>OX246754.1:283945157-293945157 GCA_945910035.1 Brachypalpus laphriformis
CACCTGAGCGATGTTGTTGCTATTGTTATAGCGTCTACGGTTCCGCTGGGGACAGGTCAGTTTCTAGGCTCAGGAATCGAGCCACGTCTATAAGTCGTTCCCATAGTTCATCAGGGCGCAAGTCGGTTGGCTTTGCTGGGCAGTTGAAAAGATGTTTGGTGTTGTGCGGTGCATTTCCGCAGTCAGGGCATTTGTCTCTATGGAGGCGTTGAGACGGTTCGTGTAGCTGTTTAGTAAGCGGCACCAACCCGAGCGTAGTTGAGGTAAGGTGGTCCTTGTTCTCCGTGTCAGACAACGTTCTTCGTATGCTATGGGTGGTGGGCGGCCAACGAGGACCACGTTGGGGCAGGGATTCTCCATATTGTGGGACGCAGCCGTGCGACGAATGCTTTTCAATGCATCCTTGTAGGTTTGTCTGTCGATCCTGGTACCCTGCGTGCAGGCATCGATGTCATTTTTGTAGATTTAGAGCGCTTTGCGAATGGAACGGAGTGGTTGTAGTACCGCCGTCAGCGGATGATTAGGGTAGTCTTGAAGTCGACAGGCTAGAGTGCTTGGGAGCATGGTGTTATGGTCCCTTACTGAAAGCAACATCGCTTCTGCATAGAAGTGATCTACATGATACATCAGGTGACATAGAAGGCTTGAAGATGCTGCCAGTTTGTGTCTCTCAGGTGACACTGGCGGTGTCCAAATGGGGGCCGCATAGTTCAGCACGGAGCGACCGATTTTCTTGTATATGGCGAGTAGCGTCTCTTTATTATCCATCGGTCAGGAAGATCCCGCTAAGGACTTGAGTACATTGTTTCGGGGTCTAAGTCGGCTACTAATGTTTTACGCATGCGCGGCGAACATCATCATGGTATCGAAAGTGACGCCAAGAAGTCTTGGTTGGGTGGTATTGCGAATTTGGCGCCCTGCTATGTTTATGTCTAGGACTGAACTTGTCTCCTTTGTCCAGGGGGCAAATCACGTAACTTTTCAGACGATTATCGTTTGGACGATAGTAATCGACTGATGGAAAAAATTGTTGCATATTGTAGGAGTTAACATTTCTCTACCACAGTTGGTTGCCGACTGTTGGCTGTATAACACCCAAATGCATGTAAGCTTTTGACGATTGCGGTTTTTGCTATAGTTCAAACATATATTTAGGCTCTATACATCCAACAGTGCACAACCAACTGCGGTAGGGAAATATTAACCGCTATAATATGCAACAATTTTTCCATTCGTCGGTGGCTATCGTTCAAACGATGATCGTCTGAAAAGTTACGTGATTTGCCCCCAGGACATAACGAGTGTGGCTGAGGACTTCTCGCCTAACAGTTGTAAGTTGCGGTCTCTGAGATATCCGCCCAGGACAGAGAGATAGGAGTTCAGCGCTGTGCATAGTGTTGGCACGTTGGACCGACTTGTAAGGACCGTACAGTAGTCTGCATATGGATCAATATTGATTCCGTTCGGGGAAAGGGGCGGTTTGGAGATGTATGCATAGGTTGAGAAGAAGTGGCGATAGGACGCCCCCTGCGGTACTCCTTGTTTGACTCTCCGGTACTGAGACTTGGCGTTCCTGAATTCGACAAATGATTGGCGGCCGCAACGTTAGTTGGGCAGTGGAAACTCAAGGATATCGCCTAGTGGCGTGGCATGATCCACCGTGTCAAATACCTTGGAAAGGTCCAGGGCAACGGCGACAGTTCTGTGGTATGGTTGTTTTTGGTTGGGTCCGTTGGTGATCTGCGATGAAATCACGCTTAGGGCTGAGGTGGTGCTGTGATTTTTCGTTTGATCAAATCCAGAAGAAGTAGAGCTTCCAGTGTCTTGACGACAGGTGAGAGAAGCGATGTGGGGCGGTACGATTTGCCTTAGTCAGGTGGTTTTCCAGGTTTGGGAAGTGCGACTACCCGAACGACCTTCCATATGCCTGGTATTTGCAGCGATTGGAATGATAGATTCAGCAGAGATGTTATGTAGTCAATTCCTGGTTTGCCGAGTTTTAACATCAGCATGGCAATTTATTCAGGGCCAACCGCTTTGCGAGGTTTTACCTTTAGTATGACAGCCTTGACTTGGCCCGATGTGAAGCCTTGCGGTGCTTCATCATGTGGAAGGTGATGTAGTTTCCTGACAGTGGTTCTCTTGTGTCGTCTGGTGTACTGTGGATGCTCAATGAACTGCTTGTAGAAGAGCTTGGCACATTTCCTGAGATCATGCGTAGAAAAGCCACTTAAATGAAATAGCTATGTTGTCATTGCGTTTGGCGGGGTTCAGAAGATTTTTCATGTTGGACCGCTTGGTTCGAAGCGGAAAGTGGAAACAAAATGCCAACCATCTTGAATTTTTCCATAGACTGGTAGGGACACCTTTTGGGTTTATGTGGATTTGCTAAGTAAAACGGTTGAATTTCAAATTCTTTAGGCTTGTTTGCAACAGATGTCACCTCGGAAATGTGCTAGTTCAAATAATTACTGATGGATGGAGCCAACAAAGTTTGAATAAAAAATCGTTATATATGTATTTTACTGCCTGATAAACAATATTCGTATATTTATTATACATCTGTTTTTTATGTAATATGTCAATGAAAACACTGTCTTTGCACGCCCAACTGCATCCAACGAAATTTCAAACAAGTGACGCTGACTTATTAATATATGGACTGCTAGTGCCCAACTTCACGTATGTCCAATATCTCAAGCTGGTACTTTGTTTGATAGTTCGCGAGTCAATGGAAAAAAGGTTGTGTTTTTGATTGTGGAAAATAAGCTGGGAACATATAATTGTGGAATAAATAATAGCTCTAACTAAAAAAAGGAGAATAGAGATAAAATGAAGTGCTATGAGGTTGGCTGTGATTCACAATACAGATTGTGCTGCAACGAAATTCAAATTCGTAATGTTGTAACTGTAGAAAATAGGAAAATATTTGCAGAGACATCTATGGCAACGAAGATTGAAACTATTTCAATGTTAACAGTTTTTTACAGCTCAAGTATCTATGGCGGATATTTTGTTCTGTTTTACACCGCTTTGAAACAAAGGAGCTGGAGATGTTGGAACCTATTTTTCTGCAGACATGGTATGAAAGTGATATTTCACTAGCAATCCATATACATACATCAATGCCATATATATATAATAGGTATGTACTTTCTGCACCAAAATTCGCAGTTTGTTAAATTTCCACGAGTGGGGGTAAAGTTCATGCCGTAATGGAGCTTATAAGATAAAGACGTAGTTCGGCTAAGCAATTTTGTTTTCAAGCTAACTTGTTAAATAATTTTCCAAGTTGTATAAAAGTGCTTTTAATTCCTTCATAAAACCTTGAAATACGCTAGAACATAATCATCCATCGATTGGTGCATTGTTTTTATTCATAAAACAGAAATAAAATTTTTATAAAACAAATAATAGTGCCAAAATGTCCCATCTGCAACAACAACAATCGAGCCGTGAAGCCCGCTTTGTAGCGAGAAACAGCCAACAACAAAATTCACCGGCGATTTCGAAAAAGCGGGGAGATGAGGAGCTTTTGAAGAGTTTCGAGTTACGCATACAAAAACAATCTGATGAAATAAAAACATTGATAATGAACGTCAACGCAAATTTAACTAATAAGATTGAGAAACTTGATCAAATTGTTTCCGATTTTACCAAACTCTTCAATAAAATAAGTGACACCGTATCTGAACTTACTGGGCGAATAGAAGTGCTCGAACGCTCAAACCTTTCTACCTCAGCAAACCAAGTGAGTGTAGATGTAACATTTCTCACATCAAAAATTGACCAGCTGGAGCGTGAAAGCATTTCTTCCGATGCCATAATGCATGGAATCCCTAAAACGAACACAGAGAACCTCCATGAAATGTTCAGTAAACTATGTTCATCAATAAATTGCACCCCAACACCTGTGCCACGGGAAATTTTTCGGATAAAGCCCAAAGGAGCATCTGTGGACACTGCTATTGTAATAAAGTTTAAAAACAGGACGGACAAATACAATTTATTGAAAGCAATTCACCATCGATATAAGCAAACAAAAAAATCACTTTGTTTACATGATATTGGGTTGGCGTCTAACAAAAGCTTTTATGTTAATGAAAGCCTAACAGCACGAAATCATATAATTTTTCGCGAAGCTTTTCACCTTAAACGCCCAAAGAAACTAACATCAGTCTTCACGCGCAATGGCCAGGTTTATGTGCGCAAAACACCATTTGGTAAAGCTGCTGTGGTGAATTCTTCCGAGTGCTTGAACTCAATTGCAACGAAGGAGTACGAGAGAGATGAAAGACTATCAACTGCATCGAGTGATGAACCAGCTGATCATGCGTGAGCTTGTAAAAGATAACTTGTTTAAGCTGCAAATGCAGTCGTCTTTTTGTACGTTTCTTCTTAATATCGAAGTTAGTTTTGTAGAAAGCAAATATTTATCCATTTTTAGTAAAACTTTCAAAGCAATATATTTTTATATTAATTTTTTAAAACTCACTAGACAATCATTAAATAAAATAATTAAACGTTTATCCGTTTGTCCGTATTCATGGTGTCTTACGTCGTACAATATTTATCGTTCCTCAATCGTAATCATTTTTTATGAGTACGACTGATGAAAATGTAGTACATGGCGAAGGTATTAACGATAATTTACGTGTTATGTTAAATGTTTTATGTAAACAGTACAGAGGCCTGCACATTTGTCACATAAATGCACAGAGCCTTTACCCAAAGATTGATGAATTTAGAAGATTATTTTTGGAGTCAAGTATTGATATTATATGTGTATCGGAGACATGGTTTCAAGTTGAGAATTGTGATGATCTATACAATCTGAATGGTTACAAAATGTTTCGCGTGGATAGGCATGGTAGGATCGGAGGTGGAGTGGCAATGTATGTTCGAAGTGGAATAAACTGTAGACTTGTTGCTACTTCTTGTCCTAGTTGTGCAATATTTTTCTGTTTTATAGAAATTACACTTGAGAGAAATAAAAGCCTAGTCGGAGTTGTATATCGACCAAATAGTAGCATAGACTGTACTCCTCTGTACACAATCCTCGAAAATATTTCTACTTCTTTCGCAGATATAATAATCAGCGGGGATTTCAATTGTAACTTGTTGAACAAAGAAATGTCTGAACCGTTTATTCAGACAATGAGCACTTTTAACCTAAGTCCAGTTAACATATCGATGCCCACGCATTTCACAAATACCACAAACACCTTACTGGACCTATTTTTTGTTAGTGACCATAAAGACGTTAGTCTCTACAGTCAACTGTCGTCTCCAGTTTTCTCCAAGCACGATCTTATTTTCGTAACCTTGAAACGAGACGTGTGTAATATGCCTTTGAAATACACGTATAGGGATTTCAAACGTATAAATAATAGTGCTCTGGAGCAAGATCTGCTTGACACTAACTGGCAACAAATATATTTTATGACATGCCCCGAGGAAAAAGTAGAATGTTTGCAGAATAACATACGACATTTGTTCAATAATCATGTTCCACTTAAAAGCAAAATTGTTAAATATCCAAACAATCCTTGGTTCACCTCTGAAATCCTTCGGCTCAGAAATCAACGTGACTTAGCATACAAAAGATGGAAGCGTTTCAAACTTCCTGACTTGTATAACGATTTCCGCTTGTTGCGCAATGAGGTTGTTTCCAAAATAAAACAGGCCAAGAAAATATTTTATTCGGCTAGGCTAAATCATAATCTCCCATCCACTACCTTATGGAAAAATTTGGGCGATATTGGTGTAGGAAGAAAGAAAAAACGAAGCTTAGGTGCAGTAGATCCGGAAGCCTTAAATGCTGAATTTTTGAAATTTCAAACAACAAGGTCAACATCTGCAATTTCAAATATCTCAAACATAGCAGCGGCTGGAGCAAATGAATTTCAATTTTCAGGAATTGAGCAAACAGATGTGGTTAGAGCTATTCTCAGCATAAAATCGAAGTCAGTAGGTATTGATGACATTCATCCACTCTTCATTAAAATTATACTTCCCCATATACTCCCAGTGATCACACATACATTCAATTCGTTGATCTCGGCATCATATTTTCTCATAGCATGGAAGTTGGCCAAAGTTGTTCCAATTCTTAAAAATCCAGGAACACGACTTTCACCGCCAGAATACAGGCCAATTTCAATTCTTCCGTATCTGTCAAAAGTTATGGAAAAACTACTTTTCTATCAATTGTCGAGTTTCTTGCATTCGAATATGCTAATATGTAATAACCAGTCAGGTTTCAGACCAAAGCACAGCTGTATATCTGCTCTGTTAAAAGTAAGTGATGATATAAGAATTGCAATCGATAATGATTTAATCACATTTCTGACACTCCTAGATTTCTCTAAGGCATTTGACACTATGGATCACGTAAAACTATTAGATAAGCTTAAAACTGATTTCAGATTCTCGTCGTCCGCAGTGAATTTAATACAGTCGTACCTATATGAAAGGAAACAAACAGTCGTCATAAACAACAGTAAGTCTCAACTAGCTAACATTCTGAGCGGGGTTCCGCAAGGTTCTATTTTAGGTCCCTTGCTGTTTTCTATTTTTATAAATGACCTTCCTCGCTGTATAAAAACTTCATCCGTACATATGTATGCTGATGATGTACAGCTCTATATGAGTTGCCGGCTAGGACTTATAGAGGATGGTGCTAGTAAACTGAACCATGATTTGCAAAGGATTTTAAATTGGTCCGAGAGTAATCGCTTGCGGCTAAATCCAACCAAATCTAAATGCCTAGTCATTTTTAGAAACAAACTTGATTTGAGCTACTTCCCTACCATTTCTCTCGGAGCCACCCCAATTGAATATATTGATAAGGTCAAAAATCTCGGCGTCTGGTTCAATAGAACGCTTTCCTGGGATAATCACGTCCGTACAGTGATTGGCAAAGTTTACGGTTGTTTAAGGAACCTCTCCCTTTCTCAGCATTATACGCCTTTTGGTACCAGATTGATGCTCGTGAGAGCCCTCATAATTCCTATGATATCCTATGGATGCGAAATATTTTGTAACCATAGTGCAGACACCAAACGGAAGCTAAATGTGGCGTTCAACAATATAGTTCGATACGTATATGATCTCAGGCGCTACGATCATGTCTCCAGATACGTAAAAACAATACTTGGGTGTAGCTTGAATTCCTATTTTGACTACTGTAGTTTAAAGTTATTGCGCAAAGTAATTATAACAAGAGAACCTGCATACCTTTATAATAAATTGCATTTCTCAAACTCTTCACGTTCACTTGTTCTTATTCATCCTAATTTTAAATGTTTATCTTCCGAGCGTCAATTTTTCGTAAATGCCATTCGTCTGTGGAATTCGTTACCTCTCGACGTAAGAAGACTTTTTTGTGCGGATAATTTTGATGCTGTTTTATTCGCGTATTTGTCTAGTGAGTTATATTAGAGTTATATTAGAATTAAGGTTTATTTATGGATTTAATTGTCAAGTTTTGCTTTTATAATGTTATTACTTATGTATTATTTTCTTATTAATGTCTTAAATCGATTTTGTAGCTTCATTTTTTATTGAATTTGTGAAATGATTAACTTGTACTTTTACAATTTAAGAGATCAATTGGTCTAATGTAAAAGATTTAAACTTAAATAAATAAATGAAATGAAATAAATAAATAAATGAAAGTTCTCTCAGAGAGAGAGAAAATTACGAAAAAGTAAACGAACGCGTTAAACCACAAAAGTTGCCCACTTTTTAAACGTCAAACCTCAAACCCAATTATACGCGAAAGAATGAAAGAGAAGGAACAATCCAACAAAAAATCACATGTACAACGATTTGACAGATTTGATAGTTTTCACAAACCACCCAAAGAAATTTTTTGCACTAAAATTTGCAGCATGTGTACATTTCGTACTCTCTCGAGAGCGCTCTCTTCTGTCAAAATCTACGGAAATTCTCAGTACTTGAAAAGGTTTTCGTAAAAATTCGTAACTTTTCGTAAAAATTCGCTGTTTTGGGAGAGTACGCGAACAGTTCTAGTATGTCAATGGTTAGACCACGGTTTCTTGACACCTAGGCCCAGACCCCCTTCGGGTAGGGGTTAGAATATACCCGAGGTAGGCATGCCTGTCGTAAGAGGCGACTAAAATCCACCCTCCGTATACCGAGTATGGCGTATACAAAAAACATGCAATGAACAAAACAAAAGATTTTAATACCCCAGGTGGCAGTCCAGGTAAACTGGAAAATCCACCCTCTTCGGAGGTCGGCTCTACGGATTCTGGGGAGAGCCACTTATTGCATCTTATAAATCCCTTCTCAAAAAGTGCAAGGGTATCTCGATCTCCACCAACAAGATCGAACGTCTCCGGAAAAAGAAGTCCGCCGGAAGCGCAAACGCGTGAAAAACGGGACTCAGCGAAATCTAAAAGCATTGAGGAGGAAAACGACGTACTCCGTACCAAGCTTAGCGAAATGGAGCTACTCTATCGTGAGCTCAAGAAAGAGGTAGATTTACTCAGGCAAGAAAATAATGCCCTAAAAAACACGTACCTACAAAAAGAAAATACAGTTAGCCCACATCGCTCACCTAGTCGCGAATACCAGACGGATGAAGAAGAGCTAACACGCGAAACGAATTGGGTCGAAAAGAAACGACCTAGCAAAAAACGGAAAGCTGGTTCCTCACCGGAAGTCGAGCCACAAAAAGATGAAAAGCGCAAGAAGGTGCAAAAAAAGCAACAACAACCAAAATTACGTCCTCCGCCACCGATAAACGTCGTTGGAATAACGGACTATAATAAGTTGCATTGCCTCCTTAAAGGAACACTGGCATCGAAGTTTAAGGTGACATCTCTGCGAAACAATACGTGGAAAATCAATGTCGATGATGTCGACGGTTACCGATCAGTATCTAAAAAATTGAATGCTGAAAAGATTCAGTGGTATACTTATGAAAATAAGTTAGAAAGACCACTGCGTGTTGTAGCAAGGGGACTCCACCCCTCGTGCACTAAAGAAGATGTAATGCACGACCTTCAAGGCAAAGGCTTTAAAATTCTTGATGCCGTCAATATTATCAAGAAGGAGAAGCAACAGTCGGAGGGAGATCATGAAAAATTGGTAAAGCGCGGACTTCCACTATTCATGCTTAGTTTTGATAAAGACGAAAATAAAGATATTATATTTGGTATCAAGACTATTCTAAACATCGTGGTCAAAATCGAACCCATGCGTAAGACCTCCAGATCGATCCCGCAGTGTAAGCGCTGTCAAGGCTTCAATCACACGCAGACTTACTGCCAGAAAGAGCCGCGATGCGTCAAATGCGCAGGTAAACATCTCTCGGAAGAGTGTCACCTAAACAAGCAAACCCCAGCCACTTGTATAAATTGCAAGGGAAAACATCCTGCGAACTATCGAGGTTGCGAAGTGGCGAAAGAGCTTCAAAAACGCCGCGATACGCTAAAAAATTCGACGCGTCCGAATATGAAACCAATCAAGAACAGACCCAAAATAGCTACGAAAAAAGCAGCGAAAGATAGAAAGTCCGTCAATATTAACTTAAGATCGGTTAATGATAAAAAATCCGAAAGTAATAGAGATAAGGTAACAGAAGCAAAATCTCCGAATATTGGCGTGCAGTCTTATGCTCAAGCGGCGAAGACAGTTAAGGGTACGTACACGACCGACAACTCACGGGAGATCAAAGCAAGAAACCGTCCAAACTTTAATGTAAGAACTCCTTCTCAAGTTGCGACATTGAAAAATAGTGATAGAGGTAGTTCAGAAGATCATGTATCCAATGTTTTTTCCCTAATTCTTGCGAAACTTGAAGAGCAATGCAAAACAAATAAACTAATTTTCGAGAGACTAGTTGCACTAGAAAACAACATTCATAACACGCGCACTTCAACCAGAATATGAAAGAAACGCTTAAAATTCTTACTTGGAACGCTAACGGGCTCATACAAAGACTCGACGAGTTAGAAATATTTATGCGAGAGAAAGATATTGATATATGCTTGGTCTGTGAAACTCATCTGAAAAAGCAATCGAATATTAAGATAAGGGGATATAGCGGATATCACGCCTTTCACCCATCGGAAAGAGCCAGAGGCGGATCATCTTTGTTTATAAAAGAAAATATCGAACACTCAGCGGAAATAAAAATTGAATTAGAAGCAATGCAAGTAAGCACGGTACGCGTTAGAAATAGACATTTTGCTTTCAACATTTCGTCTATATATTGTACAGTGCGATGTAAACTTGAAGAAAGTGATTTCACAAACATCTTCAACTTCCTTAAACCAAATTTTATTATTGGTGGTGACTTCAACGCGAAACACCCCTTCTGGGGCTCAAGATACGCCTCTCAGAAAGGTAGAAAGCTTTATAATGCGGGTATGCAATTCAGTTGTGATTTTTACTCGACGGGTAAACCAACATATTGGCCAACTGATAGAAATAAGATACCAGATCTGATTGATTTCTTTGTTGTTAAAGGAATATCTAGCAACTGTATAAAAGTTGAAGAGAGCTTTGATCTCTCCTCTGATCATTCTCCAATCATTATGATGATAAGCGAAGCTTTGATTAAAAAAGTAGGACCGGCCAGATTAACTGGCGCGAAAACTAATTGGGACGGCTTTAAAAAAGATATTGAAGCAATTATTGAGCTGAGCGTATCACTTAAAACGCCCTATGAACTTGAAGTTGAAGTAGATCGCTTCGTCGAAATCTTACAGGATGCCGCGTGGAAGAATACTCCCAACCTAAAGAGAACCCCGGCCAGTTACATTAAAATTTATCCGCAGGAAATAAAAGAGATGATTAAGGAGAAGAGAAAAGCGCGTAAAAGATGGCAACAAACTCGGGCTCCGCAACATAAAGCACATCTTAACCGTTTGTGCAACTCACTAAAACGATCTATTAAAGACCTTAAGAATATTGAAATACAAACTTACCTAGAAAGCTTAACGGCAGAAAAAGATTCTAACTATTCGCTTTGGAAGGCTATAAAAGGTATTAAAAAACCTCAAATTCAAGCCGCGCCAATTAGGAAAAATCAAGACGAATGGGCCAGGCATGATAAAGAGAAAGCGCAAGTTTTTGCCACCTACCTGGAAGAAACTTTCAAACCGTTTGATGGACAAGCTCTTATTGAAAATATAAATACGTCGTATATAGACAATAGCGCAATAAGAAATGCAACGCTTACCGAACTTAAGGAAGAAATAAAGAAACTTAAACCTAAGAAAGCTCCTGGATACGACCTAATTACGGGAGAGGTTCTTAAAGCACTACCAAGAAAAGCTCTAATTAAGCTTCTGTTCATTATAAACGCCGCGATTAGACTAGAATATGTTCCCAGTCAATGGAAAGTCGCCGAAGTTATAATGGTCCTTAAGCCTGGAAAACCGCCGAATGAAAAAACCTCTTATAGACCGATTTCGCTTCTTCCAATTATATCCAAAGTGTTCGAGAGAATATTGGTTAGGCGAATACAGCCGGTTATAGAAGAAGGGCATCTCATCCCTGATCATCAATTCGGATTTAGAAGTAAGCATTCTACAGTTGAACAAGTACATCGAATAACACATGTAATCGAAAAGTCACTTGAAGAAAAAAAGATTTGTTCAAGCGTATTCCTTGACGTTTCTCAAGCCTTTGACAAGGTCTGGCACGAAGGCTTAAAGTTTAAATTACGACAAGTTCTGCCAGAGCACCTATATAATATTTTGAAGAACTACCTTACGAATAGGCTATTCCGCGTCAAATGTGGAAACGAATATTCAGATTTTAAGGAAATAATGGCTGGGGTGCCGCATGGAAGCGTTCTTGGTCCAGTCTTATATCTATTATACACTCGTGATATACCGCAAGTAGAAGGCACTGAGCTAGCTA
Source organism: Brachypalpus laphriformis (assembly GCA_945910035.1). Classification (NCBI taxonomy): domain Eukaryota; kingdom Metazoa; phylum Arthropoda; class Insecta; order Diptera; family Syrphidae; genus Brachypalpus; species Brachypalpus laphriformis. The sequence goes on from OX246754.1 coordinate 283,957,062, forward strand.
CATTTGCCGACGACACTGCTATCTTGACAGTAGGTACAACGGTCGAAGATACTACAGACAAACTGCAAGAAGCTTTGAATAGAGTAAATGAATGGACAAAGATTTGGCGAATCGCACTCAACGAGACCAAATCTGTTCATGTAAATTTTACTTATAAAAAAATAAATAATTTGCCGATCTTTTCAAACTCGGTTCAAATCCCGTTTGCAAACGAGGCTAAGTATCTTGGAATGACACTTGATACAAAGCTGAAATGGAAAACGCACGTTAAGAAAAAACGCAAAGAACTAGATAACAAATATCGAGAAATGTATTGGTTACTTGGAAAATATTCCAAGCTTAGTATATATAACAAACTGCTTTTATATAAGCAAGTGCTAAAGCCTGTATGGACATATGGTATACAACTCTGGGGTTGTACCAAAATAAGTAATATTAAAATTTTACAAACTTTTGAAAACAAAGTGCTAAGAGGTATTGTAAATGCGCCATGGTATATCAGAAATAGCGATATCCACAGAGACCTTGGCATTAAAACAATCGAAGATGAAATTCAAACCTACGCGAGAAAGCATAGAAGTCGACTAGAAAGTCACGTAAATATTACAGTCCTCCAACTTTTGGAAGAAAGAAATTTACTGCGCCGTCTACAAAGAACCAAACCTTTAGACCTAGCGCGATAAGTAACCGCGTCTAAACTGCGGAGCTGGCAGGAACTTCCAATGGGAAGGTACCTGCAAAACGTCATTATTTCGCGAAACGAAAACTACTTGATAAGTCGAATACTTAGTTGTAGTAAAAATGAAAACAAGTCTGTTTTGAAGGGAGGTTTTTTAGTGGGTAAGAATCCCACACTACTATGAGCACGCGCTGTCGATCCTCATAGTGTCTTGTTGAAGATTTTCACCTACCCTCGGAAAAAAAAAAAAAAAAAAAAAAAAAAAAAAACCTAGGCCCAGGTTGCATTTATCTATACTCTGTTTTAAGCTTTTTTTTAAACACTGATTCCTGGTACATATTTTCATGGCACTCAGTTAGAAAAATTGCCACTGAAATAAAAACCACACCACTAACTTACCTACAATTTGTTTTTGTAATTTTCCTAAAATTCGCATACATCCCGTCATAACCAGCGTGCCACACAGCCAAGCCAATGGCAGAATGATCATGCGGCCGCCATCAATCCCCGCTGTGTGTATGGAAAAATGAACATAAAAGAGTCTTCCCATTACTAAGTTGCAGCTTTTTCTATAATTTCTGTCAAAGAACTTTGGGATTCGGTGCTTTTAGAAACATTAAATGAATTTGAGTATATGAGGGCGTTGTCACTTGATTTTTATTTTTTCATTTTCTCATTTTTCTGGCAAAACCGTTAAAATGCAATTAAACAATTTTTCGCTTTTTGTGCTTTATAATTTGCAATTATTACGTGCGTATAGTGACATTTTGTTTCTTGTGGTTTATAAGTTATATAAAAAAAACAAAACAATAAATAATTGGCGCAACAGCTCTTTTAAAGTGCCAGGGCCTAGCTTCTCGCAACCACTCATGTTGTGTGCGTCATATTTTTCACACGAATGGAAGGGACCTACAGTTTAATGCCGAATCCGAACGACGATTTGAGAAGCTTTTTCGTGACAACAATACTCTCGGATGTTTGTCAGGCGCTCGCGAGACGTGGGACCGTGAAAAAACTTTTTGGTATTTTCTGGAATTCGAACTTGGAACCTCATGCGTAGTGATCCGACACACTAACCACTTACGCCACGGCGTAAGTAAAAGTAAAATTTCATCCACTTTGTACACAATTATCTTTATTTCGTTCAACAAATTGTGTTGTTTTTAAATGAGCAGATGGTAACTGAATGGCAATTGCTCTCCTCTTTGCGGCGGTTTGTCATGTATACTACGGTAACCCAGTGAGAGCTTAAAATAGAGATAGGTTTATGCAAGCTATTGCAGCAAGACTGAGAGGCAAACATCCAACCCTCCCTGTACCAGTGTTGTCACTTGGATTTTGAAAAAAGTGGTAGATCGTACAAAAAAATGTGGTAGATTTATAAAAAGGGTGGTAGATTTGATATTACGTCGACATTGGTATATATATATATAAAAAAAAAAAATACTATACATACAAGAATGAATGCATTGCATCAAATGATGTGTTGATGAGGATAACGAGAAAGGGTTTCCATATGGTACATACTCGAATATAAACAAACAAATTAATTTAAAGTGGGTATGTGTTGCATTTTCGAAACGGATTGAAAAAATGTATAAACTTGTACATATATATTTTCCAAGGGAACCGACTTGAATTGGTTGGGAAGGACAGAATTCAAAAAACGTAGTAACATTTTTGCATTCCGTTGTAGATGTGGTAGATTGGAAAAACGTGCAAAATTGTGGTAAATCTATCACAATTGTGGTAAAGTGACAACACTGTCCTGTACTGATAATTCTAATGGAACAGAGTGTAGGTGTTCGTGCCAGTTCTTTCTGTGGTATTCGTCCACTAGGCGTCGAATCTCCTTGTTCAGTTTTTGAGTTCTGGCGTCTAATAAGCTTGTTGCGTCACGTTTATTTGCAAGCTGAGCGACAGTTGCTGGGAAGTTGGGTCTGATTTTAGGGATCCTGCCTGCCGGTATGAAACGTGCTCCTGCTTTGTTGATTATTTTAGCTGATCATAGATCGTTGTGGGCGTTAAAGTCGCCTACGATCAATCTGTTGTTTTAAGTATAATTGTTGTTACAAGAAAAACTATGAAAATTCTCTGTATTCGAACAGGTTTTGGTAAAAATTCGCAACTTTTCGTAAATACTCGCTGTTTTGGGAGGGTACACGAATGGACCTATTACGATTGGTAGTATGAATAAGGTTAGTAAGGAATTATAGAATCGTTCAATTGAATTTAATTCTAAACCAAATCTAATTGGAGGTAGTCAACGTTAAGGTAGATCTCTTGCACGTTCTTAAGAGAATGGAAGGGTTGATGATATTTTCGATACTCAAAGCACAGAGATCTTCTTTATACATAGTCCTTATAGAGAGACCACTTCTACATCGGGTCGCATTTCAGGAAGGAACAAACTTTTGAAGCTTCCAAAAATCGGAACCTGAAGGCTTACCGGCCGAACTTTTCAAGGCAGCTGTTGATGAATTGGTAGAGAGCATACACCAATTCATCTCTAACATTTGGTCAGACGAATGCATATCTAATGAACGGAATCTCAGCACTGTTTGCCTGATGCACAAGAAAGGAGGCCCCCTCAACTGCGCCAATTATAGAGGCATCAGTCTTCTCTACATCGCATACAAGATCTTTTCTGCAATATTATGTCAACGCCTGAAATCTTTTATTAACAGCCTGATTGGACCCTATCAGTGCTGCTTCCGGCCAGAAAAATCCACCATCGATCAAATCTTCACACTTCGACAGATCCTGGATAAAAACCAAGAAGTCCAAATCGATACCCATCATCTCTTCATCGATTTCAAGGCCACTTATGACAGCATCTATAGAGACGAGCTGTGTAGAGCCGTGTCTAGTTCTGACATCCCTGCCAAACTTGTCCGTCTGTGCAGGAGAACGCTCGCTGCTCCATCAAGGTCGGTAATGACCTAACGGAGACCTTTGATGTCAAAAATGTATTTGAACGGATTGTGTGGAACTCACAAGCCAACACCTGCTTGCATACGCCGACGATACTGACGTTATTGGAAGAACTCAGCGGGATGTCACCGATGCGTTTCCAAGCATTCAAGCAGAAGCGGCCAAAATGGGTTTAGCGATAAACGAGGGCAGATCCAACTATATGCTGTCAACAAGAAGGGAATATCAACACCGACGAATTAGACAGAACGTCACAGTGGACAGTTATAACTTCGAGGTAGTAAGGGACTTTGTTTAACTTTGCTCCGCTATTAGTTCTGGAAACAAAACCAGCGCAAAAATCCAGCGAATAATAATTCTTGCCAATCGCTGTATTTTTTTGTCTAATAAGGCAGTTCAACAGTAAAGCCCTATCTCAAACAACTAAGGAGACTCTACGAGTATAAGACCCTGATCTTCCCAATCCTGCTTTACGGTGCTGAAACATGGATTTTATTGAAAGCGTATGAAGATATTTTTGGTGGCTCCGACAGAAAAATTTTTCCTGAGATATTCGGTCCCGTGTGCGTTGACGGGTTTTGGAGGCGAAGATTCAACGACGAACTATACGAGCTGTACAGCGATATCGACCTAGCCAAAAAACGGCATATTGGACGTTTGAGATGGCTAGGACAGGTAGAATCTAACCCAGAGGGACGACGCAATAGAGGGCCGCCTCCTCGCCGTAGGTGGCGCGCACAAGTTCAAGAGGACCTCGACCAACTTGGAGTGCGCAACTGGAGGCAATTAGCTAAAGACCGAGCTAAATAAAAAAGAATTGTTGGTTGAGGCCCAGGTTCACCCCGAACTGTAGCGCCACCTAAGTAAGTAAGTAATTAATTAGCGTCGAACTCTCTCTCTCTCAAGGTGTAATCTCAGATACAAAACTAAAGTGAAAGAAGAATATTGATGACTGCAATAAGAAAGCATGTGTAGCCTTCTATACATGAAAAAAGACGTTCAGTAATGGATTGGGCTTTAAAATTCTGCGGTACACTGGATATATTGTACATACATACATACATACGTGGCGATTAAGAGACTTATTCTAACGTATGACTCGATGTTTAAGGTAGTTTATAACCAATACTAGCTTTCAAAACTCACCAAGATCCAGAGAATAACCCTTATAGTAATACACCCGCGACGGCAGTGGAGGCATTTCGCTGGATCTCTGCTGTAGCAGTATGTCGGCTAAAACTACACTCAGGCTGAGGGAAGCAGGATTGTGGTCATAGGTACCAAATGGTCATGTCTCGGTCTTTACCTAATGTGATGCTACAAACAGGCAGGCTGTGATGCTGCTGATAGGTAATTCTATTAGAATTACCCAGCATCTCGGTGGACTTTAAAATGACTACTCCAAAAGCTGTAGCGACGAAGAAGAAATTGAATCTGTCCGTTACCTACTGAGACTTCCTGACATGCATATTCTCATTATAGTGGTTCAAAGTCAGCGGTTCTTTATTTACACGGTCTTCAGAGTAATAGCGTCTACTCATCGCATGAACTCTTTTCAAGCCAAAACAATCAGACAATGGATCAAACAAAAAAGCATCAATCATATTCACTCAATTCGATCCTGTGCACTTGCGTTTATTTAGATAATGACTTATTCCTCGGCCTACTGTTTAATCTTCTCCATTAAAACAATTCATTTTGTTCAACCTATCTAAACAAGTATCCGCACATGTTCTAAATGCAACCGCCTACTTAATTATTTCCATCTGACTTACCTGGTATCCAAGTCATAAGTAGTTAAACTAAAGGAGGCGGAATGCGTACCACCCACGAAGTACCTAATGTAGTCTACCCAGGAAGTATCTGAAGCCAATTACTTGAGTTGTTACTCATAATAAACGATCTATAGCATGACCTATCCAATCATAATGGTCATCTAACTGAAATTCCTTTTATCCAAATAATAATTAAACTGATGGAATTTAACGACGATTTGGTCAAAGGACATTACTGTCTGTCTGCTTAGGGTTAAATTGCATTTAAACTTGGGGAAGTAAGTGTTAAAGTTCAAAGCAATTTTTTCGATGAATAACTTTGGCCCTCATAAAGCCATTAAGGACACGGTTTTCAGAGTGCTGCTAGTGGGAAGCATAATTACCCCATAAATCGGTGGTGTATTTGAATAAAGTCATTCACATTTATTTATTTTTATAGCGCTACAGCTCCCGTTAAATTGTGTGCATAATTGAATAATTTTCTTAAGTGGATCTCGTTGGCTTGAGTCTCCTAGCTATCCGCCTGTTCTGCCCCCTCTCCTCGAAGTATGACACAAGCTCCAATATAAGAAAATGTAGAAATTCTGCACTGGAGATGATAGAGGCTCCCAGGAACAGGGTAACAATTCCGCCAAAGTATCCTGGAAAGCGAGATATACCATAGACGTGGATGTCTCTTATAGGTACGTACTTACCAACTAAATCCAAAGTGGAGAACTGTAACGCTGTAACGTATTTCATCATCACCTCCGATTGGTAATAGATGTCGACACGTATGGTCGCATTAACATTAGAGGCACTAAATAAATTTTAAAAGGGAACGGAGAAAGTTTTCAGGGAAAACATCTTACTTACTTGTGAATCGGTACTGTGTTTAGAGTTAGAGGGTAGTTCAAGGAATCACAGCTGGGGGGGCATGGACAACTCATCCCGCGTCCTAGTTGCTTTATGAATTTTTCCTGGTTTTCTTGTTTATCATCACTGAAGACATCTGTTTGAGGTGTTGGTATGGAATAAAATTAAAATTACACATGTAAAGAGATAGAGCATGTGGGGTGGTTTACCTCTGTTCTTGTAGATGCAGATGTAGTCGGATGCTGTACACTCACGAGCTTGTATTCCTGGAAGGCGCAATCAGTTTTTCATTTGTTAAAATGTTAATGCTTTCCAATTTGAATTAATGTAATTTTCGATGTTGATAGTGAATACCTGACAAGTAGGAATACATAACCATGTCGGGAGGGAAGAGTGAAGTCATAAATATGAAAAGAATAACATTTTATTTGACGTGCGTCCTTGTAGGGCTCGCAATGCATTAATCAACTTGAAACACATTGCATTACATTTGTATGAAGTTCACATAGAGAAGTTCAAAGGTAGAGTAAGAGAAGAATAGGTTAGGGGCTTTGGAGTGGTGTGTAGGTTGTGGCAAACACTTTTGTTAGATATTCCACTTGGGTGAGTTTTTGTTTATTTGTCAACACAAGCGGAAGGCCTTACATGTTGAAGATTCAAGAATTTAGAAGGAATTCAATGTGAATGTGATTTGCTGATGGTTGCACCATTACCTGGGGTTTCCTAACGATGTTATTGAAGGTTAAATTATTGTTGTTAGTGAAATTGGATTTAATGTGTTGTGGGATCGGAATCATGTACAGTGTTTTATATACATAGACCGAGCAAAATAAAGGTGGACCAATCAGACGACGAACACTAGTAACTTGATAAGCTCAAAGATAGCGAAACATTATTAAAAGTTCCACATTTAGGCAACTTTCTAGAAACATCCAAGATGTATGGGTGGTGAGATCTAAGTGCACTGCGACCTACAGTACATCCATTGTGCCCCTAGGAACATTCGAACTACACTCCTAAACAGCAGTTTCAATGTGTAAAAGAAAGTTTTACCAAAAGAATTCTTCTACCTAAAGGGTGATATGCACATAATTGAGGAAGAAATCTAGATGCCTGTTGCAAGCCATCGATCGGTAATGGAGCACATCAATGAAAGTAGCAGGGCTTCATAAACATCTTAGGACGCATGCAGGGATTATTCCTTACATTGGCGTTCAGATGCCATCTATGCATGCAACCGTGACGTGGCTTCAAGGCGGGGTTACAGTCACCCGGATAGAGATATGAACTCGAAAGTACCTCTCAGACTAACTTTGCATAAGAAGCAACAACCATAGATAAAATAATTGTTTTCTGATTTTACAATCTACAAAAATGAATCATCCAATTTTGTTTTTGAATTACTTTTTTACTAAATAAAGCAAAATGATTTTGAGTGATGGAAATCTTTATTTGGACCTTTACAACCTCCATTGCTTATTTGTTTATATACTGCAGCTGTCTAGTTCACAAATGTCAAATATGATTGACCTACGATGTTATTTGCAAAAATTATAACATCTTCCGATAGGGTGATTAATTTTGCGCCACCTTGTATTTAACTTTTCATTGTCCGCGATATCTGTATGCTCCGGTAAGAATCAAAGTGTAATCGCGTTAATTGGTAAAATCACTAGCCTTGAAATGACTACTAGTAAATTGAGAGACATAGGCGGTGCCTAAGTATAAACTTATACAGCGATGATCTGTTTACGAGCCCGATTAATGGTTGCCAACTAAAAGAGTAGTTCATTCTCAGAAATTCACAGAAGACTTCGACCCACCCTTAATGTTCTGTCCACTCTAGTGTAGCAATGGTGTAGTGAGTAGTGTGTGCACTTGTTAACCGATATGTGCGGTTTCAAGCCCTATCGGAAACAACAATCAGAAGCCGGCCAGGCATAAAAGAAAACTAATTACATCGAAGTTTTCCAACCATTGCAGAAAAGAAAGCTTCTGGCTTGGTAGTACAATAGACCGAAACGGGTCTGAGTGCTCTGTGATTTGGGTCCACCTTGGATCCTTGATTACCTATTCCTGCACCTCACTATTATTGACAATTTGGTTAGTATAGACTTTTCTGCAGAGAGTTCTAGTAAATCTTCAAGTAAACATTTCTTTGAACATTTCATCTGATCGTTATCAAAAGGGCTCGCCTTGAGATCGTGGGTGTTACCGAAAGTTTTTTTTTTTTTTAAAGATTCTTCAATTTTGATACGCTGATAGACGATGGTCTGTAAGCTTAGCTTAGAATTTAAAATTAGCAAAAAGCTTACCCCTGCGAATTTTAAGATTTCGGTCTTTTCAAGCTTAACTTCGTTAGCTGTAATATTCGATGCGTCCACTTCTAAAATTCGAATGGACTTATTGAACAATACCAGTTCTATTTTCTGTGGACTCACGGCAAGTTCACAGCACCTACTCCATTTGCTGACTATCGTAACCCTTCTGATTACTTCTGGCCAGACCTTTTCCGTTTTCAAAATCATTTTTTCCTGATTAATTGTGCAGCTATTTTTATCAAATTTCCTGACTTTTTCAACATGACAAACAGTGTAGACAGACATTTTTAGATGTTAGTGGATGCGACAAAAAAAAAATTTCTGTACAACAACCCCTTGAGTCAATGGAATGGAATAGGTCTGGCCAGACGTATGTATCTGGAACGAATTTATTTCACATTTGATCCGGAAATCTTTTTTGTTTTTTGTTATGTCTGTCAGATATCAGTTTGGTTTATTGCATTATGTATGAATAAAGCAATTACTAGGATATTTAGTCCAAATATGCATACGCGTATTTATTACCTGTGATTTTCCGCTAATTACTTATTTTTATGGCGTAGGCAGGTCATCGGCTCACTTGAGTATTTCTTTCGGATTCGATTGTAAATCGTTTATTGCCTGCATCTACCAGATAATTAGATCTTTAGTGAATTTCTAGATAATTATTTTTGTTCAGTTTTCGGTACATATGAGAGTGAAAGTATCATTATTTTTTGATTCATTAAATATTGGTTGAACGGATTAGAAGCAAATTGAGAACAACGCACTTGTGGTACGAAAGGACATTATTATGGCTGATGAAATAAACACAATCAACTGGATATCCTTGCAAAAAAATCCTGTATACCAGCAAAGAAGATGGACATCAGAGAGCTGTAGATTTAGGCAAGAAGGCGATGATTGAACAAACAACGAAGTACAAATCCAGCGAACTGTTATTGGTGACAACTTCTTTACAAAAACTTCGGGAATCTGGACTGGCTTTTTTTTTTTTTTTATCTATTTGACGGAATAAGAAATGCATTTCCAAAGAAATACTTCCCGATCATAGCCGCCTAACACAAAAAAAAAAACACGTTAAATTACAAACAAAAATAATAACATGTCCAAAATAACAAAAATTATTAAATTATTTCACTGTGTTCCATTAATTTCCGTACAAAATATATGAAGGTCCAACCAGACTTATTCCATTGATGTAAGGTTTTAAGACATCCATTGAGAGAAGGGTTAAGGGTTCTCTTTATTTGGTCAGTTGAAAGGAATTTTACGGTCGTGAGTAGTATCAGATAGTCTTCATACGCTATAACTGAATCGAAGCATTATCGTTAATTCATTTGGCATTTGACCTCCTGGTGTAATACCTTTTAAACCAATGTGAGATGATACAGTAGAAGGCTGTGTTCAATCACTAACTTAAGCCACCGATTTATTAAACGTTTCACAGTTTCAGTTTTTCTTCTGAGAAGGGGGTGTGGGTAGCAATCAGATCATGAAATAAGACGTAATAATAAATATGGGTTTGCAGTTGTTTTGAATCGGAAACTAATGTAGTCTTTAGAATATAAAAATATTCCTCAACTTTCCAAAACTTGATACGATATCCGTATACCATGTTCCTTATTATGTCAAATATGTATTACTTTCCCGATTTTAAGTAAAATGGACTGAGAGATAGTTAAGAAGTAACTAATTTTCGAAAACTGACCACAATTGGTGCATCATTTAGTAGCCTTTGTCTAAGCTAACAGAAATATGAAAATTAGAAAAAAAACTTAAATACGTTTGAGAGAAATCATAATTTTGCACAACCGACGGCGGGTAAAGTACCATTCATTTTGGGGTTGGATAGAAAATTTCAATATTGCCTTCAATTATGACCCCACACACCCTAATTATGAAACCTGTGTCACACGTGTACACAGGGGGACATACAGATAGACAGATAGACCAAGATTAATTGATCAAAAATTGTCCCTAAATGAAGATGTAAAACCAGAAAGTCGGTGCTGTAGTACATACCTCTTGTGTTAAAAAACAATGGAATTGTGCAGTTACAATATCGTAGGACATAGTCCTGCTGGCACTGGGACCTACAGTTCCATTGGCGATATTCCAAATCTGGAATAAAGAATCGCTGTGACGTTTCGTGCTGAAAGAGATGAAACGATTGCAAAAACCATTAGGAGAACTAAGCCGTTTTGTTTTGTGTTACCTGAAATAAGCATCTTCTAAATGACGGAGAAAAGGATATCAGGTCCTTATGAGCTTTCGTTGCTTCTGGTTTCACCATTACTCCATTATTAGTATTCGCTCGAAGGTAGTAGGTCTTACCATCTGTCCATTGGTCAGGCTTTTTTATCATTAATTCAATTCCGGTGACGGCGTCCCTCCCACCAGGAACAAAAGTTGATGCGTTTAGTTTAACCGTAAAAATCAACCCACTTCCTTCGCCATTTTTACCGTTCTTATACGGATAAAATTTGTCATTAACCTGAGAAACTCCATAGGCTTACAAATATTCAAAATCTTTATATTTATAGATACGCAACTTACCACCTTTTGCTTAGACTCCTCCGACACAATAGAATTGAACACCAAGCATACCCCCATACTGGTCCGCTCTTGCACAAACATATCGCAGCAATCGAATGGCTGTTCCGCCCACATGCAAGTTCCATGGATAACCTCCTCGCAGCGGAAAGCCATATAGGCAGCTAAAGCTGAAACACTAATGGAATCTATCAAATGCAGAGGTTCCTTTTCAAGGCCAACCAAGTTATCGAATATTCTAAATTGCAAGGTGTCCAAACGCTTGACAAAGCTAGTAAACATCTCCACTGTGGCATTACTCGCATTTGGAGGTAGAAATTTCTTACGTGCTTGTTCAAAGCGTATCCAATTGACACGATGTTTGGTACAGATCGCTACCGCTGGGAACTCAACACTGAACACTGGAAGTTGAGAGTTTTCGATCGTTGTGATAAGCGTGCGATCGCTATATTTGTCAGACAGCATTGAACAAACGTAAATATTGGCGACGATTGCTGTTGCTAAGCACATTGCCCAAAGGTATCTAGGAAATATAGGAATAGATAAATACTAATATGTCTTTCAATTTTCCTTATTAAAAGAAAAGACGAAGGCCTAGAAATATCCATAGGTATAGCTTAATAAAAATTAAAACAGAAATTGAAACTCCTAGGCACATAAACTGTACAATGAAAACCACGATGAAAATCCTTTCAGTACTCGTAGTCGATTTTTACTTTCACCTCTATGTATTGGCAAACATTGATTTTGTGAAAATTTTCGATCTCGATTTCAATAAAATCTGTCTGTCTGCCCAGTTGTTAGTCGTGTGGATTTACTCCATTACCGCCTTCATACCTGTGCCTGTAGGGCCATCATTTAAGATAAAAAATCAGAATTTTTATTCTGAACTCAAAGCCAGCGGTACCTTAATTTGGAAGATTTTGAAAAATTGAAAATTTTTCGAAAACTGCTGTAAAGATTTTTTAAAAGTCCATATTTTGGTTATCACAGAGATGTGAAAGCAGATTGTGTTGTGAGTTTCCCACCAAAGTTGTATAGGTAGCGATACTTTACTTGTCTGCCACATCAAAGCACATCTTAAACGGTCGGGTCCTAGCGACTTGAAATTTTGCACAGAGATTCCTTATACTCGTATACTGCAGTCATCTATTAAGGAAGTGTTTTTCAAAGTTTAACCCCTAAAGGGCTGAAATGGGAGTTTCAAGTAGTGTTGCCAATCACCTATAATATTTTCTGTGCGATTAACTCATGTGTACTAGATAACGATAGATGGCTCTAGTGTCGCGATCGTGCGTGTTGGTAAAGAGTGGAATCCCCCAAGGTTGTAGTTGATAGTCGCATTTTTGATAGTCAAACTTGTGATCACACTTAATTACCTCCCCGTAAAACAATCACAAAGAAGTATCTAGAACTTGGCAGCGCAGCTTTTCGAAATGTTATTTTCTTGTCAGTACTATCGCCGGTCGTAGCTGATTGTGTCAATTTCTTTTCATTTGTGCACAAAAAACAACAAAAAAAATTAAAGAAACTAGATTTAGGCATACATTAGTAGCGGCAAAAAGGAAGAAGTTGAAAGAGGTAAACATTTTCTAAGAACTTCGCAAATAACACTTCTGTACTAATAAATCGTAAAAAAACAGGATGACTTTATATGAAAATGCGATGATCACGGTGATTGTCACCTTAGAGAGAGCAAAAGGGATGATCGTGATCGTCAACAATCAACTATCACCTTAGCGGATTCCATTCCAGTATTACACCACTAGCTGTGGTACTAAGCTTCACCTGTGTAGAATAAAAAGATTTATTACAAGCGAATACTCGTAAGTAGTTCTCCCCTGTTTTCGGTGAATAAGCTATAAGCATTAAAGCGGCTTTCTTTATCGTTTAAATTGTTGTGGGCGCGCGCCGTAGCGTAAGTGGTTAGCGTATCGGACCACTGCGTGTGAGGTTCCAAGTTCGAATCCCTGAAAACACCAAACAGTTTTTTTTCACGGTCCCACCTCTCGCGAACGTCTGACAAACATCCGACAGCATTGTTGTCTCGAAAAAGGTTTTCAAACCAAATTGCCCTTCGAATACGGCACTAAATTGCAGGTCCCTTCCATTCGCGTCAAAAATGATATCATGAGTGGTTTCGAGAACCTAGGCCCTGGTACTGAATGAGCTGTTGCTCCAATAATTTTTTTTTATTTATCGTTTAAAACCACACCTTCCACCAAAGATGAGATACATCATCTGCTTTTCAACGGCTTTCAGAGCTTTATAAAGATTCGCCAAAAGCATTTCATACACGCCCATACCTCGCTATACGGCCGCTCTTTATACGACCATTCGCTATAATAAGCATAACATCAAGATGAAAGGCAAAGAAACAAGTGCCGATTCATTTGCAGCTCTCGAGTATCCGACCAATTTAAAAAAAAATCGTTGAAGAATATGGTTACGTTCCAGAACAAGCTACCTGAACGAACCTTTATTTTAAATGACGAAAAATCTGCATCAGGATATAAGGTGTCAAAAGAACTCTTCTTCTTGGTGCTAATGCTGCGGGGGATTTCAATCTTGAGCCGCTATTGGTGTATCTGTCTGAAAATCCAAGAGCTTTCAAGGGACTGAACAAGAAAGATTTACCAGTCACTTGGAAATCGAACAAAAAGGCTTGGCTGACAAAAGCATTCTATGAAGCTTGGTTTAAGAATTACTTCTGCCTTGAAGTCAAAACCTGCCTGCCTGTGAGTATCTTCCCAAACACACAATGGCCTTTATTCAGCCTCTGGATCAGGGTGCAATAGCCGCTTTTAAGGCGCACTATTTGCGCTGAACTTTTCAAAATTTGTTAATAAGACGGATGGAAGATAATCTGTTAAACTACTTTGGAAGAACTACGACATCAAAGATGCCGTTGACAACATAAGTGAGTCTTGGAATGAATTACAATCAACAACGATGAATCATGTTTGGAAGAAACTATGTCCGGAATGCATTACCAACGGCCACTCTGATGCTGATCCTGTTGTCCCTGAAATTGAACGCAACATGATGTCACCAGTCTTATTAACGCTGACAGAGCTCCGCTTTCAAATGAAGAGTTTATGCAGTTGTGATCAGATCAAGAGTCAGATGAAGAGCAAGAGCTTTCCACGAGTCGCCAGTTGACATCAAAAATTTTTTATGAAGCACTGCATTATTTCGAAGAGGGATTGTAAATTTTAAACCAAAACGATCCCGATAAAAAACGCAGTGCTAAAGTTTCAAGAGCTATTAACCAAGCCATTAATTGATATAAAGAAATTAATAAACAATAAAAAAATTAAGCAAAACATTTCTTTAACCAGCAGCCGCTCGTGTAGATGACAGCGATTCTTCTTTCAGTTAAGCACTTCAACATCTTAATTCTATTTCTCTATTTTTTCTTACTTAATTATGTTGTTTGTAGTTATGTATTTAGATTTTAATTTGGCTTCTGTCAATATTAAATTGAAATGTAACTGTGCTCTGGATTTAACACAATAAACAAATTTTTTTATAACGTTTTATCAATTCTTGCTTATTTTTTTGAAGATTTGGAACCAATCTAATGAATTTTGTATGAGTTTGTATGAAAACATATGACTCGTTATACGGCATTTCGCTTTACGGCCTGATTTTGTGGAAAGTATCTAGGCCGTTAACCGAGGTATGAGTATACTCGATCCAAAACACTTTCCACAGGGCTACATATTTAGCAACTACCAGTGCTTTTTCAATGGTTCTTCGGCGTTGTTTGTCAGTGCAAACCGAGATTGCCTCCTCTCCTATCGCATAGATTTATGATTACAGCAAATGATGGTAGAAGTAGATCCACCGTAGATCGAAGCCTGGTTGTACAACTGTGCGAAAAAGCACAGAATTTCAGGTCTCCTGAACTTATTTGTCTGTTTACGGAGAACGGATGTACAGGATTGAATGTGAGCAGTTAAATTGCGAAGACAGAAATTGCCTTTGGTGTACTTTCCACAATGTAAAAATTATTGCGATTATGTTAAACAGTAAGCTCATTTTATCAACCGGTTTGATCGAATGTCTGCCTTAAGTGTATTCTATATACACGAATACTTTTAAGATACATAACAAAGTCAATGGGTCCTGATTATAAACTTACTAAATGAGGCATTAAAGAATGCGTTATATAGAAGGACAGAGGTCTTAAAACCACTTACATACTGCCAAGTGACATACTGCATCCGAACTGGTCAGCGAAGCGTTTTTTTGCATTGCCTTTTAAATCACAGTATTTTTTTTTTAAACATAAATGAAATCCCTCTATAGTTACTGGGTAAGTTGATATCCCATTTTTGAAATATTGGATACGCAATAGCGTCCTTAAATGACTTTAATACTAATATCTCCAGTATGGCAGAATGGTTTGAGACAAAGTCTGGGTTAAAGCAGAGTTGTCTTTTGAGTGTCACTCTTTTTGCTCTATTCATAGACGATATAACAACGTATCTCCCCGCTGGAATACGAATCGCCGGTTTGAATTTAAAAAACTCTACTCTACAATGCAGATGATATTGTTCTGCTAGCAGAATCTCCTAACAGTTTGCAATTAATGATCAATGCATTAAATAACTATTGCAAGACATGGAACTTGACAGTAAATCTAGAAAAATCAAAAATCATGATTATATGCAAAAAACAAACAATTTCAAAAAATGTTTATAATAATGTAAATCTTAAATCTTGAATCTCTACTGGAGATATTAAATGGGTATAGTTGGAACTTGATCCGACAACCTACCACTCAACAACCGAACGCATTACTACTACACCATGTCACCAATCCATTTGCCAGGACTTTCAAATGCACCATATTTACTTCTTAGGATGTAGAATAATACAAATTTAATAACTATGGAATTCCGGCTAAAACAATTTCTACCAAAATATTTTAATCATAAGAAGTTTCTAAACCAAAACTATTGCACAGGTGATTGTAAGACTTTTCCAATTTTCTAAGCACAGATTTAGTAATTTCATTATACTGTATAATGAAAACCTTTTCTAACATAATGCCACCTAAAGAGCAAACTGCAACTTTGCAAACTTCGCTACCAGGGATCGTCGCCTGGTGAATAAACCAATTTATAAATAAGCACGGATTGTCATCCCACCACTTCTAAACTTACCTCTCAAATTCGTGTGAATTCCGATAGAAAATATAGCTAAACCCATGCAGCGTAAAGTTGTCCGAGAATTTTTGAAATTTCTGTCGTCTCTCAGTGTGATTATGGACTTTTCGTGAGAAAATTTGTAACTTGTTTATGTGATCCCTGAAGCGGGTGAAATCCCTTTCGTAGAACATTCTCACTGGACAATGCCCTGCTTGGACGGAATATCATTCATTTTTATACCATCACTCTGTTGGTCGTTAAAAGGATTTCTATTACGGTTATTATCTGCACAAGTTTTGATTATACCCCGGGATTTGGGGGCAAGACTAACGAACTTTTGTTCCAAATGGATGTTGTCCTCACCTCGAGTGGGGTGAAATAAATCACACATCTTCACCCTGCAATCGGGAAAAGTTTTAACCGACTATCCTTGCCATCACTACACTTCCCACAATCTATGTAATCCCCTGTCAGTTGATTTCTTTTATTTGTAACTCAAAGTTTTGCATTTCCAGGAGTGTAGAGTGGTTTCTCTTCCAGCAGTTGAGCGTAGAGATAGAGAATAACGATCGCTTTTAAGATGCAATTCAACCAAAATTAAGTTTTGAGAGTAAGTGCGCGTACTTCCAATTACATTACATGGTACGTTGTGGAGAAAATTAATGGGAGGGTTACCCCGGACTGGGATGAGGATGTTGTTGCTGGTGGCGGTAGTGATATTAATCAAATTGTGAGAGGATTTTCTTAATTCCACTGCATTCAATCATGTTCATCGTGTAAAGATGAAAGTTTCCTCGAGACTGAAGATGTTTTCTCTGCCAGAGCTGAAGTGTGGCAGATCTTGGTTTTAAAATCCTGTGGCAGCAGACTTCTCTTTGGGTTTACATGGCGTATGAGTGTTCGTTTTTGTTAACAAAATATGAGGAAAGGAGGATAAATGAGGAGATGAGATTTCGGTTACTATGTGATTACACTGTTGTCAATATGGCTGAATATTTTGTTGTAAGGTCAGATGTGCAAGGATTTAAGGTCACTTTTTTTTAATACGAAAATGAGATTAGGTATCAGTGGCTAAACTCACTTGTTTTTTACTATTGACGATATTTTTACAAATATACTTAAGTCTTAGGTGTATTCAGCTAGAATCCAAGAGTTCTATATTGTTCTTCTTCTGTGTATCGTTGGAGGTGATATTGGTGAGATCCGCTTGCGCCGTTGTGGTGGATGTTCTTGGGCGACCCATTGGCTCAAGGTTTTGTTCTTGAAAGTAGGCTCAGTGCAAGAAGAAAGTTTTTTTTTTCTTCAATAATATGCATGTTTTTTTTTTTTTTTTTTTTGTCGGGATAGGAAACACTCGACTGGAGCATTTAGACACAACTGGTCCATTGTACTGCCAGAGAGCAAACCCTGATTTACCCATTTTACTGGAATTTCCTTGACTTTCGAAGAAAGCCAAGCAAGCACTTCAGTGATGAGGAGCTTACAGTACCAGCACTCACCACATCCGCACCGAAGATCTGCCACCTGATACGAGCAAAGGCCGGACACTCACAGAGATAATGTTCCGCGGTGTCGTCGCTCTCTCCACAAGCGTCGCAGATTGTAGTGTCACTTAAGCCTAACACGTTAAGGTGCTTGGCAAAAGCGAAGTGGCCTGTCAAGACGCCGATAAGTTGTCTACAGTCTTTTCTGCTGAGAGACAGCAAGAATGCCGCTGATTTCTTACAGACGTCCGGGAGCATGCGTTTAGTCAACCTGCAACCTGGAGAGTCATGCCACACACAATTGTGCTCGTGAGAGACTCAATCGTCAATGGAAGCCCTAACCGAAGACGCTGGAAGACCCAACGTGGGTTCGAGACCTGAGAAAGCCTCCTCTGAGCCTTGTTTAGCAATCTCATCGGAGATCTCGTTCCCCAAGATCCCAGTGTGACCTGGGACCCAGATAAGAGACAGAGAATTCAGCCTTGCGACAGAGTTCAAAGAGTTTTTGGTTTCACGAACTATTTTGGAAGTGGTTAAAGGGTTAAGCAAGGCCTTAAGCGCAGCCTGACTGTCACTACAGACACAAATGCTACGTCCCTTCCACCTGTTCTTCACAACATAGTTCATGGCCATTAGGATTGCATAAGTTTCCGCTTGGAAAACAGACGCATATTTGCCTAACGAGAAGTGAAGTCTAATGTTGTCGACTTCCACGAAGACACCAGCGCCAGACCCTTGACTAGTTTTGGAACCGTCCGTGAAAATACGACTACATTCCATTCCCGGCTCAGACTCTGACCGAAGCCAGTCTTGGACACAAGGAAAGTCGACTCTGAATTTGCGCATCAGCTGGAGTTCTGGTGTCATTGCATCAGACGGCATATCCATAAGACAGGAGTCGTAAGATAAGTGTCGCGCAAGTTCATCAAAGTTCCAGTGTGGAGTATACCAAAATCCGCCTCGCCTAAGACGATGGATAGCTTTGATAGTGCAACCCATGATATAAGTATCAAGGGGAGGTAAGTTCAGCAAAGCGTCTAGAGCAGAGCCAGGCGTACTCGGGAAAGCTCCCGAGCAGCCGAGACAAGCCGTTCTTTGGAGTTTCGCACAATAGGCAACCACATATTTACGCGAGAGTCCCTTCCACCAAACAACCGACGCATATGCGAGGAATGGTCTTATCATAGCCGTGTAGATCTAGAGAACCTTATTCGGTGATAAGCCCCAAGTCTTGCCAAAAGCAACCTTACACTGCCAAAAGACTGAGAGCGCCTTGGATGTTTTCGACTCGACGTGTTTGGACCAATGAAGTTTCTTATCTAAAATCACTCCCAGATATTTGGCTTCATTGGAAATGCAAATGGTGACGCCTTTTAGTACTGGCTGAGTCAGACCGGTCAAAATCCTCCTTCTCGTAAAAAGAACAACCTCAGTTTTAAGAGGATTCACCGAAAGCCCACTCCTAGTACACCATTCATCGATCATGTCCAGAGCCGCCTGCGCGTTAGCACAGACCGTCGCCAGGCATGGCCCGACAGAAAGTACGGCGACATCATCCGCATATGCCTGAGCGTAGACGTTAGAACTATTTAGAGCGTTCAACAGAGAGTCGACCACCATGCACCATAACAATGGAGACAAAACGCCACCTTGCGGACAGCCCCTGTTTACCCCTGTCATAACATATTGGCCATAATCCGCATCCACTACCAACATTCTATTCATTAGCATTGCTTTAATCCACAACACTAATGTTTCATCTACCCCGTGTTGTCTGGCAGAGTCGCACATGCAGTCAAAAGTCGCATTGTCAAAAGCACCCTCAATGTCGATGAAGATACCCATCGCGTATTCTCTCCTATCAAGCGCGCATTCAATTCTGGCCACTAGATTTTGCAGTGCGGTCTCACAGGATTTCCCACGCTGATAGGCATGCTGCATCTCCGATAGTGGATGCAGTTTCAAAGCAACTTTGCGCACGTGAAATTCTACCAGTCTCTCCATACTTTTCAGTAAGAAGGATGTCAAACTTATAGGTCTGAAACTCTTGGGGAGCGAATAGTCTTCCTTACCAATTTTCGGTATGAAAGCTACTCTGACTGTCCGCCAAGGTGTAGGAATATATGCCAGCGCCAAGCCAGCGGTGAAAATTCTTTTCAGAGTTGGCAATAGCTGATCTATACCCTGTTACAGCATAGCTGGATATATTCCATCGGTGCCAGGCGATTTGAAACCATCAAAAGATGCCACAGCATATTTGATGGCCTCATCTGTTACCACGGCTGATGCAATATACCAGCTGCGCCGAGTTTTCTGACTTAGATCAAGCTCAGCCTGGGTAAGCGGGCCAAGCTGCGACCTAGTGATTATCCGATTGCCAGGAAAGTGAGTCTCCAGCAGAAGACTAAAAGTTTCCGCTTTCGTCTCAGCAAACTTGCCATCAGATTTTCTCAGTGACTCCGGTTTGGTCGGCTTGCCCCTTTTGAGAACATTAACCAACCTGCTGGTTTCACCGAGTGTCTCGATCTTTTCACAAAAATCTCTATAAGAAGCACTTTTCGACAACCGAATTAACTTCTTGTAGTCTTTTTGCTTCGATCTAAAAAGATCCCAGTCACCTTCTAAATTTGTCTTGAGTGACCTATTTAGAAGTTTTCTGGATTCTTTCCTAAGTCGCTGCAGTTCCGGGCACCACCAGGGAACCGGAGTTCTGCAGGGGGTTTTTGTCAATGGGCACGTCAGTTCAAAACAGCTGGTAAGGACACTAGTCAGGTTTTGAACAGCATCCTCAACCTTTCGTTTCGTTCTGAGTTTAGTTGGAGTTTTGACAGATCTGTCTAGCTCTTCCCTAAACCGCACCCAGTTCGTTTTCCTCGGATTCCTCCTCTCCTGCAAAGTTATGGCCTCGCATTCGATTTGGAAAACGATGTATCTATGGTCTGACAAGGACACCTCCCGCAGTACCCTCCAGTTAGTAATTGACTTGAAATACCTATTAGATAAAGTCAAATCAATTACCTCCTGCCTCCTTGCCGTAACAAAAGTTGGCTGGGAGCCAATATTGTTAATTACCATGCCAGACGATAGTATAAAGTCTAGGAGATGGTTTCCTCGTGTGTTACATTTGCTGCTGCCCCAGACTGTATTCTGAGCATTCGCGTCGCAACACATGACTAGTCCCATCTCCCGAGTGTCACAGTACTTTATGAGTTCGGCAACCGCCTTCGGTAGTGGAGGCATTACCGAATCATAAGGGAAGTAAGCCGACGCAACGACGAAGGTTTTCCAACTTCCGGTCGTTTCGTAGCTTACAGCTGCAGCAACCAGATCCTGTCCACAAAATTGTCCAAGCTTGGTTACTGAGAGGAAATTCGGCACAATTAGACAAGCTCTCGGTCTTTCAGATCGCTCGTCACATAGCACCATTACTCCACGAACACCCCCAAAACCACATATGCGCTTATTCCGCACGTATGGCTCCTGGATAGATGTTATGTGGGGTTTTGTACGCACCACGGAAAGTCTGCTACTTAAGAGAGCGGTAGCAGCCTTTGAGTGGTGGAGGTTTATCTGCGAAAATATCAAAGATATAGTCGCAGTTTTATTAGCAGAACGGCGCGCACCAGGTGCGCACATGCTTCCGGCGAGGCGAGCGCCCCTACCCGTGGCATTGCTTGCGTCAGCCATTTTCTGTCCACTAGTGCTGGGACCTTTAGGGGTAACAGCACCAGTATCCACCAGATTTTGTGCGCAGATAACGCCACCGGTAAGAGTGTGCCCGGCAGAAGAGCACGCATCAGATGCGCACACGGTTCCACTAAGAAGAGCAGGCGAAACTTGCTCCATCAGATTGGACCTGTTCGAGCCGACCGAAAAGGAGCCAGCGTTAGGTCTGAGGGATTGATCGGCTCCAGTTGGAATACTTTCTGCCGACCTATGCTTCTTTCCTGTCGCTACTGAAGGATGACTGCTTTCGGCGCTTGCGCCTACAGCTGACTCTGCAGCCTCTTTGCACCGCGCCATCGCTGCCTTCCTTCTTCTCCTTTTCAGTTGACTCTTAGTCAGGAGCCCATCGGAGTGCGCCGCTTCGGGAGCTCGTTCAGCCTTATTGGTTTCCCGAGTCAAACCGTCACCGACACAACTTCGACCAGCTACCCTTCTATTGAGACAGAGATTAGACGTTCCAGCCGAAGCCTTTCCGCCACTTTCTTTGCCATTCCAGCCCAGTCTACCAATCGAGTCAGAGACAGAGCTGCAGGAGTCTTCTGAAACAAGCGTCGCTACTACTTTTGATTCAACGTCAGAGGCGGGGGGTAAAAGTATGGTGGTTGGGACCTCCAGAATCCTCGTCCCGGCCGTAGTCAAAAAGACCACGGGTGGATTATCGTTTTCACGAGTACCACCTGGAGTAGATACCGTACAAGTTTCTTCCATCATACCTTCAACAGGTTTTGCGTCACAGTCAAGACGTCCTCAGCCTTTAGTTTGATGTCTCACCTGGGGTCCTTTCGGACCCTTAGGGTCATTGACTCTTAAGCCGTTCCGCCACGTCAAGGCAGCTGAAGAATGGGAACGGATAATATGCATGTAATATTCGCATATAATTAAAAACAGTTTTTTGAGTGCAATCCAGACAATTTTTTAGAATTTTGAGAGGGGTGAAACAATATCTTAAAAATATGCATGTTATTAGGTCAATTTTAAAGTACTTGACGCACAGATTAGACCAAACAAAGACCCTTTAAAACTACAACATCAAATGCGTCGCAAAAACGAGGTAGAAAAAGTAAGTGAACACAGGCCCACAAAAGACTAGCTCGAGCACTGATAATATGAAACCCTGGTGAGGCTTCCATGAAAGTTCTGACGATGAATAAACAACATTCAAAGCAATTTTATTTTTATTTCTTATAAAAGGCAACCCAAATTCCAGAGCACTCAGACTCATCGGTGCATTGTACTACCATGGCGTGATGGAAAAATGACTCATCACGTACAATCGGAGACTTAAAGGGCCATTGTGTTTACCTATGATGGTAGAGTGGGACTAAAAAATAAATCATTTATGAGGGAGGTGAAACCTATCCTAGCATTAGTCTATCCTGAAACCGCTTGGTACTCTTTACGAATCTAATTATGTCATTTATCCGTGTCATTTGGTGGAGGTCCATAATTCTGTGAGAGAGGAGGCATACATTGTTAGCGTAGTCAAGATGTTTCAGTTGGGATATACTCGTAAGAGTCCATCGAATTCCTCCGTTTCCTGTCGACAAAGCTGCACGCAGCACATCGCTAAAGACCAATAAGAATAGTATTGGTGGATAAATACAGCCTTGTCATATCCCATTTTGGATCTCAAATTTCTCAGACAATCTACCCCTGTGCAGAACGTGACATTTGGACCCTTCATATATAGCTTTGATAAACAGCAATTAATTTATCGAGAATACCTCTCCTGCGTAAGGTACGCCAAATAAACTCCCTGTTGCCACTATCTCAAAATCGATGAATAGCAGGTGAAGAGGCGATCGATATTCAACACACTGTTCGATGATAATCCGCAGGGTGTTGATGTGGTCGACGCAAGAGAATACAGAGCAGAAACTTGCTTGTTTGGCATCGAGTGTGTCTTCGAGATGTTGTTTTATGTACTCCAGGATGATTTTAGCTATTATCTTAGCTACAGCAGGCAGCACACAGATACCCGTCCAGTTTCCGCACTCCAATAAATTTCCTTTCTTACGAGGCTTGACGATCATTCCCTTTTCCACTCGTCAGGAAAGCTCTCAACTTCCCAAGCTCTCTCTTTAAGTGGAAGCAGAAGCTCTGCCGATATTGTTGGCGCTGCTCGTAAGAGCTCTGCAGGATTACCATGAAGTCCTTGTTGGTTTAAGTGCTTTGATCGCGGTAATGATCTCATCCTTACTGGCAGCCGTTGTGTGTATTGGCGCATTTCTCACCTCAGGCACCTCAGTCTAATTTGAGAGCATGTCGCTAGCGAATACGCGGTTTAAAACCGTAGCAAAATTCTACTTCCATCTCTTGAGCTGGCCCTCATCCAAAATGAGCATCGAACTGTCTAGGCTTTTCACTGGGTGTTGACTGGATCTGCGACTACCTGTCAGCTCTTTGGAGATTCTGTGAACGGTCCTACTGTCGCACCTACATCCAGCTTCTTCTGCTTCTATAGCCAGCGCGTTGATGTAGTTGTGCCTGTCATGTCGCACGCTCTACTAAACTTCTCTCATCTTCATGCGATATAGGGACTTTAGCTTGCTTCTCCCTGCTGCTGGAGTAGCTGTAATGCGAGCTTTGAGTTGTTTTCATTTGTCAATCCAGGTATTCTCGGAAAGCCACGCCCTACATCTTCTATGCGATAGACCGACGATTTATCACCAGATGTAAAACATTTTTCACAGCACACCCATGGCGTTGGATGGTTGCGGTCAGTGAGCTGCTGATTGGTTTCACATCTAGCGAAAGGTGCTCCTTTAATTGTCGGGGCACTGAGGGATCACTAAGTCTATCGATGTTGAACCTGGGCATTCTTGCGTTGTCGTGGGATCTTCGAACTGCAGCAATGCGTAGTTGGAGAGTAGCTATCATAAGATGGTGGTCTCGTACTATCCCAACATCTGCTATTCGCCTATTTCGGACGTCCAGGAGACTTCTTCTAAAGCGGCAGCTGATGGCCAAATGGTCAATTTGGTTAGATGTTGCTTGCCTGTCGTTGGAAACCCAACTGACTTTGTGGCAGGTCTTGTACTCAAACATGGTGCCACCTATCACATGGCGGTTGGCATTGTAGAAATCCACAAACCTTTCGCCGTTGTCACTGCGGTTGCCTAGTCCATGCTTCCCGATTATATGCAGTCAAATCCCCCATCACTATGACAATGTCTCCATTTGGTGTTGTGCTGAAGACGGCACTTAAGAGATTGTAGAAGCTCTCCTTCTCGTGCTCAGGCGAGCCCTCTGTTGGGGTATAACACTGTATAATTGTGACGCGTCGTACTCTAGCCCGGAATCTGGCCGTCATAATCTTATCACCATGCGGCTGCCAAGAAATAAGGCCCATGCGTGCTGTTGTTGTTAGCAGCAGTCTGACTCCATATTCCCGCGGACTTTCGGATGGTCTTCCGGAATAAAGTAGTACAGTGTTACGCGTTGGGGACTGATACTCGCCCGCTTCTAGACATCTGATTTCACTTACCCGCAATATGTCCAGTCTATATCGTATGCATTTTTTTTCCAACAGCAACAGCATCGTAATTTCCTTCGCTTACTGAGTTGAAGAGCACCTTCACATTCTAGAAACCTATCTTTGTCCGGGTACAATACGCAAATTCGTTAACATTTGATCATTCCTTATCCGAGGCATGGTGTCGGTTTCTGTAGCCGGCAATTTTCGGTAACGCAGGTTGCTGGCCCATGTTACCTAGTCTAGAATCAAGGCCCTAGATAACCAGCACTTGCAATTTTAACCTACACGTAACATAATAAATAATAAAAAGTGACTGTTTGGCCCGGAGCGTTTGCGCTAAAACCATCATTGGTCCACTTTTCTTCAGAGAAGGCGAAACACTCAATGGGAATCGATATCGGTGGATGTTGGCTCATTATGTCTGCCCATAAATCTGTGAAAAACGTCTGGACAGTTATTGGTTTCAACCAGAAGGTGCGCCATGCCACACTACAAATCAAACAATGCAGTTTCTGCAACGAAAATTCCCTTAAAGTGTGGTGTCAAAAAATGGCGACATTGACTGGCCACCCAGATCTCCAGATTTGATCCCTCCGGACTTCTTTTTGTGGGGTTATTTGAAGGTTATTTAAGCAAGGTATATGCCAGCAAGTTTCAGACCATTGACGAGCTCAAGGCAAACATTCGTGCCGAAATCATCGCTATACCGCCCGAGATGCTCGAAAAAGTGATGGAAAACGAAGCAAAAAGGGGACATTTTGCTTTGGTAAATAGAGGCGGCCACTTGATTGATGTTGTACTCAAAAACTAGGATGAAGACGATAGTGATCGATCTCTGTTAAGCCAACTGCTTACTGCTGGTTGCTGTCAGGTGAACGTACGAGTAGACAATGTGCAATGTTTTAGGGTTCAACTCAAATCGTGAAAGTATTGCACGAAGCCTGGTATGACTTGTGCTTTTTACAGAAAAAGGAGCTGCGCCAATGTGGCACTTTTGCAAGTCTCATACGCGATCGTGCCATGTCATACCAGTGTTGAATTTGAATATGCATGGCATGAAACAGAATGCTTCTTTGGTATTCCAGATTGTAGAATTTGTGTAAGCTCTCTCATTATTAAGAATTCATTGGTTCACTTTTGTTATTCAGCTCCGTAGGGAAAACTTTCAACATTTGTGCTTCTTAGGAGTATACTATTCAATCGGACAATATTTTTTTGACTATCCCATCTTTGAATCCCTCCATGCAAATTTAATATTCGACGACGTGCGCTGTGCAAGTATATCTTTTCTTAAAAAGTTATTACGAAAAATAACTAAGATTTCTCATACTTAAAAGTACCCAGTAACCTTGATCTAAAATTTCCACCACAATATTAATATTGCAATATTTTCAATTTCAGTTGAACTATTTTCAACCCAAACAATGCAAATACGCAACTACTTCTAGTCACTTTTACCTCGCACCAGTTCCTCGAATAGAAAGCCAAATAAGGACAATCACGCGAACGTCCATTTTCCAATTCAAACACACAAAATAGCAAACATTGTGTAACTGTCCTAGATTTACAATACCGTTGTCCACCCTCAACGACAGTTTAGTTTGTGCGTGCACAATTCACAATGACCTCGCTCCAAATTTCGTCTGTGAAAACTTTACCCTTATTCAGCGAATAAGGATACACAGACAATAGTGGCTTTAAGGGTACACAATTTAGGTGGATGGAATTCTCTTGTTTTCAAAGTCCTGGTCGTTCCCTTCACCACGGCAACGTGGAATGCTAAACGCTGAAATTATTTACGATTACTCATGTCGACATTTGGTCGCCGATCCAATGAATTTTCCACTTCCAGCGTTTTACTTGCAGTCAACTGAGTGTTGGCGAAGGAACAGACACCCTACAAGGACAAAAATTGCCAAAATTATTTTCTACGTGTTACTGAGGATATCATGCAGAGTACTTCATTCATAGGGTGGTACAATGATGAGAGTCAAGGATTCTCTTGATATCCTTGGGAGACTGATAGATAGCAATCTTTTGTCGTCGTTTCATTTGTATGCAGCGGCGGATGCAGAAAAGTATGATAGAGCGGTGGCACGATACAATAATATTATTGAAGTGTCAATTTAAAGTCTGTAGTATCTATGATTTGTACCTGAATACTTGTAACACTATATTGATCAGATGTATCTTTATAAGGCGAATGAATGGTATGCGGGTGGCAACACGTGCGACTCCCCCGTTTTCCTCCACTGACGGGGGTAGGGTGCACTATGAATTGTAAAGCAACTCGATGTCATAATGCAGTATGACAATCAGCGTTGCTGGCAGGATTTGTTCTGCTATTGACACCATGCTGGGGAAGTTTCTACCACTTCGTTGCGTTGGTAAATGACTGAATGATGGATTGATTGAATTTCTGATAGAATACGGAGGATGCATATTTCCTGGAAATTGGTGGATTCAATTACGATTGCAGTAAGCGAAGGTTCATGTCCCATGCAAATCGTGCGGTGTCTCCCGAGCAGGCAACGTGAATTTCACTGCGTGCAGCGAATGAGTGGGAAGATAAACTCGATAATGGAATGCCTTCAGTGCAATTATTTTCCACTCAACTGTTGTGCAACCCTCGAAGTAAGTGGGTGTTAGAGGACTGATGCACTTTCATTGAAAACTGTTGTATAGGTTGCTGATACTGTAGACTGAGATTTGAATAAGGTTTTTGTTATACATACGAGTATTTAATGGACGTGGTGAGATTTCATCAAATTTTGGATACGGATAGTGATTCGAGAATAAGGATACGGATATTTAACATAAATAAAAAAAATATTAAAAAAATGATAAGACATATACTAGTCAACCAGACAAACTTCAAATTCAAAGCTGTGTCCGACAAGGCTATATACTGTCACCACTACTATTTCTATTGACTATCTCAGTGACGAGTTTCACAGTGCTTTATCGGCGGGAATCGGTGGAGGCCAGTGAAGATTTACAACTCACCTCAAACATTTTGACTACACCGATGATATTTGCCTACAATTGCATGGTGGGTTCAAAGATCAAATCTGCTAAAACTAAGACTCTCAACATGAATAACCCCTTAACATCACAAGTAAGCACTGTTGGACAATAGGTCGATAGAGTTCAACTTCCAATAACTTGGGAGTATTGTTCCGGTCGAAGGTCATACCAATTTGGATGTATGTTTCCGAAAGAAAGTCAAGACTGCTTTTGGTATGCATTCTAAGATCTGAAGAAGGTAAGAAGTAATGCTGCCAGCTTAAATACCAAGGCCAATATTTATTTAGATGTATGTTGTGCTGTTAGGTGACTTTTCTGGTTATAAGAAAGCTGAAAGCCTTTGTAAATCGTTATCGCACAAACATGTAGAGAACATTCTGACCAAACAGATGATAATGGATTGACCGTCCTCTCCTGACTACTGCCTAATCAGCCCGGCTATGCAATGAAACTCACTAGTTTAAGTTGAAAGTGAACAATACGTGCTAGAAAACATGAACTTCTTCTATATCTCACTTCTATTTCCCGATTATTGTGTAAAAGAGGCCCATGCTACCCAATAGAATAGTCCGACTTTCTTAAGACGACAGTATAGTCCGGCTAACTTTCCACGAAGCCAACAGCGAAATAGAGACCCCGATTGTAAATTCCGCACCGAAACCTCACTGGAAATTCAACAAAGCCAATTGGAAGTTTTTTACTAGAAAACTGGATGCATACATACAGTTCATCCTACCAAAAATAAAAAACTACAGCCGCTTTGTTGGGATCGTGGTAGCTACCGCAAAAAAACATATCCCGAAGGGCTACAGAAAAGAATACCATATATCTCAGACTGTAACCGAAACAGTGAACAGCTCTATAATGAGTTTATGGAGTCAGACAATCCCGAGGTTGCAAATGAGCTGCTAAAATCCCTTGATGAAAATCGGGTGGCGATATGCAAAAAAGTCACCGAAAACATAAACTGTTCACACTCCAGCAGAAAAGCTTGGAGCTTACTCCGGAAACTTGGTGATAGTTCATATAATCCATCTTGTAAATCGCTGATACATCCGATTGCGATTGCGAACTGAGTAGTAAACATGTCTCGGGCACCAAAAGACAAGGCACAGACCATCTCTCTAGCCCGTTCTCAGTAAAATCTACAATGGAAGACATAAAAATGGCACTCGAATCTATTATAAAGTGGGGAACGCAGCTAGTTTTGATAATGTCTAC
This sequence comes from Brachypalpus laphriformis, assembly GCA_945910035.1. Taxonomy (NCBI): domain Eukaryota; kingdom Metazoa; phylum Arthropoda; class Insecta; order Diptera; family Syrphidae; genus Brachypalpus; species Brachypalpus laphriformis. Next base: position 283,986,277 of record OX246754.1, read on the forward strand.
CCAGAATTCCTCAAACACATCGGCAACAGAACGAGAAAATGGTTGTACAAGTTCAACATTGATATAATGGCATCAGGAAGAATACCTCACAAGCTCAAACGCACAAAAATAATCGCTTTGCAGAAGCCATGCAAACCAGCCAATGAAGCAGCACCGCCCCATAGCCGTCTTGAGCATATGCTTAAAGCTCCTGCAGCAGCTGATTTATAACAGAATCAGCCCAGCCATTTATTTAGTCACTACAGTTGAACAAGCGGGTTTTAGGAAAGGACGCAGCTGCTCAGACCAAGTTCTCTCTCTATCGAATCGAAGCTGGGTTCGAGGATCATCTAAAAACACCAGTCGTCTTCATAGACTTCACAGCTGCTTCCGGTACTTTCTGGAAAGACGAGCTCTTATATAAACTTCTGAGGGTTATACCATGCCTTAAAACATACCGCTTAATTAATGACGTGCTATCAAAGCGCCTGTTGTAGGTATCCATTAACGACAATGAAAGCAAGATGAAGAAATTGGGAAATGGTCTACCACAGGGCTCAGTACACGCTCCTCGTTTATTCAACCTCCACCTATCCACGACTTGCCTGAAACGAAGTCTAAGAAATTTGGATATGCTGACAACTTAGCGATTGCAACTCAGGACAAACTCATACCAACAACCGAGTAGACACTCAGCGAAAACTCAATTAGTGCTTCAAGCAATGGAGATTTTTCCCAAGTTCATCCAAACTAGAAGTTTACTGCTTCCAACAATAAACAGCTAGCGAGCTATAAATCAAACGTATTTCCGCTACTGAACCACAATAAAAGCCCGAAATACCTTGTGGTGACGCTCGATCAGTCCCTAACTTTCAAACAATATTTGAACAATGTGGCAGGTAAACTAGGAACGCGCAATAATATCATACACAAACTTGCTAGCTCCACTTGGTGTGCGAGTGCAGTCTCGGTCCGCAATGTTGCTTTTGGAGTGGTGTACCCCTCAGCTGAATACTGCGTCCCTGTTTGGATAAATAGTAAACATACGCCGAAAACTGAGATATATTGAACACCACAATGCTCATATCAAGCTCTTATTAGGCACCATCAACACCGACGCGCTGGTTACCCTTGCTTAGTATATTATAATATATCACCACCAAACCTACATCGCGCAGGTTCCTCAAAGCGTGAGTACCACAGAATTATGTCCAACTCCAACCTACAAGTTCACGAGGATATCCCAGTCATACTTCGTACTAACCGAAGACTACGATCTCATTGCCCGACCCTTAAGAAAGACGTTCGAGCTCGAGGGAATCCAACATCAATGAGAATTGGTTAACAACATGGTCAACAGGTGCGCACTTTGGCGAAATATCAATTTCCAACCCAACTAATACCACCTCAGGCTCTGACCTCCCGCTGCACCTATGGCCAAAACTAAACCAAATCAGCACGAATCACTGCATATGTGCAGATTCATTACACCGATGGGGAGTTATAACTTCTCCTTATTGTGATTGTGGTGGTCGTCAGCAGACGTACTTTGCCACGTTCAAAGAAGAGATAATTTGAACCCTGTTGAAAAGGCAATATCAATGAACATTCCAAAGACATCGCGAGGCAGGAGAGGCAGGCCAATAAACGCCTGGATCACACAAATGCGACGATATAGGCATTTCATTGGCCTCAGTAACCGAGTGATTCAAAATCGGGAGGCCTGCCGATATTTTCTGAGGTCAAATAGGCGAATCCCACAGGCGCATCAGTAGAAATGCGGTAAAGTGGTAGGGGTATGATCCCTTGTTTTCGGATCATAACCTCGCCGAAATAGGATGAAGAAGAAAAAGTCGACAGACAATCAAACACATGCAAGCTGCGCGCATGTCAGGGTAGTATTAATGACTTCGATAAAACTACATCAGCAGCCCTAATAACTATGTTAAATAAGTAGGCCACAGTGAGCAGCCGTTGTTGCTGTTGTATTACAGAGCAATGGCAACTCTTCCCTGCGTCGGTCGTACGAAGAATGGAGTGATTGTATTGATCGCAACCCAGTCCCACTTCTACATTTAATATCTGGGTGGGTGCGTAATATTATTTGCATGAATATACGTATATCTTGGTATGTGCCCCTAGGCCGCATACTTTTCTTAGTGTAACGCTTATTAGACATAACCCTACTGATAACAAAATGTTTACAAAGCCGGTAGGATTAAATGTCTTTAAATCCATCCCAATAAATATTTGAAAGATACCTTGTTAGCACTTACAATAACAATTCTGTCTGAATCAAAACTATTGTTTTGAATGCACAAATAATTAAAGTGGATTCGTTAAAAAGTAATAACATCTCCCATAACGGAAAACAATGCATTAAATACTTGAGCTAGGGAGAAAGCAAAGATACATATTTACCAGAGCACGTCCTTTCCATGTGAAAATAAAGATTGTCCTTTCGTCTAGACAGGAATGTGATACAAAACCTTAAACTGTACAAACTTGGCACTCTCAGCAAAAGAATGCAATTTAATCTATAAACTGGGTCAAGTTGACCTTTATTTTGCATATATATAGTGAAAGGACGCATCCTTGTTGAAGTGAATTTAATTTAAAGTGACTTAGAGAAATACAAATTTTAAAGTAACGAACAAAATGAATTATTTATTCAGTGCAGCATTTGCCAATGCCCTGGCCTTCCTGCGTTTTTCAAAATGATTCTGTATAGCTGTGACTACACTAATAAATGATACTCCTAGAAAAAGTGCGATTATACTGCATATTGCAACTGAAATATTAGCTTTTTATTAACTGTTTGGGTATAGGGCTTAAGTGACTTACCAAAAAAATCGAGCGTGGTATATACCATGACAGTGCGATATCCAAAAATTGTATCTCGCAGAAAGTGAATTTCGAGATCAATCACTGAGTTCTCAATTTTAGTGCTGAAAATAAATGAATGCTGAAATAAAGCATGTTGAATTGGAGTGATCTATCTTACCTAGAGTCCACGTCATAGCGAATAAACGCCTTGTATTGTACATAGTTGCAGTTGGGGAAACATTTACAGTCCACGAATTCTATGATATCTTCTTCTACATTCTTTTCATAGATATTTCCACTCGACAAGAACACATCTGCAAGGGAAAGTATTTAAGTTCTATAATTATTTTGAAAATTAGAAGTATCAACCCCTATGTTTAAAGATGCATGCAAGATGAGTGGAATTGCAGTACGTTTTCCCCTGGGCTAATAAAAACCGCGGTGTACAATTACAGACACGCTCCAAGTAAGCCATTCGACAGTCTTCATAGCATTCGTAGGGTGACTTCCTGTATTTTATCATTTCGTCCTAAAAATCAAAATTTATACGTACATACAAATGTGCATCTAAAAAACAAGATATGTGCTTTAAATACCATGAAGTAACAACGTCGATACTCTGGGCGTAGTTGTCCGATTGTTGTATCTGCGTAAAATTTTAGGGCATCCACTGTTATATGCACTTCTCCCGCCAAATAGAGGGTATTACTAGAGATCTTCTCCTCTGGATAATGGATCATTGCCTGTGGAGAAAGGTTATTTGAAACGAGTAGCTAATGGTAACTGATATTCTATCAAATCTAAAAAAGAAAAATGCTGTAGGGAACTTAATATCGTTCGTCTTTCTTGGAGATCCTTAAATTTTTACAATTACCATAATCCTCGGCGCCATATCTTTTGATGCATTCGTCTTCATTACTACACGCAGTCCAGAGTTTCTTCCAGCACGATTCTCCGACCATGGCCATGTTGGATCGGGGTCCTATAAAACCGTGGCACCATTAGAATATTAAAATCGGTCAACTAATATGCAGATACCTCAACTATCAACGAATTGAATGAATAACACATTCTCCTTCCAATCGGTACTATTCGAAACAAACTGCAACAATTACGTTTTCTCCTTCGCCAAGTGCACTCGGCAAAGAAATCCTCACATTGAAAGGACACATTGCTCAATAGGTCATCGTTATCAATGTAGTGTAGGGCTGTTAAGCCTTGATCATTGAAATCAGAACTATCATCGTCAGTTGGGGAAACTTCTTCTAGATTGTTTAGGAATTTATTTACTTCGGTGTTCTTATCTCCATTTAGAGGATTTATTAGGTCATATGCATTCATAATAGGGCATAAGGTAAGAGCGGGAAATGGTATTTCTGAGATGTGAACATCAGTGCGATCGATGACAGTCTGTACCAACCAATAAAAATATCTTTCCGCGGATAGGAAACAAACAAAGCTGGCCAATATCATAGTTATGATGCAGGTACATCTGTGGATTCTGAAAACGTAAATTTATTCATTCAAAATCGTGTAAAATGTAGGCACATTCGTCAACGGTGGTCAATTTGGGTGGGATGGTATAGGGGTAATATGGTTGGTTGTTATGTGGTAGGTTATCGGTAAGTGTGCTAGTAGAACCAAGGTAAACATTTGCTGACTTAAATAGGGTTTGCTCTATTGCATAACACGCAGCGTTTCAATATATTATTACAATGATATGTATTTGCCTCTGATTAAGGAACTGCAAGTACCTAGTTTCCTTCTCAGCAAATATCAAGATACTCAACTGGGAGAACTTTTAGCTTGCTAAAAAAAACTGCGTTTCGTTCTCCAAAACGGGTGAAGGATCCGTCTTATTGCTCACGATAAAAATACTTATGGAAAATATAAAATTGTAATTCAAGAAAACTGCGAGGTACTCGTATCTATATCATATATATCAGAATTTATTTTTCAATACTCTTGTGGTGTAAGCATTCTGGATTCATGATGGATTTTTGTAAAACTGTACCTATGGAGCTACAGTATTTTCTCCAGCTGACCATCAAATGAGACACTTAGGCAGGTCCTTTGAATGAAGGCTAAATATTTTAATTTGTTTTCTTCAAGGGATTGACCTTTGGCAACCGCGCTTCGAATTAACAGCCATGTATACGAAAGGACCTGAGTAATTTAAGAATTTCGGTTCTAAATAAGATAGAGTGTATAGAATTTATCATATTGTTTTCATTTTAAACCGTCAAGTTTATTGCATACAAACCATATATCTACATATGTTAAAGAAGTTTATCTGGGTATTCACACTTCCATAGCAGTGGAATATCGTGTCGAAGAAAATGTTAAACATCATAATGGGTTCTTTGTCTTATTGTCGCTTATTATTACCGTTGTTGCTGCAATCTGAACTCTCATCTGAACTCAATCTGCGATCTAGGTATTATATGCAATAGAGAGCTCAACTTCCATTCACACATTGATCATACCATGAATAGAGCCAAATATAACCTTGGCTTCATCAAACGCTGATCCAAAAAATTGTCGAATCCCTATATTACCTTTGTCAGGCCCCTCCTCGAATACGGCAGCCAAGTCTGGTCTCAGTATCAAGATAACTTTTCTCTCAGAATTAAAGCCATGCAACCTAGGTATAACCCTTTTGTGCTACATGTTCTCTTCTGGGCCGACAGATACCACCAGGCTCCATACGAAGATCGGCTTAGACTGATCAGCTTACAAGCTCTATGTAGAAAAGAATAAGACTTACGAAATTGTGTTGGTTTAAATCATGTGCCTGGCAAGTTTACTATTCATCGTATAATGAATAACTTTGAATTCAATATACACTGGCAGATAAACTGAAGTCTAGCGAGTTTATGACGTACGTACGGCACAAAATATTGCTTCAGTAAGAGAGAAAATGTTGATGAAAGTTCGGGCACCTTAGTTAGACTCCAGAATTTGGAATGTCTCTGTCAAGTTTATTTCAAATAATCAAAAAAGATCTGAACTTGTACCCGTATAAAATTTAATTGACTCAACAACTAATGAAAACTGACCATATGCACCGGCGAGAATGGAGCGAAGAGTTTTTGCCCTGTATTAAGAACTCCAATTTTTAGAAAAAAAATCATCATGAGTACGAAACTCATTTCGAGTTGTCTGGATTTGTTAATTAACCAAATATCTACTATTAAGGCACTGAAAATCTTTAATAACACCAACTATCCTTACATCCTCGTAGAGTTACTGTATGGAGTGCCATTTCGGCCGACACGCCACTTTTGTTTGAAGACGGTAGGGGCAATGGTGTAACAATTACCAGCAATAGCTATTCTGACTTGTTGCAAAACGCCTATGTGCGTGAATTAGATCGATTGGGTATACAAGACATGTAGCACCAACAGGACGGTGCCACATAACACACAGCTAACGATACGATGAATATTTTTGGAGCATTTTTTTCCGGCCGCACAATGTCAAACACATGTAATATTGATTAGCTCATCCACTCCCTAATTTGACCACCTCTGACTTCTTCCTTTGGGGATACTCGAAGGGAAAGGCCTACGGCAATAAGCCAACCACAATCCCTATTATAAAGGGCAACATTATTCAAGAAATCAGTAAAATAACACCCGAAACGTGCCAAAATGTTTGCTATATGGTAAATGCGAGGTTCTCTTAATTTGGTGGATATAAAATCTAGGCCTAGGCCAATTCTCTCAACTTCGATAAAGTAATGTTTAAGATGTAACAAAATTGCGACTGATACTTCTTTCTTTTCTTCATGTGTGCATACTAGGGATTTTGTCCAAACTTGTGAGTGAATGAGTGCTCTACAGGCTTTATTGGTCAAGATCGATGGCTCAATTCCTGATAAATATGATATATAGAAAAATTGCAAAAAAAAGTGAAAGCAGAAGCACCTACCGACTACTACAATATGACAACGGAGATAAGAATCATTTAGTGATCTCAATATTCTAGATGCAACCTCTACTACATTTAAGGTGAGAGCTTTTACCTTTAACCTTTATGCCCCATTGTGTAATGCTCGCTTTGCAACCTACAAAAAAATTACTTACTTACTTCGGTGGCGCTACAGTTCGGGGTGAATCTGGCCTCAATAAGCGTCTCAATTAAACTCGGTCTTTAACTAATTGCCTCCAGTTGCGCACTCCAAGTTGGTCGAGGTCCCCTTGAACTTGTGCTCGCCACCTGTGGCAAGGAGATCATTTACTGCGTCATTCCTAGCCATCTTAAACGTCCAAATGCGCAGTTTTTTTTTTTAACAAGGTCGATGTCGCTGTACAGCTCGTATAGTTCGTGATTGAATCTTCTCCTCCAAAACTCGTCAACGCAAATGGGACCGAATATCTTACCAAGAATTTTTCTCTCGAAGCGAGAGAATAAAGTCCATATTTCAGCGCCGTAAAGCAGGACTGGGATGATCAGAGTCTTATACAGAACTAGCTGACCAGTGCTCGCCTTGCTTCGCCCACATCCGAGAGTATTGTTGTCTCGAAAAGGAATCTCAAAACAAATTGCCCTTCGGATACGGCACTAAACTGTAGGTCCCTTCCATTCGTGTGACAAAATATAACGCCCACAACATGAGTGGTTGCGAAAAGCTAGGCCCTGGCACTTAAAGAGCTGTTGCCCCAAATATTTTTTTTTTTTTTATAATCTTAAATACTATAAAAGCAAAATCAATTTTCCTTGTGAACACCGTTTCTTGAAAACTACTAGACGTAAGTACTTAAAATTTTGCACGGTTATTCCTTATTTTGCCTAGATGCGAGATAAGAAGGGAATTTCCCAAATTCGAGGTCTAAGTGGCATAAAGGGGATTGAGATCGAATTTTTCGGCACTAAAAAGTGGGCGCCGTTGCGCAAGTGGTTAGTGTGTCGGATCACTGCGCGTGAGGTTCCATGTTCGAATCCCAGAAAACACCAAAAAGTTTTTTCACGGTCCCACCTCTCGCGAGCGTTTGACAAACATCCAAAAGTATTGTTGTCACAAAAAAGCTTCTCAAATTGCCCTTCGGATATGGCACAAAACTGTAGGTCCCTTCCATTTGTGTGAAGAACTATCAACACGAGTGGTTGCGGGAAGCTAGGCCCACTAACTTGAAGAGCTGTTCCGCCAAATATTTTTTTTAAGTGATTATACAGCCCAAACTAAAAAATGCCTCATATATACAGGGTGGGCCAACTACAAGTTTTTTTTAAAAAATGCAATAAAATGAACAAAATGAAATTTTTTCCATGTATTATGGCTTTATTAGTAAGAGCAAATATTCCCATTAATTATAGAATACAACGTCGTTCAAGTGGCTGCCTCGGCTGACCTCGCAGTAGCAGCGCAATCTATCACTCCAATTTTCCAAGACCTTGTTGATGGTTTCGGGCTGTAGCTCACGGATTGCTTGGATGATATTGGCCTTAAGTGCTTGAATCGTTTTCGGATTGTCGGCATAACATCGGTCCTTCACGGTTCCCCACAAAAAAAAGTTCAAAGGGGTCAAATCGCAGCTCCGAGGCGGCCAATTAACATCGCCAAGATGGCTGATAACACGATTTGGGAATTTGGTGCGCAAAAGACCGATTGTGGCATGGCGCGCCATCCTGCATGAACCAGAGGTCGTCCAAATTCATGTCTTCAATTTCAGTAAAAAAAAAGTCGTTAACATGGCTCTGTAACGCCCACCTGTGGATGCATTGGCTTCTCGATAATAACGTGCGGGTTTTCCGAGCCCCAGATGCGGCTATTTTGTTGTTAACGTAGCCGCCGAGATGAAAATGTGCCTCGTCAGAAAAGATGATTTTTCGCCCAAAATCGTTGTCCAATTCAAGCTGTTCTAAGGCACAAACTGCGAAGCGATAACGAAGCGGATGGTCGTGCGCTTTCACTTGCTGAATCAATTGAACCTTGTAAGCGAATAATCCCAGATCTTTGTGCAGAATTCTCCTCAGGCTAGTGCGTGAAATGTTGAGCTGTTGAGATCGATGACGAGTTGATGTTCGTGAATTGAGTCTCACACTTTCGGCTACAGCAGCCACATTCTCGTCTATGCGCACCGTACGACGACGAAAACCATGAGTGTTGTCCACTAGTATACCAGTCTCACGAACTTTTTGCACAAACTTGCGTACAGCAGGCGCGGTGGGTCCTTTATTTCGGCCAAAAGTTCTTTTCAAAAAACGCACTGTTTGGGCTACACAGCACTCATTTTGGAAATAAGTTTTCAATATTTCTCAATATTGTTCAAGCGTAAAGCGACTCATTTCATTCCGCGGAGGTATGATACTGACTTCTGTCAAGATTTTGACCGGGAAACAGCTGTCAGTATGAAACTAACCCATGATTTAAAAAGAAATCACTAGATGGCCCACACTTTATATATATATATATATATACCGAAAATGTGTAAACTCAGTTATAACTTCCCCCGTGGGAATCACCACCAGAGCATACACAAACCCGCTCAGCCACTGTACCATGGCATTGTGGGTGATGATTTGATAAATTCTTTTTAGCATTGCTCAGCTTCAGGACAATGCAGAATGATGATTTGTACCTTAAATGAATCAGCGACGAATTTACTAAAGTCACATATTTTTTATTTTTTCAATCCGATGAGGCACTACTGAGCTAGGGCTGTATAATCACCTTTTAGTGACGGAAAATTCGATCTCAACCACATTTATGCCACTTAGACCTCGAATTTCGGAAAATCCCTTCTTGTCTCACATCTGGGTAAAATAATGAATAACTTTGCATAATTTCAAGCACCTACATCTATCAGTTTTGCAGAAATCGTGTTCAAAACGTCACAAGTTTTTGCTTTTATAATATTTAGGATTCTAAAATCCAAATCCAACGATCAACAACATGTCATGTAACTAAATGGAAAAATATTGCAATAGTTCTATGTCTACACATGCATATGCATGTACATATGTACCTACGCTTTGCAATATCTTAGATTTGTCACTGATAATGTATATTTTTTTTTCAATTTTAACTGTAGAAGAGATCGCACACTGAAGATCAAAACATAATCATGGGATAGCGCGCCCATTTACTCACGACAGCCACTGCTGCATGACTGCTGGTCGTGGTCTTCACTGAAGGAAAATTGTGGGCAATGATTTGGGTTATTGTTTTTAGCATTGCTTAGCTTCAGGACAGCGCAGAAGGATGTTTTATACCTTAAATGAATCAATCAAATATTTTTTATTTTTTTAATCCTGAGAGCCAGTACTGAGCTATAGCTATGAAATCAATATTTACAGATGGAAAATTCGATCTCAACCCCCTTTATGCCATTTAAACCTTGAATTTCGGAAAATCCCTTCTTATCTCGCATCCAGGCAAAATAAGGAATAACTATGCAAAACTTCAAGTACCTACGTCCAGTAGTTTTCGAGAAACGGTGTTCACAAGGAAAATCGACTTTGCTTTTATAGTATTTAAGATCTCCTTAGTTGTTCAGGATAGGGTTCTACTGTTGAATTGCCTTATAAGCCCAAAAAACAGCGATTGCCATGAGTTATTCTTCGCTTGATTTCTGCGCTGATGTCGTTTTCTGAGTTTATAGCAGAGCCAAGTAAACAAAGTCTCTTACTAACTCGAAGTTATAGCTGGCCACTGTGACGTTCTGTTCAATTCGTCGGTATTGATTGTCTCGTCTTATTGACAGCATATACTTGGTTTTACCCGCGGTTATCGCTAAACCCATGCTGGCTGGTTCTGCTTTAATGCTTACGAACACATCGGTGACAGCGCGCTGAGTTCTTCCGATAATATCAATATCGTCGGCGTATGCAAGCAGTTGTACGGACTTTTGATAGATTGTATCTCTGGTGTTGGCTTGTGAGTTCCGCACAATTCGTTCAAATACAATATTAAAAAAGTCACATGGCAACGCGTCACCTTGTCTCAAACCTTTTTGACATCAAAGGTCTCGGTGAAGTCATTACCGACCTCGATGGAGCAACGAGCGTTCTCCATCGTCATTCTGCACAGACGATAAGCTTGGCAAGGATGTCAAAACTAGACATGGCTGTATATAGCTCTTCTCTATAGATGCTGTCGTAAGCGGCCTTGAAATCGATAAAGAGATGATGAGTATCGATTTGGAATTCTTGGGCTTTCTCCAGGATATGCCGAAGTGAGAAGATTTGATCGATGGTGAATTTTCCTGGCCTGGAACCGTAGCGATAGGGTCCAATCAGGCTGTTGATAAAAGGTTTCAGGCGTTCACAGAATATCGCAGGTAAGATCTTATATGCAATGTTGATAAAACTGATGTCTCTATAATTAGCGCAGTTGAGGGAGTCTACTTGGGCAAACGATGCTGAGATTCCATTCAGCAGGTATACACTCATCTGATCAAATCTTAGAGATGAGTTGGTGTATGTTCTCCACCAATTCATCACCAGCTGCCTTGAAAAGTTCGGCCGGTAAGCCTTCAGGTCCAGCAGCCTTGTTGCATTTCAGCTTGGATATTGCTATCCTCACTTTATTTTGGTCAGGTAGACCGAAATTTTGACTATCATCGTCTATGTTGAATAGTTCATTCTGCCTGCTAGAGGGATGTTGGTCGTCGTCGCCGTTATGCTGTCTGCAGAAGTAGTTTTTCCATATTCTCAGCACCGACTGTGATTCTACTACAAGGTTTCCATTTTCGTCTCTACAGGGCATCCGAATTGGACAGCACTAATTGGCTACAGCTCTAAAATATAGGCAACATATTGTAATTTAAGCTTTCTGAATACAATAACTTAAAGTAGAAGACTATCGGAAGTTCTAAAAAATTGAGGAATTAGTTATGTTATGCGTAATTGTATATTATTGTAGTTAAAATTTTTTTATAAATCTCTTTCTTTTATATAACTTAAGAAAATGCGGTACAATAGATTTACATTTAAATCTAAAATCTTACTTAAATCTATATCTCAAACGGGCAGACCGAATAAAGGCTTTTATCAAAAATTGAAGTACAAGTAGAAATTGAGATCAATACATTTTCGAGCTTTCCGAAATTTAGCGTAGTTTCCTGCAATTCCATTGGTATGAAAGAACATAACGCACACAACACGAGTGGTTGCGAGAAGCTAAGCTTAGGCACTAAATGAGCTGTTGCCCTAAATTTATATATTATATGTATATTCCTGCAATTTTATGAATATCGAGGAAGAAGCAAAATTGCTTGAAAGTTTCCCTCCATAGTCTTGACGACTGCTTGAAAAGGGTTTATCAAGTCTTGAGTCGAAAGTTTATCCGAACGAAATGCGGAAAGCAATCTTTGGATTACGTGTAGCAACATTTTTCTTACCGCTGTTTAATAACTGCATCCTTTATCTCTCTTTCTGATTGCGGTTTGTAGTCCTTTTCCGATTCTATCGCTTCTCTTGCTGCAATGCTACCCAAATCCGGTTTCGTCATGATTATGGATACCAAGTTTAAGTACACTACACTCTGTCACAGTTCTTTGCATACTAAACTCTTCTTCATACGACGATGGCCAGTCATATCTGTCTGCTCTTCCGATTAGATAAGCTTATTAATAGTATGATCAATTAAAATAACATCGTATCCTATGTTTGAGGACATGTAAGCTGCTTATCTGGCACTATACAGAAGCAACCGTGTGCAATAATAAGGCTGACAGCATAAAAGGGCTCGTCTCTACCACAACCCCTACGGCCCTGCGTTTGGATTATCAGCCAAAGTTTGTTAAAACCTAAATCACAGTCATTGCCCTCGCCCCTTCGGAGGACGTAACACAAGCTCATAATCAAATTTAATTCAAATTCCACAGAAATAAACATTCAGTATGACTATAGAGCTATGGCGGTTCCCAGGAGTGAAATACAGCCATTACGCGGTGCTGTTCATATTAACGAGCTATGCAAATTGAATTTTACATAAAATTGAACAACCGTAAATCATTGGAATGGCAATTGTATTTAGGAAGACATTAAGCGCCTGGTCGACCTTCAGTGGGTGTGATGGAGACCAAAGGGGTGGTACACTCTTCACATCTGTCAGCGATCATAGTACGCGCTCCCGATGAATATCCTGATGGGGCGCGTGAGGTCGATTCGTAAAAATGTTTTTATATCAGTGTCGAAGTGTTTTATTATCCCTGACACTCCCGCCAGACGTACATCCCGCTATTGCTCTGGAATCCGATTACGAATAAATGAATTGTAATTGAATTTCGTTTCGATTTTTTCCGAGTTCATTTTTCTACTCTTTACGAATGGGGTGTGTGTCGGTTTGTGTACTTTTTAACGATATGTTGCTTTTAAAGGATTTTCTGGGTACACTTCTTTGCTCTGCTCTCATGTGAATGGGATTTGGCTTGAAATTGTTCAACGTCAGTTATTTTTTTCTATGGTACTGAAATATTTACTGTTCCTTTTAGTGATTTGAATGTGCCAAGTTTGGGGGTGTGTTTCGCTGCAAGAGATTGGTAGGAGAAGTTCAAATTAATTGCCGCCTAGGAGAGGTTATTTTTTGTTTTTAAATATCTGCGGATAAATCCGTTATAAAGTTGGTAAAGAATGCGATTGGGAAGTTAAGAGGATGTTGACGAATTGATTTGTGGAGTGCAAAGACTGCTCTTACCACGGCGATAAGTATCGGTTTTATGTTAAAGGCAAGTGCTTTCGAGGAAGAGCAGCCCTAGTGAATACATCTAGCTGATCACCCAGTTATATAATCCACTTTTTAAGGAAAAACTATGGCTCTTAAAGCTATGAGAGGATTGGCATCGAATGAATGGAAATATCGGAAGTAGAATTTCATAGAAGGGGGTAGTTTCAATTGCACTGATTGCAGTGCAAGAATTTCTAAGCGTTTGTGCGGATAATGTTGAGAAAAAGTGTCGATCACTGTAGTCTGCGGCAGGATATAAATTAAGGAATTTTGAATGACTATTTATACGAGAATACAGTCACACTTATACCGGAGAGTAATCCACTAGACAGGAATCTTGTGAATACCCACAGAATAACCCGGAGCTGTGTTAACACATTGCAGCAACTTTACATCTGCGTTTGCCAGGTCGCTGGGTATATTGAAGGCATAAGCTTCCAAGTGAAATTTTTTTCTAATGGATGATATCGTATAGTGTAGTGGTGTCTTCAAAAATGAATTCCATGCTATTTAAGTGAGTGCAGTTTCCGAATGCACTCTCTACTATAGTAAGCGCTAAGCAAAAGATTCCTATGGCGAGCGACATCGAAGAAGTAGCTTAGAGGGCTTCTCTAATGCGGAGGGAGCCGATCCCTGTAACTCCAGTAGGTCACTGCGTTGCACAGTTCTATCCAAGGATGGGCACCAAATGACCAAGCCATATTATAGCACTTGCCTGTAGTTTCTTATTTGAAACCAGAGACCTCCTCTGAGGATCTGGTACGTCACTCGGTTTCAACTATTATTCCATCTTATATCTCCACTGACTGCTCTAAAATAAGTAAACCTACTAGCTTCATATCATCTTTTAAAACCGTTGCCTCTGCTTCACTCTTCGAATCACTCTTCAACAGTAACTTTTGCACATTGTTCTATTATATTTTAAAAAAAAATCGGGCAACCCGGCCTCGATAGATTGTCCCTGTACTATTAAAGTGTATGAGGGAAACACACTAAAACTGCGAACTTCTACAAGAATTCTCAGACTTTTCCAGACGACGTGTTTGTCCTGATTGAAAAATGTCTTACCGCCACTATTTTTCACCCCGAACTTTTCAATCGTGAGTTCTTAGTAAACTCGACACTTAAGTGATGTACTTTAGTGGTGATTGATTTGTAATTACCTCAGTTTGGCACTTATAACCTTTATGTTTTGTTTAAACCGGACATTTTTTGCGTTAAAATTTGAACTCCTTCGAAACATTTTTATGTTGTGAACTCGTATATTCCACCTAATCCTCTTACTTCACTATGTATTCCAAGCTTACCATGGTTTTAGATTTTATTATATAGTTGACTTATCTAAATGTGATAGCACTGTCTTGATAAAAGTATCCTAAATGCTAACCCAGGATATAAGCTATTACTATGCAAAGTTTCATTAAAATCCGTGCAGTAGATTACGCGTGATGTGTGCATCATATGAATTTATTTTATGTATAGATTACGTTTTTTGTCAACTACAGAGCTATAAGTCTTCTAAATGCCTAAACCGATCGTCAACAACCTAATAGGTCCTTATCAGTGCAGTTTCAGACCGGAAAAGTCTACCATTGACCAAATGTTCACATTACGGCAAATTTTGGAAAAACCCATGAATGTAAAATCGATACACACCACCTCTTCATCGATTTTAAAGTTGCTTATAATAGCGTGTATAGAGACGGGTCATGCAGAGCCGTATCTAGTCTCAACGTCCCTGCCAAGGTCGTCCGTATTTTTAGGATAACTATGGAGAACTCTTGCTGTTCCGTCGAAGTCGGTAAAAACACCACCGAACCGTTCGATGTCAGGAAAGGTCTTAGATAAGGTGACGCGCTATTATGCAATCTCTTTAATACAATATATTACTTGAAAGAATTTTACAAAACTCACAAGCCAACACCGGAGGTTCAATCTTTTATAAGTCTGTAGAACTGCTCGCCTAGTCCGATGACATTGACATAATCGGAAAAACTCAGCGGGGTATCAGTGGGGCGCTTGCAAGTATTGATGTTGAGGCAGCAAGGACGGGTTAAGCAGCAAATGAAAGTAAAAGAAGATATATGCTGTCTACAAGAAAGGTCACCCAACTTTGGTGTCTTGGACAGAACGCCACAATAGGCAGATATAATTTTGAGGTAGTAACGGACTTTGCTTACCTTCGCTCTATGGTGAGTTCCGTAAATGACATCGTGGGGAGATCAAACGAAGAATTACTCTTGCCAAATGATGGTCTTATGGGCTAAGAAGGCTATTGAGTAACAAAGCCCCAACTAAGGTAACTCCTTATAAGACACTAATCATCCCAGTCCTGCTGTATGGCGCAGACGTACGGACTTCCTCAAAATCGGATGAGGATGCCCTTTGATACTTTGAGAGAAAAGTTCGTCGAACGATCTTTGGTACCATCTGCATAGACGGCGAGTGGAGGAGAAGGTACAATACCGAATTGTACGGCCTATACAATTACATCGACTTAGGGTCGATTTTTCAATCGTCAGATAAACAGTCTGATAGCTAACTAACGAATAAATTTATTCGACTCTTTATCTGCCAGATATGTAGGGTGGGTTTTTTCATCATAAAATAACCACCAGATAGTTATTCGACGGTATTTTGCAGTTCTGACAGTATGAACCGTGTCTAATTTCACATAATGTGGGTATGAATGAAACAGACTGCTTGTAATTTGTTCGTGTTAGAGTATAGAAGCTGGTCATATTCATCGTTTAATGGTTTCATTCGCATTTGTTATTCCTTCGCAAACACAGCTTTATTTCGAAATTTGAAAAAAGAATAAAGAATGGAAAGCATAAACATCCAAGTGAAAAAGCGGGAGAGGGCATCTAATTTTAGTCCTACGGAAATTCGTGTTTCAATGGATATGGTGTTTCGTGACATTATCGAAAACAAAAAGACTGATGCAATCACAAACAAAGAGAAGGATAATGCATGGACTAAAGTTGCCGATTGGTTTAACGCTGCGAGTGGTGTGGCTATTCGTTCTTCAAAAACGTTGAGGCTTAAAAATGAGAGCATTAAAAAAAAATAAAAATAAAAGCTGCCCATAATCGTCAAGAATTATATAAAATAGGTGGCGGAGAAGAAACACTGGCAACCTTTTCAGTGGCAGAAGAAAAAGTGCTGCCTATGTGCGCAAACATTGACGGTTTAGATGTTCGAAATGACAGTGACGCATTGATGGGTATATTTCTAATAAATAAGATACATAGGTTGACTTAAAGTGAACCTGTAAAATGTTTTCAGCATCTGCATCTACTTCATTTATACCGGACACAATCCAAGAAACAAGTCAAGTGATTCTTTTCGATGAAGTCAACAATAATTCGGGGAACACTGAACCAATAGTTCCCAATATTAAAGACAAAATTGATAAAGATAAAGGTACTGTATAAATTAGCATACAAAATAGCTTATAATAAAATTTTATGTCTGTAGATACATCTTCTTCTAAATGGCAAACCTGGACACCACGGGAACTTAAAACAAAAACCAATCCAGCTTTAAGAAAAAAAAAACTTTCCAAAAGAAGTGTCAAGACTAAATTTGATGAATTCGCAGAGTTCGCGTTTAGAACTAGTAGAATTGCAAAAAATATTGCCCAAAATGAGCTAAAATACAAACAAATACAATACAATCGAGCATGAGTTACACATACAACCAAAACGAGAGGAACATTAAATTCGAATTCTTCATTGTATGAAGAAGAAAGAATGCAGAAAGAACACCAATTCATATTGCGAGAATTTAAAAAATAGTTTATTGCCAATTTTTTTGATTTAAATAAACTGTGATTATGTTTTACATACTACTAGCGTTACCCCGTCCGCTTCGCTAGACGTTTCCTTTATTTGCTTGCTGAATTAGAAAACATTTCTTTTTTTCTTTCAAATGAATTTATTGTTAGGCTCTGTGATAAACAATATTTTTGGTTTTTCCTTCATGTGCGAACACAAACAAATCAGCAGGTTTCCCTACACGTGTACAGGCTACATACAATTGTCCATGTGAGAAACAATTATTAAATTAAATTCAAACCACATGCAAAGATTCTCCCTGCGCTTTATTGATGCCCATTGCAAAAGCCAGTCGCACTGGAAACTGCAAACGTTTGAATTCGAATGGCATGTCTGTTGGTATCATCGGTATACGTGGAATTAAAACGTCTTCACCTTTGAATTTCCCATTTCAAATAGTGGCTTCAATAACGTTGGTCATTAGCTTCTTAACCGCAAGTCTTGTGCCATTGCACAATTTTGGTTGGTTGATATTACGAAGCATGATGATTGGTGCTCCAACTTTCAATTGCAATATGTGTGGTGGCAGGCCTGGTAAATCCAATGAATTTAAAATTTCTGTGGAATTATTGACCACCTCATCATCATTCATGATGGTATCGACTGACTTGAATGTGAACACTTCTCCTGGTATCTCTTTTAAAATGGCCTCATTAATTTCTGTAACGTCTTTGTTTTTCGCCGCCAATATAGCTCTTTCGCTCAGCCAAACATGTGTCTTGTATTGTTGTACAATGTTTGGAAAAACTTTCGAATCAATTCTTCTTTTGATTGAACTACATTGCAAAAATTGGTTGGTAACGTTATTAAGCCAGTTTCATTGTCTATCGGCATTTTTCCATCTCCAATTTTCAACAGCTGCTTTGAAAATTCATTGGCTGATGGATCATTGTGTAACTGAACACGCACATTTGTGGTTAATGTGAGTGTTCTCACATATCTCCACAGAGATAGAGATGACTTTAAACACGCATTAAGCTCATCAGCGGTGGATCGAGGAATTACTGGCAAAGTTTGCCGGAAATCACCAGCTAATAATATTAAGGCGCCGCCAAAGAGCCGTTGATTTACTCTCATATCCTTCATTGTACGATTGAATGCCTCCAATGATCTTTTGTGGGCCATAGGACATACATCCCACACGACAATTTCACACTGTTGCAACACTTTGGCCATTCCTAACGTTTTGGTAATATTATGTTACATGTTAGATTTTCGTTGAAGTTCATGTCCAAAGGCAACTTAAGCGTAGAATGTGCTGTTCTGCCGCCATCCAATAACGTCGCCGCGATTCCAGATGATGCGAGAGCCAATGCTATTTTATTTTGCGAACGAATGGTGGCCAAAATTGTTGAAATAAGGAATGTTTTTCCTGTGCCACCAGGCGCATCTAAGAAATACGTTCCACCACTTTCTCTGCCATTGCTCGCATCAAAATGTCGTAAACATCTTTTTGTTGTGCGTTTAACTTTGGAAGATTTATTAGAACAAATTGAGTTAAATCATTGCGATCGAAATCCTGTTCACGCAGCAAATCTCGATTATAAAAATCTTGTAATTGCCGATTTGGCGATGGCATGCCTAATTGGGATAACGCTTTGTTTGCAATTATGAGAGCTTCATTATGCTTTTCTGGTGTTGTTAGCAAATGCGGATTCGATGTTGTTCTACGCATTCGATTCAAAATATCTTCCGTCATAAAATCTGCATGATTTGTCCACAATTCAGATGGGTTCGATGGGCTACACGTTGCTAAGATTATCACAAATAGTGTACGAATCTGATGAGGCGGTGCAATAATTGGCGATTCAGCGAGCGTAGAATCCCAGTGAACATCATCCTCGAGCAAATGTAAGCGACGGCATGCCTCACGATAAGTTGGGCACTCTAATCCAACTACTGATGTCAAATTTTCAAAGGATGTTGGTCCACGAACGTTGATTAATAGAAGACATAAATAAAAACACTCGTCATGTCTTGGATGAATTGTATAAGGTCTTCCTAATGCATCGGTTTGAAACTCATTTTGATGACCTGGAACTGGCTTCCCTTGCTTGCGTCTTGCAAAAACTTTGGTCGATTTATATCATGTGTAATACTGCGGGACTTCCGTGTATAATAATTAACTGGCAAATGTGTCACTTTGGCATAAAGCCAAAAAAAGCAATCAATGTAGTGACTGGTGGTGTAATTGCTCTTTGCAACGCTGTTTCACTTAACGTCGTACGTTTTGTATTTCGATGTTCTGCTAACAGAATTTATGCCATTCGTCTTGAATTACATGTGTCCGCAGATATACATTTTGCATTTTCTTGAATGAATAAGTCAATTCTTTTTTTAAAAAGAGCCTATGTCCTTCTCATTGTTTTTCTGAATCGTTTAAAGGAAAAACCAAGTAAATTGGTTGAAAATTACGTGAATTATACGTAAACGCACAAAATATCAACTTAGTTTTATATATACCTATAGATATACACTGCTTAACTGGACTGGAGTTTTTAATAGCATCATAAATTAGACAAGGATTCAAAGTACTCCAAGAGTGTGTTTCTTGTGCCGTTATTGTCTATGTAGTCTGACTGTATTTCTTCAAACAATTCATCTGGCTGAAGACGAACTTCTGGATCAACTGGTGGTTCTTCTTCATTTCTATCAAATAGCTAAGTTATGCAGTATTGCAGTTGCAATAATGACATCCTGCGCTAGAGGAATTTTGCACCGCATCCCAATGCTCAAAACAGGAAACCGTATTTTCCACACACCAAAGTTTCTCTTAATGACGTTCTCGTTCTGATGTGTGATTCATTGTATAAACGCTCAGATGTTGTTTGTGGATTATTCAGTGGAGTCAGAAGAAATCCATTCAAGAAATATCCACTATCTCTTAGTTCTATTCCATTGCCAAATTAACCTTTATCGAAAGCAAATTTAGCCGCAGAATTAAGGAATATAAGACTGTCATGAGTCGAGCCTGGTCATCGGGCAACTCTAAGAATTTTAAATTTGATGTGCACATAGCTTGTACATTAATAGAAAAATAGCCCTTTCGATTTCTGAAATATTCGGCAGTATCTCCACCTGAAATGTAACATTTCATATTATTCCAAACAGATGTGAAAATTGTAATACTAATGCAGATATACCTGGTGAACTTATGCGCACATGAGTACAATCTATAGAGGCAACAACTCGTGGAAATCGTGCTATCTGGTAAAAATTCTGCTGTTTTTAATATTTCTTCTGGATTTCTTGGCAATCTTACAAACATTGGTCTTAACAAAGCAATGTTTAGAGTCACAATTTTCACAATTTTGCATATCGTTGAAGCATTGACACCCGAAAAATCTCCCATCGTAATATAAAAGCTTCCTGTAGCATAAAACCTTGGACCAATCAACAATTATGCCATAGGTGGAACACATTGATTCCTAAAAAAAAAGATAAACAAAAGCGTTGACTTCCTCAATAAGAAAATAAAATAATTACATACAACCTTTCTGTTTTGTGTATGATTTTGTTCTCTATTAATGACAATAGGTATTGAACAGTATCTTTTCGTAACATGAATCTTCGTTGGAAATCTGCGTCCTCCTATTCTGTATAATGTTCAGGTCTTTTTCTCACTACTCTTTGTTTTCTTGTTGGATTTAAGTAATTATTTACTACTTCTTCTTCGTGGACAATAAAATCATCGATGATATCGAACAAATCCATTTTCACAAAATTTCACAAAGAAAAACTTCGTAAATAAACTTTTCAAATTTGACTACTTAACTGAAGAATAAGATTTTATCTGTCTCTGAAACGGCCAGATAACTTTATTCGCCAGTTAGATGTGATATTCCTCGAATAGCTGTTATACGACTATTAAAAAATGCATTTGTGTCTTAAGTGACAGTTAACTCCTATCTGACTATTTATCTGACTATTGAAAAATCGGCCCTTAGTTAGACGAGTCCACATACAGCGACTAAGATGACTGGGTCATGTAGAGCGGATGGAGCCCAATGTTCCAGCCCGGAAAGTCTTCGAAACCATTCCGGGTGCACGGAGCAGTAGAGGATGACCTCGCGGCGACCTGAACCAACTTGGCGTCTGCAACTGGAGGAAGTTGGCTCAGAAGTTGGCTCATAACTGGGCTATTGTTGGTTGAGCTCCAGGTCCACCCAGACTATAGCGCCACCTAAGTAAGTAAGTAAGTAGGTAAGGACATTTTTAGTTTTAGTTTTCCCTGAACTCCCCAAACATATCTAATGTATAATTTTACAATCCCTGTTTTATCTGTTTTTTTTTGTGCATATTTATTTTAATATTTTGACAATATTTAATTTCACGGGATACATACGTATCGTTAAGGTTGGCCCAGGATATAGGCTATGGCTATAGAAAATTTCATCAAAATCCGTTCAGTAGTATCCGCATGATGCACAGAAGAAGGTGCACGTACAGATAGGCAGGTAGACAAAAATTGCAGAAATGTTTTATTTTTTTTTATTTCTGCGGGTTCCAAATAGTCCCCCAAATGGTTTTTTTTTCCTTAATTAAATTCAATGTACAAACATTTGATCCTCTATTGTTTTATTATATGTGAAGATATGTGTCATGAAATGAGGGAGAAAATTGCTTTACTAACTTCACATTATATGCATTGAATCAGATTAAGTCTTGCTTGACGACTTTCAAGAAATCATTGTTTGCACTGAGAAACATAACTTTGAGTTGTGTTTGTTTTTCAAACTCCTAGGAATGCTCCCGTCTTGCCTTCAAATTTATATATAAACTTCCCTATACGGCGATAATACACATCAACTTATGAAGGACGTTTGTAATGTATTTACAATTTTCTCCTTGGGATATTTCCTTGTCTAAAAATATTTTCTTGACTAAAAAAGCAGATGTAAAACTTGACCAGCAATATCATCCAAACCACTCTAACAAGACATGAGCACAAGTGGGTACACACTGCAAGCAACTTCGACGAAAACACGAAACTGAAATAAAGTTTCCGGGAAAAATAAAAATCAGTGAAAACTTGTATCCATCAATGCACATAACCCTCTCAGCCATGTAGATGTTGCATCGTAATGGAACCCCACACCACATACGGATACAGCAAGGATAACCCGACGTTGAAATAAAATCGATCCCCCACGGTACATTAAAGATGTCTAGACCATCATTACGGAATACAAGGAAATGGCGAATAAAGGATATCAGTGAAAGGAGTAGCTGCTGGTGGCTATCTTCAATAAATAAAGTTATTCCGGTCCCACTTTTGTGTGTGCGTCTATGCCCATCCCACGGTGCATAATGACACTTGTCTACTTTTCTACTTTTAGGAGGAAAAAAAACTTTTTCACTAAATCAAGGGTCATCGAGTAAATGCATGTACGGTCTAATTTAAAAGCCATTAAGCCAGGCCAAGGGAATTGCGTGACCATCGTTCGGTGCGAACAATGCAGCTCAGTGTCAGAGTGATATCGGAATAAGTATGGCTGTATCCTCCAATCTGAAGGCTGTTGATAAAAGGAACCCATTTGTGGTCAGGGAGTTAGTGAGAGCGTATCTTAAACTCTACTGTGACCGTTCGACAGTACATGGAGTGAGGTATCTCTTTGACGACGATCTCAATCGGCTAGAAAGGTTTGTGTTCGACCATGTGAGTAACGCTAAGTCAATTTTATGAATCACCTCCTTGCAGACTCTGTTGGACAGCGATTGTCGTCGTCTCACTATTTGCAACCTTCATATCCTTTCTAATACTCTCCCAGCGATATAATGACCAACTCCTTCTAACCGTCGTCGATGACTCACAATATCCTGTTTTCAATGTGGTGTTCCCCGCCGTAGCAATTTGCAACCAGAAACGAATCAATTGGAATAAATTCGAAGATGCAAAGTCATTATTCCTTCCCAGCAATGCCACCAACGAGACACAGGCTATCTTCTATGAATTTATCAAACGAATGGAATCCCTCCGGTTCGGGGCATTCTCCCACTTTGACAACATGGACGACATAGACCTGGAGAAGCTGAACTTCATCAATGTAACGGCGTTGGCTTATCATTTATCCTTTCGATGTGAGGATATATTCGAGGGGGATTGCTTGTGGCGCAGAGAGAACTTCACTTGCTGTGATATATTTGTTATGGAGAAGACGGAAGTGGGATTCTGTCTGGTCTTTAATTCGGCGATTTCCGGTGCGTCCAGAAAGAAGCTGGTAAGTAAGATAAAAGAAGCTTTTGCCCTAAACAGGCAATAAATTCAGAGTCGGCTACAGGCAGAGGATCCGTTTTATCCTTGGAGAAATTCCAAATCGGGCGAGGACAGTGGACTGGACATTACACTGAAACTGAATACCGAATCGAATGCAACAGAGGTCGATGATGGAGTTTTTGTAAGTACGCATAGTGTGGCATTATATTGGTGGTGACCCTGACATTTCAGTTGATGATTAAAAAATCCGAACAATGGTCCGATGTGGTATACTCGATCAAAGGTAATACAGATACGCTGGTGGTGATACGTCCGGAACAAACTGGTACAGATGCAAATACACAAGAGATTCCACCCGAAATTCGAGGATGCATGTTTGATGTGAGTGTGTGAGTGTCAATGTCGATGGATATTCAATGTTAACTCTTGCAGAAGGAAACCAACCATCATTTGTACAAAACTATTAAAGGACTGAAATATTGGCAGTGGAACTGCTTCAATGTGTGCCATGAGGAGCATCTATTAAAGTACTGTAACTGTACGGTTTCGATGTTTTTCCCATTCAATGGTATGTCAGAGAGGTGTGGCATGTAATTTGAAAGTATTTAACAGTCCGTTTTTCTTTCAGATACTTACAGGGAATGTAAGCCCGAGGATTTCAGATGCATGTATAAATTTCGAGGTGAGTTGGTAGACGCACAAAAGTGATCTTATTTAGATGATTTATTAGTTCATTTCTCGAACAAGTGAGTTGTATCTTTTGAACAGGAAATCTCCAATGCAAAATGCAATTACGAAACAGAAATTTTGACAGCCATTCCGCAATTAGTTGATGTAATTAGTGTAGTCATTTTAGATATTTCAGAAAGTGAATTTTGATGATTATTCCACTTCTTCATGATATAATTTTCCTTTGGGATCCGGCATAAGACTATAGGTTTCTTCATTTGTGCAAAAAAATATAGGACGAATGGTTGTGAGAAGCTAGGCTCTAGGACCTAGGTCTGTGCCAAAAAATTATTAATTCATCAACCATGAAGACACAAAATTGCATAGATCTGTAGGACATGCAAAAACATTCATATATTTCCAAACTATGTCTGAGCGTTTGGTCCTGTTTTGTAAGCAAGTCAACAGATTACATAGAAAATTAAAATGTTACTTACTCAAAAAAAACTACTTCGTAGAATTTATGACGGCCGATAGTTCAAATTTCTAAACAAAAGGGATATTTAACCCAATGACAATTACTTATTTACTATCTCACTTACTTACTAGTACTCGTTACTTAGGTGGCGCTACGGTCCGGAATGGACTTGGGCCTCAACCAACAAACCTCTTCAGACAGCCCGGTTACGAGCCAACTAGCTCCAATTGCGCACGCCGTGTTGGTTGAGGTCCCCCTCCACTTGTTTGTGCCATCTACCGTGAGATCGTCCTCTACAGCACCGTCCATCTGGGGTGCATTCGAAGGCTTTCTGGGCTGGAACATTGGGCTCCATGACCCAACCTTCTTATTCGCGATATGGGAACTCGCCTGCCTAAATCGATGTAATCGTATAGGCCGTTAGTCACTGGTGTCATTTGCGGAGCTAGGTAGACAAAATCCTATACTATCTCAAAATGATATCTGTCTATTGTGGTATTTTGCCCGGGACGTCGATGTTAAGTGTCTTTGTTTGTAGACGTGGGAACCGCATACTACTCGTAACTACTACAACGTTTCGTCCCGCCACAAAGTCGACTAGCCTGAATCCGTTTTCGGATGTTGTGTCGTACAGGCTGTGCTTTCCGACTACACTAATAAAGACGTTCTCTTGCTTTGCGTTTAAATCATTCATTTTAACGTCGTGTCTATTCTTCATAAGTCTTGTCCATGGGTTGGCAGAAGTCATCCTTCATTGCGTCGTCCATTTTCACGTGAGGGGCGTGAGCGCATAAAGGGCTAATGTTGGACAATTTAGCCTTGATACGGATGGTCATGAGGCGCTCGTGCCGGAAACTCAGGACTTCTTCTCTAAGTCTGCCTCTAATAACAAATCCGCACCCGAATAGACGCTGTACTCGTTGCCTGTAGCAACCACAGTAGTAGATGTCGTTGTTTTTCATTCTCCTTTTGCCAGTCTATTCCATTGCACATTGTATACTGGTGCCAGTAGTCCATAACGGGAGTATGAGCGCTGCCGCTTGCTCATTAACCTTCTTCGTATCAATGCGAGGGTACCCGGGTATCCATTTGATTACTGAACAAATAAAAATATTTATTTCGCCCATAGGACCCCGTAATGATATTTTCAGTACTTTCCTGATATTTAATTCTGCTTCGGATGGTGTACTCCATTTGAAATAAATCCGATCTGTTAATTTTATAAAATTCATTTTTCAACTCTAATACTCGTACATGAGTCATTCTTGCTCAAAAAATGCATAAAAAATTCTGTAGAGTGTATAAATTAAACATTAAAATAAAACTTCTGAACTGAGTTGAATTTACTATTGACTATGTTTCCATTAGATTATCTTTATAATTCTTACTCTTTTTGTCGCAGCTCATACAAAATATAGGGGGGTACCCGGGTGCCCATTGCGCTGATCAACCGTGTATTAATTTCGTATTGACACGGGGCTTAAGGACTACTCCGCCATTATCTCTATTCCAAGGTCCTGACAAACCGTGGAAATTTCTTACTGACGAATATGTCGAAGCAGGGCTGATGAACTCGCCAGACGGGGTACTACTCTAAGGATTCTGCCTGACAGGCAAGCCCTGGGTATGCCCCTCGCTACATGTAAGCATCTACTAAAGCTGAACGCTATTTGCATGACCAACCTCAGATGGGCTAATGGCTTAACGGCTCAACCCATTTCGAGACAAGCCGAGCTGGTCAAGCTAAAGCGAACACAAATCAACTGCGTTGTCGGTGTTCTCACTGGACCCCGTCTTATAGGCCAATACGCTAAAAGACTTGGCCTCTTCTCCAACGACTTCCGCAGAAGCTGTAGGGACGAGGAGGGGGAGAAAACCATCCTTCACGTCCTACGCAATTGTCCAGCCCTGTTGCATAAATAATGCTCCATCTAAGGTCCCCCTTCCTTGATGACCTCGGCGATCTAGCGTCCTTAGACGGCATGAGCATCATTCGCTTTATCAAAAGCTCCGGTTTGTTTTGTTAGTCCCTGAGTGGCGTAATGGTTGATCCAAGGTATCACAAAGGACCTTCACTGGTTTAGGTTTCTGCACTCTCATGTGGACAGCCAACCTAACCTAACCTAACCTAATATGTCGAGCAGCTGGCGCAAGGTATTCACTAAGTTCAACATAAGTGTAGACGACACCGTTGACTCCATCTAGGGAATTCGTTCGCCGCCGTCTAGGACAAAAAGAAGTGCTCTAGTGAGAGAGCACTCTGCCCCCCTCTTCCATCTCTTACCGCCAAAAGTTCTCCAAATGAGGTTGGTTACCATTTCTTGGACCAATGTACTAGGCACCTGCGGTCACCACTTGGAGGTTGAGATTAGGAGTTGGTAGGCCTATTAAGTTGACATATTCGGAGTGATGGTCCAATATTCTCGTCAAGTGGGTGATTGATATTGCGACTGTTTATTATATAATATTTATTTTTTATTGATAAAGTATTTGTTTAATGCTCTTATTGTTTCTTCAGCATTTTAGGCCAGTAGAGAGTAATCATTATTAATTGGGTTTTTTCTCCGTGTCTGACAGATCATTTAGCGTTATCCAGGTTGCACCCAGAGGAGGCGGTTTATTATTGCAACCCAGCGTTTCATATTAATTAAATCTTTCTATTTGATTACAGATGTCTTTAGCTTTGACAAACGTTTTAATGAAGAGGCATTTGTTAAAAACGTCAAAGGTGGAATGTTGTGTCCTTGTTTCATTAGCTGTGCGGCTTTAGACTACTACATTACTGTGAGCACTCTTCCAATCGTCAAGTGAGCTGTAAATGTCTACATCCACGTTACATACTTTTTCAATATTTTACTTCCTTATAGTCGAGCAGAGAATGATACCAGAATTATGACAATTGATGTGCACTACCAATCTGAAGTTATGCTCAAATACCGCACAAGTCGAGAGTTCACTTATCTAGAATTGATTGGTAAATGAAATTTTTTTTTTTTTTTAAAGCATTCACGTCTCTTCTTTAGCTAGTTTCGGTGGAATAATTGGTCTCTTCCTGGGCGCCTCGATAGTGAGTGCAGTTGAAGTCATTTACCACCTAACAATTGGGCTTTTTATTTTTCTCAAGGACAATCACTTTTTCGACCAAATATGGGATCGTCTTCGAAAGTCCTGTAAAGCACGCTGTCAAAATCGAATCTCAACCGAAAACTCACTTGCGTCATCACCGAAATTGGCTTGGCACACGTCAACAAACAGAAGGCGTTATTAACTAGCTAATCAAATCTGTTAAATTATTCCAACCAATTTGTTTTAACTCCTTACCCAATCAGATACAGCAAATAAATGAGCCCGCAGTAGTGTAAACAAAAGCCTTGTGCTTCATCTTTCATCCTTTCAGGCATAGCTGAGGTGTTAATTGTTCAGCACTCTTCTGTCCTTTTGGAGAACAAATCAAACAAGAGGCAAATTTAATTGCTTTTTGATGGCATTAAAATGTCCTTTAGTCCTTTCGACGACCCTTCTGGCCCTTCGTCTGCCAGTCATCTGGGGGCAGTCTATGAGGGTATAAAAGTCCCTAAATGAAGTTAACATAACTCTGTCATTCTCCGACAGTGTTTCTTCGAGTTTGTGATTCTATTCAGTTAATTTATCTTTTTTTTTTCCTGTTGCCTCGGTCCATCCAGACATCGACAGATAAGGCAGAAGCAAGAACGAATCCATTGGTTCTATATACGTTATCATGACTTATCTTGGTGAATTGAAATATTTCCAACTAAATCAATTCAACGGAAGTGAGTTACTAACTTTTAATGAGAAACGCAAACTTCTGGAGGAGTCCAGAAAACGGAGGAATAAACGGAGGAGGGAGCTATGCACTGCCTACTGGAAGGTGTTCTGTGATAAGTCATCGATTCATGGAATACGATTTCTGTCGGATAACAGTTTGTGGAAATTCGAGAAGTAAGTGTGTGACGAGATGAATATTTAACTTTTGGCAATCATAAGGTAAAGTTTGAGTGGTGGTATTCGAAATCAATGTCAACGTTGACCTGGTTGAGAATAATGATAAATTAGGGAGTAGTTACGTGTAAAATGGTATTGTTAACCTTTAGTCCTGGAGAGCTATAATTGGTCAACATGACGTACATATGTGGGCTGCAATTATACTTTCGACTGCAAACGTCGTGGCGATGATAATTGGCTAGATTAGTCTAATTTCATCATTTGTCGGGGCCAGTTAGAAATAAAGCGAACGTGCTTTCCCATAAACACTGCCCTCTTGCAATGATTTTGTTTCGCAAAAATATTGCTTTCAAGTAAAATCGGCCAATATATGGCCGATAATAGAAATAGAAATCCATTAGAACATCATCTCTTGGCATATGTGCCAACTAGTTCAAATATGAAATTTTAATGCAACTATAAGAGGCGTTCGATTCCGCTATGGAAGCCGATAGAACCCAGATATGAAGCTTGAAGTAAATCCGTCCAATTATTTAGGTTGATTTTTAACGTACACACATGCATATTTACACATAGGCAGAATAACAGAAATAGAAGACCAAGAAGGTTTTCCTGGGGCTCCGCAAAGTAGTCGACCGAACAAATTTGTGCTGCAATAAACTTATGGTTTCTCTGGTTGTGTGCTATGTGACTCCATTTTGGGTGAAATAAACGTTGTCTATGTACTATATATACCATCAATCTCAGGTCAGATATCGTGTGTATGCGTAGTGCACCGTGTTACCGGCTTTGTTTAAAGAAAATGCCGAGCACTGCCACAGTTAATTTCGTAAAAATGTCAATCGTGTACAAAAAGTAAAATAAAATGAAAATAATTTCTTTTTTTTTTAAGTAGTTATCAGCCCCGGTCGTCATATTGGATATGCCAAGTTAATTTGATTTCACTCTCTATCATCAGCAACGAAATCCTAATTCGAACTGCACCCAGCCTCGTCAAATGCTTGAGCTGAGCGTGCGCGCTTACGTTGCCTATATTCGCGGTAGTGCTGAGCATGGGTTTTGAGCTCCAGCCCGATGTTTTCAGTGTCATTTTCTTTATAATTTCCTGTTCTACGCCTTCGTACCCGAAGTTTGTAGTTCTGGTTCCACTTTGCCCTCCTACGAGTATATCGTGACATTTTAGGGAAATGGGGAAATTTCCAAATTTTTTGAAATTTACAGCCTCGCTTCTGTTTTTAGTTTCTCAGATCCAGACTTAAAGCTCGAAATGAGATGTTATGCATATATTCCTCTTCAAAATAACTCTTAGTTTACTCGAATCGGATAATTAGTCTCTGACATATGATCCCGTTTATGGACACGTGTCGATTCCGGAAAGCCGAAAACCATGGATTTACATTGCGCGCGCAATTCGCGACATCCACCTGCCACGATTGCTGCAGCATTACCAGGATAAACTTTCGTCTTTATTCTTTAAAACTAGCCTCAGATGGCGGTGCTGTGTCTATCTTTAGCCAAGCTACTGAAGTCTGAAATTACTTTAACAGAATCTGTCGGTGGTTTGGGCGCCTCCCCACATCCGCACCGATTTTAAAGACGTTTTCACATCAAAAAAAATCCTTTTGGATACAGCAGATAACTGGAAGGGGCCTACCCTTCCATTCGTACGAAAAATATAGCGCACACCACAAGAGTCGTTGTGAGAAGCTAGGTCATGGGCTTTTTGTGCCAATGCTTTGTCCAAAAACAGCACTGTCACTCTTTATAGATTAAGGGACTATTTAACATTCAACCTTAGACTTTCGGAACTATAAGATCAATTGTGCTGGCCCAATGGTTAGCCAGAAGAAAAATTGAGGCCTCAATAATGTCTTAGGCTCCATGTTCCAGGTATTCGCTAAGATGAAGTAGTAGTTTCTTTGCGGCCCCTGGGCATTCACAAAGAATGTCTTTCGCCGTCTGTTTTTGCTCTACATAAAGCCGGCAAGCATTTGTATCTGCTACTTCTATTTTGTGTAGATGGTACCTGAGTGGGCAGTGTCCAGTCAGAAAGCCCGTTAATGTCCTTAAGTCTTCTTTGCTGAGCACAAGTAGCTTCTTAGCTCTACATTTGCTGAGGTGAATGAACTTTTTTACTTGTCTTAAGACCGTGGATTTTGCCCAGTACTTGGTGTGGCCATCAATCTCCCATTGTTTTATTTTGAGGTTTATACTACTCCGTGTTAACCAAAAATATGGTTCAAGACCGGTTGGCGCCTTCAAATCCTTCCTATCCTGGTTTTCAGGCCACAACGACGGTGTTATTTTAATCTTCGAGTAGACTGAGACAGTGCCATATAAGTTTGGATCCTACTGCATAGGATTTGAGAGGCATGAATATTGTCTGCTAGAGTCCGAACGATCAATGACTTCAAATAACGCTAAAGAAAGAAGCCTGGAATGGTCAGATTGGGTGATCTTGATGCCAATGCAAATCGCCAATACAGGAGATAACACAGCCTGGAAAAGTGTCCTTCACTAAGTTGATAGTTTTGCCCGCTATGCGTGCAGTTTTATTGAAAGTACATATGCTCTAATCTGAATTCATCCATTCCGGGTATCACAGTCACGTTACATGGTTCGGTAGCGCTTGCCAGTGGTAGTTATTGCGTTGTGTTCAACGCCGTTTTCGACCACTGTAATTTAATGTTCACTGTAAAACCAAAAGAATTCTACGGAATAAAAAAGAGTCCCGTCTGTGTTGTGACGTTATAAATTCGATTGTGTATTTTTCTGTTCTGTTGTTTAACATTTATATGAATTGTCAATTTACTTCATATGTGTGTATTTTATGTATTTACAAAATAAAGGGAAATTATACTTTCAACATAGAAATAGGTTTTGACATTTACATTGGAACAATTGTGGCGTTGCCATATTAACTCGAACACGTTGCTAGCAGCGTTTTCGAAAAGTAGGGACAATCACCCTTTCCGCCTAGACGCCATACCACATATGTAGTAACTTTCCAGTAAAGGCAATTGTTGCATAATAGTGGAGTTTTCAGTACCCAGAAGAGAGATGGAAATATGGCCTTGGTGGTCGGCAGGTAGCAGTTGAGGCACCATCGGAGTTCAGTACGGAAACATTTTAAAGCTTTTGACCAAAATATGCTGCAGAAACCGCCTGGAAATGCCCAATTACGTGGCCCATTTGTCTCGTTGATGTTTCTGGACACTCTTCTAAATCCGCTCGCAGATCATCAATATTCTCTGACGAACGTTTTGTTCTTGGTTTGCCAGGCTTTGGTGTTTATCTCGCGTTAAGCTAGTCGGTCTGAGAAGTGTGGCTAGAGGTCGAATTATGTGACCAGTCGGTGATGAATGCGTTCTTGTATTATATGATTCCGCAAAAAAATCGGCACAATTATTCCACGTTCTTGAGGAGCGAAGCATTCGATTTTTCATTGTCGTGTGTTTCCCATTAATTTACTACACAACTGTATCACAATGACAGGAGACTTCTTTTGCAAAAATCAAAGACAATTCATATGGGGTCATTACTTTTACGCCACCTTGTATAACTGACTCAGCTTGCTTAAATACGCAATTCAAACGTGCGGTAAAACAGAGGATAGAATACTTCACATATTTTATATATTCAAACCAACCATCCTCAAACATACCCTACAGCACTAAACCAATACCAAATCGATTACAACACAAACTGCACCAAACTCAATCGAAAGTAAATTAAAAAGTTCACTCGTCTACTCCCCCAAAACTTCCCATCACAGAATAATTTGGGCAATCATACTCCTTTGTACCTCAATTTGTGCCGTCTATGTATACCTAATGCTAACCGAACGCTATCAAAACCATCGAATTCAAACCATTGTCGAGGACTCGGTATACCCGGTCTTCTACATCCCTTTCCCATCGATTGCCATCTGTACGCGGTACCGGTTTAATTGGTCGAAGATGCCGGCAGCTGAGGCGAAATTTCTACCCCCGAATCCGTCTCCGACCGCAATCAGAACGTTTCGCGACTTCTTTCAACGTTTCGAGGATTTCCAGTTCGGAAACTTTCGGAACTTTAAGGGGCTGGAGGCGTTGGAATTGGATCTCATCAATAACATAAGCATCATCGATGTGATGAGATTTCTCACATACACCTGCGACGATTTGTTCGGTGCCGATGGGCACTGTCTGTGGCGCAAGCAGGTCTACAATTGCTGTGAGCTCTTCACGTTGGAGCGAACCGAAATTGGATTCTGCCAGGTTTTCAATTCAGTTATTAGTCCAGAGTTGCATGAAAGAGCGGTGGGTATTGAAGTGGGAAGACACGGGGGTGAGCTATTATTGTTTATTTTGCTTTCAGAAGCGGGATAAGTTTTATCCTTATAGAAACTCTAAGTCGGCTGAAAGAAGTGGGCTGCAGGTACAAGTGCATCTTAATGTCACGCAACAGCGAAAGGGGTCAAATATTACGAATGGGATTTACGTAGGTCTGCTATCTATTGTGTGGGGTCTGGTTGAAGTAATTATTTCTTTTGAGTAGTTGGTCATGAAGCAGCCGGATCAATGGACAAATGATTGGAAGTTTATTTATTCTAACACGGACAGCAGGGTCACCATTTCTCCGCAGCTGACCGACACCCACCAGGATACTCGAGCGGTGACACCGGAGACAAGAAACTGTCTGTTTGATGTAGGGAAGGTTTTGTATTTTTTAATTTTGAATAACATTCTAAGGTATGACATCTTCAAGGACGAAACGCATCATCGACTCTATAAGAAGATCCCTAGACTAAAGTATTGGCGTGGCAATTGCAGGACTCAGTGTCATCATGAATACGTCATACACTTCTGTCACTGTACGATTCCTTTGCTATTTCCGGAGTGGGGTGAGTAAATTCATTGAACTGAGGTCCTTCAAACTATGATTTCCTTCCTCCAGGGAATGCCAACTACTCTGTTTGCAAACCAAGGGACTTTATATGCCTGTATCACAACGAAAGTATCCCTTATTACCCCGAGTGTAAACTTGAATGTATCAACATTTTTCTTTTCATAAGAAATCTTTAGATCCGAGAGGCACATGTTAGAGCAGGAGTACATCCAGGACGTGGGCGAGAAAATGGTATGCACATGCCTGAATAGCTGTAATGCTTTGGTGTTCTTCAATTCCATTACCAGCTTCCCAATGCAGAGGTAATTAATATCAAACCTCGAGTGTGGCAGATAAATTAGACTCCTCTGTCCTTATTACAGTACACGCGAGGATTTGGAGCTGATTAGTTTGGATATCTACTACCAGTCTGACTACATGCTAAAGTACCGCACTATTTTGTCCTACACATTCGTAGAGCTAATCGGTGAGGCAGTCCTCAAACACACATATACATGCAGATGATGCAACACATTATTAACATGCAATTTTCTAGGGAATTTCGGAGGGATTATCGGATTATTCCTGGGTGCATCACTATTGAGTGCTGTTGAAATTGTTTACTATCTCACGATCGGGTTTGTGGTGTTTATCCGCAGGGAGAAAGCACGGGAAACTGAATTTGAGTCAAAGAAGAGGAATTTCAAAGTGCGTCCTGTAATGGAGGAGAAAATGCAAAATTCTCGGAAAGCCCTGCGGGAGAGATTTTAAATTGGAAGGGTTGCAGCTAGTGATGGTTGTTATGGGAGCTAATGTTAGGGCAGGATGAAGGTGGTAGCCTGCTAGGGAATGTAATTAATTCTAAGAAATATTTTAAACTCACTAGGGCATGTAACGCGTTTTATTAACATTTCTGTGTAATTATGAAATAAAGGAGCTCTTCTAAATTTTATTTTACTTAAGTTTATGAATTGATTTCTGTAAAACTTTAGAAGCTATAAATACACACAGCTATTATATTTGTTGCATAGGAATGATTATTTCACACCATCATGTGACTTATATGGGGGATATATCATATAAAGCTAAGTATTCATTAAGAAGAAATATATTTAGATATCAAGGATGGGATGGATCTTTGAGGTCCATTGTAGTCTGATGCACACATTCCATGAAATATTTTGAATTATGTTTTTAAGTTAACTTGTTTCTAAGTTAAAGGCACGCCTTTAGTCACTCACCTGCATGCAGTCAATACTTCTACCACACGCCATCAACTTCATAGCAGAAATCAAATCAAATCCAATACGTATTACGTTGATTTGTCAACGTAGTTTAAGTGACGCATATGAAAAATATGAAAATAAATCACACTTAGTGTTTTGTCGTAACAGAAAACAGACATATTTCTTTAAAATATTACATTAAGTTACAAGAATATGCCATGTAAGCATAGCGACCTAGAAGAGAAGGAAATGACGGCCAAACTACAATACATCGACCTGGAACATAAAGAACATCCTGTATGTGACCTTAAAGGTAAGAACGACACACTTATGGATTCAACTTAGTGTCTGTTTGTCTGTGCGTCTACCAGTCTGACACGCGGTTATAATATATTGTAGAAAAGTAGATTTTTCTATTCGTATTCGGGGAGGTGTCTTTACAGGTGTCTTTACAGGCACAATGAGCCCGGGGCTCATAGTAGTGTCAGATTATTACTCACTAAGAGTGGGTTGATTACAATCGGCGCATAAAATTTGTCTCGTCCAGAATTTGAAGTATAGAATTGACACAATGACCGTAAAAACGAAAACGGAGCTTGTAAGCAAAGCTTTTAATTTCGTCTTCCACAGTAGCTATTTCTAAATCTCTGAGAATATCACCATTCCTAATATATCATGGAGCATTCACATTTGCTCTCAGTACTTTGTTTTGTTAAGATTGTAGAATATTGCTTGGTTTAGTACAACCCCAAAGTTATAGTATACGTATACCATAACTCCAGCATATGTAATTTGTATCGAGTTAATATAAATGCTGTTTACTTTTTTGTAAGTAAATTTAACGAATCTGTCAACCTTTTTAACCATAGAAAGATAAGCTACGTCTGCCAGACGTATGGCGCGCAAAAAAATGTAATATCCTTTTAACTGTCATACATCTGGGAGACGTATGATTATCTTTTATGTAAGTTTTGTGAGATATTTGAAAAAAATATCACCTGCGGCAATTGGTTTACTTCTGTACCCTTGGCGAAATCCTTACTTCAGCAACCTTATAAGCTTACACTGGTGGCCACCATACGTTCCAACAAACGAGAGATTCCAGAACTAATGAAAAATACGCGTTCACGTCCTGTAGGCAGTTCAATGTTTTGTTACGACGGTCCTTTAACACTTGTTTCATATAAACCAAAGCCATCTAAAATGGTATATTTGCTTTTATCTTGCGATAAAGAAGGTACAATTAACCAAGCAAATGGAAAACCAGAAATGATCAGACGAAGGGCGGTGTCGGCACATTCGACCAAATGTGCTCATATATGTCATGCTCCAGAAAAACCAACAGGTGGCCAATAGCAGTACTTTATGGCATTTTGAACATAGCTTTCTTTAACGCATATGTCATTTACTATCACAATATGCAGTCAAGGAATGAAAAACCTCTCACCCGCTAAAATTTGATGAAAAAACTAAGTACAGAACTCACTTCACCTCATATGGAAAAAAGGCTAGATGCTCCAACTTTGAAGGGGACTCTTCGCCAAAATATTTCGGAGTTGCTACTTAATGCTAGTGGAAATAGTGTTCAGGCAAATGAAGAAGAGCCTACTACAAAAAAGAAGAGATATTGTTCGTATTGTCCATCAAAAATTCGCAGAATGTCAAAAATATCATGTGTGGTATGCAAAAAGGCGGTTTGCGGCGAACATAAAAATAACGTGTGTCATTCTTGCATTTAATTTAATCATATGCGATTCAAAATTACTAAGACTTATTGGTACATTTATTTTTAACCAAAAAATGCTAATTAGGCAACCATTAAGACTTAAGTCAATTTTAATGCTCCTTTAAAAAATATGTTATTCTTTTTTGTTAATTTGTAATGAAGTTTAAGTTTTTCGTTTTTATTGTTTAAACTAATATTTATTTTTACTGAAACATTGCTTCATTTCTCTTAATATGAACTACATTAATAAATAAAATATTAATATTTTATAAAAAGTTCATGAGTTTCATTGAATGTACTAACAAAGTGCCATACGTCTCCGAGACGTATGATTATTTTTTACGTCATAAAAAAATATGATTATCTTTCTAGGGTTAAGGGAGACTGGAAAACGACTTGAATATTGGTATCAATATACATATAATGAAATGAGAACTAGAGTTGGGGATGGGGATGGGCAGATATTACGCAGAAACTACATCAAAGATGTTAACAAAACTTTGGTGTTTTATACCTTATGATATTGGTCCTTATCTCCAATAAGAATTATCAAGATACTCTTTAAGGGGATTAAGATAAAACCAGGCATTATAAAACTATACATTCGAAAAGTTTGAGAACTACTGATTTTTTTTCATACTTTTGAGTGCAGTGTAAAAAAATAAACACATTAATTTCCTATTGATTGAGGTCCATACTCACCCCAAACTGTGGCGTCTTCTAAGTACGTAAGTGGTTTATTTCCTTGTGTACCTATAGGCGCAAATTTATAGCTATGGTATGCACATGCGCATTTTGACGCAGTCCTTCTGTTAGCTAAGTACATACATAGTTTTTTATAATTTGCGCACACTCAAAGGGTTATGAATACCTTATACATGTTTACACACAGTGCTGTCGTTGGAAAGCATAGAGAGAGAGAGAGAAAGATTTTGGTGTAGTAGTTCTTGAAGCACAGTTATTTATGCGTCCAGATAACTGGGGAGATTTTTTTTAATATTTTTTGTCTTTACTTCTGATTCACAGTAATTTTTCCCGATAACCGACGTTAAGGGCAAATCACAGAGCGAACAATTTTTCCAGCCATATGACCAAGCTACTGCCAGTGTTATGCCTTCGCAGTAGTGTTCACACAAGCTTTCGCAAATGATCGGACTGACTTTATATATTTCATGAGAAATAAATAAATGCTAGCTGACATCAGGATTTGAACCATGAACCATTAGCGTGGCAATTGACGACGTTACCACTACACCATTGCCACCCGGCGGTTAAAGTCATGCCAGTCCAGAAATGAATACTAGAATATTACAGATGCAAAACTATTGCATGAAAATGTGAGGTAAATTAAAATGGTACTACTTCAAGAACAGATGGTAGCACAAACTTGATAGATAAAGGAAAAGCTGATATGTATTGTTGAAAGTTACAGTGGTCCAAATCTTAAGTTCTTAAGCTGAATATGACTTACACCACTATGACTTCAACCGCCTCACATAAAGTTATTGTGGACCACACAGACAAAGTTACGGGTATCTGCTAGTGGGCCTATAAAAAGACGCTGCATCGTGAATGAAATTGAACTTCTTTTGGTTTTCTGGAAACAACGAGTGGGAAGTTCCACGTTGTTTTGGCAACGAATACGCGTAGTTTTGTTTGCCGCCCAATTAAAAAAAATAAGCCCTGTATCCACACACGTTTTTAATGTTTTTCAAGTATAATATTAACATTTTATTGTTCACATGCTTAATTTAAGATTCAAAGAGCATTTTAAGCTACTATTCGTTCATATTTTCTACCTGGGCTAAAATATAGCAGTTAGAAAACGGTTGCGCTTCAGGGTTAGTGAAAGTGAATTTTGTTAGAATAACAAAAAATTATGTAGCATTTCAGTCAAAATTGGTGTATAATTATTTATTACTATTATATATTTTATTTGAGGATTTACATGGTCTTGGAGTTGTTCGTAGTGCCTTTTTTTAAACAATTTCACTTACATTCTCTACGTCTAGATCCTTGTGTAGGTTGTCATTTCTTATATACCAAGGTGCTTTAACGATGCCTCTTAGTACTTTGTTTTGGAATGTTTGTATCATTCTTAGATTTGTCTTTTTGGTACAACCCCAAAGTTGTATCCCATATGTCCATACGGGTCTCAGAACTTGCTTGTATAATAGCAATTTGTTTTCAATTGATAGCTGGGAATTTCTTCCCATTAACCAATGTATTTGACTGAGTCTGATTTATTATTATTTATTAATTTATTTTTTAATTTCAATAACGATTTATAATTAAAAAAATTTATAACCAAAAAAACATAAAAAACTTGTTATTTTCTATACATTAGTGTAATTTCACTAGAAAACATAGGTGGATACACGGGTAAGGCACACCATTTCCAGAGGATTTTTATCACAAATTTAGCAACCCTTATGGTAAAGAGGTAGGTAGAAGTAGTTGCCTCTGAGCACTGCACTTAAGCACCATTTTGAATACCACAAATCACGTGGCCCTATTTTTTAGACAGCGTTAATAGGATGTTGAAAAGAGTGATTTCAAATCCATCCTGTGGCATTTATGAAAATGATCCCCTCTGTGACACTTTTCTCTGATATTTCCTTAAGGTTGTCGAAAAGCGGTTCGCCTAGAGTTCGATGTCGGGGTCTACATAAATTCAGACACCCACAAAGGAAGTGGGAGAGAGTTACCTTTTCATTTACATTTTTACAAGTGCGAAAGTGTTAAAAGTGTCCGTCCTTGAGTCTGCAGTGACCCATTAACATGCCTGTTAAGATGCGAAGTCGATTCTCTTAGGCAGATTCTGCTTCTTTTCTAGTTGAGTTTCCCCAGAAGTTCATTTGTATGTCTTAATTGGGGATATCATCCTAATGCTTGACACATTTGTTCTCTTCCTCTTTCTTTAATTCTTCGAGTATTTTGTAGTGTCCTATCTCATAAAAGGGTTCTGGTTCCAGGAACGGCGTGCCTGATTCGTTTCTTGCTAGTTCATCAGCTGCATCATTCCCCTCCACTCTTACATGTTCTGGTACCCAGTAGAAAGTTACTTTATTCTCACTTACTTAGGTGGCGCTGCAGTTCGGGGTGAACCTGGGCCTCAACCAACAAGCCTCTCCATTTAGCTCGGTCTTTAGCTAGTTGCCTCCAGTTGCGCACTCCAAGTTGGTCGAGGTCCCCTTGAACTTGTGCGCGCCACCTACGGCTATGATTCCCTCTACTGCGTCGTCCCTCGGGGTTGGATTCGAAGACTCTGCGGGCCGGAGTGTTGGTGTCCATTCACTCTACATATCCTAGCCATCTCAGACGTCCAATACACAGTTTTTTGACTAGGTCGATGTCGCTATACAGCTCGTATAGTTTGTGATTGAATCTTCTCCTCCAAAACCCGTCAACGCAAACGGGACCGAAAATCTTACGAAGAATTTTTCTCTCGAAGCGACCAAGGATATCTTCATCCTCTTTTAATAAAGTCCGCGTTTCAGCGCCGTAAAGAAGGATTGGGATGATCAAGGTCTTATATAGAGTCTCCTTAGTTGTTCGAGATAGGGCTTTACTGTTGAATTGCCTAATAAGCCCAAAAAAACAGCGATTGGCAAGAGTTATTCTTCGATTGATTTCTGCACTGATTTTGTTTGTAGAATTTATAGCAGAGCCACGGTAGACAAAGTCCCTTACTACCTCGAAGTTATAGCTGCCGATTGTGACGTTCTGTCCAATTCGTCGGTGTTGGTTTTCCCGTCTTGTTGACAGCATATACTTGGTTTTGCCCTCGTTTTTCGCTTAACCCATTTTGGCCGCTTCTGTCTCAATGCTTGCAAACGCACCGGTGACAGCCCACTGAGATCTTCCGATAATGTCTATATCGTCGGCGTATGCAAGCAGTTGTACAGACTTGTAATAGATTGTGCCTCCGGTGTTGGCTTGTGAGTTCCGCACAATCCGTTCAAGTACAATATTGAAGAATTCACATGACAGCGCGTCACCTTGTCTAAAGCCTTTTTTGACATCAAAGGTCTCGGTGAGGTCATTACCGACCTTGATGGAGCAGCGAGCATTCTCCATCGCCAGCCTGCATAGACGGACAAGTTTGGCAGGGATGTCAAAACTAGACATGGCTCTATAAAGCTCTTCTCTATAGATGCTGTCATAGGCGGCCTTGAAATCGATTTGGGTTTTCTCCAGGATCTGCCGAAGTGTGAAGATTTGATAGATGGTGGACTTTCCTGGTCTGAAACCGCACTGATAGGGTCCAATCAGGCTGTTGATTAAAGGTTTCAGGCGTTCACACAATATCGCAGAAAAGATCTTGTATGCGATGTTGAGGAGACTGATGCCTCTATGATTGGCGCAGTTGAGGGGGTCTCCTTTCTTGTGGATCGGGCAAACGATGCTGAGATTCCATTCATCAGGCATACACTCGTCTGACCAAATATTAGAAATGAGTTGGTGTATGCACTTTACCAATTCATTCCCAGCTGCCTTGAAAAGTTCGGCCGGTAAGCCGTTAGGTCCAGCAGCCTTGTTCGATTTTAGCTTGGATATTGCTATCCTCACTTCGTTTTGGTCAGGTGGGCGGAAATTTTGACTATCATCGGCTATGTTGAATGGTTCATTCTGCCTGACAGTGGGATGTTGGTCTTCGTCGCCGTTATACAGTCTGCAGAAGTAGTTTTTCCATATTCTCAGCACCGACTGTGACTCTACTACGAGGTTTCCATTTTCATCTTTACAGGTTTCTGTACGGGTATTACTTCTCTGACACGTTCTTTTTACCTTTTGGTAAAACTTCCGTACATTGTTCCTGGAGTATAAACTCTCGATATTCTCAAACGCGCGCTTCTCATGCTCTTTCTTCTTCTTTTGGAGAAGCCGATGTTCTTCCCGTTTCTTTTGCTCGAAGAGCTCACGAGCAGCTCACGTCTTCCTTTGCAGTGCCGCTTTGTATGCCTCTTGTTTTGCTGCATGCACTCGCCGGTATTCTTCGTCAAACCAGGGGTTTCGCGGTGGTGGTCGAGCGAGACCCAGCACATCAGTCGCGGCGTTTCTGATTGCATGTTTGCAGCGTTTCCACTATTCTTCGGTGATTGATGCTGGCGGCGTAGGGGTGATTGAGAGATTTCGGGATACGCATTCAGCGAAGAGTCTGGCGGTCTCTTGCGATTGTAGCTTTTCGACGTTAAATTTTCTCACAGTAATTCTTCTTAGTTGCTCAGATTGGGATATCCGCATTCGTACCTTGGCTACAACAAGGTAAAGATCCGAGTCTATGTTGGCCGCTCGGAAGGTCCGGACATCCAGAATACTGGAGGCATGCCTTGCGTCGATCGCATTCGTTCGATCGTTACATGATCATTGGACCGCCATGTCTGCTTATGAATATCGAGATGAGGAAACCATGTGCTTGCTATGGTGACATTTCGCTCCACAGCGAAATCAATTAGCCTTGGTCCGTTATCAGACGTGGTATCGTGTAGGCTATGCTTACCGACTGCCCGACCAAAGACGTCCTCCTTTCCTATTTTGGCGTTAAAATCGCCCAATACGATTTAAACGTCGTATTTAGGACATTGCTCGTATGTTTTGTCGAGAAGCTCGTAGAAACACTCTTTGGTGGCATGGTCCTTTTCATCCGTGGGGGCATGAACACATATTAGGCATATGTTACCGAATTTAGCCTTGATGCGGATAGTCATAATACGCTCGCTTACGTGTCGGAAGCTTAAGACTTCTTGCCTAAGTCTGCCGCGTATGACAAATCCGCATCCGAATAAGCGTTGCCTGTTGCCTCTGTAGCAATCACCGTAGTTGATGTCACAGTTTTTCATCCTCTTTTTGCCCGGCCCATCCCATCGCACTTCCTGGATGGCGGTAATATCTGCTTTATAGCAGTC
The DNA here is from genome assembly GCA_945910035.1 of Brachypalpus laphriformis. Lineage (NCBI taxonomy): Eukaryota > Metazoa > Arthropoda > Insecta > Diptera > Syrphidae > Brachypalpus > Brachypalpus laphriformis. The sequence continues at coordinate 284,028,653 of OX246754.1, forward strand.
TAAGGCATTTGCTAGTTGTTTGGCTGCACGTGGTCTGTAAAGGGACAGAACATTCCACGTACAGATCCGAAGATCGTTGTCCTTATTTCGTTTGCTGGGGTCGTCATTAGTTGAGTCATCCTTATCCGAGGCTTTTGGTTGTTTGGTTACTTTATTCGCTTCTCCCAGTTTGTTGATCCTGGTAAGGCATTTCTATACCGGTTTGGATCTGATCTCATGTGATGTCAGTGCTTTGATATCGGCTTGGCTATCTGAAAGTATTGAGATGTCCTGCCTGCGTCTATGTTGAACTGCGCTAATCTTTCGATCGCGTGAACTACTTAAACTATACTGGAGAATGTTCCAGTGATTCTGAGTCTCTAGTTCTGGACCTGTTCACTCCTACCCCAGTGCCAGTAGATGTTTTCGATCCGTTTGTTTACCATTCAATGGTGTGCTGTTTGCATAGGTACTTATCGGACTCACTGCTCCAATCTCTTTTGTTACTCAGCTTTGAATCAAATTTTCTTTCAAAGCAGTATTTCTTCACCATATCTTTTCTTACTTCTCGGTTTTATCTATGAGCGGTTTGTGGACTTCTGCAATACCAACCGCTTAGTCATTGGAGGTACGTTGTTTAAGCATAACACCTGCCACAAGATCAGTTGGGTATCTACTGATAGCTAGCGAACGTCAAACCAAATCGACCACATTGCGATCAGCCGTCGCTTTAGAAATTGTCTCCTGGACGTCCGAAACAGACGTGGAGCTGACATCGGGCTAGAATGAGATCACCTCTCATGTTAGCTCCTATACGCGTTCGTACTGCATCCGTCAATAGCAACCGCTCAAACTTACTTGACATCACCACATTTAATATTGACAGGCTCCAGGCTCCCCAAGTGCGCCAACAGTTCAGGGACCATCTTGCCTTAGAAGCAGAAGTAATCAGCAGCACAATGCAGGAGAGCATGGATGACCACTGGAATGCTGTGGAAAATGCTTTTACAATTGGGGCGCGCACCTATGTCGGTAAAAGGCAGAAAAACCATCGCACATGGCTATCTGCAGACACCTGGATATGGATTGATGAGCGTACAGAAAACAAGGCTCGGATTGCAGCAGACTCAGCAGTAGAGAGAGCCGAGCTAGAAGTCCAATACCGTTCGAAGAAGAAAAAAGTGCAGCGTAGTGTGACGATACGCGACAAACTTCAGCACATCAACTCACTGGCTTCAAGGGCTGAAGAAGCGACGAGGTGCGACAGTAGGACTGTTTATAGCATCACTAAGATGCCGACTGGTGGTCGGAGCTCCAAACAACACCAAGTGAAGAGTCTAGACGGTAACCTTCTGATTTCGGATGAGGATCTGCCCACTAAATGGAGAGAACATTTTGCTACAGTGCTTAACCACTTAGACGATGGCGGTATGATCTCGAACTCGAATGAGCAGTTCGAAGCAACAAATTCTCAACAGTAAAACCGAAACAACAACAGCAATCAAGTCCGTCAAGAAGAACAAGGCGGTGGGTATTGATTGCATCCCTGCCGAACTATTTCAAGCGACGCCAAATGCATCGGCAGATCTGCTGCGCCCTCTAATAAGGAGAGCTTGGGATAGTGAACAATTTCCGCAGAAGTGGAAAAGGGGGATGATCATTAAACTTCCGAAAAAGGGAAACTTGACGGAATGCGAAAGAGAGATGCATTTGCGTTTTTCTAGCCGGAGCCAAAATAATAGCTAGAATAATTCTGGAACGAATCAAAGAGCATTTAGATTCAACTCTCGACGTCGTAGAGGCAGAGTTCCAGGCGCTGGATCCTCCTGCATCGACCACATAAACACCTTATGGATCATAATCGAACAATCCGTTGAGTAAAGGTCTCCGCTACATTTGCTGTTTATCGGCTTCGAGAAGGCTTTCGACAGCTTGAATCGAGATGCTATCAGGTTGGCCTGCGCAGGAGGGCATCCCAGAAAAACTTATAGCTATTATCAAAGCTACATACGAGGCCGGTAAGTGTCACGTCTTACACAATGGTAAGGTGTCGGAAGATTTTAAAGTCCAAAGTGGAGTACGTTAAGGGAGCATACTGGCGCCACTATTTTTCTTGGTGGTTATCTGCGATGTACTCCGTGCAGCATTGACGGAAGGCAACTATGGAATTCGTTGGACGATGACATCTTACCTTAAACAACAAGATTACGCTGACGATATTTGTCTTCTTTCACATCGGATAATCGATCTTCATTTGATGGCCCAAAATCTATAAGCTGAGGCAAACAAAGTGGGGCTAAAAGTAAACACAGCCAAAACAAAAGCCTGGAGCACTTCTAATACCCGCGTTCCACTTAACATTGTTGAGCAGGAAGTCGAGAAAGTTGATAACTTTCTTTATTTATGAAGTGTGGTCTGGGCTAATCGTGGTGGCACAGAACTGGATGTGTGCAGCAGAATCGGGAAGGCTAAAGCTGCGTTCGGAATGCTATCCAAAATCTGGAGAAGCAATGTTATCAGTTTACGAACTAAGCTGCGACTGTTCCGTTCCAACGTAGAATCGTTGCTGCTTTATGGGTGCAGTGCTTGGAAGGTGGACACCATTAACACACGAAAGCTGCAAGTCTTCGTAAACAAATGTTTATGGATCATCTTGGATTTTTTGGCCGAACTGCATCTTCAACGAACAACTTTATACGAGAACGGGCCAAGAATCTATAAACATTACTATACGAAGGAGAAAGTGGCAGTGGATTGGACACACTGTAGGGCGCGAAGACAACTCCATTGCGAAATACGCCATGCAGTGGAATCCGCTCACCAAGGCAGGTCGAATAGCGGGACGCCCTAGGCGAACGTGGCACAGAACAGTTGAGGAGGAATCGAGCTCTTTAGGAATGAGTTGGAGGCAGCTCAAACGCGTTGCAGAGCTCCGAACAAGATGGCGCACAGACGTAGTTGACGACCCTTGCCCCCCGAGGGGTTAATGGATCTAAGGATATCCTTTCTAGGGCACTCCAGAAGCGGCACCGCTTCGGATATGGTTTTTCGCTCTTTGCCCTCAATGCCCTCTTTGCTAATTCTCAATATGGTCTCCTTGGCGATTCGCTCTAGCACAATGTTTAGCGGAGCTATACCTACGGCTGGTGTACATGTACACCCACCTCAGCGTAGCTGGGCTGCATCCTGAGGCTTTTCCTGAAATGTTCCTGCTCACCATAAGTGCTCTGATAGCTTTGGTTACCACAGCTTTTAGATGTTCTTTCTAAAGGAGTTTGCTGTCTAGTGTTAAACCTAGGTACTTGACCTGTTTTTGTGGGTCGACCCTGATCCCTTCCAGTTGGATAGGTTGCATTCGATTTAGCTGTATTTTTTTGGTGAAGGGTATCACTGTGGTTTTGGTATGGTTCACTCTAAGTCCTACCATTTCACACCACTTCTGTGTGATTCTTAGACCCCTTTGACTGATTACACATAGCGTTTCTTCAAATTTTCCTCTTGCGATAATGACTATATCGTCGACATACCCCTGGCACTTAATTCCGGCATCTGTCAATTTGTGGAGCAGTTCATCTACTACTAGGCTACACATCAATGGGCATAATACCCCTTCTTGTGGCCTCTAGTGGTGCTTATTGTGATGGTGTTTTGTCTCACCTCTGTATCAGCTGTTCTGAGTTCTCAGCATCTCAAACATCTAATTACTTGTGGTATGGTTTACTCCTCTTATTTCAAGACTCTTCCTGATTGCTTCATGAGAGGTGTTGTTGAAGGCTACTGCGATGTCTAGAAAAGCGCATACTGCCTTTCCTTGCTCTCCAGTGCATCCTGAACTTAACTTGCCAGCTTGTAGAGCGCGATCACGGTAGGTCTTCCTGCTCTGTAGGCATGTTGATTGTGGTGGAGAGGTATTCTTCGCAGCATAGTCATCGTTGGGTGATTATTTATGACCTTTTCTAGCGTCTTTATCATGAATGAGTTCAGGGTGATGGGTTTAAAGGATTTTGGTTAATTGGTGTCTCTTTTACCCACTTTCGAGATCAATATAACCTTTGACCTTCTTGGTATATGCCCCAGTGCTATGCTGATTCTCAATAGTCCTAGAAGGTATGTCGTAATGATTTCCTGGCCTTTTTGCAATAGGACAGGGAATATTCCGTCCGCTCTCGGTGCTTTAAATGGCTGAAAGGTGTTTAGAGCCCTGCTTAGCCTTTGTTTCATGCAGATGAATCTTGCCATCGCCTTTACTAAGTGTTTGATAAAATATTATCATTTATTCAAAGGTTTAATAGAATTTGGAATCAAATAAATCACTATCAAAATTTTCTAATATCTGTATGAGTAATATCTGCCATTACTCCCTAATCCAATAATAATTGCTTACATTTTGCACTTATACCATTTGTTTGCTTCAGAACCTAGTTTATCCTTGTTATTTTCCACTGCGACACTATAATCCACTTTATAATGCTGACTATAATACTGCATGCCTCCAACTGTGTATGTGCTATGTGTACACATGTAATGAAACTTTATCTCTTTCGCTTAAAACTCACTGTTCGGTGAAACAATAAAACTCCTTTAATGATTCCCTCTCTTCGACACAAAAGCAAATAAAAGCTATTTGTGATAAAATTTAATTTTAAACTTTATCCTTTGTCAGACGCGAGGAAGAATCGATTAATTTCGTACTTACCCGCTCCTTTCTTTTCTACTTTTGGCAGAATATAAACATTTAAAGAATTCCTCTTCTTGCAATGCATTTCACTGCTACCTTGATCATCTAAGGAATTTCTTAATTATAGCTTCAAACAACTTGGCACAGAAATGTTGCAGATTCAAATTTCATAAAATAACTTGTCTGGGGTGCTTTTTACAACTGCAAGAACCTAGAAATTAATTTCCTCCTGTTTGGGGTTCATACACGTTTAACGTCTGCATCAGGGGTCTTTTTATTTCCTGATGATGAAGAACTTACTGTAGCCAGCTTCTGGTTCTTCTGTGGTGTACCCGTTTGAGGACATAAATTATAAGGATTTGCGGAAGGATACGGATATGAAAAGAACGTGTGAGGTCAGATAAATGTGGAGAAACGAGGAATGTAAGAGATTAACCAACTACTGCTCATATTAAAGCTAAGCATTTTTTGTTAACTCGAGCGGCAGGGATTTTTGTTGCTGTAATGCAAAATTATGTGGGCAACGGGCAGTGAACCCTTACTATGGAGTTGTAGGGATTATGAAGAGGAAGAGATAACCACACGTCATATATGAATGCAAAAGATTGTAGTTTTTTGCGCATATTGCGTGATGTGAAATTGTATGAGGTTTGGTTTGAATTTTGATATCAAAGGGTACAGAGATATAACTCTAAGTCTGGGAGTGAGAGTTATTCGGTGTAGCTAGTGAACATTTACTGTTTGATATTATGAAGGATGCTAACTGATAAGTAAGCAGTTTACTTTTGGAAGTAAAATCCCCTGAATGGTCGTGAAATGGATGCACTACTACTAAACCTAATCTGTCAGTGGTTACCATGAGAGGAGAGAGGAATTTATGCAACAGCTGAAATCTCACACCTTTAGGATGTAAATATCAGTGGAAATCAGAATGCTAGTCTAAAGAAAGGAAAGAAAACGTTTTTGCTTGTAAAGTAAATTTTGAGTGTCTTTCCACATACCTTCAGGCACGCTAGGATAGGCTAGACAGTCAAAGTTTCACAGACATTTTTTGATTTGCTTTGCTCCACTACCTCTCATGGGGAATATAACTACACAGCCTGTGTGCCATATTGCGTGGATATTTGCAGTGCGTTTCAACTTCACTAACTCTTTTCCAACAGAACTGCAGTTTTAACGTGTTTTCTCCTGCCAGAATGGATTCCATTGGACTGATCTTTTTTTAATAATCAGTGAAACAGAGATCTGCACTCAACTAGTGTAGAAACCTCGTTATCAAACATTGCATTTCGATACAAATTTTGGGCATAAATGTGCATAGTTAATTATGGTCGAGTACAAATTAAAACAACATATAATTAAATAGTACATGGACAGATCGAAAACATCTGCACGCCCAGGACTATACTCTAATTCTCTGGTAATTTTCCGCAGTATATTCCAAGCAAAGGTTTACCCGATTGAAAAATGCGCCCTCGAGAGGAAATATGGCGTACAGGATATCGCAGTACTGTCAGATAGCCAAGCCACTAGCGAGGCACTGAGCTCACCGTGATCAGATCCAGACTGGTATGGCAGCGCCTGGCCAAGATCAGCAGACCGGCTAATAAAGTACCTTTCTACTGGGCACCAGGACATGTTAGAGCGGAGGGGAGCGAAGAAGCTGATGCCTTAGCAAGAAACGCCTCAGACACCCCATTCCTTGCACTGAAACCTTTTTGTGTGATGTAGATGTATAGTTTACATGTGCCCTGCGACCTTCAATAAATCTATTGTGCCCCCAAAACTAATGTTCTAGTCGATGATATGCTCGATTTAGAGCATTTCCTCTAGTCCAGCTGCTTTGATGAAACGACGTATCTGAAGTGGATCAAGCAAAGGTAGATCCATATCTGATAGGAGGTAGGCACCTAAGTGGTACCTTCTTTGTGGGATAGGACCGCAGAAATACGGGGAAGAACTGAGAAAAGATGAAGAGAGCAAATGGATTAAGCATTGGGATTATATCGCCCATTTGAGACCTGATACCAACTGTATTGTGCTGCTGATTGTTTCTACTTTTAAGGCAAGATGGTCCCTGAATTGAGGGTGCACTTGCGGATCCCTAAGCCTGTCAGTATTGAACCTGGTAATGTTGATCAAGTTTGAGCGATTGCTGTTGACGGATGTAGTACGAAGGCGTATAATACGAGTAGCTAACATAAGATGGTGATCGCGTTCTTGTCCGATGTCGGCTCCACGTCTATTATCGGAGGGTTAGAAGACAATTTTTGAAGCGGCGGCTGATCGCAATGTGATGGATCTGGTTGGGTGTTCGCTGCCTGTCAGTTGAGACTCAACTGATTTTATGGCAGGTGTTATGCTTAAAGAGCGTACCTCCAATGACTAGGTAGTTGGTATTGCAGAAATCCACATATCTCTTTCCGTTGCCATTCCAGTCACCAAGAACGTTAATTCCCATCACGTACATAAGCATAGTATTGTTGCTACCTACCTTGGCATTGAAATCCCCCATCACCATTACGATGTCACCATTAGGCGTTTGGTTGTAGACGTAGCCTAAATGACTATTACTATAGTCCTTATCATCATCAGTCGCGTCTTCGATCGGAGCATAACACTTTATGATGGTAATTTTTCTTACTCTACTCTGGAATCTAGCCGTCAATACCGGTCATTGTGAGACTTCCAGGATATGATGCTGCATCGTGCTGCTGGAGTTAGCATCAGTCCGACTATTTACTGCCATTTAGCTGCTTTTACTCGTATTTATAGTTCTCGAAAACTTGTCAGATCAGACTATACAGACGTAGGAATAGGATTTCATACAGTTACAAGATGCTCGATTGATGTAGCTCCTTCTTATTGCTACGTGAACTATTATCTATCGGGATAAGTTACTTGTATGAAACCCTTACCCATCAAAACAAAGGCTTTCTTTAGTGTACTTGAGTAACTTTCTTTTCTCTGAAAACTTCGGACAAATATAGGGATTCGTTTATAAGCCCAATGCTGAGTCTGACGATATATGGGTAGCTGAACACTCGGACCTGCGTAAGCACATCTGGGTGAACTTCAGCGCGCATATGTTTAACCGGACGAGGCATCTCTTGTTGACCTGATCGGCTGAAATATGCGTCTCAGAAGTCTAACAAGAGGTCCTCAGAAGGAGGACGTGCGGCGGATGAATTCTCCCGATGGAATCAACGGTGACGTCTACAGGCCAGCGGAAACCTTACCGGAGCTACTTCGACATATTTGAAGCCGAGGTCTGTAAGGATTTTCAATACTACTTCAGGGTATTGAAAAAGAGATGGTGGCGGATGAACCCTTAATGGGCCAACGGCAGCGCTCATATCCCCGAAGTGGGTTACTGACATCGGTGTATCCGGCCCCTCGTCCTAGGGGTTGCTAAAAAAGGATCTGGTCCTCCAGGTTGGGGGTTGTGCCGTCGGGTTAACTTCCCAAACACGTAAAAAACCTTTGGTTACGAAGCAACCAACAGCCTCGGATACGGATGAATTTACTGTTGACGACCCAAGCAAACGTAAAAAGGACAACGATCTTCGTGTCTGCACGTGGAATGCTAGGTCCCTCTACAAACCACGTGCAGCCGAACAACTTGCGGAGGCCCTAGAGTGTCTCAAAGCAGACATTACCGCCATCCAAGAAGTGCGATGGGATGGGCCGGGCAAAAGGAGTATGAAAAACTGCGACATCTACTACGGCGATTGCTACAGACAAAAAGGACAGCGTCTATTCGGATGCGGATTTGTTAGTGGAGACAGACTTAGGCAAGAAGTCTTGAGTTTCCGGCATGTGAACGAGCACCTTATGACTATCCGTATCATGGCTAAATTTGCCAACATTAGCCTAATATGCGTTCACACCCCTCATGAGGAGAAGGACGACGCGACAAAGGACGACTTCTACCAGCTCTTGGACAAGACGTATGAGTAATGCCCTAGCCACGATGTTAAAATTATCATAGGTGATTTTAACGCAAAGCTAGGAAGAGAGGACGTCTTTAGTAGTGTGGTCGGAAAGCACAGCCTGCACGACAACACGTCCGACAACGGACTCAGGCTAATCGACTTTGCGGCGGGGCGAAACTTTGTCGTAGCTAGTACGCGGTTCCCACGTCTCGACATTCATAATGGAACATGGCTCTCCTTTGATCGAAAAACTGTCAACCAAATCGATCAAATTGCGATCGACGCAAGGCACTCTTCCAGTATTCTGGGTGTCCGGACTTTCCGATGAGCCAACGTGGACTCGGATCACTACCTAGTTGTAGCCAAGGTACGGATGCGGATATCCACAACGGAGAGAAATCAGCGAAGTACTGTGAGGAAATTTGACGTCGGGCGGCTACAATCGCAAGAGACCGCCAGAACCTATGCCGATCGTGTTTCTTCTAATCTCAATCTAAGTCCTATGCCGCCAGCAGCCAAGGCGGAAGACCAATGGCAGCGTTGCCAACAAGCCATCAGAAATGCCGCCTCTGATGTACTGGGTTTCTCTCGGCCACCACAACGAAACCCCTGGTTTGATGAGGAATGGCGGCAAGCACATGCAGCAAAACAAGAGGCGTACAAAGCGGCGCTGCATAGAAGGACTAGAGCTGCTTACGAGCTCTACGTGAGCAGGAGAAAAGAGGAACACCGACTTCTCAGAAAGAAGAAAAAGGAGCATAAGAAGCGCTCGATCGAGGAGATTGAGAGACTTTATTGCAGGAATAATGTTTGAAAATTGTACCAAAGGACAAAGAGAACATGCCAGGGTTTCAAAGCCAGAACAGAAGCTTGCAGGGACGAAAATGGCAACATAGTAGTAGAATCGCAGTCGGTGCTGAGGATATGGAAGGAACACTTCTGCGGACTGTTAAACGGCGATGATGATGTCAGGCAGAATCAGCCATTCAACAGTGACGATGGCAGGTAAGATTCCCGCCAACCCGATCAGAATGAAGTGAAGATAGCGATATCTAAACTCCAATCCAAAAAAGCTGCTGCAGCTGACGGCCTTGCCGCTGAACTTTTCAAGGCAGGAGGAGATGATTTGGTAAAGAGCATGCACCAGCTCATCTGTAAAATCTGGTTGGACGAAAGTATGCCCAATGAATGGAACCTCAGCATCGTTTGCCCGATCCTGAAGAAAGGAGACCCTCTGAACTGCGTCAACTATAGAGGTATAAGTCTCCTCAACATCGCATATGAGATCCTGTCTGCCATATTCTGTGAACGCATAAAACCTATCGTCAACAACCTGATAGGTCCTTATCAGTGCGGTTTCAGGTTGGGAAAGTCCACCATTGACCAAATATTCACACTACGGCAGATCTTGGAAAAAACCTATGAATATAACATCGAAACGCACCACCTCTTCATCGATTTCAAAGTTGCCTATGATAGCGTGTGTAGAGACGAGTTATACAGAGCCATGTCTAGTCTAGGGTTCCCTGCCAAGCTCGTCCGTTTGTGCAGAATGACGATGGAGAACTCTCGCTGCTCCATCAAAGTCGGTAAGAACATCACCGAACCGTTCGATGTCAGGAAAGGTTTTAGATAAGGTGACGCGCTATCATGCGATCTCTTTAACATAGTACTTGAAAGAATTGTACGAAACTCACAAGCCAACACCTGAGGTACAATCTTTTACAAGTCTGTACGACTACTCGCTTATGCCGATGACATTGACATAATCGGAAGAACTCAGCGGGCAGTCAATGGGGCGTTTACGAGTATTGAGATCGAGGCAGCAAGATGGGTCTAGCGGTCAATGAAAGCAAAACAAAATATATGCTGTCTACAAAAAAGGACACCCAACATCGGCGTCTTGGACAGAACGCCACAATAGAGAGATATAATTTTGAGGTAGTAAAGGATTTGGTCTACCTAGGCTCTATGGTGAACTCCGCAAATGACATCAGTAGGGAAATCATACGAAGAATTACTCTTGCCAATCGTTGTTTCTATGGGCTAAAACGGCAATTGAGTAGCAAAGCCCTATCTCGAACTACTAAGGTAACTCTTTATAAGACATTAATCATCCCAGTCCCGCTGTATGGCGCAGAGGCATGGGCTTTGACAAAACCCGATGAGGATGCCCTTGGTTATTTCGAGAGAAAAGTTCTTCGAGCGATCTTTGGTCCCATCTGCATAGACGGTGAGTGGAGGAGAAGGTACAATGCCAAGCTATACGGCCTGTACAAGGACATCGACTTAGCCAGAAGAGTTCACATACAGCGACTAAGATGGCTGGGTCATTTAGAGCGGATGGAGCCCAACCTTCCCGCTAAGAAAGTCTTTGAATCCACCCCGGACGGACGGCGCAGTAGAGGACGACCTCGCGGTAGGTGGCGCAAACAAGTGGAGGGGGACCTCAACCAACTTGGCGTGCGCAACTGGAGGCAGCTGGCTCGTAATCGTGCTGGCTGGAGAGGTTTGTTGGTTAAGGCCCAGATCCACCCCGGACCGTAGCGCCATCTAAGTAAGTAGGTAAGTAACCAATTGTATTGTGCTGCTGATTGTTTCTACTTTTAAGGCAAGATGGTCACTAAGCCTGTCAGTATTGAACTTGGTAATGTTGATCAAGTTTTAGCGATTGCTGTTGCGGATGCAGTATGAAGGCGTGTAATAGCTGACATAAGATGGTGATCGCGTTCTTGTCCGATGTCGGCTCCATGTCTATTTCGGAGGCTTAGAAGACAATTTTTGAAGCGGCGGCTGATCGCAATGTGATGGATCTGGTTGGATGTTCGCTGCCTGTCAGTTGAGACTGAACTGATTTTGTGGCAGGTGTTATGCTCAAAGAGCGTACCTCCAATGACTAGGCGGTTGGTATTGCAGAAATCCACATACCTCTCACCGTTGCCATTCCAGTCATCAAGACCCTTAATTCCCATCACGTACATAAGCATAGTATTGTTGCTACCTACCTTGGCGTTGAAATCCCCCATCACCATTACGATGTCACCATTAGGCGTTTGGTTGTAGACGGAGCCTAAATGACTATTACTATAGTCCTTATCATCATTAGTCGCGTCTTCGATCGGAGCATAACACTTTATGATGGTAATTTTTCTTACTCTACTCTGGAATCTAGCCGTCAATACCGGTCATTGTGAGACTTCCAGGATATGATGCTGCATCGTGATGCTGGAGTTAGCATCAGTCCGACTATTTACTGCCATTTAGCTGCTTTTACTCGTATTCATAGTTCTCGAAAACTTGTCAGATCAGACTATACAGACGTAGGAATAGGATTTCATACAGCTACAAGATGCTCGATTGATGTAGCTCCTTCTTATTGCTACGTGAACTATTATCTATCGGGATAAGCTCCTTGTATTCCTATCCGCCCATGCCCTGAGCTTCAGTATAAGGGTATTAATAATCCCTTTGGCGCGCGCGTATTATAACAAAAAAAAAAGATGCCCTGAGCCTTCAGTGTCTTCTGTTTATCGCAAAACATTAAGTCGTTATTTTATACACGACATATAAATGCACCTACATCTACAACGTTGGGGTAGCTACATGAATGTAAACATTTTCTGTCCTCTCATATAACAGCCACATGTAATCTCTCTTATTCCTAAGCAAACGATTTTTTTAAAGAGTTCGGAAGTTGTGTGCCTCAATCCATGTTTTGTGTTTAAAACTTCGACTCGTGCCATCCACGAGTTATCTGCAATGTTCCACCATAGAACTCCTATCATCCACAGACTTCATTACATTCCTCAAAAATGCTCTCAGCGTTAATGCCTTAAAAATTTATTCAAAAGGTTTTATTGTTCTTTTCTAAGCGTGTTCAACAAGTTGGTGGCGTCTTTCAAATACCAAACTCTTAATCTGGCTCTTATATCCACGGAAAGGAAGTCACCCCACGAACACCATTTGCATTTATTCAATCAATCTTCCTCAAATACAAATAATCCACTATATATTGATTGAGCCTTAAATAAAAATAAAAAATAAAAAAATAAAAAAATAAAATGGGCATTATTATTCCAGTGCCGAAACTTTAGCGCGTCCTTTCATGTCACATTTACACGTGCAAAAATCTATTTCAGGTGGCACTCGAGATTACCCATCGAACCGTATGATTAAATTCAAAAACAGACTTTAGCCCCTGTGACTGTGTGTGAATCGCTAGAATTCTTTGATTATCATGTATATTTGAATAGCAATTGATTATCAATTGAAAAGTTAATTCAAATCGAGTTTTCGAGAGGCAGACAGAATCAGACCGCCACCGAATCCGATGCACAGCACAGCAATACATCTACGTTAGGACAATTTATTCAAAGGTTCCTCTGAAATGAGCAAAAGCAGAGCTCCCTGCCCGGATTATAATCTCTATCAAAAGGATGCGCACAAAAAAGTTATGTTCCACATCTACTACTCTACATCCTTGTCGTGGAAATATTTGATCAACATTGTTGGAGCACATCCCAAACTCAAATCTATTTGTGATTTGAAATCCCAGCGATTTATTTCAGTTGAGAAAATCTTTGCTTTTCACTGCTCTCCCTTACGTGTATGTGTGGGTACTATTACGTGTATGTGCTACAATAGCAGCGCAGCCGGTGATCTTCCGTTTCGCTACACTTTTCCAAGCGATTAAGTTTTTAGTGGAGAATCGGGCTTAATCGAGGAGATATCTTACTAAACTGCACACTGAATCGGAATCAGGTCCTGTGTGTACTACAAAGTGACACAGAACAAAAAAAAAAAAAATGAGAGGGAAAATTAAAGGAGTCTGTTATGTTAGTAAGAAGTCACCCTTATCAGGTGATTCCGATAACATGTTCATTTAAACAGCAAAAAAAAGGTCCAATCAGGAAATCACTGTCCACCACTTTGAAGTTCTCCCTACGGTCCATCTGAAGGATAAACTTTTTCTCATTGATTTCTGTATCTGTATCCGTACCGTATGTCCATCCAATTTGTTTAGAAAAAAACTCGCGGATATTGATTTTCTTATTAAATCTTCTTACTCACCACACTCGAAGAGCGAACTTCAGGTTTTCAGAGGTTATCTACTTCCACTTGAAGGGACCGCTTAAAAATTTGGCGTGCGGTAGTTTGTAGTCCTACAGATGCTCGTACTTTTTCACTTAATTTTCTCCCTGTTATTCCAGAAAACAGAGTTTAACTTTTGAAGTATTTTTTTTTTTTTTCTTAAAGTGAACTCAAATTCCGACAACCAGGAGGTAAATTTATAAGGATAATAAAAAATAAAGTCATGGTAATACTTTTATCCGTCCTCGATGGGAACGTCTTATAACGGGAGTTTGCGTGTTATTTTTACATAGTTTCGAGAAAAGTTTGTCAATGCAAATATCTGGATGTGGTGTTATGAAATTCCTAACTACTTGCAATTAAATTTATTTAAAAATAGAAATTAGAAGTACTTAATAAAAATTATTAAAAAGGAGACCATTATGAAGGATTGAAGCTAACCTAAAGTAAAGTATGTATGTTCTTTTGTTACCACTTAGCGCGGATACCATGAGTATCGGATAGGTGTATTTCCTCTAGTATTTTCGTATAAATTGGAATAAAATTTTACCGATAGATGGTGTATTTTGTCCATAGTTTTGGCGTTAGACACCCAACGCTGATGTCAATCTAGTTTTCCGGGTAGTTTTAGTTTTTCCAAATTTCGATGTGGCATATAAATTTCATTTTTCAAAGTAGTCGTCTGAGAATTTCAACCAAGCAACTTGTGCCATTTAAATTATAATTTTTGTTTTTTTGTTTTTTTTTTTTTTAAATAAATCTAAATTATAAATTTTCAAAATTGTGCACTGTGATTACTAAATTTGGTAGCAAGACGGCGAGCAGAGCGCCGTCGACCCGTTACATAGTGTCAATAGAAGAATTGCACAATACAATCTACAATTCGGAAGTTAACTCTTTTGTTGTGAGTCGACTCATTTCAACCGACTCATTTCATTGACTTATTTAATGGAGTCAAGATGTGTTCAGCACACTGTCTATTTAATGCGAGTGAAACCGACAGGAAAGTTACGTCCATCTGCTGGCAAACAAATAAAGAATTGTGCTCGTCAGTTCCCTTTTTAAGTCGCATTATGTTCTGCATATAGAGGTTCACCTCTTTTTAAGGACTCACCTGAATTGATTCATTGTATTTACGTGGTGGCACACTTCTGGTAATCTTGTTCTTTAATTTATCTACAAAAAAAAATAACGGTTTTAACAGCGCTTTTGTTGCATCGCGATGGGGATTAGTACAGAAACGGTACCATTTTCGGCCATATGAAGATTCTTAATCTCATGAAGAATGAGACTAAGGATCTGAATCTGCCTATGGACGGAATAAAAAGAGTTTGCGCCACTAAAAGTTATCACAGAACTGTTATTAAGGGTGGATTAGCCCCAAAGAGGGACACCTTTATTATTACAAGCGTTCGATTTGTTGGCAGTACTTGTATATTTATACAGATAATAAATCATCGGTGAACAAAAACTTTTATTTTCGAACTTTGTGAGGGTGTTTTCCGAAGGCTGAGGTCGTCGGACCCAGGGTCTCCCAAAGAAACACCCGAAACTTTGGGTAAAGAGGTAAATTATTCATTTAACACTGCAATGAATGTCCAGTTTAGCTGGCCTAAACAATATCGAGCCACTTAACAATGGGTTGAGTCCTATTTCAATACATGTTCTTACGAGGCCCGGTGTAAGCTAACCTTAACAATTTTCTTCTTCTTAACAATAATTGGATACCTAAGTTGGCCTTTCTTTCTTACTTGCTAACTTACTGACTACTCTACTGGTAAGCATCCGCTGGTGAAGGACATTTGAGGAGCAACACCTTGCGGCGTCACTTAGGCAGCAACTGCTCATGGCAGTCACTTGGCAGCAACGGCTTAGGGCCGTCACTTGGGCAGCAATGGCTTGTGGCAGTCACTTGGCAGCAACACCTTGCGGCGTCACTTAGGCAGCAACTGCTCCTGGCAGTCACTTGGCAGCAACGGCTTAGGGCCGTCACTTGGCAGCAACACCTTGCGCGTCACTTGGGCAGCAATTGCTTGTGGCAGTCACTTGGCAGCAACGGCTTAGGGCCGTCACTTAGCAGCAACACCTTGCGCGTCACTTAGGCAGCAACTCTCGTGGCAGTCACTTGGCAGCAACGGCTTAGGGCCGTCACTTGGCAGCAATGGCTTGTGGCAGTCACTTGGCAGCAACACCTTGCGCCGTCACTTAGGCAGCAACTGCTCCTGGCAGTCACTTGGCAGCAACGGCTTAGGGCCGTCACTTGGCAGCAACACCTTGCGGCGTCACTTAGGCAGCAACTGCTCGTGGCAGTCACTTGGCAGCAACGGCTTAGGGCCGTCACTTAGCAGCAACACCTTGCGCGTCACTTAGGCAGCAACTGCTCGTGGCAGTCACTTGGCAGCAACGGCTTATGGCCGTCACTTGGCAGCACTTGCTTAAGGCAGGTACTTAGCTTTCAAAAGCGCGGTAAACTCCTAGGAACACGGATCGGATCCTCCAACTCGAGGATTAATTTCAGGACCGGTAATGGCTTATTCTTGAAGAGGATGAGCCCAAAAGCTTACGATCGGATCGGCTGTGGTCAGCAGCAGGTCCGATTTATAAATCGTCCAAGTCCGGAGACAAACGTTAAAAAATTCCTGTGGTATCACCACGTCGGAGAGTTGGCTCACAAGTACTCGAAATTGGTACTAAAACACTGAGTAATGAACTCCGTCGACCACATCTCCCAATCTCCGCTTTATGCAATTTTCTGCAAAAAGCGAATGCAAATTATAAAAGTGGATGCAATTCACTTTTGCAAACCACTTGGCTAATGAGATTGAGAGAAGTGGTCATGTTCGCATGGCGTGATTATCGCCAGATGTTGGCGTTACTGTAGTTTCGCCAAAATTCAAAATCCATAAAAAGTTTCTGCTGATGAAAAATAGAGAATTCTACTATTACAGCAGTATGAAATATTGAATTGTTAAGTACAGGAAAATTAGTTTCATCAACACTTACTTACATACTTACGTGGCGCTACAGTCCGCGTTGGACCTGGGTCTCAACCAACAAACCTCTCCAGCCAGCCCGGTTACGAGCCTGCTGCCAAGTTGGCTGAGGTCCCCCTCCACTTGCGCCACCTACCGCGAGATCGTCCTACACTGCTCCGTCCATCTGGATTGGATTCAAAGACTTTCTTGGCGGGAACGTTGAGCTATATCCGGTCTAAATGATCCTGCCATCTTAGTCACTGTATGTGAAATCTTCTGGCTAAATCGATGTCCTTATACAAGCCGTATAGCTCGGCATTGTACCTTCTCCTCCACTCACCGTCTATGCAGACGAGATCAAAGATCGCTCGAAGAACTTTTCTCCCTAAATTAACCAAAAACATCCTCATCCGGCTTTGACAAAGCCCATGCCTCTGCGCCATACAGCAGGACTGTGATGATTGTGTCTTTTAAAGAGTTACCTTAGTAGTTCGAGATAGGGCTTTGTTACTCAATTGCCTTCTTAGCCCATAGAAACAACGATTGGCAAGAGTAATTGTTCGTTTGATCTCTCCACTGAAGTCATTTGCGGAGCTCACCATAGAGCATAGGTAGACAAAATCCTTTACTACCTCAAAATTATATCTCTCTATTGTGGCGTTCTGTCCAAGACGCCGATGTTGGGTGTCCTTATTTGTAGACAGCATATATTTTGTTTTACTTTTATTGACCGCTATTGCTGCCTCGATCTCAATACTTGCAAATTCCCGTTGACAGCCTGCTAAGTTCTTCAAACTATGTCAATGTCATCGGCGTAAGTAAGTACAGGTACAGACTTGTAAAAGATTGTAGCGAGTTTCGTACAATTCTCTCAAGTAGGTAGGTACTATGTACAGCGAAAGTTTTCCGTCGTCATTCTGCACAAATGGACGAGCTTGGCAGGGATGTCAAGGCCAAACATGGCTCTGTATAACTCGTCTCTATACACGCTATCATAGGCAACTCTGAAATCGATGAAGGGGTGGTGCGTGTCGATTTCATTCATGGGTTTTTTCCAAGATCTGCCGTAGTGTGAATAGTTGGTCAATGATGGACTTTCCGAGTCTGAAACTACACTGATAAGGATATACCAGGTTGTTGAAGATCGGTTTTAGGCGTTCACATAATACGGCAGACAGGATCTTATATGCAATGTTGAGGAGACTTACACCTCTGTAGGTAGCGCAGTTCAGAGGGTCTCCTTTCTTCAGGATCGGGCAAACCATTCATCGGGCATACTTACGTCCGAACAGATTTTACAGATGAGCTGGTGCATCCTCCTTACCAGCTCATCTCCTCCTGGCTTGAGGCTCCAGCAGTTTTGTTGGATTTAAGTTTAGATATCGCTATCCTCACTTCATTCTGATCGAGTTGACGGGAATCTTGACTGTCATCGTCACTGTTGAATGGCTCATTCAGTCTGACATCGGAATATTGGTCATCGTCGCCGTTTAACAGTCCGCAGAAGTATTCCTTTCATGTCTTCAGTACTGACTGCGATTCTACTACTACATGTATTGCCATTTTCGTCCCTGCAAGCTTCTGTTCTGGCTTTGAAACCCTGGCATGTTCTTTTTATCCCTTTGCTAACATTTTCGAACACAATTCTCTCGATCTGCTCGATCGACCGCTTCTCATGCTCCTTTTTCTTCTTTCTGAGAAGCCGATGTTCCTCTTTTCTCCTCCGCTCGTAGAACTCGCGAGCAGCTCTATCTTTCGTTGCAGCGCCGTTTTGTACGCTTCTTGTTTTGCTGCATGTGCTTGCCGGCATTCCTCATTAAACCAGGGGTTTCATTGTGGTGGCCGAGAGAAACCCAGTATATCAGAGGCAGCATCTCTGACAACTTCTTGGCAACACTGCCACTGGTTTGCCACACTTGCTGCTGGCGGCATATGACTAAGATTAAGATTAAAAGAAACTCGATCGGCAAAGGCTCTGGTGGTCTCTTGCAATTATAGTCACCCGGCGTCAAATTTTCTCACAGTATTTCGTTGATTTTGCTGCATCTATTCCTTGGGTACAAGTAGGTAGTGATCTGAGTCTACGTTGGCTCCTTGCGTCGATGATCTGAAAGCAAGGGATCATAACCTTCCAACTTCACCGCATTTCTACTGATCCGCCTGTGGGGTTCGCCTATTTGATCTCAGAAAATATCCGCAGGCGTCCCGATTTTGGATCACTCGAGTACTGAGGCTAATGAAATGCCGATGTCGTCGCATTTGTGTGATCCAGGCATTTATAGGCTTGCCTCTCCTGCCGCGCGATGACTTTGGAATGTTAATCCATATTGCCTTTTTAACAGGGTTCAAATAATCTCTTTTCTGAACGCGGCAGCACCAGCTAAGCTGGTCGCACTCTATCGTTCGTAAGATGGTTTCCTTGATATGAAAGCTTCCATGAATCTTCGAACTTCTTATTCGACAGGATGCGCTTCGTCAAAAACAGCGGAGGAGGCCATATGCCTGAAGTCATGTTCAAAACATAATGTCATGAACCATTCTTTATAATGAATAAAGAATTTTAATTCTCACTCAATTCCTGTCATCATTGTTTAAAGAGAAGTTCTATGGCTCTTAAAAAATCGCCCTTTAGAATTATCTAAATTTCGACTTCAAACAAGTCAATATGGCGACTATTGTGGGAGCGCTGGTACTGTAAGAAGCACTTACTTGGCGTTAATTGGGAAAATCATGGTTTTGCTCCCTGGTAGTACAATGGACCAGTTGCACCTAAGTGCTCCAGTAAAAAAGAGTAATCTTTACACTAACAAAGCTTCCATCGATTCCTGAAGGTTGTTCGAAATTAGTCAGTGGTCGGCGATTGTTCATGAGAGACTCTCACATTTTCTACAGCATTTTTAGTCTAATAGTTTCACAAGCTCTCTATTTGATGACGAAATATCCCCAATAAATTACAGATGTTTACAAGTATTACCAACAAAAGACCCGAACGCTTCTTCTACCAGATTTATTTTCTTAGAAAAATCTCAACTCAGTGTATAATTTGATACATATAGCTCAGTCGTACAATCTGCAATTCGTTATTTCTACTTGCTTAGTCCTGTACCGATCAGAGAAGG
The DNA here is from genome assembly GCA_945910035.1 of Brachypalpus laphriformis. Lineage (NCBI taxonomy): Eukaryota > Metazoa > Arthropoda > Insecta > Diptera > Syrphidae > Brachypalpus > Brachypalpus laphriformis. Next base: position 284,048,430 of record OX246754.1, read on the forward strand.
TGGAATAGATTCTTACGATACTCTCTTGTATCTCGTCGCTAATGACTTTTGATAGACGATTTCTCAGAATAAATCTAGTAGTTATCTACGGAGAACTCATCACGTGCCAGTCATTACACATATTAAACCATTCATGGAAATCACGAGAACGTGGCAATCAGAGCTCTAAAGCCAAGGCCAGTCAACTGATTTATATCGAAAACTATTGAAAGAAAATTCAAAAGAACTGACAAAATTTAAAGGAAAGTCTTCAAATCTTTCGTCATCATCTTCAGTGATTGACCTTTCCCTTCAACAAAAAACATTCACTCACAAAGTCGGATTTGGAAGTTATACATCAGAATAAAGATACGAAATCTCTAAATATTATGATATCCGTATACTATCGGATCTCCCTGAATGCAACAATGATTCCAATGTGTTTCACCAGAATTGAGAGAAGCTATTTGGTGCTCAGGCACGGAATGCAATAACACATTTCCAGAACGACATCGCTTTGCACTTTTTGTCTTACTGAGTGTGTGGGCTGCCGGGTGGGTGGCTGGATGACTTTTGTCCTTGTATGCTTTCGCTGAATCTAACGTAATGGGGAAAGATTCCTCTTGAATGCATATAAAATTCCATAGAAGAATTTCACTTGAATTTATTTATTCAAGAAATAAGCTCATTCCCCGCTCGAGTGGGTATCGTCATTCCCTTCTTCTGTATCGGTTGGAGTTGAGTCTGAAGCATATGGCAAAATGTCATCATTTGGTAAATTGAATTCAGGATGGCGTTGACCATCAAATGATTTACATAAATTCCATTTAAGCGCAGATTAAATGTTTTTTTTTTTTGGCAAACAAATTTCTGTTCATGTTTTTTGTTGGACTGGAGAAGGAGTGTAGAGAGAACGGGAAAAGTAATGAACGAAAATTTACATAAAGGATCTTTACAACGCAAACGAAGGAGAATGGGAAGAATGGAAACCGCGTTCCAGGGTTTTTCGGAAAAGGATTATTGATAAAAGCTACGCACTTTCAAAGCAGAATGATAAAGTGATTTCAGGGCAAAATAAATGAGGAGTATGATTTGTTGTGTAGTGCAGTCATCTTTTTCTAAATTGCCTTTAAATGATATAAATCACCAAAAGATTGTTGTCGATTGTACGAATAAAATTAAGTTCATGAATCCGGAACCAAGAATTGGTATCAGGTGCGCAAAATATTTGCTAGATAAGTAGAAATAGAGTGATTGAGTTATTCTAATCCTAGTTAGATTTTTGCACGATTTTGTGTTAGTTTGGATGGCATGGAAACTCCCCACCTGGCTGGAATGCATGTTGTTATCACATGGTCCATATGGCAATATTTAAAAATCTTACATGGACATTCTTATATTGGGAACAGAGTCCAAAATGACTCTATTTTTCTTCATACTTAAGATTTAGTTCGGGAGCGGGTCAAAATTCTGCTTTCAAAATTCTGCGTTGCAAAATTCCGTATTCTCACACAAAAATTCTGCTGTTCAAAATTCTGGTTTTTTCAGTTCTGTTTTACAAAATTATGCTTTTCAAAATTCTAGCAATTGATTTTAGACAGTCAAATTCTCCTTATTCTGTTTTTTTCCAACCAACGAATATACACGCCTATTCTGTGTCTCGATTCGGATCGACTTTTGTTCGAATCTATCCAAATGACATTCTTGGTTTCGATATCGATCGAGATTCATGTTTGTTCATTTACTCATTCGATTCTCGGTTTCACTCGAATCGCATTAAATGTAATTTTTCATTCGAGCAGAAATTGTTTTCGAGCTCATGTTGCAAAATGTAAGTACAATTGTTTTTTATTTTTTTATTTGCAAAACTATTGCTTATTTTGTAATATAACATATATGTACATCGTAGGACACAATCCAAGACTAGCCGCGGCCAGTTTGAGACAATGGTAAGGCTTTACGACAGAAAAACAGCACTGTGATACTTTCTCTAAAGAGGTTGCAGTTACATTGAACTTTATTTTGCGAAATTCTTGTAGCACAAATACATATATACAATGCCATATTTGTTTGTTTACTTCATTTTCTACAACAAAAAAGAAGCACTTTGACATTCGAATCGTTGTACAGCTAATTTCGAAAATAAAATTCACTAAATGTGTTCATTCGATAATGAACACCTCTCACTCGAGACACGGATTATGAAAAGTTTATTCGAGTCAGATTTATTACTCGAGAGAAATCTGTGTCGAGGGAGACCTGGAATAAGCATAATAAAGAAAAAATATTTTTATAAGTTTGTCAACAAATGTAATATGTACATGTATTTTGTATTTAAAGAAAGTAAAGTACAGTTATTGAAGAAGAAAACCACCCTTCTAACTTTAAATTTATTAGTTTTTTTGAAGGGAGAGAGTACCGGCTATGTCCAGGAGTCTCAACAACAGATTGTTGCACTATTTGGCTAGCTGGAAGAGATGTTATTTTTGCTAGTGATATAATAGTACTGTTTGCTTGTTGCACATATTTTTCCACGATACGTGGCTCATGGGTGTGTTGGCCTGTCTGCCTTACAATTGTATGCAAATCCCCAGTTAATTTCGTCACTACTCGTCCTTTGAATTTATCTTTTATGCAGTTCGCACATGCCTAATTATATCTTTTACATTTATATAATTTTTCCCACAAATATCCATCCACGCACAACTTATCTTTTCCTTTATTCGATTTAACAAGTGAATTTCATTATGACTCTGCTGTTGTATGTATAATTATTATATTTGTTATTTTTATTAAATGCTGTTTTAGAGACTCGTCGACCGAAGCACCCATAAAGCAATACTAGGTCCACATTTGAGCTAAATAGTTCCAGCTCTCTCGCCTCTCTATTGGTTATTGGTTATTCAGACTGAGAATCTTAGTTTTGGCGGAGTTTATCTTTAAACCCAATGCCCACCATGTTTGCGTTCACATTGTTTTCACCTCAAATGCTGCACTTCACGCTGCTTAATTACATTATTTATTTCTCCAAATTGTACTGTTAACTAAAGTATTTCCAAAATAATATAGTCAATTTTAAAGAACAATAAAATACTTCAGGGCTAACATCATGAAGATGAGAGAAGCATATCGTGCGACATGATAAGCGCAATCACATCAACGCGCTGGCTACGGAAGCAGAAGAAGTTGCAAACGGTTACGATAGTAAGACCATCTATAGAATCACCAAAGAGATGGCAGGTAGTCGCAACTCCAGTTAACAGCCAGTGAAAGGCTTAAATGATCAGGACCAGCTCAAGCGATGGAACGGACATTTCGCTATGGTTTTGAACCGTGTATTCACTAGCGATATGCTCCTTATTCATACTGAGGTACCTGAGCTAAGAAAAACCCGAATACGCACGCACCGTACTAGGTCCACTACTGTGGAATCTAATGTATTGAAGACTTCGAATCCCGATGTCCTCGAAAATAATTGGCTTTGCCGACGACATTGCGAACGTTGTTACAGTGCTAACACCAAAAAAAATTGAATGTTGTATTTAACAACCTTACGCGATATATTTTCGGTTTGAGACGCTATGACCATGTCTCTACATATACCAAAAATATTCTTGTGTGTACATTAGACATATGGTATATCTTGACTTTTGTATACTTAAGTTTCTACATAAGATTATAATCAGCAAACAGCCAACATATTTATTTGAAAAAATTAACTTCTCGCAATCAAACCGATCTCTAAGTTTGATCCCTTCGCGTGTTTCATACCTAGTTTCGGAACGCCAGTTTTTTGTCAATGCCATCCGCCTGTGGAATTCACTCCCTCTCAGAATCAAATGGCTTTATGACAGGAACAATTTTGTTGCTATATTATTTCAACATTTGTCAGGTAACTCGAGCTCTTAGATATGCAGACTAGTCATAGGAAAACTTTACTTTTTTATTTAATTTGTTGGTAATTTATATCATTTGTTTTGTAAACTCATTAATAATTTTGAATTCCCTTTTCATCTTGAAGGCACTTTTTTAATCCTTTTTTCTTTTACTAGAATTTATATATATTTCTTTTTAGATAATGTAATATCTATTATAAATGGTGTTAAATGGAATAATAAATACTAAATACTGAAATACTAAACGTTGTAGTGACCAAATTTCTTGAAGAGCTAGAGCACTACTGTAATGAAGCTATCGGGATAGAACAGGACTGGCTAGTAAACATGGTCCTAAAACTAGCGGAGAAAAGACCGAAGTATTACTCATCAGCAGCAAACGAGTTATGGTGACTATGTGAGTGACCGTGAGCGATCTTGTTGTAGTTTTCAAACCAGAAGTGTAGTACCTTGGCGTTACTATAGATGCAAGGTTAGCTTTTAAGCAACATCTGCAACACCCAGCTGAGAAGGCAGCAAGAACAACGGCTGCCCTGGAAAGGATCATACCAAATATTGGAGGATCCAAACAGAAGAAGAGACTGCCTTTAGGAAGAGTTGCGACGTCGATGATGCTTTATGGCTCCAAAATATGAGCAGGGGCTATGAAGACGAAATCGTATAGAAGGAAGACGGAGGCGGTCTACAGAACCAATCCCTTGAGAGTATGCAGCACCTTTCGAATAACCTCCTACAATGCGGCATGCGTAATTGCTGGAATGGTGCTAATAGACCTCCTCGTTAAAGAAGCCGAACGAAAATATCGTGCCAGTAAGACAATGGTGTCAATAGCGAAAAGTGGAAGTGACACTGAAGTACCACCAAGTACAAGCCTCGAAGAATGGCAAGGGAGATGGAACTTTTCTGACAAAGGCAGATGGACGCAGAGATTGATCCCTAATATAGACCTTTTGATCAACAGGAAGCATGGAGAACTGAACTTATCCCTGACGTAAATGCTTACTGATCATGGATGTTGCAAAGCCTACCTTCACAGATTTGGACACGAAGTCAACCCTCATTGCCCAAAGTGCACGGAAGCAGTCGAGGGTGCGGAACACATCATGTTCCATTGTGTACGATACTATAAAGAACGCAAATTGCTGGCGAACAGACTGGGTGAGGACTTAATACCAAACAACATCACCAGACAGATGATGATCAAGCAAGAAACTTGGGAAGCAGTAAGCGAAACTGTGGCTATCATCATAAAAGAACAACGACGACGGGAGGATCAGCGAAACGTGGCACAGACGGCTGCCAATACGAACGAGCCGAGTATATAAGGCTAAAGCCGCCTCGCTATGAAATGCTTGAAGGCGGTATCACGAGTGGGCTCCGCGCCGTGACGTAAGTGGTTAGTGTGTCGAACCACTGCGCATAAGGTTCGAAGTTTGAATCCCAGAAAACACCAATAGGTTTTTTCACAGTTCCACCTCTCGCGAACGTCTGACAAACATAGGAAAGTATTGTTGTCTCAAGAAAGCTTCTTAAAACAAATTGCGCTTTGGATACGGCACTAAATTGTAGGACCCTTCCATTCATGTGAAAAACATAACGTACACAACATGAGTGGTTGCGAGAAGCTAGGCCCTGGCACTAAGTATTGCTGCGAGGATCAGTGGTAGGAGGAAAGGTGGGTTTAGTGGGAGGAAATCCCTGTCTGTTACTGAGTACGGACTCAGTTTCGTCTTTGAAAGATTCCCACCTTCCAACGCAAAAAACAAATCCGAATACGCACGACGACCCCCAGAAACGGAATAAGTCAGTAAAACTGCCGGTATTCCCGCGGAGCTCTTACGACCCATGTCAACAACATCGAATGAGCTACTGCTTCCACTTATAGAGAGAGCTTGAGAAGCTGAAAGCTTTTCTGACGAGTGATAAAAGGGAATGATAGTCAAGCTTCTTAAGAAAGGTAATTTAATCGAGTGCGAAAACTTCATCTAAGACATTAGCTAAAATCATCCTTGAGTAAATCAAACAACATCTCAAAACACACTCGAAGCCGAATAAACAGGTGTCCACATGTGTCGACCACATCAACACCCTGCGGATCTTCATCGAGCAATTCGTTGAATATCGGTCGTTACTTCACCTGATGTTCATCGATTTTTAGAAGTCATTCGGTAGTATTAACAGGGACTTTATTAAATATGCTCTTCATAGGAGCGGTAATCCCGATAAATTAATATCTATTATCAAAGCTACCTACAATGCACATAGAAAGGTTGTCTGAGGAATTCGAGATCAAAGTGGGGTAAGACAAGGCTGTATTCTTTCACCAATTTTATTCCTTTTGGTGATCCGCGATCTGTTTTTTATTGCTTTGTCGATGGGAATCCGAGGAATTCTATGGGCTCTTACATCCCCACTCAAAAACTTTGACTACGCTGACGATGTATGCCTCCTCTCTCATAAAATTATAGACCTACACCAAATGCCACCAGCCGTGGAGATGATGGCGCGTAGACATAATTGACGCCCTAATATCCCCAAGGAAATGTAGGACTTAAGTAAACAAATCGAATACAAAGTTGGGCAAGTCTTTTGCTTTGGTGCCAACTCTATCTTTTCGCTTTGTAAGAAGTAGGCTATGCAAGAATTGAAAAAGGGTACCCAACATTCCGCCTTCTGCTGGATTTAAAAATGCAAGTACTTCTGCATTGGTACCTCAGGGATTAATATCAACTTAATACCTTTTTCTTGTGATTCGTAAATTAGAGACAACAACAATAAGCTTTTGAGAAACAATGCTCAACTACTGGCTTCCAATCCATTTGGTAACAATTTATCCACCCATACAATCATTTTCATCGAACACACAATTATTCCACCTGCACAAGCAAACGACGACGTGTCCTTTAAAGTAGTACAATCCCCAGTAGCACATAACTACTGGGAGTAACAAAAATGAATCCAATTACCAAACACCTACCGCTCAGGCAGCCACAAACCATCACCTCACCTGGGTCCATTCAAGCGGAAAATAATTAATCTCATGTGGAAAATTCCAGGATTTCCACCAGCAACAGGTAAAATTGAATACCAGACCCAAATCAGGTGCTCCTGCTGCTGCTGATGCTTTGGCACGCTGCACCAGCTGGACTCGGTTGTAATTGAACTTTTTGTATGCGTGCCTGGTAATTGAGGCAGCAATCGCCCACATGATCATGCATAAGTTTCTAAATACCCGAAAATTAATCTCACTTCTTACATCCTTTTGGGCGTAATTTAATCCCAATAGATAAACCAAGTGGTGCAAGAGAGGATTGTAAATTGATTTTGAATGCCTGTTCAAAGAAGGGAGGGTATATGAATCTGTTAATCGCCTAGAGACTTGTGGTGGAAGAGGACGACATGTGGTTAAGGGTTGGCATTGTGGTGCATTGTCGTGACACAGCAGTTGCCTTCTTGATTCCTTGCACCTTGACGTGAAGTGTATTTCACGCCTCAACTGATCCATTTTACATCAACCCGTACTAATTGAATTTGTCCTTCAACTAAGCATACACGTGCTTTGCATACCAATGGCTCAACCCATCACCTATCGTTCGTATGTGTATAGCCTCACACGCAAGTGCCCACAGAAGATACCCTTCAAGAGTTTCTCAAGATTTGCATTTCCCATCAAAGTCCTTTAACCACACCGCAGTACACAGACACTCTATGTGCATACAACTTGTTCCTAGTGCATTTCCATACATATTCATAAGTTTGCTCTAAGGAATCCCTGGATATCGTGTGTAAAGCTTCGTATATGCAGTTAATTTAAAGATTCTTACTGGGTGGAGTGACACAACGAAATAGAAAAAAACGGAATAAAACTTGCCATGAACGTAGAGGAATTTCTTGTCTTGAAACTTCCATGTAATCAAGGATTCAACGCTAGTGTGTGCACTTGGGTGGGAGAACTATGTAGAGCAGCAGGTGATTTGTTATTTCACAAGATTCAACAGGACGATATGCTACTGGGGATGATTGAATTTGCAAGCAAGTATTTGGGGCAGAATTTTGTCTTACGAAGTTTACATGAAATCTGTGCATGTGGTCGTTCAGCGCCGTCGATGCTGGGAATGAAAAAAACTACTTGCAATTTATATATTCAAAATCGGAAATTGGAGGAAGGGGAAGCGGAAGTTCAAGGAGTTTAGTGGTGAGAATAGCATTCCTCAGTTTTAATAAAATGCAAATAGATAACATGGTTCTGGTGCTAGACGTCTTGAGCCGCATGAGTAATTTATTGAAATTCAGATTGCAAAAAGGATGTGTAGACACTGGCTATACAAAAGTGGTTGCAAATGAAGCTAATTGAATTCTGTGTGCTAATGTGACTACAAGGACCACCATTAGGAGATGAATTTGCTAAATTGGCTACTTGTTAAGGGGTGTTTTTGAAGATAGAATTTCGTGTTCAATATTAAGCAAATAAGAAGGTAATTGGGATTGATTTGGTAATAGAGACAGCTCTGAACTTTAAGAAGATTTAGATGTAGATGGACGATAGATGACTTGGATTGATATATTGTGCCCCGCGCTTGAGCTCTAAGTGATGACATACTTGAATTAGAGTACATCGTCCCTGGTTGATGAACCGAAGTATCTAAAACGAATACAGCGAATATGGATCTCCTAAGGTTTTTATTACAAATGACAATAGTACTCATCAGGCGAACCCCACAGGCGGATCAGTAGAAATGCGATGAAGTGGGAGGGTTGTGATCGCTTATTTTCAGATCATAACCTCGCTGAAAAAGAAAGAAGAAGAACAGTACTCATCATGGGGTTGAGACTTGTAAATTCAGTCTAGTGTTTCTACTTTAGCTTACTAAGTAGTATATTGTGAGAGGTATACCAGTCTGACCTTGCTGAATTGAAACTGAATTATATCTCAACATCACGAAAACGTCTAACCACTCTTTGGCCCAATAAATGTTCTTTTGTAAGACGGCCTCGGACAGGATGCAAGGAGTGTGACTACTCTACGAAGGTATGCAAGGTGCAGTTTTAAAGTAGTTAGGAAGGCTTTAGGAAGTCCAGACTCTATGTGTACAACATAGTTAGGTGTAATATTCGGGAAGTAAAATAGTTCTTTTTAAGAAAAAACGTTGTAGTTTTTCAACTTGTATGTACTCCCGATATCTCCCACTTGAGCTCCATACAACATTACGGATCTTGACGCAGCTTTATATATCATAAATTTTGTGGAATGAGGGATATGCACATTTCTCATGAAATTGAACTATGTAGAATTTATTGTGTTCTTAGATGTTGCCAGTCTGTTGGTTAGATGCTTAGTCCACGACATATTGTAATTTAGAATTACCCCGAGATATTTATATTGGTTAGTAACGTTTATTTCGGTATCAACAGCCCTACGTCCACCATTTCGAAAGATAACAATTTCTGACTTATTCAGGTTTACTATGAGGTTCCAATCGCAGCAATAGTTGTAGAACTTGTTGATCATCAGCTGGAGGGTGGTACGACTATCAGACAGGAGCCCCACATCGTCTGCGATCCACAAAAGTACCTTGTTAGTACTACATATTTATTTCAACTCCCCGTTCATATTTTCTCTAACCAGGGAAGTGTAAATCTCAGTCTAGTTCCACCAGAGTTATTGAATGTTCCAACAACAGAGTGACTTTACGCCAGTATGTTTTCCGAATAGTGCCTGATATGCGACGGATGCCTGTAAAGTGCCTTATATCTTCGCGTCCGTAGGTTACATAGATTAAATTCATAACTTTCTTGAGTCCTCTGTGGCATATAGTTAATATACAAGTGTCACAAGACTGTAGATGTTGCAAAAATAGTTTTTTCTGTTGGTTGGATGTTTGGGGAACTCCATCGATTTTTCGGGAATGCTTTATTACGCCTTTTTGGTAAACTTTGCAAAATGAATGCTTGAATTTTAGTCAACAGCATCTGCACAAAATCAAATTTGTTTGAAAATTAGTTAATCCTGCACATGTACCTTGTAATTGGTTCATTGTTGCCATAATTGGTTGTATGACTTATCGCGGAAAATAAATTTCTCACCCAAAGAGACCTTTGGGGAGCATATACATACATTAGAGAGTCCCACTTTGTTTGCCTCATCTTCTAGATTTTGGGCCATCAAATGAAGATCCATTATCCGATGTGAAAGTAGACAAACATCGTCAGCGTAATCTAGGTGTTTAAGGTAAGATGTCATCGTCCAACGAATTCCAGAATTAGCTTCCGTCAATGCTGCACGCAGTACATCGCAGATAACCACCAAGAACAATAGTGGTGACAGTATGCACCCTTGACGTACTCCACTTTGGACTTCAAAATCCTCCGACACCTTACCGTTGTGTAAGACGTGACTCTTACCGCCCTCGTATGTAGCCTTGATAATAGCTATAAGTTTTTCTTGAATGCCTCTCCTGCGCAAGGCCAACCTGATAGCATCTCGATTTAAGCTGTCGAAAGCCTTCTCGAAGTCGATAAACAGTAAATGTAGCGGAGACCTATACTCAACGCATTGTTCGATTATGATCCCTAAGGTGTTTATGTGCCTGTTCGACATCGAGAGTTGAATCTAAATGTTCTTTAATTCGTTCTAGAATTATTCTATCTATTATTTTGGCTACAGCTGGAAGAACACATATACCTCTCCAGTTACCGCACTCCATCAAGTTGCCCTTCTTTGGAAGCTTAATGATCATCCCCCTTTTCCACTCCTGTGGAAATTGTTCACTATCCCAAGCTCTCCGTATTAGCCGATGCAGCAAATCTGCCGATGTATTTGGCGCCGCTTGAAATAACTCGGCAGGGATGCTATCAATACCCACCGCCTTGTTCTTCTTGAGGGACTTGATTGCTGTTATTATCTCGGTTTTACTGGGAGGTACGGTGCGAATTCGGAAATTTGTTGCTTCGAACTGCTCATTCGAATTCAATATCATACCGCCGTCGTCTAAGTGATTTAGCACTGTAGCAAAATGTTCTCTCCATCTAGTGAGCTGATGCTCATCCGAAATCAGAAGGTTACCGTCTAGATTCTTCACTGGATGTTGTTTGGAGATTCGCCCACCAATGAGCTCCTTAGTGATGTTGTAAATAGTCCTACTGTCGCACCAACTCGCTGCTTCTTCAGCCCTCGAGGCCAGTGAGTTGACATATTGACGTTTGTCACGTCTCACACTACGCTGCACTTCTTTCTTCTTCGCACGGTATTGGGCTTCAAGCTCGGTTCTCTCTACTGCTGAGGCCGCTGCAATCCGAGCCTTGATTGCTGTACGCTCACCGATCCGTCTCCAGGTGTCTGTAGAAAGCCATGTGCAGTGGTGTTTCTGCTTTTTACCGACATACGTGCATGCCCCAGTCGCAAAAGCATTTTTAACAGCATTCCAGTGGTCATCCATGTTCTCTTGCAATATGCTGCTGATTGCTTCTGCTTCTAAGGTAAGATGGTCCCTGAACTGTTGGCGCACTTGAGAAACCTTGAGCCTGTCGATATTAAACCTGGTGATGTTAAGTAGGTTTGAGCGGTTGCTGTTGACGGAGGCAGTACGAGGGCGTAAATGAGCTACCATAAGATGATCTCGTTCTAGGCCGACGTCAGCTCCATGTCTGTTTCGGACGTCCAGGACACAATTTCTAAAGTGGTCGATCTGGTTGGATGTTTGTTGCTTATCAGCAGAGACCAAACTGATCTTATGGCAGGTGTTATGCTTAAGCAGCGTACCTCCGATGACTAAGCGGTTGGTATTGCAGAAGTCAACAAACCGCTCACCATTGTCATTACGGTCTCCCACGCCGTAAACTCCCACCACGTGCTTAAGCATGGTGTTGTCGCTACCCACCTTGGCATTGAGATCTCCCATCACCATTACGAAGTCCCCATTAGGCGTTTGGTTGTAGGCGGCGCCTAAGTGGCTATAAAAATCATCCTTTTCATTCTCAGTCGCGTCTAGAGTCGGAGCATAACACTGTATGATGGTAATTTTTCTAACTCTACTCCAGGTTTCCAGGATATGAGGCTACTACGTGCTGCTGGAGTTAGCATGAGTCCTACGCCGGAACTCCGTGCACTTCCAGCTGGTTTACCAGAGTAGAGCATGACAGTGCTTTTTGTTGGGGAGATGTATTCCCCAGCATCGTTCCATCTTATCTCGCTCAGCCCTAAGATGTCGATTTTACACGGGGCGAATTTGCGCTCCAATTGGAGGAATCTGGCGTTATAAGGCCCTTCCATGAGTGAGTCCAGGAGGGTATTAGCGTTCCAGAATCCGATCGCTGTCCGTGTTCGATAGCCGAAGGTCGTCAACAAATTATCCGTCCTTATCCGAGGCGATTGTTTCCGTTTCGGAGCAATAGTTGCTTTTACGGTTGCGGCTCGCTGGGCCACAGACCAACATATACTTATCCTGTTTTTTGGCGCAGGAAGCTCGCCATTTGGCTGGTGGCTGGTCAAACGGTAGTGCATGCGATCATATGAAAACACAAGCGTTTTCACTCAGCTGAGACCTACCAACTCCTACTCCCAACCTCCACGCGGTGACAGCCGGGTGCCTAGTACCTTAATCCAAGAAATGGGTAACTAACCCCGTTTGGTGGATTCTTGGTGGCAGCAGATGAGAGAGGGGGGGAAGAGTGCTTTCTCACTAGAGCGCTTCTTCCTGTTCCAGGCGGCAGCGGACGAATTCTCTAGACGGAGTCAACGGTGGCGTCTATAGTTCCAGTTAGGTTGAACTTAGTGAATACCTTGCGCGAGCTGCTTCGACGTATTCGGATCACAGGTCGGTAAGGAATTTCCAATGTTGGTCAGGACATTGTAATGGAGATGGTGACGGAGGAGCCCTTAATGGGCCAACGGCGGCGCTCATACTCCCGTAGTGGACTACTGGCACCGGTGTACCCGGCCCCTCGTCCTAGGGGAATAATTAAGGAACTGGCCCTCCAGGTTGGGGGTTGTGCCGTCGGGGTAACTTCCCTACCACGTAAAAAGCGCATGGTTCCGAAACAACCAAAAGCCTCGGATAAGGATGACTCAACTAATGACGACCCCAGCAAACGAAATAAGGACAACGACCTTCGGATCTGTACGTGGAGTGTTCTGTCCCTTTACAGACCACGTGCAGCCGAACAACTAGCAGAGGCCCTAGACTGCTATAAAGCAGATACTAGCGCCATCCAGGAAGTGCGATGGGATGGGCCGGGCAAAAAGAGGATGAAAAACTGTGACATCTACTACGGTGATTGCTACAGAGGCAACAGGCGATTTTAACGCCAAAATAGGAAAGGAGGACGTCTTTGGTCGGGCAGTCGGTAAGCATAGCCTACACGACACCACGTCTGATAACGGACTAAGGCTAATTGATTTCGCTGTGGAGCGAAATGTCACCATAGCAAGCACATGGTTTCCTCATTTCGATATTCATAAGCAGACATGGCGGTCTAATGATCATGTAACGATCAACCAAATTGATCATATTGCGATCGACGGAAGGCATGCCTCCAGTATTCTGGATGTCCGGACCTTCCGAGCGGCCAACATAGACTCGGATCATTGCCTTGTTGTAGCCAAGGTACGAATGCGGAAATCCCAATCTGAACAACAAAGAAGAATTACTGTGAGAAAATTTAACGTCGAAAAGCTACAATCGCAAGAGACCGCCAGACTCTTCGCTGAACGCGTATCCCGAAATCTCTCAATCACCCCTTTGCCGCCAGCATCAAGTACCGAATACCTGTGGCAATGCTGCCAACATGCCATCAGAAACGCCGCGACTGATGTTCTGGGTCTCGCTCGACCACCACCGCGAAACCCCTGGTTTGACGAAGAATGCCGGCGAGTGCATGCAGCAAAACAAGAGGCGTACAAAGCGGCGCTGCAAAGGAAGACGAGAGCTGCTCGTGAGCTCTACGAGCAAAAGAGACGGGAAGAGCATCGGCTTCTCCAAAAGAAGAAGAAAGAGCATGAGAAGCGCGCGTTTGAGAATATCGAGAGTCTATACTCCAGGAACAATGTACGGAAGTTTTACCAAAAGGTAAAAAGAAAGTGTCAGAGAAGTAATACCCGTACAGAAACCTGTAGAGATGAAAATGGAAACCTCGTAGTAGTATCACAGTCGGTGCTGAGAATATGGAAAAACTACTTCTGCAGACTGTATAACGGCGACGAAGGCCAACATCCCGCTGTCAGGCAGAATGAACCATTCAACATAGACGATGATAGTCAAAATTTCGGTCTACCTGACCAAAATAAAGTGAGGATAGCAATATCCAAGCTGAAATGCAACAAGGCTGGTGGACCTGACGGCTTACCGCCCGAACTTTTCAAGGCAGCTGGTGATGAATTGGTGGAGAACATACACCAACTCATCTCTAAGATTTGGTCAGATGAGTGTATACCTGCTGAATGGAATCTCAGCATCGTTTGCCCAAGGAGACTCCCTCAACTGCGCTAATTATAGAGACATCAGTTTTCTCAACATTGCATATAAGATCTTACCTGCGATATTCTGTGAACGCCTGAAACCTTTTATCAACAGCCTGATTGGACCCTATCAGTGCGGTTTCAGGCCAGGAAAGTCCACCATCGATCAAATCTTCACACTTCGGCATATCCTGGAGAAAACCCAAGAATTCCAAATCGATACTCACCACCTCTTTATCGATTTCAAGGCCGCTTATGACAGCATCTATAGAGAAGAGCTTTATAGAGCCATGTCTAGTTTTGACATCCCTGCCAAACTTGTCCGTCTGTGCAGGCTGACGATGGAGAACGCTCGTTGCTCCATCAAGGTCGGTAATGACCTCACCGAGACCTTTGATGTCAAAAAAGGCTTTAGACAAGGTGACGCGCTGTCATGTGACTTCTTCAATATTGTACTTGAACGGATTGTGCGGAACTCACAAGCCAACACCGGAGGCACAATCTATTACAAGTCTGTACAACTGCTTGCATACGCCGACGATATAGACATTATCGGAAGATTTCAGCGGGCTGTCACCGGTGCTTTTGCAAGCATTGAGGCGGAAGCGGCCAAAATGGGTTTGGCGATAAACGAGGGCAAAACCAAGTATATGCTGTCAACTAGAAGGGAAAACCAACACCGACGAATTGGACAAAACGTCACCGTGGGCAGCTATAACTTCGAGGTAGTAAGGGACTTTGTCTACCTTGGCTCTGCTATAAATTCTACTAACAAAATCAGCGTAGAAATCAATCAAAGAATAACTCTTGCCAATCGCTGTGTTTTTGGGCTTATAAGGCAATTCAACAGCAAAGCCCTATCTCGAACAACTAAGGAGACTCTATATAAGACCTTGATCATCCCAGTCCTGCTTTACGGCGCTGAAACATGGACTTTATTAAAAGATGAAGATGAAGATATCCTTGGTCGCTTCGAGAGAAAAATTCTTCGCAAGATTTTCGGTCCCGTTTGCGTTGACGGGTTTTGGAGGAGAAGATTCAATCACGAACTATACGAGCTGTACAGCGACATCGACCTAGTCAAAAAACTGCGTATTGGACGTCTGAGATGGCTAGGACATGTAGAGCGAATGGACACCAACGCTCCGCCCCGCAGAGTCTTCGAATCTAAATGGGGACGACGAGGGAGGGACGACGCAGTAGAGGGAATCATCGCCGTAGGTGTCGCGCACAAGTTCAAGGGGACCTCGACCAACTTGGAGTGCGCAACTGGAGGCAAGTAGCTAAAGACCGAGCTAAATGGAGAGGCTTGTTGGTTGAGGCCCAGGTTCACCCCGAACTGTAGCGCCACCTAAGTAAATAAGTTAACAATTTCCGAAGAAATTCCCAGATGACACCATGAGGAGGTGGGAGTAGGGCTTACTAACAGAGCTGCTAGGTTTTCGGCTGCAGTGGCTCCTTCTCGTTACTTAGCGGACCAGCAAATATCGGGAGATGCTGCCTCTACGAGGCCTTTGTTAGTCATTTGCCATCCAAAATGAAATGCCCTTGATTTTATCTATTTCCAATACTTTGTATTTCACCGTTTTTTTGTACTACTTTGGTTAAGATACTTACTTTTTTAGACACAAGCCTTGCATAGTTAATACACAGATTTTGAATAACCATTTCCAGGACCCTACATTCTCGTAGAAGCTGCATAAGTACAGTAGCTTGAAAACATAGTTTTCTTTTTAATTTGGTAAGTAAAGAAAAATCAGCTTTAACCTGAGTTGTTGACCAACAAACTCTCAAAAATATTTTTAACGGTTCAATACAGCCTCTGGTATTATCCACACCCTTGTGTTGGCTTGCGTCATTTGTGGTCTTATATTTAGTCTGTTCATACGCAAATTTAAGTTAAGTTTTTAACATGGAGTAGAGCGATAAGGAAAACAGGATTGCGGTTATTGCGCATATTCCTCGCTTCATAACCATTGATCATTGGCCGTCAGTAAGTCCGAATCTTAATCAATTGGATTACAAGCTATGGTTCGTTGTGGAGGCCATGATTTGTACAAAAAGACAATTCTACCTGGGGTCACTAAAAATTAGCTTAAGAAAAGCAGTCGACACTTTTGCAATATAAATCGTGCGTGCTACGATTGATGAGTGGCCAACTCGTCTCAAGGCCTGTATAAGAGTAAAAGGAGGTCATTTTGAATAAATAGTTTTTTTTTATATTAAGGATAAACCAATAAACATTAAATTAAATAAATTAAATTAATGCGTTCTGTTTTTATTTTTTGATACTAACGAGTCATCTGTAACAGTATTTATTATAGTACTAGGTAAGTAGGTGGATATAAGTGGCAATAAGAAGAAATCTAGGAGGCGTTGTTTTGACACCATACTCATGTAACCTTATGGAGTATTGCTGGTTGATAAAACCGAGATATTTAGATCCAACCTGTGAAGTTTTTCAATCAAACAAGAGTTTTTCTTGCGCACTTTGTGGTGTCGAATGGCTATAGGGATTGGCGTTCCGAAACCCGGATTCTTTGCTTTGAAACCGATGTATGCTTTCAGCGTTGCTTTTTTTGGGCTCAAATCCAAACTTGGATACTATATGTCTATATTGGTTTTATGATTTGCTTATAAAGCAAAACTTTTTTGTAGGTTGAGACTTGAAATCGTCTACCAATAATCCAGTATACCTTTCTGTGGCCAAAGCAGTCTCCTCTCTTTTTTCTTAACATCATCTTTCCTTTATTTGATCATTTATATTTACATATGTACTATGTGCTCTACTTTTTTGATTGTGAAATAAACATGTAAGATTTCGATTCATTCAATTGTGTTCGCTTTTTCTTAATCCTATTTTGAATGCTCGAGATCGCCTCTTGAAATTCTCATTACTTTCCGCAAGTGTAATTATAGCTGTGCGGTGGACAAGTGTAGCCATCGTGTTGTATAGGTATTCTGGCGATGGAATGTCGTAAGTATATTCATATAAAGAGGAGGTAAAGGATTGATCCAAGAAGCCTTCCTTGGGGTATACTCAGCTTGATTTGCTTAAGCTTCGAATATGCGCATTCTCTTTAATGGGAGAGGATCTGTCTGAAATGTACGATTTTAGAATTACTGCCTGTTTCTTTAGTTTGAAAACTAATCCCCTATGCCAAACTTCATCAAATACTTGTGCTCCATGGAGTAAGACTGTAGAATAAACTTTTTTCTTTTTAGGTGCTTCTTCAATGGTTGAATGTTTCGCGCGAAAGCCAAATGATATTCTAGACTAATACTTTTTTCTTTCTATTGTAGGCAGTAGTCTTTTTACAAGCAGCGTTTCAAAAAGTTTAGACATTATAGGCAACAAAGATATCGGATTATAGGATGATGTGCAAGAGGTGGCACTTCCGTTTTGACTATCATAACCACCTCAGCTACTTTCCATAACTTTAGGAAACATTTTCGTTTGAATGCACATAAGCTTCGAAATAGCTTTTTTTTCAATAGTTTCTTGAGAATTTAAAAACTATCAACTATCAACTATCAATAGCTTTTTTCACAGTATTTGATTTCTTACTTTAGAATATGGTGTAATACATTTTTCCATTCTCTTTCCCTGCTCCTACGCTAAGGAAGTCATCAGGATCCCCTGAGCTTGGTTGGTAGATTCTTTTTGTCTAAGGTGATTTGCATTTGAGTGGAATGTATCTTCAAAAAGAGTTTTGACTTCCCATAACCATTTAAAAATAACTATAGATGTATTGCAACTTTCCTTGAGTCTTACGTTCTCCGCTCGCTCAAGTCGATAATAAGCTGCATAAAGCTTAGCCTGTGTTGAGTTGAGGAGCCTGTATGACTCTAATCTTCCTTTTGCCAGCCAGAAGTCTTTCGAGTGTTGGCCTACGTATAGATCTAACGGCGAAACTTAACTTGAAACTGCCACTTAATGCAGGTCGCAAAACATGTTGCACTACTCGCCTGATTTTTTCTCGGTTTAGTTTGCTCTCAAATCAGATGACTACCTGACAATCGAAAGAATAAGGATTCTGATTACTGGTTTGACTCCAATGAGTCCGATATGCAGACAGTAATCCGGTACTGTTTAAGATTTATTATTATTATTCGTCATAATTCTTACATTGAAAAACTAGAATAAGAATAACACCGAATATATTCGGCGATGTGAAGCATTCACAACCACTTAAAATACCCCATTAATTAATAGCGAATACTCGTACAGCATTTTCCTCTTCGCTTCGTCACGTAATAACTTTTATCGTGAATATAGTCCGAGGAATACTAATTAAACACTAAGCCATTAACTTACGCATTAGTCCAGTTAAAAAGGTAATTACCATCCGAATAATCCCAGAAAGGAATCCTTTGTATTGACCATGTCCTCAGCTCACACCTCGAGTCCTGCCATAATCGTCAAACATGAACTTTTCCACACGACCAGAATACCTAATTAAATCTAGAAGACCACGTTACTCTCACTACATTAAGCATTATGAGACAAAAAAGGCGATTATTGTCATCGTCCCAGCCCGATCGTTTATTTATTTTTTCCCTCCCCTCCGTAACCGCAGTAAACAATGGTTGGGCGTGACAACAATCCCGGCGCTAAGCGAATTATCTTCTTTTAAGGACAATTCAAACCAACGACGAGGACGACGCTCTAAGGTCAATTAGCAAACAATTGAGCATGGGGACTATGTATATCTTGGAATTTTCTATCAGAAATCCAAGTGCGTTGCCCTTACTTGGTGCTAATATCTTCATTAATAGCTCGGGAAGATGGTTTCCCAAAAAATTTAAAGTTCACTTAAATTCCCATATCCGACCCCTGGCGTCGATTATGATGGTAATAAAATTTTACACCCCAAGGTCCCAGTTTGAAAGTTCATAATAATATCTGGGAATTTTTTCCTCGAACCCCCTTTTTCGAAAGGATCCAACTTTATATGAAGGATAATGATAAAAATGTTCAACTGGGAATCGCGCAAGGATAACAGCGATGTAATAGAATATTACAATGATTACGTGGATAATTCGTACAAATCTTTTTATGTGGCACTTGTACACACTTGGCGTGTTGCTGTGGGGTGTGTGTGTGTGTGTGTGTTTGTGTATGTAGGGGCAGGGTGCCTTTGCCCCCTGGGCTGAGGAGGACCGTAGGCACATCATTTCGAAAAGGACCTGCTGTTTGGTTTCCGTTTTTATATTCCCGCACACCTGCTGATGTGCGATGTGCTGTGTGCGGGGAAAGTTTCTTTTTTTTTCGTTTTGAGGGCGAAAGACAATGAGTGCGGCTTGTGGATTGCCTTTCAAGTTTTGTGGGCTCCTCTCTTGAGTTTCGCCTGCGGCGATAGACACGCCGTATAATTTCCATTTTCATTTTTATGGGCGGTCCTGTCTTTCGGGTGAGAAAATTACTTTATTTTCTTTGGTTTTGTTGGTCTTTCGTGGTACACAGTGGTGGCTTGGTATGGTGTGCTGTTCGCGTGTACGTAAAGTGAAAATGATGGAAAAATTTGTGCGAAAATGTTTTCGACCTGAAATTGTATAAGAACGTCTTATTTTATTGTTATTGTATAATTTTGTATAATAAATGCTCTATTTTCGGGGCGAATTACGTTGGATCCTAAATTTAATGTGTGTTTCCTGAAAAAAGTGTCCCAAATGCTTTTAAAGAAGAGAAAAGCAATTTTACACATGCTCGCGTGTCGGTAGGATGGAAAGGATATTGGAATTGAAAATGCTAATCGAATTGAATTCTCCTTTACTACGTTGATATCAATTTTGAACTACGCATTGAGAATAATCAATATCAAGTTGAGAACAATTTCAGCAGTTTAAAGTTGAGCCCAATCACTTTGAACATATTTTAAACATACACATGTGTCTTTAAAGCTTAGAAAACTCAAAGATGATTTTTGAACTTAAAAGTGCGGCCGAAAGCAATTTTAAAAGTGTGGTTATGTGCAAACACTGCTACTTATGGACATTTGGGGACCTGCATTGCGATTGATCGGGAAACTACTAACTGCCCAAAACTTGGCTTGGGTCAGTTGCGCAACAATCAAGTTCATGATGAAGTACTTACTTTACCTCCTAGTGGTGGTCCCCGGGCAACTATACGTATAAACCCTTATACGTATAGGCCAAAATTGTAAGTGCGGGTTGTCTAGGGCCTTGATTCTAGGCTAGGTAACGTGGGCCAGCAACCTGCGTTACCGAATATTGCCCGCTACAGAAACCGACACTATGCCTCGGATAAGGAATGATCACATGTTGACGACTTTTGGCTATTGTACCCGGACAAAGATAGGTTTCTGGAATGTAAAGACGCTCCTCGACTCGGGGAGAGAAGGTCCTTACAATGCCAGATTCCTCCAATTGGAAAAATGAATTCATGCGATATAAACTGGACATTTTGGGGGTAAGTGAAGTAAGATGGTAAGAAGCGGGCGAGTACCAGTCTCCAACGCGTAACACTGTACTACTCTATTTTGGAAGGCCATCCGGAAGTCCGCGGGAATATGGAGTCGGACTACTGCTAACAACAACAGCACGCGAGGGCCTAATTTCCTGGCAGACTCAGGGTGATAGGATTTTGACGGCCAGATTCCGGACTAGAGTACGACGCGTCACCATCATACAGTGTAACGCCCCAACGAATAGTTCGTCTGAGGACGAAAAGGAGAACTTCTACAATCTCTTAAGCGCCGTCTTCAACACAACACCAAATGGAGACATTGTCATAGTGATGGGGGATTTGAATGCCAAGGTAGGCAGCGACAACGAAGGGCTCAAACATGTAATCGGGAAGCATGGACTAGGCAACCGCAATGACAACGGCGAAAGGTTTGTGGATTTCTGCAATGCGAACCGCCTTGTGATAGGTGGCACCATGTTTGAGCACAAGACTTGCCACAAAGTCAGCTGAGTTTCCAATGTCAGGCAAGCAACCTCCATCCAAATTGACCATTTTGCTATCAGCCGCCGCTTTATAAGTAGTCTCCTCGACGTCCGAAACAGGCGAGGGACAGATGTGGGGATAGTACGTGATCACCATCTTATGATAGCTACTCTCCAACTACGCACTGCTGCAGTTCGAAGATCCCACGACAACACAAGAATGCCCAGGTTCAACATCGGTAGACTTAGTGATCCCTCAGTGCGCCAACAATTAAGGGAGCACTTTTCGCAAGGTGTGGAAGCAATCAGTAGCTCAATGCCCGCAACCATCCAAGATCATTGGTGTGCTGTGAAAAATGTTTTTACATCTGGTGCTGAAAGAATTGTCGGTCGATCGCAGGGAAGACATAGGGCGTGGCTTCCCGAGGTTACCTGGAGACGGATTGACGAACGAAAACAGCTGAAAGCTCGCGTTGCAGCTACCCCAGCAGTAGGGAGAAGCGAGCTAGAGTCCCTATATCGCATGAAGATGAGAGAAGTTCAGCGTAGCGTGCGACGTGACAAGCGCAACTACATCAACGCGCTGGATACAGAAGCAGAAGAAGCAGCACGGAGGTGCGACAGCAGGACTGTCTACAGAATCACGAAAGAGCTGACAGGTGGTCGCAGCTCCATCCAACACCCAGTGAAAAGCCTAGACGGCTCCTTGCTCATTTCGGATGAGGACCAGCTCAAGAGATGGAAAGAGCATTTTGCTACTGTTTTAAACCGTGTATTCGCTAGCGATATGCTCCCAAATTAGACTGAGATGCCCGAGGTGAGAAATTCCCGAATACGCACCACGACTCCCAGTAAAGATGAGATCATTACCGCGATCAAGGCACTCAAAACCAACAAGGCGGTAGGACTTGGCGGTATTCCAGCAGAGCTCTTACGAGCAGCGCCCACAACATCGGCTGAGCTTCTGCTTCCACTTATAGATAGAGCTTGGGAAGTTGAGAGCTTTCCTAACGAATGGAAAAAGGGAATGATCGTCAAGCTTCCTAAGAAAAGAAATTTAATGGAGTGCGGAAACTGGAGGGGTATCTGCGTGCTGCCTGCTGTAGCTAAGATAATAGCTCAAATCATCCCGGACTGAATTAAACAACATCTCGAAGACACACTCGATGCCGAACAAGCAGGTTTCCGCTCTGGATCCTCCTGTACCGACCACATCAACACCCTGCGGATTATCATCGAACAGTGTGTTGAATATCGATCGCCACTGCACCTGCTGTTCATCGATTTTGAGAAGGCGTTCGATAGTGTCAACAGGGAGTTTATTTGGCGTGCCTTACGCAGGAGAGGCATTCCCGATAAACTAATTGCTATTATCAAAGCTACATATGAAGGCCCGAAATGTCACGTCCTGCACAAGGGAAGGTTGTCTGAGGAATTTGAGATCCAAAGTGGGGTAAGACAAGGCTGTATCCTTTCACCAATTTTATTCCTATTGGTGATTAGCGATGTGCTTCATGCAGCTTTGTCGACGGGAAACGGAGGAATTCGATGGACTCTTACATCTCAACTGAAACATCTTGACTACGCAGACGATGTATGCTTACTCTCCCACAGAATTATGGACCTCCACCAAATGACAGCAGATGTGGAGAGGGAGGCAGGTGTCGTCGGGCTGAAAATTAATACGGCAAAAACTAAAATTATCAGCCTTGAAACAAACTCATCGGCTCAAATATGCATTACTGGATAACCAGTAGAGAGAGTAGAGGATTTCCAGTATCTTGGGAGTATTGTCTCGACCGATGGTGGAATCGAACTGGATATAGCCAACAGGATTGCCAAAGCAAAGTCCGCGTTTGGAATGTTGTCCAAAATATGGCGATGCAATGCAATCAGTTTGAGCACCAAAATAAGACTGTTCCGCTCCAACGTTGAATCCGTGCTGCTATATGGTTGCAGCACGTGGAGAGTGACCACTACTATCACCAGAAAGCTGCAAACGTTTGTTAATAGGTGCCTGCGCAATATCTTAAGGATTTTCTGGCCCAATCGTATCTCTAACGAACACCTTTACGAGAGAACGGGTCAGGAACCAATAGCCATAACCATACAACGGCGGAAGTGGCAGTGGATTGGTCACACGTTCCGAAGGGGTGACAGCTCCATAGCGAACCATGCTATGCAATGGAACCCTCTAATTCAGGATGGCAGAAGACCTGACGGTCCGAGGAGAACATGGCGCAGAACCGTCGAGAAGGAGGCACGGCAGTTAGGGAAAAGTTGGGGAGAACTCAGACACATTGCCAGAAACCGTACACGATGGCGCGTAGGCGTAGTAGAGGCCCTAGGACCCACAAGGGGATACAGGACATAAGAAGAAGTAAGAAGATGAACATGTGAACGGAAGGAACAGAACTGAATATTTCGTCCGAGCATTTACCTACACTGGAAGTACACAGTGTGCCAGGCATCAAAAACTTTAGCCGACGTGGGAAAGAATTTCTCTGCATATAGATTCATCACTGATCCATTTTAAAGTGCTAGACGTAACCATCAACAATAGACTTTGAGTTTAAAGGGTTTAACAGTAATGTGTGGCAAGGGAAGTTCTACAGTTGCATTGCCAAAGTTCATGATTCCTTATATGTATTTATACAATTTGAACAGAGCTCACATATTTTCATTAATATTTTTATATATAAGACCCAGCTATTGTTTGTATTAAGATAACTATTTAGAGAGAGAGAAGCCAAATAAGTTTAAAATTAGAAAGAGATAACTAAGATTATAGGCCGTATCTGAACCTTATGTATGTAATCGGAACGAAACTGAAGACATCTTCTAAGAACACCCTCACAATTAAAGAAAGAATACAAAGTCTGAATGGAATGGAGTAGAGATTGAAGTCGATGTGAAAATATTTCATAAACGAGGCCCCGCAAAAATATAACTTTTAGAATGTTGTTACAAACATGGTCAATGGATGCCCTTTATTTCTTTTGCCGTTTTTACGTTAAAAAAAACCCGACTACCAACGGAATACCGGGAATGGAAAAAGATTCAGAAAAAATCGCATTGATTACTGCAATTGCAAGCCCACATCGATGACCAAGACCCTTCATCACCATCGCCACTCAATTGCAAACTCTCCCACTCTACTACAGGCGGTGTTCTCCCCTACCACCATCCCAGCTTAAGAAAAAGAAGATCCTTATGATCCTCCACTCCATAACTTTTACACAGCCTCCGGCAGCAGCCCACACTATGACCAACGATGATGCATTACCTACCATTGGCATGGTCATATCGCTGCCACAGACGATGACCAAGGATCTGGAGCGACGTTTGCTGATCTGCAACAGGTAACCGAATGAGTTATCCATGGCCGTCGCCCATAGAAAAAAGAGGTGCGCATATAGGTCTAGGAAGAACTATGAAATCGCTACCGAAACAGGTAAATTGTCTTGAAAACCATCTTCTATAAAGATAGTCGTGGTTAGTTTGGACAAAATGGCAGATGTCTGGAAATTTCATTAAGGAGGTAGATGGAAATTTTGTCAGTGGAGTTAGCACCGACGAAATCAAAAAAATATTTCTTAATAAATAAATTGTTTTCCCTAAGCCAGTGTTTCCTTTTTTTTATAATCTTGTCTCCGGAAAGGCGAACCTATAACTCTGAAACAACGTCCCGAGATATCTGTAGATGTCTGTTGGTTCTGTTCTTTTGAATAGCTGGATACTGTAATCATCTGGATATCTAGATATATGCTTCCTGAGAGTGAGCTACAAAGTTTGCTCATTCTGTAACATAAGGAATCTTGAGATATAAAGAGATGTTCGCACGGTTTTCAGGTGAACATGGGATTATTAATCGAAGTTCTTCTACTCATCCTTACGAAATTCGATGTTGTCCCCTCTCACTTAACATTATGTAAAACTACTTAAAATAAAATTTCCACTACATAGCATGTTTGTACACAATGAAAAAAATATATTTATTCACCTTATTGTATACTAAAAAATTGTATGAGAAATTAATATTTACAGAAAAATTATTATAAAATGAACTTGAACCTAAACTTCCTAAAAATTTGTTGGATAGTTTTTGTGATGAGCGGGTTAGATGGATGTATTTAGATTTTAGAACGTGTCTCGATGCATAGGTATGTGTATATAAATATATAATATACTCAGTATAAAAAGTCTGCGTACACTATTCAATTCGAAATTCGTTCCTGTAAAAAAAGTAAAGTAAAATCATAATATCTCAATATCATGTTCTGAATTTAGAGAACATTTTCAATCATCCAAAGAAATGCAAACCTAATTGTACTCAAATACAACGAATGGTCATGAAATTTGGGTAGTGACCGAAAGACTACGATCGCGGATACAAGCTGCCGAAATCGGTCCCTTCGCGGTGTTGCTGGAATAACTCGTAGGGATCGAGTGCGCAACACTAGAGTACGCGAGGCGCTCAATGTTGAGCAGTTACTTCTCCGAATAGAACGATATATGCTTCGATGGTTATGTCATGTAGTGCGTATGCTCCCAGACCGGGTTCCAAAAAAGCAAAGCGCCGAGTGTTAAAGAAAAAAATGTTGATTACTTTGCACTGGTTTAGTTCAGGATCCCAGTAATGTACTATAGGTGTTATGTATGGTGTCAGCAAAATGACAGTATGCCGATGTATTCAAGAATCTACTTCTACAAGCAACGAAGTAGAATTTCAAAGGCAATTGCTTTGGCCTGAAGATGTGAGATTTGTGATTCAACATTTTCTTGAAAAGGTGAATTTTCAGAGATTTCAATGGTTCGTATTGCTATTGATGGCATTCTTGTCAACATTCCACTATTCATGCTTAGTTTCGATAAAGATGAAAATAAAGATGCTATATATGGTATTAAGACTATTCTAAACATCGTGGTCAAAATCGAACCCATGCGTAAGAGCTCCAGATCGATCCCGCAGTGTAAACGCTTTCAAGGTTTCAATCATACGCAGACTTACTGCCAGAAAGAACCGCGATGCGTCAAATGCGCAGGTAAGCATCTCTTGGAAGACTGTCACCTAAACAAGCAAACCCCAGCCACTTGTATTAACTGCAAAGGAAAACACCCTGCGAACTATCGAGGTTGCGAAGTGGCGAAAGAGCTCCAAAAAAGGCGCGATACGCTTAAAAATTCCATGCGCCCTAATCCGAAACCAATCAAGAACAGACCCAAAATAGCTACAAAAAAAGCAGCGAAAGATAGAAAATCCGTCAATATTGACTAAAGATCGGGTAACGACGAAAACCCCAAACGCAGTAGTAAAAAGGTGACAGAAGCATAGTCTTCGAATACTGACGCACAGTCTTATGCTCAAGCGGCGATGGCAGCTAATGGCAAGTATATGACCGTCAACCCACGGGAGATCAAGGCAAAAAACCGTCCAAACTTTAACGTAAAGACTCCTGCTCAAGTTGCGACATTAGAAAACGGTGATAGAGGTAGCTCACAAAATCCAGTATCCAGTATTCTCCTTAATACTTGCGAAGCTTGAAGAGCAATGCAAAACAAACAAACTTATTTTCGAGAGACTAGTTGCACTAGAAAGCAACATTCATAACAGGCGCACTTCAACCCGAATATGAAAGATATGCTAAAAATTCTTACATGGAACGCTAACGGCCTCATACGAAGACTCGACGAGTTAGAAATATTTATACGAGAAAAAGATATTGATATATGCTTGGTCTGTGAAACTCATCTGACAAAGCAATCGAATGTTAAGATAAGAGGATACAGCGTGTATCACGCCTTCCACCCATCGGAAAGAGCAAGAGGCGGATCATCCTTGTTTATAAAATAATGTATCGAACACTCAGCGGAAGTAAAGATTGAATTAGAAGCAATGCAAATAAGCACGGTACGTGTTAGAAATAGACATTTTGCTTTCAACATTTCGTCTATATATTGTCTACTGCGATGTAAACTTGAAGAAAGTGATTTCACAAACATCTTCAACTTCCTTAAACCAAATTTTATTATTGGTGGTGACTTCAACGCGAAACACCCCTACTGGGGTTCAAGGTACGCCGCTCAGAAAGGTAGAAAGCTTTATAATGCGGGTATGCAATACAGTTGTGATTTTCACTCGACGAGTAAACCAACATATTGGCCGACTGATAGAAATTAGATACCAGATCTGATCGATTTCTTTGTTGTTAAAGGAATATCTGGCTGATCATTCTCCAATCATTATGACGATAAGCGATGCTCTGATTAAAAAAGTAGGACCGGTCAGATTAACCAGTGCGAAAACTAATTGGGATGGCTTTAAAAAAGACATTGAAGCAAATACTGAGCTGAGCGTATCACTTAAAACGCCATATGAACTTGAAGTTGAAGCTGATCGCTTCGTCGAAATCCTACAGAATGCCGCGTGGAAGAATACTCTCAAACCAAAGAAAACGCCGGCAAGCTACAGTCAAACTTATCCGCAGGAAATAAAAGAGATGATTAAGGAGAAGAGAAAAGTGCGCAAAAAATGGCAACAAACTCGGGCTCCGCAACATAAAGCACATCTTAACCGTTTGTGCAACTCACTAAAAAGTTCTATTAAAAACCTTAAGAATAATGAAATGCAAACATACCTAGAAAGCTTAACGGCAGAAAAAGATTCTAATTACTCGCTTTGGAAGGCTATAAAAGGTATTAAAAAACCTCAAATTCAAGCCGCTCCAATTAGGAAAAATCAAGACGAATGGGCCAGGCATGATAAAGAGAAAGCGCAAGTTTTTGCCACCCACCTGGAAGAAACTTTCAAACCGTTTGATGGACAAGCTCTTATTGAAAATATAAATACGTCTTATATAGCCAATAGCGTAATAAGAAATGCAACACTTACCGAACTTAAGGAAGAAATAAAGAAACTTAGACCTAAGAAGGCTCCTGGATACGACCTAATTACGGGAGAGGTTCTTAAAGCCCTACCAAGGAAAGCTCTAATTAAGCTTCTGTTCATTATAAACGCCGCGCTTAGACTAGAAAGTCAAGTCAATGGAAAGTCGCCGAAATCATAATGGTTCTTAAGCCCGGAAAACCGCCGAATGAAAAAACGTCCTATAGATCGATTTCGCTTCTTCCAATTATATCCAAGGTGTTCGAGAGAATATTGATTAAGCGAATACAGCCGGTAATAGAAGAAGGCATCTCATTCCGAATCGAATTGAGTGGGGCCGAACTGTCAACTGAGAGAGATGTTTGTGGAGTGAGGCGGCTTGGTGTGGTGGCTGGTGGTGAGAAAAGGACTGCTTGGTTTAAAACGCCGGGAGTTTTAGAAGCCATCAGAGAGAAGAAGAGAGCCTTTAAGGTGTGGATTCAGTTAGGGAACTCCGATTCTCGAAATCGTTACACAGAGGCGCGAAGAACCTGCATATTAGCTGTGAAAACAGCGAAAGAACAGTCTTGGAAGAAGTTTGGCGAAAAATTGGAACGTGACCACAGATCTGCAAATAAGATGTCCGCCGATTCAGAGAAAACAAGTTGAATATCGTTGAAGGAGTTTAATCCAAAGATGGTAGACTTCTTTCCAATGAGAAGGACATCCTACGCAGATGGAGCGACCAATTTTCAGAATTGCTCATTCCCGAACAGGGCACCGAAGATGACAGACCTATTGTCGAGAGTTGGGCGGAAAGTGGTCCTACGGTAGAGGAAATAACTTTGGCGATCAAAGCGCTAAAGGTTGGCAAATCTGCTGGTTTGGATGAAATTCGGCCAGAAATGCTCAAGGCTTTAGGTAAAGGGCGAGTGCAATGGCTCTCGGGTGTCATTAAAGTGGCCTGGGATCGCGGTGAAACACCTGGTGATTGGCAAATGGGGGTGACAGTTCCTCTTTTTAAAAAGGGGACAAAAGAGATTGCGTCAACTATAGGGGTATATCTCTTTTAAGTCTCCCTAGAAAAGTCTTCGCTAAGGTGCTAGAAACGCGTTTCAGAGCTGTGGTTGAGGACAGTTTGGGGGATGAGCAGTGCGGTTTTCGTCCCGGTAGAGGCACAACCGACCAGAATGGTTCTTGAGAAGGCCTGGAAGTATGCCAAACCTGTCTACACTTGTTTTGCAGATTTGGAAAAGGCATATGATAGAGTTCCTAGAGGCAAACTCTGAAATGTTTTGCAGGAGTATGGGTTTGATCTTTCTCTGTTAAGGGCAATTCAGTCTTTACCACCTTGATCAAAAAGTTCCCGGAATTTATTCAGAAAATTTAAAGTACAAGTTTATTCATCTTAATCTATATTGTCCCCTTCAAAGTAATCCATCGACTGCAACACACTTATGCCAGCGCTTGATCCAATCTTCGAAACATTTTTTATATTCGGTTTTCGGTATGTCCATCAGTGCTTCCTGCGATTTTTCCATTACTTCCTCTCGGCTGCTGAAACGCGTTCCCCGTAATGGTTTTTTAACTCGATTGAACAGAAAGAAGTCACAGGGAGCCTAATCAGGTGAATTCGGTGGCTGATGAAAAAATTACGAATAATGATGGCACTGTGCTACGGTGCGTTATCATGGTGCAAAATCCACGAGTTTTCTGCCCACAATTCTGGTCTGGTAAAAAATCGCCAACACACACAGAGATAGATGTACTCTTGGCTACGTAACTTTTGCAAATGTCAAGCTATGACCTTTCACTGTGGGCGTTGGACTCCGCCAGGGGTGCGTTTTGTCACCTCTCCTCTTCATTGTATATATGGATTGGATGTTGCAGCGAATCCGTGGCGGGGAATGTTTCGAAGTGGGAGACCTAAGGATTAGTCATCTGCTCTTTGCGGATGATTTGGTCATCTTTGGGTCCTCTCAAACCGAACTTCAGCGCGCACTCGAAAGGTTTGTAGCCATTTGTGATGATGCTGGAATGAAGATCAACGTGAACAAGTCAGAAGTAATAGTCGTTTCCAAAAAACACATTCAGTGCACTCTGCATGTTAGTGCATGTGGATAAGTTTAAGTACCTCGAGGTCTTATTCACGAGTGATAGGAGGAGCAATGCGGAGTTACCCTGTAGAATTGGTCAGGCTGGATCAATTTTGAGACAGCTTGACCAATCTGTTGTAAGGAGGGCTGAACTTAGTGTTCAAGCTAAGCTATCGGTTTTTAACTCGGTATATGTTCCAACTCTCACCTATGGTCATGAAATTTAGGTAGTGACCGAAGGAATAAGATCGCGGATACAAGCTGCCGAAATGAGGTTCCTTCGCGGTGTTGCTGGAATATCTCGTAGGGATCGAGTGCGCAACACTAGAGTACGCGAGGAGCTCAATGTTGAGCAGCTACTTCTCCGAACGGAACGATCTATGCTTCGATGGTTTGGTCACGTAGTGCGTATGCCCCCAGACCGGCTTCCAAGATGTGCCGTGGTGGTCGTCGTATCAGGTAGGCGACCCCTTGGTCGGCCTAGAAATAGACGGTTGGACCAAGTCCGGCATTTCTCCTGGAGCCGTCTAGAGATTCCCCCTGATGAGTTGAAGTCAATGGTGGAGGATCGAGAAGCATGGAGAGTCCACTTGAGCATCCTACCCCCGCGACCCTCATGAAGGATTAGCGGGACATTGAAAATGTATGTATGTATGCATGTATAATATATGGTTGTTGCAAAATTTCGTAAGTGCTGCTTGAGCTAAGTTTATAATGAGGGCAATTCAAAATTGTAAAGACCATTGTATTGTTAAACGTTAGCCAATGCTTAAATTCATATCTTTAGGATATAAGACTAGAACTACTTCGTATATGGTCTTACATGTATAATGATATTATAACTTTGACTTCAAGAATTTGTAGTCAAAGTTTTTATTTATTTCCACCTTTCCTGTCAGACAAAACAAAGATATTTTACAAAAGTAATACCATTTCGTACTGTTTAGCAGTGTGTTTCGCATATATTGGAAGTTTAACCCATCAGAGAAATTTTCTTCAACTGTGCAATGTCGCATAGAGTACGTCTGAGTCTGAAGTGATATCATCATTTTCTATTCACAAAAATGGCAGTATGTAAAAGTATGTGTATTACCTCTACTGAGATGAGAATCGTATTTGGTAGCTGGTCTTGTGTTGCTATATATGCACACAAGATAGTTTAGCATATGTATGTGGATGATAAAATGAGATGTACGCTGATAAAAAACATTATCCGTTGGACTGATGCCAAATTGACAATTTCATTTATTGGCATGATTTCCAAAATTTGGAAAAGTTTGGAGTAACGATAAATTTAGCAGAATATTATGGTTGGACGAAACATTCTTATATTATTATTAGTAGGCATATCTAATTCAAGTCTGAAAGTTGCAATAGTGTAGTGGGTACGAGTGCCTGCGGTGAAAAGGAATCAGTATCCAACCGAGAGGAAAGCTTCAAGGATACCATTAAGGTTTCTCGAACTATTATACCAAGATTAGGTTAGGTTGATTGGTTGGTTGTACTGGGAACTCTGTGGGAGAATTAGCTTTGGCAGTTGGAGGACGTCCCACCTTCAAAACGGTAGGCGTTTTCACTTAGGCTTGGCCTACCAGCTCCAACTCTCAACCTTCACGTGGTGACCGCTGAGTGCCTAATACTTTGATTCGAGAGATGGGTAACAGTGTTATGCTCTCTGTTCTTAACAATGAAAAAACAGAGATCATGAGAAGCGCACCATCATAAATATTGAGAGCTTATACTCCAGGAATAACGTACGGAAGTTTTAACAAAAGGTAAACAGAACGTGTCAGAGGAGTAGGACATGTAGAGATAAAAATGGAAGCCTCGTGGTAGAATCACAGTCAGTGCTGCGAAAATGGAAAAACTTCTTCTGCATAGTGTATAACGGCGAAGAAAACCAACATTCCGCTGTCAGGCAGAATGAACCATTCACGACAGACGATGATAGTCAAAATCTCCGTCCACCTGACGTCCAAAGCGAAGTGAGGATGACAATGAAATCAAGCAACCAAGCTGAAAACTAACAAGAGTGCTGGACCTAACGGCTTACGGGCCAAATTCTTAAAGGCAGCTGGTGATGAATTGGTAGAGAGCATACACCAACTCATCTCTAAGATTTGGTTAGACAAATGTATGCCTGATCAATAGAATCTCAGGGAGATTCCCTCAACTGCGACATTTATAGAGGCATTAGTCTCCTCAACATTGAATACAAGATATTTTCTGCGATGTTGTGTGAAGGCCTGAAACCTTTTATAAACAGCGTGACTGGTCGCTATCAGTGCAGTTTCAGGCCAGGAAAGTCCACCATCGAGAAGTACAAGTGCAAAAAGTACAAATCGACATTCGTCATCTCTTTATAGATTTCAAATCCGCCTATGACAGCAAAGCTATCGGTCTGCGCAGGATGACGATAGAGAACGCTGGTTGTTCCATCAAGGTCTGTTATGACCTCTCCGAGACCTTTGATGTAAAAAAATATCTGAGACAGAGTGACGCGCTGTAATGTGACTCCTTTAATATCGTACTTGAACGGATTGTGCGGAACTCACAAGCCAACACCAGAGGGACAATCTATCGAAAGTGCGTACAACTGCTTGCATACGCTGACAATATTAACATTATTGGAAGAACTTAGCGTGCGCTGTCACCGGCTCGTTTGCAAGCATTGAAGAAGAAGCTGCCGAAATGGATTTAGCGGTAAACGAGGGCAACATTTCAACACCGACGAATTGAACAGAACGTCATAGTCTGCAGCTACAACTTCGAGGTAGTAAAAAACTTTGTTTACATTGGCACTGCTATAAATTCTGAAAACGACACCAGCACAGGAATCAAGCGAAGAGTAGCTCTTGCCAATCGCGGTTTTTGGGTTATTAGGCAACTGAATACTAAACTCCTACGTTGAACAACTGAGGGGACTCTGTATAAGACCCCGATCACCCCAGTCCTGCTTTACGCCGTTGAAACATGGACTTTTTGAAAGCAAATGAAGACATTTTTAGTCGCTTCCAGAGAAAAATTTTTTATGAGGTATTCCGTCCCGCTTGGGTTGACGGATTTTGGAAGAGAAGATTCAATGACGAACTATACGAGCTTATCAGTGACATCGACCTTTTTACAAAAATAAACTGCGCAGGACGAGTACAGGCCCTCCTCGCCGTAAGTGGTGAGCACAAGTTCACGAGGACCTCGACCAACTTGAAGTGCGCAACTGGAGGCAATTAGCTAAAGAACGACCTAAATGGGGAGACTTGTTGGTTGAGGCCCAGGTTTACTCCGAACTGTAGCGCTACCTAAGTAAGTAAGAATACCTGTAAAGAGTAGAATGAAGAAGTTCGATTTTTTAATCAGACTGCCTTCCTAGCCTTCGGCTGTGCACAAGAATGCACGCTCATCGCATCCAGAATGCGTGCTTGTACTGGTTAGCATGTTGTCAATGTCGAAAGCTATGTCAGTAATTGGATGGAGGAAGCCTAGTATTGTAAAGTACTGTATAAAGAGCTTCCGTAGAGCTCAATAGTCGAAAGTCGTTCTTTAATACAGTGTCATGAAGGTTGTCATTGCCATCTAAGCCAAATGCTTTCCCTACCAATGCTAATAATATATTCATCGAACTTCACTCGTCGTTCTAGCGTCTTAAGTATATGACTTTTGTCAATTTTTGAGTACAAATGCGTATCCTAACAATTGCAATGTCTTGTAATAGCTTTTGCGAATACTGTCAACCGGTAAAACGTATGCAGGGACTTAGGTGCTTGTTATCTTGAAAGTCCTTTTTAAAACAAATAAGACTATTTCAATAGTCTAAGCAAAATAAGTTCGATGGCATTCATAAATAAGAAACGAACCAATAAACTTAATTCTGTTAAATGCTCTGCTAAAAGTTAAGTATACGCCATCACGTGAAGGAGTTTTTGTTACTGGTTCTTATTTGTTTGAAGTTTTCATTCTATGATTAATTTGTAAACATCTCTCAAATTGAAAAGATCAAGAGATGGATTAAAAGTGGTAAGCGATAAATTAGGGAATTTATTCAAACATGGTGAGTTGTTGGCATGGAACTTCTCCTGTTTGCCCAGGTCTCTATCAAAATGAATTCAGGGGTGACTATTAAAGAACCGCTTATAGAATATTCATGACAGAACACCAGCATAGGAACACACAGATTCGTTGTTCACCTTTTCTATATTATTTTTATATTTTCTTATGTTATCCATGCAGTCCGGCTATATAGATTATGTGCTGTTTGTCTACCTACATATATGTGCTTAAGGGTCAATAGATGCGGATGTATAGATTTTCTTTGAAATTTCCACATAATCCATATATCTGAGGCTTCACTTATCAAGCTAAATGTGAAATCTTATTCACTAGTATCTATCAAGTCAAAGAACCTATAAGAAGATATCGAATACTTTGAAAAGTTTAGGTACATATACAAATAATATTGTACTTCACTTTGGCAATATACCGTAGCCATCACAATGTTTAAACTTTACTTTAGCGCATTGCAATTTATTTACCTCCTTACTCATTTTAGACAAACATATTTTAGACAGGCTGTCGTGAAAATTACGGCGCTTCATTTCCATGACTTCATATGTGTTTGATTAATGCTTCCACCGAACCAAGTACAACAAACAATTCCTTAATGGGTGTGTACAGTGTGCAGGTACCTACTTGTAAGTGATTATTAAAGCGGTCGTCAACATGGTTGAATAAATTACAGGGCACACATTAACAACTGGGAAATTGCGCGAAATTGAGTTATGACTGCATCTTCCTGTCTAGTAATGTTTTACCTCTGTTTGTGCGACGAAAGGATCTGTGAGACTCAGAAATAGGAGAAGCAGTAAAATCAGTTAATAAACTCGTAAGCCCTGAGGAACAACAAACCCATTATGTATGTTTTTCTATCCGCCGTCGAAGAGAACTTAATCCCATGTAACCGTCAGGATTCATCCCCTCATATGTGTGTTGATAAGCTACCATCAAAAACTTTTCAAGCTGACAGTATAATAAATATAAAGCAGTTGCTTATACCTACCTGCCTCGAGGCTCTACATGACAAGTTGCCTATTGCAGGGTTCCCTTACCTTAAAGTTAAGCAACGACTTTGTGGGATGAGAATGAATAAAAGTCAACCCTACACGATGAGAAAACAATTTATCTTTGGCACCCTCGCATCGAAAATTTCCTCTCAACTTGGGGGTTGCTACCATACTTTTATTAGAAATCTGTGCCAACCTACCCTACCTTAACTGAACCTATAATTCATTTTGTGGCACAAACCCTGTCATGCTATTGGTAATAAGATTGTTGAAGCGAACGAACCGTTGTTGGGGTGTGTATAAATACCCTCGCATTTTCAATCTGCACAAGGATTATTCCATTTCTTGAAAATAATCAAAGGATCCTTCAATACCTGCCAATTTCTCTTACCCATTATTGTTATTGCCGGGAAAATTTAAGCTTCGATTATGGGCACTTACACTGGTAGTCAGTGAATCTTTTAAATTTTTATGAATACTATTAAAGATTTGAAATTTTGCATCGCATATCCTGCGGTAGCAGAAGGATGTCACTGTCGCTTTATTTTTATGACATCCTTTATGAACATATCTAAGAATGTGTAATGATGATTAATTTAAGGACTTGGTTTCGATTTTTTTTATTTTCTTGTCTTTTATTGTGTAGGTAATTTATTTTTATTTGAGAATTTCTTTCCGTTGACATCATGACCTAGACTGGTGTGCAGTCATATGTGAGGATTCAATGTTCTAGAAATGATGATGTCAGCTTGGAGTAAGTGGGAGTTCTGTGGCACTGAAAATTGTGCACAATGAATTGAATAATCATTTTATGACAAATTGACGGAGGAAGTTGTTTGGGTGATATGCGAAAGAGGAAACGTAAACATTTTTAAGGCTATCGTTTGATTTGATAGAGAATTTATTGAGAAGTTGTCAACGAATTTTGATGTAGTAAAAGGCAATTGATATGTGAACGGTAATGATGGCAATGTGAAAATTAACCGCTGATGGATGATAGGTGAACACCATAATGCTATCGAACACAACAATGATAAGAAAATGAGTGTCTGCGGCTCCATAATTAAGAGCACACATACTACAATCGGCATAAAAGTGAAGGTCTCATCTCATCTATGTCACCACATCCCATCCCGCGCAATAATAATTGAGAAATAATTTGTCTCTAAGTCTTCCAACGATAGTTTTTTTTTGTCTTTTTTGTCCTCGCATAGTGTAGGATTGGGTCTCTTACGCTATTTGGCTCTGTCTACTGCAATCACAAATATTATACCTATCGTCACCATGACACAATGAATAGTTCTCATTCAATTTGTTAGCGGCTGTCAGTTCTACCTGAGTTTGCCTTCCCTACTCTCTTCAACTATTCCACGGGTGTAGTCATTTTTCACACTTTCCACCTGTGCCACTCCTCCGGTCCACCTCAACATCTGTATTCCTGTAACATTAAATTTTTAGTATGCCGTATTTTTGCCCAACACTCAGATCTATGCAGTAGAGGCGGTTGTACTTTCCTAATAGGTAACTTCTGACCACAGAGTGTTACCAACAAGGATCTAGACTTCAGCCAGGCTTTCTTATTTTATTTTTGTATCTTTGTTAAATTTGAGATTACTATGGTTTTGCGGTATTGATGGATGGATATTAGGCTTAGTTAGTGCTAATGAGAAGAGAGGGATCTGCGCACCTGTGCGTTCCAGCATATTACACCACGTAGATCGAATTTTATCTCTTATATAGATATGTCCATTATATTGAATTTTGAAGATCCTCCGCAACGAAGTTCATGACGGGGTTTTCTAGTAGTTGAATTAGGGTTGAACCTTTATGAATTCTGGCTCTGACTGAATTGTTCAATAATTCTCGCAGGCCTAACTTCTCAGATATAGACGTTGTAATGCACTTCCATCAGAAGAATAATATAGTGGTCCGCAATTAGTTAAGATATATGTGCCTACTCCATTGAAAGTGTTTTAGAGGTCTATAGAAGTTTCTTCTTTTTCCTATTTCGGCCAGGTTATGATCTGAACTCAAGAGATGATAATTCTCCGAATTTATTGAATTTCTACCGCTCAGTCTGTAGAGATCACCTGGAAGGGTCGCGTCGCAGGCATCCTGATTTTGAATCATATCATCACTGAGGCGAACCTAATGCTGGTGTTGTTGTACTTCTGTTATTCAGGAGTTTTTAGGCCTGTCTCTCTTTCGCCTTATCAGTTCATTAATACTGCATTTTTAAGGGGATTTAAATTATCTCTTCTTTGAACATGACATACGAGTTGAGCCGGTCGCGTTCTATTATTCGTGAGACGGTTTCTTTGAAGTGAAGGCTTCCATGGATCTTCGAACATCTTATTCGATCAGGCTTTGTCACTTCTGCTGTCATGCGAAGCACCTTTATCTCAACTGCACTTTGTATACATTGTTCAACATTGTAAACCGTATGTGAGTGCTGGATGCACAACTGCGGTAGAAACGCTTCCCTTCAGCTTAGGGGACCTTTGTCGGTCTCTGAAGATAATGGAGTTCCTCAGCCACTTCATCAAACCTACTCCTAATCAGGGAAATGGCAGCACGAGTACTCGATCTTTTTTGGACTAATGCGGTACCCATTTCCCACCAAACGTCTACCCATACGTCAAGTGCTCGTTGCAAGGACGTAGGATTCTAACTTATGATGGCTACATCGTCAGCAAAGAATAACTGTTGCACTTTGGGGTTCGTCACTTTACCTTTACCTTCAAGCAGACAGTCAAGGACTGCAATAAAAAGCAAATTAACTTAACACGTTTCTCTGGTGTACACCGACTTTGACTGTAAACTCTTCAGTCTATAGATACAAGATGAATTATCACTGACATTACTTCTTGTAACTGAGCATTCAATTATTTAATCTCCGCATTTGATATATATTTTTCTCTCTGTCTGGATTAAATTAAAAGCGTTCTTGAGCTTTAATATGCGGGGATCCCCATTTTATTTCACAATTCAAAAGGTATTTCTTTGGATCCATTTGGTTTGCTATTTTTCATTTTGCTAATGATCATTTTAGGCTTAGTTGGGATAACTGTTTTGATCTGTCCGAGAACATACGATATATCAGGTGGTATCAGTGGTATTTGTAGTATAAAAGTTCTTCATTTGTAGTATTCCACCTTAGGTTGATTTATTCATCTGCAGTTATTTTTCAGTGGGGTTCTTTATGCATGATGTTTGTTTGCCTTAACCCTACACTGCGCGATTTTCTGTTATTGACTAAAAAAAGTATTTAAAAAAAATTTATTCTTAATTATTCTTTATTTATTTATAAAAAAACTTAATGTATCATATCTGCTACATCATGCAGTAGTAGGATACTACATTATATGTTTTATTCTGTATGGAATTTTACAAAGCAGTTATTATTTTTATTAAAGCAAAAGTGTAAGCTGCATTTTGAGCATTTTATAAAGGTAGAAAATTTGCATTTGGGCATTTTGCATCGTTGCCTTTTCTCCTTATAAATAGGCCAATGGCTGCATGAGTCGTGGCGCACGTCTTTTGGTGGTATGTAAGCTGTCGTTGCGGAGCATTTCTTTTTTCTTGAATGTTTTTTTCCAAATCACTTGGCCGTCCTCTTTTGCTTGTTGATTGAATTCCTTGATTGCACAAGCAATATGCAACCTCAGCTCGAAATTTTGCCAGAGGTAAATAGTTTTCTCCCCGTTTAGTACAAAGTTTTTGGTAGAGCAACCACGAATTTATCATTGCCATATCAAGCAAGTGGTAAAATAGTCGTAGGTGCCATTTTTTGGTGCGCATTTTTATCTTATAGCGCCTAATTAACCCGTCCAGGAGATCGACTCCTCCCATGTACCTATTATACTCCTTTACTAAATTTGGGCAAGGGATTTCAACAGTCTTTTTTTCTTTCTTGTCGAAGTGCTTTACATTTGAAAAGGTAATTCTCCAGTAAATGTTGATATGAGGGTGATTATTTTATTGTCTTTCCAAATCATATCAGCCACAAATTCTTGAGATATTCCACGTTTTTCTTTCGCCAAATCCTTGTCTCCGGGTAGTTATACAATTGGGAATCCTTGGTCTTCTTATTGTTCCGAGGATGAATGGAAGCGATAAATAAAAACTATCAAAATAAAGTTGATAATTTTGATTGCGAGGCACATTTCTGCATAATCGTACGACAATATTAGCACTAGATCTCAAGTCCGGCTCTTCTCCTTTCCTGTGCCTAAGATAAATCACTGTTATAAGTGTAAGAAAAAAAAAATGATATAAATACCTAGGGTAATTTTCATCCCCTGTATATATTTCAAATTTGTAGGAAAATCCATCTATCCCAGAAAGCACATAAAGTTTGTACCCCATTTATGGGGCTTTGCTGGTAAGTATTGCTTGATACAATGTCTTGCCTTCGTAGCACATAGTTGTTCGTCTACACAAAGGTATTGTTGCAGCGGAACAGATTGAAACTTGGCATTTAAACTTTTTATTACTGGTCGTAATTTATGTAACCTATCATGATCGGGATGATCGCGCTGCTTCATATTCGAATTTTGGTTGAAATGCAAAAATTGCCTAATTTTTACGAATTTGTTATAGCTCATAGCTTCTTTGATTTTATCAAAGCCATGCTCAGGTGACCAATAACACCTTACACCTGGCATGTGTATAACAGACATACATATACAGGCAGACTCCAATGTATTGATTGATATCCTGCTCAGTTATATGAGCAGGTCTGTTTGCATCTTTTTCAACAGAAAACAGATTTGTTTCTTCTGTTATTACAGATATTAGTTCACTGTCGAAAAGAGGAGTGTCCAGATTTTCAATTTCGGGCGGGAGAGATTGATTTCCGTGAAAAGCCAATGCGTTGTCATCGAGAACTAATTTTTTTTCCGCCACAAAGTTGCCTATATTTTTATTTCAATTCTTTGGCTTCTTCCTTGGGTTCCCGTCTAGAATACCGAGATATATCTTCCTCCCCAACTTCTTGCTCTTCTTCGTTGACATTATCATTTTCCTCATTACTTTCCTCATCTGCTACCATTCCGTCTTCCAATTCAATGGGCATAGCTAGTATGTCAGCAGCACCCCACTCTTTGTCCGGATTTACTTCATCATCATCACACGCCTCTCCATCGAAATCATCTTCACTCTTTGAAAGATGTGCCAATATATCCTCAAAATCACGATCTGTCAACCGTTTATATTTCCCGGAATGTGCCATGGTACCTACAATGGAATTCAGCCATTAAAGCACAATGTATCAGAAACGGTACATCTCACAAAAGGACGATTTTTTTCATCAAGCACACTGAGTTTTGAAACATTGCACTCGGACTATCTTTCACTTTACTTACCTATATCAAATTTATCACTTTTTAATGAGTTGTCCCTTTTAACACTTTTATTCTATCAACGTTTTGTACCCGCTTATAATTGCAATAGGCGAAGTCAGCTCTTACAAAGTCGAATAAGCCAAATGTCAAAGTTTACCGTTAGTCTACGTTAATCAAACATATTTATGGACTTAAAAAATGAATGTAGCAGATCATCTAATTTAAAGTGCAACCGAGTAAAATTTTGATTCCACAGTGCAATTGCGACGTTTGAATTTTGTTATATCAGATCTGCTACCCTGCGCAGTATCGAGAAATCTCAGACATACTGGAAATGAACCGCGGAGTAAGACAGGGGTGCAATCTCAGCCCGTTACTGTTTGCTCTTTTCATAGATGATCTGGTGGATTGGCTTCCTGGTGGAGTAAATGTGAGATGTTTAAGAACAAAAACGATTATGTACGCAGATGATATAGTTATTTTGGCTGAGTCCTCAGCTTCCCTACAACTAATGATTAACAGGCTTTCAGAATATTGCAAACTGTGAAGCTCGGAGGTAAACACC
Organism: Brachypalpus laphriformis; assembly: GCA_945910035.1. Taxonomy (NCBI): domain Eukaryota; kingdom Metazoa; phylum Arthropoda; class Insecta; order Diptera; family Syrphidae; genus Brachypalpus; species Brachypalpus laphriformis. The sequence goes on from OX246754.1 coordinate 284,089,598, forward strand.
GATAAGTCAAAAGTATTCGTCTTTAAAATGGCACAGGAAGAAAAGCGCGAGGCGAGACATGGAATTTCCAGGGAAAAGACTTTGAAGTAGTGAAAAAGTATACCTACCTAGGAAATCGATGTGGCTCACAACCTTAATATGAATAAGCACCTCTAAGTTAAAGTTGATAAAGCCAAAACTGCAATTTGTGCTTATTGGAAAAGAATTTTCAGCAGTAAGCATATATCGGTTAATGTCAAATATAACGTCTTCAAGGCAACGGCGCGAGCGATCGTCTTTAATGGAGCACAACTTTGGGGAATTCGCGGATGTGAGGAAGTGGAAATACGACTGCCCTTTTTTCTAAGGAAAATATTCTGTCTTCCGAAAAATACATTGAAATTGAACGCGGATTACCTAGTACAGATAATGGAAATGGCTGATACCAGGCTACCAAAACAGCTGTTGCAGTATGCAGTGCAGTTTATAATCATCATCTACAAGGATTGGATTAACCTAGCGGCGAACAATGGTATTACTCTTGATCTATTTGGAAGGGGTCCCGCAGAGGGGAGAAGCTCATTGTATGAAATAATCAGGACAACAGATGAAAATGAGAGATACTCTTTCATTGAAAGAGGTAGATCTTCTACAAAGAGAAATGGGACACGTCCAACCCTGATGGAGTTAAAGAGACTCTTTTTCGGCAAGAATGTGCTATTACTGCATGAGATTTTTGATTTTCTGAACGGAGCCAACTGGATCCAGCTGTACGAGTATTGCAAAGAGGCTATGTCATACAGAACAAAAATTATTAACGAAAGCTTTTAAAATCAACATTTTTCGTTTTATTATAACTAAACTAAGTCCTGAAATTATAAAGTCATAAAGAAAATGTAACAATTTTATTGTAAATTGAATTGCCACTCAGACGGCATTTATTTCATGCCTTAAGTCATTTTAAAAATGAAAAATTAAAATTGTACTGTTAATTATATAAAACTATATATCTATCTATCTTTTTATTTGGGGAATGGCTGTTGCTTACACTTCTTAATGCCCTCACATCTTACTCCGGTATGATTTTGGAATATTTCAAGCAATATCACTTTAATTTTCATACAGCAACAGCTCTGTTTTTATTGACACCACCACCAGACTTAAAGTATCCTTTTTGTTCGAACTAATCTTATCAACGCAATGTTTCTTACCATCAGCCTTTAATTTCCATGCAGATTGCAGCTGTTCACTGCTCTATTACAATTCTCCATTCCCATGTTAGCGAATTAAGATCTGTATCACGTAATATTTTATATGAATTACCCAAAGACTGTATTTCCGAATACATTCTGTCAGGCAAAACCAATTTCGTCCTATTATCTGTCAATCTGGCTGCGATATCTTTTGTAATGGTTCGCACTGTCACGAATCTGTGATGTACACGTCCACTCGCATTCATTCATCATTCAAACAGCCACTCAGTTAATGTCCTTTGTTCCATTTAAGGAACACTATTAATATAAATATTTACCCGCCACGCACTCAGCCTTAACCTACATAATAGGCCGAAGAACAAAGGCCTCCAGTCTGGGCTCATCATTATCTCTAGTCGTGTTATCGGGCTAGTTTATTTGCTCCAAGGATAAATATATAAAAGCGAATGTCCTTCTGGGTCAGCTTAACGACCGAAACCATCGTACTCGTAAATTGCGCCAAAAGAGGTCTCTCAAACCCGCCCCATTTGGCAAATTCAATGTTGTGACAGCATTTGTTTCTAATAATACTTTATTGGTTTTCACCCACCGAGCCCTTTGGTAGAGGTGTCCAAAGCCCCTTAATGTTATCCGAGCTAATATTTCACCCATATTATGCAAATAAATATCTCGACACAAGACACAGCCACAGCAGGATCCCTTAAAATAAAAATGTCATTAACCGAGGACTTTCCACTCCATGTCAGAGCGAGTCCGCATGGGGTGACAAGGATCTGTATGGCAAGAACCTCTCCATGCAAAAAATAAAAAATCCCGGTACCATCCATGTTAAACAATGTTGTTACGAAAATGCTGTTTATGAATACGGTCACGCAAGGAAAATCCTTTCGTCAAAGGCACACGACATCCACCATCAGGAAGGTGGCAAAGTGTGTTAAGCTGTTCGAAATGAACAAAAAAAGCTTTCGTGTTAACTCCCAATTATGACTGCATAACGCCAATTTCAGTAGTTTGTCACTACGCTGAGTAACTCCTTTTTGAAGTTGTCCTTGCTAAGTCCCGCTACGAAGGATGTAGACGAAATTCCTATGTGATCATGTGCAAATATATGAATTTTTATGAAGTCCAAGTGGAGAAGGGAACTGCGAATAGCGTGTTTACGACATCAACAAAGTCTAATATTTGTTTTTGGTCCTAGTAGTACCCATAACCGACTTTTCAGAAGCTTACATTTTCATTGATAAGGATATTCGTAGTGTTTGTATTTTTTTAGGTTACCGTTTATTGCAACCCTTATGAATGAGTTACCGTTAGTGGTGGCGTGGCTAGAAAAAATCGTGGTCATTTATCATTCCGTTGCTTTGGTGTTCATGCAAGTTTAAACGATTTTGATACCTGATAGCATGAAAGCCGTTTAGATTGGTATTGACTGGCAGGTGGTTGGTGTATATCGGACAAATTTTTTGAACGAATAAGATGTCTTTGCCACACTGTTGTTAATATTTTCAGTTTTTAATGAACAATTCTAGTCAACTTTGCAATGCTTTTTCGTGCCTCTTTATGCTGAGCACCGTGAATCTTGGATACGAACAGTAATTGCAAAAAAAAAAAAAGTACGCACTTCAAACACATTAAACAAGTTTTAACATTTCTGGTGTGCTATAGGATATTTTTGGAAACCAATTGGCTTTTGGTTCAGTTCTATTGCTAACCAACCCGCAGAATATCTGTTACTGAAAAGATTAGTTACACAATTCAGACTGAACTTGATAGGAAAGTCAAAGCCAAAACACTGTTTAGATGAGAATGTGCAGTCGTGCATTAGTTTTCGCGTTGTTGATGCTTTTGCATACGATCAAGGGCGCCACATTTCGTTTTTTAAATTAAACGGCTTGTGTTTGAGACGTAAAAATATATATATATATATATATATATATATTTCGGGTTAAAGTACCATCGATGCCATTCATTATCGACCACAACATTATTCAACTGCCCTCCACGGAAACGTCTGCATGAGTGAATGTGCTGTATCCAATTTTCCATGACTTTTTGTATAAATCGAGCGATATGCCGACAATTTCGCGTTTGATATTGATTCTAGAGTCGTCTTAAGTCTCAAGCTTATAGGCTTATACCATGGACTTGACATCGCTGTAAAGAAAAAAAAAATTGTCTTATACATCTACTCATCGCTCTATCACGCATTGCAAACACATATTCAAATTCACGTGCCGGCTCTGGCCTTTTAATTTCCATATAATGGCACAGATGAGTACCTTATGGGACACCAGTACTTACTTCTATTACGCCAGATGTCAAACTATCGATCATCTAACTATCAAAACGGGTGCTTAAAAGCATTGGCTTAAGTCATGTTTGAGGGGATTTACTCCCCCTATATCATACATACATACATATATTTTCAATGGCCCGCTAATCTTTCATGAGGGTCGCGGGGACAGGATGCTCAGGTGGACCCTCCATCCTTCTCGACCTTCTGGCATTGACTCCAACTCATTAGGAGGAATTCCTAGACGGCTCCAGGAGAGATGTCTGACTTGGTCCAGCCATCGTCTACCTGATGGTACGCAATCATGGCACGTCTTGGAAACAGGTCTGGGGGCATACGCAATACGTGACCAAACCATCGAAGCATAGATCCCAAGCAGTTGTGGAACCCATCATGCAGAAAGCTTGGATAACCCAAGTTCGTTTTGAATGATGTTCTTCCATATGTAATTTCCCACGGTCAGACCACAAATTTTTTCGATGTTCTCCTCTGTAGTTGTGGCTGATAGTCTTCCACAGCGTCGATCGTTTTCAACACCCCCTCGTCCACCTTTGAATTCGGCTATTCTTTTTTTAACTGTTGTTTTTGCTGAAACACCGAAAGCTGCCACCATATCTTAATGGAACTTCGTCCATTCGTTCCATTTTTTTTTAATTACTTTACTTTGCATCACGTATGCATGCATATGAACCGAACCGATTTAATGCAATACAGAAACTAAAGTTTATAGAGTCACTCTTGGAGAATTGAGAAATAAAAGCGGGAAAGTACCAAGGGAAGGATTAGAATTACAATTATTTCTATGGTAGGCCACACACTTTTTCATCCACCCTCGTAATTGTGGCGTAACAAACCAGGGGGTAAATAAATAAAATGTGATATATGGATGGCAATTTTTGGAAAATTATAAAAAAAATATTTTTAGTTGGAAAAGAAATTTTCCAAAAAATCGTGATTTTAGCAATTGTACTTTTACAAACATAGAATCAATCTGCAAATAAACAACAAACATGTACAAGTCCGTACGCGAGTCATGCTCTTTTTTCAATGTTCTGCATAAGAATTTTAGAGAATATATCCACAGCAAGCCAACAGGACTGTTAAGAGCTGATTTATGCTGCTCAGAGACTTCTCTCGAGCAAACATCTGCAATCTTGGGCACGTGATAGGATATCGATCAATGGCGAACTTTGTTTTCGGAGGATGTCCGATCGTACGCAGCTAGGAACTAAGCATAAAGGTTGACCAGATAGCAATGATACTTTTCCTATTGTTATGTTTCAGCGGCTGTCAAAGTTACCAATGACATCCAGCAGTCAAAATATTCAGTAAGTTTTGCAATTTCATTATGCATCATTTTACGCTTTTCGAACGTGCAGAAATTATTAAAAAATATTTTCAAAATTCTGGCTCAGTTGTAAATACGCAACGTGAATTTCGTCGTGAGGTCGGTCGTCATCATGGCTTTGAGCGTGAGTACACTCTTTTGGACCTTAAGCCAACCAGACAGAGATTGGTGCGAAATGAAGGAGACTTAGGCGCCCCGTAGCGACTAGTATCGAATAAGACCCAGAAATATCGATTCGGGGCCGATCACCTGAGTTGGACATCGCCAGAGAGTCAACCCGACTTGTTTTGCGGTTGGATTTGGGCCTACATCCATATAGGAGCTGTAGTTCCAACAAGACGGCGCTCCATGCCATACAAGCGATGAAACGCTCAAAGTTATGAAGGAGAAATTTGGCGACTGGGTTATATCAGGGCGAGCGTTCATCAATTGACCCGTTCATGCGACTTCATACGTCAATTCCTTAATCTATGCTAACAAGCCAACCAATTTGGATGAGCTCAAGGCCAACATTCCAGACGCTATTGCCAGAATAACGCCTTACGTATTGGACCGACAGCTTGAAGTACAGCCAGCGAAGCCGAGGCGGCCATTTAAATGATGTGCTATTCCACACAGAATGGCATGGATGCAGCTTCAAAATAAAGCCAGAATCAATTTTATATCTCACACCGTTGTTGTTTTATTTAAATTTTTTTTTTATCGTTTTTATCTGCTCACCCTGTATATTTTAAGAATTTTATTAGATTTAAGTCAATCAAGTTGATAATTATTTCCGAATTTTTCTTTCAGTTTTGGCTTTAGTTTAAAGTCACACAAAGTCACAGTAACAACATTTTAATTTGCAGTTCGTTATCGTTTCATTTTTATAATGAGCGATTTTACAATAATTTGGCTGTATAAGTAATATTATTCCTAAAAAGAGAATGAAACGGCTTGCTGCTTATAATAGTCAGTGAGAAAAGAAATTAACGTCGTCCACAAAATCCCACTCGAATATTGTCCGGAACATGGAATCTGCAAATGCATTATGTTATTTCTTGAAGCTGGGAACGTCTTTGAAAGATCCACAAAAGACAAAGTTACTGTTGCAGAATTAATATACTACTTACATACTTGAATGGCGCTACAGTCCGGGGTGGACCTGGGCCTCAACCAACAAACCTCTCCAGCCAGCACGGTTACGAGCCAGCTGCCTCAGTTGCGCACGCCAAGTTGATTGAGGTCACCTTCCACTTGTTTGCACCACCTACCTCGAGGTCATCCTCTACTGCGCCGTCCATCCGAGGTGGATTCGAAGACTTTCTTGGCGGGAACGTTGGGCTCCATCCGCTCTAAATGACCCAGCCATCTTAGTCGCTGTATGTGAACTCTTCTGGCTAAGTCGATGTCCTTGTACAGGCCGTATAGTTCGGCATTGTACCTTCTCCTCCACTCACCGTCTATGCAGATGGGACCAAAGATCGCTCGAAGAACTTTTATCTCGAAATGACCAAGGGCATCCTCATCCGGTTTTGTCAAAGCCCATGCATCTGCACCATACAGCAGGACTGGGATGATTAATGTCTTATAAAGAATTACCTTAGTAGTTCGGGATAGGGTTTTGCTACTCAATTGCCGTTTTAGCCCATAGAAATAACGATCGTGTGATCTCCCTACTGATGTTAGAATGAATGTAAGGCATTCCTTAAGTTACAACACAAGATACTTACTTACTTACTTAGATGGCGCTACAGTCCGGGGTGGACCTGGGCCTCAACCAACAAACCTCTCCAGCCAGCACGGTTACGAGCCAGCTGCCTCCAGTTGCGCACGCCAAGTTGGTTGAGGTCCCCCTCCACTTGTTTGCACCACCTACCGCGAGGTCGTCCTCTACTGCGCCGTCCGTCCGAGTTGGATTCGAAGACTTTCTTAGCGGGAAGGTTGGGCTCCATCCGCTCTAAATGACCCAGCCATCTTAGTCGCTGTATGTGAACTCTTCTGGCTAAGTCGATGTCCTTGTACAGGCCGTATAGTTCGGCATTGTACCTTCTCCTCCACTCACCGTCTATGCAGACGGGACCAAAGATCGCTCGAAGAACTTTTCTCTCGAAATAACCAAGGGCATCCTCATCCGGTTTTGTCAAAGCCCATGCCTCTGCGCCATACAGCAGGACTGGGATGATTAATGTCTTATAAAGAATTACCTTAGTAGTTCGAGATAGGGCTTTGCTACTCAATTGCCGTTTTAGCCCATAGAAACAACGATTGGCAAGAGTAATTCTCCGTGTGATCTCTCCACTCATGTCATTTGCGGAGCTGACCATAGAGCCTAGGTAGACAAAATCCTTTACTACCTCAAAATTGTATCTGTCTATTGTGGCGTTCTGCCCAAGACGCCGATGTTGGATGTCCTTTTTTGTAGACAGCATATATTTTGTTTTGCTTTCATTGACCGCTAGACCCATCTTTGCTGCCTCGATCTCAATACTCGTAAATGCCCCATTGACGGCCCGCTGAGTTCTTCCGATTATGTCAATGTCATCGGCATAAGCGAGTAGTTGTACAGACTTGAAGAAGATTGTACCTCCGAGGTTGGCTTGTGAGTTTCGTACAATTCTCTCAAGTATTATGTTAAAGAGATCGCATGATAGCGCGTCGCCTTGTCTAAGACCTTTCCTGACATCGAACGGTTCGGTGATGTTCTTACCGACTTTGATGGAGCAGCGAGATTTCTCCATCGTCATTCTGCACAAACGGACGAGCTTGGCAGGGATGCCAAGACTAGACATGGCTCTGTATAACTCGTCTCTATACACGCTATCATAGGCAACTTTGAAATCGATGAAAAGGTGGTGCGTATCGATTTTATATTCATGGGTTTTTTCCAAGATCTGCCGTAGTGTGAATATTTGGTCAATGGTGGACTTTCCAGGCCTCAAACCGCACTGATAAGGACCTATCCGGTTGTTGACGATCGGTTTTAGGCGTTCACATAGTACGGCAGACAGGATCTTATATGCGATATTTAGGAGACTTATACCTCTGTAGTTGGCGCAGTTCAGAGGGTCTCCTTTCTTCAGGATCGGGCAAACGATGCTGAGGTTCCATTCATCGGGCATACTTTCGTCCGACCAGATTTTACAGATGAGCTGGTGCATGCTCCTTACCAACTCATCTCCTCCTGCCTTGAAAAGTTCAGCGGCAAGGCCGTCGGCTCCAGCAGCTTTGTTGGATTTGAGTTTAGATATCGCTATCCTCACTTCATTATGATCGGGTTGACGGGAATCTTGACTGCCATCGTCACTGTTGAATGGCTCATTCTGCCTGACAGCGGAATATTGGTTATCATCGCCGTTTAACAGTCTGCAGAAGTGTTCCTTCCATATCCTCAGCACCGACTGCGATTCTACTACTATGTTGCCATTTTCGTCCCTGCAAGCTTCTGTTCTGGCTTTGAAACCCTGGCATGTTCTTTTTACCATTTGGTAAAATTTTCGAACATTATTCCTGCAATAAAGTCTCTCAATCTCCTCGATCGAGCGCTTCTCATGCTCTTTTTTCTTCTTTCTGAGAAGTCGATGTTCCTCTTTTCTCCTGCGCACGTAGAGCTCGTAAGCAGCTCTAGTCCTTCTAAGCAGCGCCGCTTTGTACGCCTCTTGTTTTGCTGCATGTGCTTGCCGGCATTCCTCATCAAACCAGGGGTTTCGTTGTGGTGGGCGAGAGAAACCCAGTACATCAGAGGCGGCATTTCTGATGGCTTTCTGGCAACGCTGCCACTGGTCTTCCGCATTTGCTGCTGGCGGCATAGGACTAAGATTGAGATTAGAAGAAACACGATCGGCAAAGGTTCTGGCGGTCTCTTGCGATTGTAGCTTTTCGACGTCAAATTTCCTCACAGCATTTCCTTGATTTCTCTCCGTTGTGGATATCCGCATCCGTACCTTGGCTACAACTAGGTAGTGATCCGAGTCCACGTTGGCTCCTCGGAAAGTCCGGACACCCAGAATACTGGAAGAGTGCCTTGCGTCGATCGCAATGTGATCGATTTGGTTGACGATTTTTCGATCAAAGGAGAGCCATGTTCCTTTGTGAATATCGAGACGTGGGAACCGCGTACTAGCTACAACAAAGTTTCGCCCCGCCGCAAAGTCGATTAGCCTGAGTCCGTTGCCGGAAGTGTTGTCGTGCAGGCTGTGCTTTCCGACCACGCTACTAAAGACTTCCTTTCTTCCTAGCTTTGCGTTAAAGTCGCCTAGGATAATTTTAACGTCGTGGCTAGGGCATTGCTCATACGTCTTGTCCAAGAGCTGGTAGAAGTCATCCTTTGTCGCGTCGTCCTTCTCCTCGTGAGGGGCGTGAACGCATATTAGGCTAATGTTGGCAAATTTAGCCTTGATACGGATAGTCATGAGGCGCTCGTTCACATGCCGGAAACTCAAGACTTCTTGCCTAAGTCTGTCTCCAACAACACAAGATATTACCATATATTTTAAGCGACTCCAAAAAAGGGCAAACAATAAGCCGTGGAATATCAAGTATAAAGTAGATGTTTTAGTGTACCAATTCATTTCTAAAGAATCTGTTAAGATTATTTTGAAAAATATTCAAGATAACAGCTTACACCTTTTCATTGTTACAATAGGAAAAATCGGAAAATGTCCCCCATTTGCATTCAATATTTCTATGATACATATGTTGAAATTATTTAAAATATGTCCTGCTCTGAAGTCACATTTTGAATAATCTGATAATGAATGTCCTTGACTTACAGAGATCAATTGAAACAGAACAAGAAGAGAAAAAAACGCTGACCTACCTTTATTTGTCATTCATAATGAGAACTGGAAGAACTGGCCATACGAGCTTGGGGTTGTGCCGACGGGTCAGATGAATAGAACCTCTGAAGAAAGGAGACACTCTGAACTGCGCAAACTGCAGATGTATAAGTCTTCTCAACATCGCATATAAGATTCTGTCTGCCATATTATGTAAACGCCTAAGACCAGTCGTCAACTACCTGATAGGTCCTTATCAGTGCGCTTTGAGGCCGGGAAAGTCTACCATTGACCAAATATGCATAGGGATATACCAAGACAGTATTACGAATTAATAAAATCCTATATTTCAGATGGACTTTTTCGAGTTCGATACGAACAAGAATATTCGAAACTAAAAAAATTGAAGCAGGTGTTCCACAAGAAAGTGTCCAAGGACCAACTCATTGTTGCATACTAGAGATATTCTGGTGGACAACAATGCATGATGACTACTTTTGCATATGACACTACAATATTAGTACCTGATAAATGCACTGTGAAGGCAGCAGATAAACTGCAGAATGCAGTCAATAGATTAAGTGATTGGACGCAGCAATGGCGTATCAAACTCAACTAAGTTGACCAATTTATAATGAAATGTACAGATGAAATGAACTCTGCAGAAACAAGTGATGTTCTCTTATGAGCTATCAATTTGTCTGTTCTATTTAATCGAGCGTCGACTTCACCAGAAGCGACTTCCACAATTGCACCTATAAGAGCACCGATTGACACCTCTGAAACAACAACAAAAATATAGCAAACGTGACAACAGGAACAATAACAGGGGTGGCAATGGTGTAGTAGTAACGTCGTCAATTGCCACACTAATGGTTCAGGGTTCAAATCCTGATCTCAGCAAGCATTTATTTATTTCTCATGAAATATATAAAGTCAGTCCGATCATTTGCAAAAGCTTCTGTGAACACTACTGCGAAGGCATAACACTGGCAGTAGCTTGGTCATGTGGCTGGAAAAATGGTTCGCTCTGTTGATGATGGTTTGCCCTTGACATCGGTTATCGGGGAAAAAAGTACTGTGAATCAGAAGCAAAGACAATACTAACAAAAATCTCCCCAGTTATCTGGACACCACCCCCGGAGAAAAGCTGAATCATAAACAACTGCGCTTCAAGAACCACTACACCAAAATCTTTTTCTCTCTCTCTATCCATCCTTTTCAACGGCCGCACTGTGTGTAAACATATTAAAGGTATTCATAACCCTTTGAGTGTGCGAAATTATAAAAAAAAAAAAAAAAAACAAGAGGCAGATGGAGTAATACAACCATCAAATGCATTCATTATCCAGTCACAAAAAAAAGAAAACGATCGCCATTACCCATTGCCGAAAATACTGGCCCAAATATCGTTCCATCTGTTGGTGGTTTTATTGGGTCCGGTATGTTATTCCTTTTGTTTTTAACAATTTTTATTGAATCTATAGTACCTACCTGCTCGCTGCGGTACACCTCAAGGTGGAGTCTTGTCACCTCTTCTGTGGAATCTGGTAGTAAATGAGCTACTGATGGACCTGGATACGTCAGGTTGTAGAGTGATCGCCTATGCTGATAACATTGCTATTGCTGCCTCCGGTAAACACCCAGACACTCTCAGGGAAATCCTCCAATATGCTCTAATTCGGCTCACCAGATGGGCCTTCAAATGTGGACTGAGGACTAATCCCCATAAATCGGAACTCGTTCTCTTCACGAGGAAATATAAAGTTCCCCTCATAGACCCTCCTAAGGTAAATGGCACCAGTCTCTGTCTGGGTCTTATTTTTGATAGAAAATTGAACTGGAAAGCTAATCTACTAGAACGCGTCAAGAAAGCTAATGTAGCTCTCTATTCCTGTAGAAAGGCTATAGGTAGGAGCTGGGGTTTAAAACCTCAAATCACTCATTGGCTGCACGTGTCCGTTATCAGGCCTATACTATTCTATGGCGTGATCGTATGGTGGCCTGCTCTTGACAGGGCTATCCATCTCACCCAACTAGCTAGGGTGCAAAGATCTGCATGTATTTGCATCAGTGGTGCACTAAGAACTACTCCCTCCGCGGCACTGGACATCTTGTTGAACCTGCTACGTTTAGATATTTTCGCAAACAGATGGCTGCCTGTGCGGCCATCTGCCTAAAAGCCTCCTCTCAGTGGTCTAGCCATCGCTTTGGCCACTCCTCGATTCTTGATCTTCTCAAATTCAAACACGAAAACATGGACTACACCCCGCCGATACTGAGATTTGACCGTAACTTCCGTACGAGTATCCCTAATTGGGATGAATGGGACACTTCCCCCTTTATCGATGGTAGTTTGGTTAACTTCTTTACAGATGGCTCTAAGACGGAGGGTGGGGTGGGTTGTGGTGTTTCCTCCGAAAAGCTCAATCTGAGCATCTCGTTCAGCCTCTTTGATCATTGTAGCGTTTTCCAGGCGGAAATAATGGCGATTAAGGAAGCCCTGTCCTGGCTGAAATGTAATGTATTATCTGTCAGCGATATTAGCATTTTCACTGACAGCCAAGCGGCAATCAAGTCCCTGGAATCGTTCTGCTACACTTCAAAGGCCGTCTTAAACTGTCGTTTATCTCTTATGGAGATGTCAGAGCAGTTCAACATTCGCCGATGCTGGGTGCCAGGCCACAGGGACATTCCAGGAAACTGCAGGGCTGATGAGCTAGCCAAACAAGGTACCACTCCAAGGATTCTGCCTGACAGGCAAGCCCCGGGTATGCCCCTCGCTACTTGTAAGTATCTACTAAAGCTGAACGCTATTAGTGTGACCAACCTCAGATGGGAAAACGGCTCAACATGTCATATTTCGAGACAGATCTGTCCTAAGCTGGATCAAAAACGTAGTGCCGATCTGGTCAAGCTAAAGCGTACACAAATCAGCTGCGTTGTCAGTGTTCTCACTGGACACTGTCTCATACGCCAACACGCCAAAAGACTTGTTCTCTTCTCCAATGACTTCTGCAGAAGCTGCAGGGGCGAGGAGGAGGAGGAAACCATCCTTCACCTCCTATGCACTTGCCCAGCCCTGTCGCATAAAAGAATGCTCCATCTAGGGTCCCCCTTCCTTGACAACCTCTGCGATCTGGCGCCCTTAGACGTCATGAGCATCCATCGCTTTATCAAAAGCTCCGGTTGGTTTTGTTAGTCCCTGTGTGGCCTTATGGTTGATCCATGGTATTGCAAAGGACCTTCACTGATCTAAGTGTGTCTGCATTCTCGTGTGGACAGCCAACCTAACCTAACCTAACCATAGTACCTACAACAATTTTCTCATGTTTTCAGCATTGTATGCTATCAAGCATTCTAAGGAATTTTCCAATATTACTTGGCGAAAAAATGCAATTACGCACGTAAACGAGGTAGCATTTCGAAGAAACAGTAAACTGTCTCCTTAAATTAAAAATTGCAAAACTACAATGGAGATTTTTAAATATTTTGTTAGCATTAGGTTAGTAACATGATTTCTGAAGAATCAAATCGAGCTGCTCATGCCGCAAATATCAACATCCAATTTACAACTACCATTGAGGACAACTGTAGATACATTGGTATCCTACTACACATGACGGCCTACCGTTACCCTAATTTGGAAAGCTAGGAAGGAAAAATGCATTCCAGCCCATAAAAATAAATATGCCACTAAAAAGTTTATTGCGATAAAAAATATTTATCATTTCAGGCTGAAACTGATCGCATCAAAAAAGGTCAGCCAGGATCTACTGTTTCGTATCCGAAAATTATGCAATAAATTCAACGAATTTTTGGCTTAAACGGGCAAGGCTACCCTGTGGCGGCCTTCCAATTTGTTTACCTGGTGGCTAAATGAATTCTTTTTTTTTACCTCATCACTAAATTCGTGCTTCTTAGACCAATATCTCGCCTAAACAAAAATTTCGCTTTACCTTCCGTCATTATTTTAACTTTGCTTGTTAGAGGGTTCAGTACGTTGAAAGAGGTCACATAACTATTTTTAAATAAATGTATTAATGTACTTAATACTATGTATTTTTATTTTATCCCGGGAAATTTTTTTAGATTCTCGTTTTTTTCTATAATCTGGCCATTGGTCGCATGGGGCAGCAAAAAAAGTAAAACTGACAACCCTATACGACAGCGGAAAGAAGGAATTTTTGAAGCTCAAATCTATTATCTACAGACAAGCAGAATCAATCGATTAGATTGTGCAGTTGCAGAATAATAGGATGTAAAGTTTGAAGGCAATAACCTAGTCAAATATTATACTAAGTAATATAGGTACAAATTTAACATATACCAATTTATATGAAAATTTCTCTATTTCGCTTAACCCAAGGTCAGGTACGACAACTTTAAAGATTTAAAACGAGACAAATGTGTGCGTCTGCCTCTTATCATCGTCATGTCACAATGTAAATGATTTTCTTTTAATATTTGCCGTCAGTAATACCTTTAATATCGTCTGAGACATTTTCCTTCACAGGACCTAGAATCCTTCTATCATTCGCTGCCTTTAATCGTGACACTGAATAGTTAAGTCCCTTGTCAGTCAGAGCAACCGCGTTCGCTGCATTAAATTCATCTTATAATGTCAACCGCCCCACTGCGAAGCATCGTTGCTTCTTCTATTAGTATAACATTGCTACACACAGCTAGCAAGTGCATTATCATACGTACACATTATTTGCTCGGTTGCGTTCTCTAAAGGTCATCCCAGTTGAACTTCAAAGAAACTCACCACGGTCCCATGCATCGCTCAAATAGCTGAATTGGCAGCATTTCCCCAACTCGTCGCAGAAAGCTTTCACCGCTGTTTACAAGAAATACCGATACTCCTTGGAAGGACACCGTTCCTAGTCATGCGCTCTCTCCACATTGGAAGGTGGTGGTATCCATCGCCATATCTGGCTGGTATCTCGTCTTCAGCCTCAGCAGCTCCAACTCCAGTGTAAGCATGTCCAATTGAAGAATTTTTTGGCGGCAGTCTTCTCTGGCAGCTGATCGCCACTGAGATTTTTTCTCTGCACTCCTAGTCGACTCCAGGGCCGAATGTTAGAAGAACTGTTTTGCGATACCACTGCGTGAATTGAGTGCTGAGTCCAGTGGATAGTGGTATTCAGTTCAGCTCCAGACGCGAAACACTTTAGTCATAAGGTTCAAAGTTTAGAAACAAGTTGACTGTGGTAGGAGGTAGAAACGGATTCACTGCTTGTTTGTGATTTTTTTTTTAAACTTATTTTTTTAAATATACTGTAGTTTATAAGAAATAAAAGAATTGTATCGTTCTTAAATATTAAGTGTTTTTCATACTCGTGCGGGATTTAATGAGAAAAAAAAAACTTCTCACCTACTCCTGTAGTCACTTGATACACTACATAACGGCTGACAGGATATCGTGCGACCGTGCACTTGCATACCAATAAATTATATAAAATTATTAACAGCGTCAGTGCGTGTTCGACGACGAAGACAACGACGAAAAGGAGGGGTGGGGAGTGGTGAGAGTAAATTGTTATTATCCTTCGCGGTTTCACTCCTCCAGTTACTGGTGTTTCTTTCGTGAAATTTATTACACAAGGATACATACCGGATGGTGAAACAACTTGAGTGGATTACAAAAGAGTGTCATCCTTATGCGGTTGGGAATTTGTCGTCATATCGGATTATGTCCTTATACGTCATACCTCCCTCCCATGCAAACGTCAATACGCCGCAAAGAGCTCTTTAAATGTTAATTTAAGATTAATTGCGTGCGATTAGATGATATATTTATATATATATGTGTGTATACACAGTGCTTGGTGGTATAAAATGTAAATTTGTAACAAATCCTTGTCTTCCAACAAAAAAAAAAATAAAACAAACGCATAACCCGGTGTACTGAGCTCACTCACACACATGAGTCAAATTAGTTCCATATAAAAGGGAGAAAAACTGAAATTCATTCATCCATTGAGGAGGCTACACTTTGTCTGTGACGGTGGATATCCTTGAACTTGGAATTGAAATTTTTGGCAGCACTACCGCAGAAACGTAAGTCTGACACTGTATACTCTGTTTTTAATCGAATTTTGATTTAGATGTTAAGTTCTTTGGAAAAGTTTTTTTGAGCAATTTGCGTAAGCTTTGGGGGGTTTACTCGAATTTCATTTTTTTTTGGTTTTGCTTTATCGGAGCATTTACACTTGGAAAAGGATACGATCTTTATCTTCATTCCTGCAGCAAACAAAAGTGAGGAGGAGGAGAGAGAAAATAAATTACTTGCTTGGTTTTATGATATCATCATATTTCCGTTTTACGATACAGATTGGTAGAGGGGCAGTAATAAATCCTTAGAGTCCTGCTTTCGTTGCGTGGGAAGGACATTTGAGGTTTGTTTATTTTTGGTTTATTTCTTAAGGAGTTTTGATGCTCCTTTTCTGTGAGGCAGGGATATTTTGATGTCGAGATTAAACCGATTCCGACAGGGAATTATTGTGGGCTTTTTATTTGACAAGATTATTCGAGGCGGCGTGCGAGTCCTTTTCCGTGGAAATGCTGCTTTTGAGTTTTATGGGGTTGCCCACTGATTTATTTATGTCCAAGTAAATAGAGGCATAAAAAAGATGTCAAAGTATGCATATTTTCGACATATTTTTTTGATCATAAGTCACAGTTGCATAGCTATTGGATTTTTTTTATGGCATCAGTATGATCCTTAAACCGCAATTACTTAGATAATGAACCTTTTTGTTATTTTGCCATGCTCACTCTTCTTTACATTTACACACATATATATACGACTCCTTTGTGCTGTAGCATTGCTTAAGGGCAAAAGGTCCTACAGTGATCTAAGTCAAAGCATAAATACCTATTTAAATAGATCTAGGTCTACCTCTAGGGCTTACAAATACTTGCTCATCTTTAGATGACTGTGCATACTTCTCATGCAAGTACTTCATTGATTTAATAATAAAAAATATATGTAGATATTTTTTACAATTTCCTTTCGCTGTAGTCACTTTACGGGTATTTTTATATTACAAATGTTACACTGGAACAACGCTTATTTTTTATTGCACTATAATGTAGTGTACATGCAAAGGTCGACAAGTTGGGTATGTATTTAAACATTTCCTTAAACAACGATGAGGAGTGGAATAGATTATCTGAACAACTTATCATGCGTGTTCTTACCAAGGACAACCTCCAAACAATGTAAAATGGTGGTTATACGTGGTTTTATGGACAGATAGCTCACAGAAATATACAAGAATCATTTTGAATATATGTCATTATTTATATAGGGAACATGGCCGCAGCAAAGCCTGCGCGTCACAGAGCTTCAATTTCTGCACCGTGCATTTACTCTTCAGCTTTTTATCAAAAGCCTAGATTATTTAATTTTTTTAGGTTACGATTTACAGTAACTAAGTAATAAGCAGTAGGTAAAGTTAAGTTGAGTTAATTAAGATTAGCAAGCAAAACTTTCTTAAACACTAGACATCAAAGTGAGATGAGGCAGAGAAATCTAATAGCACCGATTCCTCAAAAACATATAATTTCTTTACATAATTTTCATAATTTCTTTTAGACGATGGAAGCTTATTCCTCCATGTTACTAAGGAAACAACTGCCTATATGTTTCCTTATACCTTTGAACTATATTACATTTGCATTAAATATGTACAATATCTTCTTCATTGCAGTAGATACACTTATACTAGTCTGTGAGTCCTAGTCTTTGAGCGTTTTTCCTCAGAATGCAGTAAATGGTATTCTTAGCGTTACCCTATCTAGTTTAAAAATTTCTCTGCTTTTTCCTGATATAACTTCGGCTATAAGGTTTTATACACTATATGTTCTCCTACGTCCGACAGTCTTTGGTAAGCCTATTTGCATATATTGTTAGAGACGATTGCCTTAGCCACCATGACGTTGGTCTTGCACTTACTAATGAGCAATAACTTCGAAGGAGAGCTGATCAAAATTGATCGCAATACCGGGGTGATGTTAAAAAATAGTCATGAACGTCTTAGAGCAACACACATTATTTCATCGCTTGGCCCTTTTACCTTCATTGTATTATTTTGCCTGTTGCATTAACCCAACTTTTATTCCACAGCTTGTATTGTATTTATTCCAAGGTTTAGAATTTACGTATGTATGTATATACAACTCGTGTGGGCTAACACAGTAAATTTAAGTTCAAGCCTAAACTTTATCATGCCACGGCAGTAGGATCATCATGGGAGGGTTCATGAACAGCAATAACTTGTAAAAGAAGAAAAAGAAATTGAATCGGGTGTTATGATAGTCTTAGGTCGGTAATTATCAAGCGCTCTTAAATTGATTTTAAGTTTATGTAGTACTTAGTTTTCAATTTTTGCTACGTATTCACCAAGCACTAATAGGTTTTTGTCCATGCTAATTCGAATATGCGAAAAATTAATTTTCAGATTTCCAAACGCGTTCTAAAATGAGTTTCTGAACTCTCTTTCGAACTGGAAGAAATGTCAAAGAAAAAGAAAACATTGTATTTTCCTGATTTAAGTCAGATTATTTCAAGGCACATTTTATTTTGTATTTGGTTGGCAGTTCTTTTGACGGAAATGCTGGAGGTGAATAGGTTTATGAAGCTCTTAGTGGTGTGGGTCGTAGGGCCTCTACTACGCCTAGGCGCCATCGTGTACGGTTTCTTGCAATGTGACTGAGCTCTCCTCAATGTTTCCCCAACAGCCATGCCTGCTTTTCGATTGTTCTGCGCCATGTTCCCTTCTGCCATCCTGAGTCAAATGGTTGCATTGCATAGCATAGTTCGCTATGGAACTGTCACCCTTTCAGAGCGTGTGACCAATCCACTGCCATTTCCGTCGTTGGATGATTGTGCCTATTGGTTCCTGACCCGTTCTATCGAAAAGGTGTTCGTTAGTCACTCTCCACGTGCTGCATCCATATAACAGCACGGATTCAACATTGGAGTGGAACAGTCTTAGCTTGGAGTTCAAACTGATTGCATTGCTTCGCCTATGCATTGCAAACTATTTTGGACAATATCCCGAACGCGGACTTTTCTTTGCCAATCATCTTGGCTATATCCAGTTGCGTTCCACTATCGATCGAGACAATACTCCCAAGATACTAGAAATCCTCTATTCGCCGTATTCATTTTCAGCCCGACGACGCCTACCTCCTTCTCTACATCTGCTGTCATTTGCTGGAGGTCCATAATTCTATGAGAGAGCAAGCATACATCGTCAGCCTAATCAAGATGTTTCAGTTGAGATGTAAGAGTCCATCAAATTCCTCCATTTCGCGTCGACAAAGTTGCACGAAGCATATCGCTAATCACCAAAAGAAATAGTATTGGTGAAAGAATACAGCCTTGTCTTACCCCACTTTGGATCTCAAATTCCTCAGACAACCTTCCTTTGTGCAGAACGTGAATACTTCTGCTGCGTAAGGCACGCCAAATAAACTCCCGATGACTCTATCGAACGCCTTCTCAAAATCGATGTACAGCAGGTGGAGTGACGATCGATATTCAACGCACTTTTCGATGATAATCTACAGGGTGTTGATGTGGTCGACACAGGAGGATCCAGAGCAGAAACCTGCTTGTTCGACATCGAGTGTGTCTTCGAGATGTTGTTTGATTCGCTCCAGGATGATTTCAGCTATTATCTTAGCTACATAAGGCAGCACGTCGATACCCCTCCAGTTTCCGCACTCCATTAAATTTCCTTTCTTGGGAAGCTTGACGTAGCTAGATTCTTCCATTCGTCAGGAAAGCTCGCAGCTTGCCAAGCTATCTCTATAAGTGGAAGCAGAACCTCAGCCGATGTTGTTGCCACTGCTCGTAAGAGCTCTGGGGGAATATTGTCAAGTCCTACCGCCTTGTTGAATTTGATCACGGTAATGATCGCATCCTTACTGGGTGTCTAAAAATACATGGAGTGGCATCACTGGTTACGAGTCGGAGAACAGCAGTGGGTAGTTAAAGTAAATAGTTATTTTTAATATCTGGGATGCTAAGATTAAATTCAGTTCATTAAAACAATATGGCACTATGGCGACTTATATTTTTATTCATAAGCATACATGTTATTTTCAGTTTCGTACAAAAAACAGATTTAATATTATCTAAAGGAATGTTGAAAGGTATAAAATTACTGAAAACATTGCGTTTCGAAGTTTTGCGCACATTAAATACTGGGTATACAGACATCTTCATACACTTTTTTTTTAATTTGTGCGCACTCAAGGGATTATGAATATAAACAAAATGTTTTACGCAGTGCCGTCGTTAGAAAGGATAAACAGAGAGAAAAAGATTGGTGTAGTGGTTTGAAACTCAGACTTAGATTTCACAAAATCTCTTTAGGTGGTGTCCAGATAATTGGGGAGATTTGTAATGTTATTTTGTGCTTGCTTCTGACTCACAGTTCTTCTTTTCCCGACCACCTGTATCACCTGTTATGCCAGTATTATGCCTTCGAAGTAGTGTTCACACAAGCATTCGCAATTGCTCGGACTGACTTTATGTAATTCATGAGAAATAAATAAATGCTTGTTCACATCAGGATTTGAACCATGAACCATTAGCGTGGCAACTAAGGACGTTACCTCTACACTATTGCTGTGTTATTTTTAATAATTTAGATTTCAACTGAATATATACATTGTAGAATACATATTGCATACCAAGCGCATTTGACATTCAAGACATAAAAATATAATGTGTAACTACACCTACTAGGTTATTACACCCTACCCGCATTAGCACATGGTTGAAGTGAAACTGCAGAAACTGCAGTTCAATAAAACGTATTATTTAAACGCATAAACCGTACAAGCACACGGAGCAACAGGCCAACTGGCCTCACACATTCCAGATGATGGCCTAGATGACTACCTTGTGGGATGCCAGAAGTTACTTTTATTACGCGAGATGTAAAACTTTCAACCTTTACCAATTGTCATCTATCAATTAAATAATTGAAAAATCATCTTACCATTGAAGAGTGAAAACCCAATGATATAAGCTTACAATTAGCTAAAAGTAAACTGTGATGTTCTCTATTAAAAGCTTTTGTTCAATCTGTGTTGAGTATGTACACCAACTTATAAAGCAAAAAAAATAAATAAAATGCGTATAACACGCGGTGCTCACAAGCGGTCCTCGATCTAAGTACTAACCGTGCGCTACGCGCCGCTTGATTTCAGTGATCGGATGAGCGCGGTTGATCGTTTCATGTTTAATTTTTGTGTCGAGGTAATTCCGATTCACTAGTTTGGCTAAAGAGGTTTCACTTCCGCAGAGCATCCGGTAAACCCAAGTTTTTTGACGCACAATTGTATCAATATAAGATATTATGAGAAATTGATTAATTCTTAACAGATTTACTAAAAATGAAAGTGCGTATGTAGCTTCTTAATGTATTAATTTAAATACGAATATAATATGGACATGTAATATTTCATATATTCATATATTTCTCGATTGTTATTTGAGGTGCGATGGTGTAGTGGTAACGACATTGATTGCCACGTTAATGGTACTTTGTTCTCTCTAAGTTGGTCGAGGTCCACTTGAATTGTGCGCGCCATCTACGACGAGGATTCTCTCTACTGCGTTATCCCTCCGGGTTAAATTCGAGGACTCTGCGGGCCGGAGCGTTGTTGTCAATTTGCTCTACATGTCATAGCCATCTCAAACGTCCAATACGCAGTTTTTTGACAAGGTGGATGTCGCTGTACAACTCGTATAGTTCGTTATTGATTGTTCTCCTCCAAAACCATTCAACGCAAGGCGGTTTAAATTAGAAATATATGAGGGTAAGTCATTGATGAATAAGGGAAAAAGTAGTGGACCTAGATGACTACCCTGAGGTACGCCAAAAAAATTTTAAATTTCATCTGGGAATACTGAACCAACTTTAACACATTGTTCACGATTAGTTAGATAACTACTGATCCAGCTTAAAATGTTTGAATGAAACCCAATTATTTCCAAATTGTTCACCAGGATATTGTGTTAAACACGATCGAAAAATCAGTAAAAAACGAATCGACTTTAAGACGCATTTCCATATGAGTACGAAGGCAATAATTCGTAAAAATTATCAAATTTGTTGTGGTGGACCTTCCGCTCACAAACGCGTGTTGATGTTCGGAGATATGGTTGCGTACTGCAGCGTACAATTTACTTTTCACTATAGCTCTGAATATTTTGGGTATTAAAGGAAGCTCCGCTATTGGTCCATAATTTTCCACAGCTCTCTTCGACCAAGAATTATAAATAGGTGTAATGAAAGAACTCTTCCAGCGCAGCGGGTCTGAAAATTCACCGCGGCACAAAGGTATGTTGAAAATAATGCATAACGGATTTACGATATTAGCCTCGCTTAGTTTTAGAAATAGGCGTGGAACATTATCTGGTGGAATGCTCGTAATTCAATCGGGAGCCGACAATTCCATGAAAACTTCATCCTCAGTTATTGATATCAAGCTCAAAACAAAAATTTCTTTTCAAGAGGGTAACAAACTGCAGTCAATTGATTCATTGACGAAATTTAATTGAAATAATAAAGCAAACATATCAAATACATGTTTTAAATATTCACTAGAAATGCCATTATAAACCATATTGGACGGGATTCCAAACGATTTACGTTTAGTGTTAATAAACGTCCAGCATGTTTTAGGGTCATGTTTAATTTTGGATTCTATAGACCATATACATACGTATATGTATACTGCCTGTACACAAATTTCTTCAGGAATTCATATTCATTTCTCAGCTGACAAAACTTGCCTCACATAGCTTCTATAAGTCTTAAGCATAGCGTTTTTTAATATAGAAAAAAGGGCCTTTTGGAATGTTTTGGTTGTTAAACCGGCACATACTTGAAAATTCATGATTCTTAACTATTTCCAAATATAGTTTAGGCTGCCTCTGCCTCTAAGTGTCGAAGATTTCTTGCCAATCAAATGAAGATAAATAAGAATTAATGGAATTATAATCTCCGTTTTTAAAATCAAATTTAAATTCGAAAATACGATTATCAGAAATATTCGAGCTTAAAGCCGATAAATTAAAAGAAACATTTACCGCTTTATGACAAATACTATTATTTGACAGCAAAAAATCGGCTTCAGGAATAGAAACTTCGAACTCCTTATCAATAAAAATTAGATTTATTTTTTTCCTATAGAATTACGAACTGATCATAGAAGACATATGAGAGAAAAAGCTTTCATTTAGCCACGTCTCCGAAAAAGCAACAACATCATAATGGACAGTCAGTCATATTTTGCTAATAGAGAGAGAGGACAGCACATAATATTAGCGAACAGTTCGTCAACAACTGGAAGAAGAGAAGTTTGCACTAAGTAAGCTTGATTGTAGGCTATGACGTTTTTTGATGATGATTCTTAAGCCTTTCACAAATAATGATATATTGTAATCTTGAGCTGAGCCCACACCATGTAGAACAAAAACGACGGTTGTTAGCCCACACCAAATGAAGCAAAACAAAAACGCTTTTTTGACTTGCTTAATTCGGTGTGGGTTATTGAGAACCATGCTTTATTAGTTTTAATTAAAAAGAATAACTTTTCAACGCCACACATATTGATGTTGCACTTCACAGAAACTGATTGAATGAAGCATAAATAGCGGTAGTCATCGTTCGCATGCTTCCAGCGTTTTTTTGTTCTCTTTGTTTGACTGGGTTAATGTAGGCGATCTCATTTGATTGCATGTGTTTATATCTTGTCCATGCCTTAACTGTTTCCTCGTGTTTCTGCCTCACTCAATTTTTTGCCTCAAATGATTTTCTGCTTATTTCAATGTAGGTTGCTCCATTAGAATACGTGTAATTTTTGACATAAGAAATAGAACAAAACCTTTTCCGTTTGCCTGCTTTGTTTCGTATTATTCAATGGAGGCACAAGTATTTAAGAGTGTGTATTTAAATTAAAAAAAATAAAAAATAAAAAAATAGTTTTGTTTGTCTAAGTCGGTTTTGTTCTATTCAGTGTGGAAGCATCCTTATGAAATGAAATGAAGATTACAATTCTCTTTCGAGATTACTTTATTAGAAAGGTTAACTCAACATTACTTTAGGTATTCGTTTAACAATGCGACTAAGATCTAAGTGTCTGACGGCAGATATCAAAAATGTCTAAGAGAAGTACTAAAATGTTGATTAAGAGTTGGATAATATTTTATAGGGTAACAGCTTGAATTTAAGAGTCGTCTTCGACTTTCGTATCATCAATAACGTCAGCTTAAGAAGTTCTGACACCAAGCTTTTATGTTGTCTGATGAACAGATCGATTGAAATTTTCTCTGTGTACTCTGAGTACCTGGAATATCTTCTTCTTCTTTTTTTTTTGTTTTTCATCGAGAAAAAAAAAGAAGGGATCACAACCCTCCCACTTCACCGCATTTCTACTGATTCGCCTATGGGGGGTTCGACTATTTGACCTCAGAAAATATCGGCAGGCCTACCGATTTTGGATCACTCGGTTACTGAGACCAATGAAATGCCGATGTCGTCGCATTTGTGTGATCCAGGTGTTTATAGGCCTGCCTCTCTTGCCTCGATATGTCTTTCGAACGTTCATTGACATTGCCTTTTTAACAGGGTTCAAATGAACTCTTCTTTGAACGTGGCAATACCATCTGAGCCAGCCGCGCTCTATCGTTTGTACGGTGGTTTCCTTGACGTGAAGGCTTTCACGGATCTTCGAAATTTTCATTCGATCAAGCTTTATCACTCCTGCTGTCATGCGAAGCATCTTCATCTCAGCTGCCGTTAATTTACTCGCATACTTTTTATACATCGTCCAACATTGTGAATCGTTTGTGAGCGCTGAGCGCACAACTTCGGTGTAGAGCCTTCATTTCAACTTAGGGGGCATTTTTCTGTCACAGAAAATAGCGGAATTTTCTCGCCTCTTCCTCCACCCTACGCTTACGCGATGATTGATGTCGTCATCACAAGTTGCTTTGCTATTGATCATAGATCCTAGATATTTGAACTTTCCGCACTTGGGAAGCACGGTTCCATTGAAATAAATGTCTGGAATAGGCCTGAGTGGATCAGAGAACGGGCAGCACAAGTACTCTGTATTTTTTAAACTTATGCGGTGTAGGATCCTCGCGTATGATGGCTCCGTTGTCAGCAAAAAATAACTGATGTACCTTGGGGTCCGTTACTTTACGTTCAAGCAAATAGTCAAGGAGTGTAAGAAAGAGCAAAGGACTTCAAATACTTCCCTGGTGCACCCCGACTTTGATTGGGAACTCTTCGGTTACTCCAGCGGGCAGCTTACTCTTGTTTTTGTTCCTTCGTACATGTCTATGGTTATCTGGAACCCCTCGATGTCTAAGCGCCACCCATATCAGATCTCGTGGTTGTCTGTCGAATGCCTTTTCAAAGTCAACGAATACAATATGCAAATCCTTTATAGAATCGCAATGTTTTTCCATTATGACCCTTATAATTTGGATTGCATCTGTAGTTGGTTTACCCGCGACAAACCCGCACTGATCATCAGATAGCTGTATTATTTTTCTTAGTCGGCCACCTAATATGTGACCTGGTATGTGACATCAGCTTGATCGAACGGTAGTTATCACAGTTTCGCGTATCACCCTTCCCTTTGTATACAGGGAGAAGGTAACTTTCCCTCCATTGATTCAAGATTGGACCACCTCTCATCTGGAATAGCTTCTATAACATACATATCTGTTATGATCCAAAGCTGCCATTACAATGCTGGGGCCTTTGTATTTTAGGTATAGTTTACGCGATTCTCTGGTAGATATCGATAGTAGGTCAATTAGGACTAGGCCACTTTGACCGTGCTTGTACACATGTAGACACTTATGATGGTCCACCTCCAAATCCAATCGCTGTTCTTCTTGATGATGTTTAATATTCAGCAAGTTGTTTATCTCGTTCAACTCTGCGTTCGTAACAGCATTTTCGTCACTGTCAAATGATATGTTATCGCTTTGTGACGTGTCGTTTTTGTTTGTCAGTTCATCACTGTTGACCTGGTCGTCGCCAAAATGTCGAATATCGGTAGTCAGAAAGTTTTAACTCACCATGAATTTCCGTAAGCATAACGTGCTCTGGATTTAGGAAATTTCTTTCGAATGACAATGGTTCGTTTAACGCCTCATCGTCCATCACACAGCAAAATAGAAGCCACGACTTCATCAACCTTTAGGTTGACTCTTACACGGCCAAAAGTTCTATAAAGTCTGTTTCCAAAACTAAGGAGTGTTACGTTATGTAGGTCTAATTGAGTATTTAATTCTTTAGCCAGAGCAAACTTAATCAGACTAGCATTGCTACATGTATCGACAAATATTGTTGTATAAATCATACCATTGATGACAGTTGTCTAATGGAATGCATTTGAGCTGCTTATTGATACTTATGGACAATTTTTGCTTTGATCTTCTCTAGGATGACTCGTTTTTTGACATATCCCGCATCTAGGCTTTCGTCAAGGTTTTAGATATTCTCGTGAGAAGTGCCCCATGCTCATTATAATTAAAAGATTTTCTCTTACCACTCGGCTGCTGTTGTTGTCCAGCTATGGCAAATTGATAATTAGGGTTTAACTGCATACGTTGGTTGGAGTTCCAAATTCTCTCGTTGCCTTGGTTGATCGCGGTCCTCAACGAATTCTTGCATTTCTTCAAACAAATTCCTCCACTTTCGTAAAATGATGAAGTGGCAGCGTTCGTTTTAAGTGTTATTACTTACACCGTTAATAAAGTAGTCAATATGGATTGGCTATATGGTATAGCAACTAGCTATGGATAACACCCCTTAGAAATACTGTTCGAAACTTTCGTTTACATGTTTTCGCCGTTTCAGAAGTCTCATATGGAGTTCAGACTCATCTCCGTATAAGGGAATGCTTTTAATGAAATTTCTGACTAGAAAACCATACTTTTGCTGCGCCTTAGAGTTTCGATAAGGCGATCAATAGAGTCATCTGGTCCGTGACGTGATAAATATTTCGTAGATTATACATTTTTTTCGTCCACTTCTGGCATGAAAGGATTCATTTTGTGAGTTTAATTCTACGTAGCTGTAGCTTTGTGGACTTTTCAAGCATAGGGTGGCTATAGAATTACGTCTTGACTGTTGCTTTCAAACAGAAGTTCACGTTAAGTTAATTCTAGTTCCTGCCTGAGTACCTCTTTTTTCGAAGTAATAATTCAAGCACTCGTTGGTCTAGCATGCTGGTTCTTTCTTGTGGTATCTGCAACATACTGCTCGCGTGCAGCTTAGGGTTTGGACGGTTTGTATTAAAACCGCGCTAGAATTCGTTTCGCCTTGGAATTGTACATTCATTGCTACGCAACCAATGCTAATGGTACCATCGTATTATCCATTCGTGATTCTTCGTTTGGTTAGAAATAAAGTTTTGCGAAAATTTAAAGAAATATATTTTTGGGCACATATCCCACATCCGAACTATTATTAAAGATTTCAATTCTTTTCCGAGATTTCTTTATTAGAAAATTTAACTCAACCTTACTCTAAGATTTCGTTTTACAATGTGACTCAGCTTTAAGTGTGTGACGGCAGATCTCTAAAATATCTAGGACAAGTTCTAAAATGTTGATTAAGGGTTGGATAATATGGTATTTTATGGAGTAACATTTGCAAAAACTTTACTTGAAGGATAAGATTTACAAAAACACAAAATTTGCATTTGCAGCATTTTAACATATTTCAAGACCACATTTCAATATTGCATTACAAAAATATGTAATTACTATGAAAACTAATTCAAGTATTTTACGTTAAAATGGTGTAAATGGTGGTGTAGACCGACAGATGAACATTGTCAGAACCAAGCGTAATGTAAGCACCTACCCTTATGTACTTGTCTGGGCGATTGGTATAATACTCACGCATTCTGACTTAATAATGCGACAGATGGTTGCAATGGGAACTATTCGCTACTCCCTAGTTAAATATAGCTGATGTAAGTTATCCACAATGGTGCTCATGCAGGGTGACTAACTAAAATAATCCAACACGAATTCCATAATATACTTCTACTGTCTGGTTGGCGTAGCTGTGTAATGTGGGTATAGCTATTTGCGTTGGAGACGTCATAAAGCACTTTAATACCTCCGCATAGCCATTCCTTGTAGTCAAGACTTGAATTAAGGACCAACAGTCCTGGGTTAAACAGGTACTATAAACCTTTTCGCGACCATTAGAAAACTTGCCGGAAACCGTAAAGACGAGGGGATTTATGTCCAAATACCCTTCTAAACAACCGACATAAATTAAAACGCTTATAACCGTATCTTTCAAAGAGTATGCACCAACCTATAAACTCTGTTTTTTTTTTCTTATTACCCGTACCCTTTAAAAGTTTAAACTCCATTCGCTTTAGTACGATACCGTTATTTTAATATTTTCCCATAATCCCAGAGAAGAAAAACGATTTTATAAAATAGCCTGAGCATGTACGCCTCCCTTCGTAACATCGATGGTGCACACAGTGTCCCCACCTAATTAACTTTAGAGCCAAAGCCAATTGTAAAATCTCATTTGGTGTCCTTTTTTGCGCGCGAAACGCAGAAATTAAGAAAACGCCAAGATGAACACCAACAACGACACAAACAGGACGATAGAGAAGAGAAGCAAAAAAAAAGGAAAATAATGGAATGAAATTACGCCTCATGATAGTGTCATAAATTTTATTTGTTTTCTACTTCTCCCATCCTCTGGGCTTCTGGACCAGTCCTTGGGACAGGAACAAACCGGGTCTACGTGTCCGCCATCGCTATCGCCATCGCCAACCTAACCCCGTCCGACAGTATAAATCATTTTTAATTTTGAACCGGTCTCTTTATAAATCACACAGGCTCTGCCCTGGCATCGCACCGGGGAAAATATGCCAAAATATGGCACTGTGGTTAGATTAAGTTTGACGTGACTCGGGCTCATCCTGTTGAAAGACAAAAGACGTTCATTCGTTGCCTTGAGGTAAGATATGATACGAGGCTGTGGCATGGGAAAAGAAATATTGAAGCGTTGTCATCGTCTCTTGATTGGCAAAGAAGGATTGAAGATATATTCATTCATTTCTACCAGGTGGACCATGCAAGATAATAAATTTCACGAGAGATGCTTTTGAAAGGTTGAAGACGATTACCAATAGAGAGCGGTGCTAAGTAACATCTATGTTTGTGAAGTTGTCCAATAACAAATAGACTTGTGAGACAATAGCATCCTTGAAACGGCTAGCAATTGAAGTTGGTATTCGAAAAGTGAAAGGAGTGCATTTTGTCAGTGTTACAAGTGCGTCTCAAGGATGGATGGATTGCAAATAATATTCAGTTTCATTTCATTCAATGCCTTAACTTAAATTTTTAATTCAATCTGGTCAAATTCCTAATTTTTCAGCATTTGGTTTAGAATTTCCTCAGAGTTTTGTTCATAATTGTTATTTGCACATCCACCTGAACAACATGTAGAAGTGAAAAAAAAATTGTGCAAATGGCAGTCATTAAAAAAAAAAAACAAATTTCCGGCCTGTCACCAAAATTTGATCTTTTGATCGACAGTAAAAATATATTTTTTTAATTTTCGTGGTTCACCTAAGAAGTAATATACTGTTCCGAATGTGTGCTTAAAATTTCAGCGGAAATGATCAATTATTTTTTGAGTTATCCTGCACGTACATTTTTGGGCCTCGCGCTCAACCCTTCCCGGAATTGACCACCATTTTGGATTATTAAAACAAAAAAAATAAAAAACTGTATGTTTACACTTACACGAGTATAAGCAGGTAAACAATACATTTTTTTTAACAAATTTGAGTAGCTGATTCTGTTCGCCCATCTAAAGGGCTTCTACTCGTAATATCACCGTATGTGGTTTTCTTCGTCAAGTTAATATAATTGTATTTTTTGTATATCGTTATCTCTTTCATTACATTTCGAGATTGCAATAAAGAAAGCTTGTTTTTAGTGGAAGACCACAAGTTTCATTCCACCTTTAAAATTTCCATTTTTCGACATTTTCAGCCGCGTAATAATCCAACGATATTGGTGGCCCACGTTGACAATTTATTTACGTGTACAGACTCTATGCGAACAAATTCCTTGATAAGATTAGAAATTGACAAGAATTTCTCAGTCTATTTAGAGTAACCTTAAGATATTTTTTCTAAAAATCCTATGTGCAGTTTTATGATAAATTCAAATCTCAAAGAAAATTTAGATTTATAAGACTCACATGCTCTATGTGAACATTAAATCCAAAAGAAAGTGAGCGTTTGAGAAATGGTACGTTTTTAAAAAAAAAGTTTGATGTTTCATGAAATTGTTTCTATATTTGTTAGAGAAAATTAATTTTTTTTTTTTTTAATAATTTTCAAGAAACTTTAGGTTGACCTACTTACTTACTTAGGTGACGCTACAGTTTGGGTTGAACCTGGGCCTCAACAAACAAGCCTCTCCATTTAGCCCGGTCTTTAGCTAATTGCCTCCAGTTGCGCACTCCAAAAGTTGGTCGAGGTCTCCTTGAACTTGTGCGCGCCACCTACAGTGGGGATGTTCTCTACTGCGTCGTTCTCCCAGGTTAGATTCAAAGACTCTGTGGGCCGGAGCGTTCGCTCTGCATCTAGCCATCTCAGACGTCCAATATGCAGTTTTTTGACCAGGTCGATATCGCTGTATAGCTCGTATAGTTCGTAATTGACTCTTCTCCTCCAAAACCCGTCAACGCAAACGAGACCGAATATCTTACGAAGAATTTTTCTCTCGAAGCGACCATGGATATCTTCTTCTTCTTCTTCCTTTTATCAGCGAGGCTATGATCCGAAAACAAGGGATCACAACCCTCCCACTTCACCGCATTTCTACTGATCCGCCTGTGGGGTTCGCCTATTTGACCTCAGAAAATATCGGCAGGCCTGCCGATTTTGGATCACTCGGTTACTGAGGCCAATGAAATGCCGATGTCGTCGCATTTGTCTGATCCAGGCATTTATAGGCCTGCCTTTCCTACATCGCGATGTCTTTGGAACGTGCATTGATATTGCGTTTTTAACAGGGTTCAAATGAACTCTTCTTTGAACGTGGCAATACCAACTGAGCCGGTCACGCTCTATTTTTTGTACGATGGTTTCCTTGATGTGAAAGCTTCCACGGATCTTCGAACTTCTGATTCGATCAAGCTTTGTCACTCCTGCTGTCATGCGAAGCATCTTCATCTCAGCTGCCGTCAATTTACTCTCATACTTTTTGTACATCGTCCAACATTGTGAACCGTATGTGAGCGCTGGACGTACAACTGCGGTGTAGAGCCTTCCTTTCAACTTAGGGGGCATTTTTCTGTCACAAAAGATAGCGGAATTTTCTCGCCACTTCATCCACCCTACGCTCACACGATGATTGATGTCGTCATCACAAGTTGCTTTGCTATTGATCATAGATCCCAGATATTTGAACTTTTCGCACTTGGGAAGCACTGTTCCATTCAAATAAATGTCTGGAATAGGCCTGAGTGGATCAGAGAACGGGCAGCACAAGTACTCTGTCTTTTTTGAACTAATGCGATACCCATTTCCCTCCAAAACGTCCACCCACACATCAAGTGCTCGTTGCAGGGATGTAGGATCCTCACTTATGATGGCTCCATCGTCAGCAAAGAATAACTAATGTACCTTGGGGTCCATCACTTTACCTTCAAACAGATAATCAAGGACTGTAATAAAGAGCAAAGGACTTAAGACGCTTCCCTGGTGTACCCCGACTTTGATTGGGAACTCTTCGGTCACTCCAGCGGGGCATCTCACTTTTGTCTTTGCTCCTTCGTACATGTCCATAATCATCTGTACATAGGTTTCTGGAACCCCTCGATGTCTTAGCGCCACCCATATCAGATCTCGTGGTTGTCTGTCGAATGCCTTTTCAAAGTCAACCAATACAATATGCAAATCCCTTAAGGAATCACGATGTTTTTCCATTATGATCCTTATACTTTGGATTGCATCTGTGGTTGATTTACCCGAGACAAACCCGCACTGATCATCAGATAGCCGTATTATTTTTCGCAGTCGGCCACCTAATACCCGCTTAACGATCTTCATGGTGTGTGACATCAGCTTGATCAAACGGTAGTTAACACAGTTTCGCGTATCACCCTTCCCTTTGTATACAGGGAGAAGGTAACTTTCCCTCCATTCATTTGGCATTGGATCACCTCTCACGAATTTGGAGATGAGAATTCTGAGCCATCTGAACCCGATGTCTCCCATCTTTTTCCAGAACTCAGAGGGTATCTCGTCTGGCCCAACCGCTTTTCGTTTTTTGGAGTATTTGACCGCCTCACTAACTTCTTCGACTGTAATGTCGGGTATTTGTTCACAGTTAGGGGTGGCTCTTGGAAAGTATAGCCGGGGAAACTGTTCATTCAAAAGCTCTTCACAATACTGCCGCCACCTCTGCAGTATTTTGTCGTCATCCACAAGAAGCTGGCCATGAGCATTGCTAATGAACTTTGGCGAACGAATCTCCTGAGCATTCTTCCTTCTTTGGGCGGCTATTTTGAAGATAGTGGCACTCTTGTTCATATTGTGTCTTCGCAGCTCCTCGATAGCCTGGTTTGCATCAGCAACCGGGGAAAATATTTTCTCCAGCTCCCGATACAGGCCCTCCGTACTCTCTGCTTGAAGCTGGGCGCACTTCTTCTTCGCTTTTTTCTTGCAGCATCTGTATTCCATTTCGAGGCGAGCTTTTTCGTCACTATTATTAGAGGGGCACTTTGACCAAGCCTTGAAAGCCGCTTTCTTCTCATTTATCACTTTCTTAGCTTCATCACTCCACCACCATGTTTCTTTGGCGTGCTGATGGTGGCCTTTTGAAGCTCCTAGAAGTGATTTGGCCTTCTTTAAGCAAGTTCGCTGTAGGGAATCCCACATATTTTGTGCTCTACACTCTTCATCCTCAGCTCCGTTGATGGTGTGAGAGAGGTAATTTTTCATTACGAAAACAAAAGCCTCGCCTTTTTCTTCCAGATCCAGATCGGTCCAGATTGTACCACTTGATTTTCTCAGAGACCCTTGTTTGTTTGCTTTTCTTCGGTGTTTTCATAAAAATTTCTGTTAGCAGGAGACGGTGTTGCCGAGCGATTGCCTGTCCCAGGATCACTTTGCAATCTTTTACCCGAGGCTTCATGAAACTGGCTACCAAATGGTAGTCAATCTGGGTTTCATCTCCACCACTGCTGTAAGTGATCAGGTGTCGGCTTTGTTTGATGAACATGGTATTTAACACGATAAGACCGTGTGATTTGCACATGCTTAGGATGTCTTCACCAGGAAGGTTCCTGGTGCCATATCCTAGTCCTCCATGGCAGTCTTCATAGTCTTCGTTTGATTTCCCGACATGTCCATTCAAATCTCCTCTAACAAACAGAAATTCTTCCTTTGGGATGTTCTTAAGGAGATTGTGGAAATCTAGCCAAAATGCATCTTTATCTATCTGATTGCACCCATTGTGGGGAGCATATGCACTGACAATATTCCACACCTCTCCTTGTATTACTAGTTTGAGAGACATCAAACGGTCGCTGGACTTCGAAATGCTCAAGACGTTTCCAAGTAGCTCTGCCGCAAGGATGATACCGATTCCGTTTTTAGCCTTTTCCGTTCCGTAGTAGAACATCTTGTAATCTTTTGTCCTAACGTCGAAGAAACGCGCCCGATCCCCGGTGTTTTTCCATTTCGTCTCTTGGACACACAAGATGTCCACCCGCCTTCTATTCATCATCTCTTCCAGCTCCTAACTTCGACTGGTCGTGCTTCCAACGTTCCAACTCGCGATCCTTAAATTGCGTCCAAACTGTTTCATTATGTTGCTAGCCACCGGAATCCGTATAGCTCTGACCCGAACATTTCTGCTCGGTCCAGGATCAGTACCATGCACAGCAGTGGTAGTGCCTGGCGGGGTAGTGCCTTTCTTTTTTGCAAGTATTATCATAATGATACAGTTTTGCAATACAATTTTTGCACCATATTGCGATGGTGTTTGTTGTTTGACACGTACATGCTCCTGTTTTAGTATTGTTTGATCTTTCTTTTATGACACCGGTGATCTCCAGTCGTGTCAACCCACGGACTCGCATGCACACTTGTGGGAGGGTTTTTATGGTAGTATATGTGTCGCTAGGCTCACTTGGGTGTTATATTACCTAGATCTGATTTGTCCCCTTAGTCGCCTTTTACGACAAGCGCTAGTTGCTGGGGGGCGCTGCAGTGATATTCTTAACCCGTCCCTGCGACCATGGATATCTTCATCCTCTTTTAATAAAGTCCATGTTTCAACACCTTAAAGTAGGACTGGCATGATCAGAGTCTTATACAGAGTCTCCTGAGTAGTTCGAGATAGGGCTTTAATGTTGAATTGCCTTATAAGCCCAAAAAACCGCGATTGATAAGAGTTATTCTTTGGTTGATTTCTGCGCTGATCTTGTTTTTCGAGTTCATAGCAGAGCCAAGATGGACAAAGTCACTTACTACCTCGAAGTTATAGCTGCCCACTGTGACATTCTGTCCAATAAGTCGGTGTTGGTTGTCCCTTTTTGCTTATGTCGATTATCGCTAAACCCATTTTGGCCGCTTCCATCTCAATGCTTCTAAACGCACCGGTGACAGCCCGATAAATTCTTCCAATAATGTCTATATCGTTGGCGTATGCAAGCAGTTGTACAGACTTGTGATAGATTGTGTCTCTGGTGTTGGCTTTTGAGTTCCGTACAATCCGTTCAAATACAATATTAAAGAAGACACATGACAGCGCATCACCTTGTCTAAAGCCTTTTTTGACATCAAAGGTCTCGGTGAGGTCATTACCGACCTTGTTGGAGCAGCAAGCGTTCTCCGTCGTCGTCATGCATAGACGAACAAGTTTGACAGGGATGTCAAAACTAGACATGACTCTATAAAGCTCGTCTCTATAGATGCTGTCATAGGCGTAGGCAAATCAATCCCGGGATCCTGGACGTTTTTTGCTCTTGAACGATCCGGGATTGCCAGTCACCAATCCCGGGATTTTCGGGATTCAAAGCTGATTGTATTTGACACTCTCTGTCTCTGAAGCAAATACCTAAGTAATTTTTGATTTTTAAAATTTAGATTATTAATTTTTTGCGATCGAAATTAACCTTTGCCTTGCCGTTTTCCAAAAATTATGTACAGAAAAGAAGCATATCTAGAATAGGTTAGATTACGGTAGTGCTTGACAGATCTGCCGCCGTTGAAGCGCAAATCAAGGTATGTGTTCATCTAGTTTATTTGTATTATGGTTTCTTCAGTGCTTATTACCTATTTAAAGGAGAAAGAGAAACAAGAATTTTCGAACAAGAATAAGCGATGTTGCTACTGCGTCATAAAAATACTGTACAAGAAACAAGTGTAGTTACGTATATGGTTTAGTTTCTGTTGTGTTTGTGGGCAATTATCGGAAGTTGATTTCTTTTGTTAAAAACATGACTTATCAATTTTTTGACCCGTGTATCCGATTTTGTCCAATCCCGGGATACCCCGGGATCCCGGGATTCATTTTTCCAAATCCCAGAATCCCGGGATTGAAAATTAGATTCGCGATTGAAATCCCTACATAGGCGGCATTGAAATCAATAAAGAGATGGTGAGTATCAATTTGAACTTCTTGGGTTTTCTCCAGGATCTGCCAAAGTGTGAAGATTTGATCGATGGTGGACTTTGCTGACCTGAAACCGCACTGATAGGGTCCAACCAGGCTGCTGATAAAAGATTTTAGGTGTTCACACAATATCGCAGAAACGATCTTAACATATATGCGATATTGAGGAGACTGATGTGTCTATAATTAGCGCAGTTGGGGGAGTCTAATTTCTTGTGGATCGGGCAAACGATGCTAAGATTCCATTCATCAGGTACACACTCGTCCGACCAGATCTTAGAGATGAGTTGGTGTATGGGTCTCTCTCTACCAATTCATCACCAGCTGCCTTGAAAAGTTCGGCTGGTAAGCCGTCAGGTCCAGCAGCCTTGTTGGATTTCAGCTTGGATATTGCTATCCTCACCTCGTTTTGGTCAGGTGGACGGAAATATTGACTATCATCGTCTATGTTGAATGATTCATTCTGCCTGACAGCGGGATGTTGGTCTTCGTCGCCGTTATATAGCCTGCGATTCTACTACGAGGTTTCCATTTTCATCTCTACAGGTTTCTGTACGGGTATTGGTTCTCTGACACGTTCCTTTTACCTTTTGGTAAAACTTCCGTACATTGTTTCTGGACTATAAACTTTCGATATTCTCGAACGCGCGCTTCTCATGCTCTTTCTTCCTTCCTTCCTGCTCTTTTGGAGAAGCCGATGTTCTTCCCGTCTCTTTTGCTCGTAGACCTCGTGAGTAGCTCTCATCTTCCTTTGCAGCGCCGCTTTATATGCCTCCTGTTTTGCTGCATGCACTCGCCGGCATTCTTCGTCAAACCAGCGGTTTCGCGGTGACAGCACATCAGTCGCGGCGTTTCTGATGGCATGTTGACAGCGTTGCCACTGGTCTTCGACACTTGATGCTGGTGGCATAGGGGTGATTAAGAGGTTTCGGATTACGCGTTCAGCGAAGAGCCTGGCGGTCTCTTGCGATTGTAGCTTTTTTAGCATTCGTACCTTGGCTATAACAAGGTAATGATCCGAGTCTATGTTCGCCGCTCCGAAGGTCCGGACATCCAGAATACTGGAGGCATGCCTTGCGTCGAACGCAGTATGATCAATTTGGTTGATCGTTACATGATCATTGGACCACCATGTCTGCTTATGAATATCGAGATGAGGAAACTATGTGCTTACTATGGTGACATTTCGCTCCACAGCGAAATCAGTTAGCCTTAGTCCGTTATCAGACGTGGTGTCGTGTAGGCTATGCTTACCGGCTGCCCTACCAAAGACGTCCTCCTTTCCCATTTTGGCGTTAAAATCGCCCAATACGATTTAAACGTTGTATTTAGGACATTGCTTGTATGTTTTGTCGAGGAGCTCGTAGAAACACTCTTTGGTGGCAGGGTCCTTTTCTTCCGTGGGCGCATGAACACATATAAGGCTTATGTTAGCGAATTTAGCCTTGATCCGGATAGTCATAATACGCTCGCTAACGTGTCGGAAGCTAAAGACTTCTTGCCTAAGTCTGACGCGTATGAAAAATCCGCATCCGAATAAGCGTTGCCTGTTGCCGTTTTAGCAATTACCGTAGAAGATGTCACAGTTTTTCATTTTTTTTTTGCCCGGCCCATCCCATCGCACTTCTTGGATGACGTTAATATCTGCTTTATAGCAGTCTAGGGCATCTAGTTGTTCGGCTGAACGTGGTCTGTAAAGTGACAGAACATTCCACGTACAGATCCGAAGGTCATTGCCTTATTTCGTTTGCTGGGGTCGTCATTAGTTGAGTCATCCTTATCCGAGGCTTTTGGTTGTTTCGGAGCCATAGGCCTTTTACGTGGTAGGGAATTTACCCCGACGACACAACACCCAACCTGAAGGGCCAGTTCCTTCATTATTCCCCTAGGATGAGGGGCCTTTTATACCGGTGCCAGTAGTTCACTACGGGAGTATGAGGGCCGCCGTTGGCCTATTAAGGGCTCCTCCGTCACCATCTCTATTCCAAGGCACTGACCAACATTGAAAATTCCTTACCGACCTGTGATCCGAATACGTCGAAGCAGCTCGCGCAATATATTCACTAAGTTCAACCTAACTGAAACTATAGACACCACCGTTGACTCCGTCTAGGGAATTCGTCTGCTGCCGCCTGGAACAGAAAGAAGTGCTCTAGTGAGAAAGCCCTCTTCCCCCCCTCTCTCATCTGGTGCCGCCAAGAATCCGCCAAACGGGGTTGGTTACCTATTTCTTGGATTAAGGTATTAGGCACCCGGCTGCCACCGCGTGGAGGTTGAGAGTAGGAGTTGGTAAGCCTCAGCTGGGTGTAAACGCTTGTGTTTTCATATGACCGCATGCACTACCGTTTGACAAATCACAGAAAACACCAACAAGTTTTTTCGTGGCCCCACCTCTCGCGAACGTCTGACAAACATCCGAGAGTATTGTTGGCACGAGAAAGCTCCTCAAAATGCAATAAATTGCCCTTCGGATATGGCATACTGTAGGTCCCTTCCATTCCTGTGAAAAAATATAACTCACGCAACACCAATGATGGGGAGAAGCTGGGCCCAGGTACTTAATGGCTGTTGCGCCAAATATATTATATTATTATTATTCTTTATTTTTGCATTATAACTTATATGTTAGCATTCAGTTTCAACAATACAAAATAGTATAAAAAAAAAAACATAACAAAAAATATTAATTCAACCACTAAGGTCAGTTGAGGTTAGGTTGGCTGTCCAGTAAAGGTCATTTGTGTTACCATGGATCACTCTTTAGGTCACTAACAAACCCAACCGGAGCTTTCGATAAAGCGATGTATGGAGATGACGCTTTAGAAAGACAGATCGCCGAGGTCTTCAAGGAAGGGGGCTCCTAGATGAAGCATTTTTTAATGCGACAGGGTTGGACAAGTGCATAGGAGGTGATGGATGGTTTACTCCTCCTCCTCGCCCTTACAGCTCCTACTGAAGTCATTGGAGGAGCGGCCAACTCTTTTGGCATGTTGGTTTATAAGACATTGTCCAGTGAGGACACTGACAACGCAGCTGATCTGTGATGGCTTCTTTGGGTTGACCAACGAGGTACTACATTTCTAGCCCATCTTAGGCCAGATCTGTTTCGAAATTTGACACGTTGAGTCGTTTACCCATCTGAGGTAGGCCTTGCTAATAGCGTTCAGCTTTGGCATATGCTTACATGTAGCAAGGGACATACCTTTTGATTGTCTGTAAGGCAGAATCCGTAGAGTTGTATCCTGTCTAGCGACCTCGTCTGCCCTGCAGTTTCCTGGAATGACCCTGTGGCCTGGCTCCCAGCATCGGTGAATGTTGAACTGTTCTGTCATCTCTGTAAGAGATAAACGGCAGTTTAAGGCAGCTTTTGAAGTGAAGGAGCACGATTCCAGGGACTTGATTGCCGCTTGGATGTCAGTGAAAATGCTAATATCCATGAGAGATGGTACATTTCACTTTGGCTAGGACAGGGCTTCCTTAATCTTCATGATTTCCACCTGAAAAATGCGAAAATGATAAGGGAGACAGAGCGAGATGCTAAGGTTTAGCTTTTCGGATAAAACCTCACAACCCACCCCACCTTCGGTCTCAGAGCCGTCTGTGAAAAAGTGAACCGAACTACTATCGATCCGTACTCTTTAGGGATGCTCGTACGGTAATTGATAATTAGAAGACTGAGGGGCTTTTAGACGGATATCCGCACTGGCTGCAACTTGTTTGGTAAAAATATTCATTCATTTCAACAACTTAAAGATAAAAGAAAAGTAATAAATTAATTCATTCATAACATTAAATAAATATAAGGAATTCATTGGTAAAAAAAGATTAAATAAATAAATAAAACGTTAATAGTGTTAATCTATAATACATATTAAACTGCACAGTATCTCTTGTAGTAAACAAAATTCTTAAGATGAGCAGAAATCGTTACTGATTTTTAATTTATCTTATGTATCTACAAACTTAAAACTCACGTAAAACCTTCCAATTCGTCAGAAGGTTCAAAAGTGCAACATCTTTCAATAGCGCCTTACCCAGTAAAATTAGTTCCACGGTATCTGAACTTAACCCATTTCTCAAATAACCTTTTATTATGTTTATCATATAAAAGTTAATAATATGAGTTAAAAGCAAAAAGAAAAAAAAAAAAAACAAATAATATTTAGGTGAAATGTAACATAATGAGGGAAAGATGTAGTATGTAGCATGGCACTTCAAAATGTAGCAGTTTTGCTTCATATGTAGCCTTCCCCCTTCATGCCAGACTTTATCAAAGGCTTGAGAAACATCAGGAATACACTCGAGCATATTATTTTTTCTTCAAAGCTTTCTCAATTTTATCAGCTATTCTATGTACTTATGTTGAGTGCTTGGTTCTAAACCCAAACTAGTGATTGGGTATAAGACAATTTTCTTCTACGACTAGCTGTAATCGCTTAATTTTGCACAACTTTGTCATTAACAGAGAAAATAATTTTATTAGCTTAGATTGGAGTGCAACGAATGGTCAAACACTCGATTGTGACTCAAGAATCATTAAGTTTGCCGATGCTTTTTTTTTTGAGTTTGCGCATCAGTTTATTAGCTTTACAATAATGAAAAGTTGGCTTTGGAAATGATACCAAATATTTGCGTTTATGAACATATGACGATGTGTTTGAATTTACACCTATTGTTACATATTTATGTATAATTTTCAGAAATATGTTTGGCATCCTCAAACTAATGAAAGGCAGATATTTAGATTTACATATATTGATGATACTTTCAGACCATTCATTTTGATGTCTGGTGGTGCATCCTACTCATATTTACTAAAGTTCACCACAGGCTTCGAAAAAAAATAGATCTTGACTGAATTTGCACAAGTGCATAAAATTTCAAACGAAATACCTTGCAGCTGTCAAATTTCGAAATTTTCTATTTGCAACGCGAAATCGTTTATTTGTATATTTAGTAATGTACACCGTATTAAATGATGAGAACTGTTATAGGCGTGAAACTATTTAACCATATCCATACTCATTATCCAATCTCATTCTATTTCATTCATTTCTACGTCACAGAAGTTCCGCATTTGTAAGAGTGCCAATCATTCACATTTCACAGGCTGTTCTGTGCTGCCAGTTTAAAATTGATACCAATGGCGTGCAAGGCACATATTAAGGATCTAGGTAAATTAATTCGTCATAATACTATCGTCGGAATAATACAATGTATTCCAACTCCAGAGCACATTACGATTGCTTGCAGACCATCCAAACAATTCGAATCGACTTCCTGAAACAAATAAATTATTGCACTAAGCAAACACTCTTAACGACAACCATTGCTGTCTAATTCACTTGACTTTCCATTATATGTGCTCGGCCGAAGGCAATATTCTAACGCGACCAACGATGTTGTTCTAACGATCAATTTGCCTGATGATAAACACAATACAAAGTGACACAATGGTAGCCCACCCTTTCATGGTTTCAGCTGAAAATCCTTTCTAATGATAAATGTTGGTTTATCCTTCTGCCACGCATCGTACACACCCAATGACATACGTACATACATAACCTCGACGAGATTCATGCCGTAAATTGTGACAAATATTTGCCCGTCGTGAGTCTAATGCGAATGTGAAATTGTGTAAGCAGTGGCAGGCAGGATCCAACCAGGAGCACACCTCCCACGCACAGGAAGGATGCAAAAGTATTTGATTTTAGGCTTATTGAAATGGAATACAAATACACTGGCAATATGGGGTACAATGCCAACAATGAAATGCTTTTAGCTGCACAATTCTTCCCACACTAACCAGGAGTATACATTGGTTCGCGTACGAGAACTCGTGAGTCAGAGTCGAATGAGCTGGCGGTGCGGGCGCTATTTTCAGTAGGTGAAGTCGATCGCGTGAGGTGATACTAAAGGGGAAATGGAGACAAAATGTCTGAATACTAGGATTGTGAAAATATGAAATGGTATATTGTAGCAACTCCTCGGGACCATTAACTTAAATGAAAATTAATGGCAGCTGATAGGAATGCAATTGGCACGTCCACTGGATTCGCAGTTTAATTTGGAAAAAAAAATCGTTTGACGGCAGATTGGAGCCGATTAAGGTGATGCTTTCGACAAGAAAATTTAATTAAAGTTGGATTCAAGTGCATGGCAGGAAAAAAAAGTTTATATAAACTGTCACACAAAGAGAATAATTTAGCACACAGAGGAAGTAAAGGAGTATGCGAAAAAAATATCTTTATATGTAATGGACATATTTGGGAGCACTCTAAATACAATCACCAACAGAGATATTCTACTGGAAAATTTTGTACTTCCAACACGAAAAACCAGAGTCTACAGAATTTTTCAACGAGTCGTTCTCTACGTTTGATTAGAGATTCCACTCGACTATGATATATCGAGTTTCTCGGTGGGAATCTTTTGGAATTTAAAAATATATAAAATATTAGCAATACTAGAAATGCTAGCAATATACTTACGAGACATACACATAACCCCGAACTTTTCTCCAATTTGCGCGTTCTAAAGTTTGACGTCGCTGACTGTTATACGGAGGTGCAATTACCAAATTCGCAAGTTCACAAGTTTGATAAAGTGGCCTGACAAATATTTTCACATAATTATATGTTTGAAGATCTAATGTAAATATCGGATATAAGAAGATCTAGAAGAAACAAATTGAAATCTCTCTGCGATTGCTTTGCTAACTTATCGGCTATAGATATGGTTGAAAAAGTCCACTTTAACAGCCAGAAAAACTGGAAGGACGATCTTAGGTTAAAAATGGATTATATACTTTTGAACAGATGGCTCTAAAACAGAATATGGACTAGGGGTGGATGTATCTTCTCTAAAGACCTAAACATAAATATCTCTTTTCGGCTCCCTAGACACTGTGGCATTTTTCAGGCGGAGATAGTGGTGATCATAGAAACCCTATCGTCCTTGAAGTAGGATGGATACTTTTCTAAGTGGAATATCTCCATTGTTATCGACAACCAAACTAGCCTCGATTTAGTCCTTTGTCCTTTAGTCCTCCTAATTGCCACTTGTCTCGATTTTAAGGGTTGGTTAAGCGATTTTAAATTGACTTTATTTTTGTTCCTGGGAAATGGGATATTGCAGATAACTGTATAGCCGACGAACTTGCCAGCACATGGCACAACGCACAATGGCATATAATATGAAGAAGAATCTCGGCATACATCTAAGCAAGCAGATGTCACTATATGCAATAAAACTAGACAGATCTGCCCTGAGCTGCGTCGTAAATGCTCAAACTATTTAAGTACATAGAAAAGGTAGCTCATTAGTACACGATATACTGCATCGCTTGCAGTTACGCCGATTGAATGGGCATCTTCTCAAACCATTTCTACGGAAGCTACATGGGCGAAGAGGAGGAGGAAACTGTATTTCATTTGACCTGCACGTGTCCGGCCTTCTCCAATCGTAGAGAAATACACGTAGGACCTGACTTTCTTCTATAGCCTTGGCGAACTAGCAAACATAAATATTAGGTGCCCCCAGTGCTTTACAATAAGGTCCGGTTGGTTCTGCAAGTAGTTTTGGGGAACACTCAGATCTTTGTGATATCGCAATGGAACTGTACATTTCTAAGTCAGTCTGCATCTAGTGCAGACTGCCACTCGAACCTAATTTAAACTATGCATTGCCAAACTCTGTAGATTCCATGCTGTCGAAACAAATCCTTTCTAATTTTGCTATTTCGTCCACATGGTGCAGTGGTAATGTGTTTAATTATTGAGTGGTAGGTTGACTGTTCAGGTGTCAACCATATCCATTTATCACAAATAAATGATGCAATCAACTCAATACGTATTTGGTAAAATACAAGTTCTCAAAGCCAATTACAAAAACCACGGAAAAGCTCTTCTCGACCAGTTTGGACACCACCCATTGATTGACTTGGCCCTTAATTCTAGTTTTGCCTATGTTTCAAATCAATGTACCAAAAATATTTATCTCCCGTTGATATATCTTTCGCAGGATTGGTTTAAGAAGTTTAAAAAACAGGACTCTGTTTACATGGAATGTGTGTTCATGTGTGATATTCGGTGTTGAATGATTCATTTCACTACAAATTTTTTTGTTTTCCATGTTCTACAACTCTACTCTACGCTAAACTTCCATTTCCCATTGTCATTCCAAAAAATTAATTTCTCTAGAAGATTTATCTTGGCACCGTTCAAATTTAATATTTCAATGGTCTCTGAACAGGGAATTCAAATATCATCATAAATGCGCATTTTGGCAGAATCTGCAATTCGACTAAAATATTTATTTTTTTACAGTCACATTAAATTTGACTTCCTCAGTGCTGCGAAATGGGTTCTGCATTTTAATTTTTGTAGCTTGAAGATACATAGTCATACTATTTGTAATATGCGCCAAAAATATAAATGGACAAATGTATAATTGAATTCGAATTTCTTGCTTCGTTGACCTTACATGCTCCATTCAATTTGAACCTACGTGATTTGATTTTCCTCACAACATTTCCTGCATGTCCGATCTGAAAATCCTTTGAATCCTTTCGTTTAGTTTACTGCAAAATACTCTCAACTGCATACGAGTGCTGTTCTACCTAAAACTTACATGACCTTTTGCTATTTGAATTGAATTGCACAAACATTTGGCATTATGCCCACTCATGCCCATAAAAGAATCCTCGTCGTTTGCATGCACACATTCATACCAATGTATACATCCTTGATTGT
Source organism: Brachypalpus laphriformis (assembly GCA_945910035.1). Lineage (NCBI taxonomy): Eukaryota > Metazoa > Arthropoda > Insecta > Diptera > Syrphidae > Brachypalpus > Brachypalpus laphriformis. The sequence continues at coordinate 284,133,686 of OX246754.1, forward strand.
CAAATAAATAAAAAAAAATTACCATGAAGGAAAATGAAATATTTCAAAGGCAAAGTGAAATGAATTCCCCAATGGGCTGGTTGCTGGAAGCATGGGGGAGGACAGGGAGGAAATTAAATCACTTCGCCGCAATCATTATCACCTGCGGATAAATTTTGACGCAGAAAAACTGTCACTCTGACGGATGGCAGAATTAATGATATACAAGGATGGAGCAGGCCGATGCCGCACCACAGTATTGTGTTGAGGAGATATAATCTGCGCTTTCGCGAGCAACAATTTATTAGGAGCGAAAGTAATTTCTTCATAAATCAATTACCGTGGAAATGTCTCTCCCTCAGCCGACGAGCGAGAGCACGATTCCCTAAAGGAAAATTACAAATTCCTTGCTAGAAAGATATTGTTATTAAAACAGGCGGGCGAGGGTGTGGCTGGATGATACATCTTTCACGCGTCGGATATCGGAGAAGGACCATGTCTCTATTTTCCACTGATATGTCCTATTTGCATAATGAAATCTATTTCATTAATTTTGGTTTTGTTTCTCTTCGCCCACTCCATTCGTTTGTTTCTTGTTGGAGGAGTAAGTTTTATGTTTCCGCCGTGAAATCTTTTGAATTTTGATAGAACTTTGATGCTGAGATTATTTGTTTACTGACTGTAGTTGGCGGAATTAATTTAATGATGTTTGACAAGTGTATATATTCAGTACTTGATTTTCAATCGATCGATTTAACGGTAAGAAATGAGACAGTGTGGGCAATAAGAATAATACACTCACTGACAGTTTTCGAACTATTATTCGATTAAATCAGGGTTATCGTGAATAAATTTTCCATCGTATGCGAAATTATGTCGTTCAAATGACCAAAACTTCTCTCGCAGGATCTGGTTCTTTTGACAAAATTCTCAATGACTTGTTGTAGATATGTATCTATCTCATTAATTTGACGCGCCGAATTTCATTTTTCTGTTCAGCACATGTCTTCGACTTGTTGGCATAGACCTTGGATTTTAAAATCTCCACAAAGAGAAGTCGCAGGGGGTTAAATCGAAATACCTGGGTGACAATTGATCTCCGACCGTCTTGAGATTAAATGGTGAGGAAATTTGTGACTACGACTGTAGTAGTAGTAGTAGTAGTAGTAGTAGAAGTGATTTTTATTGAACATTAGAAAATTGTTACTAATACATAATTAAATAATCACAAATATGCATTGGCGTTTGCCGTCAGCCTGAAAAGAGAGATTTACAAAATTTTAAAATAGAATTCAAAATATCTCAATTACTTTATCTGTCTAAATTCGTTTTAGTTATATTCACTAATTTTTCTAAAAAGCTTCATGTAATATTTGTTGCCTGTATTTTAAAGCGGACTTTAAGTAGCTAAACAGAACCGTCCAATTTTGACCGTTTAGTATTGCCCTGACTTCAGCTTCCGGTAGCACATGTTTATCCCAATGGGTTCGCCTTATCGCCTTTAATATTGGGCATACTCCGATGAGATGGAAGACGTCTTCTACGACTACGACTGTATGACATGTGGCACCTGCTGGAATCAAATTTGATGGAGATTCACACCTTCTAATTGCTGCAAAAATGCACTGTGTTTTGATACCTTGCACCATTGACTGTAACTACATTACCAGCCTCATTTTCGAAAAAAATGGTCCTCTAACCTCACCAAACCAAAATAATAACCTTTGAAGCATGCAACTGTCTCTAATAAATCTCACAAGGATTTACCATGCTACAGATCTGATAATTTTGCTTGCATATGGTACGAATCTGTCAAGATGCCAGAGATCTACTTCGCACTGCCCTAAAAACCAACTGACGAACTGTCGATATTTCAAATGATTACTAGGCTTTAGCTTTTGGATAAGATCAATTTTGTCCTGAGAAAGTTGCAAATCCTTTACCATTGATTGTTGCATGAAGCTTCTTTGCTGAGCTCCAACTACTAAGAACGACACCGAATTGACGTTCTTTGATTATCGGCAACGTTTGCCTCCATCTTGGCGATATTATCAGCTGACCTTACACTACGCTGATATTTCATTTAGCTCGGTCTTTAGATAATTGCCGCCAACTGCGCACTCCCCCTGAACTTATGCACGCCACCGATGGGGAGGACGTCTTCTACTCCCTCGTCCCTCCGGGTTAGATTCGAAGACTTGCTGGCCGGAGCGTTGGTGTCCATCAGCTCTACATGTTCTGGTCATCTCAAACGTCCAATACGCAGTTTTTGAGTAGGTCAATGTCGCTATATAGCTCGTATAGTTCGCCATTTAATTTTCCCCTCCAAAACCCCACATTGCAAACGGGACCGAATATCCGAAGAATTTTTCTCTCGAAGCGACCAAAAATGTATTTATTCGCTTTCAATAAAGTCCATGTTTCAACGGCGTAAAGCAGGATTGGGATGATTGGGGTCTTATACAGAGTCTCCTCAGTTATTCAAGGCAGGAGTTTGCTGTTGAATTGCCTCATAAGACCAAAAAGCCGCGATTGGCAAGAGCTATTCTTGGTTTGATTCCTGTGTCAGTGTCGTTTTCAGAATTTATAGCAGAGCTAATATAGACAAAGTTTCTCACTACGAAGTTGTAGTTGCAGACTGTGACGTTCTGTCCAATTCATCGGTGTTGATTGTCACTTCTTGTTGACTGCATATTCTTGGTTTTGCCCTCGTTTACTTCTAAATCTATTCTGCCAACTTCGGCTTCAATGCTTGCAAACGCATCGGTGACAGCCCGCTGAGTTCTTCCAATAATGTCTATATCGTCGGTGTATGCAAGCAATTGTACGGACTTTTGATAGATTGTGCTCTGGTGTTGGCTTGTGAGTTCCGCACAATCCGTTAAAGAACAATATTAAGGAAGTCACACGATAGCACGTCACCTTGTCTTACCGGCCTTGATGGAACAGTGACCGTTCTCCATCGCCATCTTGCGCAGACAAACAAGTTTGCTGTCATGGGCGTCCTTGAAATCGATAAAGAGATGATGAATATCAATTTGAACTTCTTGGGTCTTCTCCAAGATCTGTCGAAGTGTGAAAATTTGATCGTGGGTGGACTTTCCAGGCCTGAAACAGCACTGATAGGGGACCATCAGGCTGTTGGTGATAGGTTTCATGCAATCACCCAATATCGCAGGAAAGATCTTGTATGCAATATTGAGGGGACTGATGCCTCTATATTCAGCGCAGTTGAGGGGGCCTCCTGTCTTGTGGATAGGGCAATGACACTGAGATTACATTTATCAGGCCTGACCAAATCTTAGCATGAGTTTGTATATACTCTCCACCAATTCATCAGCAGCTGCCTTGAACAATTCGGCTGGTAAGCCGTTGGGTCTAACAGCCTTGCCAAATTTCAGCTTGGATATTGATATTCTTACTTTGCTTTGGTCAGGTGGACGAAAATATTGACTATCATCGTCTATGTAGGTTCATTCTGCCTGAAACTGGGATGTTGGTCTTCGTCGACGTTATACCGTCTGCAGAAGTAGGTTTCCCATATTCGCAGCACTGACTGTGTTTGTATTTATTTTCATCTCTACGGGCATTGCTTCTCTGACACGTTCTTTTTACCTTTTGATAAAACTTCCGTACATTGTTTCTTGAGCATAGGCTCTTAATATCCTCGATCGGGCGCTTATCATGCTCTTTTTCTTCTTCTATGGAAGCCGCTGTTCTTCCCAGCTCTCGTCCTCCTTTGCAGTGCCGCTTTATATGCCCCTTGTTTGGCTGCATACACTCGCCGGCATTCTTCGTAAAACCAGGGTTTTCGTGGTGTTGGTCGGGCGAAACCCAACACATCAGTTCTGGCGTTTGTGATTGCATGTTGCAGCGTTGCCACTGGTATACCACACTTTATGCTGGCAGCATAGGGATTATTGAGAGGTTTCGGGATACGCGTTCAGTGAAGACTCTGGCAGTGTTTTGCGATAATAGCTTTTCGACCTTAAATTTTCTTACAGTGATTCTTCTTTATTGCTCCGTTTGAGATATCTGCATTCGTACCTTAGCTGCAACAACAGGTAATGATCTGAATCTGTGTTGGCCGCTTGCAAGGTCTGGATATCCAGAATAGTGGAGGTATGTCTTACGTCGATCGCAATATAATCAATTTGGTTGATCGTTACACGATTATTGGACTGCCATGTCTGCTTGTGAATACTGAGATGAGGAAGGAAACCATATGCTAGCTGTGGTGACATTTCGCTCCACAGCAAAATCAATTAGCCGTAGTCCGTTATCCGTGGTGCGGTGTAGGCTATATTTACCGACGACCCTACCAAAAACGTTCTCTTTTCCTATTCTGGAGCTAAAATTGCCTAATAGAGTTTTAACATCGTATGTAGAACATTGCTCGTATGTTTTGTCGAGGAGCTCGTAGAAATAATCTTTGGTGGCAAGATCCTTTTGTACCGTGCGGGCATGAGCACATATCAGCCTTATGTTAGCGAATTTAGCCTTGATTCGAATTATCATAATATGCTTGCTCACGTGCCGGAAGCTTAGGACTTCCTGCCTAAGTCTGCCGCGTATAGCAAATCCGTATCCGAATAAGCGCTATTTCTTGTGTCTGTAGCAATCACCGTAGTAGATATCACAGTTTTTCATCATCTTTTTACCCGGTCCATCTCATCTGCTAATTGTTCAGCTGCACGTGGTCTGTTAAGGGTCCGAGCATTCTTTTGCGATGACTTTCAATTTGAGATACCCTTCATTAACATAATATTTACATTTTATTTTATCCAACCGAGGTATGTGGACAAGACTGGATGTTTACATTTAATTCGAAATCTGAACATTTTAGATTGATTCGACATTTCAGAAGGGAGATGAGTCTCATTTTCCATTACCCTTCCCTGACCAAAGACATTTTCTTTATAGGTTTAAAATTCATTTTCTTTATTTTTGTATTAAAGTATCGCCATAAAAAAATATTCAGCTTCTATTTTCAACTATAAAATTCTTCCAAGGACATTTTCCTATTAAATAAGGAATTACTTTTGGCCACGTGTCAGAGAAGCATTTATGTTTTATTTCTTCATCGGTATTTGAGGTATAAATAAGCAAGACAAATGACGTGGTGGATCATAAGGCAAACCACAAAATTGAAATTTTACTGGTAGAAAGGCAATTTTTTAGCATAACTCCTCGTATATTAAAATTTGTATGTACAATGTACATTACATCAGTCCTTGCTTTGCAATCTAGAGCACCAAACATCTCCGTGATGATCAATTAAATTGAGGGAAATATTTCACTCTTGATTGCTTGTCAAAGTGGAAATCGATTATGAGTGTTTGTAATATCATCTAATGAAATATTATTAAATTATTAAATAACTTCGATGTAAGGTCAAGGTCCCATCCAGAATTTAATCAAAATCATAATCCCTTTGAAATAAATATTTTTCTTTTTTTAATCGTACTTAAATTAAAATCTTTAAGGCTAATTTCACCGGTCAACACGTGTTTTGCGTCTGTGGTCTCCTTATTTCTCATTTCTTTAACATTCCTAATAATAAAGAAACAAATTTTTTCGAAAAAATTAATTTTTGTAGCTTCTAGTACGATTTTACGGATTTTGCCTTACTTCCCTTTTACAAGTATGCAAGAAATATTAAACGACGTATTATGTAATTTGTAATGGTTTTTATTTACAAATAAGTTATTGAGAAATGATAAAAATGAATATTTTTAGGTTTCCTTATATGAATGTTTGGGCTTTCTCGTATTAAAGAAGAAATATGTATAATCTCCCATCAGATTTTCATTGTATTGTCCCTGGTAACGACGTTTAAAGTCCATCATACCCTTTATGAAAGCGTTCGCCTTGCTCCTCCGAATATGCCGAATATGCAACATTCGTGGACTTAGAACAAATTTGTTTGACTTATAAAATGAATAGTGAGCATTTTCTGGCCTCTACCCTTCTGTATTTGTTTGCGTTCAGTCCAACTAGTCCTGTTCTGATTTTGAAAGTCCATGAAATTTGCGAGTTTGAAGTATGTATGGTGGTTTAATTTTGCATACAGACCATGTGTGCTATTTTGTGCTCGTCCAGATTTTTCCTAATTTGCTGAGTTCTCAAAGATTCTAGTATTGCCATTGTGTTTTTGCTCCATGTATCTGAATTTAGATCACAATTACCCCAGTCTACGCCTGCATCACCGCCGATTTTCTGTCATTCTTTAAACCAATATGTTTTCCTTTCTATGACTTTCTTCGATAGTAGGTAGGGTAGGCGATGTACTTCATATCGGAAAATAGTTTTTTGGATCTACTCCATGTGAAGCTTTAGTGTTGTCAGACGTAATTCAGGAATTCCCGTTTCAAGATTCAGCGCATAATTTGGGGTGAAATCAGGGAATTTGAAAAGTTTTTTTTATAAAGTATCTCTGGATCTTATCAACCTCATCAAAGCTACTGAATCCCCATACCTGGGCCGCGTAGCAATAAATAGACTGTGTCACTGCTCTGAATATTTTGAACTTTGATGAAAGGTTAATATTCTTTTTAGCAATAAAATATTTCCATGTGCTGTTCAGACTGGATTTAACAATTTCTTCTCTCTCTTTCAGGTGTTCCTTTAACGATAATCCAGGGGTCATTACTATTCCCAAGTACTTGTATTTGTTTACTACTTCAATGTCTTCAGTCCAAAGTCGCCATTTCTCTGCACTGTCCCTCTTTCCGGATTTTCTAAAAATCATTATTTTGGACTTGTCCATGTTTATTGTCAGGTTCCAGAGTTTGCAGTATTTTTCTAGTTGGTTTATCATTGATTGAAGTGTTTGTATTTCGTCTGCCAGTATGATGATATCGTCTGCATACATTAAGACTCGTATTAGTGTTTCATCGATGCACAGCCCACCTCCAAGGAAGTCGTGAAGATCATTGAGGAAAAGGGCGAATAACAATGGACTGATTAGGCAACCTTGTTTTACACCCATACTTGTTTCAAAATACTCTGATATTTCATTCCCGCCCCACACTGCCCCTTTTAGTTTTGGTGTACATGCTTCACAGCAAATTCAGATATTTTTTTGATATGCCCATGTTACTGAGTTTATAAAACAGCGATTTCCTGTCAATGCAATCAAATGCAGCCTTGAAATCTACGAAGAAACCATATACTTTTTTTTTCTGTATTTTTTTATTTTGATTATACTCGTTAGGGTATATATGTTATCTATAGTCGAGTATCGTTTTCGAAATCTTTAAATTCATTAAGAACTTTGTGCTTTCTTTCCCACTCACTAAGTCAATTTTGCATCATACCAGCCAATATTTTTACAATGCAGTCCAAAAAGGAGATTCCACGGTAATTTTGCACCTTATTTGGGTCATTTTTCTTGTAGATAGGAAATATAATCGACTGTTCCCATCTCTAGCATGTTGGAGTACGATTTTGATAGTAGGATTAGGAATTTTTCTGGAGCGTTTATAAACATTTCATAAGGACCTGGCGATTTATTTAATTTCACCTTCCTAAGAACTTCTCTTATATTTTCTACCCTAAATTCTGCATCTAGATCAGCGTGGTATTTCCATGCTTCTGCATACTGTATAGGTAGTGACAATAAAGGTGGGTTCAGGAGTTCATTGAAATAGGCTTTGTAATTTTCTGCTGTTAAGCTTAGCGCGCCATTTACGTCCGTAGACATATAGCTTACCAAGTTCCACCATAGTATAGCCACTGTTCCAATCCGGAATTTAATTACAAATCGATAAAATTCACCATCCGTAAGCAATTGATTCACTACTGTTTTATTTACAGATGCCATAGTGCGGATAGTAACTCATCTTTTCACGAGTTTGATGCGCTGTCCGAGTCCATCACATGAATTGCCTCCCTGTATTCTCATACTGAAATCACCATTAGGGGCGATTTCAATACACAAAATTCGGATTGGCTTCAACATTCTTGCCAGACAACACCCGAAGGAAGGTATGTTGAACTTTTCGCTGAGATAAACAATTTGACTAAGCTTGTAAATGAGCCTACACATCTACCGAACATTGCAAGTCATTCTGCCAACACTCTGGACTTATTTCTTATTTCACACCCTGATAAATACATCATTGATGTTTTCGTGTCTCTAGGCCGGTCTGACATCGTAACTGCTAAATTCTCGTACTCTGACCACGAAAGAAAAGTATGGCGTTACGAAAAAGCTCTTTAGGAGTCTTAACTGGTCGCTGTGATTCCTCGATAGCCACGTGGATGCCACCGCTGATGTCGTTACTGACACCATCCTCTTAGGTATGGATGCCTTTATTCATAACAGAATTAAAAGCATCAAACCTAAGGCAAACTCGTGGTTTGACCAGAGCTACAAAGAGGCTATAAGGTTGAAAGAGGTAAGTTTTCGGTCTTATAAAGCCAACAAATATAAGGAAAACCGAAGGAAGTTTAAACAATCCAGAAATGACTGCAATGCTCACATTCGACGTGTAAGATTCTTACATGACTAAAAATTGAGGCAAACAATTTTACAATGTCCCAAAGGTAGTAAACATTTTTGGTCATTCGTCAAAAATATTAAAAATTCTGTCTCATCTGCCATGCCAACCATCATTTACAATGACGTTCCAGCTGTCAGCTGCTTATACAAATCCAATCTGCTTGCTGCTCACTTTGCAGCGAACTCCACCATGTCAGATAGTGAATTGTCGCCGCTTGTACTTGAGAGCGTCGAATTTTCCATGGGACAAGTCCACTTAACATACACAAATCTGCTAGTCCAGATGGTAAATCCCTCATAGTTCCACGCTGGCAAAATCTCTGCGTAAGCTTTTCTGTCTGTCCTACTCTTCTGGGCTCTTTCCGCGTAGATGGAAAACAGCATTTGTCCAGCCTGTCCCTTAAAAAGGCGAATCTTTTAACCCTTCTATTACCTTAGGGTCTTTTTGTGACCCCAAAACGACTTTTGAGTAGAAATATAGGTGTTTATAATTTTTTCGAATTTTTTTCCTCTTTACTCAGTGTATGAAATTGTTTTGGTGTAACCCTAGATGTAGTTGTATGCGTGCGTTACTAAATGGGTCATTATATGACCCATGCAAATTTTAAATGTGATTTGACATAAAATCAGCAAAATCAGTTCTTGGTCCCTAGGCGCCTATGTAATGTTATGTACAGCACTTTTCTTTTTGTTGAGCGTAGTCATACAAGTTTAATGCAAAAAATGCATTTGATACCGTTGCAGTGCATATTGCATATATGTCTCTGAACCGATCCATCGAAATATCTCATTTCCTTGCATTCGATGACAAAGAACTTCGAAGGTCAGAGGCTCTTGAAGATAAACTTGCACCTATTCTGGACTTGTATGAAAAATTTGTCATTCCATGCGGAAATATTACTTACGAGCAACCGATTCCTTTTCGAGGTAGGTTTCCATTCAAGGTTTATATGCCAAGTAAGCCCGGAAAATACGGGATCAAAATATGGGTTTAGTTTATTTCATAATAATATAACTTACACAAAAGATTAATATCTTATACTAGTAGTGCAAGGCTTAAGAAATCAAAATTTAAATTTATACATAAAGTGTAATGATTCTAGCAAGAGTTTAAAATGTAACATACATTAAAATTAGTTGGCTTCATGTACTTTAATATTATGCGAATGTTTAAGGAGCACTTAAATTAAAGAGAGTTATCTTAGGAGGGAAGTTATGAAGGATGTGCAGTTTGAAATTCTTCTTATTTCAATTGGTAGAGAATTCCATTGCCGGATGGTATAAACAAAAAAAGTGCGTTCTGATGCTAAGCAGGATTATCTTGGTTAAATTAATGCATATGATCTTTGTGAAATAGGAAACTCCAATTTACTATAAAGATAGTCTGGCTGGCCCGTTCGCATGACCTGATGAATTAGGCATAAGGCTTTAAATTGTTAATATTTTTCAAAAGAACAGCGAAAGGTTTTAACTGAGTGGTCCGATACGCGGTCGTAATGTCCAAGGTTATATATGTAGCGAGCTATATTGTTGAATATGACATTTAGTTTTCTTTTGGTATTGAAATCAGTGTTACAATATACTTCGCAGCCATACAGGAGAATAGGTAAGAGTAGGGTTTTTGTGAGCAAGGTTTTAGTTTCTATGGAGGGAAAGTATTTCATGGCCCATAGAAGGCGAATAACAGCATAAATTTTGCCAATAGTTGCATTAACATGATCATCCCAAGTAAGCGTTTCGTTAAAAACCAGGCCCAGATTCCTTGCTTTTTGGACAAAATTCATGATGGTATCTCTTAATATGATATCAGGGAGCTGAGGTTGCAGCTAATGGATCGAATGTGCTTTGTTTGAACTTCCAAGTTTACCTTAAGAAATGTTCAAGAAATCCACTTCCCGAAAGAAATCAAGCGAAATTGATGGTTTTAGATCTAATGTCAACTTACCGTAGAAGAAACGTAACACGGTGTGTCCACGAGCCATGATTCATGCTTTGGCATATGACAAATCTTCAAAACGTCTTATGTAGACCGCATTATGTCCCCATGTTTGCATGCCTTGACATATATGTTTGGAGTTATCGCTTGTCATCCATGTCTGCCATGAAGTTGGACATGAGCCGTCACTTTGAACAAAATTCAGTCATGGCCAGGTGGAAAACGTAGGGATTTACGCAGAATCTGTGTTTTCTTTATTTTTGTTCTTTTTTGCGTTATTTTACAGTTACTCTAAGATTTGAGTGCAAAAATGAGCCGTAGCTTCATCTTCAGTGAAACATTCAAACATAAACTGCCCGCCCATTAGAATATGGCAGCTGCTTGGACATTGCCTGACAAATGTCCGAGCATGAATCATGGCTCGCGGAGACGTTGTGTAACGACGGATAATCTTTTTACAACCTATAAGATGGCAATGGAGCAAATGAAAATTAAAACTACTCTTGTTGACATAGTGCGAAAGAATAAAAGATTCTTGCCAGTTTGGGCTACAATTATAGGGCTCCGCAAGCTTTCAGTGCTATCAAGCACATTTTTTTAAGTGAAAATGTGGCAATTGTGCAATATGTTCGAAAACAACATAAGCTGGTAACACTTCTAAGCACTTTGGACCATTATTATAATGTTTTAGAGGAACATACGAACAAGCTTCCAGGAAGTATTAAATTCTACAACTTTACAAAAGAAGGGGTTTACCACGCTTGAACACTTGGTGAGAACATACATTTGTAAACGTCAAACAAACTATTGGCCATTGGCTTTGATAAATTATTTCATTGACATATCTGCGTTGAACGCGTATGTCTTATGGATAGAGGTTTATCCGGGACGGAACATTGCAAAATAACACAAAATTGCTGGTTTTTGTTCAAGCGCGCCTTGTTCGACAATATATTAATCGACGGAGTTCTCTACCTAAAGCACCATCTATTGATTCGATTGTAAAAAATGTTTGAAGAAACTGAACAATCTACATAATCGTTTGACATTACACAGAAAAGGAAAAAATTCAAGCGAAAGCGCTGCAGAAAGATGACCAGAAGACAGTTAACTCCTGTTCCGTCTGTAATACGTGAGTATGTCCACAACATGATACTATTAAGATAACTACGAGTTATTGTAACCAGCATAAGCTAGAAGTTGTTTGATTAAAAACGTATGTAATCTATTTCGTTTTCTATGGTATTAAAATAAAAGGGGTCATTTTATGACCCGAAAGGTAAAAAGTGTAATTTTTTTAAGGTAACAGAAGGGTTAAAGTTATTATGACCCATCTATATTAAGTAGTCGAACTGCTGCTTAATTCATTCTTTCTCTATATTGAGCTTTAAGTTGTATTTAAAACTCTCTCCATATTGGTATCTATTACTCAACCACCAATCCCATTTATAAGCTTCACTCGAAAATTGCTTTGTATCTATGCATCTATAACAGACGGTAGATAACCATGAGTTAACGAATATTTGTGGGCAAAGGTTAAAAGTAAAATCGATTATGTGGCATAAACATTACTTTAAATAATTCCAATGTTAATTAAATATAAGCAGAGTTTCCGCAATATGACTCATAAGAAAATACGCTGTCTGTTTTAGAAACATTCTGCTTGCTTTAAGATTCCGTGCGTAAATCTAATGCATATGAGCAGCATCTTAATAAGTCCATTTGAATAAGAGCTCACCTACCCTTCAAAGTAGAATTGAATGTATACACATGCCAACATAAACACATCATACAGCTTCATTAAAAAGAAAAGCATGGATCCCCTTCCAAATAAATGCAAATTTTCTCCTTAGACGCGTGTCAAGGAATTTCAGCAATAACCCTTAATTTCCCGCATAATTTATTCCTAGAACAAAGGACTTTCACACAAATGAACACGCGCTCATTTAACTTAATTCGAAAACAATCAACCGACAATCATCGGTCTGGGATTTCCATTTCACAGGAGATAGATAGTGTATCTGTGCACATGTGCTCAACTCCAGCCTCACGTATAAATCACTTATTTGCTCTGTCTAATTGCCTAAAATAATAATTCTTTTTCAACCCAGCTCCATTACATACAACCTTCCGCAGGAACCATTAACTTTGCCAATGATGATGCCTGAATGAGTTGCTCCATCCGCATGAGGCAGAGCAGAAAAGGTAAAGCTAGTGATATGACCTAATAATTAAATTAGAGCAGTGGCAGTGGCGGGGAGAAGAGAGTTTCCGAAGAATTTAATTGAGTTACCCAAGGATCCATAATGAGCAATTAAAGTCCCGCTAACGCTTCGCTTAATAAATGCAAACTCATCAAGAAGTTTGGATTAGTATCTTCTGCAACCTTCCGAGAGGCGTATCCTCAGATACCTGCGAGAATGTGTTGTATTTAATTTATTTAAGATAATATCTAGGTGATAGAGTGATATCTATTCTCGAGTCGTGTGTGAGGAAAACCTAATGAAAAGGATTTTCGATTACTACGACGTCGTCGTCGTTGTCTTCGTCGTCTGTTGAAGGGCACGAAGAACGACGACGACGCACCTTGAAGGATGTGCGTTCTTCTTCGGAAGGCCATAGGAGTTGTCTCATGATTATTTAATTCGCAACGTGACTGTAGACAAGGATATCACACCTTTCGCAAGGAATAACAAGAATTGCAGGACACATACACACATTGAATATTCAACATCTCAACACCCGGTACCAGCACGAGCTCCAGAAGCAGCAGGATACTTCCGGGCCAATGATAAAGTCACTTCAATTAAAATCACATTTGGTGTTGTGCTGGAAGAGGGTAATGTATCACATCTTGGAAATAATTTGAAACAACAATTCGCAGATGTCACACACATTTATCCCGTGTTCCCCTTTGATTTCGTTTGCTTTATTGCCCCCTTGGTGCTTTATGGCGCTGCTATTAATCGGGAGTTATTCCTGCCCTTCATCCGCCTACGCTTTGCGGCATTTCCCTTGGGAGTATGTGTAATGGTTGAAATATGGCTGTGTAATGTGAAGAGATAAGGACGAAATTATAGCATTCAATTATGCGGATCACCTATGTTGGTGGCGGTGGATATGTGGAATTGTTTCAAAGTTAAAATGTCTCCCGGCAACTCGCAGATGACATTTTAAATCAAATCACCCGAAAACTGTTGTCCTTGAACACTCGAAATAGTACCCCTTCACTCGAGTCCTTGTAGGATGTGTGTAATTTCTTGTAGCAATTCTCATCTTCATACCTCCTGGATATCGAAGGGATATTTTTAGATGGCACATTCCATTTTGGATTTTTTTTTACTTTTTTTTTTGCCTGCTTTACCAAAATGTTATGTTTGTCGGATTAAATGAGATTAAAGACAGAAAATTGAGGACATGTCAGAGTTAACGATGGATGTGACTCACTGAGTGAGGGAAGGTGATGAAATTCTTCAGTTTTCAGTGACGAAGGATCTCGTAACTTTTGGGATTCTATTAGCGTTTGGGGTAAATTGAGTTTAATTTAAGCTGATTTAATTGGATTTGTTGAATGACAAAATATTGGGAAACTTTAAGGACAGCAGTGCTGATAAGTTTGACATTTCACATTTTCGACATTGATTTTGTAATTTTTTCGAAGGCATAAGTAGGGGTTTCGATTAATCATATATTTAAGGGCATTGACGAGGGTTTGATATCTTATTATCCTTTTAGTCGAAGAAAGGTGAGGATTTGATGTGCATTGTGTGTCGAAGTGTGTCAAATGAGATCGAGTGTTGAAGTCAATCGTTGCTGAGTAGGGGTGAGCTACCATTGCAAGAACACGGGGCTAGATGTATTGACGATATGTAACAGGTACTTCAGGTACATGGTCAACATTGGACCTCTTTTCTGCCAATTAAAAAGGCCAGGGCAAAAATTGTGGAATGCATTCCTCGAAGTCATACTACAAATTTGTATGGATATGTTTAAATCCAATGATTTCAATTCATAATTTAAGTTTAAAAAAATAGAACACCATTCACTTTGAAGTCATGACTGGTGTTATCATTTTCAGTAATGAAAAATTTGAAGTCAAACAGCCTCATCCAACAAGCCTCTCCATTAAGCTCGGTCTTTAGATAATTGCCTCCTCCTCTAAGTTGGTCGAGATCCCCTTGAACTTGTGCGCGCCACCTACGGCGAGGAGGTCCTCTACTGCGTCGTCCCTCGGGGTTAGATTCGAATACTCTGCGGGCCGGAGCGTTGATGTCCATTCGTTTTTTTGACTAGGTCGATGTCGCTGTACAGCTCATTTAGTTCGTGATTGAATCTTCTACTCCAAAACCCGTCAACGCAAACGGGACCGAAAATCTTACGAAGAATTTTTCTCTCGAAGCGACCAAGGATATCTTCATCCTCTTTTAATAAAGTCCATGTTTCAGCACCGTAAAGCAGGATTGGGATGATCAGGGTCTTATACTCGTAGAGTCTCCTTAGTTGTTTGAGATAGCGCTTTACTGTTGAATTGCCTTATAAGCCCAAAAAAACAGCGATTGGCAAGAGTTATTCTTCGCTTGATTTCTGCGCTGATGTTGTTCTCAGAGTTTATAGCAGAGCCAAGGTAGACAAAGTCCCTTACTACCTCGAAGTTATAGCTGCCCACTGTGACGTTTCGTCCAATTCGTCGGTGTTGGTTTTCCCTTCTTGTTGACAGCATATACTTGGTTTTGCCCTCGTTTATCGCTAAACCCATTTTGGCCGTTTCCGCCTCAATGCTTGCAAACGCACCGGTGACAGCTCGCTGAGTTCTTCCGAAAATGTCTATATCGTCGGCGTATGCAAGCAGTTGTACAGACTTGTGAAAGATTGTGCCTCCGGTGTTGGCTTGTGAGTTCCGCACAGTCCGTTCAAGCACAATATTAAAGAAGTCACATGTGAGCGCCTCACGTTGTTTGAAACCTTTTTTGACATCAAAAGTCTCGGTGAGGTCATTACCGACCTTGTTGGAGCAGCGAGCGTTCTCCATCGTCATCATGCACAGACGAACAAGTTTGACAGGAATGTCAAAACTAGATAATGGCTCTATAAAGCTCTTTTCTATAGATGCTGTCATAGGCGGCCTTGAAATCGATAAAGAGATGATGAGTGTCGATTTGGACTTCTTGGGTTTTCTCCAGGGTCTGCCAAAGTGTGAAGATTTGATCGATGGTGGACTTTCCTGGCCTGAAACCGCGCTGATAGGGTCCAATCAGGCTGTTCATAAAAGGTTTCAGATGTTCGCGCAATATCGCAGAAAAGATCTTGTATGCGATGTTGTGGGGACTGATGCCTCTATAATTGGCGCAGTTGAGGGGCTCCTTTCTTGTGGATCGGGCAAACGATGCTGAGATTCCATTCATCAGGCATACACTCGTCTGACCAAATCTTAGAGATGAGTTGGTAAATGCACTCTACCAATTCATCCCCAGCTGCCTTGAAAAAATCGGCCGGTAAGCCGTCAGATCCAGCAGCCTTGTTGAATTTTAGCTTGAATATTGCTAGCCTCACTTCGTTTTGGTCAGGTGGATGGAAATTTTGATTATGTTGAATTGTTCATTCTGCCTGGCAGCTGATTGTTGGTCTTCGTCGTCGTTATACAGTCTGCAGAAGTAGTTTTTCCATATTCTCAGCACCCCGACTGTGGTTCTACTACGAGGTTTCCATTTTCATCTCGCTCTATATGTCCTAGCCATCTCAAACGTCCAATACGCAGTACAGCTCGTATAGTTCGCCATTGAATCTTCTCATCCAAAACCCCACAATGCAGACGGGACCGAATATCTTACTAAGAATTTTTCTCTCGAAGTGACCAGAGATATCTTCATCCGCTTTCAATGAAGTCCATGTTTCAGAGCCGTAGAGTAGGACTGTGATGATCAGGGTCTTATACAGAGTGTCCTTAGGTTTTCGAGATAGGGCTTTATTGTCGATTTGCCCTACTAACCCAAAAAAGCCGCGATTAGAAAGAGTTATTCTTCGCTTGATTTCTGTGCTGAAGTCGTTTTCAGAATTTATAGCAGAGCCAAGGTAGACAAAGTTCCTTACTACTTCGACAAGGAAGGGCGAAGGATCTGTATCTGAAGAGATAGCTAGGCTACATTTACAAACTTTCCCAATTTCTTAAGTTCCTCCAAAGTAGTAAGAAAAATAATTTTCCAAAGTTGGTTGTTCATTGAGTTCTGTTTAAATCTCATGCCGCAATGGGATTGCTGGTCAGAAGAGGACTTGTCAAGAACTGAATATACTTTGGGTTTCACTACGTCCTCGGTAAGGGCTTACTTTGACGGTTACATTTAATTTTAACAAAATTTATTTTGGAATTCTTGATGTATTCCATCGAATAGAAGTGCAGCGATTTCTTATGGTTCGTACGAGCTATTAAACCTTTTCCAAACATTTCACTGCGTTCGGGACAAAAATAATAATCCCACAAAAAGGCATAATAATAATTAATTTTTTACAACAAAGGAAACGAAGGATTATTATCAAACCCTTCTCAAGGGAAAACAGTTCATGAGTAAATTTCGTTCTTTTTGTTTCAATGGGGGTGATTTTCTTCCCGGCTTTTGCCTTAAATTGATTACAAAGCTTTCTACTATTACCCGATAAGTAAAAGAAGGAAAAGATTATTGAATTTATTTGGAAAACGCTTTTTCACAAATTAATGTCAAAATTTGTTACTAAAATTTCTTAACACGAGAATATGCCCTATAAGCCCAGCAAATTAGAAAGATTGATTGCGTTGGCTTTGACCCCGATTGAGACACTCGATATACCTCAGTATGTCTCTTGGCTGGGCTCACTGTAGCTTTTGACAAGTGGAGTAATCTTTTCTGGCAGTCGCATGACAGTTACAAAGAATGTGTTCTCCCGATTTTTTTTGGTCTAGGTAATGTCGACAGGTAACTGATTCAGATAAATTCATCTTGTTTAGATAGTATTCAAGCGAACAGTGTCGTATTAAATAGTCGGCTAAGATCTTCAGTTCTTCCTTGCTAAGTTCTTCAAGTTTTTTGGCTTTATTGTGGTTGCGGTTGATAAATCTGTTTGCTCGTTTTAAGTCCTCTATTTTGGGCCAGTAAAGTTATATGCTTTCCATTGGTTTATTTTCAAGTGAGCACTACTCGGCGGCATACCGAATTATAATTCGCAGCAATAATAGCCGATTTGGGCTTCTACTACGTTAAGAATCCACTCTTATGTTCCCCAATGCTTCATGACCTGGTATCGTTCCCCAGGATTGGGTGACATTATTATCAGATGTTAAGTTTGCAAGGAGTTTGAGACAATTCCAAATAAACTTTTGCCATACCGTGTAGGATTTAAGGAGTCTGATTGTTGCTTGGCGGTTCGAAAGCATGATGATGCATGCATCATTGATTTTTCTCTTCAGGCACTCACGTACACTTATAAGGTACTTTCCAAAGTAAACAGAATTTTTTAAAAATAAGTATCTCTAGTGAGGCCCTATATTGGCAATCACATGCGTCGGAAAGATAAATCCTTCACTGATGTACTGTCAAAATTTCATGACATTTGGAGCTGATTGGTAGCATGAAATTTTTTCCTAGCGATCAATTTACAATATTTTGGAGAAATGAAGTCCTTTAAGCATTGTCTCCGGGATTTTGAAAAACGGGAACGTAGGATGGCTAGTGAAGTCACCAATTTTAAGGTTCAGTATTTTAAGGAGTCTGAGAGCCTCTTTTTGAATCGCCATGTAAAGCGGGGTGAAGTTAAGGATGGTTCCTTGAGCTGCGGTAGAACAGGTTTTCAGGTTTTTATTGCCGCCATGATACTGACACAAACCAGATGGTGTATTGTACTCAATTTTAGTTGTGACGTGGCTTGTAGGATTTTTGATTGCCATCCTATTGTTGCGCAGGTGATCGTGGGTTTTATGATGGCTTTGTAGGGCCAGTATATCATCTTGAGGTTTAGTATCTAACTCTTATAGTACAGGTGTTGGCACATGAATATTGGCCTAGTAGTCTTACTAGTAACTTTATCTACGAGTAAGTGCATATTCCAGGTAAGCGTTCTAACTGGGTCGACCCCAAGATATTCCGTCTCCTTTGAGAAGTGGTTGGAGATATTTTCCAGCTTTAATTGAGCGAGAACTATTTTCGTCTTTCTATAAAATGCGCCATTGCCATCCCAATCTAGATGTTAAGTTGGAGACATCTTACATCATCTCTTTCATAATCATGGCATTCTAATTTTCCCCTAACACTGATGTATAGATCGTCAGCGGATGTAATCGGATCTTGAAAATAGTCTCTGATAGCTCTCATTCTCTTACACGATCCTCCGCACTCTTCCTTTATTTTCCTACTTCGTGGCGTAGTTAGGAACCAATTTATGATCAGGAGTGTAATGACTTTCCTGAAAATGAACTATTTTATAGCCTCGTAGGAAGTGTTGTTGAAAATACCCTGGATATCTATGAAGGTACAGAGGAGGCAACAATCTCTTAAGCATTCAAAGACTTTTGAATATCAAAGACGACACAATGAGTTGCAGTCTCAGCTTATGGGACGATATAATATGGGTAATGGTTCAGCTATATTCCATCATTTGGTATGAAAACAACCATAGTCTTAACCCAAAAATGGACTGAATCAGAACTCCTTTTTAAAGTGGGGGGGGGCATAGGGCCCATTTCATGTAAGTTATTTTGTGAAAACTTTCTCCGATAGCCTATTGTCTTAAACGGATCGCTAAGAACTTGGTTCTTCAGTGGATAAGTGGATATAGCGGTATTGAAGACAGTACAGTTTTCTATTTTCTTGCAATAGGGTTTCCAAGTCTATTGCTTTGATCTTCTAATTTTTTTTTGAAAGCTGCTAGGACTTCTTTGTCTCGACAAAATCGCAATTCTCTCACTTCGCGTCTGCTCTGCTCTAGATTAAAATTAATTTCTTACTTAGTTCTGGGACTCATTTTTCTTCTACAAACATTTTTGTTTTCTTTTAAGTGTCCATGGAGGAAAAACTAAATTTATTTCTTAGTCAAACTACTTAGCAAATGTATTCCCAACTGTACAGACTTCAAATAGATTTTTTTTTCTCCACATATGCATGTATACGTGCATGTGTACACGTTGATTTCATACTTCCTTCAGTTGTCGATATATGTATCTTTAGGGAACGGAAAAAAGTTTTTAGCATAACAAATGAGAGCCACATTTCCGTTTCCAAAGAAACATGTAAATTCAATGTTATACAAATAAAACACAACAAAGCAAGAAAGAAAACAAAGAATCCTTGTGCCCTCCGGAAGGAGAGAAGATAAATAAATGTCGTCCCCTTCATAATGGTATTCGACCCAATGAAGTCACCATTTTTGCCGATAGCATTATTTTAATTTCGAAATCCTAGAAATCTTACGATTAAAGTTCTTTTTTTCGAATTCGACTGAACAGAAGAATCCCAACCGAGATGATCCAGGATATTGCCACAAGTTCCTTTAATCAGACACCGGACGACAAATAATAAAAATACGACTTCCCTTAGAAGTGAAAAGTGATTCGATTTTTTTTTTTTTTTTTTTGTGCTCATCATATAAATTGGCATCCACTCAATAATGGTAAGGATGTCAATCAAAAATTCTGTTCTGAATTGGCTTCCTCGTACACACTAGCATACACGCACTGGAAGGGAAGGATATATGCCCTTCTGAATGGATTGGAGGGTGAAATAAGTGTGTTCGGTTACTGAAAGGGATCAGGAGGCTTTACAATCTATTCAATCGTATGCGACAATGGTGAATGGATGTGCTGAGAATTGAATCGATTTACTTGAAAATTTCTTTTCATGGAAGACCCTTTCAGTCATTGGGGAGGCGACGTGGAGGATACACACATTTCCTCAATTAATTGCCATTCAAAATCCGATTACTTCAATTTAATTATAGCAACAGTGCTATGCAAATTGTTACAACGACAAGACAACGAAGGGCCGTGAGTAGATGTGCTTACACACTATCCTCGTCAGAGGGGTCTCCCCCAGGATATGTTGACAGTACCAAGGCAACGTGTCCGCCTCAGTAAGGGAAAACATGTGCAGTGGGTTTACATGGCATTATTAACAATGCAGCGTAATATCCAGTTGCCTCTGTGGCAGATACATCTTTTATAGGCTGGGGGGAAGGATACATTTCGAATTAATTTACGCCCACGAGGATCGCTGTTGGGGAAGGACACGTCTATAGATTTGCAATGTCACTCGGGCTGTAAGAATATATTTCTAATGAAGACTTTACGCACGAAGCTTGTGGTATATAATTTCAGGATTTAAGGCGTTTAGATTATTTTTATGGCATACAAAGCTTCATGTGTTTTAATCAGATACATGACCTCTTTAAATTTAATTGCATGTTTTGTATATTTATGTATACATATTTGACCCAACAGCTCATTAAGTGCTTAGCCTAGCTTCTTGCAACCACTCGTGTTGTGTGCGTTATATTTTCAGTACGATATAGAAGGGACCTACAGTTTTGTGCCGTATCCGAAGAACATTTTTTATTTTTGAGAAGCTTTCTCCTGACAACAGTACTCTCGGATGTTTGTCAAACGTTCGCGAGAGGTGGGACTGTAAGGTGTTTTCTGGGATCCGAATATGGAACCTCATGCGCAGTGGTCCGACAAATTAGCCACTGTGCCACGGCGCATAACGATTCCATAGTTGTAATCGTGTACCATCTTAGAATTGATTTCATATTAGCTATCTCAGCTACCTAATATAATCATAGCGTCTTTTTTGTAATAGCGCCAGTCAAATTTAAGTTGGACACGTATTCGTGTCTCTTGAGTTTCCGCCTAGAAAATATTTCTATAATTGAGTAGCTTGTTCCACTTTCAACTAAATGTAAAAACGGAGGATCAACTCCTTCTTACTGCCCTCATTGTTACCAGCATGCATTTATGGTTCTCCTAAATAAAGCGTCGTATACTATGAGATCACATCATGAAATCCATGAACGGTAAGCTTTTCTAATTAATTTATCCTAACATTTATCCTTAATTATTTGCTGTTCGAGATAAATCCTATGTACTTCAATTTCTACTTCTGCTGGCCACTAGCTCCTGTCAAACGAATAGGATAATGCGGCAGATGCATTTTTCTATGAAAGAGTGTTGCGATAACATTGCCTAAATTTAGGTTTAGGCTCAGTATCTAACACATGTGTCTTGATAAAATTATAGACAACAAACGATTTAGAAAGATTGATGTCCTTTCATTTACCCAAAATAATGAATTTCACTCTTCATTACCTCAAAGACCCATTACATATGTGTGGGGTCGACTTTTTTTTTTAAATGCCTCCTTCCAATTATATGGACTATCAGATTCCTAATTATATAAGAACATACAAAACGCGTCCTACTCCTACCAAAAAGGTAAAATATGTCAAACTTTTCTCATCTTACAACTTGGTAGTTAGCTTATATTTATCCTTAGGAAATGTACGTAGAGTAACTCAGTGCATACTCGAAACAAATACTAGATACCGGAACTGAATGCAAAAATTGCCTTTAGAGTAAACATGCAGGTACTTAAGCCCAATATCACCTGAGTTTCAAACCACTACACCAAAAGTAATCTTTTCCCATCTCTTCTTTTCATTTCCACACTACGTATTGCAATTGCACCAATAGAATTAAAATAATTATGTTAGTATTTAAAATGAAACGTATGTAACTAACATTTTCAGCCAAGCTCATGGACTGACATGGCGCTACTATGATATATCCACCTTTTTCTACAGAAGGGACTCTCGGGTACTTGAACCAAGTGTGCTCTAATGTACCTTGCAGGTGCGTTTTGCCCTTTAAATTACTTTATCGTAAGAAAGTTATCATTCCTCTCGCATTTTTTTTATAAAGGCTGGCAGAAAAGTTTTTTTTTTTTGATAAAGGAAATTCATTATTCCAGGCTATGCTACTGGCCTCAGAATTTTTCTCAACAAAGGCTCAACAGCACAACACCAATCTCATGTTTACATGGAATACTCTACACTCCACCCTCTTCCTTTGCTATATTTCCCAGTGGGCATAAAACACCAGCTCTACTATAACCTATTTCTCAACCGCTCGTGTCGAAATTACGTTCAAAGAAAAACACTCATACGCCCCAGTGTCCATCCGTAGTATTCACTATCCCTTTTTGACGTTACCTTTGAGGATAATTCGAAACCAGTCATGGACCTACAATCTGACTATTTCCAATTTTGAAAGCGAAGCAAACAAATTCTCTCATTTTTCATACAAACTCAATTCCATACAAAAGGAAACCCACCAGGGAAGAATAGTGAAAAATAGAATCCGCATACCCTATATCCATACGAGAGATAGATACTTCAGATAGATGGTAATCACATCCTTTGCCATACACTCTCACTCTAAAGCAGTAATGTCATGTATTCATTTAAGCTAAAAGAGTTTAGGTATCGGAGCAGCTATAGGGAACCATCCTTCCATCTTCCATGGTAATTATTAATGGGTCAGTGACTACCTAAAGTCCCTGAGATTATTCTGTACCACATTCAACCTTATTCAACAACCATCCAAGTATCTAAGCAAAAGCGAATGAACCAAATTAAAGGTATATACGTCTGGCTTCCATGTTTAAATTCAACCACATAAGCAACAGCGTTGAGGGTCTGCTGCTGTTAATCAATGTATGAGGATTAATCAAAGGATTATGGTGACAGCTAAATGTAGCTTTCTTTTTCGAAAAAGGGGACGGGATAATAATTTTGATAGATGATTGTGTACCGCAGGTGAATAAACAGTAAAGTGCACAGGGTACTGGCATTTATCATCGCTGTACCCTTTAAAACTCAAATAGAGTTGAGTTGGAGATAAATCGCAGAAAATAAACTACCTTTGGGGGGAATGTGAGTGCAATTGATTCAGTTGCCTGTTTTTTATTGCAAAACTTCCAGGGGTTTTCATTACAAATCGTCTGTATGTGAGTTAGTATGCGGCAGAGGAACGATTTTAAAGAACGTAAAATGAAGAAATATCGAAACTGTTTATTGTACCATACGGTTGGGTGGGGAGGCTCGGGTGATTTGCCTCGTTTTTACTTCGTTTGCGAGTTACTTAACCATGGTAAGCTCCTGGTTTATGTCCCTCTTCTTTGCGGGTGACACATGGAGCTGCGGAGCTCATTTCTCACATGTGTGTATTTTCACAAGCACCGAAATGGATTGTGGTCGGTAATATATCATTGCGGGGACTTACTGACGGAAAATTTGTTGTGCAGCAAAGTTAAACGGGCTTGTTTATCAAGTGCCATAAAAAAAGCTTAATTTCAGTAGTTTGTTGATACTGAGGTTATGACACAAGTGCTGAAAAAGATTTCGATGAGAATAGGGGAGGCACGTTAAACGTTTTCACAACGTTCTTACTTTCTTTCAAACAAGCGAAGATTATTTTTTAGTCAATCAACTTTTTGCTACTGTTTTAATTTTACATGATTAAAACCAAATATGCACCATAAATATGGAAGTGAAAACTCTTTAAGAATTCCGGCCAGATGACCAAATTAAGGTAAAAGGACGGTAATGCAGCGCTGGTGCTTCTACCTGATCTATTCGATCGTTACTTACTTAAGGGCTACTAGCATGGTAGCAGACCTCAAGCAAAGCTGCAAAAAAAGCTATAACAACATTTTACAAGCTCGCATGCATGAAAAAAAAACAAAAATAAAAGCCTACCTACCACAATTGCTTCGAACGTTGGCGAATCACCACCCGTTCAATGAAGAGCATTGGTCAAAAATTTTGTTCAGAAGAATACTTCCTTCACTGAATAAATTTTTTGGACGGAAAGTATTCAAAGTATGCAAATTTACAACGAATTGTTGCAACGTATGTGGTCCTGCATTGCCAAGTAGAAGAATTGGTCCTCGTCCGGCAGTCATTTCTTAACTTTTCATGCATAATCGCAATTTCTCCGCAGCACGACTCTTTAGAGACAGTTTTACCCATTTGAAGGAAATCAACCCCTCACATGCCGACCGCACTGTTATGATAAGTTTTCTTGTGTGAAGGAATGCTTTTACATGCTGTCTTGGAGCTTCACCGACGTCTACTAACCATTATCCTGATTGCCTTCGATTATTGAACAAAATCCACATTTCACTCAACGTAATAATCCGGTTTAAAAATTACTCGGCTAAACTACTGCCAACCTGCAATTTACGCAATTTATTGGCTTCAGTGAATTTGAAGTTATTTTTAGTGGTTGCTATAGATACTTCAAACTTCCCTGCAAAGCAACGTGTAGCCATTGTGCTTTTTTTTTTTTTGTGCGCAGGTAGGTGTGAAAGTCATTTATGAATACTTGTAGTCCGTGCTATGAGTTATGCCTAAAGTTGCTATCTATCCTTTTTCTCACGGGATACTCCTTTTTTTCAGATCCCAAAAACCTATCCCGCGAAAATTTTCTAAATCCTTTTTTTCATACAATTCCTAACGTATATAATACTTTGAATTTGATTAGTGGCGAACTTTAGACTGTTAGACTGAACGATGACAGCAGGCGAATATTGTACACGTTCACAGCGAACGAGTAAAGGCAAAATTATAATATAATAGTCGGAAGCAATCGGATGCTAATTTTATAATTCTGCGTTAAGTTTGCTTTAGTACTGTCAATAGCAAAAGTAGCCTATAATAGGCGTATATGTTCGGAAGCAATTGTGTCGTTCATAGCCATTCACAGCTATGCAACTGTCAAATTTTCGTATGAAAGAGCGTAAGTGATCAAAAGTTTAACGCATCGAAGAAAAAGCTATTATGATCGCACAATACAAATCCTTTGTATTCGCACTGTTTCGGAAGTGGTCGTACGAAACCATTCTTCTTTTAGTTCAGCCTTAAACCATACACATTACTATTATCATTCATGTGCGCGTAATTTTTTTTTTAATTTGCTGCACGTCCGTTTTAGCGAACTTTTTCGCATCAGTGTTTCGTTAATCTAAAGAAAAATGAATGTCGAAACCGAAAGGAAAATGCATCTTCAACGCAAGAGTTCGCGAGAGTTGACACATTGAAAGCGATTCTCACGGTGAAATGCAATTTGATATGATCATGCGTAGAGTTCTATCACTTTTTGAAAAGAAAGCCACATTTGCTCCTCTAAATTGCTAAAAAGGAGAAATATTCCACCAAAAGTGATGCCATTGCGAGTTGAAGATTGATGTTGAAGACGATGACAATGAAGTTGTAACAATGTTGGTTGATTGGTTGATTGGTTGGTACAAGCATATAGGTATTTTTGACGAATAAAATATGAATTTGCGGTAGAAATTTCTTTATATTTGATATCCTTTTATTATCCTTTTTTTTCCTCATTTTGGTATCCCGCGAAATTGCCGAATTTAGTAGTTTTTTCCATTGTTTCGCCCAAAAAAAGATGGTAAGTTTAGTTATGCCCGACTCCATGCTTCCGCATGGTTACGTGGTAAAAAGAAATTCCTCTTATTGCTCTATTCTGTTATTTGCCTGCGGCACCGCCTGTCAAGGAATTCCTTCGCAGCGGCAGGTTTTTGTATTTCGAGACTTCTTTTTGACAGATTCTTCGCTTCGCGCGTTTGTCGTTGGTTGCTCCTCATACGTAATTGTTGCATCATACTTGTGATAACTTCACTTGCAATCTCCCAGCCTTTGCTCTTCGCCTATATAAATGTAATCAAACTTCTTGGGGTCACTAAGCCGCAAATTGCCCTTTCTAAGATGTTCCTAGCAGTAATTGGGGCATTCCATCAGTACACGCTCTGCGCTCTGTATTTTTCGTTCACAGTGTTGGCAGAACAGATCATCCGCTTGCCGGTACTTATAGAAGAAGTTCCGGAAGTATCCATGCCCGATAGGAATTGTGTTAAGTTAATGATTTCTGCTAATCCATTCATCAACTTTGGGAATATATTTATATGTCCATCGCTCTTTGATTGTGATGTTCCGCCTATTCTTTCTACTTTCATAGCTTCCATATTTGTACTTCTTTTCTTTTTCGTGCTAGTTTTCGCGTAGTACAGCAGTATTCTTCGCATCTAAATCTACAGTCATTCGGCCTGAAATTATAATTATCGCATTATATAATGCGCGGTATAGACTTAAAGTTGTGCATCTATGCGCTTAGTTCATCGTTCTAATGTACGACTTACGATGCGTCGCTGATACCCATATTGGGGCCACATACAGGTGTATTGACTAACTCACTATCATTTAAAAGTTCCTAATAGGTTGCCTCGGTCCGCCGATAATGTCTGCATAGTGTCGCTACTGCCCGAAAGGTTTTCTCGCTTACGTGCGTAAGGTGGTCCGATATAGTTCGTAATTCATAATTCGGTGTCATCCATGATGAGCATCGATCTTCCTCAACACTTCGTTAAATGCCTGGTTAATTTCCTTCCTAAGGGGAAATGCATTTCTTAAAAAAAAAAAAAAAAAAACAATAAACAGGTGTCTCCGTCTCGGACAAAACTAATGGTAGATCGGAAACTACATATGCAACAACCTAGTTCTGTGCTCATGTTTATTGTTACTTACTTACTTAGGTGGTGCTACAGTTCGGGGTGAACCTGGGCCTCAACCAACAAGCCTCTCCATTTAGCTCGGTCTTTAGCTAATTGCCTCCAGTTGCGCACTCCAAGTTGGTCGAGGTTCCCTTGAACTTGTGCGTGCCACCTACGGCTTATATTAGCGAATTTAGCCTTGATCCGGATAGTCATAATACGCTCGCTCACGTGTTGGAAGCTTAAGACTTCTTGCCTAAGTCTGCCGCGTATGACAAATCCGCATCCGAATAAGCGTTGCCTGTTGCCTCTGTAGCAATCACCGTAGTAGACGTCACAGTTTTTCATCCTCTTTTTGCCGGCCCATCCCATCGCATTTCGTGGATGGTGGTAATACCTGCTTTATAGCAGACCAGGACCTCTGCTAGTTGTTCGGCTGCACGTTGTCTGTAAAGGGACAGAACATTCCACGTACAGATCCATGGGTCGTTACCCTTATTTTATTTGCTGGGGTCGTCATCAAATGAGTCGTCCTTATCCGAGGCTTTTGGTTGTTTCCGAATCATAGGCTTTTTACGTGGTAGGGAAGTTACCCCGACGGCACAACCCCCAACCTGGAGGGGCAGTTCTTTTGTTATTCCCCTAGGACGAGGGGCCGGGTATACCGGTGCCAGTAGCCCACTACGGCAGTATGAGCGCTGCCGTTGCCCCATTAAGGGCTCCTCCGCCACCATGTCTATTCCATTGGAAATTCCTTACCGACCTGTGATCCGAATACGTCGAAGCAGCTCGCGCAATGTATTCACTAAGTTCAACCTAACTGAAACTATAGACACCACCGTTGACTCCGTCTAGGGAATTCGTCCGCTGCCGCCTGGAACAGAAAGAAGTGCTCTAGTGAGAAAGCTCTCTTCCCCCCCTCTCTCATCTGCTGCCGCCAAGAATCCGCCAAACGGGGTTGGTTACCTATTTCTTGGATTAAGGTATTAGGCACCCGGCTGCCACCGCGTGGAGGTTGAGAGTAGGAGTTGGTAAGCCTCAGCTGGGTGTAAACGCTTGTGTTTTCATATGACCGCATCCACTACCGTTTGACAAATCACAGAAAACACCAACAAGTTTTTTCGTGGCCCCACCTCTCGCGAACGTCTGACAAACATCTGAGAGTATTGTTGGCACGAGAAAGCTCCTCAAAATGCAATAAATTGCCCTTCGGATATGGCATATTGTAGGTCCCTTCCATTCCTGTGAAAAAATATAACTCACGCAACACCAATGATGGGGAGAAGCTGGGCCCAGGTACTTAAATGGCTGTTGCGCCAAATATATTATATTAGTCTCAGCTGAGTGAAACGCTTGTGTTTTCATATGATCGCGTGCACTACCGTTTGTTTGTTGTTGCTGATGGTTTTTTTTTAAACTCAAATCCGAGAGCACTCAGACTCACCGGTCTATTGTACTGCCAAGCAGGAACCTTTTTTGGTGCAGCGGTTGAAAAAATGTCGATATAATTCGTTTTCCTTTATACTCGGGTGGCTGATGATTGCTGTTCCCCGCTGGGGCTTGAACCTGTACACATCGGTTAACGAGCAAACACACTACCCAGTGCACCATTGCCACCCTCTAAATTGGTCCTTATGTGTATGTTGCTGATACTTCCCTATTTTTGTCCCATCTCAACCAAAATGCCGATTTCAATGCTTCACTACTAAAAGAAAGAAAAAAACATTCACTTAGCTTTAGCTCCTGTTTCAGCGACAGCAAACATATCTACTTAGGCTGTATCCAGTCAAAAATATAACACAGTCCGTAACTCTACTATTTTCGTAAGCTGGCTAGTACACACGGTGCATCGGTTGCTATTGAGCGTCAAACCATCAAGTCCCACCAGAGGCAAACATTTACCGAGAAATTCATATATTCACGGTACAACCAAAAAGTGTTTCCATTAAATTTGTTTGCAT
This sequence comes from Brachypalpus laphriformis, assembly GCA_945910035.1. Lineage (NCBI taxonomy): Eukaryota > Metazoa > Arthropoda > Insecta > Diptera > Syrphidae > Brachypalpus > Brachypalpus laphriformis. Next base: position 284,162,645 of record OX246754.1, read on the forward strand.
ACATGGTACATAGATTAAATCACTGACCACGTACCTACCATCTCCTGCAGCGAAGTTAATTCCATTTAAAAAAAAACTTCATAGCTTGCGGTGTAAGCCACTTGATATTCCATCGGCACCATGATACCACCAACAAGATACCTGCAAAGCAAAACACATAGAACGTGAAGTCCTCCCTATTGCCCATCACCTGGAAAGTAGCAGATTTGTGCTCAGGTTTCAACAACATCAAGTCCTATTACACCGCATTCGAGTCAACTCTCTTCGGTTGAATGAATGATCATTCAATGTGAACAGCCGCTCTGTGGTCCTCACACAAAGAGGACCCAACCCCAGAATGCAGTTTTCTATTCAAATGCAGAATTTAACTGAGAACCACGCAGCATACCGAAATGCAATTATACGGGGTAAATTCGCTATCCTATACAATATGTACCGTCATGCTGTAGGTCCTTATGTTTGCTTCCTGCAAATAGTGGTACATTCGTTAATTAAAATTTTGAGCAGCGAGGTTTTCTTTTTATTTTTCAGCCTTGCTGCCCTTTCATGATTTCTTTAGGGTAACTGAATTTATTGACTAGGGGTTTCGGGGGTTGATGAGTATCCTTTCAAGAAGGGTATACCTACTTGTGTTTGTTCTCGCCTCGCTGGCGAAATGTGATGATGTTTTCATTGGAACAGGACATTCCTTTTAGATTTCATCATTTGCATAAATGTGAGAAAGTTTTTTCCTTGATGGCTTTCACGCTTTTAGCGAGGCTTGGGCATTTGTCTGAAATATGGCTTACACACCAAACTCACTGAATGATGATGAGGAATAAATAATAAAAATCGATATAGTGTGTGTGTTGCTATAAAACAAAACGGAATAACTTATAAAACCAAAGTTGTCAATAGCTTTTGGAGTTTTGTTTGTACTGGAAAGTGGCAGGACAATGAAACTCGTAGTATTCTGGAAACAAAAGGGACTTTAAAAGCAATAAAAGATCCAAATTTCCAATAATGAATGTACAGACGTCTGAACGATAAAAGATAACAAGACGAAAGTTAAAAACTATAAAATATTTTAGTCATTGAAAGCAGGATTGAAAGGACATAAAGCGTACTGTGTATCTGTGCATCAGTACTTATATCGTTGATTTGATTTATTTATGGGGTTTGTTTGATTCATTTTGAATTTATGTCCTTTTTACGAGTTACTGCTAAATTGACTTCCATACCAAGCGGTGGCCGATGTCCTTAGAGAATTAAGAGCAAACTTGGCAACGAATAGACCGGACACTTGTCGCATGGAAAAGGACGTAAATTAGAGATAAATGTTTTAATATTATTTGGTTTTCATTAACAAAAGTTAATTGCTCCTTTTGTGGTTGATAGGTTAAGGAGTAGGTGATAAAGTTGGCAACATTTCGCATCACCAGTGCACTTCAAACAATAAGTACCTATGGGGTACTAGAAACAATGCTGTACATCCTTCTTCTGGACATTAATGTGAAAGCTATAGGTTTCAAATCGGCACTGCTCCCAAGAGAGTCATCATAGTAATGTTACAGCCAAAAGCTAGAATATAGGCCACACACACCATTCCAAGACTTCAATATTGTAAGCACGATGTATTCAAAAAGTATTCAACCTCAATTTATTAAAAAAAATAGAAGTATTCATATAATAATCTTACCCTAATCTGCTTCAAAGTAGTCCTTTTGGACTACCACACACTCTTCTTAACGCTTCTGCTACTGTCAGAAGTGTCACTGGAAGGCTTCTTTTGAGATGACGCGCAGCTGGTCTATCGCATTCTGCATGATCTCTTCTCTGAACTGAAAGTTGGTCCGTTTCAAAGGTATTTTCAGCACACAGAGCCATGTCGAGAGAGTAGAAGGTCTGAAGAGCACAGGCGTATTGCGTTTGGCCAGGAAACTTTGTATCAAATGTAAAGAATGGCCGAGTGCATTATAGAGATGGGCCTGCTAACTACACGCTGCCTACAGGTCCGCCCGTTTGCATTTCACAGCGTCACGAAGGCGAAGCAGAAGCTACTGGTAACACTCTTTGATGAGAGTTGTGGGTAGTCCTGATGAAGACACCACTGGAATCAAAAAGACGGCTTGCTGCGGATCTGCTTTGCTGTTTCGGCCTCGGGATGTTGGATGCTAATTATGTTGGGCCCAGGACTTATCGCTAGTGATGACTGTGTTGAGGAAGTTTGGATCATTGTGTTATCTCCGCACGGAGTTTCTTCTGTTCCATCATTAGCTGCTCTGGCACGAACGTCGCTGAGATTGTCTTGAACCCCAGGATTTGGGCTGGTCCTAATGGCATAACATCGGCTTAGCCAGAAGAGTTCACATTTAGCTAATATGGATAAGATGGCTGGGTCAAGTAGAGCTCGGAAAATCTTCGGATCCACTCTGGATGGACGGCGCAGTGGACGACAACTTCGTAGCAGGTGCCACAATTAAGTGGAGGGAGAAGATGTTGTATTACTCCTTTATCTGTGTGATGCTCATTGCTTCATCCCTGAAGGTCTGTTGAATCATTCAGATCGTTTGCACTTGTTCGTTTGATGAGTGCAGATCATTTTTTTTACATAAGTCCTGCACCCAGCGAAATTAGTATACACATAATTAAATAAACAATGCCAAATGTATTACTAGCATGCAGCACAGATCTACATGATGTCTCTATTTCTAAATTCGCTGCATGAGTCAATGCTATCAAATCAGAAAAAATGGAATGGAGCGGAATTTTGCACCAAGTGAAACAGACACAAAAACACTTCGGCTGCAGTCAGCGAATGACAGAAGCCAATGGGATGTTTGTCGAAAAATGTCTGAACACATGCGATTTACTTGCAGATCTACGTTACATGTAGAGCTTCTGGACATGTGATTCTGGCACAACGCATGGTCAGAAAAATTTGGCATAACACTTTAAGGCTTCCCGTCTAAATTCTTTATTACCTATGCACTGTTTGATACATTTTCTGAAAGTGTCAAATGTTCCTTTGGTATCAAACGAGGTCAAGCACTTTAGTGTCAAACGATTTGCTCAACGGTTTCGAATTAAATTACAGTATTTGCTATATAAAAACTTGATATTATCTGAAAAGTATTTGACAGCTTATTTTACAAATTAATTCTTGCGAGGAGTAGTTTGCACAAATTTTCTAAATAAAATTTTTTTTCTCAAAATGGATACGTTTTAGGTTCTAAAGTTAATATTATCAGTTCATCTACTTGAAAATGAAGAGAATGTGGCCCCCAGCAATACCTTCGCTGTCAAATAGCAGCCGCGAAAGCCTCGGTGTGCCTAGGAAAAGATTCAAACAAGAATCGCGAAAAGGAAGTGTCTTCTGCAAAATTGATGCAAGAGCTGCATGGTAAAAAACTGGTATTGTATCGCAATTTCGTGCTAATGGCACATGAGAATTTTTAATATTCACGCATTACTCCGCTCATTAGAGAAGAATAGATGCGATTTCGAAAAAGCATTGTGGTGGCGGATCGACTGGCGGTTGGCCGCAAGCTTCTCCGGTTTGCCCTGCAGACCTCATCCAATGCCTTTGCCACCAAACTTTGTTTTTAAATGCGATAGCTGACCCTGTCAACATTACAGAGTCCTGATTGCACCTCATCCATCTGATCAAGAAGTTTAAGGTTCTTTCGCTATTCTTTTAAATTTCTTCTCAAGCCTACCATCGTTTGAAGCATTTGACACTTCCGCTTTTCATAAAATGTCAAACGGTAAAATGGCATCAAATGCTACCAAATTGTTTGACCCAACTGCTTAGTACCCGATTCCACTAGTTCGCAAGACGTCAAATTTTTGTTTGCTGTCAAACACGATCACACGGACGATGGCCAAATGTTTGACACAGAAATTTGACTGTTACACTGCTTGACACTGTTTGCAAATTAAAGTGTGAGCACTCGACATATAGTGGAATCGCAGCTTTTGCCAAATACTCTCTGCCACATTGTATATTTTGGAAATTTCTAAATTGCCCTACCCCATTTCTTATTTGGGATGGATGAAATAGGCTTCGTGAGACAGTGCTTATTATATCTTTACACATCTAGCCTATTGTTTCTTTTGCTTCAATGTTATCTGATTTCGCAATCCTTTCTTGTAAGAGTGTCTTATGTCGGTAATAAAACGAAGATGGTTATTCGGCATGTAAGCTCAGTATTCTTCACCCAAAAGAAAGATAGTCATTAGCTCTGATTTGATACACACAGGGATTATGAGAATAAAAGTTCAACACTTAAACGATATAGTTTCCAATAAAGTTACAAACATTACAGAACCATCTCTTTATGTAATTTTGAATTTATTCAAATAAAAGTATGTAATTCATACATAAATTGAGAATTCCGGAATCTCCTTCTATCCTTCAATAATCTACAAATCCCCACTACACTAATTGCTTGTAACAGCAGAAGTCAAACAAATTTTACAACCATGCTGAACATCTTTCACATACATAAGTCAACTCCATCGAAAGTTTATCCATTGTCTGCAATATTGAATCGGTTCTGGGTCATCTATCCTTTTAAATGATTAAAATTTGGATTCCCAATAGTTTCGAGAAAGGGAGTTCGAAAATAACTTTGTAATGCTTCATCAGTAATTTAATTTCATATTTGTTCAGTCATCATCGTTGTATGAAGCATTGTGGTCGTTCAGAGGAAATCCATAGAAACGAAACTCTGCTGCACACCCACGGCAAAGCCAAATCCCACAAAGCGATACAATCTATTGAGAGGGATATACTATTATATCCTGTTTCCAGAAAGTTTGGACAACTAATGACGTTACATGTGTGTTTCGTTTTTGCTATTTACACTGGTGAACCAATATTATCTCAAGGTTGAAAATTCTTACTAGGTATCGTCCACACCACATTGGTATGATGGGATAATTTTCTACAAAGTTTAGGAAGTCTTTATTAAATCGAGGAAGTGTGTTGTACGAGTAAGCAAAAGGGTTCAAAGGAAAAGGCGAATCTCTCAGGAATCCCGCAGAGGGAAAATTTGTTCGAATTTTTTTGCTGACCAACTGTGGTTTCGAGAAATTAAGATGATACGCAGGAAACTTGTGCGACACATGAGATTTCCTCTTACATACCTCGGGTGTGGTTCTTGCCACAATAAAGTTGATCCTTCGATTTCATTACAAGGGGATACGTATTAGTATACGTATTCCTTTGGCGTTATAATGAAAGTTGATTTGGGTCAAGTCTAGACAGCAAATGTGGAATATTCATACCGATGAAACCACATTTGTGGACTAGCATAGGTTTGGCCAAAAAAGGGTCTACAGAATCTGACAGGATTCGATTACATGAAAATCCATCAAATATAAATGTAACGAGTGGAATTTGAAATATGATTATAGTCCTCGAAGCTGAAAGGAACCATTGAATTGTTTGGGCTACCTTTTTTGGGGTAAATTAATCAGTGTCCGGGTTGATGGCTTTTTGGGGTGTTGAATTTGATGTTAAGTGTATTGAATTTTTGGTAAATAATAAATCAAGATAATTTCGTATCTTCTGCTGTCATTAAGTTAACTGAACCCTATTGTAACTGATGGGCAACAGCAATAATAAGAAGCCATAATTTGATAGCCTTATAGAAAATTATATGGTCTGCTTCCCTGATGGCTTAGCGAGTCTACCATAAGAAATTAGAAATGGATTTCAAAAGGAATTGTGTGCATGCCTAGGATTTTTGACAGGTGACAGATTTTAGACAAAGTCAATTTTTCCGAAACCAGTTTCAATGATATTGTTTATTTGTTTATTTATCTCAATCTACGATTTACATTAATCCACAGTTTCAATCAAAGTTAACATAAATGTGTCTTAAGAGTATTTTTTGGTATGGTGACGGGTTTCAAACAATAGTGGTCTCGCTCTAAGTATTCTTTGCGAAGCATAACCAGATGACGTACCAGGTTTTGGCGGAAAATGTATCCTTAGGCGAAGCTTCTTATTGGCCTGTTTTCAAAGAGGGGTTATTTTCTTGCTATTTCTGAATCACAATAAGCCCAATGTGGCCGCAGTGATAAGGTGGCCTAATCCTACCTCTTCAGCAATCTACAATCTTGCTATTCCTAAGTCAATTTTGTTCAAATTTTATACATACGTATAAGTATATGACCTGAATTTGAAGTGGTAATAAGCTTCAACTCCATCGCAGGATATTCCTGCTTTGACCTACAGGCGAACCAAAATATTCACAAAACAAAAGGTTATAAGGACGTTCAGGATGCAATGTAACAAATTTTGTTTACGCATACTGTTAACTCCCAGAAACACATATGTACGTGTTTTATAGTTATATTCTTACATACTTGATTTTGTACTAGTCCATACAGAAAAAATGTCAATCCGGCCAACGTACACATAACCAGGACCATCTAGGTAAATCGTTTTTGTTGATTAATGTAAATAGCTTGCAATGAGGTGAATAAATTTTGCTACAGCCAGTACAGCAGAGCATTACAGCCATTCGATACGTGCGATAAAACAGCCCGAGTGAAAACGGGTGAGGGGAAAATGTACTTTCTTAAGTTCCAACTACCATGACTGCTTTTTTCAACAAAAGCAACATTCATTTTAAATGTACTATTGTTATCAGCAGCAGACTATGCAAATCGCCTTAGGCTGCAAAGAGGGAATGAAGAAAAACCTCACTACATTCGTAGCTAACGACAGAACTCTTACAAACTCTTTAGAGGAGCTGCTAATGGAGTCGTATCCCTGAGTGCAATAATTCTAATGAATGAAATGAAAATCTCTGCAAAAGAAAGTTCACTAGTTGCCGCGAGTTTTATGACAGAAAGATAAGATATGGACAAATAGGCGATGGTCGTGCCGAATATAAAAAAAAAAAAACTACAAAGCATAGTTTTAGTTTCATTGAACATTGGCTTCGGAATGAAGCTTCAAAATACCCCTAGAGCAGAATACTGACGCTGCAGCAATGATATGAATGTTTTTTTTTGTTATGGCGGCAGGGTTCTTTTCCAACGAAATACTTATGAACTACTATATTAACTACTTAGAAAGTTTAAAAATTGGTGAAAAATGGATCTATGCTACTAGAATTCGATAACGTATTCCAAAGTACTACTGGACTTCCTGCAGATTCTAAAAAAGCTCCTCATCTGCTATATTTTAGGCTTTTCTGGTGACCGGGCTGAAGGTCTATTAAGATACGTAATTCTTATTATGGCTGACGAATGCTTTGCAATCCTCTCCGGTTAAAGTTCTCCACGAGTTTCTTAGCATATTTCAGCTCGTTTTTATGGATTCTAGTTACGTTTTCCTTCTCTGTTCTCCTCTAGGAGTTGTTATCTTAGTGACGTGATATTTCGCAGAATGGTTCAGATTATACAAAAGTTTCTGCTGCTCCTATATGGCTAGAAAATGTGGTGCTTCTTTAACTTCTATTCCGGCATGGATCGGCTTCCAGTAACAGATGGGTTTGAGATAAGAAGCATACTGCAGGAGGACCGGAATAAATAGGCTGCTGCTAAGAACTGTACTCACTGGAAGCAGCCTGCTATGAAGTGACACAGTGAAATTAAAGTGAATGATGAGGGCCTCTGCAGATGCTGTCTTAAAAATTAAACTAATGAGCTCTCAGAAATCTCAAAATAAAATCGTTATACATCACAAGAATATAACTCTGACTAAAACCCTCTTAGTGGGATTCGCAAGTGTAGGAAAGACAACTATTTTTTATTATTTTTTTTTAAATTCTTAGTAACATGCTATAGTGGCAATGTAGTCGTTTATTATGTGGTAGATTAACGGTGTAAGTACCAACCAAAACAATTTTTTCTGCAGTGAAAATGTGGCCACACAATATCTAGATTAATCCAACAAGTACACAAGAAAATCAAAGTAATAATAAATACTGTGAAATAAAAACGTATGTAAAAAATTAGCTTTTCCCCGTAAGCTGTCCTTAGAGTACCTATATACAATTAAACTATACATCACCTGTGCTTTAAAAACGACTGCATCTAAAAATATACCCCTTTCCGTTCTCTCAAATTTAATTCCAACTTACGTTAAACAGCTTCTAAGGTATTTTTAAAGTTTCATACTCTTAGGTGCAAGTTGATTAAGTTGAAAAGTACGTATGTACAAGTATATATACAATAAGTCACCGTTTTTTCCGTGGGCTATCGTCTGATAAACCTCCTGTTACACTTCACATACAAGGAAGAAATAAGGAATGTTTTTTTTTTCTTTGCCGGACTAAGGCCGACATATGCACATGCATCAAGTCATGAGATCCCAAAATAACCTCTCAAATTAAACCCCGTGACTAAAATTGAGTCAATCATTTCTACAGCTCATTAAAACAAAACTTAAATTTTTCCAATACGAAACTTCTTTTTAATTAAATAAAATTTTTAGAAAAATCCTTGCTCTTTCTCTTTCAGATTTCCTCATCCACAAAGTCCTCCTGGTGATGGACTGGCAATGTACAATCATCGCTCACCTGGCAGTGTTCATCGCCAATATATCACCGCCCGCATGTGTCAGCTAAGCACATCAACTTTCATTCATCAGCATGCTGATTCACATAAACAACAGCAACAACAACAGCATCCACCACTGGCAACCGAGTTCGCCGTCGTCAACTGTGATAAAATGTCCGATCGTGATCGTGTGACATGATCAACGCTCAATAAAAAGAAAAACGGAAGAAAGCAACACCACCATCGCGAACATCTTAGATAGTGTTTGCTCTCTCTCATCATAGAAAAATCACAGTAAGGAGTTTTAAATCTAACTTAAAGGACGCCTCTCCTTAAAGAGGATCGCGCGAGATCGCGAAAATTAAGTTCAAAATATACATCATACCTAACAAAAAAAAGAAAACATCGTTCTAGTTTAAGCAACCGTACCGTTAAGTGTAACATAGTTAAATTGTAAAAAGTCTTAAGAGTCAATATAACCCTCCTCACATATCCTAAGCTTAAACCTATCCATTTCCCAAATCTATGCTGGCTTTCGCAACAACCGCCACATCCAAAGCGCAATGATAATGAATAATGCAAACACAGAGGTCTTCTGGGAAATAGCTGCTGCAGTACCACCGCCTGTCCACAATCTCAACGCCACCGCAACGTTCAATCATTCCTCGGGCCATCACATCAGTAACCTGAACCACACACCATCTTCCATCTACACAGCGTACAACCTCAGTGAAGATCAACTAATCAACTACTTCGATGGCTTCCTCACGACGGATGCCAATGCCAACTACACTCTGGCTACGACACCGCAGCCCGATTTTCTGGAGTATCTCGAAGCATTGCCCAACGATCGTGTCAGTTTGCTGTCCTTCCTGTTCCTGTTCTCCTTTGCGACGGTGTTTGGCAACTCACTCGTTATACTCGCTGTAATACGGGAGCGGTACCTCCACACGGCTACCAACTACTTCATCACATCACTGGCCGTGGCCGACTGTCTGGTGGGCCTGGTGGTGATGCCCTTCTCCGCCCTCTACGAGGTCCTCGACAACACGTGGTTCTTCGGTACTGATTGGTGTGACATTTGGCGATCACTTGACGTGCTCTTTAGCACAGCGTCGATCCTCAACCTCTGTGTGATATCCCTGGATCGCTACTGGGCCATAACAGACCCGTTCTCATACCCGATGAGAATGACCGTAAAGCGAGCTGCCGGACTCATCTGTGCCGTCTGGGTGTGCTCCAGCGCGATTAGTTTCCCGGCGATCGTGTGGTGGCGAGCGGCACGCGACGGTGAAATGCCCGCCTTCAAATGTACATTCACCGAGCACCTAGGCTACTTAGTATTTTCGTCCACAATTTCCTTTTACCTTCCTTTGTTAGTTATGGTCTTTACATATTGTCGTATTTATCGTGCTGCCGTTATACAGACCCGGTCGCTAAAGATCGGCACCAAACAAGTACTAATGGCATCAGGGGAATTGCAATTAACGCTTCGTATTCACCGTGGTGGTACCACCCGAGAGACCACCACCACGATGCCCCACCATCCCGTCGTACATCATGGCAGTGCGGGAGGCGGTGGTGGCGGCGTTGGTGGTGGCGGTAGTAGCCACCACCATCATCATCATAACCATAGTGCATCAGGGACGACGACGTCCACACCCGAGGAGCCCGACGACGAACCATTGTCGGCGCTGCATAACAACGGCCTGGCGCGTCATCGCCACATGGGCAAGAACTTTTCGCTATCCCGGAAGCTGGCGAAGTTCGCCAAAGAGAAGAAGGCTGCGAAGACACTCGGTATTGTGATGGGTGTCTTCATTGTGTGTTGGCTGCCGTTTTTCGTGGTCAACCTGTTGTCAGGTTTTTGTATAGAGTGTATAGAGCACGAAGAGTTCGTATCAGCGGTGGTCACATGGCTGGGATGGATCAACTCGTGCATGAATCCAGTGATATATGCCTGCTGGAGTCGAGACTTTCGAAGGTAAGTTCAGTCCGTTTGTGTGTCAAGCCGGCGTTGTTTGGTCTTGCGTGTGCGAAACAATTAAATGTTTGTGTCCCATAACCTAATCCTTCCCTGGTGGTGGTGACTTCTTAGTTGGGACGAACTGAAAGAGATAATAATTCCAATGGGGTCCTTATAGCAAATCGATAGTCTATTATGAGTAATTGCTTGCTCAGGTGAATAATTGATTCGAGGATTTTGGTCATCTGTAGGGTTGGGCAGGTTGTGCTTCTGCTTCCTGGAATGGCATGAAAGAAAAGTTATTCATTGCGGACTGTTGTTTCGACTTTAAAGGGTGGCGGGGGAAATGCCTTTCATCTTTCTTAAAATGTTGTTGTCTATTGTTGTGTTTTGTGCTTTATATAAGGTTTTTGTGTAGTGAGGAAATATTTTACTTGTGTATGATATTTTAATCCTTGCCTCGTGTCCGTAGTTAAGGATATTTAGAAAAGTCAATGGAATGCCTTATTTTGTGCTTTTGTTTACACTTTTTGCGAAAACTTTTTGGTTGCTATAAGTTGGCTGTGACAAATTAAAAATAAAGCGCTTTGATGAAGCAGCGCCAACTTCAAAGTGTACCAAAATCGAGGGGACTTTAGCAAATTAAGAAAATAAATGCTATAATAATGTAAAATGGGTTATCCCTAATTGATTACTCACGAGTGTTGCCTCAATTGATGTCCTGTTTACAATCATATCCTGATGAAATAGCACATTACTTTGCGGACTAGCTTAGTCAGAAGGTTTTGTACCCTGTCCCATAGGACATATTGACACATAGTTTGATGTATAGAGAGGAATTGGAGAAATGGATAGACTTTAAAAGGCGAACCACACAGGCGGATCAGTAGAAATGCGGTGAAGTGGGAGGGTTATAATCTCTTGTTTTCGGATCATAACCTCGCTGATAAAAGGAAGAAGTAGAAGATAGACTTTAAAAAGAATATGTATGACAAATCAGTACCAACATTCAGTTGAGCCATGTCTACCCGTCTGTCTGTTTCTACGTCACCTCATTTGGATATTCAATTTCAAGCAAGGAAGATGAAATTAAAAACTTGGAGTTTCGAGAAACCGAAGCAGTATAGTTCTGAACATTTTTGAAATCCCCCACTGACATTCTCATGTAAAAAACATTCCTTATTTTTTTAATAGAATTGAAAGCAGAATTATAAACAACACATATGTATGTGCAACCATACCCTAATCTCCTTCAAAGTGGTCTTCTGTGGCAGCCACATACTTCTTCTAACCATTCTGTCACTGTCCGAAGCAGAGCTGGAATGTCTTTTTCGAGATGGCGCGCAGCTGGTCCCTTTTGGAGACATTTGTAGCTTGGGAAAATGCCAGAAGTCCCACGGAGATATGTCGGGAGAGTTGGGAGCCTAACGAAGCACAGCGTGTTGTGATTGGCCAGGAAACTCTGTATCAAACATTTAGAATGGGTGGCTGATGGATTGTGATGGAGTTGCTAGTCATCCATTGTACACCGTTTGTGTCTATAGCGTCATAAAAGTGACGCAGAACCTCTTGATTTTCTGAATTTTGATAACCTGGTACACTCTCCACTAATGTGCGGCCATCTTTGAAGGGGTTGTGTCATACTCGTATCTGTGTGGAGTCCATTGCTTTGTCCCTAAATGGCTGTGGAATCTTGTGTATTATTTCCACTTGATAATCGCCAAGCTTTAAACAAAGCATTCACCTCCATTTCTTTCGTAGGCAGAAATAATGCAAGCATGTGCATTAGGATCGCCTACATATGTGCACTAAACTGTCCGTCCTTTCTATTCGCGTGTAAGAATATAACACGCATAACACGAGTGGTTGCGAGAAGCTAGGCCCATGCACTTAAAGAGCTGTTGTGCAAAATATTTATATATATTTATTTATTTACATACGTGTACCAAAATAAGCTTCATTTTACACACAAAAATGATGTTCGGATACTTTATGAACATATGTGTATATTGATCTACTCTATAATTCATACGTACTGTATGTAGAGCCACTGATAATACTGATGATATAAGTAAAAAGTTTTCAATTCTTTTTGAAAACGAAATCCGCCTTCAGACATGCGCACTTTTTGAAGAAAAAAAATGCTTTTTTGTAGCATTTTTACTGGAAATTGTGAAAATTTATATTGAGAAAATATATATGTAGGTATTGGCTTTCTTTTCAATTCGTTCGTAGAAAATATGTGGCCACGCCCACTTTTTATGATCACTTTCGTAAGAAAAAACCAGAGTTTATGTGATTTTTGAGACATTGACGAAATTAGGTTTAGGTTTCTAGATTTTGTTTGACAATATCACGCCAACTTATTTAGAGCTGGGTTGAACGATAATAATCGAAAGGGTATCGTATGATCTGCTTCAGAAATATTGTAATCATTTAAATTATGTCTGTTACGTATTAACTCATTTATATGATGACTACTTTTCATGCAGAAAAGTGCATGAATACATTTGAATACTGGATCATAGCGAGGCACCTTTATATCTTTCTACCTTCGAAGTTTATTTCATATAGGACGACATTATTATTATTATTATTATTATTATTATTTATTAAAGTAATTAGCAAAACCAATTTAAAAATTAAATTCCATTTTTTAATTGAAAAATAGTTGTTGCAAAGATTTATGGTGAGCAGATGTGGCATCTTTTATTCGTTGGAGTGACTTTTTGTCTGACGGGTATAGGATTTCGGTTAAATCCTTGGCGATATCATCTGAAGATTCGTCAATTCAGCAAAATAAAAGACGTTCAACAAAAATATGTCAGACGGAGAGACCCGTTCGATAACTCGTACAGTTCTCCAGAGGTTCAATATTATAGGTAGGTAGGTAGAAGCGGTTGTAACAGCAAACCATGCTGATACATAATTAGCACAAAAGGGCCGTTTTAATACCACAACTCAAGCGACTTAAACGGATGTGAAAAGAGCGCAGCTTGTAGGGAAAGGGAGAAAGAGTAAAGATTATTCAAATCCAGCTCGTTGCATTGAGGAAACTAATAATGCCCCCAACGCTTATCTCCGCTAATTTTTTCTGGTTGTCAAAAAAGGGTTTACCTAATGTGAGCTGTCTGGCCTTGCCTAAAGCCGGACACTTATAAACGAAGTGTAAGATAGTTTCTTTCTCGTTAGCAGTATTATAGATGCGATAGTGAACATTAAAAGGAATACTTATTCTGACCGCATGAACCCCGATGGGACAATGGCCAGTACTAACTGCAAGAACTCTTGCGATACCTGCATGGTTTCTGTTTAGTAGATCTTGCGTTCTTTTCCGGAAGTATTTGGGCCACATCTACCTGGAGATGACACAATTCCGCACCCTCTGCCATCTGCAATCAGCCTTTAGCAGATAATGCGCGAAGATACCTCCCTTAAGGACCCTCAACGTGACGTTCACCGCGTTTGCTAGGGAAGCATCAACGGCAGATCACTAGCGAGGCGAGTTCCTTTTTGCACTGTTCTACTAGCCTCGATAATGTAATGGCAGATACTATAGCTTTGATAGCGGCCTGGCTATCAATGAGGATGGCAATGGTATTCAGGGGTGTAGAGGTTTGCTTAAGTAGGCAGCAGGCCCACGTATAACAAACACTTCCGCCTGGAAGACACTGCACGAATCAGGAAACCGGTGAGACCTGGAAATATTGAGGGAATCGGAGAATATCACCGCCCCTACCCCTCATTCGTCAGTTCCCCAGTTTCCCATTCCGCCCTTGTTGTTGGAATCTGACCGTGACGTCATTTCTAAAGTTCACTGTGGGAGTTATATAGTCGGTCCAGATCCTGCTGTAGCAGATTCAGGATACTGTTGTGACCATAATGGTTGGTGCACCAGCATCTTGTTTCCCTTAGCCTGATGGCACTACATGATGATAGATACATAATGTGAAGATCGAGTGGTAAAAGGTACACGATAACGTTCAAAGCTTCGGTGGAATGTGTTCTCATGGCATCCGTTGCGCCTATAGCCGCAGTTCTTTGTACCTTGTTGATAAGTTTGATCTTATAAGCTTTCCTTAACGCAGGCCACCAGACTAGCGATCCATAGGAAAGAATGGGACGCACTACGGCAGTATACATCCATAAGACCATCTTCGGGCGAAGTCCCAACTTCTTATCAAAGGTCTTACTGCAAACATAGAAAGCCACACAGGCCTTCTTTACCCTCTGCTCAATGTTAACCTTCCAGCTTAGTTTCGGATCAAGTACCACACCTAAGTACTTAGCACTGGAGGATATGGAGTGTAAATGATTATTTAACCGTGGCAGCGTGAATGTCGGTATTTTGGTTTTAGCGGTAAAGAGCATCAGTTCAGTTTTACTTGGGTTGACGCTGAGTCCACATCCATTGGCACATGTGCTAATCTTGTCCAAGGCACCTTCCATAATCTCACTGATTACGGATGGAAACATCCCCGTTACCAGTATTATCACGTCATCTGCATACTCGACAACCTTAACTCCATCCCTATCAAACCATAGAAAAGGAGATAAGAGGAAGAGGAGGAGGAGACTCTTGAGGAGTTCTTCTAACGACGGATATAGTGGAGCTGTTGTTACCGACAGCCGATTGAATGATTCTAGTTTTAAGCCTTGTCAATATCCATTTGCTTATAAACTCTTCCACACCCAGCTGGATCAGAGCTTCCTGAATCGGCTCCGTACTGACGTTATTGAAGGCGCCTTCAACGTCTACGAAGGTAGCTAAGGTATATTGTTTGAAGTGCATTGTCTTTTCTATCATTCTCATAACTTCGTGTAGCGCCGTCTTTGTCGATCGCCCCTTAGTGTAAGCATGTTGAGATTTGGATAGAAGGGATTTATCTAGGGTGTTTCGAATATGTGTATCTAAGATGCGCTCCAGCGTCTTTAGAAGAAAAGAGGTTAAGCTGATGGGTCTGAAATCCTTTGGGGATCCATTACCTCGCTTCTCAGTTTTCGGCTGTAGATCGGTACTAGGACCACTTGGTCCAATGTTTTTTGCAACATAATCGGAGGAATTTTATAGGGAAAGAAACTGTTAATAGTCTACGAGGTATTAACTGCTGTAATTGTTGTCTTAATGTCATTCCAAGAAGAAAATTGCACGGCCTGAAAAACTGGTGGGAGAGCAATCTCATTTTTACATCCTGGAAAGTGTGTTTGAAAGTTTAAAAGTTCCAGGGACTCGCTAGAGGAGTCCGTCCAAGTCTCATCCGGCCGTTTAATAAAGGACGGGCTAGAATATTCCTTAGGCAGAATTTTACTCAGCCTTTTATGGTTTCAATGGACTGACAGTAGTCTTTCCAAGCAAGTGACTTGGCACTTTTAATGGATTTCTTATATTCCTTCAAACAATCCCTATATGGTTGCCAGAACTTGTGTTTGAAGCAGATATTCAAGATATCTCTAGTAATCTTCCTCAGATTAGATAGATCTGCATTCCACCAAGGGGGGATTTTTTCTTGTTGTATTTAATAGGATACGAAACCTTAAAAGCCACATTATAATAATGTTAAGAATTATAGAAGGCTTTTCCAGCTCTGATTTGCAGAAGCTTTGTGCTATCTTCTATGTCTTGTCTGATTGTATGGGGTCTGGATGTACACAGGGGATGTTTTCGCAGAAACGTTTGAGAGATTTCTCAAGATTCAGTGAGCTCTTTTCTTTGCTGCTGGAGGAATATTTTTCGTGAAATCTGGTGGAAATTGGGGAACACATAGTGGAAAGTTGGTAGTAGTTTTCGCGGCTAGGTCTGTAGCATAATTTCCCATGATTCCAAAGAGTCCATGCTAGTATCATGCTTTTATTAAAGTGCAAACAACTTCTGACGAGCTCCAAATGAGGATATTTATTCATCTCCTTTTTATGACCCATGAGAATACCCGAATACTTTCCAAAGACATCGCGATGTAGAAAAGGCAGGCCTATAAACGCCTGGATCAGACAAATGCGACGACATCGGCATTTCATTGGCCTCAGTAACCGAGTGATCCAAAATCGGCAGGCCTGCCGATATTTTCTGAGGTCAAATAGGCGAACCCCACAGGCGGATCAGTAGAAATGCGGTGAAGTGGGAGGGTTGTGATCCCTAGTTTTCGGATCATAACCTCGCTGATAAAAGGAAGAAGAAGAAGAAGAGAATACCCAGATTATACTTTTCACAAGGCATGCCGCTTACTCGTAAGGTATAGTAAGGATATTTTCACTAGAGTGGACAACCAAATAATGATTAGGCGACCAAATCAAACTTAAAATTCATCATAATAATATATGAAGAGTTCGGCAATTAATAATGAAATGCTACAAAGTTGGACTTGAGGACATTTATTATTTAAAGAATATGAAAACTGGACCATAAGACTGGCTGAAAATATGTGTTGATTGTATTCTATTCAAATTTGATAAAGCATGCAATTTTAAGTTAATTTGTTTAGTTGCTACTCTGTTTTCAAAGGCTAAAATCGTAATCATATAATTTTGAAATATAATTCAAGTTATATTGCGTTTGCGTGGAGGTTTTTAACGATTACTGATGTGAAAATATAGTTAAATTTATGTTTATATTTTGGGGTGTAGGTCCCGAGTAAATTCCTCAGTTGAAACGACATGATATAGAAGAAAACATTCATTCGGTCCAAGACCAATTTGGTCGTTATTTAGTGGCTTAAAGCATCATATACAATGCGGTAAAATTATTTATTTATGAATTTTGAGATTACTGGGGAGATTTGTTTTGTTATTTGGACTTTGCTTCTAATTCACTGTATTTTTTTCCCGACCACCTTATGTCATAGGGATATAGAACATCTAAGATACCGAACAATATTTCCAGGCACATGACCATCCTATTGCCAGTGTTCCTGATTCTCGACATCAATTTGCAGCAGTT
The DNA here is from genome assembly GCA_945910035.1 of Brachypalpus laphriformis. Taxonomy (NCBI): domain Eukaryota; kingdom Metazoa; phylum Arthropoda; class Insecta; order Diptera; family Syrphidae; genus Brachypalpus; species Brachypalpus laphriformis. The sequence continues at coordinate 284,180,047 of OX246754.1, forward strand.
TTTTTTTAACGTGGAATAGTATGATTAGCATGGGTTTTAGATGTTAATGAAGCAATAAAATTGGGCCTGTATATTTGTGCAATTATTAAAGGCATCATTGGTCGTCGAATTTTGTGATCTTCAGATAGATTAGTTTCAGCTTTTAAATATTCCGGCTCCTTTTAATGAGTTTCTCAGCTAGATTCAAACGCTAACTCATATATAACTACACCTCACTGATTCGTTTTCCGAATTATTTATTTAAGAACTCCTTTGTCGACATCTTATACTAAATGATAGGCATTCTTTGTAAATACAGACATAATTAACTATTCTCCAGTACTTTCTTCATCAACTTTTTTGTTTGCATGACTGTCTTGGGTATCTGCTTAGAGTTGTGCACCTAAGGATCCTTTAAAAACTTTCTGCTCTCAAGTGTCATTTCTGTTTCTTGTACGAGTATGAGTTTCAATCATTAAATTCTGTCATATTTATTCTGCATCGACAGGTTGCTGCAACCAATTGTCGTCAAAAATAATACTCCAGAGGTTGTTGAACTCATATCTCAGTTATTTTGGACTTAGATGGGACGACTTTCTATGATGCTTATCTGAAGAAACTCCCTTAATTTCGTCCCAAAGATTATTCAAAGTATTATGGGGTATTCTAGTCATGCTTTTATACCTTCAACCACCAGTAATCAAAATCATTCTAACGACTAATTGGATATAAGAAAATTGGAACTCCCCAAGTGCCTCGTCACGTTAGATTGCGATTAATTTTTCATCAAAAACTTTTTCCCACCTCAACCCCAACCCCATCCGCCACAAGCTTATGCATTTAAATGAAACCCGTATTTTGTGCTTATCATTGTCACTTGGACTCACCCAACAGCTGAAGCATGAAAGAATGCAAACTAACTCCATGTGAGCCATCAGGAATGTTCTATAACCTAAAAGCACACCCTGTCCATCGAGGCGTTACATTACACGTACGACTAAGCATCCGCTCTAGACACGCCAGTTTTATTGCTGATTCACCATCATGCTATCTAAAATGCAAAATAAAATCTAAATTAAATATTTAATGGAACTGAATTTTGTTTGGTATCTTTTTTATTTCAGAGCATTCGTGCGACTATTGTGCGTATGCTGTCCGAGGAAAATTCGGCGGAAGTATCAGCCGACTATGCGTTCCAAATCACAGGTGAGTACCACGCTAAGGTGGCCATCGCTTAGTTAGGTTTCTTTTTATTTTTATCTGCTATTTATGCACATAAACGCAAAACACAATAAATGGATAAACAAGGTCTTACAATTTAATAAGATAAAACTTTTACAGAGATTTGCAACGAGACGATGTTACTCGACGTGCTCGTTACACGGCATCCAACACATGAGGCACAATTCCTGCGAACAGACGTACATTTAGTTGTTTCTCTCGACATCTTCCTCATTGCGCAAACTACTATTCCTTTTCCTTCAAATATAATTTCCCAATCATGGCAATTTTTTTCCGATTTCGTATGTGTAATTGTGAAAATCCTCGAGGCTTCCAAAAGGCAACTTACTTTTCGTTTACATGACAAGTCTCCTTTTTTCCTTGCTTAATGCAAATGCACTTAATCCGGTTATACATACCTAATAACTATGGAGGATCCTAAAAAGGATTTTCGTGTACAACACACACCCACGCATACACTTGTACCATCAGCGAGAGAGAAACAGCACAAAGGAGAGACTGTGTCAACAGACTGAAGAGCAATTTATTAGACACATTATGAGAGATAACAAGAATATTAACAAAGTTGTTCATTTTCATCTCAGGTATGTAGAACAACATCCTCAATCAGATTAACAACAATTTACTTGCTGCTTTGCAATGCACATCATAATAGAGCGCAAAATTGTTATCAGTGTTTTCATGTTGTTCAACTAATTTACTATTGCTACGAGTACGACAAGCATATGACTAAGTTGTTGTGTTTTATACTAGTACAACAAACATATATTTTATGCACTTTATTTTCTATGTGCCTTTGTTTTACTTCCTTAAAATATCTTTAAATGAGTCAGAAATAACAAAAATAAGCGGCACTGCTAGCTTTTAGAAGCAATTAAAAGTTTACGAGCAAATACCTCAATAATCAACACCACTAAGCAGCACTTTAACTTTGCCGAAGTTTTTACGGAGCTAGTCTAGATGAGCTTTCAGACGACTACTTGTATTTTAAATTTGTTCCAAATGGCTTTTGAAAATATCGAAAATTAAGTTCTTAACGTACTCAAGCATAACAGGCGAGAGTAACTGGAAGTGTAAATTATATATAGATAATAGATAAATTGTTTTATTATTATACGTAACCTTTGTAGTTGAAATAGATGCTACTCGTATTATTGCGGTATTTTATAGGTTCTTTAAATAAAAAAGGTATGGTATGTGTAGCAGGTTAGGTTAGGTTATGTAAATGCGTACCTTGTGACGAAAAGGGTTACTGCTTACTTAGGACGACAGTTTGAGTCCATTGTGCGCAATTATTTAACTCTGAAAACCCTGCAAAAATGGTCCATGTTAGAACCACCCAGATATTGATATGAATCTCAGGAGGTCTACCAGCTCAACATTACCTAAGTCCTCCAGCTTCGGGAAGAATAACTACCAAGAGCTTTCAATCTTCTGATGGATAGGCCCGGTCAATAACACTGCAGATGACGAACAGATTCAATTTTTTCTTGGTCCCTGAAACTTCTACAACAGTCGTTGTGCAGCACATCAAGCAGTTCCACGGATGTGCCAATGTCACAGTGGCCAGTGATTATGACGGAAATGACTCGCGCGTTATAATGACTAAGTTTCACTAGAGAGGTTGATCTCTTTGTGCTAAGGGCCGGCCATAGTGCCCTGCCTGTTGCGCATGTGTCCAGATGAATCCAGCGTCTATTTGCTCGACCGGTGGTTTCATCTTCTATTTTCTTCCTTAAAAATCTGATTGAGGTCACTACAAAAGAGAGGGCCCGCGATTCGTGCAGCGCCATCCCCTTCCCAGCAAGCTCGTCAGCCCTTTTGTTTCCTTGGATATCCATATGCCCTGGTAGCCAGCAGACGGTCACCGCATTGGCTCTAGATATCTTGTTTAAGAGTGATTTGCAGGTCCTCACTGGCTTCGACCTAATTACAGTAGAGTCCAGAGCCTTAATGGCTGCCTGACTATCTATATATACAGTGATCGTTTTACCAACGATATTACTCTCGCATATAATTTCAGCAGCCTGTATAATGGTTGTGGCTTTGGCCTGAAAAACATTACAGTTGTTGCTTATTCTAAAGGAGTGGTTTATTCCCGCACCAACGTCCATCTTAGAACCGTCGGTCTAAAACACCAGCTCCTTTCTCTTTATGGTTCTTCGGCTTGTCCAGTATATTCTGCCAGGAATTCTCGTTGCAAATCTCGGCTCAAATGCTAGCATCGGATTCATGCGATCAGTTTCCGTCGATCCGTTGGTAGTCCTCCATCGAGATAACATGGAGGCATGGCCGTAAAGGCTCGATTACCACAATCGGCCATCTTTCAGTCTTACAGCGGTTTTGGGTGCCAGACTGCGGCAGTATATGAGTATTGGGAGTGGCAATGGTGTAGTGGTAACGCTGTCAATTGCCGCGCTAATGATTCATGGTTCAAATTCTGACGTCAGCAAACATTTATTTATTTCTTATGCAATACGTATATATAAAAGTCAGTCCGATCAACTGCGAAAGCTTGTATTAACACTACTGCAAAGGCATAACACTGGCAGTAGCTTGGTAATATGTTGGATAAATGATATATATATGACATTGGTGGGTCGGTAAAAAAAATGCTATGAATCAGAAGCAAAGACAAAAAACTAACAAAAATCTCCCCAGTTACCTGAACGCCACCCCCGGAGTTTCTATGAAGCATAAAAAACGGAGCTTCAAACCAGTACACCAAACTCTTTCTCTCTCTCCTAATCTATCCTGTGCAATGCCCGCACTGTGTAAAAACGTATTGAGGATATTCACGCACTTGAGTACATGCAAATTATATATAAAATATATATATATCAAGCGGAATGAAACTAGGCATGGTTTCCATGGCCGCTATTGGTGTTATTCTCATTTTGGTAAGGTTTGAAAGTTGGTATTGCTTCTCGAGTTCCATCCACCATACTAATAAACCATATGTAAGAATGGGTCTTACAACCGCCGTGTATATCAGGTACACCACAGCCGGCTTGAAGCTTCACGTATTACTGGATACCTTTTTGGAAGAATAGAAACTATGCTTGCTCTTTTAATGCGTTCAGCAAGGTTATCCTTCTAGTTTAGTTTGGAATCTGGAATTATGCCCAGGTATCGAAGCTTAATTGGAGATACTTAGTTCAATACTGATATTTGGCGGTCTGATGGTAAGGATCAATCTCTTGACATGTGTAGTTAGTTTATGCTTTGATAAGCTGTCATCAACTTATACAAAGGTACATACAATATATACGTATAAATCCCTCGGTATTATTCTGAGCTGAGAAGATTAAAAGACATTCATATGTACCAAAGGAAGCGATAAAAAATATTTTATCCTTTAACGTATAATTCTGTGGACACGAGGTAAAACCGCCTAAGTTTAGTTAGGATAAAATTGAATTAAGGATGCCAGAAGATGCTCTACTATTCGAAGTTTATGCCAAATTTTTACTTTGTTACCTATTGTCGTTATCGAGTTATAGGCAAAGGAACAAGACTAAAATTCCAAATTCCCATAAGATCTCTTGTTACTTGTTTTCTGAGAAACAGTGAAAGTCGACCTAGACGGTTTTACCTTGTAGCCACAATTATACTTGTTTATATGAATTTTTGAAATGATCTTCTTCTTCGAATTTCTTGTATGAAATATGCATTCATAACGAAAGAGAGTACTGGACCCTATGATGGTGTTCTTTTCGAAGGCTGATGTGGGGTCGTTGGATCATAGGGTTGGTAAAACAACACTTAAATTTCAGAAAAAAGTGCATGCCATTATGAGAGATAATTACAAGTTCTTAACAATGCGAGTTTGGTTAATATTTCTAACAATGACTTGTGCTTAACAGTTCCCAGATAACTTGTGCTAACTGGCAATCATTGGATAACTTAAACTATGAAGCCGCTTATGAAAGACTTGGAACAACACAGCCGCTGTTGCAGACGCGGCCCTATGAACTCGCTTGTAGCAGACTCAGATAGACGCACCTGCATGATGCAGGCGCAGCTCTATGAACTTATTTTTGAGAGATTCGGTACAACGAGCCCGCTTGTGACAGACACGGTAACAGCAAAATTCAATTTCCTTGTGGGTTTCTCTTCCTCGGTACCGAGAATTAGACTTTGGTTTGCTTAGGTCAGAAGCAGTCGCAATTAATTTAGCCCAAATACCTGCCTTCAGAAACTAAGTGGGTGAACTTTTAGCAGAGCCTGTCAGATGTACTCTAGATTTGTACACACCAGGCTTAACAGATACCACCCTACACTATCCTTCGATCTTTCTCTAATGAAAATTCCTGCAACAAGTCCCTGTGAACTATAAACAGTGAATTGAATTGCTTTGTTTTTGTCTAGTAGCGACTAATACGTTGTTTTTTTAGTGCAATTTTAGAAACATATCTCAGATCATCGGATGAAATCCAGCATACTCCTTGTACCATGTATTTGGAATCGTTTTCGTGTGTGAAGTTCCTTTAACACATCGGTTGGTAGTGTATGTGTAAGATGAGCTGGTGGCTGAGATCTTTTGCACAAGAAATAGTGGGTATGTCAAGACATGTTTGAACATATTTTCATATGATACATTTGTGTTTAAAACATAAATTTGACTTCTTTTTTTGCACGTGTATCAGCCGTAATGATACGGCGGAAGAAGTTATTCAGTGTTAGGTTTGAGCTCAGAGTGTGGTGTATTATAAAACGGATAGAGAAATGGATGAATTTAATTATTTCTTGTTAATTTTTTGAAAGTACTATGACCACTGCATATGAGGTTCCATATTCGAATCCCAAAAAGCACCAACAAGTTTTTTTCATGGTCCCACCTCTCACGAACGTCTGACAAATATCCGGGAGTATTGTTGTCTTGAGAAATCCTCTCAAAATAAATTGCCCTTCGGATACGGCACTAAACTGTAGGTCTCTTCTATTCGTGTGAAAAAATATAACGCACACAACACGAGTGGTTGGGAGAAGCTAGGCCCTGGCACTTAAAGAGCTGTTGTGTCAAATATTTACTCATTTTTTTTTATTCGATTAAATCTGGTTATCGTGAATAAATTGTCCGTCGTGTGCGAAATTATGTTGTTCAAATGACCAGCACTTCTCTTGCAGGATCTGGTTCTTTTGACAAAATTCTAATTAATTTAACTCACCGATTTTAATTTTTGTGGTCAGCAGCTGTCTTCCACTTGTTGGCATTGACCTTCGACTTAAAATATCTGCACAAAAAGAAGTCGCAGGGCGTTAAATCGCAACACCCGGGTGGACAATTGGCCTCCGACCATCTTGAGGTTAAATGATGAGGAAATTTGTCTGCCAGTTTCTACGGATTTATGACATGTGGCGCCTGTTCGAATCAGCAGAAATCATAATGAAGGTTGATAAGAAATCCGTAACTAAAGATGTTTTTGCGCCGAAATGATGATTCACTTCGCACTGCAATAAAACCCAACTGACGAACTGTCGATATTCCAAATGATTATTAGGCTTTAGCTCTTGGATAAGTTGAATCTTGTAAGGATGAAGTTGCAAATTCCTTACCATTATTCATTGTTATTCAAATGGCTGAGAACGATACCGAATTCACGTTCTTTGGTTTTCGGCAACGTTTGCTTCCATCCTGGTGATATTTTCGGTCGACCTTACACTACATTGATCAAAACGACTCACTTACTTAGGTGGCGCCACAGTTCTGGGTGAACCCAGATCACAACCAACAAGCCTATCCAATTAGCTCCATCTTAAGCCAATTGCCTCCAGTGGCGCACTCCCCTTGAACTTGTGTGCGCCGACTACGGCGAGGGGGCCCTCTACTGTTTCGTCCCTCTGGGTTACATTCGAAGACTCTGCGGGGCGGAGCTTTGGTGTTCATCCGCTCTATATGGTATATCCAAGCCATCTCAAATGTCCCATTTGATTCGTCGTTGAATCTTCTCCTCCAAAACTCGTCAACGCAAACGGGACCGAATATCTTACGAAGAATTTTTCTCTCGAAACGACCAAGGATATCTTCTTTCGCTTTCAATAAAGTCCATGTTTCAACACCGTAAAGCGGGACTTGGATGATCAGGGTCTCATATGGGAAAAGATCAAGGCACCAGGGAAAAGATTTTTGATGCGTCACCGTAGATACACTGGCATCTGGGGGGTGAATTTCGTAATGAGCACCGGTAATTTACCAGCAGCCAACGTGTTAAGCGAATTGCTGTTTACTTTATGTCACAGTGAACGAGTGTTCCCTCACAATCTTTCAGTGAGTAAATGCCAATAAACATTCATATCGTGTTTATCGATTTAATTTTCCTTAGTTCCTTAGCTACAACGGAAATAAATACGATAAATATAATATTTATTGTAGGATATTCTATAAGATTGAGTACAGGTAGGTATGGCTTTAAGGTATTTATACAATCACGTTGAGGTTTCAAATTTCTCCACCGTGACATTTGCCTACTCTCTGTCTAATGCAGATGGGTCCCTCGAGCATCTACATTAATTGGCACAAACTCAATCCATTAGTTGACACAAACTCAAAAATTCAATAAATTGTAATGCCCGCACACAACAATCATATGCTTGTCTCTCGAGTAATAGATTTTATCCCCTAAATAATTGTTTATTTGTCAATTGTCTCTCGTTTCAAAACAAATTGCGTTTTTTTCAACCATTTCGTCAATTATTATATTATTCTTATATCGTTTATTAATTATTGTGACCGTCTGTGTATTTTTGTGCACTTCCGCCTCGTTACATTCGTATAAATATTTTTAGTTATCTAAACACAGTTGCTATAGAATTCGTTGTTTACTATAAAACAAAAAACAAAAAAAATTTATTCGCCATCATTGTGCCTCCGTAGTTATTGTATTCGTATTTTGTAACATGTTCGTTGCTTAACAAAATATAAAAAATAAACACATCCTCTTGTTGTATTTGTTCGTTTAGTTTACATTTTTTGCCATCACAACTCACTCATCCATTTCCACACATATCTTCACTTAAAAAAAAAAAAAGACCTACCTACAGCCACACAGACAATTTTTTGCACAAGTTTTATTTTTAAGCTTTAAAAACTGAAAAACTAAAAAACTGAAAAAACAATAACAAACATGTTGAAGTGCTGAAAAAGAATTAAAGAGAAACGTTGGGTACTCGAACTGAAGGGAATTGTTTGTGCTTCCTTTGTGTCGCTGTAATTTGTTTGAGCTGCTTTTATGCCATGTCGCTATGCACTAGCACATTCGTACAGGAAGGACTTTGTATGAAACGATAGGGTAAACAATTCGGAAACACCAGAGTATAAATTGTACAAGGAAGTGGAGTAATCACTTATTTTGCGGCACTCTGCTGAAAGCAATAAATTGCATAATTTAAATAAAAGGGAAAAATATTATCTTTAAAACGTTGCCGTTGTGGACATTAATAGAGGTAATAAGGGGACGATTGGTACGGAGTGCTGACTGGTGCTTTTAAATATGTGTATGATTTTGTATCAGTATGTAAGAAATCTTCTGAAGAAATTAATAAAATGCATGTCTGGGTCGCATAAACGTGCACCCGCACATCATAAGCTGTTCGATTGAAATTTATTAAAATGTTTAATGTAGGCAACATAGTTTTCGAAATGAATATGCCACGTTCGCGCATCCGAAACATCCAGTTTTTCATAACTCTGGCGCATAAATCAGGCTGAATTGTACCAATGGCATTGATTATGTTGGCTTTCAGGGCAGTGGTGGTTTGTAGTTTATTGGCATAAACCTGTGACTTAAGAAAATCCCACAAAAGAAGTCTAACGGAGTCAAATCGCACGATCTGGGTAGCCAATTCACATCGCCTCCGCGCGAGATAACCATGTTCGGAAATCGATCGTGCAGAATGTCCATCGTGGGACCAGCTGTGCGGCACGGAGCGCCGTCCTGTTGAAACCACATGTCGTCGGTGTCCATATCATCCAACTGGTTATCATCGACCGATAGCGCTCGCCGTTGACGGTGATGGCCTGGCCAACGTCGTTCGCAAAAAAATACTTCTTTGGCCGATGATGCCGCCATCCCAAAATCCACATTAAACAGTGACTTTCTCTGGATGCATTGCAATTTGGTGGATCTTGTGTGAATTATTATCGTCCAAAATTCGACAATTTTGCTTGGTGACGAACCCATTCATCCAGAAATGGACCTCGTCGCTGAATATGATTTTCGACCGAAATTGGGGTCAACTGCGGAATATTGCACGAACAGAAGACACACTCTCATAAAACAATTTAATGATTTGCACATGTTATTGGACTCTCTAACTCTCCATGTTCATTTGGCAAGACAGATTAAATAAATGACAGTAAATTTGACAGATGTATCTTCAACAATATGGCCGCAATCACCTGTCAAAGTTCGGAAATCCCTATTGGAGATCCCTTTATTGTTTATGTATTAACTAGTTGTTGTACTTAGCTTCACCCGTACATTATAAAAAAAAACAAAAAGTTCATTATAAGCAACAGTAATTTTATTTATTGCATTTATTTATTTATTTCATTTCATCGAGCTGAGTTACATTAATATGTACAAGTATCGCATGCGGTCGACATTCGACCGAGGGGAAATAAACAAACAGCGAGAGAAACAACGCTATGTATCTAGGTTGGGTTAGGTCATACAGCCATGAACGTGATCAAAATGCTTTCATTTCATTGGTGAAAGCATTTTGTATGGGGAAATCATGTGCACATGTTCACTCTATTTTACTTAACTTAACGGTAATAATGCACATGATTTTCCTTTTCTGCACATCTATGGCACAGTATCTATCGAATAATAAAAGTTTTATCCCCCTTCTTTTATAATAAATATTAAAAAAACGTACGATAAGTTTCGTATTCACGTATTAAGATATAAGATTCTGAGGACTACTTCCACGGCATGGTAAAAAGTTCTCGGCCCGACGCAGAGATAGCGTTCGAATCAGCAAAAATATATGTTTCCTGCCTGGGTGCACTTCTCATTAGTTCGTATGACAAGCGTCAACTTGTTCTCTTAAGTAGTTTGCTTACACGAATCTTTGCAGTAGACGTCTTGCGTGTTTTTCGTTAAAATGGATAAACTTGAATATCGTGCGGTCATAAAATTCTTCGTTTTCGATGAGTTAACCCCTAAGGAAATTCATCCAAAGTTGACAAAAGTTTACGGGGACTCTGCTCCTTCCATGTCAACCGTTAAAAAGTCGGCAGCTGAATTTAAACGTGGTCATACGTCCCTCGAAGATGACCCACGTGAAGGACGGCCAAAAACCGCAACCACACCCAAAACCATCGAAAAAGTGCATGATATCGTGTTGGACAATAGGCGAGTGAAGGTGAGTGAGATAGCTGAGGCTGTGTGTATATCGGAAGAGTGGGTGCGAAACATCTTGCACAAAATCTTAGGGATGCGAAAGTTCTGCGCAAGATGGTTGCCGCATTTGCTGAATGCCGATCAAAATCAAATGCGCAAACGATTTTCGTGGCAATCTTTGGACTGATTCAATAGGGATCCGACCGATTTTGTGCGGCGATTTGTCACCATGGATGAGACATGGGTCCACCACTACACGCCAGAAATGAAACAGCAGTCGAAGCAGTGGGTGGAAGCCGGTGGTTCAGCGCCAAAGAAAGCGAAGTCGATCGCATCTGCCGGAAAGGTCATGGCCAGTGTGTTTTGGGATGCGAAGGGGATCCTGTTAATTGATTACTTAGAGAAAGGCAGAACAATTACAGGCGAATATCATCTTTTACCAGGACAATGCACCTGTACACAAGTGTGCGTTGGCGATGGGAAAACTGCTGGATTTGGGGTACGATTTGCTTGGCCATCCCCCCTATTTACCTGATTTGGCACCCTCAGACTTCCATCTGTTCCCAAACGTGAAGAAATTTGTTTCTGGGAAGCGCTTCGCATCCAACGCAGAAGTTGAGAGGGGCGTAGATGAATATTTTCACAGCCTTCCAGACTCTCACTTCCGAGAAGGAATACTGATGTTGGAGAAACGCTGGATAAAGTGTGTTGAAGTCAAGGGAGATTATATAGAAAAATAAAATCATTTCTTAACTGAAAATCGCAGTCTTTCATTGTCAGGCCGAGAACTTTTCACCTTGCTCTTAATAAAAATACAATACTTATTAACTACGAGTATCAGCAAGGATACTTAAGGTTAATAATTAATTATTTTGATATCGATTTTCATAAAAATCTAATAAGTAACAGGCAGTATCTCTCTAAAATATCTACTTATAGGTTCATTACTTACTTAGTTAGGTGACGCTAGAGTCCGGGTAGACCTGGGCCTCAATCAACAAACCTCTCCAGCCAGCCCAGTTACGAGCCTGCTGCCTCCAGTTGCTCACGCCAAGTTGGCTGAGGTCCACACCGTGCCACCTACCGCGAGGTCGTGCTCTACTATGTACTCCATTTGTGGTGGATTCGAAGACTTTCCGGGCTGAACCGTTGGGCTCCATCCAATCTATATGACCCAGCCATCTAAGTCGCTGTATGTGGAATATTCTGGCTAAGTCGATGGCATTATATAGGCCGTATAGTTCGGCATTGTACCTTCTCCTCCACTTGCCGTCTATGCAGACGGGACCAAAGGTCGCTCGAAGAACTTTTCTCTCAATATAACCAAGGGCATCCTCATCCGATTTTGACAAAGCCCATGCCTCTGCGGCATACAGCAAGACTGGGATGATAAGTGTCTTATAAAAAGTTACCTTAGTCGTTCGAGATGGGCTTTGTTACTCAATTGCCTTCTTAGCCCATATAAACAGCTATTGGCAAGAGTAATTCTTCATTTGATCTGCCCACTTGTGTCATTTGCGGAGGTCACCTTAGAGTCTATATAGACAAAGTCCTTTACTACCTCGATATTATATCGGTCTATTTTGACGTTCTGCACAAGACGCCAAGGTTGGGTACCCTTTTTTTGTAGACAACATATATTTTATTTTGCTTTCATTGACCGCTAGACCGATTTTTGCCGCCTCGACCTCAATACTAGCAAATGCCCCACTAACGGCCCGCTAAGTTCGTTCGACTATATAATGTCATGGGTGTAAACGAGTAGTTGTACAGACTTATAAAAGATTTTAGAAGATTGTAAAAGATTATATAGACTCATTAATACCGTAGTATACCAAAAAGAGATTTGTAAGTGCTCTCACAGGAGCATAAAATCCAAATAGGGGCAAGCGATAGGGACAATCAAGATGATCATTAACTTTGTTACGGATAAATAAAATTGAAAAGTTCTTTCGTCTAGCGAGGTTGAACTCCAAATAATTTATATCGAGTGTCATACGAAGGCATATCTATATATCAGCGGAGTCTGCAAATGGTAACTCTGGTAAATCGTTTTTGAATGTGAATGTGTGCGAAGGCAGTGAATGTTTCGAGTGCTGTGGTTCTCTGGCGTAAAATAGGTTTCAAACTATACTACAGTACTTCAGAGTGGACCTAAAGAATGAAAATAAAGAGACATTCTAGAGTATGTGGATCTGAAAAGTCCTTTGAATAAAAAAAAAAAATAAATAACAAAATAAATCGAGTATTTAGTTACCTTTGCAAGTAAAAAGTCCATGTGACTTAAAAAGTCACAGTTGAGATGATAGAATAGGCAAGAAAATATTACCAATCCTATATATAGGTAAAACATACAGCGGAGATGCTGCGACAGAAGGTAAGGCTTAGATATTTCGAGACATTCAAATATAAAGAAGACTTTCTTGCAGAAGAATATAATCTTGTTGAGATTTAATTGATCGAAATATTTTTTTAGGTCATCCGGATATGTCAGACATTCTGTTTATAGCGTTTGCAAGAAAGAGCAAAAGCAAAGGGCCAAGGTGACTACCCTGAGGAACTCCCGAAGTAACGTATACTGGTGTCAAAACTGTGTCATTGATCTGAACATACTGAGAATGTTTCTATAAAGAGGAGTTGATCCACTTCAAGAAGTTGGAGTGTACGACCAATTTAAATTGTTTTATCAATAGAATGTCAGTAGTTCGTAGTCGAACCCCACAGGCGGATCAGTGGAAATGAGGTGATGTGGGAGGGTTATGATCCCTTGTTTTCGGATCATAACCTCGCTGATAAAAGGAAGAAGAAGATCAATAGAATGTCATGATTTACTCGGTCGAATGCAGTGGCAGAGGAGGTACTTTTCATTTTCCTCCTCCTCACATGAAGCTCACATGTCTAATATCATTTCTGCTGTATTTAGTAATATCAACTGCCTCTTTTTGGAAGGTTTTGGGTTTTATTCCAGTGGGAAGTGCACATGTTGCTTTCCCAACTGTTTAGGGTATAATATATAAAAGCAGAATCAAATGTCCCGTAAAAAGATTCTGGTCCAAGGAACAACTCAGGAGATCCTTCTCTGGCGAGAAAATCTATAGTTTCATTGCTGTTAATACCCGTGTCCAACATAAGATTACTTTGTTGTATTGAGGCAGGTTTTGTAAACTGTTGAAGCCGCTTTGAAGTACTAGCTTTGAAGTGAACTGTCGGTGAGTATGTGGATGGTGGCACCTTTGATGCCTGAGTGCAGGCTTATGCTAGAGCAAATCTCAATAGCATGAACCTTGGCCTGGAAAGCACTGGAACTCTTTTCAAGTGGTTTCGAAACTTTATAATTGCGTCCGTATACATCGGCACCAACTTATAAATAAATTTTTGATCCGTCGGTATACCACACGACTCTCTTTATATTAAGCAGTGGTCCGCTATTATTCCATCAGATCTCAATCTCAAACCTTCCACCGAAGTGATTAATGCATAAAACCAGAAACCGTACTGTGTATATCTAGCTCTGGGAAATCATAAGACTCTCGTGATCCCATTGCACTTAGAATTGCCACTTTCTTGATGAATATATATAGCAGGGTGAGTGCGAATATAGCCTTAAAGGCTGTCGTAAGACAACTGTGCATTGTACCTGTGATTTCGAGGCATTCAAATCTTTAAAGTTGATTGAGCTTGTTGATGGTGTGACTTTTTGCCCACCAGGCAATGGACACATATGTTAGGATGGGTGAAACCACCAACCTAACCTTAGGTACAAAACCCAAGTTTTACCATATATACGGCGACATGCTTATATGGCAGTAGTCGCCTTTGCAATTTTGGGTTTAATCTGGAAGTTCCAGTTAAGTTTTTTGTTTTAGATAAGTGCTAGATATTTTACCTCGTCGGAAAAACCAATGGCTGTATTCTTTGGAATCACTGAAGCATTCTTCTACATTTGAATGGTACAATGAATGCCTTGGTGGGGTTAATCGATAGGCCCTCGCCAGCACACCAGTTCGAGACTACGAGAAGTTTCTCTTGTATGAGTTGACATCTATTGCCTTCATACTCGCCCTTGATTATGATCAGTAGATCATCTGCATAGCCTATAGCTCTGAAGAATATACTGTTAAGTCTATTCTGTAAGTCATCCAGCAGGAGAGACCATAAGAAATGCGAGAGGACATTGCCTTGATGGCAGCCTTTTGCTGCGGTGACCATTACAGAGACCTCTCCTGATGTAGAAGTGATTATGCAGCTGTAGAGCATAGTCCTAACCCATCAAGTTATAGGTTGATCCTTCCACTGAGTCTCATAACACTAGTGATGGAAGCACAACTGGTGTTACCAAAGCACCTTCCATGTCAAGTGCAGAGGTATTGTGTCTTCAAGAATGACTCTAATGTGAATGTCTAGCAGTTGTTTCATGGTTTTTAAGAAAAGCGATGTCTAGCTTACTGGGTTTGTTACTTTGCTTAGGGATAAACACCACATTTATCTCCCACCAAGTAAGTGGAATGTATCTTAGATTGAAGGTTGTTCTGAATAGAGCTACGAAGGTGGGCAGAATGTAATTAAGACCTTTCTGGATAAGGGCTGGGAACACACCATCTCTGCCTGGTCCCCAAATCCGTTGGGATCATCTTGAACTAACTTCGTATCGGAGACGGTTTGGAGATTTTAGATTACACCGTCCTAAAACACCGCCTTCTCCCCCTTGCCGCCTAATTATAGATACCTATAGAATTACCGAAAGATAAAGCAATATTTTATTTGAGAAACCAAAAATCTGGATAACTTCAAAGAATCGCTTCATATATATATACATAGCGACACATTTTTATTGAGCAAATAGCAATCAGCGTTAAAATTAAGGTCCAGGACACATGGCCCATAATGGTCATGGTCGCATGTGACAATTTCTATTGCTTCCTTTCACTGAACTCATCAACTAGTGCAGGCTATCTCAATATTTCCACATCCTGCTATCATTATATCAATAACGAAACCAATTTATTGACCAGATAACATTTTTTACTCATTACTTCAATTTATTACAATGAAATCCCCAACATCAAGACTTTCAATACAATACATTCAATGCGTCTTTTTAATCTATGTATCTTCTACTTTAAATTCCCCCAAGAAACCAAATCGAAAGCTTAATCAACGGATATCCTGAAGACAGCACACACACTGTCAAAAGTGCATATAAAACCACACTTGCGCCATTATACTCGACATGATGCAAAGTCTCCCCTACCGCAAGGACTTTATAAAAACTGAAAATAAATCCTTTCAGAACTGCTTCTGGCACAGTTTCAAAAGTATCTACTCCCTCCAGAGTTGCGAGATAACAAGGGCAAAGAGTGATATTTGTGAGAAAAGTTCTACAGCTGCTTAGAAATCAGTGGGTGCTGGCGGTAGCAGGAGCGGCAGAGCAAAGAAATGGAAACCACATCCATTAGGAGGCCTTAACCTAAATATATAATAGCCGCAAGATAACATGACAAACAGTGAATTGCACTACTGCCCAATCTTCCTCACGCCTCTTATATCCCATCCGTACATGTTCTTCATCGAACCTAGAGATGTATCTTAATAACTTAATAACTCACTACTGTCCGTTGTCGGGAAGCCATTTCTCTCTCAATTTCAATCATTTCCCATTCCCATAGGCGACTCTAACCCGACAGAATCTTGCTAAAGTGACCCGAAATGAGTATCATCCCGGTCAAATAATTCTCAAGCATCTTCATGTTCTTCTGCTCTGTGTCAGGGTAGGTATATGGCAAATGAATTCGAAGTGAAGTGTACATGTGTGCTAGTTGGTGGAGAAGGGTCCAGATGGATGGCTTTTCAAAGATTGATAGATTGATGTAATTTCGTTAAAGGTCTACGGGGCCAGCACGCAGTCATCAACCCTCATTCTAGGGGTAGCAGATGACCTTTTTTTAGTGGTGATGTTGATGCTGTTCACATAGAATGCTGGCAAGCCGATTGAACTTTTAACAGCTTCCTGTCTGTTTTCGTTTTACATACAGTTCGTTGAAAAGCAATTTGTTAGGCAACACAGTGATAGTGGTGGTGAAAAATGTTGCATGATGTACACTTGTGGGAATATACACGTCACCTGCTTCGCTTAGATATGCATCAGGGTTGATTATAAGCGAAACCCAACTAAGGCAAAATTAAATAACTCTGTGCAAAGTTTCCATTAATCGGATTTCTTGAACGTGAAATGATCAGATTTTACCTGTGGATGTGCACTGTTTGCTCACGTCAAACATGTATTCTGTGCACTACCGGCGTAACTCTTCAAAAGTGCCTAAAATTCGGTTTCCAGTTTTACGCGCTAGTTTTGCATATCTTGCAGGGAAAATGTAGCGAAAATATTCCACATACGCCACCGAGGCCCCAGAGTAGTTCTCATATTGTTTTGCTGTGTGAATTGAGTGAAATAGAATGTTGAAGGAAAAGTGCCGGAAATGAGTGGCAACGGAATAAAATTTGCCAAATAAGATGATGTGATGTGAAAGCATTACGTATAATCGTAGAATATTTGCGCAAAGTTTAACGTCAATTTCGAGTTTAGTTGGCAGAAAAAAAAAAAATTCTTTTTCGTTTCTTAATATTATTCATACTCGTATATGCGCTTAGATAGTTTTACATTATTAAGTTATCACCATCTATATATTTTAATAAAAATGAAATGCTGTTCGTTGGTCATCTCATCACTTGAAAACGGTGTCGCACTAATTTTTCCCGAAAATAAAATTAATTAATTGCACAAAAGAAACACACAAAAATAGAATCGGCCGCGCACGCGAAAGGGTAAAATCGAAAAGTGACAGATAGCCACAGATAATCGAAAGAGGATCGGGAAAGTGTAACAACAGCAGCCTGTGGGATGCTGCTCTCCCGGTTGCTCAGCTGGGGGTGGGTTTATTTCGCGTAGCGAATCTGGAATGGATTTTGGTTTTTTTGTGACACACGATACCAAAAAAATGGGCGCCACTAGATTTTGCTGGAATCTAGAAACCTTTTTGGGGAAACCTGAAATTCTGCGAACCCAAAAGAATAAAAAAGAAAAAAAAACACCGAACGTGCGTTATAATGGCTCTTTTGAAGCACGGCCAATTTATTGAAGATTGAAAAAAAGAAAAGCAAAAAAGATAAGATTTCGGATGACACAAAAGAAAGCAAAAATAAACAGCCGTTGGGGTGGCCCGCTATCACCGGTCCCGAACAACAGAAAAATTAACGTAGCTAACGGTCGCGTGTCCCGCTTTCACCGGGAAATAAACGGAATGAAACCCTACCGGGATTTATCGAACACAAAATAACTCTTCACTACTCGCACCAAGTATCTTAGAAAAAAAAAAAAAGTAACTTATCTCTTTTCCTGAGTTGGTATTCGGCTTCCTACTTCTCGTCTCCAGAGTATGGTGTCCCTCGATCCTTCCTAACGTTCCTTTCTTCGATTCTTCCTCTCTTATTCCTTCCTCGCTTTATGTTAAATCTTTTTAGTCCCCTTCTGGACTCGGTAATTCAAAAAAATATAGCCAAACTCGCTACTTAGCTCACTTAAAAAAAAACTCCTCAAAAACATTAGCGCTTGTTTGCACTCACTCGCAGCTAACCAAGAAGTGCTGAACTTCCCTCAGTACTTTGTTCAACCGACCAAGAGCCTCTCTCTCAAAATTGGCTTACCGCTTATTCAGCCATTACAGCCCAAGGACGGCCTTATGTGCAGTACTCCGCTCTTTTGCTGAAGCATGCAACCGTTCCTTGAACGCCGCTATCTAGCAGCTCTTTCCAGTCTTCCAATGCTCTCTCTCTCTGAAATCGCCCCAACAATTGGCAGTTCAGAGGGTCGGGTTATGCATTTCCTGGGTTCGCTCGTTACCCTGGTGCCACATGGACAGCAAGCGCTCGCAATTGAGGGGCTAGTGAGCGCAAAATGAAATAACCAAAACAGTATCGCGAAAAAATATAAAATCGACGAAGGAACATGAGAAGAAAAGGAAATTTGTCAAACAACGCTTGGCGTTGGACCTAGCGTGGAAGAACCGAGGTTATTAAATCTAAAATGTAGATGTGTCAAACAATGCCTTGCGTCGGACACTCCTGAGGAGGAAGAAACCTGAGTACCAACTCGTATTCCTATTATTATGTTATTAAATCCGCGAACACTAGTTATCCCGGTGGAGTTTCACGCAGATCTGGGGAAAGGGACTAGCCGATGACGTGCCACCCTATACAAAAGGTCGTGGGTTAGGTTGGGCTCTCGGCCATTGTTGGTGCTGGTCGTCTGATGTTTGGCCTGGTGTTGTGCTGAATGTTCGTATTTGTGTTGTAGTTCGTTGATAATGTTGTGTGTTTAGTGTTACTGGACCATCTCGTTCCCTTCTCTCTCTGGTATGGGTTCTTCGTGGTTGGTCTTCTCGTGCTTGTCTCCTTCATCGTGCGTTCTCGTTGGCGGGCGGTCCACCCACATCAGAGTGTTGCCAACGGTCCGTTGGGCTCTGATTCCGGGAGTACCTGCTTTGTTATCCCCTCGGAGCAGTTGGAAGAGTGTAAGCACTGAACTGGAAACCAGTTCAGGAACACTTAACGATCCCATCGCTCTTCGAAGATAACGGCGGAAAGAGAAAGGTAAGGCCAAAAAGGGAACGAGGTGAGAGAAAAGGAGGGACGGAGGGGATCAGGAACTTTGCAACAAAGTTGGACGCAACAACGGCTGGACCGATTTGGCTCATTCTTCTTTTAAAATGTTCGTAACAGCCCGAATAAGGTTTTTACGGAAATAAAAATTGTAAAAGTTGCCCGGAAAATTGGAAAATTCGGGTAAAACTGAACGTGCTTTTTCCATGGGAAAAAATGTGTGTACCTATGTTTGTATGCTATGGACTCCGAAACCACTAAAACGATTGAGCTCAAATTTTTGGACAATCTTTGCTATTAGCCTGAAAGTATTTTTGTGAAGTTTGGTCAAAATCGGTTTGCTACTTTAGTATTATAGTACTTTAGTACTCAAAAAATTCTCTTTTGTTAGTCGCAGCAAAGCAGTACTCACTACTTTAGTGTTGTAATACTTTAGTACTCAAACAAATTGATATAGATATATATTTAAGGTTCGACCACTTACCCACTGTTAGTCGGCACAAAACTATTCTTAAATAGACTTAGCCCCAGGCGCCTGCCCCTGAGAGTTGTTGCTTCAGGTGCCTGCCTGATAGTTTTTCTTTTTTGCTAGGGGCAGCAACGCTCGCCAGGTACCCGCTAGTACATTATAAACCTTAAGCTTCACCTAAACCAACGCCACAGCAACCGACGTGTGCAAGTTCAAGCCCCAATGGGGAATACTAAACATCAGCCCGAATATACCATATAAAGGAAAACATCAAACCAAAAAGATTCTTGACTGGTAGTATAATGGACCCGAGAGTTTGAGTACTCTGGTATTTATATATATATATATATTTGGCGCAATAACTCATTAAGTTGTATTGTGTTGTTGTGTGTGTTGTATTTTTCGCACGAATGGAAGGGGCCTACTGTTTTGTGCCATATCCGAATGTCGCGAGTGGTGGGACCACAAAAAAACTTTTTGGTGTTTTTCTGGAATTCGCACATGGAACCTCACGCGCAGTGGTCCGATACAATAACCGCTATACCACGGCGCCCACTCTGGGATTTGAGTTTCCTTAAAAAAATCAATAAAATACATGACACGCTAAACTTTTAAGCCTATGCAACAACATTGTAGAAGTCACGGACTACTCGTACTTAACACTGTTCCTAGATTTTAAGTACCACACTATCATTCCCAATCGATTGAATTTGACGAAAAACGCTATTCTGGAAAATTCTGCATTGGAAATATACACTGATAGGTCTCAGATAGAGCACGGCGAAGGGGCAGGTGTATTCTCCGCACTTCTTGAAATAAAACAGTCTTTAAGACTACTAGATTATTGTAGTATATTCCAAGTGGATATTAAGGCTATTCGTGAAGCGGCTGAATGGTTGTCGATGAAATCAGTATCAAGCTCGGACTTTGTTATTAACCCCGACTGTCAGCCAGCTATATAAGTACTCGAATCACCAATAATAAGATCAAAATAGGTAAAGCAACGGCTTGCATCGCTAAAAAGGATATCGAAATATTGCAATCTCACTCTTTGTTTTGTTTCTGATCACTCTGGCATTTCAAGTAACTGCAGATCAGACGAATTAACCAAAAATGGTACTAAACAGGAACTTCCGACTGTAGAAGATGAGCTATTTATGTCTTTAGAAACATAAATCCACATTGGCGCTAGATCAGGCCAATGAGAGTTGGCACAATCTTGAGACTTGTAACCATGCGAGGCGGGCGTGGCCCTAACTAAGCAAAAGGAAGACAAAGTGGCTGCAAGAGTGTTTGTAGAGATTTTAAAACAAACTTGAATGCATTTCTGAAGGAGTTAAGAGCTTCTAAAGCTACTAAGTTATCTGACAGAATATTTAAATGTGATCTTCGATCTTCTTCTTCTTGTGCATTCTAGCGCAGACCTTAATAGCATAAGCCCCAACTTGAAAAATATTAGTAGTGCATCCCAATGGCAAAGCAAAAAATTAAATAGGAGGGATGCCAGCACAATAGTCGGACATGTGCGCAGTGCAGCCGTTAAGCCGACACAGGCGAGTTTTGGCACCTTTTGGAGAGCGAAGAGGCTATAGATATAATGAATGTTTTGCCCCAATATATTTAATTTATTTATTTAACATCAATCAGAGAATACAAAAACATATATTATCTTATAGACTACAGGAAAAAAAAATAAAAAAATATCAAATGAACATTAGAAATAGATAGATATCAGAGAGAAGAACTCAAATGAATATAACATGTGTTTTGAAAGCATTGCGACTATGGTGATTATGAAAGTCAACATGATCACAAATCGAATTGGCTTCTCTAATGCAACGCGTAAAAGGTTCATTAAGACAATAGTTTACTCTATGTAGTGATTCGCAAAAAATTGTTCGTACGCGCAGATTTCGTGAGGGAGCATAAATATTAATTAAAGGTAACAGAAGGGGACAATTGATTCGAGGCGTTAATATGGTATATCCCTAATAAAAATAATGGCGAACAACTTACGTCGTAATTCAAGAGGTTGAATGCCAATTAGTTGGTATCTGACGCTATAAGAAGGCAGACTTATATTCCAATTTAGCTTATAAATAAAACGCCTTGTAAAACGTTTTTGAAGTTTTTCGATCCTAATGGAATGAGTATTATAAAAGGGACTCCAAATTAAGCAGGGATGAAATTATTTAAGGGATGATCTAACAAAAGCGAAAAAAAAGGGATCTTAGGGTGAACGGTCCCAAATGACTGCCCTGTGGTACTCCGGAGGAAACATGTATTGGAGTTGATAAAATATTATTAATTCGTACAAATTGGGTAAGATCTTTTAGATAAGATTCAAGCCATTTTAAAAGATTGGAATGGAAACCAAGTGCTTTAACTTTACTTAGAAGTATTTGATGGTCAACTCATCGAACGCTTTAGAAAAATCAGTGTAAATAACATCACATTGGTATCCGTTTTCAAGACATTTAGTCACATAATTACAAAAAATCGCTAAGTTGGTTGTAGTTGACCTACCAATTACGAACCCATGTTGGGACTGTGAAATCGTTTCTTTAAGAATAGAAGACAATTTGTTATAAACAATTTTTTCAAAAGTTTTTGGAATAGTTGATAAAATACTGATGGGACGATAGTTAGTAAGTAGTTGCTTAGGTCCGGATTTATGTATGGGAACAATATAAGAAATTTTCCAATCCCTGAAAAAAATACCCTTTTCAAGAGAAACATTAAATAACAGCGTCAATGGTCGCGAAAGAGCTGCAGCGCAGCATTTTAATACAACTGGAGGAATGCCATCTGGCCCAGCGATGCTATTAAGATTTAAATTTCCCAGGGCAATCTCTACATCTGAGTTGCTTAAGCATAAGCTGCCGATGTTGATTGAATTAATTGAAGGATTTTGAACGGTGCTATGCGAGACATAAGAGGGTGTGTACACGGATTGAAAGAAATTTGCAAAAAAATTGCAAATAGTGGGAAGGTCATTAGAAGTTTCCTGCAAATATTGCATACAATTAGGAATTCCATTGGAACTTTTTAAACTATATATGTACTTCCAAAATGATTTGCTACTATTTTTCAAATTGGATTCCGCACGAAGCAGATATTCTTTATATAAAAATTTGTTCAGTGTATCGAATCCTTTTTGAATACGTTTGTAATTCTTTAGTAAAACTAAATTATTGTTGGACTTCGGAAATACTTTGTAAGCTTTGCTTTTTTTGTTTTTGAGATTAGTTAATACTCTATTAAACCAAGGTGACTTAGCATTAGAAACGGGAACTATAGGAATAATTAAATCAATTGCTTCCTTTAATCTATCCAGTAAAATAGTATAAGATACCGACAAATCATAATTAGAGAAAATATGATCCCAGGAAACCACATTAATAAAGTTATTCATTTCACTAAAGTTACCTTTCTTGTAATCATATTTAGTGGGCTTATCATAAAATGGTTTGAAATATTCATAAATACTAAATTGAATACACGGAGCAGTATGAAAAATTGAATTATCATAGATAGGAAAAAAGCTTTTTTTAACATTAGTACAAAGTTCTCTATCGACAAAAATAAGGTTTAGAATATTATCAAAAGCGTTAGAATAATTATTTATTTGAATAAGATCATGTTCAGCAAAAGAATCACATACTGCGCAATCAATTTCAGTATTTACATCAAAAGGAAACACACATTTTTCATCAGCATCAAACACCCAGTTAATATTAGGTAAATTAATATCCCCTAGTATAATTATATGTTGGTTACTTTTCAATTGATTAAGAAAATAACTACAATTTGATACATGCAATTTATACAAATCTAGTGGACTACCCGGTGGTATATAGGTTAATAAGATAAAAATATCACATAATTTGAAGGATAATCGTACTGCAAGCTGATCAACATCGAAATGAGAAGATGAAGAGGAAGAAGAAAACGGCAAATCCAGTTGATAGCAACAAAGTGAAGAGCGCACTAAGATCAGCACACCTCCACCAGTGTTTTTTTTTTGTTTTAAAAAAAATCTCTGTCTTTGCGAAAAACAGAGAATTTGTTTATGTCACAAAATTCAGCATTATATCTGTCGCCCGCGAGCCATGTTTCCGTCAAAGTTATGGCATCATATTGGGAAGAAGAAGTATGAAGATGCAGTTGATTTAATCTTCCACGAATGCTACCAGTGTTTTGGTAATAGATCAGAAAGTTCGATGACTCTTTAGAATAAGACGAAGAGGCAACTGCAATAAACGGTTTTAGGTTAACTTTGTTGGTGTTGTTGTCACTTCGTTTTTTCTCTGAGAGACAAATTTCTTAATTCGCACAGAGAGAGGCAACACTGCTGAATCCATTGCTGCACTTAATTTATTAGCTGGTACGCTTATTTTGAAATTAACAAACTTTAGAACTTTTAGATGAATAGCATCTCGTTTAATAAGTTTATAGCACTTTATTTGATTTATTGGTATGTCCCTTTTGTGGGTGATGTTATTAATTAAATGCTCAGGGTTAGTGTCTACACGGAATTTGGAAACATGAATCCATTTATAGTTGATAACTGCGGCAGCATTTAATTATGAAGAAGAATCAGTTCCATACTTTTTTATTTGTGATTTGTAAGAATTCGAATTATTTGGTTTGTTTACATTTACATTTACAATGCGGGCAGATTTACGCTTATTGCAGTTGCTTATTACAGTGGAGAAGCTTTCATCACATAACGATTCAGATTGTTGAGCGTTAGGTTAGCAGAAGGGGATTCCGTCAAACACAAGATAGGCGCAGTAGGAAGACTATGCTCGCAAATCGATAAAGCATTTTCACTACCAGATGCGATTTCGTTTCGGACTTCATTTAGAGATGGCAGCGCAGTTAGAGTAGCGAAATGTGATTTAGTCAAAGACATATTAGCCGCGATGGGAAGACTATGGTCGCGTTTCGATGGAGCATTTTCACTACTGGATTTGACTTCATTATGAACTTTGTCAAAAGACGACAATGCACTTTGAACTTTACTATTCTCTTTTGCTGAATTTAAAGATGATAATTTAAAAGCAGTAAAATCATTCTTTAAATTATCCAATAATGAAGAGATAAGGTCTAATTTTTTAGTAAGATTATTGTCAATGACACAGCAAGTGTTGCATTTCCGTGAAATGCTTGGGTTGGATAATGCTTCAAATTCACTGATTGAAATTTTTATACAGTTCTTATGACTGACCACAAAGGGATTCACAGGTGATAAAAGAATGATTTCTTTTGATAGCAGAATCACATTTAGCACAAGATTTTGACATTTTAAATTTAGATAGTTTGAGAAGAAGGAAGAAAAACGATGCTCACTCACTGAAAGCTCTACTTCGAATGAAATGTCAATACTATTTAGGCATGAGTGGTGAGTAGAGTGACAATAGTGGTTCAAGTCCGGAGAATAATTTTGTGTTTTAATCCCCATTACTTGCCGAAGAGTCTGAAACAGACACAGGAGGCTTTAGCAATTTGTTCTGTAGTTCTGTCTATATAAAGTTTCCAAAGAACTTCTTTGATATTTAATTGCCCATAGATATTTGGCTTCTCTTGAGAAATTAATTTGAAGACCTTGGAAATAGAGTTCGGAGGTTTAAGTTTTTTTGGAATTATGGTTCTTTTAGTTTGGTTAGCTCCTAACCCTTCTAGTGGGAAGAAGGTATTTTAGTTAAATTGAATGAAAGTTAATAATTTATTAACAAAGCATACCATAGCATACAACTACTTAAAAATTGTTAATATTTAACTTTTTAAATTTAAATTGCATTTAATTTGTTTTATTTCAAAACCAAGAAACATATTCAAAATTAACAGCCTCGGAGGTTAATTCATGCGACTCAGTCGTTCCATTTATTTGAATAGATTGCTAAGATCGTTGAGTTCGCATGTCCCTTTAAATATTTAAAAAGGATACAGTACCAATGTTTCATTTTATATTCCCAAAACTTGATGTTTATGGTCACCACATTCATAATATAAACCAATTCTCACTCCATTGGAAGGAACTTTATTAAGCCATGAAACGGTTGGAAAAGCATAACCTTCTTTTAGACTCAGCTTCAGCACCTAATGCACAGATTCTAGGTTAAATAAAAATAGCACACTTGCAAGGACATTGTGTTTAGTTTTTATCAATAATAAAGGAAGCTGACAACCCTCATTAGTAAACGCCAGAATTACCATATAAAAATAAACACAAAAGGACAACACACCACAAATAGCATTGTTCTCTCGGCCCAAGTCCTGTATCCTTCATAGAACATTCCCCAACATCGGCATATATATACACCTCTCTGTAGCCATTGCGTTCATTTAATGAACCAGAAACTATTCATATCCGAAGGATACACAACGTTCCGATACAATACATGGTCGCCTACACTTACCCAGAGGGAGAGGATCAACAAAAAGGCATCGCAACACTCAGTGGCTGAACGAGACTTCCTTTCCCAAAGGCATCATTCTGTATGTTTGTTTATTTATTTGTGTGTTCAATTTAAAATACCCAACCGAATTGGCCTCCGGCCGACAATTGATTGTACGATTGCCTGAATTAATAGCAAATTATATTTGTTCAGGACCGAGTCGAGCGATAGAAATTTTCGGTGATGGGATCTGATCAAGTGCAGGACATACCTACTCCCGTTTGATTTTCAGACATGAAATGGATCCTTGTTGATGTCCAGTTTCATTCGCGCGCTATTATTTCCCTCCTCAGCCCATAAATGAATGGTTCCTATAAGTAAACAGGAAATTAACTGGACATTACAGTTGTGTGTATAAGTTCATTGAAAGGAACAATGAACCGACCGACAGGATCCACTAAAGGACCAGTTGAAATTTAATTAAAAGAGAAAGAAGCGCCGACTGTTAACTGTTTGGGTGATAATGATTTTCGTTAATGTGCCGGTTTACACCCGCTGCGTTGATAATTAAACAGAAATGCTGTTGGTCAATAAAAAAGGGATTGTGACGGATGTACGTTGACAGTTGTATTGCTTACAGGTTTTGCGCATTCGATTCATTGCCATTGAGAAGCTGTGGGGTTCCGAAATGGAAATTCAATTTAAAATATGATAATAATCGAATATCATCAGAATAAAATAAATTCATTTGTTTGGGTAATTAAACGCTCAACCCTTTTAATTGGTGAGCATTTTCCGGCTGGCGCTTCATTCGAAATACTTACTTACTTTGAAGTTATTTTAAAGCATTGACCTCTCGAAGACAATCTGTTGGGAGCTTTAATGATTTCTACTCAAAATAATCTCTCATATGAGTTTGATTTTAATACTATCACAATCGATGGATAATCTCATGCTCATTTCCATGCTCAGTACCCAACTAAATTTGCAAATGAAAACCCCATCAGTGTGGTGTTATCTTTTATTGCATAATGTCATGATTAACATTTTTTTACGACTAGACAGTGGCATTGTGTTTTTAAATAAAGTAAACATTAGGCTGCAAATTGTGGTATTGGTGTAAATATGAGCAAGATTGCACTGATGCTTTTAACCATCAAAACAAAATTCCCTTCCTCTACGGAATGGTCAACCACTCTCATTAACGTCCAGTACTAAGTACTTAGGTGTCACCCTGGATCCTTGGCTAAGTTGGGCACTTAATATACTCGTAGATCTGCGTATAAAGAAAGCGTGTATAGTCTTCTACTCCTGTAGCAGAACATTTGGAAATAATTTGGTCTTCACCGAGAAATTACCTTATGGATGTATGTATACATAATATGCCCAATTCTCAAATATATGGTATGTCACTAGTACCAAGGCTAGAGCTGAGCAAAGAGTACAACATAACTAAAATTGAAAATGTGCAAACAACCGCGTTTATAGGTACTGTGGGAACCCTATGGTTAACAGATACGCTTGCGGTATTCCTGTATATTCTACCTCTTGAGCGGTCACACTTAGAGGAGCTGGATTCTGCACTGCAGAACTTATTTATTCATATTGAATCCAGAACATCTGACTTCAGTACGAATAAAACTTATTTGGTTTCCTACAGCTTACATAACCCCGAATAAAACTTCACAATCAACTTCGAAGTACAATTTCCTACTAGCCCAAAATGGAAGAACGGCGAAGTAGTTAAGGATTTCGGTTCAAAAATGGACTATGCGAAAAATGGTGCATGTGTTTTTTTTTTTTTTTTATTCTTAGCCATCTACAAACTTCCGTTTTTCACCAGCGTTACACCACTTAAACAGTTTACATTTCAACTAGTAGTAGTTGATACTGTAAATAAACTTTTCTAATTATATGACACCTGACCACTTGTTATAGAATACAGTCTTCCACTTTACAGTCCTTTACCAGAGATAAGTAGAAGGTTATAATTCACAGATGAATTCACAACGTCTCGGTATACATCGAGCGAGCAAACAGTGCGTCTGGACAAAATGTGGTGGCCATCTACCGACAAGCCCAGCCACCACATCGAGGCGAAATGTATTGATTTTAATGTCTAAGGCCACAAATTCTTCAGAAGTTTGTAAATTTCGGAACTCCAGTATTTAAGGTTAGAAATTCTTCAGAAATTTGTTAATTTCGGGACTCCACTTAAACAGTTTACATCTTAAATACTAACAGTTGATACTCTAAATATACTTTTATAATTTTTATCTATAGTCGAGCCACTATCAAAGCCGTTGATTCTGTTAGTGCGTACTTCAAACTAGTACAAAAGTGCCGAAACTAGATAACCTGCTCAGATATTCAGTTCATGCTAAGTCTGGTCTGGATTCCGGGTCGCAGTGATATTGTGCGAAACGAATGCGCTGACAAACTGATCAGGTAGGACTCAGCTCTTCAAGACTTACTCGTGGAGAGAGCACACACTACAGTTAGACATGTCAAAGATAAAGTCTCACTTACTACTGAAAGCTAATCTCAGATGGGATAGGCTAGGTAGATGTGGCCTAATTAACAGCAATCATCGCGAATCACTGGCCGATCCGAGGTCATGCAGAAAATCTTATTATCTGCCATACCACATACTATCCCAGTTAGTAACAAGGACACATCCGAAAAAGAAATTATTCTTATTTCCTTTGTAGATGTACAACACTACCTAGAGCCAGGCAGCGTGCACTAGGTAAACCATTCTTTGACTCTCTCAATGAGGTCTAAAGAAAAAATATCAGAAAACTTATAGATAGATAAATAGATGAGATTTTATTTGAGAACAAAAGTATTCGTTACACTGCATATGGTATGTATAAAAAAAAAATATCGATTGGCACGGCTTTGCCGTCTAACTGATTGACAACTAGCATTTAATTCATGTAGATAATTGTTAACGTATATTAAATTCAATGGCAGAATAAAATAAAATAGAACAAAGTTATTTTGTTTAAATATTAGAAGGAGGATCCTTTCTCGGCATAGTAACGCAATCTTGTAATATCCGGTTAATTTTGATACGCTGATTTCATTAAAAATTGTTTGGACTTCATTTTCAGATAGGACATCGTTTTCAAAGATTTCCCCATTTGTCTTCCTGAGAATTGGGCATCTGCCAACAGAGTGCAAGACGTCTTCCCTCTTTGCCGTGTTGCACAAGCTGCGAAGTATTCGTAGGTCATCCCTGTGTGCCATATAATTTAATTTTAAAAGCTCCCCTCACAGTTTCAGCACCATCGCTATTTCCTCAGTACTATGCTTATCATGAAAATAATTATTTTGCTGCAAATTGGGGCATAGTCGGCTGTAGATCATTCTATGCTGCGAAACTAATGCTTCTTCTACAAATCCTGCTCTGGATTGTTCATCCACACCTGCAATAAGCTGGTAGAGTTTGGGATTCCAGCTTACAATATTTTCGAGATTTAGCTCTACCTCGCATACAGTAGCTAGCTCCATCCAAATTTTTTGCCTTATTGTGTGTAGAGCTGATTTTTTTTGTAGACGATAATCTGGTATGTTTAGGCCTTTGAGAACGAAATCAACCTGGAGTTGTAGCGTTTTCACGAAAAGTGGTAATATCCCTGTTTCTAACATGAGCATATAATTTGGTGTGTTAGGTGGAAGTTGAAATGCTCTCTTAAGAAAGTACCGATGTAGCTTCTCCATTGTCTCATATTGCCTATATCCCCTAACTTATGCGCCGTATGAAAGAGTTGATTCCGATACAGCTTCAAAAGCCTTATATTTGCTACTGTGGTAAGAAAAACGGAGTTGGTGCAGGTATTTTCTCTGACAGGCGTAATCTTATCTCAGCTTCCGTCCTTGAAATCATTGTCGTGTGTTTCAGGCGGAAATAATGGCGATTAAAGAAGTTTTATATTAGCTTAAAAAGAAACGTGATATCTGCTAGAGATATCCGCATCTTTTCAGACAGCCAAGCAGTAATCAAATCCCTGAAATCGACCTCTATAAATTCCATAGTAGCTCTAGACTGCCGATGGCCTCTTGCGGAGATGGCTGAGCAGTTCAGTATTCACCTGGGTTTGCTTGCCGGGCATAGGGAAATTCCAGGGAATTTTAACGCCGATGAACCCACCAGAATAGGAACAACTATACCCATACTGCCGGATAAAAGCACAAGGTATACCAATCGCTACTCGAAAATTTAAATTTAAGCTGGATGCTGTCGAGAGTACAAATCTTAGGTGGACAAGTGGATCAACATGTCTAGCGACAAAACAAATTTGGCCGAAGCTGGTTCTAAACCTTCTAGAAATTTAATGTCTTTTAACAGATTGCATATCGGCGCTGTAATAGGTGTCATCACTGGACACTGTTTAATAGGCAAGCATGTAACAAAGATCTGTCTTTTTGCGAAGGACTTCTGTAGGAGATGCATGGATGAAGAAGAGGAAGAAACTATTCCTGACCTACTTGGTTTCTGCCCAGCTCTCTCCCGTAGGAAGCTTCACTTAGGAGCCCCCTGTTATAACGATTTAGGGGACCTGACAGATATTAATATTAAGAGCCACCTACGCTTTATAAGAATCTCAAAATGGTTTTAGCGGGTAGGTAGAGAGATTTTCTCCCAAGATTCACGTGGTATCACAATGGACCTATTACTGGTTTGAATGTTTTGGCGATTCTCAGCTGGCAGCCACTTCAACCTAACCTAACCTAACCTACTCTGAGCAATATTTAGGGGTGGTAATGGTGTAGTAGTAATGTCATCAGTTGCCACGCTAATGGTTCATTGTTCAGATCCTGATGTCAGCAAGCACTTATTTATTTCCTATGAAATATATAAGGTCAGTCCGATTAATAGCGAAAGCTTGTATGAACACTACTGCAAAGGCAAAACACTGGCAGTAGCTTGGTCCTATGGCTGGAAAAAATTGTGAGCGCTGTTGATGATAATTTGCCAATGACATCGGCTATAGGGAAAAAAATACTGTAAATTTGAGGCAAAGACAAAAAATAACAAAAATCTCCCCAGTTATCTGGACGCCACCCCCGGAGTTTCTCTGAAGCTTAAACAACTGAGCTTCGAAAATCACTACACCAAAAATCATCCTCTCAATCAAGAAAAAATCATTTCTCCAGACTACATTGATGGATGTTTTTGACTTCAGTAAACTCCGAGGTACTTATACTCCTTTACTACTGTAATAACTTCTCCATTAAAGTTTTTTTTTTTTTTTTTTTTTTTTTCGTGGGTATGTGAAAATCTTCATGAGACACTATGAGACCGTGTACTCATAGTAGTGTCAGATTTCTACTGACTAAAAACACCCTTCCCTTCGTTTTGTTTACTACGACTAAGTTTGACCTTATCAAGTAGTTTAAGCTTCAGATTTATATTCGCGTGAGGCAGGTAGATTTTCAATAAAAGCACCTGCTGAAACCGTCATGACATGCGGCTTTTTGTCTTATAGCGCTAATTCGAACGGTTTCGTTCTTTGGAGTCGGCGCGTAAGATTTGTCACATCCAAAGTTTGGAGTATGGCACAGTTGCAATGGCCATGAAGACGAATACGAAGCTTGCGAGCGAAGTTTTTTATTTCGTCCTCCACGGTAGCTATCCCTAAGTCTCTGTGGATATCATTGTTTCTGATATACCAGGGAGCGTTCACGATTATTCTTATAATTTTATTTTGCAATGATTGTATGAGATTCCTATTGCTTGGTTTGGTACAACCCCAGAGTTGTATACCGTACGTCCACACGGGTTTAAGCACTTGCTTATACAGAAGCAGTTTGTTATAAACGCTTAGTTTGGAATATCTTCCAATTAGCCAATACATTTCTCTAAGTCGATTTTCGACTTCGTCACGTTTCTTTTTAACGTGAGGTTTCCATTTAAGTTTCGCGTCTAGTGTCATTCCCAGATATTTAGCTTCGTTTGCATGCGGTATTTGTACCGAGTTAATGGAAACGGGAAGGTTGATTATTTTCTTGTAAGTGAAGTTAACATGCGTCGATTTGGTCTCGTTAAGAACAATGCGCCAAGTTTTTGTCCACTCACAGATTTTATCCAAGGCTCGTTGGAGTTTTATGGTTGCTGACTCGATTGAACTTTCCGTTGCCAAAATAGCCGTATCGTCCGCGAACGTAGCTACAATAGTGCCTTCAGTTTGAGGTATGTCCCGAGTGTACAGCAAGAATAAGATAGGCCCAAGGACACTTCCTTGCGGAACTCCGGAGGCGATTTCTTTAAAATCAGAATATTCAGTTCCGTGCTTAACACGAAAAAGTCTGTTTTTAAGGTACGATTCTAAGATCTTATGAAGTTGCTCCGGAAGGATTCGTCTTAGCTTATAATTCAATCCATCGTGCCAAACCCTGTCGAAGGCTTGAGATACGTCAAGAAAAGCGCTAGAACAAATCTTTTTCTCCTCAAGGGCTTTTTCAATTTCGTCGGTTATTCTATAAACCTGGTCAATTGTGGAATGCTTGATTCTGAACCCGAATTGGTGGTCAGGTATTAGGCGTCTCTCTTCAATGACCGGAAGAATCCGTTTCAGAAGGAGTTCTTCAAATACCTTCGATATTATTGGTAGTAGCGATATCGGTCTGTACGATTTTTTTTCATTTGGAGATTTTCCCGGTTTCGGAACCATTATGACTTCTGCGACTTTCCATTGATTTGGAACGTATAATAATCTAATGGAAGCATTTATTAAATAAAGCAATTTTAATAGTGCCTTTTTTGGTAATTCCTTGAGGATTTGTCCGGTTATTAAATCATAGCCAGGAGCTTTATTGTTCTTCAGGTTTTTTATTGCCTGGCAAAGTTCTATAAGTGACACACTTTTTATTCTAAGGTTGTCAGATGTCGTATTCGTACCGGTAAAATCGTCTACCAATGTTTCTCCATCAAATGGCTTAAAAGTTTCTTCTAAGTGCTCGGCAAATAGATCCGCTTTTTCTTTGTCACCTTTTGCCCATTCGTCGTTGTTTTTTTCTTATCGGTGGCGAATGTATTTGCGGTTTTTTAATTCTTTTGACAGCTTTCCAGAGCGAGTAATTAGTAGTTTTTTCGGCGGTTAAACCTTCAAGATAAGCTGAAGTCTCTCGGTTTTTTAGGTCTTGGATCGCTTTTTTAAGCTTATTGCATAAGAAATTCGAGTGGGTTTTATGCTGGGGAGCGCGAGTTTGTTGCCATATTTTGCGTGCTCTCCTCTTTTCTCGAATAAGTTCTTTTATTTCCGGCGGATAATAAGCTTCATTGCATGGGACTTCTTTCCTCCTTAAAGGTGTATTTTTCCACGCGGCATTTTGTATTGATTCAATAAATTTGCCGAGCTCATCTTCTATTTCGAAGGGTGTTTTGAGCGATACATTTAAGACAATATTTTCTTCGCAATCAGTTCTAAAGTCGCGCCAGTTAGTTTTTTTGTTAGTTAATCTAGGCACAGCTTCTACTGTCATTAGTCGGTCACTTATTGTCAAGATTACCGGCGAGTGATCTGAGGAGAGATCAAAGCTTTCCTCTACTTTCGCAAAATTTGAAGATACTCCTTTCGCAACGAAGAAGTCTATTAGGTCCGGTGTTTTTGCTGTATCAGAGGGCCAATACGTCGGTTTCCCCGTCGAAAAGAAATCAACCCCGAATTGCATACCGGCTTCGTACAGAAGTCTACCTTTCCGTGAATTGGATCTGGAACCCCAAAAGGTGTGTTTCGCGTTGAAATCGCCACCTATAATGAAATTCGGTCCAAGTGAGTCAAGGAGACGTACAAAGTCGTTACTTCGAAACGTGCATCGCGGAGGACAATAAATGGACGCGATGTTGAAATATGAGTGCCTATTCTTAACTCGAACTGAGCTTGTTTGCATTGTATCGATTTCAATCGTCGTATTTATGGAGTGCTCAATGCAGTCTTTAATGAATAAGGAGGATCCGCCTCTAGCTCTTCCGGAAGGGTGGTATGCGTGATAAGCACGATACCCTCTTATTTTTACTCCGGATTCCTTTGTCAAATGAGTTTCAGAGATCAAGCAAATGTCAATGTTGTCATTCCGTAAGAATACTTCTAATTCGGCGTTTTTTTGTAGAAGGCCGTTTGCGTTCCATGTTAAAATTTTTAGTAACTGATTCATATTCATATGGGAGTTCTTTTCTGGCGAGGTTTTAACTCGAGCTTGCTCAATTTATCAAATATGACTTTGTTTACCTTCGTTTGCTCCTCAAGTTTCGCAAGAATTATAGAGAAGACTTGGGAGACTGGGTCTACCGTAACACCGCTTTGCTTGGTTTCTAGCGACGCAGCTTGAGCATATGTTAGCGTCTCTGGAGATTGTGGCTTTTCCTTTGATTTTGCCGAAGGAACTTTACTTTGCTCGACTCTCGTCTTAAGTTTGACGTGTTTATTGACGGTCGTTACCCTTGGCTTAGCGATTTCACGACTATTTTTAACCGGTTCTGCGTTCTGGCGTTGAATATTTTTAAATGTGTCTCGCCTTTTTTGAAGCTCTTTTGCCACTTCGCAACCTCGATAGTTCGCTGGGTGCTTTCCTTTGCAGTTAATGCAGGTAGCCGGGGCCTGCTTATTTAGGTCACACTTTTCTGAGAGATGGTTACCAGCACATTTTACGCATCTCGGCTCTTTTTGACAATACGACTGTGTGTGATTAAAGCCTTGACAGCGTTTACACTGAGGTATCGATCTCGTACTCGTACGCATAGGCTCAATCTTGACTACGATATTCAGAATAGTTTTAACGTTATAAATATCGTCTACATTTTCGCTCCTGTCAAAGGTAAGCATAAAGAGCGGAAGTCCATGCTTGACCATGATTTCCTGGCCTTGTTCCGTTTGTTGCTTCACCTTTTTGGGAATATTGACGGCATTAAGAATTTTCAAACCTTTAGCTTTGAGGTCGTTCATTACGTCGTCTTTTGTGCACGAGGGGTGGAGACCCCTTGCTATAACACGCAGTGGTCTTTCTGACTTATTTTCATAAGTATACCACTGGATTTTTTCCATGTTTAATTTTTGTGATATTGCTCGGTAGCCATCGGAGTCATCAACGTTAATTTTCCACGCATTGTTCCTGAGTGACGTTACCTTGAATTTCGATGTCGTCGTACCTTTAAGAAGGCAATGTAGCTTACTGTAGTCCGTTATGCCAACGACGTTTATTGCAGGCGGAGGACGTGCTTTAGCTTGAGTTTGTTTTGGCTTCGGCTCATTTTGCTTGTCTTCTTTTCGCGGCTCGATTTCGGGCGAAGAGCCGGCTCTGCGTTTTTTGCTAGGTCTTTTCTTTAAGACGCAATTCGTTTCGCGTGCAAGCTCTTCTTCGTCCGTGTAATATTGTGGATTAGCTGCGCGGGGAGGGGAATCTTCGCGTTCTTTTTGTAAAAGCGAGTTCTTTAGAAGCTTGTTTTCCTCTCTCAGCATGTCTACCTCTTTTTTGAGCTCTTGGTAGAGCCGATCCATTTCATCAAGCCTATTGCGAAGTTCGTTATTTTCCTTCTCAAAGCTTTTACATTTCTCTAAGTCCTGTTTCTTGTGCGCTTGCACTTCCGGCGGACTTTTTTTCCCGGAGACATTCGGTCTTGATGGTGGAGACCGAGGTACCCTTGAACTTTTTATAAAGGGATTTATCAATTGCAATAATTGGCTCTCCCCAGAATCCGTAGAGCCTACCTCCGAAGAGGGTGGATTTTCCAGTGAACCTGGACTGCCACCTGGGGTATTAAATCTTTTCGTTTTACTCATTGCATTTTTTTGTATACACTTTAAGCCCGGTATACGAAGGGTGGATTTTAGTCGCCTCTTACGACAGGCATGCCTACCTCGGG
This sequence comes from Brachypalpus laphriformis, assembly GCA_945910035.1. Classification (NCBI taxonomy): domain Eukaryota; kingdom Metazoa; phylum Arthropoda; class Insecta; order Diptera; family Syrphidae; genus Brachypalpus; species Brachypalpus laphriformis. Next base: position 284,216,014 of record OX246754.1, read on the forward strand.
TATATTCTAACCCCTACCCGAAGGGGGTAGGGAAAGTGCGATTTCTCGTTTGAACAGGTTCTGCCTCCTCCGCTTTTGAATATCATTATTCGCGACTTATTCAAATTAACAACCAGATTCCACATTTTGGAGTAGTCATAGAGACGATTGATGATAAGCTGCATCGATTCGGGCGAGTAGGCCCGCAGCACTATATCGTCCACAAACATAAGAGCTTTAATCCGCAGACCCGCATACTCTACACCTCTATGCAAAAAATCGACTATATCTTCAATAAGGAGAGCAAATAAAAGACGGCTCAAAGTATATCGCTGCCTTGGTCACCTACCTACCCGACTTAAAAGTTTTCAGCAATATTATGGGCTTCTAATTAAAAAGCATACTGACTTTCAGGGAGAAAGCCTTTTGCACCCGATTTTGGGCAAAAATAATTCAACAAAATACTTCCATTTTAAACAGTGGCAGGTGTTTGAGAATAGCTACATACGAGTACAAACTCTAGCAAATATCAAGAAGCCCATTGAAAGCCATTTTCATTAATCAATAAAATTTCTTCTAATACCACCAACTTTTGAAGATGCAAATAAATGAATGTAGCTGTACTGAATCTTGTGGCTGTCACTGGAGGTGCTTTTCAAGACATCAGCGAGTACAATTTACATTTTTTTTTTTTATAATTCACGCGCCGAAGAGATAATTAATACCCTTATACTGATGCTCAGGGCACGGGCGGATGGGAAATTCTCACCCACTTGGAAGCCTTAGTTAAAATAAGTTCAACGACCGAGATGATGTAACTTTCGGTCTCATTTTTAATACACTCGATGAAATTTTGTCTGCAGATGCGAAAGAAGTTTTATTTAAAAAACTGGGGAAATATTTTTTAAGGAAACGCAAAAGGGAAAGCCAAAAATCTAAATATTTTCTTTCTGTCGGTATTGTAGAAAGGCCACTACCAACACGCAAAAGAAATATGGTGGTAGAGTGAGGAAGCTGTGGTCTAATAAACGGCTTTCGAAGTTTAGTCAAAGTACCCCGCTAATAATGGAGACGAAAAAACTCGCCTCGAAGTGGAATATGGACATAGCAAGAGACAACCAAAGAAGAAGAGCGCCTAACTTCAAGCCGTATGGAAAGCTTATATCGGGAACTGGAGGAAATATTTTCCCCGACTACTAATACAAACTATGCTACCCAGGAGCTGAGATAAACAAATATGAACAAAGGCGCAACCATATTCGAAACAGCCGCCCAAAGAAGAAGGGATGCTCAGGAGATTGATTCGTCAAAATTCATTAGCAATGCTCATGGCCAGTTTTCGTGGATGACGATAAAATTCTGCAACAGTATTGTGAAGGACTTTTGAATAAACAGTTTCTCCGACTATACTTTCCAAGAACCACCCCTCACTGTGTAGAAATACCCGTTATCACAGACGAAGAAGTTAGTGAGGCGGTCAAATACTCCAAGACACGAAGAGCGGTTGAGTCAAATGAGACGCTCTCTGAGTTCTGGAAAAAGATGATAGACATCGGGCTCAGATGACTCAGAGGTCGCATCTTCAAACTTGTGAGAGGTGATCCAATACCAATACAATGGACAGAAAATTACCCTCTTCCTGTGTACAAAGGGAAGGGTGATACGCGAAACTGTGATAATAACCGTTCGTTCAAACTGACGTCACACACCATGAAGACTGTTGAGTGAGGTGGACAACTGCGAAAACGAATATAGACCACAGATGCAACCTACGGTATACTGATCATAATGGAAGAACTTACTTACTTACTTAGGTGGCGCTACAGTTCCGGGTGAACCTGGGCCTCAACCAACAAGCCTCTCCATTTAGCTCGGTCTTTAGCTAATTGCCTCCAGTTGCGCACTCAGAGTTGGTCGAGGTCCCCTTGAACTTGTGCGCGCCACCTACGGCGATGATTCCCTCTACTGCGTCGTCCCTCGGCGTTAGGTTCGAAGACTCAGCGGGCCGGAGCGTTGGTGTCCATTCGCTCTACATGCCCTAGCCATCTCAGACATCCAATACGCAGTTTTTTGACTAGGTCGATGTCGCTGTACAGCTCGTATAGTTCGTGATTAAATCTTCTCCTCCAAAACCCGTCAATGCAAACGGGACCGAAAATCTTACAAAGAATTTTTCTCTCGAAGCGACCAAGGATATCTTCATCCTCTTTTAATAAAGTCCATGTTTCAGCGCCGTAAAGTAGGACTGGGATGATCAAGGTCTTATATAGAGTCTCCTTAGTAGTTCGAGATAGGGCTTTACTGTTGAATTGCCTTATAAGCCCAAAAAAACAGCGATTGGCAAGAGTTATTCTTCGATTGATTTCTGCACTGATTTTGTTTGCTGAATTTATAGCAGAGCCAAGGTAGACAAAGTCCCTTACTACCTCGAAGTTATAGCTGCCCACGGTGACGTTTTGTCCAATTCGTCGGTGTTGGTTTTCCCTTCTTGTTGACAGCATATACTTGGTTTTGCCCTCGTTTATCGCTAAACCCATTTGGCCGCTTCCGCCTCAATACTTGCAAACGCACCGGTGACAACCCGCTGAGATCTTCCGATAATGTCTATATCATCGGCGTATGCAAGCAGTTGTACAGACTTGTAATAGATTGTACCTCCGGTGTTGGCTTGTGAGTTCCGCACAATCCGTTCAAGTATAATATTGAAGAAGTCACATGACAGCGCATCACCTTGTCTAAAGCCTTTTTTGACATCAAAGGTCTCGGTGAGGGAGTTTGGCAGGGATGTCAAAACTAGACATGGCTCTATAAAGCTCTTCTCTATAGATGCTGTCATAGGCGGCCTTGAAATCGATAAAGAGATGGTGAGTATCGATTTGGAATTCTTGGGTTTTCTCCAGGATCTGCCGAAGTGTGAAGATTTGATCGATGGTGGACTTCCCTGGCCTGAAACCGCACTGATAGGGTCCAATCAGGCTGTTGATAAAAGGTTTCAGGCGTTCACACAATATCGCAGAAAAGATCTTGTATGCGATGTTGAGAAGACTGATGCCTCTATAATTGGCGCAGTTGAGGGGGTCTCCTTTCTTGTGGATCGGGCAAACGATGCTGGAAGAACATCTTGATTAATTCAGGGATTCGCATATTGCATTGGTTGACTTTGATAAAGTACTCAGCAGATAACCACGAGATCTGATATGGGTGGCGCTAAGACATTGAGGGGTTCCAGAAACCTATGTATAGATGACCATGACATACCTATACGAAGGAGCGAAGACACTAGTGAGATGCCCCGCGGGAGTAACCAAAGAGTTTCCAATCAAGGTCGGGCTACACCAGGCAAGCGTCTTAAGTCCTTTGCTCCTTATTACAGTCCTAGTCTTTCTGCTTGAAGGTAAAGTGACGCAAACAGTACATATCAGTTATTCTTCCTTTAACGTTGGAGCCATTATGAATGAGGATCCTACGTCCTTTCAATGAGCTCTTGACATAACGTGCCACTTAAGTGGACGTTTATAGGAAAATTGGTATTGCATTAATCCATAAAAAGACCGAGTTCTTGTGGGCGCCGTGGCGTAAGTGGTTAGTGTGTCGGATCACTACGCATGAGGTGTCAAGTTCAAATCCCAGAAAATACCAAAAAGTTTTTTCGCGGTCCCACCTCTCGCGACCGTCTGACAAACATTCGAGAGTATTGTTGTCACGAAAAAGCTTTTCAAATCGCCGTTCGAATTCGGCATTAAACTGTAGGTCCCTTCCATTCGTGTGAAAAATATAACGCACACAACATGAGTGGTTGCGAGAAGCTAGGCCCTGGCACTTTAAAGAGCTGTTGCGCCAAATATTTTTTTTTTTTTTTTGCTTGTGATGCCCGTTTTTTGATCCACTCACGCTTATTCCATGCATTTATTTCAATGGAACAGTACTTCAAGTTCGAAAAGTTCAAATATCTGGGATTTATAATCAATATCAACCTGTGATGACGACGTCAAACATCGCGCAGGGTGGATAAAGTGGTGGGAAAACTCCGCTATCTTCTGTGACCGAAAAATGCCCCCTAAACTGAAAGGAAGGCTCTGTATCGCAGTCGTCCATCCAGCACTCACATACAGTTCACAATGTTATACAATGTACAAAGCATATGAGAGTAAATTAACGGCAGCTAAGATGAAGATACTTCATATGAGAGCAGGCGTGACAAGGCTTGATCGAATATGAAGTTCGAAGATCCATGGCAGCCTTCATTATTAGAACCCTATTAAAAAGCAACATCAATAAACGTTCCAAAGATATTACGAAAAAAAGGCAGGCCTATAAGCTCCTGGATCACAGAAATACAACCACACCAGCATTTGCGTTGGCCTCAATAACGAAGTTTTCCAAAATCGGGAGGGTAAAACTTAATTGCTGTTTCTAACTGCTGTAGCCAATACAAATTTTATTAAAAGAAGTCGAGTCATAACATTTTTTTCGAAATACTATTTTTGCTTGTTATTTTAATCGATGGAGGTCTCATTTTACATAGTATTATATATTTATAATATTCGAAAATTTTACTTTTACTAATTTTTACTATATGTCTATACACGTATTCGTATAAATTTTTGTAAACTACTTTGCTAGATATAAAAAAAACATTATAAGCTATCTGTAGTATTTCTTAAATAATACAAAAAACCTTCCCCAGTATTTACCCGCATAATACAGTCAAAATATTACTCATAAATAATAAACAATACAACTTTTCAGCCTTTCAACACTAAAACTCCCAAGCAAATACAAGCTACAGCCACGCAGTCAATATTAACTACTTCCGTAAGAATATACATCAATTCAATTAATTTTCCATCGGAAAATCACATAAATTCGCCGGAAATACCAAAGCCACCCAAAGCAGCACAAATTACTTAAAATTCGACAGCCATCAATTGTGACAATAAACTGCCATCACCACCCACGCCCATTTAATTATAATCCCTATTCGTTTTGGGACACATAAAATCGCCCCAAAAACACCACAGTCGTAATTAATAATTGGCAAAATGTCAATTATTCGCGTGGGTGAACCACACCCCTACTGCGAAAGATCACCCACTTCCTATTAGGAAATTCTAATGATGACTCAACAAAGAACTGCTTTTAATTCAAGTATCTATACATCTTGTTGAACGCTTGGCTGAGAATGTAAGGACAGTTAAAGGGTACGTTGCCATCAATTCAGAAATAAAAATACGATATTTGTGTAGCAGTTGAACTAGGATCAAAGTATAACCATAATCATCCTGTAACCGCGACCCTCATCCCGTATTCATTATTGATGTCATTTGTTACTTCTTACTGCGCCAGTAAACGAGCGTTGTATGCTCAGGTGCCTTATATTACGTGTTTCGTGTTATAATCCTTATGTGTAGATCTAGTTTTGTGGTATTCCTGTGGCGTCACCCTCCTGTATCCCTTCATAGCTACCCCCCATCACACATATTCTTTCACCCATCGTCGACTGAAGGAAATGTTAGCATGTTTGTTACTTAACACGTTGTGTGCCCACTTGGAGGCTGGATTCCCGAAAATTGTTTCGGTACACCACTCTCTCATCAAGTGCGTCAATCCACTTACCGTTAATCCGTTAATTTTTTAGATAATTGCCACTATGACATGACTATCTTTCTTAATCCTTTATCCGATTCATTTATTTCAGTGTCATGTGGCTGCAGCAATGGTGGCGGCATCCACCTCCTTTGGCTACTCGTCAGTAAATCAATTCGATGGGAATCGTTCGATTATGTGACGTCAATTGAGCAGTTGCAGTTCCTGCAGTGGGAGCAGCAACTGCGGTCGTAATGGCGTCGGCGGAGCTCATGGCAGCCAACAGCAACAGCAGCACCAGCATCGTGAGCGTACGTGTACACGTTGTCAGAGTTTTCATCGACATCATCATCGACAGAGACGTCGCAGCAGTAGCAATCAATTGCGAGGTTCATTCTCGACCACAGTGAGTGGCAACTCAAGCTCCCTAATGGCGACGACAACAAAAGCAATAGTTAGTGTTCCAGCGACAAATGGTAATGGGACAACAGCAAACGTTAATGCGCCAACAGTCAAGCATTGTACGTTCGCGGCAATAGCCACCACAATCCCACCACCTCCATCCGCCTCATCGATTACGAGTAGTGGGAGTCATGTGTCATTTTTGACGACGAATCGTTATCATCCGAGGATGCCCCAACAGCTGCCGAATACCCAGCTGTCTAGTAGTAGTTGTCTTACGCTGACAGCTACAACGCCTCCACCGTTGTGTGATGTATTAAATGTGAAAACGTCCCGTTCGCATCAGTCTCTGGAGTTGCGAGAGAGTCTGCAGAGCCGCACTAGTACGGCCAGCAGTACCTCATCTACGGTTCCTGTAATTGAGTAATCGAACGGACGTCCTTTCAACCATTTATACTCACCATCGCGCGCTGACCGACAATAATCAACTCATCATTCAGAAAGATGTACATCATTGTCATGCCATTCGATTTTTCGGCCCCTCTCAAGGTACCTCTCTATATGTTTCATTTTAAAACATACTCTTATACACAAAGGCTGGCTTCCAATTTTCTTAACTTCTAACTAATTAAATGGAGAGACACAACATTATTTGGATGCTGTCCTGTAAGTTTATTGCCACTATGGTTTTTTTTTTTATGTAAATTGAATTATCTTGTAAATTAAATTTTTGAATTTTAGTGCTTATTTTTCTTTTTCGTTTATTATTTTTATTTGAAGAAGCGATGGTACATATGTAGATCCGGATTTTGAATAGAATGACGCACGTATGCACACCTATTTAAGACAGAAGACTGGTAGACCTGGGTGGAAGAGATACCTACACTTGGCAATTAGCTCACTTAAACATAACCTTTACCCACAGGTTATTGATCAAAGTACAACAAGGCGCTACGCTTTCATCATTAATATCATCATGTGGGTTCAAAGTACTTAGATGACTATCTTCATTCAGGGATAGGGTTGATAACGAAGTATACCATAGTTTGCCGTTTTTTCAAACCTCGTGTTTTGTGTTCTTGTCTTTCCCTAACTTTTCTACCTTCATGTATACCTCCTCCACACCTGTTAATCTTCAGTCAACTTATTAACCTGTTGGCAATCCACTTCGATTTCGCCAAGCATATTAATGTGCTAAGATTACCTATAAATGCCACTGTAGTCTGCGATGCACGTACGAGTATGTGGAGCGGGCCAAGCAAAATCTAGATATGTCCTCTATTTAAGGGAATGTCCATAAAAAGTAGGTGTGTTCCTAAATAATGTACAAATGGATTATAGAAGCTATCAGTAGCTATGTACATATTTTGTTAGTATTATTTTCGCGATTCGGATTTTACACGTGTGTTGCTTTAAATTATCAGAAGTCCACGTTATAGATTTAGTCTCCCTATCTCAAATAGGTAGATATAATCTATCTTCGCTTATCTCTGTGTTACAAGCTATATGTAACTTAATATACCCTAGGGGATAGAGTTAAAAAAGGAATGTCCTGTAGAAGGGAGTAATTCTGTTTTATACTCTGGTGTGGGTATAGCAAGCTTTAGTCACAATTGCAGTGAACCTGCCTTCCAGTGCTGACTGAGGACTTGTTAAAGTATTCCCTGTTGTATTCCCTAGAAGGTAACATAAAAAAGAAAAATAGAAAATATGTTCATTTTTGAGTTTACTCTCACTGCCACAAATCAAGAGCAGATCAATTCCTTCTCTCAAATCTGTAAAAATTTTCAAAAGTGAATGCTAAGTCTTACTTACAAGTTACACTTTTATAAGTGTTTCAAAGCTGAAACCGTGCCCTATAGTAGTGGAGTTGTAAAATAAAAACTTTCTACTGAAATGTACCTTCTTCCCATTTTTATTGATTTGATTAAAATCTGGGCAGATTCAGGTTTCCAGATTCTAAGTGCTTAGGCACGTCCGATTACACAGAATGGAAAATCTGTCTGACCAGTCAGTCAGCGCAAAATCTAAATATGCCCTCTGTTTAATGGAATGTCCATAAAAAGGAGGTGTGTTCCTAAATAATGTACAAATGGATTATCGAAGCTATCAGTAGCTATGTACATATTTTGTTAATATTACTTCCGTGATTCGGATTTTACACTTGTGTTGCTTTAAATACTCAGAAGTCCACGTTATAGATTTAGTCTCCCTATCTCAAATAGGTGGATATAGTCTATGTTCGCTTATCTCTGTGTTACAAGCTATGTGTAACTTAATATACCCTAAGGGATAGAGTTAAAAAGGGAATGTCCTGTAGAAGGGAGTCATTCCGTTTTATACTCTGTTGACTCTGTTGTAGGTATAGCAGACAGACAGTCTGGGAGATCGTTTAAAAGGCATCTCCCCTGTATTTTAGAAAGAATTCTATAGTCCAGGACTAAAGAAAATCTTTCACACCAAGAAGATGTCAGGGATGTTAGGGCTGTCAGGATGTGGTCCTTGTACTTGTAGCATTTAAATATTTGCTACAAAAATAACTTCGCGCAGAAGAGGTCTTGTTCCAATTAAGGCTCCATAGAGAGATGAAAGCTAGATTTGCGAGAGTGGATGAGTGACCAGAAAATAGTAATATGATGATGTGTTCCTTTCCGTAAGTTGCTGTGAAAGTTTCTGCCTGAAATATGAAGAATAATCTTCGCTATTTCATTTCCTTCGATCTCTTTGTGATCGTCAACCAAATACTGCATTCAAATTCAAAGCTATGATATTGATTATAAAATTTTTTCAAACCCCAAAATGGTAGATTACTTTTTTCGAGTAGATTACTGCATCCTCTTATTAAAGTGCTCCAAATGACGGGGTATTTTCGCCTACAAAAGTAGAGCTACATCAGATCTCAGTATTTTTAAACGAGCTGTAGTAGTAACATGTAGTGGTAACGTCATTAATTGCCACGGTAATAATTTATGGTTGAAATCCTAACGTCAGGAAGCATTTACTTATTTCTCATGAAATATAGATATAGAGTTAGTCTCATCAATTGCAAAACCTTGTGTGAATACTATTGCAAAGGTATAACACTGGAAGTAGCTTGGTCATATGGCTGGAAAAATTGTTCGCTCTGTTGGGTGATTGACAGGTCTATGATGTCGGTGGTTGCGAAAAAATACTGTGAATCAGAAGTTATAACAAAAAATAACAAAAATCTCCCCAATTATCTGGACGCCACACCCGGAATTTCTTTGAAGCATAAACAGCTGGGATTTAAACCATCACACGAAGTCTTTCTCTCTCTCTCTCTCTCTATTCTTTTCAACGCCCGCACTATACAAAAACATATAAAGAGTATTCATAGCCACTTAAGTGCGCGCATATTATAAGAAAAAAACTCCCAGGCTAAGGCCACGCACTGAGCAGCAAGCGACAAAAAGCTGAGCGGCTAGCTCAAGCGGCAAGTGGCCATTTATTGAGGACAATTCTTGAGCGGTTAGCTGTGAAAATGCCGTTGTCGAGTGCTACTCGCCGCAGTGTTTTACAAAAAAGTAACATTTAGAGGATTATCTTAAGTTTAAAAAAGAAAGATTTGGTGTTTATCCAATAAGCCGAAAAAGATCAGGTTATGGCGGATTTCACCATTTGTATATTAATTTTCGACAACATGAAGACCGATTAAGGCAATACCTGCGTATATGTATGTCAATACAATCATTTGATTTGCTGCTGGAAAAAGTTCGTACCAAAATTACAAAACGATCGAAACAAATTTGTGTGATTCCCACGACGATTATTTGCCGCTCAGCACTACACTAAAATAATAATAGAACAGAATTGAAAGCTGAGCGACGTCGCTCTGCCACTCAGAAACGTTGCTTGTCGCTCAGGAACTGCCTGTCCATAACCATACAATTTCATATGTTTTAAATTTTTTTTGCGGCTCATTCGCTCGCCGCTTAGTGCGTGGCCTTAGCCTCAGAGAGAGATAAAGTAATACTACGTATTGCTGGTTAGAGCTTATACATCTGTGTTAAGGATAGAACTTGCCCCCAAGTTTCTATCGTATGAATTTATAAAGGGAATGTAGTGAATCCTTGTCTAATTTTCAATATCCAACAATCAACAATCTGACACGGAAAGCAGATTGCTTTATAGCCGCACGGGAACCATGTAAGAAAATATGTCGCTCGCACACAACAATTTTGAAGTATGTAAAGAATGTAGAAACAGCAAAATATATATTTTCTCATTTGGTGTGGTGTTCCATTTAAATTTACTCAAATGACAAAACTCGCAAACGAACATTTTGTTTAGATACAAGAAAAGTTAATAACAAGAAAAGTGTAGAGGATCTTGGCAAGAATCCTCGGTGTGTAGTCCAGTGCAATGAAATAAAGTAAGCATTTGGCTACGGACTACGCTAATCAACGCACCAGTAAGTGCAGAAATTGTACTAGTTGCGATTATAGTCTTTATATTTTGAAGCCTAGGGCTTTTAGCTCTTACTTCATTTTAAGCATGTCTCGTTGGAATTTTAGTCCATTTTGTCTCTATTTGGGACGTCCAAGAGCACCACCAACAGTCGCGACTGTGGCCTGATTTCGAATTATATTTTAGCTACGCAATACAGATCCAGGGTTATAAGTTTAAGAATAATCTCCAGTGTCATTGCTTTATATCTTTCATTATCTTTTCAAACCCATTCTTGAGGATTGTTCAAACATTTCGGGTCTGTTCAACTAGTGTAAAAAATTAATAATTTTAAAATAGACAACAGTAGTATATCCATCTCCGAAACCCATCATCATGTAGTGGAAAGATATCTTGCTAAAGCCTATAACAACAACTTGGAATGTTTTGCTTTACGCACTTCAACCGAGTTCCAAACTTCTTCCAGATGAAAGGCTTAATTATGCAGACTCGACTTCGATATCTTGGACTCGATAGATGTATTTTTTTTAGGAGCTGCTTTAAAATCAGACATGCTTGCCAAAGACATTATTTACCAATGAACTATTTCTGTGGCCTCAATAACCGCTTAAGTCGATTCTCAAAGTTTTTCAGAAAACGAGTTTGAAATTTTCGTTTTAGCCAAAAACGTGGGATTGCTATATGGGTCTTGTTTCGTTACTTACAACTCGGTAACCACTGCAAAGATAAAAATAAAAATTATATGACATAAACCTCCAATATTGGAGCGTCTTCTGGCGTCCTTAAGTCGATTTTGTCATAACTCGACTTAAGCGGTTATCCCTTGAGGCCACAGATTTATGACTCTGCACCTGTGGCACCGCTTCTTTTACCTTTTTATTGAAGTGTTGTCAAAATGTACACCATTATTAAATCATTTATTATCTTCCTTTATTTATTTATTGTTTATAGTTTGGCTTGAAATTAATTTATTTTATTATATTCTTCATTTTATAAATTATTGGACTTCGTTAAAAGTATTAAAGAAAAGCAATACTAAAGCACTTAACTATTATTCTATCTATAATCGTTATAATTATAATTGCTGTTGAATATGTTTATTTTCTAAGTTTGTCGTTTAACACTAAACATATATTTATTCATTAATATTTCTTAGTTTTAAGTATGATTAAACTCTATTGTATATTGTATTTTGATTAAAAATAAAAAGCTATATTTGTGTTAACTGAATTTTATGTTCCTCTATTAGAAATGTTAAAAAAGAAGAAAATCTATAATTATGTTAAAGCAACTAGCAAATTGTTGAGTGAGATCCCACTGATGCTATGTAAAAATTAATTAAACAAAAACTAAATTAAATTCAATTCAAAACAAAAGCAAATATTTGTAATATTTTATTGTAAGGCCTAAATTAAGATTAAGAGCATTGTGTAAATTATATATAAGTCTATACACATATAAATGATATCTAGCCTAAGATCTCCTATAATGTTTAAAAATTGCTTTGAGGTCACAAGGACTCAAAGGGAAATTCTAGGGGCTCATTAGAATTTTCCTTTAAGAAACATATTCAAGGATCTTTAAGTAAAGCCCTTAGATGATTCTACTCGTAGTTCTGGGACTTTACTAAGATGAAATACATGTATTTTTGAAAAAAAAAAAGTTTCTTCTGGCCTCTTAGCAAACTATGGAGCAACAAACTATTTTTGCATCTGCTCTAGGTAAAGTAATAATATCTATTTGTATATGTAATAAAAAAAAAAGTGTATGTATATTTAAAACTAAAATCTAGACTAAGGGAATATATTTGTATTTTTAGGATAGAGAGCGAAGTGTGTATTGTATAATTCCTATTTGAAATAAAAGTGAATTTATATTTGTACAAAAAGAAAATTGAATTCGTTTGGTACTTAATTTTAAGGTTAGGCAAAACGGTAAGTAACTCCGTATTTTGTATACTTATAAATATATTGACATCACTGGGTTACAATAGCCGTATTTTATTATTACTCATGATCCATATGGATCATTGATTTCTATGCAATACAACTACAATACGAGATCTTGCTTTCTATCAGCATCAATTTCGAGATCCAGAAATTTTTTTCCTTTATTCCTTGGTAGGTTACACAACCACACTACAAGACACAAGGAAAAATATTCGTTGATCCAGATCCGGGTCGTTTTATTTTCGTCGTGTGATCTATATGGATCTTGGGTGATAATAAAATACGGCTAATGTTCACGGAATATCTATCGGCAGTAAACGACAAATTTAGAAAGTCTAATACGATCGAGAATATTGTAATACTTTGCGTTTGCTGCCTCTCTGTGGTGGAACCGAACGAGTAATCTATGTTCAGGCTCCAATGCGAAAATTGTTCGCGTATTTTGTAATGCCTGTGATGAATTTTTAAACCTACATCTACATCTTCATACAAGTTATGGCGTTTACAACTGGTTTACAACTTGTCCACAATATGTTTGGTGCTTGATTGTATCATTATCCTCTTCAGGACTATGCGCTCAAAACTCCTGATGATGTCGATAGCATTTATTGTAATTATCTAACCAACTGGATGAATTTCTGAAAAGTATTGCTAAGTGCCCCTCCTTCTTCACTAAATGAACTTGCATACACTCCTGCTCGCAGTCTTACCAACCTCCCTTGAGAGTCCACATAGCAGCTGTAATGTGATTACATTGGCTTGGCTGTTTTATGGACCCACCGTTTGAGATTTGAAGGCAATTACTAGTTACCCGATTCTCTTATAAAAGCTCTGCAGATGAAAGCCCATGCAGACCCACTTTTTCTTTGTAGAAAGCAGTCATCATACAAGAGAATCCTTCTCGATTTATATTAAATTAGATTAATTGATTTTATTTCAGTAACAAACTACAAAATTGTGGGCGCGCAACGTGAGTTATAGTATGTTTTATTCCACTTTCAAATTAAATAAAAGAAAACTTTCATTTAATGTTCTGTGACCGTGTCTTTAATCGTTAATTTCCAAAATTGAAGTGAATCCAAAAATTGCTTATGCTAACTTAGCATTCAATGTAAATAAAAGCTCAACATGTACATAACGAAAACATAAACAAAGGAGAGATAAAAGAAAACGCAAAGACGGTCAACAGCATCCGGTTGACAACATCATTCTCTTCATTCCCACTGTTCATCTACGCAGTCGTGCGTGCATGGCAACAGCAACACAGTTATAGTAGCGAAGCCGACCGCGTGATGTCTTAATGCATAAAAAAGAAGGATGAGTTGAATATAAAATGAAAGCTTGCTTGTAGACGTAGACAAAACGCCCTTTGTTGGCTGAATTTTTTGCCCAGGAATTAAAAAAAATGCGATTTTCAAAGGCATAAAAAAGAAGTATAAATGAGTAACCATTCGATAGAAGACCTTAAATAGTACTTGGAGCCATTGGGTTGGCAGCTCTCACCCGACAACTAGCGCCCGACGATCCTTTTTTAAACCGTCTATTTTTTTTTTGATTGATTATAGCCATAAAGAAGAAAATCGGAATAAATACCAAATTAAAGCTGATGTCTTACCATTAACAAATATATAGGGTTGTCTGCAGTTAATTGGCCAGATACATTGATAACCCATAATTTTTGGCGCGCGACTTGCTCTGTATACGACCATATGGAAATATCTCCCGCAAAAGTTGAGAGATCTCATCAAACAAATATTTTAATTACTCATCGCACGGTATATTAGAACAATGTGCTGATGCATTTTCTTCTTATAATTATCAATGGTCAATAGACTGCTTGTTCGTCGCACTTATTGTATCAAAAAGGCAAAAAGAATCATTTGAACCCAATCGGTTTGTTTCTAGAAATAATCTTCCGATTGGTTTTTTTTTTTTTTTTTTCAATTAATACAAATAAAGAAGTGTGTTTTTAGTGGGGAAAATGAAAATTTAGTAGACTTAATAGATGCAACTTTCGCGAAGATCACAAAATCGGTAGCTTTTCGCCGCAGAAAAAAGTGTAAATATAGTGATATAGAACTTTGTCGTGAAAACGCTAATAATCTCTGTTACCACTCATTGTTTAAAAAAAAAGGTCAGGGTTCTTATGAACAAATAAAAGGAAGAATTTGAAACGCTTTGTCAGTCTGAATGTATAAGAAAAATTTGTAAGAGTCGTGTCAATGTTTCAAAAAATAAAATAACCTTATCATTGGCTTCAGACGATCATTGCTGCTGCCGTTAGTCTGAGGTCAAATGATAGTCTGAGGATAAAACAGTAGGACGTTGTCATGAGATCCGGAAAGTACCTATATACAAAGTAACATTCGAATCCCTTTCAGAATTTATAACTGAAAAAATCATCGAGAAAGAACACATTTTGTTTCCTTAGTGATTTATTTTCTCGAACTATATTTTTCTTATTAGGAGTAAGTGACGGTAAGTTTTGTAAAGATGACTTCAGAAGTTATAAGCATATTCAATTGCAAGGTAAAAATGTGCAAGCATTCAACGGCAATCTTACCATTGAAGCATCTTATACACCCCACAATAAAAAAAGTTGTCTATAAATACGAACTTGATGTAAACAAACTAATTAACGAAATCGCTATACGAAAAAAATTCTGAAACAACTAAGGTAGAAAACTTTGCTTGCGAGATTAGACTGTAATAAAATCGATGAAAATAAAAAAAAAAATTCCTGAGAAATTGAAAGTACTAAAATGTAAAATTAGAGGTAAATGTGATATTTCTGATAATTGCTCAATTTCATTAGCAATCTTGTTCAAGGACCCGATACGTACGCAGAAAACGTTCAGATGATTATTTCACAAAAATAAGATCATTGTGCTCAGATATAGTTCATACTGCCTCAAAAGGTAGAGTCAAACCGAGTAAGCAATTAATGTTAGAGTTGGCAATGAAATCAATAACGAGTAATAGGAAGGTACATATTAACGATCCTTCGACAACCTACTTTTTATTAAACCTTAAACAAAGTGCTCAATGCATCTGCGTTTTATTTGAAGAAGTGAAGGCTTCACAGCAGTTACCTGATCTAACAGCTTCTCCAAAATATGGCCATCTCCAGATGAGGATGGGGTAATGGGATCTGGCTCATTATCAACGGCAGCAGCAATGATCGTCTGAAGCCAATGGCCTTTACCTTTCATTGCTCCAAATATATGTCTACCATGGAATCCTTCTCGATGGTGACTGGAACACGCCCATCACTAGTTGGGCGTATTCGAATGATATCATAGATTATAATCAAATCCTCCAATATCTCTAGGTATCTTAAGACATCGTCTGAAATCATTCGAATGATTTGCCATGCCTAATATAATAACCGCTGTCGAAGCAGCGAGAACCGAGAACAAGCACAAAGTGTAAACACAAAACAAAAGCTCGGGTCTTATCACTCATGTCTCATGTCTAATTTCTCAATTCGTGTAACAACAGCAATCATTCGAGATGTGAGTGCTATATGCATATGAGAACACACTCCCCAAAAATAGAGATGTGAGATAATGCGTATCCGAGTATAACAGTACTCTATTCATTTTAAAGACGGGTAGTAGCAAAGCAAATAAATCGAGTACTGTTTTACTCAGACACACATCTCATATCTCGAATCGTGATATAAGTGGAATCGAGAACTTTATTTGTTTATTCAACCATTTGGCAAGTGTTTTCTCATATGCATTTAGCACTGATATCTCGAATGATCATTCATTTTATTATTTTGTGTTTACATTTTCAAAGAAAATTTACTTACCAATTTTGACAATGAAGTCCTTGAGCTCCATTATTTTAACCCTAGACCGCCACTAGCAGGAGCTTGTGAACATATTAAACCAATGTTGCGTAAAGTGGATTTAACGCAGATCACAGCCATGTACGTATGGACCTGAGGTCTTCACTCTAGCCAGTTTCGCTGCAGACTTTTTGGGTCAGCTACAAAAACGTATCTCCTCTTGGTCTTCTTAACATGTCTGATCTCATTCATTATATCCCCGGGATTACAATATTATCTGAATGAACATTAGTAGAACGCACTCTTTAACGCAACAGTCCTTAGGTGTAGTTATACGAGTACAGCATTGCAACCTCTTCAGAAGTAAAGTTCTGAACTTTATAACTGAAGTTAAGCAAAATAATCGCTAAGAATGTTTTTGCTTATACACAAATCTGCCATCAGCATATAAAAAGAGTAACAAATAGACAATTCACAACTAAAGATATTCTGCCAAACAATTTGCAGAATTACTTACTTACTTAGGTGGCGCTACAGTTCGAGGTGAACCTGGGCCTCAACCAACAAGCCTCTCCATTTAGCTCGGTCTTTAGCTAATTGCCTCCAAGTTGGTCGAGGTCCCCTTGAACTTGTGCGCGCCACCTGCGGCGCCACCAAAACTTTTTCAAATCGAGGACAACAGAGAAATCGGCCTGTAGTTGTTTTAAAAGAGAGGTATTATGTGAGCACATTTAAGTTTATCAGGAAAGATCCGAGCTACAATACTTAAATTAAAAAGACGTGCCAAAATGTCAACGATATTTAAGGCGATACATTTAAGAGTTCTGTTTGAAATCTCATCGCTACCACAAGAACTCGAGTTGTTGAGTGAATTAATGATACCTAAAAGTTCCAATCCTGTAATATCCTCAAAAAAGATACTACTCGTATATCTACTTGAGATACTTTCCGTTAAACCAGATCCGGTGCAACGGTAACAGGATGTCGGAGGAGTACTTGGAAAAGACAATTGACCAACTGAGGCAAAAAAGTCATTAAATTCGTTAGGATTTACAATTTCAGTACTTCGGCTACTCAGTACGATAGGATTGGGTGGTTTTGAAGAGTTAGTGTCAGTAATGCTATTTATCACCTTCCATTCTTTTCTAGGGTTTCCTAATGAAGTTCTTACTTTAGTATAATAGTATCTATCTCGACACAACCGAATTTCCTTGTTGATGTTATGATACATTCTTTTATAGCAATTTTTTTAAAATAGTATTCAGCGGATGCTTGCAGCACTTTCTACCCAGTTTATTTTTAATTTTAATTTTTTTGAGGATAAAGCGGTCTATCCAAGGCTTTAGTCTTATTTTTGACCTTCTTTGCACAACAGTGAAACTATTTGTATTTATGTAATTTTTCAAAATATTTAAAAATAATTCATAAGCCTTGGAAGCATTTCCTTCGGCGTAGACTTCCTCCCAATTTTCATAACGTAGTTCGTTGTTCAGTTACTTACTTACTTACTTAGGTGGCGCTACAGTTCGGGGTGAACCTGGGCCTCAACCAACAAGCCTCTCCATTTAGCTCGGTCTTTAGATAATTGCCTCCAGTTGCGCACTCCAAGTTGGTCGAGGTCCCCTTGAACTTGTGCGCGCCACCTACGGCGATGATTCCCTCTACTGTGTCGTCCCTCGGGATTAGATTCGAAGACTCTGCGGGCCGGAGCGTTGGTGTCCATTCGCTCTACATGTCCTAGCCATCTCACACGTCCAATATGCAGTTTTTTTTACTAGGTCGATGTCGCTGTACAGCTCGTATAGTTCGTGATTGAATCTTCTCCTCCAAAAGCCGTCAACGCAAACGGGACCGAAAATCTTACGAAGAATTTTTCTCTCGAAGCGACCAAGGATATCTTCATCCTCTTTTAATAAAGTCCATGTTTCAGCGCCGTAAAGCAGGACTGGGATGATCAAGGTCTTATATAGAGTCTCCTTAGTTGTTCGAGATAGGGCTTTACTGTTGAATTGCCTTATAAGCCCAAAAAAACAGCGATTGGCAATAGTTATTCTTCGATTGATTTCTGCACTGATTTTGTTTGCTGAATTTATAGCAGAGCCAAGGTAGACAAAGTCCCTTACTACCTCGAAGTTATAGCTGCCCACGGTGACGTTTTGTCCAATTCGTCGGTGTTGGTTTTCCCTTCTTGTTGACAGCATATACTTGGTTTTGCCCTCGTTTATCGCTAAACCCATTTTGGCCGCTTCCGCCTCAATGCTTGCAAACGCACCGGTGACAGCCCGCTGAGTTCTTTCGATAAAAATTTTCAGAATTGTTAACTTGAAATTTACGTTAGCGTTACAGAAAAACTTTGATTCACATCCTCCTACTGATACTACAGATACACTAAGTAACACGAAATTGAATTAAATTTATATCTGTTGTGGCAGGTTATGATTGTTCTTAAATTGCAATTAACCAATTCTATCTACAACATTTATTCCTGCTGAAACGTGTTTTAAACTGTGGATGTCTAGACAGATTTATCTGGTATAAAGATAAAATTTGGAAAAAATTAAAACGAACAGAAACGGGAAAGCAATATTAACTTACATGTCTAATCTGCAGATTACTCATAATATTTATATTTTCGATAAATACAGCTTTACGTAAAAAAAAAAGCAAAAACTGTCGTGTTGTTACATATGAAATGTCCATTTTAAAATCAGCTTTCTCCGAGACGTTGCTGCGGCAGCACCTGTATATTTATTTTTTTAGTATTAACTTACGAGAGTATAACTCTTCAAATGCAACTAGGTAGTTTGGATGGCGTAAGATGAAAATGAAGAGAAAAGATACGAAAAGCGCCCAATCAGATTGGAGAGAACACGATTTTTTTTGCATTCGATTTTGATTCGCCGTATTATTTCGAGCATATTAACGGATTATTTAATTTTAATACGGACAAAATTTAAACGCAATGGTTGGTACCTACTTGAACCAACAATTTGCCACATAAGAACCACTACACCATGCCACATTGAGAATTGCTTTTGTAGTTGAATAAGTACGTGAATATCTTAGGGTGTTTCTCCTTTATGTATAAAACACAACTAAACGTACCTTTATTAGCTCGAGGAAATGACCATGTAATTAACGCGGTTTTGTGTAATGAAGGAACGGAGAGGTGTTGGCCTACCAAATTCGGCGTGGGATATTTTGATATGAAAACTGCAGATGAATGCGATAACAACATTAGCCGTCATCTTAACTGAAGCCAATAAATTGGGAAGACTGCAGGTCAATATTAGTTTAGTCAATCATAAGAAAATGGAGCCGTTTCTTAGCAGAACTGTTACGTCCGACTTTTTTGACCATCCTCGAAATTCGGCTGGTCAAAGGTTGGAAAATAGACATTTTTTATGTATACATATTTTGGTCTCCATTAATGAGAAGCCACCCCTTGAAGAAACATATGTCAGCAGAAACATACGAGTAATATGAAAACGGAAGTGATAACTGATTAGAGGTCCAGACAAAACGCTCTCAAAAGTCCCTTCTTTACTGTTCTTAGATGAAGATTTACTCTCGAGATCAGAGGAACATTTTTTGTCTAGTTATACAGAGTCGCCATTAGAGCACTTAAGTATAGCGATATGTTTTGATAGATTTTTTTCTAAGCCTCTATAAACAGGACCAAATGTTTTATGTAGGCAGAACTTTTGGATTATTTTACGAAAAATCCTAGAATTTCATCATGTCTTCCTGCAGAGCTACGGAGCTCAATTCTTATAACTTTTCGGCACCCTTATGTGGGTCATATAAGTGTCATGTATTCATATATCACGATAGAACTGCGCTAGAAAACTTCGAATTCCAAAGAAGTGTGAAAGTGTGTGAATGCTGTCACCACTATCCTTCCTATCTAAAATTAAATAAGTCTAAAACAAAAATGTAAATAATAGCTCATTTACCTAAAAAAGGAAGATCCTTAGCACCCTCGCCTAAGATTTAGCTTACTTCTTTTCAAATCAAATAGATAAAGCATTAGCTCTCATATACTTAAATGCCCCTCGAGCTATCTCTTGAAGTCTCCTTCAAATCTCTTTATATTGGCTGGAAATCGGTTCCAAAGTCGCACTGCGTAAACAAAAAATTGTTTTTCGATTGTGTTAAATCTGAAGGTTGGCAAACTGGCTCGAGTTTTCCAGGGGCTGAGAACTGAAGTCTACGATGTAGGTACTCCATTCACACTTCTTGAGTTTAAACAAAAAACTAGAGTATTCAAATCCAAAATACTTTTGGTATGGAGTTCCATTCTATAGAAGGAAATATTTTACAAATCCAGAGATATGATCATGACGGCATACATTACATATACACAAATCTCACAGCACTGTTGAATGACACTCTTTATTTTTATAAGCTAAAACTACGGATATCATAAAGCACTGGATGTGCATAAGGCACCATTGGCTAAATTAAAGCTTTCAGCAATGTCGCTTTCACCCTTTTTAAGAGACATAATCCAGATCGCGTAGACCAATGTGCGTAGACCACCAAAAATCTTGCCCACAGTTATTATCACATGACCATCCTAGGTTAGATTTTTATTAAAGTTCAAGCCTAAATTCTTAACCTTCTGAGAATAATCGCCGTTTGTTTCTATAGGGAGAAAGTAGGACATGTCTAAGTTTGTACGTCTTATAGCGATTGCTTGGCTTTTACTAAAACTAAGTTTAAGCTTGATTATGTGGGCCCAATGAACACTGCTTTTAGATCGTCATCAACACGCGTGGTAGCATCTTCGATTAATACGAGAGGGTAGCTGAGATATAATTGGACATCGTCGGTGTACATCTGAACTTTACAATTTCTTAGTATTGAAGGTATGTCCTTGCTGAAAATAGAGAAAAGTAATGGTCCCATAATAGATCCCTGTGCGACACCGGCCTTAGATTCAAGAGAATCCAACACACAGTCGTTAGAGAATACAGCAATTCAACAACAAATTAAGCAGAAAATGTAGAGGTCTCTGACGTGAATTTCACTATCGCTTGAAGTCAAACTCTTGCTTATGCCCAACTCTTTAACATTTTTGCAGACTTCTTTTGTACTTAACTCAGGCTTGAGTAAGGGGCTTTGCCCCTTTAGAGACAAAAAATATCTGATTTCCACACCGTTTTTGAATTATAAATCGTTTCCACCTTTTACAAGCATTGCACCTCTTTTCAGTGAGTAATTCTATTCTAGAAGTAAACCACTCACAGATTTTGCTACGAAGAACACGGGTTTTAATAGGTACATGGGACTCGAGCAGACCGTTAACTGTGGAGGTGAAAGTTACATAATTCAGAAAAATTATTAAAACTTAACATTTGTATATAAATTAGTTCAGAAACTAACGCAATTATCTGGACTTTTAAAGTGTTCCCTCTCGTAACGCTATATACTCGTATCTTAAGTTGAAAGGTTAACCAATTTCATTTCCTCTGTGACACTAATTTTCCACAAGTTTTCCTTTATAAGACCTGATAATCGCCGGATCTCCATCAACTTCTTCATCTTAAGCTAAATTTGTACGATTTGACATTCTGACATTATTCTGCACACGATAACACGAAGCAGTTCGCCCCCGCTTTTTCGCTTTTGTACCACTATAATCCTTTCAATAGAACGAATGGGAGAATAATGTGGACCCGACGGAACAGGATGACTTCTAACCTTACGTACACGCACACGAATCCTTATTTTATATTCCACCGAAACGAAATTAGAGTAAAGAGCGCACAAAACGGAGGCGACACCTATTCCACATACGTATGTATACACAAGGATAACAACAAAAAGATTATAATTCCGCTCAAGGATTAAAAAGACGTCGACACGTACTCCATTTATACTCGGGGACAATGGGCTGACATATTCTAGGAGCTGAGCACAATGACAAATAGCCTAACTGACACGCAGTGATTTAATACACTGTGCACGGAGCAGTATATGGAGGAAACTTTACGCCTTAAGGCGTTCTCTAAATAAAAAAGGCAAAACAAATCCTTTTTTCGAAGTGAAACATCAACATGCTTTGAAAGTCCTTCGAACTGTTCAACCTTTATCCGCAATTGGAATATTTTGACAGAAGTTTGGACGAAACCAGATGATCCACATAGGCAGATTGAATTTGCACAACACACACAGACACAGAGCACATGAGGCCAAAATGCAAAAAGGATTACATAATGATCTTGACAAGGATATTTGTTAGTTTAGTTGTGTTTATGTACATGAAAGCCAAGTAGGCATGTCTCTGCCTAGAAGTAATTAGGAATGCCTTTCGGAAATTGGTTTTGTTAAACGATAGCCTTATTGTCTTGACCAGCTTATTCAGATGAGTAATTAATTTAATCAAAGGATTTCAGGCAAGGTTGCTACTGCTGTAGCAATGCGAGACTTTGCCGCATTAAACTAATTTTAAGATTTATTAGGAGCATAACAATGAGAGTTTAGAATTTCCCAATGAGACTACTGACTTGTTTACCTATGCTATATAATTGTTCAGCATAATCGTCATAGATTATGGGTAGCAATGCGGGTATAATTGTAGAAATTTGGGATTCGATTTCTATGAACGAGAAAATGTACCAAGGAGATATTGACTACCGTTGAGTTCAAATCAAAGGTAATTGTGGGACCAAGGACTCGCTTTTAAAGTGAATTGATGACGAGATTGTGAGTAGAGCTATAGCACTCTTGGAATGATGGACATTTCCTGAAACAGTGAAGAGGATTTGAAATACACATTCAAGCAAGTGACCTGCAGCTAGCTACTTTGGATGACCACTGTAGTTATTGCTGCTTACACATGCAATAGTTATTGTTTACTTACTTTACTTACTTAGATCCTTTAACCCCTCGGGGGGCATAGGGCGTCAACCACGCCTGCGCGCCATCGTGTTCGAAGTTCTGCAACGCGTTTGAGCTGCCTCCAACTCATTCCTAAAGAGCTCGATTCCTCCTCAACTGTTCTGCGCCACGTTTGCCTAGGGCGTCCCGCTATTCTGCCTGCCTGGGTGAGCGGATTCCACTGCATGGCGTATTTCGCAATGGAGTTGTCTTCGCGCCGTAGGGTGTGTCCAATCCATTGCCACTTTCTTCTTCGTATAGTAATGCTTATAGGTTCTTGGCCCGTTCTCAGATAAAGCTGTTCGTTAGAGATGCGGTTCGGCCAAAAAATCCTCAAGATGATTCTTAAGCATTTGTTTACAAAGACTTGCAGCTTCCGTGTGTTAATGGTGTCTACCTTCCAAGTACTGCACCCATAAAGCAGCACTAATTCTACGTTGGAGCGGAACAGTCGCAGCTTGGTTCTTAAGCTGATAACATTGCTTCTCCAGATTTTAGATAGCATTCCGAACGCAGCTTTAGCCTTCCCGATTCTGCTGCACACATCCAGTTCGGTGCCACCGCGATTAGCCGAGACCACACTTCCTAAATAAAGAAAGTTATCAACTTTCTCGACTTCCTGTCCGGCAATGTTAAGTTGAGCGCGGTTGTTAGAAGAAGTGCTCAGGGCTTTTGTTTTGGCTGTGTTTATTTTTAGCCCCACTTTGTTTGCCTCAGCTTCTAGATTTTGGGCCATCAGATGAAGATCCATTATCCGATGTGAAAGTAGACAAACATCGTCAGCGTAATCTAGGTGTTTAAGGTAAGATGTCATAGTCCAACGAATTCCATAATTAGCTTCCGTCAATGCTGCACGGAGTACATCGCTGATAACCACCAAAAACAATAGTGGTGACAGTATGCACCCTTGACGTACTCCACTTTGGACTTCAAAATCCTCCGACACCTTACCATTGTGCACGATGTGACACTTACCGCCCTCGTATGTAGCCTTGATAATAGCTATAAGTTTTTCTGGGATGCCTCTCCTGCGCAAGGCCAACCAGATAGCATCTCGATTCAATCTGTCGAAGGCTTTCTCGAAGTCGATAAACATTAAATGTAGCGGAGACCTATACTCAACGCATTGCTCGATAATGATCCGTAAGGTGTTTATGTGGTCAATGCAGGAGGATCCAGCGCGAAAGCCTGCCTGTTCGACATCGAGAGTTGAATCTAAATGTTCTTTAATTCGTTCTAGAATTATTTTAGCTATTATTTTAGCCACGGCTGGAAGAACGCATATACCTCTCCAGTTACCGCAATCCATCAAGTTTCCCTTCTTTGGAAGTTTAATGATCATCCCCCTTTTCCACTCCTGTGGAAATTGTTCACTATCCCAAGCTCTCCGTATTAGGGGATGCAGCAAATCTGCCGATGTATTTGACGCCGCTTGAAATAGCTCGGCAGGGATGCCATCAATACCCACCGCCTTGTTCTTCTTGAGGGACTTGATTGCTGTTATTATCTCGGTTTTACTGGGAGGTGCGGTGCGAATTCGGGAATTTGTTGCTTCGAACTGCTCATTCGAATTCGAGATCATACCGCCATCGTCTATGTGATTTAGCACTGTAGCAAAATGTTCTCTCCATCTAGTGAGCTGATCCTCATCCGAAATCAGAAGGTTACCGTCTAGACTCTTCACTGGATGTTGTTTGGAGTTTCGACCACCGATGAGCTCCTTAGTGATGCTATACACAGTCCTACTGTCGCACCTACTCGCTGCTTCTTCAGCCCTTGAGGCCAGTGAGTTGATATATTGACGTTTGTCACGTCTCACACTATGCTGCACTTCTTTCTTCTTCGCACGGTATTGGGCTTCAAGTTCGGTTCTCTCTACTGCTGAGGCCGCAGCAATCCGAGCCTTGATTGCTGTACGCTCATCGATCCGTCTCCAGGTGTCTGTAGAAAGCCATATGCGGTGGTGTTTCTGCTTTTTACCGACATACGTGCGTGCCCCAGTCGCAAAAGCATTTTTCACAGCACTCCAGTGGTCATCCATGTTCTCTATGCTGCTGATTGCTTCTGCTTCTAAGGCAAGATGGTCCCTGAACTGTTGGCGCACTTGGGGAACCTTGAGCCTGTCGATATTAAACCTGGTGATGTTAAGTAGGTTTGAGCGGTTGCTGTTGACGGATGCAGTACGAAGGCGTAAATGAGCTACCATAAGATGGTGATCTCGTTCTAGTCCGACGTCAGCTCCACGTCTGTTTCGGACGTCCAGGAAACAATTTCTAAAGCGGCGACTGATCGCAATGTGGTCGATCTGGTTGGATGTTCGTTGCCTATCAGTAGAGACCCAACTGATTTTGTGGCAGGTGTTATGCTTAAACAGCGTACCTCCGATGACTAAGCGGTTGGTATTGCAGAAGTCCACAAACCGCTCACCGTTATCATTACGGTCTCCCACGCCGTGAACTCCCATCACGTGCTTAAGCATGGTGTTGTCGCTACCCACCTTGGCATTGAAATCTCCCATCACCATTACGATGTCCCCATTAGGCGTTTGGTTGTAGGCGGCGCCTAAGTGGCTATAAAAATCATCCTTTTCGTCCTCAGTCGCGTCTAGAGTCGGAGCATAACACTGTATGATGGTAATTTTTCTAACTCTACTCTGGAACCTAGCCATCAATATCCGGTCATTATGGGGTTTCCAGGATATGAGGCTACTACGTGCTGCTGGAGTTAGCATGAGTCCTACTCCGGAACTCCGTGCACTTCCAGCTGGTTTCCCAGAGTAGAGCATGACAGTGTTTTTGGTTGGGGAGATGAATTCCCCAGCATCGAACCATCTTATCTCGCTCAGCCCTAAGATGTCTATTTTATACCTTGCGAATTCGCGTTCTAATTGGAGGAATCTGGCGTTATAAGGCCCTTCCTTGAGTGAGTCCAGGAGG
Organism: Brachypalpus laphriformis; assembly: GCA_945910035.1. Taxonomy (NCBI): domain Eukaryota; kingdom Metazoa; phylum Arthropoda; class Insecta; order Diptera; family Syrphidae; genus Brachypalpus; species Brachypalpus laphriformis. The sequence continues at coordinate 284,241,975 of OX246754.1, forward strand.
GTCTTAACGTTCCAGAATCCGATCGTTGTCCGTGTCCGATAGCCAAAGGTCGTCATCAAACTATCCGTCCGTATCCGAGGCGTTGGTTTTCGTTTCGGAGCAGTAAAAGTTTTTACGGTTGCGGCTCGCTGGGCCACAGACCAACCGACACTTATCCTGTTTTTTGGCGCAGGAAGCTCGCCATTCGTCCTCTCCCGTTAGCAATTTCCGAAGAAATTCCCAGATGGTACCACGAGGAGGTGGGAGTAGGGCTTACTAACAGAGCTGCTAGGTTTTCGGCTGCAGTGGCTCCTTCTCGTTACTTAGCGGACCAACACCTATCGGGAGATGCTGCCCCTACGAGGCCTTTGTTAGTCGTTTGCCATTATTATTGTTTAGATATATGTATATAGAAAGGTGAGTCCCTCGTCTTCTTTAATACGTCAGTAGCTGCTTGAACTCCTACATACCCGTACATGGGACCAATGACATACGTGGAAAGACAGCCAATAGTTTATTCCCTAAGTATGAAAACGTTGATAGTTGTACCAATTATCACATGAAGTCGACATAGTAGATGTTCACTAAGCGAAGAAAGCCATAGAAGGCAGAAGATGGAGCGATATTCTGCAGTAAGTATGTAAGATTTAAAAAAAACGCGTTCAAGTCTGCGAACTGGAAGTACAATTTGGAATCGCTTCGGAATATGAGAGTACCCACGTACACCATGAAGATGCAACCGAATTACTTCAGAATAAGGATCCTGATATATGACACAGACCATGGTCTCAAGCAGTATACCATCACAGGAGGATGCCACAGGGCTCCGTATTGGATCGATTTCTGGGGAATATAATATATGACGGAATATTCAATCTATCCATACCAGAAAAAGCGACGATTGTGGGCTTTGCAGACGATATTGCGGTAGTCGTGGTAGCCAAGTTATTGGAAGAAGTGATCTAAATAAGCAACAACATAATCGGGATCATTCAACGCTGGCTTCAATCTATGGGTTTAAAATTACCCGAACATAAGACAGAAGCGATACTAATCAGTAGCATAAAGGTGAGGAAAACGGTCACTCTTTCTATAGAAGACACCAGATTACGTCGAAGCACACCATAAAATACCTAGGTGTAAAGATTGACTCAAAACTCTCGTTTAACGAACATCTAGAATATGCTTGTGGTAAAGCCTCGCGATTAAAAAACGCACTCATACGCATCATGCCAAATCATGGAGGACCGAGATATAGTAGACGGTGGCTGTTGGGCAGTATGGTCTACGAGTCACAAATACGTACAAACTTTGTGCAATTAGAGTATGCAGTTCATTTCGTACAATATCAGGAGATGCAGTCCATATTATTGCAGGATTACTCCGAATCGACATATTGGCAGAGGAGTTTCAAAACACATACAAAATGAGGAGACAGGAACAAGTGTAAACCAACGGAGAAGCAAACTTTCAAGAAAGAGCAAACAGCATAGCGAAATGGCAACAATTAAGCAGCGTGTCAAGCAAAGGCCGTTGGACCAATCGTCTCTCATCCCGCTTCGTAAGGCATGGACAGGCCGCAAGTACAGCGAGGTAGATTTCTACACAACGCAATTACTAACTAAGTGGACATGGATGTTTTCGCGTGTATCTCTACAGATTCAAGCGCGACGATTCTTCCTACTGTCCGAATTGCCTCCTGGCTGAGGAAGATGCGGAACATGTATTCTTTCACTGTCCGCTATTCGAACCTGAAAGACAAATACTAAGAAATAAGCTTTGAGAAGTACCAACTCCAGAGAGCATAGTCCATCTAATGATCCAATCGGATGAAATTTGGAGTGCTGTGAGTGATTATGCAAAGCATATTATGACACAACTAAGACAACTCGAACGAAAAAGGCGAGAGAGTGATGAATCGCCAATAAGACAGTGAGCAAGTAATGCTGTTTGCTCCCACAACTAGCAAATGCCAGGACGGCGGTACCGTGCGGAAAATAGTAATGATGGGGAGGTATTTTTTAGTGGGTGGAAATCCCACACTGTTACTAAATACGGACTCAGTTTCGTCTTTGAATAATTCTTCACCTTCCTCCGGAAAGAAAAAAAAAAAAAAACTGTAGCCGCGAAATTGTCTGCTATAGTAGCACTTTTATGAGGGAAGGCTAACATTACATTTAACATCATCCCTCGCTACGTTTGCTGGCTGGGACGTTATGACCATTTCCATCACATGCTTCAATGCACGCTAGCCAAATGCCTTAGTATCGTATAATTAAGCATCTTCAGGAAGTTATTATTAGCAAACCGCCTACATATTTATTCGAAAAACTTAACATTTGATGTTCGCATCGATCTCTAAGTGCGCACCGCTTATCGTTTACTTCCCATTATGGCACATGTAGTCCTCTGCAGATACATCTCCTCAGCAGACGTTTTTATCTGCATTTCAGCCTCCAATAAAATATGCTGACATCCTTAATCTTTAAATCTGAAAAGAAAGCACGCACCTGCATACTTAATGTGTAATAAAAATTCAATTTGTTACCACTCGTCATGTGTACATAAGAATGCAATGTACGAGTATTTTGCAAAATTTGTTTGCAATTTTCTTTGCAGGACCAGAAGTCATCCTGAAAAATGTGATTGCATTTAAATTGGATTTCTACACCAATCCTTTGATCAGATGAGATGCTATAGGAGTCTACATCCGTGTGTACACCTGGCTGCCCTTACCCATGGCCACGATGACGACGACAACGATAGCCTGGTGGTTATATCGATAAAAATCTGTTCATGTGCTTAAGACAACGAAGCCTTGCTTTCAAATGGTGTCATGAGCATATAGACATGAATCGAAAGTTTCCCATCCTCACGAGGGAAAGTGTGCAAACAAGGACCTATCCTAAGCAAACGCCGGACTATGAACCAGACACTTTGCAACAGATAGTTTTCGTCCTTTTTACTTGAAAATCGCCCGAAGTCACATAGCATTTAAGTGAACACCGACTAGATGTTGAAAACAATTTGCACAGAAGTCCTCAGGGGGAATGTAAGCGGATTTTTATTTTCTCTCTACAAACACACTGGGATGGGGGATGTGATGAAAATAACCAATGAGTGCTTCTTAATTGACACTTTGCGAAAAAATACTCTCGGTTTCACCATCCGATCCTGCATTCATTGCAAAAATAAAGAAAAATTTGAGTAATTTCCATGTTCAGGGGCAGAGAAGGCACAGCGAACGGCTACCATTTACCAGGAGTATCACAAGGACGAGAGACCATTAAACGATATCATTTGCAGCCTTTTAGGGATTCAAAGAGTTTTTCTTTCTCCACAAACGGTGTTTCTCGCATTATTGTCCTTTTTGTTGTTGTTGGTGTCTTTCCTTGTCCGCAAGTGAGAGAAGTGGTAGCCAGCCAGTGAGCAGTACGTCTCGTTTCAAATTACCCAAGAGTAAGTAAGGAGTTGTAAATTCCCACCGACTTTGCTGCTGACGACGACGACGACGATGTGATGGAAAGATCTCCTCGATTTGACTGCACACACTTTTTTCTTTATGTCCTTCTCTGAAGGATAAAATTTCCGTCTCAGTGCGGGTCCCTTGTGAAAGACATGGAGTGTAATTATATTTTTCCTGAAATTCAAGAGCAGCTACAAATAATATTTGGACTGTGAATAAGAGCCGAGAACTAATTGCCTGGGCGGTTGTAATACAAGGACTGCTCAAGGATGTCTGCTTAATTAGGCGTTCCAGAGGCTCTCTGGCTGTTGGCGACTCAATGAAGGAGGAAGGATTATAGTTGTTAAACAAACAAGTGATTCGTCAATGAGGGATAAAAGCGATTTACCGATATCGTGGGACTTTGGGAATTAATCTTCATGTTGGTATATAATATTTGTATATTTTTATTTGCTCAACATGTTGTCAACTATGGAGGAAATTACTTCTTGTTATTTTTAGGCATTTTTATTAGAGACTGATTTATAAGTTTCTACTTAAGCGGGCAATTCGGAGATGTAAAGATTAATAAATTGAATAAACGGAAGTTGGCAAATAAGAGGGATGTGTTACGAGACGTATCTAGCAGGGTTTATAGATGGTAAGCAGTAGCTATTCTTAGGCACAATGCTTCGGAAATAAGGGTTGTGTTAGTTCTTATAATTATGAATATATTGCTTAGAAGAAGGGCTGCTAAGACGATGTTTACAACTTTCACTCTTTTGATAGATCGATAGAAAGAGAGACTTAATTTGGTAAATAGCATGTTTTGAGGACTAGAGAGTTGAAATTATTAAAAGAAAAAACTGAATCACAGTTACGACTTCCGGCTCAAAACGATTTAAGTTTAAATCGTCTCTCCTAGAAAATGTTGAAAATCCACTGCCTCTTTGCCTTGACCCAAACGTAAAGATGCGTTTTATTAAACGACATTGAAATCTGAATATTGTGGTAACTTATACATATACAAGTATGTATATAATATATGTACAGGGTGGGCCAACTACAAGTTTCTTTTTAGAAATGCAATAAAATAAACAAAATGAAATTTTTTCCATGTATTATGGCTTTTTTAGTAAGGGCAAACATTCCCATTAATTATAGAATACAACTTTGTTCAAGTAGCTGCCCCGGCTGGCCTCGCAGTAGCGCATTCTATCACTCCAATTTTCCAAGACCTTAGAGTTTCGGGCTGTAGCTCACGGATTGCTTGGATGATATTGGCCTTAAGTGCTTGAATCGTTTCCGGATTGTTGGCATAACATCGGTCCTTCACTGTTCCCCACAAAAAAGTCCAAAGGGGTCAAATCGCAGTTCCGAGGCGGCCAATTGACATCGCCAAGACGGCTGATAACACGATTTGGGAATTTGGTGCGCAAAAGACCAATTGTGGCATGGGCTGTGTGGCATGGCGCGCCATCCTGCATGAACCAGAGGTCGTCCGAATTCATGTCTTCAATTTCAGTAAAGAAAAAGTCGTTAACATGGCTCTGTAACGCCCACCGTTGACCGAAACGTTGTTCCCAGCCTCATTTTCGAAGAAAAATGGTCCAATGATGCCACCACTCCACAATCCGCACCAAACTGTCACTCTCTGTAGAGGCATTGGATTCTCGACAATCACGTGCGGGTTTCCCGAACCCCAGATGCGGCAATTTTGTTTGTTAACGTAGCCGCCGAGATGAAAATGTGAATGGTCAGAATAGATGATTTTTCGCCCAAAATCGTTGTCCAATTCAAGCTGCTCTAAGGCCCAAACTGCGAAGCAATAACGAAGCGGATGGTCGTGCGCTTTCAATTGCTGAATCAATTGGACCTTGTAAGCGAATAATCCCAGATTTTTGTGCAAAATTCTCCTCAGGCTAGTGCGTGAAATGTTGAGCTGTTGAGATCGATGACGAGTTGATGTTCGTGAATTGAGTCTCCCACTCTCGGCTACAGCAGCCACATTCTCGTCTGTGCGCACCGTACGACGACGGTGACCATGAGTGTTGTACACTAGCATACCAGTCTCACGAACTTTTTGCACAAACTTGCCTGATTGGACCCTATCAGTGTCCACCATCGATCAAATCATCACATTTCGGCAGATCCTGGAGAAAACCCAAGAATTCCAAATCGATACTCACCACCTCTTTATCGATTTTAAGGCCGCCTATGACAGCATTTATAGAGAAGAGCTTTATAGAGCCATTGCTAGTTTTGACATCCCTGCCAAACTTGTCCGTCTGTGCAGGCTGACGATGGAGAACGCTCGCTGCTCCATCAAGATCGGTAATGACATCACCGAGACCTTTGATGTCAAAAAAGGCTTTAAACAAGGTGACGCGCTGTCATGTGACTTCTTCAATATTGTACTTGAACGGATTGTGCGGAACTCACAAGCCAACACCGGAGGTACAATCTATTACAAGTCTGTACAACTGCTTGCATACGCCGACGATATCGACATTATCGGAAGAACTCAGCGGGCTGTCACCGGTGCGTTTGTAAGCATTGAGGCGGAAGCGGCCAAAATGGGTTTAGCGATAAACGAGGGCAAAACCAAGTATATGCTGTCAACAAGAAGGGAAAACCAACACCGACGAATTGGACAAAACGTCACCGTAGGCAGCTATAACTTCGAGGTAGTAAGGGACTTTGTCTACCTTGGACTTTATTAAAAGAGGATGAAGATATCCTTGGTCGCTTCGAGAGAAAAATTCTTCGTAAGATTTTCGGTCCCGTTTGCGTTGACGAGTTTTGGAACTATACGAGCTGTACAGCGACAGCGACCTAGTCAAGCAACTCCGTATTGGACGTCTGAGATGGCTAGGACATGTAGAGCACCATAAGAAATGGACACCAACGCTCTGGCCCGCAGAGTCTTCGAATCTGACCCCGAGGAACGACGCAGTAGAGGGAATCATCGCCGTAGGTGTCGCGCACAAGTTCAAGGGGACCTCGACCAACTTGGAGTGCGCTACTGGAGGCAACTAGCTAAAAACCGAGCTAAATGAAGAGGTTGAGGCCCAGGTTCACCCGGAACTGTAGCGCCACCTAAGTAAGTAAGTAAGGGTAAACGAGAGATAAGCTCAAGGACAAAACTTAAGCTCTACCGCGCAGTTATAGTACCAATAGCAATATATGGTACCTAGTGTTTACCGCTGTAAGATTAACATCTGAGTAAATTCCAGGCAACAGAAATGAAGTACCTACGACGGGTCGCAGAAGAAGTCGATTCTACAAAAAATAGAGGAGAGGCAGCTAAAATGATTTGGACATCTGCAAAGGATGGAGAAGTCAAGAAAAGCCAAACAAGTAATGGAGATGCGAACGAAGGGTACTGCACCGAGAGGAAGACCCCGAACAACTTGGGAAGATCGCATCCAGGACATGGGAATGATAAGGGACAAACCCCCGAGTTCATTGGAGTAGGTGGATATCCTGAGGCTACCCCGACGCTTAACAGCAAGTGGGGATCGAAGAAGAAGAAGAAGAAATACGATTTCAATAAAAAGTATTGCTCCATCTAAAAGCTAATAAAAAACGTAGAAAAAAATATCTAGTACATCCTATTGTTAGCGAAAGACTATTAAATGGTCAATTTCATAAAACTCATCAAAGCTTAAGACAGCACCATAAGAAATTCATGGGATGTTATAGAATGAGTACACAAAGATTTGGTGAATTACTAAATCTTATTGCATCTAAAATAACACACAAAAATACAAAGTGGAGACAGTCTCTCTATTTCTATTTATCAGTGCCTTGTATCCAGTAGGCAGTTATTGAGCAGGTGGTAAATAATGTAAATAATGCTGCGTCCAATCACCTTAAAGAACCGCGACTGATAAATCGCCAATATGCGCAGTTGTATGCTTCTCTCTGTGTTCCAGTTTTAAATTAAAACTTGCGGCTAAGGAAAATCGCCTGAAAATAAGAGCTTAATTCAGTCGCAGCGATTGTTTAGTGGCAAATGCGCGCACTCGTATTAGAAGCCGTGTTCTCTTTTTTGTTTGCGATTAAAAAATCGCGGCGTTTATTGTTCATTATTGTATTGTGGGCGCCGTGGCGTAAGTGGTTAGTGTGTCGGATCACTACGCATGAGGTTCCAAGTTCGAATCCCAGAAAACCCCAAAAAGTTTTTTCACGGTCCCACCTCTCGCGAGCGTCTGACAAACATCCGAGAGTAGTGTTGTCACGAAAAAGCTTCTCAAATCGCCGTTCGGAGTCGGCATTAAACTGTAGGTCCCTTCCATTGGTGTGAAGAATATAACGCACGCAAGATGAGTGGTTGCGAGAAGCTAGGCCGTTCATGGGCTGTTGCGCCAGATATATATGTATGTATGTATGTATGTATGTATGCGAGGCTTTTCTTCGCAGGGATGCTAAAATTTGAAAGTAAAGGTAATTTATTGAAACGAGTCCATCATAATGAATCTGATTTTCTGAAAAGATGGTGTACGAATACTTACTTACTTATGTCCTGTATCCCCTTGTGGGTCCTAGGGCCTCTACTACGCCTACGCGCCATCGTGTACGGTTTCTGGCAATGTGTCTGAGTTCTCCCCAACTTTTCCCTAACTGCCGTGCCTCCTTCTCGACTGTTCTGCGCCATGTTCTCCTCGGACCGCCAGGTCTTCTGCCATCATGAGTGAAAGGGTTCCATTGCATAGCATGGTTCGCTATGGAACTGTCACCCTTTCGGAACGTGTGACCAATCCACTGCCACTTCCGCCGTTGGATAGTTGTGTCTATTGGTTCTTGACCCGTTCTCTCACATAGGTGTTCGTTAGAGATACGATTGGGCCACAAAATCCGTAAGATATTGCGCAGATACCTATTAACGAACGTTTGCAGCTTTCTGGTGATAGTAGTGGTCACTCTCCACGTGCTGCAACCATATAGCAGCACGGATTCAACGTTGGAGCGGAACTTATATCTTATTTTGGTGCTCAAACTGATTGCATTGCTTCGCCATATTTTGGACAACATACCGAACGCGGACTTTGCTTTGGCGATCCTGTTGGCTATATCCAGTTCGGTTCCACCATCGGTCGAGACAATACTCCCAAGATACTGGAAATCCTCTACTCTTTCTACCGGTTGTCCAGCAATGCATATTTGAGCCGATGAGTTTGTTCCAAGGCTGATAATTTTAGTTTTTTCCGTATTAATTTTTAGCCCGACGACGCCTGCCTCCCTCTCCACATCTGCTGACATTTGGTGGAGGTCCATGATCCTGTGGGAGAGTAAGCATACATCGTCTGCGTAGTCAATATGTCTCAGTTGAGATGTAAGAGTCCATCGAATTCCTCCGTTTCCCATCGACAAAGCTGCATGAAGCACATCGCTAATCACCAATAGGAATAATATTGGTGAAAGGATACAGCCTTGTCTTACCCCACTTTGGATCTCAAATTCCTCAGACAACCTTCCCCTGTGCAGAACGTGACATTTGGAGCCTTCGTATGTAGCTTTAATAGTAGCAATTAGTTTATCGGGAATACCTCTCTTGCGTAAGGCACGCCAAATAAACTCCCTGTTGACACTATCGAACGCCTTCTCAAAATCGATGAACAGCAGGTGCAGTGGCGATCGATATTCAACGCACAGTTCGATGATAATCCGCAGGGTGTTGATGTGGTCGGCACAGGAGGATCCAGAGCGGAAATCTGCTTGTTCGGCATCGAGCGTGTCTTCGAGATGTTGTTTGATTCGCTCAAGGATGATTTTAGCTATTATCTTAGCTACAGCAGGCAGCACGCAGATACCCCTCCAGTTTCCGAACTCCATTAAATTTCCTTTCTTAGGAAGCTTGACGATCATTCCCTTTTTCCACTCGTTAGAAAAGCTCTCAGCTTCCCAAGATCTATCTATAAAAGGAAGTAGAAGCTCAGCCGATTTTGTTGGCGCTGCTCGTAAGAGCTCTGCTGGAATACCGCCAAGTCCTACCGCCTTGTTGGTTTTGAGTGCCTTGATCGCGGTAATGATCTCATCTTTACTGGGAGTCGTGGTGCGTATTCGGGAACTTCTCACCTCGGGCATCTCAGTCTGATTTGGGAGCATATCGCTAGCGAATACACGGTTCAAAACCGTAGAAAAATGCTCTTTCCATCTCTTGAGCTGGTCCTCATCCGAAATTAGCAAGGAGCCGTCTAGGCTTTTCACTGGGTGTTGGCTGGAGCTGCGACCACCTGTCAGCTCTTTCGTGATTCTGTAGACGGTCCTGCTGTCGCACCTCCGTGCAGCTTCTTCTGCTTCTATAGCCAGCGCGTTGATGTAGTTGCGCTTGTCACGTCGTACACTACGCTGAACTTCTCGCATCTTCATGCGATATAGGGACTCTAGCTAGCTTCTCCCTACTGCTGGGGTAGCTGCAACGCGAGCTTTCAGCTGTTTTCGTTCGTTAATCCGTCTCCAGGTATCCTCGGAAAGCCACGCCCTATGTCTTTCCTGCGATCGACCGACAATTTTTTCAGCACCAGATGTAAAAACATTTTTCACAGCACACCAATGGTCTTGGATGGTTGCGGCCATTGAGCTGCTGATTGATTCCACACCTTGTGAAAAGTGCTCCCTTAATTGTTGGCGCACTGAGGGATCACTAAGTCTATCGATGTTGAACCTGGGCATTCTTGTGTTGTCGTGGGATCTTCGAACTGCAGCAGTGCGTAGTTGGAGAGTAGCTATCATAAGATGGTGATCACGTACAATCCCCACATCTGCTCCTCGCCTGTTTCGGACGTCCAGGAGACTACTTCTAAAGCGGCGGCTGATAGCAAAATGGTCAATTTGGTTGGAGGTTGCTTGCCTGTCATTGGAAACCCAGCTGACTTTGTGGCAGGTCTTGTGCTCAAACATGGTGCCACCTATCACAAGGCGGTTGGCATTGCAGAAATCCACAAACCTTTCGCCGTTGTCATTGCGGTTGTCTAGTCCATGCTTCCCGATTACATATTTGAGCCCTTCGTTGTCGCTGCCTACCTTGGCATTCAAATCCCTCATGTACGAATAGGCGACTAGAATTAGAGTTCGGACGCATTGAGTTACTCCCAGTCATCATGCCCCTCGACACTATGTCATTCAGTCAAATAACTATTCTTTATTTACGTGACTTGTTAATAAGAAACGAGGTTTAACGAGCATTAAACATCATTGTTGGTTTGTTTTATGAATAAATTGGATGAATTTGCACTTAAATTTGTAGTTATACTAATAAAGCATACACTAATTGAATATTTGAAATTCAACAGCATATAGGCAGGATCAAAAATTTAAGGTATAACTTTCGCCCTATTAAGAATAGGATACACCTATCTCCTCACTTCGTCTTACAGCTTAAATACCTTAGTTGATGGAGGCTAATCACCTGCTATATCTCTTGTCAGATGCTCAAAAGGTCAAGAAAACGAAATGTCTACTCGTATCAATCCTTAATCAACGTCAACACCTTGTCCCGTTCCCGTAATTAACACTTAACAAACTTTCGTTTCCCTCGAAGAGCAAAAATCAAGATTCATTCGCCAAGCCCCTCCATCAGATCCCGGCAATTTGTAACTGGTAATTTAAAGTTCAGCACAACGAAACTGTACGACTACGAAACATTTCCCCCAGATTAACGCTCCATAAAAAAGGACCATACACAGTGTACTCGTATAGTAAACTGTAAGTATTTGTAAAGCGGTTCAAGGACTCCCCGAGCCATAAGGTTGCTATTCTCGCTCAGTTTTTATATATGTTTCCCCCAAACTACTAGAAGTGTTTCTTTGAAATGACATAAGGCAGTCCCTCATGCTGGACCATCAGACGACGTCATCATTCAGAACAAAGCATCAGATGTTTATCATCTTTTTTCCCATCTGTCGTACTGCCACCCTGACAGCTTTTGGGACGAAGTATATGAGGAAAAACCTACAATGAAAATAAGAAAAGAAATCGTGAGTATCAACCAGCTTAAGGGATACTCCCAATCCCAATGATTTGTCAGGTCAGCTTGTAAAAAAAATAAACATCAGGGAATTGATGATTCGCACAAAAAGGATTTCGGAACGCGTCACATGAGAATTTAGGGATCGCTGTTAAATCTACCGGCAGGAATGTTAAAATCGTTAAAATCTACAAAAGTAAACGAAAATTATTTCCAAATCAGCAAAAATCGATTTCAGGATCAAGATAGGGATAGGGATCGGGTTCCGTTATCCCAAAAGGGAAACTTTTCCTGAATAAAAACTTAAACGTGGTATAGCCTGTATACTTTTCAGTTTCAGAATCATGTCCCCGCTCCCCAGCGATTGTCTTGTAATTCACAATTATGCTCTCCAAGGAACTTTACAAAATGTCCTTACATAAAAAAAAAAAACTGATAATTTAAGGCAGAAATCCTGCGGGAAGAAAAACGGGTATCTTTAAACAGAGTCCGGATGCGGATACTTAAAAAAGAAGAGGAAGGAAGCTTTCTCTTTCTTTCTTTTCTTTTTTAGGACTTAATTGATTTAACTTTCTTCCTTTGTTCGTTATGGGCAAGTGTCCCTGCGAAGATCCACGTGATGAAAATATGATAGCCACAAGCAGCAGGCAAAGTTTTCAATGACAACAACGCCAACGACGATGGATGCTGGCCATTTGTGTCCTCCGTAAATGGTTTTTCCAATTACTCTGCTGCATGTGTTGCCTTCAGGATATCACCTTTAATGTAAGTAAGCCCGTTGATGGATTAATAAACTTTTAAATTTCGCCGAGGGTACATGCTCTCCCAGAGGTTATTGTATTAAACAGCAATATTATGGCAGTGGATTGTGGTGGTGTTGTTGGAATTTTTACGTTATTATGTCACCTTGAATATCCGGGTAAGGTGCTGAATTTGTATAGACATCAAATTAAAGTGATTATCTTGGTTTTGGGCGAGAATACGGAAGAAAATGAGGGAGATTAGAGGTAGTTTAGAGGGGAATTGTAAAGCTGTACTTTAGCGCTTGTGTAGTCTGGAAAATATGTATATGTAGGCAATGAAGTTTAAGCATCTGCGTCCCGAGTGGCTGTAGTTACTTAACATACTTAGGCTGATTTCCACTTAGAGCCTGCGATAAGCATCTGCTTAAAGGAAAGATATAACACTTCATACTAGTTTCCACGAAAAAACTATTATGTTTCACAGAAGATTTCGATCAAGGAATCTTCAAGTGTTCTGGCCATGTTTACCACAGATGTAAGAGTCAAAAGCCCTGTTATAATGTATGGAGTTCCAATGCATACGCAATGGAAAAAAGCAGTCGAGAGATAAGGAGAAATAAGTAAAAGCAATCTTTTGAAGTATTTTGCTACTTTAGATGAGCTAGAATAAAAAAAAGTGGAAATATTAAAGGCTCTGTCATAGATCGATTTTTTGTTAGTAGATGAGTGTTGTAGAAGACGGTATAGAAAATCGGCACTCTTACAGCATCCCCCATGTGATAGATACTATATGATATATTAATAAAAATGTCTGGAAAGATATACCAAGCAGAGTAGAGGACTCAAAGCAGCAAACATAAAAAAAAAAAATCTAGAACCTCAGGAAAAATGGTGCTAAATGATATAACTACATGGTTGTCTGAACACATTTCGGAAGTGCTTCACATAAGACAGAATGAGGATTACTCAGCAGCAAAGAACAGAGAGCTAATCAACCTTATAATATAGGTAGAAGACCATATTCGGTTAGCAACCTGCATATGTATTAAAATATAGACAAAGTTTTTCGCATGTGCATTTCTAAAGTGCCACAACTCAAAAAATGTAATTTTTGAGTTAGTACCATTAAAGAGTTCGGTAAACAATGTGGGCGCCATATCACAGTGGTTAGTGTGTCTTACCACGAAATCGCAGAAAACACCACCGTTTTGGCGAGAACTTCGGGCGATAAGTTCTCGCACTCTTGTCGGATATTCTCTTTCAGAGCTTCCAGAGCCGTTGACTTGTTCTTATAGACCCATGACTTAAAAAAACCTCAAAGAAAGAAGTCTGTAGCGGTCAATTCAGGCGATCTTGCCGGCCAGTGCAAATTGCCAAAACAAGACGGCGGCCCAGAAACGCATCCTTCAAAATGGCCGTTGTCGCGCCTTATGTATAAGGGGGTACCGTTTTGTTAGAGCCACATGTTCTCTAGTTCCAATTCATCAATTTGCGGCAGTAAAAACTGGTTGGTCATGGTTCTGTATCGCTCACCAGTCACAGTAATCAGATTATGAAGGGAGTAATTTTTACGAAGTTTCATACACCCTAATGCACTTGACTAAGGGTTTCACCCATTTACAGGAATGAAATTACCGTGAGGCGAGAAAACCCCATGTCTCGTTCTCACTAGCCGACACTATCTGAAAATTCGACACTATTCGAAGATCCGAAACTATTTGACACTATCCGAAAAAGTCGGGTATCGGATCCTGGATCCGAGTATTCGACAATATTCGATTATCTGAATTACCCAGATACTTTGAAGCACCACCGCAAACCCTTCAGATTTCCCGTTAGAATTCGTAGATCTTCTTTGCTTAGTTCGAGTAGCTCTGCTTACTGTGTTTTTGTTCAGGTTGATGAACTTTTTCGCTTGTCTGAGGCCCTGTGTTCGGCGAGTCCTTTAGCGTCCCATTATGCTATTGAGAAATGTATACCACTTGGCGGTGCTTCGAAGTAGGCTTCAGGGTCGACAAGTGGGTGCTTAGCGCCTCTCCTCGCCAGCCAGTCTGCCCGCTCATTTTCCTCAAAGCCTTCGTGTTCAGGGATCCATGTTATGGTAAGCAATTAAGTGGACGTAAGGCTACCAAGGAGGTCGAGAAAGTCTCGTACAAGTTTTGATCCTAGCATATAGGAATTAACTGCCCTTAGTGTTGTCTAACCGTCTAAATACATAAATATATACGAGTAAAAAATCAGATAAAGTTCAACTAAAACATAACCAGTTCTACTTAAGAGAAACTCAAAACAGAATTTAGAAAGCAAATTTCTAATATATAACCATCATCAAACCGATGTACTCTTACGGACTGCAGGTGTGTAGTATTGCATTAGCTACGTGTATTTCCAAACTGGAAGGAAGGCTGTAAAAGTTTTTACGAGCTATCACTGGCGGCGTTCCGCGATTCTCCCAAAATGCTTATAACATTCGGGACATGATAATCCCTCATATACTAGAAGGAATTCCAGGAGCTGCAGCAAATACTTACTTACATAGGTGGCGCTACAGTTCGAGGTGAACCTGGGCCTCAACTAACAGGCCTCTCCATTTAGCTCGGTCTTTAGCTACCTGCTTCCAGTTGCGCACTCCATTTAGCTCGGTGTTTAGCTAATTATTTCCAGTTGCGCACTCCAAGTTGGTCGAGGTCCCCTTGAACTTGTGCGCGCCACCTATGGCGAGGAGGTCCACTACTGCGTCGTCCCTCGGGTTAGATTCGAAGACTCTGCGCGCAGGAGCGTTGGTGTCCCTTCGCTCTACATGTCCTAGCCATCTCAAACGTCCAATACACAGTTTTTTGACTAGGTCGATGTCGCTGTACAGCTCGTATAGTTCGTGATTGAATCTTCTCCTCCAAAAGCCGTCAACGCAAACGGGACCGAAAATCTTACGAAGAATTTTTCTCTCGAAGCGACCAAGGATATCTTCATCCACTTTTAATAAAGTCCATGTTTCAGCGCCGTAAAGCAGGACTGGGATGATCAAGGTCTTATATAGAGTCTCCTTAGTTGTTCGAGATAGGGCTCTATGTTGAATTGCCTTAAAAGCCCAAAAACCAGTGATTGGCATGAGTTATTCCTCGCTTGATTTCTGCGCTGGTCTTGTTTTTCGAGTTTATAGCAGAGCCAAGTTAGGCAAAGTCCCTTACTACCTCGAAGTTATAGCTGCCCACTGTGTCGTTTTGTCCAATTCGTCGGTGTTGGCTGTCCCTTCTTTTTGACAGCATATAGTTGGTTTTTCCTCGTTTATCGCTTAACCCATTTTGGCCGCTTCCGCCTCAATGCTTGCAAACGCACCGGTGACAGCCCGCTGAGTTCTTTCGATAATGTCTATATCGTCGGCGTATGCAAGCAGTTATACAGACTTGTAATAGATTGTGCCTCCGGTGTTGGCTTGTGAGTTCCGCATAATCCGTTCAAGTACAATATTAAAGAAGTCACATGACTGCGCGTCACCTTGTCTAAAACCTTTTTTGACATCAAAGGTCTCGGTGAGGTCTTTACCGAACTTGATGGAGCAGCGAGCGTTCTCCATCGTCAGCCTGCACAGACGGACAAGTTTGGCAGGGATGTTAAAACTAGACATGTCTCTGTAAAGCTCTTCTCTATAGATACTGTCATAGGTGGCCTTGAAATCGATAAAGAGATGATGAGTATCGATTTGGAATTCTTGGGTTTTCTCCAGGATCTCCCGAAGTGTGAAGATTTGATCGATGGTCAACTTTCCTGGCCTGAAACCGCACTGATAAGGTCCAATCAGGCTGTTGATAAAAGGTTTCAGGCGTTCACACAATATCGCAGAAAAGATCTTGTATGCGATGTTGAGGAGACTGATGCCTCTTTAATTGGCTCAGTTGAGGGGGTCTCCTTTCTTGTGGATCGGACAAACGATGCTGAGGTTCCATTCATCAGGCATACACTCGTCTGACCAAATCTTAGAGATGAGTTGATGTATGCACTCTACCAATTCATCACCAGCTGCCTTGAAAAGATCGGCCGGTAAGCCGTCAGATCCAGCAGTCTTGTTGAATTTTAGCTTGGATATTGCTATCCTCACTTCGTTTTAGTCAGGTGCATGGCAATTTTGACTATCATCGTCTATGGAATAGCAAATACATCAGCAAACTCGGAATCATTTTTAACCCCATTGTTAAAAATCTTTTGTTTACAGAAGGGCATACATAAACGTCTTAGGAACATAAGCGTATAGTGGAACGAGCAACTAGAAACGCAAGAAATGCTGCTAACTCTGGCAGCTAAAAAAGGAGTGACGAAATGTCAAAGCTGCCCCTGCGAAGGACAGAGGAATAAGAGTGGTTTTTTTAGCACGTAACCATGCAGGAACATGGAGTCTATAACGGATTTTTACCCCTATATGTTCACAAAAACGGAAAAAAAACGTCTAAGGAAAAGAGACACTCTAGAGGATGATTGTTTTTCTATTTTAATTATAATTCCAAATTTTAATTAAAGTAGTTTGTTTAATTAATTGGTTAATAACATCATTGTTTTACAACTTTTAAGATTTGAATGCTTATTCTAAGACTCATGTTTTATGCAAAAAAAAAAAAAATATTAATTGAAAAAAAAATTCCCTGCAAACAATGTGTTTCTGTACATTACTCAATACCTATGTTTGTAGCATATTATGATTGAAATTGTATTTATTTATTTTGCGGACAAATATATTCTTCACTTATCCATAAGCGAAATTTATGGAATAATAAATTATATAAATAAATAAAAAAAATTAACATAAGACTTAATTTGTCAACCTTTATTTGTTACGCAAAAATTTAAGATTTTTTGTACTTTTAGGAAAGACATCATATTTAACAACAATGTTTTTGAGTTCAGCCAGAACACTTATAGAACATTCTGGAAAATACCTGACGAATAGACTTTTCCGAGTCAAACATGGAAATGACCATTCGAAATTTAAAGAAGTAAGGGCTGGGGTACCGCAGAGAAGCCTCGTTGGGCCGCTTTTGTACCTACTATATACTTGTGACATACCATACTACAAGAAGAAAGCACCGTATATGCTACATTTGCCGACGATACTGCCATCACGGAACGAGTAAAACGATCGAAGAAACGACTGAAAAATTGCAAGAAACTTTTAATAAAGTAAATGAATAGACACAGATTTGGCGGCTAGCACTGAATGAAACCAAATCTGTTATGTCAATTTTATTTACAAAAAAAAAACAAATAGTTTGCCTATTTTTACAAACACTGTTAGAATTCCATTTGCAAACGAGGCTAAATATCTCGGTATGACACTTGATGCTAAGTTGAAGTGGGAATGGCACATGAAGAAAAAACATAAAGAACTCGAAACCAAATACAGAGAAATGTACTGGTTAGGTTAGGTTAGGTTATGTTGGCTGTCCACACGGGAGTGTAGACACACTTAGACCAGCGAAGGTCCTTTCTGATACCAGGATCAAACCATTAGGCCACTCAGGGACTAACAAAACCAACCGGAGCTTTTGACAAAGCGATGGATGCTCATGACGTCCAAGGACGCCAGATCGCAGAGGTCGTCAAGGAAGGGGGACCCTAGATGGAGCATTCTTTTATGTGACAGGGCTGGACATGTGCATAGAAGGTGAAGGATGGTTTCCTCCTCCTCCTCGTCCCTACAGCTTCTGCAGAAGTCATTGGAGAAGAGGCCAAGTCTTTTGGCGTGCTGGCCTATAAGACAGTGTCCAGTGAGAACACCGACAACGCAGCTGATTTGTGTACGCTTTAACTTGATCAGATCGGCACTACGTTTTTGATCCAGCTTAGGCCAGATCTGTCTCGAAATGTGACACGTTGAGCCGTTTCCCCATAAAAGGTTGGTCGCGCTAATAGCGTTCAGCTTTAGTAGATACTTACATGTAGCGAGGGGCATACCCAGGGCTTGCCTTTCAGGCAAAATCCTTAGAGTGGTACCCTGTCTGGCGAGGTCGTCAGCCCTGCAGTTACCTGGAATGTCTCTATGGCCCGGCACCCAGCATAGGTGAATGTTGAACTGCTCTGTCATCTCCATAAGAGATAGACGACAGTTTAAGGCAGCCTTAGAAGTGAAAGAGAACGATTCCAGGGACTTGATTGCCGCTTGGCTGTCAGTGAAAATGCTAATATCCCTGACAGATAATACATTACATTTCAGCCAGGACAGAGCTTCTTTAATCGCCATGATTTCCGCCTGGAAAACGCTACAATGATCGGGGAGGCGGAAAGAGATGCTCAGATTGAGCTGTTCGGAGAAAACACCACAACCCACCCCACCATCCGTCTTAGATCCATCTGTAAAGAAGTGAACCGAACTAGCATCGACAGGGGGGGAGGTGTCCCATACATCCCGGTTAGGGATGCTCGTACTGAAGTTACGGTCAAATCTCAGTTTCGGCGGGGTGTAGTCCGTGTTTTCGTGTTTGAAGTTGAGAAGATCAAGGATCGAGGAGTGGCCAAAGCGATAGCTAGACCACTGAGAGGAGGCTTTCAAGCGGATGGCCGCACAGGCTGCCATCTGTTTGCCGAAAATATCTAAAGGTAGCAGGTTGAACAAGATGTCCAGTGCCGCGGAGGGAGTAGTTCTAAGTGCACCACTGATGCAGATGCATGCAGATCTTTGCACCTTAGCTAGTTGAGTGAGGTGGACAGCCCTTTCAAGAGCAGGCCACCATACGATCACGCCATATAGTAGTATAGGCCTGATAACGGACACGTATAGCCAATGGGTGATTTGAGGTTTAATACCCCAGCTCCTACCTATAGCCTTTTTACAGGAATAGAGAGCTACATTAGCCTTCTTGACGCGCTCTAGTAGATTGGCCTTCCAGTTTAATTTCCTATCCAAAATAAGACCCAAATATTTTGCGTTTTCAGAGAAGGTGAGACTGGTGCCATTTATCAAGGGAGGGTCTATGAGGGGAACTTTATATTTCCTCGTGAAGAGAACGAGTTCCGTTTTATGGGGGTTAACCCCCAATCCACAATTGGAGGCCCATTTGGTGAGCCGAAGGAGAGCATATTGGAGGATATCCCTGAGAGTGTCCGGGTGTTTACCGGAGGAAGCAATGTACTGGTTACTTGGAAAACATTCCAAGCTCAATATAGAGAACAAACTGCTTTTATACAAGCAAGTGCTAAAGCCGGTGTGGACATATGGAATACAACTCTAGGGTTGTGCCAAAATAAGTAATGTCAATATTTCACAACTTTCTGAAAACAAAGTGCTAAGATCAATAGTCAATGCAGTGTGGTTCGTTAGATATAGCGATATCCACAGAAATTTAGGAATTGTAACAGTCGAAGATAAAATCAAGAACTTCGCGCGTAAGCATAAAGACAGACTACAAGGACACGTTAACAATTAAGATCTTCAAATTTTATATGAGTGGAAGCTACTGCGTCATACGCAAAGGACCTTTCGACTTAACGTGATAACAAAAAACCGCGTCGAATTTGCGGGAACTTTCAATGGAAGGGACCTTCCAAACGATCTCAATAAGTCTAAAACTAAGTTTTAGTAAGCAAAAATGAAATTTATCACTAACGGCCATATTATTCACTGACTTTAACCTGAGTTAAAATTTACATCCGGGTTAAAGTGAGTTTAACCCGAAAATTAAACCCAAGACCATAATATTCACTCGTTAAACCCGAACTTATACCCAGTTGCATAAACCTGGTTGGCGTTTAAGCCGATCAAATTTAAACTGCCGTCCGAAGACGAAGTATTTTAACTCGGATTAAAACACATTTTTATAATATTGACTCATTTTTTTGGACTCAAATTTGACATTTCTTTGTTCGCAGGAGGCAGGAAAAGTGAAATAAATATAAAAAGGAGCAAGAACCAAAAAAAAGATGGATTTCATTCGTAAAATGGATGATATGTTATTCAACGTCAGAAGACGAATTTCTGGAATAGCTAATAGAACAGTAGATGATGAACCACCCTCCTCCTCGTCGTAT
Organism: Brachypalpus laphriformis; assembly: GCA_945910035.1. NCBI lineage: Eukaryota > Metazoa > Arthropoda > Insecta > Diptera > Syrphidae > Brachypalpus > Brachypalpus laphriformis. Next base: position 284,262,127 of record OX246754.1, read on the forward strand.
AAAAAAGGGAAAACCTGACTGCACAAATTTTCAATTTAAAATGTTGACAATACGTAGGTTTAAAACTGTTTAAAAGTAAGTTTAAACTGTTTTAAATCCGGGTTAAATGCATCTTTAATCCACCGGGTTCAATGCATGTTTTTGAGAGAATATTATGAACATAGATTCAAATTTTCGGGTTTAGAAAATGCGGATTAAAGGGTCGGGTTTAAAATTCACTTTAACCTGCTTTACACCCGGAGTGAAAAATATGGCTGTAATTGAGGGTTTTTTTTTTAGTGAGTAAAAATTTCGCACTGCTGTGAGAACGCACTGTCGATCATAGTATCTTCATGAAGATTTTTTACCTACCCTCAGGAAAAAAAATGTTTTTGATGAGATCTGGTAGATAGATACATATATACATATCTGTGGCATTAAGTTAAAATAGCTTAAGTCGACTTTAGTAAATATTTAGGTATATTGAAAAACTACACAAAGTATCTTTACTCAATTTTTTAGTTGTATATCGGTAAACACTAACGAATCATGGCTATCAGACTAGGTAAGCGACAACTTTAAATGCCTCTCCTGAAAAATCGTACAAATTGATTTAAGCTATTTTAATGCCATAGATATATAGAATGAATGCATATAGAAACACTGTAATACCACTATGGAGGAGCAGTTATACTCTCCTTCGCAAACCATCTTCTCCTTTTGATAAAGCCATTGACATCAGTATAATCAGTGTTTTGTATTCTTCAGCCATAAGCTTTTGACATGTGTAAAGAAAGCAAACTGTAATCTCTTACTTCTCATCATCTCTGCAGCTTCTGAGCAAGAAATCGTCGAACATATTAAATCCTTTTCTACTGCGATACAGCCTAATGAATGGCTTGGCAGTTTGAAGAGTAAATGTATGAAAGTCTAAGCGGAAAGGGCGGCACGACCGATTCCCTCATTTATTTTTCAGCTATTTGTAAACATAGATTTCGAATACTTGATAATATAGGTATTTTCACACTTCCTCCAGTCTATAGTCTTAGGTCGAGATCTTTGACCAATCGAAAATCACATCAAAAATTGTATTATTTTAGCACTTCCTTGGCGTCGAGACATGTCTCTTGTTAAATATTTTCGGGCTTTTGTTTGAACCATATTTGTTTCTAATGCCGACCACTGCACAAGTATGCTATGCAAGAGTATCAGTCTGAGTATCGAGATGTACAATCAACACAATATTTTTGGTTGTAACTGCCACCTGGAGTCAATGGCTTTATTGTATTGTACAAGTACAGAGCATTCAGCAGCATCCTTTCAAATATTAGAAATTTTATTATTTTAATGCAATTGCAAAGTGATTTGAAACTGAGGTAGAATTAAACTTCAGTACACACTCACTTCATGGGCGGTGTTCCTACTAGGTTTCGGGTACGTGACGGGCTGTTTAGGATGGTAGGCGACCGCACTTCTCTTCATTTGAGCTTTCACTCTGGCCTAAATTGGGTAAGGGAATGTGAACCTTGCGCTGTAAGAGAAGTTCATGATACCAGTTTTATACAACCACCCTACCTCTCTTGTTTTCTAGAGTAACTAGGATCTATGAATTCTAGGTTTCATAGAAATAAATATCTTCATTCACCTCTAAAGTTTATTTTGCTAACCTTATTCTGTCATTTCACTACTTTTCCTTTCTTTCTTCTTCTTCTTTCCTTCTTTCCTTTTTCCTTCTTAATTTATTAATCATTATTATGAATTATTATGTTGTATTATTAACTTTGAGATTTAGGTAAATTTAACTTGAATACTTTCCTCGCTGTACTATTAAAGAATATGTCTTAATGTATACCTTCTTTTTATAAATAAATTGAAATTGAAATTGAAAAAGCAATGGCGGTAATTCTTCTCTCAGCGGTATTTGTTACCAATAATAGTGCTTACAAAACAAATACAAATATTTGGCGCAACAGCTCTTTAAACTGCCAGGGCCTAGCTTCTCGAAACCACTCATGTTGTGTGCGTTATATTTTTCATACGAATGGAGGGGACCTACAGTATAATGCCGAATCCGAACGGCGATTTGAGAAGCTTTTTCGTAACAACAATACTCCGGGATATTTGTCAGACGCTCGCGAGAGGTGGGACCGTGAAAAAACTTGTTGGTGTTTTCTGGGATTCGAACTTGGAACTCTCGTGTCATGATTGAATAAAGTCAACATTGTTGAACGCTCCCTAAACATCTAATAACATCACTGTTGTAAATCCCTTGAATGAGAGTGAATTTTCGATAGGTTGGCAGCTTCTATTTTTGATAACTTCGTTGTTTTCTGGATATTGCCATTGCCATCAGGACAATTAGACAATTAAGCAGGGCAAAAGTTAATTAAGCCTTATTCGCACAAGAAAATAATTACACTGGATAAGGGGTCAAGTACGAGGCTGATAAACTTCCTCCATTATCACTGCAGGCTAAGATGTCACCTTAATAAGCTAAATCAGTTTCCCCAGACATAGTACGGCATCTGCAGATGCCTTCGAGCACACTCCTTGTGAATGCCCAGTACTATGGTAGCTGGGATACTGTATCTTTACTAGAGAATTACTCACACTCACGGAGCTCAGCGACTCCTCTACCAAGGACATACTTAACTTCACAAAGGAAGTGGTTTTTTTTTTGGATTTCGCCAGGGATGTGTAATCTTCGTAGATACTAATAGCCCGAGTGCTACTAGCATGCACGATTCGCAAACCTGAGTAATCGATGCCAGGAATACGCCTACGTACTAAACACACACCCTACACACTTTAACCACTCTCCCCGCGGGACTGCCGTTAGGTATTACTTCGCGGGCTGGTTACCAATTTATGCTATGCTTCTTGTGTCAGCTTCTTCCGCTGCTTCAGCTGCTCTTCTTAGCTTTTCTATTCTCCGCAGCTCTTTTGTAGAGTTGTTACGAAGGAACATATTGCCATCCAATTCTCTTCCGACCGTAACATATGGTCGAGGAGTAATGACGGACTTGGCAGAGTAATTCTCCATGCCGTGAAACGTGTGCAGTAAAGCACTGCGTGCTCCGTATCTTCATCTTCACCTGGGAATTCCGGGCAGGATAGTGAGTTGTCGTATCCAAATCGGTGTAGATATTTGCGGTAGCCACCGTGGCCAGACAGGAACTGTTAGATGGTAGTTGCAGTCTCCATGCTTTCGACTTATCCAGTCTTGGATTGTCGGTATAAGTTTTTATGTCCCTCTGCCTTTTAATGTATTAGCCCAACGAGCTTGCCACATAGCTGCTGACGCCGCCCTTTCTTCAATTTTTATCACCTTGATACCAGTGATGTCGTGATGACTCTGCTCTTCTGTTATATATCCTCAGCATTTCATCTGCGAGAATATCGATGGGGACAAATGCAGCTTTGTCAGAGATGGTTCGAAAGCCGCCGATTGTCCGTAGCGCACAGAGTCTGTATGATGACGATAGTCTCCTTTTGGTCTCCTTCGTCCTCAGTGCCTCCGCCCAGACTGGGGCGGTATATAACCGAACTAAGGTGATAACTTTAGAGAGTAGAATCCTTCTAGCGTATCCGGGTCCACCGATGTTAGGCATGATACGCGAGAGAGCTCCCTGCATTTGCGATGCTTTTTTGGTAACAAAATCAACATGCGTTTTAAACCGTCGCTCTTTGTCCAGCATTACTCCAAGGTATTTAACCGCCTCTTTCGACCTGATGGTTTGGTTACCAACCTGAAAATTGGCGAATTCGACGGTTTTCCGGCTAGTTATAAGAACAGCTTCTGTTTTATGGTCAGCTAGTTCTAGTCCGGCGGATATTACCCAATCTTTTATCCGGGCAATTGCTTCATTGGTAGCTGATTCTACTGCACGGATCTGTTTAGCTACTGTCACGACTGAAATGTCGTCGGCGAATCCAATTATCGTTACTCCCCCAGGTAGCGTTAATCGTAGAACTCCGTCGTACATGATGTTCTACAATAGTGGCCCTAAAACCGATCCCTGTGGAACTCCCGCTGTTACGTTGTAGTATTTTACCCCTTCATCGGTATTGTACCTCAGCTTCCTGTTGTTGAAGTAGTTCGTCACAATCCATAGCAGGTAATATGGCGTATCCATCCTGGCAAGTGACCTTCTTATAAACGACTAGTCCGCAGAGTAAAATGCGTTTTTAACGTCCAGCGTTACTACTGCACAGTACTCCTTTGTGCCATAGAGCCATCTTTCGCCTTCGATGGCACCTTTGGCGATATCAACTACCGCTCTTATGGCATCAACAGTAGATCGTGCTCTTCTGAAGCCAAATTGGTGATCTGAGAGGGCTCCTTTCTCTTCTGCTACTGTGAGTAATCTATTATAGATTATCTTCTCGAGGATCTTTCCCATGGTGTCCAATAGGCATATTGGACGATAGGATGATGGTTCTCCTGGAGGCTTCTTTCCTTTTGGCAGTGGGCACTTCTGCATTGCTGATATGAAGAGGTCTGGTCTTTTTTTTACAGCTGCCTTTATTGCCTTATTCGGGATGCCGTCGGGTCCCGGCGCCTTGTTGTCACCTATCTTGCTGCATGCCCTTTGCTGCTCCTCGTGAGTAATTAAAGGAATATCTTCTGGATTGACTTCTCGTATAATATTGCACATAGTAGCAGGCCTTTGAGGGAAGACAAAGGAAGTGGTAAGTGTCCTGAAAAGTGTTAGAGTAATTTGATTCAAAATATTCGGTGTTTAGAAAAAAAATCGTTGAGTATACAATCCTATATTGAAGATTAATGTTCATCTTATTGGCAACCCACACGTCGTTTCTAATTTCTTCTTACTCCGTTATCACGTTGGCATACAAAACTAAATAAATTCTTTTTCCGACTTGTCTACAATTTTCTTCAATTAATGCAGTCTTCCGGTAATGTCGTATAAAATATTTCCTAAATTGAATAAATACTGCTTTTCAAAGCTATGTTTGTCTAAAAATTACATGACATATATGTATACTATGCTTGGATACCTATATATCTAACCATTGGCACAACAAAAACAAACAAGCTGTTAAAAAGAATATCCTTCCTCCTCCCCTATAGTGGAACATCCCATTAGCGTATTCAACTTCAATCAAAATCAATATGCCATACCGTGAATTTTCAAATTACCGGAATTCTCCCCATAGGAGAGCATGGAACCCACTTTATGCGTCTCAAGAATAAAATAAGTGATATGGAAATTTGTATTCAGTCGACTTCCGTTTATTTTCGGCAATGGTGCGGCTGAGAATAATTGGCATTTTCATTCTTTTGGGCGTGTTGATAAACTTCGTTATTCAGGTAAATAATGAATTTATTGAACAATTACTCCTTTCAGCGGAATCAGTGGATTTTAGGACGACGAACTGTTCGGGTGTAGAATCTTAAGTGTATACACGGGCTAAAAGGGATAAGCCCGCCCACTCAGAGGCTACAAGTAAATGGCAGTGAAGGAAAATAAAGAAAACTGTGTACACAGGAAATATTTATAGAATATCTTTTTATCTTTAAATATTTTGCGTGGCTGAATGTTATTTTAGACAAATGGGATGTAAAAAAGGCAAAATATCCTTCTTTCCGGGGAGATGACTTTTATGACTTAGAAGTAAACATAAATTTTATTGATTTCCAGTTGGATTCAATTGAAATGCAGATGTGGCTTATAAAATAAATGTTTAACCCAAAAGGCTAGGGAGGTCATTGTATCTACTCATTCAGCGAGAACCAAAACTGAATATAAGGCCTTCTTCGATTATTGTCCTTCATTTAGAAACCCAACTCTGATATACATATATTCACCTATGATTTGTCATTAAAATCTTCCACAGCAAAGTATTGTGTGTTGAACTAACATCTTGGAAAATGCCGGGCAAAATGTGGTTTTCGAAACTTCTTGTTGAGAACCATCGATTTTGCAGAACATAAGCAAAAACTACTGAGCAATGATGATATCAACAGCTTCTTCTTCTTCCTTTTCAGCGAGGTTGTGATCCGAAAATAAGGGATCACAACTCTCCCACTTCACCGCATTTCTACTGGATTACTCGGTTACTAAGGCCAATGAAATGCCGATGTCGTCGCATTTGTGTGATCAAGGTATGATCTCTTCTCTGAACGTGGCAATACCAGCTGAGCCGGTCGCGCTCTATTTTTTGTACGATGGTTTCCTTGGTGTGAAAGCTTCCACGGATCTTCGAACTTCTTATTCGATCAAGCTTTGTCACTCCTGCTGTCATGCTCTCTATCTATCATGCTAATATTGTGAACCGTATTTGAGCGCTTGACGCATAACTGCGGTGTAGAGCCTTCCCTTCAACTTAGGGGCATTTTCCTGTCACAGAAGATAGCGGAATTTTCTCGCCTCTTCATCCACCCTACGCTTACGCGATGATTGACGTCGTCATCACAAGTTGCTTTGCTATTGATCATAGATCCCAGATAGTTGAACTTTTCGCACTTGGGAAGCACTGTTCCATTCAAATAAATGTCTGGAATAGGCCTGAGTGGATCAGAGAACGGGCAGCACAAGTACTCTGTCTTTTTTGAACTAATGCGATACCCATTTCCCTCCAGAACGTCCACCCACACATCAAGTGCTCGTTGCAGGGATATAGGATCCTCACTTATGATAGCTCCATCTTCAGCAAAGAATAACTGATGTACCTTGAAGTCCATCACTTTACATTTAAGCAAATAATCAAGGACTGTAATAAAGAGCAAAGGACTTAAGACGCTTCGCTGGCGTACCCCGACTTTGATTGGGAACTCTTCGGTAACTCCAGTGGGGCATCTTACTCTTGTCTTTGCTCCTTCGTACATGTCCATGATCACCTGTACATAGGTTTCTGGAACCCTCGATGTCTTAGTGCTACCCATATCAGATCTCGTGGTTGTCTGTCGAATGCCTTTTCAAATTCAACCAATACAATATGCAAATCCTTTAAGGAATCACGATGTTTTTCCATTATGATCCTTATACTTTGGATTGCATCTGTGGTTGATTTACCCACGACAAACCCGCACTGATCATCAGATAGCCGTATTATTTTCGGCCACCTAATACCCGCTCAACGATCTTCATGGTGTGTGACATCAGCTTGATCGAACGGTAGTTCTCACAGTTTCACGTATCACCCTTCCCTTTGTATACAGGGAGAAGGTAACTTTCCCTCTATTGATTCGGCATTGGATCACCTCTCACGGATTTGGAGATGAGAATTCTGAGCCATCTGAACCCGATGTCTCCCATCTTTTTCCAGAACTCGGAGGGCATCTCGTCTGGCCCAACCACTTTTCGTTTTTTGGAGTATTTGACCGCCTCACTAACTTCTTCGACTGTAATGTCGGGTATTTCTTCACAGTTAGGGGTGGCTCTTGGAAAGTATAGCCGGGGAAACTGTTCATTTAAAAGTTCTTCACAATACTGCCGCCACCTCTGCAGAATTTTGTCGTCATCCACAAGAAGCTGGCCATGAGCATTGTTAATGAACTTTGGCGAACGAATCTCCTGAGCATTCCTCCTTCTTTGGGCGGCTATTTTGAAGATGGTTGCGCTCTTGTTCATATTGTGTCTTCGCAGCTCCTGGATAGCCTGGTTTGCATCAGCAACCGGGAAGAAATTTTCTCCAGCTCCCGATACAGTACCTCCGTACTCTCTGCTTGAAGCTGGGAGCACTTCTTCTTCGCTTTTTTCTTGCAACATCTGTATTCCATTCCGAGGCGAACTTTTTCATCACTATTATTAGACGGGCACTTTGACCAAGCTTTGAAAGCCACTTTCTTCTCATTTATCACCTTCTTAGCTTCATCAATCCACCACCATGTTTCTTTGGCGTGTTGATGGTGGCCTTTTGAAGCTCCTAGCAGTGATTTGGCTTTTTTTAAGCAAGTTCGCTGTAGGGAATCCCACATATTTTGTGCTCTACACTCTTCATCCTCAGCTCCAGTGATGGTGTGAGAGAGGTAATTTTTCATTACGAAAACAAAAGCCTCGCCTTTTTCTTTCTCCAGATTGTACCACTTGATTTTTTCAGAGACCCTTGTTTGTTTGCTTTTCTTCTGTGTTTTCATAAAAATTTCTGTTAGCAGGAGACGGTGTTGCCGAACTATTGCCTCTCCCAGGATCACTTTGCAATCTTTTACCCGAGGCTTCATGAAACGGGCTATCAAATGGTAGTCAATCTGGGTTTCACCTCCACCACTGCTGTAGTGATCAGGTATCGGCTTTGTTTGATGAACATGGTATTTAACAGACCGTGTGATTTGCACTTGCTTAGGATGTCTTCACCAGGAAGGTTCCTGGTGCCATATCCTAGTCCTTCATGGCAGTCTTCATAGTCTTCGTTTGACTTCCCGACATGTTCATTCAAATCTCCTCCAACAAACAGTAACTCTTTCTTTTGGATGCTCTTAAGGATATTGTGGAAATCTACCCAAAATGCATCTTTATCTATCTGATTGCACCCATTTTGGGGAGCATATGCACTGACAATATTCCACACCTCTCCTTGTATTACTAGTTTGAGAGACATCAAACGGCCGCTCGACTTCAAAATGCTCAAGACGTTACCAAGTAGCTCTGCCGCAAGGATGATACCGATTCCGTTCCGTAGTAGAACATCTTGTAATCTTTTGTCCTAACGTCCAAGAAACGTGCCCGATTTCCAGTGTTTTTCCATTTCGTGTCTTGGACACACAAGATATCCACCCACCTTCTAATTCATCATCTCTTCCAGCTCGTAACTTCGACCGGTCATGCTTCCGACGGTCCAACTCGTGACCCTCAAATTCCATACTCTTTCATTATTTTGCTAGCCCCCGGAATCCGTATAGCTCTGACCCGAACATTTCTGCTCGGTCCAGGATCATTACCACGTACATCAGTGGTAGTGCCTTTCGTTTTAGCAAGTATTACCATAATGATACAGTTTTGCAATATTACCATATTGCGATGGTGTTTTTTGTTTGACACGTGCGTGCATTAGTATTGTTTGATCTTTCTTTGATTGCATCGGCGATCTCCAGTCGTGTCAACCCACGGACTCGCATGCACACTTGTGAGAGGGTCTTTAAGGTAGTATATGTGTCGCTAGGCTCACTTGGGTGTTATATTGCCTAGATCTGATTTGTCCCCTTAGTCGCCTTTTACGACAAGCGCTAGTTGTTGGGGGGTGCTGCAGTGATATTCTTAACCCGTCCCTGCACGGGGAATAATGATATCAACAGCATCTGGAAATTAATCGAAAAATATAATTAGTTTCAAGAGTAACGGAAATAACCGGCTCACGGGGTAACAAAAAGGACCTCGTTTAGTCTAAGTGAATCCTGACGATTACGGAGGATAGCCACCTAACCTTATCTAACCTATCGTTTATGGTATGTATTCACTAGCCGCTACTGTAATAAGCTCCTTACCATTCGTCTGCCTTGTGCTGCAAATGGTTCAGGACCAAGAATTCAAGTTATCCAACGTATCCACCAAGATTCTTGTCTCCGGACAGCGATGAGAGGCCGGAATCAGGTCTTCGGAAAACCTTTCAGTAACACAAACTCTTTTCATCCCATCCGTAGGCATATTCAGATACCTAATCACATTCCTCATCATATGCAGCATCCTTCCATATACATAGGTAGAGCCATGTCAGTGCCAATTATGGTCAAAGTGCAACCGCAAGTGCTGCCTAAACAGTCGTTTTCTTTATAAATAAATCCAACCATAAAATTGCCAATTTCGCGTGTTTTAAGTGCTTCGGGCTTAGAGCAGATACTAAAGCCGAACCACTAGAGAAAGTCCTTAAACCGCCGATACAAAATGTTGTCACTGATGTTTATCCAAAAGTTTTCCATCACCCGCTACATTTTTCCACAAAGCACCATCAATCAAAGTATTTATTTGAGATTATACACCTTGAAGTCCTTCAACTTACGGTTCTAAATAATTACTTACTATAAAAATGTACTTAACCGGCCAGGCATCTAAATTGACTTCTTCTTGCCCGGATGAGGGGGTGTTCTATTCCACCATAACCGATTTTTTTTTTTAATCTGAAGCAGGTTTGGTTGAAATTCTATATTCCGAGAATCCTAAAACCGTATTTCCCTTCCCTCTCGCTTGTCTCAAAAAAAAACTCAGTAATCAAATAAAGCAATTCCAAAGAAGGTATAAAATCCAATTAATTTGATTGCGCTACCTCTTTCAGTGGAGGTATACGATATACCCAAAGGTATTGTATTCATTTTAGCACTCCGAATACGGTTAGAGGCAGCGTAAATGACACTAATTGCTGTTCTTTATATTAAGGAAAAACAGGAAATGTGGCATATCCCTCCCGCTGGCTAGGTACAAGTCAAAGGCAGGAATGCGTTCTCTACGGGTGGGGGAATATCCTTTCCCACTTGTTTGGTGACAGGTGAAAGGACACAACGGAGGCCAATTAAAATAAATCCTTCCATCGTGGAGTGTACTCTACGTAGTCCGGTCTTGTGAGTGAAAAAGGGCCTTACTATGGTAGAAGTTAGCTGTGAGGTAATTAAAGGTTAAATTAAGCATACAAATGACTAAACCAAAAACGTAATCTTTAGCTAATTATGAAAAGCTGACTCCCTGTGGGGTAATGCTGCCAAGTTGGTATCCCATGTCACTTGCAGTCTAACTCTTTTCTTTTATTTTTTTCATTCATCCTCAAAGGCGTCGTTAAACACATGCGTAGAGGGAGGTCAACTTTTTTTCTTCTTTTGGATAGGGCGAAAGTACATTATATGACTTTCTTGAGGATTATTTGCAGGATTTCATTTCACACATGAACACGTGATACGCATCAGACTTTTGTCAGAGTGAAACGTAAATCCTTTGGCTGGGTATATACCTACTACTACATACGTTAACATGAGGAATTACAAGAACATTTATCATTCGAATTATCGGAGATGACCAACCAGGATGGTTCCTTTGGGATAAATGGTTCTTTGTTGGTCTTAAGAAAAGCGTTGGTACTAGATTTATCCAAGTTCATTGAGTTAAATTTTGATAAATGGTTTGAACTTATTTTGGGGGTAGTGTAGTTGTGGGATATTCTGTGAGAGTAAATGGGAAAATTTTGTTTTCATCGTTGAAGTTGAATAAGAAGTTTACGACGGGACTGTGTCATTATCATCACTATCAATTCCAGTTTCTTCTTGGAGGGCTTTTTTCTATGTAGTAGTACGAAAGACTGCTCTGGAGCATTTAACCCCAAATATAAGACCATTGTAAAGGAAGCAACCTCTTTTTACATCTAAATGATGTTTATTCATCTGCCGATAGAAGACGAGCAAGCGCTTTAGAGTGAGAAGCTCGCGATATCAGCATTTACAACATCTCTTCTATATTTTTTATTGAGGTCATTTTGACAAACACATAGGAATTTTGTTAAACGTGCCTGCATCCTGAAAAGTCATACTCGTACCATATACGATTATGTTAATCAAAAAAGCAAATGTGAATGAAAGCTCTAACCAATAACGTAGGAGGACCTACCGTAGTAAGTTCATCAAAGAGCTCAGAGGCCCCTCTGTGACCTGGGATCCAAACATAACCCAATGAGTTCAAGTTTGCGCCTGAATTCAAAGCGTTATCATTTTCTCCATTTATATTGGTGGTTAGTGGTTAGTTGCAGCGTAGAGCAAAGCCTTAAACGCAGCTTGACTGTCGCTAGAGACGCAGATACTCAAAGTCTTGTCCCTAATACCTGCAATATTCCCTTGCATTAAGATAAAAGAAATGAAGCCTATGCATCGACTTCCACGAAGACAACAACCTCAGATCTAATCTGAAGCTATATATGTATGAAAGTCCGACGACAGTACCTTTCTGACTCCGGTTTCAGTCGGAGTTCTGGTACCATTGCATCACACAGTATATATATATTATATATATATATATATATATATGTATATTCTGCAGGAGTATGGGATTGCTGGTTCTCTGTTAAGGGTGATTCAGTCATTATATACAAACTGTAGAAGCTGTGTTCGGATAAACGGTATTAAATCAATACCTTTCACTGCGGGCGTTGGACTCCGCCAATGGTGCGTTTTGTCACCTCTCCTCTTCATTGTATATATGGATTGGATGTTGCAGCGCAGCCGTGGCGGGGAATGTTTCAAAGTGGAAGACCTAAGGATTAGTCATCTGCTCATTGCGGATGATTTGGTCATCCTTGGGTCCTCTCAAACCGAACTTCAGCGCGCACTCGAAAGGTTTGTAGCCGTTTGTGATGATGCTGGAATGAAGATCAACGTGAACAAATCGGAAGTAATGTTCATATCGAGAAAACCCATTCAGTGCACTCTGCATGTTAGTGGAGTCCCACTGAAGCAGGTGGATAAGTTTAAGTACCTCGGGGTCTTATTTACGAGTGATGGGAGGAGCAATGGCGAGTTATCCTGTAGAATTGGTCAGGCTGGATCAATTTTGAGAGAGCTTGGCCAATCTGTTATAAGGAAGGCCGAACTTAGTGTTCAAGCTAAGCTATCGGTTTTTAACTCGGTGTATTTCCAACTCTCACCTTTGGTAATGAAATTTGGGTAGTGACCGAAAGAATAAGATCGCGGATACAAGCTGCCGAAATGAGGTTCCTTCGCGGTGTTGTTGGAATAACTCGTAGGGATCGAGTGCGCAACACCAGAGTGCGCGAGGCGCTCAATGTTGAGCAGCTACTTCTCCGAATGGAACGATCTATGTTTCGATGGTTTGGTCACGTAGTGCGTATGCCCCCAGACCGGCTTCCAAGACGCCTAGAAATAGATGGTTGGACCAAGTCCGGCATCTCTCCTGGAGCCGCTTAGGGATTCCCCCTGATGAATTGGAGTCAATGGCGGAGGATCGAGAAGGATGGAGGGTCCACCTGAGCATCCTACCCCTGCGACCCTCATGAAGGATTAGCGGGCCATTGAAAATGTATGTATGTATGTATGTATATATGGTAGTATCAAGTACTTCGTCAGGTACTCCGTACAACGACATCTATTGCCTGCTAGCAGTAAATATCACCTGATGTGCTTACGTTCCACAATTGTTCCACACAATATCCCAATATTCCAGAATCATCAATTCACCCGGAGAAGCATCTAGCATGTTCTAGAACCCCTTGCAATTTCATATAAATACCCATACCACAACCATCGTCGACACAGTTGTTTATAAGTGCATACAGCGATTACAAGAGGGAGATTGTGGAAAGTAAATCTGTAGCGAAAGTTTAATTTGAAATAAATAAAGAATAAAGTGATTGAATATTGTGTTGAAGTAAAGTTAGTGTTTGATAATAAATAAACGATTAAAATACACAAAAGGACAGTTTTATTTAAATGAACCCCAGCAAGAATATTACAATATATATAAGACAGGAGTCGAGTATACAGCTTCGACAAAACATTTCATCGTATGCTGTTTTTGCCCCACATACCTTATAAAACTCCATCGTATAAGGTTTTCCTCCGGATTGGTTTTGAGGCGCCTCTTTCTGATTTTCCGGGTTTCAGACTAAAACAACATACTTCGTCGAAGGAAGTGAGATAGGAAACTTTAACAATAAGCACCATTAGAGGAGGTCCACAAAAAGCAGTACTTTCACCACCTAGAACAGGATGATCTACTGCAAAATCTGAGAAATGTCTGCATAAACTATAAAATAAAATAAGGTATCTGGGTGTAATACTAGTTCTCTGTAGGAAACAAAACGTTGGTGTGCAGAAACGTCCCACGTAAAACCTGAGGTTGCACCCCAGCCTCACTGAAATAGATGTACATGATAGCCAGACCGATCAAGTAACGTCAGTGAGCGATTAGGAGAAGTACAAGAGCTAGCCTGCATCTGCATAATTGTAGCCATGTAAACCTGCCCTACGGCAAATGCTACAAATGATCGTAGGACCCTCCTCTACAAATAGTACTAGAAAGGATCGCTAAGAAAATCATACTTAGAATAATATAAGAGGGCGTCAAGAAATAAAAATACTTAGCAAACAAAGAGAGAAAATCCATATTCAAATCGGTACCGCTTTTGGACTGATCTAGAGACGATATGGTTAATAAATTCCAGCTTGAGAGAGATTTTGATGCAAAGCTGAGCAACAAAAGGGACTGGAGCAGTGAATCCGGTGAGTACTAATTCAAACAACATGCAATCAAATAGTGCACGTACAGACCCAAAACATCTACAGAAACATGTACTTATCCAGGACTAGATACTCTGAATCTTCAGGAGTATTCCCCAGCATACTCCAAGTAGAGTTTCACCCAAGCGGAAGATGCGCCCATTTCAACCTCGATAGGAAATATCGCGGGCAAGACATCGCAATATTGTCAAATAGTCTGCCCGCAATCAATACGCTGAGCTCCTGCCTGATCAGATCCTGACTTGTATGGGAATACTTTACTGAGATCAGCGGACTGGGTCGGGCTAATAAAGTAACACTCTACTTCGTACCAGATTATGTAGAAGTGGGGAAGAACTATGGCAGGCGACCCACCGGCGAGAAACGGGTTGGAAACTTAATCCTTTGCATCGTAACCTTTCTTTATGTAAGAACCGCGCAAAATACAGGCAAAACCGCGAAGAAAAGGTGAGGCCAAATGGGTAAGCATGCCATTGCCGAACCGTAGCAGTCCAACGAATTTCTGGAGAAGTAACAAACAGAAAAGAAGTATAGATACCTAAGCGCTAGCAAGAATCGGATTCGCATCCAGACAGGCATGATGACGAGTCAATGCAGACTAAGAAGCATTTCATGAAACTGGGTACTGGGGATCGGTAGTAACAGTTTGACAAGCCTTAAGCATGACGACAGATTTTCGATCATGTCATTATGATTCGCAATGTGCATGGCACCTCAGTTGTTCGAAATATGTAGGACATACACTGGCTATCAATTAACCTACTACGGAACGGTTGCTCCTAAATTTACCTGGTACCCAGTATATCTGATAAAGGTTCCACTGTCCGCCACCAAGGAAAGAGCTATTTTCCTAGAAATCTATTCTTACAGCAAGTCTCTAACCCGGGCACTGCAGTAAATTATAATCCATTAGAAGCTGTAGAATAGCACTTCATTTTCCACCTTCTTGGAATTTGACTGCCCAGGGTCATTACCGACTTACAATGGGCTTAAAATATTCGAAATAAACGAAAAGGATGTCGAGTCCTTATTTTCTTTTAAAAAGGAAATACTGCCTCATTACACCCAAGGAGGAGTCCATTTAATTTCCAGGGAATAAGTAGGCCAACTTAAAAGCATTTTTTTCCCGTCCAAACGACTATGAAACGAGAGAGAAAGGATCCCTAAACTGCCTTATCGGCTGGACTGGCTTTGTCATCTAACAACAATTGCAGTTGGTAATTAATTTTGGTTACTTACCTAGTGGTCAACCAAAATCCTTTTCCCCATTCACCTCCTACGTAATCCAATCGATTTTCGGTTTAAATTTAGAAACATTCTGAAAACTATAGTCCTTTAGTCATTTAATGACCCCATGGCTGCTTCCCCATTCGAATGGTTGAATTAATTTCGTGTACTGAACGTTTGTATAGTGCTTTAACAATGGGACTTAAGTTTCGAGCTAGTGTGTATGGTGGCTGCGATGGGACGAGGGCCGCAGGGTGTGTAATCCCAAAGTCCTTAGTTCTACAGACTTCCCACTCTGCAACTACAAAACAAATGGCAATCATTTGGTACTTTTGTCACTTTACGTATGTGGCTATGGCTAAGTGTATTTTAGCTACTATACTCACATACCATAAACAAAAGGGGTTTTAAAGGACATTTGTTTATTTTGTGGTTATTGTCCATAGGAGGGATGTTTGAAGGTGCATAGAAGTGGGTATATTTTCTTGGTTCAATACAATTGTCTCATTGAGCACATGCTCTTTCTCTACTCTGACAAATTGCACCAAACACAAAGCATTTACAATATAAACTCCAAATAATACTCTTCCTTATGTGGAGTAACTCAGAACTTCATTTTAGTAGCCTTGGCAGGGGAAAACGGCTGTGCAAATAACCGCCCAAAACAAAATCGCCCAAATTCCAAAAATGAACATTCGCCCAAAAAAAAACCTGAAATTTTTTTAGGCGAACATTCACTTTCATTTGGGCGTTTATGCATTGATATAAATCCTTGATATCAATCCTTAAATACTAAATAATAATTTTTTTTTTCTTTTTTAAGATTTTAGGTTTTAACGAAAGTGCAGGGTAATTGCTTTTTTAAAACTTGCGGTTTCAATTATTTTTTTAATTGTTATTGGGAGAGAGTTCCACAGTTTGGTTGCATGTACAATAAAGAGGCGTGCAGAGTTCAAGTAGTTGCATGATGGGGTTACAAGGTTCAGAGTTCTTACAGATTGGGTAAATTGCAGTTTTTCGTAAAGATACGGTGGTTTCTTATGTTGAATGATCTTGTGCAGAAACATACAACACCTGGCATCAAGGAATTGTTGGGATGTGCATCCAAGAAACAGTTTATGGTAATGTGATATATGTTCATATCTCTGAAGCCCGTATATGTATCTAAGCATGTCGTTGAAGGCTACGAGAGTTGGAAATGAGAATCCGGTTTACAATAAACAACAATGGCGAAGTCAATAAAAAGAACAAGTAGTGTTCCAACAAGTGTAAGTTTGGTATTAACAGGGGCTATGCTGCAGAATAGCCAAAGCTTACCTAATCCACAGTAGATTCTTTCAAAAGTGTAATTAACGTGATTTTCGGCAGAAAACGAGCAGTTGACCCTAAAACCTAGACGGGTAATACTGTCCACAAACTTAAGCTTAACGTGCGAGAGAAAAACCGGAGGTAAAC
Source organism: Brachypalpus laphriformis (assembly GCA_945910035.1). Classification (NCBI taxonomy): domain Eukaryota; kingdom Metazoa; phylum Arthropoda; class Insecta; order Diptera; family Syrphidae; genus Brachypalpus; species Brachypalpus laphriformis. The sequence goes on from OX246754.1 coordinate 284,278,976, forward strand.
ATAAGGTACAAATCTGCTTCTTGGTTATCGCGATCATTTGGGACTTAGCTGGATTAAGGGTTAGGCCATTTTTTAAGGGCTAATTAGAGATTGCAAGAAGATCTTCGTTTATTCTATATACTAGGTCTTCTTCTAAACCAAGTGGACGGGACAGATAAATTTGCACATCATCAGCATACATATGAACGTTTAAACAGACATTTGAAAGATCATTTATGAGGAGGCAAAACAAAATAGGTCCCAAAATAGAGCCTTGCGGCACCCCCATTCAGTTTAAACATTAAATAATAAATAACATAAGAAAAGCCATTAACATAACAAAATTTACATAAAAGAAAAATAATAAATTCATTTATAAATTACAAATCGATAACATTGAAAAAATAGTGGTAGGAATTCAGTGATAAAACAAAAAATTAAATAAAAAAATAAAAGCTAATTCCGTTCATATTCAATTCATATTCGATTGCACAGAGAAGTATTTATCTTTTTTATTCAATAAAAGGAGAATACTAATAAGAGGAGCAAATATTTTCACTTAATTTGAATGTATTTGTAATCGACAAATGTAAAATTTAAGCAAAACCTTGCCAACTCCTCAGAAGGATCAAATATTGCCTTACCTTTTAATAGCTCTTAAGCCAGTAAAATTGAGTCCACAGTTTCTGAACTTAGCCGATTTCTCAGATCGTCTTTTATTATGTTTAATTCAGAAAACTTTCGTTCAGTGCAAGCACTGCTGTGGGGAAGTCAACAGAAATTTAGCATATAATTAGCCAAAGATCTAAGTACGTAACTATTTGTGTCTTCGAGTTTTTAAATCAAATCTTTGATGTAGCTGCTTGCATAATTCAATATAAACTTTTATTGCATTTAACTCTACTTACTTACTTACTTAGGTGGCGCTATAGTTCGGGGTGAACCTGGGCCTCAACCAACAAGCCTCTCCATTTAGCTCGGTCTTTAGCTAATTGCCTCCAGTTGCGCACTCCAAGTTGGTCGAGGTCCCCTTGAACTTGTGCGCGCCACCTACGGCGATGATTCCCTCTACTGCGTCGTCCTTCGGGGTTAGATTCGAAGACTCTGCGCGCAGGAGCGTTGGTGTCCCTTCGCTCTACATGTCCTAGCCATCTCAAACGTCCAATACATAGTTTTTTGACTAGGTCGATGTCGCTGTACAGCTCGTATAGTTCGTGATTGAATCTTCTCCTCCAAAAGCCGTCAACGCAAACGGGACCGAAAATCTTACGAAGAATTTTTCTCTCGAAGCGACCAAGGATATCTTCATCCTCTTTTAATAAAGTCCATGTTTCAGCGCCGTAAAGCAGGACTAGGATGATCAAGGTCTTATATAGAGTCTCCTTAGTTGTTCGAGATAGGGCTTTACTGTTGAATTGCCTTATAAGCCCAAAAAAACAGCGATTGGCAAGAGTTATTCTTCGATTGATTTCTGCACTGATTTTGTTAGTAGAATTTATAGCAGAGCCTAGGTAGACAAAGTCCCTTACTACCTCGAAGTTATAGCTGCCCACGGTGACGTTTCGTCCAATTCATCGGTGTTGGTTTTCCCTTCTAGTTGACGGCATATACTTGGTTTTGCCCTCGTTTATCGCTAAACCCATTTTGGCCGCTTCCGCCTCAATGCTTGCAAACGCACCGGTGACAGCCCGCTGAGATCTTCCGATAATGTCTATATCGTCGGCGTATGCAAGCAGTTGTACAGACTTGTAATAGATTGTGCCTCCGGTGTTGGCTTATGAGTTCCGCACAATCCGTTCAAGTACAATATTGAAGAAGTCACATGACAGTGCGTCACCTTGTCTAAAGCCTTTTTTGACATCAAAGGTCTCGGTGAGGTCATTACCGACCTTGATGGAGCAGCGAGCGTTCTCCATCGTCAGCCTGCACAGGCGGACAAGTTTGGCAGGGATGTCAAAACTAGACATGGCTCTATAAAGCTCTTCTCTATAGATGCTGTCATAGGCGGCCTTGAAATCGATAAAGAGGTGGTGAGTATCGATTTGGAATTCTTGGGTTTTCTCCAGGATCTGCCGAAGTGTGAAGATTTGATCGATGGTGGACTTTCCTGGCCTGAAACCGCACTGATAGGGTCCAATCAGGCTATTCATAAAAGGTTTCAGGCGTTCACACAATATCGCAGAAAAGATCTTGTATGCGATGTTGAGGAGACTGATGCCTCTATAATTGGCGCAGTTGAGGGGGTCTCCTTTCTTGTGGATCGGGCAAACGATGCTGAGATTCCATTCATCAGGCATACACTCGTCTGACCAAATATTAGAAATGAGTTGGTGTATGCACTCTACCAATTCATCCCCAGCTGCCTTGAAAAGTTTGGCCGGTAAGCCGTCAGGTCCAGCAGCCTTGTTCGATTTAACTTTACAATATCTAATAAGTTTGAGTTTATTTTAGATGATTGTACACACACCTCAAATTGCATACCGGTATAGCAATTTACCGATTGTAAATGATAAAAAATATTTTTAAAATCGATATCTATATTTAAATATTGAGGCTTAATAAAATTTTTATATATTTCGATTAATAAATTTGTTATTTCTTTATTTAATAAATGTATTTGTACCTTTTCTGTTTGAAAACATTTATTCAAATCGTTAAGTTTTTTTTAATAAATACGATAAAAAAACAGTAACTGAAGTTTATTCTCCTCGTTAATAAAAAAGTCGTAAATAAGCTTTTCATTTTCGTCCTCAAATGATGCCAATGTAAAATAGTGAAACAAGGAATTCCATTGTTCTAACACTCTACTTATTACGGCTTTCAAAAACAGCCAATGTGTTGTTACATGCCGCAATAATTTATGCCCCTGTCAATTGAAATGTTTTTGGAACTCTTTGAACTGGCTTTGTCGCTTGGGGCTATGTGCAAAATGGGCATATGTAGCTTTGATGCAATTTACAACATTGGCACCACGAGATCTGATATGGGTGGTGCTAAAACATCGAGGGGTTCCAGAAAGATGATCAAATGATCATGGACATTCACGAAAGAGCAAAGACAAGAGTAAGATGCCCCACTTTTAAGTCCTTTGCTCTTTATTATAGTCCTTAACTATCTGCTTGAAAATAAAGTGACGGACCCCAAGGTACATCAATTATTCTTTACTAACGATGGAGCTATCATAAGTGAGGATCCTACATCCCTGTAACGAGCACTTGATGTGTGGGTAGACGTTTTGGAGGGAAATGAGTATCGCATTAGTTCAAAAAAGACAGAGTACTTGTGCTGCCCGTTCTCTGATCCAATCAGGCCTATTTCAGACATTTATTTGAATGGAACAGTGCTTCCCAAGTGCGAAAAGTTCAAATATCTGGGATCTATGATCAATAGCAAGGCAATCTGTAACGACGACATCAATCATCGCGTAAGCGTAGAGTGGATGAAGTGGCGAGAAAACTCCACTATCTTGTGTGACCGAAAAATGCCCCCTAAGTTGAAAGGAAGGCTCTACACTGCAGTTGTGCGTCAAGCGCTCACATACGGTTCACAATGTTGGACGATGTACAAAAAGTATGAGAGTAAATTAACGGCAGCTGAGATGAAGATGCTTCGCATGACAGCAGGAGTGACAAAGCTTGATCGAATAAGAAGATCCATGGAAGCCTTCACGTTAAGGAAGTCATCGTATAAAAGATATAGCGCAACCGGCTCAGCGGGTATTGCCACGTTCAAAAAAGAGATCATGTGAATCCTGTTAAAAAGGCAATATCAATGAACATTCCGAAGATATCGCGGAGTAGGGGAGGCAGGCCTATAAACGCCTGGATCACACAAATGCGACGACATCGGCATTTCATTGACCTCAGTAGCCGAATGATTCAAAATCGGTCAACTGGGCGGACCCCACAGGCAGATCAGTAGAAATGCGGTGAAGTCGAAGGGTTAGATCCCATGTTTTCGGATCATAACCTCGCTGAAAAAGGAAGAAGATGAAGAAAAGAAGCAAAATCAAAAAACAAAAAAAAAAAAAAAAAAACAAATAAAAAATTAGGTAAACAAATATGTAGCATAATGAGGGAAAGATGTAACATGTAGCATGGCACTCCAAAATGTAGCAGTTTTGCTACATATGTATCAAAAGTGACGACGCTGAGCTAAACTACTCCGGAAAGCGGAGTTTAAATAAATTAATCGCGTGAAGCGCACCACTTACCCGCTGTTAGCCTGCACAAAACTGTCCTCGAATAGACCTAGCCCCAGGCACCTGCCTGGCAGTTGTTGACATACCATTAGCGGAGCATCGAAGTCGCGTGAGCGGCTAAACCCCTCCGGAAAGAGGGGTTTAAACAAATAAATCGCACGAAACTCGCCACATACCCATTATTGGCCCGCACAAAACTGTTCTCGAATAGACCTAGCCTCAGGCGTCTGCCTGATAGTTGTTGACATACCCTTAGCGGAGCAGCTAAACCACTCCGGAAAGCGGAGTTTAACTAAATTAATCGCGTGAAGCGCACCACTTACCCGCTGTTGGCCTGCATAAAACTGTCCTCGAATAGGCCTAGCCCCAGGCGCCTGCCTGACAGTTGTTGACATACCACTAGCGGAGCGACGAAGTCGCGTGAGCGGCTAAAACACTCCGGACGCGGAGTTTAAATAAATTAATCACGCGAAATGCACCACTTATTCGCTGTTGGCCCGCATAAAACTGTCCTCGAATAGACCTAGCCCCAGGCGCCTACCTGACAGTTGTTGGCATACCATTAGCGGAGCGACGAAGTCGCGTGAGCGGCTAAACAACTCCGGAAAGCGGAGTTTAAATAAATGAATCGCCCGAAGCGCGCCACATACCAATTATTAGCACGCATAAAACTGTTCTCGAATAGACCTAGCCCCAGGCGCCTGCCTGACAGTTTTCGACATAACCTTAGCAGCGCGTCGAAGTCGGCTGAGCGGCTAAACCCCTCCGGAAAGTGGGCGATCTTTCATTTTCGCATTTTGGGCGATTATTCGCACAGCCATTCACTCCTGTTTTGGGAGATTGTTCATTAATTTTTGGGCAGTTGTTCCTTTTTTTTGGGCTTTCTTTCATTATGTACAAACGCCCAACAATTTTAGGCGATTGTTTATTTTAGGAATTTGGGCGATTTTGTTTTGAGCGATTATTCGCACAGCCGCAGCCGGGAAAAAGTATAATTGAGTACTTTGATGAGCCAGCACCCCAAGATACCTACAGGTGTCTGTTAATTCTGAAATATTTCACTTGGGAGTGAATTCCAAAGATTACTTTTTCTGTGACAAAAAAAAAATTGTAAAATGATTTTCTTGCGATTGCCAGGTGAACATGAATGTTGAGTGCTCTAGTGGACTGTCTGGCAGGGCTTTGAAAAGATGAGTTTCATGGGATCAGTCTTTTGGGATCTTTCGAACATCTGCCATGGTAGTATATGTAGAACAGGGTGTCTGGCAATGGTGCGGTGATGGAGTTTGACCCGATACCGAACCAGTTTCTTCAAAACGCTTCACCATTGCATGAAGTCCGGACTCACTAAACCGATTATGCTGACCGAAAAATTCACGAATTTTACGAAATGTTACTTTAACAGATCGCCCATTTTCGTAATAAGATTGAATAACAAAAATGAATTGTTGGACTATAAGCTATTCTATGACTAAAATTGCCAAAGGTTGTGCTTGACATCTGTTGAAAAGATCAACCAGATTGAATTCAGTAAATGGTAGTAATTGACAGCCAACATCTACACTATCTGTTGGCTCATCCTTTAGTGTGCGGTTATCGGCGAAATTAAAAATCGTATTATTTGTTGACCCTATCATGAATTATGGCCCACCTTGTACAAATAAGATCTACGTATCATACATATTTTTTGTAGTATGAATAGTAATATCAGAGTTGCCGTTTCAAAGTGTGTTTGTACCAATCGCAATTCAATTCGTGCTTGAAATATGATATATGCATATGTACTCAAATTTAAAACCGAGTTAAAAAATCATAGCAAATTGTTCCCGACTCGCTGGAACCTAATTTTACTTCAATTTAAACTAAAGCAATTGATTTGTTCATTTTAAGAAAGAGGAAATGGGGTCTATAAAAGCATGGTCTACATACCCAAGTTTGTTGAAAGCTTTAAGCAAGCAGTCGTCAATAACACCAAGGATGTCAATCTGCTCCTAAAACAGCGGATGTCCAATCACAAGTCGGACATAAGAAACAATAGTACCAATAAGACAACCCTTGCGAGCCACAGCATCGAGAATAGCCACAAACCAAACTTCGAAAACGTAGAAGTCCTGCAGATGGAGAAGCATACATCGAAGCGTTACACTTTCGAAAGGTAACATATTTTGAACAACAAGAACAGCATGAACCGGAAGCAGGATACACAGAATATCTCCTCTATCTATTGCTCTCTCGTCTCTGCAAAGTTTTTAATTTGCTAGCCGTTATTAAGTGACTAAACTTCATCGTAAGAAGTGCTCTTTTGTTTTGCCATAAATTGTTTAATTTATTTCTTTTGTTTCCTGTTTTTTACATAACTTTTAGTAATGCTAATTTTAACTTGCCCATTTTTATTACTCATCTTTTAATGTAAGTTCGTTTTAAAATAAAAATGATAATGTAAAGCATTTTATTAAATTTCTCTCCATATTGTATAAACTTTCTCATTAATAAAGATCCCCTGAATAAGGTAGCAATTCCTGGCGAAAAGTTGGGAAAACATAATGAAATAGATCTGCTTCAGTAAATAACTTATGTGATCAAGGGAGCTGAAAACAACGGATCTACCTCTTGAACATATTTATAATATATCATGAATTGGTCAACTAATTCATACACAACTAAAGTTATTTGGTTCCTATCTCTCCGAAAGTCAACAATCTGTTATCATGCAGAATAAGAAATCAAAATTAATTAAAAATGTGTCTGGAATACCACACGATTCCACTTTGGGTCCACTACTTTTCAGCATCATCATTAGTGACCTGTCCTTCTCAGTCACAACAAATTCATCAGTGCACTTGTATGGCGACGATGTGCAAATATATATCACCAGTAAAAACATAAAAGAATGGTTGAGAAGAGTGTGAGCAGGCTTAATGAAGACTTGAGAGTGATTTTTCCTAGGTCAGAACCCAAGCAAGTCACACTGTATTAGTACTTATAAAACGAAGCTTGATCCTAACTACTTCTTGTCTGTCTATCTGGTAAGTTCAATACTTCAGTGGACTGATTAAGCTAAAGACCTTGGCATTTATTTTAATCAAACTTTGCGACAGGACGACCATATCCAGTCTGCCGTACGGTACGATGTACGGTTTTTTTCGAAATCTATTCATATCAAAAGACCATACTCTTTTAAATACCACATTTACAGTGTTGCATATTACACCCCTTTAATATTATGGCGAAGTGATATATTCTCGAAATGGTTTAGAATTTTTTAGGAAGTCGATCAATAAAATAAAAATAATAAATATTTGGCGTAACGGCTCTTTAAATGTCAGGGCCTAGCTTCTTGCAACCAGTCATGTTGTGTGCTTTATATTTTTCACACGAATGGCAGTTTAGTGCCGTATCCGAAAAGCAATTTACTTTGAGAAGCTTTTTCGAGACAACAATACTCTCGAATGTTTGTCGGACGCTCACAAGGGGTAGGACCGTGAAAAAACTTTTGGTGTTTTCTGGGATTCAAACTTGGAACCTCACGCGGAGTGATCCGACACACTAACCACTTACGCCACGGCACACGGTGGTCCACAATGGCAATCCAGCTGGGCAAAATTCAAATTTTTTGTTGCTCCAAATAAAAAAAAAAATTATAAATATGTTCAAAAATGGTCAATTCATAATGTGGCAAACTATTTCGGGCCACTCTGTAAAAATAATGGTACTAGGAGAGCCCAAAGTGCGCACTTTGAATGACATGGCTGCAAAGAATAATGTAAGCAAAATCAAAGAGTCAGAAGTAAGTACATGTGCTAAGTTTTCAAGAGTGATTTGGGTGGAATTTAATTATAGAATTTGTTCCTGAAAGTAAGTGCTATCTAAAAACGTAAATGAATTGAATAAATTAGTTGTTCAAAATTTATTGTGAAACATTTTATATAACACTCTAACATTTGATAAACGCGAATAAAAACCTAAATTTATTTAAGCCTACAGTGTTATCGTCCAACATCGTCCAGTCAAATTGTATATTTTTAGAAAGCCTGACTAATAAACTAGTCACACACCAAAAATTTCTTGCATTTTCTTGCGTATTACAAAGTTATGACATTTTGTTTCTGAGGGTAGCCGAATTTCCATAGGAGAATTATTTGATGAATGGAAAAAATGTACTCAAGGTAACAAACAAAATGCGTTGTATAATTTTATCCTAGAAAAACTCGATACTGAGGAAGTCTCAGCTGACGGTAAGGATAAAATTTATTCAATTTTGAAGACATTTAATGGATATGTAGGCAAAAAATGGGAGGAATGTAGCAGGAACTCCGCTGTTTTTGAAAAAAGTAATAAATCGTGGCCGAGTGAAAATATAGTGTTGCCAGTCTTTAAAGTTTGTGTGCATGCCGCTGAAACAAAGCCTGGCTCATCAAATATCTCATCTACAGGCAGACCTCGAAAGGAATTTAGTGCTACAAGTGAAAGAACTGAAAGGCGCAGAGTGCAATATTTGTTAAATTCAACTGATTCCTCGGAATTAGTTTATGCACCAGAAACAAATTTACGTGCGGTTGGAATGAAGGACGGATCAAGCAGTTTCAGGTTCTCCTGGGAACGCTACGAAAATAAAACGGGTATTACGATCACGGTCCATAGAATTGAAGCTTTATTCAACCGAAGAAGCGCTAGCATTTATTTTTGATGCTAAATTAGCCAAACATGCGCATCAGTTGATTCGAAAAGAGAATTGTCCATGAATTAGACTCTGAGAAAGAAGAAGAATGCAGTCTTGAGTCAAATACATCTGTATCCAGTTCCAATTAAATATTAATTTACTATTTTTTTTTTTGCTTTAAAATGTATTTTTATTAATTTGTTAACTAGTGAATTTATTATTATTGATTAGAATTATTGAATTAATAAATTAAAAGAAATATAGTAACCAACAATTTTGAAACAAAGTGGTTTTTCTAGTATTAACTTATTTATTGAAAAATTTCATATATGTATAATAAAAAAAAAATTATTTATTTTAAGGTACAAATGCAAACGAACAGTTTGGCATAATAAAATAATGTTGTCCAGGTAGAATGGTATTTTGGACCACTGCGCGGCCCCCAGAATTCGATCAATGCAAGTTATATAAGATGTGTGGTTTTCTACTCCATTTTCAATTTATGCCGGTGTCCCACAGTAAACGGTCCTATCTTTCAATTTGTTCACTTCCAATTTTCATTGTATCAGCAATTGTGGGCCGAATACTGAGTCGAACACAATACTTTAAAAGACCAGTGCTACCTATTGGTTATGAAGCGGAATACTTACGAAATACGAGGAATCATCTGGCTTATTAATGCTTGGTATGTGTGTTAGTCAAGACCTTCGCTTGAATAAACAACCTATAGATCCTGTTCAAGATCTTACATGACCAAAAATTGAGGTAAAAAAACTACAATATCCCAAAGGTAGCAAAAATGTTTGGTCATTCGTCAAAAATATATAAAAAATTCTGGCGCAACTGCTACCCCAACGCTCATTTATAATGATATTCCAGCTGTGAGCTCCTTAGACAAGGCCAGTATGCTTGCTGCTCACTTTGCAACGAGCTCCATCCTTACACTACCAGATAGTGCTTTGTCTTCGCCTGTACTTGAGAGCGTCGAATTTTACATGGGACAAGTCCACTTTCGCCACTCCTACATAGTAGCGGAATCGCAGTCGGTGCTGAGGATATGGAAGGAACACTTCTGCAGACTGTTAAACGGCGATGATGACCAATATTCCGCTGTCAGGCAGAATGAGCCATTCAACAGTGACGATGGCAGTCAAGATTCCCGTCAACCCGATCAGAATGAAGTGAGGATAGCGATATCTAAACTCAAATCCAACAAAGCTGCAGAGCATCCCTGCCAAGCTCGTCCGTTTGTGCAGAATGACGATGGAGAACTCTCGCTGCTCCATCAAAGTCGGTAAGAACATCACCGAACCGTTCGATGTCAGGAAGGTCTTAGATAAGGTGACGCGCTATCGTGCGATCTCTTTAATATAGTACTTGAGAGAATTGTACGAAACTCACAAGCCAACACAAAGCTACAATCTTTACAAGTCTGTACAAGTACTTACTTACGCCGATGACATTGACATAGTCGGAAGAACTTAGCAGGCTGTCAACGGGGCATTTGCGAGTATTGAGATATATGCTGTCTACAAGAAAGGACACCCAATATCGGCGTCTTGGACAGAATGCCACAATAGACAGATATAATTTTGAGGTAGTAAAGGATTTTGTCTACCTAGGCTCTATGGTCAGCTCTGCAAACGACATCAGTAGGGAGATCACACGAAGAATTACTCTTGCCAATCGTTGTTTCTATGGGCTAAAAGGGCAATTGGGTAGCAAAGCCCTATCTCGAACTACCAAGGTAACTCTTTACAAGACACTAATCATCCCAGTCCTGCTGTATGGCGCAGAGGCATGGGCTTTGACAAAACCGGATGAGGATGCCCTTGGTTATTTCGAGAGAGAAGTTCTTCGAGCGATCTTTGGTCCCGTCTGCATAGACGGTGAGTGAAGGGGAAGGTACAATGCCGAGCTATACGGCATGTACAAGGACATCGACTTAGCCAGAAGAGTTCACATACAGCGACTAAGATGGCTGGGTTATTTAGAGCGGATGGAGCCCAACGTTCCCGCTAAGAAAGTTTTCGAATCCACCCCGGATGGACGACGCAGTAGAGGACGACCTCGCGGTAGGTGGCGCAAACAAGTGGAGGGGGACCTCAACCAACTTGGCGTGCGCAACTGGAGGCAGCTGGCTCGTAACCGTGCTAGCTGGGGAGGTTTGTTGGTTGAGGCCCAGGTCCACCCCGGACCGTAGCGCCATCTAAGTAAGTAAGTAAGTAAGTCCACTTTCGCACTCGTATATTTGCAGGAGTATTCAAAAGTATTAACATACACAAATCCGCTGGTCCAGATGGTATCTCACCCATAGTTCCGAAGGTATTCTTCCACGCTGGCAAAACCTCTACGTAAGCTTGTCTATCTGTCCTGCCCTTCTGGGCTCTTTCCGAGTAGATGGAAAACAGCATTTGTCCAGCTCGTCCCTAAAAAGGCAAATCTTCCTTCCCGTTCAATTACCAAGGTCATGGAAACGCTGATAAATTGTCAGCTTTTGAAATATCTTTATTCACGAAAACTCCTCAATGACCGGCAGTATGGCTTTCGTAGCAACAAGTCCACTGGTGATTAGATGGCATATCTCAAGAGAAGTGGAACCAATCTCTCCATCACTTCGGCGAAACAAAGAGTTTGGCATCAGGCTGTTTTGTCTAAAATGCGTATATATGGCATCGATGAGTCTCTTCTTCAATGAATTAAAAATTACCTTTCGGACTGTTCAATACAAGTTGTCTTGGACGGCTTCAAATCTGCAATTCAACATATAAGTGCTGGTGTTCCCCAGGGCTCCGTTTTATCTCCGACTATCTTTCTCATTTTTATAAATGACCTCTTGTCTGCTACTTCTAATCCAATCCATTCCTTCGCTGATGACAGTACCCTCAGTTTTTCATATTCGTTCCCTAACTCACGTCCCTGCTCTTCGACCGTAGAAAAGGAACGACAAGGTATGTTAAACACATTAAATTCCGACGTGGATAGCATAACCAAATGGGGTTTAATCAATAGAGTGGAATTTAGTGCACCCAAAACTCAATGCTGTTTTCTGTCTCTCAAGCGAAACCAAGACCCTCAACCATTATCCATGGATAGTACTTGTATCGCAGAATCCGAAAGACTTGCCATTATCGGTATGTGCATCAAAAACCGTCTTTGATGGAACGATCACATATTCGAAGTCGCCTTTAAATGCTGCAAAATGTCTAGGATTCCTTAAGCGGTGAGAAAAATATTTTACCCCGTCTGATCTGGCCTCCATCTTTAAGGCATTCATCTGCCCAAAGCTGGAATATAACGCCCGCATCTGGTCTGGTGCACCTAAGACCGTTCTGCACATTCTAGATAGGGTACAGAACCGCGCGTTATAACTAATAGGTGATATAGACATCGTGAACTCAATAGTCTCACTTGAACATCGTAGAAATGTCTCGTGTCTTTCCCTATTTAATCGCTTCTTTTCTAAAAAAAATAGCGAAATAGCCAGTTGCATTCCTCCCCTTCAAAATTTCACCCGCAATACGCGTCATTCTTCGAATGCACATCAGTTTATCTTCAAGCCCAACTTCGGACGTTCTGTCATATATAGGGATTATAGGAATTAGTTTATAAGCCGAATAACACGTTTATGGAACGATCTACCAGCCTCTGTATTTCCTAATCATTACAACCTACAAACATTTAAAGCCAACGCAAACCGGCATCTCATCCGTTCCAAAGACATCGCGATGTAGGAAAGGCAGGCCTATAAACGCCTGGATCAGACAAATGCGACGACATCGGCATTTCATTGGCCTCAGTAACCGAGTGATCCAAAATCGGCAGGCCTGCCGATATTTTCTGAGGTCAAATAGGCGAACCCCACAGGCGGATCAGTAGAAATGCGGTGAAGTGGGAGGGTTGTGATCCCTAGTTTTCGGATCATAACCTCGCTGATAAAAGGAAGAAGAAGAAGATTGCTCGTGATATCACTACAATTTTCATTCGGATATTGTTTTTTTTTAATCCAGCATATTAGTTATAAGAATTAATAATAGTAGCGTAAAGTTGTAGTCGGGTAAAGTGCACTTTAAAATTATTTTATTATGTGCCAAGTCAAAATTTGTGTTATCTTTATTATAGTCCATATAATACCCACTTTATCTTTATCACCCCATAATAAACTTAAAACCAACGAGAGCCCATATTATCTTTTAGTATGGACTTTCCCAAATTGTCAGCTTTTAGGTTTGTTTGACTAAAATTCATTGCGGTTCGTTCTAAGCTTGATAATAGTTGTAGGTACAATAAATTAAAATGTGTTTATAATTAAATACAAGATCAGGACCTAGTTTTAAAGTTAATGTGATATTAACATACGGTGACTATAATTTTGCGCCAATATACTTATATATAATATAAAACACAACTTGTTATTTTAATTGCAATGTCAAATCCTTCTGTCAGGACACGCCGCAAAGTTGTTCGCAGAGCCGGCAGCTAAACCTTTATTACCCACCCGGTACATGTGCTACTGCCCATGTTTATAAGAACTATGCTTTCACGAACGTTGCTTCAACTTTTCTGATCTGAAATATCTGTCCAGTAATTTATAATGAGCAGGAACAGTTGTATGAGCTCATAAGGCAGGCCCACAAAACCATGAAGGGTTTATGTGTGGAAGTGATGTGTTCAACCGTGAGTTAAATGTGCTCGTACTGTTTTCTATTCCAAATTTTCCAAATTTCAGTCGACCCTGATATTTTAAACTGATAAATAAACTTAAAAATAAATTAAAATCCTTTCAGAGACATGTACACCTCGAAAGTTTTGAAACCGAATTATCTATGGCGGCCAACTTTAACATTGTTTGAAATTGCACGTCTATTTCGAGGCCAAACTAAGTTCATACATTTTTAATTCCTCCAGCAGAACTTTCATGGAGGAATTTTAGAGTATCGTAGAAAGTATCGCAAAAACTACAGCCACGTATGACAGGTTTCTAGAACTGAAACGGAAACCCCATTGCGTTGCCAACTCCATATCAAATGACTTTCGAGAAATTAGCGCAACTCTGACTTGCATGCAAATTTTGTCCCACTCAGTACTTACGATTGTTTTCGACGACGGTGACGAAAACAACGGATACAGAATATTACAAGTATGGCACATGGTAATAGGTTAGGTACCATCCTTAAAAATAAATACTTCGCAAATATTCCGGTGCACCATGCGCTGCATTGGGGACCGAATTCAAACTGAACTGACTGAAATTTTAGCATGGCATTATTCCAATAAGCTACAAGGTAACCCGCTTTCTTAGCCCCACCTAAACCCCTATATTTCAGTTCTACGTACTTGTACATCACACGAAAACAACCGAAGTAAATGCGCATTTTATGCGGTGAAATTTACAGCACCCGACGATACTTCTTTTCGAGTGATTTTGCATTCGAAAGTTCCTCGTCCTTTGCGTCAGTTGTTTTTATGGGTTGGTGTGCGCATTAAGACCGAATGAAAGGGTTTTTTCTCCCTTTTCTTTTTTTTCTTTTGGGTGAAGGGGTGGAAAAAGGATGTCCCACTTTGTATTTGAATACGGTTGCGATATTGCTTCCCAGCGTTTAGGGAAAAGTTTGTTTGTCGCGCGAGTGAACGGATGAAGGGCGGAATCGGGCGGAACGAGAAGTAGGCAAAAGTAGCAATTTAAATGCAGACCGGCTTTGGTTTTTATTTTTACTTTGTACTTTGGTTTCTTTCAGGAAGTTACGGGTTCTTTAGAAGGTAAAGAAGCCACTTGAATTTCGAATTGGAAAGAATAAAATATTCGAGTTCAACAGGATGTTTTCAGTGCTGGCAATTGGCACGATTTGTCAATTTATTTGAAATTGAGTGTGTACCATAAGCTTTAGAGGTCGCTGGAAATATCTTATTGATATAAAATACCAATTTACACTGAATAATGGTGATTTAATGGTACGAAGGAAACTATGCCTTCTATTGTTGATTCTGGGAGGAGAATGTAAATCATTCATAAAGGATTTATAAGCGTAGACCAAGGTGAAAATTACGAATACCCTTTGAGACCTGATTTATATGGCGATTATAAAAGGGTCTTTTTGGTTTTGTGAGAAAGATACCAAGAAGAAAACGAGAGAAAGAAGAAATAGAATTTCGTTTATCCTTCAACCTTTTTCGAATGTCCCATGTGGGGGATAATTGGTTTGAAGTATAGGCTTAGTTGAAATGAGAATATACGAGTGCGATTGGTTACAATATTGAATTGACACTGTAAAATGAAAAGTTAAAATCGAGGAAGCAGTGCGTCTTCTTCGGAACCTATTTGGAGGTCTCAATTACGAGTACTACTATTAATTCCCAATAACCAACCATGATGTCTTCTAGAAGACCAACTTTATGCCTCTTAGCAAAGTTATGTCTCACCATTTGAAGTCTTTCTTCTAGATCATTTGATGCACTAAAATCTAGACTTTCACAATAAGAAGTTCACAGATCCGTGGAAGTATTCACGTCAAAGAAATCATCTCACGAAAAATTCAGCGCTATCAGCTCAGCTGGTAGTGTCAGGTTCAAAGAAGAGATCATTTAAACTCAATTAACTTTCCAAAGATATTGCGAAAAAAAGGCAGGACTAAAAGCGTCTGAATCACACAAATGCAACGACACCAGCATTTGATTTGCGTCGGTAACAAAGTGATCCCAAATCGGTGGGCTTTCGGAGGTCAGGCGGATCAGTAGAAATGCAGTGAAGTGCGATGGTTATGATACCTTAAGTATGATACCCTCTATACGCAATAGCATAAGTATATCTATTACATTGATGGGGGTGCTATGATGGATCGCCTCCTCGTGGTGCACCCTGAGTGAATTTATTTTTCCCTCTCTGAACTTTCTTTTTCAAAATAAAACACTTTTAAGTTATTTTTTTTTATATAACGTTGTTTATTGGTTGAACTCCAAAAATGAACTCCCTCACTATTCCAATTCTTACTGTAATATCAAACATTAACATTACAGTACATTTTACGTACAACAAACGTAAAAGAGAAACATAGAAAAATAACATAGAAAATAACAGCTCAACAACATGCGTGTGATCAACCAAATCTCTTCAGCTTTATACAGTTGTAACAGTGTATGCTGATAACATAAGTAACGTTTGCGGTTGTGGTTGCACTTCTACTTTACTCATAGTAAAGTAGATAATGTAACTCCTCTCGCTATAGTATGGACAGAACATGTTGATACCATGTGAAAGTCCATTAGTATTTTGATGGAGACACTTTGTCGTACGAGTGTTATTTTATACTTATATGTTGATTTACAATTTTTTTTTTATAGTACACTTATCTAATATAATAGGGAAGCAAAAAAAGATAAATATAATTTACATATGTTTTAATGTACATAATATGTACATTTGTATATGATTAATATTGAACAAATATGAAAAATAAGGTGTTAACTCAATATCTTAAATACATGTAATTGTATATTTTTATTACATATATTTTATTTTTGGTAATAATAAAATAATATAAACCTGAATTATTTGAACAATTTTTTTTTTTTTTTTTTTGAATAAAGTCTTATGTTACGTTACAAATTTAAGTTAGCTTAGCTGTACTTTGAGATTATACTCAAGGAGTCTTTTAAATATTTTTTCCAATGAGTCAATATGCTCTTGAAGCGATGTTGAAAAAATAAGTATGTCATCAAGGTACACCACACATATTTTATTTATATAGTCACACAAAACCTCATTTATCATCCTTTGAAAGGATGCAGGGGAATTTTTTAATCCAAAGGGCATGCGTGTGAACTCATAATGTCCACTCGCTGTGGAAAATGCCGTCTTGTGCCTATCCTCCCTATTAATAGGTATTTGATGGAACCCCTTCGCAAGATCAAGGACGGAAAAATATTGGGGATTTCCTAATTTCGATAATATATCCTCTATATTGGGAATAGGAAACTTATCCTCTATAGTCACGTCATTCAGTTTCCTATAATCGACTACAATGCGCCATTTTTGATGACCTGAGTTGTCAATCTTTTTTGGAATAATCCAAATTGGAGCATTGTATGGACTAGTCGAATTAGCTATAATGCCAGAATTTAGCATTTCTGATATTTGCTTGATAACCTCATCCTTATGCGATTCTGGATATCTACATATATGCTTTAGCAAATATAGGGATGTCATGTTTTGTGGGGATCTTGTGGCAATATTGAATAACTGCCGACAGATTGTCACCTTCGAGGTAAAATATTTCTTTATACTTCCGGACAGCATCAAGCAAGGAATTGATGTCCTCTTTATTGAGGTTATCGAGTTTTAGTTTGTTAGCAATTATGTTAAAGTTCGGTTTTTCAAAACAAATTTCAGTTACACCTTTGCTTAAATTTTGAACTCCATCTAGCGATAATTGAGTCAGAGAATTACAAAAAATTATGGGCAAGGTGGTCTCATTTGTAATTAACTGTGACTTTTCATAGTCAATTCTTGCTTGCAATGGTCTTAGGATGTTGCACCCAATTATACCATCGAAATCGCTATTCAATTCTGTTTCTAACATCTCTATATTTGTCAATGGTCTGTTAAATTCTTTAAAAAGTGGAATGGTTACTTTTGAGTTAACACAGACATCTGAATTAATTGACTTGATTATCAAAGGAATTCCCAGATCCGTTTTGAAGGAGCTATGAAATAGTCCTTTTTGGATTAGGGGAGTACCTGCTCCAGAATCGATTAATAATTTTATAGGGGTAGACTTGGTTTTAACTATTATGCTGGGAAGAGTTCTGTGGTGGTTAACCGAAAATTTTGAAAAGGTTGGTCATTGAGATCTTGCGAGCCTTCTGGACAATTTTCTGCTCGTATGTGATCTACTTCCATAACTCTATCTGAATTTCTATTACTGGTTCTTGAAAACCCGAAGGGAGAAGGTCTTTGTGAAAGGTTATTCGAGGTATTTATTCTAAAATTTCTGGAATAGTTTTGGTTGTTTTGGTGGTTATAATTTCTATAAGATGCTGAATTATCTGCTCTTCTATTTTTTGAGTTGTTTTATCGGAAATTGCCTGAATTTAACTGAGACGGTCTCTGAAAATGTTGTTGATTATTTTGCCGAAAATGGCTGACATTAGGATTTTGGGGGTGTTCTGGTCTAAAATTGCTATTTCTGAAGTTATAATTGGGTCCACTTTGATGAAAATTAGATACTCTTGTCTGTGCGTTGTTAATATTTGTATTGGATGGAAATGTTCGATAGAAATTGTCTGTATCAATCAAAATAGTTTTCGCTTCCCTAAAGTCAGATGGATTTCTAGCCTGCAGTATTAATCTGGGTTCGCTTGGTAGCTTATTGATAAAAAGTTTTAATGTCATTTTTTCATTTTGTTCACTGTTGAACCAGGAAGGAATATCTACAGTGAGACTTGATTTTATATTTAATTTAGTCAACAAACTCAATGTATTTTCAAACAAATCTTCAACAGAGGTTTGAAATTCTAAAATTTTTATTTGATTTATAATATTTTCAATACTCTCATTTATTGAACAATTTAATTTCTAGCCAATTTATTGGATTGTTATTATTTATAAGAATTATATTGGCACGATCTTTAATTTTTTGTCTTATTTTTAGTTCCAAAAAACCTTTTGAAATTTCATCTATTTGTTCAAAAAATTTGTATACGTAATCTATATGCTTGATAAATAAATCGAATTCTTCGGGTAACCCCGTAAAATCAGGTGCTTCCTTAATGAGGCTTAACAAATCGAAATTCGCCATACGTGGTTCTCCTCGATGATCCCTGTAGAGTTGAAGTTCTTGAAGAGTATTTGGTCGTGTAGCCTTTTTATTGAGCTTTCTTGTGTATATTTTACACCAAAATATAACTTTTTGTATTTTTAAGTCCAAGAGTTTTTTTTTTATTTATTTAATTTTTTAAGTCCCAATTTGTTGCTGAACCACTTGTTTTTATCACTATCAGTATTTGCTTTTGAATGAACTTATGCTTACATAGATTTAATATTTTTATTTATACTTAACTTCAATTGTCCTTGACTTTTAGATATATCATTAATTAGCTTAGAAGTATTTAAGCACTCAGAATTATTGATATCTTTACAACAACTATTAATTAATGGTTGTCGGGTTTAGGATTCGTTTAATCTTATTTTTTTTATTATTTATTTGTGCATATATATTGTATTTTCAAAAAAACAAATTGCTTTTGCTTCAACTATGGATGTGTATTGTTTAACTGTTATCCGTTTTCACTTTTTGCACATACTTTTGTTTATATATGTATGTATATAAAATAAGTTAATTATTTCAGTTCAACTCTATATATTTTTATATTTTTATTATTATTCGTTTTAACCGACTGCGTCAGTGAATTTATTTTTCCCTCTCTGAACTTTCTTTTTCAAAATAAAACACTTTTAGGTTATTTTCTTTTATATAACGTTGTTTATTGGTTGAACTCCAAAAATGAGCTCCTTCACTATTCCAATTCTTACTGTAATATCAAACATTAACATTACAGTACATTTTACGTGCAACAAACGTAAAAGAGAAACATAGAAAAATAACATAGAAAATAACAGCTCAACAACATGCGTGTGATCAACCAAATCTCTTCAGCTTTATACAGTTGTAACAGTTGATAGACGAAAACATGCTTATTTATGGTGTGATGCTTGAAATCTTACTGTATGCTGATAACATAAGTAACGTTTGCGGTTGTGGTTGCACTTCTACTTTACTCATAGTAAAGTAGATAATGTAACTCCTGGGTAGCGCTAAGAGATCTATCAATTTGGAAGCCAAACCAGTTAATCTCTCCTGGCTACAAGTATAAAGATAAGCAATAAAGTAATGAACTACAATATGAATTATATAACCTGTACTTCTCAGTACAAAAAGACGAGACATATCGACCCTTCTGTCCGAATATGTCAATTAAATATCGAAAGCATAAGTAGGTCAAAATGCGAACACTTATCGAAACTACTTCTAAGCAACAAAATTAACATTGCAGCCATTCAAGAAACTCACGCATCATCAGAAGCTGAACTTCAGTCAAGAGGCATCATCCATGGGTACTCTGTAATCGACTCTATATTCCATCATACTTATGGTGTTTCAACATATGCAAGAAACGACTTCGACGAGTTAACCTCATCAACTCAAATTCCGACGATTGCGTTTATTCTGTAACCATAGAGACAGCTGGGACCTACATAGTAAGCCCTCGGATTTTCTTGACCAAACAGTGTTCTCAAAACTTACGATAAACCAAGAGTCTATACCACAAACAACGACAACGGAAATAAACTTGCCGACGGAGCTGATAACAATAACATGCATTCACTTTTCGATGCAAAAGATAAGACCACGTTTTACTCTCGGAGATGGAAAAAAGATTTCAACCCTGATCTCTGTTTTTCCACCAAGAACTCTGATAACCATCCAGTCCCTGCTGTAAGAAATATACTCCCAACCTTCCCACATAGCCAGCACCGTCCAGTCATCGTCGAAATTGGGATACAAATCCCATTAATAAACTCTAATTAATATTAACAAAGCTAACTGGAACAATTTCAGCCGAGAAGTCGATGCCTGGCTCCGCTTCGTCCCTCCGTCAGCAAAAAACTATGACAAATTTGTTGGCATTATCCTATCTATTGCCAAAAAACACAGTCCACTCGGCTATCACAAAGAATATATCCCTGGATGGTCTGAGGAATGCGATCATCGCTGACAGATTACTTAGTTCCTTTGACGAAAGCCGTAGACAGAAGTGAACGTCAACGGTGGAAAGAATGAACATCACACATTGCAGCCGTAAGGCTTGGAGCCTTTTCCGCAAACTTGGAGCCAGCAACTCAACATCAGCCTCATCAACTCCTATAAGTCCAGATGCAACTCTTATAAGCCCAGACGCAATAGCAAACTGCGTAGTAAACCTCTCTCGCGCGCCCGTCGGCAAAGCGCATACAAAATCAATTAGACGTGCATTGCGGGAACTTAAACCCAACACACCTATGTCGTCCGCATTCTCACATAGCTTTTCTACCTATGAAGTCGACAGTGCTATAAAATCAATGAAGAGCGGGAAAGCAGCAGGATTTGATGAGATCTTTCCAGAATTAATTATTCACGCCGGCGCTAATACAAGAAGTTGGTTATCTAAATTTTATAGCAACATTTTAGACACAGAAAATCTGCCTAGAGCCTTTAAAAGAACTAAGCAATCCTGAAACCCAATAAGCCGAAACACCAAACCGAAAGCTACTGCCCTACTGCACTTTTATGCATGTGCTATAAATTACTTGAAAGGCTGCTACTGAATCGCATCGGTCTCGTTATTGAGGAAGCTCTCCCCATCGAACATGCTGGCTTTCGGCCTGGACAAAATTGCGCTGACCAAGTGCTATCACTGATAACGCATATCGAGGCTGGCTTTGGAAATCTGCGGCATTTGTCGATCTAACAGCTACATACGATACTGTCTGGAGGGGTGGACTTATGTATAAACTTCTAAAAGTCATACCTTGCCTGTTAATAGCACAGTTCATAAACAACACCATGATAAATCGGATACTACAAGTCTTCATTAACGAAAATAGAGCAAAATTAAGAGGCTTAACAATGGGCTCCTGCAAGGATCAGTGCTAGCGCCAATCCTATTTGATTTCTACATATCCCACCTGCCTGAACTTTCCTCAAGGAAGTATGGATATGCAAATGACCTTGCGGTAGCTACTCAACACAAATCCATCTCATGCACTGAAGAAACGCTCAACGAGGACCTCCGGATGCTAGAATCCTACTTTCAACAATGGCGACTGTGCCCGATCCTTTCAAAGATAGAGGTTTGCTGCTTCCACCTAACGAGCCAGTACTGCATCTATTGCACTAGTCTACAGTTTCACAGAATACTGCGCACCGGTGTGGCTGAAGAGCACCACACCACCATGCGGCTTATATCCGGCATAGTTCGATCCACCCCAGTCCACTGGCTCCCAATTCTCTGCAATATTGCACCTCCTAATCTTCGTCGTTCAAACTCAGCCCTGAGAGACTATAGAAAAATCTTGGCGAATTTAATTATACCCGATGATATTGGTCTATTGCAGCACACACAACTGAGACTTAAGTCGAGGAACCCCGCTATAAAACATGCGGGAGTCTTGGCTGCAAGCGGCTTTAACATCCAAGATGAGTGGAACAGAACTTGGTCATCCTCAGGGCATAATACATCGGCCTACATCTCAAAAGCATCTTCTAAGCTCCCTGGCTTCGATTGGTCAAGACACCTCTGGACTAAACTAAATAGGGTTGGAACAAACTCTGATAAATGTGCTGATTCTCTCTATCAATGGGACATCCTTGACTCTCCAGCGTGCGATTGTGGAGCGGCCCGACAAACTATTAAGCACATTGTGCAAGAATGCAGCATTTGAGCGAATTTCTACGAAGCAACTCCAACTGCAATTGAATGGCTGCAGAATTTAGATATTGATATTTGAACAAATAGAAACATTGTGCAATTTTATAATCTAACTTTCATAACCTTTGTTATACTTTTAATTGTATAATTTATTTTACTTTGTTTAACTTATTCGTTATTATAATGTGTTCTTTGTACTCTTCATATGAAATAAATAAACATTTAAAGGTTTGTTTTTAACATGCTGCAGAGGTTTTCATTATCAATTGGAACGTATGGACCTTGATCAAATGTGGTTTCAACAGGATGGTGTCACATGTCGTACAGTCTCAGAACAAAATAATTTGCTGGCAGAGAAGTTAGTAAGCCCTACTCCCACCTCCTCGTGGTGCCATCTGGGGATTTCTTTGGAAATTGCTAACGGGAGAGGACGAATGGCGAGCTTCCTGCGCCAAAAAACAGGATAAGTGTCGGTTGGTCTGTGGCCCAGCGAGCCGCAACCGTAAAAACTTTTACTGCTCCGAAACGAAAACCAACGCCTCGGATACGGACGGATAATTTGATGACGACCTTTGGCTATCGGACACGGACAACGATCGGATTCTGGAACGTTAAGACCCTCCTGGACTCACTCAAGGAAGGGCCTTATAACGCCAGATTCCTCCAATTAGAACGCGAATTCGCAAGGTATAAAATAGACATCTTAGGGCTGAGCGAGATAAGATGGTTCGATGCTGGGGAATTCATCTCCCCAACCAAAAACACTGTCATGCTCTACTCTGGGAAACCAGCTGGAAGTGCACGGAGTTCCGGAGTAGGACTCATGCTAACTCCAGCAGCACGTAGTTGCCTCATATCCTGGAAACCCCATAATGACCGGATATTGACGGCTAGGTTCCAGAGTAGAGTTAGAAAAATTACCATCATACAGTGTTATGCTCCGACTCTAGACGCGACTGAGGACGAAAAGGATGATTTTTATAGCCACTTAGGCGCCGCCTACAACCAAACGCCTAATGGGGACATCGTAATGGTGATGGGAGATTTCAATGCCAAGGTGGGTAGCGACAACACCATGCTTAAGCACGTGATGGGAGTTCACGGCGTGGGAGACCGTAATGACAATGGTGAGCGGTTTGTGGATTTCTGCAATACCAACCGCCTAGTCATCGGAGGTACGCTGTTTAAGCATAACACCTGCCACAAAATCAGTTGGGTCTCTACTGATAGGCAACGAACATCCAACCAGATCGACCACATTGCGATCAGTCGCCGCTTTAGAAATTGTTTCCTGGACGTCCGAAACAGACGTGGAGCTGACGTCGGACTAGAACGAGATCACCATCTTATGGTAGCTCATTTACGCCTTCGTACTGCATCCGTCAACAGCAACCGCTCAAACCTACTTAACATCACCAGGTTTAATATCGACAGGCTCAAGGTTCCCCAAGTGCGCCAACAGTTCAGGGACCATCTTGCCTTAGAAGCAGAAGCAATCAGCAGCATAGAGAACATGGATGACCACTGGAGTGCTGTGAAAAATGCTTTTGCGACTGGGGCACGCACGTATGTCGGTAAAAAGCAGAAACACCACCGCACATGGCTTTCTACAGACACCTGGAGACGGATCGATGAGCGTATAGCAATCAAGGCTCGGATTGCAGCGGCCGGACAGGAAGTCGAGAAAGTTGATAACTTTCTTTATGTAGGAAGTGTGGTCTCGGCTAATCGCGGTGGCACCGAACTGGATGTGTGCAGCATAATCGGGAAGGCTAAAGCTGCGTTCGGAATGCTATCTAAAATCTGGAGAAGCAATGTTATCAGCTTAAGAACCAAGCTGCGACTATTCCGCTCCAACGTAGAATCAGTGCTGCTTTATGGGTGCAGTACTTGGAAGGTGGACACCATTAACACACGGAAGCTGCAAGTCTTTGTAAACAAATGCTTAAGAATCATCTTGAGGATTTTTTGGCCGAACCGCATCTCTAACGAACAGCTTTATCTGAGAACGGGCCAAGAACCTATAAGCATTACTATACGAAGAAGAAAGTGGCAATGGATTGGACACACCCTACGGCGCGAAGACAACTCCATTGCGAAATACGCCATGCAGTGAAATCCGCTCACCCAGGCAGGCAGAATAGCGGGACGCCCTAGGCAAACGTGGCGCAGAACAGTTGAGGAGGAATCGAGCTCTTTAGGAATGAGTTGGAGGCAGCTCAAACGCGTTGCAGAAGTTCGAACAAGAAGGCGCGCAGGCGTGGTTGACGCCCTATGCCCCCCGAGGGGTTAAAGGATCTAAGTAAGTAAAAGTAAGAGAAGTTTCCGCAGCGGGTCTCAAGATGGTAGAATATCAACTGGTCGCTCAGGTTTTTGCAATTTTACCCTCTGAGACTTATTTTTGTGAGAATATCTTAAATCCGAGGTCTATGCTGAACACAAAAAACTATTGTGGAAAACTATATTTAGGATCTACACCTTACGGTTTCGCTTAGTAGCGTCAGTGTTTTGTCTTTTTGTGTTTTTATGTTGTAATGGTGAGAGAATATAGGATTGATTATACAAACATTCGTAGGCTTCGAACGAATTTCTTCGACCTATACGCCCATGCTTATTCCCATAAACCAGCTGTTTTGGCACTGAGCAAAACACAGGTAGTCGAAGAATCTTCCGATCTAAAACTTCCTGGATACAACTTTGTTTCATTATTCTTTCCCCATCGCGACCTCGCCATATATGTCCATAGTCATATAGCTTACCAAGTTCCACCACAGTATGGCCACTGTTCCAATCCGGAATTTAACTTCAAATGGCTAGAATTAACCGACCGTAAACAAATACTCCACTACTGTTTTATCTACAGAAGCCCTAGTGCGGATAGCAACTCGACTTTTCCATCGCGCGAATTGTCTCCCTGTAACCTCATGCTGGAATCGCCATTGCGGGCGATTTCAATATACAAAATTCGGAGTGGCTTCGACATTCTGGCCAAACAACACCCGAAGGAATGTATGTTGAACTTTTCGCTGAGATAAACAATTTGACTCAGCTTGTAAATGAGCTTACACGTATACCGGACATGTAAGGCATTCTGCCAACACTCTGGACTTGTTTCTTACTTCACACCCTGATAAATACATCATTGATGTTTTAGCGCCTCTAGGCCGGTCTGACCACAACATCGTTTCAGCTAAATTCTCATACTCTGACCACACAGTTAAAGAAAAAACTCCCAAAAAAAAGTATGGCGTTACGAGAAAGCCAAATGGGACGGCCTTAATAGTTTCTTTAGGAGTTTTAACTGGTCGCTGTGCTTCCTCGATAGCGACGTGGATGCCGCCGCTGAATGACACCATCCTCTTAGGTATGCATGCCTTTATTCCTAACAGAACAAAAATCATCAAACCTAAGGCAAACTCGTAGTTTGAATAGAGCTACAAAGAGACTATCAGGTTGAAAGAGGTAAGTTTTCGGCCTTATAAAGCCAACAAATCTGAGGAAAACCGAAAGAAGTTTAAACAAGCCAGAAATGACTGCAATGCTCATATTCGACATGTAAAATTCTTATATGACCAAAAATTGAGGCAACAAATTCTACAATGTCCCAAAAGTAGTAAACATTTTTGGTCATTCGTCAAAAATATTAAAAATTCTGCTTCGCCCGCCATCCCAACGCTCATTTATAATGACATTCCAGCTGTCAGCTCCTTAGACAAAGCCAATCTGGCTGCTCACTTCGCAGCGAACTCCACCCTGCCAGATAGTACTTTGTCTCCACCCGTACTTGAGAGCGTCGAATTTTCCATGGGACAAGTCCACTTTCGCACTCGTACAGTTGCAGGAGTACTCAAAGGTCTCAATATACACAAATCCGCTGGTCCAGATGGAATCTCCCCCATAGTTATGAAGAGGTGTTCTTCCACGCTAGCAAAACCTCTGCGTAAGCTTGTCTGTCCTACTCTTCTGGGCTCTTTCCGAGAAGATGGAAAACAGCATTTGTCCAGCCCGTCCCGAAAAAAAGCGAATCTTCTTCCCCTTCCAATTACCGACCCATTGCACTTACGTCCCTTCTTTCCAAGGTCATGGAAACGCTGATAAATCGTCAGCTTATGAAATATCTTGATTCACGAAAACTCCTCAATGACCGGCAGTATGGTTTTCATAGCAACAGGTCCACTGGTGATTTGATGGCATATCTCACCGAGAAGTGGAACCAATCTCTACATCACTTCGGCGAAACAAAGATGGTTGCGCTCGATATTTCTAAGGCATTTGACAGAGTTTGGCATCAGGCTCTTTTGTCGAAAATGCGTGCATATGGCATCGATGAGTCTCTTCTTCAATGGATTAGAAATTACCTTTCGGACCGTTCAATACAGGTTGTCTTGGACGGCTTCAAGTCTGCAATTCAACATATAAATGCTGGTGTTCCCCAGGGCTCCGTTTTATCTCCGACTCTCTTTCTCATTTTTATAAATGACCTCTTGTCTGCTACTTCTAATCCAATCCATTCCTTCGCTGATGACAGTACCCTCAGTTTTTCACATTCGTTCCCTAGCTCACGTCCCTGCACTTCGGCCGTAGAAGAGGAACGACATCGTATGTTAAACACATTAAATTCCGACCTGGGCAGCATAACCAAATGGGGTTTAATCAATAGAGTGGAATTTAATGTATCCAAAACTCAATGCTGCCTTCTGTCTCTCAAACGAAATCAAGACCCTCAACCATAATCCATGAATGGTGCTTGTATCGCTGAATCCGAAAAACTTGCCATTCTCGGTATGTGCATCAATAACCGTCTTCGATGGAACGATCACATATTCGGAGTCGCCAAAAATGCTGCAAAATGTCTAGGATTCCTTAAGCGGTGCAAGAAATATTTTACCCCGTCTGATCTGGCCATCTATAAGGCATTCATCCGACCAAAGCTGGAATATAACGCCCACATCTGGTCTGGTGCACCCAAGACCGCTCTGCACATTCTAGATAGGGTACAGAACCGCGCGTTAAAACTAATAGGTGATATAGACATTGTGAACTCAATAGTCTCACTTGAACATCGTAGAAATGTCTCGTGTCTTTCCCTTTTTCATCGCTTCTTTTACAAAAAATGCTCCAGCGAAATAGCCAGCTGCATTCCTCCCCTTCAAAACTTCACCCGCAATACGCGTCATTCTTCGAATGCACATCAGTTCACCCTCAAGCCCAACTTCGGACGTTCTGTCAAATATAGGGATTCGTTTATAAGCCGAATAACACGTTTGTGGAACGATCTACCAGCCTCTGTGTTTCCTGATCATTACAGCCTACAAACATTTAAAGCCAACGCAAACCGGCATCTCCTCTATCTCTTTCCCCTCTTTTCCCAACCGCCCGTGCCCTGAGAACCAGTATAAGGGTATTAGTAATCCCTTTGGCACGCGCAAATTATAAAAAAAATAAAAATAAAAATACGCCGAAGGAATCTCATTTCAGCAGCTTGTATAGGTAAGAGTATATTTTCTAATACCGAGTTAAAGCCCGATAACTAAACTTCGACAATAAGTTCGACCTTCCTTATAACAGGTGCAATAGATTGAGAATGTTATATACAAATTGGCTTAAAACTATACTTATAACGATAATAGGGAAGTTGGCTCAACAAAAATGGCCCAATTAAGTTCAGCTGTCTGCTTACATAAATTCTTTTAAAAAAAACATTATAAATGGCTTATAAATGACTATTTGTAATTCTCTTATGGAATAACATGTAAGACGGAGTCCTGCGACTAACATTGCCACAAGGAGTTAAGATAATCCGGGTCGCTGACGACATCGCCGTAGTCACCGTGGCTAAACACATCCACGAAATAAAATCAGCAATAAACGAAGCAATCGAAAAAATTAAAGACTGGCTGAATGGACGGGTACGTTAACAAGCAAAATTGCCAGATTTGGGACAACGAAAATCTACACGAGATCCACCAAGTGGCAATGCTTCTGCAGAAAGTCACTGTTTGGTGTGGATTGTGGCCGGCGGCATCAGCTGTCTGTACTTCTTCCAAAACGGCGATGGTATTGCCATCACCATCAACGGAAAGTGCTACCAATCGATGATAACCAATGATATCGATCTGAGCGACATGTGGTTCCAACAGAACGGCGCTCCATGCCACACAGCTGATACCACAATGGGCATTCTGCTCGAGCGATTTGAGGGCATGGTTATCTCACGCAGAGGCGACGTGAACTGGCCACCGAGATCGTGCGATTTGACCCCGTTAGACTTTGTCTTATAGGATTTCCTCAAGTAGCAGGTCTATGCCAATAAGTAGCAAACGACCGGTGCCCTCAAGGTGCTAGAGTCATCGAGAATTGGACCTCTCAGATACGCGCCACCCAGCAAAGTTGCGGTGGCCGTTTGAACGATGTCATATTCCGCACATAATGTAATTGATAGGCCTTTCAAGGAAAACATTACATTCGTCGATATCTCACACACAACGTATTTTATTCAATTTTAACATATACCCATCTCTATTGGAAACCTCCTTACAAGCTTGCACATAGTTTCGGCGCTATGGCAACAAAATATTATACTTGACGTCCATATTTGATCAGTGGAATGATCAACGACTTCACGAGCAATAATCTGGTATGCAGAGGAGTAACTGATAGACCACAATGATGTCGCTGCTGGATTTAACTGGAGATAATTTGATTCCGCCTAGTTAAAGCTCTACATAACGTCAATGTTTCAACGATTTGATCCATCCTCAATATATCCTAGTTTATATCTCATATATGTCTGCACATCATCAGCATACATGTGTAACTTTCAGTTACGAACAGCAGATGGAAAATCATTTATGAACAGGGAAAGTAACAATGGGCCTAGAATAGATCCGTGTGGCACACCTGTATCCACAACCAAAAAATGAGAGATTGCCGTTTACCGCGGTCGCTTGATTTCTTTTAGAAAAATATGAATGTATTAATTTAGAAGCAGTAGGGGAAAAACTGTAGAGTGTTTCCAGTTTTTCAAGGAGAAGGGAGTGGTTAACGATATCAAATGCCTTGGAAAAATCAAGAAAAGCTAAGAAAGTAACCTTATCGTCATTGATGGAGGCTCTGTATCGCCCATAACTTTTAACAGTGCCGAAATAGAGTTATGTTTAGGTCGAAAGCCGAGCTGATTTTTGTAGATTAATTTTTCCATGACTCTTGATAGAAAAGGCAGTTATGAGATCGGCCTATACTCCGGAGCAGAAATACGCGATCATTGGCCTCTCAATATAGGAATTACTTTTGCTGATTTGTAGGCAGAAGGAAAGCAATAAGTGCACAGAATAGTATTAAATACGTGGGTGACTATTGGAAGTACCCGTATGTCGGACAAAATTATTTTAATAAAGTTAGGATGGATGTCATGAAAGCTTACAGATTATCCCTTTAAGTTCCAGAAGGGTTATTTTGATGTTTTGACAGCGGTTTGCAAATGCTCAACGCCCCCTCGT
This sequence comes from Brachypalpus laphriformis, assembly GCA_945910035.1. Lineage (NCBI taxonomy): Eukaryota > Metazoa > Arthropoda > Insecta > Diptera > Syrphidae > Brachypalpus > Brachypalpus laphriformis. The sequence continues at coordinate 284,308,779 of OX246754.1, forward strand.
AGCTGTCGTTTGTGAGCGGAAATAGATTTGTGGCTATCTATATCCTCTAATTTTTACATAATTTTCTAAAAGCTCCAAAAAAGTTAGTCACTGATTCGCGGAAATTTTTTTTTTTTTTTTTTTTTTTTCCGAGGGTAGGTGAAAATCTTCAACAAGACACTATGAGGATCGACAGCGCGTGCTCATAGTAGTGTGGGATTCTTACCCACTAAAAAAACCTCCCTTCAAAACAGACTTGTTTTTATTTTTACTACAACTAAGTATTCGACTTATCAAGTAGTTTTCGTTTCGCGAAATAATGACGTTTTGCAGGTACCTTCCCATTGGAAGTTCCTGCCAGCTCCGCAGTTTAGACGCGGTTACTTATCGCGCTAGGTCTAAAGGTTTGGTCCTTTGTAGACGGCGCAGTAAATTTCTTTCTTCCAAAAGTTGGAGGACTGTAATATTTACGTGACTTTCTAGTCGACTTCTATGCTTTCTCGCGTAGGTTTGAATTTCGTCTTCGATTGTTTTAATGCCAAGGTCTCTGTGGATATCGCTATTTCTGATATACCATGGCGCATTTACAATACCTCTTAGCACTTTGTTTTCAAAAGTTTGTAAAATTTTAATATTACTTATTTTGGTACAACCCCAGAGTTGTATACCATATGTCCATACAGGCTTTAGCACTTGCTTATATAAAAGCAGTTTGTTATATATATTAAGCTTGGAATATTTTCCAAGTAACCATTACATTTCTCGATATTTGTTATCTAGTTCTTTGCGTTTTTTCTTAACGTGCGTTTTCCATTTCAGCTTTGTATCAAGTGTCATTCCAAGATACTTAGCCTCGTTTGCAAACGGGATTTGAACCGAGTTTGAAAAGATCGGCAAATTATTTATTTTTTTATAAGTAAAATTTACATGAACAGATTTGGTCTCGTTGAGTGCGATTCGCCAAATCTTTGTCCATTCATTTACTCTATTCAAAGCTTCTTGCAGTTTTTCTGTAGTATCTTCGACCGTTGTACCTACTGTCAAGATAGCAGTGTCGTCGGCAAATGTAGCTAGCTCAGTGCCTTCTACTTGCGGTATATCACGAGTGTATAATAGATATAAGACTGGACCAAGAACGCTTCCTTGCGGCACCCCAGCCATTATTTCCTTAAAATCTGAATATTCGTTTCCACATTTGACGCGGAATAGCCTATTCGTAAGGTAGTTCTTCAAAATATTATATAGGTGCTCTGGCAGAACTTGTCGTAATTTAAACTTTAAGCCTTCGTGCCAGACCTTGTCAAAGGCTTGAGAAACGTCAAGGAATACGCTTGAACAAATCTTTTTTTCTTCAAGTGATTTTTCGATTACATGTGTTATTCGATGTACTTGTTCAACTGTAGAATGCTTACTTCTAAATCCGAATTGATGATCAGGGATGAGATGCCCTTCTTCTATAACCGGCTGTATTCGCCTAACCAATATTCTCTCGAACACTTTGGATATAATTGGAAGAAGCGAAATCGGTCTATAAGAGGTTTTTTCATTCGGCGGTTTTCCAGGCTTAAGGACCATTATAACTTCGGCGACTTTCCATTGACTGGGAACATATTCTAGTCTAATCGCGGCGTTTATAATAAACAGAAGCTTAATTAGTGCTTTTCTTGGTAGTGCTTTAAGAACCTCTCCCGTAATTAGGTCGTATCCAGGAGCTTTCTTAGGTTTAAGTTTCTTTATTTCTTCCTTAAGTTCGGTAAGCGTTGCATTTCTTATTACGCTATTGTCTATATACGACGTATTTATATTTTGAATAAGAGCTTGTCCATCAAACGGTTTGAAAGTTTCTTCCAGGTGGGCGGCAAAAACTTGCGCTTTCTCTTCATCATGCCTGGCCCATTCGTCTTGATTTTTCCTAATTGGCGCAGCTTGAATTTGAGGTTTTTTAATACCTTTTATAGCCTTCCAAAGCGAATAGTTAGAATCTTTTTCTGCCGTTAAGCTTTCTAGGTAAGTTTGTATTTCATTATTCTTAAGGTCTTTAATAGATCGTTTTAGTGAGTTGCACAAACGGTTAAGATATGCTTTATGTTGCGGAGCCCGAGTTTGTTGCCATCTTTTACGCGCTTTTCTCTTCTCCTTAATCATCTCTTTTATTTCCTGCGGATAAATTTTAATGTAACTGGCCGGGGTTCTCTTTAGGTTGGGAGTATTCTTCCACGCGGCATCCTGTAAGATTTCGACGAAGCGATCTACTTCAACTTCAAGTTCATAGGGCGTTTTAAGTGATACGCTCAGCTCAATATTTGCTTCAATATATTTTTTAAAGCCGTCCCAATTAGTTTTCGCGCCAGTTAATCTGGCCGGTCCTACTTTTTTAATCAAAGCTTCGCTTATCGTCATAATGATTGGAGAATGATCAGAGGAGAGATCAAAGCTTTCTTCAACTTTCATACAGTTGCTAGATATTCCTTTAACAACAAAGAAATCAATCAGATCTGGTATCTTATTTCTATCAGTTGGCCAATATGTTGGTTTACCCGTCGAGTAAAAATCACAACTGAATTGCATACCCGCATTATAAAGCTTTCTACCTTTCTGAGAGGCGTACCTTGAGCCCCAGAAGGGGTGTTTCGCGTTGAAGTCACCACCAATAATAAAATTTGGTTTAAGGAAGTTGAAGATGTTTGTGAAATCACTTTCTTCAAGTTTACATCGCAGTGGACAATATATAGACGAAATGTTGAAAGCAAAATGTCTATTTCTAACGCGTACCGTGCTTACTTGCATTGCTTCTAATTCAATTTTTATTTCCGCTGAGTGTTCGATATTTTCTTTTATAAACAAAGATGATCCGCCTCTGGCTCTTTCCGATGGGTGAAAGGCGTGATATCCGCTATATCCCCTTATCTTAATATTCGATTGCTTTTTCAGATGAGTTTCACAGACCAAGCATATATCAATATCTTTCTCTCGCATAAATATTTCTAACTCGTCGAGTCTTTGTATGAGCCCGTTAGCGTTCCAAGTAAGAATTTTAAGCGTTTCTTTCATATTCTGGTTGAAGTGCGCGTGTTATGAATGTTGTTTTCTAGTGCAACTAGTCTCTCGAAAATTAGTTTATTTGTTTTGCCTTGCTCTTCAAGTTTCGCAAGAATTAGGGAAAAAACATTGGATACATGATCTTCTGAACTACTTCTATCACTATTTTTCAATGTCGCAACTTGAGAAGGAGTTTTTACATTAAAGTTTGGACGGTTTCTTGCTTTGATCTCCCGTGAGTTGTCGGTCGTGTACGTACCCTTAACTGTCTTCGCCGCTTGAGCATAAGACTGCACGCCAATATTCGGAGATTTTGCTTCTGTTACCTTATCTCTATTACTTTCGGATTTTTTATCATTAACCGATCTTAAGTTAATATTGACGGACTTTCTATCTTTCGCTGCTTTTTTCGTAGCTATTTTGGGTCTGTTCTTGATTGGTTTCATATTCGGACGCGTCGAATTTTTTAGCGTATCGCGGCGTTTTTGAAGCTCTTTCGCCACTTCGCAACCTCGATAGTTTGCAGGATGTTTTCCCTTGCAATTTATACAAGTGGCTGGGGTTTGCTTGTTTAGGTGACACTCTTCCGAGAGATGTTTACCTGCGCATTTGACGCATCGCGGCTCTTTCTGGCAGTAAGTCTGCGTGTGATTGAAGCCTTGACAGCGCTTACACTGCGGGATCGATCTGGAGGTCTTACGCATGGGTTCGATTTTGACCACGATGTTTAGAATAGTCTTGATACCATATATAATGTCTTTATTTTCGTCTTTATCAAAACTAAGCATGAATAGTGGAAGACCGCGCTTTACCAATTTTTCATGATCTCCCTCCGACTGTTGCTTCTCCTTCTTGATAATATTGACGGCATCAAGAATTTTAAAGCCTTTGTCTTGAAGGTCGTGCATTACATCTTCTTTAGTGCACGAGGGGTGGAGTCCCCTTGCTACAACACGCAGTGGTCTTTCTAACTTATTTTCATAAGTATACCACTGAATCTTTTCGGCATTCAATTTTTTAGATACTGATCGGTAACCGTCGGCATCATCGACATTGATTTTCCACGTATTGTTTCGCAGAGATGTCACCTTAAACTTCGAAGCCAGAGTTCCTTTAAGGAGGCAATGCAACTTATTATAGTCCGTAATTCCAACGACGTTTATCGGTGGCGGAGGACGTAATTTTGGTTGTTGTTGCTTTTCTTGCATCTCCTTGCGCTTTTCATCTTTTTGTGGCTCGACTTCCGGTGAGGAACCAGCTTTTTCGCGGAAATATATTGTATAAAAAAGAAAATGCAAATATCTACCTCTGTTCATATGAATGTTGAGTCTGAATTACATCCCTCAAATCAAAAATCACACCCAATAGCAGCTTACTACATATAAGTATATGCAATATATATTGGGTCTTACGCTTACCCATATGCCATCAGTGTTGGATATCCTGTTATAACTGATTAGGAAATAACAGCAGATAGCCTTGGTTGCAAATTGGTACCAAGACCTTTCAGTAAATACTTAATTGAAGCGAAACCCAATCACTGCAGATACCCCAGCAAATAAATTGCAGAATCATCAATCGACACAAATTCATTTTAAAAGAATCTTCTCACCAACAAGCGACCGCACCAGAGAAACTATGCGAAAAGCCAAAAACTAGTGCATAGATACCTTCCTTATTCATTTTCTAGTCACGTCTACTCCCATAATTTATAGGAAAAACAATGACTTCACCCCCCTTTCATACGGTGGGCTTGCTTTCATTTAGAAATTTATTCGCTATAAAATCGAGATTGTGTAGACAGATATCCTTCTGACAGGAGCACGTCCCGCTACGTCGAAATGATTTTTTATTGAAAGAAAATATATCACAGCATATTTATTCTGTAATGTCATGAAAGGGAACTGCCATATTGATCCAGATACAGATAGTAATAAAAATTACTCCTGGAAAGGTTAAACCAACGTCCCGCGCACATAAATTCTAGTCCCCGGCTCAGCTTAACGACAGCGACGACGTTCCATAATCTTTTCATTCAACACCTGGCAGTTATTGAAAATTATGCAGTACAGGCTTTCATACCTACACACCCACTAAGCTGATTAAACGAAAGACAATAAGTAAGCTTTAATTGTGGCGCATTAGGTGAGGCATTTCACAGATTATCAGCATGATACTGTGGCGTATACGCACCCATCAGCGAAAGATCCCATTTGAAGGTGTCATTCGCTTGTATTTATTCAACGAATCTTGAAATTATGCGGTGTTTAGATAATGGATCCCTGAGCTCCAATGATACCGCATAATGCTATCCACAAATAATTAACAAATCCGAATCCTCGCCGTCGTCGTTTTATTTGAATTGCGCGACAACGTGTTAGTTTTCGTATACGAACCCATCATCACGAATCCTCTTAGGGGCTGTATATGCGTTTAAGTCTTTAATAATCCAAGGGATGGGGCGAAATAAAAAACCTTCACCTGAGATGCCTGGAGTAAAATGCGTACCTTAGTGTTTACTTTTTAGATTACGTCGCTCTGCTGCCCCGAATTCGATTGTGAGATTCTCTATGGGGTGGCGGTAATTTAGGGGTACTTTGCCTTAATTCGTTAAGTAAAAGAAAAAATAAAATTTAAAAGGACACGAAGGTGTTTGTAGAGAAAAATAAGATATCGCAGGATATCTTTTCTTCTTTGGGATAATTAAGATTTCTGGACCTTGTTTATGTATCGCAATGACCTCGGGCCGAAATTCCGCGGTTCAAAGCAGGCGAAGCAATTTTAGTCGCCTGAGGCGGAGAAATTATTGGTCCTAGGAATTTTTTTCGTGGAATTCGGTTACTTATCCCCGTAAAGTGATTTGTTGATTTTCTTTTTATGGCATCTATGGATTCTGGTTTTCTTTGCTTTAAATTTAGAGCATTAGTTAATAGAAATAAAATTCTGGGAATTATGGTGGTGTTAGAGTAAATGAGTCATAAATTGCCTATGCTCCGAGAGTAATTGGTTAAATTAAGTAAGATGTGAATAGGGGTTTACCTAAAATCATGGTTAAGAGTTGGTTTGGATTATTATTTCTATGTATAATAACATTTTTAAGAGTAGGTTGGCTTTGGTATGAAACCAAGTTTCAAGTCGATTTAGCATTTAGCGCTAATTCCAGGCGCTTGCTTTAACAAAAAAAATAGTTTCTTTTAAGATTTCCCCAGTTTTTTTCTTCGTAAATGTGATTGTGATGCTTTTTTGGACTTGGCGTTTAGGCCTACTTTCTTGCATCAACCAGATACTTCATATTTGTTAGATCAATCCTTGAATATACTACCCCATTCTGGTTGATGTACCACGATACTAATTTCCTTCCAATCAAGGCTATCCAACGTACATAAATTCATCCATTTTGCTCTACGTGTGGTACCACATATACAGCATTTGAAATTGATTAACGTGAAACCACTCGAAAAACCTTGAGAACTTGCCGATATACACTTTGTACACCAGCATCGATTGTCCTGCAATATTCCTTAACATAAATTAGTTAATCAATTTGCTAAGAAGGTGATAAATGAGAAGAAAGCGGCTTTCAAAGCTTGGTCAAAGTGCCCCTCTAATAATAATGACGAAAAAGTTCGCCTCGAAATGGAATACAGATGTTGCAAGAAAAAAGCGAAGAAAAAGTGCGCAGAGCTTCAAACAGAGAGTACGGAGGGCCTGTATCGGGAGCTGGAGAAAATATCTTCCCTGGTTGTTGATGCAAACCAGGCTATCCAGGAGCTGCGAAGACACAATATGAACAAGAGCGCAACCATCTTCAAAATAGCCGCCCAAAGAAGGAGAAATGCTCAGGAGATTCGTTCGACAAAGTTCATTAACAATGCACATGGCCAGCTTCTTGTGGATAACGAAAAAATTCTGCGGAGGTGGCAGCAGTATTGTGAAGAACTTTTAAATGAACAGTTTCCCCGACTATACTTTCCAAGAGCCACCCCTAATTGTGAAGAAATACCCGACATTACAGTCGAAGAAGTTAGTGAGGTGGTCAAATACTCCAAAAACCGAAAAGCGGTTGGGCCAGACGAGATGTCCTCTGAGTTCTGGAGAAAGATGGGAGACGTCGGATTCAGATGGCTCAGAATTCTCATCTCCAAATTTGTGAGAGGTGGTCCAACGCCGAATCAATGGAGGTAAAGTTACCTTCTCCCTGTATACAAAGTGAAGGGTGATACGCGAAACTGTGATAACTACCGTTCGATCAAGCTGATGTCACACACCATGTAGATCGTTAAGCGGGTATTAGGTGGCCAACTGCGAAAAATAAAATGGCTATCTGATGATCAGTGCGGATTTGTCGTGGGTAAATCAACCACAGATGCAATCCAAAGTATAACGATCATAATAGAAAAACATCGTGATTCCTTAAAGGATTTGCATATTGCATTGGTTGTCTTTGAAAAGGCATTCGACAGACAACTACGAGATATGATATTGGAACAAGTCCGTCTAAGGATTTTTCTTGATGAGTTGGAGTTCATGGCGGAGGACCGAGTAGGATGGAGAGTCCACGGGATTAGCGGGCCATTGAAAATATATGTGTGTATGTATGAATTACTGACTATCCTGGAAATAAGGGATTGATGGTGATCGCTTATACAGATGACATTGCTATAGCAATCTCGGGAGTACACATTAATTCTTTAAAATAACTCCTACTGAATACTCACCAGATGGGCAGTTCGGTGTGGTTGGGCTTTAAACCCCCACATAACTGAACTGGTACCCTTCTCTAGGAAATATAAAATTAATTCAAAAAAGAAAACTACGATGGCTCTTTTTCTCTTGCAATAAGGGTGTCGGGAATAAATGACGTTTGCAACCTCAAGTAAGGCAAAGGTTCTACATGTCGGTTATAAGACCAATACTCAGGGTTGTGTGGTAAACTGATTTAGATAACGCCACAAACTGCGATCTTCTAAGCAAAGATAAGAACAATAAGCTTCTTAGTGCATAAACAGAGGACTTCCAATGACAACCCTTTCAGCATTTCACATTCTGTTTCTTGTGCTCGAAAAAGAAAAAAATTCCGATATTCGATCAAAATTTTGTCGTTAAATTGTTTAAAAAAATAGAAATAATTTTTTGGAAATCTTATTCCTTCGGTCAATCCCTGAGAAGGTTGTGTTAAAATTTCAGACCAACTGGCTAAGCCGTTTTTGAGAAATCGAGGTCACCGACTTTGAAAACACCGTTTTGAGAAAAACGCGTTCAAAATTTCAAAAGACGTTTACACACGCTCCGGGACATCCTTACAAATATGCGTGTATTTCGAAGAATATTTGCCGGATCGATTTGAACTTTTCAGAGAATATACTCAAATATATATACATGCCGAAAATGCAATAAAAATAAAATCGATTTTTTTTAAATTTCTAATGGCGTATAACCCCTTAAATGAATCTCATAGTGGACAAGTAAAGAATTATATGACCTCTCCATTTTGAATAGTTTTAGAATCGATTCCATAAACATCGGCCATACCCAGGATAAATTTTGACAAAATCTTCCAAATTACCATCCCTTTAGGGGCATTCTTGAAGGAAGATTAAATTCTGGAAGAAAAGTCGATTCACTTCACCACCGACAGATCAAAAGCTAACAACAAGGTAGGTGGAGGTGTTTTTTCTGAAAGGCAAAATCTTAGCCTATCGTTCCATCTTCCAAATCATTGTACCGTATTCACGATGACAAAATATAAGTAGATGGCAAATGTATGATGTGCTAGTCTATTGCCAAAAGAGAGGGGATGAGGTATTGAAAAGTATCTATTGTCAGCAAATAGAAATTAATTTAGAGTTCAGGAGTATTACCATATTTTCAAAATAAATGCAAAAAATTATTAAATGTCTGTTGTAGTTATTCCAAAAAAAGTTGTAAAAGCATTGATAAAGTAAAGTGTTCAAAGGAAAATAGTTACAAATATATAAACATAATATCATATAATATACATATGTTGCAAGATAAACTAATGCATAATGAATTCTTTAAATATGTTAATTCCTATGATATTGCTGTACTACTCGACGAAACTCACATAATCAAAAGCAAAATTGAAAACTTTGGGAAGTACCATATCTTAAAGAATTTGATATGTCTTGTAAACCAGCAACAAGATACATACATTAATTATGGATGAGCGAAAGGTGGATGTACGTATGGTGTAAAAAAGAGTCTGAGTGAGTGCGGTATATAGCACGTATTTAACAATACAAAGGGGACGGAAGCTATTAAAATTCAGGTAGACAATGAAATATTTACAATTATTCCTTTGTACTTAAGAGATGCTAATTGGGATGAGGAGTTTACTCTGCTTAGATGGTTTTTTAAAATGGAACACATAGTCAATCCTATAGTTATTGGTGATTTAAATATCAGAATTGGGGAAATGCAGCAAGTGATAGAAGAAATTCATCGAAATACTTTCGAAGCAGCTTCAAACTTAAGGAAATCTAATGATTTGGTCATTAATAAAAAAGGCAAACAATTTATGGATTTTTGTAGTGAATACGGACTAGTAGTAACCAATGGACAAACAAAAGGAGATGAGGCTGTGAATTTCATATATGGTATATGAGCAGCGTTGGAAATTCGGTCAACGATATACATTATGTGCAGTCTCACAAGAGTTACTTGTTATGTCCTGTATCCCCTTGTGGGTCCTAGGGCCTCTACTACGCCTACGCGCCATCGTGTATGCTTTCTGGCAATGTGTCTGAGCTCTCCTCAACTTTTCCCTAACTGCCGTGCCTCCTTCTCGACTGTTCTGCGCCATGTTCTCCTCGGACCGCCAGGTCTTCTGCCATCCTGAGTTAGAGGGTTCCATTGCATAGCATGGTTTGCTATGAAACTGTCACCCTTACGGAACGTGTGACCAATCCACTGCAACTTCCGTCGTTGGATGGTTGTGCCTATTGGTTCCTGACCCTATTGGTTCCTGACCCGTTCTCTCGTAAAGGTGTTCGTTAGAGATACGATTGGGCCACAAAATCCTTAAGATAGTGCGCAGGCACCTATTAACAAACGTTTGCAGCTTTCTGGTGATAATAGTGGTCACTCTTCACGTGCTGCATCCATATAATACCACGGATTCAACGTTGGAGCGGAACAGTCTTATCTTGGTGCTCAAACTGATTGCATTGCTTCGCCATATTTTGGACAACATACCGAACGCGGACTTTGCTTTGGCGATCCTGTTGGCTATATCCAGTTCGGTTCCACCATCGGTCGAGACAATACTCCCAAGATACTGGAAATCCTCTACTCTCTCTACCGGACCATAGCCAATTCGGTTATCGTTAACTTTTAGGAGACAATATAACCCACAGAGAAAACCTAACATTTTACCAAAGCTCATGTGGAGAGAAAACAATAAAGAACTATATGACCAACGTGTATATAACAATATTATTGAAAGTAAACAGAAAAAACAATTTCCTAGAGCTTAAGGATTTAGCTGATATAATAAAGACTATATCGAATATGTTACATGAGACACATAATTTCAGCTATTTTCCAAAAAACAAGTGGTTCGATGCAAAGTGCTCCGTAGCGAGAAGGAAGTCGTTTAAGGCGTTAAAACTATTTATGAAAACAACGAGCCCAATATATAGAGAGAACTACATCAAGGCAAACAAAAGGTATACAAATATTGACAAGCAGAAGAAAGCTGAATAGTACAAATCCCCTGAGCAGAAAATAAGTTTCGTGAAAGATAGCAAAGGATTTAATATCGCCAAGGAGATAAGAAAACAAAGCACGCAACAATGTTCAGGAATATCAGCATCGGAGTTTAGAACCTACTTTCAGCAGCTACTAAGCCCTCTGTAAACATCCAAAGATATTCTGTATGCGGCAATGTAAAAAAGACGTAAAGAAGGTTCTAGCAAAGGCTTTATTTAAATAAAGCCCCAGGTGAAGACAGGATGCCATATGAGTTCCCTAAGAATGCCCCTGATGTATTTTTATTCAAGTTAAACAAAACATGTAATCAGATATTTCAAAGCGGACAAACTGACGAAACGTTTATAACGAGTGTTGTACTCCCAATTTTCAAAAAAGGGACAGCAATTTACCAAGCAACTCCCGGGGGATATCATTTATAACTACATTGCGAAAATCATGATGGGCATAACGGGTGCGCCATCTCTTATGTCGGTATGTAAATATTCAATAACTTTCACATTTATCAACCGATTGACTTGACTAGACATGTTTTTGAAACGTCAATTCAGTTTAATTTTAACCATTAATCGCTTCATACTGAAACAATGCACCGAAATAGTGACGCTGTATATTGAAAATATTCATTCAGTTGTGTTTAATCAATGTGCATATCGTCGAAAATATCGTAGCCAACAAGCACTGTCTGACAACACTATTCGTCGTTTGGTGTAGAATTTAATTTTTTGAGCATGGGACAGTGGGAGATCACAACATGCCATTCATCAACGCCCAAGACGTTTCAATGAACTGGTTGAAGCGGTAAGTGTTGCCGAGAACCCAAATGTGTCGTATCGTCATCGCGCTCAACATTTTGGCGCCAGTGGAACCACCTTGCGGCGCATTTTGTAAGATGATTTGCATTTATATAAAGTGCAATTGACTCAAAGAGTATTGCCGACAGACCGTCCACTGTACGGTCAAACAGTCACTCGAATGGTTGATACTGAACCTGATTTTTGGAAGCAAATTTTGATGACCGACGAGGCCCATTTCACGCTCTTTGGTGCCATTAACCAGCAAAATTGCGGCATTTTTGGAACGGAGAATCCACAGAGATCCATGAAATACTATTGCATGACCAAAAAGTGGCTGTTTGGGCCGGCGTTTGCGCCAAAACTATGGGAATCGATATCGGTGGATGTTGGCTCATTATATCTGCCCACAATAAACCAAAGAGTACTACTGTCGTCGTTTCTACTGAAAATGATTAAGTACTACAGTTTGCCTTCTCCACCAACATCCGCTTATATAATTTATACAAGTCAATCACAGTGTATATCAATATCCGAATACTCAAAATCAAATTATCAACAGGTATCAAATATTTGACCATAAAACTTAACTTCCATTATGCAAAGAGCCCACGTGTATACGTATCCAAACATAAATTCATCCCCCATAAAGAAAAAAAAAAACCAAAACCTAATCCGATTTATGGGGCACAAGAAATGCAGACGTTTCTCAATTCCAGGAAGTAACAAACATAAGCACAAAATTCAATTCGCCCATATTTCCAGAAACCACTAAAGATTTCGGCTTCTGCAACCCCGCCTGTGGCACCGTCGTCAACAAATCAATTTTTGTGCCACTAGTTCGTCTCCCTCTCCGGGATATCCTCTTCATATATTAATGTGATGGAGAGGGTACCGAATCCACAAGTAGCCTGCAGAGTATACCAACAACACCCCCCCGGCTGGGCATCAGCACAACGATTTCTTGAGGAAATCCTTTCGGAAGATTTCCTCGGAAAAAACAATTGCCAAGGCAGACAAACCATGTGAAGCCATTTGAAAAGCAACAGTAATATTTGGCTCAATGCATGTACGTATGGGCGAGTCTACTGTTGAATCAACATCGAGGATAGGAATGTCCTTTTGCGGTCCAGTTGTAGAAGAGTGGAAGGATTTTCTCGGTCTCCTTGTAGTGAAAATATTTATTGCATTGCAGGAGCTGGGTGCTGCGTTCTTATTGGTTAGCATTCGAAAAGCTGATAAGTCTAGAGGCACCTATTTATTTAAAGTACTTAAGCTTTCTTTAAGTTTTAAAGTGGGGTTGTGTAATTAACAGATTTGAAGATTTATATTTAAAAATGCATTACCCCAGAGCGAAGCATTGTTGAAAGGTGTTCTACCTGAAACCATGCGTGCAGCTTTTGAGTTCATTTAAAGTTGTTGTATTTTTATCTTCCGCTTTTCAAGATAACCTCCCATTTATTTGGACTTAAAACTGATATCAGTTTATTCCTCCTAGCTGTAGTGAGATGTTTTGAGCATGTTAGAGAAAAGTTTTACTTTTCGCCTTTACATTGGCTGTGGAGTTTGGAGTTGCACCAGTTGCCTCGAATAGGAACTTTTTTCATCCAAACTTGACAAAAATTATTACGATGGATGTTTCCACCTCAAAGTCACCAAAGAGTTTACAAGCATGGTGATTACTAGGGATATGGAGAATCTACTCAAAGTTAACAGCTTCTTTGTTAACTGTCGCTAATTTTGGCCATATGGCATTCATGGATTGCTGCTGTCAGGACTTCTTCTCTTGTTTTTCATTAAATGTACTCATTCATATGGGATTTAATTAAACGCGACAGCGAATCCTAGTTCAGTTCACTTAAAAGAAAATGAATTAATACCAGGGTAGTGGATGGTTTGCTATTCAATGGCTACTTGGCTGTCTACGTAAATAGAGATATCTTCCCAACATTTGTTCAATCACTTTGATCGGCTTCTAGCAAAGTTAACATTTCATATTGGAAAACCATCCAAAAGACGAATAGATTTCCCTGCACATATACACACCCGCCCTAGTGATCCAGTCTATTTGTATTCAATCCGTGTATCTTGAGATGTCCGAACCTACGATGACGTTCACTATAGTGATCTGATCTGGATCGAGTAGTTCTGGTTGGCATCTATGAGTTTTTATAGGGGCAGATTAAATCTTGCCTCGCAGAAGATACTCATTTAAGAGCCACCGCTGTGCTTAACTATGCTTCCATTATTAGTCTGTAGTTTCTGGTTTTGTTCATTGTTGCTGTGTTAGACTGCGTTGGTATGATTCGAACTATAGAATCAGAGTCTAATCTTTACTCATAGTCTCTAGAAATTTCAACAGATCCTTCGATGTAATTTCTTTCAGACTTAGTTTTAATTTTACTGTCGAGAACTTGTCTTAGATATTTTTAGATTTTATCCATTTAGTGGCTCTTCTTCTTTCTTTTTTGGCGAGGGATCCTAACCCGCCCACTTTACTGCATTTGTATTAAGCCGCCTGTGAGATTCGTCTGTTGGATCTCAGGAAATATCGGCAGGCCAATTTTGAATCACTTTGTCACTGAGACAAAGTAGGTGCTGGTGGCAGGGTTTTCCAACCACTTCATCCAACCTACACTTACGCGATGATTGATGTCGTCATTAAAGGTTGCTTCGCTTTTTATCATAGATTAGAGATATTTAAACTTTTCGCACTTGGGAAGTACTATTGCACTGAAATAAATGTCTGGAATAGGCTTGAGTAGATCGGAGAACGGGCAGCGCAAGCACTCGGTGCAGCTCAAGTGCTCATTGCAGGGACGCAAAGAATAACTGGTGTACTTTTGGGGTCCACCACTCTGCCTTATAGACGATAGTCAAAAACTGAAATAAGGAGCAAATGACTTAAGATGTTTCTCTGGTGCTCCAGTGGGGCATCTTACTTTTGAACATCTGTACATGGGTGTCTGGAACCCCTCATTGTTTTAGCGCTACCCATATTAGATCTCGTGGTTGCCTATCGAATACTTTTCAAAATCAACCAATGAAATTCATCTGGTCCCTCTGTATTCAATCTGTTTTTTTTTATCATATAATCCCTGAAGATTTGCAGAAAAGGTTCTACTCTTTCTGCTGGTGTACTTTTGTCTCTACTTCCTTTCACAAGGTAAATGGATCAAAGATTTGAAATCACATAAATTGCTGCTGCCAGCTCTGACTGCATTATCCCTGACATACACAATGTCAGTCCTTATATTTGATATCTTGCTTCATTGTGTTCAGCTCAGTTCTGTTGGTTAAAGCCATGTGCCAAAGGAATGGTTTTACCACAATAACAACCAATCTTGCACAACCTACGTCTATGCATGTCCCTCGTTACCGAAGAGCTACTAGTGTTCCCGATTTTTCTTCGTGATCTTCTATCATATATCATCTACCAAGGCGTTTTTCCTATTTAGGTTTTTCACTAATACTTTTGGTATTTTCTGAGAGTCCTGATAAATTTAAGTTCTGTTTTTGAAAAGAATATGGAGTGTTAGTAGAGTAAGTAGATAGATGTATATGGTTCTGTGATCAGATAATTTGATAAAGATCTGATCCACGGGCAATTGCACGTCAATTGTTGTCATTGTTGCCATTTTATGGCAACCTTAGATCCAGAAATATACATACTCGTACCTACAATTTGTAGGCTGTCAAAATAAAGTAATGAACACATTAACTATCTCTCTACCGTACATAGAGGCATATATGTAGCAACACACTGTAGCAGTCCTCTCATCTTACCTTAAACGAATGTAAGGCAGCTTTATATCAGTATTTTTTGATATGCTAAACCCACATACTACAATGCTAATTTGGAAAAATGTGGCAAAAATCCCGATATTTCTTTGGATCTTAAGTTTGTAAGTAGTTAGTTTTCTTCTCACTAGGAAAGAGACATACGAATCAGATAAACAGGGAAACCTTAGTTATCACCTTTTACTTCCTCTCCTTTTACTATCCTAAAGTTCCGCAGGACTACAGTTGGGTATTTTTTCCCAGGGCAGATATTAGCATTTGCTCTACCTCGATCAGCTACTTTCTCACGACCATACTCGTAATGCATTTGGAAGTTTGTCAGACGTTTGCAAGAGGTGAGACCTCTCAAGCACTTTTTTTTTTTTTTCTGAGATTCAAGCGTTGAAAATCATCTCCTATGAGGTGAAAGCGCTTGGTGACTGTCCAACTTTTATTCGAAGTTACCTTCGCTTTCGAATCTCGACCAATGTCAGCTTAAACAGAATGGAGCGTCATTATGGACAAATCTGTTTAGATACTCTCGAAATCACCCATCAATAGCTGACTCAGGCAGAGGCTTACTTTTTCGTCCGTGTTTGGTATCTGGCAACAGGTCTATAGTCGTTTGATAATAAATAAATAACAAATAGTCTTAAAAATAAACGGGACCTGAATTTTACAATACTTTCCCTCTGTTGAGAAACTTAGTTCACCACAAAGTTCATCTAGCTAAACGTAATTTTCATTCCCACCATCTTAATGCTAATTTACCACCCAACATTTTATGGAAAAACTTACGTGCAAAAGGAGTCGGCAAGAAAACGCTGAATAATTTCGAAGACGTGGATCCTGACGAACTGAACAGAGAGTTTGTGAATATACAGGCGGGATCTAACGTTATCTCACAAGTTTCTGGAGATACACCCACCCAAACTAGTTTGTTTGAATTCTTTAGAGTCGAGCAAACTGATGTTGTTAAGGCGATCCTCGATATTAAATCTAAATCTGTAAGCTTAGGTGAAATGCATCCATGTTTTACCGCACATGCTTCCCTTTCTGACCCACATTTGTAATACCATTTTAATGACATCCTCTTTCCCTAATATTTGGAAAGTTGCGGAAGTGATTCCTGTATTATAAAAGCAAAGCGCAGCTCTTCAGCCAGCAGAATACAGGTCTATTTCCATTCTCCCGTTTTTGTCGAAAGTTATGGAGAAACTTATTCATTGTCAGGTCTCCAACTTCCTAGAACGCAACTCTCTGCTGTGTGCAAGTCAATCTGGCTTCAGAAAAAAACATAGTTGCACATTTGTTCTCCTTAAAGTCACGGATGATCTTAGAGTTGCAATGGATATTTATAACCCTGCTGGATTTCTCCGAAGCCTTTGACATTGTGGATTATTTGCAACTTTTGTCAAAACTAGGGACTTAATATGGTTTTACATCGTCTGCTGTACTACTAATTGGATCCTACCTATCTGGTAGAAAACAAGCAGTGGTGGTGAATGAAAAGATATCGGGTCTACTTGAAGTATCTTCAGGTGTACCACAGGGATCTATCTTGGGCCCGCTTTTATTCACCATGTTCATAAATGAGCTGCCAAAATAAATAGTACATTGCTCCACACATATGTACGCTGACGTTGTACAAAAGTATAAGAGTTATAAACTGGGTCTTATTGAAGACTCGGTGACAAGACTTAATGAAGATCTCGATAAAATCCTAAAGTGGTCAGATGAGAACTTCCTACGTCTGAATCCAAAAGAAATCCCAATGCTTAGTGATTTCCAAAAATAGAATGGACTTATGTAGTTTTCCATCCATTTTTCTTGGCAACGAGCCTGTCGACTATATAATTAAGGGCACAAATTTGGGTGTGTGGTTTAGTGATAGGCTAGCCTGGGATGATCACGTACGTGTAGTTACTGGTAAGATACACGGCTGTCTTTGGAAGCTCCACATGACGCAGCACTATACTCCTCTAAAAACTCGACTAAAGTTGGCAAAATAACTTTTGGTTCCGACTATAGCATACGGATGCGAAATTTTTTGCAAAAACAGTGCTGAAACTACAAGAAAACTGAATGTGGCATTCAACAATATAATTCGGTATGTGTACGACCTGAGGCGTTATGATCATGTTTCATCATATGTTCATAATAGTCTCGGTTATACTTTCAATGCTTATTTAGAATCTTGTGCATTGAAGTACTTACATAAGATGATAACTACCAAGCACTCCCAATACTTATAGAAAAAACTTAGATTTTCTAATTCATCGCGATCTCTCACTTTCATTCCTCCTCGTACTACTTCCATGAATACTGATTGTCAGTTTTTCACTCATGTCGTTCGTCTATGGAACGCCCTTCCATTAGGTATTAGAAAACTTTGTTATTCGGATTGTTTCAGTGGCACTCTTTTATCTCACCTGGCTGGCAGAGGGTAAATTTAAATTATTTTTCACATTCCAGTTTGAATTTTTTCCTTTTTTTTAAATTTTTCCATTTTTCTTTTTTCCATTCTAAAATTAATCCGTGTAATTATCACATTTATAAAATATGAAATTATCATTATCTTATGTAAATGTAGTTGAATTGATTAATAAATATAAAATATGAAATATCTGGCGCAACAGCTCTTCAAGTGCCTGGGCCTTGCTTCTCGCAACCACTCATGTTGTGTGCTTTATACAAGGTGCGTTTCAAAGTAAACAGGACTTTTTTAAAATAAGAACAACAGAAATTTTTGTTTTTAAAAGCCAATTTATTTTATTCAAAATAGTTCCCTCCCGACTCAATACAGTGGTTTCCATGGTGTAAGAGCATGTCGAATAAGTGTTTTAGCTCGTCGGCCGGGATGTCCTGCAGGACGTCCACAAAATGCTTTCGTTTCATCGGTAAATGCATTTTTTCGGAAAGGTAAAAGTCGCACGGCGCCAAATCAGGCGAGTGGTTGACAGTTAAAATGCGATTTCTAGTCAAAAAAGTCGATTACAAATGTTGTATTCTGAGCAATTTTTGGTCGTCAGTCGACTTGTGCGGAACAAACCGTGCATACACTTTTCGGTAGCCCAAATGTTCGGTCGAAATGCGATAAATTGATGTTTTTGAGATGCTTAATTCCAATTTCATGAATTTCAATGAAGATTTTGGCTGATCTTTGATGAATTCGTGCACAGTTTTGATGGAATCTGTGGTGATCACGAATTTCGGTTGGCCAACATATTGCTCATCATCGACACCACCTCCAACGAAGACTGTAGTAACTCACATTTTTCAATTTTTCAGGTATACATATACTCTAAAATTATTCTTTAAAAAAAAAGCTTCCCATGATATACGTCTTTTTTTCATTAAATTAATACTTGAGCTCAATGGGAGATACATCAACAGTATCTCCCATTTGCATGCAGAATTTCATCGAAAACTGTCGTTTGTTTTTGATTATCTCAGAAGTACAAAAATGGAATAACTACAGTCTTCGTTGGACGTGTCGATGTATGTCTACCTTTTAGATAGATGTCAGATACATGTCAATAGATGGCCTGACTAGAAATAGCTATTTTTAAATTCCTGTTTACCTTGTCTTTTTCACAGGAATGGGGGGGACCTACAGTGAGGTGCCGTATCCGAAGGGATTTGTTTTTGAGAAGCTTTCTCGGACGTTTGCGAGAGCTGAGATCGTTTTGGTTTTTTCTAGGATTCGGACATGGAACCTCACGGCCAGTTATTCGACATACTAAACACTTACAATTCACAACCACCTTAGACCAATAATTTGAAAATTCAAATTTGGTTGTCACATCGAAATTTAAAAAACTGAAACTACCTCCCCAGAACTTTTCTACACGTTGTTGAGAACAGCGTTGGATGTCAAACGCCAAATACCTATGGCGGTTGACGTCTTTTGATGTTTGTCATCGGTGACGTTTGGCATCTTACTGCTAGAACACAATGATGTCGCTGTCACTGTAGTAAGTCGCGTTCATACGTCAGTCGCGTTGCATGTGGTATGCCTCGCAAAAAATTGGTCCACAATGAAGTCGTATACTTATGTTCGGTTTTTTTTTTTAACTTGCGCGCACTCAAAGGGTTATGAATACCTTTAACATGTTAACACACACTGCGGGCGTTGGAAAGGATGGAAAGAGAGAGAGAGAGAGGGAGAGAGAGAGAGAGAGAGAGAGAGAGAGAGAGAAAGATTTTGGTGTAGTTGTTCTTGAAGCTCAGTTGTTTATGCTTCAGAGATGCAGCTAGATTAAAAATATGTTTATTAAATCGAAATCAGATTAATTGAAGGGATAAGTTTTTCAAAGTATATTAGTTGAAGCGATGATATGATAGATTCCACAATATTTCATATGACTTCACTAATTCAATAAATTGTTCTCTTTGCTGCTCCTCCATTGCCTACTACTTGTCGACCTTGTCGCACAACCAATATTAAAAGTTGCCCAACTCTCGCGACTACGAGAGAGAATAAGGCTAAGAAAATTTTATTACAGTACGAAATGTCCATGGTGGTATAATAACTTTTGACGTTTGGTCAAAACCACCGTATACGAACTTAACCTTAATGACCTACCCTCACATTTTCTGGCATGGTATCCAAAATCTTTAATTTGAGGTATTGGCTATTATATACTAAAAGGTTACATCAGAATACTTCTATAGTTCTAGATTTAATATTCTTAGTAATTCCTGCTCATTACTCTAACTAAGCAGGGTGCGATTGTAAAAAACTTCCTAAACTTCCCTTAGATTATATAAGATAATACACTCAAAGACATTTGGTCTTTCATTCTTTTCACTTTAGATGAGAAATGTTTTTCTATTTACTGTCCATCTACTCACGTTTTCTACTACACTACGCAATTCGTTAGAAAGGGTTCAGATTAAAGACCTTTTCAGTGACCACGTATAAGAAACTTTCTACGATTTTTAGTTTTATTGGAATTGAAAATGTTCAGAAATGAAATTTTTTAAAACCAATCGATTGGCATTAGAAATTAAAAGCATTCGAATGCACATACAAATGTGGCTGGGATTCCCAACCAGTTATTGGATTGAAAAGTGATGGAAACTGAAATGTACTCCAGTTTAAACTACAAAGTTCTACTGAGCAGTGCATCCCTAAAACCACCACCCGCAGGATACTAAAAAATCCACGCAAACCCTTATCAAAGTTCAAGCAATCTAATCGGGTTGTGATTGGCTTGGGTTTGTGCAGTGCACCCACAACACTATATAGCTTTGTATTTCGCACTGCATCTCCCGCAGCGGGTTATCATGAAGACTTCTATTGGATTATAACCACACCAAGGTCTTATCCCTTATATCGCGCTTCGCCTCCTGACGAAGGAAATTACGTAGCAAAACAAGTAGACGAGTGCACGTATTCGAATCGTTAACCACTTGCTGCCATTCATTTTGTATCACCACCTCCTCCATCTACCATATGTTGTGAACTATTTTTGGAGCCAAAATTTTCACAAAAGTGGAAATGGGTTACGTTCCTGCTATTTTCCGTCGGTTAATAGTTATTGGATACTCTATGTGTGGCACACACCAACCGTGGAAAGCTTCGTGCAACTTGAGTTGAAATAAATTACTTATGGTCGTGCTGATTTTCGCTTGGTCCTTTCCTTTTTCTTTTTAATAAAAAAAAATATCTATTTCAGAGATGAACTCGCAGAAGGGGAACTTACTGGAGGAGTTTGAAATTGATTGAAAATAATTTAACAACCTTAGTGCATCCTTACAGTGCGGATAAGCGAAGGATAGACAATGATAAGATAATGAACTTTTGTATTTGTGGACAGAGTGGCGATATGGTCGCGTTGTTTATTTATTTATTTATTATTATTATTTTTATTGAGGATGGAAGTCTATAAAATCAATGCACAGAGAGAAAGCACAGCTGCTGTCACTTGCTATAGTTTCGCTGGTAGTACGGAAAACCTAACACTTGAATAGAGCGGATTTGTTTTATGACTAAATTTAATGATTTCCTATTTTTGGAAAGACATAAACTTTAGTCGTTGTATTTTATGGCTCACGTCTTGGAGTGTGATTTATTTTTTTGTTAATCTACGAGCTTATGAATATAAGTAGATAAGTGATGGCGTTCTGAATCCACTCTCGCCAGGTATTTAACTTACATATCAACGTAGATATGCACGAAAGCTTAGCGTATATAGGATTATATTGCTTGTCCCACTGAGAAATTCGTTATAATAACAAACTTCGAGAAGGCTTTGAGTCGGGTGCGATTTTCACAAATTTTCAAAATTCCTGGAACTTGTGCATTTAGATCTAGTAATTTCTCAAGTAGGATAATATAGCCAATCACCAAAGAGATTCTAAAATACCAATAAAAAAACATGTTCGACACAAGTTCGTTCGCTGTACACACTGACACACAGGAAGCTTCCAATAGTGTCCTAAGAATTTTTTTTTATAACTTGCGCGCACTTAAGGGGTTACCAATACCCCTAACA
This sequence comes from Brachypalpus laphriformis, assembly GCA_945910035.1. Lineage (NCBI taxonomy): Eukaryota > Metazoa > Arthropoda > Insecta > Diptera > Syrphidae > Brachypalpus > Brachypalpus laphriformis. The sequence continues at coordinate 284,330,605 of OX246754.1, forward strand.
TGTTTTTGCACAGTGCGAGCGTTGGAAAAGAGAGATAGAGAGAGAAGGAAAGCTTTGGTGCAGTGGTTTGAAGCTTAGTTATTTACCTATGTTTCAGAGAAACTCCGAGGGTGGCGTTCAGATAACTGGAGAGATTTTTGTTATTTTTTATCTTTGCTTCTGATTCACAGTACTTTTCTCGCGATTACCGACGTCATAGGCAAATCAATCATCCAACAAAGCGAACAATTTTTTCCAGCCATATGACCAAGCTACTGCTAGTGTTATGCCTTCGCAGTAGTATTCACATAAGCTTTCGCAATTGATCGGACTATACGGATATACTATATTTCATGAGAAATAAATAAATGCTTGCTGTCGTCAGGATTTAAACCATAAACCATTAGCGTGGCAATTGATGACGTTACCACTACACCATTGCCGCCCCGACTGCAATGCCTTAAGTCGGAACGGACACTTTCGTGCATTCAAATGTAGATCCTAGTAGTGTGATCTACCTCAGGTTTGAAGCACATGTGATATTACGTTTCAGAAAATCTTCGGAGGTTGCATCAAGATTACTGCGAAGAATTGTCATTGCTTTTTTTTCCAGCCATTTGATATCATTCACATTAATGTTCAGACAGTACGAACAATTTTTCCAGAGTGGTATGATCTGTCGCCCCCTCTAACTATCAGTCTGAAAAAAACAAGAGTATTTACATATGTAGAATTATATACGAAAACTATTGTAAAATAAATCTTCTGGTGCACACTGTTTTTGAAGGAAGTGAAAAATGTGGGGTATCTAATCACCCCACCATAATTTACCCCAATTTCATCAGATTTCAATATCTTTCTATGGCACAAATTCCAACTGCAGCCGCTCCATCTCGTAGTAGAGCAAAATGCACAGCGGACGATCCTAAGGATGGCAAAAGAAGGTATTGGAAGGGAGAAATGCGTTGGTTCGAGAGAAAAAAACTTCCCATTCTGGCCGTCTCCAGAGACGACAGTATCAGAAAATTTTACTTTGGGAAAAACTTTAGTCCAAAATTAAGTAACAAGAAAGAGTGGAACAACGAATTCACGATATACGGACTGGGCAACCACACGATAAAGTGGTATACAGACGGTTCGAGAACTGGAGAGGGCACAGGAGCGGGCGTGTTTGGGCCAAGGACCAAGCACTCAGAACCCATGGGCAAGAGTACAAGCATCTTTTAAACTGAAATATGTACTGTAGATAGATGCATCCAACTCAATATCGAAAGAAGATACAGAAACTGCGACATAACAATACTGTCAGACAGCCAAGCAGCTATCAAAGCACTTGACTCCTATATCATTAAGTCAAAATTTGATTGGGAATGCCTATACAAACTTAATGAATTGGGCAGAAACAATAAAGTTACGCTATACTGGATACCCGGTCTTCTCGGGATAAAAGGTAACGAAGCAGCAGACGCCTTGGCAAGACAATAGGCTGCAGATCCCTTCATTGGACCTGAATCATTCTGCGGAATGGGGGAACATACCACACGCCAGGATTTGAATTCAGGAAAATGGAGAAAGAAGACAGGGCAAGAACCTGGAACAACACCACAGGCCTGAGGCAAGCTAAGAAACTACTGGGATGTTACAATAGGAAAATAGCCTGTATCTGCCTCAGCAAGAATAACCTACGAGTCTTAACAGGCTTCTTAACGGGGCACTACAATCTCTGGGAACATTTACGGAAACTAGGTATAACAAATGAAGGCCTTTGCAGATTCTGCAATGGGTCAAGTGAGACTCCGGAACACCTTCTGGAATCTTGTGGGGCACTGACCCACAAAAGATTGAAATACTTAGGCAAATACCAAGTATCAGTAGAGGATATGTCAACTATGGATCCACTTCTCATTCTTAGATTCTTAAAAGAAACTGGTTTGGAGAGAGCTCTAAGGCGAACTATTCTCGCCAAGGCAAAGTAAGAGCATATGACCTTCAAACACAATTCCGAAGGAAATGCTATGCGGGGGAACTCTAACGAGGGAACAAACCTCTCCAAGGCATTAGCAGGGGGCACAATAAACTACTAGGTCGCAGTGCAAAATAAACCTATACAAACAATAATAATAATAATGGCACGAAGGAGTACTGTGCAGTAGTACTGTTGGACGTTAAAAACGAATTTAACTCAGTGAATTGGTCGTTCTGTAGAAGGTGACTTACCATGATGGATAAACCATATTGCTGCTACCATATTGATGAACTATTTCCTTGCAAATTAGTAAAATACAATAGTACAACGTCACTGCAGGAGTTCTACAGGGACCGGTATTAGCTCCACTATTGTATAATATCATGTACGACGCAGTCCTATGATTAACGCTACCTGGCGGAATAACGATAATTGGATTCGCCGATGGCATTGCCGCCGTGACAGTAGGTAAATAAATCCGTGCAGCAGAATCAGTTGTAAATGAAGCAATTACGCGGAAAAAAGATTGGCTAGTATCCACCGGACTAGAACTATCTGACCCTAAAACAGAGGCTGTTCTTATAACCAGCCGGAAAACCGTTGAATTCGCCAAAGTAGTGAAAACCTTACAGTAATGCTGGACAACAAACCACAGTTGAAAATAAATGATGATTACATCACAAAAAAGCATCACAACTGCGGGGAGCTCTCTTGTGAATACTGCCTAACGTCGGTAGACTTGGATACGTTAGAAAAGACCTACACTCTAGAGTTATCACCTCAGTTCTGTTATATGTCATCTCAGTGTAGGCGAAGGTACTAAGGACGAAGAAGCGCAAAAGGAGACTATCGTAAACATATAGACTATGTGCGCTACGGACAATTAGTGGTTTTCAAACTTTTTCGGACGAAGCTGCATTTGTTATAGCTGGAATGGTCCCCATCGACATCCTCTCAGATGAAATATTCAAGAAATATAGTAGAAGAAGATTGAGCCAACACGACACCACTTCTATCAAGATGGAATAGAAGAAAGGAAGCGGCAGCAGGTATATGGCAAGCTAGTTGAGCTAATACAACAAAAGGAAAATGGACATAAAAACTGATACCGGCAGTTGAAGACTGGATAAGTCGAAAGTATGGAGAGTGAAACTCCCATCTTACTCAGTTACTGTCTGGTCACAGAGGTTGCCGCAAGAATCTCCATCGATTTGGACACGACAGCTAACCATCCTGCCCGGAATGTCCAAAGGAAGATGAAGATACAGAACACACGATATTTTATTGCACACGCTTCGCGGCATGGAGAAATACTTAGCCCAGTCGGTCATTACTCCTCAACCATATGTTATGGTCGGAAGAGAATTGGATGGCAAAATGTAATTTCATAAGAAGAATAGAAAGGCTAAGAAAAGCAACGGAGGCAGCGGAAGCATCACAAGCAGCTGACGCAAGAAGAATATCATGAACTGCCAACTAGTCCGCTAAGTAATACCTAACAGTGCGGGGTAGGCCCAGACCTAGCACCAATTATTCGGGCTACTAGTATAAAATTAACCCAAATCCCAAATTTTATCACCATCTGGTGAGCAGTTTTTAGTATAAGCGTGCTAGAGCATTTATGGAATTTCCTTGAAAAAAAAGTACTGTGAATCATAGAGCAACGACAAAAAGACAAAAGAAAAATACTGAGTTTTTCTGAAACCTAATATCATTTAAGTTTCAAACCACTACACCAATTTTTCTCTCTGCCTATCCTCCCCATAAAGTTTTCAAGGGGTTTTTTTTTTTCTTTTTTCACCTTTAGCACGAAAGGAAGCCTTGTCTGATTAGACCATCCTGAAAATATTCCAAGTGTGCCTAAACCTCTTGTAAGTAGTGACTAGATCCTTTATCTGTAATTGTGTTACATATGCTATGCTTGAAAAGGTCGTAGATCCTAGTGTGTGGGGCTGCGACATGGCAGATCTTGGAGTGACTCTACTTCTGCCACGTATCCGCACCTTCTGTTTAACTCGTTGCACTCAACTTTCTATATGCGAAGCATAGCCACAATGACGCAGAGTCTTGTGATTACTCCATTTAGTATAGAGAATCAGAATCAATTTTTTAAATCTGGCCGTATCGTACGAGAAGAAACGCAGTCCTCTCTGGATAACCAGAATGATTTTTGCATCTTCCTCTATTACGACATCTGCTATAAAATACAGCTGTCTTTCCATAGTTTCCCTAATGTTCATAGCCAATCCCAACCTTGCTAATGCTTTTTGAAAATAGTTGTGTCCGACGGCAGAAGATATACATTTAAAGCTTTTTCTATTGAGAGAATTTCAGCTTGGAAGACACTACATGCCTCTGGTAATCTAAAGATCCCTGTTGTAGTGCTACTGAGTAGTATCCGGCTCCTGTACTTATATCCATTGCGAGCCCTTTTGAGCAATCCTCACGACTCCCCTAGAGCAAAGTGATACAAGCTTTTGAACTTTGTGGAGTTCGCTCAGATAGTTCTTAGTTCATATTGCAGTCCACCAGTCAGCTGCCAGTCAGCTCGGTCTGCTGATTGCTGTGTACATCCAATAAATCATTTCTCCCTAATGTCCTTTTAAAGGCATAAATGGCAATCATTCTTTTCTCGTCCTATCTTCAACATTTCTTTTCCAATTAACTTGGAATCGAGAATAACACCGAGATATTTCGTCTTGGATTAGAGCCCAATTGTGCTGCCATCTAGTCCAAGCAAAGTGAAGCTGGGAAACTTCCTATTTCTAGTGGACAGAACTAGCTCAGTTTTCTGAGGGTTAACTCTTAAACCAATATGTTTTGTCCACATACAAATCTTTTAAGAGTACATTCCATCAGTTCACTGATTATTGGCAAAAACTTATATTTAATCAGAATTACTTATTCGTCTGCATAGGCTAATTTTTTATCATTTCATCTGCAAAGATTTTGAAGATTTTATTGATGGCAAGAAGCCATAGCAGTGGAGTTAGGATTCCTTCTTGTGGCGTGCCTCTTGTTTTCGTTTTTCTTCGAGAACCTCATCCAATAGCTGAGTTGATGATTTTGCTTTTAAGCATGTTTTCAATCTAGTTTGTAATGGACTAGTCCTTCCAGAGCCTAATTATTGCTTACGTGTTAACATTATTGATACTGTTGCTAAATAAGAGAACTCTGTGAGCATAGATATATGGGTCCAATACATTTATGATGCAGTCAAGGCCTTCCCAGACGCAATGCAAGTGTGTAAAAAATTCCCAATCTTCAATAATTCACGTAATCGTATAAATTACTCATAAAGCATAAAGCATGGTACCTTGAACACAAATATGAAGGTCCAGGACGTTTTCTTGTCACCAAGTCCTTGCCAAACGTGGTCAAAATATAGGAAAAATACAAATTTTGAATAATTCGTGTAACCACCTAATTTTTTCTGGAAAACATAGGACTAAACTCCTTGAATACAGACATATGGTATAAGCCCAAGACACTTTCCTTGTCGCTAAGTAATTGTCTAATCGTTAAAATAATTTTTTGATCTATTTTCACTAAGGGAAATTCTAATTTATGGGGAAGAATTCTTTTACTAGTTTCGGTAAGGACAACCATTCTACCTCCTGAAGGCAGAGATAACAACCAACTGTTTCGGATTGAGTTCATAGAAATCTGGTCACCCTAATAAAATAAAAGCAAATGCATCCAATACCAATTTCATAGACAAGGGTAGTAATATAAACATAATAATATTTCCGCATCAACCGACTAATAATGTTCAGTAATAAGTGTTTCTAGATGTTACAAGTATATGACGAACATCAAGGCTAAGGGAAGGGAAATTTCATGGCTTCAAGGACAGCAGTCAACAAACCATTTGGTTTTGGATAGCAAATAATAAAATACTAGTTCAATACAGGCTATGTAGTCAAACAGCTATAGCTCGGGTCTGTTATAAAAAAAATACCCTGCTTATTACACAAAACCAATCATTTGCATTGATTGATATGTGTGCATAAATCCGGACTGATGGCCTTAGGCAAACGAAATTACATTTCCCCCAAACACCCCCTCTGTCCATAAACAATTTTTTTGCGCATCTCTTTGAGAAATCCTTTACTTTTACCAGCATCGCAAGCTCCAGTGGAATAATGCTGAGCCCATTCATTGGAAATGCTTGTAAATTCATTGCACCTGTTTTCGTGCAGAGAAATACAGAGAAAGAAAAAACATCAAATGATGCACGTACGGCACTTAAAATGATTTATCGGGCAAAGTACTTCAACAACTAACAATTTTCATGTGTGCGAGTGGGTTTCGCATGTAACTTGTTAAGAAGAAACCATATGTATGGTAGAGACCGGAAAATGGAAACAATTCGAAATTGGTTTCACTTATTACCTTTCTTCTAAATCACGTTTCTCGTACTGCAGGTATGTACTGCATAGTGTGGGTAAGTTTTTAATTCCATTTTAATAAAGTGTACAACTGGGTCGCACATACTTGCACATATAGTGTTCATATGCACTCAGACACAAAGTGGTCCATGGCACTTAATGGTTCTTATCGACATCCTCGCGAACGAGATGCAGAGAATCTACAATCGGAGAGGCTCGAGCCATCAAGAGGCTAGCGAAAGAAGAAGGGTTATAGAAGAATAAAAAGCAGTTTCAAGAGCTGTGTGGCAAGATCGATGGGATAATGCGGTTAAAGGCAGATGGACCTATAAATTAATCCCCACCATCGACATTTGGATAAACCGAGCACATGGGAACTGCACCTACCACCTCACAAAGTTTCTGTCTGGCCATGGAGGTTATCGTAAATATCTTTACCGGTTTGGACACAATAGCTCTCCGTTGTGTCCAGAATGTCCAGACCAGGAGGAAGATACGGAGCATGCAGTCAATTTTTCTCTCGAAGCGACCAAGGATATCTTCATCCTCTTTTAATAAAATCCATGTTTCAGTGCCGTAAAGCAGGACTGAGATGATCAAGGTCTTATATAGAGTCTCCTTAGTTGTTCGAGATAAGGCTTTACTGTTGAATTGCCTTATAAGCCCAAAAAAACTGCGATTGGCAAGAGTTATTCTTCGCTTGATTTCTGCGCTGGTCTTGTTTTAGCAGAGCCAAGGTAGACACAGTTTCTTACTACCTCGAGGTTATAGCTACCCACTATGACGTTCTGTCTAATTTCTCGGTGTTGGCTGTCCCTTCTTGTCGACAACATATACTTGGTTTTGCCCTTGTTTATCGCTAAACCCATTTTGGCCGCTTCCGCCTCAATGCTTGCAAACTTACTTACTTACTTAGGTAGCGCTACAGTTCGAGGTGAACCTGGGCCTCAACCAACAAGCCTCTCCATTTAGCTCGATCTTTAGTTAATTGCCTTCAGTGCACATTCCAAGTTGGTCGAGGATATCCTCTACTACGTTGTCCCTCTGAGTTAGATTCGAAGGCTCTGCGGGCCGGAGCGTTGGTGTCCATTCGCTTTATATGTCCTACCCATCTCAGACGTCCAATACGCAGTTTTTTGACTAGGTCGATGTCGCTGTACAGCTCGTATAGTACATGATTGAATCTTCTCCTCCAAAACCCGTCAACGCAAATGGGACCGAATATCTTACTAAGAATTTTTCTCTCAAAGCGACCAAGAATATCTTCATCCTCTTTAAATAAAGTCCATTTTTCAGCGCCATAAAGCAGGACTAGGATGATCAGGGTCTTATACAGAGTCTCCTTAGTAGTTCGAGACAAGGCTTTACTGTTGAATTGCCTTATAAGCCCAAAAAAGCCGCGATTGGTAAGAGTTATTCTTCGCTTGATTTCTGCGCTGGTCTTGTTTTTCGAGTTTATATCAGAGCCAAGGTAGACAGAGTCCCTTACTACCTCGAAGTTATAGCTACCCACTATGACGTTTTGTCCAATTCGTCGGTGTTGGCTGTCCCTTCTTGTTGACAACATATACTTGGTTTTGCCTCGTTTATCGCTAAACCCATTTTGGCCGCTTCCGCCTCAATGCTTGCAAACGCACTGATGACAGCAAGCTGAGTTCTTCCGATAATGTCTATATCGTTAGCGTATGCAAGCAGTTGTACGGACTTTTGATAGATTGTGCCTCCGGTGTTGGCTTGTGAGTTTCGCACAATCCGTTCAAGTACAGTATTAAAAAATTCGCATGACAGCGTGTCACCTGGTCTAAAACCTTTTTTGACATCAAAGGTCTCGGTGAGGTCATTGATGACCTTGATAAAGCAGCGAATGTGCTCCATCGTCATCTTGCACAGACGGACAAGTTTGGCATGATTGTCAAAACTAAACATGGCTCTATATACTCGTAGCTCTTCTCCATAGTTGCTGTCATAGGTGGCCTTGAAATCGATTAAAAGGATTCCTGGATTTTCTCCAGAATTTGCTAAATATGAAGATTTGAAGATTTGATGTGGACTTTCCTGACCGGAAACCGCACCGCCAATCAGGCTATTGATAAAAGGCTTCAGGTGTTTACACAATATCGCAGAAAAGATCTTGTATGCGATGTTGAGAACACTGATACCTCTAAAATTGGCGCAGTTAAGGGGGTCTCCTTTCTTGTGGATCGAAGAAACGATACTAAGATTCCATTCATCATACACTCGTCTGACCAAATTTTAGAGATGAGTCGGTGTATGCTCTCTACCAGTTCATCATCAGCTGCCTTAAAAAGTTCGTCAGGTCCAGCAGTCTTCTTTGATTTCAGCTTGGACATTGCTATCCTCACTTCGTTTTAGTTAGGTGGACGGAAATTTTGACTATCATCATCTATGTTGAATGGTTCATTCTGCCTGACAACGGGATCTTGTTTCTCGTCGCCGTTATACAGTCTTCAGAAGTAGTTTTTCCATATTTTCAGCACCGACTATGATTCTACTACTAGGCTTGCATTTTCATCTCCACAGGTTTCTGTACGGGTATTGCTTCTTTTTACCCTCTGGTAAAACTTTCGTACAATGTTCGTGGAGTATAAACTCTCAATGTTCTCGATCGCGCACTTCTCATGATCTTCTCCATGAAAAGCTGATTCTATCCATCCCTTTTGCTCGTAGAGCTCACAAGCAGCGCCGGCTTATATGCCTCTTGTTTTGTTGCATGCCGTCGTCGGCATTCATCGTCAAACTAGGGGTTTCGTGGTGGTGGGCGAGCGAAACCCAGTACATAAGTTGCGGCGTTTCTGATGGTATGGCAGCGTTGCCACTGGTTTTCGGACTTGATGCTGGCGGCATAGGGGTGATCGAGAGATTTCGGAATACGCGTTTCTTGCGATTGTAGATTTTCGACGTTAAATTTTCTCATAGTGATTCTTCTTTGTTGCTCAGCTTGGGATATCCGTATTCGTACCCTAGCTACAACAAGGTAATAATTCGAGTTTATATATCAAAAATAGGCAAACCCTAGTGCATTTGCAGAACTTGTTATACCTAAACTAACTGAAATATAAATTTTTAAAAAAAACATTAAAGTCGTTTTCGAGAAAATCGATTTTTCCACGGTCAATTTTACGGTGAATGAAAGCTCTAATTATTTTTTACCCCGGATATGAAGTTTGAAGCAAATCAGGCCAGTAGCTTAGGCAGCAGTCGAACGTGCATAAACGCAGATGAACAGACATATAAGTACATAGTATTATAAAAATTTCGTTATCGAAAGTTTTCATGAAACCAATACATGTCCTATAGTTATAACTGCAAGTAAAGAAGACTAAGTATCTCAACGAATTGCAATAATATTGAATGAGGTAATAAATTGCCAAACTATGTAGGTTTAAAAGTTAAGTTGTAAATATATGTATGTATATAATATGTGCATATGTATTAAAAACAAAAACTTATACACAGATCCTCACAAAATTATTCGCACAGAACCCTTACAGGTGAAACATTTTTATTTTGTTTCCCAAAACTTATACTACAAAAAGTCATAATAATTGTAATGTTTGTGTTTTAACAATTTGTTTGCTTACAGCGTACACAATCAAGAATAACAGTAAACTACGGGTGGTTTTGTGCAACTATCCAAGAAATAGTAGACACAAAATTATTCACACAGGGAATTTAGCAGCGTTTGTGTCGTTTTAGGGGCAGTTATTTTATGAAAATTGGATTAGGTATTTAAGTGATTTAGGTATTTAAGTGATAACGATAAAATACAGAAATAATTTTGAATTAAAATTTGACAAAATGTGCGGGAAAAAAGTGAAATGTCCAAAAATCCAAAGACTGAAAGCTCATAGTGCAACTATTGTAGTATGTCAAGGCGAAATATACAGGCAAGTTGGTGATCTTGTCGGCAAATCGTTAACTATATTACCATAGTAAGAGACATTATAAATGAGTACAGACATGTATAGACATTTAAAAATAAGAACGGGAGAGATCGAAAGATAATATTATCTTGGGCCAGTAAAAGGTGTATATTCAGAAAAATAAAATAAAAATCCTAAGACTCCCGGCGAACTGTTGACTGCAGTAATATCCGAAACAATGAATAAATCTGTATCTGTCGGGTCGGAATGATGTGTTTTTCGATCAAATAATTTTAACGGTAGGACACGCACGTCGCAAGTCCTTATATTAAAAATAAATAAGCAAAAGACTTGAGTTTGTAAAAGAATATGTCGGTAAAACCTCAGAGTTTTGGAAAACGATAATTTTTAGTGACGAAAACAAATTTAATTTGTTTGGAAACGATGGCAAGCTAAAATTATGGCCACAACCAAATACTTAAGGACAAATACCACAACATCAAGTCCGAAGGCACGAACCGCTCATTAGTTCAATATTGCCAGAGCACAATTGACACACGATAGCAATGGACCTCTGCGTATGCTATGGTAAGACGTTTCTAGTATTAAGCGATTATTTTTCCAGATTTCCAGAGGTCGTTCAATTGGAAAGCCTGACATCACGATGCATCATCAAACACTTTAAGTAAATTTTTGCAAGATTTGGCATACCAGACATAGTAAAAACCGGCAATGGCCCTCAATTCTCTCCCGGGCAAACATCAGACTTGCGACAATTTGCTTAAGTCTGGGGATTTAAGCACATCACATCAAGCCCTCATTTTTCTAAAAAGAATCGGTTCATTAAATCAGCTATCAAACTAATAAAGATGCTTTTAAAGAAAAATTAAGGGAACCTCAGTTGGCTCTATTGGAGTACCGGGCTACGCCACTCGCAAATGAGTTAAGTCTAGCGGAATTGCTAATAGGCCGAAAACCTCGATCAAGAATACGATGACAAGCGACCGTTTTGAAACAAAACTCATTAATGTGGACCAAATCAGAAAGGCTGAAAACCAACGAAGGAAACAGAAAGGTCCCAACTTTAATAGGCGGCATGGGGTTTGCGATACGAGAAACTTGAAAGTTGGGGACGTAGTTTGGATTCGCGATATGCAGCAGTGGGGTCGTATCCAAGCCAAAGCAGATACGCCCCGATTTTTTTGCATCAAAACAAACACCGGAGTCTACAGAAGGAATAGTATTCATCTAAACATTGCTCATAGGGAAAATGTGCCGTATAAGTCGGAAGAAGTAGTTGGAGGAGAAGCTAGATGGTCTTAAAGTAGGAGACGAAGGTGCACGGCGAAAGTTTATCACAATCGCCAAAAACAAGTCCACTAGCAACAACATCTACTGGCGCCTATGCAACAAGATCCGGAAGACCAATAAAAGCACCCAACCGTTGGACATATTCGTCGAAGTAAACTAGTATGGAGATATTAACAAGCTGTTTAAAAAAAAACTAATTTCTGAATTAATATTTTGGTTATGAAGTCAATTCCTATTTATCACTCTAATCTTGAAGTAAGTTATTACAATCAGGGTTATCAGCATTTCCGAGGGAAAAAAAAGTTCCCCGGGAATTTTTTTGTTCCCTCGAAACTATTCCTTCTATCGTGAATTTCCATCGAAATTTATTTACCGCGGAATCTCAGTTGTCATTCGCTGAATTTTTGGTTGTAATCACAGTTCATATTTACGAGATATTTTAATTTATCTGCTTTAAACCAAAAAAATAATAAAATTCGTAGCATAGATTTACATTGCTAGCCGGGGAGTAAGACCAAAGAGATAAAAATGAACAAAGGTTCATAACCAGAAGTGAAATAGACAAGTCCAACCCTTTGAAGTTATCACAGGCGCTGCAAGTATGTACATGGTGAGCCAAGGAGCTGCGACGTTATTGCAATGGCTATAGCTGCACCCTTGGGCGAGATTATGTTTTTAGAATAGTTGGTATATATGGTACTCCTCATGTGTACTTTCAGTTGGAATGGATTTTTGGAAGGTTCAATATCGCTTCATTTCACTACCAGAAGACGTTAAGTGGAACCTCGATCATCGGATCATCCATCGTGACCTATTTTATTCGGTAAACATTTACTCATTCTATGTATCTCAATTATGGCTTCTTCCAAAGAGGAAATTCTGTGTTCCCTGAAATAGCCAGTGCCATTTTAGTGTTTTCTATTTTCGGCCAGTTTTAGAAATAGTTAAGTTAGACTTAATTCAAATAAGTAAATGTTTATTTTATTATTTTTAAATAAAAGCAATCAAACTTTTTACTTTTAAAATGGCACGTCCTTTGCGGTTGGTACACATCAAACCCTTGATGTCTCTATTTTCACATTTCGCTTAAAAAAAAACAAAATTGGCAAAAAAATGTAACGCTATCCATGAATTGCTGCTTTTGTATTTGATTCCTCCAGCAAATTGATGAGGGAATATTCCGGAGGAAATCGCGTTGAAATTCCGGGGAAACTTTTTTCACGATACCAATTTTTTCCGGGGGAAATTTTTTCCCTCGTTCGAAATTGCCGATACCTATTTGTCGAAAAGAGGAAACGTTTAGGGGGGAATTTCAGTCACGATAGCCCTGAATAAATAGCCCTGCTTTAAGGGAGAGATGTGGAGTATCCTAAATGCAGTTAGTACTTATGTATTTACATCTCTCCTGCTCTCTCTCTTTCTTAAGTATAAGCATAGGTTTAAGTATGGTAATATGTAATTTAGTGAGTCAATAAAGTGAACTCGTAACGGAAAGTCGACTTTCATTTGATAGTGCGAACACCACACTTATCTTCGCGTGACGGTCGAGCACCGCACGTGGTGGTAGTGTAATGATGTGGGGGTTCATGTCTGAGAACGGTTCAGTTCTATGGAGTATATTGAGGCTACAATGAACCAGTATAGTTATCTCGATATTCCAAAACAAAATCTAGATAACCAAAATAAATAGTTTTATCAAAATTACTAAGTAGTTTCAAGAGTAGATAGAAATTCCAATCCCTGCTAGAAAGTAGTATCACCCATGTTGGTCTAGGTCGGCACTAATTGGTCCTTTCCCCACTGATTTCTGCTTCTAATTGTTCTTAGCAGTTGCACCATGGTTTTCTACTTTCCTAATACAAAATGGCCAGCAAAGTATCATGTACCACCGAGGAGAACTTCGGCATGTTAGCGGATCTTATGAGACATCTTCTAATTTTAATCAGTAATAGTTCTTGCACGCAGTAGCTATACAAATAGAAGATTGGGCTGCTGTTACCTTTATCAAAGTTCGCGTATAACAGCATCGATTGAATTTTATTTATTTATTTTCAAAGAATTAATCGGTTTAATTCGAAATTTAAATTGTCAAAAGCCGTTGAGACACCCTTAAGATAAATTTTTGTCCAAAATGTTCTCCTTCATGGATCTAATGATTTATCAAATAAGCTTACTTGAATAGAATAGTACCTCTTTAATTAAAAAAAAAAAAACTTGGTTCTTCGTAGGTTTCCTAAAAACAATTTCCACTTTTTGGCAAAATGCCATGATTTGTTGAAGATTTTTATTCCCCACTATGAAAAGTAATGCAGAACACAACTACTTTTATTAATATATGAGTATATAACTTTGTATACAACATTTGCCAAATGTTCTGCAGTCCTGTGAATACATCTGCAAAGTATTTTGCCTGTATGAAATACATTTTTCCTCAACTATTTATATAACTCACTTGCAGTAAAAAATGGAAAATTGTATTAAAGCCAAACTCGCAGAACTAATTGCCATGAACATTAATAAAAATGAACACTAATTTCATTACTTATTTGTGGAATTTACTCCTGTTAATTGAAACGACAGAAGAGCGACATTAATTTCGAATACCTACAGTTAATGAACTTTATAATGAACCTTCTGCTAAATCCCGGCTAGCTGATAAACTGATTTTGCACCAAAAACCAGACCCAACGCTAATTAAATCCTTACCACTAGTGACAATGTTTGATTTATTGTATTGTAATTCTACCTTCCACTAGGCAGGACAAATTAAAATCCTTCAAATGGTAATCACATGAACGCACCAATTGTGGTCGATTTAATTAAACTAGTCCCAATGTTCGATCTCTGGCGGATTAGAGTACTAAATACGAAATTAATTATCCTCAACATGAAACTGTCGACCTCTTGAAATTTGGTGCAATTTTATCAATTGTGTGCCTTTAGATTTCAATTACGCACAAGGATTACTTGATTAGAAGAGTTTTTCTATTTCAATAAGCTCGCTAAACCACTACGACTTTATTTTTTAAAAATAGTTTCATTCTTCTATTATCAGGTAGACATACTTAAGTGATCGTCTGATTATAATCCCTTTTACATTACTTACAGTTATTTCACTCTGAATACCATGGTCTAAATAAAAATATCCTTAAGCGGATACTGGGAGGTTCAATAATTGATTTCAAATTAAACCCTTGATTAACTCTAAAAAGGTGATCCCAAATTCATGTTATTTTAGTACTCTTCCGTATGAAATTGTTTTAGTATCCGTGGAATATTTCTACAGTTCTTTGAAGGTTTTTTGTAGGACTAAAACTATTTTATTTTATACTTGACATAATTTTTATTTTATATTTGACATAATAAAAATAAATAAATCGAAATAGCTCAAGCAGACCTTTATTATTTTGGAACTCCTTTAAACTACATAGGCTTGTCAGAGGCTCGTAAAAAACAGATTTTGTTATGAAGGATAATAATTGGTGGACCAAAATAGATTTGGAAACCTCTCTGTATATCATGAACGAGATAAGGTTTCTGTAGATCTGACACCTGTCCAGATCATCTTGCTTTAATGCCTAGAGATAATGTTGGAACCACTTAGACTCGCAGGCCAACATCGGAAACATACGAAAGCACATGACTCAACCGCGTAGAAATCAAAGGTAGTCCTGGAGACAGTCGAATTTTAAGAATTCAGGAATTGGAATTATTTATTATTATTTGCTATTATTTATTTAGCTTAATACAAACAGTTAGGGACTTAAATATAATTTTTACAATGTGTACTTAAAAGCTAGTTAAAATTTACAAATACCAAGACCTGAGTGAGGAAGGGGAGTAAAGGGTGTTTCTAATGGTGTCTTGTTCTGCACAGAAAATCAAAAAGGTTCTGGCAGTCTTAGCCAAACGTAGCATTCGAGACATAGGCTCATTACACCCGTAGTTCGTACGGTGAAACTTGAGGTAGAAGAGAGGTACGGACCTCAGAAAACGAGAGTTGGTGCTGAGTGAAATGGTTTGGAGCAGCATAGGATAATCAATGTTGCCTGCTAATAGTTGATGTACAAATAGTATATCGGAAATTTTTCTACAATTTTCAAGCGACTGCATGTTCAACAAGTTTAACCGATGCTCGTAGCAAAGTAGTGGGAGTCCGCGTAAAGCAAAATGGATGAACCTCCGTTGGGCACACTCAATTCGATGTGAATGTGTATCGTGATATTGAGACCACACTTGGCTGGCATATTCAAGAATTAGTCTTACAAATGTATAATATAGGGATTTCGTGATGTAATGATTTGAGAATTTCTTGGGCCAACATTTCACATAACCTATCGCAGAATAAGCGCTGCTAATAATATTAGCAATATGGCTACGAAAATTAAGCTCACTGTCGCATATGACGCCCAAATCACTGAGAAAAATGACAGTGGGAACTGTTTCTGTCGGAAGACTCTTCCCGGAATAAGTAATAGCTTGGCATTTGTTGACATTCAACTCAAGAAAGTTTTCAAGTAGAAAAGCTATTCAAATCTGTTTGGAGAGCACGGGATTCAGTGGGTGTGGAGATGTGTGTAAAAATGTTCATGTCGTCCGCATAAACTGATAGGTGGGAATATTTAATTATGCTATCAACATCATTAAATGAAAAACTGAAAATCAGGGGACGAAGATGGCTACCTTGAGGCACTCCAGAGGGGGTCATAAATGGATCAGATACAAAGGATCTAAAAAGGACTTCATATTGACGTTCATGAAGTTAGGATTTGATCCAAGCGATATACCCAGGCTGAAAACCGAGAGCTGTGAGTTTCAACAATACAATTGCATGCGAAATTTTATCAAAGGCTTTGCTGAAATCGCTAGCAACAAAATCGACTTCTTTACCAGCATCCAGGGTGCTGGATACAAATTGGCTCAGGTTTATGATTGTAGACCTTCGCTTTAAGAAACAGTGTTGGTGAGGGGAAAATATAGACTTGCTATGGGAAATCATTGCATCGTAAACAATAATAGCTTAGGTATGCAAGAGAGTTTAGCTACTCGTATAGGACTATAATTCAAAATTTCGTTTTTTGGACCTTTTTTATGAAGGAGAATAAAAAAGAGCTTTTTCAAAGCATAGGAAAGACGCTCTGTGAATTGTGAAAGAGACAGATGGAACAGAGCCGTAAGAGGTAGAGCTAAAGAGTCTACACATTTCTTTTACAACTACGGCAGGTATACCGTCCGGGCCAGTGGAGTATTCGCATAGAATAGTTGGGCTCTGATGTGTGGTTGGAGAATGATTTACTAAAGAAATAAGCGAATAAATTTGCTATTATTCGAGGATCTCTCGACGATGTATTGGAGAATATCAGAGTCGAAGGGTAGCTGTCTGACTTCTTTTTTTTTTGGTATTAATAAAGAGAACAAATCGTTTGGGGTCAGCGCTGATGTCAGATTGCATACGGTCAATATATTCGTATTAAAGAAACTCATAGATTTAAAAAAAATGCGTATACGAGTATATAAGGAAGTAATTGGAGAAGTTAAAATCAGAGCGAAATTCGAGGTAGACACGCTAGAGCTTATTTCTTCTGTTGCGAAGTGAGCGTAATTCTTTAGTATACCAAGGTGGAGATGACGAGAAACTTTTCTGTGACATACTCGTATATGGGACGGATTGCATAAAATAGGTGAAAATTTCAGACAGAAATCTTTCTGCTGTTGACATTAATAGCGCTTAAAAGGTTACTAAGTTTTGTGCAGTCTGCCTTGCGAAAATTAAAGCTATACGAGTACTCTTATATAGTATTATTATCGTTATTGTAAGACAATGTAAGTGCTAGAGGAGGATGGAAATGGTTCAATTTGGATAAAAGATTGTTGCTCGCTAAAACGACGCAGTTTCGGCATCTAACGAGAAAATAAGATCAAGTTGTCTGACTAGGTTATTAGTAACTCCACTTAACTGATATAAGCTGGAGTCTGAGAGACAGTCAATGAAAACGACTTCCTTTTCTGAAGAGTGGTTTATTGTCATATAATGGGACTGATGGCCATATGGAATATTTTGAGAATAGGAATGCCTGGAAAAAATTCGGTCATTGTGCATTGGATCCCTGCACAAGTACAGGGTCATCCAACAAGAGGTGTCATTTTAAATTTCGCGCCATTTTTGAACTGTCAAAATTCAACTATCATTGTGATTACTTTTGTTGAGTAAAAACTAGTTATTTAATATGGATCGATACATACTCGCACAACGTGTTGAAATAGTGAAAATCCACTACAAAAATGGTAAAAATATCGCGGAAAGGTTTCGTAAAATTTGCACTACTTTTGGTCATTTTCAAGTGCCTTCATGCACAATTATAGTAAATTTAATCGATCAATTTGAACGTCTCGGACCGATACGTGATATGAAGACTCGAACTCGTGTTCGCCCGGCAAGGTCAGCTGAAAATATCACCGCCATAGCTAAGAGTGTGACTTAAACCCCAGGTGTGTCCATTTAGAGAGGCTTACAGGAATTGGGCCTATCAGCAACCACTTTGCACAGCATTTTGCATACAAATATTTGCGTTCACGCTTATAATGTCCTGTTGACATAAGAATTGAAGCCAGCAAACCACGCACAACGCCATACTTTCGATGGTTGGGTGCTGAAAATGAATGAACAGCATCATCATTTTTTGCACAAAATTATCTGAGAAATGAGGCTCATTTCCATTTGTCTGGGTACGTAAACAAACAAAATTGTCACATCTGGGGCTCCAAAAATACAAGAAAAATAGTTGAACAACCTCTCCATCCAGAACGGGTGATAGTTTGGTGCAGTTTTGGGGCTGGCGGTGTCATTGTGCCATATTTTTTTCGAAAATGATGCTGGTGTGACCGTTTCAGCGCATGGATTGCGTTACCGAACGATGTTGACTGACTTTTTTTTGGCTGAAATCGATGCTATGGATGTGGATGATGTTTGCTTTCAGCAGAACGTTGCCCCCCACTCTCTCTCAACTCTTTAATCACTTCCAAAATAGTCCACGAATGTAAAAACTCTCTTAACTCGGTCTCAAGGCTGAATTCTTTGTCTCTTATCTGGGTCCCAGGTCACAACGGGATCTTGCTAGGCAAGGCTCAGAGAATGTTTTCTCAGGACCCAAACCTGTGTTGGGTCTTTCTGCGTCCTCGGTTAGGGATTCCATATACTATTGGGTTTCTCGCGAACATAGTATTATGTGTTTTATAACTCTCCAGGGTGTAGGTTCGCTAAATGAATATTTCGGGATGCTTGTAAGAAATCAGCGCCATTCTTGCTGTCTCTCAGCAGAAAAGACCACAGATAACTTATTGGCGTCTTGAAAGGTCTCTTCGCTGTAGCCAAGCATCTTAAGTGACACACTCACTGCGACGCTTGTGGGGAGAGCGAAGATACTGTGGAACATTTTCTCCGCGAGTGTCCTGCCTTTGCTCGTATCAGATGGGAGATTTTCGGTGCTGATGTGGTGAGTGCTGGTACTGTAGACCTCATCGCCAGAGCCGTTGCTTGAATTTCTTGGAAAGACACGAAAATTCCAATTAAATAGATAAATCACGGTTCTTCTCTCTGGTAGTACAATGGACCAATTGCGTCTGATAACACGCGCTTGCTATTCTCATAGTGTCTATGGAAGATTTTTCACCTACCCTCGGAAAAAAAAAAAAAAAAAAGTTGCGTCCGAGTGCTTCAGTCGAGCGTTTCCTGTCCCGACAGTAACCAGCCAAATCATATTTCAAATAAACAGGTATATGGGAGAACGTGTCAGAAATGAATGGATGCGATTGTTCGGAAAAAAATAGTGGGACTCTCAGAAAAGGCGACGATTGCATAGCAATTTAAGAATGGGAGAACAGCTGGTCACCCTTGAGGGCATTATAGAAGATACCCGAAGACACATTGCGACCACAGGACCTAAACTCACACATAGAGGTAGATCTGCCTCTTCTGTTTTGGCCAACTGTTTAGTAAAAAAAAACATTCAAGTGTTTTGTTTGACTTTTATTGACATCCTTAGTGTTGTTCGTTAGTGCTTGTTTAATTCCAAATTCAAATTTGCAAACGGAGGACATGCACTTGCTACCAAAAAAGCCAACAATAAGTAAATCATCACTTATACACTATATAAGAATGATATTCAGCACACAAATATCACAAAGGACGTACCTTTCAGTACGGTGATTCTAAACGAATGGTTGATTGATGCACTCGTATGAGGTAAATAGTCGCGATATATTTCCCTTCCATAAGAGTCAATGGTTATGTCAGAATTTAATAATTATAAGGATTTTCACGCACGCTAGGATAGTTACACTAAACGTGAACTTGACTTTTAGTTCGCAAAAATTAACAACTAACATGCCAAGGTAATATTTTATGCCTTCCAATCGTTTCGAGTAAACGCTGATCACACATAAATAAAAGAAAAACAATTTTCCTTCTCATCGCGACTTAATCTCCCCCAGCCCACACCACCTCCCGCACTTTATTTTGCCGTCATCCTTTTATTACGTGTCTGCGATTGCCACATAGGTTTTTAATAGGACTTTTGATGTCACCACCAAAACAAAAGTATCTTCGAAATCATTCCACGCAAACTACTTAACAAAGCGATACCCCCTCAGGCCAACTCTCGGCAAATGACTCGCTTTTGTTTTAATGCCGCGTCGTAATGATTTATCGATGAGAGTCCTTTATGTGCGTGCTCAAAGCGATGACCGTGACATTTTTAACCCCACTACACCCACTTCTGGGAGCATAGAACATGTGTTGCCTTTCGACGAATAGTAGGCACGCCTAGAATGAAAAGTCACTTTTGGTATCCTTTATTCTTCAAATGAACATCCATTAGACGGCCGGCGGTGGCGGTTATTGGGTGGAGGTTCCCTAGAGACAATCAACGATAAAACTGCTGCAAGAAAGCCAAAACTCTCGTTCATCGTTGCCCATTCTTATCGAGACCATTTATTTAATTTAACCCAAAGGACCAACACTGCGGTACCATGCCGGCATCCCTCCAAAGTGGGTAATCTGTGAAATGTAATCATAATTAATGTAATGTCGGTGTTGTTAACTTGTCTGTGGAGTTGATTAACAGAATTATATTCGCATAAGTTGGGTGTGGAAAAGGGCGAAGGATCTTCGGTCTCCTACCCCCTTTGAAATCGTTAGCGGACGTTTGTAAACGCGAGCTCTTCTGTCGATTATATTCGCCTGAGGGATAATTCGATTACACTGAATTTTTGCACACTTCCTCCTAGTCTAGTATGGAAGAGTAATTTTCATCGGAATTGCCTTTGGCTAAAAGCGTGTTGATGATTAGCTTCGTCTTCTCTGTGTATTGGACCCTCTGGCTTCTCTATTGAACGGCCAGGACTTGTGGGCGATCTTAGGACTTTCTCGCTTTTCGCTTTTACTTTCTTTCACCATGACACGATAATTAATTTAGCAAATGGATTGCGATTTTCCGGATGGAGTCATAAACAATCTATGCCACATGACGACGACCTACCGACGTGGGATACTGGAGAGAAGTTATCAAAATGATCAAAATGAGTTTATCGAATAGATGCCAGACGAGTGCGTGTGTGCCCTGGACCAAGGTTTATTTTATTTTTGTACGAAACGGAGTACTGGTTCTAAGAATAAACAATTTTTATTGCATAATAAATTGCTAAGAGATTTGGAGGAATTCAAAGATTTTTTTTTTTATCGACTTCGGTTGGAAGATAAATTTTAGAAGATACTTGTGTTTAGAGGAGCAATTTCGGTTAGTTGATGAGACGGTTATTAGTCTCCAGTTGAGTTTGTGCTGCTTGTTGAAGTACTTACTGTCTAGATGGATATTAAAAGTAAAACATTTTTATTGCTAAGCACTGAATCTGCAGACGATTTCAATTAAACTTGACGGATTGTCCAATTTGGAACTGAATTTATTGTCAGAAGTAAGAACTTTTTGTTATGCATTCAAAAATATTAAATTAACTTACCGAAGTACTTAGCGTTGCACAGGGATCCCTTTTTTATCTTCCACTTGAGGATATCATAGCGACACGCAGATTTTTTAATGGCGTAGAACGCAGATTCTCAGTACAAGCCATGTGACCCATGGAGACTGTGCCGCATAACTTTGTAAAAATTTAAAGGACAAACCCGTTTGGTGACCATGAATAGATATCTCCTTACCAATTTGCTACTTATTTCGAAATGTAAACTGTGTGGATGTAGTATGGAGTTTAAATATCCAAAAGGCACCTGGAGCAGATGATATCGGAGCCATGGATTTTAAAGTAAATGTCGATATATTTGCCCCAATAATCACAAATCTGATACAAGGGAGTTTTGATGCGTCGGAGGTTCCAGAGAAGCTTAAAGGGTTAGTTGTTTGAACTATCCATAAGGGAGGTACCAAGAAGGAGACGGCGAACTGTATAGAAAATGTTGTGGAGCAAATAGTATCGAACCGAATATGGAAGTTCGTCGAAAAGCATAAGATCATAATTGAAAACTAATACGGATTCCAAAAAAAAAAGAGAATGACTAATGAACTTCTTAGCGACTTTGCTAATTTGATAAACTACAGCCTTAGTGAACATCATCATATCTCAGTATTGTTTCTGGTTTTCGGCAAAACATTTGATGCTCTCGCCTACGGTAGACTCATCGACGCTATACAGATTAAAGGAAACAGGGGAAAGCTAGCGGACTAGCTTAAAGCTTACCTCAGAGCGAGAATTTTCCGCATAAAAATTAAGTTGTTAGCGAGAACAACGTCACGGTGTATTAGGATATTTCCTTTTGCCGAGTAGAGCTACATATTATTACTTATTTTTTGCATATGATTAGAGAAAATTCTTTACATTCGAAGGGTAATGTTCGTGTAATGTTGAATGTCTTATCCAAACAACGAAACGGGCTCAATGTTTGTACATAAATGCGTAAAGTTTGTATCCCAAGATAGATAAATTTAGATCTTTGTTTGTTGGTTCTAGTATTGACATAGTGTGTGTATTAGAAACATGGTATGATGCGTACTGCTTAAGTAGCTAAAGATTGTTTCACTCCGACAGGCGCGGGAGGTTGGGTGGTGGAGTAGCTATATACATTCGAATCGGTATAAGCGGAAAGGTTGTAATGAATAGCGAAGATGGTAGTCCTATAGACTACGACTAGATGGTATACTCCTATAGAAAAATGCCTTATAGGCGTGGGTTATCGCCCGAATACCAACGATGATTTTGCTACGATCTACATGGCTTTAGAAAATATTTCACCTAATTTTGCTAAAATAATCATCTGTGGTGATTTCAATTGCAATATTTTGAATAGAGAGACATCTAATTCATTTATTGAGGCAATGAACAATATAAGTCTCTATCCCGTAAATACGTTGTCTCCCACGCATTTTACCAACACAAGCAGTACTCTACTTTTCGTAAACAACCCGGAAGGCGCTTTATTTTATGATCTGTTGTCAGCTCCAGCCTTTTCTAAATGATCTCTTGTACACCACCTTCAACATCAGTCCATCTTTTTCACATGTGACTTATGCGTACAGGGATTTTAAACACCCGCAAACTAATCTTCTTGAACAAGATATTTTATTTTATTGAGTGACAGCAAATATATTACATGGCGTCAGCTGATCAACAAGTCGATTTCTTACAAAACAGTATACGCAATTTGTATAATTTGCATATTCCTATCAAAAACAAACATTTGAAAAACCAATTTATTTCTTGGTTCTCCAGTGAAATCCTAGAACTAAGGAATAGTAGGGACTCTGCAAACATCAGATGGAAAAGTTTTAAACTGCCTGAGTCTTATAACAATTTCCGTCATCTCAGAAATATGGTCCATTCAAAGATAAGACGAGCAAAAAAATTAGTTTACGCCAATAAACTTAATGTAAACTTGCCTTGCCATCTAGAATGTTGTGGAAGAATTTAAGTGAGCTTGGAGTTAGGGGAAAAAAGAAGGCTGATTTTGAAAATGTTGACCCAGATAAATTAAATGCTGTGTTTACTAAAGTTCAAACATCTGGTGCACATTCCATGTCATCTTCCCTCTCAACAACAGTTCATTCTCGTGGATTGAGCCCATTTAATTTCTCCAGGGCCAAAGATACTGATGTCGTTAGAGCCATACTGAGTATAAAATCTAAGTCAGTTGGCCTTGATGATATCCACCCACTCTTTATTAAGATAATTCTACCTCATATTCTTCCCTCACTCACACATATTTTAAACACTATCCTGTTGTCATCATCTTTGCCTTTAGCCTGGTAAGCTGCGAAAATTATTCCAATATTAAAAAAAATGAGGGACAAGATTATCACCGCCCAGGGTTTCCGTTATGCGACTTTAGTCGCAATTTGACCCTTTTTTAACGCAAAGAGACTATGATCCGACTTTTTAAAAAACACCTCTTTTTGACCCGTTTTACTTTATTTTGAGACTTTTTGAGACCTTTTCGAATAAACAATATTTTTCCAACAAAAATTCTATTTAGTTGCTCATCACAATCTTTCACAAGAAAATTGTACTGATTTAATTTAATTTAATTTATTTTATTTTTTGGTATTGTATTATCGAATGTTTTTTTTTTTGGAATGGAGTTCTAACCAGAGATCTGCAGCAAGTAGCTCGTTTTATAAGCGAGTCGAAACATTCACTGCCTTCGTACACATTCACCTTCATTCCATTGCAGCAAATAGCTCGTTTTATGAGCCACTCGAAACATTCACTGCCTTCAAACACATTCACATTCATTCCAAGAAATGATTAGCTACCACCACACTTTATTGCATCCAAAATATGTGTCCTGATAATTATACACTTATTCAATACGAGCTACTTGAAAGCATTCGAAGGCTCGTGAACTACATTTGTGAATGCTATTATTGAGTGAATACTTAAAGAACAAGCCGACTACGCATTCAAATATTCATGAGCGTCGATTCATG
This sequence comes from Brachypalpus laphriformis, assembly GCA_945910035.1. Classification (NCBI taxonomy): domain Eukaryota; kingdom Metazoa; phylum Arthropoda; class Insecta; order Diptera; family Syrphidae; genus Brachypalpus; species Brachypalpus laphriformis. The sequence goes on from OX246754.1 coordinate 284,355,125, forward strand.
CTTGCTTGTTTTCTTTGTGCGTGAGACTGTGGACGGCTCGTGTTTTCGAGATTGATTCACAACTGCAAATGAGTGAATTCATGCAGTTTTCTGGTTCTAACGTCGTTACAATTTTTATATTATTTGTTTTTGTTGCGTCTTTATTTTGCCCCGTGACCCTTTTTTTGCGACTTTTTCCAATTTTTTAGCGGCAACCCTGTCACCACCGGAATATAGACCGATCTCCATTCTTCCGTTTCTGTCTAAGGTTATGGAAAAACTAATGCATTATCAAATAACAAACTTTCTGTAAAGATATAAGCTTCTTCTTTGAAAATGAAAATACGTTCAGATTCTCTGACGGAGCTATAAAATTAATGCACTCTTACCTAACCGGGAGAAAACAGGCCGTTTCAATAAATAATTGGCTCTCCCAATACCTTTACACGTCAACAGGTTTTCCCCAAGGCCCCATCGTTGGACCATTATTATTCACCTTGTTTATTAATTACTTACCGCTCTCCGTGAAATATTCATCAATACATATGTACGCTGTTGACGTCCTGCTCCACTTAAGTTGTAAACTAGGTTTGATTGAAGACGGGGCGAGTAAGTTAAAGTAAGTAAGAGTAAGTTAAAGTTAAAGTTCGAATCCCAGAAAACACCAAACAGTTTTTTCACGGTCCCACCTCTCGCGAGCGTCTGACAAACATCCGAGAGTATCGTTGTCTCGAAAAAGCTTCTCAAATCGCCGTTCGGATTCGGCATTAAACTGTAGGTCCCTTCCATTCATGCGACAAATATAACGCACACAACATGAGTGGTTGCGAGAAGCTAGGCCCTGGCACTTTAAAGAGCTGTTGCGCCAAATATTTGTATTTGTTTTGAGTAAGTTAAATGATGATCTCTAACAGATTTAGCTTTGGTATGAGAAAAATAGTCCACGGTTGAACCCAAACAAATCCAAATACTTGGTTATTTAAAAACAATAGTCTAGATATAAGCTGTTTTCCACCAATTTTCTTGGAAGTACATTGAAAAACCAAAAAAATCTAGGTATTTGGTTCAGGAGCACTCTTAACCTCCTGACACCGAGAGCCACAAAACGCTACCAATTTTTTTTTTTTTAATTTTTTTGCGGTTCGTTATAGTAAGCTATAAAACTGAAAAAAAAATATTTAAAAAAATCCTTAGTCGTTGGAAAATGTTTTTCCCAATGTACTATCCATAAGATATTCGGCGTCTTCTTAGATATTTTCTTCAGACCAATGTACTATACAAAGGACATTGGGTAAGTTCATTTAATAATAATTTTGTGAATAATAATTCAAAACTCCATTTAAATCTGCGTTGAAAGACATGTAAAAAAAAATATAAATTTCAGTAGTCTTCTCTTTAGTTTCTAGTTTATCTTTTTTAATTAATAAGTTTGATTAGTCGCATTGATCAGTATTATTAAGATCCTGTCTGCGATGTCATGATTAAAAAATGCATATCAACCCAAATCAAATACATCCCTTTCCACGAGTATATTGTAATTTGGACTTGTAAATGGATGTGTTGATGGGCGTCGGCCTCTTCCACGGATATTAACGAACAATCCCCGGAAACTGGAACTGGAGGCAGTTGGAACTGGGGTGTGAACTGGTGTGTGAACTTGAGAGCTACCGGCCGATTCCTCCATAGGGGTCAACATCCATTTAACTTCAGTTGGTTGCTCCTCGCCTGAAGAATCGCTTTCAACATCCTGAGGATCCCTTATTTTCTCGAAGAGGAACGTTGGATCTAATTCAGAATCACCGACATTAGCTGTCGGAGTCATTAAAAGCTGTTAGGGTCGCATCCTCAGTGACAACTGATAGAACATAATTGACAGCGAATGTGCTATGAAAAGCACATTAAATGTGTATAACTTTCAGTATTCACTTCGAATGTCCTATACATAGGACATTGAACTTAAATGAGATATACAAGAAAAATTAAAAAATAGTCTTAACAGAAAAGTAAAAGCTGCTTTGAGTTTATAATACATTCATTTTTACAAATAAACTGAATAAAAAAATATATGTATGTAGGATGTCCAAATTAATTCAAATTGCTTACGGATGGTCCTCTTTTCAAACTGGCGCCGGCGACTTTCCCCCATTTTGATGAACAATAGATCACCAACTGAGACATGAATTTTATTTCTAAAAGAAGGCATAATTATGATCATTATTTTTAGCCACATTTACGTCGAAACCAATCAAAAATATTGTGGCAACAATTTTTTTAATTCAGTGTACTACCCATAGGACGCCAGCTGTCAGGAGATTAATTGGGATTACCATATCCAACTATTAACGGGAAAGGTATATGGATGCTACTTCGCAGCACTTTACACCGCTTAACATGAGAATGATGCTAGTGAAAGCCCGTATCATTCCCATTATTACATATTGATGCCAAATATTTTATAGCCATAGTGCAGAAATCGGGAGAAAATTTAAGGTCGCATTTAATAACGTGGTTTGATATGTTTACAGACATAGGTGTAGTAATCATATTTCCGGTTATGTTAACGAACTTCTTGGTTACAGCTTACATACATATATGGAATACTGTAGCTTAAAACTTCCAAACTATATAATCGAAAAGAAGCAACCATCATACTTATATGAAAAATTAGTTTTTGCAAGGTCGGCGCGATCTTTCATGCTCATTCAACCACGAATTAATTCTCAAGCTTCCAAGCGGCAATTTTTCGTCCATACTATTCGGCTTTAGAATTCTCTGCCTATCGGCATAAGGAAATTTCAGGGCTCTGATAAGTTTGATGAAGCTCTATTTCAATATTTGGCTGTCTCTCAGTAGTAAGTTAGGTGAATTAGAGTACATTTCTTTCTTTTTTTTAAATTTGTCTTTAAAATGTATTTTACTGCTAAGAAATATGTATGAAGCTATTCTATTGAAACACATGTGAAATAAGAATTTAAATGATTTTTTTATTTACTTTTATTATTGTAGTCTACTCCACGCTTAACTTCAGTTACGCTGTTGTTCAGAGCCGAGTACCAGGCATCACATACTGACACCCTTCGGACCTGGCTCCAAATGGTGTCCTGGTTTGTCCGGCTGGCAATATCCGAGGCTAGTCTTTCTTCGGGTTTGAGCCTCATTAGTCATGTCTGGATAGTACGGATGCCATATTGCCCGCCCCCACCATAAGGAAGTCGGCTTGCACTCAACGGCAGTAATACAAACTAATAACTCACGCAAAGGAAACAAACATGAATAGATTCAACTCAGCTTGTCCAACTTTTCTTTTGCTAACAAACATTATCCTATCTGCCCCAAAAGTTGTTCGCTAAAACTAAGGCAGCAACCCTTGAAATTCAACAATGTTTCAATGAGAAAACCAAACAAAGTCCCCACTTTCGTTCGTTGTGAGTATTTAATGTTCTTAATATTCGGACAAAAGAGTCCCTCAATATTACAATAGAACTATCGTGCTACCGCTATCTACACTCGCATATCTAATTCAAACCTTGACAGGATGTTATTAATGTTTAGTTTCATTTACCATCTAAGGAATTAACAGTAAACATTAAGGATTGCAATTTTTTTATAGACTAGACAGCTCCACCGCAGCCAAATAAAGCGCACTTCTGTTCTAGAAGGACAAACAAATACGAAAAAGTCAATGTATTGACACATAAATCCAATTACACCCCCACGACAATTTTCCTATTAATTTTGAAATAATTTTTCACTCAATTCCATAAACTGAAACCACCAAATGCCGTCTATATGTCATGTTTATACTAAGTACACAGTCTCAAGGGTAAGGATCAATATTTAAACGATACATTGTTCAAGGAAAATAAAAAATTAAATAAATACGTAGCTACATCAAAGTGAAACATTCGAACGTGGAAAACTTAAAGGAAGACGTGCCTTCCTCAACTCTTCCAAGGCTGCTACGTACATACATGTGTATATATTACCAGAGTTTTTTTTTCGTCACTTGGGAAATCGTTAGAACTTTACCATGTGTTACCATTATTTTTGGGTATATGGTTGAGTTCTGACTGTTCCACTCACTGGATGGAGAAATTGTTGAATATTCTTAGAAGGATATCAAAGAGGTTATATGCAAACTTTTCACATTACACGACAAACATTTTCTTTTGAATTAATCTCTGTATTTGAATAAATTTGGTGAATATATTGCAAGAATCAATAGAATAAGTATGTTGCGTTAAGCATTTTTTTTTTTGGTAAAAGCATTGATAAAATTTTTCAAACAATTTAAATAAGATTCCAACAATTTTTGTTTTGAAAAGTTTTTTTTTAATGCCGAAAAAAAACAATACATACGAAAAGTTGTTGGTATGCATTTGGGGAGGATCGTTTGATCGTCACGAGAGAAAAGAATTACAGGATTGTAATAGACTACAAGAGGCTGAACGCTATAACTGTGCCCGACACCTATCCTGTACCCGACATCAGCAAGACGATAGCCAGTCTTGAAAAAGCAAAATTTTCCTCAACATTAGACCTCAATTTAGGTTTCCACCAAATTAAAGCAGGCGCCTGGTGCTAAGACTACTCGAGAACAGTTTTGGCCACCAGTGTTTAAGTGGCGCGCTTCGCGCAATTCATTTATTTATACTCCGCTTTCCGAAGGGGCTTAGTCGCTCGTGAGACTTCGTCGCTCCGCTAAAGATATGTCAAGAACAAATTTGAAGAAATAATAGTAAAAAATTCGCGCGAATTTCATTTTCCTCCGAGGTTTTCTCGCATGGTGGGAATACTATCGACCGTTGGTAAGGATATATTTATTTTTACTATAACTTTCGTTTTTATAGGCCGATTTTGATTAAACTTTTTTATATGTTAATTGAATTTTTCAGAAGAATAATTTAAGGATTTGGATGCTCCGTTCCTGAAAGGTTGGTACCACTTTATATGGCCTTTCTGTAAGCAACGCCGAAAAAAATAACAGATTTGTACTCAGTGTGAACTATTCTATCGGAATTAATAAAATGCCAATTTTCGATATTTCTGGTAAAGTAAAATCTAGTGCATATAGTTTTTGAGTTATCAGCCCATAAAAAATGATTTTGACATTTAAAATAGCGTTTTTTGAGTTATTCAAAAAAAAAAAAGAAGGATATTTTGGAATATCTTATTCGCCTTATGATTCGTGCTACTCCTGAGTAATTCTACCAATTTTGAGCCAAATCGAAGGGGGGTCGTTCAGAACGTCAGTTGATCTTTCATGGAATGTCCCTGGGCTATCTTATAGCAAACAAAGGTATAAGACCAGCCCCAAAGAAAGAAGGGGCAATTCAAAAAGCTCCGGAAAACCTCAAAGATCTGAACAGGTTCCTAGGACTAACTTCTTATTAAAGAAGATTCGTCTTCATAGAAGATTCATTTGCGAAATGAATTTGACGGATCTCACAAGGGGGAAGAAGACCCAGGCAAAGGTAATCAAATTAGAAACAGCGGAGCCAGAGGCATTCGATAACCTAAAGGAACTCCTAATATCTTCTGAGATTCTAATATTTCCAGACGTCGAGAAGCCCTTCGTCCTCATGACAAATGCAGCTAACTCTCCCATAGGGGGAGTACTCTCGCAGGGAGAGATGGGCGAAGATAGGTCAATTACATACATTTCCAGATCACTTAGCAACGCTGGGGAAAACTATGCCACTAAGGAGAAAGAAATGTTGACGATAGTCTGGGAAAAATATTAACCGACCATCAGCCACGAACCTTCATCCTGAGCAGCCGTAGCACTAATGCCAAGCTCAAAAGATAGAGGGCCAGAATCCAGGAGTACAATTAAGAACTTGTCTACAAGCCGGGTAACATAAATTTAGTTGCCGATGCACTATCTAGATTGAAATTAGAGGTGAACAAATTATTATCATCAGCCTCAGAGGCCATGCACAGTGCGGAGGAGGATCGTTCAGACTTAATTCCGCGTTGCGACGCTCCACTAAATGTTGATTGTTTTCAAGGAAGGTGGTGAAATTTGTACTCATGAGCAAGTTCGTCCTACTTACCATAGGCATACCATCGGGCTGCCGGAAATAAATAATGAAAATCGAATGCAGGCCTTGAGAGAGTGGCTACACCCAACCATTCTTAATGGCATACAAATTCGTAAAAAACATTTGTAGCTCCTGCAAGAAATCTTTTGGAAAAATGTTAGTAAATATTGAAGTTCGGATAGCACAAAAGAATTGTATTATACATGACCTAGCATACCAGGACAATCAACTGCGAATCATGCGTATGCGAATCAGTAAGTACGATCGCCAGCCAATGAAGCCAGAACTCCAAGAAACACCAGTTCCAACATACCCCTCAGAAGTAATACATATAAACATATTTGAAATAGACTACGAGAAATTCATTACTTGTGTTGACATATTCTGAAAATCTATCATGTTCTTACTCATAAAAGAAAAATCAGCATTACATCTCTGGAGTAAAATAATAAAAATCATACACTTTTACACTGTACCTGTAAATTTTAAACTGGTGCGCATTATAAATTTCGCCAACTACGAGGATACCATAGGTAAATTAACTCTTGCTATAGATCACCAGCAGCGTCAGCACGGCGAGTCCGTACACCGTCTCAGCGGAAAGGAGACGCAGAGTAGAGCCAGGCACCAGCTATGCAGGCATAGTTAGAAACCTGCGAGTGACTGTCCTCCCAAAAGACTACCCGGTGGCAACGCTAAACACCGAAGACCAAAAGGCGCTTGAGGACGCTATTATTGAAGAGGAAGCCCTAAGCTGGAATTGCAATCTTCAGTTTAAAGGTTTTCCACTTCAGACTAGGCTTACTACTCGTTGACTGCTATAATGAGGAAACGGCTCAATGGCTACTATCATATAATACAAGCAGCAGCACGTCTAAATGCGTGGAAGGGAGACGATGTGTTTTTTTTTTATAATTTACTCGCACTCAAGGGGTCTTGAATACCCTTGATATGTTTTTTACATAATACGGCGTTGAAAAGCAAAGACAGAGAGAGAGAGAGAAAGATTTGGTATAGTGGTTTGAAGCTGTTGTTGATGTTTGTGAGACGATAATCCTAAAACTCAGACCATCACCGTCTTCCTCTCGAGGATCTCTAAGAACACCAGAAGACGTCGCTGGACCTTATTGATGCACATAATGAGGGGATGAACACCCACCTTTGGAGAGCAACTAGCAGTAGGGAAGAAGGTAAGGGAAGCGTTATAACCTTTCTCATAGACGATCAATCGTCTAAGACGATTGTCAAGGAAGGCCACATGAACCGGTATAGGTACGGCAAGATTAATATCGGCGGACTGAGGAAGCAGCCGAAATCCGTGCGAGGGAGGACGGAACACCCGCAATCAACCTGACATCAGTAGCAGAAGTAGTGCAAGCTGCAAGCCCAGCTAACACCATCACAGTACCAGTAACGGCCGAGAAGATCCCCCCAAGTGAGGAAGACACCAAAAGTGTCGGCCTCAACATGGAGGATCTAGAAACAATTTCTCTAATAGAAGAGGAAGAAGAAAAGGAGCTGGGTACCTGTGCTTCTCCAAATTTTTGCTAAAATTGACCAAAAAGCTCTCACTCGTATCGCACAAGTAAACCTACACCACGAGGAGGCAGCTTCGACCGTTATCGCAAGAACCTTCGCGAAACAACCCTATCACTTTGAGGAAAAGGTAAGAGGTATTTCAAGCAAAAATTCACAGGTAATCTGGGATAATGCATGCTAATCAGTAAAAACATAAAATTCGTATGTCTTTCACAATACATGCCGCAGGACTAAACACCAATCCAGGCCCTCATCAACGTAAGAGGCACCCACTGCGCCATTATTATAGCTTCAGCATACTTTGACCGAGACACCGCCAGAAGAACTTCAAAGGCTAGTGAGACGCTGCAGAAGGAACAAACTGCTACTTCTGCTAGGATGCGATGCCAATGCCCATTGTTTGGAATGAGGAAGTAGCGACAACAATGCTGAAGGCTAAGCGCCTTCTCGAATTATTAAAAAAAAAAACCTGGATATTTTGAACGTAGCAAATACGCCAACTAGTACTACTACTACTATAGTTACTATTAGTAACTCTATAACAAGTTGGAAAGTCTCTGATAAACTGTCCATGTCCTTGATGATCACAGGATCATCAGTTTCAACATAGAAGGTCTCAGAAATGAGGCTATTCCAAACAGGAACACCTGCAAAACAAACTAGGTATAGGTCTACACTCGAATGGAACCTAATAAATGTGAAAGGAAAGGAAACGGCGAGCCACTTCCTAGAACTGGAAAACAACGTGAAAGTGGTCTACAGAGCTATTATATATGCATACGAAAACAGTTATCCTATTAGCCGTAATAAAGATCGGAAGAATACTCCATGGTGGAATAAAGCGCTGGTCGACTTAAGAGCAAAAGTACGCAAGCTCTTTAATAAAGCCATGCGTGGCGGAGACTGACCAATTAGAAACACACTTTCTGGGTAGCTCAATCTACAAGAGCACAGATGTATTGCAAAGATATAAAAGGCCCAAGTGAGAAGACTGGGCGATGGCAAGAGACATCTGCATGAAGCAAAGGTTAAGTTGTGCTCTAAGCACCTTTCAGCCATTTAAGGCACTGGGAGTGGACGGAATATTCCCTGCCCTATTACAAAAAGGCCCATAAATCATTATGCCACACCTCCTAGGACTATTGAGTTGCAGCATAGCACTTGGGCATATACCAAGAATCTGGAGAAGGGCAAAGGTAGGTAGGAAAGTAGGTAAACGGAACACCACTTCACAAAAATCCTTTAGACCCATCAGCTTGACCTCACCCATGCTAAAGACGCAAGTAAAGGTCATAGATAATCACCCAACGATAACTGTGCTGGAAAGAATACCTCTGTACCACAATAAACATGCCTACAGAGCAGGAAGATCCGCCGAAACCGCGCTCTACTAGCTAATAAGTTGGGTTCAGGGTGCACTGGAGAGCAAGCAAACGGAAGTATGCGCTTTTCTAGACATCGAAGCAGCCTTCGACAATACCTCCCATGATGCAATTAGAAGAGGCCTCGAAATGAAAGGAGTAAATCGCACCATAAGTAATTGGATGTGTGGGATGCCGAGAACTAGGACTCCTGAGATAGAGGTGCGAAAAGAAAACATTGCAATAAGCACCGCTAGTCGCTGCCCACAAGGAAGGATATTATCACCATTGATGTGGAGTATAGAAGTATATGAACTACTGCACAAATTGGCAGATGCCGGCATTAAGTGTTAGGGGTACACCGACGATTTAGTCATTGTCACAAGAGGAAAATTCGAAGAAACGTTATGTGAAATCATTCGAAGGAGTCTAAGAATCACACAGAAATGGTGCGAAACGGTACGGCTTGAACCCTACCAAAGCCACTGTGATAACCTTCAGCAAGAAAAACAGCTAAAGCGTGTGCAACCTATCCTACTAGTAGCGATCAGAGTGGACCCACAGAAACAGGTATCTGGGTTTAATACTAAACAGCAAACTCCTTTGGAAAGAATATGTAGGAGCTGTGACCATATTAAAAATTAGCAAATAGGGCAACGGGAAAAGAACATGCATCGCAAACAAAGAGCGGTGCCGCTTCTGGACTGGCTCAAAGATGGTTCGAAAGGAAATTTGACTCAAAGCGTAATGAGTATGATAAGTACCAATTCAAACAACGCACAATTAAATGGTACACAGGCGGATCAAAAACATCTACTGGCACTGGGGTAGGAGTGTTCAGATACAGGACTAGATACTCACTCATTGGGAATATTCCCCAGGATATTTTAAGCAAAAGTTAACGCAATCTAAAGATGCGCGTAATGCAACCAAGACAGAAAATATCGCGGGTAGAATATCGCAATACTGTCAGACAGCCAACCCACTATTAAAGTACTGATCTCGCACGAGATCAGATGCCAACTTGTATGGAAATGCCTCACCAAGATCAACAAACTGGGAGAGGCAATACACGCTGTTCCTTGGACCAGAACCCTTTGTAGGATAGGACCTCAAAAAAAATACGGAAAAACTTAAGGACCGAGGAAAAGAACAAATAGGTCAAGCATTGAGATGATATCCGCCAATTAAGACAGATAACAACAACTTCGACTTCGCATTTTGATGGGCATGTTAATAGGTCACTGCAGACTCAAGAAGCACCTTAGGAAACTGCGAATAGAGGGAGACGGGCACTAAAGATTCTGTGGGGACTTCGCAGAAACACCAGTGCGCCTACTTATGGAAAACGAAGCACTGATCAACAAAAGAAGAAATCACTTAGGTACATATCGCCTATCAAAAACGGATCTACCTTCGCTGGATCCACACAACATACTCCGGTTCATAGTAGCAGCTGGACTGGAGGAAGTGCTCTAGACCGAGTATATTATAGAATAGAGCCTTAGATTTGGGGGGACGATAGATCTGTTAAAGGTCACTGTGCACTTGCACCTCATTACAACTGTATATCTACCCGTTTATCTATGGATCAGCATGGTGGACCCCGTGGTGCATTCGTCAGCGTGTCTATCCTGTATATAAGCGTGGTACATATCAAATTTTGTGCAAAACAGAATTTCCTCTATAAAAAAGATTACAGCGACTAAAATATTTCTACATAGCCCGTTGAAATACACAACAAAAAATCTATAATATAATCTATAATCCAATGTACTATAACAGACATTTCATGGTTCATCCACCTTAAATAATAAAGGCGCGGATGGGTGCATTTCAATTATTTTACAGTGTTCCAATCTGCGGATTAAAATGAATACACCCTATGTGGTATAATGGACAATACAGACAGGTAAATCGGTCCATTACAAATCTGTTCAACGAACACACAAACTGTTAGCACTGGCATTTGGTAGTTGTTATCTGAAATCTCATGAGAGGATGGGGAAAACTGGAATTTCATTAGAATTTGGGGTTGTATAGCTACTGGCTAGATGCCCACCGACCAGATGGGACAATGTATGAAAGGCGTTACTACCATGGCAGGGGAATGCATGCCAGCCGGTTGGTAGAATTTTTTTCTGTATTTTTTTTTTTTTTTTTGCCCATTTCCGCGCAATGCCTTTGGGGAATATTTTAAACAATTCAATTAATCCGAGTTAGGACACATCGTGAAAATTCTGTAACAGCTTAACTACTCGTACATACATGTCACTATGTTTTGTTTCAGAAATTCAATTAATACGTGCCATGTAGGTAATTGGATTCCTTTCGGATAAGTTCGGTGGCATACAATCACTGTAGTGATGGTAAATTTAGTAATATCACCATTATGTGAGCATAGACTGTGCAATATGCTCAGTACTTAAAAATAGAACCAGTGCCTGAGAAAGGAAAAAACAATGTCTTCGAGCACAGTTAAATATTAACTGCTTACTTAATTTTATATCCAGTTGAGAGGTATAAAATCTCAGACCAAAGGCAGGTTGTAAAAAGAAGCCTTAAGCCATGCTGTGGGAGGACAAGATCGTTATGCGACTGCGCCGAGTCAGGTCGAGCTAGCTCGATAAATTTAATAAGGTTCGCATCACTAACATCGGAATGAAACAAGCTACTACCGTCCGAATAAAATTTGATTTCATTCGTTTCATTTAGCTTTTTTCATTTAAAAGATAAACTAATATCCCATCATACTTTCTACTACATTATTACCACACCTTAGCTTGAACGTAAGTGACTGCCAAAGATCTTGAAAAGTAGAAAGAACTAGTAGGGGCTTATTTGGCATTATTGAAAGCTACCAGCTTCTATTTATTAGTTAAGTATCGCATTTGTACGATATTTTTCAAATGCGTGTCATATACGATCCAAATCATCAACAAGTTCTTTTGACGAAAATTAAAGAAATTCCTTATAGTTCAGAATCAGAAGAATAAGGTAAGGTTGACGAATTGCGGATTTATTAGCTGAAGACTAGCATGGATCCTTAGTAATAATCGTTGTGCCTATTTAGGAAGAAGCAAAAGAAAAACAATTTCATTCACCTAGACTTGCTACAGTACCTCAGGGTCGACGAAATCGGTATATATGTACTAGTTGACCCTTGCTCGCCTTGCCTCGCCTACATGACGCTCATTTACTATTTTTTGATATATAATTGCAAACTGAATAAACTAAGTTATAACTTGTATATGAAGCTCAACACTCCCTTCATTGAAACTGTTATAGCATCTACGAGAGAAGACCTTCTTTTTGAACCACAAATCAATAGAAATAATAGGTACTAGCTGGTTGTACCCGCTTCGATGGGTCTTTTAATACGCAATTTGATGTACACTTCTTTAGAGCACTCTCAGCTTTGTCATTGAAATAGTTTACCCGGTAATCCTTTATGAGGGTCGCGGGGGTCGGATGTTTAGGTGCACTATTCATCATTCTCGATCCTCCGCCGTCGACTCCAACTCAACAGGAGGAATCCCTAGATGGCTCCAGCAGAGATGTCGGACTTGATCCAGACATCTATTTCTAGGCCTATCAAGGTATCGCTAACTTGATGGGACGGCAATCATGACACGTCTTGGAAGCCAGTTTGGGGACATATGCACTACGTGACCAAACGTCAAAGTGTAGGTCCTTCCATTCGAAGAAGAAGCTGCTGAACACTGAGTGCCTCGCGTACTTTCGTGTTGCGCACTCGCTCCTTACGAATTATTCCAGCAACACCGCGAAGGAACCTCTTTCAGCAGCTTGATCCGCGACTATAGGTGACAGTTGAAATATATACCGAGTTTTTTTTTTTAAGGAAACCCAAATCCCAGAGGACTCAGACTCTCTCGGGTCCATTGTACTACCAGGCAGGAACCTTTCTTTGGTGCAGTGGTTGGAAAAACTTTGAAGTAATTAGTTTTCCTTTATTTCCTCGGGTGGCTGATGATTGCTGTTCCCCGCTGGGGCTTGAACCTGCACACATCGGTTAACGAGCAAACACACTACCCACTGCACCACTGCCACCCTCAAAATATACCGAGTTAAAAAAAACGATAATTTAGCTTGAACACTAAATTCGGCCTTCCTTATAACAGATTGACCAAGCTCTCTCAAAATCTATCCAACCTGATCAATTCCACTGAATAACTCGGCATTGCTGTTTCCATCACTCGTCAATAAGACCCTGAGATACTTAAACTTATCCACCTGCTCAGTGGGACTCCACACACATGCAGATTGTACTGAATAGGCGTTCTGGAAACAACCATAACTTCAGATTTGTTCACGATTACTTTCATTCCAGCATCATCACAAACGGCTACAAACCTTTCGAGTGATGGAGTTAAAGGTTTTCAGGATTTCGCACACTATTCAAAAAAAAAAAATGAAATGAACGAAAAATAATCTTTACACTTGGTAGATAACTTCCTTATTAAGGTCTGATCTAATACTGAAGCCTATGCTTGGACTTAAAAAATATAATACTTCCAATAGATAACATAGAGTATGTCCAAATAGCATAAGAAGCAACAACAGAATTATGTTAGAGGAAGATTTAAAGTTAACAGCTAAACAAGCATAGCAACAAGAATCCACGTATATGAGTATGCGATAACAGAGACAATGAATAAATAAACTGATAAACATGCTGTTTTCCTCTTCGTCTTTCACCTTTCTCTCGCTCGTATTCGGCTGTGATGATCCAGTAGATGTAGATGTATGTAGATGTATATTATTGAGAGGTACAAGTACACTGCGACCTATAACAGATCTATTGTGCCCCCTTACTAAGACTCTAACCGATGATATACTCGGTCTAGAGCACTTCCTCCAGTCCAGCTGCTACAGCAAACTGGAGTATCTTCAGTGGATCCAGCGAAGGTAAATCCGTTTCTGATAGGAGGTAGGCACCAAGGTGATTCCTTCTTTTGTGGATCAGTGCTTCGCACTCCATAAGAAGGTGCGCTGGTGTTTCTGCGAAGTCCCTGCAGAATCTGCAGTGTCCCTCTCCCTCTATTCCCAGTTTCCTAAGGTGCTCCTTAAGTCTGCAGTGACCTGTTAACATGCCCGTCAAAATGCGAAGCCGATTCTTACAAACTCTTAGGCAGGCTTTGCTTCTTTTCTGGTTGTATTTCCCCAGAAGTTCCTTTGCTTGTCTTATTTGGGGGATGTTGTCCCAATGTTTGGCCCAGTTGTTCTGTTCCTCTTTCCTTAAGTCTTCCCTTATTTTGTGGGCTCCTATCCCACAGAAGGGTTCTGGTCCAAGGAACGGCGTGTCTGATCCGTTTCTTGCTAGTTCATCAGCTGCTTCGTTCCCCTCCACTCCTACATATCCTGGTACCCAGTAGAGAGTTACTTTGTTTGTTTCTCCCAGTTTTTTGATCCTGGTGAGACATTCCCATACCAGTTTGGATCTGATCTCATGCGAGGTCAGTGCTTTAATAGCGGCTTGGCTGTCTGATAGTATCGCGATGTCCTGCCCGCGATATTTCCTGTCTAAGTTGAATTGAGCGCATCTTTCGATCATGTGAACTTCTGCTTGAAATATACTAGGGAATATTCCCAGTGATTCTGAGTATCTACTCCCGGGCCCGTACACTCCTGCCCCAATGCCAGTAGATGTTTTCCATCCGTCTGCGTACCATTGAATTGTATGTTGTTTGAATTGTTATTTATCGGATTCACTGCTCCAATATCTTTTGTTGCTCAGCTTTGAGTCAAATTTCCTTTCAAAGCAGTATTTCTTGACCATATCATCTCTGGGCCAGTCCAGAAGCGGCACCGATTTGGATAGGGTTACTTGCTCTTTATTTGCGATGCATGTTCCTTTCCCGATGCCCTCTTTGCTGATTCTTAAAATGGTCTCCTTGGCGATTCGCTCTAGCAGTATGTGTAGTGGAGGTATCCCTACGATCACTTCTAGAGCTGCTGTGGGACAGGTTCGCATGGCTCCTGTTATACATATACAGGCTAATCTTTGCACTTTGTTGAGGGATGTCCTCATCGTGGTTAGTGTAGTTCTGTTAACCCATGCCACTGCCCCGTAAGTGATGATGGGTCTTACTATCATCAGGTACATCCATATCAGTGTGGCTGGGCTGCAACCCCAGGTCTTTCCTGAAATGTTCTTGCACACCATAATTGCTCTGGTGGCTGTGGTTACCACAGTTTCTACATGTTCTCTCCAGAGAAGTTTGCTGTCTAGTGTTAGACCTAGATACTTAACTTGTTTCTATGGGTTAACTCTGATCCCTTCCAACAGGATGGGTTGCATACGCTTTAACTGTCTTTTCTTTGTGAAGGGTATCACAGTGGTTTTGGTAGGGTTCACTCCAAGTCCTACCGTTTTACACCACTTCTGTGTGATTCGTAGACCCCTCTGAATGATTTCGCATAGCGTTTCTTCAAATTTTCCTCTTGCGACAATGACTATATCGTCGGCGTACCCCTGACACGTACTGCAAAAAAACAAATATTTGGTGCAACAGCTCTTTAAAGTGCCAGGGCCTAGGTTCTCGCAACCACTCATGTTGTGGTGCGTTATATTTTTGACACGAATGGAAAGGACCTACAGTTTAATGCCGAATCCGAACGGCGATTTGAGAAGCATTTTCGTGACAACAATACTCTCGGATGTTTGTCAGACGCTCGCGAGAGGCGGGACCGTGAAAAAGTTTTTTGGTATTTTCTGGGATTCGAACTTGGAACCTCATGCGTAGCGATCCGACACACTAACCACTTACGCCATGGCGCCCACGCCTCACGCACGTAATGCCGGCACCTGTCAATATGTGCAGTAGTTCATCTGCTACTAGGCTCCACATCAATCGTGATAATACCCCTCCTTGTGGACAGTATCTAGTGGTGCTTATTGTGATGGTTTTTTGACCCACCTCTATCTCAGCCGTCCTATTGATGACTCAGTAACAATGATGATGCTTTTTCTTTGATATCTGATCCGGTGGATACCGTAAGGCTTATTGTCAACAGCAGGTTGTTTTTCATAAAGCGTTCTTGTTGTATTGCTAGGAAGTTGAATTCGTTTGTGCTGCTCTTCTGTTGCTAGGTTGTGTAGCTATGTACATAACTCGCGCTGAAGTTCGGTTTGAGAGGACCCAAGGATGACCAAATCATCAGCAAAGAGAAGATGACTAATCCTTAAGTCCCCAACTTTGCAACATTCTCGGCCACAGCTGCACTGCAGCATCTGGTCCATATGTACAATAAAGAGGCAAGGTGACAAAACGCACACTTGGCGGAGTACAACCCCACAGTGAGTGGTATTGATTTACCGCCGTTTACCCGAACATAGCTTCTATAGTTTATATATAAATACTACATCGCCCTTAATTGGGAACGATCAATCCCATACTCTTGCAGAGCACTCCAAAGTTTTCCTCGAGGAACCCTAACACATGTTTTCGACACATACACAAATCAGGTGTATACAGGTTTACCATACTCTCAGGTCTTCTCAGGAATCATTCTGAAAGTGAATAACTGGTCGGTCCTGCTTCTATCGAGACGAAAACCCCATTGCTCATCCCCCAAACTATGCTTAACTACAGTTTTGGCACGCGTCTCCAACACCTTACCAAGACTTTTCAAGGGATACTTAAGACCCCTTTAGATGGCGCAATCTTTTTTGTCCCCTTGTTTAAAAAGAGGGGCAGTCACTCCCATTTGTCAATCTCGAGGTGTTTCACCACATTCCCAGGCCACTTTAATGACACGTGAGAGCCATTGCACTCACTCTTTACCAAAAGCCTTGAGCATTTCTGAACGGATTTTATCCACACCGGTAGATTCGCCAACTTTTAGCGATTTGATTGCCAAAGTCTCGACCATAGGTCTGGCATCTTCCTGATGACATGGCTTGTTCGGAATTGAGCAATTCTGCAATGTGCTCGCTCCATCTCCATCGCTCATTGGAATGCAGTGTACCGTCTTTGGTTTTGACTCCTTTCACGATATTCAACTTTCTTCCTCTGATTCGGCGGACGGTCTGCCAGAGCATTTTATTTGTAGATATGCAGTCACGTGTCAATGAAATAGTTTATTACATTTGAAAAACTAGTATAATTACCTGAAGTATAATATTTCTCGGCCTTATTTCGCTCGACATTATTTTACGGCAATGTGTTCTCTTTCACAGATGCAGAGACAATCTGTGACGTTTATCAACCTAAATAACATTCTACGTCATCCCCAGCTTCCAATTACATGCAATCTCTACAATATATAAGCAATGTAAATAAATATACACATACGAGTATGTACTACAACGTGGGCGCCCGCCGTGGCGCAGTGCTTAGTGTGTTGGACCAATCAGCGGAGGTACCAAGTTCGAATCAAAGCAAACACCAAATGTTTTTTCACGGTCCCAGCTCGCGAACGTCTAACAAACATTCGAGAGTATTGTTGTCTCGAGAAAACTTCTCAAAAACAATATTGCCCTTCGGATACGGCACAAAACTGTAGGTCTCCTCCATTCATGTGAAGAATATAACGCACACAATATGAGTGGTTGCAAGAAGGGAATTTTATAAGAAAAAATAGTAAGAAAAACGCGTTTTGGATAAAACCAACATCTTCAAGATGAAGTGCATTGAATGACAAAGACTGGAAAACTCCGTTGAACTACATCAAAGCTTAGGATGTCATAATCAAATTAAACAAGAAGCGTTCTAACATATAAAACATTTTATTTGTTATAATACAATAGAAAAACGCAACATTTTTATGAAAAGTCGTGATATTTTTATTTTAATCTAAAGTACAAACTCGGAGGTTAGTAATGGAATTAAATATCTGCCAAATGTCCGCCTCGGCTCTGCCTACAAATAGTCATTCTTTTGATGAAATGCTTCATCACGTTTTCGCATAATAGCGGCTATATGGTATTTCGCGAATTACAGCTCTGATATTTTCTTATAGTGCATGAATCGTTGGTGGACCATATTCGTAAGCATTGTGATTGGTAGGCTAATGCTATATACACTTAGTCTACTGTTCAAAGCTCTTTTCGAGCAACGAATACAAACTTTATCAAACCCATGAATCACTTCCCTACAAAGGGAATTAAAATGAAATAGAGCATATCAAGTGCCTTCAATAGCAGTAGGAGCAATCCTTTCTAATTACTGCCAACAAAATGTTTAGCAGTACGATACTTTCTAAATTTACGAAACAATATTCGTCAACTTTGGCTTGAATTTATTTCTAATTAAAAGCCATACAACCAGCAAGCATTAAACAGTAAGTAGCTCGTTTCAAACACTTCCGCAATCACTTCCAATTCCTCAATCGATTAGGAATCGTTCCGATACTAAAATTAAGTGCAAGTCAGTTTAATTACCACCCACCAGGCCTTTCAAACCGTATCCTTACGTGTAACACTTCCGGCATGGCCCCAGTAGCACTTCCACTATTCCAGTCATTTAACCAAAAATTTATACGTCTATTTACTATTTGATTCGCTATAAAAATAAATTTTCACATCCTTTAATTTAAGGAACCCAATATAATCCACTCTCACACATTCGCCCACATCCGCCCTGCTGTGCTCACGCAGGCGACCCCAAAGGACCACTACCAGGGACAGTAAATTTATTTACTTACACAAACAGGAGTGAAATCTTCAAAGCATCCTCTGCCACGACGAATGCTTGGTCCTGCCAACTTGAACAAATGTCAAATCGATAACGACGTTTCCTCTGAAGCCGATTGATGCTGATGAGAACGATGATAATGACAATGATGGTGACGGTTCTTTCCTTCGCCCGAGCCACCGATAAAGAGGAATTTTATTTATGGTCATGCCCTTATATATTGGCAATCAATAAAATTTCACGGCTGATAATCAAAAGGACTCTACCCCTACCACTCAGTGACAGGCATTAAGGTAGAGTTGAATGAATTCCTTTATTTTAATGCCAGCAATCAGCACCTAGGACCCAGCAACACAGCAACAGGGAGTGAGACGTCCACCGCGCGCTGTGGTACCTTATCTAGGTCTCGTCAACGTACCGTCTCAGTGTTATCCTTGGTTCGCGTGGCAGAATTCAACCTGAGTGGATATTCTACTGGATACATCGATTCGGATATCGAAATAGATCGTTTGATCCATAAAATTTAAGCCTTACACGGATCATTAAATGCCTGGCGCCTATAAATAAAATGCCAAACTGGCATGTGTCTAATGCTATGCGTGCTAATGGGGCTGGAAGTACGGGAGGTAGGTGTCCAGCCCACCTACACATCAATTGAACCGAATGGCATACAAAATTCCTAGAAGGGTGGGGTTGTCTATTTTGGATTAAGGCAAACCAGTTTGCGGCGGATTTAATGCGAATGAGATTATTATGACGGAGATAATAATTTTAGAGTCTTTTCAGTAAGACCGGGGGGTGGTTATTAAAAAGGGAAGCAGAGAAAGTTAGCGAGGATTGAATATGTTCATTATAGCGGAGGCTATAAAATTTCTAATTCGATCAAGTTTATCGTAAAAGATAATGGTCGTCCTTCGGTAACAATAGAATCAATATTTGTGTGCGGAAAGTTAGTTTTTTAAAACCCACGCATTTACGCAGTATTCAGGGACTGGGCCTAAATCAAACTAGACAGTAAATGCTTTTTCCCACACCGCCGTAAGACAAAATTTGAAGGAAAATGGTAATAAAGTGCAAGCTGTACGAGTTGTAGGGATGAACAATTTTAGGTTAGAAGGGACATACATATTGACGGCAAACACACGAGGGACTACTCATTCTAACAATGTAAAATTCTTCAGTAACTTTGAATTCATTTGACCAATTTTGGTGAAAGTTTTGTTATTGACTACAAAATATTCCTGAAAGATTTTGCGATGTACATTTTTCTGGATTGCTCAAGGACAGATGGCAAAAACTAATGAAGCATGTATCCAATTGAGCAATATCCAAGCAGAAATCTGACAAGGCTGCTGGATCTTGACGGCTTACCGGCCGAACTTTTCAAGGCGGCAGGTGATGAATTGATAGAGAGCATACACAAACTCATTTCCAAGATTTTGCCAGACGAGTGTATGTCTGATAAATAGAATTTCAGCATCGTTTGCCCGATCCACAAGAAAGGAGACCCACTCAACTGCGCCAATTATAGAGGCATCAGTCTCCTCAACATCGCATACAAGATCTTTTCTGCGATATTGTGTGAACATTTGAAACCTTTTATCAACAGCCTGATTGACCCCTATTAGTACGGTTTCAGGGCAAGAAAATCCAGCATCGATGAAACCTTCACAATTCGACAAATCCTGGAGACAACCCATGAAGTCCAAATCGATACTCATCATCGATGATTTATCGATTTCAAGGCCGCCTATGACAGCATCTATAGAGAAGAGCTTTATAGAGCCATGTCTAGTTTTGACATCCCTGCCAAACTTGTCCGCCTGTGCAGGATGACGATGGAGAACGCTCGCTATTCCATCACGTTCGGTAATGACCTCACCGAGACCTTTGATGTCAAAAAAGATTTAAGACTAGGTGACGCGCTATCATGTGACTTCTTTAATATTGTACATGAACGGATTGTGCGGAACTCACAAGCCAACACCGGAGGCACAATCTGTTACAAGTCTGTACAATTGCTTGCATACCCCGACGATGTTGACATTACTGGAAGAACTCAGCGGGCTGTCACCAGTGCGTTTGCAAGTATTGAGGCGGAAGCGGCCAAAATGGGTTAAGCACTAAACGAGGACAAAACCAGGTATATGCTGTCAACCAGAAGGAAAAACAAACACCGCCGAATTGGACAGAACGTCACAGTGGGCAGCTATAACTTCGAGGTAGTAACGGACTTTGTCTACCTTGGTTCTACTTACTTACTTAGATGGCTCTACAGTCCGGGGTGGACCTGGGCCTCAACTAACAAACCTCTCCAACCAGCACGGTTTCGAGCCAGCTGCCTCCAGTGGCGCACGCCAAGTTGGTGACGTAGTCCACTACTGCGCGTCCATTCGGGGTGGATTCGAAGACTTTCTTGGCGGGAACGTTGGGCTCCATCCGCTCTACATAACCCAGCCATCTTAGTCGCTGTATGTGAACTCTTCTAGCTAAGTCGATGGCTTTGTATAGGCCGTATAGTTCGGCATTGTAAATTCTCCTCCACTCACCGTCTATGCAGACGGGACCAAAGATCGCTCGAGTTACCTTAGTAGTTCGAGATAGGGCTTTGCTACTCAATTGCCGTTTTAGCCCATAGAAACAACGATTGGCAAGAGTAATTCTCCGTATGATCTCCCTACTGATGTCATTTGCGGAGTTCACCATAGAGCCTAGGTAGACAAAATCCTTTACTACCTCAAAATGACATCTGTCTATGGTAGCATTCTGCCCAAGATGCCGATGTTGGATGTCATTTTTTGTAGACAGCATATATTTTGTTTTGCTTTCATTGACCGCTAGACCCATCTTTGTGGCCTCGTTCTCAATACTCTTTAATGCCCCATTGACTGCCCGCTGAGTTCTTCCGATTATGTCAATGTCATCGGCATAAGCGAGTAGTTGTACAGACTTGAAGAAGATTGTACCTCCGGGGTTGGCTTGTGAGTTTCGTACAATTCTCTCAAGTACTATGTTAAAGAGATCGCATGATAGCGCGTCACCTTGTCTAAGACTTTTCCTGACATCGAACGGTTCGGTGATGTTCTTACCGATTTTGATGGAGCAGCGAGAGTTCTCCATCGTCATTCTGCACAAATGGACGAGCTTGGCAGGGATCCCAAGCCTAGACATGGCTCTGTATAACTCGTTTGTATACGCGCTATCATAGGCAACTTTGAAATCGATGAAGAGGTGGTGCGTATCGATTTTATATTCATGGGTTTTTTCCAAGATCTGCCGTAGTGTGAATACTTGGTCAATGGTAGACTTTCCTGGGCTGAAACCGCACTGATAAGGACCTATCAGGTTGTTGGCGATCGGTTTTAGGCGTTCACATAATAAGGCAGACGTGATCTTGTATGCGATATTGAGGAGACTTATACCTCTGTAATTGGCGCAGTTCAGAGGGTCTCCTTTCTTCAGGATCGGGCAAACGATGCTGAGGTTCCATTCATCGGGCATACTTTCGTCCGACCGAATTTTACAGATGAGCTGATGCATGCCCCTTACCAACTCATCTCCTCCTGGCCTGAAAAGTTTAGCGGCAAGGGCGTCGGTTCCAGCAGCTTTGTTGGGTTTGAGTTTAGATATCGCTATCCTCCTTTCATTCTGATCGGGTTGACGGGAATCTCGACTGCCATCGTCACTATTGAATGGCTCATTCTGCCTGACAGCGGAATATTGGTCATCATCGCCGTTTAACAGTCTGCAGAAGTGTTCCTTCCATATCATCAGCACCGACTGCGATTCTACTACTATGTTACCATTCTCGTCCCTGCAGGCTTCTGTTCTGGCTTTGAAACCCTGCGCATGTAGAGCAAATGGACACCAACGTTACGGCCCGCAGAGTCTTCGAATCTAACCCCGAGGGACGACACAGTAGAGCACCTCCTCGCCGAAGGTGGCGCGCAGAAGTTCAAGGGGACCTCGACCAACTTGGAGTGCACAACTGGAAGCAATTAGCTAAAGTCCGAGCTAAATGGAAAGGCTTGTTGGTTGAGGCTCAGATTCATCCCGAACTGTAGCGCCACCTGAGTAAGTAAATAAGTATGTCCGGTTTCTATTCTCCGCTCAATGCAATCCACCACACCAATATGCACGTTTGAACATTACACCATTTTCTTCCTCGATTTATTCAACGTCAGGTAGTTCCAATGATTGCCGACACTTGAAATTCCCATGTTTTCTGCTCCACCTGAACAAGCACAAGCCCCAAAAATGCCTACGCAGGGACTCTTTTCCAAGAAAAAAAATCGGAAGCAAACTGGAAAGAAAAACATTAAAATAACGCAACCACTGGCTTCGAAACAATGACTGCACAAATTCGTCCTGA
Source organism: Brachypalpus laphriformis (assembly GCA_945910035.1). Taxonomy (NCBI): domain Eukaryota; kingdom Metazoa; phylum Arthropoda; class Insecta; order Diptera; family Syrphidae; genus Brachypalpus; species Brachypalpus laphriformis. Next base: position 284,378,079 of record OX246754.1, read on the forward strand.
AATCCAAGAAGCCGCCGCCACCAGGCTCTTAACACCCACTCAAAGTGTAAGTCGTGAATCGAATATACGACTTGACTGGAAGGCACCACGCACTCGTAGCCCCCCGACGACACATAGCTGCCAAACTGAAACAGAACCAGTCAATTTAAATATTTCGACAATTTTATACTCCGACAAAAAAAGCCACCCACTCCTACTTCAGGACGACAAGGACGAAGACAACGCCCTCACACCACACCTATGGCCTCGTAGATCTTGCTCCTTGGGCCTGTCGCCACCATTACTGCTCCGGAATTGTCATGTGATGACTTTGTGTGCCTTTTACGAGCGCTTACATTTTATATTCGTTCATTTTGACTGGTGTGCAAATATTTGCCATCCAAAAACCCATGAAAAGGTCAACAGTTGAGAGAAAAGTATTCTCCAATTGCGATTGAATGTGCGTTTGAGAGTTTATTGGCTTTCATATGTAAATTGGATTTGATAGCAGCTGGAGTGGATTCGAATAGAACGAATGCAGCATCAGCTCAAGGGAGCTGTCGGCTATTGATTTAAAGAAAACAAAATCAATGAACCTGACGAAGTTGTACCTATCTATACACTTGGGGTCTAGATATGCGGATTTGAATGTTGCTCTTCGTCCTTTTTTCTCGATTTGTGTTGAGAATTTTAATTGCAAAGGGAGGACACAATTTATGGAACGGTAGTCAGAATTTGGCGCTATTGATTGCAGTCAATGGATTTGTATGGGGCAATTCACAAGGGACGAATATTTTATTTACACACATAAACTCGTTAGATATGCGATACCTTCGGCTTTATTTATAAATGCTTGCAGGAGCAAAAGTGAGTAATGTATTGCTCCTATTTAAGCGTTTATGGGTTACCATTTGAAATTTATCGACGTTTTTCAATGCCTTCTTGAATAAATCACCCCTTCGGGAGAAAGTGCCTGTATTTATTTTACTCACGACATTCTAGAACAATCGAAGGATCTATTTATTTTTACGCACTCAGTTCTGGATACATATAAAATATTACTTAAGTACCTACTAAAATCCACGGGGATTAATTGATCAATTCGGATGAAATCCTTTTGTTGGTGGGCGTCAAAGTGTTTTGTATTGTAGGTGGCCGCTTCGTACAACCGATCAAGGTACATCCAACAACTTTTCTTATCACTATGTTTTGATTTGCCATCTGGTAAAACAGTGGATCCCCTGAGATAAAATTGAGGTTCTGCGTATCAACTGTTCAACCACTCCAGCAGCCTTACATAAATTGCCGATCTAAGCATTTCAACCTCGCTGAGATCTTTTGTACTATCTCCTTGAAACGCGTTTTGCAGGGGTTCGTGTCCTAGCTAAAATCAAGTTCACGTAGGTAACTTAGAATCTTTTGGCATGAGGAGGAGACGATGTCAGATGAGGAGTAAACTCTTCTGAAAGTATTTCATTCTTAACCGAACATTGGCAGGGCATTCGCACACGATATGTTCGAGAGTTTCGTTGTCCTCGAGATATAAGCATATTGAGCCCAGCCTGCTGAGGCTCTGCAGGTTCTAAGGTTGCTATTCCTTCAGTCGTTCGTCTGGCACAGCTCCGAGAATTTATTGTGCAATGGCAATCACGTCTGAGCAACCAAATGTAGCGGATCGACGGCGCCCTGAACCCCGTCTCCCTATCAAAAAAATAAAAGTCAGTACACAAAAAATTACAAATATATTAAATTAATTTTTTCAACGAAAAACTTTTAGAAAGCACGACCTGCCGATAACATTCTTAGACAACTAATTTGAAAACTCAAATTTGTTGGCTACACCGAAATTTAAGAAACTAATGGGAAACTACACAGATCGTTTCCACACATTACATTCTGTCAAACGACAAAATTCAATTTTGTTAATGTCACCCTTTGAAAGACTACTGTGGAACTTTTATTCGACTGCGAGATTCAATCTGTGTTGGACAGCCATCAAAAGTAAACTACTTTCCTGTTTTTGGGAAAATGAAAAACTTAGTATGGAGCAATGATTAAATTCTTGTTTTTGAAAAAGAAAAAGAACGATGAAATTAAAGCAGAATTAACGAACTTTAAAGGGACTCAGCGCCTTCGTTAGGAAGACAAAATATTAGACTGGTGAATTTAAACGCGGTCGTACGAGCATCTTTGATGAGGAACACGAAGGTCGTTCAAATGAGGTTACCACATACAAAATGATTGATAAAATCCATGGCGTCATATTGAATGAACACAGAATGAAACCGGATCAAATAGTGCGTGCAACATATGGGGACAAGACCCTTTACTGTGTCGTCCCTCCGGGTTAGAATCGAGGACTCTGCCGGTCGGGGCGTTGGTGTCTGTCTGCTCTACATATCGAAGCCATCTCAAACGTCCAATAAGCAGTTTTGTTGACTAAGCCGATGTTGCGGTACAGCTGGTATATGGTAGTTCGTGATTGATTGATTTACACTTCACTTGTGAATCTTGAACCTTATAGACGTGTTTTTTCGATCTCTACTTATCGAACTCTTGAAACAGTAACAGTAAACACTAGCGAACCGTAATTATTTCCGTATCAAAACCAGTCTAATTTACCCGTACCGAAATGTTTTTATTTACATTAAATACAAACTGACAACTTGTCATTTGTTTAATTGTGTTAGTGACTGCTAAGTACACTCTTTTACACACACATTATGTTTGGCTTCGTTAAGCTGATCGTTAACATTGAACTAATAATGCAGTTGTAGTTAACACAGTGCATTAAACTTTATCACACTTTTATTGGACTTTTCTTTTTTTTATTTATTTTATTATTTTGTGTAATTTTAAATAAATAATGGATATCGGTTGCGGTGAATGCGGACAAATTAATAGTCCTCACGACATTTACATATCCTGTGACGGTTGCCTTAAATTATTCCATACCAAATGTGTGGCGTTATCACCTAAAACAATGATCTGCGAAATCCAATCCCAAACGGTCTCCAGAAGTTTTGCGCACAGTGCCGGAAATTTTCAACGTCAGCGCTGTTAAGATTACTTGACGAGTGCAGAGGTCCGTCGAAGCGCATAATGCCGGAGCTTGAGCGTATTTAATCACTCTTTAAGCAGCATCTTACCACTTGTGACAAACTGTACAACCTTGTGTGTTGCAATGAAGCCACCCTGAAAGCTAGTTGTACCCGTCAAAAATTATCTAAACCTAAGCTCATTTCAAAATAAAAAAAAATCATCCGATGTTGGCTTTGACTTTTCATCTCCTAGCTCTCGTAGCGATCTTAGAGTTACTGCTGAATTATCGCTTCCGGTTAATCACCCTGTTGCCGGTAACCCGAAAACTCCGTTGTTATCATCTGATGTTGCCATCGGCTTGCCATCGCCATATTCTCGAAGTGACTGTGGAGTTACTGCGGAACTATTGCTTCCGGTTGCAAAACCTACTGCCAGTCACCCGCAAACTCCTGAACCTGCTGGGATCGTTAGTATTCGTGTCCCTACTTCACCTTTTCTGCCGGGTACGGATTCAACACCTGGTACATCGGGACTGCAAAATTCATCATCTGGCAATCTCGTGGTAGTTAAGAGGCCTCCTCGTAAGATGATTTTCATATCGAAGCTTTCTTCTACAACCACAGCCAACGACATCCTGAGCTACATAAGCAACAAAAGTGCTATACCAGTTTCATCTATAAATTGCTTCGAGTTTAATTTGAATGAACCTCGTGAAATAGCATCATTCGAGCTATTTACTCCTGATATTTATTTCAATCTGCTTCTTTCTGCTGACTTCTGGCCTGATGGGACATTGGTACATGAATATGTTCCTCGAGTTTGACCCGCCTCTTCTTGAAGACACCTATACCTGCAGCCGTAACATCGCATTCAAAAAAAGATTAAGTATCGCCGAATCTTAGGTATAAATTCTAAACATAACTATACTTTATATTATCAAAACGTAGGCGGTATGAGAACTAAATTTAAAAAATTGTACCTTACATCTTCATCATTTGATTTCGATATTATTATTTTTATAGAAACTTTGCTTTTAAACAGTAATTTTACGGTTGAATTTATGAGTGGCTCCTTCTTTAATGTATTTCGTAAAAATCGCTGCGTGAACACTACAGGTTTGCTCAGAGGCGGAGGAATACTGATTGCAGTTCGTAGTTGCTTTCCTTGTAGACAGCTCGAGCTGCTTTCAAATAACCTAACACCTTCTACCAATTTTGATGTTGATCAATTAATTTTGAAAATTTCCTTTTCATCAGACTTTGATCTTTTTTTGATTGCCAGCTACTTACCTCCTGGTATCCCTTAAAAGCTTTTTAAATTACACTTCGATAATTGTCGTAATCTACTTGATAATTTAGGACCATCTCAACATGTAGTGTTCACCGGTGATTTCAACTTGGCGGATATTGTATGGGAGTTTAATAAATTTGATAGTCTAGGGTATAAGATGACTAGTGAAAGAGGGATTGAACTTATAAACTTTTTTTATCAGTATGACCTAATTCAGGTAAATCCAAATAAAAATTGTTAAAATCATGTTCTTGATCGTACGTTTGCTGATAAAGAATTTTTTGTTAATATTAAATTAGCTGATTCTTCCATTCTCAATAACTCTGCTTTCCATGATGCCTTTATAGTTGATTTTTCAGTCTTTCACTATCAGAAAATTTCAAATGGTCAAAGATTGCGTAGGGATTATAATAAAGCTGATTTTGATGCAATGAACAATTACTTGGATTCGGTTTCATGGAATAATATATTATCATCACTTGATTTGGAATCTATGTATGACACTTTCTTTTCTATTTTAAATTCTATTATTAGTCGCTTTGTTTCAGTCAAAAAAAGCATTTTGCATGGACACCCGGTCTGGTTTAATAGGAGGCTTTTGAACCTTAAAAATAAAAAGAATAAGGCCTACAAGCGTTTAAGGAATGACAGATCTAATATAGAACTAAAATCTTGGTACCTACTTTGCCAAAAGGAATTTGATGTTCTAAACAAATTTTTGTACAGAAGTTACAGATTATCGTGTGAAAATAAATTAAAATCGAATAGCAGATTTTTCTGGAACTTCATAAATTCCAAAAGAAATACTAATGGGTTACCAAATCTCATGTATTTTAATGACTCTTCATCTAATGATACTAAGGCGATTTGTGATTACTTTGCTGACTATTTTAGTTCAGTTTATAGCAATTATGATGGAGTTGATTCTTTTTCGAATTTGGAATCTATGATAAACCTTGGTGATTTGCATTTTGATAGACTAGATATTGAAAAAGCTCTTGTTGACATTAAGGGTGTATAAAGTGAAGGTTCTGATGGTATTTCTCCTATCTTACTTAAGAACTATGCAACTTCTTTATCTTTCCCACTTCATCTTATCCTGGTTTCTTAGATATTTGGAAAATATTTCACATTGTGCCGATCCATAAAATCGGTCCTAAACAAAACGTTAGCAATTACCGTCCTATTTGCAAGATCCCTTCCACTCCGAAACTGTTTGAAAAGTTAATTACAAACAAAATTTCATCTTTAGTAAAGAATTTTATTTCTGTTCAACAGCATGGGTTTATTCAGGGCAGATCGGTTTGTCGATTGTCGATTGTCGATTTTCTGCAATTTTGTTATAAAAACTTCGAGATTGGCCTGCAAACTGATGTGATTTTCACTGATTTTGCAAAAGCATTCGATAGGGTTAGCCACAAAAATTTAATAAGGAAACTTTCCTGTTTGGGGTTTCACTCAAATATACTTGATTGAATTGAATCTTATTTGAGTAATCGGATCCAATTTGTGAAAATTAATGATAGTCTGTCTAAACCTATTAATGTAAGTTCGGGCATCCCACAAGGTAGCCACCTTGGACCGTTGTTATTCCTAGTTCTTATTAATGATCTTCCCAACATTATCAAGCATTCTGAATGCCTTTTGTTTGCTGACGATCTAATGATATTTCGTGCAATTAAAAGGAAAAGCAATTGTAATGTTTTACAGGAAGACATTAACGCAGTTGACGAATGGTGTGTTGTTAACAATTTGCCCCTGAATACTTCGAAGTGTCAATGCTTCACACTTTCTAGGTCTTTTACTTCCATTTTGCATTATTATTACATTAAAAACACTCCACTTGATAGAGTGACCTCAAAAAGGGACCTGGGTATTTTGCTTGATCCTCGCCTAACTTTCAATGAACACATTGACTATATAGTCTGTAAGGCTAATTCTCTTCTAGGTTTCCTTAAATGAAACTCAAGAGATTTTAATGATCCCTACACACTGAAAACTCTTTTCATTTCTTTAGTTAGACCCCACTTGAAGAATTGCAGTATTATTTGGAATCCTTCTTATGATTTGCACTCCTATCGAATTGAAAGAGTACAGAAAAGTTTTACCCGCTTTTTATTTTTCAAACTAAATTGGCGAATCGAAACGCCTTCCTATAAAACCAGATTATTGTTATTTAAATTTAATACTTTAGAATGTCGTCGTAAATATTTTTGCGTTATGTTGGTCAGAGACTTAATTCATTATCAAATTCAGTGTCCTACCTTGCTATCTATGCTTGATTTTTATTCTCCTTTTCGAATGCTATGCTCACAGTTCCACTTCCGTGAAAGTATACACCGGACTAATTACGGTCAAAATGCATCACTGAAGTTAACTCTATATTACCATCAATAGATATTTTTCTAAATTGTTCCAGACTTAAATTTAAAAATAATCTACTAATAATCTTATCTGATAATGTTTGATTGTTAAGTTTCCTTTCTTATTTATTTAAAAAAAAAGAAATTGTATGTGTTTATTTTATGAATGTTTGTTTTGTATCCAAAATACTTCTAAATTTTGTTATTTAGTCTGTAAGAGATTATTATACTCTGTTAGATGAAATAAAGAAAGAAAGAAAGAATGAATATTCTTGTCCAAAACCCGACCGAATATTACCGACACCTTCATCCCCTTTCAATAAAGTCCATGTTTAAGCGCTGTAAATTAGGGATGGAATGATCGGAGTCTTATATAAAGTTTCTTTAGTTGTTCGAGATAAGACTTTACTGGTGAATTGCCTTATTAGCCTAAAACAACAGAAATTGGCAAGAGTTGTTCATCGTTTTCAGAATTATTAGCCGAGCCAATTTGAACAAAGTCCCTTACTACCTCGAAGATGTAGCTGCCGGCTATGAGATTCTGTCCAATTCGTCGTTGCTGACTGTCCCTTTTTGTTGGGAGCATATACAATACTTGGTTTTGCCCTCGTTTATCGCTAAACGCATTTGGGCCGCTTCTGTTTCAATGATTGTAAACGCACCTGTGGTAGCCCGCTGAGTTCTTCCAATAATGTCAATATCGTCGGCGTATACAAGAAGTTGTACGCACTTTTGATAGATTGTGCCTCTGATGTTGGCTTGTGAGTTTCGAGCGTCATCTTCTCTAAAACCCTTTTCGACATCAAAGGTCTCGGTGAGGTCATTAACGACCTTGATGGAGCGTCTTCATCGTCATCCTGCAGAGAAGAACAAGTTTGGCAGAAATTTCATAACTTGACATAACTCTTTTTGGCTGTTCTCTCTAGATGCTGCCATAAGCGGCCCTGAAATCGATGAAGAGATGATGAGTATCGATTTGAACTTCTGGGATTTTCTCCAGGATCTGCCGGAGTGTGAAGATTTGATCGCTGGTGGACTTTCCTGGCCTGAAACCGCACTGATAAGGGCCAATTAGGCTGTTGATGAAAGGTTTCAGGTGTTCACACAATATCGCAGAAAAGATCTTGTATGCGATGTTGAGGAGATTGATGGCCCTATAATTGGCACAGTTGAGGGGATTGGGCAAACCATGCTGAGATTATATTCATCAGGCTTCCACTCGTCTGACTAAATCTTGGAGTTGAGTTGGTGTATGTTCTCTACCTATTCATCACCAGCTACCTTGAAAAGTTCGGCCGGTAAGCCGTCAGGTCCAGCAGACTTATCAGATTTTAGCTTGGATATTGCTATTCTCACTTCGGTTTGGTCAGGTGGATGGAAATTTTGACTATCATCATGTTGAATGGTTCATTATGCCTGACAGCGGGATGTTGGTCTTTGTCGCTGTTTTACACTCCGCAGAAGTAGTTTTTTTATATTCTCATCACCGACTATGATTTTCCTACAAGGTTTCCATCTTCACCTCTACATGTTTGTATACGGGTTTTGCTTCTCTGGCGCGTTCCTATTACCTTTTGGTAAAACTTCCGTATATTGTTCCTAGAGCGTAAACTCATTTTCCTTTGGAAAGCCGATATTCTCCCAACCAGGGGTTTCGCGATATAATATAAAGTATAATATAGTTTTATACATATGTTTTTTTTTTTTTTTTGTCAGAAGCTTTCACGTGGCGACAAATGCTCTCATATTTTTTCAGACTTTCGCGAGAGGTGGGACATTGAAAAACTTGTTGGTGTTTTCTAGGATTCGAACATTAAACTTCACGCGCAGTGGTCCGATACACTAACCACTGTGCCACAAGAGAGTTTGTAATCAGTTTCAAATCAGCTTACACTCAAAGTTGAAGGACTTGAGAACTTTAAGCGCGATAGAATGGTTATGTGAGATCTACGAACGCATTCTTAGGCACACAGCTTGATGCATAAACCTCAGCTTTAGAGATAGAAGTATAAATTGAGATACATTATGTATGGGGTAAAACATATGCGAGCATGTTAGGTTGATTACTTACTTACTTAGGTGGCACTACAGTTCGGGGTGAATCTGGGCCTCAACCAACAAGCCTCTTCATTTAGCTCGGTCTTTAGCTAATTGCTTTCAGTTGTGCTCTCCAAGTTGGTCGAGGTCCCCTTGAACTTCTGCGTACCACCTACGGCGAGGAGGTCCTCTACTGCGTCGTCCCTTCGGATTAGATTCGAAGACTCTGCGGGCCGGAGCGCAGCTCTACATGTCCTAGCCATCTCAGACGTCCAATACGCAGTTTTTTGACTAGGTCGATGTCGCTGTACAGCTCGTAAAATGCGTGATTGAACCTTCTCCTCCAAAACCCGTCAACGCAAACAAATTTCTCTCAAAGCGACCAAGGATATCTTTATCCTCTTTTAATAAAGTCCATGTTTCAGGCCGTAAACCAGCACTGGCATGATCAGGGTGTTATACAGAGTCTCCGTAGTTATTCGAGATAGGGCTATTAGTTAGGTTGATTGCTGAACAAATTACAAAACAGTTTCTATAAATATTGTCTACAGTCCTACAAATATTGGATGAGAGCAATTTATTCCGCCGACTACAAAGGACGAAACCCTTCGACTTGGCGAGATAATGATAAACCGCGTCTATATTGCGGAACATGCAGGATCTTTCAGTGGAAAGTACCCTGCCAAACGTTTTTATTTCGTGATAGAAAAATTGCTTGATAAGTTATTACTTAGTTGCGATATCTAACAAATTTATATCGAAGGGTGGTGTGTTTTTAGTCAGTAAGTGAAAAGAAAAAAAAAAAAAAAAGTTTCTTAAAAGGATTTTTCTAAGTTTCAGTGGTTAGATAACGGTCTAAATTCCATTCCAAAACTCTTCTCAAGAATAGTTTTTTTTTTAATTTTCTTATAGTGCTTTTCTCTAAAATCCAATCTATTTGGATTATTTATTTGTTATTTTTGTCCTTCAGATTTCGTATGATCTTGTTCGACTCCCATGGGTCCCCTTTTGCTAGACAAAAGAAAGAAAATAATCTTAGAAGAAGGAAAGATTCGAATATTACGCATGTACAATATTAAGATCGATAATTCAGTCCTTTTTACATTGAATGTAAGTTCCACCATCGGAAGCTTACGTGAAAGATCACAACCAAATGAATCCTTATTTCAAATTGAATTGGACATTTAAATCAAATGCGAGCTATATAACAAACATTCTCATCTACTTTAACAAAACAACTACCATTACGTTAAAATTCTTATGAAAGTTTTTTATTTTTTATTTTAAAGTTCTAGGTTAACGTAGTCGTATATATTATTGTACTTCTTTGAATACCATAATTAGAATCCTTCCTCGCAGAATTTTCCCTTTGTTTTGGTGCTACAGGACATAAAATTTGGGTCGTGAACTCAAAACTCAAACTTCACTCCTTTTTTAATACTTCAACTCGTTGACTTGATCTTTATTGCTACTCATAAAAATCCTCTTAGCCTTCATTCATCCAAGATAAGCCACTCAATAATAGTGTACCCTATCTCGTCCATCCTTCCGTCTAAGCCAGTTGACAAATCCCATTTTATGCCTACCCGACTATCTACTTAAATCAACACAAAGCCGACAAGGAATAAGAAAGGACATATTTACACATATCCTTAAATAAACACATAAATATTCTGCACGGGAAGTGCAAGGATAATAACATTATCACATCATTAAAATTACCTTACGCGTCCACATGGATATCCCATTAAAAATCCACACACATCCTGCAAAAGATATCAGCAAAAAGAAGAAAAAAAACACAACACACCTCTGTACACACTTGAGGCCAAACACTCTCTAGGGAATACAACCCCAAAAGCTCGTCGTCAACGTAGCGTTGAATCCAAATGAACTCCAATTATTTGCAGTTCATTCATGTTTACTATTATCATTCGGTGATATTCTGGCACGGCTTTCATTTGTTTATTCCTTCTCCTTTGTATTTTCACATCCTCGGTGAATGCGAAAGCATATTCAATAGCCAACGGCGGCACCACGCATCCCTGGACACACACAGACAATCAACAATGCCAACCTTGACGAGAGGGTGAAGGGTTTCAATTTCTACTGCAGACGTCTTTTTCTGTGCTGCCAAAAAGGTCACCTTCCATGCTGCTGATCCTCCTTTCTCAAGGTGGAGACCAGTGACCGAAAAAATATTCAATCGTCCTTCAATTCCAACACACAAACACGCACACCCTTCCACATTGCATCGAGGGAAGCAAAAGAAAAAAAAGTGACTAAGGACTCACTGCCAGTCCGGGTGGTGGATAGAACTCCCATTGTCATCTCGTTGATTCTGAACGTGCCAGGGGACGACGATGTGGGAAATGTTCAACATAATAAATTCCCCATTTTCACAGTTCACTTACATGGCGGTTTATCAAGATTTTGCCTCTCCGATAGTCGAACGTGGGAAGCAAAGCGAAGGGATGTGACGGGTACATAAGTTTCCTACGCTGAACGCCACCGAGCCGAGGTGGGCCTTTGAAGGGTAAATCATTAAAAACCCAAACTCCAAAGTGTATACATATCCACGTGTGCTCGTATATAGGGCATCAGGATTCAGGACCCATCAACGTGCATATGTTACACTAAGCGCAACATTGATTTATACCCTGAGCGCACATCGACAATCCGGAAGAACGTATGCATACGTGCTTCCCGTCGACCTACCAAAGCCCTATGGCTGAGACAGCCTGACAGCATGTTAGCAGAAGCCCTGGTGTATGGCTAAACTTTTCAACAGTCACTGTTCAAAGTGGAGTTGATGCTCACGTTTATAAGGTGTGGACAACTTCTTAGGAACAGGGACCTTGAGCAAGCGAAAAATAGAACGAAAGTCAAAGGATTGCAAATTAAAAAGGACTTAAGCAGCGCAAATAAGGATGTGCCCTCAGTTTTACATCAGAAATAGTCTCCATCCTCTATCTCGAGGCACACTCACCCATAAAAGTTCATTAAACGCAAAACAAACAACAACCTCGGCTAATAAAAGCCATAAGACAACACTGTTGATATTGAAGTGATGTCCTTTTTGTCTTACACTAAATACCATTTTTATTGCGCGCAACACCCATATTAAATTGCAGGAGCTTGGAGAAATTTTAAATTTAAAATCCTCAACGCGTCCGCAAGCCAATAAAACTTTGAAGAGGGTCCACACGAGAAAGAGAGCGTAGGCTTTGAGTCCTTGTTGGCCATTTTCCTCGGCACGTGAATTGATCAGGATCAGATTTATTTATGGGTAACAATGATACATGACTATAAAAACGAGGAAAAGGTGGACTCAAGTGGTGTTCCTGTGTGTGTCCTTGTCCTTCTGGTCATATACACGAGTGTATAATGTTTTATTGACATTTTATTGTTTGATGAATCGGCTAAAGGAATTCAGTCGTTATACCAGCAATTAACGTGTGTATATGCTGCGTGTGTCCTTTGGGGGCATTTTTTATTTTGCCTTTCTATATGAACCTCACAGTAGCAGTACTTTTTATGGATGATGGTTGTAAAATTTTGTTTTGCGGAAGAAGGGTGATGGGTTTCCTTTCCGCTTAATAAATTAAGCTATTTTTTTTTAAGGATAATGATGGGATCGAAGTAGAAATACTTTGAGGTTGGATAAGATTTATTGATTTTTTTCAGTAGGCATCTGCGAGATTATGACAGAGGGAGGTAGCACGGAGGGGAACATTGAAGAAATTAATAAAGGAAATACGTTATAGTGGTAACCAGACTGGATAGAGAGAAAATGATATCAGACTCATAAGTAATGGCATGTTTATTGTTCGCCATGCAGAACACGTTTTCGAGTAGCATATTTCAGAGGATGATGTCGAAGGCCCTAACAGAAAAAATTCTACGAGCTTAAGAAAGACAACAAAGTGGAGGGGAGCTTAATAGGGATATAAAATGAAGGTTAAATACCAACCTTGAGACAGCGACTTTCACCTAAGTAGAAGCCATTCTTAAGAGTAGACACAGCTTCCAAAAGGACCAGCAAAAGAACATTTTCAACTGAAAAAAAATTAGTGACAACTTCTCAAGCAAAGCTGAGCACAACTGAGCTTCATTGTTCGTTGCCTGAAATACATTTTCCTTGTTGGGAAAATTCAGACTGTTTGGCGAATTCTAAGGCTACCTGCTTTTGTAAAAATCAGTTTTATTGCCCACAGCCTTACTTCAAATTTAGATCTCCCAAAGAGTTTTTTCCCAATTGTGAAAGGATCCTCTCATTACTCCTATCCACAAGAGACGAATGAATGGTAAATAACTAACAAAGGCCTCGTAGGAGCAGAATCTCCCGATAGGTGTTGGTCCGCTAAATAACAAGCAAGAGCCACTGCAGCCGAACAACTTGGAGCTCTGTTAATAAGTCCTACTTCCACCTCCTCGTAGTGCCATTTGGGAATTTCTCTGGAAATTGCGAACGGAAGAGGACGAAGGGCGAACCTCCTGCGCCACAAAACAGGATAAATGTCGGTTGGTCTGTAGCCCATCGAGCCGCAACCGTTTTTTTTTTTTTTCCGAGGGTAGGTGAAAATCTTCAAGAAGACACTATGAGGATCGACAGCGCGTGCTCATAGTAGTGTGGGATTCTTACCCACTAAAAAACCTCCCTTCAAAACATACTTGTTTTCATTTTTTACTACAACTAAGTATTCGACTTATCAAGCAGTTTTCATTTCACGAAATAATGACGTTTTGCAGGTGCCTTCCCATTAGAAGTTCCTGCTAGTTCCGCAGTTTGGACGCGGTTACTTATCGCGCTAAGTCTAAAGGTTTGGTTCTGTGTAGACGGCGCAGTAAAGTTCTTTCTTCCAAAACTTGGAGGACTGTAATATTTACGTGACTTTCTAGTCGACTTTTATGCCTTCTCGCGTAGTTTTTGATTTCGTCTTCTCTAGTTTTAATGCCAAGATCTCTGTGGATATCGCTGTTTCTGATATACCACGGCGCATTAATAATACCTCTTAGTACTTTGTTCTCAAAAGTTTGTAAAATTTTAATATTAGTTATTTTGGTACAACCCCAGAGTTGTATACCATATGTCCATACGGGCTTTAGCACTTGCTTATATAAAAGCAGTCTGTTCTCTATATTAAGCTTGGAATATTTTCCAAGTAACCAATACATTTCGCTATATTTATTATCTAGTTCTTTGCGTTTTTTCTTAACGTGCGTTTTCCATTTCAGCTTTGTATCAAGTGTCATTCCAAAATACTTAGCCTCGTTTGCAAACGGAATTTGAACCGAGATTGAAAAGATCGGCAAATTATTTATTTTCCTATAAGTAAAATTTACATGAACAGATTTGGTCTCGTTGAGTGCGATTCGCAAAACCTTTGTCCATTCATTTACTCTATCCAAAGCTTCTTGCAGTTTTTCTGTACTATCTTCGACCGTTTTACCTACTGCCAAGATGGCAGTGTCGTCGGCAAATGTAGCTAGCTCAGTGCCTTCTACTTGCGGTATATCACGGGTGTATAATAGATACAAGACTGGACCAAGAAAGCTTCCTTGCGGCACCCCAGCCATTATCTCCCTGAAATCCGAATATTCATTTCCACATTTGACGCGGAATAGCCTATTCGTAAGGTAGTTCTTCAAAATATTATATAGGTGTTCTGGCAGAACTTGTCGTAATTTAAACTTTAAGCCTTCATGCCAGACCTTGTCAAAGGCTTGAGAGACGTCAAGGAATACGCTTGAACAAATCCTTTTTTCTTCAAGAGATTTTTCGATTATATGAGTTATTCTATGCACTTGTTCAACTGTAGAATGCTTACTTCTGAATCCGAATTGATGATCCGGAATGAGATGCCTTTCTTCTATAACCGGCTGTATTCGCCTAATCAAAATTCTCTCGAACACTTTGGATATGATTGAAAGAAGCGAAATCGGTCTATAAGACGTTTTTTCATTCGGCGGTTTTCCGGGCTTAAGGACCATTATGACTTCGGCCACTTTCCATTGACTGGGAACATATTCTAGTCTAAGCGCGGCGTTTATAATGAACAGAAGCTTCATTAGACCTTTTCTCGGAAGTGCTTTAAGAACCTCTCCCGTAATTAGGTCGTATCCAGGAGCCTTCTTAGGTTTAAGTTTCTTTATTTCTTCCTTAAGTTCGGTTAGTGTTGCATTTCTTATTATACGATTGTCAATATACGACGTATTTATATTTTGAATAAGGGCCTGTCCATCAAGCGGTTTGAAAGTTTCTTCCAGGTGGGCGGCAAAAACTTGCGCTTTCTCTTTATCATGCCTGGCCCATTCGTCTTGATTTTTCCTAATTGGGGCGGCTTGAATTTGAGGTTTTTTTAATACCTTTTATAGCTTTCCAAAGCGAATAATTAGAATCTTTTTCTGCCGTTAAGCTTTCTAGGTGAGTTTGCATTTCATTATTCTTAAGGTCTTTAATAGATCTTTTTAATAAGTTACACAAACGGTTAAGATGTGCTTTATGTTGCGGAGCCCGAGTTTGTTGCCATTTTTTGCGCGCTTTCCTCTTCTCCTTAATCATCTCTTTTATTTCCTGCGGATAATTTTGAATATAGCTGGCCGGCGTTTTCTTAGGTTTCGGAGTATTCTTCCACGCGGCATTCTGTAGGATTTCGACGAAGCGATCAACTTCAACTTCAAGTTCATAGGGCGTTTTAAGTGATACCCTCAGCTCAGTATTTGATTCAATATCTTTTTTGAAGCTATCCCAATTCGTTTTCGCGCTGGTTAATCTGGTCGGACCTACTTTTTTAATCAGAGCATCGCTTATCGTCATAATGATTGGAGAATGATCAGAGGAGAGATCAAAGCTTTCTTCAACTTTTATACAGTTGCCAGATATACCTTTAACAATAAAGAAATCGATCAGATCTGGTATCTTATTTCTATCAGTCGGCCAATATGTTGGTTTACCCGTCGAGTGAAAATCACAACTATATTGCATACCCGCATTATAAAGCTTTCTACCTTTCTGAGAGGCGTACCTTGAACCCCAGAAGGGGTGTTTCGCGTTGAAATCGCCACCAATAATAAAATTTGGTTTAAGGGAGTTGAAGATGTTTGTGAAATCAGTTTCTTCAAGTTTACATCGCTGTGGACAATATATAGACGAAATGTTGAAAGCAAAATGTCTATTTCTAACGCGTACCGTGCTTACTTGCATTGCTTCTAATTCAATCTTTATTTCCGCTGAGTGTTCGATACATTCTTTTATAAACAAAGATGATCCGCCTCTGGCTCTTTCCGATGGGTGGAAGGCGTGATACACGCTATATCCCCTTATCTTAATATTCGATTGCCTTGTCAGATGAGTTTCACAGACCAAGCATATATCAATGTCTTTTTCTCGTATAAGTATTTCTAACTCGTCGAGTCGTCGTATGAGCCCGTTGGCGTTCCATGTAAGAATTTTAAGCGTTTCTTTCATATACTGGTTGAAGTGCGCGTGTTATGAATGTTGGTTTCTAGTGCAACTAGTCTCTCGAAAATAAGTTTGTTTGTTGTGCATTGCTCTTCAAGTTTCGCAAGAACTAGGGAAAAAACATTGGATACATGATCTTGTGAGCTACCTCTAACAATGTTTTCCAATGTCGCAGCTTGAGCAGGAGTCTTTACGTTAAAGCTTGAAGTATTTCTTGCTTTGATCTCCCGTGAGCTGTCGGTCTTGTACTTGCCATTAACTGTCATCACCGCTAGAGCATAAGACTGCGCGCCAATATTCGAAGATTTAGTTCCTGTTACCTTTTCTCTACTACGATTGGGTTTTTCTTCATTACCCGATCTTAAGGGAATATTGACCGATTTTTTATCTTTCGCTGCTTTTTTCGTAGCTATTTTGGGTCTAATTTTAGTTGGTTTTGGATTCATGCCCATGGATATTTTGAACGTATCGCGCCTTTTTTGGAGCTCTTTCGCCACTTCGCAACCTCGATAGTTCGCAGGGTGTTTTCCTTTACAGTTTATGCAAGTGGTTGGAGTTTGCTTATTTAGGTGACACTCACCTGAGAGATGTTTACCTGCGCATTTCACGCATCGCGGTTCTTTCTGGCAGTAAGTCTGCGTATGATTGAAGCCCTGGCAGCGCTTACACTGCGGGATCGATCTGGAGCTCTTACGCAAAGGTTCGATTTTGACCACGATGTTTAGAATAGTCTTAATGCCATATATTACATCTTTGTTTTCGACTTTATCAAAAGTTAGCATGAAAAGTGGAAGTCCACGCTTTACCATTTTTTCCTGATCTCCCTCCGACTGTTGCTTCTCCTTCTTGATAATATTGACTGCATCAAGAATTTTAAAGCCTTTGCCTTGAAGGTCGTTCATTACATCTTCTTTAGTGCACGAGGGGTGGAGACCCCTTGCTACAACACGCAGTGGTCTTTCTAACTTATTTTCATAAGTATACCACTGAATCTTCTCGGCATTCAATTTTTGGGAGACTGCTCAGTAACCGTCGGCATCATCGATATTGATTCTCCACGTATTGTTTCGGAGAGATGTCACCTTAAATTTCGATGCCAGCGTTCCTTTAAGAAGGCAATGCAACTTATTATAGTCCATAATTCCGACGACGTTTATCGGTGGCGGAGGACGTAATTTTAATTGTTGTGGCTTTTCTTGCAACTCCTTGCGCTTTGCATCTTTTTGTGGCTCGACTTCCGGTGAGGAACCAGCTTTTCGTTTTTTGCTAGGTCGTTTCTTTTCGATCCAATTCGTTTCACGTGTTAGCTCTTATTCGTCCGTCTGATATTCGCGACTAGGTGAGCGATGTGGGCTAACTGTATTTTCTTTTTGTGGATACGAGTTTTTTAAGGCATTATTTTCTTGCCTGAGCAAATCAACCTCTTTCTTAAGCTCACGATAGAGTAGCTCCATTTCGGTAAGCTTGGTACGGAGTACGTCGTTTTCCTCCTCAATGCTTTTTGATTTCGCTGAGTCCCGTTTTTCACGCGCTTGCGCTTCCGGCGGACTTCTTTTTCCGGAGACGTTCGATCTTGTTGGTGGAGATCGAGATACCCTTGTACTTTTTGAGAAGGGATTTATTAGGTGCAATAAAAGGCTCTCCCCAGAATCCGTAGAGCCGACCTCCGAAGAGGGTGGATTTTCCAGTGTACCTGGACTGCCACCTGGGGTATTAAAATCGTTAGTTTTGTTCATTGCATGTTCTTGTATACGCCATACTCGGTATACGGAGGGTGGATTTTTGTCGCCTCTTACGACAGGCATGCCTACCTCGGGTACATTCTGACCCCTACTCGAAGGGGTAGGAAACGGAAGGGGTAAGGAAACGGAAATTTATGCCTCGGATACGGACGGATAATTTGATGATGATCTTTATGTTTCGAAGATGGACAACGGTCGGATTCTGGAACGTTAAGACCCTCCTGGACTCACTCTAGGAAGGGCCTTATAACGTCAGATTCCTCCAAATAGAACGAGAATTCGCACGCTGTGACAGACATCTTAGGCTGAGCGAGATAAGATGATTCGATGCCAGCGAATACAATACAACTCCCCAACAAAAAGCACTGTCATGCTCTACTCTAGTAAAGCAGCTGGAAGTGCACGGACCCGGAGTAGGACTAGTGCTAACTCCAACAGCACGAGGACGTCTCATATCTTGGATACCTCAGAGTGACCGGATATTGACAGCTAGGTTCCAGTGTAGAGTAAGAAAAATGACCACCATACAGTGCTATGCTCCGACTCAAGACGTGACTGAGGATAAAAAGCACAATTTGTATAGCCTATTAGGTCCCGCCTTCAACCAAACGTCTAATGGTGATGGGGGATCTCAATGCAAGGGTAGGTAGCGACAACACCATGCTTACGCGCGTGATGGGAGTTCACGGCCTTGGAGACTGTAATGATAACGGTGTGCGGTTTGTGGACTTCTGCAATACCAACCGCTTAGTCATTCGAGGAACGTTGTTTAAGCATAACACCTGCCATAAGATCAGTTGGGTCTCTACTGACAGGCAACGAACATCCAACCAGATCGACCACATTGCGATCAGTCGCCGCTTTAGAAATTGTCTCCTGGACGTCTGAAACAGACGTGGAGCTGACATCGGACTAGAACGAGATCACCATCTCATGTTAGCTCATATACGCGTTCGTACTGCATCCGTCAATAGCAACCGCTCAAACTTACTTGACATCACCACATTTAATATCGACAGGCTCAAGGTGCCCCAAGTGCGCCAACAGTTCAGGGACCACCTTGCCTTAGAAGCAGAAGTAATCAGCAGCACAATACAGAAGAGCATGGATGGCCACTGGAATGCTGTGAAAAATGCTTTTGTAGCTGGGGCGCGCACCTATGTCGGTAAAAGGCAGAAAAACCATCGCACATGGCTATCTGTGGACACCTGGAGAGGGATTGATGAGCGTACAGAAATCAAAGCTTGGATTGCAGCAGACTCAATAGTAGAGAGAGCCGAGCTATAAGTCAAATACCGTTCGAAGAAGAAAGAAGTGCAGCGAAGTGTGACGAGACGTGACAAACTTCAGCACATCAACTCACTGGCTTCAAGGGCTGAAGAAGCAGCGAGCAGGTGCGACAGTAGGACTGTTTATAGCATCACTAAGGAGCTCAGTGGTGATCGGAACTCCAAACAATACCCAGTGAAGAGCCTAAACAGTAATCTTCTGATCTCGAATGAGGACCAGCTCACTAGATGGAGAGAACATTTTGCTACAGTGCTAAGCCTCTTAGACGATGGCGGTATGATCTTGAATTCGAATGAGCAGTTCGAAGCAAAAAATTCCCAAATTTGCACCGTATCTCCCAGTAAATCCGAAATAATAACAGCAATCAAGTCGCCCAAGAAGAACAAAGCGGTGTGTATTGATTGTATCCCTGCCAAACTGTTTCAAGCGACGCCAAATACATCGGCAGACTTGCTGCACCCTCTAATACTTGAAGCTTTGGATAGCGAACAATTTCCGGAGATGTGGAAAAGGGGGATGATCATTAAACTTCCGAAAAAAGGAAACTTGACGGAATGCGGAAACTGGAGAGGTATTTGCGTTCTTCCAGCCGTAGCCAAAATAATAGCTAGAATAATTCTGGAACGAATCAAAGTGCATTTAGATTTGACTCTCGACGTCGAACAGGCAGGCTTTCGTGCTGGATCCTCCTGCATCGGCCACATAAACACCTAACGGATCATAATCGAACAATGCGTTGAGTAGAGGTCTCCGATATATTTTCTCTTTATCGACTTCGAGAAGGCTTTCAACAGCTTGAATCTGAAGACCAAATTAATATATGTAGATCCACATGTAAAAAATTCAACAACGCCTATTTTTTTTACAATTATTTCTATGAAATTTATTATTTTGAATACAATAAGAATATTAAAAAAAAAAATGTTCTAAAATTTTAGGTTAGGTTAGGTTAAGTTGAAGTGGCTACCAGCTTAGAATAATAGGTCCAAGGTTATACCACATGGTTCATGGGAGAAATTTTCTCCTACCTACTCGTTATACCATTCTGAGCTTCTTATGAAGCGTAGGAGGATCGTGATATCTATATTTTTCAGGTCGCCTATGTCGTTGTAAAATGGGGCTCCTAGGTGAAGCTTCTTTCTATGGGAGAGAGCTGCGCTGGAATAAAGAAGGTGAGGAATAGTTTCCTCCTCTTCTTCATCCATGCAGCTTCTACAAAAGTCGTTCGCAAAGAGGCCTTGCGTTGAAGCATGCTTGCCCATTAGACAGTGTCCAGTGATGACACCTATTATAGCGCCGATATGCAATCTGTTGAGAGAAATCAAAAACTTAGAACGTTTTAGATCTAGCTTCGGCCAAATTTTTTTTGTCGCTAGACATGTGGATCCACTTGTCCACTTAAGGTTCGTAATCTCGATAGCATCCAGCTTAAATTTAAGTTTGCAAGTAGCGGTTGGTATACCTAAGGAGCCTTTGTCCGGCAGGATGGGTATAGTTGTTCCTATTCCGGCGAGTTCATCCGCCTTACAATTCCCTGGAATGTCCCTATGCCCCGGCATCCAACACAGGTGAATATTGAACTACTCAGCCATCTCTACGAGAGACGAGTGGCAGTCTAGAGCTACTACGGAATTTATAGAGGTCGATTTGATTGCTGCTTGGCTGTCTGAAAAGATGCGGATATTTTTAGCAGATATTACGTTTTTCTTAAGCCAAGATAAAACTTCTTTGATCGCCAAAATTTCCGCCTGGAACACGCTACAATGATTTGGAAGACGGAAGAAGAGCTTAAGATTAAGCATGTCAGAGAAAACACTTCCACCAACTCCATCCTTGGATATTGAGCCGTCAGTGTAGAAGTGGATTGACCCATCTTCTAAGAATGTATCATCATTCCAGAGTGATCTGGAGGGGATGGTGACGAGGAAATTCTTATCAAAATTTAGACGTGGAATGGTCTAATCCGTCTTTTCGGGAGAGATTTTGCATTTATTCAAAATGGAAGCGTGGCCAAATTCGTTTCTTGACCACTGTTGGGTAGCTTCGAGGCGAACGGCTGCATTCGCTGCCATTTGCTTGCTAGAAGGAGGGTCGACTAGCGGAATTTTATACTTCCTGGAGAAGAGTTCAAGTTCAGTTTTGTGGGGGTTAACACCCAAACCACACCGAACCGCCCATCGAGTGAGCTTGTTTAAAGCGCTTGTAGGAGCTCTTTTAGAGTATTTAAATGCTTTCCCAAGACGGCCAAAGCAACATCATCTGCATAAGCGATTGCCGTGCATCCCTCACCTTCCATGATTATCAGTAGATCATTGATCACCAAATTTCACAAAAGGGGGATAGAGCACCACCTTGCGGAGTGCCTCTACTGACAGACCTTCTGGTAGACGTCACACCCAGCTTAGAGTTAATAATCCGACCATTAACCAGTAGATTAATCAGTTCGCAAAGTGAGCTGTCGACCTTCAGGTCTTATAGTGCATCTGCTATCGCTGATACATTGACATTGTTGAAAGCGCCTTCTATATCCAGAAAAGCAACCATTGTATACTCCTTATGAAACGGGGAGTATTCTATTTTACGCACCAGTGAGTGTAATGCCGTCTCCACTGATTTTCCTTTGCAATATGCATGTTGGGTCGCCGACAGTAGTTTCTTATCAATACTATTGCTTAAATAGATATCAATCAGTCGTTCTAATGTTTTTAGAAGGAATGATGATAGACTTATCGGTCTAAAATCTTTTGGATTTATGTGAGAGCATTTGGCCGCTTTGGGTATGAAGAGAACTTTGACTTCTCTCCATATCTTCGGGATATATACTAGGTCTAGACAACTTCTAAAAGTAGTCTCAAGCATCGGCAGGATTATGTCCGATGACTTCTGCAACTCGGCGGGTATAATACCATCTGGTCCAGCGGATTTACTATATATGGTTTGAAGCTGTGCAGTGCCCACTGAAGCTTGCTCTGTGTAATCAGTTTTGAGGAGTTTGTTTTTTGTGCAGATGGTTTGCTGAAAACCATGTTGCTAACAGCCTGGGAACTGCCTGGGAAATGAGTGTCCAGCAGTGGATTTAGCGAATCTTCGCTTGAAGTAGTCCAACACCCATCAATTTTCTTAAGGTAACTGGGTGTTATTGGATTTGAAGAGAGCATTTTCCTCAGCCTAGATGCCTCAGAGGTTTCTTCTATTTTACCACAGAAGAGTCTCCAAGAATTTCGTTTGGCTTTCCTTAATTCTTTTTTGTATATATTTAGGGATACCTTGTACAAGTCCCAATCTAACGCGTCTCTCGTACTTTTGGCATTATTAAATAGTTTTCTACAATTATTCCTTAAAGGACCTAAACCTGCAATCCACCAATGCGGCTTCTTCTTGCCCCTGGGTTGAATCAAGGGGCAGGAGGAGGTCAACGATCTATTTAAGGCTGAGGTTAACTCCTCAACCATGCGATCAAGTTCTAGGGGATTGCAGGGGGGATTAAGGTGATCT
Organism: Brachypalpus laphriformis; assembly: GCA_945910035.1. Lineage (NCBI taxonomy): Eukaryota > Metazoa > Arthropoda > Insecta > Diptera > Syrphidae > Brachypalpus > Brachypalpus laphriformis. The sequence continues at coordinate 284,400,782 of OX246754.1, forward strand.
GAGGTTACTAAATTGCTTAAAGTTGACCTGTACTTGAGCCAATCAATTTTTTCAGTTTATAGTCAACAAAAGATTTATAAGGACTTTGTGGTGCAACGCGATCACGCGTCTAGTAGTATGGTATGCTTCCCGGTCTTGTACGTTATTATATGTTATAGCTCTTATTTAAACCTATTTAAATTACTTTTGCTTGCCGCAGTTCCCGATTAAACCATTCCGCATTTTTGTATAATACCACTCTTACTCTCATCATTGAATTTACAGCACTTTTGAGTACTAACACGAATTGTTCGCATAAACTGTTCAAACTGCGTGGTTGCAATGCCTCAGTGTTCGCAAACAAAGGACTAACAGACAACTGTGCAATGAAATTGCTCTGGTTATATTTACAAAATTTGACTAGTTTTTTATTATTGCACTTGTTTCCAGGAGACTACTTCTAAAGTGGCAGCTGATTGTAAAATGGTCAATTTGATTGGAGGTTCCTTGCCTGCCGTTGGAAACCAAGCTGACTTTGTGGCAGGTCTTGTGCACAAACATGGTGCCACCTATCACAAGGCGGTTGGCATTGCAGAAATCCACAAACCGTTTGCCGTTGTCATTGTGGTTGCATGGATTTGATGCTACCAGATTACCTGTTTGAGCCCTTCGTTGCCGTTGCCTACCATGGCATTCAATTCCCCCATTACTATGACAATGTCTCGATTTGGTGTTGTGTTGAAAACGGTACGTAAAAGATTATAGAAGCTCTCCTTCTCGTCCTTAGACGAGCCATCCGTTGGGGCGTTACATTGTATAATGGTGAAGTGTCCTACTCTTGTTCAGAATCTTCCCGTCAAAATCCTATCACCAAGAGGCTGCCAGGAAATTAGCTCCATGCGTGCTGTTCTTGTTGGTAGCAGTCCGCCTCCAAATTCCCGCGGACAAATAACCAGGAGGTTAACAAACAGGAATTAACTATCCACAAAACCTTTTAAACTGTACCCGTAATTACATCTAACTCCATCAAAAATTATTTTGTTCCAGACTTCAACGTCAGGTAATTACCCTCAAAATATAGTTCGTACAAACTACATTTACTTTCTACCCTTATCGCAAATTGTCCGAATTTCAAAAAGCATTTTAAACTAATTGCCTACAACACGTAGTGGACGTGCTGAAAGTTTTGCCCTCAAACTTTTTCTAGTACAGTACATATTTTTTGGCAAGAGTTTTATTAATTAAAGGACATGTGACCTGTATTCCATTAGGAAAATGAGAGTAGTCCACCTAATGAACTGACCAATAGTTCATTATCAGCCAGCAGATACTGGCCAGTCTTTAATGAATCAATGACATCAGTGATGTGCATGGAAAAGTTATGTTATGTACCATATTTAGATTGAGAAGGGTATGTGATACTTTTTCATGGTATCAGTGCTGTAATTAACTAAATTGTTGTGACTAGACTAGCAAGATGGTCACCGATCGATAAAAATCGAATAATCTGATTCAGAATACGAATGTTAATTGAGTTTTTCGGCTATGTAAGTCATTTCCCACCGCACAATATTCAATTAATTTATAAATAACCATTTAGCTGTTTTTTTGTTCATGCTTGGAACATAATAAATCACACCACCAACAAATTTGCCATAATTGATTCCATTTAATCTAATTAACTTTCCACGCAATCAACAACTGACGACTTTTGAAATGCAATTAATTGCCCGCCGGAAATGAAAGTGAAAAATTGAATTCGCCACGTCGTAATTCAAGCCAACAACAAGGACACAACAGGAACAGAAATAGCGAAACGAACAATAATCCATAATAATTCGCACCATCGTAGCCGCCTTTGCTCTGAATGATGATTCAACTTCGCGACTCATAATAGATTCAATCAATAAATGGAATCAGGATCAAAATAAATTGTTGCCACTTGAAGTGATTGGGCGGAAATGGAAACAACAATGGAAAATCAGTCAATGTTGGTCTTTCTCTCTTTGTGGCCCCGTGTGCGGTGTGCTTCCGTTCTGACTGACACTTCGATGTCACGGTCATCTATCAAAATGATTCCCCAGCGCGATGTCAATGATTTATGGTCGGCTCCCCTGGGTGAGGTCAAGATTCGTATAAATTTCATTAAGTGCTCTAAGTTTCACAGGATACGGCCGTATTGTGCCTGGGTGTTGTGTGGTTTGGCTTTTAATTGGAATGGGACGGGCTATTATTATTCAATTTGGCTTCACGCGGAAGGATGTCTACTTGGTGGAGAATGGAAATTAGCTTTTGTAACAATATTAATTGATAGCGGAGAGGAGGAGATAGAACTTTCAATAGGACTTCTGAAACTATTAATATGATAGACTAACAAACTTGATGAAATGACTCGATAAGCTCCTGATTGCTGAAAAAATTAAGTGAAGTTATATTTCTTGAAAGGGTTTTCAACAAAAGAACGGAGTAGTATGGAGGACTGAAAATGGTGGATTCACCCAATTTCTATGCCACCATAGAGCTTAATGCTTCTTGCGTGAGTTGAATATGAAATATAATTGAACATCATATAAAGAAAATGTCGTTTGAAAATGCATTCTTACACCACATAATAATAGTCGCCACCTAATAACAACTAGGGTAGCTTAAACAACAAAGTCAAATATTTATGAAATGTGGTATAAAAAAAATGTAAGCAAGAAACCTTGGGGTTCATATATATCCTGACGTTCCAATGGTTCGAAATTCTCAACAAGACTTGGCAGTATGTTCAACAACAAATAAATTAAATTAGCAGGAGAATGGGAAAGAGATTGGATTGAATCCATTCCCATCACATCAAGGCCAAGGACACTGGTAGACGATTATCCTCATAGTCGATGCCGTAGGATACAGCCCTACCATTTTGATTCCATTTTGATCATGAGGTGACCGCATGCGTTGTGTCGTGTGATTAACCCAGGCCAGCCTCTTTCACAAAACATTTACACTAATTATCAATTCCGATCTTAGTCTGTAAACCCTATTTCGCAAGTGCATAAACGATTTTGTTGCCTATAATCCCCCTATGCCCTAACAAAAATGCTAATACCTCTGCCATGCTGCTCCTTATTAGCATTCCGGGTATGAGCTGTTCAATCCACGTGTGGGGTGTACTTAAGCCTGAAAGGCCAGCCAGTTATGGTATCACAGTTGATGCAAGAGCCTTCAGTATAGAAGACATTAGTGAAAGTCCGAGCATTTAGCTACGGTTTTGAACCACATATTCGCTAGCTATATGCTCCCAAATCAGACTGAGATGCCCGAGGTGAGAAGTTCCCGAATACGCACCACGACTCCTAGTAATGATGAGATCACTACCGCGATCAAGGCACTCAAAACCAACAAGGCGGTAGGACTTGACGGTATTCCAGCAGAGCTCTTACGAGCAGCGCCAACGACATCGGCTGAGCTTCTGCTTCCACTTATAGAGACAGCTTGGGAAGCTGAAAGCTTTCCTAACGAGTGAAAAAGGAGAATGATCGTCAAGCTTCCTAAAAGAGGAAATTTAATGGAGTGCGGAAACTGGAGTGGTATATGCGTGCTGCCTGCTGTAGCTAAGATAATAGCTAAAATCATCCTGGACCGAATCAAACAACATCTCGAAAACACAATCGATGCCGAACAAACAGGTTTCCGCTCTGAATCACTCTGTGTCGACCACAAGAAACACCCTGCGGATTATCATCGAACAGTGCGATTCAAATATATAAAATATAATGAAGAAGAAAAAAAAGGAGACATTCGATTTCGGTAAATGCTTTATTAAGACTAACTCCAAAAACTACAAAAATTACTTTTCTCTAGCACCATCGAACCAGTATAAATGATTACTCAGGTGTTTAATGTCTTTGGGAACGGATGCAAATTCGTCTTCTCATAAGTTCATATTTCAGAACGGATGAGAAAGCGAATTTGCATTTGGAGGAGAAGGAAAAAAAATCATATTTCCATTTATTCGTTTTACAAATAAATGGAAATATGAATGATGCAAAATGAAACTGTTCACATGTAACTGTCGTGAACTGCGGGATATATGACCTGCGTTGAATATCGATTGCCGCTCCACCTGCTGTTCATCGATTTTGAGAATGCGTTCGATAGTATCAACAGGGATTTTATTTGGCGTGCCTTACGCAGGAGAGGCATCCCCGATAAACTAATTGCTATTATCAAAGCTACATATGAAGGCTCCAAATGTCACAGTGGGAGGTTGTCTGAGGAATTTGAGATCCAAAGTGGGGTAAGACAAGGCTGTATTCTTTCATCAATATTATTCCTATTGGTGATTAGCGATGTGCTTCATGCAGCTTTGTCGACGGGAAACGGAGGCATTCAGTGAACTCTTATATCTCAACTGAAAAACCTTGACTACGCTGACGATGTATGCTTACTCTCCCACAGAATTATGGACCTCTACCAAATGGCAGCTGTTAAAAATTATATACTAATATATACTCATGATCTCTCTTTATAATTTCTCTTTTTATCATCTACTTGTAATTTAACGTAGAATAGCATACTGTTATAGTCAGTCAGTCACAATTCATCTTTTGTAGAGAGAGGTACTCAATAAAGATTTGCAATACCTTTTTAACCTTGTCTTGGTCTTTCTATTTTAACGTTTCGCCGGGTTTGATAAGGGGCTAAAGAACACAACCCCCCTTTTTTCCACATGGTGCCGAAACCCGGGAGAAGGGCGAACAAAGACATATAAAAAACAATTGCAAAATAGGTACATTCTCTAATCCGTGGCTCTAAAGATTCGTGCTCGCGAGTGCAAAAAAAGGTAAAAGGTGCCGATGGAACTCTCTGCACGGTCAGCCTATAGAGGGCAAGTTACTAAAATAGTGAAAGCGGCGTCGGAGTTTCTAAAGGCGGAGGAATCCCAATTAAACGACCCAGCTAAGTACGATGATATAGAAGAGGAGCTTATTTCTTACATTCAACGATTAACCGCAGCACATGAGAGCCTAATGACAACGAATCAGGAGGTGCTTGCCAAAAATCTCATCAAGGCGGATGGCGCTGATCTTGACAAAGAACTGGAAAAAATTACGGACTATCAAGATTCCGCCATAGGGATGCTTGCAAAATTAAACTCTCGTGTGACTAAAATACAAAGAAAGCAAGCTCCAGCTGCTGACCAGTTTCAATCTAATACACCATCAGCCTCGGTCGCAAACTGTTCGTTAAAGCTCCCCAAATTGCAGTTGAAAAAATTTGATGGTAACTTCCAAGACTGGCTGCCCTTTTGGGAACAGTTTCGTACCGCCGTGCATGAAAACAACCGTTTAACAACATCCGATAAATTCAGCTATCTTGAGTCGGTGTTAGTAGGTAATGCAAAAAAGGTAATTGCGGGTTTTACGGCTTCAGAGATGTGCTACGATGCAGCTGTCTCACTTCTGCAAGAGCAATTTGGAGATACTGAACGTCTAATAGATAGACACATGCAGCAGTTGATCTCTCTCCGCCCTATACATTTGAAGACAGACGTCGTAGGCTTACGTAATTTATATAATTGTATTACAGCTTGCAGTCGCACTCTAACTGCATTGCAGATTCCCTCGCACCAATACTACGTAATGCTGAAGTCCATATTGCTACGGTGCTTGCCAGTGGATCTTCGTGTTGATTATCACCGGCTGGCAGAACGAGACAACGATGTTGGAGATATTAAAGGTTCGGACTCAGGAAGCACTTCCACCCTTTCGCACATCGGCGACAAGCAAGTTCAAGGTCTCATGCGGTTTCTAAAACGAGAAGTAGAGTCGCTTGAAAGAAGTCGAGCTTTCTCTGTCGCGACAACTGCCAAACCATCTACTTCATTTTCAACCACCAACACTGCAGCTAGCTTGGTTTCATTCAGTGATAAGGACGAATGCTTATTTTGTTCTTCAGACAGACATGCAACAAAAGAGTGCAATAGTGAGCTGTCCCTCGCGGAAAAAAGAGATATATTGCGTAAAGAGAATCGGTGTTTTCGTTGTGCTAGACGCGGTCACTCCTCAAGAAAATGTCGAAATTCAAAGTTTATTTCGTGTAAAAAATGCAAAGGCAAACACTTTACATCCATGTGCGATCCATCCTTTGTAAAAACAAATGCTTTAACTGTACCAGCGGTCGCAACAACAGTAGACAATGAAATGGAGAATGTGTTAAACTTGTGTGCGTGTAATTCAATTCCACAAAATTCAATGGTCTTTTTAAAGACAGCTCGGGGCATTGTCGTAGCTCCGGGCAAGAAAAAAAATTTATTAATTCGCTTTATTATCGACGGCGGCAGTCAACATTCCTTCGTTCGCGAAAGCCTGGTTCGTAAATTAAATCTCGTTCCCATCGGTGTGGTAAACATTTCGATCATCCCCTTCGGATCCAAAAAGAAATTTCCATGCCAAAGCCTACAAAAGGTAAAAATCGTAATAAACAGCCAGTACAACAGCAAACGTGTGGAGATTGAAGCAGTTGTTGTTCCGGAAATCTGTATTGACGTGTTGCAAGTGCCTGACATTTCATGCCCATCGGTCGAAGGCCTACGTCTTGCAGATTGTAATCATTCTTCAATCGAAGCCGAAGATGGGCTGAGCGTTCTCGTTGGCTCGGACTACTATTGGGCGGCAGTAACTGGTAAACAACGCCGCATTACCCCAACGTTAAGAGCTGTTGAAACCATCTTTGGCTGGACACTACAGGGAAAACATGCCTCTGTCGGTAAGATTCTTGATTCGAACGTTCACTTATGCTCTTCTTCTATATGTAGCGCCAATTTTCTTCTGCCTGTCTTGAACGACAATGATCTAACATCATTTTGGTCATTGGAAGCCATCGGAATTCAAAGTGAGGATGCTGCAAACCACCTTCTAGCTGAAAATCTAATCGCCAAATGCATCAGCAAGAACGGTTCCCGCTATGAAGCAGCACTACCGTGGAAGAACCCGGCCGTTCAAGGGTTTTTGTCCACTAAGCGCGTTAAGTGGAAGTTTATAGTGGAACGAGATCCATGGCGAGGCGGATTCTGGGAACGCCTCATACGCACAATCAAAAACGTCCTCAAGATGGTCATAGGTTTGGTAAACGCTCGGCCACTTACATACATGAGCAGTAATCCATTAGATTCCACTCCCTTGACTCCTGCTCATTTTTTGATGGGTTATTGTGGATCATCCGTTCGTGAAGTTGTTTCTGATTCACACGAAATACAACATCTTTGGAAGCAGCGGATGAAGTATATTAGTATGCTGGAGAAGCGATGGCGTACTGAGTATCTGCAGCTACTACGATCGTTTCACCACAACAAATGCAGTTCATCAGTACAACTTAAAAAAAATGATGTTGTTCTCGTTTTCGATGCTGGTAAGCCAAGGATTAACTGGAGGTTGGCTGTCATAGAAAACACTTTTGCTGGTCGTGATGGTAAGGTTAGAGCGTGCGAGATACGCTATGCAGATAGAAGTCGAACCCGAAGGCCAGTCCAATTATTGTACCCGCTGGAGCTTACTTCATCTTCGCCGGCCGGAGGATGTTAAAAATTATATACTAATATATACTCATGATCTCTCTTTATAATTTCTCTTTTTATCATCTACTTGTAATTTAACGTAGAATAGCATACTGTTATAGTCAGTCAGTCACAATTCATCTTTTGTAGAGAGAGGTACTCAATAAAGATTTGCAATACCTTTTTAACCTTGTCTTGGTCTTTCTATTTTAACGTTTCGCCGGGTTTGATAAGGGGCTAAAGAACACAACCCCCCTTTTTTCCACAGCAGCAGATGTGGAGAGGGAGGCAGGCGTCGTCGGGCTGAAAATTAATACTAAATTTATCAGCCTTCGAACAAACTCATCGGCTCAAATCTGCATTGCTGGACAACTGGTAGAGAGAGTAAAAGATTTCCAGTATCTTGGGAGTATTGTCTCGATTGATGGTGGAACCGAACTGGATATAACCAACAGGATCGCCAAAGCAACGTCCGCGTTCGGGATGTTGTCCAAAATATGGCAAAGCAATGCAATCAGTTTGAACACCAATATAAGACTGTTGAATCCGTGCTGCTATATGGTTGCAGCACTTGGAGAGTGACCACTGCTATCGCCAGAAAGCTGCAAACGTTTGTTAATAGGTGCCTGCGCAATATCTTACGGATTTTCTGGCCCAATCGTATCTCTAACGAACACTTTTACGAGAGAAATGGTCAGGAACCAATGCAATGGAACCCTTTAACTCAGGATGGCAGAAGACCTGGCGGTCCAAGGAGAACATGGCGCAGAATAGTCGAATAGTCGAATAGGAGGCACGGCAGTTGGGGAAAAGTTGGGGAGAACTCAGACACATTGCCAGAAACCATACACAAGTCGCGTAGGCTCAGTAGAGGCCCTAGGACCCACAAGGGGATACAGGACATAAGTAAGTAAATAACTCAAAGCTGCAATATGTTATTTCTAGTTGGGGTGGATCGTATTCCAACGTCATGGAGCCATTGTTAATAGTTTTGTGCTATATATACATACAATAATAATTATTTGTTGGAAAAACAGGCTGACCTCTAGTTGGTCTTTGTGCTTGTTTTTTGGTTGCGCCTGGAGGTGCAGGAATCTTCAAAAGATACCAATGGTCCGTACCATTGGTTATACCCCATTCATATATCTGACAATTGCGGTGTTTTTTTGAAACCTAGCCAGCCGATTTTATACGAGCATATCTCTAGGAACCAAGCAACCAAGCAACCTCGCGCAGTGACAGCAACAACAAATAATTAAAAAACATTCGCTTTTGCGACGCCTGAAATAAGGCATCATGAAATTCCCAGCCAGTAACTTTTTGCTGGGGATAAAATCAAGAGTAATAGCCAGCCGGTTGTTGTATTTGTTTTATGTGTAAAATTTTACTTTACTAGCAACTACTGGCTGGCTAGGTTTCATAAAAGCACGGCTAATGCAATCAGTGCTAGTCAGTATATGCCTACGGGCTAAACCCTCCCATCAGAGAGGCACTATGAGAACCAGCTGCGCGTACTCATAGTAGTAGGAAATTCGTCCCTCTCATTTTTTTCATTTTTGTGATGACTGCGACTAAGTTGCCTTAACAAGTAATTTACGCTTCTGTAGTGTTAATCGCGTTAGGTAGGTAGCTTTCCAGTACAGGCACCTACTAATACCGTCATTACATGCGGTTTTTCCTTACGGCGCTAGGTCGAAAGGTCCTGTTCTTTCTAGTCAGCTCTCAAGGTTTGTCAATATTTCATTATTGCAGTAAACATGAAGACAGGTACGAAGTTTGCGAGCAAAGTTTGTTACTTCGTCCCTCACGGTAGCAATTCCTATATCTGTGTGAATATCACTATTCCTTATATACCAAGGAGCATTCACGATTGCTCTTAGTATTTTGTTTTGAAATGCTTGCAGTAGAGCCATATTGCTTGGTTTGGTACAACACCAAAGTTTTATACCATATGTCTAAGACGGTTTTAGGACTTGCTTATACAGAAGCAGTTTGTTGTATACGCTTAACTTCGAGTATCTTCCGAGTAGCCAATACATTTCTCTAAATCTGATTTCGACCTCTTTGCGCTTGGTTTCCACTCAAGCGCTTGGTTTCCACTTAAGTTTTGCGTCTAGGGTCATTCCTAGATATTTTGCCTCGTTTGCGTACGGTATTTGCACCAAGTTAATGGATATAGGTAAGTTGTTTATCTTTCTTAACGTAAAATTGACATGCGTTAATTTTGTCTCATTCAGGACTATTCGCCAGGTTTTTGTCCATTCGCATACTTTGTTCAAAGCTCGTTGGAGTTTTCCCGTTGATGATTCGACTGACTCATCCGTTACGAGGATAGCCGTGTCGTCTGCTAACGTTGCTATAACGGTCCCTTCATCTTGTGGTATATCTCTTGTGTAGAGCAGGAACAGGATTGGACCGAGAACACTTCCTTGTGGAACACTGGTGTAGATTTCTTTAAAATCCTAATATTCACTCTCGTGTCTAACTCGAAAAGGTCTGTTTTCAAGATAAGATTCCAATATTCTGTACAATTTTTCCGGTAAGATTACCTTTAGCTTATACGTTAGACCTTCTTGCCAAACCTTGTGGAAGGCTTGCGATACGTCGAGAAAAGCGCTAGAGCATATTTTTTCCCCTTCTAGAGCTTTTTCAATTTCGTTCGTTATTCGATACACCTGATCGATTGTGGAATGTTTGACCCGAAAGCCGAATTGATGATCCAAGATCAAGTGTCTTTCTTCAATTACTGGTTGCAATCGTTTCAGCAGAAGTTTCTCGAAGACCTTAGATATTATTGGCAGAAGTGAAATGGGTCTTTATGATTTCTTGTCATTTGCACATTTCCCCGGTTTCGGAACCATAATAACTTCGTCGACTTTCCATTGCCTTGGAACATATAATAGTCAGGGATACGGTTTTTACTTTAAAGTTGTTGGGTGCCATATTATCATTCGGATCTTCGATCAACGGTTGTCCATCGAACGGCTTGGACGTTTCCTCTAAGTGATCGGCAAATAATTCTGCTTTAATTCTGCTTTGTCTTCTTCTGACACCTACAGCAGGACTCGAGGCCATTCTCAATCTGCTTCCGCTAGACATCTTTATACAAGTATCGGCAGCTTATAGTGCCGTAAGATTAAGCCAAACAGATAGCTGGAGACCAATTGCAATGAGATATCTAGGCAGAGTATCTAATACAGACTACTTAACGCCTTACCTAGACTTCATAAGACCATTTTCTAGCACCTATCCGAGCAGGGAAGACTGGAACAATGAGACTGCGATGAGGCAATACCACGAGAAGATATCACCTTTTTCATCGACAGCCAGGCAGCAATAAAAGCAATATCTGCTATGGAAATAAAATCGAAGCTTGTGAAGTGTTGTAGAGAAGAGCTCAAGGTTCTTGGAACACAGCACGAGGTAAAGCTCTGCTGGATCCCTGGTCATGAAGGCATACCAGGAAATGAGAAAGCCGATGAACTGGCTAGAGGAGGCTCAGCACTAAGCTCGGAGCAATCCGACCCCTCGGTGTACATCCCGCCTTGCGCCCTTAAGCTCGAAGCAGGAAACAAAGCCATAACGAAGGCTAACAATAGGTGGACCTCTTTAGATACTTGTGTCACCACGAGGAAGCTGTGGCCCGCATTTGACAGAGTAAGAACCAGTAGACTTATACAGAGGGATAGAAAATCCCTCTCTACTCTAATACTAGTCATTACGGGGCATAATACCATGCAGTACCGTATGAAAAAACTACGTGTGACTAGCGAAGACCTTTGTAGAGGCTGCGGCGACGAGGAGGCTCAGGAGGACACCGCCCACTTTCTCTGTCATTGCCCAGGCCTCTATCATTTGAGAAATAAGATCCTTGGACAACACTTCTTTGAGGATCTAGAAGAGTTGTCCAACAGACCAATATATGACATCGCAAACTTCATCAAATCCTCGGGATGGTTTGTATCTAGGGCACAGTGAGTACTTAGTTCTTTCTTTAGGATATTTGCAAAGACGGTATTTTTCCACGAGGAAGGGATTTCCTTTTCTATCTCCTTTCCCCCCATGGGTATCACAATGGGTCTATACTGACCTGAGTGTGGTGTGGAGGTTTTCTAACCCCCTACAACTGCCCACTTACCTAACCTAACCTTGTCTTCTTTTGCCTATTCCCCGTTAGCTTTCCTAATTGGCGGCGAGTGCATTACAGGTTTCCTTATGGACTTCAAGGCTTTCCATAGAGAGTAGTTTGAATACTTATCAGCGGTCAGACCCTCGAGGTAAGTAGAAGTATCGCGATTTTTTAGGTCCTGCAGCACATTTCTTAGCTTGTTACAAAGGTGGTTCAGATAAGTTTTATCCGGTGGCGCGCGGGATTGTTGCCATCTCCTGCGCGCTCTCCCCTTTTCTCGTATGAGGTCTTCGATTTCAGGCTAGTATTTGACTTTATTGTTCCGTGCTTCTGTCTTCCGCAAAGGAGTGTTTTTCCACGCTGAGCTCTGAATGGCTTCGACGAGTTTGTCGATTTTTTCTTCTATTTCGAACGGTGTCTCTAGCGGTACATTTAAAGCAACATTTTCCTTGCAGTCTCTTCTGAAAGCGTCCCAGTTAGTTTTGTTATTAGTTAACCTAGGCGGTTCTTCTTTTTTTACTAGACTTCCACCTATTTTCAGAGTGACTGCTGAGTGATCTGAGCATAAATCATAGCATTCCTCGACTTCCGTCAAATTTTTGGTTAACCCTTTTGCGATAAAGAAGTCGACGAGGTCAGTTATTTTATTTTTGTCAGTTGGCCAATGAGTTGGCTTTCCTGTCGAAAAAAAAGTTCACCCAATAATTTGTCGAATTGCATCTTGATCCCCAGAAAGTGTGTTTCGCGTTAAAGTCACCACCTAAGACAAAATTAGGTCCAAGGTCAAAGAGCCGAACGAAGTCGTCTTCTACTAGCTTATATCCCGGAGGGAAGTAACTAGATCCGATGTTGTAGTCTAAGTGGTTTTTTTTTACGGAGACTGAGCTTATTTGCATAGAATCAAATTCTATTTCTATGTTTTCGGAGTGCTTAACATCGTCTTTGATGTAAAGAGAGGACCCGCCTCTCGCATTTTCCGAAGGATGATTCGCATGGTAATCGCTGTAACCTTTTATTTTGGGTCTAAGTCCCTTTTTTTAAGTGCGTTTCCGATACCAAAAATATATCAATATTATTTTTCCGTAGAAACACTTCTAACTCGTCGATTTTTTCAGAAGGCCGTTTGCGTTCCACGTTAGTATCTTAAGTAGCTGTTTCATATTCATGTTTTTTTATTGTCTTGCGAGGTTTGAACTCGAGCTTGCTCAATCTGTCAAGTATAATTTTATTAACCATGGTTAAATATTCGGCTGACAGGATCTGTTGTAGCTGTTCTTAATTCGTTTTTGTTTGAAGAGACTTGCGCGTACGATCTCGCGTCAACCTGTGGCGATTTATTCGCTGCATTTGGACCAGCGACGTTCTCTTGCGGATTTTTTTTATTTTTCTTTATCGGTCTCGTCGTTTCGACTGGCTTAGCGGTCTTAGGCGTATCGGTTTTACGATCTCTTAAGCCTGGGTTCGGGTGTATCGGTTTCTTGAGAGTATCGCGCCTTTTTTGAAGCTCCTTTGCTACTTCACAACCTCGATAGTTTGCTGGGTGCTTGCCATTGCAGTTTATGCAGGTCGCCGGAGCCTGCTTATTTAAGTCACACCTTTCTGATAAGTAGTTCCCGGCACATTTTACACATTTCGGTTCTTTTTGGCAATACGACTGGGTGTGATTGAAACCTTGACAGCGTTTGCACTGAGGTATCGATCGTGTATTCGTACGCATAGGCTCGATTTTAACTACGATGTTCAAAATACTTTTTACATTATAAATATCGTCTACATTTTCGCTTCTATCGAAGGTTAGCATAAAGAGCGGAAGTCTATGCTTGACCAAGATTTCATTGCCTTGTTCCGTATTCTACTTTATATTCTTTAAGATATTGATTGTGGCAGTCTCCACCCCTTGCTATAACACGGAGTGCTCTTTCTGATTTATTTTCGTAGGTGAACCACTAGATCTTTTCCGTGTTTAGTTTTTTAGATATTGCTCGGTAGCCGTCAGAGTCAACTACATTAATTTTCCAATCATTGTTTCGGAATGACGTTACTTTAATTTTAGTTTCTCCGATGTCACAGTTCCCTCAAGAAGGCAATGCAATTTATTATAGTCCGTAATGCCGACGATGTTTATTGCAGGCGGGAGACGTAATTTGTCGTGAGTTTGTTCTGTTTCAAGTCTTTTCTTTGTCTTTGTCTGTTCTTCATCCGTGTGATATTTGGGACTATCTGCACGGGGTGGGGTAACTTCGCGTTCTCTTTGCAAAAATGAATTCTTTAAGACCTTGTTTTCCTCTTTTAGTGATTCTACCTCTCTCTTAAGCCCATGGTAGATAGGTAGGTAAAGTGGCGGTCCAAAAGAACCCAATTAGCGCTTAAGGTGCGCCGTTTTGTTACCACGGACTCGTGTATACCTATTGTAGTGGTTAGTAAAAAAGGGATGTTAAGTTTAAACCCAGCCGGTGGAGTTCAGGAAGAGGATTCGTTCTCCAATCCTCTTGTCCGCTATCTCTCTCAGATCCTCGAAGAAGGGTTTGCCAAGAGTTTTTTGTCTGATCCTCGCCAGGGCCGGACATCTGCAAAGGAAACGACATAGAGATCCTTTCTCATTGATATCCTTGCAGCTCCTACAAAAGGTGTTGTGGGGGATACCAAGCTTGGCCACATGGTCTCCAACTGGCCAGTGACCTGTGATAATAGCTACGATTTTGGCAATAACTGGTCTTCGTTTGCCTTGTAACTCTTTTGACCTGGGTTTGTTGAAACTGGGCCACGTCTTTCTAGATATGACACAGCTTGTGAGGCTGTTCCACCCGCGATTGGCTAGCTGGAGGAAGTGAAGGTGAATATAGCCCTTAACGGCACCAAGCGGAATGTCGACTATTTCTGCTAGAGAGCCGTTAAGGGCCGACCCTCGCCTGGCCAGCTCATCAGCACGCTCATGGTTGCTGTGCCCTGGGACCCAGATGAGAGTGATTCTCGAGTGAGTGCTTTGTTGATTCAATTCAAACCGGCATTGTTCTACCAATTTTGAAGAGATGCAAACCGAAATCAATGGCCTTGATGGCAGCCTGGGTATCCGAAAAAATAGCGATATTGTGATTAGATGTTGGAAGACTGTTTAGCAGGCGGCAGGCTTCTCGAATCGCAAGAAGCTCTGCTTGGAAAACACTAGCATAGTCTGGGAGACGGAAAGACCTTGGCATATTTAGCTGGTCAGAGAAGATGCCTGCGCCGACTCCGCAGTCCATTTTCGAACCGTCCGTATATATCCCTACATCATAGTTGCAGGTAACGCTTCCGTTCTTCCATTCTTCTCTGGAAGGGATTTTTATTAAGAAGAATTTTCTGAAGTTGAGTTTGGGTATCGTGTAGTCGGTTTTATTATTATTATTCCTATTGGTGATTAGCGATGTGCTTCATGTAGCTTTGTCGACGGGAAACGGAGGAATAAGATGGACTCTTACATCTCAACTGAAATATCTTGACTACGCTGACGATGTGTGCTTACTCTCCCACAGAATTATGGACCTCCACCAAATGACAACAGATGTGGAGAGGGAGGCAGGTGTCGGCGGGCTGAAAATGAATACGGTAAAAACTAAAATTATCAGCCTTGGAACAAACTCATCGGCTCAAATATGCATTGCTGGACAACCGGTAGAGAGAGTAGAGGATTTCCAGTATCTTGGGAGTATTGTCTCGACCGATGGTGGAACAGAACTGGATATAGCCAACAGGATCGCCAAAGCAAAGTCCGCGTTCGGTATGTTGTCCAAAATATGGCGAAGCAATGCAATCAGTTTGAGCACCAAGATAAGACTGTTCCGCTCTAACGTTGAATTCGTGCTGCTATATGGTTGCAGCACGTAGAGAGTGACCACTACTATCACCAGAAAGCTACAAACGTTTGTTTATAGGTGCCTGCACAATATCTTACGGATTTTCTGGCTCAATCGTATCTCTAACGAACGCCTTTACGAGAGAACGGGTCAGGAACCAATAGGCACAACCATCCAACGGCGGAATTGGCAGTGGATTGGTCACACGTTCCGAAAGAGTGACAGCTCCATAGCGAACCATGCTATGCAATGGAACCCTTTAACTCAGGATGGCAGAAGACCTGCCGGTCCGAGGAGAACATGGCGCAGAACAGTCGAGAAGGACATTGCCAGAAACCGTACACGATGGCGCGTAGGCGTAGTAGTGGCCCTAGGACCCACAAGGGGATACAGGACATAAGTAAAAAGTAAGTAAGTGTAGTCGGTCGAGGACGCAACCAGTTCACTTGGTATCGTCTCCAGGACCTTGCCGTGGTCCAGCATCCATATTCCCTGAGCCGGACTGCGCTGAAAATAGCTGTGTCTATGATGTGTAGGTCGAGAGGGATCAGATGCAAGATCACACTGAGAACATCTGTTGGACAAGACCTCATTGCTCCTGTGATACCCACGCACGCCGATCTCTGTACTTTTTTTATTCTGTCGATATTGTACTTTTTGCTCAAAGCTGGCCACCAAACGATAGCGCCGTAAGTAAGAATTGGACGCACAACGGCTGTGTACATCCAAAGGGTCATCTTTGGCTGGAGTCCCCATTTCTTACCGAATGTTTTATTACAGGCATAGAAAGCTACGCTTGCCTTCTTAATTCGCTGTTCTGTATTGAGTTTCCAACTAAGTTTCGGGTCTAGAACCGTGCCTAGGTATTTTGCACTGGAGCAAAGCGAGAGAGGCTGACCATCTAGTTTGGGGGGGTGTGAATGCCGGTACCTTGGTTTTAGTGGTAAACAGCATCATTTCAGTCTTCTCCGGATTTACTCCGAGGCCACAGCGCATAGCCCATGAGTGTACCTTATCCAGAGTCCTTTCCATGAGTTGACTTATCGTCGAGATGAACTTCCTGATACTAGTATAACCATATCATCCGCGTACGCAACCACCTTAAAGCCCTCCCTATCAAGTCGCTCCAAGATTTTATTAATCGCCATTAACCAGAGCAGGGGAAGATGACTCCGCCTTGTGGAGTTCCTCTGTTTACCGTCTTAGTTGTATTACTGTTGCCTAGTGTTGCATGGATTATACGAGTACTGAGCATAGAAACTATCCATTGGCTAATAAAGCCTTCTACACCTAACTCGGTGAGAGATTCCTGAATAGATTCAGTGAAAATGTTGTTGAAGGCTCCTTCTATATCAAGAAATGTGGCAAGAGTATATTCTTTGTAGTGAAGAGCTTTTTCCACTGTACGCACGACCTCATGAAGAGCAGTTTCCGTGGACCGCCCCTTGAGATACGCATGCTGAAGAACTCAGGTTATCGCGGATATGGAAGTCTAGGATACGTTCTAAAGTTTTCGAAACAAAGGAGGACAGGCTTATGGGTCTAAAATCCTTCGCGGATTCATGTCCTTGCCCTCCCGCTTTGGGGATGAAAACTACTTTGACACGTCTCCAGGTTTAGAGAACATGGTTTAGGTTTAAGCAACTCCTATAAATCGGTAATAGCCAGGGAATTGCTATGTCTTGCAATTTCTGCATCATAATAGGCATCATGCTGTCAAAGCCAGGTGACTTATAGGCAGAGAAGCTATTTATAAAATTTTGCTGAGCCTTGCGGATTCTTTGAGGGACTCGATAGACTGGCAGTAATCTTTCCAGCCCTGTTTTTTGGCCATTCTGATGGACTCCTTATATATTTTTAGGCAGTCCTTGTAGGGCTGCCAGAGGTTGTGATTGTAGCAGATATTGAAGATCGCTCTAGTCATCTTCCTAAGCTTTGATAGATCTTCATTCCACCATGTTGGGACTTTCTTTTTACCAAAACTTATTGGACACGAGACTTTAAAGGCAACGTTAATTGCTTTCTCAAAGATTTCAACCTTTGAAACCAGTTCCGTGGTCGAGTCGATTTTATACGTTGATGTGTTACCCAGTTTTGACTTAACTATACGATTAAACTTTGTCCAGTTTATGCGTTTTGGGTTTCTATACGGTTTAGGGGTCTCAATCTCGAGACAGACGTTGAATAGTATCCAGTTATGATCAGAAAGCTCTTGGTAGAGTAGAACAATTTTATTTAGCTTAATACGGAGTTCATTGTTTTCTTCCTCCTCACTGAGTCCCGTTTCTCCCGCACTTGCGCTTCCGGTGGACTTCTTTTTCCGGAGACATTCGGTCTTGATGGTGGAGACCGAGTAACCCTTGAATTTCTCAAAAAGGGGTTTATTAAATGCAACAGTTGGCTCTCCCCAGAATCCGTAGAGCCTACCTCCGAAGAGGGTGGATTTTCCAGAGAACCTGGACTGCCACCTGGGGTACTATATCTATTTGTTTTACTCATTGCATATTATGTATACATTTTATCCCCGGTATACGAAGGGTGGATTTTAGTCACTTCTTACGACAGGCATACCTACCTCGGGTATATTCTGGCCCCTACCCGAAGGGGTAAATCTACGGTCAAAAATCTATTAATAAATAGGAGTTAAAAAGTCTTGTTCTGTTTTTTTCAAATTCTTAAATTTTTTATTTTTTTTCTAAAATAGTTTTTATTGAGAAATTATTTACATTTACCCCACACATAGTATATACCCAATTATTAAATTTGCCGATGGGTCATTCGCCTCTAGCTCATTAAGACTACCAAGTGATACCTATCTTTACTATTATTCCAAAAAGAGCAATTAATCTAATACACAACTTACATTTTTTTATAGATTTTATCTTTATTTAAATAAAATAAAATAAAGCCCTTCAAATAATAAAAAAAATTGTTTTATACAAGTTTTTTGCTTTTTGTCCGATATAATTATGTCGCGCACGTAATAAATGTTTTAGATGCCTGGAACATAAGGAGCGAATGGACACTAACGCCCAGTCCCAAAAATTATTCGCGCACAAATACAAGGGGATTCAACTAACTTGGAGTGCGCAACTTGAGGCTACAGATTGAGCTAAATAGAGTGGCTTGTTGATTGAGGCCCAAGCTGACCACGAACTGTAGCACCACCTAAATAAGAAAGTCTGCCAATAATGCATGTATGCATGTCTAAGTACTTGATTTAAGAAACCTTCCCCTAGTATAACCTGGTGAAGCAGAAGAACTAATACATGTATGTCACTTATTATTCCTCCTTCATAAAATGCCGGCCCAAGTTATAAGTTTATCTCGTGTTTCTGACATTGAACCGTCGTTAGTTTTACAATCACACCAAATCACACGACCCTGCGTCTCTCCAAAGCAACTAAAAGCTTATGCCTCAGTTCTAGTAAAAAGCAAAATTTTGATCGCAAAATTCGAAAGACGCCACAAAGTAATTTAAATTCCTGCAAATGGACCAGCACGAGAAAAATAACTTCAACCATTAAAAAGGACATCAAATTGAAATTAGAAAATTTTTCTCGTCTCCCGTCATCCTCAGCTCCATCCGGGTAATGGTTATTGCTGGTTTTTTTTTTTTCTCTCTCTCTCCCTCTGTGTAATGTTAACACAAGTCCAGACAAAAAAAAACAAAAGATAAGAGAAACTTTCTCCCAAAGATAAAGATAAAAATCGAATCCTCGTTGTCCTTACAGCATCACGTACAGGATAATAAATATTTTTTGTCCACTGCTCATTTAGCTCCCGAAGCAAGTGAATTACTAATCAGCAGCAGGATCCTTTATCCTTTATGTTCCCTTAAAGAATACATCTTTGTTATTTATTTACTATGTGATCTCATTCATGTCATGTTATCTGACTTTCTTCTATCTCGCTCCACTAACTCTAACAATCTTCATTCATATTCGTTTCGGAAAATTCACTGCAACTAAATAAGAATTGATGCTTCCCATTTCTCCCTCAAAGGATGACAATTTACTAGTAGCATGTTTTATAATGCCACTGCCGTCTGTTGCTCATGCTTCATGCACCTCAACACAGCTACACATCTGTCCTTCTGGTTTTTATCTAACGTGTTATTAGTCATGTTAGAGTTTGAAGCACACCGAGTTTTTCACGACTACAAAAGCTGAATGAAATACTGAATGTCCTGCAAAAGGAAGAATGCCATGCTCGCGTCACGTCTGACAGAATACATGTTGCTTGCATGCTTGCAATTGCAATCTTCGTACTATTAAATTCAATGGACGGGTGTTTACGCTCCGTGAACTTTCGAGGAGGTGCAGCTCCTCCCTTGTATTGCACCTATCTACGGTGTTTTTGGTACTCGTTATCATTTTGCAACCGTTGTCACGCAAGAAGAACGAGGACAATAGAAGAAAAGCTAGAATCCACGATATCCACATGTATTTAATTTAAAATGAAAATTCCTGCGGGGTAGTTTCGAAAATATTTCCAACTTCCCTAAGGAAAAATTCATAGCAATTCGTTTGGGGTACGTGAAATTAAAATGATAGACTTGAGAGCTTTTACCATGGGTTGTACAGGTTAATTCAAATGTTGGAGATTTATTAGATTACAGTCAATTTGCAATATGACTGACACTTTCACCTCAATCTAGAAGTTGGTATAATAAAAGGGAATTTTGTGTAGAATAGTGAGTTAAGAGTGAAACTTAATGTCGAAAGGACGAACATCAAAGTTTGGGACAATATTTTTTATGGCATGCTCTCCATAGCAAGTTTATGACCATGTTTATCGCATAGATAGCTACGATTTCAAATGGACTCCCAGGGCGTTTTTCAAATAGAAGAAAAAAGCTGGAATTTAAATCATAAAAGCACCATTCAAATGCAAAAGTAAATATAGAGTATCAGAACCCTCTTGTATAGATCTCTTAATCAGCAGCAGCAGTTGGACCCTAGTGTTCATCCTGCGCCCCTCAACGTTTCTCACTGTCTCCGCATTTGCAAAGTTGGTGGAGATTCGTGTTTCTATTAGGGAATACCTATGCAAAAGGTATCACCGTATGTGGGTAGAAGTGGTTGTGTCAGCAAATCATGCCGAAACTTAACTAGCACAGAAGCGCCGTTTTAATACCGCAACTCATGTGACCTATCGGATGTAAAAAGGGCGTTAACTTGTAGGGAAAGGGAAAAAGAGTAAGGAATATTCAAATCCACCCCCTTACATTGAGGAAACTGATAATATCCCCAATGCTAATCTCCGCTAACTCTATTAGGTTTTCGAAAAAGGGTTTACGTAAGTGTGCTGTCTGGCCCTGCCTAAGGCCGGACACTTGCAGAAGAAGTGTAAGATTGTTTCTTTCTTGTTAGCAATATTGTAGCTGCGACAGTGTGCATTAAATGTAATGTCTATTCTGGTCGCATGGACCCCGTTGGGCCAGTGGCCAGTACTAACTGCAAGAACTCTTACGTTATCTGCACAGTTTCTGTTTAATAGATCTTGCGTTCTTTTCCGGAAGGACTTGGGCCACATCTGCCTGGAGATGACACAGTTCAACACCCCCTGCCATCTATTGTCAGTCTTTAGCAGATAATGTGCGAAGATGCATCCCTTAAGGTCCCCCAAGGCGACATTCACCGCCTTTGCTAGGGAAGCATCAAGGGCAGATCCCTGCCTAGCGAGTAGTACTGGCCTCGAGGATGTAGTTGCTGATGTTATAGCCTTGATAGCAGCCTGGCTTTCAATGAGGATGGCAATGGTATTTAGGGATGTAGAGGTTTGCTAAAGTAGGCGGCAGGCCTCACGTATAGGAAAAATTTCCGCCTGGAAGACACTGTATGAATCAGGAAGCCTGGAAATATTGTCGGAATCAGAGAATATCCCCGCCCCTACCCCGCAGCCCATTTTTGAACCGTCGCATCGGTAAAGATTATTGTTTCGAACTCATTTGTCAGTTTGCCAGTTTCCCATTCCGCCCTGGTTGGGAATCTGGCCGTGACGTCATTTCTAAAATAGACGGGTAGCTGATCGAAGTTGTGTCGGTGACGGTTTGACTCGGGAAACCGATAAGGCTGAACGAGCTTCTGAATCGGCGCACTCCGATAAACTCCTGAGTAAGAGTCAACTGAACAGGAGAAGAAGGAAGGCGGCGATGGTGCGGTGCAAAGAGGCTGCAGAGTCAGCTGAAGGCGCAAGCGCCGAAAGTCAGTCATCCTTCAGTAGCGAAAGGGATGGTTGGCAGAAAGTACTCCAACTGGAGCCGATCAATCCCTCAGACCGGTCAGTTCGAACAGGTCCAATCTGACGAAGCAAGTTTCACCTACTTTCCTTAGTGGAAGCGTGTGCGCATCTGATGCGTGCTCTTCTGCTGGGCACACTCTTACCGGTGGCGTCATCTGCGCACAAAATCTGGTGGATGATGATGCTGTTACCCCTAAGGGTCCCAGCACTAGCGGACAGAAAATGGCTGACGCGGGCAAAGCTACGGGTAGGGGCGCTCGTCTCGGCGGAAGAGTTGGCTCATCTGGCGCGCACCCTTCTACTAATAAAACACCTACTATATCTTTGATATTTTCGCAGATAAACCTCCACCACTCAAAGGCTGCTACCGCTCTCTTAAGTAGCAGACTTTCCGTGGTGCGTACAAAACCCCACATTACGTCTATCCAGGAACCATATGTGCGGAACAAGCGCATATGTGGTTTTGGAGGTATTCGTGGAGTAACGGTGCTATGTGACGAGCGATCTGAAAGACTGAGAGCTTGTCTAATTGTGCCGAATTTCATCTCAGTAACCAAATTTGGACAATTTTGTGCTGCAGCTGTAAGCTACGAAACGACCGGAAGTTGGAAAACCTTCATCGTTGCGTCGGCTTATTTCCCTTATGATTCGGTAATGTCTCCACCACTGAAGGCGGATGCCGAACTCATAAAGTCATATGACACTCGGGAGATAGGACTAGTCAAGTGTTGCGACGCTAATGCTCAGAATACAGTCTGGGGCAGCAGCATATGTAACATGCGAGGAAACCATCTCCTAGACTTTATACTATCGTCTGGCATGGTAATGGAAGGTGCAAGGAGACAGGAGGTAATTGATTTAACTTTATCTAATAGGTATTTCAAGTCAATAACTAACTGGAGGGTACTGCCGGAGGTGTCCTTGTCAGACCATAGATACATTGCTTTCCAAATCGAATGCGAGGCCATAACTTTGCAGGAGAGGAGGAATCCGAGAAAAGCCAACTGGTTGCGGTTTGGGGAAGAGCTAGGCAGATTTGTCAAAACTCCAACTAAACTCAGAACGAAACGAAAGGTTGAGTCCTTACCGGCTATTTTGAACTGACGTGCCCATTGACAAAAACCCTCTGCAAAACTCCGGTTCCCTGGTGGAGCCCAGAGCTGCAGCGACTTAGGAAAGAATCCAGAAAACTTCTAAATAGGTCGCTCAAGACAAATTTAGAAGGTGACTGGGATCTTTTTAGATCGAAACAAAAAGACTATAAGAACTTAATTCGGTTGTCGAAAAATGTTTCTTATAGAGCTTTTTGTGAAAAGATCGAGACACTCGGTGAAGGTTAGTTAAAGTCCTCAAAAGGGGCAAGCCGACCAAACCGGAGTCACTGAGAAAATCTGATGGCAAGTTTACTGAGACGAAAGCGGAAACTTTTAGTCTTCTGCTGGGGACTCACATTCCTGGCAATCAGATAACCACTAGGTCGCAGCTTGGCCCGCTTACCCAGGCTGAGCTTGATCTAAGTCAGAAAACACGGAGCAGCTGGTATATTGCATCAGCCGTGGTAATAGATGAGGCCATCAAATATGCTGCGGCATATTTTGATGGTTTCAAATCGCCGGGCACTGATGGAATATATCCAGCTATGCTGCAATAGGGCATAGATCACCGCTGGCTTGGCGCTGGCATATATTCCTACACCTTGGCGACCAGTCAGAGTAGCTTTCATACCGAAAATTGGTAAGGAGGACTATTCGCTCCCCAAGAGTTTCAGACCTATAAGTTTGGCATCCTTCTTACTGAAAAGTATGGAGAGACTGGTAGAATTTCACGTGCGCAAAGTTGCTTTGATGTTGCATCCACTATCAGAGATGCAGCATGCCTATCAGCGTGGGAAATCCTGTGAGACCGCATTTCAAAATTTAGTGGCCAGTATTGAATGCACGGTTAATAGGAAAGAATCCGCGATGGGTATCTTTATCGAAATTGAGGGTGCTTTTGACAAGGCGACTTTTGACTGCATGTGCGACTCGGCCAGACAACACGGGGTAGATGAAACATTAGTGTTGTGGATTAAAGCAATGCTAATGAATAGAACTTTGGTAGTAGATGCGGATTGTGGCCGATATGTTATGACAGGGATAAACAGGGGCTGTCCGCAAGGTGGCGTTCTGTCTCCATTGTTATGGTGCATGGTGGTCGACTCTCTGTTGAACACTCTAAATGGTTCTAACGTCTACGCTCAGGCATATGTGGATGATGTTGCTGTACTTTCCGTCGGGCCATGCCTAGCAACAGTCTGTGCTAACGCGCAGATGGCGCTAGACATGATCGATGAATGGTGTACTAGGAGTGGGCTTTCGGTGAATCCTTTTAAAACGGAGGTCGTTCTTTTTACGAGAAGGAGGATTTTGACCGGTACAACTCAGCCAGTGCTAAACAGCGTCACAATCCGCATTTCCACTGAAGCCAAACATCTGATACTGATTTTAGATAAGAAACTTTATTGGTCTAAACACGTCGAGTCGAAAACATCCAAGGCGCTCTGAGTCTTCTGGCAGTGTAATGGTGTTTTTCGGAAGACAAGGGGCTTGTCACCGAATAAGGTTCTCTGGATCTACACGGCTATGATAAGACCATTCCTCGCATATGCGTCGGTTGTTTGGTGGAAGGGACTCTCGCGTAAATATGTGGTTTCTTTTTGCGCCAAACTCCAAAGAACGGCTTGTCTCTGCTGCACGGGAGCTTTCCCGAGTACGCCTGGCTCTGCTCTAGACGCTTTGCTGAACTTACCTCCCCTCGATACTTATATCATGGGTTGCACTATCAAAGCCATCCATCGTCTTAGGCGGGGCGGTTTTTGGTATAATCCACACCGAAATTTTGATGAACTTGCGCGACACTTATCTTACGACTCCTGTCTTATGGATAGGCCGTCTGATGCAATGACACCAGAACTTCAGCTGATGCACAAATTCGGAGTCGACTTTCCTTGTGCTCAGGACTGGTTTCGGCCAGAGTCTGAGCCGGGAATGGAATGTAGTCGTATTCTCACTGGGATCTTGGGGAACGAGATCTCCGATGAGATTGCTAGATAAGGCTTTCTCAGGTCCCGAACCCGCGTTGGGTCTCCCTGCGTCCTCGGTTAGGGCTTCAATTGACGATTGGGTCTCTCACGAGCACAATTATGTGTGGCATGACTCTCCAGGATGCAGGTTGACTAAACGCATGCTCCCGAACGTCTGTAAGAAATCAGCGGCATTCTTGCTGTCTCTCAGCAGAAAAGACTGTAGACAACGTATTGTCGTCTTGACAGGCCACTTTACTTTTGCCAAGCACCTTAACGTGTTGGGCTTAAGTGACACTACAATCTGCGTCGCTTGTGGAGAGAGCAACAACACCGCGGAACATTATCTCTGTGAGTGTCCGACATTTGCTCGTATCAGGTGGCAGATCCTCGGTGATGATGTGGTGAGTGCTGGTACTGTAAGCTCCTCATCACTGAAGTGCTTGCTTCGCTTTCTTAGAAAAACAAGGAAATTCCAATAAAATGGGTAAATCAAGGTTTGCGCTCTGGTAGTACAATGGACCAGTTGCATCTGAGTGCTCCAGTCGAGCGTTTCCTATCCCGACAAAAAAAAAAAAAAAAAAACTGCAATATACCTTTCGTTTAACTTTAAAAAAAAATCTCATACTGAGCGATGATTACTTACTTCGAGAAAGTTTAATTCATTTGCCTCCCCGTTCGTCAGATATGCCGGTATCTACGGTTCTTTCTGTAGATCAACTTGAATGATCAACTTGTAGGTAAAGTGATGGACCCCAAGGTACATCAGTTATTCTTTGCTGACGATGGAGCCATCACAAGTGAGGATCCTACATCCCTGCAACGAGCACTTGATGTGTGGGTGGACGTTTTGGAGGGAAATGGGTATCGCATTAGTTCAAAAAAGACAGAGTACTTGTGCTGCCCGTTCTCTGATCCACTCAGGCCTATTCCAGACATTTATTTGAATGAAACAGTGCTTCCCAAGTGCGAAAAGTTCAAATATCTGGGATCTATGATCAATAGCAGAGCAACTTGTGATGACGACATCAATCATCGTGTAAGCGTAGGGTGGATGAAGTGGCGAGAAAATTCCGCTATCTTCTGTGACAGAAAAATGCCCCCTAAGTTGAAAGGAAGGCTCTACACCGCAGTTGTACGTCCAGCGCTCACATACGGTTCACAATGCTGGACGATGTACAAAAAGTATGAGAGTAAATTAACGGCAGCTGAGATGAAGATGCTTCGCATGACAGCAGGAGTGACCAAGCTTGATCGAATAAGAAGTTCGAAGATCCGTGGAAGCTTTCACATCAAGGAAACCATCGTACGAAAATTAGAGCGCGACCGGCTCAGCTGGTATTGCCACGTTCAAAGAAGAGATCATTTGAACCCTGTAAAAAAGGCAATATCTATGCACGTTCCCAAGACATCGCGATGTAGGAAAGGCAGGCCTATAAACGCCTGGATCAGACAAATGCGACGACATCGGCATTTCATTGGCCTCAGTAACCGAGTGATCCAAAATCGGCAGGCCTGCCGATATTTTCTGAGGTCAAATAGGCGAACCCCACAGGCGGATCAGTAGAAATGCGGTGAAGTGGGAGGGTTGTGATCCCTAGTTTTCGGATCATAACCTCGCTGATAAAAGGAAGAAGAAGATCAACTTGTACGAGTATCTTTACAGACTTCGAACTATCTAGTAACTAGTAACTAAGTAAGCAAATGTGTCTTTGATTTTAGGATCACTAATCACTCTATGACGGGTTTATTAGTACCCATAAACAAAATTAATAATAGCGATAATTACATATCGGGCAACATTGAATCCAAAATTGATTTTCCAAACTACTTTTCTTTGTTTTGAGTCATGAGAAGAGGTCTACACAACAGTAAATGCATCTGAATGCTATGATGTTTTTATTAAAACGCTAAAAACCTATTTTTTCCTAGAGTTATACTGCAAGGGTCAATAAATCGTTAAAGAGACTTAAGTCCTGGATTACTTACTTACTTACTTAGGTACTTACTTACTTAGGCGGCGCTACAGTTCGGGGTGAACCTGGGACTCTACCAACAACCCTCTCCATTTAGCTCGGTCTTTAGCTAATTACCTCCTGTTGCGCACTCCAAGTTAGTCGAGGCCCCCTTGAACTTGTGCGCACCACCTACGGCGATGATTCCCTCTACTGCGTCGTCCCTCGAGGTTGTATTCGAAGACTCTACGGGCCAGAGCGTTGGTGTCCATTCGCTCTACATGTCCCAACCATCTCAGACATCCAATACACAGTTTTTTGACTAGATCGATGTCGCTGTACAGCTCGTATAGTTCGTGATTGAATCTTCTCCTCCAAAACCCGTCAACGCAAACGGGACCGAAAATCTTACGAAGAATTTTTCTCTCGAAGCGACCAAGTATATCTTCATTCTCTTTTAATAAAGTCCATGCTTCAACTCCGTAAAGCAGGACTGGGACGATCAAGGTCTTATATAGAGTCTCCTTAGTTGTTCGAGATAGGGCTTTACTCTTGAATTGCCTTATAAGCCGAAAAAAATAGCGATTGGCAAGAGTTATTCTTCGATTGACTTCTGCGCTGATGTTGTTTGTAGAATTTATAGCAGAGCCAAGGTAGACAAAGTCCATTACTGCCTCGAAGTTTTAGCTGCCCACTGTGACGTTTTGTCCAATTCGTCGGTGTTGGTTTTCCCTTCTTGTTGACAGCATATACTTGGTTTTGCCCTCGTTTATCGCTAAACCCATTTTTGCCGCTTCCGTCTCAATGCTTGCAAACGCACCGGTGACAGCCTGCTGAGTTTTTCCGATAATGTCTATATCGTCGGCATATGCAAGCAGTTGTACAGACTTGTGATAGATTGTGCCTCCAGTGTTGGTTTGTGAGTTCCGTACAATTTGTTCAAGTACAATATTAAAGAAGTCACATGACAGCGCGTCACCTTGTCTAAAACCTTTTTTGACATCAAAAGTCTCGGTGAGGTCATTACCGACCTTGATGGAGCAGCGAGCGTTATTCATCGTCAGACTGCACAGACAGACAAGTTTGGCAGGGATGTCAAAACTAGACATGGCTCTATAAAGCTCTTCTCTATAGATGCTGTCATAGGCGGCCTTGAAATCGATAAAGAGATGATGAGTATCGATTTGGAATTCTTGGGTTTTCTCCAGGATCTGTCGAAGAGTGAAGATTTGATCGATTTGATCGGTTTCAGGCGATCACACAATATCGCAGAAAAGGTCTTATATGCGATGTTGAGGAGACTGATGCCTCTATAATTGACGCAGTTGAGGTGGTCTCCTTTCTTGTGGATCGGGCAAACGATGCTAAGGTTCCATTCATCAGGCATACACTCGTCTGACCAAATCTTAGAAATGAGTTGGTGTATGCACTCTACCAATTCATCCCCAGCTGCCTTGAAAAGTTCGGCGGGTAAGCCGTCAGGTCCAGCAGCCTTATTGGATTTTAGCTTGGATATTGCTATCCTCACTTCGTTTTGGTCAGGTGGACGGAAATTTTGACTATCATCGTCTATGTTGAATGGTTCATTCTGTCTGACAGCGGGATGTTGGTCTTCGTTGCCGTTATACAGTCTGCAAAAGTAGTTTTTCCAAATTCTCAGCACCGACTGTGATTCTACTACAAGGTTTCCATTTTCATCTCTACAGGTTTCTGTATGGGTATTGCTCCTCTGACACGTTCTTTTTACCTTTTGGTAAAACTTCCGTACATTGTTCCTGGAGTATAAATTCTCGATATTCTCAAACGCGCGCTGCTTTAATATTTAAAATGAAAAACAAAAACAAACTTAAGATTAAATGTTCTAATCACCCATTGAATAGGTATTAAAAAAAGAAGCTATTTTATAAAACATTGTGTTCTGAGTTAAAACAAGAAATTCCCTTGTGCAGAGACAGCTTCTATAGAAATCAATTTAGTTTTTCACCCTGATTGTCGTTGGCGTTTGTCGCTTTTCGACGAATGTCATTTTATTCTTTAGATGTAGCACGAATCAATTTTCATAACTTTTTCACTGTGAAAGAGTTGTTATAGTATTCTACACGACAAACAAATTGCTTAGTAATGTTTAACTGCCAGCAGGTCGTAACTATGAATAAAACGACAATCGTCGAAAAGCGACAAACGCCAACGACAATCAGGATGTTTATAAAGGGAATATGATATTAAACGGGAATGGCAGGTAGAAAATAGCATTTTGAACAAGTAAAATATTTCTAAAAGCCCAGCCGTGATTCGTGTAAATATTTTTTTTTTCCGAGGGTTGGTGAAAAATCTTCCATAGACACTATGAGAATAGTAAGCGCGTGCTCATAGTAGTGTCAGATTCTTAGTGACTAAAAAAACACCACCCTTCGATATAAATTTGTTAGCTATCGCAACTAAGTATTAACTTATCAAGCAATTTTTCTATCACGAAATAAAAACGTTTGGCAGGTTACTTTCCACTGAAAGATCCTGCATATTCCGCAATCTAGACGCGGTTAATCATTATCTCGCCAAGTCGAAAGGTTTCGTCCTTTGTAGTCGGCGCAATAAATTGCTCTTATCTAAAATTTGTAGGACTGTATTGTTGACATGTCCAATTAGTCGGTTTCTATGCTTTCTCGCGAGGCTTCTAGTTTCAGCTTCGATTGACGGAATTCCGAGATCCCTGTGGATATCGTCGTTTCTACTATACCACGGTGCTTGGACAATTTCTCTTAGCACTTTATTTTAAAAAGCTTGTAAAATATTTGCATTTGTTTTCTTAGTACAACCCCAAAGTTGTATACCGTAGGTCCACACCGGCTTTAGCACTTGCTTGTATAAAAGCAGTTTGTTCTCAGTACTGAGCTGGGAATGTTTTCCGAGGAACCAGTACATTTCTCTATATTTGATTTCAAGTTCTTTACGTTTCATTTTCACGTGCGAATTCCATTTCAGTCTTGCGTCGAGTGTCATTCCCAGGTATTTGGCCTCGTTTGCAAAAGGTATTCGGGCCGAGTTTAGGAAAATTCGCAAGTTATTAGTTTTCGTGTAAATGATACTGTATTATTTGATAAACGTGAGATTGCAGACAAATCTTATTGTTACTCTGCCACGATAGCTGAAACCCTACCAAAAAATAATGTTTCTATATGTATGTACTCATTGCAACTGCGATAACGTTGAATCTTTCCAAAGATAAAGTTTTCTTTATGGATAATGGAGGCCAGACTGACGTAATTTGTAAAACTTACGCATATGTTTGGCAATACTGTATGAATATGGCGTGCGCATATTAGGTTTTTCAATGTTTCCTGATGCAATCTCAGCGATACCTTCCTGTGTGTGCTACGGAATCACTTCATCTTAGTGTGAGCCCACAGTGCGAGTAAACTTTCTATTTTTACTATATCTTGTGGTAGACATACTTAAATACTTAAGGGCGCTATATTTTTTGTCAGCCTAAATAGTTTTCCCACCCAGCGCAGCGGTACACCATAAACATGATTTGAAAACTAATTTATTCGCATTCGATGGATGCATTTCCTCCTCATATCTTGTAACCAATCCACGTTTATTTTTATTGATTCAAACCCCAAATACGTTAAATAGCAATCGCCCGCTCGGTATCTTCCACTTCATTTACCACAAATCCAGTGGTAAATTTTAATCACACCGTCATGCATAAATGTGGAATACCTCATTTGCATTTGAAATGCAATAGATATCTACGTTTATCCGCTCCAGTAGTTTGTCATCCATGCTAATATACATCGCAACTTCCCGAGGCGCACTATTCGCATTCAAGTTAAAGCAGCGGTCCAACCTAGTGAGTGAAACCATTTAACTTATTCGAATCCAATAGTTTCGAATGACTACATTTGTTGAAATTTTGCAAATTCATTTTAAAATCGAGTCACTCAATGATTCCATTAAATGTTTAATCGATTAGCAGATACTTGAAAGTGCATTCGCAGATTTGTATCACATTATGCAACATAATATTCGAATCTATTTTAATAGTTTGTTTATTTGTGAACATAATTTAGTGAGTAATAAATTACAGTCGAGTGGACTTTTATTGCTCTTATATGCCCATGCATTCTCGATTTATTATTCACAAAATTTAATGAATCCAAAATGCATCGAATTAAATTTAAAATTAATGCTTCAATGAGAACAGTAACTAGCAAGTTTTGATTGGAATTTAAAATTTAATTTTAAAATCAATCTTAAATTCGACATATGATTGGACAATATGTGCATATTCAATGTGTCATGTGCAGCATTTTAATAAAGTAGTCTGGAGCTGGTAGAGCAGAATTGGTAATTTTTTTATATGACTTCGCCCACTGGCAATGCAACACTACTACTTATACACATTGGAATCTATTGCACTATTAGGGGTCTTCAATTGGTCAAGGTAGTTCGTTAGATATGTAGAAATGGAAGTTCTTTAAAATGAACCAAATTAGCACTAGGTGCTGTTTTTATACGATAACTCATTTAACCTGGCTGTATTGAACCTGTGCGAAGAGAAGGACTGTCGGTTATGTTTAGAGGAGGATGAAACATCTGAACACATTCTTTATGAATGCCCGGCACTACACTGGTTAAGGAAACGTTTTCTCCACAAGGAGAGACTTGCGTCAGTGGAACTGAAATGCTCCACTACTAAGGACATACTCACTTTCATAAGGGGGGTAATACGTCTGTTAGATTAACTCAAACCCTCCGATACAATAGATCTTTCAGGTCGCAGTGTCGTTGCCACGTGGGCATGGGTTGTACAAGAGGAAAAAAAAACAGAAAAACCTGGCTGTTAAAGTGTATTGGTGAGAGGTCTCTAAATCGAAACCTGTGGAATTTTAGAAAGTTATATAATTCTCTAATATTTTTCCCTGAGACCCTCTCAAGAATGTTTGCCTAAAGTTCGTTGTCTGGCCCTAGCTAGTGCCGGATAAACGCATGTATTGTATAGGGTCTCTTTTTCGGCAGCGACATGTATGTTATGTGGGATATCCAGTCTGACTGCATGGTCTCCCATCGACCAGAGTTACTGTTATTTTGGCGATATTGTTACGCGTTCTTTTAAGGAAATCGTCTGTTTTTGCCTTATTGTACCTTAGCCAGATATGACACAAGTTGTGAACTTAGTCCGTCTAAGGGTGCCTTTAATATGAAAGGGGATTTGTGGAGATTTTTGCCTTGACGGCTCCTAGTGGAATGTGGACTAATTCTGCAAGTGAACAGTGGAGGGATACTAGTTGGTCGGGCTGTTCGTTTCCATAAACGTTACTGTACAGTGAAACGCAAATCAGAGTTACTTTGAATTGACCATCTAACGAGGCTAGCTCATTTCTGTATTCTTGTACTGTACCGTCTTCCTGAAACTAGGCATTTGCAAAGGAAGTGTTCTGTGTCCTCCTCTACGTCTGTGTTGCCGCATCATCTGCAGAGTTCATCTGTACTTACCTGCATTTTCTTCCGGTGGGTCGCCATTAGGCAGTAGTCGGTAATGATACCTATGAGAAGCGCCAAGTTTTGTCTATTTTGAGTGAGGATGAGCTTGGTTTTCATCTTGTCATATTTTGTCCAGATGCTTCTAGAGACATGGCATGATGGGAGCGCTCTCCATCTTTCTTCTGCTTGTCATTTAAAGCCAAGTGCTATGTTTGATTTAACTAGTTTTAGGGGTGGAAGGACTGAGCTTTGGACCATTTACAGGTCTTCTTCTGATCCATTTCTTGCCAGTTCATCCGGCATCTCGTTCCCTAGAATTTGTTTGTAGGCTGGAACTCACCAGAGTGTTACATGGTGGCTTTGGATAAGCATTTGAAGATTTTATAACCGCGGATAATATGGCCTTTATAGCAGCTTGACTATCTATGTAAATATCAATCTCTTTCCTACAAACAACAGTTTCGTGGATAGTTCTCGTGCCACCTCTGCTATCGCTAGGACTTCTGCCCGGAACACACTCCCGTGATTTGGAAGCCTTAGAGGTATTGCTATATCAGGTTCCGCTGGGTACAAACCCAAACCCACTCCTTTGTTTATTTTGGACCCGTCAGTGAAGATTGAAATACTATGCGGGCTAAGGGCCCCACCGTCTTCCCAGTATTTCCTCTATGGGATGACCATTCTGACGTTTAGCTTGAAGTCAGAAGATGGCGGGAGGTAGTCTGTGGTGGCGTCTGGGTGAGCCCTTCTTGAGATGCTACGGTGGCCCGCGTGGTTCCTTTTCCGTAGGTTGGATTCTTTTAGGCGGTGGGCGCCGTGGCGTAAGTGGTTAGTGTGTCGGATCACTACGCATGAGGTTCCAAGTTCGAATCCCAGAAAATACCAAAAAGTTTTTTCACGGTCCCACCTCTCGCGAGCGTCTGACAAACATCCGAGAGTAATGCTGTCATGAAGAAACTTCTCAAATCGCCGTTCGGATTCGGCATTAAACTGTAGATCCCTTCCATTCGTGTGAAAAATATAACGCATACAACATGAGTGGTTGTGAGAAGCTAGGCCCTGGCACTTTAAAAAGCTGTTGCGCCAAATATTTGTGTTTTGTATTCTTTTAGGCGCAGGGCACTCATCGCGGCTGATTTCTTAACAAATATGCCTAGCGGAATCAGTGCGAGAATTGTTTCAAGTGCTGCGGTCGGGGTGGTTCTAATAGCGCGAATGGTTGCTATGCAGGTAAGTCTCTGAATTTCAGTCAACTCTTTGAGTTGTGTGTTTTTCTCTGCTATAGTCCAGCAGATAATGCACCCACATGT
Source organism: Brachypalpus laphriformis (assembly GCA_945910035.1). Classification (NCBI taxonomy): domain Eukaryota; kingdom Metazoa; phylum Arthropoda; class Insecta; order Diptera; family Syrphidae; genus Brachypalpus; species Brachypalpus laphriformis. The sequence continues at coordinate 284,434,322 of OX246754.1, forward strand.
AAGAATGGGTCTGACCATGGCTGTGTACATCCAGTGGATGATGGCAGGTTTGAGACCCCATTTTTTATCAAAAATTCTGCTGCAAGCATAGAACGCAATGTACGCTTTCCTTATTCTTTTATTTGTGTTATCTCTTCAGCTCAGTTTGCGGTCAAGTATGCACCCTACATGCCGTGCTTTATCCGAGACTTGGAATGGAGTGTCACCAAAAACAAAACAAATATTTGGCGCAACAGCTCTTTAAAGTGCCAGGGCCTAGCTTTTCGCAACCACTCATGTTGTGTGCGTTATATTTTTCACACGAATGGAAGGGACCTACAGTTTAATGCCGTCTCCGAACCGCAATTTGAGAAGCTTTTTCGTGACAACAGTACTCTCGGATGTTTGTCTGACGCTCGCGAGAGGTGGGACCGTGAAAAAACTTTTTGGTGTTTTCTGGAATTCGAACTTGGAACCTCATGCGTAGTGATCCGACACACTAACCACTTACGCCACGGCGCCCACAATTAGAGTGTCACCGAGTCACAGTGGTCCAAAAGCTGGGATTATTGTTTTGTTGGTGAAGATGACCACTTCTGTTTTCGCTGGATTAACGTTCAGTGTCGTTCAGGGCCGATTGCAGAAGTTCGGTGATTGTGTCGAGAAATTTCACGGATATAAGCAGGACGATGTCGTCTGCATAAGCAACAACTTCTACTCTACTATATCCTAATTTTAAAAGGATCTCGTTTGCGACTAGAGTCCATAGTAGAGGAGATAGGAGCGCTCCTTGCGGGGTTCCTCTAGAGGCCAGTGCATTTTTTTGGCTGTCACCCAGCTCCGAGTTGATGTGTCTCATCTTGAGCATACATTCAAACCAGGCAGAAACTGTGGAATCTACTCTGAGTCGATCTAGTGATAATCTTATTGATTCGGCTTTCACATTATTAAAGGCTCCTTCCACGTTTAAAAAGGCCGCTAAAGTGAATTCTCTGTGGTACAGTGATTGCTCGATCATTGCTACGACTTCGTGCAGGGCTGTTTCGACTGATCGGCACTTTGTGCTGAGGACATGTCTCTAGGGCTTTATTTGGAGCAAATTTGTCTTTGGAGATCTATTTGTCTTTCGAAAGTCTTCAACACGAATTAAGACAGGCTGATCGGCAAGAAGTCTTTTGGGTTCAGGTGCGTCGGTTTACCAGCCTTAAGTATAAAGATGGCTTTAACTTTCCTCCAGGCTTCAGTTACATATTTATAGTTTAGGCACCCGCGAAAAATGGTCGGTAGCCGCGGAATGACGAATTCGCTGCTGACTAGTAGCATAATGGGGAAGATACCATCCGGGCCGGGCGTTTTGTAAGGAGAAAAGGAGTCAATTGCCCATTTCAGTCTGTATTCATCCACAATTTCAACGAATAGAGTGTAATTTAAGCTAACTCCTGATTCATGTGACGTTGTTGTCTCCGTATCAGGATTTATAATACTACACCCTGTGAAGTGAGTTCTAAAGAGTAGTTCTAGGGTCTCGGCACATGATTATGTCCTGGTACCCTCTGGTTTCTGGATGAATCCTGGGACCGAATTATCCTTTGACAGGACTTTCCGGAGTCTCGCTGCATCTTTCGTGGATTCAATTTCCCTGTAAAATTTACTTCATGAGGCTCTTTTTGCGTAGACCGTCTTTTTCTTGAAGGCCCCCTTGCTTTCTTTGTAGCGGTTCCAGTCTGTGCGTTCAGTTCAGATTTCTGGTGCGTTTTGCACGATTTTAAAGTTTCCCGGCATTAGTGCTCAAAGTTGAGAGCTCACTTGACCACCATGCGGGCTAGAGCTTGCGTTTGCTTTTAGTTAGAGGGTAGGACTATTTGAGGGTTGAGGTCAAGGTCATGACCTCCTGGTCAATTTCAGTTTTGTTTATCAGGGGCAATGATCGGGAATGCTCTGAGTTGCTCTGACCTAGGAGGGTTCTAAAGATGTCCCAATTGTTCTCTTGGGATTGGGATATGGTTCTAATGATTTTGTATTTTCATTAATAGAGAAGCAGATCATTTTATCATCCAAGAAAGTAACGGTATCGGACACCAGGGACCTGGAATTAAGGGTCAAGATTACATCTAAGACTTCCTGTCTGTTTTTTTACAAAAGTGGGTTCTGACCCAATATTTTCTACACAGAGATTTCTACCAACAATAAATTCAAGTAAAGACTCACCGCTTTCGTTGATGTCACTACTCCCCCATTGTATGTGGTGTGAATTGGCATCGCAGCCGATTAGGAGATCCCATCCTATCTTTGTAGCATTATCCACTTGGTTGGCGAGCATCTCGGTGGGTGGGGACCGCGGGTCATTATAGGGAAAATAGTCCGATGTCAGAACCAAGGACTTGTTGTCGGCCCGTTCATGTCATGCTGATGTTAGGTCTGCGTTGCTAAATTGGGGTAGAACAAAGAGGTCAATTTGTCTTTTTGCTAGGATGCAAGTGCAAAACTTACTGCTCTGTTAGCCATTTCTAAAAATTAAGGAGAAGTCCTTGCTATTCAGTCCAGAGATTTTTTGACCATTGTTCCAAGACTAGTACGATGTCAACATTGTACTTCGTTATATAGGTTAGAAGGTTGGCGCTGTCTTGGCGTTATATTTGTGTATGGTTTTATCCGGCGACATACTTCGCGAATAACGAGTCATTCCACCTGGAAGACACTAGTAGTTTCCGAAAGTCAAGGCAAATCCACATCTACCTCAGATTTTTCATACTACCAACAAGCTTACATAGTTTCCACATCTGTTTCCATATAACTACATATGAAGCTCTTACAGCACATATAAGGATACAACACGTACCGACATTATAACGATTTGTGCTTCCCTAGGATTTTATCTTATTCTTTAAGTATCGGTTCAGTATTTGCTTTTCTTAACATGTTATACACTGCTTTATGGCCACCGGATCAGGACGGCTTGGCTTTCCCTTCTTTCTTCGTCGCTCTTTTATTTGGGTCTATTACTGATTTTTGCCTAGCAACTGTTTCTAGGATCTTGTTTGCCGTTCCTTAATTTGTCTGACTTATTGCTTTTTTGTAAAGACCATTCCTATGTGTATTTACTTACTGCTTGTATCTTTGCTAATTCTGGATGTCAACGAACCTTCTAACTTCCAATTGTAGGTTTCCCTTGCATGGAATTCATTACATGATTAAATTGAATGCATCAAACTGACATGAAGTTACCAATAATTCTCGTAGGAAATGTTAATTAAATATCTGTGTTACGCATTAATGTGAAAATAATAGCCCTTGTAGTCCAGTTTAAAGTGAATACCTTTGTTTAGACTCTGTTTCAAGTATTCCAATATCCATCGTTTCGACGTCCTTAATATAAATAGCTCTTCCTAAGTTTTTACCAAAATTCCCAAGTTAAACAGACGCAGAAATAGTTCATCTTTATGCAACAGAAAAACATTTTCTGAAATTGAATACCCAAAATTTTAAATTCCAAATACAGAAACAATATGCGGTATAAACCGCACATTTTCACTTTCAAATATTTAACCAAACCCAACGAGTTCACAAAATACTATTATATCTTATGCACCCACTCGCAATATGAAATTTTGAATATATGGTATTGTATTATTGTTGGTGGTGGTGGCAAATATGAAAACAAAAGAATCACCGAAATGCAAATGCATTGAGAAGCGGAACACTAGCACAGTGATGAAGTTCTCTGCTACACCACAACAGCTTTGTTTCCTGCAATAGAGGAAACCAAAAAGAAAAGATTCCATAATGCTACCCCAACACGTGGCATCCGACGCGGGGGGAGCTACAAGGGAGAAAATGATTTTTCCAATTGCGAGAGCGAAAGCAAAACAAAATGACTTTGTCAATCGACACACACAAAAAGATTACTTAGCAAACGACAAAAACTTACAAATTGAAAATTTCTATTCGCTACTGCTGTGCGATGGTTGAGTAGGTACATAGTTCGTCCTGTGTCATCAGCCGCCCACTTTAGAGCACAGTAAAAAATAATTGAAGATGAATTTATGCAGAAAAGAAGAGCACAGCCAAGGAAGTGGACGACGGATATTTCATTCTGTCGCGGAGCAATTTCTTTCTTCTTTGTCTCTGATTGTGTGAGTGTGACACTTCGCTTAGTCACATTGGGAATTTAATTTAAAAACAAGAAAAGGTTCTATTAACCCACTAAATTCGCTCTATCTAAACGACCCTTATCAAGAGTCAAAAAATAAGTCCTTTTGACTATATTCCGCGGAAAGTGGGAGAAATTACTTACATTGGGGTTCAGGAGATTTATACACCTTAGCGTTGGAAGAGATTAGCTTGGGAAGGAAGAAAAATGGGTTTCGTGTATTTAAAAGGTCAAATTAGAAAGGAGACTCATTTCAGATGAGCAAAGTATAATTTTGTTTGGGACAAGTAGCCAAAGGATCTTTATTTGTCGGTTTTAGTGTTCAATGTAAACTTGGGTGGGTTCAATTGCTTCTCTTGAGAATACGTAGTGTTCAAATTAAACAAAGGAGTCGGTAAAAGGATTCGTATATGAAAATGGACTTCGTATTAAAAAGAAATCTTAAATATGCGATGAGAGAACGAAAGATTGGTTCTAAGTTTATTTAATTTAGATTATTTCATGTATCTTAGAACTAGTAATATATTTTTTTCATTTTACCTGCGAAGCCACATAGCTTATCTGGGTTATTTTTCAAATTCAAATAATTTGATTGCTGTCACTAAAGTGGCAGGTAATTCAAATTTAGTGTATGTGTTGTATAATACCACCTTGATCAAAAAGTTCCCGGAATAAAAACCGTGTGGCGCTCCCATCTCCGATTTGAGTTCTGTTTTCTTTGTTAAGTTGGTACATCTATTGTTGATATTTCCTCTAAATCTTAGCGTCATAGCTTGACATTTGCAAAAGTTACGTAGCCAAGAGTACATCTATCTATGTGTGTTTTGGCGATTTTTTACAATTTTAGAAATGGATTTAAATTTGCAACAACGAACTTGTATTAAATTTTGCGTAAAAAACGGATTTAATGGTGCGCGAACGTTGGAAATGTTGGAAAAGTGTTTCGGCAACGGTCGTTTACCAGTGGCACGAGCGGTTCAAAAGTGGTTGTGAGTCAATCGAAGATGATGAACGCAGTGGCAGACCATCGACATTAAAAACCGACGAAAACATTGATAAAGTAAAAGAAATGTTGGTCAATAACCGCAAATTAACCATCAGAGAGATAGCGGAGGACTTGAACATTGCCTATGGATCCGTCCAAGACATTTTGGTTAATGATTTGGGTTTCCGTCGTGTAGCAGCAAAGTTGGTGCCAAAAGACCTCAATTTCATGCAAAAAAGAGGCCGTGTTGACGTCGCAAAAGACATGATTTTTTGACGAGAAATGCAACAAAAACCATCCAACAGCCACCAAATTCACCTGATTTGGCTCCCTGTGACTTCTTTCTGTTCAATTTCTATTTATTATTTATTATTATTTATTAACTGAACAAATCTTTTACAATAGATTGCAACAATCTCTGTTAGTAGAAGTTACTTTATACAATTCAATAAATTAGAAAAAAAAAAAGATTTGGAAGTATTCAAGGTAATTATATATATGAAATTTCATTTAATTAACTTAAGCAAAGTAATTGAAATTCAATTAATTAACAAATATTTAACAAAACATTTAAACACCAGCCAAGTGTTGAAATAAAACCTCACCAAAACGATTCGTACAGTGCAGTCTTCTAATGCGAACAGGTAATGAATTCCACAAACGAACAGCTTGAACAAAGAATTGTCTTTCCGAAGTTTGACAGAAAGATCTCGGCTGAATAATAGCAAAAGATCGTGTTGAATTCGCGAGCTGTATCTTTTCGGAGAGGTATTGGGGCTCTTTTCCTATGATTATTTTACGTAGGTACATAATTGAAATGTAGTTAAAGTAAGTGTGTAACCACCCAAGAATTTTATTCGCATGAGGAGAGACATGGTCATAACGCTTCAGTTGGAAGACATATCGGGTTAAATTGTTGAACACAACTACAAGTTTACGTTTAGTTTCGGCGCTATGGCAACAAAATATTTGGCATCCATATGTGATCAGTGGAATGATCAGCGACTTAACGGGCAATAATCTGGTATGCAGAGGTGTAAAATGTTGTGACATCGAGAGATTTCTGAGGCAGCCATATACTTTTCCAATTGTGCTATGAATATGATCATCCCATGTTAAGACACGATTGAAGCATATACCGAAGTTCATAAGGGCCGAGAAAAATTTTAGGAAAGTAGCTTAAATCCAAGAGAGTTTTGTGAATAACAAGGCATTTGGATTTCACAGGATTTAACTGAAGATAATTAGATTCCGCCCAGTTAAGGATCTGCAAAAGGTCAACGTTTAAGCGACTAGCTCCATCCTCAATAAGCCCTAAATTACAGCTCATATAGATCTGCACATCATCAGCATACATGTGTAACTTGGAGTTACGAACAACAGATGGAAGATCAGTTATGAACAGGGAGAATAACAATGGGCCCAGAATAGATCCTTGTGGCACACCTGTAATCACATCCAAAAATTTGGAGACTCTACCATTTACCACAGTCGCTTGGTTTCTTTTAGAAAGATAAGAATAAATTAATTTAGCGGCAGTAGGGGAAAAACTGTAGAGTGCTTGTAATTTGTGAAGGAGGAGAGAGTGGTTAACAGTATCAAATGCCTTGGAAAAATCAAGAAGAGCTAAGAAAGTAACCTCATCTTTATCGATGGAGGCTCTTATATCGTCCGAAATAGAGATATTTTTAGGACGAAAGCCTGACTGATTTTTGCACAAGATACTGTTTCTTCGTATAAAATCAGAAATTTGATTGTGAATTAATTTTTCCATGACTTTTGATAGAAAAGGCAGTATTGAGATCGGTCTATACTCGGGAGCAGAATTACGCGATCGTTGACCTTTCAATACAGGAATTACTTTTGCTGATTTCCAGGCAGAAGGAGAGCAAGACGTTCGCAGAATAGTATTAAATACATGAGTGACTATTGGAAGTATGTGGGGCAAAATCATTTTTATAAAGTTAGGATGAATGTCATCAAAGCTTACAGATTTCGATTTTATTTTAAGTATATCTTGAACAACTTCAGTTTGATCGACACCAGAGAAACAAAAATGATTCTCAATTCTTATTAATACGTGGTTAATGGCATCGATAGAGATGTTGATGACTGTGTCCCCACAAATTTGCAGTTCAGCTCATCAGGGTTAAAATTTCCGAGATCATTATCAATCTGTTTGCCTATTCCTATCTCACGCAAGTTGGTCCATAAAGTTTTGGATGGGAGAATACGACTGTATCTATTTGCAAAGTAAGATCTCTTGGCACATCTGATCTTAGAATTGACCAAGTTACCAAGACCGCGAAAAATATTGTATAGATCAAGGAGTTTAAATCGTTTCCACCTGTTATATGCTTGATCACGCCTATTTTTAAGCTCGTTTATTTCAGGGGTGAGCCAAGAATCAACACGATTTTTAATGTATTTGGTTTTTAGAGGGATGTGTTTATTGTATAGGCTGCGTATATTGTTTTGGAGGCAGTTAACTGTGGGAGTTACACAATTAACTGGATACAAATTGAGCGATTTCATTGTATTTAAGAAAAACCCGGAACCATCCTTGCTTAAAAGGTTGCAATTGAAATCCCCACAGATGATTATTTCAGTGAAGGAGGGTGCAAGGGTCTCTAAAACTGAATTAAATGAGTCGAAGGCAATACTGCAATTAGGACGGTAAACAGTGCCAATTAGTGATTTCTTACCTCTACTCAAAATTTCAATAATATTATATTCTATTGGACAATCTTGTGGAGAGCTAATGTGCATTTTACATATAACTCCTCTACGAACATAAATCGCCACACCGCCACCAATCCTACCGTGTTTGTCAGTACGAAATATTTTGTAACCATACAAAGAATAAATTTCATCAACAACATCTTCGTCAAACCATGTCTCAGATACGCAAATAATATCAACACCCGACCCAACAAATACATTGCGAAATTCGTCAATCTTTGGATACAAACTCTGTGCATTGATATGACACACACTAAGCCCCTGACTTTGTTTACAAAAAATTCTTATCATTGCACGCAAGTTATCAGTTCGGATGTCGTTGTTAGAATTCAGATCGTTATGTGACATCAATGGTAAGTAAATTATTACTACGCATAGAAAACTGCAGAGACGAATAAATTAATGAGGGTTTCATGGCTTGGCGGCTGTTAAAATGAAAGCTAAACATATGAAAAAAAAAATGGAACATAAAAACAACAAATTCTCAAGTGAAAAGAAATTGACTGCGGGTGCAGCTTACTTAATTCTCCATTCTTCCATTACGGGGAACGCGTTTCAGCAGCTGAGAGGAAGTAATGGAAAAATCGCAGGAAGCACTGATGGACATACCGAAAACCGAATATAAAAATGTTTCGAAGATTGGATCAAGCGCTGGCATAAGTGTGTTGCAGTCGATGGCGATTACTTTGATGGGGACAATATAGATTTAGATGAATAAACTTGTATTTTTAATTTTCTGAATAAATTCCGGGAACTTTTTGATCAAGGTAGTATGCTTGATTACAATTCACTTTTGATTTCAAATGAAAAACTTGTAGTTTTCAAATAAAGATTATGTTATTCTCTCAAGAAAATGTTCTTTTAATCTCTTCTTTCTTAAATTAATGTAATTTATGTATGTTTCACAAATTGTTTGAAACAGATCAGCTTGCGCTGTCGTATACATTTCTGAAGGATGGAAGATGGTACAGCCCTTATCGTGAGACCATTTTCCTGCTTCATCAAACTCTACCTGCGACATCCTGGTTGCTTCTACGATTGATTTGTGGCAGACAACAATCGGTAGTGCCTTCCTGTACAATTTGAACAATGGGGGTCCAAGTTTAGAGCCTTCCGGTGCTTCATACTTCACTGTGTTGGCTTTGCTGTAGTCACCTTTGATTCCCATGCAAAATTTCCTCCTTCTGAGATAGTCTTTTAACCAATCTACCAGTTTTTCTCTGGTTTCACACGGCTCTATACGACATGTCTAACGAAAAGCAATTTCCGACTACAGTGTAGAAGACAACGACTAGACATCATCCCAAAGTGAAATAAACCACCTGAGCAAAACCACGTCGTCGTACAGCCCGTTTTGTATGCTCGACATACTGGGGAAAGTGCTAGAAAAAAGTATATGCACAAGGCTAGAGCCATACACGGAAGGAGACTCGGGACTCTCTACTCGACCTAGGCAGCCAATTAGAAACCTACTAGCAATGGTAAGCAAGTCGATCTTTATGTACGCGTCCCCCTTATGGGCACAAGCGACGTACCGGATAACGTACGTACATGAGCCGGATGAATTCGGCCCATAGAATCGCATCATTAGCAGTGTATTGTGTCTTTCGGACGGTGTCCGCGGAGGAAGTTAGCGTAATCTCCGGTCGAATGCCAATCGATTTGGAAATAGAAAAGTCCGCAGCAACCAGCGAGAATATAGTATACAAGCAGAATTGCAACACAGATGGAACGCTATGCTGATCGCCAACGTAGAGGAATGGATCAGCACAAAACATGGAGAAGGAAACTTATAGATAACACAAACACACAAATACGTAGATGACTCATACTGCTCGCACTGTGAAGGCAAAATCCAGAAGGCGGAACATGTTTTGATGGAATGCCGGATGTAAACGACAGCGAAAAACATACTGCAGAGAGAAACTGGTGGTCAAATGACTCCGAGAGGACTAATTATATTCATGCTGACGACGAATGAAGCCTAGCCTGGAACACAGTGAACGAAATCATCACCAGCATGATGCAAAAACTGCGACTGGAGGAACGAGCAGCAGCCATAAATGAGGATCCTACAAACACTGGAAGGTAGACTATGTTACACAAAAATGCCCACTTTGCAATGTAACACAAGTGACATGCTCAGACACACAATTAGGTCTGTTCGCGTACTTTCTAAATTCTCTCAAAGAGAGGTAAAGTTACGAAAAAGTAAACGACCGGGTTGAACCACAAAAGTTGCCAACTTTTTAAACCTCAATAGTCCATTTATAGGCGAATAAAGAAAGAGAAGGTACAAGCCAACAAAAAATTACGTATACAGCGATTTGACAGATTTGACAGATTTCAAAAACTAGCCCAAAGAAATTTTTTGCACTAAATTCCGTAGCATGGGGAAATTTCTTACTCTTCGCTCTTACAGGGTGTGGATTAGTACGTAGGCGCATTCCTGGCATCGATTATTCGAGTTTGCGAATCATGCATGCTAGTAGCCCGGGCTACTAGTAAAAAAAAAATAAAAAAATCGGATTCCTATTCTTTGTATTGCGTCGATGAGTTTATATTGTGGTCGAGGGTATCGAATGCTTTACTGAAATCTAAGGGAGGCACCAGCACATGGTGACTTTTGTTAAGGCTGGTGGTGACTAAGTTTGCGAAATTGTCGAGAAGTTGGTTAGTACTTTTACCCTTCTGGAGCCCGTACTGATTCTTGCTCATCGTTTTTGGTTGTCAATAAATGTCCATATTCGGTCTGCAATGATTTGCTCCAAGATCTTTTCCATCGCCGGCAATATTGAAATCGGACGATAGTTTGCTATCTCATGTTTGGCTCCTCCCTTGCAAATAAGTCTAACAAGTGCCTCTTTGAGCTTTCTTGGCTCTGTGGATGTATTAAAACTCATATTTATGAGATTCGTAATTAAGGGCGTAAAGATATTGGCATTCGATTTTATTTACCAATTGCTCTAATACCATCTGCCGCAGGTGACTTTTGAATATTTAAGTGAGCTATAAAATTTGCTACCTCCGCACAGTCTGTATCTCCCAAGTAAATTGTGTTCCTCAAAAATATGTTCTGGTGGCTGGATGTTGTTTTGCTACATTCGTGGATTATTAATGCTGCTTGTTGTGAATACAAGTAAATGTGTCGGCCAATTTAATAACATTCGTATTATACGACAAGTTTTTTACGATTGTTTCATCTAATGACGACTTCTTTTCCCATTACTTCATTGATAAGCCCCACGTTTCTCTAGGATCACATTTTACTTGCTCGAACTTTTTTTTGTAGTATTCTTCCTGGCTTATATATATTTTTTTATTGACTTGGTTGTGTAATCTTTTCTATTGAGTCACATATGTTGTATTATTCCGATTACTCCTCCACCTGCGATACAATCGATCCCTGTCCTTGCAGCTCTCTACGATGTCTCTTGTAATCCAATCTTCACATTTTCATGAGTTTTCATCTTATCCATTACTGTCGAGTTTTTATGAATATCGCCAATTTGTTTGACTAGCGCATCAACAGGAGTTTCAGCGTCCGTTTCTACAACCATCGGTGTTCAGGTGCTAGCTCTAATCACTTTCTAATTTTCATAAGCGATCTCAATAGTTGGGCATTATTTGTTGAACACTCATCATAGATACCATAAATAATGCTATAGTCATCTGAAATATTACATTGGGCTATACCCGAAAATATTTTGAGCCGTGAAAGGTTAACCAATTTATGGTCGATCAGTGTGCAGCTCCCTATATTTAGATCTGTTCTCATTGCTTCTTTAATGCCATGCTGCAGTCTATTCGAACCCACATATCCTGATGGGATGGCAAACGACTAACAAAGGCCTCGTAGGGGCAGCATCTCCCGATAGGTGCTGGTCCCTTAAGTAACGAGAAGGAGCCACTGAAGCCGAAAACCTAGCAGCTCTGCTAGTAAGCCCTACTCCCACCTCCTCGTGGTGTCATCTGGGAATTTCTTCGGAAATTGCTAACGAGAGGACGAATGGCGAGCTTCCTGCGCTAAAAAACAGCATAAGTGTTGGTTGGTCTGTGGCCCAGCGAGCCGCACAAACTATTGCTCCGAAACGGAAACAATCGCCTCGAATAAGGACGGATAATTTGTTGACGACCTTTGGCTATCGAACACGGACAACGATCGGATTCTGGAACGTTAAGACCCTCCTGGACTCACTCAAGGAAAGGCCTTATAATGCCAGATTCCTCCAATTGGAGCGCGAATTCGCACGGTATAAAATCGACATCTTCGGGCTGAGCGAGATAAGATGGTACGATGCTGGGGAATACATCTCCCCAACAAAAAGCACTGTCATGCTCTACTCTTGTAAACCAGCTGGAAGTGCACGGAGTTCCGACTCATGCTAACTCCAGCAGCACGTAGTAGCCTCATATCCTGGAAACCTCATAGTGACCGGATATTGACGGCTAGGTTCCAGAGTAGAGTTAGAAAAATTACCATCATACAGTGTTATGCTCCAACTCTAGACGCGACTGAGGATGAAAAGGATGATTTTTATAGCCACCTAGCCGCCGCCTACAACCAAACGCCTAGTAGGGACATCGTAATGGTGATGGGAGATCTCAATGCCAAGGTGGGTAGCGACAACACCATGCTTAAGCACGTGATGGGAGTTCACGGCGTGGGAGACCGTGATGACAATGGTGAGCGGTTTGTGGACTTCTGCAATACCAACCGCCTAGTCATCGGAGGTACGCTGTTTAAGCATAACACCTGCCATAAGATCAGTTTGGTCTCTACTGATAGGCAACGAACATCCAACCAGATCGACCACATTCCGCTTTAGAAATTGTCTCCTGGACATCCGAAACAGACGTGGAGCTGACGTCGGACAAGAACGAGATCACCATCTTATGGTAGCTCATTTACGCCTTCGTACTGCATCCGTCAACAGCAACCGCTCAAACCTACTTAACATCACCAGGTTTAATATCGACAGGCTCAGGGTTTCCCAAGTGTGCCAACAGTTCAGGGACCATCTTGCCTTAGAAGCAGAAGCAATCAGCAGCATAGAGAACATAGATGACCACTGGAGTGCTGTGAAAAATGCTTTTGCGACTGGGGCACGCACGTATGTCGGTAAAAAGCAGAAACACCACCGCACAGACACCTGCTGACTGATCGATGAGCGTACAGTAATCAAGGCTCGGATTGCAGCAGGCTCAGCAGTAGAGAGAACCGAGCTTGAGGCCCAATACCGTGCGAAGAAGAAAGAAGTGCAGCGTAGTGTGAGACAAACGTCAATATGTCAACACACTGGCCTCAAGGGCTGAAGAAGCTGCGAGTAGGTGCGACAGTAGGACTGCTTACAACATCACTAAGGAGCTCATTGGTGGTCGAAACTCTAAACAACATTCAGTGAAGGGTCTAGACGGTAACCTTCTGATTTCGGATGAGGACCAGCTTACTAGATGGAGAGAACACTTTGCTACAGTGCTAAATCACTTAGACGGCGGTATGATTTTGAATTCGAATGAGCAGTTCGAAGCAAAAAATTCCCAAATTTGCACCGTATCTCCCAGTAAAACTGAAATAATAACAGCAATCAAGCCCCTCAAGAAGAACAAAGCGATGGGTATTGATGGCATCCCTGCCGAGCTATTTCAAGCGGCGCCAAATACATCGGCAGATTTGCTGCATCCTCTAATACGGAGAGCTTGGGATAGTGAACAATTTCCACAGGAGTGGAAAAGGGGGATGATCATTAAGCTTCCAAAGAAGGGTAACTTGATGGAGTGCGGTAACTGGAAAGGTATATGTGTTCTTCCAGCTGTAGCCAAAATAATAGCTAGAATAATTCTAGAACGAATTAAAGATCATTTAGATTCAACTCTCGATGTCGAACAGGCAGGCTTTCGTGCTGGATCCTCCTGCATCGATCACATAAACACCTTACGGATCATAATCGAACAATGCGTTGAGTATAGGTCTCCGCTACATTTACTGTTTATCGACTTCGAGAAGGCTTTCGACAGCTTGAATCGAGATGCTATCTGGTTGGCCTTGCGCAAGAGAGGCATTCCAGAAAAACTTATAGCTATTATCAAGGCTACATACGAGGGCGGTAAGTGTCACGTCGTGCACAATGGTAAGGTGTCGGAGGATTTTGAAGTCCAAAGTGGAGTACGTCAAGGGTGCATACTGTCCCCACTATTGTTCTTGGTGGTTATCAGCGATGTACTCCGTGCAACATTGACGGAAGCTAATTATGGAATTCGTTGGACTATGACATCTTACCTTAAACACATAGATTACGCTGACGATGTTTGTCTACTTTCACATCGGATAATGGATCTTCATTTCATGGCCCAAAATCTAGAAGCTGAGGCAAACAAAGTGGGGCTAAAAATAAACACAGCCAAATCAAAAGCCCTGAGTACTTCCAATACCCGCGCTCAACTTAGAATTGCCGAAAAGCAAGTCGAGAAAGTTGATAACTTTCCATATTTAGGAAGTGTGGTCTCGGCTAATCGTGGTGGCACCGAACTGGATGTGTGCAGCAGAATCGGGAAGGCTAAAGCTGCGTTCGGAATGCTATCTAAAATCTGGAGAAGTAATGTTATCAGCTTAAGAACCAAGCTGCGACTGTTCCGCTCCAACGTAGAATCAGTGCTGCTTTATGGGTGCAGTACTTGGAAGGTGGACACCATTAACACACGCAAGCTGCAAGTCTTCGTAAACAAATGCTTAAGAATCATCTTGAGAATTTTTTGGCCGAACCGCATCTCTAACGAACAACTTTATCTGAGAACGGGCCAAGAACCTATAAGCATTACTAAACGTAGAAGAAAGTGGCAATGGATTGGACAAACCCTACGGCGCGAAGACAAGTCCATTGCGAAATACGCCATACAGTGGAATCCGCTCACCCAGGCAGGCAGAATAGCGGGACGCCCTAGGCAAACGTGGCGCAGAACAGTTGAGGAGGAATCGAGCTCTTTAGGAATGAGTTGGAGGCAGCTCAAACGCGTTGCAGAACTCCGAACACGATGGCGCGCAGGCGTGGTGGACGCCCTATGCCCCCCGAGGGGTTAAAGGATATAAGTAAGTAATTAAGTATTTCCTGATAGCTATGGTCGTAGTTTTCCGTACTATCTCTAATATTTATGTTCATATCGCTCGAAATAGACAAAGTTTTTTCACGGTCCCACCTCTCCGTCGGATTTGTCAGATTTGCCGGATTTTTCGGATCTGTCCGATATGTCTGATTTGTCGGATTTGTCGCATTTGTCGGATTTGTCAGATTTATCAGATTTATCAGATTTAAGGGGTTTCTCGGATTTATCAGATTTATCGGATTTATCGGATCTGTTGGATATGTTAGATCTATGGGATCTGTCGGATCTGTCGGATCTGTCGTATCTCTCATGTCTGGCGGATTTGTCTTATTTGTCGGATCTTCAGATCTGTCGTATTTGTCGAATTTGTCAAATTTGTCGGATTTGTTTGATCTGTCGGATTTCTTACATTTGTCGGATCTGTCGCATTTGTCGAATCTGTCGGATTTCTGAGGTTTGTCGGATTTGTAGGATTTGTCAGGTGTGTCGAATTTGTCAGCTTTGTCAGATCTGTCGGATAAGTCGGATTTGTCAGATCAGTCGAATTTTCGGCATCTGTCGGATTTGTCGTATTTGTCGAATCTGTTGGATCTGTCGGATTTGTCGGATCTTTGGTATCTGTGAAATTTGTCAGAGTTATCGGATTAGTGGTATTTGTCCGATTTGTCAGATCTGCCGTATCTCTCGTGCTTGTCAGATCTGTCGGATGTGTTGGAATGGTCGGATTTGTCAAGTTGGTAGGATGCGTCGGATATATCGAATTTGTCGGAATGTCGAATTTGTCGGATTTGCCGGACGTGTTGGGTTAGTCGGATTTGTCGGGTTTGTCAAATTTGTCGGGTTTCTCGTATTTGGGAGATATGTCAGATCTGCTGCATCTGTCGGATTGTTCCCATTTCTGATCTTATTGTATTTATAGCATATTTTTCCAAGTTACCAGTACCAACTTTACCCATATAAGGAAACATATATCCGTATCTAACAAGCTGGTTCCTTTCTTTAATATTTGTTTTGTTTCATTGTCTTCGGTTCTGCCACGTCGGTTATTTCCCATCTTGAGAATCTAAATAAGCATAGAATTGTTTTGCTGGTGCCCTTGCGATACAAAATTATGTCAAAAACAAACTCTGTTGGAAATGACGATACGAGTTTATTAGATCGCCAAAGATGCTGCGAAATATTTAGGTTTTCTTACGCGATGTATGAAATATCTAGTTCGCTCCTTCTGATCTAGCTTCAAATTATAAGACGTACATTCGCCCTGTGTTAAAATATAACACTTTTATCTACTCACCAAAAGCAATATTACACTTGCTAGATAGAATACAAAATGGCGCGATAAGGATTATAGGAAATGTCGCAAGCACAATTTGTTCGTTTGAACACAGGATGCCTCGGATGCTCACCAGACAACCTTGAAATATATCTTCATATCTCCATAAAATATAGATATTCTTTTATGAGCAACACGCTTGTGGGATACTCGTCCAGTTCTGCTTTTCCCCTCCATTATAACCTACAGACATTTAAGACCAATGTGTAACGCTGCCCTATTTCTATTTAATACTTCTATATATCTATCGAAATACTTAAAGAGGATAGTCGTAATCCTTTTAACGTGAGTAAATTATAAAATAAATTTCGTATATGTTGTATTTATTGAACAAAGTGATCCAGAACGGAGTTGCTTACAAAATGAGAACTGAGAACAGCCTTAACCAATCCTTTTAGCAGATCACCGCAAATTTGAAGAGTGAACAGTTCTAGTAGAGAATAAGAATTCTTTAGCGAATTCGGAAAAAAAAAAATATTTGACGCAACACCTCTTTAAGCTTCTCGCAACCACTCATGTTGTGTGCGTTATATTTTTCACACGAATGGAAGGGACCTACAGTTTAGTGCCGAATCAGAACGGCGATTTGAGAAGCTTTTTCGAGGCAACAATACTCTCGGATATTTGTCAGACGCTCGCGAGAGGTGAGACCGTGAAAGAACTTGTTGATGTTTTCTAAGATTCGAACTTGGAACCTTACGCGCAGTAACCCGACACACTAACCACTTAGCCACGGCGCCCGAATTCGCATAATCTTACAAAAAAACTTATATGAACCAGTGCCTTATTGCAAGCTAGTTATTTACACCTTCAGACATATTCTGTAACATTTTGGCTACAGCAGCCATGCAGGCTCCTAATATAACGGCCTAGAATGACAACTTAGCAATTTCCCTTTTCATTCTCTTGTTTCTCTGTAACCACTGATCGACTGCACTGCTACCTAACACAGGGAAAATAAATGGGAAAATCTGCAGACCGTTGAACAATGAAGGTAGAAAAATCTTTTCCGTTGTAATAATTCATTTGTTAAATGGGCCAGGTGATGAGGAACTTTTAAAGATGCGACTGATGCGATGGGGTTTAACATATATTTTATTTCAAGGTAAACATCCCAGCGAAATCATTTCTCTTCTGACTGTCGAGAATAAAATCCATTGCGGAAAATTAAAGGACATATTCTTCTTAGTCATGATGACACAACTAGACAAGAGGAATTAAGCAGATCGAAGATTTCTTACCTAACGAACGGACGAAGTAATAAATCGTTTCGTCCCTCATTTGGTGGGTGAGTTTAGGGTGATTGTTCGATTAAGGACAACGAAATTAAATTTTTAGCCAAGCGGTAAGGAATCGAAACCATAAGCCTGACCGTTTAGACATTCAAATTTATGAGTTTTAGTTTTATAACGAGTTACTGAGGGTGGTAGCTGTGTTTTTGATGTAAATTCGAAGGTCAACCTCATGACTTGTGACCAACGTGTTTGGAATTCAAGGGAAGGAGGTAAATAATTTTCAATTTTAAACCAGAAATTGGATCCAACATTGGGTCAATTTACGATTTCAACAATCCAATTGGGCGCATTGGTCGAAGACAAAGTGTGAAACCCCACGTTTCAATGAACCTGTGGATGGAAGGAAAAACATAATAAATCATGAATATAAGGAAAAAATATTTCCTTTTCCAGGACGATATTATTCACACTCTAAAGGATTACTGTTTATCATTGCCGCATGTGGGGAAACCCTTGAGGTCGACAATATCAGAAAGGAAGTATTTCATGTCGGAAATTTAGGGCTTTGAAAGTCAATAAGGATATTAGTTGTAGTTTGAATACAAATGAGCTTCGAGGGATGGGTTACTGTACCCATGGACAACAATCTATTGAAGAATTTGAAAAATATGTGTTTCGATGGAATCCTTTTAAGATTTTTAGCATTTATCCCTTCGAAGTAACACGGAAAGTATATTGACTTCGTTAAGCGAAATACGATGTGACCAACACGTGCCCTAGTGAATGTAGCAAACAGATACATTGGAAAACGAAATCGTTTAGAGGAGACACAAAAGTCATCAGTGGTTTTCTGTACTGATAATCGCAAACCAAATTACTAGCTTCTTGAAGTTGTAAGTGTTTTGTGTAATGATTGACATATGCGCAGCATACATATTTTTGGTTCATACTTTTGTTAATTATGCATTCTGATATTTATTTACTTGGACAATTTCTTATGTGTGGTATTAAGCTTTATATACCGACAATAGTAACAACTAATACCACGCTAAATGATGACTGTAGCAAGTATTCCTCTTTCAGTATAAGGTAACATTCGTCACAAAATTCTTGCCTATAGGCAGTACTCATAGTGTATACAAAAAATGTATTGTGCTTCTTCTGGTGATAGAACTGCTGTTCGATGTCTCACTTCTGATGACATCAGCCTATGCTCAATTGAAAACACACACAAGTTGACTGTTTAAAATAGTTTGCCTTGGTACTTAGAAAAATCTAGCAGTGGCAACATTGGCTGGTCTCAAGAACTTGACGGTGCACTTATCAGTAATACTTTCCATTCGTGGGCGACGTGGTGTAAGTAGTTAATATGTCGGACTACTGCGCGTGAGGTTCCAAGTTCGAATCCCAGAAAACACCAACAAGTTCTTTCACGGTCCCACAGAGTATTGTTATCTCGAGAAAACTTCTCAAAACAAATTGGCCTTCGGAAACGGCACTAAACTGTAGGTACATTCCATTCGTGTGAAAATATAATGCACACAACATGAGTTGTTGTAAGATGCTCCATGGAGGAGGGAAACTGGTATTAACTGTTCACCATAATGCTACTCTCAGCCATTTTTGCTCTAGGATTTCATGCGGTAAATTCACCAATCAACAACTTACCAACTCAACAACCTACCAACTCATCGATTTCCAACTTAGCAACTCAGCAAGTTCATTCGTTAGGAAATGACGAGTTTCAGGCGCGGCGATCATCGCGATTTTCTTTTGCTTTCTTTTTCCATAAAACAACATTTGCTGCGAGACTTATGGAGAGTTAAACACCTCAGAGTACACAAGGCATGATGGTCCAATGAGCTCAAGAGCTTCAGCAAGTAGGTTGTGATTGTTCCGCGCTTTCGATTTCGACAGAGGGTGAAGCCCCCACGTAGGTTCTCAATTATTGCCAGGTAAAAGTCTAATTAAGTCAAAGCCTCAGCGACAAAACGACGAGGAATTTGGCGTTGTTGCCTCAACTAATGGGTGAACTGGTCGACAAAACGAGCTCGGTCGACAAACGAGCTGGCACAACAGCTCTTTAAGTGCCCTAGCTTCTCGCAACCACTCATGTTGTGTACGTTATATTTTTCACACAAATGAAAGGGACCTACAGCTCCGAAGGGCAATTTGGTTTGAGAAGCTTTTTCGAGACAACAATACTCTCGGATGTTTGTCAGACGTTCGCAAGAGGTGGGACCGTGAAAAAACTTTTTGGTGTTTTCTGGGATTCGAACTTGGAACCTCACGCGCAGTGGTCCGACACACTTCGCGGATACTGGTTCCTCCATAATGCTGGAACACCTAAGATTTATTCCACCTAACATCCGTCTGCAACCGAAGGAGTGTAAAATTAACACACTTGGAGGGGAAACAGGTAGTATTGAGGAATGAAACACGTACGTTTGATTGAACAAAATCTATTGTCGCCTAACAAAAATGCTATTAGACTTCCAACTTTCGGGTAATTGCGATGGAATTATCGGAACACTTGATAGTATACTTGATTGCCAATCAGGATACTGATTCTTAATATCTGTTTAGTCTACTTAGACGTTCTCGTTCATGCCAAAAGCCTTGATGTGCTACCGTTTTTTAATGATTTATGGATGCGAACTTAAAAATTTCAGAGTGCAACTGTAAGTTTTTGCAAAAGGTAGTTCCATTATTGGAACACATATTTTCTGTAACAGGCGTTCAACTAACGACCTTTTCATCAATTAGTGGAGAAGGGTGCTGACTTCGCCATCTATATTATCTTATTTACATCCTAATGAATAATTCATCTTGGATGCAGACTAAAGTAACAAGAAGATAGATATTATTCTCCCACAGCAACAGAATAGCAAAGCAGTAGTTACCACCTTCTTTAGTAAGTCTTTAAGTAAAGCGAAGCGGAACTGCTGTACTACGAGAAAGGAGTTACTAGTCGGAATAAAGCCCTTTAAGCACTCCATATCTACCAAATCGGACGAAAGTTTCTAGTGCGTACGGATCATGCAGCTTTGAACTGGTTGTTGAATTGAATGAAGAACTCGAAAAGACAACTTACTTGCTAGATAGAACAACTGCAGCAGTATGACTATATAGTACAGTATCGTGCAGGTCGTCTTCATTCAAATATTGATGTCAAGGCGTCTTTGTTGGAAACGAGATTGCCACCATTGTGATGAAAACAGTCTAAGTTTCGGACGGAGAAGGTAAATTTTAAAATCCTTGGTTTTTGTGAGTTCAATCTTACAGATTATCAAAAAGCAGATGAAGCAACGAGAGTAGTGTTATTGGGTGCTTGCCGGTGAGCAACCATACAACAACAACTCAGTTTGCCGCTTTTATTTTAGCAAATCCACTTACTTCTGATCAGAACGAGCAATGATTGTCAAATCCTGTTGTGATGAGAAAAAATATGCTGAGGCTTTGGTGTTTCAAATGGCCGCCCAAAGAAGTAGGAATGCTCAGGAGATTCGTTCGCCAAAGTTCATTAACAATACTCATGGCCAGCTTCTTGTGGATGACGACAAAATTCTGCAGAGGTGGCGGCAGTATTGTGAAGAACTTGTAAATTTACAGTTTCTCCGGCAATACTTTCCAAGAGCTACCCCTAACTGTGAAGAAATACCCGGCATTACGGTCGAAGAAGTTAGTGAGGCGGTCAAATACTCCAAAAAACGAAAAGCGGTTGGGCCAGACGAGAAGCCCTCTGAGTTCTGCAAAAAGATGGGAGACATCGGATTCAGATGGCTCAGAATTCTCATCTCCAAATTTGTGAGAGGTGACCCAATGCCGACTCAATGGAGGGAAAGTTACCTTCTCACTGTATACAAAGGAAAAGGTGATACGCGAAACTGTGATAACTACTGTTCGATCAAGCTGATGTCACACACCATGAAGATCGTTGAGCGGGTATTAGGTGGCCGACTGCAAAAAATAATACGGCTATCTGATGATCAGTGCGGGTTTGTCTCGGGTAAATCAACCAGCTAAGGTCGCGCTAAGACATCGAGGGGTTCCAGAAACCTATGTACAGATGATCATGGACATGAATGAAGGAGCAAAGACAAGAGTAAGATGCCCCACTGGAGTAACCGAAGAGTTCCCAATCAAAGTCGGGGTGCACCAGGGAAGTGTTTAAGTCCTTTGCTCTTTATTACAGTCCTTGATTATCTGCTTAAAGGTAAAGTGATGGACCCCAAGGTACATCAGTTATTTTTTGCTAACGATGGACCCATCATAAGTGAGAATCCTACATCCCTGCAACGAGCACTTGATGTGTGGGTGGACGCTCTGGAAGGAAATGGGTATCGCATTAGTTCAAAAAAGATAGAGTACTTCTGCTGCCCGTTCTCTGATCTACTCAGGCCCATTCCAGACATTTATTTGAATGGAACAGTGCTTCCCAAGTGCGAAAAGTTCAAATATCTGGGATCTATGATCAGTAGCAAAGAAACCTGAGATGACGTCATCAATCATCGCGTAACCGTAGGGTGGATGAAGTGGCGAGAAAATTTCGCTATCTTCTGTGGCAGAAAAATGCCACCTAAGTTGAAGGGAAGGCTCTACATCGCAGTTGTGCATCCAGCGCTCACATACGGTTCACAATGTTGGACGATGTACAAAACGTATGAAAGTAAATTAACGGCAGCTGAGATAAAGATGCTTCGCATAATGGCAGGAGTGAAAAAGCTTGATCGAATAAGAAGTTCGAAGATCTGTGGAAGCTTTCGCATCAAGGAAACTATCGTACAAAAAATAGAGCGCGACCGGCTCAGCTGGTATTGCCACGTTCAAAGAAGAGATCATTTGAACCGTGTTAAAAGGCAATATCAATGCGCGTTCCAAAGACATCGCGATGTAGGAAAGGCAGGCCTATAAACGCCTGGATTAGACAAATGCGACGAAATCGGCCATTCATGGCCTCAGTAACCGAGTGATCCAAAATCGGCAGGCCTGCCGATATTTTCTGAGGTCAAATAGGCGAACCCCACAGGCGGATCAGTAGAAATGCGGTGAAGTGGGAGGGTTATGATCTCTTGTTTTCGGATCATAGCCTCGCTGATAAAAGGAAGAAGAAGAAGAAACGATGCTAACCCCTAATGGAGACAACCCGTTCTTGCAATTTAAGCGGAAGTGTTTATTCACGTATGTAGTTGTTGAGAACCACCACGAAAGCAAGCACTTCATCACGAACTTGCTTGTTTTGCTATTGGTCCAAACTATGTTTTAGACAGTTGTTTCCCAAGCAATCGCCGTCCATTGCAGATCACACCCTATTTTCTGTAAATAGGTTGTTTGAATAGTGTTTCTCTTTGGGCAACCTCAACGCCAAGTGTCAAATCTCCAGTTGTTCACAAGTCCAAACGTAGTTTGGTTTGAAATAAAAGCTTCCACATATTCCACTCGAGAGTTCTATGCCATACACTTCACTTGACTATATACACACCTAACTCATAAATAGTTACGGTAGGTCTTTAGCGTAAGTGAAATATATATATTTGGAGCACAATCTCTTTGTAAGCTTTTGATATGAGAAAGTTCTTCTCCTACGGTTGCCACTAAAACCCTCTTTGGCACGGCAGTAAATGCACTTGCAGTCCTCATCCAAGTACCTCCACCAGTCCCTTTGAAGCTCCCTACTTCTCCTTCCTATTTCGGCGTGGTTATAATCTAAAAACAAGACATCATAACCCACCCACTTCACCGCATTTCTACTGATCTGCCTATAGGGTTCACCCGTTTGACCTCAAAAAATATCGGCAGGCCTCCCGAGTTCGGATCACTTCATTACTGAGGCAAATCGATCAAGCTTTGTCACACCTGCTGTCATGCGAAGCATCTTCATCTCAGCTACCATTAATTCTTGTCTTTGCTCCTTCGTGCATGTATATGATCATCTTTACATAGGCTTCTGGAACTCCTTGATGTCTAAGCGTGGTTGTTTGTCGTATGCCTTTCCGAAGTCAAACAATACAATTTGCAATTTTTTTAAGGAATCACGATGTTTTTCCATTACGATCCTTTTACTTTGGATTGCATCTATGGTATATTTACCCGTGACAAACACGCACTGATCATCAGATAATCGTTATATTTTTCGCCGTCGGCCACCACCGTGTGACACCAACTTGATCGAACAGTAGTTATCACAATTTCGCGTATCATCCTTCCCTTCGTTCATAGGAAGAAGGTAGCTTTCCCTCCATTGATTCGGTATTGGATCACCTCTCATAAATTTGGAGATGAGAATTCTGAGCCATCTGAACCCGATGTCTCGCATCTTTTTCCAGAACTCAGAGGGCATTTCGTCCGCCTCACTAACTTCTTCGACTGTAATGTCGGGTATTTCTTCACAGTTACGGGTGGCTCTTGGAAAGTATACCTGGGGAAACTGTTCATTCAAAAGTCGTTCACAATAGTACCGCCACCTCTGCAGAATTTTGTCCACAAGAAGCTACCCATAAGAATTGTTAATGAACTTTGGTGAAAGAATCGTTTGAGCATTCCTCCTTCTTTGAGCGGCTATTTTGAAGATGGTTGCTTTCTTGTTCATATTGTGTCGTATCTCCTGAATAGCTTGATTTGCATCAACAACCGGGGAAGATATTTTCTCCAGCTCCCGATACAGGCGCTCCGTACTCTCTGCTTATAGCTGGGCGCACTTCTTCTCCGCTTTTTCCCTTGTTTATTTGCTTTCTTTCGCTGTCTCCATAAAAAATTATGTTAGAGTTGTTGTTGTTACAGTGTTGCTGAGCTATCGCCTCTCCCAGGATCACCTCGCAAGCTATTACCCGAGGCTTCATGAAACTGGCTACCGAAAAGTAATCAATCTGGGTTTCGCTTCCACCGCTCCTGTAAGTGATCAGATGCCGGCTTCGTTTGATGAACATGGTATTTAACACGATAAGACCGTGTGTTTTGCAAATCCTTAGGAAATCTTCACCAGAAAGGTTCCTGGCACCGTATCACAGACCTCCATGGCAGTCTTCATAGTCTTCGTTTGACTTCCCGACATGTCCATTCAAAGCTCCTCCAACAAACAGAAACTCTTCCTTTCGGATGCTCCTAAGGAGATTGTGAAAATCTAGCCAAAGCGCATCTTTTTCTCCTGATCGCACCCACTATGGGAAGCATATGCACTGACAATATTCCACACCTCTCCTTCCATTACTATTTTGAGAGATATCAAACGATCGCTGGACTTTGAAATATTCAAAACGTTATCAAGTAGCTCTGCCGCAAGAATGATACCGATTCCGTTCCTATCCTTTTCCGTTCCGTAGTATAGAAGCTCCTTACTGTATTCCAAAGTTCATTTATAGCCGTATATTAGAGAAGGATTACGTATTTGGATACTTTATGACTCCACAGGGAATGTAGTGCCACCAAGTAAAATAACAAATTAAGGACTTATATTCACCAATATACAAAGTATGTAAGCGAATGATGGGTTAAAGGTTATATATTAGAATAAAAAGAGGAGAAAAGCAGCAGATTGAGTCGGAAATCCATAAAGGGTTTAACAGAATATCAATCTAAGGCTACAGTTCGTTCAATGACTCGTCAGTCAACTCATGTGAACGCTACATATTCAGTTCCGATGTTCAAACAGTTATGACGAAAAACGAACTTTTGTGTCTGTACTTAAGAACACTCTGATACGATAAAACATGAACCTTCATATCAAATAGGAACCCGACTTCCACTTCGTATTCTCCCAAAAATACAACATTCAGAAAAAAGCTTCTCCAGATAAATGCTTATAGCCCATATCCGTTAGTTGTACTAAAACATCTCCTTCAATAAAGAGCCCAACAAGTTCATGACCCAACATTTATGATTAATAAACCTAATTTTACCCAAGCATCCGCGGAAACTAGAAAAAAAATTTTCTTCACATCTGAAGTCACCTTGACATCGTCATTTTCATCACGCAGCTTGTCTGCCAAGCGAAACCCCTAAAAACATAAAACTATCCACATCCAACACTGTCACAGTTATATTTCATAACTCGTCCTCACAAAACATGAAAAATATAAACGAAATGGAGATGAGCATAGTAATAAAGAAGATACACCCGAACCGCACACCCCAAGCCCGACCGCCATGACAGCTTATAGCGTGTTTTTACCACGATTTACAGAACTTTAAGGACCCAGAACCGCAAATAAACCGAAACGAAATATTACTACTTGGTGGTATATCCCCATGACTCGGTCGGTAAAAGAAAGACTAACTGTCGCCAGTGAGGTAATTTCCGGTGGTTATTCCTGCTTCCATTCGGGCGAATGAATGAAATTCGCATCAACATTGCAAATTTGTTTAATATTGCTCCTGGAGGCATTCACCAGGATAATAACATTGTCGTCGACATCCTTGTCGTCTTGTCTCCGTCCTCACAAAGCACGTGCAATTGTGCGGTGCGCGGTGACGATTTTCATAAGGATAACAATAGTGGTGTACCGAAAATAACCAATAAGGACCTGCTAGATGATGACTCCAATTTCTCGCATCCTCTCTTATATTAGGGTATTTCTTAAATGACAATCCAATTCCGGTTTTTTTTTTCCCCTGATAAGTGGCTAAATGAGGTTCCTCACACACACTCACACACACACGCAGATCAGGTGGAGGCTACACAATTTCGCCCCGAAAAAAAAAAAAAAAACCTACTTGCCTGTCATATGTGGAAGGCACTTCTTCGTCATCACCACGACAGACGACAGACCAAGAAGACGACGACATCCAAGTGCAAAGCAAACCGGAGGAAGCGGAATTAATGTTTCGGGACTTAGACAGGCACGAAATTGAAAAGCATCATCCTCGCTGAAGTCAGTCTCTCCTTGAACATAATGTGTTCCGTTCCAAGAACGGAAATAGTTTTCCATCGCGAGAACGTCCCGAGATACTACACCCGACCGACGATGACGGCGATACGATGAGATACATACGCTGGGTATCTTATTTATTTATATTTTTCTCGTTTTCTTCAATCTTTCCCTGGGCTGTGCTATACACCAGCCTCCAATCCCTTACTCGGTCGGACGGGGGTGGGTTATTCAAATTTCCCACTGGTGTCGGCTGATGGCTTCTTCTTCTTCATCTTATTCAAGAGTAGGGAGGACATTTCGTATCTTTCTTGGTCGTGTATTGGATGTAGACGTTGTAATCCGGAGGGTTAACCAAATAGCTGTTTGGAACTCAGGCACACTACTGCAGAAAGGATGGGAAAGTGTTGAAGATAATCGAGAATTTACTGAGCGATTTATGTAGATTTCCTCGAAGTAATCCTCAGGATTTGGAGATTATTTGAATATTTCATTTCTGTGCTTGACAATAGTCGGAGGGGGAATGACGGTATACCATTTGGCCGGTTTTTGTTAATTTTTTTTTTCTCAGAAGTTTCTGATTTCATTTGTAAATTATAGACAAAGCTTTGATTTACGCAGTAGGCAGTCATAAACGTTTATGTGCCTAATTTGAGTGAAGTATTTTTTGAACATAATTGAGCCATGAAACTTGAGTGAATACTATGACGCCATAGGATAAAGGAACAAATTGTGTAATAGACTTTTGTAATTTAAAAGATACCAAAAAAATGTGCGAAATGAGGAACTAATTCAAAAGGAATGAGATGGTATCAGGAGATGGATTTGAATTGTATGTATTAAAAGGATTTTCTATTTTGCTTCTAAAGGACGAATGATGGAACCATGCCCTAAAGTGGGCGATGAATTGAGAAATAAAGGAAAAATATTAATTAATTGTTCGTTGTCAATACTCTGGTAGTGAAATTTTTAGAAAAAATACTTATTGAGGCGGAGTGGTACGCGAGGACCCACCCCATTGTCACCCTGTGAGATGCGACCACGTCTTGCTATAATCTCTGTGAATAAATCGTGATTACGTTTCGGAGCTTGACCCGGTACGATCAAGGTGGGACAAAAAGTCATCGTGGCACTTCCTGGAATTAAACAACAAAACTTACACCAAAGATATAACACTTGTTCATCCAGGGAGGAGACAAATGTTGTTATAACCAAATTTTGCAATATTAGGGACCATGGATTCAAAAATATGCACATAAACTGCGCCGATCAAGACCTACAAGTAATAAAATGGCACATTTTAGTCGAACAAGGAACTGGACACTCGGTTTCGATTTAAGGGTTCATCATTGTCCCAAAATTCCTTATCAAATAACGAGCGATGCGGACAGCTTCCTGCTGATAAGCTGTAAATTAAGAGCACTGCTCTGACAGTGTACGAGGAAGAGGAGTGTCTCCGTTTCAATCCTTAAAGTACTGCATCCGAATAAAATAAAACCATTGACTTACCGAAGCTCATAAATTAAATTCTCCACATTGTCCAGTATATTCCTCAGAAAAGGTACAATCCTCTACTCAAACAATTTGCAAAACCTGTCTTACCACAAAAAGACATGTTCGTTACCTTCTATTCATCACCATAGATCACACCCATAGAGCATCCCCTCTAAAGAAATTCATGTTTAATATACTCATGCTGTATATATCCGAAAAACCACAAGGGCTTTATTCAGGAATTCCTTTAAATTTCTCTACTTCTGGGTGCCATCCTGAAGATACACGAACTAGAGTACCGCCTGAGATTGTCGTTTCTTTGTATTGTTATTTTATCTTTTGTATATAAAACACTAGAAGATCTCAGTCCTCTGAACAATGACAGGTGGCCATAACATGTTCCCATAAATAATACCTCCTGACAAAAGCTAACCGACTACTTACTGTGGCTACAACCACCCACCCATCCGCCGGTGAATTGATGTCCATACCACTAAGAGAGGGAAAGCAACGAATCTACCTTGCCAGAACTTCCTTCGTTCGTTTTCCCTTTAGACATTTCGTCCTCCCCCTTCGTCGGATTCTTTTCCCTTTCCCTGTTTTTCTTTCACAGCAGAAGAATAACACTGAAGTAATAATAAGTAATATTATTATATCCTCATCCAAGGAGCAAACAATACACGTACACTGTACCGTTGTTGGAGGATATTTGCAATTTTGTAAAATTATTAAATGGAACGTAAGTGACTCGCTGTCCCGGTCGGGAGGGGGTGCAAGGAGTGCCCAACGTCGTAATTTGTTTGACGACATACTCAGGCAACCGAGTATATAGTGAGGGGTAAGCATCCCCCATACTCCCAGGGCAACCACATATGAGAAAAAAATCACCAGCATTTGAAAGGCTATGTCAGCATGGTCGTGGTGTTAGCCAAAGGTCTGGCAGTGAACAATGCGGTTATTTGTTGGCAGACATATTTAGTCATTTGGGGTTTTTTTTTTTTTGTGCGGTCTTTTAGTCGTTCTGCTCTTGAGCTAAATACTTAACAACCCTTGAAACAGCATTGAAGAGGCTGTGCTGAATGGTGACAATGGCACTCAGGTGGAAGAGAATGTACACTGAAGGACACGGCTGACGGGGTGATGTGTGTAAATTTACGCGTCAAAGTGTCAGAGGAAACATTGTGTTTTTGTCTTTGTTGAGGCGAGGGGTTTAATTGTTGGCACAGGTTGGTTATTTTGGTCAATTGTCAAAATAGAGTTATGGTCTGACGCGAATTAATTATAGACGCAGCCACCTTTGAAGACAGGTTGTTGTGTACGTCATATAGCTAAATCATGTCTTTTACGTCATTTGTCACTCTACCAGAGTGCTCAATTTTTGACTACCAAAAATAGGAGACTATATTTTGATGTGAGTCCATGACGCAAAAACCTCCCAATAGCCTGATAATAGGAGTCACTTTAGACAATAATAATTATTGAAGAGTTGCGGGTGAATTGGGCAATTATTTTGATGAAGAGGATACAAATCTGCTCTACGTCATATCATACTTAAGCCAATGTAGACGCATAGTGACATCCTCAGAAGAGGAGTAGAAACCGCACATGCAATGGAAAAAAGACTGCTCGGGGAATGTGAAGCTTAGAGAATAGGGGATTAAGTTGAAATGAATGACAGTGACCCTTTGAACTTCTTCACTTCGCGGTTGTTTTTCCATATGGTTCCTCCTAAAAGGCAGTCTTTTTTCTATATTTCTATATGACTTCACATATATTTCATCTGTCTATTTTAGCTTATGTGTTTCCTATGAGGCTATCTTTCAAGATTGGGTTGAGACCTTAGCACACCCCATCTGACGCTACTTTCTGCTTCCAAAATGAATGAATCTAAATGAAATTTAAGCTGAAGGGACTTTCGTACTGTCATAACCTTCTTGTGGCTTGCGGCTTTTCTGTTGACCTGCCATCATACTGGCTTCCGATAAGTAGATATATGTAGGCACTAGCTGGCCCGTGCTTTACTAGCTTTACCTGCCTGCTACTTTTAAAACAAAGAAGTATTTTCTTCTAAAGCACTTCTAAGGTACACACCACAAATACCCATATTGCTAGGAATTACTCAATTATTAAAACATCCCCAATCGAAGCCATACATGAATAAAATGTAATTCCCAACTGCATACATACAATACTGAAAATGTATACACCAATGGGAATCCCCACCAGAGCACACACAAACCTACACACAATACGTCAAGCAGGTATTAAGTGAGAAATACACGATACAACTGTTGCACCAACGGTTTGACAGCTTTGGTGTTGTATACGATAATTGCATCGTGTGTATCCACTCAAACGTGGAAGTGGTTAACAGGGCGATCAAAGATGCATTGGAAAACAGCTGCCCTATTAGATCCGAAGGACACTCTCTGGTGGAACAAAACGCTACCATCACCATTGATGTGGAGCCTAGTAGCAGATGAACTACTGCACAAACTGACAGATGCCTGCATTACGTGCCTGAAACAGGTCAAGTATCTAGGGCTAACACTAGACAGCAAACTTCTCTGAAGAAAACATGTGGAAACTGTGGTAACCAAAGCCGCCAGTGCACTTATGGTGTGCCGGAACATTTCAAGAAAAACCTGGGGCTGCAGCCCAGCCACACTGAGATGAATGTACCTGATGATAGTAAAACCCATTATCACTTACGAGACAGTTGCATGCGTTAACAGAACTAGGCTAACCATGACGAGGATATCCCTGAACAAAGTGCAAAGATTAGCCTGCATATGTATAACAGGAGCCATGCGAACCTCTCCACAGCAGCACTAGAAGTGATTGTAGGTATACCTCTCAGCAAAGAGGGTATCGGGAAAGGAACATGCATCGCAAATAAAGAGCGAGTAACCCTATACAAATCAATGCCGCTTCTGGACTGACCCAGAGATGATATGGTCAAGAAATACTGCTTTGAAAGGAAATTTAACTCAAAGCTGAGCAACAAAAGAAACTAGACCAGCGAATCCGATAAATACCAACTTAAACAACACGCAATTAAATGGTATACAGACGGATCGAAAACATCTACTGGCACTGGGGCAGGAGTGTACGGGCCCAGGACTAGATACTCAGAATTACTGGGAATATTCCCCAGTATATTTCAAGCAGAAGTTCACGCGATCGAAAGATGCGCGAAATTCAACCTAGACAGGAAATATCGCGGGCAGGACATCGCAATACTGTCAGACAGCCAAGTCGCTATTAAAGCACTGACATCACACGAGATCAAATCCAAACTGGTATGGAAATATCTCACCAGGATCAACAAACTGGGAGAAACAAACAAAGTAACTCTCTACTGGGAACCAGTAGATACTTTAAGTTATAATTATTGCTGTAGTTTTTAGTTTATTTAAACAATAAAATATGTAATAGTGTATAAGTGGACAAATAAACAAAAATAAAAAGTAAAAAAATCTACAAACTGTCTCTCAGGAAATATAAAATCTTACTGGGGAAAGAACAGCATATTAACCAACTCGGCACTACGTTTCTGGTCCAGCTTATCCCAGATCTGCCTCGAAATGTGACACATTGAGCCAATATCCCACCTAAGGTTGGTCTTGCTAATAGCGTTCAGCTTCAGTAGATGCTTATATGTAGCGAGGGACATATAAAGGGCTTGCCTATCTGGCAGAATCCTTAGTAGTCTGGCGAAGTCATCCACCCTAAAGTTTCCTAGAATGTCTCTGTGACCTGACACCTAGCATAGGTGAATTTTGAACTGCTCTGTCATCTCCGTGAGAGACAAACGGCAGTCTAAGACGGCCTTTGAAGTAAAAGAGCACGATTCCTGGGACTTGATAGCCGCTTGACTGTCAGTGAAAATGCTAATATTCCTGACAGATAATACATTACATCTCAGCCAGGACAGGGCTTCCTTAATCGCCATGATTTCCGCCTGAAAAACGCTACAATGATCAGGGAATCGGAACGAGATGCTCAGGTTGAGCTTTTCGGGGAAAACACCACAGCCCACCCCACCTTCGGTCTTAGAGCCATCTGTGTAGAAGTGCACCGAATTTCCATCATCAGGGGGAGAGCCATCCATCGGTCAAATCTCAGTTTCGATGGGGTGTAGTTCGTGTATTCATGTGTGAAGTTGAGAAGATCAAGGATCGAGGAGTGGCCAATGTGATAACTAGACCACTGAGAGGAGGTTTTAAGACGAATAGCTGCACTGGCAGCAGTCTGTCTATCAAAGATATCCAGGGGTATCAGGTTGAACAAAATGTTCAATGCCGCAGAGGGGGTAGTTCTTAGTGCACCACTGATGCACATGCAAGCGGATCTTTGCACTTTAGCTACCTGCCCTGTCAAGAGCAGGCCACCAAACGATCACGCCATAGAGTAGTACAGGCCTGACAACGGACACGTAAAGCCAGCGAGTGATTTCAGGTTTCATACCTATAGCCTTTTTACAGGAATAGAGAGCTACATTAGCTTTCCTTACGCGCTCAAGTAGATTAGATTTCCAGTTCAATTCTCTGTCCAGAATAAGACCCAGGTATTTTGCATTAACAGTGAAGGTGAGACTGGTGCCATTAATCATAGGAGGGTCTACGAGGGGAACTTTATATTTCCTTGTGAAAAGAACAAGTTCTGTTTTATGAGGGTTAACCCCCAATCCACATTTGGAGGCCCACCTAGTGAGCCGAGAGAGAGCATATTCGAGGATTTGCTTGAGAGTGTCTGGGTGCTCGCCAGACGCAGCAATCGCAATATCATCAGCATAGGCAATCACTCTACAGCCTGACCTGTCCAGGCCCACTAGTAGCTCATTCACTACCAGGTTCCACAGAAGAGGGGAAAGCACTCCACCTTGGGGTATTCCGCAGCAGGCAAGTCTTCTGGCCGATGCTCCGCCCAGCCGTGTGTTGAGAATCCTGCATGTTAGCAATTGATTGATCAACACTCCGAGCGAAGTATCCACTTTCAGATTTGCAAGTGCGTCTGTGATTGCTTTTGGTTTGACATTGTTAAAAGCTCCCTCAATGTCAAGGAAAGCCATCATGGTATATTTTGTAATGCTCAGAGATTTTTGAATGATGCGCATAAGCGAGTGTAAGGCTGTCTCAGTGGATTTGCCTTTGCAGTACGCATGTTGGGACGGCGAGAGCAAAGATGGGCTAATGCTCTGACGGGGGTGAATATCAATCAGCCTTTCCAGCGTTTTCAGTAGAAAGGACGATAGACTGATAGGTTGGAGATCCTTTGGTTCCACATTGCTCTAAAGCGATTACAGATCAGCTGTATTATCGGTGTCATCACCGGACACGTGTTGGGCAGTGTGATTCCGCTCAACACAACCAACCAATTTTTTTCTAAACTATGTATGCACTGGCATTACTTGTTTGGATAGCGAGGCGGCGAACAGAGCCCCGTCCACGCGCTACACACATACACTATTGCAACGATACCCACTGCTGCATGACTGCTGGCAGCGGTCTCCGCCGAAGGAAAATTGTCGGCGATGATTTGAATAATTGTTTTGAACATTGCTCAGCTTCAAAATAATGCAGGAGGATGTTTTATATCTTAAATGAATCAGGGGGAAATTCAGTAAATCCACCTATTCGTTTGTTTTTCAAGCCGGTAAGCCATTATCGAATTAGGGCTGATTAATTATCTTTTAGTGACGTACAATTCAACTCTTTTTCTAATTTTTTTTTTTTTCATATTTCCTGAATGAGTAAGCGAATTGCAATAAAAAAAAGTTAGTCGTTCTTCTTAGCAAGTTCTAACGGATTGGATTTTTTAATATACCTCACTTGCGAACTAATTACGGCCATTCTTCATCAATAAATGGGCTTATGAAGTTGTATAATGAAAATGGTCATTTCTTCGACTTTAATTCTTCGGTCGATATTATAAAAAGAAACGTTATGAATGCTCTTACCCGGTCATAATTTTTATCTTCATTTTCATATTCATTTTATTTTATTTTTTATTTTCTACCTGTTTTGTTGTTTTATTGTTAAATTTACTATTTCAATTGTTCTTTTTAAACTCATTGTAATTCTATCTAAGAAAGTCTTGTACTTTGTTGATAATAAATAAATAAATAGATAAATAGATAAATTCTTTTTCGGACTTAAATATTTAGCTGACTAAACTTCCTTAACAAATAATACTTATAATAGTGTGCCAACGTAAAATACCTGCATTATAATTTATTTAAATCGAGAGTTCCTATCTTGCTGCATGCCCCTCGAGGTGGGCGTAAACATATAAATTAATTTCCACTACATTTATGATTATACATTGGCGGAAAGTTGAAAGCACGAGAAGATCGTTTATTTAGTTTTAAAGAAATAATTAAAATATTTTGTGGATAATCGATAAATTTTACATGGGTTCTGTTATTTTGATAAAAAGAAAAAAACTTGGAGCCCGTAGCCAGATAGTACAAAATTGTTCAGACTTTTGCTTTCTTTTCTTAAGCATCACAAATTGATGAAGCTGTCAATGCAAAGGCAAATATGTAACTTTACGGCGCTCTTAGACGTGTCTTTCAATAGGCTGCCGCCACGATGTTTTATGCTCCTGGTAACGCATTTTGCATTGAACACAAGTCAGCTTTCCCATCTCAGAAATGATTTTCAGAACGAGATAGGGTTCTTCCCAGGAGAAAAAACTAGTTTTGATATATTGGGAGGTAATAGAAATATATTTGCATAAAATACGAATTCTAAAGGAATTTGTTTTGGAAAAAGTCACTTTTAAAGGAAAACTTTCAGAACCCTTGCATTCAGTTCTTTAGTTCTTCATATGTCTGAGTTCTCCCCAACTCTTCCTCAACTGTCGTACCTCGTTCTCGATTGCTCTACGCCATATTTTCCTCGGACCGGCAAGTCTTCTGCCATTTTAAGTCAAAGGTTTCCATTACATAGTATGGTTCGCTATGAAACTGTCACCCTTTCGGAACATGTGACCAATCCACTGCTGCTTCCGTCGTTGGATGATTGTACCTACCGGTTTCTGGCCCATTCCCTCGTAAAGATGTTCGTTAGAGATACGATTGGGCCAGGATATCCTTTAGATATTGCGAAGGCACCTATTTAAGAACGTTTGCAGCTTTCTGGTGATAGTAACGGTCACTCTCCCCATGCCGCATCCATATAACAGCACGGGTTTAACATTGGAGTGGAAACGTTTTAGCTTGGTGTTCACTTTACTTTAGCGATCCTGTTGGTTATATCCAGTTCGGTTCCACCATCGGTCGATACAATACTCCCAAGATACTGAAAATCTTCTACACCCTCTACCGGTTGTCCAGCTATGCATATTTTACTTACTTACTTACTTAGATCCTTTAACCCCTCGGGGGGCATAGGGCGTCAACCACGCCTGCGCGCCACCGTGTTCGAAGTTCTGCAACGCGTTTGAGCTGCCTCCAACTCATTCCTAAAGAGCTCGATTCCTCCTCAACTGTTCTGCGCCACGTTTGCCTAGGGCGTCCCGCTATTCTGCCTGCCTGGGTGAGCGGATTCCACTGTATGGCGTATTTCGCAATGGACTTGTCTTCGCGCCGTAGGGTTTGTCCAATCCATTGCCACTTTCTTCTACGTTTAGTAATGCTTATAGGTTCTTGGCCCGTTCTCAGATAAAGTTGTTCGTTAGAGATGCGGTTCGGCCAAAAAATTCTCAAGATGATTCTTAAGCATTTGTTTACGAAGACTTGCAGCTTGCGTGTGTTAATGGTGTCCACCTTCCAAGTACTGCACCCATAAAGCAGCACTGATTCTACGTTGGAGCGGAACAGTCGCAGCTTGGTTCTTAAGCTGATAACATTGCTTCTCCAGATTTTAGATAGCATTCCGAACGCAGCTTTAGCCTTCCCGATTCTGCTGCACACATCCAGTTCGGTGCCACCGCGATTAGCCGAGACCACACTTCCTAAATAAAGAAAGTTATCAACTTTCTCGACTTCCTGTCCGGCAATGTTAAGTTGAGCGCGGTTGTCAGAAGAAGTGCTCAGGGCTTTTGTTTTGGCTGTGTTTATTTTTAGTCCCACTTTGTTTGCCTCAGCTTCTAGATTTTGGGCCATCAGATGAAGATGCATATTTTAGTTTGTCCGTATTAATTTTCAGCCCGACGACGGCTGCCTCCCTCTTCACATCTGTTGTCATTTGGTGGAGGTCCATAATTCTGTGAGAGAGTAAGCATACATCGTCAGCGTAGTCAAGATGTTTCAGTTGAGATGTAAGAGTCCATCGAATTTCTTCATCGAATTCCTCCGTTTCCAACAAAGCTGCATGAAGCACATTGTGAAATGTATTGGTGAAATAATACAGCCTTGTCTTACCCCACTTTGGATCTCAAATTCCTCAGACAACCATCCTCTGTGCAGAACATGGCATTTGGAGCCTTCATATGTAGATTTGATAATAGCAATTTATTTATCAGGTATACCTCTCCCGCGAAAGGTACGCCTAATAAACTCTCTATTGACACTATCGAACGCCTTCTCAAAATCGATGAGCAGCAGGTGAAGTGGCGATCGATATTCAACGCACTCTTTGATAATAATCCGCAGTGTGTTGATGTGGTCGACACAGGAGGACCAAGAGCGAAAGCCTCCTTGTTCGGCATCGGGTGTATTTTCGAGATGTTGTTTGATTCACTCCAATATGATTTTAGCTATTATCTTACCTACAGCACAGCAGGCAGCACGCAGATTTCCCTCCCTATATTGTTGGTAATTGCGAAAAAAAAATACTGTGAATCAAAAGCAAAGGCAAAGCAAAAATCTGCCCATTTATCCGAAGCATACTCAACTGATACACCAAATCTTTCTCTCTCTCTATCTATCCTTTCCAACGCCCGAACTGTGTATAAACATGTTTAGGGTATTCATAACCCCTTGATTATAAAAAAACAGATAAAAAAAGAAAAAAAATAACAAATCCTTGCACACAAATGTTTCAAAATGTCAAAGCCTTACATTTTGTGGCAACCCTTTCAAGATTGGCAATTTGGCATTGTCAGCTGCATCTTCCTAATTAGATCCTGGTGCCGTCTTTGGCCACAACTACTTTTGGAGTCCCAAATTAGTTGGAAAAAGCAAAAGCTAGGCTGTTTTCTACGCAATTTCAGTTTATAAAGTCAACTCCCTTCAAAGTGAAAGGATTCGAAAACGATTCACTAGAGTGAGTAAGGAGACTCCGTTGGAATATAAACACGCTATCGTATGATGCTAGATGTAAATTGTTCTAGCTTTCATGCTAAAAGGGATTTTTTTTATTGGTCATGTGAGTAGCCGTGTATCTTGAAATTGCTATCGGTAGATGAACTCGACTTGTACAGTCCTATTTTGTTCAAAGATAAACTCAATTAAATAAAGGGGATAAGATGAAAGTGATTGTGTACAAGGAACCTTCAAAAGTTGTGATTGTCGAGAGATAACTTATCAAAATTAGATTCAGATAACCTTGTGACAAAGTATGAGGCTTTTCGGCAATCATAAGGTTATGTATATCATTTTAATGATCCCATTAATTTCTATAAACACACTTGAGTATGCGTAGATAATTAATATTATATATTTCTACAAGCATACTCATATCTGGACCTAGTGTTGTTACGACATGAACCCTAATATAAATGGCACCCTTCCAATACAGGATGAACAAAAAATACTTGGCGCAACAGCTCTTGAAGTGCCAGGGGCTAGATTCTCGCAACCACTCATGTTGTGTGCGATATATTTTTCACACGAATGGAAGGAACCTTCGGTTTAGTGCCGTATCCGAAGGGCAATTTATTTTGAGAAGTTTCTCGAGACAAAAATACTATCGGATATTTGTCAGACGTTCGCGAGGGGTTGGACAACGATATTCGCCTGATTGGCAATATACTTGTTACTTCTGTTATGTTGCGGATGCTGAACATAACAGAGTAACCAAATTATATCAATTTTGTAAGCAAATACACATATTTACACATGTCCTATAAAAATTACAAAGTGCAATGTATCCCATCCCACTGCCGTGCTTCTTGTTTAATGCAGGGTTGCCGTACGTCTGGCTAAGGGATTAATTTGTTACTGGCTTTCCTATTAATTTTGACATTTTAATGAGAGAGCAGGAGCTGGACCAGTAATGCAGTAAACGGATTTTTAAAATCTGTTTCTACCGTAATCTACATAATGAAATCACATCGACTCACAACTAAATTCGATAGTTACAATTCCAACAGCATTGCACACAATAATTTCTCCAACAATCCTCTACCAATGTACGCCCTCATAAAGCCCGAAAAGTATCTCGTGTCAACTTTTAATAATTTCAGTTCCAAATCGCTGCATACTCGCCATTTAGTCCCCCTCATTGCCCACTTCCCTTTCGCCTTGTATGTCTATAATTTGCGTCAATTACAAAATTGAGTTCCGAACATCGAGCAATTAATTAAATTTCGTGCATGTGTATGCTCTAAACGAATAAAGTACAGAAACTACGGGCATTTGCCAGAGAACTAGGGATGATAACGGCAGACACCGTGGCATGCAATGCGGCAGGACCAGCAGAATGGTCGAAATGCACCTACTTTATCGGCCAATCTGTGCAACAGGGGACAATTATGGCGAGCATTTCGAAAGCAATGGTGTATAGAATGTTTGACAATTATATCCAGTAAACAATTTCTAACATCATTATCTGCGCTATTGGCCAACTAAATCCAATGAATCGAAGAGGGATATGTGCCACGCGTACCATTATCATGGTGGAGGAGTCCGTTCACTGGAATCCGTTCGACCTTTTTCAAGTTCGACGATTTACGAAAATTGAATTCTACTGAACCCAATGCGATTTGTAAATTACAAAAGTTCTTGTCAATATTGACATTGTGAATTCGATTGAACTATAAATACGTTAAGCGAAAGAATGTGGGAAGATGATTGCTGCCAGTTTTTAGCCGGCACTCACATACAGTGAGAGTCAAAAATGTATATACAGCTAATACTTACAACTACCGATGTTAAACTGAGCTATTTGTTTTCGACATCAGAATATAGCTGACTACTCACTGTTTTATTATTCACTACATTTCATTACATTACGTATACATTACGAGTACATTGTGGTGATGCTGCAATGAAGGTAAACGTGAGCAAATCGGAAGTAATGGTCGTTTCCAGAACGCCCATTCAGTGCACTCTCCATGTTAGTGGAGTCCCTCTAAAGCAGGTGGATAAGTTTAAGTACATCGGGGTCTTATTCACGAGTGATGGAAAGAGCAATGCCGAGCTATCCTGAAGAACTGGTCAGACTGGATCAATTTTGATAAAACTTGGTCAATCTGTTGTAAGGGAGGCCGAACTTAGTGTTCGAGCAAGCAATGTTTATTATCTATCTAAATCACAACATGCATACATCTGCGGCAGATCGGTACATACAGCCCTACACAGGGTCGTATCGAGCATAAAAAGATACCTCCAGCTCAAGGAGTTCACTCTTGGGGCGTTTAACAACGTAAACTCTGACGCGATCTTGAACAGTCTACACAGAACTCATCTTATTATCGGCCTCTGCAACTGTATTGCACAGATGCTGCGGAGATAGTTTATTTCACTAAGAATAGATCAATCCCCAGACCCCCAAATATCGGTGGTATTAAACTAAGTATCGTAATTCTGGATTCCAAACTAAACTGGAAGGATAACATTGCCGAACACATCAAAAAAAGCAAGCGCAGCTTTATTTTCAGGCTATAAACTAGCTGTGGTGTACTGGATATACACGGCGGTTGTAAGACCCATTATCACATATGGTTCACTTGTATGGTGGATTGTACTTGGGAAGCAATACCAGCTTTCAAACCTCACCAAAATCCAGAGGGCAGCGTGCGTCGGAGTCAAGCGATCATTGAGAACAACACCAACAGCGGCTATGGAAATCATGCTTAGTTTCATTCCGCTTAATATACATATACTCTAGCAGTCTGGCCGCCAGACTGAGAGAAGGCCAATTGTGGTCATCGAGCTTTTACGGCCATGCCTTCATTTATCCCGATGGGGAACTGCCAGTGGCTCGACGGATACTGATCACATGAACCCGATGCTAGCATTTGAAAGAAGATTCACTACAAGAATTCCTGACAGAATGTACTGGAAGAACGAAGACCCATGAAGAGAAAGGAGATGGCATTCTAAGATAGACGTTGGCACGGAAGCCGGAGCTTATTGTGAAGCCCTAGGAATAAACTACTCCTTTAGAATGAACGACAACTGCAGCGTCTTTCAGGCCAAAGTCACAGCCATCATACAGGCTGTTGAAATAATACGCGAAAGTAATATCGTTACTTAAACGATCACTGCCTATATACTGGATAGCCAGGCAGCCGTTAAGGCTCAAGATTCTACTGTAATCAGATCGGGGCTTGTGGGAATCTGCAAATCACTCTTAAACGAGATATCTAGAACCAATGCGGTGACCATCTGCTGGGTACAAGCTGCCGAAATGGGGTTTATTCGCGGTGTTGTGGGAATGACTCGTAGGAATCGAGTCCTCAACACCAGAGTACGCGCTAGTGCGTATGCCCCAGACCAGCTTCCAAGACGTGTCATGATTGCCTTGCATCAGGTAAGCGACCCCTCGGTACGCCTAGAAATAGATGGTTGGATCAAGGCCGACATCTCTCCTCGAGCTGCATAGGGATTCCTCTTGATGAATTGGAGTCTATGGCAGAGGACCGAGGATGATGGAGAGTTAGCGTTCTAAGCATTCTACCTCCGTGATCCTCGTAAAGGACTAGCGGTGTGTATGTACATTACAGTTTAAAATAAGGGAAATTCATAAACTATTCACGATGAAGGGAGAAATCGTATAAAAAGCAATTTGTCGCCTTACTTAGTTCTAAAAAACAGACCGATAGTACTTATTCGGACTTCCTTGAGTTTTAATTACTGCAACCAATCTTCTAAGAACAGAATGAATAAGGTTCTTAGTAACTTCAGACGAAATTGTGGACCATTTCCAGTTAAAGCAGTGCGTAGGTCATGTTTAGACTTTATTGTTCATTTTCTTATATTTCTGTTCGAAAAATCGCAAAGTTAATCTATAGGATTAAGGCCTGGAGATTGTGGAGGAGACTTAACTTATTTAAGGGTATGATACAACAGCCACTCTTTGACTATCTTTGCTGTGTGGTTTGGGTCATTATCTTCTTGGAAGACCCAATTTATGCACGCTGGTGTGAAGATTGTCGATTAAATTAAAACAAGATTTCCTGTTCCCACAGCCGACATACAGCCCCAAACCAAACCACCAACAAGCCCTCACCATGCTTCACTGTTGGAATGTGGTTTTAACGAACTAGCTCTCCAGACCTTATCCCTGCGTTTCGCACCGAAAGTTTTAAGAGGTTTTCGATTACGAAACTTTTACTTTTTACGAAGGTCATGCGTATAAGACAATTAACCTCGGAATGCATGGTTTCCTACGTAGCACTCTTCCGTGTATAGTGGAGGAAGCGTAACATCGGTAGTAGAAAGTATTAGCTGTTGGTATACACATTTTTCAC
The DNA here is from genome assembly GCA_945910035.1 of Brachypalpus laphriformis. Classification (NCBI taxonomy): domain Eukaryota; kingdom Metazoa; phylum Arthropoda; class Insecta; order Diptera; family Syrphidae; genus Brachypalpus; species Brachypalpus laphriformis. Next base: position 284,475,792 of record OX246754.1, read on the forward strand.
TCTCACTGTAAATATGTCCTTTCCAGAATTGTGAGAAATACTTTGCTGAACAATTTGATTTGTATAATCGCTTAAAATTGTTAGTTCGTTTCGTTTGAATTGATGGAATGCCGAAGCATTATTTGATTTAATGTCAGGGTAGTGACTAGAATTCCTTGTTATTTGCAGATTGACGAGTTGTCCTAACTGGCATGCGGCATGCGTAATACCTATGCCATAATACTGTAAAGCATCTGTACTTCTGTTCATGTCCTCCTCAGATGCAGACACAAAAGTCGCCGGTGAAAGCTGTATCAACTTTCTTGCCCTCCATTGCGATTATGCCTCCCATCAAAATTTCATCGACGCTGGTAATGGATCGTAATTGAAAATCTTGGTCTCTTAGTCAACTGGAGTCTTCCAGTTTGTAATTTAACCTTCGACATTTGCCATCATTTCCTTGAGGATATAATTTTTACCATAGCCGGTTAGCATTCGTAAATTGTAGCTCATAGCTCTTTTAATTTAATCTTGCCTTGGTCCTATTATAGGCTACAAAATAACCTTTTGTATCGTAAACAAACGTTGCATAATAAGTAGAGTAAGGGATGAGTATGGAGCCAAGAAAACTAAAGAAAACAATATCCTACACAAAAAAGAATGGTCGTATGCCAACTCTAAGAGACCGAGGAGCTAGTTAGTTAAAAACAGTGAGAGAAGCCTATCTATCGCATTGAGAAAAATTGCTGAAGTAGCAACTGCTAAGTGAGCATGTGATAAAAAGAGTAATAAAGCAAGGATGAAACCAAGTAGTGTATTGTTTACACCAGCTCAGTTTTGAAAATATAAGCGCACCGCTAAAGAAGATGAGCGACAACACAGCCACTGGCCGTGACTCACCTAAACTGTTAACTGACAGCCTACGAGCGTGACACCCCACGAGCGGACCTTTTTAAGTACGGGTAGAGAAAATACCCCTTATAGTTGGAGTAATAGCTCTATAAGCCCCGTCCACAAGTTATATATGCCTTGCTAAAACTATCGAGACATATTCTTTCTTGGAAAAACCAGGAACTTGAAGTCGTTAAGGAGTATAGATATCTCGGAGTTTTAACTACATCTCAAGTATCATTCAAGGCCCACCTGGGAGAAAAACTAAAGGAGGCGAAAAATTGATTGAAAGCGCAACAAAGTGAGACCAGGTGTACGTATCCCTTACTCAACCATGATCTGGCTGCGAAAAATTATTTCCACGATCGGTTTAGCGTTGATGTAATCTCTATCATCATTAAGGCGAGAGGCGAACTACTTCGGCTGAACTTCAGGCCTCATATAAGCGACGGGAATGAGGAATGCAGCCTATGCAACCTTCAAACATAGGAAGATGTTTTTCATTTTATTGGAGCTTGCCCAATATTGAAAGAAATCAGACAAGCGTACTGGGGTAAATAGGCGCTATCAATGGCTGAATTCATCAGAACTCTACATTTGCATAAAACTGTAGTCTAATTCTCTCTTTTCTTCGGCTGACGGCAATAGCCAAAGTCTTTTATTGTAAATTATTGTAAAAAAATTGAATTTGAAGTTTAAAAAATTAAATTTACTTTACTACTACTACTACTACTACTACTACTACTACTACTACTATTCTTTCTTACTCTCATATGTATTATCAGAACGACTCAAGCCTTTCTCTACCACACTAATTGGCACATACCACTATAGTTTCTAGTCTAGCATTGCGACGATAAACCAAACTTTCATAGGATGGGCCTGTATCCTGGATGGAATGAATTTATCATGACTTTTTGTTGACCTTAAATATGTTCACATTCATCGCTTTTAGTTATACTATATATATATATATATATATGAAGCAACAGCTCTTAAAGTGTCCGGCTCTAGCTTTTGGCAACAACCCGTGTTTTGCGCGTTATATCTTTCACATAGATAGAAGGGACCTACAGTTTTGCCGTAGCCGAAGGGCAACTGTTTTGAGAAGCTTTTTCATACAACAATACTCTCGGATGTGTGTCAGATGTGCGCGAGAGGTGGGAACGTAAAAAAACGATTTGGTGTTTTCTGAGATTCAAACTTGGAACCTCTACTTGTCCATAGTTTGAGAAATGCCCACGGATGAATAACTTTTTTAAAACCATTTAGCAACCTTGAATTTATGATGCCCTGCTTGCTTCGCTGCACTGAATGACCCTATAGTATTTTTCTGCCTTAGATTCTTGTAGCAATTCGCTTACTTTCAGATAGGGATAAAACACTTCCTCTATATGATGTATGGTGAGGAAAAGTGCAGTCATGTCACTTGTTGGCTTTAATGTTGGGCTCCATCTACTCTACATGACCCAACCATCTTCCTTGCTGTAAGTGAACTCTTCTGGCTAAGTCGATGTCATCATATAGGCCGTATAGTTCGGCATTTTACCTTCTCCTCCACTCGCCGTCTATGCAGATGGAATCAAAGATCGCTCAAAGAATCTTCCTCTCGAAAAAAAAACCGAGGGCATCCTCACCTGATTTTGACAAAGCCCATACCTCTATGCTATATAGCAGGACTGGGATTATTAGTGTCTTATAAATAATTACCTTAGTAGTTCGATATAGCGTTTTGTTACTCAATTGCTTTCTTAGCCCATAGAAACAGCTATTGGCAAGAGTAATTCTCTGTTTGATCTCCTCACTGGTGTCATTTGCAGAGCTCACCATAGACCCTAGATAAACAAAGTCATTTACTACCTGAAAATCATGTCTGTCTATTGTAGCGTTCTATTCAAGACACCGATGTTGTGTGTCCTTCTTTGTAGACAGCATATATTTTGTTTTGCTTTCATTGACCGCTAAACCCATCTTCGCTGCCTCGATCTCAATACTCGCAACGCCCCACTGACGTCCCGCTGAGTTCTTCCGACTATCTCAATGTCATCGGCGTAAGCGAGTAGTTGTACAGACTTGCAAAAGATTGTACCTCTAGGGTTGGCTTGTGAGTTTCCTACAATTCTCTCAAGTATTATGTTAAAGAGCTCTAACCGACTTTTATGGAGCAGCGAGAGTTTTCCATCGTCATTCTACACAAATGGACAAGCTTAGCAGGGATGTCAATACTACACATGGCTTTGTATAATTCGTCTCTATACACGCTATCATAGGCTACTTTGAAATCGATGAAGAGATGGTGCGTATCGAATTTCTATGCGTGGGTTTTTTCCAAGATTTGCCATAGTATGAATATTTGGTCAATGGTGGACTTTCTCCGCCTAAAACCGCACTGATAAGCACCTATCAGGTGGTTAACGATCGGTTTGAGGCGTTCACATAATAGGGCAGACAAGATCTTATATGCGACGTTGAAAATACTTAGCTATACACCTCTGTAGTTGATGTAGTTCAGAGGGTTCGCTTTCTTCAATATCGGGCAAACGACGCTGCGGTTCCATTCATCGGGCATACTTTCATCCGGCCAGATTATACAGATGAGTTAGTACATGCTTCTCTCGCTTGGCGTACATCTTGACGTGGTGCGAGAGCTTAAGTTGCAAGGACTCACTCAGCCTTGGGAGCCTAGCTCTCGGATGAGCTGACTGATGAGTAACGAACCAAGATCTGCCCCCCATAATCCAAGGTGTTACGCGACCCGTGCCTATTGGATGGTTTGCAGCCAGGGGGTATACCGGCTGTATTATAACGGAGCCTCTCTGAAACAGGATCGCCTCAGGGAGTAACCACGATCTTACTGCGCTAATGCGGGGCTCTGGTGCAGCTGACCTTTCTTTCCCGCGCTACTCGTGGGAACATGTATCAAAACAAAAAAGAAAAACAACAGGGGCGGGCGTATTTGGGCCAAGAACCAAGCACTCAGAACCCATGGGCAAGTACACCAGCATCTTTCAAGCTGAAATATGTGCTATAAACAGATGCATCTAACTCAATCTCGAGAAGGGATACAGCAACTGCGACATAGCAATACTGTCAGACAGCCAAGCAGCTATCAAAGCACTTGACTCCTATGTCATTATGTCAAAACTTGTGTGGGAATGCCTATGCAAGCTTAATGAACTGGGCAGAAACAATAAAGTTACACTTTACTGGATACCCGGTCACGTCGGGATAAAAGGTAACGAAGCAGCGGACGCCTTGGCAAGACAAGAAGAAGAACCCTTCATTGGACCTGAACCATTCTGTGGAATGGGGGAACATACCATACGCGAGAAATTCAGGAAAATGGAGAGAGAAGACAGGGCAAGAACCTGGAACAAACCCACAGGCCTGAGGCTAGCTAAGAAACTACTGAGATGGTAAAACCGGAAAAGAATCAAGGCCTGCATCTGCTTTAGCAAGAATAACCTACGGATCCTAACAGGCTTCCTTACGGGGCACTGCAAACTCAGGGAGCATCTACGGAAACTAGGTATAACAAATGAAGGCCTTTGCAGATTCTGCAACGAGTCATGTGAGACTCCGGAACACCTTCTAGAGTCCTGTGGGGCACTGACCCACACAAGATTGAAATACTTGGGCAAATACCAAGTATCAGAAGAGGATATGCCAACCATGGACCCACTTCTCATTCTCAAACTCTTAAAAGAAACTGGTCTGGAGAAAGAGCTCTAAGGTGAACTATTCTCGCCAAGGCAAAGTAAGAGCATATGACCTTCAAACACAATTCCTCAGGAATTGCAATTGCGAAGGGGACTCTAACGAGGGAACAAACCTCCCCAAGGTATTAGCAGGGGGCACAATAGACCATTAGGTCGCAGTGCAAAATAACCCTACACAAATAATAATAATAAATAATACTTGCTTCTTACCAACTCAACTTCTCCTGCCTTGAAAAGTTTGGCGGTCAGCCCGGCGGCTCTAGTTGCTTTGTTGGATTTTGGTTAAGACATCGCTTTCCTCACTTCATTCTGATTGGGTTGACGGGAATCTTGACTGTCATCGTCACTGTTGAATGGCTCATTCTGCCTGACAGCGGAATATTGGTCATCATCGCGGTTTAACAGTCTGCAGAGCTCCTTCCACACCCTCAGCACCGACTGCGTCTCTACTACTATATTACCATTTTCGTCCCTGAAAGCGAAACCCTGAATGTTCTTTTTACCTTTTGGTAAAATAGACACATCATTCCTGCTATAAAGTCTCTCAATCTCCTCGATCGAGCGCTTCTTGTGCTTCTTTTTCTTATTTCTGGGAAGTCGATGTTCCTCTTCTCCTCTGCTCGTAGAACTTGCGAGCAGCGCCACTTTGTAAGCATCTTGTTTTGCTACATGTGCTTGCTGACATTCCTTATCAAACCAGGGGTTTCGTTGTGGTGGCCGTGAGAAACTCAGTACATCAGAGGTGGCTTCTCTGATTGCTTGTTGGCAATGCTGCTACTGGTCTTCCGTATTTGCTGTTGGTGGCATACGACTTAGACTTAGATTAAAGGAGACTCGAATGGCAAAGGCTCTGGCAGTCTCTTGCGATTCTGGCCGTCCGACGTCAAACTTCCTCATAGTATTTCGTTGAGTTCGCTCCATTCTGGATACCCGCTACATACGTAGCTTGGCTACAACTAGGTAGTAATCCGAGTCCACGTTGGCTCCTCAGAAAGTCCGTGCCTTGCGTGGTGTATAATAGAACCATATAAATATGGTTGACTTAGAGCGAGGGTGTCTATGCTACTATTTCGTTGCAAAAACTGCTCTTGACATTATTGAGACATTTGTATTACTCTCAATCTCACATCCCCGAAAGCATCGGTCATCACATGTATAGGTAGTTGTTTTCTTTTTTTTGTTTACTATACATTCATTTTTCAATTTGTTACAATTTTAGAAATTTCCATAAGCTCTGGATTGAGGCGAATGTCTAAAGAGGGCATCCAATAATCCAGACGTTGCACGCCGGTCACTCATAGCCAAAGAAATACATACATACATGTGTAACTGGTGTCTTTCCAGTTTCCTCCTTGCCTACAGTGTTCAAAGACCAATACATAACAGTTCCAAGCTCTGCAAATCTATTTAACAAACTGTTTTAATATTTAAACCGATTCTGCGAAACCGTACGAATCTAGGCTAACTGTAAGTATGTGCATGTGATCAATATTTAACATCGATATGGGCGCATTATATTTCTATAACCCAAAATAAATCATACATCCAATGGATCAGTAAATATTAAAAGAGTTCCTAATTAGGTTAATGGGCTGAATTCTGCTGGTGGTACTCGAAATAAAAAATAAATAAAGAAGTCGCTGAAACATTTCAGCATGGGCGGTTTGTATTTACATTATTGGGTTGTTTCAGTTTTTTTGATTGGACAAAAATAAATATTTTGTTTATATTTAATGCCTAGCTGATTGACAAGGCAAATAGAACTTGCTCCTGTATATACGGGAAAGGTTGTATCCACACTGATTGGTTAAATTTGATTTGCTACACAGGTCAGCTCAGTTGAGTAAACAGTTAATGGAATAACCCAGCTTAGCCAAATATCGTTGATTAGTAAGGCAGTACATAGGTTTTTTATTGAATTCGGTCCAAGCCATTGAAATCTATATAGTTTAGTACATACCTAATAGTAATTGTGTGTGGAGTTCGTCTGGGGTGCATACTGCCACTGCTGTTTTCTTGGTGGTGATTAGTGATTTACTCCATGCAGCATTGACGGAAGATAATAATGAATTTCGATGGAGTATGACAACTTAACTTAAGCACCTCGACTATGCCGACGATCTTTGCCTACTTTTACATCGAATAATGGACCTTCATCTGATGGTTCAAAATCTGAAGGCAAACAAAGTGCGGTTTAAGATAAATGCAGCCAAAATAAAAGACCTTAGTACTTCTAACATCCGTGCTCAGCGCAGCAGGTAGTCGAGAAAGTAGACAACTTTCTATACTTAGGAAGTAGGGTCTCGGCTGGCCGCGATTGCATCGAGCTCAAATCGGGAAGCAGCAGAATCAGCAAGGCAAAAGCAGCGTTCGGTATGATATAAAAAGTCTGGACAAGCAATATTCGAAGCTTAAGAACCAAACTGGAACGGTTCCCCTGTAACTGGAATCAGTACTGCTATATAGGTGCAGTACTTGGAAGGTGGATACCACTAACACACACAAAGTACAAACCTTCGTAAATAAATGTCTAAGAATCATCTTGGGTATCTTATCCTCAATCATATTTCCAACAAACAATTTTATTCGAGAACGGGCCAAGAGCCTATAGACATTACTGCGCAAAGGAGGAAGTGGCAGTGGAATGGACACACCCTAGTGCGTCAGACCACTGCTCTTAAGGTTCAATGTTCGAATCCCAGAAAGCACGAAAACTTTTTTCAGGGTCCCACGAGAAAGCTTTTCAAGAACAAAAAAATGCCCTTCGGATACAGCACCAAATTGTAGGTCCCTGCCATGCAAAAAATATAACGCATCCAACACGAGTAGTTGCGGAAAGCTAGGCCCAGGCCCTCAAAGAGCAGTTGCATCAAATTTATATTATAAACTTATAGTAGAATCCGCTCACCCAAGCAGGCAGAACAGCCGCACGCCCTAGGCAAACGTGGTGCAGGACGATCGAGAAGGAATCAATCCAACGCGTTGCAAAATTCGGAACAAAATGGCATAGGTTAGGTTAGGTTGGCTGTCCACACGAGAGTGCAGACGCACTTAGACCAGTGAAGGTCCTTTGTGATACCATGGATCAACCCATTAGGCCACTCAGGGACTAACAAAACCAACCGGAACTTTTGACAAAGCGATGGATGCTCATGACGTCCAGGGACGCCAGATCGCAGAGATCGTCAAGGAAGGGGAACCCTAGATGGAGCATTCTTTTATGCGACAGTGCCGGACATGTGCATAGGAGGTGAAGGATGGTTTCCTCCTCCTCCTCGTCCTTACAGCTTCTGCTGAAGTCATTGGAGAAGAGACCAAGTTTTCTGGCGTGTTGGCCTATAAGACAGTGTCCAGTGAGAACACCGACAACGCAGCTGATTTGTGTACGCTTTAGCTTGATCAGATCGGTACTACGGTTTTGATCCAGCTTAGGCCAGATCTGTCTCGATGTGGCACGTTGAGCCGTTTCCCCATCTGAGGTTGGTCGTGCTAATAGCGTTCAGCTTTAGAAGATACTTACATGTAGCGAGGGGCATACCCAGGGCTTGCCTTTCAGGCAAAATCCTTAGAGTGGTACCCTGCCTGGCGAGGTCGTCAGCCCTGCAGTAACCTGGAATGTCTCTATGACCTGGCACCCAGCAAAGGTGAATGCTGAACTGCTCTGTCATCTCCATAAGAGATAGACGACAGTTTAAGGCAGCATTTGAAGTGAAGGAGAACGATTCCAGGGATTTAATTGCCGCTTGGCTATCAGTGAAAATGCTAATATCTCTGACAGATAAAACATTACATTTCAGCCAGGACAGGGCTTCCTTAATCGCCATGATTTCCGCCTGGAAAACGCTACAATGATCAAGGAGGCGGAAAGAGATGTTCAGATTGAGCTGTTCGGAGAAAACACCACAACCCACCCCACCCTCCGTCCTAGATCCATCTGTAAAGAAGTGAACCGAACGGCGGGGTGTAGTCCGTGTTTTCGTGTTTGAAGTTGAGAAGATCAAGGATCGAGGAGTGGCCCAAGCGATAGCTAGACCACTGAGAGGAGGCTTTTAGGCGAATGGCCGCACAGGCAGCCATATGTTTGCCGAAAATATCTAAAGGTAGCAGGTTGAACAAAATGTCCAGTGCCGCGGGGGGAGTAGTTCTCAGTGCACCACTGATGCAGATGCATGCAGATCTTTGCACCTTTGGTAGTTGAGTGAGGTGGACAGCCCTGTCGAGAGCAGGCCACCATACGAACACGCCGTATAGTAGTATAGGCCTGATAACGGACACGTATAGCCAATGAGTGATTTGAGGTTTGATACCCCAGCTCCTACCTATACCACGAGTGACGGAGAATGGGAGGTCGACCTGCACAGAGATCCGCATTGTGGAGGCAAGGCAGGCTAATCCAGAGGCCGCCAGGTATCCGGATACTCCGTTAGCGACTGGACTATTTTTTAAAAGTGGGCCCCAGCAAGGCTGATCCTCGGCACGGGTCGTATTACACCTTGATCCGGCCCACCGGAGAGGAGAGAGGGAAGGATAGGATATGAAGGGGAGGGATTAGGACGACTACAACTTGGCTTCGTGTGTAGTCATGTAGGAGAACATGATGGCATGCAGGCGTTGTTAGCGCCTTATACCCTTCGAGGGGTGAAAGGATTTAAGTAAGTTAGTTAACAGTAATTCCATATCGCTTGTCAGATTATAGTGCTTACTTTAAATTATAATTAGTTTAAGATACAGAGTGGTACGACTCGCCTGAACTATGAACTCTGCGCTATGGATATTTTTACTTCTGATTTTGGGGTCACTAACTATAAGGATGGCGTACTTTGGAGATGTATTAACAACGGCGTTAGGTCGTAGCGGCCAAGGCAATAACACCTAAATCGAGTCATAATAAGTCATAATAAGAACCTGCATGTGAGACCGGAGTGTATGGGAAGAAGTGTTTGAAACGAAGAATGTCCAATAGTGGGAAGTCCTTTTAACCCACAAAGCGACCCACCGAAGTACTGTTAAGATATAGGCGCCTGCCTGGCAACAAGTACTTACCCTTAGCGGAGCGACAAAGCTTCGTGACTGGTTAAACGCTGCGGAGGAAGGGGTGAAATTCTTTTAATCCGCGAAGAATTTCTCTATTTCGTTATTTTTTTTACAAATTTGGGAAAATGTTGATTCGTCATTGTATTTGCCACTTTTTTGGGAAGTAGGACCTTAATTAGGCATTATGATGCTTTTCGATTTTGGCATTAGTACTTCCCACCAAAACGCACCGAAGTTATGTCATAACGCCCAAACTCAATGTAATATCGCCCAAATTGATGTCATTTTTACAACATCAAGTTATTGAGAACATTTTTGATTTCAGCGTTATTGCCTTGTGCATTAAGACCTAACGCCCTTATAACAAATGCGTTGGGCGATTGAAGGTCTGGCTTAAGGTTCAATTCTCAGAAATTACAGAAAAGTTTTCCATTGTCCTTTGCCCCTCGAGCTTCTGACAAACAACTGAGAGTACAAATGCCATAAAAAAAAATCAGACTGAAATAGGTATCATGAAAATCTCAAACATTTAACCGAACCTTAGTTTAATGTTATGAGAACATAAATAAAAGTGTAACTTAGTAAATTACTGAACTTCAGAATCTCAGAGAATTATCCAGGAAACTTCTGAACAGAGCACTTGAACCTCGAAAAAGGATGACTGCACAGTGAACATACTATCAGAAATCTTTAAGATGAAAGTGAAAGGAACAAATATTCAATCGTATACCAAATTCTGCGGAGACTTGGTGGAAATGAAGGAAACCACCAGGCTATTCAAGGCTTTGAGAAGGACAGCAGCTAGGTTCAATTCGAAGATCCGATGGTTTCTACAATAGTTCCATGCTGGTGGCTAATGATGTCCTACTTACGATGCACTTTCCAGGTTGCAAAGTAGTGTCGCTTGGCTGAAACCTCTGGATCTGGTTTGGAAACCACAAGACTTAACTGTGATGTTGCGTCCAGAATAGTGGGCGAAGAGGTGATGAAGTCTTGTAATCACCCAGTTCTGACAACGTACATCCAGTAATGCTTAAAAGAGAAGGTGTCAACCCTACAAAGGCTCTGAAAAGAGTTCGTGGGGATTGCTTAGTACATGGATATGTACCGTTTCATTGGTCTTATGTCAAGGTGGTCTTTATTTCCAAATGATTAGGAAAAGCAGATTATATTTTGTATCAGTCTTTCCTCATTCATTTGAAACACATGACATGTAACTCCTTTAAGACCTTGTCAAATATAACAGGGTAAAACTCAGTTGGGTCCGTGGACACCAAGGGATTGTGGACAACGAATCTGCAGATGAGCTTGCTAGGGCCGGCTCAGAATCTGTGTTCATAGGTCCTGAACCTTATTGTGGCGTCAACTGGGCGACAGCTAAAACGCCGATTAACGGATGGGAAAATAAACTTCGTCTAGACCACTGGACTAATGGGCCAGGTTTAAGACAATCCAAACAATTAACCAAGCCTTACTCCTATAAGGAAATCCTTAACTTAGATAGGGAAAGCATTAAGAAGCTCGTGAGCTTTCTTACTGGCCATTGCGGCCTAAGATATCACCTTAACAAGATGAACCTGTGCCAAGAGAAGGGCTGTCGGTTATATTTAGAGGAGGATGAAACATTCGAACACATTTTTGTAAATGTCCGGAACTACACTGCTTAAGGAAACGTACTCTCCAAAATGAGATACTAACTTCAGTGGAACTGAAATGCTCCACTACTAAAGACATATTCACTTTCATAAGGGAGGTAGCACGTCTGTTAGATTAACTCCAACCCTTCCATACAATAGATCTTTCAGGTCGCAGTCGTCGTTACCACGTGAGCATGGGTTGTACAAGAGAAAAAAAAACTCTTTTAAGTTGACACTAGCACGCCTATCAGAATGGTATGTAGATTGTGCAAAACAGACCTTCAAAACCTTTGAGATTCAAAATGAGCTGGAAGAGGAAATCTATACTCTTAAATTGGTTGTCGACATAAAAGTTGTCTTTGATCATAGGATAGATTTTTTCATGCAGTCTCGTAGGCTATTAACAGCTAAAAGTAATCGGGCTGAGGTTAAGAGAAACTGCCATGTCCATGTTCCATAAAATACGACATAATTAGACTTCACTTGTTACTATGCAAACACGCTTCCAAGCAAAGACTTATACAATTGTAATAGCCGTGAACTATGCTGCAAGGCATAAGTGAAAGTTTCGGTATATTTGCGCCCTAAGTGACAGTCAGGCTCCACCTAAGCCCTTGCTCGCCCACTGAACCACTTGCAAAATAGCTTGCAAATGCAAGCTCTCTCTGAATTCCGTTGCAAGGTTGAACTCTCTAAGTATTTTGTGGGTCCCAAGTCCACTCCACCTGCTGTTCGTAGATTTTGAAAAGCCGTTCGATAGTATCAACAGGAAGTTTATTTGGCATGCCTTACGCAGGAGAGCTATTCCCGATAAACTAATTGCTATTATCAAAGATACATATGAAGGATCCAAGTGGCACGTTCTGCACAAAGGATAGTTGTCTGAGGAGTTTGAGATCATAAATGGGGTAAGACAATGCTGTATCCTTTCACCAATAATATTCTTGTTAGTGATTAGCGATGTGCTTCATGCACCTTTGTCGACGAGAAACGGAAGAATTCGATGGAATCTTACATTTCAACTGAAACATATTGACTACGCTGACAATATATGTTTACTCTCTCATAGAATTATAAACTTCCACCCAATGACAACAGATGTGGAAAGGAAGGCAGAAAATTAATACGGAAAAAACAAAAATTATCAGCCTTGGAACAAACTCATCGGCTCAAATATGCATTGTGGGATAACCGATAGACAATAGTTTTACAGTATCTTGGGAGTATTGTATCGACCGGAAACCGAACTGGATATAGCCAACTGGATCGCCAAAGCAAAGTCCGCGTTCGGCATGTTGTCCAAAATATGGCCAAGCAATGCAATCAGTTTGAACACCAAACTAAGACTGCTCCGCTCCAATGTTGAATCCGTGCTCTATCACCAGAAGGCTGCAAACGTTCGTGAATACGAGAGAACGGGTCAGGAACCAATAGGCACAACCATCCAACGACGGAAGTGGCAGTTGATTGATCACACGTTCCGAAAGGGTGAGAGTCCCATAGCGAATCATTCCATGCAATGAAAGCCTTTGACTCGGGATGGTAGAAGACCTAGAGGTCCGAGGAGAACATGGCGCAGAACAGTCTAGAAGGAACCACCGCCGTTGGGGAAAAGTTTGGGAGAGCTGAGTCATATTGTCAAAAACCGTACATGATGGCGGATAGGCGTAGTAGAGGTCCTAGGATCCGCAAGGGGATACAGGACATAAGTAAGTAAGTCGCAATAGAAATGCTGGAAATGAGATCTCAAATGCTTTTAATAGGACTCCGACAAGGACTTTTACTTACGAATGGGGTGAAACTTTCGAAACTTTTTTCAACTCTACTGAATCGGCTAAACCTATTTACCATCCCACAAACATAGCGAACACCTGATGATACGATACGATGATTGGGGCCCAAGTGCATTGCGACCTATAAGATCTATATTGCTCAACACAATAATCACTCATTCAGATTTCTTAACTAACCTCTGCTACTCATCAACCAATGCGACTTCTAATATGATGAAACTAATTAGCACATTTGCATGGGTTTTTTTTGATTTCGTGAAGTATCACAATGGTTCGTGTACGTATACGAGTATAAACCAACATACCTACTCGTAATCACACAATCGAAAAGTTGTATTCACGCCACGATGTTAGAATGAGCAATGAAATTTAATTGACCTACGTACTCCTCGAAAGTACCGATAAAGAAAAAGGAAGAAGACCAATCACTCCCTACTTTTATAGCCGAAACCATACAAAGCACTGGTTCTCTCTGCCAGGCAATACCATAAAAATGCCCGGGTGGGAATAAATGTTCAACCGGCGACTTCTTCGGGGCCGATTAAGGTGGTCAAAATGCCCCCAATTCATTTATCCTCTCTCCCATCCCCAAGGTATCAAACCAATAAACACAAAAATTCCCCCAACTCATTATCTCCAACTCGAATGCAAACAAATAAAAATAAATGTTACGTATACGCCACCGTAATTGGAAAACAACTTTATGCGTGTAAGCTCTCAGATCGTGTATATTTTCCGCGAATAACACGAGTGTTATAGCCTGATATTTACTCACTTTAAAAAGCCTTTCGAGAACAGCATCACCTGAGAATTCTCATCATTAGATTTTATAGAGCATGCCGAACGTGATAAGTGTAATGGATCCCTCCAGACCCGAGCAACCAGCAAATTAAGTAACTACAAGCAGCATATTCCCTCGTAAACCTGCAACCAAGTTATGAATATCAAATGGAGGTAGTAAACTCGCCAGATTTATGAGCGTAACTCCTTCGTTCCTTTTATGTTGCCTTGCTTAGGTGGTAATAACCCGGCCGTATATTCTTATTATTGTTACCACACTTGGTTGGGGCCCGTAACTCTCTGCCACCGTTCCGCTCTTTTAGTTTCATCAATCCAATTAAAATTTAGCAACAATATTTTTACGAAATTCAACAATCTTGCTAAATATTAACTCAAGCACGAGTCTTACAAAAATATTAATTGCAAAACAAATGGAAATGAAATTCGCTTCGAAAGCAATTTCATTTTAAAAGTTAATCTTTGGGAATGTACTAAGGAAATCCTTCCAACCAGATATTCGTTAACAAAAAATAAGAAGGAAGAAAGGAATGAGTTCGAAATGCTAATGGACTGGCTTGGCCTTTATGCACGTTGCATTCTAAGAATGGTGTGCATTAGTTTTCCGTGTTTGCTTTGTTTTCTCCGGGATACGACCAAAGGATTTCACTCCACTGACTGTACTATAATATTCCTTTGAAAATTTAGCTTGTTTTTAATTTGTTTCTTGTTCTTGTTTCATTTAAGTTTTAATTTTGTTGCATAAAAGAGTGAGTTCGGTTACTGTAACGAGAAAGTTTCGTTTCTTTCTCTTTTTTAAGAACTGGGACGGAGTATCAAGACTCGAAAGGAGATCCTTGACGTGCGCTGTAAAAGCTCGAAGTAAATGAGATTTTAGTAAGAAAAAAGCATAATTAGTGGGGTTAATTAAGAAGAACGGACCACAAAGAATAGCTCCGGAGACTAATTTCATTTCTATGAAACTTAATAGCCGTGCACTCGGAAAATGACAAAACCCTTAAAACTTGGCAAAGCGAGCATTTTTTTGGCGGGAATATTTTTGAAAGAAAGAAGGAGAATTTCGAAGAATTAATTAATACTGCACGAGAATAAGAACTGGGTAATAAAAGGAATTTTTTCAAATATTTTAATAGAATGGATAAATATTTTAAATTGAAATGTGACCTCATAGAAATAGAACTGCAACTCAATTCTCACCAGCTTATCGTATATATTTTATGAATAAACTAGAGAGGTAATTCTAGGTTTACCCCAGTTAAGTCAATACTAGCCATGAGCCACGAACAAAGAATATTAACCCAATGAAAGTATATTTTGGTCTTTAACCTGATTAGCAGCATCGACTATGGTATCATCAAATAAAATTATACATGACATCAGTAATACCAATTTGCAGGTCCTAACTGCTTACCGTGTGTGGGTGCCGTGGCGTAAGTGGTTAGTGTGTCGGACCACTGCGCGTAAGGTACCAAGTTCGAATCCCAGAAAACACCAAACATTTTTTTCACGGTCCCACTTCTCGCGAACGTCTGACAAATATCCGAGTGTATTGTTGTCACGAAAAAGCTTCTCAAATGCCCTTCGCACTAAACTGTAGGTCCCTGCCATTCATGTGAAAAAAAAATATAACCCACACAACATGAGTGGTTGCGAGAAGCACGCCAAATACTTCTTTTTATTTTTTTAACTGCTCTACCAAAGAGACTAATCTCGCTGATGACAAGTCCTAGTGAAAACAATGTATAATTGCTATATATAAAATTTTCCAATCGACTAAGTAGACTGAACACTACCTTAACTACAACGTCAACTGGTATCATGCAGATGGGATTTCTTATAGAGCATTGTCAAAAGTTGAAATTATGAAGAGACTAATGGAATTTCACAGCAGACATCAATAAGATGTATCGACAGGCGCTACTGAAATACCCAGATAAATGCTACTAAATAATCTTTTTAACTCAACCGACTGGAGTTGTATAGTAAGAGCATTGAGCGACCTGCTTGTACCAAACTGGATAATAGTCAATTACTAGAAAGACAGAAACATTTACTATGAGGGACTGAAGATCGCAGAAAAAGTTCCACAAGGCTCGTTTCTGGGGGAAATTCTATGGAACATAATATACGATGGCATACTAAGTCCGAGTGGAGTAGATATTATCGGTCATGACGACGATATTGCAGTTATAGTAATGATCAAAACTTTAGATGAAGTGGTGTAAAACTGCAATTAAACAATCATAAACGTGAAGCTATGGCTAAAGACATCAGGTTTGGAAGCGGACCACAAAACCGAAGGCCTTCGCATAAGCAGCTATAAAAAAAACGAAACACCTATCCGTACATCTAGTACTTACCTGGGAGTGTTGCTGGACCACACACTCAACTTCAAGGACCAGCTAACACAGCCAGGCGAAAGGGCTTCTTGGCCAATAGTGGCTTAATGCATAATGCTGCCAGATATTGGAGGACCAAAGCAGCCACTTAGAAACTTTTCAATGACCGTGAGAACGTTAATAAACTTGTGTGCGTCCCAGATATGGGCATCAGCGATGTACCATAAGTCGTACATGAAAGGTGAACTCGAGAGTATGCTCCGCCTTTAGAACTGTGCAGATGCGGTGAGTGTTATTTCAGGCCAAATGCCTATCGTTCTAGAAGCAACAAGGGCCGCGACACTACGAGAAAACGAACAAGATGATAACAAAAAATAAATTAATATTTTGCGCAACTGCTCTTTAAGTGTCAGGGCCTAGCTTCTTGCAACCACTCATGTTGGGTGCGGTATATTTTTCACACGAATAGAAGGGACCTACAGTTTAGTGCCGTATCCGAAGGACAATTGGGTTTGAAAAACTTTTTCGCGACAACAATACTCTCGGATGTTTGTCAGACGTTCGCGAGAGGTGGGACTGTGAAAAAAACTTGTTGACGTTTTCTGGGATTCAAACTTGGAACCTTACGCGCAGTGACCTGACACACTAACTACTTACGCGACGGTGCCTACGATAACGGAAGAACAAATACAGAAGCTAAAGAAGTAGAATATCAGCATAGGGGGAACATCACAACAGCGGGGCGCAGATGCCTCTGGGAGTACCTTTATATGTACAAGCACGCGGATGACCCATTCTGCCAGCATTATGAAGCAAACATGCAGAATGCAGAGCATGAACTGATTGAATGCCAAAATTATACAAGGGTAATTGGCGGCCAAGTGACCTTAAGAAACCTGATCACATTTATATTGGAGAGAAGCGAAGGCTAAGAGACAGCAAGCGAAGTTCTGTAGAGTATGAGGCAGCAACTACGTATAGAGGAACGAACCGCGAGAAACGCGAGAAATGAAGAATTAGCTAGCTCCAGCAGCTAAGAAAGAATTGACGAAATGTCAGACCTGTCCCGGAGACAAATGCAAATAGAAGCGGTTTTATTTTAGCATGTATCCATGGAGTCGGGCGTAACTAATACCACAAGCTGCAAGTATACATAAAGGACTTACATCCCTACCTACGCAACAAAAACAAAATTGTCTTCTGGTGGGCAACCAAAGGGGAACCAGTGAAGACCTCCCAATTGAAAGCAGTTACGTTTGCCATGGTCAAAGCACCATATTTAGCTAGGTTGCAGAAGACGAAGCGTCGAGATACCTTATAGGGACATAAGCTAATCAAGCGGAAATCTATGTGAATAATTTGATTAGTGGAGCGGACTCTTTCCACAAAGCTCGACACACTTACATTTCCCTCCAAAACGTCATCCACACACAAAGTGCTCGTTGCAGGAATGTAGGATCCTCACTTATGATGACTCCATCGTCAGCAAAGAATAATTGGTATACCTTGGAGTCCGTCACTTTACCTTCAAGCAGATAGTCGAGGACCGCAATAAAGAGCAAGAGACTTAAGAAGCTTCTTTGATGCACCCCGACTTTGATTGGGAACTCTTCGGTTACTCCAGCGAGATATCTTACTCATGTCTTGGCTCCTTCGTACATGTCCATGATTATCTGTACATAGGTTTCCCGAACTCCTAAATATCTTAGCGCCACCCATATCACATCTCGTAGTTGTCTGTCGAATGCCTTTCCGAAGTCAACCAATACAATTTTTAAATACTTTAAGGAATCACGATGTTTTTTCATTATGATCCGTTTACTTTGGATTGCATTTATAGTTAATTTACCCGCGACAAACCCGCACTGATTATCAGATTTTTCGCGGTCGAAGTCTCCCATCTCTTTCCAGAACTCAGAGGGCATCTCATCTGGCTCAATCGCTTTTAGTTTTCTTAAATACAGGGTGTCCGCCGGGAACGTATACTACTTTGTTTTGCCGCCATTTTGGTAAACATTAGTCTTGACAGTTCATATTTGGCAGTCGTGAAGTAGACATGTGGCAAATTTATTATGGAAAAATATTCGATAAACCAACGTGTTTTAATCGTTAAAACATTTTATCAAAATCAATCATCGATTACTGTGACGATGAGAAAGTTACGTGAAATTTTTGGGAGAAACAACGTGCCAACAAAACGCACTATTTATCGTGTAGTGAATGATTTCGAAGAAAGAGGGTCTGTAGGTGATAGGCCCAAGCATGGGCCACAACGTACTGCAAGATCAGCTGAAAACATTACTGCTGTTCAAGGAAGTGTTCAAAACAATCCATCAACCTCAATTCGACGCCGTGCTCAGGAGCTTGGTCTTCAAAGAACAACTTTGGCCACAATTTTGCACAAGGATTTGCATTTGTTTCCATTTAAGATTCAGTTGACACAAGAGCTTCTTCAAGAAGACCATTTACGCCGCCGTACATATGCCAATACGATGTTACAGCTAGCCCATGACAACCCCGATTTTCATGAAAAAATCATAATGAATGACGAGGCACATTTTCATTTGAATGGATATGTGAATAAACAGAATAGTCGGTTCTGGGCAATGGAAAACCCTCAAATTATTCATCAGTCACCTTTGCATCCATTAAAAGTAACAGCCTGGTGTGCAATTTGGTCAGGAGGAATCATTGGACCTTACTTCTTTGAAAATGAAAACGGCGTAACGGTAACTATGAATGGGGAGCGATATCGTGATATGATTGAAAACTTTTTAACGCCACAACTGCATGCTTTGGGCTTGATTAACATGTGGTATCAACAAGACGGTGCCACATCGCATACAGCCAGGATTACAATGGAATTACTGCGAGACCGCTTTCCACAACAAGTTATTTCAAAAAATGGTGATGTTGATTGGCCTCCACGGTCGCCTGATTTGACTGCTCCTGACTTCTTTTTGTAGGGATATCTGAAAAGCAAGGTTTATGCAAACAAACTAGAAACGCTTGAGCAACTCAAACAAAATATTCGTGATAAAATTAATGAAATACCGCGTGAAATGTGTGAGAAGGTAATGAAAAATGTGCTCAAAAGGGCTCGCTTTTGTGAGACTAGCAGAGGCGGACATTTACCTGATATTGTATTCCATACATAATTGCCGACATTAAATAAAATATTTATCAATATAAGATCCATTCTCTTTCATTTATTCAAAAATTATAAACAAACAAAGTAGTATACCTTCCCGGCGGACACCTTGTATTTGATCACATCACTAACTTTTCGACTGTAATGTCGGGTATTTCTTCACAGTTAGGGGCTGGCTCTTGGAAAGTATAACCGGAGGAACTGTTCATTCAAAAGTCCTTCACAATACTGCTGCCGCCTCTATAGAATTTTGTCGTCATCCACAAGAAGCTGGCCATGAGCATTGTTAACGAACTTTGGCGAAAGAATCTCCTGAGCATTCCTCCTTCTTTAAAGATTGCACTCTTGCTCATATTATATCGTCGCAGCTCCTGGATAGCCTGGTTTTCATCAGCAACCGGGGAAGATATTTTCTCCAGCTCCCGATATAGGCCCTCCGTACTCTCCGCTTGAAGCTTCGCGCACTTCTTTTTCGCTTTTTTCTTGCAACATCTGTATTCCATTTCGAGGCGAGTTTTTTCGTCTCTATTATTAGAGGGGCACATTGACCAAGCTTTGAAAGCCGCATTCTTTTATTTATCACTTCTTTAGCTTCATCACTCCACCACCATATTTCTTTGGCGTGTTGGTTATGGACTTTTGAAGCTCATAGCAGTGATTTGGCCTTCTTTAAGCAAGTCCACTATAAGGAATCCCACATATTTTCTGCTCCGCACTCTTCATCCTCAGCTCCGTTGATGGTGTGAGTGAAGTCATTTTTCATCTCGAAAACAAAAGCCTCGCCTTTTTCTTTGTCCAGACTAAACCACTTGATTTTCTTAGTGACCCTTGTTTGATTGCATTTCGTTGGTGTCTTTATAAAAATTTCTGTTAGCAGGATCACTTTTCAATCTTTTACACGAGGCTTCATGACTGGCCGCCAAGTTGTAGTCAATCTGTGTTTCACTTCCACCACTGCTGTAAGTGATCAGGTACCGGCTTTGTTTGATGAACATTGTATTTAACACGATAAGACCGTTTGATTTGCACATGCTTAGGATGCCTTCAGCAGGAAGATTCTTGGTGCCCACTGGTGGTCCCGGTCCTCCATGGCAGTCTTCATAGTCTTCGTTTAACTTCCCGACATGTCCATACGTTCTGGGGCTCAAGATACAGCTCGAAAAAAGGTAGAATGCTCTATGGAGTACAGTTATGATTTCCATTCGACGGGTAAACCAACTTACTGGCCAACTGATACTTCGAAAATACCTGACCTGATCGATTTCTTCGTTGTGAAAGGAATATCTACCAATCACATAAAAGTTGAAGACAGCTTTGATCTGTCGTCTGATCATTCCTCGGTTATTTTAACAATCAGCGAAAAACTAGTCTATAACCTAGAGCCAGCGAGATTAACTGGTAGAATAACTAACTGGGAAGGCTTTAGGAACGAAATTGAAGCTAATGTTGAACTGAGCGTTCCACTTACGACACCCTATGGACTTGAGGTTGAAGTTGATCGCTTCGTTGAGATCGTACAGCTCGCCTCTTGGAATAATACGCCCAATCCAAGGAAAATGCCGGACAGATACGGTTTACGATATCCTCCGGAAATAAAAGAAATGGTCAAGGAAAAAAGAAATGCTCGTAAAAAATGGCACAGACAGAATCGTGCTCCGCAGCATAAAGCACACTTGAATCATCTGTGCAATTTGTTGAAGAAGACTATTAAGGATCTTAAGAATCGTGC
The DNA here is from genome assembly GCA_945910035.1 of Brachypalpus laphriformis. NCBI lineage: Eukaryota > Metazoa > Arthropoda > Insecta > Diptera > Syrphidae > Brachypalpus > Brachypalpus laphriformis. The sequence continues at coordinate 284,496,862 of OX246754.1, forward strand.
AATAAGCTCTTACCTTGAAAGTTTAACAACGAAAAACGATTCCAATTATTCACTTTGGAAAGCTGATAAAGGCACCAAAAGGCCCAAAGTCCCCGCGCCGCCAATCAAATTAAATCAAAATGAATGGGCGAGGAAAAATAAAGAAAAAGCGGACGTTTTTGCGGCGCACCTGGAAAAAACCTTTAAACCGTACGATGGTCAAGGGGGTTATGACAACCGCAATAGACTGGACACTCACAAGTGCAACGCTAAGGGAACTCAAATATGAGATCGAGAATCTTAAACCTAAGAATCTCCTGGTTATGATTGAGAAATTCTCAAAGTTTTACCTAGAAAAGCATTGATTAAGCTTCTCCATATTGTAAATGCTCCACTTAGATTAAAACACGCGCCAAGCCAATGGAAAATTGAGAAAGTTATAATGGTTTTAAAACCAGGAAAACCGCCAAATGAGGTAAAATCGTGTAGACCAATTTCGCTTCTTCCAATCATATCAAACATTTTCGAAAGGATATTATTAAGGCGTCTCCAACCGGTTATAGAAGAAAATAATATTATCCCTGACCACCAGTTTGGGTTCAGAAGCAAGCATTCGACGATTGACCAGGTGCATAGAATTACTGACGTAATCGAAAAAGCACTTGAAGAAAAAAAGATTTGCTCAAGCGTATTTCTGGACGTCTCGCAAGCCTTTGATAAGGTGTGGCATGATGGCTTGAAATTCAAACTACGACAAGTTCTCCCTGTATGCTTATACGATATTCTAGAATCATATCTCGGGAATAGACTGTGTTAGACATGGAGCCCAATACTCCGAGCTCAAAAAATGTCGGCCGGCGTACCACAAGGAAGCGTTCTTGGGTCGTTTCTCTATTTGCTATATACTCGTGATATTCCGAACGAAGATGGCACTCTCCTTGCTACGTTTGCCGATGACACCGCTATCCTAGCAGTGGGCAAAACAATCGAAGAAACGACTGCAAAACTGCAAAACGCACTGAATAATGTAAATGAATGGACGAGGGACTGGCGGATCGCCCTCAACGAATCTAAATCTGTTCACGTGAATTTTACTTACAAGAAAACTACTGACTTACCAATTTTCCTAAACTTGACCCGAATACCTTTTGCAAACGAGGCCAAATACCTGGGAATGACACTCGACGCAAGGCTGAAATGGAATTCGCACGAGAAAATGAGACGTAAAGAACTCGAAATCAAATATAGAGAAATGTACTGGTTACTCGGAAAACATTCCCAGCTCAGTACTGAGAACAAACTGCTTTTATACAAGCTAGTGCTAAAGTCGATGTGGACCTACGGTATACAACTTTATGGTTGCACTAAGAAAACAAATGCAAATATTTTACAAGCTTTTCAAAATAAAGTGCTAAGAGAAATTTTCCAAGCACAGTGGTATAATAGAAACGACGATATCCACAGGGATCTCGGAATTTCGACAATCGAAGCTGAAACTAGAAGCCTCGCGAGAAAGCATAGAAACCGACTAATCGGACATGTCAACAATACAGTCCTACAAATTTTGGATGAGAGCAATTTATTGCGCCGACTACAAAGGACGAAACCTTTCGGCTTGGCGAGATAATGATTAACAGCGTCTAGATTGCGGAACATGCGGGATCTTTCAGTGGAAAGTAACCTGCCAAACGTTTTTATTTCGTAATAGAAAAATTGCTTGATAAGTTATTACTTAGTTGCGATATCTAACAAATTTATATCGAAGGGTGGTGTTTTTTTAGTCAGTAAGAATCTGACACTACTATGAGCAAACGCTTGCTATTCTCATAGCGTCTATGGAAGATTTTTCACCTACCCTCGGAAAAAAAAAGAAATTCAAATTTCCTCCAACAAACAGAAACTCTTCCTTTGGGATGTTCTTAGGGAGATTTTGAAAATCTAGCCAAAATGCATCTTTATCCCTCTGATCGTACCCAGTATGGGGAGCATATGCACTTACGAAATTCCACACCTCTCCTTCCATTAATAGTTTGAGAGACATCAAACGATCACTAGACTTTGAAATTTTCAAGATGTTACCAAGTAACTCTGCCGCAAGAATGATACCGATTCCGTTCCTAGCCTGTTCCGTTTCGTAGTAGAGCATCTTGTAAGCTTTTGTCCTAACTTCCAAGAAAAGCGCCCGATTATCCACCCTTTGCTCTAATTACAGCGATCGAGATACAACCGCAGCAAAAATAGAAACATCCATCGGTTCGTACTTTTTGGTGTCGGCGTATCTGGCCCATGATAACATGCGCTCTCTTTTTGGGGATAACCTGGAAAGACTGATCGCAGATGCGGGGAAGCAGAAAACTGGTCTCATAATAAGCTGTGATGCTAACGCTCACCATACTATATGGGGCAGTTCCGCTATCAACAAAAGAGGTGAGCTACTTTTTGATTTCATTCTAAGTACAAACTTTATTTTATGCAACATAGGTAACGAGGCTACTTTCAACACCAGAAAGAAGTATTGGATATCACCCTTGCCTCCGATAGTATCGTCCAACGCATCAGGAAATGGAAAGTGTCAGGTGAACCATCTTTCTCGGATCACAGGTATCTCCAAATCTCTTTATACGTTGATTCTATTAGCCCTCCAGTTTTTCGGAATTACCTTAAAACTGGCCGGCACAAGTATAGGTCGACTTTAAGTAATTTAGTTACCTCAAATCACCTTAATCCCCCATGCAACCCCCAGAACTTGATCGCATGGTTTAAGATTTAACCTCAGCCTTAAATACAGCGATCACTTCTTCCTGCCCTTTGATTCAACCCAGGGGCAAGTAGAATCCGCATTGGTGGATTGCAGGTTTAAGCCATTTAAGAAAAAATTGTAGAAAACTTTTCAATAATGCCAAAAGTACGAGAGATGCGCTAGTTGATTATACAGAGCAAACTCAAGTTGGCACTACAAAGCTTCAAACCATTTAAGTCCACGGGACTAGACGTCATAACACCTGCCGGGTTGCAGAAGTCGTCGGACATAATCTTGCCGGTGCTTGAGACAATTTTAAAAATTTGTCTAGATCTGGTATACATCCCAAAGATATGGAGAGAAGTTAAAGTTGTCTTCATACCCAAAGCGGGTAAATACTCTCACACAAATCCAACAGATTTCAGACCGATAAGTCTATCATCATTCCTCTTAAAACATAAGAACAACTGATTGATATCCATTTACGCAGCAGTATTGATAAGAAACTACTGTCGGCGGAATAGTGCAAAGGCAAATCATTAGAGACGGCATTACACACACTGGTGCGTAAAATTGAATATTCCTTGTTTCATAAGGAGTATACAATGGATATAGAAGGCGCTTTCAACAAAGTCAATGCATCAGCGATAGCAGATGCAGTATCAAACCTGAAAGTTGACAGCTCACTTTAAGAATTGATTAATCTACTGCTTAATGGTCGGATTATCAACTCTAAGCTGGGTGGGACGTCTACTAGGAGGTCTGTAGTAGAGGCACTCCGAAACGTGGTATTCTATCCCTCCTTTTGTGAAATTTGGTGATCAATGAACTTTTGATAATCATGGAAGGCGAGAGATGCACAGCGATCGCTTATGCAGATGATGTTGCTTTGGCTGTATCGGAAAAGTACTTAAATACCATTAAAGAACTTCTACAAAATGCTTTAAACAAGCTCACTAGCTGGGCGGTTCGGTGTGGTTTGGGTAAAAACCCCCACAAAACTGAACTAGTACTCTTCTCCAGGAAATATAAAATTCCGCTAGTCGACCCTCCTTCTCTCAATGGTATCAGCTTAACTTTCTCTGACACAGCAAAATATTTGGGTCTCATCCTGGATAAGAAACTAAGCTGGAAACCTAGTATTAAAGAAAGAGTAAAGAAAGCTACAGTAGCACATTTCTCCTGCAAAAAAGCTATTGGGAATAGACAGGGTTTACACCCCCGAATCACTCACTGGCTCTATATCTCGGTCATTAGACCGATACTCACATACGGGGTGATTATCTGGTGGACAGCCTTAAAAAAACTATAAATCGTGATTATTTACGTAAGATCCAGCGTCCAGCTTGTCTGCGCATAAGCGGAGCACGTACAACTCCTTCTGCGGCACTGGACATTTTGTTTTATCTGATACCCCTCGATATATTCAGCAAGCAAATGGCAGCGAATGCAGCTGTTCGCCTTGAAGCTACCCAACAGTGGTCAAGAAAAGAATTTGACCACAGTTCCATTCCGAATAAATTCAAAATTTCTCCCGAAAACACGGACTACACCATTCCACATCCAAATTTTGATAAGAACTTCCTAGTCACCATCCATTCTAGATCACTCTGGGAGGATGATGCATTTTTAGAAAATGTGTCAATTCAATTCTACACTGACGGGTCCAAAACCGAAGACGGAGTTGGTGCAGGTTTTTTCTCTGACAGGCTTAATTTTAAGCTCTCCTTCCGTCTTCCAAATCATTGTAGCGTGTTCCAGATGGAAATAATGGCGATTAAAGGAGTCTTATCTTCGCTTAAGAAAAACGTGATATCTGTTAGAGATATCCGCATCTTTTCAAACAGCCAAGCAGCAATCAAATCCCTGGAATCGACCTATATAAATTCCTTAGTAGCTCCAGACTGCCGATCGTCTCTTGCAGAGATGACTTTTTTTTTTTTTTAATTGGCGCAACAGCTCTTTAAAGTTGCCAGGGCCTAGCTTCTCGCAACCACTCATGTTGTGTGCGTTATATTTTTCACACGAATGGAAGGGACCTACAGTTTAATGCCGAATCCAAACGGCGATTTGAGAAGTTTTTTCGTGACAACAATACTCTCGGATGTTTGTCAGACGCTCGCGAGAGGTGCGACCGTGAAAAAACTTTTTGGTATTTTCTGGGATTCGAACTTGGAACCTCATGCGTAGTGATCCGACACACTAACCACTTACGCCACGGCGCCAGAGATGACTGGGCAGTTCAATATTCACCTGTGCTGGGTGCCGGGGCTTAGGGACATTCCAGGGAATTGTAAGGCCGATAAACTCGCCAGAATAGGAACAACTATACAAATCCTGCCGGATAAAGGCACCTTAGGTATACCAATCGCTACGCACAAACTTAAATTTAAGCTGGATGCTGTCGAGAATACAAATCTTGGGTGGACGAATGGATCAACATGTCTAGCAACAAAACAGATTTGGTCGAAGCTGGATCTAAAACGTTCTAAGAATTTGATTTCTCTCAAGAGATTGCATATCGGCGCTATAAAAGGTGTCATCACTGGACACTGTCTAATGGGCAAGCATACTGCAAGGCAAGTCCTCTTTGTGAACAACTATTTTAAAAGCTGCATGGATGAAGAAACTATTCCTCACCTTCTTTCCACATAACATCTATCCAGGAACCATATGTGCGGAACAAGCGCATATGTGGATTTGGGGGTGTTCGTGGAGTAACGGTGCTATGTGACGAGCGATCTGAAAGACCGAGAGCTTATCGAATTGTGCCGAATTTCGTCTCAGTAAGCAAGCTTGGACAATTTTGTGGTCAGGACTTGGTTGCTGCAGCTGTAAGCTACGAAACAAATGGAAGTTGGAAAACCTTCGCCGTTGCGTTGGCTTATTTCCCTTATGATTCGGTAATGCCTCCACCACCGAAGGCGGTTGCCGAACTCATAAAGTATTGTGACACTCGAGAGACGGGACTAGTCATATGCTGCGATGCTAATGCTCAGAATACAGTCTGGGGCAGCAGCAAATGCAAATACGAGGAAACCATCTCCTAGACTTTATACTATCATCTGGTATGCCAATAAACAGTGTTGGCTCCCAGCCAACTTTTGTTACGGCAAGGAGGCAGGAGGTAATTGACTTGATTTTGTCTAATAGGTACTTCAAGTCGATTACTAACTGGAGGGTACTGCCGGAAGTGTCCTTATCAGATCATAGATATATCGTTTTCCAAATCGAATGCGAAGCTTTAACTTTGCAGGAGAGGAGGAATCCGAGGAAAACCAACTGGGTGCGGTTTAGGAAAGAGCTAGACAGATCTGTCGAAACTCCAACTAAAGTCAGAACGAAACGAAAGGTTGAGGATGCTGTTCAAAACCTGACCAGTGTCCTTACCAACTGTTTTGAACTGGCGTATCCAATGACAAAAAACTCCTGCAGAACGCCGGTTCCCTGGTGGAGCCCGGAACTGCAGCGGGTTAGAAAAGAATCGAGAAAACTTCTGAATAGGTCTCTTAAGACAAATTTAGAAGGTGACTGGGATCTCTTTAGATCGAAGCAAAAAGACTTAATTAATTAAAAGTTAATTCGGTTGTCGAAAAGTGAGATTTTTGTGAAAAGATCGAGACACTCGGTGAAACCAGTAGATTGGTTAAAGTCCTCAAAAGAGGTAAGCCGACCAAACCGGAGTCACTCAGACGGTCTGATGGCAAGTTTACTGAGACGAAAGCGAAAACTTTTAGTCTTCTGCTGGAGACTCACTTTCCTGGCAATCGGATAATCACTAGGTTGCAGCTTGGTCCGCTTACCCAGGCTGAGCTTGATCTAAGTCAGAAAACTCGGCGCAGCTGGTATATTGCATCAGCCGTGGTAACAGATGAGGCCATCAAATATGCTGTGGCATCTTTTGATGGTTTCAAATCGCCTGGCACTGATGGAATATATCCAGCTATGCTGCAAGAGGGTATAGACCAGTTGCTGCCATCACTGAAAAGAATTTTCACCGCTGTTCTGGCACTGGCATATATTCCTACACCTTGGCGGACAGTCAGAGTAGCTTTCATACCGAAAATTGGTAAGGAAGACTATTCGCTCCCCAAGAGTTTCAGACCTATAAGTTTCACATCCTTCTTACTGAAAAGTATGGAGAGACTGGTAGAATTTCACGTGCGCAAAGTTGCTTTGAAACTACATCCACTATCGGAGATGCAGCATGACTGTCAGCGTGGGAAATCCTGTGAGACCGCACTTCAAAATCTAGTGGCCAGAATTAAATGCGCGCTTCATAGGAGAGAATACGCGATGGGTATCTTCATCGACATTGAGGGTGCTTTTGACAATGCGACTTTTGACTGCATGTGCGACTCTGCCAGACAACACGGGGTAGATGAAACATTAGTGTTGTGGATTAAAGCAATGCTAATGAATAGAACTTTGGTAGTAGATGCGGATTGTGGCCGATATGTTATGACAGGGATAAACAGGGGTTGTCCGCAAGGTTGCGTTCTGTCTCCATTGTTATGGTGCATGGTGGTCGACTCTCTGTTGAACACTCTAAATAGTTCTAACATCTACGCTCAGGCATATGCGGATGATGTCGCCGTACTTTCTGTCAGGCTATGCCTGGCGACGGTCTGTGCTAACGCGCAGGTGGCGCTGGACATGATGGATGAATGGTATACTGGTGGGCTTTCGGTGAATCCTCTTAAAACTGAGGTTGTAGTTTTTACTTTTACGAGAAGGAGGATTTTGACCGGTCTGACTCAGCCAGTACTTAAAGGCGTCACCATTCGCATTTCCAATGAAGCCAAATATATGGGAGTGATTTTAGATAAGACACTTCATTGGTCTAAATACGTCGAGTCGAAAACATCCAAGGCGCTCTCAGTCTTCTGGCAGTGTAAGGTTGCTTTTGGCAAGACTTGGGGCTTGTCACCGAATAAGGTTCTCTGGATCTACACGGCTATGATAAGACCATTCCTCGCATATGCGTCGATTGTTTGGTGAAAGGGGCTCTTGCGTAAATATGTGGTTGCTTTTTGCACGAAACTCCAAGGAACGGCTTGTCTCGGCTGCTCGGGCGCTTTCCCGAGCACGCCTGGCTCTGCTCTAGACGCTTTGCTGAACTTGCCTACCGTTGGTACTTATATCATGGGTTGCACTATTAAAGCCATCCGTCGTCTTAGGCGGGGCGGTTTTTGGTATACTCCACACTGCAACTTTGATAAACTTGCGCGACACTTATCTTACGACTCCTGTCTTATGGATATGCCGTCTAATGCAATGACACCAGAACCCCAGCTGATGCGCAAATTCAGAGTTGAATTTCCTTGTGTCTGGCTTCGGTCAGAGTCTGAGCCGGGAATGGAATGTAGTCGTATTTTCACGGATGGTTCCAAAACCAGTCAAGGGTCTGGCGCTGGGGTCTTCGTGGAAGTCGACAACATTAGACTTCACTTCTCGTTAGGCAAATATGCGTCTGTTTTCCAAGCGGAAACTTATGCAATCCTAATGGCCATGAACTATGTTGTGAAGAACAGGTGGAAGGGACGTAGCATTTGTGTCTGTAGTGACAGTCAGGCTGCGCTTAAGGCCTTGCTTAACCCTTTAACCATTTCCAAAATAGTTTGTGAAACCAAAAACTCTTTGAACTCGGTCGCAAGGCTGAATTCTCTGTCTCTTATCTGGGTCCCAGGTCACACTAGGATCTTGGGGAACGAGATATCCGATGAGATTGCTAGACAAGGCTGAGAGGAGGCTTTCTCAGGTCCCGAACCCGCGTTGGGTCTTCCAGCGTCCTCGGTTAGGGCTTCCATTGACGATTGGGTCTCTCACGGGCACAAGTCTGTGTGGCATGACTCTCCAGGTAATCAGGGTTTGCTCTCTGGCAGTACAATGAACCAGTTGTGTCTGAGTGCTCCAGTCGAGTGTTTCCTATCCCAAAAAAAAAAAAAAAAACCTTCTTTGTTCCTGCCCAGCACTCTCCCGTAGAAGGAAGCCTCACTTAGGAGCTCCCTATTACAACTATTTAGGCGACCTGATAGATATTGATATTAAGAGCCTCCTACGCTTCATAAGAAGAACAAAATAGTTTTAACGAGTAGGTAAAGAGATTTTCTCCCAAGATCAACGTGGTATCACTTTGGACCTATTAGTGGTCCAACTGCGTGGACGATTCTTAGCTGGCAGCCACTTTAACCTAACCTAACCTAAGTTATCCACCCGCCTTCTAAGCATCATCTCTTCCAGCTCGTAACTTCGGCCGGTCATACTTCCAGCTTTCAAACTCGTGACCCTTATCGTTCATCCAAACCCATGAGCAGCAGTGGTAGTGCCTGGTGGGGTAATTCCTTTTCTTTTTGCCAGTATTTCCATAATGATACAGTTTTGCAATTTTAGTGCGATGGTGTTTGATACGATAAATAAAAATATGGAAAACAGTAAACATTCTACCAACCAAAAACTTCGTGGCTTGGTTCAACGCTTCACCATTGATTTCAATAATTTTGAAATTGTCAAGCAATCTAGTTGAAACTATCAACTAAACGATAAATTTTTCCATTCAAAATAATCAGATCTCACAGGAGATTTATTGAAATCCAATAAACCGATTTCTTATAACAAACAACAAGCCTTCATAATTTACAAAACTAATGATATCACAAGCCATGATCCTTCCCCCGATAAAAGAAATTTCAATTTTGCTTCTCCTTCTTTCGTTCGAAGCAACACCTTTAAGGACTTGCAAACAAAAAAGTGCTCAAAACTCAAAGTTACACTGTTTACTATTCAAGTCGTTAATCTGCTCCTGGCGTCCCCTTTGAAGAATTTCCTTTCCTTCTCGTTTTTTAATAACAAAACACAAAGTCCAACTCGTTCTCTTTTAAATCGTTTATTTTTATACTTTACCATCCACACGTTTTCCCATTTAATGTTTGCAAGAAGAAAATATTGTATAAACAAAGTCGTCCTTCCCCCTGCCATACAATAGCTGGAGAATATTATATATCCATGTGCACATACTTTAAGATTTTATGAGCGAATTTTTATTACAGACTTGCCGTCCGAACGAGATGATATAATCTTTGCTCCTTTTTCCATTCAGTCTTAGTGGTCATAAAGACGCATGAAACTGTTGAAAGGATATAAGGAAAATCCTTTTTTTTTATTAAATTCAGGACTACTTCTGCAGTCATTACAATGAAGGATATTGATGAGTGCGAAAGGACTGGAACAATTGCGATTTATATGCATGTTTGTGAGGACACATATGCGAGGATGTCACAAAGATCAAATCATCATCATCGTCTACGGAAGTATGAAAAACTCCATACAGCGGCAGGAAATCAAAATACTATTCATGCTGTACATCGCTCAGGGAACAAAACTCTATTTTTTCCTTGCCGTTTGTTATGCGGTTCTAGGATGACGAGGACACACCACAGGATGCAACTTTTGAAGTGCTAAAAGTTGTTTCTCTGAAAATCAATTTGAAAACTATGCAGTTGCAGCAGTTGAATAGGAAGTAGTTTTTAACTAACCAACCGTTGCTATTTATGTGTTTCTGGAAAAGCTTGAAAATGCGCTGAATTCCTAGAATTGTTACGGCTTGATAAAAGAGATTATAAATGAATGATTTTCAATCACTTTGTTATTCAATCGAATTTATGATAGGAGTTCAACGGATTGTGAGAATCGATGCAATTTCTGAAGAATATGATATGATGGATGGGGGTTTTGTTCTTTGTGTACGAGTACTTAAACCGATGTAGGCAGTCTAAATAACATATTCCTGAAGTCCTGCTATCAATTCTGGGAAACCTAATACCCATAGATGCGTACATATGTATATTCCATGTTAAATGTGTAATAAATGCTTCTGTGGGTGCGTTAATATCTGAGAGCTGGATTTATTTGAATACCAATAAATCTTGCTTACTTCCCGTTTTAGACAAATTTATGTCAAATTTAATGCTTGCTATTGATTTGACCTATCAGTTGGAGTTTCGTTTACTATTTTGATAAAGTTTCTTTCTGTCTGCATTGGGAAACCTCCCACTAAGCTGTAGTAGATGCGCTCAAATGTAGAACTAACTCAATGCATTTCACAGCACATGTACCTGGGTAAGGGATTACTGGAATTAGACTACACTCTGCTTGTTTTAGATCAGAATCACTTGTCAAATAGAGGAAGCACTTTACACTGTTTTAAATCATACACCTGGTGGAGGTGTGCTTGATACCAATGACTTGAAGAATTTCCAGTTCATCACTAAAAAAAAAGGCTTGTACGTATCTCCGCAGAAGACACTATTTAGTGGCAGGCACTTTGAGCTGCCAACATCCTGGAGTCTCGGTGGATCAACTTACATGCAAATTGCTGAATAAAGGAGTAGATCTTTACAGCCCAAGCCGAGGTTAGTCAAATAGCTGCGTAAGTCAATTGTCTATCTCTCAGTGGTTTGCTATCAGCAAGAATGGCAGGAAGGTTTTCGAGAACAAACGAGGTAATTAAATCTCTAGCAGAGTAACCATAACGAGGGTAGGCTGAGGCTAGCAAACATGTTTCCGCTGATAAATGCTACTAATGCTAACACTGATACGAATATTACTGCAAGGTTCTAGGAGTAAATCGGTATTTGAAAGTTTATGACGATTGCAGTGTCTTCCAATCACAGCCATTATCCAGAATGCAAACATCATCCGTTAAAAGCCTTCAGAGCAGAAGCGGCACTGTCAAGATTGATTCCAAACATTGGAGGACCCAGGCAGCCAATTAGAAATCTGCTAGCAATGGTAAGCAACTCGGTCTTTATATACGCGTTCCCCATATGGGGACAAATGACGTACCGGATAACGTACATGAGACGGGTGGACTCGGCCCATAGAATCCCATCATAACCAGCGAGGCTATATAAGCAGATTGGCAACACAGATGGAACACCACACCTAAAGAAAGATGGACCCATATGCTGATCCCCAACGTAGAAGAATGGATCAGCAGAAAACACGGAGGAGTAAACTTCTACATGATAGAGTTTCTATCATGGCACGAATGCTTTTGGGAATATCTCTACAAATACAAAGACGTAGATGACCCATACTGCCCGCATTGTGAAGGCAAAATCCAGAACGCGGAACATGTTTCGATGGAATGCCGGATTTATACGGCGGCCAGAAACATACTAGAGAGAGAGAAACCGGCGGCCAAGTGACTAACGTCGAATGAAGACTGGAACACAGTGAACGAAAGCATCTCCAGCATGATGCAACAATTACGTCTGGAGGAACAAGCAGTAGCGAGAAATGAGGATCCTACAAACACTAGGAACACAAAAACGCCCACTTATGCAATATAACACAAGTGATATGCTCAGACACACAATGACATATAAATACACGCAGTAACAGAAATTGGAAGGTACAAATTGAGCTGATGCAAAGTAGAAACAGGCGTGGAGCCGACATTGACCTGGAGCGAGATCACAACATTATGTTAGCTAGCATCCGCCATTGAACTTCAGCCATCCGTACAAGCAATAACACCGCTCTTCAAGCAACCAGGCATGAAAACGACTGATCCTTTAGGATCCCGTAGTTCGCCAACAACTTAGTTCAAGGGGCAGAAGCAATCAGCAGCTCCATGCCGTCGAACATTAATGAGCACTAGAATGCTGTGAAATATGTACTCGTTATTGGAGCAGAAAGTCTTGTCGGAAGATCACGGAGAGGCCATGCCTCGTGGTTATCTCCTGATACTTGGAGACGGATCGAAGAGCGGAAACAGTTCGCATTGCAGCCACTCCTGCAGAGGGTAGAAATGACCTCGAGTCCCCTTACTGCGTGAAGATGAGAGTAGTCCAGTGTAGTGTGCGCCATGACAAAAGAAATGCCATAAACACACTGGCCGAACAAACCGAGACGCAGTCGAAGCATGTAAAAAATCACCAAAGAGCTGATAGGTGGTCACAGCTTCCACCAATATCCAGTGAAGAATATAGACGGGTTTCTGCTGACTTCTAACGAAGACCAACTATAAAGATTAAGGGAATACTTCTCCGCTGTTTTAAACGGTGGACAAAAGTTTGCCCCGGAATCAAAACAAGTAGACATACAAAATTCCAGAATTTGCATCTCTCCTCCCAGTAAGAATGAAATCGTAGTCGCGATTAAAGCACTCAAATCAAACAAGACGGCAGGATTTGACGACCTTCCGGAGAAGCTCTATAAGGCTTCACCCGCAGTTGCTGCGAACCGACTACTTCCATTAGTGGAGAAGGTTTGAAACAGTGAAATCTTCTCTGAAGAATTCGGGAAAGGAATGCTTGACAAGCTCTCCAAAAAGGCAACTCAGTAGAGTCTTCAAATTGAAAAGGCATTTGCGTGCTCCCTGCAGCTGCGAAAATAATGCTCAATATAATCCAAGAACGCGTCAAAGCACATCTAGAAAGTTCTCTCAATAGTGAACAAGTAGGATTCCGTTTTGGATTCTCCTATGGATCTATGGATATTAACACCTTACGGATCATCGTCGAACAATGCGTTGAGTATAGGTCTCCGCTACACCTGCTGTTCATTGGTATTGAAAAACCAACAGTTTAAATGGAGAGTTTACATGTGCACGCTTTACGCAGGAGATGCATACCAACTAAAAAGCAAGTTATGAATGTGCCGAGTGTCTCGTGCTGCATAGGGATAGGTTGATTCATTTTGAGAGCCAAAGCGGCATTCGACAAGGATACAAACTCTCACTACTACTGTTTTTGGTGGTAATTAGTAATGTTTTGCGGAGCGCTCGGTCGACAAGAAGTAGCGGAATCCAATCGAGTCTTACCACCTCCGACTTTTTGTAGTAAGCAACAGACAAGAAGTGATTGACATAACACTAGCTTCTTGTTCTGATCACATAACGGTAGAAAAGTGGAGGGTTTTGGAGGAGGCATCTCTTTCTGATCACAGATGGACACGCTTTCATATTAATTTCAAACCCAGGGCTGGCAACAGCTATAAAAACCCTAAGAGAACAGACTGGGGTAGGTATATAGAGTTAGTAAGGAAACATCTTAAAGATGGGCCTATTCGCAACGGTGATCCTCAAGATATAGATAGGGCAGTAGACAACTTAAGCAAATTAATGAACATGGCATTCGAAAGGGCCTGTCCAATAAGGAAGAAGTGCAAGAGGTCCCAACCTCCACGGTGGAGCAAAGAAAACTCCAAGAAAAAATAGGTTAGGCATTTCTACAGCAGGGCCAAAGAAATAGGGGGCGGTACTACATGGGATGGATATATAGAACGCAAGAGGAAGTTTAAGTACTTAATCTGGCAATCTAAAAGAAAGTCGTGGAAGGAATTCTGTGAGTCCGTTGCGGATACTAGCGAAGCTTCCAGACCTCGCAAGATGCTAGCTAAAGACACTTCTGTCTGCTTCAGCAAAAACTCTGACGGCTCTTTGGCAGAAACCAGCGAAGAAGTTTTAGAAATGTTAATTGAGGCTCACTTTCCAGGAAGTAGATCACCAATGGGTTCTACTACTGATGGCTACTCGTGTACGGGTATGTCAATAGGGGACGATTTAGAAAATCTTATTACATGGAAGAATCTAAAAAAAAAACAAATATTTGCCGCAACAGCTCTTTAAAGTGCCAGGGCCTAGCTTCTCGCAACCACTCATATTGTGTGCGTCATATTTTTCACACGAATGGAAGGGACCCACAGTTTTAGTGCCGAATCCGAACGAACGGCAATTTGAGAAACTTTTTCGTGACAATAATACTCTCGGATGTTTGTCAGACGCTCGCGAGAGGTGGGACCGTGAAAAAAACTTTTTGGTGTTTTCTGGGATTCAAACTTCGATGGAAGAATCTGCGATGGGCAATTATGTCATTCGCACCACTCAAAGCACCAGGCCCTGATAGAATTTTACCAGCTATGCTGCAAAAGCTCCATTCAAGGTTAGAAACAGGCTTAGGGAAATTTTTAAACACTGTGTAAGGTCATGTAACGTACGACTGGCATGAAGTGATGTGCGGATTATATTCATACCTAAGGCAGGTAAACTAAGCCATACTTCAGCGACAGACTACAGACCCATAAGTCTCTCGTCATTCCTCCTTAAGACACTTGAAAGACTTCTTGATATTCACATCAGAAGTAAGTGTTGCAACGGCATTTTATTCAAAGCTCAACATGCATATTTGAAGGGGAAATCGGTGGAAACAGCTTTACATGACGTAGTAGGGAAAATAAAAGCTAGCCTTCACCATAAGGAATTTGCACTAGAAGCCTTCCTAGACATAGAAGGTGCTTTCAATAATGTAGAAGGAAGGGCCTTCAAACAGGCACTAGAATCTATGAATATCGAGCATAGCATTACCAATTGGATCTGCAATATGCTCGGCACTAGAAACATCAACTCTACTATCGGAAATAGTTTAATAAGAAAATCCGTTACCATGGGGGCCCCCGGGGAGGCGTTATCTCATCACTCCCCTGGGTTCTAGTCATTGATGGAGTACTTAAAGAACTAAGCAATACAGGCATAAGCGTCACCGTTTACGCGGACGATGTGGTGATTTTAGTCCAGGGCAAATTCCTTGACACATTAAGTGAAATGATGGAATCAGCTCTTAATAGTCTCGAAAAATGTGCTAAAGGGTGTGGACTGCACATCAACCCGGATAAAAAAGGATTGGTACTCTTCAGCAGAAAATACAACATACTACTCTTCAAACTGCCTAAGCAGAGGTGGAGCTTTCCCTTTCGGATCACGCTAGATATCTTGGTATAATGCTGGATAGGAAACTAAATTGGAAACTTAATATACAGGAAAGAATCCGCAAGGTTTATAATGCTCTCTTCATCTGTAAGAGGACCGCAGGGAAAAAATTGGGCCTGAATCCCGCAATGATGCACTGGCTATACATAATGATAGTCAGACCCATCCTTGCGTATGGGGCACTTGTGTGGTGGAAAGCAACGAATACGAGAAACACATGGGCCATGGTACAAAGAACAGCTTGCATTGCCAGCACGGGTGCTCTACGCACAACACCTGCACATCTTTTACCACTAGACCTACAAATTAAATTTCAAGCGGGCAACAGTGCGCTTCGGCTCACTAACGTTGGCCTCTTCAAGACAAATAATGTAGGACATAGCTCCGTTCTCAAGGAACCATTTCCCGGTATCCCTGACGAATTGCACGATATTCTTGGCACATTAGACTTCGACACACCATACGAAGTAATGTAGGATTGCTGTCGAAAAAATAGTAAAACCGAATGAAACACTTCCGTCGTATAAAAATTCAGTTTAATTCGAGTTAATTTCGATTTATAGATATAAATTTGGTACAATTAAAATTGAGGAAAAAATATATGCGATACTACAGTCTTATACAGCTTGATATAAAAAAAGGTTCAGCTTAGAAACGGCACGGTCACAGCACAGCAGCATCAGCGAGCAACTCCCTCTTCAATCGGCTAAAAAGATCAGCTTGACGGCAGCATAGAGGTTGTTATGTACTAGAGATTAATTAACCTTCGGACTCTCTCTATTTAGGACTAAAGTGAAAGCTTTACTCTCTCGAAATATTAATATAATAATAATATTGATTAAAAATGTTGATTAAGAATGTTGATTAAGAATGTTGATTAAGCATATTGATTCAGAATCATACTACCCGCTGTGTAATAACCTCTACAGTAATGTATCCTATTACAGAGGACTGGCGAAGGAAGACAGTCTCTGTCCATAACCAGATTGCAATATACCCAGATGGTTTTAAGACTAGAGACGGCACGAGGTCAGGTATTTACTCGAGGGATACGAACCTACAGGCGGCCATGAGACTTCTGGACACATGCAGTGTGTTCCAAGCAGAGGTTCTAGCTGTACTTAAAGCTGCGGAATTACTTGGGATGGGATCAATATCCAACAAGAATATCGCCATCTACCCATACATTGACAGTCAGGCTGCGCTAAAGGAGCTAGAGTCTTACGTCACCAAATCTGAGATAATCAGGAATTTCCGCACAATGCTTAGGATATTATGTACGCAGAATCGAGTCAGGATCCCTAGGGATCGCGCTGGGCTCATTCTGCTGCCTAGTGTTTCTATACTTACTTACTTAGGTGGCACTACAGTTCGGGGTGAACCTGGGCCTCAACCAACAAGCCTCTCCATTTAGCTCGGTCTTTAGCTAATTGCCTCCTGTTGCGCACTCCAAGTTGGTCGATGTCCGAACTTGTGCGCGCCACCTACGGCGATGACTCCCTCTACTGCGTCGTCCCTCGGGGTTAGATTCGAAGACTCTGCGGGCCGGAGCGTTGGTGTCCATTCGCTCTACATGTCCTATCCATATCAGACGTCCAATACGCAGTTTTTTGACTAGGTCGATGTCACTGTACAGCTCGTATAGTTCGTGATTGGATCTTCTCCTCCAAAACCCGTCAACGCAAACGGGACCGAAAATCTTACGAAGGATTTTTCTCTCGAAGCGACCAAGGATATCTGCATCCTCTTTTAATAAAGTCCATGTTTCAGTGCCGTAAAGCAGGACCGGGATGATCAAGGTCTTATACAGAGTCTCCTTAGTTGTTCGAGATAGGGCTTTACTGTTGAATTGCCTTATAAGCCCAAAAAAACAGCGATTGGCAAGAGTTATTCTTCGCTTGATTTCTGCACTTATGTTGTAAGTAGAATTTATAGCAGAGCCGAGGTAGGCAAAGTCCCTTACTACCTCGAAGTTATAGCTGCCCACTGTGACGTTTTGTCCAATTCGTCGGTGTTGGTTTTCCCTTCTTGTTGTCAGCATATACTTGGTTTTGCCCTCGTTTATCGCTAAACCCATTTTGGCCGCTTCCGCCTCAATGCTTGCAAACGCACCGGTGACAGCCCGCTGAGTTCTTCCGATAATGTCTATATCGTCGGCGTATGCAAGTAGTTGTACAGTGTACTAGTGTTTTTATGGTAACCTCATAACCCTATTTAACCTAACCTAACCTATAACCTCAAACACCTCGATCATGCTGACGATGTCTGCCTACTATCGCTCAGGACCACCAAATGACAGCTGGTTTGGTAGCACAGCTAAACTTTATAGACTTAAAAATTAACTCCGCCAAAACTAAAATCCTAATTCTTTCCTTAAACTCATCAATAAATCACATCAGCATCGCAGGACAGCAGGTCGAGAGAATAGAAAACCTCCATTACCTTCGATTGACGGCTTCCATTACCTTCGATTGACGGTGGTACCGAATAAGATGTTAGTAGCCGCGTATCTAAAGCTAAGGCTGCATTCGGTATGTTGTACAAAATATGCAGAGGCAGTGCAATCAGCTTAAATACCAAACTGCGACTCTAACATAGAATCGGTACTGCTATATGGGTGCAGTACCTGGAAAGTGACCGCCAATGTCACATAAGAAAGGTGCAACATTTTGATAATTGCTGTCTAAGAAATATATTACAAGTGTTCATAAAAATCGTATCTCAAACAAATAGATAACGAACGAGGAACGAATAGATGTGATTATACAAAAGTGAAAGTGGCAGTGGATTAATTAGTGTCCGACCGAAAGTCGATTTTTAGCCGAAGCCGAAGCCGAATATTCGGCTAAACAACAACCTTCGGCCGAAGCCGAAGCCGAAGCCGAAGCTTTAATAACTTAAAGAATTTCCGTTTAAGATTGACTAAAAGTGAATAAAATAATGATTTTTTGGAAGTTTTTCTGGAATGTATGCATGCAATAAGCAAACTAACGGGACAAATTAACTTTTCAAAAATAATAACAAATTAAACTGGTATCAATTTTAATATTTTATTGAAATAGTAAATAGTTCAAAACAAAACAAGAAATAACTCATAAATAAAAAAAAAAGCAAGTAATTCATTAGCAATAATAATAATAATAATAATAATAATTTTCGGCGCCTACCACGACGCACGGCAACCAATCAACCATAAACTAAACCTTCGGCTTCGGCCAAAACTTCGGCCTATTTTGGCCGAAGCCGAAGGTTTAGCCGATTGTAGTTTTTTTAGCCGAATGTGACCGAAGCCGAAGCCGAAGCCGGACACTAGGATTAATCACACACTACGCAAGGATGGAAATTGTATTGCCCGATAAACTATGCAGAGAAACCACCTAATACAGGGGGAAGCTCATGCATGGTTGGAGCTGAAACACATCGCCAGGAACCGAACATGATGGCGCGTAGGAGTGGTTGATGGCCTAAGACCCATAAGGTGACACAGGATTTCATTGTTACATGGATCTACAGTCAACACCCTTACATTCCTTGGCATAAATACAAATGAAAGCCTAACAAAAGTTGCTTTTATTACTTTCTCCACAAAATGATTCCTAAGTAAATAAAGTTGGTGCCAGGCTTCTGGTCAGTGAACCAAGTTTCTCTCATTGTAGTCTCGAGGCGTGTGCTGTTTATGAATCAAAATCTGTTGTTCAACCGGTGCGCATTTAGACCTGTCGAAGTCCATTTATCCATTCACAAATTAAAACGCAATGAACAACCTTAACAACTTACCTGACATGTCATTCGTACGTAATCTGTCTTTCATCCACGACCGGTCAGTAGTTCAGTTGTCGTTCGCAATTTATATTCTGCGACTATATGCCGAAAATAGACATACAATGGGATATTTATAGAATCCATTTCTAGATGATGATACGTGAGCAAACATTCTATTTTCGCATTTCCTTCAGAACCACAATCCGATGAGTATTGTTCCATTGTGCTTTACTGAAAAGCCAAATCAAATTAATTACGCTGGTATTGCCGAAACGCATTTTGCCTTCTGTGTTCTCCCTTGGAACGTTCGTACCTTGACTTGACTATACATTCCGTTATTTTTTTATCGATTATTTATTAAAGATGATTGAATATTCAGTGTAGTATCTTAGACTGTCAAAGGAATGTAATTCTATTTAAGTCCTTAGCCCGGTGGGAGCTAGAAGTATATCATCAATGGCTGAAGGGACCTGTTGGTAGCTAGGTATTTGTAGCGACCTCACGATGAGAAAACATATGGTATACCAATTCTATTCCTTATATAGCATCTATAGTTAAAGCATCAGTCCTATTAAATGTCATGTGCGCTTTTGCGAATTAAAATATCACCTGCGTTTCTGGATGTAGCCGTGATCTGTGCATTCTGATATTCGATGAATCGCAGTGTAAAACCTCTCGGATCTTAGAAAAAGTATGTAATCCAGCATGATTCGTCGTTTCTCCTGAATGAAAAGAAAGTGCTCGTAAAGAAAAGCAAAAAGAGGGTCAAATAAAGAGGATTCAAAGGATCGCGGCAACAGCTTAGACATCTCTACTACGAACTTTCTGTCATACTTTTACCGATGATAGCACCATATTATGGTGCACAAATCCATGCAAATACCTCATAACTTCATAATTCGATAAATGGTTTTTAATAACACATCCACGGCACCACAGTTTCAAATAAACTATTTAAATAATCTACTTCAAGTCGGGTAGCTTTTATTCTTATACAACAACAATTACAATTAAGAGCGGGACTAGAATATTGTTTATACGTTTAAAATCAGGCCCCAAAGCATTCTTTACATTTACGTGGCTATCTACAAATAAATACCTACGAGTACATACACTACAAATCATAGAAAATCCCATTTTAACTTCCAATATCCAACGATCTCACTCCCAGAAAGTACCCTCACGGCATTTGCCACGTCTACGATCAATAGTTTTCGGTTTCCTCCAATTTTTCCAAAACTTTCGAGCCTTAGGGGGTGGCAACGGTTTAGTGGTAATGTCGTAAATTGCCACGCTACTGGTTTTGGTTCAAATCCTGACGTCAACAATCATTTATTTATTTCTCGTGAAATATACATATAAAGTCAGTCCGATCAATTGCGGAATCTTATGTGAACACTACTGGCTGGAAAACTTTTTCGCTCTGTTGGATGATTGATATGCCTCTGACATGACGTCGGAAGTCGCGAAAAAACTACTGTGAATTAGAAGCAAAAGACAGAAAATGACAACAAATTTCCCCCGTTACCTGGACGCTATCCCCGGAGTTTTTCCGAACCAAAAATAAGTGAGCTTCAAACCACTACACTGAATCTTTCTCTCTCTCTATTTGTCCTTTCAAACTTTAGCACTGTTAAGGTTATTCATAACCCCTTGTGTGCGCAGAAATTATAAAAACAGAAAAAGAGCCCTTCTTGTCACTCGTACTCCGCAGTTGCGGTGTAGTCGCTGTGCCGCTGCGGTGTATTTGCGGTGTCGATGCGGTGCCGGTGCGGTGCAGTTTGGGTGCGGCTGCGGTGTGGTTGTGGTGCATTTGCGATGCCGTTGCGGTGCCAGTGCTATGCAGTTACGGTGAAGTTGCGGTGCAATTGCGGTGCAGTTGCGATGTGGCTGCGGTATAGTTGCGGTGCAGTTGCGGTGTCGCAGTGCTGCGGCTGCGGCGTAGTTGGGGAGGGTTGCGGTGCAGTTGCGGCGCAGTTGCGGTGCCGGTGCGGTGCAGTTACGGTGTGGCTGCGGTGTGGTTGCGGTGCCGTTTCGGTGGCGCTGCGGTGCCGTTGTGGTGCAGTTGTGGTGCAAGATTAGGATTTTATAACTTAACCGCGTCTCAAGCGAACGCCTCCAATCAAGAACTGGTCAGGAACCTATTGACATCACAATTCGACGAAGCAAACGGCAGTGGAATGGTCACACCTTGCGTCGCGAAGAAATTGTCGTTGCCAAATACACCATACAATGGAATCCGCTTACCCAATATGGCAGAACAGGATGTAGCTTTAGGCATACGTGGCGCATAACGGTTGAAAAAGAATCTAGAGCTTCGAGAATGAGTTTTCGAGCATTGAAGTGCGTTTCATAAGTCCGAGCACAATGGTGCGCAGGCATTGCTGATGCCCTATGGCCCTCGAGGGGTTACAGCACTTAAGTAGGTAAGTAATGAACAACTGCTTTTAGGTAGCATATTCGATCAATCCAAGAGGGTAGCTGAGACATACTTGGACATCGTCAGCATTCATCTAAACTTTACGACTTCTTAGGATTGAGGGAATGTTACTGTTGAAAAGAGAGAAAGCAGTAGTCCCATAATGATCCCTGTAGGACACAAGCCTTGGATTCAAGAGAATCTGACATACTACCAGCATAGCTAGAATACAGCATGATTGCGATTCGCTAGCTAAATTTGTATAAGCTTTATGGCAACATCAATGTTGTAGTGGCGTTTGAGTTTAGTATATATATTTCATGCGGAGCGGTGTCAAAAGCCTTTGAGAAGTCTAACCAATGAAGTAATGTAATGCCGATCCACCACAGAGTCAAACTCAGCACTTGAACAGCACTGTAGTGCAACTATGCTGTTGTCCGAAACCTGATTGAAATGGTTCAGGTATGAGTATATTTGAAAGCTTATTAGCTTCTCTACCTTGCACTAGACATTTTCACTGAGTGGGCGTCAAGCAGTTGTTACTTTGTCAACGCTGTGTCTTCACAGGCTACTGTGATCTTTTTATACGAAGGACATTGAGGTACACTTCGAGCTTCCAATAGAGAGTATCAAATTAGTAGAATATATTCCCAAAGGATATGTCCCAAAATACATCAGAGGATTTCCTGTCTGTTGATTAAAGTTCAAAGAAACTCCAAAAGGTGCCATTGAAATCCTACTAATGAAAATTGCTCCCTATTACTTATAAATTTCCGCATAACTGCAAAATCTAAGAACAACAATAACCAATTTGTGTCACCCGCACAAAATCTAATAACACTATTCTCCAGTTCATGTAACATATAAGTGATGTGCTTATATGTATTACTCATATATATGAAAATCAGATTTCATCTGTCGTCAGCTTTCGTGTGTCAAATTAGATATAATATTCCACGAATGGAAAAAAGAAATTGTTTGTCCTCATCTTCTTCGGAGATTTTCCCATTTTCGGCGTAATATCCGCTCACAGCCATTTATTGGATATGTCCTAAATCTTGTTTATGTCAGTCAAGAAGTGGGCAGACAGCAGCAATTCGAAAAATAAGAAAAAATAAAACGAAACTCGTGAACAATTTCATGTCCTTAAGGATAGTCACTTGCTCCTCTGTGCCGTTGACCTGAGGATTTTCCCAAAAAAAAAAAAAAACTCACTCCCAAGGTGTAGCCTCTCTTCTTCGAAACGAACTCACTTGGACAGAAAATTAGCATTAAATTGTGCTTTGCCAAGCACAAATGTGCTAGCTGTGACCATTAATTTATATCCTCTTTCCTATTAAGTGTAAATTATTAATGTTGTTAATATCACTGCGTTGCAACGTTAGTATGGATAGCGCTGACTTGATGTTTATTGAATGTGGCAAATTGGTTTTGATTGCTATGCGCATTAGGGTCATATGGCCTAGACCCTGGGGGGTAAATTAGTGATTAGTTGAGGGACACCTCCTAATGGTTGAGTATATTTCAAATTACATTACATAGGGTGGAGTGGAAACAAGTTTATCGAATTATTTGGCATATCGATTATGGACTTGGTATTGCATAGAACTGGTGTTTAATTGGAAAAAAATAGAACTGTATGAGAAGAAGATTCCGGGTTTGTCTATACAATCTGGGCTAGTCATATGACTCAATAAGTACGTCCGTCGATTTCGCACTCCAAGTCGGCTAAGATCCTTTTCCGCGTGTGCACATAAATTAAGGTATTTCTCTACTTCGGCGTGCCTCCGGATTGGGTTCGAACACCCTACGGGCCAGGCATTGATGTTTATCCTCGTCCTTCATCCTTCATCCTTAATCGATGAAGTTGAATTGTTGCTGACAGTTCATACAAAAATTAGTTAAACCTTCTTATCCAATCAAAAATGACGCATCATCACCTCCACGTGGTGCCCCCTGGATAGCTACCTAGTAGTGAACTAACGATAAGCGTATGTCAAATCCATTTATGCATTTATAGCTGAACACTTGGAGCTATGCGATTACGGCCGGTTGAACTTTAGCACACTTGTGTACCAGATGGGGCATCTCTTGTTGACCTGAATGGCCAAAATGCATCTCAGATGTCTAGCAAGAGCTATCAGAAGGAGGAAGGACGATGGGAGAATTCTCTCGACAGAATCAACGGCGGAATCCATAGACGGTTTTGATAGACACCTTACTCAAGCTACTTCGACATATTCGACGCTCAGGTCTGTAAGGATTTCCATAGCTTCATCAGGGTTAAGAATAGAGATGGTGGCGGATGAACCCTGAATGGACCAACGGCAGCGCTCATATCCCCGAAGCGGAATACTGATCTCGGTTCTCAAACCGGCCATTCATCCAAGGGACTAAAACCCACGGTTGGGGGTTGTGCCGTCGGGGTAACTGCCTTACCACGTAAAACAAAGCTAGTTATAAGAGAGAGACCAGCCTCGGATAATAACAATAATCCCCTCAATTGGCAAATCGACCCGGAACGTGCACGGACTACGATCTACGAGTATGCACCTGGAATGTAAAATCTCTGTACACCCCGGGTGCTGCCCAAAAACTTGAATCTGTCCTCATGCAGTACAAGGCAGATATTACTGCGATTCAGGAGATACGATGGATAGGATCAGGAATGCAAAAAAGATCCAACTGCGACATTTATTACAGCTGTAGCAGAAGGCTGCGCAGGCTATGGTGAGGATTCGCCGTGGGAAATCGGTTTCGATCAAGGGTTGTCGATTTCAAGCCTGTGAATGATCGCCTGGCTGTAATCCGTATCAGAGCTGCATTCTATAACATCAGCCTAATATGTGCACACGCCCCTATCGATGACGCTGAAGCCCCTGTCAAGGAGGAATTCTATGACGGCGCCTACGGGCCTGTTCGGAGTATGATTTAAAAATTGTAGTCGGGATCTTCAATGGGAAAATCGGTAGCGAAACTATCGTTGGCGGAATAGTTGGTAAACACAGCCTCCACGGCAAGACAACAGACAACGGTTTGCGACTAATTGATTTTGCAGCGGCTCGTAATACGGTGATAAGTAGCACTAGGTTTCCTAGACAGCAACCTGGCGTTCCTTTGATGATAGAACACGCAACCAATTCGACCATATACTAATACAGGCACATCTTGGATGTGCGCACTTTCCGAAGGGCCAACGTTGACTCTAATCATTTTCTTATTGCAGCTGAAATCAGAGTCCAACGAGAAAAAGCTGCAAGCCGCCCAGAAGAAGAAGATTAACGTTGGACACCGTAGCACACAAGAAGGAGCCAGAGCCTACAAAAAGCACCTGTCCGAGAAACTCTCTACAGTACCAGATCAGAAGAAGGGAAGAGAAGAAACTTCTGCGTAAAAAGAAAAGGGACCACGCAGCCTCCCAGCTCCAGCTCCAGTCTCGTGAGCGCAACAACATCAGAAATTTCTATCGAAAAGCCAAGCAGCTGGCTTCAGACCCGGAACACAGGCTCTTCGTAACAGCGAAGATAACCTAGTCACCGAAACGCAGGGAAATGTTGATGTGTTTAAGCAACACTTCCAGCAGTTGTTTTACGGGCAGCAAACAGAGAGAATGATAGGGCAAGGAGAGAACCCAATTCCAGTCAATGACGAACCAATACCACCACCCAGTATTGAAGAAGTTAGCGCAGCCATCAGAAAACTAAAAAACAACAAAGCCGCTGCCTCTGATGGCCTCTCAGCTGAAATTTTTAAATAAGAAGGCGATATCTTGGTAGGGTGCATGCACTAAGTCATCAGCCAAGCATGGATAGAGGAAAGCATGCCCGACGACTGGAGTATCAGCTTTATATACCCCATCTTCAAAAAAGGCGATCATGTGTCTTGTAAGAACTATCGAGGCATATCCCCGCTAAATGTCGCATATAAGATCCTATCCAACGTATTGTGTGAACGTCTAAAACCTTTCTGCAACACACTAATCGGCGAGTACCAGTGTGGCTTCCGGCCCGGCAGATCGACAATAGACCAAATTTTCAGACTAAAGCAAATCCTGGAAAAGACCAACGAGTATCAAGTCAAAACCCACCACCTTTTCATCGACTTTAAAACCGTTTAAGACAGCATTCATCGTCTTGAACTCTACCAAGCGATGGCCTAATTCGGGATACCATCAAAACGTATCCAGATGTGTCACGTAACGCTGGAAAACACGCGATGTTCTGTGCAACTTGGAAACAGGTCTTCTGAACTTTTCCAAACATGCACCGGGTTCCGGCAAAGAGATGCGCTGTCATGTGATTTCTTTAATATTGTACTGGAGCAGATAGTGCATAGAGCAGGTGTAAACACGGAAGGCACTATCTTTCACAAATCCATCCAACTGCTGGGATACGCGGATGATATTGACATCATCGGAAGATTCCGGCAAGCCATTGTTGAAGCATTTACGGCAATTGAAGAACAGGCAAAACGAGATGGTCTTGAAGTAAATGAGAACAAGGCTAAGTTCATGTTGCCAACAAAAAAAAAATTATCTGCTCAAAACCTTGAATTTTTTTTAGATTTAGATTGACAGAACGTCACTGTTGATGACTTAACTTCGAGATAGTTAAAGAGTTTATCTATCTCAGAGCAAACATAAATCCCAGAAATGACACCTTCGTGGAGATCAGATGAAGAATAACCTTAGCAAACCGCTGCTACTTCGGTTTGGCAAAACTACTGGGTTCAAAACTCTTAACTCGACGGACCAAATTAATATTACCAGTCTTGCTTTATGGCGCCGAGTGCTGAACGATAAGTAAGAAAGCAGAGCAAATACTGGGTAAATACGAGAAATACTTAGGCGGATATTAGGTCCCACATGCGAGGAGGGCGAATGGATGAGAAGATGTAGTCCAAAAAGCAAAGACACGTCGACAAACATTGGCTCGGCCACATCGAGCGAATGGACAACAATGGAATGGCTGGAGCGTAGCCAAGAGAATCTTCGAATCCCAGCCCCCAGGTTTGAAACGGCAAAAAAGACCGAACCGCCGGTATAAAGGCCAAGCTGTCGCGGGTGCCAGAAGACTTGGTCTTCACAACTGGAAACAGCGTGCCCTGGATTGCAGAGGATGGAAGGCAGCCGTGTTTCAGGCAGAGACTCTCCAAGGGTCGGGAGCCCTTTAAGTAAGTAAATCTCATCCAATCAAAGCATCTAGAGTAGTATGCACCTATACTTGGTAGCACCCGAATTTCTGTGCCGTAGAGCAGGACAGAGATGGTGGGCGTGTTGCACAGTTCGAGAGAACCAAGCGTTTAAGGCTTGACGCTCTTTCGCTTTAGCAATGGAATGTTCATTGATATTGCCTTTTTGACAAGGTTCCCAATGATCTCTTCTTTGAACCTGACAATAACAGCCGTTTCGGTCGCGCTTTATTTTTCGTGAGATAGTTTCTTTGACGTAAAGACTTCCTCGGATCTTTGAACTTCTTATTCGATCCAGCTTTGTCAATCCCGCTATAATGCGAAGAATCTTCACCTCAAACGTTTTGTACATTGTCCAACCATGTGAGCTATATGTAAGTGCTGGTCGCACAAGTGTGGTGTAGAGCCTTTTTTTCAGTTCAGGTGGTATAATTCGGTAACAAAAGATAGCGGAGATGGCAATGATTGATGTCGCCATCAGAAGTTGCTTAACTATTAATCATAGATGTCAGATATTTGAAATGTTCGCACTGAGGCACTGGTCCATTTAAATAAATGTCTGGAATAGGCTTCAGTGCATTAAAGACGGGCAGCACAAGTGCTTGGTCTTTTTGGAATAAGTTTAGTTAGTTTTAGTTTTTATGACAATTTGTTTGAAAAAAAAAGGTTGCTTACAATATAAATTCTTAATCTATAAAGTTTGGCTTTAGGCCGTCTACCAGATTGACGAATGTTTAATACTGTTTCTTATGATTATACTCGTAGAGCCCTCTTGTGGAGTTGATGCTTATTTCTAAGAACTTTCTTGGATAATGCAATTTCTGTACCGTAGCGCGTTAACTGTGTAGTTGTACAACAAATCCCGGCAACGGACACCATGAAGGATATTATTCGTTTCATCTAACTCAAGTACCTCTTCCCCAAAGTACCTGTGGCGAAATTCTTGAAAAATGTTTTTTCAAAGTTAACCAATACAATATGGTATGCAAGTCCTTTAAGGAATCACTATGTTTTTCCATTATGATCCTTATACTTTGGATTGCATCTGTGGTTGATTTATCTGCGACAAATTATTTTTCGCAGTCAGTCACCTAATACCCGCTCAACGATCTTCATGGTGTGTGATATCATCTTGATCGAACGATAATTGTTACAGTTTTGCATATCTCACTTTCCATTATGCACAGGGAAAAGGTTAGTTTTGTTCCATTAGTTCGGTATTGGATCTCTTCTCATAAGTGTGGAATCATGAAACATTGGAACCCGATGTTTCCCATCTTAATTCAGAACCTAGAGCGTATCTCGTCTGGGCACAACCGCTTTTAATTTTTTAGAGTATTTGACCACCACACTAATTTCTTGGACTATAATCTCGGGTATTTCTTCACAGTTAGGGGTGACTCTTGGAAAGTATAGCCGGGGAAACTGTTCGTTTAAAAGTCTTACACAATATTGTTGCCACCTCTGCAGAATTTTGTCGTCATGCACAAGAAGTTGGCCCTGAGCATTGGTAATGATTTTTGATAAACGAATCTCCTGAAAATTCCTCCTTCTTTGACCGATTTTTGTGAAGATGGTTGTGCCCTTGGGCATATTTTGTTGTTCCAGCTCCTGGATAGCCTGCTTTGTATCAGCAGCTAAGAAAGATATTACTTTCCGAATTCCCCACATGTATTATATATATTCAAATCTCCGTCAACAAACATAAACTCTTTCCTTGGTATGTTCATTAGAAGTTGTGTGAATGTCGGTGTGAATTAATTTCATTAATCTTAGTAACCGTAAAAGTTTGTGAAAAAGCGAAGAAGTCCAGGATTCGAAAGTTCTTGAAATTGGAACTCATTTTACACATGAAAGTCTTCAGCCACAGCTGGACGGTCTGCTCATTGTTGGAAATCATGCTATCTATTGAGTTCCGGGCATGACTTTTCATTACCGACTAATTAAGTTTCTAGAACCTCAGCTAATTTCAGTTCTGTACTTGAGATGCAGCGAAACATGAGCACTAAGTTTCAGATGAGCTCAATAGTATCCTTCGCACTCGAGTAGAAGTCTCCTTAGTTGTAGCCGTAGTGGAGTTTCTATTAATTCAATTTGTAATTACGGCTGGCTTAAGACTTATTCCCTCATGTGACACTTAACTCCATTCACGTGGCTCGTACCACTATCTCTAAATGGCACACACTGGTTTCAGTCGTTTCATTTTGTTGCTAAAGATGTGTACTCCTTCAAAGAATTTAGGCCTATTATGTAATGTTGACGACATCCAAATCATCAAGGAGCTCCATGGTTATGTATTTCATTCGACTATCACACGGTGTAGTTTGCCGCAATTGCGATAGCAACGCTTGAATGTCAACAGTAATCACATGGATACATGTCAGATGAGATATCTTGAGTGAATACTGGAAAGTGATAGTGTCAAACCAATTCGTATGTCACGGCGAATTAATTGATTTATCACAGAATCTATAATACGTTTGAATCAATTATGTATCACCATCTCCATGCGTCATGTAAGATACACAGCACCCCCTCTGGATACATTATCCTTGCCACCCACACTCCTTCTAAGCCAATGATTAACAAAGCGAAATTATATAACAGGTAACATTCCTGAATAAAATGATTTATGGAGAAAGGTAAATACCACGCACAAGGCTGCCTCACTAGATCCACGTGTGGACCAAAGGAACACTCGCTAATAGAACGTGGAGCCTCTTGAACAGATAATCACATAGTTCACTTAACCGAAAGAGACTGTGTGTGCGAAAACAACTACAAAGCAAGATGAAGATGAGAATAACAACAGCCAAGGAGTCGTGGTAATTAACCATAAATTAAGGACCCACTTCTGGTTCACACGTGGAACGGAAAAATCCCCACTCAAGCAAAGGCTTTCCCCCAAGACAATCACTTCAACTTCAAAGCAACAATTCCCTTTAGTCCTGCGAAATATTTGTCAATAAAAGGCACATAAAGCAATGTTTCAACAAAGAAATTACACTTCTTAACCCCTAAACGAGGAACGTGGCCATAAGGAACACGTACAGGTACCTGCAAACAGATTTTTATTACCTACGTTGTGTTTGTGTTTAACGTTGCTGTACTGCTTGCCAGGATGATTGTCGGAGAATGACTAACCAGACACAGGCCACTTTCCAGCGTCGAGATGGGGTTTCAAGCTAGGAGTGGGTAATTGGGAATTTATACGACAAATTTGTGAATTATTTTGAATGAGAGAGACTGCGAATTTAGAAATTATTATTATTTCGCCGCAGATTATCTGCGAATGTTTGCGGAGAGCCATATCATTCAGAGGGTGTTCAGTGGCCAACCTCCGCCTCCCAGTTGCTTTCGGATTGTTTATGGTTTCCAAAGAGGAAGCTTGTGGAAATACATCATAATTTGTTTGCAATTCGTGGAAATCATAAAATTTAAATGTGTTGCCATAAAAACACACTGGCTCTGCGAAGTGGATTGATGTTCTTTTATAAGTGAAAGGCAGTTACTAATCAATTGAATATTTTGTTCGCAAAGTTAAAATGTTTCACTGTTATTGATTTATTTGTGGATTTTATGATGGAGGATATTTTCATCTGGCGCGTGATGAAAAAAAACAAAAAACTCTCATCCTTGTAGTACTCCTGATTATATTAGCCATGAAGTCAATCATTCCACTAATAGGACAGGACGACTATGGGTCTAATTAGAAGTCATGTCCTATTGTTTCCGGATAAAAGATAATTTTATTGAAAATGCAGTGCTACGAGCTGGTACAATCTGGACAGAGAAAAAGGGGAGGCTTTTGTTTTCGTGAAGAAAAATTCTCACACTATCAACGGAGCTGAGGATGAAGAGTGCAGAGCACAAAACTTGCTTAAAGAAGGCCAAATCACTGCTAGGAGTATCAAATGGCCATAACCAAAGGAAGTGATAAATAAGAAGCGAAACGGCTTTCGAAGCTTGGTCAGATTGCCACTCTAATAATAGGGACGAAAAAGCAGTTACAAGAAAAAAGCGAAGAAGGAGTGCGCGCAGCTTCAAACAGAGAGTACGGATGGCCTATATCGGGAGCTGAAGAAAATATCTTCCCCGGATGCAAATCAGGCTATCCACGAGCTGCGACGGCACAATGTGAACAAGAGCGCAACCATCTTCAAAATAGCCGCCCAAAGGAGGAATGCTCAGGAGATTCGTTCGCCAAAGTTCATTAACAATTCTTATGGCCAGCTTCTTGTGGATGACAACAAAATTCTGCAGAGGTGGTGGAAGTAATGTGAAGAACTTTTGAATGAACAGCTATACTTTCCAAGAGCCACTCCTAACTGTGAAGAAATACCCCACATTAAACCCGAAGAAGTTAGTGCAGTCAAATATTCCAAAAAACGAAAACCGATTGGGCCAGACG
This sequence comes from Brachypalpus laphriformis, assembly GCA_945910035.1. Classification (NCBI taxonomy): domain Eukaryota; kingdom Metazoa; phylum Arthropoda; class Insecta; order Diptera; family Syrphidae; genus Brachypalpus; species Brachypalpus laphriformis. Next base: position 284,528,135 of record OX246754.1, read on the forward strand.
AGATGTCCTCTGAGTTCTGGAAAAAAATGGGAGACATCGGGTTCAGATGGCTCAGAATTCTCATCTCCAAATTTATGAGAGGTGATCCAATACCGAATCTTTAGATGAAAGGGGTGATACGCGAAATTTTGATAACTACCATTCGGTCAACTTGAAGATCACCATAAAGATCGTTGAGCGGGTATTAGGTGGCCAACTGCGAAAAATATAACGGCTATCTGATGATCAGTGTGAAATTGTCGCGGGTAAACCAACCACAGATGCAATCCAAAGTAAAAGGATCATAATAGAAAAACATCTTGATTCCTTAAAGGATTTGCACATTGTATTGGTTGACTTTGAAAAGGCATTCGACAGAGAACCGCGAGATCTGATATGGGTGGCACTAAGACATCGAGGGGTTTCGGAAACCTATGTACAGATGATCATGGACATGTACGAAGGAGCAAAGACAAGAGCCCGCTGGAGTAACCGAAGAGTTCTCAATCAAAGTCGGGGTGCACCAGGGAAGCGTTTTAAGTCCTTTGCTCTTTATTACAGTCCTTGATTATCTGCTTGAAGGTAAAGTGATGGACCCCAAGGTACATCAGTTATTCTTTGCTGACGATGGAGCCATCATAAGTGAGGATCCTACATCCCTGCAACGAGCACTTGATGTGTGGGTGGACGCTCTGGAGGGAAATGGGTATAGCATTAGTTAAAAAAAGACAGAATACTTGTGCTGCCCGTTTTCTGATCCACTCAGGCCTATTCCAGATATTTATATTAATGGAACAATGATTCCCAAGTGCGAAAAGTTCAAACATCTGGGATCTATGATCAATAGCAAATCAATCTGTGATGACGACATCAATCATCGCATAAGCGTAGGGTGGATGAAGTTGCGAGAAAACTCCGCTGTCTTTTGTGAGCGAAAAATACCTACTAAGTTGAAAGGAAGGCTCTACACCGCAGTTGTGCATCCAGCGCTCACATACGGTGCACAATGTTGGATGGTGTACAAAAAGTATGAGAGTAAGTAAACGGAAGCTGAAATGAAGCTGCTTCCCATTACAGAAGGAGTGACAAAAGTTACTCCAATAAGAAGTCCAAAGATCCGTGGAAACCTTCGCGTTAAGGAAACCATCTTACAAAAAATAGAGCGCGACCGGCTCAGTTGGTATTGCCACGTTTAAAGAAGAGATCATTTGAACCCTGTTAAAAAGGCAATATCAATGAACGCTCCAAAGACATCGCGAGGCAGGGGAGGCAGACCTATAAACGCCTGGATCACACAAATGCAACGACACCAGCATTTGGTTGGCCTCAGTAGTCATGTGGTCCTTGCAATATTTTCTGAGGTCAAATAGGCGAACCCCACAGGCGGATCATTAGAAATGCGGTGAAGTCGGAGTGTTATGACCCCTTGGTATTTGATATTTAATATTTATTGATATTTATTGATTAATTTAACAAACATTTACAAAGACTACAATAGAATATCTTTAATGACGTAAATGTGATTATGGTAATTAGTTGTATTACAATTTAAGTTAATATAACTACATAATTTATTTATGAAGTACATTTAAATTTAAAATTGAATTTATACATATTATGACAAAGAAAAAGAAGGAAAAGAAAAGTGAATGAACGAACGAATTGGTCAACAGTATTTAACATTAAAATTAAAAATAATAGGTCAAACATTTAAGAGCCCTAACACCTATAATTGCCAGCCAGGTAAGAAAAAAGAGAAGCACTAAAACGATCTACAAAATAGAGTCTTCTTATGCCAAGAGGGAGAGAATTTCATAAGCGAATAGCATGAGCACAAAACTGACGCTCGGTTGTGATGCATGCAGCATGCAGAGAGATTATCGTTAGAGTACGAGATGAATTAGAAAAATGATAAAATTGGAACAATAAGAGACTTAACTAACATTAATCTTGTTTTGACAGGGATATAATATTGTGACATAAACAGGTTACGAAGACAGCCATATATTTTTCCTATAACGATACGGGTATGAAGATCCCATCTTAAGTTGGTTTCAAACCAAATGCTAAGGTTTTTAGCCCTTTCAACAAATTCTATCTGTTCGTCCCCGAGATATATCTTAGAGAACCCACTCGGGTCTACACCATTTCTAGATATAAGCATAGATTTCGATTTTTTATGGTTCAAACATAGATCATTCTGCTTTGACCACTCAAAGATACTTTTAAGGTCGTTATTGAATTTAAAAATGGCATCTTCAATTAGTCCTAATCTACAACTAAAGTAAATCTGAACATCGTCGGCATACATATGAACAGAAGAATAGGTAATGCTTTCAGGGAGGTCATTTATGAACATTGAGAATAAAAGGGGGCCCAATATAGATCCTTGTGGGACACCCATAAACAAACAATTGAAATTTGACATAGTATTACCCACCACGACTGCTTGATTTCTACCAGACAGGTAGGAGTCTATCAATGAAGCTGCTGAAGATGAAAAATTAAATTGCGTCATGAGTTTAGATACAAGTTTTGAATGTGTTACTGTATCAAAGGCTTTAGAGAAATCTAGTAGTGCTAACAGCGAAACAATGTATTTTTCCATTGATATTCTTAAATTATCCGCTACTTTTAAGAGCGCAGAAGTGCAGCTGTGATGCTTACGAAAACCTGATTGGTGTTTGCAAAGTAGGGCATTGTGTTGCAGATGGGATGATATTTGTTTATGAACAATTTTCTCAAAAACTTTGGACAGAAATGGTAATATTGAAATAGGACGAAATTCAGGGCGTGTTTGTGGATTTCCTTTGTTTTTTGGAATAGGTATTATCTTAGCAGTTTTCCAAGCACTAGGAGAACATAATGTCATCAAAACCGTGTTAAATATATGGGTCGAAACTGGAAAGATAAAAGGTAGGATCATTTTAATAAATATGGGATGAATTCCATCAAGACCTGAGGACTTAGATTTAATACTTAACACTGCCTTAACAACATCAGTCTGCTCCACCCGATGAAATTCAAAGCCATCCTCAGTAGTAAACGTATTTGTAAGGCACAAATTAAGTGATGACGTCACAGGGGTTTGCACAAATTTGTTGTTAAGATTATTTAAATCTATTTCACAGAAATCAAACTCATCTTGACTTCCAATTCCGATACCTCAAATATTTTTCCATAGTGTCTTAGGTGGTAAATTTCTATTAAGGTGCTTCGAATAAGAACCACGCTTAGCCTTTCGTATTTTAAAATTTACCAGATTCCTTAACACCCGAAAAGCATTATAGAGCTCTGACAACCTAAATCGTTTCCATCTCCTGAATGCCAAATCTCGTATGTTTTTGAGTTCCATAATCTCAGGAGTAAACCATGATATGACCAAGTTTTTAATAGTTTTGGTTTTAATTGGAACGTGTGTATTAAACAAGCTAAGAATTACATCATTAAACATATCGATTAGTTCGTTAGATGACGGATAACTATAAAAGATTTGCCAATTCACTCTTTCTAGGTCAGCTCGAAGTAGATTATCATTAATGGATTTGAAATTTCTATATGTGATAGATCGCGGGGTCTTGGAGAACGAAATATTAAAACTTGCAAATATTAAATTATGCTTAGAAAATATTGGGGCCGAAGCTTCATTAAAGTAAACGTCGTCAGCATTTGAAAAAAATAAATCTATTAATGTACTACTGGTGTTAGCGAAATGAGTGGGAACTGAGGTGTTTACTAGATTTAGACTAAGGCATTTCATGTTGTTCAGATATAAAGCGGTGCTTTCCTTATTTAAAATGTTGCAATTTAGATCACCAGAGAAAATTACATCCGAATAGAAAGTTGAGATATTTTCAAGCAGCGAGTAAAAGGGAAATATGTCTATTTGGCTATTTGGCCGGTAATGGACCCCCAGAAGAGTTTTCCTTTTATCACCCACAATTTCGACAAAGCAATACTGCGTTTCGCTATCAGGAGGGGACGATAAAACATGTTTACATTTAATACTTGAACGAACAGTACCAGAACCAATCTTAAAATACCTGCCCCCACGAAATAACCTAAATCCACTTATATCATAGACAACATTCTGAACATTCGGTTTAAATCAACTTTCAGAGACACACACTACATCTACATCAGAATCAACAAACAATTAATATGGCATACACGCAATCCATCACGTTGTTTACAAAAAATATTAATTAAGACACGCAGATTTGTGTTCAAACCATTGCTATCGAAGCGCTTTGACTCATAAGAGCAAAACAATGTAGCAAAAAATTGAGGCATCACCTAGAGCAAACGACACTGTCTGATTCGAAAAGTAAAACAATCTAAATAATCTAAGAATAGGCAAAAGGAAACTGTACGGCAAAATGATCACATATTCAAAATTACAAATAATGTCACAGAAGATAATAATATAATAAACATAAATATAATAAATAAATTCAATAATTGTATGTGCATTATAATGGAACAATAACAATCTTAAAGTGTCCAACAGCTTACGTTGATAAAAAATCGTTGTCATCATTTGGTCTTCTTGCAGTTGCAACTAGCTGGTCAAAGTCAGTGGAGTGATCAGTTCGAAAAGCTTTTCCCTTTGGTGGCAATCGCACATAAACACATCCATTGCGAGTAAACACAGAAGAAATTTTATTTGGGCATTTTCTCTTCAATTCAAAAGCTTTTCCGAGGATTATTCGGTTACATGGCATAAGACTCTCATTTAAATATATTCGGCTGCCAGAAACCATTCCCAGGTGACGGAGACATAATGTTTGTTTTGATGTTGTGTACATTTCATTTACAGCCTTTAATATGGTAATTTTGTCAGCTACAGTTTGAAATTTAATAATTATAGCTGCATCTATTTAATTAGTTTGTGGCTTCATTCGGAAAATCTGCTTGGGAGTTGATATAGTGGGACATTTGATAGACGAACATAGAGTGTTGAATATGTCGGCAAGATTTTCGTCTATAGTTTGTGGTACTCCATGTAATAATACATCAGTAATAATTTGCTCACGGTGCATACGACCTAGAGTTCCTTGAAGTTGAGATATTTCAGCGTTTTTTTGATATGTTTCTTTGATTTTAGCAGATTGTTGACTTTCAAGTCAGCACAGATATGGTGTTGGTGACGTTTTCCATACGGCTATTGAAGTCAACCACAATTCTATCCAATTTGTCAGACAAAACAGATAGATTGTTGTTAACATCCATTATAAGTGACTTTAACTCAGATGTGTATTCACTCATTTGTTTGTTTAGTCGACTTTCAAAGAGGTAAACATTTTATCCTTGGCCGATGAGATGGAAGGCGATGGTTGTTGTGAAGGTTTTGATCTCAGAGTTCGTGGTGATTTATTGCCTGACATTTTTGGCGGGAAGTTCGTACACAGAATATTTAAATGCGAAATGCAGATTTCGTAGGAGTGTCCACGCACTGCGTCTACGAATCTGCAATATTTCAAAACCTCACAGTACGCAATCGATGCGGATACATCATACGAGTGGGGTCTTCTGCATCCTAGATGTACACTGTTGGCGTGTGGTGGTGGTCGGTCGCCATCGTCGTCGTCGCGTATGCAGATACAAGTGAATAAATTGTTTCGTACGCGAGGGCAAATGGAATGTGCCGCCACCTCGTTACATATAGCCACTACCGTTCCTAACGAAGTGGAATATGCATTTCGGGACTCTCCAACAGGACGATGAGAGTCTGCTGCGCACGTTAACTTATTATAAGAGTCAGCAATTCATTACGGCTCACATAATACTCCACCGGGAGATCTCTGTAGAAGGAGATCACCGGACAAGATCGTTAATTTGGTTTTTTGCCGCTTCGCGTTCATAAATATAACGTAAAAACTTTTCTACGCATTCACACAGCGATGTTGGTGATGTCGTTGAGGGTCCACTGGAGAGGACCAGCGAGTCTAGCGTCCAGCTTTATCATATCTAAGATGAATGTACCGAGAGGGCGGGAGATGACTTTTGCACTTCCATTTTTAGGAAGTCAATCACTGCTTACTTGTCGTAATGAAATAAATAAATGCAATTATTACAAAGCGATTTGGCTTAAACTTTATACTTACAAAATAGCGCTATAACTTAGTGTAGTTGTAAGATCACTTTCGAAAATGTTGGTTATTTATATTAAGGAAATTACTTGAACTAAGTCCCAACATAAAATTTGACGTTAGTCACTTTCCACCATCTTTCTCTTCTCCCTTGTTTCGATTGATTTACATTTTTACATTGTAATTACAACTTTGAACTATAAAAAGCTAAGTCTTCATGTACAACCGAAATATTTTTAAATAAATTGAACTAAATTTTTCTTAGGTTTATAAAATTTCAAATGATACTAATAGTATTTCTTGAATTCTGATTATCAAATCCAATGCAAAATATATATTTTGTATGAAATAAAATAAGAAAAACTCGTGGTATTCATCTGTTATAAACAATTTTAGAAATTGACGTAAAATTATGAATTTTACACAAAATATAACACTTCCCTGCCCTCGTCGTAAGTTGTGACCGATCTAGGTTCATGGCCAGATCTCTGATAAAGCTGTTCATTAGAGGCACGATGGGCCAAGAGTTTTCTAAAATGATGAGTTGGCATCTATTTATGAAAGTTTTCAGCTTGCGAGTGAGAGTTGTAGTCACATTTCATGTATTAAACCCATGCAGCAGTACTAATGAAGGGGAACAGTTGCAACTTGTTCTTGTGCTTGTAGGTGGTGGTGCTGTAGATGATCCTTCCGTTGCATCTGTTTTCGGTTTCTTCAGTAATCGAGGCAAGAATGTTGATGATGAAAGAGCTGACAGGTGGTCGCAGCTCCAGTCAACACCCAGTGAAAAGCCTAAACGGCTCCCCGCTCATTTCGGATGAGGACCAGCTCAAGAGGTGGAAAGACCATTTTGCTACGGTTTTAAACCGTGTATTCGCTAGCGATATGCTCTCAAATTAGACTGAGATGCCCGAGGTGGAAAGTTCCCGAATACGCACCACGACTCCCGGTAAAGATTGGATCGTTACCGCGATCAAGGCACTCAAAACCAACAAGGCGGTAGGATTTTAGATTTAGATTTGATTTTATTTATGTCGCTTATAAAAATTACAATCTTGTATTTAAGATACAATCAATAAATGCTTGGCATTGCCGTCTGCCTGATTGACAATTAAAATTTACAAATTATTAAATACGATTTTTTTTTATCTTTAAAAATGTTCATTCAATATTCTTTCTCGATAAGCAAGTGCTAATTTACAATATTGGAATAGTTTCTCAACGTTTAATTCATTAAGTAAGTCTATTACTGCTTCTTCCGCTAGAAAATCACTTCCAAGGTTGTTTCTTCTAATCTCTCGGAGAATTGGACATTTGCCAACAAAATGGAGCACGCCAGGTTCGGCTAGGTTGCAAATACTGCAGAGTAATGGTAAATCCTCCCTATGTGGGATGTAGTTCAAGAGTTCTGCTCTTAGCTTTAGCATCATCGATATCTTCTCTACTTCATAAGCATCTTTAAAATAATTTCTCTTATTTAGGTGATGGTTCAGTTGGCTGTAGATGGATCGATGGACCGAACTCGTAGCTTCTCCTGTATACATAACCACAAATTTAGCATCAAGTTTCCGGCTTCCAATTCGTAGAGTTATCCACATCTAGATTTATTTCCATACCACAGCTATCTGCTAGATCCAACCATTCTGCATACCAGCTCCGCTTGGTATGTATTGCTCTTAGAGCCGCTATTTTCGGCAGGCGGGAGTTGGGCATGTTCATAACTTTGATTACATAATCTATCTGCAATTTCAGGGTCTTTATGAAGAGTGGGGACAGTCCTGTTTCCAGCATAAGGATGTAATTAGGCGTGTTGGGTGGAAGACGAAATGCACGCTTAATATAGTACCTTAGTAGCTTTTCAACGGTATCGAAATACTTGCACCCCCAAGCTTGGGCCGCATAAAATAAAATAGATTCGGAGACTGCCTCAAATATTTTATACTTACTGCTCTGAGCTACGAATTTATTACCAAGACATCTACTCCATGCTGTATTTATGGCAGTTTTCGCCTGAGTTAACTTTACCTTAAGATGGTTATCCATACTAAGGTTTTTTATCAGTAACACCCCCAGGTATCTGTATTCAGTCACCACCTCCACTTCTGCACCATTAAATTTCCATTTTTCGTTCAACCGCATTCTGCCTCCACCCTTCTTGAAAATCATAATTTTCGATTTATCCAAGTTAACTACAAGGCTCCATAAACAACAGTATTCATATAAACGATTAATCATAAGCTGGAGAGATTCTGGTGAATTTGCAAGCAGAACTATGTCGTCAGCAAACATCAGGGCCTTTATGCATGATCCAGAAAAGTGTACACCTCCTGGCAAGCAATCGGTAAGATCGTCAATAAATAGCGCAAATAGGCAAGGGCTGAGCGCACATCCTTGTCTGACTCCTGATTTTGCTTGGAACCACTCGGAATTCCCTTCTCCATCCCATACCCCTACCCGAGTATCTGCGTAAAGCTTTTCCAAAACTCTTCCAAATTTTCGCGACATTCCCATGTTATAAAGCTTGTAGACCAAAGCATTTCTATCCACGGTATCAAAAGCTGCCTTGAAGTCTACGAAAAACGTATAGAGTTTTTTGCCCTGCAAGGTGTACGATTCTGCTATACTTCTCATGACGAATATATGGTCGATGGTAGAATAACCAGGCCTGAATCCGGCCTGGTACTCCTTTAGAAGGTTGTTGGTGTCAATCCATGCCGTCAGCCGTCTTTGAAGGACTGCAGTAAATGCTTTATAAGAGCCATTCAAAAAGGAGATGCCTTGATAGTTTGCCGGGTCAGCTGGGCAGCCTTTTTTGTACAAAGGGTATATTAGAGCTTCTTTAAATTGTTGCGGGATCATTTCTTGCTCAAACACATTATTAAATAACATAACGAGCTTATCTATAAATAAATTGGTCCCATACTTATAGAATTCAACTGGTACCTTATCAGAACCTGGGGCCTTGCCGTCCTTCAGGTTATTGAGTCCTTTAATTACTTCTTCTCGGGTGATAGGTGTATCAAGTATATCGTTATCCAAACCAGGAGCGGCATACTGAAATGATACCCTTATTATATTAGGATTCAGTAGGTTTCTAAAGTATGTAAGAAGCATGTTCGGGCTCAAGTTTCTGCTGATAACTCCTTTTCTTCCATTGATTTGCCGTGCTAGGGCCCAAAACTGGACTGCGTTGCGGCACTGGGCCGGTCTTCGCGCTTCTGCTTCATAATACAGCTTCTTTTTTGTTCTGCATATAACCTTATACATGCTATTACTATTTATATATTTGTCTTTAAAGAAATCACCACTGAACTGTCGGAATAACTTAAGCCATAGAAAGGACTGATGCCTCGCTCTTCTACAGTTATTGTCAAACCAAGGTTGGATTGAAAGCGTCTTGTTACTCCTGCTAATCATGTAGCCTGGATAAGAGTTCTTTATAATTTCTTCCATACCATTAAAGTCTTACGCCGGTCGCGATTGTAAATGCCTATCCAGCTGCATTCTGTACACAGAGGCCTTAGAAGCGCTCCATACCATCTTGGGTAGCGGCATTAGTGCTCGTGTTCCTTCCGAATGCATATCTTTAAAGCCAAATGTTACAATGAGAGGAAGGTGATCAGAATAAGGTACTTGGCCCACTTCCAAGTCTGTTATATACGAATCCCATTCGCCGCCTATTAAACTGTAGTCAATGACTGATGTGCCTTGCTTTCCGACGAACGTGAAGTTGCCGTTGTTGTCACTTTTACTGGTTCCATTTTGAACTCGGAGTCCGTATGAATTGCACAATTCGAGCAATTTCCTTCCATTCCCATTGCAAATAAGATCCTTAGAGTTTCGTTTTTTCCCCACTTTGCCATTTTCCGCTCCTTCTTCCATTCCTATTCTTGAATTCAGGTCGCCAACAATGAGGATGTTTGGGTTATGGTTGCAAATTATCAGCTCATGCATTTTCTCGTAATCTCTATCCCAAAAATTGCAGTTTATATAAGTTGGAAGTATGTAGAATTTTTTCCCCGCAATCTGCAGATTCACGAAGTATACCCCATCTCTAGTCTCAAATTGGCACACAATACCCTTGATTTCTTTTTTAAAACCATAGAAACAGCCGCCACTTGCTCTTCCTCTCACTCCAGTTCTGACAGCGGGTATCCATTTAAAGCAATAGCCTACAAATTTTCCTTCGAAGTAACTAAAACTATCCTCTGTTAAATATGTCCCAAAGAGAAATACAAAATCAAATTGGTTGATATAACTATAAAAATCCACAAACAAAGACTTGCTTCTTAAGCCTGCTATATTATAAGCTAAAATTTTAAAATTTTTCAATTCATTAATATTTCTATTTAATACTATACTACTAATTAAAGGGCAGACGGCATTACTATTAAAAGCGATATTGTAACCCTAATCCAGTTTGGGAGCCGCTGGCTTTTGACATTTCCGAGTTGTCTGATATTAATTGCTGAAATAGCGCCGTCCCACTTCCTCCATCACAGGTGAGGTTGTTATCATTGTCAAAATAAAATTTTCTTCCACCGATTAACAGTGTGTGACTTCGAATTTGTGCATGAATGTTTTTATTTTTAGCAAATATATCACGCTTGAGTTTTTGTAGTCTTTTTGGTTTTTCTCGCGATGCTGCAGTATAATCTCGATGTATGGAGACGCCGGTTCCTTTCAATTTACCTGATGACTTGAGTATGCGCCCCACATCCTCTCTGTTGTGCATCTCGACAATGACGTTCGCGACTTTCTCGTTGCTGGAACCCATGACCCGGGTTGCTGCAATAAGCGAAGGATTGTTTGTTTGTAATAGCCCCATGCACAAACTTGTAGCACAAGGCGGTAGGACTTGACGGTATTCCAGCAGAGCTCTTACGAGCAGCACCAACAACATCGGCTGAGCTTCTGCTTCCACTTATAGAGAGAGCTTGGGAAGCTGAGAGCTTTCCTAACGAGCGGAAAAAGGGAATGATCGTCAAGCTTCCTAAGAAAGGAAATTTAATGGAGTGCGGAAACTGTAGGGGTATCTGCGTGCTGCCTGCTGTAGCTAAGATAATAGCTAAAATCATCCTGGAGCGATTCAAACATCTCGAAGACACACTCGATGCCGAACAAGTAGGTTTCCGTTCTGGATCCTCCTGTGTCGACCACATCAACACCCTGCAAAACACCCTGTATGGCAAAAACTAAAATTATCAGCCTTGAAACAAACTCATCGGCTCAAATATCCATTGCTGGACAAGCGGTAGAGAGAGTAGAGGATTTCCAGTATCTTGGGAGTATTGTCTCGATCGATGGTGGAACCGAACTGGATATAGCCAACAGGATCGCCAAAGCAAAGTCCGCGTTCGGGATGTTGTCCAAAATATGGCGAAGCAATGCAATCAGTTTGAACACCAAGATAAGACTGTTCCGCTCCAACGTTGAATCCGTGCTGTTGTATGGTTGCAGCACGTGGAGAGTGACCACTATTATCACCAGAAAGCTGCAAACGTTTGTTAATGTTTGTTAATGTTTGGTGCCTGCGCAATATCTTAAGGATTTTCTAGCCCAATCCTATCTCTAACGAATACTTTTACGAGAGAACGGGTCGGGAACCAATAGGCACAACTATCCAACGGCAGAAGTGGCAGTGGATTGGTCACACGTTCCGTAAGGGTGACAGTTGCATAGCGAACCATGCTATGCAATGGCACCCTCTAACTCAGGATGGCAGAAGACTTGGCGGTCCGAGGAGAACATGGCGCAGAACAGTCGCGAAGGAGGCACGGCAGTTAGGGAAAAGTTGGGGAGAACTCAGACACATTGCCAGAAACCGTACACGATGGCGCGTAGGCGTAGTAGAGGCCCTAGGACCCGCAAGGGGATACAGGACATAAAGAAGAAGAGAAAGATGTTGATGTGCATGCGCTTATCATGTCTCACACTATGCTGAACTTTCTTCTCCTTCACGCAGTACTAGGCTTCAAGACTCCTGCTGCTGAGGCCGATAATACGCTCATTGATCCGTCTCCAGGAGTCTGCAAATAGCCCTATGCAGTGACTGTTCTGTTTTCTACCGATCATCCAAGTTATCCTGCACTCTATGCTGATTGCTTCTCTTTTAAGAAAGGGTGGTCCCTGTTTTGGTGGCTCACTTAGGAATCCCGAAACTTCTCGGTGTTCCCTTATTATTCTCAGAAAGTTGGTTAGAGACGGATAGTGTTTTTTATGCTATACCATATATGTTGAACCATCTTATTTCGCTCAGCCCCAAGATGTCCGTTTTGTACCACGTGAACTCAAGATCGAGTTGGAGGAGTCTAATGTTTTTAAACTCTACTTCCAGAATCCAAATGTTGCCCGTACTTGATAGCAAAAGGTCATCAAACAAAGTCCGTATCCAATGCGGTTGTTGGCATTTCGGAGCAATGTTTTTATATGGTTGCGGCTCACTAAGCCACAGACCAACCGACACTTATCCTGTTTTGTGGCATAGGATGCTCGCCATTCTCAATTTCCAGATAATTTCTCAGCTGAGACTACAGAGAAGTAGGAGAAGATCTTACTAACAGAGCTATCGGCTGCAGTAGCCCTTTGTCGTTACCTGGCGAACCAATACCTGTTGAGGGATGCCGCTTCTACGAGGCTTGTATTAATCATTTAACACCAGTTTTTTTTTTTTTTTTTTTGAACAATTCATCATCATCACTACACTTATAAAGGCTAAATTGTAATCCACTTTTGTATTCATGTACTGCAAAACCTTTAAATCTATTGAACGGGTTCGAATGTATTTGACTCAAGGTAATTGTGGCACAATTCTAGTGGAAGGGACAGTATGTCTTCTGTCAATGTCTTAGGATCATTTGACTGCCCTATTGTCCTATGAATGTTGAGATGAGCGAACCTTGAGCTATTGAGTACCAAGTTGACTATCCATTAGCGCACGTGGTGTCATGCAGGCTGTGTTTTCCGATAGTATTGTTAAAGATGTCCTCCTTTCCTGTTTTTACCTTGAAGTTTCCAAGCATGATTTTCACGTCGTACTTCAGATATTGCTCTTATGTTTTATTGGAAAGCTCATAAAAATCGTTGTTGATATATTTATCTACCACCACTTTCATCTGTGAGGGGTGGGCGCAGACGAAGTTGATTTTTGCAAAAATCGACCACTTACGAGTAAATTACATTACAGCGAACTGAGCCCAGCACTCTTTGACATTGACCGCGACAGCAGTCCCCATGGTATTTTTTTTTTTTTTTCTTGTACAACCCATGCCCACGTGGCAACGACACTGCGACCTGAAAGATCTATTGTATCGGAGGGTTGGAGTTAATCTAACAGACGTACTACCTCCCTTATGAAAGTGAGTATGTCTTTAGTATTTGAGCATTTCAGTTCCACTGAAGTAAGTATCTCCTTTCACACATTTACACATTTCCTTAACCAATGTAGTGCCGGGCATTTCACAAGTGTGTGAATGTGTTCGGATATTTCATCCTCCTCTAAACATAACCGACAGTCCTTCTCTTGGCACAGGTTCATCTTGTTAAGGTGGTGTCTCAGGCTGCAATGGCCAGTAAGAAAGCTCACGAGCTTCTTAATGCTTTTCCTATCCTAAGTTAAGGATTTGCTTATAGGAGTAAGGCTTGATTAATCATTTGGATTGTCTAAGACCTGGCCCATTAGTCCAGTAGTCTAGACGAAGTTTGTTTTCCCATTCGTTAAGCGGCGTTGTAGCTGTCGCCCAGTTGACCCCACAACATGGTTCAGGACCTATAAACGCAGATTCTGAGCCAGCCTAGCAAGCTCATCTTCAGACTACAAATACAAATATTTGGGGCAACAGCTCTTGAAGTGCCAGGGCCTAGCTACTCGCAACCAGTCATGTTGTGTGCGTTATATTTTTCAAACGAATGGAAGGGACCTACAGTTTAATGCCGAATCCGAACGGCGATTTGAGAAGCTTTTTCGTGACAACAATACTCTCGGATGTTTGTCAGACGCTCGCGACCGTGAAAAAACTTTTTGGTGTTTTGTAGGATTCGAACTTGGAACCTCATGCGTAGTGATCCGACACACTAACCACTTACGCCACGGCGCCCACTGTCCAAAACGGTATGTCCAGATAATTTTGAACACCATTTATGTAGTCATTCATTCATTCTCGAAAATGTTATTCAAATGCTGTGTAACCTTGAGCTTTAAACTTTTCGTAGAATTTGGTAGAACTCATAAGTAATTCGGACTTTGTCACATTTTCCTTAACTAATTCCCACTTCCACTTCGTCGGTAGTGAATGAGCTCTCTGAAAATTGTAAGTATTTGAAATCTGAATTTTAAGAACTGTCTCCCAAGGCCACTAAGCTTTTCACCATCGCATATCCTTAACAATAATCGCTTAGAAGTTCAGAGCACAATGCACATCCTTTATGCTGAAATAAGTCTCATTGCTTATTTATCGAAACCACCCCGTTAGATGTTTTTAAGCCAAAGTATGACAATCTATTACATATCCCCTTGCACCGAGGGAAATTGAAGTACTTTGAACTTCTTCCAGTGCACTTGCGTTGTAAATTGTTAAACATCCGAAAACTATCCTACAAGCAATATGTACTCAAAAGTATACTCCAACAAAAATATATTTATTTTCCTGATCCATTAAGCAAAACTATCAAAATGTTCAGTCATGCCCCATGACGGGAACCTTCGTCAAGGTTCACCGAAAATATTCGCAGCCAAATTGCATGTTCCATTAATTTCTCAGCTGACATTTTGAAAGCTGCCAGCAGGAGTCGTTGTAGTTCGCTGTCTTCGGCAATCGATGCACACAATCACTTATGCATTATCTTGTACGCTGCTCATCATCACTCAGCCCTGGGAATGTGGCCGTGATGGTGAGTTATTTATTTAAGGACTTCAAGGGAATTTCCTTGCAAATAACAGATTCGATGACGTGATGACGTTTGGCATTCGATTATAGTGGTCATTACCAGCGTATAAAAGACACATTGAATTCTTTATCCTGAGGAAGGAGCGGGCATGCGGCGTAGTTGGAAATAAAATTGTTTCAATAAAGGATGAATTTCAATCAATTAAATAAGCCGCGGAAGAGGATCTGCCTTACAGAAGGCATCTATGGCAACGGCAACGTGTGTGGGAGGCAGCATCCTATCGTGATAAGGACATAGCATATCCACGGTCACATGAATCTCTACGGGGGTGGCAGAGAGAGAGTTATGGACTGCATGGTTACTGCAAATGGCAGAACGAAAATGCGATATTGTGCGTTCACAATCGAATGCAGTTAAAATAAGAAGCACTGTGCCGACCGAAGAGGATGATTTATGGAGAAACGCAGCATCTGCATGGCGATTAAAGCATATGAATTAAATTTGCAGAACTGCATCCAAATGCAGTTATGAATTGCAAAAACAAGGCAGAAACTTTTTTTATCATCAGAACTAGGTGGGTAATGAGAGTTGAAAGTTAGTAACAAGTGGGTCACCCACGGGTGTATATGTTTGTCCAGTTGAGTGACTCACTACGAGAAAGGTTGATTAATGTAATTGAGTTAGTTCGTTGAGTTATGTGAAAGTTATTGGTTTGAATTTCCCATACCTGTGGATAAATCATACGAGGGACACGCCCGTAATTAATGAAACTCCTCAGCGCACTGCGGGCAGTCGAACGCCTGCTAAAAGATTGTAGTTTGCAAATGAATTAATGTTTGTCTGGCTAATGAGTCAGGATTTTAATCTTGGGCGATTTGTCGAAAGGCGGTAGCGTAAAGAATGAGCACGAAACCCAACAAAATGGGAGTGAAAATTAATTTTGGATGCCAGAGAGCAAGGACCTGGTGTGGTTGGTGTGTGCTTTTTGGGGATGAACTCCTCACGATTTCAATCTTAGTGGTGGTTAGACATGAAATAGGAAAGGGCCACTTATATTAAAATTATATGACCAAGCTAACAAATCAATTTGGAATTGCGTTCTTGTTAGCCGACATGCTACGTTAGTGCTTTGAACTTTCATAAGTTTTGACTTTCATAATAAAACCGTTTTTCACTTTTAGGCTTAGTATTATTAACCCTGGAACCCTATCCAGGGTACCTGAGCACCCTGTTTCTTTGAAATAAGAAATTTTTGTTTTGATGTAAAAACGCCTGTAAGCAAGCAGGAAAACGTCCCAAGCACCCTGCGTAGGAAAAATCGACAAAAATATGGGTAGGGTTAAATCTGGATAGGAAAACTTTTATATATACCCTATACCTATTATACTTTCGATTCTATCCTGTAAGGTGGCCTTATCTATATTAAACGTCAGCTACCTGATTGAAGTAAAGTCATACAAATCAAATCTGGGACTTGAGTTCAATTCTCCCTTTTTGAGTTCGGCAAGTAGCTGATATCTATATACGATATGATCGTTTACGAGGGATTTATGGATTCGTGCAGCTATAGTAGGTATATGTGTACGTTTCGCAGCATTTCCTCCAAGCAGCTCGTTTAGATCGTCTCAATTCTAGATTGTATTCTGTGATAACAAACCGGTATTCGTCCCACCTCTTCGTTCGCTTTGCAGAGTTGAAAAGTTTTCTGACTTTCTTCCTAAGTTTCGCCAGTTGGTCATTCTACCAGGGCACTTTGCGTTTGCTAACATAGGTTTTGGGGACACAGCGTTCGTGGTAGGAATCAAGCAGTATATTGTTAAGCTGGTAAGCAGCTTCATCCAGGTCCTCTATGGACTCGATGGGTGTGAGAAGCAATTCTTTTTTTGAGAACACAAGTTCACAATAGTGATGCCAATCCGTAGATTTGGGATCGTACGTAGCTGATATCTACATACGTATAAGGGACACAGGCACACTATTACGGTGCACCACCTCTTTATGGAAATTACTTTGATTTGTACATAGATTTGCATATTTTTCTAGACATACAATATAATATACTCATATGTATATTTTACATACATTCATAAAGCATAATTTATTATTATTTGTGAGATTTTTTCCTAATAATGCCTCGGAAAGTTCCAGACTTTCCTATTAGTGTTCCCCTCGCATTAGAATTCTTTCTAGAGTTAGATTTCAAAGTCCTGCTTCTTACTTATTTTCGGCGAGAATAGACTACCAGTAGAGCATCCCCTCCAGTCCAGGTTCTTTGAGGAACTTGATAATAAGAAGCGGGTCTATGGTTTATTTTTTTATGGGTCCGTACCCCACAATACTTTAGAATGTGTTGCAGAGTCCCATTCGACTCGTTGCAGAATCTATAAAATACTTCTTCTGATGTACTTGTTTCCTTAAGTATTTCTTGAGTCTACAGAGCCTCTTTAAGGAGTCTTAGGTGGCGCTGCAGTTCGAGGTGATCATGGGCCTCAACCAACAATCCTCTCCATTCCGCTCCATCTTTACCTAATTGCCTCCAGCTGTGCACTCCAAGTTGGTCGAGGACCCCTTGACGCCACCTACAGCGAGGAGGTCCTCTACTGTGTCGTCCCTCCAAGTTCGATTCGAAGACTCTGCGGTGCGAGGCGTTGAAGTACGTTCACTCTACCTAACCTAGTCATCTTAAATGTCCAATACGCAGTTATTTTGACTAGATTGATGTGGCTGTACAGTTCGTCATTAAATCTTCTCTCCAAAGCCCTACAACCCAAACGGGACCGCATATCTTACGAAGAACTTTTCTATCGAAATGACCAGGGATATCTTCATCCGCTTTCAATAAATTCCATGTTTCATTGCCGTAAAGCAGGACTGGTTTGATCAGAATCTTACATAGTCTCCCCAGGTTTTCGAGGTAGCGAAAGTTCTCCGTCGTCATCCTGCGCAGATATGGCTCTACATAGCTCTTCTCTATAGACGCTGTCATAGACGGCCTTGAAATCTATAAAGCGATGATGAGTATGATTTGGACTTCCTGGGTTTTCTGAGGGTGTGCCGAAGTGTGAATATTTGATTGATAGTGGACTTTCCTTTCGGTATTCACACAATATCTCAGAAAAGATCTTGTATTCAATGTTGAGGAGACTGATGCCTCTATAATTGGCGCAGTTGAGGGAGTCTCCTTTTTGTGGAACGGGCAAACAATACTAAGATTCTGTTCATCAGGCATACACTTGTATGACAAATTTTAGAGATGAGTTGGTGTATCCGATATGGCCGTCAAGTGCCTTGATGGCTGCTTGACTGTCCGACATTATTGCTATATTGCTATTCCTGTAGTTTCTCTTAGGATTGATTTTGACACATCTATCTATGGCATATATTTCGGCCTGAAAGATGCTTGTGCTCGTACCCAGGGGTTCAGGGTACTTTATACCTGGGCCAAATACCGCTGTACCAGATCTTTCCAAAATTTTTGATTCTCCTCTATACCACTTTATCGTGTAGTTGTTCAGTTTATAGACTGTGGATGCATTGATCCAGTTATTTTTATTGCTGAATATTTGATAGAAAATTCTCGTCCAAGTCGAATTGTCTTATAATATCGTCCCCAGGGATACCCGAAATTTTTTTAACTAAGCACATCGAATTCCAATGCACTTGTCCCTTCCAATTTCGTCTTTTGCCAGCCTTAAGCACATTCTATTTACGCAGTCCTTACAGGTACAAGGTAGTCAGTTCCAGGAGTACCTCCATGGATGCTGTTGAGCATATTCACATGGCACGGCAGTCGTTGCACTATATTGATTCTCTCCCTCCTTGTGAGTAAACTAGTTCGCATTTCCCATGCTTTGCCCCCATAGGTGATCATTGGTCTCAGAATGGCAAGTAGATTCATCTTAAAATGCTTTCATAGAGATCTTTTCTGTATGTTCCTTTACAGATGAGTTTACTGCCTAGGTCTAGTCATAGATACTTAACTTCTTTGACTGGCATCAGTGTCGTGCCTAACAATGTGATAGGTCGGTTAAATCGTTACACGCATGCAGTATAATCAGCACATTTATATACTTTAGGGCCTGCATTCGGGAGCACAGTCACTTCTAGAAGATCATATTTTAGACGCACAACCCGAATGTGAAATAACTTGCCGTGCTTAGTATTTCTGAAAAACTACAATTTGCAATAATTTGAAACTAACGCGGCCCACCAGCTCCCTATTGTCTCTTTTCCATCTAATTTTGAATATTTGCTGGTATTCTTTCCTTTTAGTCATTCAGTTCTTAATAACGGAGAATAATTGAAAAAATAAAATAAGAAAACAAAAAATGCTGCCTCTGCAACAGCTTGAAAGTGCAGAGATAGAAACCAGCAATACTTGTTTCCTTGTTTCGCAATCCAAAGATACAGGAAATATAGTTAGATCTTCCCCACTTTATCTATTCATTATCATCATTGAATCTTCGTAATCCAAGCTTTACTCTAATGCTGCTGATGAGGGTGCCAAATCTTGGTAAAGTGCCAAAAATTTGAAGATCACTACAAGACTGCATATACCAATATTCGGCAGCGACTTCTCAATCCTACTTCCTACAATATTTAATTGTATCCTCTTTGCCAGTTTCAAGCACTTGCAGGCTTATTCACAGAGAAACACTCCACGGGCGCAAAAAGTCACAACCAAGATGTATCTGAAGCGAAAGAAATATAATTAAATAATTTTTACTACCATTGTATGTGCATACAAATTGACGTAATACGAGTAATTATACAACAACTGCAAACGGAGAAAAGAATTCCGACTCTGCCACTCTCTGCATCCTGCTGAGGGTGTGAGCGGGTAGGTGGCTGGCCTTGTTAACTTGCACGTTTCTCCTTCAGCCAGACATGCGGACTTTTACTGATGCGAAAATGTTTTTTTTTTTTTACAAATTTTCTTACTTTCTTCCACGTTTAGCCGTTGGACTTTTGTTTTGCTGCATTCTTCGTGAGGATAACGCAATAAAAACGCTTAGCTCGACAAGAAAAACAGAGAGGAAAGAAAAAAAGCTAAGAACAAGGACCAAGTGGAAACCGAGCGAAATGGAAGAGAAATGACTTCCCCCGTTAAATCCTTCCGCGATGCGAAGGACATACTCGTGACATTTGCTGGCATCGTTCGAAGAAAACTAACACGAGATGATGATAATTTGTTTCTTGATGATGCTCGACTGATGGGCTGTGGGGATGGTGTGACGGTGTACTAAGTTTGTTCCCGTAAAACTGCACGCTAATGGAGTTAATTGTTATTAGACATCACCGGTTCTGTGTTTGAATTTGTAACGTGCAAACAACGAAGGAGCTGGCGGTGCTGAAAACTTCCGGAAGATGACTATTACGAGTGGAATTACTACAAAAGGATTACAATAGCTTAGGACTCTGTTTGTTGAGGACACGCTCTTGTCAGTTTTCTTAAAAGTATTATGTTATGAAGTATTTTCAGCAAATATTGGAACTGACTACAGCTGTGTTGCATTCTGGGGATAGTGCGAGCAGACTCACTTTAGAATGCGGTTTAGAATGACCGATGTTAAATGTGAGTTTAGGCTTTGGAATGATACTTTTGATACTTATTCATATGGCATCAACCACGCTTGTGTGCCTTGTTCGGAGTTCTGCAACGCGTTTGAGGTGCAACCAACTCATTCCTAAAGAACTCGATTCCTCCTCAACTGTTCTACGCCACGTTTGCCTAGGGCGTCCCGCAATTTTACCTGTCTTGATGAGCGGATTCCACTGCATAGCGTATTTCGCAATGAAGTTGTCTTCGCGCCGTAAAGTGTGTACAATCCACTGCCACTTTCTCATTCGTATAGTAATATTTAAAGGTTCTTGGCCCGTCCTCATATAAAGTTGTACGTTGGATATGAGGTTGGTCCAAACAAAATTCTCAAGATGTTTCCTAAAGATTCTCCTAAACATACAAAGACTTGCAGATTGCATGTGTTAATGTATTAATGGTGTCCACCTCCCAAGTACTGCACACATAAAGCCGCACCGATTCTACGTTGGAGTGGAGCAGTCGCAGCTTG
Source organism: Brachypalpus laphriformis (assembly GCA_945910035.1). NCBI lineage: Eukaryota > Metazoa > Arthropoda > Insecta > Diptera > Syrphidae > Brachypalpus > Brachypalpus laphriformis. The sequence continues at coordinate 284,549,163 of OX246754.1, forward strand.
GTTCTTAAGTTGATAATATTGGTTCTCCAAATTTCGGATAGCATTCCGAACGCAGCTTTAGCCTTCCCGATTCTGCTGCACGCATACAATTCGCTGCCACCGTGATTAGCCGAGACCACACTCCCTAGATAAGTGTCAACTTTCTCGACTTCCTTTGCAGCAATGTTAAGTTGAGCGCGTGTATTAGAAGTGCTCAGGGCTTTTGTTTTGGTTTTGTTTATTTTTAGCCTCACTTTGTTTGCCTCAGCTTCTAGATTGTGGGCCATCAAATGAAGGTTTATTATCCGATATGAAATTAGCAAACATCGTCAGCGTAATCTAAAGGTTTGAGTCATAGTCCAACGAACTCCATAGTTACCTCCCATCAATGCTACACTAAGTACATCGCTGATAACTACCAAGAACAATAATGGTGACAGTATGCACCTTTGACGTACTCCACTGTGGACATCAAAGTCCACCGACACCTTACCATTGTGTAGGGCGTGACATTCACCGCCATCATATGTAGCCTTTATAATGGGTAAATGTTTTTCTGGGGTTCCTCTCCTGTGCAAGGCCAACCAGATAGCATCTCGATTCAAGCTGTCGAAATTCTTCTCAAAGTCGATAAATAGCAAATGTAGCGGAGACCTATACTCAACGCATTGTTTGATTATGATCCGTAACGTGTTTTTGTGGTCGATGCAGGAAGATACAGCACGAAAGCCTGCCTGTTCGACGTCGAGAGTTGAATCTAAATGCTCTTTGATTTGTTCCAGAATTATTTTAGCTGTTGTTTTGGCTACGGCTGGAAGAACGCAATAACCTCTCCAGTTTCACCATTCCTTGAAGTTTCCCTTTTTCGGAAGCTTAATGATCATTTTTCTTTTCCACACCTGTGGAAATTGTTCACTATCCCAAGCTCTCCGTATTAGAGGAAGCAACAAATCTGCCGATGTATTTGGCGCCGCTTAAAATAGTTCGGCAGGGATACCATCAATACCCACCGCCTTGTTCTTCTTGTCCCTTCATACGAGGGGAGATTTTAAATGCTTGAAAGAATACATCTGAACGATATTATCACTACGATATTGACCGAAAAACTGAAACCATGTCTTCTAGTGGTTCGAGATTTGTTACTCAATCGCATTCTTAGCCCATAAAAACAACGATTGGCAAGTATAAATATTCGCTTAATCTTTTCACTTATGTTATTCAAGGAGTTCAGCATAGAGCACAAATAGACAAAGTTTTTTGCTACCTTAGAATTATATCTGTCTATTGTGGGTTCTGTCTAAGACGCCGATGCTGGGTACCTTCCGATTATGTCAATGTCATCGGCGTAAGCGAGTAGTTAGACGTAGTTAGACTTATAAAAGATTGTGTCTCCGGGGTTGGCTTGTGAGTTTCGTAAAATTCTTCCAAGTATGATATTAAAGAGAGACCTTTCTGATATCAAACGATAAGGTAGTGTTCTTAGCACGTTTGATGGAGCAGCGGGAGTTATCTCTCGCCATCCTGCACAGATGAACTTGGCAGGGATGCCGAGACTTAACTTGGCTCTGTATACGTATAACTCATTTCTATACACTATCATCGGTGACTTTTAAATTCATGAAAAGTTGGTACGTATCGATTTTGTATTCCTGTATGCCATGTGTGCATGTTTAGTCAATGGTGTAATTTCCCGGCCTAAAACCACACTGATAAGGTCCTATCAGGCTATTGACAAGCACTTTAAGGCATTCGCATAATATGCTGAAGTTTTCACCACAAAATTTAAGACAATCTGTTCCGGGTTTACTTACTTACTTAGATGGCGCTACAGTCCGGGGTGGACCTGGGCCTCAACCAACGAACCTCTCCAGCTAGCACGGCTACGAGCCAGCTGCCTCCAGTTGCGCACGCCAAGTTGGTTGAGGTCCCCCTCCACTTGTTTGCGCCACCTACCGCGAGGTCGTCCTCTACTGCGCCGTCCGTCCGGGGTGGATTCGAATACGGGGAGGTTTTGCTCCATCCGCTCTAAATGACCCAGCCATCTTAGTCGCTGTATGTGAACTCTTCTGGCTAAGTCGATGTCCTTGTACAGGCCGTATAGCTCGGCATTGTACCTTCTCCTCCACTCACCGTCTATGCAGACGGGACCAAAGATCGCTCGAAGGACTTTTCTCTCGAAATAACCAAGGGCATCCTCATCCGGTTTTGTCAAAGCCCATGCCTCTGCGCCATACAGCTGGGATGATTAGAGACTTATAAAGAGTTACCTTAGTAGTTCGAAATAGGGCTTTGCTACTCAATTGCCGTTTTAGCCCATAGAAACAACGATTGGCAATAGTAATTCTTCGTGTGATCTCCACACTAGTGTCATTTGCGGAGTTCACCATAGAGCCTAGATAGCCAAAATCCTTTACTACCTCAAAATGATATCTGTCTATTGTGGCGTTCTGTCCAAGACGCCGATATTGGGTATCCTTTTTGTAGACAGCATATATTTTGCTTTGCAGGGCAGGGATGCCAAGACTAGACATGGCTCTGTATAACTCGTCTCAATACACGCTATCATAGGCAACTTTAAAATCGATGAAAGGGTGGTGCGTATCGATTTTATATTCATGGGTTTTTTCCAAGATCTGCCATAGTGTGAATATTTGGTCAATGGTGGACTTTCCAGGCCTGAAACCGTACTGATAAGGACCTATCAGGTTGTTGACGATCGGTTTAAGGCGTTCACATAATACGGCAGACAGGATCTTATTTGCGATATTTAGGAGACTTATACCTCTGTAGTTGGCGCAGTTCAGAGGGTCTCCTTTCTTTAGGATCGGGCAAACGATGCTGAGGTTCCATTCATCGGGCATACTTTCGTCCGACCAGATTTTACAGATGAGCTGGTGCATGCTCCTTACCAACTCATCTCCTCCTGCCTTGAAAAGTTCAGCGTCAAGGCCGTCGGCTCCAGCAGCTTTGTTGGATTTGGAATTTTGACTGTCATCGTCACTGTTGAATGGCTCATTCTGCCTGACAGCGGAATATTGGTCATCATCGCCGTTTAAGAAGTGTTCCTTCCATATCCTCAGTACCGACTGCGATTCTACTACTATATTGCCATTTTCGTCCCTGCAGGCTTCTGTCCTGGCTTTGAAGCCCTGGCATGTTCCTTTTACCTTTTGATAAATTTTTCGAACATTATTCCTGCAATAAAGTCTCTCAATCTCCTCGATCGAGCGCTTCTCATGCTCCTTTTCCTTCTTTCTGAGAAGTCGATGTTCCTCTTTTCTTCTGCTCTATGCAGCGCCGCTTTGTACGCCCCTTGTTTAGCTGCATGTGCTTGCCGGCATTCCTCATCAAACCAGGGGTTTCGTTGTGGTGGCCGAGAAAAACCCAGTACATCAGAGGCGGCATCTCTGATGACTTGTTGGCAACGCTGCCAGTCGCCTAGGATAATTTTAACGTCGTGGCTAGGGCATTGCTCATACGTCTTGTCCAAGAGCTGGTAAAAGTCATCCTCTGTCGCGTCGTCCTTCTCCTCGTGAGGGGCGTGAACGCATATAAGGCTAATGTTGGCAAATTTAGCCTTGATACGGATAGTCATGAGGCGCTCGTTCACATGCCGGAAACTCAAGACTTCTTCCCTAAGTCTGCCTTCAATGACAAATTCGCACCCGAATAGACGCTGTCCTTGTTGTCTGTAGCAGTCGCCGTAGTAGATGTCGCAGGTTTTCATCTTCCTTTTGCCCGGCCCATCCCATCGCACTTCTTGGATGGCAGTAATGTCTGCTTTGAAACACTCTAGGGCCTCCGCAAGTTGTTCGGCTGCACGTGGTTTGTAGAGGGGCCTAACATTCCATGTTCAGACACGAAGATCGTTGTCCTTTTTATGTTTGCATGGGTCGTCAATAGTAAGATCATCCGTATCCGAGGCTGTTGGTTGTTTCGTAACCAGAAGTTTTTTTACGTGGTAGGGAAGTTAACCCGACGGCACAACCCCCAACCTGGAGGGCCAGATCCTTTTTTTTTGTACCCCTAGGACAAGAGGCCGAATACACCGATGTCAGTAACCCACTTCGGGGATATGAGCGCTGCCGTTGGCCCATTAAGGGTTCATCCGCCACCATATCTTTTTCCATACCCTGACGTAGTATTGAAAATCCTTAGAGACCTCAGCTCCGAATATGTTGAAGTAGCTCCGGTAAGGTAGCCGCTTGTTTGTCGACGTCACCTTTGATTCCATCGAGAGAATTCATCCGCCGCACGTCCTCCTTCTGAGGAGCTCTTGCTAGACTTCTAAGACGCATATTTCAGCCAATCAGGTCAACAAGAGATGCCTCGTCCAGTTAGACATATGCACGCTGAAGTTCACCCAGATGTGGTAACGCAGGTCTGAGTGTTCAGCTGCACATACCATATATCGTCAGACTCAGCATACGCTCATCGTTAGTTCACTATCAGATAGCTATCCAGCGGGCACCGCGAGGAGGTGATGATGCGATTTTACCCACCACTGTTTCGGGTTTAGGTCCTCATATATTCTGAGAACTCTTACAAAGCTTGCCTCCGCACCGAAAACTATCTAAAACAGCGTTAGACTGGTTAATAAACCATAAACTGTCATATATTTGGCGAGCCCTACCCCATCAAGAAGTTTTAATAAACTTGTTTCATTCATTTACTTTCCCATCCCAAGTTAAAGCGTTTCCTAAGCATTTAGTTTTATACCTAACGAAGTTCTCTCATAACAAAATGAACGACGACATCCGAAATTTGAACCATGTTAACAAGCTCACAAAGCGAATCTACTGCGAACACTATCATGAATCTACTGCTAGCCCCTCGGTCATAAATTAAATTCAACACAATGCTTTGGAAGCACATCCCGCCACGTAAATTGTTTTCGAAATTTTACGCCGCGCTGTTGCGGGTCCCCAAAGTGAGCACAAAATTCCCACATCTCCTTCTGCGGCACCCAGAATCCATTACACACACACATTCTAATAACGACTACAAAACCTAGATAGGTAGACACCCACCATTATTATTATGCATGAGATAATTCATTTGGGGCTAAAATTACAAATGAGCATTTTATTCGCCGCCATTAATCAACCTTACTGTCGGCACCAATGTCCTGAAAGCAGCTGCCCTCCTTGTTAGTACCACACTGATGCTGGGTGCAAGGACATCCTAGCGAACCAATATCTCCTCCCTATACTAACGAGGTGTTATTTACCTGAAGGTCAATGCCATTCATTACACCCTGCGAACCTATTTTGGTGCTCTGATACCAAACGGACATCGGAAAAATGTTTCGAAAAAAAAGCATACCTTTCATTTATCAGGATCCACATGGCTGACGTATGTTGTGGAATCGAATTAATTTCATCTGCGATTACTGGAGCAAGCACCCGAAAAAGGATCAACAGCAGTCATTTTTAATTAAATTCTGCTTACTGTTATGTAAAAGAGATTAATTATGAGCGTTTATCGGTCAGGATGGGCTTATCTCATGTGTGTGTGTGTGTGTGTGTGATCTGGTAAGATTCTCCTCTAATCCATCTGTGAAGCAAGGCAGATGCTTCCAACTATTTTTCCTTATGAGATTGATCGTCTTGTTAATTTTTGGATGACAGGATTCTTTTTTAGCTGTTATGTTGGGAAAAGGCACACGTTTTTGGTATCGTGTTGTTGCTTAATCCCCCGAAAGTCCTTTGATAGCAGGAAAACCTATCTGACTGAGAATTTCACATGCAATATCCTTCCTTTCTTTGACGTGTGGCTCAGCACACAAGCTATCTGCAGCACAGCTCCTGAAGTGCCCATAAATTTCCAGACACTCTGTCATCAACATGCTCACATAGACACATACATAAACAGTCACCACCTACTATGTTAAGTATTTTGTATCCGTTTTGCCAGGACAAAAACCGGAAAAAAGGAGCACTTCTGTTTTATTGGAACTCGAATTTTTGTTTGTTTTGCTTGAAATTACGTCTGCCACCGTGAGATGGGTTTTAATTCAAACCCAAGGATACGAATATTGTCCTTTTTTCTGTGTACGTAGGTACCTCTTCGGTTTAGTAGGGTAAGCTGAGGCTTTTATGCGATACAAATGCGAATGGGCTACTCCCGCTATGATTAAGTGATGATAATTTAGCCGGCAAGAGAGAGGTGTTTGTTATGTGTCCTTGGGGAAGAATTTTCTGCTGAGGCGACGAGTAGATATTAAATTGTTTCACTTACGAAGGGGACGGACAACGATGGCGCTGGTGATTGCTGGGAAATGACTTAAGTGAACGTGGTGCCCCATTATCAATCATATCATATGTAGGACAAGCAATTATTAGACTTTTGGGAAATAAATCAGAAATTTTCTAAATGGATGCTGGAAATAGCTTGGAAATGTAATGGGATGGGTAGGCGGTGAATCATTTAACTTTTTGATGATGGAACCCGAAACCGACGGGATGCGCAATAATTAATTGATTTTTGTATTCTACGAGGGTGAGGGATTATTGCGGAGTCATTTAATTTAAGTGGGTTTGGGTTACATTTCACAGGTGGGAGTGAATTTTAATTAACATCCAACCAGGAAGATGATTTTGAATTTATTTTTTTTAGGTTAATGACACTAAGAGTGGTGGTTTAAGTTGTAATAGTCTGATGCTGTGTTAAGTAATTATCAAGATTGATGAGATTTTACACCTCGAATTCTTGGAATCTGCTTTGTCTGTTCTACAATCCAAGGTTGTATTCCACAGTTTTCCTGAAAAAAGAATGAAGGATTAAAAAAAACGAGTTTATACTTTCTACTGGAACAATAAAGGTGTACACAAAGTATTGGGGAAAGAACCTTAGCATGTCAGTCAAACAGACCTCTAATACTTAATATTATTGAAAAACTTTGAAGGCCGAGTACTGTCTTCGCGAATGGAAGGTAGGAATGATTAAAAAATCGCCAAAGAAAATCAATATAGACTTACGAATTGAGGATAAATCGGTGTGAAATAAGGGTTTTTTCCTTATGGGAGAAGAGGGGAGTGATGTAGTTAGTGAGCGTTAGTTTTGAGTTTTTGGTTATTGCATTTTTCTTGAGATACTGGAGAAAGTAGCTTGTCTTCAGCTGAAAAGTAAGCACATGAACTTAAAGGTGCGGCCAAAAGCAAGTACTTAATTGTAGTCATATCCAGACTTACTGACATAGAAATAACTATTTATTTCATCTGAGCACTTACAGTGCTATGCATCTAACATTACGACAGTGTTTAAACAAAGGAAGTTGGTTTCAAATTCAGTGATCACCAAACATTCTAAATGCTTGACTTTAAACACGAATAAATAAATACAAGCACGTGTTCAGAACACTGGCTCAGATTTGTGGGTTAAATTCAAGTTTCGGGCTAACTTAAGCCTTAGAATTTTTCTTTCAAGCTAACTTTCGCCCCGCATTATCGATTGCTGACTATAGTAGATCCATCAAAAGCAGAAGATTCATCGCTGATGGAAGATAGGCTCCTAAGTAATGTCACCTTTTCTAGTTTATTGTTTCGCATCCCATAAAAAAGTGTGCTGGTGTTTCTATGAAGTCCGTGCAGAATCAGTAGTGTCCATTATATTCCAGGGAATTGTAAGGCTGTGTAATTCGCCAGAATAGGAACAACTCTTAATACCCATCCTGCCGGATAAAGGCACCTGGGGTATACCAATCGCTACTCGCAAACTTAAATTTAAACTGGATACTGTCGAGAGTACAAATCTTAAGTGGATAATTGGATCAACATGTCTAGCGGTAAAACAGATTTGGCCGAAGCTGGATGTAAAACGTTCTAAGAATTTGATTTTTCTCAACAGATCGCATATTAGCACTACAATAGGTGTCATCACTGAACACTGTCTAATAGGCAACCATGCTACATGGCTAACCCTTTTTGCGAACAACTTCTTTAGAAGCTGCATGAATGAAGAAGAGGAAGAAACCATTCCTCACCTTCTTTCCTTCTACCCAGCTTTCTCCCGTAGAAGGTAGCTTTACCTAGGAGCCCTCTATTACAACGATATAGGCGACCTGATAGATATTGATATAAAGGGCCTTCTATGCTTCATAAGAAGCTCAAAATGGTTTAACGAGTAGGTAGAGAGAAACTTTCTTCCATGATCCATGGTATCACAATGCACCTACAGGGTGTCCGCCGGGAACGTATACTATTTTGTTTTGCCGCCATTTTGGTAAACATTAGTCTTGACAGTTCATATTTGGCAGTCGTGAAGTAGACATGTGGCAAATTTATTATGGAAAAATATTCGATAAACCAACGTGTTTTAATCGTTAAAACATTTTATCAAAATCAATCATCGATTACTGTGACGATGAGAAAGTTACGTGAAATTTTTGGGAGAAACAACGTGCCAACAAAACGCACTATTTATCGTATAGTGAATGATTTCGAAGAAAGAGGGTCTGTAGGTGATAGGCCCAAGCATGGGCCATAACGTACTGCAAGATCGGCTGAAAACATTACTGCTGTTCAAGGAAGTGTTCAAAACAATCCATCAACCTCAATTCGACACCGTGCTCAGGAGCTTGGTCTTCAAAGAACAACTTTGGCCACAATTTTGCACAAGGATTTGCATTTGTTTCCATTTAAGATTCAGTTGACACAAGAGCTTCTTCAAGAAGACCATTTACGCCGCCGTACATATGCCACATCGCATACAGCCAGTATTACAATGGAATTACTGCGAGACCTCTTTCCACAACAAGTTATTTCAAAAAATGGTGATGTTGATTGGCCTCCACGGTCGCCTGATTTGACTGCTCCTGACTTCTTTTTGTGGGGATATCTGAAAAGCAAGATTTATGCAAACAAACCAGAAACGCTTGAGCAACTCAAACAATATATTCGTGATGAAATTAATGAAATACCGCGTGAAATGTATGAGAATGTAATGAAAAATGTGCTCAAAAGGGCTCGCATTTGTGAGACTAGCAGAGGCGAACATTTACCTGATATTGTATTCCATACATAATTGCCGACATTAAATAAAACATTCATCAATATAAGATCCATTCTCTTTCATTTAATCAAAAATTATAAACAAACAAAGTAGTATACCTTCCCGGCGGACACCCTGTATTATTGGTCTAAGTGTGTTCGCGATTCTTAGCTGGCAGTCACTTCAACCTAACCTAACCTAACCTAACCTATTCCCTTCTTTTTCCAGTTTTGTAAGGTGCTGCTGGGTTCTGCAATTACCCATTATCATACTTGTCAAAGTGTGAAGGCGATTCTTGCTGACACCGCTTCTTTTCTGGTTGTAAGTCCTTAGAAGTTCTTTCGCCTCTCTCAATTCGCGTATTTTGTGTGATCCTATCCCACAAAAAGATTTCGATCCAAGGAACGGTATATCTGAGCTTTTTGCTAGTGCATCAGCTGCTGGGTTTTGTTCCACATGTCCTGGTATCTGTAGAAACAAAAAAAAATCTAGTAGAGAGTTACTTTATTAACTTGGCTCAGTCTGTTGAGCGTGGTAAGGAACTCCTATACCAGTTTGGATCTGATCTCATGTGAGTTCTGTGCCTTGATTGAGGCTTGGCTATCTGACAGTATTGCGATATCCTGCCCGTTATATTTTTGAGGCATCAGTCTCCTCAACATCCCATATAAGATCTTTTCGGAGATATTGTGCGAACGCCTGAAACCTTTTATCAACAGCCTGATTGGACACTATCAGTGCAGTTTCAGGCCAGGAAAGTCCGCCTTCGATCAAATCCTCACACTTCGGCAGATCCTGGAGAAAACCCAAGAAGTCCAAATCGATACTCAAAATCTCTTTATCGATTTCAAGGCCGTCTATGACAGCATCTATAGAGAAAAGCTACATTGAGCCATGTCTAGTTTTGATATCCCTGCCAAACTTATCCGTCTGTGCAGGCTGACGATGGAGAACGCTCGCTGCTCCATCAAGGTCGGTAATGACCTTACCGAGACCTTTGATGTCAAAAAAGGTTTTAGACAAGATGACACGCCGTTATGTGACTTCTTTAATACGAGTATCGTACTTGAACGGATTGTGCGGAACTCACAAGCCAACACCGGAGGCACAATCTTTCATAAGTCTGTACAACTGCTTGCATACGCCGACGATATAGACATTTTCGGAAGAACTCAGCGAGCTGTCACCGGTGCGTTTGCAAGCATTGAGGCGGAAGCGGCCAAATTGGGTTTAGCGATAAACGAGGGCAAACCAAGTACATGATGTCAACAGGAAGGGACAACCAACACCGACAAATTGGACAGAACGTCACAGGTAGTAAGGGACTTTGTCTACCTTGGCTCTGCTATAAACTTAAAAAAAAAAATCCACGCACAAATCAAGCTAAGAATAACTCTTGTCAATCGCTGTTTTTTTGGGTAATAAGGCAATTCAACAGTAAAGACATATCTCGAACAACTAGGGAGACTCTGTATAAGACCCGGATCATCCCAGTTCTGCTTTACAGCGCTGAAACATTGACTTTATTAAAAGAGGGTGAAGATATCCTTGGTCGCTTCGAAAGAAAAATTCTTCGTTAGATATTCGGTCCCGTTTGTGTTGACGGGTTTTGGAGGAAAAGATTCAATCACGAACTATACGAGCTGTACAGCGACATCGATCTCGTCAAAAACTGCGCATTGGACGTCTGAGATGGCTAGTACATGTAGAGCGAATAAACACCGACGCTCTAGCCCGCAGAATCTTCGAACCTAACACCGAGGGACGGCGCAGTAGAGGATCTCCTCGCCGTAGATGGTGCGCACAAGTTCAAGGGGACCTCGACCAATTTGGAGTACGCAACTGGAGGCAATTAGGTAAAAACCGAGCTAAATGGGCAGGCTTGTTGGTTGAGGCCCAGGTTCATCCCGAACTGTAGCGCCGCCTAAGTAAGTAAGTAGTTTGCAGTTGACACTATTTCTTATGACAAAAGATTTAAACTTTATTTCCTTAGCCACTGACCACCCTCTTACCACAGAAAGTTTCAAAATCAACGTATTTTTTTAGCTACTCTTCTTGGATTCAAACAGTTTTCTATAACTTGTCTTACTTTAAGGTAGTTTACTTTAAATAGATCACATCTATTTTCCCTGAAGAACCTAAGCTTATTTAAAAAATTCTATTTTGCTCTAAATCAATCATGATCAAACCATTTCTACCAGCGCTCTATTTTATGCTGAGAGTTAGACTTATAGACCGCTGATGCATAAATTCATTCACTAATCGAGCGCACCTGTTGGTCAACATTACCTTGCAAGAATGCATTTTGGTTGCTAAACAAAAAAGTATCCAAACTATCCAACCATTGCAGCATAGGAAGAAGTGGTAATAGTTTTTTTTTTTTTAGAGATAATCCGTCGCTATCTTCATGATGTTGGTATCCTCATATTTTGGAGGACTTCCAGTATGTGACTCCAGTTTATGGAGTTAAATGGATTTCGTGCTTCAAGCCTGATTACCGCACAGTAGACCGTCTCTCCATCTTCTGCCTGCTATAGCTTTTTTCACTGTGCTTACGACCACTCGGATTGCATCTATTGTTAAGTGTGACCTTCAAAAACCGTACTGATGTTCTGCCATTCCTCCAGCGATTCGTGACTACTTCCATCCTATTGGCAATGATATGCCTCTCTAGCCATATCTAGCAGAGGCAGCGAAATAACTCTGAAATACCCCTTCACTCAGGCATCGATTATACATATTCGCAAACATGTTCGGTCGAATTCTTATTACTGTTTTAAGGGATACGATGGTTGCTGCGACTAATTCTTCGGCAGCAACTGCAGGAAGTGAGCATACTTGTGGTGGTTCACCCGTTTCTACTTAAGGCATCTATGCACTGCTTTGTATTGCGCTTCCGTGAATTTGTGTCTACCCCTTGAGCATCTTGCACGATGATATTCAGAAAACAACCGTGCGATTTCCTCTTTCCACCAGTATGCCGGTGTATATCCACGGGTGTTTCTCCTGCGTGGCACAGATGCGTCACGTGCCCTTGTAATGTGATTCATCATATATTCTTATTTTGCTTATAGCTGAACCTAAAAGTAATAAGTTCTTTGATACAGTCATAGTCATATGAGGCCTTGAAATAAACAGGTCGTTGGTGTCGATTTGAAAATCTTTGATGACTTTGATTCATAATATACGAAAACTTTTCACTATGACTGTATCACCCCTTTTGAGAGAAACTTACAGAATTCAATTTTAAAACAGTGAAAGCTATTAAAAATGTTTTTAGTTTTTTTAACTTTTCTCTTGTTGCCACTTTTCGCGCGAACTTTCTCTAAAATAGGTGTGCATCACACTTCTATTAAAAGGCATAACTTTCTTTTCTAAGAAAACGCGTTGAAATATTTCTCAATGGTTTGCACCACAATCTGCGTGGCACACATAGTTTTTAATTAACTTTAAAATACTGAACTTTTATACACGTACTCCCTAAATTTTCCATATTTTTTAAATAAAATCAGTAAAGCATATCTAACATAAAAATACAATAAAAGATCCTTCATAATTTACATCCTGAATACCCGTCTTTCTGTTCAACCGTCGTCCTCCAAAAAATAAGGACTAAACTCCTCATTCGACACATTTGTCACACATGTGTGTTAACGATTGCTACATCCAAACAATACAATCTCATTGTCACTCAGATTTTGTGGAGACAAATAATCCAAGCAAAGTACATCTCAATAAAGTCGAAAACTCCAGGCCCCAAAAGGGATAATACATCAACAACAACACAGACAAAGTGGAACAAATAAAGCAAAAACAAAAAAAAAATTCCCCCAAATCGAGGACAAAATTGTTTATTTTATTCGACGTTTCTCAGGCAAACAACTATGAGAACAATCGACACAGTTGGAGTAACCTAAGCCCCCTCGATAACAATCAATAGGCCGAAAATATTACAAAAGTTTACTCTTTTTTTTACACGTCTCTCAGTTCAAGCGACAACAAGGATCCAATACACAAATCGAAAATTCCTGAAAGTACATTAACGTTCATAATAAGGCAATCGAAGAGCATAAAACTCGTCATCGTCGTTATGAAATGTTTCGCAAATTCTTCTTCGATAATTCTTTATAGTCCTATTTGCAAAGTTTTCTGTGTGAAGGATGAGGCAAATCGAAATGTACGTAAGTTATACTAGTCTAGAAAGGAGCAACAGCGAGTATATCATACTATAGTCCACAAGCGTTCTCTACGAACTGATAGGATATATTTTACTATTCCTTGGAAACGGAAAAAGCTTATATTACCCTCAAGAGGGGAAGGACATTCCAGTAGAACATTCGTATTTCAAAAGCGTAACGGTTTCGATGCTATTTCCGGCTGAGCTTTAGCTGAATTAGGGGAAATGAAATGCCAAACAGTGTAGGGCATTCAATGGCTTTGAGTTTCGCACTTCAGTGCACATTCAGCGGAGTTATGCAAATTGAAGGACTCGGCCGAGACCGAAAATATTTGTCCTTCGAAGGCGAGAAAATAGAAAGGAAGCGATGCTATATATTGAGTGAGTAATGTTGCGTAGTCCTGAACAGTGGAAAAGGTTATTCGCTAAAATCTGCGGAAATGACGGATTCTTGGAATTCTAGATAGACTCTGATTTATTATTGAAATTTCGGGTGACTTCTTTTTCAATTTGCTTTTAAACGTAAACAGCTTTAGAGTTTAAGGGTTCGCGCGAAGTTGAGGCAAGGAGAATCCAATTATAAATTGTAGGGTGATGGAGATTCAATTAATCTATTTATTCAACGGTATACAGAATTGGGAAGGGCATTGGGTGGCGTCAGCAAAATACAGAAAAGGACTTGTAGGAATACTGTCAGGGACACTTTTTATTGTCGGGATAGGCAACGCTCAACTGTAGCATTCAGACTTAACTTGTTCATTGTACTCCCATAAAGAAAAACCATGATCTCCCCATTTCATCGGAATTTACTTATCTTTCTAAGAAATCCAAGCAGGCGCTTCGGCGATGAGGCATACAGTACCAACACTCACCTTATAAGCACCAAAAATCTCCCACCTGATACGAGCAAAGGCAGGACACTCACAAAGGAAAAGTTCCTCAGTATCTTCGCCCTCTCCATAAACAATGCAAATTATAGTGTTACTTAAGCCTAACATATTAAGATGTTTGGCGAAAGCAAAGTGACATAAGTTGCACGCGGTCCTTTCTGTTGAGAGACAGCAAGAATATCGCTGATTTCTTACAAACCTCCGGAGCATTCATTTAGTCAACCTGCATCCTTGAGAGTCATACGAGTACCACGCACAATTATCTTCTTCCTTTTTCAGCGAGTTGTGATCCGAAAATGAGGGATCACAGCCCTTCCATCGTGGAAGAATTCCAAGAATTCCAAATCGATACTCACCACCTCTTTATCGATTTCAAGGCCGCCTATGACAGCATCTATAGAGAAGAGCTTTATAGAGCCATGTCTAGTTTTGACATCCCTGCCAAACTTGTGCGTCTGTGCAGGCTGACGATGGAGAACGCTCGCTGCTCCATTAAGGTCGGTAATGACCTTACCGGGACCTTTGATGTCAAAAAAGGCTTTAGACAAGGTGACGCGCTGTCATGTGACTTCTTCAATATTATACTTGAACGGATTGTGCGGAACTCACAAGCCAACACCGGAGGCACAATCTATTACAAGTCTGTACAACTGCTTGCATACGCCGACGATATTGAGATTATTGGAAGAACTCAGCGGGCTGTCACCGGTGCGTTTGCAAGCATTGAGGCGAAAGCGGCCAAATTGGGTTTAGCGATAAACGAGGGCAAAACGAAGTATACGCTGTCAACAAGAAGGGAAAGCCAACAACGACGAATTGGACAAAACGTCACAGTGGGCAGCTATAACTTCGAGGTAGTAAGGGACTTTGTCTACCTAGGCTCTGCTATAAATTCTACAAACAACATCAGCGCTGAAATCAAGCGAAGAATAACTCTTGTCAATCGCTGTTTTTTTTTTGGGCTTATAAGGCAATTCAACAGTAAAGCCTTATCTCGAACAACTAAGGAGACTCTATATAAGACCTTGATCATCCCAGTCCTGCTTTACGACAGTGAAACATGGACTTTATTAAAAGAGGATGAAGATATCCTTGGTCGCTTCGGGAGAAAAATTCTTCGTAAGATTTTCGGTCCCGTTTGCGTTGACGGGTTTTGGAGGAGACATCGACCTAGTCAAAAAACTGCGTATTGGACGTCTGAGATGGCTAGGACATGTAGAGCGAATGGACACCAACGCTCCGGCCCGCAGAGTCTTCGAATCTAACCCCGAGGGACGACGCAGTAGAGGGAATCATCGCCGCAGGTGGCGCGCACAAGTTCAAGGGGACCTCGACCAACTTGGGGTGCGCAACTGGAGGCAACTAGCTAAAGACCGAGCTAAATGGAGAGGCTTGTTGGTTGAGGCCCAGGTTCACCCCGAACTGTAGCGCCACCTAAGTAAGTAAGTAAACCCTTCCACTTCACCACATTTCTACTGATCCGCCTGTGGGGTTCGCATATTTGACCTCAGAAAGTGCCACGCACAATTATGTTCATGAGAAACCCAATCGTCAATGCAAGTGCTAACTCCTGAGGACACAGAAGACCTCTGAGCCTTGCCTAGCAATCTTATCGGGCATCTCGTTCCCCAAGATCCCAGTGTGACCTGGGACGCAAATAATAGTCAGAGAATTACGTTTTCTGACAGATTTCAAAGAGTTTTTACATTCACGAACTATTTTGGAGTGGTTAATGGGTTGAGCAAGCCCTTAAGTGCAGGCAGACTGTCGCTACATGCAATATCAATTGTAATCCAACTGTCCAACCGTTTAGACGTGTTTTCATTTTCTCTTGCTTCGCGAGTCAATATTTCCGCCAAATTACTCTAAACCGCTTTTTCGCCAACTTAATATTCAGTGCATTACCCCAAGTGTCGCCCGGTTTTGCAATCAATTTCAATTAAGTGACCTACTAACTGTATTCAAGTGCGTTACCTCAAGTACTGACATTCGCCCCACTTTCATCTGACTTTGATAAAAGTGTTCCCATTAAATTTTTGCATAGATCTGCAGTAATTATCGTGCTCTGTGTCACTGTGCCACCAATTCCATTCACCTCATTTTCGCTGACGCGCTTGTTCACCCTATATTTCGCCATGTCTTGCGGTATTATCAACTGCCCAATCACTGACAATAATGCTGATTGGGTTTCTTGTAAAGGAATCTGCGGAAAATCTTTCCATGCCATATGTGTCGGTCTTAACAAAAGAAATACGGTATATGTAAAAGCACTTTCGGACAACCTCCTTTTCTTTTGTGATGAGTGCAAGAATATCTCACTCTCGCACGTTCTCCTCGCGATAAAGTGCCTTAGTGAATCAAATGACTCCCACCAAAAAAATTTCTCTAAAAAGATTATGGGTAAACTCTCCAACTTAGATAGCAGTGTTAGATGTGTTGACGATTTAGGCAACTCGGTTCATTGAAAAAAAAATTGCTGGTCTGACGGAGTTATTTCTTGCCAGTCCCACGAAGGAAGAATCCACCTTGCACCATCTCAACAAAGTGTTTTGTGATCTCAAAGCTAATTATACCTCGCAGATCAGTTCTTTCTTCCCTACGGGAAGACTTTGACATCCTCTTCCAATCGTCGAGCAAGCATTCATCTCCTAGGCAACCTGATCCAATGCTCGACGTAATTTACGATCGAATCAATGGTGTCGGCGACGAAGTCACTGCAACGCGCTCAATCATTGTGAATGGAATTGAATCGGTATGCCACAAAATCGACGACCTACCTATCCATACCCAACATAACCCAAACATCCATTACAACACATCAATTTTGGATGAGTTACTGAATGCAGATGTCGACTCACGCTCAACTCCACCTTCCCTTTTACTGCCGACGGACGAATCATCAAAATCTCTCGCTGCTCCTACTGTCCAAGAGTCTAAAACTCCACCCGTCGCTGCCCCCCGGAAACTCATCAAGCAATTGGAACAACCTGGACACCTTCTGAGTGGCAGCGTAGGCTGAATAAATTAAGTCCTGACAACCTCCAGGTTACCACCTTCCTCATCAAAGGTAGCCCTCGTAATGCTGATGTCTCGTGGATTACGAATTTATTTTTAAAGAAATACGGTATCACTATCTCCCGATGCGAACTGATCCTACCTTCTCACCACAGAAGTCTTCGCAACTTTAAATTCGACCTCCCGGCTAGATACGAATGGCTATTCCAAAACCCTGCTAGTTTAAATTTCAACCTCGGAAAGATGCGTATCTGCAAATGGACGGACAAGTCTACTAACATAGATAAGTTAATTAATAATAGACTTAGTAACAACCTCACCCATAGAGATAAGTTAATTAATAATAAGTTGAACCCACTCTCTGTCCACTCTTCGCATAACAAATCCACCATTTCAAACAATGGACCTACCACCCACCAAAAATCCAGCAGTACTCATCTCCCGTCCTTTAACAAGTCTAAACCCGACACAAATTGGTCTTTCCAAATGGGCATCTTCCCTAACTTCAACTTTAAAACGGCAGCCGTACTGTCTAAGTCTGCTACCAAATCGCCGAATATCAAGCGAGTTTCTTTCGATGTCCCGCCGGTCCCCTCTCCCTCTCCAAACACCAAGGCCACTCCCTCAGTCAACTACCCCAATAGAATTTCAAGTAATCGCGTCTCTTTCAATCTGTCACCTGATTCCTGTCTTCCTCCAAGCCATAGCACTTCTTCTAATAACACTCCCCCCACCGTTAATTACCCGAATTTCACCCACTCCCACACTCTCAATCCTTCCTCGTTAACCACCCCCAGTTGCACCTCTGCCCATACTTCGTCCTCGGTCTCTCTTAACAATTCCATCTCTGCCATTTTGCCATCTACTGCATCTCCCCCCACTTTCGATCCAATGCTTCCTCCCACCGTCAAACTCACGTCTAAATTAATAGACCCAACGTCAACAATCAATGACCTCGATGGCCGCTACATTATGTCAAGATTGCGCGATAACCGGCTTTTTGAAAATGTGCGCCTTTACCTAGCCTATTTACATGACAAGCCTGACTCCGTCTGCATCGACGGAAAAACAAAGACTAATGTCATGGTCTTGATCCAAAAAGAAGGCCTCCCAACTAACCCTATAGCCCTTAAGAATATCTACACGCGTTTTCATGAGAGTTTTAATATCTCCTCTTCCACTGTGGCTAAAGACCTATCAACCTATGGCTCTCATATTGGTTCCAAACGTCTCTCGTATCTCCAAAAAACTCGCAGCAATCATAATAAATATTTTCGTCCCTAACTCCATCACAGTCGATCCATCTCACTCCATTGAAATTGCCCCAAAGCTCCTTTCCCTCTACTATCAGAATGTCAGAGGACTTCGCACCAAAACCCCGATGGTGCACCTGAAATCACAATCACTTCCCTACGACATTTTTGCCCTAACTGAAACCAACCTTTGTCCCAACGTTCTTAACTGTGAATTATTCACTTCTGACTTCGTAGTCTTTCGCGCTGACGGCCAGAAACATGAAGACCTCTCCTTCGGCCGCGGTTTTCTTTTAGCCATACATAATCGTCTTGATGCAACCCTCGTCAAATTCTCAAATTCCACTTCTTTTGAATTCGTATCAGCTAAATTATCTGTATCCAAACGGAGCGTATATATTGTTTGCTGTTATATTCGCCCTTCTCAACCCGTCCAAGCATACCAGCTGGCCGTTGATACAGTTGACTCTCTGTTAGATATCGCTAATCCTGATGACGATTTTATAATTGTTGGCGACTTCAACCTTCCCCTTTTACAATGGTCTCCATCTGAGGACGAATCATCATTTGTTCCTACTAACTCCTCCTCAGAAAAGGAAACCCTCCTTACTGATCGTCTTTTTGACTCCGGCCTTTTTCAGATCAGTGGCATTACCAACAACTTAGGTAGGCAGCTAGATCTGATTTTCTCATCCGACCCCCATAACTCCTTGGTTACCGCGAGTAACCATCTTCTCTGCACCCTAGACCAATATCACCCTCCTCTAGCTCTTGCCTTTTCGTATGAAAACGTCAACATTACCGTTGATTCTGAGAACTCTCTCTCTTTCAACTTCCGCAAAGCTGACTTCGTTAAACTTAACAACCTACTCAATAGCATAAATTTCAGCCTCTTCCTAAACATTAACACACCCATTGATATCGCTCTCGTATTCTTCTACACAGCAATCTTTGACTGTCTTCTCCAATCTGTCCCTTATCTGCCTCGAAAAAACTGCTCATCATCACCTCCTTGGTATAATAAGGAATTGCGTACTCTTCGCAACGTCAGAAACAAATTATGGAAAACTTACCTGGTATCCAAATCTGCCTCAGATTACGCATATTACCAGCAAGCTTACTCCCGCTTTTCCATCCTCTGCGAATCCCTCTATCTCGAATACCTCGATAGAATGCAATTTAGTATAATCACTGACCATAGGCGCTTTTACCAATTTATCAACGTCAAAAGGAAGTCCGACGGCTTTCCTTCCACTCTAAAATTACTTAATATTTCATCTGCTGACCCTAAAGTAATCGCCAACCTCTTTGCAACCTTTTTCAGCCAACCGTATAGTGACCATGTACACGAACCGGACCTAGATTTTTTCTCCTACCTGAATAACTGTCCTCAAACCTCTCTAGCTTCAGTCGACATTAGGTCTGATATTGTGCGAGAAAAAATTAATAGGATCAAAGATGACTTCTCCCCTGGTCCCGATGGTCTGCCCGCCATCTTACTAAAGCAATGTGTAGATGTCCTGTGTCAGCCCCTTACAACTCTATTTCGTCTCTCACTCTCTCAAGCCGTTTTCCCACAATTATGGAAGGACTCTTTTATTTTCCCTATCCATAAAAAAGGCAGTAAAAACGACATTTCTAACTATAGACCCATAGCCAAACTTTCCTCTATCCCTAAGCTCTTCGAAAGCATTGTCTACGACTCACTGTATTTCCACTGCAAATCCATTTTTTCCCCACAACAGCATGGTTTCTTAAAAAGTAGGTCCACTACGACTAACCTGACCGAATTCGTTTCCAAAACACTACAAGCATTAGAGAAAGGTAATGAAGTGGATGTCATTACCACCGACTTCAGCAAGGCCTTTGACAAAATCTGTCACCGAACTATTTACCTTAAACTTAAAGCCCTCGGTTTCCCACCCTCTTTCATTTCATGGCTGAGATCGTACCTAGAAAAACGCCAGTACAGGGTTCTCTTCAGATTTTCAGTCTCTGACCCCATTAACGCCACTTCAGGGGTTCCTCAAGGCAGTCATCTTGGTCCGCTGATCTTTGTCTTAACTATAAACGATGTTGGTCACGTCATAAAAGACTCTGATCTGTCTATTTACGCGGATGATATGAAAATCACTAAGGTAATATCTACCCCCACCGATTCTCTCTTACTTCAAATCGATCTAAATTCATTCCACACATGGTGCGACAAAAACTTTCTAGAACTTAACGTCGCCAAATGTCAATCCATAACATTCTCCCGTAAACGCCTCCCCCCATCCCTCAGAACCTATTACTTTCTTAGCGAGCCCGTTCCCTCAGTCTCCTCTATATGCGATTTGGGTATTATTTGTGACAGGGAGCTAAACTTCCGTTCCCACATTGATCATATTGTACACAAGGCCAATTCTTCTCTCGGTTTCATAAAACGCTGGTCTAAAGAATTTTCAAACCCTTACGTTTCTAAATCCCTTTATATCACCTTTGTCCGACCACTCCTGGAATACGCCAGCCAAGTTTGGTCACCTTATCACAACATACACTCCCTTAGAATCGAAGCTGTGCAGCGTAGGTTTATCCGGTTTGCCTTACGCGGTCTCCCATGGGCCGACAACTATATCTTACCTCCCTATGAAGACCGGCTAAAATTGATTAACCTGCAAACCCTTACAAAACGTCGCGAAGTCGCTGACATACTTTTCGTGCACCAATTATTAACCGGTATGATCGATTCCACCGCACTACTGGAAATGATTTCCCTTCGCACTAACCCTCGAAACCTCAGGTCCGTACCGCTCTTTCTTCTCCCTCACCACCGCACCAACTACGGAAATTTCGAACCAATTTCCAGAATGTTACGCCTGGCAAATAACTCACAGAACACCCTAGACTTTCATTCGAGTCTATCCGCCCTTAGAAAGTCCCTGTACACCTCTTCATGAACTAACCAGTCCCAGTTCCCTCTCTAGTTTTTAAGATAGATTTTAAGACCTAGTTTAATAAAAAATGTGTGGGCCCCCTGGAGCCAAAAAAAAAAAAAAAAAAAAAAAAAAAAAAAAAAAAAAAAAAAAAAAACAAAAAAAAAATAAAGCTTAGAGTTAAGGTCCCTCGTTGTTAGTTCTTAAGTTTAGATTTAAGCTTGCTTGTATTAAGCTAAAATAAATAAATATATAATATAGTTCATAGCCATTAGGTTTGCATTAGTTTTCGCTTAGAAAACAGACGCTTGACCTAATACAAGGTGGCGCAGAATGAATCACCCTATCGTGATTTTATAATTTTTGCAAATGGCGTCGTACGTCAATCATATTTGACATTGGTGAACTAGACAGCCGCAGTATACAAACAGACAAGCAATGGAGCGCTGTACTCCGCAAGAGCGTGGAATAATTGTGTCGATCATTTTTTTTTATTTAGTAAAAAAGTAATTCAAAAACAAAGTTGGATGATTAATTTTGCGCCACCTTGTATTATCATCTTCCACCAAACACCAGCTCCAAACTCTTGACTAGTTTTGGAGCCATCCTTGAAATTGGATTCCTGGCTCAGATTCTGACCGAAGCCAATCCTGCATTAAAGGAAAGTCGACTTTGAATTTACGCAACAGCCGAAATTCTGGTGTCATTGTATCAGACGGCACACCATGAAACTGAAGTCGTAGAACAAGTGCCATGCATTGTCATCTAAACTCCAGTGTGGATTTTAACAAAAGTCACCGCTGCTAAGATAATGTATGGCTTTGAAAGTGCAGCCCATGATATACGATAGGGATAACTGTCAAATAGAGTTGTCTTTCTGTCCGCTCTTTTTGGAACTTACGCTCAGTATTTTGGGCGCCGTGGCGTAAGTGGTTAGTGTAGGATCAGCGGATCACTACGCATGAGGTTCCAAGTTCGAATCCCAGAAAATATCCGAGAGTATTGCTGTCACGAAAAAGCCGTTCGGAATCGGCATTAAACTGTATGTCTCTTCCATTCGTGTGAAAAATATAACACACACAACACGAGTGGTTGCGAGAAGCTAGGCCCTGGCCCTTTAAAGAGCTGTTGCGCCAAATATTTGTTTTTTTTTTTTTGCTCAGTATTTTCTGGCAAATCATCTTAAA
This sequence comes from Brachypalpus laphriformis, assembly GCA_945910035.1. NCBI lineage: Eukaryota > Metazoa > Arthropoda > Insecta > Diptera > Syrphidae > Brachypalpus > Brachypalpus laphriformis. Next base: position 284,571,570 of record OX246754.1, read on the forward strand.
TGGACTTACGCTTGAACAACGCTACCGCATTAGCCATTTTTTTTTTTTTTTATCGTTCGGCGAAATTTATAGACCACTTTGTTATTTTTACGACGCGCATAGCCGTCCATCTGAGTAAGCCGTCCAATGAACTGTGGATAAGTTTTGCACTACTTACTCTCAAAATATTGGAATACAAGAACACCAACACCTCCAAAAAGTGTGGGTACTGAAAGGCATATCGCCGCTGTAAATGAAAGAATCGTCGTCGGTCGTCCAAGTGTACTGTGCAAAGATCTTGGACTACACTCGTATTAGATTTAGCTAGCGTTAGGATTAAAGCCACGAAGCCATCGTTTGCGACAGTAATGAGTATATTGGGATCGTACGCGAATGGCTGACCCATCCGAGGCTACAACTACAACTGAACTTTGAAAACTTAAGTGGTTCTCATGATCGGTAGAAAGGCAGTGAACACCGTAATCGTAGGAGTGGGTAACCATGATGAAGTATCCAAGCCAGAGATGAAGTACTTTGGCGTTATTATAGATGCAAGCTTTCCAAGTACATTTACAATATAACGCCGCTAAGGCGGTAAAGTCGACAGCGACACTATCATGTATTATCACGTATAAGGCCAAATATTTAAAAAAATATATATATATTTGGCGCAACAGCTCTTTAAGTGCCAGGGCCTAGCTTCTCGCAACCACTCATCTTGTGTGCGTTATATTTTTCACACGAATGGAAGGGACCTACAGTTTAGTGCCGTATCCGAACGGCGATTTGAGAAGCTTTTTCGTGACAACAATAGTCTCGGATGTTTGTCAGACGCTCGCGAGAGGTGGTACTGAAGGACTAGTTCACTTAAAACCCCCTTTCACTTCTTGACCTTGGAGATTGTAGATTGTAGATTGGTTAGATTAGGTCATCTTACCACTGTGGCCTCATTGGGCCTATTGTGATTTTCTCTGATCTTAGAGCTCACTCAATATACCCGATTTGGTGATGAACTCTACTATGCTTTTGAGTGAACTGGCAGATAGGTCTTCTGTTTCAAGGCAGAATTTATCTAAATAACGATGACGTGTTGTGATTAGACTATTATAGTGACATAAGATGTGTTCTGTTGATTCTTTGTCTTCGTTACGACATTCTATTGTGCTTTTCCTATGATGTAGATGTATATTATTATTGTAAGCTGTAAGTGCACTGCGACCTATAAAAGATCTATTGTGCCCCCCATATTACGGCTCTAGTCGATGATATACTCGATCTAGAGCACTTCCTCCAGTCCAGCTGCTACAGCAAACCGGAGTATCTTCAGTGGATCCAGCGAAGGTAAATCCATTTCTGATAGAGGTAGGCACCTAGGTGATTCCTTCTTCGCATTCCATAAGAAGGTGCGCTGCTGTTTCTGCGAAGTCCCTGCAGAATCGGCTGTGTCCGTCTCCTTCTATTCCCAGTTTCCTACGGTGCTCCTTAAGTCTGCAGTGACCCGTTAACATGCCCGCCAAGATGCGAAGTCGATTCTTACTAACTCTAAGGCAGGCTCTGTTTCTTTTCTGGTTGTATTTCCCCAGAAGTTATTTTGCCTGTCTTATTTGGGTAATATCGTCCCAATGTTTGGCCCATTTATTTTCTTCCTCTTTCCTTAAGTCTTCCCTTCCACTGAAGATTTCTGATCCGTTTCTATCTAGTTCATCGGTTGCTTCGTTTCCTTCCACTCCTACATGTCCTGGTACCCAGTAGAGAGTTACTATGTTGTTTGATGTTGTTGGTATTTATTGAATTCGCTGCTCCAGTCTCTTCTGTTGCTCAGCTTTCAGTTAAATTTCCTTTCAAAGCAGTATTTCTTGACTATATCATCTCTGGGCTAGTCCAGAAGCGGAACCGATTTGTACGATCACTTCTACTGCTGCAGTGGGACAGGTTCGCATGGCTCCTGTTAGACATATGTAGGCTAATCTTTCCACTTTGTTGAGGGATGTCCTCGTCGTGGTAGGCCTAGTTCTGTTAACCCATGTCACTGCCCCGTAAGTGATGATGGGTCTTACTATCATCAGGTACATCTATGTCTAGCTTTAGCTGTCTTTTCTTGGTGAAGGGTTCGCTCTAAGTCTTACCATTTTACACCATTTCTGTGTGATTCGTAGACCCTTTTGAATGATTTGGCATCGCGTTTATTCAAATTTCCCCCTATATCGTCGGCATACCCCTGACACGTAATGCCGGCATCTGTCCGTTTGTGCAGTAGTTCATCTGCTACTAGGCTCCACATCAATGGTGATAATACCCCTCATTGTGGACAGCCTCTAGTGGTGCTTATTGTGATGGTTTCTTGTCCCACCTCTACCTCAGCAGTCCTAGTTCTTAGCATCTCACACATCCAGTTACTTGTGGTGTGATTTACTCCTTTTATTTCGAGACCCTTCCTAATTGCTTCATGGGAGGGGTTATCGAAGGCTCCTTTGATGTCTAGAAATGCGCATACTGCTGTTTCCTTGCTCTCCAGTATATCCTGAACTCAACTTGTCAGCTGGTAGAGCGCAGTTTCGGTGGATCTTCCCCTGGAATTCTTTCCAGCACAGTCATTCTTAGGTGATTATCTACGACCTTTTCTAACGTCTTTAACATGAATGAGGTCAGGCTGATGGGTCTAAAGGATTTTGGTCAAGTGGTGTCTCCTTTTCCCACTTTCGGAATGAATATGACCTTTGCCCTTCTCCATATTATTGGTATATGCCCAAGCGCAATGCTGCTTCTCAATAGTCCTAGGAGGTGTGGCAAAATGATTTCCTGGCCTTGTTGTAGTAAGGCAGGGAATATTCCATCCGCTCCCGGTGCTTTAAACGGCTGGAAGGTGTTCAGAACCCATCTTGTGTTTCTAATAGTAGAAGGGCCCTTTGCTCTTCATTTTCGGTAAAGCTGCCATCCTGCTTTTTCAGTGAGCCTGGCGTTCTCACAGAATGCTCTGAAGCTATTTCTTTTAGCTTTTCTGATTTCCAAGTTGTATCTTGCTAATTGCTGGGTGTATGTTTGCCAGTCTCCGTCACGCTTTGCTTTATTAAAGAGCTTGCGCACCTTTGATCTTAGTTTGACTAGCGTTAGGGCAGCTGCTTTCAAATACATCTTTGATCGCCCTGTTTACCACTTCTACGTTGTTTTCCTGTTCTATAAAGTGGCTCGCCGTTTTCTTTCCTTTCACATTTATTAGGTTCCACTCGAGTGTATATCTGTCGCAGTCAGTTTTGCGGGGGTTTCTATTCTATTTCCTCGTTACTGAGACCTTGCTTGAGAGACCTCGTACCTTTCCCCTGAAGTGATAGGGTTCCTATATCAGCACAAGTCCAAGTTGTTGTTTAATGGACGTTCTTAAGATGACGACCGAGACCGCCTTCATGTGATGTAGGTTGACTTGTGCGATACGAGCGAGAGCTTTTTGCTCCATTTCAGTGTTCAGTGCTCCACTTTCAGTGTCTTGCTCATTCAGGGGGATCTCCTCGGCATTTCCTGGTGCTGTTGCTACTGTAATAGAGTCAACTAGATTTGCAGTTCCCTCGTCTTGAGTTACTAATCCTTGGTTGGCTGCGGGTGCTCCGTCCTCCCCCGCGTAGGTTTCGGCTGTTTCGGCTGCCTGCTTTGCAGTCCGCAGACCTTTATTTTGCCGAACCTATATCGGAACATTTAGTTCTGCTTGGCAATCGTCTCTACCGGTTGGTCGTCAATGAGGAAGCTTACCACTCTTCCTTTGCCTTCTTCTCGACTACTGGTCGCTCTCGACAAGTGGGCGTTCAGCCCCTCGTTCTGCACTTCAATGAGGTCTAGCGACTTCTTCTGGTCGTGCCCAGAGCTCTTTGGGAGGAAGACGGTGATGGTGTGGGTTTTGGGAATATCTTCTCCCAAACACGCCGTCAATTTGACCCCCTTCCACGCACTTAGTATTGCTGCTGCTTGAAGTAGCCATTGAGCTGTGTCCTCGTTATAACAGTCAACAAGTAGTAAGCCCAGTCTGAAGTGTATACCTTTAAACTGAAGCTTGCTCTTCCAGCCTAGGGCTACTTCTTCGATAATGGCGTCCTCAAGCGCCGTTTGCTCATTGGTGCTTGGCGTTACCACCGGGTAGCCCTTTGGGAGCACAGCCACTCGCAGGTTTCTCACTATGCCTGCATAGCTGATGCCTGGCTCTACTCTGCGTCTCCTCTCCGCTGGGACGGTGGTTGGGCCCGCCGAGTTGACGCTACTGGTATCTTTATGTCACTTGCTATCAGGTTTCTCTGGGGGTTGATGTTATCCCTTCCCATTTTTAGGTATCCCTGTGCTACTAGAGTATCAGTTACCTCCTTTTTTCTTTCCACGGTTAGTTTCCCTGCGAAACCTTGGGTTAGGAAGCGCAGGTACCACTTTGCACCCGCTCCACTGAGGACTTTTCTCAGCGGGTTATCCAGACCACCGAGCTTATCCCTGTCTGGTAGCGTGGGAGGTTCATGCAGCCGCTCTCTGGGTCTGCTACTCTCCGCTGTGCTTCTTGCCTCCCGGGAAGTGTATTCCTTCTTTACCGGGGATCTTGGCTTTTGGGTGCCTGTAGGCCACTGTCTTCTTGGAGTTTCAGTGTCGCTACGTCTGTGGTGCTCCGTGCTCATTCTGCGCGCTAGAGGTGTCCTGCGCCTAGGGCTAAATCTGCGCGCTGGAGGCGTTCTTCCACGATTCGTGCTAGGCCTGTCGTAGTCTTCATCTAAGAGGTCTCTCTACAGACGACTTGCCATTTCTGTGGCGGTGATATCCCGCATTTATTTTATTTTATTTTTTATTTTTTTCTTTATTCATGTTCCCACGAGTAGCTACGTAAATATTCATCGGCCACATCAAAGCCCCGCCTGATGTGGTCGGGCCATGGTTACTCACTAAGTCGGCCTGGTATCAGGAAGGCTCCGTTCGAATACAGCAGGTATACTCCCTGGCTGTAAACCATCCAATAGGCACGGTCTCGCTTAACACCCTGGATTAGGGGGTTAGCTCTTGGTACGTTACTCCTCAGTCAGCTCATCCGTCAGCAAAGCTCCCGCGGTTGAGTGAGTCTTTGCAACTTAAGCTCTCGCACCGCATCAAGGTGTCTGCCAAGTGAGAGGTGCTATTCCCATAGCCACGAGGTGTTTTTTCACTCAACAGTGGCCTGTAAGGCAACCTGTGGCTATTCGAATCTGACACCTAGTTAATTGTAGGAGTTGTTTCGTTCTTTTAAGGGAAGTATTTGGCAGACAGATCTTGGCTTGTCTGTTGCCTTCAGTTTCCATCCAGTGATGATGCGCTTCTTTTTTTTAGCCAATTTTTGATACGGCTTTTTGCCGTACTCACTTGTAATCCATAGAATGGTTTTGGCATCATAAAGTCTTACGCAGCTCCTATTCTGGCTAGTAGGTCAGCTTTTTCATTTCCTTCATATCCGCTGTGTCTTGGCACCCAAATGAGATGAATTCTTTTTGTGCTGGCTAGTGATAACGAATACTTCGGCTTGGAATACGGAGTTACTTTTTTCCATGCACGAGTGAATGAAGGATTTCGTAGTAGAGCCGTATACTCCAGCCCTTACTCCTTCATCTGTCTTGAATCCGTCTGTGTACCATACATGAGAGTTATTGGCAAATGTAGGTTTATTCAGTTCCCAGTTATTGCAATCTCGAATGTAACCTTGAAGTTGTGACTGAAGTTGAACCTTGGCAGACATTTCTCCGTAATTCTTATTCCTAGTAGTTCATTGTTGTTGAGTTCATACACAATATCCGACTGAACTAGTTTGGAATTTAAGTTATCTTCTGCGATGAGCATAAAGGCGTAAGCCATAGCTTCTTTCCTTATATGAAAATGTAGAGGTGGTAGGTTTAGAATAACCTCCAGCGCTGCAGCAGGAGCAGTTTTATTTGCACCTGTTGTGCATACACAGGCTAGTATTTTTCTGGTCTATAATGAGATCCTTTGTCTATAGCTTTTATTAGGTGAGAATTCCATGTGAATTTTTCATCTAGTGGGTATTTGACCTCCTTAGAGAATTCTATTGTTTCACCAAAGAGCGTGGGTGCTTTTAATCTTTCTCGCTTTCTTCTTTTAGTGAATACAACTATGGTGCTCTTTTTTAGGTTAACGTTAAGGCCAAAGTTTTTGCACCACTCAGCAAATATATTCAAGGCCCTCTGGAGGACATCCGAGATTGTTTATTCGAATTTTCCTTTGATTAATATCGCAATATAATCTGCGTAGCCTTGGTTAAAAAGCCTTCGTTGCTGAATATTTTCAGTAGTTCATTTACTACGATAGACCAGAATAAGGAGAAGAGAACTCCTCCTTAGGGGCATCCTTTCGCAGCAGTGACCCTGAGCTTATTGCTGTTTAGTGAGATGTTATCCAGTTACATGTTGTATTATCTACTCCTGTGTACTGGATGCATTTATATATTTGGGCGTATTCGGTATTATCAAAAGCTCCTTCGATGGCAAGGAAGCAGCCCACAGCAAACTCTTTGTCTCTAAAGGATTTTTTAATCCCATTTGTGAGTGGCATATTGGTTTTTATGCAGAGGATTCATAGCGAGGGCTCTGTCCCTGATATGGCTATCAAGTATTATCTCCATAGTTTTCAAGAAGAACGAGGTAAAGCTTATGGGTCTGTACGATTTCGGTAGTTCTGTTGGTGGTCTACGGCCCGCTTTAGGGATGAACTTAAACGTAACAAGTTTCTTTTTGGCATATAACTCCACGCAAAACTTGTTCTAAATAAGTTGATTAGTATCGTTGTAAAAGTGGGGTGCCTTTTTGAAGGAGAGCAGGGAATATTTCGTCTTCTCCTGGGGCTTTAAAAGGAAGAAAAGAGTTTATGGCCCATATTATTTTTCCTTCGTGGAAGATTTACTTTGATCTCTGCCAGTCCTCTCTGGTTGGTCTTACGATCCTGCTCTGGGGAGGATAGGCTGGAGAGATGGGAGCGATAATGAAATCTGGGAAGTGTGTGTCGACTAGGAACTGTAGCGTCTGTAGCCTGTTTTCCGCATAGGTGCCATCTGGCTTTTTCATTAAATCCGATTTGGTTAGTGTTCTGTTTAGAGATAAGTATTTGAATGCGGGTACTGCTGGGGATATCAGAAAGCCGCTGGCAAACATTTTTCCAAGATTCTCTTTAAGCTCTTCTAATCTCGAGGTTATATTTAGTTAGAGCTTCAGAGTATGAAGTTCAATCATTGTTGCGCTTCGCTTTATTGATTAATTTTCTTGTTTTTCTTGTCCCTGGTCCTCGTGGGACTACCGTCAAATATTATATTGCAAGGTGGGCTACAGTCTTAAGTGTTCGGCTCACTTGCATTTGCAGCTTCCTGTACTGTGTATCTTTTGGGCTCCTATTGGCGCTGTTTTTTTATGATATTTGCCTTATATATTTTTTGCTCATTATCTACCTGCTAATGTTGTCTAGGCTTAAGTTGTCCTCCAGTTTTTTCATCAGCAGCTCTCGTTTTTCTTGGTATCACAGGCAATGAAACATGACGTTTTTTGCATCCTGGACAGCTTCCGTGTAGTGGTGTTGTAATCATGCCTAAACCTGTGGAGAAGGGATCTAAGGCATCTGTGTCTCGTAAGGTAAGCATTTGAGTCAAACAGAAATTTAGGACCTCATTCTTCTATTAACCTACGCATCTATGTCGGGGTTCACTCTGTGCATGCCTTTGTCTGAATAAGTCCATCTCTGCTGACAATCTTGCAGACATCTTACTATTGGTGATATCTGAATATCGCTTCTCTTGCGCTTCATCCGCAAAAAGTTCGATTGGCACCATGTCGTTGAAAGTTGTCCGAATAGCACTACATATTCTTAACGCGTTTATTTTACATGCAGCTTAAGTCTTGCATACCTTCTGTTTCTTCTAGTTCCATATTTGGAACCCGTAGAGCATTATCGATGCCAAAACTCTTGTTAAGAACAGTCTCCTCCTGTATTTTGGCCCGCCAATGTTTGACATGATCCTCGCAGGGCAGCAGTTACCTTTGTTGGTATTGTTTAAAAGTTTGCCTTGCTTGTAGGGAATCTTTATGTAATCCTCTCGCTAAGTAATTCAAAGTAATATTCTTGCTGACTGGCATCCTAGCCAGCACGATAAATATTTCTAAATTGCCGTATGTTTTTATAACCAATAATACACGGTAGCAACAGTATTCTGATAATGTTGTTCTAAAAAATGTTCGAGCCACTTTGTCTGTGTGGCGTATGTGGAATAATAAATTGCAATAGTAGTTTTAAGCTTCGCGAGCTTATGTGTAACATATACGTATGTGCATGAAAATGAAAACGTTTTTGCATATCTAAAGAAATTTTAGTTAAACACTCAGGAAAAGATTGTACCCAGCAGATAGTTATTGAATCATGGTGTAGGATATTTTGGTGTTTCCACGTTTCTCTAACCAGTATTAAATACTTTAAGCCCATTTTGACGATTATGGGCTGTGATATTGGGGATATTGCTATGTCTAAGAATCTTGCCATATTCAAAATGCTGTTCCTTTCATTGTCGCGATTCCCGTAGTATTAAGAACAAACTTATGGCCATTTGAAAGCCATATATGTCTATTGGGATTAAGTGACGTATGGTTTGCAGCGCTGCAGTAGGAGAAGTTATCAGCGCACCTGTTATACTGAGGCATTCTACCCGTTGTTATTTTCTTTTTTTCTTTTTTGAATTCCTTGATGGAGAGTGACTGTTTGATAGGGTGAATTATCGCAAGCAGGGCCATTTCAACGGTTTCACCCTTTTCATACCAATGTTGTAATTTGTATAGTTTGTTGTTATCTACAGAGCCTTTTAAGGAGAGATGAGGTTAGCCTTATTGACCATAGATCCTTTGGAAGTGTTTGACAAACTTTTCCCAATTTTGACATGAAGACTACTTTAACCTCAGCCCAAACTGAAGGTATGGTACCGAGCTTCAAGCAGCCCTTTAAAATGCTTTGTAGAAAAACGTAAATAATTATGTAAGCTTTTTGAAACTTGATTATGTGCATGAAAAATGGCGTCTGTTCCTGTAAGAACTCCTTGTAAAAATTAATAATTGTATACTCGTATTGTTTTCAAAGTCGTACTTTTTCAAGCTATGCCAACAGATTTGTTTTCATCAAAAGTAAAGCCAGCGGCGTTTCTTTAACCATTGTGAATTTCGATAAGGCCATTGAAAAGATTTTAGCAGTCCTTTATTATTTAACAAAATCTTCAACGGGTGAATGATTTTGTACCCCACATCGTAGATATAAGAGACAGGAAGAAGGTGCTGGATCTGAGATGTGCGGCAATTTTTAAAAAATTTTAATAAAATAAATAAATACATAAATATGGGCAAACAGCCCATAAAGGGCCTAGGACTTAGCTTCTCGCAACCATTCGTGTTGTGTTCGTTATATTCTGCCTTCGAATAGAAGATACTTACAGTTTAATGTTTTTTCAAGAGGCTTTCTTAACAATACTCTCGAATGTTTGTCCGATGTTCACGAGAGGTGGGAGAACTTTTACTGCTTTCTGGGATTCAAACATTGAATCTCATACGCAGTTGTCCAACATATTTGCCACTGCACTACAACACCCACTAGTCCTCACCAAGCCAGATACATTAACATGGGGAACGAACACGTGTTAAGAAAAGTTACTGTTAACATGCGACTGACAGCTTTTTTCTTTATTTAAGAGTTTATTACAGTGAATTTGCGTCAATTATAACTCCTATTTTCCTTAGCTGCCAGGCAAAACAAAACAAATAGAGCAAACAGAACCGCGATGTCAAACTTAACTAATAGCACTGAAACCTAAGAAGGCTCCTGGTTACGATTTGCTCACGGGAGAGTTCCTTAAAACGTTACCTGGAAAAGCTTTTATGAAGATTCTCCCCATTATAAACGCTGCGCTTAGATTAGAGTATGTCCTGAGTCAATAGAAAACCGCGGAAGTTATAATTGTTCTATGAAAACCGCCAAATGAAAGAAGTCATACAGACCAATTTCCCTTCTTCCGATTATGTCGGAAGTTTTTGAGAGGATACTACTTAGCGTTTATAGCCGATTATAGAAGTAAAAAGTAGTATCCCCGGCCATCAGTATGGCTTCCGCAGCAAGCATCAAAAAGCTTAGAGAACGTTGGTAATAGGGAAATAGGCCAATACTGGTTCATTAGCCTTTGATTACCTTTTTTGAAAAGGGAAGAATTTCAGCAGTCTTCAATAAAGGTGGAAAACACGTTTATTAAATAAAAAACTTGACGCATCAGCCGCGTAGAAGGCAACATGTCTTGAAAAACAGTTTGTAATACTATTCGAAACAAAGCCATTACTTTAAAAATCATCTGATTCATATCCGAATATAGAAAACAAAGGCAATTACTCTGTGGGGGGTTTGGTTTTTAGTTTATGACTGTAGATGCGAAGTATATATTACTTGATCACGTGCTTAGATCACGATTGAGTTTCATGTTTCACTTTTATTTTCAGCTATTTTCACTTAAAGTTTATGCTGTTTATTATTGTTTTTGTTTTGTTTATGTTCTCCTTCTTTTTGGCCGACAGAGACAGACAAATCGTTTGCCGCTAGAGAGCCACGGCGAAGCGACGTACACGAAAAGCATCTCCAACATTTTTTTTTATGTCTCATGTACTCGATATCAGAGGACAAAAACGAAAACAGCCACCATGGAAAATAACTTTTGCAGCCACAGCATTCCACTTTAACATCGTTTCTTTTAACTTTTTTCCAACGTATGCACTCCATATTTTGTAAAAGGATACGAAAATCGGATGCACAAAAACAATAAATGTTTTTTTTTATTGTTTTTCGTATGACTTTGTCGTAACCTATTCTCACTTAGTGTAACCGACAACACTCGGGAGCAATAGGCTGGCCATATGTCTGGAAAAATTGTTAGCTCTGTTGGATGAGCAACAAAAAAGAACACCAATCTTTCTCTCTATGTCCATCCTTTTTAACGCCTGCACTGTGTAAAACATCTCAAGGATATTCATAACCCCTTGAATGCGCGGAAGTTAAAAATATCCGACATAGGATACACGATGTCGTGTATCAGATTTGAAGTGTACAAAACTCAATGGAAGCTTAACACTTATTTGGCATCAGATCCACGACACAAATGTCGGATACACGACGTTTTCTCAGTTTCATATGACATCGGATGCAGAATACACTACGGCGGATACATCGAAGAGTACAGAACTTAATAAACAGCTATAGTGAGATTAATCGATAAATTTGAACGTCTCGGACATGTTAGTGATGTGAAGACTCCAACTCGTGTTCGTTCGGCAAGGTCAGCTGAAAATATTGCCGCCGTAGCAGGAATTGGGCCTATCTGCAACCACTTTGCACCGCATTTTGCATAAAGATCTTGGCCTACATGCTTATAAGGGAATTGAAGCCGGCAGACCAGGCACAACGCCGTACTTTCGCTGATTGGGTGCTGGAAATAAATGAACAAGATTCTGATTATTCTGAGTGGTGAAGCTCATTTCCAAGGCTCCGGAACTCAAGAGAAATAATGAAACAGTCCCACCATCCACAACGAGTAACAGTTTGGTGTGGTTTTTGGGCTGGCAGTGTCATTTGGTCATAACTTTTCGAAAATGGCGCTGGTGCAACCGTTTCAGTGAATGGATTGCGGTACCAAACGATATAAACTGACTTTTTTGCCTGCTATGGACGTGGATGGTAGGCGCCGTGGCGTAAGTGGTTAGTGTGTCGGATCACTACGCATGAGGTTCCAAATTTGAATCCCAGAAAACACGTAAAAGTTTTTTCACGGTCCCACCTCTCGCGAGCGTCTGACAAACATCCGAGACTATTCTTGTCACGAAAAGCTTCTCAAATGACCGTTCGGATACGGCGCTAAGAAAAACTGTAGGTCTCTTCCATTCCTGTGAAAAATATAACGCACACAACGTGAGTGGTGGCGAGAAGCTAGGCCCTGGCGCTGTTGCCCCAACATTTTATTTTTTTTTTCTTATGGACGTCGACTACGTTCATTTTCAGGAGGACGGCACCACATGCCACACAGCTGGTGAAACAATGGCTATATTGCGTGAAAAATTTCCTGGACGTGTGATTTCTCGAAATGGAGGCTTCAATCGACCGCCGAGATCGTGCGATTTAACACCATTAGACTTTTTGCTTTAGAGCTAGGTTAAAGATAAAGTCTACGCCAATGTTCCACCAATCATTCATGCATTAAGAGAAAATATCAGAGTTATTATTCGCAAAATACAGCCGCTATTATGCGAAAACGTGATGAAAGATTTCATCAAAAGAAAGACTATTTTTAAGCAGAGCCGAAGCGGACATTTGATAGATATTTTATTACATTACTAACATCTGAGTTTATACTTTAGATTAAAATAAAAATATCACAACTTTTCATAATAATATTGCGTTTTCTATTTATTTAAATGACACCTCTTGTTGGATGACCCTTTATTTGGCATGGAATATGTATGTAGACTACTAAAAAGCTGGATATATATGAAACGGCCCTTATTTATTACGAAACTGTTCTCTCCACTTTGTAATACTTCATAAATATATAGTTCCTGAATGGATAACTACACATGTAGTCCGTAGCATAAATATTCCATTTTAATTGGCAATCAAATGCATGTAAGTTAACATCTGCTTCACAATAGCTTGACAATTGTACTCGTATCTATTCTACTTTTATTTGCATCATTATCTCAGCAACACTGCAGATAATTGTAACAAGTAAAATACGTTTTTACTGCAATATCCCAAATCAAATCTTTCACAATGCAGGTATTCCATCCTTCCCTCCTGGTTTATTTCATTGAATACCTACCCTGTCTGCTCGACTGAAAGCTTTACAACAATAACCGCTTAAATAAACCAACAACTTGAGAATTCCCCTTCCCTCACCTATCACACACAGAACACAGAACAGAACTTGGCTGTAACGTAGGGAGCCATAGATAGGTGTATCTATTCATCGATCAAACGCAGAATAATCGCAAATAACAAAAGCTGGTAACGGTGCCACTAAAGTTATTTCTGGTCCTGATTTTACTCCTGCCGCAGACGGATTATATGGGTTGTAAGCTCCAAAGTAACGACGAATGCCTTCAGCAATGAACTTCCATCCGTTCTCATTTTATACTTCCTTTTTATGGCTGTTGTTGCATTGAAAGAGTTCCACGAAGGCGGTGGCGACAGATCTTTATTCTCACATTGAAGGGCAAACCAAGGATATATCAAAATGAGAGTTACGAAAATTTTCCTTCGTTATTATCCTCCAGGTAAAGTAAGAAATATACAAAAGAAAATGCTATAAAGGAAGAATAAAAAAAATAATAATTGTCATCATTCCCACCATACCACAGGCATTGGATTCTGTTGTCGCAGTCTCGAGGGCGTTGAGAACATCAAGCACATTGACTTGCTGGACTTGGACACAAAGTAAGTAGGATGGAACCCAAAACCCTTCTTTTTTATTGTTATGGCTGTATCTGGAAATCCCGATGACAAAAAAGAAGGGTTCTCCACTCGTCGCGCGCCTGAAAATCCCCAGAGACGTCGTCGTCCTAACAGTGCAGCTTAAAATGGTAAATGTCCTACATTTGCGTCTCAAAGAGAAGTCGTTTGATAAGCCATCTCTAGGAACGGGTACTGTTAACCAAAAATAAACCGTCCATAATAGCTGCAAACGTAGATTCCAACAAAAAGGGAAACCAGTGTAATATCAATTAGGGGCTTCCTTACATCAAAAGGGAAAGAAAAAAAATTGGGAGGAAATATCTCTAAATACGAAATCAGTTTATTTGCAAATTCATCTCTCATATCCCATTCCGCAATTTGTTATCTCATTGCAGGACAAAAGTGGATCAAGTCGTTGCCGAAATATCCTCCAAGGAACAATGGCTGGCGAATCAGCCAATTAACTTGATACTCGAGGATGCTATCGCCAAGTTACAGATGAAATTACGAGAACCGACAAAGAAGAAATTCTACCTTTATCGTAGTGTACAATCGCATATCCTGCCGTTGACGAATGTGTGCTTCGATAGGAGTGGCGAACGATGTCTTACCGGAAGTTACGATAGGACGTGTCGAATAATAAGCACAGAAGATGGCAGGGAGGAGAATTCATTGCAGGGTCACAGTAATGTGGTATTCTCTGTGGGCTATAACTTTCCAACGTGGTAAGTTTTACATTTATTGTGCCTTCAATATGTTTGTATGTATCTTATTTACGCGGATTCGATTTTATTATGCTTTGGGAGTAGCCCCTACAATGAAGAATAGAATAGATGATGATAGCGTTTGAGAAAATGTAAACGAAATTTGTTTGGTATAAGCGTTTAAGTCACGTGACCTTGATCCAAATTTGGTGAATTGAATCAGGCGGAGTATTCATTCTCCATCATATCTTGCATAGGCGGCAGGAGTTTCTCAAGGACATTGCCTGTATCTTTAAGCGTTGCCATAAGCAATCAGAATGGATGAAGTATTCATTTGAAACCCTTGAATTTTGTAGAAATTTAGTGGGAGTGACTGATGACTGCGTGGTAAAATCGCATCATCACCTCCTCATGGTGCCCGCTGGATAGCTATCTGATAGTGAACTAACGATGACCGTATGCTGAGTCTGACGATATACATATATGTAGCTGAACACTCAGACCTGCGTAAGCACATCTAGGTGAACTTCAGCACGCATATGTTTAACCAGATAAGGCATATGTTGTTGACCTGATTGGCTGAAATATGCGTCTCAGAAGTCTAGCTAGAGCTCCTCAGAAAGAGGACGTGTGGCGAATGAATTCTCCCGATAGAACCAACGGTGACGTCTAAAGGGCGGCGGATACTTTACTTGAGCTACTTCGACATATTTGGACCTGGGGTCTGTAAGGATTTTCAATACTGCTTCAGGGTACTAAAAAAGAGATGGTGGCGGATGAACTCTTAATGGGCCAACGGCAGAGCTTATATCCCCAAAGTAGGTTACTAGCATCGGTGTATCCGACTCCTCGTCCTAGGGGTTGCAAAAAAGAGTCTGGTCCTCCAGGTTGGGGGTTGTGCCGTCGAGTTTACTTCCCTACTACGTAAAAAATCTTCGGTTACAAAGCAACGAATAGTCTCGGATATGGATGAATTTACTGTTGCGACCCAAGCAAACGTAAAAAGGACAACAGTCTTCGTGTCTGCATGTGTAATGTTAGGTCCCTCTACAAACCACCTGCAGCCGAACAATTGCAGACATTACCGCCATCCTAGAAGTGCGATCGGATAGGCCGGGCAAAAGGAGAATAAGACTCTTGGACAAGACGTATGAGTAATGCCCTACACACGATGTTAAAATTGTCCTATGTGATTTTAACGCAAAGCTAGGAAGAGAGGACGTCTTTAGTAGCGTGATCGGAAAACACGATCATCACATCCAACAACGGACTCAGGCTAGTCAACTTTGCGGTGGGACGAAACTTTGTCGTAGCCAATACGCGGTTCCCACGTCTCGATATTCACAAGCGAGCATGGATCTCCTTTGATCGAAAAACAGTCAACCAAATCGATCACATTGCGATCGATGCAAGGCACTCTTCCAGTATTCTGGGTGTCCGGACTTTCCGAGGAGCTAACATGGACTCGGATCACTACCTAGTTGTAGCCAAGGTACGGATGCGGATATCTAGAATGGAGCGAAATCGATGAAATACCGTGAGGAAATTTGACGTAGGGCGGCTACAATCGCAAGAGACTGCCAGATCCTTTGCCGATCGAGTTTCTTTTAATCTTAATCTAAGTCCTATGCCGCCAGCAGCAAATGCGGAAGACCAGTGGCAGCGGTGCGAACAAGCCATCAGAGATCCCGCCTCTGATGTATTGGAATTCTCTCGGCCACCACAACGAAACCCTGGTTTGATGAGTAATGCCGGTAAGCACATGCAAAAAAACAAAAGGCGTACAAAGCGTCGCTGCATAGAAGGGCCAGAGCTACTCGCGAGCTTTACGAGCGGAGGAGAAAAGAGGAACATTGACTTCTCAGAAAGAAGAAAAAGGAGCATGAGAAGCGCTCGATCGATGAGATTGAGAGACTTTATTGCAAGAATGATGTTCGAAAATTTTACCGAAAGGTAAAAAGAACATGCCAGGGTTTTACAGCCAAAACACAAGCCTGAAGGGACGAAAACGGCAATTTTGTAGTAGGATCGCAGTCGGTGCTGAGGATATGGAAGGAACACTTCTGCAAACTGTTAAACGGTGGTGATGACCAATATTCTGCTGTCAGACAGAATGAGTAATTCAGCAGTGACGATGACAGTCAAGATTCCCGTCAACCCGATCAGAATGAAGTGAGGATAGAGATATCTAAACTTAAATCTAACAAAGCTGCTGGAGCCGGCGGCCTTGCCGCTGAAGTTTTCAAGGCAGGAAGAGATGAGCTGGTAAGGAGCAAGCAGTAGCTCATCTGTAAAATCTGATTGGACGAAAGTATGCCCGATGAATGGAACCTCAGCATCGTTTGCCCGATCCTGAAGAAAGGAGACCCTCTGAACTGCGCCAACTACAGAGGTGTAATTCTTCTCAATATCGCATATAAAATCTTGTCTGCCGTATTATGTGAACACCTAAAACCGATCGTCATCAACCTGATAGGTCCTTGTTAATGCGGTTTCAGGCCAGGAAAGTCCACCATTGACCAAATATTCACAGTACGATTTCAAAGTTGCCTATGATAGCGTGTATAGAGAGGAGTTATACAAAGTCATGTATAGTATTGACATCCCTGCCAAGCTCGTCCATTTGTGCAGAATGACGATGAAAAACTCTCGCTGCTCCATCAAAGTCGGTGAGAACATCACCGAACCATTCGATATCTTTTACAAGTCTGTACAACTACTCGCTTATGCCGATGGCATTGACATGATCGAAAGAACTCAGCAGGCAGTCAATGGCGCATTTGCGAATATTGAGATCGAGGCCACAAAGATGGGTTTAGCGGTCAATGAAAGCCAAACAAAATATATTCTGTCTACAAAAAAGGACACCCAACATTGGCGTCTTGGACAGATATAGTTTTGAGGTAGTTAAGGACATTTTCTACCTAGGCTCTATGGTGAGCTCCGCAGATGATATCAGTGGGGAGATCGCACGAAGAATTACTCTTGCCCATCCCTGTTTTTTCTTCTTCCTTTTATCAGCGAAGTTATGATCCGAAGATAAGGGATCATAACCCTCCCACTTCACCGCATTCTACTGATCCGCCTGTGGGGTTCGCCTTGCCAATCCCTATTTCTATAGGTTAAGAAGGCAATTGGGTAACAAAAACTTATTTCGAACTAATAATGTAATTCTGTATAACACACTAATCATCTCAGTCCTGCTATTTGGCGCAGAGGCATGGACTTTGTCAAAATTAGATGAGTTTGCCCTTGGTTCGAGTGATCTTTGATCCCAACTGCATTGACAGCAAGTGGAGGAGAAGGTACGATGACGAACTGTACAGCCTATACAGTGGCATCGGCTTATCCAGAAGAGTTCACATACAGCGACTAAGATAAATGAATTTTCAACATTCCAGCCCAGAAAAGCTTCAGATCCACACCGGTTGGACGGCGCAGTAGAGGACAGCCTCGCAGCAAGTGACACAAATAAGTGGAGGGGGCCTTCAATCAACTTGGTGTGCGCAACTGTAAGCAGCTGGCTCGTACCCAGGGTGGCTGGAGAGGTTTTAGGCTCAGGTCCACCCCGGATTGTAGCGCCACCTAACTAAGTAAGTAGGTAAATAAAATCATAGGAATCAAAAAACAAATCATTTTGCGATTTGAGCGCTATCTCCTGAATAAGTCACTGACTTATTCCTTAAACCATTTCTTTCTTCTTTTCTCTCAGCTCCAATAGGAGCTCAGTGATGACCTTAAATTAACCTCGCCTTTTTTTCTGATTGTACTTCCCTTTACAGAATTCTCGGCTAAGTCGCTTTCAGACTTCCTGACTTTCTGAAAACTTCAAGATTCTATTCTGGACCTCGGTGAAATACGAGTATTTGTGAGGTTAGCTTGCGTAATAAATCTTCGATCAAACGCCATGTGAGAAGCTTGATTTCTCTTGCTACAAGCATCTGATAACATTATTGATGCAAGTCGGTATTCAAAATTATATTTATTTACCACATTTTTCGAACTCGTCCTAGGTACTTATTGCACTTGAAGTCTATTCGTCAGTAGTTCCGTGACCAAGCAGAGTCTAATAGTCGTAGATTTGTCTTGATATCGATGGAAAATGATCTTAAAATCTTGTTAAGTTCCACAAGTGTCCATTTCGCGTTGGGAGCTCTTACCAGTGTATCCTCCTTTGCTCCACCATTTACACTCCATAGGACCTGGGAGCTTAGGACCTGGGAGTTTTTACAGTCACGGTTAAAGACCTGAGCAAGGCCTTAAGCGCAACAAGACTATCTCTACAGACGGGTACATAAATATACTCAGACCTTTCCTTGGAAAACGGACGCATATTGGCCTTACGAGAACTAACGCCTAATGTTGTTGTCTTTCATGAATACATAGGAGCAGACTGTTGATTGATTTTGGGATCATCTGTGAAAATTTGACTATTTTGCATTGGCTCGGACTATGACCGGGGCTAGTCCAAAACACAAGGAAAGTCTACTATGATTTCGCACTGCCTATATGTACTTGAACTAGGGTGCTACCTAGAAGTTGGGTGAGAGTATATAGCCTTGACGCCTATGGCAAGGTTAAACAGCTTACAAGGCAGTCTCTTGTGTTGTACACTGTACTTAAGCTTTTCATACTACATTTGGATCAAGCCATCTGCTGTAACTTTTTTTTTTCAATTTTACGTCATTTACCAAACACTCTCTAAGAACTCGCTTACGGTCACGAATCTGTATCCAATCCTTTATCCTCCTATCCTCATTTCTTATTTCATTATATTCGCAATATTTGTTCAGAAAACCCTCAATTTTTGCTCTTTCTGATCAAAAATACTGGGGTTTCCTCTGATAACTTCTTAAAGCCCTTCTAAATAGATTTCAATCGTATTTCCTCACACAAAAGTACAGACAATGCATCTGCAAGGCAATTGAGTTGCACACATCCTTCGGCCTAACATCAATTTAACCAAATTTCTTTCTTCCAGTGACCGCATTGTGACAGGATCCTTTGACAAAACGGCAAAAATTTGGAATGCACGTACAGCAAGTTGCCTCACCACCCTGCCCGGGCATTCAGCTGAAATTGTTGGAGCCGAATTCAACCCAATGCATCTCGACACAATAGCAACCGCATCCTTAGACAACACCGCAAAGGTATTCCATGCAGAGACTGGCCAGGAACTAATGTCTCTCAATCACCATGGAGCCGAAGTGATTTCGGCTCGATATAGCCGAGATGGAAATTTATTGCTAACGGGATCCTTTGACCATACAGCCATACTCTGGGATACGCGTTGCAACACGTAGGCAATAGAGCATAGTGCTGGTCCTTCAAGTCTTTTGACATAATTAATTCTATTCGTTTGCAGGACAGTAACCAGTCTTCGTGGACACACGGCAGAATTGAGTAATTGCATTTGGAATTTCAACGGTGAATTGATGGCCACGAGTTCCTTAGATTCCACAGCACGAGTTTGGGATTTACGAAACGTACACGAGTCCTTGTTCGAAATCACCGGCCATAGGGATGAGGTTCTAGATATTGCATTCGATTACAGCGGCAAATTGTTGGCCACCGGTGGAAGTGATTGCACGGCCAGGGTGTGGAGTATTAAAGGCGAGCTCAACTTACTATCGCTTATGGCTGGCCACAGCGATGAAGTGTCAAAGGTTAATTAAAATAGAGACATGCATGAGGATTAATAGCATTTATGAATTTCTCATGTTGTTCTTGTAGGTTTGCTTTAGTCCTCCGGGTGCTGTCCTGATGAGTGGCTCTGCAGACCAGACTGCACGTCTGTGGTTGACCGAGAGTGGAATTTGCTCACAAGTCCTATCGGGGCACGATTCCGAGGTGTTCTCGTGTGCATTTAGTTATGCTGGTGATATAATAGTTACAGCTTCCAAGGACAACACTTGCCGGCTGTGGAGATGATACGATTGGTATACTGTCAACTTCTATGTTGATGACGATAGTTCTTGATAAGTTCTGTCGAGAGTGGGTGTGGTGGTAGAAGAATAAATACATAAGTTGTACTTTATCGACCCGTTTGTGACCATTCATATGGAATTCGAATCAGGTTTAAATGTGTCAGCATTCGTTCGGTTCAGTGTGTCCTTCTCATTTACTTCCAGCCAGAGTAGGGGTTGGTTTGTGAATGAATGCCATTGAGGAAACATTTCCAATATTATTAGCAAATTGGGGGAGTCCATGCCGTCCGAGGCATCAATCTTTCTGATGATTGCGATAGTTGAGGAGGAAGCTTGGAATGGAATTCAGTAGGGTGGAGAGCATATATAAATTCTATTGTCAGCAGATCCTTGGGTAAGTTTGTTTGATTCAGTGCCCAATGGAGCAAATTTATGAAGCAAAGGAAATCGACTGTTTACGCACATTGGGTGTATATGTAATAAAAAAGGAATACTTCCGAAGATTACATTTACTGATCGGCGGTAGATGGATGCAAGGATACAAGGTGATTGACCGCTAAATGAAATAAATTTCATGTGTGCAAGAAATTTTTGTGAGTTACCAGGAGAAATGAAGAACATTTCTATTATCAACACACTTGTCACAGAAAAGAAGAAAAAAAA
Organism: Brachypalpus laphriformis; assembly: GCA_945910035.1. Lineage (NCBI taxonomy): Eukaryota > Metazoa > Arthropoda > Insecta > Diptera > Syrphidae > Brachypalpus > Brachypalpus laphriformis. The sequence continues at coordinate 284,592,349 of OX246754.1, forward strand.
ACACAATTTTAGTAAATGGGACATTTACCACAGAGACGCATCTAGATGGATTTGAAGTGAGGTACAGCTGGTGGCTCTTTTTATTGCCAAAGTTGTGAGTGGACTCACATTTTCAAGAAGAATTAATATACAGCGCACGTGAATAAATGGCGTGATTTATAGATACTAAATTACAAAGGCAGTGCTTTTCTACTTTGTTTCTTTTTGTCTTATATAAGATTGCCATGCTATTGGACTGTCTGTATCTATTTTTCTCCATTAAGGACAAAAAAATCGAACAGATAGCAAGGGCTTTATATAAAAGACATAACAACTATTGCTTATAGATTAGGTGGCATTGTTTTTCGAAAATTTGCATAATCGCTTTATTACAAATTTGTAAAGAGCACAATTAGGTACTGTACACCCCACGTTGCGTTGGGCGCCATTCCGAGTTTTCCAACAAATGCACAAATGCAGACAGTTTGAGATTTTAGAAAATCAAGTTTTGACAGCCTTTATTATAAAATGTCTTTTTTAATAAAAAAAATTAATAAAAATCACCACCATGAAGGAAGGGTTGAAGGAATTAATTGACATTAGGAAAGTAACTGTAGAACCAATGAAAAATCGGTTTCCAACTTAATAGAAAGACTTTATTGATTTACTTAAAACTATTCTAATGTGGATGAAATGAAAGTTAATTAAATGTTTGGTGCGAGCGTGCGGTATGTCGTGGTACTTATCCTTCGTCTCTCTCCTGTCTGGTTTTTATCTAACTTTCCAGATAACATTTGAACGACGACGTGGCTAGAAGCTGACCGATTAAGCTTGGCTATAAGTGATGCCACGTTAACGCTTTGTGACAGAGATGCCACATAACCAAACACCTTCTAACTGTAGCCAAAAGAACAAAACTGGATGCGGACTGGGACGATATAAGTCCAGTCAGACAAATTTCAAAAATAAAACGCAGAAAGCTAAACAACATTCTTGGCAAAACTTCTGTAATGATATTAAGGGTACGGCAGAATCTGGGAGACTGAGGAAAATCCTATTCAGAGAAACAAAAGAAACCCGACGGAAGATGGACTGATTCCTGTGCAGAATCACTGAGTTCTCTGCTAAAAACACACTTTCTGGGATGTACGACCCATCTAGATAATATCATAGGAAGCGGAAACTCCAACAGATCTAATTACAGAGAAAAAAATTGAGTGGGCAATTAGATCGTTCTCTCCCTTTAAATCCCCCGGATCCGACGGAATTATCCAGATCGTGTTACAGAAAGCCATGACCACATTTATCCCGGTACTCAGTAGCCTCATTTGGGGGTATACACCTAGAGCATGGACAGAGGTTAAAGTGATCTTCACCCCCAAGGCCGGTAGGGCGAGCTACACTACCGCGAAAGTCTTTAGGCCAATAAGTCTTACCTTCTTTGTCCTAAAGACTTTTGAAAGCTGACAGCACAGCAAACTACACCCTGGTGATCTGACCCCAGCGTAGCACGCTTATATGAAAGGAAGAGACAGCACTGCACTATGTCGTCGGCTCAATAGAAAAATCATCAAAAGACAAAGGATAAATACTCACCGCTTTCTTAGGGACTGAAGGAGCCTTTAACAATGTCAGAACAGATGCGGTATATAGAGCTTTAACGAATCGCTCCAGAACTCCCTGGTAAAGTGGATCGTCAATATGCTAGAGGAAAGACATATTAAAGTTAAACTCAGAGAAACAAAGTTAGAAGCCTGCGGCTCTAGAGGGGTTATATCCCCACTGCTGTGGGTAATTGTCCTGAATGAAGTTCTTTTAAAACTCAGAAGCAGAGGCGCCAAAACCATACCTTATGCGGTCGACATTGTGCTTCTAGCAACAGGGAAATTGATCCCGACCCTGAACGAGCAAATTGAAAGGGCGCTAAAAACCATTGACTCCTGAACGAAGAGATGTGGACTAGCGCTCAATCCCCAGAAAACGGAGTTAGTACTATTCACTAACAAAAGAATAATTCTACAAATCGTAACACCTTCTGTAAGCGGTATCCCCATAAATATCTTAAACAGTGCAAGATACCTTAGCCTGGTGCTCGATAGGAAACTGAACTGGAGACTGAACTATAACGATAGAGCAGGGAAGAATAGAGAAACGAGAAAACACCTAACGAGCGATACATAGCTATATACACCGATGGATCCAAAATGGAAATAGGTGTAGGCACAGGCATTTTCTCTGAACCGCTTAGTATCTCCTTGTCAGCTCTGCCTCTGAACTACAGCAGCGTTTTCCAGGCAGAAGTCGTAGCAGTGGCAATAGCAGCCCATGAGACTGCGATGACGGCAATACCACGAGAGGATATCACCTTTTTCATCGACAGCCAGGCAGCGATAAATGTAATATCTGCTACAGAAATAGAATCGAAGCTTGTGAAATGTAAAGGTAAGGGTGGTCGGACCCTCTGCTGGGTCCCTGGATAAGAAGGCATGCATGAGGGAATGAGAAAGCCTGCGAACTGGCTTGAGGAGTGTCAGAACTAAACTCGGACTAATCCGACCCCTCAGTGTACATCTCACCTTGCACACTCAAACTCGAAGCAGGGAACAAAGCTCTAACGGAAGCGAACAGTAGGTAGACCTCTCCACCTGTATCACCACGAGGAAACAATACCTTACATTCGACAGAACAAGAACCAATAGATATATGCAGAGGGATAGAAAATCCCTCTCTACTCTCATAGGAGTCATTATGGTGATACCACATGAAAAACTTACATGTGACGAACGAAGACTGTAGTGACGAGGATATTCAGGAGGGCACTACCGACTTCTTAGCCACTGCCCAGACCTCTACCATCTAAGAAATAAGTTCCTTGTGCAATGCTCTTTAAGGTCTTACAAGAATTGTCCAACATACCGATAACCGACATGGCAAACTTCATTAAATCCTCTAGATGGTTTGTATCTCGGGCACAGTGAGTATTAAATGCTTTCTACTAGGCTGTGTACATAAACGTTTAATTTCTTTTTCACGAGGAAGGGATTCATTCTATCTTCTTTCCCCCATGGGTAACACAGTAGGTCTACATTGACCTAAGTGTGATGTAGAGGATTTCTACTCTACTACGGACAAGTCACACAAGTATTAATTGAATTTTTGTTAAAATAAAAATAAATAATACTTGACGCAACAGCTCTTTAAGTACCAGGCCTAGCTTCTCGCAACCACTCATGTTGTGTGCGTTATATTTTTCAGACGAATGAAAGGGACCTACAGTTTAGTGTCGTCACATTATCACAAAGGACCTTCACTGGTCTAAGTGTGTCTGCAGTCTCGTGTGGACAGCCAACCTAACTAAACTAGTGCCGTGTCCGAACGGCGATTTGAGAAACTTTTTCGTGACAACAATACTCTCGGATATTTGTCAGACGTTCGCGAGAGGGACCGGGAAAAAACTTTTAGGTGTTTTCTGAGATTCAAACTTGGAACCCCATGCGTAGTGATCCGACACACTAACCACTTGCGCCACGGCGCGCACACTAAATTTTTGTTAAAACCCAAAAATCAGAGCAGTCAGACTCGAGGCGATTTATTATACTACTTGGCAGCAACCTGTCATTAGTACTGTAGTTGGAGAGACTTCGATGTTATTTGTTTTCTTTATATATTCCGGTGGTTGTTGGTTACTGTTCTCCGATGGGGCTCGAACCTGTACACATAGGGTAAAAAGCAAGCGTCCACTTCACCATTGCCACTCTAGTAATTGATCTTACTTCACCCACTAATTAACCTAGTAGAGCTAAACGTCAATTTAGAAAGGATCATCATAGCTGCACTTACTAAATTAAAAAAATAACCAACCAAAAGAGCGCTAAAAGAAAGCTAAGTGTATCCAGGGTTGTAAACAGCAACAGCGGTGGAAATTATCTTAAATCTTCTACGCTTTCATGAATCAATGAATCTCATGTCAGATGGATCATACGATGATGAATGATTCGAAGCTGGAATGTACGATGTAAATTAAAATTCACTCAATTGGATGCCAGTAACGAAATGGCGAACGAACTAGCCATTTAGCGAACTAGCATCATCGAACTTCTCAATACCAAAACTAGAAGGCGGTTTAAGAGTGATTATTAGTGAACAATAATCACAGTGAGCAGTGAAGGAAGAAAATAGTTGAGACTAACAGTGATTTAGTCACTCTTAAGATCACAGTTAGCATTAGGTAATTATTTTGTTCTCTTTGGTACAGAATATAAGGCGTAATAAAAATATTGAACATAAAGCACCAAAATTATGAGCAAGTCAAAGACGAAAACAGTACGAATAGAAGCACATGCACGTCAAATAATTAAATTTTTAAATTTTTCCCTACCTAAGATCATACACAATTGTACACAAAATCAAATGAAACGATAGAGTTACGATTTGGTATGTACATACTTACGCTAAGCAACACAAACATCACAATCACAACTACGAGTATGTTCTGTTATATGGTGTGTACCTACAATGAGCACTGAGCAGCTGTAACATAAAGAGCATTCATAATCGCATCACATCTATGTACTGTGATTCGGTATGTAGTCGTACCTATCACCAATCTATCACAACTATGCCCTACTTAGTAGGATAAACACAGTATTCGATATACAAGTTTGAGCACATTAGGAGCATGCTACGAATGATTTGAGCAACAATGAAAGATACGATTGCCTTGCATATATAATAAACTTCGGTTTTGTAGGTACGTATGTACTCATACATAGCACATATGTATGCCTGATCGATGTTACTAAAAAAGTGCAGTGTGTGTCAAATAGAAAAGCACTGTTAGAAACTGAGCAGTGATACTGAGGAATTCGCAGCTCAGCGAGAAAAGCAAAGTGATGAATAGCAGTGATTGCAATCACAGTCTCAACTCTAGCTAAGACCATTCTATGTTTTATCAATCATCACATAGCAAAAAAAAAGAACTCATCGGCGTATCATTGCTGAATGAAAACTCAAGGTAATAGACAAGCCAAAACAACCTGCCAACTAAGTTCGACAGAGGAATGAACTCCTAAAATTGTGATATGGAAGTTGCCCATTCGGCATCGGTCATGCCTGCTACTATCCCGTGTTGAGCCAGTTTTCTCGGCTCAACACGGGATAGTAGCAGGCTAAATGACATAGTTTTTGCCCAGTTGGTGCCACAGGACCAGGGTATCGACGACGTAGTTCACGTATCCAAAACCACCGACCGATCGATTTATTTGTGAAAAACATTCACACAATTCCGCGTTCTTTGAGAGTATAGCAATTCATTGTCTACGAGTATTCTGCTTCTGTTTACTTCACGAATTTCAAAGTCGCGATGACATACGACGCCATTTGTAAAATGAGAGCATCTTTCGATAGGGTGATGACTTTTGCGACACTTTACATACATACGAGTATGCACATTTTGACGCAACAGCCTATGGCCTAGGCCTAGCTTCTCGCAACCAATTGTGTTGTATGTGTTATATTTTTCGCACGAATGGAAGAGACCTAAGGTTTTGTGCCGTATCCGAAGAGCATTTATTTTATTTTGTTTTTGAGAAGCCCTCTCATGACAACAATACTCTCGGATATTTGTCAAACGTTCGGGAGATGTGGGACCGTGAAAATACAAACGCAAGGAAATCCTTTCTCTATTTATGTCACATTTGGATCTCACTCACGCGGGATAGCGAAAAAAATTGTGAATATAGCGAACCTAAATAAAAACTCTACATTCCCGCTATTTGCTCCCACTCTCGCTTTTGCGTTGCGTTTTGCGTTGAAGCTCATACGCCCTCACACGTTACAAGCTGGTAATAATAACCGCAACCTCACACATCGACAATTGCTTTTCACTTGAAAAGCACAATGAAACACACAAAAACCAATTAAATGGCTATGTTTTATTGTATTTGATTGAACATATTTTGCCGTTTAATGTTTGAATACAATTTCGGGCATATGAACGCCTCCAATATGTTTTACAAAGGTCAGGTTAAGTTCCAAAACGTCAAAAAAATGCGCATTGTGAATGCACACTGCTTTCGTGATGCGATGTTATGATACTTTTGCGCTGCTTTGCAATTTTTTACGTTTTGGAACGACTTTGATGCTAACAAAATTATACAATATATACCATCGTACTATCATCAAATGTTTTAAACATCAATAATGTCTAAAAGATTAGTAACAACCACAGTTTTGAACAATTTACGGCTATGAATCCATTTTATTTGGCGGGATATTCAAACTGAAATGCCAATGTCATTTGCATTATAATCATTCATGATGCTCTGTTTGCTTTTGTTTGCGCAGTTGATGCATTCACAATGCGTTTTGAAAAAGTATGCATTGCATCATAGTAATCCGTTTACGTTTTGCAACGCTTTATTAAGCGGTAAATCTGAAGTACTGCGTTTTAGAATTCAGCCTCATTCTCTCTGTCCGATTTTTGACTACTTTTTCGAGTAAATCGGCCTGTCCATCGTGAATAGCAATCAGATTTTTGGCTTCCAAATGGTCAATAGTCTCTGGTTTATCCGCATAAACTTATGCCTTTGAGTGGCCCCAAGGAAAATAGTCGAGAGGTGTCAAATCGCATGATCTCGGAGGTCTATTGGCATGTCCATTTCGTGAAATCATCTCGCCAAATTGTGATTTGAATAAATCGATGATGTAGCTCAGCGTTTGGCACGTAGCGCTATCCTGTTGAAACCACACCTCGCCTTGATCAATTTCATCCATATTTTGAAAGAAATTTTCGTTGAACATGGTTCGTTAATGATCTCTATTGACCGTGACGCGAACTCCGGCCTCATTTTTAAAAAAAAATAATTGCCGATGATGCCACCAGCGTGTAAACCGCACCAAACTGTGCACTTTTCTGGACGAGATCGTACTGAGTGGATATTGTTCTGAAATCTTTCTTAACATGGTATGCAAAAAGAAATACACTAACCGAGCATTGTGAGCACGATCTCAAAGTGTTGATATCGATCAAAAATGAAAAGCGCGGTTTAAGACAGCTTGTTTTGATATACAAAAGGATGAGATCGATCTCATAAATAGTTACGCATGGTATTTCCCTTACTCAGTTCATATACAACTGTCAAGATGGACGAAATTCAGCTAAATTTCGCTACAAATCGAATTTATAAAAATAGAAGGTCCAGTTGGTGAAGATTTTCGTCAGCTGGGGCCTCACTCTGTATTGCTACTCGAAAGTCAAATTCTTGCGAAAGTGCTTTGCGATTCTAATCTTAGCCGGCACTCTGTAAGAAAACAGAATCGAATGGAAGTATTGCCAACTGGGGCTACGAAATGTGCGAATCTTGCTTCGAGTATCGAACGCCGAAATGTCACTTTGATGCAAATTTCGTTCCAAAGAATTTTGTGTTTTATTTATATTTGAGAAATAAAGTTAAATATACATATGTTATAGAAATGGAACTGGTTTAAGGGTTAAAATCCCACTTCTGATCTTTAAGGGTTAAACTAAATGGTTATATTTATATACTAAGCTGTAGGCGTATAAGCATAATATAATAAACCACTCGTTTCTACTTCAGTTCGTTGACTGTCCCTCGCGCACTGCATCGATCGTTGTTTGTAGGGGTTCGATGATATATCTGTCTGCCGAACATGTTGGTCCTTGTTCGCTCACCGCTGACTCCTTGGTTCGCGTTACACTGGATGCTGTCGAATTGTGCTTCCATCAAGATGACACACAAGGAGAAAGAATAGAACGCAGGCGAATTACAAAAAGGTCGAATATAATGGAGCTAAGTGATAAAAAGTAGAAGAAAAATATAGCAGTGGTTGGTTCAACCCGAAACTGCGAGAATTAGGTGGGAAATACACGATACAACCGTCGTACCGACATCGATATACTGTTGTATGCAGCACACACACTCAATTTGCATACGACTTACGTCTAACCAGACATTTTATTCAGCCATTTTACACATACACACCATATAGTTTCCATACAATTTCTGTATGTTACAGCTGTTCTACAGTCAAGACCATGTGACCATACGATATCGGTACAACGGTCAGTTGTGTGAATACACACGACACGATTATCGTATACAAAACCAAAGCTGTCAAACCGATGGTACAACAGTTGTATTGTGTATTTCCCACTTTACTCATTCTATCCACTGCTACCTTCAAGAGAAGTTAAGGTGGAGCATTTACATTTGATTTTTGGTGGACCGCCTTCTTGTTTTAAAACACGTTTTAATCAAGTAATTTCACAAAATTAGTTTATGTATATCACTTTCATTGTATTTTAAGTTAAAAATAACATTTTATGTCATAAAATACTTACATTTTAAAAGAAACACAATTGCTTACCTCAACATCCACAAACCAAATAGCAATAGAACAAAATGATGCGAATTCGAGTTACTTTGACATTTCGTTTAGCAATACAGAGTGCCAGATTTGCGATAAGAAATTGACATTGAAGTTGGCAACAAAAGTTTGTTCGATTTTCATAAATTTGGATTTGCGTTTCGAATTGCAGAGTGACGATTCCGCGAATTCGAATGATTTGACTTTAGAGTAGCAATACAGAGTGAGGTCCTTGCACAGATAGATAAACGTATAATTGGTGGTGGTAAGATGTGGGCGCCGTGGCGTAAGTGGTTAGTGTGTCGGATCACTACGCATGAGGTTCCAAGTTCGAATCCCAGAAAACACCAAAAAGTTTTTTCACGGTCCCACCTCTCGCGAGCGTCTGACAAACATCCGAGAGTATTGCTGTCACGAAAAAGCTTCTCAAATCGCCGTTCGGATTCGACATTATACTGTAGGTACCTTCCATTCGTGTGAAAAATATAACGCACACAACATGAGTGGTTGCGAGAAGCTAGGCCCTGGCACTTTAAAGAGCTGTTGCGCCAAATATTTGTATTTGTATTTTTGTGGTTTGTCCGAAAACTTATGAACGCCAGTGTATACCTCGTTTATTTGGATGCGTAAGAAATCAAATGCATTCTGTAAAAATATTGTAGAAAGCAATCAAAACAGACAAACATAAGCCATCTCACCAGAATTTGGTAATATCAATTCACGCTTTATTACAGTTCAACAAATGTAATAATAATCATATTACATTTTTCTAGGGTTTACAGTTTCTTATTTATTTTCTCCATTTATACAAGAATACTTTTTTTTATTCTTGAGGAATACACTTATTCATTTCAATTTTCTTTCTTTATTTTTTTATTTTTTATTCTTTGTTTTTATAGGAAAATATTTGTATATACGCTTTATGTCGAAACACAATTTACAGCCATTTGTGGATGTCTATTAATTTGTTTTGTAACATAAATTAATTAATTAGTTATTTCATGATGTGTTTCGTTTTTTTTTTTTTTGAACGATGGATAAAAAGGATGGACAACACACATACACACTCATACAAATCGAAATCTATTGCGAGAAAAAAAAAACAATTAAAAATCTATTTGTACGTTTTTCAAAAAGAGTAAGTGATGCTGGATGGATGGGGCTCAGGCAAGAAACTTAAGCAAAATTAAATAAACAAATATTTTTGGGCTTTTTCTTTTAATTATTTTTCATTCTTTAATGTTTGTGTTTTGTTCTTTTCTTTTTTCATTATCTTTTCATTATACAAATTTGCTAAAACAAAAATAAAATAAAAAATCGGTGTGCTCAAAGGGAAATCATTAAAATTATTCCTGACAACATACCATACATACATATGTATATTGTTTTATTAATTTCCAAGGTTTTCTCTTTCTTTTGAATTATTTATTTTAATCATCTAAACAAATTATTTATTATTTATTATATTTATATCGAAGTTTTTATGATTTATTTTATGCGATAAACATAAGACAAAAGTAATTAAATTAAAATTAACACAACAGGAAAAGGAAAACATTTATAATTTGTGTTTGTGTGGTTTGTCTTCTGTTTAAAAAAATAAAAAAGAAAATAAAATTAAAAAAAAAGAAACTGAGAAAAAAAAAAACGATGTATGTGTTTTGTAATATGACTAATGTCATGATTTAACAATAAATGTGAAAAACATACGAAATATAAAATATTTAAAGTACATAAAAAGGTTTCTTTCTCTATACATTTAGTTGTAGTAGTAGTAATAGTTTTAGTAGTAGTAGTTCATTAAATCCTATCTTTATTTTGTGTTCTTTTTTGAAGAAGAAGAAAACCGTTAATCGTTTGATCCTGTTTAAATATATAAAGTTCTTATTACATTTAATATTTATTTATAACTATTTTTATTTTATTAATTAATTTCTGTGTTTTTTCATATACTTTTTTTTTTTTTTGTGTTTTTGTTCTTTTAATTATTATTTTCTTCTTCTGTAAATGTTTTTTTTTTTTTTTTTTGAGTTTTGTGTTTACAGTTTTTATTTTATTTTGTGTTTGTTTTCTTTGTTAAATTAAAAATTTGCTTAGTTTTTAAATTTATTATTTTTCTTTTCTTTTGTTTTAAATTTATTTGGTAATTTCAGCAGAATTTTGCACTTTATCAAAGTTTTAACCGGAAATCAATGCGGACTCTGAAAAAATATATCACACGTGAGAAATTATTTTGAAAAAAAAAAACAATCAAATAACAAGAGGTATACAAGCAAATGGCAAGAGAATATTCAAAATGGTTACAAAGTTTAAGCATGCAAGTTGTGCGCTAGTGGACAAGCGAAAAAATAAATTAGTAAACCATGCGAAATAGTTTTTTTCTTTTACTGAATTAAATAAATGAAAGGCAATTTTAAAGTAGTAAGCATATTGGCGAGAGTTTTGCTTTTTTTTTCTCTCTCTCTCTCTCTCTATTTACCTAAATAAAATACAAAGGAAAATAAAGAACAACTTGAATTAAAGAAAGTGGAAGCATTAATTATAGAATTATAGAAGAGAAGCAATTTCATTGTTTTAAGTGAAGAAATAAGAAGCAGCGTTTTAAGGTTACATATTGTAAAAAATATTCCGTACTTCACATTTTTCCTCTGGATGCAATTCTTTAAAGATCCTCTCAATAATTGGATATCTGAAAAGAAATAAAATGTATTTTTTGTAACAGTTCTTCTTATTTATAAAATTCTTAAAAATAAAAATAGATATCGCCCATTAAGCACTAGCACTATGAAAACCACCAAAACATAGTCTAAACCAAAAAAAAATTTAAATCGAATCTTACTATCGCGCAGGGTGTAGAGACGCAATGTTTCCAGCGACCCCGTTCAATTTCCTTGGAAACTTTTACGAGCATAATGCCTATCATACTGGAAAAAATAGAACAACCATATTGTCTGGTGGATCGAATAATATACCGGAAGCCTGGAGAGAAGTAAATGTCACCTTCATATCCAGCGCAGAAAACCAAGCTACATGATCGAATTCAGGCCAGTAAGCCTCGCCTCTTCTATTTAAAATTTAAGAAAGATTACTTTATATTAAAGTTTGTTCCAAACTAAACCAGTTTTGTCAATGGGGTGGCAATGGTGTAGTGGTAACGTCGTCAATTGCCACGCTATAGTTCATGGTTCAAATCCTGATGTCAGCAAGCATTTATTTATTTCTCATGAAATATACAAAGTCAGTCCGATCATTTGCGAAAGCTTGTGTGAACACTACTGTGAAGGAATAACACTGGCAGTAGCTTGCTCATGTGGCTGGAAAAATTGTTCCGCTCTGTTGATGGTGATTTACCCTTGACATCGGTTATCGGGAAAAAAAGTACTTTGAATCAGAAGCAAAGACAAAAAATAACAAAAATCTCCCCAGTTATCTGGACGCCACCCCGTGGAATCTCTGAAGCATAAACAACTGAGCTTCAAGAACCACTATGCCAAAATCGTTCTCTCTATCTATCCTTTCCAACGCCCGCAATGAATGTAAACATGTTAAAGGTATGATTGACCCTTTGTGTGGGCGCGCAAATTAAAAAAAAAAAAACACAAAAAATGGTGAGCATGGAAAAATCGTTGACCACAAGGAATTATTTCTAGAGCAGCATTCCTATACACTTAAAGGGCATCAATAATTTTGAAGTGAAAGCTTGAAAACATTCTCGAAGCTAGGCATACAAGCTCAGAGCTAGGCGGATGCCAAGTGCCTTCCAGAGGCACATCTTCTTAAAGTAATACCACTTCTTTGGAATTTTACGGAAACTAGGGCATAGTGGGATAAGGGCCATAGTACATGCAATGATGTTGTCTCATTGTCAATGGGCAATTTTCTTTTCATTATTGCTGCTGCAGTTAGCCTTTAAATTAGACAAAAGGATGCGACTCGAAAAAACAGATTTAGTCCTTTTATTCGTCTTGTTGGTTAATGATATTCCTGATATCAAAAGTTTTCGAAATGTCTAATGTTTGCGGACGATGTGAAATTATTTCGTTCTATATCTTCGGTTTCCGACTGTCATGACTTTCAATGTGACATTACTTTGTTATTAAATTGGTTCAAATCTAATCATTTGGAATTCAGCCATTCAAAATGCAAAATCTTTAGTGCCTTCCGTTCATCCTCATATGTAAATTTTACTTATAGGCTTGGAAATGAACATCTATTAACAGTAAGGCTGAACACACACCGGAGTAGACGAAACGTTTTTTGATTCACAGACAAGAAAACGTGTTTCATTTCAACACACACCAAGCGAAACACAATGTAACAAAAAAAATCATTTCCATTTTCTGCTTCGTTTGGTGGTTGAGAAAAAACAAAACTGAGTTTGCGATGAAGTTTTTTTTTTTTTATTTTTTTTTATTATTTTATTTAAGCACAAAATAGAGTGGTGGGTTAATCCTTACAATCAAAAACGAAATGCAGAGGACACCTTTAAAAACCGGAAAGTATTTCCAATAAATAAAACGCTAGTGCAAAAAAAATCAACAACAACATTTTGTTTCTGAAAAACAACGAAGCATGTTTTTCTGTTTCGCCTTGTTTTTTTGTTTTGCCGTATGCGGTGTGTTGCGCCATAAGAAAGTGTGCAATAATCAACAACGACGCTCCCTTGAAACGTTTTCGTTTCATTCGGTGTGTGTTAGCCGTATGCAAAGCCGTGTACTTTCGGCAACCACTCACAATGCGCTTGGAATCAAAAGAATGATTTTTGTTTCGCCTGCTTTGGTGTGTGTTGGCTCATAAGAAGCAATGTATTGTTGTTTCATAAGGCAAAAGAAAACGTTTTGTCTGCTCCGGTGTATGTTCAGCCTAAATGAGATCAAAGATTTTGGTGTTATTTTGGATTCTAAATTCTCATTTTCTGTACATATTCAGGGTTATCGTGAATTATTTTTCCCCCGAACAAAAATTAGGTATATTCAAATATAGGGACCAAATTCACTGGGTAAAAATTAAATATCGTGATTACATTGAACATTTTTCTGAATTGGCATTCATGATACCTATTTCTTTTCCGTCGAATTATTTCACCTTTTTTGAAGGTATCTAATTTTTGTTCAGGAGAAAAATTCCGAGAGAAAATTTATTCACGATAACCCTGATTGGCTTTATTATATCTAAGGCGAGTTTCCCTTGTTAGGTTTTCTTAAACGGAGCTCTGTGGTTTTCAAGGATGTGTATACACTTAAAGCCATATTTATATATGTATGTCCTTAGTGCTTCCTATTCTAGAATGCTACTGTGTCATATGGCCTCCGTGCTATGAAAATTCCATTAAGAGGATTGAAATGATACAGAAGAGATTTACGCGTTTTGCCCTAAGAAACTTGAGGTGGTCTCATGGATTACTTGATTATTTATCTAGATGTGCGCTAAAAAACTTAAAAACCTTAAATAGCCGCAGACATTATTATTTTAAATTCATTCATTCATCCATTCATTCATTTTCAATGGCCCGCTAATCCTTCATGAGGGTCGCGGGGGACTCTCCATCCTTCTCGATCCTCCGCCATTGACTCCAATTCATCAGGGGCAATCCCTAAGCGGCTCCAGGAGAGATGTCGGACTTGATCCGACCATCTATTTCTAGGCCTTCCGCGAAGTCGCCTACCTGATGGCACGGCAACCATGGCGCATTTTGGAAGCCGGTCTGTACTACGTGACCAAACCATCGAAGCATAGATCGTTCCGTTCGGAGAAGTAGCTGCTCAACGTTGAGCGCCTCGCGTACTCTGGTGTTGCGCACTCGATCCCTACGAGTCATTCCAACAACACCGCGAAGGAACCTCATTTCGGCAGCTTGAATCCGCGATCTTATTCTTTCGGTCACTACCCAAATTTCATGACCATAGGTGAGAGTTGGAACATACACAGAGTTAAAAACCGATAGCTTAGCTTGAACACTAAGTTCGGCCTTCCTTACAACAGATTGGCCAAGCTCTCTCAAAATTGATCCAGCCTGACCAATTCTACAGGATAACTCGGCATTGCTCCTCCCATCACTCGTGAATAAAACCCCGAGGTACTTAAACTTCTCCACCTGCTTCAGTGGGACTCCACTAACATGCAGAGTGCACTGAATGGGTTTTTTGGAAATGATCATTACTTCCGATTTGTTCACGTTGATCTTCATTCCAGCATCATCACAAACGGCTACAAACCTTTCGAGTGCGCGCTGAAGTTCGGTTCGAGAGGACCCAAGGATGACCAAATCATCCGCAAAGAGTAGATGGATAATCCTTAGTTCTCCCACTTTGAAACATTCCCCGCCACGGCTGCGCTGTAACATCCAATCCATATATACAATGAAGAGGAGAGGTGACAAAACGCACCCCTGGCGGAGTCCAACGCCCACAGTGAAAGGTATTTAAAAGCAAGGTTTTGGAATATTTTAATGATCATTCTTAATGTCAACTAATCTTCTATCATTGCTTTTTTTTTGTATATGTGTATATGCTGTAATCAGCAGATTGCTTAATCCATTGATGAATAAACTAAACTAAACTAAAAACTAGTCCGAGCGATGGCGACTTTAAATAGCTCAACTGCAAATGTGGCCCGTTCTTCAATATACCATATGTCCCTTGATTGGTGGCCATCTGCAGGCACAAACCTAAAGCCACTCAGGATGATCCAACGATTAACATGCATAGGTACTACCAATCGCAGAACTAGAGAGGCGACAATGTGATTATACAAGTATATTTTCAGCAGACGAGCTGTAAACAAAATAAACCCCAAGAGCTCCTCTAAAAATTATTCTGAACTCGGGATGATTCAGGAATGGTACCAGCAATCACTAGAACTACCTCAACACGAAATCTGGAATCCTATTATATACAAATATACTAACTGGCTTTATCAAAGCACTCCCTAACTATATTTTATTATAAGATCAGATTAACGAGATAATGCGGATAATAAGGCACAAAATTATTTAAAAATCTAGCGATAGTATATACTTATGATAATAGTATCTAACATGAAGCCATGATTAGCTGTTGATTGCTGAATACTCGTAATTATACGTAATAAACTAGAAAATATGTACGAGTACATATTAAAGAAATCTCGCACCACCCATCATTCAACTCTGGGTGTAGAATTAGTTGAAAGCAGTTTGAATTTGGGTCAATGAAACTAACTTCGCAGCATGTAAGTAAATATGTTATTATATCCCTTATATTAATAGAAGCAACTAAAAAAATGAATCGATATTTGATTAGAAGATGAAGATATCCTTGGTCGCTTCAAGAGAATAATTCTTCGTAAGATTTTCGGTCCGTTTGCGTTGACGGATTTTGGAGGAGAAGATTCAATCACGAACTATACGAGCTGTACAGCGACATCGACCTAGTCAAAAAACTGCGTATTGGACGTCTGATATGGCTAGGACGTGTAGAGCGAATGGACACCAACGCTCCGGCCCGCAGTCTTCGAATCTAACCCCGAGGGACGACGCTGCAGAGTGAATCATCGCCGTAGGTGGCGCGCACAAGTTCAAGGGGACCTCGACCAACTTGGAATGCGCAACTGGAGGCAATTAGCTAAAGACCGAGCTAAATGGGGAGGCTTGTTGGTTGAGGCCCAGGTTCACCCCGAACTGTAGCGCCACCTAAGTAAGTAAGTAAGATATTCGATTACGTTTACATTTGGATAGATTTATGAATAATTTAAATTTTGACTGAAAATGTTGACTTTAATGTTTGTTATAGTAGCAGTAAATACGGAAAATTGAATTATCATATAACTTCACAATTTAACTGCGGTATAATTCCATCTCTTGTAATCTGTAATTATGTATGTACATACGCGCCGTGGCGTAAGTGGTTAGTGTGTCGGATCACTACGCATGAGGTTCCAAGTTCGAATCCCAGAAAACACCAAAAAGTTTTTTCACGGTCCCACCTCTCGCGAGCGTCTGACAAGCATCCGAGAGTATTGTTGTCTCGAAAAAGCTTCTCAAATCGCCGTTCGGATTCGGTACTAAACTGTAGGTCCCTTCCATTCGTGTGAAAAATATAACGCACACAACATGAGTGGTTGCGAGAAGCTAGGCCCTGGCACTTAAAGAGCTGTTGCGCCAAATATTTATTTTTTTATTTATACGTGAGAAGGGTAATAATTGGCTTTTCAATTCGACGATTGAATGGAAAAAATGGTACTACGTGAGTGGTGATTTTTTAAAGGATTTGTATATTGTATATGTTGACTTGGTGACTTCAGGGTTGACTGAGTCAGTCACCCTCTCTTCCCTTTTCATTCAGCATTTTCAGCCAACACTCTCATGAGAAAGGTTAAGGTTCCCCCGGTTACCGGTGACTCGACCGGTCATTACTCATGTGGTATCACAATGGACCCTAGCGGTCTAAGTGTGTCCTGACCCTGTCAGAACAGTCACCTTTACCTAAGCTAGCATATATGTTGACTTTGAAAAAGCATTCGGGTATCGCTAACACAATGCGGGATTCCAAGAACCTACGTACAGATGATCATGGACATACGAGTATACGAGGTAGTAAAGGCAAGAGACACTGGGGTCTCCGAAAAGTTCCCAATCAAAGTTGGTGTACACCAGGGAAGCGTGTTAAGTCCTTTGCTCTTTCTGTTTGAACGGAAAGTCACAAGTGAAAGTGATTCTCTGCTGACGATGGAGCCATCATAAATTTAGGAGGGGAATGGATACCGCATTAGTCCAAAAAAGACCGAGTACTCGTTCTACCCGTTCTCTGATTAGCTCAAGGCTATTACAGACATTTATTTGAATAGAACAGAGTTTCTCAAGAGCGAAAAGTGAAAATATTTAGAATCTATGAACCTATGATCAATAGCGAAGCAACTTGTGCTGACGACATCAATCATTGCGTAAGCGTGGGGTAAAAGAAGTTGCAGGAAAACTCTGCTATTTTCTAAGCAGAGCTGAAAGGAACGCTCTATTCTATACTATACTCTATACCAGTTGTGCGTCCAGCACTCACATACGGTTGGTTCTGACCTAAAAGATTTTGAATCACACAAATGCAACAACACCAGCATTTGGTAACGAAATAATTCAAAATTGGGAGGTCTGGTGATAATTTCTGAGGTCAAACAAGCGAATCCCACAGACGGATCAGTAGAAATGCAGTGAAATGGGGGATTATGATCCCTTAAATTCAAATCAAGAAAAAAGAAGAAAGACTCACCCCAATTCTTCAACTCGTATACGACAGTCGAACACGACCATGGTCGCATTTAGTTATTACAAAGTCCGAACTTTACGAACACACTGGTACGAAATTGTTGACAGGAGTCGTATGCATCGCAACGCATACGAGTGTCGTATTTTTCCGCTATTACGGAGAATTAAACTGGTCAGCACTCAAAATTGGCTACGACTCGGCTTCAACGTGAAGCAAAATAGAAAAAAAAGTAAGTACATCTATTTTTACTCAAAATATCTGAATTTGTTGTTTTGTGTGCTTTTATTGTAGGAAAGTCACGAATCGTAGCCAATTTGTAAGGGTGGTTTCTGCTATGCCAACAACACGGGGTGTTCCCAAGCGGACCCCCATCTAAGTACTAACCGCACCCGTCGCTGCTTGATATCGGTGATCGGAGGAGAACTGATGCTATGGTCATGTTATGGTCGTTGGCGTAATTATAATACACAACAAATTTCTCCGAATTTCTGCCAAATTCTCAACCGGCACCACTTCGTCCTCTTCTTAATCGAAAAAGAGGTTATCAAGTCGATATTTTTGATTTATTTTGTTCACCAAAAACTTTACTTTGCTTTAAAAATACACCGCCAAACTTATATGTTTACATTTTCGTTTCATCCGCTTTAATGGTTTGACGTTTGCATAACTGCGATGACACGCGTTGGTTTTTTTGAGTTGTCTTATGCATCGCATACGAATCGAGGAATAGGAATTTAATTTTGATATGACTTTAAATACGAAAGAAAATACGACTGGACATTCAACTTGAAAAATTGAGGTGACTATTTCACACTGAAAAATTGGGGAAAATCATACGAAAAAGGTTTATTTTGTAAAATAAATGGGTTTATTGTTTTTCAATATATTGGCATCGATACATTCTTTCATTCGAATAAACCAATCTTCAAAACATTTCATTCAAAAGCCGACATGGATAAAACATGCATTTTAAACGCTTCAGTCGCTGCTTCAGGACGCTCTCCTCGCATTTTCTTTTTCGTTTTCGAGAATAAAAAGGAATCACTTAGCGACAAATCAGGCGAATATGGAAGATGAGTCAATAATTCGACATTCTTGCTGACCAGGGTATGCAGTGTAATGCGACCGGTTTGGGTTGTTTTTTCGTATTTTATCAACAACTTCTGGCAAAGAAATTTTGGTGTACCAATCAGCATTAATTGCCCAACGATCTTTTGAAGGAGTTGTGGGTGCATGACCAAACTTGCCAAAGAACGTTGCAATCATTTTCTCCGAAGCGCTGTGCGATCGAACAACTTTCGTTGGTTTGACTTCATCTTGAAACACCCAAACAGCTAATTTACGTTTTGTCTCACAATCGTATGAGTATATCGAGGTTTCGTCTTCTGTGACAATGTTATACATACATTTTGATGAACTTGATCGGAACCGTTTGAGTGGTTTTTTGCACCATTTGACTCGAGTCGTTCTTTTTTTTTTAAGCTTTTTCACAATCAGATGTTCTTGCAAAATTGTTTGTACCTGACTCATCCCAATGTTAAAAATGTATTTATTTCAGCACATGTTACATGACGATTTATGTATCTCAATCATTTCAAGTATCAACGCTTGATGACGACATTCACGTAATCCATGACTTTTCAAGTTCCTTTTGTTGAAATACCTCTACTCTTCGAGTGATGGCATATCAAAAGTGGAACCAACCGTTTATGATTTTGTATAATTTTTACAAAAAACTAATCAGAAAGTAGAAAAAAGATAAGAGGGAGCTGATCAACAATTCAAAATTAGTTAGTACAAACGGCAGTCATACCAGCCTAGAGGATGAACCAAATTATACAAAAATAAAAAATAAAGGCCATGGTGGTGTTCTTCGTAAACTGCGTTTATATGTATTTGGAACCGGTTTGGAACCAGTTCCGACTCTGCATATAAACGGGGTTTTCATGTGCTTTCTTCTTTGGTTTCCTTTTTGTTATACCTGATTGATTGGTTTTGTGCGTGTTTGTGAGTGATCTGGGGGGGATCCCCACTGGGGCAGTTATAATTGAGTTTCCACATCCTAGCAATATGGCTATGGACTATAGAAAGGTCTCAGAAAAAAATATAAAGCCGTGTACTTTCGGCAACCACTCACAATGCGCTTGGAATCAAAAGAATGATTTTTGTTTCGCCTGCTTTGGTGTGTGTTGGCTCATAAGAAGCAATGTATTGTTGTTTCATAAGGCAAAAGAAAACGTTTTGTCTGCTCCGGTGTATGTTCAGCCTAAATGAGATCAAAGATTTTGGTGTTATTTTGGATTCTAAATTCTCATTTTCTGTACATATTCAGGGTTATCGTGAATTATTTTTCCCCCGAACAAAAATTAGGTATATTCAAATATAGGGACCAAATTCACTGGGTAAAAATTAAATATCGTGATTACATTGAACATTTTTCTGAATTGGCATTCATGATACCTATTTCTTTTCCGTCGAATTATTTCACCTTTTTTGAAGGTATCTAATTTTTGTTCAGGAGAAAAATTCCGAGAGAAAATTTATTCACGATAACCCTGATTGGCTTTATTATATCTAAGGCGAGTTTCCCTTGTTAGGTTTTCTTAAACGGAGCTCTGTGGTTTTCAAGGATGTGTATACACTTAAAGCCATATTTATATATGTATGTCCTTAGTGCTTCCTATTCTAGAATGCTACTGTGTCATATGGCCTCCGTGCTATGAAAATTCCATTAAGAGGATTGAAATGATACAGAAGAGATTTACGCGTTTTGCCCTAAGAAACTTGAGGTGGTCTCATGGATTACTTGATTATTTATCTAGATGTGCGCTAAAAAACTTAAAAACCTTAAATAGCCGCAGACATTATTATTTTAAATTCATTCATTCATCCATTCATTCATTTTCAATGGCCCGCTAATCCTTCATGAGGGTCGCGGGGGACTCTCCATCCTTCTCGATCCTCCGCCATTGACTCCAATTCATCAGGGGCAATCCCTAAGCGGCTCCAGGAGAGATGTCGGACTTGATCCGACCATCTATTTCTAGGCCTTCCGCGAAGTCGCCTACCTGATGGCACGGCAACCATGGCGCATTTTGGAAGCCGGTCTGTACTACGTGACCAAACCATCGAAGCATAGATCGTTCCGTTCGGAGAAGTAGCTGCTCAACGTTGAGCGCCTCGCGTACTCTGGTGTTGCGCACTCGATCCCTACGAGTCATTCCAACAACACCGCGAAGGAACCTCATTTCGGCAGCTTGAATCCGCGATCTTATTCTTTCGGTCACTACCCAAATTTCATGACCATAGGTGAGAGTTGGAACATACACAGAGTTAAAAACCGATAGCTTAGCTTGAACACTAAGTTCGGCCTTCCTTACAACAGATTGGCCAAGCTCTCTCAAAATTGATCCAGCCTGACCAATTCTACAGGATAACTCGGCATTGCTCCTCCCATCACTCGTGAATAAAACCCCGAGGTACTTAAACTTCTCCACCTGCTTCAGTGGGACTCCACTAACATGCAGAGTGCACTGAATGGGTTTTTTGGAAATGATCATTACTTCCGATTTGTTCACGTTGATCTTCATTCCAGCATCATCACAAACGGCTACAAACCTTTCGAGTGCGCGCTGAAGTTCGGTTCGAGAGGACCCAAGGATGACCAAATCATCCGCAAAGAGTAGATGGATAATCCTTAGTTCTCCCACTTTGAAACATTCCCCGCCACGGCTGCGCTGTAACATCCAATCCATATATACAATGAAGAGGAGAGGTGACAAAACGCACCCCTGGCGGAGTCCAACGCCCACAGTGAAAGGTATTTAAAAGCAAGGTTTTGGAATATTTTAATGATCATTCTTAATGTCAACTAATCTTCTATCATTGCTTTTTTTTTGTATATGTGTATATGCTGTAATCAGCAGATTGCTTAATCCATTGATGAATAAACTAAACTAAACTAAAAACTAGTCCGAGCGATGGCGACTTTAAATAGCTCAACTGCAAATGTGGCCCGTTCTTCAATATACCATATGTCCCTTGATTGGTGGCCATCTGCAGGCACAAACCTAAAGCCACTCAGGATGATCCAACGATTAACATGCATAGGTACTACCAATCGCAGAACTAGAGAGGCGACAATGTGATTATACAAGTATATTTTCAGCAGACGAGCTGTAAACAAAATAAACCCCAAGAGCTCCTCTAAAAATTATTCTGAACTCGGGATGATTCAGGAATGGTACCAGCAATCACTAGAACTACCTCAACACGAAATCTGGAATCCTATTATATACAAATATACTAACTGGCTTTATCAAAGCACTCCCTAACTATATTTTATTATAAGATCAGATTAACGAGATAATGCGGATAATAAGGCACAAAATTATTTAAAAATCTAGCGATAGTATATACTTATGATAATAGTATCTAACATGAAGCCATGATTAGCTGTTGATTGCTGAATACTCGTAATTATACGTAATAAACTAGAAAATATGTACGAGTACATATTAAAGAAATCTCGCACCACCCATCATTCAACTCTGGGTGTAGAATTAGTTGAAAGCAGTTTGAATTTGGGTCAATGAAACTAACTTCGCAGCATGTAAGTAAATATGTTATTATATCCCTTATATTAATAGAAGCAACTAAAAAAATGAATCGATATTTGATTAGAAGATGAAGATATCCTTGGTCGCTTCAAGAGAATAATTCTTCGTAAGATTTTCGGTCCGTTTGCGTTGACGGATTTTGGAGGAGAAGATTCAATCACGAACTATACGAGCTGTACAGCGACATCGACCTAGTCAAAAAACTGCGTATTGGACGTCTGATATGGCTAGGACGTGTAGAGCGAATGGACACCAACGCTCCGGCCCGCAGTCTTCGAATCTAACCCCGAGGGACGACGCTGCAGAGTGAATCATCGCCGTAGGTGGCGCGCACAAGTTCAAGGGGACCTCGACCAACTTGGAATGCGCAACTGGAGGCAATTAGCTAAAGACCGAGCTAAATGGGGAGGCTTGTTGGTTGAGGCCCAGGTTCACCCCGAACTGTAGCGCCACCTAAGTAAGTAAGTAAGATATTCGATTACGTTTACATTTGGATAGATTTATGAATAATTTAAATTTTGACTGAAAATGTTGACTTTAATGTTTGTTATAGTAGCAGTAAATACGGAAAATTGAATTATCATATAACTTCACAATTTAACTGCGGTATAATTCCATCTCTTGTAATCTGTAATTATGTATGTACATACGCGCCGTGGCGTAAGTGGTTAGTGTGTCGGATCACTACGCATGAGGTTCCAAGTTCGAATCCCAGAAAACACCAAAAAGTTTTTTCACGGTCCCACCTCTCGCGAGCGTCTGACAAGCATCCGAGAGTATTGTTGTCTCGAAAAAGCTTCTCAAATCGCCGTTCGGATTCGGTACTAAACTGTAGGTCCCTTCCATTCGTGTGAAAAATATAACGCACACAACATGAGTGGTTGCGAGAAGCTAGGCCCTGGCACTTAAAGAGCTGTTGCGCCAAATATTTATTTTTTTATTTATACGTGAGAAGGGTAATAATTGGCTTTTCAATTCGACGATTGAATGGAAAAAATGGTACTACGTGAGTGGTGATTTTTTAAAGGATTTGTATATTGTATATGTTGACTTGGTGACTTCAGGGTTGACTGAGTCAGTCACCCTCTCTTCCCTTTTCATTCAGCATTTTCAGCCAACACTCTCATGAGAAAGGTTAAGGTTCCCCCGGTTACCGGTGACTCGACCGGTCATTACTCATGTGGTATCACAATGGACCCTAGCGGTCTAAGTGTGTCCTGACCCTGTCAGAACAGTCACCTTTACCTAAGCTAGCATATATGTTGACTTTGAAAAAGCATTCGGGTATCGCTAACACAATGCGGGATTCCAAGAACCTACGTACAGATGATCATGGACATACGAGTATACGAGGTAGTAAAGGCAAGAGACACTGGGGTCTCCGAAAAGTTCCCAATCAAAGTTGGTGTACACCAGGGAAGCGTGTTAAGTCCTTTGCTCTTTCTGTTTGAACGGAAAGTCACAAGTGAAAGTGATTCTCTGCTGACGATGGAGCCATCATAAATTTAGGAGGGGAATGGATACCGCATTAGTCCAAAAAAGACCGAGTACTCGTTCTACCCGTTCTCTGATTAGCTCAAGGCTATTACAGACATTTATTTGAATAGAACAGAGTTTCTCAAGAGCGAAAAGTGAAAATATTTAGAATCTATGAACCTATGATCAATAGCGAAGCAACTTGTGCTGACGACATCAATCATTGCGTAAGCGTGGGGTAAAAGAAGTTGCAGGAAAACTCTGCTATTTTCTAAGCAGAGCTGAAAGGAACGCTCTATTCTATACTATACTCTATACCAGTTGTGCGTCCAGCACTCACATACGGTTGGTTCTGACCTAAAAGATTTTGAATCACACAAATGCAACAACACCAGCATTTGGTAACGAAATAATTCAAAATTGGGAGGTCTGGTGATAATTTCTGAGGTCAAACAAGCGAATCCCACAGACGGATCAGTAGAAATGCAGTGAAATGGGGGATTATGATCCCTTAAATTCAAATCAAGAAAAAAGAAGAAAGACTCACCCCAATTCTTCAACTCGTATACGACAGTCGAACACGACCATGGTCGCATTTAGTTATTACAAAGTCCGAACTTTACGAACACACTGGTACGAAATTGTTGACAGGAGTCGTATGCATCGCAACGCATACGAGTGTCGTATTTTTCCGCTATTACGGAGAATTAAACTGGTCAGCACTCAAAATTGGCTACGACTCGGCTTCAACGTGAAGCAAAATAGAAAAAAAAGTAAGTACATCTATTTTTACTCAAAATATCTGAATTTGTTGTTTTGTGTGCTTTTATTGTAGGAAAGTCACGAATCGTAGCCAATTTGTAAGGGTGGTTTCTGCTATGCCAACAACACGGGGTGTTCCCAAGCGGACCCCCATCTAAGTACTAACCGCACCCGTCGCTGCTTGATATCGGTGATCGGAGGAGAACTGATGCTATGGTCATGTTATGGTCGTTGGCGTAATTATAATACACAACAAATTTCTCCGAATTTCTGCCAAATTCTCAACCGGCACCACTTCGTCCTCTTCTTAATCGAAAAAGAGGTTATCAAGTCGATATTTTTGATTTATTTTGTTCACCAAAAACTTTACTTTGCTTTAAAAATACACCGCCAAACTTATATGTTTACATTTTCGTTTCATCCGCTTTAATGGTTTGACGTTTGCATAACTGCGATGACACGCGTTGGTTTTTTTGAGTTGTCTTATGCATCGCATACGAATCGAGGAATAGGAATTTAATTTTGATATGACTTTAAATACGAAAGAAAATACGACTGGACATTCAACTTGAAAAATTGAGGTGACTATTTCACACTGAAAAATTGGGGAAAATCATACGAAAAAGGTTTATTTTGTAAAATAAATGGGTTTATTGTTTTTCAATATATTGGCATCGATACATTCTTTCATTCGAATAAACCAATCTTCAAAACATTTCATTCAAAAGCCGACATGGATAAAACATGCATTTTAAACGCTTCAGTCGCTGCTTCAGGACGCTCTCCTCGCATTTTCTTTTTCGTTTTCGAGAATAAAAAGGAATCACTTAGCGACAAATCAGGCGAATATGGAAGATGAGTCAATAATTCGACATTCTTGCTGACCAGGGTATGCAGTGTAATGCGACCGGTTTGGGTTGTTTTTTCGTATTTTATCAACAACTTCTGGCAAAGAAATTTTGGTGTACCAATCAGCATTAATTGCCCAACGATCTTTTGAAGGAGTTGTGGGTGCATGACCAAACTTGCCAAAGAACGTTGCAATCATTTTCTCCGAAGCGCTGTGCGATCGAACAACTTTCGTTGGTTTGACTTCATCTTGAAACACCCAAACAGCTAATTTACGTTTTGTCTCACAATCGTATGAGTATATCGAGGTTTCGTCTTCTGTGACAATGTTATACATACATTTTGATGAACTTGATCGGAACCGTTTGAGTGGTTTTTTGCACCATTTGACTCGAGTCGTTCTTTTTTTTTTAAGCTTTTTCACAATCAGATGTTCTTGCAAAATTGTTTGTACCTGACTCATCCCAATGTTAAAAATGTATTTATTTCAGCACATGTTACATGACGATTTATGTATCTCAATCATTTCAAGTATCAACGCTTGATGACGACATTCACGTAATCCATGACTTTTCAAGTTCCTTTTGTTGAAATACCTCTACTCTTCGAGTGATGGCATATCAAAAGTGGAACCAACCGTTTATGATTTTGTATAATTTTTACAAAAAACTAATCAGAAAGTAGAAAAAAGATAAGAGGGAGCTGATCAACAATTCAAAATTAGTTAGTACAAACGGCAGTCATACCAGCCTAGAGGATGAACCAAATTATACAAAAATAAAAAATAAAGGCCATGGTGGTGTTCTTCGTAAACTGCGTTTATATGTATTTGGAACCGGTTTGGAACCAGTTCCGACTCTGCATATAAACGGGGTTTTCATGTGCTTTCTTCTTTGGTTTCCTTTTTGTTATACCTGATTGATTGGTTTTGTGCGTGTTTGTGAGTGATCTGGGGGGGATCCCCACTGGGGCAGTTATAATTGAGTTTCCACATCCTAGCAATATGGCTATGGACTATAGAAAGGTCTCAGAAAAAAATATTTGTTGTCTTAAAAGTGGCAGGCGGTCTAGGCCCTTCATGGGCTGTTGCGCCAAATATTGTGTGTGTAATATTTTAAAAAATAAGTACACTCATACCTCGGTGCGGTTTCACCTTTGCGCGATTTACAGATTCGATTTGCGCGACTTCGTTTTGTGCGAAATACCGTTTTTTTTTTTCTTTAGAATCATGGCTCGCCATGGTTTTTCTGTTAACAGATACAAACGTATGTAGTGCTGAGGGCTACAGATGTAAGCCTATGGTTATTCATACATTCGAAAATCCGAGGGGTTTCAAGGGTCGAGCAAAAAGCTTGGGTTACAGCTTCTGTATTCAAGGAATGGTTGACGGAACATTTTGCCACTGAAGTCGAAGGATATTGCATAAAAGTCCAACATTTTCTTCAAAGCGTTACTTGTTCTGGACAACACGACAACTTATCCAGCATATCTTACAGACCTGTGCCCAAACATCAAAGTTGTTTTCTTACCTCCGAATACAACGGCTTTAATCCAACCGATGGACCACAGGGTAATTTCCACCTTCAAGATAAATTACCTAAGTACACATTTTCTTAGCTAATCAAAGCATTTGATGAAGACCATGGCATTGACACCAATCGAAGCTTTTGGAAAAAAAATTGCACGTTTAGATGTAGTCCACAATATAAAACTAGCATGGGGAGAATTAAAACGATCACCTCTACAAGCAGTTTGGAAATGCTTCTAAATCAACAAGACTCTCCAGGTGACACAGGAATTGATGTGGAAGGATAATTTCAATTTAGTTGGTAAATTGCTGCAGAAGGCTTCGCAGACCTAAATCGAGAAGATATTAATGGAGGGGCTGATGGACTGAACCTCCGGCAGAAGCTGCAACTACAGAGCAAGGTAAAATAACAGCAACCAACCTGGCCTGGATTCTCGAAATGGGTGACAAATTGGTGAGAAGTTCCAGATTCTAAAAGGAGTCTAAAAAGAAAAACCAATTGATTTCAACTGATTTCTTTTTTTAACGAAATGAAATTAAAAATTTTTTAACATAATTCTAATATTGTTTTTAACTTTTCATTATTATTTTTTTTTTTTTTTCGTTTGAATGCGAGGATTTAGTTTTTATACAATATTAGGTGCGCAACTAAGTTCTCGCTGATTGTCAATAGATGACTCCAGCAGTAAGTGGTGGTCGATTTTGACATATCCAAGACGTCATGAACCGAGCTTAGACATATGGTAAACAAACAGTTTTGACACATAAGTGATTTTTTTTTGGCGTCATATACTATTGGTTGTGTGAAAATGTCTGATTTTGTGCCAAATAATCGTCATTTGCGGGAAGTGTTGATTTTTCTTCTTTCATTCGAAGAAAACGGCGGCTGAAGCGCATCGAGAGCTCCAAAAAGTTTACGGATATGCTGCCCTAAGTGAAACAACGTGCCGTGATTGGTTCCGTCGCTTCAAAGACGGTGATTTCGATGTTACGACCGTCTGCGTGAAAGAAGGCCAAAATCCTTCGAAGACGCTGAATTGGAGCAAGAACGCAAGAACAGCTTGCTTCAGCACTAGGAGTTACCCGCCAGGAGTTCTACAGCATAACAACGCTCGGCCTCACGTTACCTAACCCGTTAAACCTACCTGGAAACGGTCAAATGAGAAGTCCTACCTCGCCCGCCATATTCCCCAGATATTGCGCCGTCCGATTATTACTTGTTTCGTTCGATGGGACATGGTCTGGTTGATCAGCAGTTCCGCTCATATGAAGACATCAAAAAATGGCTTGAATCGTGGATAGCCTCAAAAGATGAACACTTTTACCGTAACGGTATTCGAGTTCTGCCAAAAAGATGGGAAAAAGTTGTAGCTAGCGATGGGCAATACTTTGAATGATTCATTTGTAACCATTTTTTCACAATAAAGTTGCATTTTCATCAACAAAAAAAAAAACAGCGATAACTTCGTTGCGCATCTAATAATTCACAGCGTTTCAAATTTCTTTCAGTTTTTCATATTCCCTATTTTCAGGAACGCATCCCCTTATTTTAAATGACATTCTTCGTTTTCCGTGGTTTCGCTTTGCGCAAAACTTCTCAGTCCCCTAACCCCCACGAGGTATGAATGTAGTACATTACTGCACCGTTTACACATGTGGAATCTTATCTACTGTTTGCAAAAGTACTTCTCTATGATAAGAAGCCATGTATAAAATAGATGAAATAGAGATGAACATGAACAAATAGTTATAGATGTATTTATTTTTGTTGCCCACTGTATATGTTAACGAAGTCCTACATTGGAAAAAATAAAAAATATTGTACAAATTCGAAGTCGACAAGAACACTGCGAAATGTCTACGCTTACTTCAACTTTGCAAGGGAAATTTTTGTTCTTAGTTTGTTAAACACGAAACTAGAAATTCGATCCTTCATCAGAGCAGATTAATTTCTGTTTTTAATAGTTGAAAATAGGTATGCATGTCAGTAATAGAATTTTTTTTTTAAACCTAGCCAGCCAGTCGTTCATTTAAACGATTTGCCCGCCAACCAAAGCCAGCCGATTTTATACGAACATATCTCTAGAAACCAAACAACTTCGCAGTGGCAACAACAACAAATAACTGAAAAACATTCGTTTTTGCGCCGCCTGAAATTAGTCATCACAAAATTCCCAGCCAGACACTTTTGGCTGGGGATTAAATCAAAAATAGTAGCCAGCCGGTGTTTATATTTGTTTTATGTGTAAAATTTGACTTTACTAGCAACTACTGGCTGGCTAGGTTTAAAAAAAAAAACACGGCTAATATTAATAATACAAAAGCACGTAAAGATATTGTCCTTCATACTCACTTTGAATGTAAGCCACCACCGGGTGGGAGTCCCTCGATTTCTCTACTCTGAAGGTTTTGTAATAAGTCAATGAATTCTTTTATCTCATTACACGACAGCTCCTCTGTAAAAATAAACAGAAAATCCAACATTAAACAAACTTATTACATTCAACAAAATATGAAAATATTTCTTATTTTTTTATAATTAACAAAAATATTTAATTCAATTTAATGATAATAAAAAAATAAATAAAATAAATAAATGCAAATTCTCGTGTTACTCGTGCATACACAAAAATATGTTCAACCAATTTCTATGAATTCATCTAAAGGCTAAGGAAACTTAAACTTTTTACTAAAATGTAATTATTCTAAAATGTTTTTTTTATTTTTTTTTTAAACGTTAGCTCATGATCTCCTTCTTTTAAAGAACCGCAACAGCAGCAGCAGCACAGCTAAGACATTACTTCTACTGTTCGAATAAAATAACAAAAACTAAATAAATAAAGGTAGGACAAACTTTTTTGGTATATAATCTAATTTTAGTGCAACAAGCGATAACAATCTTTTTTTCTTAATTATAATATAAAAATGCGTCTTTAATGCAAGTATTGCTTATGTAACGAGACAGGAAAAAAAACGATGAAAAAATGTTTGACAAAAGACTTGGTAAAAAAAAAAAAATTTCACATGCTACGGAAAAATTCCAATGGAAACAGGGGATTAAAAAATGAAATCATTTAAAAGAAAAAAAAAAACAATTATTTGAAGAAAAGGAAAAAATGTGAAGAAAAATAAATGAAATAAACATACCTTATGCTCACTAACCGAACCGCCACAAATTTATTTATTTTAATTTTTTTTTTTTCAACAAATTTCTCTTTTCCATTGTTAACGTACTTTTTTAGGATTAACATTGAAGCAAATAAGTACAAAAATAGGTTAAAAAAAAGTTAAGTTAAAAAAAAATTAATAAAAATAAACAAAACCAAATTTGTTAAAATCGTTTGAGAAAAATCAAAACATCGAGTATTAATTTATTATTCAATTTTTTTTTTTTATTTTTACGGCTTATTATTATTATTATTTTTATTAGATCGGGGAGGCAGGTACAATTTAAATTTAGGTATTCTACTTTGATTTTATGCAATAAACTAGGCAAGTCTGTATTTGAGTTTTAAATTAATTTATTCAAGTGTATATTTACTATTTCTCTATTAAATTTTTTTTTAACAATTGTGGTATTGTGATTTATTTTGTAAGTTGCATTTTGAAAAAAAAAATTTGAAAAAAATCGTGAGCATAAGGTTTTCCAAATTTAAAATTCTTCAATATAACAATTTTTTTTTCTAAGTTTTTGGACTTAAAATTTATTCACTTTATGCACTACATATTATTTTAAAAATAAATTAGTAACTTTTGCTAATACTTTTTAATTGTTTTTTATTGCGTTTTAGTAAGGTTTTAATTTTTATGTTTGATTTTTTTTCTAATTGACTTTTTACATCTACGAATAACATTTATGTTGCAATTTGATTTATAATAATCTATAAAGTGTTTTTGATTTAATAATACACAGTATTAAGGGATATATGTTTCTTTTGGTTTTGTTTTATATTTATTTCCGTAAATTATTTGTCTTTTATAAATAAGTGGTTCCATTACTTGATTTTTTTTTAATGTTGTCTTTTTTTTTTTAATTATATATTATTTTAATCAATTCCTTATAGTTTCATTTATTTGTAAATTTTATTAGTTAGGGTTATAAACTGTGTGATTTTGTTTTATAATTTGTCTAGACTAAGTATTCTAATAATATTTTATAACCTTTAAGGTACTAAAAGTAGGTTTATCTATGTGTATATATTTACGAGAACCGAGGGGTTTAAGGCAAGATGGGGTGTAAAGTTTTTTGCTAAAAAACAAATATAAACAAAGAGTTTTAAGATGCTCCAATCCGTAGTAGATTATTCAAAAGGGTAAATCTTAATATTTAATGAACTCATATGGACCAAAACTTTTGTAAGTGAAAGAATGTGGAATATTTTGTTTAAATTGTTCGATATGCTTTAATTAAAAATGTTGCTATCTGTGTAAAGTATTATAAATTCATTTTTTTTAACGCAACCTTTTCCTGTTTCCTTTTCTAATCTGAGTAATAAATATTTTAAGACCAATCTACAATAGGATTGCAAGAAAAGGTTTTCTTTTCGCAACTATGGAATAAATTATACAATTAGGTAATTACAAAAGGCAGAAATATAGCATCCGATGCACTTAGCTTACAGAACTCAGCAATGTCTACCCGAAACTGTTCTCTTACTAGTGGAGCGTCCGAACAAAGAATATCGACTCGAAGCAGTACTGCTACAGAAATAAGAAAGAGAAAAGGACATTCTTGATGGCAATCCACCAAATACACGCTAGGACAAAGTTCTATAAGGAAAACAGTTATCAAATGTGCTCCGCAGTCTGTACTTATATCTGCAACAGTTGTGTATGGTAAGCAGGTATGAGGGTGTTGTGGTCCAGAAGAACCCAATTAGCTCTAGGTTGCGCCGTTTTGAAACCATAAACTTATGTAACTTTGTTGTGTGAGAATGAGAGATATTTAAACCAAGCTTGTGGAATTCACGTAAAGAAGAAGTCTCCAATCCTTTTGTCAGACATCTCTTTGAGATTGTCGAAGAAGGGTTTACCTAGTGTCCTCGCTAGGGCTGGACATCTGCAAAGAAAATGAAATATAGATTCTTTCGCATTATTATCCTTGCAGCTACGACAAAATGTGATGTGAGGGATACCAAGTTTGGCTGCATGGTCTCCTATTGGTCAATGGCCAGTACTTATAGCTGCGCCATGTCTTTCTTGACATCGGGCAGCTAGTAAGCCTATTCCACCCGAGGTTAGACAGCTTTAAAAAGTGGTAATGTATGTTGCCCTTAACGACTCTTAGAGGAATATTCTTTTTTTTTTTCTGCCAGGAAACCGTTAAGGGCTGATACTCGTCTGGCCACTCCATCTGCTCGTTCATTTTCCTTGAAATTGATGTGTCTTGGGACCCAGATGAGATCAATTATTGATTGGGCGCTTAGTAACGTATTGAGGGAAAACAAATTTGACTGTGCAGAGGTATAAGTGTCTGTCTGCCGTATTATGTGAACGCCTAAAACCGCTCATCAACTACCTGATAGGTCCTTATCATTGCGTTTTCAAAACCAAACAAGACACTAATAATCCCAGTCCTCCTGTATGGCACAGAGGCATGGACTTTATCAAAACCGGATGAGGAATCATTTAATTACTTTGAGAAAAGTTATTCGAGTAATCTTTGGTGGTGGTCGAACATGCTTAGATCCTTAGCAATTTTGGAGGAACAAATTTATAACTCGTACTAGAATAGAACTTTTAGAAGGATTCTTCGGGAGTCTCGTCTTTTAGATCACATGAAAATTATTTGGTTCGTACTTTGAATAGCTGTTCTCCAGAAATCGCGATGTACCTAAAACATACAACAAAGTTACAGAAAACCACAACTGCAAAGGCGCACAGGCATGATTATAAGATACAACACAGACTATCAACTAAACGCTGCTGATAGGGAATTGAAAATAAAGGATATCTAATAAATATTTCAAATTCAATCACTAATAATCACACTCCTTAACAACATTGCAATGAAATGCCCCGAAAGAGAGCACATCCAACGCCTATAAAAAAAATAATAGCATCTCCTGATGTTCAAATTCAAAAACCTATTTTATTCCTTAATTTTAATCATTTCCTATCTCTTCTAATTAACTAATATTTGGCTAAAATTTCAATATCTAACTTTGGCTAAAAACAAGTGTAAATATGCACGAATTCTTTAGATCTTTGTAACGCTGTGTGGCAGTTCAAATAATTGATCATTGCTTACACATAATCTGTCTCCTCTATTTGGACTATAACTTATATAATAACACGAATTTTGTTGCAAATTTGACTAAGATCAGGGGTACATAAGAAACGTTCATTTAAATTCGCTAAACTTAAACCTATCTAAAAATTGATTTTATTTTGTATAAGTTTCCCGATACGTGCTAAATTTTGAAAACCATTTTCCTAATGTATCATTGGCCTGATGTGCCATTATAAAAATATTTTTATTTCGAATTTGTATACGTAAATAATATTTATCAATCCATATTTCTAGACTTAAGCGATCTTCTTTTGAGCACAGGCTACTAATACATCAAGTAAATTACGAAATCAACTTCATTATGCCAGTCACAATGAAACAAACTGGATTTCAAACTTAAAACAAACAAAACAATGGCAGTCTCTGTAGCTTAAAAGAGTAAAAGGATCAAATATATACGAGTATAAAAACGTATTCTTAGGTAAACTAGAAGCCCGAAAAATTAATACATACTACTAACAAAAGACTACATTGACCGAAGGAACTTGTTTCAACTAACACTATAAATGACTAGATTGGATTCTTATGATTTAATAATAATAAAAAAAAAAAAAATGATAGAAATCCGAATTTCAACTGACTCGTAATCACAAAAAAAAAAAAAAACCAAATAGAAAATATACATGTACTACGCTTCGCTAACACTCACTATTCGTACATAGCGAAATAGAAATGATAAAACTTAATAAATGTGTCGTCTCTCTTGTACACATTTTAAATTTAGTAGTCAGATATATATATATATATATATATATGTATATATGTATAGTAGGAAAGTCAATTGTACTAAAAACAAATAAGACGATTAAAACAACCTCTTGTGATTTTCTCGATTTGTTTCTCCAACCGTTTTTCGGCTTCAATAGCTTCTGCAGTTGTTTTAGGTGCTCCAGGGAAAGCAATTATAATGATGCTCATGTTATCACGACTACCCTGTAAAATTATGGGAGGAAACAAACATTTTTACAATCGTTCCTAAGATATCCTTAAACAATAAAATGTGATCACAAAGTATGAGTATACTACTTTGAAAATGGTTATTGTTTCATTTTCTTTTTTCAACATTTATTTGGGTTACCATAGCGGTTTAAGTCTCGAACAGAACCATGAAATTGTGTACATCCCTAAAAATATAAAAGAAAGTGAATATTTCTTTGCAAGGACCTACACACCAAACGACTGAACGGAATTTGATAAATTTTTTTTTTTTTTATTAAGTTTTGATAGGAGCAGGTTCGTGCGTACAAAAATATATGATATTGATTGTAAAAGACCAAGAAATTCAATAATTAGACTTTGAACTCAAAAAGAGTAAACTTTTCATTCTTCTATCAAACTAAGTTTAGAACTCTAAAATCTTTTAAGTCCAAAATTATATTTCTATGTGCTCTAAAAGCTGAGCAATATTAGTAAAATCTGTGCAAAATTCCTTTTTTTTTTTTTCTTAATTGACCAAGATTTTCATGAAGATGAAAGAAGTTCAGCGTAGCGTGCGACGTGACAGGTGCAACTACATCAACGCGCTGGCCACAGAAGCAGAAGAAGCTGCACGGGGGTGTGACAGCAGGACCGTCTACAGAATCACCAAAGAGCTGGCAGGTAGTCGCAGCTCCAGCCAACACCCATTAAAAAGCCTAGACGCCTCCTTGCTCATTTCTGATGAGGACCAGCTCAAGAGATGAAAAGAGCATTTTGGTACGGTTTTGCACCGCGTATTCGCTAGCGATATGCTCCCATATCAGACTGAGATGCCGAGGTGAGAAGTTCCCGAATACACACCACGACTCGCAGTAATGATGAGATCACTACCGCGATCAAGGCACTCAAAACTAACAAGGCGGTAGGACTTGACGGTATTCCAGCAGAGCTCTTACGAGCAGCACCAACAACATCGGCTGAGTTTTTGCTTCCACTTATAGAGAGAGCTTGGGAAGCGGAGAGCTTTCCTAACGAGTGGAAAAAGGGAATGGTCGTCAAGCTTCCTAAAAAAGGAAATTTAATGGAGTGCGGAAACTGGAGGGGTATCTTATATTTAAATGCATTTAGATGTGCCAGGCAGGCGAAGCAAGGCGAGCACGAGCCAGTAGTAGTATTTTATAAATCAAAATTTATGTATGTCACTATGAAATGGGCAGTCTAAAGCAGCAAACTGTAGAGCCATTCTTTCAATTCATAGTTGCAGCCAATCTAGGTTGCAAAGAGCTTCAGACCTACATATAAGTCTTGCTATGGTACGGTATGAGGGATGTGCACTCTAGAGGGTGCTTGCACGGGGCCCATTTGGTCCATTGTGAATTTGTGGGGCCATTCCCAATTTGGTTCCCTCTCAGTTGCAAGAAATCTGTTTCCCATATAGCGGGAGCTGGAACAATCACACCGCAAGTGTTTAATAGTTTATATTTTTTCTGTGTCTGACAGCTCCTGTAGTAATTATGTGAGTTGATGCCCAGTTTGGAGACCATTGCACCTATCGGACAATGTCCAGTTAGTGCACTCAACATAATACTGGTTTCTTTCTTGTTCACTAACAAAAGGTTTTTAGTCCTTTTGTCGTTCAGTGTTGGCCATCATCTGCGAGATATGACACAGTCGCCTCTGGCTGCCCAGGAGGTGTTGATCTTTGCTCTTGCTTTAATGTCAATCTTCTTTTTCAGTACACCAATAGAGATAGCTACCGATACATGGGTGAATTCGTCATTTAATGCTAACCCATTCCCTTCTATGTAAATTACTATGTACGGGAACCCAGCAAAGTGACTTCATGAGTGTGGCATATTCTTTTTATAGTTTGTTGGCGTGCGGAGACTGTTTTCGATCTGATAATCTCGATGTCTTGTGCCTGAATTGCAGCTGGGTTTAGTTTATTGGCGTGTATAGTCGCCAAATACCTAGGCCTTATGCTCAGTCTCAATTGGAGACTGAACATAAACGAAAGAAACAGAAAAGCCTAAACTTTTACTGATGCAGCAGAATATTTGGAAAAACCTGGGGACCTTCTTCCAAAATCATATTGTGGATGTACACGACTAAAGTCTCGTATTGGTACAAGACTAACAACCTTATGGCCGTCACGAAATTACAAAGACTAGCGTACATCGGTATCGACAGTGCAATGAGAACAACACAAACTGCAAGTCTTGAGGCTATCCTCAGCCTATTCCCGCTAGATATCTTTATACAATCATCGGCAGCCATTAGTGCCCTGTTGATAAGCCAATTAGATAACTGGTAACCAAATGCAATGGGTCACCTAGCTAAAAAAATAAATAAAATAAATAAATATTTGGCGCAACAGCTCTTTTAGTGCCAGGGCCTAGCTTCTCGCAACCACTCATGTTGTGTGCGTTATATTTTCCACACGAATGGAAGGGACCTACAGTTAAATGCCGAATCCGAACGGCGATTTGAGAAGCTTTTTCGTGACAATAATACTCTCGGATGTTTGTCAGACGCTCGCGAGAGGTGGGACCGTGGAAAAAAAACTTTTGGTGTTTTCTAGGATTCGAACTTGGAACCTCATGCGTAGTGATCCGACACACTAACCACTTACGCCACGGCGCCCACTGGGTCAACTAGCTATCCTACAGAAATATCTAGGACATGTACTTATTACAGACTACATTACGCCATATCTCGACTTCACAAGACCTTTCTCTAGAGCTTATCCTATCCACAATCCTTAGTATTGTACACACACGGTCCGGGGGGTACTTCTTCCAGAACCTAGAGAAGATTTCCGGCATACCCACAGACAAAATATTGAGTTTAATCAAATCCACTGGATGGGGTGTATGTAACAACGCAGTAATTTACTGGAAAATTTTGTATTGAACAGGATTATAAATGGACAAGGGACGATCTTTTCCCCAATGGGTCAGTGACCAATATAAGTAAATGACTGGTAGTAATTCTCGACTTTTGAATTACGCGAAGTCATGACCCGATCTAAACACACAGTACATCGTTTCGAAGTAAGAAACAAATAAACTTTGTGATCACAAATGTATTTATATAACAAATTGAAAACTCACCTTGTGTAAGCATGTATCAATCACCTGATTTGATATATTCACCAGATCATGGGTGATTTTCAGCCTCGAATGAATAAAACTACAAACGTCCTCATTAGTCATCACGTCCCATATACCATCGCATGCCAGTACGAGAAACTCGTCGGCATCCTCACGGATTTGGCAAAAGATCTCCGGCTCGGGCGACACCAACTGTTCGCACTGACCCTTCTCTTTAACATTCTTATAATCAAAGTCGCCCAGAGCTCGCGACACGGCCAGCGTACCATTGACACGTTTTATCATCACACTACCACCGGCTCGGTGTATTCGTTCCTTCTCTTCGGGCAGTATGGGTTTGTGATCTTGTGTCGCGAACACAGGCACTCCATTCCGACAGAGTACTGCTCGAGAGTCTCCACAGTTTGCTATGTACACTTGATTGGGAGATACGAATGCACATACCGCTGTCGTACCACCACATTTCTCTGCATCGGACATAAATTCTGGCAATTCCCGCATTACCTCATCGATACGCAGGAACCCAGTTCGAATACCCTTCACATGATCGCCATTTTTGAACTCATCCGTACCGATTATGCACTCGAGCAAATGTTTGGCACAATGCTCGGATACTTTACAGCCTGCATGTCCATCGAATACTGCAAAGAAACTCCAATCTTCGAGACAATCACCTAAACCTGCTCGGGCGTAATATGCATCTTCCATTTCGCAACGCCATCCCTGCATTGAGCTAACACCAAACAGAAGTTTGTTGCCCTCGCCATGATCATTGTGTTTGACTGTCTTCGGTTTATCCAGAAACCCTCCCATCTCTGTTTTTCATACTGGACTCATAGGAACAAATAGGACAGAAAAGCGTTGTATTGTTAGTTTGAGATTTAGGTTAAGTGGCGAGTGTTGAGGTTATCGCTGTTGCTTCTGGAAAATAAAAATAAAAAACTATTAATACTACCGACTATATTTGTGTTTAAAAATTGTATACGAGGCAACTACATAATACAAACTGAGGCCGAAGCTATTTCATGAATTTTCGTCTCTTATTCATCCCTTCTCAAAATGTACATTTAGAGTAAAATTACACGACGGCACTGATCAGTATTAGTCAAAAATTAGTCAGACTAGATGCACGCAATGAATGATTAACAATGATAGTCAGAAAATTTCACTAAAACAAATAGAGAGAGGATGTTGATAACGGAGTATCATGTTGGAATTACTACTAAAATCGAAGTCTTTTGTTGACTTTTTTTGAGAGGGAAAAGCCAGGGGGCAAATCACGTAACTTTTCAGACGATAATCGTTTGAACGATAGCAACCGACGAATGGAAAAAATTGTTGCATATTATCGGAGTTAACATTTCTCTACCACAATTGGTTGTGCACTGTTGACTGTGTAACCCCTAAATGCATGTTTGAACGATAGCAAGCACCGCAATCGTCTGTAGTTTACATGCATTTAGGCGTTATACAGCCAACAGTGGGCAACCAACGGTAGTAGAGAAATGTTAACACCCATAAATATGCAAGCATTTTTTCCATCCGTTGGTTACTATCGTTCAAACGATTGTCGTCTGAAAAGGTACGTGATTTGCCCCCAGATAACAATTGGAAAAAGCTAGCATGTACAACCAATAACCAACTGGGAGCGGAAGTATTCTGTGATCAGCATTCGCTTCTTAGGCCGTTGAAAGTACAGTAGTACTTATTTTTGAAGCGTAATTTATAGACGTTAGGGTTGTGGAGCTGAACGCATGGATCATGACACCATCTGTAGGTGAACTGAACCATAGCAACTCCCAAAAACAAACTTTGTAATTTTGTTTGTCGGGACCCACCCACATTTTTTGGAGAAGTTAAATCGATATCTGCTCGGGCACAACCCACGCGCCTAATTCACTTTTCGTAAGGCAGTGCAAAATCAAATTGAACCTCTTCGCCAACCGCAAGAGAGATTGATTGATAGTG
The DNA here is from genome assembly GCA_945910035.1 of Brachypalpus laphriformis. Lineage (NCBI taxonomy): Eukaryota > Metazoa > Arthropoda > Insecta > Diptera > Syrphidae > Brachypalpus > Brachypalpus laphriformis. The sequence goes on from OX246754.1 coordinate 284,631,477, forward strand.
TAGGAAACATGCAACTGCATCTAATAGGAACCATGGTGGGCCTTATAAAAGGTCACACCGATTTAAATATTCAAATATTCTCTTAGAATCTGGCTGACAGAAACAGTGATCTGCGCCAACTGCAAGGCTATGACGAAAATTGCAAGTGAACGTCAACGATACCAGACCTAACGCACCTAGGGTCCAGACAGAAATCAGTGAAATCCAGGAATTCGAAGATTCTTATACCCACAATCACCCACTATCACACGATCAAAAGCAATATATTCCTAACAGTTCTACTGACGATGGTTCATTCAATTAGAAAGTAAAGTAATGTGGTAAAATCATCACCAGGTCGGTGTCGTGGTGTAGTGGTAATATGCTTGGTTATTGGGTTGTAGGTTTTCGGTTCAGATATCAACCATAACCATTCAATTTTTCCAGTAATAAAAGGACTTAATGTGGCCATATAACACCTACAGTAATCAAGCAAGTCTTCCGAACTGCAGCAGTGTTTTCCAAGCGTTGAGGGCAATACCACAAAACGACCACCTTTTACATCGATAGCCAAGCAACGATAAAAGTAATTTTTGATTCAGGCTATTGGGTGGTATGCTCCGACAGCCTCTCAGTTTTGAGGGCAGTTGTAAACCCCAACAATGACTCCACATTGATCACCAAAATCCGGGATATTCTAATGAGAGTCCCTCGAAAACCAAAACTGATGTGGGTCACAGGGCATGCTGGAATCCAAGGGCACGAACTGGCAGACAAAGCGGCTAATTCTGCTAGCGTCGCACCAACCTTCCACTTTGAAATCTACACCAAATATGATCTTGTAAGGACTATTAAATACAAACTACAAGCCGAGCGCCAACAAAATTGCATGCGATACGATCATCATTATGCAAAAATAAACACTGACAGAACTTATCCAATATATCCTACATCTGCGTCCAAAAGGATGATAACCAGCTTCGTACGCCTGCGACTAGGACACATAAGCCTAACCCATCAACACCTTCTAAAAAAGGAGAGTCCACCTAGCTGCCCTAAGTGCAATGCAAACTTAACCGTCGTACATATCCTAGGAGAGTGCTTCATTAATCCACTACAGAGACAATCAATATTTAAGAGCAAGCCTGCTACAGACGTACTTCAGAATCCCAATAATGAAAACATCACCAATATGAATTGTTAATAAATCTAAATATTAAAAAAAAAAAAAAAAAAAAATTATAAATAAAATCCAAGCTTGTGGAGTGCTGTTCAGAAGAGCTCAAGGTTATTGGAACACAGCACAAAGTAAAGCTCTGCTGGAGTCATAGTAGGGAATGACAAAGAACTGGCAAGAAGAGGTTCGGCACTAAGCTCGGTACAATCTGAACCCTCAGTGAACATCCTGCCTTACACGTTTAAGCTCGAAGGAGAGAATAGGCTCGAATAGAGACTAACAACAGCTGGAACTCTACAAATACTTGCGTCACCACTAAGAAGCTATGACCTTTATTCGATAAAGCTAGAACCGGCTAACTGATGTGCTGGGTTTCGCCCGACTAACACCGTGAAGTCCCTGGTTTGACGAAGAATGCCGGCGAGTGCGTGCAGCGAAACAAGAGGCATATAAAGCGGCGCTGCAAAAAAGACAAGAGCTGCTTGTGAGCTCTACAAGTAAAAGAGACGGGAAGAACATCGCCTTCTCCAAAAAAATAAAAAAAAAACAAACAAGAAAGAGCATGAGAAGCGCGCGGTAGAGAATATTGAGAACTTATACTCCAGAAACAATGTACGAAAGTTTTACCAAAAGGTAAAGAGGACGTGCCAGAGGAGCAAAACCCGTACAGAATCTTGTAGAGATGAAAATGGAAACCTCGTAATAGAATCACAGTCGGTGCTGAGAATTTGGAAAAACTACTTCTGCAGACTCTATAACGGCGACGAAGACCAACGTCCCGCTGTCAGGCAGAATGAACCATTCAACATAGAACACCTGACCGAGGTGATGGTGATGAATTGGTAGAGCATGCACCGTGGGCGCCGTGGTGTAAGTGGTTAATATGTTGGATCACTACGCATGAGGTTCCAAGTTCGAATCCCAGAAAACACCAAAAAGTTTTTTCACGGTCCCACCTCTCGCGAGCTTCTGACAAACATCCGAGAGTATTGTTGTCTCGAAAAAGCTTCCCAAATCACCGTTCGGATTCGGCACTAAACTGTAGGTCCCTTCCATTCGTGTGAAAAAAATATAACGGACACAACATGAGTGGTTGCGAGAAGCTAGGCCCTGGCACTTAAAGAGCTGTTGCGCCAAATATTTATTTATTTATACACGAACTCATCTCTAAGACTTGGTTCGACGAATGTATGTCTGATGAATGGATTCTCAGCATCGTTTGCCCGATCCACAAGAAAGGAGACGACCTCAACTGTGGCAATTATAGAGGCACCTCCTCAACATTGCATACAAGATCTTTTCTGCGATATTGTGTGAACCACTGAAACCGTTTATCAACAGCCTAATTGGCCCCTATCAGTGTGGTTTCAGGCTAGGAAAGTCCACCATCGATCAAATCTTCACACTTCGACAGATCCTGGAGAAAACCCAAGAAGTCTAAATCTATACTCACCATCTCTTTATCGATCTCAAGGCCGCCTATGGCAGCATCTATAGAGAAGAGCTACATAGAGTCATGTCTAGTTTTGACATCCCTGCCAAACTTGTCCGTCTGTGCAGAATGACGATGGAGAAGGCTCGCTGCTCCATCAAGGTCGGTAATGATCTCACCGAGACCTTTGATGTCACAAAAGGTTTTAGAAAAGGTGACGCGCTGTCATGTGACCTCTTATACATTGTACTTGAACGGATTGTGCGGAACTCGCAAGCCAACACCAGAGGCACAATGTATCAAAAGTCCGTACAACTGCTTGCATACGCCGACGATATTGATATTATTGGAAGAACTCAGCGGGCTGTCACTAGTGCCTTTACAAGCACTGAAGCAGAAGCGACCAAAATGGGTTAATCGATAAACGAGGGCAAAACCAAGTATATGCCGACAACAAGAAAAGACAATCAACACCGACGAATTAGACAGAACGTCACTGTGGGCAGCTACAACTTGGAGGTAGTAAGGGACTTTGTCTACCTTCGGCCTGCTATTAATTCTGATAATGATACCAGCGCAGAAATCAAGCGAAGAATATCACTTGCCAATCGCTGTTTTTTGGGGCTAATAAGGCAATTCAAACTAACGCCCTATCTCGGATGAAAATATCCTTGGTCGCTTCGATAAAAAAATTCTTTCGGAAGATATTCGTTCCTGTTTGCGATGGCGGATTTTGGAGAAGATTCAACGACGAACTATACGAGTACAGCGACATCGGCCTAATCAAAAACCTGCGTATTTGACGTTTGAGATGGGTAGAACATGTAGAGCAGATGGACTCTAACGCCCCGGACCGCAGAGTCTTCGAATCTAAAATCCTTGTCCCACTTACGCGGCATAGTACTCTACGGTAACACATGAGAAATATAAATAAAACAAGGATGTTCATGAGGATAAAACCCAATTCTTTACCGCTGAACAGGCCTTTACTACACAAGAAAAAAAAAAATTTCTTGGACGCTTTTTCCGGGATATAGAAGAACTATCCGATAAACCGGTAAACAACATCATGAACTTTATCAAACCCACAGGATATTTTGTTTTACAGAAGCAGTAAATAAGTAATAAAATTATTCATTGAGCAGAGAACGTGATCTCTTTAAGCATCATTGTGGGTGGAAATATACCCGAAAGTCACATCTCCCACCAAGAACAAGATTATTACTATAACCAAAATGAAAATAAACGGCAGGGTGCAATCAGTTTAAGGCGCTTTCCTTTGCTCAAACGTGAAATCAATGCATCAAATGTAACAAAAAAGCTGACAACTTTTGTTAATCGTTGTCGAAAAATATATTAAGAGTGTTTTGAGCAAACCGTCAAAAAAGGGGTAGACCGCTGCACAGTCCGCCATGCGATGTAATAAAACTCACTTATTGCAGAACGATTGAGAGCATTACACCCTGGTAAAAATTCGCGCAGCGATTAGAAGAGTTGTTTTGGTGTTGAGGAACACCGCCAGAAACCGTACACTGCCCTAACGGAACATAGGACCTAACAAACATATTAATTTATTCAATTGATCGCACCGATCAAGGCTGTATGAGTTACTTCAGAATACATAAATATCAACAAAGTCATTCCCCTATGAGCAACACGAAAGTGAAAACGAAGATCCAATGTACTCTTACACAAAGAATGAGCTTCCTTCATCATAGCGGTGCCTCAAACATTATAATTAAATCTGACTCAAGATGAGTAATTTCCCTAACCAGCTTTCAAGGTCATAAAATACTGTCATTTGTATTACCTCATCCTGCCGCAAACATGACTTACTTACAAATCAGTACGCAACTGAATATTTCAAAAGCGAAAAGCCGAAATCATTCCTTTCCAATCGAAACCATTCGTCGGAGTAGAACAAATGCGACTTTGATTAAAGCTTTAAATGGAAATTGAGAGCAGCAGACTATCTTTAAATTAGATTCTCAGCCAATAAAACCGAATTCGAATAAACTCTCTTAACATCGCGTGACATATTTGAAATGCATTTCGCGATACCATTAATTAAGCATGCCTCAGCCACACACACAGTTGCCGCAGACCATTCCCCCAGAGTCTAGTATTACGAGATGACGTCGAACCAATTTAAGTCTATCTGAATTCGATGATAACAGCAATCTACGAGTAACCAGCTTCAGGGCTTCGAGCTGCGTTAGATGATTAATAATTATATGCACAGATGCAGTTGATTTACTGCTGCCACGCAATTGCAAATTATAATTCAAGATATTATGTAATCGCCGCATTCGTCATCGCTTGCTTCGCTGGTTGTACTACTCCCGTGGAATGGTTGAAACGAATGTAAACAAAAACACAAACTATACGTCGTACTTACGATAAAAAATACTATTAAATAAAGCACATATTTTTTTTTTATTATTATTATTATTTCAGTTAAGTCTAGATAAACATTTCAATTGGATTGGAAGGGGGTTTTCCCAATTATTGAATATCAAAATCATTTCTCGGAACTATAAAAATTTTGAGAAGATACGATCTACCGGAAAATTTACGAGAAATAGAAAATAAATACATTTATGTACATATATGATTCAGCATTAAATGCAAAGCAATAAATCAATTCGTGCTAAAACTGCTAAAGGCAGTTATGGGAGGGTAAAGTCGATTTTATTTTCAGTTTCAAAGAGATCGGTCGATGACGGAATCTCTACAAATCGGAAAATAGAACACAACAATGAGGGAGGATTCAAATTTTTCATAGCAAGAGTCTGTGTAAATATTTTGGTAAGGGTTTTTACTATAAACCGGCAAGAGGTATACTCGTACTTAAAAACCAAATTTTTCGATGTACCTCCACTCCAAAGAGTATGTGATAAAGACCACATACGCGTTTTATATGCGTGCATATCTAGGTTTTATGTAATGACTTCTTTTCAATAGAATAGAGAAAACAAAATTTAACAAATTGCAAGAGGAAGTCATATTTGTACGAGGATTACTCACTAACAAGTTCAACTGCTGTCAATGACTTAGAAATAAGCACGTAACAACTAAGAACGTAGAACACCTGCGTAAAGGGTTGTCACTAAAACAAATAAATAAATTGTCATTCGGCACTGCTTTACAACCTTCTAGCCCAATGTAAATAAGATATCAAATATGAGCTGTTTGTAACAATGCATACATAGAGGAAACAATCAGTTGTATAGAGAACTAAGTAATGATAAACGGACTTCTATCCTAAACTACTACAAGAGTTGATTTATTGAAAAATTCATAGCAATTATAAAGGCTACATGAGGGTAGTAGCTGGATGTTCTGCTCAGACGATAAGGCGTCAGAGGGCCAAATTAATAACGTAATTATTATATATACATATTATCAAAATTATAATAAATTCTACTTAATTATGTCTTTTGCATGAAATTCATTAAACAACGGCAAAACTTATATGTGGTGATATTGGCCAATGCATGTTCGTGTGTTAGACTCAGGTGGTCCTAACCACTTAAATAAATAAATGAAATGAAATAAAGAGTTAAAGCAACTGCACTACACTGACAATATCTGCATATGTACTTTCAGACATTATAATGGATTTGCATTTAATGGCAAACAGTTGGGAACCTAGGGCAAACAAAGTGGGGCTGAAGATAAACATGGCAAAAGCAGCCCTCACCATTTCAAACTCTGACTCTAAACTCACTGCTGGACACCACGTCAAGGGAGTTATATTACTATGTTTCATTACAATTGTCAGTACAGGGAAGATAGGATGTTTGCCTCTCAGTCTTGCTGCAATAGCTTGCATAAACCCGTCTCTCTTTTAAGCTCGCACTGGGTTGCCGTGGTATACATGACAAACCGCCGCAAATCGGAGAGCACTACCCGTAGGGTTACCATCTGCTGATTTAAAAGAAATTTTTTCGGAAAATAAATAAATAAAAAATAGCTTAAAAATATAATTTAATTTATTCATATATGTATTATGTAATAGAACATATACTAAGAAAATAAAATTCATTAATTTTAAAGTAAAAAGCAAAGACATGTATGTAGAATAATTTATAAAATAACATATAAAAATATTGATTAACCTGCCGAAAAGTTGCTACTACTACTCTCGTCATTTAAATCTATTACTAATCTGTCTACTGCTTCCTCGGCGAAAACGTTCATTTCCCACATCTTAGGCTCAACAATGAGCTCAACATGTTGGACACATCGATGCCATTTTTCACTGTCAATCTTTTTTAGTGCTCTTGTTAATAATTCTTTTATTTCAATCATTTTAAATGACTTGTTTTGGCTTCCTACTACCTTTCACCAAACCAATTCTATTGGATTAAGTTCACAGTGATAAGGCGGCAAGCGACGACTTTTTGTCCTGCAGCTTTAGCCATTTCATCAACGGCGTAGGTCTCATATTTGACTTTATAACGTTTCACGATATCTAGTAATTCTGCTTTATCCATGTCATCTTCGAAATTTATAGCATTCAAACTCAACCACGTTTTTATCTCATCTTTTCTAGTAGAAGTGAATGGTTCTTTACTTTGTTTTCTGGAATGGTAAGTAGCATTGTCCAAAACAATGACGGAGTTGGGTTCCAAGCGCGTTAAAATATCTCGAAATCATTTCTCGTACACTTCAGCATTTATGTCCTCATGGTAATTCTCGCTTTTTCCTGAAGTGAAGGATCCGTGGACGAAGCCTGCAGATCTTCCAATGTATGTTATTATTAACCTCTTTTCTTTTCCAGATGGTGATCACAATCCCCATAAGGCCTGTACTGGCAATTGTAATGAAACAGAGTATAAGAAGCATGTTTTCAATCGGCGGTAATAGCGAACTGGATGTGGGCAGTAGAAACGGAAAAGCTAAGTACGCATTCTAAATATTTAAAAAGTCCGGAAGAGCAATGTTTTAAGCATAAGTACCAAGATCTATGTAACAAGCCTTTGGGCTTAAACTCTTCTTTTGTTATATAATTTTCGCTCACTCACTCGGGTTATGAATACCCGTAAAATGGTTTACTCCAACAGAGCGAACAATTTTTCCGGCCATATGACCAACCTACTGCCAGTGTTATACCTTTGCAATAGTGTTCACATAAGCTTTCGCAATTGATGCATTGGTTGGTTATTTCCAGGCGAAACTATGACTGCAACAACCATTTTGTATGGGAACTTTGAAGGCTTATATCTCCGAAACTGGACAAGTCCAACATTATATCAAATATCAACGTATCAAAATTCTCAGGAAAATGCCTTCTATCACATATTAAAATTTCATCAAAATCGGGGTAGATGCCCTTTTCTAAATAATTACCAAAAATCTTAATAGGGTGATTTGCTAATACGATCGCGCATCAGTCCCGTCATCGGTGTCCTTACTTATGATTTTCTCACAAGTCTATGTTCAAACAGGTCTAGGCAAGAGCTTAGAAGAACTGGCGTATATTAACATCAGAAGCATCATTGACTTGATAAGAAGCTGCGGGTATTTCAATTAGCGGTAGTGAGCTTAGTTATGTACATACATATATGTATGTATATCTCATGGTATCTCAATAGACCTCATCCTATAAAGCGCGCCTGGACCCAGAACACACGGCTACTAGTGTGTCGAATCCCAGAAAACACCAAACGTTTTTTTCACGGTCCCACCTCTCGCGAACATTTGACAAATATCCGAGAGCATGGTTGTTACGAAAAAGCTTCTTAAAAACAAAATAAAAATTGCCCTTCGGATACGGGACAAAACGGTAGGTCCCTTCCATTCGTGCGAGAAATATAACGCAAACAACACGGGTGGTTGCGAGAAGCTAGGCCTAGGCCCTTCATGGGTAGTTGAAAAATGTGAATTGTCTGTGTTTTAATTAGTTCCCGTTGGTGAGGTAGCACTGTATTAATAAAATTATTCAAATGTTTGAACACCACCCATGGAGTAAGTATGCAATGAAATTTAATTTCACCTGAATTTCAAGCCAATACACCAAAATAACTTTGATTCCTGGGCGAACCCCACAGGCGGATCAGTAGAAATGCGGTGAAGTGGAAGGGTTATGATCCCTTATTTTCGGATCATAACCTCGCTGATAAAAGGAAGAAGAAGAACTTTGATTCCTATCTCTTCCCTTCACTTCCAACTTATGGCGTGCAATTGAATTAAGAGTTTAACTCTTAGAGGTAAGGAAATTAGAGAAAAAAAATATATTTTTTGTACGCTTTTCCTGTAACTTTGTAAGAAAATTGAATCTTTTAGAATAGACCTTTACAAAAATATTGCGTTTTTTTTAGGAGAAGTAGTACATCTATCTATAGATATAATAAAAAGATAACTAGGAATGTTTTCGAGGCTTGGTCCTTGTCTCAAATTAGAATTATCACGATATTTCTCAAGGGGATCAAAATACTTAAAAAAAAAAAACAAAAAAATTAAAAAACAACAGACAAAACCAGGCATTATATAAAACTATACATTCAAAAAGTTTGGCAAGTACTGGATTACGGAAAACTAAACATTTGTTTGTGTACTTTTGGGCGCAATATAAAATAAATAAACAGATGGATTTATTTCCTTGCCTACCTATGAGGCGCAAATTTATAGCTATGTGTACTTTGACGCAGGCGATAACGATTGCCGTGTTTTTTTGAAACCTAGCCAGCCAGTCGTTCATTTAAACGATTTGCCAGCCAGCCAAAGCCAACCGATTTTATACGAACATATCTCTAGGAACCAATCAACCTCCCAGTGACAGCAACAACAAATAACTAAAAAACATTCGTTTTTGCGCCGCCTGAAATTAGGCTTCACGAAATTCCCAGCCAATAACTTTTTGCTGGGGATAAAATCAAGATTAGTAGCCAGTCGGTTGTTGTATTTGTTTTATATGTAAAATGTTACTTTACTAACAACTACTGACTGGCTAGGTTTAAAAATAAACACGGCTGATGTCGTTCGATGTTTTCCTTCTGTTAACTATACATAAATATTTATATAGGTAATATTATTGTGGAGCACGCAGACAAAGTCGCGGGGATCTTCTGGTTTATAAATAGAAATACTATTCTAAACAATAAAGTCCTTGAAAGTGATGCAAAAGAAACACTTTCTGGAGATAGAAAACTTGATATGTTCTTCGATGATTAGTTATAAAGCGAATAGACCATTTCCAATTTTGTTTAATTTTTTTACAATCAAAATTCTTGTCAATACTTGGACAATTTATTAGAGAACTTGTAAATTTGGTGGGACTTACTATTTTGAATTTAAAATTCTATTGCACCGAAGCAGCCTCTATTACAAATCTTTAGGCGAACCTAACATCCAGAAATTGGATTTCCCACCCTCGCTAAACGGATATACTCGTATTTATGTATGTATGTGTTTATATCAGGAGAACAACGTAAAAAAAATTCACATGTAATCATAGCATAAACTGTTTCATCTTACGTCCAATTGTGCTTAGCTATCGGCGAAACTGAGTTAGCTACGATTTTAGATTTGATTAAATAGTTTAGCGATTAGATATTTACATGCGCTCTTTAGTGTTAAAAAAAAAACCTAATTTACTTTACACTTCTTGAAAAAAGGACGCTTTAAAACTACAAATTTATATGGACAGATTCAAATTAGGGCTCCTCATTAAAAGAATTAGGAAAGTCAACTTATTAAGCGGAGAGATTAGTATACTTTCAGATGGTACCTATTCGTATTTATTATAAAAGATAAAAATATGCGCTACTCCAAAAAAAAAAAATTAAAAAATAAATCAATAGATACGAGTAAAGGCGTTTAAAAAAAAAAAAAAAAAAGAAAATATTGTTTAGTGATTACAGTTATTAATAAATGAAAAAAATTACTAATAATCAAATGGAGGTGAAGCAGAATGTACATACATACATATGTACATTTGTATGTGCACACGTATGCCAAAACGAATAGTGAAGTTTGGTAGAAGCTCAGACGGATAATATAATATGTATACGTAATCATACTTATGTATAAGATAAAAAAAATGCAGTGAAATCTTTCAATTAGCCTTGATACCAACTCAAGCACCACTTCAAGAATATTGATGAAATGTTGTCTTAACTCTTTCCGGTTCTCCGGTTCAAAATTTGAACCACATATTTCTAGCCGTTGCGGTTTAATGGGACCCATTTTAAACCATGTAGAATATATCTTCTATAACTAGCTAAAAGATTTAAAACTTGTACCACATAGAACAAAAAACTTGTATGAATTGCAAGAGCGGGGAATTTTTTTCTTCAACTTCTTTCATATGGTAAAGTGAACAACGGTGCTTTTGTGAAGTTGGGATTAGAATTTAATTTCTTAAGCTTCGGCTGCTATAAATTCGTATTTTTACAAATTTCTTAGCAAAATGTATAATTTGTAAAGTTTTTAATGTGTTAATAAAACATTTTATTATTCTAAATGAAATATTTTTTTTTGACAACCCCTAAATTCAGAAGGAAACAGGTAGTACGTTTTTTGACCCACTGCGACGGAAGCTTTTTTTCATTTGCCACTTTTAGTCATGTCGGATTATAATAAACCAGATTTAAATTTGATTGGCATGAGTTGTACAGGGTTATCGTAAATGAATTTTCCCTCGGAATTTTTCCCCCGAACAGAAATTAGGTATCTTCAAAAAAGAGGAAATAATTCCGCGAAAAAGAAATAGGTATCATAAAGGACAATTCGGGAGAATTTTCAACGCGATCGCGGTATTTAATTTCTCCCCGATGAATTTTTTTCCTATTTTTGAAGATACCCAATTTTTGTTCAGGGGAAAAATTCCGAGGGAAAATTTATTCCTGATAACCCTGGTAATGCAATTTTGACAGAACTGGGGACAGATGATGCAGTTTCACTTCCTTCAGAACCTGATTCTGATATTTCTTCAGTGACTTCATCTGGTTCAGGTGTCAATTTACAGCCTGAGGATCTAACTTCTTCTTCTTCCTGTATCAAAAACTTCAATCGATATTATATTTTAATTCAGATGACGATATTACTTTTTCGGAAATCCAGCAACAACTTCCAAGACGACAAATCTAATTGAAAAGAAACGCCCGTTGGAAAGATCATCACCCGTTATTGCCAAAAAATCTTGTAAGCCTTTCGCTCCTTTGGAAATACGACAATATCTGCCGCTCATCAGCCGAAACTCATTAACCGTCAAAGATGTTCCGTCTTTAGAACGAAGAAAAGGCAAACTGGATTTGTTCCATTTGAACAGTTTCTGTATATTTGGGTAAAAATAAAGCATGCATCCAAGACTAGCATAAAAAAAATAGCTGACCATTACGGCGCACGCACTGGTTCAAAATGAAAAAAATGAACATACTTTTTTTTTTTTGTTTTTCATCTATGCAAAAAAAATATAGGTAGTTTTTTTTATCAAAAATGTATGATGTTCATATTTTTTGGCGACGCATGGGTCAATTTTCTAAGCAAATTTTCGCGCCGGAAAGAGTTAACGTTTGGCTTGATGCCCGGAGATATCATCTGAAGTTTATCAGAATGCGATAGAGGGACTAAAATATGAGTAAGATTTGAGAGTGTCTTAAAATTGCCTTTCGATCCCAGGAATCAAAAAAATGTCTAATTCGAATTTCAGAAAGTTACTTACAACTTGTTCGTACTTCTGGAAGCCGTAAGTTGTGAGAAATGTCCAATAATACGAAGATGGATTTAAAAGTTCGCGGTCTAACATAGAAATACATAGTTGATACATCATATTTCCAAACATTCTAAGAGTAAGTCTATGAAGTTTCACCCCTGTGTTGCATTTAGTTCGGATCGTACATGTGTTTAATTAAGGCAACATAAAGTCATTTTTTAAAAACAAAAAATTGAACATCATGCTTTAATGAAGTACCTACTTGTTAAAAAAAAAAAATAAAAATTACTCCGAAGCAGATCTATGAAGATACGGTGGCAACGTTTGAGAAATCTGCCCAATCGAAAACAATGGTTAAAAACTGTGTAACCGAATTCAAACGTGAACGAAAGAGCATTGAAAACAACCCACGCTGTAGAATACCATCAACCTCAACTACAGAGGAAGACATCGAAAAAAACTTGTGATCTGACCATAGAAAATAGCCGTCGACATTTCGTATGAATGGACCAAAACATCATTCAAAACGAACTTCGATTTTCAAGCTTTCTGCAAGATAGGTTTCGAAACCGAACTCAGTTGAGCAAACACGAAATCGAATTCACGAGTAGTTGAAGCTGTTTCAAACCGATTTTTTATCAGATTTTTTGACGACAGATAAGATCTGGATTCACCACTATACCCCTGAGACCAAACAGCAATCAAAAGAGTGGAGAAGATCTAGATCACCAGCCCCCAAGGAAGCTTAAGTTAAATTATTGGCGGATAAGGTAGTGGCATCGTCTTTTTTTTTTAACTTTAAGAAAATCATCAATGTTGATTAGCCTGCGGCCTTTTTCGTCGGTGGGAAGGGAAAATAAAGAAAATACGTCCAGGAATGTTGAAGAAAAAAAAATTCTTTCACCAGGACAATGCACGCCCACGCGCATCAAACTATGGCTAAGATCCATAACTAGGTTTGAATTACTGCCACATCCTCCCAATTCTAAACGTATTTTTTTAAGCCCTTGTTTTCTTGGTCAGACCGCGAACTTTTCAATCCACCTTCCTACAAACGCTTTCTAACCAACTTACCGCTTATTGAATCGAAACCGATAAATCTATGCAAAAAAAAAAAAATATTTAAATGTTCTTTTGAGAATATTCTATATTCTCCAGATTTGTATCGTTCATCACCCATCATCTTCCGAATTCACTCAAAACTTCGTCAAATTTTAACAACTCAAATAACCCACACTTTTCATAACGAAAACGTAAAACGAATTTTACGTGCCACACCTCCAACGAACTACATAAGTGTTAATCATCAATGCATTCGATGTTCATCTAAATCAATTTCACAGTCTTGACGCTATTATCTCCATATTACTCGTAAATACACTCCCCCTTTGGAATTTGAACCTCTGACGTTATATGGTTCACTCCCGCAACCAAGTCGAGTGCCAGAGAGAAAATTTCGCAACAAAATCTTAATAATTTCAAAATGTATGATGATTTCGCTGAATCACAGATTGTTTACAAAACAACACACAAGTTGTTTCATGGGGGAGGGGCGCCGCCCGACAAACAGGGAATATGTGATAGATGACTCGATTCTTTATAAAGATGATGAACTTAAGACCCACAAAGAAAAAACTGTAAATATGTTTATGGAAAGGGGGATTAAAAGTCATTTAATGCGAGTGTTCACCTGAGAATAAAAGGAGAAAAACCTCTAATATCAGATGCAAATTTATAATAATTTTTTTTACTCGTACGTTGGCGCACTCACTTAATTTAATTTGTTTTTTTTTTTTTGGTAAAAAGCATTTACATGTACTCTACACAACAGTCAATTACAATGAAATTTCATTAGGAGCAACATATGTGTGATTCTGAAACACCCCATGAGGTGGTCGATCGTAGAGCTACAAATGTTCGCTTCGACATTATAATGTTGGCACTGGCAGGCAGCAGCAGGGAGAAAAAAAAACAATGCGGCTTTCTGCCTTGTAATCACAAATGGAGGGCGACTTGCATTTGTTTTCTCACCCTATCGCTTATACCGCTGCTGCTATTGAGGATGATATTGAAGAAGAAGGAAAATGAATGTCTCGAAGCGTATTCACAAACCTGAATAGCTCCAGTGTCATTGGCCTAAAGGTGGAATTAAATATATGAAGGTACGCAATTCTTAAGATACACCAACCAGCAAACACACACAATTCAAACAATTTCCTGCTGAGGTAGCATAGCATACCAAAAGAGGCAAAAAGGAAAAGAACCTTAAGTAGGTGCCACTTGTGCTCCCCCTTGTAAACAATGAGTGTCATTTGTGTATACACTCGTGTTTATAGGTCAAAATCGATTTCTATATACTTAGGTTCTTATTCTTGTTCTTGTTCTTCTTTAGACTTTTGCATACCTATACCCCCCAACTGACGACTTGCAAAATTTCATTTCATTCAATTCAAGGGAGAAAATCCTCTGCACTTGCTGTTTATAATCTTTGTTGCTAATTTATATGTAAACTCAATGATCTAACCGAGTACACTCAACTAAGATGAAATCTGTGCAATTAGACACAGTGACTGATTTATGACCCCAAGGTGCTGCTGGTAGCTTAAGAGATGAGCAAAACGTTTGCTGACGGTATCAATTTCATATAAAAACTTGTTATCTAAGAGATACGAAAATCTGCAAAGATACGACCGGGTATCTGATGTGGCCAAATAAACCATACAAACATTTTCATTACCTGTTCCGCTGGATGTGTCTAGTGTTCGTTAATAATATTCACTGCTTATCATCTCCTTGTCGTGGGAAAAAGTATAACCTGCTACAGATGATGATAATGATTTAGAAGAAGGAGTAGGAGGCGGCGGTAGGAATTATTATATCACACACTTTGTACTCTCACTTTACTTATATTTCTTATCCATTGAAGAATCACAGTTATTTCAGAATCGAATTGTTCTTGTGTTTGATTTGAACTTGTATTTGTTTTTTATGTTATTCGTATCGTTTTAGACTGCAAATAGATTTTAATTTAGAAAATTCGGACTTTATGGAGTTTTTTCTCTTTTTGCTTCGGTTGTTTCTATTTTTTTCATTTCGACAACGACAACTACGACAAACGGAACGGAGCAATTGCAGCAGTCTGTTTTGCTTTTCTTCTCCTCAGAGAACCAGGTATTCCTCGCCTCTTGTTAGAGGTTTTCTTTTTCTGTTTCTCGCACTATCGTTTTTTATTCTCTTGCGCGTGGTCGTCTCGTCTCGTCTGTGTCTCCGTGTACTCTCTCTTTTCGGAAAGTGAGTTTATGCGGCGCAGTCAGAAATTCTCTCTCGCTCTCTCTTTAGGTTGTTTTTCTACGCTGCTCGCTTATGCCGGATGGGGAGGCTTCGTCATCACAGCAAGCGGCTGATTTTCAACAACTGACTCTCTATTCTATACACTCTGTTTCTGCTCAATCGATGGAGGGGTTTCATTCAGGTAGACACCACATAGTTTGGTTTTGGATTTATGAATACGTTCGAGAATCAGGGATGTTCCCTCGGACAATGAGTAAGAGATAATAGAATTTGCAGGTTTTCTACTGAACCAACCGATAGCGGGTATTACTCATAAGGTTTTGGTAAAACATCTGTTTGCCGAAAAGTCGTTATTTAAACGAGAATTAGGTTTTTGTTTTGTTAAAAAATATTTCTCGTGTCCATCAGAGTTGCGACTTTTTTTTCTAAACAAATGAGTAAGTATGAAGGTCGTTTAGAATTGCATGTTTATCACACATACAAGAATAGCATGAGTATGACTTGGCAAAGTTGCTCAGTTTATCTCTGACATTGACTGATAATATTAATGAACTACGTCATGAGACAAAAAAAACTTAAATCATTTCACACCTTTATATGATTGTGGCTATTTTTATGCAATCGGTTCTTGACAACACAACTCAATACCACTGATTTTTTGGTTTATTCTATCTACAATTTAATACAGAAAATACATGTAGCTAATATTAGTAATTATTATTAGTAATTATATTTTTAAAGTCGATCACATTTGAGCTCTAGATCTTTATGCTAAGCTAACAAAAGTACCAAAAAAATTTTACCCAAAGCTGAGCAATAAGCAATGAATCCGATAAGTATGAGTTCAAACATACTAATTAATGGTACACGGATGGATCGAAAACGTCTACAGGCACTGGGATTAACGTGTGCGGGCCCAGGATCAGATACTCAGAATCTATCTTGAAATTTTCCCCAGCATATATCAAGCGATCGAAAGATGCGCACAATTTAACATATCGCGGCCAGAATATCACAATTCTGTCAGATAGTCAAGCCGCAATCACAAAGCACTGACCTCACACTATATCAGATCCAGACTTATTGGAAATGTCTCACCAAGATCAACAGACTGAGACAAGATAACGAAGCAACTCTCTACTGAGTACCAGGACATGTAGGAGTGGAGGGGGACGAAGCAGCTGATGCATTAGCAAGAAACGGTTCAGACACACAGTTCCTTGGACCTGGAATAGAACGGAACGGCCACTGCAGATTCTGCAGGGAGCTCGCAGAAACACCAGGTGTCACCTAGGTGTCTAAAGCAGCTGGACTACACGACGTGTTCTAAATCAAGCATGGCTTCGACTAGAGCCTTAGTTCGGTAGTAAAATAAATCGACTGTACTAACCCATTCTGCTTAGTTTAAAATGAAGACAACCCGTTCTTGCAATTTTAGCGGAAGGGTTTATCCAAGTAGTTGTCGAGAACCTCCACGAGAGCAAGCACTTCATCTCGACCTTTCTTGTTTTGCTATTGGTCCAAACCATGTTTTGGACAGACAATTGTTTCCCGACCAATCGCAGTCCATGGCAGATCACTATCTATTTTCTGTAAACAGACTGCTTTCTTCTTTAGCGAGACTAGTGAATCGGAAAGACCTCGACACAAAAATCAAACATGAAACGACTAACCACACAGAGATTCTCGTCCGATCACCGAAACCAAGCAGCGTCGGGCGCGAGTAGTACTTAGATGGTGCACCGCATGGAAACACCACGTGTTGTTGGCAGTTTAGTCGTTTTATACCATAAGTTGATGTACTTTACATACATAGATTTTACAAAAGCTTTTGGTCAACATATTACTTTAAGCTACCCTTAAATCATTGGGTTTTCCAATTGTTTAAGTGATAGAAGGCAATTGGTAAATGTCGATAATTTTATATCTCACAAGGTAGTCATCTAAGCCTTCATCTTGAAAGTGAAAGGCCAAAGCAAGCGCGTGAATTTGAATGTGTGTTTGCACATGCTTGAGAGACTGATAAATTAATAGATGTACAAGAGAAATATGGATGAATTGCGCATGCCTGTAAATCAACTACGAGCTTGGGTTGGTGTCGATTACTACGTTTACATGACAGATTGAATCCGGGTTCAATTCGGTTTGAGTAACGTATTAACGCAGATCGGATGGAAATATTGACACGATCCGATCACAAAATTTTCTGGGATTGAGTTGAGATTTTGCATACAAACGCGGATCGAAAGATCGAGTTTAACATATAGAAAAAGAAGAGACAGACGGGAAGGAAAACGAATTTCACGCACAAGCGAAGAAGTGTCAAACACAACCCTCTTTCGTTTCGATTCTAACTAACGATGAACCCATCTCGAGATTTTTTAGATTTGCCCTTAGAGAACTTCTCTGGGTTGACCCGTACACGTTAGCCTCCTACCAATTGAGACTTAAGCTGATTAGGTTAGAACCGCTTGAAATTACAAGAGAGGTGGCTAGAACCATTTTTCTTCACAAACAACAGTGGAAATCGCTTAGGAAGACGGTGAAAGGACCGACAAATGCGGTCGTTATAAGCAGACGTCATAATAAGCGACTTCCAACAGTGGAAGTCGTTTAAAACGATGGTGAAAGGACTGATCAAATGTGGTCGTTATAATCGGACGTCGTAATAAGCGAAGTCGTACTAAGCGACTTTCACTGTACTTATTGGTGAGATTGAATCCCCCTGAGATCTTAAGGCTTTTAAATATAAATATTCCAGCTGCTGGCGTAAGAAATCAACGGTTTTTTAACATAACTCACTCGCGAACTAATTACGTCCATTCTTCATCGCTAAATGGGTTTATAAAGTTGTATAATGCAAATGCTCATTTCTTCGATTTTAATTCTTCAGTCGATATTATAAAAAGAAACGTAATAAATGCTCTTACCCGGCCATAATTTAGTTTTACTTGATTGACGCAGAAATTCGAGCGCTTCAGCCAGAAACTTTGTTAGGGGAAATGCTTTGAATCGTGCACATAATCCGTAAACAGCGGAAATAGCGATGATTTAAGGAAAAAATCCATTCTGTACATTTTATATCGTGCAAATGATGTCTCCTACCTCTGATGAATTTTCCAAACGAATGGACTTGATCTTGAAGACTCTACGGCTTTGACCATGCTTGGTATGCATTCTAGTTAAAATCTTCTCTGGAATTAATAGGACTACTGTACCCAGTACACTATGAGGCATCACTAAAAACCCTGCTGCTACTAAGCTATAGAAACCGATTTGGGATTTTCTCTTTTAGTGAGGTAATATTCGTCACGAAATGCTTACTCTATAAGCACTACTGATAGCGTTAAAAAAAATTGTATGCAAAAAAAAAATTATTATTATTATCATTCTAGATAATTCTTCATTGAAATACTTTTGGTCTCAGAACCGATAGTTGATGAAATTTGATGAGAAATTTTGGTGTCAACACTTCCTGGTTAAAAAAAAGTTTCCTCTCTAAAAGTTTAATTAAATTTATCGTAAAATAAAAATTAATTGTCGTACACTCTTAAGGTGACCTATTGATAAGTGGTACATTAACAAAAAAAAAAAAAAAAACACAACTCTCTTAGAAACCCGAGTATAATTAGAATGATTAATGCTTCCAAGAATGTAAGCACAGCTAGTATGAACAGAGAAAAATATATAACTTTCGACGTAAACACATTGTATCATTGTGAATTTATTTCTTCAAATTACAAACCTACGAATGCATCCCTAAAGAAACATTTAAAGTAAGAACAGTAGCAAACGATTAGGATTCGATTTTCTTTCAATAGACAAAACAATTTAGAAATACCCTGCAATTAAATTACGTTTGTTCTCTTAATTTGTTGGCTCTTTGCCTATAAGGGTTGGCTGGCTAGTAAAAGTATTTGTGCTTCAAAAATGTTTTTTTTTCACAAATAAATGTACCTACATATACATATATTCTTCTACCGTAAAATGGTAAATCTGATATATAGTCATGGTTTCCTTTTCAATCGTCATTCATGATAACAGCTTTTTCTTTTCTTTTTTTTTGCATAAAATGGTTTAGGTTACCTATATTCTATAATTAACCCAAACTGGCAATCATCTGATGCGGTTGTCTTCACCTCAATCAATAAAATAAGACACAACAAAAGAAACAAAATAAAAATCAATAAGGTGAATTAAGAGAAGACAATTAAAAGACAAAAAAAGAAGAAAACAACTTAACCAGGATTCATAAATGCTTAGAATAGTTTGTCTTTGACAAAAAACAGTAAAGTCATGATAAAATCGTGGTGAATTAAAAAAATATAATTGATTAAAAAATAAAGCATAAATTACATAAAAACTGTATTTTATAAAAAAAAAAAATTAAAAAAATGACAATGATCATACGATATGCGTTCGGGAATACAAAAAACATTTGCAAATATAAGAAACTAGCTTAAACCCCACCCGTTTCGCCAGGCACACAAAAATGTGTAAATTTTTTTTTTTCAATGTTTTTGAAATTTTTTTTTTTGCCTATCACCTTTGTACCGTAATTATCTACATTAAAAAACAAAAACTAAATTGGTTGAAAATTACGGTCGGTAGAGGGAAACATACGCATTTTGCCATTTAGTTTTATATATGTATATAGAAGATAAGAATAAGATAAGATAAGATAAGATAAGAATAAGATAAGATAAGATAAGAAGATAAGTAGATAGAAGATATCATCTCGCAAACTGCTTGAGATGGAAATCTAACATATTTCCCTCAAATTTTAGGGAAATTTTTTAATGCACGCCACTATGACCAAATAGGGATAGGTTAGGTAGGTACGCTCTGCGTAAACCCTAATGGCACAGTGCCCTGTGAGTATGCCAGAGATGACCCGCGTACTGTTACGACTAAGCCTAACCAGAAAAGGTCTTCTCCTTATATCCTGCCAATATGCCAGCATAGGGTCACCTTGTTGGCTTGTGATATATAGTTACATACAAACATGCATAGGTACGCAGATGTTAACATTTTATGCTTTAACTTTTGTTTTTAACTTAAAACATAACTAAATTTAATTTATTTTAAAATATTTTTGTGAGAACATGTTTTATAATAATAAAGAGTCCACCAAAAACATTAAAACAAAATCAAAATCAAGTTGTTTATTATATGATGGCTCACCCAGACCTTTAGGGAGGCTATTTGAGGACACAAGGAGGCTAACTATGCACTTAGCCGCGAATCGTATAATTTGCGATTCATTCAGTTCGCCTCGCGGCGATGATGGCAACTATGCACAGCGATCGCTTGGAATATCGATTTTCCAAAAGATTTCCATATATCCCGTCATATTTTCATTCATCAGTCAAAGTGTCATGGAACGAATATGGATAATTGGAACAATGTTTTCATAAGTGCTTACTTAAATAAAGATTTTACTTTTTTTAGCCCCCAGAAGCCAAGAAGTCTAGGCTAATCTCTAGGAAAACTTGACCAAAACCGTATGTAAATGGGACTCCTGACGGAATCGAATGGAAAAAAGTGAGAGAATCAAGACTACGGTACCTTCTTCATGAAATCACAATTCATGTCAAATTCCATTATTACTGGTACATATTTTGCACCTTTTTACATGTCCGAGATAAAAAACATAAATTTCCAGGAAACAAAAATTGATCTTGATGATATTTCAAATAGACATTTTCACTTCGATACTCGAAACTATACTCGCAAATTTTAAAACACCAATTGACAACAGTTGCATTCGATTCTGTTTTCTTACAGAATGCAGGTTAGAATCGCTTTCACTTTCCAATATATTTGACTTTAGAATGGCAATATAAAGTGAGACCCCAGGGTATAAAAATTGATACTCTACTTCCAAAATAAATGAGCTCGAATCGATGAGCGTAGTGATAATTTCAAATCATGATATTCGTGATCTAATAGGAAGTAGCGTAATTTCACATCGTGACCCATATCAAGCAATCGAAAGTATCCGTTCCTCCGAAATTTTGATTCGGTCGATCTGGAGCAGTCGGATGCGTAAGTCGAATTGATATAGCACTTAAATGGTGAAGTGGAGTCAAAAGTTTGACTAACTTGTTAGAAAGATTGTTTACTCAACTTAACAATTGGTATAGCATTCTGTTTGGGTGGCAAAAAATAACAGCCCTTGAAATTGATTTTTTCGATAAAGCACATTTATAACACATGGTGTTAAAAAAAAGCGCCCATAAACCTCCTCACAACTTACGAGTAAATCTTACTTTAAACAATCAAAACAAACAACAACAAAATTAGGTTTAATTGAGCCACAAGAAATTTTCGATCCGAAACACCAATTGGCCTTTTGGAGAATCCGCCACAAGAGTGCAAATTGACACCATATACTTACGCATGAAGATTAGTTTAAATTATTTAACAAGTCTAATTCACTTCTGTCTACCAGCTTTGTGTGTAAATAAATATGCCTGCGACAAAAACCAACCTGAGCGGTGTTTGGCAGTAGATAAACAATTTGTACTCTTGTTGTAATTTATTTCGCAATCTGGAGCATTTATTTCGCTGAATCACATAAATATGATATTACCCTTTTATCAGCTGTCTTCTAGCCATTTAAAGCAGGCCATTGAAATGTGAAGTGGAGTTGACTTATTCGTCAGATTTCTCAAAAATAGAAGCAGAGACCTTTCTAAAGTGATCAAATGTGTCGCAAATCTGAAAATAAAAACCTGTAGCCGCCTATTGAATACTAGACACGTGTTCTGGTCCACCAAGTTCGTTCAACTAAATGCCGCTTATACGTCACAGGGTTAGTAAAGCCGCAGCAAAACGCATACATTAAGGGTAAGTAATAACAATAGCTCATTAAAGTATGATTTAAACTATACAGTACTGGGTTCATTTTAAAGGTCTAACAAACCTCCGTTAGCCGTGATGACATCCCTCATTCATTTAAAAACATACCCAATTGTCTAACCACATTTATTGTTACACCAATGATAACGAGAGCACTCTAAAGCCACTCTCAAAAGCAAAAACACTTTAGACTTATACATCAATATTCGATTAAATTCAAGAGCAGGAATTGCCATTTCGTTTAGTTTCCACCATGGCTCAAGGAGATCTTAACACCTTGCTCCTGCTGTTTCTTAATTTCAGAAACTACAAACTCCTTGAAAGTATTGTAGGCCTCGTCTATAATATCGTTGTGAATGATTATATCGAAATTGCCCGGAGCATTGCCATAATCGATCTCCGCCTGGGCTGCGTCCAAACGCTTTTGCAACGACTCCTCGTTCTCCGTGTTGCGAAGCAGCAACCTTCTCTTCAACTCATCCACAGACGGTGGGTTATTGAATACCAAAATCGGATCCAAATCGGATTTCTTAATTTGCTTTACTCCCTCCATTTCGATGTCCAATACACATACCTTTCCATGATTTTGGACATCATGAACAGCCGCCTTGCTAGTACCATATAAATTACCACCGAAACAAGCCGTTTCGATGAACTCGTCATTCGCGATCGCCTGCTCCATATGCTCCCGCGTCACATAGTGATAATGCACCCCGTTGGTCTCTCCAGGACGTGGTTGGCGCGTCGTGTGTGAAACACTAAAGCCAAAAGTATCGGGATACTCAGCGAATAAACGTTTGAGCAAGGTGCTCTTGCCCGAACCAGAAGGGCCACAGATCACCAGTGGTCGCGGTCCAATGGTTGCTGCCATTTTGCTGAAATCTACAAAAGGGCAAGTGTGAGCATTTTGTGTGAACAGTCGGTAGTTTGGTGAGATAATTACTATGTACTAGTGCTTGCAATATACGCATAACTCTTGCGCTGTGAATAGGTACACAAATATAATTCACATAGAAAGCATTGGAGAAGTTGTAACTGGTACGACCAAGATCACACCGTGCACTCGACGCAGTGTTGCAACTCGGCCTCTCTACTGAAGTAAAAAAAAATAAAAATAAACCATAAACCTCATGTTAGATAAACGGAAAATGTACGAGTAAACAAGAACAGAAAGTGGAGACTCACTCAGCCTCGTTTGAGACAAGACTTATTTCAAGACAGGTTCATTCCTGCAATCGTGATTAAGACATTCTTCCTAGAATTCTAACAAGTGCGACACCATTGTGATACATAAAACGAAACACAAGTGCAAACTGTACATCAAAATCAAAAGTGAACAAGATAAACCCTAAGCACTGCCGTAATTGGACGGCACTACTTTACTACATAATTCTTTCGGTACTGTTCAGTTTTTTTTTCGGTCTGTCTGTCGGTCCTTCTAGCTCCTAAATTATGCACGTTACGTGCATGTTTTTTAAACAGAATATGTAGAATATTGACCTATAGACACAAGCATATTTTGCAAACGACCGTTGTTTTGGAGGTGAGTCTACCAGCAAAAGGAGCAACACCCCTTAATCGTCGAAAGTAATATGCGAGTTTAAATCATACTAATAAAGTATTGTACTACATGTATCCCTTTGGATCTATAACGACAAATAAGTCCGCATTTGATATCTTTAATAGTGCGACATGACATTTTATGTGTTTACTTTTGTAAGCCAAATAAGCAACTCACACAAAAATACATAGTACTTTTAAGGAACGTCTTTAAGTCCACTAAAAATCGGTCCAATGATTCTAAAGTTATAGAAGAAAATGGCCAGCAAAACCGTCTGTCTTCTTTTAATTGAGAATAATATTTTCTAACTCGCTTTTGACAAATTTTTTGATCCTCCCTCATGCTGGAGTAATGAACATTTTTTTGTAATCGGGACGGATTCGCATGCGCGCACACAATTACTACAAATTTGATAGTTTTTAATTATAATCCATTATTTAAAAGCAAAATATTCTTGATACAAATGTGTTTGAGTCCTTAAAATTAGAATTTATCAATCCCGATGTTCAATGCAAAGCCGTTAACACTCAATGCAAAAGGATTACCAATGCAAGAACCACTTAACCATTTAATCACACAGTGTGACTAAATTCCAAACGGGCTGCAAGCTGACCTTTGCGGATACTTATCCCTAGTTCAAACGGAAGGAAAATTGCTTTATATCAGTCTGACGTAGATAGAACAGCATAAGAGGTAATATATCTTGAATTAATATCAATAAAGAAAAGAAACTATGATGATATATGTACTCGTATTATACAACATATGCTTCAGTAAGTCCCGCTAGAGTTCAAAGCAATTATACCACCTTGATCAAAAAGTTCCCGGAATAAAAACCATGTGGCGCTCCCATCGTTCCGATTTGAGTTCTGTTTTCTTTGTTAACTTGGTACATCAGTTGTTGATATTCCCTCTAAATCTTAGCGTCATAGCTTGACATTTGCAAATGTTACGTAGCCAAGAGTACATCTATCTCTGTGTGTGTTGGCGATTTTTTACAATTTTAGAAATGGATTTAAATTTGCAACAACAAACTTGTATTAAATTTTGCGTAAAAAACGGATTTAATGGTGCGCGAACGTTGGAAATGTTGGAAAAGTGTTTCGGCAGCGATTGTCTAAAGAAAACGGTGGCACGAGCGGTTCAAAAGTGGTCGTGAGTCAATCGAAGATGATGAACGCACTGGCAGACGTTTTCAGTCAAAAAAGAAAGCAATGCTCACGGTTTTCATGGATTACAACGGTGTAGTGCATCATGAATTTTTGCCAGAAGGTCAGACAGTAAACAAAGAGTATTATTTGGGCGTTATGAGACGTTTGCGTGAAGCAATTCGCCGAAAGAGACCAGAATTGTGGGCAGAAAACTCATGGATTTTGCACCATGATAACGCACCGTCGCACAGTGCCATCATTATTTGTAATTTTTTGACGAGAAATGCAACAAATACCATCCAACAGCCACCGAATTCACCTGATTTGGCTCCCTGTGACTTCTTTCTGTTCAATCGAGTTAAAAAACCATTACGGGGAACGCGTTTCAGCAGCCGAGAGGAAGTAATGGAAAAATCGCAGGAAGCACTGATGGACATACCGAAAACCGAATATAAAAAATGTTTCGAAGATTGGATCAAGCGCTAGCATAAGTGTGTTGCAGTCGATGGGGATTACTTTGAAGGGGACAATATAGATTTAGATGAATAAACTTGTATTTTTAATTTTCTGAATTACTTCCGGGAACTTTTTGATCAAGGTAGTATTATATGAAACTCATAACATTTATGACTGCCGACTCGAAACCAAAGACGATATTGATAAGCTTAAATCGAAGATGTATAATATTTATTATAAAATTGTATAAACGTAAAAAGTATATATATATATCTTACATTTGTATATCGATGTAACGGAAGAATTCAATGTTTGCAATATGATACATCGAAATCGATCGTCAGATATGCGTCTCAAGTTTAGGGTTTTTCAAATTCCAACGCGGTTGTTTGATTAAATACGACGGTGATTTAAAAAAGATAAAAGTGAGCCTAACAGATTTCACTCCAAATTTCGCTCTTCGCCTAAAAACAAAACTTCCCACTATGCATATATGTACATATACATAAGTATATGTATACGCTAAGACTTCACATGGAATACATTCACTAAACCGTTTAAATACGAAGTCATTCATTTGCCACAGATATTCTCAAAACTTATAAGAAAAAAATATATACTAGATATATCGTCGATCCAAATGCAAAGTATCGAAAAATGAAAAATGTATCGAAAGCGTTTAAATAATTAGTTAATAATTAATATTTGGAAAAACACAACAATTAGCCTGTAACGTACATACAATGACGAACAAAAAAGCATTGATTGTTTTATTTATTTCATGTACAGATATGCAAGATATGACTTTCCTAAAAACCAGGGATTTTATCATTCGATAGTTTGCATTTGGATTTTATCATTCGATAGTTTGCATTTGGATCGACGATATATATGGCCTAGCTTGGGGAAAGATGTAGGAATAATACGGACGGGACAGAGCTTAACTGAATAAGACGCAAGAGAGTCTACGAAACACCCAAATCCAAACAAATCTGCCACACATACCAAAATGAGCTCGCATGGAATATAAAAAAAGTTTAATCGTACAATATTTTGATGATGCAAAAGACAGTTAATTGTCATCCTTCTTTGGGTGGTGGGTGGCAATGGTGCAGTGCATAGTGTGTTTGCTCGTTAACCGATGTATAGAAGTTTAAGCCCCAGGGAAGAACAGCAATCATCAGACACCCGATTATAAAAAGGAAAACGAATAACATCGAAGCTGCTACAAGAAGGGACAGTTAATAAAGTGAACATTTAAAGCATAAGTCGGAATCTTAGGATTAAATACCAAAACAGGTATCGGGAAAGTAAACGAAGATACTGTACTCTTTACAATCTACGTGAGGAAGATGATATTCATTTCAAATGAAATTACGCTATTTTGAAATGTCTTCGGCTAAAGTTTTTCGGAAAGCGGGTATTGCGAGCGGTAGAAATGAATAGCGAACTTAACGGAAAAACTGAAAGCTGCGGGGAAACATTACCTACATACGAATATTAAAGATGATTTCTATTACCGTAAAAGCCTAATCGATGAGTACAACACATAAGTACACAAGCTTAGTTATTAAATCTATCCAGTGTTTAAAAATAAACAAAGCAATTTGCGACTACTACTACTACTTTGATTCAGTCGGATAAATGAGCCATTTCACATAAAAAGAAAAATAAGACAACTTCGGTTGTACGAGTAGTTTGATTGTAAATAGAAAATTCGTATTTCTTGCTTCAACTTGAAACAACCAGTTGTCTACAATATTTCATCTCAAGACAATCCTAAATATTTGATTGACCATCTAGTTCACTATTAGTTGCCAGAACACTTATTTTTTGTATTGTAATAAGCAACTCGTGTGTTCATTATAGAAAAACTCATTAAAAATGGACAAATCGTTAGATTAGTTGGGTTAGAAAAGTTGTCTTCCATAATAGCATAAATATATGTTGAGGTTTCTCAGAGTTAAGTTAACCTGAAGACAACATCATTTACTCAGAGTTAAGTTAACCTGAAGACAACATCATTTACTCGTAGTTGCGTTGTGCTTCATAATAGGGCGTAAATTATAATTGTTTTTAACCGGTTGTGGTAACGATTTATACAGTAGTTGCCTGACAAAACGATTTGGGAAACATACAATGTTGCTTCTGTATGAAGAATAGCTAACGTTATTTTTTGCCTGAGCATACATACTTCTCCAATGGGACGGAGAATGTAATACAATTACACAACTTCAAGCAATCCGCAAGAATGATGAGGTTCAGATTATTTGTGGGTAATACATGGGCGCTCAAGTTGGTAAGGTTGAAAAAAAAAAAAAAAGTTCATTCTTTATATTTACCACACGAAATAGATAATTGTAATGCAAAAGATAGACAAAAACCAAATATGTAGCAATATAATGTAGCAATAATGTTTCCAAATTTTCAGTTTTAGATTCGATTGTACGGTTCATAAACATTGAAAATAACCACGTATCAATTAAATTAAAGCACTTCAGTAATCTGCATTATTATGCAATGGTTTCAAATGATTAGGGCAATGGAATATCAAGGTAAGAATGTAGAAATACCAACTACAGGCTTAGAAATCGAGCCTTTCAGTTCGCTTAAATACTCCAACAAATTGTTATTTCGAGAATTTTACAGTGAAATTAGATTCATGATACATTAATATTCTGAGGCAATTTTTTCCATCTTCGAATATTCATGGTGCCAAATTCTCTGAAATCTCAGAGTCTTCGATTCTAATCCGTAGGGACGACGCAGTAGAGGGAATCCTCGCCGTAGGTGGCGCGCACAAGATCAAGGGGACCTCGACCAACTTGGAGTGCGCATCTGGAGGCAATTAGCTAAAAACCGAGTTGAATGGAGAGGCTTGTTGCTTCACCCAGAACTGTAGCTCCACCTTTGTTCTACACATCACTCCATTTACTATTTACGCGCAAATTATCTACTATTACTTCCTCAAATTTTCAATCGATAAATTTCTTTAGGAACTACGTAATTCTCCTTTTTTTTCCCTTGCGCTCATTTTCCTGTGATGTTTTCGTGCTTGGTGGGAATACGATCGACCACTGCTATATTTATTTTTACAATAACTTTGGTTTGCAGATTCCTGCTCAGCGTGAACTAATCTATCGGACTAAACAAAAGTTCGATTTTCGAAATTTACGGTAAAGTAAAATCTAGCCAACTCAACACTGTGAACGCAATAGGTAGCCGTAGCAGTAGCGTCTCGCTGCAGCTGTAATAAATAGTCCAACTTTTAACTTTTGTAGCGCTACAAGTTTGACAGCTTACTAGGTATAACTGTAGATATGGACGATTGCGACATAGACATTTATCGAGCACGTTAAAAACATAGAAATTGTGTGCAATTTATGCCATATGTATATTAAGACTAATACACAGACTTTATCTTTAAAAACAAATTAGTTCTCAATGGACACATTCAGGTTTCCAGATATCTGAATTTAACGCGTTCGCCTCAGAAATCTGGGTGACATTCAATCAGCTGACACAGGCAAACACAGAGCAAACAAAGTATATGAATTTTCACAGAAAATGAATATAAACAAGAAAAACAAACAGTTGACTAAGAAATTTCCGGTTGCTGAAATTCTTTTAAGTTTTCATACAATCTTGATAAATTTATCTATTCCGAATTGCTTTGGCTAACTTACTTTCCCGGGTAGTTTTACATTTTAAGTGTTATAGTTTGTCCTCGAATATTGCGAGGGAAAAGCTTGACACTAACATGCCTAAGCAGCCAGAATCTAAAAACCTTAATGTGCCCAGAAAAACATAAACACAATTTTAATCAGCTGGCTTTGTTGCCTTCCGGCAGTCAAACGAAGCTGTGGATGCCATTTGAATGGTGTTATTCTTAAAATAACATATAAGGTATGTTCGCGTATCCTCCCAAAACAGCTTATGTTCACGAAATTTTACGAATTTTTACTAAATCCTGTTCAAGTGTGAAGAAATTTCGTGGTTTTTCGTAGAAGAGAAAGCTTACGAGAGAATAAAAAATTTCCCCATGCTGCGAATTTTAGCCCAAGAAATTTCTTTGGCCAAATTTGTGAAATCTGACAAATCGCTGTATGTTATTTTTTGTTGGCTAGTTCCTTCGTTGACTTTTAATCAGGGTTATCGAGAATAAATTTTCCCTCGGAATTTTTCCCCCGAACAAAAATTAGGTACCTTCAAAAACAGGGAAAAAATTCATCGGGGAAAAATTAAATATCGCGATTGCGTTGAAAATTCTCCTGAATTGTTATTCATGATACCTATTTCTTTTCCGCGGAATTATTTCCTCTTTTTTTAAGGTACCTAATTTTTGTTCGGGGGAAAAATTCCGAGGGAAAATTTATTCACGATAACCCTGAATATTTGTTCGGGGGAAAGATTCCGAGGGAAAATTTATTCCCGATAACCCTAAAATAAGGAAACAAATTTAAATAGGGTTATCAGCAATTGCGAGGGAAAAAAAGTTCCCTCGAAATTATTCTTCCTATCGTGAACTCCCATCGGAATTTATTTCTCGCGGAATCTGAAAATGGTTTTCGAAATTATCAGGGCTATCGGCAATTCCCGGGGAAACAAAATTCCGGCCGAACATTTTTGTTCCCTGGAAAAATTATAGTTAGTTTGGTATTGAAAGTGTTCGATTTATTCCAGATTAAAACAAAATTTATATATAAAATGCATAGCCTAGAATTTACATTGCTAGCCGGGGAGTAAGACTGATGAGATAAAAATGAACAAAGATTCATAACCAAGAGTTAAATAGACAAGTTCAATGCTTTGAAGCTATCACAGGCGCTGCAAGTACAGCCAAGGAGCTGTGACGTTATTGCAACGTCTGTAGCTCCACCCCTGGGCGAAATAATACTTTTAGAATGGTTAGTATACAGTATACACTCCTTTATGTTCGAATATCTTGACAGTTGTCATTCGCGGATTCGTGGTTGTAATCACAGCTCACATTTAGGAGATTTTTTTTAATTTTTCTGCTTTAAAGGAAAAAATAATAAAATTCATAGCCTAGATTTACATTGCTAGCTGGGGAGTGAAACAGATGAGATAAAAATGAACAAAGATTCATAACCAGAAGTGAAATAGACAAGTCCAACCCTTTGAAGCTATCACAGGTGAGCAAGTACATGGTTAGCCAAGGAGCTGTGACGTTGTTGCAATGGCTGTAGCTCCACCCGTGGGCGAGATTATGTTTGGTATAGGTACCCCTCATGTGCACTTTCAGTTGGGATGGATCTTTGTTCAATATCGCTTCATTTCACTACCAGAAGACGTTAAGTGGACCCTCGATCATCGGATCATCCATCGTGACCTATTTTATTCGGTAAACATTTCACTGATTTACTCATTCTATATATCTCAATTATGGCTTCCTCCAAAGAGGAAATTCTGTAAATGTTTATTTTAGTATTTTTAAATAAAAGCAATCAAACTTTTTACTTTTAAAATGGCACGTCCTTTGCAGTTGGTGCACATCAAACCCGTGAAGTCTCTAATTTCACCTTTCGCTTAAAAAACAACAAAATTGGCAAGAAAAAGGGTAATGCTATCCATGAATTATTGCTTTTGTTTTTGATTCCTCCAGCAATTCTTTCCGGAGGAAATTTGTTCCCTCGTTCGAAATTCATTGCCGATACCTATTTTTCGAAAAGAGGAAACATTTTGGCCAGAATTTTATTCACGATAGCCCTGATTCTGTCACTCCAAGCAAACTCTATGTAGGGAATGCGTCTAAAGTTATCATGAATTATCCACCATGATATCAATTTTCATTTGAAGACAACACATCTTTAGTTGAGTTGTTTTTCATAATACTGATATAGTTTTTGTTTATGGAGATCTTAAAAAAAATAATCCGTTGTCACGGAAATCGTAGAATCCCCGTGCATTCAAGGAATATATTCGGTTCAACTGTCATTCGTCTTACCGGTCGGCATTCGTTATATTGGAATACAACTGTGGGCGCTTGAATAATAGCATTTTTTTTATGAAACAACATTGCTTTAAAAATCAGCACGGATTCAACGCGGACTAAATAAGAACAAAACAGAAGATGCACGCTAACATCTCTGTGCGTTCTGTGGGAGAAATGCACGACGGAGAAAGAATTGAAACGAAAAGCAAAAGAAAAAATATGATAATCAGAGAAGTTCACAGCGATTGCGCGCTCTTTTGCATGTTTTTTCTTGCTTTTTCCATCGTCCTCGGTTGCCGTTGCCGTCGCCGCGCCGTTCTCCACACCAACTGACTGACTCTCTTTCGTTTGAGTATCGTATCTAAAATTAGAAAAATTCATGACAACATCGGTGGCCAATTGAAACGAATAAATTTTCTGTGGCCGATAGCTCGCTGGAGCTGGGGAGATTCTCTTCGCGAAG
Organism: Brachypalpus laphriformis; assembly: GCA_945910035.1. NCBI lineage: Eukaryota > Metazoa > Arthropoda > Insecta > Diptera > Syrphidae > Brachypalpus > Brachypalpus laphriformis. The sequence continues at coordinate 284,663,468 of OX246754.1, forward strand.
ACGACTATTTGTTTTCTTTTTGCGATGGGAAAAGGTTTTTTTCTTATTTTATTCAGGGAAAAGGAGTAAAATGCTGAGCCTACTTACTTTGCTGATGTGGATGCGGTCTTGAGACGGTTATATGGACTAGCACAGGCGGCAGGAACTTTGCAAATTTCCCTTCGCCAGGAGAGAAGAAACAGCGTGAATTTGGTTAGGTTGAGAGTAAAATCAATTTCTGTCGAAAAACCACACGCAGTATATTTGAATCGGCCAAACGGAGACAACTGAGAAATGGTGTGGTGAGTTTTTTTGGTTATGTTATGATTTTTGCGAAGCATTTCGGGTTGACAGCGGCGGTGTTCATTAGGTAGCCCGGTAGTAGCTCCTTGGACGAGTTCAAAGTAAGAATTGGACTGGAGGCCAGTTTTAACTCAAAAGCGCTTTCACTTATAGCCATTGTTACTTCGCCTGACGTCTATGAGTTAAATCATAGCACATCAATGTATCCTGTGTCGCTTCCACCCCGACTTCACGTTTTCCATTCGTAAAGAAAAACGTATTAAGTCCGGTCGCGTACTTTCCGCGTACAGTTTTTTACAGCCAGCACACTTGAACAAACACAGATGGGGCAAGTTTCTGTGGCGGATATCTATGATGGCGGATATTTTGTTTCTGTTTAATACCGAACTGAAACAATGGTGCTTGAGATGTTGGAACATGCGTGAAGTTGGACACTAGCAGTCCATATATAATACGTCAATGGGAAAATCTAAGCAAAAGTACGTGAATGAAAAGCGAGCCATTTCGAGCCAACTGTCATTAAAAAAAATTATAATGAAAAAATTAAACTCGTATGAAAATTAACAGATGCATATAAGTTAAAAAGAAATGTTTTGGGAGAACATTCACACATCACAGCATTTTCTTCTTTGCACCAATTTTTTATGTCTATTGACTTTTTGAAGTGCAATCAAAAACTCTTTGACTCATTTGACAATCATTTGGCAATTTTTACGTTCGTGCCGGCAGAAATTCTCTGAGCACATTCAAGCACAGGGGGAAATACTCGTTACTGGTTACTTATCAATATTTTTTCTTTATCTGTCATGTTCGCTTATTGAGTGAATACAATTCGAACACTTTAGAGCACCTGAAAGCGCCTTAAAGCGCTTTGGATTGTGTACGCGAATGGACCTAATGCTACATAACGACAATCCTACCCGAGGCCGAAGTTGAGATGATCTGAACTTTTGCTTGCTTTGACAGCTATCAGCTGTGGGACAAAGAAAAAATATCTAAACAAATATTCAACGCACTCTTATACCATGTTCCCACCAAACGAAATCCCAAGATTTCGCCAAATCCCCCCAAATCTAGAAGATTTCGCCATACATTTTCAAGATTTCGAAATCAGGAGATTTCGGCGAAATCTACCTGAAATCTCCTTGAGTTCATCCACCCGTGATAGGTTGTCAAACCGAACAAGCCTACAGCGTGAACTATGGTTCATTTTAGTGTTCATTCATAGATGTCAAAAGATTAGTAGTGCGTTCCAGGTCAAGCGCAATTTGTGAAATTTGCGAAATATGCGAGCTTGGATTTGGGACTAGATCGAGTTAATTTATTTATTTTCACATAAAGTGAAAGCATTTGCTATTTCTCTTTCCTTGTGTTCGTAAGCATACAAAGGAAAAAGGGATATTTCGCCAATTTCTTAGTTGGATTTCCTTTTTTTAAGTCAAACAACATTCTCGGAAGGGGATATTGATCTTAAAATTAACACGGGAATGAGTTGTAAGACCCAGAAATAAAAATAAGTACAAAAAGCTTATTTGCGTGATAAAAATGTATCAACAAAAAAAAAATATATAAATTTATAAAATGGGAGCAAGAACGAGTTCGGGGCATTGTTGTATTCTAGGCATAACAGTCCAGTTGACCAAATGCTGCTGCAAGCCGTGAGTTATTTCCAACTACAACTGTGAATGCTTTTGCAATATTGTACAAACGATTGATAACAAAAAGTATTTGTAATTTTTAAAAAGAAAAACATGTAAAAAATATGGGAATGATTAATCTCTTTGGAAAGCATTTCGCAATAATTCTTGTGTGCAGTCTTACTGGAAATGGAACGAAATTTTAGTTTTTATTATTATAACTTTATTAATACGTAAATCCATTACATAATTAATTGTAATTATAAGTAGCGCTAGCTGCCAGGGCTTTCAGCAAGTTATAAAATAAATTTAAGTATAATCTGGTCTGATGGCTAGTATAAGTCTACATACATCGTTATTATTTCTTTCTGTGACATGGGTTTAAGGTCCGGTAATATTTTTATTAGCGATGTTAATGTTGTGTATAGAGCATACATAGCATATACACTTGTATGTATGCGTGTATCAATTACACAATCAATATTGTAATCTCGCTCTTGTCAAATATTATAGAGCAGTTAATAAACTCATGTCAATCAAGAAGGTGGTCTTTTTCTTATGAAAGACATATAAACACATCAGTTAATATGTATATAAGGGATTTGTTCGCATAAAAAGGGGTAACTTATAGTAAGCGTTTGATTGTCTTGGCAAAAATCTCAAAGTTGGGCAGCTTCTAGTGTGATGCTGGTAGAACACATCCTTAGTCTGATATATATTCTTAATTTCTTTTGTGATATGTATTTGGGGTATATGGCTTTTTCTGTATTTGTATTGAACTTGGTATACAGGTGCTCAAATTGGGCAAGCTAGTTTTGCTCTTGTACTTCCAGGTCTTGAGCAGGTAGTTTTTCTATTCTGTTATATTTGTAAACGGAAGAGGTCGTGTCATATGTAATGCCTAAATAGTTAGCCTGCGTTTACTGATGCCCTATATGGAGACAGATTTTAAGTTTTTTATTAAATGCGTTGAATGAGTGTAAAATAATTTTAAATTAACAAAAATAATTTTGGTTGAGCCTGTACCCGATTTAGAGAGCAAGATGTAAACGCAGCTAGTCGGGTCATGGTTGGCCATTATGAAAAAGGGGCCTAAAGGCTAACGGCTGACGGCGATCACGAGGATAGTTCTTAGCGATAAGCGATTGCAAATGAATCGAACAATCGAAAAAGAAAGTTGTTTAAAATGTAATTCGGTTGTCGATTAATTCGATCTTAGAAAATTTTATTTTATTACACATTAAAATTGAGAGAATGGCGGCTACTAATGGTCGATTATACAAATTTTTTTCTCGACTTATTCGTCTGTCGGCATTAGTACACTTGCTGCTTTTTGATCTGAATGGGACCCTTGATATTTAGAAAAAAATGTATCGAAACATTTTATTAACCAAATTCATGGAAACCAGGATCGAATAAGAATCCAATCCAATTGATTTCATTTATGTGTCAAAAGTATGCAGTAAATGTTTCCAGTCGGCCAAATACCAGACTTGGATATTCCTAGTAAATGTTTAATTTTATGTCTTTTATACATACCAATTCGAGCAAACGCCATTTTGTGAACATAGTAATTGCTAAAGTTAGTTTTATATTATACGAAAGAAATCAAATGCAAAAATTTGCTGCTTTTTCTAGCAATTGCTTCATATTTTAGCAGTCAGTTTTTATTAAAACCACACATTGAGTGCTGCTAATAAAAACTGATTGCTAAAATTCATATTTGCTAAAATATGAATAAATATGTCTATGCATCTATACGTTGTCATTCTCCACTGAAGAAGTATGCGATGAAATTCCCATCAAAGAAAATCTGATAGTTCTTCTGCTGTGTGTTTTACTCTTGCTTTTGCTTTCTGTGATAAATTGATCACCAGTGGATGTGGCGTGTTAAAGCGAAAAACGGAGAGAAGTTTTAGATGGTCTTGATTTTGCATATCCAAATGGATGATACAAATAAAATACTCGCAGACATTTTTTACACAGAGCGCACTATGAATTATGAAAATCTAGTATCTTCCAAATATTCTGTTTTGCTGTTAAAAAAATAAAGATTTGGCACCACTCGTTTTGTATGCATTACATTTTTTTACACGAATGGAAGGGACCTACAATCTAGTGCCGTATCCGAAGGGCAATTTGTTTTGAGAAGTTTTTTCGTGACAACAATACTCTCGGATGTTTGTCAGAGGTTCGCGAGAGAAGGGACAGTGAAACACTTATTGGTGTTCTGGGATTCGAACATGGAACCTCACGCGCAGTGGTCCGAAACACTAACCAAGTGCGCCATGGCGCTGTTTATACACACAAAAAGATAGCATCATAGTAAAATAACTAGAAGAAAGAAGGAAGGAAATGTGAACTCTGAGTAATCCAACTTGAAGTTGGTAGTGGATGACGGCCATAGTTTTCAAAGGAAAAAGACTGAACTTCCTCTTTTTTGACTGACCGCACTTCATTAAGTTTGCTCTTATAGAATATGGTGTGCTTTGTCGTGAATTCGAAGAACCCAAATGGTGTTGTAACTGCCGTTTTATGGACGTCCTCTGGTGCTACAAGGATATGATGGTAAGCTCGTACCAGATCTGTTTTCGAAAAAAACTGTGGACAATGTCACTAAAATCAAGTATGTGTGGTACCTGTTAGGAGTTGTTATAACGTTAAACATCCTTTAGTCGCCCCGTGGCCTCCAATCGTCGGCTTCTCGCTTGGCGGCCATGTGCAAGGGAGAGGCGCATGGGGATGAAGATCGTGTGCAAATGCTAATCTGTGACCCAATCAGTTAGTATCCATTTGCTCAATTTTTCGTTTGTATTTTCACCATTGTAGTGGCTGTCGAGCAATTTCCATCTGTCTGTCACTTGAACTACGTTTCAACTAATCAAGCTTTCGACTCCTTATACTGAAATACCTAAGTTGAAATCTCAAATCTATCAATCAACTCTGCATGTAAACGAAATATTTCCGCGCACAATCTAATTAAAAAAAACCACGAAGCAATAATACAGAGAATAATATATTTATATATATTTATACAAGTAACGAAATATTCAATTAATTATTAGTTGAACTGGACTCATCACGTACGAATCAGAGAGCTCTTCTGTCATAATTCTTTTACATGAGTGTCTTAATTTAAAACATTATGTACTTCCATTTATGCCAACTTATCTTTATATTTTAACAGTTACGTGTAGATAATATAAATTTTGCGCAACAGTACATTAACAGCCGTATTAATAAAAAATCGCTAACACACCGATAACCAATGAGTTCACTAACTTGTAGTTAGCGAGATTATCCATTAGTTAAATTTTCTTATTAATACAATTGTTTTCTCCATGTGTTGATTTCGCCGCCGTCAAATAAAACACTGTCTTTAGTGTACTGAAAATGAACTAAAAATTATTTATTAAAATAAGCAATCAAATTCAATACATGAAATATAATACCTAAAAATTAAGTATTTTCCCTGTTCTTCTTCTCCGACGACGCCAGTTTGAAATCTAAGAAAATTCGTTATTTGCCTAGATCCTTGAATCTGACATTTGACGAGCAGCTGGGATGGGAAATTAACGATGTACGACGACATCAGTGGATGAGCGCAATGCAGTGGCCGCGCTCAGTGCGTCAGCAACATTTCTCCCCCTCGGTGAGGCGGCTGCCTCTGTAGCTGCTTCACCTTCACTTGAATTGCTGACGTCCAGTACTGCTAGCTTTCCCACTGGTCGATCATAAACTTCGCTCGCAGTCCTTACCACAGCTCTTCTTATTTGACCGTCGTTGCTATTTATTGTGCTGACCACAATGCCTTTTGGCCAAGAACCCCTTGGTAGGTTTTCGTCGACAATGATAACCACGTCGCCTTCCGCAATATTTCTCACCTGCTTAAACCATTTAGTCCTTCGCGATAGAGTAGGTAAATATTCTCGCACCCAACACCGCCAAAACATATGTGATAACCGCTGGCTGATTCTCCAGTTCTTTCGAAGAAGAAGATCGTGGTCTGTGAACTCTCCTGGAGGATTACTGCCACTCGACGATCCAAGCAGGAAGTGCTTTGGAGTTAATACTTCTTCATCGTCAGCTTCCACTGACACATGTGTAAGAGGCCGCGCATTAATGATTCCTTCGACTTCGATTAGAAAAGATCGCAGCGACTCATCCTCCACCCGTTGGTTCCGAGCAACCTCCTTCAACACGCTTTTGACTGAACCTATCAGTCTCTCCCAGCAGCCTCCCATGTGTGGAGCAGCTGGCGGATTAAAATACCATAGTGTTTCAGCGCTGGTGAACGTAATCTGGATGACGTCTTTATTCATTTGGTGAAAAGCTTCCCTTAGTTCCTTTTCGGCTCCCTTTAGGTTTGTGCCATTATCGGAGTAAATTTCACGAGGGGTTCCGCGCCTTGACATGAAGCTGCGTACGCACATTATACACGAGTCCGATGTTAAATTGTGCGCCATTTCCAAGTAGATTGCCCTTATGGTCAGACATGTAAAGAGTACTCCCCATCGCTTTTCGGTCTTCCTTTCATTTTTTACTAAAATCGGGCCAAAGTAATCGACGCCAGTGAATGTAAATGGCCTTACATAAGCCGCCAACCTTGCCTCTGGTAATGGAGCCATCTCAGGAACTTCTGGAACCACCTTGTCTATTCGGCACTTCTTACATTCCAAACGCACTGATCTGACAAGCGTCCTCAGCCGAGGCACCCAAAACCTTTGCCGTACTTCATTAACCACTGTCTCTTGACAACGGTGGTGAAACTTGCTATGATAATCTCTTACTACTGGTGCGTATCCTCCTTTACGCACCATGTGTTGGGCCACCCGTCTTCATCATCGTATAAGACGTCTGGACCCTTGAATCATCGGTCATTCTTACCAAAGGTTGGCAGCTTCGCCCACTTGGTGGCTTCATCAGCAACACTCATTTTGGTTGGCACCCATCTCCATTCTTCCCTCTTGGTGTTGTCCAGAATCTTAACGATGCGGAACATGACGAATGGCTTAAACTTTTGGCGTCTACTCTCAGCCAGGATAAAACGTTCCTGGAATTGGTCTACAGGAATCTTTTCTGGATCTTTATTTTATGGCTTTTTTCAATGCTTTTTGCTAGCCGGGATCCAATTAAGGCTGCTTGTAGCTCCATCTTGGGTATTGACAGTGGTTTTAATGGAGCCACCTTGCTCTTGGCGCAAACCAACGTACAATCCACCGAACTTCCATACTCGTAGCGAAGATATGCTACAGCCGTCATCGCATCCTCACTGGCGTCCACAAAAATGTGAAGTTGGATTGACACCTCCTTGCCGAATCCCTGAGGTAGGTAGCATCTCTGGATCTCGACATCCTCCACTTTCGGCAAGAGGCGGCGCCAATCTTCCCACTTGCATTCCAAGTACTGCGGAATCAACTCGTCCCATTCAATGGCTGACCTCAAGATCTCCTGCAACAACACCTTGAGTCTTACGAGGTAGAATGACAAAAATCTGAGAGGGTCATAAATGGACATGAGGACCTTCAAGAGTTAACGCTTCGTTGGCACTCGCTGCCCGTTCAAAACATCCTCATGAGCTTTGTTGAACCCAAGCGAGAAAGTAAAGATGTCCTTTTCGGTATTTCACCATAGTCCCAAAATCTTTGTGGCACTTTTCATCTCGTCCGAGTTATCCTGAATCGTCTTTCCTTCACATTCAGGTTGTCCAAGTGCCTTCAGGAACTTCTTGGAGTTCGAAACCCAGTTTCGTATATTGAATCCACCCTTGGAGTGAACAAACTTTACCTCTGATGCCAGCTGAATAGCTTCATCATCGTCGTCAAAACTATCCAACCAGTCGTCCACATAATGGTTGTTGACAATCAATCTTCTGCTGCCTCCGGGAATATTTCAGCGAACTCCATTGCATTAACATTTTTCACTTCTTCCGCAATACTAGGTGCGCATGTCTCTCCGAATGGCTTGTGAAGAAGCTTTACCAAAACTCGAAGCGCATCTGGACCCTTCAGTAGCATGTTATATAACGACACCCCCTGTGTACTGGCTGCTGCGTCCCAAACCAGCCGCACCTTCCCAGGCTTGTTGGGGTTTTTCACTATAAAAACGGGTAGATACCAAGTCTTCGGATGATGTTCCTTCAATTCCTCCGGAGTAAGCCTTCCGACATAGCTCTTTGTCAAAAGATTGTTGATTTGTCCGTTGACAGCTTCTAGCAAGGACGGATCAGCTGCCATCTTTTTCCCCAAACACTTTAATCGCTTAAGTTCCATCGGATAACTATCTGGTAAAATAAAGTCATCATATCGCCACAACAAACCAGCACAGAATGAGTCGCCTTTCCTTTTCACAGATGCCTTCAGGATTTTTTTTTGCTCGTAGCTCCTCAGCCGACTCGGTGTGCTTCTTGTCGATTCCGTGATCCTCCAAAACGAAATGTTGCCGAATCATTTCGTGCAAATCTTTATCACATTCACAAGCTTCGTAAAAATGTTACATTTTGTTCACCTTGGTCTCTTCGACGTTGCCTCCGCTGTCACACCATCCAAGTCTAGTCAAAATCGCCACTGGATCACTCCAATTCCCTTCTCTGACCCTTCGTCCAGGTAACAGCTTTTGATTGCTCAAGCCAATAAGTATCCCGCACTTCGCATCCTTGTATGATTGGAGAGGTACTCCTCCCAAGTGGGAGTACTTCTTCTGCAACTGTTGCATATCTACTGACTGCAAAGGCAGAGCCAGGTTTTTAATTTACAGCATTGCTTTGCAGGATTTCTGTGATTTAGAACGGGGGTAAAAAGATGGTTGATGCATACATAACCACCATTTCATACAAGATGACCACTGAACTCCCCCATTTCTAAACGATCTTTTATCCTGCTCTCTCTGAAAATTCATGGGTACTTCCACACCAGTGAGCAACAATATCCCTTTAATTCTTAAGTGACATTCGCACACAACTTGGGTGTTAATAAAAAATTTGATTCTCCTACCTGTCTCTAAATTTTTGATGATAAACCATTTTTGTGTATCTTCTTTGCAGCAATTTTACACAGATGCACTATTTTGCAAAGTTATCAACTCGTTAAATCGCGAAATCGGAGAGTTAGTTAACCACAAGTTAACAAACGTCAGTTAAGTCGAATTTTGTTTTATTAATAAGGATTTGAACATACCCACTGCGTAAGCCCTGAGTTAGAGATAACTCATGTTTATTAATACGGCTGTAAGTGTCTAAGCCTAGCTTTTCGCTTTTTGTGTGCGTTATATTTTTCACACGAATGGAAGGGACCTACCGTTTTATGCCATATCCGAAGGCCGATTTTGAGGAGCTTTCTGGTGACAACAAATACTCTCGGATGTTTTTCAGACGTTCGCGAGCGGTGAGACCCTGAAAAAACTTTTGGGTGTTTCCTGGGATCCGAACTTGAAATCTCACACGCAGTGGTCTGACACATTAACCACTGCGCCACGGCGCCCACTTTTCATACAGATTTTGATGTTTAAAATTGATCAATGCAAATACAGTCCAATACAATTTATCTCTAATAAACCGAATAAGAACTATCAAACATTTCAAATAAAAATGAAACAGAATTTATCAATTAAAAAACAAAACGAGTATGACATACTCGGTAATTCGAATTCCGAAAAGTCCCACTTTTCCAGTCCAGTTCTATTCTGTTATATTTGTAATGTAAACGGAAGAGGTCAGAACAACCTCATTTCATATTTTAGGCTGAAATAGTTTACCTGCGTTTACTGATGCCCTTTATGGAGGCTGATTTCAAGTTTTCAATGAAACTCACTATCAACCCTATAAATAAATGTTGAATAAGTGTAAAATAGCTAAACTGCAGTAGATTAAAGAACGAAAATAGTTTTGGTCAAACCTGTACCCGATACACAGAGCAAGATGTAAACGCAGCTAGCTTTTGGTCGCGGTCGGCCATTAGGAAAACTTAAGCTAATGGCTGACGGCTGACGGAGAACTTGCAGAGAACACTAGCACGAGAGAAGTAGTTAGTGATGAGCGATTGCGAGTGACTCGCACAATCGATTAAATTAGAAGTTGATGAAAATGTAAGTTAATTATCGATTTATACGGTTTCTTTTAGAAAACAGTCGAATTGAATTTTAGACAATGTATTTCATTACACCAGACTTGTAGAGTAATTAAATATTTCGGGACTGAAGTACAACTTAAGTACAATTATCTTGTACTTATTCTTTTTACTTGTACTTAAAAACTTCAAATACCAGTACCGGGATTTGGACTTGTAGCTGCAATTCCTTCGAAGTACTTTAAATATGCTCTTAGTTACTCAAATACTTTAAAATTGTACTTAAGTCTATTTTAATTCCTTTCAATTACTTTGAATTCCTTTAAAAAATAAAAAAATTTACGAGGTTATTGTACTTGTAATCGTACTTGAATTTTGAAGGACTGCATTACACATTACAATCGAGAGAATGACGAGTATTAATGGTCGATTGTAAGAATGTATTTCTCGATTTACTCGTCTGTTGGCATTAGTCTGCTTCTTGAATTTTGATCTGAATGCCCCCTTGATATTTAGAATAAAAACATTTTCCTTCAATTTCAATGCTATTATGTAGGCACGATTATTTAATATTCAATACAAAAAAAAACTTCAAAGCAAAACAATACTCGTTGAGAAAAAATCGATAAATCAAAACGTATTAATCGAACAATCGCGCTAGAACAATTGCGCTGGGACAATCGTCGAATACAAATTTTACCACTCCCACTCCACATAATCAAACAAGAAATCCAAAACTCACAATCTCAATATGTATGTAGGTATTGGATGTAAGCGCCCATAAAACTTAACTGGTACTCTTCTCAAGGAAGTATAAAATTTCGTTTGTCGACCCTCCTTCTCTTAATGGTACAAGTATAACTTTTTTTGGATCATGCAAAATATATGGGTCTTAACTTTAAGCTGGAAATTAAGCTGGAAACCTAACATTAAAAAAAGAGGTAAGAAAGCTACAGTAGTACCATACTTTTCTCTTGCAAGAAAGCTATCGGGAATAGATGGTGGCCGCAACCTCGCATAACTTACTGGCTCTACATCTCGGTGATCAAGCCGATACTCTCGTACGGGGTAGTTGTCTGGCGTACTGCCTTAAAAGAGCCATAAACCGTGACAATCTAAGTAAAGTTCAACGATCAGCTTGTTTGTGCATAAGCGGAGCTCTGCGTACAACTCCCTCAGCACCACTGGACATTCTCCTTCACTTGATACCCCTCGATATCTACAGCAGGCAAATGGCATTCAGTACAACTGTTGTTAAAGCATCATAACAGTGGTCAAGAAAAGAGTTCGGCCACGCATCCATTTTAAACTACTTCAAAATCTCTCCGGAAAACACGGACTACACCATTCGCCGTCTTTCTTTTGACAAATATTTCCACATCAGTATTCCTCGCAGGTCATACTGGGAGGAAGAAGTTAACTCAGTAGAAGATGAATCAATTCATTTTTACACTAACGGCTAATAAACCAAAGACGAGGTAGGTTGTGGTGTCTTCTCTAATAGACTTAATTTTAACCTTCCGTCTTCCAAGTCATTGTAGTGTGTTCCGGGCGGAAATAGAAAAACGTGATATCCGCCAAAGATATTCGCATCTTTTCAAACAGTGAAGCAGCAATTAAATCCTTGAATCCAATCGTCTCTCAAAGAGATGGCGGAGTATAAGGGTACTCTAGGTATACCAATCGTTACTTGAAAGGTTAAGTTCAAGGCGGATGTAATCGAAAGAATAAATCTTAGGTGGACAAGTGGTGCAACATGTCTAGCAGCTAAACAGATTTGGCCCAAGCTAGATCTGAAACGCTATAATAAACCGATCGCTACCAATCGATTGCATATTGGCGCTATAGGTGTGATCACAGGACACTGTCTAATGGCCAAGCATGCAACAAACTTGGCGTATATTCCAATGATTCGTAGAAGCCGCATGGACGAAGGAGAGGAATAAACCATGGCCCACCTTCTTTGTGCGTCTTCTGCTCTATTTCATAGAAGGAAGCTTAACTTAAGAATTTTCTATTGCAACGATTTAGGCGATCTGATAGACTCAGACATCAGAGCCGCCTACGCTTTATGAGAAGCTCAAAACAACTAGGCAGGGATTACATGATCCTTCGTGGTACCTCAACCACTTCAACATAACAAAATCTAAACTTTAGCTGCGCTTATTGATGTTGCTGTTGCAATTCTAATGTATTTCTTGTATAAAGTAATACCCTATTTTGTATGCAATGCATTTAAAAAGAACTCGTAGGTAACGCTGTCGGCGTTATGGTATAATCCATCGACGTATAAGTATATGGACCACTAGAGAAATGTCACTTTCATACTATGTCTGCAGAGAAATATGTTCCAACATCACCAGCTCCTTTGTTTCAGAGTGGTATTAAAAAGAAACAAAATATCCGCCATTATAGATATCTACCGTAGAATCTTGCGCCATCTCTATTATTCAAATGTACTGGCTCTAAAAGACTGTTAACATTAAAATAGTTTCAATATTCGTTGTCATAGTTGTCACTGCTGTTTTCTACAGTAACAATATTACTAATTTGAATTTCGTTGCAACACAATCTCTATTGTGAATCACAGCCAACCACATAGCACTTCATTTTATCTTTATTCTTTTTCTTTAGTTCGAGTTATTCACCCTTATTCCGAGTGGCGCTTACAACGATTTAAAACACGCCAATTTGAATTTACCATTACGAGTGGCATTTTTGCGTCGTTGAACGCAATTCGTCGTTAAACGCCCTGTGGAACCCATTAGTGTACGACGAACGTCATGTGAGAAATTTCACTGCCATTCTCTAAGGCGTTGAACGCCACAAAACGACAGGGAAACGACGGTATTTGTCGTCAACAAATTAGTGATCGCCAAGTAGTAAAAACGACTGAAAATGTAAGTTTTCTTAAATTTTTAATTGATTCAAATAACTGAATTGAATTATCTTACTTTCTGGGGTTAAAATAGCGCACCAGAAGCAAATTAAGACTTTGGTGGAGTTGAAGAGTTGGCTAATGCCAACAACACGCGGTGTTCCAAAGCGGTCCTCCATCTAAGTACTACCCATGCCCAATGGTGCTTGATTTCGGTAATCGAAAGAGATCCGACATTCTCAGCGTGGTACGGTTGATGACATAGCATGTGGAATGCAAACTAATTATCGACGTCTAACCCTGTCGTCGAAGTTATGGAATAACTCTTGTAAAACGAAACGCCTCAAGTAACGACAAACGTCGTGCAAGTAAAACGCCACTCAGAATAAGGGTGATTATTTATTCCACAATTAAATATTCCCAACTTATTTTTCCATAATCAAAAACACAACTTATTTTTGTTCCATACGCTCGCGAACCGCCAAACAAAGTACCAGTTCCCAATTTTTCCCGCTTTAAACAAAAGAGCTAGTGACGTTGGAACATACGTGAAGTTGGGCACTAGCAGTCCATATACTTATACTTCAATGGTATAATCTGTTTAGCCCTTATGGAAATTTAGTATGCGCTCAAAATGCGTACTGGGATCTAAATCCAATGTTTTTAGTTTTGTCACGGCCCACCGTATGAACACTGCTCCCAAATTCACCTCAGAAACCACCTTACCTACATGCTTATTCATTTTCGAACACGGTCAGCAAATAGGTGAAACTTTTCGAGCCGACATCATAGTTCCTGCAAAAGTGCTAAAAATTATTTGTAGGTAACAATTACTCCTCGTCTAATAATTATTTCATGTAAGGTTTGCACGCTCCATTCAGCAATAAAACTTACTTAGCTATTTCATCACAGAAATATAATTACGCGGAGAAGAAAAACAAACTTGTTTGTTATCATCGTTCGAGTATCGAAATACTGATAAAATCCCTCAACTGACAGATCAGAACCAAATCAAGTGGCTTCCTCCGCTTCACACTCGCAGCACAACACCAACTTCATCGAGGCCGTTGGATGCTTTACTCGTACTATTACATCAAGGAGCACCTAGCAATTAGTGTGGTCTGAAGCGTAGAATATTACTTTTGTTGACACAGTCGATGTCAGAGCAATATGCCAGACATTAAAGTGACTCCACTGGGGGCTGGACAAGACGTCGGCAGGAGCTGCCTACTGCTGTCAATGGGGGGCAAGAACATCATGCTCGACTGCGGCATGCACATGGGCTTCAACGATGAGCGCCGATTCCCTGACTTCTCGTACATCGTCCCCGATGGGCCCATCACCTGCCACATTGATTGCGTTATCATTTCGCACTTCCATTTGGGTAGGTACTATACATTTGTTTATTCTATTCTCTAAGCTAATTCAATGTGTAGTAAGTTGTAGTTTATCGAAGAGATAACAGGCGAACGTTGTAACAGAGGAACCCAGTTTGGATGACAGTAGGTAGTCGATGCTTTACTACGGAATTGTTGAATACAGCCGTTGATAGCTGTAAGGCGCACAAACGTTTACAATGACCTTGATCGCGTGTTAAACGATGAATTTGCCGCCGATAGTGATACGCAGTTGATGTTGTTCTGTTTTTTTTAGAAAACCCTCCAGCGGCAATGCTGAGGACTTTTGTAAGTCTAGAGGGGTCTTCAATTTAGTTTCATGGTTTGCGGTTTTTTATTTAATAGCGGCGCTCGCCGGTTTTCTAAAACCGGTTTCATCCATGTGCATTCGTTGTAGACTATCTTCTTTTTTCAGGGGTTTCCTACACACTAATGGAGTTTCGCTCTAGCACTTTCGTCCATCTGTTTGTCACCATCTTCTAGCTCCTAAACTATACATGCTATTTGCATGATTCTTCATGAGAATTTGTGATTTAAAATATGCGCTTAGTGTGGGAGATCGTTTAAAAAAGTGTGTTTCCACCTGCAGCTTCGAAAGTACTAAACCTGAAAAAAGAAAGTATATCATACTATCAGAGAATTTTTGGATGTATAACTACAAATAAATCGGTTCTTGATATCTGTAAGGGTTTGTCAGATATGGGTATCTGGTCATGACATAAATAATGCGGGTTTTCGATGCCATGGGTTTTCGATGGGCTTCAACGATGAGCGCCGATTCCCTGACTTCTCGTACATCGTCCCCGATGGGCCCATCACCTGCCACATTGATTGCGTTATCATTTCGCACTTCCATTTGGGTAGGTACTATACATTTGTTTATTCTATTCTCTAAGCTAATTCAATGTGTAGTAAGTTGTAGTTTATCGAAGAGATAACAGGCGAACGTTGTAACAGAGGAACCCAGTTTGGATGACAGTAGGTAGTCGATGCTTTACTGAGACGGAATTGTTGAATACAGCCGTTGATAGCTGTAAGGCGCACAAACGTTTACAATGACCTTGATCGCGTGTTAAACGATGAATTTGCCGCCGATAGTGATACGCAGTTGATGTTGTTCTGTTTTTTTTAGAAAACCCTCCAGCGGCAATGCTGAGGACTTTTGTAAGTCTAGAGGGGTCTTCAATTTAGTTTCATGGTTTGCGGTTTTTTATTTAATAGCGGCGCTCGCCGGTTTTCTAAAACCGGTTTCATCCATGTGCATTCGTTGTAGACTATCTTCTTTTTTCAGGGGTTTCCTACACACTAATGGAGTTTCGCTCTAGCACTTTCGTCCATCTGTTTGTCACCATCTTCTAGCTCCTAAACTATACATGCTATTTGCATGATTCTTCATGAGAATTTGTGATTTAAAATATGCGCTTAGTGTGGGAGATCGTTTAAAAAAGTGTGTTTCCACCTGCAGCTTCGAAAGTACTAAACCTGAAAAAAGAAAGTATATCATACTATCAGAGAATTTTTGGATGTATAACTACAAATAAATCGGTTCTTGATATCTGTAAGGGTTTGTCAGATATGGGTATCTGGTCATGACATAAATAATGCGGGTTTTCGATGCCATTACGTTTTTTTACAGCCTTTCAAAATAAGATTTTTTCTGGGTCTTCTTAATTTTTAGTATTTATTAGCTATTCTTTATTCGATGTTAAGAATTTTAACCGAATAGACTGAATAGTGTGTGGGATATTACCCATTGAAATGGATGTGACCAAGTAGCATATTCGCCATGTTTTGCTATGGGACTATCATAAAAATCGTAATGTAGAAGTTACATGTGAATTGTCTGAAGTCTATAGGAGACAGGTCATAAGTGAAAGCCAGCCAAAGGTAGTAAAAAAAAAAAAGAAAAAAAATCCCAGAAGCCAATTATGTTCTCAAAAATAATGACCGTTTTGGAAGACCAATTGACGTGGATAATGATGAGCTGCGTAACACCATGGGATGAAAACCGATCGCATCCGTTGATAAAATAGCCGAAATGTTAAATTCTTCCGGTTCCACTGTATATTGACGCCCAAAAGCACCTGAAAAAGTCACTAAATTCGGAAAACGGGCACCGCATAATTTAAGCGAAAGAAATCTGACGCAACGAATAACAATGTGCTCTTCGTTGCTTCTTCTTCTTCCTTTTATCAGCGAGGTTATGATCCGAAAACAAGGGATCACAACTTAAATTTCGATTCGTTTCTATTAAGGGTTGTTACTGGGGATGAGAATTTGGTTTGTTATTAGAACATTAGGCGTCCTAGACAGTGGCTTCGTACTTCAGATAGCCACTCGATGCTAAGAGAGGTCCCAACACAAAAAAGACTGCTCTCTGTCTGGCGTGATATGTTGTCCATTTTGAAATGTATCCTTCTAGCCAATACATCACAAAAGAGTACTTCAGTCAACAATAAGACCGATTGAAGGTAGGCCTTGAAGAAAACGGCCGGCATTGGTCAATCGCCGAGGGCTACTCTTTCATTAAGACAATGCCAGGTAAGAGATACAATCTAGAAAATCCACAGTTTTGGTTGGAAGGAATTGGCTTTATACACAAAAATCTAATAGTCGCCGACGGTTCTTGTTAATGGTCCTATTTCACAAGTGCCCACCCATGCTTCTCTAAGCTGATCATTTGTCCTGTTCAGTTCTTGATTGAAAATTGATTAGGCAAATAAATTTAAATATCCAAAGAATTGTATTGTAAGAGTTTCTGTTGCACAAGCAAAAAAAATACCTTAAAGTAAAAAATAATTTAATTAATTTTTTTTTTTTTCTAAATGCTTTCAAGTTTTATGTTCTAACAATTCTCTAAAAACATCCGATACAACGTTTTTATCTCCTTGCGACTATGCGAATGCACAATGAGGCATTGTTTCTTCCCAATCGTACTATTTTGAAGTTTACTCCTACAGAATATTTGTCTATAATCGTGAAATAACATTCAAACGAGTTTTAAGGATATACGAGTAAGAGGTATATCACCCCTTTTCCCCGTGCAGGGACGGGTTAAGAATATCACTGCAGCGCCCCCCCCAACAACCAGCGCTTGTCGTAAAAGGCGACTAAGGGGACAAATCAGATCTAGGCAATATAACACCCAAGTGAGCCTAGCGACACATATACTACCTTAAAAACCCTCCCACAAGTGTGCATGCGAGTCCGTGGGTTGACACGACTGGAGATCACCGGTGTCATAAAAGAAAGATCAAACAATACTAAAACAGGAGCATGCACGTGTCAAACAACAAACACCATCGCAATATGGTGCAAAAAATTGTATTGCAAAACTGTATCATTATGGTAATACTAGCAAAAAGGAAAGGCACTACCCCGCCAGGCACTACCACTGCTGTGCATGGTACTGATCCTGGACCGAGCAGAAATGTTCGGGTCAGAGCTATACGGATTCCGGGGGCTAGCAAAATAATGAAACAGTTTGGACGCAATTTGAGGGTCGCGAGTTGGAACGTTGGAAGCATGACCGGTCGAAGTTACGAGCTGGAAGAGATTATGAATAGAAGGCGAAGACATCCTAAGCATGTGCAAATCACACGGTCTTATCGTGTTAAATACCATGTTCATCAAACAAAGCCGACACCTGATCACTTACAGCAGTGGTGGAGATGAAACTCAGATTGACTACCATTTGGTAGGCAGTTTCATGAAGCCTCGGGTAAAAGATTGCAAAGTGATCCTGGGAGAGGCAATCGCTCGACAACACCGTCTCCTGCTAACAGAAATTTTTATGAAAACACCAAAGAAAAGCAAACAAACAAGGGTCTCTGAGAAAATCAAGTGGTACAATCTGGACAAAGAAAAAGGCGAGGCTTTTGTTTTCGTAATGAAGAATTACCTCTCTCACACCATCAACGGAGCTGAGGATGAAGAGTGCAGAGCACAAAATATGTGGGATTCCCTACAGCGAACTTGCTTAAAGAAGGCCAAATCACTGCTAGGAGCTTCAAAAGGCCACAATCAACACGCCAAAGAAACATGGTGGTGGAGTGATGAAGCTAAGAAAGTGATAAATGAGAAGAAAGCGGCTTTCAAAGCTTGGTCAAAGTGCCCCTCTAATAATAGTGACGAAAAAGCTCGCCTCGAAATGGAATACAGATGCTGCAAGAAAAAAGTGAAGAAGAAGTGCGCCCAGCTTCAAGCAGAGAGTACGGAGGGCCTGTATCGGGAGCTGGAGAAAATATTTTCCCCGGTTGCTGATGCAAACCAAGCTATCCAGGAGCTGCGAAGACACAATATGAACAAGAGCGCCACTATCTTCAAAATAGCCGCCCAAAGAAGGAACAATGCTCAGGAGATTCGTTCGCCAAAGTTCATTACCAATGCTCATGGCCAGCTCCTTGTGGATGACGACAAAATTCTGCAGAGGTGGCGACAGTATTGTGAAGAGCTTTTAAATGAACAGTTTCCCCGGCTATACTTTCCAAGAGCCACCCCTAACTGTGAAGAAATAGCCGACATTACAGTCGAAGAAGTTAGTGAGGCGGTCAAATACTCCAAAAAACGAAAAGCGGTTGGGCCAGACGAAATACCCTCTGAGTTCTGGAAAAAGATCTGAGACATCGGGTTCAGATGGCTCAGAATTCTTATCTCGAAATTCGTGAGAGGTGATCCAATGCCGAATCAATGGAGGGAAAGTTACCTCCTCCCTGTATACAAAGGGAAGGGTGATACGCGAAACTGTGATAACTACCGTTCGATCAAGCTGATGTCACACACCATGAAGATCGTTGAGCGGGTATTAGGTGGCCGACTACGAAAAATAATACGGCTATCTGATGATCAGTGCGGGTTTGTCTCGGGTAAATCAACCAGAGATGCAATCCAAAGTATAAGGATCATAATGGAAAAACATCGTGATTCCTTAAGGGATTTGCATATTGTATTGGTTGACTTTGAAAAGGCATTCGACAGACAACCACGAGATCTGATATGGGTGGCGCTAAGACATCGAGGGGTTCCAGAAACCTATGTACAGATGATCATGGAGATGTGCGAAAGAGCAAAGACAAGAGTAAGATGTCGATGGAGTAACCGAAGAGTTCCCAATCAAAGTCGGGGTGCACCAGGGAAGCGTTTTAAGTCCTTTGCTCTTTATTACAGTCCTTGATTATCTGCTTGAAGGTAAAGTGATGGACCCCAAGGTACATCAGTTATTCTTTGCTGACGATGGAGCCATCATAAGTGTGGATCCTACATCCCTGCAACGAGCACTTGATGTGTGGGTGGACGTTTTGGAGGGAAATGGGTATCGCATTAGTTCAAAAAAGACAGAGTACTTGTGCTGCCCGTTCTCTGATCCACTCAGGCCTATTCCAGACATTTATTTGAATGGAACAGTGCTTCCCAAGTGCGAAAAGTTCAAATATCTGGGATCTATGATCAATAGCAAAGCAACTTGTGATGACGACATCAATCATCGTGTAAGCGTAGGGTGGATGAAGTGGCGAGAAAATTCCGCTATCTTCTGTGACAGAAAAATGCCCCCTAAGTTGAAAGGAAGGCTCTACACCGCAGTTGTACGTCCAGCGCTCACATACGGTTCACAATGTTGGACGATGTACAAAAAGTATGAGAGTAAATTAACGGCAGCTGAGATGAAGATGCTTCGCATGACAGCAGGAGTGACCAAGCTTGATCGAATAAGAAGTTCGAAGATCCGTGGAAGCTTTCACATCAAGGAAACCATCGTACACAAATTAGAGCGCGACCGGCTCAGCTGGTATTGCCACGTTCAAAGAAGAGATCATTTGAACCCTGTTAAAAAGGCAATATCTATGCACGTTCCAAAGACATCGCGATGTAGGAAAGGCAGGCCTATAAACGCCTGGATCAGACAAATGCGACGACATCGGCATTTCATTGGCCTCAGTAACCGAGTGATCCAAAATCGGCAGGCCTGCCGATATTTTCTGAGGTCAAATAGGCGAACCCCACAGGCGGATCAGTAGAAATGCAGTGAAGTGGGAGGGCTGTGATCCCTTGTTTTCGGATCATAGCCTCGCTGATAAAAGGAAGAAGAAGAAGAAGGTATATCACCCC
This sequence comes from Brachypalpus laphriformis, assembly GCA_945910035.1. NCBI lineage: Eukaryota > Metazoa > Arthropoda > Insecta > Diptera > Syrphidae > Brachypalpus > Brachypalpus laphriformis. The sequence continues at coordinate 284,683,830 of OX246754.1, forward strand.
TTTGCCGCCAGCATCAAGTACCCAAGACCAGTGGCAACGCTGCCAACATGCCATCAGAAACGCCGCGACTGATGTGCTGGGTCTCGCTCGACCACCACCGCGAAAGCCCTGGTTTGACGAAGAATGCCGGCGAGTGCATGCAGCAAAACAAGAGGCATACAAAGCGGCGCTGCAAAGGAAGACGAGAGCTGCTCGTGAGCTCTACGAGCAAAAGAGACGGGAAGAACATCGGCTTCTCCAAAAGAAGAAGAAAGAGCATGAGAAGCGCGCGTTTGAGAATATCGAGAGCCTATACTCCAGGAACAATGTACGGAAGTTTTACCAAAAGTTAAAAAGAACGTGTCAGAGAAGTTATACCCGTACAGAAACCTGTAGAGATGAAAATGGAAACCTCGTAGTAGAATCACAGTCGGTGCTGAGAATATGGAAAAACTACTTCTGCAGACTGTATAACGGCGACGAAGACCAACATCCCGCTGTCAGGCAGAATGAACCATTCAACATAGACGATGATAGTCAAAATTTCCGTCCACCTGACCAAAACGAAGTGAGGATAGCAATATCCAAGCTAAAATCGAACAAGGCTGCTGGACCTGACGGCTTACCGGCCGAACTTTTCAAGGCAGCTGGGGATGAATTGGTAGAGTGCATACACCAACTCATTTCTAATATATGGTCAGACGAGTGTATGCCTGATGAATGGAATGTCAGCATCGTTTGCCCGATCCACACGAAAGGAGACCCCCTCAACTGCGCCAATTATAGAGGCATCAGTCTCCTCAACATCGCATATAAGATCTTTTGTGCGATATTGTGTGAACGCCTGAAACCTTTTATCAACAGCCTGATTGGACCCTATCAGTGCGGTTTTAGGCCAGGAAAGTCCACCATCGATCAAATCTTCACACTTCGGCAGATCCTGGAGAAAACCCAAGAATTCCAAATCGATACTCACCACCTCTTTATCGATTTCAAGGCCGCCTATGACAGCATCTATAGAGAAGAGCTTTATAGAGCCATGTCTAGTTTTGACATCCCTGCCAAACTTGTCCGTCTGTGCAGGCTGACGATGGATAACGCTCGCTGCTCCATCAAGGTCGGTAATGACCTCACCGAGACCTTTGATGTCAAAAAAGGCTTTAGACAAGGTGACGCGCTGTCATGTGACTTCTTCAATATTGTACTTGAACGGATTGTGCGGAACTCACAAGCCAACACCGGAGGCACAATCTATTACAAGTCTGTACAACTGCTCGCATACGCCGACGATATAGACATTATCGGAGGATCTCAGCGGGCTGTCACCGGTGCTTTTGCAAGCATTGAGGCGGAAGCGGCCAAAATGGGTTTGGCGATAAACGAGGGCAAAACCAAGTATATGCTGTCAACTAGAAGGGAAAACCAACACCGACGAATTGGACAAAACGTCACCGTGGGCAGCTATAACTTCGAGGTAGTAAGGGACTTTGTCTACCTTGGCTCTGCTATAAACTCGAAAAACAAAGTCAGTGCAGAAATCAATCGAAGAATAACTCTTGCCAATCGCTGTTTTTTTGGGCTTATAAGGCAATTCAACAGTAAAGCCCTATCTCGAACAACTAAGGAGACTCTATATAAGACCTTGATCATCCCAGTCCTACTTTACGGCGCTGAAACATGGACTTTATTAAAAGAGGATGAAGATATCCTTGGTCGCTTCGAGAGAAAAATTCTTCGTAAGATTTTCGGTCCCGTTTGCGTTGACGGGTTTTGGAGGAGAAGATTCAATCACGAACTATACGAGCTGTACAGCGACATCGACCTAGTCAAAAAACTGCGTATTGGACGTCTGAGATGGCTAGGACATGTAGAGCGAATGGACACCAACGCTCCGGCCCGCAGAGTCTTCGAATTTAATCCCGAGGGACGACGCAGTAGAGGGAATCATCGCCGTAGGTGGCGCGCACAAGTTCAAGGGGACCTCGACCAACTTGGAGTGCGCAACTGGAGGCAATTAGCTAAAGACCGAGCTAAATGGAGAGGCTTGTTGGTTGAGGCCCAGGTTCACCCCGAACTGTAGCGCCACCTAAGTAAGTAAGTAAGTAAGAGGTGATTAACTTGATGGTCTACCCACATTTGTTATAAAAAACTCGTAAGTTTTTCGTTCGAGATATCGTTTACCCTGTAGTTGCCTCTCTCTCTATTTTTAAAACGAGTTGGACTAGCATTTTGAAGTAAAAGTTAATTTTGAGTCGAAATTAATATTTGAATTCTTATATTCTCTTGTAGATCATTGTGGAGCTCTGCCATACATGTCTGAAATTGTTGGCTATAGCGGTCCAATTTATATGACTCATCCCACAAAGGCTATCGCCCCAATTCTACTTGAAGACATGCGAAAAGTGGCCGTCGAACGAAAGGGTGAATCGAATTTTTTCACCACACAAATGATAAAGGACTGCATGAAGAAAGTGACCGCAGTTACTCTGCATCAGAGTGTAATGGTTGACAATGAATTAGAAATCAAAGCCTATTATGCTGGTCATGTATTGGGTGCAGCTATGTTCTGGATCCGAGTTGGCTCCCAATCAGTTGTTTACACCGGCGATTACAACATGACTCCCGATCGTCACTTAGGCGCTGCTTGGATCGATAAATGTCGGCCTGACTTGCTGATCACTGAAAGCACTTATGCTACTACAATTCGCGACTCGAAACGCTGCCGTGAGCGTGATTTCCTAAAGAAGGTTCACGAATGTGTTGCTCGAGGTGGTAAAGTTCTCATTCCTGTATTTGCCTTGGGTCGAGCCCAAGAGCTCTGCATCCTGCTGGAGACCTATTGGGAACGCATGAATCTGAAATACCCGATATATTTTGCCATAGGTTTGACAGAGAAAGCAAACACCTACTACAAGATGTTTATCACCTGGACAAATCAGAAGATCCGAAAGACGTTCGTGCAGCGCAACATGTTTGAGTTTAAGCATATAAAAGCCTTCGACAAGGGTTACATTGACAATCCAGGGGCGATGGTGGTGTTTGCTACTCCTGGCATGTTGCACGCCGGTCTTTCCTTGCAGATATTCAAAAAGTGGGCACCGAATGAGAATAACATGGTAATCATGCCTGGCTACTGTGTGCAGGGTACTGTAGGTCACAAGATCCTGGCGGGAGCGAAGAAAATTGAATTCGAAAACCGGCAGGTGGTTGAGGTGAAGATGTCCGTGGAGTACATGAGCTTCAGTGCCCACGCTGATGCAAAGGGTGAGTTTAAATTAAAATTTGAATGCATACCAATCATGTTTTTATTTTCTATAGGTATAATGCAGTTAATTCAAAATTGCGAACCGAAGAATGTAATGTTGGTGCATGGCGAAGCTGAACGCATGCAGTTCCTGCGGACCAAAATCAAAGAAGAATTCAAGATTGAATGCTATATGCCAGCGAATGGCGAAACCTGTGTGATAACAACTCCAGTAAGAATTCCAGTCGACGCTTCGTTGTCTCTGCTGAAGGCCGAAGCCAAAATGTACAATGCTCAACCGCCAGATCCGAAAAGACGCCGCCTCATTCACGGCGTGCTTGTCATGAAGGAAAACCGCATATTACTAATGAATCTTCATGAGGCATGTAAGGAGCAAGGCATCAACAGGCACATCATGCGGTTCACATCAAAACTAAAACTCGATGATCCGGGTCCAAAGATGCGCACTGGAGAGAAGCTGTACGCAATGTTACAAGAGAAGCTCACCGATTGGACGGTCACTTTTCAGGATAACTGTACAATCAGCGTGGAAACTGTAGAAATTAAGGTCGACGAAGATGAGGCTGATCAGACACAGAAGGTGATTTCTGTGACATGGACAAATCAAGATGAAGACCTTGGCTCTTACATTCTGAACGTGTTGCAGAACATGAGCTAAGTGCGTGTAGAGTTTTTTCTTGAACGGACGATGATTTTTCTATTTAATTTCTGTAAGACTCTGAATATATGTAGATTTAATGCAAATAAGTTAGGCGATAGAGGAGGCATAAGAAATGTCATCGTTTGTATAAATAATGATCTTGAATTATTGGAAAATATGAAAATTTTTACTTTTAAAAAGCACACAAGCATGTATTTTATTATTTCGAGAGTATACTTTTTAGGTTAAGTTTAGTTGGGAATATGCAAAAAGGCGCACACGAGCTGAAATTGTAATGAAATACAAACAAGCCTCCCAAAGAAAAGCAATGAACTTAAGCTAAACATAGCATTGGAAGTACGCGGTGCACTGTGTATTTCGGAAACAACTTACCTGAACTATCCAAACATGGACCGCACTTCTATAAGGAGATGGGGTGTCAAGCCTGTCCATTTGTTAAGATATAAATGTGGCGCAACAGCTCATCAAGTGCCTAGCCAAGCTTCTCGCATGAACTCGTGTTGTGTGCGTTAGATTTTTCACACGATTGGAAGAGACCTACAGTTTTGTGACGTATCCGAAGGGCATTTTCGTTTTTTAGTAGCTTTCTCGTGACAAAAGATACTCTCGGATGTTTGTCAAACTTTCGCGAGAGGTGTGACCGTGAAAAAAACTTTTTGGTGTTGGTATTAAGATGCGGATTTACATAGTGCAAAAAGATGGTATCCGTCTAGTGCATCAGCTTGGTCACATCGAAAAGATCGATGAAGATGACAAAAGGACAAAAGAATGAACTTCTGCTTTAACGATACCAGAATGCTTGATCTGGGGAGCTGGAAGTTTAAGTGGGTTTTTTTGGTCACAAAAACTGTGAGTTTCTTCATCATTTTAACCACTTCACATTCGGTGGGCAATATCGTCGGCGTAATTTCACTGTTCATTTACGATTAAGCCCAAGTACTAAGGTTTATTACATTTCGGAACGATTACTCTTCTGGGGTTCTACAAAGGTCTTCGCTAGTCACACGTAGTTTTCTCATGTGGTACCACATGGTATTATGCCCCGTAATGACTCCTATTAGAGTAGAGAGGGATTTTCTATCCCTCTGTATGAGTCTATTGGTTCTTACTCTGTCAAATGCAGGCCACAGCTTCCTCGTGGTGACACAAGTATCTAAAAAGGTCCACCTATTGTTAGCCTCCTTTGCTTTGTTTCATGCTTCGAGCTTAAGGGCGCAAGGCGGGATGTACACCGAGGGGTCGGATTGGTCCGAGCTTAGTGCTGAGCCTCCTCTAGCCAGTTCATCGGCTTTCTCATTCCCTGGTATGCCTTTATGACCAGGGACCCAGCAGAGCTTTACCTCGTGCTGTGTTCCAAGAACCTTGAGCTCTTCTCTACAACACTTCACAAGCTTCGATTTTATTTCTATAGCAGATATTGCTTTTATCGCTGCCTGGCTGTCGATGAAAAAGGTGATATCCTCTCGTGGTATTGCCCTCATCGCAGTCTCACGAGCTGCTATTGTAACTGCTAGGACCTCCGCCTGGAAAACGCTGCTGTAGTTCGGAAGCCGAGCTGACATGGAGAGGCCAAGCGTTTCAGAGAAGATGCCTGCGTCTACACCTATTTCCATTTTGGATCCATCGGTGTAAACAGCTAAGGATCGCTCGTTAGGCGTCCTGTCATTTTTCCAGTCTTCCCTGCTCGGACAGGTGCTAGAAAATGGTCTTATGAAGTCTAGGTAAGGCGTTAAGTAGTCTGTATTAGATACACTGCCTAGATATCTCTGCAGGATCGTGGTGTGACCCATTGCATTTGGTCTCCAGCTATCTGTTTGGCTTAATCTTACGGCACTATGAGCTGGCGATACTTGTATAAAGATGTCTAGCGGAAGCAGATTGAGAATGGCCTCGAGTCCTGCTGTAGGTGTCGTTCTCATCGCACTGGTTGTGGCGATGCACGCTAGTCTTTGTACTTTTGTGATAGCAGCTAGGTTATTTATTTTGCTGGCTGCCTGCCACCATACAAGGCTGCTATACGTTAGTATTAGCCTTACTATAGCTGTATACATCCATAGGATGATTTTGGGGCTCGGTCCCCAAGTCTTCCCAAATATTCTATTGCACGACTAAAAAGCTGTCGTGGCTTTTTTGACTCTTTCGTTGATGTTTAGTCTCCAGTTCAGTTTCCTATCGAGCACCAGGCCAAGGTATCTCGCACTACGGGAGATACTCAGGGGAGTACCCCTTACGGAAGGAGTTGCGAATTGTGGAATTATTCTTTTGTTAGTGAATAGTACTAACTCTGTCTTCTGGGGATTAACCGCCAGCCCACATCTCTCCGTCCAGGAGTCAATGATTTCCAGCGCCCCTTCGATTTGTTCGCTCAGGGTCGGGAGAAATTTACCTGTTGCTAGCAGCACAACATCGTCCGCATATGATATGGCCTTGACGCCGTTTCTAAGTTTAAGAAGGACTTCGTTCAGTACAATTACCCACAGTAGTGGGGATATAACCCCTCCTTGAGGGGTGCCTCTTGAGGCATAGACTTCGAGCTTAGTACCTCCGAGTTCAACTTTGATATGTCTTTCCTTTAGCATATTGACGATCCATTTTATCACGGAATTGTGAATATTAAGGTTCGTTAGAGTTCTATTGACCGCGTCCGTTTTGACATTGTTAAAGGCTCCTTCAATGTCCAGGAAAGCGGCTAGTGTATATTCTTTATTTTTCAGTGATTTTTCTATTGAGCCGACTACACAGTGCAGCGCTGTCTCTACGCTTTTTTCTTTCGTATAAGCGTGCTGCGCTGGGGATATGTCACCTGGGCGTAGTTTACTACGGATGTATATGTCAGCTAGTCTTTCAAAGGTTTTTAGGACAAAGGAGGTAAGGCTAATTGGCCTAAAGTCCTTCGCAGTAGTGTGGCTTGCTTTACCGGCCCTGGGTATAAAGACCACTTTAACCTCTTTCCATGATCTAGGTATATACCCCCACATGAGGCTGTTGAGGTACAGTTCTTTAAGTACCGGGATGATTGTGGTTATTGTTTTCTGTAGCATGATCGGGATAATCCCGTCGGGTCCTGGGGATTTAAAGCGAGAGAATGATCCGATTGCCCACTCAATTCTTTCCTGTGATAAAATCCGTCGGAGTTTCCTTTACAAAACTACTGTTAGTTACGATGTTATTATCTGGCTGGGTCGTACAACCCGGAAAGTGTGCTTTTAGCAGGGAGCTAAGCGATTCTGCACAGGATTCAGTCCATCTTCCGTCGGATTCCTTGAGAGATTCAAGAGTTTTTGATTCCCTGGATAGAATTTTTCTCAATCTCGCAGATTCTGTCGTACCCTTGATTTCATTACAGAAGTGCTGCCAAGAATGTCTGTAATGTTAGTACCGATCTTGGAGCAGTATGCATTCAATATTTTCGTTTTTGCCAAACTCACTTAATTCCCAAATGATTTAAACTCAGATGCAGATTAAGCTAAACTTAAACTCCACTGTGAAGTCCGGCATTAATCGAATACAATTAAAGGTGCCCTTTACATTGCTCTAAGAAATTTTTATAAAACCTGAAATCTGACGTCAATACAGGTTGCTTCGCTATTGATCATGCATAGATCCATATCAAATCATACTGGGTCATTCAAATAAATGTCAGGAATAGGCCTGAGTGGATCAGAAAACGGGCAGCACAAGTAGTTGACCTTTTTAAAACTAATGCGGCACCCATTTCTTACCCATATGTCAAGTGCTCGTAGGATTTTCACTTATGATGGCTTCATGTTCAGCAAAGAATGGGATCCGTCACTTTACCTTCAAGCAGATAGTCAATAAAGAGCAAAGAATTTAGACGGGAACTCTTCGGCTACTTCAGCGGGGCATCTTGCTCTTGTCTTTGTTCCCTTGTACATGTCTGTGATCATCTGTACATAGATTTTTGGAACCCCTCGATGGCTTAGTGAACCCATATCGTATGCTTTTTCAAAGTCAACCAATACAATATGCAAATCCTTCAAGAAATCACGATCCTTATACTTTGGATTGCATCTGTGATTGATTTACCCGCGACAAACCTGCACTGTATTGTATTGCGTTTCTATAGCAAATGTATACAAACTCAATTTCCAAGTAATTTACGTGACGTTTGATAGATGTTTTGACAATCTAACTTTCGGAAACTTTTGATTTTGAGTTGAAAGCACTTACACCCAATCCGAGAACCATACAAAATACTAATTCATTTTAGAATCGGATTACATTTCCGAATGGCAATCCGAATCCGAAAGCAGTACAAAATAAGGCCCCTGGTCATCAGATAGCCGTATTATTTTCCGCAGTCGTCTATCTAATACACGCTCAATGATCTTCATGGTGTATGACTTCAGCTTGATCGGACGGTAATTATTAGAGTTTTGCGTATCACCCCTCCGCTCTACACAAGGAGAAGTTAACTTTCTCGACATTCATCCGGTATAAGTTCATAAGTTTACAGATGAGAATCCTGAGCTATCTGAACCCAATGTCCCCATCTTTTTCCCATTCCTTTTTCCATCTCGTCTCGTCTGGCCCTGCCGTTTTATGTTTTTTGGAGAATTTAACTGTTTCATTAAGTTATTTGATTATAATGCCGGATACTTCTTCACAGTTAGGGTGGCTCTTAGTAAGTATAGCCGGGAAAACTGTTTATTCAAAATTCTTCTACAATACTGTCACCACCTATGGTATGCAAAATTTTGTCGACATCCAGAAGAAGCTGGCCCTGAGAATCGGCTTAGAATCGTCTAAGCATTCTTCCTTCTTTGAGGGGCTATTTTGAAGATGGTTGCGCTCTTGTTCATACTGTGGCTTGAAATGTTTTAAAAGTAATATTAAACTACCAGCTAAAGAAATAGGACAATATTGAGATACAAAATGAAACTTTATTATAATGTAATAAATCTGGATTTGTTCTTTTTTGACAAATTATTAATTTGCTTTCGCTAGAGGTTACAAGTTATCAATGTTAATAAAAAACAAAGTATTCATCACGATATTAATAGAACATGTCTGCGTTGTATGTATATATTTTTTATATTTCTTTTTCACTAACAATTTGCTTTGTATTGCTTCGTTTCTATAAAGGCAAGTATTTGCTTTGATTAATTGTTCAATTAATAATTAAACTGCTAAAGGCACACGGACATTAGGTATAATCGTTTTTCCTCATACAAAACAATCCATATAGCCACCAATGAGAATCAATACTAAAACCCTTTAAAACTTTTTATATTTTTTTTAAATCACCTACATATCAAAATACAATCACAAAAAAGGAAAAGAAGAACCTTAACGACTATTTTTTTTGCAAAGACCACCAACGATGGCGAAAAATAATTACATTCTAGATTGGAGAGTTATTAGAGACGGCATTCTTACATTCGGTGTCTCAATCAGCCGGACTTTTCCTTTCACCCACACACTTACTTGTACACTTACATAACTATAATCATAATATGTAATCCTTAAATAGACTAAAAAAAATTATTTTGTGATCACATGAATTGTTTTGAAATGATTTTCTGTCTTAGTTTTGAATGGTTCGTTCGTTTAGCTTAGAAATATCAACGGATTTTGGAACTCGTTGCTTGCTTTGTATGCGTTGCCCCTCTACAAGTTTTGATTCTCGCTCTTAAAGTAGCACGCATTGAGTAACGTATCGACGGACGGAAGGACTTGATTTTTAAAAATTGGCATGTACATTCGGTTCGAGGTCGTAGATTCAGTTGTAGTTGTTGTGGATGCTATTGGTATTGTGGTCGACGGAAGAGATTGTAAATTGTACGCGGTTGGAAGTTCAATCGAAGCCGGTGAGGAGAATGGCGATGAGTCCACAGAGCATAGGGCTTTATTTTCTGTAAAGATAAGATGATATTAGCTAGGAGAGTCTCAGAGAAAACAAAGCGAATTTTACCATATTCTTTCTTTACGACGAATTCATTCTTAATGTGAAATGGAAGCGCTTCGTTTGCATAGTGCTGTTCGTAGTAGCCGCACTCTTCCATTTCGAGGGCTTGTTCCATAATCAGTTCTTCGGCACTGGTGATGCTTAGGCAATGTAAATCTGTGAAACTGGTCACTTTTTCTGGTTCCGTCTCTACTTCTAATTTGACTTTTGTTTTGATTAGCTGGACGGGAGGAGGCGACGAAGATTGCGGTGGTTCTAATGTTTCAGTTTCGTTAGTGGTGTTCTTTTGTTCTCCATCGATTTTCTTCTTCTTTCGCGTTGGCTTACCCTCAGTATTATTAGCAGCTGTGGATTTTTTTCCTGATTTTGTGCAATAAGATGGCATATGCTCTAGCAGTTCACCGGTCTTATGATCGACTTTGTGTCGTCGTCGTGTGTGCTTCAACCAATTGGGAAAATTGGTAAAGTCACGTGTGCAGTAGTTGCACTTGAATGGGCGCTCTCCAGTATGAATATTTGAGTGTTGTTTCAGTTTGGAGTTGCTAATGAAACTTTTGTTGCACACTTGGCAAGCAAAGGGCCGCTGCTCCAGGTGCACAAGGTTGTGCACTTTGAGACAACGTTCGGTCTTGTACATTTTTCCACATTTTTCACAGCGAAATGGACGGGTTTGTGCATGGTACTTTTGATGACGTTGCAAATGAGATCGTTCTTGAAATCTGTGCATAATGGTGGAGTTATAGATTGTAAAAGATTTTTTGTAAGTATTTACCTTTTCTGACATTCAGGACATTCGTATGGTTTCTCAGACGTATGCACTCTTGAATGATGGGTTAGGTTAATTTTTTGAACAAATTTTTGGCCACATATATCACAGCCGTACTTTTTATTATCACTATGAATTTTCCTGTGCATCCACATGCTTCCGAGTTTTAAACTGAAATAGAAATTGTTTCAAACAGAAATGTTAATAAGAATCATTGATCGGTGAAAGCATTGAAAGTAGCGAAATCAGGTTTACCCTTAGAAATGTGCACGCTTCAAGTACCTAAGTTCGACGAAATTACGTAGTCACCATGTTATTTGACTCTTATATTTGCAATTAAATTTAATTCATGTGAAATATAAGTAAAATAAAAACACGACTTAAAAATCTTGATGGACTCTGCTAAGTTACAACTGCCCAAACTAAGGCAAAGTTTACTCCAATAATCCTGCATAATCTTTTAAAAATCTTGTACTTGTATGTATATACATGCTGTAAACGAAAAAATAGCGAACTGATGAATTCAACTAAGAAAAGACAGCTAAAACGTTCAGGCAGCTAAGGGTCTAATTTGACTTAGCTATAAACTCGAATAATAGCGCGCGGAGATGAAGCGAAGAATCACTCCTGCTAATTGTTGTTTTTTTTAGGCTAGGGAGTCAATTCAGTATTCAAAAATCTCCTCTCTAGAATAAGCCCATACACCAAAATGCATAACGAGACCTGGCGCTCTCCTGATAACCACCCCACATATAGATTGATGTGATTGATGTAGTTTAGTTTGTGAAAATTACACTCGAAATTATATACTTGCATCTATGGGTATGTGTAAAGGGTTAATCGTCAACAGAGCCTGCACAGAATAATATGCATTCGAAGCACGACGCGTATTGCGGGTGAAATCTTTAAGGTGCGGAATGCAACTGGCTATTTCACTGGAGCAGTTTTTATTCAAAAGTTATAAAATAGAGACAGACACGAGATATATCTACGATGCTCGAGTGAGACCATCGAATTTACAATGTCTCTATCACCTATGTGTTTTAGCGCGCGATTCTGTACCCTATCTAGAATGTGTAGAATGGTTTTGGGTGCATCCGACCAGTTGTGGGCGTTATATTCCAGCTTTGGGCGGATGAACGCCCAAAGCTGGAACGCAACGCTTAAGGAATCCTAAACATTTTGCAGCATTTTTGGTGGTCTCTAATATCTTATCGTTCCATCGAAAATGGTTATTGATGCACATACCCAGAATACAAAGTCTTTCAGCGATTCAAGTACTATTCATGGATAATGATTGGTTTCGCTTCAGAGACATCACTCTATTAGTTGAACCCCATTGTATATTGTGAATTGCAGATTTGAAGCCGTCCAAGACGTCTTGTATTGACGGCCCGAAAGGTAATTTATAATCCATTAAAGAAGAGACTGATCTGAAGGAAATCAGACGATTACATCTGGGAGTTGAAAGCCTTGGAATCAATGACGTTGATAATCTGCTGAATGGTAGTGACTGGAATTCCCTAGTAGCATACTCTCAGGTAGTATATAATTATAGAAACAGAATTATGGAAGAACATTTTTTAATTGTAATGAAAATAATAAATTTACTTATTAATAAATGTTTTGTAAATATGTACTGAAATTTTACAATTGCCAATCTACGGCAGACGGAGAAGCCATTGCTTAAATTGTACTATTTTTTATTGTAATTTGAAAAAAATGAATTCAAAAATAAAGTACATTTAGCTAACTAACCGAGGGTGGCAATGGTGCAGTGGATAGTGTTTGCTCGTTAACTGGTGTGTGTAAGTTCAAGCCCCTGCAGGGACCCGAGTACAAAAAGGAAAAAAATATCATCGACGTTTTTCAAACCACTGCATCAACGAGCTCACACGATGATCGATTCTACGTACCAGAGCAACTCGAGGAGAATACCACAGCTACACAGATGCTACAACAACTAACTAACTAAGAAGAGACTCATCGATACCAAATACACGAATTTTCGATAAGAACCTGATGCCAAACTCTGTCAAATGTCTTAGAAATAGCGAGCGCAGTCATCTTTGTTTCACCGAAATGATGGAGAGATTGGTTCCACTTCTCAATGAGATATGGCCTTGTCTAAGAAGCTGACAGCTGGAATGTCATTGTAAATAAGCGCTGGGGTAGCAGATGAGGAAAACATTTTAGTACCTTTGGGACATTGTAGAATTTTTCGCCTCAATTGTTGGTCATGTAAGAATTAGGCATTGCAGTATTTGTTGGCTTGTTTAAACTTATGTTTCGGTTTTCCTCAGATTTGTTGGCTTTATAAGACCGAAAACTTACTTCCTTTAACCTGACAACCTCTTTGCAGATCTGGTCAAACCACAAGTTTGATGCTTTTTTATTCTGTTAGGAATATAATTATTCATACCTAAGAGGATGGTGTCAGTAATCATATCAGCGAGGGCATCCACGTCCCTATCAATTAAGCATAGCGATCAGTTAAATCTTCTAAAGAAATTATTGATTCGACCCAGTTGGCTTTCTCGAACGCCATACTTTCCTTTTGGCAGTTTTTCCTTTAACTGTGCGGTCTTAGTACGAGAATTTAACTGATACGATATTATAATAAGATCGGCCCAGAGGGTCCAGAGTGTCGGAGTGAAAGCACGAACTTATTCATTTAAAAAAATTCCCGAAGAAGGAAAAAGAACGTCAGAAACATGGAAACTTGTTAAAACAACATATAAGCATTTCCAGGGGAAAAATGTCAAAATGTTCCACCACTTACACAGACTTACTAATTTCTCGTTTTGGCGACAGACAGTAAAAGGGGATTTTTTTTCTTCACGAAGAATAGGTACAATTCCGTAAGGGATTTACCACTTGCATGCATTGTTTCCTTTTTTTGTTTAACATTTTATGGCATTTTTGCTTATTACTTTACCATTATGCTTTTTCTTGTTTATCATTTGCCATTACTGAGACATCATGAAAATAAAATGGCGCATAAGGGTAAATAGTTTGGCATATACACACACAAAGGACAAACTTACGCTCTCTCAATTCTATTCTAACTCAATTCCTCAATACGGTTACAGCGAAAACGCGGGTTAAAACTTAAGGCCGAACTATAATAGTAGAATGGGTCCGTACGTCGACTACTCGACAACTTGTATTGTACGGCCATAATAGCTTCTTGCTTATATTCGTGAAGTTTTTGTTCACTTTTGCTCACTTACGAAAAGATCTAACACATTCGGTCTTTCGTACGAAAATTTGACATTTGGACAGGTGTGTTATTCAATTTCATTAATTTTGCAAAACAACACACACATGACAGCAGGCAAAACGACTTGACTCTGACAATCGCAGAAAGGTTCTAAATATCCGAAGCAAAGAGTTTCAAATTTCTACACTATGTCAAAAATCAGCGGAATTTGGGTGAGAATGCTTACGTTACATCAAAAAAATATATCGTGTGGACTGTTTTTGGGACAAGGTATCCTAGATTATAAATCGAAAGGTAGGTAGCCGTAAACAAACATTTTGAACGCATTCCTCGAACTTAACAAATTCTCTCTGTATCTTCGATAAAAAAAAAAAAAAAAAATACCCGCGAATAAGGGAAAAGTTTATTCACAATAGGTGCCGTAAGTAAAATGCTGATTTAATTTTTTTTTTCGAAAATCTGCTACGCCACCTGGTAGTTCTTATACCAAAATTCTAAATATAAGGTAAATCGTTAAAGGCGTTTTCGAGAAAAGCAATTTAAAATTGAATTGTAGAGCCGCCGATATGATGTTTGAAGCATATCCGTCCAGTCATTAAGACTGCAATTGAGCGTACATACACAGACGAACAGACGAGAGACACTCACAGAATTTGGACACTATTTTTTTAATTTCTCTATAATATTCGTTTGACTCGTATAACGAAGTAATATTTTGTTTTGTGATTTCTTCAGGTAAGCTTAAAGTTTTTAATTTTTAAAATAAAAGTCTGCATCGTTTCATATTCAATTCAACTTATTCGCCTCTTTTAATTGTAGTTAATAAACAAAGTTTATGATTTAACACGATCAACAGCTTCCCAATGCTTAAGCCAGTCGATGTGATTATCTGATCCTTCCTTTTTATTTTCTAGTTAAGAGCCATTATTTCGTTGTTCTGTCTTATCGTTCCATTCATCTGGACCTACTAATAGACCTACATGTTATGACGATGTACAGGAACAAGTAATTTCGGTGATAGCTGCCGAAGCTATGACAAGGGTAGATTAGACCAAATGTTAGGTCTATTGTGATATCAATTGTGAAAAAAGTCTGGCACTCATAACCATAACTCATATCTTCTTTAAGATATAGTCGGAGTATGTACCCTCGTTTTATAAAGGAAACCCAAATCTTCTTATCTCTACATTTTCCAAAGAAATCATTGAAAGATACTCTCAATTTTCTGGCATGTCTTCCTATCAGACAATGCCTGATGCTTTTTGCTTGGTCTATTTGTGTTTCTAAGGTTTTGTCTATTTAATTACATATTTAATCTTAATACAAGCATCACATAACTTATAACGAAAATCTAAACTAATTAAAAGAAACGACTTAAACTACTATGTTATAGGTTGAAGGAAATTATAAAGAATTGTAAATGTAGCTTCTGAGGGTGGATCTGTTGAGGTGAAAATCTGGTGTATTACGCTCGTTATTGGACAAACGTAACATTCTAGGCATCGGTTTGACCGTAATTGGTGCAGTGGAGAGCGAGACGAAAGACGGGTACAGACCTAAGGTAGCGAGGGTTAGTGTTCACGTAGATCATTTGAAGTAGAGCAATTGTACCGGCTAACAACTCATACACGAAGAGTATGTCGACAACCTGGCGGCGTTTTTCTAGAGCGTGTAACCTGATCAGTTTTAGCCGATCTTCGTTTGGAGCCAAGTTATATCTGTCAGCCCAGAATGGGCCACGTATGGCGAAGCGGATTAACCTACGCCCCACAACTTTAATCCTGAAATATTGGGTATCTTAACAGCGAGACAAGACTTGGCTAGCGTATTCGCCTAGAGTAAGTGACAGGTATTGTTGTTACTCCTCATAAGTGTTTGCCATTCAGCATGCATGCTCAGGCGTGAAACTTTAACAATAATTTAAGTACCTAAGTATTTAATGAGATATTTTGGAAAACATTGTTCAAAGTGGACCATGATTCATAGATAAAACGACCAATAAGTACTTTTGTTCCCATGTGCTGGCAAATAGAACAATAAAGTGATAACCTTCATTGACATTGAGTTTCCTGATAATATGCAAACACGCTAGACACTCATGCTACTCGCAGAGAAGGTGAATAATCAAACCTCAATCTTGAGTGGCGTCGTCATTAATAAATAAACACGACAAAGTACGATCACATGTAAAGCAAAATGTCCTTGAAAACTCAAACTCAGCACATTTCTTCGAGTTTCCCTTCGATTTCCAATTGACTTACCACTTCCCACAGTCGGGACACTTTTTCCAGCCGTCCTTCCTGGTCTCATCGCGGTGACTCTTCGCGTGCTTCTTCAAGCCGCTCTCGTTCGCAAACTCGCGGTCGCATTCGTTGCACTTGAAAAGTATCTTGTGCGTCTGCTCGTGTTTTGTAAATTCCTCCAGCCCTTCCAGTACAACGCGGCAGTGTTCACACTTAAACTTGAACCCCACCGCTACAGAAGCAGCCGACGACGACTTAGCGACACTCGGGAAATTCCCCTTAAAACTATTTGAGATCGAATCGACGCCAATCACCGAAGGGGCCTCCTCCACCGCTTCACCCGTTCTCTGAGCTTGTTTCACCTGTTGTTTGCGGCTGCGGTACTTTTTCTTCGGCCCCAGACTTTTCTGTTGACCGGCAGGCGGAGGTGGGAGCGGGCTGATGAAGTTAATGTCCTCGAACAGACCCGCAGCGCGAGCCGACGGCGCACCGGAACCCTCCTCCGCCTGGGCATTCTCATCGAGCACTTTCCAGAAATCCGACGATAGGCTGCTGTTGCAAATGCTCGACAAATCTGAGGATATGGTCACGCACGCCGACAGGTTAATGTCCAACGACTCGTCCTTGATGCTGTTGTCAAAGTTGTTGATTTTAAGGAGCGAGGAGAAAATCTCATCACTGGTGGAGAGATTGGACTTGTTCAGCAGACCTTCTTCCTTCATTTCGAATTGGGGTTTGGGATTTTGCTGAATTGTCGGCAAAAGCGAGGGAAACCCAGATTAGGGTCTGAGGTTAGGCAGTGTTGTGGTGCGCACAAATTGCAAACGCGAATTTCTCCACCATGCACGTGGGTATTAGCACGAATTGCGGTGCTAGTCGATAGCCTTTTATGTGCAGTTGAGTTTTCGCGATGCGGTTTAAAGATTTGCGCTGAATAATAGGGGATTTTGGCAAAAAACTAAGGACTTTGACAAAACGACGCTTTGTTTACTCGATACGCCATTGTTGTTTTCGGTGTTTTTTGATGGATGGAAAAAGTCGGCCATGTTGGAGGATTTCCGTGGAATGGGACAGAGGAAATTGAGCAAATCTATTTCGAGAAGGAACGATATGGTAGAGCCATGTAAACCAGTGGTGCTAAAACAGTTGCAAAAGTTGATATTCCTGTTTTGGTATGATGTGATAAATATTTATATTTAGTTAGAAGAATTTATTTTCATCGCTGTTAGTCAGAGCAGATTTTATCCTTTGCTTTAATTTTCCGCAGAGGAATTTTAAAGATTTCATTCACTTTGAATTCGAACGGAATATTAGAATGGCGCTGTTATTCTAATACACGTAACACAGCAAAGTTTCGTATATTGGGTGCAGTTTTTGAACAATGCCTTAACAGCAGTACAAAGAATCCGTTCATATTGAAGTGGAAAATGGAAATAAATGAAAAAACAAATAAAAAAATTTCCTAAATTTACAGCAGTAAAAGTTCTCACTACCGAGCACCATTACTTCCTTTACATGTCTAGACAATTCCAATATAATTATGCCTTTTCTGCTTCTAGCATAAGTTGGAACACACCATAGCTATAAATGCTACAATCTTCGAATACGAAAAACGCCCATTGCGCATGAGAATTGATAGCAATGAAGCAGCACGGCATCTTGCGCGTTTCTGTTGAAAGGAGTTCGATGTCACGCAAATTTGGAAGCAAACAGTCGCTGGTCATTGATGGTAATGCAAGCTCCAGCCTCATTTTTAAACAAATAAGTTGAGATGATGCCACCAGCCTACAATACGACAACGTTGTTTGTTTACATACCATTAAGTCAGAAATTCACCTCGTCGTTTAATAAATGTGCGATCAAAAAAACCATCCATTTTGAGTTGATTTAGGGCCCAAGTATTGAAATCACGACGTAAATGGTGACCGTCTGGCTTCAATTCTTGCACCAATTGAACCTTGTAAGCCTTTAGGACAAGATCTTTACAGAAAATTTTCCACGTACAAGTACTATGCCAAAGTTCCCACTTCCTGTGCACAGCGCCGAATCGTTAAATTGGACTCTCAGTGAAACTATCCTCTACACTGGCGATATTTTCTTCAAAATACACAGTACGGTGTGGATGTCCACTAGAGTGAATTAAATGCGAACCTGTCGAATTGCGTGTTCACTTGGGCAATTGTGGGCACGGGCGAAGTGATCTGTAACATTTTCATGAAATAGCATAACTTAAGACTCGTTTTTCAAATCAACTCATATGAACAGAATGCAGTAGTTCAATTTGGCAAAAGAATCCCTCAAAAAACATCCATTTCTTACTTATTTAGGTGGCGCTATAGACCTGGGTTGACCTGAGCCTCAACCAACAAACCTCTCCAGCCAGCTGCCTTCAGTTGCGCAAGCTAAGTTGATTGAAGTCCCCCTCCACTCGTCTATGCCAATCGTAGCGAGGTCGTTCGCTACAGAGCGTCCATCGGAGATTTTTTGGGCTGAAACGTTAGGCTCCATCCATTCTATATAATCCAACCACATTAGTCGTTGAATACGAACTCTTCTGGCTAAGCCGATTTCATTCTATAGGCCACATAGCTCGGCATTGTATCTTCTTCTAGACTCGCCGTCTGTGCACACGGGACTAACGCCTAAAACACAATTTCACCTCGACTTCGGTTTTGCTTCCGTTACGTGCCATACCACTCGAAGAACTTTTCTCTCAAAGTAACTAAGGGCATCCTCATCCAACTCCATGTCTCTGCGTCATACAGCAGGACTGGGATGATAAGTGCTATACATACAGAGTTCCGTTAGTAGTTTGGGATAGGGCTTTCTTACTTAATTGTCTTCTTAGCCTATAACAACAGGGATTTGCAAAAGTAATCCTTCGTTTGATCTCCCCACTGATGTCATTTGCGGAGTTCGCCATAAAGCTTAGGTAGACAAAGTCCTTTTCTATTGCGGCAGCACTGAAATAATGTGAAGGAGAAGAAAGGAAAAGGAATGTCGGCGGATAGGAAGACATTTAAAACGATACGTCAGTAGAAAACTAAACTCGGTACTGTACGGATGTGAATAATCTTATAAAGAATAAAGTTCAATTCATTGAGAAGAATATTCTTTGTTTTCTATCTACTTCACTACCTCCGATCGATGTTTGATGAGCTTTTTGTAGAGAGCATATATTTTGTTCGAAAATGCTCCAATAGCGGCCCGCTAAGTTCTTCCGTATATGCCAATGTCATCGGCGTAAGTGAGTACTTAGTAATACAGACTTGTAAAAGATTGTACCCCCAGTGTTGGCTTATGAGAGTCGTACAATTCTTTTAAGTATTATGGTAAAGGGATCGCATGATAGCGCGTTACTTTGCTTAAAACCTTTGCTGACATCGAAGGGTACAGTGACGATCTTTTAGACTTCGATGGCGCACTGAGAATTCTCCATCGTCATCCTGCACAAACGGACGAGCTTGGCAGAGATGCCTCTGTACACTTTATCATACGCAACTTTGAAATGAAATCGATGAAGAGCTGGTGTGCATCGTTTTTATATTCTTGGGTTTTTTTCCAAGATATACCGAAGTGTGAATATTTGGTCAATGATGGATTTTTTCGGTCTGCAACCGCACTGGTAAGGATCTATCAGGCTGTTGACGATCGGTTTTTGGCGTTCACATAATACGGCAGACAGGAGCTTACATGCCGTTATACCTCTGTAATTGGCGCAGTTCAGAGACAGTCGATGCTGAGGTTCCATTCATCGGGCATACTTTCGCCCAACTAAACCCAAAAGATGACCTGGTGTATGCTCCTTACCAACTCATGTCCTCCTGTCTTGAAAAACTCGGCGCCAAGGCTTTCGGCCTAAATAAATAATTTTCGAATATTATTCCTGCAATACATTCTTTCAATCTGCTCGAACAAACGCTTTTCATGCTCCTTTTTCTTCTTTCTTAGAAGTCAATGCTCCTCTTTTCTTCTTGTTTGTAGAGCTCGCGAGCAGCTCTGGTTAATCTATGCAGCGCTGTTTTGTACGCCTCTTGTTTTACCCAGTGATGCCATATTATTTTTTGGAAAAAGTGTACCGGACAAAGAGTAAAACTGTTTTCTGAATTAAAAAACTGGCACTCATAAAATAAAGAATATCTTCATTTTTTTAATAAAATAAATAATAAAAACAAACAACATGCATTTAGTTCGATGAAAAAAAAAAAACAAAGCGACAAACATATTCAACATATTATGAAAATTATGTGGAAAGGTAATATGTTAACAGAAAAGTGTAGGCTGACATCATAAAAACTGGGACAACTGTTAAAATTTTTAAAAATTTTTAACTGTGGGAGAAAAACTTAAAAATTGCACCATTAAAAAAAATACTATTATTTTCAGATTAATATGTCGATATGGCAACATTATTGCCGGCATTCCTTATCAAACCAGGAGTTTCGCTGTGGTGTTCGAGAGAAATTCAGTACATTAGAGGCGGCATCTCTTCCGCATTTGCCGCTGGCGTCATAGGATTTGAGATTGAGATTCCATTGGCAAAGGTCTCTTGCGATTGTAGCTGTCCGACTTTGGACTTCCTCACAATATTTCGTTGATTTCGTGCCGTTCTGGATATTCGCATCCGCACGTTGGTTACGACTAGGTAGTGATACGACTCCACGTTGACACCCAGAACACTGGAAGAGTGCCTTGCGTCGATCGCATAGTGATCGATTTCGTTGACGGTTTTTGACCAACAAAATATCCAAAGCAATCAATCCGGAAAGCATAATGGTGTCAAAACTTATTTATGTATGTCGTCTAAAGATTGACATTGACTCTAATGTTTCTCTATGACGCAGTCGGTCATTTCCAAAGTAGTAGAAATGCGCTACAAAAGTTAAGACAACTCTTAACTCTTACTGCTGCTAGAGCTACACATTGTGTTCGAAGTATTGAGTTTGCGTGCATTGTACTTTTGACAGCTCGTACTACTCCTAATACTACCGCTACAGCTAAACCATTGTGTTCCGGTTGTAAGTCTTTCCATGATGATTTTCCGGAGTATACGAATTTGACAGTTTGTCCCTATTGAAAAAGTATGACAATCTAAACAAAACACCATTTTCAATAGTTTGAACAGCGTAGGATAAAATTTGGTTCACATTTCCTTTCCACCACTGTGTCCAAAAGCGATAAGTTCAATTCCACAACATCTCA
This sequence comes from Brachypalpus laphriformis, assembly GCA_945910035.1. NCBI lineage: Eukaryota > Metazoa > Arthropoda > Insecta > Diptera > Syrphidae > Brachypalpus > Brachypalpus laphriformis. Next base: position 284,705,098 of record OX246754.1, read on the forward strand.
CACATCCATCGTTCCCAGCATCTTCCCATTGTGACTGATCCGGCAATGTTAGAACTCATAAGAAGGTGCCGCCACCATCGGAATTTACTTGTCATCCCTTCACAGGTGTCAAGTTTTTTTCTTGCATCGTGATTGGGACAGGCAGGCAAAGGTAGCTAAAAATTTCAATCGACGGAAAAATAAGTGTTTGCCATCAAAACGTGAAAAAGTGTAATTTCTCCGCAGCCAAACTCAGGAAATCTTCACCAGATTTGCACACAATCGCCTCCCGCCTGCGTGACAGTTGTGCATTCGAGTGAAAATCTCCATTTACTGCGACTGCTGCAAGTGTTTATTGATTTATCCGAGAGTTTCTCATTTCCGTGTTTTTCGCTCTCCCTCTTGCGCATTCCTCGCCGTCGTCATCTTCCTCGCCGAGGCTGGCAGAGGCTGAAAGCTGTAAGCAAACACCTCACATCTGCTGCTAGCTGCCTACGGCACGGGCGCTTACCCCGAGTGTATGTGTCATACTATCGCCGCGCACAGGTGAGAGTGCATTAGAGTTCGTTAATTACAGTTTAATCATCAAGTTCAAACGAAACAGGCTGTTACTTTGTTGAACATTGGGGCCAAATATCTGTCTCAAGGTTTGCGAGTGTTTGCACGGAGCCAGAACCAGCTCTCCTCTGTATTGTTGGCGGAATGTTGAATTGCAGGAGATTGTAAGAGACTGGGAGCAGCGTTGGCTTATTGGAATCTCTAGAGACAAGCGATGTCGAACCCTATACCACCATTCGTGTGCAGCACCCCACCGCCAATCGACTGCATAGTCGATGCACCGCCAGCAGTGGACGATGACTTTGGGGACTTTGCAGCGGTCGATGATCAATTCGAAGGTAAGACGTACTCCGCTGTCACTGACACTAGATTAAGTCGCGTATATACGTGTTCATTAGCGAATTAGAACATCGTACTTGCAAATTGGTTGCGGAAAAGATCAAAAATCCTCATCCGCCCACCTGCGATGGATGATGAGAGCAGATTCGTCGGTGATGACACAATGAATGCCGTAATGTTTGTTGCTACACAATTAGAGAAGTACCTACCTACCTATTCTGCGCCAAAATGAAATGCTGTAGATGTAGAGTTGTAAAGTTCATTTGTTTGTTGTCTATTGTTCGTTCGTGACAAAGAAGATGACGGGTGTCGTGGGTACACGTATCGGTTTTACGAGTAGGTATTAGTGTATAGAACGGACGACGCTATTAAATTCACTTTGTTTGGTATATCAGGTGGTTAAAGTTACTGAGTCGGCCATCTGGGAGGAGTGGTGATCTGAGATCGCCGATGCTATTAGCAGTATTCCTATTGCTTAGTTCAGTGTTAAGGGCCATCCATTCGGTCTTTCTATGCGTTCCGTTCGTATACTACAAGTCTTCTGGTGGGTTCACATGATCAGCCTACTCATGAAAGATAAGCAGGTCGTTGAAAATGCTGAAACCCTATTGTTTTCACTCACTTGTCCATTCGTCTGTTGTTCTGCCACTATAATTACTTAGGTGGCGCTACAGTTCGTGCTAAATAAGAAGTTCGAAGATCCGTGGAAGCTTTCACGCCAAGGAAACCATCGTACAAAAAATAGAGTGCGACCGGCTCAGCTGGTATTGCCACGTTCAAAGAAGAGATCATTTAAACCCTGTTAAAAAGGCAATATCAATGCACGTTCCGAAGACATCGCGATGTAGGAAAGGCAGGCCTATAAACGCCTGGATCAGACAAATGCGACGACATCGGCATTTCATTGGCTTCAGTAACCGAGTGATCCAAAATCGGCAGGCCTGGCGATATTTCCTGAGGTCAAATAGGCGAACCCCGCAGGCGGATCAGTAGAAATGCGGTGAAGTGGGAGGGTTGTGATCCCTTATTTTCGAATCATAACCTCGCTGAAAAAAGGAAGAAGAAGGCTAAACCTTAGCCTCAACTAATAAGCGTCTTCATTTCGATTTTTAGCTAATTGCCTCCAGTTGCACACTCTTGGTTGAGATTCCCTCTGCTGTGCGATATCTTCATCGGCCCTCAATATATTCCGTGCTTCACCGCCGTAAAGTAGGACTGGGATCATTAGCGTGTTATATAGAGTCTCCTCAATTGTTCGGAACAAAACCTTAATTTTAAATTGCCTTCTCAGTCCAAAGAAGCAGCGATTTGCAAGAGTTATTCTTTGTTTGATTTCTGCGCTGATGCCGTTTTTAGAATTAATATCAGAGCCAAGGTAGACAAAGTCCCTTACTACCTCCAAGTTGTAGATACATTCTGAGACGTTCTGTTCGATTCGTTGATTTTGGGTGTCCTTTCTTCTTGACAGCATATACTTAGTTTTGCCCTCGGTCATCGTTAAGCTAATTTTGCTTCAATAGTTGCAAATGCATCGGTGATAGCCCGTCACCTCCTAGCTCCGGTTGTGCCTCGGCCCACTGTGACCGTGTCACCGTGCCAGAAATAAAGGCTAGGGTTTAATCGTTTCGCCCTGTGAACTTGTGCAAGTACAGGACAACAATTTTTTCGTGAGAGCGGTCACATGGTCAAATCGCATTAATTTCCTTTTTACATGAGGGCATTGTCAAATCCTTGCCTTGAACTTCTGAAAAGGTCACACCAATATCTCGCATGGTTACACGGTTGCAGGTTACCGGCTCTCGTAGCATGCTATTGGCTATTGTTCTGCTCCATGTTTTTGCTAGTCTGCCTGGTCCTGGTCCTGGTCGGTATTGAAGTTATTCTGTGATAGGCGCAACTTTGCAGTTTCCTCTTATATTTGTATCCGACTTTATCAAGCAAAGTTACTCCTGAAGCCCATCTTAGCATACACATTTTCATCACATGTAGCCTCTGTTTAGGAGGAAGCGAGATTCCTTTCACAGATAACGTCGGATATATTATGCCAGCTTTGCCTGCCACATTGAATCCTATGTGATACTTCGCCATTGATTGAACCATCCATTGATATGAACCAAGATATTTAAAACTGTCTACTGTTTGACAATTCAATTACCAGGTTGAACAATAACGGGCTTAAGGCAGAGCCTTGATGTATACCCATTTGCACTGCAAACTTTTCCATTTGTGGCAAAAATATACCGCACACAGCACGAGTGGTTGCGAGAACTAACTAATTTCCCCCAATTACGAAAGAAATTTGTATTTTCATCTGATCCGATCTGTATAACCACTGCCACCATCTTCGTCGAATGTTAGTGTCTAGGTTCCAGACCCGTCTTCTGGTAAAGATGTTCATTTGAGATGGGGTTTGGCAAGAAAATCTTTAGAATATTTCGTAGACACCGATTCACAAACGTTTGCAGCTTTTCGTGATAATGGTCAACCACTTTCTAAGTACTGCATCCATATAAAAGCACGGACCCAACGTTGGAGCGAAATAGTCCTAGCTTGATGTTTAAGCTTCGCTGAATTTCGGACAACATTGCAAATATCGACTTTACTTTATCGATTCGGCTTTCGACATCCTCTTTGGCTCCTCCATTGACTGAGAAATTCTTCCAAGGTATTGGAAGGTCTGTGCTCTCCCAATCGGTTGCCCAGCAATATTTACATGAGCGGATTACTTCCATGGCTGAGCATTTTCGTTTTTGAGGTGTTAATATTTACGAGGCGGCGTTAGCCTCTCTTTTCATGTTTGTTGTTATTTGGTGGACCTCCGTAATCATATGAGAGAGTAAGCACACGTTGTCAGCGTAGTCGAATTTTCTTGTTTTCCGACTAAAAAGCAGAGCACATAACTAATCGAAACAATATTGCCAATAGACTGGAACCTTGCCTGACTTTAATTTAAATTTCGAACTCTTCTCACAGTTTTCCTCTGTGCAGTACGTGACGCTTGGAACCATTGTAGGTCGCCTTGAATCGAAAATCTGGAACAGGTAGTCAACATTTATTATTTCGGTAATAAATATGTATTTCATTTTATCTTCTTTCTTATTAACCGCTGATAATTTAAAAATATATAAAACATTCCTATGACTCAAAGTATCATCAGTCAATAAAGGGTTGGTTATCATAGAGCAATGGGGGTCAAATTATAAAAAAAAAGATAAAGAAAGCTGTTGATTTTTATTTATTTTTTGAAATGAAAAGCTGTTGAATCGGTTATCTTTCGATTGAAATCGATTGTGCGATACAGTTACTTAAGCAATACTTAATTGAGAAATGAAGAATACTCGTTAATTTTTCCTCGACGACTTGATAATGAATTACAAAAGCAGAGAAAAGGGTGTTCTCTACCTACACCTAAAAAATCTTAGCGACAAATCTGTTGTACAGTGATCGGCGAGGCTTGCGTACAACTTTTTATGGGTAAGTTGACGTGTAATAAGAAACAATGTACCATGTTTCAATCAAAACGCAAGCACTCCTCGATAGACACCGATAAGACGAAGTTATACTGAATCTACATTCTCCCCAGTTCGCTAAACGATTGAGTGGCGCTCTCCCATATCGCTTTACGTTGACAAATTCAGTGTAATTCAACACACTTGGTTATCATATCACTCGACTCTGGAACACACCCAACAAAAAAAAAATTACACACAAATTTACATAAATCTACAAATCAAATCTACTAGATAAGTGTATTTGTTGAACTCGCACATAAGAATTTCAGCTCTGCTTCCAGCTAATTAAATTCTCGTTATTTTGCTGTTGGGCCTGTTTGTACACTTCTTTATTTGCGTTGGAGATTTTTAATCGGAAGTAACAACACGTGCTATAGAATCATTAGATTCAATGATAACAATGCGATGTGCGTTGATTTAATTGTCTCATAAACATTATTGTGAAACATATCTTCATAACAACAACGTTTTTTGAATGTGCGTCATTCAAGAGCTTCTAGAAGATTGTCAATAACTGATGACGCAGTTTTATTCTCACCATAAAAACTAGTTCAGTAATTAAATTATTCATAAATATTGATCTTTAAAATGAAGAAAACTTCCTTTGGGAAAATAAATGCAAATAGGGAAACTTGCATACAAATATGTATTACATTTACATTTGGAGTAATTTACCGAAACTCTGTGTGAATTTATTTCGTCCTCATTGTTCACTATCTAAACTGGGATGATATTGAAAACAATATTAGGAAACTCGTCTTAAGTGAGGTATTGTGTTAATTAGTTACTCAAATTGTGCTACTTTTTGGCATGGACCGGCGTCTTAGATAACAAATCCCTTTAGGTTGTTCGATCGGCGTTAGTTTCACACGTGAAATTGGTGCATGCCTCTTTCGTTCTATACTTACGGTATGGTATTCCAAAATGTGTCCTTCCTTCAGGTTGGACTGGAAAGCTCTTCGATTCGGGGCTTCGAATGTGAGTTCCACATCTTAGGCATCTGATGTTATTTTTTTTTGTAGTTCGTTTCTGAATTTTCTCATTCATTCTTTGTTTACACAGAAATCACTCATAGAATGTTTCTTTAAAAGTAACCTTATTGTACTGATCGTATATCAAGACTGTTCTGTAGCTTTATAGCCTTATTGTTTTCATAACACAAAGAAACAAGGGTGATTTCTCGCAAAATGTTTACACTGGTATCGTTTTTAAAATTTACAGCGCATGATGGGTGGATAAAGTCCTTAACTCCCTCAAAATGTTGGCTTGATGTAGGGCGTCCTTTTTTTGATGACAAGATGAGTGTCCTTTTTAAGCCCGATAGAACTTTAAATTTAAAAACAACACAAAAAATGAGCTATTAACCAAAAATCTTCCGTTTTTGCAATTTCAATAGCATCCATGGTAGTACCAGTGATATTTAAAAATTATCTTGGGTATTTGATAACCGCGGCTATTCTTGACGAAGAGCATTCTGTCCCTCCACTTTCGCGTCACTTTTTCGTTACAGCCGTATGTCATGTATAACAATTGTTGCTGGCTTATCAGTATAAAGAAGTGACTTCGCGTAGCCCCACAGAGAGACGATCTTGGAGGTCAATTGACAGGTCTATTTATCGAAATCAATTTTCGCCAAATTGTGATTTCAATAAGTCGATGGTTTTAGTCACCGCATGACACGTAACACCATCATGTTGAAACCACATCTCGTCCAGATCAATATGCATTTATCATGGTTCGGTAGCGATATCTATTGACTAGAGTGAGCTACGGCATCACTTTGAAAGAAATAAGGTCTGATGATGACACCAGCGTGGAAACGGTGCTTTTTCTGGGTGTAATGGGTTCTGTTCGGTCTCTTCTAGTTTGATCTCATTCTATATGCGATCATTTTTCTTATTGGCAAATCCCGTTAAGCCCAAAATGTGCCCCATCGCTGAACACTTTTTTGCGTTAAAATAACACAACGCTCTAGAGCCCAATCAGCGAAAGAACGACGCAAATGGTGCTCTCGTGCTCTCTAATTTCTGCACCAGCTGAATGTTATACGTGTGTAGGCTAAGACCTTTGCACAAAATTATCTACATAGTGGACGGACAGAGCCCCAATTGCTGCGACCGATGACGAATTGAAAAAATTCTTTATTTTGTCTTGCCCAATTAATCACTAAAATGATCTACGCAACTTCTGTCACCGTACCCACGAACGCATCGCAGACAACCCGCTGATTTCTTCTAATTAATCTAAGCCTACCCGAGCACATAGGTTGTGTTTGGTTAGCGTGGTAGATTGCATTAGATGCAGTCTCACTTAGACCAGGAAATGTTCATTGTGGTACCACATGGATCTATGACCTCCAGAACTACCCATAGAACCAATTGAAGCTTGTTATAAATCGCTGGAGGCTGCGAGTTGGCGTAAGGCAATTCGAGAGTTTTTGATGTTGATATTGTTGAGCTTAAGCAGCAGTTTCACTGTAGCGAGAGGCATGCCGATATGTTCGCTGAAATCGATAGGCTAGTACTCTGTATTCCCTGTTCCAATTGTCCCTGTGTCCCGGCACCCAAATGAGGTGAATATTGAATTGTTTAGCCATCTCGTTGGGGTGGTAATCATGTAGTGGTAACGTCGTCAATTGCCACGCTAATAGTTAATGGTTCAAATCCTAATGTCAGAAAGCATTTATTTATTTCTCATGAAATATATAAAGACAGTCACTGGCAGTAGCTTGGTCATATGGCTAGAAAAATGGTTCGCTCTGTTGATGATGATTCGCCTATGACATCGGTTATCGGAAAAAAATACTTCAATATGCTTCAAGAATCACTATACCAAAATCGTTGTCTCTCTCTTTATCTATGTTTTCCAAGGTATTCATAAACCATTGAGTGCGCGCAAATTATATAAAAAAAATCTCAGGCGACAGTTAAGGGTAGTTTTTGAATTGAAGGTAACAGATTTCAGGGATTTGATCGCTGCTGGACTGTGAGTAAATGACACATATACGTATGGTGATATCCCGATTAGATATTATATTGGACCTTAGCCACGATAAGGCTGCCTTTATCGTTATAAATGTGACGAAGCAGCGCATATTTTCCATCGTCATACTGAATGAAACAACCTACAGAATGACTCGAAAGTGACTAAACCGTTGATGCAAAGATAATCCTAGAATTATTCATTTCTCTTCAATCTTATTGTTTTATTAACCGTTGAAATATATGGCTCTCCCATACACTAATCAAATATAAGAACAGTCTTTCCTTCTTTCCATCTCTGTGCCTTCGAGTTAAAGGCTTGATATTCCTTCGTATCGCATGTATGGATATTGGGGTACGAAGACTATACAGCGTAGTCCTTCTGTTAGCAAATAAACGAGAGTGTACACAAACTCTTTCGAATAATAGCATGCACTAAGTTTTTGCTTTATGTAGAGCTTGTGCTAGACTGCAGCTAAACATTTATTGTTTCCTAAATACTTTTGCTAACTCTTAATTTTTTTTCTCTTAGCTTCATCGTTGCCAGTGACGCCTGTACATATAGCGAAAATACCAGATGATACTATTCTCACGGCCATTCATTCCTCCGTAACTTCATCTCCTGATACTGGATTGAATTTCACAGCAGAGGACGACAATGAGCGCGCCACAGTTAACACTAAATCATTTGAAGAGGACAAACCATCATTTTCGTCTTATGAGCCTGCCCCTTCCAAAGTAGACTTGAAGAACAATTTGCCCTACATTATAGACGCTAATAGTCCACCACCACTAGACTTTGAATCAGTAGATGATGACCTAACGCCATGTGACGATGATCTAGATAACGACGATGAGCCAGATGAATTTCCAGTGGACGATGTGGGCAAATATGATGACAATATCAGTTTACCATCGCTCAAGTTTGACTCGCTCAGTAACATTTCTAAGAGCACCACACCAGTCTCTGATGAACTGACAAAGTCGAATCATGAGGATTTAGATTCGATTAGTGCCTTTCCCACAATTCCTACTGGAGATCTAGAGGGCGAGGCACATGTGGCGCGTGTAGACGAGTCTTCAGCTATAGGAAAGGGAACTGATGTTGAGGATATTGAAGTCAAGTCGATTCCTTTTGATGGACTGACTATCAGAAAGGAAGAAACTGAAGGCAGTGGGAATTCGCCTGTTCTGCATCACAATGAGGACTTTACTGCGTTTGAGGCTTTTCCCGTTACTCCTATTCGAAATAATACTCAGCCAGTACAAGCTGAACCACCAGATGAAGATTTACAGGCGAAGGAGGAGGTGCAAGAATCCAGCGATTTTGCATTTGAAGCCGATTTTAGTCAATTTTCCAGCTTTGAGCCAGTAAATGTTGCTCCCCCTGTGGTAAAACAAATTATAGAAAAAGGGCAACTAACAGAACGGTCATCTTTGGATGACTTGGACGCTGATGATTTTGATGATTTTCAAGACTTTGCAGTAGCTAAACCAGTTGTGGAGCAAAGACATCCCTCTCTTGAGGAAAGCACAGCTGCGTCGACTTCAACAGAAGCGCAGGAGCCCACTGAAACAACAAACCACTCCGATGACGACGATGAATTTGGAGAATTTAGCGAAGTTATCGAATCCAACGCAACTAGCATTCCTTCGAGTAATAGTGGCTTCAATTTGGCCAATCTTAACGATAAACTTAAACCAATTCTGGAGATGATGTTCCCCTTTGCCAATGCAATGGACGGTGAAACAAAGTGTTCAGTTAACGACCTCAAGCAATTGACTGACTCCACGACGATAAATCAGATTGATACAGCCAAAGCACTGGAATATCAATGGAGCAATTCGGAAATGCGTCATTCGTTAATTAAATCACTTGGCGTCGATTCAAGGAATATCGTAAGTGATTGGATCTACCTCGGATAATCTTTAAAGTATGTATGTATGTATATAACAAATCCCATCCCTATGCAGCTCTATGGCGAGAAATGGAACAGTTCTATGCCACGCTATGCAGCTAATTTAAGTTTTAATCCCTTGGAGCCAATGAAATCCGATAAAGCTGCTACTGCGGCGGCTAGTAGCGGTGCATCATCAACAATAGATTATAGAAAACGTTCAGACAGCCTGACACCCACTTCGACGACATCTAAAGCGGATGTTCCAGCTGTGGAATTCGATTGGAACAGTTCGGGTTTGGTGAACCCGCTAGATGGTATGGAAAAAAGTTTTAAACTCCTTAATCGCTTCTTATGTATATTCAGCAGTTTATCGCTATTTCTATTGCTTCTAAATTATTCAAATTTAAAGACAAACAAATTGCAGGGACATTTTGTGTTGGTTTCTGATGTTGAATTGAATATCTTATTGGTTTCGGCATCAAAACGCTTTTGGTTTTCATTTTTCTTTTTAATTAACTAAATTTCATTTGTTTAGCTCTCTGTGTTACTTGCTTTTGTATGATTTATCTTCCTGCACAGATATGAGAGAGATCTTTCGATTAGTTGTGCTTTATTTGATTTTTGATTTTTTTTTTAATTTACATTTTTTTTGTGACAAATGTCCCGTGTGATAATAGCAAATGATGATAAACTAGAGAACACATTTTTCACTGCATATACCACATGCGTGCTCACATGTTACAAATTACACCATCACTTACACATTCTTTGTTATGATTTAGTTCATGTAATGTTTTTTTTTTTTTTGTTTTTCATATACTGTTGTTGGATATTTACTGTTGGAATGGAAGAAGCTTAAATTTACTAAAAGCAGCGTTTGAATAGCAACTTTGCATAACTCATAACTTGACTAAGGATAAGTCGGCACACAGAAGAGTGTTGCCATTTCCAACACCTGCTCATTTACAATCCTTTAAATTTTGTTTAACTATAACTGACACCCTGCATCTGGTCTGATAGCGCGCTCACTGAAGTTATTTTGAAAAATGTGATCAAATCAGTTTCATCTTTTACTTTTCTATGAATATTTCCTGAAAAAGTGAGGTGCCAAATGACAAAGCAAAAAGTACCTGATATGCTGGTTTTAATTAAGAAGATCAGATGTTATTTCACGTTTCTTTGATCTAGAAATACTTCCATTGGTCAAACAGTGAGTTTGTTTGGCACGAAGGATCATTTTTCCTGCTAATCCGTGGCGCAAGTGGTTAGTGTGCCAGACCACTGCGCAAGATGTTCCAATTTCGAATCCCAGAACACACCAAAAAGTTTCACGGTCCCACGTCTCGTGAACGTCTGACAAACATCCGAGAGTATTATTGTCACGAGAAAGCTTCTCAAAACAAATTGCCCTTCGGATACGCCACTAAACTGTAGATCCCTTCCATTCGTGTGAAGAAATATAACCCATACAACACAACACGAGTGGTTGCGAGAAGCAAGGCCCAGGCACTTAAAGAGCTAATGCGGCAAATATTTATTTATTTATTTTTAATCCGTGGCACTTAATGCATAGATAAGTCGGTAAAGACTAACTCAAAATATTCACAAATCAAACCAGCGAACCAATTTTGAAGAAACTCGTTTGTCAGCGCAACAGTCATATGGCTCTTTTCTTGACCCTTAATGCCCGCTCTGTTGGATGATTGATATGTCTATGACATCAGGTGGTCGAAAAATCACAAGCAATGACAAAAAATAACAATCCAGTTATCTGGACGCCACCCTTGTCGTTTTTCTGAAACATAGAAACATATCACCTTCAGTTTCAAACCACCCACCAATCTTTCTCTCTCTCTATCTATCGTTTCCAACGCCCGCACTATATAAAAACCTTTAAAGGGTATTCATAACACCTTGAGTGCGCGCAAATTATAAAAAAAAGTCTCGTTGGGTAGTCTTTTAGCAAAGTTTTTTCGACTTCAGTCTGTAGTGGAAAATCAATATTGAAGTCCATACCCATGGCGTACAGGCTCCTATTTGATCTTATCATCCAAGCAAATGGATGCATTGTTCATATTTATGCCTTTCGCATGCTTGCCATCTTTTGTCACCTAAACGAACTTAAGTTCCCCTACCACAACCGTGGTGTTTGCTAAAGGAGTGCACGAGGAAACATATCTGCGAACCCTTTCTTTGCAGATGCAATAGTTATGTTCCGCCAGCGGCGTGACGATGAATAGCTTTTGCTTATATATCGTTGTTGGACTAGTAGCTGGTTATGCGATGCTAAGCCGTGTGATCGTTGAGTTTTAGGAGAATCCTGTATCTGTGTCTATTTCTCTTTTACAGCAGATGCATTTGACGCTTTGTTTGATTCAAAATAAGTCTCGAATTTCTATTAAATACGTTACCAGCAACAGAAATCAATCGAAATTGCGGAAGTATTGAGATAATACGTCCCAACCTAAGGGCGAGCTGTTTGCCTTAGTTGATAAGTGGGTCGGGTTTTTTGTTTTTGATTTGATTTAAATTTTTCTCTAGGTGATCGGACCCGTTTAAGCCAGCAGCATGATTTAAGACTGGTTATAGCTGTTTTGGCTCTAGTCTACCTAGATAGTTGAAAGTGTTTAACCCAGTTTTACGATCCACAGAAACCCTTTGTCCAGACTGTTTCTGTTGTACTATGGTGTCCCAATCTTTGACTTTGAACTTCAAAATTATGTCTCCTGCCACAACATCTCACCGGTACCTTTTCTTTTCATGACCCTTACCGCCCGCTCTATGTATTACGTTTGTACACCATAAGGCTACCCAAAATCTCTGGATCGTAGTGAATTATAAAAAAAAAAAACATACTCGATTACGCGTTGCTCATTACCTTTTCTTTATGCATGTGGTTCTTGTTCCTGTTTTTCTGTTTATACAGGTAACTAAGAGCTCTAATCTTCTCAAGATTTTCTAAACTTCCAGTCTTTAAATAATTGGCATTTAATCAAACAAGTTTCCTTCTAATAAGCTGCCGAATAAAGATCACATCAACTGTGGATTTTCTAATGACTGTTGGTAGCTTTACAATCAGTTCTTCGCGTTTAGAAAGTTCTAAGGAGTGATTGCTTGGTAGTGCCTTTAAATTGCTATCGTTGTAGATGTAATTTTGTTGGGTACAAACTCTCAATTTTCATCTGACAGATAAGATGATCAGCTTGTGTCTGTTGTCACTGGTGCTATTGTGTCTTCTCCTCTTATTCGATAAAAAACACATCGCAGCAGTTCTTGTCATAATTGGCGGCATTGTCATTGAAATTTCTGAAGAGATTTATGCGTAAATAGTCGTTCTAAGTTTTTGTGTCTTTACTTTGGAACCTGTTACCGTTAAGTTAAGGAGATTATTTTTACCCACAACTCGCTTGTCAGAAAACACATATGTAAGTAGCATATGCCCAACGATGTTTGTGATTTTAATATAGCAGAAGAATATGCAAATAATTTGTTATCTAAGAAATAACTAACGAAAATAGCTCAAGTGCCTCTTCCACATCCGACAGTACATATCTAGTCATTTAGGATCAAAATTTAGTCCGCCCACACTTACAATTAATCTCACAAAATTAATCCAAATGCTTGAAGCGATGCAGTGCATGGACTTTTCATGTTCCTCCTCCGTGGCTGCGCCCATGAGAATTGCAGTTCCAGCGAAACAGCTTCTTTTCCTCCTTACGCAAAAGTAATATTAATAATATTTTTCCTTTTCATTTCAAATTGTTTAATTGTTTTTATTTTTATTCTACTTTCAAAAAAAAAAAAAAAAAACAAAAACATTCTTAAAACGCTTCAAGTTTGTTTCATTTCGATTCCAAAAAATGGTATGTTTATTATTTTGATTAACATAAAAAAAATTCTAAACTCCCCCCTAATTTCCCCAACAAAATAATAACTAGAAAAACAAATCTACTACTAGCGAATCCCCTTTCTAAAAACAAATTTGAAAAAACAGAAAATAGAAAACATTTCGTTTCGTTTATTTCGGTTTCTTTGTTTTTTTATTTACTTTGACTATCTCTCATGATTGAAAATTGTGTCCAGCATCACAAGCACACACTTTACTATTGGACCTAGACCAACTAGTGGTGGTGGCTAATCTTGATAAAATAAATCTTGATTCCTCCTGTTCCTCTCCATGTTTCGCAACGCCGTCGTCACCGTCGACGTCATTAATTTCATCTGTAACTGCTGCTGTATCGGATGTTGCAACATCGCACTCAATCACTGTAACACAATCACTCATGGCTGGTGATGGTGCTGATGGTCACTCTTCTGACTTACTTGCTATTGATGTTCAACCACAAAATGATCTTATGCTAATCACGATGTCATCGCCTTCGTCCTCGTCTTCGCCGTCGTCATCTATGTTGTTACCACAATGCAATCCTTCTGTTTTTATATCTGGCACATGTCGCACTGAAACATTTTTTAATAATAATGACCATCCAACTAATGACCATGTAACCAATGATAATTGTACTACTACTACTACTACTACTAACATTTTTGCTAACCTTGGATCCAATGATCATAACTTCAATCAATATTTGGACTGTAGTAAGTTTCTCACACTTGTGTAAAATTGTTGTTGTTTGTGTGTTAGTGTTGTTGTTTAGTTTTTCTTTTTTTTTAGTTTTTAATAACTTTATTTATTTTGCATGCTAGACTAGTATAATGTTGGTAGATTGTTTAGATTTGCGAATTAGTTAAAGCAGTAACAGTTCAAATATCACTGTAGCAGCTCATTTCGCAATGTTTTATTTGCAAAGTTTGGAGTGAATTCAAAGAGTAGGTGGTGCAATATTTACAAATGTTAGCACGAAATGCAAACACGTCTGCGACGCACTTAGTTTGTTTCACTAATTGCAAGGAACTGTGTCCAAAATTGAGAAATACATATGTTTTGATTTAAACTGTTTTAGTACCTGCAGCATCGGATGTTTTCACACAGCGACTCCTTCATATAGTGTTCTATCTAGATTCCACGACGATATCATCATAAAGGTATTAACCACAATTCTGTCTGATAAATCTAAATCTGAACACTTGCAGACAACCCGACAATTTTTGTCTACTAAATATTTTGTTGTGGTTTCTGTGATTCTGTAAGCAGAAAACAACACGACAAAATTCGCTGGTTTTTTGCTGTGGAATGAAAGAATGGCATGGTTTGACGCCCACTTAGCACTTGTCCTATCGAGTAAATCCTTGTTGTGAGACAAAATTCTCACAATGAATGAATGTATTGGTGGGAAGGTGTTGTTTTGTTCAACTGTTTTCTGGTAACAAATAAAGCCTATCAATTCTTAACAATTATTCTCGTTGAGTTTGGACACTGGACACTGACATACCACAGCCTCCCATCCTCGAGTATACGATATCTGCTCTGTTTTCTTATTAATCGTCTTGCAATCAGTGCCTTATATGCATAATAAGACGAGTAAGATCAAGGTTCTGTAGAGGATCAATTTGGCCCATCGGGCTAGTAATTTTGAATCCAGCTGTAGTAATCGAAATTAGCAGCAGTTTCCTATGGTTATTCTTTGTCAAACCTCCATGAGGATCTCATTTGTAATCGTAAAATTAATGTTTACTTCGTGGTAAGGTGAACCTCTTCGAAGCTGTAGTTATCAACAGTTGGTGGTAAGGTTACCACCAAAATCATTGGGTGAGCGTGTACACGAACGAACGCAGTCTCTTCTCATATTAATTCAGCATGTTCAGCGCTGGGACCTACAATTTCGTGCCGTATTCGAAGGGTAATTTCGAATCGGATCCATGAAAAAACTTGTTTCTGTTTTCTGGTATTCTGTTGTCTCTTATATTATTTCCTACTAACTGAATCGATTATTGCACGGGCTGTGTCTGCTGTGTCTGCAGGCCCGGTTCTTCTATTTCTGTCTCCAAGAAATCCTATAACATCTCTCCATAACCTTGGAGTGACGGTGTTACACCGAGGAAGTACGTCTCAATCATCCTTCCTACAAGAGTTCCTTAACAAACAGTTATTCTTTGGGGATGTAAAAGCCCCTCGTGTATTATGTGTATGTTATCAGTTTCCGACAAGTGGGTGTTTTGCTTACTTACAAGTTTATTGAGATAAAAATCAACTTCATCAGTCATGATGAGTTTCTCGTCAAAGCCAACAATTGTTTCGTTTATCTCTAGGATGGCATGGTGTTTACCACTCCATGAATAATTTTCAACTTCTCTAATTCATATCTGTTAAAACACTTCGTATAGATAAGGACATTTCCAAAAATAAAGGTTAATTCACATTAGGAACATTATACACATGTTACCGGCCAAATATATGTTTGGCCTAAAAGTTTAGTCTAGGCTTAACTTAGTTTTTCCTGAAATCAGGCTTCAACTGGCATGTGTGTATAGTACATACGTGTATTTGTAGTAAAATAGTTGCTTCCAATATCCTGCCAGGTCTTGAATAAGATAGTTAACGTTTCTAACATAAGCCCTATAAACTCAGTCCCCCAGCATACAATCTTAATGATTACAAATAGTGCCTTTGAAATTAATTTCTATAGTATCTATATTAGATCGAATACTAACGCATGGGTCACTAGTTTGGTGGCCTGCCCTGAGTAAAGACTGGAACATTAAACTAATAAGCAAAGTGCAAAGAACGGCTGCCATACGTACCATGGGTGCCATGTGGACATAGCCTATGGAAAATCTGAATGTGCTTCTGCATCTTTTGCCACTTGACCTCCATATTAAATATATTTCAGCATATAGTGCGGTCAGACTCAGAGAACCAATCAGGGTGCTGGTCTGATAGACCGTATGTACACGATAAGATTCTATTTTTGTTGCCAGGAGAACTGGGGAAAACTCTGATCAACTATACCATACCCAAACTGAATTTTCAACACAAATTTACAGCCGATTTTTCGTCCAGAGCAGATTGGGAAAGAAGTAAAGTCCTAAAGAATTTAAAAATAGGAATTTACACCGACACGTTTCAAAGTTGGACTGTGGGGTCGGCGCAGGAATCTTTTCGGAAACACCCTAAAATATAGATATTCTTACACCTTTCCGATTCACCCAGTATCTACTCTCGCGAGCGTCTGACAAACATCCGAGAGTATTGTTGTCACGAAAAAACTTCTCAAATCGCCGTTCGGAATCGGCATTAAACTGTAGGTCCCTTCCATTCGTGTGAAAAATATAACACACACAACATGAGTGGTTGCGAGAAGCTAGGCCCTGGCACTTGAAAGAGCTGTTGCGCCAAATATTTGTTTTTGTAAAGTGGAACTAGGTGTTCTGAATTCCGAACGAAATTATGACTTGTGGATTGTATGTTCGAAAGTAAATATTTTGGTGTTCTGCATTCCACTGAAAATGATTCCATTCGGATTTCTTCGCGGTTTTCACCGATAATATACTCGTACAATAAAATTCACTTTTACAAGATAAACCAAACTTTTCACAGAAAATCCGAAATAATTTTAAAACGATTTTCAATTTACAGCTGATTTTGACATTTCAAACAAGAATTCGAAGTGGATTCAAATATTCGAATTCACTCGGAATGCAGAACACTGAATTTCATTTCGAGTGAAATTGAGATTCGATTTCAATCTACTTTCACTCGAATTGCAGAACATGGTGTGTGTGTGTCCATTCAGTTTTTCATTTTTACTCAAATTATTTCCTCATAATTATGAGGTGGACGCTCCATCCTCCTCGATCCTCCGCCATCGACTCCAAATCATCAGGAGGACTTGGTCCAACCATCTATTTCTATGCCTACCGCGGGCTCGCCTATCTGATGCCACCGCCACCATGGCACGTCTTGGAAGCCGGTCTGGGGGCATACGCACTACGTGACCAAACCATCGAAGCAGATCGTTCCGTTCGGAGAAGTAGCTGCTCAACATTGAGCGCCTCGCGTACTCTGGTGTTACGCACTCGATCCCTACGAGTTATTCCAGCAACACCGCTGGTCATTTCGGCAGCTTATATAAAGAAATTATGTAAAGGGGGCTTTATTTGGAGCGTGAGAACTTTAAATTGAAATGAAAAATAAAAATCAATTAAATCGCCTTGTTTTTATTTTATTTAATTGAAAAATTACAAAGGTCATCCTGTTAGTCCAATTTTTCACCATTTTTTCAAGTAAATCGGCTTGTACATCGTGAATAGCAATCACAATATTGGCTTTCAAGTTGTCAATAGTTGCTGGTTTATCCGCTTAAACCAATGCTTTCAGGAGGCCACAAAAAAAATAATCGAGTGATTTCGGAGGCCAATTGACAGGTCAATTTTGCGAAATAACCTTTTCCCCAAATTGTGTCCGGTAAACGATCTCCATTGACTGTAACTCGAGCTTAACAGAGGTTAAGTTTTAGTGATTGGTGCGGCGGTGAATTGACAAATTCGGGTCTTCGGTCACACTATTGTTTAGAGCGGCTATATTTCGCTGCGCATAGTCCCTTTGACATTGTATTTACATATTTATTTATTTTATTGTCCTTATTGCTATTTGACTATTACTTGTGCTAATGGAAACACAGTCCAGCGGTTGCGTCTAAACCTTAGAAGCTGTTAAGCCCAAGAAATAAGTGAAATTTATTACAGCCGTACAAATGTGATTTAGGATGCATTTTACAATATTTTCATTAATTTTTCTCTAGATCGTAACTGCAATGAACACTTAAGCACTAGAGTTGCAGCAGCGTTGATCATTCATTCATTTAACAAAAAGTTTCGTTAAGCTACATTAAAGCGCCTTAGTTCCAGTCGTGTTCCGTAAATTAAAAATTTTGTCTTGGCTGCTTTTTTATTCTTTTTATTTAAATAATAAAATCTCTATTTGTTTATAATTCTCTATCCTATTGCAATACTAATATACATTTGTTTCTCCCACAACAGGGGTTAAAGAAATCCTACACGAAAGAACGCTTGAAGCGATTCACTCGCCGCAGCTTGGGGAATCTCATTCATCCATTGACCAGCAATCGAATTCAGCCATCAACAGCAATAACAACATCTACGACAGCGATAAACCACTACGACGATTTATCGACGAGGAGGCAATCTCAACCACAATTGAATTTAAGTCGAATGAGGATGCATCAGCTACCATTTCAACAACGACAACAACAGCAACAGCAGCAGCTACAACAGCAACACAACCAACAGCAGCAACAACAGCCGCAACCACCCCAGCTGCATTACCAGACAACTACATTGATATAACCTGCGGCGATTTCCACCCAAGTGTACTAGAAACGAACATTGACACAGTTATAACAAACTCACAAGCACTTAACCATAACACTCACGCAGCCAAATATCAGGAAAGCTCTAAGACTGATCTGGAAACAGAATTGCAACACGTCGGCGTTGTGACAACGTCCACATATGCCGGTCCCCTCAAGGAGACTCACATTTTCACGCCATCGAAAAGTGAGAGCACATTGGCGAGGTCCACTTCAAAGACTCCTCGCACCTCGGAGAGCAAATGCCCGATTGACTTTGACTATGAGATTGCTGCGGCTGGTATTATAATCGATGAGACGGTTGTAAAAAAGGAATATCGCGACGTTGAGTATAACCCTGGTTTTGGGTTAAAATACCGCGAAGAGGCAGAATACCATCACAATCCGTCGCCTGAGATCGAGCGCGACGCATTTGGTTTAAATGGACCGCCGGTGCATTCATACTTGAGCAATGAACTCCCGAATAGAACTCATTTCTCTGAGAAGTCTTCTAGGCTTGATGATGACTTTAGTGATTTTGTATCAGTTGTGTCCGAGAAAATACCTGAGAAGAAGAGCACTGTGAAAGCAAACGTACCTAATAGCAACTCCCTTGATGATGAATTTAGCGATTTTCAATCCGTCCCAGCACCAGTAGCAGCACCACCCACCATTGTACCTTCAGCAATCATTCCGTCTTCAGTAGTAGCCGAGTCAAAAACCAGTCCTAGTCATTGGCGAAAACTGAAAGAAACCGAACGCTCATCATCGGGCAGTCGCACCGGTACACCGGTTTCGCTGTGTGATGAAATGATCCTCAGTCCTGCGATTCTCCTGCCACAGGCCATTCAAATGGAAAGTAAACCGAAAATTGAATGGCCCGAGCCCGGCATCAATCCAGAGGAACTGGCGCGTATAGAAGAACTCTTTCCACAGCCAAAAGTTGGCAGTAACAAGCCATCGCCTAGTCATAGTGGTCGATCTCAACAGCAACCGAGCAGAGCAACACCTCAGTCAGGGGTTGATGACGATGACTGGTCTGACTTTGTGTCGGTGCCTGCTCCGGCAAATCACATCCAAAGTATAAGTCAGCAATTTCATCAAAAGAGACAAGTTTCCCCAGCGAAAACCACTTCAGATCCAAATGAGGAAGAGTGGTCTGACTTTGTGTCTAGTGCACCGCCACCCACAGTAAATCACATGCGCCAATCTATCTATCCGCAGTTCAATAGTGCTGCATGGCAAAATGCGAACTTCTACAACAACCCAATGAGTGCATACGCATCGCCGCCGACAAGTTTCTATTACCAGCCGCCGCTGCCGCCGCCAGCAACATCACAGCAAAATCTCAGCAA
Organism: Brachypalpus laphriformis; assembly: GCA_945910035.1. Taxonomy (NCBI): domain Eukaryota; kingdom Metazoa; phylum Arthropoda; class Insecta; order Diptera; family Syrphidae; genus Brachypalpus; species Brachypalpus laphriformis. Next base: position 284,724,992 of record OX246754.1, read on the forward strand.
TAATCTTGTGCCAAATTTATCAAACGTTAACAACAATACAGCAACCAACAATAACATAATCAACAACAACTCAATTAACCAGTATTTGATCAATAATCAGGCGAATCAATCACATCACCACCACCATCACCATCAACAGCACATCCAAATGATGCGAGACTTTTCTAGCAGCTCACCCATGGATGGGGGATCGCTACCATCCCAATTGGCCGCACCATCGATACACCACCAATATGCAATGCAAACAACGGCTAGCTATGGATATGCGGCTAACCGAGGCAATCTACAACACCACCATGGGAAAACCAGCCAATTCGGTGGCGGCTCAAGTAAGGTTGCTCCTAGTATATCGTTAATTCCAGATTTAGGATTTGTTGCGCCGACGCATACGAGCTTCATTAGTGTTCCGAAGAATAGCTTCATCACAAAGAAATGACGTTTGTTGAACTATGATCAAGCGCAGGTGGTGGGTGTGGGAATGCGACGTCGTAGTAGTAGTAATGGTTGTTCAACAAATGCAAACGATATTATCACATAGGGCAGATCGAATTTAGATTTTCCTTTCGTATCGAGCTTAGGGTAGTTATGTTGCACTTTGTATTGATTTTATTCTTGGTCTTACAGTTTCACTGCTGGTCTTGTCTGTGCTCAGTCTCTGGGTAGTTTATCTATATTTGAATTCGAAAGTCGGAACCATTCGTTCGAAAGCGCCTTGGCCACAATTGCTAACAGTTCATCCTCTACAATTTCTATGATTCAAGTGATTTTGGTTTCAAATCTTGGACTGTGAAATATCGAGTTCTCGAAAAAAACGAGGTTCATTTGTTGACTGAAAATTATTAGATTTATGAATGTTGCATATTCTTTGAAATATCGAGTTATCCTGACACGTTTTTCTTACAGTAATTTATTTTTATTACAATGACACTCTTTATAAGACCTGTACAGTGGTTTTTATCGGCTTTGAACGGTTGGCAGGAAAGCTCTGTTACCTTGAAATACTTGGGTATGATGTTTGATTTTAAAGTGTTATGGCACTTATCTGTTCGAAGAATGTATTACTATTCTTAGAGGTACTTGTACAGGAGGCATCACGCATTGTTTAAAGAATTTGTAAATTTTCCATAAAGTTTCTTAGAACTTCTGTGCGTAAAGGTCAGTTTAACGGTTGGTTGTTGAGTTTCAGTAACTGAATGTTTGCTGGCTTATTTGTGTGAACCCTTCTTTCAAATATCCCCAAAGAAACAAAGTCAATTTGAGTTATATCCGGTTAATTTGAGGGCTAGTTGAAATCAACAAATACGTCGGAAATGTGCTTGAGAAATGCCTCATTGAAACTACATTTCCCGTTTCAATCAAAGCGCTATATCGCCATCCATTTATGCTCTCTGTTTCACCTATGTTTGCGAAGAAATATGAAACAATGATACTGTCTAAGGTAACACCGCATCGCACTGTACGGTAGGGAAGTGGCATTTTTTTTCGCATTTAGGTGAAATGTTCATCAGCTTATGAATAACATAATTTTTTTGCCAATTATTTGAAGCGAATTGCATAGGCGAGACAGGCTTGCGTGTTCTACGCTGTGTGGAAATAACTGTAATTGTGTCCTTCGCAGTGACTTTTGAAGCAGGTCACAATTAAACATGTTAGGTACTTTCGTAGACCTTGTAATTCAGATATAACAATGCTTCTTCAAACAAAAGGGCTTGGCTTTGTGCTTAAGTCGGAATATAGATTGGCCGAACTTGAAACTGGTGAATCCCTTGCAGTTTTGGTTTTATTTGAGTCGATACTGTTATAGATTTTCTATTGTTCTATGAATTTATACATACTCGTAACTTACTTCCTTGGCTACGTTTATTGTAATTCTATCAAATAAAACACGACTTCCTCATTTGACTTCGTATTAATTATTTTTGTGAAACATTAAAGCTGACTACATTCATTTAAAATTTACTTAATTCCAATCTATGGTAGGTCAAGTGCAGACTCCGCTCAAAGTGATTCATTAAGCAATCTTGGCTGCGCGTGATTTTATGTTCTATTTATGCAGTCTGCGAGTCAATCAGGGTTATCGTGAATAAATTTTCCCTCTGAATTTTTCCCCCGAACAAAAACTAGATATCTTCAAAAAAGGGAAAAAATCATCGGGGAATAAATAGATATCGCGATTGCGTTGAAAATTCTTTTGAATTGTCATTTATAATATATTATTCCTTTTCGGGGAATTATTTTCTTTTTTTTTAATGAAACCAAATTTTTGTTTGGGGGAAAAATTTCGAGGGAAAATTGATTCACGATAACCCTAAATAAAGCTGAGTGTGTCACACTGTAACAGCAGTCTGATTAGCAAACGTTATCTACCCGTGGAAAATTTCATCACAATTAAGGTGTGCACTTATCTTTACTTTGCTTTTGGGGCACGTTTCGAGTAGTTTTTAATTTGTTTGTAATATTTATCCCATCTCGGTCGGTGTTGTTGTCATAATTGGTGATGAAGGTTGCTTTCCTTTAATTTTCTGGACTAAAACCTTTTCTGTGTCCAGTTGTAATCAGTATTTACTGATATGTTAAATGAATTTATGTTTGCCAGTACTCAATCCTAACATTTAATTTGAATTAAAAGAAAAAAAGAGTGTGTGATTCCATTAGTGGACATCCAATCGAGATGCCACATGTAATACGAAAGAACAGGCTGAACGTAAGAATGTGTCATGTACAGTACTGTATTGAGACCTAAAAACTCAATTATGCTACCTCCTTGTGCCATTCGAGGTTGTTCTTGGGTTAAACCATGTCATTCAATTTAGCTTCTTTTAGAAACGCAAGAATTAGTGTCGAATCTTGGTTAACTTCTGGATCGTTGATGTACCATCATCATCAATGTATCCCACTTACTTTAAAATACTCGTATATTTAATATATTCCATTCCATTGGCTTTCAAGCGATTCATGAAAATGCTAGTTTGTATTGTAATATAGGGATCATCACTAAGGCTGTATTTCGTTGTTTTCTAATCGTTTTTCATTTGATAACTCAACTTGACGAATTCTTTCTTGTCTGTCTTTTCCACGTGTTTCCCGCCTCTGTGTTAAGCTTCTTTTATCTCTACAATTGCAAACAGTCAGGGTTATCGTGAATAAATTTTCCCTCCAAATTTTACCTCCGGACAAAAATTAGATATCTTCAAAGAAAGGGGAAAAAATCACCGGGGAATAAATAGATATCGCGATTGCGTTGAAAATTCTCTTGAATTGTCACTCATGATACTTATTTCTTTTCCGGGGAAATATTTCCTCTTTTTTAGAGATATCTAATTTTTGTCCGGGGGATAGATTCCAAGGGAACATTTATTTACGATAACACTGAGTTCTTCCTTCGAAGTTCGAAATTTCTAAGAACTACTTCTAGTTTTTGCCTGTCTTGGTACACTGTTCTGTTGTCGCACTTAAGTACATGGTGGGTCATTGAATTTTGCACTTTTAAAAATAGAATAAAAAAAAACTAAATTCGTTATCAAAGGAAATCTTTATTTAAATTACCATTATATTTGGGAATTTACTTTCTAAAAATACTTTCACATCTCTAGTACTCTTTTAAGAAAAAATGTAAGTTTTGAAAAACACGCCGGTACATGATGCTTGGACTTACTGCAGATATTTTGTTTAACTAGGGAAATGGTGGATGTTTTATTTTCGAACACTCGACATTTTAGGTATACCTAACCATTCCATCTCATTTTCGTCAAAAATAAGTTTTTTTTTTACCAAAGTCCGCCAAAAAGAGGTTTATTATTTTCAAAAGGAAGATGGAGGTTCATTATTTAACCCTGGATGGTTATGCTTCGTCGAATCGACAAAAACCTCTTTTATTTTGTACAATTTCTCTTAAACTATCCAACGTCCAATTTTTATTTTAAGTAAAGTAAAGATATCAGGATTTTTAATAAATCTAATTTATTCCATTAAAAATACGTTAAGAGTTCGATAAGATTTGGCGAAACATATTCGGTTGGGATTTGATGAACGAATATAATTCCAGGCACATTAAATTCACTTTAGTGCTCAGAATGGCCTTAAGTGTTTTGACCTTTAGCTGCCTTTTGTCGTCCACGTTTTATTCATTGCAGCAAAAACTCTTGCACTGGAAGCAGTCGAACCGGGCAGCCATAAAATGTACTCAATTTTGTTCGTTGTACTTACTTTCCATGGAGAAAAAACAACCCCTTTTGCTGCCTGACGTCACAACGATTTAATTTCTTTAATTTCTCTCTCTTTCTTTGTCTGAAAAACTAAAATTTTCAATCCACGTTTACATGCGAAACAGTAACTCGATTATAGAAAAGTTTGTGATGGGATTGATGCACTCACGTTTCAATTCAACCTGCGCATGCATGACACCTAACTGGTGATGTACCAAACCGAAAATTTCTCAAACCGAACTAACCCGAGTTGGAATTTAAGCAAACCGAGTTGCAAACCGGGTTGGCTAACTCGGTTTGTAACAAAATTATGCTACCGTCACATAAGAAACTAAAACCGAACCGAATACGAATTCAAAATAGACAGAATCAGCTTGCAACTCAGTTTAACTCGGTGTTTATACGCTCAATTCACTTGGTTCGATGGAACACACAAAACAGCGTATACACAAAAACGCTAACACAACTATGTGAAGAAAACCAAGAATAAGAGAAAACAGGAGCAAATAGTTCCGGTGCCATGAGAAACCGAACCGAAACCGAACCGAAACCGAATTCCAAATAGGTATGGAATCGGGCAGTGCAACTCGGTTTGTATAAAAACAATAGACTGCTTTCCAACTCGACTTAATATACGGGTACATTCATCTGTTAGTGCATTGTGTACACTTATTCTAACCAACTCAAACCGAATCCTGTGTTCAACTTGGTTTAATGCTGTTTTGGCATTTAATTATTCGGTTCGTTCCATCGATTTTGCAAACTCGGTTTGATATTAATGTAACTCGGTTTAACTCGGTTTAGGCTGTAACTCGGTTTGAACCGGTTTATGAACTCGAGTTGTCACATCACTACACTTACTCGAATTAGATCTGAATTTAATTCGTTATATAAGCGGGGCATATGATTCTGATATAAAAAGGAGGATGATTGGTGGATAAACTGAGGTTTTAAGGCGAAAAGGAAGGCTGGAAGGTTTCGGCTCGGAATGGAAGACAGATGGGATGGTTAGGTATACCCATAAAAAACCACAACGGGTATGGACAGTTTTGAGGTATGGCAGCTGACTCCATTCAGCCGCATCTAGCTTCTTTCATTATATCCCCTCTTTTAACTCTTGTAAACCCTTCCTGCAACATCTTTACATATTCAGTCGAATTAACAGTCACAGTATTTCTCCGAAAATTGTTGAATCTTTGAGGACCAATTACGGCTTTATTTCTGGTGGCTGCACACACCGTCGTTTTTTTTGTAAGTGAAGTGGTTTTTGATGATTACGTTGAGGACTTGCGCTGCTGAAAGTGGGTCTCATCCGTAAACAAAATGTTGTATAAGTTAGTGAAGCGCTCGAACATTGTCTGCAAATAATTAATGTTGAATTAAATCACAAGCTTTTTTATGGTCCCATCTCTCGCGAATGTTTGATAAACATCCGAGAATATTTGTTGGCACGAGAAAGTAGGTCTGTTCGTGTACTTTCTGCACCAAAATTCGCAGTTTGTCAAATTTCCACGAGTGGGGGTAAAATTCTCTCAGAGAGAAGTAAAATTATGAAAAAGTAAACGATCGCGTTGACCCACAAAAGTCGCCCACTTTTTAAACGTCAAACCTCAAACCCAATTGTACGCGAAAGAAAGAAAGAGAAGGGACAATCCAACAAAAAATCGCATGTACAGCGATTTGACCGATTTGACAGTTTTCACAAGCTACCCCACAGAAATTTCTTGCACTAAAATTCGTAGCATGGGGAAATTTCTTACTCTCTCAAGAGCGCTCTCTTCTGTAAAAAACTACGAAAATTCTCAGTACTCGAACAGGATTTCGTAAAAATTCGCTTTTTGTCAATGATATGTTTTTTTTTTTTTTAATGGCCCATAGGAACCAAACGTTTTTAACTTTCTAGAGAGAATATTTAAATTTACTCTGCTGAATGCCTTAACAAAGTCAGTGTAAACTACGTAAACTTCACAATGGCTTTCCATTTTCCTGGGGCAAAAGTTATTAGTCCAAAACCCATGCTGGAAATCAGTTTTGTGACCTTTCAAAATACCCTGAGGCCTTATATTCACTAGATTATCTAACAATTTTGGAATAGCAGGTAATTTGGAAACAGGCCTGTAATTACAAACCTGATATTTTTTACCATTTTTAAAGATAGGAGATATCAAACTTCAAGGAATACACCACAAGCGAGAGATTAGTTAAAAATGATATGTAATGGTGCGCAAAGAGACTTAGCAGAGACAACAATTGTGTAGAATCCTAATCCCATGCTTTAATTAAATCAAAAAAGTTGTGTAATGCATATTTTACCTGAAACGGATGTCGCACAACCACATTAGAATTATTCACCCCTATCGTGGAATCCGTGGGCGAACCCCACAGGCGGATCAGTAGAAATGCGGTGAAGTGGGAGGGTTGTGATCCCTTGTTTTCGGATCATAGCCTCGCTGATAAAAGGAAGAAGAAAGGAAGAATAAGGATCGTGGAATCCGTGGGAATTGAGTTTCACTTCACTTATTCGATTCTCTTTCACTTTCTACTGCTATCGTGGAATCCGCCGAGAACGTCTCCTTATCGACAGGTATTGGGGAAAGATAGTTTCACTGTCAAACAGCTGTCTTTTATTTGTTAATAAAAATTTGTGTAGCTACATTCGTTTCGTAAAAGGAAAAAGTGATTTAAATAAAAATAAAGCATACAAATGGACACGATAGCTCTGTTTTTGGAAGCAGAAGAGGAAGAAAATGAGCGGTCTTCCCAGAGAAGAGTACGACAGAGGTTAAGAGTAACAGTGGATGATTTCATGGAACTTCCAAATGAAATGTATCTTTCTAGAAACAATATTTTTTATTTATTTCTGTTTTTAATACAGTTCAATATTGCATAGGTTTATCAAACATTTTCGGCTTAATAAAGCGGTTGTAGTTTTTTTCCTGTAATTTATATGTAAACAAAAATTGTTTGTTTTTTTAATTTCACTTACATTTTTGCAAACAAGGAAGATGACGTGCAGCAGTCAAGCCAGAAATCCGCAATGATTTTGATGCGAATGAGAAATGTCATTATGTTCGGGAAAAATCCGATTCGAACGTTTTCCACGATACAGTGGAACCGAACATTACCGGCCCGGGAACTGTTCACTTTGCGGATTTGACGATGCCGAAATATTTTTTTCGGTGAATAATTCCCCCCGGCGGATTCCACGATAGGGGTGATTGTTTATGCAAAATTTATTGAAGCGCGCCATGATGACTAAAATTGCCAAAATCGATAACTACCGCTCGCACACTCCTCCTTCAAGAAAAGCAGTGTTTCCATTTGCCAAACTTTATAGCCCACCCTGTATAATGGTTTTGTAAGTATTTACTGCTGGTCAAATTAAATTTTGTGTCTGCCTTATTCCAATATACTCTACAAGGTTGTGATTGAAAGCTCGCTTCTCTATTGTAAGTCCTTGAAACACCAATTTTACCCTATTCCATAAACCTGTCTTCTCAATCATTCCCCACCTCAACACATTTCCACATTTGTATAGCCAAATGATAAATTTAAATTTTGTTCTTCACACATTTGTATACAAAAATAAAAGTTTTGCCAAAAATATTGCGTCCATTTGTAAAACAAAAATGTAATTTGAACGTTTTTATGGTATGTGAACGTGAATGTGACTTCAAATTACTCAGGCTTGATCATTTCTCAACAAACCGCTCATTAGTGTGAAACTCTTTTCTTATTTTATTGAAAGAAAACAAAAGTATATATTTATGTATTCAAAAAGTATTAACTCCCTGCATTGCAGTATAAAACTTATTAAACGCCCCTCTATGTAATATACATAAATGAATAATTAGCTCTTAGCTTATTGAAAATATGCTCGCGCATGCAAATCATATAACGACTTACAATAATGCAGACACATACACACACATTAAACGCTACTGTGATCTGTTTTGTGTTTTTTTTAAATCGAGTTTACTTAATATCCAGAGCAAGGATACTTTCGCAATAATATTAAATTAATTCAAATCCCTTCGAACCTTTGGCAAGTGATATAACTCAAAGTAGTCGTCGTGTACTGTAATGAAATTAGAAACAATTTGGTGTATGTGTGTACTTTAAATGATATAAATATATATACATACATATATAAATAAAAACGGAGCAGTAAGAATACTTAATTTATTGTTATTCACTTTAGTTTTAGTATTATTAAAAAAATTAACAAAATAATTATTTATGTATTTATAATTGTTGTAAAAAAATATAAAATTCAACTTGTGCTAACAACTGTTTATTATGATTTTTTTTAGTTATGGTTGTACATACATAAAAACAGAATAAATAAAAAAAAAAAAAAAAAAAACTACAGATAAAATTATTGTATTTAAATTTTTTGTCATCAATTATAATTACCGTAATGTAGTTTATTTTAAAAAGTGTTGTTTAGAACTAAGAAAATTATATGTTAATAAAAATATATACAATACAATATAGTTTTTGTGAAAAGATGGCTTTTATTTGCTTTGTACATCGTTTGTCCGATCCTGAAGAATGGAGACCTTCTGCCCTGCACCAACTGCAGAGGTATAAAGCGGCCCATACACAGAACAATTGTGCGCGCACTTCGGTGTGACCATCGGTGTCGCTTTCCGCCATACACATACACTTCGACGAAAAAGGAACAGTGCTATAAGCATTGAGAGTGATAGTGATACTGCGCTATGCGCATCAATAATAATTATTTCAGATCTGGAAGATCCTGCCAGAGCTCAGGCAAATTTCTGTACATGTCTATCAATGAGCGCAAAAATTCGCAGTCCCTAATTGCAATTTTTTTTATGCAATCTCGACACTACCGCTATCAAACAAACTGACATTTTGTATGAGCGTGCGCTCATCAGCCCATACACACCACACTTCTAGGAACACCGACACAAAAATCAAAATATTTTGATTTTGCTCACACAGTGTGGCACACCGCAAAATCGGTGCGCGGACTGCCCCACACACGGCACACACTTCAACACACCGACACAAGTGTTCTGTGTATGAGCGGCTTAAGTCTTCTCAACAGAGCATTTAAGATCCTGTCTGTCGTATTATGTGACTTTCAGATATTGACAGTCATACCGCCAACACCCTGGACGTGTGTTTCCAACCCTGATAAGAAGAGTATTAGGGACCATGCTAATCTTCTCTGTATCGTTGCAATTTTAGTATATGTATCTTCTGCCGAAGCACGAACCAAATGAGCAAAATCCATATTACAAATCAGTTTGAAAGCCTTTACAACCATGCCGATAAAAATCACACTCACTGAAGCTGGCCTGCCGTCTATTGAGCATCGCAAGGAACATCTCACAGCCCGCCTTACCCCCAAAATATGTTATTCGCACAAATCTTTAATAGTCGTAGACGCCAAACAAATTTTATTACGCAAGAAAACACCAAAACGCCCCTCTAGCATACACCTTGCCTTAAATACTTCACGTAACATAGGTACGTATATCCTACCAGCAATAAATCCACATCCAGTCGAAAACATTCCCATGGGAACTACCAATTGACGCCATTAACACCAAATTGGCAAAATTTAAAAATGACACCACAACCACTGGAATGTATCTTCAACTGTTCCAAGAAATTATATGCGAATTTAGAGCAAATCTATGAGATGTTTTATATGCAGACGGCTCTTAATCCGATTGCGGTACTGGATTCGTAATTGCTACAGAGCAAGGCGACGTTGTATACGCCGAGAAGCTCCCAAACTACTTCTCTATTTTCTCGACTGAAGCCTACATATGTTATCTGCAAAGCTTCTGAATTAGCAAATATCTTGTTTAAAAATATTGTGAATTGCAATGACAGCCTTTCAACGTTAAACGCAATCGGGAGCATTTACAACCCCTCACCTAATCAACCAAATACGCGACAATATTAAAAAAAAAAAAAAAGAAGAAACTGTTAATCCTCTGGGTACCATGACATTCAGGTATCAGAGGGAACGATTTGGTAGACAAGGCAGCACAAAGGGTTTCTGAATGCACAAATGCTACTCTACATCCACCTCCGAAGAGTGACTTCATAAAGTTAATAAACACCCACTAGGAATACAAAATAAAAGAAGAGTGGAAATCATATACCCACCACTATTCTGTCATTCTTCCTTTTATCAGCGAGGTTACGATCCGAAAATAAGGGATCACAACCCTCCCACTTCACCGCATTTCTACTAATCCGCCTGTGGGGTTCGCCTCTGCTGTCATTCTAATGGAAAGGTACCCACAAAACGTCCTTATTTCGTGAAATGAAAACTACTTGATAAATCGAATACTAAGTGGTTGTAAAAATGAAAACAAGTTTGTTTTGAAGGGAGGTTTTTTTAGTGGGTAGAAATCCCACACTACTATGAACACGCGCTGGCGATCCTCATAATGGCTTGTTGTAGATTTTCACTTACCCTCGGAAAAAAAATAAAAAAATTAGGGAATATAATTACCTTTTATGTGAACCTGAGTTTATACTCCAGGAACAATGTACGGAAGTTTTACCAAAATTTAAAAAGACCGTGTCAGAGAAGCAATACTCGTACAGAAACTTGTAGAGATGAAAATGGAAACCTCGTAGTAGAATCACAGTCGGTGCTGAGAAACTTCTTCTGCAGACTGTATAATGGCGACGAAGTACAATATCCCGCTGTCAGGCAGAATGAACCATTCGACATAGACGTTTATAGTCAAAATTTCCATCCACCTGACCAAAATGAAGTGAGGAAAGCAATACTCAAGCTGAAATCTAACAAGGCTGATGGACCTGACGGCTTACCGGCCGAATTTTTCAAGGCAGCTGGTGATGAATTGGTAGAGTGCATACACCAACTCATCTCTAAGATTTGGTCAGACGAGTGTATGCTTGATGAATAGAATCGCAGCATTGTTTGCTCGATCCACAAGAAAGGAGACCCTCTCAACTGCGCCAATTATAGAGGCATCAGTCTCTTCAACATCGCATATAAGATCTTTTCTGCGATATTGTGTGAACGTCTGAAACCTTTTGCGGTTTCAGGCCAGGAAAGTCCACCATCGATCAAATCTTCACACTTCGGCAGATCCTGGAGAAAACCGAAAAAGTCCAAATCGATACTCATCATCTCTTTATCGATTTCAAGGACGCCTATGACAGCATCTATAGAGAAGTGCTTTATAAAGCCATGTCCAGTTTTGACATCCCTGCCAAACTTGTTCGTCTGTGCAGGATGACGATGGAGAACGCTCGCTGCTCCATCAAGGTCGGTTATGACCGCACCGAAACCTTTGATGTCAAAAAAGGTTTTATGACGCGCTGTCATGTTAGTTCTTTAATATTGTACTTGAACGGATTATGCGGAACTCACAAGCCAACACCAGAGGCAGAATCTATCAAAAGTCCGTTCAACTGCTTGCATACGCCGACGATATTTATATTATTGGAAGAACTCAGCGGTCTGTCACCGGTGCGTTTGCAAGCATTGAAACAGAAGCGGCTAAAATGGGTTTAGCGATAAACGAGGGCAAAGTCAAGTATACCATATGCTGTCAACAAGAAGAGAAAATCAACACCGACGAACAGGACAGTACGTCAAAGTGGGCAGCTATAACTTCGAGGTAGTAAGGGACTTTGTCTACCTTGGCTATTAATTCTGAAAATGACACCAGAGCAGAAATCTAGAGCTGAAATATGGACTTTATTGAAAGCGGATGAAGATATCCTTGGTCGCTTCGAGAGAAAACTTCTTCGTAAGATATTCGGTCGCATTTGCGTTGACGGGTTTTGAAGGAGAAGTTTCAATGACGAACTATACTAGCTGTACAGCGACATCGACCTAGTTAAAAAACTGCGTATTGGACGTGTGTGATGGGTAGGACATGTAGAGCGAATGGACACCAACGCTCCGGCCCGCAGAGTTTTCGAATCTAACCCGGAGAGACGACGCATTAGATGGCGCACATAAGTTCAAGGGGACCTCGACCAACTTGGAGTGCGCAACTGGAGGCAATTAGCTACAGACCGAGCTAAATGGAGAGTCTTGTTGGTTGAGGTCCAAGTTCACCCCGAACTGTAGCCCATTTGACACACTTAGCCAAGTGAAAATTGAGCCGTGTTTGCAAATTGTTTCCGCAAAAGTTTCACTGTATAATATATAAATTTGGCGCAACAGCTTATTAAGTGCATAGGCCTAGCTTCTCGCAACCACTCGTGTTATGTATGCGTTATATTTTTCGCACGAATGGAAGGGACCTACAATTTTGTGCCGTATCCGAAGGACATTTTTTTGCTTTTGGGAATCTTTCTCGTGACAACAAATATTCTCGGATGTTTGATAAACCCTAGCGAGAGATGGGACTGTGATAAAACTAATGGTGTTTTCTGGGACTCGAACATGGAACCTCACGCGCAGTTGTCCGACACACTATCCACTATTTTAGTTATAAGTTCGGATCTAATTTAAAAGCTTCATTTTCATTCATTCTCTGCCATAATAATAATAAACTTTAAGAAAATTAAATGAAGCAAAAAGGAAACTCCCCATTTTCTTTTTTTGTCTACTCTAACATGAACACTTGATTTATCCGTAAAAATAAAAGAAAAAAACAAATGTTTTTAATATATTTTTTTATTGTTCATATTTTGTAGGTCCTCCGTGTCTTACAACTTGAAAAAGTCTATTTTCTAAAGATCGATCTAATTTTTTAAAATAATAATTTAATGGAATTTCTTCAAAAGCGTCTTCAATGGCTTTACTATGACCTTTTCTATTTTCGAATTTTCGTCCTTCTGCGTAAACTTCCAAAACATTCACGTTGTTGCTTGTAAAACACTGTTTTACACATGCTACTTTATGAATGGCTGCGTTATCCTGCTGGAAAATCGAACATTTCGTGGAAATTTATTGTCTGCATTGCGAGGAGCTCGATGTAATCCGCTCAGTTCTGCCAACCTTCTACAACCAGATTTATAGCGCCATGCAATGACACATTGACATACTTTATATGGACTGCTAGTTCCATATAATCTCTGCCCAAAAAATGACGTTAACATAACTAGCCCTCTTGGTTCGAAGCGGAAAAATGTGGAAACAAAATGCCAACCATCTTGAATTTCTCCATAGAATGGTTTGTGTGGATTTGCTAAGTAAAATGGTTGAAATTCAAATTGTTGAGCCATTGTTTGCAACAGATGTCACCTCAGAAATATGCTAGTTCAAATAATTGCCGATAGACGGAACCAACAAAATTTGAATAAAAAATCGTTACATATCCATTTACTGCCCCATAAATTGCACAATATTCGTATATTTATAACGAATAAATTCTTTATGTAATATGTCAATGAAAACACTGTTTTTGCACACCCAACTGCATCCAACGAAATTTCAAACAAGTGTGAATTTCCGTTTTTTTTTCCGCTTTTAACTAAGAGAGCTAGCATTAATGTTGGAACCATCGCGAAGTTGGCTACTAGCATTTCATATATAGAATGTCAATGGCAGCACATACTCGTAGCGTGACGGAACCAACAACAGTGACGACGTGACAGGAAAAACTCTAATTTCCTCAAATTGTAACCAATATTGAAAGCCATCAGGCCCATTTTTTTATATAATTTGAGCGCATTCAAGGGGTTATGAATACCCTTAACATGCTTACACACAGTGCGGGCGTTCGAAAGGATAAATAAAGAGAGAGAGAAAGATTTTGGTGTAGTGATTTTTAAAGCTCAGTTGTTTATGCTTTAGAGAAATCCCGAGGTTGCGTCCAGATAACTGGATAACTTGTTACTTTTTGTCCTTGCTTCTGATTCACGGTATTTTTTTTGCGATTACCGACGTCATATGCAAATCAATCATCCAACAGAGCGAACAATTTTTCAGCCATATAACCAAGCTACTGCCAGTGTTGTGCCTTCGCAGTAGTGCTCACACAAGCTTTCTCAATTGATCGGACTGACTTTATATACTTCATGAGAAATAAATAAATGCTTGCTTACCACTACACCATTGCCACCCCGATTTTTAATTTTTTTTTCTCGTTAGAAGAAAAAAATCACGGGTTCCCATTCTTCCCTCCATGAGTCCGGCAAAATTTCAATCTACTTATGGCGCTGAAGTAAATGTGGCTTTTTCTCCAGTTTTTCCCGTCAGAGATGTGGACACTGTCCAATCATTCTACGAACTGTCCGGATACTGGCTGAAGTTCCAACTTTCTCCCTTATTCTGCGAGCAGACGCAGCAGAATATGAAGCTTCTCGTAAAATGGACCAACGTTCTCGTTCTGTTTTCGCTCCTGCTGTGTGGCCTCTTCAGTTTTTCCGATAATTTCTCTGAACTTTTGGAAAATCTCGACCAATTTTTTTTTTAACAATTTTTCGGTTGGAATAATTTTCTTGCTTGAATGCAAGAATTTTGCCAATTTCTAAATTCTTCAGAATAGAACAAAAACACAAACGATTTTAGTATACAAACAGTAACATAGAATGGAACACAATTATATTAACTTCAAATAATAAACAAACTGATGAGGGTAATCAAGTGTATTAATTTTTTTTAAAGTTTGTCATCAGGTAAGAGAGAACAAGTGAAAATGAAGGTTTTAAAATCGGATCCGAAGCATTATGACTTAGGTCGAAATTTTAAATGAGGGTAATCAAGTGACCGGTAGTGTATGTATAACATCAGTAAAAAAACCATAAAACAAAAAATGACGGAATGTTTAAATCCGGCGTTCAATTTGGGGCACCCTTTAGTTATCCATACCACCTACTTATTTCGCAAAGCAATTGCTTTAAGAAGAATAAAAATTGATTTTAAAATTGCAAGCAAAACTTTAATTATTTAACTCCTTTACTCAAATTTGGCCATTTCTTGTAAGATGACATTATACACATATTTGTCGGCATCCGTTCCCCAGATGAAGTCCAAATGACTCCATTTGGCGAAAGGAACCAAATAATCCAGAGCTACGTTGGGCAACTCCTTGATTAACTGTCGGACATCACCAACATCACACATCCAGTCATTGGCGCCGTAGTACAGATGAGTGGGGACCTTAGTATTGGCGATTTTGTAGTCTGGTGGGAACCATGTTCCATACTCGTACGGATTGCGAGCAACACTGTAGTCAAATTTACGGAACTTATTAGAGTTGAACTCCTGGCAGTAGTGAAGATTCTGATTCACAGATGCACCAGCTGGTGAGGTTGCCTTGATGTCCGGAAGTAAGCTCTAAAAGAAATGTTTAAGCTTTTAAGAACATTTAATATTGCAATGCTTACCCTGTCCAGTTGTTCGGTATCCCATCCACCGATGAGGAATATTTCATTGGCACACAACTCTTGATACAACGAATTGTCCTTGCACATTTCAATTCCCATATCCTGTTTGAACTGATTGCTTGGCATGAACTCCATGCTGCCGCAAACCTCAACAATGGCATTTGGTTGACCCAAAATCGGAGCAAATGCACGAGTAAGAGGACTCTTCATGTTGCCCATGTATGCCGCTGGTCCGAGCAAGTGCGCTGACTTGATTTTATTGCCGTACGCCGGCTTTTCAGACAACATGACCAAGTATACGGTCGTACCTTGTGAGTGTCCAACGTATTGAACTTGGGTTTCACCTGTCTTCTTGAGAATGTAGTCAATCATGGCCGGTACATCGTAGATACCAATCTCATTCCAACTGAAGTTCCAGAACAATTGCCAGTATGTTGGCCAAATGGTGTGCTTCTTGGAGTAGGTATTACCACGAGCATTACCCATCCATACATCGTAACCAGCATTGGAAAGCATGTAAGCTAAAGCTTTCTGTGGACCTAAGAGGATCCAATCGCTTGAGGAACTCAACATGCCATGCATGAGGAAAGCAACTGGCCGTCTTTCATTGGCATTTTGAAGCTTTGGGGAGTATGGAATCCTGTGCATTAAAAGAATGTAGCCATCATCAGTGGTAACAGAGTGTTTCTCCATTGGGAACCCATCATTTAGAATTCGCTCGGCCTGCAAAATAGCACATTTATTAATTTTGTCTTACCCTTTTTGAGGCTCAAGTTTGTACGTACCGCATCAGAGATGGGTCTATCGTCTGCTGCAAAAGCGATACCAAGTATAAGAGCTAATGTTAACACAACAAGTTTCATTTTGATGTAATGAATCAAAGAATGGTCTTGTGCTTATATACACAACTAGAGGCAAGATAAGCTCGTTGATTTTAAAAACAAAATAAACGTAAGTCCAGCAATAAATTTAAGAAAGTTAGGTTTTGACTTTCTACTCATCTATTCGTTGTGGACTGTGTGCTTTGTAATTTATAACTTTTGCGTGATATACATATATTGGAATTAAAATCTTTTATTTTTAATTGAACCTGAGGGGGCTTGATATTGAGTTAATTTACGACCTAGAGAGCGTCGAATGATATCTATATAAATAAACTCTTGAGTCAGTACGGTTTTTTAACGCTACGTACATATAATTTTTAACTTTCTTAGGCTTCCATGAGTGAAGAATATACATAGTTGGCTTCTGCAAAATTTTAGAGTTTTCAGGAGAAAAAGTTTCTAAATAGATCTTTCTTGCAGGAAACATTTCAGCTTACGCCAAATCTATTGCAATTTATATTTCTGGTTAAATATTTACATCTGTCCAAGAACTTTAAGTAACTTTCTTTTACAATTTGTTTGGATTTCAGATATGGCTTTGGGCCAGTGCCGTAATAGCCTTATTTGTGACATGTGCAAGAGTTATACATACTATACTACTACTACATACTATTTACTAGGGCCTTGTACGTACTGCTACCTTAAAGATCTATTGTGCTATCCCGGTGTTTAGCCGAGAACTGGGTTAAGGCTCTTGATAAACCTCAACAGAGCCCCAGGCTCAATGTTCCAAAAGCCCCCCCGAGGTGGAGAAGTCTTTTTCTTGCGGACAAGGGGCATTCACAAAGAGTATGTTCTGCCGTCTCTTTTTGCTCTCCACATAGGCCGCATTCGTCTGTATCTGCTACTCCTATTTTGTGCAGATGGTACCTGAGTGGGCAATGACCAATCAAGGAGCCAGTTAAGGTCCTTAAGTCTGCTTTCCTAAGCTCAAGTAGCTTCGTAGCCTTACAACTTTTTTATTTGTCTTAGGCCCAGTACTCTGCATGATGATCAGCTTCCCATTGTTTTATTTTGAGGTTTGACCTACTCCGTGTAACTCAAAAATAGGGTTCAGGACCGACTAGTCGGCGACCGGCGCCTCCTTTTCTAAACAGTCCGCCCGTTCGTTGCCCTCGAAGCCTTCGTGGCCTGGTATCCAGGTCACAGTGACGGTGTTTTTCGATGCGAGATCTTCGAGTAGGTTCAAACAGTGATCCCACCGCGTAGAATTTCAAAACCATAACTGCCGCCTGGCTATCGCAGAGGATGTAAATACGGGTGCCCTCGACCCTTCTTCGTAAGCGCTCTCGTACATAAAGTTCGATTGCATGAACTTTCGTTGTTGCACGTTGGAACCTGGGTCCATAAACCCCTGCGCCAGTGCTACCATTTTCCAATTTGGGACCATTTGTGTACGAAGTTTGAGAATTTAGTAAGAGTAAAAGCTTTTGATTGTTCCATGTGTGGCGGTCACCTATGACCGCATTGAATCTTCTGGAGAACCGGTATTTCCTGAACATGGTATCTGGGATTTTGAGAATAGGGTCATTTTGGATGTACTCAAGAATCTTCAGATGGCCTGTGAAGTTGCCGATTTTAAGGTCCGAAATTTTGGGCAGCTTAAGAGCATTCAGTATAGCTTCTTTTTGATGTACGAGTACAAGGTACAGCGGTGTGAGGCTAAGCATTGCTCCCATTGGGCACGTTTTGTTGAGGAGGAGGATTGCCCTTGTGATTCCCAGACAGGCTAGATGATAGATTTTACTCAACTGATACGCTTTTAGCCACCAAGCTAACGATGCATAAGTGACCATGGATTCGATAATGGCGCTGTATGTGCAATATATTGTCTTGGGTTTTAGTCTCCAAGTTTTACCGTGTAGGAGCTGGCACGTAAACATTGCTCTTGTCGCTTTCTCGGTAACCTTGTTCAGGTGTGAATTCTAGGTGAGCGTCTTGTCAAGGATAATACCTAGGTATTTTGCTTCCTTGGATATGCCGATGGGGACGTTTTCCAGTGCAATTTGTTTAAGAGTGTGATTCCTTTTCTTGAAAAAGGGTACAAGTATATTTTTCCGGGATTTGTGGTAAGTCTGAAAATTGAGGGCACCTTGCATTATTTGAGGAATGATATCCTCGAATTTGCCCCTGATGCTGATGACAATGTCATCTGCATATTCTTGTACTTTGTAACCTGATTTTTCAAGTAGCTCTATGAATTCGTCAATAACTAAGGTCCAGAGCAGGGAGGAGAGGACAACTTTTTGCGAGCATCCTCTGGTAGCTCTTATAGTTTTATGCGAGCCTCCGTACTAGATACTTATTTTACTGCTAATTAGCATGATAAGGATTTAGCTTATGATCAAAGGAGCGATCTTTTTCTTGATCATAGCCTTTTTGATAGCCTCATAGGAAGTGTTGTCGAGGACTCCCTATATATCTATGAAGGCACATAGTGCTGTTTCTTTGGCAGCTAATGATTTGTCAATCAATAGCGTTAAGCTGTGAATGGCTGTTTCCGTAGACTTCTCAGGTTGATAGGCAAAGTGTTTTGCATGCAGAGGATCGTGTATAAGGAGCTTTTCCCTTATATAATGATCGACAATTTTCTCCATCGTTTTTTAGGCTTTAGGTTTTAGGCGATTGCTCCGCCTAATTTGCCGCCTTTGGGATGAAGACCACCTTAATATCCTTCCAACTTTTTTTTTATTTTTTAACGCATTTTTTATCATATAATTCATTGATTCTTACATGCTAACAAAAACGCTTAGATAACTAATTGAAAAACTACGAAAATATTATAAAAAAAAAAAAAATTTGTATCTGGACTTTTTGGTATTAAATATAAAAATAAAACTAAGAACTACCTTAAAAAAAACTTTAGCTAACTTCCTACTATGTATAATTAAATACACACTTTTTTTAAAAAAAAATAGCCAAGTGCTGTGCAATTTTTTTTTTAAGGCTATAACTTAAGACTACCTAAGAAACTATATAAGCCAGCCATGGCTATTATATAGAAATAATAATACACGACCGGCTTAGCCCCAATTAGGGGAAACGACGACGGTGTTCCCTCTTCTCTCCCAACTTTTTGGTATGTAGCCTAGTGTGAGGCTGGATCTGAAAATTCTTATGAGGATCGGAATTAAAATGTTTATTCCTTGTTATAAAAGGCAAGGAAATATGCCATCTACACCTGGGCTAAAGGTGGATAAAGCCCATCTAATGTGGTGGGCAGTAAAGATTTTGCCAGATAGGCTATAGTGTCGTTAGAAGGTGTCGTTCATCAGGTGTTCTGGAGGAAGAGCACAATTGGAAATACAGTCTGGAAAGTGGGTATCAAGTAAAACTTGACATTTTTCCTCAGGACTGCTGGTGAATTCCCCATTTTGTTTCTTTAGGGAGCCTAGGTGTTTGGAGTGACTCTGGGCTAGGGTCTTTTGAAGGCGAGTCGCGGCTGGGAAGCTTTCAATACGTTTACATTGAGTTATCCAAGATTCGCGGTAAGATTTCCTAAGTTCTTTGTTATAACTTGTTAGAGTTTCTTAGCAGAGGCACCATTCGCCATTGATTTTAGTTCTATTGAATAACTTTCAGTTTCACGCCTTATTGACTCAAGACACTTATTCTACCATGGGGCATCGCGGCTGGTATTTTTCCTTGTTTCGGCACAGCTGCCTTCGTAAGAAGCGGTAATGGTTTTTCGAATATGTTCGCATCAAATTCTAACTCTGGGTTGGTATATATTAAGTACAAGGAGCTATTTAGTTCTGCCTCCAGGATAAACCGATAGGATTCTCAGTTAGTATGCCTAGGGTTCCTGCAATTTAACGTGTTATTCGAGGAGACTCCTATATCAAATTTAATGTGGTTATGGTCCGCCACGTGCCAGCTAGTGATAAAATTGTATGTTAACGGACTTGCCAAAGTGAAATCTAGCACCTTTTGGCGAATGATGTTAGTAAAACTAGAAACGTTTCCCCTATTTACCACCACCATGTTGTTAGTACACATGATTCACCTCTTTTGTTAACGTCCGAACCAGGTCCCTTGTAATAAACTCTGTAATGGGAAATATATTATAAATATTTCTAATCAAAATTGCTGCCCTAGGATTGCTCCGCGAGTCAGAATAAATTAACTTACAGTTTTTCGTTGGGAGCCCTTTGATGGTTCTCCCGAGCACTAATGGCTCTTGCATCAATGCCAAGTCAACATCTTCCTTGACGAAACGTCTATTCAGCAAAGATGCTGCCCTAGCGTGATGCAGGTTGATTTGAAGGCACTTGACCTGCCTTCTGATCAGTGGTGCAGGACTCATTTTATGTTTAATGCCCTCTGTCTCGGTGAGCCGTTTTCCTGGCCCTGTCGCTATTTAATAGCGCAGTTCTCCCACTTCCTTAGTCTTCCAGAGGGAATGATGTAGCGTCTTTCGCTATGCCTATGGGTGTAATCCACCTCCCGTCGCGGTTTATGCCTAGGTCTGAGGGGCGAGGGTGGATCGTTGCGCAGATGACTTGGCAGCACAACTGAAACTACAGACGTTCTTACAGGCGGCCGTTTGCTGGGGTCCTGTGTGGCCTCAGTGCCTCTGACATCAGTTTTGCGCATGCTAGAGCTGGCGCGATTTTTTTTTAGCCCTGCCAGTCGGGTTCTCGGCGGGTCTTGGGTGCTCCTTATTCTTCAAATGCAGCTATATGGACCCGAAGCCATAGCTGAGTTTACCTCCAGTTTTGGAGAGGTGTAAGGCTGATGTCAGATCTAGGTCTACGGTCATCTCCACGACGGCTGCTCGCTGAACTCTATTGAGCACTCTCCAGTCGTCTACTCTCAAATTCTTTGCGGTGCCTCAGATACGGAATTCTAAGAAACCCTGCTTTTGCCTGTATCAACAGATTTAAGAGCTTAAAAAATCAAACCAAGGTTTTATTTTTCTAAGAAGCATTTCCTGATCTATTCTTTTATGATGTTCGAATAATTCTATATTTGCTAAGAAAAAATAGACGCTCAGCAATGAAAAATTTGTTACATGTTTTTCATTATCTATACAGATCTATTCTAATAAAGTATCTTGTTAGCATTTCAGCATGCAATCTAAATGTGATATAAATTGCATTACCCAATGCAGTAACCACTCATTTGGTTTCAAATTGACTAACTAACTAGGTTATCTCCATAGCAATAAAAATAATGAACTTAAAACTTTTTCCGAATAGTGGAGTTTTGTTAATTATACTTCAAAGCGTTGCACTCGCAGATGAACCTAAAGTTGTAGAAATTTGAAGCTTAGAAAGAATTTACAATAATTTCATACCCTTACAGAAGGAGTATAACATATTCTACGATGGAATGCAGAAGGTATTGGAAACGGATACCTCAGTTGACTTAAAAGTAGAGAAATCCGGTCCCACGCAATTTAACGTAAATGGATTTATAGAACATTTGCAAGCATTTGATGACGAATGGACGGTAAGTTTAAATAAAATTATTTAATTCCTAACTTATAGTTCAAGCGCTTTCTCTTCAGATGGTTTTAACTATTCTCAAGGCGGATGCAGAAGATGGTGAATACGTCAAGTTATTACAGTATCCACTGCAAGGTCAAAAAGATATCTGTGCGTTCCTGAGAAAAGAATACAAGAAATATTTTTACGAAACTCTAAAGGATTACTCGAATGCACCGTATTATGATAATTGTCCATTGCCAGCGAACAAGTACACCATTACGAATTATCCTTTTGACGCTGCGGTTTTCAAAAAATACCTTGCACCGGGTTACTATGATGCAAAGGTGTCTATCTCGCACTTAGACGAAAAGGATTTAATTGTCTACACGTTTCGTTTTCACATAAAAGAACTTTAATGTCCTTCTGGGTATATGGTGGTGGTTTAAAATAAATAGATTTTTTTATTTTTAAGGATAAATTGTAGTGCTTTTAATCCATATTTTGGTTGAAGGGTAGAAGGTAGGAAAAAGTAATTTTATATTGCCTTAGGCTTGCTCATGTCCATGAATATTTTTGTAAAATTAGATGAATTTTAAACAGACACGATAGACAAGATAGATTTTGTAGTCCCGCTTTTCTTTTTGTCCCAGTAGTCGCTGAAGGGCGAAGGATGACTTCCACCAGCTCTTGGACAAGACGTATGAGCAATGCCCTAGTCACGACGTTAAATTTGTCCTGGGTGATTTTAACGCAAAGCCAGGCAGAGAGGACGTCTTTAGTAGTGTGGTCGGGTCGAAAAGCACATTCTGCACGCCACCACATCCGACAACGGATTCACGTTAGTCGACTTTGTGGCGGGACGACACATTGTCGTAGCTAGTACGCGGTTCCCACGTCTTGATATTCACAAAGGGGTTTGATCAAAAAGCCGTCAACCAAATCAATCACATTGCGATCGACGCAAGGCACTCTTCCAGTATCCTGGGTGTCCGGACTTTCCGAGGAGCCAACATGGACTCGGATCACTACCTACTTGTAGCCAAGGTACGGATGCGGATATCCAGAACAGAGCGAAATCAACGAAATACTGTGAGGAAGTTTGACATCGGGCGGTTACAATCGCAAGAGACCGCCAGAGCCTTTGCTGATCGAGTCTCTTTTAATTTCAATCTAAGTCCTATGCCGCCAGCAGCAAATGCGGAAGACCAGTGGCCGCCTCTGATGTATTGGGTTTCTCTCGGTCAACACAATGAAACCCCTGGTTTGGTGAGGAATGCCGGCAAGCACATCCAGCAAAACAGGAAGCGTACAAGGCGGCGCTCCAAAGAAGGACTAGAGCTGCTCGCGAGTTCTACGAGCGGAGGAGAAAAGAGGAACATCGACTTCTCACAAAGAAGAAAAAGGAGCATTAGAAGCGCTCGATCGAGGAGATTGAAAGACTTTATTGCAGAAATGATGTTTGAAAATTTTATCAAATGATAAAAAGAACATGCCGGGGTTTCATAGCCGGAACAAAAACCTGCAGGGAAGAAAATGGTAATATAAGGGTTTTCCAGTAAGCACTTCCTATCTTTAAATTTGAATAAAACAAACTGTAAGTGAGATATTATTGAAATTTCATTTAGAAGGCCCATGTATGCCATTACGTATGCAATATAACATCATTCAAATGTCCGCCGCGGCTTCGCTGGGTGGCGCGCTTCCGAAACGTCCAATTTTCCATAACTCTGGCGCATAAATCAGGCTGAATTGGACCAATGGCATTGATTATGTTGGCTTTCAGGGCAGCGGTGGTTTGTGGTTTATTGGAATAGACCTGTGCCTTAAGAAAACCCCACAAGAAGAATTCTAACGGGGTAAAATCGCACGATCTCATGTTCAGAAATCGTTCGTGCAGAATGTCCATCGTGGCACCAGCTGTGTGGCGCGGAGCGCCGTCCTGTTGAAACTATATGTCGCCGGTGTCCATATCATCCAATTCGGGCTAAAACAAATTGGTTATCATCGACCGATAGCGCTCGCCGTTGGCGGTGATGGCCTGCCCAACGTCGTTCTCAAAGAAGTATGGACCGATGATGCCGCCAGCCCAAAATCCACACCAAACAGTGACTTTCTCTGGATGCATTGCAATTTGGTGGATCTCGTGTGGACTGTTATCGTCCCAAATTCGACATTTTTGCTTTTAGATAAACCCATTCAGTCCTCTCGGAAGGAAGATTATGGCGACCGCAAAATGGGCTAAGCGCGCGAAATGTTGCACGAACAGAAGACCCACTTTCATAAAACAATTTAATCATATCCACATGTTGTTGAACGCCATAACTCTCCATGTTGATTTGGCAAGACAGACTAAATAAATGACAGCCAATTTGACAGATTTAGCTTCAACAATATGGCTACAATCACTTGTCAAAGTTTGGAAATCCCTATTGGAAAACCCTATAGTAGTAGAATCGCAGTCAGTGCTGAGGATATGGAATCAACACTTCTGTAGACTGCTTAACGGCGACTATGATCAATATTACGCTGTCAGTCAGAATTCAACAGTGACGATGATAGTCAAGATTCCCATCAACCCGATTAGAATGAAGTGAAGATAGCAATATTTAAACTTAAGTCTAACAAAGCTGCTGGAACCGACGGTCTTGCCGCCGAACTTTTCAATGCAGGAGGAGATGAGTTGGTAAGGAGCATGCACCACCTCATCTGTAAAATCTGGTCGGACAAAAGTATGCCCGATGAATCCTTTGACTGATCCTGGAGAAAGGAGACCTTCTGAACTGCGCTAATTACAGAGGTATAAGTAAGTCTTGCCAACATCGCATATCCTGTCTGAACGCCTAAAACCGATAGTGAACGTATACAGAGTCTAGAGTCCACGTCTAGTCTCGGCATCGCTGCCAAACTTGTCCGTTTGTGCAGGATGACAATGGAGAACTCTCTCCATCAAAGTCAAAAAAAAAAAAAAAAAAAATACCGAACCGGTCCGATGATGCCACTTACGTAAAATTGATGTTGGATGCAATGGGGTCTGTAGTATCTCCTCTGGATTGGCATTATTCAGTAAGGATATGACTTTGGCGTGCTATTGAATCGCTTAGAGAGTATGTTAAGTGGTGCGAAATCTATCCAGATGGACGATTATGTGCGCCATAAATATCACGAAGTCGTCTATAAGTTTCGCGAAACGTTGAATGATTTTCAAAGTAAATATGGGTGATTTGGTAGAGTTGTTCAGGTGTGAGTCTATTCATAAGGATTTGCCAGACTACATTGAACATAAATGTGAAAGAGAAAAGACAGAATGATACCTCGGTTTGATAGTTAACCCTATCGTAAGTTCTATATAAGAAAAAAAAAAAAAACTTTATTCGAAGCTATAACTGCAGAAACTTTCGTTTTTTTCTAAATCGTGGATAATCCTTTTTTTGTTCCTCGATGGTACAGACTTGGTTTTGTCTCCGTTCAATTTTAGAGAAATATCTCTTGATTTTTTTCAATAGCTATGAAAGCTTTGCCGGAAACGTACGATGATGTCAATATTATGTGCGTAGCCGATCAGCTCTACGGACTTGTTGAAAATAGTGCCTTTTCTGTTGAAACTATCCGTATGCACTATCTTGGGGTCAAATCACCGTATCAATGAACCGATGACTCTTCGCGTAATTTACGGTGATTTGACCTCTGGTCCAGTACGAAATTAAATATGGCAGCCCTCATTGGAATCTAGTGTGTGTCTTGAATAGTTCCGAATAAGATCTTCTGTAGTTTCAATGCAGGACCTGCTTTAAGTTCTTAATGCATAGTGACATATTTCATTTGTACACCACTGTATTAAGATGATGCAACGATTCCATCAATAAAAAATGTAACAATAACTTTGATTCGATTGCGGTTCGATTTTGATTGTGGATTTTGGATTGACGCTAATATAATGACCTGCCAAAATTAATTAAGAATCGCCAAAGTGACGATAATTATTATCGCAGGTAGCCAATCAAGTAGTAGCACAGCACGTAGGGGAACTTAAAAGTGAAATAAACAAATCATGGGGGTGGTAGATAAGATTTTATATTTATTTTTAAAAGCTTAAATCATTCAGCTCACCTATCTAATGCTCCCAACTTTCTGAAATAGATTTAAAAAGCTCCACTATCAATTAGAATATCAATAAGGGGTTGATAGCAATATTTTTTTTAATCCTCACAGTTCTTGGAGCAAGAGATTACATACTCAATCAATGCTAGGCAGGTATATTATGGTTCAACTCCCTTCTTGGTTTGGTAAAATAACTCTAAGTTCAGAACCCTTCTGCTCTTAAAGCTCTTCAAAGTAATGGGCATCTACATATAGGTTATTTTTAAAATGTAGGGGTCGGAAATTAGTCTTTAGTACCTTTAAAAGTTCTACTATCATTTGAGTTCCAAGATTTAAAAAGTCAATTTTAAGTTTGTACGATAGTAGGAGTATGCGCTATCAGATTTAGAATACAAAAAAACCCATAAACAACCCCTGCGGTGTGTGAGTTTATCTATTTTATGTTTTGTTTTGACAAATTCCATATCGAATTCCTTGAACTTGCGATAAACTTATTTTGCCTTAATTGTCTCTACTAAGTGGGGTACCTATCGAAAAAAAAAACAAAACTAATTACACCTTAACTAGTGGCCGTTGTTATTGTGAAAGACTGATAGCTGCTTACGTTATAGAAGATCCCCTGCAATAGTAAAATCATCAATCGGGGGATAAACTAATCAAAAATAAAAAATAAAACGATTGAAATCTTTTTTGTCTCCATGAGTTGTACGCGTGCTGTGATTGTCATAATCTGGTTCAGTGGGAGCTGATTAGAAATTGTTAGTAAGTATTTTTCAAGAAATTAATAACTGATCGAGCTATTCGGTAGCTCAATAAATGATGAAAGTTAGAATACATGTGGAGATGTGTTAAGACAGTAGATGGCCAATGAACCTTTCACTCCTTTTTCTTCCTTATGCTCTCAACCTTTTTGTCCTTTGGGTTTCCTTTTTAGCCCCTTCATGGGTAGTATATATTTTCTCTATAACATAAATTTGTCACACTGCCCACATGAGAATTATATCTAATAATTTGATCCCCAGTGAAGCAGACTACCTAACCTAGTCGAGTACCATTATCCCAAAGAGATCTGCACATTTCTAAAACATTGGAATGCCCGTACATGGGGATATTCTCCGACGTATACCGCAGCATAAGGCAGCTCTCCAAATTCCGGACCATTGTAGAATATTTCAGGAGGAAGTGCCGGCAATTTAGGAGCCAGCACGCAGACCCACTTTGTGTTCGATAAATGGTAAATTTATTGTCCTGTATATAAACAGTCAGTCATCAATTAAAACTCTGGAAGCATCAACAATAAGATTTACAATGACATTCCAGACGTCAGCTCCTTAGACAAGGCCAATATGCTTGCTGCTCACCTTGCAGCGAACTCCACTCTGTCAGATAGCGCTTTGTCTCCGCCTGTATTTAGGTTTTTTTTTTTTGATTTTATTCCAAATTTTTTTCTTTTAAAAAAAGAGACCCAAAAAGGAAACCCAGAGCACCCAGACTCTCTGTTCCATTGTACTACCAGGCAGAAACCTTTCTTGGATGCAGTGGTTGGACAAACTTTGATGTTACTCGTTTTCCATTTTATACTCGGGTGGCTGACGATTGCTGTTCCCCGCTGGGGCTTGAACTTGCACACATCGGTTAACGAGCAAACACACTATCCATTGCCACCCTCTTACTCAAAGGTCTTTATACACAATACTTCTGAAGACGTGTTCTTCTGGGCAATTTCTGAAAAGATGGAAATCAGCATTTATCCAGCCCGTCCATAAAAAAGGCAAATCGTTTTCCCCTTCCAATTACCGGCCTATTGTACTTGCGCCCCTTCTTTTCAAGGCCATGGAAATGCTGATAAATGGTCAGTTTATGAAATATCTGGATTCGCGAAAACTCCCCAAAGATAGGCAGTATGGTTTCCGTAGCAACAGGTCCACTGGTGATTTGATGGCGTATCTTATCGAGAAGTGGAACCAAACTCTTCCCCACTTCGGCGAAACATAGATTGTTGCGCTTGATATTTCTAAAGCATTTGACAGAGTTTGGCATCTGATTCTTTGTCGAAAATCCCTCCATTCCTTAGCTGATGACAGTAACCTTAGTTTTTCATATTCCCTAAATCATGTCCCTGTTCTTCGGTCTTTGCAGAGGACAACATGTATTAAATACATTAAATTCCGACCTGGTCAGCATATATGAATGAAGTTCAGCCACAAGAGTAGAATTTAAAGCATTCAAAACACGATGTTGTTTTCTGTCTCTCAAGCGAAACCAAGACTCTCAACCATTATCCATCAATGACACTTGCACCGTTGAAACCGAAAGACTTGCCATTCTCGGTATGAGCATCAATAACTGTCTTCGATGGAAAGATCGCGTATTCGAGGTCGCCCAAAATGCTGTTTAATGTCTAGGACTTCTTAAGCGGTGCAAACAATATTTTACCTCGTCTGATTTGGCTTTAATTTATAAGGTATTCATCGGCCCAACGCTGGAATATAACGCCCACATCTTGCCTGGTGCACCCAACATTTTTCTGCACATTCAAGAATATCGAACATCCTATAAATGTCTTGTGTCTTTTCTCATTTTTTATTTTTTAATTATCTTAAATACTATAAAAGCAAAATCGATTTTCTTTGTGAACACCGTTTTTCGACAACTACTAGACGTAGGTACTTGAAATTTTGCACAGTTATTCCTTATTTTGCCTAGATGCGAGATAAGAAGGGATTTTCCGAAATTCAAGGTCTAAGTGGCATAAAGGGGGTTGATATCGAATTTTCCATCTGTAAATATTGATTCCACAGCCGTAGCTCAGTACTGGCTCTCCGGATTAAAAAAAAAATAAAAAATAGGTGAATTTAGTAAATTCGCCGCTGATTCATTTAAGGTATAAAACATCCTTCTGCGTTGTCCTGAAGCTGAGCAATGCTAAAAACAATTAATCAAATCATCGCCCACAATTTTCCTTCAGTGGAGATCACGGCCAGCAATCATGCAGCAGTGGCTATCGTTGCAATAGTATGTGTGTGTGAGTATATGGGCGCGTTATTCCATGATTATGCTTTGATCTTCAGTGTGCGATCTCTTCTAGAGTTAAAATTGAAAAAAAAAACATTATCAGTGCCAAATCTAAGATATTGTAAACTTTATTAATTAAGATATCCATATGCTGTCAAAACTTGATGCAGTTGAGAGATTTGGAAATATACGCGTAGGTACAAATGTACATGCATATGCATGTGTAGAGATAGAACTTTTGCAATATTTTTCCATTTTTTTAGATGAGATGTTGATCGTTGGATTTGTCCACATTTTAGAATCTTTTAATGAATTTAAAATAAATTCAGGGTTATCGTGAATAAATTTTCCCTCGGAATTTTTCCTCCGAACAAAAATTAGAATTAAAAAAAACTGAACCAGTTACCTTCTCATGAGCAACAAGCGGACTTACCCATAAGCTGCTAAGCTATCATCAGCAATTATGAACATCTATAACATATATATATGTACGTATTGCAACAAAAATTGCCTATCACGCCGAATACTTCCCAAAGTTGCGACGGATGATGGAGACAAAAAAAAAAAACAGTATCTCTGGTCCCTGAGAGGGTTTTCGAAGTTCTTTTATTTTCGTAAGATAAATTTAAAAAAAACTAACTTAAAAAAAAATAATTAAATCTAGTACAATTTTTTACGGCCTGAAATCTGCGCGTCTCTAATATCCGCTGTCATATCTTACCAGATCAAAACTGGCCCAGGGATGAGCTTGGACTTCTGCCAACCTCCTTTTAAATACGAAATAAAAGATACAACCGTCGTACCAACTTCTATTGTACCGATATCGGCCCAACTGTTGTATGCAGCACAACCATTATACAAACTACGTACGATTTACGTAAAACCAGACATTTCATTTTTCATTTTACACATACATACCATATAATTTCCATAAAATCTGTGCATGCGACAGCGGTTGTACACTCGAAAGCATGCGACCATACAATATCGGTACATCGGTCGGTTGGGTGGATACACACAATACAATTGTTATATACAACACCGTTGTTACAATGGTTGTATCGTGTATTTCGTACTTTATATTTGACTGTGTCTTCCCAGACAAATTACAAAATTTGCAATTCGCCGCCAGAATTCCATTCGCCAAAAATGTGGTAACTTCTGGTACCTCCGGGTTGAGAGCTTCGAGATGCATCTCAGAGATTCTCGGTTGTTTATGTTCATGTTTCGGTTCGTGCGCACGCGTAACATTAGCCTCTCCTTAGGACTCAAAGTCCCTGCTGAGTTTCACAAAGGTAATAGAAGAGCGCTAATCCGAAAACTCTTTCCTCCGCTAAATTCTCTGGATTTTCGTTCGAAAGGTCTTGAAGATGTTTGGTCTCAGGTTGAGTTGGTTGTGAGTGTTCGCATCGCTTAGCCACGCACACGCTCCTAACGACTAGTTCCTGTGGTAAGCTCACAGCCTCCACAAAGGTTCTTGCTCTCTTTACCATCTGTTGAGATTGGGTCGGGTCGACCAGGGTTCGAGTTAAGGCTAAGTCGGCCAAAAGTCTCTACTGAGACAGCCATTTCTTTCTGCTCAGTGAACGTCGATCTGGACACAGTTGCCTCTGAATGAGCTGGAAGTAATTGACATTTGACTTCCGGTCCATACTCGCTCGGGAGTACTGTTTTTCTCTTTCGTTTGATTATCTAGATTCGCTACCACGCTACCAGTGGAAGCTCGGTTAGACTCTTCCTGATTTCTTTGGTTCCCGAGATAAGTTTTGTTTTGGTAAGAGGTATGTATTGGAGATGCGCAGATTTCAAGCCAAAAAAAAAATTGTACTAGATTACATTTTTATTGTTAAAACTTAATTTGCTTACAAACAATTTTAGTAAAATAAAAGAAGTTAAAAAAAACCCCCTCGGGAACCAGAAAAATTGTGTTTTTTTGTCTCCATGCTTCGTCGCAGCCTTACGAAGTATTTGTCGTGATCGGCAATTTTCGATACAGTACGGATATATATGTAGCTGGATACAATAGCATAACAGTACCAGGAATTTGATTGCATCAGTCACCTCTACCATTCTTGCGCGCCTCCACTAACTTCACGATACACCTAAGGCAATCATTCAGCATTCGACTAAATCAGTCATACTACTCAACTTCATCAAAGGTTTCCTTAGTTACCCAGTAACTTTCGGTTAAAATTATATGGTATCACAATGGACCTAACCTTGGTCTAAGTTTTTCCTGACTTTGCCAGGACACTTACCTCACCTAACCTAACCTAACCTTCAGATTCAAACAAATTTGAGCACATACAGTAAGGATAAGGGGACTGTGATAAGAGATCGGGATAACATCTTTATGACATGTCGCATCTAGACGAGAGCGCAGTAGTAATCGAACTAATTTACTCATATCTCAGAAAACGTTGCCACCCAAACGGACGACTCTCTTATTTATCTGAAATCTTCTATTAATCATTTTTTGTTTTTAATTTTCCATACTCATCGTAAAAATTTACAGTACAGGGTCTAATGGCTTTCACTTTGAATAAAAGTGGTTTTCATATTGATAAAATTTGGATTCAGATAGATATGGAAACCGAAAGAGATACGATGTGAATGTTCTTCACTAATTAGAGGACCTTAATCAAGATCCAAAAATAGTATAAGAAGCAGAACTAACTCTTCTTAGGTATCAGTTCTGCGATGAAGCTAATTGTAGCAACACTAGCGGTGATATTTATTACCGGGGTAACATCGGATGAGAGGCCCATTTCTGATGCGGTACGTAACAACAAGCTTACATGACATCCAAATGTTTTTCGAATTGTATTCTTTTCTAGGCCGAGCGCATCATCCACGATGGATTCCCAATGGAAAAGCATTCAGTTACAACAGACGATGGCTATATTCTCCTAATGCACAGGATTCCATACTCACCCCAACTTCAAAACGCTGGCCAAAAGAAACCAGTTGCCTTCCTTATGCATGGCATGTTGAGCTCCTCAAGCGATTGGATCCTCTTAGGTCCACAGAAGGCTTTGGCTTACAAACTTTCTAACGCTGGTTACGATGTATGGATGGGCAATGCTCGTGGTAACACCTACTCCAAGAAGCACACCATTTGGCCAACCTACTGGCAAGTTTTCTGGAACTTCAGTTGGAATGAGATTGGTATCTACGATGTACCAGCTATGATTGACTACGTCCTCAAGCAGACAGGGGAATCTCAGGTGCACTACTTTGGACACTCACAGGGAACCACTGTGTATTTGGTCATGTTATCTGAAAAGCCGGCGTACAACAATAAAATCAAGTCTGCTCACTTGCTCGGACCAGCGGCCTACATGGGTAACATGAAGAGCCCTCTTACTCGTGCCTTCGCCCCAATTTTGGGTCAACCAAATGCTATTGTTGAGGTTTGCGGCAGCATGGAGTTCATGCCAAGCAATCAGTTCAAACAGGATTTGGGAATTGAAATGTGCAAGGCCAATTCTATGTATCAGGAGTTGTGTGCCAATGAAATCTTCCTCATCGGTGGATGGGATACCGAACAACTGGACAGGGTAAGCATTACAATGTTTAGTGTTCTTAAGATCTTAAATGTCCCTTTTAGAACTTGCTTCCGGAAATCAAAGCCACTTCACCAGCCGGTGCATCTGTGAATCAGAATCTTCACTTCTGCCAGGAGTTCAACTCCAAGAAATTCCGTAAATTTGACTACAGTGCAATCCGTAACCCCTACGAGTATGGAACCTGGTATCCACCAAACTACAAAATCGCGAACACTAAGGTCCCTACTCACTTATACTATGGAGCTAATGACTGGATGTGCGATGTTGGTGATGTACGACAGTTGATTAAGGAGTTACCCAACGTAGCTCTGGATTACTTGGTTCCATTCGAGAAATGGAGTCATTTGGATTTCATTTGGGGCATGGACGCTGACAAATTCGTTTATGATGTCATTTTGGATAGCCTAGAAGGTTTCCAGTAAAATAAAGCTTGACTGTCATAATAATCCATGGTGGATGTCGAATTGCAATTTTCTGAGCGTTTTGATTTTAATGGTTATTGAGCTGATAATTGAAGCTTATTAGTGAGTAAAAGCATTAATTTCTGATGACTAAGTACAACTCTCTATCGCATTTCAAATGAGCAGTTTGCTGTCATGCGAATTCATAATTGTCTTTACTGAAGCCCATGTCTGATTTGCGATTAATTCATTTTTTTATTCAACGGAGTATTTACTATTTGTTTGTACTGCTTGACATTTTTATAGCTTTTGTGTCAGTAACTGATGTAAACTAGAAAGAAATTGATAACACTGATTACGTAAAGCTTTTCGCCGTTTACGCAAACTGTGGGGGGTTGATGGCAGTGTGCCATTCGCCACTGTCAGTTTTAGATAAAAATTTTGATATCAAGTTCATAGAAACATTTCTTTTTATCTTGGCCATAAAATTGTCAAGGTTGATTAAAAGGAATTCCCTGAATTTGAATTATATTAGCTGAAAATCTACCGGAAAGCAAAAGCCATTTGAAAGAAGCCATTTTCTAATAACTGATATCTATTTTTTATCTACTGTGTCATAACATGGTAGTTATTAGGGGTATGATGCAGTTGAGATCTAGGCAGATATTTTTGCGCTCATCACTGAAACCCAATGGAATAGGACTACTGCTACAACAAATCTAACGTTTGTAAAAAGAATGGGTGTATCTACCATGTGCATATCACACAGTCTGGCGAACTGGCATGATCTGTAAGCTTCTGAAAGCTGTGTCTTGTAAAAAGATAGCAAATCTCATCAATAGGATGCAAAGCAACCGATCCTTCAAAGTGTTTGTTAACGACAAAGCCAGCAGTTGGATTACGTATTACCTCAAGGGCCAGCTGTGGCTTCGCTGCTGTTTAATTTATACATCCGTGACATGCGAAATACATTGTCTGACAAGTTCGCATATGCAGATGGCTTAGCGTTAGCAACTCAATACAAACATTTGCATACGATGAAAGAAAATCTTATGAAAGGACAGCAAGTTTTTGACACCTTACCATACAGGTCAGTGAGCAAATCATCGAGTCGAAGCCGTACATCAAGTACCTGGGAGTGTTTCTGGACCACAGATTCAGCTTCAGGGATCACCTAACGTAAATCAGAAATCTTCTAACGCCCGTGAGTAATTCAATACTCCTATATGTACCTATGCGGCCCCAATATGGGCATCAGCGTAAGTCGTTCATTAGAAAGATGAGCTGGACGCATAGATTCGCATACTTAAGGGTATGCTGGGTCCTTAGAACTGTGTCAGCGGATGCGATAAGTGTACTCGTAATATCATGCCGAATGATTTAGACACGAAGAAGACCGCGACACTACGTGAAAACGAGCACGATGACAGAACAAAAACTGTAGAAGCTATAAAGGCAGAATGGCAACATATGTGGAACATCACAACCGAAGGGCGGTAAACACACAAATTGATCTGCGAAGTTGATGAATGGATTAGCAGAAGGCACTGGGAGGTAAACTACTACCTAGCACAATTTTAGTCGGGGCATGGATTCTTCCGCGAGTATCCTTACAAGTACAAGCTCGCGAAGGAAAAATTACAAAGTGCAGAACGTAGAGTATGTACTGCTGGAATGCGAAAATTATACAAGGGCTAGAAAGAGCAATTGACAGCCAAGTGACCCCAAGAAGCCTAATCTCATTTATGCTGGCGAGCAGCGAAGGTTGGCAGACTACAAATGAAGTAATCACGAGTATGATGCAGCAACTGCGTATAGAGGAACGAGCAAGGAGAAACAAAAGGAACGAATATCCTGCCAGCTGGCAGCTAAAAAACAAGTGACGAAATGTCGAACCTACCTCTGCGAAGGAATGCCTTGACTGTCGGTGCCGCAGGGGAACAATAGAACAGAGAAATATGAGGGTTTTGTTTTAGCATGTAACCATGCAGGAGCATGGAGTCGGGCATAACTCGTAGCACGGACTACAATTATTCATAAAGGATTTTTACCCCTACCTGCGCAAAAAAAAAAAAAAACCCAAATATGAAATTTAAACAAAATCGTCGGAGAAAATCTTTTATTTATTTTTTCAAAATCTTTCTTTCGTAGACGTTAAATTGGGGTTAGAATGAAAAAGGAAAATTTCGATTTCGATTTCGAATTATGAAGAAATTGTGATTGAAGCAGAATGGATATGAATTTTGAGGCAAATTCGTTCTGCTATTTAGGCGAGGGGACACAAAAAGTCAGTTGTCATCTCGCGGAAGCGCTCGACCTCAATTAAAAAAAAGGACGGTCAAATCACTCCGCCTAAAATCCTCACAAAACCAAACTGCATTGTGGATGTATAGATTTCTCTTTGCACTAGATTCGGCAATTTAGTTTGTTAGCGTAGCCATGAAGGTAGGCGGACAGCCGGATCAATAGAAATGCGGTGAAGTGGGAGGGTTGTGATCCCTTATTTTCGGATCATAACCTCGCTGATAAAAGGAAGAAAATGAAGCGTAGCCATGAAGGTGCAAATGAACTTCGTCGCTGCAGATGATTTTTATCGAAAACTACGCATCCCTTGCCGAGGCTTTCCAACACCCAATCAGAGAACTAACGACACGCCAAAGAGTAGATTGGCAACAATTGTTGAGTTCGTTGCACCTTACGGATATAAGCACGACAATACAGAGCTTTCGTTAAATTTCGTCACTTTTTGAGGCGTCCAATTGTTGTATACGAAGCCGAATCGAGGTGTGTCGGTTTCCTGTCATTGCGGCCGCATTTTTACTTAAACGGCCAACATATGTACGCACAAGGTGATTTACGGTCTCAACGGAAGCAGTCGGCTCGAATATTCGGATTAAAATTTCAATTGCGAATCGATTTGGGCGACCATGCCGTCCGAATTGTTCACGAATTTCGCGAAATGTCTGCGTGAGATTTCCAGTTTCACAAGTTTCAAGTTTCCACAATAAATATGCGTTGTTCGGCAATAAGTCTTAGCGATAACAGCTGCCCTATCTTGTTTGCCATGCGATTGATAGTTTGGAAACGTCGCGACATTTATATTGCCAAAATCCGTTGAGACACCCTTTAGTCTGTCTGTTTACATGAAAGCACATAAAAGTACGATTATAGCCGCACTTACGTCGGACTTAAAAACTTGGTTCTGTAGGGTCATAATTTAAGAATCGATCGGAATTTTAATTTTAGCCCCAAAACTAACGGTACTGTCACTTATAAAGAAAACAAAGAAATCGGTTTTCTCGTAATCTACATATTTGAGTTAGTTTAATAATATGCTACTAGCTGGCATAAGAGTTAGTTCTTTTTTCTATTTAAATATTGACTTACCTCTAAGAGTAAATGTATGTAGCTCTTTAAATGCATTTAAGTGATTGCACGACGTAAGTTAGAAATGAAGAGAAGAAATATGAACGTAGTATGTGCATATGTGAAACTCAGGTGGTGTTAAGTTGCATTGCATACTCCTTGGGTGGCATTCGAATTCATCAAGGGGAAGGCGATTTTTGTTTGCATTTGTTTCTGATGCACAGTATTTTTTTTTAGAGGGTTTGTTAAATTATTGTAGGTGTTAAGTGGTCACATTATTTGATAAATATTTCAATCATTTCCAAAATGAATTTACTAATTTATTTGAACTTAATACCAGCAATTTAGCATTTTCATGGATTTTCAAAATAAATATAATACAATTTTTCGCTTAATGAACACCATATGCATATAACATACTATATGACGCCCGCAACTTTATTAACTATATATGTATGTACATGCTTTGGCTACAGAACGAAAAACATCCAACGTCATCGTTGTCGCCTGCGTTAAGATACATTGCTATGAATTTTAACTCATAAGTAGGCAGGGAAATTTACTTCTCAAACGTATCTACATAAGGTCCGTTCGCGTACTTTTCGAGCCAAAAATCAATCAGTTGTCAAATATGACATGATGAGAGTAAAAATTCTCAGGGAGCGGAAAATCCAAGTAAAAGTACTCGAATGAAAAGCCAGCCATTTCGAGTCATATCGATCCAACTGTCATTTAAAAAAAAAATATAATGAACAAATTAAACTCGTGTGAAAACCAGCAGATTCATATTAAATTAAAAAGGTATGTTTTGGGAAAACATTCCTTTTAAACTTTTTTCACACATCACAGGGTTTTCTTCAAGATACTTTGCATCTATTTTTTATGTCTATTGACTTTGACTATTTAAAATCGAATCGAAAACTATTTAACTCATTTAGCAATCAGTTGATTCCATTTGGCAGTTTGTAGATAGATAGATAGATAGAAAGATGTACTTTATTTAAAAAAAACAAGCATTTTACAAGCTTCTTTAAAATACAGTACAGTATAAGCAATGGCTTCGCCGTCTGCCGTAGGTTGACAAAAGTGAAATTCATTTATATATTTACGGAACAGTAATTAAGTACTAATTTGAGTTTTAGGATTAAATCAGAAGTTTCTTCCACAATTCTGTTTCTGTAATTGTATGCAACATTGCAGTATGCTACTAGGGGTCTCCAATCGCTGCCATTTAATAAATTCTCGATTGCATTTCTTTCTAAGTGGTCTACTCCAAAATGTACATTTGTGCCGGCAGAAATTCTTCGAGCACATTCAAGCACAGAGGGGAAATACCCGCTATCGTTACTTCTCAATTTTTCTCTTTATCTGTTATGCTCGCTCAATACCCGAATATACTTCGAGCACCTTCGAGCACATTAAAGCACCTTAGGGTGCTTTATATTGTGTAGACGAATAGACCTATAATGTGCTTATTTATTCTATTTTGCGCACAGAAGTAGACAAGGACATTTCAGCTTTAGTTTTAGTCTTCCCTAAATTCCCCAATCTTATCTTATGTATAGTTCTGTAATGCCTGCTGTTTTTTAAGTATTCTAAATGTTGACCCAAAATATAAACGTTCACTATGTCAAATTTCATCGAAATTTGTCCAGTAGTTTCCACGTAACGTGTGCACAGACACACAAAAAAAATATCAAACAAAATTAATTTTTTGTTTCTACAGGTTCCAAATAGTTCACGAAATATATTTTTTCTTAATTAAATTTAATGTGCAGACATTTGATCTTCTATAGCTTTATTATAATATTGTATATGTAGATGTGCGTAAGGTACAATGCGCGTTTCTTTTTGTTTTTGATTTTTATATGAATATTTAGATTTGATTATTCTATTTTTGATTAAAATAAACATTTCTTGGTTTGTGTCTGTTCTAAATACTTTTTGAAAAAAAATCTTACTTCATCCAAGCGAAGCTCGAAATTTCAAAATTTACTCCTGTAACACACCTCTGCGCTCGTTTGGTTTGATGTGTAATCCATATTATATTTGAAATTTGTTCAAATCAGATAAACTGCGATAAAGTTGAATCGTCCTATAGCTATTGTCCCTTCACAGAAAGTGAACAAGTTACTGCTACTTTCAGATGTTGCAACCATATGTCATCACTGACTCCATGTTTGAACGGAGCAGTCGCATCTTGGTGTTTAAGATGATTGCCATTCGATTGCATACGTCCAATTTGGTAACACTGTCCACTAAGACAATACTTCCAAGAGTAATGGAAAATCACTAAGATTTTTTTATATTAAAAAAAAACTTAAAATTTTTATTTTTCTCACCAATCTTTATTGTTTCGCTTTCAATCTCAGACTGAACTCATCGCCAAGCATCCAAAATGTTGTCACAAAAGAAACATTTAAAATACCGTTAACAAAAGTAGGTGAACGAGAAAAAGAAGAGATTAATGCAAAATAGCAATCACGCGAGCACGCGCTTGACAACAGTTGTCCTGGTCTTATTTTCTTTGTTCGTACACGTATGTACATCTCAGCAAACTGTACCTTTGAATTGCAGTAAACGGTTTGTTTGATTTTTCTTGCTAGTTCTTGCTGGGCTGCGTCTTATAATGTGGGAGTAAAATTATGTGTAAAACCATGGTTTTCACGCCACTCAAGGTAAAGTTCATAAGCTATTACCAAGTCTGAGAATTATTGTTTCCAATGGAGTTTATCCCTAGCCCCACCAGGATTATCTTTACAAGAAAACCGATGAACACATGGTACACGCCAATAATTCTATGCGATATGAGTAAACATAGTCAGCTTGAGATATGACTCTATTATATTCCATCACGTTGCATCGATAAAGAGCTTTGCAGCACGTCACTATTCATAACCAGAAAATTTAGTAACGCTTCGAATATTTCGGACATTCGTAGCTGGCTTTAATTTACAAAACTATGAAGCCACAGGATTGCCTCTCCTGTATGAGGCACGTTATAATGAAATCTTTGTTTACACAATCGAACGCTTTTTAGAAATCAATAAAAAGTAAGTTAGCGAAGATCTGTAGGTCCTGTGTACATATATTGTTTTTAATTGGTCCGTCAAATATTATAGATGTGGTTAACGCAGGATCATCCACACCGGCGTGTAGTTTTGTAGACGTTCCCTGATGAGTCTAAGAACTATTTCACCTATCAGCTTGACGATTGCGGGAAGATACCTTTTCCGTTTTCATATTCAACAACAATTTCTTTCTCCCACTTTCGGTGCCCAGAACAGCCGTTCTTTGTTAGTAGGAGAACAGAAAGTCTGCTTATGTTATTGGAGAAGCTTTATGGAGCTAAGCTCTATTTGTTTTGATTTTGAACAAGAGACACTGTGATCCTTTTCATGCTAGACGATGATTTCTGTGATCAGAATTAATTTGAAAATTAATACCTTGTACCTACCTACATAATATGAACTGACCTTGAAACAAATCGAAGTTATTCATTTATGATCCCTACATTTATAAATTTCGTGAATTCTATTTGTCTTCTCTGTTCCACTGAATAAATATTGATGCAGTTTTCACCAATGTCGGTACACTGTTTGCAAAAGAGTTTAGTTCAAGTATCATAAGAATCCTCTATAGAGGTGCTAAACAATAAAGCATTCACCCGAGCAAACCTGGGTAACGTAGCTAATATTATATAAGGAAACGGGATCTTTTGACTAAGTGCAGAGAGCTAAAGGGTGTGCTGCCAGGGTATATATTCCACCATGGACAACACATTGTAATTGTGAAACGATCTCATCACTCTCATCAATATGAAAATAGCAATATTTAAATAAGTCGAAATAAAACGAGAACAACTTTTTGGTCAAAGGGGAAGGAGTTGGGACATTTATTAACTGAGAGTTTAGAAGACTGGGATAAGTTTATCTTCCCTTATAGAGCTTTCAAATCCGCTTGATCATTCAAAAAGCCAGCAGAATATGGTCCAGTCCAGTATGCTATCAACTCAGTGTCCCATTTGGGTACCGGGTCATAGCGAAATTGTAGGCAATGAAATCTCAGACGTTTTTGCCAAAGAGAGTTTAGAGATTTTATACAAATTAGGCGTTTAAATCTTGCTAACTTAAAGACGGATTCTCTTGGGACTGCTTAATTTTGTGCCGTACAAACAAGGATCTCTGTTGCTGAACCGAACGTCCAAGGCTCATAGTGCTTGATGGACACATTGAAAAACTTCCGTGGTTCACTTTATTGCTGGTAAATTCCAGCAGTGTCTCCTCTGTCAGCAACGATATATTTGGGCTAACTATAGGACATAATTCGTGTGGTCATCACATGATTAATATGGGAATCATGTTACTCGCACTCTATGTGCTAGTCTTGATTCGAAAGCGATACAATGCAGCATTTTCTCTGCCAGTATCCCTACTTTGTTAGAACGAGACAGCGCATTTTGGGTCTCGATATTATGGGTTCAATCCAATCTCTTCCCTGGTCAAAATTTTACGTTTTACCAAGAGTACTCAGAAATTTGACCAGGTGCTGACTGGGCGCTTAAGTATAATGGACCGCTTTATATCTGAGTGCACCCTCCGATCGAATTCATTCATTCATGCTGCCTCAGTATGTTTGAATGCGGTTTGTTAAGCTCGCACAAAAAAATCCCCTTAATTAAATTGCGCAGTTATTGTCCTTATCTCCAATGAATTAATCTATCATTCTATAAATAATAAAGCACAACGAAGCATGAGTTCAAGATGGATCGGTGCTGATACGTGATCGTTCTACACGTACTTCCGAAGCTTGATTATCAACTCAAAGCCCATCAATTTGATGATAAATCGTCGCAAAGCAATAAAAAGATAGTCATCACTTTTTGCCGTTTTAAATTGTTTATTGCAAACACCAATACCACACCCTTCTTATTGAGTGTATCACTGCCCCAAAATTTATTTAATTGAATCCAAATCCTCCAATACAGCATTATAAAGCTGTTCATGGATGTTCAGACCCCACAAAAAGTCCAAGTGATTCCATTTTGGATGTGGAACCCTGTATGCGCGTCGCAAAGATTTTTCTGGCAGTTGGTTAATCAATCTATGCACATCTACCACAGACGCGAGGTAGTCATTGTCGCTATAGTACAAGAAGATGGGTACATCGATCTTATCCAGTGGATAGCTTGGAGGTTTCCTATGTCCGTAGGTGAATTGGTTACGAGTCCAGCCATAGTCAAACTCACGGTAGTAACCAGAGTTGTATTCCTGCAGGTAGTGAGTAACCTGATTGATTGATGCTCCAGCTGGGGTAGTGGCCATAATTTCGGGTATCAAGGTCTAGAATAGAGGAAATTTTAAGTTTTGCAGTCTTGAGGAAGAAGGCATGTAAGGTGTAATTTACTGTGTTGAGATTTTCCTGATCGAAGCCCGCAATAAGGAAGAGCGTATTCGAGCACATAACTTGAACTGGAGAGCTATCTCTACATGTTGCATAACCAAGCAATTCCATTGCCTTGCTATTGGGCAGGAATTCCATGCTACCGAAGAGTTCCACAAAGGCATTTGGTTGACCCAGCAATGGTCCAGCAATCTTGGCCAATGGAGACTCCATATGATCCATGAATGCCACTGGAGCTAACAAATGAGCTGACTTGATGCGACTCTTGAACTTCAAATTCAGAGCATTCAAAAGGAAAAATGATGTAGTTCCCTGGGAGTGGCCAAAGTAGCGGACTTGATCCTCTCCTGTGTAGTATCGAACATAGTCAATCATAGCTGGCAGATCAATGGTACCAATCTCATGCCATTCAAAATTCCAGAAGGGTTGGAGCAGAGGGGTGTGTTTGACGTGCTTGCGGGAGTAGGTGTTACCACGTGCATTACCCATCCATACGTCGTACCCTAAATCGGAGAGAATGTAAGCCAAAGCATTACCGGGACCCAGCAGGACCCAATCACTGGACGAGCACAAAAGACCATGCATCAAGAAAGCAACTGGACGAGGACTGGGGGTGTTAACTCGAGAGGAGTATGGAATACGGTGAACTGCTAGAATATAGCCATCGGCCGTTTGAACTTGGTGCTCCTCAAAAGGATAACCGTGTTTCTCAACCAAACTTTCCTAAAAAGGGAGAAATCTGTGAGAAAATTGCAAGAGTACGAAACCTTTTTCTTACCGTTGTGACGGAGCTACTCCTTTCGGTGTTTGGTGCACCCGAAATGAGGGGAATAAGAGCAGCCAATAAAACCCAATGTAGTTTCATGGTGGAGTCCTGTAAAATGAATGGCATTGAACGGTGTGCGAATTTCTTTTATACCTTCCTGGTTATCAGAAACGGCGGACGTCAAGATAAAGCTTTCCCCATTCTGCCATAGCTACTGCCAAAATCGTTGATTCATATCGTTTGATGATTATATTTACCTTATTTGTAGTTACACGTGTGAGATACATACATACAACTGCTTGTTAGATGCTAGCAAGTTCCCGGAAGCCTTAGGAGGGCTATAAACTGCCCCTAACTGATATCCAAAGTGTGAGATAATGGGTATTGTAATTTTATTGCCTATATCTTTGATGATTAGTTCAGGTAAGGTATCTAATCTTGAGACCTTGACTAAGGACTTGCAACATAGATCTTAAGCAACATGTTCGTAATAAAGTATGCGGAGGAGATACGTTCCTGTTCAGACAGAATCTCTTTAATGATTATATATACCTCAATTAGCCTAAAGTACCTACTTGAGATTACTCTAAGAGGCTGTCAATGGAGTCAGTATCTTGAAATGCAATCTGGTAGCCATTGTCAAAGAAAATGCCGAAACCTATCAATAGTGTCAAAGTTTGAAAAGCAGCGCCATAAAGATACATTAAGAAGCCATAAGCTGTTTCACATGTTAATAGATCAATCAGTGATTGAGGTTGGTTATCGCTGAATATTTCGATGTTTGCTTGTGGGCATAGAATGAATTTAAAATAAGTTAGCAGCGATGGTATCTAAAAATGTCGCACTTAACAAAAAAAAAAAAACCGTCTTCCGTTGAAAGGTTTATTTTGTATGAACTCTGATTGGTGCGAAGTTTATACAGATTTAATGGATTACAGGATATCGGAATACGATCGTAAGTCCGATGGTTCATTTAGATAATAAACGATTTATAATTGTTTTCGTTCTTAAGTGATTGCAGATTTTATGTTAAAAAATGTTTTTATAATATTTTGACCTCGGTGGTCGTGTGCATCCAGAATGCGCAGTCAATAGGACTAGAAAACTTAGGAAGCGCCTCTGCATCGTACATTAAGATAGGGATGATCAGGGTTTTATATATACGTAGGTAGGTACACATAGTAGTTAGCAGGAATGCCTGTGTACGGTCTTGTTCGGAGTTCTGCAATGTGCTTGACCTCTCTCCAGCTCGTACATAAATACTTCCTCCTCAACTATTGTGAGCCACGTTTCCTTGGGACGACCCGATTTTCTGTATAACTTAGTGCACTGTATAGTGTATTTTGGATTGGAAATGTCTTCACGCCGTAAAGTGTAACCGATTCACTTTTACTTTTGTCCTTCATATGTTGATGCCTATAGGTGCCTGGTCCGACATCTGATAAAGCTGTTCATTAGAGATACGATTGGACCGAAAAATCCTTCAGATGATGTGTAGGCAAAGTTTTACGAAAGTTTGCAGCTTGCGTGTGAAAGTAGTAGCCCCGCGTAGTGTTGCATTGGCCAGCGTCATGGACAGTTGTAGGTAAACGCACACTAATTTCGAGGTGATTTTGCCGACTCTTCCATCGTTTTTTTTTATTGAATACAGGTTTGTTCTTTTTTTTCGTTTGTATTTATCTCTCTCAGTACAGTTAAGTTAAAGAATTAAATTATTTTTAAAAATAGCGAAATGGTGTGTAAAGGAAAAACAAATGAAACTATACAAAGCGAAGTTGTTTTTGTTCTTAATGTCCTCCAATGTCTTGCCACTTTCAGCAGCAATCAGTAGCCGTTGTCATCGTCGTCATTAGAATCGATGGCAGCTCTCCGGCGGTCGTACTTCATTGTTGATGTACTCTGCGGCATCTGGGCGTTCACTTTCTTCAGAACCGAAACGAACTGCTCGTCGTCTAGTTTTTCCATTATTTGTCCCATCTGGGCCATGCGAATGATCATGTTCTCGAATACCTGTGCCT
Organism: Brachypalpus laphriformis; assembly: GCA_945910035.1. Classification (NCBI taxonomy): domain Eukaryota; kingdom Metazoa; phylum Arthropoda; class Insecta; order Diptera; family Syrphidae; genus Brachypalpus; species Brachypalpus laphriformis. The sequence continues at coordinate 284,769,465 of OX246754.1, forward strand.
TCTCTGGTTTGCTCAACTTGAGGGTGTTCAATCAAGGTCTGGCTTGTTGGTCTAGGATCTGGGAGAGGATTAATTTCTTCATGTCTTCCTGTTGGCGCATTTATTCCAGCTGCTGTTTCTGCTTCTCGGTGTCGCCACCGCCGCCGTATTGCGACTGCATCTGGCCCATTTTTTGCTGGCGAAAAGCATTTAGTACAGCATCACCCATTTTTCAATTACAATTCTATTGAGTATTCGCTGGTTTAACGAATTAAAGGATTTTTCTCCGAAAAAGTGAGACTGCGAGACTCTCCTAAATTATAGCAGTCTAGAGAATTTTGATAGGTCATCAGTAACTGTTTCTCCCTGGTTTAAAAATAAGGGCCAATTATCCCTCGGGCGGAAATCATACACCACACTACTGTGATTTTTGGACAATCTCTCTCTTAGGTTGTGGAGACACCAGTAACGCATGTTCTGCTTATTCACATAGCCATCGATATGAAAATGTGCTTCGTCACTGAACAGTATGTTTCCAAGCATTCTAGCTGTTCGAAAACGTTCCAGCATTGTTCTTGCGTAGGTCTATCTCAAAAGAATGTAACTTTCGTTAAGACTCTGCACGATTTGTATATATGTATGTACATCGGGGCTTGTACAATATACTCGTACTTAAAAGTTTCTTCAATGTCAAGGAAGGAGATCACCGTTTTCTAATCCTTGATGATATATCCTAGGTAGTTAATATCCCCGATTAATAGGCATAGCATATTGGTTTGCTTACTTGAGGATAAGACTTTGAAAGTACTATTGGTCTGCTTCATATTTTGGGAATGCTACCTCTTTCCGGTTTTAAAGTACGCAACCCCACACATAACTAAGAAGAAATGATTGGTGACTTACTTACATACTTTTTATATCCTATTTTTCTTCTCATCTTTGTGTCAACTCGTTGAATATTTGTACCTTTAAAGTGATATAAGCCAATAAAAATGTTTGAAAACTATTCGCGTTTGCTTACAAATCCCTTTCTTATAAAAAACACCCTCCCAAAACAGTGAATTTTTACGAAATTTTACGAATTTTTACGAAATGCTGTTCGACTACGGAGAAATTTCGTTGTTTTTCGAAAAAGAGATTGCTCACACAAGAGTAAGAAATTTTCCCATGCTGCGAATTTTGGTCTAAGAAATTTCCTGAGGAGACTAAAGAAATCTGTCAACTCGTTGTAGGACATTTTTGTTGGCTGGTGTTTTGCTTTATGGAGTAAATTTAAAATAAAGTTAAAATAGAAGTATTAAGCGTTTTTTATTTTTTGTTCAGAGCAGAGCACTGAACATAGCTCGAGCACATCGAGCATGCTCTGTACAGAAAGTGTTCAGAGCGCTCTGATTTGTTCATGAAACACACTTGAGCACTTAGCTGCCGTTCAGGGCGCACTCTATGAGCTCAGAGCACATTCACCCTTATTCCGAGTGGCGTTTACAACAATTTAAAACACGCCAATTTGAATTTATCATTACGAGTCTCGTTTTTGCGTCGTTGAACGCCCTGTGGAAGCCATTAGTGTACGACGAACGTCATGTAAGAAATTTCGCTGTAATTCGTTAAGGTCAATTCACAGCCCAGCGACTTGCGAATGCGAATAAGCGAATATTCGCAAATTTTGACATTTCTTTCACAGCTACTTTTTTATATGGTCGCGGTAATCCGCGAATTTCAGTTGTCGTTCATTTTGCATCTAATTGCCTAAACGTGAAAAATGCATAAATACATAGCGTAGCAACGATCTTACCCACCGAGAACAAAACATAAGAATTGTGAGGTCTCTCTCTCGCGAATGTTTTGGTCGTGGGGATGTGGATTGCGTCCTACATGTGGGGAATGTGAATAAAAGTTGGCAGTTCGCAAAAAACATTCGCTTATTCGCAGAAAAATCGGCGAATTGTTAAATTCTTCGCAGAAACTAATTACAATTCAACTTTTTTCATATTAATCGATAGATAAATTAAGCTCCGTCCTTTTGGAATAGTAAAATTGCCAATGACGTGTTTATAAATGTGCTAAAAATGGTTTGTTCGCAGCTTCGGCATTCGCTGGTCGCTGAGCAGTGAATGGACCTTTAAGGCGTTGTACGCCACAAAACGACAGGGAAAACGACGGTATTTGTCGTCAACAAATTAGTGATCGCCAAGCAGTAAAAACGACTGAAAATGTAAGTTTTCGTAAATTTTTAAATGATTCAAGTAACTGAATTGAATTATCTTACTTTCTGAGGAGAAAATAGCGCAGCAGAAGAAAATTAAGACTTTGGTGGAGTTGATGAGTTGGCTGATGCCAACAGTACGCGGTGCTCTAAAGCGGTCCGCTATCTTAGTACTACCCATGCCCAATGCTGTTGATTTCGTTGATCGAACGAGAACCGCTATTCTCAGCGCGGTACAGTCGATGGCATAGCATATGGAATACAAACTACTTACCGACGACGTTTTACCCTTTCTTCGAAGTTATGGAATAACTCTTGTAAAACGAAACGCCTCAAATAACGACAAACGTCGTGCAAGTGAAACGCCACTCAGAATAAGGGTGATTAACTGAGCATTCTGAACAAATACCTGAGCGCAGCCAAAGTCACATTTGATATGAGAGAAAATAAAAGAAATAGATTTCAAAAAAATAGCTTTTCGAGCATAAAACATAATAAAATTTAAAAAATAACTATCAATGGATATTCTATTTATGCATAAACTTTATTTTGGTGTTTAAATTGTTTGTCTATGTATATCTATGAAAAGCACCCGGGCCAATTGATGGTCAATTTTCATGTTTTGGCGCTACAGTTCCGGATGAGCCTGGGCCTCAACCAACAAGCCTCTTCAATTAGCTCGGTCGGTAGTCAATTGCCTCCAGTTGCGCACTCCAAGTTGGTTGAGGTCCCCTTGAACTTGCGCGCGCAACCTACGGCGAGAAGGCCCTCTACTGCGTCGTACCTCGGGTTCGATTTGAAGACTCTATGGTCCGGAGCATTGGTGTCCATTCGCTCTATATGTCGTATCCATTTAGAATGTCCAATACGCAGTTTTTTTGACTAAGTCGAGCTCGCTGTACAGCTCGTATAGTTCGTCATTGAATCCTTTTCTCCAAAACCCGTCAACGCAAACGGGATCGAATATCTTACAAAGAATTTTTCTCTCGAAGCGACCAATAATATCTTCATCCGCTTTAAATAAAGTCCATGTTTCAGCACCGTAAAGTAGGACAGGGATAATCAGGGTCTTATATACAGGGTTATTGTGAATTTTCAACGCAATTATGGTATGTAATTTTTGCCCAATGAATTTGTTCCCTATTTTTGAGGAGACCTAATTTTTGTTCGGGGGAAAAATTCCGACGGAAAAATAATTCACGATAACCCTGATAGAGTCTTCTTAGTAATTCGAGATAGGACTTTACTGATTTTCGGCAAGTGTTATTCTTCGCTTGATTCTGCGCTGGTGTCGTTTTCAGAATTAATAGCCGAGCTAAGGTAGGCAAAGTCCCTTACTATCTCGAAGTTGTAGCTGCCCACTATTCGTATGACGTTATGTCTAATTCATCGGTGTGGATTGTCCCTTCTTGTTGACAGTATATACTTGGTTTTGCCCTCGTTTATCGCTAAATCCAAGGTTGAAAATGGTATTTTCCACGACCTAAATTTCTACCTCCAGCACAAGTTGCCTGAACCAAATTGAATGTAGTCAGTGATCTTGCCGGTAGAAATATCCTCTTGAACCCTGTTTAGATTTTAACTGATGAGCTCGCTATGTTGATAGTTTTTGGGTGAGAAGAGTGAGGGGTTAAGAAAGGGCGACAGTCATGAAGAAAATATAAAAATCGAGAGGAAAGTCACGTTCCACACCCATAATGTTCCTTTCTCTTCCATTTTATCATTATTAGTTCGATCGTGGAGTAGTGAGATTCGAGGGATGATATGAATATTTGGATGAGAGAATGCTATCCGATACACAATATGTATTGTTTCAATTCACTCATTCCACCCCGAAATGGTGCAGCACTGAGCATAGCACACGTAGACACGAAATAACTGCCCAGTGCGCACTCATCAGTTAACTTCTAAACAGGGTCTTGTACAGTATCGAGATTTGAAACTCACTTTTGGTGACTTCATCGCCCATCTCAGCATACTTTAAACGATTTCTTAGGAAAATCATCAGTGAGGGAAGTGATTTCCTCAGCTTGTGTGGGCCGGTTCAAGGACGAGTGGCAAAGACTCCCCCAAATTTGTCAAACATCTATGCTTTTAGTACATTCTGCCAAATGTTCCAATAGTTTTTAAGGTCCTTACGCTATCTTGTGGCCTTTAATCAAGATGTGCCAATTCAGCCGGTTTAGGCTCTGAGGCAAATAAGTAATAGTGCTTCAATAACCTAAAACTTTTTGAATTTAGCCCCAAACTTATAAAAAAAAAAGAAACAAATCAAAAAATATCTTTTTGTTTTAAATAGATATATGTACATATGTACAATATGTATGTATATAATGGACGGTGGAAAAATGAAAAGACGATGTCCGTTCGCCAACCCTCCCAAGACAGCGTATTTTTACGAAAAGTTACGAGTTTTTACGAAAACCTGTTCGAGTACGGAGAATTTTCGTGGTTTTTCACAGAAGAGAGCGCTCTCGAGAGAGTAAGAAATTTCCCCATGCTGCGAATCTTAGTGCAAAAAATTTCTTTGGGCTGATTTGTGAAATTTGTTAAATTTCTGCATTTTGTTGGCTTGTTCCGTCTCTTTCTTTCTTTCGTGTACAAATGGATTTGAGGTTTGGCGTTTAAAAAGTGGGCAACTTTTGTGGTTCAACGCGTTCGTTTACTTTTTCGTATCTTTACTTCTCTTTGAGAGAATTTTACCCCCACTTTTTAAAATTCGTCAGTCTATGAATTTTAGTGCAAAAAATACGCGAAGGGATCTACGTTTTCCGAAAGAAGTGTCAGAAAACTTTTATTCTTATTTTGTTACAAGATGTCTGCTATCGATCGCCGCCAATCACCAAAACAAAAGAAATCAGATCTCCGAAAATCTTCCATCACATCAATGGCGAGATGAAAATTTCCGTTTTTCCGCAGGACCACAAATCCTGTCGACTTCCCGTTATATTTCCCACTTAAGGGTGCGTGTTGCGGTAGCTAGTGTAAGGCTGCGTTGAGTAATATTGCTGACTCTACATATATGTATATCCTACCAATGTATAAATGCGAAAGTTTGGATGTTTAGATGATTGTCGCTCAATCACGCTTTAACGGCTGAGTGGATTTGGATGAAGCTTGGTAGAGAGATAGTTCATGTCCTGGATTAGCAGATAGACTATTTTTTATTCCGAAAAATGCATAAACCCGGAAAAATCCATAATGTCTATAATGAAACTGGCTGGCTGACATAACAACGCACAGCCCAAAACGTAGGGTCTACAAATTTTGCACAGAGGCACACAATAAGCAAGGGTTTTCAAAATTCAAAGATTTGAAATGGGGGTTCGAAATACTGTTGACAATCATCAATTTTTATTTTTTTTGTGTGATTCACTCTTGTGCATTAGAAAACGATAGATCGTCATGATCGCGCGTGTTGATAAATCAGTATTACTGCACTAGTTACGATACCCAGCTTCCCCCGGATAGAATAGAAATGCTTATTACAAGCTTCATGTAATACCTACTAATCAAAATAACGCCAAAACCATGTCATCGATTGATTTCATATGAACATGGATTTCATCATTTTATGCACAAATGAATATGGGAAGCATAATACATTTTGAAATGCGAACAGAGTCGCGAGTACAGCTACATTACGTATAATAATAAATTCCACTTGTAAAAAATAATGCTGTCATTCTGACATTTTGCCAAAAGCTCTGAATCTTTGAATATCGTTTCTATATTTTTACGGAGATAATTTATTGAACACCAAATAGATCATTATTAATTTAAGCATAATTCAGGACAAGAAATTCATTAATTTATTCTATAATATGCAAAAAAAAAAAAAAATTATGTTCACAAATGTCTTATTTCGTTTTGACAGCTCCACTCTCTTTACTTAAGACAAACCAGGGTTTACTTTAAGCGATTTCAGAGCGGTCCTAGGTCCAATAAAATATGCAATGATTGCAAAGTATTATATTCCACTATGATATCACAATCGATTCCATTTTAATTATATTCACAAGAACTCTATCAGAAATAGTTTCCTTGGCATTATTCGCCCACAAATGGTCTAAATGATTCCACTTCGGATTAGGGACTCTATACGAATAGTGTACGTTTGGCAACTGCTTCATTAGCCTATAGACATCAACTGGATGCGACAAGAAATCATTATCAGCATAGTAGAGGAAGGTAGGCACTGTAACCTTCTTTAAATCGTATTTTGGCGGTGAATATTGACCGTAGGTCCATTTATTCCTCAGAAAACTGTAATCAAATCGTCGAAATTGCCCAGACAAATTCTCCTGCAGGTAGTGAATTAGTTGATTAACCGATGCCCCTGCTGGATGGGTTTCGAGGATGTCTTGGAAAAGTGTCTGAAATTAAAGAAATTTGTTAGCATTATTTTGTGGAATGGTCAATTTCCTACGTACCATGTTTAAGCTGTCTTTATTCCAACCACAAATAGCAAATAAGAAATTCGAACAAATAGCTTGAGATTTCGAATCTTCTCTGCATGCTTGTGTCTTAAGAAGGCTCATTAATTTATTATTTGGCATGAGTTCCATGCTTCCGAAAAGCTCTACAAATGCATTGGGCTGTCCCAATAAGGGAGCAACGACTGAGACCAATGGACCCCTGATATTGTCCATAAAAGCTACTGGCGCCAGTAATTGAGCGGATTTAATTTTGTCATTATACTTTGGTATCATCGATGTCATAACTAAGAGGAGGGTGGTTGCTTGAGAATGTCCAACGAAGTGAAGTGATTTCTGATTGGTTTGGAAGAGAGTATAGTCAATCATTGCTGGCATATCATAGATCGCTAGTTCATGCCAATCAAAATTCCAAAACTTTTGAAACAGAGGTGAGTACTGAGCATGTTTCTTGGAATATGTGTTGCCACGATTATTTCCCAACCAAACGTCATAGCCAGCATCGGCAAGCATATAGGCTAAGGCTTCATTAGGACCGTTCAATATCCAACAGTCAGAGGAACTCAGTAGTCCATGTTGCAGCAAGGCAATAGGCTTCGTTGAGGTACTCTTCGAATTCGGCGGACCTGGGATTCGATACATGGTCAAAATGTATCCGTCGGATGTTTGAACTGTATGCTTTTCGACGGTATATCCATGTTCCCGGATTCGATCTTGCTACATGATAATTCAGGCATTAATTTGATTTCAAAATAATAGTTTTTTGTAAATTACCGTTGTTTTTGCAAAAACCGGTGAAGTCGAGATGAATAAAATCACTAAAATCGGCTGCAAAATACCTTCCATCGCGTACAACTGAATCAATCGAACTGAGATCTAGGCTTTAAGTTGTGTTTCAATTTATATCAGCGCCGGGCTAAGTTTCATATCTTTGTCCTTCACTAAATTATAAAAACTAATATTTGATTTATTTTATCTGAGGTCCACTTTGCTGTAACAACTTGTAACTTATTGAACAGCACTCGAAACTATTCAAAGAACATATTCAATTTGTAATTTGTGTAAGTGAATTTCAAGGCTAGATGATTCCTTTTATCGCGAATTGAAGTTCGATGAGATGGATTAACTTGTAACCGATTACATGCAGCTTGATAAATTTATGATTTATAGCATTCATGATTGGAATGTAGCTAAACATATTTCTACTTAGAAGTCGTTGATATAATCGGGTAATTTGTAGAAACCTTGGATTTTGCAATCAGATAATGATGTCTCAAAATTTAAGTCTGGATGCCATTGTATCCCATATACGAAAGTGGATTGCAAAGTTTACAAATTACTTTTATTTCTCAACGATATCTCATTACGAAAAAGCCATTATGCCAGCTTTAAAAAATGTTTCCTCAGGGCTTTAAAAAAAACACGTTAACTGTAGCTTTGACCATTCCCCATTAAGGTTGGGGAACGAATGAAAATCACATCCATAGTTATGGATTTCAGCCATGGATCGACAGAACTTGTATCGGCGTAGAATGTACTGATGACATTTTTTTTTATTTCCTCTCGCAGCCGACGCAAAAGACTGCATTAGTAATCGGAGTTAATTGTTCGAACTTCGGCAAGGTTATCAACCAAAATGATTCCCTTTAAGTCCTAAAAACCGATGTCATTTCAGGCCGAAGTATATCCCATAGGCAGATACGTCCAAGTCAATGGTGAGAGAAACTACAGTAATTATAATATAATAATAATGTAAGATAATCAGGCAGCCATCTAGGTACTGGAAGCTCATATCGTCAAGTCCAACACTTTTATGGGAATGCCTATGCAAACTTAACTAGTTAGCGGAAGAAATAAAGTAAACTTTTATTAGATACCAGGCCATGTCGGAATAGAAGGCAACGAAGCGGATTCGCTAGCAAGACAAGGTGCAGCAGAACCCTTTAAACATCCTGAACCATTCTGTAGAATGCGAAGATTATACCCTAAAAGACGAATTCAGGAAAGCTATGAGATCAAAAAGGACTAGTACCTGGATTAACACTTAATGCCTGAGACAAGAAAAAACAACTATTACGGAACTATGGCCGAAAAAGCTTCGAAGCGTGTACCAACCTAAAAAGAATAACCTACATATCATATCTAATAGGCTTCCTAACGGGGCGCTGTAGACTCATGAAACACCTGAGGAAATACGGTATAGCAAAAGGGCTTTGTTGGTTCTGCAATAAGTCTAGTGAGATTCCGGAACACATTCTGGAGTCTTGTGGGACACTGACCCATAGAAGAATGAAATATTTGAGCAAATACCAAATATCAGATGAGGAAATTTCTTAGAGAAAATGAACTTAAGATGGGCTCTAAGGGTGGTCTATTCTCAAACTAAGTAAGAGTACACGATTCTCAAATCGAATTATGGAAAGAATTGTAATGCGAGGGGAACTCTAGTGATCTTGCAATATATCGATTTGTTTCTTTTTGAATTGATTTATTACGATTAAAAGGTTATGGACTAACAGAGGTGTTATTTTAGTAAGGAAAAAAAAGTCTCAAAGTGTAATGAATCTGTACTTTGGACTATTTTGACGTCCTTGAGTTTTTTTTTTTTTTTTTTCTTGTTTGCTCTAATATTTCACTGAGCAACATTACTATGAATGTGGATCCTAAAAACAGTTTCCTTGTACTTTCCTTTTGCTATTTTTATCAGATGTTATACAAAAGTGTATTCGCCGTGCAAGGATGGGTTAAGAATATCACTGCAGCGCCGCCCAACAAATAGCGCTTGTCGCAAAAGTCCACTAGGGGGACAAATCCCATAATACGATAGTAAACATAAATGATAGAATCTTTGTCTGTAATTCAAATCAGCGCAACTCTTTTATTGTTGTGCATCAGAATATACGAAGTTTGCGGCAAAATTTTAATTTATTAGTGTGTAATCTTCAAGCTCTTGTGTTCTTACCCGATTTGATATTTGTAAGTAAGATATGGATTTTTGACTGTGAAAAAGATGATTATTATATTCCGGGCTACAATTTGTATCTTAACACTAATGAAACGTATGCTGCAGGTGGAGTGGGAGTTTTTGTTCGAGATTGTTTAGATTATAATTGTAAAGTAAATTGTCTCAATTTCTTGAGCGCGGATGTGATTGAATTGTCTTGCAATATATGTAATGATATTTTTAAATTTGTGTGTGTATATAGGTTACACTCTTATGATACTCAAGTGTTTTTGAATGAATTTTCAATGTTCTTAACAAGCAAAAAAGCGGCTAATCTCGTAGTTTTGGGTGATTTTAATATTGACATTTTAACTTCCAGTACTTTATCTGATCTTTATCTTACCATAATGGCTGAGCATGGTCTTTTTTCTTTCATAAATTAAATTACTAGACCAATTTCAAATACTTGCCTTGACCATGTATTTGGTCGTTTTCTAAAAGTAGCCATAAATCAATTTGCTGGTGTTAACTTTGATCTCCACATTACTGATCACTGCATGACAGGTATTTTGTTTAATGCTTTAACAGTAAGGAGACCTGTAAAATATATTTCTCCGCCTAAGGTTATGAAGATTAATTTCGACCTTTTAAATATTGAACTGCGTTCTGAAACCTGGGGGGGAATTTATGTGGAAAGTAACGCTTCTAAGGCCTATGATTTGCTTTCAACTTTCCCTCAAAATTATATTAGTAATTTTACCTACACCGTTGTCCGTAAAAAATCTGAGGAGAGGTTAAAACCATGGATTAACTATTCTGTATTAAAGAAAATTAAGCTTAGAAATAAATTACGAATAAAGTGCTTTAAACATCCCCTCAATACAGCGCTGAAAGCCCGTTTCAAAGTGTTGAATAAGAAAGTTAGTAATGATATTAGGAAAGTCCGGGATAGATATTTTTACTCTAAAGTAAAAAGTGCAAAAGGTAACCATAGAAAAAAGTGGAAGGCTGTAAATAGTATCATTGATAGTAAATCCCAAATATATCTAAACCTATAGTACTGTGTAATGATGATATTACTACTGATGATCCTATAGCAATATCAAACATATTTAATGATTTCTTTTCTTTGGTTGGTCTTATGTCTTTTTCTAGTGAGTTGCCTCCATATTGTACGGATTGCGCTAGGTCTCATCTTGTCGACGACAATGTTAGAAATAATAGCTTTTTTTATGTGAAAATAACAGGTATGGAACTTTACAAAATTATCTGTTCACTTAGCAATTCGAGCTCTTGTGGAAGTGTTGGTATATCCAATCCTACCCTTAAAAAAATAGCACTAAATATAGTAGACGTTCTAGCCTATATTTTTAACTTAAGCATTTTATCTGGTATTTTTCCCGATAAATTAAAGTGTGCAAAAACAATTATAGGCCAATTTCCTTATTGTCGTCCGTTTCAAAAGTTTTTGAAAAGGCCGTTAAGAGTAGAGTGCTGAGTTACCTGGCAAAATCAAATTTTTTTAGTCCTGCTCAATTTGGGTTTAGGGAAGGCCTTGCCACGGAAGATGCCCTCCTGGAGTTTTGCTCTTTTATTTACAAAGCACTAGATGATAAAAAATGTTGCGCCGGACTCTTCGTGGACATCACCGAAGCCTTCGATATGGTCAACCATAAAATTCTGTTGAACAAATTATATAATGAAGGATTTCGAGGCTTTGTACATAATTGGTTTAAGTCTTACTTGAAGGATAGAACTTAAAGAGTCAAAAGAGGAAACACTGTTGGTGGGTCAAAAACTATGAACTTAGGCGTACCCCAGGGATCAGTTCTTGGCGCCATACTGTTCTTAATTTACATCAACTGTCTATTCAGTCAACCATTTATAGGGAAAGTTACAGCGTTCGCGGATGATCTTGGTATTGCATACCGCTCAGATAACCAATGTAAATCATGATGTTCACCTTTTCAGAATATGGTTTTCGGAGCACAAACTAGTTGTTAGTAACAGAACTAAATTAATTCACTTTAATTTAAGCATGCAAGAATCTCCTGATTTTGAGATCTTCTTCCATGCGAAAAATTGCGTTAGATCTAGTATGTTAAATTGTGTTTGTAACTTAGGAAGTACAAGCACAATGTTTAATGAACAAGCATCTTGTGACATACATTGTTTTAAAATTGAAATTGTGAATCAGTTTAAATATTTAGGTATTACTTTTGATCAAAATATGAGTTGGTCCGAACATATTTCAATTCTGAAAAAATATTTACTTTCTACAGTCCGAAGCTTTTATCGTCTCAGATAATTCTGTGACAACAAAACTTTAAAAACAGTATATTTTGGAATTCTTGAATCAAAATTACAGTACGGAATAAGTTGCTGGGGTGGTACTTACCAAACAAAGCTTTAGCCGTTGATTGTGCTGCAAAAGTGCGCTATCAGACAAATATGTGGGGTCAATCGTTTAGCTCGCTCTATGGCTTTGTTCAGATCATTGAAAATTTTACCACTTAAACATTTATGCTACTTTAAAGTTTCTAAAATCTTTTTTATGAGAGGTGGTTATTAACAGAGTCCAATTTCTAACACCCGTAATTTGCGTAGCAATTCAGTTAATGTTGTCGTTATTCCTTCTTTTCGCACCACTTTATTTAAAAACTTTTACTCCATTGTGTCCTGCAAATTATTTAATAAACTTCCTTTAAATATGCGAGGCATAAGATCTTTGCACAACTTCTTAAAACAAGTCAAAATATGGCTTCTGAATTTTGATCATGATGAAATTAAAATTTTGCTGAACTATGTCATTTAAATACCTATATCATATATTGCCTATATGCTTTCTCTTCAAGTTTTTCTCCTCTTTTATTGTAAATATACTTTTTTTTGGATATGTATAAATGAATTAAATACTGTTCACCCCACATTATAAATATATTTTCTTTTATAAAGTGGCACTATCACTATTTTTAATTTATAAATACAAATGTCACTACATATTCTTAATTACAATATTGTTATGGTAGATTAAGTAAATGGAATTTGTTAAATTAAAAATAAATTAAGAATAATGAATGAATGAATAAAAAATCAGATCTAGGCAATATAACACCTAAGTGAGCCCAGCAATCCATACAATACCTTCAAAATTCTGCCACAAGAGTGCATACGAGCCCATGGGTTGACACGGTGTTTATACCGGTGATCACCGGTGTCATAAAAGAAAGATCAAACAATAATAAAACAGGAGCATGCACGTGTTAAAGACCATCGCAGGAATATTGCAAAAACTGTAACATTATGGAAATACTTGCTAAAAGAAAAGGCATTACCCCACTAGGCACTACCACTGTTGTGCATGGCACTGATCCTGGACCGAGCTGAAATGTTCGGCTCAGAGCTACACGTGGATTCCAGGGGCTAGCAAAGTAATGCAACAATTTGGACGAACGATGCAACAGTTTGGAACGTTGGCACGTTGGAAGTATGACCGGCCGAAATTACGAACTGGAAGATATGATGCATAGAAGGCGGGTGGATATTTTGTGTGCCCAAGAAACGAAATGGCAAAACACCGGAAATGCGGCGCATTTCGTAGACGTTAAGGCAAAGTTTACAAGATGTTCTACTAAGGAACGGAACAGGGTAGGAACGGAATCGGTATCATCCTTGCGGCAGAGCTACTTGGTAGCGTCTTGACCATTTCGTAGACCACCGACCGTTTGATATCTTTCAAACTGGTGATGCAAGAAGAGATGTGCAATATTATCAGTGCATATGGTCCCCATAGTGCGTGCGATCACAGGGAAAAATATACATTTTGGTTAGATTTTCACAATCTCCTGAAGAGTTTCTGTTTGTTGGAGAAGATTTCAATGGACATGTCAGTAGATCATCATTAGTCGCTCAACAAACATCTGTTGTGTAAAGCGATACTGAGAGTGTACACTGAAAGACCGAAGTGTTCTGTATGGTCTGTGATGATTAAGAAAAGAAGTCAAAAAGGACTATGAAGACTACCATCGAGGACTGAGATATGGCCCGAGGAACCTTCCTGGTGAAGATATCATAAGCACTTGCAAGGTCTTATCGTGTTAAGTACCATGTTAATCAAACAAAGCCGGTACGTGGTCACTTACAGCAGTGGTGGAAGTGAAACCCAGATTGACTACAACTTGGTAGACAGTTTCATTAAGTCTCGGGTAAAAGACTGCAAAGTGCAAGCAACACCTGCTAACAGACATTTTTATGGAGATAGCGAAGAAAAGCTAACAAAGATGGGTCTCTGAGAAAATCAGGTGGTACAATGTAGACAAAGAAAAAGGCGAGGCTTTTGTTTTCGAATAAAGAGTGCAGAGCACAAAATATGTGAGATTCCCTACGGCGAATTTGCTTAAAAAAGGCCAAATTACTGCTAGGAGCCTTAAAAGGTCATCAACAATATGCTGAAGAAACATGATGGTGGAGTGATGAAGCTAAGAAGTGATAAATAAGAAGAAGATGGCTTTCAAAGCTTGGTCAAAGTGCCACTCTAATAATAGAGACGAAAAAGCTCGCCTATAAGTAGAATAGAGATGTTGCAAGAGATGAGGGAAGAGGAAGTGCGCCCAGCTTGAAGCAAAGAATACGGAGGGCCTGTATTGGGAGCTGGAGGAAATATCTTACCGGTTGCTGATGCAAACCAGGCTATGTAGGAGCTGCGACGACACAACATGAACAAGGGCGCAACCATCTTCAAAATAGTCACCCCAAGAAGGAGGAATGCTCAGGAGACAAAAGTTCATTAGCAATGCTCATGACCAGCTCCTTCTGGATCACGACAAAATTCTGCATAGGTGGCGACAGCATTATAAATTACTTTTAAATGAACAGTTTCCCCGGATATGCTTTCCAAGAGCTACCCCTAACTGTGAAGAAGTACCCGACATTACAGTCGAAGAAGTTAGTGAGGCGGTCAAATACTCCAAAAAACGAAAAACGGTTGGGCCAGATGAGATGCCCTCTGAGTTCTGGAAAAAGATGGGAGACATCGTTCAGATGGCTTAGAATTCTCATCTCCAAACTTATGAGAGGTAATCCAATGCCGAATCAATGGAGGGAAAGGTACAGGTGATACGCGAAACTGTGATAACTACCGTTCATTCAAGCTGATGTCACACACCATGAAGATCGTTGAGCGGGTATTAGGTGGCCGACTGCGAAAAAATAGTACGAATATCTGATGATCAGTGCGGGTTTGTCACGGGTAAATCAACCACATATGCAATCCAAAGAATAAGGATCATAGTGGGAGAACATGGTGATTCCTTCAAGGATTTGAATATTGCATTGGTTGACTTTGAAAAGGAATTCAACAGACAACTACGAGATCTGTTATGGGTGGCGCTAAAACATCGAGGAGTTCCAGAAATCTATGCTTAGATGATCATATGCATACGAAAGAGCAAAGACAAGAGTAAGACACCCTGCTGGAGGTTTCAGAGGTTTCATACTAAATTGAATTGTTTCGTCTCTTAAAAACAGAAAGCAATTAGTTAAAATAGGAGATAAATTTAGTGATTGCCTTGCTATCAACACTGGGGGCCAGAGGGCTCTTTGCTTGCCCCAACTTTATTTATTATTCTTTTTTTTAATTATTATCTATAACTATTTTATAATTATTTTTAATGTTTATTCTCATTGTTATTCATTTTCATTTACATTTTTACATCTTAATTACAATTTCGTACTATATAGTGTTGTTTTGAAATGGCCATTCGCTTTGGAACCTACACCACTGATAGACTATGTACACATAAATACTTCATTATTGAAGTAGTTTCTGTTTTTAAATGAATGTGATTGCTTATTGACAATAAAATGAATTGGAGTTATATCTTTTAACTTCTACGCAAATTATGTGTCATCTACGGCCTCTTTGCTCTAGAAACCTCTTCGAGAAAGTGTACTCTACTTAAGTTCAATCAAAATTACAATACGAGCTGGTTAGTTGAGAAGATACTCTGCACCTTTGATTTGTACCCAAAAACATATTTTGAAAATTATTTGGCAAATGGAACGATGCTATCATAGCTTTCTATTATTCAAGAATTCCAGAATTTTTCCACTCAAATATCTTCTTCTAAAGCTTTAAAAATTGTTTTTATAAGAAGTGGTTACCTTTTGTTATTTATATTCAACACTACACAACATTCGACACCAGTTAATTGTTAGCTTTAGAATACATCTTCATATTATTTCAATTTATAAGTACTGCCTTCTTGGAGACCTTGGTACGAGTATTGATAGCTTTCAACATTCGATTTGAGATACTTGTAACTTTTTTAATCAAATAAAAAAAATTTAATTGAATTGAATTTAATATTAAACAACAAATTTATTTATACTAGTATCGCGATTGGTCGAAATTCGACCGAGAGGAAGAAAACAAACAGCATGATTTTTTTTTACGCATCTATGGCACAGTACCTTTCGAATGATATAAGTTTTATTCCCTTCCTTTTATAATAAATACTAAAAAAACCTACGATAAATTTCGTGTTCACGTATTAATATATAAGATTAGTTTCTTTTCGTACACTACAGACAACACTTCAATAAGTCTCTCAAGCTATCAATAAGTCACTTCTATTATAATTATAGGTCTTTGCCTTTCGTATTACATAATCAGCGTTCTATCGATTCACAAACAACTTTTTAAAATTGCACGACATATGAAAATATTATAATTGTATGCATAAGTATAATAATTTGAACCGGCAATCAAGTTGATCTTCACTTAAAAAAAGAAAATGCTTCCGCACTTATGATAAATAGCTAAAGTTGAGAACTTATTGCACTTTGCTTAATCTAGGAATCTGAAGCGACTGCCTTTTACTTTTAAGTCGGCAGCAAATATAATATCTTCGTACCGATATAAATATCTCAATGTAAGCATAATATGAGAGTGCGGTAGTAATATGGGTTTCCAGATAAAGAATTGCGAATAACAAATAAAATAGTTTTTTCCCATCAATCATAACTTCCAACAAACTATTATTAACCATTCTAGCGTGATCCGTAACTCTGAAGAAGCATACGTAAATGGTTAGTAAAAATAAATTGAGTGAGACATGGGTTAGTCACTGCACTAAACCTAATTATTATCTAATAATTAAATTTAAATTTTACTACAAAAGTCACATACCTATGCGTAGACGTGCAATCGTAGCAAGTGCGATTCGAGGAATTCTAATTCTACTCATCTACTCAGATTGGAAGTTGAGTTATTGATGGATGTAGAATTAATAAGAGATTGATTAAAATAAAAAGTAAGCTTTTAGTATTTACCATTTGTATCCATTTCAAAGCCATACCTAGAATTTGGACTTGGGAGGGTTCGAACAATATCAGAATATGCCGACTCCCTGTGTGTGCTAGAAATGCTGATTTAAAGCTGTATTATTTATATAATTAACTCGGAAAGGTTGTAAGCTGTATATTATGTGTTTAGTTGAGTCTGTTATCAGAAGTCTTTCTTATAAGTGAAACAATCCAATGAGCAAGTTTTCAAAGTGACATGCTCTGACAGCTTGATGTAACCCTCTAGTTGATACACGTGGATTCTTTTCTCTGCAATTAATTGCCTTGGATGCCAGTCTAGAAATCCAATATGGATATGTCCGTGACTTGTAAATAAGAATACTTCCCGCATTGGAAAAAGACGTCTATGGCAATAAGTAAATAAGTTAATGAACAATTGATGACAAGCCGCATCAAGGTTGAAGGTTCAAAATACACCCCATACACGTAGTAAAAAATAAGACGAATCATTTTATAGTGACGGTATTATGAGGATACGTATATCCTCCTCAGAAGTAAAAATGAATATATGAAAGGTCTATCTATAAAGTGGACTCATTTTGGGGTTTTGGGTTGTAAAATTACCCCAGAGAGGACTCGTTTATTTTTGGCTCCTATATGGAAAGAATATGCGGAGTGGTCCTCTGAAGCACATAAATATTGGCAAATAAATCCTTATAATAACTGTCTCAGGTGTTACTAGGTTTTTCATTTGAACATCTAATAAAAACCGATGAGCAATAAGAGATCGAAGAAATGGAAAGATCTCTTCGTAGGAAAGTCAACGAAACCTGAAACATAAAGAACTAGCGAACCCGGCTAGATGTAATTAACCAACCTAAAGATGTATAGATCGACTTCTCAGAAAGAAGAAAAAGGAGCATGAGAAGCGTTCGATTGAGGAGATTGAGAGACTTTATTGTAGGAAAGGTGTTCGAAAATTTTACCAAAAGGTAAATAGAACATGCCAGAGTTTCAAAGCCATAACAGAGGGATATAAAACGTCAATGTAGTAGAAGAATCGCACTCGGTGCTGATGATATGAAAGGAACACTTCGGCATACTATTAAACGGCGATGATGATCAATATTCCGCTGTCAGGCAGAATGAGTCATTCAATAGGACGATGATAGTCAAGATTCCCGTCAACCCATTAAGAATGAAGTGAGGATATCGATAGCGATATCTAAACTTAAATCCAACAAAGCTGCCGCATATAAGATCTTGACTGCCGTATTATGTGAACGGCTAAAACCGATCGTCAACAATCTGATTGGTTTCAGGCCGGGAAAGTCCATCATTGACCAAAAAGTCACACTACGGCAGATCTTGGAAAAAACCCATGAATATAAAACCGATACGCACCACCTTTTCATCGATTTCAAAGTTGCCTATGATAGCATGTAGATTAGATTTAGATTAGATTTAGATTTTATTAATTCACAAATTAATTACAATTCTTTACAAAGATCGAAAAATCAAAAAAGCATGGCAATAAGCCGTCTGCCGATTGACAATTTTTTAAAAAACCATTACTACTTTATGGATTGCAATTTAATAAACGAAAAGCGTTATTCTTTAAAATTAGAAACTTTCTGTTATAATTCTTCGCCGATAGGCTAGAGCTATTTTACAGTACGCTACCAGAAGAGACGTTTGCGGTTCGTTGAGCTTACTTATGATTTCTTCATGGGAAATTTCATCTACTCCAAACAAGTGCCGTCTAGTTTCCCGGAGCGTAGGACATCTTCCCACGAAATGAAATATATCCTCCCTCTCCGCCATGTTACATATATTACACAAGACCGGTAGATCTTCCCTATGCGGTTGATAATTTAGTGGAAGTAGTTCAGCTCGCAGTTTTAGCATAAGTGATATTTCTTCGCAGCTATTACCATCGTGAAAGTAGTTTCGGTCTCCCAAATTATGATCCAACTGCCTATAAATAGATCGATGCAGTGACTCTAATGCTTCTCTTTCAAATTGTTGTCTGAAGTTAACATCTACTGCTGCTAACAACTGGTATAGCTTTGGCTTCCATGACTCCGTGCTTGCTTCATCCAAATCCAAGCTTATTCCACACTCGTGCGCTAGTTCGCTCCAATTTCTGTACCAACCATTATTGCATCGTAGTGCTTCCTGATAGCATGTATAGAGACCATTTATACAGAGCCATGTCTAGTCTTGACACCCCTGTCAAGCTGGTCCGTTTGTGCAGAATGGCGACGGAGAACTCTCGCTGCTCCATCAAAGTCGGTAAGAACATCACCGAACCGTTCGATGTCAGGAAAGGTATTAGACAAGTTGACGCGCTATCATGCGATCTCTTTAACATAGTACTTGAGAGAATTGTACGAAAATCACAAGCCAACACCGGAGGTACAATCTTTTACAAGTCTGTACAACTACTCGCTTACGCCGATGACATTGACATAATAGGAAGAATTCAGCGGGCCGTCAATGGGGCATTTGCGAGTATTGAGATCGAGGCAGCAACTAGCGATCAATGAAAGCGAAACAAAATATATTCTGTCTACAAAAAAGGACACACAACATCGGCGTCTTTGACAGAACGCCACAATAGACAGATATAATTTCGAGGCAGTAAAGGATTTTTTCTGCCTAGGCTCTATGGTGAGCTCCAGAAATGACATCAGTGGGGAGATCAAACGAAGAATTACTCTTGCCAATCGTTGTTTCTATGGGCTAAAACGGCAATTGAGTAACAAAGCCCTATCTCGAACTACTAAGGTAACTCTTTATAAGACAATAATTATCCCAGTCCTTCTGTACGGCGCAGAGGCATGGGCTTTGTCAAAATCGGATGAGTGTGCCCTTGGTTACTTTGAGAGAAAAGTTCTGCGACCGATCTTTGGTCCCGTCTGCATAGACGGCGAGTGGAGTAGAAGGTACAATGCCGAACTATACGACCTATATATTGACATCGACTTAGTCAAAAGAGTTCACATGGCGACTAGGACGGCTGGATCATTTAGGGCGGATGGAGCCCAACCTTCCCACCAGGAAAGTCTTCGAATCCACCCCGGATGGACGGCGCAGTAACGGACGACTTCGCGGTAGGTGGCGCAATCAAGTGGAGGGGGACCTCAACCAACTTGGCTTGCGCAACTGGAGGTAGCTGGCTCGTAACTGTGCTGGCTGCGGAGGTTTGTTGGTTGAGGCCCAGGTCCACCCCGGACTGTAGCACCACCTAAGTAAGTAAGTAAAGACTTATACTCCTTTATTACTTCAACGCTCTCACCCTGATAGGACTGATGCGAGAGTATCTTATACCGTTATTTCTAAAAAAATCACCAACTTTCATCCCGACAAATTTACAGTCAAATTCCATTTTTGGCGGTTCATAACAAGCTGCATTCCTTCTAATGTGTCCGACGAAAACACTACATCATCCACAAACTTTAGCGCTAGTATCCGCACACCGCCAAGCTCGATTCCTTCTTCTACTTCTTCTACTATATCGTTTACTAGCAGATACCTGCAACTTTGTCTGCGTGGTCCACAATAACATTATGTGATGCGATTAAAGTTAGTGGTGTAAACCATATTTAGCTTAAGAACTTAAGATTTGCTGTAATTTTCAACAATACATATCAGATTTTCCTTTAGCTATCAAGCTGAGCTACCATCTGTTGGTGCAGTAGTAACTTTTTAATTTACTTCACATTTTCATGCAACAGTTTGGCATGTGTAGTATTCATTTCTGGACTTACACCAATATTTTTCAGAAATGACTTACACAAGAATGACTTTAACCGCTGCATATGTATGTACTTAGCTAACAGAAGGACTGTGTCAAAATGAACATGTGCATACCATAGCTATAAATGTGCGCCTATATGTAGGCAAGGAAAGAAACCACTTCCTTACTTAGAAGGCGGTAAAGTTTGGAAGTATAGGAAATTAATGTGGAATTGGAAATTAATGTGTTTAATTTTGTTATATTGCATCCAAAAGTATGTAAAAAAAAATCAGTAGTTCTCGAAGTTACCGAATGAATAGATTTATAACGCCTGGTTTTGTCTGCTGTTTTTAATCTCTGTGTTTATTTCTCTTCATGTCTTTAACCCCTTAAGGAGTATCGTAATAATTCTTATTGGAGATAAGGACTAATGTCCTAAGGTATAAAAAGCCAAAGTTTTATTAACATCTGTAATGTAGTTTCTGTGTGATACCTGCCCATTTCCAACTTTACTTATCATTTTATTATATGTATGCTTATAGAGTAACGTGCTTTAGATGCATTCTTAACTCATATCTCTGTATATAAATAACATGAAGAGTTACCTACGTACTTAAAATGCATACTTGCTTAACTCCTATTTGCGTTCCACATTCTTCTTCGTTCTTCAATGAAGAACGAAGAAGATGATAGTCAATTTAGACATTTTCAACTTTGACATAAACATAAAACTTTAAATTTCGACCTACACCATTTATATAAGCAAAGTTGACTTTACAAAAATATTATTAACTTCCGGTGCACAATATGAAGCGGGTTTCATGTTTGTTTTTATTGAAATTAATTACTAACAAATAAGTGCCATGCCAAATGGTTTTAATTAAATGAAATTGCTTTATTACGAAATTGATTTATAGTGTCAGTGATTGTTCAATTGCCCTGTTTTTCTTTCGAATTAGGTCTCTTATATTTGGTCAATGCAGCTGGTGTCACGTCGCCATTTACAGTGTGTTATTTGAAGTACCACATTCAGAAGTCAGTTTTCGAAAGTTAAATTCAGAGGAACTCGTAGGTAAGGGAATATTTTTATTTCTCAATATTTTTAAGGCTTCCTGGGTATCCTTTGAAGTTTCTTTCTTTTATGATTAATTTCGGAAATGCAACGCGGCGCAAAATGATGTATTAAGAGTGATATCGTTCAAATGTTGGGCTTCAGCGTTTCTTCAAATTTGAGCAGTTTTTATGGGATTTTCTCAATACTTCCGTCGACATGTTCTCTATCTCTGGTCTAATATTGTCATTGAGGTAACGAGAGGATTCTCCATCGCGTTTCTTAATACTTCCGCCGGTATGTTCTATATTTCTTGTCTAACGTTGTCATTGAGGCCTGCGAGAGTCTATGGTTGTTCACATATACCAATGACTTCTAATAAACCCAAAGAAAAAAGTTTGGAAGAGCTAGATCGGGTGATCTTGGGGACCAATTCAAATCGCCAATATGGGCGATAATACGGCTTGGAAAAGTATTCTTTAACAGGTCCATTTTGTTGCCTGCTGTGTGTGCAGTAGCACCGTCTTATTAAAACCGCATACGCTCCAACCCAAATTCATCCAATTCGAGTAAGTGGTTCCGTAGCGCTCGCCAGTGATAGTTTCCACGTTGCCAGCACCGTCTTCGAAAAAATAGGGCCCGGCCTCTCTTACAGCACAGATACCGCATCACACAGTAAGTTTCGTCACTAATGATTCATTTTATAGGAAATATCTTCATGGTTGAGGTTTATGATGAACTCCTTCACACTCCGACCACAGCAGCAATATTCTCTGCTGAGCAGCCTGCTCTTGGTCTACCAGCCCTTGCCATATCTCGTGTTGATCCAGTCTTTTCGAGGCGTGTGCGACCAGTCGATGTCGAATGGTGGTGATATGGATATCTTCGACGAAATTCACGTTTTGTTCTTATCACTGATGAATTATTCCGCACGAAAATCGACACAATTATTCCACGTTCTTGAGAAGTATACCATTCTACTGTTCATCGTGTTTTTTTTTTGTTAAAAAATTGTGAGCTTCTGGATGACATACTCGTATGTACATATGTACATTAGTATGAAATGCTTCTGACTCCAAATTCCTTGACAAGTCACAATTGTCAGCAAGCTATTTGCAGATGGAGTTTCAAATTTGCAAGTGAGGTAGACGTAATTTTTTTTTTAGGGATAGACTGCTAACAAAATGGTATGACTTCCTGTGGCCCACATATGTTAAGTTGTGGATGACATACTCGTATGTACATATGTACATTAGTACGAAATGCTTCTGACTCCAAATTCCTTGACAAGTCACAATTGTCAGCAAGCTATTTGCAGATGTAGTTTCAAATTTGCAAGTGAGGTAGACGTAATTTTTTTTTTAAGGATAGACTGCTAACAAAATGGTATGACTTCCTGTGGCCCACATATGTTAAGTTGTGGATGACATACTCGTATGTACATATGTACATTAGTACGAAATGCTTCTGACTCCAAATTCCTTGACAAGTCACAATTGTCAGCAAGCTATTTGAAGATGGAGTTTCAAATTTGCAAGTGAGGTAGACGTAATTGTTTTTTAAGTATAGACTGTTAACAAAATGGTGTGACTTCCTGTGGCCCACATATTTTAAGTTGTTGGGTACAGACCAGGAAGAAGTTCTTAACACATCTAGATTTTAAATTTTGAAAGAATGGGTGCTGCAAAATCAAATATGTTTCTGAATTATATACAACTTCATTATAAGTGTGTAATAGGGCACAGGATCAAGAAGACCCAGTGTTTAGATTTTCGTATTCATGGATGATGAATTGAATAATTTTGTTTAAATTTTCCAATGTGTTCATGTCATTCCATTTACTTTGGATGTATTAAGTCGCGTTTTCGTCGATCCATAAGATGATCGTAGGCAGCTGGAACCTTAAAAAATTGTGTCAAAATTTACAATAAAGTTTGAATTAAGATTTTGAAAAAATGTTATTTCAAACAAAGTTTGCTTTTCCCGAATATACATTTTTCGTATGTTCTCCCGTTTTTGAAACACAATAGTTCAAAAGATTAAGTTTTCCCCGCGCATAGTAATAATAATAAAAGTCTAATTAGTGCCCATTATCTACCAAAACCTTGAACCTCCTGCTCTAGGAAGTAATCCCTTAAACGCAACTACATGATTGCATGGCGTTAATTGGAAAGAATAGACAGAGAGAAAGATTGGTGTATTGGATTGAAACTAAGGAGATTTTAGGTTTCAGAAAAAATCCTAGGGTGATGTCCAAATGACTGGGAGAAATGTTTAATTATTTTGTCATTCCTTCTGATTCACAGTATTTTTTTTGTCCCTACCTTATGTCACCATCATTAAAAGTATGTTTATGTCAACTATTCAAGACTACGACAATTCATTAATCAAAATTGTTCATTGCTCAAGCAGTCAAACTGCTTTGCAAGCCTTTTTGAAATTCGGAAGGAAGTCGGTTTATAGAAACCGACTTATCGCAAATTGATATTGTAGTACAAGACATATAGGATGTTTCTCGTTTCTCCCCATTTGCAGGCAACAAAAAGCGCTAGCGATCTTATCTCCATTCTACGTTCCCTCTAGCGTTTCGATAAAAAATATTTTAAATACTATTAACCCTATCTATAGCTCGTTTGAAGAATTTTGTTTGGCTGAACCGGAGCCCAAGAAGAGAACCGCTTCGAGTCCTGTAGAAGGCGAAACAGAAAAAAAGAAAGAAGCAGAAACCAAAGTTCAATACACCGCGGTGAGCTTAATAGATGCAATTAGGGGAAAGTTGAAAAATCTTACAGGTAAACTCAATGTTTCTTTATCAAAACCAAATACCAGGACTCAAAAAATGGTTACAGTTGAACGTGCGTAAAGGAAACGAATTGCTTATAATTCCTCGAATAAAAAGTGGATGGGTAAATTGCAGAAGTTGCCAAAGAGCAATGGTCACACTTTGCTACAAATGTTTTGGATGCGGGTACCAGCAAAAGGACTGCAGAGGACCAGACCGGCGGCACCAGGGGCTGTGCATCAAGTGTGTCGAAAAGTGCCACAAAAAAGCGAGTGCCAAAAAAGTGTACAATGCGTCTTATGCTCGGAGCGGAAACTCCAGCGTCCAATGAATACTACAAGGAAATCTCCATAGGAGTCGAACAGCAGACGACCTCCTTATTAAACTCAGAACTGAACTGGTAGCAGATGTATGTAGTTATCATCAGTGAACAGTACAAAACTGAAGATTAGAGGACTTTATTCAGAAGATCGACGGGGAGATCTTGGTCGCCAGAGATTGCAACGCCAGAGCACAGGAGTGGGGAATGCTGTCCACGGACTCACGAGGAAGGCAAATACTCTAGATGACTGCAAGACAAGGCTGAACATTGCGAACATAGGCAACACGCCCTTATTCAGGAGGCCTGGATAAACAATGAAACCGTCCCGAGCGTAACCTTCGCATCTAAACTGACATCCGCAAGAGTTGAAAACTAGAAAGTTATCGAAGACTAAACGGGCAGCGATCACCAGTACATCGTCTTTGACGTACGAAGAGAGCAACGCGTTTCTTAAGCCAAACTCAACGAAGAGCTTCTCACATCTGCGATCGAAGAGGGAAAAAGCGCTGTCCTAGAAATAGTGGGGCTTGCTGAAACAAAAGGCCATGGTGCAACTCATACGGCTGGAATGTGGCGCCTCGATGCCCCGAGTGAACGACCCCAATAGAAATAGGAAACCGGTGTACTGGTGGACCGAGGTGATAGCTGCGCTTCGAAGAAGATGCCTACATCTCAGACGAAAAGTCACCAGGGGAAGAAGAAGACCAACTGAACTTACGGTTGACATTCTAGCGGAACTTAGAACTATGTGATCCGAACTCAAGAGAGCCATCAATTCGAGCAAAAAACAAAAGCGAGAGGATCTTCGCCGGGATGTCACCGGCTACCCCTGGGGGCTAGGCTTCAAAGTCGTAATACGAAAGCTGGGAAAACAGGTGGCTAGCCCTGTCCTAGGCGAAGAAAGTATGGAGTTCATAGTGGGCACACTCTTCCCAACGCGTAGTGTCAGGCCTCCGACACCTCTTTTGCCCAACGACCAGCAATTCCGATGTTCAGCGAAGAAAATTAGATCCAAGCGTCGAAAACCCTGCAAAACCGAAAGGCCCTGGACCCAATGGAATACCAGCGATTGCTCACACATATCCTCAGCTGCTACTGAACACGTATTATACATTAGCAGCCTCCAGGAGGGAGTCTTCTCTAGCAGCTGGAAGTTACAGCACTTTGTACTGATCAGCAAAGAAAAAAGAGACCCGAATTCCCCATCAGCGTGCCTCTTTGTATACTTGACACCGCAGGGAAACTCTTAGAGCAGATGCTGAAACCAAAACTCACAGAAGCGGTGCAGAGAGCAGGAGATTTGTCCGAAAGACAGCACGGATTCAGAAAGGGCCACTCTACGATTGAAGCAATTGAAGATGTGGTAAGGTCCGCCCAAATGGCTCAGCACGGTAACCACCATTCAAGAAAGATTGAATTGCTAGCAACTCTCGATGTGCGAAATACTCAGCTAGATGGAGCGATATACTGAACCCCCTCGAAAATATTTTTGATATTCCCTAATATCTCTTGCGGATTATAAAGGACTATCTCAACGTGGAAGCTGTTATACAATACCTCAGAAGGACCTCGAATAAAAGAGATTACTGTTGGAGCAGCGCAGGGCTCAATCTTAGGACCTGATCTCTAGAACATCTCTTACGATGGCATCCTTCATACGGAGAAGCCTGAAGACACCTGGTGGGGTATGCATCCAATTTCTAGAAATCCAAAGGACCTAGGGAGTTAAAATCTTACAGGAAGGTAGATCTCGCCGAACAAAAGGGCATGAATGTTAAATCAAAATGGCATGCCTCCTTCGGGTTGCTCCCCGCACTATCGAAATTACCGTAAAATCGGCATACAATTTTCAGAAAACCAAAAAGGCTTAGAGTGCTA
The DNA here is from genome assembly GCA_945910035.1 of Brachypalpus laphriformis. Lineage (NCBI taxonomy): Eukaryota > Metazoa > Arthropoda > Insecta > Diptera > Syrphidae > Brachypalpus > Brachypalpus laphriformis. The sequence continues at coordinate 284,796,110 of OX246754.1, forward strand.
GAACTCTGTGAAGGTTATTACATAATGTACAAGTTTTTTTTTTAGAATTAACATGCGTCGAAGGGATTATTACTACCCTTATACTGACGCTCAGGTTACGGGCGGATGGGAAAAGGGGGGAGAGGAACGGTAGAGATACGAGTACCGGTTTGCATTGGCTTTAAATGTTTAAATGTTTAGGAAATACAGAGACTAGTAGATTATTTCGCAAACGTGTTCTTTGGCTTATAAATGAATCCCTATAAATGACAGTACGTCCGAAGTTCGTCTTGAGGGCGAACTAATGTGCATTCGAAGCATGGCGCGTATTGTGGGTGAAGTTTTGAAGGGGAGGAGTGCAACTGCCAAGTTCGATATATTGCACTGTTTTGTACCGTTGATTTCTCAACGGGTTTTAATATAGTATCTAATATAAACGCTTTGGGATTGATTTAAAATTCTAAAATAAAAATGTAATCCCATCTCTAGGTTGACATGTTTAAGTACAGTCTTGTGTTGTCAATTCTCATCGGACTATGTGCAATTTACAAGTCTTCAAATGGCCTCAAAGTGAGTGTAAATTTTATAATGCAACCGAATTCAAATCAAAAATTTCGTTCGATTTTAGAAAGATTGGTCCTATCAGATGCTCGAAATCAATACTAACAGCACCAATACCAGTGCTATCTCCCCTAATTTTAGGACAGTTCGCGTTAAACCTGGTGTGTACGGTGTAAATGGATCCCTCTTGCTGCTACAGGATTGCGGTGATGAGTGCTCGGTAAAATTTGTATTTTAAAGTTGTTGGTGTTTCTAATGTGGTATTTACAGGTAGAGGGAAAACTTTTGCGCAGTGCAGGAAATAGTCAATATATAACGATGCCGTTCCGTATACAAAAATGTTCATTGTCCTCATTTGTAAATAATCAATATAAAAATATGGCTATGGAAGAGATCGCGAACTGTTCGAACCTGCCACAGTTCAAGGGCAAGTGGACGCCACCACTAAAAGCTGGTGAGTATTTTGCGAAGGATTGCGTCATTTCCATAGAAAATTTTCCCACACATGTGTCACCTGGCTTATATAAATGTATTCTAACTTTCACCGCACCTTCTTTTTTCGCTACGGTTGAATTTCATGCGAAAGTCGAGAGGGCATATTAAACGCAATTATATAATATCTGAATGAAGTATTGTAATATTGTAAATATGTATAAGTATTACATAGCAAACTTATTGAGCATTTCTTCTCTACAAATTTGTCTTGTGTGCGTAAATTATAAATTGCAAATATGCTATAAAGAAATAATAGTTTTTTTATAACATTTAAAGTTTATTCACATTAGAATAATAATATGTATAGATTATTAGAAAATAATAAACAAAATTTATTGTAAATTATTAATGGACAAATTAAAATGGCCACATGAAATTTAAATGTTGACTATGTATATAAACTCGGTCGTCGATTCGCGAAATTTATTGACTACTTCTTAATTTTATGGCGCACATAGTCGTTCATTTGAGTAAGCTATCCGTTGAACTGTCCAACACGTCCAAGGAATAAGCATTCCGCTGAGAACATCGCCGTTGTAGAAGAATGTGTGCCAGAAGATTCAAATTGATCGATTCGTTATCTGTCGCAGCAATGGGAGCTGTCAATTTGACATGATACCTCTCGTTATTTCCTGTGGGCCTACATAAGAAGTGTTTTGGTGAGACGTCGCTTCTTAGTAAAGTAAGATTGAGCACGGAGTACAATAAGAAAAAATTACTGGCGGCCACTTTAGTCTTTTTCGCCAGTCATCAAAAGTGAATTACGATGTATAGTTTGGAACAAGGTAGGGCGCTGACAAGAGCTTTTTTTATTCAATTTTATTCAAGTTGAACGATTTAGTTGTATCATATTTCACAAATTTAAGCATAACTTTTTCATACTTTCACTTCAATATCAATTCAATCACCAATCTTTAAATAATAAAAAAGCTATAAACAGATTGACTGTGAATTGTTTTTTTGAGAAGCTTTCACTTTGCTGTGGATGATTCTCATCAAAATACGTTCGTGTTATTCGTGACATGTGGCTACCATTCCTTAAAGTGGCACGGAAATGGCACAAAGTGAGTCTCAACAAAAATAATTAGAGTTCTAAAAAGTCTATACGAAGAAAACACAACCACTGTATGGATCGGAAACATCTTATCTAACTGGTTTCAATAGAAAACAGGAGTAAAACAAGGTTGCCTTCTGAGTCCTCTTCTATTCTCAATCTTTCTAGATGTCTTAGTTTCGTATCTCCCGGGAGGAATAGCATTCGTCGGGGTGAGTATAAAGCTCTTACTCTATGCTGATGACATCGTCATCATAGCGGAAACTCCTAACATGCTGCAGATTATGATCAACCGACTTCAGCAATACTGCAATCTTTGGAATCTAAATCTAAACACAAACAAATTCAAAGTCATGATCTTTCGCAATGGAATGGGACGCTATACAAGGGAAGAAAAATGGACCTGGCACAACGAAGAAGTTGAAAAAGTTAAAGAGTACAAATACCTCTGAGTTCTAATAACACCCCAGTTATCCTTTAAAAAGCAGCTAAAAGGGAAACTAAGTGAATCCAAACGCGCAATAAGCTGTAGCTGGAAAGGTATCCTGAGCAGGAGAAATATTGCACCAAGTACGAAGTACAAGATTTTTAAAGCCGCCGTCAGGTCAATCATGTGCTACGTGGCACAAGTCTGGGGCATTTTCCAGTTTGATGAGGTAGAAAAAATGCTTAGATACTACATTAAGAATATTTTCAGACTACCAGAAAACACCCCGACGTACATGCTGCATCTGGAAATTGGTCTACCACCGCTGTACATTCACACTCTGAGATTGCATTTCTTATATGTTCTTAAAATCATTGGACAACCAAGTCAACGGCTCCCAAATAAGATTGTTACCCACCTTAAAAATAGAAGTCTTCAATTCTTTGATGAATGGGTAAGGCTGGGACGCGACTATAACGTTGCCATATACACTTCAAGCAATACCTTGGGCTCTTTAGGAGTTATTAGTAAAGATCGAGGAAGGCACGCGTGAAACGTTCAGGGCAAAAAGCCAGCAAAGCCAAACAAGAAATACGTATACAGTTCTTCAGCACTACCTTTATGATAAGAACTATTTCCATGATCGTAACAGCTTGGATGTAATTTCAAAAATTTTTAAAGCCAGAGGTGAACTGTTCTTCTTCCTTTTATCAGCGAGGCTATGATCCGAAAACAAGGGATCACAACCCTCCCACTTCACCGCATTTCTACTGATCCGCATGTGGGGTTCGCCTATTTGACCTCAGAAAATATCGGCAGGCCTGCCGATTTTGGATCCCTCGGTTACTGAGGCCAATGAAATGCCGATGTCGTCGCATTTGTCTGATCCAGGCGTTTATAGGCCTGCCTTGCCTACATCGCGATGTCTTTGGAACGTGCATTGATATTGCCTTTTTAACAGGGTTCAAATGATCTCTTCTTTGAACGTGGCAATACCAACTGAGCCGGTCACGTTCTATTTTTTGTACGATGGTTTCCTTGATGTGAAAGCTTCCACGGATCTTCGAACTTCTTATTCGATCAAGCTTTGTCACTCCTGCTGTCATGCGAAGCATCTTCATCTCAGCTGCGGTTAATTTACTCTCATACTTTTTGTACATCGTCCAACATTGTGAACCGTATGTGAGCGCTAGACGTACAACTGCGGTGTAGAGCCTTCCTTTCAACTTAGGGGGCATTTTTCTGTCACAGAAGATAGCGGAATTTTCTCGCCACTTCATCCACCCTACGCTTACACGATGATTGATGTCGTCATCACAAGTTGCTTTGCTATTGATCATAGATCCCAGATATTTGAACTTTTCGCACTTGGGAAGCACTGTTCCATTCAAATAAATGTCTGGAATAGGCCTGAGTGGATCAGAGAACGGGCAGCACAAGTACTCTGTCTTTTTTGAACTAATGCGATACCCATTTCCCTCCAAAACGTCCACCCACACATCAAGTGCTCGTTGCAGGGATGTAGGATCCAGAGGTGAACTGTTGCGGTTTAATTATCTGCCATACATATCCGAAGGAAATGCTGAATGTTCTTTGTGTAACCAAAGAGCTAGAGAAGGCGTCTATCATTTCATTGGAATCTCCCCTTTACTCAGCGAAATCAGAAGATCCAATTGGGAAAATACTCTTACGTCGGAAGAAATCATTTGCATTTTAAATGGTGAAAATTGGACTGTCCTCTATAATTACCTAAAATATAAAAGAGTAAACAATACATTGCAATACATAGCAAAAATAATAATAACAATAATTCAGCATTTTAAATAAGTAACAATCTTTAAGCTTCAAATTCAAAAACTCTCTTTCTCGGCTGACGGCAAAAGCCAATGTGAACTTATTGTGAACTTTTCTGTAAAATGAATTTAAATGTATTAATAAACTCACACTATTACTTACTACTTACTTACTACAAAGTGAGGAAAGAATGACACTCTTCGCAATCCACGATCGCACATGAGTACGGGATTCAAAAATGTTTGAATTCCTCCGCGCATGAATGCGTACTCTAACAGGCAGTCCCATTCACCAGCATTCATGAGTGCGCTCACCCCGGGAAGGGCATTCGTAAGTGATCCTGGATGCCCAGCTTTACTTACAAGTAAATCTTGTATATTAATACGTGAACACGAAATTTATCGTACGTTTTTTTAGTATTTATTATAAAAGAAGGGGAATGAAACATATATCATTCGAAAGGTACTGTGCCATAGATGTGCAGAAAAAATAAATCATGTGCGTATGTTCCCGTAAGTTAGTTAAAATAAAGTGAACATACACACATGATTTCCTCATATAAAACGCTTTAACTAAATTAATGAAAGCATTTTGATCACGTTCATGGCTGTATAAACTTATATCCGTTTGCCTTCACTCAGGAAAAAGAAGTAACTAATGAGCTGAAACGAGAGAAAAAAATACCTCCTCTGCGACCAAGGACGTGATATCAGCCCTGTCATCAAGTCTGATGTCGTATCAAGCTACACTCCGCATTAAAGCTGAAGAATGTATTTATCTGAATCGGCTAGAATTTTGAAATCTTTTTCAGAAATAGCTATTTTATATCTGCAGATATCATCCGGTATGCTAGAGTTCAGTCTTTTTTCATAGACCACTCCGTTAACGCAACTAAATATTTGCAGAGCTTCCCAATTCCTCCTTAAATCACTACAAATGATGCTTAGGACTATCAACCTAATATTTTGGGAAATTGACTCCCGCAATTCGAGTAGAATGCTAATTGACCTTTCTTGAGCCCAATAGAAGAAGTATTAAACTGGAGTAGAATGGAAATATTTTCAATTATTAAATTAAGATGGGAAAGACTAAACCACATAGTGGACAGAAATAAATAAATAGAAGAAATGGACAAACGACGAAATATCTGGAAAAAGTTAATGGCGTTTGCAATCATTGTATTCAAATAGTCAGGCGTTGACTGTCACCGCTCGAGCTGAACAAATTGCGGAAGCTGTGTTACTCACCAGAAGTAGTCACGATCACAACACATCAGTACATATACTAGTAATTCGGTAGCTCGATAGTGAGCTAGATAATCTAAGAAGACTGATAGAACCCGAGGCATAAGTAAATGGAAGCAGAGGTGGCACCAGTGCATTAAGGGTAGGTAGACCTACTGAATGATACCGGATATAGCGATATACATATACCGTATTTGTAGATAAGCCGATGACACGGATAAATTTACTTCTATCTTATACAGCTGCTAACGGCACGTTGGTTCCCTCACGCAATTGTTTGAAAAATCCTGCCCTGCTAATAGGCATAGCAGTATAAGGGGTCTATCATGGCGGAGCGATCAAATAGCGGAACTTATTCGATTTTCAAGAGTGGGATGGAACCTCGCTAAAAAGAGAATCGTGGAGGGGTTCGCCTATAGGGAAAGCGTAAAGCTCTGCAAGAAAAGGATTATGCTCGCAAAGAGAAACTCTTGGAGATTCTTTGCGCGTCTATAGAATAAACAAAAGAAGCGTCCCGCCTAAGGAAGACACTGTCCAAGAGACCAATGCCAGCATCCAATATTAGGAAAGTGATGGTACTTGGGCAGATTCGCATAAGGAAAAGCTAGACATACTATTAATCACTCACTAGTGGATAACTGGGTCAGTAGCAAAGTTTTAGGAGTGAATCCCTCAAAGACGGAGGTAGTTCTTTTCACTAAGAAGAGATCGATCCCTACCTTCTGACCCGCAAATATTGCCGAACGCATCAAAAAAGCAAGCGCAGCTTTCTACTCATGCAAAAAGGCATTCAGTTATACGTGGGGCTTCAAACCAGCTGTGGTGTACTGGATATACACGGGTGGTTGTAAGACCCATTCTTACACATGGTTCATTAGTATGGTGGAAGCTACTTGAGAAGTAATACCAGCTTTCAAATCTCATCAAAATCTAGAGGGCAGCGTGCATCGAAGTCATGGGATCAATGAGAGCAACACCAACAGCGGCGATGGAATCCATGCTTAGTTTCATTCCACTTGATCTATACTGCAGCAGTCTGGCAGCTAAAACCGCTGTAAGACTGAGAGAAGGCCGATTGTAGCCATCGATCCCTTACGACCATGCCTACATTTTTTCCCGGTGCTGGACTACGAGCAGATCGACGGAAACTGATTACATGAACCCGATGTTAGCATTTGAAAGGAGATTTATTTGCTACAAGAATTCCTGACAGAATGTACTGGAAAAACCGAAGAACTATGAAGAAAAAGGAATTGGCGTTCTAGGATGTGCGTTGGCATGGGAGCCAGAGTTTATTGTGAAGCCCTAGAAATAAACTACTCATTTAGAATAAACGACGACTGCGACGTCTTTCAGGCCGAAGTTACAGCCATTATATGTGAAAAGATCACTGTCTATGTAGACAGCTAGGCAGCCGTTAAGGCTCTGGACTCTGTTGTAATTAGGTCGAGGGTTGTGATCACTTTTAAACGAGATATCTAGAGCCAATGCGGTGACCCTCTGTTGACTACCAGGGCACATGGATATCGAAAGAAACGAAAGGACTGACGAGCTTGCTAGGAAAGGGTCCCGAGCGGCACGTATCCCGGGCTCTCCCTTTTGTAGTGACCCCAATCAGTTCCTTACGGAAGTAAGGACCGGTCAGGCAAACAGACACTGGAATCATCTGAATACATGCCCAACGGCCAGGGCTATCTTTAGCAAGAAGAGATCAACCTCTCTGGTGAAACTTAGTCGTTAGAGCGCACGGGTTATTTCCGGCATAATCACTGGTGGTCACCGTGCCTTTGGCATTCACACGAAACGGCTCAGTGTATTGTAAAAACGAATATTGTAGAACTCACTATTGCGTGGTTATCTTGCTCTATTCGTCAGAAGAATGAGGACTCTTGATAGTTACTTCTTCTCAGAGCTGGAGGACTTAGGTAATATTGAGCTCACAAACCTCCTGAGATTCATATCATTATCTGGGTGGTTATAACAGCGAACTATGAACGTGTGGAACGTGAACAAATGCTTTTGCACTGGAATGCCTAAGGTATTCCAAGAAATTTATTAGTTTCTCAAAAAATAGAACTAGAGACATTCTATCAGTGAGCAAACAGAATGCTAAGATCCTTACTGACTTCCTAACTGGACACTGCTCTCTCAACTACCATCTCAAGAAAATGGGCAGTGTTCAATCGGAAACGTGCCGTCTCTGTCTTGAAGACACCGAAACATCCCACCACATACTCTGTGATTGCCCAGCCATAGCCAGACGGACGCTAAATCATTTTAATAAAGGCGTCACATCATCTGATGTCACCTCTTCTTCAGCTCGAACTATTCTTAGCTTCATTAATGAACTTGATAGCTGAAATCAATTCAAATAATCAACCAGGGGATACCACAAAAGATCTTTTTAGGTCGCAGTGCTCCGGTGGTCATTCTCTGCCTTTCCTCCCCATTTACCAAAAAAAAAAAAAAAAAACAGCGGACCATCTCTACAGCGTTTCTAGGGTTAAATAATTGGGCACAATGGAACCGAACCGAGTGATTCTTTTTGTCACAAGGCACCCATCTACCTAACCTAACCTAACGACACGACTGTCATCAAGCGCACATTCGAATATGAAGTCTTCCTCATATGTCTAAAATGGAACATATTACAAGAACTTTGCCGAATGGAGATTAGAGGACTAGAAAGGCTACAACCAAATGCAAGGAATCGCGGAGCAGCAAAGTGCAATAATGCACGAGCCTGATGTACGTGCGTGATATAATGTTTAATGGCGGTTTCGCGAAAGGAGCAGGGGCGGAATCAGGTTTAGCTGGATAGAATTCCACACGTTTACTGGGTATAGGCTCGTTTTCGTCTGTGGATTCCATCTCATCTGTGGGTCTACACTCTGTAAAACCAGAGAGCGGTTGAGAAGGTTCATATTTCACTTTACTTCGGATCACAGCAGACTCAATGAGAGAGATGAGCCTGAACCGTGTAAGGTGTAAGGTAAATGGCTCATGCTTTTATTCAAGATGCAAAGAAATCGGATTGATACACTTCTGGCTGAAGTTGATGCAAATTGTGAAAAACTTGTACGTTAACATTCGGTGAGGTTAGGTTAGGTTGAAGTGATTGCCAGCTAAAGCCAACACACTTAGGCCATTGAAAGATCCGTTGTGATACCACACGGATTATGGACAAACTTCTCAATATCTATCAATATGTTGAGAGAAATCAAGTTCTTAGAGCGTTTCAGATCCAACTTTGACCAAATCTGTTTTGTCGGTAAATGCGTTGTACCACTTGTCCCCTCAAGATTTTTACTCTAAATAGCATTCAGCTTTAGTTCAAATTTGCTTGTAGCGATTGGTAAAATTTGTATTGTTGTTCCATGTGTAGCGAGTTCATCAGCCTTACAGTTCCTGGAATACCATATCTCAATGAGAGACGATCGGAAATCTAGAGTTATTTTCGAATTAAACATAAAGATTCCAAGGAAAAAAGATGCGAATATCTTGGATATCAGACTTTTTTTAAGGCCAATATAAGCCTTCTTCGATCGCCATTATTTTTTTCATTATTTTCGCCTGCAACTCGTTTCAATGATGTGAAAGACAGAAGGAGAGACTGACGTTAAGCCTAATTTGGGGTGGCAATGGTGTATTGGTAACGTCGTCAATTGCCACGCTTATTGTTCATGGTTCAAATCCCGATGTCAGCAAGTATTTATTTATTTCTCACGAACTATGTAAAGTCAGTTCGATCAATTGCGAAAGCTTGTGTGTACGCTACTGCGAAGGCATAACACTGGCAGTAGGTTGGTCATATGTAGTCGGGAAAAAAATACTATGAATCGGAAGCAAAGACAAAATTAACAAAAAATCTCCCCAGTTATCTGGATGCCACACACGGAGATTTTCTGAGACGTAAATAGCTTAGTTTTAGAGCACTACACAAAATCTTTCTCTCTCTATCTATACTTTCTAGCGCCAGCACTATGTAACATATTTAAAGGGTATTCATAACCCCTTGAGTGCACGCAAATTAAAAAAAAAAAAAAACTTAAAGCCATTACATTTTTCTAAATAATTATAAAATTTAATTAATTACTTAATTTTAAATTTATTTAATGGTTATGAATAGAGAGTACATTGAACGTAAATACAGTATGGGCTGCAAGAAAGCTATTACAAGATGGTAATAATAAAAATTTAAACGTATGCTCAATATGAATAATGCGGCCGCACACCACCTAGAGTAACTCAATTCGTACTTCAAACAAATATTAAATCAGAAATTCCCGATCAGTTGGGACACCATCCATGGAGCAAGTATGCGCTGGGCCCTAGTTCCATCGAGCTGCAAATAACTACACTAAATAAGTTTCTTCTCTTTATTTAAAACTCAAAACTCATGTGGTGCAACTGTATTAAAAGGGTTAAACTAGTAGGCATAAGAAAATATTTAAAAAAAAACTACACAGTAAAAAACACTTCATCTATTTTATTAAACGTGTTGGCGCCGTGGTGCAGTTGCTAGTTTTTCAGACCACTGCGCGTGAGGTTCCAAGTTCGAATCTCTAAAAATACCGAAAAGCTTTTTCACGGTTCCACCTCTCGCGAACATTTGACAAACATCCGAGAGCATTGTTGTCACGAGAAGCTTCTCAAAAACAAATTGCCCTTCGGATACGGCACTAAACTGTAGGTCTCTTCCATTCGTGTGAAAAAATATAACGCACATAACACGAGTGGTTGCGAGAAGCTAGGGCCAGGCACTTGAATACATATATATGTATAATGTGTATATCTTATTATATGAGAGTAATACGAACCCAGAAGAAAACCATAGTGAGTCCTTTTATGCCACTTACTTACTTATTTAGGTGGCGCTACAGCCCGGGGTGGACCTGGGCCTCAACCAATAAACATCTCTAGCCAGCACGGATACGAGCCAACTGCCTCCAGTTACGCACGCCAAGTTGGTTGAGATCCCACTCCACTTGTTTGAGCAATCTCCCCACTAATGTCATTTGCCGAGCTCACCATAGAGCCTAGGTAGACAAAGTCCTTTACTACCTCAAAATTATATCTGTCAATGTGGCGTTCTGTCTAAGATACCGATGTTGGGTGTCCTTTTTTGTAGACAGCATACAGCTTTCATTGACCGCTAAACCCATCTCTGCCGCCTAGATCTCAATACTCGCAAATGCCCCATTGACGGCCCACTGAGTTCTTCCGACTACGTCAATGTCATCGGCGTAAGCGAGTAATTATACAGACTTGTAAAAGATTGATGCTAGAAATCTCTTATTTCCGAAGCAGGCCCTGATCAAAGAATTTCACAAAATCCAAGGTAATGCCAGAATCCCACTTTGTGCTGAGATTGGGAGCTCCACCACCCTGAGACTGCGCTCAAGATACCCCCCAATAAAACTAGCAAAAAAGTTAAATGCTGAAAACTTCTCCCTCGAAGAATCTTGGTCATCTTCATAGGCAAATTCCGGTAGACAAAGTCTTATATTTAGAAACGAAAACAGAGAATCCGAATTTGAACTACCGAGGAAAGCATGGTGCAGCCTAAACCAGGTACGGACTTCTACTGGGAGATGCAACGGTACCTTAGCCAAATGGGGTAAAACTACTGACCCGTCCTGCTTATGTGGTGCTCCCGTCCAAACGATGGAACACATCTTGCTCGACTGCCCTGAGCTAGGGTAACCTAGATGACATCAGAAGCTATCGCCTGGCTACAATCACTGCAACTATAAAATGTCTATATACATATATGTTTTGTAATTTCTTTTTTTGTATCCATACGCTTAATAAATAAATAAATAAATAACAATAGTAGTATATTCTTTTATTAAAAATGGCTGGCCTTCTGATACAAATCTACTCGTATATCCTTGACTCAAAATCCATCAACTCTTTGTCTCAACTTATGCTCTGTACTCGGTTAACCGAAAGTGTATCTGAGATAATTTCTTCTCTGAACAGGGTAGTCTCTACTCAAATCTCTTAACATACGAGTATACTCGCATATGTATATCCAGAGCGAGATTCTATATTCCCTGAAATGGTTTAACGTTGTATAAACTTTTATATTTATCAATTGTTCAAAATCTCTAAGACAGCTAGTCTTGAAACCTTCTGCGGCTTACTGATCAGTCTTCTAAGACTAGATCTCAATGTCATGTAATTGAAGACGAACTTCCTAACTGGAATTCTGTATAAAAGTTAAGTCAAGCGCAAATTATTGATGAACTTCTTACATTGAATAAACAAGATACAAGTGCGCCACTGAATAATCGTGTGGCTTAGAAAAAGTCCTTCAGATGCTTGTCGATTTTAAATCGAAGATTAAAAACTATCAACCAAATTTTGTGTGGTAGATGCTTAATGTTAGGGAGCAGACTCAAACGCTTGGGAACATAAATACAATACTTGAACTCTTGTTCTAAAATCCAAAAATAGCCACAACCGCAAGGTTTTCCCATAACTACTGGATCTAATAAAGTAAACTGTCTAGGGAACTTAAAGGGCTGAATAGAATCTGTACATATGTGTCTTGAATCTATAGCTGGATCAAACACAAATCAATTTCTGTCGCTACATAAAAGGTCCGTTTATTGAGTCCAGGCCGCTCGGGTTTTGTTTTAAAAACGCTCTGAGATGTTTTTGAGAAACCTGGGGTCAGTCTGAAATCGCTCTGAAGTCAACTCAGGTCGACTGAATGCATTTTTTTTTATTATGATGCCTCAATAAATTTTCAACTAAAAATATAAAATTGGAATGTCGCATGCTCACTTTCAATAAAAATGATTTGACAAGCCATTAAGTTGTTTTCCAGTCTAGATGTAATCCAGTATGCATTATAAATATGCACAAGGTTCGATATTCACTATAAAAGCCTTGGACTTGATTTAAAATTCAAAAAAATAAATGTCTACCCACGCCTCCAGGTCGACATGCTTATATGCAGCATTCTGTTGTCAATTTTCATCGCACTATGTACAATTTGCAATTCTTCAAATGGCCTCAAAGTGAGTGTAAATTTTATAATGCAACCGAATTCAAATCAAAAATTTCGTTCGATTTTAGAAAGATTGGTCCTATCAGATGCTCGAAATCAATTCTGAAAGCACGAATACCAGCGTCGTCTCCCCTAATTTTAGGAAAGTTCGCGTTAAGCCTGGTGTGTACGGTATGAATGGATCTCTCTTGCTGCTGCAGGATATCGGTGATGAGTGCTCGGTAAAATTTGTATTCTAAAGATGTTGGTGTTTCAAATGTGGTATTTACAGGTAGAGGGAAAGGTTTTGCGCAGTGGAGGAAATAGTCAATATATAACGATGCCGTTCCGTATACAAAAATGTTCATTTTCCTCATTTGTTAATAATCAATATAAAAATATGGCTATGGCAGAGATCGAGAAATGTTCGAACCTACCACAGATCAAGGGCAAGTGGACGCCACCACTCAAAGCTGGTGAGTATTTTGCGAAGGATTGCGTCATTTCTATAGAAAACTTTCCCACACATGTGTCACCTGGCTTATATAAATTAATTCTAACTTTCACCGCACCTTCTTTTTTCGCTACCCTTGAATTTCATGCGAAAGTCGAGAGGGCATATTAAATTTAATTATATAATATCTGAATGAAGAATTGTAATATTGTAAATATGTTTAAGTATTACATATCAAACTTATTGAGCATTTCTTCTTTACAAATTTGTCTTGTGTGTGTAAATTATAACATTTAAAATTGATTTAAACTAGAATAATATTGTAATATGTATAGATTATTTGAAATTAATAAACAAAAGTTAAATTATTAATAGACAAATAAAAAAGGCCACATGGAATTTAAATGTTGACTGTGTATATAAACTCGGTTGCCGATTCGCGAAATTTATTGACATAATCTTTCATTTGAGTAAGCTATCTGTTGAACTGTCCAACACGTCCAAGAAATATGTATTCTTCTGATAACGTTGCCGTTCTAGAAGAATGTGTGCCAGAAGATCCAAATTGATTGATTCGTTATCGGTCGCAGTAGTGGGAGCTGTTAATTTGGCAGGTTATTACCTGTAGGCCTACGTGAAGTCACTAGCCAACATAAGGCGCATTTTGGTGACACATCGCTTTCCAGTGAAGTAAGATTTAGCACGTAGTACAACAACAAAAAATTACTGGCAAATATTTCAGCTTTTTTCTTTAGTCAAAAGTGACTTGCGATGTGTAGTTCGGAACAATCAATTTCAGAGGGCGCTGAAAAGAGCTTTTACATTCAATTTGATTCAAGTTGAATGATTCAGTTCTATTACACAAATTAAAGCACAACTTTTTCATACTTTCGACTTCAATTTCAATACAATCACCAATCTTCAAATAATAAAAAAAACTTAAGCCAGATTGACTGTGAATCGTTTTACCAAACACGCCTACTGTTCGTGTTATTCGTGACATTCGGCTACCATTTCTTGAAGAAGTGGCACAAAATGGCACGGACAGAATGCGTTTCGCGGAGGACTTTCAAATCAATTGAAAATTTTCAAATTGTTGCTTACTAGCTTTCCTTAAGCTGGGTATCTACGATCAGTAATAAATGCCATTCCTGGCGTGATTCTTTTTTTTGTTTTCGCTCACCATCCACTATCATCCATGAATGGTATTCCCCAGATTTGCTCTTCTCCTCCAGCCACGCCCGCCGACAACCAAATACAAAGTGATGATAGAATGACTTTCTTCGCAATCCATGATCATGCATGAGTACGGGATTCAAAAATGTTTGAATTCCTCCGCGCATAAATGTGCACTCTAACACGCAGTCTCATCCACCAGCATTCACGATTTTGTTCATCCCGGGAAGGGTGGTCGTGGATGCCGAGCTTTACTTACAAGTAAATATTTACAAATGTTTAGCAGGAAAAAGAAAGAACTAATGAGCTGAAACGAGAGAAATGCATGCAACGCAGCGAAAGACGCGATATCAGCCCTGTCATCAAGTCCTATGTCGTATCAATCTACACTCCACAGTAAAGTTAAGTAGAGAAGTATTTATCTGAATCGACTGGGACTTTGACATTTTTTTCAGAAATAGCTATTTTGTATCTGTAGATATCATCCGGTATGCTAGAGTTCAGTCTTATTTCATAAAACACTCCGGTAACGCTACTAAATATTTGCAGAGCTTCCCAATTCTCCCTTAAATCGCTATAAGGGATGCTTATGACTATCAACCTAATATTTTGTGAAATCGACACTCAGATTCCAGTCAGCGTACGAGTAGAATGCTTATTGACCTTCCTTGAGTCGAATAGAAGAAGTATTGAACAGGAGTAGAACGAAAATATTGTCAATAATTAAAACAAGATGGGAAAGCCCAAACCACATAGTGGACAGAAATAAATAAATAGAAGAAATGGGCAGACGGCGAAATATGTGGAAGAAGTTAATGGCGCTTGTAATCATTGTAAATTTTCAAATAGTTACCGTTTGCGCTGAAAAAATGGCGGAAGAAGTGCTA
This sequence comes from Brachypalpus laphriformis, assembly GCA_945910035.1. Taxonomy (NCBI): domain Eukaryota; kingdom Metazoa; phylum Arthropoda; class Insecta; order Diptera; family Syrphidae; genus Brachypalpus; species Brachypalpus laphriformis. The sequence continues at coordinate 284,811,181 of OX246754.1, forward strand.
CTCACCAGAAGTAAACAAAACTTGAGGTAGTCACGTTCACAGCACATCAGTACATATACCAGTAATTTGATAGCTCGATAGTGAGGTAGATAATCTAAGAAAACTCAAAGAATCCGAAGCATAAGTAAATGGAAGCAGAGGTGACACCAGTGCATTAAGGGAAGGTAGACCTACTGACTGATACCGGATATAGCGATATATACATATTTGTAGATAAGTCGATGACACGGATAAATTTACTTCTATCTTAGACAGCTGCTAAGCTGTTGGTTTCCTTATGCAATCCTTTGAAAAAGCATGCCCGGTTAGTAGGCATAGTGGTAAAAGGCATCTACCATGGCGGAACGATAAAAAAGCGAACTCATTCGAATTTCAAGAGTAGGATGGAATCTCGTTAAAGAGGGAATCGTCGAGGGGTTCACCTATAAAGAAAGCGTAAAGCTCTTCAATAAAGGGATTATGTTCGCAAAGAGAAACTCTTGGAGGTTCTTTTGCGCATCTAGAGAATCAACAAATGAAGCGTCCTGCCTAAGGAAGATCCTGGCCAAGACACAAATGCCAGCATCCAATATTAGGAAAGTGATGGTACTTAGACAGAGTCATATGAGGAAACGCTGGACATACTAAGGAGTCGCAGAGCAGTAAAGTGCAAAAATGCACGAGCCAGTCACATAAGACTGAAGTACATGCGCGATGAAATGTTTAATGGCGGTTTCGCGAAAGGAGCAGAGGGGGAATTAGGTTCAGCTGGATAGAATCCCACACTTTTACTGGCTAGGGGCTCCGCTTCGTAGTGGATTCCCTCTCATCTGTGGGTAAGAAGGTTCATATTTCACTTAAACTTTGGGTCACAGCAGCCCAATGAGAGGGATGAGCCTGAACCGTGTAAGGTGTAAGGTAAATGGCTTATGCTTTTATCCAAAATGCAAAGAGATCGGATTGATACACTTCTGGCTGAAGTTGATGCAAATTCTCAAAAACTTGTACGTTAACATTCGATAAGGTTAGGTTGAAGTGATTGCCAACTAAAGCCAACACACTTAGAGCAATGAAAGATCCGTTATGATACCACATGGATTATTGAAAAATTTCTCAATATCTACTCGTAAAACTAATTGGAGATTCTGATGAATCGTATCTATCTAATATCGGGTTTTATCAGATCACCTAGATTTTCTTTTGTAGGAGAGAGTAGGGCAGGTACCAAGAAGGTGGATAATAGTTTCGCCCACCTCTTCGTCCATACAGCTTCTACAGAAATCGTTGGAGAGCAAAACAAGCCTTGTGGCATCTTGTTTATAAGACATTGCTCAATGATAACAGCTTTTGTAGCGCTTATATGCAATCAGCGTTTCAGATCCAACTTTGGCCAAATCTGTTTTGTCACTAAACACGTTGTACCACTTGTCCCCTCAAGATTTATACTCTAAATGGCATTCAGCTTTAGTTTAAATTTGCTTGTAGCGATTGGTAAAATTTGTATTGTTGTTCCATGTGTAGCGAGTTCATCAGCCTTACAGTTCCTGGAATATCTCAATGAGAGACGATCGGCAATCTAGAGTTATTTTCGAATTAAAAGATAAAGATTCCAAGGAAAAAAGATGCGAATATCTTGGATATCAGGCTTGTTCTAGGCCAATATAAGCTTTCTTTAATCGCCATTATTTTCACCTGGAACACGCTTCAATGATGTAAAAGCTTGTGTGAACACTACTGAGAAGGCATAAGACTAGCAGTAGGTTGGTCATATGGCTGGAAAAATTGTTCGTTCTATTGGATGATCGATATACCTATGATATTGATAGTCGAAAAAAAAAATACTCTGAATTAGAAGCAAAGACAAAATTAACAAAAAAAATCTCCGCAATTATCTGGACGGCTGGTCAAACGGTAGTGCATGCGATCATATGAAAACACAAGCGTTTTCACTCAGCTGAGGCCTACCAACTCCTACTCTCAACCTCCACGCGGTGACAGCCGGGTGCCTAGTACCTTAATCCAAGAAATGGGTAACCAACCCCGTTTGGCGGATTCTTGGTGGCAGCAGATGAGAGAGGGGGGATGAGTGCTTTTCTCACTAGAGCACTTTTTCCTGTTCCAGGCGGCAGCGGACGAATTCCCTAGACGGAGTCAACGGTGGCATCTATAGTTCCAGTTAGGTTGAACTTAGTGAATACCTTGCGCGAGCTGCTTCGACGTATTCGGATCACAGGTCGGTAAAGAATTTCCAATGTTGGTCAGGACATCGGAATAGAGATGGTGGCGGAGGAGCCCTTAATGGGCCAACGGCAGCGCTCATACTCCCGTAGTGGACTACTGGCACCGGTGTACCCGGCCCCTCGTCCTAGGGGAATAATTAATGAACTGGCCCTCCAGGTTGGGGGTTATGCCGTCGGGGTAACTTCCCTACCACGTAAAAAAACTCATGGTTCCGAAACAACCAAAAGCCTCGGATAAGGATGACTCAACTAATGACGACCCCAGCAAACGAAATAAGGACAACGACCTTCGGATCTGTACGTGGAATATTCTGTCCCTTTACAGACCACGTGCAGCCGGACAACTAGCAGAGGCCCTAGACTACTATAAAGCAGATATTACCGCCATCCAGGAAGTGCGATGGGATGGGCCGGGCAAAAAGAGGATGAAAAACTTTGACATCTACAATACTACGATGATTGCTACAGAGGCAACAGGCAACGCTTATTCGGATGCGGATTTGTCATACGCGGCAGACTTAGGCAAGAAGTCTTAAGCTTCCGACACGTAAGCGAGCGTATTATGACTATCCGGATCAAGGCTAAATTCGCTAACATAAGACTAATATGTGTTCATGCCCCCACAGAAGAAAAGGACCCTGCCACCAAAGAGTGTTTCTACGAGCTCCTCGACAAAAACATACGAGCAATGTCCTTAATACGACGTTAAAATCGTATTGGGCGATTTTAACGCCAAAATAGGAAAGGAGGACGTCTTTGGTAGGGCAGTCGATAAGCATAGCCTACACGACATCACGTCTGATAACGGACTAAGGCTAATTGATTTCGCTGTGGAGCGAAATGTCACCATAGCAAGCACATGGTTTCCTCATCTCGATATTCATAAGCAGACATGGCGGTCCAATGATCATGTAACGATCAACCAAATTGATCATATTGCGATCGACGCAAGGCATGCCTCCAGTATTCTGGATGTCCGGACCTTCCGAGCGGCCAACATAGACTCGGATCATTACCTTGTTGTAGCCAAGGTACAATCTGAGCAACAAAGAAGAATTACTGTGAGAAAATTCAACGTCGAAAAGCTACAATCGCAAGAGACCGACAGACTCTTCGCTGAACGCGTATCCCGAAATCTCTCAATCACCCCTTTGCCGCCAGCATCAAGTACCGAAGACCAGTGGCAACGCTGCCAACATGCCATCAGAAACGCCGCGACTGATGTGCTGGGTCTCGCTCGCCCACCACCGCGAAACCCCTGGTTTGACGAAGAATGCCGGCGAGTGCATGCAGCAAAACAAGAGGCATACAAAGCGGCGTTGCAAAGGAAGACGAGAGCTGCTCGTGAGCTCTACGAGCAAAAGAGACGGGAAGAACATCGGCTTCTCCAAAAGAAGAAGAAAGAGCATGGGAAGCGCGCGTTTGAGAATATCGAGAGTTTATACTCCAGGAACAATGTACGGAAGTTTTACCAAAAGGTAAAAAGAACGTGTCAGAGAAGTAATACCCGTACAGAAACCTGTAGAGATGAAAATGGAAACCTCGTAGTAGAATCACAGTCGGTGCTGAGAATATGGAAAAACTACTTCTGCAGACTGTATAACGGCGACGAAGACCAACATCCCGCTGTCAGGCAGAATGAACCATTCAACATAGACGATGATAGTCAAAATTTCCGTCCACCTGACCAAAACGAAGTGAGGATAGCAATATCCAAGCTAAAATCGAACAAGGCTGCTGGATCTGACGGCCCACCGGCCGAACTTTTCAAGGCAGATGGTGATGAATTGGTAGAGTGCATACACCAACTCATTTCTAATATTTGGTCAGACGAGTGTATGCCTGATGAATGGAATCTCATCATCGTTTGCCCGATCCACAAGAAAGGAGACCCCCTCAACTGCGCCAATTATAGAGGCATCAGTCTCCTCAACATCGCATACAAGATTTTTTTCTGCGATATTGTGTGAACGCCTGAAACCTTTTATCAACAGCCTGATTGGATCCTATCAGTGCGGTTTCAGGCCAGGAAAGTCCACCATCGATCAAATCTTCACACTTTGGCATATCCTGGAGAAAATCCGAGAATTCCAAATCGATGCTCACCACCTCTTTATCGATTTCAAGGCCGCCTATGACAGCATCTGTAGAGAAGAGCTTTATAGAGCCATGTCTAGTTTTGTCATCCCTGCCAAACTTGTCCGTCTGTGCAGGCTGACGATGGAGAACGCTCTCTGCTCCATCAAGGTCGGTAATGACCTCACCGAGACCTTTGATGTCAAAAAAGGCTTTAGACAAGGTGACGCGCTGTCATGTGACTTCTTCAATATTGTACTTGAACGGATTGTGCGGAACTCACAAGCCAACACCGGAGGCACAATCTATTACAAGTCTGTACAACTACTTGCATACGCCGACGATATAGACATTATCGCAAGAACTCAGCGGGCTGTCACCGGTGCGTTTGCAAGCATTGAGGCGGAAGCGGCCAAAATGGGTTTAGCGATAAACGAGGGCAAAACCAAGTATATGCTGTCAACAAGAAGGGAAAACCAACACCGACGAATTGGACAAAACGTCACCGTGGGCAGCTATAACTTCGAGGTAGTAAGGGACTTTGTCTACCTTGGCTCTGCTATAAATTCTACTAACAAAATCAGTGCAGAAATCAATCGAAGAATAACTCTTGCCAATCGCTGTTTTGTGGGCTTATAAGGCAATTCAATAGTAAAACCCTATCTCGAACAACTAAGGAGACTCTATATAAGACCTTGATCATCCCAGTCCTGCTTTACGGCGCTGAAACATGGACTTTATTAAAAGAGGATGAAGATATCCTTGGTCGCTTCGAGAGAAAAATCCTTCGTAAGATTTTCGGTCTCGTTTGCGTTGACGGGTTTTGGAGGAGAAGATTCAATCACGAACTATACGAGCTGTACAGCGACATCGACCTAGTCAAAAAACTGCGTATTGGACGTCTGAGATGGCTAGGACATGTAGAGCGAATGGACACCAACGCTCCGGCCCGCAGAGTCTTCGAATCTAACCCCGAGGGACGACGCAGTAGAGGGAATCATCGTCGTAGGTGGCGCGCACAAGTTCAAGGAGACCTCGACCACCTTGGAGTGCGCAACTGGAGGCAATTAGCTAAAGACCGAGCTAAATGGAGAGGCTTGTTGGTTGAGGCCCAGGTTCACCCCGAACCGTAGCGCCACCTAAGTAAGTAAGTAAGTTATCTGGACGCCACCCCCGGAGATTTTCTGAGACATAAATAACTCAGTTTCAAAGCACTACACAAAATCTTACACTCTCTATTTCTCTCCCTCTCTCTCTATCTATATATATCTATTTCATAGCATAGATCTTGTATGTAAGTTGCAGAATGTCACAAGCCTTTTATCATTCGTTTTTTAATCAGACAGGGTATACTTTCCGATAACATGTCGAATCTTAGCATAGCAGTATGGTCTCTCATAAAAAAAGAACTGCTGGTCTTCTCATACACATCTATATCCTTGACTCAGAATCCATCAACTCTTTGTCTCAACTTATGATCAGACGAAAGTGTTTCTGAAAGAATTTTTTCTCTGCACAATACGAATCAAGTCGTCTCTACTCAAAACTCTTAACACACGAGTATACTAGCATGTGTATCGCTTATATTACCTGAGATAGTTTAGCGTTAAACACACTTTCATATGATATTTATCAAGTGTTCAAAATCTCCTTTTAACTGTTCTGAAACTTTCTGAGGCTTACTGTTCAGCTTTCTAAAACTAGATCTCAAGGACATGTAATTGAAGACGAACTTCCTAACTGGAATTCTGTCTAAAGGTTAAGTCAAGCAAAAATTATGGATCCCACATCTCAGGTAAATTAAAGTCAAGAACTTCTTACATTGAATAGACGAAATACAAGTGTGCCACTGATTACTCAAGTGGCTTAGAAAAGGCCCTTCGGATACTTATTGGCCTGACAAACATCTGAGAGTATTGTTGCCTCGAAAAAGCTTCTCAAATCGCCGTTCGGATACGGCACTAAACTGTGGGTCCCTTCCATTCGTGTGAAAAATATAACGCACACAATATGAGTGGTTGCGAGAAACTAGGCCCTGGCACTTAAAGAGCTGTTGCGCCAAATATTTATTTAATTTTTTTTTTCGTGTCCTGAATTATTTATCTGAAAATTAATGACAATGTAGTTAGTATCCAAGAAACTAACACTAAACACATGGACATGAGGTTCAGATTAAAAAATAAATTCGCATTGTCAAAATGTCTGCACCATACTCCACTCCAATAGGCTTTTAAAGAATGAAAAACTCAAGTTTTTCTTTAGATATATGGGAATTGTCAAAAAAGCCTGGGTCGACCCTGGGCTAATCTTAAAAAACAAACCTTTTATTTAGTCAAAAGATGCTCAGCCTGTATCGAGTGAATGCATTTTTTTTTTTATTATGATGCCTCAATAAATTTTCAACTAAAAATATCAAAATTGTCAAGTCGCGTGATCACTTTCAATAAAAATGATTTGACAAGTCATTAAGTTGTTTTCCAGTTTAGATGTAATCCAGTATGCATTCTAAATATGCACAGGGTTCCATATTTAGTATAAAAGCCTTGGACTTGATTTGAAATTCTAAAATAAAAGTCTACCCGCGCCTCCAGGTCGACATGTTTAAGTGCAGCCTTCTGTTGTCAATTTTCATCGCACTATATACAGTTTTCAATTCTTCAAATGGCCTCAAAGTAAGTTAACATTTTATAATGCAACCGGATTCAAATCGAAAGTTTCGTTCAATTTTAGAAAGATTGGTCCTATCAGATGCTGCAAATCAATTCTAACAGCACGAATACCAGTGCTGCCTACTTTACCTTTAGGACAGTTCGTGTTGAACAGGGTGTGCAAGGTGTGAACGGGACCTTTTTTCTGTTTCAGGATATCGGTGATGAGTGCTTGGTAAAATTTGTATTCTAAAGATGTTGGTGTTTTTAAAGTGGTATTTATAGATAGAGGCCAAGCTTTTGCGAAGTGGAGGGAATAGTCAATATATAGCGACGCCGTTCCGTATGCAAAAATGTTCATTTCCCTCATTTATTAACAACCATTATAAAAAATTAATTATGCCAGAAATCGGGAACTGTTCGACCCTACCACAGTTCAAGGGCAAGTGGACGCCACCACTCAAAGCTGGTGAGTATTTTGCGAAGAATTGCGTTGTTTCCAGCGAAAACTTTCCGACACATTTGTCACCCGGTGTTTACAAAGTTGTTGTAACTTTAACAGCACCTTCGTTTATCACTGTGCTTGAATTCACTGCGAAAGTCGAGAGGGCATATTAAATGTAATTATATATGTGATTGAAGATACTGTAATATTATAAATATGAGTATAACATAGCAAACTTGTGTTGTTTATTTCGCATTTCTTCTCTACAACTTTGTCTTGTGTGTGTAAATTATAAATTGCAAATATGCTTTAAAAACATAATCGTTTATTTTGTTTATTACTCATAAAGTTTATGTAAAACTATGTATAGACTATTTGAAAATACAAAAAAAAAAAAATTAATATATTAATATCTAAATAAAAATGACACTTAAATGAAAATGAAATGCTGTTCGTTGGTCATCGCATCACTTGAGAACGGCTGGACCAATTAGGCTAATTTTTTCTTTAGAATGTTCGTAGTAGTTCGAATAAGGTCTTTGTGGAAAGAAAATTTGGAAAGGTTTCCCAGAAAATTGGAAAATTCGGAAAAAAACTGAAAGTGATTTTTTTTTCATTGGAAAAAATGTGTGCACCTAACATATTGTAATATTCTTGCAAGGGTTCGCTTAAATAAAACCGTCTTTTGTGTATTTTAATCGTTTATTTATTATCAAACACCAACTTTACTTCAACACAATATTCAATCACTTTATTCTTTATTTATTTCGAATTAAACTGTCGCTACACTGATCTAGTCTCCCTCTTGTAATCGCTGTATGCACTTATCAACAACTGTGTCGACGTTGGTTGTGGTATGGGTATTTATAGGAAATTGCAAGGGGTTCTAGAACATGCTAGATGTTTCTCCGGGTGAATTGAGGATCATGGAATATTGGGATATTGTGTGGAACAATTGTGGAACGTAAGCACACCAGGTTGGAACGTAAGCACATCAGGTTGGAATATTTACTACTAGTAGGCAATAGATGTCGTTGCACAGTTTGAGATACAGTGTTTTAGTTTTTGGTACACAAACCATCCTGTAGTCAATGCTACACTGCCCCCCTCTTAAACTTGTTCGTCCCGAACAAGATCATCTGGATTACTGCCATGGTAACGATGAAGACGATCCAGGTGGACAATTTTCATCTTGCCTCTTACTCCACGCTGGATCCGGAAGACGACGTCATTGATGCGTGTGACCACTTTATAAGGGCCCTCCCAGTCTTGCTGCAGCTTGGGTGACCTCCCCTTTTGCCGGTGTGGGTTGTACAGCCATACTAGGTCTCCCTCGTGGAAGCTGGACGTTGTTGCCTTTGTGTCGTATCTGGTTTTCATGCGGTCACCCGCTATCCTTATCCTCGTCCTGGTCCTCTGATGTATGTCTCGGATCCTTTCCCTGAGGTCTGCCACATAGTCCTCTTCACATTTGGGCTCATCGTTAGGGGATCCAAACTTCACCTCACTAGGTAGCCGAACTGCTCGACCAAACAAGACTTCGGATGGAGTATGTCCAGTAGTGCTGTGCACTGCATTTCGGTAGGCCATCAAGAAAAGAGGAGTTTGTCGATCCCAATCGCGCTGGTGGTCTTCTACGACCTTGGAGAGATGTTCGTTTAAGGTTCTGTTGAAGCGCTCTACCATCCCGTTGGATTGTGGATGAAGCGGGGTAGTTCTCGTCTTTTTGATTCCTAGTTGTTGACATACCTCTTGGAATATCTTCGATTCAAAGTTCCGTCCCTGATCAGAATGCAGTTCCATGGGCACGCCAAACCTGCTCACCCAGTTGTTGACGATCTGTTCCACGATGGTCTTCGCTTCCTGGTTAGGGATGGAGAACGCTTCCGGCCATTTGCTGAAGTAGTCCATGACGACTAGGATGTAACGGTTACCATTGTCGGTTTCTGGAAATGGACCAGCGATGTCAGCGGCAATCCGTTCAAAGGGTGCGCCCACGTTGTACTGTTGCATCTTGCCTCGCGTTTTCGTTATGGGTCCCTTGCTGGCGGCACACACGACGCATTTTCGGCACCAACTCTCTACGTCTACCCTTGCGCTGAGCCAATAGAAACGTTCTCGCACCTTCTCCAGCGTCTTGTTTGCACCCAAATGACCTCCGGATGCTCCATCATGCATCTCCCGTAGCACCTCGTGTACTTTTGATCGCGGCAAGACAAGCTGCATTATGAAATCTTTCCCGTCCGGCCTTTCCCATTTCCTTTTCAGTACACCATCTTGCACATGAAGGGAGTTCCACTGAGCCCAGTATGCCTTGAGAGTGGGGCTCCTGTCCGAGATATCTTGTCCATTTGGCTTTTCCATAAACTCCTTCCACGCTAATATCGGCTCGATGTCTGGGTCTTCTTTCTGAGCGTTGCGGATTTCTTCTGCACTCCAACCAGCGATAGGCTCAGCTCTTACCCTTTGGATGGAAAGAAGGTTCTTCTCTTCCTGCCGCACACAATGCTTGCAGTCGCTCTTACATGGTCGCCGGGACAAGGCATCCGCATTAGAATGAAGTTTCCCTTTACGATGCTGTATTTCGTAGTCGTACATCTGCAGCCGTTCAATCCATCTTGCGACCTGGCCCTCCGGATTCTTGAACTGCAGCAGCCATTTTAGAGCCGCGTGGTCTGTACGCAAAAGGAACTTTGGGCCGTAGAGGTATTTATGGAAGTGTTTTGTCGCCAGAAGCAGCGCCAAAAGTTCTCGCCTGGTCACGCAGTAGTTCCTTTCGGGCTTGGAGAGCACTTTGCTGAGTATGCTACTACCTTCTCTTGGCCATTGTGTACTTGCGAAAGAACCGCTCCGACGCCGACGTTACTTGCATCTGCATCCACGATGAACATTTCTCCGGGAATTGGATATGCTAGTGTTGGTGCTTCGCATAGTTGTTGCTTAAGGTTCTTGAAGCTATTGTCACACTCACCTGACCACTTGAATTGCCTTCCTTTTTCCGTCAGCTGGTGCAAGCTCTTCGCGATTCCGGCAAAGTCCTTTACGAATCGTCGGTAGTACGTGGCGAGGCCCAAAAAGCTCCTGAGTTCGTGTTTGTCTTTTGGGACTGGCCAGTTTGTCACAGCTTCCACCTTGTCTGGATCGGTTCGCACTCCTTCTGACGAGATAACGTGGCCCAGGTACTTGACTTCGGGTCTGAAGAGGTCACATTTCTTTGGGTTCAGCTTCAGGTGAGCGCTTCGAAGCTGTTCTAGCACATTCTTCAGGTTGTCGCGATGTTCCTCGAATGTTTTTCCTATCACGATCACATCGTCCAGATACACCAAGCAAGTTTTCCAGGTTAATCCACGTAGGACGTGTTCCATTAGGCGCTCAAAAGTTGCCGGAGCGTTGCACAATCCAAATGGCATTACTGTAAACTGCCACAGCCCATTTCCTGCAGTGAACGCAGTTTTCTCTCGGTCCTTTGGATCGATCTGTACCTGCCAGTAACCGCTCTTTAAGTCAAGGGTGGAAAACCATCGAGCTCCTGAGAGTGTGTCCAATGTGTCATCGATCCGTGGCAGAGGGTAGCTATCCTTTCTGGTGACATCATTAAGTCTGCGATAGTCCACGCAGAATCGTGTGCTGCCGTCTTTCTTCTTAACCAGTACAACAGGTGAGGCCCACGGACTCTTAGAACTTTCGATGAGCCCTTCCTTCTCCATCGTTGACACCATATCCGCAACCTCTGTCTGTTTTGCCAATGGTAGTCGTCTGGCAGGCTGGCGAATTGGTCTGGCATCCCCAGTGTCTATGCGATGTTGCACCAGATGTGTTCGCCCATACTCTCCATCTTGTGAGGCAAATATATCAGCGTACTCACCGATTAGATTTTCTGCCATGGCTCGCTGATCCTGATCCAGTTCGCAGTGCTTGAGGATCATGTCCCTTACTTCGGCCAACCTGCCTGATGAAACGGGCCTCGCAGATTCTTTTTCAGTTATTGTTGAGATTGAACATATCGGAACACATTCACCAATAACCTCCCCTTGTTTTAGTTTGACGCTGTGGCTCTTTAAGTTCATGAGCCTTACTGGGACCAGGCTGTTCTTTGGCTCCACTAAAACTTTTCCCACGATGTAGTTTGGGGAATTCCTTCCTGAATCCGGCTCCAATAGGTAGAATCGGTGGCTCCCAGAATCACCCTCTAGTATTGTCCAAATGATAGTGTCGGAAGATGGTGGTAAAACTTCGTCCTTGCTGAGTATTGTCCTTAAATGTGCTGCATTCTCGTTCCCGTACACCATTGGAATCTCTACGTTCCGAACTTGCATCCCGATGTCGATGATTACGTCATTTTCTTTCATAAAGTCCACTCCGATGATGCATTCATCACATATGTCGGCCACCAGGAACGCATGAGAAAAGGCCAACCCTGCTAGTTGAAACGTGAGGCGAACTTCTCCGTATACTTTCGCCGTTTGGTTTGGGAAACCTGGATGGTGGTCTTGGGGGCGTCGATTCCATTAGCCAACTTTTGCCCCGCAAAGCTGGCTCTTAGGCGTTTCCCGACTCCTGGTTTCGAGGAGCCTGGCCAACAGGATGGATGTTGTCCCTGTTGGATGGTTCTTCGTTGCGTCGCCTATTCGAACAATGTGGACAGTTTCCGCGTCTGGGTGGATTTCTGCATTGCCGTTGTAGGTGTCCTATTTTGTTGCAGTTCCAGCAACGAATTTGTCCTCCGCGAGCGTTGTTTCGGTCTTCGATGTCCATCCTCTGGCAAGAGCATTCGATGGCGGCTACTTCCCTCACACGGTGGATTCCCTGACAGGCCTGGTCTGCGGCCTCCATTGTCAGAGAAAACGCCAAAGCTTCGGCGAGCGTTTTCTTTCCAGCCATTCTTACCGCCATTTGTAGTTTCGCATCAGCTATGGCATGGGTGAACGCGTCCGTTGCCATCTCGTTAATGATCTCCTCGCCGGCGTTTGGATAGGATAAATGTGCCAGTCGCTCGATGTCTGCTTGTAACTGCTGGAGCGTCTCACCCTTCATCTGGGACCTTCTGCGCAACTGGACCCTATATACTTGCTGCATGTGGTCGTCCCCAAATCGCATCTCAATGGCTTTCACCAGACTGCCGTAGTTGCGTTGTTTGTCCTCGGGAATAGTTTGTAGTAGCTCTGCAGCTGATCCTCTAAGCGCAAGCGTGAGGGCAATGGACCTCTCTTCATCGTCCCAGTTGTTCGTCATTGCCGCAGCTTCGAACTGTCTCTTATATATCGCCCATGATGTCTGTCCGTCGAAGACGGGAGGCTGCATCTCTTTTTTCCTCGGGCAGTCGGTTGAATACTCCCGAACTTTCTGTTTCTTCACGTGTTCGAGTTCCTTTGCTAAATTCTCGAATCTTCCTTCAACAGCCTCGATTTTTGTTTGAATATTCTCGAATTTTGTTTCAACGTTCTCGATCTTAGCCTGTACGTTTTCGAATTGTCCTTCAATTGTTCCGAATTTAGCGTCTAGAGAATTCCTCTGTTCAGCCAAGGACTTTTCTAGTCTCTCGAACTTCTTGTTTTGCTCATCCAGCTTAGCATCTAGAGAATTCTTTTGTTCATCGAGCTTGGCATCTAGAGAATTCTTTTGTTCAGCCAAGGAATTTTCTAGCTTCTCGAATTTTCCATTTTGAGAATTCTTTTGCTCATCGAACTTGGCGTCTAGAGAATTCTTTTGTTCATCGAAAGAATTATCTATCTTCTCGAATTTTTCAGATAGCAATTTCATTAAAGCCGACATGTCACTCGTCGTACTTACTTGTTCTTCTTCAACGTCAAACAAAGCTGTTTCAGGATCTGTACCCTCGTCCGTCATTATTTTCCGCAACTTAATGATCAATTCTCTCTTCGTACCAGTCGTAGGCTGATCCCGCTGGCTCAGTGCTTCCTTTAGTTGCACCAATGACAAATCTTCTAGTAATTTCCGAACCATTTTTTTTTTTTTTTTTTTTTTTTTTCCACTTACACAATAAGCAATACACAAAATTTGTCTTATTCCACTTTTCTGACACCAATGTAATATTCTTGCAAGGGTTCGCTTAAATAAACCCGTCTTTTGTGTATTTTAATCGTTTATTTATTATCAAACACCAACTTTACTTCAACACAATATTCAATCACTTTATTCTTTATTTATTTCGAATTAAACTGTCGCTACACTGATCTAGTCTCCCTCTTGTAATCGCTGTATGCACTTATCAACAACTGTGTCGACGTTGGTTGTGGTATGGGTATTTATAGGAAATTGCAAGGGGTTCTAGAACATGCTAGATGTTTCTCCGGGTGAATTGAGGATCATGGAATATTGGGATATTGTGTGGAACAATTGTGGAACGTAAGCACACCAGGTTGGAACGTAAGCACATCAGGTTGGAATATTTACTACTAGTAGGCAATAGATGTCGTTGCACAGTTTGAGATACAGTGTTTTAGTTTTTGGTACACAAACCATCCTGTAGTCAATGCTACAATATGTTTGTATGCTATGGACTCCGAAATAACGAAACCGATTGAACTCAAATCTTTCGGCAATCTTCGGTATTGGCTCTAGAGTATTCCTATGAAGTTTGGTCAAAATCGCTCGACTAATTCAGTAGTATAGTACTTTAGTACTACAAAAATGCTCTTTTGTTAGTCGCAGCAAAGCACGTCGGGTACTATCGGTCCAGCAGTTTGCCGACTACTTTACTATTATAGTACTTTACTACTACTACTTTTTTTTTATATATATATTTATGGTTGGGCCACTTACCCACTGTTGGCCGCCACAAAATTGTTCTCTAATAAACTTAGCCCCATGCGCCTGCCTGATAGTTGCTGCTCCAGGCGCCTCCCTGACAGTTGTTGCCCCAGGCACCTGCCAGACAGTTGTTGCTCCAGGCGCCTGCCTGACATTTGTTTTCTTTTTTGTTAGCTGAAGCAACGCTCGCTAGTGTGTGTTTATATGTAGCTATATATGTTACAGTTTGAAAAATGTATGCATACATATATGCATAAGGGAAGTTTTTTTGATCAGATAGAACTTGCGATAGGAATAGCTGTCAAACCAAGCTGTCATTCTGTCCTATTTTTTTACGTTTATGTATGTTCAATATAGGCTGGAAAATCATTATGAAATGACTCAGTCTTGAAAAACGTAACCAAATTATTTAAATTTACTTTGAAAATCGGTCGTTGATTCGTGAAACTTAAGGCGACTTCTTTGTTTTTATGGTGCATATAATCGTCCATTTGAGCAAGCTATCCGTTGAATCATCGATAATTTTCAACACGTCAAAGGATTATGCATTGTGCTGAGAAGAACACCGCCGTTGTAAAAGAAAGTGTGCAAGAAGATCCAAATTGATCGATTCATTGTCGGTTGCAGCAATGGGGTCTGTCAATTTGACAAGTGATTTGATACTACTTGTTATTTCCTGTGGGCCTACGTGAAGTCGCTTGCCTACATTGTTCGTGTTATGCGTTACATTCGGCTACTATTCCTTGAAGAAGTGGCTTAAAATGGGACAAACAGTATCCGTTTTGTGAGGAACTTTCAAATCAATTTTCAATATTCGAATTTTAATGCGTGCTTTCCTTATTTAAAATATTATATACTTAAATAAAATTGTTGAATAGGAAAAAGAAAGAACTAATAAGCTTAAACGAGAGTAAAAATACCTGCAACGCAGTGAAAGACGCGATATCAGCCTTGTCAAGTCCGACTTCGTGTCAAGCTATACTCCGCCGTCAAGCCGAAGTGTAATATGGTATAATAATATAATAAGAATAATAGTTCCTTATTGTTAACCAAAGCATTCACAGAAAGTTAAATAAACTTTACAAAATTCATTTGTGTTTGAACTTACAACAATGACATATGTAGAAGGTGTCAAATACTTCAAGCCGAAGTATTTATTTAAATCAACCCGAATTTCACCATCTCCTATCCGTTAACGCTACTAAATATTTGCAGAGCTTCACGTGCCTTCCCAATTCCCTCTTAATGGATATAAGCGATGCTTAGGACTGTCAACCTCACGTTTTGCGAAAATTAACTTTCAGATTCCAGTTAGCACATTGATGAAATAATAATCATTTGGGGATCTGAGAAGCGATTGATATAATGAGCCTTTGAAGCAGGTCGTTGCTTCACATACACATTATCAAATTTAGAGAGTCCAATAGACGAACTATTAAAAATTAGTAAAGGGAAAATATTGTCAACCTATACACATAATTAAATGATAGCTAGGATCGTCTGTGGGCTGGTATCACACAGAAACTACTTCACAGAGTTTTACAAAACGTTGGCGTTCTGTACCTTAGAAACTTGGTACTTATCCCCAATTAAAGTTATCACGATATTTCTCAAGGGGATTTAGATATTGAATTAAATAACTATAGAGATTAAAACAACAGTCAAAACTAGGCATTATAAAACTATACATCCGAAAAGTTTGAGAAGTACTAATTTGTTTGTACACTTTTGGGCGCAGTGTGAAATAAATAAACACATGGATTGATTTCCTTGCCTACCTACGAGGCGCAATTACATGTACATTTTGACGCAGGCGATAATAATGGTCTTTGATGTATTCCTTCTGTTAGATAAATGCATACATACATATATAGTTAATATTATTGTAAACCACGTAGGCAAAGTCGCAGGTATCTGCTAGTAATTAATATAAGGTAAGAAAGCGTGAAACATAGTGGACAGAGAGAGCCGGTGCTATCGTGGTGATGGCGAAATGTATGGAAGAACTTAAGGGCGTTAACATTTTAACACAT
Source organism: Brachypalpus laphriformis (assembly GCA_945910035.1). Taxonomy (NCBI): domain Eukaryota; kingdom Metazoa; phylum Arthropoda; class Insecta; order Diptera; family Syrphidae; genus Brachypalpus; species Brachypalpus laphriformis. Next base: position 284,827,373 of record OX246754.1, read on the forward strand.
AAGCATATACATATATATATGTTATTTGGGGCAACAGCTCATCAAGTGCCTAGGCATAGCTTCTCACAACCACTCGCTTTGTGTGTGTTATATTTTTGGCACGAATGGAAAGGACCAACAGTTTTATGCCGTGTCAGAAGAGCAACTTTTATTTTGTTTCTGAAAAGCTTTTTCATAACAACAATACTCTCATACGTTTGTCAAACATTCGTGGGAGCTGGGACAGTGAAAAAACGTTTTTAGTGTTTTTCTGAGATTCGAACATTGAATCTCGCGCGCAGTGGTCCGAAACACTAACCATTGCGCCACGGCGGCGCCTACACCTGGAGATATATAATCCTTAATATTTTTACATTTTCAGTAAATCTTTTCAATAAGGGTATCTATGGACTATAGAAAAGTCTTAAAAGGAAAATTATTTTTGGTCTTAAAATTAGCAAGCGGGCGAAGCAAGGCGAGCATGGGTCAACTAGTAAAAGATAAGAATAGAACTCAAATTTTCTGATTCGTTAATTAACTATGTTTGGAGTAGGAGCAATATCTAAATGCAAAAGATATACTCTCATGTTTGATTTTAAATATTTGTTCCCAATACAGTTTTCATCAAAATGTCGGCTACACATAAACATTTTTTTTTTAATTTCAACTAAATCGTTAACTGCTTCAACTCATCTCTCATATGTTGCAGAAACTTTTTCTGGAAATGCGAAAAAACTCAAATCAGGAAAATCCTTGGAGGTAGATCAATAGTTTCTAATAACACATTTAGTGTGTTAAGCACATCATGAAACTGCAAAATCCACCCAAAGTAAGAACAATAATTATTTGCTAATGTAAATGACAACTCAAAATAAAAATACGTTTAGCTTCCACACAGACAATAAGGTTCATCCCTTAAAAAAAGAAATGTAGTGTAGTAATAGTAGTAGTAGTAGTATATATTTTATTATTTCTGAAAAAACTTCAAAAATAATAACAATCAAAGAAATAATGGTGACATATGCAGGTATTTTTATAAAAAAATTGAGATAATGCCACAGTAAAGACCAAAATTAAGTAATCATAATAATAAAATTGTGGGTGAAAGAAAAAAGTTATAAATTTATAAAATATAGAAATTCAAATGACTCGTAGCGATGTGCCGAAGGTACTTAATTAATTATTAGTATAGTGAAGGAGAAAAGTAATATTTCACCAAAATATCATTGGAGGACACTAAAGAGAGATGCAATAATATTAAGGTCAAAGGAGAAAAGCCAATCCTAAAAAAAAACTAGGATGTCTACAAGATCTCCGGCAAATAATTTTGAATACATGTTTCTGAACTGTTAACAGAGGCCGCATATTGCAATAGTAAGATCCTCCCCAGCAGCTAGTCCCATACTGTAATCTTGAGTGGAAGATGCCATAACAAATGTTTAAAAGGGGATGGTTAGAGTAAACGTTCCGCAGGAAATAAAAGTTTCTTACAGTAACACGAAAATAATTTCTCAAAACTTCTAAATGACTGTTGAAATTCAATTTTGCATCTATGACAAGCCCCAAATACTTAAATTCATAAACACATCCCACTTGGAAATATTTATCATCACATCAGCATTAAAAGAGGAAGAGAAGGATCCTTCACTGCAAAAGCAAGTTGACAGTGGATACGTGAGGCAATCAGGCGCATGATAAAAAAGTTTTGTTTCTGTAATAATTTGTGTAGAAAAACTAAAAAACATAACCTCAGTTTTCGAGCTAATTGACAAACTATGCTTCGCAAACCAAATTCCCAATAAAAGGAAAGATCCCAATTTAAGTCAGATATAAAATCCAAGACACTAATAGAACTGTAGCATTGACTACAGGATGGTTTGTGTACCAAAAACTAAACCACTATATCTCAAACTGTGCAACGACATCTATTGCCTACTAGTAGTAAATATTCCAACCTGATGTGCTTACGTTCCAACCTGGTGTGCTTACGTTCCACAATTGTTCCACACAATATCCCAATATTCCAGGATCCTCAATTCACCCGGAGAAACATCCAGCACGTTCTAGAACCCCTTGCAATTTCCTATAAATACCCATACCACAACCAACGTCGAGACAGTTGTTTATAAGTGAATACAGCGATTACAAGAGATATCCGACCAGTGGTGAAAGCAAGCGACATTGTGAAAATAAATCTGTAGCGACCGTTTATTTTGAAATAAATAAAGAATAAAGTGATTGACTATTGTGTTAAAGTAAAGTTGGTGTTTGATAATAAATAAACAATTAAAATACACAAAAGAAGGTTTTATTTAAACGAATCCCAGCAAGAATATTACAGAACCATAACTAACGCCCTCATCGTCGGCGAAAGCTGTCAACAGACTCTTGAAAGGACAACTGAAGAGGAAGTTAACATATATCAAGAAAAGTATGGACCCAGGGACAGAGCCTTGTGGTACACACAGATTTAAAAACCTTTATTAGAGCATCTTCGGTAGATCTAACTTTTCGAAAGCCAAATTCAGCCGAACTGAAAAGATTTGCTTTATTTTAAAAAAATGAATCACTGCTTTTATAGCGTTTTCAAAGATTTCTCTAATTGAGAGTAAAAATGAAATAGGCCTATAATTGCCTATCTCATCAGTCGTATCTTTCTTATAGAGAAGTAAAATATCAACGCTTCTAAAAGCACCTGGAAAAACATCAGAAAAAACACTATTATTAAAAATATGAGATATGACATCAACCAGGAAGCATGCAATATCTTTCAACAAGCGATTTAAGACTCCACTTATTCCAGTAGAATTGGGACTCCTTAGTGAAACAATTGTTTTTAATAACTCTAAGCCTTTACCAGGTACAGAAACAAAACTTTGTTCGAAGGCCCAAAAGAAAGATTACATACCGAACAATCAAAATGTACTAGACTCAGGTGCACATTCTGAGATAACCAAGTTTGTCAGACAATGTCATCTTTACGTACAGCATGTATATTTTTACCAGCTGGTGTTTTTCTAAGGATGCTTTTAACTAACTGCCAACTTTCAAGTTACGTTTGCCTCCTCCTTATGTCATGTATCCCCTTGTGGGTCATAGGGCCTCTACTAAGTCTACACGCCATCGTGTACGGTTTCTGGCAATGTGTCTCAGCTCTTCCCAACTCTTCCCCAACTGCCGTGCCTCCTTCTCGACTGTTCTGCGCTATGTTCTCTTCGGACCACCAGGTCTTCTGCCATCCTGAGTTAAAGGGTTCCATTTCATAGCATGGTTAGCTATGGAACTATCACCTTTTCGGAACGTGTGACCAATCCACTGCCATTTCCGTCGGTGGATGATTGTGCCTATTGGTTCCTGACCCGTTCTCTCGTAAAGGTGTTCGTTAGAGATACGATTGCGCCGGAAAATCCTCATCATTCCGGATCATCAATTCGGATTCAGATGTAAGCATTCTACAGTTGAACAAGTGCATAGAATAACACATGTAATCGAAAAATCTCTTGTAGAAAAAAAGATTTGTTCAAGAGTATTCCTCGACGTCTCTCAAGCCTTTGACAAGGTCTGGCACGAAGGTTTAAAGTTTAAATTACGACAAGTTCTGCCAGAGCACCTATATAATATTTTGAGGAACTACCTTACGAATAGACTATTCCGCGTCAAATGCGGAAACAAATATTCAGATTTTATGGAAATAATGGCTGGGGTGCAGCAAGGAAGCGTCCTTGGTCCAGTTTTATATCTATTATACACTCGTGATATACCGCAAGTAAAGGGCACTGAGCTAGCTACATTTGCCAATGACACTGCTTTCTTGGCAGTAGGTAAAACGGTCGGAGATACTACAGAAAAACTACAAGAAGCTTTGGATAGAGTAAATGAATGGACAAAGATTTGGCGAATGGCACTCAACGAGACCAAATCGGTTCATGTAAATTTTACTTATAAGAAAATAAATAATTTACCAATCTTTTCAAACTCGGTTCAAATTCCGTTTGTATCTTGAAATGACACTTGATGCAAAGCTAAAATGGAAAACGCACGTAAAGAAAAAACGCAAAGAATTAGATAATAAATATAGAGAAATGTATTTGTTACTTGGAAACTATTCCAAGCTTAATAAAGAGAACAAACTGCTTTTATATAAGCAAGTGATAAAGCCCGTATGGACATATGGTATACAACTCTGGGGTTGTACCAAAATAAGTACGACGCCTGCCTCCCTCTCCACATATGCTGTCATTTGGTGGTGATCCATAATTCTGTGAGAGAGTAAGCATATATCGTTAGCGTAGTCAAGATGTTTCAGTTGGGATGTAAGAGTCCATCGAATTCCTCCGTTTCCCGTCGACAAAGCTGCATGAAGCACATCGCTAATCACCAATAAGAATAGTATTGGTGACAGAACACAAACTTGTCTTACTCCACTTTAGATCTCAAATTCCTCAGACAACCTCCCTCTGTGCAGAATGTGACATTTGGACCCTTCATATGTAGCTTTGAAAATAGAAATTAATTTATCGGGAATACCTCGCATGTGTAAGGCACGCCAAATAAACTCCCTGGAGGATACAGAGCGGAAACCTGCTTGTTCGGAATCGAGTGTATCTTCGAGATGTTGTTTGATTCGGTCCAGGATGATTTTAGCTATTATCTTAACTATAGCACGTAGCACACAGATACCCCTCCAGTTACCTTTGGCTGTTATAAATCGGTTGGCGTAATAGATATCTCGACAAACAGGAATTTACTTTCTCAACTCTGAGCACATAAGTTTGTATAATTATTTTAAGTGTAGATTATTAATAAATTTAATATTGTTTAACTCTAAGTTTGTTCTTTTCCCTTACTTTATGTAATAAATCACTCACTATCTTAAGTTTAAAATGTGTGTTTAACTTCTTTTGGTGAATTTCGAATGAGCAGCTGGATATACATATGCCTGGAAAGAATATAACCAAAACCGTCATAGGATTTCGAAGGATCACTTTCAGCAAATACTTGCTCCCTAGACTCAAGAGATAGAAAGGTTTTAAGTTTTGCAAAATCAATTTCTGTTTTGAGATTATGGAAATTGAGAGTATAAATTGTTATCTAACGAAATATCCACCAGTAGACCAGTCATGCAGTGATATGTGATTTCGAAGTCAAATTCACAAATTTTCACAAGAGCTAGGAAAGGAACCGAAACCGCCGAATATATGACCAATAAATTTACCTGACTCTATCCTAGTAATTTCATTTACGAAAGATACCAACCCGTGATAAGCTATTAAGTCCAAGTAGCTAGAGATAGCTTCATTATGCTCCAGAATGTTTATAGTAAAATCACCTGTAACGATTAAGTTCTCTCCAGAAAATGCCGTAAACAAGATGGTCTTGAGTATCGACATGTGGAATAAAATGGCGCAAAATTATAGTCATCTGATTTTAAAGAATGCTAGTAGCCACTAATTATCATCTCTGTAACTTTAAAGCCGGTACTTAACTTTGAATCGAATTATAAAAAAAATGTTAACCTACCTACAACTAGTATCGACCCAAACTCAAAAATTTTAAGTTTGAGAACAAAAACACAGTTTAGGGAGCAATGTCGTATATGAATTTCAGCCGTTGGTTGGCTGAAGTTTGGATTTGAAAAAGTGAAAAAGAATGGCGGATGACAGATGGTTTAAGCCCACTCTAAAAGTTAAAAGGTGCTTTAGGTGGTTTTAAAGTTAGCGCGAGGTGATACGTATAAAGTGGGTTTTATGTCGACTATAAATAGGAAAACACTAATATTGACTTTGTTACGTGCTAAAATCTTTCTAAAGTGTACTTTTTGCGACTATAATTTTGCGCCAATATCTTTATTCATTGAGACGGTACTGAGATCGAAAAAGAGAGAGGGGGAAGTAAAAATACCCTCAGTAAGTTTGCATACATACATACATTTTCAATGGCCCGCTAATCCTTCATGAGGGTCGCGGGGGTAGGATGCTCAGGTGGACCCTCCATCCTTCTCGATCCTCCGCCATTGACTCCAATTCATCAGGAGGAATCCCTTAGCGGCTCTACGAGAGATGTCGGACTTGGTCCAACCATCTATTTCTTGGCCTTCCGCGAAGTCGCCTACCTGATGGCACGGCAACCATGGCGCGTCTTGGAAGCCGGTCTGGGGGCATACGCACTACGTGACCAATACATCGAAGCATAGATCGTTCCGTTCGGAGAAGTAGTGGCTCAACATTGAGCGCCTCGCGTACTCTGGTGTTGCGCATTCGATCCCTACGAGTTATTCCAACAACACCGCGAAGGAACCTCATTTCGGCAGCTTGTATTCGCGATCTTATTCTCTCGGTCACTACCCAAATTTCATGACCATAGGTGAGAGTTGGAACAAGAAACCAAGCTTGAACACTAAGTTCGGCCTTCCTTATAACAGATTGACCAAGCTCTCTTAAAATTGATCCAGCCTGACCAATTCTACAGGATAACTCGGCATTGCTCCTCCCATCACTCGTGAATAAAACCCCGAGGTACTTAAACTTATACACCTGCTTCAGTGGGACTCCACTAATATGCAGAGTGGACTGAATGGGTTTTTTGGATATGACCATTACTTCGGATTTGTTCGCGTTGATCTTCATTCCAGCATCATCACAAACGGCTACAAACCATCCAAGGATGACTAAATCATCCGCAAAGAGCAGATGACTAATCCTAAGGTCTCCCACTTTGAAACATTCCCCGCCACGGCTGCGCTGCAACATCCAATCCATATATACAATGAAGAGGAGAGGTGACAAAACGCACCCTTGGCGGAGTCCAACACCCACAGTGAAAGGTATTGATTTAACACCGTTTATCCGAACACAGCTTCTACAGTTTGTATATAAAGACTGAAACGCCCTTAACAGGGAACCAGCAATCCCATACTCCTGCAGAACACTCCAGAGGTTCCCTCGAGGAACCCTATCATATGCTTTTTCCAAATCCACAAAACAAGTGTAGGCAGGTTTAGCATACTCCCAGGCCTTCTCAAGAACCATTGTCAGAGTGAACAACTGGTCGGTTGTGCTTCTACCGGGACGAAAACCGCACTGCTCATCCCCCAAACTGTCCCCAACCACAGCTCTGGAACGTTTTTCTAGCACCTTAGCGAAGACTTTTCCAGGGAGACTTAAAAGAGATATACCCCTCTTTTGTCCCCTTTTTTAAAAAGAGGAACTATTACCCCCATTTGCCAATCACCAGGTGTTTCACCGCATTCCCAGGCCACTTTAATGACACGCGAGAGCCATTGAACTCCCTCTTTACCTAAAGCCTTGAGCATTTCTGGCCGAATTTTATCCACACCAGCAGATTTGTCAACTTTTACCACTTTGATCGCCAAAGTTACTTCCTCTACCGTAGGACTACTTTCCGCCCTACTCTCGACCATAGGTCTGTCATCTTCAGTGCCCTGTTCGGGATTGAGCAATTCTGAAAAGTTCTCGCTCCATCTGCGCAAGATGTCCTTCTCATCGGAAAGAAGTCTACCGTCTTTGGACTTGACTCCTTCAACGATATTCAAGTTTTTTCCTCTGAGTCGGCGGACGGTCTGCCAGAACATCTTATTTGCAGATCTTTGGTCACGTTCCAATTTCTCGCCAAACTCCTTCCAAGACTGTTCTTTCGCTGTTTTCACAGCTAATTTGCAAGTTCTTCGCGCCTCAGTGTACCGATTTCGAGAATCGGAGTTCCCCAAGTGAATCCACACCTTAAAGGCTCTCTTCTTCTCTCTGATGGCTTCTTGAACTCCCAGCGTTTTAAACCAAGCAGTCCTTTTCTCACCACCAGCCGCCACACCAAGCCGCTTCACTCCACAAACATCTCCCGCAGAGGCAATAACCGCTACATTTGATGGAACAGTTGGAATTCGTTCAAACCTTTCAGATATTTACCGCGCAAATGTCTCCCGTATATCATCGTCCTGTAACCTCTCCCATCGTATGCGTGCAACCATCCTTGGTTTACGCTTTTTTAGGGGAGGCACTCTCTCGCTAAGATACAATTTGTACAGCACTAAGTGATGATCAGTTGACAGTTCGGCCCCTCTCTATACGCGAACATCACAAACCATTCTCTTCAGACACGATGGTACCACAAAGAAATCGATCAGTGACTTCTTCTGAAGACTCTGACGGTACCACGTGTATTTGTGAATGTCTTTGTGCGGAAAGATAGTGTTCATGATGGATAAGCCATTTTCACAACTAAAATCCAACAACCTCTCTCCGTTCGCATTTTGATCAGGATCACTGTTCCTCCCAAACACACTCCCCCATGTCATAACATCTACACCTACATGAGCATTGAAGTCACCCATCAGGACAAAAGAATCCATATCTGCAACCTTTTCAAGGGCAACATCAACTTCATCTAAGAAAGCTGCGTACTCTGACTGAAGGTTCGGTGCATACACCTGCACCAATGCCAAAGTTGATCTTTCAAGCTTGAGCTTTAAGATCGCCACTCTCCCTCCTAATGGTATCCACTCCAATACTCTGTCTGTCAACCTGGGACTTGTGAATATCCCCACTCCCGCCCGAGCAGACATTGAGGGTGCGACTCCTGACAGGAAGAGCTTCCAACCATCCAAAAGGTCCACAGTTTTAGAACCTCTCTGCTTTGTTGAAGAGACGTCAACTATATCTAGTCGACTTTTAACAGCCTCCCCAACAAGCTCAAGATCCTTCCCTGTGAGCGATGAGACGTTCCATGTGCCTATCCTAAGTCGATGCCGTTGTCGATTCTCAGAGAGTTTATCTGTGCCCCTATCGGTGCACAGCGCGCTCACCCCTTGACCCCCGTAATGGTTCGCGAGACCATTGACAGGAAGCTCGTAGCTATTTCGGGTTTGACCCGGCCGGCTGCCGAGCGGGACAGGCCGACCAGCAGACGCTCGCATACTGGCACCCATCAGGCTTGGCTCCAAAGGATGCCCTGGCTTACCAGGTTTGGCAATATCCGAGGCCCGTGTACGTCGTCTTGTCATCATGGGGTGTGCGCTTTGTTAGCCGTGACTGGATTGTATGGATGGGAATAACTATTTAAGTTACCCCATCCGCACATCCCAGTCACGTTGCCCGCCCCCCACCACGAGGCGGTCAGCTGCCAGGGGGGCCCCTCAGTAAGTTTACCAAATTATATTGTAATCTTTACCGATAAGATATTATAAGCCCGCACCACGAGAAAATGTGTAAAAGCCGGTCCCCAGAGCTGAAAGAAAACGACACCACTCTGAAGTAATGTTAAAGCGGTTCCGGAGAGGATGGTGTCAGGTTGAAAAGGGGTTAAAGGTAGTTGTTTTTTTTGTGAGTAGGGGTCTCACACAACTTTAATTTTCACAAAATACGCCTACTATTGCAAGAGCATAACACTGGCAGTTGGTTGGTCATATGGCTGGAAAAATTGTCCCTCTGCTGGATGATTGATATGCCTATGACATCAGCTGGTTGGGAGAAAAAATACTGTGAATCAGAAGCAAAGACAAAAAAATTAGTAAAATCTCGCCAGTTATCTGGACGCCACCCCCTGAGTTTTTCGAAACATAACATATTTCAAACCACTACACCAATCTTTCTCTCTCTCTGTCATTTCCAACACTTTTAGTGCGCGCAAATTATATAGAAAAATATATATATATTGTAGTATCAAGTACATCGTCAGGTACTTTGTGCAACGACATCTATTGCCTACTAGTAGTAAATATTCCAACCTGATGTGCTTACGTTCCAACCTGGTGTGCTTACGTTCCACAATTGTTCCACACAATATCCCAATATTCCAGGATCCTCGAATCACCCGGAGAAACATCTAGCATGTTCTAGAACCCCTTGCAATTTCCTATAAATACCCATACCACAACCACCATACACACAGTTGTTGATAAGTGCATACAGCGATTACAAGAGGGAGATTCGACCAGTGGTGAAAACAAGCGACGTATTGAAAGTGAATCTTTAGTGACAATTAAAATATATAAAGAGTAAAGTGATTGAATACTGAGTTGAAGTAAAGTTAGTGTTTGATAATAAATAAACGATTAAAATACACGAAAGACGGTTTTATTTAAACGAACCCCAGCAAGAATATTACAATATATATGTATATATAAGATGGCCATCAAAAATGAATGCGATGATCAATGAATGCGACAACCATCTATTCACCTTAAGCCCTAGGCTAAGGAAAAATGAAAGCGATGTCAGCTAATCGAACAAAAAAGATTTCATTTGATAAAATGCCTCAAAATGATGTTCTACCAACAAGCATAACAATTACAGAAATTAAATTAAAATTCATATGTACCGTGCAATTAGTTTGAACAATTGTTGTCTGACAAGCAATCAAGTTATTTTCCAATCTACAATATTTCTGACACAACATAGAAGGGCACATTTCTTCTATTTGTTATCCGATCTAATCAGGCACAATATTTGAATGAGTGTACAGTTTTTTGTATATAAAAGCTCCGATTTTTATATGCAATCCATTAACGTATCTAATTCGAAATGCGTAAGTGCAGTCTTCTATTGGCAATTCTGATCGCTTTGTGTGAAGTTGTTACTCGATCGAATGGCCTCGAGGTAAGTATATATTTTATAATGCAACCAGATGTATGTAACAAGTTTCCTTGTATGCCTATTAGAAAGACTGGACGTATACGCTGCAACAGATAATATGTACGTCTATTAATCCGGAAATTATTGAACATACTCTTCGTGCAGTTCGCGTTAGTCCTGGTGTGTACGGCGTATCTGGAAGCTTGGATATAAAAGTGGATATATATGACGAATTTACGGTAAAATTTTACTTTACAATCTTTGGTGTTTCTATGTATATAAATTCATTAATAGGCAGAAGCCAGGCTCTACAAAAGTGCTTCAGGAAGTAGTCAATATACGGCGACTCCCTTTCAATTTGCAAAAGGCCCATTTAGTAAATTTATGAATGCGGGTTACAAGAACTTTCTTATGAATGACTTGAAAGGGTGTTCGGACCTACCACAGTTTACCGACGAGTGGAAGCCACCATTAAAAGCTCATAAGTACGTTTGGAATTCCTGTGTTTTTAGCACGGAAAACTTTCCTACACACATGCAGCCTGGGTTTTATAAAATTTTGTTTAAAGCTACAAAAGAAGAATTTCAACTCACTTTGGAAATTATTGTAAAAATCGATGCAAAACCAGTTTTAGGTTGAACTGAGGATTGTAATAAATGTTAACCTTATATGGTCAAGTTGGTCATTCGTATATGATTTAGATTTTAAAGCACACGTTTATGAAGCTAACTATGACTTTATATTTTGGTAACTCTACAAGACCCGTTCTTTGCATTCATCGTAGAAAAGCAGGTAGGGTGAAAATTTATTGACCCAGTTTTATTTTTATTTTATTTTTTTTTTTTTGTTGTACGCAACTCTGAATTTTTTTTACAGTTGTTAATTATAACAGTTTTAATTCGCTAGTTGCAATTGTTCCAAAAATAATGAAAGTTGTGTAAGAACTATTCGGCGAACCCCACAGGCGGATCAGTAGAAATGCGGTGAAGTGGGAGGGTTGTGATTCCTTATTTTCGGATCATAACCTCGCTGATAAAAGGAAGAAGAAGTGTTAGAAAAATTCGGAAACTCAGTCGAAAAAATACGAAATGAGTCCTCCCTTCGGCGTTTAATCAAGATATTTGAGTAAACTGGTTCGGTGATTGATGGTGAAAAGTCAGCCGATAATAACACCAGCGTGGTGGCAAACGTCGCCAAAAACCGGAGAACGTCAATTCGGCAATTTTTCCTGCAATTGGAGCTTCCTGCAATGAATAATGGTAAATGAATTGCAACTTTATCCGTACAAGATTCAACTTACTCAAGAGTTAAGGCTTTCTGATCATTTAGAACGTCAGCAGTTCGTCAGTTGGTTTTTAGAGCAATGAAAAGTGAAACATCTTTATGGCGAAAAAATCATCTGTAATGACGAAGTCCTTTTTTAACGAATTCGTAAGGTATGCATGCTCAAAAAGAACAAAGGTGCCTTCCATTCAAGATGCTGGCGTAGGGACTACAATCCTGATCTTTGCTTTGCCACACCAAACCTCGTGGGTCGACAACAGCAGATTTCAAGACGAGTGTTGGAATAATCCCCTCTAAGACACTTGGATATCCGACCAGGCAATCCATAAGGTCTCACTACTTTCGCGTTCGCAAAGCAAACTATAGCGGTCAGTACTTTGAACAATATTTCCAAAAGGCTTCAAATTACAGTCTCATCAACGCGCTTGTAGCCAGTCAGCAATTTGCCACGTACAACACAGGCTGCTTGCTTGATCTTTAGTATGAAAAATGCTTTTCTCTGCTCTATTCCAACACTAGAGGTTTTTTTTTCAGAGGTAGGCTCTGAAGTAACAATGGCCAGTAAACATCTGAGTCAGGTAGAAACTTAGCAACCCATGCTTCCTATTGAGCCAAGCGTTTATATTGGGGATCAATTTCCACCTCTTTTTATCAGAGTGATCCGATCTCTCGTGCCATTTATCGAGACTTGTACTTGGTGGAGCCTCAGTGACATTTCGACTCGTCGCAGTTAGTGTCGCTGTCTGGTTGGCACGGTATTTCCATTGGGTTTTTTTTAGCCGGATGGTCTACTGGTACCATACCAGTCACACACACAGGAGGTTGTTCGGAAGGCGCCGCATATCAACGCGTTGATTCTGTAAGCTGGCTCCGTCTTCCTTCTGTATGACTTCGACTTCATGGCACAAGCCCAAATTTGGGAACCGTAGAGCATTATCGATGCAGCAACTCTTGCTAAGAGTACTATCCTCTTACAGATATTTGGCATCATCCTTGCCAAGGCAGCCGTTGCTTTACTGCCTTCTCAGCTGCATATTGCAGATGTTGCTTTAAGGTTACCCTTGCATAAATAGTAATGCTAAGGAACTTCAGCTCTAGTTTGGAAACTACCACACGATCGCCCGCGATTACTTTTATAGTCTCCATGGCTCACCTACTGCTTATGAGCACTACTTCTGTCTTCTCCTCTGCAAGTTGTAGGCCCATCTGTACTAGCCAGTCCTGAACCATCCCGATAGCTTCATAGAAGTCGGGCTCTAATTCCTCAAGGAATTTGGTCACTACAATGAATGCTATTTCGTCGGCGAAGCCTGTTATTTTCGAAGACCTCCAGATTCTAAGTCTGAGGACATACATTAGGTTTCACAGTAGCAGACCTAGTATGGAGCCTTGGGGCTGTAACCTGTGACGTTATACTACCTCGTTCCATCGTCGGTGTCGTAGTGCAGTATTCTGTTTCTGAAATAGTCCAGCACTGTCTTCTGCAGGTAGTCTGGTACTCTCTTTGTGGTAAGTGCTCGCAGGATATTTCTCCAGTTTGCGATGTTTATTTATTTATTTATTTAAGCTTAATACAAGCACGAACTTAAGGGTAGCTTAAAACTAACAAAGGGACACTTAACCTAACATAATTAATTATTTTTTTTTTTTTGTGCTGGGCCCCGAAGGGCCCACAAATTTCAATCTAGAAACCTTACACTAGAACTTAAACACTAACAGTTTATGGGGTCAGGAGGCGGAATTAATGGAACGAAGGGCATTTCTTAGGGAGGCTTTGGTATTATGAAAGTCCAAAGCGGCCTGAAGATTTTCATATCATCAGCGTATATAGAAAGGTTGGAATCATTGATGAGACAATCAACGTCGTTAATTGTCAGGATGAAGATCATTGGACCAAGATGGCTGCTTGAGGGACTCCCGAAGTGGATTTAATGGGATCAAAAATTGAAGATCTGAAGAGGACTTTATACTGGCGATTTTCCAAGTAAGATTCAATCCATGAGATGAACCCCGGTTGAAAACCAAGAGCTTTAAGTTTGAGAAGAATGATAGCATGCGAAATTTTGTCGAAAGCTTTGCTGAAGTTGGTGGCAACTACGTCGACTTCATTACCATCTTCCAAAACGCAGAGAGTGCTAGACACAAACTCGGTAAGGTTGGTGGTTGTTGATCTGCCCTTAAAAAATCCATGCTGGTTCGGTGAAAGGATAGTCTTGCAGTGAAAAAACATTGTGTCATAAACAATGCTTTCAAATAGCTTAGGTATGCAGTTAGCGATGGGCCGGTAGTTGGATATTTCACTTTTACAACCTTTTTTGAGGGTGGGGATTATGTATGAATTTTTCCAAATTTCAGGGAAAACTCCCTGCGAAATAGATAAACGGAAAAGAGTAGTGAGGGGTTGGACTAAGTGATTGACGCATTTTTTGAGAACTATAGCGGGAAATCCATCAGGACCGGGGGAGTATTCGTCCTTTAGTTTCTTAATCTTTTCTAATAACGACGCCGAAGTTATATCAATTGTGCCTAAGGAGGTTTGGGGACAGTGTTCTAGGTAGCGGAAGTAGTTATAATCAGGTTGAGTAACGTGATCCATAAACGATTGGCTGAAGAAATTAGCGAAAAGATTTGCAATTGTTTTAGGGTCTGCCGAAGATTTATTAGCAAATTTCAAAGTGGATGGATAGCTATCAGATTTACGTTTGCAATTAATGAAGTGGTAGAAACGTTTGGGGTCACTGATTAGCGTGGATTGCATTCTGTCAAGATATTCGGTGTATAGATATTCACAGAGTTCAGAGAATTTGGAGTGGACATGTTGGTAATGGGAAAAATCAGAGTCAGATCGAGATTTGAGGAATGCTTTTCATAATTTGTTTCTATTGTTACGGAGCGAGCGCAGCTCTTTATTATACCATGGCTGAGGTAAACTTTTTCTGAGGCACAAAAGGGACTGATTGAATGAGGCAGGTAAAAATTTGGTCATAGAAATACGCTAGAGCAGTGTCAATGGTGTCAACTTGGATAGAACTAAAGTTAATGTTACTGAGAAGATTATTGAGTACAGCGAAATCTGCTTTACGAAAATTGAAGCTATATGAGTTCTCGCAGTGAGAGATTGTGCTGAAATTGTTGTACGAAAACACTAAGAATAGAGGTGGGTGGAAGCGATCTTAGCGATATTGCATTTCTTCTTGTGATTTTTACTTGTTCTGTATTTTCGTTAAGTGGTCCATGATTTACCTAGACTCAATTTATCTCGTAAAACGATTATTTCTCGTTTTCTCTATTGTTTTGTAATTAGTTATTTTATTGCGGTTGACTTAGACTTAAAGAAGGCTGCGCGAATAACCGGCCAAAACAAAACCGTCCAAATTCCAAAAATGAGCAATCGCCAAAAAAAAACCTGAACCTGGGCGTTTACACATTTTTATATGTTGGGCTATTCTTCATAGTGAAAGATCGTCCAAAATGCCAAAAGTGAAAATACATATGTCAAAATGTTATGCGAACAATGGCCCAAAACTCCCAAATGAACAATCGCCCAAAAGTTTTTAAGCAATTCTTTACAACGCAGGTCAAAAAAAAAAAAAAAATACGACCATAGATCGAAATGAATACCGTTAGCGGAGAATAGACTTAGCCCCAGGCACCTACCGGACAGTTATTGGCATATCCTCAGTTGAGCGACGAAGGACCACTCCGGAAAGCGGAGTTTAAATAAATGAATCGCGCGAAGCGCACCAATTACCCGCTGTTGGCCCGCACAAATTTGCGCTCGAATCGACTTAGCCCCAGGCGCCTGTCTGACAGTTGTTGACATACACTCAGCCGAGTGACGAAGTTGCGTGAGCGGCTAAGCCCCTCCGGAAATCGGAGTTTAAATAAATGAATCGTGCGAAGCACCCCACCTACCCGCTCCTGGTCCGCACAAAACTGGCCTCGAATAGACTCAGCCCCAGGCACCTGCCTGACAGTTGTTGACATACCCTTAGCGGAACGACGAAGTCGCGTGAGCGGCTACACTCCTCCGAAAACGGAGTTTAAATAAATGAATCGCGTGAAACGCGCCACCTACCCACAGTTGGCCCGCACAAAACTGTGCTCGAATAGACTTAGCCCTAGGCGCCTGCCTGACAGTTGTTGACATACCCTTAGCGGGGCATGATTTTAAGAAATTATTAAAGAAAAAAAAAAAAAAGTACATCGTTCATTTTCCCCAGCCACTTGTATAAATTGCAAAGGAAAACATCCTGCGAACTATCGAGGTTGCGAAGTGGCGAAAGAGCTCCAAAAACGGCGCGATACGCTAAAAAATTCGATGCGTTCGAATATGAAACCAATCAAGAACAGACCCAAAATAGCTACGAAAAAAGCAGCGAAAGATAGAAAGTCCGTCAATATTGACTTAAGATCGGTTAATGATAAAAAATCCGAAAGTAATAGAGATAAGGTGACAGAAGCAAAATCTCCGAATATTGGCGTGCAGTCTTATGCTCAAGCGGCGAGGACAGTTAAGGGTACGTACACGACCGACAACTCACGGGAGATCAAAGCAAGAAACCGTCCAAGCTTTAATGTAAAGACTCCTACTCAAGTTGCGACATTGAAAAATGGTGATAGAGGTAGTTCAGAAGATCATGTATCCAATGTTTTTTCCCTAATTCTCGCGAAACTTGAAGAGCAATGCAAAACAAATAAACTAATTTTCGAGAGACTAGTTGCACTAGAAAACAACATTCATAAAACGCGCACTTCAACCCGAATATGAAAGAAACGCTTAAAATTCTTACTTGGAACGCCAACGGGCTCATACAAAGACTCGACGAGTTAGAAATATTTATACGAGAAAAAGATATTGATATATGCTTAGTCTGTGAAACTCATCTGACAAAGCAATCGAATATTAAGATAAGAGGATATAGCGTGTATCACGCCTTTCACCCATCGGAAAGAGCCAGAGGCGGATCATCTTTGTTTATAAAAGAATCTATCGAACACTCTGTAGAAATAAAGATTGAATTAGAAGCAATGCAAGTAAGCACGGTACGCGTTAGAAATAGACATTTTGCTTTCAACATTTCGTCTATATATTGTCCACTGCGATGTAAACTTGAAGAAAGTGATTTCACAAACATCTTCAACTTCCTTAAACCAAATTTTATTATTGGTGGCGACTTCAACGCGAAACACCCCTTCTGGGGCTCAAGGTACGCCTCTCAGAAAGGTAGAAAGTTTTATAATGCGGGTATGCAATTCAGTTGTGATTTTTACTCGACGGGTAAACCAACATATTGGCCGTCTGATAGAAGTAAGATACCAGATCTGATTGATTTCTTTGTTGTTAAAGGAATATCTGGCAACTGTATAAAAGTTGAAGAAAGCTTTGATCTCTCCTCTGATCATTCTCCAATCATTATGACGATAAGCGAAGCTCTGATTAAAAAAGTAGGACCGGGCAGATTAACCGGCGCGAAAACTAATTGGAATGGCTTTAAAAAAGATATTGAAGCAAATATTGAGCTGAGCGTATCACTTAAAACACCCTATGAACTTGAAGTAGATCGCTTCGTCGAAATCTTACAGGATGCTGCGTGGAAGAATACTCCCAAACCAAAGAGAACCCCGGCCAGTTACATTCAAACTTATCCGCAGGAAATAAAAGAGATGATTAAGGAGAAGAGAAAAGCGCGTAAAAGATGGCAACAAACTCGGGCTCCGCAACATAAAGCCCATCTTAACCGCTTGTGCAACTCACTAAAAAGATCTATTAAAGACCTAAAGGATAATCAAATACAAACTTACCTAGAAAGCTTAACGGCAGAAAAAGATTCTAACTATTCGCTTTGGAAGGCTATAAAAGGTATTAAAAAATCTCAAATGCAAGCCGCGCCAATTAGAAAAAATCAAGGCGAATGGGCCAGGCATGATAAAGAGAAAGCGCAAGTTTTTGCCACCGACCTGGTAGAAACTTTCAAACCGTTTGATGGACAAGCTCTTATTGCAAATACAAATACGTCGTATATAGACAATAGCGTAATAAGAAATGCAACACTTACCGAACTTAAAGAAGAAATAAAGAAACTTAAACCTAAGAAAGCTCCTGGATACGATCTAATCACGGGAGAGGTTCTTAAAGCACTACCAAGAAAAGCTCTAATTAAGCTTCTGTTCATTATAAACGCCGCTATTAGACTAGAATATGTTCCCAGTCAATGGAAAGTCGCCGAAGTTATAATGGTCCTTAAGCCTGGAAAACCGCCGAATAAAAAAACGTCTTATAGACCGATTTCGCTTCTTCCAATTATATCCAAAGTGTTCGAGAGAATATTGGTTAGGCGAATACAGCCGGTAATAGAAGAAGGGCATCTCATCCCGGATCATCAATTCGGATTCAGAAGTAAGCATTCTACAGTTGAACAAGTACATCGTATAACACATGTAATCGAAAAATCACTTCAAGAAAAAAAGATTTGTTCAAGCGTATTCCTTGACGTTTCTCAAGCCTTTGACAAGGTCTGGCACGAAGGCTTCAAGTTTAAATTACGACAAGTTCTGCCAGAGCACCTATATAATATTTTGAAGAACTACCTTACGAATAGGCTATTCCGCGTCAAATGTGGAAACGAATATTCTGATTTTAAGGAAATAATGGCTGGGGTGCCGCAAGGAAGCGTTCTTGGTCCAGTCTTATATCTATTATACACTCGTGATATACCGCAAGTAGAAGGCACTGAGCTAGCTACATTTGCCGACGACACTGCTATCTTGACAGTAGGTAAAACGGTCGAAGATACTACAGAAAAACTGCAAGAAGCTTTGGATAGAGTAAATGAATGGACAAAGATTTGGCGAATCGCACTCAACGAGACCAAATCGGTTCATGTAAATTTTACTTATAGGAAAATAAATAACTTGCCGATCTATTCGAACTCGGTTCAAATCCCGTTTGCAAACGAGGCTAAGTATCTTGGAATGACACTTGATACAAAGCTGAAATGGAAAACGCACGTTAAGAAAAAACGGAAAGAACTAGATAATAAATATAGAGAAATGTATTGGTTACTTGGAAAATATTCCAAGCTTAATATATATAACAAACTGCTTTTATATAAGCAGGTGCTAAAGCCCGTATGAACATATGGTATACAACTCTGGGGTTGTACCAAAATAAGTAACATCCAAATTTTACAAACTTTTGAGAACAAAGTGCTAAGGGGTATTGTTAATGCGCCATGGTATATCCGAAATAGCGATATCCACAGAGATCTTGGCATTAAAACAATCGAAGACGAAATCAAAAACTACGCGAGAAAGCATAAAAGTCGACTAGAAAGTCACGCTAATATAACAGTCCTCCAAGTTTTGGATGAAAGAAATTTACTTCGCCGTCTACAAAGAATCAAACCTTTAGACTTAGCGCGTTAAGTAACCGCGTCTAAACTGCGGAGTTAGCAGGAACTTCTAATGGGAAGCTACCTGCAAAACGTCATTATTTCGCGAAACGAAAACTACTTGATAAGTCGAATACTTAGTTGTAGTAAAAATAAAAACAAGTCTGTTTTGAAGGGAGGTTTTTTAGTGGGTAAGAATCCCACACTACTATGAGCACGCGTTGTCGATCCTCATAGTGTCTTGTTGAAGATTTTCACCTACCCTCGGAAAAAAAAAAAATCGTTCATTTTCGGATTTTGGGATATTCTTCTTTGGACGATTATTCGCACAGCCATTCACCCCTGGTTTGGGCGATTGTTCATTAATTTTTGGGCAGTTGTTCCTTTTTTTGGGCTTTCTTTCATTATGTACAAACGCCCAGAAATTTTGGGTGATTGCTTATTCTTGGAATTTGGGCGATTTTGTTTTGGGCGGTTATTCGCACAGCCTTTAAGGAAGCTTTGCATATACCCAACATCTCACCTACCCCAAATCCTACAGTGACCCCAAGCAGGGGGGTTGCATGGCGCACCATGCCCCCATACATATTACACTGTTTATGAGATCTACTTGTAATGTCGCAACTCTACGTCGCCATAAAGTTTGGTGTGATTTTTCATTTTCGGTTTCTTAATTTTTCCATTTTGGCGCATTTTTTTCATTTTGATTGGTGTCATATTTTCGTTTCAAATTTCGTGGGTAGTTAAAAGAACCAATACTTCTGTCCATTGGTGTATATGTGAACAAATTAAAAAAAAAAAAATAATAATAATTGCAAAGTGTTTAAAGATAAAATGAACATATTCTTATCAAAGTAAATGAAAATTTGAGACATAATCAAAAACGACTTGAAGAAAATTCGAGTTATCGTTTATCAAAATAACAAAATGCGAAATCAAAAACCGAAATATCAGAAATCAAGATAAAAAATGCGAGTTGTACCATACCATTTTTCTCCACAGTGTCTAACATGCATAGAGGCATATACAATAAAGAACCCAGCGGTGGTTTATTACCTTTTGGTAGGAGGACCAGTCTCTGTTTCTTTCACTGGTCGGGGAATACTCCTTCCTTGAGGCAAGTATTGCAAGATTCTGCAAAGATGGGTGGGCGCCAGGCGGTTTTTGGTCCTTGATTTTTGTGCGTACTTGCAGGACATCTTCTGCGGTAACTAGGAGAATCGTTAATGCCTCTTTCGAATTTCCTCTCACCGTTTTTTCCTCTATTCCCTGTTGTTGTCGAAAAAAAGGTCCCACACTGTTATTCGTCACGTGCTGCGTTTCCTCTTTTGAAGATTACCCCTCCCAATCAAAAAACGAAAAAACCTACCTCAGTGAGGCCAAGTTGCAGCCCGTCTTACCTGAATTGTTCCTGCACACCATAAGTCATCAAGTGACCTTGGCTACCATGGCTTCTATTTGTTCCTGCCAGAGAAGTATGCTATCTAGCGTTATACCTTAACACTTCAGTTTTCTTTGTGGCTCGAATCTTATTCCTTCCAGTAATATTGGCTACATACGTTTCAGTTGCTGTTTTTGGTTGGGTTTACTCTAACATTCACCTTAGCCTTTCCAAGCTTTACCTGGGGCTGTCTATAATTGTCTAAATACAAGTCTGTGACCATATATGTACGTTCTGGTTGACACCATCAAATATCCTCCATAAAATATAGTTTCAAAGTCACCTAAAAAAAACTCTCTTAAGCCAAACAAATTATCACTTAATATTTATTCATTCTTCAAAGACATATATCACAAAAAGTGTCTTTTCCTAACTCCCAAATCTCCTTAACCTTTCTTCTCCTTAATCCTTTTTATGTTACCAATAATCTTATCAAACACAAGTTCCTTAACATTAATACCCCAAAGCAGATCTAAATGATTCCATTTATTATGAGGCACCATGTACGAGGATTGTACATTTGTCAATTTGTCCTGTAATTTCTGCACATCCAAAACATTGGCTAATAAATCATTATCCCCATAGTAAAGGTATGTTGGAGACTTGACTTTTCCTAGGTCATATACCGGAGGCTTTGACTGATTGTAGGTCAGATGGTTTCTGATAAATCCGAAGTCGAATTGCCTAAATTCCCTCGATCGATATTCCTGTTCATAGTGCATAATTTGATTCACTGATGCACCTGCTGGGTGGGTCTTAAATATCTCTTCTAGAAGGGTCTGCAAACACAAAATGTCCATAAGCCTACAAATCACTTTAATCTCGTCCATCTTACCATGTTTAAGCTCTCCTGACTCCAACCACAAAGAAGGAAAAGTGCATTCGAGCAAATAATCTGAGTCAAAGAGTTATCTTTGCACGCTTCTCCCTTTAGAGCAGCTAACAGATCGTTATTGGGGAAGAATTCAGCGCTTCCAATTAGTTCAACTAGGGCGTTAGGCTGCCCAGCGAGGGGGCTAAGAATTCTCACCAGTGGACTCTCAACATTTTCCATGTAAGCGATTGGTGCCAGTAAGTGGGCAGACCTAATCTTATCGTTGTACTGTGTTATCGTCGATGTCAACACGAAGAAAGCCGTTGTACCTTGAGAATGTCCAATGTAATGCAGGCCAGACTGATTGCTTTGGAACATCGCATAGTCGAGCATAGCTGGAATGTCATATAGAGCGATGTCATGCCATTCAAAGTTCCAAAATTCTTGCAACAAGTTTGAAAGCTTAGCGTGCTTCTTGCTGTAAGTATTTCCTCGGTTATTGCCCAACCAAACGTCGTATCCAGCATCGGAGAGAAGGTATCCCAAGGCTTGACCGGGACCATTCAAAACCCAACAATCAGAAGAGCTAAACAATCCATGTTGGAGAAAGACAATTGGTGCTGGTTTCTTGAAGTTTAACTTGGGAGGAATGCGGTACATGGTCAAAATATAACCATCACCTGTTTGGACTTTGTGCGTTTCGACAGGATATCCATGATCTCGAATTCGATGCTCCTAAGACACAAAACAGGACTCAGTACCCTTTTTTTAAATAAAAAGTTTAAAAAATTACCGTTGTTTTAATAGCAACAGAAACTGAAAGTGAGATGAGAATAATTCCAAAAAATTTCAAACAGACTTCCATCACGAAAACACTTTCAAATTGGATAATGACTTAGAACAGTTCAAGTACTAGTATTTATATCGATGTTCATATCTTTGCCCTTCTAGATTGGGACTGCAATTACATATCTTAATTACACCTTATCTTAAGCTCTGGTACGTATAAGTAGTACAAGAGGACTGCCAACCAGTAAGAAGTTGGTCAATTATCAAGGTCAGCGATTCCCCTTTTAATCGGGACCAACACAAAGCGGATGCTCTTGACTAAGGTCGAGTTTGATGTGTAATAGATATGTAGGTATTTTTAGCCCATTGATTAGCGCCGATAGGTGAGAGAATATCTCAATACATGCACGTGTGTTGTATAAGTCCGATAATAGGTTCTACACACATGAGTTGTGTACTACTTTTGTTTTACAAGCAAACTAGTTTAGGGCGGTTCATTTTGAGGAAGTTTTGTTATATAACTCAGACCAAGCACCCTTATCTGAGAGTAATGAGCAGAAACCCTTTATGATTTTGATTAACTAGTTCTGATAAAGCCGCAAGTCGCTTTCTTTAAGTAGTAATCAAACCCACAAAAGCACTTATGACTTGCCTTTGAAACTGTCAAATGCCTAACACATTCTAGACTTCCGCATTAAGGGCTGTTGGGCGATTTAGTGACATTTTACTTTTGGTATGCGGAATTCTGAAATTGTGTAGTAAGTCCTTGGACTTTAGAGCGAATATCGGCTGACAGTTTATTGTAGTTGCAACTAAGATGTTTATAAAAATGTGTTCAGGTCCTTAGCATGATTATCTAAAATACAGTACTAGATGGAACTTTAGTATGGGTGCCAAAGTCAAAGATAACTCATCTTCTGTGATGCAGATGTCCGTTAGATCGTTTTTGGTCTTATACTGCTCCTTATAACTTAACCATTTTTTGAAACTTGACTCGTTTTGAGAGACCACATGAGCGCAAATTCATTAATCCAAATAGCCTGCGTTGAACTTCAGGTCCAACATATTAGTCGCTCAAGGCACGTTCAAGCTTAACTAAGCAGCATCAGTTAGATCTCATTTACTAGAAGTAGGCGTACACATATGTATATATCGTTATATATATGTATTAGAAAAACTCCTTCAGTTTTTTCTGTCCTTGGTTCGCCGATGAGAACTACTTGTGCACTTGAAGGCAATAACAGTCACCTTAACGGAAATCTTTCGAAGCATTACAATTCCTTCAAGTTTTTGCATATCTTGCTCGACGATGATCAAATAAAATCGAGAGAATTTATAACGTCTTTTGATGGCACTTCTACGTCTTTGAACCTCCGAAAAAAAAAAAAAAAAAAAATGTATGACAAACACACTCAAATTGAGATAGCCCTGGGAAAACTGGATAAAAAAATCATTTCCATCAACGTTTTCTTGAACCAAGCAACAAACGAGCACAATAGTCTGCTTACTGGAGAAGCTAGGAAATTGTATCACTCCCGGGAAAATAAGGAAGAAGAAGAAGAAGAAGGTCAAGACGCTAATGAGCAATAAAGTTTAAATGCAGATGAAACGCGATTTCTTTGCGTTATTTGCTGTAAAGATACTGGCATCATTCTCCTGCAGCCATATAACCATAAGAAGGCAGAAACGATAAATATTACTGTGTGTAGCCATACAATAACATCGAAGGCCCACATAAGATACCTCGGAGTCATACTATTTAGATACGAGGCTGTCCTTCAAGGAACGCCTCAAGAGTGTACCTCACGAAGCAGCGAATGCCAGCGTGGCTCTCACACGAATCATGCCTAATACAGGAGGCCCTAGGCAAAGTCAAAGATTACTTTTGGCTAGAGTAATAGCGTCTATAATCCTCTACGCCGCACCAATCTGGGCGAGATCCCTGACGACTTAAACAAACAGAAGTAAGATTGCCTCGGTGTACAGAATATCTGCATTAAGAGTATGCTGCGCATACCGTACCACCTCAACCAATGCAGCCTGTGTGATAGCAAAAATGCTCAGAAAAAGAGCAAACTCCTCCAACCGGCGAAACCCAATAGATGTTACTAAGGATACAGAGCATAGGAGAGTGATAAGAACCCTGGAACGCCTCCGAAAAGGGTAGTTGGACGCATGTGCTCATAATACAGGTTAAACCATGGATAGAAAGACGCATGGTGAATCATGTTTAAATTGTTTTACACAGAAATAGACAAATTGCTAAAAATACAATTTTTTGTTAAAACTACTCAATTAATAAAAACGTGTATTTACTTCCATTTCCTTCTTATAAATTGACATAAAGTTAAGGTAATTACAAAATCCAGTCTCCGATAAAAAAAAATTGGAATGGTGTTATGTCACATGACCTTATGTCACGGCAACGTAAGCTTCACTGTAGGATCCCCTAGTCTGTCGGTATTATACCTGACAGAGTAATTCTACAAACAAGATCAGCGCAGAAATCAATCGAAGAATAGCTCTTGCCAATCGTTGTTTAATTGGGCTTATAAGGCAATTCAACAGTAAAGCCCTATCT
Organism: Brachypalpus laphriformis; assembly: GCA_945910035.1. Classification (NCBI taxonomy): domain Eukaryota; kingdom Metazoa; phylum Arthropoda; class Insecta; order Diptera; family Syrphidae; genus Brachypalpus; species Brachypalpus laphriformis. The sequence goes on from OX246754.1 coordinate 284,852,241, forward strand.
CGAACAACTGAGGAGACTCTATATAAGACCTTGATCATCCCAGTCCTGCCTTACGGCGCTGAAACATGGACTTTATTAAAAGAGGATGAAGATATCCTTGGTCGCTTCGAGAAAAAAATTCTTCGTAAGATTTTCGGTCCCGTTTGCGTTGACGGGTTTTGGAGGAGAAGATTCAATCACGAACTATACGAGCTTTAAGGCGACATGGACCTAGTCAAAAAAATGTGTATTGGACGTCTGAAATGGCTAGAATATGTAGAGCGAATGGACGCCAACGCTCCGGCCCGCAGAGTCTTCAAACCTAACCCCGAGGGACGACGCAGTAGAAACAATCATCGCCATAGGTGGCGCGCACAAGTTCAAGGAGACCTCGACCAACTTGGAGTGCGCAACTGGAGGCAATTAGCTAAAGACCGAGCTAAATGGAGAGGCTTGTTGGTTGAGGCCCAGGTTCACCCCGAACCGTAGCGCCACCTAAGTAAGTAAGTTCAGTCTTTAAGGAACATGTACGTATAGTATTTAGATATTATTAAGACGCTTTGACTTTTCTAATTTATTTGCTCCTTCAACCTAACTGCGAACTTTGAGTTTTGATAAAATCTAACTTTGACTGGCTAATACTTTTGTAATTGGATTCTGTCATTGGAACAGCATAGCCGCTTCCTTTAGCTCGTGCTGTGCCTTGAAACTTTTTCCTCCCAACTTCGTACTCGTATGTATCTAGTTGTATATTCTTAAGATGCGTCTTTATATCTCATTCACAAAGTTTGTGTTGAGCTTTACGGTCGACTATTAATAGTGCTCTTGATTTTCGTGATTATACTGCAATCAAAAGCCTGGTGCTTGAGTAATTACTTTTTGAAACCGATATATGACAGTGACTGTTAAATAAACCTCTTAAATAAAAGAAAAAGTTCCAGTTTATTTAAATAATTTAATACTAAATTTTGAATTTGTGCCCTAGATTCATTACTCGCTTTTGATAGCCGCATTTAAATTATCATTTAGTTTGTCCTTGTATTGGTATTTACTGATTTCTCTTCTCTTAACTGCGAAACATGAATCTCTGCTCTCATTGTGAGGAGAGTTTACCCGCTGAGGGAGATTTCGTGGTGTGCAAGACCTGCAACCGTAAATTGCACTACAACTGCGCTGCGGTACGGGAAAAGTCTTGGAGAAACTTGGGTCCAGCCAGAAGAGACGCATGGAAGTGCCAGCCCTGCAGAGGTAGAGACGTCCAAGCCGTTAATGTTGCTGAAAACTCATCCTCATCGACAACGGCACAGACTTCAAGGCCATTGGAACCGGTAGTGCAAGCAAGCAAGAGAGCGCACTACGAAGTTACAACCAGTCCCGTTGCGGCAAATTCAGCTGGTGGCAATGACACTCCCATTCTAGCGGAGCTAAAAAAACTGAGAGCCGAAATCAAAGACATTGCGATCAGCTGTGAGTTCTTCGCAAACAAATACGATGAACTTAATTCTTACATCACCCAAAACAACAAACTAATGGAAAATTTAGCTAAACAAATAACTGATCTCAAAGAAAGCAACGCAAAAAAAGACGAAACTATTAAAAAGATGCAATCACAGATAAACGTTTTAGAACAACAAACACTTAAGAACAACATTGAAATTAAAAACATTCCACCAACACATACTGAAAACCTTGTGGAAATTATTAAAGGGATTGGTAAAACTATCAATTACGAAGTAAAGGACAACGACATTTCTGACATTTATAGGACCAAAACGAAAAACCCTGAAAAATCTTTAATTGTGGCATCATTCTCGTCACATATAACCAAATCCTGCTTTGTTAAACAAGCACGGTCAACTCGTGCAATGCAGCTGAAAACTGTGATGGGAAATACTGTCAATGCCCCCAACCCAAACCAAGCTTGGAGTAGTGCTTCTGTTTTCGTCAACAATCAGCTGACCAAGCAAAATAAACAACTGCTTTGGATGGCGAAAGAGAAGGCAAGGCAAGTAAACTGGAGCTATGTGTGGGAGTCAGCGGGAAAAGTGCTAGCAAAAAAGTGCGAGAGTACGAAGGCGGTTGCAATAATGACAGTTGATGACGTAAGTCTCATAGCAGATGTTTAATTGCATCTTATGTGTGAGTGTATGTCTAGGCGAATAACTAACTGACCATATAAATGGAAAACACAAATAGAAACAATATATTAGTAGATTTGGAATTTTAATGCTATTAAAAATGTGAATTTTAGTTGCTTATGCCTTAATATAAGATCAATGCGCAAACATTGGAATACATTTTGCGTCAACATAAGCACCCTTTTGAAGTATTTAAAAATAATTGTTCTTGTAGAAATTAATATTCAAAAAGAAGAAAATGATAAATATTTCTTGAATGGATTCAACGCGGAATTTCTTAACAGGAATGAGCGTAGAGGTGGTGGCATTGTCATGTTCATTAAGAATGGTTTAAAATATGAAAAATTGCGGAAGGAGAGAAAATTAAAAATATATAATTGGAATATATAGACCGCCTAAACTAAACAGAAAAGGATTTATCAGAGAAATGGGACTTATACTTGAACAGCTAGGCAAAAAAAGAGATATCGTGATATTGGGAGATATGAATATTGACATTCGGAGATCTGACCGAAATGATGTAAAAGACTATTTAGAGATGTTAGCTGCGCACGGGTTGATGAATGTGATCCAGGATTATACGAGAGTTGATCCGAGAAGAGGAACATCGACATTGATACAGCACATTGTGGTAAGCATGATAGATAGACCAATGCTATCTTCCGTAATCGAAAGCGATATCTCCGATCACTATGCTGTTTTGTATGGAACTATAACTCAGAGTGTCTCTAGCATTCAAGAAAGACGAGAGTCATATATTCGAAATAGAATGGTTGATGAACGAATACATGCAACTGATTGGGAAACCTTGTTAGCTGAAAATGATATTGACGATATGTATGGAAATTTTTTATCAAAAATGCAAGACATCTATGCGAACTCCAGGGTGATTAAAATAGCGCGCAAGAAATGTAGGCAAAATCCTTGGATAACTGCTGAAATTCGGGAAAAATGCCAACAAAGGGATCAACTGTATCGAAGATGGAAGAACAATAGGCTGAACTTGGCTTACGAAGCTGAGTATAAGCAATTCCGGAACAGGGTTAATAGGGACATCTTTATACAGAAGTCCAACTATTATAAGGGAAAGTTCAACAGCCTTAGATCGGATCCTCGTAAAACGTGGAACTTGATCAATGAAGTAATGGGGCGAAAGAAGCTAGATCTTGACGAAGTAATCATCAACAACTTTCCCCTAGAAAAGTGCCTAGGGACATTATCCAAGAGATGCGCTGAGAACTTTTCAGATCAAGTCCTACAGATAGTTCACAATTGCCATATAAATACATCCCACCATATGAACTCATTATTACCCAACACTATATTTATAGCAGAAACAAACACTGAAGAAGCTCACCATATATTAAAACAAATGGATGAAAATAAAAACAATGCAACTGTTTTTGCTCCGATAATCTCAAGGCTCATAAATCTTAGCTTAAATCAATCTAAAGTTCCTCGAATACTTAAGACTGCAATAGTACGCCCTATCTATAAAGGAGGAACTAAGAGCTTGCTAACCAATTACAGACCGATATCAATATTGTCGGCTATTGAGAAGTGTATGGAAGAAGTAGTTACAAGGCGGCTCCAAAAATTTGTGGAAAATCATTCCCTTATCCACGAAAAACAGTTTGGATTTCAAAAAAACAAAAGCACGGGAAAACTTATTGGAGAATTTGCGAATGTCATCAATGGTAGCTTGAATAAAAACCACCATGTACTAGTTTTGTTTATGGATTTCAGTAAGGCATTTGATACGCTGAACCATAAAAAGCTAATAACAGCGTTAAATCGATTAGGCATCCGAGGCATACTAGCAGACTGGCTGGAAGACTACCTAAATGAAAGATCGTTTCGAGTGAAATTGGGAAACAGTTTTAGCAATGATACACCGGTTCTTTTCGGAGTACCACAGGGATCGAAACTGGGACCATTATTGTTCATCCTTTTTACCAACGAGCTACTTCGCGTTTTCAAAAACAGCACCCCTTTTGCATTCGCAGATGACACGGCTCTAGTCGTCCAACATAAGTGTCTTGATACTGCTACGAGAATAATGCAAGATGAGTTTGATAAAGCCGTTGAATGGTGTCACGACAATGGACTAATATTGAACCCCGCCAAAACCAAGATGATGCATATTCGGGGACCGCATCATAGATCAACTCAACAGAGGATTAGTTTTCGTAGCAGTATCTGTCAAAATGCACTTTCGAATCAGACCATCGAAGTTGTCGAAAGTTATAAATATCTAGGGATCACCATCGACAGCCATTTCATTTGGGACAAGCACATCGACAAACTACGCTCAGAACTCAAAAAGGCACTGTTCGCATTATACCATCTGGGAAATTATTCGACGCTTCAGGTCCAAAAGCAAGTTTACTATGCACTAGTCGAATCAAAATTGAGGTACGGGATACTCGCTTGGGGCAGCGCATCAAATTCACATATCAACAAGCTGCAAAAACTTCAAAACACCATTGTGAAGAAGATCAACAGAAGACATCCATCAAGTACATCTGGGGAATACTCGTTCAAGGTATTGACAGTGAAACAAATATTCAAGTTGACACTGTGCTTAGAACACTATGATGACATCAGATTTAAAAGACCCGTCGACCATCAATACAATACGAGAAGACGATTCCGAGGTATGCTTCAAACGCCATTATGCAACAACAACTACGGCAGGCGACAACTAGAGCATAGCGTTCCAAATGTTTTTAATGAGCTTCCCTCAAACAAAAGCGTTTGAAAGATTTTTTTTCTTGCTGAAATATAACTTTGTGTTCTTTTTCTTATATTCTTATATTTTAATTATTTAAATGTTGAATTTTGAACTTTCTATTTATTTATTTTTTTTTTTAATTTTACCTTGATTATGTAATAACTTAAGCTCATTTAACACACTTTTTTTTTTAAAAAACTTTGATACGCAATCTTCTGCAGATAAGCCCCTCAGGCTTCGCAGATAAATGTATAGCAATATAAATCTAAACTTTAGTAAATAATTGGAATTTAGACAGTCAATATGTAGAGCTTTAGTTGAAAGTACACAAATCATCCTATGATGTAGTTAAAGATTGTTCTAAACTTCCTTATCACCGAGTCTACCATAAGTCATAGCCACTACAACACATTTGTACATTAACTCGAATTTTTTACTACAAAAATGTGTACCTAATCAATCAAGCTAACATTTTCATTATTGATGATGAATGATAAATAAACATTCCTCCAGTATTTAACGCATAGACAGATACAAGTGTTGCATCAATTATGATGTTAAATTAGCCGTATATCACGCCATTGTGCATGCAATTGCGCGGTTCGGCATTTCTCCGTGGCAATCATTATTTCGACACATAAGCTCTACATATTTAACATTGTCCCCTTCAATTTCAGTTACTAAAATAATTTATATCGATTTGAAGTATTATTTGAACAAATTTCTGTAACCAACGTTACAATGGCTTCAAGCTACGACCACAACAAAAAATCCAGTCAAACAAAATCACACGACAAACGACAGTTGGTTAAGTAGATGAATTAATTTACGAAGATAGTAGGTACGTGGCCGGTAACTTTATAGGACGATTTATTATCCTTCACGGGTTAAATTGTTTTGAATAAATTTATAAATTTGATAATAAAATAAAAGAAAATGAAACATCAACAAGTTGTTGTGGACTATTGGAAAATGATAAAAACATCGGGGTTGTTTTTATTGCTCGCCTGCTCTGGATATGTATTAATTAAGTGAGTAGAGGCTGATTAAAGCTGTGACCTAAGTACTTGTCTATTAGTGTATATATAATGCTATTAGTTAATTGCCATGAGATGAAGTGTGAGGGAATGGGATGATATTTAATATGATGAGCAGGATTAACTATTGATAAGGTCTATTGGAGTAATTTTGAATGCATCATACTTAGTATAAGTAATGTTTTGCAAATTACTACTTATTTGAATAGATTTTGTGGTAAAGCTTAGCAAAAGTGAAATAAGATATGTTTAAGGACTGCACATTTCTCATATATTTTGTGACAAGTCTAAGTCAATTGGGAGACGTGGTATCATATTTTGTTACCACGTCATCCGTATTGGTGAGTGTTGGAGAGTTTCAGCTTGGACAATGATTGCTTTTATTATCTCCTGCTTTGAAACAAAAACCCTTGCCCTAAATTTTGTTTTTATTTTTGGGAAGAACCAAAAATTAAAATGCGCTAGATCCGGGGAATAAAGCACTGACTGAATTTTATTGATTCATGAGAGCACCTGATGCATTGACGTGGTAAAAAAAGTAGCGACGATATTCACCTTATTTCTCGTTTCACAAGAACCAAAAATTAAAATGCGCTAGATCCGGGGAATAAAGCACTGACTGAATTTTGTTGATTCATGAGAGCACCTGATGCATTGACGTGGTGAAAAAAGTAGCGACGTAAACAAGTTCCGGCATACTAATTGGCAATTACTGTCTGACCAGTTTCCGATGGAGTGATAGTCTTCCTGGTGAAGTAAATCGAAGTCATCTTGCCTTAACAGGAGGACTTGCACTTTCGGTGCTCATTGCTGTTTGCTTTCCGGATCCTACTTATTGAACCTTTTACGATTTTATTAAAGTAGCTAGACTCTCCATTTTACATTTCTTTTTATAAAAATGATTGAGTAAAACGAACGTATATTTTTGTTCGAACGTGTAGATTTCTTTCAAGTACTACTTCAAGCGATGACTTAATATTCGTTACACAGTTATGGCATTCAAACTTAGCTCATCATGCATGAATGAGTGGGTCGTTCTTGGATCTTCGTCAATTTTTAACTTCACAAGGGCCACATTTCTATCGTCGGGCGAAGATTTGGGCCGACGTTCATGAACTTCATCCATCAAAAAAAAATTTCCAGTCTGGAACCAACCACAAGGGATGGTGCATTTACTGCATTTACTTGAGTTGACGTCGAAACCCAAAGACAATGATAAAGCATATTTCTTGTTGTGTTGGTGATGGAATTTTATCCAACCTTACACGACTAATTTTACGTTTTCTTGTTTCCATTCTTACTGATTTCTCTGAAGTTTCAAGTAACCTATCGCTAAATTATAAAGGACTAGCTGACCAGTGCTCGCCTCGCTTCGTCCGCATTTTAGTTGACGGTTATTTAATTGTTGAAACATAACTACCAACTGAATACAATACCAAAAATGTGTAAGCTCAATTATAACTTCTCCCGTGGGAATCGCCACCAGAGCACACACAAACCCGCTCACAAACACAGAATTAAATTTAAATCCATTAAAACATTCTAAAATGTGGACTAATCTAACTATCAACAACATCTCATATAACGAAATTGAAAAATATTGCAATAGCTCTATTGTTGCACATGCATATGCATGTACATATGTACCTACGCGTATATTCCCAAGTCTCTTAATTGCAAGAAGTTTTGACAGCACATGGATATCTTAATAAATAAAACTTACAATATCTTAGATTTGGCACTGATAATGTTTTCTTTTTCAATTTTAACTCTAGAAGAGATCGCACACTGAAGATCAAAACATAATCATGGGTTAGCGCGCCCACATTCTCACACACACATACTATTGCAACGATAGCCACTGCTGCATGACTGCTAGCCGTGGTCTCCAATGAAGGAAAATTGTGGGCGATGATTTGCTTAATTGTTTTTAGCATTGCTCAGCTTCAGGACAAAGCAGAAGGATGTTTTATACCTTTAATGAATCAGCGGCGAATTTACTAAATTCCCCTTTTTTTAATTTTTTTAATCCAGAGAGCCAGTACTGGGCCACGGCTGTGGAATCAATATTTACAGATGGAAAATTTGATCTCAACCCCCTTTATGCCACTTAGACCTTGAGTTTCGGAAAATCCCTTCTTATCTCGCATCTAGGCAAAATAAGGAAAAACTGTGCAAAATTTCAAGTACCTAACATACGTCTAGTAGTTTTCGAGAAACGGTGTTCACAAAGAAACTCGACTTTGCTTTTATAGTATTTAAGATTAAAGATTATAGTATAAGATTGATAGCCCACATTTCTTTTCTCATAAATAATAAATTGCCATCAAATACGCGCACTTTTGTCAGACTCTCCGTATTTAAACTCTTTGAGATCAAATGAAGACGCACGGAAAAATCACCTTAATTCGATTTCGTTAAAATAAATGCGATCATACGAGTATATAGATATACGATCACTGGAGGACATTCAGAGAGGTGACAGGAACCTTTTTCTTCTTCTTCCTGTTTCGGCTAAGTAATGATCCGAAAACAAGGGATCATAACCCTCCCACTTCAGCGCATTTCTACTGATCCGCCTGTGGGGTTTGCCTGACTTTAAGAAATATAGGCAGGCCTTCCGATTTTGGATCACTCGGTTACTGTGGCCAATGAAATGTCGATGTCGTCGCATTTGTGTGATCCAGGCGTTTATAGGCCTGCCTCTCCTGCCTCGCGATGTCTTTGGAACGTTCGTTTATATTGCCTTTTAACAGGGTTCAAATAATCTTTTCTTTGAACGTGGCAATACCAGCTGACCTAAGCACTACAACATAACCTAATATATATGAAACCTTATCTTATCCTATCACTAACGCAATCACTGTATAAGTGTTTTATGCAGCTTCGGGCAATCCCATGGTATTAACATATTTATTGCGTTATATTCTCTATAACGGTGAAGTCGTTACAGCAGGTGTCTGTATCCATCTGTATCTGAAAGTCTCATGTATATTCAGACTTAATTTAGTCCATCGTATTTTCGCAGAAAACCTTTTTTTTTTTTACAACCTTATGGTATTCATTTCACACTGTTTATATAATACATTGCTCGACCTTGCGCGTGAGTTTCCAAGTTCGAATCCCAAAAAAACACCAACAAGCTTTTTTTTCCACGGTCCCACCCCTCGCGAATATCTGACAAACATCCGAGAGTATTGTTGTCTCGAAAAAGCTTCTCAAAACAAATTACCCTTCGGATACGGCACTAAACTGTAGGTCCCTTTTATTCGTGTGGAAAATATAACGCACACAACATGAGTGGTTGCAAGAAGCTAGGCCTTGGCACTTAAACGAGCTGTTGCGCCAAATATATATACATATATAGACCTTGCCCACTTAAGGTAATACACTATCCATTCCACCTGAAAAAATCTTTTTTTGATCTACTGAAATGTTAGTGAAACGTCTGAACGTTTTGTGTCAAGTATCTTTATTTTACAAATGCATCGCCTTAAAAACTATTACAGAATAAATAAATCGTGGAAATATAATTGTGGGAATATAGTTTCGGAGGCTGGTCAAACGGTAGTGCATGCGATCATATGAAAACACAAGCGTTTTCACTCAGCTGAGGCCTACCAACTCCTACTCTCAACCTCCACGCGGTGACAGCCGGGTGCCTAGTACCTTAATCCAAGAAGTGGGTAACCAACCCCGTTTGGCGGATTCTTGGTCGCAGCAGATGAGAGACAGGGGAAGAGTGCTTTCCCACTAGAGCACTTATTCCTGTTCCAGGCGGCAGCGGGCGAATTCCCTAGACGGAGTCAACGGTGGCGTCTATAGTTCCAGTTAGGTTGAACTTAGTGAATACCTTGCGCGAGCTGCTTCGACGTATTCGGATCATAGGTCGGTGAGGAATTTCCAATGTTGGTCAGGACATTGGAATAGAGATGGTGGCGGAGGAGCCCTTAATGGGCCAACGGCAGCGCTCATACTCCCGGTGTACAACTAACACCGGTGTACCCGGCCCCTCGTCCTAGGGGAATAATTAAGGAACTGGCCCTCCAGGTTGGGGGTTGTGCCGTGGGGGTAACTTCCCTACCACGTAAAAAATCTATGGTTCCGAAACAACCACAAGCCTCGGATAAGGATGACTCAACTAATGACGACCCCAGCAAACGAAATAAGGACAACGACCTTCGGATCCGTACGTGGAATGTTCTGTCCCTTTACACACCACGTGCAGCCGGACAACTAGCAGATGCCCTAGACTGCTATAAAGCAGATATTACCGCCATCCAGGAAGTGCGATGGGATGGGCCGGGCAAAAAGAGGATGAAAAACTGTGACATCTACTACGGTGATTGCTACAACAGGCAACGCTTATTTGGATGCGGATTTGTCATATGCAGCAGACTTAGGCAAGAAGTCTTAAGCTTCCGACACGTAAGCGAGCGTATTATGACTATACGGATCAAGGCTAAATTCGCTAACATAAGCCTAATATGTGTTATGCCCCCACCCTGCCACCAAAGAGTGTTTCTACGAGCTCCTCGACAAAACATATGAGCAATGTCCTAAATACGACGCTAAAATCGTATGGGGCGATTTTAACGGCAAAGTAGGAAAGGAGGACGTCTTTGGTAGGGCAGTCGGTAAGCATAGCCTACACGACACCACGTCTGATAACGGACTAAGGCTAATTGATTTCGCTGTGGAGCGAAATGTCACCATAGCAAGCACATGGTTTCCTCATCTCGATATTCATAAGCAGACATGGCGGTCCAATGATCATGTAACGATCAACCAAATTGATCATATTGCGATCGACGCAAGGCATGCCTCCAGTATTCTGAATGTCCGGACCTTCCGAGCGGCCAACATAGACTCGGATCATTACCTTGTTGTAGCCAAGGTACGATTGCGGATATCCCAATCTGAGCAACAAAGAAGAATCACTGTGAGAAAATTTAACGTCGAAAAGCTACAATCGCAAAAGACCGCCAGACTCTTCGCTGAACGCGTATCCCGAAACCTTTGATGTTTTCTCAGATTGGAACTTGGAACCTCATGCGCAGTGATCCGACACACTAACCACTTACGCCACGGCGCGCCCACTAACAAATTAACTTCCATTATTATTCGAGATTAAGAAATATCTTCATTTTTTATAATTTTCAACTTAAACTATTTATAACTACACTTTCAAACAAAATATCATTTATCTTAAACAATTCAATTTCAGATTCAATTTTCCAATATTAAAATCTCACTGTAATCGCACTTCTTAAACTCTGTGTAGATGTGTGTGTACGTTTGCCGCTTCCTGGGCTAACATCAAATACAGGAACCTGAAAATTATTTTTGAAAATAGTAGATTTTCGGTGAATCTCCAGAATAATCGAGAGATCACTGGAGACAAACGGTGGAACAAATTTTTTTTTTTTTATTATTTGCGCGCACTCAAAGGGCTATGAATACCTTTAACATGTTTACACACAGTGCGGGCGTTGGAAAGGGTGGATAGAGAGAGAGAGAGAGTTGTGGTATTGCTAAAGTCACATTCAATTCGCTGATAATACCGTGCGAAAAGTACTTTTGTGTATATTACACTGAACCCCTTTTAAACTTGTTCGTCCAGACAATTATCATCTTGCTCTCATTAAACGCTTAACTGGATAGACAACATCATTGATACGCGCGACTACTCCACAGTGGTCCTCCAAGTCTTGCTGCAGCTTCGGTGATCTCCCTTTTTGTCGATGTGGATTGTACAACCATACCGGATCTCGTTCATGAAATCCCGACTTTGTTGCTCTGGCATCGTACCTGATCGTCTTTCGATGACTGGCCATCCTTAGCTTCGCCCTGGTCCTCTGAGGTATATTTCTGATCCTTTCCCTGAGGTATGCCACGTAAGCCTTTTCACAAATGAGCTCATTATTAGGGGATGCAAATTTCGAAGAAAAATGATCCTCTAATCCCGCCGGACCAAAAACCGCACCAACAATAACTTTTTGAGCATGTATCTGTCTCTCAAGAATCTCACGAGTATTTTTCAAGCCCCAGATCTGACAACTTTGCTTATTTATAAATCGTGAAAAGAAAAAAGGACTTAAGATAATTTGTTCGCCATAACGTTTGTCCACTTCTTACAGCTCCACAAATCAACTGACAAACTGTGTATATTTCAAATGATCAGTAGGCTTTACCTCTTGGGTAATTTGATTTTCGTGAAGCTGCAACTTCTTTACCATTACTTGTTGTAGAGAGTTCCAGTTGCTTAAAATGCAACCGAATTGATACTCTGCGGCTTTCGGCGACGTTTACCTTCACTCTGGCGATATTATCGGCTGACCTTGCGTTACTTTGATATGCATAAGGAGTTGCATCAATCACCAGTTTCCTCAAATATCTTGATCAAACGCCGAAGAAAGGACTCATTTGATACGCTTCACCGACCAAAAATTGAACCGATTTTTCGAATTGTAACCAACGAACTAATCACAACTGTTTTTGTAACATCTGTCAAGAAAAATGGAACTGCCATCCGTAAAACCAAAACATGGCGGTATATTTAAATCTGGTGTGCAATTTGAAACAGACTTTAATTTGGGCGGTGGCTTTGATTTCTAATCAATAAATTTTGACCATAGCTGCGATGAATTCATGGACCCAGTCTTGTAGAGCAACTAACATATAATCAACTTGTACTAAATATACTTAAATCATAGCCAGTTTCATAACCGTGTACTTTAAAATCTGAAAAGGAGAGATACAAAAAAAGCCATATACATACGAATGACCGACTTGACCATATAAGTTTCATTTTTATTACAATCCGCAGTTCAACCTATTTTTGCATCGATTTTAACAATAATTTCCACAGTAAGCAAAAATTCTCTTTTTGTAGCTTTAAACAAAATTTTATAAAATCCAGGCTGCATGTGTGTAGGAAAGTTTTCCGTGCTAAAAACACAAGAATTCCAAACGTACTTCTGGGCTTTTAACGGTGGCTTCCACTCGTCGGTAAACTGTGGTAGGTCCGAACACTCCTTCGCGTCATTCATAAGAAAGTTCTTATAACCCCCATTCATAAATTTACTAAACGGGGCTTTTGTAACTTGAAAAGGGGTCGCCGTATATTGACTACTTCCTGAAGCACTTTTATAGAGCCTGGCCTCTGCCTATTAATGCATTTTTATACATAGAAACAACAAAGATTGTACAATAAAATGCTACCATATATTCGTCATCGACATCCACTTTTATATCCAAGGTTCCAGATACGCCGTACACACCAGGACTAATGCGAACTGCACGTAGAATAGCTTCGACAATTTCCGGATTATTAGACGTACATGTTATCTGTTGCATCGTATACGTCCAGTCTTTCTAATAGGCATACAAGGAAACTTTTTACATACATCTGGTTGCATTATAAAATGTATACTTACCTCGAGGCCATTCGATCGAGTAACAACTTCACACAAAGCGATCAGAATTGACAACAGAAGACTGCACTTAGACATTTCGATTTAGATACCAAGTGAAAAACATTAATGGACCGCATATAAAATTCGAAGCGTTTATATACAAAAAACTGTACACTGATTTAAATATTGTGCCTGATTTGATCGGATAACAAATAGAAGAAATGTTCACTACTTTGTTGTATCACAATTTAATTGGAAAACAACTTGATCGCTTATCAGACAACAGTTGTTGAAACTAATTACACGGTACATGTAAAGTTTGATATAATTATTTTAATTGTAATGCTAGTTTGATACAGCATCATTTTGAGAAATTTTAACAAATGAAATCTTTTTATTTCGAGTAGCTGACATCGCTTTCTATTGGGAAATTATCATAAAAAACTTTTCTCTTCTGCTTAGCTTGGGTCTTACTACGAAGACTGCTCTCATAAAAAATACATAGCTTTACTTAGTTAGCTACCTATGTATTGATGACTCCCCGGTTTAAAATCCATTCATTTCGATGTTTATGGATATTGTATTAAAATATTCTTTCTGTTGTTCGTAATAATAAAACTGTCTTCTGTGTGCTCAAACTAACATTAACTTCCGTAATAATTCAAAATTATGAAATCTCTTAATTATTTATCATTTTCAACCAGACCTATAAAGTATCAAGTACAAGTACCAGTACCGGGACATGTACTTGTACTTCAGTACTCTGATACTGGTATCAGAAAAACAATTACAAATGCAACTACAAATGCAACCACGAATACAACCGCAAATACAACTACAAAAAACACAACTGCAAATACAACCACAAATACAACCACAGATGCAACCACAAATTCCACTTCAAATATAACCACAAATACAACCCCAAATGCATCCACGAATGCAACTGCAAATACAGTCACAAATACAACTGCAAATATAAGCACAAATACAACCACAAATACAATCGAAAGTACAGCCACATATGGAAACAAAAATATAACTGCAAATGCAATCACAAGTATAACCACAAATACAACCTCAAAGGCAACCACAAATACAACTGCAAAAACAACTACAAACATAACCACAAACATAACCACAAATACGACTGCAAATACAGACACAAATACAACCAAACGTACAATGCGATTCGTGCAATGTTCCCAAGTTACAGATTCAGCGGCTTCTAAAGCGGCATATACACTACACACGTCAAATTCTCGTCAAGCATGTGAGAGTGTGTTAGTAAATTCTGCTTGACGTTGCATATACACACATCAAGCATGAGTCTTCAATCACTCATTTTTACACAAACGTTAAGATGAAAGGACGTGAGTTTTTCAAAAATATAAAAAAGAAAATATGATATGATATGATAAATATATATTTTTTAAGGAGCGTTTCGTACTGCTCATTTTTAAAATAAGGTTGCTATACTCTTTCGCTTCTACGTTCCACAACGCTGGCAAAGAACGATAAACTTCTATAAATTCTAACGTAAAATTGTTCTCCTCCATCTCCATTAAAAAAATAAAATCTTCCTTCCGCTACCTACTTCCTTCTATGTTGCCTCGTCGCTGGAGATGCGTACATCTCCATAAAAAAAAAACTTCCTTCCGCTTCCTGCGATGTTGCTTCGTCGCTGTACACGCTTGATCAATCTGTCAATCACCCATATACACTACGTCAATGCTGGATAGGGTAAACTGTCCCACAGTGGACTAATTTGCGTTTGACTTTATGTAGTTTTTAAACTATTGGTTTAATCTTTAAACGGTTTAAAGGTACTTATTATTTGCCTTATTACCTTTGTATTTCACCACATGCAGCTTTAGAAAGATCATAGAGAATAGTAAATTTTAAGTTTTTTAAAACGCACCTCAATTGGTTCCCTGTGTACTAGGGGGTGGACACAGTGAACCACCGGGTAGTTCACAGTGAACCTATAGTGTTTATTTATTATTTCATAAGAAAAATAAAGAACAAAAACAAGTAATTGATAAAAATCAATTTTATTTAACATTAACATTAAAAAAAAAGAATAATCCAAAGAAATAAGTAATAAAAACAACAAAAAGTAATAACAAGAATAAAAAAAAACAAAAATGATTTTCAAGGACTTCAATAATATCACAAAACTTATAACTAACGAAAAATAATAACAAAAAATATTGTAATAAAAAAAAATACGAAACCATTAACGAATGTTAAATGCTGATAGGTCGTTGCTAAATGAAAATACGGAATTCTGAAGCCCGGAAGTGCTACCATGTTCACGCGGCTTTGTTAATATAATTTTTATATCCCATTTGAACACAGAAGCCAGATCTGGAACATCCACAACTTTTATCAGCCTTCTTTCTTAAATAGCCAACTTGATACTCGTTGCCTTCGGCTTTGAAAACCTTTGGGACGTAGTACACCAAATTCTTCTTCTTCTTCTTCCTTTTATCAGCGAGGTTATGATCCGAAAACAAGGGATCATAACCTTCCCACTTCACCGCATTTCTACTGATCCGCCTGTGGGGTTCGCCAAAGTACACCAAATTCTTCTTTCCTTTAAGTTCAACTAAAATGAATTCACTTTCGACGGGATCCCTGGTAATCTCTTCCAAGTTTTCAACATCATTTTAAATATTATTTTCCTCTGAATCCTCATCCGTCATAACATCATCACTTTCATGGACAACAGATATATCTGATTCGGATGTAGAACTATCCTGCAAAACTTTTCGCACTGGTTTTTTGCCCTTTTTTACAGCATTTTTTTGGTTCGAAAATGTTTTTTTTTCTTTCTTGTTTCTGTGCGCAAAGTTCTTCCTTTTCAGGCGTATCGGTGGCAATCAGACTCCTTCCCTTTTTCCTGTTTTTTCCCGCTAGATTTCCTTCGTGGCGTTTTTAAAGCCGGTCGGAACTCTGCTGGCCCTGTAAAATGTCCTTCGAGATTTTTTTGTGAAATTGCTGGGGAAGCATTTTCATTTGGATCAACATTTTCTTCGTTCTCGGGGATTGGACCGTCGGTGACAGTACTTGGTAGAAAGTCAATCTCAGTAAAAACCGACCGGTCGAAAGGGAAAATGCCGGTTTTTTAAAAGCGTTGCTGATCGTTATAGGAGTCAACGATTTTTGATAGGCTTCCCCAATGAATTCACCTACTTCGTATATAGTCACAGATGTACCGGGATGCCTCATCATCCAGGAGTCCATTGACGCATTGTAAAAAGTTTTAAAAGGTTTGAATGCACAAACGTCAAGCGGCTGTGTTTTATGCGACGAGTGTGGTGGCAAAGTGAGTATCGTTACTCCATTTGACTTTGCCAATTCCAAGGATTCAATAAAGAGGTGTGATTCATGATTATCCAGAATAAGCAGCGAAGGATTTGTCATAGATGAGGAAGTGTGTTGAATAAAGTGCTTCATTACGTTAGGAAATAACTCAGAACTCATCCATCCACTGGGTGTAGCTAGGCCCAAACTACATGGAGGTGTGCCTTAAAGAAAATAAACACAATATTAATTATCGAAGACAAAAAAAGTTCTTGCGTAAGTCTAACCTTTAAGCATATAACTTTAAAAGTTCTTTCTTGGAAAAACAATGGCAGGTGGAAGAGCTTGTCCACCCGCACAGATTATGGCACATGTTGTGGATAAAGTCCCTCTCTCACCACTGGTAACTTTGGAAAGACATCTTATGCCTTTAGATGCTAACATTTTTGAAGGTTTTTGCACCGTCGTTGTTGCCGTTTCATACAGATTATTTATTCTTTTGGCATTTAAAAAATTTGGATGGCGCTTAATAACTATTTCTAAGTTCTTCTTCTTCCTTTTATCAGCGAGGCTATGATCCGAAAACAAGGGATCACAACCCTCCCACTTCACCGCATTTCTAATGATCCGCCTGTGGGGTTCGCCTTACTATTTCTAAGTTCTCAAAATATTTTCCGATGTTGAAGCTGCTCGATCCAAGCTACAGCTTTCTGGAGCTCTCAGAGTCAAGCTAGGGTGTCTTTTAGGAAACGATCGCAACCATTCAATGCCTGCCATTTTCTCCTCCTTCCACCATTCGGGAATTTTTAATTTGTTTTTTTGCAGTTTCATATGCCAACTTCCGGCAATCCACATTTGTCAAACAATAAAATAAGTATGCTGAGTCTTTGAGTACTTTATTAAAGTGGCTTCTTGTTTCTCTGTGAATATAAGGTTTACGGTATAGTTTGGAGTAAGCCTCATTACTTCCAATTCCTGCTCGTTAAGATTTTGTGTTTTGAGAAAATATCTTCTCAATGTTGTGTATGGAATTTGTTTTTCCTTAGCAGCTTGCCTTATTTTCCTTCCTTCCTTAATCAGCTGAAGTGCAGATTTCATCTCCTCCTTTGTATGGGTTCTGATTTTTCTTTGTTTCTTTGTTCGTGCCATTTTAACTAAAAAAAAAATTGTGAACTTATTGTTAAAATATTGTATATAGCTGTGTCTGGCGTATGGCTAGTACACAGTGAACCATGTATGGTACACAGTGACTATGATCTGGTTCACTGTTGGACATAGTGACTTTTTGGAGAAAAATATTTTTATAAAAAAAACTATTTCACACATTTTATTGACATACTAATTTTAATTAATAATAATAATCAACATTTTAAACTGTATCCCACAAATCTCACTAAGCACATTACTTTTTTAATTGGAACAAAAATAAAAAGCACGATTTCTAATTAACTTACCAGTAAAATTCACTTTTTCTTGAGCACAACCGACACTGACGAGCGCACTACTTTAACTGCTAGGTAAATTCATAAAGGATCGAAATGCGGTTTATTTTCTCTTTACTTCGTTTTTCTCTTATAAGTAGAGATTCTATAAATTTAAAAGATTCACTGTAGGACGTGAGCCACTGTGGGACAGTTTGCCTTACATGATTGAAGAAAAATCTAGAAATTTTGATTTTGCGTCAAGCATACACACAACTCATACGTGTGCCATTTTCACTAACACACTCTCACATGCTTGACGAGAATTTGACGTGTATATATGCCCCTTATATCTCAGCAAAGCCAACGAAGTATAAGAATTGTCGAAGTTAATAATATGGTTGATGACGCTATCCGTGATTTTGGCAGACAAACGAAGAACGACATTCGACGAAGCTGCAAGATCCGGTGCGTTTTCAGGAATCACATTATCGCCGGGCTAGAATAAATTTCGAAGGAATATGAGTAGCCCGTATGATTGCCCATCACAAAGAGCTTGACTCCCTATTTGTATGGTTTGGCTGGCATGTATTGACGAGTTGGGTTGCCACCTATTTTCGTAGCGCACATCTATTCGTTTCTACCAAGTCGATGACCTACAGTCGGAACAGACCTATGTATAGCATTCGTTGGAACGAAATGAAAAGGCTGGCCGTTCGAAATCGCAATCAAATTGTAATTGAAATGCAAGAACTGGCGCATTTGTTCGATACTCATGCGAGTCATTGTCATTCTGATTCCTTTGAACGAATGCCTACCCCAACAAGAATGAACGTTTGGGTAGCGATACATAAGCATGTAGACATGAAGAACAAATAACCTTTCTTTTTTTTTGATGCGCGGGTAGGGGTAAAAATCCTTGATGGATGCTTGTAGCCCGTGCTACGAGTTATGCCCGACTCCATGCTCCTGCATGGTTACGTGCTAAACAAAAACCCCTCCGGTTTCTCTGTCCTATTGTTCCCCTGAGGCACAGCCAGTCAAGGCATTCCTTCGCAGGGCAGGTTTGACATTTCATCATTTCCTTTTAGCTGCCCGAGCTGGCTTCTCGCGTTTCTCATTGGTCGTTCCTCTATACGCAGTTGCTGCATCATACTCGTGATTACTTCATTTGCAGTTTCCCTGCATTCGCTGCTCGCCAACATAAATGAGGTCAGGATTCTTGGGGTCAGTTGCCCGCCAATTTCTCTTTCTAGGATGCTCCTGGCCCTGAAACGGTCGCACCAGCATCATTTTGGAAAAAAATGTAGCGCAAAGACACCACCGGCTCAAAAACTGCACAAAACTGTCACTAGTTGTGGATGGAGAGCTGTTCTACTATTTCACTCGGGTTTTCGGAGCCCCGGATGCGACAGTTTTGTTTGTTTACATACCCAGACAAATGGAAATGAGCCTCATCACTCTGAACAAATAAAATCTGGATCGCGAGTTATGTCCATAGTACATAGAATGTCCAATGTCCATAGTACATAGAATGTCCATAGTGCATTATAACATATTAATTTACTTATTATGTATCATTCACTCATGTATCATTCACTGTGGGAGCAGACGCTACGTCAGCTTTCCCAATTGTAATGTAATAATATATCTTTGCTCCAATGCATAAACCGTGAGACCGGATATGTCACCGTGTTCTCACCTGCATGCATTGCGAGCATATTCAAAGCAAAAAATATTAAGAATAAATAAATCAGTTGTAATCTAGAACTCAAAGGCGTTGGTCGTTTAATATTTTATAATTGGCGCAGTCGACGGTCGTAGACGAGGAATTCCATCGTGGAACATTTTCCCTAAGAAGAACCTAACGCGATAATTGAAATTTAAATTGTATCAAAGTACTCCACAAATAAAACAGAATAATAAAAAAAAAAAAGTGAAGTGACTAAACGCGTTCAACAAATTTGTTGCATTGTTATAAAAAAAAAATAAATAAAAGAAAAAATAAAAAAATGGCATTCTTATCAAATAGAATAAAAAAAAAAAAAAATTAAAAAAAAAAGTGAAGTGACTAAACGCGTTCAACAAATTTGTTGCATTGTTATCAAAAAAAAAAGAATAAATAAATAAAAAAAATTGCATTGTTATCAAATAGAATAAAAAAAAAATAAAAATTGAGTGTTAAGATGGCCAAACTGGAGCAGATTTTTTCCATGTAAGTGGTAGTATTATGGCTGAATCCCTTGACTCTTCCCCTATCAATCCTCTTCCAGTTCCTACTGTAGATCTAAATTCAATTCTAGACGATTTAAGAAATCTTACGATAAGTGCTCCTGATTCTCATTCAAACATGTCAGTCCAGCAATTTTTAGGAGTTCACGCTGACACCATACCAGATTTCGACGGAGAGGTGAATGAACTAAATTTATTCCTTGAAAGTATAGAATCAATCGTTACACACTTTTATGATGCAACTAACAATAATAATTACCAAAATGTGATGATATTTAGGACAATCCTTAGCAAACTGAAAGGTACAGCAAGGGAAGTCGTAAATATCAGTGGGGCAAACACAATAGATGAAATAAAAAAGGAACTAATTGCTAATTTTAGCGACCATCGCGACGAGTTTTGCTTATCGTTTGACCTCAATAATTTGAAACAGACTAAAACCGAAACGCCCCAGCAATTTTATGACAAAATTCGAACAATTTTAAATACCATTTCCAATTATTTGTCGATTCACGAACCAAATCTAGCCACTAGGAAAATTAAATTATGTATAATTAGCAGGCACTTCAAGCTTTTCTAGCCGGACTTCGTGATCCATACGGGATGATGGTTCGCACAAAAGAACCTAAATCCATGACAGACGCGATTAGTTTTATTAAAAAGGAAGAAAACATTAGGTATTTACAACAGCAAACAAGTTCTTTCAGTTATCCACAAAGAAAACTTTCACATAGACCTTTTAATGGACACCCTCAGGCTCAATCTCAAAATCGTTCTTTTAATTCCTATCAACAACCAACAAATTTCCAAAGAACAAATCATTATCAACCAGAAGTTCAGCCCCAAGTCCAAAGTCGTCCGCTTCACTCCAACAACAGCCACCATCTTCAAATTTCCCCACTCATACCCAAGTTTTCGGCAGAAGCCAGAACGTATGGAAACCCAATCCAAACTCGAACAAAAATGTACCTAAACCCACACCAATGAGCACATCAACAGCTCAAGCAACCACTATTCGAAGGCCTTATAAAACAAATTCCCAGGAAATACATTACATGGAGCAATGCGACAATAATCAGATACAATCTGAAGTAGGAGAAGAACAATTCGAGTATGCAGAGCCTTATTTCGAAAATAACGAAGATCGGGATTTTTCCCAACTTCCAACCCAAATCCCCGAACCATAACTATAGATTTTAATAATTCATTTGATAACCGACAATTATCATATATCCAAAATAGGAATCCAAACTTGAAACTATTAATCGATACGGGAGCCACAAAATCCTTTCTTGGCCCACTTATTATAGATAAATATTTTTTAAATTTCAAAAAGAGTGAGCCTTTTGTCGTTACAACATCCTTCGCTTCTTCAGCACATGACGTTACCGTCACCATACCCGCTTTTAAAGAATTTAGTGAAGATAAAGAAATTAAATTTTACGGATATAAATTTCATAATGTTTTTGATGGATTACTTGGATTAGACCTTATTCAATACTTAAACGCTACTCTGGATTTTCCAAGTTCACGATTTATAACACCCAGAACAAATCTACCCATAAAATATTTCAACTCAAATCCAAAAATTCTTTTTGAGAAATTATTACCCGCACAAACGGTCTCAAGGATCAAAATACCAGTAACTACACAGTCTGGAGAAATTTTAATCCCCAAACAAACTATCCAAAATTGTGAAATACCAGAGACCTTAACTTTGTCCAACAACGGATGGGCACAAATAGAAATACGTAATATGTCAATACATGACGTCAAATTTACTATTCTATACCCAGTTAAAGCAAGTCCTCTTAAAAATAATATTGATTTTTACCATATGAGTGTAATAGAACCAACACTAACAAAGCGAGAAGAACTAGAAAATCTTATAAGAACCGACCATATGAATGAGGAAGAAAGGCAGAAAATTATTACACTATGTAAAAAAATTTTCTGACGTTTTTCAAACAGATAAAAGTCCGCTTTCATTTACTAATCAAATTAAACATAAAATTCCCACCCGTGATGAAATACCAGTACACCAAAAAATGTTATAGAGTGCCGTGTTGTCTGTCATATATATAATGTTTTAGAAGATATCAAAAATGACCAATCCCAAAAAGATATTGTCGAGAAAATTCATGAAGGTATTACAAATCATCGCGGTATAACTGAAACTGAAAACGAAATTAAGCGCCTTTATTATTGGCCAAATATTCGAAGCAGTGTAACCAAATTTATTAATAATTGTTCATTATGTCAAAGAATGAAATACGACCGTAACCCTTCAAAGCAACAATTTCAAATAACCCCAACTCCCAGCAAACCTTTCGAAATTATACATGTGGACACGTTCACTATTAAAACCCAAAAATTCCTTACATTAATAAATACATTCTCAAAATATGCACAGGCATACCCTATAGATGCGCTTACAGCAATACACGCAACCAGCCTTTATTACCTTTCTAACTCACCACGGGACACCAAAGTTGATAGTGATGGACAATGGTTCCGAATTAAAAAATAACTTGGTTAAAGAATTTGCTTTGCTGCACAAAATAAATATTCATTATGCAACCCCACTCAATCCTAACTCTAACAGCCCTATCGAAAGGTTTCACTCAACAATCATTGAACACTTAAGAGTACTGCAGGAATAAAAAAAAAATATTAATATTCTAGACCAAATGCCTTATGCAATTTTAGGTTACAATCATTCAATACATTCAGTTACAAGACATAGCCCAATAAATATTGTCAACGGTCATCTTGATTTTAATAGCCCTTTCGATATTGATGTCAATCATATACTTTATACTAATTACATAAAAGAACATAGAGACCTAACCACAGAAATTTACAAAAAAATATCGAACAAAATATTAACAAACAAGCAATCTATAATAGAAAATCGAAATAAAAATAGGCACGATCCTTTTAGCTACGACCCACAAACTACAGTTTATCACAAAACCAGAGCTAGAAATAAGATTTCTCCTAGGTTTAGAGAACACGTTGTTAGAAAAGATAATGAAATCACAGTAGAAACCACCGGAAACACATATCATAAAAACAATTTAAAACAACCATAATATTATAAAAAATTTAACTCCATAACTACACCTTTTCAGAATTCTACTCCAAATACTGGTCTCTTGTTATGCACAAGACATAAGAATTACAAGCTTGGAAACTAATCCCGGAATCCTTCCTTTTAAGCTAGGAAATGCTAAGATTCGAGAGAAGTATCACACCTTTATTCACTACTTTGACCTTTCACCAATTCAATATGAAATAGAAAATATTTGTCGGCATTATGAAAGCTTAAAAAATTCTATAGATTTTTCTAAGAAACCATACAATGCAATTATTAGCACAATTCATCTTGTTGAATTCCAGGTAAATATGCTAAGCGACAAATTGAATACCCTGTCCTCACATAAAAGAATAAAAAGAGGAATTTTAAATGGACTTGGAACCATTTTTAAAAGCATTACTGGAAACTTAGACTCTGAAGATGGACAATATTATGACCAAGCACTTAGCGCTCTCAGCATGAACCAAAATCAGATAGTAACAGTACTTAATAAACAAATATCCCTAACAACAAAAATCGTAGAAGACTATAATAAAACGATAACCTTGATTAAACAGAACGAAAGTCACTTGGCCGCTAAAATTCAAGAAATATTAAATATGAAAAACAACATTTTTGAACGTTTTTTCTATGTCGAAAATGCTCTCGATTACATTAAAACTGCTACTAATATAATCTTTCACACTCTCGACAATCTGGAAAACGCGCTTGTATTTGCAAGGCAAAAAATATTACATTACAGCGTTTTAAAATTTGAAGATCTGGAATACATTTTGAATAAACTTTCAAAGCACTATACCGACAAGCAAATGTTTTTCGGAAACGATCTTTCTGCTATACACGAATACTATGAAATAATTGAAGTCGAATCCTATCAGATTAATGATAGAATTGTTTTTATTCTACATTTTCCTATTATGTATCCGAACTCTTATACCTTTTTCCATCTATATCCCTTACCGAACAAAAATAAAACCGCCCTTTTACCACCCAAACCCTTTTTGGCCATAACACCTGGACACTACCAATACGAGGACACCGAGTGCAAAATGGTCCAAAACAAATATTACTGTCAAAATTTCAAACTACCACAGTCCAACCAGAATGGAGAATGCATCGCGCACCTCCTCGACGTCAAAAACAACAGCTCCAGCCAATGCGAATTAGTAACCATAACCGTCTCGCATGAACTCATCGAACAAATTACCACCAAATTCTACATTGCAATTCTTCCTGACAAAATAAAATTACAAACAGTTTGCCGTCAAGTAGATATAGTTTCACTACAAGGAAATTTCTTAATAGAATTGCCTGTCAATTCCTCTTTTTGGACCTCGAAGCATTCATTTTCAAATAATCAAGAGACTCTGGGGGACATACTCTTCTTCTGCCACATGTTTCTATACCATCAAATCAAAAGGATACACAAGAAATATTGATAAATGACCTACCCTTGGACGAAATCCATCATCTTCTACGGCACCAAAAAAACATTCAAAAAATACAGATTGTCACACCATCGAAACAACATACATCCCCCTGGTGGATTGCGATATTTGTTTTATCACTAGGAGCCACGACAGCAACCCTTTACTTTTGGAGACGTAAACGTGTATCCGGTACAACAAGCGAACTTCAAGAAGATGCCACATCAACCCAACCTGAAAACAACGTCCAGCGAGAACCATTACATTATAACAGTTAAATTACATAACAATTGTTAAATTAAGTGAATACTTTTTATTATTATTATTAAGTTTATTTAGCAAACATTGCTATTAAAAAAAAAAAAAACATAAATATCACTATTTAGTTAATATTTATCCATGATAATTGATGTAACATATCCGTTATATAAGTTCATCTATGACATTGTAAAATTACCTCTGTTTTTTAATTTTTGAAGATGGTTTAAAATATAATCATTGCATATAAATACAATATAACACTTGAATAATATTGAAAGTGGGGTTTAATTATAGTATAATATACTCTTAAAGCACATATTTTACATATTGTTTTCCTTACTCTAGCAAAAAAAAAAAAAAATTATTTTTCTAGCGATCTTTTTAGATATATGTTCAACATGAGCATTAAATAAATAAACATTAATTCAAAACTTGTCAAAAAAAAAAACAATAAAAAATTGTTGATTAAAAATATTTTA
The DNA here is from genome assembly GCA_945910035.1 of Brachypalpus laphriformis. NCBI lineage: Eukaryota > Metazoa > Arthropoda > Insecta > Diptera > Syrphidae > Brachypalpus > Brachypalpus laphriformis. The sequence continues at coordinate 284,877,776 of OX246754.1, forward strand.
CTTATCTAATAATGAAAAAGCATACTCCTATTAAAATAAAATGTATTTATATAGAACTTTCTTTGGCAATAAAGTCCATTTTGAGGATGGAGGAGTTATGTCCATAGTACATAGAATGTCCAATGTCCATAGTACATAGAATGTCCATAGTGCATTATAACATATTAATTTACTTATCATGTATCATTCACTCATGTATCATTCACTGTGGGAGCAGACGCTACGTCAGCTTTCCCAATTGTAATGTAATAATATATCTTTGCTCCAATGCATAAACCGTGAGACCGGATATGTCACCGTGTTCTCACCTGCATGCATTGCGAGCATATTCAAAGCAAAAAATATTAAGAATAAATAAATCAGTTGTAATCTAGAACTCAAAGGCGTTGGTCGTTTAATATTTTATAATTCGCGAACATCGTCATTGAAATTATTTCCACCATCAGCGTCTTCCGCGCTCGAAATCTACTCCATCAAAACAGCAATTTTGTCGTTTGTCATCTTCGACTGATTGTAAAAGTTCTAATTTGCGACATTTCGTATATATGTACTAGGTTTGTTCGCGTACCCTCCCAAAAGAGCGAATTTTTATGAAAGGCTACGAATTTTTACGAAAACATGTTCGTGTATGGAGAATTTTCGTAGTTTTTCAAGTGGAGAGCGCTCTCGAGAGTAAAGGCCCAGGCCCATAGAATCCGTTGATCCGTTGCTCGGTCGTTTTTAACTTACACCTAGATAAAATACACACATTCTTATGAAAGTGGCCTATACGAACGGATACGTAAACTTTAACGGATGAAATTAGGTTTACTTTCTATTTTTTCCTTCCGTTGATTCGTCGTTAGTTTCACACATTCACGCATTTAAGGTTCACGCATTCATAAATTATAGTTCATGCATTCACAAATTGAGAGTAAGCACTTTCATTGGTAGAAGCATGAATTCACAAATTGAGAGTAAGCATTTTCATTGGTGGATGCATTGACAGAATGACGAGATATTGTCATCGCCGATAAAAATCGGTTGACATTCAATTTTAAATATTTGTGAAAGGAAAAGGAAAATTTCAAGTTCTGTGCGTTCAGAAATTTGAAAAATACAAAACGAAATTTGTCTTTTAATGTTTTATTTAAAAAAGTACAGAAAATAATATTCCAATTGGAAATATGTTTCCACTCACAAAAGAGTCAAAAAGAGCCTGCACTTGCAGATATGACGGGTCTATTGGAGTGCTTTGTTAAGTCTTCTTTGACCAAATTGAACAGCATATCGAAAACTTATTTGTTCATATGCACTGCCACTTTAAATTGTACCAGATCATCATTATATAGCTCTTCAAAGTTCAGATTAAAAAGTCCATGAAGATCTCGGTCCGGGTACAATCCACGAACTCAAAACCGGCGGCTGTTACCCATGATTATTTTCATGTACTCAAATGGTTCTGATAAAAGCAGTATGAAAATAATCGTTGAAAAGAATTCGTCGTCCATACTAATTTTTTTTTTTATAATTATTTAGTCATTTTCGCGCAACTAAATGAAACAGGCTTAACTTATGCGAAGGATTCTATAGGACTGTTCTCTCCGGCAATACGTCAACTTCAACGACAACTTTCAACGGAACGACGGAGCAACAGATCAACCGATTCTATGGGCCTGGGCCTTAAAAAATTTCCCATTTCTACGAATTTTAGTCCAAGAAATTTCTTTGGGCAGATTTGTGAAATCTATCAAATCGCTATATATGTCATTTTCTGTTGGCTTGTTTCTTCTTTTTCTTTCTTTCGCGTACAATTGGGTTTGAGGTTTGACATTTAAAAAAAATGGACAACTTTTGTGGTTCAACGCATCCGTTTACTGTTTCGTAAGTTGACATCTCTCTCAGAGAATTTTACCCCCACTCGTTGAAATTCGACAAATTGCGAATTTTGGTACAGAAAGAACGCGAAAAGACCTACTGACACGTGTGATGACTGTATAAGGCATTGACATATTATATATGGACTGCTAGTGAAATGTCAGTTTCATACTATGTCTGCGGAAAATGGTGTTCCAACATCTCCAGCTCCTTTGTTTCAAAGCGGTGTAAAACAGAAACAAAATATCCGCCATCATAGATATCCGCCATAGAAACTTGCGCCATCTGTGTTTGTTCAAGTGTACTGGCTGAACAAATCTGTTAACATTTAAATAGTTTCAATATTCGTTGCCATAGATGTCACTGCAAATATTTTCTTGTTTTCTACAGTTACAATATTACTAATTTGAATTTCGCTGCAACACAATCTGTATTGTGAATCACATAGGACTTCATTTTATCTCTATCCTCCTTCTTTTAATTAGAGTAATTATTTATTCCACAATTAAATGTTCCCAGCTTATTTTTAATTTTTTTTATTTGCACCGTGACGTAAGTGGTTAGTGTGTCGGACCACTGCGCGTGAGGTTCGAATCCCAGAAAACACCAACAAGTTTTTACATGGTCCCACCTCTCGCGAACGTCTGACAAACATCCGAGAGTATTGTTGTTACGAAAAAGCTTCTCAAATCGCCGTTCGGATACGGCAGTAAACTGTAGGTCCCTTCCATTCGGGTGAAAAATATAACGCACACAACTCAAGTGGTTGCGAGAAGCTAGGCCCTGGCACTTAAACAGCTGGTGTGCCGAATATTTCATTTAGTTGATTTTTCCATAATCAAAATACAAATCAAAACACAACTTTTTCTTTCAACTGGCTCGCGAGCTGTAAAACAAAGTACCAGTTTCCAATTTTTCCCGCTCTGAAACAAGGGAGCTTGAGATATTGGAACACGCTGGCAGTCCATATATTAGCCGCGTTTTGTTTTCCGTGAACTGGTTCAGTTGATATTTTTACACAGGATGCAAAAACAACAATGAGCTGGTTCAATTTTCGTGAGCCAGAATTTCTATCCCATATCTCACTACTAGATGGCTTTTCACAAAAAAAAAAAAAAAAATATGTAAAGCTTGGCAGCTCTGCTGAATGCCAGAAGTAAATCAAAGTTATTTGTTGTATCCTCACTTTCTGACATAAGTATCTAAAAACACTTAATTATTAAACAAATATAAAAATATTAAGCACTTTTCTCACTTCGGTTGCTATTTTTCCGACATTTTTAATCCATATTAAACGTTAGTGTGATAGCTGCTCCTATCAACTTCTGAAAATAAAATTTCTGGGTGAACCAAACCAGGAGCGTTTTTTTTGTTTTGAGATGAGCTTGTTCAGTTCACGGGGAAAACAAAACGCGGCTATTAATACGACGTTGATGCCAACCATCTTGAATTTCTCCATAGAACGGTAGAGACACCTCTTGGGTTTGTGCGGATTTGCTAAGTAAAACGGTTGAGATTCAAATTGTTGAGGCATTGTTTGCAACAGGCGTCACCTTAAAAATGTGCTAGTTCAAATAATTAACGATAGATGGAACCAACAAAATTTGAATAAAAAAATCGTTATTCTACTTATATATATCATATGTATTTTGGTTGGTTGGTTAAGATCGGCCCTCGATGAAGATACACTTAGACCAGAGAAGTAGGTCCATTATGCTGTTGATATGTAAGGTGGGTAGGTCACCCTTTTACTCTGGGAACCATTTGCTTCGTTGTATGAAAGCGTTAATTTTAGCCGTGCAGGCATTGCTGTGCAAGTGCAAGTGCATAGAAAATGACTAATGGTGTCTTCCTCATCTTCATCCCTACAGCTTCTGCAAAAATCGTTCTAGACTAGGCATGTCTTAGGGCATGTCTTCCTATGACGCAGTGTCCGCTGAGAACGTTTGCTATTTTGGAGAGAGTACCTCACTTTTAAGAGTCCGATGGACCTAGATTTGTTAAATGTTGGCCATAGTTGTCTGGCAGTGTTGCATTGGCCTAGATGTTGCCACCGAAGATTGGCCACTTTCTCCGCGTCGGTTTGAATAAGGTACTTAACATAAGACGTTGGCGCATCGATGCCGATAATGCTCATGCTATTTGCACCAGAGGAGCCTTGTCGGGCCAGTTCGTCAGCTGCACAATCAGCAAAGGTTGTACTGACCAGCTATCTCGTTAAGAGATACACTGCAGTGTCACTGCCTTAGATCTCGTAGTGCTGGATGCAAGGGATTTGATGGCTGCTTGATTATCGACGTAGATAGCAATTGCCCGTGTTGATAATGTATTAGCCGCTAGCCAGTCAACGGCTTGGCGAATAGCTATGACTTCAGCTTCAAAAACGCTGCAATAGTTTGGAAGGTTAACAAACAGATGCATGTCCAGGTCTTCTAAAAAGATTCCGACACCAACTCCGTCCTTGGTTTTGGACCTGTCCGTGAAAATATCGCGTGAGATCGCGTTGCGTCCACTCAGCTCTGTCCGGTATCGAGTGCATAGAGCCCCTGTTAAAGTTACATTCAGTGGGCCGGTGGTCAGTGGAAGTGGGAAGATGACGGTGCATGTTGGCATGTCCCGTGTGTTGCTCCTTCCACTACTTGGAGCCTCTCAGTCTTATTTCTGAGCTTATAGCTAATTGTTTATAAATGATGCCGATCGGAAATAGGTGGAGGATAGGTGGAAACAAAACTTAAAATATGGTTTTAAATGGAATCGATTTTATACCCTAAACAAAAATGACTACGAATTTGCGCCACTACTTTTAAAATAAAGTTGAATGTAGCAGAAAAAATAGAATGGCCTACTTTTGTAGAAGTGCGTCATAGTTTTTTTGGAAACAAGACAGCCAAAAACTATCAAGAGACCATCCAGGAACTTCTTTTATCCTATAAAGCTCTGAAATGCAACATGTCCCTTAAAATACATTTTATGGACTCGCATTTAGATTTGTTCCCCGAAAATCTTGGCGCAGTCAGATGAACATAATGAAAGATTTCATCAAGATATGTTGCACATAGATATAGACGACACAACAGAAAATGGTCAGAAGCAGTGCTTGCAGATTTTTGTTGATGGATTTGCCGTGAAACTTGAATGGAAAATATGTATAGGAAGAAAACTACTAAGTCAAAGGTATTATTATGTAAGTAGAAGATTGTTTTTTAATAATTATATTGATTTTAATGTTAAAGAATTAATTTTAAGGTTTTTTTGTAAATATTGTCATAACTAGCTGATTGTACCCGCTTCGTTGGGTCTTTTAATATGCGATTTCAAGTACACTTCTTTAGAGCACTCTCAGGTTTGCCATTGAAATAGTTTACCCGCTAATTCTTATGAGGGTCGCGGGGGTAGGATGATTAGGTGCACTCTCCATCATTCTTGATTCTCCACCGTCGACTCCAAATCATCAGGTGGAATCTGTTTATTTATAAAAAAAAAAGAAACAAAAACTATATAATTCTCAAAAATCAACTTATTCACAATAACTTTTGTTTTGATCATAAATTATGTTATATTAAAGGAACTAAATCCTGTACAAATTAAACTTTAAAAAAACTTACAAACAGCACTGGCATAAGTCAATGCTATGCTCTCTACATACCATATAACTTTTTTGCACTTATTGCACGATGCGGTTGCCCTTCTTTTTATTTTGCTTGGGCAATACGAGTATGTACAGTATACAGTTTTTTTTTGGGTAAAAGCTCTTCTGAAATGACTTCTTTTGAGTTGGAGACCTCTTTTGATAACAAATTTCTTATATCAAATCGTAAATATCTTTGTAAAGTCCCCAGACCTCCAATCTTTTTTTCATAAATGGCGATATTAGAGCCTTACTCAAAATTTTCATAAAGTTTTTGCGATTTAGAGCTTTATCACCTTTTTTGGAAACATTATGGGAGTATATTACATACGAATTAATAGAAGCCATATTAATCATTCCATAGAACATAGCCATAGGCCATCTGTTTGTTTTCCTACTACATAACTTAGCAGAGCACATTTGATCAAAGGTATCCACTCCTCCTTTAGTTTGATTATAATATGCTATCATTTCAGGTTTGCCAGTATTCCCATTGATAGTGGTTTCTTCTTCACATGATGATAGCACGTATACCATTTTAGAAGGCTTCGGTTTATACGAAACAAGAGGGGAGGGGTCCATCATAACAAAAGATTGAGGTTTCAACAGACCTAGTGCGAGTATTTTTAAGCTCTTAGGGGATTTCACGCTTATTGGATCATACAGTTTCCACCAAAGTCAACTTGTATGGCTCCTGTAATAAGTTCTTTGCCAAAGGGATTGAGGTAAAGTTGTCACACGTTATATTACGAAAACTACCGTTATCAGGTTTTGACAGTTCCTTCACATAATATTCTCCGAGAGGTACGTCACTGGTTTTAGTTCCTCTTCCCAAATAAGGCATTGCGTTGATCATATACTTCGTCCCACTATCACACATCATGAGAATCTTCAGGCCATATTTACTTGGTTTGTTAGGTATGTACATCCTAAATGGGCACCGTCCTCGAAAACTAAGTAGCTGCTCATCTATGGTAAGGTGAGCTCCCGGTGTATATTTAGTTATTTATGCATTGCTCAATAAAAAGGTTCCATATTTTTCGGACAGGAGCAAACACATCTTCTATCCGAAGTGATGGACGTATTGTTTCGTCATCCATCCTGAGACATCTTATCAAAAAATCGAATCGATCACGGCTCATCACAGAGACATACGAGTATATGGTTGAGGAAGATATGTCAAATAGTCCCTCTGTAGCCAGGTGATTATCTTTTCTCATCGCTGCCAGAACTGAGATTTCAATTAATGCCCGAATTTCATCTTCACTAGTGTCTCTGAACGTTACACCAGTCATAGAGTCCTGTCTTTTCAAGGACATCTCAGCGTAAGTCCACTTTACGATTTCAATAATAATTTCATCAGTAAAAAAGGCATTGAAGCATAAGATGGGTTCTTATGTACATGTCGCAGCATATACGTGTTGGGCTCATCACAGCATCACTCCATCACAGCATGTTATTAAAATGAAACCTATTAATATATTATATAAAAATTCAATTACAAACAACAAAAACATACAGTGACACAAAAACACAAAAAATTAAAATAAAACTGCAAAAACAATCTTAAAAGTCACTTAAAACATAATCATGCGTCATCGTCGACTCACAAGGTCGTTATAGTTCAAAATTGGTGGGACTTTCCCCGATAAAGTGTGTGCTTTCCGTTAGCTATGGGCACTGACTGGAATGTCACAAACGCACAGCGTGAGTTAAGTTGGGAAAAGAGCCGTTTAAATAAAAAAATACTTTATTATCAAAAATACTTGACCTTTCGGTCAGAGATACAAGAACAGAGTGAATCAATAATTAATAATCGATTAATTGCAGAGGCGATAATACACTTAGGTTGCAGTTTTATCATTTCTTGGAATCGATACACAAGTCTACTGCTTGATATACTTGCAGAGTGCGTTATCGCCTGTGCATTACATTTCTAAGAATTCCAATCGATAAATAGGTTGCTGATAAGTAATAATTACAATATTTATTTGATGTCGCAATCCCTGGTGGGCGCCGTGGCGTAAGTGGTTAGTGTGTCGGATCACTACGCATGAGGTTCCAAGTTCGAATCCCAGAAAATACCAAAAAGTTTTTTCACGGTCCCACCTCTCGCGAGCGTCTGACAAACATCCGAGAGTATTGTTGTCATGAAAAAGCTTCTCAAATCGCCGTTCGGAGTCGGCATTAAACTGTAGGTCCCTTCCATTCGTGTGAAAAATATAACGCACACAACATGATTGGTTGCGAGAAGCTAGGCCCTGGCACTTTAAAGAGCTGTTGCGTCAAATATTTGTATTTTTTTTTGTCGCAATTCCTGGGTCGCGGTGGCCAATGCGTTGAGTGGGATGCATGGAAATGTGTTCTTGGAAGTCTTGAGCAATGTTGGGTGTTGCAATTCTTGGGTCAATGCATGTTGGGTATAATGTGTGGGATGGGTGTTCCGATATGGGGGTCGATGGACGGACGTAGCTGTGGGTGAAGTGGGTGTGTGGCGTGAAGGGAGTCAATGGACGGACGTAACTCGCGCGATTCATAATATTTAGAAAGAGAACGCTATATTACCGTTGCGCATGGATCTTTTTTACGCAGATTATCTTTCAAGGGTTAATAAAATTTAAATGTCTTAGATTTGGCATTGGCACTGATAATCATTTTTTTTCAATTTGTACTCTAGAAGAGATCACACACTAAAGTTCAAAACAGCGCGCCCATATACTCACACACACATACTATTGCAACGATAACCATTGCTGCATGACTGCTGGCCGTGGTCTCCACTGAAGGAAAATTGTGGGCGATGATTTGATTAATTGTTTTTAGCATTGCTCAGCTTTAGGACAACGCAGAAGGATGATTTATACCTTAAATGAATCAGCGAATAGCGAATTTACTAAATTCACCTATTTTTATTTTTTTAATCCGGAGAGCCAGTACTAAGCTACGGCTGAGGAATCAATATTTACAGATGGAAAATTTGATCTCAACCCTCTTTATGCCACTTAGACCTTGAGTTTCAGAAAATACCTTCTTATCGCGCATCTAGGTAAAATATCTAGTACCTACGTCTAGTAGTTTTCGAGAAATGGTGTTCACAAGGAAAATCGACTTTGCTTTTATGTATAATATTTAAAGATAAAAGATTAAAAGAAGATTAGTATGTTTGAGATTATTATTTATAGCAAAAATGGGGTATTTTGGTTTTTGTTTATTACAAAAAAGTAAGCGTTTTAAACTTTTTTAACACTACCTATATACGAGTTTTTAGATTCAGTTCTATCAAATCTATAATATTCGGCGTAAAAAATTCGAAGGAGAAAACATTTGCAGACCAGTTAAATCAACTAATGAACTGTTGACGTTTCAAATGATCAACAGGCTTCAGTTAGATTTAGCAAATCCGTGGTCATTAATCATTGCCGAGAGCTCCAATTGACATTCCGTTTATTTTCATAAAAAAAAAAAAAAAAATATTTAAAGTGCCAGGGCCTAGCTTCTCGCAACCACTCATGTTGTGTGCGTTATATTTTTCACACGAATGGAAGGGACCTACATTTTAATGCCGAATCCGAACGGCGATGTGAGAAGCTTTTTCGTGACAACAATACTCTCGGATGTTTGTCAGACGCTCGCGAGAGATGGGACCGTGAAAAAACTTTTTGGTGTTTTCTGGGATTCGAACTTGGAACCTCATGCGTAGTGATCCGACACACTAACCACTTACTCCACGGCGCCCACATAACCACTTTAAAATCTGAAAAGAAGAGGCGAAAAAAAAAAAAACATACGAATGACCAACTTGACCATATGAGGTTCATATTTATTACAATCCTTAGCTCAACCTACAACTACTTTTGAATCAATTTTTGTAATAACATCCGCAGCAAGAAGAAATTCTCCCTTGGTAACTTTAAAAACAATTTTATAAAACCCAGGCTGCATATGTGTAGGAAAGCTGTCCGTGGAAATAACACAAGAATTAAAAACATACTTCTGAGGTTTTAATGGTGGCTTCCACTCGTCGGTAAACTGTGGTAGATTCGAACACCCTTTTATGTTATCCATAAAAAAAGTCTTATAAGCCCCATTCGCAAATTCAGAAAGAGTACATTTTGCAACTTGAAAGGGAGTCGCCGTATATTGACTACTTCCTGAAGCACTCCTGTAGAGCCTGGCCTCTAGCTATTAATACATTTTTATACATGGAAACACCAATGACTGCAAATTAAGATTTTACCATATATTCGTCATCGATATCCACCTTTATATCCGCGGCTCCAGATACACCGTACACACCAGGACTAACGCGAACTGCACGTACAGTAGCTTCGATAATCTCCGGATTATTAGCCTTCAATATTATTTGTTGCAGTGTATACGTCCAGTCTTTCTAATATACATACAAGGAAACTTTTTGTATGCATCTGGTTGCATTATAAAATAAATATACTAACCTCGAAGCCATTCGATCGAGTAACAACTTCACACAAAGCGATCAGAATTGACAACAGAAGCCTGCACTTAGACATTTCGACTTAGATACCCGGTGAGAAACATTAATGGACTGTATATCAAATTCAAGGTTTTTATATACACAAAAAAACTGTACAATGCTTAACATATTAAGCCAGATTAAATCGGATGACAAATACAGAAAATATACTCTAATATGATGTATCACAATTTGATTGGAAAGCAACTTGATCGCTTGTCAGACAACAATCTTTGAAACTAATTACACGGTGCATGTAAAGTTTGATATAATTATTATGCTTGTAATGCTTGTTTGATACAGTATCATTTTGAGAGATTTTATCAAATTAAATCTTTTTCATTCGACTAGCTGACATCGCTTTCCATTGGAAAATTATCACAAAAAACTTTTCTTTTCTGCTCAGCTCGGGTTTTACTACGAAGACTATCACGAGAAAAACGCAGCTTTATAGTTACCATAGTTAACTATTGATGACTCTCCGGATTTAGAATCCATTCATCTTGATAATTGTAGGTATTATTCAAAAATATTCTTGCTGTGGTTCGTAATAATAAAAACTTCTTCCATGTGTTCAGATTATTTTTTTACAAACTAACAAATTCCTTTGTGGGCGCCGTGTCGCAAGTGGTTAGTGTGTCGGATCACTGCGCGTGAGGTTCCATGTTCGAATCACAGAAAACAACAAAAAGTTTTTCACGGCCCCACCTCTCGCGAACGTTTGACAAACATCCGAAAGTATTACTGTCGCGAAGAACTTTTCAAGAACTAATTGCGCTTTGGATATGGCACTCAGATGCTTTCAGTGTCTGCCTGTTTTTTTTTTTTTTTTTTTTTAAGACACAAAAAAACAAAATTTATGGACAACCTTTAATTTATAATAATTAATTATAAAAGAATAATAAAGGTAGCTCAAGGTTATAAACAGTTTCATTCCATATCACTGTACCCGAAGCACCTGTGTTTTTTTTTACAAATCAAATAGACTATTGCAAAGACTTTATCTTACCTGCAAAAAGTATCTCTACAATGTCCAACCTACAATGTAGAACGTAGACTGATGCCAGATACAAAGTACCAAAACGAACGTTAAATTTGCTCGAAACATTGTACATTATTTACAGCTGGATTTGTAACTTCAAATCATAAACATGTCTTTAATTCAGTTGATATTTAAATAGCATAAGTATGCGACTTCATTGTGGACGCATTTTTTAAGAGGCATGCGACATGCAACGTGACGTACGACAGCGACAGCGACACCATTGTGTTCCAGCAGTAATGTGCATTCAGTGCGTTCACTCTAAAGAGACTTATTTGTTCACTCCGTAGAGTATTCTGTACAAAATTTTATGTTTTCACTCTATTGGATTGTTCACTCTAGCGCGAATCTTCTGTATCTTTATCATTCTCAACTTCGAAATCGTTTATTTTAAACATCAATTTTCAAATAAACAACTCTCAGAGTAGTCGCACTTCTGCAACTATCTGTCTAATTAGATCGACTGTGTGTCCATTTGCCGCTTGTAAACAGTTATTAACATACTCATTGACGTATGAATATACGTATATGGACTGCTAGTGAAATGTCACTTTCATACCATGCCTGCAGAAAAATATGTTCCAACATCTCCAGCTCCTTTGTTTCAAAATAAAAAAGAAAATATGCGGCAAATTCCACGCATCAGCATGTTTTCTATAAAACTACAAATTTGTTCTGTACTATGAAGTAAGGACGTTTTTCTTATCCTCCCGATTTTTTCCCATTCTCTCGATATTTTTCCTGAAACCTCCCGATTTGTTGAGGAACATCTCTGTCAACCCTAGACTGGTTGGCTGTGATTCACAATACAGATTGTGTTGCAACGAAATTCAAATTCGTAATATTGTAACTGTACGAAACAAGAAAATATTTGCAGTGACATCTATGGGAACGAATATTGAAACTATTTAAATGTTAACAGTTTTTTACAGCCAGTACACTTGAACAAATCCAGATGGCGCAAGTTTCTATGGCGGATATCTATGATGGCGGAAATTTTGTTTCTGTTTAATACCGCAGTGAAACAATGGCGCTTGAGATGTTAGAACATGCGTGAAGTTCTGCACTAGCAGTCCATATATAATACGTCAATGAGTATGACCCTGTTTAGATGTTAACTGGTGAGTGCGCTATGTCGATAGTTTTTGAGTGAGAAGAGTGAGGGGTAAAGAGAGGGCGACAGTCATGAAGAAAATATAAAAATCGAGAGGAAAGTCACGTTTGACACCCGAAATATTCCATTCTCTTCCATTTTATCATTATTAGTTCGATCGTGGGGTAGTGAGGATCGAGGGATGATATGAATATTTGGATGTCAGAACGCTCTCCGATACACAATTGTTTCAATTCACTCATTTCACCCCAAAATAGTGCAGCACTGAGCATAGCACATGTAGACACGACATGACTGCCCAGTGCGCACTCATCAGTTAACATCTAAACAGGGTATATGGCAATGGCCATAGCCGTGTTCGCAGTTTAGACCAATTTAAACTGTTCTAAACCCTTGGCACAAATCAACTGTTTAAAGATGGGGTATGAAGGGGATGTAGGTAGTTTTTTTTTTTTTTACTATTCCATTTTACGCAGAAGAAGCAGGTCTACAAACGCCTGGATCACACAAATGCAACGACAGCAGCATTTGATTGGCCTCAGTAACTCAGTGATCCAAAATCGGAAGGCCTACTGATATTTTCTGAGGTCAAGTAGGCGAACCCCACAGGCGGATCAGTAGAAATGCAGTGAAGTGGGAGAGCTATGATCTCTTGTTTTCGGATCATAACCTTGTCGAAATAGGAAGAAAAAGACATGTTGTTTGTAGTAGGTTTAGTGGTGGTGCGGGAGCAAGAACCATCCCATTTCCGGTGAGTTGAGCTGCGCATAGCAAGCATGTACCATCACTAGTAGCCAACAGTCTTTTCCTTTTCCGTTCCATCCCATCCACATCCTAGTTACCTGTCATTTTTAAATCCCAACGTCCCTATACCCTATTACCACAGATAATAAGTACTTATTATACTTATTTTCTGTGCAATTACACTCTACTATGAGGCACGGGCTAGAAAAATGTTTCTTACCGATTGATGATTGATGTTATCTGGACGCTATTTCCAGGGTTTTTCTGAAACTTAATCACCTCAGTTTCAAACCACTGCGCCAATCTTTCTCTCAATGTCTATTCTTTCCCACCTACGTTGTGCAATTATGTGATTGAATTCAAGGGATTGCCCCCTACTCGTAAGTTAATATTAAAAAGAACGACCTACCTGCAAACCAAAACTCGCAACCTTAGGTCTATATCCATCTCTCGTCTCGCTCTCCACCGCACCAATTGGACTAGTATTTAGAATGTTGCCTATGGTCAATACTTTCACCTCAAGAGATCTTCCCCTAGCCCGTAAGTTAGTTGTTTTTATTTATCTTTTCTTTTTTTTTTTGTTAAAAAGTTGTAAGCTTAGGTTTGACTTATTAGATAAGTCACTTGTACTAAGCCGAAATAAATATATGAACGATGAAACTCCTCCACGGAACATGGCTCACTACCCAGCTATACTACCTTGCTATGGTCATCTACAGCCGAACCCTATTCTTGTTTTACTTCAATAGGCAATTTTATTTTACTAAACTCTCTCTGTTTACTTCCAGGATGGTCCAGACTATATTTTGGCTACCAAGCTACCTGGAGAAGAACCAACGACGCCTAGAAGAACTAGCTGCAACCTACTCGATCAATCTGAAGGATCAACCTGCTGAGGATGTAAAGGCGCTCGCCGAAGAGCAACCCAAGGCAATAGAAGCAGATGTCGCTAAAGCCAAGAAGGATAAGTGAACGCGCCAAGGATAACTTCACATTTTTTAAACCCAATTGTAACCACATTTCCTAGATCTTAAGTACAAAAACTAGATTTGTCATGAAATAAACGAACTTTATTCAGTTTCCACAACAACTGGCAGATCTTCTGGATCGTCGTCCAGCAGCCCGACAAACTCCCATTTCATCGACTTTGCTAGCAGCTTCCTCAGCCTATCAGCGCTCACGCTTAAGCCACCCATCGTGAGGTTTATCAGCAAGTTGCGCACGTCCTTGAAGACAGTGTTGTGTTCGGTTGGCTCCATGAGCTCATCGGGAAGATGCGGCAGCTGGTGCTGCAGCACCTCACTGTACTTCATGTAGAATATTTTGTAGCTCTGCACTGCCAGCTCGCTGTTGGCCAGGAGGTTGAGGATCTTCCTCCACTGGGCGAGCGACTCCACAGAGTAGCCGATGAGGAACATGACGAACGCCAGCTGCAGCTCTTCGACAAGCTTGTCGGGATGTTCAAAAGATGACATCAGCTCATCTACCGCCTGGGAGCAGTCCATGTAGTGCTTGGATACCTCCTCTGGGGTGGCGTTCTTCGGCACTCGGTCAGGAAGCTCCGTGAAGCGCGGCGCCGTTCCCTCGATTGGCTTCAAGTAAGGCAGTAGGTCGTTCTCGTCGGTGAGCTTGGTTATTTTCGGAGAAGCTCCAGGAACACCCCGAGGTCTCTCCGAGTCAGGGCACGACTGCAGCTCGACATTCGTGCGGATGGTGCCCAGCGCCGGACGACATCGGCTCACCGCCTCCTCCGAGATCGTGTCAGTAAGATGTTTCCAGTCGCCGGCATACCTGTAGTCATACGGAGCCAAGAACTTGTCCAGGTCGAGAAGATTCTCACGGATTCGGCGTTTCTCCAGCTCGGGATCGGGAATTTGCCGCTCACGGAGCTCCTCGTTTTGGTTATCCCACTCGCGGACGAGGATCTCGTTGCAGTGGAAGTAATGGATGAAGCCCACGCGTGGGGCAGAGTCCCCGTAGGGTCCTTGGGAGGCGCAGTACACGTAGTGCGGACCGGGCGGGACCATTTTTATCCCACGGAACTTATCGCCGACCGTGTAGCTGCACAAGTCGATACCAAACTGCGTGCCGATGGGGACCCCGGCGATGATGAGCACCGCGCCTTGGGCGAACAAACGCTTTGCCACTTCGGGATCCATGTCCATCGACGAGTTGTCCACGTTCATCTTTATTTTGTTCAATTTTCCCGATTTAATGCGGCGGACAAGGATTGCAAGAGTTTTATTTACACTTTCGGGTGACAGTTCGACAGCTGTTGGCTGTTGTCAAATGTCACACACTTGCTTCTGTATTATGCCACGGTCGCTAGTTGCCAAGTGTCATAAGTACATTATGGTGCAAGCACAAGAGAGTTGGAGAGGCAGTGAATTAATTACCTCGTAAGTACTAGAGAGGGGCACGATTACGATATCCGTGGCGCCAAGATGTGTTAATGTTTTCTAATAGATCTCGCACTGAGCAAAAAATAATAAGTAAGATTTGTTGATACCTCGCTTAGTTTTCGAGATATCGAGCTTTGAATATTGACTTTTGACAACCAATATTTGAGTAGAAACTACCTTAAGTGTTGCCAACAGTGGGTAAGTGGCGCGCTTCGCGCGAATCATTTCTTTAAGCTCTGCTTTCCGGAGGGGTTTAGCCGCTCGCGGGACTTCGTCGCTCCGCTAAGGGTATGACAACAGCTGTCAGGCAGGCGCCTGGGGCTAAGTCTAAGTGTGTTGTATACCCTTTTTTTTGTAACAGAGATCTATAAGAAAATATCAACAATAACTGGCACTTCATCTCGAAATACACCGCGGCTATTGAAATATCGGTTGTCAAAAGTCAATATTCAAAGTACAATATCTCGAAAACTAAGCGAGATATCAAAAAAATGTTACTTACTATTTTTTGTTCAGTGCGTCGAGATCTATTAGAAAACATCATAACATCGTGGCGCCACGGATATCGTAATATCCCCTAGAGAGGTACTAGATAGAAGTGTGAGAATTCGGAGGAATCGGAGATTTCATACCGAATCGACACCCTTCTTTGTCCAGGGGTGTTCACACGGTCCAACATAGCTGACAGACATGGTCTGACAGACTCAAATCTGATCGTGTGAACGCAAAAAACGACGGTCTGTCAGATATGTCAGATGGTTTTCAATTTTTTTTTATCTTTTGGTGGTTGGACAGATATATCTGATAATGTGAACAAAGTGCCTGCCCAACCTGGAGGAAATTTAATTTCTGAAAAATATTCACGCTGTGTGGTTGTTCGCGGAAAATGAAACTCAAGTAAAAAATGGCTGTGTGCGAGAATATGCAAATCCAGAAAGAATTTTTTTTAAATATATAGAAGTGTGCGGGAAAATAAAAAGTGAGTATAAGGATAGAAATTTAAAAAAACAGAGCCTATAAATAATTATAGTAAAATTTTATCTATCACAAGCGCTGCTACGAGTTCGTCCATCATCATTGAAATCACTTGAAAAGTGAAGTCTGACCACGTGTCTGATAGTGTGATCGCTAACGACATCGGTCTGTCCGACATCCATTCGACCAAGTCAGTCAGATATGTTGGACCATGTGAACCCCCCTAACAATGTAACAGAGAAACAAAATTGGCAACTCTTACTCTCTTATCTACTACTGTTATTTAACTCAAAGTTCAGTCAACTTTCAGTCCGCTAAGTGCTTTACGCGGTTTTGTCGATATTCTTTGACGTTAGGTAAAAAGGGGTTAATTCAGAAAATGAGATTTTGAGTGTGCTTTTTATATGTGCTATTTTATATGTGGATTAGTTAATTACTATAGGAAGTGTGCTATCCAAAAATTAAAAAAAAAAGGAATTAATAAAATTTGCCCTCAACAAATAATTCCTGTGATTTAGGCAGTTTGAATAACCGAACACATCGTATGAGATTCACCACACTACATTAAAAAGCGTGTTCGACTGGCGGGAGGAGTTCACTTTTTATACTACGATTTTGAAGAATCTTTTATCTTTTATCTTTTGATAACTAGTAATCTCGAATAGAAATATTTATTCAAATATAGTTGTTATGTGTTCTTTCTGCAGACTATTGAACGGAGATGATGACCAATATTCCGCTATGAGACAGAATGAGCCATTCAACAGTGACGATGACAGTCAAGATTCCCGTCAACCCGATCAGAATGAAGTGAGGATACCGATATCTAAACTTAAGTCCAACAAAGTTGCTGGAGCCGACAGCCTTGCCGCTGAACTTTTCAAGGTAGGAGGAGACGAGCTGGTAAGGAACATGCACCAGCTCATCTGTAAAATCTGGTCGGATGAAAGTATGCCCGATGAATTGAACATCAGGATCGTTTGCCCGATCCTGAAGAAAGGAGATCCTCAACATCGTATATAAGATCTTGTCTACCGTATTATGTGAACGCCTAAAACCGATCGTCAACGACCTGATAGGTCCTTATCAATGCGGTTTCAGGCCGGGAAAGTCCACCATTGACCAAATATTCACACTACGACATCCACAAAAAGTACCATCGCACTTCATGGTTTGTTTACCAATTAACTGTAACAACACCGCCTATTCACCAAAGCTGCTAGCCTGCCCATCGGTTTAGTCCATATTTCACCTTCACCACAGTCATCAATTCATCCCCAGTGACATCCAGCATGTTGTAGAACCTCCTGTATTTGGTATAAATACACCGATCACAACCACAGTCGACGCAGTTGATAATAAGGTGAATTACAGCGATTAAAAGAGAGATTCAAACGGTGATGAAAATAAGCGTGATTGTGACTGAATGTAAGTTTGTAGAGGCAGTTTAATTTGAAATAAATGAAGAATAAAGTGATTTGAATATTGTGCTAAAGTAAAGTTGGTAACTGCTAATAAATAAACAGTTCAAATACATAAAAGACGGTTTTATATGTACGAACCCCAGCAAAAATATTACAATACCTTTAACGATTTCAAGGCTGCCTATGGCAGCATCTATAGACAAGAGCTATATAGAGCTATGTCTAGTTTTGACATCCCTGCCAAATTTGTCCGTCTGTGCAGGATGACTATGGAGAGCGCTCGCTGCTTCATCAAGGTCGGTAATGATCTCATCGAGAGGTTTTAGACAAGGTGACGCGATGTCATGTGGCTTCTTTAATATTGTACGGAACTCACAAGGTAATGCTAGAGGCACAATCTATCAAAAGTCTGTACAACTGCTTACACA
This sequence comes from Brachypalpus laphriformis, assembly GCA_945910035.1. NCBI lineage: Eukaryota > Metazoa > Arthropoda > Insecta > Diptera > Syrphidae > Brachypalpus > Brachypalpus laphriformis. The sequence goes on from OX246754.1 coordinate 284,895,882, forward strand.
CACCGACGATATTGATATTATTGGAAGAATTCAGGGGGCTAACACCGGTGCGTTTAAAAGTATTGAAGCAGAAGCGGCCAAAATGGCTTAAGCGATAAACGAGGTCAAAACCAAGTATATGCTGTCAACAAGATGGTACAATCAATTCCGACGAATTAGACAAAACGTAACAATGGGCAGCTATAACTTGGAGTAAATAAGGGACTTTGTCCATTAATTCTGAAGACGAGATCGGCGCTTCTGCGAAGAATAACTGTTGGCAATTGCTTTTTTTTTTTTTTTGGCGAATAATGGGCTATTCTCTATATAAGACCCTGATCATACCAGTTCTGTTTAACGTCGCTGAAGCATGGACTTTATTGGAGGCGGATGAAGATATCCTTAGTCGCTTCGAGAAAAAAAGTTGGTTCCATTTGTGTTGACGGGTTTTGGTGGAGAAGATTCAATAACGAACTATACGAACTGTACAGCGACATCAACCTAGTAAAAAAACGGTGTATTGGACAACTTTATCTTTATCTGAGAACGGGCCAAGAACCTATAAGCATTACTATACGAAGAAGAAAGTGGCAATGGATTGGACACACCCTACGGTGCGAAGACAACTCCATTGCGAAATACGCCATGCAGTGGAATCCGCTCACCCAGGCAGGCGGAATAGCGCGAGGCCCTAGGCAAACGTGGCGCAGAAAAGTTGAGGAGGAATCGAGCTCTTTGGAGGCAGCTCAAACGCGTTGTAGAACTCCGAACACGATGGCGCGCTGGCGTGGCGGACGTCCTATGCCCCCCGACGGGTTAAAGGACATAAGTAAGTAAGTATTGGATGTTTGAGATGTCTACAATAAGTAGAGCGAACGGACACTAACGCTCTGGCCCGCAGAGTCTACGAATCTAACCCAGAGGGACGACGCAGTAGAGGGCCTCCTCGCCGTAGCTAGCACACACAAGTTCAAATAGTCCTCCACTAACTCGGAGTGTGCAACAGGAGACTTGTTGGTTGAGGCCCAGGTTCATCCCAAATTGTAGCGCCATATATGTTAGTATGTAAATCTGTTTATGCGTTATACTGTAGCCATGTGTACAATAGGACGGGACGACGCCTCGGTATGAACGTATCACCGATACGTTTTCACGTTATGAAGGTAAAATAAAAATAAATATTTGGCGCAACAGCTCTTTAAGTGCCTGGATCTAGCTTCTCGCAACCACTCGTGTTGTGTGCATTATATTTTTTTCACACGAATGGAAGGGACCTATAGTTTAGTGTCGTATCCGAAGGGCAATTTGTTTTGAGAAGGTTTCTTGTGACAACAATACTCTCGGATGTTTGTCAGACGTTCGCGAAAGATGGGACCGTGAAAAAACTTTTTGGTGTTTTCTGTGATTCAAATATGGAACCTCACGCGCAGTGGTCCGACAATCTAACCCCGCATATTGAAGGCAACTTTCTATTTGTTATCGATAAAAGAGTACATGTGAGTATGATAATGAAAGGTATTTAAAAAAAGATCGATAGCTTGTACTAGGTTACTATATTGTCTTGGACTTGGGCATATGTAGCGCATGAACAACTATGCTCGAACCATGAGTAATACAAATCTTAAACTCAATACTGGAGTCGAGAAGAAAATCCTATAGGGCTGTTCGGGTTGCTTCCGATCCCATGTGGCGGAAAGACTTTGATAGCTCATTAGCCTGGGAGTTCATGTATTCCATCTAACCGAAGCATTCCATTCAGCCTTTTAAGCCCCTTCAAAACTTAAATTGTTCGTAGATATCACAAAGTAAAAGCACTGTATGTCCTCCGATCGACAAGGACAAAGTGTTGCGGACTTTATGGGAAGCTGCAGACATGCTTAATGCTATCGCAGCCATTTACAAAAACTTTGAAAAACCCTTGCAAAGAAATACAAGCCAGCATTTTACCTAAAATCTAATATTTTTTATATATTTTTATTTTAATATGTTATTTTACAATATTATCATGTATATTTTCTTATACGTATATTTATATATTTTAATTACATACTTTGAACAAATTGCTTTAAACTTAGGAAAACACAAAACCAAAATAATTTATCTGATGTTATATAATAGTAAATTATTGATATATTATGTACCTCATTACACATATGTATGTAAAATATAAGTTTTAAAGCCACACATTTGCCTATATTCTGGTATTCAAATTTCTTTCAAGCCTGCAGCGCCTTTGTCATCTTTCTCCCTAACCAATTACAATTAATTAAAATCATTATGTTCTAACAACAAACATATAGTTATTAATATAAATTTATTGCACAAAAACACATATAACCGAAGCTGATATATGCCAATGATATTGTTTTTACTTTTTCCATTAAATTTACGTCACGATTATTCATTTGTTTATAAAATCATATCAATTTTGTTTTACTTTTTGTTTTGTGTACATTGGTTTATTATCTTAAATATTTATCGTATAGTTTTATTTTTACTCAAATTTTTGTTTCAATAAATTATCCCATTTGGATATCTCTTTAGTCTCTATTTTAACTATTGATACTCTGATACTTGTATGCCTTTCCTGTGAATTTAAGATATATTATTATTTTTTATTTCTGTCTTAATCCTTAGAGATTAGAAGATGGCGGATGATCTTTTTAGTTCTTAACCGTTTCCAATGAATTTATTGGAATCTTCTCGAACGAGCTACCAAGATTGGCACGGGCTGCTGCCAATAATTCGGGATGTTCCACCAGTGTATCAGATAAGGCGGAGAGCAAAACATCTGTAACGATTGTTAAAACAATTTATTGTAATTACATTTTGCAAATGACTTTCATTTTAATAGAATTTTCGGAAAAAAGTGAACAATCTGTTTAAATATGAAAATGAGTCCTGTACACTTACTAGGTGTTTCTGGAATTTATTTCCACCTACCTCTAGGGCATACATGAAAACCAACATCACCCTTAATTTATATCTTTTGCATAAATCCTCTTTGGTATGCATGAGAAGTACGAGTCATCAGCAACTCATCTCACTTATCTGCCGGCAAGTGTTTGATGAAACCACCGTCCTGCTACGCGTGGCACTCCTATAAATGTCCTCCTGTGTCAACACCCACATATTCATGCGAATATAAATAAGGCTGAAGCTACATCGTTTTGTTCTATATTCAGGTCATTGAGAGGTAGAATTTAAAATAACGACATCAGATATTTTTTTTAAACGCATATTGCGGTCAATGAACCAGCAGAGGTCGTGTTTTAGTGTTAATTCATTTTACGCCTGTGGGACTATGACGTTTTTTATTCTGACGATGCAAATAATTTTGCTGTAATATAAAAGGAGAATAAGGTTGCAATAGATACAGGAGGCTAAATCGTTACTTTTTTACTATCGTTATCGTTTACTTTTTTATTGCCCAATCTATTCACTGCTAGTTGAAGTTTTTAATGAGGTATTGAAAATATTATTGAGATGTAAACAAAGTGATAAACATAGGGCTAAACGAGTTATAATTAATTTAAATTCGATAAATTTGGAACTTCTTCCACCGGTAAAACAAATGTTTTTAATTTATTTCAGAAAATTGTATTGCAATTCTCGAAGAAATTTGCGAAGGTTCTAAGTATCCAGTACTAGTTAGGAGTCAATACGATAGGGGTGTTTTTTTTTTTTGTTTTTTTAATATAGCTGCGCTAGTTCCTGTCGTCATTTTATTTCATGGAAATTTACTTCACATGGGAATTAACTTCACCTCAAGTGCGAAATAAATGCACTTTTATGATGTGAAAGCACTTTTATGACTTTAATGTAGAAGTCGAAGAATACCCCATTGTGTGTAATCTTTTTAACCCGCGAAGTGGGCCACCTAAGTACTGTTAAGATATATGCTCCTGCCAGACAACAAGCACTTACCCTTAGCGGAGCTTGCGTGAGCGGCTAAGCCCTGTGGAGAAAAGGGTGAAATCCTTTTAATCCGTGAATTCGGGGTTTTCATAATGGTGGAAAATAACTTCACTTTCTGGATAAATTATTTTCAACTTTCAGTGGGAAATAACCCCACATCATAAAAGTGGATTTATTTCCCACTTGAGGTGAAGTTAATTCCCATGTGAAGTAAATTCATGTTAAGTTATTCCCACTACCTATCTGAATAGCCTTCTTACTTAGGTGGCGCTACAGTAAAAGGTGGACCTGGTCCTCAACGAGCAAACCTCTCCAGCCAGAACGGTTACGAGCCAGCTGCCTCCAGTTGCGCACGCCAAGTTGGTTGAGGTCCCCCTTCACTTGTTTGCGCTACCTACCACGAGGTCGTCCTCTACTGCGCCGTCCATCCGGGGTGAATTCGAAGACTTTCTTAGCGGGAACGTTGGGCTCCATCCACTCTAAATGACCCAGCGACCTTAGTCGCTGTATGCGAACTCTTCTGGCTAAGTCGATGTCATTATATAGGCCGTATCGTTCGGCATTGTACCTTCTCCTTCACTCGCCGTCTATGCAGGCGGGACCAAAGATCGCTCGAAGAACTTTTCTCTCGAAATAACCAAGGGCATCCTCATCCGATTTTGACAAAGCCCACGCCTATGCGCCATTCAGCAGGACCAAGATAATTATTGTCTTATTAGGAGTTACCTTAGTAGTTCGAGATAGGGCTTTGCTACTCAATTGCCTTCTTAGCCCATAGAAACTGTGATTGTCAAGAGTAATTCTTCGTTTGATCTCACCACTGATGTCATTTGCGGAGCTTACTATAGAGTCTAGGTAAACAAAATAATATCTGTCTATTGTGGCATTCTGTCCAAAACGCCGATGTTGGGTGTCGTTTTTTGTAGACAGCATATATTTTGTTTTGCTTTCATTGACCACTAAACCCATCTTTGCTGCCTCAATCTCAATACTCTCAAATGCGTCGTTAACGGCCCAATGAGTTCTTCCGACTATGTCGATGCCATCGGCGTAAGCGAGTAGTTGTATAGACTTGTATATTGTACCTCCGGTGTTGGCTTGTGAGTTTCGAACAATTCTCTCAAGTACTATGTTAAAGAGATCGCATAACAGCGCGTCATCTTGTCTAAGACCTTTCCTGACATCGAACGGTTCGGTAATGTTCTTACCGACTTTGATGGAGCAGCGAGAGTTCTCCATTGTCATTCTGCACAAACGGACGAACTTGGCAGGGATGTCAAGACTATACATGGTTCTGTATAACTCGTCTCTATACACGCCATCATAGGCAACTTTGAAATCGCTGAAGAGGTGATGCGTATCGATTTTATATTCATGAATTTTTTCCAATCTCTGCCGTAGTGTGAATATTTGGTCAATGGTGGACTTTCTAGGCCTAAAACCGCACTGATAAGGAGCTTCAGGTTGTTGACGATCGTTTTAAGCGTTCACATAATACGACAGACAGGATCTTATATGCGATGTTGAGGAGACTTATACGTCTCTAGTTGGCGTAGTTCAGAGGGTCTCCTTTCTTAAAGATCGGGCAAACGATGATGAGATTCCAGTTATCGGGCATAGTTTCGTCCGACCAGATTTTACAAATTTTTTTTTTTTTTTTCCGAGGGTAGGTGAAAGATCTTCCATAGACACTATGAGAATAGCAAACGCGTGCTCATAGTAGTGTCAGATTCTTACTGACTAAAAAAACACTCCCCTTCGATATAAATTTGTTATAGTATATCGCAACTAAGTCTTAACTTATCAAGCAATTTTTCTATCATGAAATAAAAACGTTTGGCAGGTTACTTTCCACTGAAAGATCCTGCATATTCCGCAATCTAGACGCGGTTAATCATTATCTCGCCAAGTCGAAAGGTTTCGTCCTTTGTAGTCGGCGCAATAAATTGCTCTCATCCAAAATTTGTAGAACTGTATTGTTGACATGTCCAATTAGTCGGTTTCTATGCTTTCTCGCGAAGCTTCTGGTTTCAGCTTCGATTGTCGGAATTCCGAGATCCCTGTGGATATCGTCGTTTCTACTATACCACGGTGCTTGGACTATTTCCCTTAGCACTTTATTTTGAAAAGATTGTAAAATATTTGCATTTGTTTTCTTGGTACAACCCCAAAGTCGTATACCGTAGGTCCACACCGGCCTTAGCACTTGCTTGTATAAAAGCAGTTTGTTCTCGGTACTGAGCTGGGAATGTTTCCGCGTAACCAGTACATTTCTCTATATTTGATTTCGAGTTCTTTACGTTTCATTCTCACGTGCGAGTGTCATTCCTAGGTATTTGGCCTCGTTTGCAAAAGGTATTCGGGCCGAGTTTAGGAAAATTGGCAAGTCATTAGTTTTCTTGTAAGTGAAATTCACGTGAACAGATTCAGATTCGTTGAGGGCGATCCGCCAGTCCCTCGTCCATTCATTTACATTATTCAGTGCGTTTTGCGTTTTGCAGTCATTTCTTCGATTGTTTTACCTACTGCTAGGATAGCGGTGTCATCGGCAAACATAGCAATGATAGTGCCATCTTCGGTATATCACAAGTATATAGCAAATAGAGAAGCGGCCCAAGAACGCTTCCTTGCGGTACGCCGGCCGAAATTTCTTTGAGCTCGGAGTATTCGACTCCATGTCTAACACGAAAGAGTCTATTCCCGAGATATGATTCTAGAATATCGTATAAGCATACAGGGAGAACTTGTCGTAGTTTGCATTTCAAGCCATCATGCCACACCTTATCGAAGGCTTGCGAGACGTCAAGAAATACGCTTTAGCAAATCTTTTTTTCTTCAAGTGCTTTCTCGATTATGTCAGAAGTTCTATGCACCTGGTCAATTTTACAGATGAGCTCCTGCATGCTCCTTACCAGCTCATCTCCTCCTGTCTTGAAAGATTCAGCGGGAAGGTCGTCGGCTCCAGCAGCTTTGTTGGATTTAAGTTTAGACATCACTGTCCTCACTTCATTCTCAGCGGTTTGACGGGAATCTTGACTGTCATCGTCACTGTTGAATGGCTCATTCTGCCTGACAGCGGAATATTGGTCATCATCGCCGTTTAACAGTCTGCGAAAGTGTTCCTTACATATCCTCACACCGACTGCGATTCTACTACTATATTGCCATTTTCGCCCCTGCAGGCTTCTGTTCTGGCTGGTAAAATTTTCGAACATCATTACTGCAATAAAATCTCTCAATCTCCTCGATCGAGCGCTTCTTATGCTCCTTTTTCTTCATTCTGAGAAGTCCATGTTCCTCTTTCCTCCTCCGCTGGTAGAACTCGCGAGCAGCTCTAGTCCTTCTATGCAGCGTTGCTTTGTACGCCTCTTGTTTTGCTGCATGTGCATGCCGGCATTCCTCATCAAACCAGGGGTTTTGTTGTGGTGGCCGAAAGAAACTCAGTACATCAAAGGCGGCATCTCTGATAGCTTGTTGGCAACGCTGCCACTGGTCTTCCGCATTTGCTGCTGGCAGCATAGGACTTAGATTAAGATTAAAAGAAACTCGATCGGCAAATGCTCTGGCGGTCTCTTGCGATTGTAGCAAGATTGATTTGGTTGACGGTTTTTCGATCAAAGGAGAGCTATGTTCCCTTGTGAATATCGAGACGTGGGAACCGCGTACTAGCTACGACAAAGTTTCGTCCCGCCGCAAAGTCGAATAGCCTGAGTTCGTTGTCGGATGTGATGTTGTGCAGGCTGTGTTTTCCAACCAAACTACTAAAGACGTCCTCTCTTCCTAGCTTTTCGTTAAAATTACCTAGGACAATTTTAACATCGTGTGTAGGGCATCGCTATATGTCTTGTCCAAGAGCTGGTGTAAGTCATCCTTCGTCGCGTCGTCCATCTTATCGTGAGGGGGGTGAGCGCATATTAATCTAATAGCCTTCTATTTATATAATTTTCGCGCACTCAAGCGGTTATGAATGCTCTTTAAATGTTAACACACAGTGCAGGCATTGGAAGGAAGAGGGAGAGCGGAAGATTGGTGTGGTTGATATTGTAACTCAAATGTGTCAGAAAAACACCAGGGGTCATCCAGATGACTGGGAGATTTTTGTCTTTGCTTATCATTGACAGTATTTTATTTCCGACTACCGGATGTCATAGGCATATCAATCACTCGACAGAGGGAACAATTTTTCCAGCCATGCGACCAATCTACTGCAAGTGTTACGCCTTTGTAATAGTTTCACACAAGCTTTTGCAATTGATCGGACTGACTCTTTATTTCATGAAAAATAAATAAATGCTTGCTGACATCGGGATTTGAACCATGAACGATTAGCGTGGCAATTGATGACGTTATCACTACACGATGCCCAAGCCTACGTGTGTCTAGGGTCTAGCTTCTCGCTGCCATTCGTGTTCTACCTGTTGTATTTTCCACGTGACGGGAAGGAACCTAAAACTTTATACCGCTTTCAAGAGGCTACAATGAAAGGTTGTCTCATCACAGTTCTACTTTCAGTGGGGCCGTAAATAACTTTTTTTTAAGTGTTGAATGCCGAAAAAGTTAGAGTACAGAAACAATGAAGCCACGGTGTCCACTTTAGTGAAACTTAACCACCTATCTTAGGAGCCAGGCTAATCAGAAAAGGATACTATACCAACAACTTGATGCAGAGTCCCGCTGTTAATAACTAAAATTAGTTGTCGAAAGAGTAAGTAGAACCTTCTTAAGTCATTGTGAAGGAAGGCGTTTTCAAAAGTCCTGCAATTTAAATCCTTAAGGACAGACTTTTGTCTCGCGAAAATTCTGCCAAAATCTCGATTCAATAAGAGCTTGTATTTAGACTGACTTGTATTTAAGCGCTGCATTTTAAATAAAACTACATAAGCAATCTACTTGTATTTTATTTCTATTGAAACTCTTAAATAAAAAAAATTCAGAACACTCCTATTTTTGGGTATAATGCCTTGTAAATTAAATGTTGATAATGCCAGATAATGGTTTGAATAGTAATTTAAGCTTAAGAATAGGTTAAGAGTATTTGATCCAATTCATTAGCAAATTGTAATATGGACGTTGAAGTCACTCAAAAGGCTTGCGTGTTAAGTGCAGATGATACAAGCAATGCAATCTGAAATTTGACCCAGATTGTTTTTGAATACAGATTTGAAGAATTTAAAGAAAAGTCGCTTTAAACATTTCTATTAATTTAGGATTTTAAATTTAAAGTTTAATTTGACAGCACTTGATTTGTATAAGTTAAGTGCATTCTCGATGCTTACTGTCGAATCACATTGCATTAGCAGACAAAAGTTATAATCATTTACTATGACTGCAACGCAGATCCATTAAACTCTCTTCATCTTCTGCACTATGTGCCCCTTATTCAAATGTTTCTTCAAAACTACTTTTACCAATAATAGTATCGACGAACTGAAAGCTAACGCAGTCCATGCTGGCCCTCATTTTATTATATTTTTTTTTTTTTGTAATCTTTCCTGTTTTCCCCATCACTGGGCATGAATGTTTAATGACACAGAAAAGAAAAACCCTTCTGCTTTAAATAGTTTCAGCAATATATCGGTCTTATATGTACGAGTATACGTAAGTAGTTTTGACAAAAAACTATACGTTCAATATGTTGTTCTATTTTAAACTAAAAATACATTTTTTATTACTTTCCAAAACTTTGGCGAAACTTTCGAAACATCAGCACACAAAAACAAAATTCAATTAGCAGTATCTATTATAGTCTAGCCAAAGTAGCTGAACCACAGCATGCGCCCTCCATGAGTCCCATGCGAGTCCAGAAACTGCCACTTCATCTGATTTTGTATTCAGGAAACAATCCACACACACGCATGTTGCCACCACATATTGGAAAAACGGTTCGCTTCGGGAACCAACTAATTGCCGCAACCATGTGTGCTGCCACAATGATCTCCATGCTGATAGTCGAAAATCCTCCCCCATCATCCCCATTCATCTGCCATGAGTAGCCTTGGTATAATAATAAAATGGTTTCCCATTTCCACCCACAACAGGGACGAAATATCATTCGGAAGTTATATAGGAAGGAAGCTGTGGTGTTTTTCTCATATTTTTCTTTCTGCCGTTGCCGAACAACTTTCCTAATAATTTCGCTGTTGGTTGTACGAAACCACCAAACAAAATTGTTTGAACATCATTTTCCTAACATCCCTCGTCCCTCTTATCCTTTTAATAGATGATCCAATTACACTATACACTCACCTAAAACTTTCTTCTGCAGCTCTGGAGAAATCATTCCGTGCTTTCCTTCGACCTCCAAGAAGTCAGTTAATCGCTGGAGCGCCTGTTGAGCCTGATCCGAGCCATGTGCCAGTGATTGGGAGAACATTACCTGCCAGAGTGGAAGGAGAAAACGAAATACACAAGTTAACATCTAGTTTCATGGACCTACATCGTTATTATTATTATTATTTTTTTTTTTTTTTTGTTACCTTTGCCAATTGATAAATCACCTCCTCTAGTGAGAATTCCGTGTACAGGAATTTAGCTATTTTAGCACGCCCTGCCGCTTCATCATATTCGGTATTTTCTGAAAACAGAGAACAAGTGAGAAGGGATGTGAATGAAAAATGTAAGAAATTTTTCACACACGATGAGGCGTAGTGACTGGGGTTTAACAAAAACGTTTCCCTTACAAACAATTTATTTTTTTTGTTTAAGAATTTAATTTTATCCCCCTTCATCTGTGCAGGGAATCCTCATCAAATCCAACGACGATTTTATGCGTAAAATTAAGGATGCTACGCCTGAGTGGCTGTCATTCTAAGTGATGCGTTGTTAAAGTTTCGTTGAATATTCCAACAGAGTGCACATGAGAGCTCCGTGGAAACTGTGCACGACTCCTTAAGAGCAATAACCTGAACATAACTTAAACTATCTGGGACTTTTATCAGAAGTATTTCAACGCATACGTTCAGCACATTCTTGAGATACACGTGTTCCACTCGCATGGAAGCCGGTTATATTAAACTGTTGGGGGGGCTTGGTGCTATAGTTGTGCGATCATTTTTTACTGGCACTTAAGGAAGTTGAATCATAAAAATAAAGTTTGCCGCTGCAAAAAGTGTCGGATTCCCACCCTCAAGAGGTATGTGCAACATGCAGACAGCAAGCGGCGAGTGCACTATTCTGTACTTTGTGGCAGAATCATGTGCGCAAAACAAATGTTTTAAAAATAAAGTATTTTAACATATTCATGGTTATACAGAGCGTCAAGCTTTCCGCAGAGTTTTAATTTTGTTTTTGTAATTTGCGCGCATTCGAAGGGTTATGAATATCCTTTTCTTTTTTTTTTACACAGTGCTTGGAAAGGATATACAGAGAGAAAGAAAGATTGATGTAGTGGTTTGAAATTCAGATGTTAAGTTTCGCAAAAAACTCCAGGGTGGTGTCCAGATGATTGGGGAGATTTATTTTGTTATTTTGTCTTTGTTTCTAGTTCACAGTATTTTTCCCCGATCACCTGGTGTCATAGGCATATCAATCATCCAACAGAGTGAACTAATTTTCCAAACGCTCCACTGCAGCACCCCGAAAATCTTGATACGAGCAAAGCCAGGAGACTCGCAGAAAAAAATGGCTCTCCACAAGTATCGCAGCCTGTAGTGTCATTTAAGCCTAACATATTAAGACGCTTAGCGAAAGCAAAGTGGCCTGTGAAGACGTCAGTGTCAGTGGCCCATTTCTCGAGAAAGCTAACGCTAATGTCGATTAGATACAGCTAAATCGATATTGCCAGTCTACTATAAGAAGAAATCTATCAATCTGCTATAACTTAGCTGCAACTGGATACTGCGTGATAGGCAACCATGCAGCCTGGCTAGATCTATCCTACAATGACTATTGCAGAAGCCACAGGAACGAAGAAGAAATATAATCTATTCGCCATGTGCTATGTGATGGTTCTGTACTGGACCTTAAAAGAAATGTTACTCTTGGCAGTTAACAGTTAACCCGTCAACACGTACGGGTCATTCCCGGCATAATTACTGGTCACTGTGCTATTGGCATTCACAAAGAATGACTTGGTGTACTGAACAACGACTATTGTAAAAGTTGCAGAGACGAAGAAGAAATCGAATCTGTTCGGCACCTGCTGTGTGATTGTCCTGCCCTATCCATCAGAAGAATGAGGACTCTTGGTAGTTACTTCTTCTCGGAGCTGGGGGCTTAGGTAATGTTGAGCTGATAGACCTCCTGAGATTCATATTACTATCTGGGTGGTTCTAATAGCGGACCATCTCTACAGCGTTTCCAGGGTTAAGTAATTGGGCACAATGTACCTGAACTGTAGGTCTTAGTGAGCAGTGACTCTTTTTGTCACAAGGCACCCATCTAACCTAATATATCCAGATAACATATTCATACCTTCATTAGTAGCTTACAGTACCAATTTCCCACCAAGTGAAGTCCAAGTCAGGCGAGATCTGCTTGCAATCTCTTTTTAGTCAGAATAAAGAGTGACTGATCACTAAAGGCGTCGTGGGCGCGCCGTTGCGCAGTGGTGAGTGTGTCGGACCACTGTGCGTGAGGTTCAATGTTCGAATCCCAGAAAACACCAAACGATTTTTCACTGTACCACTCTCGCGAACGTCTGACAAACATCCGAGAGTATTGTTGTCATGAGAAAGCTTCTTCAAACAAAATTAGTTACCCTTCGGATACGGCATAAAACTGTAGGTCCTTTTGATTCATGCGAAAAATATAACGCACACAACACGAGTGGTTGCGAGAAGCTAGATCTACCCTTTTATAGGCTGTTGCGCCAAATATGTATGTATGCGATCACCAAGGCCCTAAAAGAAAACCGATTGCGGATGAATTAGTTAAACCTGACTTAGCTATTCTATAGGTATTTTTAGAACCGGAACTGATGTGAACTGTGACAGCTTTAATGACAATTGCCATTATGGGCTTTTCTTATTCCAATGGGAAAATATTCCTGGACTTACGCAATCGAATCGACTAATAAGATCGTTCACCTATAAGAAAATTATTTTATTAAATACGGTGTACGTACGATATTTACATATATGTATGAGCTATATCTTAGTGCTAATATAGTTCACAGAGAACGTGGGAAAAAAGCAATAATTTATCTGTTCCTCGTTCCTATCTTTGAAAAGTATAAAGCGGTGGAGCTAGAATTCACGTACCAGTCTAAGCATTGTATACGCTAGTACTGCGTGTGGTCGAAATTCGACCAAGGGGAAAAAAACAAACAGAGTGAGAAACAACGTTTTGTATTTATTTATACATATATATACTTTTTTTTATAATACCATATTCTCCTGTGCAGGGAAGACAAATGGATCTAAGCTCATATAGCCATGAACGTGATTAAAATGCGTTCATTTAATTGGTTAAAGCGTTTTGTATAGGTAAATCATGTTCACTTAATTTAAATGACTCAACGGTAACATACGCACATGATTTTTTTTCTCTGCACATCTATGCTACAGTACCTTTAGAAAGATATAAGTTTCATTCCCATTCTTTTATAATGAATACTAAAAAAACGTACGATAAATTTCGCGTTTACGTATTAATATATAAGATACGTACCAAAAGTTTCACGGACTCAAGAGATCAGGAAGATTTATTACACAGAACAAAAAATACTTAGGCGGGTGAAAAGTATACTCGTAGCATTATCTTTTTTTTTCTCTCTTTTTCATCCTTCTCCGTTCCTCTTTAGGGAATAGATAAAAACTTTTGTACGAACTTACCTACTCAGCTTCTTTATGACTTTATCAACCGCTCTTAAGGTTGCATTGCAACGTTAAATTCTAAGCATACTTTTCCCCTGACTCCTAATACATTTTACTTAAAATTCAAGGACAACCGTGGTCAATTTATTTTCCTCAAGTCATCGTTCACACACAAAAAAAAAATACAAACCTAAACCCATTCAATCCATTTCCATTGGAACAATTTGTGAACTGAATACTAATCTTAAAGGACTTACCTCTGTCATGAGCATTGTTGATTTCATGTAATCGTAAAAGTGATGGCACACTTTCAAGCGTCTTGTCCAAATGTTGATTCAAAACCATCTGACTGGCTGCATATTCCCTGGGCACAGCAGCGGCCCTCGTCCTTTCAGTGGTTGTTGATGGCATTGGTCTTCTGGTAGTCGTCGTTGTTGTAGTTGTAGTAGCCACTGTAGCTGGCGTTGGCATCGAATGTGTATTGTGTGAGTGTTTCTGTAATTCCATTATCGAAATTGGGACATCAATGAGAATTGTACAAAGAACAGAGTTCCGAAACAAAATACTGACCTTTATGTAGTTGTCCCTCAGTTGGTCAGGGAACACTCGATTGGCATAGGAGTTCTGCAAGTATTCGATACCTAAGCGAATATCTCGCAAAAACTTGATAGCATTCTCCCTGGACATCTGCAAGTGGAGGAGAACGAATTTAAAAATTCAATAAACAATATGAACTTAAGTTTAATTATTAAAACGTGTCAAAGTGTATGTACTTTCCCATTGGTCGGTTGTTTAAACTAAGTTTAATTGAGACTGATTGGTATAGGAAGAAAGTTCGAATGGAAGGACACTTTCGGGAAAGTACTTAAAAGATTGAGTTGAGTAAAAGTTTTCGGTTTGGGGGTCCGTCGTGTTTGGATTGATGAAAGGACTTTTGTCATTTCTGAAAGGTTAGCTCATTTTTAAATAATTTTTTTTATTTCATAGGCACGTTTTTTTTAAAGGACTAAAAAAGCTTGTGTATTCCCTAACGCAACGACTGTGACCTTTCGATGGAAGAATATCTGAAAATGTAAGCAAATAGAGACAAAATGTAGAGCACCACATCGCACCGCATCCACAGAACTGGTGGTTGTTCTTCTTTAAAGAAAAGGTAAGTACGTGTGCTATGAGGTATGTATTAATAAGATAGCAGGGAAAGTCCCCGAAACATTTAAAACGTAATTTGGGGTATAATACGCCAGGTGAAAAATTCATGTGAAACGTAAAAGTTGATGTTGTGTAAGAATTTAAGAAGACGTATGTGCGACGTACGAGATTTGTTATTGATGTAAAAACTTTGTAGAACTCGAAGCAAAGTGATGATTTAAGAGAGTTTGTACTATATGGTTGTATAATACTTTGGAGTTGGATGTGAAAGATTTTGGTTGTGTTTTGTAATGCTGACGCATTTGAAAGAGAACTGGTTGATTTAATACATCGCATTGCGTTCATATGAGTAATAACGTTACGTCTCAAGAAATTCCAATTCTAGGAAATCTTGAATTCCCTAGCGATAATCTTAAGGGAGTTGTTCTCTGGTAGCATAAATACCTAAGAAAAACCATGACACACTTCTATGGGGAATAAGTACGTAGAAGAAGATGGATACAAAATTCGGTTGTTAGGGCCGTGCAGAAGCTTAGTGGGGGAAATATGGAGCTATCACCATTCGCTGGGGGTAGGAGCACCTTTTGGCTTTAGACAAATAGAACTAAACGGTGTACTACAACAAACTACACGGCAAAGATTGCATTTCATACAAAACCTATTGATATTTGATATTTGATATTTATTGGATAAGGTATAATTTCACATTAAGATTAATCTTATATTCTGTGATTGGCTTAAGGAAAACAATTTAAGATACATACAATAATCGGTATTTACTTATAAATGAACTTCAGTTTCGAGTTTGCAAATTTTAGAAGAGGAAAAATTAGGTTCAAATTAACGTATAAAGTTCTAAGTTTACAATATTTCATTCATATTCATTTCAATCATCAGCGAACATGTAAACTGAGCAATGTCTGACCAATCCAGGAAGTTCATTCACATACAAGGAGAACAATAGTGGACCAACGACAGAACCCTGGGGTACACCTGCTGTTATCTTAAGGAATGAAGACAATCTATCGCCCACTGCCACACATTGCTGACGGGCAGTTAAGTAGGAGTACAATAGTCTTATTGCAGATTTAGAGAGTTCAAAGTTATTTGACAGCTTTTTGCAGAGTACAAGGTGGTCTACAGTGTCAAATGCTTTAGAGAAATCAAGCAGTGCTAAAAATGTACAACATCTATTATTCATAGCTTTACGAATGACATCGACAACAAGCAACAAGGCAGTTTTGCAACTTCTTTTTGAACGAAAAGCAGACTGGGCGGAGATTGTTCGTAGAAAGCTACCCTTGTAGTTGCTTAAGCATGGCTTTTTCGTACACTTTCGATAAAAACGGCAAGATGGATATAGGTCGGTATTCTGTGTTTACCCTATTTTGGGATTTAGGTATTGGAAGTATTTTGACAATTAGGGCAAGATCGACTAACGCCACTATATACTGACTGTAAATCATCGTCATCTTGATATAATAAGAAATTATGAACAATCCGTAATGTAAGAAACAAACTATGGCTAACTCAGTTGAGATCCAGGTATATCTAAGAGTACTCCAACTATCTGCAAGCATACTATTGTATTTCCACTTTCTACGTATCTCTTTATCAAAAGTAGAACCGAACGCAACTAAGTAGTTTAATAACAGGCTTCTTATTTTCCCTAGATGCGAGATAAGAAGGGATTTTCCGAAATTCAAGGTCTAAGTGGCATAAAGGGGGTTGAGATCGAATTTTCCATCTGTAAATATTGATTCCACAGCCGTTGTTCAGTACTGGCTCTCCAGATTAAAAAAATAAAAAATAGATGAATTTAGTAAATTTGCCGCTGATTCATTTAAGGTATAAACTATCCTTCTGCGTTGTCCTGAAGCTGAGTAATGCTAAAAACAATTAACCAAATAAACGCCCTCAATTTTCCTTCAGTGGAGACCACTACCAGCAGTCATGCTGCAGTGGCTGTGCGGGTTTGTGTATGCTCTGGTGGGGATTCCCACGGGGGAAGTTATAATCGAGTTGATACATTTTCGGTATTGCATTCAGTTGGTAATACTATTTCAATATGAAATTAACCGTCAACTAAAATGCGGGCGAAGCAAGGCGAGCACTGGTCAGCTAGTATACAGGGTGTCCCACTTAAGGAGTGTAATGCTTTAAGAGGAGATACCTGAAGTTCCGCTGAACAAAATATTGTACAGCACGGGGGGGTTTATTCCCACCACATTTCAAGTTATAGCCCATCAAAGTGAAATAAGAAGTTTGAAGATCCATGGAAGCCTTCATGTCAAGGAAACCATCTTACGGAAAATGGAGAGCGACCGGCTCAGCTGGTTTTATCACGTTCAAAGAAGATATCATTTGAACCCTGTTAAAAAGGCAATATCAATGAATGTTCCAAAGACATCGCGAGGCAGGGGAGGCAGGTTTACACAAAAACGCCTGGATCACACAAATGCAACGACACCAGCATTTGATTGGCGTCAGTAACGCAGTGATCCAAAATCGGGAGGCCTGTCGGTATTTTCTGAGGTCATATAGGTGAACCCCACAGGTGGATCAGAAAAAATCGATTGAAGTGGGAGACTTATGATCTCTTGCTTTCGGACCTCGTCGAAATAGGAAGAAGAAGAATAAGACCAATAACACACATAATATAAGTACTACCGTTTTTACATCCAGAGATTCACATTTAGAAGCTACCTTTACTTTTGTAGTTTAATTCATTTTTTTCTTAAATAGTTTTGAGTTTAGCCTTATCTTATTAGTTAAAAGATACTTGTATAAAACTTGAAAAAGATAAAATTAAGTAAATGTCCTTGATGTAACAATTACACACATCGTTATTGAGAAAGTCGTTAAATAAAAAGTAGGATCACCAAATAGGGTATGGGGAGGAGGGACTAATATATCAGACTGAGAGAAGAAGACACCCTCTAAAGTAACATTCCTTTTTGAAATGAAACGTCTAGAGAATATTGCTTTGCGTAGCCATAAGAAAAAAACTCATCTGCAAAAAGAAATCTGATGGGAGTCCCATTTCTCCACTAAAGCTTCATAGAGAAAATTGCTAGCTACACGATGCAGAAAACTAGGAGATACGTGGAAGAAGTACCAGCATCTGTAGTGACAGTCAGAGTACACTTAAGGTGCTCGAGACTCTAGCTAATCAATCATGGTGGAATAGTAGGTGTTAGTTTACCAAAAAACTAGTATACATAATGCAAGATGGTCTAGTTTGGATTCCCGTAGAACCACCAAGTGTTTTGTGAAAGGGTTTAATGGAAACAGTGGAAAATTTCTTGTCAATCTGAGTGGAAAGGCTAATCGCAGGACACAATGCATGTGGTCTAACTAATATGGAAATCATTACAGATTCTACGTGCAAGGTTTGTATCGAAAGCGAGAATACAGCAGAGTATTTTATTTGCTCCGCCTTTGCAAGAACGAGACTACACATCTTGATTCTCGATGCTATGGGAATAAATTCAATCTAACCTCCTTTCTTGGTCTAAACTCTAAATTTACCAAGAGTATGCAGAAATTTGAGTGCTTGGCATAAACTTACCTATATCCTCCCCCGATCCAATTAATTCAATTATCCAACATTCCTTCCAACCAGTTCTAAACTCAATTAGAAACTTTTCTGGCGTGTCTACATGAGAGAGATGGCAATCGGAAAATTTACGGTAATCGATACGGGAAAATTGTCAATAAAGCCATTGAAAGTAGTTCTACGATTCATTCTGAGCTGGGGATGGTTTCAAAAGGCTGTTAGCAATAGCTATAATTGACTCCACTCCAAAATCTTTCTTAGTTCGAAATATACGTAGGATGTGAATATCAACTCTTAAAGTGCCAATGCTTGGATGAAAGCTATAATAATAGCATGTCATCCGCTGTCCAAAACTGTCCAATAAATCCAGGAGAAGAATTTTTATATCTTGGTCATGTCTAAATACCGCAAAGGGACTGTAGTTCGATTAATTCCCTAATTTTCACTCTATACGTATGAAGATAATTATTATTGCAAAGATTGATTGTGCTTGTCACCAAAAACACAAAATAAAAGAGACAAAAGAATATGAAGTCCGAAACTAAATCCTTATATGCTATGCACATCCCTTTGCGATTTTGCACGTTCTTTGCACAAGCTACTGGCAACTAAATATATATTATTTGTAAGTAAACAGGCGTTGTAGTATTCATTGCAATTCTTCATACATACATAGCATGAGCTCATCCTAACTTATGACAGCATATGGAAAGGGTACAAGTCTAAATCGTCTTAAGTCTAAATAAAAAGAAAATACTCCTCCCCCTAAGGTCACAAGACTTCATGTCGTGATCAAAGTGAATTAATTTTCGTTCTTACAAGGAGAAAAATTCACACAACACGCATAGCGATAACCCGAGTAAATTATACAGTTGCGCTGAAAAGCGGATGTAAAACCCACGGTTTCACATTTTTACCTCCGGAAGCTATCAATCACTTCCCGGCTACATTTCTCTAAACTAGAAATAAACTAAAAACAATACACGGGCTAACAACATTAAACAACACTCACCAAACCCTGTTCGATGAATTCCTCCACAGCTCTGGCCACACCCGCTTCATCGCCAGTCCAGAACACGTACTGCGCCATATCGAAGGACGAATATTGTCCATCCTTGTGCTTCAGTAAATTCTCCGCCGTCTAAAAGAATAGAATACAAAAAAAAAATTGAGAATTATTACCTTTTGGTGGAGAAAACAGGAAAAATGGTGAAAGAAATATTATCCTCCTCAGGGGGATACCCGTAAAGTTAAAGGCAATATGGTTTGGACTACATGAGATACTTTCTGCTCTATTTTTTTTTTTATCGCACTAAACAATAACAAGCATCTACGTATCTATGAAATCTTTGGATTTCAGATTTCTTTTTTTTACTAAACGAAACACGTTCTTCTATTATACTTTTAGCAGCTTCCTCTAGAAAAAAAACAACAACATACGCTCTAAAATTCTCTTCAACACACACTCACCTCTAGTAAGAAGGTTTACATAACAAAGCGAGTCGCAAGGACACAAATGATAGAAAAAAAAATGCGGATTTAAGTCTACAAAACAAAAGCATTGAAGAAACTTTGTGAATAACACAAGAAGCAAACAAAAATTCTACATAATCCGTGAAGCTACGATTCAACGGTCTTTAAGGTGAAGTAGTTGTGTAGCTCTCTGTCTATGTATGTATGTATGTGTGGAGGGAGTGAATCCAAACTAATAGAAAAATAAAATTGAAAAACTTTAAGTTATAAGAACCTTTGGAGGCATCATGGTTAACGAACGACGTTCCGGTCCGGGTTTTGTGGCTTCCAATTGTGGAACAATAGACTCGCCAAGTTGCTCCTTTTCATTGGACCTTACAGATGGCAACGACGATGACGACGACGGCGGACTAGAATTATCCTCATTGTTTTCGTTCGTTGGTGGATTGACCTGTTCCTGCTTGGAATCAGCTGGTGGTAGTACAGCGGATGACTCAACAGATTGAGCTGATGGGGGTGATGTTATAATTGATTCGGGAATGTTTTCATTTGTTGAGGACGCAATTGTTGTTGACGCGATAGTCGAGGTGGTGGTGGTTGTTGAAGTGGATGGAAGAACTTCTGGATTTTGGCCGAAGGCTAGACGAGCAGCTCCATAGAATGGCTAGAAATTTATTCGTTTTTTCATTGTCAGCATCGAAAGAAGAAGTTGTTTTCAAGAACAGATAACTATTGATATTTTGATTGAGGAGTGCTTGTGTACGAGCATAACAAAAAAAAAAAAAGGTATGTATAGGACCGAGTGTCCTCGGAGTGTGAGAAGAATTTTATGAGTTGTTATGAGACCAGTGGCATTTATTGTAAGAGAAGTGTGGACGTGTTATAGACGTCGTATGATGACATAGAACAAAGGGAAGATAAATAGGAGATGGGATTTTGTCGAAATAGATGATAAATCGATGCCATGTTTGAGGGTTATTTCAACTCACAATGGCACAGAAATAATTCCGATGGTAAAACATCTATTGTTATCATTGTGGATGAGGGTGGATATCTTTCAGTAACAAACCCAAGTGGTGTGTGTCATATGCATCAGTCGAACAAAGAATTCATCAATTTACTGTCAGAGATATTTCTTATTCACAGAGTAGGGGGTACTATAGAAGTAGTCATTGCTGTAAATCATTCATCTTAAAGTAGTTTCGAGAAGTATTGTGCGAATAAAAGAGAATTTTCAATCAGACTGATGGAATGAAAATAAGCTCTTAGTAGAATATTGTGGCTTTTTCCTAAAAGTTTAATTAATTTTGACAAGCTATTGAGGGACACGAAAACCCGATTCTCAATAAAAAGAAAATACAATGTCACTAGGGATTATCCCTTCCTATAACACATAATTTTTCCGAACTTTGTTCAACATTTTAATACCCTTGGTTAAGTTATTTACAAATTGAAAAGAAATTCGAACATAAGAGTAATCATTTCTAGCAATCTACGCATTGGTGTGATACGACTGATTACATTCCCTCCTTAAGTGTGTATAAACTAATTTCTTATGTCCGTAGAAAATAAATCATCATTCAACGTCTCTATATTGCACCTATGTAGAGCTTTTTGGAACTATTTCGCATTTGAAATTTCAACAAAATAAAGTTAAATTTATAAATTTTCTAAAGCTTCATTCTTACATATTTGAAGGTCGACTTGTGTGCCGATTTTTGCAAATCGCTTTGTATAAAAAAGGAAACAAAAAAAAAAGACGTATGACGGTTTAAACCGACCTTAATGGCCAAAATGTATTTTAGATGTCTACGAAGATTCCTCAGAAGGAGGAAGGATGGCAGAAGAATCCTCTCGACGGAATCAATGGCGGAATGCATGATCTTCGACATATTCAAAGCTCACGTCTGTAAGCAATTTCATAACTTCATCAGAGTTATGGAATGGAGATGATGGCGGATGAACCCTAAATGTGCCAACAGCAGCATTCATATCCCTGAAGCGGAATACTGATGTCGGTTCTCAAATCGGCCCCTTTTCTAAGTACTGTACTATGTACACCCCGGGTGCCGTCCAAAAACTGTCCTTATGCAGTTCAAGCCAGATATTACTGGGATTCAGGAGATATAATGGATAGGATCAGGAATGTAAAACGTCCCAGCTACGACATTTATTACACCTGTAACCAAAGACTGCACAGGCTGGGATGCGGATTCATTGTAGAATATCGGCTACGATCAAGAGTTATCGACTTCAAGCCTATAAATGATCGCGTGGCTGTAATCCGCATCAGAGCAACATTCTACAATATCAGCCTCTTATGTGCACAGGCCCCTATGAAAGACGATGAAGACCCTGTCAAGAAGGAATTCTATTACCTCCTGGATAGTACCTATGGAGCCTGTTTGGAGTATGACGCAAAAATTGTACTCGTGGACTTCAAGGCGAAAATCAGTAAGGAAACCATCTTTGGTGAGCACAGCCTCCACGACACGATAACACACAACGATTTCAGACTAATTGATTTTGCAGCACATCATAATACGGTGATAAGTAACACTACCTTTCCTAGACTAAGAATCCACACAGCAAACAGCGAGAAAAAAAATATAACGCATTCGTGTGAATGAACGCACACAATACAAGTGGTTGCAAGAAGCTAGGCACTTGAAGAGCTGTTACACCAAATATTTATTTATTTATTTACATAAAGAAATTTATTTATTTACTTAAAGAAGTCCAGGATCAGAAGAAGGGAAGAGAAAAAAATTATGCGTAAAAAGAAAAGGGACCACCCCGCTGTTTTTCAAGGCTATCGAAGAGTGTCACAGCGCAAGAACATCCAGCTTCAAACGCGAGCACAGGCTCTTCTTTACAGCGGCAACCTAGTCACCAAAACATAGGACATTTTTGATGTGTGTAAGCAACACTTCCAACAGTTGCTTAACGGACAGCAAACAGAGAGAGTGATAGAGCTTGAAGAGATCCCGCTTCCAGTCATTGAAAAAGTTAACACAGCCATCAGAAAACTGAAAACAAAAAGCCGCTAGCTC
Source organism: Brachypalpus laphriformis (assembly GCA_945910035.1). NCBI lineage: Eukaryota > Metazoa > Arthropoda > Insecta > Diptera > Syrphidae > Brachypalpus > Brachypalpus laphriformis. The sequence goes on from OX246754.1 coordinate 284,918,768, forward strand.
TGCTGGCCTCGCAGCTGAACTTTTTAAGTAAGGAGGTGATGTCTTGTTAGGCGCATGCGCCAAGTCATCAGCCAAATATGGATGGATGAAAGCATGCAGGACAACTGGAGTATCACCTCTATATGCCCCATCTTCAAAAAAGGCGATCCTATGTCTTGTAGGAACTATCGAGGCATATCCCTACTAAATGTCGCATATAAGATTCTATCCAACGTATTGTGTGAATATCTAAAACCTTTCTGCAACACACTAATCGGCACGTATTAGTGTGGATTCCGGATCGACAACAGACCAAATTTTCACACTAAAGCAAATCCTGGAAAAGACCGAATATCAAGTTGAAACTCACCATATTTTCATCGACTTTAAAGCCGCTTATGACAGCATTCACAATCTTGAGCTCTACAGGCGATGATCCAATTCGGGATACCGTCAAAACTTATCCAGATGTATCGCGTAATGACGGAAAGTTGGGAGCATCTCCACAAACTCAATATAGCATTGGACTCTATCTGTAGACTATGCCTCGAAAGTGATGAGAGCTTTCTGTATATAATTAAAGAATGCCCCGCTCTTATCCAAATGAGAAAATGGACTCTTGGCAGCGAATTCATCTCAACGACTTGCCTTCCTGCGATACATCGGGAAAAGCTAATTATCTTTCCGACAGCTTCTGGAGTGACAAATATGCTCTGGAATCCAATAGGTCGGCACAATAGGCATCTTCAAAAGCCCTCAATGCCAGAGCGGTTCATCTGCTTCTCGGTAAAAAAAGGGATTCCGTTCGAAACCATTATTGCAAGGAAAACAGACGCACAGTTCTGCCGGTAAGTCTGAATTATTGGACAGATTTTTGTAGTAGATATTTTATTGACAGAAGGTATTCCTGAAAAGATTGTGATGTACATGTATTTTTCTGGTTTGCCTTCCAGAATGGTTTAGAAAATATAAGCAATCCAAGATCCACCTTACTTGTCGTTATACCTATGGGTAGGTAGGTAGGTGCGGTGGTTCTTCTTATATACGAATTAGCACTAGGTGCCGTTTTGCTACCACAAACTCATGTAATGTGAATGTGAAGGTGTGTTAGTGGGGAGTCTCTAGATCGAACCTGTGGAGTTTAGGAAGATTGTTAAATCTTTAATATTTTTCTCTGAGACTTCGTCAAGGGAATTGAAAAAGGGTTTTCGAAAAGCACGCTATCTGGTCCTAGCTAGAGCCGGACAGACCCATAAAAAGTGGATAAGGGTTTCTTTTTCAATTGCAACTGTGACAGTGTGTGTTATGTGGGATGCCCAGTTTGACTGCATGGTCTCCTATAGGCCAGTGACCCGTGGTGATCGCTGTTATTCTTGCGAGGTCTTTACGCGTTCGTTCCTAGATATGACACAGTTTGTTAGCCTAGTCCATCTGAGATTGGCTTTAGCAAGGAATTTCGAGGAAATTTCTGCTTTGACTGTTCCAAGCGGAATCTGAATTGAATTCCGCAAGTAAGCCGTGGAGGGCTAGCCAGTTCATCAGCAAGTTCATTTCCATAAACATTGCTATGCCCTGGAACTCAAATCAGGGCTACCTTGAATTGGCCATCTAGAAAGGCTAGCTCATTTCGGCATTCTAGTACTAGCTTGGAGGATGTAGTAACCGAGGCAATGGCTTTGATGGCAGCTTGGCTATCAATGAAAACAGGGATGCTTTGCCTTGGCATTGTATATGTGTGTAATTTGATCTAGCAACAGGCTTCCCGGATAGCGAATAGTTCTGGCTGAAACACACTGATAAAATCCAGAAGTCTATATGATTTTAAGATGTTTAAGGATTCAGAAAACACACCCACGCCATTATACCTATAGATCCGAAGAAACTCCATTACGATGATTTATTTTCATATTTTCAGATAAAGTACTTTCGAAGAAGGGGAGCAAACTAATTTTTCAAACATTTCTCCACTGTGAACGCATTTTTTAGTCATAAATTGAAAAAAAAATTTAATGGTGCTTCACATAAAAAAAAAGTTATTTTTTTTCCTTACTTGTACTGGACCTCCAGGCGCAATCAAAAAAAAAACTTGTACTGGAGCCACCTCCAAAATAACGATTGTTTAAAAAATGGCTTCAACTGTTTGCATCTAGTATTATACGTATTTTCTGTAAAAATCGTGCACGTAGAGTGTACAGTTTAGGAGCCAGAATATGTTGACAGAAAGACAGAGTGAAAGCAATAGGATTTCCCTAATATACATACGAAACCCCCGAAAATATCGAAATAGAAGGGCTCGAATATATAAAGAAAGTTGTGAAAATACTGGATATGTTCCAGTTTCTTTAGTAGCTAAATGAGAACTTAGATAAAGCTAAGCCATCCAACTCATTAAAAAAAATATAGCGTAAAAGATTAGGAAAAAGAAACGCAAGGCCACGGTCCTAGATAATTATCAGGATACAGAAATTAGAAAAGGATAATAGGAAAATAAAATTAATCAATTTCTTATATAATATTAACTTACTCGTACGTTTAAGATCTTAAGTCTTTTAATGCAGTTGCTGTACAAAAATACAAATATTAGGCGCAACAGCTCTTTAAAGTGCTAGGGCCTAGCTTCTCGCAACCACTCATGTTGTGTGCGTTATATTTTTCACACGAATGGAAGGGACCTACAGTTTAATGCTGAATCCGAACGGCAATTTGAGAAGCTTTTTCGTGACAACAATACTCTCGGATGTTTGTCAGACGCTCGCGAAAGGTGGGACCGTGAAAAAACTTTTTGGTATTTTCTGGGATTCTAACTGCGAATGCGTAGTGATCCGACACACTAACCACTTACGCCACGGCGCTCACAGTTGCTGTACGTTAGTTGAAAATTAAGGGAAAAGATAGAAAATAGGTATTTTTGGTGTAGTGGTTTCTGAAACTCATGTCGTCATTGCATACTTCGTGGGATGTATCTATACTTGTTTAAGGGAATGTGACATTTGAATTCGATATTGATTTTTTTATAAGTTGCATTTTTTAATTGTTATGGTGGTAAGACAACCTACCAAACGAACGAATACATTGTCACTTCATACCAGTCACTCTGAAGAGAGTATTATAACCCATACCCAACCTTAGAACCTCTTAAGGAATTTCCCCTCAGAACCCCTATACTAATTGGAGCTTCAAGGTTAAGTCAGAAGCAGGACTGCAAGCAATTTGATTTAAAATAAAAGTCAAAGCAATTATATGATAGACATATAGAATGACATGGTATGACAAGCTATTGAAAATTGCAGAGAAAGTATATTATTTGATTTTGTAAGAAAGTATTCAACAAAATTTTCATTTTAGAACTTATTTAAATCGAATCGAAATTCAAATTTCGTGGATGGAATTTCAAGATTTTACTGAAGAATTTCCCCCATGCCTTACAAAATTAAATTTCACAAAAAGAATAAAATTGCGTATTGTGCATGCAAGTTTGATAGGATTTGATAGCGACACAGAAATGTTTCAAAATAATAAAAAAGAAACGAATATGTCTTTGTTTTAGAATAATTTTCGATAGTCGTTGAACGATATATGAGATTTGACAAATCGTCGATTATAACTACTTTGGTTTGCATTTCAGATAAATTCCGAATTTATAAATGTAAGAATGTGTGGGGAAATTTTAAGAAAGGCTGACATTTTGACCTATTAGATTTAAAATTAATTTGCAAATAAAAAAACATAATTTAGGTAGAAGTACATACGTACATATGAATCAATCGTGTCCCTTAATTTTATCATTTGTTTATAAACTCCCTATCACCGAACCCATCCGACTATGAAATTACAACCGACGTCAGTCGTTTACCTATTGTATTGCGCCGGGAATCATTACAAAATATTATAAAGTACATATGTACTTAAAAACATGTGGTCTCGTTGACAATAAGTACGTTTGGAAGATAGAGCTTCTTCCAGAAAATCATTTATTACACTATCTACTGAACAGCTTATAATTAATACCTTTTATGGCTAAGTAGCAGGCGAAATAATACACTGCAGCGTTTTCTTTGACTATAAACAAAGCATTTATTCAGTTTCTTGAGCTCTTGGATATACATATATAACATATGTAGTCATATGTACAATATGTACAATATTTAGCGTAATCAATGAGTTATTAACCCAAGTTAACCCTAATATTAAAATTAGAAATAAAATCTTACGTTTTTGTCCTTCCTCCCAGTAATCTGTGGAGGAAGAAAGGTTAGAGTATTAAATGTCAGCTAGTTGTAGGTGTGAGAATGTTGTTTTGCGATACTTTGGAGCACTTTACCAAAGTACCATATATCGATATATCGAAAAGCCAATTAGTATCCTTCGATATATCAACATCTTAAGCGGGATCTTTTGTTTCCCAATCATCGTCATACAATACCATCAAACAAATGAGTTCAAAGGCTAAACCTAAATTTTACTATTAATAATACATATTTATGCACATGTACCTTATTGATGTTCGAAATATTGAACAAAAATACAGATATATCGATATATTGACATTTTCGAACTTAATGCTATAAACAAGTGATTAGAACGAAGAATACGGAAAAACATATTTCGATCTTATATTTTAAAGTACCAAGTTTTTCTAATTTGCAGCAAATGTATGAAGTGCTGGGAACGTTTACTACACATGCCTTACGTAAACGTTGCTCATTTTAGAATTTTTTCAAACTTTTATCGACCGACTTTTTAACGCTCATGATTTGCTTAAATCATAACAACAGCCCAGTTTTGATACAATAATGAAATTCTATCTTACTCACGAATCAGCGAAATTTAAATTATAATCGATGGAAACGTTCTAAAGTCAATGAAAAACATCATACTCTAAATGCATTCAGATCCTTAAAAAATTAAGTTGTCCGTAAGATTTAAGGCAAAAAGGATTCAAAAGCAGAAAAAAAAACAATTGGAATTGGTAAGCAAATTGCAATAAGCTGAATTGAAGCTTTCTGTTTTTTGAATCACCTGAAAGCAATCAGTTATTGAGATTTTGTAGAGATATTGAACCCACATCTACCGACGAAGGTTGTTTTGAATTTTCCGAAGTTGAAAGCACTCAAGTTTTATATATGTTTAATTAAATACGATGTGACTTGACGGCATTCATCCTGTTTTTCTTAAGGACATATTGCTTATTCTTTGGCATGCGTTACCCATATGTTTCACACTACAGGCACTTTCATAGAGCAATGAAAGATTGCTAAAATATTTCCATACCCAAAAGCTTGAAGGCAGTAAAGTTTAGATCTATATCAATACCATCCTTTCTTTCAAAAGTCCTTCAAAGAATTATGCAGTGACAAATAAATACGTATATAAGATATTGACGAAACTCAATCAAGGTTTCACACTTTTTGAGTTCTGTGTAATCTTATGTGTCTGAGCAGCCAGAATCTGGAAACCTGAATAATCATATTTATGCGTTAATAACTGTCAGTTTGACATTCTATCAGCTTCAAGAGGTATACTGCAAGTCCAATAGCACATGAAAGCTGATATCGTATAACAGTTATACAACTGTATTCAAGTTTTTCTCTCGGGTTTATAGAGAACAGTGTACATAATACAAATGAGTGCCCAAAAAAACCTGAACATCGAGTCGTCTCTATTATTAATCCTATGAAGTCAATATGCATTACCATTTCTCAAAACACACTATAGCAAGCACATTAATTCCTCATCTCAATATTCACAAGCAGATATGGCAGTTCAATGATCATGTTGATCATCACGATCAACCAAATTGATCATACGAGTATTGTGATGAAAGCTAGACATGCTTCCAGTATTCTGGATGTCCGGACCTTCCGAGCGGCCAACACAGACTCGGATCATTACCTCATTGTAACCAAGGTATGAATGCGGACATTCCAAACTGAACAACAAGGACGAATCACTGTGAGAAAATTTAACGTCGCAAAGCTACAATCACAAGAGAACGCCAGAGTCTTCGCTGAACACGTATCCCGAAATCTCTCAATCACCCCTATACCGCCAGCATCAAGTGCCGAAGACCTGTGGCAATGCTGCGCCCTGCCACCAGAAACGCCGCAACTGATGTGCTGAATTTCGCCCGACCAACACCTGGTTTTTTTTTTTTTTTTATTATTTTTTTTTAACACCTGGTGTGACGAAGAATGCAGGCGCAAAGCGGTTTAAGTGCTTGGGCCTAGCTTCTCGTTGTGTGCGTTATACTTTCCACACGAATAAAAGGGACCTACAGTTTAGTGCCGTATCCGAAAGGTAATTTGTAAGTAGTTGTTTTTGAAAACATTTTTCATAGCAACGCAGTCGGATGTTTGTCAAAACGTTCGCGAGAAGTGGAACCGTGAAAAAATGTTTGGTGTTTTCTGGGGTTCGAACACTAAACCACGGCGCCCGCATAAACAATATGCTTTTACTTATAAACTACCGGTGGAGTTTTGGTCCAATTCGGTACCTTACACTGGTGTACGAGTACTATGCATATAGTTCCGTCTTAAACCATTAAATTTGAGTATCGTGGTCATGAGATATGACTGGTAAAGTCTTAAAAGTCTTAAAAGTCCTTAAAACCGGAATTGTCCAGAATCTTCGAATGAATGTTGATGACATTTATTTCGGTGAGTAGAAGTAATTTTGGAATGGTCTCATATGAAATTTCACAGAATCAGATGCGTGGGAGTATGATTTGAGTAGTTCAAGACTCCATCTTTCTAGTAAGGCATGTGTTATTCGAGATTATCTATTACGGTTTGCTTTTAAAAAGAGTTTCAGGAAAGGAAAAAAAATTGCTGCAATAGGCAATATCTTTCTTTCATAGAAACTGCCTCCAATGTGGACTCCCAAGACAGTACTTACTTATTTATTTAAATCCTTTCACCACTCGCGGGGCATAGGGCGTCAACAACGCCTGCGCGCCATCTTATTCGGAGTTTGAGTTGCCTCCAACCCATTTCCAAAGAGCTTGATTCTCAAGACAGTGTTCGGCTAAAAATTAAACCCAAATTTGTTGCGTTGTCGACGAACTCTATGGGTCACTAAATAAAAATAAAATTTGAAGATACTCTCTTTCGCTAGTAGAGCTCATGAGCAGCTCCCGTCTTCCGTTGCAGCGCCGCTATATAAGCGCCGCGGTGCAAATGGTCAGTGTGTCAGACCACTGCACGTGGTCTAAGTTCGAATCCCAGAAAACACCAAACAATTTTTCACGGTCCCACCTCTCGCGAACGCCTGATAAGCATCCGAGAGTATTGTTGCCACGGAAAGCTTCCCAAAACAAATTGCCCTTCGGATACAACACTAAACTGTAGGTCCCTTTTATTCGTGTGAAAAAATATAACACACACAACACGAGTGGTTGCGAGAAGCTAGGCCTAGGCACTTAAAGAGCTATTGCGCCTGCATTCTTCGTCAAACCAGGTGTTGGTCGGGCGAAACCCAGCACTTCAGTTGCGGCGTTTCTGATGGCATGGCGGCAGCATTGCCACTGGTTTCGCCACTTGATGCTGGTGGCATAGGGGTGATTGAGAGATTTCGGGATACGTGTTCAGTGAAGACTCTGGCGATCTCTTGTGATTGTAGCTTTTCGACGTTTCGTTCTACCGCAAAATCAGTTAGCCTTAGTCCGTTGTCAGACGTGGTGTCGTATAGGCTATGCTTACCGACTACCTTACCAAAGACGTCCTCCTTTCCTAATTTGACAATAAAACCGCCAAGTACGGTTTTAGCGGCGTATTGAGGACATTGTTCGTATATTTTGTCGATGAGCTCGTGGAAACAATCCTTAGTAACAGAGTCCTTTTATTCCGTGGGGGTATGAGCGCACATCAAGCTTGTGTTGTCTCTGTAGCAATCACCAAAGTAGATGTCAGAGTTTTCCATCCCCTTTTTGCACGGTGGGATGATCGCGCTTCCTGGATGGTGGTTATATCTGCTTTAGCAGTCTTTGGCCTCTGCTAATTGTTCGGCTGCACGTGATCTGTTAAGGGACAGAACATTCCACGTACAGATCCAAAGGTCGTGGTCCTTATTCCGTTTGCTTGTGTTGCATTCAGTTGAATCGTCCTTATCCAAGGCTTGTTTCTGAACCAATATTTTATACGTGATAGGGAAGTTACCCCGACAGCACAATCCCTAGCGACATTGAATACATGTGAAAATATTGTGTTCGACGTCGTGTATGGAATGAATATGAATACGAATGGTGTGATAGCTCTCATTTAGTTCTCTACACTTCTATGTATCCGACGTCGAACTTAGGTTAGCCCGGCAGAGACAACGTCTTGCATTCAGTATTTGTGTGATATATCCGATGCCTGATAGGTATGCAGAATTCGGGTAATTTCAATATCACTGGACTTGATGTTTTTCTTATTTTTGTTAATGACCATGAAATCTTTTAGAAAAGTGTCTGAAACTTTCAGAAGAAGCTTTGGATCAAAAGGCATCCTCCCCTTGATATTCAAAAGTTAAATTAAAATTCGTCTATAAATGAATATTTGGCAAATATATTTTATACATATTTGAGATCAAAGGCTCAGGAGGTGCTTCGATATTCGCAAACATATAAGAATTTATTATGTACGTCTGCTTATGGGTCTATCATTTTCTAAAACGAGGTGTACTATGAAATAAATTGTTCAGCACTGTTGATATCAAAACAAAGTCTTTGTTCTTATTAGTAGACGTCGACCCTTAACTTAAAGGCTTTGCACTAGATTTAACACACATATGGTATTTGTTTCTTTGATTTTTCTCCTTTTATTGATCTATAAACTGTAGAATTTATAAATCCGCTCCTCGTTGGTTTTTTTTTTACTTTCTTCTCCATGATTTCAATTTTCATCTAAGTGCCGAATATGTTTGGGTTTTTAATGGTCTTTCAGTATACACAGATGCTCTATGACTTTTCAATATGAATGTTGTTGCCGATGTTTGGATATGGGTTCTTTATTTTATCTACCATTCTCAGGAAATCTAAGCGTTCTTACGAAATCACTTCTCCATAACCTTCCCGTAAACAGTTGAAACGACTTCACGGCTACTCCTTATTTTTGCGTTATTTTACGAAGGATGGTAAGCTAATATAGAACCATATTGTTTGTGCACATGTTGCCTTTCATAGACGTTCTTGATTTAAATGTTCAGCTGTTATATGAATGAATGTCATATTATATTTAAAAAAAAAACTCCTTGTCCTGAGAAAAATCGCCTTCCCTTCCTTCCAAAAAAATTAATGGTGAATCAAATTGTATAAACTAAATGATGATACATAATTTATAGCCTATGACTGAAGCCATTTGAGCTCATAAAGCCATAGTAAATCTTGGACAAACATAAAATCTTCAGCTCACGGCATGCCATTGGAATGCGGCTCAATAATTTATCATAAAACTGATTTTCTTGTTAACGCACAGCACACAGACATCATCAAATTCTCCTTCAGATGTCTCCGGAAATCCTCAATTAAAGGACATCTACCCGTGAGCACTATTATCATAAAACAATTTATTGCCGCAAGTTTAACTTTAATTAGGTAATTTGAACAGCCCGTCCGTTAACAGATCCGACCGGCCTTCCAAAATTCCATTTCAAAGATCAAAGAGTGTTTATTTTTTATTATTTTTACGGTTTCCTTCATTGCCATCTGGCATCAAATTTCATTTTGCTTGTTTTGAGGCTTGCAGGCGAAATTCCTTAAGAATTCCTTAAAGCTTAATTATATGGCGAAGGTGGTACCGACAACCACGAATAAAGGGCTCAAGAATGTGGAACATTTTATTATGCGACTTTTACACATTTATCACCTCGCTGAGCACGGTTATAAATTAACGTTCGGAGACTAATTAGTGGGCCCGCTGGAGAATAATTCCGAGACGTCTGCCTACACACCTAGGTGCGTATGCCGCCCAAGGACACCGCGCGTATTACCCACATGAGAGTATTTCCACGAAGAAAAAAGAAATGGAGGTCAACCTCCGCATTTACGTGCAACCATCTGTTCTGTATCCTGTTTGAAAATTTGAAAGGAAAAATGTGAAAAAAAGTGAAAAGATGAGTAAAGCACAATGTTGATCTTTGGTGAGTGGAATACTAAACATCAAACACTCTAGTTCCAGGACTTCCGTCTTGCATGTTGCTTTTCTTTTCCGTTGATTTGAATTTTGTGTTTTTTTTTTTTTTTTTTTAAGAGAGCACATCACAAAATTACTCAAATTACTATGGGTAGTATTCTGTTGATGAAACCAAGCAGTAACATGAAATTCACGTTCACGAAATTAGCAACTTCAACTTTGAAGGCTGCCAAACGAGCGATGGGCTGGATGGGTGGGATAGATTTATCGCTTCACGAAAAATTAGGCTAAAAGCTGTTTTCACTTACAAAGGGATTTCTTTTAAATTTTTTTCCGCTGCTTTGTCCAGGTGGTGTGTTTCAATGCTACATTTGGGAAGGTGCTGTGTTTTACACAAAGGATTTGTTTGGGTGGAATGGAATTGAATTGGTTGTAAGGATCAAAGAAGTGGCAAAGTGGATTTTGGTGTTCGAGTAAAATTTTCGTTTTTTTTCCTTATTTTGTTGGCTTCTTTTTATGGTGGTGTGGCGGTAATGCATTGTGGAGTTTTACTTTCTGAAAATGTAAAGCGAGTACAATGAGGAAGTAGGAAGGATTGCCTATGAATATGGTTCATTGAAATTGAAGTACAATTTGGGTTTTTTTTTTCGGCGGTAGGCAATCAATTGCAATGCATTGTTGGTTCTGGATTTGGTTTTATGGGGCAAAAAGCTTGTTATCGATTTAGAGCGCTCGATGCTTCCTTGTATGTGTATGTATGTGACAGGGCAGGTTTCGGATTTCACGTTATACATACATACGAAGTTTGCATGAAGGCATAGATAGCACATAGCAGTAAAAAAATGCATGGCCTAAGGTAAAGTCTGATCGAATATGTAGTTTAAAATTGTGATGAAAAATGGAATGGAAAAATCAAGTTTTATCTATCCGGTTAACATGTGTGTTATATAGAGAGTAGGGTTTCACTAATTGCTCTTTTCTTTTTTGACCAGATATTCACATTTATTAAAGTGTTTATATGTACACCGTACTTAAAGCAGACATTTCCGCAAGAAATGAAATTTTTTGTTACAAAATCCGTTTCCTTTTTTTCTTTTTTTTTTGTGATGTCAACCCGGCCTTAAGCTATTATCATAAGATTATAATTATTTTGGTTCTATAATGTATAATATAGTATGCCCTTTTTTTTATTTCGTTTTATGATGTGGTAATTCTAGGAATTAAGAATTAATTAAAAGATCATTAGCATTTGCGCCAATAGCTTCTTAACCGCAGGAAGCAAGCACTTATCGTCGTCATCATAGCAGCCGAGAATAAACTTTTTCTACATTGCGGTCAACTAAATATAAAAGTGGTAAGATTGGTTCGGCAATATGGTAAACATGGTGCGGATATTCATTACGCCGAAGACAGCCTGCAGCTGTGTTATGTTTATTTAATTTAGTAAGATTAAACGTTGCCTGTGTTCAAATTACTGATTTTATTTTTAGTACCTACATACCTTTATATACAAAATGAATTGTTAACTGTTAGAAAATACACTCTGACTGATTTGTTTTTCCTGATTTAAAAAATGGGACTGTATTCGCTTTTTCCTTTAGAACTCTTATCCTGAAAGTCGCATTTTCATTGGCTCCTTTTGATTCGGCAGTTTGGGATTTTATTTCTTCTTTTTTCTTTAGTCTACCATTCGTAAAAGGGATGTTCAAAAGTATTCGACCTTAATTTACAAAAGATACTATTATGCAGATACATCAATCACACACTTCTCCCAACGGTTTTGCTATTGTCGAAAGCGACACTGGAATACCTCTTTTCTGGCCTAAAATCTGGTTCCTTACAGGGGCATCTTCACTTTGGGGAAAAGCCAGGAGTCACACGGAGCCATGTCGGGAGAGTAGAAAGCCTGACGAAGCAGAAGCATGTTGTGTTTGGCCAGGAAACTCTGTGTCAAATGTGCAGAATGGGCGGGTGCGTTATCCTAATGGAGCTGCCAACTTCCCGCTGACCACAGAGCTGGCCGTTTGCTTCTCACAGCGTCACGAAGGTGCCGAAGAACGTCTTCATAGTACTCCTTGGTGATGATTGTGCTGTGTGCTACGAACTCATAAGGTATATAGAACTAATGGCATAATACTACGCATTTACACACGATATCACGTGTATCGCATTTGTTGTTTTCATAGAAGTGAAAATGAGACGCTTGGATTTAATTTCTACTTCCACTTTGTTCTGTGAATACACATGACGTAGATGGGCAGAACAAAATTCCTGCATATCATATATCATACCATTAGCTTTATATACATACTTTGGCGTACTTGTGATAAACTACGCCACTAGAGTCAGAAAAGACGGTCAGCATGGCCATCTTTTTACCATTGTATCTGTGTGGTGCCCATTACTTTATCCCTGAATGCCAGTTGAATCTGGATCGTTTCCACTTGGGAACCATCGAACTTGAACTAGGCCTACCGAGGGGTGGCTTACCTGATGGCATGACAATCTTGAAATGTCTTGGAAGCTGGTGAGGAGTTGCCATGCGATTGATTGTTTCTTCAATCGCATGGCTAGTTTATCAAATAACTAGCTGACCCGTGCGGCTTCACTCGCGTACATATGTATATATATGTAGATCGCTTTGGAGCTGTTTGATATGAAATGAATGGGAAAGTAAGTAAATGTATTCTAACGAACATAGATTCACCGAAAAAAACACATTCAATTCAATACCCTGCCTTGCGTTTCGGTGGCTATTTGGAATGAAAGGAAATGAAGAAAAAAGACGTTTTTCCCAAAAAGTTATTTTTTATTGTAAAGCTAGTGGATTGACTAAATTTGTTTTTTGTCCGTTTTCTGCATAAACATAAAGATAAAACCGTTTACCAACTCTAGGTAGAGCAGTCGGTAAGCATAGCCTACACGACACCACGTCTGATAACGGACTAAGGCTAATTGATTTCGCTGTGGAGCGAAATGTCACCATAGCAAGCACATGGTTTCCTCATCTCGACATTCATAAGCAGACATGGCGGTCCAATGATCATGTCACGATCAACCAAATTGATCATATTGCGATCGACGCAAGGCATGCCTCCAGTATTCTGGATGTCCGGACCTTCCGAGCGGCCAACATAGACTCGGATCATTACCTTGTTGTAGCCAAGGTACGAATGCGGATATCCCAATCTGAGCAACAAAGAAGAATCACTGTGAGAAAATTTAACGTCGAAAAGCTACAATCGCAAGAGACCGCCAGACTCTTCGCTGAACGCGTATCCCGAAATCTCTCAATCACCCCTTTGCCGCCAGCATCAAGTACCGAAGACCAGTGGCAACGCTGCCAACATGCCATCAGAAACGCCGCGACTGATGTGCTGGGTTTCGCTCGACCACCACCGCGAAACCCCTGGTTTGACGAAGAATGCCGGCGAGTGCATGCAGCAAAACAAGAGGCATACAAAGCGGCGCTGCAAAGGAAGACGAGAGCTGCTCGTGAGCTCTATGAGCAAAAGAGACGGGAAGAACATCGGCTTCTCCAAAAGAAGAAGAAAGAGCATGAGAAGCGCGCGTTTGAGAATATCGAGAGTCTATACTCCAGGAACAATGTACGGAAGTTTTACCAAAAGGTAAAAAGAACGTGTCAGAGAAGTAATACCCGTACAGAAACCTGTAGAGATGAGAATGGAAACCTCGTAGTAGAATCACAGTCGGTGCTGAGAATATGGAAAAACTACTTCTGCAGACTGTATAACGGCGACGAAGACCAACATCCCGCTGTCAGGCAGAATGAACCATTCAACATGGACGATGATAGTCAAAATTTCCGTCCACCTGACCAAAACGAAGTGAGGATAGCAATATCCAAGCTAAAATCGAACAAGGCTGCTGGACCTGACGGTTTACCGGCCGAACTTTTCAAGGCAGCTGGGGATGAATTGGTAGAGTGCATACACCAACTCATTTCTAATATTTGGTCAGAGGAGTGTATGCCTGATGAATGGAATCTCAGCATCGTTTGCCCGATCCACAAGAAAGGAGACCCCCTCAACTGCGCCAATTATAGAGGCATCAGTCTCCTCAACATCGCGTACAAGATCTTTTCTGCGATATTGTGTGAACGCCTGAAACCTTTTATCAACAGCCTGATTGGACCCTATCAGTGCGGTTTCAGGCCAGGAAAGTCCACCATCGATCAAATCTTCACACTTCGGCAGATCCTGGAGAAAACCCAAGAATTCCAAATCGATACTCACCACCTCTTTATCGATTTCAAGGCCGCCTATGACAGCATCTATAGAGAAGAGCTTTATAGAGCCATGTCTAGTTTTGACATCCCTGCCAAACTTGTCCGCCTGTGCAGGCTGACGATGGAGAACGCTCGCTGCTCCATCAAGGTCGGTAATGACCTCACCGAGACCTTTGATGTCAAAAAAGGCTTTAGACAAGGTGACGCGCTGTCATGTGACTTCTTCAATATTGTACTTGAACGGATTGTGCGGAACTCACAAGCCAACACCGGAGGCACAATCTATTACAAGTCTGTACAACTGCTTGCATACGCCGACGATATAGACATTATCGGAAGATCTCAGCGGGCTGTCACCGGTGCTTTTGCAAGCATTGAGGCGGAAGCGGCCAAAATGGGTTTGGCGATAAACGAGGGCAAAACCAAGTATATGCTGTCAACTAGAAGGGATAACCAACATCGACGAATTGGACAAAACGTCACCGTGGGCAGCTATAACTTCGAGGTAGTAAGGGACTTTGTCTACCTTGGCTCTGCTATAAATTCAGCAAACAAAATCAGCGCAGAAATCAATCGAAGAATAACTCTTGCCAATCGCTGTTTTTTTGGGCTTATAAGGCAATTCAACAGTAAAGCCCTCTCTCGAGCAACTAAGGAGACTCTATATAAGACCTTGATCATCCCAGTCCTGCTTTACGGCGCTGAAACATGGACTTTATTAAAAGAGGATGAAGATATCCTTGGTCGCTTCGAGAGAAAAATTCTTCGTAAGATTTTCGGTCCCGTTTGCGTTGACGGGTTTTGGAGGAGAAGATTCAATCACGAACTATACGAGCTGTACAGCGACATCGACCTAGTCAAAAAACTGCGTATTGGACGTCTGAGATGGCTAGGACATGTAGAGCGAATGGACACCAACGCTCCGGCCCGCAGAGTCTTCGAATCTAACCCCGAGGGACGACGCAGTAGAGGGAATTATCGCCGTAGGTGGCGCGCACAAGTTCAAGGGGACCTCGACCAACTTGGAGTGCGCAACTGGAGGCAATTAGCTAAAGACCGAGCTAAATGGAGAGGCTTGTTGGTTGAGGCCCAGGTTCACCCCGAACTGTAGCGCCACCTAAGTAAGTAAGTAAGTTTACCAACTCTGGAGCATGCGACATATAATTGGCCGTGAGAAAAGCAATCGTTTTCTGAATTCAAACCGCACACTTGTAAAGATTGTCCTTGCGCTTTATTGATAGTCATAGCGAACGCAAGGCGTATTGGAAATTAAAGTTGTTTGAACTCGACCGCCATGTCGGTCGGAATTCGCGAAAGTAGTACGTCTTCACCTTTAAGAGTTTCTATCAAAATTGTTGCTTCAATTAGATTATTTATCAATTTCTTAACTATTAATCGTGTGCCATTGCATAACTTTGGCTGATTGATGTTTCGGGGTAATATAATTGTCACTCCAATTTTCAAATTCAGAATGTGTGACGGTAATCCGGGAACAGCGAGAGAATTAAGAAATTCCGTTGGAAAATTCACTACTTCACTTTGGTTCATCACTGAGTCAATGGATTTGTATGTCACTATTTCACCTGCGATTCTGCTTAGAATGATGTTATTCATATCGTGTACGTCGACATTTTTAGCCGCTAAAATGGTTCTTCCGCTCAACCATGTGTGATTTCGATCATTTATTTCGATGCTTTGGAAATTCATGTCTACTAATTCTTCTTTTGAATTCAAGATATTGCAAAAATTAGATGGGAATGTGATTTTTCTTGTTTCTGGATTTATAGATACAGTGCTGTTACCGAAATCGAGTAATTGCCTTGCAAATATGTCAGCTGTTGGATTGGTTTGAAGCTGAACTCTCATATTTATTGTTAAGTGTATCTTTTCGACTATGTTCCAAAAATTTGAATATTTCAAGCAAGCATGCAATTCAGCAGCTGGTGTTGGGCGTGGTATAACTGGAAGCATTTGCTTGAAGCCACCGAATAGTAACACCAATGCTCCACTAAATGGAACCGGATTATTTCGCAAATCTTTCAATTATTGTCTAATCCTTCCAATGACTTCTTGTTACTCGTAGCCATTGTACACTTATCCCATGCAATGATTTTGCACACTTAAAGAACCTTTCCCATTCTTTATGTTTTTGAAATATTACATGTTGGGTAACATTTCAAAAACATCACACCGGTTTCTTTGCAAGCGGTCCTGTGCAATATGAACCAGACGACTCTGGAAATTCGCCGCAGCAGTTTGTTTTTTTTTCTCCTCAAAGAAGGATTTCGTTTTTTCAAGAAGATTCAAGGATTCTTCAGTTCCTGCTGTGCAGCCAGTCGATCCCATCAAACGGTCCTGCTCTTCAAAAAGACGATACAAGAAACCAGCCGACCCATCAAGCGGTTCCGCTCCCGAGGAAAACCCTTTTCAGGGAATTCAAGTGGTCCTGTAGTTGGACGACTTCCTTTCGCTTCGCTTTGCATTCTTCGAATGACTTCTAAGGATCAGGTGTCCATTCAACCGGGCGTCGGTCTCTCTTCTTCGCTCCAAGGGTCAGTTGCACGAGTGGAGTCTGTGTCTCGGCAGCGCCTGCCAGACAACTGCGGTAAAAGTTCCAGGATCGCAGAAACCTCCTGAGCTTGTCCATCGTGTCTGGCTTTGGGTACTCGGCGATGACTGCAACTCCGCCAGCTGGAGGTTTAATCCCTTCACAGCTAATGGTGTGTCCGAAGTACCCTACTTCTGTTTGGCCGTAGAAGCACTTGGAGACGTTGATGGCCAAGACGAACTTTCGTAGTTGACTGAAGACGGTGTGAAAATGCTGCCGATTTTCACTCGTGATGGCTGAGTTTTCTTCTCGACCATGTGTAGTGCTGAGGCCCATTCGCATTTTGACGGCTGGCAAATACATCGCTGTATTTTCAGTTTGAACTCGTCTCTGGCTATAGTAAGCTTGTCGCCAGCCAGGCGGTGGGTGCGTTCTGCTACTGGTTACCCTCAAACGATGATGTGGTGCTACACAGAATGCTCGGAGACGGTGTTGGTAGTGTCGCGAGTGACCTCGATGTAATTCTGCAAGATGTCGGAGTATGTATTTCTTAATCTACACTGATGGCTCTAACACCTCTTGTAAAACTGCTTTGATAATAGGAACGTAAATGATAACTTAAATATATCCATGCCAAGAAACACATTTAAATTAGATCTTATGTTAACTTATGATATACATATCTGTGGATTAATGTAAATTGTAGATTAAAATAAACAAATATAAAGAAATAAATTCATAGTAGTAGTATCAGCATCTGCGGTGAAAACTAGATCAAATATTGTTCCAGAATGTAAGAACAGACTAAACAGCCTTCCCACGGAATTGGGTACCCACTCATAGCGGAATTGTAGACAATGAAATCTCTGACGTCCTTGGGAAGTATGGGTCAGAGACTCGTCCTCTAAATCCAAAACCAATAACTGGCGTTAGTTTGAAGAAAATTCTGTACTGAATTGACTCTTACTTACTTTTATATAGTGTCTATATAAAATGAGAGATGGTCTAGTTTGGATTCTTGCAGATTCACCAAATGCTTTGTGAACACTTTAAAATTCCTTCTCAATCGGAGTAGGAAAAACTGCGGAACTATGGTTGGGTTAATCACAGGCGCCGTAGCGCAGTTTCTAGTATGTCGGTACACTGTGCACGAGATTCCACGTTCGAATGCCAGAAAACACCAAACACGGTCCCATATCTCGCGAGCATCTGCCAAACATCCGAGAGTTTTATGGTCCTTTCCGTTCCTAAGGAAAATATAACGAACACAACAAGAATGGTTGAAAGAAGCTAGCCCCTTCCCCCTTTACGGACTGTTTACGCTAAATATTTACTTTAATTCACAAAATAAGATACATGTGGTCATCATATAGCAACATAGGAATCATTGCGTACCTAACGTGTCAAGCTGCAACTGTTCCGCTGAGTCGTAGAGTCGGTCCTGTTATATGGATGCAGTACCTTGAAAGTGATTACCATTGTTTTAAAAAAACTTAATCAAAACAATTAACCTTCTTGGCGAATGTACTTTCTAATTTTTACTACACGGATTTAATTTATCCGATAAATACGAGTACATCCCTCAGAGTTTGAATTCCCGACATTAGGAACGCCAAATGTCTCTCGCAGAGGTTGAACATTGTTCAAGTGTTAAAGGGTCCAGCATTATCACGATCTCTGTTTTTAATCCAAGCAATCTATTTTTCTAAATAAATATTTCTAAACGCATTTGATATCGATAGGCCCTTAGTTTCCTTTAAAAAACCCATGATGTGGAACAACCATTTTTGTTTTGTTTTTTTCTGAATATAAATGAATATGATTCTAAATACAACGCAAAATATTTTTCTCTTATATTTTTGTTCGGTCTGCCATAAACCATTGCATGTACGAGTGCATATATAGTTTCAGAGTTACAAGTGTACTATATTACAAACGCAAACATGCAGCCATACCGTGTTGAATCCAGAAGTGGTTTTACCTTACTGGTCAGGAACACTTAAAATAATATTTCTAAGGTATCTCTGAACATGCGGCATGAACTTATAAGAACATTGGAAGCAAAAATTCAATACCGATGGCATCAACTTCGTAGTTGAGTTGGATACATATTCACTGCAGCTGGAACTCTAAAGGGTTCTTGCCATGGAAACTTAAAATAATATTAAGGGTCAAGAGTGCTATCCGCTGGAAATGAAATAGGAATAAGATTGCACGTCACAGACGAAACGATATAAATTAGAAATGGGGTCGAAGAATGGGCCTGATGAACGGTGTTGAGAAAGGTTGTACCTATGTATATATATTCATTCAATACAACATATCCAACGGTTGCATAAAAGAACTTGCCTTCTATATCAAGAAAGTCTAACCAATATGACTTAGTAAAGCTATTATGTTCGAGATTTATTATTTTATCTTGGATTCGATAAAGCTGGTTCAATACTTTCCTGGAATTTAACACAGGAAAAGAGTGTATGATTACATTGAAAACATATGTTGAGACGTTTGAATAAAATCCAAATGCAACTACTCGTATATGCACCAAAAACCTTAGCATGTAGTTGATCCTATCTTTCCTGCAATTCGATAAGTACAGCACTTCACATATACTCGTATGATAGTATCTCTCGGTGAATGTACATTTTTCACTTAATATGCAAATTAAATGGCAGTGCTTTGGTGAAATTGAGGTGAAAATCGATTTACAGTCACGTTTGAGGTTACACGATTTGCAATCATTGACCCAATTTAATTGCAACTCGTTAAGCGCATAGTATCCTTAAAAAGCAATCACTTCCATCACCACCGTTTTACTAAGAGTAATTTTGTATTTGCAGCGCAAAAGGTTATTACCACACTTGAGGCAAGTATTCTCCATCATAATGTATAGATTACTCGTATTAGAGGTATACAAGAATAACAGATCTGCAGCTATGGAATGCGGAGATATCCTGGAAAATGCGGAGATACCATTCAAGAAACAAGGTCCTGCCACAGATAGACACCCACCACTCGTTATGCGGTTACATTATCTCGAAAATATTTATATTAAAATCCAAGTGGCTTTTCATTCTCTTTAAGAGAAAATTATGAGCGAAATTAATTAAATGGTTTCTTTTTTTTAAGAAGTATATTTTACTTGTTCCCACGTTCAGTGAACAGAGAACTATGGACGCATACTCAGGACATCCATTTGCAGGATGTGCTTTATGGCAAGGCCTCACATTTGTTCGGTATCAAACAAAGGGAAAACTTTTCAGGTCAGCGAGCTTATATTGTTTCTGTGTTTCTTTTTTTTAACCATGAAATATTTTTATGTTTCTTTTTCTCCCATTCTGTGTGATTAATGTCCTGGAAAATGTGAGGAGAGTGTCCTTTCATCTGGTTTGGGTGT
Organism: Brachypalpus laphriformis; assembly: GCA_945910035.1. NCBI lineage: Eukaryota > Metazoa > Arthropoda > Insecta > Diptera > Syrphidae > Brachypalpus > Brachypalpus laphriformis. Next base: position 284,939,050 of record OX246754.1, read on the forward strand.
GTTTTCAATAACATAAATCTAACATTATTGCCGGAGAGAACATTTTGCCTAATTGAATCATATTTAGCTATTCAGTTATGGAAATTTCAATTCAATTCATGGAGGATGTAGGAAGACCTTCTCCTCTATTTGCGGTTCATATCTGTTGCTTTCATTCAATAGGAATAATGTACGATGACATACTAAAGAACTGGTGATTCATATGGTTTCTTTGCTTATTTTTAATTTCCTTCTTGGAAAGATGAAAGGTGAGTTTAAAATGAGAAGAAAGTATTTCATTTCCGTTTAATTTTTTTTAAAGTTTTTAGTAAATCAGAGGAAATGGGTTGTTTATTCCTTTAGTAATTAAAATGAATTTAGAAATATTTAAGGATACAGCTATGTCATATTGGAAAGCACAACGCTGAAGATAAATCCCTTAAATAGTAGACGACATTCTTGAGAGTTACACAGGTGTACTGTGCCAGAACTTAAGGAACTATGCCAGACTGTCCACCGTGTCAGGAAGACGACTTACTTCTTCAACGGAATGTTGTATACAATTCGTAAGCCGCTGTTTTCTAAAATGAGGTCGGAAACATACTGCAGCAGGAAGAGTGAATGTAAAGATCTACATGAGGTTACCACTAGAGTTAACACTACCGGAACTGTAGATCTCGGCTACCAAAACTATGAGGAAAACTTATGCTGGAACACAGACTATATTGATTAACCTTCTAGCTAGCATAACCGACAAAGTGCTAGTGGCGGAAAAAATCCGAGTCAGATGGGTAGTCTAAACTACATCATTTCCTTCTAATGGTGCTTCCAGGCGCCTGAAATAAGGACATCTGGGGAGGAATTGTAAAAGTGGCCAGTGCGGGAGAAAAAGCCACAATTCAAAGAGACTGCCCTTCGGCAGCGAAATGCATGCTCTGCAAACGCAAAAATTGTAATGCTGGACATATTGCTGGAAGCGACAGATGCCCTACATTGCAGGAAGTAATGACTACAGCCCTAGGTTGGGTTAGGTTTGGTAAGTTTGAGTAGGGCTAAGATCTTATCGTAAAACACTAGGCACCAAGGTGGACCCATCCTGGACCCTAGGGAACCTTTACGGCTTAAGACCTAAACGAATTCTTTCATACACTCCCATTTCCCTGTAGAATTTGAAAATATACTTATTGTGGTTCAGAGACTTTACCTCTTGTAGATTACTGTAGAAGTATCTTCCAAGGTACTTTAGCCTTGTCTTGACAATGGCTTGGCATTCGCAGAGAATATGCGTAATGTTCCCTGAGACATGTAGGTCATTGCAGAACCTACAAATACCTACGTATTTAATAAACCTAGTCTCATAGCATCTTTCCTTAGAAGGGAATGGCCAGAGAGTATTCCTACCGTTGTCTTTAGCCCTCATGATCTCCCCTTATTTCCTGCGGTCTAACACAGGCCACAAGGCCTTGGACACCTTATGACCATCTAAGTTGGAGCATCTTACGTTAGCCATGTCGATGATTATATCACGAATAATTCCCCTAGCCACATATGTACATTCGTGGTTTAATGCTACCAATTTAATGCTCCCTCTGCTGGAGCTCTACTCCTCTCTTGACTAGCGCGTCGGCCTTCGTTGCTTTCTATATAACATAATCCAGGTGAGGTACCCAACATAATCTGACAATACATAATGCCCTAAGCATTAGTGACACAAGACTCTAGCGCCTTTAGCGCAGTTTGACTGTCAATGTAGATGGCGATGGCTGTGGGCACCGTGGCGTAAGTGGTTAGTGTGTCGGATCACTATGCATAAAGTTCCAAGTTCGAATCCCAAAACGCACCTCTCGCGAGCGTCTGACAAACATCCGAGAGTATTGTTGTCACGAAAATGCTTCTCAAATCACCGTTCGGATTCGGCATTAAACTGTAGGTCCCTTACGCACACAACATGAGTGTTTTTTTTTTTTTTGGTAGATGGCGATATTCTTATCGGAAATTAATCCCATCTCAAGTAATTCCGCAGCTTTAAGTACAACTAGAACCTCGCTTGGAACACACTGCATGTATCCGGAAGTCTCAGATTCACCTGTAGGTTAATATATCTCGAGTATATACCTGACCCCGTGCCTTCTCTAGTCCTAGAACCATCTGTATATGGTATATTGCAATCTCGTTGTGAACAGAGACTGTTTTTCTTTGCCAATCCTCTCTAACAGGATGCATTACAACAGCACTAAGTATATAAAGTTTTTACAACCAAACCTTAACCTTAAAACATAGTAAGCATGAAACGAGAAGCACTCGAATTGTTAGTAGCATTGGTCATAGGACATAATAACGCCAGATATCATTTGAAAAATATGGGTCTTCTGGACGATGATACCTACGACTGTGCCAAGAAGGCATGAAGAGAGCAGCACATATATTATGATAATGACCAGCACTAGCTAGTAGAAGAAGAGGGATATTAGGCTGTCGTTGGTTAGAAAACGAGAGAATTAGTAAGATAACATTGAAGAAAATGCTGGCGTTAATATGGGGGATCAATTCTAGGGAGAAATGCTAGTGACTGGGATAGAGAGAAAAGAAGGTAACCTTTTTCGAGATATTTCAGAAATAAAAACAAATATATGTACATATATGTATCCTATTTGAAAACGTCTTAAAAATAAATCAGAAGAACATTTTAAATAAATTCCGAAGGCAAAGTCAATAGCTTAATAGAAGGTCCAAGTACTTCCTTCGCACATTTTTGTAAGTATTACTATCCCCAATCCAAATCTAATATTAAATATTTGGAGAAGGCAAATGCTTATTACATTTCTTGGAATACAAACTTCTCCTCTTCAAAAAGATTTCATTTATTGCCTTAATATACGACTAAAATCTTGAAAGGGAAACCGTTTGATCATCTTTCGAAGGAAACAATCCCTCCTAAGCTATCTGTACAGTGTTTTTGGTAGTAATACTTTCCGTTGCGTGTTCCAGGAAATTTTTCTAGGGATATGGGATGAAATTTTATTCAAGAAGAGATAAAGTTCAAAATGTATGTAATACGGTTTGTCTTTCTTATTACGGTTTGTTAAACTCTTTCCATTTTATCATGGAAAGTTTCCTTCTTTATATTGGAGACACTTTTTTGTTAACAATGTTTAAGATTATATCTGAATATAACGTTATGGACACGATTTTTTTGTGCCTCTACCTCTAGATGGGTGGAATAAGTTTATGTGGAAACTACTGACAAGAGTTGCTCTCAGCAAGTAGAGGGTGTCGAAAGTATGTTTGTGATTTTGATCTCCGTGAAATCACATAACAAAAACGGCGAAAACTCTGCAGAAACGGCTGAAAAAATGTAATGAATTTCGAAGAAACACTTACTCTGATTGAGTCAATAGAAAGCTTGAAAATGCCTGTGTATTTGTGGAAGCTATTTTTGTAAAAGTATTGCTACAATGAGACAAGGTATAACTGAGCACTCGTAAACCGGAATTCGCAATTGTGGACAGGAATTTAACATTTGTGGCTCAATTTTACAAACAAATTTACGAAAACTTTTGAATTTACTCCCTGCGAGATTAAATTAACGCAAGAAGTGAGCCCTACTGTCATCTGCAACCCAGTCGATTTGCCGATTCAGTATTGAAGCAGACTTCCATCTTAGTGAATTTATTAATGATCAAAACTGCCACATTTGAGCTAATAAAAATCCCCATGAGATTTTCGAAAAACCGATGCATCTCCAAAATCTACAGTTTAGAGCGGATGGTGGGCTGGCTAAGTCATCGAACCATTCCTCTTCGAAGATGATGCCGGCAGTGACCTTACACGAGAAGTTTGATAATCCAATGTCTATGGCGTGAATTTCATTGGACTTGACAAATACCATATGTAGTTTAAACTTGACGTAATACTATAAGCGACACAATGACTCCATTTATGGGGTTAAGCGATAAACGAGGTAAAACCAAGGGTGTGCTGTCAATAAGAAGGGACAATCACGAATTGGACAGAACCTCACAGTGGGCAGCTATAACTTCGAGGTAGTAAGGGACTTTGTCTACCTTGGCTCTGCTATGAAATCTAAAAATAACATCAGCGCAGAAATCAAGCAAAGAATAACTCTTGCCAGTCGCTGTTTTTTTGGACTTATAAGGCAATTCAACAGTAAAGCTCTATCTCTAATCATCCCTGTCCTGCTTTACGGCGCTAACACATAGATTTTATGAAAAGAAGATGAAAATATCCTTGGTCGCTTCGAGAGGAAAATTCTTCGTAAGATATTCGATCCCGTTTGCGTTGACGGGTTTTGGAGGAGAAGATTCAATAACAAACTATACGAGCTGTACAGCGACATCGACCTAGTCAAAAAACTGCGTATTGGAGTCTGAGATTGTTAGGATATGTAAAGCGAATGGACACCAACGCTCCGGCCCGCAGAGGAGGAGAGGACCTCCTTGCCGTAGGTGGCGCGCACAAGTTCAAGGGGACCTCGACCAACTTGGAGTGCGCAACTGGAGGCAATTAGCTAAAGACCGAGCTAAATGGAGAGGCCCAGGTTCACCCCGAACTGTCCATGCCACCTAAGTAAGTAAGTAAGTAATGACTCCATTATGATAATTGTTCAGAGGTATGATCTTGTTCAGCTTATCATCGCTTAGGAAATTTTCCTCAAAAACATTTCTCCAGATTTCCCTCAACATAGGACATTCAGCAAGAAAGTAGAATACATCCTCCTTCTCCCTGAGATTGTAGATCCCGCATACTTCTGGAAGATCAAATTAAAATTGAGTACAATCGATATTAGAGCTGTAGAAAACACATGACTGAAGTAGTTGTTGCTGCTTAAGTAGTAGTTAACCCGTGAATATACTTCCCATTCCTTGGAATTTCTAAAGCTGCTCTTTCCAGATATCATTGCTTTCTAATGATAACTCCAACTGGCGTCGACCAGTTTCCGCTAGATTATTGCAAGACTCAAACAGAAACATTTTCTTCCTGAGAATGTCCATCAAAATCTTCCTTCATCCATTTGCAACGTTTTTAGGACGTAATCCACCTGCATCTTACATACATACATACATATTTGGCGAAACAGTCCATGAAGGCTCTAAGCCTAGCTCTTCGCAACCGCTCGTCTTGTGTGCGTTATATTTTTCGCACGAATGTAAGGGACCTACAGTTATGTGCCGTATAAATAGGACAATTTTTATTTTGTTTTTGGGAAGCTTTTTAATGACTACAATTCTCTCGGATGTTTGTCAAAAGTTCGCGAGAGGTGGGGCCGTAAAAAACTTGTTGGTGTTTCTGGGATTCGAACATTGAACCTCACGCGCAGTAGTCTGACACACTAATCCTACGTCGCCCTCATATGCATCTTAAGCATTGATATAAGCATTGGTTAAAGTCCTATTTCTACCATCAAGCCGTACTTTGGAGTAGCATTCGATACTTTTAAAGACCTCTTAAGGGTGTATACAGCCTCAGCCCAATGTATCTTTTGTTCCTCATAGTTCTAACACTATTAAATTAGGAAATCGATCTTGATCTATATGCTGTTTCATTAGAATTGTCAGTACATGCCTTATGGTGGAGCTTTTTTTGAACACTGGTGCCTGTACATGTTTTCATGGCACTTACTTAGAAAAATTACCACTGAAATAAACACCAAACCACTGACTTATGTTATACTAATTTGTTTTCGTAATTTTCCTAAAATTAGCATATATCATATTATAACCAGCCTGCCACACAGCCGATGTGAGAATAATCATGTGGCCGCCATTAATCTCCACTGTGTGTATGGAAAATATTAACGTCAAAACAGTATTCCCATTACATACTAAGTCAAAGCAAATTGTTGCAGCTTTTTCTATGGTTTTTGTCGAAGAACTTTGGGATTTTGTGCTTTGAGAACCAATAAATGACTTTGAGTATGTGCGGATGTTAAAAACAAAAACAAATATTTGGCGCGACAGCTCTTTAAAGTGTCAGGGCCTAGCTTCTCGCAACCACTCATGTTGTGTGCGTTATATTTTTCACACGAATGGAAGGGACCTACAGTTTAATGCCGAATCCGAACGGCGATTTGAGAAGCTTTTTCGTGACAACAATACTCTCGGATGTTTGTCAGACGCTCGCGAGAGGTGGGACTGTGAAAAAACTTTTTGGTATTTTCTGGGATTCGAACTTGGAACCTTGTGCGTAGTGATCCGACACACTAACCACTTACGCCATGGCGCCCACATGTGCGGATGTTGCCACTTGATTTTGTTCCCCCTTTTTCTTATTTTTCTGGCAGGGCTTGCGTTTGTTGTGATTAATTAATCGTAAACAATTTATGAATAAAGAGAAGAATTGCTCCAAAGTCTTAAAAGGATCTAAGTCCAGAGAAAAAGCAAAAAAAATGTTTAGGCAACTAAAAAATTGTAGGGCCACTGAAAAATAAATCGGAAGCCGTATAAAAATCATCGGATGTTTTTTCTGCTACGGAACGAACTGTTTATAGGCTGTCAAAGGTTGTTTTTCATTTGTTTGGGTTCTGAAAAAAATTTATTTTTTAGAAAACAAACTAAAATTTCATTAAAATCGAGGTGGTGTCCAATTTGTACATAATTATCTTTATTTCGTTCAACAAATTGTGTTGTTTTTAAATCAGCAGATGATAAGCCTACGGGTATTGCTCTCCGATTTGCGGCGGTTTATCATGCATACTACGGTAACCCAGTGAGAGCTTAAAAGAGAGACAGGTTTATGAAAGCTGTTACAACAAGGCTGAGTGGCAAACACCCTATCTTCCCTTTACTGACAATTCCAATGGAACAGAGTATAGTTATGGGTTGAAGTGAAGAATAATGTCTACCAAACTCTAAAATAGTTTCTAAATTTGCTTGTAAATATATAAACACTTCATTGGATCAAAGAATAAGAAGATGGCTAGGTTAGGTGGCAGTGAATGCCAAGTAAAGACAACACACTTCGACCGATGAAAGGCCCATTGTGATACCACATGAAACTTAGGTAAAGTTCCCGTACTTACTCGTTGAAATAATTGAAGCTTTTGATGGAGCTTACTACAGTTCACCTAGATCCTTGTAGTAGAAAGCTCCTAACGCTCCCCCCCTTTACCGTATGAGTTGCCACCGTATGAGTATACGTCAAGCCTTGATACATGCTTGTCTATTAGGCGGTGTCCCGTGATGGTTCTTCTTCTTCCTCCTATTTTGGCGACGTTATGATCCGAAAAGAAGGGATCATAACCCTTCCACTTCCGCCTATGGGGTTCGCCTATTTGAGCTGAAAAAATATCGGCAGGCCTCCCGATTTTGGTTCAATCGGTTACTGAGGCTAATGAAATGCCGATGTTATCGCATTTGTGTAATCCAGGCGTTTATAGGCCTACCTCTCCTGCCTCGCGATGTCTTTTTAACAGGATTCAACTGATCTCTTCTTTGAAAGTGGCAATACCAGCTCAGCCGGTCGCGCTCTATCATTCGTAAGATGGTTTCCTTGACGTGAAGGCTTTCACGGATCTTCGAACTTCTTATTCGCCGTTAATTTACTCTCATACTTTTTGTACATCGTCCAACATTGTGAAGTGTATATGAGCGCTGGACGCACAACTGCGGTGTAGAGCCTTCCTTTCCACTTGGGGGACATTTTTCGGTCACAGAAGATAGCGGAGTTTTCTCGCCACTTTATCCACCATACGCTTACGCGATGATTGATGTCATCATCAGAAGTTGCTTTGCTATTGATCATAGATCCCAGATATTTGAACTTTTCGCACTTGCGAAGCACTGTTCCATTTAAATAAATTTCTGTAATAGGCCTGAGTGGATCAGGGAATGGGCAGCGCAAGAACTGTTGAAAGAAATCAAATTCTTGAAGCGTTTCAGAACCAGCTTTGGTCAAATCTGTCTTATTGCTAGACACGTTATATCACATGTCCGCCTAAGACTTGTTCTTTCGATAGCATCCAGCTTTAATTTGGGTTTACCTATAGCGATCGGTGGACCTAAGATATTTTTTTCTGGAAGAATGTGTGTTGCTTTTTCATATCTGACGAGTTTATCAGTTCCTTGAAATGTCCCTATTCTCCGGCACAAAGGTGAATATTAAACTGCCATTTCTATAGGGGACGATCGGCAGTCAAAAACTGCTATTGACCTCAGAGAAAATGATTGCTGCTTCGCTATCCAAATACAACGTTTTTCTTTAGCCAATATATGTTAACACCTCTTTAATTGCCATTATTTCTTCCACCTACCCCGTCATTGTTTTTTGATCCGTCGGTGTAGAAGTGAATCAACTTATCCAATAGAAACAAATCTCCCTTTAAGAATGATAAGACGATGAAAATTTACTTTTCCCAAAGACAGATAGAATTTTGAGGGCTATGAGCCACGGACTCATAGCGCTGAGTTCAACTTGTGAACTCAGCGTTATCCAATTATTTGAATCCAATTATATCTTACTACAGACCGTTAGGATGCACTACGATCTGGAAGTATCTCACTCGATATTCAAACGACAATCTACACAGTATTGTCGACTTTGAAATAATCGAAAGCTTAAGAAACATTAGCAGACAGACCTTACAATGTTGCTTCGTTGAACCTATCCTCAAGGTTCTGTGTTCTTAAATTGAACTTCTTTTGGGTCGTTCTTTTCCCACCTTGTTTGAATGCATCAAATCGAGCACTAACACTGTCAACACTTGTATACCCCAGGGTTGAGTGCTTGTGTCAAACCTTTTTCTTACCTTTATTTATGACGTTATCAACCACTGAGAATATAATCCGCGGTTTTGTATATACCCATTTTATTCCATAGCTGGACCATGCAAAGAATCTGCTCCAACTAATAAGTTCCGAAAATGATGATATCTTTGGGGCCCAATATCTCAAATACACGTTTTTGTACAGTAACTCTGAAGCACAGGCATTGTCCTTCCTGGCATCAAATCGCTCATTGCTCAATATCATTGTTAAAATCGCAAGGCAATTTCTCTGTTTTCTGCCTTATCCTTTGTTATTGGAAATATTCTAGACTATCTGATCTTCTTCAAATTAAAAGGTTTCAAGACACATAAAAAACGGCAGCTACTGTGGAGGTAAGCTCATTTGCACTCATTTTCCAATATGTAGTGGGAATGCTATTAGAATTACGCAGAGACTGATGAATTCAAGATAAGGCTCTAGCACATGATCGGAAAACTGGCTGAAGATATTTGCAAATAAGTTTTGCGATGATTTTAGTGTTGACAGAAGATTAATTGAAAAAATTTTAGAGTGCATGGGTAGGCGTCAGATCGTCGTTTGACGTTAATAAAGGAATAAATCCGGATATTTTCTATTACTATGTGGTACAAGTTCTTAAATTGGGCAAAATCACGAAACTAACATTTACGAGCTTAATGGTGGTCATAGATAACCTGACGAGTTAGGGAGAGCAATAAGGAATTTATTGAATAGACATCATGCGTTTATGGACAGCGTTTATCAAAGGCTTTACCTTGAAATCACTTTGAAGGCTAGTTTGAATACAATGTCACTTAAAATGTCCAAATTTAACAGATGACAACCACACTAACCACCAGAACTTCCAAACTAATTAAAGCTCCATAGACAGGAAATCATGGTAATTTGCCGCAGGATGAATCCTTCCACTTCAACACGTGAGCAGTAGTATCGACGTGGACCAAATGTTTCATATGACAAAAACTCTCTAATTATAACCATAGGCAACCACAAAACCAATACTTCACGTGCAGAACAATATATTCAGTCCTTCCCAGTTAGCAGTGAGTGAGTAGACGACTTTGTCATTGACAACAGCATATATTCAATTTACCACAAATCGTAGCAAAGCTGAAGAAACAACCAAAACGGACTTCTCACCCCATGGCAACACCACAAGAAAATCACCTGCCATGCATAGAGCAAGTAAAACCATAATATCCTCCCACAGTCATTTGAATCCTTGCCAGCAGATTTACATTGATATTCGGGCGACTATATGGTTTCTTCTCGGATTACCCACCCAACTGATGTAAGTGACCGGAGAACTGCTATGAACAAGTACGAAATTTATGGCTCCAAATATCTTCAATTTCAGTTTACCTTGAAAATTACTGTTTCAGGTACGCAAAATGCCAAAGTGTTGTTCAATGCATGGACTCGAGGTTACCTGAGGCAAACTCCCTCTTTTAATTTATTGAGTTGAAAGGATTTCCCATGAATTCACAGCGTGAAATGCTAAGCCTTAACTCATACCACGTGCTTTATAATTACAAGGCATAACACAGCCCAGGAAACCAAATCTAATCTGCGTCATCGATTCGGAAACACGAAAACATGCAACTTTTACATTTTTTTCTTAGATGCTAGCATAAACGCTGCAGGAACTCGCCCCACACTAAAAAAAAATTTAATTAACAAAATTCCTGCAGGGATTATACAAAAGCGAAACGCTTCAGCCCTAAACCGTTTATAATTAGCCCGGCTAATGCCCCTCAAACCAACATCTGAAAGCATGTTAGTGCCGACGTAAATCACTCTGTCAGGAGTGCGGAGGGCCCTGTGTCCGATTAAAGTCCTTTGAAACGTTTGGCTTTATAACCATGGCAGAGAGTCATCCTAATCCTAAATACTCCCACAATCTCAATTTGCATGATTCATCGCCGTGGTGCAATTTTTTTTTGTAGAATATCTGGTTGAGCTTACCTTGGTTAACATTGGAGGACTGCCGGTGTTATCGTTGCCAACATTTGGCTCCTCGTTTGTCGCTGCTGATGGTGTCTGTTGGTGATTATTGGTAACTTTACCTCCATCGTTTTGGGGCAACATCGGTGGACGATGATGAGCTACACCCCCGGGAGTCTCCTCTTCCTCCCGCTGGCCGACGTTATTAATTGGGCTTGTTTTTGACGTTGTCACTTCCTCCAATTGCTGTTCTAGGTCGGGTAATAAATCCGTTGGACTGATTGGTGTCTCCCCTACTGCAGGGGATGCAGCTGCAGCTGGGTGTGCTGCTGATGATATTTCGAAATGAATATCTCCGCCCTCATTGGAGTCATCGGTCGGCTCTTCGTGTTTTAAGTGCTCCAATTCAAGGACATCTTCGTCTGACTGGAATGAAAGGAAGATACATTCTTTTTTTATTTTATAATTGGGTCACAAGTAGGAAAGAGTGGAAATTGAGATTTTCTGGCTGAGTGGTCCGATTCAAGTAGTGATTTATTTTCACCCACAAAGGTCAAGGGGGTCTTTTTTGTGGTACTCGTATACGAGTATGTGAAATGAAATGGATATTATGGGTTGTGTTGTTTTGGAGTTTTGTGCTTGGTTGACTTTTGGGATGCTATGGCTTTGATATTCCGGGCGTTAATGATACTCGAAATAAATGTTACGTATGAAGTGTAATTTGATGACTGAAAAGGAAGGAAAAAACAAGCAATACCCCACTCTGTGGCTAGCATGGCTTTTCAGGCACTCGGAATATGTATATATGTTAATTTTTGTAAACATGGAAAACACAAAGCGTACGTCTCAAATCGACCTTTCCCGGCTATCTGTGAGGACGCGGCATACCAAATATTCACAAAATTTTAATCAAAATTGATATTGCGATTGTAAAGGAACTCGAAAAAGTGGGTCTTGCAATTGCATTTGTCTGTCCTGCAGACTAGACAGACTCTCCAAATGATGACCGGGCATAATATTCCAACATTTTTCCGATAAGTTGACTGGATACAAATTTACCACCCAATTGCTGAAATCATTACGGAAGACAAGTCGAAGGTTTCCCCACAGCTGTAATCCCACTTAGCTGGTGCAAGCACCCACACGGGTTCCAAATAATCCAACTTAGTTCGGAAATACATACATTAGATCTTTTTCTTTCCACATAGCCATACAAATATGCCATAAAAATAGGTGCACCTTTAGGAAACTTAGACTATCAACACAGCACTACTCCAATAATGGGGTAACATGACCTCCATCAAATGATTTGGAATTACAAGATGTCCAACTAGGATAAGCTACAAGGCTTTCAAGCATCTTTTCCAAAGACCAACATATGTTTTAAAAGTACCAATGGTAGCGAATATTCAGATGCCATCAATGAAACCATTCTTTTCAGAATGGAAGTAAATATTTCTTCTCACCATAGTTCAAGAGACTGTGATCTACTAGGATCAAGAAATAATAAGATTTCTAGTTTCGCCGATGACAGCGTAGAATACGTACGAGTAGTATTTTTTTTTTTTTTTTGCCGAGAGGAGCTGAAAAATCTTCTAAAGACACCATAAGGCCCGACCGCGCGTGTTTATGGTAGTGTGAGATTTTTACTCACTAAAAAACACCTCTCTTCAAAATTAATACTAGAACTAAGGCGACGCTTATGCAGCAGTTTCATTTTCGCTTACGAGACCCGTAATTTTTGGAAAAAGATATTCGTATGTAGCACTTTAGACGGGTAAAATTCCAATGAAAGTTCCTACGTTTTTCAGAACCGGCATATACTATGACGCGAAAAGTCAAAAAGTTTTGTCCTTTGTAGACGACGAATTGAATTGTTCGCGTCAAGTAGTTGAATGACGGTACGGTTACAATGGCCGTGAAAACGATCTTTGTGTTTACGCGCAAATTTTGTTATCTCTTCGACGACGCTCGGAATTCTCGATGAAGATCTTCGTTACGTACATACCACGACGCGTTAGCGATCGTTCTAAGAACTTTATTTTCAAAAGTTTGTATGATGTTTCTATTGCTTTCCTTGATACAACCTCATAGTTGGTACCATACGTCCGCACTGTCTTTAGCACTTGCTTATAAATAAGCAGTTTGTTATGTAGGCTGAACTTCGAATATTTTCCGAGTAGCCAGTATACGAGTATTTGTCGGTATTTGTTTTCGAGCTCGTCGTCTTTCTTTTTTACGTGTGATTACGTGCTAGAGTCATTCCTAGATATTTTGCTTCACGAAAGGTTTTTAAGCCGAGTTTAGATATACAGGCAATCTATCCACTTTTTGGTAGGTAAGGTTGACGTGAGTAGATTTGCTTTCATTCAGCACAATACGCCAAGAATTTGGCCAAGCGTGGACTTTATTAATAACATGTTGCAGCTTTCCAGTTGCTGCTTTAATAGTATCACCCGTTGTCAATATCGCCGTATCGTCCGCAAACGTGGCGATGACGCAGTTTCTTTCCTGTGGATAACACGTGTAGAGTACAAATAGAAGCGTGTCAAGGACACTTCATTGTGGGACTCCGGCCGCAATCTCCTTGAAGACAGAGTAATCATTTCCGTGCTTAACATGAAAGTGTCTCTCAGTGAGGTACGATCGTAAGATTAGAAAGAGTTACCGTGGCAGTAGTCGTTGCAATTTATACTCCGAGCCTTCGTGCCAAACCTTATCGAAATCTTGTGAGACGTCAAGAAATACACCACAACAAATCTTTTTTTCTTCCAGAGCTTTCTCAATCACGTCAGTTATTTTGTGGACTTGGTCGATTGTAGAATGTTTGATTCTAAATCCAAACTGATGGTGAGACATCTTTCGTCGATTACGTTTGGAAAGTAGTTTTTCAAATATTTTTGAGATAACCGGCAATAGGGAAATAGGCCGATATGATTTCTTTTCATTCAGAGGTTTGCCGGATTTCGGGACCATTATAATCTCGGCGACTTTCCATTGTCTCAGAACGTAGAACAATCTGAACGAAGCGTTGATCAAATAGAGCAGTTTGATGAGAGCTTTATTCGGCAATTTCTTGATCACCTGCGCCGTTATCAAGTCGTAGCCCGGAGCTTTTTTCGTCCTTCGATTTTAAATCACTTCCCTCAGTTCAATTAATGCAACTTTTTTTACTTTAAAGTTGTCAGATGTCGTGACTGGAGAGTCGGGCGTTAACGAAGGGCCGTCGAACGGCTTAAACATTTCTTCAAAGTAGAAAGCAAAAAGTTCTGCCTTTTCTTTGTCGCTCTTGGTCCAGTATCTATCGTTTTTCCGAATTGGTGGCGCTTACATTTTTAGTCACCGGATGGCTTTTAGCGCTTTCCAAAGCGAATAATTCTCTTTCACCGGAGAGATTTTCAAGGGAGGTCGTTACTTACCTTATTGCTTTTAAATTCCCGAATACTGTCTCTAAGGTGATTGCATAGCTACGGTACACGGGTGATTTGCCATTTCTTTTGTGCTTTTCTTTTCTCCCTCACCAGTTCAATGATTTCTCTGGGATACTTTTCGTTGCGGTTGATCTTATAGGTTCTAGAAGGAGTGTTTCTCCATGCCGCTCTTTGGATTGCTTCCACGAAACGATCGACTTCGTGCTCCAGTTCAAAGGGTGCTTTAAGTGATACATTTAAGGCGATATTTGTTTCGCAATCATTTCTAAAGCCCTCCCAGTTTGTTCTATTGCTAGTAAGTCTTGGAGGTCCCTTTTCCTTGACCAACGCTTCTCCAAGTAATGAAATTATCGGAGAGTGGTCAGAAGAAGGATCAAAACATTCTTTGACTGTAATAAACTTCTCGTAAATGCCTTTTGTAACAAAAAAATTGATAAGATCGGGAATTTTGCCTGAGTCGGTTGGCCAATAGGTCGGTTTTCCTGTCGAATAAAAACAACAACCGAATTTATTTGCCACTCTTAGAGAATTTTTCCTTCAGTAGGTGTACATCTTGACCCCAGAAGGAGTGCTTCGCGTTGAAATCTTCACCAATAAGGAAATTTGAACCAAGGGTATTGAAGACATGAAGTAGTTGTCTTTATCTAGCGAGCATCGTGGCGGACAGTAAGCAGACGCCATATTGTAGCTCAGGTCTTCATTTTGTCCCTTACCGAGCACAACTGAAGTTTTTCCAGCTCTACGCTTATACGTACATCGACCGTGTGTTCGATGTTAGTTTTAATGAATAAGGACGAACGGCCCCGCGCTCTATCAGAAGGATGATAGGCGTGATAACCAGCGTAGCCCCTTATCTTTATTTGCGATTCCCTAGTAGTGAGAATATGTAAACATAGTTAGACATGTTAGCAAATCCACACAATTAATAAAAATCTGCAGAAAATCTTGCACTGGGGGAAAGCTCTTATGTAGTTTAACGCAAAGAAAACACAATCCACCACCTTTTCCAAAAAAAAAATACATCCACTCTTCCCCAGCTTTGAATGGGTAATGCATTTACTGGGTATCGCAGTTAAGTTTGAAGTAACATGGCACTTGCACGCATTCAACATCGCAAAATCAGCTTCCACGAAATTGAGTTATCTTTTCGTAACAAAGAAGTACTTTACACAAAGCACAAGTAAGACCTCAGCTTGAGTAGTACTCTCGCTCTTGAAGCTCGACCCCAAAATTCTATCTAAATCTACTTGACAGCATATAGAGGCTTAATAGAAGATCTAGCACTTACGTTCAACATTCAATCGTTGGATCATCAAAGACAGGTGGTAGACTTATACCTGTTCTACGTATACAGATGCTACCATGGCAGATGTTCGAAAGATATCAATAGAATGATCCCTAGGGACTCGACGCTTCAACGTCCTACCAGGCAAGCGACTAGAGCACATAACTTTCATGTTCACCTGGTAACCACAAAGACACCATTCTATTAAAATTATTTTTGTTACACAGCAAGCAATCTTTGGAACTCATTCCCAGGCGAAATATTTCTAGAAAGCTATAATCTGCAAGAATTTATATGAAAACCTTATAGACATCTGCAGGTATCTCGGGGTTCATAGGTTCGCCTCTCCTGAGAGAGGTTTAAAAAAAAAGACGAAACCGGTATTTTAATTGCTGCCAATACATATGAATATACGGTATATACCAAGTTCTTAATTATTTAACAAAATAATAGAAGGCAAAGGGTAAAGGTCGATAGTTTGATAGAAGTAACTTTTGGCGTCCCAGAAGTTAGTCATCTGAGCCCGTTAGGTTGGGGTTTGGTACATGAACGCCTTCACATCAGCCCTTTTGTTTCTTGTGATATCCATATGCCCTGGTACCCACCAAATTACCATCGCATTAGCTTTAGATACCTCGTAAAAGCGATTTTCAAATCTTCACAAGCCTCGATCTAACTAGAGCAGAGTTCAGAGCCTTAGCGGCTGTTTGGCTATCTATATAGATAGATAGTAGTCGTTCTGCCAACGACTTTCGCATATAATTTTCGTACCACGTAAAATGAAAGACACTGCAGTCGTCGTTTATTCTAAGGGAATGGTTTATTCTTAGGGCTTCAGTATAAGCTCCGGCTCCGGTGGCAACGTCCATTTTAGAACCGTCAATATAAAAGGACCATTTCTTGTTATTGATGTTTCTTCGATTGTTGCAGTAAACTCTGCCAGGAATTCTTATAGCTAATCTCCTTTCAAATGCTAGCGACGGGTTCATGTGATCAGTTTCCACCGATCCAAGGATATCTTCATCCGCTTTCAATAAAGTCCATGTTTCAGCGCTGTAAAGCAGGACTGGGGTGATCAGAGTCTTATACAGAATCTTCTTAGTTGTTCAAGACAGGGCTTTATAAGCACAAAAAAGCGGCTATAGGATATAACCCCCCACTGAAATAACCCCCAAACGGAAAATCAAATAACCCCCCCCAAATCGAAGATTAAATAAGTCCCCAAATATGTATGAAATAAGTCCCCGATTTTTTGAGAATTTTTATGTTTTTATTATATTAAATAAAAAATTTGTTTGGCCGAATATTTACTTTCACTTGGGCGTTTACGCATTTTTATATGTTGGGCTATTGTTTATAGTAAAAGATCGCCCAAAATGCCTAAAGTGAATATATTTTTTTTTTTTTTTTTTTAAGAACCCAAATCCCAGAGTACTCAGACTCTCCGGTTCATTGTACTACCACGCAGGAACCTTTCTTTGGTGCAGTGGTCGGAAAAACTTCGATGTAATTCGTTTTCCTTTATACTCGGGTGGCTACTGATTGCTGTTCTCCGCTGGGGCTTGAACCTCCACACATCGGTTAACGAGCAAACACACTACCCACTGCACCATTGCCACTTGCCATATTGCCAGAAAGCGCTCAAAAGTTTTTAAGCACTTTGCAACGCAGGTCGAAAAACAAAAACGACCATAAACCAAAATGATTACCCTTTGTCGACCGGCACAGGGACATTAGTCCCAGGAACATAAGCTCCAAATTTTTCTTCAGGGACTTATGTTCCACTTAAGTGTGACATAAGACCCAAATCGAAATGACACCCCATCGAGACATTAAGTCCAACAGTTTTTTTTTACGAAAATGGGACATAAATCCCAAATTTTTGGAGAGTTGATATCTATTTTAAAAAAATGTGGATTTCCATTAGGCGTCGTATTTTAATGAATTTAATATGATCGCAGGGACATATGTCAAGATCTTTTCTTTTGTCGAAGATGGCGCGTGCATAAGTCCACAAAGCATAAACAGTGCAATGTGTATGGGGACATGCTGCAACCCTGCTTGGCATCACTGTTGGATTTGGGGTGGTTGCGAGGATGATATACCCATCAGCAGTTTCCAACAGAGACCCAAGTAGGAGGCAGCATGCCCCCCCCATAAACATTCCCCTGTTTATGCATTGTGGACTTATGGATGCCGCATATACCATATGTAAAAAATAATTGTATCTTGTGTATGAGCTACTTCTTTATTTTATATCAGACCCATGGCGCGGCGCGGCGTGGTGTGGGCGCGGACGCCGGCGCGGACTGAGCCGAAAACCATACTGTTGAGTGCCGATTAGTGTGTCGCAGAAAGACTAGAGACGTTCACACAGTACAGTGGATAGGATCTTATGTGTGACTTTTAGCACGGATACATAGGAATAACCTTTTAAGAACATATAATAGTAAATCGTGGTACGTATTCAGTAAGTAATTCCACTTGACTAAAACCGTAGACGCCACCGTTGATTCTATCTGGAGATTTTTTTCGCTATGGCCCCGATAATACTAATTGACTGATTCAGATTACTTTGTTGAAATTTCAGGATGAACTTAGATCCCTTTTTTATGGCTTTAACCCAAGGGAAAACAAAACTTTTCAAAAACAATTAACGACCTATATCAACCTTACACTCCTCAAAAGCTCTGATCATCTCTTTTACAGAACAACTATTTTTGCTTCCTATGTGCCTTCCTAAAGCTATTCTAATTTGCAAATTGCAAACTCCAACACGTCTTAAGTGGATCACCCTATGCAGCAATAAATCCTTCAAATACAACTTGTATACATACCCAAGTCGTAAAATGCAATTCATATTTACGTTTGAATCGTAAAAAAGTTTCCACAAATCGCATAGCACAGTCTCAAGTGCTGCGAATAATAACCATGTCAATAGGATTACACAATGCCAGATGCGGTATGGCCACAACCAGGCTCCTCACTTCACTGAACAGCTCCGAGTGCTGAGAAGACGACATGCTAATGGGTTTTTATTACCATGGAAATGAGATTTTTATTGATTCGTACCAGTGTTCACATTGTATCTTAATGAGAGTGCCTATGCCTCTGCCCAAATCGACATCATTATCACGTGGTACACCATACTGGGTGCAAAGGATGTGTGAAAGGAGAAATTAACAAAACGAATCATAATAACCTGATTTCCATTATGGTGTCAATTATAATTGCTTCCATCACTTTAATAAGCCCTCGTTCCAAACACTGGCCCCCATTCACAAACCGTTGGCCTGGTTGGCACGAAAAGTGGATAAATTTGGAGCAAAGAGAGGCTCTCATGTAACAACTCAATAATGGCACACTAAAGGCAAAAAAATACGCCACTACGGCGTAATTTCATGGCGATACGGGGGTGGGTTTCATCGATTTTTTTTTCTGTTTCATCCTCCTGCCACAATATGCAAATAGTGGAAATGGTCATGTGTCATGTCCAGTCATAGAGCTAGCGTTATGCAAATTAGAACTTGTGACTGTAAAAAAAAGAAATATAGAGAAACATGTAGCTGCAGTTTCGTAATATGTATTGCCTGTGACAGGGATTAGGCTATGTTAGTTATCTAAGAGGTTTTTAATTAAATCAGCTCAGAGAGTAGCTGACGTTCGTTGTTTTTTTTTTTTTTTTTTTTTGTTTTTGGAGTGTTTTCAGGGACGTAATGGACTGTAAGGGTTTATTCAGGAAAAGTTAAATGTAATCTCTGTTGACTGAAAGCAAACAGTTTGCAGACTACTGAACTGGGTAAAAGTTGATGATACACCTTGAGGCCAAATCATGAGTATGGGAGGGAAGTCGACTTTCGTGGCACTCCAATACTGAGAACTATTAATTAAGACTTAGAGAAGTTGGAAAGGAACATTTTAAACAGAGTTATGAAAGAAACTGCGAACTTTTAGGAGTAAATACGGATTCTGGACGGCGTTATGGAAACTTTCGATCCAAAGATTGTTAAAAGTTTTGGTTAGGATTTTTCATTGAAATAAATGCTTTAAGGATATTAGTTGACTACGACCTACAGTTTCTTTCTGAGCAGATTTACTTAATTTTAACTTGATGTCATGGCGGTAATTTTATTTCAGAACCTACACGCGTGAGGAATATTTCTTTCATAAAACCCTATATATGTAATATTAAAAAGCAGTCGCATTGACATTAATTAATACTCGAGATAAGTTGTTCTAACTATAAGGCATACATGACGATGCAGTTTTAGAGGATGGATCGATCCACATTTACACTGATGGCTCAAAAACGAAGGATGGAGTTGGTGGAGGTGTTTTCTCTGAGAGGCTTAATCTTAAGCTCTCCTTCCGTCTACCAAACCATTGTAGCGTGTTGCAGGCCGAAATAATGGCGATTCAAGAAGTCTTATCTTGGCTTAAGAAAAACGTAATATCCGCATCTTTTCAGACAGCCAAGCAGCAATCAAATCTCTGGAAATGACTTCTATAAATTCTTTAGTAGCTATAGACTGCCGATCATCTCTCGCGGAGATAGCTGAGGAGTTCAATATTCATCTGTGTTGGGTAAGGGACATTCCAGAGAATTGTAAGGCCGATGAACTCGCCAGAATATGAACAGCTATACGTATCCTCTTGGACAAAGGCCAAATGCTAGATCAAAACGCTCTAAGAATATGATTTCTCTCAACAGATTGCATATCAGCTCTTAAATAGGTGTCATCACTGGGCACTGTCTAATAGGCGAGCATGCTACAAGGTTGGGCCTTTTTGCCAACGACTTTTGTAGAAGCTGCATGGATGAAGAAGTAT
Organism: Brachypalpus laphriformis; assembly: GCA_945910035.1. Taxonomy (NCBI): domain Eukaryota; kingdom Metazoa; phylum Arthropoda; class Insecta; order Diptera; family Syrphidae; genus Brachypalpus; species Brachypalpus laphriformis. The sequence continues at coordinate 284,959,281 of OX246754.1, forward strand.
TTAATAGTATTTATTCAATAAATTAAGGATACATAATACTAGAAGATTTAAGATCTTAAAATTAAGTGTCTAGTCAAAAATTTTTTTAAAAGCATAATACTCTTATAATAACTATAATAAAGAATAAAGCAAAGCTTTATGAGTTTTTCGAATGAATTATTTTATAAAGAAAGAAATCGTAGAAGGAGAGGAAGAAACTATTCCTCACCTTCTCTGTTTCTGCCCAGCTCTCTCCCGTAGAAGGAAGCGTCACCTAGGAGCCTTCTATTACAACGATATAGACGACCTGGAAAACATCGACATTCAGACCCTACGCTTCATAAGAAGCTCAAACTGGTTTCACGAGTAAGTAGAGAGAAACTTTCTTCCATGATCGACGTGGTGTCGCAATAGACCTATTGGGTCTAAGTGTGTTGGTGATTCTCAGCTGGCAGCCACTTTAACCTAACTTAACCTAACTATAAGACATCCTATAAGGTGAAGCCTGTCGTAAGAATTTGCAATAATTTTCCCGGGTATAGGAACTTCTGTGAAAAGCAGGGGTTTCTAGCAAAATTTCGTAAAACTAAATCATTCGAATCTCAGTGAACTAAGTCCAACTATTTAATTAGTAGGAGCTAGTTTACTTACTATTTTTGTGCGGTGCAAGAATTTGGATCCCCAACATTATTTCTGTATAAACTCTATTTTGACCCAGAGGATGAAAGAAATTTTTTTTTGTCGGGGTAGGAAACGCTCAACTGGAGCACTCAGATGCAACTGGTCTATTGTACTACCAGAGAGCAAATCCAGATTTACTCATTTTATTGGGATTTCCTTGTCTTGCTAAGAAAGCCAAGCAAGCACTTTAGTGATGAGGAGCTTACAGTACCACCACACACCACATCCGCACCGAGGATTTGCCACCTGATACGGGCAAAGGCCGGACACTCACAGAGATAATGTTCCGCGGTGTCGTCGCTCTCTCCATGAGCGTCGCAGATTGTAGTGTCACTTAAGCCCAACACGTTAAGATGCTTGGCAGAAGGAAAGTGGCCTGTCAAGATGCCAATAAGTTGCCTACAGGCTTTACTGCTGAGAGACAACAATTTGCCGCTAATTTCTTACAGACGTCCGGGAGCATGCGTTTAGTCAACCTGCATACTGAAGAGTCAAGCCACACACAATTGTACTCGTGAGAGACCCAATCGTCAATGGAAGCCCTAACCGAGGAAGTAGGGAGACCCAACGCGGGTTCGGGACCTAAGAAAGCTTCCTCTGAGCCTTGTCTATCAATCTCATCCAAGATCTAGTTCCCCAAGATCCCAGTGTGACCTGGGACCAGATAAAAGACAGAGAATTCAGCCTTGCAACCGAGTTCAAAGTTTTTGGTTTGACGAATTATTTTGGAAGTGGTTAAAGGGTTAAGCAAGGCCTTAAGCGCAGCCTGACTATCACTAGAGACACAAATGCTACGTCCCTTCCACCTGTTCTTCACAACATAATTCATGACCATTAGGATTGCATAAGTTTCCGCTTGGAAAACAGACGCATATTTGCCTAACGAGAAAAGAAATCTAATATTGTCTATTTCCACGAAGATACTAGCGCCAGACCCTTGACTGGTTTTGGAACCATCCTTGAAAATACGACTCAGACTCTGGCCGAAACCAGTCCTGAACACAAGGAAAGTCGACTCTAAGTTTGCGCAGAAGACTGAGAGCATCTTGGACGTTTTCGCTCCACGTGTTTAGACCAATGAAGTTTCTTATCTAAAATCACTCCCAGATATTTGGCTTCATTGGAAATGCGAATGGTGACGCCTTTTAGCACTGGCTGAGTCAGACCGGTCAAAATCCTCCTCCTCGTAAAAAGAACAACCTCAGTTTTAAGAGGATTCACCGAAAGCCCACTCCTAGTATTGTACACCATTCATCGATCATGTCCAGCGCCGCCTGCGCGTTAGCACAGACTGTCGCTAGGCATGGCCCGAGAGGAAGTACAGCGACATCACCCGCATATGCCTGAGCGTAGACGTTAGAACTATTTAGAGTGTTCAACAGAGAGTCGTCCACCATGCACCATAACAATGGAGACAGAACGCCACCTTGCGGGCAACCCATGTTTACTTACTTACTTACTTAGGTGGCGCTACAGTTCGGGGTGAATCTGGGCATCAACCAACAATCATCTCCATTTAGCTCGGTCTTTAGCTAATTGCCTCCAGTTGCGCACTCCAAGTTGGTCGAGGTCCTCTTAAACTTGTTCGCGCCACCTGCGGCGAGGAGGTCCACTACTGCGTCGTCCCTCGCAGTTAGATTCAAAGACTCTGCGGTCCAGAGCGTTGGTGTCCATTCGCTGTACATGTCCTAGCCATCTCAGACGTCCAATACGCAGGTTTTTGACTAGGTCGATGTCTCTGTCCTGCTCGTATAATTCGTTATTGAATCTTCTCCTCCAAAACCCATCAACGCAAACGGGACCAAAAATCTTACGAAGAATTTTTCTTTCGAAGCGGCCAAGGATGTCTTCATCCTCTTTTATTAAAGTCCATGTTTCAGCGCCGTAAAGCAGGACTGGCATGATCAGGGTCTTATACAGAGTCTCCTTAGTTTTTCGAGATAGGGCTTAGCTGTTGAATTGCCTTATAAGCCCAAAAAAACAGCGATTGGCAAGAGTTATTCTTTGCTTGATTTCTGCGCTGATGTTGTTTTTAGAGTTTATAGCAGAGCCAAGGTAGACAAAGTCCCTTACTGCCTCGAAGTTATAGCTGCCCACTGTGACGTTCTGTCTAATTCGTCGGTGTTGGCTGTCTAATTCGTCCCTTCTTATTGACAGCATATACTTGGTTTTGCCCGCGTTTATCGCTAAACCCATTTACCCTGTTTACCGCTGTCATAACATAATGGCCGCAGTCCGCATCCACTACCAAAGTTCTATTCATAAGCATTGCTTTAATCCACAACCCTAATGTTTCATCTAGCCCGTGTTGTCTGGCCGAGTCGTACATGCAGTCAAAAGTCGCATTGTTAAAAGCACCCTCAATATCGATGAAGATAACCATCGCGTATTCTCTCCTATCAAGCGGGCATTCAATTCTGGCCACTAGATTTTGAAGTGCGGTCTCACAGGATTACCCACGCTGATAAGCATGCTGCATCTCCGATAGTGGATGCAGTTTCAAAGCAACTTTGCGCACGTGAAATTCTACCAGTCTCTCCATACTTTTCAGTAAGAAGGATGTCAAACTTATAGGTCTGAAAGTCTTGGGGAGCGAATAGTCTTCCTTACCAATTTTCCGTATGAAAGCTAATCTGACTGTCCGCCAAGATGTAGGAATATATGCCAGCGCCAAATCAGCGTCGAAAATTCTTTTCAGTGTTGGCAGACTCTGATCTATATCCTACTGCAGCATAGCTGGATATATACCATCAGTGCCAGGCGATTTGAAACTATCAAAAGATGCCACAGCATATTTGATGGCCTCAACTGTTACCACGGCTGATGCAGTATACCAGCTGCGCCGAGTTTTCTGACTTAAATCAAACTCAGCCTGGGTAAGCGGGCCAAGCTGCGACCTAGTGATTATCTGATTGCCAGGAAAGTGAGTTTCCAGCAGAAGACTAAATGTTTCCGCTTTCGTCTCAGTAAACTTGCCATCAGACCATCTGCGTGACTCCGGTTTGGTCGGCTTACCTCTTTTGAGGACTTTAACCAACCTACTGGTTTCACCGAGTGTCTCGATCTTTTTATCTCTGTAAGAAGCACTTTTCGACAACCGAATTAACTTCTTAAAGTTTTTTTGCTTCGATCTTAAAAGATCCCAGTCACCTTCTAAATTTGTCTTGAGTGACCTATTTAGAAGTTTTCTGGATTCTTTCCTAAGTCGCTGCAGTTCTGGGCTCCACCAGGGATCCGTCGTTCTGCAGGAGTTTTTTGTCATTGGGCACGTCAATTCAAACCAGTTGGTAAGGACACTAGTCAGGTTTTGAACAGCACCCTCAACCTTTCGTTTCGTTGTGAGTTTAGTTGGAGTTTTGATAGATCTGTCTAGCTCTTCCCTAAATCGCACCCAGTTGGTTATCCTCGGATTATATAGCTTCGCATACGATTTGGAAAACGATGTATCTATGATCTGATAAGGACACTTCCGGCAGTACCCTCCAGTTAGTAATCGATTTGAAGTACCTATTAGATATAGTCAAGTCAATTACTTTCTGCCTTCTTGCCGTAATAAAAGTTGGCTGGGTAAAAGACATGCTTCATAAGATCACACAAATTCTGTTTTCGATAAGTTAATAAAGACGCAGTTTGTGCTAATACTTCATAAATCCAAGAGAATGGCAATGTTAATTGTTAATTGTGTACGGATATTTTAGCTGCAATTGAAATATTAACGAAACTAAATTAGTTGCATATCGCAATTAAACTGTTTGTTACAATTAATTCAAATTGTAACCTCACAATTAACATATGGTTCTAATTGAAATATTACAATTGAATATTTAATCAATTAATCAATTGATTAAAAATTCAATTGATTTGAAGTTCTTATCGATTAGTGTGTCTACGTATTACCAAGACCATCTCCGCAGGAGGAGAGGTTATTCTGAGAAATTTCGCCTTGGAAATATACACCGATGGGTCTAAGACAGAGGTAGCGTAGTGCCTCTATAGCACTCGGCACCCCAAGATATGCAGCAGTCTTTTAGACTACCAGATTATTGCAGTGCATTCCAAGCCGGTGTTAAGACTATTTGTGAGGCGACTGGATGGCTGGTGATGAGGTCGATATCGAATACACATTGTAATTTACACCAACAGCCAGCCAGCTTTAAAAGCACTCAAATCACCAATAATCAGTATAATGGTATTAATAATCCCTTCGGGGCGCGCGTATTAAAAAAAAAAAAAAAAACAAGATCTAAATTGGTAAAGCAATGTCGCGCATCCCTAAAAAGGACATCGAATTATTGCAAACTCACTTTCTGCTGGGTTCCAGGTCATTCGGACATTTCAGATAACTAGAGAGCAGACAAATTAGCCAAAAAATGTACAAAACAGGAGCTCTCTACTGCGGAAGGGCACTGAATCAGTTCAATGGGTAGTAACATATTAATAAAAATTAGAAATTCCTCGAAGATATCCGTAAGTCTTGTAGCAAAGTAAACGCATAAAGCAATTTTTTTTTTTTTTATAATTTACTTTGACTACCATTTTTATATATTTTGATACCTAGCGTGAGCGTTAAGGAAAAGGGGTTGGGGAGAAAGGAGACACCGATGCACATTGGTCTTAAATGTCTGTAAGTTATAATGGAGAGGAAAGGCAGACTCGGGGAGAGCATTCCACAAACGTGTTGTACGGCTCATAAAAGAATCTCCATATTCCACGGTACGTCCGAAGATAGGCTCAAGGGTAAACTAATGAGCATTCGAGGCATGGCAAGTATTGCGGTTAGAACAAAGAAGGGGAGGACTGCTATTGGCTATTTCAATTGAGCATTTCCGGTGGAAATATCGATAAAACAGGGATAGACAGGAGACATTACGACGGTGTTCGAGCGAAGCAAAACTGCTCGCAATACTGGTGTCTCCTATAAGTTTTATCGCGCGTTTTTGCTTCCGATCTAGCAAGTGCAATACGGTTTTTGGTGCATCTGACCAGATGTGAGCGTACGCCTTAGCGCGAATGTATGCCTTATAAATTGAAGCCAAATCAGAAGCGGTGAAGAATTTCTTACACCGCTTTAGGAAACCTAAACATTTCGCTGCATTCTTGGCGATTTCGAATATATGGTCATTCCAACAGAGTTTGTTGTTGACACACATACCGAGCACGGAAAGTTTTTCGGTTTCAACGATGCAAGTACCATTCATGAATAATGGCTGATGAGAAGGGTTTCGCTTTAATGACAGAAGACAGCATTGAGTTTTGGAAGCATTAAATTCCGCTCTATTGGTTAAGCCCCATTTAAATATGCTGTCAAGGTCGGAATTTAATGTGTTTAACTTACGTTGCCGTTCTTCATCCACGGCCGAAGAGAAGGGTCATGAGCTTGGAAACGAATATGAAAAACTGAGGGTGCTGTCATCAGCGAATGAATGATGGGTTATAAGTTGCAGACAGAAGATCATTTATGAAAATGAGAAAGAGAGTTGGAGACAAAACAGAGCCTTCGGGGACACCAGTATTTATTTGGTGAGAAGCAGACTTGAAGCCGTCCAAAACAACTTGAGTTGAACGGCCCGAAAGGTAATTTCTAATTCATTGAAGAAGAGTATCATCGATCCCAAATGCACGCATTTTCGACAAAAGAGCTTGATGTCAAACTCTGTCAAATTCTTTTGAAATATCAAGCGCAATAATCTTGCTTTCACCAGAGTGGTGCAGAGATTGGTTCCACTTATCGGTGAGATATGACATCAAATCACCAGTGGACCTGTTGCCACGAAAGCCATACTGTCGGTCACTGAGGAACTTTCGTGATTTAAGATATTTCAATAGCTGACGGTTTATCAGCGTTTCCATGACCTTGGAAAGAAGGGACGTAAGTGCAATGGGTCGGTAGCTGGATGGAGAAGAAGAATCGCCTTTTTTAGGTATGGGCTGGACAAATGCTGTTTTCCACTTACTCGGGAAGAGACCTGAAGAGTAGGATCGGTGAAAAAGCTTACGCAGTGGTTTTGCCAGCGAAGAAGAACACCTCTTCAGAGCAATAGGGGTATACCCTCTGGACCAGCGGATTTGTGCATGTCAAGACCTTTAAGTACGAGTTGCGAAAGTGGACTTGTCCCATGGAAAATTCGACGCTCTCAAGTACAGGTGGAGGCAAAGCACTATCTGGCAGTGTGGAGTTTGCTGCAAAGTAAACAGCGAACAGATTAGCTTTGTCTAAGGAGCTGACAGCTGGTACGTCATTATGAATGAGCGTCGGTATAGATGACGAGGCCGAATTCTTAATGTTTTCTACAAACGACCAAAAGTTTTTACTACCCTTGGGGCAATGTAGTATTTTTTGCCGTGAGAGAATTTAACAATGAGTTTAATGAGGGCATTGCAGTCATTTCTGGCTCGTTTAAACTTTTTCGGTTTTCCTCAGTCGGGTTGGCCTTGTAAGACCGAAAACTTAATTCTTTTAATTGCTCGAATTCGTATGAATAATACTTTACTTTACTATAGCAAGTTCGAATATTCGAACTAAGCAGTTGCTTCTCATTTAAGATCAAGTGACATGCTCGGATGAAAAAAACGATGAATCAGAAGGGAAGACAAAATAACAAAACGAACCTCCCCAGTTATTCGGGCACCACCACTGGAATTATTCTGAAACTTAACATCTGAGTTTTAAACCACTACACTAATCTTCTCTCTATCTCTGTCTATCCTTTCCAACGTCTGAACTATGTAAAACATATTCAGGGTAGGCATAACCCCTTGAGTATGCGCAAATTATAAAAAAAACCATATATGCACATACACATATGTATATAATGTAGAAGGAAATGTCAAGAAAATTCCATTCATCTTACATGTTCCATGGAAATCAAAACACGTGCATTGGCACAGTTCAGTTTTTCGAAAAATTAGATATATATATTTGAAAAAGCTAACGATTCGAAGAGTCCGGCAACCACCCTGAGCTACAGTGCAAATAAATCAAGCAAATAAGAGAAAATATAATTTATACGACAGGCGACTTCTAGGTTCCTTGCATAGGCAGTCCAAAATAAAGCATGCATTTCCGTAATCTATTTGGTCTTTTTTAAAATGACAAGGCCAGCTACCATAGGTAATAGTTCTCTTGGGGATGGCAGTATGTACGTATATTTTGCATACATACATAAAACGTTTATGGCAATGGAAACATTTTTGAAAATCAACAGCATTGTAAAACTTATTGCTTTAAATTTAAATTGGAATCACCCTTGTTCAAGTCAAGAACCAATAAAAACGATGCTCCCTCTCAGAGTCCCCACCGCCTTTAAATCTGCACGACTGTGTACGTATTTGTAAGGCTTTCAGAAAAAGGAAAAGAATCCGTACCACCCCTAAACAATGAAATAGCGAAAGAAAAATCAGCACATTCATCAAAAAATCAATTTGAATGACAAGTATCAACCGAATGACTTGCCATGTAGCACAAAGTCAAAGATCCAAAATTTATTTCATTTCATTTCCTCATTTGTCGCTGTCATAGTTACTATGTAGCTTTGAATTACTGTACATCAGCACCGCAATAATGATCCATAGGACGCAGCCATCAAAGGTGTTTTCAATGACATTGAAGCATTTTATTATAATCAATTAAATTACGAAAAACGCAGGTGCCTCCATCATGAAGTAGGCATCATTAAACTCAAGATGATCACCTTAGATGTAACAGTCTATTAACAAAAGATTATGGGTTTTGAATTGACTAAACCATTGCATTGGTAGGCGGAATAACCATAAATATGATGATGAGCTTGCCATCATTCAATTTAGGCTTCATTGAGGCAAAAACAAAAGTTAATCGGACAATGGGGCGTATGTGGAACATTTTATCCCAACATTGAAAAAATATCTGGTTATACACTGCCACTTAATGCTGTATGGATCTATAGAATTATTAAAAATGTATATTCCATGAATACATTATTATCCATCCCTTTGGGTTGTTTCTCACGTATTTTGCCGTCAAACTGAGATGATGATGATGCCTCTCCGGCATAAGGCTGCAATCTTTACATTTCCTTTATATGGAAATGTTTGCATTGCGTTGGTTGGTTTTTTTTTTTTTAAATTCATATATACAAACCTGTGGAAAACTTAAATCGCTCTTTTTGTATCTGCCCTCAATTGCTGAATCTGAAAGAAATGGAAAAATGAAATAATTTGTAAAAAAACTGCTTTAATGGAAATTTTCGAGGCTAAAGGATGAGAACTGTCTGACGAAGTAACTCATATTATACATTTTAATGGTGTAAGGATTAAATTTTCTTTGACGAGAAATCAATATGAATATGGAATATAATTCAAAATGGCGATGATTTAAAAAAAAAGGGAAGCACAACTATAAGAACTTGGTGAGGCTGCTGAAACAAGAGTGTTCTAGCATATGGGTAAGATAAATCATTAGGAAAGTTAATCAAATCTAACCCTTCTGAAGTACACGGAATGTGAAGTATAATTTAATGTCAAATCTCTGGCCTAGTCGGGTCACCAGCTGTGGAAAAATTCGCGAATTTAATAGCACTTACCACTTTCCAACGACTACCGCCATTAAAACGGCTCTGGCTATAGCATACGAAACCAAAGGGTAAGAATCTGTTCGTTTCTCTTCGAAATTGCTATTGAAATCACACCGTTGAATATTTTTTATTGATTGTTGCTTCAATGAGATAAGTACACCTTCCGATTACTTATGGAAAATATTTACATTCAAATAGAGGTCGCAGCTGGCATGGCAGCAGTTTATCCTATCAATCCAATATTGCAGTACATTGTCGAGTATTTGTAGCTCTATTTCGCGAATACCTCGGTGGATGTTTTTTTTAAGTATGGATGTATCTTTGCGGATTTTTGAAGCCACAAAGATCTTTTACAGTTCTCCATAAAAAATTCCAATGGTGGCAATACGCGTGATGGCCAAGGCACGTCTCCAAAACCGCACGTCCATCCAACTCCGATTTGTCCAATTGCCACAAAACATTAGGTCGTATGGTTATTTTCCTTCAACTCAAGATGTTCCATTTCTATCAAAAATTCTATCAATTTACAAACTCACTTTGGAAATAATTTCTTAACTTCCCCCAGCATTGTGCAAGTATAAACGAAACATTTTTTTCTTGGGGAGGTTTGGCACTACATATCTGTTAATATTTGAATCGCATTACTGTTGCCAATATCAAATAATACGCACTTCAAAAAAGAAACCAACTGATGGCTGGCCTTTCAAAAGGCCACTGATAACCCATAAAAAAGTTAGCTAAGTACATGCTTAACTATTAAGGGTGGCAATGTTGCAATGGATAGTTAGTTTGCTTAAGCCTCAAAGGGGAACATCAACAAACAGGTAGCTGAGCAAAAAGGAAAACGGATAGCATCGGAGGTTTTCCAAGCAATGCACCAAAGAAAGGTTCCTGTCTGGTAGTACAACTGTAGTACCGTAACTAATCTGAGTACCCTGGGGTTTGGGTTGCCAATTACAATTTGACAGAAATCTTTCCTCTTCTCTATTTGAGACTTAGCATGCTACATCTATACACACAATCTCTCATCCCTGTACTAATTAAAACAGAGTAATATTCTACCGGATAACAAATTTGACGTCAACAATGAACTGAAGCCATTACCAAAAAATATAATATAAAGGAAGCTCTACAACTGGAGAAATGCAAAATGGAAATCCGGTAAATTGCTGGAAGCACAATCAATCGAAGGAGGATACATTTGATTCAATGCGCCAGAGAAGATAAGGAAATGGTAATTAATTTACAGAAGGAGGTATATAAAGACGAAATTAAATTGGATTCCATTTACATATTTATGCCAAAAGACTAGAAGAAAAAATTTATATTATTTACTGAAACAGAATTTAACTGAGTCTAAGCTGACGTCAAGGTTCCGCCAGATACAAATAAATAAAAAAACTGCAAGGAGTGCTTTATGCATGCATATCACCATGTTCCCCTCTGACCTTAATTTCCTAGGCATTTTAGTTTCCATCGTTTCATGTGCTTGGTGATTTACTTGTTAAGCTGTCAGCATATTTTTCAATACCATCTGACCTTTTTTTGTCTGGATCGAGCACACGCAGTGGTGCCATTATCTCAGCTTGATACATTAAGACTTTTGTCCCCAGTTATTTAACTAACCTTCTTATCCTTTAATATGGAAGTCATCCATCATTAATTTATGACACGTGCCGGTAACTCAGACTTTCACTCACTGGCAGGACATATTCAGTTACATACTTATGTCGTTTATTATATATTCCAAGATACCGTCCTATGGCATTGACATTCAATTAAAATGTCATTGCCAGGGATACCATTCATTTCCTTATGAATAGGTCTAGCAGCAAAATACCAAAAAAAAAAAAAAAAAACTGGACGACACATGTTGCTGAAGTGTACCTACAATCATCCACAACCATTGACTACACATTTTCTAACTGACTTACAGCATTTTTCTGATCTTTCGTGTGATGATACAATAAAGATTTATATACACACATACGGGTACGTGTATGATAATGCTTAAATGAACTATAAAACCAAAAAACTCCGAATCAGATTTTCAGAAACTGTGCAGCAATGACAGACAAATTTCAGGCACCTGCCTTGACCATGTTTTTGCTCGTCTTGAAAATATTACTGCGGATCTTCTTGGTGGTATTAACGTGGACCTTTGTATAACCGATCATTATATTATGGGAATATTTTTGAAATCATAAAATGTAGGAAGCCTTTCGTATCATCTCAAGCCATTTTTGATAAAATTAACTTTCATGAATTGAACGATAGGCTACGTTATGAATATTCGGATAGTGTTTATCTTGAACAGCATGCTTCCTTAGCATATGATATTTTTCTTAGCATTTTAAAACATTATATAAGTTTATTCACTTTCACTTAAACACAAAAAAATCGGAGTATCGCCTTAAACCTTGGATAGCTCGTACCCTTGTCAAACAAATAAAGAAACAAATTTTCAAACATCCACTGAATAATAACTTAAAAAGTAGTTTTAACAATATGGGCAAAAAAGTGAATAAGGAAATTAAAAACGCTTATGATAGCTATTATCATTCCAAAATACAAACGGCAAGTGGGAAGCTTAAGAAAGAGTGGCAGTCGTTAACAGTATTGTTAGTCGAAAAGTTTGTACTAACACAGATCCCATCGTACTTAAAAATGGTAGTATTAGGATTTCAAATCCTTTGAATAGCCAACGAATTCAGTAATTACTCTGCTTCCATTGGACAAATGTCTTTTTCAGCTAGTACACAAACTTTTTGTATCTGTTGCAGTAAGCCTGGCACTGAAGGCAATGATGATAGAAACAGCTTCGTTTTTGAGTATAATATATTATGGGATTTGAGTTACTAAAAACCATTAATTCTCTTTCTAATTCCTATTCACATAGAAATAATGATTCAAAAGAACATTGGACCCAATTTAGTAGATAATTTGTCTTACCTTTTTAATTTTAGCATTATGTCTGGTACTTTTCCATCTACACTTAAATGCGCTATAGTGATTCCTTTACTTAAGAAGGGAAACAGAACAGACAAACCAAATTATAGACCAATTTCTCTGTTGTCTTCAATCTCAACAGCTTTCTGGGAGCCTACCAGAGAGAGGAGAATAACTTTCCATCTTATGATTCAATACGGATTCTTAAGCGAAACTAAGTTCACCGAGCGCCTCTAGCTCAAAACAGCCTAAGTGGAGGTAACTAAATCTTTTGGGTGCACCTAACTCTGCCTTAATACCATTCACCCATACTAATCTAAATTCCTAGGGATGCATATATCTACGAATTGATATCGAAATTATATCGACTCGCGATCTGTAAAATATATTTGCAAATTTCGTCATTAAAAACATCGATAATGGCAGTGTCTTACTTCACACCGTAAACCAGTCGTTCGAAGAAGTACAGTGCACAATTGTGCTTGAAATATATTATTCACTTGCAATTCATTCAGATAACAATCTTTTTGAAAATTTGAAAACGTTTGACTTTCAGCCGCTTGACAACGTTTGACAGCATGACAGCGTGACAGCGTGTGCCATCCGTACGTAATTGCGATACAACGTGGGTTCTTCTTCATGCAGTTCTCGTACCAATTCATTATGTGCTGTCTTTTATTGCGAAGCATTTTCGTCAGCTATTTGACGCAAGGCTATAGCCGAAAGCAATATCCTGCTCCTTTTCCAGTATAAAGGACATTAAAAAAAATGGCAAACGGTGTAACAAAGCCTTTTGTACGAGAATTTTGAAAATTCTTCAACCATGAAGAGGACGATTTTCCTTCAAAACTAATCATGAGTGACGAAGCACATTTTCATCTCTCTGGATATGTAACAAGCAGAGAACTCCCTTCTGGGGTACTGAAAACCCCCCTGTTATTCAAAAACTGCCTTTACATCCACTAAAGTTACGAGTCTATGTCTGTGCTGAAAGGGCGATTGGGCCCTACTTTTTCAAAAAGCTGCTGGCAACGCGATAACTGTCACTGGCGAGCACTACTGAGCTACGTTACGTTACTTTTTGACACCCGCATTGGATGAATTGAACGATGACATCTTCAGTACTTAATGAAACAAAATTTAAGTTCCAAATAAAAACAATAAAAACTAATCGTTTGTAATTTAGAGAAAAAGTTGTATCTAAATCCATTCGTATCATTACTTTGGGGCCACCTTGTGCTCGTATATGAAATGGCAACTCAATGAAAAAATTATTGTAGTTCTGCCTTATCTGATCGCCAAGAAAACTTCTTTTGTTAGAACCTGGATCTTGCCAAGTATGTCATGTCTCGAATGGTAGTCTTACGAAGCACACTGTTCCTATGGGCTATGGTAAGGTTGCATGCTGCCACTGGTTACATTTCTAGTTATTCTTCATAATGTGGACCGTAAGAACCTAAGGAAAGAAATCATACAATCAATATTCTGAAAAGCAATTTCTTATCGTATTTCTCACAAAATTGATACATGCGTATCAAGGCTTTAGCAAGGTGTGGCATGAAGTTTCAAAGATCCAAATTACGACAAGTAATATAAAATCATAAATAGACTACTCCATGTAAAGCACAGAGACGAATGTTCAGAATTTTAATAACAGCTGATGTATCGCAAGGAAGAGTTCTTGGTCTGCTTCTGTATCTATTACATACTCGTTATTTTCCGCAAGTGGAAAACACCATATTACCTACATTTGTCGACAACACCGCTGTTTAGAAATAATATGTATTCAAATTGCCAAACTACACATAACAAACCCTATGTTTGACATAATTTATATTTTCTCTCTTTTGATTGGTCATGTAACGCAACTTAAACTAAATCAACTTACTACTATGTGCTCTTGTCCTTGAACTTGAAACTTATTGTTACAGTAATCCTAATTCTATGTTTTTGAATTTCTTTGCTTTCTCATTCTTGTTAATCAACTCATGTTAAATTTGTTGGTCTTTCGTCCACTTGGATTTGGACCAGCATTGGAGGTGGTAATAAATTAATTATAAGCCAATTTTTGGGAATTTCTCGCCGTCGTTTTTGTTCTTATTCCACTTGCCCATCGTTGGTTGGAACTTTGGATTTCATCGCTTTTCGTTTATTATCCAACAACCGCAATCTTAGCGATAGGTAATAGGATTGAAATTACTACTGAACAGTTGCAGGAAGCAATGGATAGAGTAAATGAATGAACAAAGATGTGGTCGAATCGCACTTAATCACACCAAATCGGTTCTAGAGGTATTTCTGATAAGCTAGTTGCTATCATTAAAGTTACATATGAAGGGTCCAAGTATCACATTCTACATAGAGGGAGGTTGTCTGAGGAATTTGAGTTCCAAAGTAGAGTAAGACAAGGCTGTATTATTCCACCAATACTATTCTTATTGGTGATATGCTTCATGCAGCTTTGTCGACGGAAAACGGCGAAATCCGATAGACCCTCACATCCCAACTGAAACTTCTTGACTACGCTGATAATGCAAAAATGATACAAAAATTTAAGTAATCACCCTTGAAATAAACTCATTGGTTCAAATATGCATTGCAGGACAACCGGTAGAGAGAGTAGAGGATTTCCAGTATCTTGGGAGTATTGTCTCGACCGATGGTGGATCCGAACTGGATTTAACCAACAGGATCGCCAAAGCAAAGTCCGCGTTCGGTATGTTGTCCAAAATATGGCAAAACAATGCAATCAGATTGAACACCAAGATAAGACTGTTCCGCTCCAATGTTGAAACCGTGTTGTTATATGGTTGTTATGTAGCACGTGGAGAGTGACCACTACTATCACCAGAAAGCCACAGACGTTCGTTAATAGGTGCCTGCGTAATATGTTAGGGATTTTTTGGCCCAATCGTATCTCTAATGAACACCTTTACGAGGGAACGGGTCAGAAACCAATAGGCACAACCATCCAACGACAGAAGTGCCAGTAGATTGGGTACACGTTTCGAAAGGTGATAGTTCCAAAGCTAACCACGATATTCAATGGAATCCTTTAACTCAGGATGGCAGAATACCAGGCGGCCTGAGGAGAACATGACACAGAACAGTCGAGAATGAGGCACAGCAGTTAAGGAAAAGTTGGGCATAACTGAGACACATTGCCAGAAACCGTACACGATGGCACGTAGGCGTAGTAGAGGCTCCAGGAGTAGAGACCCACAAGGAGATACAGGATATAAGTAAACTAAATCTGTTCATGTTAATTTTACAAACTCCTTCCGTTTGCGTATGAGGCTAAATATCTTCAAATGAAACTGAATTTGTATTCACTGAATTTTAGTCACTGAATTTGTATTAATTGAAATACAAGTCACAAAGAATTCGAAAATACCATAGGTACAGAGAAATATACGGGTTACTTGAAAAATATGCCATAACGTAGAAAGATAACTGCCCTAATACAAGAAAGAGTAAAAGCCGGTGTGTACATATGGACTACAACTCTACCAAGTACTATCAGTATTTTCTAAAGCGAATTGTTAAGGGCAATCATCAATGCACCGTGCTAGCATACACTGTTTGGACGATATCCACAGAGATCTCGAAGTTGCAACAATCGAATATGAAATTGAGGACTTTACACGAAACCATAAAAATTGATTGGAATGATACATCAATAATAAAGCCCCTCACAAAGAAAACTGTTTGATAAGTCTAGACTTAGCTGTAAGAACAAATTTGAGTTGAGGGGAGGTTTCTTCGTGGTAAAAATCTCACATTACCAGTCCTCATAGCTCTTCTAGCAACTTCACTTAACATAAATGTGCATATTTGATGAATACCCAGCTGACAGTATTTATTTATAATTAAAAACATCAACGTAATCATAACGATTTATTAAAAATTATAATCCGGAAACGGTGTATGCTTTTAATTACTATATAGGTATATACAAGTGTACGCCTTGTAATTACAAGCGTAATTAAATATTTTCAGTAATTAAAATCGTTCATGAGCACGAGTTAAATATGTAGCCGAAAATTGCATAAAAAATTCTTCAATTCCCTTCCGTGAAACACATGCAAAATAAATGCTTCATTACATATTCAGGTGTATTGACAGAGGCATGCCTGGCATTATTTTTAACTTAATCTTAATCAAATGGAATTTTAAGTTATAGGAAAGCAGGAACATTAAATCTTCATTATGGTATACGAGTAGGTATTTCGATCAGTAATTCCTTCAAATTCAGTATATTCTGTCTTCGTTTTTCATATTCTGTTTGAAGGTCGTAAACAGTCAAACTCTAATGCAGAATTTAGGAGATATTTAATAAATCGTTTGCTTCGAAGTTTGGAATACACTTTCTTTATTTTTATGATTTGCGCGCACTCAAAAAATAGCATTAAATAAATGAAATTGTAATAACATTAAATAAATATATTATATAAACATATATACTCCCATAAATAACACTAAAATTTATAATCAGACACTAAAATTAATTAATAGTGAGAAGAAAAAATTATAGAAAGACTGAGATGTAATGAAGTAAAGACTGGAAAAATTGTTCGCTCTGTTCGGCGATTGATATGCGTATGATATCAAGGGGTTGGTACAAAAATACTGTGAATCAGAAGCAAAGGCAAAATAAACATACTAAAACAGGTCTTCCACAAGGTAGTCACTTGGGACCACTTTTGTTCGTTTTGTTCGTGAATGATATTCCTGCCGTCCTTAAATTCTCGGATTGTCTGATGTTTGCGGACGACGTTAAATTATTTAGCTCAGTATCTTCACATAACGACTGTCTCAACTTTCAAGACGATATTGATTTATTTTTAAATTGGTGTAATTACAACTATCTTGAACTAAACATTTCTAAATGTAAAATCGTTAGTGGCTGTAGGTCGTTGTCACCCGTGACTTTTGTTTATAGGTTTGGGAATGAACCACTTTCAAAAGCCAGTGTGGTCAACGATCTCGGTGTTATCTTTGACTTCAAACTAACTTTCACGGCGCATATCGATTTTAATGTATTTATTCTTTATTAGGTTTCCTTAAACGAACTTCAGCGGTTTTTAAGGACGTGTATACATTAAAGACAATTTTTTTGTCCCTGGTACTGCCTGTCCTAGAATATTGCTGTGTCGTTTGGTCCCCATTTTATGAAAATGCTATTATCAGAATAGAAAGAATACAAAGAAGATTTACGCGTTTCGCATTAAGACATCTGAGATGGTCGCATGAAATGCCTGATTATCTTTTAAGATGTGCGCTGGTAGATTTAAAAACTCTAGAAAGCCGCAGACAAGCCCAATGCGTTATTTTTATAAAAGATATTTTAAATCTTAATATTAAATCTTAGGAGCTACTCGCGTTAGTTTTTTGGTACGTTCCGGAAAGAAATCTTAGGAATAGAAATGATCTATTCTATATTCCCACTCATAGAACTAATTATGGTCTTAATAATCCAGTAACTCGGTCCCTAACGTTGTATAATTCCATTTGTAGTGAAGTCGACCTCTCAATGAGAAGGTATACTTTTCAAAATATTGTTCAAAATTTATTTAATCCTTAAGTTGAGCAAGCATTAACTAGCCTATCTTAAGTAAGAATTTTTTGTAATCAACCGATTGTAAATCCATTGATGAATAGATAAATATAAATATAAATATAAATTCTGCCAATTATCTGGACACCACCCCCAGAGTTTTTTTCTGAAATCTGATATCTGAATTTAAAACCACTACCCCAATCTTTATCTCTCTGTCTATCTTTTCCAACGCCCGCAGTCAGTCGTTTCCCTGTGGCACTGCCAGTCAAGGCATTCCTTCGTAGGGGCAGGTTTGACATTTCGTCCTTTCGTATCTCTTGCTCGTTCCAGTAAACATTTATGTGTTCTTGTGTGTGCATGTATGTGCGTATATCTGTTTGCCTGTGCGTTTCAGTAGGTATATATATACCTGCGGTCTACTGTCGTTCACGATGGTATTTCGTGTGTTTTCCTCGCTCTCTCTCCTTTTTCGCTCTAGTCACCTCAACTCTCGGCATATATCCTTGGCATATGGAATCGTGGGCAGAAAAAGAATACATGCTCCACATCTTCGGGAGTATCACTGTATGATGGACAATTGGTTGAGTCATCACTCTTAAAGTGGTATAGATATGACCGGAGCAACCATGTCCCGTTAGTAGTTGTGTAATGCAAAAGTAAACTTCACCATGTCTGCGGTTTATCCAAGTCTCAATTATTGGGATAAGATCGTAAGTCCATTGGCCCTTAGACGAAAGGCTCCAGTTGTGTCCGCATCAGTGTGGGGTAGTCGTCCCTCCTGTTTATTCTTTAGAAACTTTCTCTGCAGTTCTTTTTCTTCTTTCTTCTTATGTCCTGTATCCCCTTGTGGGTCCTAGGGCCTTTACTACGCCTACGCGCCATCGTGTACGATTTCTGGCAATGTGTCTGAGCTCTCCCCAACTTTTTCCCAACTGCCGTACCTCCTTCTCCACTGATCCGCGCCATGTTCTCCTCGGACCGGCAGGTCTTTTGCCATCCTGAGCTAAAGGGTTCCATTGCATAGCATGGTTTGCTATGGAACTGTCACCCTTTCGGAATATGTGACCAATCCACTGCCACTTCCGCCGTTGGATGGTTGTGCCTATTGGTTCCTGGCCCGTTCTCTCGTAAAGGTGTTCGTTAGAGATACGATTGGGCCAGAAAATCTTTAAGATATGCGCAGCACCTATTAACAAACGTTTGCAGCTTTCTGGTGATAGTAGTGTTCACTCTCCACGTGCTGCATCCATATAACAGCACGGATTCAACGTTGGAGCGGAACAGTCTTATCTTGGTATCCAAACTGATTGCATTGCTTCGCCATATTTTGGACAATAACGCGAACACGGCCTTTGCTTTGGCGATCCTGTTGGCTATATCCAGTTCGGTTCCACCATCGGTCGAGACAATACTCCCAAGATACTGGAAATCCTCTACTCTCTCTACCGGTTGTCCAGCAATGCATATTTGAGCTGATGAGTTTGTTCCAAGGCTGATAATTTTAGTTTTTGCCTTATTAATTTTCAGCCCGACGATGCTTGCCTCCCTCTCCACATCTGCTGTCATTTGGTGGAGGTCCATAATTCTGTGGGAGAGCATATATCGTCAGCGCAGTCAAAATGTTTCAGTTGAGATGTAAGAGTCCATCGAATTCCTCCGTTTCCCACCGACAAAGCTGCCCGAAGCACATCGTTAATCACCAATAGGAATAATATTGGTGAAAGGATAGAGCCTTGTTTTACCCCACTTTGGATCTCAAATTTCTCAGACAATCTTCCTCTTTGCAGAAAGTAACATTTGGAGTTTTCATATGTAACTTTAATAATAGCAATTAGTTTATCGGGAATACCTCTCCTGCGTAAGGCACGCCAAATAAACTCCCTGTTGACACTATCGAACGCCTTCTCAAAATCGATGAACAGCAGGTGGAGTGGCGATCGATATTCAACGCACTGTTCGATGATAATCCACAGGGTGTTGATTTGGTCGACACAGGGTAATCCAGAGCGAAAACCTGCTTGTTCTTCCGCTAGTATATCGACTGGTAGCATTCCTGCGATGACGCAGGCTGCTTGATCCGAGGTGGCGCGGAAAGCGCCGCTCATTCTAAGTGCACATAGTCGATTTACTGCTACGATCTTTCTTTTGTATGAAGTCACTTTCATAGCTCCGGCCCAAATTGATGACCCATAAAGCACTATTGATGTAACTACTCTAGCTAAGAGAAATCTCCGGCTGTATTTCGGTCCTTCTATATTCGGCATAATCCGCGCAGTAGAGGCACCCACACGAGAGGATTTGTTATTTACATACTTCAGATGATTTTTAAATGTATGCCTTGAGTCAATCATAACGCCAAGGTTTTTAATAGCTGGTTTGAATACTATCTCATTCCCACCTACTATGGGCGTGATGGTTTCACGTCGTTTTCTACTTGTAATTAGTACCGTTTCCTTTTTGTATTCAGCTAGTGTGAGGCCGACTGATGCTTGCCATCGTCGAACAATTGAAATGGTTACTTTGCTAGTTTTAACAACTTCTTCCAGTAGTTTTGCTGTAACAACTATGCCGATGTCGTCCACAAATCCCACGATTTTAGACTCGTCTGGTATTTCAAGACAAAAAACGCCATTGTACATGATGGTACTTCTCCTGTGACTCCGTACTCCTTTACACCATCATCTGTGTCATATAGCAACACTCTCTGCCGGAAACAGGTCTTCTCTATTGCCCTGATATAAATTGGTACTCTCATATTTAGCTGCGCTTCCAGAGTGTGCTTTCACCTCGCGGTATTAAAAGTGTTCTTAACGTCCAATTTATAACTCAACAGCATTACTTTGCGCCTCTTCTCCATCGTCTTCATGGTCATGACCTTCATGGCATAAACAGTCGAGATTGCCATTCGAAATCCGTACTGATGTTCTGATAGTCCACCTACTTCTTCAATGGCTGTGTCCAATCTTTTATTGACTATGCGCTCTAGAACTTTTCCCATCGTGTCCAACATACAGAGCGATCTGTAAGTTGATGCAGCTCCTGCAGGTTTGCCTCCCTTGTGTAGTAGCACGAGCCTTTGTTTCTTCCATTGATCGGGAAAAACTCCTTCTCTGAATCAGGCGTTATATATGTCCACAAACATGTCTATTCTAGATATGATAGCCGCTTTAAGGGCTACATTTCGCATGCCATCCGGTCCAGGGGCTTTTTTATTCCCAAATCTGTTGCATGTCTCAAGAACCTCTTCTGGTGTTATCCTAGGAATTTGTTGTGCTGCTGTGAATGACTCGTTCTCCAGAGGAATTCCCAGTTGCCTTGGAAATAGGCCTTTAACTATTCGAAATATTGTTAACTCTTTCATCACCACTAAGTATGCTCTGCCCCAGGGGACGCCCGAACTCTGTAAAATCTCCGCACTCTGTAGGAGTGGCAGTGGTGTACTGGTAACGTAGTCAACTGGCACGCTAATGGTTCATGGTTCAAATCCTGATGTCTCATTAAATATATACAGTCAGTCTGACCAATTGCGAAAGCTTGTGTGAACTCTACCGCGAAGGCATAAGAAGGTTACTGGGAGCCTGTTCATATGGTTGGAAAAATTGTACGCTCTGTTGATGATGATTTGCTTATGAAATCGGTTATCGGTAAAAAAATACTTTGAGTCAGAAGCAAAGACAAAAAGTAACAAGAAATCTCTCCAGTTATCTGGACGCCACCCCTGGTGTTTCTCTGAAGCATGAATAACTGAGCTTCAAACCACTACACCAAATCTTTCCCCTCTCTCTCTCTCTCTCTCTCTATCCTTTCCAACGCCCGCACTGTATGTACACATGTTCAGGGTATTCATAGTTCTTGAGTGCGCGCAAATTATAGAAATAAAAACATTTTAAGGGTATTCATAACCCGTTAAGAGCGCGCAAATAAAAAAATTAAGTTCGTCAAACAGAGGGCATTATGGTTGCCGCGTTCAACGTTCAGAGCGCCATGTAGTAGCATTCTCCAACCATCACACAGAACTATATACAATGTTTTAGAATATTATACTATATTTCCAGTGAACTCTAATGTGTAATTTCAGTCGAAATTTTAAAAATTTCCCTAAGAATTTATATGAAAGGCAAACCAAACTAACATATAGTTTTTCAAGTCGAATATACCTTTCAACGAATTTAACACATCATTTTCAAATGCTGATAAAAAAGAAGGCAAACAGCTGCCAAAAATATATTCTAAAGCCCTCAACTAATTCATTAGCAAATTCGATCAAAGTTGCTTGTGAAATTTATTTTTTCTGAAATTGTTTAAAGTTCTCTGGAAACGCAAGAAGTAACTGTGGATACAAAATTTCTATGATCTAAACACGTTACACGTCCAGCCGAAAACATCCAAAGCCCTCTCAGTTTTCTGGCAGTGTAAATGCCTAATAAGGTCCTCTGGGTCTAAAATGCTATGATTAGATCATTCCTTGCATATTTATCAGTTGTTTGCTGGGGGGAGCTTTTGCGTAAATATGTACTGCCTTTTGCGCCAAATTTTAAAGAACGCCCTGTCTGAGCTTCAATGGAGCTTTCCTGAACACGCAAAGCGCCCAAACTATCAAAGCCATCCATCGTCCTCTACTGCGCCGTCCATCCGGGGTGAATTCGAAGACTTCATTAGTGGGAACGTTGGGCACCATCCGCTCTAAATAACCCAGCCATCTTAGTCGCTGTATGTGAACTCTTTTGGCTGAGTCGATGTTCTTATATAGGCCGTATAGTTCGGCATTGTACCTTCTTCTCCACTCACCGTCTATGCAGATGGGACCAAAGATCGCTCGAAGAACTTTTCTCTCAAAATAACCAAGGGCATCCTCATCTGGTTTTGTCAAAGCCCATGCCTCTGCACCATATAGCAGGACTGGGATGATTAGTGTCTTGTAAAGAGTTACCTTAGTAGTTCGAGGTAGGGCTTTGCTACTCAATTGCCTTCTTAGCCCATAGAAACAACGATTGGCAAGAGTAATTCTTCGTGTAATCTCCCTACTGATGTCATTTGCGGAGTTCACCATACAGCCTAGATGCACAAAATCCTTTACTACCTCAAAATTATATCTGTCTAGTCTATTGTGGCGTGCTGTCCAAGACGCCGATGTTGGGTGTCCTTTTTTGTAGTCAGCATATATTTTGTTTTGTTGGGATTATAATGAATGAAATAACTAGACAACTATTGAACTATAACCTGCATTAAACCTTTTAGCGTCCTCGGTTCTAGCTTCGCCTGACGATTGGGTTCTTCATGAACACAGATTTGTGTGGAATAATTACCTAGGATGCAGGCTGAGCAAACTGATGCTCCCAACGTCGGCATAAAATTCTTTTTTAATTCATTCTTGTTGTATCTCAGCAGAAAAGACTGATGCCAACTAATTGACATCCTTATAGGGTACTAAACATCTTAATGCCTTGGGCTTAAATGACACTACAGTCTGCGACGCTTGTGAAGAGGACGACCACACGGCGAAATATTTTTGCTTCCTGGTAGTGCAATGAACAAGTTGCATCGGAGTAATTCAGTGAAACATTTTCCTATCACGACAAATTAATATCCCCAAAAAAAAACCTGATAGTCGCCTGCCTCTAGAATATTACTAAAATCTGATCTGTATTTCTGACTGCACATTTGTGATGCTTAATTAGGTTATGAAAATAATTGAATAAATAATTGCATTGTTACGTTATACACCATTTATTATTTATTTGCATAAATGAATGCTCAGAGACGGACAGTTTAAGAAGAATGGGTGTAAATATAGCAAAAAATTGTGAAATAACGAATGGATTATATTTTGTGATTGAATACGAATTTAATTATGCATGTGTTTTTTGTTTGACAGATTAATGGATTTTTGTTCACCATGACAACACTGTTGCATACTTAACAATTTAGTAATACAATTGAATTTATTAAACCATAAAAGGTCATAAATATGACACCGCAGAGAAACGCACGTGGGAATTAATTTAATACTAAATTATAATTTAGGGCTCTTCCGAGGAATATGATATTTGCTCGTACCCCAACCAGTACCGAAACAGGATACGGTTGAAAATTTTAAAATTCATTGCAAAATGTAGGCAAAATAAATCATTAATTTTTCACCTTACAGATAAATTCATTAAGAATGAACCTTGAAAGGATTTTTTTCTCTTTATGTAGGATTTTCTTCCTTTATCCAATCACTGTTGCATGCCCTGGGGTTATATTTCAGATTGAGTCTTTCCAAAATGAAAACCAAAATCAATAAGTTAACTTCCCCACAGAGTGTATTGAAGGATATAGCATGCTTGGCTCTAGGTATATCTTAATGACGAATATATCAACACTATTGTGACGGGTATCAATTAATTTGGTCACGCGATCTACCAATTAGGTTTCGTTGACGATCTGAATGAGAGCATCGAACCGAACCTTACTATATTGATTATTTTGATGGTTTCTTGTTCATTTTGGGTAATAAATAAGTTTTAGTATCGTGCTGCTGATTGGGTGGCAGGGGAAGTTAATTCACATTACGAGTATGTCCAAAGAGGTTCACCACACACATAACATATTCGAATCGTCACAGTAATCCATAAACTGTCGGAAAATAGATTGTTCTGTGTGATAGCGTAAAATTATTGGAGTGGTTAGTAATAAATCTTTCCCAAGAGATATAAGTGCGAGATATTGTGGGGATTTTGTAATGATTTTTGGGCAAGTAAAAGATAACTAAATGAGAAGTTAAGCAATTTTGAGTTATTGTGGTAAAAATGTCAGAATATATGTATGTACATTTGCCTGATTTTAATTAAAAACATTTGTATCTGACCCTCTGTATATTAAATAATTGTTTGAGGCCATAGATAAACATTTGCACAAATGAAAAGTGTCTACAATTTTATTTTACTCTCAAATATTTATCAGACATTTATGAAGGGTGTGCGAAAAATTCCAGGTGGTTTTACTGGGAATTGAACTTGAAACCCCCACTCGCTATTCAAATGCACTAACTTCTGAGCCACAGGTGCTTCTGATAACCAAATATTGTACACAGGTATTCCGTTGATATGCTACATTGTCCATGTTTTTTTTTTTTTTTTTCTTTTTTTTTTTTTTATGCTGGAAAGTATTTACTTACTTAGGTAGCACTACAGTCTGGAGTGGACCTGAACCCCAACCAACAAACCTTTCCAACGAACCCGGTTACGAACCAGCTGGCTACATTTGCACACACCAAGTTGGTTGAAATCCCCGTCCAATTGTTTGCGCCACCTACCGCGAAGTCGTCCCCTATTGCGCCGTCCATCCCGGGCGGATTTGAAGATTTCCTGGTTGGGCTTTATCCTCTCTATATTACCCAGACATCTAAGTTGCTGTATGTGAATTATTCTGGCTAAGTTGATGTCCTTATATAGGCCGTATCGTTCGGCATTGTACCTTCTCCTCCACTCGCCGTCTATGCAGACAGGACTAAAGATCACTCGAAGAACTTTTCTTTCAAAGTAACCAAGGGCATCTTCATCCGATTTTAACAAAGTCCATGCCTCTTCGCCATACAACAGGACTGGGATGATTAGTGTCTTATACAGAGTTACCTTATTATTTAATGCGCAGTATTTTGATCATTGGCTCTTTACAGCCATAGTTGGTGCGGTGAAAGTAATAGCGGAAGAGGGAATGCAGATCTTAGATTACGAGAGTTGATGTTGAGGGATACCATTTGTAGCAGAGCAGGACTTTCGATGTTTCCTGCTAATAGCTGGTGTACAAAGAGGATGTTGGCAATTTTACCTCGTTTTTTCGAATAATTGTACGTTTATTAGTTTTATTATAAACGATACTCATAGGGAGGTAGGTTATATCTGTCGACCCACAGAAGGGCTCGTAGAGCAAAATGGATGATTTAGCGTTGAATAGCCTCCATTCGAAAGAAGTGTGTATCCTGATAGGGCGACCATGCTTGGTTTAACAAATGTGAAAAAGAGAGATTTCGTGACATAAAGGTTGCAAAATTCCTTAGACCAGTATTTCATAAATCCAAGGGCGGAGATAGCTCTACTAATAATGTTATCAATTGTGAGGGTGTTTTCCGAAGGCTGAGGTTTCGCTCGTCGGACCCAGGGTCTCCCAAAGAAACACCCGAAACTTTGGGTAAAGAGGTTACTTATTTATTTAACACCGCAATGAATGTTCAGTTTAGCTGACCTTAACAATATCGAGCTACTTAACAATGAGTTGAGTCCTATTTCAATATATGTTCTTACGAGGCCCGGTGTAAGCTAACCTTAACAATTTTCTTCTACTTAACAATAATTGGATACCTACGTTTGCCTTTCTTTCTAACTTGCTAACTTACTGACTACTCTACTGGTAAGCGTCCGCTGGTGATGGACACTTGAGCAGCAACTGCTTGTGGCAGTTACTTGGCAGCAACACCTTGCGGCGTCACTTAGGCAGCAACTGCTCGTGGCAGTCACTTGGCAGCAACGGCTTAGGGCCGTCACTTGGGCAGCAACTGCTCGTGGCAGTCACTTGGCAGCAACGGCTTAGGGCCGTCACTTGGGCAGCAACTGCTCGTGGCAGTCACTTGGCAGCAACGGCTTAGGGTCCGTCACTTGAGCAGCAACACCTTGCCGCGTCACTTGGCAGCAACTGCTCGTGGCAGTCACTTGGCAGCAACGGCTTAAGGCCGTTACTTGGCAGCACTTGCTTAAGGCAAGTGCTTTCAACAGCGCGGTACACTTCTAGGAGCACGGATCGGATCCTCCAACTCGAGGATTAATTTCAGGATCGGCAATGGCTTATTCTTGGGGAGGATGCGCCCAAAAGCTTGCGATCGGATCGGCTGTGGTCAGCAGCAGTACTCGGAATTGGTACTAAACCAGTGAGTGAGGAACTCTGACGACCACATCTCTCAATCTCCACCTTATGAATTTCCTGCAAGAAGCGAATGCGAATTGTAAAAGCGGATGCAATTCACTTTTGCAAACCACTTGGCCAATGAGATTGAGAGAAGTGGTCATGTTCGTATGGCGTGATCATCACCAGATGTTGTTTGTTTATACTGCACTAGCTATGGACAGTAGTGGCCGTGGAAGTGAACCACAGTGGAGGCGATAAAAAGTGTAACGCTTCGTTACACAATATGAAACCGAAAATTTAGTTTTCTGTCATAAATTACACACAGATCACGCAAATAAAAGGACAGAAGGGACGGGCTCATCACAGATGGGATATAGGGAGTGGTGGAAGACGCTTACGTGAATATGTAATGGCTTGGCATTTGTAAACATCAAGCTCAAGGACAATTTTTCGCACCAGGTTGAGAAGTTATTAAAATTAGCTTGAAGTGGGCAAAGATCAGCAGGGAAGGAAATATGGCTGAAGAATTTCATGTCATCAGCGTAGACAGATAAGTATGAGTTTTCGATTTTATAGTTCACATCATTTATAAACAAAATGAAGACCAAGGGACCAAGATGGCAAAATTTTGAGTCACTCTGGATGTGGCTATGAAAGGGTCGGAAACCGAGCTCCTAAAGAGGACTTTGTATTGCCGTTCATTAGGATATGATTCAATCCACGCAATTAAACCGAGTTGAAAATCTAGTGCCTTAAGTTTAAAAAGAATGATTTCGTGCGAAATTTGATCGAAGGCTTTACTAAGGTCTATGGCAGTTACATCCACTTCTTTGCCATCCTCTAATGCACACAGAGTGTAAGATACGAATTCCGTTAAGTGGGTGGTTGTTGACCTTCCCCTAAAAAATCTGTGTTGGTTTGGGGAAAAGATAGATTTGCAATGGAAGAGCATTATATCATAAGCTTCGGTATGCAGGAGAGTTAAGTCATTATTCGGTAGTTGGGAATTTCGTTCTTAAGACCTTTTTGTAAAAGGGGATTGTGTAAGAGCTCTTCCAAAGCATGGGGAAGACTCCCTGTATATAGAAATGTGAGAGAGAGCAGTAAGGGGTTGGGCTAAATAGTTCACATAATTTTTCAAAACTGTAGAGGGTAGGCCATCGGAAGAGTTTTCGCAATTGAGTTTTTTTATCGTTTCTTCTACGAGAGGCACAGATACTTCAATTGAGTTTAATGAAGCTTGGGCACAGATTCTCATATAGAAAAAGTTATCAAGATTAACTTCAAGCAAGTGGTTGCTAAATGGAAGAATAAAGTAATAAATTTGTGATTACTTTAGGATCGCTCGAGGAAGTATTAGATAATTTCAAAGTAGCAGGATAGTTGTCTGATTTCTTTTTCGTATTAATCAAGATTTACAGAGTTTGGAAAAGTGAGTGGATACGCAAAGGTAATTGAAGAAGTCAGAATCTGAACGAGATTTAAGATAAACGCGCCAGATTTAATTTCTTGTATTGCGGAGCGAGAAGATAAAGAGTTCTTCTGGAGCACAGTAGTTGGTGATAGGGCTTTGTTACTCAATTGCCTTCTTAACCTATAAAAACACAGATTGCCAAGAGTAGCTCTTCGTTTGATCTCCCCACTTGTGCCATTTGTGGAGCTCACCATAGAGCCTAGGTAGACAAAGTCCTTTACTACCTCAAAATAATATCTATCTATTGTGGAGTGTCCAAGACGGCGATATTGGGTTTTCTTTTTTGAAGACGGCATATATTTTGCTTCGCTTTCATTGACCGCTAAGCCCATCTTTGCTATCTCGATCTCAATGCTCGCAACCGCTGCTGAGTTCTTCTTCTTTGCGCTGGAAAGTGAGATCCTTTTAAAGATGAATCTAAGTCCGTACCTAGTAACAGTGTAGGACTTGCAATCACTAAATCCAGCCGATTCCATTACCTTTTCCTAACTTTTTCGCCGTCTTGGCAACCCTGCGTGGAGAAGCGAACAGCACTACATGTTTAAGGCCTTGCTGAGATTTCCTCACTGGGTCACCTTTCTTGTTCCAAATGCCTAAGCTGCCTGGCA
Source organism: Brachypalpus laphriformis (assembly GCA_945910035.1). Lineage (NCBI taxonomy): Eukaryota > Metazoa > Arthropoda > Insecta > Diptera > Syrphidae > Brachypalpus > Brachypalpus laphriformis. Next base: position 284,987,967 of record OX246754.1, read on the forward strand.
ATTTCTTTCGTACAAATACTCGCAACATTCTGGAGCATCCAGCATTCCAGAGTCGTTATTTCAATCCTTAAATTCCAAAAAAAAAAACATTTCAGAATTTATCCCACAAAATAAGGGTTACTTGAGAAATATTACCGCCTACATATCCTCCCTCTCATGCCAGAACCATAAATGTGCACATTTTGTTTTTTTGGGTTTAATAGTTGCTTGGATAAGTCTTTCTGTATTGTATGTTGTGCCGGTACCGTGAGTGTGCAGACAGTGTGAAGACAGCAATTTCTTACTTTGTCAATTATAATTATACGACAGCCATTAACGTTTAAACGTCATTCCCCAAAAAATTCGAATTTGCACATTCGTGGATCTTCCATAAGAGGGACGACATGTTTTAAGGTGAATATTGTACATAGTCTGTGTAAGAATCATATCTGCAGCGTTTATATTTTACGAGCTAGAAGGTGGTGATAGACAAACAAGCAGACAGATGGACGAGCGAGCGCAAGCAATAGGATTTCCGTAGTATGTATATTCACGCACTGGATAAAGTCGTTCTCTATTTTAGACCAATATACTAAGTAGGCAACTGATATGGCTATAAGTACCAGGAAGATGAAGCTGTAGATCTCAATCATGCGGCATAAGTGCTCTATATGGTTATTAGGACTGAAATTTCAACACATATGTATGTATCACCGAGCCAATAATTTACTCAGATCTCATAGCACGCCGTAACCGTCTTGCTGTGATCAGATTACGAAATTACCATCAAACAGCAGCCAGTTTAGCCATCTTTATACGGTGAAGAAAAGCAATGACGACAGTAGACCAAGTGGGCACTACGGGGTACGTTCAAAAATCCAATTCAGAACCACATTCCTCATATTGTGCACATCATTTGGAGGATAAAAAAAGTGTTTAGTAGAAAAGGTGTTACTTGGGCTTACCACTAAATTCCTGTTGGACGAAATAAAAACTGAAACCAAGAACGTTTTTGAATCCGTTTAAAGGCGCCTGTAAGTAGTAACACGTTATTGTGTTATGCAGGCAAAAGTTTGATCCACTGGTAGCGAAGACTTTACAAGTAAGACTTCAATCCCCAAGATGTTGAAATGAAATAAATGAAGACACTGATAACCAGACATTTATTTCAAGTAGAAGAGCGAAACCAAGCGCAATATAGCAGTTGAATTTGAAAGTACGTCGTGGCACTAATATCGATTCAACTTCTTCGTGGAAAACTCGAAAACATACTGTAAGGTTTTTAAATTTTTCGACTTCAGTTTGGTTCCTTTAAAAATTTGATAAATCTCCATGCTTAGTTTCATACCCACATATCTCAAAAGCAACGAGTAAACTCACATCAATGTGGGTGGGAACATGATGAATGTGTTTAAATGATTCGAAATAATTTTGTGGAAATCAACTTTTTTTTATGCTGTCGAATGTGATGAATTTAAGTCTTCAGTGAAGTGAGGATTATTTGCCAACAGGTATGCAGAACGGTTACCGAGAAAATCATCTGTTAAGGTAAAAAGTTATGAATACATAAATAAATAATATTCAGCTAACTGCATTTATTATATCAAACGACCCATGATGATCTGAATACGTTAAAGTATCTATATTGACAACTGTTAAACATTTAGTACGTTGAATTTGGAACTAATTTTCCGAATTTCTATAATAGTTGTTGAAATTCCGTATGGAGAAGAATCTTGTTTAATATATTTCTTTGGAACCTTTAAAACGTAGTTTACTACGTGTATATCTGATTTATATAATCCCTGAAATGTATCCCTGAAGGTTAAGGATGTTGTAATTGCCTTGTCACGAAAAAAAAAAAAAGACCGAAATTTCGGAAGACTTGGATAATAATACATCAAATTTCGTAAAAGCACAACGTAAAAGATTGACGAAATATAACATATGCATTTTAACTACCAGGACCTGTTCAAAAATTTTTCAGCAGTAGGAACAGATGTCTCTACGAACCAGGAGATACGACGCATAGGATCAAAATAGGTGGAAAAGTTCCTGCGTGTATATTTATGAGATTTTGGCAATGCGTCTCCAATCTGTAATTGATATCATAATGCATGCCCCAACAGATAAGCATGTTCAAAGTACGCCGCATGGTAACTTCACAACACTACAATTGGTAACGTCTTCTAGGTACTATTTATCGTCAGACTAGCTGATATCTCGCATAGGTCTGTAGGGTTTTTTGACGTGAAAGCTTCGTCTTTAAAATCGATGCCGGGTGTGGGGAGGCAATTGGGCCCAAATGATCGACAGTTTCTATCGAAGTAATTTCAAACGTAGAAAACTCGGCTAAAAATACACAATGCATCAGTATCTTAGTCCCGTTTTAAAGGGGAAAGATGAAAGTTTGTGCCAGTTCCTGGCAGTAGGATGTCGAAGAGTGCGTGATCTAAGCATACCCCTGATTTTCGACTTACCTAATTCGACACGTGTCCGATTTTCTTAAAATGTGGCGGTATATGAAAGCAAAGTACAACGACAATTACGAATATGTAGAGCACAAGATTTGAAAAAGAATGACACCGAAAACATCGGGCCTCAACGCAAAACCAACGTGCAGTGCTGCCGCGCATATAGGCAACGTAAGCGTTCGACACCTGGCTAGGCGGCATCTGACGAGCCTGGATGAAGTATGAATGTAGATTTCGTTGCTGATGAGATGGAGAGTGCAAGGAGATTGATCCAAATCCAGCTTTTAATTTATCCCATGAATATCTCGTCCTACAGTCATAGGCAAATCCCAAGCTGTGACTAATTATTTTAAAAGAAACACAGTACCCAGAAAATCTACCAATTCGTGCCAGCGTATCCCGCCTAGTAAGATTGCAATAAAACGATACTCTACAAATAAATCACAGAAGGACCTTAAAAAATAAAGCTCTGAGCAAAAGATTGAAACAATGTAAACGTTATTTTTAAAGTTGCAAAACCTTTCATGGCTATTTGGTAGTATGGAGATATCTTCCTCTAATATATTTGTTCTCTTCAGATAGTTTCGTATACGGCTTTAAATCCACTGGACGGGTTTATTAATATCACTTGAACGTTTTTTTTTTTTTTATAATATCCTTCTACTGACGCTCAGGGCACGGGCAGGAGGTCTATCTACTACTACTTTCGCCTCTTAGCCGGGGTTTTTTTTTTTTTTTTTTTTGCCGAGAGTAGGTGAAAAATCTTCTAAAGACACCATAAGGCCCGACCGAGCGTGCTTATGGTAGTGTGAGATGTTTACTCACTAAAAAAACACCTCTCCTCAAAAGTAATACTACAACTAAGCCGACGCTTATCCAGCAGTTTTATTTTCGCTTACGATACACGTGATTTTTGGAAAACAAAAAAAAAAATGTTCGTACGAAGTAAAAAGAAATGTATAACTTTAAGCAGGTTAAATTCCAATGAAAGTTACTGCCTTTTTCGCGGCCGGCATATGCTATGACGCGAGGTCAAAAGGTTTTATCCTTTGCAGACGACGAATTGAGTTATTCGCATTCGCGTCAAGTAGTTGAATGACGGTACGGTTACAATGGCCGTGAACACGATCTTTGTGTTTACGCGCAAATTTTGTTATCTCTTCGACGACGCTGGGAATTCCCAGATCTCGAGAATATCTTCGTTACGTACATACCACGGTGCGTTAACGATCGTTCTAAGAACTTTATTTTCAAAAGTCTGTATGATGTTTCTATTGCTTTTCTTGGTACAACCCCATAGTTGTATACCATACGTCCACACAGGCTTTAGCACTTGCTTATATATAAGCAGTTTGTTATGTAGGCTCAACTTCGAATGTTTTCCGAGTAGCCAGTACATTTGTCGGTATTTGTTTTCTAGCTCGTCGCGTTTCTTTTTTACGTGTGATTTCCATTTGAGCTTAACATCTAGAGTCATTCCTAGATATTTTGCTTCGTTTGCGTACGGTATTTGAGCCGAGTTAAGATATAGAGGTAATCTATCCCCTTTTTATAGGTAAAGTTAACGTGAGTAGATTTGCTTTCGTTCAGCACAATACGCCAAGAATTCGTCCAAGCGTGGACTTTATTAATAGCATGTTGCAGCTTTCCAGTTGCTGCTGCAATAGTTTCGCCCGTGGTCAATATCGCCGTATCGTCCGCAAACGTGGCGACGACACAGTTTCTTTCCTGCGGGATATCACGCGTATAGAGTACATATAGAAGCGGGCCAAGGACACTTCCTTGTGGAACTCCGGCCGCAATCTCCTTGAAGTCAGAGTAATCGTTTCCGTGCTTAACACGAAAGAGTCTCTCGGTGAGATACGATAGTAAGACTAGAAAAAGTTGCCGTGGCAGTAGTCGTTGCAATTTATACTCCAAGCCTTCGTGCCAAACCTTATCGAAAGCTTGTGAGACGTCAAGAAATACACCACAACAAATCTTTTTTTCTTCCAGAGCTTTCTCAATCACGTCACTTATTTTGTGGACTTGGTCAATTGTAGAATGTTTAATTCTAAATCCAAACTGATGGTCAGGAATGAGACGTCTTTCGTCGATTACGGGCTGTAGACGTTCGGAAAGAAGTTTTTCAAATATTTTTGAGATAACCGGCAATAGGGAAATAGGCCGATATGATTTCTTCTCATTTAGCGGTTTGCCTGGTTTCGGGACCATTATAATCTCGGCGACTTTCCATTGCCTCGGAACATAAAGCAATCTGAACGAAGCGTTGATCAAATAGAGCAGTTTGATAATAGCTTTATTCGGCAATTCCTTGACTACCTGCGCCGTTATCAAGTCGTAACCCGGAGCTTTTTTTGTCTTTAAATTTTTAATCACTTCCCTCAGTTCAATCAATGCAACTTTTTTTACTTTAAAGTTGTCAGATGTTGTGACTGGGCGGGCGTTAACGAAGGGCCGTCGAACGGCTTAAACGTTTCTTCTAAGTGCAAAGCAAAAGTTCTGCCTTTTCGTTGTCGCTCTTGGCCCAGTTTCCATCGATTTTGCGAATTGGTGGTGCTTGCATTTGAGGTTTCCGGATGGCTTTTAGCGCATTCCAAAGCGAATATTTTGATTCTCTTTCACCGGAGAGATTTTCAAGACAGGTCGCTATCTTTTTGCTTTTAAAGTCGCGAATACTATCTTTAAGGCGATTGCATAGTCGGTTAAGGACCGTTTTATGCTGCGGTGCACGAGTGCTTTGCCATTTCTTTCGTGCTTTTCGTTTCTCTCTCACCAGTTCAACGATTTCCCTGGGATACTTTTCGTTGCGGTTGATCTTATAGCTTCTAGAAGGAGTGTTTCTCCATGCCGCTCTTTGAATTGCTTCCACGAAACGATCAATTTCGTCCTCTAGTTCACAAGGTGTTCTAAGTGATACATTTAAAGCCCTCCCAATTTGTTCTATTGCTAGTGAGTCTTGGAGGTCCTTTTTTCTTGATCAGCGCTTCTCCAAGTAATAAAATTACCGGCGAGTGGTCAGAAGAGAGATCAAAACATTCTTTGACTGTAATAAACTTCTCGTAAATGCCTTTTGCAACGAAAAAATCGATAAGATCGGGAATTTTTTGTGAGTCAGTTGGTCAATAGGTCGGTTTTCCTGTCGAATAAAAACAACAACCGAATTCATATGCCACTTCGTAGAGAATTTTTCCTTTAGAAGATGTACATCTTGAACCCCAGAAGGTGTGCTTCGCGTTGAAATCTCCACCAATAAGAAAATTTGAACCAAGGTCATTGAAGACACGAAAGTAGTCATCTTTTTCTAGTAAGCATCGCGGCGGACAGTAAACAGATGCTATATTGTAGCTCAGGTATTTATTTTTAACCCTTACCGCGCACAACTGCAGTTTTTCCAGCTCTATGCTTATATCGGCCGAATGTTCGATGTTAGTTTTAATGAATAAGGACGAACCGCCCCGCGCTCTATCAGAAGGATGGTAGGCGTGATAACCAGCGTAGCCTCTTATCTTTATTTGCGACTCCCTTGTTAGATGGGTTTCGGAGATCAAACATATGTCGATATTTTCTCTTATTAGAAACATTTCTAATTCGTTAGATTTTTGTAAGAGTCCATTTGCATTCCATGTTACTATTTTAAGCAAAGCGTCCATATTTACTTAGATTTAGATATAAGGTTAGCCATACAAAAGCTTTCGACGTTACTAAGACGTTCGAGAATCCGTTTGTTAACTTCACATTGTTCCTCGAACTTAGCGTAGATGCAGTTCAGAATTTCATTCAACGGATCAGAAGGTGGGCCGTCGTTTCGTTTGGTTGCTTTGACTGCAGCCTGAGAATACGTCAGACGTACGGTGTTCGCTGGCTTATCCGAGGTTATTTTTCGTTCAGCCTTTTTAGTGGACGACTTTGACGTACGTTTAAGCCGGAGTGTTGCTGTCCATTCGCTTGATATGTCCGATCCAAAAAGTCATAGAACATTTCCCTTTTCGACTACATCCACATTTTGGTACAGTTCATAGAGTTAGCAGTTGTGTTTTCTCCTCCATTCACCCTCTACAGAAATTGGACCGAATTTTCGACGAAGAATTTTTCTCTCTAAGGAACCCAGTATCTGATCTGCTCTCTTGATAATGCAGTAATCAGAACTTGCGGCATATACTCCAAAAAATTATGCGTTTCCCCCGGATATGGATGTGGTGGGCGGAATGTATAATTTTTTTGGAGTATGTATCACAAATTCTTTCAATAATTTGTTATTTCGGTACCCCACTTAACACTTTAAATTTCCAACAAGCAATAGTTGAAATAACCTCCTTTTCCACGCCGGATATCAAGGTAAGATGAACTAAAATGCTTAATAACATCGAATTCATATATTTTGAGAGTGAAGTTTTATCCCAGACTGTAGACAGATACTTCTTTGTTTGTTGACAGCATAAATTTGGTTTTGCCTTCATTAACTTCAAGACCATTCTCTCTAACTTCTCCTTTAAGAGCTGTGAAAGCTTTTATAACGATTCGCTACGATATCTATATCGTCCGCATAACCAAGCAGCTGTACAAACTTGTTGAAGATAGCGCCTTCTATATTGACGCCATCTATATGCACATTCTTTATTATGAAATTGAAGAAGACGCATAACAGCGGATCCCCCATTTTCGAATTGTACAGAAGACTATGTGTTTTCCAGTGGATAGTATCATATGCTACTTTGGAGTCGATAGATTTAATTTTCATAATACATTTCATTTCTAAGGCGAACCCCACAGGCGGATCAGTAGAAATACGGTGAAGTGGGAGGGCTGTGATCCCTTATTTTCGGATCATAACCTTGCTGATAATAGGAAGAAGAAAAATACATTTCGATAGTTCCAGTTCCAGCGCGGAACTATTCGGCGATAGAGACTTTTACTAAACTAATTTCAGACGTTGCAATCGAAAAAACCTTCGACGCGGTTTGATTAAATGTATGATGTATGAGTAAGAATTCGTGGTAATAGCTAGACAATACACGACGACTAAACATTTTAATGTCTTCAATGGTCCTATATACACGTATATACATATTTCTGAAATGTTAAGGCGTTTAGATAATTCGCTAGCGTTCGCCGACAACGCTATTCTGTATGCAACTGGCTTAAAAATACAAAATATTCCAGGTAAACCTCAAAATAACTTTAATAAGCTCCCAGTAAGAATTGAGATAAACCACGGAGAATGTAAAGCTATACTATTCCACTCATTCGGTAAGACGCGACTAGAAGAACCTACAAATAATGAGTTTAAATGGTCTTCGCATCGAGTCAATAAGGAACTATAACCAATACACAAATATACAGTTAAAAAACCAAGGGAGTATTTCTATAAAACGCGTTTTTACTCCAACTATTTTCCTCTTTTATATGTTCTCCACCACCCCATCCCAAGTGAAGGAGTGAAAGGAAAGAGTACAGAGAAAAATCGAAAAATTAAAGATTGAAAGGTAAGGGAAAAGGAGTTAGGTGACAATTCGCGTGGTGGTTTGAGGTCAGATTTCAAGGTCATATTTTACCAAGCCTTCATTAGTTCAATCCTGACTTATGCGAGTCCACTACGGTGGAACATAAGTTTATGAGAAGCTTTGGTTATTCGCGGTTCAAAAAATTATATAAAGGAACATGTATTTATTTTCTATGAAACAAATAGAGTCAGTCCGGACAATTGCAAAAGCTTAACTCTACTGCGAAGGCATAACACTGGCTAAGGTCGGTTCAATTGATAGTACCGATTGATGATTGATGTAATTAGCGGGAGGGAAAAAAATATTGTATCATCATGATCATGAAGCTATAAAAAAATAAGAAAACCGTACTCCCCAGTTATCTGGATGCCACCCTTGAAGTTTTTCTGAAAGCTAATATCATCCTCCAATATCGTGCAAAGATGTTATTGCATTCAAGGGATTTTTTCCTAGGCATAAATTAATATTAATAAAAAATAAAACAGCGGATCTCGATGGCATATCTGATCATGATTTGCTTTTCAATACTTATGATATTCATTTTTCGCATATTAATTCACCTCTACAGTCTGCTTCAAACGGCTGCAGGTTTGGTTCCTTGGAATCAATCATCCTAATGACAAAATAAGAAATGTTCAGTCGTTTGTATGCAATTTATTTCATAATTATGTTTCTTTGAAAACTGTGTCCATCCGTAATAAGAGTTGCCCTTGGTTCACTACTGATGTGATTAATGCAATTAGGAACAAAAATAGACTTTACAGCAGGTGGAAGCGTACGCCTAATTCCTTTAATTGTACTTTGTACAAAATAGCTTGTAATACAGCAACTCGCACTACTCGAGTTTCCAAAAGGAGCTTTTATAGCTCAAAATGAAATACAGCGCTTCCATGTAAAATCTTCGTGAGGTTGGTATAAGCAGTAAAGGTAATGGGACCTGTATAATTGATCCTGACGTATTGAATGACACCTTTCTTTCTAATGTACAGTCTTTTAATGCTCATTTAACTTTAGGCGTTCAAAATGGAAATCTGCCTGAACTTTCTTTTAACAGAGTGACTTACTTAGATGTCCATCAAATTATTATGAGCATAAAGTCGAACGCCATTGGTGAGGATGGAATTAAAATTTGCTTTATTAAAATGATTTCTCCTTTTATGATCAATCATTTAACGCACATATTGAATTCTTGTTTGATGCCCTCTATCTTTCCTCAATCTTCGAAACTCGCTAAAGTTCTGCCTGTTGCTAAGAAGTCGAAAGCAAATTCAGCTATTGGCTTTAGGCCAATAAGCATACTACCATGCCTTTCTAAGGTGCTTGAGAAAGTGATAGCACTACATATTCGTAGTCATCGTGACCAACACTCATTACTTTATCCTTTACAGGTTTCAGAGAGGACCATACTTGTGCTTCTGCTATGGTCAATATAATGGACGACATAAGGATACGTTTTGATAAAGGAGATCTTTCTTTTCTTTGTTTGGTCGACTTCTCAAAGGCATTTGATACGGTTAACCATGAGCTTATTTGCGGCGATTTTTTAACTTTAGCTCAATGGCGTCAAGTTTGCTCCTTAGTTATCTTAGCAACAGGCAACAGAGAGTTGTGGTAGCTGATAAATGCTCGGCGTTTAAATCTGTAAAACAGGGTGTACCGCAGGGTTCTATTCTTGGTCCTATTCTGGTTTGTATATTTGTCAATGATTTGCCGTCTGTTTGTAAGTTTGTATCTACTCATTTGTATGCAGATGACGTACTGTTCTGTTTATCTGGTCCTCTCTGTTACATATCCCAACTGTGTTCGAAATCGACTGAAGATTTGTCTGCAATTCACCGTTGGTCTGAATCTTATCTTGTTTTAAATCTACTTAAATCCCAAATTATACCAATATGCCATAGATCATTAGCCTCTAATCATTAGACTCTAATCTACCTACTGAACTAGAAACTGAATTGGTAAAACAAACTTGGCGCTTATGCTGTGATAAGGAATCCAGCTTAATATAAAAATCCCCTGCGTATGATAGTATGGGAACAGTCATTGTTAAAACCAGTCTGCGACTGGTTTCCATAGATGTAAAACTCGCAGTCACCCACAGTTTTCTGAGACAACTATAAATTCGACCATTGGCAAAGCTAATGTGATGATCATAGCAGGATAAACTAGGGTTTATTTTATAGCCCAAACTAGTAATCGAATCAACGTAAGTCAGTATTTCTAGTTCGAAACTGACTTACGTTGATTCGATTACTAGTTTGGGCTATAAAATAAACCCTAGTTTATCCTGCTATGATCACATTAGCTTTGCCAATGGTCGAATTTATAGTTGTCTCAGAAAACTGTGGGTGACTGCGAGTTTTACATCTATGGAAACCCGTCGCAGACTGGATGTTTATATTAAGCTGGATTCCTTATCACAGCATAAGCGCCAAGTTTGTTTTACCAATTCAGTTAGGTACATTTATGCATTAAAAGATATTCTCGAATTTCACATATTTCTACCAATCTACTTGGTTGTACCATGGAACAATACTTCAGAGTTCGGAAATGCATTTTTCTACATAAAATCATTAACCGGAAAAAACCCGACTACCTTTACAAAAAGCTGTCTTTCTCGCATTTTCGAAGAACCCTTAATATCAATATGTCTTCTTATAATTATTTGAATTTCTCCCGGTTATTCTTTATTCACTCTGTTAGGCTGTGGAACTCTTTACCAATACATATAAAAGGATTACAAAATGCACATAATTTCAAAAAAATCCATTTATAGCTACTTCTCAATGCAGCAATAACCCCTTCCTCTATTTTTCTCTTTTCTATATCTAGTTAACTAAATATACGTATAGGTTTCTTATTCTTTTTTTTCTCTCTCTTTTCTTCTTATTTGTTCCTTAATTATATAATATTGTATAATCATATTGTAACAAAAATCGCCGATCAAGCCGAATACTTCAAGGTTTAAGCAGAAGATGATGGAGATAAAAATAACCGAATATCTCTGGTTCCCGAGAGGGTTATTTTTTATTTAAAAAATGTTTTTGACTAAATTTACTTTAAACAAAAAATTTAAATCTAGTACAATTTTATTTTTTTGCTTGAGAACTGCGCGTCTCTAGTGATCACTGTCACTGCTGACCAAAACAAACTCTCCCCTAGACTTCTGTCAACCTCCTTTTATATCCGACTCTGGATTTCCAGGCAAATGCCAAATTTTCCAGTTCGCCGCTGAAACTTTATTTGTAGAAAGTCTGCCAAGTTCTAGAATCTTCGAGTTGACAGCTTCTAGGGCTTTCGCGATTGTGCTTGGCTTTGGTGTTATGTTCCTGATCCGGTTTGTGCGCTCGCGTAACATTACCCCCTCCTTAGGACTCAAAGCTCCTGCTGAGTTCCACAAAGGTAATAGAAGAGCGTTTATGCAAAGAACTCTTTCCTCTGCCAATTTCTCTGGACTTTTCTTCGAAAGGTCTTGGAGATGTTTGGTCGTGGGTTGAGTTGGTTGTGAGTCCTCGCATCGCTTAGCCGCGCATACGTGCCTGACGACTAGTTCGCTAAAATTGGGACAGGAGCCCATTCGTTGTCGCTCATTTACCTCTGGTGGCTGCGTTGCTAATCGTGCCGCTTGTAGTGACGGGTGGGTAACTGGATCAGGGCAATAATCTACCGGGCTTCGATGGCGGTGGTCTAACTTATCAGACTGCTTTACGGGTTGTGCTGGGCGATCCAAAATCGTTAATGGTTCCGCTCGATACTGCAATCGTGATTGACATTCGGCGTCCATACTTGTTCTGGGATGGCTGCTTTCCTCTTTCATCTGATCGTCTAGGTTCACTACCGCCAATGCGGGAGCTCTGGGGGACTCTTCCTGATCATCCGTATGACAGCCAATTTGCGACTGACACGGGTTTTCCACTGGCATCACTCGGAGCGACGAGTTCGCAGGTACTGCTGTGGTAAATGCAACTTGGGCTAATTTCTCCTTCAGTCCATCTAGCCTTCGTTCAAAACCATTTTGGAACTCCACCATCTCCAACATCACCGTTTCCATGAGTTGGTTTTGCTTCCGGGTGACCTCTTTGAGTATCCGTCTTACTTCATCGGCGTTCATTTTGATTTACGTGGTAGGAATTATGCTTAATTCTGTCCACATAACCCCACATCTGACACCAATGTAAGAAAAATCGCCGATCAAGCCGAATACTTCAAGGTTTAAGCAGAAGATGATGGAGATAAAAATAACCGAATATCTCTGGTTCCCGAGAGGGTTATTTTTTATTTAAAAAATGTTTTTGACTAAATTTACTTTAAACAAAAAATTTAAATCTAGTACAATTTTATTTTTTTGCTTGAGAACTGCGCGTCTCTAGTGATCACTGTCACTGCTGACCAAAACAAACTCTCCCCTAGACTTCTGTCAACCTCCTTTTATATCCGACTCTGGATTTCCAGGCAAATGCCAAATTTTCCAGTTCGCCGCTGAAACTTTATTTGTAGAAAGTCTGCCAAGTTCTAGAATCTTCGAGTTGACAGCTTCTAGGGCTTTCGCGATTGTGCTTGGCTTTGGTGTTATGTTCCTGATCCGGTTTGTGCGCTCGCGTAACAATATATTTTATTTGTCGTGGGCGCCGTGGCGTAAGTGGTTAGTGTGTCGGATCACTATGCATGAGGTTCCAAGTTCGAATCCCAGAAAACACAAAAAAAAGTTTTTTCACGGTCCCACCTCTCGCGAGCGTCTGACAAACATCCGAGAGTATTGTTGTCACGAAAAGCTTCTCAATTCGCCGTTCGGATTCGGCATTAAACTGTAGGTCCCTTCCATTCGTGTGAAAAATATAACGCACACAACATTAGTGGTTGCAAGAAGCTAGGCCCTGGCACTTTAAAGAGCTGTTGCGCCAAATATTTGTATTTGTATATATTTTATTTTCTATGTTAAAACTAATACTATGTTTGTACTTTTAAAGACTAGGTCTTACTGGTCTATTCTTATACTTGTTAATAATAAATTAATGAATTGAATTGAAATAGAGCCCTACGCTCCAGCCCGGAAAATCTTCGAGTCCACCCCTAATAAACGGCCTCGCGACAGCTGGTGCGAATCAGTGGAGGGGTCCTCAACCAACTTGACGTGCGCTACTGGAGGCAGCTGGCTTGTAACTAGTTCAGCTGGAGAGTTTTGTCGTTTGAGGCCGAGGTCCACTCTGGACAATAGCACCACCTATACATGTAAAAAAAAACCAAAACAATTACGTCTCTAATAACCTAATAATCGATCCCAAGGGGACTATGTATTTACTGGGTGCCATAGTAAACTCTGGAGTAACATGGGATGACCACATATCCAACATTGCAAAATCAGCTTCAATGAAGTTGAGCTATCTTTTCAGAGCAAAGAAGCACCATACACAGCCGCAACTTGTTCTTTTATGCAAAGCACAAGTAAGATAGCAGCTTAAGTAGTGCTCTCATGTTCGGAGATCGGCCCCAAAACACTATTTAAATTTACATAACAGCATTCGGAGCCGAGCAGTTCGCTTAATAGAAGGTCCAGCACGTCAAAGCTTCAACCCTTGGCTCATCGAATGCAGGTGGCAAATTCATGCCTGTTAAATAGATAAAAGCATGGCAGATGTTCGGAAGATCTCAACAGAATGACCCCTAGAAACTCGACATTTCAACGTCGTTCCCTTTCAATGATGTTCCCTTTATCACTGCTGTGGCAGTACATCCATATTTTGATCATCTACCGTATTTTGAACTCGTATTGGTTTATTTGGTGTGAAAGATTCTTGATGAATCAGAGTATGGTGGTTCTTCTGTACCTTTTGACAGTAGTGGCATTTTTGGTCCGCGGTTGTCAGGTAATTCCGCAAAGTTGGTCCTTTAGGGTAGGCTTTTTGGAAAGGATGGTCCCGCCTTTTGTTTGTCCGAAGGCTTCTAAGGCTTGGAACCTGTATGTTAGGAATTTGTAAAATTGTTCCAGCGTTGGAATTTCCTTAACATTTGCGAGTGATTATTCATATAATTTCATAGATTCATAGTCCAACTTCTGGGTCATTTGGTACAGATTATAGGACCCCATGTTGACGTGTCGATGCCGATGCTGCTTATTCCGTATAAACATTCTTTTGTCGAGTCGTGCATTCTCTTCAAGACACTACTGGACTCTATTTCCACTTTTGGCTGAGTGAATAGGGTGTGCAGATAGGCTGTTAGTAACTTTTTCTTGTTTTCATACCTCTCATTGAGCAGTTTCCATGCCACAGTGTAGTTAGAGTTACTAACTTCTAAATGATTTAAAAGTTTATCTGCTTCTTCCTTCAGATACTGCATTTTCTCCACGTCTGATAGCCTTCTGTTGGTATGAATCAATTGCTCAAAAATATCGTAAAATTCAATTAAAGTGCTGTAAATACTTGCCTTCGAAGGTGGGAATTTGAAGGCGTGGAAGTCGCCCGTCATGCTCTGCTTGGCTGCTTGTTTCGGCGCGTTTCATTTCCCGCATGGAAATTATGATGCCGGAATACCTCTTCCGAAGATTGTCTACTTGCACTTTAAACATCTCTGTTTTGTTTGTCTATGTCATCTTCGAACATCAACACTTCCTCATGAATGGACTCGATTTTTCGCCATTCTTTCATCAAGTATTCGTCTGAAATTCGATGCTGGCATTGCTCGTATTGTCATTAACATTGACGAACTCCAATTGTTTGCCAAATGGCGTAATGCAAATTTGCGCACGCTTCCACTTTAGTGAATGTGTGTCAATAGGTATAGGTGCTGACTTCGCACCTTCTGCTGACAAAGTGGATTTCGACGTACAGGGTTCGTTGTCCGCTTTTCCTGATGTTTCTTCACTTTTTGATTCAGTTGAATTTTTAATTCGGCTGTTGTTGCGAGCTGCACTGACCTGCCCAATGCAGCTGTTTAAGAAGCAAGTTCTGTTGTATTTTAGTTAAGTTCGTCTCCATAAGTTGAATACTCCCAATCAAAATGAAAGCCACTTTATAAATTTATAGACGAAATTGATGTGCATTTTCCATTATCTACAACTACAGTAGAATATTGACCTTTCGAATAAAAGAACACATCACAAGCAACAAACTATCTTTCGTAACAACATTCACCAAAAAAGTCTTCACTTTCGACGAAGCTTTTTAGTAAAGTAAATATCCCAAAGTTGATCCTTGCCCTGTCACAAATCAAATGTCAGTATCCTTCATTCTCAGAAGGACGAACTTTTCCCCAGCGATGCCATCCACCCAATCTACTCGTCTATGTGTCAACAAATTTATTCTATTTACATGCAAACAAAAGTAAAGTGATTATTTACGCTTATCGATGCATACATTGTGCAACCGGAAGAGTTGGCTATTAATTGAAATGTGTGCCCCCAGAGCGTTGTTTATTTGTCAGATGCCCGGAGAATTTAATTAATTAAGTTTCGGTGAGATTTCGAAGTGATTCTCTCATTTAACTGCAACCGTATTGTTGTGTGTAATTATCTTGTTCCGAAGCAAGAGAGTTTGACACTTGTATAGTTTACGATAACAATCGAATTACAATTACTCTCTTCGCACAAACAAACAGGATGATTGAAATTAATGTGAATCCCATGGAAATGTAATGCGACACTGAGTGTGTGTGTCCAGGTGGTGGAAGTTCACCACAACTGTGTCCGCACTCCCATTTCCTAAAATTTATTTCTTTTGCAGGACATTAATACGTGTCCTTAAATAAAAGGATCTTTTTTTATGGGAAAAGGTGAAAAGCATTATTTAGGTGAGCATATAATTTACGGTTGGGAGTATGTATATGTAGGTGTATCATAAATAAACAGGAATAGATGGGCCAGGCAAACAGGATGCTAACCAAATGTGTTTAATATTTCATACCCCGCAGCGAGAGCCATTGCAGAAAATTGGGCGCAATTTTCAGATACTACTAAAATTCAAAACTACCCGACCTTGTGGGTAAGGCCGCCCCATTCATGGTTTTTACTGACTGGACGACATAATACAAAAGGTATTCAGTTCAGTTGCGTGTACACAAATTGGTGATAGCAAATTACCAGTCCCGGATGGAATCCCGAATAAAGTCCGGAAAGCAGCAAAACTTGATGCCTTTGCAGAAGTCATACAGAGCTGTCAAAGAGAAGAGATATTCCCGGATCACTGGAAGTTACAGCATCCGGTGTTGGTCGCCAAGGGAAATAAAACTCCCGGAGTCCTCATTTGGCTATTGAGTACGTTGGGGAAAATATTGGGAAAAATTGTATATAATAGACTGCTGCCAATAGCCGAAGAAAGAGGCGCTTTTTCAGGAAACAAAAGAGTACTGTGCCGTAGTTACACTAGACATCAAAAATGCAAGTTGATCATGTACCTATATAATGGACTCTGTTGAAAAAATTAATATGCCAAACTATATTCCTAGGGTAGTATAAAGCACTTTAGGAATAGGAAGTTAAGCGAAGAAGGTACCAAACACTACAACGCCGTCAAGAACTAAAGTAATAGGCTTCGCAATGACCTCGCTGTTGTGGCCGTTGCGAAACACGTTCATGAGGTAGGATCAGAAATATATGAAGCGATTTCATAAATTAAAACCTGGTTGGGGAGAGCAGACTTGGATTAAGCGGAGCAGAAGATGGAAGCAGTTCTAACCACCAGCCGCAAAGCAGTAGAATATATGAACATGCGCGTAGGAGATCAAATGTTTGAATTTAAACAGGCAATAAAATATCTAGGTTTAATGATGGACAACAAGCTGAACTTTAAGCTGCATCTGCAGTATGTAGGAAAAAAGGCGTGGGTTGATGCTAGGGCAACAAAAGAATTCAGACGGAAACTATCAACTGTTTATAGACTTGGCGCCCATAGAACAGGAAGCAGCATGTATCGTAGCGGGCGAATCGATATCTTGGTCGACGAAATGAAACGAGTATAGAACACAAAACTCGTGAATCGACACCATGTGGGAGCTATAAAAGCGGAAGGAAGGGCGATCTCAATTGGCAAAATGACAAAACCGATGGGATGACGCTCAATATTAAGATGAACATACAAACTCATCGCCGACATAGAAATTTATGTGAAAACGAAGGTAGGAGAGGTGAACTATTATCACACAGTTTCTAACTGGTCACGGAAGGTACAGAAAGCACCTGCACAGATTCGGGCATAAATGATGGATACAATCTTCTCAGATTGATTCAGTCGTGTTTTACGTGCTAGTCATCCATAGACGATCTAAACTGGATATCCCTTTTGATTAGTTTAAAAAATTATTTTATTTTCTTTTATTGAATTTTTATTCATATTTTTCTTATTATTATTATTTTTTTTTTTAAGGTAGAATAGGTCAAGTTAGGTTAAAGGGGTTAGCTGCATCGAATGGGTGCAGCCTGCACTCGGATCTCAATAATAAGGCTGAATAAATCCATTTATTGTGTTTCTTAATAATTATATTTCGTTGGTGTTTCTTTTTAATTTGACTTCATTTTTGACTTTAAACGGGACAAAAGATTATCTAGACTCAATTAAAAAATTAAAAATTAAGTCAATTCAGATTTGACTTAATTGAAGATCTTTTTACTGGCAACACTGCTGAAAAGTTCTAACTTCTTCTCAGTTTTCTTTCTTTTGTGTACTCTGTTAGTTCTATCAACACTATATCTGTGGTTTCAAGCAATAACCGCTTAAGTCGATTTTCACAATTTCTCAGAAAACGAGTTTGAAATTTTCCTTTTTCCCTTAAACGTATGGGATTTTGCTATATCGGTCTTGTTTCTTTACTTACAACTCGATAACCACTGCAGGCCTTTTTCTACCGCCTACCCTAGTAGGGAAGAATAGAAAAGCGGTCATATACCTAATGCCGAATCTATAGCCATCTATAAGATGGTTCAAAAATGAGCACTTGTGTAGGATCAGGCTTCTTCTCCGACCCCCTAGGTATATCGAAATCCATACGACTTCCAGACCACAGCAGCGTTTTCCAAGCAGAGGTTTTAGCAGTGGCAACAACCGCCCGTGAGTCTGCGGTAAAAACAATACCACCAGAAGTTATCACCATCTTTGTCGATAGCCAGGCAGCTATAAAAGCGATTACTGCCATAGAAATTAAATCGAAGCTTGTGAAGTGTTGTCGAGAAGAGCTCAGAGTTCTTGGAACACAGCACAAGGTATCGCTCTGTTGGGTCTCTGGACACAAGGGTAACCCAGGCAATGAGAAAGCCGCTGAGCTGGCGAGAATCGGCTCAGCAGCTCTACTAGAACAAGTTCACCCCCCTGTGTATATCCCGCCTTGCACATTCAAGCTCGTTGCAGGGAATAAAGCCATTAAAGAGGCGAACACAAGATGGAACTCCATGGTAACGTGTGCCATCACCAGGAAGCTATGGCCATCCTTCGACAAAGCAAGGATCGAGAGAATTACTCGAAAAGATAGGTGGGCATCATCACGGGGCACAACACTCTGCGGTACCACATGAAGAAACTACGTCTGACGGAGGAGGAACTCCATAGAGGCTGTGGTGACGAGGAAGTTTTTGAGGACACTACCCACTTCCTGTGCCACTGTCCGAGTCTTCAACACTCCAGGAAAAAGTTCCTTGGTAAATATTTCTTCCAGGATCTCGAAGACCTCTCCGGCGTTTCGACAGGAAAGATGCTGAACTTCATCAAATCATCAGGGTGGTTTGTATGCAGAAATGAAGTAAGTAACTGAGTTAATAGTTTTTAGTTTCATTGGGTAAGGGATTACTTTTTCCCCCATGGACATCACAATGGATCAACGCTGACCTGAGTGTGGCAGAGAGCGTCCCTCCCTGTCAGCCCACATACCTAACCTAGCCTAACCTAACCACTGCAGAGAGAAAATTAAAAATTATATCGCACAGGCTTCGAATATTGGAGCGTCTTCTGGCATCCTTAATGTCAATTCCGTCATAACTCGACTTAAGCGGTTATCGCTTGAGGCCACATATATACTACATATCGCTAAATATGAATTTCCACAGTAGCGACCACAAATCTGCTATCAGCAGAAGCCCACATATCTTATAAATAAATTGCTGTAAAATTGTAACAAGATATAGGCGCGAAAGGAGAAGGAGAGGCGAGGACCGTAGATGGATCATCACCCTTACGATACACCATATCACTTTCCAAAGCTCTATCATCTGAAAAATCTGAAATTGAATCAGCCTGCATATTTCAACCTTTCTTAGAAAATACTTCATTGTCCTCAGTCCCGAAATACCAATTTGAACTTGTTATTGAACTTGATATTGGAAAACTATCAACAACTGCGCAGTTATACTATATAGGTATTTCAAAGAAAATTGTAGCACTAACTGATATAGCAAACACTTGCAAGATTAATAAGTTAAGCCTTAGATTACAATATAAAATGGTGGTGGTACATGAAAAATTTAAAGAAAATATTAGTGTCATTTTTAGTTCTTTACAATGACACTAATGCACAGTTTGAAATTTGGTAATACAATAAAATGCATCGAGTAATATTTTATTGGTGTATGACAGATAAGGCATCGGTTTTAGTTTAATTTGAAACATAGTCCTGTACAAAAAGTTCTTAACACTTTAAGGGTAAATCAGTTCTGGCATCGAACTTACTGAAAGTCTTGGTGATATTTTACTCTATGGCACCAAATCCCACAAGAATATAATTAACTCATACCCAACTTAAATCAATTTCAGTAAATTCCATCACCTAGGTATTTGTTATTTTGATTCCCCTATCCTTTTTGTATTTTCTTTTGCATAACTGACGGTAATCCCGTCAAACACCATCATATCACAAAATTTCTCAACTATCCTTCTCCATAAATGATTTCATCATTACACACATGACGTGTTTACTTCTCGTAAATGAATAAAAGCATGAATAAACATTTTAATTAATTGATTCCTTTCCTACATTCATGCACGGCACCTTAAAGTACTTTTTCCAAAAATAACTTCCCCATCAATTATCATATCCGTCCGTTTCCTTCAGATGGCCTTGCCTAGCGCGTTTCATTCAAGATTCTCTAGAATGGTTGTTGACAACATCGCATACGAGTATATAAAATCTGAATTGGTTGTAGGGGTAGGGGGGATGTTCTTCGTTACACTACCCAAGGACACTTTCAAGAGCCAGCACAAAAAGTATATAAATACTTATACAAAACTTATAGTATCGCTGGTGGGGTTTGAGTAGATTTATGGAGCTTTTGCAAGAAATGTTTGTCTTTAAAGCAATTAACTTTAAGATGAATAGCGCTATAAGTTGAGTAAATGGCGCATAAAAGATGGGGGTGTAAACATTGCAGCAATCTCCACAAATGTCCTGGCCACTACAATAGCAAAGCATTACATAATCACTGTCTGTACAGCCATTTACATAAATATTGATCACCACCTACATAAAAATAAATTCCATTTGATGTTTCCTTTCCTTGCCATAAATTCCTCAGAATAAGTTTTTCTTTCTCTGGAAAACACTTGAAATGGAAGAAGCTGAAAATGCTTACAAAGCGCTATTCAATGCACATTTACACACGCACACTAGCGTCGTCGTATAATACTTAGTCACTTCCCCCTTTAAAAATAAGGAAACAACTTTTTCCAGCTTAGTGCACCACCACAAACTTGGTGTACAGCCAACAAACTATTGATTTAGCAATTACGATGTATCTCTCTCTCTCGATTGATGCAAGGACCATGCGGGTTCCGAAAGTAAAAGGACATTCGCAGGGGCATTCTCTGCCAGCCAGTCGAGTCTCAATGAAAACGTTTATTGCTACACTAGTCACTTTTTGTCCTTTTATTCTTTTATGAGTGCTTAAAGGCAAAGTGCTCAGATACTTCTACAATATAAGGGTGCGATTCATGAAAGGTTACTGCAAAAGGGTTGAATTCAATTGCACAGTAAATAATATGTACGTATGCGACAAAAAGTCATACATTTTCGATACAGAACTGATAAATTGAAAGGACATGTACAACTTACCAAAGAGTCGACGGATATTTATTGTAGGGTATGCATTCACATTGAGTTGCTGTAAACAGCAAACGATGCCAAACAGAATATAGACGTTGCTAGCGAACATTGTCGACCTGAAAATAAAAGGAAACAATAAATTTATTACTTTGCCAATAGGTTATTTTTATATAGGTTAAGTGGAATGGTTGATGTATTATATCTACGGATCGCCGCCGAAGCTATTTTTATAATTCTAAATTCGGAGATTGAATATTCCACTTTGATGGACTTATTATTGTGTGAAATTTCTAGAATGCTGGACAACGACGGGCCAGCTGACAACTTTTTGCTAACTACTCATACTTCCTATAAAGTCCTACAATATAGTGGTAGTCAAATTCGAATAGGAAATCACAACAGGCCCATAAATAGCCACAGTGATAAAGGACCAGATCCCACCCCCTGCCACCCCTCGTGGTACATAGGACGTCAAAAACGCATGCATGAATGCCTAAGCGCTGGATTCTTCCACCGCCATTCTGTGCGACGTTTGATGGGCGACCTACTTTTCTATTAGATTGAGTAAGTGATGTGACTAATTGTCATGCTCTTTGTGCGGTTGTGATAAGTGCCCGATTCCGTAGGAAGCTGTTCGTTATAGATGCAATAGAGCCAGAAAATCCTTAGAATTATGGGTGGGCATCTATTTACGAACGATTTAAGCTTACAAACGACAATGATATTCCGGGCACTACGTCCATATAGTAGTATTTACTTAATATTGGAGCGATACAGTTTCAGCCTGGTTTTAGTATTGTAAACTTTACTCTTCGAAAACACATTCAGACATCAGTAGATGTTCCTATTGGTGTACTAAAAAGAAAAATCGACCTCAAAACAAGAGAACTGATTAACTCCGCGTGAATTACCAGAGTATCATATCTCGCAGCTTATGGCCCATACTGAATGAAGGAAGAATCAAAAGCCTGCTGGCAATGAATAAAAAAGAAATCCGTATCTTGATAGGTGAACTTACAGGACACTGCGCGATAGGGGAAATGGTCATACAACTAGGCATCAACTCACCCGACCACTGCAGAAGCTGTCAAGACGCGGAAGAGATAGAAAGTATCAAAAACTTGCTGTGTGACTGCCCAAATCTACAAAACCACCGCCTATACCACTTTGTTCTTTGAAGATCTAAGTGATCTTGGGCAAGTTCCACCAAAGAACATGATAC
Source organism: Brachypalpus laphriformis (assembly GCA_945910035.1). Taxonomy (NCBI): domain Eukaryota; kingdom Metazoa; phylum Arthropoda; class Insecta; order Diptera; family Syrphidae; genus Brachypalpus; species Brachypalpus laphriformis. The sequence continues at coordinate 285,010,160 of OX246754.1, forward strand.
GATTTATAAAGAGCCCAGTGTGGTTCGCCTATGGACCGGGAGAAAGATAGAGACAAAGAAAGAGTAAGTTTTTACAGGTTCCACAACATAAAGCGAAACATAATGGACCGTTTAGCCCCCGTGAGAACCACCTAGATGCCTAGCCTTATTCATCGAGACTTTCGACAGAATTCCGAATGCAGCTTTGAGTTTCTTGATTCTCCTGCCAACATCGAGTTCGATTTAAAGTGTAGGCTTAAGCTAACTTAGTTCAAATCTGTAACTTTAAGACGATTTCGACGCGACTTTCCCAATAACGGGATCCCTATGATATCCTCCATTAGAAAATCCCCTGTAATTGAAAATTTCCTATTTTGAATCTAAACATTTGTTTAAAATACACGTATCAGAATCCGATGCAAAGAAATATTTTCTTGCAAAATTCCCCCGAAAAATGTAAAATCTTCCAGTTTTCAAAAGAAAGGCCTCATTCTTAGCATTAGCCAGTAAATAAAAAGAAACTGGATTTTTCAACACGTGCTTTCCTTCATAAACGAAAGCAACTACACGACCTTTGCATAGGAGCATGTATAAGTGGACTTAGTTTTTGCGCTAAGGTTATAAGAATATCCATCAAAAAACAGGTTACCATTTCTTTTGTTTGATTCTACAACACTCATAATGAAAACCGCACTGGAACGTAACAACAGTATATTGACTAAACGTAGTCACGGCACAATATTAAATCGAAAATAATACAGAGCAGAGCAAAATCAATGAAAGAAATTAGAGAAATCCAAAAATCAAAGAAGAACAATGTTGGATGCAAAATTAAATACTGAGTCGACTGTAAGTGGCCCATGCATTATGAGCTGATTCATTGCATTTTTTTCCAAAATTAATCTAAAGAATGCCACCTTTCAAACGCTGGTAGGAATTTACAGATCGGATCAATATTACCAGAAATTTTTCACTTGAATGCCATCTAATGACAAAAAGGCTCAATAGTTTCTTTCTTTCATTATCTAGGTTTCTATTGAAAAAGCCGCATCCAAATCGCATTGGACTTACGGATTTGAAATCAATTAGCTTTAGACTACATTTTGACGTGTATTTTGTTGCATTATATAGGTCTAGCTGCATGTATCTAACCGACACCAGCGTTTATAACCTTTCTCAAGAGATTCTGTGTCTATTTTCCTATAAAATATGCTAAACGGTAAACATGTGAAAGAAGGGTTCATGCTCTCTTGCTAGCTTGTCTGCCTTTTCAGGGATCCCTGCAATATCCCTCCTTCTAAAATACCCTAAAACCGAAAATCTCCCCTTTTTTATTCAAACATTGGCTTAAAATTCCCCGTATCAAAGTCCCCTGCAAAGAAATATGATATTTGGTTCCAAAACCCCCTGGAAAGACCACGATTTCAAAATTTAAATCCCCCCGGTTTTCAAGAGAATGGCTCCAATCTTCGCATCACCCAGAGCCAACAAGGGGACGTGGTGGGCTTTTGATTCCTTTTTGTATTCTTTACTGACTAAACGTTGTGACGGCACAGTATCGAATAGGAAAGAATACAGAACAGAGTAGAGTAAAAAGCAGTAAACAAAATCAAAGAAGAACAATGTTGGATGCAAAAAAAAATTATTATCCACATTTCTATCTACCATCATGAATACATAGTAATAATTTTTAATGCAGAAAGACCAAACATTATTTTATACGAACCACTCGTTGTCAGATTTTGGTGTTTTGAATTCTGGCGCCAGAATTAGAGTTGAAACCACCAAGATCTAAAAATGGGGGTTTTTGGTGCAACCGATTTTGGCACAAAATATTTTGAAACAGGGAATTTTGATAAAGGGGATTTTGGAGCAGGAGATTTTGATACAGGGGATTATGGAAAAGGGCATTTCATACCCAACCCGCTTTTTCATTTCCGAAGGTGTCCATGTATCCCCGGTACCCAAAAGAGGGTCACATTGTTGACAGCTGAAAACTACGGAATAAGATATGCTATTTAAAAATTATACAATATTTTTAATATTATTTATATATAATACATACATACATACATACATTTTCAATGGCCCGCTAATCCTTCATGAGGGTCGCGGGGGTAGCATGCTCAGGTGCACCCTCCATCCTTTTCGATCCTCCGCCATTGACTCCAACTCCCTAGACGGCTCCAGGAGAGATGTTGGACTTGGTCCAACCATCTATTTCTAGGCCTACCGGGGAGTCGCCTACCTGATGGCACGGCAATCATGGCACATCTTGGAAGGCGGTCTGGGGGCATACGCACTACGTGACCAAACCATCGAAGCATAGATCGTTCCGTTCGGAGAAGTAGCTGCTCAACATTGAACGCCTCGCGTACTCTGGTGTTGTGCACTCGATCCCTACGAGTTATTCCAACAACACCACGAAGGAACCTCATTTCGCCAGCTTATATCCGCGATCTTATTCTTTCGGTCACTACCCAAATTTCATGACCATAGGTGAGAGCTGAAACATAGACCGAGTTAAAAACCGATAGTTTAGCTTGAACACTAAGTTCGGCCTTCCTTATAACAGATTGGCCAAGCTCTCTCAAAATTGATCCAGCCTGACCAATTCTACAGTATAACTCGGCATTGCTCTTCCTATCACTCGTGAATAAGACCCCGAGGTACTTAAGCTTTTCCACCTGCTTCAGTGGGACTCCACTAACATGCAGAGTGCACTGAATAGGTTTTTTGGAAAGGACCATTACTTCCGATTTGTTCATGTTGATCTTCATTCCAACATCATCACAACAAACCTTTCGAGTGCGCGCTGAAGTTCGGTTTGAGAGGACCCAAGGATGACCAAATCATCCGCAAAGAGCAGATGACTAATCCTTAGGTCTCCCACTTTGAAACATTCCCCGACATGGCTGCGCTGCAACATCCAATCCATATATACAATGAAGAGGAGAGGTGACAAAACGCACCCTTGGCGGAGTCCAACTTCCGTGAAAGGTATTAATTTAACACCGTTTATCCGAACGCAGCTTCTACGGTTTGTATATAAAGACTGAAGAGCAGTACGTCATTATGGAAAGATGCTTTTCAAGCACTGCTGCTCAAAATTAAAGTTAGCACGTTCGAGAATTTTACTGATAATGCAAAGCACAGTGCTACAAGGAATTCATATCGATTACTTAAGCATGACCTTAAGGATAAGAACTATCTCCACGATCGCCACTGTCTAGACAAAATATCCACAATTTTAAGGTGAGGGGGAAGCTTGTGTACTTAAACATATCGAACCGACCGATCTTCCGATTGCACTCTATTCAACCTTCGAGTCACAGCAGACGTTCGGCACTTCATAGGCACCTGCCCAATTATAAAGGAGATCAGACGAAATCATTGGGGAAGAAACCTTTTAACTGCGAATGAGGTCGTGGAGGTACTGAATGGACAAGATTGGAATAAGTTGTACAGTGCATGAAGCTCGCTTTGAGATACCACTCACAAATTTTAAATGAGGCCTTTTAAAACTACATAACCAATATAACATTCAACCAGATGAATTTAATATGCAAATGCTATAGATGTATAGTTCTGAAATGAGCCTTAACCAAACTTTCTATTAGTTCATTATTGTAACATTCATTTGTCTCTCTTTCTGGCTGACGGCAATAGCCAATGTTAAAAATTTGTATAAACTTGTAATTCAAGCTATAATTTGTTTAATAAAATTTATATATACATATCTATCTATATAAAGACTGAATCGCTCTTAACAGCGAACCATCAATCCCATACTCCTACAGAACACTCCAGAGTTTGCCTCGAGGAACCCTATCATATGCTTCCTCCAAATCCACAAAACAGGTGTAGATAGGTTTAGCATACTCCCAGGCCTTCTCAAGAACCATTCTGAGAGTGAATAACTGGTCGGTTGTGCTTCTACCGGGACGAAAACCACACTGCTCATCCCCCAAATTGTCCTCAACCACAGGTCAAAAACGTGTTTCTAGCACCTTGGCGAAGACTTTTTCAGGGAGACTTTAAAGAGATATACCCCTCTAGTTGGCGCAATCTCTTTTGTCACCTTTTTTCAAAAGAGGAACAATCACCCCATTTGCGAATCACCAGGGTTTCACCGCATTCCCAGGCCACTTTAATGACACACGAGAGCCATTGCACTCCCTCTTTACCTAAAGCCTTGAGCATTTCTGGCCAGATTTCATCCACACCAGCAGATTTGCCAACTTTTAGCGATTTGATCGCCAAAATTACTTCCTCTACCGTAGGACTACTTTCCGCCCTACTCTCGACCATAGGTCTGTCATCTTCGGTGTCCTGTTCGGGATTAAGCAATTCTGAAAAGTGCTCGCTTCATCTGCGTAAGATGTCCTCCTCATTGGAAAGAAGTGCACCGTTTTGGATTTGACTCCTTCAACGATATTCAACTTTTTTCCTCTGAGTCGGCGGACGGTCTGCCAGAACATCTTATTTGCAGATCTGTGGTCACGTTCCAATTTTTCACCAAACTCCTTCCAAGGCTGTTCTTTCGCTGTTTTCATAGCTAATTTGCAAGTTCTTCGCGCCTCAGTGTACCGATTTAGAGAATCGGAGTTCCCGAAGCGAATCCACACATTAAAGGCTGTCTTCTTATCTCTGATAGCTTCTTGAACTCCGGGCGTTTTAAACCAAACAGTTGTCTTCTCACCACCAGGCGCCACACCAATCCTCTTCACTCCACAAACATCTCCCGCAGAGGCAATAACCGCTGTTGAAAACATTCTTCCATTCTGCCATTATTCCTCTACATTTGATGGAACAGTTGCAATTCGTATTATTTATATCGGCTTGGGAAATAGCATTATCTGCATATGAAATAAAAAAAACTATTTGAATTTGGTTTCCATTTGCAGAAGTAAAAAAATTAACTCATAAACATACTTGTTCGATAAAATTGTCTAGTCTTATAACAAGAACGAACTGCCAGCAGAACACCGCCAACTAAGTATGTATGTCAAATCCAGGATTGTATGTCAAAAAAGGACATCGATCATTTCGGTATCACCCATCAAATTTGGTGTTAAACAATTCAGCATATAATATAATATTTCGTTAAATTCCAATACAAAATTGATAGTACGCAAACGACCTTACACAATATGTGGACAATATTTGAAAGTGGAATGATCAACTTTTGTATGCTAATTTACGGTTCAAATCAAATCTAGATTTGCGTTGATCCTTTTAAATCAAAGTAATTAAACGCTTCACCCAGCGGATACCTATATGGGATTCCAATTAAATATAGAACCACATTCATCGCCCAAGCCGATTAACCAAACCCCTTCTAATTCCAAAACACATACTGCGATGTTTAAATAGCCATGCCATGCCATAACAGCCGCATAAACTCCATTTATGGTCCGGGATAATTGAATTTGTTTGCCATTGAGAATTTGAATACACACTCAGTATTTATTTTCAAAGGGCTCATCTAAGCGCTTTATCAATGTAGACACATTATTAGAATAATCCTTATATTGTGATTCATCATTTTATGTCTCGTCATACACAAAAGGCAAAATGGAATTAACCAAATCCATTTGGCAGGCAAGAAGTGAACGTGAACTCCTCCATGGAAGGCCATAATCCCTATGCAAAATGTGTTCTCTGGTGTTGACACAAGTAAACGAGGAGCACTATGATGATGCAAAAAAAACCAAAGTAATAAGGTTCGAAGTGCCAGTCTGGGAGATGAAGTGCTCTGGAAGGACGCACATAAAGCTGATTTATGTCCAAAATAAAAAAGAAAAGAAAATGTTTTGAAATGAAACTTTTGGTTTATTATTAAAGATAAAGTCCAGGTGAGGATGAAATGACAAAATTTAGGTTTATAGAACAGCGAAGCTGAAAAAAATAAAATTATTCTCCGAATATTTTATAGTATAAGACCACTCTAAGGGTGATGGAGTAGATTATACAAACGGTGCCAAGTTGGAACCTCATTTAGTAGAGATTTTCTGTGAATTAAATAAGATACAGGTTATAGGGCTTTAGATGGAATTAAAACGAGTAATTTCCGACAGATTTACGAGTGCACAGAACAACTGCGTGTTGTAGATTTGAATATTTTAATACTAGGAAATTAATGGGAGTCGGAAGATCAGATGATTGATGTACCTATCGCTTGAAGATTAGGTGTACGATGATGAGACAGCACTGATGCCATTTATGCATTTTTTTTTTTCAATTGGCTGGTGTTTTCTACTTCTGAAGCGGGATCAAATAAAAAAATAATTGCAGCGTAGAAAAAATTCACTTCTTTATTTTCTTTCTTTATAATCCACAGGGTGGCCAGATAAGAAGGATAGGAAGAAAATTGAGATAAAACAACAACGGTGTGAGACATAAAAGTTTTATTCTAGTTTTATTTTGAAGCTCCATTCATGCCATTATGTGTGGAATAGCACATCATTTAAATCGCCGCCTCGGCTTCGCTGGCAGTGATTCAAGCGGTCGGTCCAATACGTATGGCGTTATTCTGGCAATAGCGTCTCGAGTGTTGGCCTCGAGCTCGTCCAAAGTGGGTTGGACTTGACTTAGCCCCAGAGAAAATAATCGAGTAATGTCAAGTCGCATGATCGCGGCGGCCAATTGATGAACGCTCGCCGTGAGATGACCCAGTCGCCAAATTTCTCCTTCAAATCTTTTAGCGTTTGGTCGCTTGTATGGCTTGTTCGGCTTCAATTCTTGCTTCAGCACAGTCTTATATGTATGTAGGCCCAAATGCAATCGCAAAATAAGCCGGGTTGAGTCTCTGGCGATGCCCAATTCAGCTGATCGGCGCCGAATCGACATCTCTGGGTCTTCTTCGAAACTAGCCGCTTCGGAGCCTATATTTTCTTCATTTCGAACCAATCTCTATCTGGTTGGTGGCTTAAGGTCCAAAAGAGTGTACTCACGCTCAAACTTTTCCGCGGCACGACGAATTGCCTGCACACTGAAGCCATGATGACGGCCGACCTCGCGACGAAATTCACGTTGCGTATTTACAACTGAGCCGGAATTTCGATAATATTTTTTTAATAATTTCCGCACGGTCGGCAAGCGTGAAACGATGCACGTTGAAATGGCAAACCTTACTGAATATTTTGACAACTGGATCTCATTGGTAACTTTGACAGCTGCTGAAACATAACAATTGGAAAAAGTATCATTGCTATCTGGTCACCTTTTATACTACTACATGCAAATCTTCCTTAGAGAGGGTAGAAGTCAGAGGGCCAAACGACCAATTTAAATTCTTCAATTTGTCCACTTTGCAACGCTCTAAACTATTCGTGTAGCTCCAATGGATAATTGTGTGCTTACACATGACAGCGAAAGACTGTGACGAGCTCCTGATCGTGTCGCTCTTTTATTATTTCTCTTTCGACCAATTGTATGTACAGAGCAGCGTTACCATATTGACAGATTAATCTGAAAATGACAGTTTTTTTGAAGTCGTGCAGTTTTTAAGTTTTTTCTCCAAAATTAAAGTTTTTTCCAAATTTTAGCAGTTTTAGCAAGTTTTAATTATTTTTGCTTATATTTTTCTTCAAATATAGTCGGTTGTCGGAATGCAAAAGATATTTTCTTAGGTTTGATTTCGAAAACGAATTCTTGAAGTCGGTGGAAATATTAGCGCTAGCCAATGTAGTCAAAAGAGACATTATGAGTATATCCCAATTATATAATTTTTTGCCAAACGTTGTAAGTATTAGTAACGTTCAAGATTTTGATAATGAGTGGCGAGAATTGCGTCACATAAATTTTTTAAATTCTCACTTATCTGAAGTGACAGAAATTGAACAATTTTGGTCAATAATTTTGGATTTAAAAAAGGGCGATGGATCAGTGTCGTTCAGCTATTTTATCGATCCCAGTATCCACAGCTAATGTAGACCGCATTTTTTCACAGATAAATATCAATAAAACAAAAAGCCGTAATAAATTAGAAATTACTACATTATATGGTAGTTATTTTAAAAACAAAAGACCTACTAAGGAAAAATAATATGGATTGTACAAATTTTCTTCCTACAAAGGAAATGTTTCAGAAATTTACACAAGAAATATATACAAAATAAATGTATAAACTTTTATACTTAATTGAATGCGTAAATTTACATACTTATTTTCTATGGATGCATGGAATGGGCAACACAGACATTGTTCGTTTATTTGTTACTTTATTTATTGTATCATATAATATTTTGTTAATGATTTGAATTCTTTATGTTTAAACAAAAAATAAATATTTTCTTTTTTTTTTTTTTGAAGTGACAGTTTTTTATTAAGAAAACAGTTTTATTTTCTGTTGTGGACAGTTTTCCGCAGAAATAATATGGCAACGCTGGTACAGAGAGACAATACGTCAGATAGGTGGAGCACATTCGAATTTTGTATTTAAGAAAAATGTTTTTTTGTTTTTACCTGATGTGATTATTATAGAAAAATATGAGTGTGTACAAATGTGTGTATGAATATAACGAAAATGTATAGTTGTGAATATAAAAATATGTACAATACATCTGTATATAAACTGAGTGTATGTATGTAAGTATGAAAGTTGAATATACATTTTATAAGTTAACAGAATGATAGATTTAAAGAAAAAATAAATATAAAATGTGCAAAATTAAGATGCCTGCTACACTTCTAGTTATTGGGTGATTTCTTCCCAGTTTTGAATCTTTGTTATCCAAACCAAAAAAAAAAAAAGGAAGACCAAGAAGAAAATCGGTCATGCAAAGTATCTTAAGCCATTACTGAACTCGGTGCTAGTTTATAGTGTTGAGTAACTCGTAACATCATAATGTATAAAGACATCATCAATTCCTCCGCGAGAGGAGATTTCTCAATCTTTCAACTTTTACTTTAACTGTTTGACAACGTTGAAACACACCTAGCAAGGGTCCTAGGTAGAGTGTTATTAAACTTACAGTCTTACATAGATTGTGTGGCCAAAGAAAGAAGAAAATATGCATTGCAATGGGATCCAAAAAAATTAATTTAAATCTAAGTAGTATCAAAATCCACTGACAGTTCAAAAATTGATTTGGGTCAGAAGCGCAGCAGACAGCTACGAACCCAATACTTGCTTTGCGTTTCCGTGGTAGTCGCTGGTAACTGTGGGCACAAATCATAAATCATGTAGGCTAAAAGTGCAAGTGCGAACTCTTTAGATATCATGCCATATCATGCCTCGAACGTATAAGGACTGCAAACACCTTGGAGCCTTTAATTGCCGTACCCTAACCAATATCAGTTTCTGGAACGAAGGAACTCCTGTTTTAGGGAAGTAGAGTCCTTATTCCTTTGAAATTGGATATTTCGGGACTGAGTAAAGTAAGGTCGTCTGAAATATGTAGACTTACTTCTTGAGACCAAGTGCGCATGAAGACCACATGTCCTAGGCACCTTTTAGCAAGCAGATTTCACAGACAAATTTAAGATGAGAATAAAGACATCATTCAGTGTTATACCCCAACGAAACGTGCAATTAAGGAAGAAAAGAACGATTTCACAAGGCGCTCTACTAAGCGTATTCTGGCCGGGGAAGCTTTGTGGGGTATCGCAACATCAACCTTGAAATTGGCTGCACTATATACGAGCAAAGGACTTGTTATGAAGTCAATTGAATTTCGACTGACCGGCAGTTAAGTTCCAACACATCACATCACATATCCAAAACCGACGAAAACCACGTCATAGTGAATTGCTACCAATTTTATAAGTCGAGCTCTCTGAAGAGCAAGGGATCCTACAGAACAGAAACAGTCAGCAATGCCGTGTCGCTGAATACTGAAGAACACTGGAATGTCTATTATGTAATTGATCAAAAAGTGGAAGCATCTCTGAGATTATAAATGTGCAACAATACATGGAATAGAAGTGAGCTTGAGTTCCAAAAGCGTACGAGTATACAGATGAGAGAAGTCCAGTGCTGTCCGAACAAGCCAAAACAGAAAATGAAGAATGCAGTTTTTTCATTATTCTAAATCTCACTGTGGATAAAAAGATACCCCAGAATCACAATGAACTAGAAGAAGAAGAATGAATGAAGATCCCAATGGAACAGAATAGAATAGATGCAACTATACGGAATCGGAAGAGGTAATGTATTAATAACACTCACTTAAATGGTGACAACTGTTTAGAAAGTCAGGCTACGCAATACTTACTTACTTGGGTGGTGGTAAAATTCGAGATGTACCTGGGCTTCAATTAAAATACCTCTACATTAGCTCGGTCTTTAGCTAACTGCCTCCATTTATGAACTCCTACATATACATACCCCGTTCATCTCAAACGTTCCATACGCAATTTTGACTAGGCTGATGTCAGTTAACAGATCGTAAAACTCGTCGTTGAATCTTTCCCTCAAAAGCCGATCAACGCAAACGGGAGGGAGAATCTTTTTTTTTCTCGAAACGACCAGAAATATCTTCATCCCCCTTCAATAAACTCCATTCTTCAGTGCCAGCGATTGGCCCAAGTTATTCTTCGCCTGATTTCTACGCTGGTGTCGTTCTTGAAAGTAATAGCAGAGCCAAGGTAGATAAATATCCTTACATTGAAGTTATAACTGCCTACTGTAATATTTTGCTGTATTCGTTAATGTTGGGTGTCCCTTCTTTTTGACAGCATATACTTGGTTTTGCCCTCGTTCACCGTTAAAGCTATTTTGACCGCACTTCTGTTTCAATACTTGTAAACGCACTGCTAATAGCCCGTTGGCGTATTGCCATACTGTATATCAGCACAGCCATCGGTCGCTCTGCAATAGACTATAGTGTGCTCATATAAATGCAGAGCAGACTATGTACCGCATCAGAGCAAACTCTATTTATCTGTATTGATATACATTTTGCTCAGAAAGCTAGGAGCAAAGTACCTGCGGTAACAGACAATTCAATGCGACTTGTGTGTCTGCGATCGCATGCGCTATGTAGTTTTTCGTGTCCTTACGAAAGTCAACTGCGTGTGAGTTAAGTTTGACACATAGTGTGTAACATACAGTAATATCGAAGATAGGCCAAATAAAGTATATGTATATTATATATAAATGATAAATGATCAGCCACTAGCCGAGTCGATTGAGCCATGTTCTGTCCGTCCGTCCATGTGTCATCGGTTTTTATCTCATATGGGACCAAATACAGTATATGTTGAACATTTTTCGAAAACCAGCCCACTTTTCGAAAAAATTCACGTTTTTGAGTAATTTTACAGGAAATTTAAAATAACTTTAAATATATTGGTGGGAGAATTGGTTGATAGGAAGGAGGTATGGTATCACACTATCCGTTCCAGACGGATTGTAGCATTTCCATATGTTTTTTATTTATTTTACTGTTTGTATTTGTAACAGTTGCTTTTTACGTCGTTAACCAAGCATACGCGTTTTACAACCCGGTGATTAAGATATTTTATTTTAATATTTTCATAGTCAAGCTAGCTTAAAACAATGAGTAATGAGATGAAGTTTACAATTTTTTTAACGAAGGCATGCGCAGAGTATAGACTATTATTGCATAAAGTTGTCGAAAGCGAAAATTTCTTTGCTAAAATTCAATGCAAACTCCCAACGATTGATTCTCCGCAAGATCAATATAAACGGTTCGTTCAACAATTTTCGACGTTTTCGCATACTAACTGGATAGTAAAAAAGTGTCAGATAGTTAAGCGTTTACAGTTCCGTAAGCAATATGGATGCCAACATTCGTTATTCAATAAAGGACTTCATAAAAGTGAGAAAAAATCAAGAAATTTTGGCTGTAATGCCACTATTAATTTGAAGTATAAAAAAATTAATAGGAATACAATAAAGAATGACATATTGTTAAAGGAGGGTTTGAACGTTATTATTGAAATTAATTTCTGCCACTCTCACAAAATAGACGTGGCATCTGCATATAAGTTCTTACGATGTGAGTATACTATTAAAGAAATGTATAATGAATATTTTGAGCAAGGTATGACACCCACCATAGCCAAAAACTACCATAAGGTTAATACGTTACATTTAGATGCGAAAGGTTGTCAAGATATTGCAAACGCTCAAAAAAATCGCACTTATCGCACAGTAAGACATCTTTATGATACATGGCTTAAAACTAATTTGGGAGGACGATCAGATTGCGATGTTTTAAGTGTACTAAGAGAACGAAAGCCTATATTGCCTGAAAAAGGAGTCGTTCTTGAAATTGAGGAGGAGCCCATGATAATTGTGGTAATAACACCGATTATGAAAAGGTTATTTCAGAACGGCTATGCTGATAAAATGGTTTACATTCACTCCAGTGGATCTTGTGATCAGACTTGTACACGTGTAACATTTATATTTTGTTCGTTAAATATAGGGGCTTCTCCCTTGGCTTGTGTATTGCACACATCGCCCTTGCCTTTACAGCGATAAAAAACGCCATGGAAAAAGATACACCGAAACGATTTCAACCATCTATTATTATGACCGACGATAGTGAGGCAGAGCAAAGTGCTCTGAAACAGCTGCGCGCTAGTTAAATTTATAACAGAAAATTTTGAAACATACCATCAACTTCGTTTCCTAGAGTTTGCCCATTCCAGACGCAGCAAAGACACCATATATGTGAAATACTTAAAGAAAGCAGGAGAAATTACGGAATTTTATACAGTAAATGACAATGAATATAAAGCCCAATCAGAAAATAACCCTAATATATATCCCGTTTATATGCAAAGTCGAGTAGTCGAGTCAGGCTCGAGTCCAGATTTCGATCTGAGTATTTCTACCCCCCTAGTCGAATGGTCCAAAAGTCCAAATGTGGTCGATCTGATAGATGAGTATAGCAGACACACTGGTTTTGATTGTGTTAGTGTTCTGTTTAGTTCTATTTTTTGGATTCAATAAATATTTTTTTTTTTTTTCCCGAGGGTTGGTGAAAAATCTTCCATAGACACTATGAGAATAGCAAGCGCGTGCTCATAGTAGTGTCAGATTCTTACTGACTAAAAAAACACCACCCTTCGATATAGATTTGTTAGATATCGCAACTAAGTAATAACTTATCAAGAAATTTTTCTATCACGAAATAAAAACGTTTGGCAGGTTACTTTCCACTGAAAGATCCTGCATGTTCCGCAATCGAGACGCGGTTTATCATTATCTCGCCAAGTCAAAGGGTAATAAATATGAAATGAAATGAAATAACTGAACAGACAACCTTACCCGCAGCTAACCATGAACTCAATCAAAACAAAGCGATTTCCCACCCCGAACAAAAAAAAAGAAAAAACAAGAAAGAGATCTCACACACACAGAGACAACATGTCAGTTTAACCACTCGACCCAGGTATACATGCATTTTTCGGACTCGACCCAGCTCTGTTAGCTGAGTCGAGTCCAGTCAAACCCATTTGGACTCGAAAGGCGTTTATATGCATTTGGAACCAGTTTCGACTCTGCATATAAACGGGGTAATAGAGTATACTGTTTTAACAGACATTGCATGCTGTGAATGTCCCCAGGGAACAAGTGGGAAATATTGCAAGCATTTGTGTTTTTTGGAGAGTAAATTAAACATTATTTTCAAAACTTCGCCTCGTATTGACTCAAATGATAGACAAGAATTTGCTATACTTGCATTAGGTTATGTACCGTCTAATGATTTCTACTCAAACATTGTACATGGTTTCCCCATCTCGATATTCATAAGCAGACATGGCGGTCCAATGATCATGTCACGATCAACCAAATTGATCATATTGCGATCGACGCAAGGCATGCCTCCAGTATTCTGGATGTCCGGACCTTCCGAGCGGCCAACATAGACTCGGATCATTACCTTGTTGTAGCCAAGGTACGAATGCGGATATCCCAATCTGAGCAACAAAGAAGAATTACTGTGAGAAAATTTAACGTCGAAAAGCTACAATCGCAAGAGACCGCCAGACTCTTCGCTGAACGCGTATCCCGAAATCTCTCAATCACCCCTATACCGCCAGCATCAAGTGCCGAAGACCAGTGGCAACGCTGCCAACATGCCATCAGAAACGCCGCGACTGATGTGCTGGGTCTCGCTCGCCCACCACCGCGAAACCCCTGGTTTGACGAAGAATGCCGGCGAGTGCATGCAGCAAAACAAGAGGCATACAAAGCGGCGCTGCAAAGGAAGACGAGAGCTGCTCGTGAGCTCTACGAGCAAAAGAGACGGGAAGAACATCGGCTTCTCCAAAAGAAGAAGAAAGAGCATGAGAAGCGCGCGTTTGAGAATATCGAGAGTCTATACTCCAGGAACAATGTACGGAAGTTTTACCAAAAGGTAAAAAGAACGTGTCAGAGAAGTAATACCCGTACAGAAACCTGTAGAGATGAGAATGGAAACCTCGTAGTAGAATCACAGTCGGTGCTGAGAATCTGGAAAAACTACTTCTGCAGACTGTATAACGGCGACGAAGACCAACATCCCGCTGTCAGGCAGAATGAACCATTCAACATGGACGATGATAGTCAAAATTTCCGTCCACCTGACCAAAACGAAGTGAGGATAGCAATATCCAAGCTAAAATCGAACAAGGCTGCTGGACCTGACGGTTTACCGGCCGAACTTTTCAAGGCAGCTGGGGATGAATTGGTAGAGTGCATACACCAACTCATTTCTAATATTTGGTCAGAGGAGTGTATGCCTGATGAATGGAATCTCAGCATCGTTTGCCCGATCCACAAGAAAGGAGACCCCCTCAACTGCGCCAATTATAGAGGCATCAGTCTCCTCAACATCGCATACAAGATCTTTTCTGCGATATTGTGTGAACGCCTGAAACCTTTTATCAACAGCCTGATTGGACCCTATCAGTGCGGTTTCAGGCCAGGAAAGTCCACCATCGATCAAATCTTCACACTTCGGCAGATCCTGGAGAAAACCCAAGAATTCCAAATCGATACTCACCACCTCTTTATCGATTTCAAGGCCGCCTATGACAGCATCTATAGAGAAGAGCTTTATAGAGCCATGTCTAGTTTTGACATCCCTGCCAAACTTGTCCACCTGTGCAGGCTGACGATGGAGAACGCTCGCTGCTCCATCAAGGTCGGTAATGACCTCACCGAGACCTTTGATGTCAAAAAAGGCTTTAGACAAGGTGACGCGCTGTCATGTGACTTCTTCAATATTGTACTTGAACGGATTGTGCGGAACTCACAAGCCAACACCGGAGGCACAATCTATTACAAGTCTGTACAACTGCTTGCATACGCCGACGATATAGACATTATCGGAAGATCTCAGCGGGCTGTCACCGGTGCTTTTGCAAGCATTGAGGCGGAAGCGGCCAAAATGGGTTTGGCGATAAACGAGGGCAAAACCAAGTATATGCTGTCAACTAGAAGGGAAAACCAACATCGACGAATTGGACAAAACGTCACCGTGGGCAGCTATAACTTCGAGGTAGTAAGGGACTTTGTCTACCTTGGCTCTGCTATAAATTCAGCAAACAAAATCAGCGCAGAAATCAATCGAAGAATAACTCTTGCCAATCGCTGTTTTTTTGGGCTTATAAGGCAATTCAACAGTAAAGCCCTCTCTCGAACAACTAAGGAGACTCTATATAAGACCTTGATCATCCCAGTCCTGCTTTACGGCGCTGAAACATGGACTTTATTAAAAGAGGATGAAGATATCCTTGGTCGCTTCGAGAGAAAAATTCTTCGTAAGATTTTCGGTCCCGTTTGCGTTGACGGGTTTTGGAGGAGAAGATTCAATCACGAACTATACGAGCTGTACAGCGACATCGACCTAGTCAAAAAACTGCGTATTGGACGTCTGAGATGGCTAGGACATGTAGAGCGAATGGACACCAACGCTCCGGCCCGCAGAGTCTTCGAATCTAGCCCCGAGGGACGACGCAGTAGAGGGAATTATCGCCGTAGGTGGCGCGCACAAGTTCAAGGGGACCTCGACCAACTTGGAGTACGCAACTGGAGGCAATTAGCTAAAGACCGAGCTAAATGGAGAGGCTTGTTGGTTGAGGCCCAGGTTCACCCCGAACTGTAGCGCCACCTAAGTAAGTAAGTATTGTACAAAATAGTGCTGACAATGTAATTATTGAAGATGAGACCAAAAAGCAAGACCCAATCTTAATAGCGAACTCACCTATATTTCTATCTGATATTGAGATCATCTCGTCTGTTAATTCATTGGAAAATCGAGAGAAGATAAAGCTTGAAGTTGACAAATGTAAATATTTGCAGATCGAAAAAAATTGGTGTTCAACCAACGTCAGTAGCAAGGAGGAAGAAAGACCGAGGTATAAGTAAAGGCAAATGCCGTACACAATCCTCAGCGAAAATATCAGCTCAAATAAGCCGCATGCCAAAAAGCACTAAATTTTAAATGGTATCACAATGCAGATTCATGTACAATATAATATACATGTACATACATATATGTACACATATGTATACATATTTTTTAACAAAAACTGAATTGCACCTTTTTTCTTTTTTTTTTCTTATTTCATTTCTAACCACACACATTTCATACTGTCATATAAAAAATATAGTTGCATCTTTTTTCCTTTTATTTCACTTATACCCACATATGTACATTTGTTCATACTGTTATATTAAAAATACTTGTACTCGATTAAAAAAAAACAATAAATATGCTGTCTTTCTTTCGTAGTAAATTTTGAATTCCAGTTATAACTTTCAGCGTTAAAATACAAAACAAAAGATACATTGGGATCCATTTTCTGGAAGCTTGGTTAATCACTTAGTTATCTATCACAGAACAATCTGCAGTAGAATACATTTTGCTTTATCTTTTTCATTATTCAACAGGCAAACCTACAGAGCAGTCTGTGGTAGCATATGTTTTGCTTTAGTTTTTTTGAAATTCGAGAAGCAATAAGTTGTTCGGCACAGACTATGGGTGTCTGTGCTGATATACAGTATGGCAATACGCAGCCCGTTGAGTTCTTTTAATTATGCCAATATCATCGGCATGCGTAAGTACTCGTAGTTGTACAAACTTTTGCTAGACTATGCCTCTAATGTTCTCCTATGAGTTTCGTACAATCCGCTCAAGAATGATGTTACAGAAGTCACAGTAGAGTACGTCTCCTTGTCTAAATCAGGCTCACAATGGAATAAGGAGAGCGGATCCCTAAAAAAAACTTGGTGGAGGATGGTTGAAGAGGAGCATCACCAAAGAGGAGGATAGGTCATAAATAAGTTAAGAAGAAACAAAGAAAAGTTATCCAAGTTGTCTGATTATGCTCTCTTTATCAGAGATTAAGTTCGCAGTGAGGAGGGATTCCTAAGGTTAAATTGTCAAACTAATAAGACGAAGCTGTTATTACATTTATAATCCTAGATCCGCCCATATTACACCAAACACCCTTCACCGGAATCTAATAATAAAACCTATATTCATCCCTTAGCAAATATTGCAAATTATATGCTTTTTGCCCAACTAACCCTTTCATCTTAAATGTTCTACAAAAGATACAATATTGTCACCATTCCCTACAATGTTAAGTACAAAATCCAGTTATAAGAAAACGAGAAATTCCTCAAGTTAACCCATTGTTCAAGTTTGTCATAAAAAATTAATAGGATTAAGTTCACAAAAACATCCTCTTTTCGAAGGAATTTCCTCTTAATCTAAGAACCATGTTCAATCAATGAAGAAGATGCCAATTTACGAAGATCCAATTTTCCTTTCATTCCATTCAGTAACCTAATTATTAAACATTCACTGTAGCATTTCAAAGGAGTCACTTCCCAGAAAATTCCTTACTTCATTTCCACATCCAAAGTGTGTACTCTATACTATAAGTACCTGCTTTCACCTCCCAAAGGCACCGCGCAAGAGTTAACCAAACGCGATACCATGTGACAATTTTCAACTCGGAATATTCAAATTAACTTAAAATTGATTTTAAGCACTCGTCTTACATCTCCTCCTCTCGATAAGAAGCCGCAGCTGTTCTAATTCCACTTCTCATCGTCCTGGCATGTCACCCAATGGGGGCGTATACACCCGCCTCCATTCATGCAATACCATCCAGATGCAAATTGATTTGCTTTTTACTAACATATTGAAAATTGTAGCTCACATTATTAGATTTCCTTTTGTCTGTTTGCAGCTACTTAAAACAGGCACACGATATGCGAGAAATTAATTCGATGAATAAACTTCGTTACAAAGGACAAGCTATCATTTGTACGTACAATTCGCAGGCAAAATTTAATTAATTGCTAATTATATCGGATCTGAAATTGGCTTCGCAATAAAATACTTTGATTGAATGTCCTGTATTGGCACATGGACACAGAGGCGGGTTTTTTTTTTTCATTCGCGTGTGCGAAAAGAAAAAGTTTCACATCAGGGCCTAGGGGTTTTAAATTTGATTTCAGATTTAGAACTCATTATCTGTAGCGCAAAGTCTTCGGAATCACACTTGAATCGATAGGCGTTGAATATTTCTTCATGAAGTTTCTCGAGAGAGAAATGTTCGAGTCATGTTATTCAATAACTTATTTTGCAAGGGACCCATTTTGAGGCTAATTTCGATAAGTAAACACATCGCTGAATTTGTTCCAATGGTGTGTACTTAGGAGGAGCGGCAACACTTTGTAGTCCCAGATATTGTCGCCGCTGTGTTAAAATGCTGGAGGACTTCAATTTACAACTTCGTACTGATGCCAAAGTTTTCTTCTCACTCACTTTCAGATCCTTGAACACCTTTTTTTTTAGAATTTTCTTTGCTCCTTCGATAGGAACACTTGATTATGTAAATAAATTATTGACTTTGCAAGTTCTTTTCAGATTGCGTCGAGAATATCAATACAAAGATTGATTTATTCAGATACAGATAGGATACTTAAATGGTTTATGGTAAACTTTTTACTGCACGCGAAGTTGTTGGGTGTTTTATGACATGTCAAGTGTAAAAAGTGTAAATTTACGATCCAGTTCTCGACCCTGTGCAGTTCTCATTATTTTGAATAAAAAAAAAAGCTATTCGTTTGTTATGTCTATTACATATTACCTTGTTAAAATAACATTACACATTCCTTACAATAAATGACCTGAATATTTATCAGAAATATTGAGTTACACTTGCGAACAATCCTTAAGTATTTTAATTTAATGATACTTAAAGCTTTCCAGAACTAAGCCCTCTTGAACAGGATATTAATGTGGTATGCAATGAATTTGACCTCTTTCTCTAGAGAATTTCAATTTCCATTTGAATATTTTTAACTGACTGACATGTCTATTATTTCTTTTGAGAATTAAGTTCCTTAAATATGTTAAATAACAGAAGTTTGTGAGTAAACCTTTACCAAAAACATTTTAGCAAAAATGTGTTTTTGTCAAAAGTTCGTAAAGCCTGAAACAGATGTGCAGCAAAATTAGAGAACATGGCTTGGCTGCACGATGTCTTTGATTCTCATTTTGATGCAAGCCCAAAGTAGTAGAAAAGCAAAATAACATAATTTGGTACAATTTTTGTGATTTATTCACCCTTATTCCGAGTGGCGTTTACAACGATTTAAAACACGGCAATTTGAATTTACCATTACGAGTGGCGTTTTTGCGTCGTTGAACGCCATTTGTCGTTGAACGCCCTGTGAAACCCATTAGTGTACGACGAACGTCATGTGAAAAATTGTACTGTCATTCTTTGTGGCGTTTAACGCCACAAAACGACAGGGAAAACGACGGTAGTTGTCGTCAACAAATTAGTGATTGCCAAGTAGTAAAAACGACTGAAAATGTAAGTTTTCTTAAATTTTTAATTGATTCAAATAACTGAATTGAATTATCTTACTTTCTGGGGTCAAAATAGCGCGCCAGAAGCAAATTAAGAATTCGGTGGAGTTGATCAGTTGTCTAATGCCAACAACTCGCGGTGTTCCAAAGCGGTGCACCATCTAAGTACTACCCATGCCCAATGCTGCTTGATTTCGGTGATCGAACGAGAACCGATATTCGCAGCGTGGTACGGTCGATGACATGGCATGTGGAATGTAAACTACTTACCGACGACGTTTTACCCTGTCGTCGAAGTTATGGAATAACTCTTATAAAACGAAACGCCTCAAATAACGACAAACGTCGTGCAAGTAAAACGCCACTCAGAATAAGGGTGATTGTAAACAAACTAACCGCTTTGACGTTGGTGTCACAATAATCTGCCATTTTCTTATTTGAAATTCTGAGAGATGCGCATTATATTCACCCTGATAACCGTTGACGTTTTACGCTTTTCGACGATTCTCGTTTTATTTCTCAGATGTACCACGAATTCATTTTCATAACTTTTTCAATGTGAAAGAGTTGTAATAGTATTCCACATGGAAAAAACAATGCTTAGTGACGTTTAACGGTCAGCAGGTTGTAGCTATGAATAAAACGACAATCGTCGAAAAGCGTAAAACGCCAACCGCAATCAGGGTGATTACCTTCTGATATGTGTACTGTGATTGGCAGTTGTGTAGTAAATAGAAACAAACACGACGATGAACAATAGAATGCTATACTCTTCGAGAACGTGAAATAATTGTGTGGATTTTTTTTTTTTTTTTGTATTCATCAGTGAAAATAATACAACGTAAGTTTCGTTGACCGTTTGGCATCAAATGATCGTACAATTCGACGCCTAGGCTCAGGTCTTGAAGGGACTGGCTCAACACGAAAAAGGGCAAGGACTGACAGACCAAGAACCGGCCGATAATATTGTTACTGTTTGTGAAGGTGTGGATGAGTGTCAAAAGGCATCAACCAGACGACAAGTTACGTAATTGGGCATTCGATGCATATTTTGGTGAAAGACTTGAGGATGTTTCGATATACAACTCAGCCAGTCTGGAATACAGCCAGCGCATCATAAGCCTCAACAATAAAGAGGAGAATTTTCCTCAAAATTCATCATAAGTGATGAAGCACATCTTTATCTCTCCGAACACGTCAACAAGCAGAATACCTACTTCTTAGCCACTGAAAACTCCCGTATTATTCAAGAATCGCCTTCGCATCCACTGGAAGTTACTATGTGGTGTCGCGTCTGTACTAAAATGGTCAACCACTTTACGTGACCTTTTGATATCCGAATTGGATGCATTAGGGTTTCAACAAGACGATGCCACTGCATACATAAGCGGCGACTTGGTGAAAGACACTTTTCCAGGGCATATTATCTCGAGGCAGCAAAGATGGGTTTAGCGGTCAATGAAAGCAAAACAAAATGTATGCTGTCTACAAAAACCGATACCCAACATCAGCGTCTTGGACAGAACGCCACAATAGACAGATATAATTTTGAGGTAGTAAAGGATTTTGCCTACCTAGGCTCTATGGTCAGTTCCTCAAATGACATCAGTAGGGAGATTACACGAAGAATTACTCTTGCCAATCGTTGTTTCTATGGGCTAAGGCGGCATTTGAGTAGCAAAGCCCTACCTCGAACTACTAAGGTAACTCTTTATAAGGCACTAATCATCCCAGTCCTACTGTATGGCGCAGAGGCATGGGCTTTGACAAAACCGAATGAGGATGCCCTTGGCTATTTTGAGAGAAAAGTTCTTCGAGCGATCTTTGGTCCCGTCTTCATAGACGGTGAGTGGAGGAGGGGTACAATGCCGAACTATACGGTCTGTACAAGGACATCGACTTAGCCAGAAGAGTTCACATACAACGACTAAGATGGCTGGGTCATTTGGAGCGGATGGTGCCCAACGTTCCCGCTAAGAAAGTCTTCGATTCCACCCCGGATGGACGGCGCGGTACAGGACGACCTCGTGGTAGGTGGCGCAAACAAGTGGAGGGGGACCTCGACCAACTTGGCGTGCGCAACTGGAGGCAGCTGGCTCGTAACCGAGCTGGCTGGAGAGGTTTGTTGGTTGAGGCCCAGGTCTACTCCGGGCTGTAGCGCCACCTAAGTAAGTAAGTAATTAAGCATTATCTCCTTTGTGGCTATTTGCATTGGCAAGATCACCCTTTCTGACTATTCCAGACTTCTTTATGTGAGGTTATTTAAAGTCATTGGTTTATCTGAAGAAACCACAGAATCTCGCAGCCCTCAAAGGCAACATTGGACAAGAAATAGAGAACATACCGCGCCGGAAGAATTGAGAATACCGCGCTGCAGTTTGAATTAACATCTGCGAAATTTAACATCTTCTTAGCAAAGACTTTAATTTGTTTGAAGAAAATGTTGCTTAGATTCAAAGCAGATGCTTAGCAGCTATTAACCTCGTAGTTGAGAGAACTCTGGCTAGAAATGGATCAAGGAGTCTGCAATATACGCCAATAAAGATCCCACCACAAAAAGTTATACAGATAGATGGACGACAGCTAAGGAGGTTGATGTAGGTGTACTCGAGCAGGTATACATCATCTGGGTAGAAATCCATGAGATAAAAATGAGTATTTTATGTCAGGGAATCAAGCTGCCACCAAAACGCAAAGTTTCTGGGAATAAACCTCAAATAGGTATTGTGGTATATTGGAAACTTAACAATCTAGGCAGAATTAGAAAAGCTACTTCTTACTACAAGCCAACCCATATTGGAGTGGATGGTAGCGAGGAGTCAACAATAAAAGTTCAACAGCCCCCAGTTGGGGCTAGAACCCTTTTTCGAAATAGGAAGACACATCATGTGAGGAGAGGTAGAAAAGGAGAGGTTTTAGCGAGCTAAACTGTGTGATTTCATTCGATCCGCACCTATTCCCCACCATTGAAAACTTTGGCTAGCAAGTGAACAAATGTCGGTAAGGAAGTGACAGAAAATAAGCCTTATTAAAACCGCAAACGATTCGCACTCCATATAAAGTCAGACGTTTTCAATACGCATCAAAATAGCTGCGGATTAATTTTTCCATTAAAAGGTACGTATCTGAATTTAGGTTTGGTCGGACCAAAAGTCATCCATAGGAAAGAAATTGGCCCATAATAAATGTGAGTTCAAAGCTACAGGCGGTGGAGAAAATAATAAAGTTCATTTCGCTCCTTTAGAGGACGATGTAATTAAACTCATGAGCTTGAAATACTGTGTGTTCGGTTTGCTTGAGACAAAGAGTTATGGTGCACCAATAAAAACCATTGCCTCTACCTGTAGTATGCCACAAGGTATGGATATGTTTATTGAAAGTGAAATGAACTTGCTAACTGAAACATCTGATGATAAAAGCAATACGTCCATAGGCTTAGAAACTGACCAAAACACCTGCAATACTATATCACCTAATAAACCAGAGGAACCGTCGGGAAAAAAACCAAAGCCGTTACAACTACTTGAAGCAGATAAATGTGCAAGAACAAATGTATGAAAAAATATCCCAACTGCTTTTAACTGTCAGAGAACCATCCGGGAAAAAAATTCTTCTTTGAAAAAAGTTTACCGGTCAATAGATCGACTGAGTGACTACCAAAGAAAAGAGAATGCAATCCATCAGTCACTGCTTGAAGAAATAAAAAGGCACAATGAACGCAGAACGCATTCTTATACGAATGCTATCGATTTCGTCTTCCAGATTAATATAAAATCCTATTGTATCCATTATTTTCAAAATATTTAGCCTGTTTTGAATTAGTATTTGTTGAGGAATATTTTCATTTGACTGAAAAAGGGGTGAATTCGAAGTCGTTAATGATGTGCTTTTGCGGTCCGATAATGTACTTTATCCGGCGGTTTCTATAATGCGATCACACGGAGAAAGTGAATAGTGAAATCAATCCGCCGGATTCAATAATCGGCATGCCGGTGTGCATTCCTATGGGCTTTCTTACGAGACATTGTAAGCTCTAAGGATACCTCATGGCACGATTCGGAACGCTTCTGTTACGTATTACATTTAACCTTTTTACCTGCGTAAAGGACATTGCCAGGTTGTTTAGGAATTTGTCATATTCCACATGGTGTTTTTTTTTTTTTTTATAATTTGCTCGCACTCAAGGCGCTATGAAAACCCTTAAAATGTTTTACAAAGTGCGGGCGTTGGAAAGAATAGAAACCACCCAGTGTCATGCCTTCGCAATAGTGTTGACATAAGCTTTCACAATTGTTGGGACTAACTATATATCTGTCTGTAAGTGAATAAGTGGTTAAGTCAATTTTTGCCCAAAACGACTTAATAGGCGTCAGAAATAAATAAATAAATGTTTGCTGACATCAGAGCTATCTGATAGTGAACTAACGATGAGCGTATGCTGAGTCTGACGATATATGTGCAGCTGAACACTCAGACCTGCGTAAGCACATCTGGGTGAACTTCAGCGCGCATATGTCTAACCGGACGAGGCATCTCTTGTTGACCTGATTGGCTGAAATATGCGTCTCAGAAGTCTAGCAAGAGCTCCTCAGAAGGAGGACGTGCGGCGGATGAATTCTCTCGATGGAATCAACGGTGACGTCTACATACTAGCGGATATCTTACCGGAGCTACTTCAACATATTTGAAGCTGAGGTCTGTAAGGATTTTCAATACTACGTCAGGGTATTGAAAAAGAGATGGTGGCGGATTGGTTACTGACATCGGTGTATCTGCCCTCTTGTCCTAGGGGTACAAAAAAAAAGGATCTGGCCCTCCAGGTTGCGGGTTGTGCCGTCGGGTTTACTTCCCTACAAAAAACCTTTGGTTACGAAGCAACCAACAGCCTCGGATACGGATGATCTTACTGTTGACGACCCATGCAAACTTAAAAAGGACAACGATCTTCGTGTCTGCACATGAATATTAGGTCCCTCTACAAACCACGTGCAGCCGAACAACTTGCGGAGGCCCTAGAGTGTCTCAAAGCAGACATTACCGCCACCCAAGAAGTGCGATGGGATGGGCCGGGCAAAAGGAGTATGAAAAACTGCGACATCTACTACGGCGATTGCTACAGACAAAAAGGACAGCGTCTATTCGGGTGCGGATTTGTCATACGCGGCAGACTTAGGCAAGAAGTCTTAAGCTTCCGACACGTGAGCGAGCGTATTATGACTATCCGGATCAAGGCTAAATTTGCCAACATTAGCCTAATATGCGTTCACGTCCCTCATGAGGAGAAGGACGACGCGACAAAGGACGACTTCTACCAGCTCTTGGACAAGACGTATGAGCAATGCCCTAGCCACGACGTTAAAATTATCCTAGGCGACTTTAACGCAAAGCTAGGAAGAGAGGAAGTCTTTAGCAGCGTGGTCGCAAAGCACAGCCTGCACGACATCACATCCGACAACGGACTCAGGCTAATCGACTTTGCAGCGGGGCGAAACTTTGTCGTAGCTAGTACGCGGTTCCCACGTCTCGACATTCACAAGGGAACATGGCTCTCCTTTGATCGAAAAACTGTCAACCAAATCGATCACATTGCAATCGACGCAAGGCACTCTTCCAGTATTCTGGGTGTCCGGACTTTCCGAGGAGCCAACGTGGACTCGGATCACTACTTAGTTGTAGCCAAGGTACGGATGCGGATATCCACAACGGAGCGAAATCAACAAAATGCTGTGAAGAAATTTGACGTCGAAAAGCTACAATCGCAAGAGACCGC
Organism: Brachypalpus laphriformis; assembly: GCA_945910035.1. Lineage (NCBI taxonomy): Eukaryota > Metazoa > Arthropoda > Insecta > Diptera > Syrphidae > Brachypalpus > Brachypalpus laphriformis. The sequence goes on from OX246754.1 coordinate 285,035,714, forward strand.
CAGAACCTTTGCCGATCGTGTTTCTTCTAATCTCAATCTAAGTCCTATGCCGCCAGCAGAAAATGCGGAAGACCAGTGGCAGTGTTGCCAAAAAGCCATCAGAGATGCCGCCTCTGATGTACTGGGTTTCTCTCGGCCACCACAACGAAACCCCTGGTTTGATGAGGAATGCCGGCAAGCACATGCAGCAAAACAAGAGGCGTACAAAGCGGCGCTGCATAGAAGGACTAGAGCTGCTTACGAGCTCTACGTGCGCAGGAGAAAAGAGAAATATCTCAGGAAGAAGAAAAAGGAGCATGAGAAGCGCTCGATCGAGGAGATTGAGAGACTTTATTGCAGGAATGATGTTCGAAAATTTTACTAAAAGGTAAAAAGAACATGCCAGGGTTTCAAACCCAGAACAGAAGCCTGCATTTACGAAAATGGCAACATAGTAGTAGAATCGCAGTCGGTGCTGAGAATATGGAAGGAACACTTCTGCATACTGTTAAACGGCGATGATGATCAATATTCCGCTGTCAGGCAGAATGAGCCATTCAACAGTGACGATGGCAGTCAAGATTCCCGTCAACCCGATCAGAATGAAGTGAGGATAGCGATATCTAAACTCAAATCCAACAAAGCTGCTGGAGCCGACGGCCTTGCCGCTGAACTTTTCAAGGCAGGAGGAGATGAGTTGGTAAGGAGCATGCACCAGCTCATCTGTAAAATCTGGTCGGACGAAAGTATGCCCGATGAATGGAACCTCAGCATCGTTTGCCCGATCCTGAAGAAAGGAGACCCTCTGAACTGCGACAACTACAGAGGTATAAGTCTCCTAAATATCGCATATAAGATCCTGTCTGCCGTACTATGTGAACGCCTAAAACTGATCGCCAACAACCTGATAGGTCCTTATCAGTGCGGTTTCAGGCCTGGAAAGTCCACGATTGACCAAATATTCACACTACGGCAGATCTTGGAAAAAACCCATGAATATAACATCGATACGCACCATCTTTTCATCGATTTCACTAGACAGAGCCATGTCTGGTCTTGGCATCCCTGCCAAGCTCGTCCGTTTGTGCAAAATGACGATGGGGAACTCTCGCTGCTCCATCAAAGTCGGTAAGAACATCACCGAACCGTTCGATGTCAGGAAAGGTCTTAGACAGGGCGACGCGCTATCATGCGATCTCTTTAATATAGTACTTGAGAGAATTGTATGAAACTAACAAGCCAACCCCGGAGGTACAATCTTCTTCAAGTCTGTACAACTACTCGCTTATGCCGATGACATTGACATAATCGGAAGAACTCAGCGGGCAGTCATTGGGGCATTTACGAGTATTGAGAACGAGGCAGCAAAGATGGGTCTAGCGGTCAATGAAAGCAAAACAAAATATATGCTGTCTACAAAAAAGGACACCCAACATCGGCGTCTTGGACAGAACGCCACAATAGACAGATACAATTTTGAGGTAGTAAAGGATTTTGTCTACTTAGGCTCTGTGGTCAGCTCCGCAAATGACATCAGTAGGGAGATCACACGGAGAATTACTCTTGCCAATCGTTGTTTCTATGGGCTAAGACGGCAATTGAATCGCAAAGCCCTATCTCGAACTAGTAAGGTAACTCTTTATAAGACATTAATCATCTCAGTCCTGTTGGCGCAGAGGCATCGGATTTGACAAAACCGTATGAGGATGCCTTTGGTTATTTCGAGAGAAAAGTTCTTCGAGCGATCTTTGGTCCCGTCTGCATAGACGGTGAGTGGAGGAGAAGGTACAATGCCGAACTATACGGCCTGTACAAGGACATCGTCTTAGCCAGAAGAGTTCACATACAGCGACTAAGATGGCTGGGTCATTTAGAGCGGAAGGAGCCTAACCTTCCCGCTAAGAAAGTCTTCGAATCCACCCCGGACGGACGGCGCAGTAGAGGACGACCTCGTGGTAGGTGGCGCAAACAAGTGGAGGGGGACCTCAACCAACTTGGCGTGCGTAACTGGAGGCAGCTGGCTCGTAGCCGTGCTGGCTGGAGAGGTTTGTTGGTTGAGGCCCATGTCCACCCCGGACTGTAGCGCCATCTAAGTAAGTAAGTAAGTGAGTCTCACACTACTAAAAACAGTGCGGGACTGTTTCCCGTGCGCATTAGCGTTTTTCATTACCCCCTAGGAAAAAAAAAACCTGTGCTCGTTCTCCAGCTTTCCTTCTTCTTTCCACACAGTTTACCCGCTCTTCCATTCCCTGGCATGTAAAGAACCCAGAAAAGATTGACCCGAGAGGAGCTTGCCAGAATGTTTAGTTTCTTTGCTTAGTAAGGCCCACAAGGATCGCCTTACTGGTTAGAGCATCTCTGAAGCCTTGCACAGTTACGATCTTGTCCAGATGAGTTACTAGATAGTGCGTCTGTATGCACCAAATTACATCTAGATTAGATCTAGCTTCCCAAAAATTAAAGTGTACAATCCCATCGATATCATAGTGAAAAAGTCTCTAAGACTTTGTGGAATTCCAATAACAAGTGTAATGAGTTACAGCGTTACATTTCCACACTATGTCTAGTGTATTTACATGCCAAATTCGGTCTAATGACCAACCTGCATGTGTAGGAGCTATGAAGACGAGGGTGACCCAACATCAACTACACTACTCTCCCCTAAAGAATGACACTTTCGTGAGCTAGGTCCGGCTTTTTTCGAAAGCACTTCGGAGCTGGAGAGTATACGAATATCGAATATTGAATATCTCATTAAAAGATATATCTTCGAATTAAGGGGATTGGGGTACTATATACAAAACACCCTTCCTAACCTTTGCCTCTTGTTCAAGAACTTATGGCTCGAAGTTTTGGTTTGCTTGTCAGGACATCTAACTCCGGGCGTAAAAATAATAAACTTTCTTTTGAAAAAAAAAAACAGCTGAAGTCTCGGGAATGGAAGAACCTTATTCATTTGATAATAAAAGACAGCGGTCTGTCTTAGGTGGAGACTGGGTAATAACAAAGTTAAGTTAAGGTACTAAGTACACCAGCACTAATTACAAGACAAACGTTACAAATACAACTGTCGTTCCCTGCCATCAATTGCTAATTCCCAGCAATTTTTACTTTTTTCTCCAGAGCAAGAGAAAAAACAAAAAAAGCATAAATATTCTAACGTTAGAAACAAAGGAATCCTTGTTATATTCTCCTGTATATACCTTTGCGATAAAAGTGCCAGCAACTCAGAGGACAACTTAAACTAGTCCTCGTCAAAACAAAGACAATGAATATTTAATTTTCTTGAAGTAAATTGGATGAAGACAGCTCTGACAGGTCACCGAAGCAGCATTCGTTTGTATATTGCCTTCAGAGTAGTCTTTATTGCGCCGTATAATGAAAACGTGCATTGTCCTTACATAAAGGAGGAGACGGACGAGAACTGCACAGCTCGCACACAAAGCAAAAATTGAAATAACCCAGCGAACAGCGCTATAATTCTTGTAAAAAGTCACGTAGGGGTGGAAAGTACATTATATCGATTTGTGGTAGAAAGTATCCAAATGCTACCCCACCGAACCGGCACCAATATGGGTCTTCTTCTCCATTGATTCGGACCGACACAACAAAGTACAGCTTAACGTTGATTCCAACTAATCGATGATGGACTTCACACACTTTTCACTCAAGTTCAATGAGGTAGAAATTATCCATAGATACCCTAAAGTGTAATGAAATAGTGTATTCCAGCGACACACACGCGTCCTTTACCAGCTAAATTCACTAAAAATGCACTCTCCTGGACTGCTGCTGTACTGTGTAGGTGTAATGGTAGTTTATCAATTTATGTAGTGCGAAAATAACCTAAGGGATACCGTGCTATTATTCTGTTACACTCGAGTTAACTCGTGCATACCGGAATAACTTCGCCAGCCGGTCTGTGTGTGTGGAAGAGAGGTGGCTTCCTAAATATATCCCTCCTGTGACAAAATACTCAAACTTAACTAGGTAATCCAATTTGCCTTACCTTAGTGTGTTGTGGACCTTTTTTCCGTCTCCGTCTGTTGGTTATTGTTGTCGTGTTATAATAACCATAAAAATAAACACCACTACGTTAATGAAATACAAAAACAACCAAACAATTTAAAAAAATATGTTTTTTTTTTCGCTGTTTCACTTGTCAACTTTACACACACAGAGAAGAACTTTTCGTTATTTTGATTTCAGGAGTTCCTCTTTTTTTTGGATAATACTTGTCGCCACGATTAATGAATACAAACTAAGCTAATCCACCGGGAAGTGAAACAAGAATAAAAGTAATTTTCGAAACCAAGCGACTTCACAGATGACACTTGGAGCGTGTATCCTTTGCGGTAACTTTTATGTATGCGTGTATGTGTGTGCAATTTGTATCCCCTTTACGGAAAGAAGAAGCGTTCTGAAGCGGCACACAGTGTTTTCTCGCCGAATGGTAAAAACACTTTGATTTGATGATTCTATTTGATGCCAGTGTTATGGCAAAAATTCAAATAAGGGTGGTTTAATGCTTTTGGGGGTGAACAGGGTTGTTTTGGGGGAAAAGCTGAGCTTTTAAGTTTAAATGCCTTTCCGAATTTTATACGGGTTACAACTGGGTTCTGGGAGTTGATAATTTGCGCCATAGGACATGTGCTACAATTAGCCTTCAAAAACGAACGTCATTTTAGACGTGTCCTGCAACTTCATGAAAAAATTCAAATATAGCTAGGATTGTAGGGCTTTCTACTGAGAATATAATACCCGCAAAGGTTTACGTATTAAATATCATAAAAAAACGCAATTTAGTAATGAGATTATATCATATATAAAAATAACCTCTTCGTTTAACCGCTAAAAATTAAAAAAACTAACCATACGATTGAGATGAAACTTACACAATATATTTGTTAGAAGTAAGAAGTGCATGTAAGTCAAAAGTTTTCAACTGGAACGTTCTCGTGCCTTCGGGTTGGCATTTTCGAGATGCCTCTCAGGGCTTCCCGGTTGTTTTGTTCATGTACTAGTATCGCATGGGGCCGAAATTCGACCATGAACGTGATCAAAATGCTTCTATTTAATTGGTTAAAGAGTTTTGTACGAAGAAATTGTGTGTATATGTTCACTTTATTTTTCCTGACATAACGGCAACGTACACACATAATTTTTCTTTTCTGCACATCTATGGCACAGTACCTTTCTAATAATATAAGTTTGATTAACCTCCTTTTATGATAAATAATTAAAAAGCGTACGATAAATTTCATGTTCACGTATTAATATTGTAGTATTCTTTCTGGGGTTCGTTTTAAATAAAACCGTCTTTTGTGTATTTTAATCGTTTATTTATTATCAAATACCAACTTCACTTTAACACAATATTCAATCACTTTATTATTTCAAATCAAACGGTCGCTACAGACTTATTTTCACAATGTCGCTTGCTTTCACCACTGGTCGAATATCTCTTGTAATCGCTGTATTCACTTATGAACAACTGTATCGACGATGGTTGTGGTATGGGTATTTATAGGAAATCGCTAGGGGTTCTAGAACATACTTGATGTTTCTCCGGGTGAATTGAGGATCATGGAATATTGGGATATTGTGTGGAACAATTGTGGAACGTAAGCACATCAGGTTGGAATATTTACTGCTAGAATGTTTTGCAATAGTTGCTACAGTTTGAGATACAGTGTTTCAGTTTTTGGTACACAAACCATTCTGCAGTCAATGCTACACGGCCCCCCTCTTAAACTTGTTCGTCCCGAACAAGATCATCTGGATTACTGCCATGGTAACGATGAAGACGATCCAGGTGGACAATTTTCATCTTGCCTCTTACTCCACGCTGGATCCGGAAGACGACGTCATTGATGCGTGTGACCACTTTATAAGGGCCCTCCCAGTCTTGCTGCAGCTTGGGTGACCTCCCCTTTTGCCGGTGTGGTTTGTACAGCCATACTAGGTCTCCCTCGTGGAAGCTGGACGTTGTTGCCTTTGTGTCGTACCTGGTTTTCATGCGGTCACTCGCTACCCTTATCCTCGTCCTGGTCCTCTGATGTATGTCTCGGATCCTTTCCCTGAGGTCTGCCACGTAATCCTCTTCACTCTTGGGCTCATCGTTAGGGGATCCAAACTTCAACTCACTAGGTAGCCGAACTGCTCGACCAAACAAGACTTCGGATGGAGTATGTCCAGTAGTACTGTGCACTGCATTTCGGTAGGCCATCAAGAAAAGAGGAATTTGTCGATCCCAATCGCGCTGGTGGTCTTCTACGACCTTGGAGAGATGTTCGTTTAAGGTTCTGTTGAAGCGCTCTACCATCCCGTCGGATTGCGGATGAAGCGGAGTCGTCCTCGTCTTTTTAATTCCTAGTTGTTGGCATACCTCTTGGAATATCTTTGATTCGAAGTTTCGTCCCTGGTCAGAATGCAGTTCCATAGGCACGCCGAATCTGCTCACCCAGTTGTTGACGATCTGTTCCACGATGGTCTTCGCTTCCTGGTTAGGGATGGCGAACGCTTCCGGCCATTTGCTGAAGTAGTCCATGACGACTAGGATGTAACGGTTACCATTGTCGGTTTCTGGAAATGGACCAGCGATGTCAGCGGCAATCCGTTCAAAGGGTGCGCCCACGTTATACTGGTGCATCTTGCCTCGCGTTTTCGTTCTGGGTCCCTTGCTGGCGGCACACACGACGCATTTTCGGCACCAACTCTCTACGTCTACCCTTGCGCTGAGCCAATAGAAACGTTCTCGCACCTTCTCCAGGGTCTTGTTTGCACCCAAATGACCTCCGGATGCTCCATCATGCATCTCCCGTAGCACCTCGTGTACTTTTGATCGCGGCAAGACAAGCTGCATTATGAAATCTTTCCCGTCCGGCCTTTCCCATTTCCTTTTCAGTACACCATCTTGCACATGAAGGGAGTCCCACTGAGCCCAGTATGCCTTGAGAGTGGGGCTCCTGTCCGAGATATCTTGTCCGGTTGGCTTTTCCATAAACTCCTTCCACGCTAATATCGGCTCGATGTCCGGGTCTTCTTTTTGAGCGTTGCGGATTTCTTCTGCACTCCAACCAGCGATAGGCTCAGCTCTTACCCTTTGGACGGAAAGAAGGTTCTTCTCTTCCTGCCGCACACAATGCTTGCAGTCGCTTTTACATGGTCGCGGGATAAGGCATCCGCATTAGAATGAAGTTTCCCCTTACGATGCTGTATTTCATAATCGTACATCTGCAGCCGTTCAATCCATCTTGCGACCTGGCCCTCTGGATTCTTGAACTGCAGCAGCCATTTTAGAGCCGCGTGGTCTGTGCGCAAAAGGAACTTTTGGCCGTAGAGGTATTTATGGAAGTGTCTTGTCGCCAGAAGCAGCGCCAGAAGTTCTCGCCTGGTCACGCAGTAGTTCCTTTCCGGCTTGGAGAGCACTTTGCTGAAGTATGCTACTACCTTCTCTTGGCCATTGTGTACTTGCGAAAGAACCGCTCCGACGCCGACGTTACTTGCATCTGCATCCACGATGAACATTTCTCCGGGAATGGGATATGCTAGTGTTGGTGCTTCGCATAGTTGGTGCTTAAGGTTCTTGAAGCTTTTGTCGCACTCACCTGACCACTTGAATTGCCTTCCTTTTTCTGTCAGTTGGTGCAGGCTCTTCGCGACTCCGGCAAAGTCCTTTACGAATCGTCGGTAGTACGTGGCGAGACCCAAAAAGCTCCTGAGTTGATGTTTGTCTTTTGGAACTGGCCAGTTTTTCACAGCTTCCACCTTGTCTGGATCTGTTCGCACTCCTTCTGATGAGATAACGTGGCCCAGGTACTTGACTTCGGATCTGAAGAGGTCACATTTCTTTGGGTTTAGCTTCAGGTGAGCGCTTCGAAGCCGCTCTAGCACATTCTTCAGGTTGTCGTGATGTTCCTCGAATGTTTTTCCTATCACGATCACATCGTCCAGATACACCAAGCAAGTTTTCCAGGTCAATCCACGCAGGACGTGTTCCATTAGGCGCTCAAAAGTTGCGGAGCGTTGCACAATCCAAATGGCATTACTGTAAACTGCCACAGCCCATTTCCTGCAGTGAACGCAGTTTTCTCTCGGTCCTTTGGATCGATCTGTACCTGCCAATAACCGCTCTTTAAATCAAGGGTGGAAAACCATCGAGCTCCTGAGAGTGTGTCCAATGTGTCATCGATCCGTGGCAGAGGGTAGCTGTCCTTTTTGGTGACGTCATTAAGTCTGCGATAGTCCACGCAGAATCGAGTGCTGCCGTCTTTCTTCTTAACCAGTACAACAGGTGAGGCCCACGGACTCTTAGAACTTTCGATGAGCCCTTCCTTCTCCATCGTTGACACCATATCTGCAACCTCTGTCTGTTTTGCCAATGGTAGTCGTCTGGCAGGCTGGCGAATTGGTCTGGCGTCCCCAGTGTCTATGCGATGTTGCACCAGATGTGTTCGGCCATACTCTCCATCCTGTGAGGCAAATATATCAGCGTACTCACCGATTAGATTTTCTGCCTTGGCTCGCTGATCCTGATCCAGTTCGCAATGCTTGAGGATCATGTCCCTTACTTCGGCCAACCTGGCTGATGAAACGGGCTTCGCAGATTCCTTTTCGGTTATTGTTGAAATTGAACATATCGGCGCACATTTACCAATAACCTCCCCTTGTTTTAGTTTGACGCTATGGCTCTTTAAGTTCATGAGCCTTACTGGGACCAGGCTGTTCTTTGGCTCCACTAAAACTTTCCCCAGGATGTAGTTGGGGAATTCCTTCCTAAATCCGGCTCCAATAGGTAGAATCGGTGGCTCCCAGGATCACCCTCTAGTTTTGTCCAAATGATAGTCTCGGAAGATGGTGGTAAGACTTCGTCCTTGCTGAGTATTGTCCTTAAATGTGCTGCATTCTCGTTCCCGTACACCATTGGAATCTCTACGTTCCTATACCGCAGAACTTGCATCCCGATGTCGATGATTACGTCATGTTCTTTCATAAAGTCCACTCCGATGATGCATTCATCACATACGTCGGCTACCAGGAACGCATGAGAAAAGGCCAACCCTGCTAGTTGTAACGTGAGGCGAACTTCTCCGTATACTTTCGCCGCTTCCCCTGTCGCAGTTCTAAGACAGTAGCAGCTGGTGTTGTGCAGCCAAGACTTCCGGACGAGATCTCTTCTTACAATGGAAGCCGTGGCGCCGGTATCGATAGTAGCCACGCACTTGTTTTTGCCGATGAATGCTTCCACTGTTAGACTCTTGTTGCATCGTTTGGTTTGGGAGACCTGGATGGTGGTCTTGGGGGCGTCGATTCCATTAGCCAACTTTTGCCCCGCAAAGCTGGCTCTTAGGCGTTTCCCGACTCCTGGTTTCGAGAAGCATGGCCAACAGGATGGATGTTGTCCCTGTTGGATGGTTCTTCGTTGCGTCGCCTGTTCGCGCAATGTGGACAGTTTCCACGTCTGGGTGGATTTCTACATTGCCGTTGTAGGTGCCCCATTTTGTTGCAGTTCCAGCAACGAATTTGTCCTCCGCGAGCGTTGTTTCGGTCTTCGACGTCCATCCTCTGGCAAGAGCATTCGATAGCGGCTACTTCCCTCACACGGTGTATTCCCTGACAGGCCTGGTCTGCGGCCTCCATTGTCAGAGCAAACGCCAAAGCTTCGGCGAGCGTTTTCTTTGAAGCCATTCTTACCGCCATTTGTAGTTTCGAATCAGCTATGGCATGGGTGAACGCTTCGGTTGCCATCTCATTAATGATCTCCTCGCCGGTGTTTGGATAGGACAAATGTGCCAGTCGCTCGATGTCTGCTTGCAACTGCTGGAGCGTCTCACCCTTCATCTGGGACCTTCTGCGCAACTGGACCCTATATACTTGCTGCATGTGGTCGTCCCCAAATCGCATCTCAATGGCTTTCACCAGACTGTCGTAGTTGCGTTGTTTGTCCTCGGGAATAGTTTGTAGTAACTCTGCAGCTGATCCTCTAAGCGCAAGCGTGAGGGCAATGGACCTCTCTTCATCGTCCCAGTTGTTCGTCATTGCCGCAGCTTCGAACTGCCTCTTATATATTGGCCATGATGTCTGTCCATCGAAGACGGGAGGCTGCATCTCTTTCCTTCTCGGGCAGTCGGTTGAATACTCCCGAACTTTCTGTTTCTTCACGCATTCGAGTTCCTTTGCCAAATTCTCGAATCTTCCTTCAACAGCCTCGAATTTTGTTTGAACGTTCTCGAATTTTGTTTCAAATGTCTCAATTTTGGTCTCTACATTTCCAATTTTCTCGTCGATTGTCCCGAATCTGGTTTCCAAACTTTTATTTTGTTCAACGAATTTGCTTTCGAGAACACTCCTTTGATCGAATAGCTGATGTTCCAGAGAGTTCTTTTGTTCGTCAAGCTTAGCATCTAGAGAATTCTTCTGCTCAGCCAAAGAATTTTCTAGCTTCTCGAATTTTTCATTTTGAGAATTCTTTTGCTCATCGAACTTGGCGTCTAGACAATTCTTTTGTTCATTGAGCTTGGCGTCTAGAGAATTGTCTAGCTTCTCGAATTTTCTATTCTGATCGTCGAATTTCTCAGATAGCAATTTCATTAAAGCCGACATGTCACTCGTCGTACTTACTTGTTCTTCTTCGACGTCAAACAAAGCTGTTTCAGGATCTGCACCCTCGTCCGTCACTATTTTCCGCAACTTAATAATCAATTCTCTTTTTGTACCAGTCGTAGGTTGCTCCCGCTGGCTCAGTACTTCCTTTAGTTGCGGCAATGACAAATCTTCTAGCAATTTCCGAACCATTTTTATTTTTCACTTACACAAAACGCAATACACAAAATTTGTTTTATTCCACTTTTCTGACACCAATGTAGTATTCTTTCTGGGGTTCGTTTTAAATAAAACCGTCTTTTGTGTATTTTAATCGTTTATTTATTATCAAATACCAACTTCACTTTAACACAATATTCAATCACTTTATTATTTCAAATCAAACGGTCGCTACAGACTTATTTTCACAATGTCGCTTGCTTTCACCACTGGTCGAATATCTCTTGTAATCGCTGTATTCACTTATGAACAACTGTATCGACGATGGTTATGGTATGGGTATTTATAGGAAATCGCTAGGGGTTCTAGAACATACTTGATGTTTCTCCGGGTGAATTGAGGATCATGGAATATTGGGATATTGTGTGGAACAATTGTGGAACGTAAGCACATCAGGTTGGAATATTTACTGCTAGAATGTTTTGCAATAGTTGCTACAGTTTGAGATACAGTGTTTCAGTTTTTGGTACACAAACCATTCTGCAGTCAATGCTACAATATATAAGATATGCTGCGCCAAAATATTTTCATTAATTTAGCGCGAGCAGTAGTAAACGTCACAGTTTGTTCATACTTCTTTCATCCGGACCATTCCATTATACTTCTTGGATCCCGCTGATGAATGCTTTCAAACATTCCAACCCTTACTGCCAGGTTTATTAAGCTCTTGAGGCGACTCCCGTTTATGAGAAAAAGGGCATGACTGGGTCGTGTATACTCATGTCTGCAACTGTCTTAAATTTAAAATCGTCTGAAAATCAATTAAATGTCTTCAAAAATACATAAAACAAAAAAAAACTGTTTGGCAGTTAGCAAAGCTTTGAAAGTCATATCATTACATCATTTAAAAAATTGGGTCCGTTCGCGTACTTTCCGAGCCAAAGAGTTAGATTAAAAAGAAATGTTTTAAGAGAACATTATTCACACCATAATCCATTCACGTACACAATATAAAGCACTTTAAGGTGCTTTAAGGTGCTCTAAAGTGCTCGAAGTGTATTCGTGTACTGAGCGTACATGACAAATAAAGAGAAAAATTGATAAGTAACGAGTAACGAGTATTCCCCCTCTGTGCCTGAATGTGCTCGAAGAATTTCTGCCGGCAAGAAGGTAAAAACTGTCAAATGATTGTCAAATAAGTCAAAAAGTTATTGATTCCATTTCAAAAAGTCAATAGACATAAAAAATGGATGCAAACTATCTTGAAGAAAATGCTGTGACGTGTGAATGTTCTCCCAAAACATTTCTTTTTAACTTAATTTAAATTTGTTAGTTTTCACATGAGTTTAATTTGTTCATTATAATTTTTTTTATGACAGTTGGCTCGAAATGGCTCGCTTTTCATTCCCGTACTTTTGCTTAGATTTTCCGCTCTCTGAGAGTTTTTACTCTCATCATGACATATTTGACAATTTATTAGTTTTTGGCTCGGAAAGTACGGGAACGGACTTTGTATCTATTTTTTATGTCTATTGACTTTTTGAAGTTTTTACGTTCGTGCCGGCAGAAGCTCTTCGAGCACAGAGGAGAAATATTCGCTACTCGTTACTTATCAATTTTTCTCTTTATCTGTCATGTTCGCTCAGTACGCGAATACACTTCGAGCACTTTAGAGCACTTTAAAGCTTTTTAGATTGTGTACGCGAATGGAACTACTGTGTACGCGAATGGAGCTAATATCCCACTGCTGCTTTTTAGAAACAATTTGCGAAATTTAAAGCTGTCTTACCGGTGACTGTCAGTAGATGACATATTTAGATGGGTGGAATGGGGGTAATCCAATCATAAAGACCACTCTCTGTCACTTTCTTTGAAAATGACATGCAAATTCGTTCTACCTGATAATTCCGTTTTAGACGACTAAGATTTCACTACGTGGTATCACGTTCAAAATACATGTATGTATGTATATTGAATAAAATTTCACATTGAATGTGAAGCTTAATTTCGCCTACTTATAAGCTCGAGCGTGTCAGACATAGCCATTCATTTGATTCTGAGTGTACATCGTACCACACCACTGAGTCTTATGTTCAAGTGTACCTGCCGGCTACTAGGCTTAATATATAGCGTGCAGCCCAACAACCGACAGTACAATGTGCCTCGACGGTCAGTTGTAATCCTGGCACCTAGATGGGCACTCAAATGCTTGCAACCGAATTTGAACATTTTGTTCTAAGTCCTTGTTCAACTTTTGTTTGCGGAAACTGCACCCTAGACGACCGTTGAAACTACTTCAAAATTCATCCGCATCCGCCGACATGGTTCCATGCATTAAGCTTACCTCCCTAGTACTTACGCTGCACTACAGGCTTCTAACCTCAAACGAGGCACAATCCTCTAGCAGCCCGTGTACAGGACTAATCACATACTTATTATTGAATGGATAAGTGAATTTATAACATCAACTATATTTCCGACTTAGTACTATAATTCGCACCCAACACAGACATCATCCGACAAGTAACATCTAGCTGCATCCAGGAAACGGTTCCACCCTGTTTTTCCTCAAGATGAATTGGATTTTCCTGTTCATGTCCTCGTTGTAGATAGACTTGCACTTCTCGAAATTCACCCTGCGACGAACCTGAAACAGAAAACCCAATTTGCTAAGCACGCTCACTGAATTTTATGTAATTCTCACTTGGAATGGTTTCTCGTAGAACCTGGTCCGCCGGAACTGGTCAAAGATTTCTTCTTTGCCGAGAATTCTGTTCAGCAAGCGACAAGCTTCCTCAACATTATTGTTTTGTACCAAAACGGTACGTGCGAGGAATAATCGATGTCTCATTGAGAATTGAAAATTATTTTTGTTTTAAAAATATTACCAAGCCTTTGGACTTGGAGAAGTATTTTTTTTTTTTCCTCTAGAAATGTCAAAAGCAGCACTGCGCTGTCAGTTTGACATGCGCATTTGCTAAATTGGGGTAGGAAAAGACAGCGAAAACATAGAGTGTGTTCAGAATGGTATGATATACATCGATGTTGAAAGAAAAAGTTATCGAATTCTGAAATATCGAAAGTGGTTAACCACTAATCGCTGGGCGAAATGATGAGCGTCTAAATCATTGACGTACTATATATGGACTGCTAGTGAAATGTCACTTTCATACTATGTCTGCAGAAAAACGTGTTTCAACATCTCCAGCGCCATTGTTTCAGTCCGTGTATCTATGATGGCGAAGGGTGGCAATGGTGCAGTGGGTAGTGTGTTTGCTCGTTAACCGATGTGTGCAGGTTCAAGCCCCAGCGGGGAACAGCAACCATGGGCCACCCAAGTATAAAGGAAAAACGAATTACATCGAAGTTTTTCCAACCACTGCACCAAAGAAAGGTTCCTGCCTGGTAGTGCAATGGACCGGAGAGTCTGAGTGCTCTGGGATTTGGGTTTCCTTTTTTTTAAAAAAAAAAAAAAAAAAAAATCTATGATGGCGGATTTTTTGTTTCTGTTTAATACCGAACTGAAACAGTGGCGCTTGAGATGTTGGAACATGCGTGAAGTTGGACACTAGCAGTCCATATTATATTATAATACGTCAATGGTCTAAATATTTCAAAGAAATTACAATATGTGAAGTAAATGTACTCAGCCATAATAATAAAAATTTCAACTGGTGTATTTGCTTAAATGAAATGCTCGTTTGCAATATATTTTGTGTGATATTGCATTAGTAGGTGTTCGAGCGAAAGCGACGAAATAATTGTAATCGCATTCCAAATCCTTCTCTTAAATTTTCCCACGAAATAATGTCTCTAACTTTATTTCATGGCGACTTTTTGACATTTGCTTGTCGCCACCTCATCGCCTCCGATTACTCAAGTTTTCTATGTCGTTTTGTGCCTTAGGTAATCTATCACGGCTACGTCCCACTATGTTCAGTTCCTGGCGATGCATCCTAGTTCTCCTAAGATTTCATAGAGAATTTGCTCTAGCCGCTAGCGAAAAGCGCCGAAATAATTCTAATCGCATTCCAAATCCTTCGCTTGAATTTTCCCTCAAAATAATGTCTGTTATTTTATTCCATGGTGAGTTTTTGGAATTTGCTTGTCGCCATCTCATCCCCTCCGATTAATTAAGTCTGCTGCATCCTTATGTGCCTTACGTAATATGCCATGGATACGCCCCACTATGTTAGGTTCCTGAAGATGAATCTTAGTTCTCGCAAGTTTTTCTCCTAAGATTTCATACAAAATTTTCAAATATTGTTGTTCATTTAAAATACAGTTTTGACATAATTTTATTTTGGATAACCGTGCGTGCATCGAAAGCATACTAGAAGCCACTAAAGAATCCTCCCGACACCGACACCGAAAACGCTCTACCACAACTCCTTTTCGTCAAAAACTTTGAAACCAACATTCCCTCCAGAGTTGATTGGAAGCAGGAAATCACCATTTTTACGAAAAACTAAGCCACGATTAAATCCCTAGAATCTGCCACTTCCAATTCAAGAACTGTTCTTAACTTCTGCTTGCCTCTTAACGAGATGGCTGAACAATTCAAAATTCATCTGTTATGTGTGGCGGTCCATGGGGATATTCCAGGGAACTGTAGATGGGCAGATGGCAGCCCATTCCAGATCACTTGACAGACCTGACCTGAGCTGGATCACAATCGTTCCAACTATTTAATTACGAGTGTACAAAAAAGGACGCTCATCAGTACTATAGTACATATGTCTCATTACAAAACAGTGTATCATTGGTCGGTGCGCTGATAGGCTTGGCCTCCTGAGAGAATTTTTACAGAAGCTACGTGGACGGAGAGGAGGGAACCATCACCCACTTCCTCTGCACGTGTCCTTTCCTCTCCAATCGAAGAAAAATACACCTTGGAGCTAACTTCTTTGATGACCTCGTCGAACTCGCAAAGTCAACATCAGCCGCCTCCAGTGCTTTATAACAAGCTTCGGTTGGTTCTGCGGGTAGTTCTGGAGAATACCCAGATACTTGTGGTTTCACAGGGGACCTATACTAGTCTACGCGAACCTGTATCTTATGCAGGCATTATACATATACATATACATATTACATATTATACCTAGCAAACCACTGTAGGAATGCATTCTTCCAGATGAATGTTATGCGAAAGTTTTTGAGTATCACATCTGAAAGCTTTATTGGCTGTACATCACACTATTTCTAATGGCAAAACAAATATAAGCCATTATTCTAACATGTCAAAAGAATAAGGCGAAGTTGGGTGTGGACCGGAATTATTCGTGAAAAGATAATTTAATCTTATTCTTCCTATTTCAAGGAAGAAGATTATCATCTGAACTCAAGAACCCACTGCATTTCTAAAGATCCGCATCTGTAGTTTGTCTGTTTAACCTCCGAAAATATCGCCAGGCCTTCTGATTTTGGATCACTTCGTTACTACCTGCGATCGCGCTATATTTTTCATCGCTATGTACAAATGGGCAAAATCGCATCATCACCTCCACGCGGTGCCCGCTGGATAGCTATCTGATAGTGAACTAACGATGAGCGTATACTGAGTCTGACGATATATGTGCAGCTGAACACTCAGACCTGCATAAGCACATCTGGGTGAAATTCAGCGCGCATATGTCTAACCGGACGAGGCATCTCTTGTTGACCTGATCGGCTGAAATATGCGTCTCAGAAGTCTAGCAAGAGGTCCTCAGAAGGAGGACGTGCGGCGGACGAATTCTCTCGATGGAATCAACGGTGACGTCTACAGACCAGCGGATACCTTACTGGAGCTACTTCAACATATTTGGAGCTGAGGTCTGTAAGGATTTTCAATACTACGTCAGGGTATTGAAAAAGAGATGGTGGCGGATGAACCCTTAATGGGCCAACGGCAGCGCTCATATCCCCGAAGTGGGTTACTGACATCGGTGTATCCGGCCTCTTGTCCTAGGGGTACAAAAAAAAAAGGATCTGGCCCTCCAGGTTGGGGGTTGTGCCGTCGGGTTAACTTCCCTACCACGTAAAAAACCTTCGGTTACGAAGCAACCAACAGCCTCGGATACGGATGATCTTACTGTTGACGACCCATGCAAACGTAAAAAGGACAACGATCTTCGTGTCTGCACATGGAATGTTAGGTCCCTCTACAAACCACGTGCAGCCAAACAACTTGCGGAGGCCCTAGAGTGTCTCAAAGCAGACATTACCGCCATCCAAGAAGTGCGATGGGATGGGCCGGGCAAAAGGAGTATGAAAAACTGCGACATCTACTACGGCGATTGCTACAGACAAAAAGGACAGCGTCTATTCGGGAGCGGATTTGTCATTGGAGACAGACTTAGGCAAGAAGTCTTGAGTTTCCGGCATGTGAACGAGCGCCTCATGACTATCCGTATCAAGGCTAAATTTGCCAACATTAGCCTAATATGCGTTCACGCCCCTCACGAGGAGAAGGACGACGCGACAAAGGATGACTTCTACCAGCTCTTGGACAAGACGTATGAGCAATGCCCTAGCCACGACGTTAAAATTATCCTAGGCGACTTTAACGCAAAGCTAGGAAGAGAGGAAGTCTTTAGTAGCGTGGTCGGAAAGCACAGCCTGCACGACAACACTTCCGGCAACGGACTCAGGCTAATCGACTTTGCGGCGGGGCGAAACTTTGTTGTAGCTAGTACGCGGTTCCCACGTCTCGATATTCACAAAGGAACATGGCTCTCCTTTGATCGAAAAATCGTCAACCAAATCGATCACATTGCGATCGACGCAAGGCACTCTTCCAGTATTCTGGGTGTCCGGACTTTCCGAGGAGCCAACGTGGACTCGGATCACTACCTAGTTGTAGCCAAGGTACGGATGCGGATATCCACAACGGAGCGAAATCAACGAAATGCTGTGAGGAAATTTGACGTCGAAAAGCTACAATCGCAAGAGACCGCCAGAACCTTTGCCGATCGTGTTTCTTCTAATCTCAATCTTAGTCCTATGCCGCCAGCAGCAAATGCGGAAGACCAGTGGCAGCGTTGCCAAAAAGCCATCAGAGATGCCGCCTCTGATGTACTGGGTTTCTCTCGCCCACCACAACGAAACTCCTGGTTTGATGAGGAATGCCGGCAAGCACATGCAGCAAAACAAGAGCCGTACAAAGCGGCGCTGCATAGAAGGACTAGAGCTGCTTACGAGCTCTACGTACGCAGGAGAAAAGAGGAACATCGACTTCTCAGAAAGAAGAAAAAAGAGCATGAGAAGCGCTCGATCGAGGAGATTGAGAGACTTTATTGCAGGAATAATGTTCGAAAATTTTACCAAAGGGTAAAAAGAACATGCCAGGGTTTCAAAGCCAGAACAGAAGCCTGCAGGGACGAAAATGGCAACATAGTAGTAGAATCGCAGTCGGTGCTGAGGATATGGAAGGAACACTTCTGCAGACTGTTAAACGGCGATGATGACCAATATTCCGCTGTCAGGCAGAATGAGCCATTCAACAGTGACGATGGCAGTCAAAATTCCCGTCAACCCGATCATAATGAAGTGAGGATAGCGATATCTAAACTCAAATCCAACAAAGCTACTGGAGCCGACGGCCTTGCCGCTGAACTCTTCAAGGCAGGAGGAGATGAGTTGGTAAGGAGCATGCACCAGCTCATCTGTAAAATCTGGTCGGACGAAAGTATGCCCGATGAATGAAACCTCAGCATCGTTTGCCCGATCCTGAAGAAAGGAGACCCTGTGAACTGCGCCAATTTCAGAGGTATAAGTCTCCTCAACATCGCATATAAAATCCTGTCTGCCGTATTATGTGAACACCTAAAGCCGATCGTCAACAACCTGATAGGTCCTTATCAGTACGGTTTCAGGCCTGGAAAGTCCACCATTGACCAAATATTCACACTACGGCAGATCTTGGAAAAAACCCATGAATATAAAATCGATACGCACCACCTTTTCATCGATTTCAAAGTTGCCTATGATAGCGTGTATAGAGACGAGTTATACAGAGCCATGTCTAGTCTTGGCATCCCTGCCAAGCTCGTCCGTTTGTGCAGAATGACGATGGAGAACTCTCGCTGCTCCATCAAAGTCGGTAAGAACATCACCGAACCGTTCGATGTCAGGAAAGGTCTTAGACAAGGCGACGCGCTATCATGCGATCTCTTTAACATAATACTTGAGAGAATTGTACGAAACTCACAAGCCAACCCCGGAGGTACAATCTTCTTCAAGTCTGTACAACTACTCGCTTATGCCGATGACATTGACATAATCGGAAGAACTCAGCGGGCCGTCAATGGGGCATTTACGAGTATTGAGATCGAGGCAGCAAAGATGGGTTTAGCGGTCAATGAAAGCAAAACAAAATATATGCTGTCTACAAAAAAGGACACCCAACATCGGCGTCTTGGGCAGAACGCCACAATAGACAGATATAATTTTGAGGTAGTAAAGGATTTTGTCTACCTAGGCTCTATGGTCAGCTCCGCAAATGACATGAGTGGAGAGATCACACGGAGAATTACTCTTGCCAATCGTTGTTTCTATGGGCTAAAACGGCAATTGAGTAGCAAAGCCCTATCTCGAACTACTAAGGTAACTCTTTATAAGACATTAATCATCCCAGTCCTGCTGTATGGCGCAGAGGCATGGGCTTTGAAAAAACCGGATGAGGATGCCCTTGGTTATTTCGAGAGAAAAGTTCTTCGAGCGATCTTTGGTCCCGTCTGCATAGACGGTGAGTGGAGGAGAAGGTACAATGCCGAACTATACGGCCTGTACAAGGACATCGACTTAGCCAGAAGAGTTCACATACAGCGACTAAGATGGCTGGGTCATTTAGAGCGGAAGGAGCCCAACCTTCCCGCTAAGAAAGTCTTCGAATCCAACCCGGACGGACGGCGCAGTAGAGGACGACCTCGCGGTAGGTGGCGCAAACAAGTGGAGAGGGACCTCAACCAACTTGGCGTGCGCAACTGGAGGCAGCTGGCTCGTAACCGTGCTGGCTGGAGAGGTTTGTTGGTTGAGGCCCAGGTCCACCCCGGACTGTAGCGCCATCTAAGTAAGTAAGTATGTACAATACAAATATAATGCAATATTTCTGCGTTTACAATAATAAAATGAAATATTTTGATCTGGTAATAAAAATAACCTTAAAATCATAGTTAAAATGATTGAATTAAGTCTCTGTATATTTTTTTAATTGTTTTTGTAAACACTACTAGTTTATTTCCATTAACATATAAGTCTTTCTAAAATTCGCATTCCCTCCCTCAGATTCTGATTTGGGTTTCTTCTTATTATCGCCGCAACGTCAGCCATTTGTGCTTATGGCCTGCGATTCGCAACAGAATTCGCTTTAAACCCAAATCGAAAAATCGAGAGATTCGATGTGAACAAAATACGATTCGAGTGGTTTGCTGGATACTCTCTATTTAAACTATCGAAAGCTTTTCAGAAATCAATGAGAAACTGGTGTACGATTTTGAATATCGGAACGCCGAAATACCCATCTTTTAAACATTATACTATTTAGACACAGAGAATTACGTACAATATGAAATGTTTTTGGAAATTGAAGCATCTAATGAACTAGAAAAGCAGATGTACTTCCGAAAGGAAGAAAGTTGAAAATAAAAGAAAAAAGTAAGAGATCAGAATTTCTCTACAAAATCGTCCCTCGATTGCTGATTTCTTAAAGACGGGTTTACCGAAAGTATTGGGAGTGCTCTTGCCCTTCCAGTCTTATTCATCATTAGCAATACAAGAAAACCATAGACGAGCGAACGGATATGACTGATCATTTAAATATATGCCTATTTTCATTATTTCTGTATGTTACAAATTATGTATCAAAATTAAAGAAAAAATACCCTATTTGACAGAGTATGGAAAGGGGGGGAACAGTCACTTGCAGAATGCACTAATTGCGAAGTGACCTTTGCCAAGTAAAAAATCGTGAAAGAAAATTTGAGGAATAATTGCCTGTCTTATTCATATCCATATGAGTTATACTTATACGTATATTTTCTACTTCCAACTGTTAGAGCTTGTTGATGAAGACAGAAGTTCGTGTCTGTCTTTTTATCATTTCGTCTAAGTTATTTTTCATTGTTCTTCTATTCTTATTCTGACTATGAAGTGTATATACGACGCTATAAATAATATTCATAAAAAGTTGAACGATTCTTAAATTCGCGCAAAATATATTCTATTAAAGCAAAAACACAACACTGCGAAAATACACGCTAAATGTCGAACAAGTTCCAGGGAAATTAGGTTGTCGTGACGCAGCGTGTGATCGAGCGAGTTCTGTTCAGGGCAGAAACACCAAAAAAGTTGGGAACAAAAAGTATAAGCGTAAAGATACAACGTTTATATGCAGAGTCAAAAGACCGAATAGGTATTCGAAACCAAGTTGAAACGTATTGGAAATGACAGGTTATTTACAGTTAATAATAATACTTTTTTTTACTTCCATACAAAATTTGTTTACACATTCTTTATACGATCTTTTATTTTTTTTTTATAATTGGCGCACACTCAAGTGGTTATGAAAACCATTTACCATTTGTTTACACAATGCGGGTGTTTAGAAATGATAAGTTAAGAGACAGAGAGAAATAAAGAGAGAGAGAAAGGTTGGTGTAGTGGTTTAAAACTCAGATATTAGGTCTCAGAAAAACTATAAACGCGCATTCCAAGAATACTCTTATCTCTACACTAAATTGTAGTGTACTATTGTTCGAAAAAGTCATTGACATACTGTATAGGGATTACTAGTAGCCAACTTCGCGTTGGTTCCAAAATTAGTTCTAGCTCTCTTGGTTCGGAGCGGAAAAAATGGAAACTCACACTTGTTTGAAATTTTGTTGAATGCAGTTGGGTTGCATAGACAGTGTTTTCACTGACATATTACATACAAAATTGATTCCTAATAAATATACGAATATTGTGCAATTTATGGGGCAGTAAAATGCACGTGGGCGCCGTGGCGTAAGTGGTTAGTGTGTCGGATCACTACGCATGAGGTTCCAAGTTCGAATCCCAGAAAATACCAAAAAGTTTTGTCACGGTCCCACCTCTCGCGAGAGTCTGGCAAACATCCGAGAGTATTGTTGTCACGAAAAAGCTTCTCAAAAAATCGCCGTTCGGATTTGGCATTAAATTGTAGGTCCCTTCCATTCGTGTGAAAAATATAACGCACACAACATGAGTGGTTGCGAGAAGCTAGGCCCTGGCACTTTAAAGAGCTGTTGCGCCAAATATTTGTATTTGTATTTGTAAAATGCACGTATAACGATTTTTTATTCGAATTTTGTTGGTTTCATCTATCGGTAATTATTTGAAGTAGCACATTTTCGATGTGACATCTGTTGCAAATAATGGCACAACAAATTGAATTTCAACCGTTTTACTTAGTAAATCCACACAAACCCAAGAGGTGTCTCTACCATTCTATGGAGAAATTCAAGATGGTTGGCATTTTGTTTCCACATTTTTCCGCTTCGAATCAAGAAGGCTAGTTATGTTGGCGGTCCATATATGGTGCAGTGTTGCTCGTTAACCGATGCGTATAGGTTCAAGCCCCAGCGGGGAACAGCAATCATCAGCCATCCGGAGTATAAAGGCAAAACTAATTACGTCGATGTTTTTCGAACCACTGGAACAAAGAATGGTTCCTGCCTGGTAGGTACAATGGCCCAGAGAGTCTGAGTGCTCTGGGATTTGGGTTTCCTTTTTTATAAAAAAAAAAAAAAGCAGCCCATATATAGCATGTCAATGGTAGCAGTGTACTTAAATCCAGCGATACTTAATTAGGGGAATCCCGGATATACAAGGATTCACACGTTCAAAACGAATTGGAACAAATGAATATGAATCCAAAGTCATATTATTCGATTTTCTACCGATTGCTTTGTTCTTGTGGGTTGAATGAAAGATATTTTTAGATGTTTTAACAGGTGATTCAATTTATTTACGAAACTTGAAAGAAAAGTGAATTAAATTTCTTTGCGAAATGTCAAAGCAAAGCGTAGTAGTTTTAAGTATTTCTTGATTCTATTACTTTTTTTATTTCATTCTTTTAAAAAAATTATCCTTAGAAACAATTTGATTTTTGTATTCATTTTGATGTATAATAAAAATATTTAAAAAAAACCTTAGTAGCCGTTATTTGGGGGACGGGAGAACCTACAATTTTCTTATTTTTTCCAGCAAATGTGTGTTGGGGTTTGAAATCAATGGAATTATACCTATGTACGTAGTAATTAAACGCTCTCCATGCGCAGACTGTAGTGATTTTATTGTCTTTCAGTAGATTACACTCGCATTTTATGTTCGCCGTTTTTATAGTGGCATTCCCCTATTTCCATCTTGCATTAAAGTCCCGAAAAATCGGGAAAATCCCGCATTATATCATCATATATCGATATCATCTTCAACATCGATACCACTCAACAATCCAGTGTTTTTGTCTGAACACATCCAGAAAGATGTTTCGCTGACCAACATGTGTTCAATTCAAGAAAATATAAAACGCCTTCCCTAGCAAAGCAGCGCAACCATTTTTCGCTCAGTTTTTTCTAGACATTTGTAATAAAATTGTGGAAGTAATCAAGCAAACAGCAGTAGCACATTTCTTTGTGAGAGCAACTTCGTTAGAATTAAAAAATATTTCCCAAAAAAAAGGAAACCCAAAAAGAATCCTATCAGCGCACTTTGATTGTTTTTTTTATTAGTATTTTCTCTGAAAAATTTTTCATCGCGTTGTGTTGGCAAAATAAATTTTCGAAATTATTTTTTCCCGAAAAGGAAAGTCGTATTTCGTATTTCATTGTCGTTCAACACGCCTTCGCACTTGATTTTCAGGCGAAAACACAGAAAAAAACACGAGGACTAGCCGAGGAAACTATTTGATAACTGCTTTGTGGAATATTTTTCATTTCTGCTGAAGAAAATTTGCGTTACCCGCGGGACCCCAACCATTAAAAAGGTAAGAAATCTCTTTAAATGCATTTTTTTTTTGTGTTTTATGTAACTTTTTCTGCTGCAATTAGCGTTGGAGTGGACGTCAGTCAGTTCCCATTACGGTGCAAAAAAAAAAAAAAAGCGTGCAGCGGCCATGATTTTTTTTGTTTCTAGTCGTTTCGTTAGGAAAAATGATGAACACTGGACGATAAAGAACCGCAGGGTGGTGAACGATAAACTCAGCTGATTTGGGCTAGATTTCTCTGTTCGAAATGGAAATTTTGAGATTTTCACAGATTAATTGATTTTTTTCTTTTCGAGGATTTTTTCACTTTTCAAAGTGGTTTTGCTCTCGTGCGTGGAAATCGATAGAAAATTCTATCTCTTGCGTCTGCCATTTGCGTTTTATTTATAATGTAGATATATATAAGGGGGAGCCATATACACATACCTATAACTATGTGCAACGTGTATTGCGGTGCTTCTATTTGATGTAATCAAATAGACGGCAAGAGCTGAAACAACAACAATGGGAATATTATATGTACACTTCTCTTCCGGGTGTATGAATTTCAATTGTAAAAAAGGAAAAATCAGAACTGAAGTGAGGAAAATTCGGTGAAAACATATTTTTTTTTTCTTTTTCTATCCCTTGGCCGTGAAAATGTTTCCTTTGTTTCACCTGCCGTCCCTTGTGGATTTTTATAAAATGGAGTTTCTTCTCTCCCAGGCTGGTATTGAACTTTGCTAGTCATTCAATCAATTTTTAACAGAACTGAATATTATTATTTTTTTTATTAAGTGTTTTATGATTAGTCATCGTTGGTGGTTTTCACTTTGGGGACCCTCACTTAGAAGAATGAATGATGAAACATAACCTAAAATTTTGTGTTAATGCCTGAATTTAGCAGATTACCTTTGTTAGGTTGTTTGTTTACCTGGACTAAACATTAAGTACATATTAGTGGGGGAGTAATGCGCTAATAACGCACCTAAGTGATAAGACGCAGTGCTTTGCCATTTACAAGTGTCTACAGGTAAAATTGATTATATCAATATGCTTCCTGTACCCAAGTAGAGAGTGTGTACATACATACATATATCTCATTTTGTGTGGTTTGAACAAGAGTTGGGCTATGTCGTGAATTTATGTTCACAGCTATAAGTGTGAATGTGATTTCTTGTTCACTACAAATAAAAAATTCTTCACTTACTAATAAAGTACAATAAATTATTTTAACATTGACTTCGTGTATCGTAAAATGTACTCGTAGGTATTTGTTAATATATGTTACATGTGGGGATGTGTGCATATACTTTCTCTATTAGTACTAATACCGTTAAAAATATTTCGACCCAATAATTCAAAAAATAAACTCGCCCCAGAAACTAATGTCACCAAAGGATGCTTGATTTGCATATGCCTAGCACAAATTACATTTTGCGAAACCCTCATCTAATTCCGTAAAAAATCCCAAATAAAACTAATCTATTTTCTTTATTATTGGTGGCATCTTAAACGTATTTTTTTTTTTTATGTACGGGCACTTGTAAACACAAAAAAAATAGAAGCAAATCTGTATATTTGTGCTTTGAATGTAACCACATACAAGAGAAATACATATTTCTCTTACCTGTGGTATAAACCAGCGAATAATATACTTATCATATACCTGCATGTTGGTGCACCCAAGGCATTTCTTTCACCACGTTTTGCTTTGTGTTCTATTCTTTGCTGCCTGGCACTTCAGTATACATAGATGCGATGTGAAAAAGAATTCCTCCCTTATGCACATTAGGTATACGCATTTTCGTTCATCGTTGATTGCTCTACACTGAGCACTGGCAGCTCTGAACGGCCTGATGTGTACATGTTCGTTCTTCGCTCTTTACTGAGCAATATCAGCTCTGAACGGTTTGATGTGTACATGTTACATGTTCGTTCTTCGCTCGTCGCTCTTCACTGAGCAGTACCAGCTCTGTACGGTTTGGTGTGTACATTTTCTTCGCTTAGTATCTTTTGTTGCTGTATTGGAACGAATGTGTTTTGTGTAAAAGTGTATCGAAAATTAATTTTAAGTTTGGGTAAATGTGTAATGGTTGTGTAAGCAATAATTTCAATAGGTGTACTTTTATTAAATTAATTTTTGTAGTATAAATGTCTTGTGTATAAATGTTTACTAATGCGTCCACGCTCGGTGAATTTTTAAATCGAAAAAGAACGAAACTAATTTACAAAGGTTATGTACATTGAGCAATAAAGAAAATGAATGTAAAAAGAAACTATGGAAAATCTAACGTTATATTCGGAGTACAGTCGAGAACGGATAAGTGCACAACGTCCGGGCATCGATTTGTTGTGCACTTATCCATACGTGCAAATTTTTGCACTTATACTCGTATGTACTTAGTAAGGTGCACCGTATTTACACACTCAAAAAAAAGAACAAACTAATCCAAACATTATTAATACATACTACTACTAGTGGGGCGCCGTGGCTTATTTGGTTAGTGTGTCGGACCACTGCGCATGAGGTTCCAAGTTCGAATCCCAGAAAACACCAATAAGTTATTTCACGGTACCACCTCTTGCGAAACTCTGACAAACATCCGAGAGTATTGTTATCTCGAGAAAGTTTCTCGAAACAAATCGCTCTTCGGATACGGTTCTGAATTGTAGGTCCCTTCCATTCGTGTGAACGAACGCAACATGAGTGCTTGCGAGAAGCTATTCCCTGGTACTTAAAGAGCTGTTGCGCCGAATATTTATTTATTTGTACATACTATATACAAGACGTGCCATGATTGTCGTGCCATCAGGTAGGCGACTCCCCGGGAGGCCTAGAAATATATAGTTGGACCAAGTCGGACATCTATCCTGGAGCCGTCTACGGATTCCTCCTGATGAGTTGGAGTCAGTGGCGGAGGATCTAGAAGGATGGAGGCTCCACCTGACCATCCTACCCACGCGACCGTAATGAAGGATTAACGGGCCATTGAAAATGTATGTATGTATATGTAGTTTTAAATTTTGACACTTCTTTTTCCTTTTATCAGCGAGGTTATGATCCGAAAATAAGGGATCACAACCCTCCCACTTCACCGCATTTCTACTGATCCGCCTGTGGGGTTCGCCTGACACTAAATTACTGCACTGAAGGAAAATTCAACAGTAGTTGCTAGTAAAGTCAAATTTTACACATTAAACAAATACAAACACCGGCTGGCTACTACTCTTGGTTTAATCCCCAGCTAAAAGTGACTGGCTGGGAATTTTCTGATGTCTGATTTCAGGCGGCGCAAAAACGAATGTTTTTTAGTTATTTGTTGTTGCTGCCACTGCGAAGTTGATTGGCTCCTAGAGATATGTTCGTATAAAATCGGCCGGTTGGCAAATCGTTTAAATAAACGACTGGCTGGCTAGGTTTAAAAAAATAACTACTACTGTTGAACGTTGGGTGGAAGTCCAACATATGGACGCTCAACACGTGCCTTTCGTCGAATTTTCTCAAGTCATTGAGTTTGTCATTTGTTTCCCTGGCTCTTCAGCTCCGGTTGAACCTGTGCATTCACAGAAGAAAGAAGAAATTTTGGAAAAACGAAAGCTCTGCTCTTCAGATATCGACACTGAAAGCTATTTTAACTGTAAAAATCAATTTTGAATTTACGTGCATCGGCTTTTATAATTAAATCAAAACTCAACCGGAGCTATTACGAAAAATAACGAGCCAGCAGAAATACAATTTAAAACCAAGAGAAGGCCAAGCCGAGACAAGTCCGGGCACAGTGTCAACAATTACTACCCTAATTCTTCAACTCGTATACGACAGTCGAATTGAGGTGAATGTCAGTTGATGTAGATGAAAGTCGATAAATTATTTCTATTCTTATTTGCAATTCATTTTTGAACTTAAACTCTGATGTTACACATAAATCTTCCGCTGAAATACATGAACATTTTTTTATCCTTTGTTTTCGACGCAGTTATACTTTTTTATGAATATTTTTATAAATTAAATATCATTTTTTGGCTTGGTAGGACTAGGTATACATACATATATTCACCCCATGGTATGCACTAAATACATATAACCTTCAAGCATCTTCGAA
Source organism: Brachypalpus laphriformis (assembly GCA_945910035.1). Taxonomy (NCBI): domain Eukaryota; kingdom Metazoa; phylum Arthropoda; class Insecta; order Diptera; family Syrphidae; genus Brachypalpus; species Brachypalpus laphriformis. The sequence goes on from OX246754.1 coordinate 285,063,527, forward strand.
GTCTTTTAAGCAAGATCTCTTATATCTACTTAGTCCTGCCATCAGTTCTGCGTGTTTCATTGGCGAATCCATACTCAGTTCACTTTTACTTTACACGCAAAGCAACAACAAAACAAAACAAAATGAGTACATATAATTTAATCAGTAAATAAAGTGACCATAGGGAATGAGTACGGCGAATTGATTTCAATCTCATCAGTCGTAGACGGCTTTGTTCATCAAAATTGATTGCCTTCGGTTAAATTACCTATGGCAACAACCTTCGGGGAACAAAGTAGTTTCTTTGACTGTACTTTTTCTGCTCTTTTTTTCTCGAAATAAAATTCAGCGCCACCTAAAGTTCAGATGCTTCTACTTCAAGAAGTGAATTAAAAGTGAGTACATGTAGTTTTTTGAGATTTTAAAAGCGAGTGCAGTAAATCTCTCAAAAAACGGCTATAGAAATTAAACAATAAAACATTCGGATTGGTATTTATAAAATTTGATTAAAACTCGCAGCATTTTGCTTCATCTTAATTGCTTAAATCGTTTTAATATAAAAACAGGATTGCATATTTCCAGGCTAAATTATAAGTGCAACAAATTGCATTTTGTATGAAAATTTGAACGCATATACCATATGCATGTATATAAAAATTCTCAGAAAAATGCCTTGTATCACTTATTAAAATTTCATAAAAATCAGGGGCAGATGCCCTTTTTCCGAATATGTAATTTAATTACCAATCATTTAAAAGCTTCTGGTGAGGAGCTGTATTGAATTTTATTGAAAATTTCTATCGGTGGGCGCCGTGACGCAAGTGGTTTAGTGTGTTGGACCACTGCGCGTGAGGTTTCAAATTCGAATCGCAGAAAACACCAAAACGTTTTTTCACGGTCCCACCTCTCGCGAACTTTTGACAAACATCCGAGAGTATTTTTCTAACGAAAAAGCTTCTCAAAAACAAACTTGTATGTAGTCTTCCCAATTATCTATTACAAGGTCTGTAATTTGTTGTGTGTCAACGAAAATTTATGTCGACCGACCATCATTGATGGTGTTATCAGATGACGTGTAAAAAGTTCAGCACGTGGAAAACTCGATGTTATCATCAGTGTCTTCGATGATGAATGAGTTGTTGCTGGGGAAATATTGCTTCAAATTTATTTATTTTTTTTTATTTTCTCATACAATTTTGGTTAAACTGTCGCTCTATTTTAACTATTGATTTAGATTAGCATCGATATTAAATACTATTGGTGCTATGTCATAAATCTGTTGCATAAGTACACTATATGCAGACACCATCTTTAATGTTTATTAGTTTCAATCTGCGATATTCATGAATTCACATACCTACTAAGCATGATTATAATATAAAAAATATTCATTTAGGTATCATTCAAGATAAACATCAGATCTGATTTAAATGTATTACTTGGCATAGCAATACTTAAGTTATAATACGCCGAATTAAATTCTATATACATATATAAAACTAAGTGGCAAAATGCGTGTGTCCCTCTACCGCCCGTAATTTTCGACCAATTTATTTGTTTTTTCTTTTTAAATGTAGATAGGTGATAGGCAAAAAAAAACTTACAAAAACGTTCAATAATATTGAAAAAAAAACACTTACCTCCAGACTCCTGCCTGACAGTTTTTTTTTTCTGTTAGGCGCAGCAACGCACGCCGCGTGCCCGCTAGTAGAATATAATAAAATAGCCTCGCGTTTGTCATATAAGGTATGGCGACGATCTTCAATCAATGTATTGGCGATAATAATGGTCTCGCTCTAAGGACACTGTGGACCATAAATATGAACGTGCCTCAGCAAATTTTATACAGTCGAGTGAAGCACAAAGCAAATCCCTGGTGAACATGATACCAAACACTCCATCTAAGTTCAAGAGATTGCATCCCGAGGAATGCAGCTTGTAGTGCTGGAGAATATTTACATGTTGAATTTGTAAAGAACGGGGTGAATACACACCACGTCGCAAAAGTAATGAACACAACAACAAACGTGCTTTCATTTATCTTTAAATACAATTGACCTTAAAAATAAATGAATTTAGACTCCTGTTTACCTTAAACCGACTTTTAAATTCAAATCCAAACAAGTGTGGCGAATCGCGTCTAAGTAACAGTCAATGAAATTTCTAGAGAAAAGGGGCGATGAACGATTGATATTTATCTTGAGTATTATTTATCATAATAACGAATAATTGTTCAAATAAATTACAAGGAAAATTCAAGGCTTTGTAATTGCATCCAGATGTAGAGATTAAGTGCGAGATATGATCTCAAAGTCCCTAATCTCTGAAAAGTGGCGAATAATTTACATATTGAACTTGGTAATTTAGCTCTATTACTATGGGTCAATCAAATTGCTATTCAAAAACGAAACATTTGTGCACCTCTGTATTTAAAGAGTTGATATATGTGCATATGTACGTATGAGTACATATGTATGTACTTTTCAATGGGAAAAACAGCTAACATCAACATAATAGAAGCTATTAACATCGGCGAATTTAAAATTTATTAGTCTAGCTTTGTAATTTGCTCTCTCATCTTCAACAAATCATTCAATTCTATCTAGTAATTAAATGTATCATATCTGCTTCCATATGTAGGTCAAGAGAAAAATGGAATAGTAAAAATGTATTAATAATAGTTGAAACCTTTTCATTTCCAAAAATAATAGAGGTGTCTTACCTAGCCCCATTGCATTCATATTTTTGATAACAAATCTTTACCAAAAAAAAAAAAAAAAAAAAACACATTTTACTTTTTGCGTTTTGACTGCTGCTGGTGACACGTTAAATATGTACAATCAAATTTATATTAAAAAAAAAGAAGAAAATCAAAGAAATTCCATCAAAGTCCACCCACTTAAAAAGGAAACCAGAATAAAAAGTTTTTTTTTGTTTCTTTTCTGTTTTCTTTGAATAAATATAAATATCCTCGATTATCAACTCTAAATTTAGCAACAGGTGGTGAAGCAGTGGATGGGTGTATGCGCGTGTGTGTTGAGTGCGTAATACAGGCCTTATACGCCGCCGGTCGAATGATTTTAGGCAAATTTGTCGCCACCAGTCGATTGCTGAATTTGATTTAATAGAATGGTACGTCGAGGTGAAGTCAACGTTTCTTTTAGCCCTAAACCTTTCCATTTTTACTTGAACTCATAAATATAGGGAAAGTATTGTTCTCGTGAAAAATGCATTATAGACAACTCGAAAAAGTTGGTTTTCAAATTCTGAACTCGATACTTTTGTCCGTCTGTGCGTATGTACATAACGCCGGGGGTGGCAATGGTGTAGTGGTAACGTCGTCAATTGCCACGCTAATGGTTCATGGTTCAAATCCTGATGCCAGCAAGCATTTATTTATTTCTCATGAAATATATAAAGTCTGTCCGATCATTTGTGAAAGCTTGTGTGAACACTACTGCGAAGGCATAACACTGGCAGTAGCTTGGTAATGTGGCTGCAAAAATTGTTCGCTCTGTTGATGGCGATTTGCCCTTGACATCGGTTATCGGGAAAAACGTACAGTGAATCAGAAGCAAAGACAAAACATAACAAAAATCTCCCCAGCTATCTGGACGCCACCCCCGCAGAATCTCTGAAGCATAAACAACTGGGGCCTTATTTTGTATTGCGTTTCTATAGCAAATGTATACAAACTCAATTTCCAAGTAATTTAAGTGACGTTTGATAGATGTTTTGACAATCTAACTTTCGGAAATGTTTGATTTTGAGTTGGAAGCACTTACACCCAATCCGAGAACCATACAAAATACCACTTCATTTTAGAATCGGATTACATTTCCGAATGGAAATCCGAATCCGAAAGCAGTACAAAATAAGCCCCCTGAGCTTCAAGAACAAATACACCAAAATCTTTCTCTCTCTCTACCTATCCTTTCCAACGCCCGCACTGTGTTTAAATATGTTAAAGGTACTCATAACCCTTTGAATGTGCGCAAATTATAAAAAAAAAAAAATCCTACAGGGCTGGTGGACGGATTTGCATCAAACTTCACATCTGGGTTCTGGGGGATAACAAATCGAGGCGAAATCTAAATATTCATTTTAACCTCACTTTTGAGGCCGATTTTAAAAAGAAGCAAGTGTTCTTTAAAACCTCCCATCGATTCATATTTGGATTATAATAAACATTTATCACCAGAGGGTGTACCAGGTTTTTACCAAATAGTTCTTTTAACGACACCTTGCTTATAAAAAAAATTAATAAATATTTGGCGCAACAGCTCTAAGTGCCTGGCCATAGCTTCTCGCAACCACTCGAGTTGTGTGCGTTGTGTTTTTCACACGAATGGAAGGGGGCTACAGTTTAGTGTCGTATCCAAAGGGCAATTTCTTTTGAGAAGCTTTCTCGTGACAACAATACTCTCGGATGTTTGTCAGACGTTCGCGAGAGGTGGGACCATGGAAAAACTTGTTTGTATTTTCTGCGATTCGAACTTGGAACCTCATGCGCAGTGGTCCGACACACTAACCACTTACACCACGGCGCCCGCACCTTACTTATTAACTGTTTAAAAAAAAATTGGCTATTAGTTGATTTGTTTGGAAATTTCTAAAATGGCGGTACTTCACCTTTTAAAAAAAAAAACGGAATGGTTTTGCTTAAATTTCATATTTTTGGGATAGATTCTAAAAGATTGCGTGCCAAGTTTTTGCCAAAAAAAAAAAAAAAAAATTAGTGCATACCGATTCTTATTGACGGGTTTTCATAAGTTTTCTGACCTATCTATCAGCCGCAATGTGTGACATATGCAAGGATATAGCATACCAAGTTTCGAACTATTTGCTTTAAAAAAAAAAAAACATTTTAAATCGAAAACATGTGCAAGTGCATGCGATCTACTCGCGCCATTTATTTTTGTTTAGCATTATGTGAAATATAATTGTTTCGTTGCAACCAGTTAGGTTTGAAATCAGAACTACAATTAAGTAGTGATGGTATATCGGAGCTAATCCGCTAGGTTTGTCTAACAACTTCTAGCAACTTTCAAGTTCCAATGCGGTACAAAATGCTCGAACATTTTGAAGAATCCAACATTCAGCACAGCTTAAAACACCTATGTATGTACTCGTATAAACATTATACGCCCATAAAGGTGGTTAAGTATTCTCAGGCTGCAGTTACGAATGTGCATAAAAAAAATTTCGATAAATAATCATTTTTTTCTAAATTACTTCCTCTGCCTAGTGCATTAAATAGTTGACGCCAACAAATTTCGATGCTTCTTTGAAGATACAAGGTACTCATATGTAGCTACCTTACTACATTCCAAGTAGCTTGGTGGGCCTTGTATTTTTGTCTAGCTATTGTCATTCGCTTTAAAGGGGAAAACCGATGTCATCTACTGTGTGTATTGATTATTTAATTCCCAAAGTTGATCAGTGCAGTTGATCAATAGTACGAATTTATTCAACTGCAATATAGTCAATCTAAACAATCATTTTTTAGGCCTGGACCGTCATTCTAGAAAATGTGTTCACAAAAATAGCCATGTGCACTCGAACTACATATTTCTGTGAACCATCCATACATGCACGTGGCTTCTTGTTTTATCGGTATATTTTGTAATTCTATTTTTCTATGTAAATGCGAGAAGAAATTTGTTATGTTAGTTTATAAGAACGTAAAATAAACTAATCTAACAAGCATGTAGGACTTTTGTTATTTATTAATTAACTCCCACATTATACTCTTGCTCTTTGCGATATTCGATGGTGTACACATGTATGTATGTACGGGTTAATTCTACTCCACATGCCGCCTGTATTGGAGCTTTTGTATGGGCGGATATTGCATACAGAGTAGCGAATAATTTTGTGCTGACCTTGTCACAGGTGTAAGCTTGAATGCCAATGTCACCCCAGTAATGCACACCCAATGAGGTGTATCCGTTGCGTCCATTAGAACCCAATTTCCTGCTCTTTCATCTTTGACTACTCTCACCCCCAGCGAATGGGGATTAGTGTACATAAATGCGCCAAATGATTTATTTATTTCATCAGCAACATCTTTTTCTATTCGGGTTTACGTCACTCATCGTCTCGTGTATTTTTAAATCCATTGGGGGTTGTATTACTAAACAGAAAGTATTGTTTTTTTTTTTTCAGGATTAACATCACTTTCACACTAGCTGGAGGAAAGAAAAGGAAAATGGTAAAGGAGACCGGATATTACGACATTTTAGGTGTAAAGCCCACTGCCACACCTGATGAGCTCAAGAAAGCCTATAGAAAGTTAGCACTGAAATACCATCCTGACAAGAACCCAAATGAGGGGGAGAAATTCAAGGCTATTTCTCAGGCATATGAGATCCTCGCGGACTCCGACAAGCGACAGGTGTACGATGAAGGTGGTGAAGCAGCCATTAAGAAGGGTGGTGCCGATGCTGGTGACTTCCGCAGTCCCATGGATTTCTTTGAGAAGTTCTTCGGTGGTGGTTTCGGTACTGGCAGTCAGCGACGACGCGAACGTCGTGGCAAAGACGTAATCCATCAGATGGGCGTCCAGTTGGAGGAGTTGTACAATGGTACGACACGTAAACTCGCTCTACAGAAGAATGTCATCTGTGACAAGTGTGAAGGACGTGGTGGCAAGAAGGGAGCAATCGAGAAGTGTGTGCAGTGCCGAGGCAATGGTTATGAGACCCGCGTTCAACAAATTGGACCCGGTGTGGTGCAACACATTGAACAGGTGTGCCGCAAATGCATGGGTCAGGGTGAGATTATCTCAGAGAAGGATCGCTGCAAGCAGTGCAACGGTCGCAAGACAGTGCGTGAACGCAAAGTGTTGGAGGTACACATTGAGAAGGGCATGCGTGACGGACAGAAGATTGTCTTTGCTGGAGAGGGTGATCATGAACCAGATTTGCAGCCTGGCGATATTATTATTCTGTTGGAAGAGAAGGAACACAGTGTATTCGGGCGTCTGGGCGATGATTTAACATTGAAAATGCCCATTCAGCTGGTGGAGGCTCTGTGTGGATTCCAACGGGTAGTCAAGACACTGGATAATCGTGATTTGGTAATCACTTCGCCACCCGGCGAGACTATCAAGAATGAACAGGCCAAATGCGTCATGGAGGAGGGTATGCCCCACTACAAGAATCCAATGGAGAAAGGACGATTGATCATCCAGTTCGAAGTGATCTTCCCCGAAACAATTCCAGTTACTGTTATTTCAGCTCTCGAGCAGTGCTTACCACCACGGACCGAAGTTGCTATTCCAATTGACGCCGAAATTGTCACTTTGGTAAGTTAAATTGATTTTTTTATTTCTGCTCTTTTCCTAAGTTTGTATCCACCTGATCACAAGTCACTTTTTTTTCCGAAGCCGAATAAGTTATGAAATGGTTGTCTCACTTCGCGAAATATCTAAACATTATAGAATGCTGTGGTATTGTCTTTCCAACTGATTCAGGCACGGCGATCCGTTCCATCAATCTCTATAGTCTTGTGTCCCTTTTATTTTAAATGGCGCTTCAGGCAAGATAGATTTGGACCTTTTCCGGGAGGCATGTTTTCTCGGCCTAAAACCGTACAAATATCTTTCAAAAAGTAGTTCGACAGGACTTAGGCGTTTACACATTACTCGTGTAACATCGTTTTAAGAATGGTCTACTCGTCGGTCATTCCACAAAGCTAGTCATCTGCAGCTCTTTGTTAGCACTTAGACCATCAGAACCGGTGCCTTGTCTGATTTTTACTACAATCTCGTTGCTGTCAGGTAATTGGAGAGAGCCTTCCAAGTGAAGATTATTCAGAATTATTTTGGCTCTAAACAGTTTTCACCATTCCACAACTCTGTCCCAGTCTTTATCCTTTCAGACTCTCATACGGGGTAATGAAAATCTTTTTCACAATAAGTTGTATCTGCGTTCCAAACAATAAAAATAACATCGCTTCTGAAAGTTGCTCGAACGACGCGATAGGTACGACAATCGTCGAAATACATCAAACTATACCAGTAATCGACGTAAGCATTTAGTGAGTTTGGTATTTCTAGATTTTTTTCTGACTGCCTTCGTTTCACTGTGGCCTAACCACAGGTCAAGGTATGTTGGCAACTACTCGTATTTTATAGAATTCATAAAGACTTGATCAGTAGCGTTTTAATTTAAAGAGATCACAATTTGTATTTAGTAGTTAGATGAAATCTTTTTATTATTATCATTTACTAATGACTTCTTTTCTTTTTTTTTTAATTTTCGCGCTTTATAGGAGGAACTTGATCCACGAGCAAACTCACGTCCTCATCATCGTCCAGCTTACGAGGATGACGAGGATTGCTACCATCAAGGTGGTCCAAGAATACAACAATGTACAACCAATTAAGCTACTTACACATCCATACAACATATACATCCCTTAGAGCAAGAATTTGAACTAACTCAGATAAAAATTAAAAGAAATAAAAATAAAAAATAAATAAATGGTGTACACTGCGAAGAAGAATATATTATGTACTAAAATCAAAAAAAAATATCGAATGAGCGAAGAACAAACCAAAAGAGGCGCAAAGGGAATAGTATCTCAACACGAATTTGCACGGCTGGTCTGAATTATTATAGCAAAACAAACAAAAATATTCAACTTCACTTGTACATTTCGTGTTAAGGCTATTTTTTGTTTTTAAATAAACTAAACAACAACAAAAGAAAACACATACAACTCAAATTAGATTCCTTCTCATTGGATATATGTAAAACTATATAGTAGAAGAAAAATTTTATTGAGCGGAACCAACATTAGCGGCGGACAAATAAATATCTCTCTTGCAAAACATCTCGTATAGTTTGCTTCCGCGCGCGCGCGCATAGCCTTGCAAGCATGCGTCCTATCAAATATTTTTCTCCGACTTGCAAAATATTGTAATAAAATACCACTCACTATAAACAAAAAATAAATATATAAACGATTCCATTTAAAGAAAAAAAAAAAAAAAACTATCTCTTTGAACAATTTAGTGTAAAAGTAAATTATCAGATAAAAGAACAAAAACAAATTCCTGTAGAATATTATTTTTCTTTTATATTTATTTTATTATTACATTGAGCTATAGACACAATTATTTTATTTTATTCGGTGTGCAGCTGCTCTACACGCACCCACCACTTGCTAATCTGATTTTCTTTTTAATACGTGTATTCCTTTGAATTACGCTTGAGAGAGGCACTTGAAATTATAGTGTTAAGATTTTATTTTTTTTTTTACTTTTACATTTCTCATCATACACATAATTAAATAATACTTTGGCGATTGGAGAGTATTTCCCCGACCTGTCTGTAATGCGGTGGTTAAAATATATATATTTTTTCTGTGTTTATGACGCAAATTTGTTTAATAATTTCTTGTAAACATGAGGAATATAATGAAAATAAAAATACAGCTAGGATTTTGAAAACATATGGTATAAATTAGTTTTATTTATTTCACTTATCCTCATGTTAGTTAAATGCTTTCAACTGGGCTAGATCTAAATTTCAATGAATTCACTCACTCACTTCAACTGCAAATTTTAGTTACTCTTTTAAAAATAAAACTACTTTTTTATAGAAAAAGTATATGCGATAAATTTAATATTTCTGCAATTTTAACCAATTTACAATGTGTCTTTTCGCTTAACAGAAACACTGCATTCCGCTGGTGATGTATTTCAGGAGTTTAACGCCACTATTATCATCCTCGAGTCAAACTGCTGCGCGAATTGGTGTATTTGCGGAATAATTCGCTGCTTGGTATTATATTTTGCTAATTAGCATTGACACATAAAAGTAAAGATTTGTGTGAAGCTGTTTTTTCACTCTGTTCGTTAAATCAGGGGGCTAATCATGCACTTCGACGTGAAGCGCATTTTTATGCAAAATCGCATTTTGGTACTACGCAATTCGCTGGCGGGCGAACACTTGGCACTTCGCTCTACTACGTGTAAATTCAGTAGCGCACCATTGGCATCATGATGCTTTGTAAAACGTTCCTTATTGCAAATAATTGGCATCACTCTCAACGTCAAGTGTTCATTATTGCAAAGTTGCTTAAACTGATGTTCAAACATAATAAACAAAAGCATCGCCGAGAAGTTTGATGCGTTCTTGATTCGGCAGGCAAGCCAAGTAAAAATATCGGAAGAGAAAGAAAAGTAAGTAAATACACATTTTTAGCGGTAGATAAGTAATTATATTTTATAAAATTAGTTTTCAGACAGTATTTCACTGCCGCGGAGGTGAAAGTCCTACACAACAAGGCTGAAACATGAAAATGAATTTTCTTTAGGGAAAAAATCGAGAGCATTTCTGTGGGGAAGGGTTCTTGCGGAAATGCAAGAAGAAGCTCCGCAATGCCAGATCCACCGAAAATTCTTAAATCTTCTTCCTTTTATCAGCGAGGCTATGATCCGAAAACAAGGGATCACAACCCTCCCACTTCACCGCATTTCTACTGATCCGCCTGTGGGGTTCGCCTATTTGACCTCAGAAAATATCGGCAGGCCTGCCGATTTTGGATCACTCGGTTACTGAGGCCAATGAAATGCCGATGTCGTCGCATTTGTCTGATCCAGGCGTTTATAGCCCTGCCTTTCCTACATCGCGATGTCTTTGGAACGTGCATTGATATTGTTTTTTTAACAGGGTTCAAATGATCTCTTCTTTGAACGTGGCAATACCAACTGAGCCGGTCACGCTCTATTTTTTGTACGATGGTTTCCTTGATGTGAAAGCTTCCACGGATCTTCGAACGAACTAACTAACTTGGCGTTCAAAAACGCCAACGAAATATTCAATCAGCCAGGGTTATCGTGAATAAATTTTCCCTCGGAATTTTTCCTCCGAACATTAGGTATCCTAAAAAATAAAGGAAATAATTCCACCGAAAATAAATAGGTATCATGAATGACAATTCAGGGGCCTTATTTTGTATTGCGTTTCTATAGCAAATGTATACAAACTCAATTTCCAAGTAATTTAAGTGACATTTGATAGATGTTTTGACAATCTAACTTTCGGAAATGTTTGATTTTGAGTTGGAAGCACTTACATCCAATCCGAGAACCATACAAAAGACCAATTCATTTTAGAATCGGATTACATTTTCGATGGCAATCAGAATCCGAAAGCAGTACTAAATAAGGCCCCTGGAGCATGTTCAACGCAATCGCGATACTTAATTTTTCTACGATGAATTTTTTCCCTATTTTTGAAGATACCTAATTTTTGTTCAGGGGATCTTTGTTCCGAGGGAAAATTTATTCGCGGTAACACTGAGCATCAGCTGTGCATCGCATCAGAATCGCAAATAAGCAGTGATGCCGCATTAGTGCACAAATGTTTGACGTTTTTGAATTTACCCTACACATTCGATTTCTGATACTGTTATTGTATTTAGGGCAGAAAAACAAATATTTAAGCACTTATGAAAACATTTTTCTAATTATCCACTGGTGTTTAAGCAAATTTTTCAAACAAAGTATATTCTTTCCATGACACTTTGACAGCTGAATGGAAATGTTTGTGGAAATATGGAAATCTTTTGGAAAGTCGATATTCCAAGCGATCGTCGTGCATAGTTGACATCGCCGCGAGGCGAACGGAATGAATGGCATGCATTCGCCGCGAAGGGCATGGTTAGCCCCCAGTGCTGACTATTTTTGTTCGTCTGATTAAGGCGAATGAGAGTGGTTCGATCTGCAGTCCTTAATAATAAACAGGGGCAAATCATGTAACTTTTCAGACGATCATCGTTTGAACGATAGCAACCGGCGAATGGAAAAAATGTTTGCATATTATAAGGGTTAACGTTTCTCTACCACAGTTGGTTGCGCACTGTTTTCTGTGTGACGCGTAAATGCATGTTTGAACGATAGCAAACACTGCAATCGTCTATAGTTTACATGCGTTTAGGCGTTATACAGCCAACAGTGGGCAACCAGCGGTTGTAGAGAAATGTTAACACCTATAAATGTGCAACAATTTTTTTCATCCGTCGTCGGTTGCTATTTGCTATTGCTTCGTATTTTACTCATCTTCAAAGTTGGCTACGACTCGGCTTCAATTTGAAGGAAAATGGAAAATAAACATATGTAAGTAGATATATTAGCCGCGTTTTGTTTTCCCCGTGAACTAAACTAGTTCATCTCAAAATAAAAAAACGCTCCGGGTTCACCTAGAAATTTCATTTTTACAAGTTGGTAGCAGCAGCTACACACTGACGTTTAATTTAGATTTAAAATGGCAGAAAAATAGCAATCGAAGTGAGAAAAGTGCTTAGTATTTTTATATTTGTTTAATAATGAAGTGTTTTTAGATACTTATGTCAGAAAGTGAGGTTACAACAAATAACTATGATTTACTTCTGCCATTCAGCAGAGCTGCCAAGCTTTACATATAATTTTTTTTTGCCAAAAGCCATATAGTGGTGAGGTATGGGATAGAAATTCTGGTTCATGATAATTGTTCAATTGTTGTTTTTGCATCCTGTGTAAAAATATGAACTGAACCAGTTCACGGGGAAAACAAAACGCGGCTATTTTCACAAGAAATACCTAATTTTGAACTTTTGTGTGCTTTCATTGTATGAAAGTCACGTATCGTAGCCACTTTGAAAGCCTGGTTCTGCTATTTCAACAGCACGCGGTGTTCCCAAGCGGTCCATCCAACGTCATGTGAGAAATTTTACTGTCATTCTTTAAGGCGTTGAACGCCACAAAACGACAGGGAAAACGACGCTATTTGTCGTCAACAAATTAGTGATCGCCAAGTAGTAAAAACGACTAAAAAATGTAGGTTTTCTTACATTTTTAATTGATTCAAATAACTGAATTGAATTATCTTACTTTCTGGGGTAAAAATAGCGCACCAGAAGCAAATTAAGACTTTGGTGGAGTTGATGAGTTGTCTAATGCCAACAACTCGCGGTGTTCCAAAGCGGTGCACCATCTAAGTACTACCAATGCCCAATGCTGCTTGATTTCGGTGATCAAACGAGAACCGATATTCTCAGTGTGGTACGGTCGATGGCATAGCATTTGAAATACAAACTACTTACCGACGACGTTTTACCCTGTCGTCGAAGTTATGGAATAACTCTTGTAAAACGAAACGCCTCAAATAACGACAAACGTCGTGCAAGTAAAACGCCACTCAGAATAAGGGTGATTATTAAAAAAAAATGTTCTGGTAGTTTTTAGTAAATTTTACAAAACTTAGTATGTAATAAATAATTTAAAACAATAATTTCTTACAAATCTGGAAAGAACGGTCCCATTTTGGCGAAATAAAAAACAAAATGTGAAATGACATTTGCATCACATCAGTTCATGATGCGCTGTTTGTTTTGTTCGCGCAGTATATACATTCACGATGCGTTTTGGAACGGTATACATTGCATCACCGCAAGCTATTGACGATTAGGAACGCTTGACTTGCAGCAGTACTGCATTTAGGAATTCAGCCGCCATTCGATCGACTTCAAATGCGATAGACATTTTGATGGCGCAATGGTTGTTGGCGGTGGATTTTCAACTTAAAATGTAAATATGTAAATGAAAAACAGCGGAAAAGAGTGATTTCTGATACTTTTATTGCATTTAGTGCAGAAAAACAAATATTTATTTAAGTAAGCACTTATGAAAACATTGTTTTAATTATTCACTGGTGTTTTAGCAAAGTTTTCAAACAAAGTACATTTTGTCCGAGACACTTTGACAGATGAATGGAAATATGGAAATCTTTTGGAAAGTCGATATTCCAAGCGATCGTTGTGCATAGTTGCCATCATCGCCGCGAGGCGAATGGAATGAACCGCAAATTATGCGATTCGTGGCGAAGTGCATAGTTAGCCACTAGCCTTGATCTCAAAAGTGAGGAACTGCGCATTGTAACTCACCCCAATTCTTGAACTGGTATACGACAGTCGAAACCGACCACGGTCGCATTTAGTTATTACAGAGTCGTATTTTACGAACACACTCGTACGTATTTTTTGACAGGAGTTGTATGCGTCGCGACGAGTTGAAGAATCGGGGTGACTGTTTACTGGAACCATTGACATACTATATATGAACTGCTAGTGAAATGTCAGTTCCATTGACATACTATATAGAGACAGCTAGTAGCAAACCTGGCGTTGGTTCCAACATTAACGCTAGCTCTCTTGGTTCGGAGCGGAAAAAAATGGAAACTCACAATTGTTTGAAATTTCGTCGGATGCAGTTGAGTGTACAAGGACAGTGTTTTCATTGACATACCATTCAGGGTTATCGCCAATAAATTTTTCCCCCGAACAAAAATTAGGTATCTTCAAAAAAGAGGAAATAATTCCGTGGAAAAGAAATAGGCATCATGAATGACAATTCAGGAGAATTTTCAACGCAATCGCGATATTTATTTTTTCCCCGATGAATTTTTTCCCTATTTTTGAAGGTACCTCTTTTCTGTTCGGGGGAAAAATTCCGAGGGAAAATTTATTCACGATAACCCTGATTGCATAAAAAATTGATTCGTAATAACTATACAAATATTTTGCAACTTATGAGGCAGTCAAATGAATATATAACGATTTTTTATTTAAATTTTGTTGGTTCCATCTATCAGTAATTATTTCAACTAGCACCTTTTGCAAGTGACATCTGTTACATATATTGCCTCAACAATTTGAATTTCAACCGTTTTACTTACAAACCCAAGAGGTGTCTCTACCATTCTATGAAGAAATTCAAGATGGTTGACAATTTGTTTCAACATTTTTCCGCTCCGAATCAAGAGGGCTAGTTATGTTGGCGTCATTTTTTGGGCAGAGATTGTATGGAACGGACATTTCACTAGCAGTCAATGCTAGAGGGCCTCTTCGCGACGTAGATGGCGCCCACAAGAACAGGGCATCCTTAACCAACTTGGAGTGCACAATTGGAGGCAATTAAGTTATTATTATTATAACTTTATTAACAGGTAATAAATTATACAATTAATCTAAAATTTACACACTAGGTACCAGGGCTTTCTGCCGATTAACTTACGATCAAGCTAAAAAGGCTTGTTGGCTGGGGACCAAGTTAGTTAAATTCATTTATTTAGCAGAATTTTGCTATTTAAATTCATACAAATTAATTATAATTCACAGTTTGAACTTAACCTATGTTACGTATGTAAATTGATATTTAGGTATGTGGAAAGTTACATTTTATATATTCAATTGTAATTCTTTTAAATCTATTGATGTTACTTTCATTTTTAATGTTAGATGGCATTGCGTTAAACAGTTGGCACCCTTTGTACACAATACTATTTTGGGTTATATTCTGCAGATACGATGGCAATCTGAAGTTTTCTTGGTTCCTTAAGTTATATGGCTGGGAGTCTCTTACATATCTTAGATGTTACTTTAAATAATTCGGTAACAGATCATTTTTGATTTTAAAAATAAGACATAAAACATTTAAAAGAATTCTTTGTTTGACATTTAACCACATTAAAGTATTGAGCATTAGTCTGATCGGTGTATATTGACTACATTTTAAGATTATTCTCATTGCCCTATTTTGTAGCCGCTGAAGCTTGCTTAACATATATTCACAACATAAAAACAAAATCGATGAACAATATTCAAAATGCGGTTTAATTATTACATTATATATATTTATAGCACTTATTAAGGAGACTCTACTTCGAATTCTGTTAAAGAAACCAACTTTTTTCGACACTTTTTTAATAATATAGTCTACGTGTACATTAAATGTTAAATTAGAGTCTATAACTACTCCTAAGTATTTGATTTGTTCAACTTGTTCTATTACTTCATTTTCTACAAGGAGGTTTAGATTAAGCTTATGTTTAAGTACCATACATTTAGATTTGTTGACATTCAAGTTTATTATTGACATTAAGTTTATTTGCCCTAAGCCAACTGTTCACTCTGAGTAGATCCTCTTGTATCTTTTGTACACATTCGTCTGCATTTTTTCCTGATATGAAGATTAGGGCGTCATCGGCAAAGAGAGCTAACTGGGAGTATTTAAGTTCATGCCCAATGTCGTTAATGTAGATGATGAACAGCAATGCGCCCAGAACGGATCCTTGTGGTACTCCGAGCGTAGTTCCCAAACTGCTAGACATCCTTCCATTCACTTTGGTTTTTTGGGATCTGTTGTTGAGGAATGATTTGAACCATTTTAATTCAGTACCCCTGATACCATAGCCCTGGAGTTTCACTAGCAGAATGTTCCTGTCAATTGTTTCGAAGGCTCGTTTGAAATCAAGGAAGACAGCCACCACGTAATTCTTTGCGCCTAGCTCCTCTTTCCAGCTGATTAGGACGTTGTTCAGAGCTGACTCACACGAGTGCTTTCTTCGAAATCCAGACTGATTTTCGAGAAACAATTTACTAGATTCGAAGTACTCCTCAACTTGATGTTTTACAAGCTTCTCGAGAACCTTTTCATATATTGGAAGCGAGTTGATCGGTCGGAAGTTCTCGCAGTTAACGGTGCCTTTGACTTTTTCGATAGGTGTAATAATGGATTCCTTCCATGTCTCAGGGAATGAGCCGCGTATCATCGATTGATTTATTAATACCTCCAACTGCGGACCGATAATATTGATTCCGTCCAATAGCATTTTTGCATTAAGAAAGTGGACGTCCCTTTTTTGGTTTAAGGACTTTAATATTGTTTTAATGTTGTGAACATTTATAGGCTTAAATCGAAATGATGTGTTAGTAAAATCAGATCTTGGAATGTATTGGGTATACGGTATCGAGTCATTAATATCACAGATGCTTTTAACAAAGTACTTATTAAATGCGTCAGCAATGTTTTTATCACCGCATACACAGTTTCCGTTGAAATAGATATCTTTTATCATAGGTTTCTTCTCATTCAGAACTTTAGACTTTATGGTTCTCCACATTGTTTTTTGGTTGCGTGCATTTGCAATACTATTCCTTATGCAGTTGTTCTTCGCTTTCGTCAGTTCTGATTTATACCGATTTCTTATGTCACGATATCTATCCCAGCCGGTTTCGCTGTTAGTTGCTTTGCAGTCAATGTATATGGCTACTTTTAATCGTTTCATCCTTTGTAGTCTTTCACTGTACCATGTATTTATGCCACCAGATATTACTTTTGTGCAAATTAAGGTTTTCGTTATTCGCCATAGTTCATTTTGAAGCATACTACCAATTATGTTGGGATCCTCCTCACGATTTCTAGATATTGCACTGGCTCTTAACTGACTCACAAATGATAACCTGTTATATCTGATAAACTCCAACTCAGTGACTCCTATGTTCTCCGTGATTGCTCTTCTAAATAAAAGACAACGATTTGTTGTTGAGTCAAATTTTTAAGACAATAATCCTTTAACGAAGTTAAAACTTCCGATAAATTGCATTATACGGCGCAGCATTTATTGGGCAAGAATTAATTTGGGTATTTTGGGCGATTTATGTGCTTGGAAAACTGTGAGCTAAAAGCACCCGTGGAATTCTCGCGTATTAATAGTTGACTCCTAGCGAGGACCCTAATTGAAAATTTCATGGATTCCAATGAAGATTAAGTGTAACAAAAACTCTTGTTAGTTTATTGTTTCGTGGCTTGCTGCAGTTGTTCATGCAAAGTAGATTTTGGTCACTTTAGGATAGTGTGCTACACCAAGTATGTAACTTGTTCTATTCTTCGCTACTATTTCGAAGAACAAGCATAAAACAACGGTTTTTAAAACTTTAACTATTTTGTAAAAATATATTTATCTTTTCAAGTCTAACAGTAATTTATAACTAATTTACATAATTTCTAAGCGCAGATACTACTCCCAGTCCGTATAAGAACTTCTGTTCCAAGGTGTCCCAACTTTTCTTTTGCTCTTCCTCCACCTCTTTGAGAGCTTGAACGATCTCGGGTCGTTCGACGAGCGAAATACCATGTGACCGCAGAAATACACTCAAATACGCTTGACTCAGTTCGAAATCTGCATTTGTCGATAGCATGTAACTTATCATCTTTAGAAATTGCGTCATAGATTTGTAGGAGCCACCGCCTATTGGATGCAGAGATTTTATTTCAAAGTCAATCATTGAAGGTCCCAGCTTCTTGAGGTAGTCAACACAGTTCTGATAGTTGCCCGTTTCAATGGTCTCCTCGAGAAGTTTTCCAAATGTTGTCAAGTTGTTGAAGCTTGATGGGGTGATCATCTTTGAATGTTCATCCCCTCCCATCGCACCAGACAGGTCGAATTTGAAATCCATTCCAGCAACAGTGGGCAAGAAGAATGGCGCTTGTTTTGGTGCCTTTGGTGGGGCTTTTGGTTTATTGCGTTTTTTAATTGTGTCAAGGTCGAGAAGATTCTGCCAGCGAGACTCCGCAATCCCCGACATAGTTATCAGCTCATCTGATAGTTGGCTGGGGGTATCATAGTTCATATCAATTTCTTCACCCTCTTCCTCGTTCACATTGAGGTCCTCTACTGCCGTCTCGAGGCTGACTTCATCGCGGACATTTGAAGGCAGATCTATGTACGGAGCTTCATCGTATGGATTAATTGAACGCAGTGATATGTGGTTGAACAGCATTTTATTCGCCCACAGGTAGATGCCCAGATAGTTTACATGTGCAGTTGCCAAGAAGTCACCAGTGGGAGACATCGTCAGAGACAAACACGGTCTTTCTACTTTAAAGTGGTCGATCATGTAAGAGGAAGGAATATCCCACACCTTGATGGTTGAATCCATAGCAGCGGTTATGAGCCAACGGCTGTCGGGACTGAAAGTTGCATCGTTGATTTTGGCTGTGTGTCCTTCGAATTTTCGCACTACGCTCTTTGTGTCTGAGTCAACCACATAAACGGTGAAGTTTTCCAAAGCCACGCACAGCATGGCACTTTCTCGATGGGAACGCATTAGAGCCACACCGCCTGGCATGTGCATTGTTTTGGTGGGTTGTTTCACTGTTAAAAGTGGTGTTATTTAATCGACCAAAATTAATGTCATGTGCTACATACCATTTTCCTTAAACGTCCAAAATTTCAAAAGGCCCCCACTACATCCTGTGGCCACAGATTGGTTTAGATTGTCACAAGCTACACCTCTCACAGCCGCATTATGAGCTGGTGGGCCATAACTAGCGCGATGTATCCCCGATTGTATATTAAATCTCTCGACATTGCCACTGGAGTAACCTAAATAAATTCATATAAATTAGTTTCATCTGTTTCACCAATTTTTGGTAAATATAAATCCAAGAACTACCACAAAGTATTAATAAATCTACGAAAAGAAAAACCTATGCCGATTCAATAAAGGTTTTCTACAGCTCTTTGTAAAACCCTACTTAAAAATCATGGTAGGGATAGGTCTATATTCACTTGCTCCCATGTAATAGAATTGCGGTAAGGCTTGCCATGAGAAAAAAAAAAAAAAACAGAGTACTGACTGCACACTTGCTTCGAGGTCATTAGTTAAACGCTAGACACATTCGGCTTAAACGGCATACTTAGGCTCATTTCAACAAACGTCTATACAAGAAACACAAAAGCTAATATCCCTGCTTCCTTAGGGCTAAAAAGGCGTAAATCAGTAAATTCAATCACCGCGATAAAGTCAACACAAAAAACGAGCCAAAGCAGATATTACTGCCATCCAAAAATTGCGACTGGGTGGGCCGGGCAAAAGAAGAATGAAAAACTGTGATACCTACTACGACGATTGCTACAAAAAAAACCCAGACAGCGTTTATTTGGATTCGGATTTGTCATAAGAGGTAGACTTATGCAAGTTTCCGGCATGCAAACGAACGCCTCATGACAATGAACGTCAAGGAAAAATTCGCCAACAATAGCCTCATATGTGTTCAAGTCCCCATAGAGAAGAGCGATGACGACGTCAAAGATGACTTACGAGCTCCTTGACCAAACCTATGAGCAATGCCCTGGTTATGGCGTTAAGATTGTTCTGGGCGACCTTAACGCAAAGCTAGGAAAGGAAAGCGTCTTTGGTGGTACAGTCGGAAAACATAGACTACACGACGAGACATCCGACAATGGGTTTATGCTAACCAACTTTGCGGCGGATCGAAACGTTGCAGTAGCAAGTACCCGGTTCCCTTGCTCAGAATCCACAAGTGAGCATGGTGGTCTAATGAATAACCGTCAACCAAATTGATCATATTGCGCTCCATGTAAGGCAGCCATCCAGTATATTGAATGACGGAACATTCCAAGGAGTACTGTAGATTCGGACCACTACTTGGTTGTAGCTAAGGTACGAATGCGGATATCCAGTGCAGCGCGGAATCAGTGAAATACTGTCAGAAAGTTTGACGTCGAACGGCTGCAATCGCAAGAAATCGCCTTTGTTGGTCGATCATCCCTCAATCCCCAAAGATGCCCTATGGCACCAGCAGCAAGTGCAGATAACCAATGACCAGTGGCAACGTTGTCAGCAAGCCATTAGAGATCCCACTCTTTATCTGCTGGGTTTCTCTAGACCGCCACAGAGGAATCCCTGGTTTGATGAAGAATGTTAGCGAGCACGTGCAACTGAATAAGAAGCATATAAAGTGGCGTTGCACAGAAGGATCAGAGCTGCTCGCGATCTTTACGAGTAGAAAAGGGAAGAGCATCGACTTTTTAGAAAGAAAAGGAGCAAGAGAAGCGCTTGATCGAGGAGATACAGAAGCTAAAATGCAGGAATGATGTGCGAAATGATGATGACAAACTTTTAAAGCCAGAACTGAAGCCTGCAGGGACGAAGATGGACACCTAGTAGCAGAATCGCAGTCGGCGCTAAGGATATAGAAGGAACACTTCTACAGACTGTTAAACGGCGACGGTGACCAAAATCCCATTGTTAGGCAGAGTAACGTGGTTAATCTGGACGATGATGGAGAGCACTTCCGTCCATCCGACCTTGACGAGGTGAGGACAGATATATCCAAGCAAAAGTCAAATAAAGCTGATGGAGCGGACGGCCTAACCGTCGAACTCTTTAAGGTAGCTGGAGATGATTTAGTAGAGAGCATACACCAACTCATCTGTAAAATATGGTTGGACGAACGTATGCTTCATGATTGAAACCTTAACATCGTTTGCCCGATCCTAAAAAAAGGAAACCCCCTAAACTGCGGCAATTACAGGGCATCAGTCTCCTAAACATCGCTTACAAGATCATATACGTCGCGTTGTGTGAACATCTTAAACCAATTATTAACAACCTAATTGGTCCAAGTTTAAAACCAGGAAGGTCCACTATCAAACACACCCTACGACAGATCTTGGAAAAACTCAGGTACATAAAGTCGATGCCCAACACCTCTTTATCGATTTCAAAGACGCTTGTGACAGTTATATCGAGAAGAGCTATACAGAGCTATGTCTAGTTTTGGCATCCCTGCCAAACACCTATGCAGGATTACAATGGAGATCTCTGCTCCATCAAAGTCGGGACGACCTTACGGACCCGTTTGATGTCAAAAAAGAATTTAGACAATGTTGCGCTCTGTCATGCGAATTTTTCAATATCGTACATGAAAGTATTGTGCACAATTCACAGGCCAACAGAAGAGGCACAATATTTCAAAAGTCTGCACAATTATTCGTCTACGCGGACGACATTGACATAATTGGGAGAAGAGAGCGTGATGCCAATGGTGCATTCGTGAGTATTGAAGTAGAAACGGCAAAAATGGGTTTAACGAGAGCAACACAAAGTACATGCTGTCAACAAAAAATGACAATCAACATCGATAGTATGTCATGATAGACAGTCAGAACTTTGAGGCTGTTCTAATCTAGGCTTCGCCCTAATTTCGAGCAATGACATCAGCCGGGAAATCAAACGAAGAATCAATCTTGCCAATCGCTCTTTCCTTAGGCTAAGAATATCATCGCAGTCACGCTATATGGCACAAAGGCATGGAAGATGCCCTTGGTTTCTTTGAGAGAAAGGTTCTTCGAGTGATTTATGGACCCGTCTGCATAGACGAAGAGTGGAAGAGACGATACAATGAAGAATTGTATGGGCTATCAAAACTGCGCAACAAGAATGCTAGGACACGCGGATATCGCGAATTCTATAGATTCGCCGCAACACCATAGAAATGTCTCGTCTTTTGTTGCTTTATTGTTTCTTTAACCAACAGTGCTTAATCGATTTAGCCAATTGCATTCCTCCCTTCACCTATTCAGCCGCAATACTTGCCATGCTTCGGATGGTCAACAGTATAGTATTAAGCACATTTTCGGACATACAGTAAAGTATAGATTCCTTCATGAGTCGTACCACGTGAATGTGGAATACTTTATTGAACTCAACTTTTCCTCCTCGATACAGTCTACAAACATTTAAGGCCAATGTATGTCCTTTTATAATCTGTTCTTCCTAATGCTCGCGTGTATCACATCATAAGGGTATAAAAAACGGCTTGTTTGCGCGCTTTTTTTTAATATAATTTGCGTAAAAACGAAAGTCAAACGCACGATAGGAATAACTGGTGAATTCGGAGTCAAAGTGTGAGTGCACCAAAGCAGTTGTCTTAGTCCCCTGCTTTTCAATGTCGTGCACGATTTTTTGCTTAAGGACACATCGATGAAACTGGAACGACTTCTCTTTTTTTCGCCTACGCTAGTAGCGAAATACTATAAAAGCAAAATATTTAATAATTAGACTTAGGCATTGGAAGATATCGGTTTGGGAATCAGTCGCACGAAGACAGGCCATTCACACTGTTCTTCCGAACTCATAAACCTGACCACAGATATCCCGTTTGATGGAGTTCCGAAATTCGACAGACAACCACAAGATGGGTGGCGGTAAGACAACAATGGGTTCCAGAAACCTATGAACAGTTGATCATGGACATGTACGAAAGAGCAAGGACCAGAGTAAGATGCCCCACTGCAGCAACCGAAGGGTTCCCAATCAAAGTCGGGGTGCACCAGGGAAGCGTCTTAAGTTCTTTGCTCTTTATTACAGTCCTTGACTATCTGCTTGAAGGTAAAGTGACGGACCCCAAGGTACATCAATTATTCTTTCCTGACGATGGAGCTATCATAAGTGAGGATCCTACATCCCTGCAACGAGCACTTGATGTGTGGGTGGACGTTTTCGAGGGAAATGGGTATCGCATTAGTTAAAAAAAGACAGAGTACTTGTGTTGCCCGTTCTCTGATACACTCAGGCCTATTCCAGAATAGAACAGTGCTTCTCAAGTGCGAAAAGTTCAACTATCTGGGATCTATGACCAATAGCAAAGCAACCTATGATGACGACATCAATCATCGCGTAAGTGTAGGGAGGATGAAGTGGTGAGAAAAATCCGCTATCTTCTGTGACCGAAAAATGCCACCTATGTTGAAAGGAAGGCTCTACACCGCAGTTGTGCGTCCAGCGCTCACATACGGTTCACAATGTTAGACGATGTACAAAGAGTAACAGAGTAACAAAGCTTGATCGAAAAAGAAGTTCGAAGATCCGTGGAAGCCTTCACGTCAAGGAAATCATCTTTCGAAAGATAGAGCGTGACCGGCTCAGCTGGTATTGCCACGTTCAAAGAAGAGATCGTTTGAACCCTGTTAAAAAGGCAATATCAATGAACGTTCCAAAGACATCGCGAGGCAGGTGAAGCAGGCCTATAAACGCTTGGATCACACAAATGCGACGACATCGGCATTTCATTGGCCTCAGTAATCGAGTGATCCAACATGGGGGCCTGCCGATATTTTCTGAGGTCAAATAGGCGAACCCCACAGGCGGATCAGTGGGAGGTTAAGTGGGAGGATTACGATCCCTTGTTTTCGGATCATAACCTCGCCGAAATAGGAAGAAGAATGGAGTTATCGTTCCGAAATGCAATAAATCTAAATACAATCGTATATGACCAGGGAAACTGTGATGACGATGTTGCACACCGAGTAAAACTGGGGACTCCGCTGTCTTTTGTGACCGAAAAATGCCACTTAAACTAAACGGTTTGCTCTATACGATAGTTGTACGTCGGGCTTTAACATACACAACGCAATGTTGGACGGTGTATGAAAAATATGAAGGAAAAATGAGAACGGAGATGAAAATGTTGCTGATGCCAGGACTAATTAGGAATACGCGTATTTGTCGAAGCATCCATGTAAAGAAACCGATTGTGGAAAAATACCAGGCTGAGTGCATCAGTTGGTACTGTCATGTACAAAGAAAGATCGTTGGAAAATTCCATCCGAAAAGCAATATTCGATTCAAGTTCCAGCCGAAGTTCGAATAAGAGTCAAAAGAAAAAATAATTGGATCACTTAAATGCAAAAACAACAGCAAATTCTCGGCCGCAGAAATGATCTGATTGCAAATAGAACGGCATTGACTTAACCACCCCCATGTGTAGGTACGCATTATATATTCAACGGTTAATAGAAAAATAAAGTTGTAGAGCTAATACTCTGATAAAATATTCCACTTACCAATGATAACAAAATTGCCACAATGAGTCAAAACCACGCACGTCGTCTCTGTCTTAAAATCGTTTCGACTTGTGTTCTGATACTTATCCGGCACCAACCTCTGTTCGCCCATTCTATGCTTGTGGAACGACCATGTGGTGCTCTGAATGATGCCCGAATGAATCGCCGCAATGTTATCCCATTCCTTTTCCCTGGTGGTTTCCGTTGTGAACTCAATAATCGGAGGCATTATGAGCGAATCCTTCTGAAAGCGATCTAAAACGAGAATCATCCACTGTTACCCTGTTACCCAACAGTTTACCATAATGTTCATACTTCTCTTTTTGGATGCCTTTCTATTGTAGCTTGCTTTGCCCATACTGCGGTTCAGTGTTTCACTGATGGTGCTAAACACTCGCAGAGAGCTGTCCTCCCCAGACGACAGGATACAGTTTCCCTTATTGCCATGGTACCGAATGCAAAGTGGTGGTGCCTGATGACCCTCACGTATGCGCAGGAGACGAGCTCCTCCATCAGGCATGTCGAAGATCCACAGCTTCATAGAGTTATCCGGCGACGTAGTCAGCATTAGGGGCTCATTGGGAAAGCAAATGGTGGTGGTAACTGATTCTTCGTGAGCCGTGATTTGACTGGCGATCTAGAATCCTAGGTGAACTAAGCGATTTCTTGTGAAAGTATTGCTGTCTTACCTTCTTCTCCTCCAAATTCCAGAAGACAACGTTCCCGTTGTTGCTAGCTGTGGCCATTATTGGCTGACCATCGGTGCGGAATGCAATCTGCGTCACTGGACCCCAGTCCTGCTTGAACTGCATGAGGACTTCGTTGAATTTCAGATTGAGCAGAACAGTTCTACCGTCCTGATGGCCAATGGCAGTCACATCCAGAGCTGGAGCTGGCTCAATGCAGGTGACCTTGCTGCCAAATCCAGGGAAAGTGTAGATCAAACGATTTTCTTTCAAGTTCCAGATCTTCAGTTCGCCCTTCTGACTCCCAAGGAGGATCTTGTTAATATACGTTGGCGGATGAGCCAGAGCCGTGATGAGGAATTCCTCGCGCGAGAATGGAATCTCCAAGTACACGGTCTCGTCGGCTATATCCCACACCCGTAGCACATTGGCTTCGTCGATTGCGATGAGGTGCTGTCGGAAGGGCAGCATCAAGTGCACATTCTTGGTGTGACCCTTGAAGACGTGTTGGACGTGCTTTCCGGCCCGCCAGGCGTAGATGGTCTTGTCGCAGGCGGTGTACACGTGCATACGGTCGCTAACCATGCAAGTGATGTCGTCCGGGTGCACACTGCTCACGTGTAGTAGACGAAAGTGGTTGGCGGTGTACACCTGGAACGAGCGGCCGATGCATGTGGTGATGAGGTTGTCCTTGCGGCGTTGGATATAGCGAATGATGGCCGGCACTTGATTGCTGACGTAGCCCAGGGATCGATTTCGACGAAATATCTTACTGCTTGACGTGGTCATGGTGTTTTATTTAAATTAATTCACATTTACCGGGAAAGATGAGAGATTTTTGCAGACCACCACGCGGTAGACGATCAACAATTCGGAAATGTCAAAATTTTTGACGTAGCCGAGGGGAAAATGACCACTTTGACAGTTTGTTCACGAAGTTTGCCGAAGACAGCCGAACGAGCACATGTTTACAGCCGAGAGGATTGTTATTTAGGAGGTGCTTTGAAAATGTTGTTGAAGTTAAATCATAGGGCATGAGTGCAAGGTTTCGGTTTATTGAACTCTATTAGTTCTATTTCATTGTGCCTGTAGATATATTTCTAAATACTTCTGTGTGGACCATGATTCACGAAAATGTCTGATCGTGTGTAGCAAAAGCTGATTAATTTATCTGGTTTCAGTTTGTGACTTGAACAAAATTTACGTTAATTTGATTTTTACTGCACACTTCTAGTCGGACCATGTGTAGAAGCAATCAAAATATAGAATTCAGATTTTCGTGAGTAATGTTATTGCGAATCGTCTGATTATTTTTATACACTCGAAAATATTGGTGACTTGGCGCTAAAAAAAAGGAAAAATGAGTCAAGTTACCAGAAAAACTTGAACATTTGATACAGAGGTCTTAAACCTGGCGGCAAAATTAAGAAACAACTTAGCTCTATAGACTTTGACAGCACGTACACAAATGTATGGAAAACGAAAAAGGCGATTGTTAGAATTTAAGAAATTATAGCAATTTTCTTAATATTAAACAAGACTTTATGTCTTAAAATAAATTATATGAATTGAAGTGAAACTTTCATTTTTAAAGAAATTAAATTAACTGATTACAGTATATAGGTGTCCCCAAACCACCGCGTCGCCGAGACAGCGACAAAGAAATTCGCAAGTATGCCCACACTAAGGCGATAGTTTTGTCGCGATACTTTTGTCGCGATGTTTGTGAAAATGTACTCCTCTTCAGAAGAAGAAGAAGCGCTTTTATTTCTGCCTTCCACACTCTATCCTTCCTCCTCACGTTTTTATAATCTTCGTGTGATAGATCCTATAAAATTGGGTATTTTTTACAAAAATAACCTCCCAGTATATGCCATATTCATTAAAACTGCGACAAACCCACGACAGTGAAAAAACACTGCAAAATCGCCGTCGTGGCAACAAATTCGCGTTGGTGTGGACCCTCTCATATATCGCCATGTAACTTAAGTGACAGCAAGCATCGCCGTCGCGGCGACTGCGGCGAAAACCCTGCATGCAGCGATACTAAAAAAAACACGCTGCAAAATCGCCGTCGCGGCGGCGAATATTCGCGTTGGTGTGGGCACTATCATATCATCATGTAACTTAAGTGACAGCAAGCATTGCGATTCATTGCCGTCGTTTGGTTTGGGGACACTTTATATCAGCGCATCTGCTCCTTTTAATAAAGATTTTAAATGAGATTGCAGTTTAATGAAGTAAAATTTTAATGGTATTAAAAACACAAGAATTTTATATTGTGTCCGTTGGCGAATTCGCGTATTTAGCAAGTAGTGACAACGTTTGCTTCAGTTCAGATTCGCAGCAAATTTTATTTTTTTTGGCGCCGTATGATTAGTGTGACTGATAACTGAACATAAACTCCTAGGTCTGGAAAATATTGGATAAAAAAATCGAATTTATCGATAGTTGTATGATTGATACCGTTAAAAGAACTGTGGAATCAACTAAGGATATTTCAATTATCTCTCAGAGAGGTTGTTGGCATTTTCGTTAGACAGTTTGTTGCTTCCACTGGTGAAGCTGGTTAGATGATGTTTTTCCCGACAGTAGCACTATTTATATCCATTCGTTCATCGGTTCAACAGAAAAATATTTGAAGGAACAAATATGGAGTAAAAAGATGAAATCATTCCATAGTTAAAATCATTCGATAGTTGAAATCATACTATATTAAGTTAATACTTGTAGCTATTAATAGTATTCAATAGTGCGAAACTCTAATCACTACTTGTGTTAAGAGAACGATTTACAACGCGGCCTTTCGGATAGGCTATAAAACTGTAGGACTCATGAGTTCGCGCGAAAAATATTGAAAACATACGTAATACGAACGATTGAAAGAAGTTATAGGTTATACTCAATGGTAGCATTGCTTTGATAAAAATTAATCCTCTAGACCTTTAATTTCAAATGGTAATTTTTAGAGTTTTAAGGTGGACACAGATACGAGTATATTTTAATGTATAATAATTAATAAAGCAGCGGCAAGCATATCATCTTTTATTTGTTTATGGGAGTATTATCATTAAACCTATAGACAAGAAAAAATAAAGAGCGTAAGGCTATGATTGCGATTTTGCACAAAGGGTTAAAAGTTGGATCATTTTCGCTTTTAAACGAAGACCGGTTAAACCCTTTGGCAAACTGTCAATCTGTTACAAATACTACCGAATAGCAAATGGCTTGCTTGCGAAAATTATCAAACTTTACCTTAACTTTGGGAAGAACGAATTCACTGATACAATATTTTCAGCTTGCTCCAAAATATGGATCGGAATGGATGCACTTATAGTAACCGGCGCGTTGCTAGTGGATTACCTATACGCGTTTTGTGGTCACTCGTAGATATACGAGTTAGTGTGGAGTGAGCAAACTCATCGTATTTAGGTCCATTTTCGTCTGTTAGAAAAGGAAGGGCTTTTCTGGCATCGTGGTTGGAGAAACTTAGATTTCATTCATTTCTCTAAGTACCTCAGACGTTGATCTTAACTGTGAAGCATTTTTATGTGAAAGACTTGTCGCCCGTTTGAACCCACAGCCCACGTTCAAGCAGCCAGTCCACTATCTATTGTACTACGCCATTATCATACTCAGAAGAATCTTATCGGTCTCGAAAACTAGCTTCGATTTTGGCTAGTTTTAGCACCTTTACAAGTAGAACAACTTAGCAATGATTAATGATGACATGCGCTAATTGATTGTAAATACATATGCATATTGCATATAGGAAACCTTCAACTGGAGTATTCAGATGCAAGTGGTCGATCGTACCACCAGGAAGTAAAATCCTCCTTTACCCATGTTACTGGAATCTTCTTGCCTTTCATAGAAAGCCAAATAAGTACTTCAGTGATGAAAAGCTTACGATATCAGCATTCTCCACATCAGCACTGAAGATCTTAAATGCAAATGCGGGATATTCACATACGGATTGCTCCAAAGTATCATCTCCCTTTCCACAATCATCGCAGATTGTAGTAAGAATGCCGCGAATTTCTTACAGATATCCAGGATAGTCTAAATGCATCCTGGAGAGTATTCGATTCATCCAATCGTCAATAGAAGCTCTGTCCGAGGACGCAGAAAGACACAATGCAGGTTCAAGTCCTGATAAATCTTCCTAATAGCACTGCTTAGTAATCTCATCGGAAATCTCATTCCTCGTGATCCCAGTATGAACTGGAATCCAAACAGGAGTCAGAGACTTCAGTCTAACTATCGTATTCAGAAAATGCTGAGTGCTCAAAACATGGCTTGGGTCAGTAGGGCTATAATCAAGCTCGTGATGAAGTGCTTACTTTACCTTCTAGTGGTGGTTTCCCGGCAACTATGCGTCTAAACCGTTATACGTGTTGGCTGAAATTGCATGTGAGGGTTGTCTAGGGCCTTCATTTCAGACTAGTTAACGTGGGCCAGAAACCTGCGTCACCCAACAATTTCCCCCAACAGAAACCGACACTACGCCTCGGGTAAAGAATCATCACATGCTGACGACTTTTGGTTAGCTTGCTCTGGCCCGGATAAAGATAGGATTCTGAAATGTGAAGACGCTCTTCGACTCGGAAAGCGAAGGATATCACAATGTCAGATTCCTCCAACTGGAAAAAGAATTCATGCGATATAGACTGGAAGACCATCCAGAAGTCCGCGGGAATGTGGAGCTGCTGCTAACACCAATAGCACCCAAGGGCCTAATTTCCTGGCAGCCTTATGGTGATAGGATTATGACGGCCAGATTCCGGATTAGAGTTCGATGCGTCACCATTATACAGTGTTATGATCTAATGGCTCGACTGAGGACGAGAAGGAGAGCTTCTTCTTTAATCTGTTAAGCACCGCTTTCAATATAACACCAAATGATAGATATTGTCATAGTGGGCGCCGTGGCGTAAGTGGTTAGTGTGTCGGATCACTGCGCGTGAGGTTCCAAGTTCGAATCCCAGAAAACACAAAAAAACGTTTTTTCACGGTCCCACCTCTCGCGAACGTCTAACAAACATCGGAGAGTATTGTTGTCTCGAAAAATCTTCTCAAACCAAATTGCCGTTCGGATACAGCACTAAACTGTAGGTCCATTCCATTCGTGTGAAAAATATAATGCACACAACATGAGTGGTTGCGAAAAGCTAGGTCCTGGCACTTAAAGCGCTGTTGCACCAAATATTTATTTATTATTTATAGTGATGGGGGATTTGAATGCCAATGTAGGAAATGACAACGAAGGGTTCAAACATGTTATTGGGAAGCATGGACCAGGCAACCGCAATGACAACGGTGAAAGATTTGCGGATTTTTGCAATGCCAATCGCCTTGGGATAAGTGGCACCATGTTTGAGTACAAGATCTGCCACAATGACAGCTGGGTTTCCAACGACAGGCAAGCAACCTCCAATTAAATTGGAACATAGGAGCGGCAGATGTGGGCATGGTACGAGGTCACCATCTCATGATAGATACTCTGCAACAACGCACTGCTGCAGTTTGAATGTCCCACGACAGCACAAGAATGCCCATGTTCAACATCGACAGGCTAAGTGATCCCTCAGTGCACTAACAATTAAGGGACTACCTTTCGTAAGGTGTAGAAGCTATCAGCACTCACTGCCTGCCACCATCCAAGACCATTGGTGTTCTGTGAAAAATGTTTTTACGCTTGGTGCTAAAATTATTGTAGGTCGATCGCAGGAAAAACATAGGGCATGGCTTTCCGATGCTGCCTGGAGACGGATCGATGAGTGAAAACAGTAAAAGCTCGTATTGCAGCTAGTCCAGCAGCAGGGAGGAGTGCGCAAATGTATCGCATGAAGATAAGAGAAGTTCAGCGTAGCGGCCGATGTGACAAGCGAAACTAGATCAACGCGCTGGCTGCAGAAGCACAAGAAGAATCACTAAAGAGCTGACAGGTGTTCGCAGCTCCAGCCAGCACTTAGTGCAAAGTCTAGACGATTCTTTGCTCATTTCGGGTGAAAACCGGTTCAAGAGATGGAAGGGCCATTTTGCCACGTTTTTGAACCGTGTATTCCCAATCGATATGCCCACAACTCAGACTGAGGTCCCCAGGTAATAAATGCCCGAATACGCACCACCCAGTAAGGATGAGATCACTACCACGATCAAAGCACTGAAAGCCAACCGGCGGTATGACTTGACGGTATTCACGCGGCTGCTTTCACTTAAAGAGAGATCTTGAGAAGCTAAGAAGTTTTTTGATGAGTGGAAGAAGGGAATGATCGTCAGGCTTTCGAGGAAAGGAAATTCAATGCAGTGCGAAAACTGGAGGGGTATCTGCGTGCTGCCTACTGTAGCTAAGATAATAGCTAAAATCATCCTGGAGCGAATTAAGAAACATCTCGAAGAAACACTTCAGGTTTCCGCTCTGGATCTTCCTGCGTCGACCACATTAACACCCTGTGGATCATCATCGTGCAGTGCATTGAATATCAATCGCCACTTCATCTGCTGTTCATCGATTTTGAGAAGACGTTCGATAGTGTCAGCAGGTAGTTTATTTGGCGTGCTTTGTGCAGGAGAGGTATTCCCGATAAATTAATTGCTATTATCCATACTATATACGATGGGTCCAAATGTCATATTCTGCACAGAGGAAGATTGTCTGAGAAATTCGAGATCCAAAGTGGGGAAGACAAGACTGCATTCTTTCACCAATACTATTTCATTTGAAGATTTTCCGTATCTTGGGAGTATTGTCTCGACCAATGGCGGTACAGATCGGGATATAAACAGCAGGATCGCTAAAGCAAAGTCCACGTTCGGAATGAAAAAATAATAAATATTTGGCGCAACAGCTCTTTAAGTGCCAGGGCCTAGCTTCTCGCAACCACTCATGTCGTGTGCGTTATATTTTTCACACGAATGGAAGGGACCTTTATTGCCGTATCCGAAGGGCAATTTGTTTTGAGAAGCTTTCTCGAGACAACCATGCTCTCGGATGTTTGTCAGACTTTCGCGAGAGGTGGCACCATAAAAAAACTTTTTGGGGTGTTCTCCAAAATATGGCGAAGCACGACAGTTGAGGAGAGCTGAGGTGCATTGCTAGAAACCATACACTATGGTGCGTAGGTGTATTAGAGGCCCTAGGACATAAGTATGGTGACTTATGTATGTATATTGGGCGACGATTTTTTTGACTTTCTATGCAACAATTAAATCAGTATACGTGAACGTTTAAAAAAAGACGAAAATTGAGGTAAAATAATAATAAAATAAGTAAATATGAAACACTTCATCTGCCAGTTTTTAAAATGTTTATTTTTCAATTACACATTTATAGATAAATATACAATACACTATTTTGTTTGTTGTTTAAATATTTCTTTCAATAAATATAGCTTTAGTTCAAATTTAATTTTTTATTTTTTAATATTTGTTTGTTACTATAATCCTAGCTGCAGTAATAAGTAGTCTTATGTTGTTGCATTTTGTTTATATGTTTATTTTTCTGAAACTTTCCAGCCAATAGTTTCAGAAAAAAATAAAACAATGAAATGATTAAATTAACAAATACATTAGCATTCTTTTTATTTATATATATTTTTTTGTTTATACACTTATTTTGTCGGGAACTTTCTAATGTGATTATTTACAATTGGTAATTAAAGAGTTTTAATCAAATGGGTTTTTTTGGCTTTAGGATGGCGTGGGCATTGTTACTTTGTTGGCGCATTTTTGTTTGTTGTGCGAATTGAAAATTTTCATTTTGTATTTGTCTCGCTTTAATTGACGGTATTGTCCTTGAAAAGCTCACTGGAACTAAGTGGATAATCAAAGTCATTAAGACGATCAGCTGAAAGCCGTCTTGTACGTCCACCGAACTAAAAGAATATAAACAAATTTATATAAGTTAGAAAATAATAAGAGTACAAAATATTGAAAATCTAATTAAAGTAATTTGAGAAAGATTTAGAAAGTTCATATGTGTGTTTCTTCAAAAAAGAGGAAAGAAGTCCTTAAGCTCAATAAAATATGATATAAGGGTGGCAGTTCGGGCCAAGTTTTCGTAACCTAAGCCAAAGCCAATGGTTGCTGAAGATGGAGGATGTTGGAGATCTGGAGAGACTCTTCAACCTTAAAATGTCGACGAAGATCCTGCTGTCAGACACTCTAGATTTCTCGCTATGGGTGGTTGGCACAAGTTCACTCTGAGAACTTGATAAGGTCCTCTTGGATCACTACTTCCTGAAATGGTACCCAAATAGACGTGGGTTGCATAAACAACTGATACAGTCGAAAAGGCTGCATTTCATCTTAACCTATGATGTTCATGCATGCCTTCTTAGAATAGGACCCAGGGCTTTGAAAGCCCTAAGATATTTCAATCATCGAAATATTTGGATTATTTTAAGGGCTGGCGCTAGCAAACCACTTTATACTTATATTGGTTACAAGTGTTCTAACCATGTTTTGTATTGCATTCCACAACTATCTCCTTAAGAGATACAAGGCTATCACTTGCGTTAAAATGGAATTTCTCTCCCTCAAACTGAAGATCGTAATTCAAGTTTGTAATTCAGAAGATTGCTGTGGTATTCTTCACTTGATGTAGCCAAGCCAATGTAGTTGTCCACACGTTTATTGATGATTTGCCATTCTCGAACATAGTAATCAATATGGAGAGGATATATCTACATAGATAGGCATCCTGGGCGGCCATTTAAAAAAAAAGATGTTTCCACTAAGGAACACTACCTTCCCTGCAGGCTGCAAATGAAGACATTTTCAAATCAACGATAGCTTCCAGGCTAATTAGCAAATGCTGAGATCTCTTGGCGGAGAACCTTTAAGGAGTCATTTGATATCAGATTGTGAATGAGCGAATAATATCTTGCAACCTAATATCGATTCCCACCAACGACGCCTTGAAAAGCCATAAGGGGCAAATGTAACTACGAGTTTTAAACATGAGGTGCCTGAGATTCTTCAAAACAAATTTCTACCCTAGAAAAGAGAAAACTTAAATAAGAATTGTACACTGCCATCGAGCAGGAACAATAATATGTTTTGAAATCATGTGGTGCTTAGGTTATTTGTGTTGAAATACCTCTGAGGGTTGTTGGATTCTCTAAGTAGTTCTGCAAGGATCAGTACGAAGAAAAATATCTTTCTGACCTTCACAGGTTTAATTGGATTTAGTAACTCTATTTCCCACAACCACAAATTAATTCAAGATACTCCATGGATATGGAAATCCCATTACACTTGCCAATCCTCTGAGAAAGCCATAGAAAGAAACATATTTAGGCTTCATAACCAAATAAGCAGAAGTGCTTTCATCTTGTTCTCGTTCAGGGAATTCCTTGAGGTTCGAGTATTCTTATACCTTCCCGATGCAATCTCCACAACTACTCACTCAACTTCGTTCAGTCTAAGTTTAGAATCCATTAGTGGGAGCTAATTGAATTCAAAGAAGACCAAGACGAAGTATAGGTTTCCTATACTAAACTATTTCTCTATACTTCACAGCGACTATTTAACTTCTCCTCCATATTGCGAAGTTCTTCTGTTTTACCTCCTTTTTTCCGAAACAAATATTATGTATGTAGAGTATTTATTATACTGCTTACTTCTGACTTTTCCAACCTACTACTTGAATCGGAATTTTTAAATACAAATTGAGTTCATTATTGGTATCATTGGTCCCTCAGGGCATTACAAATTAAATTATCTCTCATCGGAGTAAAACAATATTTGTGCTCATCACAGAGCAGTTAAAATTAAAAAATACAGCGGAACATAGCTAAATAAAGATACGCATGAATATATTTAATATATCCACTCACCCAAGGAAAGAAATATCTACAAGTACTCACCAATTGCTTCATGATTTTTATCAAACGATATCTGGGATATGGATCGATTTCACCACCCTCCTCGTTCGGGAACATTTGCAAAATTGCATCCGGACGTACTTCCTCTTCGACTGTGCCCAACGAACGTTTACCATGTCCACCATAGCATGCATGTCCGTAGGCATTACAGCCCTCTGCAATAAAGGAAGAAAAGAAGATTTATTAATCAAAGAATCCAACGATAATGGATTTGGAATTTTCGTATTAGGAACTATTAATCTGTGAATAGGTCATCGCATGTCATGAGATACGTGGAACTTACACCCGGAATACTAAACAGATTATAATTAGTGATTAGCTGAATCCTTTTGTATCCAGAAGGATTATTTCTTACGTCGTGAGTTGTGGCGTTTGTGCGTCAATTCCCACTCATACCATTTGAATAGATAATATTTATCTATCCTTCGGGAAATACTTTGTGGCTTGTTAAGCAATTTTTTTTGGAAATACCTTTAGGGTAAGGATTTCATGCACCCTTTTCTTGAATTGGCAGAGAGAAAAGTTTTCTCGACATTTTGGCTGAAAGGATGTGTAACTTAATTTTCTCTTACTCTACTGGTGATAGATTGAATATAAAAAAAAAATTGGAGTTTTGAGGAATATTTATCTTTATCTATGTAAAACGTATGTAGACTTTTGCGACGGTTATTTTGAAATGTCTTAGAGGAATTTTCAGAACAATTTTCAGGGTCGTTGAGTAAGTATGAAAGTACATGTACAACTGAGTTTGAAATTCGTTCGGGCTATCTACATATTCTTATGTGAAAATGTACATAATTTTTTAAACTAGGTCATTCTCATTAAAATTTCAACTGAGTATGTTCTTATGGTGGGTGATGAGAAACTTTTTTTTAACTATTAAGAACGTCTGTAAAGACGTCAGGAACGTAGAATACAAAGTGAAGCAATTTAAAGCCCGTAAAATCGAACACATTTGCTTGTCTTTATATCGAAGGCAGGAAATAGCAACAGATTTTAAGATAATTAGCCCAAACCTACAACGTTTTGAAGCATGCCATCAACATGCTTACACATAAGTATCCCAATTGTAAAACCCATATTAAAGTAAGAGATCTTTCCCATATTCCAAATATTTTTGAGAAACTTTCTCAGAATACTCTTGTGCTCTCGGATGTTTGCCAAATAAAAGATGTAGGGGTTGGACCCTGAAAATAATGTTTGGTGTTTTCTTGTGATTCGAACCTTCCACCTTTGGCTCAGTTGTCCGGTGCATTAACCATTAGGCGACGGCTGCACCCGAATTCAAGGAAAAGTATTTTTTTCAATTGGATTAGTAAATTTAAAAATTATATGTGGATTATTTCGCAAAATAATTTTTATTTTTATTTTTGGGTGTATACAATTTTGCTCTATGTGAATCTTTCATTCATGGTCAATTACAGAGAACTGCACCGATTTAAATAAATTTTTTACAAAATATGAATAATAGGGAGTTAAATGTTTCTGCCGGTCGTATGTTAGGTTGAGTTAGGGTTAGTGTTGGCCAATAGTGATACCACAACTTTTTAGATTTAACTAGTTTTTGTTAGCCGTTTTTTTTCTAAATATTAACTTACGAGTACGTATAGGGAGCAATTTCTTGAATGCAATCACCTGATTGCACTACGTATGTAAGTTGGAAGGAACAGACGGAGAAAGAGAAAGATTGGTGTAGTTGTTTAAAACCCAGGTTTCATTAAAACTCCAGCGGCGTCCAGAAAACTAGGGAGAATTGTTTGGTCATTTAGTCGTTGCTTTATGATTCACAGTATGTTCCTTCCACTCATCTGATATCATTTACATCAATCATCAATCAGCATTTTCAATTCTTGCAGCCATGTGACCGAACTACCAGTGCTGTGCCTTCGTAGTAGAGCTAACGTAAACTTACGTCTATTTGCTTGGACTGGCTTTACTTTGTTCATGAGAAAGAAACAAATGTTTTTTGACGACAGGATTTGAACCGTGAACCATAAGCTTGGCAATTGATGACGTTGTCACTACACTATTGCCACCCCAAATTGCCAGCCGTATGAGAAGCTCAGGAAGTAAACCCAATTTTTCCACAAATTTCCACTTAGTTCGTACTTAAACGATCTTGTTGAAATTGAGAGCACAAAATATATTTTAATGTGTATCCGAAATATTTGATATATCAAAGTACACCTTCCAATAAATAATTCGGATTTGCGAGACATTACTGTATTTTAGAATTTCATTTTCAATCAACCGCTTCCACAACCCTTTAAATAATTTAGTATGTTCAGCAAATACCATATTACTTACTTGAGGATCTCAGCAACCCGCAGGTGCTTTAACAACGTGATGATCAAAGTAATACAAAGAGCAGTGGACAAAGTTAGCAGCACCAATGGTGGGTAAAAGGATTGCTAAAACCTGTGGGGTTACACAACTCAGGCTAATTGACTGCGGTTGGGCGGCATAGCTTATCATACATAATGAGGCTTAGTGGTTTTCTGTACAAGAATCACCAGAGTGATCGCGTTCGTATTAACGAAAAGTAACATCTACATATGAAACAATCTTACTACTACTACATGAAGTATTTTCAGTACTGGGCAGTGCCAAAAAGTCCGAGTTGCTGCTAAAATCTATATCCAGACATTCTCAATCTTACCATCATCAAAGAGGTATTAACTCCGATAAAAGGTTAATATCCAAGTGCCACATACTCAAGAGGAGTAGTGTCGCTCAAACCAAGGGCACCTATATTGTTTGGAAGTCCAAAGATTTCAACATCAAGCACAGGTGACTTTATAGATACCAAGCTAGCTAGGAAGCCGCCTTCTGCTGATTTTCTTAGCTTTAGTAAAAATCTAGACTTACTGAGGCGCATGCAACAAAAGAAAAGCATACATAGACGGAAGCAGTACTAATTCACTAATAGTATGAAGAAATTTGACAATGTGCTTTTCTTACTGCTGTGCTTGAGGAATAATGGATCGCTTTGTGTCTGAGTACTTTGTATAAACTAACCTCTATACTCCCCTATTCATTTCATTAGTATTTCCGATATTCTTTTTGCACGACTTTTCGACATTCAATTTAACATTTTCTCTGGCATATAAGCTCCATAAAAGCTCCATATAAGAACCGCAAATCGTGTTGGTTCTTATTTTGCAAATATCGTTCACATGTATATGTATGTTGCACATATATACTCTGTATAATATACGCGCTTGTTATCATAAATAAAAAAATCTGCTTTCATGACGATACCTCAGTATCGTCGAAAAGTGCTCATGTGTTCCGGGTATAATTCGAAGACTTTTATTGCTTTTCTATGATGATACTGAACTGTCGTAATAAGAGCAATAACAGAAGCTTACGCACGCTAAAAAAAAAAACGCGTGATGTGTGTGAGATTTGCGTCAATTTCAATTTAATTTAACAGAAGTTTTCTTTGACGCTGTTAATGAAGAACATACATCATCTTATATTCTAGTCGAACCACGAAATGCTGCACTTGCTGATAGACTATGCAATCGGGGCAAAGTACATAAATACTCGTATTATATACTATGTATGTTAAGCCGCGCCAAAGAATCGTCTTGAAGATCTGTAAGACGCGGCACACGTTAATGACCTAGCTACTAGCATGGAAAGGACAGGATGCAAAGTGATTGCATATGTAGATGATACCTAATGTCATTGCTGCCCAAGTAAAACTATTATAGGTGCGTCGGAAAGGTTTGCTTGGTAATGTTCTTCGCATCGAGACAAATAAAAAAGTCTAGTAATCTTTTCCATCGATTACATTTATCGGGTTGTAGTGACTTTTAAATATTTCATTATAGTCACATTCTATTGGCTTTATCTGCATCAAATCGGAAAGGATTTTAATGACTAGTAGCAACGTATATATAGATGTATAGTATACAATGCCTTTAGTCAATGAAGAATTGTTGAATTCTTAGACCAATTCCAAGATAAACCTGATTGTTCGTACATTTTCACTTTAACATCATTTTTAGGTCATGCAATTTGGGTAATGAGAGAAAGAATAAGATCGTGGGTACAAGCTGCTGAAATGAGGTTACTTCGTGGTGTTACTGGAGTAACTCGATCGAGTGTACAACACCAGGGTACGCGAGGAGCTCATTGATGAGTAGCTATTTCCCCGAACGGAAAGATCTATGCTTCCATGGTTTGGTCACGTAGTGCGTATGCCCTTCAAACCGCTTCCAAAACTTGATTGCCGCCCCATCAGATACGCGACCCCTCGGTAGGCTTAGAAATAGATGGTTGCATCAAGTATGACATCTTTCCTGGAGCCGTCTAAGTATTCCTCCTGATGAGTTGTAGTCAATGTTGGAGGATCAAGAAGGATGGAGGGCCCATCTGAGCATCCTATCCCATATATAAGAAAAAAAAAGTTTCTATACCAAAAACCAGCGCCGTTTCATTATCTGGAGAACAACTTTATTCAAGATATTCCCGAAATCCAGCCTGAATTATATGAAAGAGTCACTCAAAATTGGGTCTTTTGGATCGTTTTCTAAAAACGAAGCAATTTGAATTATTTTATTTTTAACACATAATTGCATTCAATGCACCTTATATAGAGCTTTTTTTTTATTAGATTGTAAAGATTGAGCACTCTTGGTTGGTTGGTTAGGATCGGCTCTCGATGAAGACCAGAAGTAGGTCTGTTGTACTGCCGATATGTAAGGTGGGTGGGTCAACCTCTTACTCTGTGAACCATTTGATTCGTTGTATGAAAGTGTTAATTTTAGCCGTGTAGGCGTGGCTGAGATCACTAAGATGATGAAAAAAGTATTCACCTAGGGTGGCCTTCCTAATATTGGTCAGCGCAGGATAAGCGCATAGGAAGTGACTAATGGTCTCTTCCTCCTCTTCATCCCTACAGCTTCTGCAAAAATCGTTGTAGGGGATGCCTAGTCTTTGGGCATGTCGCAGTGTCCGGTGAGAACATTTGCTATTTTGGAGAGAGTACCCCTCTTATGTTTCAAGAACCCGATGGACCTAGATTTGTTGAGTGTTGGCCACAGTTATCTGGCGGTGTTGCATTTGCCTAGATGTCGCCTTCGGAGATTGACCACTTTATCCGCATCGGTTTGAATAATGTACTTAATATAAGACGTTGGCGCTTTGATGCCGGTAATGCTTATACTACAATATTTGCACCAAAGGGCCTTGTTGAGCCAGTTTGTCAGCTGCACAATTCCCCGGTATGTCAGAGTGACCTGGTACCCAGCAGAGGGTGAGGTTGTACTGACCAGCTATCTCGTTAAGAGATACGCGGCAGTCTTTCACTGCCCTAGATCTCGTAGTGCTGGATGCAAGGGATTTGATGGCTGCTTGACTATCAATGTAGATAGCAACATTGGATGTTGATAGTGTATTAGGTGCTAGCCAGTCAACATCTTAGCGAACAGCGGTAACTTCGGCTTAAAAATGGTACAATGGTGTGAAGGTTAAAAGAGAGGTGTATATCTTCTGAGTAGATTCCGGCACCAACTCCGTCCTTGGTTTTGGACCCGTCCGTGAAGATTGACATCGATTCGTTGTATGGGACATCGCGTTGCGTCCACTCAACTCTGTCCGGTATTGAGTTCATGTAGCACGCATAGTCATATTCAGTGGGCAGGTGGTCAGTGGAAGGAAGTGGGGAGATGACGGTGCATCGAAAGAATTCTGGCATGTTCCGAGTCTTGCTCCTTCCACTGCTTTGAACCTCTCAGTCTTATTGCTGAGCTTAAAGCCAATTGTTTACTGACCTTTTCGATCGGAAGTACATGGTTTGCAGCGCCGCTGTGGGAGAAGTTCTCAGTGCACCGGTAATGCTGAGACACGCAAATCGTCTTTAACATTATAGATAGGTTGGACTTCTTCTCCAGGGCGTGCCACTATACCAGTACCCCGTACATAAGAATCGGTTTAATTACCTATATGTATAGCCAGTGCATGATGCTCGGTTGTTGTTCATTGAATATTTTGTATACGCCATACTCGGTATACGGAGGGTGGATTTTAGTCGCCTTTTACGACAGCCATGCCTACCTCGGGTATATTCTAACCCCTTAACCGAAGGGGCCTGTCCTATGATAAATCTAATTAGTGACTGAAACAGATTGCTTATATTTTTTTAACAGTTTTATATCAGGACTATCAATCATCATCATCACTTGCTGATCCCACAGCGTAGGTATGGCAATTAAGTTTGTGTGACGATTTTAAAGTTAAGGCCTTAATGTGATGTGTACTGTTTAACAATATATGAACTATGAGTAAGCAAAGTAATATCACCCTCAAACATTTCAACTTCAACCAAAGATAAATAATTATCAACAATTTGTTTGTCGAGCCTGTAAAACCAATCTAACAATCTTAGCTAACGAAGGAGTCGAAGGTCAAGTACACCGAAGCCATTAATACATCAGCGTTTTTGTTTCACCTTTTAATGTACATATTTCCTTATCGCGTTGTAACCTTATGAAGGCAACAAATTATATCCCTTCAAATCCTTTTAGTGAAAGTTCGAAAATGAGTACCCATTTGTGAGAGGATATAACTCTACCGCACAACTAATTGGCTCTCCAAGAAAAAAAATGTTAACTTAAGAACTTACTCCTCCCTTTATATTCCAAAGAATATGCCGCTCATCATTATTTATCTTCGAGTTGCATGGTAGAACTTCACCATCAAAAGCGTCATAATACATTCCAACATCTGGCAATTAGGTTAAGAACCATTAATAGATTGCATATCCTTGTGAATCCTTTTAGCAGTACACTCTGTGTCATGAAAGCGAAAGCATGAAATTTATTCAAATATTTGATGTGTGCATATAGTATAGAAGACAGCACATCGCTCTTAGAAGATCCACTAGTTCACTGTCAAAATTTAAAATGTTTGCGATTCCAACATGTAAAGGATGTGACCTATTCACATTGAGTGGGAGTGACACTTAATATTACCGCAATAGATACACTCGTTGCAAAATAGTTCTGACAGTCACGCTCTCTCAGCTGGCTTTCTAAGATAACAAATTCCCATCATCCTGCCTACCTACACCAACTCTGTCTCATTACATTACATTTCATTGTATCGCCTCCTCACCTACCTTCAAATTGAATCGTTATGAAATTGTTTAATTTAATTTATACGTTTGTCTTTACCTTCGCTCAAAACAAAACCATCTCACGACACTGTATCTGCGATTTTATTGTGTGCTGTCGAAGGATATGTGGGGTTGGCCATTGTTTCCAATGACGGTACCTACAACCAGTGTGTGCTCCAATTAAGTTTGTTTTGCTGGGAAAATTGATTTTGAAACCTAGGTTAATAAAATTCGTAGTTTAATTCTTGACGAAATGACATTTCCTATATTTCCATCTCATTTCGGAATCTTCTGATTCATTCAGTAGCTATTTAGCATTTATTTTCGAAAAAATGATAGAAGAGATGTAGAAAACTTTTTTTTTTTCGCCATAACTTCGTTACGTAGTATCCCACAAGGATTCCTTTTTCTCAAAAGCCAGG
This sequence comes from Brachypalpus laphriformis, assembly GCA_945910035.1. Lineage (NCBI taxonomy): Eukaryota > Metazoa > Arthropoda > Insecta > Diptera > Syrphidae > Brachypalpus > Brachypalpus laphriformis. The sequence goes on from OX246754.1 coordinate 285,106,118, forward strand.
ATAATATGAAAAACTGACAAAAATAAAAAAGGAAACATAAGGAACAATGATACTGAAGTTATTCCACCCGCACATATTTTTATTCTTCAAAAGCGAATCGAGGACAACTTGAAAAGAGGGGCGATTCCCCAGAGTGTTAAGCCACAGTAATTACAACCCTCACTTGAGTGGTTATCGGTTGGGTACAATGGAAATATGGAAAATATTTTATTTAAAACGGTTTTTTATATTTTGCTCTTTTTGGGACTAGGCTTAACCAAACGCACCGAATCCGTGGGGTATTTCGATTAGATATGGAGATTATTTTTCCTCCAACCCCCGATAGATAGTCGTGTGTGCAATGAAATGTGTTACCAACCCAGTATGCTTCGTGGGTTGTAATGAAAGGTTGTTTGGGTTAACCCCTTCGAATGTTCCCAGGAGTAAACGGCTATAGGGTTGATAAATGTTGTGATTTGAGCAAATTGTTGTCGCTTAATTTTAACGCGAAGGGGAAGAACAAATTTTATTAATTTTGGAAAGCTTCGCTAAATCAGCAGAAAATTAAATTGAATTATTGCACCACGTATGTTCGTACCTACCTATACATGCATATACATATATGTTAATTGATTTGAATTTTTATTGTCCTTTATTTTATTAAAAAAGACCAGACGAGTAACTGGACATAGACACAGATCAAAAGAGATCTAATAAGCAAATTGAAGAATCTGCCAGTGTCCCGTATTTGTAAGAACGATACTGCTCCTTGGGCTTTTATGTTATGGGTATGGGTTCAAACCAGTCTTCCCCTGATGAAAATTATACGTTTTACCAAGAGTATTCAGAAATTAGACTAAATGCTGACTTACCTAGTCTAAGTACAATAGACCGCTTTGTGCCTGGGTGCTCGGGATAAACTTCCCTTTATACCCCCCGATCCAATTCATTCATTCATTCCAATTGAAGACTTCTAACTCCTGATCTCCTTCACTGTTTGAAAAGAGATCAGTCCTTTGCCATGTAGACTTATCATTAATTAAACCAATAACGATCGCAGCTAAACCATTGGACCGTTTCTGACCAAGTTTAGGCCGTTTGCGCCCCTTTATTCAAGACGCTTCGAAGCTTTTGATTACAATTTCTGGACATGTGTCTAATGGGAGTGTGTTCTAAAGCAGAAGTTATCAGATAGACCAGGCTGCAACAGTGAAGATTGAAGTTTGCAGAAGTATGGGACTTTGTGGAGCGCACCTAAGGAAGACGAATTATGCTCATAATGTAAACATATTTACCCAATTTAGGGAAGTCATCTAAACTGCAAAAAGTCCACTGTACTAGACGGGCTACCAGCCACAATCGTCGGAAACTATGCACCTAACACCCACCCATCCTTTGTAGAATTTTCTCTATATGTCTTACTATTATAGAAGACCTCCCGAATTCAACGGATTCCTACAAAAGGAAGGAAATGCCTTGCGGCATGCCATGCAATCCAAAGCGAATGAGAGGAGGACTGCCCAATAATCTTCGGCGGTGCAGCTTCCCACTTCTCTACGTTTCTACTTCATATTAAGACTTGCAAGGGCCGATTAATAATAAGATTTTTAGTTTTGTCGATGACAACACCCCGTGACAGCACACAGTATCTTACTCGGACAACATGTGCATAGATACATATGGTATTCACAGGTTGTAACATCTGCAAAAAAATTTGCTTTGAGGGTTACGATCTGCAACTATTCAAATGCAAAATCAATAGGTTTCTGCAGGCATCTCGGGAGATGTCTCGTCATTATAGGTTCGCCTTTCATCAGAGAAGATTATAAAAGAATGTAATTTTGTTCTGAAATATAAGGCACTAATGGAGTGCAATAATACCGATACTCTATGTCAAGAAGATTTCTAGACATTTTTAAAATCTTTTTTAGCTTAAAAATAGACCTTGCTGTTGCATCTAAGTACTGAAAGCAGATAGCAGTAGCAAAGACTGACTTATGGAATTGAAGCTTTAGTACGAGTATGCTTCAAAACTTGGATTCTAGGTATTGCCAATATCCTGCACTCAACCTCGCCTCTATAATTAGCAATTTCAAGTCAGACTTGTAAAGTAATTAAGCATTTTGGGACAGAAGTTATACTTAAGTACAATTATCTTGTACTTATTTTTGTTTTAGTACAAGTGCAATTTCTTGGTACTAATTGCACTTAAAACTTCAAATACCAGAACTTGCAATTCCTTCGAAGTACTTTGTACTTTAAAAAGAGTACAAGGTAATTGTACTTGTTCTTGAATTTTACAGGTCTGTTTCAAGTAAATGTCTTTGTTGTTTTTAGTACCACGAAAACTCAGAATATATCATTTACATACTCGTGTATCTATTTAGTGCTGGGAGCACACGTGAATCAGGATTCCAACTCGAAGATGGTAAAAGAAGTTAGCCGATCAAGAAAAGTTGTGACTGCGAACGAATGAGCTGACAAACTAGCTGTGATGGAACGTAGCATGAATCCACGTTTTCAAATTTGATAGAAACCGCACCAGACGGTGCATTTTTCTGTGGGACATGTGGGACAATTTTGCATATTAACAAACCCGTTAAGCCTAAAGTGAGGTTCATCGCAATTTTGCACAAAACACCGGGTTAACTTCCAACTATTTTAGAGCCCAATCAGCGAAAGAACGAAACAAATAATGGCCTCGTGGCTTTAATTACGGCACCAGCTGGACGTAGCATTATACGGGTGTAGGCTAAGATCTTTGCGAGTCATTTGCCATGTAGTGGACGGATAGAGCCACATGAATAAATTTGACTCTTCTAGCACATTTTCGTTTACAGCGATGTTCTCTTCAGTACAGTGTTGGTGTTATTGCATCATGTGAGTATGTGGTACGAAATCTATCCACAGTTAGGCGGATGGCTTGCTCAGATGGACGATTATGTGCGCCATAAAAATCAAGAAGTTGTTTATAAGTTTTGCGAATAAATAAAAAATAAATTTGTAAAATTTGATAGCGTTGTTTAAGCGCATGTCTAATTATCATGATTTTCCAGGCTATATAACATAATATAATACAAATTTGGCATAACAGCTCATTAAGTGCCTAGGCCTAACTTCTCGCAACCACTCGTATTGCGTGCATTATACTTTTCGCACGAATGGAAGGGACCTGAAGTCTTTTGCCGTATCCGAAGAGCATTTTGTTTTTTGAGAAGCTTTATTGTTTTAACAAATACTCCCGAATGTTTGTCAAACGTTCGCGAGAGGCGGGCCCGTGAAAATTTTTTTTTTGGCGTTTTCTGGGATTTGAAAACACGTGCAGAGATCCGACACACGAAGCACTGTACCACGGCGCCCACAGACTATACATAAATGTCAAAAAGAGCGCCCAGAATGACAGATCGGCTTAACCGTTATTCCTATCGTAAGTTTAATCTAACAAAAAAAAAGAATGAGTTATTATTAATATTTTATTACACACTTTATTTACGCTTCCCAAATTGTTATTTTAAAATAAGTTTATCAGTGGAGCGGTTTGGGAAAATGTCGCGACATGCTATTCCCTGGTGGCAAGACTTTTGAAAAGAATCTGAAGCGACATTACCATAAAAGTTCTTGCTCTACAACTCCCAAGAGATATATCAAATTGTTCAGTATCTCAATGACCAGACACTCTTGTTCTTCTATGATAATTCTTGTAGCTTGACCGAAATTCAAAGTCATTACAAATTTCTACTCACTTTTAGCTTGACTCTCCTGTGCTGCCAAAACTACAGTGCAAACTATCACAAAAAAGAACGATATCGATTGCTTCATGTTGGTTTATTCTGAAAATAAAAAAAAAATACAAAATTTAAAATTCCACTAATATCTATATAAAATTTATTATAATGTATGTATTCACGTTTAAAAAGCCACGAGAAGTTACTACAGCGAAAGGATAATATTATTTTTAACTAATTAGCTCTAGGCCATGGATGGTTAGATTTCATTCTACTAGACGCATAAAATTTAATATTCATGACTGGCTTACATGGCGAATGTCTGTTTGTATAGTATGTGAACGGACTTAGCATTATAATATTGAACTTCTATAATTAGTTTAGGTAGGCATCCTCTGAGGTGAATTATATACATAGGGGATTAGAAAGTAAGACGGCCGGGTGTTATTGGAACGTGAGTAACTAATTGTGCGAATGCAGTTGCTACCACAGTGAGATGACAAATAGTGATTTATATCTATTCCATAATGTTATTTAAATTAACTAATTTAGAAGGAAGGATGCGTTACGTGCTTCGAATTCGCATTAAAGAGTGTGGGTAGGGTTTTGGAGGTTTCGTAAAGCATATGACGATGCTTGAATGAAATGAGGATTAAGTGATTAAACATCGTAAGGCAATTAGTTGACGGCTAACTGGAGCAAATGAATTTTGATGGCAAGAATTAATCTGGATTTGATGTTATATAGGGCTGAATGCATGGTACATTTCTACAACGGTGCAGTTTTATTAGCCTTTAGTGCGTAGCCAAATCCTTAATTGTGGATTCAAGTATCACAAGGGAGCTCTGTAAAAGTAGTTCTGTTTATAACTATTTTTTGATGAAGACAGAAAAAACTTTATTTTAGAAAGCCATTGGCCATTTTACTGTGAGAACTTTCGAAAAGTGACCATCCTCAATTCCGGACGCTTATGTTTGATGCCATCATTCAATTTGTCCATTTGAGGACAGCATTTATTTTAATCAAATGAAGTTGATTAAAGAAAAATACAAAAACCAAAGCCAAGGTGTGAAAAAAAAATTCCGAAGCATTTGGATTACCAACAACAAACACCCGTGTAGCACTTCACCATTGTGTTCGTACTCAGCTTCATCAGCGCGCGATTTTCTGACAGCGCTACAGGCGTACAGTTTCAGCTTCACCATTGTGTTCGGCCAGTGAATAAAAAGCTGAGCGCGTCCAGTCATATTTGATAGGAGTAAAAATAAAGGAAAGGCCGACGAGGCTTATTGTTCTGACGTAGAATATAATACATTCGAGAAATAAATATCAATAGATATTCTATGATATCTATGTTTAAACTTTATTTTAGTCTCTAAATGGACCGCAAAACATCAAGTTTTTTTTATCTATGAAAAGCACCCGGGAGAATTGATAGTCAACTTTCTTGTTTTGAAAGCTAAGTGCATATCAGAGCGCTCCGAATACTTCCCGTTCAGAGCAGGCTCGACGTGCTCGAGATATGTGCTCTGTGCTCTGCACTGAACGAAAAAAAACGCCTAATGGGTAGCTGTAGCAGCAGCGTGTCGCTAGCTGGTTCGAGTAAGAGTTGACCAACTTCAAACTTTTGCAGCGCTAAAAGTTTGATAAAACAACTGTAGAAAATGACGAATGCGGCATAGAGAAATTTATCGAGCTAGTTGAAAACAGAGAAATTCTGTGGAATTTATGCCATAATATGTATAATATTAAGTTCAATAAGCAAAACTTTATCTTTAAGAAAATAGTTCCCAATAAAAGCATAAAAATAATTTCAATCAACCGGCTTTATTTGGCATAAGCGTGCTACTTCATTGTACTAAAATTTTGTGAGTATAGCGTGACACCATTTGACAGCTCGTACTATTACTACTATAGCTACAGTTACAACTATTGTGTTCCGGCAGTTACTATGTAGCTCCACACAATTTGACAGCTCGTACTGCAGCTACTATTACCGCCATAGCGAGTTTGCATTCTGTTCCGGCAGTATTTCAGAGAGGCTTACATCCGCTTAAGCCTTGGCTCCCAAGGGCCAAAGTTGAATGGAAAGAAAGAACTCAGATGATGCAAGGTAGTATCTAGTCGATACTAGAGTGCGTATATATATAATACTAGACTTTGGGAGAAGGCTTCAGTATATCTAATGGAATAGTCCACTATTTTCTAATACAACAAGTCGTAGTACGAGTATGCATGCTAAACATGTGGTCGACCAAACAAAATTGATAGTGGGTGTCTCGCAGAAAAGAAAAACTATATTTCTCCTTATTGAGCTTTGTTATAATTGTGAAGAAGAGGAAGATCTATATAATTACTTTTTACATGAGAGATCATTAGGGATAAGTCGGTGCTGGAGCATGTCAAGCTAAGTCGAAACATGACAACCTAGGGCCTACGAGCTGTGCTGGAGAATAGTCATTAGATATTAGTTTTCAAGAGAGGTGTGCCGTTCGGTACAACTGGTATAATTTTTAAAATAAGAGGTGAATTAATAAAGCTCAACTTTATGCCGCATAGAACCGATTTTACCGGCGTTTGCACCTTGTGTAACTTGGGCGAGAAAGAGGATATCGGTCACTTACTGCGTACATGTCCGATGATAAAGGAAATAAGAAGATTGCATTTTAGCAAAGATGTCCTGTAGGTATTTTATTTTCTAAACGGAGCCAACGGGCATATAGACCTAGCCAAATAGCCAAATTACACAAAATAGATGCTATTTATTTGAGTTGACACGTTTAGTACCATCAGAGAACCGAATCTCGAGTTCATGCTTATTTACGGGGAATAAACCACGGGATAAACAATGATAAGAAGAATTTGTCAACAAGAGGCGAAAATTATAATCACCTTTCTAAGAGCAGGCAATATTTTTTGTGTTTACTGAGAGTCGAAGAATTCTAAAATTAAGCTATCAAGGTTGGCTTATTCTTTCGTTGATTTTATTTACTTTATATTCCGAAACAGACGACATTTACACCCAGACTATAAGAGTCGCTGAATGTTCTCAAGTAAACCTTATAAATCCTTGTCACTGTACTAGTCATCATTTAGTTTAGGAAATGTTTCTGATGGAGGTACCTACACGTACTTTTCAAAGCTTTTCGTTTTTTCATTAAGCATATAGACTTCGATTGTTAATACCACCGGTAGCTGTTGCCACACCCACTTCGGATCACTTTTATAACATCCACGACATAATTAATGAGTGGCACTAGAAACTAGTAATATTTTAGCCAAAAGCTTGTCCTTTAGCATTCGTTTTGAAATCTGTTTAAGATATTGAAGTAATAGTAATGTGATGTCTAGAAAACAATCGAAAACCATAGACTGTATGCTCAGGAATATTAAAGCGAAAATGACAATAAAATATAAAGTGAAATCTCAAAATAAACAGAATGCTATTTTAAGAACTTAAATCAGTGTATAAAAGCAAAAAAAATTATTAATCTGAGATCAACCTCAACCCCCACGGACTTAACAAATGTATATATATGAATGTACTCGTATATGAGTCTTCGAAAAAGATAACCGAAATTAGAAGTGTTTTCACCAAATGTACAATAAATGATTTTTACCAATATAATCATTAGAAGGGCAATGACTTTGCTTACTTACTTACTTAGGTGGCGCTACAGTTCGGGGTGAACCTGGGCCTCAACCAACAAGCCTCTCCATTTAGCTCGGTCTTTAGCTAATTGCCTCCAGTTGCGCACTCCAAGTTGGTCGAGGTCCCCTTGAACTTGTGCGCGCCACCTACGGCGATAATTCCCTCTACTGCGTCGTCCCTCGGGGTTAGATTCGAAGACTCTGCGGGCCGGAGCGTTGGTGTCCATTCGCTCTACATGTCCTAGCCATCTCAGACGTCCAATACGCAGTTTTTTGACTAGGTCGATGTCGCTGTACAGCTCGTATAGTTCGTGATTGAATCTTCTCCTCCAAAACCCGTCAACGCAAACTGGACCGAAAATCTTACGAAGAATTTTTCTCTCGAAGCGACCAAGGATATCTTCATCCTCTTTTAATAAAGTCCATGTTTCAGCGCCGTAAAGCAGGACTGGGATGATCAAGGTCTTGTATAGAGTCTCCTTAGTTGCTCGAGAGAGGGCTTTACTGTTGAATTGCCTTATAAGCCCAAAAAAACAGCGATTGGCAAGAGTTATTCTTCGATTGATTTCTGCGCTGATTTTGTTTGCTGAATTTATAGCAGAGCCAAGGTAGACAAAGTCCCTTACTACCTCGAAGTTATAGCTGCCCACGGTGACGTTTTGTCCAATTCGTCGATGTTGGTTATCCCTTCTAGTTGACAGCATATACTTGGTTTTGCCCTCGTTTATCGCCAAACCCATTTTGGCCGCTTCCGCCTCAATGCTTGCAAAAGCACCGGTGACAGCCCGCTGAGATCTTCCGATAATGTCTATATCGTCGGCGTATGCAAGCAGTTGTACAGACTTGTAATAGATTGTGCCTCCGGTGTTGGCTTGTGAGTTCCGCACAATCCGTTCAAGTACAATATTGAAGAAGTCACATGACAGCGCGTCACCTTGTCTAAAGCCTTTTTTGACATCAAAGGTCTCGGTGAGGTCATTACCGACCTTGATGGAGCAGCGAGCGTTCTCCATCGTCAGCCTGCACAGGCGGACAAGTTTGGCAGGGATGTCAAAACTAGACATGGCTCTATAAAGCTCTTCTCTATAGATGCTGTCATAGGCGGCCTTGAAATCGATAAAGAGGTGGTGAGTATCGATTTGGAATTCTTGGGTTTTCTCCAGGATCTGCCGAAGTGTGAAGATTTGATCGATGGTGGACTTTCCTGGCCTGAAACCGCACTGATAGGGTCCAATCAGGCTGTTGATAAAAGGTTTCAGGCGTTCACACAATATCGCAGAAAAGATCTTGTACGCGATGTTGAGGAGACTGATGCCTCTATAATTGGCGCAGTTGAGGGGGTCTCCTTTCTTGTGGATCGGGCAAACGATGCTGAGATTCCATTCATCAGGCATACACTCCTCTGACCAAATATTAGAAATGAGTTGGTGTATGCACTCTACCAATTCATCCCCAGCTGCCTTGAAAAGTTCGGCCGGTAAACCGTCAGGTCCAGCAGCCTTGTTCGATTTTAGCTTGGATATTGCTATCCTCACTTCGTTTTGGTCAGGTGGACGGAAATTTTGACTATCATCGTCCATGTTGAATGGTTCATTCTGCCTGACAGCGGGATGTTGGTCTTCGTCGCCGTTATACAGTCTGCAGAAGTAGTTTTTCCATATTCTCAGCACCGACTGTGATTCTACTACGAGGTTTCCATTCTCATCTCTACAGGTTTCTGTACGGGTATTACTTCTCTGACACGTTCTTTTTACCTTTTGGTAAAACTTCCGTACATTGTTCCTGGAGTATAGACTCTCGATATTCTCAAACGCGCGCTTCTCATGCTCTTTCTTCTTCTTTTGGAGAAGCCGATGTTCTTCCCGTCTCTTTTGCTCATAGAGCTCACGAGCAGCTCTCGTCTTCCTTTGCAGCGCCGCTTTGTATGCCTCTTGTTTTGCTGCATGCACTCGCCGGCATTCTTCGTCAAACCAGGGGTTTCGCGGTGGTGGTCGAGCGAAACCCAGCACATCAGTCGCGGCGTTTCTGATGGCATGTTGGCAGCGTTGCCACTGGTCTTCGGTACTTGATGCTGGCGGCAAAGGGGTGATTGAGAGATTTCGGGATACGCGTTCAGCGAAGAGTCTGGCGGTCTCTTGCGATTGTAGCTTTTCGACGTTAAATTTTCTCACAGTAATTCTTCTTTGTTGCTCAGATTGGGATATCCGCATTCGTACCTTGGCTACAACAAGGTAATGATCCGAGTCTATGTTGGCCGCTCGGAAGGTCCGGACATCCAGAATACTGGAGGCATGCCTTGCGTCGATCGCAATATGATCAATTTGGTTGATCGTGACATGATCATTGGACCGCCATGTCTGCTTATGAATGTCGAGATGAGGAAACCATGTGCTTGCTATGGTGACATTTCGCTCCACAGCGAAATCAATTAGCCTTAGTCCGTTATCAGACGTGGTGTCGTGTAGGCTATGCTTACCGACTGCTCTACCGAAGACGTCCTCCTTTCCTATTTTGGCGTTAAAATCGCCCAATACGATCTTAACGTCGTATTTAGGACATTGCTCGTATGTTTTGTCGAGGAGCTCGTAGAAACACTCTTTGGAGGCAGGGTCCTTTTCTTCTGTGGGGGCATGAACACATATTAGGCTTATGTTAGCGAATTTAGCCTTGATCCGGATAGTCATAATACGCTCGCTCACGTGTCGGAAGCTTAAGACTTCTTGCCTAAGTCTGCCGCGTATGACAAATCCGCATCCGAATAAGCGTTGCCTGTTGCCTCTGTAGCAATCACCGTAGTAGATGTCACAGTTTTTCATCTTCTTTTTGCCTGGCCCATCCCATCGCACTTCCTGGATGGCGGTAATATCTGCTTTATAGCAGTCTAGGGCCTCTGCTAGTTGTTCGGCTGCACGTGGTCTGTAAAGGGACAGAACGTTCCACGTACAGATCCGAAGGTCGTTGTCCTTATTTCGTTTGCTGGGGTCGTCATTAGTTGGGTCATCCTTATCCGAGGCTTTTGGTTGTTTCGGAACCATGCGTTTTTTACGTGGTAGGGAAGTTACCCCGACGGCACAACCCCCAACCTGGAGGGCCAGTTCCTTAATTATTCCCCTAGGACGAGGGGCCGGGTACACCGGTGCCAGTAGTCCACTACGGAAGTATGAGCGCTGCCGTTGGCCCATTAAGGGCTCCTCCGCCACCATCTCTATTCCAATGTCCTGACCAACATTGGAAATTCCTTACCGACCTGTGATCCGAATACGTCGAAGCAGCTCGCGCAAGGTATTCACTAAGTTCAACCTAACTGGAACTATAGACGCCACCGTTGACTCCGTCTAGGGAATTCGTCCGCTGCCGCCTGGAACAGGAAGAAGTGCTCTAGTGAGAAAAGCACTCTTCCCCCCCTCTCTCATCTGCTGCCACCAAGAATCCGCCAAACGGGGTTGGTTACCCATTTCTTGGATTAAGGTACTAGGCACCCGGCTGTCACCGCGTGGAGGTTGAGAGTAGGAGTTGGTAGGCCTCAGCTGAGTGAAAACGCTTGTGTTTTCATATGATCGCATGCACTACCGTTTGACAACCTTTGACAATGACTTTGCTTGGGTAACTAATTTATGATTGAAAATGAGTATTTAAATTTTGTAAAGTACTCGTATGCACTGCCACTTTTCTATGAAGAATAGTGCAGGAGAAAACTCTCACAATTTCTAGTTTTTGAATGCCCAGTCATATTTAAGGATCATATGAGACATAAGTTGTAAATTGACTTACGCAAACGATTTGAATCGCATTTTGTTCGCATTAAATTCGCCAGAAAATAACTCTCGTTCGCAGGGATTTCTGCTGCGAACACACTATACGAGGAAAATGGTTGACTTTACGGCGGCGATAGTAAAAAGAAGAAGACGATAAAAATTTTATATTTATATTTATATTATTATATTTATATTTTTCATTAGATGCTGTCTTTCGGAAATCCGATCTGAACTCGTTCTTCACATGGTGTAAATATAATTTCCTGAAGCTGAATGTCAGCAAATGCAATGCTATTACCTTCTCACGCAAGCATCTTCCTCCTTCTTCTAGGACTTATCACTTCCACAACAAATCCGTTCGTTTAGTCAATTCAATCTAGGTATTATCTGCGACAAAGAACTCATCTCCCGCCATATACTGATCATATCAGCAATAGAGCTAACTTTTCCTTCGGTTTTATCAAACGTAGGTCCAAAGAATTCCCGAATCACTATGTCACTAAATCCCTTTATGTCATCTTTGTCAGGCCACTCCTCGAATACGCCAATAGAGTCTGGCCCCCTTTTACCAAGTTACACATTCCCTCAGAATTGAGGCGGTGCTGCGTAGGTTCTGGAGGATCGGCTAAAACTGAGCAGCTTAGAAACTCTGGGAAAAACGCCGCCAAATTGCCGACATGCTTTTCGTGTAGCAGTTGTTAGTCGGTATAATTGATTCCCCGCTTTACTTCAAAAGATCTACCTGAACACTAGCCCTCGCAACCTTCCGTTTGTATCACTCTTTCGTCTCGATTTGCACCGAACCAATTACAGTCTCTTTGAACCCATGTGCAGAATGTTGCGCTTTGCCAATTACCCGCGCGACACACTAGACTTCTACCTCAGCCGATCTTCCCTCAGAAGGTACGTTTCTTCGTTATGAATCTTTCCTCCCTATGAACCCTTCCCTCACTTTCTTAGTTTTAGATTTTAACTCTTACTTTCTCTTATGTTAGTTTTAAGTTTAGCTTTAAGTTAGTTGCTTGAATTAAGCTTGGATAGTATCAATTTAAGCATTTTAAAAACATTTTTATAAGTTATTAAATATTATAAAGTTATTAAATAATATTTAATTTTAAAAATTCCACTCCGAACCTTACTTTGCGTGCAATTCAATTATCGAACACTAGTTAGAGATAGAAATGTATATGAATTGCGTATACGTTTGCACTTTATTGTGTTTTTCTCCTTCTCCTTCCTTTAGCATGTAAAGACTTCGTTTTGGTGTTAGAGGGAGTAAGAATTAATTATTTTTCTTGCCTTTAACTCTTCTGATATGACCCTCAAAAAGTTTTCCATAAAATTGCTCTGGAAGAATGCAATCATTCACTGGTTTGCTCGAATATACATACATATGTATGTAGATTAAAAAAGGTAGTGTGTTTATCTGGATCTTATATTTATCCTGAGATACAGACAGGCAAATACATAGATGCATGTACTAAAGGACGAGATTTAAGTTTTGAACTTCTCCGCCATTTTTATTCCAAAATCGGTCATTAAGGCCAGTTTGCTGATTTGAGCCGTAAATACTTATGTACGATCTGCTTAAGAGTTGCAAGAAATATACGTATAAGGTTCGTTTTTTGAGAGCTAAGGTCTTGCTCCAAAATCGCTCTGATGCTTCTTTTGAGAAACTTAAGGTTGCTTTAGAAAACAGCTCTGAAATCACTCTGAAGTCAGTGTATGTTTTTCTTGGCTAAGGAGACTGGAGCTAATCTATCTTTCATATAGCGGAAACAATAGACTACTTTTTTGCAATAGACTAACGATGCATATATGGAAATTAAATTCCAATTCAGATTGGCAAAATATCCGAATGACAGCTTTAATAAATTTTTGAAAAATGGAAAACCCAGGCCTTTTGACACATCTGGTAGTTGTTAAAAAAAACTTGGGTCAACTCAAGGGACTTATTATGCAATAACTTTTAGTAACTCAGTTTAATACTTGTAGTAATTTTAGCATAACTGAATAAAGAAAGAAAAGACGGCAATATATAGCTGCAATTTCCGAGCATCCTGTTATTTTCACGAAATATTTTCTAAAATTTCAGAAGAATAGGAAACAATGACATTTTGTGCTGGACATCTCCCATAAATTTGAGATTAGGGATAGAAGTGAAATTGGCTACAATTGATTGAAATATGCATACGTACTTATAAGAAATTTCACCCTCCTAGCTCGCAATTCGAGGTAAAAAAAACCAAAGTGACTGACGGACAGATGGATGGATATCGACTCGTTAGTCAGACTTACTGACCATTGCCTTGTGGGGTGTTTTTCAATTACGTATCAAGTTTAGAATACATCATGGGATAGCGTTTAAAAAAAGCATTGAAAGCTACTATGTAATTTGATTCAATTTGTTTGACCAACATTTATGAGATTTTCAGATTCCCCAGGCTTTCAATATTTTTTCTTCTCAGAATTTCACGCCTACAACTGTCACTCTTTCAAAAAGAGGAGCTAGTATTTTCCGTAAAATGAAATAATGATTTAAATAATTTTTCGTTCCAATTAAGAAAGTTGGTTGAGACATCTGCCTGTTGTATCCATCAAACGATGGATCATCGTTGCCAGAAGAAAAAGATGTCAGATGCGAAGGCAGGTCGTTTGTATCCATTTGTTTGTTACGTTATTAGAAGGATTTATGAAGGCACATACACAGCCGTCGCATGTGTCGAGAATTTGCAGCTTGTAGGGCTCCATTTACGTTCTGCTTTAGAAAAAGTGGACATACATAATATGTCCATAAATTTTTGATTATTTAGGATCATATTCATTTGGAATAGAACGACGTTTACTTTCAACATGATCATGGAAGCTACAGCTATGATATACAACTGTTTTGAGTACCTACATAGCTGACTCTATTCCGTTTAGTGGTATATTAAATGTCCATGTAAATAACAGTGCTCCTATCCACAACCGGGAAGATAACATAGCTATTATAAGTCACCATCGATCTACAAAAGTAGAGCCGCCAAAGTGTTTTTATTGAGAGAAAAAGTTTATAAAAGGAGCCCGTTTAAAAAAAAAGAAGCAAGCAGACTTTTTGAAAGTTCTCTTTATAGTCCTTTTCCATTCGAGTTTAATTAAAAAGTGCTTGAGAAGTGAAGATGTCAGCTTGTTGCTTATTCTTCTTAAAAATTTTCAAAATTAAATTTATAAAATTTGTATTACCGGAAAAAGTTTTTGTTTTGTTTCAGAACATGCTTAAAGTTAAAAACAAATAAATTTTAATAAGCTCTACCTTGACCCATTTAAAAAACAAAATATACACAAATTAAAATTTATAATAATTACCACATTGAAATTTGTTTATATTTTTTTATTTTTACAAAACTGACGTATAGTCGCTTTTGAAATTGACTCCAAAGGCCGAACACACAATTGAAGCGGAAGTTTTTGAACGTTTGCTGTCAATCTAGAAAAGGTGATTAACTTGTTTATTTCATGAAACGTTTTCTTTTTATTTATTCAACAAATGGCATTCATTTTATATAAGTACACGAGAGTTGAAAGATTATTTTCCATGGAATGAATATTCATTTGAATTGCGATTTAAAGGTCATAATGACAAATTTTTTGATTAGAACTGCCAGTTGCTTCTCTAGAAGGCACGATCTTCAAAATTTATGACATAGAAACTGTCCAAAATTTGATGGCTGGCTATTCTTGGAAGTCATAAATTACGAAATTTGTTTTCAAACTCAAAGTTAATTGGTTTGCCATTCATATGATGAATGCTTAAGGGCTTTCACTTTACTGCTTGCTGTACAATGTACTACCCGTAAGCAAGGATAATATGATTATCCTACTCCTTATGTGATTAAACTGAATGCACTTACCTACTAGTTTGAAATTTAATTTTATCAGTCGTAGTACTCGTGGTTTAAAATTAATAAATATCTTTAGGTTTTATGGTAAAACTATTTTTTTGTTAAAAATTTGAGGGTTTAAGATTCTAGGTTTAAGGTACAAAAATCACAGATTAATTGCAGATTGTATTTGAAAAGAATTTCTTAACACAAATTCACTTGAAAACTTTCGTTCGTTTGTTCTTGTTCACCGCACTTTTCGACAGCAAAAGAAACATTTATTGACAGAGCCGCCCGTTTTTTACATTTTCGAAGTGTATGCCTATTGAACTGAACTCGTTTCGAGAATATTTGTGTCCTCATTCGGCTGTTACTGCCGTCCGACTGCTGAGCGCCCCATCAATCAAAGATACTACTAGTACTTTTTTTTGTTTTAAATTGGATCGAGGCGTTTCGCTTTTCTCGCTCTCTGGACACTGAAAATGGGACGCTTCTAATTAAAGTACACTATCGAGGGTCTGTGCGAGCGAATGAGATACTTTTTTAAAATATGTATAATTTTTCGACAGCTTCGCTGATAAGGATCACCTAAGTCCGAAGACTGTATGTGTGAGGAAAAACGTACCAGTTATGCTAATAGAACAACCCCAATCCTCTATCAATGATAAGAGGTGGTAGAGAGTGTAAGCGGGTGGGTGCTTTCCGGTTATTGGTGGTTATGTGGCATAACAATAATAACAAATTAAATGTAAACAATTGGTTCGGAAAAGAAATAAGAAAAACGATTGCTCAGACAAGGAGACAGACATTGTAGACAAGATCCAAGGAAGGGATGCATTTGTTTTCGTTTCAAAAGAAGTTATTTTGAGCCGAATATTAAAAATACACTTCGGTCTAGATAAGGAGTAATACCATATAATTATACGGAGGAATTAATCTCCTTTGATACATTGTTCGGAAAATTTTGTTTACTGTCTGGCAATGGTTTTACCTACGCTCACTCGCCTCTTGGTCAAGGAATTGCAGATGCGGGATTGTTTGAACGACCTCAATCTGTTGACGCTAGCGCCAGTCTGCATTGATAGGCATGACACTTAATCATTGAGAAATAAAGGCCCTTCAATATAAAATTACTTTTGTTAGGGACGAAAACATAATATTGTACAAAACAAAGCTTGCAACGCCTTTCTACTTACATATACAATATATTGCTGCCGGATTTTAAAGAGTAATGCAACAGTTAAGGCGTTCAATGTCCTGTTCTGTTTACCTAATTCTTAAGATCGACATCTGCCTAAGCTTAACGTAGTTCTGCACAATCCTTGGGCAACAGGCTCCAGTTTCGCACACAATTATGGTTGTGGTCCGTATTTACTTGTACGAAATCTTTCCTTACGATGTCGGTTTGAGCGGATTATGGGACGAAATTACTTAATTGTTTTCACTAGGGCCATGCATATGGTCATTATTCGAAATTTTAAAGTATCCTGAACGGGTTATAGCCGTTTTCTGACTACGAGTAAATTAATAATTACAGAGAATTCGAGGAAATTGGTAATAGTTAAATTCAGGTACGATTTACGTGATTGTAAGTCAAAAATAGCTCTCGGAATTGTCGTATCGAAACTCTTCCTTGGATCAGGCCTTACTACATATTGTTTGCTGGAAAATCTTGTCGAACTCAGATACCACATTGAGCTGAATATGGAAATGCCCTTTTTATAATTCGAAAAAAAAAAAAAACTAATGTAGGTATGTCAGATTCATGGCGGTTCTGGAGAGAGGTAGAAGTCTTAAGGCAAGAAGTCCTAGGGCACGAAGTCTTAAGCTCCGACACGTGAGCGAGCGTCAATCAATCAAGACTAAATTCCCTAATATAAGCCTGATATGTGCTTATGTGCCCACGTAATAAGGGACCCTGCCACCAAATATTGTTTCTTAAAGCTCCTCGACAAAACGTGCGAGCAATGTCCTAAGTACGACATTAAAATTGTATTGGGTGGTTTAAAGACCAAAATTGGAAAGGAGAACGTCCTTGGTAGGGCAGCCGGTAAACATAGCCTACACGACATCACGTCTGACAACGGACTAAGGCTAATTGATTTTACTATGGAGCAAATCATCACTATAGTAAGCACATGGATTCCTCATCTCAATATTCACAAGCAGACATGGCGGTCCGATGATCGTGTAATGATCAACCGAATTGATCATATTCCGATCGACGCAAGACATTCCTCCAGTATTTTGGATGTCCGGATCTTCCGAGCGGCCAACATAGACTCGGATCATTACCTTGTTGTAGCCAAGATACGAATGCGGATATCCCAATCTGAGCAACAAAGAAGAATCACTGTGAGAAAATTTAACGTCGAAAAGCTACAATCGCAAGAGACCGCCAGACTCTTCGCTGAACGCGTATCCCGAAATCTCTCAATCACCCCTATTCCGCCAGCATGAAGTGCGAAGACCAGTGGCACCGCTTCCACCATGCCATCAAAAACGTCTTAACTGATGTGCTGGGTTTCGTCCAACCAACACCGCGAAACCCCTAGTTTGACGAAGAATGCCCGTGAGTGCAGCAGAAAAACAAGATGCATATAAAGCGGCGCTGCAAAGGAAGACGAGAGCTACTTGTGAGCTCTACGAGCAAAAGAGATGGGAAGAACTGCTTCTCAGAAGCGCGGGATCGAGAATATTGAGAGCTTATACTCTAGGAACAATGTACGGAGTTGTACGAAAATGTAAAAAGAACGTGTCAGAGGAGCAAAACTCGTACCTGTAGAAATCAAAATGGAAACCTCGTAGTAGAATTAGAGTGCGTGGTGACAATATGGAAAATCCACTTCTGCAGACTGTATAATGGCAACGAAGACCAACATTCCGCCGGAAGGCAGAATGAACAATTAAACAAAGACGATGGACGGAAGTCTACTTGATCGAAGCAAAGTGAGGATAGCAATATCAAAACTGAAATCGAACAAGTCTGCTGGACCTGACGGGTTACCGGCCGAACTTTTCAAGGCAGCTGGTGACGAATTGGTGGAGATCATACACCAACTCATCTCTTAGATTCGGTTAGACGAGTGTATGCCTGATGATGGAATCTCAGCATCGTTTACCTGATCCACAAGACAGGATATACTCTCAACTGCGCCAATTATAGAGACTTTAGTTTCCTCAACATTGCAAGATCTTTTCTGCGATATCGTGTGAACGCCTGAAAACTTTCACCAACAGCCTGATTGCCCTT
Source organism: Brachypalpus laphriformis (assembly GCA_945910035.1). Classification (NCBI taxonomy): domain Eukaryota; kingdom Metazoa; phylum Arthropoda; class Insecta; order Diptera; family Syrphidae; genus Brachypalpus; species Brachypalpus laphriformis. Next base: position 285,124,344 of record OX246754.1, read on the forward strand.
TATCATTGTGGTTCCAGACCAGGAAAGTCCACCATCGATTATACTTTCACACTTCGGCAGATCGTGAAGAAAACCCAATAAGTCCAAATCGATACTCAACATCTCTTTATTGATTTCAATGCCGCCTACGACAACATCTATAGAAAGGAGTCATATAGATCCATGTCTAGTTTTGACATCCCTGCCAAACTTGTCCGTCTGTGCAGGATGACGATAGAGAACGCTGCTCCATCAAGGTCTGTAATGACCTGGCCGATAACTTTGAAGTAAAATGTTTTTAGACAAGGTGACGCGCTGTCATGTAACTTCTTTAATATTGTACTTGATCGGATTGTGCGAAACTCACAACCCAACCCCAGAGGCATAATCTATCAAAAGTCCGTACAACTGCTTGTATATGCCAACGGTATTGATATTATTGGAAGAACTCAGCGGGCTGTTACTAGTACGTCTGCAAGTATTCAAGCAGAAGCGGCCAAAATGGGTGTAGCGATAAACGAGGGCAAAACCAAGTGCATATGGTATACCTATGCTGTCGACAAGAACACCGACGAATTGGACAGAATATCACAGTGGGCAGCTATAACTTCGAGGTAGTAAGGAGCGCAGAAATCAAGCGACGAATAACTCTTGCCAATCGCTGTTTTTTTGGGTTCATAAGGCAATTCAACAGTAAAGCCCTATCTCAAAAAACTAAGGAGACTCTACAAAAGATCTTAATCATCCCAGTCCTGCTTTACAGCGCTGAAATAATCACTTTATTGAAAGTGGATAAAGATATACTTGGTCGCGTCGAGAGAAAAATATTTCGTAAGATATTTGGTCCCATTTGCGTTGACGGGTTTTGGAGGAGAAGATCGAATGACGAACTATTCGAGCTGTACAGTGACATCGACCTAATCAAAAAACTGCCTACTGGACGTTTGAGATGGCTAGGGCATACATAGTGAATGGACACCAACGCTCGACACCATTGACTTCGAATTTAATCCGGGACGACGACGCAGTAGAGGCTCTCCCCGCCGTAGGTGGCGCGCACAAGTTCAAACAGCTCTCGACCAACTTGGAGTGCGCAACTGGAGGCTATTAGCTAAAGGCCAAGCTAAATGGAGAGTTTTGTTGGATGAGGGCCAGGTTCACTACGAACTGTATGTAAGTGTACTAGAGTTCCTCGTATGAGAAGCAGCCGCCCCTTAATCTTTAACGTTCAAAAAGAAAAGTAATGGTCATGAAAATGAAGTTCTTCCTACATTAAATAAATTTTGTGAAAATACACCAAAACTAGTTTAAAAAAATTGATATATAACAAGTTTAAGTTTTTAAACGTGTATCTAGTTTTGTGGCCGTAGAACTAGTTTTATCGCTTTCTGACGGATTTTCTGGTATAAACTCTTCTAATAGTGTCAAAACATGTGAGTTGACAGCCATTTATTGATTATTTTCCAATTCTGATACAAAAACAGAAAATTGCCGTGAATTCATCTGTGTGGCTATAGTGTAGTGTTAACGTCTTCAATTGCCACGCTAAGGGATCATGGTTCAAATCCCGATGTCAGCAAGTATTTATTTATTTCTCAGGAAATATATAAAGTCAGTACGATTAATTACGAAAGCTTACGTGTACACTACTGGGAAGGCATAACACTGTAAGTAGCTTGTTTATATGGCTGGAAGAAAAAGTGTTCGCTCTGTTTGATGATTGATATGCCTATGACATCGGTAGCCGTGAAAAACAAATTCTGTGAATCAGAAGCAAAGACAAAAACTCTCCCCAGTTATCTGAACGCCACCCCCGGAGATTTTCTGAAACATAAACAACTAAGTTTCAAAGCACTACACCAAATATTTCTCTCTCTCTATCTATCCTTACCAACGCCCGCATTATGTAAAACAAACATTTAAAGGGTATTCATAACCCCTTGAGTGCGAGTAAATTATAAAAAAAAATTCCACTGTGTAAAGCATAGGTACGTGAATACGCTTATATTTTTTCTTGCTCGCATTGATTGTATTCATCGCGCTTTTCTTCTGCATCGATTGTAATCGCCAGCTTTGCGTTTATAGCGACCTCTCCTTTCTCTATGCATATGTTATTTAAAATAGCAGCGGCAACGATCAATTTTCAAATCGGGAATCGCCGGGAGGCGGCGTTCCATCTCATTGCGTGTGTGTATGAGAGCTGCTTGAAACCGTCGCTTGATTGTGTCCGTCGCCAATCCCGGATGATTCATTGTGTACGAAATGGCCAGATACGATGTGTTTGCGTAGTTAGAATTTCCCACCAAGATATATTGACCGAAATGGTTGGTGTCGAGACGCATTTTTAGATCGGATGCAGAAAATACTGTTTGACCTTGACTCTCGCCGGACCATCGCTCAACAATATCCAACATTTTTTAACTGGCACTAGACACAGTTTCCACGTTCAACGAAAAACATATTTATCAAAGACGGAAGGGTGCTGACAGAAGAACAGGAAATTGTGAGCAGATGAAGAACTACTTCAAGGAACTTTGAATGCAGATAAGATGGTCGAAATCTCGAATACAGAAGAAACATTGGAAACAGTAGTAACAGTAACACACAGGGAAGAGTTAAACCAAGAAAGTCCCTTATTTAAATTTTTTTTTTCAATTTCAAATCAATTTTATTTTCACTTAAAATGCTTAACAAACATTTTACAATATTCAATAAGACAATGGCGTAGTTCCAGTCTGCCAGATTGACATTTAATTAAGTAAAAAATTAACTTAGTTAACGCATACATTTAAAAATCTTCCTCCATAATTCTTTTTCTTTACTCTAAAGTTAGTTTACAGTATTTGTAGAGCGTTTCCCAATTCAATCCATTTAAGATTTGCAGCATTTGCAGCAGCCAAGAAAGCTCCTTATCTAAGGAATAGTTAACCGCAGCACTCAAAAGAATTAAACTGGAAAATGCATTAGAAGTAGATGAGATTGCACCTGCGTACATTAAGTACCTCGGAGAAGAAGGAGAGAAGGGGGATCCTGAAACTGATGTGGGAGAGCCGAAAAACTCCACAGGAATGAAAATATGGAGTGATTCAGCCTATATACTCGTAACATATGAGAAAGGAGACCCAAAGGATGTTCGAAAATAAATTAAGAAGGACTGTGGAAAGACATCTTTCGGATGCGCAAAGAGATTTTAACCAACCCATAGTATCCAAGACCATACTTTTATAGTGCAGCGAGTACTAGAGAAAAAAATTGCAATAAATAAGGAAGTCTACATCTGCTTTATGGATATGAAGAAGGTATTTGATACAGTAAGTCGAAGAAAAATCTGGATGAGCCTAAGGAATAAGGGAGTGGAAAAAGGCATTATAAATGTAATCAAAAGTATATTTAAAGGGACCTACAATGTAGTTAGAACTAGCAACAGAATATCAGAAGAATTTAAAACATCGGAAGGAATCAGACAAGGGAGTATCCTTAGTCCACTTTTGTTCATCTGCGCCATAAACGCCAAACCGCCAAATGAAATAAAACCGTATAGACCAATTTCGCTTCTTCCAATCATATCGAAAATTTTCGAGAGGATATTATTAAGGCGTCTCCAACCGGTTATAGAAGAAAATAATCTTATCCCTGACCACCAGTTTGGGTTCAGAAGTAAGCATTCGACGATTGACCAGGTGCATAGAATTACTGACGTAATCGAGAAAGTCCTTGAAGAAAAAAAGATTTGCTCAAGCGTATTTCTTGACGTCTCGCAAGCCTTTGATAAGGTGTGGCATGATGGCTTGAAATGCAAACTACGACAAGTTCTCCCTGTATGCTTATACGATATTCTAGAATCATATCTCGGGAATAGACTCTTTCGTGTTAGACATGGAGTCGAATACTCCGAGATCAAGGAAATTTCGGCCGGCATACCGCAAGGAAGCGTTCTTGGGCCGCTTCTCTATTTGCTATATACTCGTGACATACCGAACGAAGATGGAACTATCCTTGCTACGTTTGCCGATGACACCGCTATCCTAGCAGTATGTAAAACAATCGAAGAAATGACTGCAAAACTGCAAAACTGCAAAACACACTGAATAATGTAAATGAATGGACGAGGGACTGACGGATCACCCTCAATGAATCTAAATCTGTTCACGTGAATTTCACTTACAAGAAAACTAATGACTTGCCAATTTTCCTAAACTCGGCCCGAATACCTTTTGCAAACGAGGCCATATATCTGGGAATGACACTCGACGCAATGCTGAAATGGAATTCGCACGTGAAAATGAAACGTAAAGAGAACTCGAAATCAAATATAGAGAAATGTACTGGTTACTCGGAAAACATTCCCAGCTCAGTACTGAGAACAAACTGCTTTTATACAAGCAAGTTCTAAAGCCGGTGTGGACCTACGGTATACAACTTTGGGGTTGTACCAAGAAAACAAATGCCAATATTTTACAAGCTTTTCAAAAGCGAAATTGTCCAAGCACCATGGTATAGTAGAAACGACGATATCCACAGGGATCTCGGAATTCCGACAATCGAAGCTGAAACTAGAAGCTTCGCGAGAAAGCATAGAAACCGACTAATCGGACATGTCAACAATACAGTCCTACAAATTTTGGATGAGAACAATTTATTGCGCCGACAACAAAGGACGAAACCTTTCGACTTGGCGAGATAATGATTAACCGCGTCTAGATTGCGGAACATGCAGGATCCTTCAGCGGAAAGTAACCTGCCAAACGTTTTTATTTCGTCATAGAAAAATTGCTTGATAAGTTTATACTTAGTTGCGATATCTAACAAATTTATATCGAAGGGTGGTGTTTTTTTAGTCAGTAAGAATCCGACACTACTATGAGCACTCGCTTGCTATTCTCATAGTGTCTATGGAAGATTTTTCACCTACCCTCGGAAAAAAAAAAAATGGACGATGCAATCAGACATTGTCAGGAAGGGATGGAATGCTTTAAAGTGGGATGTAGGCGATTGGAACCCATCTCTTTATTTTCTTGTGCTTTTGCCGATGACATTCTGCTCTTTGCAAACACTGAGAAGTAGTTAAAGAAAAATTTGGAAGTATGAAAACAGTTTCTTGCATCTCAAAATCTACAGCTCAATGTCGAAAAAACTAAGGTGATGGTGGTAAAAATGGAAAAGGGCTGGTAAGACTGAGTCTAGATGGAGTGACTTTTGAGCAAGTAGAGGGTTATGAGTATTTAGGAAGCGTCATCTGAGGATGGTTTGAGGGCAATGATTCAAGCTACAAACAGGTTGTATGCAGAAAAAAATTCCTGGACCATAAAGAAATAACTCGAGCCACTAAATTATCAATTTTAAGTCTATATATGTGCTACCAGTGTTGCAGCATGGGGGTGAAAACTGAATCCTTTCTGAAAGACAAGAAAACTAGTGCAGGTCATGGAAATGAAGTACCTTCGAAGAGTGGTAGAATCAAGGAGAACTGATATAAAAAAAAATGAAGTCATCCGAAAGGAGCTAAATGTGGAATCAGTGAAAAAAGGCATGAAAGATAAGAAACTTAGATAGTTTGGACACCTAGTGAGAATGGATGATAACAGACAAGTTAAAAAAATATGGGAAGCTAGAAGAGAAGGAAAGAACAGAAGAGGAAGGCCAAAGGCAACGTGGAATAACGCACTGGGGAAAGTTTTCAAGGATGCCGAAGAAAGCTGAAACTCAGCAAAGGAAGCAGCTAGAGACAGGTAGAAGTGGGCATAATTTGTGAAGCAGAGGGAAATGGAAAACGAAGTCGGAACCTCCACGCCTTAGGGTAAAATAGAACCGTATTATGCATGTATGCATGTATTTAGCAAAGTTTCAAACTAAAGTATCGAGTACCTGTTTTTTATTTGTACATATGTATCTATATGGTGCTTGCGCAAAGGCAGTGCTAATTCTAGTTGTAGCCAGAATTTCCTATCTATTTATTGTTCGTCCTTTTTTGTGTGCACATTTTGTTAGTATATCTTTTGAATGCGGTTGGTTTTAGTTGAAGCCCCTTTCTTCAGCCCTTAACTACTCTGTTCAATCCTTTCACACAAACAAATTTTTGTTGCACTTTATTTGCTTAATTTCGCTATTCTCGAGAGTATTTTGAAATTTGATTTCAGCATTAAAAGGCTTAGCTCAAATTCAATGATGAAGCATCGAAACTGTGGCTTTAACCCGTCAGCAGATTTTGTTTTCTGCTGTTCTTTTTAAATATTGGTCGAGGGCGGTACCTAAAACTTAACATCTTCAGATATGTGTTGAGTCTGCCCCTGAATAGCTGTAGATTGTAAGCTTCCTTAAACAGTTATACTTGGGTCTTGGGAGTGTATTCCTTCTTCTACAAGGAAGGGAATTTATTCGCGCAGTTGCTTTATGGACATGGTGGATATGCAGTGTATAGACATACGAGTAAGTCTGCTGTTATTAACCTTTTGTTAGCCAACGATATTAATGCAGGGTCTCCTATTAAGCGAACAGATATGCTGTGGATTAGTGAATGCTTTGCAGTGGTAATAAAAATATCGGAACATCTCAGCCTGGGCATAACTTGTGATTTGTATATGACACAATGTTCAACCCCTAAACATTTCCTACACGTCATTTCATGATTAAATAAGATTCACCTACCTATAATAAACTAAAATCCATTCGTTCTTATCAAAATATTAGCAATCCGTAAATCCAAAAACAATACACTCTACATACTAACAATTCGTTTCCCACCATTAACAACAGCAACTTATACCTGATAACAACAGATGCCCCGGCATGCATAAGCGATTTATTTTTTATTTTCAATGCACAATCCACATCAGTGTCAGCACCACCCCCCAGTTACAAATTTCCCTGATTAGATGCATCTGGATTTTTATATATTTTGCCGATTATTGCAGAAAAAATTTACGATTTCTGTTTATAAGACGCGCGTAACCTCTGTTTATTGATTGATAAGAGAGGTCTCTAGGGTGAAATCGTAAACTGTCTGAAATGGGAAAAACAAATCAAACTAAACCCAAAACAACACCTTTATGTAGAGTTGTTAGTTAGAGGTTAATTTCCTGACCTGACAACAATACTTACACATAGCCTTTGGTGGTAGTAAAAAAGCCCCCACTCTTTCAAAGAAAATCTTCTCAATGGAAAGACCCTGGCTTTGACTAAAAAAATAAAAAAAAAAAAATCTTAAACTTCGACTTTGGCAGAGTCAAAGAATGGTCACAGTTCGTGATTCTTGATTCATTATCTCAGCAAGTATGGTGATTCCAAAAACAGTCCAGAGATACGACGACTGCACAAGAGTCGTAGAGATAGTCAAACTGATTTGAATTTCGGGGGCAAAATACACTTTCCAAGGCCGATAACAAACTTAATCACCTGTTGTTTGTTGTTCTATTTAGGAGGAATTTTTTTTTGGAAACTGCCACTGTTATGGAAGGGATCATTTCCAAGTACATGGTAATAAGATGTGTCATTAGTGGGAATCAAAAGATAACCCCAATTGAATCTGATATTAGAGAGCACAAGTTGTTGTTTGGTGTGATAATAATCGTTTGTCAGCGGAAAATTTATCAGTTTCAACAAATTTACATGGGTCGAGGACAATGTCACACAGGGGATATGTCTGGTAGATTTGTTGAAATGCCTTTGGTTAGACAACATTAAAAAAATCCTTTAAAGAGAATCCTTTACAAACTATACAGTTTGTTGGCAAATTGTTAAAGTTAAGGATAATACACCAAGGTCATAAAGAATTCAATGAGAGCATTTAGGAGCAGCAAGGAAGGGTTCACTCTAAAATTATTTATTGACGAGTTTAAAGCAAGGAAACTACTTTATAACAGAGATGCAAGGGAATCTGTAATAAATTAAAGCGAAGATTTAAGTCTTTTTGGCCGCTTTGTAAGGTTAGTTCTACTTATTAATGATTGTTTAAAAAGTATTTTTTATAAAAAAATGATGTGTGCCTCACCATGGTTGAAGTGAATCTTTAGTTCAGTAAAACTTATTATTTAAACGCATAAACCATACACGCACACGGAACACACAACAGCTGATGCCTCTACTAAGCTAACATGACAGGATTGACAGGAGAGATTGGATCGACATAGGATTGAGTTTTGATTCGCGTTTTCGTCTAGAATCGAAACGAAGGAGGATTGAGTTTGATACTCCTTCCCCTGTACGTGAAGTTCCTTTTCTTTCCCTAGTCTCTTTTCTATCTTTTTTTTTATAAATTGCGCGCATCCAATTGGTTATGACTACCCTTTAAATGTCTTTGCATAGTGCGGGCGTTGGAAAGGACACATAGAGAGAGAGAAGAGCTCTGTTGTTAATGTTATCAATATGAGAACGGAAGTTGAAGAGACGGAGGGAATAGGCTCACATCAAATGGAGTAGACTCTAGGTGTTAGTCAGATACGCTTACCAGAATATGTAATAGCTTGGTACTTGCTGATGCTGAGGTCTAAAAAATTACATGCCACCAGACTGAAAATCGGTTCAAATCATCTTGCAGTGAGAGAGAGTCGGCACGGGGTGATATAGGTCTGACGATTTTCATATCATACGCGTATATAGAAAGGTGGTAGTCATTGATGATGCAATCGACATCGCTAATTGTCAAAATGAAGATCATTGGACCAAGATTGCTTCCTTGAGGGACTGCCGATGTGGCTTTATTAGGATCAGAAATTGAAGATCTGAAGAGGGCTTTATACTGGCGTTTTTTCAAGTAAGATTTGATCCATAAAATAAACCCCGATTGAAAACCAAGAGCTTTAAATTTGTGAAGTGTGATTGCATATTGATATTTCAGAAATATCATGGAAAGTGGATGCGCACGGCTACTTATCGGTCTCAGCGAAGTGCCAACTACCTTTCATATTGCTGGAAGGGCGACAGATAAACGCATTCTCTATAGGTCGGTTGACTCGGGTGACGGAAATGCCGGCCTAAAACACCTGGAAGGCATATAATTAACGCCGACCGGTTTAATCGGGAGAAAAGTTAGTGGCTTGACTGGTTTGAAGTTAGCCTTTAGGTTAAGTAGGACTGGGCCCTGGTATGTAATTTTTGGTCCGTCGATGAAAAGGTGAAACACAACCATCATTCACTATGCCTTTGTATCGACGGACAGAAAATCTCATGTCAGACACAGTCTTCTCGTAGATGTCAAATTTATACTATACATAAGCTGTTGGTATTGCTAAAGAAAAACAGTTGTAGCAAGGTACTGCTATACATGTTTATGAGAAATACAAATTTCTGTTTCTTTTATCTGTTTGCGATGAACCTCCAATCTATGAACCAATTCATAGACAATATTTTGCGGAAGCCTTAAGCCTAAGTAGCATAAAAATCCGGCATAGGGGTGCCAAGCAATAAAGCATCCATTCGAGTAAGCTAGGCACCTAAGCAAGTACCACACTATTCAAAAAGACTTCACACAATAAGTTTATTATCGGTTTTCATGCTTCGTTGAGTGCACATGTAACATTTTTTTTATGCAAAATATGAGTTTACAAATTATTTAAAAAAATATATAAAGAAATTTAAGTGTATAAAACCAAGTGTGTAAAATAATTAAACACATGTAAAAAAATTAGGGAAAACAAAAAAAAAATCAAAAGAAAAACTTTTAGTTTATGGTCAGTATTTATTTTAAACTTTTTAGGCAACATCTCATAACTTCTAAACCAGGGTACATAAAACTTTGAAATTGATATCATTTCATATTTATGTCTAGACTAACAACTCCATATCCTTAAAAAAGTATTAGCCACGCCCCAATTAACTCGGACTTGAAAGGGTTAATTTGAAAATAGTCGTGTATTTGACAAAGCTTAAGAATTTAACTCATACGCTTAAGCCTTAAGTTTAAAATGAGTGGCAAGTCATCACAATTAGTCCAGTATTTCCATTGAAGGTAAAAGGTAAGCGAACACGGATTTGTCATGTTATTTTTAATAAAAAATAACAGTTCTGGTGCGGTTCAGAGAAACCGATTTACGAGTACGTTACACTATTTAATGAAAATAATTGATGCAATGATCTTATGATGATAATCATTTGCGGACGTTTTCGGGAGTTTTTAAGCTTATAAAGGATACTCAAAAGTACAGCCATTGTTTCCTATGGAACACCATTGCTGTAATTTTATTTGTCTTTCACTATTATATAAAGATACAAAAATTATGATTTAAGTGAAAACCACCAATTTGAACGTTCGTAGTAAACAGTGAATGAATCAAGAATGAAATTTCAAAAGTAAGGATGGCTACTTGAATGTGTACAATCAACCTTTCAACCTTTAAATTGAAAAACCGAGAAGGAACACTTTGTTTTGAATCGAAAGTGTTTCCAATTGGTAATGTTATAAATTTTTAAATTCCCCTCAACTATAATTTTTTATTTGATCTGCTGTTCGTCAATGGCTCCTTTTGCATATACCACTCTTGAAATGCTTTCGATTGTGGAATAAAATGCAAAAAAATATTTGCAAAAGCATATTTGCATAACGAAAGTCAGACACAGTAACTTGGTTGTCTGCGTAAAGCATCAGCATAGTTCTGTAGATACCTAATGACTGGTATTATTCATGTACGGATACTAAAAGGATATCTAAGAATTTAGTATACTTTCCAGTTAGAAGGAACTAAAAGTGCATTAGTATTTTTGTATTTTGAACTCGTAAAAATCGCCTAACTTAGACCAAAAATATTCTGGCTTAAAAGACTGACAATATATCTGTTACAAATCCCTGAAAGAGTTGCACAAATAAACGTCAAAGAAATACTTCTCATATCCATAATCTTGGTCGATTCCTTGAAACTAATACTTTCCGTAAACTTAATGGATTTCTCTAATCGACTTACTAAATCTAAATTGCTCCCGACAGCTTGATGATTACAAAAAAATTATAAAAACTTCCAAAGCCATCATAAAGATACAGTATCTTCGATTAATGCCGTGGTTACTACGTACACTGTAAGTGCACTTTCTGCACAACCATCGCCACCGTGTCGTTCGTAATTGATGGTAAAAACGGACGAAACATAATTGAATTGATTGGAAACTTAAGAAAAGTATCCTCAAGGAAATGGATTTCATATTTCATCTTCTAGCGATACTTACATTCGTTCTCCTTACTTTCGCACGAAATTCAAGTTATGGACACTCACACGGATGGGGATACCGAAACACACTTGTTGCACAATAATGTTGGTTTTTATTTAAAAAAAAAAGTCTTCTCCAAAGGACGGTAGAAGGACTTCTTTCGAACACTGCACAATTTTTCGGATTTCTCCTTTTTTCTACGAAAGAATATATCCTTCACAATAGAAAAACCGTTATTTACGATGGAAATCACTCTGTCACAGAAGTAGCCCTTGTGTTAGCTTCAGGATCTAAAGTTTGAATGGGAAGAATGTAGAATGCGGTTAGTTTTTTATACCCGAGCGCCATAGATACTACGTACGAAGGTTTTGGCCAATCAGATTTAAGAGCTTTTGCTGTGGTGTTGGTGAAAGTTGCTACTTGATGCCTAACAATCTGATGTTTGCAGGCAGCACCCTCTCTGACATAGGTGGTGCTGCCTGGTGAGGTGGTAGTGTTTCCTGTGGGTAGAACACATGTTGAATGAATGAGAATGCGAAGGTGGTGGTGAGTTTGGAGGCTCTCTGATTATGAACGTGCATGTACCTACTTTCAGCCATTTGGAGTTGGAACAAGTAATTTGTGTTTTGAATGATTAATATTTGCTTTCTGAAAATACTTAAAAAAAATTGTTGATTCGCGGTAGTTTTAGAAATGTAAGTATAAATTTGAAATGAACACGATTTGGAAATCATTTGAAGTGAATTGATTTAAAATTTATAGAAGCCTCAAGTTATTTCTTCGGCCCAAGAAATTAAATAAGCAAAGTCTACGTCATCAAATTTGCAGTCACATTTCGAAGAATCCTAATGTTTCAATGGAGTCTTATGGAGGCATTTGGCGGAATAATTATATCGCAACTTCCTCCCCAAGGCATTGTTTTATTAAAGTACTCTGACAAAACTTAAGATATATAAAATTCGGGCGTTAAATGGCCGAAAGGTCTGTGGGGTTCTTATTGAAGCTATAAATAAAGCTTGCCGGAAACACAGGCCACATTTTACTTACTTACTTAAATCCCATATCCTCTTATGGGTGTCTACTACTCCTATGCGCCATCTCGTATGATTTCTAACGATATATTTGAGCTCTCTCCAAATGATCGCCAACTACCGTGACTCTTCTTCTACTGTTTTGTGCGGTGTACTTCTTAGCCGACCATAGTCGGTGCTATCTTGGGTTACATTGCATTGCGTACTTTGCTATGGAAGTGTCGCTTTTTCAAAGTGTAGGACCTACCTACTTCCAATTTTGTCGCGGAGTAGTGATATCTAAAGGTCCCTAACCTGTTCCTTGGTAAAGGTGTTCACTTAATTTGCTATGGAAGTGACGCTTTTCAAAGTGTGGTTCTTATCCACTTTTACTTTTGTTCCGGAAGAGTGATATCTAAAGATCTCTGACCAGTTCATTGGTAAAGGTGTTCACTTGAAATATGATTCGGTAAGAAAATTATCCGAATATTAAGCAGAAACAAACGTTTTCGTAACAGTGGCAGTCACTTTCAAAGCACTGTACCCACATAAGAGCATGCGGAACAGTCTTAGGTTAGGTTAGGTATGTGGGCTGGCAGGGAGCGACGCTCTCTGCCACACTCAGGTCAGCGATGACCCATTGTTGTACCCATGGGGGAAAAGTGATCCCTTACCCAATGAAACTAAAAACTACTCAGTCACTTACTTCATTTCTGCATACAAACCACCCTGATGATTTGATGAAGTTCAACATCTTTTCCGCTGAAACGCCGGAGAGTTCCTCGAGATCCTGGAAGAAGAATTTACCAAGGAACTTTTTCCTGGAATGTTGAAGACTCGGGCAGTGGCACAGGAAGTGGGTTGTGTCCTCATAAACTTCCTCGTCACCACAGCCTCTGCAGAGTTCCTTCTCCGTCAAGCGTAGTTTCTTCAAGTGGTACCGCAGAGTGTTGTCTCCCGTGATGATGCCCACGAGGGTGGAAAGGGATTTCCTATCTTTACGGATGATTCTCTCGGTCTTTGCTTTGTCGAAAGATGGCCATAGCTTCCTAGTGATGGCGCAAGTTTCCATGGAGTTCCATCTTGTGTTCGCCTCCTCAGTGGCTTTATTCCCTGCAGCGAGCTTGAGTGTGCAAGGCGGGATACACACAGGGGGGTCAACTTGTTCTGTTGGGGCTGCTGAGCCGATTCTCGCCAGCTCGTCGGCTTTCTCATTGCCTGGGATACCCTCGTGTCCAGGGACCGAACAGAGCGATACCTTGTGCTGTGTTCCAAGAAGCCTGAGCTCTTCTCTACAGCACTTCACAAGCTTCGATTTAATTTCTATGGCAGTAATCGCTTTTATAGCTGCCTGGCTGTCGATAAAGATGGTGATACCTTCTGGAGGTATTGCCCTCATCGCAGACTCACGGGCGGCTGTTGCCACTGCTAAGACCTCTGCTTAGAAAACACTGCTGTGGTCTGGAAGTCGTATGGATATTGATACACCTAGAGGGTCGGAGAAGATACCTGATCCTACACCAGTGCTCATTTTTGAACCATCCGTGTAGATGGCTATAGATTCGGCATTAGGTATATGACCGCTTTTCCAATCTTCCCTGCTAGGGTAGGCGGTAGAGAAAGGCCTTGTAAAGTCTAAATATGGCGTCATGTAATCCGTTACGGGCATGAGGCCAAAATAATCGAGTAGGATCATCGAGTGAACTGTTCTGCTTGGTTTCCAGTTCGCTGACTGACTTATTCTCATAGCATTAATGGCTGCTGATGTTCGTGTAAAGATGTCTAGCGGCAGCAGGTTGAGGATAGCCTCGAGTCCTGCGGTTGGGGTTGTCTTCATTGCACTGGTGATGCCAATGCACGCTAGTCTTTGAACTTTGGTGATTGCCTTTAAGTTGGTGCATTTGTTGACAGCTGGCCACCATACTAGATTGCCGTAAGTCAGTATGGGTCTAACTATAGCCGTATACATCCATAGTATGATTTTGGGGGAGGGTCCCCAGGTTCTACCAAAAATTCTACTACATGAGTAAAAGGCTATTGTTGCTTTCTTGATTCTTTCCTCTATATTTAATCTCCAGTTGAGCTTTTTGTCAAGTACAAGGCCCAGGTATTTTGCGCTATCGGACAATCTGAGTGGGATACCATCAACAGAAGGTGTACTGAACTCCGGTATTTTCCTCTTGTTCGTAAAAAGTACGAGTTCGGTTTTTTGGGGATTAAACTTTAGACCGCAGCTCCTGGCCCATATGCTAAGAGTATTAAGGGCTCCGTCAAGTTGTTCGCTGAGGGTAGGCAGGAATTTACTTGTAGCAAGCAGCACGACGTCATCCGCTGTACCTTAGTTGTTGTAGTACCTCATTAAGAACAATGACCCAGAGCAGTGGGGAGATTACCCCGCCTTGAGGGGTACCCCTCGAGGCGTATGCTTCGAGCTTTGAACCCTTAAGTTCGGTGGTTATATGTCGTTCCTCGAGCATGCTAACAATCCAGTTAATTAGACTGATGTCGATGTCTAGGTTTCTTAGGGTTTTTTTAACCGCTTCGGTATTTACATTATTGAAGGCTCCTTCAATGTCCAAAAAAGCAGCTAGTGTGAACTCTTTATCCTTAAGTGATTTTTCTATAGAGCCGACAACATGATGTAGGGCAGTTTCCACACATTTACCCTTCGTGTATGCGTGTTGGGCTGGGGATAAGTCCCCCGGGCGTATTCTGCTACGTATGTAGATGTCGAGCAATCTTTCAAAAGTTTTCAGGATGAAAGAGGTAAGGCTAATTGGTCTGAAGTCCTTCGCGGTGGTGTGACTAGCCTTGTCTTGGGTATAAAAACCACCTTTACCTCCCTCCATGTTCTTGGTATGTAACATTGTTTAAGGCTAATAGCTTTTTGAGAATTGGGGTAATGATTGGTGCAGTTTTTTGCAGCATGATCGGTATAATCCCATCAAGTCCTGGGGATTTAAAGGGGGAGAACGATCTTATTGCCCACTCTATTCTGTCCTCTGTTACCAAATCCGCAGGGGGTTCCGATTCGCTGTGATTGTTATTAGTACTGCTACATGGTACGGTAGTACACCCCGGGAAGTGTGTTTTAATAAGCAATTCAAGGGATTCCGAACAGGACTCGGTCCAGTTTCCTTCAGTGTTCTTTAGGGAACCTAGAGTCTTCGATTCTCTGGAGAGGATTTTCCTCAATCTGGCCGTTTCTGTTGTACCCTTAATCTCGTCGCAGAAGCGTTGCCACGACTGTCTTCTGGCTTTTTGCGTTGCGCTCTTGAAGTTTCTCTGACTGGCTTTGTATAGCTCCCAGTCAGAGTCAGCTCCCGTTGATTTCGCCAGGTTCAAGAGTTTCCTTGTTTCTCTCCTTATTCTGGCTAGTTCTTTGGTCCACCATGGGGGGGAGACTTTTGTCTTAGGTCTAGATACGGGACATGCCTTCTGGAAAGCCTCTTTGAAGACAGCAGTGATTTCCTCGGCTTTTCGGTCAATGTCCGCTGGCTCATGTAGGTAACATTCTTGTAGTAGATTCGCCTTCCTCCGCACCTCGTAACTGAAGGTAGTCCAGTTGGTCTTCCTTGGGTTCCTATGGGGTTTGGGAAAGTCGCATCTATCAATGAGATTAAATTCAATAAATCTGTGATCGGAATAGGATTCTATCTCCAAAGTATTCCAATTGTCTATAGAGAGGGTATTTGAGTTACTCGCTAGTGTAATGTCAATAACCTCCTGCCTGTTTCTAACTACGAAAGTGGGTTCAGAACCCCTATTGGCTACTAAAAGATTATGTTCGATAATAAATTCGAAAATCAACTCACCACTGCCCCATTGCGCGTGGTGTGCGTTCGCATCGCAGCCTAGTAGTAGGTCCCATCTCTCGATTTCCGCTTTCCTGGTTAAGGCGCCGGTGAGTTCGGATGGCGGTCCATCATTTCCGTCGTAAGGCATGTACACGGGTGAGATAATCAGTGGGGGGAGCCCCCTCCGGTCAAGCCTTACTACCGTCTGGTCTGAATTGCTGTAGGTAGATAGAAGAAATAAGTTAATGTGTTTCCTTCCTACGATACAAGTTCTGTTCTTACGGTCCGCGTTTAGCGGTTCGCTGCTGTACAGTGCTAAATCCTTATGATTTAGCCCACTAATTTTGCCACGGGAGATCCATGGCTCTTGTACGAGAGCTATGTCTATGTTCCTTTCGCCTAGAAGATATATAAGATTGGCGCTAGCAGATATGCTGTGGTGCAGGTTTATTTGAATGAATTTCATGTTCTTCTTACCTTGTCACCCGCCCCCTTTCTTTCCTCTCTGTCCTATCCGTAAAGGGTCGGACTTTACACCGGGTGATACCAGTGCGAACTTTATTGTTGAACCTTCTTAGCATAGGCATTGATCTATGGTTGAGCAGGACCACGATCTCTGTGCCCTTTTCTGAGTGCTCGCCCATTTCAAGCACCTCCCAGTCGTCGCTAAGGAGCTCCGGGTTAAGGTGCCGTAGGTTCCTTTCAATACGCTCCTTGGGAATATGATGAATATGAGGGCCAGGTATCAGGATACGCCCTTTTGGCCTAGTAAATTCTAGCAGGTCCTTCTTTTCGACGAGTCGAATGTCGGCATTAGCCCATGGAGCCTGCGTGCTAGCCACGAAAGTTTGGAGCCACTTAAGCGTGAACTCATTGTCGCATGAAAGGAGCTTAAAACCTCTGAAGGTGGTCAGTTGCTCAAAGAAAGGGGATTGTCCCTCCTTCTCGACAATGGTGGAATTGATGATGCGGAGCAGTCTTAGGTTGGTGTTCAAATTAATTGCATTGCCTTGTCATATATTTGACAATATTCTGTGAGCAGATCTGTCTTCAACGGTTCGGCTTGCATCATCTTCCTAGGTGCCATCATTGTGCATGTGCCCCCCACGTACAGCGAGGAGGCCCTCTGCTGCCCCTTCCCTCCGCCTTAGATTCGAAAACTATGCGGGCCGGAGCGTTGGTGTCCATCCGCTCTACATATCCTTACCATCTCAAATGTCCAATACGCAGTTTTTTGACTTGGTCGATGTCGCTGTACAGCTCGTATAGTTCGTCATTGAATCTTCTACTCTAAAACCCGCAAACGGGACCGAATATCTTACGAAGAAATTTTGTCTCGAAGTGACCAAGAATATCTTCATCCGTTTTTAATAATGTCCATGTTTCAGCGCCGTAAAGCAGGATGGGTCTTATACAGAGTCTCCTTAGTTGTTCAAGATAGAGCTTTATTGTTGAATTGCTTTATTAGCACAAAAAAACAGCGATTAACAATAGTAATTCTTGGCTTGATTTCTGCGGTGATGTCGTTTTCAGAGTTTATAGCAGAGCCAAGGTAGACAAAGTCCCTTACTTCCTGGAAGCTATAGCTGTTAACTGTAACATTCTGTCTAATTTGTCGGTGTTTATTGTCCCTTCTGTTGACAGCATATACTTGATTTTACCCTCGTTTATCGCTAAACGTATTTTGGCTGCTTCTGGTTCAATACTTGCAAACGCACCGGTGACAGCCCGCTGAGTTCTTCCAATAATATCAATATTGTCGGCGTATGCAGTCAGTTGTAGGGACTTTTGATAGATTGTCTCGGCTCAATCACAATCCGTCAAGTGCAATATTGAAAAAGTCACATGACAGCACTTCACCGTCTTTCTTCGGTCTTTCTTTAAGAATTTCCCATACATTGATGGCTTTTTTCATATTTATGAAGCACATACGGATGTACGTCCTTTTCTATGGCGATTGCTTTTCACTTACTTATCTTATACTTATTTCCATGTGTGTTTTTAACCTATATTCTAGGATTCTTGCAAACATTTTATCTACGGCGCTTGTTAGCGTGATCCTTCTTTAATTTTGACAGCATTTGCTATTCCTGCTTTGTATATTGGTGTTATAATGTTTTTTTCTTGTCCTCTTGTTTCTTGCCTCATTTAGATACTTGATCATTTCTCCAGTAATTTTCGTTTTTGGGATATTAATTTCAGCCTTACAATGTTTGTCTCTTTTTTCACGTTTGTTGTCATTTAGTTGAGGTTGGGGACCTGCATTGCGATTGATCGGGAAACTACTGACTGCTCAAAACTTGGCTTGGGCCAGTAGCGTAGCAATCAAGTTCGTGATGAAGTGCTTACTTTACCTTCTAGTGGTGGTCCCCGGGCAACTATACGTATAAACCCTTATACGTATAGGCTAAAATTGTAAGTGCGGGTTATCTAGGGCCTTGATTCTAGGCTAGGTAACGTGGGCCAGCAACCTGCGTTACCGAATATTGCCCGCTACAGAAACCGACACTATGCCTCGGATAAGGAATGATCACATGTTGACGACTTTTGGCTATTGTACCCGGACAAAGATAGGTTTCTGGAATGTAAAGACGCTCCTCGACTCGGGAAGTGAAGGTCCTTACAATGCCAGATTCATCCAAATGGAAAACGGATTCATGCAATATCAATTCGACATTTTGGGGGTAAGTGAAGTAAAATGGTTAGAAGCGAGTGAGTACCAGTCTCCAACGCGTAACACTGTACTACTCTATTCTGGAAGACCATCCGGAAGTCCGCAGGAATATGGAGTCGGACTACTGCTAACAACAACAGCACGCAAGGGCAAGGGTTTGTGGATTTCTGCAATGCCAACCGCCTTGTGATAGGTGGCACCATGTTTGAGCACAAGACCTGCCACAAAGTCAGCTGGGTTTCCAATGACAGGCAAGCAACCTCAAACCAAATTGACCATTTTGCTATCAGCCGCCGCTTTAGAAGTAGTCTCCTGGACGTCCGAAACAGGCGAGGGGCAGATGTGGGGATAGTACGTGATCACCATCTTATGATAGCTACTCTCCAACTACGCACTGCTGCAGTTCGAAGATCCCACGACAACACAAGAATGCCCAGGTTCAACATCGATAGACTTAGTGATCCCTCAGTGCGCCAACAATTAAGGGAGCACCTTTCGCAAGGTGTGGAAGCAATCAGCAGCTCAATGCCCGCAACCATCCAAGACCATTGGTGTGCTGTGAAAAATGTTTTTACATCTACTGCTGAAAGAATTGCCGGTCGATCGCAGGGAAGACATAGGGCGTGGCTTTCCGAGGATACCTGGAGACGGATTGACGAACGAAAACAGCTAAAATCTCGCGTTGCAGCTACCCCAGCAGCAGGGAGAAGCGAGCTAGAGTCCCTATATCGCATGAATATGAGGGAAGTTCAGCGTAGCGTGCGACGTGACAAGCGCCACTACATCAACGCGCTAGCTACAGAAGCAGAAGAAGCTGCACGGAGGTGCGACAGCAGGACCGTCTACAGAATCACGAAAGAGCTGACAGGTGGTCGCAGATCCAGACAACACCCAATGAAAAGCCTAGACGGCTCCTTGCTCATTTCGGATGAGGACCAGCTCAAAAGATGGAAAGAGCATTTTGCTACGGTTTGGAACCGTGTATTCGCTAGCGATATGCTCCCAAATCAGACTGAGATGCCCGAGGTGAGAAGTTCCCGAATACGCACCACGACTCCCAGTAAAGATGAGATCATTACCGCGATCAAGGCACTCAAAACCAACAAGGCGGTAGGACTTGACGGTATTCCAGCAGAGCTCTTACGAGCAGCGCCCACAACATCGGCTGAGCTTCTGCTTCCACTTATAGAGAGAGCTTGGGAAGCTGAGAGCTTTCCTAACGAGTGGAAAAAGGGAATGATCGTCAAGCTTCCTAAGAAAGGAAATTTAATGGAGTGCGGAAACTGGAGGGGTATCTGCGTGCTGCCTGCTGTAGCTAAGATAATAGCTAAAATCACCCTGGAGCGAATCAAACAACATCTCGAAGACACACTCGATGCCGAACATGCAGGTTTCCGCTCTAGATCCTCCCCTCCCGGATCGCCACTGCACCTGCTGTTCATCGATTTTGAGAAGGCGTTCGATAGTGTCAACAGGGAGTCAACGCAGGAGAGGTATTCCCGATAAACTAATTGCTATTATCAAAGCTACATATGAAGGCTCCAAATGTCACGTTCTGCACAGAGGAAGGTTGTCTGAGGAATTTGAGATCCAAAGTGGGGTAAGACAAGGCTGTATCCTTTCACAAATATTATTCCTATTGGTGATTAGCGATGTGCTTCATGCAGCTTTTTCGACAGGAAACGGAGGAATTCGATGGACTCTTACATCTCAACTGAAACATCTTGACTACGCAGACGATGTATGCTTACTCTCTCAAAGAATTAAGGACCTCCACCAAATGACATCAGATGTGGAGAGGGAGGCAGGTGTCGTCGGGCTGAAAATGAATACGGCAAAAACTAAAATTATCAGCCTTGGAACAAACTCATCAGCTCAAATATGCATTGCTGGACAACCGGTAGAGAAAGTAGAGGATTTCCAGTATCTTGGGAGTATTGTCTCGACCGATGGTGGAACCGAACTGGATATAGCCAACAGGATCGCCAAAGCAAAGTCCGCGTTCGGGATGTTGTCCAAAATATGGCGAAGCAATGCAATCAGTTTGAGCACCAAGATAAGACTGTTCCGCTCCAACGTTGAATCCGTGCTGCTATATGGTTGCAGCACGTGGAGAGTGACCACTACTATCACCAGAAAGCTGCAAACGTTTGTTAATAGGTGCCTGCGCAATATCTTAAGGATTTTCTGGCCCAATCGTATCTCTAACGAACACCTTTACGAGAGAACGGGTCAGGAACCAATAGGCACAATCATCCAACGGCGGAAGTGGCAGTGGATTGGTCACACGTTCCGAAAGGGTGACAGTTCCATAGCGAACCATGCTATGCAATGGAACCCTCTTACTCAGGATGGCAGAAGACCTGGCGGTCCGAGGAGAACATGGCGCAGAACAGTCGAGTAGGAGGCACGGCAGTTAGGGAAAAGTTGGGAAGAACTCAGACACATTGCCAGAAACCGTACACGATGGCGCGTAGGCGTAGTAGAGGCCCTAGGACCCACAAGGGGATACAGGACATAAGTAGTTGAGGTTTGTTGTTTTAAGTTTGATAAATTGCCCATCGAGTTCCTTCGACTGTATTGGCGAAAGTATGCTTCCTTGCCTGAATCCACGTTGGATTTCCAATTCTTCTTACTCCTGTCTGTACTGCTGAATTATGATCCACAGAATGCCAGTTTGGTTGACACAGGAGGAACCAGAGCGGAAATCTGCTTGTTCCTTCATTCGCCCTAACACTATTTTAGCAATTACCATGGTAACTACAGGAAATATTAAATTTAAATTTTTAGACACTTTGATACTGTCTCTTTCTTACACTTGTTGGGAAATCTTTCCCGACTTCCCAATCTCTCTCTCTTCAAGCGAATGCAAGAGCACAGCCGATATTTTTGACAACGCTTGTAAGAGATCCATAGGTATTCCGTCAAGCTTTACCGCCATAACTTTTGTTAGATATGCATCTGCAGATTCCTATTAAAGTATCTTTTTGACACTTTAAAGGCAAAAGAATGAACTTTTCGAAACTGATTCTCTCAGTCATATTTCACTTATGTTTTCTAGGTAGAGATCTCACAGATTCAACTTGCAGTTCTTATATAAATAATAAACAATAGTGTTTATTGCTTAGCTTTAAGATAATGTATATATTGTATCCTTCATTGATTAATACAATTTGAATTTTATTCAAACGGATAGGAAATATATAACAAAGTAAAAGTTCGGTATAAGGAATTTCTGTTTAACCCTTTTTCGGCATTTAGATGTAGAATTTTACAAACTGCTCAATCGTCTTAGGAATACATAAGTATTGTATGATATATAGAAAATTCCAAGACAATCGGAACGTGGGTGAAAAATTTATAATAGCATTTGGTTCTGGCAGAATTCAACTGTAACAGGGAAACCATTTAACGTAAGTTATTTGGAGCCAACATTGTTAGTAATTGTTACGTTTATGTCGAGGTCGGGGTATGCATTAGGTCAGCAGCTTTGTCTTTCAGGGATGTATGATCTTAAGATTTCGACGACTTGCACCGGCAATTGTTATGGTAATTTGTAGATAAGGCCTTCGTAACAAACTTTATCAAATGCTTGCGCTACATCCAAGAAAACAGCACTTTTCGCTTTTTCAATGCATTTTGTTATTCGGTGTACCTGTTCTATTTTTGAATGTTTTTTCGTAAGATACTCGTAGTATTCATAGGACGCAAGGTCACTAGGGGGAGAAGGAGAAACGTCAAAGCCACTGCAAATGTACTCGAAGAGTTCAGGATGGCCAAGATAGAACTCAAGAAGCCATAAACAGCAGTACAAAGAGGAAGGGGGCAGAATTCTCCCGAAATATTAATATCGACCCCTGGGGACTAGGGTTCAGGGTATTTATGCACAAGTTGGGGGCGCAAATGTCCTGCCAAGCCGTAAGCGCAGAAAAGATGGAGGTCATCGTGAATACTCTGTGCCCGACGCATCCAGTCAGGGATCAAGAAGAAATTCCAGCTCTACAAGAAGAGATTCCACTGTTCAGCGAAGAAGAGTTGGCCGTGGCCGCAAGCGCCATGCAAAATAATAGAGCCCCTAGCCCTGATGGCGTACCAGCTGAAGTACTGAAGACAATCGCTCGAACGTGCTCCCAAATGTTGTTCAGCATGTACAACAGCTGCTTATAAGACGGAGTCTTCTACAAGAACTGGAAAATGCAACGCCTTGCACTGATCAGCAAGGGAAAAGGCGATCCGGATACACCATCAGCGTATAAACCTTATGTTTCCTGGACACGGCAGGAAAGCTCCTAGAGCGATTGCTGAAGCCGCGACTCTCTCCAGCGGTTTAAAGAACATGTGACCTATCAGCGAGGCAGCGTGGTTTCAGAAGGAACCATACTACAATTGGAACAGTAGAGGTGGTCACAGCGGTTCAGTTGGCCCAACGGGGAAACCATTATTCCAGAAGGATTGTCGTGTTGGCAACATTGGACGTGAAAAACGCTTACAATTCCACTAGGTGGTGTGACATTTTCGATGTCCTATATGGTGAAAGATTACCTTAGAGTTCGAGAGCTAATCTACAACAGCACGGAGGGACCACACAGGAAGATAATCACCGCTTGAGCAGCGCAGGGATCAATTTTGGGTTTCGACCTATGGAACATCTCCTACGACGGGATTCTACGCATGGAGATGCCGGAAGACACCTTCTTAATCGGTTACGCAGATGATATTGCTGCAGTTATCACTGTACGGAACTCCGAGAATGCCTAAAGAAAGTTCAGTCAAGTTATAAGGCGGGTGCATCCGTGTATGGAAAACCACGGACTTAGCCTAGCCACTGGAAAAACAGAGATACTATTGCTGACAAAGACACGAATGCCCACAAACGTTGAGTTCCTAGTGAGATCAGAAGTTGTAGTAGCAGAAGAAGCAGTGAAGTATTTCGGAATAACACTAGACACCAAACTCACTTTTCTGGCAGCAGATTAAGTCTGCGCCGGACAGGGCGGCAAAGCTCACCGCAGCTCTGAGCAGACTTATGGTGAACGTAGGAGCCCCCGAAAACAAGCGGACGTAAACTTCTGATGTCGACTACGTACTCTTTACTCTTGTATGGCTGCGAGATTTGGGCTACCGCACTCAATCAGGAAAAATAGAGGAAGCGAATGGCAGCATTATAGAGAAGAGGAGCTCTCCGAGTATTTATTTCTTCCCGCCCAGTGTTTGAACTGGCCGTCCTTGTAGTTGCAGGAGTGCTGCCAATTGATCTCCTAGCAGCAGAAAGGAAGTACGTCTACGACAAGAAGACGGAAATAGAAGCGAAAACAGCAGCTACAGAAGCGAAGCAGTTTACGAAGCAGAGTAGCAAAACAGTTGGAACGGCGAAACGAGGGGAAGATGGACCACCGGCTGATCAGAGACGTTGTTGTATGGACGGAACGGAAGCACTGTGAAGTGAATTATTATATCACCCAGTTCCTTACCGGACATGGTTACTTCAACTGGCCAATACGGAGACTCTTTGGAAGTTGATGCGCATCACAGCTTTTTCACCTGCAACAAGTGGGCAGCAGAAAGTAATAGCCTGGAGTCAGAGATAGCAACTTTTCCCCAGAAAATGCTGCAAACAAAATGGTCTCGTGTATCGATTTGTGGAATAAGATATCTGTATTCATTGAGAGGGTACTTAGATCGAAAAAAAGAGAGGAAGAAGTAAACATACCCTCAGTAAGTTTACCAAATTAATGAAAAATCTGAAAAGCCGGTCTCCAGAGGCGAAAGAAAACGACACCACTCTGAAGAAATGCTAAAGCAGTTCCGGAGTGGATGGTGTCAGGTTGGAAACGGGTTATAGGTGGTTTTTTTAGTAAGTAGGAGTGCAAGTCTCACACTACTTGAAACGGATTGGTCTTGTTTCTCGTGCGCATTAGCGTTTTTCCACTAACCCCTAGGCAAAAAAAAGAACGTATATCGGTATTAATCGTTTCAAAAAAAAATTTTCAAAAAGTTTAGATATTACTGGTAGAAAGCATATGGACCACTGCGCGTGAGGTACGAATCCCAGAAAACACCAAAAGGTTCTTTCACGGTCCTACCTCTCGAGCGTCTGACAAACATCCGAGAGTATTGTTTGCACGAGAAGGCTTCTCAAAAAAAAAAAAAAAAATTGCACTTGAATTTTGAAAAAAGTGGTAGATTGGACAAAAAAATGTGTTAGATTTAAAAAAAAGGTTGTAGATTCAATAATTTTTTATCGTTAGGTGGTTTTTCTGGTTTGTGTATCATGATTATTTCCGTCGAACGTATGTTATTATTCTTAATCCTTTTTCCAGTAGTCCCTTAATAATTTGTCCTGAGATCAGGTTGTATCTTGGGCTCTTTTTGGATTTTTTGGCTATATAGTTCTTCGAATTCATTCTGTTGTTTGCGTTGCTGGTGGCATACCTTTATTGTTGTTAGTCGTGAGCCCCAGTAGAATTTTTTTGTGTTAAAATCCCCACATATAACGAGGCGTTTATCAAGGGTTTTAAATAGGCTTAGATGTTCCTGCTTTGTTAATTCTTATTCACATATGTAGGTGTGCACTAGATAGGAAGAATACTGCAGGAATTTGCAAGTTTTCTTTTTCTATTTTTGTATCTAAGAAGTGTTTGATATTTTCTTTGATGAATATAGTTTCTTCTCCTCTTGCACTTTCTGCGGAATGGATTGCATTGTATGTTTTGTAATCTTGAAATTTTACAAAACAATGCTTTTAGTCAAATGACTAATGCTTATTTTTGAGAAATATTGAAATATTTCTAATTTAGTAAAGCGTGCCTTTAGGCCATTTGTAAGTCCAGTATTATAATGACGACTCTTGAGTCATGACTCTTTTGTAATTTCACAAGTGCAAAGGAGAAAAGAGATGAGATAGAAAAACAGCAACCAAGCAAGGAGAGTCGAGGGTAGAATTTCCTTGCTCCTTTTTTAAGTTTCTCCTTTTCTTTCTTCGTTATTTTTCTATTTTGCTTCATTTCTACTAGTTACCTGTAGAGCGTAGACGTGGAAAATTGCAAAAGAAATTAAATGGAATATCCCCAAAGTATCTTTATAAATATTTTTCAACTCAAGCACTATTTTTCTATTCATACTGCTGTCGGTATCCAAACATTGCATAGCCATTAACGGACAATCCAGTAAATTATGAACAATATTTACACTAAGGAACAAAAGTCTACATACAGCCCTAAAAAGTATGTAAATGAAGAACCAGGAGATAATTCAGTTATTTAGCCATTATTATATGATATATCTTCTTATTACCCAGTTAGTGTTAACTGTGAACACGAAAATTGCAAAGAAAAGCTAAATAACGTACGAGTACAGCTGCATTTTCATAGAAACTCAAACGAATACAAATTAAGTAGCGTTCATTTTGCATTGATCTAGAACTTTCACTATTCTCTTAGTCTCGTGTATAATTTAGAAGGGTCTGGGTTCCTTTCTTAATATAAACGGATTCTCAGATTGATGCGTAAGAAAGAAATTCCCTTTGAAATTCGCAATTGAATTGTTAAACTAAAAGAAGAGGATAAAAGCCACGATGTAATTGCAAAAATCGTTGGAAACAACAACAACACAGTCCAATTGGCAATAAAGAAAATACGATGATAGGGGTAATGTCTTAAATAAAAGTTGTTCTGGGCTTTCGAAGAACTTATACTGATCATGCTGCAAAAAACTGCACCAATCATTATCCCAGTTCTCAAAAAGCTATTTGCCAGTAGTCTTAAACAATGTCACATACCAAGAACATGGAGGGAGGTAAAGGTGGTTTTTATACCCAAGGCGGGCAAGGCTAGTCACACCACCGCGAAGGACTTCAGACCAATAAGCCTTACCTCTTCCATCCTGAAAACTTTTGAAAGATTGCTCGACATCTACATACGTAGTAGAATACGCCCGGGGGCCTTATCCCCAGCCCAACACGCATACACGAAGGGTAAATGTGTGGAAACTGCCCTACATCATGTTGTCGGCTCTATAGAAAAATCACTTGAGGATATAGAGTTCACACTAGCTGCTTTTTTGGACATTGAAGGAGCCTTCAATAATGTAAATACCGAAGCGGTTAAAAGAACCCTAAGAAACCTAGACATCGACATCAGTCTAATTAACTGGATTGTTAGCATGCTCGAGGAACGACATATAACCACCGAACTTAAGGGTTCAAAACCCGAAGCATACGCCTCGAGGGGTACCCCTCAAGGCGGGGTAATCTCCCCACTGCTCTGGGTCATTGTTCTTAATGAGGTACTACAACAATTAAGGTACAGTGGGGTCAGAGCTACAGCGTACGCGGATGACGTCGTGCTGCTTGCAACAAGTAAATTCCTGCCTACCCTTAGCGAACAACTTGACGGAGCCCTAAATATTCTTAGCATATGGGCCAGGAGCTGCGGTCTAAAGGTTAATCCCCAAAAGACCGAACTCGTACTTTTTACGAATAAGAGGAAAATACCGGAGTTTAGTATACCTTCTGTTCATGGTGTCCCACTCAGATTGTCCGATAGCGCAAAATACCTGGGCCTTGTACTTGACTAAAAGCTCAACTGGAGATTAAATATAGAGGAAAGAATTAAGAAAGCAACAATAGCCTTTTACTCATGTAGTAGAATTTTTGGTAGAACCTGGGGATCCTCCCCCAAAATCATACTATGGATGTATACGGCTAAAGTTAGACCCATACTGACTTACGGCAATCTAGTATGGTGGCCAGCTGTCAACAAATGCACCAACTTAAAGGCAATCACCAAAGTTCAAAGACTAGCGTGCATTGGCATCACCAGTGCAATGAAGACAACCCCAACCGCAGGACTCGAGGCTATCCTCAACCTGCTACCGCTAGACATCTTTATACGAACATCAGCAGCCATTAATGCTATGAGAATAAGTCAGTCAGCGAACTGGAAACCAAGCAGAACAGGTCACGCGATGATCCTACTCGATTACTTTGGCCTCATGCCCGTAACGGATTACATGACGCCATATTTAGACTTTACAAGGCCTTTCTCTACCACCTACCCTAGCAGGGAAGATTGGAAAAGCGGTCATATACCTAATGCCGAATCTATAGCCATCTACACGGATGGTTCAAAAATGAGCACTGGTGTAGGATCAGGTATCTTCTCCGACCCTCTAGGTGTATCAAAATCCATACGACTTCCAGACCACAGCAGTGTTTTCTAAGCAGAGGTCTTAGCAGTGGCAACAGCCGCCCGTGAGTCTGCGATAAGGGCAATACCGCCAGAAGGTATTACCATCTTTATCGACAGCCAGGCAGCTATAAAAGCGATTACTGCCATAGAAATTAAATCGAAGCTTGTGAAGTGCTGTAGAGAAGAGCTCAGGCTTCTTGGAACACAGCACAAGGTATCGCTCTGTTGGGTTCCTGGACACGAGGGAATTCCAGGCAATGAGAAAGCTGACGAGCTGGCGAGAATCGGCTCAGTAGCCCCAACAGAACAAGTTGACCCCCCTGTTTGTATCCCGCCTTGCACACTCAAGCTCGCTGCAGGGAATAAAGCCACTGAGGAGGCGAACACAAGATGGAACTCCATGCAAACTTGCGCCATCACTAGGAAGCTATGGCCATCTTTCAACAGAGCAAACACCGAGAGAATCATCCGTAAAGATAGGAAATCCCTTTCCACCCTCGTGGGCATCATCACGGGGCACAACACTCTGCGGTACCACTTGAAGAAACTGCGCCTGACGGAGGAGGAACTCTGCAGAGGCTGTGGTGACGAGGAAGTTTTTGAGGACACAACCCACTTCCTGTGCCACTGCCCGAGTCTTCAACACTCCAGGAAAAAGTTCCTTGGTAAATTTTTCTTCCAGGATCTCGAGGAACTCTCCGGCGTTTCAACGGAAAAGATGTTGAACTTCATCAAATCATCAGGGTGGTTTGTATGCAGAAATGAAGTCAGTTACTGAGTTAGTAGTTTTTAGTTTCAGTGGGTAAGGGATTACTTTTTCCCCCATGGGTACCACAATGGGTCAACGCTGACCTGAGTGTGGCAGAGAGCGTCGCTCCCTGCCAGCCCACATATCTAATCTAACCTAAATGACCGAGATGTTTGGACCATTCTTCGTAAAATGACAGCCAATCCTAAAACCAATACTTCAAAATTGGCTCAAGATATCGGAAATACGACCGGCAACGAAGTTCATCCTGAAACGGTTCAAAATGCCTTAAGAACCAAAAGATTTTATAAAAGATATCGTAGGAAAAGGCTCCCGAATCGGCAAGGTCAACCAACAAAAAAGCCTCGAGTTTGCCAAACCCCATATTTTTGAAGGTCACGAGTTTCGGAGAACGGCGCTATTTAGAGAAGAAAGTAAGTACAATATTTTTAGATCAGATGTCCATGAAAAAATATGACTTCGACCAAATCAAGAAATGGCTGTGCAAAATTTGGTGCCAACAGTGAAACATAGGGAATGTAATGTCATGTCCCCGCCGCGGGAGTGGGTAAATTAGTGTTTATTAAGACCATTATTGATCATCGCAGATATTTGTACGTACGGCTTAATAATATGCACGCGTCTGTCGAATGTCTAGGCTTAAGAAATAGCGGGGTGCCCCCACGAAGACAATGAATCAAAGCAGTTAGAGAAAGGCTGCTGTACCTTGTGCCTAAATAGTTGCACCCACCCGCAATGATCAGACCTTAAGGCTATCGACCATATTTGGGATGAATTCGAACGCAGAATTCGTAAATGCACAATCAGGAACAGAGAGTTCCCTAAAGAGAGCTTTACCGAAGGCGCGGTCCGAAATATTTATTTATTTCATCTACTAGCATAGATGTTCCAAGTTCGAATCCCAGAAAACACCAAAAAGTTTTTTCACGGTCCCACCTCTCGCGAGCGTCTGACAAACATCCGAGAGTATTGTTGTCATAAAAAAGCTTCTCAAATCGCCGTTCGGATACGGCACTAAACTGTAGGTCCCTTCCATTCGTGTGAAAAATATAATACACACAACATGAGTGGTTGCGAGAAGCTAGGACCTGGCACTTTCAAGAGCTGTTGCGCCAAATATTAATTAATTAACTAGCATAGCTTACAGATTATAGAACAATAAGAATAAAATTAAAAACTTAAATAATGAGGTAAGTGGATTGATATAGGTATTTATATATGTAAATACAAAATAAATGAGAAAAGCGATAACATATATTCAATATTCAGTAAAGCAAACATAATGTTTTTAAATCAGTCTCAGAATAATGAAAATCTATGTGTCTACTTGCATCATTAAAAGACGCAAGAGCTTTTCAGATTGGCTCGCTTCGACCATAGTAAAAAACACTTTTCGTGTTCTTATACACCTTTCAGGTGCATAGATAGGCACTCTAGATAAAAGGTCAGGGCTATTTATGTGAAAACACATAACGTGTTTAACGAACATGATATCGTGGGCAATATACCCAGTAACTGGGATCGTGCACTATACGAAGGTTCAAAGTTCGAACGCATTTTAAAAAATATGAATCTGGTAAAGCGTCTCTGTACCCTCTCAATTCGATCTGAATGGCTTTCGTAGATTGGATTCCATACAATATCGGCATATTCGAGTATTGATCTAACCAGGGGGATATGAATAGAGATATTTTTTTCTGCTTGTTTATTTATCCACTTATACACTATTGCATATTATATTGTTTAAATAATATGAATAGAGATAAAAGAGAATGAGGACAAAAAAATAAATCCAACTAGTGAACTAGCTTTAACAACTACGAATTCAACATGAGGAACATAGGTAAGTTTGGTGTCAATAATGACACCAAGATCCTTGATTTGACTGACTCTTTTCAAACACGACATTTCAAGACAATAGGTGTGAGAATAATATATACGTCTGTTAATTGAAAATGAAATAGCCATGCATTTTTGTATATTTAACTTTAAACAATCTTGTATGCACCAGTTATGTAAATTATTAAGGTCGAGCTGAATCTTACGACAATCATCTGCGTGCTTTATCTTCAGGAATAGCTTAAGGTCGTCTGCATACAATAAGCATTGGCAAATGATGAAAAGCAGGCGACTCAAATCACTACCTTGCGGGACACCAGGCACGCATGAAATGGTACTGGAATAGCTATTATCCAGGTAAACCTTTTTGAACCCTACCAACTAAAAATGATGAAATCCACATAAGTATTGCCGAGTGAAAACCAAACTGTTCTAGTTTCTTTAATAAAATGTTATGATTTACGGAATCAAATGCTCTGCTAAAATCAGTGTATATAGCGAGCGACCATGCTGAAATTCAGATATGTGCTCTTTCACATGGAACTCCAATTTCTTCTTAACAATGCTTTCAACGTGCTTTGGTATAGCAGACTGTCTGCAAATTTATCGGTAATTTCCAACATCATTCTTTGACTTTGGATGGTAAACGACTAACAAAGGCCTCGTAGGGGCAGCATCTCCCGATAGGTGCTGGTCCGCTAAGTAACGAGTAGGAGCCACTGCAGCCGAAAACCTAGCAGCTCTGTTAGTAAGCCCTACTCCCACCTCCTCGTGGTGTCATCTGGGAATTTCTTCGGAAATTGCTAACGGGAGAGGACGAATGGCGAGCTTCCTGCGCCAAAAAACAGGATAAGTGTCGGTTGGTCTGTGGCCCAGCGAGCCGCAACCGTAAAACAAATCTTGCTCCGAAACGGAAACAATCGCCTCGGATAAGGACGGATAATTTGTTGACGACCTTTGGCTATCGGACACGGACAACGATCGGATTCTGGAACGTTAAGACCCTCCTGGACTCACTCAAGGAAGGGCCTTATAACGCCAGATTCCTCCAATTGGAGCGCGAATTCGCACGGTATAAAATCGACATTTTAGGGCTGAGCGAGATAAGAAGGTACGATGCTGGGGAATACATCTCCCCAACAAAAAGCACTGTGATGCTCTACTCTGGTAAACCAGCTGGAAGTGCACGGAGTTCTGGCGTAGGACTCATGCTAACTCCAGCAGCACGTAGTAGCCTCATATCCTGGAAACCCCATAGTGACCGGATATTGACGGCTAGGTTCCAGAGTAGAGTTAGAAAAAATACCATCATACAGTGTTATGCTCCGACTCTAGACGCGACTGAGGATGAAAAGGGTAATTTTTATAGCCACTTAGGCGCCGCCTACAACCAAACGCCTAATGGGGACATCGTACTGGTAATGGGAGATCTCAATGCCAAGGTGGGTAGCGACAACACCATGCTTAAGCACGTGATGGGAGTTCACGGCGTGGGAGACCGTAATGACGATGGTGAGCGGTTTGTGGACTTCTGCAATACCAACTGCCTAGTCATCGGAGGCACGCTGTTTAAGCATAACACCTGCCATAAAATCAGTTGGGTCTCTACTAATAAGCAACGAACATCCAACCAGATCGACCACATTGCGATCAGTCGCCGCTTTAGAAATTGTCTCCTGGACGTCCGAAACAGAGGTGGAGCTGACGTCGGACAAGAACGAGATCACCATCTTATGGTAGCTCATTTACGCCTTCGTACTGCATCCGTCAACAGCAACCGCTCAAACCTACTTAACATCACCAGGTTTAATATCGACAGGCTCAAGGTTCCCCAAGTGCGCCAACAGTTCAGGGACCATCTTGCCTTAGAAGCAGAAGCAATCAGCAGCATAGAGAACATGGATGACAACTGGAGTGCTGTGAAAAATGCTTTTGCGACTGGGGCACGCACTTATGTCGGTAAAAAGCAGAAACACCACCGCACATGGCTTTCTACAGACACCTGGAGACGGATCGATGAGCGTACAGCAATCAAGGCTCGGATTGCAGCGGCCTCAGCAGTAGAGAGAACCGAGCTTGAAGCCCAATACCGTGCGAAGAAGAAAGAAGTGCAGCGTAGTGTGAGACGTGACAAACGTCAATATATCAACTCACTGGCCTCAAGGGCTGAAGAAGCAGCGAGTAGGTGCGACGGTAGGACTGTTTACAACATCACTAAGGAGCTCATTGGTGGTCGAAACTCCAAACAACATCCAGTGAAGAGTCTAGACGGTAACCTTCTGATTTCGGATGAGGATCAGCTCACTAGATGGAGAGAACATTTTGCTGCAGTGCTAAATCACATAGACGACGGCGGTATGATCTTGAATTCGAATGAGCAGTTCGAAGCAACAAATTCCCGAATTCGCACCGTACCTCCCATTAAAACTGAAATAATAACAGCAATCAAGTCCCTCAAGAAAAACAAAGCGGTGGGTATTGATGGCATCCCTGCCGAGCTATTTCAAGCGGCGCCAAATACATCGGCAGATTTGCTGCATCCGCTAATACGGAAAGCTTGGGATAGTGAACAATTTCCACAGGAGTGGAAAAGGGGGATGATCATTAAGCTTCCAAAGAAAGGTAACTTGATGGAGTGCGGCAACTGGAGAGGTATATGCGTTCTTCCAGCTGTAGCCAAAATAATAGCTAGAATAATTCTAGAACGAATTAAAGAACATTTAGATTCAACTCTCGACGTCGAACAGGCAGGCTTTCGCGCTGGATCCTCCTGCATCGACCACATAAACACCTTACGGATCATAATCGAACAATGCGTTGAGTATAGGTCTCCGCTACATTTACTGTTTATCGACTTCGAGAAGGCTTTGATCGAGATGCTATCTGGTTGGCCTTGCGCAGGAGAGGCATTCCAGAAAAGCTTATAGCTATTATCAAGGCTACATATGAGGGCGGCAAGTGTCACGTCGTGCACAATGGTAAGGTGTCGGAGGACTTTGAAGTCCAAAGTGGAGTACGTCAAGGGTGCATACTGTCCCCACTATTGTTCTTGGTGGTTATCAGCGATGTACTCCATGCAGCATTGACGGAAGCTAATTCTGGAATTCGTTGGACTATGACATCTTACCTTAAACACCTAGATTACGCTGACGATGTTTGTCTACTTTCACATCAGATAATGGATCTTCATTTGATGGCCCAAAATCTAGAAGCTGAGGCAAACAAAGTGGGGCTAAAAATAAACACAACCAAAACAAAAGCCCTGAGTACTTCCAATACCCGCGCTCAACTTAACATTGCCGGAAAGCAAGTCGAGAAAGTTGATAACTTTCTATATTTAGGAAGTGTCGTCTCGGCTAATCGCGGTGGCACCGAACTGGATGTGTGCAGCAGAATCGGGAAGGCTAAGGCTGCGTTCACGGTCCCACCTCTCGCGAGCGTTTGACAAACATCCAAGAGTATTGTTGTCATGAAAAAGCTTCTCAAATCGCCGTTCGGAGTCGGCATTAAACTGTAGGTCCCTTCCATTCGTGTGAAAAATATAACGCACACAACATGATTGGTTGCGAGAAGCTAGGCCCTGGCACTTTAAAGAGCTGTTGCGCCAAATATTTGTATTTGTAAAGCTGCGTTCGGAATGCTCTCCAAAATATGGAGAAGCAATGTTATTAGCTTAAGAACCAAGCTACGACTGTTCCGCTCCAACGTAGAATCAGTGCTGCTTTATGGGTGCAGTACCTGGAAGGTGGACACCATTAACACACGCAAGCTGCAAGTCTTCGTAAACAAATGCTTAAGAATCATCTTGAGGATTTTTTGGCCGAACCGCATCTCCAACGAACAACTTTATCTGAGAACGGGCCAAGAACCTATAAACATTACTATACGAAGAAGAAAGTGGCAATGGATTGGACACACCCTACGGCGCGAAGACAACTCCATTGCGAAATACGCTATGCAGTGGAATCCGCTCACCCAGGCAGGCAGAATAGCGGGACGCCCTAGGCAAACGTGGCGCAGAACAGTTGAGGTGGAATCGAGTTCTTTAGGAATGTGTTGGGGGCAGCTCAAACGCGTTGCAGAACTCCGAACACGATGGCGCGCAGGCGTGGTTGACGCCCTATGCCCCCCGAGGGGTTAAAGGATATAAGTAAGTAAGTATTCTTTGACTCAGATTGGAAAATAGGAACAAGATATGACATTTTCCAGTCTTCGAGAAATATGCCACAAAAAGTAGATACGTTCAAAATTGTTTGAATCAATGAATCACTACAATTTCTCAATACAATAGCTGGAATACCATCTGCTCCAGGTTAAGAATTTGGCTTGATACTGCAAGCTGCTGACTGGATATCACTGACTTCTAAAACTAGGAGACCAAAGTCTATTTTCGACCTCGAATTCGTATTAAAACTTATTGGTGCATTACAATTTGAGTAAACGGTTTCAAAATAACACCGGGTGTTACCCAAAATCTCATTTTTTCCATGCCTAGAAAATTGCAAGCAGTCATAGAAGCAAATGAAGAGCCGACAAAATATTAAATATCATTTGCAGATTTTTAAAATAATATTTTTCATATTTTCTTGTACTGTATCTAGACTTTTTTGCGGTCAATTTATTTGTTTATTTTACTTTCTCCTTCTATAGTTGTTTTTTCCATTAGATTTTCTATTTCTAATGTTTTGTGAAGCAAGATATTAAATAATAAAGTACCTGTAATCGCATTTTACGCTGGTGTTTAGATTCTGAACTGTTCAAGGGTATATGTAGACTTTTGTTCTTGAGTGTAGGTCTTCTGATGTCATTCTGCGCTTTCAACACTTCACAACCGAAGGAAAAAATAAAAGAGAGCTGTCAAATTAGAGGCATGGAAAAGAGTCGACGTGTAATAGCACAAGCCTCACAGAATGAAAGTTCAAAATAGAATAGAGAACAGAGGCACGACTTAAGATTCACTGTGTAATAGCAGACAATTCCACCTGACAATTTTGAGCGTTTTACTTGACATATTGATTGTTGTTCATTTTTGCGAAGCTTGCTCTATTCCATTCAAATTGATAGGAAAATTATTCTTGATTTCTGTTTGTTCACCCAGCTTCATATTAATTAATAGAAAATAATTAATCGCTCTGAACTCAACTTAGGTTTACATTTATCGTTATCATCTATTTTGCATATCGCGGAAATAATAGACTAGTTTCATGTCCTAAATTATGTCTAAATTAATTCAATTCAATTTCAATTTCAATTTCAATTTATTTATTTATATATATATTATAGGTACATTAAGATAAATATCTTTTATAGTACTTAGAATTATACAATGAGAAAATAAATTCAATTAAAAGTGGAAAATTTACAAATCAAAAGAGTTAGAGTTACAAAAAAGAAAAATGTTTAGAGTATACAATGCAAAGAAAATAGTTATATAAATAGTTACGATTTTAAGGTAGGATTGAGAAATATAAAAATATTGCACTTTTAAAGCGAGTGGCATTGGAAATAGTTATAAAACTTATTGGTAGTGAGTTCCATAGTTTGATAGCGTAAATAAAAAATAAACGCGACGAGTTCAAATAGTGGAAACGTGAAGGAATTAGACATAATGTTCTACGGGACCGGATAAAATTAAGTTTTTCATATAAAAACACAGAAGTCTTATTTGTTATTATATTATGCAAGAAACTACAATTTCTGGCGTCAATGTAATGTTTGAGAGTTGTGGTCAATAAACTTTTTGGAAGGTGTGATATATGATCATGCCTGCGTAATCCGTAAATGTATCTTACCGCATCGTTAAATGCTACTTGCAACTTGCGTTGGGATAAGGAATCAATATTGCAGTATACAACCTCAGCTAATGTAATTAAGGGTAAGATGAGACTAATTACAAGCTTTCGCCTCGTTTCAATTGGAGTAAAATTTGCAGTAACCCACAGCTTTCGAAGGCATCCATATATTCTTCTTATCACATAGTTTGTATTGTCGTATCCTGATAATTTTGAATTAATAACAAAACCCAAACTAGTTACACTTAAAACAACTTTCCGTTTATTACCAGAGAGTACGACATCAGGTAACATGATGAGTGTTACATTTTTGCTGGAAATAGGAATAACCTGCGATTTATTTGGATTTAATAGTAGTCCATTAGCCACAGACCAGGAATAAATACTGCGAAGATCTTCATTTAGGTTGCACACAAGTTCAGTTGTATTATTGAGTGGCCTAGACAAGTACAGCTGAACATCATCAGCATAGAGATGGACCGATGTATTCTTACAGACAGATGGTAGGTCGTTAATAAACATACAAAACATTATGGGACCCAGAAGTGATCCTTGTGGCACACCCTGCTTCACTGGTAAAAGAGCTGAGAAAGAATCGCACGTTACCACTTTTTGAAATCTATCAGAAAGGAAACTTCCAAAAAGTCCCACTGCGCTGTCGCCAAAACCAAAGAGATGTTTCAATTTCCAACAAAGAATTTTTTGATTTACTTTGTCAAAACCCTTTGAGAAATCGAGCAAGCAAAGGAGCGTAACATATCCTTTATCAAAATCCTGTCTTATATCTTCAAGAATATTAACTGTAGCAGTAGAACAGCTGTGTTTAGATCTGAAACCAGATTGGCCAGCATATGAAAGGTTATTAAAAGACAGGTGTTGAAGAATCTGTTTTGCTATAAGTTTCTCAAAGACTTTTGACAAGCACGGTAAAATACTTATTGGTCTAAAATCAGCGGATGATATCGGAGTAGCTTTCTTGGCAACAGGTATTATTCGAGCAATTTTCCAGAATTTGGGGAAAGTAGATGTTGTGATGCAGTGGTTTATAAAATGGGTCAAGTGGCATACGATGTGAGGCAGAATCAGTTTTATAAACCACAGTGGCACCCCATCTTCACCCACAGCGTTTGATTTAATGGTCGCAACACAGTTTATAACTTCATTCTCGGTAACTGAATGGATTTCAAAACCATCTACTGCCTGGAAGGACGGATCAGAGTTTTCAAGCAAATTAAAACTTAAGTCCTCAGTATTTTCGAGAAAGTAATTATTTAAAACATCAGGATCAATTTCACACTTAGAACTGCTTTTACTACTGGAAATAACAATTTGTCGCAGATTACTCCAAAGCTTTTTGGGGGGAAGGGATGTGTTCAGTTTAGAGGCGAAGTAATTTCACTTAGAGTTCCTTATTATCACAGTCGAGTGGTTACGTAACATTCTATAAGCGATCCAATTAGAATTAGATGGACTATGTTTCCACTTGCTATAAAGCTTATTACGAGCTTTGATGGTGTTGATAACTTCGATCGTAAACCAAGGACAGCTGTTATTGCGAACACTAACCGTTTTAAATGGTACATATTGATCATATAACTCTGTGACTATTTCTTGAAAACAGTTCAGTTTGGCATCAGGGTCAGAAGCTAAACGGCAGACATTCCAAGGTGCTGAATGGGCGGCGTAATGGAGGTCATGCATATTTATTGACCTAAACTCCTTGAAGGTGAACATAGTGTGTAAAGTTAATATTGTAGGTACAAAATAGGAGATCATGATCAGAGATACAATCAAGCGAAAGCTGTTCGAAGAGAATAACATATGAAGGATCAGATACAATTGCCAGTTCGAGGAGGCTAGGGGTGCAATCTTTCGCAAATCGCGTTGGATAGTTGACATTAAATATTTGGAGTCAAACGGAAGAAGCAAGATCTTTTATTTGGAAGGCTCGAGAATCATTTTTAAGCAGGTTTGCATTGAAATCCCCACAGACAATTACGTTTTCATAAAGAGGTGCGAATTCTGCAAGAGCAGAGGAGAACGATTGAGGAGACAACTCCGGTCCGGAACATAGGCACAAACAACCAAGCATTTGGTGAACCCATCATGGATTTCAATAATTAAAAATTCTGCATCCAAATCAAAAGATTTACTAATAACTTTACATTTTAGGGACGATTTGCAGTAAATTGCTATCCCACCACGTATACATGGGGAGTATACGTTACTCTATCATTCCTATAAATTGCATAATTAGGAATATTATACTGTGTATCAGATATAACACGTTTAAACCAGGTCTCACTAACACAAACGACATCAACTCCAGAATTAGTAAACATGTATTTTAAATAATCTAATTTATACTATAAATAATATAAATTAGTAACAATCTATTTCGTATCCGAAAAACTAACACTAGAAACATGAAAATGAAATTCAGAGCGAAAAATAAATTCACATTGTAAAATGTCTGGCTCCATTCCAATTAGAATGGAAACACATTTTATTTTACACATCTGGTAGTTATCAAAAAAGCCTGGGTCGACCCTGGGCTAATCTTGTAAAAAAAAAACTTTTTCTTTAGTCCAAAAATGTCCAGCCTGTATCGAGTGAATGCATTTATTTATTATGATGCCTCAATCAATTTTAAACTATAATAAAAATATCAAAACTGGCATGTCGCATGTTCACTTTCAATAAAAATTATTTGACAACTCATTAAGTTGTTTTCCAGTCCAGATGTAATCCAGTAGTATGTATTATAGAGTGCACAAGGTTCCATGTTTAATATAAAAGCCTTGGACTCATTTGAAATTTTAAAATAAATATCTAACCCCATCTCTGGGTCGACATGTTTAAGTGCAGTCTTCTGTTGTTAATTCTCATCGCATTATGTATAGTTTTCAATTTTTCAAATGGCCTCAAAGTAAGTATACATTTTATAATGCAACCGGATTCAAGTCAAAAGTTTCGTCCGATTTTAGAAAGATTGGTCCTATCAGCTGCTGCAAATCAATTCTAAAAGCACGAATACCAGTGCTGCTTACATTAATCTTAGGAGAGTTCGCGTTGAACCTGGTGTATACGGCGTGAACGGGTCGTTTTTTCTGTTCCAGGGTATCGGTGATGAGTGCTCGGTAAAATTTGTATTCTAAAGATGTTGGTGTTTCTAGAGTGGTATTTACAGGCAGAGGCCAAGCTTTTGCGAAGTGGAGGAAATGGTCAATATACACTGACGCCTTTCCGTATGCAAAAATGTTCATTGTCCTCATTTATTAACAACCAATATAAAAATATAATTATGGCAGAAATCGAAAACTGTTCGAACCTACCACAAGTCAAGGGCAAGTGGACGCCACCACTTCAAGCTGGTGAGTATTTTGCGAAGAGTTGCGTTATTTCCATCGAAAACTTTCCGACACATATGTTACCCGGTGTTTATAAACTTATTCTAACTTTAACCGCACCTTCGTTTGTCGCTGTGGTTGAATTTGTTACTAAGGCCGAGAAGGCATATCCAATGTAATTATAGATGTGATTGAAGGTATTGTAAATATGAGTACAACATTGCAAACTTGAGTTATTTATTTCGCAATTCTTCTCTACACATTTTCTTGTGTATGATAACTATAAATTGCAAATTTGAACTTGATCGAAGTAATGAGCTGGAAGAGATGTTGTATAGAAGGCGGGTGGACATCTTGTGTTCCCAAGAAACCAAATGGCAAAGCACTGGAAATCGGGCGCGTTTCTTGGAAGTTAGGACAACAGGGTAGGAACGGAATCGGCATCATCTTGCGGCAGAGCTACTTTGTAACGTCTTGAACATTTCCAAGTCCAGCGATGGTTTGATATCTCTCAAAGCAGTAATAGAAGGAGAGGTGTGGAATATTGTCTTGCATATGCTCCCCATAGTGGGTTTGATCAGAGGGAAAAGGCTGCATCTTGGCTAGATTTTCACAATTTCCTAAAGAACATCTCAAAGGAAGAGTTTCTGTTTGTTGGAGGAGATTTGAATAGACATGTCGAGAAGTCAAACGAAGACTATGAAGACTGCCATGGAGGACTGGGATACGGCACCTGGAACCTTCCTGGTGAAGACATCTTTAGCATGTGCAAATAACACGGTCTTATTGTGTTAAATAACATGTTCATCAAACAAAACCGGCACTTGATCACTTACAGCAGTGGCGGAAGTGAAACCCAGATTGACTACCATTTGGTAGCCAGTTTCATGAAGCCTCGGGTAAGAGATTGGAAGTGATCCTAGAAGGAAGTGGCTTTCAAAGCTTGGTCAAAGTGTCCCTCTAATAACAGAGACGAAAAAACTCGTCACGAAGTGGAACACAGATGTTACAACAAAAAGCCAAGAAGAAGTTCATTAACAATGGTCATGGCCAGCTTCTTGTAGATAACGACAAAATTCTGCAGAGGTGGCGGCATTTTTTGAAACGACTTTTGAATGAACAGTTTCAACCACAGATGCAACCATTATAAGGATCATAATGGAAAAACATCGTGATTCCTTAAAGGATTTGTGTATTGTATTGGATGACTTTGAAAAGGCATTCGAGAGACAACCACGAGATCTGATATGGGTGGCGCTAAGACATCGAGGGGTTCGAGAAACCTATGTACAGATGATCATGGACATGTACGAAATAGCAAAGACAATAGTAAGATGCCCCGCTGGAGTAACCACAGAGTTACCAATCAAATCCGGGGTGCACCAGGAAAGCGTCTTAAGTCCATTGCTCTTTGTTGCAGTCCTTGACTATCTGCTTGAAGGTAAGGTCAGGGACATCAAGGTATATCAATTATTCTTTGCTGATGATGGAGCCATCATAAGCGAGGATCCTATATCCCTGCAATGAGCACCTGATGTGTGGGAGGACGTTCTGGAGAGAACTGGGTATCGCATTAGTTAAAAAAAGACCGAGTGCTTGTGCTGCCCGTTCCCCGATCCACTCAGGCCTATTCCAGACATTTATTTGAATGGAACAATGCTTCCCAAGTGCGAAAAGTTCAAATATCTGGGATCTACAATATGATCAATAGCAAAGCAACCGGTGATGACGACATCAATTATCGCGTAAGCGTAGGGTGGGTGAAATGGAAAACTACGCTTTCTTCTGTGACCCCGTAAGTTGAAAGGAAGGCTCTACACAACAGTTGTGTGTCCAGCGCTCACATACGGTTTACAATGTTGGACAATGTACAAAAAGTAAAAAAATAAAAATAAATAAATATTTGGCGCAACAGCTCTTTAAGCGCCAAGGCCTAGCTTCTCGCAACCACTCATGTTGTGTGAGTTATATTTTTCACACAAATGGAAGGGACCTACAGCTTAGTGCCGTATCCGAAAGGCAATCTGTTTTGAGGAGCTTTTTCGAGGCAACAATACTCTCGGATGTTTGTCAGATGCTCGCGAGAGGTGGGACCGTGAAAAAACGTTTTGGTGTTTTCTGGGATTCGAACTTGGAACCTCACGTGCATTGATCCTACACCCTAACGATTTACGCCACGGCGCCCACTGTACAAAAAGTATGAGAGTAAATAAATGGCAGCTGAGATGAAGATGCTTCGCATGGCAGCAGGAGAGAATCCGTCAAAGCCTTCACGTCGGAGAAACCATCTTATGAAAAATAGAGCGCGACCAGCTCAGCTGGTATTGCCACGTTCAAAGAAGAGATCATTTGACCCTGTTTAAAAGGCAGTATCAATGAACGCTCCAAAGACACCGCGAGGCAGGAAAGGCAGGCCTATAAACGCCTGGATTACACAAATGCAACGCCACCGGCATTTGAATTGCCTCAGTAACCAAGTGATCGAAAATAGAGAGGCCGATATTTTCTGAGGTCAAATAGCCGAACCCCACAGGCGGATCAGTAGAAATGCGGTGAAGTGGGAGGGTTAAGAGTATAACCCCTTGTTTTCGGATCATAACCTCGCTCAAAAAGGAAAAAGAAGTATTCCACGCGACAATTTTGACCGTTTTACTTAATATATTGTTTTTTTTTTATAATTTGCGCGTGCCAAAGGGATTATTAATACCCTTATACTGGTTCTCAGGGCACGGGCGGTTGGGAAAAGGGGGGAAAGAGACAGAGGAGATGCCGGTTTGCGTTGGCTTTAAATGTTTGTAGGTTGTAATGTTGAGGAAACACAGAGGCTGGTAGATCGTTCCACAAACGTGTTGTTCGGCTTATAAACGAATCCCTATATTTGACAGTACGTCCGAAGTTGGGCTTGAGGGTGAACTGATGTGCATTCGAAGCATGACGCGTATTGCGGGTGAAGTTTTGAAGGGGAGGAATGCAGCTGGCTATTTCGCTGGAGCATTTTTTGTAAAAGAAGCGATAAAAAAGGGAAAGACATGAGACATTTCTACGATGTTCAAGTGAGACTATTGAGTTCACAATGTCTCTATCACCTATTAGTTTTAACGCGCGGTTCTGTACCCTATCTAGAATGTGCAGAACGGTCTTGGGTGCACCAGACCAGATGTTGGCGTTATATTCCAGCTTTGGGCGGATGAATGCCTTATAGATGGAGGCCAGATCAGACGGGGTAAAATATTTTTTGCACTGCTTAAGGAATCCTAGACATCTTGCAGCATTTTTGGCGACTTCGAATATGTGATCGTTCCATCGAAGACGGTTATTGATGCACATACCGAGAATGGCAAGTCTTTCGGATTCAGCGATACAAGTACCATTCATGGATAATGGTTGAGGGTTTTGGTTTCGCTTGAGCGACAGAAGACAGCATTGAGTTTTAGATACATTAAATTCCACTCTATTGATTGAA
Organism: Brachypalpus laphriformis; assembly: GCA_945910035.1. Lineage (NCBI taxonomy): Eukaryota > Metazoa > Arthropoda > Insecta > Diptera > Syrphidae > Brachypalpus > Brachypalpus laphriformis. The sequence continues at coordinate 285,167,338 of OX246754.1, forward strand.
CCCCATTTGGTTATGCTGTCCAGGTCGGAATTTAATGTGTTTAACATACGTTGTCGTTCCTCTTCTACGGCCGAAGAGCAGGGACGTGAGTTAGGGAACGAATATGAAAAACTGAGGGTACTGTCATCAGCGAAGGAATGGATTGGATTAGAAGTAGCAGACAAGAGGTCATTTATAAAAATGAGAAAGAGACTCGGAGACAAAACGGAGCCCTGGGGAACACCAGCATTTATATGGTGAATTGCAGACTTGAAGCCGTCCAATACAACTTGTATTGAAAGGTCTGAAAGATAATTTCTAATCCATTGAAGAAGAGACTGATCGATGCCATATGCACGCATTTTCGACAAAAGAGCCTGATGCCAAACTCTGTCAAATGCCTTAGAAATATCGAGCGCAACCATCTTTGTTTCGCCGAAGTGATGTAGAGATTGGTTCCACTTCTCGGTGAGATATGCCATCAAATCACCAGTGGACCTGTTGCTACGAAAACCATACTGCCGGTCATTGAGGAGTTTTCGTGAATCAAGATATTTCATAAGCTGACGATTTATCAGCGTTTCCATGACCTTGGAAAGAAGGGCCCTTAGTGCAATGGGTCGGTAATTGGAAGGGGAAGAAGATTCGCCTTTTTTAGGGACGGGCTGGACAAATGCTGTTTTCCATCTTCTCGGAAAGAGCCCAGAAGAGTAGGACAGACAGAAAAGCTTACGCAGAGGTTTTGCCAGCGTGGAAGAACAACTCTTCAGAACTATGGGGGAGATACCATCTGGACCAGCGGATTTGTGTATGTTGAGACCTTTGAGTACTCCTGCAACTGTACGAGTGCGAAAGTGGACTTATCCCATGGAAAATTCGACGCTCTCAAGTACAGGTGGAGACAAAGTACTATCTGGCAGGGTGGAGTTCGCTGCGAAGTGAGCAGCAAGCAGATTGGCTTTGTCTAAGGAGCTGACAGCTGGATTGTCATTATAAATGAGCGTTGGGATGGCGGGCGAGGCAGAATTTTTAATATTTTTGACGAACGACCAAAAATGTTTACTACCTTTGGGACATTGTAGAATTTTTTGCCTCAATTTTTGGTCATATAAAAATTTTGCACGTCGAATATGAGCATTGCAGTCATTTCTAGCTTGTTTAAACTTCTTTCGGTTTTCCTCAGATTTGTTGGCTTTATAAGACCGAAAACTTACCTCTTTCACCCTGATAGCCTCTTTGCAGCTCTGGTCAAACCACGATTTAGCCTTAGGTTTGATGCTTTTTGTTCTGTTAGGAATAAAGGCATCCATACCTAAGAGGATGGTGTCAGTAATCATATCAGCGGCGGCATCCACGTCGCTATCGAGGAAGCACAGCGACCAGTTAAAACTCCTAAAGAAACTATTAAGGCCGTCCCAATTGGCTTTCTCGTAACGCCATACTTTTCTTTTGGGATTTTTTTCTTTAACTGTGTGGTCAGAATACGAGAATTTAGCTGATACGATGTTGTGGTCAGACCGGCCTAGAGGCGCTAAAACATCAATGATGTATTTATCAGGGTGTGAAGTAAGAAACAAGTCCAGAGTGTTGGCAGAATGACTTACAATGTCCGGTATACGTGTAGGCTCATTTACAAGCTGAGTCAAATTGTTTATCTCAGCGAAAACTTCAACATACCTTCCTTCGGGTGTTGTCTGGCCAGAATGTCGAAGCCACTCCGAATTGTGTATATTGAAATCGCCCGCAATGACGATTTCAGTATGAGGATACAGGGAGACAATTCGTGTGATAGAATCGGACAGCGCATCAAATTCGTTAAAAGTCGAGTTGCTATCCGCACTAGGGTTGCTCCTTTTTACCAGATGGTGTGTTGAATCAATATGTCCCAATCTCAGTCGCACAAAATTGGTTATTTTACATATTAAGATGTTCGGCGGGTAAAATGGATGCAATCTATCAGGGTTTATTGTTTTGTAATGATGGTTGTAGGAGTTCTTACTTACTTACTTCGTTGCGAGTCTTAGTAAGAAGGTTTCTTATTTCAGCAACTAATGGAGTATTGTTGTTGGGATTTTCTATGGCTTTTAGTACCGAAAGACTGTTTGTACATATGAAATGTTTACCACCCATTTTGGAAGCTGTCCTTCCGGCTTCTATAATCGCAAATGCCTCTGCGGTGAGATGTAAATTGCGGTAAGATGCCAATTTTCATGGTCAATCCGTTTTCCAGTACTACAGCAAAGGAGGTGTTAGTAAACGTTTTGGAACCGTCGGTAAATATGAACTTTCACCCGGATGATTTCATGCCTGAAGAAACGCTGGCGAATAAAGTGCGGTATATTGCAGAGTTGGTGCTGGTTTTACTATGATCTGCTAGGGACATTACGGAGCTTTCCGGTGATATCGACCATGGAGGGAACGTGGGTAAGAAATTGCAACATCGCACTCTAGGCAACTTCATGGTCGCGTATGTCTGCTAAACATTATCAATACCCGAAGCTATTCGTTTTGAAGACCTATGGGGCAAGGATAGTCGGATATCGCAGTCAATGATGGAGTTTATACATGAGAACATGAGTTTTGCGTACAGTTTGGAAATCAGTGCGTCTCTTCTATCCTCGATGGTGGAAAGGCCGGCTTCAACTAGGATGTTCTTTGTTGTAGAAGTACGGAAAGTATTTATGCTTCTTCTTGCTTCTTGATGATACACAGGTTTGATAATTTTTAACGTAGTCTTGGGACAATTCCGTTGATGTAAATGCCGTAGTCAATTTTACTAAGTATTAACATTTTCGATATCTTACAAAAAGTATATATCTGGACATTGCTTTTTTTGCTTGATAAATATTTTACAATATTAGCCCGTGCTGCGATTGATTTTTTAAGCTTAAGACAGTGAGACTGCGAATCATACTTATTATTGAGCATTAAGCCTAAAATACATACATTATTCACTCACATTTGTAATTTGAACATTATTGAAACTTAAATCTAAATTTGGACAAGACAAGACGTTTTCGTCATATATGCATGGTTTTACTTTTAGCTATTGAGAGTTTAGTGCCAGGAATTTTGCTCCAATTGAGAATGTCATTGAGTGCATTTACTAAGTATTCCTTGGTTTTATCTAGATCATTGTGTTTGCACAGAATGTATACATCATCCGCATAAAACTATGACTTATATAATTTAAAGTAACTATGATAAAAGCTCTGCTTCAAGGTATAATAAAATGAATTCAGTCCTAATAATATTCCATTTCGACTGTATATGTATTCTGATTTGTATCTCAAAGTTCTTCTTCATCCTCTATCTATGAAAAAAGACCGGCAAAATACAATTGACCAGAAAATACCCTATCGATTTATTTATTTTTAGATTAATTTATTATTTCTTTGCTTAGCGGTGTATAAGAGCTTACCTGTCTTGCTAAGTTCTATTACCCTGGCATTAAGAGCTACATACTCGTACTTTGACATACTTATTTACGATTACGTAGGCGGATACTAAATATTTCAATGGCTGACCTTTATTCCTTTTTACGGATAGCTTGGACATTTTACCCTTTAATGAAACGTTTAATAAAGTCTTTAAAGACATTTAAATGAATCTTAACCGCTTACATTGTATTGAAGCAACCCTTATTAATTGTAGGAACATAATTGTGCTGCGTCCCGAATAATATTAAAATGTTGAATGTCCTTTTTTTCACTCAACTCCTTTATTAAATCCAATTACAATTGAGACATAGACAATGACTTCCTTAAACATAGGGTGCCGTTCCTTTTTAAAGTCAAAAGGAATAAAATGGTTGTTTACACACTTGTAGGTGTATTACACAGTTTTAGCCGGTGTAAGACTGTTATATGAACTTTTAAAGCTCTCAAAATCCCATGGATTATTAACTTCCCATGGCGTGGCGACCCAACACATTCCCTTTAACCTTTCCCCTAATTCACCAATTAAATGGGCAATTACCCTTCCCTCGCATTCCATGAAAAGATAACAAACGCGCGCCCTGTAACAATTAATATGTCAAAACGGTCATATCTCCGCATGCCCATCTGCACCACCATCAATTGACCGCATGAAATGACGACATTCATACACCAAAGTACAGGATACCTTTACGTAATTTGCAATTCAAAATCAGGAGAGCCGGAGAAAAACAAACCACTCCAGTCGCACATCATTGGGAAGCCTTATCGATTGACTTATTAGTCGAGTAATGAAGCTGTAATAAACAATTAATAACACTACTTCCATACATTACATATTAGATTAGCAATTCGGAGACAACTACAATAATTACATATGTTTACCCGAATAGCCCAGGTGCTTATCGTGATCAATTTCCGTAATCAAAGTGGTAGGCGGGGCATATGGAGCCCGGTACACCGTCCCAACTTGTTGCCACGGACGAAGGTTGTAGCAGTCAGCTGAGTTCTATTGCAAGGGGATTTTTTATTCATTTTGCGGATCGTTATCGTGGGAACATTGAATTGGAGCGATGATTAGGTCGAGATTATTATTTACAAAAAAAAAAAAGGTGAAAATGTGCAATTAATTGAATTTGATTTGGTGTGCGTATGTGCGGTAGTTTATTGGTTGCGAAGGGGATTTATGTTTAATCCCTGCAAAGCTGTGAATCACGACATTGCACTCGATTGGTTTCAAAATATTTACCAACAGATAGGTCCTTCATATGGTTTGAAGTGGATTGTATCGTTGTTGTTCAGGTCAAATATGCTACATATATGTATGTAGTTTTAAGGTAAATGAACCCACTTTCCAAATCGAATAGAACAGATTTAATAACTCAGTTACTAAGATCCTGATCTTCTTATGTTTTTTGGCTCAGTGCATATTCTTCATACGAACGTCAAACAAAAAAACAAAAACAAATATTTGGCGAAACAGCTCTTTAAAGTTCCAGAGCTTAGCTTCTCGCAACTACTCATGTTGTGTGCGTTATATTTTTCACACGAATGGAAGGGACCTACATTTTAATGCCGAATCCGAACGGCGATTTCAGAAGCTTTTTCGTGACAACAATACTCTCGGATGTTTGTCAGACGCTCGCAAGAGGTGGGACCGTGAAAAAACTTTTTGGTATTTTCTGGGATTCGAACTTGGAACCTCATGCGTAGTGATCCGACACACTAACCAATTACGCCACGGCGCCACGAACGTCCCGCGGTAAGTTTCTCGAGAACTTCACACCTGGTCAATTACGTACTTATCGTCCTTTCGCAGGATGTGACGATTGCCACTTTTCGTTCCGTATAATCGCATTTAGCTGTTTATCGCTTTTATCCCTCATCGAAACGAAGAGAATATTTCTGGCATTTTGAGAAATATTAACAAATCTTCCACAACAACCTAAACAAACCTTCCGGGTATAATAGCGATCAAAGAGACTCTATAGTGGCTGAAGTACAATGTGATATGTAAGTAGGATACTACAATTTTTAACGACAGCCACGATTAAGTTCCTGGAATATTGGAGATTGTTTTGCAACGAGATGGTTAAATAATTCAAAAATCATCTTATTTGGATGCCGACGAACTCGCCAGGCATGGCACAACTTTATTGATCCTACTGGAGAAGTGGAACCTCTCTCTAGGTTATGTTAGGTAATTGGGTTGGCGTGTGTGATGGGGGCGGGGATTTTCTCTAATTCCCTTAACTTTTCCATGTCTTAGCGGCCTCCTGATTCGTGCAGCGTCTTCCAGGTAGAAGTTCTTGCTGTACGTGAGGCTTGTCACCTACTCAAGCACAAACCTCTATACACTTTAACACCATAGCCATCCTCACTGATAGCCAGGCAGCCAACAAGGCTATTGTATCTGCCACTACTACCTTCAAGCTAGAAGAACAGTGCAAAGCAAACAGTCGTATCGCTGGGTCTTCGATTCAGAATCAGACTCCTTTGGGTACTGGGTCACAGCATATGGTATATACATATATTGAGGGTAATGAGCGAGCTGATGAACTAGCAATGCGGGGATCTGCCATTGATAGTTCCCTTGTAGAGGCGGTGAATGTCCCGTTGGGGGCCCTTAAGGGTAGAATCTTTGCGCGCTATCTACTCAAGGCTGATAGTAGATGGCAGGGGGTAAAGAATTGTGTTATATCTAAGCAAACGTGGACCAAATACTCCTGGGATAACACACAAGAACTAGTAAACAGAAACAGTCCAGATATTGTAAGAGTTCTGGCAATCAGTACTGGCCACTGCCCCATCGGGGTTCATGCTGCCAAAATAGGCATTACGTTTAATGCACATTGTCGCAGTTGCAAGAATACTAACAAGAAAGAAATAATTCTTCACTTCCTTTGCAAGTGTCCGGCTCTAGGCAGAGCCAGACAGCGCACACTAGGCAAATCTTATTTTGATAACCTAACTGAGTTCGCGGAGATAAGCATTGGGGACATTATCAGTTTCCTCAACGTAACGGGATGGATTTGAGCAATCCCCACTCCTTTTCCCTATCCCTTTTAGTTAAAGCCCGTTTTTACATCCGTTAGGTCACATGAGTTGTGGTACTAAAACGGCTTACTTACTTACTTAGGTGGCGCTACAGTTCGGGGTGAACCTAGGCCTCAATCAACAAGCCTCTTCATTTAGCTCGGTCTTTAGCTAATTGCCTCCAGTTGCGCACTCGAAGTTGGTCGAGGTTCCCTTGGATTTGTGCGCGCCACGTACGGCGAGGAGGTCCTTTATTGCGTCGTCCCTTGGGGTTAGATTCGAGGACTCTGTAGGCCAGAGCGTTGGTGTCCATTCGCTCTACATGCCCTAGCCAACTCAGACGTCCAATACGCAGTTTTTTGACTAGGTCGATGTCGCTGTACGGCTCGTATAGTTCGTGATTGAATCTTCTCCTCCAAAACCCGTTAACGCAAACGGGACAGAAAATCTTGCGAAGAATTTTTCTCGAAGCGACCAAGGATATCTTCAAACTATATTAATAACGTCCATGTTTCAGTGCCGTAAAGCAGGACTAGGATGATCAGGGTCTTATACAGAGTCTCCTTAGTTGAGAAAGGGCTTTGCTGTTGAATTGCCTTATAAGCCCAAAAAAACAGCGATTGCCAAGAGTTATTCTTCGCTTGATTTCTGCGCTGATCTTGTTTTTCGAGTTTATAGCAGAGCCAAGGTAGACAAAGTCCCTTACTACCTCGAAGTAATAGCTGCCGACTGTGACGTTCTGTCCAATTCGTCGGTGTTCTTCTCGTTTACAGCATATACTTGGTTTTGCCCTCGTTTATCACTAAACCAAACGCTCCAACTGTTAATTCACATAGAAAAAGTTGCTCGATCAGTTGGGATCGCCAATAAAAGTTCATTCGTTTCAAGTTAATTTTCATTCCATTACTCATCTCATCACAATCAGAAAAATTAGAGACGATGGTAAATTTATGTATATAGCACAGCTTCCTTAAAAGAAAACGTCTTAGTTTAAACTCTTTGGTCTGTAAGTTCATTGCAGACGTGTGAAACGTATGAAGGCTTGCATTTCCGAATACAAATACGAGGTAGAGCCTTAGGTATGTATTTATGTCCATACCAATGAAACATTTTGAGAAGCAATCGGGAAACATTTAAAATATATCAATTAACCTACTCTTTTGAATATGAGATATGTTCCAATTGTCTTAAAAAGTTTTGTGAAGCAATTTGAAAATACCTGGAATAATGAGGAAATCTTCCATTTGATAAAGTTGTACGTGCAGAGGCAGAGACTGAGGAGTGTCACAGTGTTTTAAAGTTTTTGTTTTACGAACAGGTTTTCCATTATAATATAGTATGGCCCTATTAACGTTGTTTTTTGGGTCGATTTTTTTTTCCGGAAGTAATATTTCGTTGGTGTGGAGGACAGGAGCCTTTCGAGAAGTAAAATGCCGATGAATTAGCTAAAAACGGTTCACAACTGAACCAAACAAATGGTTACTTAGTTTTCACTACTACAACGTAACATTGTTTCGAAATTCCAAAAACTTGTTGATGTTGTACTCATCTAAAACGAAAGAGTACAACAGGCCTATTACATATACATACGAGTATGAAGAGGTTGTGGTGAAGTGGCCAGGAAGAACGGCAGCGTGAGGGGAGCTCAGTCATAAGCCGGTCACATAACTGGAAACCGACAAGCACAATTTGACAAGCGATTACTTCAGTTTATTGTTGATTCAATTTTACCGCTATCTATTGTGGAAAAAAAATCGCAAATTGTTTGAACTGGTCTTAAAGTGCGTAGCAGACCCAAAGTAATGAACTGGGCTTATAAACTATCTATTTAGGAGGGGATTGCCCAAACTTCGGAAACGGTGGTAATAGGTCGGGGATAAGTCTGGTGAATAAGGCGGATGAGGCAAAACTTCATATTCCAACTCCGCCACCTTCAGGAACGTTGACTGTGCTTATGTGGACTTGCATTATCATGCAGCATGGGATCATGCCTATTCACCAGTGACGCCTGTTTTTGGCGCAATTTGTTGTGCATTGTATCGATTTCGCTATTGTACGACTCGGCCGTTATTATTTCTCCGCGTTTGAGAAACAAACAATGGACAACTCCCTTCCTCGTCCACCATACTGTTACCATTACCTTTTTGGGATGTAAATCTGCCTTGATAAGTCCACTGAGAAACTCACTCGCGTATATCCATTCTCTCGACCTCTTCCGATTATCGTATAGGATCTTCTCGCCGCAGGTAACGACGCGATGCAAGAAAGGATCCACACGGTGTCTGTTGGTCAAAGATATTGGAACCTTCAAACGTCGTAGCACATTCGCTGATGTTAAGATGTGGAGCACCAATCTCTCTAGTGTTTTTTTACCTGTCCGATGGCTGAAAGATGACGACTTATGGTTGCAGTTGGCTAAGGCTAGGAACAGTCGCAGCTGGATGTTTTTCAACAGCTTCTGGAAGTTCTCTATTATCAATAACCTTCACTGGTCTATTTCTTGGGATATTTTCGAGCGAAAATCTCCTTCGCCGAACTTGGTAAACCAATTTCGCACTGTTCTCCCGCTATACGTACCCAAACCAAAAGCACTGTTAATATCCCGAGTTGCTGTGGCTGCGTTGATGTTTTTTTTTTATTGAAAAAGGAAAATTGCGCTTAAATGTATGGGTGAAAGCATTCACTATCTAAGGAAAAGAGTTGGCCTAATGAACTGCACTCTTTTTAGAAAAAGAAACTTTATTCTCATTTTCTCCACAACCTCACTTCACAATGATCACTTTAGGAATGATCAGTAGATTGCCAATTCCATATGTAACGACCTAATACTTGCCACTGGCTTGACCAGAATTTCGCGAGACATTCAGTGGCGCTAGCGTATAGAAGATTTCCTGGAGTTCCTTCGGAAAAAAAAAATTTGCGGGCCTCATTTCAGACATCAATGCTGAGTTCGGTCTTAACAATTTAAATGTTGTAGCCACAATAACAGATAATGATTCGAACTTCGTAAAGGCACTTAAGGAATTTGGGATTGCCAATTTTAATTGCGAGGATGATGAGTTACCGGAATTTTGTGACTAGGACTCCTACTATGCATTGCCAAAACAAGTGGACAAGTGGCATGTCACACTATGAATTTGATTGCAGTTACAGACTTTTTCAAATATTTAAAAGCTGCTACGAGTTTAGACAAAATGCATTTAAAGGTAATTTTGATACATACGTACATAGAAAGATAGAGCGCGATCAGCTCAGCCGGTTCAAAGAAGAGATCATTTGAACTCTGTTAAAAAGGCAATATCAATGAACGTTGCAAAGACATCGCGGGGCAGGAGAGGCAGGCCTATAAACGCCTGGATCACACAAATGCGACGTCATCGGCATTTCATTGGCCTAAGTAACCGACTGATCTAAAATTGGGAGGCCTGCCAATATTTCCTGAGGTCAAATATGGAGGGATATGATCCCTCGAAATACAAAATTGGAAAACAGTTCAGCTTCAAAAGTGAGTGGCCTTGTGAATCTTCGAATACCGAAGGGTTGCCTTAATGGGTTCACTACAGTTGTGAGTGCAGTTAAACTTACTACACTTTGCTCCAATGGGCTTAAGGTGATTTCTTGTGATGGACCAGCCCGAGTAGCTTTGAAGTTCTCTTTGTTGGAAGCCAACTTCCTCTTTAAATTGTCTTTGTAATGAATCCAAACCTGAATTTCGTTTTAGATACATAACCGAATTTTAATTACTACACAACGCACACTTTGTCATTCTTTGGTTGTTCTTCTTGGAAGTCCTTTGCAGTTGTCTTGGATTGACAGATGACATACAACTTGTTGTCTCAAAGTTGAGATCGATAATACTGATTCTGTATTTACAACCAAATTACAGCTGAAGTTGTGTTTCATAATAGGGGCATACATGAATTGTGCACTATGTTATCTGTTGATCGGTTTTTGGAAAACGATGTCGAATATTTGGAAGAATATTGCGCGATTATGAAGCCTTCGGTAGAAGCAATACACCATCTACAGCAAGACAAAAATATATTTTTTGGAGATTTGATTCCTAGTTTAGTAACGTTAAAGACCAAATTAAAAAGATTAAAATTATCTAGTGAGATTACGTTGTTAAAAGGCGGAATTGGAATGTTAGAAGAGAGTCTAATTAACCGATTTAAGACATACAATATTTATATTTGAAACTGGAAGCTAATAGTGCCATAATTGCCACTAAAATTGTAGCGGTGCAAATAAAATTGTAGTGGTTCAAAGGTCTTAGCGCCATTCCTCATGAACACCGTAATTGTACTATGGTATGGACAGCATTAGTAAATTAGTCCGGAACTATGCTGGAAGTTTTCTCAAAATATGGGTATGGAATGAAGAGGAAGCATTAAATCATAAGGATGGAAAGGAAAACTACTATGATTTTTATATTGGTTAACAGTGGAAGCTATTTTGCGAAATACAAGTACGTAGTTCGAAATTTACTGCCATACTTACATTTTTTCATATAAAACAGCGGTTAAACTTTTTTTTTACAGCTTGTGCCTCAACAAGTCGATCCATTAATGTTTCACTTTCCAGCTCAACCTTCGTGGAAAAAGAATGTTCGTCTTATATTATTGATTCTAATGTAAGAAACGGAATGACAATGTTAAACAAACTATCCTGTACACTCATACCTCGGTTAACGGCCTAGATATGTTCCACAAAATTAACCCGCAAAGCGAAGTGCCGTATAACGAGTCATTTTTTTTCATACAAACCCATACAAAATCCATTAGATTGGTTCCAAATCTTCAAAAAAGTAACCAACAAATTGATAAAACGTTATAAAAACATTAAATTATTGTGTTAAATTCAGAGCACACTTATACGTAAATTTCAATTTATTGACAGGAGCCAAATTAAAATCTGCATATACGTTCATAACTACAATCAATATAATTAAGTAAGAAAAAATAGAGAAAGATTAAGATGTTGAAGTGCTTAACTGTCATCTACACGAGCGGCTGCTGGTTTTAAAAATCCTTCCAGCGTTGGTTGTTTTGCTTTATTTTTTAATTGCTTATTTATTTCTTTATGGCAATTAATAGCTTCGTTAACAGCTCTTGAAACCTTAGCACTGCATTTTTCGCCGGGATCGTTTTGGTTTCAAATTTCCAAACCCTCTTCGAAATAATGCAGTGCTTCATAAACAATTTCTTGTTGTCAACTAGCGACTCGTGAAAGGCTCAGGCTCTTGATCTGATCCCAACTCCATCCACTTTTCATTTGAAAGCGGAGCTCTGTCAGCGTTAAGAAGACTGGTGACATCGTGCTCTTCTATATTCTCAAATTGCCGGATTTAAAATGTTGCCTTAAATTTCAGGGGTAACACGATCAGCATCAGATTGGCCATTGGCAATGCATTCCGTCCATATTTTCTTCTAAACATGATTCATCGTTGGTGATTTTAATTTATTCCAAGACTCACTTATGTTATAAACAGCATCTTTGTTGTTGTGGTTCATCCAAAATTGTGTAATAGAGGATCTTCCGTATCATTAACAAGCTTAGGAAAAGTTCTGCGCAAATAATACATAGGGACTAACAAAACTTCGCTTAGATGATTGAATAAGAAAACACAAAAATAATTTTAACTTTAGATATTTAATCTTCATTTTTTTTTATTTCTTCACATAATTCCCATTTATTTCAATACATTTCTTCAGCCGATAGATCCATCTTTCAAAACAGCTATCAAAATCCTCTTTTTGAAGCTTTTCGATTTCGACATTGACTGCATTAATAATCTCCTCATTAGATGTGAAGATTTTTCCCCTCAAATCTTTTTTTATTTTCGGAAGCAGCCAAAAGTCACACGGCGCTAGATTCGGAGTATAAGGTACTGGGCGAATCTCATTAATGCCCGAGAGCGCAAGAAAGTTGTTGGTTTTTTCAGTAGTGTGCGCAGGCGCATTGTCATGGTGCAAAAAGTAGCGGCGCAGTTCCACTTTTTGTCGGTGTACTAGTAAATTTTGAAAAACTTGTGGTAAGCTTGTTTCAGTATACCAACTAGCAGTGATTGTCTGATCAGTTTTAAGAGGGATGACGGCGACCATTTTCGCGCTGGTGAAGTATATCGACATCATAACTTTTGTTGCTGACTTTTGTTGTTTGGCCTTTACTGGAGGATTTGCACCTTCTGGGCTCCATACCATGGACTGCTGTTTCTGGGTCATACTTGTTAAACCAAGATTCATCAACTGTAACGATCTTATTGAAGCAGCTTGACTCTCCATTTTCAAACTTATCCAGTAAATATTGAGCAAAACGAACACGAGCCTCTTTTTGCTCTATATTCAACATTTTTCGAACCCATCGAGCTTCTTCGAATATTTCAGGTGATAGTTTAAAATTCGTGACACAGCCATGGCAGTCAAGCCCGGTTCATCCGCTATCATCTCCTGTGTCATCCTGGCATCTTTGTCAATTTTAGCCTTCACCAGAGCCACATTTGTATCGTCGGTCGAGGATTTGGGCCGAACTTCACGAGATTCATCCTCCACAGGAAAATGGACAGTCTGGAATCTTCGGAACCATTTTGAAATATTATAGTTACAAGAGATGGTGCATTTATTCCGTATGTATTTTGGCATTCGTGCAGAATTTTGACTGGCGTGAGTTGACGTCGAAATCCGAAGAGAATGACAAAACGAATTTCTTCCTGTGTTGGCGGTGGAACTTCAACCGAGCTTAAGTCACTAATTTTTCTCTTTCTCAGCTCCATTTTAACCTATTGTTCTGAAATTTGGAAATAAATATTGTTGGATTATAAGCTACAGAAATGCATCTTTTTTTTCAAAAACTGCTAAATTGACACCAACTAAGCGAACTTTTGTTATTCCCTCCGTATGCCTTAAATGTGGCTATTGCACCCTGATCCATAGGCTGCTGTGTTTTTGGGAATATACTCAACTCTTACATTTCCAGATAGCTCACCTAAATAAACCGAACGCCCCGGAGCATTATCAAAAATAAGCAAAACTTTATTGCTTACATTTTTCTTTTCCAGCTATGTCTTGACTTCAGAGCAAAAGTAATTCTTTAAACCAATCTTAAAAGAGTGCTTTTGTCATCCAAACCTTTTTGTTCGATTTCCAAGTGACTGTTATATCTTTCTTGTTCAATCCCTTGAAAGCTCTTGGCTTTCAGACAGATACGCCAAGAGCGGCTTAGGCTTGAAATATCCTTCGGCGTTAGCACCAAGAAGAAGAGTTAAACGTTCTTTTGACACCTTATATCCTGATGTAGATTTGTCGTCGTTTGAAATAAAGGTCCGCTCAGACATTCGCTCCCAATTAGCAACCCTTTGCTAGTCTCTATGCTCAGCATTAGAACCATTCAGGCATCTCTAGGAAACAGCACCATAACCAAATTTGCCAGTAGAGGAACGCCCCAAGGTGGAGTCATCTCACCTCTACTATGGCTAATAGTCATGAATAAAATCCTTTTATGCTTAGACAGAGAAAGAATTAAAGTAGTTGGGTATGCGGACGACATGGTGATTTTAGTATCGGGACTTTTCCCTCCCGTGATAAGTGAGATCATGGAGAGTGCTCTAAGTAAAGTCACCGCATGGGCCAGAAAGTGTGGACTTGGAGTCAACCCAAATAAAACTGAACTGATGCTTTTCACCACAAAAACCAAAATACCCGAATTCAATCTTCCTCGATTAAACGGTCAGATACTCTCCTTATCTTCCAGTGCTAACTACCTAGGAGTTATTCTAGATCCTAAACTTAACTGGAAACCAAACATAGACGAACGAGTAAAGAAAGCATGTATAGCCTTCTATGCCTGCAACAGAACCTTCGGCAAAAGATGGGGCCTGCAACCAAAATTGACCCTGTGGATATACACAACCGTAGTACGCCCAATCCTTACCTACGGGTCGATAGTATGCTGGCCGGCCCTTAAAAAAGCCTATAACATAACCAAACTAAATAAGGTGCAAAGAGCAGCATGCATAGGCACCACAGGCGCCCTACGGTCAACTCCGTCAGACGCTCTAACAATCCTGCTACACCTTTTACCCCTAGATCTACATATCACAAACATATCAGCGCACAGCGCAATCAGACTCAGAGAGTCCAAGTGTTGGACTGCGAAACCCTATGGACACAGCAATATCCTAGATTCTCTACCAGGAGAACTCATATTGACTCCAATAGATGACTACATCATCCCCACATTGAACTTCACAAAGCGTTTCGATGTACAATTCCCTACAAGAAAAGATTGGCAAGATGGACAGGCGACCAGTGGTTTCGATCTAACAGTCTACACCGATGGGTCAAAAATTGACTGTGGGGTTGGTGCGGGTGTTTTTTCGGAGTCCCTGAACATCGCAAGATCGTATCGACTCCCGGACGCTGCCAGCGTCTTTCAAGCGGCCATTCGCGAAGCCTGTCGCCAAATCAAGTCACACACAAATACACTACCAAGGCAAAGAATCGCTATTTTAATCGATAGCCAAGCTGCTGTCAAAGCCATTGCCTCGGAAACCATTTCCTCGAAATTAGTACTAGAAAGCCGACAAGAGCTGGCCTCGCTAGATGGCCAATGCATGGTGACTCTAGACTGGGTTCCAGGCCACAGCAACGTTGATGGCAACGAACATGCTGACGAACTGGCCAGGCGAGGCTCAGCCCTTCAATGCTCACTTGCTGAGCAATTAAGGCAAACATCTCTTCAATCTTTCTTAGAAAAGCTAACCTTAAATGGTCCAGGTTAACGAACTGCGTCATATCCAGAAAGATGTGGCCTAACTACAACAAGACCAAAACAACCACCCTATTGAACAGAACGCGAGTTACCGCATCCACATAATGCACCGTCAACAGATAACAGATTGCCAGCCATATAATACACACACCTAATTGAAATTGTAAACCGCAAAGAATTGTAATTGCACAGGTGATTCACAGAATGACATGCAAAGTCAGCGTCTGGATAATTTCCGGCACATTTGCTCCAATCCAAGTTCATTGTCAATTCTGGGAATCATTTCTGCAAGTAATCATATTTCTCATTGTATTAACCCTTCTTCATTTAAAAAATGAAATGAATAAATTATTCTCTTGTTCAAACTCAAAGTAATAAGTTGCATTTTTTTTCGAGCTTAAGGAACTTGAACCTATAAGTGGCGCAGTCGGCTTGGCTTGGTCAATGGTTTAAATTAGTAATTGTGAATAAATAAAACTACGGCGGATTCCCGTAAACAAAATAAAATCGCGAGTGACTAGTTAATGAAACCAGCGAGTTTTAACTCCTAGTGACCAAGAACCTACCAACAAAATACCGAAGGAATATCGGACAACAAAATACCGAAGGAATATCGGACAACAAAATACCGAAGGAATATCGGACAGCAAAATACCGAAGGAACATCGGACAACAAAACACCGAAGGATCATCGGGCAACAAATAACTATTAAGGGATCATCGAAACAATGAAAATCATCCTACTACTGGGGTATATGGTTCCCCTAATAATCGCCCAAAAATTAGAAATTCATGACTTGACGAAAACACATGGTATACTCCCACTGGAAATAGGTCCAGCGAGATCAATTAAGAACCATAACAATCTCATCCACATAATAGACTTAGAAGCATACCAGACGAACATCGAGAGAATTCAACAAACCCTAACGAACTTTAGCCAAATTTATAACCTCAGACCCTCAATTGAAATGACAAAATTCAAACTTAAAGAACTTCACAACAAACTCGAATCTCTTATGCCAAAAACAAGACAGAGAAGAGGACTTATAAACGGACTAGGCTCAGTAATAAAATTTATCACCGGTAATATGGACGCATACGACGCTGAAAAAATAAATAAGGAAATCGAAAAAGTAAATTTAGAACAAACAAAATTTAACAGTAAAGCAAACTCTCAAACCATATTAAATTTACAAATGATAGAACGATTTGAGAACATAACCAAACATATAAACTATGAACAAGACGTAATTGGAAAGTATTTAAAACGCTTTCAGGAGCAAACAAACAATTCAATCCGTTCCACTACTGATGCTATCTTACATATGCAGTATCTTAACCAAATAAACCTTAATATAGATCTACTCACAAATCACATAACAAATATTGCCGAAGCAATAGTTTTAGCCAAAATAAATATAATACCTAAAATGATCTTAAACCCCACAGAACTTTTAGAGATCCATAGCATTCTCAATAACCAGTCAGTAGAAATCAAATCAGATGGACATTTATACGAATTACTTGAGCTACAGGCATATTACAATGGTTCTAGAATGATTTTTAATATTCGCATTCCAATTTTATCCCACGAAAATTACTCCCTTTTCCACATTATCCCAATCCCAGTCAATAGAACTAAAGAGATAATAACCAAACCATACATTATTAAAAACGAAGAGAGTATTCAATATTTTGATTATATTTGCCCCAGAGTAGAAGAAATGTTCTACTGTAAAGAATCCGATCAGAAAGAATTAATGAATAAATCAACATGCATCGGAAACCTTTTAAGAAATCAGCCAGCGAACTGTCCACTCAATGATGTCGGGGAAATTGAGGAAATAAACCAACCTGAGGAAAACTACATACTTTTACTTAATGTTCCTGCAACATACATAAACACAACATGCAACAATCTCCAACAAACCATAGAAGGCTCCATGTTATTACATTATAGCGATTGCGAAGTAATCATAAACGGAATCACCTACCAAAGCAATAGAAATACATATTGGGACGAAATCCACATATTTCCAGCATCCTACAATGATATTCAGCCAGAATCCACCATCGAAACATTAAACCTAAAAAAATTCAACGAATACCAGTTCAAAAACAAACAAGCAATAGAAATACTAAACAACGAAACTAAAAAACGAGACAATTATATCTACTTAGCATTAATTGTTATAACATTAGTTTTCATTACAATAATTTACAATTCCAGAAGAAGCCTTAACATTAACTTAACAGGTGACCCCAACGCTCAAGCCCAAGCAACTATCAAGCCACTTTGGCCATCGCTCTATGCCAAGGGGGGAGGAGTTACCGCATCCACATAATGCACCGTCAACAGATAACAGATTGCCAGCCATATAATACACACACCTAATTGAAATTGTAAACCGGAAAGAATTGTAATTGCACAGGTGATTCACAGAATGACATGCAAAGTCAGCGTCTGGATAATTTCCGGCACATTTGCTCCAATCCAAGTTCATTGTCAATTCTGGGAATCATTTCTGCAAGTAATCATATTTCTCATTGTATTAACCCTTCTTCATTTAAAAAATGAAATGAATAAATTATTCTCTTGTTCAAACTCAAAGTAATAAGTTGCATTTTTTTTCGAGCTTAAGGAACTTGAACCTATAAGTCGCGCAAAGACATTGCCCGTACAATCGCGATAATCACGGAACACTGGCCGGTAGGAGAGCACGCAGCCTAACTAGGTATCCCATATAATACACACTCCCGTAGTTGCAACATAGCCACCGAAAAGGAAACAATTTTCCACTACATGTGCAATTGTCCAGCACAGCACGCTAGACATCAAGCATTAGGCAAACCCTTCTACAATTCACTTGAGGAGATCTCGGGTAAGAACATAAATGAGCTAACCCTCTTCTTAAACTCTACAGGCTGGCTCTAGATTGTCCTCACCAACACACATCAACATCCAAGGTCGCATGACCCGTGGTATCAAAACGGCACAACTGTGCTAATTGGGTCTCTGTTTTACAGAACCGCCACTTCTACCTACCTACCTAGCAACCCTCTGCACCCATTTGCCATAATATTGCCTAATTACACCAAAAAGGATTTTCGGGTATCTATCGGTTTTTTTTTCCTTTGTTTTTCTATTTTTTGTGGTCCGGTAGCAAAACGAATTATCTTGTAGATCTCTCGACTTAACTTCACAAGAAATGTGATGTTGGGTTTTAAATTTTATTAAGGCCGTTATAACGAAAAATATTGACCATAAAACGGAAAGAAAGACATAAAAAAAGGCCGTTATAGCGAAAGGCCGTATAAAGAGCGCCCGTAGAGTAAGGTATGAGTGCACTTAAGAAACTGTCCATAAAGCACAATACTTATTTGACGTCATCAGGACTTGTGGAATGGCTGTCTTCTTTCGCGGGTCTCGTGGCACTCTTTTGGACGAACATTTCGAGCAACTAGTTTTATTAAAGGCCAATCCATCTTTTATTAAATTAAAAACATTAAATAAATAAACTACTTTTAATAAAAGCACCCACTGGTAACTAAGTACAAAATACTAGGTTTATCATAAACAAATACTTAAAACGGACTTGTACTTGAGAAGTACATGAAAATGTACTGGCCTGTATTACAGTACACAGTAAATATACTTACTTAGAAGAGAGTACTTGAAAAAGTACTTGTACTTGATGATTTTCAAGTACCAAGTATGTTGTACTTTTTTATTGTAGTACAATAGAAGTACAAGCTACTGGGTACTTACACAGTACTGCGGTACTTTACAACTCCAACCTCCGAAATTAATAAAAATGTTCATGTCTGGCGTCCAACAAAATGCATCTACGGAAATTTGATTACACCTGCAAGATCCCTGCGAAATTTCTCAGTATAGATCAGTATAGATATTTTCTGAATTCTTTGCAACATCTGTCAATTTTTAACCAAAAATGTCCAGCAGAAACCTTATATTCTGCTACATCCTTTTGTGCAACAAATAACATTTTTACTCAAAAAATATATTTATTTAATTCAAAAAAAGTATTCGTACATCATATTTAAATGGTTTTACTAGTATGTGTGCGGCATCGCATTTTACACGAAAACTGGGCGGATCAATTAACAAATAGGCTCGCGCACATAGTTTGAGCTTAAAATCAAATTAATTCTATAAAAATGAAAAACAAAATAAAATTAAATTAAATGAGAACAAAATAATATCCAATAGATGAGAAACAAACTCTACGGGTTATATATATTTTTTTTTTTGTAAAAAAAGGTGGTAGGACGATTTCTCAAAGAAATAAAAAAATACTCTAAAAAATACAAAGGTAGCTGAAGACCAAGCGATAGGTCCCATTTGAGCCTTAGAAGAGTCTAGATAAAGCATAGAGACAAACACCCAAAAGTGGAGCGAAACTAACGCTTACAGCTGAGTTCGTGCTAGCACAAGCCTTTGGTTTTGGCTCTCCAACGTATTTGCATAATGTTCCGCGGAAATCCTTGAGGGCCCGCTCCTGGACATCGGCGTCGTATTGCTGAAAAGAAACACCAAATTGAACAATTGTAACCTAAACAAAAGTAACATTTACCTGACGGAAAACAACAGTGGGGACACTCTTCAATGGCAGTTGGAAGGCATTGGTTATCTCACCCTGGCGCTTCAACAGTTGGCTGCCTTCGGTTGAATTTGCACATGTTTGAATGTTTTCCCACGTGTGGATGTTGTTGTCGCGGGCACATCTAGCACCGGGATAAACATTATCTGGGAAATTCTTGCCGGCCTTCATCATGCAATCGATGAAGTCCAGAGTAAGGGACTCCCGGGTGAATTCAGTTTGATAAGAGTTCGCCTGAATGTGTTCAATGGCGCAAGCATGAACTTTGTTGCCGTAGCACTCATTTGGTCCGTGATGGCAGTTGAATTCCACTTCAGAGCCACGAGTTTCAAACTATTTGCAAATATGTAAATTGGTTACATTGTTTAGGTTGTGATGATGTGCAACTAACCTGTGACTTTCCAAATGGCACCCAAGTAATGTCAACGAATTCTTTGAGTTCATCGCGGAGCGCTGGATGGATTTGTTGGGTAATTAGGGCAGCGCTATCCGGGCAGAGGGATTCATAATAGACAGTCAAGGGAACCTGAAAAATAAAAATGAAATAAATGAGTATTATCAGTGCTGCTGAGTGAATGAGGTACATACATATGTCAATTAACATTAAAAACTGATTCAAGATATTAATCTGAATCATCTGTGGCTCAAATAGTTCGAACTTAAGCAGAACTGTCTGTCGAGCATATAAAACTGTAGCTACGAGTATAAATTAACTTACACAAGATATGTACTTTAGTTAAAGGCTAATCTAGATGAATTCAAGCAATAATTGAAGACTTACGAGCCTGTGGAGTCAGTAGATGTTGTGTGAGAGTTCTTAAAAACAAAAATCCATTTATGCTCATTGGCGCCAATGTAATACAAGAAATGTCTACCCCCTACGCTCTTTAAGAGCAAATCTGATGAAATCAGACAATACTGCTTCATAATGTATTCTCTGCTCTGTACTAAAAAAAAAATAAAACAAACAAAAATTAGATCTAGAACTTAATTTCAAGAGTCAGTCAGTGCAAAGTGGTTTAAACTTTGAAGCCTCGAACGTAGCCTTCACAGCTCGCTATTTTCTTCCAATCCAAGGTATACGAACGTGTTTGAACAAATTTTTGAATGACCGTACCTCGAATGTTGAATAGGGAATTCTCCAAAACAGTAATGGTGTCAAATTTTTTACAAACCGCCCATAGACACGGCCACTTTTTCTTACATTTTGTTTTTTCAAAATGCCTTAGTATGTATATTTAGTTACGTTAAGTATGCGTGCGAAGAAGAAAGAAGTGCAGCGTAGTGTGAGACATGACAAACGTCAACACATCAACTCACTGGCTTCAAGGACTGAAGAAGCAGCGAGCAGGTGCGGCAGTAGGACTGTTTATAGCATCATTAACGAGCTGACTGGTGGTCGGAACTCCAAACAACAACGGTAACCTTCTGATCTCGGATGAGAGACCAGCTCACTAGATTGAGACATTTTACTACAGTGCTAAACCACTTAGACGATGGCGGTATGATCTCGAACTCGAATGAGCAGTTCGAAGCAACAAGTTCCCGAATTCGCACCGTACCTCCCAGTAAAACCGAAATAATAACAGCAATCAAGTCCCTCAAGAAGAACAAGGCGGTGGGTATTGATGGCATCTCTGCCGAACTATTTCAAGCGGCGCCGAATACATCGGCAAATCTGCTGCACCCTCTTATACGGAGAGCTTGGCATAGTGAACAATTTCCGCAGGAGTGGAAAAGGGGGATGATAATAAAACTTCCGAAAAAGGGGACTTGACGGAATGCGGAAACTGGCGAGGTATTTGCTTTCTACCAGCCGTAGCTAAAATAACAGCTAAACAAATTGTGGAACGAATCACAAAGCATTTAGATTCAACTCTCGACGTCGAACAGACAGGCTTTCGCGCTGGATCCTCCTGCATCGACCACATAACATCTTACAGATCATAATCAAACAATGCGCTGAGTACAGGTCTCCGCTACATGTACTGTTTATCGACTTCGAGAAGGCTTTCGACAGCTTGAATCGAGATGCTATCTGTTTGGCCTTGCGCAGGAGAGGCATCTCAGAAAAACTTATAGCTATTATCAAGGTTACATACGAGGGTGGTAAGTGTCACGTCTTACACAATGGTAAGGCGTCGGAGGAAGTCCAAAGTGGAGTACGTCAAGGTTGCATACTGTCGCCACTATTGTTCTTGGTGGTTATCAGCGATGTACTCCGTGCAGCATTGACGGAAGGCAACTATGGAATTCGTTGGGCTATGATATCTTACCTTAAACACCTAGATTACGCTGACGATGTTTGTCTACTTTCACACCGGATAATGGATCTTCATTTGATGGCCCAAAATCTAGAAGATGAACCAAACAAAGTGGGGCTAAAAATAAACACAACCAAAACAAAAGCCCTGAGCACATCTTATACCCGCACTCAACTTAAAATTGCCCGACAGGAAGTCGAGAAAGTTGATAACTTTCTTTATTTAAGAAGTGTGGTCTCGGCTAACCGCGGTGGCACCGAACTGAATGTGTGCAGCAGAAACGGGAAGGCTAAAGCTGCGTTCGGAATGCTATCCAAAATCTGGAGAAGCAATGTTATCAGCTTATAGCCACATCGACTATTTAGAGGTTCTTAAAAAGAAAATCCAAATCAATAAAGCTCTAACAAATCATGAAAATTATATGTATCTCTGTAAGGGGATAACATTCTTATTTTCTCAGTTCTTGCCGTATCTAACCCACAGAAAGGTTCTCGCCCCCCAAAAAAAAACTCGTCATATTGTATTTAAGACTTTGTATGCTTTATACAGAACTATCCTCTGCTCCCAAAAATAGCTCGACAGCTTGTTTTCCTGTAGGTGTCGTCTGCCAGATAACAGCTTTTGGGTCGTATCGCCCTTTAATATTTTGCAAAACCCTCAATTCTTAACAGTAACTGCGCCTAAAAATTTTTTTTTTTTTAATGCTAACTTCCGCCTGAGACTTCTACTGTTTAATTGAAATTGAACAAGGTACTCGTTTGGAAATTGAAAAGATATTAGAAAGAGTTGTTTTTGTGCAGTGGTTTGAAACTGAAGTAAGTGATGTTAGGTTTCAGGATATGCTTACTCCGTGGGTGGTGTCCGAACTTAGGTGCTATGTTTGCATTCGATTCTGATTTCTAGTTATTATTTTCAGTATGTCTAAGTGATGAGTTATTACATCATTTAATTTAATTGCTAGAAAACCTGAACAGATACGGTTTGCACTTGAACCAAGAACCTGCCACTTCGTAACCGAACACATTACAATCATAACACCATGCGATCCAAATTTCCTTCTTTATCCTTGTAGATCTGATCCCTCTTTATGTTCTAGAGACTAATCAATTGTGGTTACGAAGTAAAACAAAATTAGAATTTAAAGATTTTCAGACATACTTTGTTGAAAGTTGGGAAATCACTAATTTTTTTTCAGTAAACTCGCTCACCACAAAAGCTCATTATATATTCAATAACTTTCAGATAGAGCTACATGGATGACAAGGTATTAGAGGTTGCAAAAGCAATAAAAAAAACTATTGTTACAGCAGCTTAAAGAGGCTAAGGCTGAATTTTAGTTAGCGTCATGTTTAAAATTGAAATTTATATCTCATAGCCCATCGAATAAACTGAACTCACAACATTGCATCATTACCAGGTTGCTAAGTTGAACAGCATCTCTGATGAAGCACAATATAACATGCATTGATTTTGTTACGTGATGCAATGGCTTAGTTAATGTTCAATCCAGCTGTTCGATTACTATGGTGATAATTAGTAAAAAAATGTACAAGCAATTTTTTTCAGACACTCCTTCAGTCTAAACGTTCGTCTTAAATTGGATGAACAAATTTGGTTCTGTTCAAAAACGATATATGTATGTACGTATAACTTCTTTTTTTTTAACGAACTACACACGCCAGATGTCCGGCTGGAGCACAGTCCATGTTCTGAGCTCTTACGAGAGCTCGGCGCAACGAGCAATCGGAAACAAATTGTCAAACCCTCTCGGGAACCAAAATTAGTGTTTTTTGAGTTTTTTTTCTTCCTCCTCAGGTTGGATTCGGCGTCGGACCCTGCAGTTTTGGAACGATGGTGAAAAATCTCGAAAGACACTTAGCAGCACCCCTGTTTTAGAGTTCAAGAAAAACAGGAGATATCCTGTTTAGGGGGACAAATAACAGGAGATCCCAAAAACATGAATAAACAACAAGCAAATTACATTTAAATTTTTGAAGAATAACCACTGAGAAATCATAAATTACTAAAAAAAGAAATACCAGGTCCGAACTCCAATTGTCAGATACTACTACACAGGAATGAACTTGAACAAGGATGTTACATGGTAGACCGTTGTTGGTGCATAATGCGTTAAGGGGATATTTACGCTTTATATAGTGTTAATAACTCGATTTAAAAAAAAAAAAACAAACATGAACAATAAACAAATAAATAAAAGTAATATTAATAACTAAAGGGTGGCAATGATGCAGTGGGTGGTGTGTTTGCTCGTTAAAGAAAAAATAATAAAAAAATATTAATACTCGTAACTAGCGGATGCCCTGCGTGTGCTGCAACGCCATCGTAAAGTAATCGCACTATGTGCATAATCTTCCTCTTTTTAAAACATACTTTATGTCTTAGTTTAAGCTTCATTCGCGAAGTAGTTTCGAAGTTTATCGAAAACAAACAAACAAACGGAGTCTTATTTTTATGTATACATTAACTTTGTGCGATTGCGCGTGAATGTGTTGCCGTGAGAAATGTAATTTTATCGTAAACTGTCACCGGGGAGGAGTGCTGTAGTAATCATTTCGAGATTTGGTGTTCAGCGAAAAAAACTTAAAAACTTTTGATTTACGTGCACTTCTCACATCATAACATATACATATATTGTGTAAGTTTCAGCTCAATCGGGTGGTTAGTTTTTGAGTTTGAAATTTTTTGCATTCAGCGCCTTCTGTCGGAAAACTTTTACGTGCACTTGCCACTTCATATCAAATATTATACAATATATTTTGCAAGTTTCAGCTCCATCGGATGGTCAGTTTTTGAGTTTTTAGCGTACAATAGGGGTGGCAATGGTGTAGTGTTAACGTTGTCAATTGCCACGCTAATGGTTCATGGTTCAAATCTTGACTTCAGTAAGCCTTTATTAATTTTTCATGAAATATATAAAGACAGTGCGATCAATTGCGAAGTCTTGTGTGAACACTACTGCGAAGGGATAACACTGGCAGTGGCTTGGTCATAGGGCTGGAAAAATTGTTCGCCCTATTGTACGAGTATGCTTAATTTGCCTATGACGCCGGTGATCGTAAAAAAAAAAAATACTGTGAATCAGAAGCAAAGGCAAACAAAAAAAAAATATCTCCTCAGTTATCTGGACGCTACCCTCGGAGTTTCTCTGAAGCACAAAAAACTGAGCTTTAGACCACTATACCAAATCTTCTCTCTCTGTCTATCATTTCCAACTTCCGCACTGCACAAAAACATGTTAAGGGTATTCATAACCCCTTGAGTGCTCGCAAATTATAAAAAAAAAAACATACGAACAGGCAATTTTTATGTACATATTGTAGCATCCACAGAAAGTACCATCACACTACTTTACTAACGAGCATGGTGTGGATACTAACTAACAGAAGTAACTCCATCTGTCTGGCAAACTGCAATCCTGCACATCGGTTTGTTTCACATTCCACAGTTCATCTCTAGTGACATCTAGCATGTTCTAGAGCTTCTTGTATTTGATATAAATACACCAACCATCACCACAGTCAGGATAGTCGTTTGATTTGAACCGATTATCGCAAAATTGCGATTACTGTGAGAGTTAAATAAGCGAGATTGTGACTAAAAGTAAATTTGTAAAAACAGTTTAAATTGAAATAAATGACGAGTGAATTTGATAGTTGCTTAGAAATAAACAGTTTAAATGCACAGAAGACAGTTTTATTATTACGAACCCCAGCAGGAATATTACAATATGTATATGGACATAGTTACCCATCTAAGTTATTATTTATTTTCCATTCTCTAGTATTTCATAGTTTTATTTAGTTTAGTTTAGTTTATTTCATCTACTGAGCTTAACTCTAACAGATTTCAGATAGGTAATTCAGTAATATAGCAATAATAATAATAAGTAATATTGAGTAGTATTAAAATTCAGAATTACATGCTCGTATATGTATTTCAGGACATATTCAGATTCAATATTGATAATTTAAATTTCGATCTACCATCACATAAATCTATTTCGGTACAGACAGAATTGAAAAGTTGTATACATTTAGCATTGGTTCGTTAAGACCATAATTGTAAAAATGTCTAGGGTTCAATAAATAGTTTCTTGTTCGAAGAATTCTTTCTGGTGCATATAAATAACAATTTTCAAGTATATAGGGACAAACTATACGATAAGAAAACACATCATGCATAAACAGTATACTTATACAAAGAACATTTCGCTCATCGAGCGTGCTCTGAACGTGCCCTGAACTGAGCGTGCTCAGAGCGCTCTGATTTGTTTATGAAACACACTTGAGCAATGGCTGTGCTCAGGATTTTGCTCTGAACGCTCGGTCAAATTATTCAGAGCTCATAGAGTGCGCTCTGAGCATACTCTGAACGGAAAAAGAAAAACGAATTCCGAGCTCTGATGTGTCTGAGCTAAAAAAGAAACACAACTTTTTTTTTTGACAGCTCAGGCTCTGCTCTGAACTAAAAAAGAAAAACGCCTATTATGTCAAGATTTAATTTCATTTGCTTTATAATAAATCTTGTAAGGGACTTTTGTACCCGTTCTAGTCGAATTATAGAGTTCACATAGATTGGACACCAGACTATAGAGCAATACTTAAGGAAAGGATGCAATAGAGACATATAAATAGACTTAAGAGTATATGGGTTCGAAAATTCAGCACATGTTCGCTTAAGAAATCCAAGCATCGAGTTTGCTTTAGCAACAACATAATCTATGTGCAACGAAAATGAAAGTTTCGTATCAAAAATCACACCGAGATCTTTAATTTCAGTTTTACGAGAAAAACAGGTCCCGGAAATTTTATAGCCATTAATAACAGGAACTAGTATATGGTACACAGAAAAAGAATGACATTTATTTATGTTCAAGGTAAGTCGATTAAACTCACACTAATCAACTATTGTGTTGAAATCATTTTAAAGACTTTCACAATCATAAATATTTTTAACACGAAAAAAGATCTTTAAGTCATTGGCGTACATCAAGCAGTTAGCATGATTAAGCAATGAAGGGATCTTATTAATAAAAAAATTAAAGAGCAAATGCCCTAAGTGGCTACCTTCTGGGACACCAGATAAGACCTAAATGAGTCTAGATTGAGAACAACCAATTGTAACATGCTGCTTTCTATTTAAAAGGTAACTAGAAATCCACATAAGTAGCATCGAATGAATGCCAAAAGATCTTAGTTTGGTTATAAGAGTACTATGACATACTTAGTCAAACGCCTTCTTGAAATCAGTAAAAATTACATCAACTTGATATCCCGACTTCACAGAATCAAAAAGATATTTTGTAAACAGCGTCAAGTTGGTTAACGTGGATCTTCCAGATACAAATCCATGTTGTTGCAATGATATTTGTTCCTTACTTGTGAAAGTTTCTTGTAAGAATTGACTCGAACAGTTTGGGAATAGCTGAAAGTTTAGAAATTCCACGATAATTTTCAACCTTTTGTCGGGGTCCGGCTTTGAATGTGGAAGTCATAGGTAAATGAAAATGTTCATTCATTCAAAAACATACCAGAAGTTAAGGATAAATTGAAGATGAGTTTTAATGGTAAGGACAGGGATGCATTGTTTAAGAACATCAAAAGGAATATGGTCAAGACCAGCCCTTTGTCAAGAGTTCAAATATTGCATGCCTTGTAAAACATCGTCAATTGAAAAATACAGCGATTCTTTACTTTTAATACAATTATGTGTATTACTATCAAAAGACAGACTAAGATTCAAGTGATCAACATAAACTGATTCAAAAAACTTTGCAAAGAGCTCACAAGTTAAATCAATACTACAAGAAACAACACCTCCAAATTCCATATTTTGCGGGATACCATTTACCTTTCTTTTCCTATTTAAAAATGCCCAGAAACCTTTAGGATTCTTTGAAATTTGAGACTCACTGTTCAACAATATGTATGTTTATATAAAAATTTATTTAGAAATTCATATTCACGGCGCAATTTACAAAAATGTATTTTGTCGAAATCAAATCGTGACTTCTTGAATAATTTAAACGCTTTGTTTTTAGCATTCTTCAAATTTATTAGGCTTTGATTATGCCACGGTAATTTGCAAGACTATCTTTTCTTTATAAGAGGCACGAACTTACTCAGTTCCATAATCTAATATATTCAAACAATTTTTCTTTAAGTTGTAGACCAAAATGCTCGACCAATAAACCGAGCCAAAATAATTGTTCAAGGCATTATAATTAGCTTTTAAAAAATTATAACTCATGTCATAATTATTTAAATTAGAATCTATTACTGCAAAAGTACTGCACTGCAAATCAAGATATAGAGCAATGTGATGAATAGAATTTTTCATGATAAAACTTCTCGGATAGAACAATTTAAGCTATTGTTTAAAAATACTAGATCAAATCTCACTTGCATTTTGTTTTCCTCAATATGGCATTACCTCACTCAACTGTAGGGACTTTAAGAATAACTTAATAGTTGCAATCTCTTAGCCAGTAAACTGTAAACTAAGTCCAATATTTAATAGGAATTATTTCCAGTTGTTGCATTATTTACACAACAATTTTCTTGGAATACGTTTATTGTTATATCGTAAATAAAAGTATGTTCTGGCATTTTAAAGTATACTACCTACTCGTAAGTTTGACAAAAACTAATAAACAGTGTATACAGCTGTGTTCTATACTTTAGATTGGAGCTCTCGTTAAGCGGAGAACTTTTGATTTATAAGAATACAAATAACAAAACCTGTTTAAATTAAAATAAACTCTGCGGTAAGACGTTAAGGAATAATTTACTTTTCAAAACACTCGACTGCATTGTAATTGTCTTCAAATTTTCCCTAGCTCGTCCTCTTGGACGTGTTTCACAAATAAATTACCTTATTTGAGAAGACAATAAGACAAGTGTAGTAAATGTAACTACTGACGAATATTTGCGGTCAATTAGCATATTTGATACATGGGTTCTGTTTTTATTTTTCACGCATTCACGGTGAATAAACAAATAATGAAACTGACTCATTTGTTGTTTGCCTGTTCTTTTGTTAGAGGGTTGACTCCTTGCGAGTTTTTTTTTTTTTTTTTTGTATTTTTCGATAAAATTAACTTTTTATTCAGATGATGTAGTTTTTAATTGTTTCGGTTGAATGGAATCAATGGAGTGCTTTGAGTGCCTGGTGGGTGGGTCCAGAGCCAATAAACTCGTGAAATATTTTGATCTTGAAGGTTATGAAAAAAGTATTTGAGACAAAAGAATAAAAAATGAAAGACATCTTTGTCAAAAATGATGCTCAAGACTTCTTGTTTAAAACAGAAACTTATAAAGCTTAATAATTCTATCGATTTCCTTTAATATTTAGCATTAGTGAAAGCTTCCCATTTAAAACTGTATTTTGTTATATAAATATGTCTCCGATAGAGCATTAGGCCGTCTTTGCTCTCGCCGTCCCAACATGCGTACATACTGCAACGGCAAATCCGTTGAGACAGCCTTACACTCGCTTGCGCGGATCATTGAAAAATCTCTGAGTATTAAAGAATATACTATGGTGGCTTTCCTTGACATTGAGGGAGCTTTTAACAATGTCAAACCAAAGGCAATCACAGACGCACTTGCAAACCTGAAAGTGGATACTTCGCTCGGAGTGTTGATCAATTAATTGCTAACACACAGGAATATCAACACACAGCTGGGCGGAGCATCGGCCAGAAGATTTGCCTGCTGCGGAACACCCCATCACCGGTCATCGGTCACCGGTGCGTTTGCAAGCATTGAGGCGGAAGCGGCCAAAATGGATTTAGCGATAAACGAGGGCAAAACCAAGTATATGCTGTCAACAAGAAGGGAAAGCCAACACCGACAAATTGGACAAAACGTCACGGTGGGCAGCTATAACTTCGAGGTAGTAAGGGACTTTATCTACCTTGGCTCTGCTATAAATTCTACGAACAAGATCAGCGCAGAAATCAATCGAAGAATAACTCTTGCCAATCGCTGTTTTTTTGGGCTTATAAGGCAATTCAACAGCAAAGCCCTATCTCGAACAACTAAGGAGACTCTATATAAGATCTTGATCATCCCAGTCCTGCAATACGGCGCTGAAACATGGACTTTATTAAAAGAGGATGAAGATATCCTTGGTCGCTTCGAGACAAAAATTCTTCGTAAGATTTTCGGTCCCGTTTGCGTTGACGGGTTTTGGAGGAGAAGATTCAATCACGAACTATACGAGCTGTACAGCGACATTGACCTAGTCAAAAAACTGCATATTGGACGTCTGAGATGGCTAGGACATGTAGAGCGAATGGACACCAACGCTCCGGCCCGCAGAGTCTTCGAATCTAACCCCGAGGGACGACGCAGTAGAGGGAATCATCGCCGTAGGTGGCGCGCACAAGTTCAAGGGGACCTCGACCAACTTGGAGTGCGCAACTGGAGGCAATTAGCTAAAGACCGAGCTAAATGGAGAGGATTGTTGGTTGAGGCCCAGGTTCACCCCGAACTGTAGCGCCACCTAAGTAAGTAAGTAAAGAACACCCCAAGGTGCAGTCTTGTCACATCTTCTGTGGAATCTGGTAGTGGTGATTGCCTATGCTGATGACATTGCGATTGCTGCGTCTGGCAAGCACCCAGACACTCTCAAGGAAATCCTCCAATATGCTCTCTCTCGGCTCACTAGGTGGGCCTCCAAATGTGGATTGGGGATTAACCCTCATAAAACAGAACTCGTTCTCTTCACAAAAAAATATAAACTTCCCTTCGTAGACCCTCCTATGATTAATGGCACCAGTTTCACCTTCACTGTTAATGCAAAATACCTGGGTCTTATTCTGGACAGAAAACTGAACTGGAAAGCCAATCTACTTGAACGTGTAAGGAAAGCCAATGTAGCTCTCTATTCCTGTAAAAAGGCCATAAGTAGGAGCTGGGGTATGAAACCTGAAATCACTCGCTGGCTTTATGTGTCCGTTATCAGGCCTATACTACTCTATGGCGTTATCGTCTGGTGGCCTACTCTTGATATGGCTGTCCATCTCTCTCAGTTAGCTAAAGTGCAAAGATCTGCATGCACCTGCATCAGTGGTGCACTAAGAACTACTCCCTCTGCGGCATTGGACATTTTGTTCAACCTGCTACTCCTAGATATCTTTGGTAGACAGAATGCTGACAGTGCAGCCATCAGTCTTAAAACCTCCTCTCAGTGGTCTAGTTATCACAGTGGGCACTCTTCGATCCTTGATCTTCTGAACTTCACACATGGAAACACGGACTACACCCCACCGAAACTGAGGTTTGACCGAAACTTCCGTACGAGTATCCCTGAACGGGATAAATGGAATAACTCTCCGACTTATGATGGTAATTCGGTGCAATTCTACACAAATGGCTCTAAGACCGACGGTGGGGTGGGCTGTGGTGTTTTCTCCGGAAAGCTCAACCCGAGCATCTCGTTCCGCCTCGCTGATCATTGTAGCGTTCTTCAGGGGAAAATCATGGCGTTTAAGGAAGCCCTGTCCTGGCTAAAATGCAATGTATTGTTTGTCAGGGATATTAGCATTTTCACTGACAGTCAAGCGGCTATCGGTCCCTGGAATCGTGCTCTTTCGCTTCAAAGACCGTCTTAGACTGCCGTTTGTCCCTTACGGAGATGACAGAGGAGTTCAACATTCACCTATGCTGGTTGCCAGGCCACAGAGACATTCCAGGAAACTGTCGAGCGGACGAGCTCGCCAGACAGGGTACTACTCTAAGGATTCTGCCAGTTAGGCAAGCCCTTGGTATGCCCCTCGCTACATGTAAGCGTTTACTGAAGCTGAACGCTATTAGCAAGACCAACTTTAGGTGGGAAATTGGCTCAACCTGTCACATTTCGAGGCAGATCTGGCCTAAGCTGGACCAGAAAAATAGTGCCGAGTTGGTTAAACTAAAGCGATTACAGATCAGCTGCGTTATCAGTGTCATCACTGGACACTGTCTAATTGGCCAACATGCCAAAAGACTTGGCCTCTTTTCCAATAACTTCTGCAGGAGCTGTAGAGACGAGGAAGAGGAGGAAACCATCCATCACTTCCTATGCACATGTCCTGCTCTATCACGTAAAAGAATGCTCCATTTAGGGGCCCCCTTCCTTGACGACCTCAGCGATTTGGCGTCCTTAGACGTCATGAGCATCTATCGCTTCATCAAAAGCTCCGGTTGGTTTTATTAGTCTCTAAGTGGTCTAATGGTAGATCCTTGGCATCACAATGGATCATTACTGGTCTAAGTGTATCTGCATCGACGTGCAGACAGCCAATCTAACCTAACCTATATAAATATGTAGACCGCTGCAAGATCAAAATTTGCGTGAGAATACAGCTCATTAACATAAGTGACTGATGTACAATATTTCAAAGTGATTGCTCGCGATGTTGGTCTATTTCGTAACAGACCCAGGTGCCGCTTTCACCAGTGAAGAGTTTCGTCCGTATTGCAATATAGAGGGTATAGATCATTATCTTGTCACTACGAGCTTGTTCCGCGCAAATGAACTTCATTATTATTTCAGTACCTTCCAAGGATATACGAGGTGGAGTTTTTAAGTTTTAAGCGAAATGGGGGGTAAGAAGTGAAAATAAAAATGAAAATTTATTTTTCTTTTTCAATATATTCACCTGCTACCCTAATACATTTTCTGATCTTTCAATTAGTTTATGTAAAAAAAAATGTTTTTGTCTTTGTCGGAAAAGTAAGCCGAAACCGGGTCCTTTATTTCCTTATCGCTTGAAAACTTCTTCCCACGAAGTTCCCTTTTCAATTTTGGGAAAAGATAATAATCGGTGGGGGCCAGGTCAGGGCTGTAGCGTAGGTGATCCAAAATATCGAAGCCCATCTTATGCAGGGCAGCCAACGCAGCACGACTCTTGTGAACAGGCGCGTTTTCGTGCAGAAGGAGAACACCTTTGGTTAATTTTCCCCACCTTTTTTCTTTTATGGCTTCTTTCAACCACAGGATTGAAACGTAGTATTCTCTGGTTATAAAGACGCCTTTGTCGCTATAATCTATCAATACGATCCCCCCTGAGTCCCAAAAAACGATCGCCATGATTTTTCCACCAGACTGTGACACCTCAAACTTATAAGGCGGTGGTGCGCATTTTTTGTGGCACTGCATAGTCTTGTTTGGGCACTGCATAGTCATTGTCTTCACTACAGAGGTCCAAAAACGCACGAGCATTTACTAGATTTTCTCCATATTCTATACTTTCTTCCCGATTGAGTTGCTTGGTCGACGATAGTTCAAAAACGAATGGCTCGATTAAATAATATTATTATACTAATAATGAGTCGCTGAACTCGATACGTCTCAGTTAACTACCCTCACTAATGACCTTCCTACTCATTCCGCGAACTTAAAAACGCCCCTCCGTAATTAATGAAGAGATCTTCAGCAACTTGCAAGATCCGCAATTAGGAAGGAGTAAAAAAAAAAAAATAATAATAATACAAATTAATTCTAAACCAGCAAGACTATGCATGGTAGGATGTTATCAAATGGATGCAATGCGGGTCGTGACTTAAATGAAAGGCGAAGTTTCTGAATCTTGTCAAAGCAAACAATACTTATGATGTCAGCCGTGGACCGAAGCAAACAACAACGTGTTCAGAATATTCGAAGCCTTGGTGTTGCGAAAAGTTGTTTGAGCCAAACAACTCCCAGGATGGCCAAAATGTGGGACCTGAACTCCTTCATTAAGATGATATTTTAAAGATGACTGTGAACTGCGAATTTTTATGATGACCTCAGCTGACAGTGTATGGGAAAGAGTTAAGTGGATGAGAACCGCAACGACGTAAACTGAATTTTAACCCGTGTACTTTCTTTAAATAAACTTTTCTTATCAACGTTTCATTTAACATTAAATTGCTATATTTCTCGAAATACATAGATGACTGCAGGAACAACATTTTCGTGATCTGACTCCACTTAGTAATGTACCTTTGCGAACTTAAAATGCCAACAATTACATATACAGAGCATTTAATGCTTGACGTACATTAAAATGATTACACGCGATATACTGCACGTAGTTCTATTTCTACTAATAGTGCATTTAGAATACTGCAGGCAAACAACTTTATTTAATTTAATAATGAATATATTTTAGATTAATTTGCCCATTAGAGTACATCCTAGAAATTAATAAAAAAAAGATGGCCTGTTAGGAATTTCTTTAATAGATAATGGATATAATTCACCATCATGTCGCACTTATAGTATTTGCACGATATAACCGCGAATGAGACAAGTATCTTCCCGTTAATATTCAACAATGAAAAATGGGCAACTCAATTTAAATGTAACAGCTAGGTCACGAATTTTTTGATTTTAAAAACGGCTATCTTCATTCAAATCACGACTATCAATGAATAAAGGTTCGAAAGAGAGCAGTGGATATGGGCTCTTAAATTAAACAGGTAAACCATATCCTCCTCTAGAAAGTAAAGACTGGTGCAATATTAAATTACGTCTAAGATATTCTAAAGCCTTTTTTTTTGGATATGTCAAATAACGTAACATTTCATGAAAACTCCAGGTTAACTGTCTATCTATCTAGATATTCTTGAACTGCTAATAATTAACTTATTCACTTATAGCTACGATATGCACAGAAAGCAGACAAATTTAAGGCTACCCATACCAGGTTGTCAAAAAAAAGTGAATTTACAAAACGCATAGCTTTCATATGGA
Organism: Brachypalpus laphriformis; assembly: GCA_945910035.1. NCBI lineage: Eukaryota > Metazoa > Arthropoda > Insecta > Diptera > Syrphidae > Brachypalpus > Brachypalpus laphriformis. The sequence goes on from OX246754.1 coordinate 285,202,195, forward strand.
TCAGAAGCAGATTATTGCTCTTTGGATGAACTGCCGATATCTATAGCAACATGGGCACATTCAGAAGAGTCAAAATCAATGTATGATACTTAAGAGTCTTGGATTAGGCGTGTCAAGAACATCTAGGAACATTACCCATCGAGACATATCAAATACAACCAGCCGGTTAAAAATAAAATAGACGTTGCATTCGAGAGCTAAAGTCTGGGGTGAGCTTTGGGGTCAATCAACAAGCTAGGGTATGTTTAACCAGCTTCCTCCAGTTGTGGATGCCAGGTTGATTGAGGTCCCTTCCACTTGTAAGTGCCACTTAACATAAGATTAGGCTTTTCTCCACTGTGCTACGCATGGATAACGAAATCGGGAAATCGGAAATTTCTATTGACGTACTCTTAAAGAACTATAGATACATAGTACATATATTGTTCATAGTATTTTCAGAATGAAACACAATCTGCGACTGTTTTGTTCCAATGAAGAGCCATTCACAATGGCTTGGGGTATTTGCAAGGTCGCTGTTTCCTCTAGAGATTGAAATTATTGAAGAGGTATCCCGATTGAAGAGATACATATTCAACCTGCAATCTCGTTTCTGTGCAAATTGCCTACATCGTGTATATAAAAGAACAACGGCAAGCTAATCAAAACTAGAACACTTCCTCGTAAACAAAATTATCTTAAATGCTTTACTTTGAAGTCTAAAATTGCATCCCTGCCTTCTTAAGCAACATAATACTATTGTTTTCTTAATGGCAGTCAGACTGCTTATCCACTTCACTATGAAACTACAATGCATCATCATAAAATTATAAAATACAACTATGACGATTAAAATTCAAAACATTTAGATTCTCATAGCTATGTTCGCATATTTAAAGATTCTAGCGTGACTTCGGGTGACTCTTCGAATACCATGTCAATTGAACGTCATTAAATGAAAAGACTTCAACGTCAACTGATTGTTTCATTGCCAGACTGACCTTTACTTTCACATTTAAACTACTAATTAACTTCGGAGTCAATCAAAGAAAAATTTAACCATTGGTTTAGTTCTTCAACAATAAGATCTTTTACATGAGTTGCCGTGCATTCTGATTTATAATGCGAGTATAAAAAACGTCTGCTGAGCAACGTTGCTAGCAAACGTTTGTTTTCAAGATTTAAAATTCAAGCCCGCAGAAAAGCGGATCTACTGCAGGGTTCAAATTACGGAACTCACAGAAAACCTTGGAGCCTCAGGCACAGTGGGCGGCGCCCACACGGTGTTGGAATCCTTAAATAATTTTGAGAGCCCAAGTCAAACTGTAGCGTTTTGTATATTTCCCTGTGGGTGGACGACTCTGCTTCCTGAATGGATTTTTCATCGATATGTGTATTTACGTAGGATAAGAAGTCATAGAGCGCATAGTTCTAACTGAATCGCGCATCCCATTCCAGTTCAAGGTCGTATTCATAACGATCTGCGAAATTTAAAATATCTTTAAGTCAAAGGCTTCTAGTACTTACTTGGTAGCCTCGTCTCTCTCAATTTGAATGTACTGAGCACGTAATCAATACTCAGTTTAAGAGTCTGTAAAAAATATGGGTCAAGTCCTTTTTCGACAATAAACATTGCAGTTGCAGGAAGTCTGAATGTTCTTCGTAGATAGAACCTCTGTAGCTTTTCTACCGTGTCATACCATATATAATCCGATGCTTGTGCTCCGTAGAACAAAATTGATTTTGACAAAGTCTCAAAGATGTGATATTTTACATTGTGAGGAATCCTTCGGTTCTGAAAACAATCGTGCCATGTTGAACAAATTGAGCTTTTTGCCTTTAATAGTTTGTCGGCTAGATGCTCTTCCATGCTAAGGTTATTAGAAATAACCATTCCCAAGTACTTGCACTGTTTAACCACCTGTATTGGTTCGCCATTAAGAAAACCTTCTCTCCGCTCTAGATATCCTGCCAACGCCCCTTTTGAAAATCATAACTTTCGATTTGTTTATATTTATATCTAATTTCTACAGCTGAGAAAAGTTGCATACTCGATTTATCATTCGCTGCAATGTATCAGGTGACGCTACCAACAAAACAACATCGTCAGCGTGCAAAAAGGCCTTAATAAGCATGTCCGCTAATTGGATCCTCCCGGAAGATAATCGACGATGTCATCGAGGTACATCATTGTCTTACTCCCACGCCTGTATTGAACCACTTTGACATTCCATCGCCATTCCAAACTGCAGATTTTGTACCGTCGCACAGGTCTAATCTATGAAGAATGCATAGAGCTTTTGAACAGACCTATAAACTACGAGTTTCTAAATATGAAGAATGTATGAAACAACAAAATCCATTCGAATCAAATATTTCTAAATGTCTAGCTATTCAATTCGTTAAAACCATATACATATTAAGCGTTTGACATTTTTGAAGTTCATACGCATTACCCAACAATTTAACTGCAATTCACTTTCCACTCAATGATTTCAAACATATGTAGATACATTCGAGTATCTATGCATACAAAACGAAACGTTTAAATAGAATTATGACCATGCTGGCAGCAGCTCCCATTTTTGCAAAGTCAGGGGAACTAATAGAATTAGCAAATGGATAGATATCTACTGGGAGACTTTGAAGTCATTATCTAAGTTTCGTGATGCCAATATCGAAAACTACCTATTATAATAAAAGATGACGATACTCAACATGAATGTTTGTTCTTTTCAGCGTGTATAGTTACAAAAACCAGTTCTTTGTTATGGATAATAGCAAATTCACGGCAAGCTATTAAATATTGCGTCAAAAATAAAAAATAAAAATTAAAAATAAGTATCGCCTCGAATTGTTATGGTTGAAATTTATACTAACGACGCCGGCCGGTTAGAAATACGTAAAAGCGTAAAAGAGGTGCAAATTTGCTGATTTTTGATAGGAAGTCAGTTAAATTAGTTTACAGGTAGAGGGAGACATACTCGTATTTGCTGTATGTAATATATACTGAATACACGTGACGTTCGAAGCGAATATCTTTCAGGGAATGCTCTTTCCCTGAAATGTTTTCATGTACAGGTACAAGTGGTTGTCAGAACAAAAGTTTTCACTGAATTTATTTGAAATATATCGGTCTACGGCTTTAACATAAGATGAAGGAATAGCCGACTCTTCGATATTGTCGTAATGCATAGATAATGCTGAAGTATTTTAAATTTGAAATGCGAAGTGGCAGCAAAGAAACACCCACGAAAGTACGTGCCTTTTATTTCTCTTTAAAAACTTCATTTGTTAACCTTTTCACATATCCATACATATGTAGAGATCTAGATACATAGGTCGAATGTCAAAGTCATCCACTAACGAAAAATAACCTAGAATAAGCCAGCGAACCCCAGTTTTCTGACGTATTCTCAGGTTGCAGTCAAAGCAACCAAACGAAACGACGGGTCACCCTCTGATCCGTTGAAAGAAATTCTGAACTGCATCTACGCTAAGTTCGCGGAACAATGTGAAACGTAACATCGAAAGCTTTTGTATGGCTAACCTTATACCTTAATCTAAGTAGATATGGACTCTTTCCTTAAAATAGTAACATGGAATGCAAACAGACTCTTATAAAAATCTAACGAATTCGATCTTCCCTAATGAGAGAAGTTATTGACATATGTTTGATCTCCGAAACCCATCTAATAAGGGAGTCGCAAATAAAGATAAGAGGCTACGCTGATTATCACGCCTATCAACCTTATGATAGAGGTCGGGGCGGTTCGTCCTTATTCATTTAAGCTAACATCGAACACTCGGTCGATATAAGCATAGAGCTGCAAAAACTTTAGTTGTGCGCGATAAGGGTTAAAAATAAACACCTGAGCTACAATATAGTGTCTGTTTACTGTCTGCCGCGATGCTCACTAGAAAAAGACGACTGCTTTCGTGTCTTCAACGCCCTTGGTTCACCTTCTGGGGTTCAAGATGTACATCTTCTAAAGGAAAAATTCTCTACGAAGTGGCAAATGAATTCGGTTGTTGTTTTTATTCGATAGGAAAACCGACCTATTGGCCAACCGACTCAGAAACAATTCCCGATCTTATCGATTTTTTCGTTGCAAAAGGCATTTTCGAGAAGTTTATTACAGTCGAAGAATGTTTTGATCTCTCTTCTGACCACTCTTCGGTAATTTTATTACTTGGAGAAGCGTTAATAAAGAAAAAAGGGTCTCCAAGACTTACTAGCAATAGAACAAAATGCGAGGGCTTTAGAAATGATTGCGAAACAAATACACATGTGAACTGAAGGACGAAGTTAATCGTTTCGTGGAAGCAATTCAAAGAGCGGCATGGAGAAATACTTCTTCTAGAAGCTATACGATCAACCGCAACGAAAAGTAGCCCAGAGAAATCATTGAACTGGTGAGGGAGAAACGAAAAGCACGAAAGAAATGGCAAATCACTCGTGCACCGCAGCATAAAACGGTCCTTAACCGACTATGCAATCGCATTCGGGAATTTAAAAGCAATAAGATAGCGACCTATCTTGAAAATCTCTCCGCGGAAAGAGAATCAAATTATTCGCTTTGGAAAGTGCTAAAAGGAATCCGAAAACCTCAAATACAAGCGCCACCAATTCGGAAAAACGATAGAAACTGGGCCACGAGCGACAAAGAAAAGGCAGAACTTTTTTGCTTTGCACTTAGAAGAAACGTTTAAGCCGTTCGACGGCCCTTTGTTAACGCCCGACTCCCCAGTCAAGAGATTTGACAACTTTAAAGTAAAAAAAGTTGCATTGATTGAACTGAGGGAAGTGATTAAAAATTTGAAGACAAAAAAAGCTCCGGGTTACGACTTGATAACGGCGCAGGTGGTCAAGGATTTACTTAATAAAGCTCTTATCAAACTGCTCTATTTGATCAAAGCTTCGCACAGATTGCTCTACGTTCTGAGACATTGGAAAGTCGCCGAAATTATAATGGTCCCGAAACCAGCAAACCTTTGAATGAGAAGAAATCATATCGGCCTATTTCCCTACTGCGGTTTATCTCGAAAATATTCGAAAAACTACTTTCTGAACGTCTACAACAGGTAATCGACGAAAGACGTCTGATTCCTGACCATCTGTTTGGATTTAAATCAAGCATTCCACAATCGACCAAGTCCACAAAATAACTAACGTGATTGAGAAAGTCTCGAAGAAAAAAAGATTTGTTGCGGTGTATTTCTTGACGTCTCATAAGCTTTCGATAAGGTTTAGCACGAAGGCTTGGGGTATAAATTGCAACTACTACTGCCGCGGCAACTCTTTCTAATCTTACGATCGTACCTCACAGAGAGACTCTTTCGCGTTAAGCACGGAAATGATTATTCTGACTTCAAGGGGATTGAGACTGAAGTCTCATAAGGAAGTGTCCTTGGCTCGCTTCTATATGTACTCTACACGCGCGATATCCCGCAGGAAAGAAACTGCGTGCGTCGTCGCCACGTTTGCGGACGATACGGCGATATTGACAACGGGCGATACTATTGAAGCAGCAACTGGAAAGCTGCAACATAAAGTCCACGCTTGGACGAATTCTGGCGTATTGTGCTGAACGAAAGCAAATCTACTCACGTCAACTATACCTACAAAAAAGTGGATAGATTACCTGTACATCTAAACTCGGCTCAAATACCGTACGCGAACAAAGCAAAATATCTAGGAATGACTCTAGATGTTAAGCTTAAATGGAAATCGCACGTAAAAAAGAAAGCTCGAAAGCAAATACCGGCAAATATACTGTCTACTCGGAAAACCGAAGTTGTGCCTACATAACAAACTGCTTATCTATTAGCAAGTGCTAATTCCAGTGAGGACGTATGGTCTATAACTATGGGGTTGTACCAGGAAAAGCAATAGAAACATCCTACAAACTTTTGAAAATAAAGTTGTAGATCGAAATAAAATATGTAGATCGGAATAAAGTATATTTTTCGTCAAACTCTTGGAGTTTCACTTTTGATACAATTCCGTCACAGCGCCAATGCTGACTTCGCAGCCGACAGATGGTCTCAAAATCGGGCGGTATGATATCGTTATATCAGATGGAGAAAGTGCCCGAGTCAGTAAACGTGTCAAGGGTCTGGCGCTGGTGTCTTCGTTGAAGTCGACAATATTAGACTTCTTTTCTCGTTAGGCAAATATGCGTCTGTTTTCCAAGCGGAAACTTATTCAATCCTAATGGCCATGAACTATGTTGTGAAGAACAGGTGGAAGGGACGTAGCATTTGTGTCTGTAGTGACCGTCAGGCTGCGCTTAAGGCCTTGCTTAACCCTTTAACAACTTTCAAAATAATTCGTGAAACCAAAAACTCTTTGAATTCGGTCGCAAGGCTGAATTTTCTGTCTCTTATCTGGGTTCCAGGTCACACTGGGATCTTGGGGAACGAGATCTCCGATGCGATTGTTAGACTAGGGTCAGAGGAGGCTTTCTCAGGTCCCGAACCCGCGTTGGGTCTCCCTGCGTCCTCGGTTAGGGCTTCCATTGACGATTGGGTCTCTCACGAGCACAATTGTGTGTGGCATGACTCTCCGGGATGCAGATTGACTAAATGCATGCTCCCGGTCGTCTGTAAGAAATCAGCGGCATTCTTGCTGTCTCTCAGCAGAAAAGACTGTAGACAACTTATCGGCGTCTTGAAAGGCCATTTTGCTTTTGCCAAGCACCTTAACGTGTTGGGCTTAAGTGACACTACAATCTGCGATGCTTGTGGAGAGAGCGCCAACACCGCGGAACATTATCTCTGTGAGTGTCTGGCCTTTGCTCGTATCAGGTGGCAGATCCTCGGTGCGGATGTGGTGAGTGGTGGTACTGTAAGCTCCTCATCACTGAAGTGCTTGCTTGGCTTTTTAAAAAGACAAGGAAATTCCAATAAAATGAGTAAATCAGGGTTTGCTTTCTGGTAGTACAATGGACTAGTTGCGTCTGAGTGCTCCAGTCGAGCGTTCCCTATCCCGACAAAAAAAAAAAACGTGAAACTCGCATTTGGACAGATAAAAGTTCGTTGTAGGAGATTTCAATGTTCAAAAGGCGTTCATAATTGCCGTCGCGCAACAATCATTAGATTCTGTTTTTTTCAAAAACAACTAAACAGTGGAAACTTAAATTGGCACAATTTAAAAAAAAAACATTACTCTAATGAACTTAGATCTCGAGTTAATAACCTTGTTTGGGTGGATTCGTACACTTCTACCGAGACTCTAATTACCTAACAATTTGAGTGGTACAAAACAATTGTGTTGTGAAAATTGGCTTATTATTGTGGTTGTGCGACCACAATGTGATACGAAACAACGCATTACCTGAGATCATATCTTTTACTGTGGCTTGCAAACTAGTTGAAGCACACGGACCATCTAATGGGATAACTGACTTATACCGGTTACAGATAAACTGTGTCTATTAGTACTGTACGTGGTCTGTATCCATTTCCATATGTTGAATTTCGAAACCCAATCTGTTTACATCATAACCAAATGTTTTTCCTATTTTAATAGTTTCCCAAGTAGTCATGCACCAATGGCTAACTTCACAACTTATGACACCACTGCACAGTTGTTAAACACAAGTGTTTACGGAATAAAAAGTGAACCACGCCCAAATTTGGTGTGTCATAGTCCCTTCGACAACCTGTGGACGCACTGTGTAGAAATGTGCTTACAGCTGCATCTGTAAACACCACCAAAGCAACCGGTTTCCCGCTTAAGAGTTACCCTCACCATCCAATGTAGTGTTGAAAAATGAAAACACAAAGAAAAACATTTTCTCTTGCTGGTGGGAGAGTTCAATGAACGCCGTTAGTGACCCCCTCGGTTGAAAAGATCATAAGACTGCTTGTCCACACAAATTTCACAAAAAAAAAAAAAAATAACAGAAAAATTCGACTAATTAACTTTCATTTACCTTAACCGCGGCACTGCAGGCTACAACGAGTGCAACCAAAACTCCAAACACTTGCTGACGCATTGTTTAATTTTTTTTTTCTGTTTACAAATTAAACTTAATTGCACACTGTTTTAGGGTGTAATCAACTTTATTTCCCGAATTAGACAAGTAATTAGAACAACAGTAGCTGCTGTAGGAGTTAAACCACACTCGGTTCCGGGAGAAGCAATGACCACAACTCAAACAATCGACGACTACAAGACGACTAAAGTTGAATTTCGAATCCAAATATACGCTACGAGCGGTTGTATTCATGAAGCACGACTTGTTTTGTCGATGACTTCAAGCCATAGTGCGGTTTGGGGTCGGTGGGGAGAGTTTAGCCAGGTTTCCAGTCCATGGTGGGAGAATGACTAGCGTTCAAGCGTCTATCATTTTGGTGGATGAATTGCCGGCAGTTTAGGTAGGTGTAGGTAGTATTCTTTTGTGCACAGACTGTCCCCTGATGAATGTTGCTGTAATTGAGTTTAGAGAATTGTAAGTCATAAGTTAGGGTCGAGAGAGTCGGGCACTGGAAGTGGAATTAGGTGCAGTGGCCGGCGGCTTCGGTTCATCTCATTGTGTTTTGAATCACAAGGCGGGTGTGTATGTTTGAATAAAATTTCCATTCATTTGGAGGGACCATCAGAATTGGTTCTAATTTAAATTAAAGGCAGCAGTGGAAAGTGGGGTTATGTATGCAGGCAGGTACTATGTAATTAATTTGTAATTTAGTGTTTCGTGTTGTCGGAGGTGAAATTTTTTGGCACGAGATTGTGGATAGAAACTTAATGGATTCCCTGTTAGTTACTGGTGTAGGTATACACACAAATTTATGCGGTTCCACAGACCTTAAGGCGTGGAGTGTTAACAGTCCTTCGACTATGAGTATACGTGCCCGCGAACAAAAACCTATTTCAAATTAATTTCTTTATTTTTATAGGATTAGTAGCCTAGTCAAGCTATTGGGAATACATAAACACGATTTGTGTTAGATAAACCAGGGAACCAAGCTAGACAAATAAAGTTCACGACTTGGTCGGATGATAGATAGATAGATATTTTGATTTATTTTCTTTTGAGAATTTTCAAGATTGTTTTTATAAAAATCGTTTATGCATGGCTATGACGTCTGCCAAATTGGTTTTAATTATATCAAATAGAAAAAAAAGAGTTTTAAAGATTTGTTTTAGAATTCAAATAGCAAGTAATAAATGTCGGTAGAGTAGTAGATACAATAAATTTAAAAGGCTTCGTTTAAGGTGTTTTCCAATAGCGACGGGTAGATTTTAAAAAAGAATAAAACATGTCGTGTGTGTGATATCAACGAATTTTTTATTTTATTTGAAAGACCTGGCAATGACATTATATGTGGAATATGACATCGTTTAAATGGCAGCCGCGGCTTCGCTGGGTGGCGTGCATCGGAGAGGTCGATGACTCTGGCGCATAGATCAGGCTGAATTTGAGCGATGGCACGGGTTATGTTGACTTTGGGGGCACCGGTCGTTTGCGGTTTATTGGCATAGACCTACGACTTAAGGAAACCCCACAAGAAAAAGTCTAACTGGGTCAAAACGCACGATCTCGGTGGCCAGTTCGCGTCGCCTATGCGTGAGATTACCATGCTCTCAAATCGCTCGTGCAGAATGTCCATTGCGGCATCAGCTGTGTGGCACGGAGCGCCGTCCTGTTGGAACAACATGTCGTTCACATCCATATTATCCAATTTGGGCCTAAAGAAATTGGTTATCATCGATTGGTAGCACTCTCCGGTGATGGTGATGGCAATGCCATAGTCGTTTTCGAAGAAGTATGGATCGATGATGCCGCCGGTCCACAACTCACACCAAACAGTGACTTTCTGCGGATGCTTTGCCACTTGTTGGACCTCGCGCGGATTCGCATTGTCCCAAATCCAGTAATTTTGCTTGTTGACGTACTCGTTCAACAAAAATGCGTTTTTTCGCTGAAGATAATTTTTTTTTTTGCTGAAATCGGGGTCCGCTTCCAACTGCTCCAGAGCCCAGTCAGCGAACACACGGCGTTGTCTATGGTCGTCTTCTTTCAACCACTGGGTCAGTTAAATTTTGTACAGATGTAGGCCCATGTCTCGACGCAAAATTCGCCAAGTTGATGTCTGCGAAAGGCCGAGTTCTCGTGCGCAGGACGGAATTAACGGCCTCTGGTTCTCCTGGACACTCTTACGGACAGCGGCGATGTTTTCGGCAGATTTTACGTTTCGTTGGCGTACGGGTGTTGGCTGATTGTTCACTGAACCAGTCGAATTTGGCCACTAAACGTTGAATAGTAGACTGGGACGGACGACCATATAAACCGTAAAATGGGCACAATGCGCGCATTGTTGCGGCAACAGAACACGCATTTTGATAATAAAGGTTTATCATTTGCACGGGCCCTAGTATAGTATTTGCACGTGTTGCTCGACTCTGTAACTTGCCATGGTGATTTGTATTTAAAAAATAAAAAAACAGGAAAATTAACAACAAATAAAACAACATGGCCGCCATGAACTGACAAAATCTACCCGTCCCCATCGGAAAACCTTTAAAATTCGATCTCGATAAGCCATTGCAATTTGGTAATAATGGAAAATTTTAGATAATGTCGTCATAGCAGTTTAGGAGGTCCAATATCTCAGCTTCAGATTTGACATTACTGCCCAGGAGATTTCTTCTTGTCTCCCTCAGTATCGGACATTTTCCTATAAAATGGATTATATATTCTCTCTCTTCGAAAAGTTACACTTTCTGTAATAAATGGGCAATTCTTCGCGTTGTGGTATAGAGATCAATTCTTTTGGTCACTGCAGAAGTAATTTCTTTCGCATAAGTTGTGGTTTAGGCGGTTGTATGTTATATTGATCGATGGATGGATAAAGCAGCCTGATTGATGCAGTCATGTCTATATTGTTCATCTACCTTAGATATGAGGTCATATAGTGTATTTTTCCTCCAACAAATGAAAATCATTTTCGCAGTATCTCGCAAGGTCTATTAGTTTTTCATGCCATAGGCTCTCCTTTTTAATCGTATACAACGCTAATATTTTTGGGAGTCTCTTGTCTGACATTTCTTCTATACGTAGTACACATGAAACTTAAGAGTTTTCACAAACAATAGCGACAATCCCGTTTCGATTATCATCGTACGCAGTTTGACGTAGTTCTAGGTAAATGGAAGCATCTTCTTACATAATATCGAAGTAGTTTTTTAACTGCTTCATACTTTTCGCATCACAAGACTTGCGCTGCGTACATCAATATGGACTCGGCCACTGCTGCGAATACTTTATATTTCACATTATGTGCAACTTTTTTTATTAGAGAAGCATTTTTTTTTAATTTGCACTGATCACACCCTTCGCCTTTACTAGCTTATCTTTCAAGTGTGTTTCCATGTTCAGATTGCTAGTTATTGTTATCCCAGATATTTATATACTTTTACTCTTTCGATGGTTTCTCCGTTATAGTGCCACTTCTCGTTCCTGCAGTTCCTCCCTCCATCTTTTTTAAAGACCTTCGATTTGCACAGATTCACCGTAAGATTCCATAACTGGCAGTTTTCTTGAAGTCGACTTATCACGGGTTTCATGTGTATTCGCGCATAGTACCAAACAGAAGTGCTTTGATCGTAGTTCTTGCAAACTCTATTCCTTCCGGTGGAAACTCGATAAGATCGTCAATGAACAGTGCAAATAGAAAGGGGCTTAAAGTGCATCTTTGTTTGAGTCCCATTATAGTTTCAAACCAATTCGAGTTTTTGAAACCATTCCATAGAGACAACTGGTTACCATTGTAAATATTTTCAAGAACTTTTCCAAATTTATATGACATTCCCGCGTTGTAGAGCTTAAAGAATAAAGCTCCTCGGTAAACTATGTCAAAGGCTGCCTTGAAATCAACGAAGAAGTATATAATTTCTTTTTCTGTTTTATTAATGTCCCAGCAATGCTTTGTACTACAAAAATATTATCTGCAGTAGAATAGCCGCTGCGAAATCCTGCTTGGAATTCACTTAGGAGCTTGTTGCTAGAGTTGCAGGTAAATGTCAACTGCACAGTCGATAGTTTTTGAATAGATTTAAAAGCCAGTGCTCCACGCGCCTGATCACCGCCTGATTGGGTAGTACTATTAGGATACTCTTCGCTTTTAGCGCATGCAGCAAAGTAAAGGTTGATAAACTAACGTTTTTGTCCGCAGACACCGAGGATAGGTCAGATTTAGGTCTCCTGGGAAGACACCTGCTCTGGCTCTGCCATGTAACATACGCGTAGATCCATCCGTTTAGATACTAGTAAGTAACTATTTCTCCACACTGCCTTTCAGAATCAATGCAGAAACTGCAATCAGCTGTGAACAAAACTTGTAATTGGACAACAAAATGAAGAATGAAGCTTAATGAAAGCAAATCAGTGCACATCAATTTCACTAACAGAAGAATAAATCATATTCCGGTAACGATCAACCAAAAAGAAGTGCTGTACGCGAATACAGCAAAATATCTTGGAATGACCCTGGACGCTAAGCTAAGATGGAAAGAACACGTAAAAAAAAAAAAAAAACTGAATTGGAAATAAAATACAGAAACATGTATTGGCTGATAGGAAAGGATTCGCTACTATTAATCTACAATAAGCTTTTATTATATAAGCAATCTTTGAAGCCAATATGGACATACGGTATTCAACTATGGGAGACATCATCCAAAGATTTCAAAACAAAGTGCGAAGGAATATCGTTAATGCACCCTTGTACATAAGGAATAATGACCTCCACAGGGATTTAGGAGTGGAATGTGTCACAGATGAAACTAGGAAAAATGCACGAAGGCATGAATCAAGGCTTCAACAAAACACTAGCACTGAGGTAGTACAACTTTTAGACAACGCAAACATTGTGCGAAGGCTCAAAGGGACAAAGCCATTTAAATTGACCTAGGTGTATCAGAACACACACATATAGAAATATATATATGGTAGGTATAGTATGTATCTGGATATCTACCTAACATTCGAAAATATGTATATACGATTGTAATGGAACGACAATAACGAGCGTCGGTCTGAATCTATCCCCCAACATTTTGGGTGGATTATATCCCACTTATGTTCTATGCACTTACTTATGTATATACATAAGAAGACACTATCATCTGTCGAGAGAAGCCAATGGGCGGAACTCTCGAATCGAAAACAACGACCATAGAGATCAGAGAAAAATTGCTAATTAGTCCAGGCGACTAGATCGCAATATCATCGATGAGTACCGTTGGTATTAACCGGGGTAGGTAAACGCCTAACATCAGGCGTGTAAAAAAAAAAAAAACAACCTTTCGGCTCCCTTGATTGCATAAAATATTTAAAACAAAACCCCCTATTTTTGCATAAAATGTTTCGTAGATTAGCAACAAATTTTTAAATTGATTAGGCTTATTAGAGGAGGTTTAAATAAAAAATTAGCTTCAATTTGTAATAATGTTTCATTGTGGACTGTACAAATTCGTTTTATTTTGGAGACAGCTGGTGCTCCACTCAGCTTTCTTTTTTTTTTGTTTAAGGCTCTGTTTTTATCTCTATATGATGTCTTTACTTTACTTAATGTGGCTGTGGCGCTAGGGTCCAAAGTAAATCTGGGTCTTTCTAAACCAATAACTCATTCCAGACAGTATGGCTCTTTGGTGTCTGTTTCTATTTGCTTACGACAAGTTTGTTGAGAGCCCCATTAACTTGCACATGCCATCGAAAATAAAGTCTGCTTGTTTACGTAGTCCTTCTGTGATCGATTCAAAGACTTGTCGGTCCGGAGGGTTACTGATCAACATAACTTAGCGTCCTTAAGCGCTGGATGCATATTTTATTCAAACTATTTCGTTGCTTTTGTACATATGCTCGTACATTGCATCTGAATTATCAGCGGAGCCTAGGAAATTGAACTACAGAGTTTATACGCCTAGGAACATTGAAGTTAATACTCGTATGCAGACGAAGTTTGATATTCTTTTCCTGAATTTGGGTGAAAGTGAAAATTTGGTTGACTTTCGATTCTCTAGTTAAACTACATTGCATCGCCAGATCAAAATACACGCTATTATAACGCCCCGGGGCAAAAGATCGCTGTTTTTGTTGATATCCAGGCAGCATCAAAGCCATTGCTTCGGTTACTACATCCTCCAAGCTATTGCTTGAATGCCAAAGTGAGCCAGCCTCGCTAGGTGGGTAATTCAAGCTAACCCTGATTTGGGCTTCAGGGCACGGTAGCGTTCATGGAAACAAACTTGCTCGACAAGTCTCAGCCCTTCACAGGTCTTTTGCGGAATCAGTTCAGATTCCACTTGAAGTAGTCAAAACAGAAATATCCGCAAAATTCCTTGATAAAGCCAACCTCAGATAGAGTAGGCTAACAAACTGTGTCATATCTAGAAAGATGCGGGCAAACTACAATAAAGCAAAAAAAAAACGAACCGTAAACAGAAGGCATATGGATATCGTCAGGATAACAGCGACCACCATGGGTCACTGGCCTATAGAAGACCATGCAGTCAAAATAGGCATCCCACACAACACACACTTTCGCAGTTGCATTGTCGCAACTGAGAAAGAAACCCTTATCCAGTTTTATGCGCCTGTCCGGCACTAGCAAGGACCCGACAACGAGCTTTAGGTAAACACTTTTTTAATTCCCTCGTGGAAGTCTCAGGGAGAAACCTTAAAAATTTAATAATCTTCTTAAGCTCCACAGGTTGGATCTAGAGACTCCCTACCAACACACCCAGGTACACGAGTTTTGTGGTATCAAAACGGCACCTAGTGCTAACTAAAATACCTACACTGGTTTTCATTTTCATGTGAACAGAAGAAGTAAGTGAGTAAGTAAGAGCAGAAAACAGGATCTTGAAGTCGATGTTTTTTGTGGGCGCCGTGGCGTAAGTGGTTAGTATGCTGGATCACTACGCATGAAGTTCCAAGTTCGAATCCCAGAAAACACCAAAAAGTTTTTTCACGGTCCCACCTCTCGCGAGCGTCTGACAAACATCCGAGAGTATTGTTGTCACGAAAAAGCTTCTCAAATCGCCGTTCGGATTCGACATTAAACTGTAGGTCCCTTCCATTCGTGTGAAAATATAACGCACACAACATGAGTGGCTGCGAGAAGCTAGGCCCTGGCTCTTTAAAGAGCTGTAATGCCTGTAGTTGACCAGTTGAGGTAGCTTTAGACATACTTGCGATGCCATGGATTTTTCCATTTGGTTACCCAAGGACTAATGAAACCAACCGGAGCCTTTAATAAATCGAAGAATACCGAAGTCATCGAAGATATGAGCCCTTAGATGAAGCAGTCTATTTGGGCACAGGACATGTGCAAAGGAGGTAAATAATGGTTTTATCTTCTTCTTCGTCTGTACAGCTCCTATAGAAATCGTTAGAAAAGTGGCTCAAACTTTTAGCATGTTGGCCTATCAGACAGTGTCTAATGAGGACACCGATAAGGTAGCATAACCAGCCCGGTACTACGTTTCTGATCCAACCTAGGTCGGATCGTTATAGAAATATGACAAGTTGAGCAATATTTCCATTGGTAGTTGGTTCTGCTTATATGTAGCGTCCAGCTTTAGTAGTTTAGTTAGTTTACAAATAGTGAGGTCCGCCATTTCAGCACAGTTCTTTAAGTCGTAACTTTTCTGGCGAGCTTCTCAGTCTTGCAGTTACCCAGAATCTCTCTGTGGTCTGGCATCCAGCTTAGGTAATTATTTAAACTGCTCAGTCATCTTCGTGAGAGACAAACGGCAGTTTAAGGCTGTCTTTGAAGTGAAGGGGCGTGATTCCAGGAACTTGACTGTCAGTGAAAATGCTAATATCCCTGACAGATATTGCATTATATTTCAACCAAGAGAAGGCTTCCTTGATCTCCATGATGTTCGCCTGAAATACCCTACAGTGATCTGGTAGGTGGAAAGAGATGCTCAGGTTGAGCTTTTCAGAGAAGACACTACATCTTGGAGCCGTCTGTGTAGAAGTGAACTGAACTACCATCCAAAGGGGGAGCATTATCCCATTCATTGTGGTTAGCGATTCTCGTTCGGAAGTGACGGTCAAATGTCAGTTTCGGCGTGGTATGTGTTTCCATGAATAAAGCTAAAAAGATCAAGGATCGAGGACTGGCCAACGTGATAACTGGACTACTCCAAGAAGGCTTTTAGTCCGATTGTCGCACTAGCAGCCATTTGTTTCCCGAACATTTGTTAGGGCAGCAGATGAAACATAACTTGCAATGCCTCAGAGGAAGTAGTTCTTAGTGGAAACCCAAATCCCAGACCACTCTCCGGTCCATTGTACTTCCAGTCAGGGACATTGTTTAGTCCAGTGGTTGGCAAAACTTCGATGGTATTCGATTTTCTTTTGATACTCGGGTGGGTGATAATTGGTGTTCGCCACTAGGGCTTGAACTTGCACACATCGGTTACCGTGGAAACACCCTGTCCACTGTACCATTGCCACCCATTAAACTTTAAATAGTTCAGCTCTTAAATCATCTGAGTTGCTCTGCTGGAATTAAGTTTAGCCATCTCTGCTTCGACATCGATTCCGTCATGCTGTATCATCTCTGTGTTTTCTCGGTCTCACGTTCTTATTCTAGAGAACATTATTTTCGTGCCTCCTCTTTGGCTTCTAAAACTGACGAGCATCCGTTGCCCCTTTAAGTAAGGGTGGTTTGCAGGCCTGAATTTGTTCAGGGTTTGTTTCCCTGTATTCAGCATGAAAACAGGGATTTCGGGTTAGCGATGAAATAGAGGCTAGAGAATCAGGTGTGACATTTCTGATTTTGCTCTTTCGTGCATGCTGTAGTTGCTTGAGAATTCCTTAAGAGATAGAGGGACACTCAATCGTCAAAGCAGTTGCTTGCCATCCCATTCTGTCAATATTAAAAGTTCTCATGGAGCTTCAATATACTTATCCGCATTTCAAAAGAGTCATATGATAAAACATTTCATCCGCTTGGGTCTTGGTTTCTGATACTTTATTCACGTTTAATTTTAGTATATTCAGAAAAATTGTTACTGGTTGAAGAATTATCCCAAGATCCAGACGCCAGAGACATATATCATTTTAAGCAACTAAGAGGGAGTCAGATGTGCGGTTGATTTAAGACGCGGTGGTAGTATGTCGGATCACTGCGCGTGAGGTTCAATGCTCGAAGCCCAGAAAACACCAAAAGGTTTTTTCACGGTCCCACCTCTCGCGAACGTTTGACAAACATCCCAGAGTATTTGTTGCCACGAGAAAGCTTCTCAAAAACAAAAATGCCCTTCTGATACGGTACAAAATTGTAGGTCTCTTCCATTCGTTCGAAAAATACAACGCACACAACACGAGTGGTTGCGAGAAACTAGGCCTAGGCATTTAGTGAGCTGTTGCGCCAAATTTATATTATATTAGTAAATAGAAGTCACTGAATAGAAATCATTGCTCTTTATTTTGCTCATTTATGGGATAGGTCTGTTTGAAATCTGACATACACCTTCATCAGCCCAATCTTTTTAATGCCTATGACTTTAAAACGATTGCGGACTTATAAATTCCTCCTTTTTCAAAGCCTGCCTATGTATGCGGCAAAATGTCTATTATACTTCAAGCAAGCTAATATAAAAGAAAACTACTGACTTGATAAGAAATGTACTAATTGCGGTCGTGACTGCCACGACATTCACCCCTATTGCTATTAATAGAACCCCACCCCCATGTTAGTGTTATTTTGTGACTCGCCAACATTTTTCAAATCACTCCCTCACGATTTTTTACTGCCACAATCACCAACAATGTTAATAGCCTCATATTTATTAATTTTATATTCTTTGCTCTCCGTCTCAATATATTTGAATATAACGTATATTTAGAACATTTAATTACTCGTCGCCCACATGTATGCATACATGTACCAGTGACCTTTAAGAAGCTATCTGCGAAATACGAGTAACTCTTCCGTTAGTACACACTCAGATAATATTCGATGTTCCCAATGGGAATCCTTTCAAACGTAAATCCCTAGCAAAATACCCTCGAAACTGTAGACATTCTGTAAAATTACTAATCTCCCCGCCGCCCACAGATGGTTTTCACTGATGAAAATATAATCTTTCGCTTATCCAGGGGACCGATTAATATTTCAACTCTGATTTTGTGTAGATCCATGGATTCTTTTTAATTAATTAAATTATGCAGAATATGTACGTTACGTGACTAGATCAAGTTAGACACATGGGATGAGTGAAACTTTTAGTTTTTTCTAATCAGACGTGTTCGAATTTGTATTTTGTCTGTTAGCCTGGAGGGCTTCAAGTCAAGAGGTTTCGTATTGACAGGAAGTAGCTGACGCGCATTATTAACTCGTTTCATAACACAGTTTGGGAGGGAGGTTCGCGTGTCCCGAACGAGTTTATTCTCACATGGGAGTCCAAAAATAGAAAAAAAAAACTATGATAATCATGAAGTCCCAATCGTAGTTTATCAGTCTGTTCTGTCTGTTCGGATACAATGTCGAGTACCTGCGCATACATCACCCATTCAGTAATTGGTCAGGTTCATTACACAAGCTGACACATAAATTCATTATCACCACCTGCACTTTTTTGTAATTAACATCGGTTGTATGGTAAAATGCCATAAAGTGCGTGGACTTCAGCTAGCGTTTCCCAACAGTGATTTCGGAGGGTTAAGAGATATCACCATGGGAGCTAATTGATTCGAATTTGTTGTACCAATAGAGTAAGGTGTTGTTTGGCTTCGTGTTGTCACATTGCGTAGATATATGCAACCGTTGCATGGGACTGTTTTGATTTATAGATAGAAATGAACAAAAATTTACAAACAGCATTTCTTGTGTCAAAGCGCTCCATGACCTTTGAAATAATGATCCAAATCGATTCAAGTGGCATGGCAGTACTTTAGAATTTTTTACGGTTGCAGTTTATGCAACTACGATTTGCAGGTTGTTTACTCGGACAACAATTAATCGTCGTTTCAGTTTTTACTCTAGTTTACTATGATATTGGGTGGGCTTAAATAAAGTCTCTAATGTTATTTGTTGATAATTAGATCGGTTGATTCACCGACTGTATGTAGCGCCGTCTTCTGTAACCAAATTTTTTAACATCTGTGTGTTGCTCGCTAGTGATCGTGATGGTCTTTCCAAGGCGTAGTTGAAGAAGTGCGATTCAATCACCTTTTCTGCACTAATTCTACACTAGAAAGTCATAGCACCATTCAGTCACTTTATGCGAGTTCTTAGTTCCCCTTAATCTATCTAAAATATTTTTCAGTTAATGGCTTGTTGTTATAGCCGTAATTTTAAATCACAAACACACTGTTAAAATGTGTTGTGTACTGCATCCGGTTAGGCATGTATAGCACTGTGCGAGTATATATAGTTATGGACAACGTAATAGGACGGCTGAATGTCCTGTTAAATCTCAATGAAAATCCCGGATCGTCAATAACTTCACAACAAGTTTTTTTTAATGTAAATATTTACATTAGGGAAACAAAATTTCATCTTTGAAAAATCCATTAAATAGTACAGGAATACCTTAAGTTACGACCACCCCAAGATAGAATAATCCACACTTACGACCAACATTCTTATGTACCTATTTCCCATGATACGATCGACTGCCCCAAAGATATGCCCAACATTATAAAAAAAAAACACATGCTCTATGTGTCTGAAATATTATTGTCGTATCCCGTTTGTCCCTGCGGTGAAGGATTGCTTAAAGCGAAACAATTTGGCAATGAAATGCGCCTTGGTATTGGATAATGGTCATCCACGATCGGTTAGTAACATTTTTCCTGATTTTAAAGTGATTTTTGTTCACCCGAATACGACTTTGTTACTACAACCGATGGGTCAAACTGTCATTGCAGCTTTTGAGCGCTATAACACTGATTGATTAACGAGACACGCAATCGCCATAACTGATACCAAGGCTGGATCATTACTGCAGAAGTTCTGGAAACATTTCAATATATGGCAGATATATTCGGAGACTCTTGGGCAGAGGTCAAGGCATCAGCCATGAGCAGATTATAGCGAACGCTTTCTCATCAGTTTATTACAGATATCTCTACAATATATCAATAACGATGTTATAAAGTTAGGTAAGCAACTAAACCTTTAAATAGATGCCGCAGATGTCGATCAACTCATAGCAGAACATGAAGACGAGCTTACCAAGGACCTACATACTTGAAGCAATCAAAGAAACAAATAACGACGACGACGATGAAGACATTAGACGAAATCTATGGAAAATCGTACCCAAGATACTACCGTTAGGGATACGACCAAGTTTTTAGGAACGCATTACCTACCCCTTCGGGTAGGGGTTAGAATATACCCGAGGTAGGCATGCCTGTCGCAAGAGGCGACTAAAATCCACCCTCCGTATACCGAGTATGGCGTATACAAAAAACATGCAATGAACAAAACAAAAGATTTGAATACCCCAGGTGGCAGTCCAGGTAAACTGGAAAATCCACCCTCTTCGGAGGTCGGCTCTACGGATTCTGGGGAGAGCCATTTATTGCACCTTATAAATCCCTTCTCAAAAAGTACAAGGGTATCTCGATCTCCACCAACAAGATCGAACGTCTCCGGAAAAAGAAGTCCGCCGGAAGCGCAAACGCGTGAAAAACGGGACTCAGCGAAATCTAAAAGCATTGAGGAGGAAAACGACGTACTCCGTACCAAGCTTAGCGAAATGGAGCTACTCTATCGTGAGCTTAAGAAAGAGGTAGATTTACTCAGGCAAGAAAATAATGCCCTAAAAAACACGTAGGTACCTACAAAAAGAAAATACAGTTAGCCCACATCGCTCACCTAGTCGCGAATACCAGACGGATGAAGAAGAGCTAACACGCGAAACGAATTGGGTCGAAAAGAAACGACCTAGCAAAAAACGCAAAGCTGGTTCCTCACCGGAAGTCGAGCCACAAAAAAATGAAAGGCGCAAGGAGATGCAAGAAAAGCAACAACAACTAAAATTACGTCCTCCGCCACCGATAAACGTCGTTGGAATTACGGACTATAATAAGTTGCATTGCCTCCTTAAAGGGACTCTGGCATCGAACTTTAAGGTGACAACTCTGCGAAACAATACGTGGAAAATCAATGTCGATGATGCCGACGGTTACCGATCAGTATCTAAAAAATTGAATGCCGAAAAGATTCAGTGGTATACTTATGAAAATAAGTTAGAAAGACCACTGCGTGTTGTAGCAAGGGGACTCCACCCCTCGTGCATTAAAGAAGATGTAATGCACGACCTTCAAGACAAAGGCTTTACAATTCTTGATGCCGTCAATATTATCAAGAAGGAGAAGCAACAGTCGGAGGGAGATCATGAAAAATTGGTAAAGCGTGGACTTCCACTATTCATGCTTAGTTTTGATAAAGTCGAAAATAAAGATATTATATATGGTATCAAGACTATTCTAAACATCGTGGTCAAAATCGAACCTATGCGTAAGAGCTCCAGATCGATCCCGCAGTGTAAGCGCTGTCAAGGCTTCAATCATACGCAGACTTACTGCCAGAAAGAGCCGCGATGCGTTAAATGCGCAGGCAAACATCTCTCGGAAGAGTGTCACCTAAATAAGCAAACACCAGCCACCTGTACAAACTGCAAAGAAAAACATCCTGCGAACTATCGAGGTTGCGAAGTGGCGAAAGAGCTTTAAAAACGCCGCGATACGCTAAAAAATTCGATGCGTCCAAATATTTGGTTTCATATTTGGACGCATCGAATTTTTTAGCAAGAACAGACCCAAAATAGCTACAAAAAAAGCAGCGAAAGATAGGAAATCCGTCGATATGATCGGTTAATGATAAAAAATCCGAAAGTAATAGAGATAAGGTGACAGAAGCAAAATCTCCGAATATTGGCGTGCAGTCTTATGGTCAAGCGGCGAAGACAGTTAAGGGTACGTACACGACCGACAACTCACGGGAGATCAAAGCAAGAAACCCTCCAAACTTTAATGTAAAGACTCCTATTCCTACTCAAGTGGCGACATTGAAAAATGGTGATAGAGGTAGTTCAGAAGATCATGTATCCAATGTTTTTTCCCTAATTCTTGCGAAACTTGAAGAGCAATGCAAAACAAATAAACAAATTTTCGAGCGACTAGTTGCACTAGAAAACAACATTCATAACACGCGCACTTCAACCAGAATATGAAAGAAACGCTTAAAATTCTTACTTGGAACCCCAACGGGCTCATACAAAGACTCGACGAGTTAGAAATATTTATACGAGAAAAAGTTATTGATATATGCTTAGTCTGTGAAACTCATCTGACAAAGCAATCGAATATTAAGATAAGGGGATATAGCGTGTATCACGCCTTTCACCCATCGGAAAGAGCCAGAGGCGGATCATCTTTGTTTATAAAAGAATCTATCGAACACTCAGCAGAATTAAAGATTGCATTAGAAGCAATGCAAGTAAGCACGGTACGCGTTAGAAATAGACATTTTGCTTTCAACATTTCGTCTATATATTGGTCACTGCGATGTAAACTTGAAGAAAGTGATTTCACAAACATCTTCAACTTCCTTAAACCAAATTTTATTATTGGCGGCGACTTCAACGCGAAACACCCCTTCTGGGGCTCAAGGTACGCCTTTCAGAAAGGTAGAAAGCTTTATAATGCTGGTATGCAATTCAGTTGTGATTTTTACTCGACGGGTAAACCAACATATTGGCCGACTGATAGAAATAAGATACCAGATCTGATTGATTTCTTTGTTGTTAAAGGAATATCTGGCAACTGTATAAAAGTTGAAGAAAGATTTGATCTCTCCTCTGATCATTCTCCAATCATTATGACGATAAGCGAAGCTCTGATTAAAAAAGTAGGACCGGCCAGATTAACCGGCGCGAAAACTAATTGGGATGGCTTTAAAAAAGATATTGAAGCAAATATTGAGCTGAGCTTATCACTTAAAGCACCCTATGAACTTGAAGTTGAAGTAGATCGCTTCGTCGAAATCCTACAGGATGTCGCATGGAAGAATACTCCCAAACCAAAGAGAACCCCGGCCAGTTACATTCAAACTTATCCACATCAAATTCAAGCCGCGCCAATTAGGAAAAATCAAGACGAATGGGCCAGGCATGATAAAGAGAAAGCGCAAGTTTTTGCCGCTCACCTGGAAGAAACTTTCAAACCGTTTGATGGACAAGCTCTTATTGAAAATATAAATACGTCGTATATAGACAATAGCGTAATAAGAAATGCAACACTTACCGAACTTAAGGAAGAAATAAAGAAACTTAAACCAAAGAAAGCTCCTGGATACGACCTAAACACGGGAGAGGTTCTTAAAGCACTACCAAGAAAAGCTCTAATTAAGCTTCTGTTCATTATAAATGCCGCGATTAGACTAGAATATGTTCCCAGTCAATGGAAAGTCGCCGAATTTATAATGGTCCTTAAGCCTGGAAAACCGCCGAATGAAAAAACATCTTATAGACCGATTTCGCTTCTTCCAATTATATCCAAAGTGTTCGAAAGAATATTGGTTAGGCGAATACAGCCGGTAATAGAAGAAGGGCATCTCATCCCGGATCATCAATTCGGATTCAGAAGTAAGCATTCTACAGTTGAACAAGTACATCGAATAACACATGTAATCGAAAAATCACTTGAAGAAAAAAAGATTTGTTCAAGCGCATTCCTTGACGTTTCTCAAGCCTTTGACAAGGTCTGGCATGAAGGCTTAAAGTTTAAATTACGACAAGTTCTGCCAGAGCACCTATATAATATCTTGAAGAACAACCTTACGAATAGGCTATTCCGCGTCAAATGTGGAAGCGAATATTCTGATTTTGAGGAAATAATGGCTGGGGTGCCGCAAGGAAGCGTTCTTGGTCCAGTCTTATATCTATTATACACTCGTGATATACCGCAAGTAGAAGGCACTGAGCTAGCTACATTTGCCGACGACACTGCTATCTTGACAGTAGGTAAAACGGTCGAAGATACTACAGAAAAACTGCAAGAAGCTTTGGATAGAGTAAACGAATGAACAAAGATTTGGCGAATCGCACTCAACGAGACCAAATCTGTTCATGTTTTACTTATAAGAAAATAAATAATTTGCCGATCTTTCAAACTCGGTTCAAATCCCGTTTGCAAACGAGGCTAAGTATCTTGGAATGACACTTGATACAAAGCTGAAATGGAAAACGCACGTAAAGAAAAAACGCAAAGAATTAGATAACAAATATAGAGAAATGTATTGGTTACTTGGAAAATATTTCAAGCTTAATATATATAACAAACTGCTTTTATATAAGCAGGTGCTAAAGCATGTATGGACATATGATATACAACTCTGAGGTTGTACCAAAATAAGTTAAATTAAAATTTTACAAACTTTTGAGAACAAAGTGCTAAGGGGTATTGTTAATGCGCCATGGTATATCCAAAATAGCGATATCCACAGAGATCTTGGCATTAAAACAATCGAAGACGAAATCAAAAACTACGCGAGAAAGCATAAAAGTCGACTAGAAAGTCACGCTAATATAACAGTCCTCCAAGTTTTGAATGAAAGAAATTTACTTCGCCCTCTACAAAGAATCAAACAACCTTTAGACTTAGCGCGTTAAGTAACCGCGTCTAAACTGCGGAGCTAGCAGGAACTTCTAATGGGAAGGTACCTGCAAAACGTCATTATTTCGTGAAACGAAAACTACTTGATAAGTCGAATACTTAGTTGTAGTAAAAATAAAAAACAAGTCTGTTTTGAAGGGAGGTTTTTTAGTGGGTAAGAATCCCACACTACTATGAGCACGCGCTGTCGATCCTCATAGTGTCTTGTTGAAGATTTTCACCTACCCTCAGAAAAAAAAAAAAAAAAAAAAAGCACTTCCTAGAGTATCCTTCGTTTAATCATTCCTTGGACTTTTTTGGGTAAGAACCCGACAGAAATGCAGCAGGTGTCTTTGGGTACGACGTACCAAGTTGCTTGTATTCTGCTGCAAAATTCTTCTCTAGTTTCAAGTTGATCGGGGTCAAGAAATATTTCCTGAATCGTCCGTAAGTATCACAGGAAATTTAAGTCTGGAATTTGGGAGAATTTCGACACTGGTAAACCACCAGTTGCACCACTTGATCATACGAAGAAATTGCGTGAGCTACTTGCGGAAGCATCCGTCGTATTTTCGCAAGTTGGCTGGGATTTGAATGAGTATCTTGATGATATTGTAATATTCTTGCTGGGGTTCGTTTAAATAAAACCGTCTTTTGTGTATTTTAATTGTTTATTTATTATCAAATACCAACTTTACTTTAACACAATAGTCAATCACTTTATTCTTTATTTATTTCCAAATAACGGTCGCTACAGATTTATTTTCACAATGTCGCTTGCTTTCACCACTGGTCGAATATCTCTTGTAATCGCTGTATTCACTTATCAACAACTGTGTGGACGTTGGTTGTGGTATGGGTATTTATAGGAAATTGCAAGGGGTTCTAGAACATGCTAGATGTTTCTCCGGGTGAATTGAGGATCATGGAATATTGGGATATTGTGTGGAACAATTGTGGAGCGTAAGCACACCAGGTTGGAACGTAAGCACATCAGGTTGAAATATTTACTACTAGTAGGCAATAGATGTCGTTGCACAGTTTGAGATACAGTGTTTTAGTTTTTGGTACACAAACCATCCTGTAGTCAATGCTACACTGCCCCCCTCTTAAACTTGTTCGTCCCGAACAAGATCATCTGGATTACTGCCATGGTAACGATGAAGACGATCCAGGTGGACAATTTTCATCTTGCCTCTTACTCCACGCTGGATCCGGAAGACGACGTCATTGATGCGTGTGACCACTTTATAAGGGCCCTCCCAGTCTTGCTGCAGCTTGGGTGACCTCCCCTTTTGCCGGTGTGGGTTGTACAGCCATACTAGGTCTCCCTCGTGGAAGCTGGACGTTGTTGCCTTTGTGTCGTACCTGGTTTTCATGCGGTCACTCGCTATCCTTATCCTCGTCCTGGTCCTCTGATGTATGTCTCGGATCCTTTCCCTGAGGTCTGTCACATAGTCCTCTTCACATTTGGGCTCATCGTTAGGGGATCCAAACTTCACCTCACTAGGTAGCCGAACTGCTCGACCAAACAAGACTTCGGATGGAGTATGTCCAGTAGTACTGTGCACTGCATTTCGGTAGGCCATTAAGAAAAGAGGAATTTGTCGATCCCAATCGCGCTGGTGGTCTTCTACGACCTTGGAGAGATGTTCGTTTAAGGTTCTGTTGAAGCGCTCTACCATCCCGTCGGATTGTGGATGAAGCGGGGTAGTTCTCGTCTTTTTGATTCCTAGTTGTTGACATACCTCTTGGAATATCTTTGATTCGAAGTTTCGTCCCTGGTCAGAATGCAGTTCCATAGGCACGCCGAATCTGCTCACCCAGTTGTTGACGATCTGTTCCACGATGGTCTTCGCTTCCTGGTTAGGGATGGCGAACGCTTCCGGCCATTTACTGAAGTAGTCCATGACGACTAGGATGTAACGGTTACCATTGTCGGTTTCTGGAAATGGACCAGCGATGTCAGCGGCAATCCGTTCAAAGGGTGCGCCCACGTTGTACTGGTGCATCTTGCCTCGCGTTTTCGTTATGGGTCCCTTGCTGGCGGCACACACGACGCATTTTCGGCACCAACTCTCTACGTCTACCCTTGCGCTGAGCCAATAGAAACGTTCTCGCACCTTCTCCAGCGTCTTGTTTGCACCCAAATGACCTCCGGATGCTCCATCATGCATCTCCCGTAGCACCTCGTGTACTTTTGATCGCGGCAAGACAAGCTGCATTATGAAATCTTTCCCGTCCGGCCTTTCCCATTTCCTTTTCAGTACACCATCTTGCACATGAAGGGAGTCCCACTGAGCCCAGTATGCCTTGAGAGTGGGGCTCCTGTCCGAGATATCTTGTCCATTTGGCTTTTCCATAAACTCCTTCCATGCTAATATCGGCTCGATGTCTGGGTCTTCTTTTTGAGCGTTGCGGATTTCTTCTGCACTCCAGCCGGCGATAGGCTCAGCTCCTACCCTTTGGATGGACAGAGGGTTCTTCTCTTCCTGTCGCACACAATGCTTGCAGTCGATCTCGCATGGTTGCCGGGATAAGGCATCTGCATTTTTGGTTTGGGGAACCTGGATGGTGGTATTGGGGGCGTCGACTCTGACATCGGACTTCCGCCCCGCGAAACTGGTTCTTGAGCGGTCTCCCCACTCCTGGTTTCGGGAAGCCTGACCAACAGGATGGATGTTATACCTGTTGGATGGTATTTCATTACGTCGCCAATAACCATAGTGTGGATAGTTTCCGTGGCTGGGTAGAATTCTACATTGCCGTTGTAGGTGCCCTCTTTTGTTGCAGTTCCAGCAACGAATTTGTCCTCGGCGAGCGCTGTTTCGGACTTCGACGTCCATCCTCTGGCAAGAGCATTCGACGGCGGCTACTTCCCTTACACGGTGGATTCCCTGACACGCCTGGTCTGCCGCCTCCATCATCAGAGCAAACGCCAAAGCTTCGGCTAGCGTTTTCTTTCCAGCCATTCTTACTGCCATTTGTAGTTTAGTATCAGCTATGGCTTGGGTAAACGCTTCGGTTGCCATCTCGTTAATGATCTTCTCGCCGGCGTTTGGATAGGACAAATGTGCCAGCCGCTCGATGTCTGCTTGTAACTGCTGGAGCGTCTTACCCTTCATCTGGGACCTTCTGCGCAACTGGACCCTATATACTTGCTGCATGTGGTCGTCCCCAAATCGCATCTCAATGGCTTTCACCAGGCTATCGTAGTTGCGTTGTTTGTCCTCGGGAATAGTTTGTAGTAGCTCTGCAGCTGAACCTCTAAGCGCAAGCGTGAGGGCAATGGACCTCCCTTCATCGTCCCAGTTGTTCGTCGTTGCTGCAGCTTCGAACTGCCTCTTATATATCGGCCATGATATCTGCCTATCGAAAACGGGAGGCTGCATCTCTTTCCTTCTCGGGCAGTCGCTTGAATACTCCCGAACTTTCTGTTTCTTCACGCATTCGAGTTCCTTTGCCAAATTCTCGAATTTTCCTTCAACAGTCTCGATTTTTGTTTGAACGTTCTCGAATTTTGTTTCAACATTCTCGAGTCGTCCTTCAACGGCTGTTTCAAATGTCTCTATTTTGGCTTCTACATTTTCAATCTTCTCGTCAATTGTCCCAAATCTTGTTTCCAAACTTTTATTTTGTTCATCGAATTTGCCTTCGAGAACGCTCCTTTGATCAAATAGCTGTTGCTCTAGAGAGTTCTTTTGCTCATCGAACTTGGCGTCTAGAGAATTCTTTTGTTCAGTCAAGGATTTTTCTAGCTTCTCGAATTTTTCATTTTGAGAATTCTTTTGTTCATCGAGCTTTTTATTTTGCTCATCCAGAGAATTGTCTAGCTTCTCGAACTTTTCGGAAAGCAGTTTCATTAAGGCCGACATATCATTCATCGTACTTACTTGTTCTTCTTCGACGTCGAACAAAGCCGTATCGGGATCTGTACCCTCGTCCGTCATTATTTTCCGCAACTTAATGATCAATTCTCTCTTTGTACCAGTCGTAAGCTGATTCCGCTGGCTCAGTACTTCCTTTAGTTGCGGTACTGACAAATCTTCTAGCAACTTCCGAACCATTTTTATTATTCACTTACACAAAAAGCAATACACAAAATTTGTTTTATTCCACTTTTCTGACACCAATGTAATATTCTTGCTGGGTTTCGTTTAAATAAAACCGTCTTTTGTATATTTTAATTGTTTATTTATTATCAAATACCAACTTTACTTTAACACAATAGTCAATCACTTTATTCTTTATTTATTTCCAAATAAACGGTCGCTACAGATTTATTTTCACAATGTCGCTTGCTTTCACCACTGGTCGAATATCTCTTGTAATCGCTGTATTCACTTATCAACAACTGTGTGGACGTTGGTTGTGGTATGGGTATTTATAGGAAATTGCAAGGGGTTCTAGAACATGCTAGATGTTTCTCCGGGTGAATTGAGGATCATGGAATATTGGGATATTGTGTGGAACAATTGTGGAACGTAAGCACACCAGGTTGGAACGTAAGCACATCAGGTTGGAATATTTACTACTAGTAGGCAATAGATGTCGTTGCACAGTTTGAGATACAGTGTTTTAGTTTTTGGTACACAAACCATCCTGTAGTCAATGCTACAATATGTCAAAGCCGAAAACGTATGGAACTGTTGCTGAAGTGCAGGCAGTCGCATTTATCTATCAATGTAATGTTTTCCTCTTGGACCTATAGACACTGAGATGTTACGCGTTTTCTACGCTCCCAAGAGGCATTTTGATTTGGAATTTAACAGTGATTACATTATTAAAGATGTTACCATTTGCCAGTCAATCTGCTATGAAATTTTCTACAACGATTTATTTTAACTGCCGTAGAGCAAATGTTGCACTCCACTTCGTTGGAATGGGAATCAACAAACTATCGCATCGAATGTAATGAAGATGGCTATTTCATTCGAATCTATGTCGAAGATGGTCATACCTTTGACTTTGATTTTCCGGAGAACACATGTTGTATTTAAGAGTACTTCCGCCTGTGTCAATTGCACAATCTAAATTTCCCACGATTCTCTGGTGAGCTGCAACGTGACTGAGCACCAAGCATGAGAACCCGAACACAAGTTCCTGAGCAATATAGCGAACTCTTTTTTGTCAAATAAATATGCTTCTTGCGTTCGTAAATTGTTGTTGGAAGGAATAACTCCGTTCCGTATAAACTGGCTAAGGCGCTGGATCCAAACATGTACAGGACCATTGGATTTGATTCATTGAAATGGAGCTCGCAACTTCCGCGGAGTTCCATAAGGCTTCTCTCGAAGTTACTTCAGATCTACTGATTGTACTAGTAGAAAAGGTTTGGAACAGCAAAACATTCTCTGAAGAATGTAGGAAAGGAATGCCTGTCAAGCTCCCAAGGAAAGTAGGTTACAGAGTGTGAAAATCGGAAAGGCATTTGAGTGCTTCCTGCAGTTGTAAAAATAATAGCCAATATAATTCTCGTACGCATTAAATAACATCTAGAAAGTACTCTCGACATTGAACAAAAGCAAAATGAATTTAGCGATAAACGAGGGCAAAACCAAGTATATGCTGTCAGCAAGAATGGACAATGAACACAGACGAACTGGATAGAACTTCGCAGTGGGCAGCTACAACTTCGATGTGAGCGCAGAAATAAAGCGAAGAATAACTATACCAATCGCTGTTTTTTTTTTTGTTCGAGGTAATAAGGTAATTCAACAGTAAAGCCCTATCTAGGACAACTAAGGAGACTCTGTATAAGACCCTGATCATCCCAGCCCTTTACGACGCTGAAACATGGACTTTATTGAAAGCGGATGAAGATATACTTGGTCGCTTCGAGAAAAAGATTCTTCGTAAGATATTCAGTCTCGTTTGCATTGACGGGTTTTGAAGGAAAAGATTCAATCACGAACAATACGAGATATTGATCTAGTCAAAAAACTGCGTATTGGATGTTTGAGATGGCTAGGACATGTAGAGCGAATAGACACTATCGCTCAGGGCCGCAGGGCCGGCAATAGAGGGCCTCCTCGTAGGTGATGCGCACAAGTTCAAGGGGACCTCGACCAACTTGGAGTGCGCAACTGAAGGCAATTAGCTAAAGACCAAGCTAAATGGAGAGGCTTGTTTGTTGAGGCCCAGGTTCATCCCGAACTGTAGCGCCACCAAAGAAAGTAGAGATAGATAGATAGATAGATAGATAGACAGATAGATAGATTGATTGATTTCAAAAGCAATTGGTTAGAATTTATATTTACTTTAAATCTAGTTAGGCTTGGCCAGAAGGGCCGTCAGCCAGAAGACAGCTTTATAAAATTCACTTTATTACTTTAGCTTTATCGGTTTAATAATTAATAAAAAAATCCTCTAATAAAATGTTCTTTCTATAATTTAGAGCAATTCTTATAAAACGAAACAATTGTTGCCAGTTCTCTCCGTTTAAGATTGCAATAACCCCCGCTCGATCAATATAGTTCTTCCCCCAAATGTGTCTTCTTACTTCCACCACAATGGGACATTTAGCGATGAAATGCATTATATTTTCTCTTTGACCGGTATTGCATAAGGTGCAGATGTTATTTAAATCGGCTCTGTGTGGCACATAGTTCAAAGGCAGTATTTCACATCTTGCTCGGAATATCATTGATATTGTTTCTGTGCTGAAGCCGTCACGGAAATAATTGTTTTGATTTATGTTGTACTGAAGAATTGAGTATACCATATTTCTCTGTGCTGTGAATTCCTTGCTCTTTCAATAAATTCTTCCTTAAATTGAATATGCAGTTTTTCCAACAAGTTGTATAAGTAGGTACAGTTCCCACTCTACTAGGTTTTCCAGCGTTAGATTAAAAGGCATGCAGCAAGTTTCGGCGAGATGTTTCCACTCTTCAAACCATGCACTTTGGGAATTTATGACGGCTATTGCAAACTTTTTAGCAATCTTCTCGTTGTGGCTATACAGTAACTTTACTATGTAATCAAAATGAAGCTTTAGTGAGGTGAGGAAAAGGGGCGACAATTCGGTTTCTATTTGCAACATGTAGTTTGGTGTGGTATTTGGAAGTCTGAAATGCCGTTTTATGTAGAAACGCAGCAATTTCTCCGTAGTCTCCGTAGCCAAAGAAAGTAAGTAAGACCATCATCGAACAATGCGTCGAGTGTCTCCGCTACAGCTGCTGCTTATTGATTTTGAATAAGTGACAGTATAAACGAGAGCTTATATGGCATACCAACCCAATTGGTGGCTATTCTAAAAGCAAGTCATGAAGGCATGAAGTGTCACGTGCTGCATAGGGATTAGTTGTCGGAAGAATTTGAGGTCCCAAGCGGCCGGCGTTCAAAAAGGTTGCATACTATCACCACTACTCTTTTTTGTGGTTATCAGCGATGTTTTGCGGAGTGCTATGTCGACAAAAAGTGGCGGAACCCAATGGAGCCTTACAACCTGTCTTAAACTTCTTGAATATGCTGATGATGTTTGCCTGCAATCGCAAAGAATCATGGACCTGCTCCAAATGACCACTGGTTTGGTGGCAGAGGCAAATTTAGTGGGCTTGAACATCAAGCGATTTTTTTTTCTCCTTCGAATTTATTATGCTGGATATTATAGATTTTACTGAATATAATTATAATATTAAAAAAAAAAACTACCACGCATGTTTTTTTTTGTAATAAATAAAAAAACCAAACACGCCATTTTTGCTGTTAATTATGAATTTACAAAAACAAAAAGTTAAAATTAATTCTTTAACATTAAAATCATCATAATTATAGAAAAGCAATCTAATTACTTATACATAATAACATTTTACTTAGTAGTTTTCTCTTTTCATAGTCTCCATCGGAGTTTGGCGACAAATAGACCAACAAAAATCTGCAAGCACTGCTTCTGACCATTTTTCGTTGTATCGTGTCTCTATGTGCAGTATATCTTGATGAAATCTTTCATCATGTTCATCTGACACTGCGCTAAGATTTCCGGGGAAGAAATCTAAACGTGAGTCCATAAAATGTATTTTAATAGACATATTGCATTTCAGAGCTTAACAGGACGACAGAAGTTCCTGGATGATTTCTTGGTAGTTTTCAGTTTTCTTGTTTCCAAGAAAACTATGACACACTACTATAAAACCAGTCCAAGCTCTTTTTTCTGCTTCATTGAACTTTATTTTAAAAGTAGTGTCTTTCATTAGCTCTCGTATTTGCCGGCCAACAAAGATCCCTTCTTTCAATTTAGCCTCGTTGATTCGGGGAAATTTTGTTTCAAGGCATTAAAAGCCTTCACCATCCTTGTTCATTGATTTTACAAGGTTGCAACTGTTGCAACTGGTTTTCGACGGCCAATTTTTGTTTCTTCATCAATAGGGAACCCAAAACAAAGTTGATACACTCTTTTCACTAGAGTAGATATTTCGCTATTCGCTCATTTCAGATTTTATAGTAAACTAGCTGACCAGTGCTCGCATTGCTTCGCACACATTTTACTTGACGCTCATTCACTTATAACAGCTTTTGAAATATAATTTCCAACTGAATACAATACTGAAAATGTGTAAACTCAATTATAACTTCACCAGTGGGAATCCCCACCAGATCACAAACAACACACAACCCGCCAAGCAGCTTTAACAGAAAAGGAAACCGAAGAATAAGAAAACGGAAAAAGTACAATCCCTCTTCCGTCAGCCAGGCGGGTCTGATATTAAAGATTGCGAAGAGGCAGCGAAAGCAGAATAAGGAATAACCATGTTATTAGTGTCCGACTGAAGGTCGATTTCTAGCTGAAGCCGAAGCCGAAGCCGAATATTCGGCTAAACAACAACCTTCGGCCGAAGCCGAAGCTTTAATAACTTAAAGAATTTCCGTTTAAGATTGACTAAAAGTGAATAAAATAATGATTTTTTGGAAGTTTTCTGGAATGTATGCATGCAATAAGCAAACTAACTGGATAAATTAACTTTTCAATTAAATATTTCAAAACAAAACAAGAAATAACTCATTAATAACCAAAAAACAAGTAATTCATTAGCAATAATAAAAAACATTTATCCAATCAATCATTTTCGACGCCTACCACGACGCACGGCAACCAATCAACCATAAACTAAACCTTCGGCTTCGGTCAAAACTTCGGCCTATTTTGGCCGAAGCCTAAGATTTAGCCGATTGTAGTTTTTTTTTGCCGAATGTGACCAAAGCCGAAGCTTCAGGCGGACTTACTTACTTACTTAGATGACGCTACAGTCCGGGGTGGACCTGGGCCTCAACCAACAAACCTCTCCAGTCAGCACGGTTACGAGCCAGCTGCCTCCAGTTGCGCACGCCAAGTTAGTTGAGGTCCCCCTCCACTTGTTTGCGCCACCTACCGCGAGGTCGTCCTCTACTGCGCCGTCCGTCCGGGGTGGATTCGAAAACTTTCTTAGCGGGAAGATTGGGCTCCATCCGCTCTAAATGACCAAGCCATCTTAGTCGCTGTATGTGAACTCTTCTGGCTAAGTCGATGTCCTTGTACATGCCGTATAGTTCGGCATTGTACCTTCTCCTCCACTGACCGTCTATGCAGACGGGACCAAAGATCGCTCGAAGAACTTTTCTCTCGAAATAACCAAGGGCATCCTCATCCGGTTTTGTCAAAGCCCATGCCTCTGCGCCATACAGCAGGACTGTGATGATTAATGTCTTATAAAGAGTTACCTTAGTAGTTCGAGATAGGGCTTTGCTACTCATGTTTGCTTCGGTCGGACACTATATGTTATATTCCGCCCATAAAATCACACAGCCAACGATGGCCATTGCTGCAGGATTGCTGGCAGTGGTCTCCACTGAAGGAAAATTGTGGGCGATGATTTGGTAAATTGTTTTTAGCATCTCTCAGCTTCAGGACAAACGCAGATGAATGATTTATACTTAACTAAATCAGCGGCGAATATACTAAATTCACCAATTTATTATTTTTTTAAATCCGATGAGCCATTACTGAGCTAGGGCTGCGTAATCAACTTTTAGTGACGGAAAATTCGATCTCAATCCTCTTTATGCCACTTAGACCTCGAATTTCGGAAAATTCCTTCTTATCTTGCATCTAGGCAAAATAAGGAAAAACCGTGCAAAATTTGTAGTACCTACGTCCAATAATTTTGGAGAAACCGGGTTTACAAGGAAAATCTTTGCTTTTATAGTATTTAAGATTCGCCACAAATGAAGCAAAACAAGTCTGCAGATTTTTTGCAAGTCCTTGGCATTTTTTAATTATAACAAAATAAAATTTGTGACAATATCATAACAATGTACAAATTTTGTACAAAATTTACCAACAATGAAGCTTTCAATTACTGGTCGGATATTTTTTCAACAAGTCGTTGGAGTAACGCACTCACATTGAAGAACTTAAATTCAATCCAAGTTCTTAAGTACCGCTCAGCAT
This sequence comes from Brachypalpus laphriformis, assembly GCA_945910035.1. NCBI lineage: Eukaryota > Metazoa > Arthropoda > Insecta > Diptera > Syrphidae > Brachypalpus > Brachypalpus laphriformis. The sequence goes on from OX246754.1 coordinate 285,237,238, forward strand.
TATAAACTCTAAGACATCGAGGTGTTCCAGATACCTATGTACAGATGATCATGGACAGGTACGAAAGAGCAAAGACAGGAGTAAAATTCCCCGCTGAAAAGTTCCCAATCAAAGTCAGGGTGCACCGAGGAAGCGTCTTAGGAAGGTAGGTAGGTGTGGTGGTTCTTCATAAGAAAAGAACCCAATTAGCACTAGGTGCCGTTTTGATACTACAAAACTCTTGTACCTGGATATAAAAGGTGTGTTGGTGTGGAGTCTCTAGATCTAGCCTGTGGAGTTTAAAAAGATTTTTAAAGCTTTAATGTTTCTCTCTGAGACTTCCTCAAGGGAATCGAAAAAGGGTTTTCCTAAAGCCTGGAACACACTGACAGAATCCGGGAACCTAAATGATTTAGAGATGTTTAAGGATTCGGAGAACACACCCCCATCGACTCCACAGTCCATCTTTGAACCGTCTGTGTAGATTGTTACGTCGAACTCCTTAATCACCTGTTCATCTTGCCATTCTGACCTTGTGGGGAATTGAACGTCTAAGCGCTTTGTAAAATTCAATTTGGGTATCATGTAATCTGTTGTGGGCAAAGCCAGTTCTCTCGGCAGAGAGTTTAAAATGTTACTATGCCCATATGGTTTCATAAACCAGAACCCAGACTTCCTGAGTCTGACCGCACTATGTGCTGTAATGTTTATTATGTGTAGATCTAAGGGTAGAAGATGCAAGAAGACTGTTAGAGCGTCGATCGGGGTTGATCATAGAGTGCTTGTGGTGCCTACGCATGCCGTTCCTTGTACCTTATTAAGTTTGGTTATATTATATGCCTTGTTTAGAGCATCCACCATACTATTGACGCATATGTGAGAATTGGTCGTACCACGGCTGTGTACATCCATAAGGTCAATCTACAAGCATAGAAAGCTATACATGCCCTCTTTATTCGTTGTTCTATGTTTAGCTTCCAGCTTTTTTTTTTTTTTATAATTTGCGCGCACTCAAAAGGGTTATGAATACCTTTTAACATGTTTACACACATTGCGGGCGTTGGAAAGGATGGATAGAGAGAGAGAGAGAAAGATTTTGGTGTAGTGGTTTTTGAAGCTCAGTTGTTTATGGTTCAGCTATTCTCCGGGGGTGGCGTCCAGGTAACTGGCGAGATTTTTGTTATTATTGTCTTTGCTTCTGATTCACAGTACTTTTTTCCCGATAACCGATGTCAAGGGCAAATTATTATCAACAGAGCGAACAATTTTTCCAGCCACATTACCAAGCTACTGCCAGTGTTATGCCTTCGCAGTAGTGTTCACACAAGCTTTCGAAAATGATCGGACTGACTTTATATATTTCATGAGAAATAAATAAATGCTTGCTGACATCAGGATTTCAACCATGAACCATCAGCGTGACAATTGACGACGTTACCACTACACCATTGGCATCCCCTATGATAACTCCTAAATACCTAGCATTGGACGATAACGAGAGCGGTTGGCCATTTAGCCGAGGAAGTGCGAAGTCAGGTATTTTGGTTTTAGTAGTGAAGAGAATCAGTTCAGTTTTGCTCGAGTTGACACCGAGACCACACTTTTTGGTCCAAGCGTTTACTTTGCTCAGAGCATTTTTCGTGATTTCGCTTATGAAGTAGAGAAACTTTCCTGACACTAGTATCACCATATCGTCTGCATACCCGACTACGCGTACCTTGATTCTTTCTCTGTCTAATGTTAAGAGACTTTTATTCATGACTATCAGCCATAGTACAGGTGAGATAAGACCGCCCTGGGGTGTTCCACTACTGGCAAATTTGGTTATATTGCTATTGCCTAGTGTTGCCTGAATAATTCTAGTGCTAAGCATAGAAACGATCCATTGACCTTGATTGCTTTCTATTACCAGTTCCGTAAGGGACTCTAGAATTGCTTCAGTGTGTACGTTATTAAAAGCTCCTTCTGTGTCTAGGAAGGTAGCTAGGGTATATTCTTTGTAGTGTATGGAGTTTTCTATAGTGCACACTACCTCGTGAAGAGGTATCTCTGTTGATCTACCTTTGAGGTATGCGTGCTGAGCTTTGGAGAGGGATGGTTCTATTTTGCTTCGCAAATGGTTGTCTATGAGGTGCTCAAAGGTCTTCAGTACAAAGGAGGTTAGACTGATTGGTTTGAAATCTTTTGGGAAACGTCTTAAGTCCTTTGCTCTTTATTACAGTCCTTGACTATCTGCTTGAAGGTAAAGTGACGGACTCCAAGGTACATCAATTATTCTCGCGACCAGCTTAGCTAGTATTGCCACGTTCAAAGAAGGGATCATTTGAACCCTGTTAAAAAGGCAATATCAATGAACGTTCCAAAGAAACCACGAGGCAGGAAAGGCAGGTCTATAAACGCCTGGATTACATAAATGCGACGACATCGGTACTTCATTGGCCTCAGTAACTAATCTAAAATCGGCAGGCCTGGCGATATTTTCTGAGGTCAAATAGGCGAACCCCACAGGCGGATCAGTAGAAATGCGGTGAAGTGGTAGGGTTATGGTCCCTTGTTTTCGGATCATAACCTCGCCGAAATAGGAAGAAGAAGAAGCATTATAAACTTTGAGATAAATGAGGAAATCTACCCTCTAGTGATCAGCAATAAAATTTGAGAAATACCCTTCCAGAAGAAAAAAAGGGAATTCCGAAGGATTTTACAAGTGCGGCTAGTTATGTTTTGGCCACCCGCTGTAATCTTATAAAATGCGTTTAAAACTATACGTGACAGCAAAAAATGGAATACAGATAAAGATTTAGAACGTTAAGATCTTTAGATTCACAGTATTTTTTATTTAAAGGAGGATTTTGTTGCATACCAGTGTAATAATCTAACAGAATGGTTTATCAGAAATGATTAATCATTACACGATAATTTTTTTTATCGGACATTTTTTATAAAATGTGAATCATTGACTAAAATATTTTTTCGATTAGAACATATTTTCTATTAACCAGAAAAAAAAAAAAAAAAAGATTTCGCCCAACGTGGGGCTCGAACCCACGACCCTGAGATTAAGAGTCTCATGCTCTACCGACTGAGCTAGCCGGGCAGTTGTTTGGTTTGTGACAGACAACGTAGGTCAAACCAATAAGCTGATGAAAATAAATGATAGAATGTGAAACCAATTCGCTTAAGAATTTTACTTTATTAAAATCTAACAACAAATGCTTTACAACAGTTTAATCTCGGAATTTGAATCCTTTTGATATTAAATCCCTGCGTGCCTCTTCGATTTCTCCGTGTAATTCCTTCGATGCTTCGGGACAATCGTTGAATGTCAGAGTTCTGTATAGAACTGTCGTTGCCGCATAGACCTGTGGAGACATGGAAAAACAAATGTAATTCTATGAAACCGGCAGCGTAATTTGTCGCTCCAGACTCACCCCGAATAAAAGCAATAAAATAATTGGAAGAATCTGTATCTCGAATAAGTATTTTTGTGTAGTTTCTGTTTGAATTTGACCGGAAACGATACACAGATATGGGACGGCAAATATGCCGGCATACATCAGCCATCGCATTAAATTGGTCATTTTCGATGGTGAAATGTCGGTCAATAAATGCTTATTCTAATTAAATTTAAAATTTCGTCTTTTTTCTTAAGTTTTAAGAATTAAACAGGAAATTTTGGAACAAATAATCACAACAAATTTTGACGTGTCAAATGACATTTACCTTATTTGACAGCTGGTGACGTTCATATGACGGAATCTACTACGTTTTTGTTTCCACTGGGTGACATCTGTGTGTGAATAAGAAAATGTTTTGGCTTTTTCGTCCGGTACTTTTTGAAAATTGATAATAATTTAATCTAAATAATTTCTGTTTGGCAGTAATATTTACAATAATGGGCCTATTTTACGAACTGTGGCCTATTTCACCAAATTACAGTTAAAATTACAAATTTGTATTTGTTGATTACATTTACCAATTTGTTTACCGATTTTCTGTTTCACAAACTACAAACTTAATTCCAACAAATTTGTTAAAAAGAGAAAAAAATGAAGGGAAATTGTATTTGTTATTTCCAAATACAAAAAAAGAAGCGTTTCACTGTTTATTTTTCAGAGTTGTAAACAACAACTGTTTTTCATAATTTTGTAAGTCCTCTAACATTAAAGATCAAAATGAATAAACAGAACAAAATTTTTTATCGCCGGTTTAATTCGCGATAAGAAAAATATTTTATTCGGCAAAAATGACAAGAATATATTTATGTTGCTGAAGATGGTTCATTTTTTTTTTAATTTTAAGAAAAATAGTGTAAACAAATATCTACAAACAAAAAAAAGAATATATTTATGTTTTTGAAGCTAGTTTTAATTTTTTTTTAGTTTCAAGAAAAATAGTTTAAAGTATATCTCAATGTGTTTTCGCCATCTAAGTTGTCAAATTATAATTTGAATTGCCGAACGTGGTTGCACTCTCAAATGGTTGAGACAAGAAAATTTAGTTTTTAGAATACTGTAGCATGGACTACAGGATGGTTTGTGTACCAAAAACTAAAACACTGTATCTCAAACTGTGCAACGACAACTATTGCCTACTAGTAGTAAATAGTCCAACCTGATGTGCTTACGTTCCAACCTGGTGTGCTTACATTCCACAATTGTTCCACACAATATCCCAATATTCCATGATCCTCAATTCACCCGGAGAAACATCCAGCATGTTCTAGAACCCTTTGCAATTTCCTATAAATACCCATACCACAACCAACGTCGACACAGTTGTTTATAAGTGCATACAGCGATTACAAGAGGGAGATTCGATGAGTGGTGAAAACAAGCGACGTACATTGTGAAAATAAATCTGTAGCGACCGTTTATTTTGGAATTAATAAAGAATAAAGTGATTGAATACTGTGTTGAAGTAAAGTTAGTAGTTGATAATAAATAAACGATTAAAATACACAAAAGACGGTTTTATTTAAACGAACCCTAGCAAGAATATTACATTGGTGTCAGAAAAGTGGAATAAAACAAATTTTGTGTATTGCTTATTGTGTAAGTGAAAAGAAAATGGTTCGGAAATTGCTAGAAGATTTGTCATTGGTGCAACTGAAGGAAGCACTGAGCCAGCGGGATCAGCCTACGGCTGGTACGAAGAGAGAATTGATCATTAAGTTGCGGAAAATAATGACGGACGAGGGTACAGATCCTGAAACAGCTTTGTTTGACGTCGAAGAAGAACAAGTAAGTACGACGAGTGACATGTCGGCTTTAATGAAATTGTTATCTGAAAAATTCGACGATCAGAATAGAAAATTCAAGAAGCTAGATAATTCTTTTGACGAGCAAAAGAATTTTCTAGACGCCAAGCTCGCGGAACAGAATAAACAATTTGAGAATTCTTTAGATGCCAAGCTCGATGAACAAAAGAATTCTCTAGAGCAACAGCTATTCGATCAAAGAAATGTTCTCGAAAGCAAATTCGATGAACAAAATAAAAGTTTGGAAACAAGATTTGGAACAATTGATGAGAAGTTTGAAAACGTAGAGGCGAAAATTGAGACATTTGAAACAAAATTCGAGGCTGTTGAAGGAAGATTCGAGAATTTGGCAAAGGAACTCGAATGCGTGAAGAAACAGAAAGTTCGGGAGTATTCAACCGACTGCCCGAGAAGGAAAGAGATGCAGCCTCCCGTCTTCGATGGACAGACATCATGGCCAATATATAAGAGGCAGTTCGAAGCTGCGGCAATGACGAACTACTGGGACGATGAAGAGAGGTCCATTGCCCTCACGCTTGCGCTTAGAGGATCAGCTGCAGAGTTACTACAAACTATTCCCGAGGACAAACAACGCAACTACGATAGTCTGGTGAAAGCCACTGAGATGCGATTTGGGGACGAGCACATGCAGCAAGTATATAGGGTCCGGTTGCGCAGAAGGTCCCAGATGAAGGGTGATACGCTCCAGCAGTTACAAGAAGACATCGAGCGACTGGCACATTTGTCCTATCCAAACGCCGGCGAGGAGATTATTAACGAGATGGCAACCGAAGCGTTCACCCATGCCATAGCTGATGCGAAACTACAAATGGCGGTAAGAATGGCTGGAAAGAAAACGCTCGCCGAAGCTTTGGCGTTTGCTCTGATGATGGAGGCGGCAGACCAGGCGTGTCAGGAAATCCACCGTGTAAGGGAAGTAGCCGCCGTCGAATGCTTTTGCCAGAGGATGGACGTCGAAGTCCGAAACAGCGCTCGCCGAGGACGAATTCGTTGCTGGAACTGCAACAAAAGAGGGCACCTACAACGGCAATGCAGAATTCTACCCAGCCACGGAAACTATCCACACTATGGTAATTGGCGACGTAATGGAATACCATCCAACAGATATAACATCCATCCTGTTGGTCAGGCTTCCCGAAACCAGGAGTGGGGAGACCGCTCAACAACCAGTTTTGCGGGGCGGAAGTCGGATGTCGGAGTCGACGCCCCCAATACCACCATCCAGGTTCCCCAAACCAAACTCCATTCTAATACAGATGCCTTATCCCGGCAACCATGCGAGATCGACTGCAAGCATTATGTGCGACAGGAAGAGAAGAACCTTCTTTCCATCCAAAGGGTAGGAGCTGAGCCTATCGCCGGTTGGAGTGCAGAAGAAATCCGCAACGCTCAGAAAGAAGACCCAGACATCGAGCCGATATTAGCGTGGAAGGAGTTTATGGAAAAGCCAAATGGACAAGATATCTCGGACAGGAGCCCCACTCTTAAGGCATACTGGGCTCAGTTGGACTCCCTTCATGTGCAAGATGGTGTACTGAAAAGGAAATGGGAAAGGCCGGACGGGAAAGATTTCATAATGCAGCTTGTCTTGCCGCGATCAAAAGTACCCGAGGTGCTACGGGAGATGCATGATGGAGCATCCGGAGGTCATTTGGGTGCAAACAAGACGCTGGAGAAGGTGCGAGAACGTTTCTATTGGCTCAGCGCAAGGGTAGACGTAGAGAGTTGGTGCCGAAAATGCGTCGTGTGTGCCGCCAGCAAGGGACCCAGAACGAAAACGCGAGGCAAGATGCACCAGTACAACGTGGGCGCACCCTTTGAACGGATTGCCGCTGACATCGCTGGTCCATTTCCAGAAACCGACAATGGTAACCGTTACATCCTAGTCGTCATGGACTACTTCAGCAAGTGGCCGGAAGCGTTCGCCATCCCTAACCAGGAAGCGAAGACCATCGTGGAACAGATCGCAGCAGGTTTGGGGTGCCCATGGAACTGCATTCTGACCAGGGACGAAACTTTGAATCGAAGATATTCCAAGAGGTATGTCAACAACTAGGAATCAAAAAGACGAGAACTACCCCGCTTCATCCACAATCCGACGGGATGGTAGAGCGCTTCAACAGAACCTTAAACGAACATCTCTCCAAGGTCGTAGAAGACCACCAGCGCGATTGGGATCGACAAATTCCTCTTTTCTTGATGGCCTACCGAAATGCAGTGCACAGTACTACTGGACATACTCCATCCGAAGTTTTGTTTGGTCGAGCAGTTCGGCTACCTAGTGAGGTGAAGTTTGGATCTAACGATGAGCCCAAATGTGAAGAGGACTATGTGGCAGACCTCAGGGAAAGGATCCGAGACATACATCAGAGGACCAGGACGAGGAAAAGGATAGCGAGTGACCGTATGAAAACCAGGTACGACACAAAGGCAACAACGTCCAGCTTCCACGAGGGAGACCTAGTATGGCTGTACAACCCACACCGGCAAAAGGGGAGGTCACCCAAGCTGCAGCAAGACTGGGAGGGCCCTTATAAAGTGGTCACACGCATCAATGACGTCGTCTTCCGGATCCAGCGTGGAGTAAGAGGCAAGATGAAAATTGTCCACCTGGATCGTCTTCATCGTTACCATGGCAGTAATCCAGATGATCTTGTTCGGGACGAACAAGTTTAAGATGGGGGCAGTGTAGCATTGACTACAGGTTGGTTTGTGTACCAAAAACTAAAACACTGTATCTCAAACTGTGCAACGACAACTATTGCCTACTAGTAGTAAATAGTCCAACCTGATGTGCTTACGTTCCAACCTGGTGTGCTTACGTTCCACAATTGTTCCACACAATATCCCAATATTCCATGATCCACAATTCACCCGCAGAAACATCCAGCATGTTCTAGAACCCTTTGCAATTTCCTATAAATACCCATACCACAACCAACGTCGACACAGTTGTCTATAAGTGCATACAGCGATTACAAGAGGGAGATTCGATGAGTGGTGAAAACAAGCGACGTACATTGTGAAAATAAATCTGTAGCGACCGTTTATTTTGGAATTAATAAAGAATAAAGTGATTGAATACTCTGTTGAAGTAAAGTTAGTAGTTGATAATAAATAAACGATTAAAATACACAAAAGACGGTTTTATTTAAACGAACCCTAGCAAGAATTTTACAATACCAATCGCATTTTCTATTATCCTTCGAGCCGATTTGTGCGCTCTATTATAACGGTCGATTGCTGGAGATGAGGTTCTCGTAACCGGTGTCATGTGAAAATAACGGGCTTCTTCGGAGTACTCGCGCATTGTGAACACTACCGGACAAATTAACATAAGCATTATAAAATGTATAGTCGGGACAGCAAACCAACATACAATTAATTGAGTGGTTGCCGTGTCTATCGACATACGCTGATTCGAACTCGTTAGGTGAATCAATTTTAATTAGCGTTCAATCGATACATCCATTAACAAATGGCATACATTAAGAAAATATTAATCATAATTTCAAGTACATGGGTTTGTAACTTACTTACTTACTTATATCCTTTATCCCCTCGGGGGGCATAGGGCGTCAACCACGCCTGCGCGCCATCGTGTTCGGAGCTCTGCAACGCGTTTGATCTGCCTCCAACTCATTCCTAAAGAGCTCGATTCCTCCTCAACTATTCTGCGCCACGTTTGCCTAGGGCGTCCCGCTATTCTGCCTGCCTGGGTGAGCGGATTCCACTGCATGGCGTATTTCGCAATGGAGTTGTCTTCGCGCCGTAGGGTGTGTCCAATCCATTGTCACTTTCTTCTTCGTGTAGTAATGCTTATAGGTTCTTGGCCCGTTCTCAGATAAAGTTATCCATTGGAGATGCGGTTCGGCCAAAAAATCCTCAAGATGATTCTTAAGCATTTGTTTACGAAGACTTGCAGCTTGCGTGTGTTAATGGTGTCCACCTTCCAGGTACTGCACCCATAAAGCAGCACTGATTCTACGTTGGAGCGGAACAGTCGTAGCTTGGTTCTTAAGCTGATAACATTGCTTCTCCATATTTTGGAGAGCATTCCAAACGCAGCTTTAGCCTTCCCGATTCTGCTGCACACATCCAGTTCGGTGCCACCGCGATTAGCCGAGACGACACTTTCTAAATATAGAAAGTTATCAACTTTCTGGACTTGCTTTCCGGCAATGTTAAGTTGAGTACGGGTATTGGAAGTACTCAGGGCTTTTGTTTTGGCTGTGTTTATTTTTAGCCCCACTTTGTTTGCCTCAGCTTCTAGATTTTGGGCCATCAAATGAAGATCCATTATCCGATGTGAAAGTAGACAAACATCGTCAGCGTAATCTAGGTGTTTAAGGTAAGATGTCATAGTCCAACGAGTTCCAGAATTAGCTTCCGTCAATGCTGCACGGAGTACATCGCTGATAACCACCAAGAACAATAGTGGGGACAGTATGCACCCTTGACGTACTCCACTTTGGACTTCAAAGTCCTCCGACACCTTACCATTGTGCACGACGTGACACTTGCCGCCCTCATATGTAGCCTTGATAATAGCTATAAGCTTTCCTGGAATGCCTCTTCTGCGCAAGGCCAACCAGATAGCATCTCGATTCAAGCTGGCGAAAGCCTTCTCGAAGTCGATAAACAGTAAATGCAGCGGAGACCTACATATACTCAACGCATTGTTCGATTATGATCCGTAAGGTGTTTATGTGGTCGATGCAGGAGGATCCAGCGCGAAAGCCTGCCTGTTCGACATCGAGAGTTGAATCTAAATGTTCTTTAATTCGTTCTAGAATTATTCTAGCTATTATTTTGGCTACAGCTGGAAGAACACATATACCTCTCCAGTTACCGCACTCCATCAAGTTGCCCTTCTTTGGAAGCTTAATGATCATCCCCCTTTCCACTCCTGTGGAAATTGTTCACTATCCCAAGCTCTCCGTATTAGCGGATGCAGAAAATCTGCCGATATATTTGGCGCCGCTTGAAATAGCTCAGCAGGGATGCCATCAATACCCACCGCTTTGTTTTTCTTGAGGGACTTGATTGCTGTTATTATTTCAGTTTTACTGGGAGGTACGGTGCGAATTCGGGAATTTGTTGCTTCGAACTGCTCATTCGAGATCATACCGCCGTCGTCTAAGTGATTTAGCACTGTAGCAAAATGTTCTCTCCATCTAGTGAGCTGATCCTCATCCGAAATCAGAACGTTACCGTCTAACTCTTCACTGGATGTTGTTTGGAGTTTCGACCACCAATGAGCTCCTTAGTGATGTTGTAAACAGTCCTACTGTCGCACCTACTCGCTGCTTCTTCAGCCCTTGAGGCCAGTGAGTTGACATATTGACGTTTGTCACGTCTCACACTACGCTGCACTTCTTTCTTTTTCGCACGGTATTGGGCTTCAAGCTCGGTTCTCTCTACTGCTGAGGCCGCTGCAATCCGAACCTTGATTGCTGTACGCTCATCGACCCGTCTCCAGGTGTCTGTGGAAAGCCATGTGCGGTGGTGTTTCTGCTTTTTACCGACATACGTGCGTGCCCCAGTCGCAAAAGCATTTTTCACAGCACTCCAGTGGTCATCCATGTTCTCTATGCTGCTGATTGCTTCTGCTTCTAAGGCAAGATGGTCCCTGAACTGTTGGCGCACTTGGGGAACCTTGAGCCTGTCGATATTAAACCTGGTGATGTTAAGTAGGTTTGAGCGGTTGCTGTTGATGGATGCAGTACGAAGGCGTAAATGAGCTACCATAAGATGGTGATCTCGTTCTTGTCCGACGTCAGCTCCACGTCTGTTTCGGACGTCCAGGAGACAATTTCGGCGACTGATCGCAATGTGGTCGATCTGGTTGGATGTTCGTTGCCTATCAGTAGAGACCCAACTGATCTTATGGCAGGTGTTATGCTTAACCAGCGTACCTCCGATGACTAGGCGGTTGGTAGATTACAGAGTAGAGTAAGAAAAATAACCATCATACAGTGTTATGCTCCCATCGATGACGCGACTGAGGATGATAAGGACAATTTTTATAGCCAGTTAGGCGCCGTCTAGAACCAAACGCCTAATTGAGACATCTTAATGGTGACGGGGGATCTCAATGGTAATCTCAATGGTTGCGACAACACTATCCTTAAACATGTGATGGAAGTTCACGGCCTTGGAGACTGTAATGATAACGGTGAACGGTTTGTGGACTTCTGCAATACCAACCGCCTGCCACAAGATCAGTTGGGTCTCAATGGATAGACAACAAACATCCAACTAGATCGACCACATTGCGATTAGCCGCTGCTTCAGAAAATTGTCTTCTAGACGTCCGAAATAGACGTGGAGGCGACTTCGGACAAAAACGCGATTAGTATCTTATGTAAGCTATTATACGCCCTTTTACTGTATCCGTCAACAGCAATCGCTCAAACTTGCTCAACATTACCAGGTTCAATACTGACAGGCTTAGGGATCCGCAAGTGCGCCAACAATTCAGGGACCATCTTACCTTAGACGCAGAAACAATCAGCAGCACAATACAGGAAAGCGTAGATGACCACCGGCATGCTGGGAAAAATATGTTTGCAACTGGGGCAAGCACCTACATGGGTAAAAAGCAGAATAACTACTTACTTACTTACATAGGTGGCGCTACAGTTCGGGGTGAATCTGGGCCTCAACCAACAAGTCCCTCCATTTAGCTCGGTCTTTAGCTAATTGACTTCAGTTGCGCACTCCAAGTTGGTCGAGGTCGCCTTGAACTTGTGCGCGCCACCTACGGCGAGGAGGTCCTCTACTCCATCGTCCCTCCGGGTTAGATTCGAAGACTTTGCGGAATGTTGGTCTTCGTCGCCGTTATACAGACCGCAGAAGAAGTTTTTTCATATTCTCAACACCGACTGTGGTTCTGCTACGAGGTTTCCTTCTTTATCTCTACAGGTTTTTGTACGGGTTTTGCTCTAATACTCTGGCGGTTATAACTATTTATGGCATTTAATACTTTTGGTCCATAAAGACAGGAGTTAACATTTCACATTCTTCACATCTTACAAATATACTGTTAAATAAATAAAATATAACAGCACTTATACACAAATCCGTGTTTATTCCAACCAAGCGAACTATCTCAATTATCATCACAATTTTACTTAATTTATTCTCGTCCTTAACTAAGCTGCATCCACTGTGCATCTTCTACCGCTCAAAAAGTCACTTATCCGACATCCAACCACTTTGAATTTGATTTCATTCTTCTTAAGTTCTCCTCCAAAGAAAAGCTATATTAGAATACAGGCATACAATTAAATTGTAAAGAACTATCAAATCGAACTCCACACCCACCTTAGGATCATTACTCAGTGCCCAGAGTTCATCTTCACCCCGAGAGTTCTTCATAATTTTGATGGCTGTCACAAACTTCAGCTGATCCGGATTGTGAGCATAGATTTTAAGATTATCAGAATTATATTTCGTCCTGCTGTCCCAACTAATCACTGCATTCAGCCTGAGTAAACTGCAGTAGAGGTTACCTGAACTATCTATTGCTTCCGATTCACACTGGATTCTTCGATTACCAAGGACTTTGAAATCATTTGATGCTGCCTTGGAGTCGTGTTCCCATTTCGATTGATCGTCGATAATTCTTAGGGGAACAACAATTTCTTTTTTGCTGTTAAGGGCATGGAAATATAGTTTCCTATCTGTTGGTAGAGAAAAAATTGTCTAGAGTTCTATGTACTTTACTCAAATCGGATGATTTTACCTTTTCCGCCTTTTGGAGAGATGCTGACTGTAAATATACCATCGGAGAGATAGTTATCCCTCAACAAGCTTCTATCTGGGTGCATCAATTGATGTTCGATTCGCCAACTTACTTCATTTTGTAAATCATATACAATTAGTCCGAATCCCCAAGGATCTGCAATGTAAACCTTTGTATCCGTGCACTCTCCAGGATACGGATCACGAACATCAACTATGGCGGATGTAAACACTGAAACACCAGGAGTGTACTGAGTATCTGGAATTACATAGCGATGAATAAGATGATCCGTTACCAGATCAAAGGCGAGTATCTGTGGTGGACAAAATTGCATTGAGGAAATTTGGCCAGAGTCAACCACCCACAGGCGCCAGCATTCATCAATCTGAAAGAAAAGTGTTTTAATTTAGAAACACGTACGATGAATAAATATACACTATTTATTATAACGATGATTTTGCTGTTGTCGAACAAAGATATTCTAAACTGCACGTGAAATATGCATACATTGTAGGGTTGGGTGTCAAATCGCCCAAAACCAAATCGCCAAAAATGCAAAAAACTAAAAAAAATGTCAAATCACCCAAAAAACAGGTTGGGCGATTTAACATTTTTATTTTCTGGGCGATTTGACATGATGTCAAAACACCCAAAAAAGTGATTTTGGGCGATTTTGTGTTTCGGCTATCTTAAGACGGATCTGTGTCATATCGCCCAACACCAAATCGCCCAAATCTGGAAAATGTCACATCGCCCAACATTTTTGGGCGATTTAACACTATGACAGATCGACCAAGAAATGAAATGTCAAATCACCCAAAGCAGAAATGGGCATTTCATCGCAATTTGAAAATACAAACACATAGGAAGGGCAAAAAAGGCGACCAAATTGAAAAAGGTTGAAAATTTATTTTCCGCAATTTTGGGCGCAGAGACATTAGTCCCCGGGGCATAAGTCCCACCGCATTGGGACATAAAATGTTGGGTCTTATGTCCGACCTACAAACCTCTCAAGGAAAACATCGGCCAAATAAGATGGGACATACATAAGTCCACAATGTATAAACAGTGCAATGTGTAAGGGGGGGCATGTAGCCCCCCTGCAACCCCCCTGCTTGGGGTCACTCTTGGATTTAAGGCGGGGTGGAGGTTGGGTGCGAGGCATGCACATAAAGAAACTTTGCACACACGCATCCTCGCACCCACCTCAAATCCAACAGTGACCCCAAGCAGGGGGGTTACAGGGGGGCAGCATGCCCCCACCTTACACATTGCACCGCGCCCCATCGCGCCGCGTCCGACCGTCCTGCGCGCGCGGACGCGACGTGAAAGCGCTGTGACCGCTAATGTAATTGTTACAATTCGTTTTGAATGCAGTCTTAAACCCAATTTAACGAAAATGTCAATCCGCCCAAAATCTGTTATATTTTTGGGTGATTTGACATTATGCTAAATAGCCCAAAATTAAAAATGTTAAATCGCCCAAAAAGATTTTTGGGCGATTTGACATTTTTCTGCACTTTTTCGCAATTTGGGCGATTTGGTTTTGGGCGATCGGAAGCAAGGCTATTAATGAATTCTGACAAAACGCCCACTTTCTTGGGGTTTTTGTCATTTTTTAATTTTTGGGCGATGTGTCGTTGTGTCATATCGCCCATAATTTTTGGGTGATGTGACATTTTTCCGATTTGGGCGATTTGGTTTTGGGCGATTTGACACCCAACCAGATAATATTCTGAGAGTGAATAACAAGGCCATTGTGTTTCTGCAGGGACGAAAACCACACTGTTCATCCCCTAAACTATCCTCAACCAGAGCTCTGGAACGCGTTTCTAATACCTTAGCAAAGACTTTTCAAGCAAGACTTAACAAAAGGTTTACCCCTGCAGTTGCCGCAATCTCTTTTGCCCTCTGTTTTATTGTACTTTTAAATCTTCTTATTATATATATAAAGGAAAAAATATATAAATAATATTTTCGGAGAAATATTTAGCAAATAAAGACGTAGTAGGTAGTATGAGGCTCGAAACTGTAGCAAGTAGCAAGGGTGGAAACGCTGGGTTAGGTGAGGTAGGTGTGGATTGCCGCCAGGCTACTTAGTGGGTCACATAGGCCTCCGTGGATCTATTATACTCCGAAATCTGCTATTTTGTTAAATTTTGTCGTATACGTTAATCATTTTGAAAATTGGTTATTTCTCTACTTACCAATTTTGTTCAATATTTCAGCGGTATGGTGTGTAGACATATGTACATATGTAAATATATGTAAGTGATCAGTACAAACAGCCAATTCTATTGAGCCATGTCTGTCCCTCTGTCGGGATAGGAAACGCTCGACTGGAGCACTCAGACGCAGCTGGTCCATTGTACTACCAGAGAGAAAACCCTGATCTACCCATTGTATTTGAATTTCCTTGTCTTTTTAAGCCAAGCAAGCATTTCAGTGATGAGTAGCGTACAGTGCCAGCACTCACCACATCACCGAGAATCTGCCACCTGATACGAGCAAAGGCCGGACACTCACAGAGATAATGTTCAGCGATGTCGTCGCTCTCTCCACAAGCGTCGCAGATTGTAGTGTCACTCAAGCCCAATAAGTTGTCTACAGTCTTTTCTGCTGAGAGACAGCAAGAATGCCGCTAATTTCTTATAGACATCCGGGAACATACGTTTGGTCAACCTTCATCCTGGAGAGACATGGCAAACCAATTGTGCTCGTAAGAGACCCAATCGTCAATGGAAGCTCTAACTGAGTCCGCAGGGAGAGCCAACGCGGGTTCGGGACCTGAGAAAGCCTCCTCTGACCCTAGTCTAGCAATCTCATCGGTGATCTCGTTCCCCAAGATTGCAGTGTGACCTGGGACCCAGATAAGAGACAGAGAATTCAGCCTTGCGACCGAGTTCAATGAGTTTTTGGTTCCTTGAACTATTTTGGAAGTGGTTAAAGAGGGGAGGGGAGGTAAGTTAAGCTAAGCGTCTAGAGCAGAGCCAGGCGTACTCGGAAAAGCTCCCGTGCATCCGAGGCTACCTCATTCTGAGTTTTAAATTTCGAAATATGAAGACGAAATTTAAATCCCGAATGTTTACAATTTCCTTTATTTCGCTCAAAGAAGAAGTCACTTCTAAAAAAAAATCTTTTTTTCACTTGGAACTAGAACAATATTAAAAGAAATTTGCATTGCCATGCCTACTTTTTACGTGGGTTTTTTTATTTTATTTTTGTGTTTTAACTTAAATTTCAAGCTACTATGATGAAATTTCTTTAAGAGCTTCTGAGAGCCTGAATTAGATCAAATGTTAAAATTATTAAAAACCGCCAAAGGTATTAGAAATCATAATAAGTAGTGTTAGTAAAATATCTGTATCTGTAGGCGAACCCCACAGGCAGATCAGTAGAAATGCGGTGAAGTGGGAGGGTTATGATCCCTTATTTTCGGATCATAACCACGCTGATCATAACCACGTTTGCGAATCGTGCATGCTAGTAGCACTCGGGCTATTAGTATCTATGAAGATTTTACATCCTTGGCGCAACCTAAAAAAAAAAGAAAAAGAGCACGAAAGCTACTGAACCAAATAGCTTGCAATTTTTTTTTAACATTTCACGTTAAGGAATTTTCACTCGTTCAAGTGAAACATCTTCGTTTATTTCTCTTACACACTCTTGTTTGAATCGTAAAGCACATCATCCGCTTATGTACATATCATATATGAAAGCAGAGTTTGATCTAAGAACAAATTGTAAAGAGCATAGGTCCCAATATTGAGCCCTGAGGAACGCCCTTATAAAGAGGTAAAAAACATGAAGATGCAGATCCCGTGCTTACTTATTGAGTTCTGCCATTCAGAAAAGAATAGAAAAGAAATGTAACCTTAAGATTGAAGTATGATCGACTCTATCGAATGCTTTGCTAAAGTCCAGTAATACGAGTAGAAGGACAGAAACCTTTCTCTTTGTAAATATTTGGGCAAATGGAATCCGTGGGTCTAATAACCGAAGTATTAGTGTGGTACTCCTATCGGAAACCCAGATTGGTTTTTGAATAGGTGAAGCTTCCTTCTACGGGAGTGAGCTGGGCAGAAATAAAGAAGGTGAGGAATAGTTTCTTCCTCTGCTTTATCCTTGCAGCTTATACAAAAGTCGTTCGCAAAAAGGTACAGCGATGTAGCAAGCTTGCCTGTTAGACAGTCCCCAGTAATGACACCTATTGTACCGCCGAAATGTAATCTTTTGAGAGAAATCAAATTACTAGAATGTTTTAGATTCAGCTTTGGCCAAATCTTTTTTGTCGCTAGACATGTAGGAGTACTTGCCCACCTAAGATTTGTACTCTTGATAGCATCCAGCTTAAATTTGAGTTTCCCAATAGCGATTGGTATACCTATGGAGCCTTTGTCCGGCAGGATGGATATAGTTGTTCCTATTCTGGCAAGCCCCGGCACCCAACACAGGTGAATATTGAACTACCCAGCCATCTCCACGAGAGACGATCGGCAGTCTAGAGCTACTAAGGAATTTATAGAGGTTGATTCCAAGGATTTGGTTGCTGTTAGGCTGTCTGAAAAAAGCGGATATCTCTAGCAGATATCACGTATTCCTTAAGCCAAGATAAGATCTCTATGCTCCAATGATTTGGTAGACGGAAGGAGAGCTTAAGATTAAGCCTGTCGGAGAAAACACCTCCACCAACTCCGACCTTCGTGTTTGGGCCGTCGTTGGCCCTATAGAAGTGGATCGATCCATCTTTTAAAAATGCATCGTCATTCCAGAGTTATCTGGAAGGGATAGTGACGAGGAAGTTCTTGTCAAAATTTAGACGTGGGATGGTGGTGTCCGTGTTTTCGGGAGAGATTTTAAATTTATTCAGAATGGAAGCATAGCCAAATTCTTTTCTTGACCACTGTTGTGTAGCTTCAAGGCGAACGGCTGCATTCACCGCCAATTACTTGCTAAATATATCGAGGGGTATCAGATGAAACATAACATTTAGTGCCGCAGAGGGAGTTGTACGTAGTGCTCTGCTTATGCACAAACAAGCTGTACGCTGGACCTTACTTAGATAATCGCGATTTATAGCTTTTTCCAAGGCTGTCCACCAGACAATCACCCCATATGTGAGTATCGGTCTAATGACCGAGATGTAGACCCAACGAGAGTAGAGGTTGTAAGCCCGATCTATTGCTAATAGATTTTTTGCAAGAGAAATGTGCTACTGTAGGTTTTTTGACTCTTTCTTGAATATAATTTCCTAGAGGTCAGAACACCTCCTTGTGGAGTGCCTCTACTGACAGATTTTCTAGTAGACGTCCCACCCAGCTTACGCTTGATAATCCGACCATTAAGCAATAGATTAATCAATTCGCAAAGCGAGCTGTTGACCATCAGGTCTGACAGTGCATCTGCTATCGCTGATGCATTCACCTCCTTACATAACATATGCTATAAGTACCAACAGTATTGGATGTTATAGCAGAAACTGCTTGAAAGAGTTCCATCTACATATATTCTGAAAGGAAAACGAAACCGTAGAATGTTCGTATGAAATGTCGAAATTGAGAAGTGTTTGTAGCTCCTATATCATTCAATTATGATCAAAGTTGTTTTATTGAATATCTACTAGAAAAAAAAAACAGCTGTTAGGATTTTTCTTTTTCAAGTCTTATGTTCTTAGAAACCTGGTTTCGGCATATAAGCGAAAGTCTAGAGATAATGGAGATGATGGTTCCGAAACAACCAAAAGCCTCGGATAAGGATGACCCAACTAATGACGACCCCAGCAAACGAAATAAGGACAACGACCTTCGGATCTGTACGTGGAATGTTCTGTCCCTTTACAGACCACGTGCAGCCGAACAACTAGCAGAGGCCCTAGACTGCTATAAAGCAGATATTACCGCCATCCAGGAAGTGCGATGGGATGGGCCAGGCAAAAAGAGGATGAAAAACTGTGACATCTACTACGGTGATTGCTACAGAGGCAACAGGCAACGCTTATTCGGATGCGGATTCGTCATACGCGGCAGACTTAGGCAAGAAGTCTTAAGCTTCCGACACGTGAGCGAGCGTATTATGACTATCCGGATCAAGGCTAAATTCGCTAACATAAGCCTAATATGTGTTCATGCCCCCACAGAAGAAAAGGACCCTGCCTCCAAAGAGTGTTTCTACGAGCTCCTCGACAAAACATACGAGCAATGTCCTAAATACGACGTTAAGATCGTATTGGGCGATTTTAACGCCAAAATAGGAAAGGAGGACGTCTTCGGTAGAGCAGTCGGTAAGCATAGCCTACACGACACCACGTCTGATAACGGACTAAGGCTAATTGATTTCGCTGTGGAGCGAAATGTCACCATAGCAAGCACATGGTTTCCTCATCTCGATATTCATAAGCAGACATGGCGGTCCAATGATCATGTCACGATCAACCAAATTGATCATATTGCGATCGACGCAAGGCATGCCTCCAGTATTCTGGATGTCCGGACCTTCCGAGCGGCCAACATAGACTCGGATCATTACCTTGTTGTAGCCAAGGTACGAATGCGGATATCCCAATCTGAGCAACAAAGAAGAATTACTGTGAGAAAATTTAACGTCGAAAAGCTACAATCGCAAGAGACCGCCAGACTCTTCGCTGAACGCGTATCCCGAAATCTCTCAATCACCCCTATACCGCCAGCATCAAGTGCCGAAGACCAGTGGCAACGCTGCCAACATGCCATCAGAAACGCCGCGACTGATGTGCTGGGTCTCGCTCGCCCACCACCGCGAAACCCCTGGTTTGACGAAGAATGCCGGCGAGTGCATGCAGCAAAACAAGAGGCATACAAAGCGGCGCTGCAGCGGAAGACGAGAGCTGCTCGTGAGCTCTACGAGCAAAAGAGACGGGAAGAACATCGGCTTCTCCAAAAGAAGAAGAAAGAGCATGAGAAGCGCGCGTTTGAGAATATCGAGAGTCTATACTCCAGGAACAATGTACGGAAGTTTTACCAAAAGGTAAAAAGAACGTGTCAGAGAAGTAATACCCGTACAGAAACCTGTAGAGATGAGAATGGAAACCTCGTAGTAGAATCACAGTCGGTGCTGAGAATCTGGAAAAACTACTTCTGCAGACTGTATAACGGCGACGAAGACCAACATCCCGCTGTCAGGCAGAATGAACCATTCAACATGGACGATGATAGTCAAAATTTCCGTCCACCTGACCAAAACGAAGTGAGGATAGCAATATCCAAGCTAAAATCGAACAAGGCTGCTGGACCTGACGGTTTACCGGCCGAACTTTTCAAGGCAGCTGGGGATGAATTGGTAGAGTGCATACACCAACTCATTTCTAATATTTGGTCAGAGGAGTGTATGCCTGATGAATGGAATCTCAGCATCGTTTGCCCGATCCACAAGAAAGGAGACCCCCTCAACTGCGCCAATTATAGAGGCATCAGTCTCCTCAACATCGCGTACAAGATCTTTTCTGCGATATTGTGTGAACGCCTGAAACCTTTTATGAACAGCCTGATTGGACCCTATCAGTGCGGTTTCAGGCCAGGAAAGTCCACCATCGATCAAATCTTCACACTTCGGCAGATCCTGGAGAAAACCCAAGAATTCCAAATCGATACTCACCACCTCTTTATCGATTTCAAGGCCGCCTATGACAGCATCTATAGAGAAGAGCTTTATAGAGCCATGTCTAGTTTTGACATCCCTGCCAAACTTGTCCGCCTGTGCAGGCTGACGATGGAGAACGCTCGCTGCTCCATCAAGGTTGGTAATGACCTCACCGAGACCTTTGATGTCAAAAAAGGCTTTAGACAAGGTGACGCGCTGTCATGTGACTTCTTCAATATTGTACTTGAACGGATTGTGCGGAACTCACAAGCCAACACCGGAGGCACAATCTATTACAAGTCTGTACAACTGCTTGCATACGCCGACGATATAGACATTATCGGAAGATCTCAGCGGGCTGTCACCGGTGCTTTTGCAAGCATTGAGGCGGAAGCGGCCAAAATGGGTTTGGCGATAAACGAGGGCAAAACCAAGTATATGCTGTCAACTAGAAGGGAAAACCAACATCGACGAATTGGACAAAACGTCACCGTGGGCAGCTATAACTTCGAGGTAGTAAGGGACTTTGTCTACCTTGGCTCTGCTATAAATTCAGCAAACAAAATCAGCGCAGAAATCAATCGAAGAATAACTCTTGCCAATCGCTGTTTTTTTGGGCTTATAAGGCAATTCAACAGTAAAGCCCTCTCTCGAACAACTAAGGAGACTCTATATAAGACCCTGATCATCCCAGTCCTGCTTTATGGCGCTGAAACATGGACTTTATTAAAAGAGGATGAAGATATCCTTGGTCGCTTCGAGAGAAAAATTCTTCGTAAGATTTTCGGTCCCGTTTGCGTTGACGGGTTTTGGAGGAGAAGATTCAATCACGAACTATACGAGCTGTACAGCGACATCGACCTAGTCAAAAAACTGCGTATTGGACGTCTGAGATGGCTAGGACATGTAGAGCGAATGGACACCAACGCTCCGGCCCGCAGAGTCTTCGAATCTAACCCCGAGGGACGACGCAGTAGAGGGAATTATCGCCGTAGGTGGCGCGCACAAGTTCAAGGGGACCTCGACCAACTTGGAGTGCGCAACTGGAGGCAATTAGCTAAAGACCGAGCTAAATGGAGAGGCTTGTTGGTTGAGGCCCAGGTTCACCCCGAACTGTAGCGCCACCTAAGTAAGTAAGTAAGTCTAGAGATAAAGTACACATGGCTGTACGCCGGCCGGCCGTATCTGACGAGCGGAATTAAAAAGCGATACTCTTGGATTTTTATTAAATGCTCATAATGGATTGGCCCATTAAAAAAAGTTTGATTATTTCTGGAATTCACACTCAGTAAACCGACGCACTAACCACAGAGCCAACGCCGACCCCTCTTATGTGTTTACTCGAAAAACTATCCAAATGCTTTCAATTTTCACATGATTGGATAGGGATGAAGCTCTACAAACTAAGGCTTCATATGCCTAACCTATTCGCACAATTCACGTTGAAATATAGTGAAGAGTGTGCCGCAAAAAAAAAATGTCCAATTCAAAAGCATTTGAACAATGAACTGATGATAAATAGAGCATATCTTATACCAGAGCTATTGAAATTTTTACTTACAAAAACTCGTATGGCTGACGTAATTCCACTGCAATCCGCTCCATTACTTGCATGCATAAAATAATTCGGATATGGATACAGTTGAGGATTCTTTTCACTGCCATTGTTCCTGAAAGTTGCCAACGTGTATGGAATGCCGGCACCCAATCGAGGAACCGTCACAAAAGTCCGATATAAAGAAGTATTTTCTAACGAAAGTCATATATTATTTTATATTATTTAAATTTGTATCCTTAAACCAACCTCCATATTCGATATCGAAGTCAACAGGTATACCATTGCCCTTCACATACAATCCATTTGCAATAGCAAATTCTCGATCAACATCCAAGGGAAATCCAAAATCCAGATCCTTCCACTCGTGCAAAACAAAGAGTTCTCTTACGTTTAATTTTTTAACCGCGGATATACTCGTTACTGCCAAAATGCACACAAACCACTTCAGGTACACCATTTTTGTTCCGCACACGTTTTATCACCTGCTCGATTGTAACCCGACTATGGTGCCGGCGAGATGGAGATGCCCTCACTGGGTATACCAATGTATCCGCACCAAAAAGTTTTTAACACTTGAAAATATATTCCTAATTGATAGAGATAGCCCTGTCCATTTCAGCATCAAAGAAGAAGAGAGAATCCGAAGATAAAGGTGAAAGGAAATAAACGAAGGCCTAGACCGCCGTGGAAGAACAAAGACCATTCTGATTGTCTAATGAAGAGTGGTCACTTTGTGGCGTTTTTCTTTTTTTAACCATAAAAGGTATTTGATGCTGCGATGGCTGTGGGAAGATTGTAGTTTTATTGTGATATGTTAATTAATTGGTTTTACAATCTTGGAATAGCATACAAGTATGAGGGTGAGGATTTGTGAAATATATCCACTCTGTGTGATCCATTGTCTTCGATAAAAAGAAAGTGGACCGGGTAAGTAAGGAGATAAGAAATTGTATTTTTATATGCAAACACGTATAGTTTATTGGACATATGTACGTAAATTGATTTTGTTTTTTAAGTGGAAAAGGAATTTGTCTTTGAACTGAATTTGGGTTGGCAATTTAAATTTTTTAGTAATTATGCTAAATTTTAGAAAGAATGCTATATGGAAAAAAAAATTGAACTGGTTCCTTCAAGTCGGAAGAAAAAAAATATTCAAATGGAGAGATCGAGACTTTCTTTCTTTGAACGATGAGATGTATAAAAACCCAAAGCGTTATTATTAGTAATTCGCTAATCTTAACAGCATTCTAGGCTTTGGAGAGCCTTCGTTGAAGTACGAACACAAACACATTACTCCTTGCAAAGATGCTTCTGTTCTTTTTTTCACTTTGAAGGTAAGAAATCCGTTAGTAGGCATGCAATCCCTTCAAGGCCTTTCCTGAACAATTCACTTTTGAAATTGAACAAAGCAAGTGAACGTGTTTGCTACAGCATTTGAGCGGTACATATTGGTACAATGTTGGTACAATGATGACCTTTAGAGTCATTTTTAGCAAGTAGGGATTGCGGAGAGCAGTTGAGGAGGAAAACGGTTAAGATCATAACATAGCTACCATTTTATTGTTTTTTTCTCTTTGGTACGCAGTATATGACACAATTTAAAACAAAATAAACAAATCGCAGGTGACATTAAAAAATAACCAAAACAAAAAAACCCCACATTGAAAGATGAAATTCTTGAAATTTTACCTGTCTAGATATAAGAGCATTCAAAGCCAAAAGCGACGATTGCATTGCGATTTGCTGTGCACCTACCCATACTCTTGTCAATAGTATAAAACTGATCTACCCTGAACAGGGAGCAGCTGAGCAGTTATACTATAGAGTAATCTGAATCACAACTGTTTATTGTGATTTGGTTTGTATCTACAACGGAGTAATCACAACTACTTCCTACTCAGTGCGATGAAAATAGTGTTTGAGCACGTTGGGCGTATACATGAATACATATTGTTGCGAAAATAGGGTACGCCGCCGAAAATGACAAGTTGATTCGCAAAGAAGAAGAATCCAAGAAAAACATATTTTTGGTTCCCGAGAGGGTTGGAAACTTGTGTGTTTCACTTAATTTGACAAATTTAAACAAGTAAAATTTTTTTTTTACATATTCGCCTGTCTGACATAAGTTCTGTGCAAACGGGTGACAACTGATTGAAAAACACCTCCAAGCATTGCGATGCGACGACTTATTGTCGAACTCCTACATTTGCGGCTGCTCGCCGCGTATTTATAGAAAGTCAAGTCTTTTCCAGTCGGTTATCAACTTTCTATTTCCCGCTGGAAATGCCAAACCTTTCCTGACTGGAACTTTTTTTTTCGCTATCAAATGCTGCAGAGCAATCACAACTGTTCCTTCCTCAGGGAGAAGAACAAAGTGATGACTAGTGATGACTAGCAGTGATCGCAATCACAGTTCCACTTCGAAATTCATATATTTGGACTCTCGGACACAAATATATGGCCATGTAAGATGCAGTCAAACAATGCATTTGTACATCCAGCGTATCACTCTGGGACTTGATCCTTACCCTTCTTACATTCTGAATATGCTACGGCATTGCTAGAGAGTGCTAGTCTCATGTGCGCTGTAAAAGCAGGGTTTAGGCTAGGTTAGAGGGAAGTGTACCCTAGGTGCTTCTCACAGGAGCCAAACGGTCCCTTGTGTTTCCCTTTATGTTGTGGAACCTGTAAAGATTTACTCTTTCTTTGTCTTTATCTATCAGCCGGTCCATTGGCGAAAGACCCTGAGCTCTTTATAAACCGTATCATGTTGTTTAGTCGAGCTTGCCCATGTTGCCCAAGCGGTATAGCCGGCGGTTTTGTAGATTTGGACAGCCACACAGCAAGTGTTTGATACTTTCTATTTCTTCCGCGTCTTGACAGCTCCTGCTGTGGTCGGGTGAGTTGATGCCTAGTCGTATGGCTATTTCCCCTATCGCGCAGTGTCCTGTAAGTGCACCTATCAAGATACGGACTTCTCTTTTATTCATTGCCAGCAGGCTTTTGGTTCTTCCTTCATTCAGTATGGGCTATAAACTGCGAGATATGACACAGTCGGAGTTAATCAGTTCTCTTGTTTTGAGGTTGATTTTTCTTTTTAGTACATCAGTAGGAACTTTTACTGATGTCTGAATGTGTTCTATCTCCAATGCTGATCCCCTTCTGGCTAGTTCATCTGCTGTTTCATTCCCTTCTATATTACTATGGCCGGGAACCCAGCAGAGAGTTACCTCATGGGTGTTGCATATATTGTTTAGTGAATTTCGGCATCTGGAAGCTTCTTCTGATCTAACTTCCACGCTGTCTAGTGCCTTGATTACCACTTGACTATCTACGAAGATGGTAATCTTGGAAGGATTAAGTTTCTTTCTGTGAATGGTCTGTGCTGCACTTTCAATAGCGAAGACTTCGGCTTGGAAGATACTGCAGTCGTCTGGGAGCTTGCATGAGTCGTTGATATAGTGTGATTCACAGAAGACTCCAGAACCAGTTCCTGTATCCATTTTAGACCCTTCTATATAGAGCTGAATGACCAGTTCATTGGTTAATGTGTTGGAGTCCCACTCTTGTCTTTCGGGAATAAACGTGGAATAATTCTTATTGAAGTCTGTGTAGGGTATGACAAAGTCAGTTGTTCTATCGAGATCTGTTCCGTATCTTTGTAGTATAGAACCATGTCAACCATGTTGCTTGCGATGTTGATCTCTGTGCTCTTGTTACATTTATGCATGCCAGTCGTTGTACCTTAGTTAGGTTTACTAGTTAGCTGGTCTTGTCCATTGCATTCCACCATACAATGCTACCATAGGTAAATATAGGTCTGATAATTGCTGTATACATACAATGGATTATGGACGGACACAGGCCCCATCGTTTACCAAAGGCTTTCTTACAAGCGTAGAATGCGCATAGTGCTTTCTTTGTTCTTTCTTTTGTGTTCTTCTTTCAGGTAAGCTTCGAATCTAGGATTAATCCGAGATATTTTGCTGTTGGAGAAAATCTTAGAGGAGTTCCATTCAGTTTTGGGAGGTCAAATTCATCTATTTTTCTTCGTTTGGTAAAGCAGGGTTTAGAGTCAAAGAAATAAATACTTCAATTTCCCGGATAGGGTCGGCTGGGTGCCCAAAAAATAGGCCACTCCACTTGTAATCACATCTGTTTAAGAAGGATTGGCTGATGATCCCTGCTCAGGCCACCAGATCCCGACCATGTTCAAAGCAGATTTCTGTGGACACAAGGAATAACCGCCTACGTTTATTTTCACTGATTCTTAGAAAAGAAGTTTGCAGTTTTCGTTTTTCCCGAAAACGTTTGGGATTTTGGAATTGTAGTCTTGTTTCTTTGTCCATAGGTCTATAACAACCACAGATTTTAACGTAAAAATAATAAATTAAATAAAGCGTCCTGTGGCATCCTTAGCTTAATTTTGTCTTAGCTCGACTTAGACGGTTATTTCTCGTGGCTCCAGATTTATCAGCAGCATACCATATTTCCTGTTTAAGTGTAGCAGCCACTGACTTGAGCGTATATCCCCGCTTGTGTCTCTACTCCGTTTGTTTCTTTCTCCATAATGTAAATTTTTTAGCCGTCATTTAGGGATAATCACCCTTTACCCGAAAACCATCCTCCCTTCTCAAACGGACTTGAGACCGTCCATGGCGGAGTCGAAACAATGGAGCTAAAAGCGTTGCTGTTGTCCTTTCTTCATCTAGTACAGAAATGTTAGGCTTTTCACGGGACACATGCAACAGCAAGGAAAAATTTTATTCAGATGATCAGTGAATCAGTGAAATTGAAATTCAAAAGCCCTCAAAGTCTCACTGAGTAAACTATTTTGAATTGAAACTGGTGCACATTTGTGGATGGTAGAGCCAAAAGAAGAACACGAAAATAAATAAGAATTTTTTATAAATCCTCAATAGCAAAAGTTGAGCCTCCAAGAAGTAGTACCCATTTGTCCCTCTTACACAAATGTACCTAGCGGCCTCTCTCGTATCATGTTTGGGCGCTCAGTTTCAAAAAAACAGACGTTCTTCGTTGCTGTTCTGGATGCCCCGGGCTTCTAACTACTCTAGTTAACACTTGTTAAAAAACTTCTGACAGATGAGATGATTTCCAAAACTAAAGCTGATCGCATTAGGGACTTAATATAACCCCACTCTGTAAAACGATCTACGAGACTCCCATGTAGAGGCCCGAGCTTGAAGGGCCACGTAGTTTGTGAAAACGGTTTTGTTAAAAAAAAATATTTCAACCATCAATTCGATCAATTGCGAAAGCTTATGCTAACACTATTGCGAAAGCATAACACTCGCAGTAGGTTAGTCATATGGCTGGAAAAATTGTTTGCACTGTTGGGTGAATGATATGCCTATGGGGAAAGAGTATAAGTATCTGAGCATCATTACCACTCAGTGTTTTTCTTTTAAAAAGCTTCTTCAGTGGAAAATGATGAAAGCTAGACAGCCATAAACTGTAATTGAAAGGGTATTTGGGGAGAAAAAACACTGCCTCGAGCCCTTTGAAGCCGTCATGAGGGCCATCATGCGTTATTCAGAGAAGGCGGGCTTCCACCGTTGTACTTCCTTACCCTACGGATAACACCTTATTTATAGGTATATAATGAAGGTAATCACACTTTCAAATCACCGGCTTCCTAAGACTGTCGCTACTTACCTTCCGCGGTGTAAAATTCAGTGCTCCCGTGAATGGTCGAGATTATGTGGACAGCACAATGTGCAGCTAATGGAAAAGAACCTATTAACCTGTGGAAGCGCCCGACATACATTATTGGATAGGATCCGAGAATCTGAATTTGTGGTATTTAAATAAAGGATACGTTAGAGTTTTTTTTTTTTTTTTTTGATGCGCCAAGGTGTGTGGAAATCTTCTAAAGATACTAGTAGCCCGGGCTGCTAGCATGCACGATTCGCAAGCCCGAATAATCGATGCCAGGAGTGCGCCTACGTACTAATCCACATCCTGCACACTACTACTATTCTCTCCGCGGGACTGCCGTTAGGTATTACTTTGCGGGGCTGGTTAGCATATCATGCTATTTATCTTGCATGAGCAGTTGCGGCTTCTTCTGCTTATGCTACTCAATTTGCACATTCACTATTACCCCGTTTATATGCAGAGTCGGAACTGGTTCCAAACTGGTTCCAAATGCATATAAACGCCTTTCGAGTCCAAATGGGTTCGACTGGACTCGACTCAGCTAACAGAGCTAGGTCGAGTCCGAAAAATGCATGAATACCTGGGTCGAGTGGTTGAACTGACATGTTGTCTCTGTGTGTGTGAGATCTCTGTCTTGTTTTTTGTTTTTTTTTTGTTCGGGGTGGGAAATCGCTTTGTTTTGATTGAGTTCATGGTTAGCTGCGGGTAAGGTTATCTGTTCAGTTATTACATATTTATTAAATCCAAAAAATAGAACTAAACAGAACACTAACACAATCAAAACCAGTGTGTCTGCTATACTCATCTGTCAGATCGACCACATTTGGACTTTTGGACCATTCGACTCGGTGTGTAGAAATACTCAGATCGAAATCTGGACTCGAACCTGACTCGACTACTCGACTCTGCATATAAACGGGGTATATGTATTGTGTGTGTTCATATGTCATTATGTGTCTGTTTGTGAGTTTCTACTTTATTATGTATTTGTGCACACTTAACATTCTATCCTTATGTTTTCTCTGCTTCCAGTATTTGTGGGATCCTCATTTCTTGCTGTTGCTCGTACCTCCAGACGTAGTTGCTGCACCATGCTGGTGATGATTTCGTGTGCTGTGTTCCAGGCTTCATTCGTCGTCAGCATGAGGGTTATTAGTCCTCTTGGAGTCACTTGGCCGCCGGTTTCTCTTTCTAATGTGTTTCTGGCCGTCGGTCGTAGACATCCGGCATTCCATCAAAACATGTTCCGCGTTCTGAATTTTGCCTTCACAGTGCGGGGAGTATGGGCCATCCACGTGTTTGTATTTCTGGAGATACTCCCGAAAGCATCCGTGCCCTGATAGAAACCGTGTCATGTAGAAGTTTACTTGTCAATGAGTCCTGCTGATCCATTCCTCTACGTTGGGGACCAGCGTATGGGTCTATCTTCCTTGGGGTGTGGTGTTCCACCTGTGTTGCCATTCTGCTTGTACAGCTTCGCTGGTTGCTGCGGGCTTTTTTATTTCCAAATCTATTGGCATTCGACCGGAGACACCGTCCGAAAGGCACATCACACTCTTAGCGGTGCGATTCTGTGCGCCGAGTTCATCCATTTCATGCACTTTATCCGGCATGTCGCTTGTGCCCATATGGGAGACGTGTACATAAGGATCGTCTTGTGTGCCGTTGCTAGCAGGTTTCTAATTGGCTGCCTGGGTCCTCCAACGTTTGGCATTAATCTTGACAGTGTCGCTACTGCCCTGGAGGCTCTCTCGCATGCGTAGATCAGGCGCTCTTTGAAGTTTAGCCTGTGGTCCAGCAGCACTCCCAGGTACTTGATGTGTGAACGCGATTCGATAGTTTGCTCACCGACATGTATAGTGAGATGTTCTACCTTTGTTCTGCTACTTATTAGCAATGCTTCGGTATTTTGATCTGCCAGGTCCAGACCTGATGCCTGTAGCCATGCCTCCACGTTCCTTATTGTTTGGCTGCAGTTTTCGGACACTTGTTCTAGCGTTTTTGCTACGGCCATTACTGCAATGTCATAAGCATAGTCGATGATTTCAACTCCGCTCGGCCTTTGCGTTCTTAGTGTGCCATTGCACATTGTATTTCACAGGACTGGGCCTAGCACTGACCCTTGAGGAACTTCTCCCTTGATTTTGTACGTCTTGGGCTCCTCTTCCCTGTCATAAAGAAGGGTTCTCTCGCTAAAGTAATTGCCTATTATTCTCAGCAGATAGTTAGCTATATGCAGGTTGCTCAGCGCTCTATTTACGAAGCTCCAGCTGGCTAAGCTGAATGCGTTTTTGATGTCGAGAGTTACGACGGCGCAATACTGCTGTCTCCCTCCTAGCCATCTTTGCCCCACGATAGCTCAATGCGCAATGTCGCACACTGCCTTTATCGCCCCTATAGTGCTTCGTTTCTTTCTTAAGTCGTAGTGCTGAGTAGAAGTCTTAAGCTTCCGACACGTGAGCGAGCGTATTATGACTATCCGGATCAAGGCTAAATTCGCTAACATAAGCCTAATATGTGTTCATGCCCCCACAGAAGAAAAGGACCCTGCCACCAAAGAGTGTTTCTACGAGCTCCTCGACAAAACATACGAGCAATGTCCTAAATACGACGTTAAAATCGTATTGGGCGATTTTAACGCCAAAATAGGAAAGGAGGACGTCTTTGGTAGGGCAGTCGGTAAGCATAGCCTACACGACACCACGTCTGATAACGGACTAAGGGTAATTGATTTCGCTGTGGAGCGAAATGTCACCATAACAAGCACATGGTTTCCTCATCTCGATATTCATAAGCAGACATGGCGGTCCAATGATCATGTCACGATCAACCAAATTGATCATATTGCGATCGACGCAAGGCATGCCTCCAGTATTCTGGATGTCCGGACCTTCCGAGCGGCCAACATAGACTCGGATCATTACCTTGTTGTAGCCAAGGTACGAATGAGGATATCCCAATCTGAGCAACAAAGAAGAATTACTGTGAGAAAATTTAACGTCGAAAAACCGAAAAACGCCCGAAATCTCTCAATCACCCCTTTGCCGCCAGCATCAAGTACCGAAGACCAGTGGCAACGCTGCCAACATGCCATCAGAAACGCCGCGACTGATGTGCTGGGTCTCGTTCGCCCACCACCGCGAAACCCCTGGTTTGACGAAGAATGCCGGCGAGTGCATGCAGCAAAACAAGAGGCATACAAAGCGGCGCTGCAAAGGAAGACGAGAGCTGCTCGTGAGATCTACGAGCAAAAGAGACGGGAAGAACATCGGTTTCTCCAAAAGAAGAAGAAAGAGCATGAGAAGCACGCGTTTGAGAATATCGAGAGTCTATACTCCAGGAACAATGTACGGAAGTTTTACCAAAAGGTAAGAAGAACGTGTCAGAGAAGTAATACCCGTACAGAAACAGAAACCAGCCAACACCGGAGGCACAATCTATTACAAGTCTGTACAACTGCTTGCATACGCCGACGATATAGACATTATCGGAAGATCTCAGCGAGCATTGAGGCGGAAGCGGCCAAAATGGGTTTGGCGATAAACGAGGGCAAAACTAAGTATATGCTGTCAACTAGAAGGGAAAACCAACACCGACGAATTGGACAAAACGTCACAGTGGGCAGCTATAACTTCGAGGTAGTAAGGGACTTTGTCTACCTTGGCTCTGCTATAAATTCTACTAACAAAATCAGTGCAGAAATCAATCGAAGAATAACTCTTGCCAATCGCTGTTTTTTTGGGCTTATAAGGCAATTCAACAGTAAAGCCCTATCTCGAACAACTAAGGAGACTCTATATAAGACCTTGATCATCCCAGTCCTGCTTTACGGCGCTGAAACATGGACTTTATTAAAAGAGGATGAAGATATCCTTGGTCGCTTCGAGAGAAAAATTCTTCGTAAGATTTTCGGTCCCGTTTGCGTTGACGGGTTTTGGAGGAGAAGATTCAATCACGAACTATACGAGCTGTACAGCGACATCGACCTAGTCAAAAAACTGCGTATTGGACGTCTGAGATGGCTAGGACATGTAGAGCGAATGGACACCAACGCTCCGGCCCGCAGAGTCTTCGAATCTAACTCCGAGGGACGACGCAGTAGAGGGAATCATCGCCGTAGGTGGCACGCACAAGTTCAAGGGGACCTCGACCAACTTGGAGTGCGCAACTGGAGGCAATTAGCTAAAGACCGAGCTAAATGGAGAGGCTTGTTGGTTGAGGCCCAGGTTCACCCCGAACTGTAAGTAAGTAAGTAGTGCTGAGTAGAGAGCCCCGAGTCTCCTTCCGTGTATGGCTCTAGCCTTGTGCGATTTAGTTTTCTAACACTTTCGTTAGTGTGTCAAGCATGCAAAACGGCTTTTTGGGCGAGGTTATGATCTGAATTAAAGGGATCATAACACTCCCACTTCACCGCATTTCTTTAGATTCATCTGTGGGGTTTGCCTGATTGAAATACCGATTTTGGATCATTTCGTTATTGAGAGCAAACTAAATGCTGGTGTTGTTGCATTCGTTCGATCCAGGCATTTTCGGTCCTACCTCTCTTTCGAGATATTACTTACTTACTTACTTAGATGGCACTACAGTCCGGGGTGGACCTGGGCCTCAACCAACAAACCTCTCCAGCCAGCACGGTTACGAGCCAGCTGCCTCCAGTTGCGCACGCCAAGTTGGTTGAGGTCCCCCTCCAGTTGTTTGTGCCACCTACCGTGAGGTCGTCCTCTACTGCGCCGTCCGTCCGGGGTGGATTCGAAGACTTTCTTAGCGGGAAGGTTGGGCTCCATCCGCTCTAAATGACCCAGCCATCTTAGTCGCTGTATGTGAACTCTTCTGGCTAAGTCGATATCCTTGTACAGGCCGTATAGTTCGGCATTGTATCTTCATCTCCACTCACCGTCTATGCAGACGGGACCAAAGATCGCTCGAAGAACTTTTCTCTCGAAATAACCAAGGGCATCCTCATCCGGTTTTGTTAAAGCCCATGCCTCTGCGCCATACAGCAGGACTGGGATGATTAATGTCTTATAAAGAATTACCTTAGTAGTTCGAGATAGGGCTTTGCTACTCAATTGCCGTTTTAGCCTTTAGAAACAACGATTGGCAAGAGTAATTCTCCGTGTGATCTCCCTACTGATGTCATTTGCGGAGCTGACCATAGAGCCTAGGTAGACAAAATCCTTTACTACCTCAAAATTGTATCTGTCTATTGTGGCGTTCTGTCCAAGACGCCGATGTTGGGTGTCCTTTTTTGTAGACAGCATATATTTTGTTTTGCTTTCATTGACCGCTAAACCCATCTTTGCTGCCTCGATCTCAATACTCGTAAATGCCCCATTGATGGCCCGCTGAGTTCTTTCGATTATGTCAATGTCATCATAAATAAATATTATGTTAAAGAGATCGCATGATAGCGCGTCACCTTGTCTAAGACCTTTCCTGACATCGAATGGTTCGGTGATGTTCTTACCGACTTTGATGGAGCAGCGAGAGTTCTCCATCCTTATTCTGCACAAACGGACGAGCTTGGCAGGGATGCCAAGACTAGACATGGCTCTGTATAACTCGTCTCTATACACGCTATCATAGGCAAATTTGAAATCGATAAAGAGATGATGCGTATCGATTTTATATTCATGGGTTTTTTCCAAGAACTGCCGTAGTGTGAATATTTGGTCAATAGTGGACTTTCCAGGCCTGAAACCGCACTGATTAGGACATATCAGGTTGTTGACAATCGGTTTTAGGCATTCACATAGTACGGCAGACAGGATCTTATATGCGATATTTAGGAGACTTATACCTCTGTAGTTGACGCAGTTCAGAGGGTCTCCTTTCTTCAGGATCGGGCAAACGATGCTGAGGTTCCATTCATCGGGCATACTTTCGTCCGACCACATTTTACAGATTTTTTTTTTTTTTTTTTTTTTTTTTTTTTTTTCCGAGGGTTGGTGAAAAATCTTCCATAGACACTATGAGAATAGCAAGCGCGTGCTCATAGTAGTGTCAGATTCTTACTGACTAAAAAAACACCACCCTTCGATATAAATTTGTTAGATATCGCAACTAAGTAATAACTTATCAAGCAATTTTTCTTTCACGAAATAAAAACGTTTGGCAGGTTACTTTCCACTGAAAGATCCTGCATGTTCCGCAATCTAAACGCGGTTTATCATTATCTCGCCAAGTCGAAGGGTTTCGTCCTTTGTAGTCGGCGCAATAAATTGCTCTCATCCAATATTTGTAGGACTGTATTGTTGACATGTCCGATTAGTCGGTTTTTATGCTTTCTCGCGAAGCTTCTAGTTTCAGCTTCGATTGTCGGAATTCCGAGATCCCTGTGGATATCGTCGTTTCTAATATACCACGGTGCTTGGACAATCTCTCTTAGCACTTTATTTTGAAAAGTTTGTAAAATATTGGCATTTGTTTTCTTGGTACAACCCCAAAGTTGTATACCGTAGGTCCACACCGGCTTTAGCACTTGCTTGTATAAATGCAGTTTGTTCTCAGTACTGAGCTGGGAATGTTTTCCGAGTAACCAGTACATTTCGCTATATTTGATTTCGAGTTCTTTACGTTTCATTTTCACGTGCGAATTCCATTTCAGTCTTGCGTCGAGTGTCATTCCCAGGTATTTGGCCTCGTTTGCAAAAGGTATTCGGGCCGAGTTTAGGAAAATTGGCAAGTTGTTAGTTTTCTTGTAAGTGAAATTCACGTGGACAGATTTAGATTCGTTGAGGGCAATCCGCCAGTCTCTCGTCCATTCATTTACTTTATTTAGCGCGTTTTGCAGTTTTTCAGTCGTTTCTTCGATTGTTTTACCTACTGCTAGGATAGCGGTGTCATCGGCAAACGTAGCTAGGATAGTGCCATCTTCTTTCGGTATATCACGAGTATATAGCAAATAGAGAAGCGGGCCAAGAACGCTTCCTTGTGGTACGCCGGCCGAAATTTCTTTGAGCTGCGAGTATTCGTTTCCATGTCTAACACGGAAGAGTCTATTCCCCAGATATGATACTAGAATATCGTATAAGCACACGGGGAGAACTTGTCGTAGTTTGAATTTCAAGCCATCATGCCACACCTTATCAAAGGCCTGCGAGACGTCAAGAAATACGCTTGAGCAAATCTTTTTTTCTTCAAATGCTTTCTCGATTACGTCAGTAATTCTATGCACCTGGTCAATCGTCGAATGCTTACTTCTGAACCCAAACTGGTGGTCAGGGATAAGATTATTTTCGTCTATAACCGGTTGGACACGCCTTAGTAATATCCTCTCGAAAATTTTCGATATGACTGGAAGAAGCGAAATTGGTCTATACGATTTTACCTCATTTGGCGGTTTTCCTGGTTTTAAGACCATTATTACTTCCGCAACTTTCCATTGGTTCGGAACGTGTTTTAATCTGAGCGCAGCATTTACAATATTAAGAAGCTTAATCAAAGCTTTTCTAGGTAAAACTTTGAGAATTTCTCCGGTGATTAAATCATAACCAGGAGCTTTCTTAGGTTTTAGAATCTCGATCTCATTTTTGAGTTCCCTAAGCGTTGCACTTGTGAGTGTTAAATTGCCAGATGGTAAATCCGGCCTATTGACGTTATCGTAAACCACTTGACCATCGTACGGTTTAAAGGTTTCTTCCAGGTGGGCCGCAAAGACGTCCGCTTTTTCTTTATCTTCCCTTGCCCATTCATTTTGATTCAATCTAATTGGCGGCGCGGGGACTTTGGGCCTTTTGGTGCCTTTTATGGCTTTCCAAAGTGAATAATTGGAATCTTTTTTCGCTGTTAAACTTTCAAGGTAAGAGCCTATTGCACGATTCTTAAAATCCTTAATAGTTTTCTTCAACGAATTGCACAGACGATTCAAGTGTGCTTTATGCTGCGGAGCACGACTCTGTTGCCATTTTTTACGCGCTTTTCGTTTTTCCTTGACCAATTCCTTTATTTCCGGAGGATATCGTAAACCGTATTTGTACGGCGTTTTCCTTGGAATGGGAGTATTATTCCAAGAGGCGAGCTGTACGATCTCGACGAAGCGATCAACTTCAACCTCAAGTTCATAGGGTGTCGTAAGTGGAACGTTCAGTTCAACATTGTCTTCAATTTCGTTCCTAAAACCTTCCCAGTTAGTTGTTCTACCAGTTAATCTCGCTGGGTCTAGGTTATAGACTAGTTTTTCGCTCAAAGTCAAAATAATTGGGGAATGATCAGACGACAGATCAAAACTCTCTTTGACTTTTATGTGGTTGGTAGATATTCCTTTCACAACGAAAAAATCTATCAGATCAGGTATTTTTGAAGTATCAGTTGGCCAGTAAGTCGGTTTACCCGTCGAATGGAAATCGCAATTGTACTCCATACCTGCCCCATAGAGCATTCTACCTTTTTTCGAACTGTATCTTGAGCCCCAGAACGTGTGTTTCGCATTAAAATTGCCGCCAATAATGAAATTAGGTTTAAGCGATTCAAACATGTTAGTAAAATTACTTTTTTCAAGCGCGGAACGCGGTGGACAGTAGATAGACGAAATTTTAAGAGTACGCTGACTATTTTTAACTCGAATCGTGCACAGTTGCAAAGTTTCAAGCTCTATCTTTAGGTCTTCCGATTGCTCGATACAGTCTTTAATAAGCAAGGAAGATCCGCCTCTCGCTTTTCCCGAAGGGTGACAAGCGTGGTAATCATTATAGCCTTTTATTTTTAAATGCGATTCCTTTTTGATGTGGGTTTCAGAAATCAAGCAAATATCAATATCTTTTTGGCGCATAAATATTTCTAATTCGTCAAGTTTTTGCAAAAGTCCGTTTGCATTCCAAGTACATATTTTCAACATTCGTTTGTCATTCATGTTCTAGTTGAAGTGCGCGTTTTCTGTGAATTATTTTCAAGCTTAACCAGCCTATCGAGAATAATTTTATTTATTTTGCCTTGTTCTTCAAGTTTCGCGAGAATAACTGAGAAAACATGAGAAAAGGGGTCGGTCGAAATTTCAAGGTTTTTTGGTTTTTCGGAAGCCACGGCGTGAGCATAAGACTGCATTGCTGCTGTCCGAGGGTCATTACCCGGTGGCTTTTCTAATCTTAGCTTTTCAGTACCGTTTCTTTTAAGAGCAGAGGTCGAGGGCTTTTCTGTTGTCAATCTTTCCCTCACCGTTTTGTGCTCTGAACCCGGTAGTTTTAGTTTGCCTACTTTCTCCGGCGCGATCTTACGCTTTGGTTTAGTTTGCAATTTTGATTTTATATTTAGTGGCTTAAGGAACGCATCTCTCCGTTTTTGCAACTCCTTAGCTACTTCACAGCCTCTATAATTTGCCGGGTGCTTTCCCTTACAATTAACACATGTTGCAGAGGTTTGTTTGTTTACTCCACAAACTTGGGAGAGGTGATTTCCGGTGCATTTCACACATCGTGGTTCTTTTCGACAATACGTTTGCGTATGATTGAATCCTTGGCATCGTTTGCACTGAGGTATCAATCTTGTATTCTTGCGCATGGGTTCGATTTTGACTACGACATTCAGAATTGTTCTTATTTCGTAAATCTTATCCAAACTCTCAGCTTTATCAAAAGTTAGCATAAAAAGAGGAAGCCCGCGCTTTACCGTCGTTTCCTCGCCTTCCAATTTTTGTTTTTCCCGTTTAATTAAATTTACCGCGTCGACAATTTTAAAGTTTTTGCTCTTCAAATCGTGAACAACATCTTCCTTTAAGCATGAGGCATGAAGTCCTCTAGCTACGACTCGTATCGGTCTTTCAGATTTATTTTCGTAAGTATACCACTGAATTTTTTCAGTATTCAGTTTATTAGATACTAAGCGGTAACTGTCTGAGTCCTTTACGTTTACTTTCCATTTGTTGTTGTTGAGCGATGTTACTTCAAAATCGGATAGCAACAGAGGTTTAAGAATAGAATGCAGTTTATTATAGTCTGCAATTCCGATTACGTTTATTGGCGGCGGTGATCGTACCTTAGTTCGTGGATTTTCTTCGACACATGTGTTTATTTTGTCACGCTGTTCGTTATCTTTTCGCTCATTTTGCATGTTTTCTTGCCTCGTTACCATTTCGGGTGAAGAACCAGCTTTTCGTTTCTTAACTGGTCGTTTTTTTAGAATCCAGTTAGTTTCCCGAGCTAGTTCTTCTTCATCCGTTTGATAATCAGTGTTATCGGGGACGTTTGAACTCGCAGCAGACTCATTACGAGGTTTCTTCATATCCTTAAATGCTTTATTTTCTGCTTTAAGTACATTTAATTCTTTTCTTAGTTCTTCGCAGAGAAGTTCCATTTTACTAAGCCTGGTCCGGAGTTCCATATTTTCGTCCGTAAGGCTTTGAATTTTCGTTGAAGTCCGTTGTTCGTGCGCCGACACTATCGATGTCGCCGGACTTCTAGTTCCGCACGTTTTTATTGTAGATCTTGATGGTGGAGATCTAACTACCCTGGTACCTTTTTTAAAAGGGTCAGATGAACGCAATAAATGGCTCTCCCCAGAATCCGTAGAGCCGACCTTCGAAGAGGGTGGATTTTCCAGTGTACCTGGACTGCCACCTGGGGTATTTATATCTTTTGTTTTGTTCATTGCATATTTTGTATACGCCATACTCGGTATACGGAGGGTGGATTTTAGTCGCCTCTTACGACAGGCATGCCTACCTCGGGTATATTCTAACCCCTACCCGAAGGGGGTAAATTTAATTTAATTAATTAATTTTACAGATGAGCTGGTGCATGCTCCTTACCAACTCATCTCCTCCTGCCTTGAAGAGTTCAGCGGCAAGGCCGTCGGCTCCAGCAGCTTTATTGGATTTGAGTTTAGATATCGCTATCCTCACTTCATTCTGATCGGGTTGACGGGAATCTTGACTGCCATCGTCACTGTTGAATGGCTCATTCTACCTGACAGCGGAATATTGGTCATCATCGCCGTTTAGCAGTCTGCAGAAGTGTTCCTTCCATATCCTCAGCACCGACTGCGATTCCACTACTGTTGCCATTTTCGTCCCTGCAGGCTTTTGTTCTGGCTTTAAAACCCTGGCATGTTCTTTTAACCCTTTGGTAAAATTTTCGAACATTATTCCTGCAATAGAGTCTCTCAATATCCTCGATCGAGCGCTTCTCATGCTCTTTTTTCTTCTTTCTGAGAAGTCGATGTTCCTCTTTTCTCCTGCGCATGTAGAGCTCGTAAGCAGCTCTAGTCCTTCTATGCAGCGGCGCTTTGTATCCGCTTGCTTTGCTGCATGTGCTTGCCGGCATTCCTTATCAAACCAGGGGTTTCGTTGTGGTGGCCGAGAGAAACCCGATCTGAATTAAAGGGATCATAATACTCCCACTTCACCGCATTTCTTCAGATTCATCTGTGGGGTTTGCCTGTTTAAATCATTCGATTCTGGATCATTTCGTTATTGAGGCAAACTAAATGCTGCTGTTGTTGCATTCGTGTGATCCAGGCATTTTCAGCCCTACCTCTCTTTCGAGATATTAGTGGAACGCGTCTTGAAATTTCCTTTTTGACGGGGTTCAAATGAGCTCTTCCTTGAACATGACAATACCAGCTGAGCTATTTTATTTTTCATGACATGTTTTCTTCCTCGAATATTCAAACTTCTTATTCGATCAAGCTTTGTCACTCCTGCTGCCATGCGAAGCATTTTCATTATTATCAATATTGTGAACCATATGTGACTGCTGGACAGACAATTGTGGTGTAGAGCCTTTCTTTGAAGTATGGTGACATTTTTTGATCACAGACAATAGATGAGTTTTCCCGCCGCTTCATTCACAGGTTGCTTTGCTTTTGATCATAAATCGCATATATTTGAACTTTTTGTACTTTGGAAGCACGGTTTCATTCAAATAAACGTCAAGAATAGGTGTGAGAGGATCAGAGAATGACCAGCACAAGTACTCGGACTTTTTTGGACTAATGCGTTACCCATTAGCTCTGCAACATAACTAAAAAAGAAAAACTATTTTCATGACAACTAGAGCGTAGATACTATTTCCTCCATCCTCGAAGTAAGTAAAGGAGCTTAGGCTCCTTAGTCATATGCCATTCCGAAGCGACCGTAAAGAGGAGTGTACACTTTGCAATCATCGAACAAAAGAGGATGTTGCACACTTTATAGGAACATGTCCCATACGTATATAATATTATGTGGTTTCAGACGTGGTCGCTTGGGAAAAATTTCTCTAACAGCACTTCGACCGAAAAACAACCTTATGGCAGTCCTTTAAATGAACTCCATCTAGTCCTAGTAGAATTATTCGCAACATTTCTCGTTATCTACTGGTCACCATAGGAGCTACTAAGTAGAGGCTGTTGACACAAGCACGTGTTTATATGTTTCAAGTTGTCTTTAACTTTACTACTATTCGCAAATTAATACGACGAGGGCATCGTTCGAAATGGAAAACAGAAAGCTAATCGAAATTTTGTTATGACTTCTATCTCCTTTTCAAGTTAAACGATTAAATAAATATCCACACCTTATAATCCGCTTAAACTCGTGTTAATCTTATTCTAAAAATGTTCGAGAAATGTCATGCAAATTTTAAACAAATTCTAGCAAGAGACACCATAAGTATTTAGAATCTTTTTATTCAGTTAATTTATTCATCTAATGCGTATTATAATCGCATTTGTCTATAGCCCCCCGCATTTACCTTTACCCGATTGCAAAGTTGATATCTTACACACCATCAACCTGTAGTTCTCTTCAGCCAGCGAAATCGTTCCTGTGTTCAATTTCTACACGTTAGAATAGAAAAAAATAAATATACAATCATCTCATGCTGAAAGGATTGATTAACGAACCTGTAACCGATTAGAAAGTACTAGTAGTATCTGATCATCTTTAGAATTGAATCTGACTTTCATGCCTACTACAAACTGAAGGGTTTCGTCATTGACTACGACGGTTTTGAAATTCGAGTTTTTATAAGGCTTTTCCGGACTCCAAGAGAATATCGAAAGTGGATCCAGTAGGGAGGAATAAATAAGTCCGTTCGAGTCTATGGCTTGAGTCGGAGACTGTGTTGGTCGAGTACCAACTACTTGGAAGACCTCTTGATGACCGGAAGAGTTAGTCATCCATAGTGATTGGTCATTCACCAAACTTAAGCGGGCACCAATTTCAGATACTGATGCGTACGAATGAAGGCGAAGTATATCTTTTTCTAAAAAAAAAAAAATTTCAATACGTATGGATAGATTGCTGAAGGATGAGGACCTACTTCTGTATGGAGTGCTGGTGTATAGGCCATCTGGGAATGTGAATGACTCCCCTGCGATGGTTGTTGTCGTATAGTTGGGATCTGGCTTAAACAGCTCGTTAAATATCACCCAGGAAACTCTCTGTTCCAAATCAAAGAC
Source organism: Brachypalpus laphriformis (assembly GCA_945910035.1). Taxonomy (NCBI): domain Eukaryota; kingdom Metazoa; phylum Arthropoda; class Insecta; order Diptera; family Syrphidae; genus Brachypalpus; species Brachypalpus laphriformis. The sequence continues at coordinate 285,278,470 of OX246754.1, forward strand.
CAAAAGCGAATATCCACGGGCATCTGTGAGATATGCTTTGCCTTTGCGACACTTTCCTTTTGGTGGTGGATCATAAATATCAACAATTATTCCATTGTGAACGGATCTTTCTGGAATGTATTGATCTTCGGGAATTGTGTAGCTCAAAACAAGTACATCTGTTTCCAGGTCGTAGACTAGAATTTTTGGCGGACAAACTTGAGTGGGTGTGACTTGAAAGTTACGCCCAGTGTCAATTGCCCACAATCGATTGCAGGGATCAACCTGTAATTTGATTTATTTTATTTGATTTTGTGGAGCCTATTCCTTGTAATACTTACGTAAATTCGGAAAACTGAAATTATCCTATCACAGCCTGGTGTATCATATGCGGAATGGGATTTAAAATCGGGATACGGTTTGAGTATCGGTCCGTACATTCCCATTTTCTCTGAAACTGTGGCGAGTGTGTATGGAATTCCAGGTACAACAAGAGGAGTACTGACGAGCACGGTGTAGTCTTTTTTCTCTAATAAATAAGAAAAGAAGTGTACAAATTAGCCAAAGTGATGACATAGGTATGTATGAGTATCATGCATAGGTTCCTATGTGTATATCAGTAAAAATAATACCATATGAGTAAGGAAAGAAAATATAATATAGGATCATGTCTGCCGTATGATGTGAACGCCTAAAACCGATCGTCAACAACCTGATAGGTCCTTATCAGTGCGGTTTCAGGCCCGGAAATCTTGGAAAAAACCCATGAATATAAAATCGATACGCATCATCTCTTTATCGATTACAAATTTGCCTATGATAGCGTGTATAGGGACGAGTTATACAGATCCATGTCTAGTCCTGGCATCCCTAGCAAGCTCGTTCGTTTGTGCAGAATGACGGTAGAGAACTCTCGCTGCTCCATCAAAGTCGGTAAGAACATCACCGAACCGCTCGATGTTCGGAAAGGTCTTACACAAGGTGACGCATTATCTCTTTAACATAGTACTTGAGAGAATTGTACGAAACTCACAAGCCAACACCGGAGGTACAATCTTTTACAAGTCTGTATAACTACTCGCTTATGGTGATGGCATTGACATTGTCGGAAAAATTCAGCAGACCGTCAGTGGGACATTTGTGAGTATTGAGAACGAGATAGGAAAAATGGGTTTAGCGGTCAATGAAAGCAAAACAAAATATATGCTGTCTATAAAAAAGGACACCCAACATCGGCGTCTTGGACAGATCGCCACAAAAGAAAGATATAATTTTGAGGTAGTAAAGGACTACCTAGGCTCTATGGTCTTCTTCTTCCTTTTATCAGCGAGGCTATGATCCGAAAACAAGGGATCATAACCCTCCCACTTCACCGCATTTCTACTGATCCGCCTGTGTGGTTCGCCTGTGCTAACCTAGGCTCTATGGTGAGCTCCGCAAATGACATCAGGGGGATATCGAACGCAGAATTATAAATAAAAATTATATTCACTAGTAGCATAGCATACAAATCCGTTTTGCGAAAAGATCTACCTTTGCTCCGTTTATTGTCGCCATTTACACTTATATCCGCGTCGTAAGGTCTCTTAAAACCATCTAGTTTGTACGTTCCGTTTTTAATAGCACTTTCGTACTCAGCTTGCGAATCGAATCCATATTCCATGTTATTCCAGCTGTGGGTAATCGTCATATTTCTTATTGGTCGTGAACCACCGCAATTTTGTAGACTTGGTGCTACAAGGGCACCAATTGTAAGTGCATAAAACACCAACATTTTAACATTCAACTCTAATTTTTTAAGGGCACTGTATTTTTATTTAACTTCAAAGCACGTTAATCACGACTCACGATGTGCCAATTATTCTGATTATTTTACCCCAAAGCTCAACCCCTAACTGCAAGGTAATTATTTTGTTAACCTGGTTTTTATACAATTTCATAAACTGTAACAAAGCAATTGCAAGTGTTAGTAAATATGGAGAGTACGAGTATATAGAACAAATACCAGGCCTGAATACCGAAGGTCATGAAAAAAAAAACTGGATACAGTTCTGGGGTTAGCTGACCTGCTTAGCAATATTTGAAATCTTTTTTTTATTACGCCAATTCAAATTGATCAATATTAACTGCTTGAGAGTACAAAAGATAATGCCACTTTTTTCTTAATTTGTCATAGGACCTTACTGTTAGTTTGGTATTGTAGATTAACTCACTTTAACACCTCGTCGATGCCCGTAGGAAATACTGTTTTGGGGGTTGATAAGATTTTCTGATGAAAATGTTGTAAAAAAGTCTACTTCCCACTTAATCTCACCTCAATATGTATAACAGGGCACTTGAGAGTGGAAACAATAACAAGACTATCTAGATCAGACTTTTTTTTTAGTGATCGCAGATCTTTTAATTATTAAATCCGTCGATGTGACTAACAGTATGATTGTGATATTTTTTTTTATGGTCAATTACCCCAATACCAGTTGCTTCTGATTCAAATAGAATACAGACGGAAACGGATGAGTGCAAACCGGATAAGTGCAAAAACCGACTTAATGCAATGCCTTCAAAAACCCCTTGCCAATTTTTAAGGTTTTCGTGCACAAATATTTGCATAAGTGCACATTTCTTATAAGTACACATCATTTTCAATCTAAAAAATATTCTGATATGTGCAACTTGTAGGTTAGGGACAAAAAAAAAATCTGTTCGATATTTGTTTGCGGCACCCCTTAAATTTGGTATATAAAAAAAATAAATAAATATTTGGCGCAACAGCTCTTTAAGTGCCAGGGCCTAGCTTCTCGCAACCACTCATGTTGTGTGCGTTATATTTTTCACACGAATGGAAGGGACCTACAGTTTAGTGCCGAATCCGAACGGCGATTTGAGGAGCTTTTTCGTGACAACAATACTCTCGGATGTTTGTCAGACGTTCGCGAGAGGTGGGACCGTGAAAAAACTTGTTGGTGTTTTCTGGGATTCGAACTTGGGACCTCATGCGTAGTGATCCGACACACTAACCACTTACGCCACGGTGCCCACAAAATTTGGTATATACCGGAATAAATAACTGTAGGAATTTTTCATAGGAGGAGGAGCCCTTAATGGGCCAACGGCAGCGCTCATACTCCCGTAGTGGACTACTGGCACCGGTGTACCCAGCCCCTCGTGCTAAGGGTATAACTAAATGAAGTGGCTCTCCAAGTTGGGGGTTTTGCTGTCGGGGTAAATTCCCTACCAGGTAAAAAACCTATGGTTCGGAAACAAAAGTCTCGGATAAGGACGACTCAGCTGATGACGACCTTAGCAAACGAAATAAGGACAACGACCTCCGGATCTGTACGTGGAATATTCTGTCCCTTTACAGACCACGTGCGGCCGAACAACTAGCAGAGGCCCTAGACTGCTATAAAGCAGATATTACCGCCATCCAGGAAGTGCGATGGGATGCGCCGGGCAAAACGAGGATGAAAAACTGTGACATACACTACGGTGATTCCTACAGAGGCAATAGGGGCCTTATTTTGTATTGCGTTTCTATAGCAAATGTATACGAAATTCGAAAATAGGCATTTTCTATTTCTATAGAAAAGACCTCTATCCGAATTCGAAAAGTAAAAGTGATACCAACTCTTTTTCGAAAACTTGGTATTTGGTATTTCGAAAGCGGTTGTCAAAAGCATCTGCTTTTCGGGATATTCATTCGAAAGGTTTATTGTTATCGAATGTGTGCTGCGAAGAAGAATTTTGAGGTAAAATGTAAGTATTTCATAATAGAATGCATATGTAAAGATAAATATCGTGTTTTATTTGATTGTTTAAAGGGAGGCGACCAAAGGTTTCACACACGAAACCTGCACATTTCGAAGTTTTGGTGCAATACATGGAGACGCACACAGATCTAGCCAAGGGATTTATCCAGTCGTCGGAGGCACGACAGAAGTTGAACCAACCTTGGACTAGGCTGGTGGAAGCATTAAGTGCGAAAGGCCCGCCTATGCGTGATATTAACGGGTGGAAGAAGGTAATAGTGAAATAAGTTGGCAGTATTTGGTTACAAGGAATGTATTATATTTTTAGGTGTGGGCTGACTTCAAAAATCACGCAAAGTCCAAGTTGCGGAAGAATAGAATCAACATCCAAGCGACCGGCGGAGGTCCAAGCAAGTGTGTGCCACTTATGCCATTAGAGGAGAAGGTTATTGAAATCTTACAACTCGAAGTGGCTGTAAGTGGCACGCCGCAAACAAAATCGTTTGGCATACCGTCCGTGAGTCAGCCACTTGAATCAAGTGTAGAAATGGACGAGAACGATATCCACAACACAACATCAGTGTCGCCTACTGTGGACGTAGAAGAACTTTCTTGCTCCTGGCACAAGTGGGTTCTGCCAGAGTAATTAATACCACAAAACGATCTCTTTTGGAAAGCAAGTCCAAAATCAAGAAAAATTTCAAAAAGAGGTCATAACCGTCTTAAAGGAAATTAATAAAAACTCCAAGGATAGTGCCCGCTATCAAAGGAAGACGTGTGAATTAGAAGAAAAAAAAAATGGAAATCTTTACAAAAAATGGAGTTGACAAAGCAGGAAACGAGGTTAAAGAAATTGCAAATCAAAGAAAGAATGTTAGACATAAGAGAGCAATAGAGCACTGTCTCAAGGTTAATATTTCTTTAACCTCGTTTCCTCATTTGCCAATTTGTTCATCAAATGAAATATATGTATATATGTATATAAAATGAAGTACTTTTACAATGAAATAAATGAAGTTATAGCAAGCTATCTTTTATTTCATTTCTTGTTCTTGTAGCAAGTCTTTGTAAGTCATTGTCTGCGAAACTATGATTTTCCTCGAAGCTGAAAGTATCTTCATTTCTTAATGGTTCTACTACAGGCAATTCCACTTTAAACTGCAAGCAGATATTGTGAAGAGCACAACAAAAATTAAGAATCTGTACTGCTTTCCTCGGGGAGTAACAAAGTTCTCGCGCTGCCAGCAAACATCTAAACCTGCCCTTTAAAACGCCGAAAGTCCGCTCTATTAAGCTTCTGGCTGTCGAGAGTCGTTGATTGAACTTCGATTCTCGTGAATTTTCAGCTGCTATACGGTATGGTGTTAGAAGCCAAGGTTCAAGAGGATATCCGGAATCACCTTTAACGTAAATACAAATGATTAGAAATGTTTAGGAGTTAGCAGTTGGAGTATTTACCTAAAAGCCAAGAAGATCTGTCCCTGTTTTAAAAACTTCTTTGAAGATAGGCCTTCTCTGCACTTACGCCCCACACATGTGAATCATGCGACGCACCTCCATATCATTCACAGCCAATATTTTCATATTGTGATCGACAATCTAAAGAAAACCTTAAGTTTTGATTTTGAATGTTCCGTAATACGTAATACTTACAATCATGGCATTCATGCTATGCTTTAGCTTTCTATTTAGGAATAAGTGTTCCATCAATTGGGGCCTTATTATTTGAATGTGAGTTCCATCAATTGGGGCCTTATTATTTGAATGTGAGTTCCATCAATCGCTCCAATCACTCCTGGGATGCCGGACTTATTATCAAAATATTCCTTGGACTGATTTTTGTTTTCTTCTGATAAGACAAACGAAATATGCCTCGGACAAAGAACATCTTCTATCGCCTGGCAAATCTCAGATATGCACACAGACAATCTGGACTGGCTAAGATTTGCGAATCTATCCTGGCCAATTTGGTGCTGATAGCCTCCTTGTGCTAAAAACTTCAATGTGGCTGCGAGTTTTATGATTCCTGGTACTGCGGTTTGTCTTCTGGCAATCGAAAGCTGAGGTTCTATTGCTTCCAACATGTACAAGAAGGCTTCCTTTGACAGCCGAAAATTTTTTACAAAACTAGAATATATAGTACATTCTATTCGTCATAACATTCGCATGAATTTTATCCTTAAACAATACCTCCCATGGCTCAATTCCATAATGTTAGAAGGATCCTTAAGTCTCCTCCGTTCGATGCTTTCCGCTCGTTCTTCATTATCCTCAAACCAAATAGCTACACTGTCCATTGTTTCTCTATGCCTTGTTATTCGGATGCGGATTTGTTATACGCGGCAGACTTAGACATATGACTATCCGGATCAAGGCTAAATTCGCTAACATAAGCCTAAGATGTGTTCATGCCGCCACAGAAGAAAAGGACCCTGCCACCAAAGAGTGTTTCTACGAGGTCCTCGGCAAAACATACGAGCAATGTCCTAAATACGACGTTAAAAGCGTTTTGAGTGATTTTAACGCCAAAATAGGAAAGGAGGACGTCTTTGGTAGGGCAGTCGGTAAGCATAGCCTACACGCCACCGCGTCTAATAACGGACGAAGGATAATTGATTTCGCTGTGAAGTGAAATGTCACCGTAGCAAGTACACGGTTTCCTTATCTCGATATTCATAAGGAGACATGGCGGTCCAATGATCATGCAACGATCAATCAATTTGATCATATTGCGATCGAGCGGCCAATATAGACTCGGATCATTACCTTGCTGTAGCCAAGGTACGAATGCAAATATCCCAAACTGAGCAAAAAAGATGAATCCCAGCGAGAAAATTTAACGTCGAAAAGCTACAATCACAAGAGACCCCAGACTCTTCGCTGAGCGCATATCCCGAAATCTCTCAATCACCCCTATGCCGCCAGCATCAAGTGCCGAAGACCAGTGGCAACGATGCCAACATGCCATCAGAAACGCCGCGACTGATGTGCTGGGTCTCGCTCGCCCACCACCACGAAACCCTTGGTTTGACGAAGAATGCCGGCGAGTGCATTCAGAAAAACAAGAGGCATACAAAGCGGCGCTGCTCGTGAGCTCTACGAGCAAAAGAGAATATCTAGAGCTTATACTCCAGGAACAATGTACGGAAGTCTTACCAAAAGGTAATAAGAACGTGTCAGCGAAGCAATACCCGTACAGAAACCTGTATAGATGAAAATGGAAACCTCGTAGTAGAATCACAGTCGGTGCTGAGAATATGGAAAAACTACTTCTGCAGACTGCATAACGGCGATGAAGACCAACATCCCGCTGTCAGGCAGAATGTCCCATTCAACATAGACGATGATAGCCAAAATTTCCGTCCACCTGATCAAAACGAAGTGAGGATAGCAATATCCAAGCTGAAATCCAACAAGGCTGCTGGACCTGACGGCTTACAACCCGAAGTTTTCAAAGCAGCTGGGGATGAATTGGTAGAGTGCATACATCAACTCATCTCTAAGATTTGGTCAGACGAGTGTATGCCTGATGAATGGAATCTCAGCATCGTTTGCCCGATCCACAAGAAAGGAGACCCCCTGAACTGCACCAATTATAGAGGCATCAGTCTACTCAAAATCGCATACAAGATCTTTTCTGCGATATTGTGTGAACGCCTGAAACCCTTTATGAACAGCCTGATTGGACCCTATCAGTGCGGTTTTAGACCAGGAAAGTCCACCATCGATCAAATCTTCACACTTCGGCAAATCCTGGAGAAAACCCAAGAATTCCAAATCGATACTCACCATCTCTTTATCGATTTCAAGGCCGCCTATGACAGCATCTATAGAGAAGAGCTTTATAGAGTCATGTCTATTTTTGACATCCCTGCCAATCTTGTTCGTCTGTGCAGGATAACGATGGAGTTAGTATGCTCTTTCATTACCTGATATGCCTATGTGTCCTGGTACCCAGCATAGAATCAGCTTGTTAGCTTGTGATACCTCATTTAAATTTCGTTTGTATCTCTGATATGTTAAGGTCTGATTACGGTAGATTTGGATTTATCCATGATGTTGTTACTGGTGATAATTTTGGCAACCTGTGTAACAGCTGTGATTTCTGCTTGAAAGATACTGCATTTGTTCTTAATTCTAAATGAGCTGTTAACCCCAAGTGTTTTGCAGAACGCCTCAGCTTCTACGCCTACATCCATTTTGGAATCGTCAGTATTGAAGCCCAATTCGTCATTACTAGTAACATGCTCGTTTATCCAGCCGTTTCTGTTAGGAATTTTGATATTGAATCTTCTGTTAAATGTCAGAGTCATGTAGTTGAGATAGAATGGAGGCGTGACCTTAAAGTGCAGATGACTAAAGTCCTCCTTTCCTCAGACTTAGTACCTATTTGCCCCCCGTGATTTTGCAAAATAGATGCAGTGGAATGATAATAAGTATGGCTTCTTTTGTTGCCGTGGGTGTTGTACGCAACGATCCGTTGATCCCTATGCATGCTGATCTCTGGATTTTGGTGAAGTTTGAAAGCTCATATTGCTTCTCCAGTGCCTTCCACCAGAGTAAAGAGCCATAGATTAGGATAGGTCACACAATCGCCGTGTATAACCATTATGCTACAGTGGGCTTGAAACCACACGTTTTGTCAAACCCTTTTTTTTACAAGCGTAAAAGGATACAAGTGTTTTTTTTTTTTATGAGATTTTCAATATTTTCCTTTCAATTTCATTTTCGGAATTTCCTACTGAAGAGGACAATCCCTGTCTTTGCTGGGTTCATACCCAGAACTCGGCTAACGAACCATTTATTAACTAATAACAGTGTATAATTGAGTCTTTTGCTAAGGGTAGAGAGACATTTTCCTTATAAGCTGAGGGAATAGGCTCAATTGCTTCCGAACCTTTCAAGTGTGTAGATCGCGCCTGAAGTATTTAGTGTTCTCGTCGAGAGTCAAGACTCTGCTTTGATGCACAAAGTGTGCTCCACAATGAGTTTGTGCCTGCTGGGTAAACAGTGAACCGTACATTTTATGTGCGCGAACGCTTAAGGACTAGAGTCCGAAGCGAGATCGTCGACACCTGGATGCTCCATCACGACAATGCACCTAGTCACATGTCCCTGATTGTGACAGAGGCACTGGTCAAACACATCATTGCAATGGTGCCACAACCACCCTACAGTCCAGATTTGGCTCTCCTCCCATTTCGTTTTGTTCCCTGTCATCAAAAAGAGCCTGAAATGACATCGATTCGGCGATTGAGGCAAACCAAGCGGTTTAGACTGTTGCCGACTTCCACGGGGCGTATGAACAATGGAAAAACCCCTGGCAACGGTATATTGATGCGGGACGGTTATATTTTTAAAAGTTCTAACTTGCTGAACATATATCTTTAATAAAGTTTTTTTTACTTCAATCCCGATACTTATTAGACAGACTCTGTATACAGCAATGTCTCGCTTTAATCGAAATCCGTATCACTCATTACTTTATATAATATCAGGTGTAGTAAAAATAAATCGATTGGTTTTGGAAGGCTTTATTTAGCATAGTTAGAATGATCCGATATATGTCAAATATGCGGCGTTTTGTTCGATAACTTGTTGCTAATTTGAAGGTAATTCCATTATGCCTCTCTCATAGAAGCCTTCGTCCCTATTGGCAAAAAAAACTGGGACAGCCGATTTTCACAAGCCTCTCTTGATGCGGTTTTTCACTAGCAAAATCGTTCGCCATAGACAGAAACAGGTCCCTTGGTGCCAGGTCCGGACTATAAGAACCTCCCAACTAAGCTCCCGGAGCTTCGGGCGAGTCGCTATCGATATGTGTGGCCAGGCGTTGTCCTGATGCAACACAATTCCTCTCGATTGCTTCCTTCAGACGGTCCAATTGTTGACACTACAGGTCCGAATTAAGAGTTTCTCTGCCGATCCCACCAAACACACAGCAAAACCCTCCTGGCCGTCAATCCTGACTTGGCCACCGTTTGCGCCAGCTCAGCGCGATTCGACCAACACCGTTTTCGCTTTAAGTTATCATAAGTGATCCACTTTTCATCACCAGTCACCATTCGCTTCAGAAATGGGTCGCATTTGTTACGATTCAGCAGCGATTCGCAGATGCAAATTCGGTCCATAAGGTTTTTTTGCGTTAACTCGTGTGGCACCCATACACCGAGTTTCTTTTTGTATTCAGCCTTATTCAAGTGGTTCTAAACGGTTTTTTGTGCCATGTTTAGCTCCTGGGCAATCGAAACAGTGCTTACATGACTGTCAGACTCGACGATTTCCATGATTTCATCGACATTTTCGACAATTGGCCTTCCAGAGCGTGGTGCATCTTCGACATCGAAATTACCGGAACGGAATCGACGAAACCAAAACTGCGCGTGATTGTCTGTTACAGTATCAGGACCATAAACACTATTCACACTTTCAGCTGCCTGGCTTGCGTTTTCGCCTTTATCGAAGAAAAACTGTAAAATATGGCGTATTTTCTCTTTGCTCAAACAAAACTGAGTCAACGAATCGCAAAACGAAATTTGTACGAAACGTCATCTTTCTAACGTCATTTAGTATACGTCCGATAGGACGTATACAACGCGAGATGCAAATTACTAAAGCCATCTGTTGGAAAAACAATGAATTTCTCTTTACTACACATGGATTTCTATTTACTAATGCAAATCAGTACCAAGTTCTGTATTCCTTAATCCAAATTATAGTAATGGATTCAATTAATTTCAAAATTTTGTGTTTCACCAAGAGTAGGTAGATATTTGACTATATGCGAGGCTTAAGTACAATACACCGCATTGTATCTGAGTGCTTGGATAAACTTTATCCCCCCGATCTAATCCGTTCATTTCACTCATTTATTTAAGACCCTTTTGGTCATAAGGTAGAGAGATGGATGTTAGGATTCTCAGACTACTGCTAATGACGGATAGAATAACAGACAATCGTACGTGGGAGAGGTAGTCCTTATACAAATTCTGTCACTTGCTCTGTGACTCATTAATGCCAAATATGGGTTAAGTTCTCTTTTTAGTTCAGCAAACTTTGATATATGGAAATAGCACTTAGGGCTTGATGACAAATAACTGGACTCTTAGCAAATTCTGCCGAAATTTGGTAAAAGTGAAACAAATTGTCAGACAGTGCAAGGTCTTTCGAAAGTAGGTACACTACAGCTTTGTTCAGCTAAATTAAGTTCAAAATTCTAACCATTCTTATAGTCAATGATGTTCTGCCCGCGACGCTGTTTCCGAAGAAACCGAGTGGAGATAGTAATGAATTTATAAAAAAATCTGTAACACAAGAACGGTGTTAAAGCTGCTTGTCTGCCTACGTAAATGGATCTATTAGCATTCGTAAATATATGGGCTGTGCGTCCGGTCACCAGGACATTGTGAGGGTAATGATTTAGGTGATGAAACGGATAGATGCGAATCAGCAAAACATCAATTCCGTCTAAGCCAAAGGGGAAATATTCCTTCTATTCCGTTTTCCCCACGGAACCACTGCAGCATTTACCGGGGGCTTCAGCCTTACATGCCTTGCTCATGCATTATATCACTTTGCTACTCTGTATTTGTTTGCTGGTTGCTGTGGCTTTGTTGCTTCTTGTCCTTTCCTGCCGCCGCAGTTCTTTTAGAACGTTCACCGCAGTATTTCGTACACTATCCCACAATTCATTGGATGAACATTGCCGATGTTCTTTGGAGTGAGCGACTCCCCAAGTATTTCTTCGAGATTCCCAGGCTCTACGTGCAAAATTGCTGACACTAAAAGAATGCATGTTCTACATCTTGGACCTCTTCGTAATTTTGACAAATGGGGAGACATCATTTCTGAATCTATGAACATCCGTGTATGTACTGTTTGCAGCTGAATAAGGTAGACAACTTCCCCTTGTCGATTGGTTGCACTTCTGCTGCCATATGCTCACGCTTCTGAGTCTTTCAGTCTTTTGGATTATTTAGCTGAATCGCGGATTGCCGAACTATTGGTTTCGTACATATTCGGCTGTTCTTCGGGCAGAATATCTGCTCGAATATCCTATGCATACACTAAGTATGTACGTACAAACGATACACTGACTTTAGCTTCGTCCCGCACGTCTTTGCTTTAGCGCTCTTGCCCACATTGGTGGGCCATATATGAGAATAGATTGTGCCACTTTCGGTAAAAGAAGACGTTGTCAGTTCATGATAATTCTGCATCTACTACTTTCTTACTTAACGGGCTTTCGATCCATCTAGACTCTCTGCCCGAGACAAGAACAAGGTTTCTGGCATCCGCGATTACTTCGGACTTATACCGGAGTTAGGTGGTCGTCGTTTCGTCGTCTTAAGCCAGATGATTGTGATTCGAAAATTCTCTTGGCTGGAGTATTGTTGTCCATTCGCTCGATGTAACCGAGGCAATGTAGTCGACGTATCTTAGCTTTCTTGACTACATCCATATCTAGGTAAAACTATAGAGTTCGCAGTTAAATCTGCTTCTCCATTCGCTTCTCGACGAAATATTTTTCTCTCGAAAGAGTTCAATATTAGCTCGGCGTTCTTGCTTATCGTCCAACACTTGGCTCCATGTAGCAGGACTGGTAAGATTAGCGTTCTGTAGAGCATTAATTTACTCCATCTAGTTAGGAGCGTTGAGCCCAATTGTTTTGCCAAACCGAAGCAGCAGCAATTTTCTATGGCTGTTCTTCGTCGAATCTCTAAGAAGGTGGAGATTTACATTTACTTCAAGATAGGCAAATTCCTTTAACACCTTGAAATTAAAGATATCAACAGTAACGTTCGGTCGGTTTTGTTTTGCTCTCATTCACTTCAAAACCAACTCGTCTTCAATTGCCGTAAATGCATCCACGATGAAACCCTGAGTTTTCCCAATCTTCTTCTTCTTCTTCTTCTTCTTCTTTTTCTTCTTCTTCCTTTTTCTCAGCGAGGTTATGATCCGAAAATAAGGGATCACAATCCTCCTACTTAACCGCATTTCTACTGATCCGCCTGAGGGGTTCGCCTGTTTGACCTCAGAAAATATCGGAAGGCCTGCCGATTTTGGATCACTCGGTTACTGAGGCCAATGAAATGCCGATGTTGTCGCATTTGTCTGATCCAGGCGTTTATAGGCCTGCCTTTCCTACATCGCGATGTCTTTGGAACGTGCATTGATATTGCATTTTTAACAGGGTTCAAATGATCTCTTCTTTAAACGTGGCAATACCTACTGAGCCGGTCGCGCTCTATTTTTTGTACGATGGTTTCCTTGATGTGAAAGCTTCCACGGATCTTCGAACTTCTTATTCGATCAAGCTTTGTCACTCCTGCTGTCATGCGAAGCATCTTCATCTCAGCTGCCGTTAATTTACTCTCATAAGTTTTGTACATCGTCCAACATTGTGAACCGTATGTGAGCGCTGGATGCACAACTGCGGTGTAGAGCCCTCCTTTCAACTTAGGTGGCATTTTTCTGTCACAGAAGATATCGGAATTTTCTCGCCACTTCATCCACCCTACGCTTACACGATGATTGATGTCGTCATCACAAGTTGCTTTGTTATTGATCATAGATCCCAGATATTTGAACTTTTCGCACTTGGGAAGCACTGTTCCATTCAAATAAATGTCTGGAATAGGCCTGAGTGGATCAAAGAACGGGCAGCACAAGTACTCTGTCTTTTTTGAACTAATGCGATACCCGTTTCCCTCCAGAACGTCACCCACACATCAAGTCCTCGTTGCAGCTTTGTAGGATCCTCACTTATGATGGCTCTATCGTCAGCAAAGAATAACTGACGTACCTTGGGGTCCATCACTTTACCTTCAAGCACATAATCAATGACTGGAATAAAGAGCAAAGGTCTTAAAACGCTTCCCCGGTGCACCCCGACTTTGATTGGGAACTCTTCGGTTACTCCAGCGGGGCATCTTACTTTTGTCTTTGCTTCTTCGTACATGTCCATGATCATCTGTACATAGGTTTCTGGAACCCCTCGATGTCTTAGTGCCACCCATATCAGATCTCGTGGTTGTCTTTCGAAAGCCTTTTCAAAGTCAACCAATACAATATGCAAATCCCTTAAGGAATCACGATGTTTTTCCATTATGATCCTTATATTTTGGATTAAATCTGTGGTTTATTTACCCACGACAAACCCGCACTGATCATCAGATAGCGGTATTATTTTTTCGCAGTCGACCACCTAATATCCGCTCAAAGATCTTCATGGTGTGTGACATCAGCTTGATCGAACGGTAGTTATCACAGTTTCGTGTATCACCCTTCCCTTTGTATACAGGGAGAAGGTAACTTTCCCTCCATTGATTCGGGATTGGATCACTTCTCATAAATTTGGAGATTAGAATTCTGAGCCATCTGAACCCGACATCTCCCATCTCCCGGGTATTTCTTCAGAGTTAGGGGTTGCTCTTGGAAAGTATAGGCGGGGAATCTGTTCATTCAAAAGTTCTTTACAACACTGCCGCCACCTGTGCAGTGTCTTGTCGTCATCCACAAGAAGCTGGCTATGAGCATTGTTAATGAACTTTGGCGAACGAATCTCCTGAGCATCTCCCTTTCTTTGGGCGAGCAATTTGAATATGGTTGCGGTCTTGTTCATATTGTGTCGTCGCAGCCCCTGTATAGTCTGATTTGTATCAGCAACCTGGGAAGATATTTTCTCCAGCTCCCGATAAAGGCCCTCCGCACTCTATGCTTTAAGCTGGGCGCACTTCTTCTTCGCTTTTTTCTTGTAACGTCTGTATTCCCTTCGTGCCGAGCTTTTTCGCCTTCATTATTAGAGGGGCACTTTGACCAAGCTTTGAAAGCGGCTTTCTTCTGATTTATCACTTTCTTAGCTTCATCACTCCACCACCATGTTTCTTTGGCGTGTTGATGGTGGCCTTTTGAAGCTCCTAGCAGTGATTTGGTCTTCTTTAAGCAAGTTCGCTGTAGGGAATGCCACAAATTTTGTGCTCTGCACTCTTCATCCTCAGCACCGTTGATGGTGTGAGAGAGGTAATTTTTCATCACAAAAACAAAAGCCTCGCCTTCTTCTTTGTCCAGATTGTACCACTTGATTTTCTCAGAGACCCTTGTTTGTTTGCTTTTCTTTTGTGTCTTCATAAAAATTTCTGTTAGCAGGAGACGGTGTTGCCGAGCAATTGCCTCTCTCAGGATCACTTTGCAATCTTTTACCCGAGGCTTCATGAAACTGGCTACCAAATGGTAGTCAATCTGGGTTTCGTCTCCACCACTGCTGAAAGTGATCAGGTGTCGGCTTTGTTTGATGAATATGGTATTTACCACGATAAGACCATGTAATTTGCACATGCTTAGGATGTCTTCACCAGGAAGGTTCCTGGTGCCGTTTCCCAGTCCTCCATGGCAGTCTTAATAGTCTGCGTTTGTCTGAGTTCTCCCAATGATGTCTATATTACCTGGGTACCCCAGTAACTTGACGGTTTTTTGGAGTATAGTGTCTTCCTTGTTAACAACCGCACGAGAGTGAAGAAATCTTTGCCTAAATTCTATGTAAATTTGGAATAATTCAGATAAGCTGTTTTAAAACTACACAAAGTACCGAGTACTTTTCAGCGCTACGTAGCACAGTTTTGACGGAATCCCGAATTCTGCCATCGCATTGTAGAGCTCAAGACGGTGAATGCTTTCATATGCGTCTGTAGAGTCCATAAAAAGGTGGTGAGTTTTGAGTTGAAATTCGTTGGTCTTTTCCAGGATTTGTGAAAATTGGATCGATCGTCAATCTGCCGGGCCGGAACCACACTAGTACGTCCCGAAAAGGGCTTAACACGTGACATTTAGCATGGATGTGCATTGGTAATTCTTGCAAGACATAGGAACGGCTTAATCACACTATATTTTTATATGCTCTCTAAAGTTGAGCCTAGAGTCAATTATATGAACACTGGTTTAGATATAATGGACACCTTGATAGTGATTTCTTCTCTAATTCTAGTTCGACCGTTGATAGCCAACGACTGACTATTTAAGTACTTTCGTTTCAAATGCCTTCTACTTCTTCCAAATATTTCTCTACCACCACAATCGAGATTTCGACGGCAAAACCTGCGATTTCGACTTCGCCAGGAATTCCTAGTTTTAGAACGTTATCGTACATTTACATTTACATATTTGCTATAAAGGTTAATGCCGTCTAGATTATGCAAAGCTTTCTAGATGGTGCGCAAAATCGGATCATTTTTAGAAAGAGTTACACTTCTCTTTGCGCGGTGAAACCGACGACGTCTGTTGGTGAGAACACCATCTAATAAATCTCAACCGTTAAGCGCAGTAAGTTGTATCCATACATAATTCTTACTTTTATGCATATTTAACGATTTATCTAAAGTCAATACCTGACCGCATTCGTTTAAGTTTTATTGCTTCGAATCAGCGAAGCTAATAAAATTAAGAACCAACGTTTAGGTTGGAAAGAAAGCTAATTTAAATTTTGTTTTGATTGTATCTTAAGCTGATAAGTGCTAAAATTAGTTTGTCCACACCCAGAAATATGTTACTTCATTTTTATTTAAATATTATTCAAGAATTGACCTAAAAATAGTTCGGATCTTGGTAATTTGAAATTTAATCAAAAGTTAATAATATAACTTTTTTTTCAAGATAGAAAATTGAAGCACACAGGCATAACTGGTTCATTGTGCTACCAGGGAGCAAAACCCTGATATACGTATTTTATTGGAATATTGTTGTCTTTCTGAGAAAGTTTCAGTGATGACAAACATACAGAACCAGCACTCAACACTTCAGCACCGAAAAACTGCCACATGATACAAGCAAAAATAGGACAATTATAGCAGATGAAATGTTTCGCACTGTCATCGCTATCTCCACAGGCGTCGCAAACAGTAGTATCAGTTAAGCCAAGCACATTAAGATGCTTTACGAAAGTGAAGTGGCCTATCAAGACGCCAATAAGTTGTCTCTTCTGCCGGGAGATAGCAAGAATGCCACATATTTCTTACAGACAGCCGGTAGCATCCGTTTAGTCAACCTGCATTCTGAAGAGTCACACCACATAAAACTGTGTTCATGAGAAACTCAATTGTCAATGGATAACAGAGGACACAAGAAGACCGAATGCGGGTTCAGGTCTTGAGAAATCTTATTCTGACCCTTAACAGAAATCTCATAGGAGATCTCATTCCCCAAAATCGTAGTATGACCTCGGTCCAGATAAGACTCATAGAATTCAGCCTAGCGACCGAATTCAAGGAGTTTATACATTCACGAACTATTTTATAAATAGTTAAAAAAAAATTGAGCAAGGACGTAAGCGCAGCCTGACTGTCACTATAAATGCAATTACTTCGACCCCTCCACATATTTCTTATAATGCACATAGTCAATGGCCGGACTGCATAAGTTTTCGCTTGAAAAATAGACGCATATTTGCCTAAAGAAAAGTGAAGCCTAATGTTGTCGTCTTCCAGGAAGACACTATCATCAGTGACTGGTTTTGGAGCTATCCATGAAAAGGCAACTCCATTCTATTCCTGGCTGTGACTTTGGACGAAGTCAGTGCTGAACACAAGGAAAACCGACTTCGAATTCACGCAACAGCCGTAGTCCTGGTGTAATTGCGTCAACCCTTTGCAGCAAACAGCCGACGCATATGCGAGGAATGGTCTTATCGTAAGCCATACAGATGCGGAAGATTTTATTGGCTGATAAGCCCTATACCTTCCCAAAAGCACCCTTACACTGCTAGAAAACTGAGAGAGCTTTGGATATTTTCGACTCGAAATATTTACATCAAAGAAGTTTCTAATCCAGAATCACTCCTAGATATTGGTCTTCATTGGAAATGCGGATAGACACGCACTGCTGATTAGTCTGTACAGGATCCTCCTTCTCGTAGGGAGAACAACCTCATTCTTAATTGGATTTACCTTAAGCCTATTCATATTTCACCATTGATTGATAATGTCTAATGCCACCTGCGCGCTAAGCATGAACCAACAGCAAGTACATAAAAATCTTGCTCATATGCCTAAGCGTAGATGTTAATACTATTCAATAGAGATCATGGTCTGTATAGACTGGCAAATCATCTCACGATTAAAGAACTCTACCAAATTATCCAAAATTACTTTGAAATGTCGTCAACTCACGAAACTTACAGACGACTTGCGTACATAATCGTCCTTTTGAGCAAGCGATCAGTCGAACACATACCAGATGGGTATGTTGCTACGTAGGTTGCTACTTAAGTTTTGAGATAGACAATTAAAAAAAATATTCATTCATTCATTCATCATTCATTTTCAATGGCCCGCTAATCCTTCATGAGGGTCGCGGGGGTAGGATGCTCAGGTGGACTCTCCATTCTTCTCGATCCTCCGCCATTGACTCCAATTCATCAGGGAGAATCCCTAAGCGGCTCCAAGATAGATGTCGGATTTGATCCAACCATCTATTTCTAGGCCTTCCGCGAAGTCGCCTACCTGATGGCACGGCAACCATGGCGCGTCTTGGAAGCCGGTCTGGGGGCATACGCACTACGTGACCAAACCATCGAAGCATAGATCGTTCCGTTCGGAGAAGTAGCTGCTCAACGTTGAGCGCCTCGCGTACTCTGGTGTTGCGCACTCGATCCCAACAACACCGTGAAGGAACCTCATTTCGGCAGCTTGTATCCGCGATCTTATTCTTTCGGTCACTACCCAAATTTCATGACCATAGGCGAGAGTTGGAACATACACCGAGTTAAAAACCGATAGCTTAGCTTGAATACTAAGTTCGGCCTTCCTTATAACAGATTGACCAAGCTCTCTCAAAATTGATCCAGCCTGACAAATTCTACAGGATGACTCGGCATTGCTCCTCCCATCACTCGTGAATAGAACCCCGAGGCACTTAAACTTCTCCACCTGCTTCAGTGGGACTCCACTAACATGCAGAGTGGACTGAATGGGTTTTTTGGATATGACCATTACTTCCGATTTGTTCACGTTGATCTTCATTCCAGCATCATCACAAACGGCTACAAACCTTTCGAGTGCGCGCTGAAGTTCGGTTTGAGAGGACCCAAGGATGACCAAATCATCCGCAAAGAACAGATGACTAATCCTTAGGTCTCCCACTTTGAAACATTCCCCGCCACGGCTGCGCTGCAACATCCAATCCATATATACAATGAAGAGGAGAGGTGACAAAACGCACCCTTGGCGGAGTCCAACACCCACAGTGAAAGGTATTGATTTAACACCGTTTATCCGAACACAGCTTCTACAGTTTGTATATAAAGACTGAATCGCCCTTAACAGGGAACCATCAATCCCATACTCCTGCAGAACACTCCAGAGTTTGCCTCGAGGAACCCTATCATATGCTTTTTCCAAATCCACAAAACAAGTGTAGACAGGTTTGGCATATTCCCAGGCCTTCTCAAGAACCATTCTGAGAGTGAACAACTGGTCGGTTGTGCTTCTACCGGGACGAAAACCGCACTGTTCATCCCCCAAACTACCCTCAACCACAGCTCTGGAACGCTTTTCTAGCACCTTAGCGAAGACTTTCCAGGGAGACTTAAAAGAGATATACCCCTATAGTTAGCGCAATCTCTTTTGTCCCTTTTTTAAAAAGAGGAACTATCACCCCCATTTGCCAATCACCAGGTGTTTCACGGCATTCCCAGGCCACTTTAATGACACGCGAGAGCCATTGAACTCCCTCTTTATCTAAAGCCTTGAGCATTTCTGGCCGAATTTCATCCACACCAGCCGATTTGCCAACTTTTAGCGCTTTGATCGCCAAAGTTACTTCCTCTACCGTAGGACTACTTTCCGCCCAACTTTCGACCATAGGTCTATCATCTTCGGTGCCCTGTTCGGGATTGAGCAATTCTGAAAAGTGCTCGCTCCATCTGCGTAAGATGTCCTCCTCATTGGAAGAGAAAAAATATTTATAATCGAAAATGGCTTTACTGGTTTTCAAAATATTCTCCATGAAGATGAATACACTTTTGCATGCGTTCGAACCAATTTTCGAAGCACTTTTTCCACTCCGATTGAGGTACATCCAAAACATGTGATTTGAACGCATCAACAGCTTCTTCAGGCGTCGAAAACGTTAAACTCGCATTTTATTTTTGATCTGCGGGAATAAGAAGAAATCACTACTGTACACGGCGGATGACCCATCAATTCGATGTTTTGAATGCTCAAAAATTTACTTGTTTGCGCCGATGTGTGAGAGCTTGCGTTGTCGTGGTGGAGAATGATTCGTCTTCTGCCATTGGTTTCCCTTATTTCTCCGAACACTTCTGGCAAACAAATGGTGGTGTACCATTCAGAATTGACCGTTCTGCGTTAGTCTAATGACACGGTGGCGACATGTCCAATTATTCCGAAAAAACAGGCGACTATTTGCTTCGAAGTGCTTCGTGCTCTAACAACTTTTGTTGGATTTGGCTCGTCTTGAAAGACCCATACAGTCGATTGTTGTTTAGTTTCGGGTTCATATGCATAAATCCATGATTGTCTGTCACGATTTTATAGACGTCTTTTGAAGCACCGCGATTGAATTTTTTCAACATTTATTGGTACCAATCGACCCGAGCTTTTTTTTTTTGAGAATAATACTTAAGTCGGTACATTGAACGTTGGGAGGTGTTAGCAGAAGAAGGCAAGTCTGCAGGGGGACGCCTCAAGGTGGTGTACTTTCACCACTCATTTGGCCCCTTGTGGTGGATGAAAATTTGGAAATACCTGAAGCGAATGGTTTTAGTATGTCAGCCTAAGCTGAAGATGTTGCCATCCTTAGCGAAAGACTCAATTACACACTGCTACTACAAAGTTAGTAACTGGGTCAGCAGCCGGGGCCGGAGAGTAAACCGCTAAAAAAACAGAGATTGTCCCTCTTCACTAAGGAAAAATTAACCCTTGCATCATCTCAAAGTCAGCGCGATACCTGGACGTAATTCTAGATTCTAAACTAAATTGGAAGGAATATATCGATGACCGCATTAAAAACGCATGGGTTTTACGCATGTAAAAAAGCGTTTGGCAATACGTGAGATTTCAAGCTGGTTAGTCAAATGAAAAAAAAAACACCAGCTTTCAAGCCTCACCAAGATCCAGAGGTCAGGATCATGGAATCATTACGGACAACAGCCACGGTAGCAATGGCAAGCAATGCTAGCCTCATTCCGCTGGATCTATTCTGCAGCAGTGCAACGAACAACTTCTTGTTTCATGTTTATCTGAGAATGGGCCAAGAACCTATAGACATTACTGTGCGAAGGAGAAAGTGGCAGTGGATCAAGCTCACCCTATGGCGCGAAGACGACTCCATTGCAAATACGCCATGCAGTGGAATCCGCTTACCCAGGCAGGCAGAAAAGCGGGACGCCCTAGGCAAAAGGAGGAGGAGGAGGAATCAAGTTTTTTTGCGAATGAGTTGGAGGCAGCTCAAACGCGTTGCAGAGCTCCGAACAAGATGGCGCGCAGGCGTTGTTGACACCTATGCCCCTCGATGTATTCAAGGATTTATGAAGAAGAAGTATTCTGCAGCAATACGGCCGGCGGCTAGATTGGCGTTCTGGATGAGAGAAGCGGGATTCTGGTCATCACCACCGTATGGTCATGCCTCCATCCTATCTAGATGGGAGGGCATAAATAAACAGTTAGTAATCGATTCCGTGACTCCAGTATTGACGTTTGACAGGAGTTTTACTATTAGAATTTCTGACAGAGCTGACTGGAAGAACGAACAAGTTATTAATATACAGAATCAACAACAAATGCAGCGTCTTTCAAGCCGAAATCAAAGCCATCATCCAGGCTTTGAAAATCATCACTGAAAATAACATCATACGTACACCTGTCCCTCACCTTCGTAAGGATTCCTATAAGATCTATAAAAAGGCTCATCGAAAATGTAGCCACTAGCGACGCCAATAGGTAATGAATCCATCTGGATACGTGCGCTATTGCCAAACTCTATGGTCGGCTTATAATATAAAGAGATCACGTTCTCAGGTTAGGTTTAGTCGTAACAGTACGCGGGTCTTCTCTGGGACACTGTGTCATTGGGGTTCATGCAGAACGTATTGACGTACCTTACAACGACTTCTGCAGAAGCTGCAATAACAAGGAAGAACTCTGTCTCTGCGAATGTTCGCCGACAGAAGAAAGATTACTATTGGTAATTACTTCTTCACTGATTTGGAAGACCTACGTCATGCTGTGCTGAAAGACCTCCTGAAATTTACTTATATCGCTATCTAGGTGGTTCTAAACCAACGGCTGATGGCATCACTGCGCTTTATTCCTTCATAAATGAGGATGTAACTTGCGTTACGGTCAATGAACTTTGATAAACGTAGCTCTCCGACTTCCGGACCACTGCAGTATTTTTGAAGCGGAAATATCGGCTAGTCGTGAAGCAGCGCGCAGACTCTATGCACTCGATAGATGGTAAGTCTATAGTCCTTTACATAGACAGTCAGTCAGCAATTTAAGCTCTGGAAACGCCAACAATAAGAAACGTCAAACATTGTCGCGAATCTCTTAACGAGATTGCTTACAGATGCAATATTACTCTGTGCTGGGTCCCGGGACACAGATATATTCCAGGCAAATGTAAAGCAGATGAACTAACTAAACAAGGCACCGTACTACCTCTAGCTGTCAATAGAGAGGTACCAGCACCCCCAATACAATTGATGAAACTTCATATGTTTAACGAAGCGCAAGCTATGGCAAACAATAGATGGAGTAATCTAGCCACGTGCGTATCGACCAGGAAGATCTGGCCTTTACTAGACGCAAAGAAAACCAAAAAACTCCTATCATTAAATAGAAGGAACATAAGCCTCACACTGTTTGTTAGGTAGACATGCCACGAGAATGGGTGCCCCAGCAAACGATTTCTGTAGAAGCTGCAGAGGTGAAGAGGAGGAGGAGAACAGTCTTCACCTCCTCGGCACATGCCCAGTGCTAGCCACCCTGAGAAAGAAACTATTAGGTGAATACTTCTTTGAAGACCTAAGTGACCTGTCTAACATAGATATTATAAACTTACATAGATTCATAGGGAAATCCAACTGGTTTACCTAGTTGAAATGTGAAATGCCCCCCGTAACAGTACGCGTAACAGTCACCCCACCCAGGCCACACCATGCATAGCAGTACTTAGAGTTAGATTGAATTAGTCACTCTACTACGCTTATGCATCTTTACACCTACACGGTTAGCTTAGAGCTGCCAATATAACTTACACAACAGTACAGGGGGTTCGATTGAATCAGTCACCCTCAATAATTGTTTGTACACTACACCTTCCCGGTACACTTTGACTTCAGGGTTGATTGAGTCAGTCACCCTCTCTAGCTATTTCAGGCATAGCTATTCTCAGCCAACACTCTCCTGAGAAAGGTTAAGGTTCCCCCGGTATCCGGTGATCCCCCCGGTCCCTACTTCATGTGGTATCACAATGGACCCAACCTTACCTAACCTAACCTAACCTACGGTCAATGAATATTTCTTTAAAAATTAAAATGACATTTATTCGGACGAGATGCGATTTCAACAGGATGACGCTGTGTGCCGTACGGCGACAGAAACCATAGGTTTATTGAAATCACAATTTGGCAATAAGTTGTTTTCCAGATATGGAACTGTCAATTGACCTTCAAAAGTGGACATTGTACGCAATACATCCGATTAGAAATCATATGATACCTCTTATTGTGATGGAGACAAGACCAAAGGACATCAGATCATCTAAGAACAGTCTTAACATTTTTTAAGCGCAAATATGTATTTAATAAAACCCCGTGGAAATAAATAAATGAAAGAATACATAAATAAATAAATTTATATAAACGTTAAAGAGTTGATGTGCAAGGAGTGCCCCTGATTAGGTCTCGAACCCTACACGACTGGACTCTGAAGTTGATTTCATCGTAATTCATTGTCTTGCTGTAAAATTTCTGCAAAAAAATTATCTATTAACTGTCCGTATCAGTCATAGGGTTTTTAAACTTACCTGTAATCGATTGGACAACACCAATAGTTCCTCCTCTCCATCTCGATTTGTAACTATCTTCATACCACCGACGAACTGCAAAGTTTCTGGATTGTGCGCTACCAAGTAACGAGAGTTTCTGTTATAGGGAGTCGTAATGTCCCAAGCAAATATACCAATGGGTCTATTGTACGTACAAAACTGATACCCATCGGAGCTTATAGCCTCTTGAGTGCACTGAGTACCACGATTACCCAGCAATTCAAATTGATCAGATCCACCATCCCATCCACGCCAGACCTTGCGACTATTGACAGCCTTTAGTGGAACTGCAATTTCAGAGTCACTGGCCAGAGAGTGGAAGAACAAGAACCGCTCAACTGTAAACAAACTCTTTAGGATGTAGTCAAATTAAAATTGATTGCTACCCTTACTATTCAGGGATCTAGGAGTCAAACTCATTCCAAAGACTCCATCACCCAGCTGGAAACTTTCTCCAGCAATGGTGTGTGTAGCAAATCGCCTATCAGGACCAGTGAATCCATTTTCAATTCTCCACGAAGTCCGCTTTCGAACATTGTACACTATGATACCGTTGCCAGTGGAATCAGCAATGTAGACTCTGGTTTTGCTGCATCTGCCTGGAGGTGGATCCGCCACATCGACAATCGGTGTCACCAGTAAACTCTGTCCTGGCTTGTACAAGCTACTTGGAATCTCATACCGATCAACTTCTTCGTCCGTATTCAGGTCAAATACGATTAGTTGAGGGGGACAACGCTGCTGGAAGCCGATTGTACCACTGTCCAGAACCCACATTCGGTCGCAGGAATCGATCTTTAAAAGGAAACCTATTAGTATCTTAGGAATATTTCAGTTTAAAACTCACAGCAAATCGATAAACCGAGGTGATGCCATCACAATCACTTCCATGAGAACTATGCCAGTCGTAGCTCGGGTATGGTTGGAGAAGAGGACCATTTGATCTTGTCACATTGCTCACTTCTGCAAGAGAATACGGAACTCCATCGCCGAAGCGAGGGCACGATATGAAGAATCTTCCGTTGCCTTGACCTCCTGCGGATATTTAGTGATTAAGCCCTTAATTATAAGAAACACTACACTCATCCTTACCAGCGTATGAATGACCAACATCAAGTGGAACCGCACTATCCGGCCGAATAAAGCCATAGAAGAATGCCTCTTGCCTTTCTCGTTCGGTTGGAAATCCATACTCTAGGTTTCTCCATGCCAATGGAGTGGCAAGATTTTTTATACGATTCGCCGCCTGACCAAACACCGAGGTGACAAAGAGAAGCACAATCAGAGATATCTTAAGCCTAAATGGGATTTTGTTTTATCAATCCAAGGACATCTCTACGAATTGTGAAGTACTTACATGCTTCTAGTACTGTGTCGTCTACTTGTGGAGATCTTGAAAGATGAGCTAAAACTGTTGGTCAATTCGATATCTTCCCAGGTGGTAGCTCCAATCTAGATTAAGCATAAGAAATTCAAAATTAGGAAAGCTACTCTGCTTAACTAATCTGCATAACAAATATTCGCTTATCTATCTCAGTGAAATTTTATTTATAACCAGAATGGTCCAATTCTATCCGTCCTCAAGCAAACGGTCAGTTGCGAAAAGAAAATTAATTCGATTGGCAATCTATTTTGGTGTGTTGGACTGAATACATTAGGTTCATGTTGAACTGTTGGAGGTTTCTTAATTGGTGCTAACCTTATTCGGCTCGAAGAATGTACATATCTAGCCGAATTTTGTGTTCATAAATATAGGTCAGAAATACTCAGTTATTCGGCGTAATTTGTTGCTTGCCAGCGGGCTCATAAATAATGGAGTTTCATCTGTCGAAGTTGGAGTATACTTTTAGGATAATATTCAACCAATTGATCGAATTAATTTGCAATTTGCTGCAATATGAAAAAATTAACGATCAAGTCGTCGATTCAAAACGGATAAGAGTTTTAATAATTGAATCAATGGCAAGGCCTAGACACTAAATATTTACGAGTTTGTCTCCTTTAGTCGGTGTGCATGTTCCTTGCTCTGTGGATAGTGCCACAATCGAATGCTCCGGTCAAAATACATATAAGAGCCAACTTCCAAGAAGAGATCACCTTTCCATCGGACGTTTAGCGAGAACTCTCGCTGCTCCATCAAAGTCATAAGGAAAACCACCGAATCGTTCGATGTCAGGAAAGGTCTTAGACAATGTGGCGCGCTATCATGCGATCTCTTAAAAAAAAGAAAAAAAAATTAAAGAATTGTACGAAACTCACAAGCCAAAACCGGAGGTACAATCTTTTACAAGTCTGTGCAACTACTCAATAATGCCGGAGACATTGAAATAATCAGAATAACTCTGCGGACCGTCAGTGGGTCATTTGCGAGTATTGAGATCGAGGCAGCAAAGCTAAGTCTAGCGACTGTCTACGACAAAGGACATCCAACCATCCATCAGTCTTCCAGTAGAAGACATAAGAAAACTGTTAGAAGCCGGGAAAATTAAGATTGGGTGGGTAGTCTGCCGAATCCGTGAAAAGACACTGCTGAAAACGTGCTTCAAGTGCCTAGAGTATGGTCATCTAGCCACACAATGCAGAAGCGAAGAAGATCGCTCGAAGCTATGTCCTGCATGTTCTGCAAGAAAAACCACCCAAACGACGCGCATCATATAACTGGTAGCAGCAGATGCCCGGTCTTTAGAAGAGCTATTACAAACAAAATACCATGAAGATACCACAGATAAATCTTAATCATTGTAGAATATCCCAGGACATCCTGGCACAATCGGCCAAGGACGAAAGAGCCGACGTTGTTATAATCAGCGAGCCCTATAAATGTCCCGAACAGAACAATAACTGGATCTGTGATAAAGCAAAACAGGTGGCAATATGGATATGTGGACCCCATGCCTTCCAAGAAACAAACGACCAAACAGAAGGCTTCGTGCGTGCGAAAAAAATGGAATCCATTTCTATGGCTGCTATGCAAGACCCAGCTTGACGACCAGCGAATATCAACTAATGCTGGACCATCTAACCGCGGATGCGCTCCAGAGAGCCCCAGTGGTTATAGGAGGAGACTTCAACGCGTGGGCCACAGAATGGGGTAGCAGGTTGACCAACACCAGAGGACAGGCCTTATTGGAAACATTCGCTCCCCTAGCCATAGGCATTGCTAATAAGGGCCGGGACAATACTTACCGGAAGGCTGGAGTAGGCTTCATCATTGACATCACCTTTGGAAGCAACTCCATCCTGAAAAACATAAAGTGGAGGGTCAATGAGGAATATTCACACAGCGACCATCAGGTGATAATACTGGAAATAAAAGGAAAAAAACCAGTCCAGCTCCCAAAATTTACTGGCCCAAAATGGTACGACAGATCTTTCGATAAGGATGCATTCGAAGAGATGTTGAACGGTGATCAAACTCCAAACGGAACAGCAGAGACCCTCGCGCACCACCTCACAGGCACCATCACCACAGCGTGCGACGCATCAATGCCTAGGAGAACAAACACCAGAAAGGCATCACCGTGTTACTGGTGGAACGAGGAAATAGGCGAACTTCGGGCAAAATGTCTACAAGCCCGGCGCAAAGTCCAACGATCAAGAATGAGGGCGGATTTCCAACAATGCCTGGACACCCTTAGACTGGCGAGATGTAACTTAAATAGAGCCATCAAGGAAAGCAAAACTGCATGTATTGTCTCTGTCAAGAAGCCGACATTAACCCATGGGGCTCGGCATACAGAATGGTGATGACGAAATTGAAGGGCTATAGGACTCCTCAAACAACATGTCCGATAATGCTGAGATCTATAGAAGAGCACCTCTTCCCTCAAAAGCCTGCTACTATGTGCAATATTATACGAGAAGTCAATCCAGAAGATATTCCTTTAATTACTCACGAGGAGCTGCAAAGGGCATGCAGCAAGATCGGTGACAACAAGGCGCCGGGACCCGACTGCATCCCGAATAAGGCAGTAAAGGCACCTGTAAAAAAAAGACCAGACCTCTTCATATCAACAATGCTGAAGTGCCTTGAAGAAGGAACCTTTCCCGAAAAATGGAAGACGTAGCATTTGGTCCTACTGCCAAAAGGAAAGAAGACTCCAAGAGAACCATCATCCTATCGTCCAATATGCCTATTGGACACCATGGGAAAGATTCTCGAAAAGATAATCTATAATAGATTACACGCAGTAGCAGAAGAGAAAGGAGCCCTCTCAGGTCACCAATTTGGCTTCAGAAGAGCACGATCTACTGATGATGCCATAAGAGCGGTAGTTGATATCGCCAAAGATGCCATCGAAGGCGAAAAATGGCTCTATGGGACAAATGAGTATTGTGCAGTAGTAACGCTGGACGTTACAAACGCATTTAACTCTGCGGACTGGTCGTTTATTAGAAGGTCACTTGCCAGGATGGATACGCCATATTACCTGCTACGGATAGTGACGAACTACTTCAACAACAGGAAGCTGAGGTACAATACCGATGAAGGGGTAAAATACTACAACGTAACTGCGGGAGTTCCGCAGGGATCGGTTTTAGGACCACTATTGTGGAACATTATGTACGACGGAGTCCTACGATTAACGCTACCTGGGGGAGTAACGATAATTGAATTCGCCGACGACATTGCTGTCGTGACAGTAGCTAAACAGATCCATGCAGTAGAATCAGCTACTAATGAAGCAATTGCCCGGATAAAAGATTGGATAGTATCCACCGGACTAGAACTAGCTGACCATAAAACAGAAGCTGTTCTTATAACCAGCCGGAAAACCGTCGAATTTGCCAACTTTCAGGTTGGTAACCAAACCATCAGGTCGAAAGAAGCGGTTAAATACCTTGGAGTAATGCTGGACAACAACAACTACGGTTTAAAACGCATGTTGATTTTGTTACCAAAAAAGCATCGCAAATGCAGGGAGCTCTCTCGCGTATCATGCCTAACATCGGTGGACCTGGATACGCTAGAAGGATTCTACTCTCTAGAGTTATCACCTCAGTTCTGTTATATGCCGACCCAGTCTGGGCGGAGGCACTGAGGACGAAGGAGACCAAAAGGAGACTATCGTCATCATACAGGCCCTGTGCGCTACGGACAATCAGCGGCTTTCGAACCATCTCTGACGAAGCTGCATTTGTCATAGCTGGAATGGTCCCCATCGATATTCTCGCAGATGAAATGCTGAGGATATATAACAGAAGAGCATTGAGTTATCACGACGCCACTGGTATCAAGGTGATACAAATTGAAGAAAGGGCAGCGTCAGCAGCTATGTGGCAAGCTCGTTGGGCTAATACAACAAAAGGCAGATGGACATATAAACTTATACCGACAATCTAAGACTGGATAAGTCGAAAGCATGGTGACTGCAACTACCATCTAACGCAGTTCCTGTCTGGCCACGGTGGCTACCGCAAATATCTACACCGATTTGGACACGAAAACTCACCATCCTGCCCGGAATGCCCAGGTGAAGATGAAAATACGGAGCACGCAGTGTTTTACTGCACACGTTTCACGGCATGGAGAATTACTCTGCCAAGTCCGTCATTACTCCTCGACCATATGTTAGGGTCGGAAGAGAATTGGATGGCAACTCTACAAAAAGAGCTGCGGAGAATAGAAAAGCTAAGAAGAGCAGCTGAAGCAGCGGAAGAAGCTGACACAAGAAGCATAGCATCAATTTCTAACCAGCCCCGCGAAGTAATACCTAACGGCAGTCCCGCGGGGAGAGTGGTTGAAGTGTGTAGGGTGTGTGTTTAGTACGTATGCGTATTCCTGGCATCGATTACTCAGGTTTGCAAATCGTGCATGCTAGTAGCACTCGGGCTTTTAGTATCTATGACGATTACACATCCCTGGCGCAATCCAAAAAAAAAAAACATCGGCTGATTGGACAGAATGTCACAATAGACAGATATAATTTTGAGGTAGTAAAGGGCTGCCTAGGCTCTATGGTGAGCTCCGTAAATCAATGGCACCAGTGGGAAGAAATGAAGAATTACTCTTGCCAATTCAAGAAATATCAGTTCTCCAGGAAATTCAATGTGGTCATAGGTGACCGCTACACATGGAGGAATGAATGACTTGTAGCCTTACCAAACTCTCAAACTTGATACACAGATGGTTCCAAATTGGTAAACGGTAGCACTAACGCTTGGGTTTATGGACCCAGATTCCAACGTGCAGTAGCGCCTGGAAAATCACCAAGAATATTTCAGGCGGAAGTCCATTTAATCGAACTCTGTGTACGAGAGTGTCTACGAAGAAGGGTCGAGGGTACTCGTATCTACATCCTCTCGGACAGCCAAGCAGCACGTATGGCTCTGAAATCGTACTCGGTAGGATCCAAACTTTAATGGGACTATCTACACCTGCTCGAAGATCTCGCATCGAAAAACACCATCACTGTGGCCTGGATACCAGGACACGAAGGCTTCGAGGGCAACGAATGAGCAGACTGCTTAGCGAGAAGAGACGCTAGTCGCCCACTAGTCTGAACCCTATTTTGGAGTTACACGGAATAGTGCCCACATCAAAATAAAAAAAATGGAAAGATGATCGTCATGCAGAGTACTGGACCAAACTCAAGGGCCTAAGACAGGTAAAGAAATTAATTAAGCTCAACCGTTAGGTTAGGTTGGCTGTCCGCACGAGAGTGCAGACACACTTAGACCAGTGAAGGTCCTTTGAGATAAATCTCAACCGTTGCAAGGCTAAACAGCTACTCGAGCTTAGGAAACAGACTTAAGAACCTTAACAGACGACTTGGCTGGTTATTGCCCACTCAGGTACCATCTGCACAAGATAGAAGTAACAGATACAGACGCATGCCGGCTATGTGCAAAGCAAAATAGACGGCAGAACATATTCTTTGTGAATGCCCCATGGCCGCAAGAAAAAGACTTCTACATCTCTAGAGGGCTTTATTGAGCCCCTCTGACTTCTGGAACATTGAGCCTGGATCTTTGTTGAGGTTTATCCAGAGCTTTAGCCAAGTTCTCGGCTAAACACCGGGCTGGCACCATAGCTCTTATAGGTCGCAGTGCGTATAAGGGCCCTGGTATAGAATAATATAGTACTCTTGCCAATCGCAGTTTTTATGGGCTAAGAAGGCAATTGAGTAACAAAGCCCTATCTCTTACTACTAAGGTAACTCTGTATAAGGCACTAATCATCCAGTACTGCTGTATGGCGCAAAGGCATGTACTTTGCCAAAATCGGAGGAGAGTGCCCTTGGTTACTTTGAAAGAAAAGTTATTCGAGTGATCTTTGGTCTCGTCTGCATAGCCGGTAAGTGGAGGAGGAGGTACAATGCCGAACTATACGACCTATATAATGATATCGACTTAGCTAGAAGAGTTCACATGCAGCGACTAAGATGGCTGGGTCATGCAGAGCGGTTGGAGTACAACGTTCCGGCCTGGAAAATCTTCGAATTCACCTCTGATGGACTGCGCAGTAGAGGACGTCCTCGCGGTAGGTGGCGAAAACAAGTGAGGGGGAACCTTAACGAACTTGGCTTGCGCGACTGGAAACGACTGGCTCGTAACCGGGCTGGCTGCAGAGGTTTGTTGGTTGACGCCATCTAAGTAAGCAAGTAAGCACAATAACAACGTCGAAGTCCAGCTGTTTCTAAGAACAGACATTTTTCAAGATGCCACCATCACATATGGCCTGTAGCGTACTAGCTACAACTACGTTTTGTCCCACCGCAAAGTCAACTAGCCTGAATCTGTTGTCGAATTTAGTGTCATGGAGGCTGTGCTTCATAATTTTAACGTAATGGCAAGAGCATTGCTCATACGTCTTGTCCAGCTGGTAGAAGTTATCTTTAGTCGCGTTATTCATCTTCTGGTGAGAACGTAAGCGCATGGAACTTAAGACTTTTTGCTCAAGTCTGCTTCTAATAACAAATCCACACTCGAATAGACGCTGACCTTATTGTCTGTAGCAATCGCCGTAGAAGATGCCGCGGCCCATCCCATCCTACTTCTTGGTGATGTTCCTAAAATTGTGATGTGAAATTTGACAGAACTGATGTTTTCATTGTGGGCGCCGTGGCGTAAGTGGTTAGTGTGTCGGATCACTACGCATGGGGTTCCAAGTTCGAATCCCAGAAAACACAAAAAAAAAAGTTTTATCACGGTCCCACCTCTCGCGAGCGTCTGACAAACATCCGAGAGTATTGTTGTCACGAAAAAGCTTCTCAAATTGCCGTTCGGAGTCGGCATTAAAACTGTAGGTCCCTTCCATTCGTGTGAAAAATATAACGCACACAACATGAGTGGTTGCGAGAAGCTAGGCGCTGGCACTTTAAAGAGCTGTTGCGCCAAATATTTGTATTTTGATGTTTTCATTGTCTACACCGCTGTCGACATTGTTTACAGGTTAGTCTTCACCAAAATCATAGTTAAGACTTTATCCATTAGAAATCCTAAATTTCCATAAACTGCGTGTAGAGGAACAAGGCTGATCAAATTTTCTATTTGAATCTTTGTTTGTTCGTGAATGCCTTCAAGATTATAGCTGGAATCTACAGATCAGGCGTGCTTATATTAGGCTATACCCACCCACAGAGGATGGAAGGACCTTCCTATTTTTCTACATTTGAATGCATTGAGTATAAATCATGACCGTGAATAGAATGAAAAGAAACAATATCATC
Source organism: Brachypalpus laphriformis (assembly GCA_945910035.1). Classification (NCBI taxonomy): domain Eukaryota; kingdom Metazoa; phylum Arthropoda; class Insecta; order Diptera; family Syrphidae; genus Brachypalpus; species Brachypalpus laphriformis. Next base: position 285,310,931 of record OX246754.1, read on the forward strand.
TATGTAAACAGAAAACGTTTCCTTTTTTAAATATTGTGTTTAATTTTATTGATTTATAAATATGTATGTGTAAAGGAAGGAAATGTGTAAAAGACAGAAAGAAATTGGTACAGGAGTACACTCTATTTAGTCTGTTCCGGCTCGGTGACTGAAGGGTACCACTGTCGCGACCTATTTGTGATGGACCCCTAAAACAGTGGAAATATATCCTCGAATCCTTCAGGAGGTCCGCAAGCACCGGTGACAAAACATATGTATTCGTGTTGGTACAAGTAGTTTGAACTGTTTTGTATTAAATGCAAGAGTATTTGTATGAGTATTAGTTTATCTTCGTGCTCATTCTATTGAACTATTAAGTTACTATACAATGAGTTCCTGTGGGGTACGCTTGATGAACCCAAATTACTGCAACCCCTGTTATGCAAGAGGTCATCAATTTTGCATGCCAGTATCCTGAAGTTGATTTCATTCGGGTTTAGTGTTCCAGCGGAAATTTTCTGGAAAAAAAAACGGGGATCATCAGTAATTGTACTCGTATATCACAAAGATGGCTTCACTTACCTGGAACCTGCATGTGGACAACCAAAGTTCCTCGTGACCAAGTGGATTCCTCACCACTTTCATTCCGCTGGCAAATTGCAATTGCTCTGGATCGTTGGCGACAATTTTAAATCCATTACGTGTGTAGGGTGAGTCGTAGATGTTCCATGAGAACAACTTAAGTTCATGAGTATTAGCGAAGAGATTGCCCCTGCTGTCCATTGCCTCCATTTCAGATTGGATTCCACGTTTTCCAATAACTCGAAACATATTTGCCATCGTAGTATTGTCCTTCTGCCAGAGCTCTTGATTGTTGAGGACATAAAGAGGAACAGCGTTCTCATTCTCACTGGCCAGGGCATGGAAGTACAGATACCTTTCACCGTCTCCTCCACCTGATGACAAAATCTAATCTATTAAATAATCTTGAACTTAAAATTGATTTCATACGTCTTCTGCTGTGCGGCGTCAAATTGAGAGCGAACATACCGTCCATCAGTTCAAAACTCTCACCGGCAATAGTGTGTCTTCCCCAGCGCGGATCTGGGTACATCAACCTGTTTTCAATCCTCCAAGCTGCATTGTGTTTCGAATTATAGACGATCAGGCCATGGTTGGTGACATCGGCAATGTAGACCATTGCTTCCTTACACCGCCCACTTGGCGGGGGATCACGTATATCAACGACTGGCGTAATGAGAAGGGAAGCCGCCGGTGTATACACATCCGTAGTGAATTGATGACGATTGATTAGCGTGTCTGTGTTCAAGTCGAAGGTGAGCAACTGAGGCGGACAGATCTGAACCCCAGCAATGATTCCAGAGTCGATCACCCACATGTGATTGCATTCATCTATCTATATAATTAAAAATTAGAAACACAGTGATGATGACCTCGGTCTTTACATACCGCAACACGAAATGCAGATGTTATGCCTGTGCATTCGGCGTTGTTGCTTCTATGCATTTCGTAGTTGGGATAAGCATAAATAATCGGTCCATTGGTGCCAAGTTCATTGGACACACTTGCCAGTGTAAATGGAATTCCATTTGTAAATCGAGGAATTGTTGTGAATATTCTCATACTACCATCACCTGAATAAATAAAATTTTAATTTAACTGGACAACATGCGTTTCAAGTGGCTAAGGATTCTTACGCCTGTATTGCACTCCGACATCGATTGGTGTCCCAGTGTTATTTGTGTATAGACCATTGTCAATCGCATACTGACGATCGATGTCTGAGGGGAATCCATACTCGAGAGACTTCCATGCCAACACCTGATTTAGGCTCTTATATTGATGAGCTGAAGTCCATGAGGATAGTAGCAGAATAACTGCCACCACTTTGAAGTACATTTTGGAATTATTCTGAAAATGAGATACAGTTTTGAATTAATAAAAATAAGTTTATTCATTAATTGTGAGTATATGTATATTGGTATAGGCACAATACAAATCTTAAATTACGAATAATTTGCTCAAATTTTTTTTAATGAGACCTTCCTTACATTGTCTTGGTTCAGTGTTTGGTGAGACCATTAATTCCACTAAAAATTCGATGAAGTGCCCTCGCAGCTGAATGCTTTCATGACATCAGTTTTTAATATTTACATAAATACTTATATAATTGTAGAAGAGATCCATCAACTGCAGTGAAATTAGATAAACTAAAGAGTCCAGTACACTCAGATTTATTCACGCGATAGAAAGATGCGCGCAATTCAACCTCGACAGGAAATATTGCTGACAGGACATCGGAATACTGTCAGGTAGTCAAGCCGCAATCAAGGCATTAAGTTCACACGAGATCAAATCTAGACTGGTATGGGAGTGTTTCACCAACAGGCTGGGCCAGATTAATAAAGTAACTCTCCACTGGGTACCAGCACATGTAGGAGTGGAGGGAAATGAAGGAGCTGATGAAATAGCACGAAACGGCTTAGACAGCACGTCCTTTGGATCAGAACGTTTTTGTGGGATAGGACCACACAAAATACGAGAAGAACTGAGAAAAGAAGAAGAGAGCAAATGGGCCAAGGATTGGGATAATACTCGTATCCCCCAACTGAGACAAGCGAAATAACTTTCGGCTAGCCACAACCAGAAAAGAAGCAGAACATGCCTAAGACTTACCAAGAACCGACTTCACATCATGGCAGGTATGTTAACGGGTCACTGTAGACTAAATGCTAAAGGAATAGAAGGGAACGAACACTCCAGATTCTGCAGGGGCCTTGCAGAAATACCAGCACACCTTCCAATGAAATGCGAAGCACTATTCCGCAAGAGAAGACATCGCCTAGGTGCTTATCTCCTATCAGAGACGGATCAACCTTCAATGGATTCACTTCCGATATTCCAGTTTATCAAAGCAGTTGGGCTAGAGAAAGTGATTTAAATCGAGCATATCGTGGACTGAAGCCTTAGTTTGGGGGCACAATATATCTAAAGTTCGCAGTGCACATGAACACATCTAGATCCACACGCAAAGTTAAGGTTGAAGGAACAATAAGACTGTCGTGATTATAATTGGTAATTTATATATTTTTCCAAATTCTGTGTTTTAACTCTGTGCACAGCCTGCATGCAGAATTTCTCTCATACTAAGAGAGAAAGTGTTTCGAATTGCATTGCAAATACTTGGGGCGTTTTCGGAAATTACAAATGATCGCCATTGAACTAAAGCGTAGGTGCGACCTCCATTTTCGAACATGTTATCACCTTAAATGAATTGCATGATACTTTTTCTTCTTCTTTTTCTTTTTATTTCGTCGAAGATATGATCCGAAAATAAGGAACATAACCCTCCCACTTCACTGCATTTCTACTGATCCGCCTGTGGGGTTCGCCTATTTGACCTCAGAAAATATCGGCAGGCCTCTCGATTTTGGATCTCCTGGTTACTGAAGCCAATCAAATGCTGGCGTAGTTGCACGTCGATGTAATTCGTTTTTTCTTTACACTCCGCTTGGCTGGTGATTGCTTTGACTTAAGACGGTACCCCACTCAACGATCTTCATGGTGTGTGACAACCACATGATCGAACGGTAGTTAACACAGTTTCGCGTATCATCCTTCCCTTTGTATACAGGGAGAAGGTAGCTTTCCTTCAATTGATTCAGTAGAGTATTTAACCACCTCACTAGCTTCTAAGACTGTAATGTCGGGTATTTCCTCTCAGTTAGGAGTGGCTCTTGGAAAGAATAGCCGGGGAAACTATTCATTCAAGAGTCGTTAACAATACTGCAATTTTGTCGTCATCCATATGATATCCTTTCTCTTATGACTTAAGCATGCCGTATGAAAGTGGGCGTAGAATTGTGCATTCTATTAAATGCACATATTTTCCTTAACTTCTTAGCTGCTTCATTAATGTTTGGTTTTTTGAAGAAAACGTCCCAAAAAAAGTGGGCATGGCCCTATAAAATGATGGTCGGGTTATAGAAAGATATACATAGACAGATATTTTACTTCTTCTTCTTCCTTTTATCAGCAAGGTTATGATCCGAAAATAAGGGATCATAACCCTCCCACTTCACCGCATTTCTACTGATCTGCCTGTGGGGTTCGCCTACAGATACAGATATTTTACTAACACTACTTATTATGATTTCTAATAACTTTGGTGGGTTTTAATAATTTTAACATTTGTTCTAATTCGGGCTCTTAGAAGCCCTTAAAGAAATTTCATCATCGTAGCTGGAAATTTAAGTTAAAACACAAAAAAAAAAAATAAAAAACCCACGTATAAAGTAGGCGTGACAATGCAAATTTCTTTAAATATTGTTCTAGTTCCAAGTAAAAAAGATTTTTTTCTAGAAGTGATTGTTTCTTTGAGCGAAATAAAGAAAATTGTAAACATTCGGGATTTAAATTTTGTCTTCCTGTTTCGAAATTTAAAACCCAGAATGAGGTAGCGTACAGTCGGCCGGAGGGACAGATATGGCTTAATACAATTGGCTGCTTGTACTGATCATTTACATATGCATATGTATGCACACCATACCGCTGAAATATTGAAGAAAATTGGTAAGTAGAGATATAAGCAATTTTCAAAATGATTAATTTATGAGCCAAATTTTAACAAAATGGATTTCAGGAAAAGGATTTTTTTTATAAAGTTACCTTAAATAGTGTACGAGTATAATAGAACCAAGGAGGCCTAGTGACCCATTAGGAAGTCTGGCGGCAACCCACACTCACCTAAATTAACCAGCGTTACCACACTTGCTACTTGCTGCACTTTCGAGCCTCATACTACCTACTACGCTTTTATTTGTATGTACTAAATATTTCTCCAAAAATATTATTTATATGTATATTTTTTCCTTTATATTATAAGAAGATTTAAAAGCATAATAAAAAAAGGGAGTAAAAGAGATTGTGGCAACTGCAGGGGTAAATCTCTTTTAAGTCTTTGCTAAGGTATTAGAAACGCGTTCCAGAGCTCTGGTTGAGGATAGCTTAGGGGATGAACAATGTGCTTTTCGTCCCGGCAGAAGCACAATCGACCAGTTATTCACTCTCAGAATGGTACTCGGTACAGAAAGCCTGGGAGTACGCTAAACCTGTCTACAGCTATTTTGTGGATTTGAAGAAACCATGTGAAAGGGTTCCTCGAGGCAAACTCTGGAGTGTTCTGCAGGAGTATGGGATTGATGGTTCCCTGTTAAAGGCAATTCAGTCTTTATATACAAATTGCAGAAGCTATGTTTAGGTTAAATCAATACCTTTCACTGTAAGCGTTGGATTCTGCCAAGTATGTATGGACTGGATATTACAGCGCAGTCGTGGCGAAAAAATGTTTAAAATTGGGAAACATAATGATCAGTCAGCTGCCTGCGGATGATCTGGTCAAGCCTTGGGTCCTCTCAAACCGAACTTCAGCGCGCACCCGCAGCAGCTTGTGATGATGTCGGAATGAAGATAAACGTGAAAAAATTATACCATAATTAGGGGTCGTTTCCAGAACGCCCGTTCAGTGCACTTTGCATGTTAGTTGAGTCCCACTGAAGCCGGTGGAGAAGTTTAAGTATTGTACTTCGAGGTCTTATTTATGAGTGATTGAAATGGCGAGCTATCCTGTAGAATTGGTGTGGCTGGATCAGTTTTGAGAGAGCTTATTTAATCTATTATCTGTTATCGGTTGCGGGAATAACTGGTAGGAATCATCAGAGTACGCGAGAGGCGCTCAATGTTGAACAGTAACTTCTCTGAACGGAACGGTCTATGCTTCGATGGTTTGGCCACGTAGTGCGTATGCCCCGAAACCGGCTTTCAAGAAATGTCATGATTGCAGCATCATCACGTAAGCGACCCTCTGGTAGGCTTAGAAATATAATAGATGGTTGGACCAAGTCCGAAATCTCTCGTGGAGCCATGTAGGGATTCCTCCTGACGAGTTGGAGTCATCGAGAGGATCGAGAAGGATAAAGAGTCCATCTGAGCATCCTACCGCTGCTACCCTCCTTAAGAATAAGCGGGCCATTGAAATTGTATGTAAATAAAAATATAAGAAAAGATGATTTGAGAAACCGACTTCATTCAGATAAAAGGTTGTTAAAAGGTGAGCCAATATTTGAGCCTTCGGATGAATTATTAACTTTTGTATATTTTTATTTATACTGTTTTTATTTTCGTTGTTTCGTTTTATGTTACGTTTTGTTCTTAGTTGTTTTTTTATTTTTTTTATTTTTATATATAAAATTTAAGACATAAAATCCTACTTTTCATTTCAATGTACTACTTTTTGATGATATGTATGCTATATTGGCATTGGGTTTGACTTTCAACTCTGAACATAACTTAACCCAACCTAGTAATGTTAAGAAGTACTGTCAGGCAAATAACCCTTCGTTGGTTTAGTGATTGGAGAAACGTTAATGCCATTCCATTCTCTTTTGTAGTTAGGTGTTGTTCACCACTGGGGCTTGGTTATGTTCGTCGATTTTAGTAAAGCGTTTGACATAGCAGACCATCATAAGCTGTTGGAAGCTGTTTACAGTCTGTTTGATTACCTCACCAATCACAGTCAACATTTCTGGAAGTTTCGGTGAACCGCACACAACACGAGTGGTTGCGAGAAGACAGGCCCGCTAAAAAACGAGAAAGAACTACTGCAGCCGAAGATCTAGCAGCTCTGTTAGTAAGACCTACTCCCACCTCCTCGTGTTGCGAACGGGAGAGGACGAATGACAAACACCCTGCGCCACAAAATAGAATAAGTGTCGGTTGGTCTGTGGGCCCAGCGAGCCGCTACCGTCAAAAATAAACTTGCTCCGAAACGCAACAAAGTGCCGCTAATATGGAAGGATACTATGTTGATGTCCTTTGGGTATCGAACGAGGCCTACATAGGGTTTTGCAACGTGAAGACTCTCCTCGATGAGAGGAAGGACGGTCCCCAAACCTCCAGATTCCTACAACTTGAACGGGAATTTATGCGGTACAAAGTTGACATCATGAGATTGAGTAAAATAAGGTGGTTAGATGCGGTTGAGTACTAATTCCCGACAAAAAAACACTGTCTTATTGAAAGTAATCACGAATCCGACGAGGGACTGCTCCTGACTTCAACAGCACGGAAAAGTCTAATATCGTAGACAAATACTAGCTATAGGGTATCGAGGGCCATATTTCAGAGTTGAGTGATGAAAATTATTATCGTTCAGCGCTACGCCCCTGCTGAGAAGGCTACGCAGGAGGAAAAGAACGACTTCTACTATTAGCTAAGCGTTGTCCACAACCAGACACCAAATGAAGACATCATCATACTGATGGGGTATTTCAATGCCAATATAGGCGCTCAAACATGTGATGGGACGCCATGGCATCGGAAAGCGAAGCAACAACGGCGAAAGATTTGTAGATTTCTGTAATGCCAATCGCCTTGTCATTGGAGGTACCTTGTTTCAGCACAATGCCTCCCATAAGATCAGTTGAATTTCTACTGACAGGCAGCGAACATCCATCCAGAACATCTGGCCCAATCGCATCTCGAACGAACACCTTCAATCGAGAACAGGTCAGGAATCTGTTGACATCACAATTCGATGAAGGCAATGGCTATAGATTGGTCACACCTTGCGACGAGAAGAAAATTCAGTTGCCAAACACGCCATGTGTTACTATAACGTAGCCTGCTTTCCCGTATTCGGGAGAAGAGTACGAATCGGAGTATAGTTTAAAACAAAACAATTTTTCTTCTTGATAATTTATTTATTTTACTCTGTGGCCCGCTGTCTCAATGCTTTGCTGCGACCGTTCGAGTTAAAATCAAGAACTTATTCTTTTAAATTCCAAATCTATACTGCATTTATTCTACCTATCCTCGGCCTTATATAGTATCGATTCCATCCATATCATCCACATAAGACATTATGTACATTCGGTACCACCTTCGATCTTTGCGTACCTGATCATAAAAAGTATCCCAGCTTACCCATGCTGTTGTAATCGGAAAACCAATCGGGGGTTTTATAGCATGTGGTGCCTAGACCGTCATAACCCATTTCCTGTGATCGTGTACCGTCGGCGATCCGTTCTTATGTTTATTGCTTAAGCAAAACCCGGATTAGTCGCATTTGTATGTGTAATAAGTATCACAATGGGTCTATACTGACCTGAGTGTGGTGTGGAGGTTTTCTATCCCCCAACACCTGCCCACTTACCTAATGTGTAATAAAAAGCAATTTAAGCGATTAGGCTTAAGAGTTGCTATGCGATAGTTAGGGATGGAATCGATATAGGTATATGATTATGATTTTTTGGGACGCATGTAGTGAGTCACTACACATGCAATGGAATTCCCTTACTCAATGTGGCAGAATTGGGGGTCGCCTTAGGCGTACGTGGCGCAGATCGGTTGAAAAGCAATCTAGAGCATTGCGAATAAGTTGAAGACATGTGAATCGCGTTGCAGAAGTCCGAACATGATGGCGCGCAGGTTTTGTTGACGTCCTATACCCCACGAGGGGTGACAGGATTTAATGTTTACAACACTATGTCAACAGAAGAAGACACGTCCAGCGTCTACTACATGTACCTCAAATCTATACATGTATGGACAACTTCAACTGAGGCATATAGTACTAATCCTCCTCAACGATCTACCCAGAAGTTTTACCAACATCAGAAGTCAACAAAGGAGAACATCTATATAAAAATAGGCTGTGTTCATATATGCGCGCCCTATTAACAGAAAAGAATTATGCTGTCCATATAGACATCTTAAATTTAAATGAAACAGTTTCTGTTATCCAATAGGTTGCGGTCGATTTTAATAATTTATAATAAATACATTTCATACTTATATATCATTGAATACTAGATTAGTTACATTAGCTTCTGTTCTTAGCTTCTTTACTTGTTTCTATTTGCGTCTGTTTGCTTCTATTCGAATACTAAATTATTGTATAACGAATTCGAATTGCTTGAATGTGTAGGGGTCAATCCACTGCATCCCTTGCCGCTTAAGAGATCATCAATTTTACAAGCTAAAATCCTGAAATTAATTTCATTTGGATTTAGGGTTCCAGCTGAGATTTTCTAAAAAAAAAAAAAAGAAGAAATTCATCTATACTTGTATATCTCAATCTATCTATTATGTCTTTACTTACCTGGAACCTGCATGTGGACACCCAAAGTTCCTCGTAACCACGAGGATTTCTTACCACCTTCATTCCACTGGCGAATTGCAGTTGGTCTTTATCGTTGGCGACGATCTTAAATTGATTGTACGTGAAGCGTGAATTGTAGATGTTCCAGGCATATATTGTAAGATCATGAGTGTTGGAGAAAATGTTGCCTTTACTGTCCATTGCCTCCATGGAGGCCTGAACGCCACGCATGCCGATCGTTTGGAATGCCTCTGGCATTGCATTGCGATTGTTCTGCCAAATTGTTCGGTTGTTAATCACCCGTAGAGGAACGTAGTTCTCCGTATCACTGGCCAGCGCATGGAAGTAGAGATTTCTTTGGTCTGCGTTTGGTCCACCTGACGACAAAGGTGGTCTGTTAAGTATTCTTGGATCTGTATTTGACTGCATACCTCTTTTGCCGCGGGGTGTCAAGTTGAGGGCAAACAAACCATCCATCAGCTCGAAACTCTCGCCGGCAATTGTGTGTACTCCCCAGTCTGGATCGGGGTACATTAGTTTGTTTTCAACCCTCCAAGCTGCATTCTGCTGTGAGTCATAGACTACTAGTCCATGGAAGTCGACATCGGCTATGTAAACCATTGCCTTCTGGCACCGGCCTCTTGGTGGAGGATCATGGATATCAACGACTATCGTAATGAGGAGCGATGCAGTTGGTATGTACACATCCCTAGTGAATTGGTATCGATGGATTAGCAGGTCTGTGTTCAAGTCGAAAACGAGCACCTTAGGTGGACAAATTTGAACATCTGCAATTCGACCAGCATCAATCACCCACATGTGATTGCATTCATCAATCTGTGAAGAGGAAGGAGTATTAGAAAGATAACTTCATTAGTCTCTACATACCGCAACGCGAAATGCAGATATAATGCGCTCGCATCCAGCATTGGTGTTGCTATGCATTTCGTAGTTGGGATATGCGTAGATGACTGGTCCGTTGGGTCCGATTCTATGGGACACAGTTGCCAGCGAAAATGGGATGCCGTCTGTGAATCGAGGTATCGTTGTGAATATTCTCATGTTTCCGTCTTCTGAATAAATAAAGATTATCTTTAGTGGACTGGCAATGTTGTTGGGACAAGGATTCTTACGCGTGTATTGGACATCAACATCTATTGGCGTTCCAGAGTTGTTCGTGTATTGTCCATTGTCAATAGCATTTTGACGGTCGTTGTCTGATGGAAACCCAAATTCAAGTAGTTTCCACGCCTCAATTAGGTTAAGACTTTTATTTATTTGGGCCGAGGTCCATGAGGATAGCAGGAGAACAATCGCTATCACCTTGACGCACATTTTTGATTTCTTCTGAAAATGAAATCACTTTAAATTCGCAGCTGCTAAGAGGACTAGCAGCTACATATTTACGCACCTACAATCAATTTTTAGACTGTGTTAGGCCTTCACCGATCGCTAGATTTCTAACAATTCGTTAGAATACCAATGTTATGTTAGATTTGAGGTTAATACACCAACACACAAACAATGAAATAAAACAACAAAAACATCAGAAGTACTTAGATCCAAATGGGTGGAGGTAATCTTGACTTCAGTCAGAATGTCACTACTAAGCTTTATGCAACCTAAGATTAGGAACATATTTGTAAACCATTCATTCATGTGCAGTAGCACATATCGGGGTTGAATATCCTCCGGATTTACTTACAACTTATAACATTGTTTTGAGCATCCCACACATTTTTCTTGAAAAACTACATACCTAAAACCAATATTCAATATCAATATACTGATTAGGAAATCAAACAACAAAGATCCTGTCAGTAAAAATCCTCTCCTCTGACACAAACTAAATGTTTCAACATAAAAGTCGAAATGAAATACCTCTAGCTTGCGCCCAGGCAGAATATACTGTCCCTACTTCCCTCCTGGCGCGCCGTCAAATTACTACTCGCTGCAAATCCGACTAAAAGTCCCAGTGACGCTTTACAGCGAATTGTCAATTAAACCATCGCAAGTCATTTTGAACTCGAGATGTTTTGGAAACATCTGTAACATCTTCATATTCCTTTCTCGCCATTTTAACGATACTCACTCACTCGATGTGCAATATCATCATCACAATTTCCTTCATCATTTACAATTGCATTTCGGGTTTATGGGTTGGAAAAACGGCAATGCAAATGTTCTGTCTTCGTGCGGCTGATTTTGAGAATAACCTCTTGTAAACTATCGATTCCAATGCCTTAATTGAATTACTCAAGGGTTGTCACATCGTTAATAACGATAGCGCAATCATTGGCAAAAAGATGAAAAGTCGTCCCCTTAACAAAACTTCTTACACGACATTGAAAAGCAAGGGACTTAGTCAACTGCTTTTATGCACCCTAACACAATTCGTATCATTCTAACGTACGTCTCACGTTCTTTTTGAGATCTCAACGCTGTCCATATGATATCTCCCGATAAAGATATTGGGAGATATCATATGATATCGCACCGATAAAGCTGCATTGACTATCATAAACCAAACCTTGCCCCACTTACTTTTGATTAGCATCGGCAGCAAACAATTGGCTACCAACTCAGCGATAAAATTAAGCAGCTCAAAGCAATCAAGAGAGCAACACAAGGGGCACACCAAAATGCTTTCGATGCCTCGTCATCTTTCCAATGCAATGGGTTATATTACGATCCTACAGATATATCTAGGCTATCTAGTACATATTAACTAGGCTTCACGAGACCATTTCTAACTAATTACCTATCCGATCAGGAAAGAATGGAAAAACGACAGAACACATAACTAACAATCCATAGCTGTGTACACCGATGGATCCTAAACGGAAATATGTATAGGCCCAGGTATCTCCTTGTCAGTTCGGCTTCCGAACTACAGGCAGAGGTTCTAGCGATGACAATAGTAGCCCAAGAGACTGCCATGAGAGCAATACCACGGGAGGATATTACATTTTTCATCGACAGCCAGACAGGGATAAAAACAATATCTGCTACAGAACTAAAAAAGAAGCTTGTGAAGTGTTGTATGGAAGAGCTCAAGTTAAAGCTCTGTTGAGTTCTTGGACATGAGGGCATATTAGGGAATGAGAAAGCCGATGAACTGGCTAGAGGGGTCTTAGCACTAAACTTGAAGAAATCCGACCCCTCAGTGTACATCCCACCTTGCACACTCAAACTCGAAGCAGGGAACAAAGCTCTAACGGAGGCGAACAATAAGTGGACCTCTTTAGATACTTGTATCACCATGAGGAGTCTATATATATGACAGTACAAGAACCAATAGACTTATGCACAGGGATAGAAAATCCTTCTCTACTCTCATAGGGAATCATTACGAGGCATAACACTATGCGATATCACATGAAAGAAGTTACATGTGACGAACGAAGACCTTTGTAGGGGCTATGGACTACACACTTTCTTTGTCACTCCTCAGGCTTATACCATCTAAGAAACAAGTACCTTGGACAATAATTCCTTAAACATTTAGAAGAATTGTCCAACAGACCGGTAAACGACATTGCAAACTTCAATAAATCCTCTGAATAGTTTGTATCTCGGACACAGTAAGCATTAAATGCTTTAAACAAGGCTATGTACAATGAACATATACGCGTTTTTTTCAAGAGGAAGGTATTCGTTATATCTCCCCTCTCCCATGGGTATCACAATGAATCTATATTGACCTGTGTGTGGTGTGGAAGACTTCTGCCCCCCTACGCCAACTCACTTACCTAACTTTACGTCATCGATTGCCAAGCTAATCGTTCATGGTTCAAATCCTGATGTCAGCTCAGCAAGCATTTATTTATTTATTTCTCATGAAATATATAAAATCAGTCCGATCAATTGCGAAAGCTTGTGTCTTCACTATTGTAAAAGCTGGCGGTGGGTTGCTCATACATGGCCTGAAAAATTGTTCACTCCCTTAGACAATTGATGATTGACTTCAGGTGGTCGGGAATAAAATACTGTGAATCAGAAGCAAAAAAAAAAACAGAAATCTCCCCAGTTATTTAGACGCCATCCTCGGAGCTTTTCTGAAACAAACAACTGAATTTCAAACCACTACACAAATCTTTCTTTCTCTCTATCTATCTTTTCCAACGCCCGCACTACGTAAGCAGATTTAAGGAGTATTTATAACTTCTTGAGAGCGCGCAAGTTAAAAAAAAAAGCTGATGATACTCGAACTTCACAAATTTTCTCGAAAACTGCTCTAAGGAGTTTGTTTACATTTTGTATTCTATCTATTTTATCTACACATAGGTATATCGTACATGCCATCAGATGGTGTACGTGATTTTGGTGAAGCAATACTTGAGAAAAAGGACTCCAAATGAATTTCCAAAAATGATAGAATAAATCATTCGCCACACAACATCCGGAAAGCTGCAATACCTTACCAAAATCATGCATCCTACCTCCAAAAATGCAAGAATACAAAAATAAAAATATTTAAAATTCATTGCTGTAAAAAGCTTCTCAAACACGTTTGGAATACTGATTCCTGTTTCAAATTAATTGTGGTGTTTTGTGACTCGATTACGTATGCACTCGTACATACACTTGTGTGATAGACCGGTAGTCGACATTGACGTGCACGAAAGTCATAACAATCGGACTTTTAGATGCAGACCGCACTATTTTCGAACAAGTATTCTTTTTGGTGACCGCAGTATAGCGACCAATTTATTTTCTAGAGTATATGCATGTGATATGAAGTGGTTCTTCTTGTTTTTTTGTAATAACTGTCAAACCGTGCTATCATCCTAAATACTCTTTGACATTTATATTCAGTATAGTATGGCAAAACATATATATGTATGTATTTCGCTATATTGTGTGCGTTATATTTTTCCGCACGAATAGGAGGGACCTACAGTTTTGTGCGTATCCGAAGGGCAATTTTGGTTTTGAGAAGCTTTCTCGTGATACCCATACCTTCGGATGTTTGTCAGACGCTCGCGAGAGGTGGGACCGTAAAAAACTTTCTGGTATTTTCTGGGATTGCAGGATAGAACCTGACGCGCAGTGGTCCGACACACTAACCATTACGCTACGGCGCCCACAAATGTCCAAAATGAATGTAGCATAGATATCAGTCGTCGATCCGCTAGACCTTTAGGTGACTTCGTAATTTTTATGGCGCACAAAATCATTCATCAGAGCAAGGTTAGGTTAGGTTAGGTTAGATTGGCTGCCTGCACGACCATGCGGACACACTTAGACCAGTAAAGGTCCATTGTGATGCCAAGGATCTACCATTAGACCACTCAGGGATCACCATTAGACCATAGGCGGATCAGTAGAAATGCGGTGAAGTGGGAGGGTTATGATCCCTTATTTTCGGATCATAACCTCGCTGATAAAAAGAAGAAGAAGAAGAAGAAGTGACAGGTTGAGCCAATTCCCCACCTATGATTGGTCTTACTAATAGTTTACAGCTTTAGTAGATGCTTACATATAGCGAGGGGCATACCAAGGGTTTGCCTATCTGGCAGAATCCTTAGAGTAGTACCCTGTCTTGCGAACTCGTCCGCCCTACAGTTTCCCGGAATGTCTCTGTGGCCTGGCACCCTGGATAGGTGAATGTTGAACTGCTCTGTCATCTACATAAGATACAAACGGCAGTCTAAGACTGCCTTTGAAGTAAAAAAGAACGATTCCAGGGAAAAAGTTAATATCCCTGACAGATAGTACATTACATTTCAGGCAGGACAGGGCTTCCTTAATCCCCATGATTTCCGCCTGAAAAACGGTACAATGATCAGGGAAGCGGAATGCGATGCTCAGGTTGAGCTTTTCGGAGAAAACACCACAGCCCACCCCACCTTCGGTCTTAGAACCATCTGTGTAGAAGTGCACCGAATTACCATCATCAGGGGGAGAGTTATCCCATTTATCCCGTTCAGGGTTACTTGTACGCAAGTTTCGGTCAAATCTCAGTTTCGGTGGGGTGTAGTCCGTGTTTTCGTGTGTGAAGTTGAGAAGATCAAGGATTGAGGAGCGGCCAATGTGATAACTAGACCACTTAGAGGAGGCTTTTAGACGGTATCCTTTTAGACGGTATACTGGCAGCAATCTATCTGCCAAAGATATCTAGGGGTAGTAGGTTGAACAAAATGTTCAATGCCGCAGAGGGATTAGTTCTTAGTGCACCACTGATGCACATGCATGCATATCTTTGCACTTTAGCTAACCGCGAGAGGTGGACAGCCCTATCAAGAGTAGGCCACCAAACGATCACGCCATAGAGTAGTATAGGCCTGATAACGGACACGTAAAGCCAGCGAGTGATTTTAGGTTTCATACCACAGCTCCTACCTATAACCCTTTTACAGGAATAGAGAGCTACATTAGCTTTCCTTACGCGTTCAAGTAGACTGGCTTTCCAGTACAGTTGTCTGTCCAGAATAAGACCCAAGATTTTGCATTAACAGTGAAGGTGAGACTGGTGCCATTAATCATAGGAGGGTCTACGAAGGGAATTTTTTATTTCCTTGTGAAGAGAACGAGTTCTGTTTTATGAGGGTTAACGCCCAATCCACATTTGGTGGCCCATCTAGTAAGCCGAGAGAGAGCATATTGGAGGATTTCCTTGAGAGTATCTGGGTGCTTGCCAGACGCAGCAATCGCAGGTCCACTAGTAGCTCATTCACTACGATATTCCACAGAGGAGGTGACAAGGTTCCACCTTGGGGTGTTCCGCAGCAGGCAAGTCTTCTGGCCGATGCTCTGCCCAGCTGTGTGTTAATAATCCTGCATGTTAGCAATTTATTGATCAACACTCCGAGCGAAGTATCCACTTTCAGATTTGCAAGTGCGTCTGTGATTGCCTTTGGTTTGACACTGTTAAAAGCTGCCTCAATGTTAAGGAAAGCCAACATAGTATATTCTTTAATGTTCAGAGATTTTCAGTGATGCGCACAAGCGAGTGTAAGGGTGTCTTAACGGATTTGCCTTTGCAGTACGCATGTTGGGACGGCGAGAGCAAAGAGGGGCTAATGCTCTGACGGAGGTGAATATCAATCAGCCTTTACAGTGTTTTCAGTAAAAAGGACGATAGACTGATAGGTCTGAGATCCTTTGGTTCTACATGCGAGCTCTTACATGCCTTAGGAATGAAGACAACTTCAACCTCGGTCTACTATTTGGGAATGTAGACTAGATTTAGACAGCTCGATAAGGTGACTTTGAGCCATGGAGGCACAATGTCCTCACACTTTTTTAAATTCCGCAATGATACCGTCAGGTCCTGGGGACTTGAAGGGCTTGAAGCTGCGCATGGCACAGCGGATCTTTTCTGTAGTTACTATAACTACTATAACACGGTGGAGAGCAAGTACGGGTATTACCCGATAGCGAAACAGCAACAGGGGACAAATACAAATATTTGGCGCAACAGCTCTTTAAAGTGTCAGGGCCTAGGTTCTCGCAACCACTCATGTTGTGTGCGTTATATTTTTCACACGAATGGAAGGGACCTACAGTTTAATGCCAAATCCGAACGGCGATTTGAGAAGCTTTTTTCGTGACAACAATACTCTCGGATGTTTGTCAGACGCTCGCGAGAGGTGGGACCGGGAAAAACTTGTTTGGTATTTTCTGGGGGATACGAACTTGGAACCTCATGCGTAGTGATCCGACACACTAACCACTTACGCCACGGCGCCCACAGCAACAGGGGAGCTACCAGGGAAATGGGTATCCAGTAAGATGTTAATGGATTCCTTAGCACAGGTGATCCAGTGACCGTCTAGATTTTAAAGGTAGCTAGGTGTTGAAGGGCTTTTAGAGAGGATTTTCCGCAACCTAGAAGCAAACCATCCATCGAACTGTGAATAGATTTCTTAGCAATCATCCATAAATGATACAGTTACACCAACGCCAACGCGTCAAAGGAATGTGGCTACTGAAAGAATATTGCCGCTGTAAAACGAATTGTACAAGAAGACCCAAAATTCGTCCAAATTCATCGTCTGTCAGCAGCAATTAGGGCTCTGTGTGGACTACGTGGACAATTTCAGCAAATATTTTGGCTTTCACCCATATGGTATAAGATCAACCTGCTGCAGGAATTAATGTTTTTTCGCTGATGTTGCTCTAGAGCAAAATTGTGCTCAGCGATGAAGCTCATTTTTTGCTTAACGGGTTCGGTTAATAAAGCAAAATTGTCACATATGGAATGAGACCAATCCAGTAGAGATCAATAGGTGGCACTACGTGTCATGTGACGATTAAAACCATTGGCTTGTTGAAATGTTGACAATAATTTGATTTGAGGAAATAGATCTGTCGATTGGATTATGCTGATAAATCAACAACAATCGACGCTTTGAAAGCCAACACTATTCCTTTGATTCGTGCCGTACGGCTATTGATCGAAAAAGTGGTCCAAAACTAGACAGTGGTCATATGGCGGACATCATTTTGAAATATTTGTGTGATAAATTGATATTTTGAATAGAAAAATAATTTCAGTAACGTCCTGTACGATGGATAAGCAACGTCTTCAAAACGGCAAATAACACGGTTACCGAACTTAATGTGTAAAAGATCGATTGTTTGACGGTTGGCGTGGCACTTTGTTCCATCCTGTTGGAACCAAAGCCAGTCCAAGTTAAAATCGTCACAGAAAATCAGTTATAATGTTCCTTTAGCGTATTACGTACACCGCTGTTGGTATCTTCATTCTCAAAGAAGTAGGGACCAATGATGCCATCACTCCAATACTCACACCAAACCGTAGTTCTTTGAGGATGCATTCCCAAATTCCAAAATTGTACTTCTTGATATAGCCTCTGAGATGAAAATCAGCTTTATCCGAAAAGATGACCAAAATCGTTATTTTCCAATTCACTGAAAGCCCACAAAGAGAAGCGATAATGAAGCGGATGGTCATTTCGAGGTCTTTATGGAATATTCTAGGCTATGTATATGGGTGTCTTGTGACATAAATCACTTACTTAGCCCAGCAATGGTCCATTGTGTGTTTTTGTTTTTACCCTGGGAATCTGAAGGGAATGCTGCTGAATTAAACCCGTCTAGATAAGGGTATACATCTGAGAGGGTTAGTCAGTTCGGGAAGGCACACCGCTGAATTAGAATCACCCAAATAGGGATATGAATCTCAGGAAGTCATTCAGCTCAATGTGACGCAGATCCTCCATTTTGGAACCGTCAGTGTAGAAGGCCAATTCCTCATTACTAGTAACATGCTCATTTTTCCAGTCGTTTCTGCCAGAAATATGGAATATGTTGTCAAAGGTCAGCCTCGAAGTCATATAATCTTGATAGGATGGAGGCGTGACTGTAAGCTGCAGATGACCAAAGTCCTGCTTACCTCAGTCTTATTGCCTATTTGGCCGCCGTGCTTTTGCAGAATAGATCCAGCGGAATGGAACTTCGAATGGCCTCTATTGCCGTTGTGGGTGCTATACGTAACGATCGACTAATTTCTATGCAGGCTGATTTCTGGATTCTGGTGAGGCTTGAAACCTGGTATTGCTTCTCCAAAGCAAAGAGCCATAGATTATGATTGGTCTCACATTCGCCAAGTTTAACTAATATACCACAGAGGGCTTGAAACCCCATGTGCTGTCAAATACTTTTTGCAAGCGTAAAAAGCTGCACATGCTCTTTTTAATGCGATCCTCAATATTTGCTTTCCTATTTAATTTGGAATCTAGAATTACGCCCAGGTATCGTGCCGACTATGAGAAATTTAGCAGAACCCCTCCGATCCTTGTGGGATTACTTTTTTCCTAGTTAAGAGGACAATCTCTGTCTTTGCAATGTTCACACTCAGACCTTGGCTACCGACCCATTTATTAACTAATAGCAGTGCATAGTTGAGTCTAGTGATGCACCAAACCGAATATTTCTCGAACCGAGTTAACCCGAGTTGGAATTTAGGCAAACCGGGTTGGCTAACTCGGTTTGTAACAAAATTATGCCACCGTCACATAAGAAACCGAACCGATACAAATTCAAAGTGGATATTGAATCAGTTTGCAACTCGGTTTAACTGGGTATGGATACGCTCAATTGAGTTGGTTCGATGGAACACACACCAAAACAGCGTATACACAAAAAAAAAAAAAACTAACACAGTTATGTGAAAAAAAAAGCCAAGAATGAGAGAAAGCAGGAGCCACCGTCTCATGAGAAACCGAACGGAAACCGAATTCCAAATAGGTATGGAATCGGGTAGTGCAACTCGGCTTGTATGAAAACAATAGACTGCTTTCCAACTCGACTTAATATACATATTCATGTGTTAGTGCATTATGTATACTTATCCTAACCAACTCAAACCGAATCGTGTGTTCAACTCGGTTTAATGCTGTTTTGGCATTTAATTATTCAGTTCGTTCCATGGGTTTCGCAAACTCGGTTTGATATTAATGTAACTCGGTTTAACTGGGTTTAGCTGTAACTCGGTTCGAACCGGTTTATAAACTCAACACTAGTTGAGTCTATCGCTAAGGATCGGAAGGAATTTTCCTGATACATACAAGAATTGCAACATCGTCAGCATAAGCCGACACATTGAAACCATTCATTTGGATTACAGCAGCAATTCTTTCATCTGTGGGCACCGGACGAAAGCGCGAATAGCTTTTGTTATCCACAACCATACCAGTTTCACGAACTTTATTTAGTGCATCTAGTGCTAAAAGTGCATCATTTCGGCCAAATTCTTCTTTTTAAATTTCGCGCAGTTTCTGCAACATAGCACTTTTTTTTTTTTGTCGGGATAGGAAACACTCGACTGGAGCACTCAGACACAACTGGTCCATTGTACTAACATAGCACTTAGTTTGGAAATAATTTCTCAACATATCCCAGTACCGTTCAAGCGTTAAACGATCCATTTCGTGTCACGAAAGTTTAACACTACATATCTGCCAATATTTCAAGCGCGGTGATGTTACCTATTTCGAAATAGCACACACTTCAAAAAGAAACTAACAGATGGCCCACCCTTCAGAACAAAATTACCGGCAGAATCGTCTGCCTCATTCAAATTCATTTAATAGATATCTCTATGTGCTAGATAGCTTTCTACAATTTCCACTTCTGCAAACACTACGCTTGGGGTTTCCCCTAGCTACACACGTTTTCTGAATACCGGTAATGCAAAATCAATATTAGACGATAATTAAAATTCACAGCTTCACAATAGAGTAAAGATCAATCAAACTTTAATTTATTTTGCAATTAACACTTCTTCTAATAGAACAAATATCAACCGGGGTTATAAAACTAGAAAATGCAATTTTATAGCTGTTATACCTGACTATGGACCATCAATTATTAATATTACGTATTGTTTTTTATTTGAAAAAAATTCAATTTACAATTAAAAATAAAGTTATAGTACTATAGTAGTAGATATAGTGTTAACCCCATATAAACAAACATGACCAACTGATAACAAATTTATTAACACTAACCTCTAGCATTTGAAATAGGAGATAATCTAATTAAAAAAAAAAAAATCGTGAATGAAATATTGACAAATTGTTTTGGTTTGAGTAGATAGCAGTCTACACTTCTCAAACACGATAATCTTGTGTCATTTATGTCAGAATTGAAGAAGAGATTATCATAACAAGTGGCACTGGCTTTCAATCTCTAATTTTTGATAATTAATGAGATGACTGTCAGACGATACTTAGATGGGCAGTCAATTCAATATTCCTTGCGGTTTCAGGTGGGGCTTGGGGTAGGGAATGAATATTTATACTCAAGCAGACAAATTCAAGGGTAAGTAAATGACTAGTTATGCAAAACTAAAATTTAAGGAATTCTTTTAAACGTCATTCCATCTGAATTTCAGTGTTATATATTTTTATTTTAAATATATGGTACATGATTATATGTACGAAGAAACTGTCAGTAAAGAAAAACCCAATTGGTGGCAATTTTTCAGCACAGCCCGAAGTATGCAACCCGATGGAGCTTAAGTTTATTCATTTTTGTTTGCATCATGCGCATTGGCATTAAATCATCATATGTGTATGTAAATAATGTATGCGTCTGAAATCTGTCTAGCTACGGTCTGTGCAAATAGTCAATGTCAATGTCGCATTGAATGTTCCAAGGTGTCGTTGAATGTGCTTGAGATCGCCACTAGGATACAATTATTATTTCCAAGAAGGGTATGTTACACTGCGAAATAGTGGTATATTGCCTAGGAGAGGTTTGTCTCTTCATTAATTGAGAATAAAAATCAATAAATAACGGGTGGGCCATCTTTCTTTTTAAATCATAGGTTATTTTGACACTGACAGCTGTTTCCCGCTCGAAATCTTGACAGAAAGTCAGTATCATACCTCCGCGGAACGAAATGAGTCGCTTTACGCTTGAACAACATTGGGAAATATTGAAAACTTATTTCCAAAGTGAGTGCTGTGTAGCCCAAGCAGTGCGTTTTTTGAAAAGAAGTTTTGGCCGAAATGAAGCACCCACCGCGCCTGCTGTACGCAAGTTTGTGCAAAAAGTTCGTGAGACTGGTATGCTAGTGGACAACACTCATGGTCCCCGTCGTCGTACGGTGCGCGCACAGACGAGAATGTGGCTGCTGTAGCCAAGAGTGTGAGACTCAATTCACGAACATCAACTCGTCATCGATCTCAACAGCTCAACATTTCACACACTAGCCTGAGGAGAATTCTGCACAAAGATCTGGGATTATTCGCTTACAAGGTCCAATTAATTCAGCAATTGAAAGCGCACGACCATCCGCTTCGTTATCGCTTCGCAGTTTGGGCCTTAGAGCAGCTTGAATTGGACAACGATTTTGGGCGAAAAATCATCTTTTCTGACGAGGCACATTTTGATCTCGGCGGCTACGTTAACAAACAAAATTGCCGCATCTGGGGCTCGGAAAACCCACACGTTATTGTCGCGAAGCCAATGCATCCACAAAGAGTGACAGTTTGGTGCGGATTGTGGAGTGGTGGCATCATTGGACCATTTTTCTTCGAAAATGAGGCTGGGAACAACATTTCGGTCAACGGTGGGCGTTACAGAGCCATGTTAACGATTTTTTTTTTACTGAAATTGAAGACATGGATTTGGATGACCTCTGGTTCATGCAGGATGGTCTTTTGCGCACCAAATTCCCAAATCGTGTTATCAGCCGTCTTGGCGATGTCAATTGGCCGCCTCGGAGCTGCGACTTGACCCCTTTGGACTTTTTTTGTGGGGAACCGTGAAGGTCCGATGTTATGCCAACAATCCGGAAACGATTCAAGCACTTAAGGCCAATATCATCCAAGCAATCCGTGAGCTACAGCCCGAAATCATCAACAAGGTCTTGGAAAATTGGAGTGATAGAATGCGCTTCTGCGAGCCCAGTCGAGGCAGCCACTTGAACGACGTTGTATTCCATAATTAATGGGAATGTTTGCTTTTACTAATAAAGCTAATACTAATATATGGAAAGAATTTCATTTTGTTCATTTTATTGCATTTTTAAAAAGAAACTTGTAGTTGGCCCACCCGGGACATGGTTCAGTATAATTTAAAATAATATTTCCGTTGAAGAATATAATAAACGCACTATATCGAATGCCTGTACTGTAGAATATGCGATAACAATCCCAAATTTTTTTTTTTTTCCAGCCAAATAATATAGTCTGTCTATCTAGAATTCCCTTTGCATTACAGTTCCTCCCCGAATTATATTTAATATTCCACCCTACTTCTTCCACTTCTCCAGTCCAGTTAATCTAATGAATCTAAGAATAAGAAGCAAGTCCATGGTTGTTCCAAATATTTTATTCTTTGCTGGATCAATGCCGTACAGCATTCCATAAAGTATACCGGAGACACACTGGAATCTTAGGACGTGTAGGTTATTCTTGCTAAGACTAAAGCAAGCTTCGAATATTTTTCGGGTGAAGGTCCCTAAAAATCGCTTAGCCTGTCACAGATCCTGAGTGTTATTCTAGGTTTTGGTCCTGTTTGGTCGCTTTAACTTTCTGAATTCCTCTTTAGTGGTGTGATCCCCTGGCTCAGGTCCTATAATGAACAGACCCTTGTTTTGATGAAGATCCTGCTGCTTTGTCTCCCTCCATTCCGACATGGACGGTAGCGGTTTACCTTACTTCCCTTGTCGTTTTTGCTAAGTCAGGCATTCGTACACAAGTAAAGACTTGATGATATGGACGGCCCTTGACTATCAGACATTATTGTTATGTCACAATTTATGCACCTATATTTTCCGTCAAAAAATGATTTTAAGGCATCTCGGCCTGAAATATGCGCTTTTCCATAGACTAGAAATGTGCTTGGTTCTTGTTCCAAATGCTCATGCGCCAGTTTTTTCATCAGTTTTCAATCTGCTTCGTAAAATTCCCGGGAATTATTATAAAAGACGTTTTTTAAAAATCAGATCAAACTCCTTCGATCCAATGCATGTTTTTTTTCCAATTTCTTATTTTACCATTTTTAGAATCTCGTGAAACGTACTACATCTGTTTTGGCCGGGTTTATGTAGCACGATTCTTCAGTTATTTCCAGCCCACTTTATAAGATTTGACAAGGGATTTCTTCAAACCTACGACTGTTGACCAATACTATGTCATCAGCGTAGGCTTGAAAGCTGATGCCAGGGTTCGTTAGTTTGTCAAGTTATTTGTCCATACCTAGGTTCCTTATTAAGGGAGATAGTACACGATCAATAAATTTTAAAATATGACATGAGTAGAAGAGCCCACTCAAGAGTTATGGATTTAAACACAGGAGAGAGGCGAATCAGGAGTCGGGTGGTAAAGCAATACCCTTACATTCATTTTTGAAGGTTTACTCAGGGACATTGTCTAAATCTTTTTGTGTTTGTTCTTAAGAAAAGAAAACCCAAATTAGCCTCGATGCGTTCTATTGTTTTACCAGCCAGGAGACAGACATTTTGCCTCACCTATAATCTCTTTATTCCAACAGAGGTTATGACGAACAAATGTTATAGATAGTACATACATATGCCAAACGTCAACACAAATCTCATTCATTTTTGAACTCAGCTTAGTTCAAGAATTGCATCAATATCAGAGACACGTTTGGTTTAAAAATTGGGGTCATATTCAAGGACTCACTAAGCAAAGCTTCAAGAAGTCAAGAAAATTGTCATCTGTGAATGATTTCGATAGCCATTGCCATAGAGAATGTCATTGTAAAATATATAAAAAACTTCGACGGTAGCACAGAACACTGTGGTATGCCTTAATATCTTATTTTGAGTTCTTAAAACGATTGTGATAATTTTTTTTAGAAAACTTTGACGGAATATTCTCGTATGTATGTATGTATGTATACTCATATTTTTATGGATTATTCTACAATGAGTTTTTTTCGAAAGTGACATCGATCATGCCTGAATGCCACTATTTGTTTATTTTGTTTAAAAATCCCACTAGTAAAATGTATACATATTTAGTTTAGGAACCAGAGTTTAGGAAATAAGGAAAGAATTTCCATAGGCCTTAAAGCTAGCCTATTTACGAGTCACATTTTATGAGAAGCTTTGGCGGTGTTAAGGCTGACGCAAGTTTTGACCAATCTTAAGAAAAACTCCTGAAACCCATAGATTTGAATCGATTTAGCAGCTGGACTAACTTGTCTAGGTCATACGGAATAAATGTGCCAGCTGAAAATAGTTGTAAGGCTCTCGGGAGCTCTATCTGTCCTGCCTCTATCTGATATCGTTGAACTTGCTGCATATGTACATAGGCATTTACATATAATGCCGCCGTTCAGCTGTATTAACTGTCGATTGGCATCTTTATATAGTAATACCAAGATCGCTAAGTATGGCCACATATAATTAAACCTTCGTGACAGGAGTACTTAAGGTATTTTAAAATTACGTTGATGCAAGATTTAACATCTATAAGCATGGTATTACGCATCATTTACTTTTTAATTTTAAACGTAAGTTCTGTATCTGTACATTAGCAATAAAAATATACTCTAAGTACGTAATAACATGCGATGATCAGATTCGGTTCTTAACATGCAGAGTTCTATTTAAACAATTGTTTGTGAAATGATATTCTTAAGTTTTTTCTATGGATGATCATTTAATCCGAGGAGATTGAAATCATTTTAAGTGTTTGCCTTCCGATTATGTCGAGTTATTCTTCGCGTGTAAATTCAAACACTGGAATTCATAGCCGGTATAATACTTAAGTTGCTATGTTAAATCCAGTTCCTATCATAACTTGAATTTCTCATCTTGACAGATTGGCCAATGAGTTAGTTCCGGAACGTTGCCTTTATTTTTGAAGTCAAGTAAAATGTGCTAATTGAAAACGATTATCACCTCATTTATTTATTCTGTTTTTACATTTCGCGTATTGCAAAATACATATGTGTAATGTACAATAAAGTTAGTTAACCTTTTAACCAGTAACTAATTTTTGTTATGCGCGAGATATGCGTGGTAGGAAATTTAAATAAAAAAATATGAATAGAACAAAACCAGATTTGAATAAATATTATGTATTAATAACTTTTGAATACAAAAATATGTTGTGGCTTAGGTCTAAGATTGAATCTACGCATTTTGCGTAGCTTGATAGAATTAGAAAGTTTTAATTTCGTCAGATTCCCTTTACTTTAATAATGTGAAATAGCGAAACTATTCTTAATCTAAGTCCTATGCCGCCAGCAGCAAATGTGGAAGACCAGTGGCAGCGTTGCCAACAAGACATCAGAGATGCCGCCTCTGATGTACTGGGTTTCTCTCGGACACCACAACGAAACCCCTGGTTGAGGAATGCCGGCAAGCACATGTAGCTAAACAAGAGGCGTACAAAGCGGCGCTGCATAGAAGGACTAGATCTGCTTACGAGCTCTACGTGCGCAAGAGGAACATCGACTTCTCAGAAAGAAGAAATGGAGCATGAGAAGCGCTCGATCGAGGAGATTGACAGACTTTATTGCAGGAATGATGTTCGATAATTTTACCAAAATGTAAAAAGAACATGCCAGGGTTTCAAAGCCAGAACAGAAGCCTGAAGGGACGAAAATGGTAACATAGTAGTAGAATCGCAGTCGGTGCTGAAGATATGAAAGGAAAACTTCTGCAGACTGCTAAACGGCGATGATGACCAATATTCCGCTGTCAGTCAGAATGAGCCATTCAACAGTGATGATGACAGTCAAGATTCCCGTCAACCCGATCAGAATGAAGTGAGGATAGCGATATCTAAACTCAAATCCAACAAAGCTGCTGGAGCCGACGAACTTTACAATGCAGGGGGAGATTAGTTGGTAAGGAGCATGCACCAGCTTATCTGTAAAATCTGGTCGGACGAAAGTATGCCCGATGAATGGTACCGCATATAAGATCCTGTCTGCCGTATTATGTGAACGTCTAAAACCAATCGTCAACAACTTGAGAGGTCCTTATCAGTGCGGTTTCAGGCCGGGAAAATCCACCATTGTTCAAATATTCACCTTACGGCAGATCTTGGATAAAATCCATGAATATAAAATCGATACGCACCACCTTTTCATCGATTTCAATGTTGCGTATGATATCGTGTATAGAACCGAGATATACAGAGCCATATCTAGTCTTGGCATCCCTGTCAAGCTCGTTCGTTTGTGCAGAATGACGATGGAGAACTCTCGCTGTACAACTCGCTTATGCCGATGACATTGACATAATCAGAAGCACTGATGCTAGCAGAGCTGCCGGCTGGCTAGCGGAAGGGGGATGGTATCCTAACCTAGCCCTTTTCGTGCTTTAGTATGTAGTACAGGGTGACCAGATAAGAACTACAGAAAAAAAAATTTAAATAAAACAACAACGGTGTGAGATATGAAATTCATTCTCGCTTTGTTTTGAATCTACATTCATACCATTATGTGCGGAATAGCACATCATTTAAATGGCCGCCTCGGCTCCGCTGGCAGTGCTTCAAGCGGTCGGTTCAATTTTGATGACTCGGCCCATACGTATGGCGTTATTATGACAATAGCGTCTCGAATGTTGGCCTCGAGCTCGTCCAAAGTGGTTGGCTTGTTAGCGTAGACTAAAGCCTATACGTAGCCCCAGAGAAGATAATCGAGTGGTGTCAAGTCGCATGATCGCGGCGGCCAATTGATGAACGCTTGCCGTGAGATGACGCCTTCGCCAAATTTCTCCTTCACAACTTTGAGCGTTTCGTCGCTTGTATGGCATGGAGCGCTGTCTTGTTGGAATCACAGCTCGGATATTCATATTATATGGATGTAGGCCCAAATCCAACCGCAAAATAGGCCGGGTTGACTCTCTGGCGATGCCCAATTCAGCTGATCGGCCCCGAATGGACATTTTTGGGTCTTCTTCGATACTGGCCGCTACGGCGACTATGTTTTCTTCATTTCGCACCAATCTCTGTCTGGTTAGTGGCTTAAGGTCTAAAAGAGTGTACTCACGCTCAAACTTTTCCACGGTGCGACAAATTGTCTGCACACTGAAGCCATGATGACGAAAGATCATATCACGCAGCTTATGGCCGACAGTGGATGAAAATAGAAGCAAAAGTCTATTGGCGATGAATAAAAAAGAAATTCATCTCTTGATAGGCGCACTAACAGAAGATAGGGGAAATGGCTGCTAGACTACGCATCAACTCACCCAGAGGACATAGAAACCATCCAGTACTTGCTATGTGATTGCCCAAGGCTTCAAAACCGCCGCAACCGCCATATAGGAAACAGGCTTTCTGAAGAACGAAGATATCTTGTACCAGTTCCACTTAGGAACATGATATCTACACCCGAAACCACCAAATCGATTGATCTAAAATTTTCAGGCAAACTTCAGTATTGGCCCGAGAGTGTTTCTGTGAAGTTTGGTCCAGCAGTTTGCCCACAACTGCATATTGAGTGAGACAAGGCACAGCAACGCACACTGCCCGCTAGTGCTTTATAAAGAGCACAGGCTGGCTTGCAACAGAACCGACCACAGGGCATATAGTTTAAATATAGGTTCCATATAACAAAAAGGAAAAACAATGGACCCGTATGGCCCCCGTGATAAGCACTTAGGTGCACTTAGGTGCACTTCCCTCGAACCCAACCTAACCAACTTTCCCACTGTAGAGCCAATATAAGTTTTAAATCTTAGTCGAAGGACGTTGAATGTTTATTACGAAATAAGGCACAGTTTACTACCACTAGTTATTGTCCAAACTGGCCATAATTTATGACGATTTCGAAATCGACAATTTTCGCGAAAATTACCTGTTCTTGGTGAAGTTAATTTTTTTTTTTTAGCAAGGTGTTGTTAATTTTCTTCTCTTCTGTTTCCAAATGCATTGATTTAATTTTAATTAACTTACATGTGAGTGTTAACATTTTTATGAACAAATAAATTTTTGAAACATGCACTTGAACAAACACCTTAACCATTTATTTTTCTTTAAATCCAATTTTATTTTATGTGCACTTGTATACGTATAGTGAAACTTCTTTCTTATAACAAAATATAATAATAAAATATTCTCACCATGCAAAGTTTCTTGTTGTGTTACACAGTTTATTTATCGACACTTCACCGATGGTCAATTTACACTGAAGATCGCCGCAACAAGTCTTATCTTAAGTATCTTTTACTACAATCCCGATAAATTACCCGTGCTACCAGAACGAAAGTCTCTTATATTCACTTTACACAGAATCTCCTTCGATCAATAACACGATTTTCATTTTATTGGGGAAATTCCCATAACCGCACAACTATAGATGCGCTTTAGAGCCGATATTACAAAAAAAAACAAAAAATTAAAATTAAAAGAAAGTCCAACGCAAAGATGAGATACTTTTCTGTCGCGGTCGTCTGATCAATTGAAGCTTTAACGGACAAGTGAAGTGACCCTTCTGCCGGCGGTGGATACAATAGTCTAGTTCTCGCTGCTGTTGGCTGAAACGAGTTTTGTGAAATGTGGAGGCTTCTTCACGCTTTAAATACTAAATACTTTTGCGATCTTGGCAGACGTGAACGCGATAAGAGCGCGCAGTTACATGCGATTAGAGCGGGCCAATTAAAATGATCATTCGGAGCTTCAAGTCGATAAGCTTGACTATAGGTATTGTATAGACAAAAAATAGGGGTTGAAATTTATTATGATAAATCGCGATACGATCGTTTTGTGTGGTTTCTTGTTCTTTTTGCGTTGCCAATTGAGAGGAGAAAAACGTGAATATTTCTATAACTTGAGAGAGGTGATGACGTCTGTCTAAGGTTGGTTCAACAACGGTCATTCACATAATAGCCATGTATTTCTTTGAATAAATTATTTGGAGAATTTTAAAATATTTGTCTGGTATTAAATCGCTTAGGAGGTCTTTTAGATTCTCTGATTCACCTTGTTGTTTTTGGGTGAAATTTGCTTGGAAGGGGGATTTTTTGAACGTTTCCCTACTCCACCCTAAGTCGTGATAAGCAGGGGAATATGCAAAACTCACCGGAACTAAGCTTAAGCATCTAACGATGTACTGATTAAGCAAGCAGGATTAACTTACGTCGGGAATTATTTTTTATGGCAGGTACCTAATTATTAGCGAAGTGTAAGTCGTAAATATCTCAGATGAATGAGTGGTTTTTGGTTAGTCATTGCTGAAGTCATCTTATTCTGGTCTATACTTGAAAGAGGATAATAATTACAAGAAACAAATTTAATTTTTTTTAATTTTGATTCATTTTACAATTAAAATTTACAATTTTAATTTTCAGAAATGATTTTTTATAAAACCTGGATATGTATTGTAGATAGATATAAAGAACATATTTAGAGTATTTAAAGCATGTTAAATGTTAGAGATGGGCTAAGTCGTGAATTTGCATTCACATCTATAACTGTGAATTCGATTTCTTATTCACTGTGAATGTAAACTGCTAATGCGCATTCGTAATGGAGTCATATAGTTACACCTGTTCGGCTATTTTGTCTAAGACAGACAAAATTCAATTTTTTTCCATAAGCGAATTTTTATTTTATGGTGCAAGTGCGCCAAATCATTTTACAATTCCTAAATGCATACCTATGTACATTTTTATGCACACGTGTGTATTATATGTACATATATGTATATATCCTTTCATAAAAAAAAAACTTACTCGCACATCTGGCTCCGATGAACTTGCTGAAACTAAAGACACAGTAGGATGCCTGATTTCAATGCGCTTTTTTAAATTCGTTGTACTGGTACTGGAGATCCCACTAGGAAATCGCATTCGCAACGCAATAACATCAATAGCAATAGCAACTTAGCAAGTATAACCCCTGGGTTGATATATACCAATCAACCAAACTTTCAAGCCAGCTGCGACTGCGATAGCAGCAATAGCAACTTATAGATATAACCCCTCCGCTGCTATATAGCAATCAACCAAGCTTACAAAACAGCTGCGACTACGATAGCTATCATAGCAGCAATAGCAGCAATAGCAACTTAGCAAGCATAACCCCTGCGCTGCTATATAAACACAAACCAACCAAACTTTCCAACCAGCTGCGACTGCGACTGCGATATGTTGCTTATGAGTTGGTTTGGTGCTTGTTGGCGTATCATAAAAAGCTTCGCATACACAATGGCACATGTTCGAAAAAAAAATAGGATGGAGACGTTCAGGAAATAACGTGCAAAAAGGGTAGTTTAGTTTTATAATTTTGTTATACCTCTTCTTCTTCACGTTTAGTAATAATACACTTTGTGGTCATAAAGAACCAGTGCCATGTGTGTAGTACACTAGTTAATATTAAAGTATTTTAATGATAAAAGCCGAAAAGAAAGGAAAAGAAAAGAACGCGATGTATGCAGTTCACTGTGCGAAAGTGACAAAAAGATTTGTGATGGGTGTCGAAGTAGAAAAATGAATTGAACGAGATACGATAAAATGATAATAAAACCTGCAATGGATTCATTTTTCTTATTAGGATGTAACCTCAGACCTAGAGAGTAGTGGCTTTTGAGGGTTTTAAGAAACCAGTAACCGTGTGCAATTAACTAGATAGTTCTGACGGCAGTTTGTTGAAAATATAAGGTGCAATGAAATTGAGAAAATGCCTACTGTGTTCTTTATTGACTGTGGTGACGACCACCGTCTGCATATTTCTCAGCAAGTACACCTAATTTCTTCTATAATTAATATTACAACTTCTGATAAAGAAGACCTTAAGTGCTTTGTATATATAAAGATAGCGAAGAAGAAGTACTTTCGCTGATTGAAATAAGAACTCTAATTTATTTTTATGAAATATTAATCTGATAATTTTCTTTTGTGCTGTGGCAATAGGCACTAGGTTCGTTATGTACGCACTACCCCAACATGCAAGACCATACTCTAGCTATGAACCAGTACATAATAAGTTTCTAATAGCAGACCCTGTGGTATGAGCCTTTGTAGAAAATGCATTGAAAACGCATGACGATGTAGAACAACTTCTTTACTGATATAATATCAGACTTCCAGCTCAATTTGTTGTCTACCAAAACCCCGAGATATCTAAACTCTGTGTGTTAAACATTCTAGAACATAGCATTTATCTGAGCAGCCTATATTACCACATCTGAAGTGGTGAAAACGGATGCCCTCAATCACCAAGCTAGAGTTTGACAAGGAAAAACACATAGCCTTAGACTTTGTACTTAGTAGCATTTTGTGCTAATTGAGTCAAATTCCAAGCAGATGCTGATCAGATGTTCACTCAATTTTTGTATCTTCTTCTTCTTCTTCCTATTTCAGCGAGGTTGTGATCCAAAAATAAGGGATCACAACCCTCCCACTTCACCGCATCAACTCAATTTTTGTATCTACTATAAACTTTCCAGCATACGAGAGAGCAAGGTCATGCGCAGATCTAATTAAATTACCCTTAAGGGGTAGGTTAAAAATGGAATTGATGTAGATCAGTAAGAGTATTCCAAGTATTTATTTTTTGTTTTCTGTTGGTCAGGAATGATTTGAAACAATCAATAATATTTCCCCTAAACTCGGAATTAAACAGTTTCTGCAGCAGTACTACATGGTCCACCAAATCGAAGGCCTTTGTTAAGTCAAGGAACATATCAACGAGGTTGTTATCTAGTCCATCATATATTCTGCTCAGGAGATCGATTATTGCATCCTCAGTACATTTGCCTTTACCAAACCAAATTGCGATTTTTTAAAGAACTTTGACTTTGCAAATAATGCAATCATTCTAATAACTATTAATTTTTTAAATATTTAAAAAAAACAGATGGCAGCGATTTAGGCCTATAGTTATTTGGTTCACTAGGATCTCCCTTTTTAAAAATTGGGATCACGATAGATCTTTTGAGAGCATCTGGAAATTTTCTACATTCAAAACAGTTATTTATAAAAAATAAAAAAGGGCTTAGAATTGATTTCCCTAACTTTTTAATAACTATACTACTTGTACCATCTGTTCCGCATGATTTTTTTGGCTTAAGAACGTCAATGACGGAAAGAAGTTCAATCATAGTCACCGGACTGAATAAAAAGGAAGATGAATTCGATTAATCGACTAAAAACTTACTGTTTGTTTCATTGAGATTAACAATGATTTCTGGTTTAGCGCTTTCAGCAACATGTTTAAAGAACGTATTATTAAGTTTGAAGAGTTTCCGGTTATGTTTTTTTATGTCCTTTCCCAGGACATTATTGAATATACACCATTGTTCTCTAGGGTTGGATTTGTTTTCTAAAAATGCACGCCTATAGTATTCAATTTTCTGTCAGCTATAAGGTTGCGTACATTAATTTGTAGTTGTTTGTACTTTTGTTTTATTAAAGGCTGGCTTAACTTATTCTTATTCATTGAGTAAAAATAGTTTTTCTCCTTAATTTTGAGACATATTGCATCCGTAATCCAAGGCTTTAATTTGTTCATACTAATATTTTGTTTGTGTGTACTGGAGCAAGTTTCAATATAGCTGTTTATTTTTTCCAAAAATAAAAAAGATTGAAAAGGCTTCTAAGGGACAGATACAATTGTACACCCAAGTCCACATTTCTCGGATTAAAAACCGAAAAATATCGACTTGTTCAAACTGGAGTTTCAGTTTTAAGGCAACGCAATCGGTACTTTTTATTTTTGAGGTAAACCACTCAATCAGGGTTATCGCGAATAAATTTTCCCTCGGAATTTTTCCCCCGAACAAAAATTAGGTATCTTCAAAAAAGAGGAAATAATTCAGTGAAAAAGAAATATGTATTATGAATGACAATTCAAGAGAATTTTCAACGAAATCGCGATATTTAATTTTTCCCCGATGAATTTTTTCCCTATTTTTGAAGGTACCTCATTTTTGTTCGGGGGAAAAATTCCGAGGGAACATTTATTCATGATAACCTTGAATATCCTCTTTAAATTCATTTTTCACAAAAGTCACTGTACCGCCCGCTGCATATTTATCATTGCACTTTGGATATGCATTATAGCCCGATGGAGAATATTTACTTATTTCATCTTTAAATACCAAAATTTCTGACAAAACTATAATTTGAGGTAGTACATGATATGTATTCGTGAATGTAGTAAATGAAAGCAACCCTTTCTGAAGGGTTACAGGTTAGAAAAAAAGAGGAAGAAACCACCAGTTTTTTTTGATAGGATGATACAGCGTTGCCACTTTGGGAATATTTTTTCGCAGTAGATTCTCTAAAAAAATGCAGTAGTTTGAATTTTCTCGCAGTAGATTTTTATTTTCAACCAAAAACAAGGTAATAACAAAAAATAATATAAACAATAAAAAAATAGCAAAAACTAGGATTTAAACAAAACAGAAAAAATCATTCACATTAATAATATTAGAAAAAAAAACATGCTGGATTCATCCCATTTTTTTTATTTTTTGTGAACTTCCCACAGGTAAAATAAAAATCATTAAAATACTCTAAGAGTCCTGGCCAAACCGAAGGTTCCCAACAGCTTTTATTAAATTTATCTAATTCTCTGCGGAGAATTAAATTTTCCAGAGCTTCAGTATTCAGTTTATTTTCGCTCTGCTGCTGCACCACTGTGTGCTGCACCACTGTGTGCCAGAGAGCACAAAATTAACATATATTTACATACAGTAGAGTTTTGGAATTATTACCTTTTCTAAAATAAAATAATAAATGAGCTACCCAGGTAGATGAACGAAATATTTCGCTATTACCGTGTTCCAAAAGATGAACGGGCTGAATTTTGGATAGGTACTCGAAAAGATGAACGTTCTACTCGTAATTCATTTTTCTTCCTTCGATGTTATTAAGTTCTTCGTACTAAATTCATACGAAAGCTATTTAGTTATGAAAGCGATGTTTTTCTGCTTGTTTTTTGCATTTTTTGGTTTCCCCATTTGTTTGCATCTCAGTGTAAAATAAATTTATTTAGAAGACATTTTTCCCGATGTATGTAAGTCAATCATTTTTTATTCAAATCCCGCTCTATGTTCAAATTTCGTTCTAAAATCCAACACACGTCTGATGATATAAGGGAGTGGAATAAAGTTGTGGTTTTACTACATCCAGATCCTGAAGAAAGTAGACCCTCTGACTGCGCCAACTAAAGAGGTAAAAGTCTTCTCAACATCGCATATAAGATACTGTCTGCCGTATTATGGGAACGCCTAAGACCGATCGTCAACAACCTGATAGGTCCTTGTCAGTACGGGTTCAGATGAACAAGCCCTGTTTTTTCATCTTTCCGAGATTCTACTGTACTTTTAAATATATTTTTTTCCACCGACGAGTTTTTTTCTTTGAACAAACCCGACCAAAATATTGTCGTATCTAAAACATTATAATATTTCCCTAAAAGATCTTTGTTCCGCACCAAAGATTTACATTGTCTATTAAGTTTATCTTTATCATCATCATAAAAAGGATGCAAAAATTAACTAGATTTAATTTAATTTAATTTTTTTTTTTTAAATTTCGAAATAAATGCAGTAGATCTACTGCAATTGCAGCAAAGTTGTAACGCTGAGGAAGAAGTCAACCCAATACGCGCTGAAATTCTCTCGAGGGTACGTCGTTGTTAATAGATGGGTATGTAAGTGATGTGTCCGCAAATACACAACAGTACACTTAAGCAATTAGTATAGATAAGCACAGAAAGTATCGAAATTCGCTGTTAAATTTCTAATGTTTTGATGAAAATTCATGAAGTCCTCAAAGAAGTAACAAAATTTAGACCCAACATAAATTTTATTGCTCGCGCTCACATGTTCAGGATCGAGATTATTAAAGTCATCTAGCAATTTTTCAATTTTTGTTGTTTTAAGGCACTACGTATACGTAGTTGTTGGAGATCAATGATACTTCCGATCCTGTTTCCCGTCTCATCATAGTTCTTCCAGTTCGCACCCATAAGTATTCAAAATTAAGTCGCTTCTTCGCCGCTTTACTCGAATCCTCTATAAGAAGATGTTTCATTCCGGCACACAACCATTCATTTATATATACATGGAATATCACCCTTGTTTTAAATAAAACATTTGAGCATGGAATTATTCCTCAACAGTTCAAGGAGGCGTTGATCTTTCCGATACACAAGAACGGATGTAAATCTAACCCGTCAAACTACAGGGGTATTTCATTTCTAAATGCATCATATAAAATTTTCACGACGGTTTTACAAAAACGGCTTGTTAGGTGGGTAAATAGTACAGAGCGTCTTTTAAAGGAATATCAAGCGCGGTTCAGGTCAGGCTATTTTACTGTTGAGCATGTCTTTGTACTGAGGAGTGCAGATGAACATTTTCTGGCCCAAAATAAGAAGTTGTATGCTTTTTTTGTTGACTTCAAGGCGGCGTTTGACTCTGTAAACCGAAATGCATTATTTTATAAATTGTTCGCCATGGGAATAACGCTTAAATTTGGAAAAATTCTTCAAGGCCTATATGGAGATACCTAAGCAGCAGTGTGGAATGGTAATGAGGTTTCGGATTGGTTTCAAACGAAGTCTGATGTAAGACAAGGTTGTGCAATGAGTCCCTGTCTTTTTGCGCTTTTCATCGAAGACGTGGTCGACTTCTTACCGGGAGGCATCGAGTATGCAGGAACGCTTATTAAGGCCCTTCTATTCGCCGATGACATAGGGTTGCTGGCACAATCCCCGGAAACTCTCCAGTTAATGATAAATCGACTCTCGGAATACTGCAGCTTGTGGAACCTGATTGTAAATCTGGAGAAATCGAAAGTAATGATTTTTAAAAAAGGGGGTAGGCAGGAATTGTGGCCACGAAAAATGGAGCTATAATGGAGAAGCCGTAGAAGTAGTTAACGAGTATAAATATCTTGGAGTCTATTTTACCAAAAATTTAAGCATGGAAAAGCATCTGAAGGAGAAGCTCTCCAAAGCCAAAACCGCTATCAATATGACCTGGAGAAGAAGCTTTTGTAATAAGTACATTGCCCATAGCTGTAAGTACAAGATATTTGAAGCAGCCTCCGAATCCATTTTGTTTTATGCGGCTCAAGTATGGGGAGCTAAAAAATATGATACGTTGAAGAAGCTTTTAAGGTACTTCATAAAAATAATATTTCCCCTGCCACCTAGTACGCCGAACTACCTTATTATGCTCGAAACAGGGGTAGCTCCTCTCTTCATCAAGACCCTAAAACTCCAGGTGGACTATGTTCTTAAAGTTCTACGAATGCCAGAGGAAAGACTGCCTAGAAAGGCAGCTTGTACGATTGTATCCAACGCGAGCAGCTGGTATGGCGATTGGCTTGACCTAGCCCAACAATGTGGGATGGAATTAAACTTGCAAACAGCGGATTATACGACCTGGAAATCAATGCTGTACGAACTAATTGCGAATGCGGATTTAAAGTATCGTGAGAAACTCTTAGAGGAGGCATCGAATTCGCTTCATAGAACAGTCTACAGGCGCTTAAGTCACAAGCTAGGGCATCTTAATTATTTCTGGAACGAGCACAAAGTGGAGGAAATATCGATGATATCAAATTAAGAGGAGAATTGCTAAATTTAAACTATATACCTCATAGGAAAGACCTTCCTACCATATGTGGCATATGTAATGTAGGTGAACGGGAGGATACGATTCACTTTATTGGAAAGTGCCCAACTCTAAGGGAAACTCGGCGTAGTGTCTTCGGTACCGATTATTTATCGGATGAACAAGTTATCGATATGCTTAATGAGTTGAATGTTCCTCAATTATTCGAATACTGCAAAATGGCCTTGGCCTATCGTACGAGAATAATTCAAGACCATTTTTGAAGGAAAAGCGTGTTATTTGTATAAATATTGGTATATTTCGTTCTGGTCTCTATTTTTATTTTTTACTAAATTAGAATCTACCTATATACTGTTAAAATCTAGTTGTCAATCGGCACACGGCAAAGCCATGCTATCTTGATTTGTTTTTATAAGTAAATGATGAAAAAATGAAAATAAAAATCAATCAAATGCAATTATATAAACATTGCCCTTCGCAGAGGAAATAATCAAATTCGCTTTGTTCAGCATTAGTTCATGTTGGAATAAGATGTTGATATTTATTTCATATGTTAAACGAGATGTGGACTTGAGTAAATAAGCGTGGCATGGTCACACTGACGGCCTGCTTACCAAAGAAGATAATTCAACAGAACGAAAGAGTGTACATATGGTATACGTAAAGTAACTTGCGAATATTATCTCAGCTCTCTAGAATGTACTCGTAAGTAGGTATATGATATATATATTTTCTTTTTGCAGAAGATTCGTCTCATTCGTTGTTGCAAAAAAAAAAATTAAATATTGTTATAAATTTGGCCTTTAGGTAGCACTGACAAAGTGTTTATTAAACTTACAAACCCCATTTTTCACTCAAATTTTTATCTCTCTTTAATTTTATTGAGCCCTGCACAAATAAACTCAGAGGGAACTCAGAGGGAAATAATATGGAGTGATTGAGAAGCGCTTTGTTTGCCTGGCGGATTGTAGTAGCTTCCTATCTGTCTGAGATATGTTAGGTCTTAACATATCCGATCCCAGCAGTTTCATCTGTAGCATTATTTGTTTCTGGCAAAATATCCTACTTCTTCTTTCCTCTATTAGTATTTCAATACTTAACAATAAACATAGGAGTGATATGGCTTTCGCGTGTCATTAAAGTGGCCTGGGAATGCGGGAAACAACAAGTGATTGGCACATGTGGGTGATTGTCCCTAATTTTAAAAAGCGGGACAAAAGAGATTGCGCTAACTACAGGGCTATATCTCTTTTAAGTCTCCCTGGAAAAGTCTTCGCTAAGGTGCTAGAAACGCGTTCCAGTGCTGTGGTTGAGGATAGTTTGGACGATGAGCAGTGTGGTTTTCGTCCTGGTAGAAGCACAACACCCACAAGGTGGGCGCCGTGGCGTAAGTGGTTAGTGTGTCGCACCACTGCGCGTGAGGTTTCAAGTTCGAATTCCAGAAAACACCAAAAAAATTTTTTACGGTCCCACTTCTCGCGAACGTCTGACAAACACCCGAGAGTATTGTTGCCACGAAAAAGCTTCTCAAATCTCCGTTTGGATATGGCACTAAACTGTAGGTCCCTTCCATTCGTGTGAAAAATATACCGCACATAACATGAGCGGTTGCGAAAAGCTAGGCCGTGGCACTTAAAGAGCTAATGCGCCAAATATTTATTTATTTTTTTTTTTTTTTTTAGAAGCACACATTTTTGAAAAATCATATAGGGTGTCTCGAGGCAAACTCTGCAGTGCTCTGTAGGAGTATGGGATTGATGGTTCCTTGTTAAGGGCGATTCAGTCTTTATATACAAACTGTAGAAGCTGTGTTCGGATGAACGGTATTAAATCAATACCTTTCACTGTGGGCGTTAGAATCTGTCAAGAGTGCGTTTTGTCATCAATCCTCTTCATTGTACTATATATGGACTAGATGTTGCAGCCATGGAGGAGACTTTTTCAAAGTGGGAGACTTAAGGATTAATCATTTGCTCTTTCTGAACTGAATGTTGATCGTTTCGTGAAAGCAATCCAAAGAGCGGCATGGAGAAATACTCCTTCTAGAAGCTATAAAAACAACCGCAACGAAAATTATCCCAGAGAAATCCTTGAGCTGGTGAGGGAGAAAAGAAAAGCACGAAAGAAATGGCGAATCACTCGTGCATCGCACCATAAAACGGACCTTAGCCGATTATGCAATCGCCTAAGAGATATCATTCGGGAATTTAAAAGCAATGAGATAGCGACCTACCTTGAAAATCTCTCCGGTGAAAGAGAATCAAATTATTCGCTTTGGAAAGTGCTAAAAGGCATCCGGAAACCTCAAATACAAGCGCTATCAATTCGGAAAAACGATGGGAACTGGAACAATAGCGACAAAGAAAAGGCAGAACTTTTTGCTCTGCGCTTAGAAGAAACGTTTAAGCCGTTCGATGGCCCTTTGTTAACGCCCGACTACCCAGTCATGACATCTGATAACTTTAAAGTAAAAAGAGTTGTATTGATTGAACTGAACGTCAACTTTACCTTCAAAAAAGGATAGATTGCCTGTATACTCGTATCTTAACTCGGCTCAGATACCGTACGCGAACGAAGCAAAATATCTAGGAATGTCTCTAGATGTTAAGTTTAAATGGAAATCGCACATAAAAAAGTAACGGACGAGCTTCAAAACAAATACCGACAAATGTACTGGCTACTCGAAAAACATTCGAAGTTAAGCCTACATAACAAGCTGCTTATCTATAAGCAAGTGCTAAAGCAAGTGTGTATGGTATACAACTATGGGGTTGTACCAGGAAAAGCAATAGAAACATCATACAAACTTTTGAAAATAAACTTCTTAGAACGATCGTTAACGCACCGTGGTAATTACGTAACGAAGATATTCATCGTGATCTGGAAATTCACAGCGTCGTCGAAGAGATAACAAAATTTTGCGCGTAAACACAAAGATCGTGCTCACGGCCATTATAACCGTACCGTCATTCAACTACTTGACGCGATCAATTCAATTCGTCGTCTGCTAAGGACGAAACCTTTTGACCTCGCGTCATAGTATATGCCGGTTGTGAAAAACGCAGGAACTTTAATTGGTATTTAAGCTGTCTAAAGTGCTTCATTTCTTTTTAATCACATACGAATATCTTTTTCCAGAATCACGAGTCTCGTAAGCGAAAATAAAACTGCTGGATATGCGTCGGCTTAGTTGTAGTATTCATTTTGAAGAGAGGTGTTCTTTAAGTGAGTAAAAATCTCACACTACCATAAGCACGCGCGGTCGGGCCTAATGATGTCTTTAGAAAATTTTTCACCTGCTCTCGGCAAAAAAAAAAAAAAAGGAATTGCTCTTTGCAGATGATTTAGTCATCCTTGGGTCCTCTCAAAGCAATCTTCAGAGCGCACTCGAAAGGTTTGCAGCCATTTGTGATGATACTGGAATGAAGATCAAAATACGCATTCAATGCACTCTGCATGTGGAGTCCCACTGAAGCAGGTGGATAAGTTCAAGTACCTCGGGATCTTATTCACTAGTGATGGGAAGAGCAATGCCGAGTTTTCCTGTAGAATTGGTCAGGCTGGATCAGTTTTGAGAGAGCTTGGTCAATCTGTTATAAGGAAGGCCGAACTTAGTGTTCAAGCTACATTATCGGTTTTTAACTCGGTGTATGTTCCAACTCTCATCTATGGTCATGAAATTTGGGTAGTGACTGAAAGAATAAATTCGCGAATACAAGCTGCCGAAATGAGGTTCCTTCGTGGTGTTGCTGGAATAACTCGTAGGGATCAAGTGCTCAACACTAGAGTACGCAAGGCGCTCAATGTTGAGCAGATACTTCTCCGAATGGAACGATCTATGCTTCGATAGGTTTGGTCACGTCGTGCGTATGCCCCATACCGGCTTCCAAGACGCGCCATGATTGCCGTGCCATCAGGTAGGAGACTAGAAATAGGCCTAGAAATAGATAGTTGGATCAAGTCCGTCATCTCTTCTGGAGCTGTCTAGGGATTCCTCCTGATAAGGATCTGGTATTGAAATTATGATGTTAAAAATTGAAACAGCTGCAAAATCATCCATTATTTTTCGTATTCTCTTAAAAAGGGCATTTTTGTTGCAAATACAATTTTTTTTTTTTATATAATTTGCGCGCACTCAAAGGGTTATGAATACCTTTTACATGTTTACACACAGTGCGCGCGTTGGAAAGGATGGATAGAGAGAGAGAGAAAGATTTTGGTGTAGTGGTTCATGAAGCTTAGTTGTTTATGCTTCAGCTATTCTCCGGGGGTCTCGTCCAGATAACTGAGGAGAATTTTGTTATTATTGTCTTTGCTTTTGATTCACAGTACTTTTTTCCCGATAATCGATGTCAAGGGCAAATCATCATCAACAGAGCGAATAATTTTTCTAGCCACATGACCAAGCTACTGTCAGTGTAATGCCTTCGCAGTAGTGTTCACAGAAGTTTTTGCAAATGATCGGACTGACTTTATATATTTTATGAGAAATAAATAAATGCTTGCTGACATCAGGATTTGAACCATGAACCATTAGCGTTGCAATTGACGACGTTACCACCACTACACCATTGCCACCCCATTAAAATACATTGTTTGTATTTCAACCGTTTATCTACAATTATTTCCAGATACTTGATGCTACATACATTCTCTGTCATATTGTCATTTATTTCGACAGTGATTTCGCTATATGAATTTATTTCCATTAATTTAGTTTTCTGTTCATTTCATTTTAACTTATTCATTTTTAAACATGTTGTTGGCTTACGATTATATCATCCAAGCTATCATTACATCGTCTGTGTACAGAACAAACTTATATTTCTTTCTAACCTTTGGCAATTCATTGATGTACATATGTAATAAATAACAGCGCAGTTAGAATTGAACCTCGTGGCATACCCTTTTTCATCTCGACAGTATATGATAAACTGTAATTAACTTTCGTTCGCTGAACTCTGTTTATTATAACTTTTTATTTTTTTTATAATTAACACGCGCACAGGGGATAATAGGTTACAATGAGAAGGAAAACAGGGCTTTCCAAAGCATTCCACATCCGTATTGTACGACTCAGGAAATAATCTCTTTATTTGATTTTGATTTGAGCTGATGAGCATTCAGGGCGTGACGAGTATTGAGAGAGAACTGTTGACGGGGTGGAATGCAACTGGCTATTTCGATCGAGCAATGTTTATCAAAAAAACGATAAAATAAAGAAAGACAGACAACATTTTTTCAGTGTTCAAGCGAGTCTATTGAGTCTGCAATCATTCTGTCCCCTATTAATTTTAGAGCCCGGTTTTCGATCCGATCTAGTAGGTGCAATGTGGTTTTAGGTGCACCAGACCAGATAGGGGCATTATACTTGAGCTTGGAGCGAATGTATGCCTTATATCATATAAAAGTAAAGTATTTCTTGCACCGTTTAAGGAATCCTAAACACTTCGCAGCGTTCTTGGCGATATCAAATAGGTATGTGGTCATTCCAACGTTGGTTGTCGTTAACACACATACCGAGAATGGACAGTTTTTCGGTTTCGGAGATGCAAGTGCCATTCACTGATAATGGATGATGGTTTGGGTTTCGCTTGAGCGACAGAAGGCAACATTGAGTTTTCGAAGCACTGGATTAGAAGTAGCAGACAAGAGATCGGAAATAAAGATTAGGAAGAGAGCCGGAGACAAAACGCAGCTTTGGGGAACACCAGTATTTATATGATGAATTGCAGAGTTGGAGCCGTCCAAGACTTGTATTGAATGACCCGAAAGGTAGTTTCTAATCCAATGAAGAAGAGATCCATCGATACCAAATGCACGCATTTTCGACAAAAGAGCCTAGTGCCAAACTCAGTCAAATGCCTTAGAAATATTAAGTGTAACAATCTTGCTTTTATCAGAGTGATGGAGAGATTGGTTTCACTTTCGGTGAGATATGCCATCAAATCACCAGTGGACCTGCTGCTACGAAAACCGTACTGCCAGCCGTTGAGGAGTTTCCGTGAATCAAGATATTTTATAAGGCCGAACCCCACAGGCGGATCAGTAGAAATGCGGTGAAGTGGGAGGGGTGTGATCCCCTATTATCGGATCATAACTTCGTTGCAAAAGGAAGAAGAAGACATGATACTTCATAAGTGGACATTTTATCAGCGTTTCCATAACCTTAGAAAGAACGGACGTCAATGCAATGGGTCGGTAGTTGGAGGCAGAAGAAGATTCGCCTTTCTTAGGGACGGGCTGGTCAAATACTGTTTTCTATCTGC
The DNA here is from genome assembly GCA_945910035.1 of Brachypalpus laphriformis. Lineage (NCBI taxonomy): Eukaryota > Metazoa > Arthropoda > Insecta > Diptera > Syrphidae > Brachypalpus > Brachypalpus laphriformis. The sequence continues at coordinate 285,354,365 of OX246754.1, forward strand.
TCGGAAAAAGTCCAAAGGAGTAGAAGAGATGAAAAAGCTTACGCAGTGGTTTTGCCAGCGTGGAAGAACACCTCTTCGGAATTATGGGTGAGATACTATCTGGACCAGTGGATTTGGGAATATTAAGATCTTAAAGTATTCTTGCTACTGTACGAGTGCGAAAGTGGATCTCCCCCATGGAATATTCAACGCGCTCAGGTACAGGGGGACGTAGGGCACAATCTGGAAGTGTGGAACTTACAGCAAATTGAGCTGCAAGCAGATTGGCCTTGTCTAAAGAACTGACAGCTGGAATGTCATTGTAAACGAGCATTGGAATGGAAGATGAAGCACAATTTTTTACATATTTTTTTGCTAGTTTTAGTACAATGTAGAATTTGTTGCCTCAATTTCTGGTCATATTTGAATTTCACACGACGAATATGGGCATTACAGTCCTTTCTGGCACGTTTGAAGTTCAGCAGGTTTTCCTCAGTAGGGTCGGCTTGTAAGACCGATAACTTGACTCCCTCAACCTGATAGCCTTCTTACTGATCAAGTTGTACCAGGCATTTTTCTTTGGCTTGATACTCTTCACTCTGCTAGGAATGAAGGTTTTCATACCGAGGTTGACGGCATTTGTAATCATATCGGCGGCGGCATCCACGTCGCTATTGAGGATGCAAAGCGACCAGTTAATTCACCTAAAGAATCTGTTCAAGCCGTCGCAGTTGGCTTTCTCGCTTGCCAAACCATTCCGTTTGGAGTTTTTTTCTTTAATGGAGTGGTTGAGGTACGAGAAATTAGCCGATATAACACAGTGGTCTAACGAACCTAGAGGCGACAATTGTTTATACTGTGAAATGATATAAACCAACGTAGTTCTCCCTCTTGAATACTGTTCATATATATTCTATTGAGAATCATATCCAGATCGATTGTCTCGAATGCTCCTGACAATCCAAAAAAACACAAATAGTCATTTTCTAACTTCTTACCATTCCATTCCTTTTCTATGTAGTCAGTTTCAATTAATTCCTCACAAGTAGAGTGAGTAGAGAACAATTAATTCCAGTTTAAGGAGGAGCTGTACAAATTGGTTACTCCATGAAGAAAAGTGTGGGCATTGAATAGCTCCCTTCGCCTCAAATCCCCAGGACTTGGTGCTATAATTTCAGTGGAGCAATAAGGTTTTGCCCTATTCTGCCTGTGGCTACTCTCGATATTCAGTGGCTGCCTACTATTCATCTACATCCCAAAGTTAAGGTGATTTTTATTCTGGAATTTGACAATGTCTCCCACTGTTCCCCCAAATATTTTAGACCTATCCTCATTTCTTTTGAAAACAATGGAAAGACTGGTTGATGTACAAAGCTAAAAAACAATCTGATATTGGATTCTCAGCACGCGTACCATGTAGCTTAACCCATGGAAACCGCACTTCATTCACTCGTGGAAACCATTAAGAGATCGTTCGAGCATAAAGTGTTCATAATGGTTTTCTTCCTAGATATTGAAAACTCTTGCAATAATGTCAAAACTGAAGCTATAACGAATGCGAGTAGCCTCATCCAGCTATGAAGTACCTCATTTTGAAGATCACTGCTTTAGCTACTAGTGGTGCATGAAATAGTCAAAATCGTAAACAGAGAGGGTCACAAAGTTATAGCATATGCCGGTGATATTGCAAAAAATGTCATCCCAATAAGAGTCATGATGGAATTAGCTATTAATAAGCTCGTCAGGTGAAGAAGAATGTTGTTACTAGGGTCAACTTCTCCAAAACGGAGCTAGTTATTTTAAAGTGGAAATACAAACTACAGTGTATCGACTCACTTAATTTATTTATTTATTTATCTAAGCTTAATACAAGCATCAACTTAAAGCTAAAACTCAAAACTATTATTATTTATTATTATTATTATTATTTTTTTTAACACAATCTTAAACAATCTAACTTAACCTAAAACTAACAGAGGATGGAAAAGTTAGGAAGAGGAGGGAGAGGGTAGAGGTGAGAGTTTGGGTGTGGGGGTGGTAAAATCAAGACAGGACTAGGTGGAATTGAGGCGGAGCTGAAGATCGTTTCGAAGAGTGGTTCTGCTGCAGTGGAAGTTAAATGTTTTTTCCATATAGTTAGCCAAGCGCAACATTCTGGACAGTGGTGCATTATAACCATAATTGGTGCGATGATAAGAGAGACGGAAGAGGGGAATGGACCTCAGGTCACGGGGATTGGTGTTAAATGAGACTAATTCAAGGAGCGCGGGGCAATCAATTTGACCAGTGATTAGCTGATGTAGGAAGAGTAAGTCGGCAATATCGCGACGAGTTTTGAGAGACTGAAGATTGATGAGCTTTAAGCGTCTAGAGTAGGGAGGTAAGTCGTATCTATCAAGCCAAGGGAGACCGCGTAGGGCGAAACGGATAAGCCTGCGCTGGACGGCTTCAATACGTCGGATATGTACAGCATAGTGTGGCGACCAGGCTTGGCTAGCATATTCGAGGATAGGTCTAGCGAAGGTTATATAAAGTGATTTGGTGACGTATGGGTTCGAAAAATCCCTTGACCAACGTTTTACAAAGCCAAGCGCAGAATTGGCTCTATTTATTATGTAGTCAATATGGGAACGGAAGTTAAGTTCCCTATCGCAGATAACACCTAGATCACGCAATGAAGAAACTTGTGGGACAAGCTCGTTGCAGAGCAAGTAGCTCCTATGGGTTGATGGAAGTCGTTTACGGAAGTAGGTGATGAATTGGCATTTGCTGACGTTAAGATGATTTTTCTGGCACCAGAAAGAAAATCTGTTTAGGTCATCCTGAAGTGGGCGAGAGTCATTGGGAGAAGATATGTATCTAAATATTTTCATATCATCGGCACAGTCCTGCACTTTGCGGACCACGCCATATGCTTGGGGTTAATGCTGGATAAAAAAAGAATCAACTAGAACCTGAATATGGAGGACTGCACCAGGAAAGCCTTTATTGCCTTAAAGGCTCTTGGTTCGAAATGGGCACTGGTTCATATCATGATCTTAAAAGAAACTACGACACTAGAATTCCAAGTAGAACGGAATAGGTTTCAATGAAGTTTTAAATATGTCCGCAATAGAGATGGATCCACAAAGTCAATGTATTATTAAGCTCAGCTGATGTAAGAATTACTACAAAAGTTCCGGATCACTGCAGCATAAATCAGGCAAGAATGTCGACAATCCAAAAAGTACCAGCCGCTCTATATTGCTTTAGGTACTAGTTAGCCATGCAGCAATAAAAGCCTTGGAATCGCCAACAGTAGGATTCAATTTGATTAAGCAATGGCGTGGATCTCTCAACAAGATTGCTCATAGATACGAACTCGTATTAAGCTGGCAACTGCAGAGTGGATGAACTGGCCAAATACCATGTCCGTCAGAATCTCACTGAAGGTACCGAAATCCACTCTGCTCCTATAGACATGATTCCACCAAAACACTGTGTCCAAAGATGTAGCCAGACAGAAAGACATTCCAGAAGTCTAAGCGTACCCTCCAACGATTTCCGCAGAAGTTGCAGAGATAAAGAAGGAAAACCCAAGGCAAGTTCTTTTTCAGCAACTTAGACGACCTGTCAGGTGTTTTTCTACTATGGTTTCATAATAGAGCTATCATTTAGACCAAGTGCGCCTGGCTGAAGTTTGGGGTCGGTATGTATTAAATCTTGTGCCGCGTTACGTGTCACAGCCGTGTCTACGCGCCGTTGCTTTCGGTTCCTGGCGATGTGCTTCAACTTCATCCAGATATATATTTTCCAGTTGTCGAGATTATACCTACGAAGACCTCTCTGTGTATACTCGACACATTATTCGACGATAAGACGTAAGGTGTTAATATGGTCAAAGCAGGAAGATCTAGGTCTGGAGCTACTGCAGATGAAGCCTTGTAGAGCTCCGTGGGAAGACCGTGAAGGCCTGCTGCCATGTTTAGTTTGAGCGTATTAATCGCAGCAATTGCTTTATTCTTACCGGAAGGGGTGATGCGAATTCTGGAATTTTGGAGGCAAACCTTCACCCAGCATGCTGTTCAAAATAGCGAAAAGTTATCCCTCATCTCCTAAGCTGGTCCTGATTAGAAATCAGCAGAGAGCCATTCAAACTTTTCACCGCGTGCTGGCGAGAGCTGTGGCCACCTATCAGCTGTTTGGTGATTCTGTACAAAGTTCGCATGTACTCGTTGCTTCTTGGACTTACTCAGCGAGTGAGTTGATGGAATTTCTTTTGTCACGAAAAACGTTACGCTGGATTTCTCTCATGTTCATGCAGTACAGAGACTTGAGCTCGCTTCTGAACTCTGCAGGGGTGGCTGCAATGCGAACGTTAAGTTGTTTCCGCTCTTGCATCCGTCTCTAGGTATCAGCAGATAAGCACGTAAAATGACCTCTCCGTGATGCTTCGACAATATTGGTAATGAGGACATTCTTCATAGCATACCAGTGCTGATTTATACGTATGTTGGGTGGCATGACGTTAGTGATTACTTCTAATTGAACGTAAGTTGTTGCCGATCTACGGGATACCTCAGACTGTTGGTATCATACCTAGTTCCTCAAAGTGTGGTGTTATTGCTTGTGCGGATACTATCTACCATAAGGCCGTGATCTCATTCCAGTCCAATGTCGGCTTCATCTAATCTTCTTCTTCTTCATTTTATCAGCGAGGTTTTGATCCGAAAATAAGGGATCAAACCCTCCCACTTCACCGCATTTCTACTGATCCGCCTGTGGGGTTCGCCTAATCTAGTGATTGATTTAAAAGACTCTATAAAATATTAAGCTGAATGGACAGGCCTTATAGGCCTGCTGGTCATAGATGATGATGAATATCTGTTCAGTTGCTTTACCATTTGACGTAACATATGATATGTCTTATGCTAATATTCACTGTTTGACCTATCGAGAGTGACGCTTTTTCGAGAATTGTAACTTTATTTATCGATGACACTTGGATGGGTTTTCCTATATTATTTCGAAATATGCATTGACTCTCTGGGTTTGCACTGAAGCATCATGACATGACGCAAAAATTGGCTGGCAGCTGAACAAACGAACTATACGAAAACATTCGCTTTCAAATTGCAGAACATTCCGTACCCACATTCTATACAGCTCTGAGTAATCCTATCGAACGTCGTAATCAACTACGATCAAATTTTGTTTTTTTTCCAAGGGGAGGTGAAAATCTTCAACAAGACACTATGAGGATCGACAGCGCGTGCTCATAGTAGTGTGGGATTCTTACCCACTAAAAAACCTCCCTTCAAAACAAACTTGTTTATATTTTTTTTTACTACAACTAAGTATTCGACTTATCAAGTAGTTTTCGTTTCACGAAACAAGGACGTTTTGCAGGTACCTTCCCATTAGAAGTTCCTGCTAGCTCCGCAGTTTAGACGCGGTTACTTATCGCGCTAAGTCTAAAGGTTTTGTTCTTTGTAGACGGCGTAGTAAGTTTCTTTCATCCAAAACTTGGAGGACTGTTATATTAACGTGACTTTCTAGTCGACTTTTATGTTTTCTCGCGTAGTTTTTGATTTCGTCTTCGACTGTTTTAATGCCAAGATCTCTGTGGATATCGCTATTTCTGATATACCATGGCGCATTTACAATACCTCTTAGCACTTTGTTTTCAAAAGTTTGTAAAATTTGAATATTACTTATTTTGGTACAACCCCAGAGTTGTATACCATATGTCCATACAGGCTTTAGCACTTGCTTATATAAAAGCAGTTTGTTCTCTATATTAAGCTTGGAATATTTTCCAAGTAACCAATACATTTCTCGATATTTGTTATCTAGTTCTTTGCGTTTTTTCTTAACGTGTGTTTTCCATTTCAGCTTTGCATCAAGTGTCACTCCAAGATACTTAGCTTCGTTTGCAAACAAAATTTGAACCGAGTTTAAAAAGATAGGCAGATTATTTACTCTCTTATAAGTAAAATTTACATGAACAGATTTGGTCTCATTGAGTGCGATTCGCCAAACCTTTGTCCATTCATTTACTCTATCCAAAGCTTCTTGCAATTTTTCTGCAGTATCTTCGACCGTTTAGCTACTGCCAAGATAGCAGTGTCGTCGGCAAATGCAGCTAGCTCAGTGCCTTCTACTTGCGGTATATCACGAGTGTATAATAGATATAAGGCCGGACCAAGAACGCTTCCTTGCGGCACCCCAGCCATTATTTCCTTAAAATCCGAATATTCGTTTCCACATTTGAGGCGGAATAGTCTATTCGTAAGGTAGTTCTTCAAAATATTATATAGGTGCTCTGGCAGAACTTGTCGTAATTTAAACTTTAAGCCTTCATGCCAGACCTTGTCAAAGGCTTGAGAGACGTCAAGGAATACGCTTGAACAAATCTTTTTTTCTTCAAGTGACTTTTCGATTACATGTGTTATTCGATGTACTTGTTCAACTGTAGAATGCTTACTTCTGAATCCGAATTGATGATCCGGAATTAGATGCCCTTCTTCTAAAACCGGCTGTATTCGCCTAATCAATATTCTCTCGAACACTTTGGATATAAAGGGAAGAAGCGAAATGGGTCTATAAGACGTTTTTTCATTCGGAGGTTTTCCGGGCTTAAGGACCATTATGACTTCGGCGACTTTCCATTGACTGGGAACATATTCTAGTCTAAGCGCGGCGTTTATAATGAACAGAAGCTTAATTAGAGCTTTTCTTGGTAGTGCTTTAAGAACCTCTCCCGTAATTAGGTCGTATCCAGGAGCCTTCTTTGGTTTAAGATTCTTTATTTCTTCCTTAAGTTCGGTAAGCGTTGCATTTCTTATTACGCTATTGGCTATATATGACGTATTTATACTTTGAATAAGAGCTTGTCCACCCAACGGTTTGAAAATTTCTTCCAGGTGGGTGGCAAAAACTTGCGCTTCTCTTTGTCATGCCTGGCCCATTCGTTTTGATTTTTCCTAATTGGGGCGGCTTGAATTTGAGGTTTTTTAATACCTTTAATAGTATTCCAAAGCGAGTAATTAGAATCTTTTTCTCCCGTTAAGCTTTCTAGGTAAGTTTGCATTTCATTATTTTTAAGGTCTTTAATAGATCTTTTTAGTGAGCTGCACAAACGGTTAAGATGTGCTTTATGTTGCGGAGCCCGAGTTTGTTGCCATTCTTCGCGCGCTTTTCTCTTCTCCTTACTCATCTCTCTTATTTCCTGCGGATAAGTTTGAATGTAACTGGACGGCGTTTTCTTAGGTTTGGGAGTATTCTTCCACGCGGCATTCTGTAGGATTTCGACGAAGCGATCAACTTCAACTTCAAGTTCATATGGCGTTTTAAGTGATACGCTCAGCTCAATATTTGCTTCAATATCTTTTTTGAAGCTATCCCAATTAGTTTTCGCGCTGGTTAATCTGGCCGGCCCTGCTTTTTTAACCAGAGCTTCGCTTATCATCATAATGATTGGAGAATGATCAGAGGAGAGATCAAAGCTTTCTTCAACTTTTATACAGTTGCCAGATATTCCTTTAACAATAAAGAAATCGATCAGATCTGGTATCTTATATCTATCAGTTGGCCAATATGTTGGTTTACCAGTCGAGTGAAAATTACAACTGTATTGCATGCCCGCATTATAAAGCTTTCTACCTTTCTTAGAGGCGTACCTTGAACCCCAGAAGGGGTGTTTCGCGTTGAAGTCACCACCAATAATAAAATTGGGTCTAAGGAAGTTGAAGATGTTTGTAAAATCACTTTCTTCAAGTTTACATCGCAGTGGACAATATATAGACGAAATGTTGAAAGCAAAATGTCTATTTCTAACGCGTACCGTGCTTACTTGCATTGCTTCTAATTCAATCTTTACTTCCGCTGAGTGTTCGATATATTCTTTTATAAACAAGGATGATCCGCCTCTGGCTCTTTCCGATGGGTGAAAGGCGTGATACACGCTATATCCCCTTATCTTAACATTCGATTGCTTTGTCAGATGAGTTTCACAGACCAAGCATATATCAATGTCTTTTTCTCGTATAAATATTTCTAACTCGTCGAGTCTTCGTATAAGCCCGTTGGCGTTCCAAGTAAGAATTTTAATCGTTTCTTTCATATTCTGGTTGAAGTGCGCCTGTTGTGGATGTTGTTTTCTAATGCAACTAGTCTCTCGATAATAAGTTTGTTTGTTTTGGATTGCTCTTCAAGTTTCCCAAGAATTAGGGAAAAAACATGGGATACATGATCTTGTGAGCTACCTCTATCACCGTTTTCCAATGTCGCAGCTTGATGATGATGAATATCTGTTCAGTTGTTTTCCCATTTGACGTAACATATGATATGTCTTATGTTAATATTCACTGTTTGACCTATCGAGAGTGACGCTTTTTCGAGAATTGTAACTTTATTTATCGATGACACTTGGATGGGTTTTCCTATATTATATAGAAATATGTATTGTCTCTGGGCTTGCGCTGAAGCATCATGATATGACGCAAAAATTGGCTGGCAGCTGAACAAACGAACTATACGAAAACATTCGCTTTCAAATTGCAGAACATTGCGTACCCACATTCCATACAGCTCTGAGTAATCCTATCGAACGTCATAATCAACTACGATCAAATGCCTTTTTTATTGTTATTTCTTTTGTAAGACTTAGCAAACGACTCGAGGACGTTAATAACGACGTTTATACCAAGTCGTTTCAAAAGACTGAGGTGCAATGATTACTTTACATACTTGGAGAGATAGTATGGCAAACAGCACTAAAACCAATGAAACTTGTTCTACAAACAACAACAACAGATTCTTGAGCATAACAAGAGACTGGTTAAGACGACACGGTCAATATTTGTCTGTGGTGTAAATATTTACTCAGATATAATAAACAAAACTTGAAAGGATTCGCTACTTAAGCAATTGCTTAGGAATTTCTTGATTTAGATACTCGTGTCAAATTCCCTGTATTACAGGAATTTCTTAAAGTTCCTCAATTAAGCTTACTAAGCCGTTGGTGTACTACTTTATCAAATACAAACCGCACTGATGGATAAATTAATAGATAAATCAATTGAAATTGATTACTTGTACAATACAACTAATTAACGAATACATCTTAAATACCTATTTGCCTTTTCAATGAACATAAAAGAAACCGGCTTTAAGGCCACCGAATGGGTTAAGTCAGCGAATACTTTGTTGTTTGAGTGAATCATCATATAATCCTTTCAAGGCTAATGATCAGAAAAAAACTAAAAACAAATCCTCCCCAATGATAAAAATAAAAAAAAATACGTTCTTCTCATTCATGAATGAAACTGTCAGTATCTAGTCGTAGATGAGAGGTCCCACCGATGTTTACATATCTTTTTATAGAAATTGCGTTCTCATCTTGTAAGAGACTTAAGTACTAATTAATGTCAATTGATTGTTAATACATTCCTTGGACTTTCCAGTAATAAATCATATTTTTCTAACAAAAAGGTTGTCAGCTTTTGTAAGAGACACACGCCCATCGAACAGAGACTCCCCACCCAGCCCACGACCTTGACAATTTTTTAAGTGATACTTTTTGCTCATCAGGGAATAAATTACCATAAAGACGATCCAAATAAACACGAGTTGTAGATATCGCAGTAAAAAAAACCTGAAAGGTGACAACTGACGTCTTCATGGTTGATTTAATTTATTCAGTTGAAGGTGTGTAACCCACTGCTCAGGTATTCAGTGATCAACAAGATCCCAACAATTTCCGGAATAGCTATCTATTTTGCTTGAAAATACGTGATGTTGAGGATACTAGCATTTATGATCTCTTGCGGTTAATGGAATAGGAAATCGTGTGTCATTTCCATCGTCTTCTGATAAGAATAGTGTTACTAGGGATGACTTGGCTATTTTTGATGATTGGAAAACCGAAGATTAAAAATGAACAGGTTTGTTCGGCTGTCACGTTTAATGGGGTTATGCTTCGTCAAATCGACGAAGTCCACCTTGAAGTCTTCCTAGTCCCTAAACTATAGTAACCTGAAACCTGAAATGCATGTGGCCGAAATTCGACCATGAACGTGATCAAAATGCTCTCATTTAAGTGCTTAACCCTGGATGGTTATGCATATTTTACGCACACTAAAGTTATGCAAACTGCTAACATTTTTTGCGTATCGCATGTGGACGAAATTCGACCATGAACGTGATCAAAATGCTTTCATTTAAGTGCTTAACCCTGGATGGTTATGCATATTTTACGCACACTAAAGTTATGCTTCGTCAAATCGACGAAGTCCACCTTGAAGTCTTCCTAGTCCCTAAACTATGGTAACCTGAAACCTGACATTGAAATCTGAAATTGGTAAACAAAACTCTTAAACGCATTCTGAATAGAATAAATTAGATTTATTAAAAACCCTGATCTTTTTACTTTTACTCTAACCTGCATCGCGCATCTTCTTCGACTACATACCTTGTCGCGGTGAAGATGCTTAGTAAGGACCCAATGATCCCGACGGGCGATTTGCAGTAGGGCCACCAATGCTGTAAGGTCTTCGAAGAAGGGTATCTGAAGCTAAAGTGTAGTCAACCCATTCTAAAGGGTGGAGTGAGTGTTTCATGTAAACCGTGCCCAGGGATGAAAGGCTGAGGGTTTTTATCAGTCGCTAACGAGCTCCTTCAGGTGCCCTGGCAGGGCCTCTCGTATTAAGCCTTACCGCCAGTAAAACCGGCTATGCTGGCGGCGGAAACTTATCACCGGCTTACTCGTGGGAACATGCTTAAAACTTTCAATACAAAACCAAACAAAAAAACAAAAACAAACACAAATGCATATTCCGAGGCTTTGCAACGCAACGAACAAGGACAACGAACCGACCGACAAACCTACATACAGAGAGACGACGGACAACGACAACTATACGAACACTTCGGATTCTGAAGCCAGATCCATTGACAATTCCGCTTCGGATGCGGAGTCCCAGGCAAAGCCGTATCGGCACGTTGCGGCCGCGCAATCCAAAAGGGGAATACCCCTAGTGCTAAGAGTACAAAACCTTCGCTTGGCAAAGCACATGCTCGCACGGATTCTCGCGAAACCAGGGGAATCGTGGGAGCAGAAGGACAAGGAGTCGCTACGCTAGGCGAGTAGCGTTATCGCTGAGAAGACCAGTGTACCCGAGTCGGGAGGGCAGGCCGCTTCAACGAGTAAGAGTGTGCCACTTGATAGCAAGAGGCCACCCCCAAAACGCGCACGCTCGATGGTACATAGCAAGTCTCAGCCTGAGTCGGGGAGACCTGCGAATGCCAATAGGCCCTTCGGCAACACCCCGAACCGTCAACCTGAGTCGGGAGGACGTTTGGGCGTGGTACCTAAAACGGAATCAATGTCCAAACGTCCTAGATCCCAGGACGATGCCTTCAAGACCCAGAAGAAGGCCAAGAATACCGAGTCGGTGCTCAGGCCCTACAACGAGGTGGCGAAGGATCATCTAGTGTTCGGTGTCTGCGACAGCGGAAATGAGGAGGGTCGTATCAGTGGTGATAACTGGAGGCTCCTCAAAACAAGACTTGCGTCAGACGTTCTGGCGCATTGTCTTAAGAACCCAACTGCTACGCTACCGACCTTTTCGGACGCTGGCTGGTACCTCAACGGTGCAAAGCTCTTAAAATGCAGCAACAGCAGTTCCATCGCGTTTCTTAAAGAGGCAGTACCCAAGCTTAACCACCTTTGGGCCAAAGCTGATTTATCGTTCTGTCACTGGAGCGACATAAAGGTCCGCCCAAGAGCTGGATTCCTCCAGGACCATGTAGTGAATCGGATATCCTGAAGTTGATCCGTATTCAAAATCTTGACCTTCCAACCGCCAATTGGAAGATCATTAAAGTCGATGAACCGGTAGAGGCAGGAAGGTTAGTCTCATTCCTCCTCAACCAAGAATCCCTGGAGCTTTTAAGCAAAAGGGATTACAAAATTTTCTACGGCATGGAAGAACTGGTGCTTGCTAATAGTTTCCTACCATATAAATCTCCAGGTTTAGATGGTATAACACCAGTAGAACTGCAAGAGGGAATAAAACCCATAGCCCCCTGGCTCTACGTGATTTTCAACAGCTGCCTTAAATTCGACTATACTCCATCCTCGTGGAAAAGAGTTAAGGTGGTCTTCATCCCGAACTGCGGTAAGACCTCTCACTATAATCCGAAAGATTTCAGACCAATCAGCCTCTCCTCCTTCTTTCTGAAAACGTTAGAAAGGCTAATCGATAACTATATCCGTTCAAAACTCAAGGTACAAACCTTATCTAGCTCTCAACATGCTTACCGGAAAGGCTTTTCAGTAGAAACAGCTCTACGTTTGTTAGTAGGCACCATTGAAAAATCTCTTGCCGTTAAAGAATATACTATGGTGTCTTTTCTTGACATAGAAGGCGCCTTTAATAACGTCAATACAGAATCCATCACAAGAGCGCTTGCTGACCTGAAAGTGGACTGCTGCCTTTGCATCCGGATAGAGCGAATGCTGAACAGCAGGCAGATTCTATCCGAGCTCAAGTGCTGCTCAACCAAGAGGTTAGCGCACAGAGGCACATCCCAGGGGGGTGTTCTCTCTCCGCTACTTTGGATATTAGTAGCGAATGAGCTACTCACTTCATAAATAAATAAAGGCTACAAGGTCGTAGCATATGCTGACGATATTGCCATACCCATTTCAGGTAAATTCCCCAAACCCTAAAAGATCGAATGAACTCGGCGCTAAATTTAGTAGCGAAATGGACGGACAGCGTTGGGTTGAACGTAAAGCCGTTCAAAACTGAACTAGTACTTTTTACTAGGAAATACAAAACCCCGTTCATAGCCCCACCTAAGCTTAGAAACACGGAACTTAGCTTTACAAACAAAACTGGAAACAGAACATTCTAGACCGAACCAAGAAAGCGGAAGTCGCCATCTACACCTGTAAAAAGGCTATAGGTCCAAAATGGGGTCTTCAACCTAATATAGTCCATTGGTTGTACCTGGCGGCGGTCAGACCAATCCTGATTTATGGCGTTCTCGTCTAGTGGACTGCACTCGAAACAAGGTGCAACACAAACTCTATCGAAAGAGTACAACGATTAGCATGCAGATGCATCACAGGGGCTCTGGGGTCCACTCCCACAGCCGCCTTAGAAACCCTACTTAATATATATCCCATTGACATCTTTAGGAAAATGGTAGCATCTAAAGCAGTCCCAAGACTTCGATGCTCATAAATCGGCCACATGAAAATCTTACAAAACTCCAATCCCAGAGTAACAGATTACATATCCCCATTTATTGATTTCAATATCAAATATAACACCACCATCCCTGACAGATCCGCATGGGATGAAGGTATCATTCTAAATGACGCCGCAATCGAAATCTATACGGATGGTTCCAAAACATCGGAGGGCACAGGATTAGGTATATTTTCCGAATCACCTATGATAAACGCAGTTCTCCGACTTCCGGACCACTGTAGCACCTTTCAAGCGGAAATATCGGCTGTTCGTGAAGCAGCGTGCATACTCTCTATGCACCCGATAGATGGTAAGTCTATCGTCCTTTACATAGACAGTCAGTCAGCGATTAAAGCTCTGGAAACGCCAACAATAAGATCTAAGTTGGTCAAACATTGCCGCGAATCTCTTAACGAGATTGCGGACAGATGCAATATTACTCTGTGCTGGGTCCCAGGACACAGAGATATTCCAGGCAACTGTAAAGCGGATGAACTAGCTAAACAAGGCACCGTACTACCTCAAGATGTCAGTAGAGAGGTACCGGCACCACCAATACAATTGATGAAACTCCGTATGTTTAACGAAGCGCAAGCTATTGCAAACAATAGATGGAGTAATTAGCTACGTGCGTATCGACCAGGAAAATCTGGCCTTTATTAGACGCAAAGAAAACCAAAAATCTCCTAAAAAAGTCACACAAAAATTATCCTGCGTCGTTTCGACGAACATACCTGTAAAAAAAAGATATTTCTAAAGCTCGTTGGATAACATACGTCTGCTCACTGAAGGAAACCACCACCAACTGACGTTGTACGGGAAGGGAGCCGAAGATGTTGGATAGTTTAAGAGAAATTGTACAAAATAAAAGAGGTGTTCGTCGATTCGACGAAGCGTAAGTATCCAGGGTTAAAGCGTTTTGTATGGGGAAATCATGGGTATATGTTCACTTTATTTTACCTGCCCTAACGGAAAAATGGCCGCCGTGGCGCAAGTCGTTAGTGTGTTGGGCTGCGTGTGAGGTTCCAAGCTCAAATCCCAGAAAACACCAAAAAGTTTTTTCACGGTCCCACCTCCTGCGAACGTCTGACAAACATCCGAGAAAAGGCGACAACAAATAAACAATCAACTACCAGGCATACCGTTTATGAACTGTATAGCAAAGATAATGATAGGCGTTATAAATGATAGACTGTATAAGTGGGTGCAAACACACAAAATAAGAAAAGGCTACTCAACAGCAGATAATGTACGCAACTTGGCAGCAATTGTGCACTAGGTAATTCATGGAAAAGAAGAGAGTCATAAACGTGGAAGAAACAAATGTAAGACTGCTTTATATGCTGATGACATAGTAATTCTCGCGTATGACATCCATATAATGCAGAATAAGATAGGCAGATTGGAACAATATTTTGGACAGTGGAATCTAGAAGTGAAGATGAGCGAATCAGAGATGATCTTCTTCCTCCTATCTTGGCGAGGCAATGATCCGAAAACAAAGGATCATAACCTTCCTGCTTCACCGCATTTCTACTGATCCGCCTGTGGGGTTTGCCATTTGACTTCAGAAAATATCGGCAGGCCTCGCGATTTTTGATCACTCGGCTACTGAGGCCAATGAAATGCCGATGTCGTCGCATTTGTGTGATCCAGGCGTTTATAGGCCGCCCTCTGCTGCCTCGCGATGTCTTTGGAACGTTCATTGATATTGCCTTTTTAACAGGGTTTTTTGAACGCGGCAATACCAGCTGAGCCGGTCGCGCTCTATTTATCATTTATCGAAAGATGGTTTCCTTGACGTGAAGCTTTCACGGATCTTCGAACTTCTTATTCGATCAAGCTTTGTCACTCCTGCTGTCATGCGAAGCATCTTCATCTCAGCTGCCGTTAATTTACTTTCATACTTTTTGTACATCGTCCAATATTGTGAACTGTATGTGAGCGCTGAACATACAACTGCGGTGTAATCCTTCCCTTCAACTTAGGTGTCATTTTTCAGCCACAGAAGATAGTGGAGTTCTCCCACCACTTCATCCACCCTACGCTAATGAAGTCATCATAGGTTGCTTTGCTATTGATCATATATCCCAGATATTTTTGTTTTTCTTTTCGCACTTGGGAAGCACTGTTCCATTCAAATGAACGTCTGGAATAGGTTTGAATGGATCAGAGTACGGGCAACATAAGTACTCGATCTTTTTCGAATTAATGCGATACCCATTTCCCTCCAAAACGTCCACCCACACATCAAGTACCTGTTGCAGGGATGTAGGATCCTCACTTATGATGGCTCAATCGTCAGCAAATAATAATTTATGTACCTTGGTGTCCACCACTTTTACACTTTAAGCAGATAGTCAAGGACTGTAATAAAGAGCAAGGGACTTAAGACGCTTTCCTGATGCACCCAGACTTTGATCGGGAACTCTTCGGTTACTCCAGCGGGCATCTTACTCTTGTCTTTGCTCCTTCCTTCATGTCTATGATCATCTGTACATAGGTTTGTGGAGCTCCTCGATATCTTAGCGCCACTCATATCAGATCTCGTGGTTGTCTGTCGATCTGTGGGCGCCGTGGCGTAAGTGGTTAGTGCGTTGGATCACTACGCATGAGGTTCCAAGTTCGAGTCCCACAAAACACGAAAAAGTTTTTTCACGGTCCCACCTCCCACGAGCGTCTGACAAACATCCGAGAGTATTGTTGTCTCGAAAAAGCTTCGCAAATGGTTGCGAGAAGCTAGGCCCTGGCACTTTAAAGAGCTGTTGCGCCAAATACTTGTTTTTTTTTTTGTTGTCTGTCGAATGCCTTTTTAAAGTCAACCAATACAACATGCAAATCCCTTAAGGAATCACGATGTTTTTCCCTTATACTCTGGATTGCATCTGTGGTTTATTAACCCGCGACAAACCCGCACTGATTATCAGATAGCCGTACTATTTTTCCCAATCGGCCACCTAATACCCACTCAACGATCTTCATAGTGTGTGACATTAGCTTGATCGAACGGTAGTTATCATAGTTTTGCGTATCGCCCTTCGCTTTGTACATAGGGAGAAGGTAGCTTTCCCTCCATTGATTCGGCATTGGATCACCTCTCATAAATTTGGAGATGAGAATTCTGAGCCATCTGAACCCGACGTCTCCCATCTTTTTGCAGAACTCAGAGGGCATCTGGCCCAACCGCTTTTCGTTTTTTGGAGTATTTGACCGCCTCTCTAACTTCTTCGACTGTAATGTCGAGAATTTCTTCAGAGTTAGGGGTGGCTCTTGGAAATTATATCGAACAGGCAGGCTTTCGCGCTGGATCCTCCTGCATCGACCACATAAACACCTTACGGATCATAATCGAACAATGCGTTGAGTATAGGTCTCCGCTACATTTACTGTTTATCGACTTCGAGAAGGCTTCGACAGTTTGAATCGAGATGCTATCTGGTTGGCCTTGCGCAGGAGAGGCATTCCAGAAAAGCTTATAGCTATTATCAAAGCTACATACGAGGGCGGAAAGTGTCACGTCGTGCACAATGGTAAGATGTCGGAGGATTTTGAAGTCCAAAGTGGAGTACGTCAAGGGTGCATACTGTCCCCACTATTGTTCTTGGTGGTTATCGGCGATGTACTCCGTGCAGCATTGACGGAAGCTAATTTCGAATTCGTTGGACGATGACATCTTACCTTAAACACCTAGATTACGCTGATGATGTTTGTCTACTTTCACATCGGATAATGGATCTTCATTTGATGGCCCAAAATCTAGAAGCTGAGGTAAACAAAGTGGGGCTAAAAATAAACACAGCCAAAACAAAAGCCCTGAGCACTTCTAATACCCGTGCTCAACTTAACATTGCCGGAAAGCAAATCGAGGAAGTTGATAAGTTTCTATATTTAAGAAGTATCGTCTCGGCTAAACGCGGTGGCACCGAACTGGATGTGTGCAGCAGAATCGGGAAGGCTAAAGATGCGTTCGGAATGCTGTCCAAAATCTGGAGAAGCAATGTTATTAGCTTAAGAATCAAGCTACGACTGTTCCGCTCCAACGTAGAATCAGTGCTGCTTTATGGGTGCAGTACCTGGAAGGTGGACACCATTAACACACGCAAGCTGCAAGTCTTCGTAAACAAATGCTTAAAAATCATCTTGAAGATTTTTTGGCCGAACCGCATCTCCAACGAATAACTTTATCTGAGAACGGGCCAAGAACCTGTAACCATTACTATACGAAGAAGAAAGTGGCAATGGATTGGACACACCCTACGGCGCGAAGACAACTCCATTGCGAAACACGCCATGCAGTGGAATCCTCTCACCCAGTCAGGCAGAATAGCGGGACGCCCTAGGCAAACGTGGCGCAGAACAGTTGAGGAGGAATCGAGGTCTTTAGGAATGTGTTGGAGGCAGCTCAAACGCGTTGCAGAATTCCGAACACGATGGCGCGCAGGCGTGGTTGCCGCCCTATGCCCCCCGTGGGGTTAAAGGATATAAGTAAGTAAGTTGGAAAGTATATCCGGGGAAACTGTTCATTCAAAAGTTTTTCACAATACTGCAGCCATCTCTGCAGAACTTTGTCGTCATCCACAAGAAGATGACCATGAGCATTGTTAATGAACAATGAGCAACATCTGTATTACACTTCGAGGCGAGCTTTTTCGTCTCTATTATTAGAGGGACACTTTGATCAAGCTTTGAAAGCAGCTTTCTTCTTATTTATCTCTTTTTTAGCTTCATCACTCCACCACCATGTTTCTTTGGCGTGTTGGTAGTGGCCTTTTGAAGCTCCCAGCAACGATTTTGCCTTCTGCAAGTTCGCTGTAGGGAATTCTACATATTTTTGCACTGCACTCTTCATGCTCAAATCAGAGATCATGATCTTCAGAGAAAGTAGACGAATATCTGGCCGAGATATTTAAGGACAACCCAATCAAAGTCGTGTCGCAGTACTGTTTTTTGGGAGTTATACTTACACCTCAGATGAATTTTGGAAAGCATGTCGGGAAGGGAAACTATTCTGTAAAAAATAGTATGAATGCCACATGGAATAACTTTCTTAGTAAATAAATTGTTTCACTCTCAGCCAAGTGGAGTCTCTTTCTGGTAGTTTGCAGAGCAAGACAGACCTACGGCGGCGTGCAGGTTTGGGGTTATAAATTGTTTGACGATGTAGACAAATTGCAGCGTTTCTTTGTAAAAAGACATTGAAACTGACTAATTCTGCACCAACTTATAGGTATATTGATGCTGGAGACGGGAATTGAAGACAACCATATGTACACACTAGAATTGCACCTCAGATATTCCTTAAAAGTCATGTTTGAGTATAGCAACCAACGATTACCATATATGTACGAGTATATTGACGAAAAAAGCTATAGCAAGAAACATCTTCGCGCCGTGGCGTAAGTGGTTAGTGTGTCGGATCACTACGCATGAGGTTCCAAGTTCGAATCCCAGAAAACACCAAAAAGTTTTTTTTTTTCACGGTCCCACCTCTCGCGAGCGTCTGACAAACATCCGAGAGTATTGTTGTCATGAAAAAGCTTCTCAAATCGCCGTTCGGATACGGCACTAAACTGTAGGTCTCTTCCATTCGTGTGAAAAATATAACGCACACAACATGAGTGGTTGCGAGAAGCTAGGCCCTGGCACTTTCAAGAGCTGTTGCGCCAAATATAAAAAAATAAAAAAAAAAAAAGAAACATCTTCTGGATAAGAAGAGAAGTATTCAATTTGAGATTGTGTGAGGAAGATTTAATTAGCAATGTATGGAAAAGAAAAAGAAAGGAATTGTTGCGTAATTTAAGGTATTCTTGCTATCAAAGACGAAAAGATCTTACCAAAAATTAAACCATTCAAAGAGACATCTATACTTTGTAGACAATAAAATGCAACAAGATATAGCTTGGATTTTTAAGGATCGCTGTGATATTATTGAACTAAATCTTAAATCATTCATTCAATCTTGAGTACCAATTAGATGTGATGATCACAGGGGAAGAACAAGTTTTATAGGACAAAATTACGGAATTTACTCTTGTCACGTTTTTTCCACGTTATTTCTCTAAAGCCTTATCTTTAGTAGCAGGTTTGCTCAGTAAACAATTTATTTTAATAAATGGTATTTAACGGCTTAGACTATCTAATCATATTTAGAAAATTCAGGAAGGTTAAAAGTTTTTCCCCGGTCTTCACAAGTAATTTAGTTGAAAATTGCACTACGATTGATCTAATTATTTAATTGAGATTTGTTTCAGGAAAAAGATAATCTTCATATTTAATTGGACCCCAACTTGCATAGAGGGGATGCCATATTTTGCCCCAATAATTTGAAACTGAATAGAATTTTTTTTCTTTGTTCGTCAACTAAATTTTTTAGACTCTCGAATTCAATAAGTTTTCCAATTTCAACAAATTCTCTATTTTTTGCGATTTTTACTGAAAATAAGACATTTAAATTTCTTTTCATTAAGTCGACGAGATATTCGTAATATCGGCCAAGTGACCACCGCTAGAGTTGATGTACATTCGGACTTGTTCCACAGCGTTTTCTACGACTTTTCTCAAAATTTCTGCCAATAAATTCTCCACTTCTTGTCAGATATTCTCCATTAGGGCGGTCCAGGTCTGTTTGTTCCTATAGACCCAGGACTTCAAAACCCCAGAGGAAAGAAGTTTGGAACGGTCAAATCGGGCGATCTTGAGGACCAGTGCACATCGTCAAAACGAGAGTGCTGCAGGATGTCCACTGTCGCCCGTGTTGTGCGTGCGGTTACGCCGTCCTGTTGGAACCACCTGTTCTCCAAATACAATTTGTCAATAGGCGGCAGGAAGAAATCATTGATCATGTCTGCCAACGGCCGTCCTCGAAAATACAAGGTGGCGCAAATTAATCATCCAATTTTGTTTTTAAATTACTTTTTTACTAAATAAAAAAAATGACTTTGAGTGATCGAAATCTTTATTTGGACGTACAGCGCTCCATTGCTTATCTATTTGTATACTGCAGCTGTTTAGTTCACAAATATCAAATATGATTGACGTACGACGCCATTTGCATAAATTATAAAATTCTTCCGATAGGGTGATTAATTTTGCGCCACCTTGTATATGGACTAATCACCTTTCCTTCGTAAACGCCTCACCCAACAATGACTTCAAAAGTATTTAATGACACATTCATGTAGTACACGTGTATTTTCAGTGGCTCGGAAGCAATAATCAAAAAAATCATCTTCATCATGATTGAGGCTTAGGAGGGCTTGGCTGTAATTTACACCCAATTGCGTGGTCGGTCGTCTCGTTGATGTTTCAGGGTCCTCTTGGACACCTGCAGCCCCAGCAGCGATATTCCAAACAGAACGGTTGCTCTGGGGCCGGTCACATCTCCTACTGTACCGCGTTGAGCCGCAGTATTTGCCCAGCTGATGCCGAAATTCGAAGTGCTCCCAAATCGGACTGAAGTGCCCGAGGTGAGAAATACCCGAATACGCACCATACGCACCACCTCCCAGTTATGATGAGATCACTACCGCGATCAAAGCGCTCGAGCCCAAATAAGCGGTAGGACTTGACGGTATTCCAGAAGAGCTCTTAGGAGCAGCGCCAACAATATCGGCTGAGTTTCTGCTTCCACTTATAGAGAGAGCTTTCCTGACGAATGGAACAAGGGAATGATCGTCAAGCTTACTAAGAAACGAAACTTATTGGAGTGCAGAACCGGGAGGGGTATCGGCGTGCTGCCTGCTGTAGCTAAGATAGTAACTAAAATCATCCTGGAGCGAATCAAACAACATCTCGAAGACATACTCGATGCCGAAGGTTTTCAATGCAGGCTTTCGCTCTGGATCATCCTGTGTCGACCACATCAACACCCTGCGGGTTATCATCGAACAGTGCGTTGAATATCAATCGCCACTCCCCCTGCTGTTCATCGATTTTGAGAAGGCGTTCGTAATGTCATCAGGGATTTTATTTGGCATGCCGTAGGTATTCCCGACAAACTAATTGCTATTATCAAAGCTACATATGAAGACCCCAAATGTTATGTTCTGCACAGAGGAAGGTTGTCTGAGGAATTGGATATCCAAAGTGGGGTAAGACAAGGCTGCATTCTTTCACCAGTACTATTCCTATTGGTGATTAGCGATGTGCTTCGTGCAGCTTTGTCAACGGGAAACGGAGGAATTGGATGGACTCTTACATCCCAACTGAAATATCTTGACTACGCTGACGATGTATGCTTACTCTTTCACAGAATGATGAACCTCCACCAAATGACAGCAGATGTGGAGAGGGAGGCAGGCGTCGTCGGGCTGAAAATGAATATGGCAAAAACTAAAATCATCAGCCTTGGAACAAGCTCATCGGCTTAAATATGCATTGCTGGACAACCGGTAGAGAGAGTAGATGATTTCCAGTATATGGGGAGTTTTTTCTCGACCAATGGTGGAACCGAACTGGATATAGCCAACAGGATCGTTCAAGCAAAGTCTGCGTTCGGGATGTTGTCTAAAATATGGTGAACCAATGCAATCAGTTTGAACACCAAACTAAGACTGTTCCGCTCCAATGTTGAATCCGTGCTCTTATATGGATGCAGCACGTGGAGAGTGAGCACTACTATCACAAGAAAGCTGTAAACGTTCGTTAATAGGTGTCTGCGCAAGGGGATACAGTACATAACTAAGTAAGTAAAACCACCGACCGATTTATTATTTGTCAAAAACATTGACATAATTATTCCACGTTCTTGAAGAGTATACCATAGTCTATAAGCAAGTGACCATTTTTGCGAGTTATGTCGCCCACAAAACTTGTCAGTATAAATTATTGCTTTAGGTCTATAGGACATGAAAGTAGAACTCTGACGAGATCTTCGCGGTCGTTTTAGGGGTGATGACCACGCGAAGTTGCAAAAAAAAAAAGTAAGTCATTTCGTCCCATCCTATTTTTTGTGGGATGGATGCCATTGAAATTCTATGGTAAATGGTATAATTGCCAGAGCGATATGTACTAGGTCGCAAAGGGGTGGCAGAGCGACACAAGCATGTAACAAAAAGTTTATTTTAAAACTTATTTCATCCAAGCTGAACATATGGCATATCATTCAATTCATCCTGAGTAACATGAAACTATAAATGGCAGAGCGATATCGTAACCGCAAGACCCTACGCCAACTCCTACGCATCTTTCTATGACAAGTTCAAACAAAAAAAGATGCATCGTCAAAAGTATGTGCTCGATTTAAGTGATCGAAGTCTTTATAGAAAGCCCATAAGTTTCAGTTTCAGTTTCTTTATTTAACAGATATGGTATTATATGTACATTGAGACAGTCTCTTGAGAACTGAGAATATAATATTTAGAAAAGAAGCTATATAAATAAATTCAATATTTAGCTGTATATGTACAAAATTCGCCCCCCTGGCAGCTGACCTTCTCGTGGTGGGGGGCGGGCAACGTGACTGGGATGTGCGGATGGGGTAACTTAAATAGTTATTCCCATCCATACAATCCAGTCACGGCTAACAAAGCGCACACCCCATGATGACAAGAAGAAGACGTCCGGCCTCGGATATTGCCAAGCCTGGTAAGCCAGGGCATCCTTTGGAGCCAGGCCTGAAGGGTGTCAGTATGCGAGCGTCTGGTGGTCGGCTTGTCCCGCTCGGCAGCCGGCCGGGTCAAACCCGAAATGGCTACAAGCTTCCTGTCAATGGTCTCGCGAACCATTACGGGGGTTAAGGGGTGAGCGCGCTGTGCACCGATGGGGGCACATATGGACTCTCTGAGATTCGACAACGGCATCGACTTAGGATAGGCACATGGAACGTCTCATCGCTCACAGGGAAGGATCTTGAGCTTGTTAGGGAGGCTGTTAAAAGTCGACTAGATATAGTTGGCGTCTCTTCAACAAAGCAGAGAGGTTCTAAAACTGTGGACCTTTCGGGTGGGTGGAAGCTCTTCCTGTCAGGAGTCGCACCCTCAATGTGTGCTCGGGCGGGAGTGGGGATACTCACAAGTCCCAGGTTGACAGACAGAGTATTGGAGTGGATACCATTAGGAGGGAGAGTTGCGATCTTAAAGCTCAAGCTTGAAAGATCAACTCTGGCATTGGTGCAGGTGTATGCGCCGAACCATCAGTCAGAGTACGCAGCTTTCTTAGATGAAGTTGATGTTGCCCTTGAAAAGGTTGCAGATATGGATTCTTTTGTCCTGATGAGTGACTTCAATGCTCATGTGGGTGTAGATGTTATGACATGGGGGAGTGTGATTGGGAGGAACGGTGATCCTGATCAAAACGCGAACGGAGAGAGGTTGTTGGATTTTTGTTGTGAAAATGGCTTATCCATCATGAACACTATCTTTCCGCACAAAGACATTCACAAATACACGTGGTACCGTCAGAGTCTTCAGAAGAAGTCGCTGATCGATTTCTTTGTGGTACCATCGTGTCTGAAGAGAATGGTTTGTGATGTTCGCGTATTGAGAGGGGCCGAACTGTCAACTGATCATCACTTAGTGCTATGCAAATTGCATCTTAGCGAGAGAGTGCCTCCCCTACCAAAGCGTAAACCAAGGATGGTTACACGCATACGATGGGAGAGGTTACAGGACGATGAGATACGGGAGACATTTGCGCGGCAAATATCTGAGAGGTTTGAACGAATTCCAACTGTTCCATCAAATGTAGAGAAAGAATGGCAACTGTTTTCAACGGCGGTTATTGCCTCTGCGGGAGATGTTTGTGGAGTGAAGCGGCTTGGTGTGGCGGCTGGTGGTGAGAAAAGAACTGCTTGGTTTAAAACGCCCGGAGTTCAAGAAGCCATCAGAGAGAAGAAGAGAGCCTTTAAGGTGTGGATTCACTTGGGGAACTCCGATTCTCGAAATCGGTACACTGAGGCGCGAGAACTTGCAAATTAGCTGTGAAAACAGCGAAAGAACAGTCTTGGAATGAATTTGGCGAGAAATTGGAACGTGACCACAGATCTGCAAATAAGATGTTCTGGCAGACCGTTCACCGACTCAGAGGAAAAAAGTTGAATATCGTTGAAGGAGTCAAATCCAAAGACGGTGCACTTCTTTCCAATGAGGAGGGAGGACATCTTACGCAGATGGAGCGAGCACTTTTCAGAATTGCTCAATCCCGAATAGGGCACCGAAGATGACAGACCTATGGTCGAGAGTTGGGCGGAAAGTAGTCCTACGGTAGAGGAAGTAACTTTGGCGATCAAAGCGCTAAAAGTTGGCAAATCTGCTGGTGTGGATGAAATTCGGCCAGAAATGCTCAAGGCTTTAGGTAAAGAGGGAGTGCAATGGCTCTCGCGTGTCATTAAAGTGGCCTGGGAATGCGGTGAAACACTTGGTGATTGGCAAATGGGGGTGATAGTTCTAAAAAAGGGGACAAAAGAGATTGCGCCAACTACAAGGGTATATCTCTTTTAAGTCTCCCTGGAAAAGTCTTCGCTAAGGTGCTGGAAAAGCGTTCCAGAGCTGTGGTTGAGGACTGTTTGGGGTATGAGCAGTGCGGTTTTCGTCCCGGTAGAAGCACAACCGACCAGTTGTTCACTCTCAGAATGGTTCTTGAGAAGGCCTGGGAATATGCCAAACCTGTCTACACTTGTTTTGTGGATTTGGAAAAAGCATATGATAGGGTTCCTCGAGGCATCCAGAGTTTGCCTCGTGTTCTGCAGGAGTATGGGATTGATGGTTCCCTGTTAAGGGCGATTCAGTCTTTATATACAAACTGTAAAAGCTGTGTTCGGATAAACGGTGTTAAATCAATACCTTTCACTGTGGGCGTTGGACTCCGCCAGGGGTGCGTTTTGTCACCTCTCCTCTTCATTGTATATATGGATTGGATGTTGCAGCGCAGCCGTGGTGGGGAATGTTTCAAAGTGGGAGCCCTAAGGATTAGTCATCTGCTCTTTGCGGATGATTTGGTCATCCTTGGGTCCTCTCAAACCGAACTTCAGCGCGCACTCGAAAGGTTTGTAGCCGTTTGTGATGATGCTGGAATGAAGATCAACGTGAACAAATCGGAAGTGATGGTCGTTTCCAAAAAACCCATTCAGTGCACTCTGCATGTTAGTGGAGTCCCACTGAAGCAGGTGGAGAAGTTTAAGTACCTCGGGGTTCAACGCGCTCAACGTTGAGCAGCTACTTCTCCGAACGGAACGATCTATGCTACGATGGTTTGGTCACGTAGTGCGTATGCCCCCATACCGGCTTCCAAGACGCGCCATGGTTGCCGTGCCATCAGGTAGGCGACTTCGCGGAAGGCCTAGAAATAGATGGTTGGATCAAGTCCGACATCTCTCCTGGAGCCGCTTAGGGATTCCCCCTGATGAATTGGAGTCAATGGCGGAGGATCGAGAAGAATGGAGAGTCCACCTGAGCATCCTATACCCGCGACCCTCATGAAGGATTAGCGGGCCATTGAAAATGAATGAATGAATGTACAAAGTTCAAAAAATTATTAACACTAAGAGAGAAAAAAAGGAAGGGAAGAAAAATGGGAATAGAGTAAGAAGGGAGTTTTAAGCAAAAGGCATAGGTTAAGAAAATGATATTATTGCTGCAAGGAGAAATGATGTAAGATAGCAGTTTTAAAGTTTGCGGGTCTTGACGTACCTTTGATGTGCAAAGCTAAGGAGTTCCATAACCTAATTGTGTGAATGAAAATGTATCGAGAGGATCTAAGGTAATTAAAATTAGGTCTATTAATGTTGAATGTTCTACGACAATGAGAGAATTCCAGTTTGGAAAATAGATAGGATGGTGATTTCGATGTTATAATTTTATGTAGGAATATACAATTTCTCGCCCTGATGTAATGTTGTAACGAACAGCCAAGTAGATTTTTGGGATATATTGAAATCCTATCATATTCCATGAATATATCGAACTGCATCATTAAAGGCTACTTGAAGCTTATGCAGTGAAAATGAATCAAGGCAACAGTAGACCACTTCGGCATAAGTAATAATGGGTAAAATAAGCGTTGGTACTAGTCTTCGACGAGTTTCAATAGGCGTGAAATTAGCAGTCATCCAAAGTTTGCGCAAACATCCGTAAACGTGACGTATGATCAAGTTTACATGGTTGTAGCAGGACGGGCTACGATTGACTACAAGCCCAAGTGTCGTAGCAGACTCTACGAACTTCAATTTAGTATCAGAAAGCCATATGTCTGGAACAAGATTATGTTTGGGGATAGCTATGACTTAAGACTTAGTTGAATTTAAAAGTAGCCGGTTATTCACAGTCCAGTTGCTGATAGAAACCAAATCCTCATTAAGTCGTAATGCCAGTTCATCATCATATAGATGAACGGAGACATGAGTGCATACCAGAGGCAAATCATTGATGAACATACAGAACAAGATGGGCCCCACCTTGGGCACACCCTGTTTACGGGACTTTAGTCTCGATCATCTTTCTCCAACAACGACTCTTTGCGATCTGTTAGATAGGAAGGTGCTTAGTAGCCTCACGGCCATTTCACCGAAGCTTTGCTAGCACTCTTTAAAAGACCTTCGACAAGCACGGTAAAATGCTAATGGGCCTAAAATCTTTAGCCATGGTAGAACTTGAGTTTTTAGCAATGGGAATCACCTTAGCACATTTCCAAGCCTGGGGAAAAGTGGGTGTCATGATGCAGGAGTTGATAATATGCGACAGATGGTTAATGATTTGAGGTAAAATAATTTTTATAAAGCAAAGTGGCACGCCGTCTTCCCCAATAGCATTAGAGTTAATAGATGCAACGATGCAAGCAATTTCACTCTCCGTTACAACATCAAATTCAGCTTCTTGTTGTACGGAAATAACAGGCCTGGCGTCAAAATCGAAGTTATTTGTTGTTACATCACTCGAAAGAAAGTAGTTGTTGAGATCGTCCGGATCTAACACCAAGTCTCCACGAGACAT
The DNA here is from genome assembly GCA_945910035.1 of Brachypalpus laphriformis. Classification (NCBI taxonomy): domain Eukaryota; kingdom Metazoa; phylum Arthropoda; class Insecta; order Diptera; family Syrphidae; genus Brachypalpus; species Brachypalpus laphriformis. The sequence continues at coordinate 285,381,513 of OX246754.1, forward strand.
ATTTATTTCAAACATTATGTCAGACATCATGTTAGAAATTTTTATTTCTTTTATACGGTGGGCAAATTATGTCAAGAAAATTCATTTTCAACCATATCACGTAAGAGCAAACAACGACCAATTCTTGCTTGGCACCGAGTCTCCACGAGACATATTTATTCCAGACTTCATGTCAGGCACCAATCAGCCATGTTTTCTTCGTAGTTAAACTCAAATTGACACTCCCTGTCAAATTTATTTCAGGGTTTATTTTCACAGAGATGGCAAGAAATGAAAGCTGAAATCGATTTCTTGAAATGAGTCATTTTAAGAAATTTGCGGTCTCCATTGGAAATTTCGTTTGCATGAAATATTTCTTACAATGAATTATTGCCAGTGGAGACCAGGGGTAAAGCACAAACGTTACTGTTCTTAGAGATGATCCCAATCTGTCGAAGATTTCTCCACAGTACTTTAGGAGGTAGTGCGGTGTTTAACTTAAAGGAGTAATAATTTCTTTTAGACTCCCGGACGATGCATGTCGCGTTATTGCGTGCACTTTTATATGCGTTCCAGTTGATGTGGAGTTGTTTTATTTGAAAGCGATGACTTGCAATATAGTAGGTCTTAAACATTTAAAAGAAATCAATGTTATTATATTTACACTTTGTGAGAATGTAAATTTGATTGCTTAAGTTGAACGTCTTCATGCAAAACCATCGATGGGCAAGTTGAAAAAGGTCACTTGGCTTATTTTTCTTCCGTAAATACCTAAGCACACATAGAGAAATGCATGAGCCACGTAGGTCCAGAAAAATATTATAAAGAACAATGCAACGCAAAGATTAATTTATGATCTGTAATGTTTTGCAATTTCTAACAACACAACACAAAAGAAAAAAGTAAAGAAATCAATCACCGATGCATCGTTTATCTGCACCAAACTGAGTTACAAACTGCATTCAATTTGAATTATTGTAGTGTAAAAGTTATGAAGGAGGAAAATATTGATGTAGCAAAGGTATTGTCATATCCATTATCTCTGTTTTTTTTTTTTTAAATTTGGCGCAACAGCTCTTCAAGTGCCATAGCCTAGCTTCTCGCAACCACTCATGTTGTGCACGTTATATTTTTCACACAAATGGAACGGACCTACAGTTTAGTGCCATATCCGATCGGCGATTTGAGAAACTTTTTCGAGACAACAATACTTTCGAATGTTTGTCAGACGCTCACGAGAGGTGGAACCGTGGAAAAACGTGTTGGTGTTTTCTCGGATTCGAACTTTTAACCTCATGCGTAGTGGTCCGACACACTAACCACTTACGCCACGGCGCCCACTCTAAATAACTCTGGTTCATACAGGCTTATGTCATGTTGACGGAGCCATTTGCAAAAACGATAAATCCGTGTTGACGAAACACTTAGAAGCGAAAGTACAAAGTGGAATCCCAAATAAAATTGATGCTGTACTTTTAGATGGCTACTTTATGTTGCATTTAACAAGAGATATTCCTAAAAGTTTTGGAAATACATATACATATTAAAAAAAAAAAAGTGTGTGGTCACCAGATACAATTCAGAGCGAATAGATGTTTTTTTTCGATCGGTATTTTTCTCCAGCAATAAAGGAGTAAAGGGTTTTCTAATAGGGACGGGTAGATGTAAAATTGAATAAAACAAGTTGTGTGTGAGATATTAAGGAATTTTTTATTTTATTTGAAAGGCCTGTCAATGACATTATGTGTGGAATATGGCATGGCCGCCGTGGCTTCGCTAGGTGGCGCGCATCCGAGAGGTCCACTTTTCGATGACTCTGGCGCATAGATCAGGCTGAATTTGAGCGATGGGACGGGTTTTGTTGACTTTGGGGACAGCGGTCGTTTGCGGCTTATTGGCATAGACCTGCGACTTAAGCAAACCCCACAAGAAAAAGTCTAACTGGGTCAAATCGCACGATCTCGGTGGCCAGTTCGTGTCGCCTATGGGTGAGATAATCATCGCTCAAATCGCTCGTGCAGAATGTCCATTGTGACATTAGAACCATTGTTGGAACCACATGTCGTACTGTTGGAATCACATGACGTACACATCCATATCATCCAATTTGGGCCTTAAGAAATTGGTTATCATTGATTGGTAGCGCTCTCAGTTGATGGTGATGGCCATGCCATCGCCGTTTTCGAAGAAGTACGGATCGATGATGCCGCCGGGCCACAATTCACACCAAACAATAGATTTCGCGGATGCATTGCCAGTTGCTGGACCTCATGTGAATTAGCATCGTCCCAAATTCAGCAATTTTGCTTGTTGACGTACCCGTTCACCCAAAAATGGGCCTCGTCGCTAGAGATGATTTTTTTTGCTGAAATCGGTGGCTGCTTCCAACTGCTCCAGAACCCAGTCAGCGTACACGCGGCGTTGTCTATGGTCGTTTTCCTTCAGGTCCCAGGTCAGTTGGATTTTGCGCGGATATAGGCCCAAGTCCCGACGCAAAATTCGCCAAGTTGATGTCTGCGAAAGGCCGAGTTCTTGTGCGCGGCGCGGAATTGACTTCCTCGGGTTCTCCTGCTCACTCTCACGGACAGTGGCGATGTTTTCGGCAGATCTTGCGTTTCGTTGACGTGCGGGTGTTGGCTGATTGTTCACTGAACCGGTCGACTCGAATTTGGCCACCAAATGCTAAATAGTAGACTGGGAAGGACGACCATATAAACGGTAAAATGGGCGCAACGCGCGCATCGTTGCGACAACAGAACACCCATTTTGATAATAAAGTTTTATCATTTGCACGTGTTGCTCGACGCTGTAACTTGCCATGTGTCTTGCCTTCAGTGTCTGAAAAATAAAAAAACAGTAAAACTAACAACAACAGATAAAACAACATGTCCACCATGAACTGTCAAAATCTATCCGTCCCTATTGGAAAATCTTTTGTAAACGTGACTTAAGAGATGGAATTTAAGTGGATTATGTCATTTTCGACTTAGAGTGATTGAGACCGCCAGATTATTTTAAAGAACTAAGAACTAACATGTTCAAGGAAGCACTAGTGAATTTTTTGATGATGGATTGGTAGCTTTTAGCTAATCTATGACTGCTCTTGCGAATATCATGAAAAGTCAGACACAAAAATTATTTTTAATATTTGCATATACAGCTCAAATATTTTGATTAGATATTCTGATACAGATGTACTACTCGTACTTATAATATAACTAGCGGGCACCCGGCGTGCGTTGCTGCGTCTAACAGAAAAAGAAATAACTGTCAGGTAGGCGCCTGGGGCTAAGTCTCTAAGAGAACAGTTTTGTACCGGGCAATAGTGGGTAAATTGTCCAAACTTAAATATATACATCCATTTTTTTAGTACTACAGAACTATAATACTAAAGTATTGGGTGTGTTGCTGAGCCTAACAAAAATAAATAAATTGTAGTACTAAAGTACTACTAAATTACTACTAAAGTAGTGGGCCGATTTTGACCAAACTTCACAGGAACACTCACGGCACCAAAGATGGCCTAAAAATTTGAGGTCAATCGGTTCAGTGGTTTCCGAGTCCATAGCATGCAAACATACAAACAAACAAACATACAAACAAACATACAAACATACATTTTATTTTATATATAAGTTGAATGCAATAAATTCAGGGGCGATGATTCCGATGATAAAGTATTGCGTGTTGAAGAAGAATCGTGCAATAAAGATAAGGATCGTTTATTATCTTTCTATATGTTTATAATCAAAAACAAAATAAAAATTGCACTTCTGATACGGGACAAAACTGTAGGTCCCTCCCATTCGTGCGAAAAATATAACGCATACAACGCGAGTGGTTGCGAGAAACTAGACCTAAGCCCTTCATGGGCTGTTGCGCCAAATATGAACATATGCACGGGCTTTCTATAGAGACTTTGATCAGTTAAATCGAGCACATACCTTGACGATATAGCTTTTTTTTGATTGAATTTGTCATAGAAAGATGCGTAGTAAGCAATATTCATTTCGCTCTGCCGGGATCTTGCGAGTTGCGACCGCGATACCGCTCCGCCATTTATAGTTTCATGTTACTCAGGATGCATTGAATGATATGTCAAATTTCCAGCTTGGACGAAATGAGTTGAAAAATTCACTTTTTGTTGCATGTTTGTGTTGCTCTGCCACCCCTTTGCGACCAACATATCGCTCTGTCAATTAATCAAATATCATAGAATTTCAATGACATCTATCCCACAAAAAATTAGAGGGGACCGGACTGTAATTTGGTTCTTTACTAATGCTAATTCCTTACCTCGCCTACTCAGCTATGGGGAATAGTTTTAAACGGCTATCCCAAGCCAAAACGTTGATGGCTAAGGAGCCGAATTGAAAAGAAAGACTATTGCAACCAAGACTTCTGATCATCGAATCTATTTTATTCAAAATTTTTTAGTCTATTTATAGAAAATTTCTTACAAACTACTTACAGTAAAATTAAACATACATAGAAGGCAAAAGAAATCTGCATTTCGCGATAAGCTCGGCAGAATTCTACCTTCATGACCTGGAGCCTAAATCAACAATTTATAGCGACAAATTTTGTGGACGAAATAAACCCTGTGTAAATGTAAATGGTTCTGGTTCTACGCATTTTTTAGAGCTCTGAGATATAACAAGAAATTAACGCTCCCAAAAAGTGGGAGTAGCCGAATACACCCTATTGTTCTACATTCTATGACTCACTACGGAACTATGTAAATTACCACGTACATATCTTCATATGTATATTAAACTAAATACAAGGTTTTAAGTTTCTTTTCAGAATTATGTGCAGTGCAGTACGACTGTAGTGCAGATTCAGTGCGGATGCAATACGATTGTAATGTGGTTGTAGTGCGGATGCAGTGTGCAGTAGCGAATACAGTGCGACTGTAGAGCGGTTAGAAAGTGCGATATGCTACAGACATTTTATTATTTATCTATTAATCTTAGTAGTAAAGTATAGCGTCGATTCTCCGAACTAAGTGGGGCCGAGGGTGGGTCGGATAATTAAATTTGATCGAAAAATTCGGATAATCGAACACATAAGCGAATCGAATGAATATCAGGTGTGCCGTCGCTCCTCAAATCCACGATGAACCACGACCTGGAAAGTCGGGTTCTTGTGCACAACTTCTGCCTTCGAAATGACATGGAGCTCTGGCGATCTGAGAACACTGGTTTCACCGTGTTCAATGAAAGAAATATGGCAAACAATGCCATCGCCGATGAAAGTTTACATCCCCGTTCATTTCGAAGGCAGAGCTCCAAGCGATCTTCCAATCACTAAGAAAAAAGAAATCCGTAGGAATCGATGGTATACCCAACATAGTGCTTAGACATCTTCCTCCAGAAGCGGTGAACATTTACACCATCCTGTTCAGTAATGCAATGAATAATGCCCATTATCCAGTGCATTGGAAAACATTCCATTCCCATTCCAAAAAAAAAAATAAAGATAGTTCCAATCCGGGGAATCTCCGGTCGATAAGTCTACTTCCGAACATCAGTAAGGTATTCGAAAAAGTGATCCATAGAGCCCTGACTAAGTGGGTTAAGGACATGCACATAATTCCGGATAATCAATTCGGTTTTAAGGCGGGGCATGAGACCATACATGCCGCGTCTAAACTGGTATCGGATATCCAATGGAACAAAAGCAAGAAGCAATGCACGGGTGCCTGCCTGGTTGACTTAGAGAAGGCCTTCGATACCGTATGGTTAGATGGACTCTTCTACAAGCTGAGCAGGCTGGGCATAAGTAAACCACTACTGTACATACTTTATGACATGCTCACCAGTAAGAAGTTCATTGTGAAGAATGGCAATGTGACGTCTGCTGGAACTTTTGAAGTAAAAAATGGTCTGCAACAGGGCGTGGTTAATTCGCCGATCCTTTTCAATATTTACACGAGCGATCTCATAGGTTCACTTCACCATGCCATAGCGTACGCAGACGATTTGGTCGCGTACAGATCAGGGCCTAAGATTGAGGTAATTGCAATAATCTTGCAGCGTGACTTCGATATGATCAAGAGATACTGCGACGACTGGCAGTTGAAGATTAACTTTCAGAAGTCGGAGACCATCCTATTCAGAACGCCGTTGTCTGGGGACTCTTGGGACACCAGAAAGAATTGGCGAAAGTTCTCCATCGTGGGACAACACGGACAGCCACTTGCGAGTCGAAGTGTAGTCAGATACCTTGGGGTCTGGCTAGATCAATATCTATATTTTAACAAGCATATAGATGCTGCTCTGTCCAGAGCCAAAGTTGCTTTCGCCCTTACAAAGAGACTGTTTTATAGCAGCCAACTCGATGCAAGGGTGAAGGTAATCTGCTACATGGCCCTCATTCGGCCTATGCTCGCATATGGATGTCCCGTGTGGTTCAACGTGGGGCCAAGCTTGTTGGAAAAGATGCGGATGTTTGAGAGGGCTTGCCTTCGTTTTTACAGAACACCAGAGTCTGAGTACATAAAATTCTATCGTAATGAGGTCCTGTACAACAGGGCGAATCTGATCAGAGTGGATAATTTCTTGATCAAGATGATTCGAAGGCACATTGCAAGAGCAATGACTTCTATGAATAGCCTGATCTTTGGGGCTTATTACCCCAACAATCTCTACCACGAGAGTGTGCGCCTTAACGGCTTTATCCCTCCAGAAGCGTTCTTATATCTCGATCAAAGAGGTCTGATCCAGGATAAGTTAGCGGTGCCGCTAATCTTCCACGTCGCCAGAACAGCTGTGGATAGGCGACTCAACTACGACCGAGACGTCGCACAGGGTAGTGAAGAGCGTCTCCGGTTCAGTAGAGCGGTTTCAGTCCGCGACATTAAAGATGTCAGTAGGCAGCATGGCCAATTTTGGTGGCTTATTGAAGAAGAGGAAACGCCGTTGTCGTTTCCCCCTAATCCGGGTTAGCCTGTAAATGAGGCAGAGCGGGTCGTCTAGCCATGGCCGGCTTACATAGTTTTAAGGTAGTCTTAAGTTTGTCTAAAAAAAAAAAATAAAATAAAAAAATAAAAAAAATATAACACAGCACTTGGCTAAAAAAAAAAAATATAGCACAGCACTTGGCTAAAAAAAAAAATAAAAAAAAAAAAAAAACAAAAAAAAAAAAATCAAGCACAGCACTTGGCTTAAAAAAAAGAAAGAGTGTATTTAATTACACTTCGTTTAATTTAGGTTAAGTTTATTTTTTAAGGTAGTTTATAAGTTTTATTTAATAGTTTAAAAAAAAAAGTCCGTTTACTAAGTTTTTTTTTTTATATGCAATAAACATTTTTCTTAGTTCTTGTTTGTTAAGTAGTTAAGTTACAATAAATAAATTTAGTTAGGTTACGTCGAAAGACATAGGTTAAGAGTTAAGTTTAGCTTAACGCGCCCGCATGGGGCCAGTAAGTTAGAATAAGATAGTTAAGTTAATTAAGCTAGCTTTAAGCGTTTTTGTTAGCATGTAAGATATAATGAATTGAACTAATAAAATGCATTAAAAATGAAATGAATGTCGCTCCTCAAATGTCATGTAACTGAAACCAAAGCAAAATACACAAACATCAAAAAAAAAAAAGGCCACACTTTGACCTGCCCTGTTTACCAGGGTTGCTAAATGTCACACTTTTTGGTTTTTATACATTTTACCGTAAAAAAAGCGTATAAAAGTGTATAAAAGTGTAAAAAAGTATCTAAAAGTGTATACAAGTGTACCTATAATAATAAGTGCCTATTCTCTTTCTCAGCAAGAGCAACAAACAGATAGCAGGAAACAGGGTAACTGACCAAATCGTGAAGTACCGTATTTTTACTGGAAAAACCTAATTTTTTTGGTTCGTGTTCGCTCATGTACATGTTTGATTCAGCTGTTGCAATTTCCTCTTTGCACATTCTGTAGTCAAGTCATCATCAGCAGTCAGCACAGCAAAGCAGTCAGGGACGCAGTACGCGAACTTGAACTATTTGAATTGTATTCAGTGGAACTTATAAGGTAATAATAGCTTAACGGTTCTTATGATAAATAGATATTTAATTGAAAAGATATTAAGAAAAGAAAAATGAATAAAAAAGGAAATGGTGAGATTTAAAAAAAAAAGATAATTTGTGTGCTATCTATAAAATATTTTAAGAAAAACAACACTGCTTTAAGTTCGATTGGCCGACCCTTACATGATTTGTGGGAAAAGGACGTATTTGATCGGGTACAAATCGACGGAAAATTGATGGCGCTTTGTTGTTTCTGTGGGGCAAAATTGAAAAATACCTCGAAGCTCAGACTTCAACGACACATGTAACTTAATAGTAGTTACTTCCTACTGCTTGTTTATTGTAACAACTGTAATGTACATTCTTAACAGGAACATATGTAAACAGAAAACACCATCAAAAGACCAATCTGCGCATGCAGCCTCTGAATCGACATCCGCTTGTAATCCAGATCAATCTTCCCAAGACCTAACATTTGATTCAGACCCAGATTTAGATGTGGATATGGTTTTGAATACTAATAGCGTTGAGATCTCCGCATCTGTTCCTAGATTGGATCTAACGCAATACGTTGAGTTCGAGGTTGACACAACAGAAATCTCTGAGTTTTGGTTCTGGATATACTGTCCTTGCAGTAGTTAATGATGTACGATTCGGTTAAGTGTTTTTTTTTTTTTTCAATAATTTAACCCTTTTACGATTGTGTAGGGCAAACATGATACCCCGTGCCGATCAGACAATCAACACCAAAAAAAGCAAACTCAACTACATCTATCAGTTGAACTAATTCTTCTGATGGTACAAGCTATGCTATTCAACGTCAGCAGCAGCAGCAGAGAGAGCCTTATCCACCAATTCCCTTGCAAATATAGCATCCATCTTTAAATCGCCGCCAAGAAAAATGAAAAAGAAGGAAAGAGATTTGACAAGCAGATATATTGACAAGATTACTCCTTTGGAGAAGGAAGAAATTGATATTTCGTTGGCAGAGTTCTCTTTTGGGTGCAATATTCCCTTCACTGTTGTAGAATCCGACCATTTTAAAAGGTGCTTGAAGAAATTGCGATGATCCTACACTCCTCCCTGCCGCTCAACTCTATCAACAACATTACTTGTTAATGTGCATCAAAAAATTATTGCTGAGGATGCAAAAGCCATTGGATCAGGTGGGCATTCGGTGTTGCTAATTGACGGCTGGAAGAATTCATCTGCCAATACAAAGAATGTCATCACGATACTTCACGCAGCTGGAGCTCCCGGTCACAGTATTCTCCTAGAAAGTTTTGACTTTTCGGAAATTAAAGAAACTGGTGAAGAATTGTGCATGGTTTGTGAGAAATCAGTTGAAATAGCAAAGCAACGATATAATGTTGACGTTTTTGCGGTTGTCAGCGACAACGCTAGTAACATGATCCGGATGGGGAGATCTATAAACATTATTCACACAACCTGCAATAGCCACATCGGCAATCTTCTCATTAAAGATTTTTTGGCTGAGGAAAAGCTCATAAAAAAAGGAGGAACAAAGGTAGTGCTTCCAAATGAGACAAGACGGACGACACAAAGGAGTACAATCGATAGGTTTTTAAAAAATTTGCCCATAATGAAGCAGATATGTAGTTGCAGAGCCTTTGAACAGCGATGTCGTTACTGGGGCCTTAGTCAGTGCTTCCTCTGCTGAACTTTTTTTTAAAGAAGAATTTGTCGAAGACTTAAAAAAGCTCCACATCGATTTAGACCCCATATGCAAACTCATCAACCAAGCACAGGCCAGCGAATTTTTAAAGCAGATGCAGTGGAGGAATGGAAAACAATTTTAAACAACGCCTTGAAGAATGGACATGGACAATGTCACAAAAAAATGTTGGTACGGACAGTCAAAAATAATGTTTTCAGTGTGCATTCAACAGCAAATTATTTGCACCCCAAATGTAGAGGGCAGCTTTTTCCTCTGAAGAAACGCTAAAAGTAGATGAAAACCTTATTTCGATACTGAGTTCAAAGGCCATGGATTCAATATTTGCTTACGATAACAAAGCAGGAATTTTTTCCTTACTTAGTGAAAGAGGACGGTAGCCACATACTGGCATTTCGCTAAAAGGCACCACATGTAAGTTGCAAAATACTCCCAAAAAGGTTTAAGCATACCAGCTTCTTCGGCACAATTGGAAAGGGTGTTTTCCAATTGGTATATGATGCATAGTGATTTAAGAAATCATTTGGATTTCAACAAGTCCAAAATGTTACTTAACATTTACTATTCCCTTAAAATAAAGGACTCGAATAAATCGGAGCTGTATTAAAAATCAAAATGCTTTTATTGTTTTATTTCTTAAATTCTTATTTTAAGGATCTTTATGCATTTCTTAGACTTTTATACATTTTTTTCAGTTTTATACCTAATCCTCGCTTTTATACACTTTTATACACCAGCAATATTTTTCAGATGTATAATACACACTTTTATACACGTAGTTTTTTTTTCCCCTTTTTAGTATAGCATGTGGCCGCCTTGGGCTTTTATAAGGGATTCAACCCTGTTTGGCATTGAATCGTAAATGCTGGTGATATAATGGGTGTCAATTTCTTAATATCAATTTTTTTTGGCTTTTTGTTTCATAGTTTTTATACCCATTCGATGTGAAATATGCTCAATGGGATTCATGCCAGGATTATTTCCGGGCCAATGGAGTGAATTTATGTCCAGAATTGGATAAAATCGATAAAACCCACTATAAAGATTAATAAAATTACCAAAATAACAGCGGACAATTCATTGTTTACTTACGGTCGTATCACGATGTCAAGATGCGGAATCGTCCTCTATAGAGGTAACCACATCATTTTCTATGGCCTCTTTGTATTTTACAGCATTTATGGATCCAGCCACTATCAAAGAAAGCCAACTCCTATTGCCTTTAGACTTTTTCGGACGACCTGCTACACATTCTGCCTTCAGTCGTTCTCCAGGTCGTCGTCGAACTGTGGTCTTTCCGTCTCAGGTTGAATTTGGACTCATTTGAGAATATGACCTTTTGCCAGTCATCTCAGGTCCAATTCTGCCTTGGGCATTCCCATTCTAGACAGCTTTTCTTAATTACTGGCGTAAGAAGCGATTTTTTTGTCGTCTGGTAGGCAAATAAACCGGCTTCGTTAAGCCGTCTTTGAACTGTTGTCACAGAGATGTCTATGCCGGTGGTTTCCACAATATTTCTCCTTACTTGTGGTGCAGTAACGAACCTGTTCCTCAACGTTGTCCTCTTTATACGAGAATGGTGATCGATTCTTAGAGTAGCTCATCTTTTTCGACCGCTTCCACTTTTCCGCTCTAAGACAACACTTTCTTGATACTTTTTAAAACCCTTCTTATCGTCGACTCGTTGAATCCTAATCGACAAGAAATTTCTCTCATCGATTCACCTTCCTCCTTAAAAGCAAGGACTTGACCCTTTTCAAATTTTGTTAATTGCATCCTGCTCTGTGTACTTCACTTCACTTAAAAAAAAAAAAAAAAAAAACGAGTAAAAAATCAGGGCGACTTCGAAAACAAGGAAACCTCTGACTAAAATAACTATTAAGAATCCTAATTACTCGGTAATGAAAGGATTTTTTCCTTTCAATAAAATAAGGAAACAGAGCAGGTCAAAGTCCAAATTTCCTTTTGTACTCGAGTGCGGCTTTGTTTTTGCATGTTAGTGTAACGGGTGGGCCATCTAGTGATTTCTTTTTAAGTCATAGGTTATTTTGACACTGACAGCTGTTTTCCCCTCGAAATCTTGACAGAAAATCAGTTTCATACCTCCGCGGAACGAAATGAGTCGCTTTACGCCTGAACAACGTTGGAAAATATTGCAAACTTATTTCCAAAGTAAGTGCTGTGTAGCCCAAATAGTGCGTTTTTTGAAAAGAAGTTTTGGCCGAAATGAAGCACCCACCACGCCTGCTGTACGCAAGTTTGTGCAAAAGGTTGATGAGACTGGTATGCTAGTGGACAACACTCATGGTCCCCGTCGTCGTACGGTGCGCACAGATGAGAATGTGGATGCTGTAGCTGAGAGTATGAGACTCAATTCATGAACATCAACTCGTAATCGATCTCAACAGCTCAACATTTCACGCATTAGCCTGAGGAGAATTCTGCACAAAGATCTGGGATTATTCGCTTACAAGGTTCAATTGATTCAGCAATTGAAAGCACACGACCATCCGCTTCGTTATCGCTTCGCAGTTTGGGCCTTAGAGCAGCTTGAATTGGATAACGATTTTGGGCGAAAAATCATCTTTTCTGACGAGGCACATTTTCATCTCGGCGGCTACGTTAACAAACAAAATTGCCGCATCTGGGGCTCGGAAAACCCGCACGTTATTGTCAAGAAGCCAATGCATCCACAGAGAGTGACAGTTTGGTGCGGATTGTGGAGTGGTGGCATCATTGGACCATTTTTCTTCGAAAATGAGGCTGGGAACAACGTTTCGGTCAACGGTGGGCGTTATAGAGCCATGTTAACGACTTTTTTTTTTCTGAAATTGAAGACATGGATTTGGACGACCTCTGGTTCATGCAGGATGGCGCGCCATGCCACACAGCCCATGTCACAATCGGTCTTTTGCGCACCAAATTCCCAAATCGTGTTATCAGCCGTTTTGGCGATTTCAATTGGCCGCCTTGGAGCTGCGATTTGACCCCTTTGGACTTTTTTTTTGTGGGGAACCGTGAAGGACAGATGTTATGCCAACAATCCGGAAACGATTTAAGCACTTAAGGCCAATATCATCCAATCAATCCGTGAGCTACAGCCCAAAACCATTAACAAGGTTTTGGAAAATTGGAGTGATCGAATGCGCTACTGCGAGGCCAGCCGAGGCAGCCACTTGAACGACGTTGTACTCCATAATTAATGGGAAGATTTGCCCTAACTAATAAAGCCATAATACATGGAAAAGATGTCATTTTGTTCATTTTATTGCATTTTTAAAAAGAAACTTGTAGTTGGCCCACCCTGTATGTATTGAACATAAATTGAAAGGATTTCATGTCCGCACTTTACGATTTGTATATTTCGCATTTCGTTTCTGTGTTATATGATACAAAAGGAAGTGGTATACATGTATGGCGAAGCTACAGTTGTATAGAAAAATAACGATACATTTTTTTTTTTTTTTAATGCATTTTTGCTGCTTTTTCTTCGTTTCTAGCTCATTCTAGCTCATTCTAGCTCCAAGGTAAATTTTAAATGAAGTCCTTTTTGCTTTTTCAGATACAGAACATAGCTTTCACAATATCGAACAGTTTCACGGCTGTTTCACGGCGTTCGGATAACTGACGTTCATTTGCTTCCGAGGTAGCGTTCGGATAACTGACGTTTCGGTTAATTGACGTTCGGATAATCGACGCTCTACAGTATATACAAAAATATAGATGAGAACATAGCTACAGTTGTGTAAGCCCGTGTATAATAGTTACATAGTTTATAACGAATCGTATAATACTTTTGTGATATCTTTTTGAGTATTGAAACTGCCCGCTTAATCTTCATTAATTAATTTATTCAAATAAATTCTTAACGCTAGACATAATTAGAACAACGTCTGTCTTCTAAGCCGACTTAAACTGGAGTGCCGGGGAAGTACTTGTCAAAATCACAGTAGGTATTATGTACTTAACAATACGTGTCACCAGATATCGCCTGATTCTGTTGTAAGTTACTTTTGTATATAATACATAGCAACTTTATACTTCTTTTGGTGCACAGGTGCTCAGTACTTTTTGCAGATTGTTGTCAAATATTTTAACTTTACACGATATTAGTAACCTTAATATATATTCTACCCTTCTTTCTTATCAACCATAATTCTCTTTCTACTAACTGCTAACATCAATTGTAATCGCTTATACCTACTTTGATTTCAAATGTGATTTCATATTTAATAATGTTACGTATGCTCTCTTTGAACTTGTGTTATACTTAAGCTTTTTGATATATTACGAGCTAAACTAAGCATATATCTTTTTCGGACGATCACCGTGTGCGGTTGGTCATTTTGAACATTTGTTGTAACATTGAATAAACTTTGTAAAATTATTCTATTTATTATTTTTCAATCAACCAAAAAGCGTTTAATAAGGCACAAATGTACAATACACAGAGATTTTTTGGGACATTCCCCATACATTATTACAAAACAACAGGCATTAACTCAGTTCTTCCTTCCTTGACCGGAGCACTCTTTGTGACCATGCATCCCGCTTGAAAAATGTATCTACGAATATGGCATGATTGAACTGCGTGATATAACACAACGTTCACGTCTACTGCTGCTTGCTTTGCTTCGTAAATAAGCTTTCAGTAACAAGTATTTTATTAAAAATATGGTGGCCTAAAAATATGCCCAATCCATTCGAACGAACTTCTTTGGCTTTTACATGTTTATTTCTATAATGTGGTCGCGCTTAAGGGGTAACGACAGTGCAGGCGTTGAAAAAGATAGACAGAGAGAGGGAAAGATTATTGTAGTGGTTTGGAATTCAGATCTTAGGTTTCAGAAAATCTCCGGAGGTGGTGTCCAGTAAACTGGGGAGCCTTGGTCTGTTATTTTATCTTTGCTTCAGTATTTTTGTTTTTCGAGCCACCTGAAGTCACAGGCATATCAATAATCAATGGCGGCAGATTCGTGCTCCGCAACATAAAGCACATTTGAATCGTCTGTGCAATCCGTTGAAGAAGACTAATTAACCCTAGAAAGATAACCTTATTTTATAATACTAAAAAGCTAAAAAAAACATGCGCCCGAGAGGCGCAAAATTATAAAAACCGATATATTTTACAAATTTAAATAATTATTCTTTTTTATGGTCTGATATCTCACACCTCTTAGGTTGACCGCATTCCTTAATTGTAGGATCGATACAAGTGTAAACCCCCTAAAGAGAGGTAACAACAAAAGTTAAGTTAAGTTAATTCTTTTTTTATAACTTCAATGAATTGTTACATTATTAATAAGTAAATAAAACACAAAAATAATATACGCGCGTCGGTTAACAAATGACAGCAATATAGCTGTGTCGCGGGCGCCTCCGAAGCGCACTTTATCTTTCTAGGGTTAATGATTCTAAGAATCATGCGATAGGCTCTTACCTTAAAAGTTTACCAGCGAAAAAAGATTCCAATTATTCACTTTGGAAAGCTGTAAAAGGCATCAAAAGGCCCAAAGTCCCCGCGCCACCAATTAAATCAAATCAAAATGAGTGGGCAAGGGCAGATAAAGTAAAAGCGGACATCTTTACGGTCCACCTGGGAGAAATCGTACGATGGTCAAGTGGTTTACGACAACATCAATGGGCCGTATTTACCATCTGATGATTTCACAAGTGCAACGCCAAGGGAACGCCTCAAACATGAGGTCGAGAATTTAAAATCTAAGAAAGTTCCTTGTTATTATTTGATCACCGGAAAAATTTTCAAAGTTTTACTAAGAAAATCATTGATTAAGCTTCTTCATATTGTAAATGGTGCGCTAAGGTTAAAACACGTGCTAAGCCAATGGTTGTGGAAGTCATAGGTGCGTTTTGGTGAGACGTCGCTTCTCAGTGAAGTAAGATTTAGCACGGAGTACAACAACAATAAGTGACTGGGAACCACGTTATCTTTTTTTTTTCCAGTCAAAACTGAGTTGGGATGTTTAGTTTGCGCTACTCAATTTCAGAGGGCGCTGAAAAGAGCTTTTTCATTCAAGTTGAATGATTCAGCTGCATTTCACAAATGTAGACACAACTTTTTCATACTTTTTAATTCAATTTCAATTCAATACCAATCTTCTAAGAATAAAAAAAGTTTTAAACTACATTGACTGGGGATCGTTTTGTGGGGAAGCTTCCACTCGGCCCAGGACAGTCCGGGGTGGACCTGGGCCTCAACCAACAAACCTCTCCAGCCAGCCCGGTTACGTGCCAGCTGCCTATAGTTGCGCACGCCAAGTTGGTTGAGGTCTCCCTCCACTTGTTTGCGCCATCTACGCTGAGGTCGTCCTCTACTACGCCGTCCATCCGAGGTTAATTCGAAGTCTGTCTTGGCTGGAACGATGAGCTCCATCCGCTCTTAGTTGCCCAGCCATCTTAGTTGCTTTATGTGAACTCTTCTGGCTAAGTCGATGTCATTATATAGGCCGTATAGTTCGGCATTGTACCTTCCCCTTCACTCGCCATCTATGCAGACGGGACCAAAGATCACTCGAAGAACTTTTCTTTTAAGGTAACCAAGGGCATCCTCATCCGATTTTTGGCAAAGTCTACGCCTCTGCGCCATACAGCCGGACTGGGATGATGAGTGTGTTATATACAGAGTTACCTTAGTAGTTCGAGATAGGGCTTTGTTACTCAATTGCCTTCTTAGCCCAGAACAACACCGATTGGAAAGAGTAATTCTTCGTTTGATCTCCCCACTGGCGTCATTTGCGGAGTTCACCATAGAGCCTAGGTAGACTTATTCCTTTACTTTCTCAAAATTATATCTGTCTTCTGTGGCGTTCTGTCCAAGACGCCGATGTTGGGTGTCCTTTTTTGCAGACAGCATATACAGGGTGACCAGATAAATGATAGGAAAAAAAATTGAAATAAAACAACAACGGTGTGAGATATAAAATGGTATTCATGCCATTATGTGTGGAATAGCACTTCATTTAAATAGCCGCCTCGGCTTCGCCGGCAATGCTTCAAGTGGTCGGTCCAATTTTTGATGACTCAGTCCAATACGTACGGCGTTATTCTAGCAATAGCGTCTCGAAAAGTGGCCTTGAGCTCGTCCAAAGTGGTTGGACTAAGGACTTGACGTAGGCCCAAAGAAAATAATCGAGTGGTGTCAAGTCGCATGATCGCGGCGGCCAATTGATGAACGCTCGCCGTGAGATGACCCAGTCGCCAAATTTCTCTTTCACAACTTTGAGCGTTTCATCGCTTGTATGGCATCTAGCGGCGTCTTGTTGGAACCACAGCTCGGATATACCGATGATCTTGCAAAATAAGCCCGGTCGACTCCCCGGTGATACCCAATTCAGCTGATCGGCGCTGAATCGACATTTCTGGGCGCTACGGCGCCTATGTTTTCTTTATTTCGCACCAATCTCTGTCTGGTTGGTTAAGGTCCAAAAGAGTTTACCCACGCTCAAACGTTTCCACGATGCGGAATTTCGATAATATTTTTTTATATTTTCCGCACGTTCGACAAGCGTGAAACGATGCATGGTGAAACGGCAAACCGTACTGAATATTTTGACAGCTGGATGTCATTGGTAGCTTTGACAGCTGCTGAAGCATAACAATTGGAACAAGTATCCTTGCTATCTGGTTACCCTTTACATATTTGGTTTTGCTTTCATTGACCGCTAAACACATCTTTGCTGCCTCGATATCAATACTCGCAAACGCTCCACTGACGGCCCGCTAAGTGCTTCCGACTATGCCAATATCATCGGCGTAAGCGAGTAGTTGTACAGACTTGTAAATGATTGTACCTCCGGTGTTGGTTTATGAGTTTCGTACAATTCTTTCAAGTACGAGTATTATGTTGAGGAGATCGCGTCATCTTGTCTAAGACCTTTCCTCACATCGAACTGTTCGGTGGTGTTGTTTCCGACTTTGATGGAGCAGTGAGAGTTCTCCATCGTCATCCTGCACAAACGGACGAGCTTGGCAGGAATGCCGAGACTAGACATGGCTCTGTATAACTCGTTTCTATACACGCTTATCATAGGTAACTTTAAAATGGATGGAAAGATGATATGTATCGATTGCATGTTTATTCATGGGTTTTCTCCAAGATCTGCCGTAGCGTGAATACTTGGTCAATGGTGAACTTTCCTTACCTGAAACCGCACTGATAAGGATATATCAGGTTGTTGACGATTGGTTTTAGGCGTTCACATAATACGCGATGTTGAGGAGGCTTATACCTCTGTAGTTGACACGCAGTCTTCTATCTTCAGGATCGAGCAAACGATGCTGAGGTTGCATTCATCGGGCATATTTTTGTCCGAGCAGATTTTACAGATGAGCTGGTGCATGCTCCTTACTGTAATGGTAGTAATGTTTTTTTTTTTTTTTTCTTTGACCTACTTTCGTACCCCACATTGGGCGCCATATGGTAGATCTACCGAGAAATCGGTGGGAAGGGTGAAATGGCGTAATGAAAAGAAGAAACTTGGTGGTAGAGGGATGCAGACTTTGGATCAGAGGAAAGGAAGAGGAAAAGAATCTTTCCTCAACTCTAGAGCGGGTGTATGCATTGCTGGTCTCAGCTTGAGCTCGCCGGACGGTGGATTCTTGTCCAGAGCTTAAGAACGCCCCCCTACACAAAAAATTGCATGCGAAGATAAGATGTTAGGAAAACATAAAGATAAGATGTAAAAAAAAAGGAATGGCGAGAAATAAAAGGAGTACCTAACACTACTACGAGAGGTACTGGTGTTTGTCCTCCTAGCGGGTCTACACCCACCCAGTCATGTGCCATCGTCCGCTGATGTGTTTATGGCACCCCTAAAGGAAATGGTATGCTCCTTTACTTACCGTGCGAACCAGCTAACTCTATCGTCGAAATGAGTCCCTCAGTTTAAATAGCCTTATGCTAGCATAATAACACTTTTATTGATATTTTGATCAACTTAAAGTACGGTACATACATACGAGTATTAAGTTTAAAAAAAAAAAGATAGAAGATAGAGATAAGATAGTTCATTACTTCGGTAAAATAATTCAACTTTATTATGGAATAATTGTAAAAAAAGCACCTAGAATCTGCGAAAAAGTGTATATTTCTATGGGAGGGAGTATCTACGGCAGACGTGATAGCCCACCCAATTAAAATTTGTATAATGAAATCCGCTATAATGTGTGTAGGGATGTATGTTGTATTATAGATTACGAAAATACTTGCTAACCTGTGCAGGTGGATTATATATAATCACTTTTTTAATCACACTCACACACATAAGTAATATGGGGAGGGTTTTAACTTTCCCAGGAAAAACAAAAAATTAAGAAAAACTCCAACGACACACACTTTCTATAGAGATTCTGAAGATAATTAATGTTATACTACTTTTAATGAAAAGATAAGAGAAAGAGCAAAATAGGTAATAAAAAAAAATGAATCATAACTGCTACTGCTGCTGGATACTAAGTCCATGGCCCATCGATATCTCCGCTGCCAGCTGGTGATGGTCGGCTGCCACATCAGATCTGCTGCTAAGCCGTAGATTTATACCACTTTATTGATTAAGTTGATGGCTTCTCGTCCTCCTTGGCGTGATCTCGATGATTGTGATTTGATCGCCTTTTTACGCGTTGGTTCAGATTCACGGCTTCACCGTTTTGGTTTCTTTGCTTGTGGGGTATACCGAAATTCGGGAGATATTTTGGTCACTGATGGTAAAAACTACGAGGTGGAATTTTGTTTTTTTTTTTTTTTTGTCTTCGTTTTGGTCTAGGGTTTGCGGGGGAGCTTCTTATCGTTTTCTTTCTCCTTTTATTTTCGCGGAGAGACTGGCGAATTTAAAGGGTGCACAGGCATCGGCAAGAAGGGGTATGTGTCGAACAAGAGAAAATTGTTGGATCATTCACGGAAATAAATATGAACGTGAATGAATGAACGTGTATATGAGTATTGTTCTTTAAGTAGTTAATTTAACTTTAACGATCGACCAACGTTAAAAAACCCCGAGCCGATCTTCCGCACACAATCACTTTCCGCCCTAGACTGTCTTTCCACCCTACGACTTTTGGCTTTATCCCTAGCTAACAACATCGGTTTGTGAATTTATCTCATATTTTGCCACTCAACAGCGATGTTAGCAATATGGGGAGAATGTTGCTTGCGGATCTCTCGTCTGATCAGCGGTAATAAGGGGTGGTCTGATGGTTCTCGCGTGTTCTCTAGCAAAGCCATCATTGGGAGAAAACTGGTAGGTGGCGGGTAGAAACTAGATTAAGGGACACATGCACCATAAAGGCAAGTGGAGACCTCAACAAGGTAAATTGTAGTCAGGTAAACGCCCGATTTATTGTGAACTACACTTGCGAGTTCAACCTGGGAATATAGCCAAATGCCGCAGTGTGGAATCTGAGCATTACATTAACAACTCATCTCCTCCTGCCTTGAAAAGTTCGGCGGCAAGGCCCTCGACTCTAGCTATTTGTTGGATATCTCCTCACTTCATTTTGATTGCGTTGACGGGAATCTTGACTATCATCGTCACTGTTGAATGGCTCATTCTGCCTGGCAGAGGAATATTGGTCATCGTCGCCATTTAGCAGTCTGCAGAAATATTCCTTCCATATGCTCAGCACCGACTGCGATTCTACTACTATATTACCATTTTCGTCCCTGCAGGCTTCTGTTCTGGCTTTGAAACTCTGGCATGTTCTTTTACAATTTTCGAACTTCATTCCTGCAATAAAGTCTCTCAATCTTCTCGATCAAGCGCTCCTCGTGCTCCCTTTTTTCTTTTTGAGAAGTCGATGTTCCTCTTTTCTCCTCCACTCGTAGAGCTCGTTAGCAGCTCTAGTCCTTCTATGCAGCGCCGCCTTGTACGCCTCTTGTTTTGCTGCAGGTGCATGCCGGCATTCCTCATCAAATCAGGGGATTTGTTGTGGTGGCCGTGGTATTCCGAATTTGCTGCTGACGGCATAGAACTTAGATTAAGATTAAAAGAGGCTCGATCGGCAAAGGCTCCGGCAGTCTCTTGTGATTGTAGCCGTCCGACGTCAAACTTCCTCATAGAATTTCGTTGATTTCGCTCCGTTGTGGATATCCGCATACGTACCTTGGATACAACTTGGTAGTGATACGAGTTCACGTTGGCTGCTCGAAAAGTCCGGACACCCAGAATACTGGAAGAATGCATTGCGTCGATCGCAATGTGATCGATTTGGTTGACGGTTTTTCGATCAAATGATAGCTATATCTTCTTGTGAATTTCAAGATGAGGGAACCGCGTACTAGCTACGACAAGATAAGATTTCGCAATTAATGTAACTTTGGGGACCTGCATTGCGATTGATCGGGAAACTATTGACTGCTCAAAACTTGGCTTGGGCCAGTAGCGCAACAATCAAGTTCGTGATGAAGTGCTTACTTTACCTCCTAGTGGTGGTCCACGGGCAACTATACGTATAAACCCTTATACGTGTAGGCTAAAATTGTAAGTGCGGGTTGTCTAGGGCCTTGATTCTAGGCTAGGTAACGTGGGCCAGCAACCTGCGTTACCGAAAATTGTTGACGACTTTTGGCTATTGTACCCGGACAAAGATAGGCTTCTGGAATGTTAAGACGCTCCTCGACTCGGGAAGTGAAGGTCCTTACAATGCCAGATTCCTCCAACTGGAAAATGAATTCGTGTGATATAAACTGGACATTTTGCGGGTAATTGAAGTAAGATGGTTAGGAGCGGGCGAGTAGCAGTCCCCAACGCGTAACACTGTACTACCCTATTCTGGAAGACCATCCGGAAGTTCGCGGGAATATGGAGTCGGACTACTGCTAACAACAACAGCACGCAAGGGCCTAATTTCCTCGCAGCCTCATGGCGATAGGATTTTGACGGCCAGATTCCGGACTAGAGTACGACGCGTCACCATCATAGTTTTTTTTTTTTTTTTTTCTTTTTTCCGAGGGTATGAGGATCGACAGCGCGTGCTCATAGTAGTGTGGGGTTCTTACCCACTAAAAAACCTCCCTTCAAAACAGACTTGTTTTCATTTTTACTACAACTAAGTATTCGACTTATCAAGTAGTTTTCATTTCACGTAATAAGGACGTTTTGCACCGACCTTCCCATTAGAAGTTCCTGCCAGCTGCGCAGTTTAGACGCGGTTACTTAACGCGCTAAGTCTAAAGGTTGGGTTCTTTGTAGACGGCGCAGTAAATTTCTTTCTTCCAAAACTTGGAGGACTGTAATATTTACGTGACTTTCTAGTCGACTTCTATGCTTTCTCGCGTAGGTTTGAATTTCGTCTTCTATAGTTTAAATGCCAAGATCTCTATGGATATCGCTATTTCTGATATAATACTTCTTCTATTACCGGCTGTATTCGCCTGATCAATATTCTCTCGAACACCTTGGATATAATTGGAAGAAGCGAAATCGGTCTATAAGATGTTTTTTCATTCGGAGGTTTTTCGGGCTTAGGGACCATTATGATTTCGGCGACTTTCCATTGACTGGGAACATATTCTAGTCTAAGTGCGGAGTTTATAATAAACAGAAGCTTAATTAGAGCTTTTCTTGGTAGGGCTTTAAGAACCTCTCCCGTAATTAGGTCGTATCCAGGAGCCTTCTTAGGTCTAAGTTTCTTTATTTCTTCCTTAAGTTCGGTAAGTGTTGCATTTCTTATTACGCTATTGTCTATATAAGACGTATTTATATTTTCAATAAGATCTTGTCCATCAAACGGTTTGAAAATTTCTTCCAGGTGGGTGGCAAAAACTTGCGCTTTCTTTTTATCATGCCTGGCCCATTCGCCTTAATTTTTCCTAATTGGGGCGGCTTGAATTTGAGGTTTCTTAATACCTTTTATAGCCTTCCAAAGTAAGTAATTAGAATCTTTTTCTGCCGTTAAGCTTTCTAGGTAAGTTTGCATTTCATTATTCTTAAGGTTTTTAATATAACTTTTTAGTGAGTTGCACAAACGGTTAAGATATGCTTTATGTTGCGGAGCCCGAGTTTGTTGCCATTTTTTGTGTGCTTTTCTCTTCTCCTTAATCATCTCTTTTATTTCCTGCGGATAAGTTTGAATGTAGCTTGCCGGCGTTTTCTTTGGTTTGGGAGTATTCTTCCACGCGGCATTCTGTAGGATTTCGACGAAGCGATCAACTTCAACTTCAAGTTCATATGGCGTTTTAAGTGATACGCTCAGCTCAGTATTTGCTTCAATATATTTCTTAAAGCCATTCCAATTAGTTTTCGCGCTGGTTAATCTGACCGGTCCTACTTTTTAAATCAGAGCATCCCTTATCGGTTAATCTGACCGGTCCAACTTTTTTAATCAGAGCATCCCTTATCGTCATAATGATTGGAGAATGATCAGAGGAGAGATCAAAGCTTTCTTAAACTTGTATACAGTTGCCAGATATACCTTTAACAATAAAGAAATCGATCAGATCTGGTATCTTATTTCTATCAGTCGGCCAATATGTTGGTTTACCCGTCGAGTGAAAATCACAACTGTATTGCATGCCCGCATTATAAAGCTTTCTACCCTTCTGAGAGGCTTACCTTGAACCCCAGAAGGGGTGTTTCGCGTTGAAGTCGCCACCAATAATAAAATTTGGTTTAAGGAAGTTGAAGATGTTTGTGAAATCACTTTCTTTAAGTTTACATCGCAGTGGACAATATATAGACGAAATGTTGAAAGCAAAATGTCTATTTCTAACACGTACCGTGCTTACTTGCATTGCTCCTAATTCAATCTTTACTTCCGCTGAGTGTTCGATACATTCTTTTATAAACAAGGATGATCCGCCTCTTGCCCTTTCCGATGGGTGGAAGGCGTGATAAACGCTATAATATATAATGTTACGCTCCAACAAATATTTCGCCTGAGGACGAAAAGGAGAGCTTCTACAACCTCTTAAGTGCCGTCTTCAACACAACACCAAATGGAGACATTGTCATAGTGATGGGGGATTTGAATGCCAAGGTAGGCAACGACAACGAAGGGCTCAAACATGTAATTGGGAAGCATGGGCTAGGCAACCGCAATGACAACGGCGAAAGGTTTGTGGATTTCTGCAATGCCAACCGCCTTGTGATAGGTGGCACCATGTTTGAGCACAAGACCTGCCACAAAGTCAGCTGGATTTCCAACGACAGGCAAGCAACCTCCAACCAAATTGACCATTTTGCCATCAGCCGCCGATTAAGAAGTAGTCTCCTGGACGTCCGAAACAGGCGAGGGGCAGATGTGGGGATAATACGTGATCACCATCTTATGATAGCTACTCACTAACTACGCACTGCTGCAGTTCGAAGATCCCAGGACAACACAAGAATGCCCAGGTTCAACGTCGATAGACTGAGTGATTCCTTAGTGCGCCAACAATTAAGGGTGCACTTTTCGCAAGGTGTGGAAGCAATCAGCAGCTCAATGCCCGCAACCATCCAAGACCATTGGTGTGCTGTGAAAAATGTTTTTACATCTGGTGCTGAAAAACTTGTCAGTCGATCGCAGGGAAGACATAGGGCGTGGCTTTCCGAGGATACCTGGAGACGGATTGACGAACGAAAACAGCTGAAAGCTCGCGTTGCAGCTACCCCAGCAGCAGGGAGAAGCGCATAAAGATGAGAGAAGTTCAGCGTAGCGTGTGACGTGACAAGCGCAACTACATCAACGCGCTGGCTACAGAAGCAGAAGAAGCAGCACGGAGGTGCAACGGCAGGACCGTCTACAGAATCACGAAAGAGCTGACAGGTGGTCGCCCCTCCAGCCAACACCCAGTGAAAGGCCTAGACGGTTCCTTGCTCATTTCGGATGAGGACCAGCTCAAAAGATGGAAAGAACATTTTGCTACGGTTTTAAACCGTGTATTCGCCAGCGATATGCTCCCAAATCAAACTGAGATGCCCGAGGTGAGAAGTTCCCAAATACGCACCACGACTATCAGTAAAGATGAGATCTTTACCGCGATCAAGGCATACAAAACCAACAAGGCGGTAGGACTTGACGGTATTCCAGCAGAGCTCTTACGAGCAGCACCAACAAAATCGACTGAGCTTCTGCTTCCACTTATAGAGAGAGCTTGGGAAGCGGAGAGCTTTCCTAACGAGTGGAAAAAGGGAATGATCGTCGAGCTTCCTAAGAAAGGAAATTTAATGGAGTTCGGAAACTGGAGGGGTATCTGCGTGCTGCCTGCTGTAGCTAAGATAATAGCTAAAATCATCCTGGAGCGAATCAAACAACATCTCGAAGACACACTCGATGCCGAACAAGCAGGTTTCCGCTCTGGATCCTCCTATGCCGACCACATCAACACCCGGCGGATTATCATCGAACAGTGTGTTGAATATCGATCGCCACTGCACCTGCTGTTCATCGAATTTGAGAAGGCGTTCGATAGTGTCAACAGGGAGTTTATTTGGCGTGCCTTACGCAGAAGAGGTATTCCTGATAAACTAATTGCTATTATCAAAGCTACATATGAAGGCTCCAAATGTCACGTTCTGCACAGGGAGAAGTTGTCTGAGGAATTTGAGATCCAAAGTGGGGTAAGACAAGGCTGTATACTTTCACCAATATTATTCCTATTGGTGATTAGCGATGTGCTTCATGCAGCTTTTTCGACGGGAAATGGAGGAATTCGATGGACTCTTACATCTCAACTGAAACATCTTGACTACGCAGACAATGTATGCTTACTCTCCCACAGAATTATGGACCTCCACGAAATGACAGCAGATGTGGAGGGAGGCATGTGTCGCCGGGCTGAAAATGAATACGGCAAAAACTGAAAATTATCAGTCTTGGAACTAACTCATCGGCTCAAATATGCATTGCTGGACAACCGGTAGAGGGACTAGAGGATTTCCAGTATCTTGGGAGTATTGTCTCGACCGATGGTGGAACCGATCTGGATATAGCCAACAGGATCGCCAAAGCAAAGTCCGCGTTCGGGATGTTGTCCAAAATATGGCGAAGCAATGCAATCAGTTTGATCACCAAGATAAGACTGTTCCGCTCCAACGTTGAATCCGTGCTGTTATATGGTTGCAGCACGTGGAGAGTGACCACCACTATTACCAGAAAGCTGCAATCGTTCGTTCATAGGTGCCTGCGCAATATCTTAAGCATTTTCTGGCACAATCGTATCTCTAACGAACACCTTTACGAGAGAACGGGTCAGGAACCAATAGTCACAACCATCCAACGGCGGAAGTGGTAGTAGATTGGTCACACGTTCCGTAAGGGTGACAGCTCCATAGCGAACCATGCTATGCAATGGAACCCTCTAACTCAGGATGGCAAAAGGGTAACAATCGATGTCGTTACCACTCCCCAATCGCCACCCCAATAACTATCGTATTTTTTTTACACAGCGTCAAAAGTCCACTATTCATAAATTGATACTGGATTTATGAACCACTAGAAAGTATCACACAACTCTAGTTCGTCGGATATAAATGGGTCGCAGGTCCATAACTTATGCACCTTTCGATGGTTTAACTCTCTATTAGTTGGCATTGTTGCACAACTGTATAAGATAAGTTGAGTCATTCGTCCACTTTATATGAACTATGACTACCAAAGGCATGCCCACAAAAGCCCACAACTAAATTATACAGTTTTGTGGCGTATACGTGGGTCGTAAATTTATTGTGAACTTTTAATCTAACTAATTATAGTCTAATTATGACCCATTAAAAGCATTATCAGTTTCGCTGGCTGGAGATGAGGACTTTGGATTTGATTGGTCACAAATTAAAAGTCCATCGATGGGTAGATGGGGTAGTGGAAGATCCAATTTATGATATAATCGAACCAAAGCCACAAAGAACTTCAAACTATTTGAAGTAACACCGAAGTTATGACCACGCTAAGTTTTTGTATTTTATTACGCGTGAGTTTAATCACAAACTATAACGACTACATTTGAACATGAACGTTACCGTAAATCTCAATTTAATGTGCGTCCACATAAATTAACAAATCACTTCACGTTTTTGCAGATATGTATCTGCGGGTATTATTTCAAATGATCAAACATACTCTTAACAATAAATTAATAAATAAATTACATCACCACAGCCGTTCCCTGCATTTCCATATAATTGTTCACTAGTGCTTGATTGTTTTAAAACCTATTTAATTGAGGCTATGTCCTCCATGATGACATCATAGACTTGTTCCTTAGCATTCAAACCCAATATGAAGTCAAGGTGAGTAAAGCGTTTGTACGGAATCCGATATGCTCGTCGTAAAGTTGAGTTTGACAGCTGACGGATCAATCTCTGCACATCTACCACAGCTGCGAACATATCGTTGAGGCTATAATACAAAAAAATAGGCACGTCGATCTTCTCCAGTGGATAGTTTGGAGGATCAATGCTTCCATAGGTGATAAGGTTACGACTTGGGCCATAGTCAAACTGACGAAAATAACCGGAATTGATCTCCTGCGCATAGTGCAAAAGCTGGTTAATCGATGCCCCAGCTGGAGTAGTGGCCAGCAAGTCAATAATTACTTTCTAGAAAAACCAAAACCAATAAAATTGATATACTAGCAACGAGAGTTTATGTGACTTACAGTGTTTAGACTATTCGGATCATCTCCAGTAAGGGGGGATAATATACCCCTGCATAAAACCTGATATGATGACTTCTCATTGCATACTGTTTTAACATACAGCTCGTAAGCCAAGCTATTCCGGAACAGTTCCACACTGCCCAGGACATCTACAAATGGATTTGGTTTTCCCACAAGTGGAGCGGCAATCCTGGCCAAGGGGAATTCCATGTGATTCATGAATGCCACTGGAGCCAACAAGTGAGCTGATTTTATGCGATTCTTGAACCCCAAATTCAGAGAACTTAAAGCCAAGAACGTTGTTGTCCCTTGGGAATGACCAATGTAGCGGACTTGCTTCACCCCTGTGTGCAGTCGAACGTAGTCAATCATGGCTGGCAGATCGAGTACACCGATCTGATGCCAATCGAAGTTCCAGAAACTTTGAGACTGAGTGCTGCGAGTGACATGCCTCCGGGAAAATCTGCTACCACGTGCATTGCCCAGCCAGACATCGAAACCCGCATCGGAGAGAATGTAAGGTAAAGCACGGTCAGGCCCCGGTATAACCCAACAGCTGGACGAAGCAAGCAACCCATGCATTAGAAATGCAACAGGACGCAGGCTGGAGGAGGCATTAACTCGTGAGGAATAAGGAATTCGGTGAATGCCCAGGATATATCCATCTCTAGTCTTAACTTGATGGTTTTCAAATGGATAACCGTGTCTTTTCACCAAACTTTCCTAGCAGGGATGAAAAAACTTCGAATGTATAAATATAATGCCTTTTAACTTACCGTTGTCACGGAGCTGTCCCCTTCGCTGGTTGGTATATCTGTAATCAAGACGATAAGAGCTAAAGGTAGAAGCCATTGTTGCTTCATAATGAAGCCCTTGAGATTGAACACGGTCAAAGGGATTGCAAATCTCTTTTATACAGTTCCAGGTATAACAGAAAACCTGTTTCCATAATCCTGTATTTACTACTGAAATTATATATCTCTATTCTGCAACAATACAACATGCATATAGGGTGTGACAAAAAATGCATTGTTGAGTTTTGAAACAGTTTAATAGCACTTCAACTTGTCAAGGGCTAACGCGCATTATAATAACTTAAAAACATCTACTTAGCGTAATGCTCTTCCTAATTTATGATGTCGGCCAAATTCAATTCAATTCAATTTCAATTTCAATTTATTCAATAGTTTATGAGTACAATAAGACTAGGTCTTTTCAGTACATAGTATTATACACTTAGCAAATTAAAAATGTTAAAGGATATTTAACTTAACAAAATAAAATATTATATAAAAAGGAAGGAAACAGAGTATTAAAGCAAAAAAGAATAGTGCTGTGTTTATTGCTGCAATGTGAAATGGTCAAAAATAGCAGATTGTAAACATGTAAGGTTGCTATTAGAATATCCCCTGATGTGAGTAGGCAATGCATTGCATAATCTAGTGGCGTGGACAAAGAACAGACGAGAGGAGTTAATACTCTTGTATACTCTTGTGAAATAAGTCTAAATGTTCTGGTGCGTCTGGGAAATTGCGATCTATTAAATAAATAGGGCGGTGATCTTGTACGAATAATGTTGAACAGAAATATACAACACCTCGCGTTGAGAAATTGTTGCACGGTACAACCCAGAACTAATTTACTTTATTCAGATATATGAGCGTGCCTTGGTAACCCAAAGATATATCTAACTACATCATTAAACGCTACTTGCAGCTTATGAAGAGAAACTGCGTCAAGCTTGCAATAGACCACCTCTGCGTATCTTATAATAGGAACAATCAGCGTTTTAATTAGTTTAAGACAGATTGCGACAGGTGTGAAATGTGCAGTAAACCATAATTTACGAAGACATCCATAAATACGATCAACAACATAATTAATATGATTAGAACAGGTTAGATCTGAGTTAAGAACGAAGCCAAGTGTACTCACAGATTCAACTACATTAAGTTTGGTATCTGCCAAACAGATATCAGGCAAAGTATTGCGATTAAAAGTGCGGGGTGAGATCGGTATAATCTGAGATGTAGATGGATTCAAAATTAGTCCGTTGGCAAGTGACCAATTATATACATTTCTGAGATCTTTATTAACACATGAGACAAGTTCATTTACACAGATCAACTGGAGAGACAAATACAATTGATCGGCAATCGTCGGCATTTAAGTGAACAGCAACAGATTGACATACAGCAGGAAGATCATTTATAAACATACAGAATAGAATGGGTCCCAAATTGATTCCTGTGGTACTCCCAGATATACAGGCTTAAAATCTGACTTTTTTTCATCGATGACCACTCGTTGGAACCGATTTGACAAAAAAGACTTTACAAGATTGACAGCCGTCGAAGAAAAATTAAACAAGTTGCGCAGTTTCCAACAGAGTATACCATGATTAACTTTATCGAAAGCCTTTGAGAAGTCTAGCAGACACAGAAGTGTAAGAAAACCTTTATCAAACTCACGTCTTATAACGTCCAGAATGTTAACCATGGCTGTAGTACAACTATGGTCAGACCTAAAACCAGATTGAGAAGGACATAATAGTGAGTTAGACTTCAGGTGATTTTGGATTTGTTTGGCTAGAATTTTCTCCAGGACTTTAGACAAACACGGTAGGATACTTATGGGTCTGAAATCGTTAGCGCAACTTGCTCTAGTTTTTTTCGCAATTGGAATAACTTTTGTCAGTTTCCAGCTCTGTGGAAAAGTTGAAGTCATAATGCAAGAGTTAATTTTATGTGTTATGTGAGTTATTATTTGAGCTAGAATTATTGTTACGAAGCGCAGTGGTATTCCGTCTTCACCTATAGAATTCGATTTGATGGCGGCTATGACGAGAACAATATCGGCCTCAGAGACAACTTGAAAGTCTAGTTCGCAGTGTGGAGACGAAGTGGTAATTTCACGAGGGTGAAAAGTAGGGTTTACTGTAGAATCAGATTGCGTTCAGTGCTAGAGCTTGAGACTTAAAGAAATGAATGAAGTATCCACAAATGGTTTAAGAAATGTTTTTTATGTGTCACCAGCGCTATGTATATTTGCTTTATGTGATTCATTCCTAGAGGTGCTGAGCTCTTCCTCAACTGTTCTGCACCGCGATTGCTTAGTTTGACCTTCATGAGTATAAAGCTATTTGTTCGAAGTGCGATTTGACTAGCAAATTGTTAAGACATATGCAGACATCTGAAAGTGGTAGCTAGCTCGGTAGTACTATAAAGCAGCTTAGTTTGAGCGCCACTTCTGCTTTCCCAAATCTGTTGTCCATATCGAGTTCGGTGCCACTGCCAAGCGGCAAAGAAAGGAAGTTGTTGACTTTCTCAACCGGAGGAGTTTGTGAATCTCGGCGCTGTTGTCTTTTCTATATTGAGGTTTGTCCCCATTTTATGTTCTTAAAGTTCCAAACTGTGGACCAATTGCTGCAGATCCATTATGCTGAGCTAAAGTGTTCAAACATCTTCAGCATAGTCAAGAAGTTTGAGGTAAGGCATCAATTTCCACAGCTAAATCTCTCAATGCTGCATGAAGAGCATCGCTGATAATCGGTAGGAATAAGAACGGTGATAGGTTGTAGCATTATGGTACCCCGCTTTGGACTTCAAAGTCTCATAATTGCCGACGAGATCTTTCTGTTGCTATCAAGCTCGGTAATTACTCGGGAGTTTATTGCTAGAAAACAGGTGTGTGTTATATTATTCGCATAACTGAAAGGAACCTAAGATCTTACGCTTCATCTGAAGGTAATATTTGAAAGACTTTCTCATAAGAATTATGCTGTAGAAGTTTAAGCAACGCACTTACCTTACGTCACGGCACAGCGCCCTCTCTACTGTCGCTACAGCTCTTCCACCTATCCTTGGCTGTCTGCAGATAGACATGTTTCTGCACCTGCATCCTGTTGTATTTCAGTCCAGAAAAGATTTTCACAGGGCTCGGATATTCGTCTGTGCTGACTGATTTGCACTGAGTTACTTATTGCTTCAGATCCTTCAGGAAAATGGTTGGCATACCGAAGAGAACGCCTGCGCTTCGATGTTGTCACTAACCATTTCAAGAATCTTGAAAACTTTGCTCCTGTCAGATGCAGTGCGAAGACAATTGTGAAGGCGTGTCGCTTATTAGTAAAAACTCAACTAATCTTGTGACATGCCTAGAGATATTAGAGAAGTCCACAAAGCGTCCTAAACAGTGTTATAACAACCTCAATGGTATCGTGATGTCTGAGTTAAGTGTTACATTTCCTTGGGACCTAATTGATTGTAGAAATTGTCCTTTTCATCATCATCGTCAGTCGCCTTTCTTGCCGGTTGGCTTCAGCATCAACCCTACGCTGGGTTCAAAAGCATTTGCACTTGCCCGTTTTGGAGTAGAACAAGGCAGTATTCATTCCTAGAGAATTCTTCTTAAATAGAAGGAGTAATCTCAGCTTCTGTTAACGGAATTTGGCCTTTTTATGGCACTCGAGGAAATTTCAGAAACCAATCGTAGTCCTCACTCTGGGCAGTGTCTTACTACATCAGAACCTTAAGTAAGTATAATCCCATATTTTTTTACTTACAACAAATAAGTATAGTACATTGAAACACCCTTTAGGATTCCCAATTGTAAAATAAATAAAACCATTTATTATAGCTTTATGTGGTTGTGAGAGAACATGTAAAACAAGAATTAAATATATTTACAGATGCAACAATTAATTGGAGTCGGAGATCAAAAGTACTTTGATTGAAGAAGTGATTTATAATTGAATTCTAGTATGTCTCGCTGAGAATGAAGTACACAATTTAGATAATTATGATAATAATGAAAAGTTGATAGATTTATATCTACATGTTTTACACACGACTTCCCCACTCAAGAACATAAGAAAAAGCGTCGCATCATGATGTCGTGCGAACTACAGGTTACATTTATAGTTGAAGACTAGATCTTGATTAGTCAGTAACACACGCTAAAGACATCTTGTCTGGGGTAATCGGAACACCGCCGGCGGTTATAAGCAATTGTTGTGTATGAATGCTGATTTGTGAGATACTGTGACTTGTTTTTAACCAGGAAGTTCGAATGTTTCTGTTAACTCTTTTGAGTGAATAAATTTATATAATAAACCTTTTTCTTGTGTTTTTTATATTGAAGAAAAAAAAAAAAAGTTTGGCCTGGCATAAATATTTGCAGGGCTATAAGTTCACCGGGATATAATAAGTATCGCTCGGATTCTATCTTCTTCGTCTTTGCCTTTTCCCGTTTAAATTAAGTCGGCTCTCCCAGTTCATTTTTTTTATAATTTCTGCGCACAAGGCGTATATTACCCTTAAAATATATTTCACACAGTCACAAAAGATAGACACAGAGAGGAAAATGAGTGTAGTGGTTGGAAACTCAGATTTTACGTTTCAGAAAAGCTCCAGGGGTTGCGTCCAGATAACTAAGGATGTAGCGGGTCGACTGCGCTCTGAACACCGCCTCGGTTTCAATTAAATAAATACCAGTGCACAATTTGGAATTTATAATTCAATTTATTTTGAAAACTCGAAAACATTCAATTTATTTTGAAAACACGGAAAAGGGAAAAGAATAATTTTTACGGCACGAATTCTTGACACGACTAATTTGAAAATTGACCTTTTTTTGCCACAACGAATTTCGTGGAATGCTGAGTTCTATCAAACGCCACAGTACTCCTTTCGAGTATAGGAATTGTAATTACGGCTTTACGGAGCGAAGGAGAGATGGATGGCGTTTGTTGTCATGCTGTGAGCATGTTTGAGGTGTGTTTTTGTCGCGTTGAGTCGGGCTAGCCGTGTTGAAAGTTGCTGGGGCATGGTGGAGCGTGTTGGGCTTGGTTGGGTATGCTGGGAGCAGAGGAGTGCTGAACCTCGTCGGCCGTGCTGGGAGCGGGAGCGTGCTTTGCTTCGTTGGGCGGGCTAAAGCTGAAGTGCGCTGTGCCACGCTGGAGCGTTTTTGGAGTTGGCCGTGTTGCAGCATGTTGAGCAGCGCTGGGCCTAGTTGGCCGTGCTGGCTCTACAGGCGTCGGTTTCAGCCGTGTTAGGTCCAGCGGTTGTTGGCCTTGCAGGCGTCGGTGTAGACGTGGTCAGTTTCAGCTGTTGCTGGCTCTGCGGGCTTCGGTCCAGACGTGGTCGGCTCAGCGGTTACTAGCCCTGCAGGCGTCTGTCCAGCCTCGGTCGGTTCAGCTCTTGCTAGCTCTGCAGGTATCGGTATTAGTCCGACCGTGGTGGGTTCAGCGGTTGCTGGCTCCACAGACGTTGGTCCAATCGTCATTGGTCCGGCTGGTTGCTTGAGCGGTTGCGGGTCCTGCAGTCGTTGGTCACAGTCCCGAAAATTTCTTCTGCACTGGCATCACGTCGGGGTAACCAAATGTAGCGAGTCGGCTGTGCTCCGAACGCCCCCTAGCTATCAATTAAATAAATACCGGAACACAATTTTGAATTTAAAATTAACCTTGTTTAAAAAGGGAAATGAATCAATTAACGGCACGACCCCCTCCACTGCCACATTGAAAATCGTTAAATGCTGAGTTCTGTCAAACGCCACAGGGAGAACACTATTTATTGTATTTTTCCGACCACCTAATGTCATAGGAATTTCAATCATTCAATAGATCGAAGAATTTTTTTTAGCCATATAACACGTCACTGCTATGTCTTCGCAATAGTGTTGACATAAGGTTTCGCAATTGATTGGACTTTTTTTGGTGGAAAAACGCTAATGCGCACGAGAAACAGTCCCGCTCTGTTTCAAGTAGTGTGAGATTCCTACTCACTAAAAAAAAACCACTTTAACCCCTTTTCAACCTGACACCATCTACTCCGGAGCCGCTTTAGAATTACTTCAGAGTGGTGTCGTTTTCCTTCCCCTCTGGTGACCGGCTTTTTCATATTTTTCTCCTGGTGCGGGTTAACAATATCTTGCCGGTAAGGCTTTCATCAATTTAGTAAACGGGTATATTTACTTCCTCCTCTCTCTTTTTCGATCTGAGTACCGTCTCAATGAATTAAGATATTTTATTCCACATATCGATACTCAAGACCATCTTGTTTACGGCATTTTAGGGCGTAAAGTTGCCTACATCTGACTCCAGGCTATTTCTTTTTGCTGCCCACCTGTTACAGACGAAAAAGGTGTGATACGCATCGTCTTCCAGAGAGTCTCCGTATTGGCAGGCGCTCCCTACTTTTCTCATTGTGCAGGTACCGGTTGAAATAACCATGTCCAGTATGGATGACACTTCACCATTGCCTTCCTTATCGTAGTGTCCAGGTACCTAACATTTGGATGGCAAATGACTAACAAAGGCCTCGTAGGGGCAGCATCTCCCGATAGGTGCTGGTCCGCTAAGTAACGAGAAGGAGCCACTGCAACCGAAAACCTAGCAGCTCTGTTAGTAAGGCCTACTCGTGGTGTCATCTGGGAATTTCTTCGGAAATTGCTAACGGGAGAGGACGAATGGCGAGCTTCCTGGGCCAAAAAACAGGATAAGTGTCGGTTGGTCTGTGGCCCAGCGAGCCGCAACCGTAAAACAAACTATTGCTCCGAAACGGAAACAATCGCTTCGGATAAGGACGGATAATTTGTTGACGACCTTTGGCTATCGGACACGGACAACGATCGGGTTCTGGAACGTTGAGACCCTCCTGGACTCACTCAAGGAAGGGCCTTATAACGCCAGATTCCTCCAATTGGAGCGCGAATTCGCACGGTATAAAATCGACATCTTCGGGCTGAGCGAGATAAGATGGTACGATGCTGGGGAATACATCTCCCCAACAAAAAGCACTATGATGCTCTACTCTGGTAAACCAGCTGGAAGTGCACGGAGTTCTGGCGTAGGACTCATGCTAACTCCAGCAGCACGTAGTAGCCTCATATCCTGGAAACCCCATAGTGACCGGATATTGACGGCTAGGTTCCAGAGTAGAGTTAGAAAAATTACCATCACACAGTGTTATGCTCCGACTCTAGACGCGACTGAGGATGAAAAGGATAATTTTTATAGCCACTTAGGCGCCGCCTACAACCAAACGCCTAATGGGGACATCGTAATGGTAATGGGAGATCTCAATGCCAAGGTGGGTAGCGACAACACCATGCTTAAGCACGTGATGGGAGTTCACGGCGTGGGAGACCGTAATGACAATGATGAGCGGTTTGTTGACTTCTGCAATACCAACCGCCTAGTCATCGGAGGAACGCTGTTTAATCATAACACCTGCCATAAGATCAGTTGGGTCTCTACTGATAGGCAACGAACATCCAACCAGATCGACCACATTGCGATCAGTCGCCGCTTTAGAAATTGTCTCCTGGACGTCCAAAACAGATGTGGAGCTGACGTCGGACTTGAACGAGATCACCATCTTATGGTAGCTCATTTACGCATTCGTACTGCATCAGTCAACAGCAACCGCTCAAACCTACTTAACATCACCAGGTGTAATATCGACAGGCTCAAGGTTCCCCAAGTGCGCCAACAGTTCAGGGACCATCTTGCCTTAGAAGCAGAAGCAATCAGCAGCATATTGCAAGAGAACATGGATAACCACTGGAGTGCTGTGAAAAATTCTTTTGCGACTGGGGCACGCAGTTATGTCGGTAAAAAGCTGAAACACCACCGCACATGGCTTTCTACAGACACCTGGAGACGGATCGATGAGCGTACAGCAATCAAGGCTCGGATTGCAGCGGCCTCAGCAGTAGAGAGATTCGAGCCTGAAGCCCAATACCGTGCGAAGAAGAAAGAAGTGCAGCGTAGTGTGAGACGTGACAATCATCAATATGTCAACTCACTGGCCTCAAGGGCTGAAGAAGCAGCGAGTAGGTGCGACAGTAGGACTGTTTACAACATCACTAAGGAGCTCATTGGTGGTCGAAACTCCAAACAACATCCAGTGAAGAGTTAGACGGTAACGTTCTGATTTCGGATGAGGATCAGCTCACTAGATGGAGAGAACATTTTGCTACAATGCTAAATCACTTAGACGACGGTAGTATGATCTTGAATTCGAATGAGCAGTTCGAAGCAACAAATTCCCGAATTCGCACCGTACCTCCCAGTAAAACTGAAATAATAACAGCAATCAAGTCCCTCAAGAAGAACAAAGCGGTGGGTATTGATGGCATCCCTGCCGAGCTATTTCAAGCGGCGCCAAATACATCGGCAGATTTGCTGCATCCGCTAATACGGAGAGCTTGGGATAGTGAACAATTTCCACAGGAGTGGAAAAGGGGGATGATCATTAAGCTTCCAAAGAAGGGTAACTTGATGGAGTGCGGTAACTGGAGAGGTATATGCGTTCTTCCAGCTGTAGCCAAAATAATAGCTAGAATAATTCTAGAACGAGTTAAAGAACATTTAGATTCAACTCTCGATGTCGAACAGGCAGGCTTTCGCGCTGGACCCTAATGCATCAACCACATAAACATCTTACGGATCATAATCAAACAATGCGTTGAGTATAGGTCTCCGCTACATTTACTGTTTATCGACTTCGAGAAGGCTTCGACAGTTTGAATCGAGATGCTATCTGGTTGGCCTTGCGCAGGAGAGGCATTCCAGAAAAGCTTATAGCTATTATCAAGGCTACATATGAGGGCGGCAAGTGTCACGTCGTGCACAATGGTAAGGTGTCGGAGGACTTTAAAGCCCCAAGTGGAGTACGTCAAGGGTGCATACTGTCCCCACTATTGTTCTTGGTGGTTATCAGCGATGTACTCCGTGCAGCATTAACGGAAGCTAATTCTGGAATTCGTTGGACTATGACATCTTACCTTAAACACCTAGATTACGCTGACGATGTTTGTCTACTTTCACATCGTATATTGGATCTTCATTTGATGGCCCAAAGTCTAGAAGCTGAGGCAAACAAAGTGGGGCTAAAAATAAACACAGCCAAAATAAAAGCCCTGATCACTTCTAATACCCGCGCTCAACTTAACATTGCCGGAAAGCAAATCGAGAAAGTTGATAACTTTCTATATTTAGGAAGTGTCGTCTCGGCTAATCGCGGTGGCACCGAACTGGATGTGTGCAGCAGAATCGGGAAGGCTAAAGCTGCGTTCGGAATGCTGTCCAAAATCTGGAGAAGCAATGTTATTAGCTTAAGAACCAAGCTACGACTGTTCCGCTCCAACGTAGAATCAGTGCTGCTTTATGGGTGCAGTACCTGGAAGGTGGACACCATTAACACACGAAAGCTGCAAGTCTTTGTAAACAAATGCTTAAGAATCATCTTGAGGATTTTTTGGCCGAACCGCATCTCCATTGAACAACTTTATCTGAGAACGGGCCAAGAACCTATAAGCATTACTATACGAAGAAGAAAGTGGCAATGGATTGGACACACCCTACGACGCGAAGACAACTCCATTGCGAAATACGCTATGCAGTGGAATCCGCTCACCCAGGCAGGCAGAATAGCGGGACGCCCTAGGCAAACGTGGCGCAGAACAGTTAAGGAGGAATCGAGCCTCCTTAGGAATGAGTTGGAGGCAGCTCAAACGCGTTGCAGAACTCCGAACATGATGGCGCGCAGGCGTGCTTGACGCCCTATGCCTCCCGAGGGGTTAAAGGATATAAGAATAAGAAGGTACCTAACATAATCTGACACGGTTCTGCGTACATAATGCTTTAAATCGGCTGACAAAATGGGTTAAGGATAATTCAAAGCTAAGTCAATTCCAAGCGGGTTTTCAAGAAGGTTACGCTACCATCGACCAAATATTCAATCTAACGTCTATTGCCCATTCGTATCTGGAAAGGCGAAAGAAATTGTATGCATTTTTCTTAAACTTTCGAACTGCTTTCGATACAATAAACAGAAATTGTCTATTTTACAAATTGACAAAGATTGGAATATCGTCCAAATTCTTAACTATTTTAAAAGACCTATACAACAACAATAAGTCAGCGGTATGGACTGGAAAATATATGTCTGAATGGTTTGATGTAAACATTGGTGTTAAGCAGGGCTACCTTCTTAGCCCTCTTATATTTTCACTTTTTCTAGATGATATACTTGACATCTTGCCGGCTGGTATAAAAGTAGAACAACTGAATGTTAAGGCACTTCTGTTCGCGGATGATATAGTGATATTAGCAGAATCCCCGAGCTCGCTGCAACTTATGATAAATAAGATCGAAGAATGTTGTAAACTTAATGGCCTAAGTATAATATATATAATATAGTTTTCAGAAAAGGAACCGGTCGGTTAGCGAGGAACGAGAAATGGAAGTATAGTGGGGAGGATCTGGAAGTAGTACTGCCATATAAGTACCTAGGAGTCACTATAAATCAAAACCTCTCAATGAAAAAACACCTCGACCTTATCTTTCTGAAGCCAAGAAGACAATAAACTATACGTGGAGGAACCTACTTTCTAGCTCTAAAGTATCTATAACATCGAAAGTTAAAATATTTGAAACTGTAATGCGCTCAGTAATGTGCTATGGAGCACAAGTATGGGGAAGCAAACCCTACGATGAAGTCGAGAAATTGTTGAGGTTCTTTCTGAAAAAGTTATATCATTTGCCCTCAAACACTCCCAACTATATGCTTCATATTGAAAGTGGTATGTCACCACTCTTCACATACACGCTTAAGATAAACATGAAGTACATATTGAAGGTATTGAAAGGAGAAGATGACACGCGGCTTACGCAGATCCTGCCAAAGAAAGTGTTAAGAACAAATTCTCAATTTTACAAAGACTGGAAGGATATTGCTGAGAAGTACGGACTTCGTCTACGTATGGCTGAAACAAATTTTTCACAATGGGAAAGCTACATTTACAGTTTTGTATCCGGGCTATGGAAAGAGACTTAATTAGTGACGCAGAAAACTTCTCGCTTAATTTACAAAAACTTGAAGCATCAGGACGTTAACTACTTGCACGCCAACATGAGCCTAGTACAGATTTCGCTTATTTTTCGCGCCAGAGGAGAACTCTTAAGACTTAATTGCATGCCCCACCGCAGTGACCTTCCACTAAGATGCAGTTTGTGCAATACAGGGGAGAAAGAAGACATATTGCATTTTGTAGGCACCTGCCCCATACTGAATGAAATCAGGCGAGCACATTTCGGAGTGGAGCATCTCACAATGGAGAAACCTGCTAATTGGCGAGAATTGGAGTATACTAACAGCATACCTCCTTGTGGCATATAGGTATAGAACTAATATATTTGAGGAACATTTTTAATGAAAAATAAATGCTTAAATTATCACTCAGCATCTTATCGTTAAAGAAAAATAAAGCCAATTCAAAGGCAGACGGCAAAGCCATTGCTTAAAACATACTAATTTATATTTTTGTAAATATTGTTGGAAAAATAAAGTACTACTATTTATTATTATAAAGCTATATATCTACCAATCTATCTATCCATGCTATTTGGTTCATACTTCTACGCAATATATTCTACTTCATTTCGATTAATGCGAATCCAATTTTTCTCTACGGCTAGAGCATCATAATCGTCTGCATGCAGTACGCACCATGTGAATAGCGTCTGTATTCCTTTGGTAATGTGATCCACTACTAAGTTGAACAGAGCTGGGCTGAGAGCTGATCCCTGATGGATGTACACCTACTTTAAGCTCAAAAGCTTCTCTTAGCCCTACTGGGGTTTTTGTTTTTGTAGTAATTTTAGAATAATTATCAATCTGGATATTAGTATATGCTCCTGGCATGCTTTGGGCTGCAGCAGGTTGCCAAACAAGTCTACGAGCAACACGATCAAATGCTTTTTCCAGGTCGATATTATTACCAACTCATCTCTAAGATCTGGTCAGACGAGTGTATGCCTGATGAATGGCGCTCGATCCACAAGAAAGAAGACCCATTTTACCGCGTTAAATAAAGTGGCATCAGTCTCCTCAACATTGCATAATTATTCATATTCCCTTTTCAAAAAAACATCCCGATAAGGTATATAGGATAGTAAGCTTGACTGTCCCCTGTGCCTTTCTCAATTTTGGCGTTTTGCAATGGCTGCCAATAAAATAAATAAATATTTGGCGCAACAGCTCTTTAAGTGCCAGGGCCTAGCTTCTCGCAACCACTCATGTTGTGTGCGTTATATTTTTTACACGAATGGAAGGGACCTACAGTTTAGTGCCGTATCCGAACAGCGATTTGAGAAACTTTTTTGAGACAACAATACTCTCGGATGTTTGTCAAACGCTCGCGAGAGGTGGGACCGTGATAAAATGCCTGCCAATAGTTTCATGTTAATTGTTCGATTTCGTATCAGTGTGAAGTTGTCTGCCGTAAGTATCATATCGATGTGAAATTAGGTGCTGTCTGTTTTCTATGGGTTTCTTAATTTTTTATAGCGAATCTTCCGCAATATCTCTGGCCTTTTTCATAGCAAAGTATGTACTCATGCGCGCTTTCGACTTGATTTCTACAGCCCATGTACCATTTCAAGTATCTACTTTACTTTTAGAGGTTCTAGGTCGAAAGATGGATACGAGTCTATCTCATCTAATTAATATATGACTGAACAAGATAATGATTTGCCAGAGTTGCAATGTAGAAAAATGCTATTCTAATCACAGCAGATACAATCATGAGTATGACTAACTAGTGAGATTTGACAAGTATAGGTATTCAGATAGCTAGTCATATTGGATGTTCTAAATTTTGCTTTAGTGTAACAGAGCAATTTAAATCTCATTTATTTAAGTCCCTGGGCGTTGAAGCATAGAAGATGACGATTTTTTTTTTCCTCTTGTACAACCCATGCCCGCGTGGCAACGACACTGCGACCTGAAAGATAAATTGTATCGGAGGGTTGGAGTTAATCTAACAGACGTACTACCTCCCTTATGAAAGTGAGTATGTCTTTAGTAGCGGAGCATTTCAGTTCCACTGAAGTAAGTATCTCCTTGTGGAGAATACGTTTTCTTAACCAGTGTAGTGCCAGGCATTTACAAAGAATGTGTTCAGAAGTTTCATCCTCCTCTAAACAGAACCGACAGTCCTTCTCTTGGCACAGGTTCATCTTGTTAAGGTGGTATCTCAAGCCGCAATGGCCAGTAAGAAAGCTCACTAGCTTCTTAATGCTTTCCCTATCTAAGTTAAGGATTTCCTTATAGTAGTAA
Organism: Brachypalpus laphriformis; assembly: GCA_945910035.1. Lineage (NCBI taxonomy): Eukaryota > Metazoa > Arthropoda > Insecta > Diptera > Syrphidae > Brachypalpus > Brachypalpus laphriformis. The sequence goes on from OX246754.1 coordinate 285,422,919, forward strand.
GGCTTGATTAATCGTTGGGATTGTCTTAGACCTGGCCCACTAGTCCAGTGGTCTAGACGAAGTTTGTTTTCCCATTCGTTAATCAGCGTTGTAGCTGTCGCCCAATTGACGCCACCTATGAACGCAGATTCTGAGCCAGCCCTAGCAAGCTCATCTGCAGATTCGTTGCCCACAATCCCTTGGTGTCCAGGTACCCAACCGAGTTTTACCCTGTTGTATTTGGCAAGGTCTTGTAATGCATCGTAGTAGCATTTCACGGTTCTGGGGTCCATTTGGCTGGACGACAGTGCCATAAGTGCTGCTTGGCTATTTGAGAAGATATGTATTCTAGCGCCTTTGATCCCCTTGCGGAGATTGTGTCTGGCGCAAATCTCAATGGCATGGATTTCAGCCTGAAACACAGTAGAAGTCGTACCCATAGGTACCGAAATCTTTGTGTTGGGTCCAAAAACCCCAGCTCCAACTCCAGAATCCATCTTCGAACCGTCGGTGAACCAGACCAGACTTCTAGGGTCCAGTGTTGGAGCACCATTGGACCAGTTTGCGCGGTACAATATTTCAACCTCGAATAGCCTACCAAAGCAGTGTTGCCTGACCATAATATCTGGTAAAGTGCATAACATGTCTCTTTTAGGGATTGAGTTGAGTATCTTTAAATGTCTCACAAGGTCACCTGGTTTATACTCGTGATCTAGCTGCAGCCTGATGGCATATCTAGCAGCCATCTTTCTAATGAAGATTGGTAAGGGTGTAAGCCCAACAATAGCTTCCAGAGCTGTCGTAGGGCAGGTGCGCATCGCACGTGTAATGGCAAGACAGGCAATTCTTTGCCACTTCTACAACTCGTTTGCCGTTGTCTGCTGGAGAGTTTTTGGCCACCAGACGATGGCCGCATATGTGATAATGGGTCTAACCATCATTATGTACAACCAATGTATCGTCTTAGGAGAGAGACCCCAAGTTCTGCCGTATAGGCGTTTACTGGCCCACAGTGCTCTAGTAGCGCGCTCAGTGGTGGACTTGATATGTGAATTCCAATTAAGTCGTTTGTCAAGAATTACACCAAGATATTTGACCTCGCTGGAATAAACTAGTGTGGTGCCTTTGATTGTGAAGGTTCAAGGTTGACCTGTATCTTCCTTGTAAAAGGCACCAGAACGGTTTTACTAGGATTTATGAATAGTCCTTCTTTGTTACACCAGTCTACAACTTGAGATTTTGCACTTTGCTTGACGTTGGAAATCGTCGTGCTTTGTTTACCTCTGATAAAAACCGCCAAGTCATCAGCATAACCGACAGTGGTGTAGCCTGATCTGTGAAGATCTGCTAACAAGTTGTCGATGGCTATAGACCATAACAGGGAGGAAAGAACTCCTCCTTAAGGACAGCCTTTGGCTGCAGTTATGGACACCGACACTCGCCCAGAGGAGGAAGTAATGAATCGACTTACCAGCATGGCCCTGATCCATTGGTTGGTCGATTCTTCAATACTTCTGCTACTGATCGCCCTTGCGATCGAGTCGTAACCAGTGTTATCGAAAGCGCCCTCGATATCAAGAAATGCACACAAGGCTATCTCCCTTGAACTGAGTGTTCCCTCTATCTTTTTGGCGAGATAGTGAAGCGCACCTACTGTAGATTTGATTTTCCTGTATGCGTTATGATTCGACTGCAGAGGGTTGGACAGATCTAACCGGTCTCTCATATGAATATCTATGAGTCTCTCCATTGTCTTAACGAATGAGGACGAATGATGTTAGACTTATAGGTCTGTATGATTTAGGCAGCTCGCTAGGCCTATTGCCCGGCTTGGGGATGAAAACCACATTAAACTGCCTCCAGGTGGGTGGTATGTATCCCCAATTGTAGCTGGCTCTAAATAAAGCTGCCAACCTCGGGAGGATGAGGTCAATTGTCACCGCCGGGGACTTTAAAAGGTTTGAATGTGCCTATAGCCCCTTGAACTTTCTCTGGACTGAATATTTTCCCAGATAAACTATCGTCTCAATACTAGATTGTATTCTGTGAGAGCAAACCTGTATTCGTCCCACCTCTTCGTTCGCTTTGCAGAGTTGAAGAGTTTTCTGACTTTCTTCCTAAGTTCCGCCAGTTCCGCCATTTCTTGGAATGCCTTAGGCCAGGTTGAGCATTCCAGGGAGAGAGCATTTGTTCGCGTTCCCAGCGGAGTAGCTCTATTTTAATCTGGCTGGTGGATAGACCGCAGAAGGGTTTAGGTCCAATGTAAGGAGATTGGGCACCTAGTCTGGCAAGCTTATCAGTCCCTTCATTACCTTTGTGACCGGGGACCCACATTAGTGTGATTTTATTGTGTGCAGCAAGCTGCAAAAGCATCTGGAGACAATTCCAAACCAGCTTAGACTTATAGTCAAAGGACGTGAGAGCATTGAGTGCTGCTTGGCTATCTGGCATAATATTATTATTGATATGTGATCTTTGGAGGTTTCGTCTAATGTATTCTCTGGCACAGAGCTCGATAGCATAGACCTCTGCTTGGAAGATAATAGTGGATTGACCTAATGGTGTAAAGAGTTTGTAGTTGGGCCAAAGATACCAGCTCCAACGCCATTTGACATCAGTGTACCAATTGATTTGAGATGTTGATTGAGGGATTTGAGGATAGTTCCAGTAGTTGCGGTCAGGTATGTTTACTGTGAAGGTGTGATTGAGGTGGATTCTTTTAGGCTTGAAGTCTGAGATGCATATTGCTGGGAAGTAAGTAGCGGAATTTTCTCAAGGTTCTTCATGTGCCCAACTAATTCAGAATTTGTATTGTTGCATAAAAGGTGAAGCTTTAGAGCACTGGCAGCCGCAGTCTTCATAATATTTATGTGTAGAGGAGGAATGTTTAAGAGAACTTCCAGCGCAGCTGTTGGGCAAATGCGCATTGCGCCCGTAATACCTCCACAGGCTAGTCTCTGGAGGGCGGAGCGGTAACGGTTTGATTAACTTTATCCCACCATACTAGCAAAGCATAAGTTATTATCGGAACGATGATTGTGGTATAGGTCTAGTGGATCTCATTTGTGGATTTAATCCCCATTTTTTGTCGAAAAACCTAGAGCAGGCCCAGAAGGCTTTAGTCGCCTTCTCAGTGGTTCTGCCTATATGAGGTTTCCAGTTTAATTTGTGGTCTAGAGTAATCCCAAGGTATTTTGTTTCTTTTGAGAACTTAATTTGAATATTGTTTAGTGATAGTGCTTGAATGCTTAAGTTTCTCCTCCTGGTGAAAGGAATAATTACAGTTTTTGCAGGGTTAACCGTTAGACCTTCTGACTGGCATTAGTTATTTACTTTATTTAGGGCATGTTGCATTTGTTCAGAAATGCTGGATTCATCCTTGCACTTAGCTATTATGACTACGTCGTCAACGTAAGGGTGAGAAATCTAGAACTATTGAGGTCATTAATGATACTGTCCACTAGAATGGACCATAAAAGAGGAGATAGGACAACCCTTAGTAGTTCTAACGTAGATTGAGATTTGTCCAAGCTTGGCAGTAGTAATAAGTCTGCTTCTGAGCATGGAGCATATCCATTTGGTAGTTTGCGGGTCAATGCATCAGCAGCAGACTTAATTGATTGAAACGATGTGTCATCGAAGGCGCCAGAGATGTCCAGGAAGGAGGATAAGGCTATTTCCTTCTTTGGCAAAGTTTCTTCAATAGTGCTGACTAGGTGGTGAAGGACTGTGACCGTAGATTTACCAGATTGATATGCAAATTGAAGATTATTTAGGGGGTGTTCTATAAGGGCGGAATTTCTTATGTGAAGATCAAAGATTTGTTCTATTACCCTAAGAAACACAGAGGTGTGACTGTTTGGCCTAAAGGCCTTTGGGTCTGGAATGAAGACTACATATTCTCCATATTGATGGGATGTTGCTGAGTTCATAGCTGGATCTGAAGATGGGCACTAAGGATTCAATAAGAGTGTCGATTCCATGATGTAAGAGGGCGGGAAAAATTCCATCTCCACCGAAAGCTTTGTAAGGTTTTTGCGTGGAGATGGCCCATTTTATCGAATCCCGGCAGACTTACTTGTCAATGCTCACAATTTCCATTCATTCGACCTGAACTCATTTTTACTGAATCCAACAGGTATTTTAAGTTAGATTTCAAGGCTCGGCAATTCTAGGTGAGGTCTACGAAAGTGTAATACTCTTTTCTTAGGTTGAGCAAGTGTGGCATAAAGCTCTTAACGCACTTCTTTACTGGATACTTCTCACTCAATCATCCCCTAAAATTCCCTTCAAAACCTGTCCTGTTGGCTTTGTGTCGAAGATCAAGAAACCGATAAACACCATTTGTGCTAGTTTCACTACCATTCTCAGTAGATTCAAAAATTTTGGTAACTGCCTTTAGGCTTTAACCTTTAGGTGTACCTAAATTGCATTGATTTATGTCTCAATCTACAGCGACTGTTATAAAGGAGCTTCGCCAAACAAAAAGGAGCAGGCGAGCCTCCAACGAAGTCGATGACGGAAATACCTGACCGAGGTACATCAAACGGTGAATCCCACCCCGCGATGTAGTAACTGACGGTAGTTCCACGGGGAAGATGGGACAGCGGCATAAGAAGGAAAGTGGTTTTAGTGGGTGGAAATCCTACACGGTTACTAACATCTTCCTACAAAAAATTATCTGGATCAACTCACGCTTCAAGTCTTAAGTCAAGCTTTTAGATTGATCGGTGATTATTCTTTTAGTGAAATGTTGGCTTAGCATTCCCTTTTTGGTACTTCAACTAAAAGTGTGCAGATGAAATATGTATGTATATTTGGATATAGGAGTGCCCCACCTCGTCTGCACATGATTGTAGACTAAGAGCTTAGTTTCGGCCACACCGTTTAGCCCACACGATCGTTTTGTTGCCACAGTTCATTAATGTGGAACAGATTGTTTTTCTCTTTCCTACACTCTTTCCTTATATTAGCTTTTAGTACATGCTTACTCCATGGGTGGTGTTCATGCTAGTCGGAAGGAATTAGCTGTAAGTTTTGCATTCAGTTCTGATTTCTAACATTTGTTTCAATTTTGTTAATAAATTTAATTTTATTTCTACAAAATTCAGTAACCGAAGACAATACCACTAAGTACTGCATGTCACATTTAAAGTAAAACATGACACCCGCGAAAGGTTCGACAAAAGAAGACTTCCGACCTTAAAATTATTCTTTATTTCATTTCTTACTAAGCAAGTAGGTACATAACATCTATTACAGAATTTAGTTCATCACTTCGTCTCACGAATTTTTCGAACCTTTCTATAAATAGCCCCAATGAACTATATCAAACGACAGCCTCCAAAATGAGCCTCTGTTGATTCTGTTAAGAATTCTCACACTCTGCCCCAATGAGTTCTTATTTTATTGATGCCACATCTTCCATAACAGCATCATAGACCTGCTTCTTAACATTTAAGCCCCACACGAAGTCGAAGTGGTTCCATTTTGGATGTGGAACTAGGTATGCTCGTCGCAAAGTTGATTTTGGCAGTTGGCTGATCAATCTACGAACATCTTCGACGGCTACAAGAAAATCATTGTTGCCGTAGTATAAGAAGATAGGCACATCAATCTTCTGCAGTGGGTAGGACGGAGGTTGCTTGGTTCCATACTTGAGAAGGTTACGAGCCGTTCCATAGTCAAACTGACGAAAGTAACCGGACTTGTGTGACTGCAGGTAGTGAAAGATTTGGTTGATGGATGCACCAGCTGGAAAGGTGGCGAAGATTTCAGGTAGAAAGGTCTAGAGGAGAAAAATATAAATATAAGACTGATGTTTAAGAAGGTACTCGTATCTGTAAATTACTTTGTTGAGATTCTCTTGATCATATCCGCCAATAAGGAAAATCAAACTGGAGCACAAAATCTGAAATGATGAGGTATCCTTGCATGCTATATTGCCAAGCTGTTCTTGTATCTTGGTATTCGGCAGGAATTCAATGCTTCCCAAGAGTTCCACAAAACCATTTGGTTGTCCCAGAAATGGCGCACCAATCTTAACAAGTGGAGATTTCACGTAATTCATGAATGCCGGTGGAGCTAACAAGTGAGCTGACTTTATGCGACTCTTGAACTTCAAATTCAGCGAGTTTAAGACCATGAATGATGTGGTTCCCTGGGAGTGACCAAAGTAACGAACGTTATTTTCGCCCGTCCGGCACCGAATGTAGTCAATCATAGCTGGGAGATCTCTCATACCAATCTCGTGCCAATCGAAGTTCCAAAATATTTTAGACAGAGGACTGCGTGTTACGTGATTGCGAGAGTATCTGTTACCCCGTGCATTGCCCAACCATACATCATATCCGGCATCAGAGAGAATATAGGCCAAAGCATTATCCGGGCCCAGCAAGACCCAATCACTAGACGAGCATAATAGGCCATGCATGAGAAAGGCAACCGGTCGCGGGCTGGATGTATTAACTCGGCCGGAATATGGAATTCGGTGAAGCGCTAGAATGTATCCATCGGACGTTTGAACTTTATGCTTCTCAAACGGATAGCTATGTTTATTCACTAAACTTTCCTAACAGAAATGAGAAAATTTTGTATGTAAGAGTATAAAATGTTTTCGCTTACCGTTGTAACGGAACTGCCCTCTTTACCGATCACTGCACTTTTAAGGATGAGAACAGCACCAACTGCCAACAAAATCCAATATGTCTCCATGATGGAGTCCTTGGAACTAAACATCTTTAAACAGCCGGCGTTCGCTCTTTTATAGTGACTCGATTATATTAAGCAACGGGTGTCACGAAAAACGTTTTCTATGCCATGATGTAGTTATTGGTGACGTATAATTACATTTACGCGAAACAAAATTAAGTTGAAAAATGTTTTCATTATTACACCAGATGTACCAGCAAGTTTACTTGCAAAATATGTTTGCTATCAATGAGTATAACCAAGTACTACCAAGCACACGTGAGTATAATCAGAGACCATAATAATACCAAGATAGTGCAAATGGCACTTCAAACTGATGAAAAGTAAAAAGCTCTCCCAGGAACGGGCGGTCAGGAACAGGCCGTGATCATATTCATAGAGAGAAAACCTTTTTCCCTTTTCTTCTGATTTCCCAAAACTTACGAGTACGATAAAGTTCTATTTTATTCCCTCTATTCTATTACTTTGCGAAAGGGTATTAAAAAGGAAAAAAAAGAAAAAACAACAAATACGTCCAAGCTCAGAGAACGAATGAAGTTGGAGAGGGGAAACGATTTTGAGAAGCTTTTGGGGTCGTGTTATAGGACCCCCATACAAAAATGTCGGGACACATTTTTATACGGCGGCGTGCACTGTCTTGTTGTTATACTCGTCTGTGTCTTTGGCATTGTCTATTATTTTCCAGTATTTTCTAGCATTGTCAAGTATGCATATGTGAGTGTTGTCGAGTACCTTTGTCTCTCTTCCGTGACAAAATATGAAATGAGAAATAATTCAATCAATGGTTAGCGACTTTATTGTTTTTTTTTTTTAACAAAATTAGTGCAACATTTTTCATAATCAGTCTCACAACAAAATGCGCTCGCTCAATATATGGTTAGCATAGCACTTGTGAAAATTCGGAGAGAGTGGTAATAAGCTGTTCGATAAGATACTTATGAATATCGCCTAAGATCATAATACTCGTACTCAAGTGTTGCTTATATTAGCAGTAAGTACTAGGTAAGTTTTGAAAAAAAATGCGTTCATACTATAATATATTTACATGAGGATATTTATCTAATAATGCTCGAGTATTTTTGAGTATTTGAAAATATCTTAGTATTAAATGAATTATTTTGAAATAATAAAGTAAACTCTAAAGGGGGGGGGGGGGCTAAAAGAGCTGTCCAACCTTTCCAAAAACAGGCAGTGGATATCCTAAAATAAGGCATAAACGACATAAGAAGGCTTGTGAGCTTCCTTACCGGTCACTGTCAACTACTTTACAGCCTTAACAAAATGAGAATTACGGAAGCTATCAGTGCGTAGTGCGTAGTGCGTAGCTCTGTGTAGAATTAGGAGAAGCTTTTTTCTTAAAGAGATCATATCTCCAATAGGCTTAAGGGACTCCTTCGCAGCCGTAACTTAAGCTATAGCTTTCATAAGGAGAATGGAAGTACTGCTGCCCTGAAAAGTGGCCTCTGGCACAATAGATCTCTTTTGTCGCGGTGCCAACAAGCCATTTGGGCGTAGCCACACATGTATTTAAAAAAGATTGTTTTTTGCCGAGGCAGGTGAAAAATCTTCTAAAGCCACCATAAGGCCCGACAAAAACAACAAACAATTATTTGGCGCAACAGCTCTTTAAAGTGCCAGGGCCTAGCTTCTCGCAACCACTCATGTTGTGTGCGTTATATTTTCACACGAATGGAAGGGACCTACAGTTTAATGCCGATTCCGAACGGCGATTTGAGAAGCTTTTTCGTGACAACAATACTCTCGGATGTTTGTCAGACGCTCGCGAGAGGTGGGACCGTGAAAAAACTTTTTGGAGTTTTCTGGGATTCGAACTTGGAGCCTCATGCGTAGTAATCCGACACACTAACCCCTTATGCCACGGCGCCCACGGCCCGACTGCGCGTGATTATGATAGTGTGAGATTTGTACTCACTAAAAAAACACCTCTTTTCAGAAATATTACTACTACTAAGCCGACGCATATCCAGTAGTTTTATTTTCGCTTACAAGACTCGTAATTCTGGAAAAAGATGTTCGTATGTGATTAAAAAGAAATGTAGCGCTTTAGACAGGTTAAATTCCAATGAAAGTTCCTGCCTTTTTCACGACCGACATATACTACGACGCGACGTCGAAACGTTTTGTCCTTTGAAGACAACGAATTGAATTGTTCGCGTCAAGTCAAGCAATCTATTCACTTTTTTGAAGGAAAAGTTGACGTGAGAGTCTCTCAGTGAAGTACGATCGAAAGATAAGAAAGAGTTGCCGTGGCAGTAGCAGTTGCAATTTATACTCCATGCCTTCGTGCCAAACCTTAGCGAAAGCTTGTGAGACGTCAAGAAATACACCACAACAAATCTTTTTTTATTCGAGAGCTTTCTCAATCACGTCAGTTATTTTGTGGACTTGATCGATTGTAGAATGTTTGGTTCTAAATTGAAACTGATGGTCAAGAATGAGATGTCTTTCGTCGATTATGGGTTGTAGACGTTTTGAAAGTAGTTTTTCGAATATTTTTGAGATAACCGGTAATAGGGAAATAGGCCGATATGATTACTTCTCATTCAGAGGTTTGCCTGGTTTCGGTACCATTATAATCTCATTGTCTCTGAACGTAGAGCAATCTGAACGAAGCGTTGATCAAATAGAGCAGTTTGATAAGAGCTTTATTCGGCCATTCCTTGACCACCTGCACCGTTATCAAGTCGTAACCCGGAAGTTTTTAATCACCTCAGTTCAATCAATGCAACTCTTTTTACTTTAAATTTATCAGATGTCATAACTGGGGAGTCGGGCGTTAACAAAGGGTCGTCGAACGGCTTAAATGTTTCTTCTAAGTGCAGCGCAAAAAGTTCTGCCTTTTCTTTGTCGCTCTTTATCCAGTTTCCATCGTTTTTTCGAATTGGTGGCGCTTGTATTTGAGGTTTCCGGACGCCTTTTAGGGCTTTCCAAACGAATAATTTGATTCTCTTTCACCAGAGAGATTTTCAAGGCAGGTCGCTATCTTATTGCTTTTAAATTCCCGAATGCTATCTCTAAGGCGATTGCATAGTCAAAGTATTTTGAAAATAACAAAGTGTTGCTATTTGCACAAATTGTCAAAGCTAGTTATATTCTTAGCTTTAAGATTCGGACCTTCATACTAGCTTTGGTTGCGTTCTTCGATTTTATTAACATTTTGTGTACTCATTGTCACTGCAAACATGTAATTAATTATTTACTTGCCTCTATAAAGACAAGTATTGTTTTCGTGAACATTTTCCATTCTGAGATTTTCATCAATCTTGGTATTGTTATCATTGACGAACAAAAAATGGGGTTCGTTAATTCCATCTGTCAGTCTGTCTGTCCGTCTGCATGCAAAGCTGACCGTAGCCTAAACAGTTGGAACAGTTAACATTCATACATGCATACATATTCAATGGCCCCCTAATCCTTCATGAGGGTCTCGGAGTTAGAATGCTCAGGTGGACCCTCTATCTTTCTCGATCCACCACCATTGACTCCAACTCACCAGAAGGAATCCCTAGACGGCTCCAGGAGAAATGTCGGATTTGATCCAACCATCTGTTTCTAGGCCTACCGGGGAGTCGCCTTCTTGATGGCCCGGCAATCATGGCACGTCTTGGAAGAATTAACTTCAAACGAAATCGAATTTTCCATTCCAACAAGAAAATTAAGTTCGATTGTGCTCCAACAATTTTCTTTAAACTTCGGTTAGTTTGGGCATTGACTATAAGATGGCATACTAGGTTTCTGCAAGAAAATGCGTATACCTGTACTCGTACTTCACTCATTGACTGATTTCTTAAAGTTTGTTGCTTAAAAACTCTAAGTCTAAGTCTATCTAATTTTGACACAATCGAGCACCACCAACAATGAGTAAAAGCGTGCTAAAAAAAAAAAAAAAACAACCAAGTAAGTATTAAAACCTAATACTACCTGAGTTCCAAACCAATACACAAAAAAACATACGCTCCTTCACATTTCTTCGTAGGCTAGCTACGTCGTGCAATTGCATTAAAAGAGTTATACTCTAAGGCGTAAGTTAATATATAAAAAAAAATCACATAACCTTGCTATTAAACATAAAAAAAAATGCACAATCAAGAACCACATGCTGACCGCAGCAGAATTTTCAGAGCTGATTTTAAAACAAATATGATGACACCCTGTAGAATATGCTTATGCATTTGAAAGCGATTTCCTGAATGCACGTTATGTCAGAACGTTTCATAAACAAATTTATGTTAATTAATTCTTTAGACTTATGTAATACTATCTAGTTTTCTAAATATAAAAGGTTCTAAGCAACAAGGTCGTTAGATCGTTTTCTAGTTTCGTATAATTTGTCAGAATTGGAAATGTCAAATTTAGCGATGGGTTGATATTTTCTCGTTAGATGTTTTTTTTTTTACATTTAACGTAATACACGTAGACCCACCCGTGAATATTTGTTTTACAGATTTCTGTAAGACGATAGTTATTTCGTGCGGTGACGTACGCACTGCCATTTGCGTACGATTATCTACGTTCGTTTAGCGATTTTTTTTATGGCTTCATTTTTTAATTTTTATTTTTTTTAATTTGTGTGCACTGAAGGGGTTATAAATACCCTTAACATGTCTACGCACAGTGCGGGGATTGGAAAGGATAAACAGAGAGAGAGAGAGAAAGATTTGGTATAGTGGTTTGAAGCTTAGTCTATGTTTTAGAGAATCTCCGGAGGTGGCGTCCAGATAACTGAGGAGATTTTCGTTATTTCTTGTCTTTTGCTTCTGATTCACGGTATTTTTTCCCCGATAATCGATGTCATAGGCAAATCATCATCAACAGATCGAACTATTTTTCCAGCCATATGACCAAGGTACTGCCAGTGTTATGCCTTCGCAGTAGTGTTCAGACAAGCTTTCGCAGTTGATTGGACTGACTTTATATATTTCATGAGAAATAAATAAATGCTTGTTAACATCAGGATTTGAACCATAAACCATTAGTGAGGCAATTGAAGACGTTACCACTACACCATTGCCACCCGTCAACTGATTTGTGTTTGCATTCACTGGGGGTTTGAAGAAAATCTTGAAAAACCGCAGTTGAGGAATTTTTTTAGTTGAATTCTGATCGATTAACGCGTTTTGTTGTTTGAAACACATAGGTTTTCAAAGCACACATATTCACCATTATTGTGATTTTCGTTTAAATATTGAAAACACCTTTTTCGAGTTTTTAGGGTTCTGAATTCCGCATTTTCTTTTACTTTCTGCGGATTGAATAGTATTTTGAAAGACAAATTCCACTCGTTTTTAATTCGATTGTATTATTTTTGCCACACTCTTCAATTTCCTCGAATTGGAGCACCAATCTTTCTTTAAAATCGATCGGAATTCAGTACAGCCATTCATTTCTAGTGGAACTGTTCTTTACATAATTTTATAAGCGACACCATCTGAAAGATCCCAAATACTCAGAGAATCAAAAAGTTGACAGAAGACTTATAGATAGATAGATAGATATAGATATAGTTATTGTGAGGTGCAAGTCCACTGTGACCTTTAGCAGATCTATTGTACCCCCCAAACTAAGGCTCTAGTCGATGGTATACTCGGTCTAGAGCACTTCCACCAATCCAGCTGCTACTATGAACCGGAGCATCTTGAGTGGATCCAGCGAGGTAGATCCATTTCCGATAGGAGATATGCACCTAGATGATTTCTTCTTTTGTGGATCAGAGCTTCTATAAGAAGGTGCGCTGTACAGAAGAGAGTTATACTTAGGTAGATAGGTAGAAGCGGTTGTAACAGCAAACCATGCTGATACTTAATTAGCACAAAAAGTGCCGTTTTAATACCACAACTCAAGTGACCTAAACGGATGTGAAACGGGCGTGGCTTGTAGGGAAAGGGAGAAAGAGTAAAGATTATTCAAATCCACCCCGTTGCATTAAGGGAACTGATAATGTCCGCAACGCTTATCTCCGCTAATTCTATTTGGTTGTCACAAAAGGGTTTACCTTATGTGAGCTGTCTGACCTTGCCTAGAGCCGGACACTTACAAAGGAAGTGTAAGATAGTTTCTTTCTCGTTAGCAGTATTGCAGCTGCGACAGTGAACAGTACTGGCCAACAATGCCAAAATTCTTGCGATATCTGCACGGTTTCTATTTAGTAGATCTTGCGTTCTTTTTCGGAATTATTGGTTTGTTTTGTAAGCATTGGTTGCTACTTAACTTTTGTTGTTTACCTCGCTTTAGGGGGTTTTACACTTGTATCGATGCCACAATTAAGGAACAACCTATGAGGTGTGAGATATCAGACAGCCCATCTGCCTGGAAACGACACAGTTTCGCACCCCCTGCCATCTGCTATCAGCCTTTAGCTGATAATGCGCGTAGATGCCTCCCTTAAGGACCCCCGACGGGACGTTCACCGCCTTTGCTAGGGAAACATCAAGGGCAGATCCCTGCCTCGTGAGTTCATCAGCTCGCTCATTTCCCTCAATGTTGCTGTGACCCAGAACCCAAAGGAGACAGATCCTTAACCGATGACCTAGCGAGGCGAGTTCCTTTTTGCACTGTTCTACTAGCCTCGAGGATGTAGTGGCAGATACTATAGCCTTGATAGCGGCCTGGCTGTCAATGAGGATGGCAATGGTATTTAGGGGTGTAGAGGTTTGCTTAAGTAGGCGGCAGGCCTCACGTACAGCAAAAACTTCCGCCTGGAAGACACTACACGAATCAGGAAGCCAGTAAGACCTGCAAATATTGAATATCCCCACTGTGGCAGTTATATAGTCGGTTCAGATTAGCTGCCAGATCCTGCGGTAGCAGATTCAGGATACTGTTGTGACTATAAGGATTGGTGCACCAGCATCCTGTTTCAGTTAGCCTGACCGCACTACATGATGATAGATGCATAATGTGAAGATCGATTGGTAAAAGGTGCAGGATAATGTTCAAGGCTTCGGTTGGGCATGTTCTCATGGCACCCGTTGGGCCTATAGCCGCAGTTCCTTGTACCCTGTTGATAAGTTTGATGTTTTAAGCTTTCCTTAACGCAGGCCACCAGACTAGCAATCTATAGGAAATAATGGGACGCCCATGGCAGTGTACATTCACAAGACAATCTTCGGGCGAAGTCCCAACTTCTTGCCAAAGGTCTTGCTGCAAGCATAGAAAGCCACACAGGGCTTCTTTACCCACTGCTTAATGTTAACCTTACAGCTTAGTACACCTAGGTACTTAGCACTGGAGGATAGGTACTTAGCACTGAGGATAGGTACTTAGCACTGGAGGACAGGGAGAGTAGATGATTGTTTAGCCGTGGAAGCGTGAAGGCCGGTATTTTGGTTTTAGAGGTAAAGAGCATCAGTTCAGTTTTGCTTGGGTTGACGCTGAGTCCACATCCAGTGGCCCATGTGCTAATCTTGTCCAAGGCACCTTCCATAATCTCACTGATTACGGATGGAAACATCCCCGATACCAGTACTGCCACCTCATCCGCATACGTGACAACCTAAACTCCATCTCTGTCAAGTCTACACAAGACTTTGTTGATGACCATAAGCCATAGAAGAGGAGATAAGACCCCACCTTGAGGAGTTCCTCTAACAACAGATATGGTGGATCCGCTGTTGCCGAGAGTCGATTGAATGATTTTAGTTTTTAGCATTGTCAATATCCATTTGCTAATAAACTCTTCCACACCCAGTTGGATCAGAGCTTCCTGAATCGATTCCGTACTGACGTTATTGAAGGCGCCTCCAACGTCTAAGAAGGCAGCTAGGGTATATTGTTTGAAGTGAATTGCCTTTTCTATCGTTCGCACAACTTCGTAAGCGCCGTCTCTGTCGATCGCCCCTTAGTGTTCGCATGTTGAGATTTGGGTAGAAGGGATTTGTGTAGGGTATTTCGAATATGTGTATCTAAGATGCGTTCCAACGTCTTTAAAAGAAAAGAGGATACGCTGAAATGGGTCTGAAATCCTTTGCGGATCCATGACCCCACTTCCCAGCTTTCGGGATAAATACAACACGATCACGTCTCCAGCTCAGGGAAACGTGGTTTAGGAGAATACAGCTTCTGGAAGAATGCCGTCAAGGCCGGCTGATTTATAGGGAGAGAAACTGTTAATAGCCCAGGAAGTATTAACTGGTGTTATTGTTGTCCTAATATCATTCCAGGAAGAAGATTTGTTGCACTTTTTATTGGGGAAATATTCATTAATCCGCGGGTTAATTAATAAAAACGTAGCCAACTTGCTACACTGATTAATGAATAAAAAAAAAAAAAACAAACGCAAAAAAGAAAACACGACCGATCGCTATTGCGATCGGAAAACGAAATGAAAGGTGAATGTCAAAAAGAAAGGGCGAAGAAGAGAAAAAAAAAGTGCAACAATACAGCACGTTGAGTGCTGTTCGCTCACCGGCCGCTCAGCTGGGGTGGGTTCGATTTGAGAATCGATGAAATGGGGAAGACGAAAAACTAAAGGGTATGTACGAAAAGGGTTTGGACGCCACGTAATTTTTGATGGAAGAAGGGAGGTAAATTACGTAACCTTTTTGGGGGGTGTTTTAGGAAATGGTGGGGTACACTAGTGCTGAAAGAAAAGAACGAATAAAATAAATAATGATTTTTACCTCGTTATAAATGCTCCCTACGAGCGGGCGATTTATTAAAATAAAAAGGCAAACCAAATAACAAAATCAAGTTAAAAGAGAAAAAACAACAAAAGGTAATTTTACGTAGGATCAGAAAAATACCTCGATGAGGAAAAAAGATCCCCAAAAAAGAAAAGAAAATATCGCCGTTTAAATGCCCCGTTACGGCAAGTCCCGAACAAATCAACAGAAAACTACGGGGCGCGTGTCCCGCTTTCACCGGGAAATTAAACAGAAAACGAAACGGAATCCTACCGAGTTTCACTAAAGCTTTCAAATATTTTTGCTACATACAACGCACTGAAAACAACTTCTAGAAACTACAAATGAAAATCAGATATGAAAACTTATCTGTTCTTTTGTCTCCTTTTTCTATCCTCTTCCCCTTTATTGTACCACGTCCTGGCTTCCACTCTTTCAAAAAAAAACTCCTTATGTCCTCGTCCTATACTCATGGAACTCTTGTCCTTCTTTTTATGTTCCTTATTCTGTTTTTTCCCACTTTTCTTTTACCACTCAAACAAAAAAAACTTCCACGTAGGTGATTTTCTTGTTTCAGTAAACAAACTTCCTAATTCATTGCTGGTCAACCAAGAAGTGGTCTCCCGCTGAATACTAGGCCTAGTCGAGCTTCGAGTCTTTTATTCACACATATGTACGTGAATCCCCGCAAATTCAGCTATAGGATTCAAGATCAGCTTGCTGTGCATTACTCCGCTTATTTACTTAAGTATGCAACCGCGGCCTGAGAACTGGTGGGAGAGCGATTTAATTTGTACATCCTGGAAAGTGTGTTTGCATTAAAAGTTCCAGGGACTCGCTAGAGGAGTCTGTCCAAGTCCCATCCGGCTGTTTAATAAAGGACGGGCTCTTTTATAGTTTCAATGGATTGACAGTAGTCTTTCCAGGCAAGCGACTAGGCACTTTTAATGGATTTCTTTCTTATATTCCTTCAGACAATCCTTATTTGGTTGCCAGAACTTGTGTTTGAAGCAGATTTTAAAGATATCTCTAGTAATCTTCTTCAGATTGGATAGATCTTCGTTCCACCTAGGGGGGAATTTTTTCTTGCTATATTTAATAGGACACGAAACCGTAAAAGCCGTACAGCTTCGGGGCTCCAAATTTTGGCGTCTAGTTCCTCGACTGATTCAATTTTCAGGTCGGGTATTCTATGAAGTTTTGATTTAGTTACCTGACCAAACTTCTTCCAGTTAATTCTTTTAGGGTTTCTAAATGGCTTGGGAGCCTTGACCTCGAGGCACACATTGTAAAGAATCCATCTGTGGTCGGAGAAGGACATTCGATCGGATACTCGCCAGTTTACTACTCTAGGTTATCATTGTTGGTTTTTAAAGTGATGTCTAAAACTTTCTCCCACCCTCTGAAATTTTCCGTACTCGGAAAAACAAAAGTTGATGTGTTACCCACGTTACAAACAGAAAGGTTGGACATCACTAAAAAATCAAACAAGGACTTACTGCGCTCGTTAATTTCAGAGCTGCCCCATAATGTGTGCCTGGCATTTGCGTTTCAGCCCAGAAGCAGATTGTCCTTTTTTGCCGTTGTCTTTGATGTTAATTGGCGTACCTCTTCTGGCGGTGATGTCCTATCACGATCCATGTAAACTAAGGATATAAAAAGAGTGGTATTTGCAACCTCCAATTTAACTACCGTTAAATCGGCAGAGCTAAAATCAGGACATAGAAATACATTCAAATGCTTTTCAGCTAGGATGCAAGTCCTAGGTTTATTACTAACCTGGTTTGTGGTCTTGTAGAAAAAGTTGTAACGGTTGTTTTTGAGCCCTTTTATGGATGAACCCTTCACCCAGGGTTACTTTATAATGCCGGTATCTATATCCTCCGCGCCGAGCAGCACAAGCAAATTATCTGACGCACTCTTCGAGTGGTGGTGATTCATTTGGATGATGTTCAGCATTGGTAATAGGTGGAATGATGTCGACCTCCATGTCCTCCGACATCCTGTCGGAACCATCGATTTCACCTGAATCTTCAGCAGGACCATGCTGAAACGCAGCTTATGATCAGTTTTTTTGATTGGCACCAGGCTAGCCTCGTTGATCAGCAGCAGGAAAGAGGAGCTATTTTTCTGAGGTTCCTCTGCTTTTATGACTGCCCAGTCATCCATCGGAACAGCCGAATTGTGCAGTTTCAGACATTGAAGAAGCCCTTCCCCATCAATCTGTATACTGGGCAGCCAGATGCGGGCCCTAGGTCTCTTGGGGATATCATTAGCGGGGATTAGCTTGAGCTTCAAGCCTTCCCAGGCGTCACTAACCTCAGTGACACACTCGCTAAGGAAATCCTTGGAAAACTGGTCCTCGCATCTGATGACCCGATAACCCCAGACCAACTCGACGGGGTCGAAGCAAGGCAGAGGTCCCCCAGGATTTCCCAACAGGTTCCATGACCATACCCGATAGTCTGGCCTCTATACTACCCCACGCTTCACTGACCGTCTTATCATCTGAAGAGCTCTCGTCCACGAGGGCGACCTGCAGATGGTCTCTTACCACTTCGGAAAAGTGTCGCATTGTTTGAGTAGTACAGGCCGAGGATGTACCCGGTAAATTCTATGTCGTAGTCTGGGTCCTCACCACCTTGGACTTTTTAGCACCGCGATTGGTCTCATCCAAAAACCTGTTCCGCTTTCTTACCTTGGTGTCATTCTTCTTCCCTTGTGGATGTTGTTGTTGCTTCTCAAGATGTGCGATACTCATCGACCACAGCTTGATACTTGGCCTTATCTGCTGCGTCCTTCTCATGAACGGTACCAGCTGCTTCGTTTTAGGCAACCTTGTCAAGAACGTCTGGGGTTTTATTTTTCTTCGACGAATAAGCGCCACTAACCATAGTGTCTTTGGTTGCCATTTTGGTGTTTACTGCTGTTACTGTCTGATGAGCCGCCCTCTGTACGCAAGAGGGAGTACTTTCCATGCATTTGCTGCGGCTGAAGGGAAGACTGAAGACTCCTGAGTGAAGGCTAAAAGCTCGTCTTTCGATGAGGAGCCAATGTTGGTCATCCCCACAACGTTTTTTGTATTATTTTTATTTTTATTTTTTTTACATTTTTTTAAGATTTTTGGTCCCACGAATAGGTCCGGAAAGAAGAGTCAGTCCTGGCAGAGCCGACATATCAGAATAAGGCAATTATACTACTGACCTCGCCTGGGCATCGATAGGGACCGTTCGCAGCCAGCATTGTTTTATCACCAGTTGGCCAGCTCGAGTACCTACACACCTTGGCTTAAGTGAGATTTTATGGGGTTTACTCCCCACCTGCGTCTTAATAAACCACAGCACGATTGAGTACATGCGTGTAAATTCTTAGCTGACACTAAACACCTGAAGGGTGAATAGCCATTTCCGGTGGACGCCCACGGGGAGGACCAAAGACGAGGAATTTTTGCCCACGGCAGGTATACATAGTTCGTTTAGTAGTAGTTTAGACTTATTTCATATTTGGTCTGGCTGAAGCTCGTTTACCAAAATTAATATCATCACCTTGAACCTTGTAGAAAGAAGTTACATTCGAATAATAGCTTCTGCATTCTTGAACTCACTTTCCACTCTTGAGTAACCTTTGAGAAAGCACCAACTTGGGCAGTCTGTCTTGTTTCATCGCAAGACTTGTGCGATGTAAACCGAATTTAGTATCTAGGAACAGTGGCAAACCAAGTGCTGGTATCGTTGCATATGTTTTATCCAGGACTCTATAGGCCTGCCTTTCATTCGTATATCTCTGGAACCTTCATCGATGTTGCATTTTTGACGAGGTTCAAATGATCTCTTCTTCGAACATGGCAATACCAGTTAAGCTGGTCACACTCTATTTTTAATGAGATGCGTTCTTTAACGTGAAGGCTTCCAAGGATTTTTCGAACTTCTTGTTCGATCACTTTGTCACTCCTGCTGTCATGTGAAGCATGTTCATCTCAGCTTTCATTAATTTACTCTCATACCTGTTGTACTGTCCAGCATTGAGTCAACGGTGGGGACTACAGTTTCAGTTAGATTGAACTTAGTGAATACCTTGCGCGAGCTTCAACATATTCGGATCGAAGGTTGGTAAGGAATTTCCAAGGAATAGAGATGGTGGCGGAGTTGCCTTTAATGGACAATGGCAGCGCTCATATCCTCGAAGTGGGCTACTGGCATCAGTGTACAAGGATGCCAACCGCCTCGGATATGGCTGACCACCCTTGCAAACGTAAAAAGGATAAAGATCTTCCTGTCTATACGTAGAATGTTAGGTTCCTCTACAAATCGTGTGCAGCCGAACAAATTGCGGAGGGCTTAAACTGCTGCAAAGCAGAGATTACCGCCATCCAAGAAGTGCAACGGGATAGGCCGGGCAAAAGGAGGATGAAGAGCTGCGACATCTACTATGGCGATTGCTACAGACCACAAGCACAGCGTTTATTCGTGTGCGGATTTGTTCTTATATTCAGATTAAGGCAAGAAGTCTTGAACTTCCGGGATGTGATCGAACGCCTCATGACAATTCGTATCAAGTCTAAATTCGCCAACATTAGCCTAATATGCCCTTCATGAGAAGATGGATGACGCGACTAAGGATGACTTCTATCAGCTTTAGGACAAGACGTATGGTATGAGCAATGCCCTAGCCACGACGTTCAAATTGAGTAATGATTTTAACGTAAAGCTAGGAAGAGATGACGCTTTTAGTATCGTGGTCAGAAATCACAGTCTGCACGACACCACTTCCGACAACGGAGTCAGGCTTGTTGACTTTGTGGTGGGACGAAACTTTATCGTAGCTAATACGCGGTTCCCACGTCTTGATATTCGCAAGGGGATATGGCTGTCTTTTGATCGAAAAACCGTCAACCAAATCGATCACATTGCGATCAACGCAAGGCACTCTTCCAGTATTCTGAGTGTCCGGACTTTCCGAGGAACCAACGTGGACTCGGATCACTACCTAGTTGTAGACAAGGTACGTATGCTGATATCCGGAATGGAGCGAAATCAACGAAATACTGTGAGGACGTCTGCCGTCAGATGGCGAAATCGCCAGAGCCTTGGCTTATATATATATAGCCTCTGACATTCTTCCTTCGCGTGTCGTGGACATGTACCGGATATGTTTTAGAAAATGGTCCCATTTTCATAATTCGATGAAGCCCAAGAGTGTCTCCTAAGGCAGGTTGCTAATAACCAAGTTTTTGGAAGTGAAGTACTCACGATGTAATTGATGAACTTTACGATATTGCAGTCGGTGTTCCATTGTTCTAAGTAACGAATTGATTACCAAAAGATCTATTCGATAAAGTTGTCCAGTATTTGCGTTATAAAAATCTTTTACATAAACTACTACTTCAAGCATCAATGTCTTAACGTCTGCCTGTTGTATCAAAGCCTTTATAACATGATCTTGAACTTGAAAGGTTTCTAGGTCCATGGGTCCCTTAAGTTGTCGTATTTGACCGTTAGCATCCCGCTCGCGTTCCGGCCCAGGTCTCGTATACCTGCGTACGTTTGTGCTTACGGAAATTTTCATTGAGTCAGTTTTTAATAGGCTTGATTGGACTGGTGTTTGAGTCAATAACTCCCTTGGTCTTTATCACTATTTTATTTATTTTTAAATTTCTCAACAATCACAGTCAATCTATCCCATTGTTTGCATATCCTGCATGAGCTTATCGTAGACTTTCGTCGTAGCATTTATGCCCCACACGAAGTCGAAGTGATTGAATTCTTCATCCTTAACTAAGAACTCTCCTCGCAAACTTGGCAGAATGCCTATCAATCTGTGCACGTCTTCCACAGAAACGAGCCAATCATTACTGCTGTAGTACAAGTAGATGGGTGCCGTGACATTGCTTAATGGATAATCTGGAGGTACCCTGGATCCATACTTCCTGTAGTTATCAAACAAGTCATAGTCAAACTGACGGAAATGACCACTTTTATGCTCTTGCAGGTAGTGGCAGGCCTGGTTGACTGATGCTCCATCTGGGAAAGTGCTGAAGATTGTGGGTAACAATGTCTAGAATGGACGAATTTATACCAAGGATGGAATGATTACTATGGTAGTAGTTGTGCAACTTACCGTATTCAGGTTGTTCGGAGAGAAGCCTGCAATGAGGAAGATCACAAGCGCGCACAAAAACTGAAGTGGAGAACCATCTATGCATACTGTGTTGGCAATAACTTCTTGTAATTTGTTATTGCGCAATATTTCGAAATCACTAACGATTCTTTTGAATGGTTGTGGGAGTCCGCACAGCAGGCTTGCAATCGGAAATGTGTTTTTCATATTATTCATGTATGTCGCTGGGGCTAACAAATGAGCTGACTTTATACAGCTCGTGAACTTTGGGTTCATTGAGGCTAAGACCATGAATGCAGTTGTTCCTTGTGAGTGCCCAATGTAATGAATTTGATCCACTCCCCTAAAGGTTAGAATGTATCCAATCATAGTTGGCAGATCACTGGCACCAATCTCGTGCCAATCGAATTTCCAGAATGCGGCAGATGAAGGACTGAGTGTGATATGCTTTCGAGAGTATCTATTACCACGTGCATTGCCGATCCATACGTCATACCCAGCGTCGGAAAGAACATAAGCCAAAGCACTGTCAGGGCCACTTATAAGCCAATTACTGGACGAGAAAAAAATACCGTGCATTAGGAACGCAACTGGACGCGGAGTGGGTGTATCAATCCGTGCGGAGTAAGGAATTCGGTGAATTGTAAGAACGTACCCATCGGGCGTTTCACATTGGTGAGCTTCATACGGATAACCAGCCTGTTTCGCTAAAAACTCCTATAGAATATAAGAAACTGTCATTGGTAGAAAGAAAAGGGATATGTTCTTACTAACTGTTGTAACGGAGGTTCCGTCATTTCCCTTCGATATATCCGTAAGCAGGAGATTGAGAGCAGCCAATAGAGCCCAGTGTAGCTTCATCGTATAGACCTTTCGGTTAGTATCCATTAAACTGCTCGCGGATTTCTTTTATACTATTATGAATACAAAATGTGACGAATGCCTGTGGTAATTAAGCCCCTATCAGTTGCATTATCAACTGGAATGCGTTGTTACGTTGTCATGTGCAGGGTGCATCATACCGATATTTCAAGAAAAATATGAAAGTTGTCGCTCTTAAGCAAGCCCCTACCTTAACCGTCATGTTGTAGTATTGGAACGGTAGCCATTTCTTAGACATGCCCAGTGTCCGTTAAAAGCACATAGTTTTTAGCCAGCGGGGGAAGTTAGACTATGTTGTACCAAATCTTATGAGAAAACTATATTTTACCAATATATGTTACATAAGTACTTACTTTATTTAAAATGGCGCCCAATTTGGGTCTTGGTTTCAGCCAACAAGCCTCTTCAGTTTAACGTCAACCTCACGAGTTTACCGTCAACCTTCAATAAACTTCTAATAGGCAAGCTTCTACAAAATTTAATAAATTACCTTATATGCTTTCCAGACAGATTGTACTCCGTGCAATTTCTGTGAAAGTTTTGGAACAATCTAGTCCCAAACGGATCAAAAATGGGTTCAATTTTCAAATTTTTGAACGAAAAATGTGCTAACAATTTTTGATTTTACTTTCAACAAACAAAAAAGAAGACACCCTGTAAAATAATCGTGCAGTTAGGCAAGGTTAGGGCAACGTGAATCTAGAACATTTAATGGGAGCAGATTTAATTTAATAATTTGATATACTAATCGTTTGGTCGATAAATGCGTTGCATTCACGCCATATTATTTATTATAATGAATTATTTTAATATTGATTTGTTTTGCATAAATATAGTACGCAAGTCCACGCTCAGTTTTCTTTCCTTCTGTTCTAAACTAGGTCCTAAATTTCCTATGCTACGTGCATGATTTTTAAATTCGTAAATTTCGTAATATATTGTACAAGGAATACTCAAATTAATTTTGTGTCATTGGATCGGTTTGGCCGTCAATATGTGATATTGATTTGATAAGATTAAATTCTTTCATAATTTTCTAAAAATCGTCGACAGTGATGTTTTTTAGTCATTGTAGTATTTACTTAGATACTTTAACCCAACTTAGATACTTTAACCCCTCGGGGGGCAAAGGGCGCCAACCACGCGTGCGCGCCATCTTGTTCGAAGTTCTGCAACACGTTTGAGCTGCCTCCAACTCATTCCTAAAGAGCTCGATTCCTCCTCAACTGTTCTGCGCCACGTTTACCTAGGGCGTCCCGCTATTCCGTCTGCCTTGGTGAGCGGATTCCACTGCATGGCGTATTTCGCAATGAATTTGTCTTCGCGCCGTAGGGTGTGTCCAATCCACTGCCATTTTCTCCTTCGTATAATAATGCTTATAAGTTCTTGGCCCGTTTTCGTATAAATTTGTTCGTTGGAGATGCGGTTCGGCCAAAAAAAAAAAAAACTCCAGATGATTCTTATGCATTTGTTTACAAAGACTTGCAGCTTGCGTGTTTTAATGGTGTCCACCTTCCAAGTACCGCACCCATAAAGCAGCACTGATTCTCCGTTGGAGCAGAACAGCTGCAGCTTGGTTCTTAAGCTTCATTGCTTCTCCAGATATTGGATAGCATTCCGAACGCAGCTTTAGCCTTCTCGATTCTGCTACACACATCCAGTTTCGGTGCCACCACGATTAGACGAGACCCCACTTCTTAAATATAGAAAGTTATCAACTTTCTCGACTTCCTGTCCGACAATGTTAAGTTGAGCGCGGGTATTAGAAGTGCACAGGGCTTTTATTTTGGCTGTGTTTATTTTAAGCCCTACTTTGTTTGCCTCAGCACCTACTTTGTGGGCCATCAGATGTAGGTTCATTATCCGATGTGAAGGTAGACAAATATCATCAGCGTAATCTAGTTGTTTAAGGTAAGATGTCATAGTCCAACTAATTCCAAAGTTACCTTCCGACAATGCTGCACAGAGTACATCGCTGATAACCACCAAGAATAAAAGTGGGGATAGTATGCACCCTTGACGTACTCCACTTTGGACTTCAAAATCCTCCGACACCTTACCATTGTGCATGACGTAACACTTACCACCCTCGTATGTAGCCTTGATCATAGCTCTAAGTTTTTCTGGGATACCTCTCCTGTACAAGACCAACCAGATAGCATTTTGATTCAAGCTGTCGAAAGCCTTCTCGAAGTCGATAAACATTAAATTTAGCGGAGACCTTTACTCAACGCATTGGTCGATAATGATCCGTAAGGTGTTTATGTGGTCGATGCAGGAGGATCCAGCACGAAAGCCGGCCTGTTCGACATCGAGAGTTGAATCTAAATGCTCTTTGATTCATTCCAGAATTATTCTAGCTGTTATTTTGGCTACGGCTGGAAGACCGCAAATACCTCTCCAGTTACCGCACTCCACCAAGTTTCCCTTCTTTGGAAGCTAATCATCATCCCCCTTTTCCACTCCTCTGGATATTGTTCACTATCCCAAGCTCTCCGTATTAGGGGTGCAGCAAATCTGCCGATGTATTTGGCACCGCTTGAAATAGCTCGGCAGGGATGCCATCAATACCCACCGCCTTGTTCTTTTTGAGGGACTTGATTCCTGTTATTATTTCGGTTTTACTGGGAGGTGCGGTGCGAATTCGGGAATTGCTCATTCGAATTCAAGATCATACAAGGTCAAGATCGCCATCGTCTATGTGATTTAGCACTGTAGCAAAATGTTCTCTTCATCTAGTGAGCTGATCCTCATCCGAAATCAGAAGGTTACCGTCTAGACTCTTCACTGGATATTGTTTGGAGTTTCGACCACCAATGAGCTCCTTAATGATGTTGTAAACAGTCCTACTGTCGCACCTGCTCGCTGCTTCTTCGGCCCTTGAGGCAAGTGAGTTGATATATTGACGATTGTCACGTCTCACACTACGCTGCACTTCTTTCTTCTTCGCACGGTATTGGGCTTCAGGCTCGGTTCTCTCTACTGCTGAGGCCGCTGCAAACTGACCCTTGATTGCTGTACGCTCATCGATCCGTCTCCAGGTGTCTGTAGAAAGCCATGTGCGGTGGTGTTTCAGCTTTTTACCGACATAAGTGCGTGCCCCAGTCGCAAAAGAATTTTTCACAGCACTCCAGTGGTCATCCATGTTCTCTTGCGGTATGCTGCTGATTGCTTCTGCTTCTAAGGCAAGATGGTCCCTGAACTATTGGCGCACTTGGGGAACCTTGTGCCTGTCGATATTAAACCTGGTGATGTTAAGTAGGTTTGAGCAGTTGCTGTTGACGGATGCAGTACGAAGGCGTAAATGAGCTACCATAAGATGGTGATCTCGTTCTTGTCCGACGCCAGCTCCACATCTGTTTCGGACGTCCAGGAGACAATTTCTAAAGCGGCGACTGATCGCAATGTGGTCGATCTGGTTGGATGTTCGTTTCCTATCAGCAGAGACCCATATACATATCTGATTTTGTGGCAGGTGTTATGCTTAAACAGCGTACCTCCGATGACTAGGTGGTTGGTACGATTATTGCAGAAGTCCACAAACCGCTCACCATTGTAATTACGGTCTCCCACGCCGTGAACTCCCGTCACGTGCTTAAGCATGGTGTTGTCGCTACCCACCTTGACGCCTAAGTGGCTGTAAAAATCATCCTTTTCATCCTCAGTCGCGTCTTGAGTCATTCTAGTAGCATTGAATAATTATATTTAGAAGCGACACTTCTCATTTTGAAACGATATAACGAAGCCCAGCGGTAGAAAAAAGTTTAATTAAAAAGGTAGAGGAGAAGGTGGGAATATGGAACCTGTTGTTAAATAGAAACCCCCTTCTAGAACCAAAATTATTAGTGCCGTCTTTTACTAAATAGCTACACGTTGCGAAGACTTAAACCAAATACTCATATTACCCAGATACACAGCTTTCGCCTCGATCATTTCGCCGTAAAGTTATTTCCAATAACCGAGCGAAATGGAAAACTTTTTTGCATTGTTTTTGTTAGTCTCGAACGTTCATGGCGGGTCGTGCTGTTGTCCTGTAGAAAATTCACAAAAATTATTTAGTGTTTGGATTAACAATTTTTCAGGTAAGAATTTTTTAATTTCTTTGAATAATTGATGAAAAACAATATTTTTATTAAAATATGAAGTCTTGTAATATGGAACTCGTATAGGAACCTAATATGGAACCGGGTTCCATATTACCATTATGTCTTTTTTATTTACCTAAAAATGTTTTTGCCCAGAGAAATGATCCCCACACCAAAGCTTAAGAAAAAAACAACAAACAGAGGACGAAAGGCTTCATCTTCTTCGCTTTTGACAGGGTCCCCATACAAAGCCGACCCTGAACAGTCAATATTAAATATAAGTCAAAGAAGAAGGGGAGAGGCCGAGGTGGTGCAAGAAATACCAGGGGTGGTGGACGTGGTAGACGTGGTAGACGTGGTAGGCGTGGTGTGAAAACTGGGAACAGAAGTGGTCATCAATTCGAAACGTCATCTGAATCCAATACAGCACTCTCGCTTGGCAGACACCTTGACGCGGTGCGAGAGCTTAAGTTGCAAGGACTCACTCAACCGCGGGAGCTTCGCTCTCGGATGAGCTGACTGAGGAGTAACTTACCAAGAGCTGCCCCCCCTAATCCAGGGTGTTAAGCGAGACCGTGCCTATTGGATGGTTTGCAGCCAGGGGGTATACCAGCTGTATTCGAACGGAGCCTTCCTGATACCAGGTCGCCTCAGGGAGTAACCATGGCCCGACCACATCATGCGGGGCTCTGATGTGGCCGATGAATATTTCCCTAGCTACTCGTGGGAACATGAACAAAGAAAAAATAAAAAATAAAATAAAATACATGCGGGATATCACCGCAACAGAAATGGCAAGTCGTCTGGAGAGAGACCTCCGAGACGAGGACTACGACAGGCTTAGCACGAGTCGTAGAAGAACGCCTCCAGCGCGCAGATTTAGCCCTATGCGCAGAACACCTCCAGCGCGCAGAGACAGCCCTAGGCGCAGGATGAGCACGGAGCACCACAGGCGCAGAGACACTGAAGCTCCAAGAAGACAGTGGCCTACAGGCACCCAAAGGCCAAGATCCCCGGTAAAGAAGGCATACACTTCCCGGGAGGCGAGAAGACCAGCAGAGAGTAGCAGACCCAGAGAGCGGCTGCATAAACCTCCCACGCTACCAGACAGGGGTAAGCCCGGTGGTCTGGATGACCCGTTGAGAAAAGGCCTCAGTGGAGCGGGTGCAAAGTGGTACTTGCGCTTCCTAGCCCAAGGTTTCGAACCTGAAGAAGCAAGGAAGCTAACCGTGGAAAGGAAGAAGGAGGCAACTGACACTCCAGTAGTACAGGGACACCTAAAAAGGGGAAGGGATACCATCACCCCCCCGGAGAAACCTGATAGCAAGCGACATAAAGCTACCAGTAGCGTCAGCTCGGCGGGCCCAACCACCGTCCCAGCAGAGAGGAGACGCAGAGTAGAGCCAGGCACCAGCTATGCAGGCATAGTGAGAAACCTGCGAGTGGCTGTGCTCCCAAAGGACTACCCGGTGGCAACGCTAAGCACCGAGGAGCAAACGGCGCTTGAGGACGCCATTATTGAAGAAGTAGCCCTAGGCTGGAAGAGCAAGCTTCAGTTTGAAGGTATACACTTCAGACTGGGCTTACTACTCGTTGACTGTTACAACGAGGACACAGCTCAGTGGCTACTACAAGCAGCAGCAAGATTAACTGCGTGGAAGGGGGTCAAGTTGACGGCGTGTTTGGGAGAAGATATCCCCAAAATCCACACCATCACCGTCTTCCTCCCAAGGAGCTCTGGGCAAGACCAGAAGAAGTCGCTAGACCTCATAGAAGCGCAAAACGAGGGGCTTAACACCCATCTATGGAGAGCGACCAGTAGTCGAGAAGAAGGCAAGGGAAGAGTGGTAACCTTCCTCATTGACGACCAATCGGCAGAGACGATTGCCAAGCAGGACTACATGATCCGATATAGGTTCGGCAAAATAAATGTCTGCGGACTGCGGAAGCAGGCAGCCGAAACAGTCGAAACCCACGCGGGCGAGGACGGAGCACTCGCAGTAAACCATGGATCAGTAGCTCAAGAAGAGGGAACTGCAACTCCAGCTGACTCCATCACAGCAGCAACAGCACCAGCAAAGGCCGAGGAGATCCCCCTGAGTGAGGAAGACACTGAAAGTGTCGACATAGCTGGACTCAACATGGAGGATCTAGTCATTCCTCTAACAGAAGAGGAAGAAGAGATGGAGGTGGGCACCTGCCCCTCTCCGAATTTCCCCTAAAATGGAGCAAAAAGCTCTAACTCGCATCGCACAAGTTAACCTACACCACGCGAAGGCGGCCTCGGCCGTCATCTCAAGAAGTTTTATCAAACACCAACTTGGACTTGTGCTGATACAGGAACCCTATCATTTCAGGGGAAAGGTAAGAGGTCTCTCAAGCAAGAATGCACAGGTAATCTGGGATAATAGACAGGACCTCCCCAGGGCCTGCATACTAATCAGTAAAAACATAAAATTCTTATGTCTTTCAGAGTACATGACGCAGGATTTGACAGCTATCCAGGCCTTCATTAACGTAGGAGGCACCCACTGCGCCATTGTAATTGCTTCGGCCTACTTCGACGGAGGCGGGGAGGCACCGCCAGAAGAAGTTCAAAGGCTAATGAGACACTGCAGAAGGCACAAACTGCCACTTCTGCTAGGATGCGATGCCAACGCCCATTGTCTGGAATGGGGCAGTAGCGACAACAACGCTAGAGGTGAGCGCCTTCTCGAATTCATTATTAGTGAAAGCCTAGATATTTTGAATGTGGGAACTACACCAACTTTCGTAACTAGGGTAAGGGAAGAGGTTCTAGATATTACACTCGGCAGCCCGAGTATTAGTAACTGCATTACAGGTTGGAATGTTTCTGACGAGCCGTCCATGTCGGACCACAGGATCATCACCTTTAACATAGAAGGTCTCAGTAAGGAGGTTACCCTGAAAAGAAACCCCCGCAAAACTGACTGGGACAGATATAGGTCTACACTCGAGTGGAACCTATTAAATGTGAAAGGAAAGAAAACGGCGAGCCACTTCCTAGAACTGGAAAGCAACGTAGAAGTGGTTAACAGGGCGATCAAAGATGCATTTGAAAGCAGCTGCCCTATTAGCCATAAGAAAGATCCGAAGGATATTCCCTGGTGGAACAAAACGCTAGTCGACCTAAGCAAGCTCTTTAATAAAGCAAAGCGTGACGGAGACTGGCAAACATACACCGAGCAATTAACAAGATACAACTTGGAAATCAGAAAAGCTAAAAGAAATAGCTTCAGAGCATTCTGTGAGAACATAGCGTCAACCCCTGCAGCGGCCAGGTTACATAAAGCACTGCCTAAGGAGAAAGCAGGCGCGCCTGGCTCACTGAAAAAGCAAGATGGCAGCTATACCGAAGATGAAGAGCAGAGGGCCCTTCTACTATTAGAGACACACTTCCCGGGTAGCTCAATCTACAGCAGCACAGATGTACTAGTAAGACATAAAAGGCCCAGGAGAGAGGACTGGGCGATGGCAAGAGACATCTGCACGAATCAAAGGCTAAGTTGGGCTCTGAACACCTTCCAGCCGTTTAAAGCACCGGGAGCGGATGGAATATTCCCTGCCCTACTACAACAAGGCCAGGAAATCATTATGCCACACCTCCTAGGACTATTGAGAAGCAGCGTCGCACTTGGGCATATACCAAGAATATGGAGAAGGGCAAAGGTTATATTCATTCCGAAAGTGGGAAAAAGAGACACCACTTCACCAAAATCCTTTAGGCCCATCAGCTTGACCTCATTCATGTTAAAGACGCTAGAAAAGGTCATAGATAATCACCTAAGAATGACTGTGCTGGAAAGAATACCTCTCCACCACAATCAACATGCCTACAGAGCAGGAAGATCCACCGAAACTGCGCTCTACCAGCTGACAAGTTGGGTTCAGGATACACTGGAGAGCAAGGAAACAGCAGTATGCGCATTTCTAGACATCGAAGGAGCCTTCGATAACACCTCCCACGAAGCAATTAGGAGGGGTCTCGAAATGAAAGGAGTAAATCACACCACAAGTAACTGGATGTGTGAGATGCTAAGAACTAGGACTGCTGAGATAGAGGTGGGTCAAAAAACCATCACAATAAGCACCACTAGAGGCTGTCCACAAGGAGGGGTATTATCACCATTGATGTGGAGCTTAGTAGCAGATGAACTACTGCACAAATTGACAGGTGCCGGCATTACGTGCCAGGGGTACGCCGACGATATAGTCATTGTCGCAAGAGGAAAATTTGAAGAAACGCTATGCGAAATCATTCAGAGGGGTCTACGAATCACACAGAAGTGGTGTAAAACGATAGGACTCAGAGTGAACCCTACCAAAACCACTGTGATACCCTTCACCAAGAAAAGACAGTTAAAGCGTATGCAACCCATCCTGTTGGAAGGGATCAGAGTTGACCCACAGAAACAGGTCAAGTATCTAGGTCTAACACTAGACAGTAAACTCCTCTGGAGAGAACATGTAGAAACTGTGGTAACCAAAGCCACCAGAGCACTTATGGTGTGCAAAAACATTTCAGGAAAGACCTGGGGTTGTAGCCCAGCCACACTGAGATGGATGTACCTGATGATAGTAAGACCCATCATCACATACGGGGCAGCGGCATGGGTCAACAGATCTAGACTAACCACGACGAGGACATCCCTCAACAAAGTGCAAAGATTAGCCTGTATATGTATAACAGGAGCCATGCGAACCTGTCCCACAGTAGCTCTAGAAGTGATCGTAGGGATACCTCCACTTCACATAGTGCTAGAGCGAATCGCCAAGGAGACCATTTTAAGAATCAGCAAAGAGGGCATCGGGAAAGGAACATGCATCGCAAATAAAGAGCGAGTAACCCTATCCAAATCGGTGCCGCTTCTGGACTGGCCCAGAGATGATATGGTCAAGAAATACTGCTTTGAAAGGAAATTTGACTCAAAGCTGAGCAACAAAAGAGATTGGAGCAGCGAATCCGATAAATACCAACTCAAACAACACACAATTAAATGGTACACAGACGGATCGAAAACATCTACTGGCACTGGGGCAGGAGTGTACGGGCCCAGGACTAGATACTCAGAATCACTGGGAACATTCCCCAGCATATTTCAAGCAGAAGTTCACGCGATCGAAAGATGCGCGCAATTCAACTTAGACAGGAAATATCGCGGGCAGGACATCGCGATACTATCAGACAGCCAATTCGCTATTAAAGCACTGACCTCGCATGAGATCAGATCCAAACTGGTATGGGAGTGTCTCACCAGGATCAACAAACTGGGAGAAACAAACAAAGTAACTCTCTACTGGGTACCAGGACATGTAGGAGTAGAGGGGAACGAAGCAGCTGATGAGCTAGCTAGAAACGGATCAGACAAGCCATTCCTTGGACCAGAACCCTTCTGTGGGATAGGACCCCACAAAATAAGGGAAGACTTAAGGAAAGAAGAAGAGAACAAATGGGCCAAACACTGGGACGATATCCCCCAAATAAGACAGGCAAAGGAACTTCTGGGGAAATACAACCAGAAAAGAAGCAGAGCCTGCTTCGCATCTTGGCGGGCATGTTAACAGGTCACTGCAGACTTAAGGAGCACCTTAGGAAACTGGGAATAGAGGGAGACGGACACTGCAGATTCTGCAGGGACTTCGCAGAAACACCAGCGCACCTTCTTATGGAATGCGAAGCACTGATCCACAAAAGAAGGAATCACCTTGGTGCCTACCTCCTATCAGAAACGGATTTGCCTTCGCTGGATCCACTGAAGATACTCCGGTTTGCTGTAGCAGCTGGACTGGAGGAAGTGCTCTAGACCGAGTATATCATCGGCTAGAACCTTAGTAAGGGGGGCACAATAGATCTCTTATAGGTCGCAGTGCACTTGCACCTCTCAACAATATAAATCTATCTATCTATCTATCCAATACAGCAATATCTTCTGGCGATTCTGTTCTTTCCGAAAGCGGCAACGGACGCACTCCAACAGAAGCAGACAATAATGTCAGTTGCATGTTCTGCTCTCAAATGTATTCAGACGATCATCGTGGTGAGTTTTGGGTTCTATGTGAATCCTGCAGCCTATGGGCACACGGTGATTGCGCAGGATGCGATCATGATTATTATGTTAGCGATTTTTGCACACAAAGGTAAAATGTAATTTTTACATACATTTAATATGGAACCCGGGGTTCCATATAGGGAACATAAACATGAAAAATGTAAAAATTACTTTTTTTGAATAAAGTACAAAATTGAATACAAAAAGTATTCAGAACATGTTTTTTTTCTTATATATAATGGAAAAATATATACTAAATATTATTGAAGAATTTTTAATGTCTTCAGCTAACGGGTATGAAAAAAAAAAAATTAAAAAGCCAAATGGGGTTCTATATTCCCACCTTCTCCTCTATCAAATGCTAAATTTCTATAAGGTATTCTAACTTTAGCCGTTAATGTATGTAATAGATAGCCAGTACCAAATAAAATTATATATTGTGTTAAAGTAAAGTTATAGTGTTCTTTTGATTGTGTCCTCATTCAAAAGGAATGAATTGGTGACCCCGTTAAGGAAAAATCAACCGGGCATCGCCACCCCGACGTCAAAAGTTCAGTACAGCAGTACACTACAACGACGCTCGAATTCGGCGCAACAGCAAAAACAACCACCACCACAGACCGCATGACCAGCAAAAACCCCACCAGAGCACCAGCAACGACGAAACCCAGACAGAAACGACAGCAACACACACTACGAGGCACGGCACGTATGCCACGCAATATGGCACACATACACATACATAGCTGATTTATTTTTTTGCGCGCGCACAGCAACACGTGCGCAGCGGAGCACCACCAGCTGCCCATCGAGACGCCACCGAAAAACCCCATCGCAGCAGCAACCCACATGCGCTGCAGTATACCGGAGCACATACATCAGCAAAACCAA
Source organism: Brachypalpus laphriformis (assembly GCA_945910035.1). Lineage (NCBI taxonomy): Eukaryota > Metazoa > Arthropoda > Insecta > Diptera > Syrphidae > Brachypalpus > Brachypalpus laphriformis. The sequence continues at coordinate 285,456,297 of OX246754.1, forward strand.
AAGCGAATTTTTATTGGCATGAGGAGTGCGACGAGTCTCTTACCATCCTGAAGAAGGATTTGGAACGATAAACGATGCTGTTTCATCCAAACCCAAAGGCTCAAATATCAATTATGGTAGATGCTTCAAACGACGCTATTGGCGGAGTTACTTATGTAACAATACCATTCCAATTAATGGCAGCCTTTAGGTTTCTTTTTCACGCTTTTAAATCCGGCCGAAAAGAAGTATTCTACTTTCAACCGAGAACTACTTGCAATTTACAAAGCCATTAAGCACTTCAGATATTTCGTGGAATGGAGACAATTCACCGTTTTTTCCGACCACGAACCACTTACGAAAGCAATCTGCTCCAAAACGGAAAAAAACGCCTCGTCAAACTCGCCGATTGGAATACATAGCTAAATTCACTACAGACATTCGCTACAATAAAGGCATACAAAACATTGTGGCCGACACCCTGTCGAGATCGCACATAGACGTTCTCAATTTCAACCACATCTATATTCCCAACATTGCAAAAGAGCATGATTCAGACGAAGAATTGAAGCTGCTCTCGGGAGAATCGAGTTCCTCAGTCAAGCTTTCGAAGCTACACATCCCGTTCACGAGGTTGACCTGTGGCGTGAGATTTCGACCGGAGTAAGCCGTCCATACACCACCGATGTTTTCAAACGCACACTTTTTGAAAACCAACACAAACTTTCACATCCAAGCGGTAAGACCATGCGAATAATAATATCGTCTAAATACTTTTAGGCAAAAATTAACGGAGACATTAACAGATAGACGCAGAGTTGTGTTCCATGCCAAAAATCCAAAATCGCCAGACATACGAAATCAAAGCACGGAAAGTGTCTATTCCCTGAGGGCAGACTTTCACATATCCACATGGATTTAGTAGGACCTCTTCCCCTTTTGCAGGGTTATACATACTTACTTACTCGTACTATCAAATATCGGTTAACTTCATGGCCGGAGGCCATATCTATAAAAAATATAAGAGCTCAAACAGTTGCCTCGGCTTTCGTTCACAACTGAGTCTCAAGGTATGGTGTTCCGCAAACCATTACTACGGATCAGGGTACGCAGTTTGAATCATAATTTTTCAAGCAAATCTCAGAAATTTTGGGTATCAAGAGAATCCGAACAACAACATACCACCCTCAAGCGAATGGCTTAGTGGAGAAATTCCACAGGCAACTTAATGAAGCTTTAAGGTCTCTAAAAGGTAGGAAAATAGACTTAAAGTATGAGTATTCAACTTGCAATATACTGCTTACGCCACTCCGTTAATAGTTTATTTTAAATCTATTAAAACGTTCTAAAATGTGGCCAAATCCAACGATCAACAACATCTCATCTAATAAAATGGAAAAATATTGCAATGTTTCTACGTCTGTACGTATATGTATGTACATATGTATTATATGTACATATGGTCGCGTATATTGCCAAATCTCTTAATTGCACGAAGGTTTGATAGAACATATCCTAATTAATAAAATTTAAAATGTCTTAGATTTGGCATTGTCACTGATAATAATTTTTTTTCAATTTTCACTCCAGAAGAGATCACACACTAAAGTTCAAAACAGCGCGCCCACATACGAGTACTCATATACACACACTATTGCAGCGATAGCCTCTGCTGCATGGCTGCTGGCAGTAGTCTTCGCAAAAGAATATTAGAGCAATTTTTAATACAATCTTTCCCGGGAAATGCAGATCGCATCAAAATCCCTTCAGTGGTTCTCGAGATTTGAGCAGTCATTCTCGTTTTGGGGACTTCCCTTTATACGATGTATGTACATAGTTTGTTTGAAGAACATGAATGTCCGTGCACTCCACTGGTGGGCCATTGATTGCAATGGCCCTCGCATTATCTGATATCTTTATATCTCAAATAATTATATTTTTGCTTATTACTTCTGTTATAAGAATCATAGAATAATGATTTATACCTCAATCTCTTCAGTAGGAATTAAGTCATATTCAAATCAGTTCAGCCATTTTGTAGGCATATGTATGTAAAGCATAGGAAAATGTTTTTTGTCAGTTAAAAAAACATATAAAATGGGTTTAAGAGCCCAATAACGGATTCAGGATACTAAAATTACTCCTAAATTATTCCTCTTCTTAGGACAAATCGGTTGATATACTCGTATATATTGTTGAGGTACCGTTACGTACCTACTTCCTATTCTTTTATAGATATAGAGATTATTAGGTCCATTCGCGTACACAATCTAAAGCGCTTTAAAGTGCTTTAAGGTGCTCTAAAGTGCTCGAAGTGTATTCGCGTGCTGAGCGAACATGACAAATAAAGAGAAAAATTGATAAGTAACGAGTAACGAGTACTTCCCCTCTGTGTCTGAATGTGCTCGAAGAACTTCTGCTTCTACCGGCATGAACGTAAAAACTGCCAAATGATTGTCAGAGTTCTTGATTCCATTTCAAAAAGTCAATAAAAAAAAAAATATTTGGCGCAACAGCTTTTTAAGTGGCAGGGCCTAGCTTCTCGCAACCACTCATGTTGTGTGCGTTATATTTTTCACACGAATAGGTGGGACCTACAGTTTAGTGTCGTATCCGAAGGGCAATTTGTTTTTTGAAGCTTTTTCGAGACAACAATACTCTCGGATGTTTGTCAGACGTTCGCGAGAGGTTGGACCGTGAAAATAAAACTTTTTGGTGTTTTCTGGGATTCGAACTCGGAACCTCACGTGCAGTGATCCGACACTTCAAAAAGTCAATAGACATACAAAATAGATGCAAAGTGTCTTGAAGAAAATTCTGTGATGTGTGAATGTTTTCCCAAAAATGTATTCTTAATTCAATTGAAATCTATTAGTTTTCAGACAAGTTTAATTTGTTCATTAAACCTTGTTTAATGACAGTTGGCTCGACATGGCTCGAAATGGCTCGTTTTTCATTCGCGTACTTTTGCTTAGATTTTCCGGTCTCTGAGAGTTCTTACTCGCATCATGCCATATTTGACCATTTATTAGTTTTTGGCTCGAAAAGTACGCGAACCGACCAATTATCACATTTCCGATCTTTGAATAATAGCACATTATCATACAATTATATTCCCAGCCAGTCAGCGCATTTATATTTCCAAATTATATTCCCAGACAGTCGGAAATATGACACCTTTGCTATTTTCATATTTGTAAAGGTAGCATATTTTTAGAATATGAGACGACTTCTTCTTCTTCTTCTTCCTTTTATCAGCGAGGTTATGATCCGAAAACAAGGGATCACAACCCTTCCACTTCACCGCATTTCTACTGATCCGCCTGTGGGGTTCGCCTATTTGACCTCAGAAAATATCGGCAGGCCCGCCGATTTTGGATCACTCGGTTACTGAGGCCAATGAAATGCCGATGTCGTCGCATTTGTTTGATCCAGGCGTTTATAGGCCTGCCTTTCCTACATCGCGATGTCTTTGGAACGTGCATTGATATTGACTTTTTAATAGGGTTCAAATGATCTCTTCTTTGAACGTGGCAATACCAGCTGAGCCGGTCGCGCTCTTTTTTTTGTATGATGGTTTCCTTGATGTGAAAGCTTCCACGGATCTTCGAACTTCTTATTCGATCAAGCTTTGTCACTCCTCCTGTCATGCGAAGCATCTTCATCTCAGCTGCCGTTAATTTACTCCCATACTTTTTCTACATCGTCCAACATTGTGAACCGTATGTGAGCGCTGGACGTACAACTGCGGTGTAGAGCCTTCCCTTCAACTTAGGGGGCATTTTTCTGTCACAGAAGATAGCGGAATTTTCTCGCCACTTCATCCACCCTACGCTTACGCGGTGATTGATGTCGTCATCACAAGCTGCTTTGCTATTGATCATAGATCCCAGATATTGGAACTTTTCGCACTTGGGAAAATTCAAATAAATGTCTGGAATAGGCCTGAGTGGATTAGAGAACGGGCAGCATAAGTACTCTGTCTTTTATGAACTAATGTGATACCCATTTCCCTCCAAAACGTCCACCCACACATCATGTGCTCGCTCCAGGGATGTAGGATCCTCACTTATGATGGCTCCATCGTCAGCACAGAATAACTGATGTACCTTGGGATTCATCACTTTATCTTCAAGTAGATAATCAATGACTGTAATAAAGAGCAAAGGACTTAAAACGCTTCCCTGGTGCACCCCAACTTTGATTGGGAACTCTTCGGTTACTCCAGCGGGGCATCTTACTCTTGTCTTTGCTCCTTCGTACATGTCCATGATCATCTGTACATAGGTTTCTGAAACACCTCGATGTCTTAGCGCCACCCATATCAAATCTCGTGGTTGTCTGTCGAATGCCTTTTCAAAGTCAACCAATACAATATGCAAATCCCTTAAGGAATCAAGATGTTTTTCCATTATGATCCTTATACTTTGGATTGCATCCGTGGTTGATTTACCCGAGACAAACCCGCACTGATCATCAGATAGCCGTATTATTTTTCGCAGTCGGCCACCTAATACCCACTCAACGATCTTCATGGTGTGTGACATCAGCTTGATCGAACGGTAGCTATCACAGTTTCGCGTATCACCCTTCCCTTTGTATACAGGGAGAAGGTAACTTCCCACCATTGATTCGGCATTGGATCACCTCTCATAAATTTGGAGATGAGAATTCTGAGCCATCTGAACCCGACGTCTCCCATCTTTTTCCCGAACTCAGACGGCATCTCGTCTGGCCCAACCGGCAGAGTGGAGTATTTGACCGCCTCACTTACTTCTTCGACTGTAATGTCAGGTATTTCTTCACAGTTAGGGGTGACTCTTGGAAAGTATAGCCGGGAAACTGGTCATTTAAAAGCTCTTCACAATACTGCCGCCACCTCTGCAGAATTTTGTCGTCATCCACAAGAAGCTGGCCATGAGAATCGTTAATGAACTTTAGCGAACGAATCTCCTGAGCATTCCTCCTTCTTTGGGCGGCTATTTTGAAGATAGTGGCACTCTTGTTCATATTGTGTCTTCGCAGCTCCTGGATAGCCTGGTTTGCATCAGCAACCGGGGAAGATATTTTCTCCAGCTCCCGATACAGACCCTCCGTACTCTCTGCTTGAAGCTGGGCGCACTTCTTCTTCGCTTTTTTCTTGCAGCATCTGTATTCCATTTCGAGGCGAACTTTTTCGTCATTATTATTAGAGGGGCACTTTGACCAAGCTTTGAAAGCCGGTTTCTTCTCATTTATCACCTTCTTAGCTTCATCACTACACCACCATGTTTCTTTGGCGTGTTGATGGTGGCCTTTTGAAGCTCCTAGCAGTGATTTGGCCTTCTTTAAGCAATTTCGCTGTGGGGAATCCCACATATTTTGTGCTCTGCACTCTTCATCCTCAGCACCGTTGATGGTGTGAGAGATTAAGTTTTTCATCACGAAAACAAAAACCTCGCCTTTTTCTTTGTCCAGATTGTACCACTTGATTTTCTCAGAGACCCATGTTTGTTTGCTTTTCTTTGGTGTTTTCATAAAAATTTCTGTTAGCAGGAGACGTTGTTGCCGAGCGATTGCCTCTCCCAGGATCACTTTGCAATCTTTTACCCGAGGCTTCATGAAACTGGCTACCACATGGTAGTCAATCTGAGTTTCATCTCCACCACTGCTTTAAGTGATCAGGTGTCGCCTTTGTTTGATGAACATGGTATTTAACACGATAAGACCGTGTGATTTGCACATGATTAGGATGTATTCACCAGGAAGGTTCCTGGTGCCATATCCTAGTCCTCCATGGCAGTCTTGATAGTCTTCGTTTGATTTCCCGACATGTCCATTCAAATCTCCTCCAACAAACAGAAACTCTTCCTTTGTGATGTTCTTAAGGAGATTGTGGAAATCTACCCAAATTGCATCTTTATCTCTCTGATTGCACCCATTTTGGGGAGCATATGCACTGACAACCTTGTATTACTAGTTTGAGAGACATCAAACGGTCGCTGGACTTCGAAATGCTCAAGACGTTTCCAAGTAGCTCTGCTTCAAGGATGATACCGATTCCGTTCTTAGCCTTTTTCGTTCCGTAGTAGAACATCTTGTAATCTTTTGTTCTAACGTCCAAGAAACGCGCCCGATTCCCGGTGTTTTTCCATTTCGTCTCTTGGACACACAAGATGTCCACCCGCCTTCTATTCATCATCTCTTCCAGCTCGTAACTTCGACCGGTCATGCTTCCAACGTTCCAACTCGCGACCCTCAAATTGCGTCGAAACTGTTTCATTAATTTGCTAACCCCCGGAATCCGTATAGCTCTGACCCGAACATTTCTGCTCGGTCCAGGATCAGTACCATGCACAGCAGTGGTAGTGCCTGGCGGGGTAATGCCTTTCCTTTTTGCAAGTATTACCATAATGATACAGTTTTGCAATATTACCATATTGCGATGGTGTTTGTTGTTTGACACGTGCATGCTCCTGTTTTAGTATTGTTTGATTTTTTTCTATGACACCGGTGATCTCCAGTCGTGTCAACCCACGGACTCGCATGCACACTTGTGGGAGGGTTTTTAAGGTAGTATATGTGTCGCTAGGCTCACTCGGGTGTTATATTGCCTAGATCTGATTTGTCCCCTTAGTCGCCTTTTACGACAAGCGCTGGTTATTGGGGGGGCGCTGCAGTGATATTCTTAACCCGTCCCTGCGCGGGCAAGAATATGAGACGACTGATTGAGCAAAAAAGTTCGGAGTTTATTTTAAACCTACAAACAAGTGAGTTATTAATTTGGACTTCCCCCCACCAGAGGTAAGGGGTCTAAGAAACTCAAAGCTCACTTTCACAATTACGGTGTTTGCATTTTGTATTTCTGATGCGCAAATCTATTCTATTGACAACATGTCCTGCATGACTGCATCATAAACTTGTTCCTTAGCATTCTTGGCCCATATAAAGTCAAAGTGATTCCATTTTGGATGCGGAACTAAGTACGCTCCTCTCAAAGTTGTATTCGATAGGTGACGCATCGTTTTATGAACATCATTTACATCGGCGAGATAATCATTTTTGCCATAGTACAAAAAAATAGGCACGTCGATCTTCTCCAGTGGATAGTTGGGAGGCTCAATGTTACCATAGGTAATAAGGTTTCGACTGGGGCCGTGGTCAAATTGACGAAAATAACCGGAACTGATCTCCTGAGCATAGTGATGGATCTGGTTTATTGATGATCCAGCCGGGGTGGACGCGAAAAAGACGGGTAACTTGGTCTGGAAAAAAAGAAAGTTATACTTGGAATCGAATGGGAATCCTTGTGTGACTCACATTATCTATATTTTCATAATCGAAGCCAGCAAAAAGAAAGATCCCCGTTGAACATACAAACTGAAGTGGAGATTTATCGTTGCATGCGATATCTGCAAGAAGTTCCACCGCCCTAGTACTGGGCAGAATCTCAAAACTACCAGAAATTTCTACAAAGGGTTCGGGATGCCCAAACAATAAAACACCAAGCGACCTTAATGGAGAACTCATATTTCCCATGAATATAGCAGGAGCCAACAAGTGAGCAGATTTTATGCGGCTCTTGAACTTCAAGTTCAGAGAGTTTAAAATCAAAAATGTTGTGCATCCTTGCGAGTGGCCAATGTAGCGCACTTGATCGACTTTCGTGTGGTTTCGAATGTAATCAATCATATCTGGTAGATCTATCATACCGATCTCGTGAAAACTGAAGTTCCAAAAACTCTTAGATTGAGGACTGCGAGTGACATGCTTTCGGGAGTATCGGTTACCACGAGCATTCCCCATCCATACGTCATACCCAGCATCGGAGAGTGTGAAACCCAAGGCTTTACCGGGGCCCAATACAACCCAATCGTTGGACGAAGCTAAAAGCCCGTGCATAAGAAAGGCAACTGGTCGCGGACTGGGTGTATTAATCTGTGTGGAGTAAGGAATTCGATGTATACTCAGAATGTATCCATCGGACGTTTCACATACGTACTCTTCATATGGATAACCAGCTTTCTTCACCAAGCCCTCCTAATGGAGATACAAAAGAATTATTGCCTTTGGTAAAGTACTTAATTTTACTTACCGTTGTAACGGAACTGTCGCCGTTCACTGTATACGTAAGCAGGAGGTTGAAAGCAGTCAATATTATCCAGTGCAACTCCATTGTGTGTCCTTTGTCACCAAATAGGTCTAGAATCGCTTTTATACCGTCCCGATCATACCCAGCACTGGTTGTTACAAAAAAATACTTCACCTACCATATTGCAGTATCTGAACTGATATCCATCGGAGCTTGCGTGGGGCACGTTGTAGGATAGATCAATGATTTTGGACCATGCCATTACACGAAAAGGCATTTATATATAACAAATTGATAATTATTTTTAATTACGATTTTATCAATATGTATTGCGCTTAAAATGTGGTGCAATTTCATTTAATTCACCAAAGGTATTAACTACTTACATATTACTTGTCTTATATGTACTCGTATGTAGTAAGCTATTAGCTTTTCGAAAAATTGTTTTCCAAATTCTGACAACTTTCATACTCTGGGCTTGGGAAGACCTTGTTCTTTATACCAAGAACATATGTATAAGTTTATTATTTGTAGATCCACTCGTCAACAAAAATAAATATTTAAAAAAAAACTCAGACGTAAAATTATGTTATGTTATTTGTAATCGAGTGAAAAAAGAAAACTAAACTAAACATCTGCGTCAGATCAGGATTTCTTAAGAAAAGCTTTTATTCATGCTTTCTCACTAGAGAACTTCTTCTTGTCCCAGACAGGAACGGATGAACTCCCGATATGGAGCCAACGGTGGCATCTAAGGTTCCAGTTACGTTAAACTTAGTGAACACCTTACGCAAGCTACTTCGACATATTCGGATCACAGGGCGGCAAGGAATTTCCAAGGTTAGCCAGGACCTTGGAATAGAGATGGTGGCAGACGACCTATTGATGGGCCAACGGCAGCGCTCACACCTACTGGCACCGGTGTATCCGGCCCCGTATCCTAGGGGTATAACAAAAGGTTGTGTCGTCGGGGAAAAAAAGACTGGTTCAGAAACAACTACAAGCGTCGTAGGAAGGCTCGACTGTTGACTATTCAGACACTAAACAGACCACGTGCAGCAGAACAATAACCAGAGGCCCTAAACTGCTATAAAGCAGATATAAACGCCATCCAGAAAATGCGATGGGATCAGTTGTACAAAAGGAGGATGAAAAACGATGACATCTACTACAGTGACTACAACAGGGACAACAAGCAGCGCTTGTTCGGATCCGGATTTGAATTGATTTGGATTTGGTGGACCCTGCCACCAATGATTGTTCCTTCGTCGGCAAAATATACGAGCAATGTCTTAAATATGACGCTAAAATCGTATTGGGCGATTTTAGTGCCAAAATAGAAAAGGATGACGTTTTTAGTATTGCAGTCGGTAAACATAGCCTACACGGCACCACGTCTGACATCGGACTAAGGATAATTGATTTCGCTGTGGAGCGATTTATCACTACATATAGCAAGCACATGGTTTCCTTATCGCAATATTCACAAGCAAACATGGCGGTCAATTAATCGATTAGTAGATAAGTCGATTTTCACAGGTTCTCAGAAAACAAGTTTAAATTTTTAAATTTTCCCGAAAACGTATGGGAATTTGGAATTTTAGACTTGTTCCTTTACCTAGTACTCGGTAAGGACAACAGGTAATAATGCAAAAATTTGGATGCATTGTGGAACATCTTTTGACATCCTTAACTTAATTTTATCCTAACTCGACTTAGGCGGTTTTACCTTATGGTAACGATATCCAAGTTGATCATATTGCGATCGACGCAAGACGTGCCTTCAGTATTTTGGACGTCCGGACCTTTCGAACGGCCAACATAGACTCGGATCATAACCTTGTTGTAGCTCTCCTAGGTACGAATGCGGATATCCCAAACTGAGCAACAAAGAAGAATCACTGTGAGAAAATTTAACGTCGAAAAGCTCCAAGCGCAAGAGACCACCAGACTCTTCGCTGAAAGCGTATCCCGAAATCTCTCAATCACCCCTATGCCACCAGTACATGCCATCAGAAATGCCGCGACTGATGTTCTGGGTCTCGCTTGCCCACCACCGCGAAAACCCTGGTTTGACGAAGAATGCCGGCGATGCATGCAGCAAAACGAGAGGCATAAAAAGCGACGCTGCAACGGAAGACGAAAGCTGCTCGTGCGCACTACGGGCAAAGAGAAGGGAAGAACATCGGCTTCTCCAAAAGAAGAAGAAAGACCATGAGAAGCGCGCGTTCGAGAATATCGAGAGTCTATACTCCAGGAACAATTTACGGAAGTTTTACCAAAATTTGGAAAGAACGTGTTAGAGAAGCAAAACCTGTACAGAAATCTGTAGGGACGAAAATGAAAACCTCGTAGTAGATTCACAGATGGTGCTATGAATACCGATAAACTACTTCTGGCGACTGTATAACGGCGACTAAGACCAACATCCCGCTGTCAGGCAGAACAAACCATTCAACATAGACGATGATATACAAAATTTCCGTCCACCTGACCAAAACGAAGTGAGGATAGCAATATCCAAGCTAAAATCCAACAAGGCTGCTGGACCTGATGGCTTACCGACCGAACTTTTCAAGGCAGCTGGTGATGAATTGGTAGAGTGCATACATCAACTCATCTCTAAGATTTGGTCAGACGAGTGTATGCCTGATTAATGGAATCTCAGCATCGTTTGCCCGATCCACAAGAAGGGAGACCCCCTCAACTGCGCCAATTATAGAGTCACGAGTCTCCTCAACATCGCATACAAGATCTTTTCTGCAATATTGTGTGAATGCCTGAAACCTTTTATCAATAGCCTGATTGACCCCTATCAGTGCGGTTTCAGGCCAGTAAAGTCCACCATCGATCAAATCTTCAGACTTTAGCAGCTCCTGGAGAAAACCAAAGAAGTCCAAATCAATACTCATCATCTCTTTATCGATTTCAAGGCCGCCTATGACAGCATCTATAGAGAAGAGCTTTATAGAGCCATGTTTACTTTTGACATTCCTGGCCAAACTTATTTGTCTGTGCAGGATGATGTTGGAGAACGCTCGCTGCTCCATCAAGGTCGGTAGTGACCTCACAGAGACCTTTGATGTCAAAAAAGGTTTTAAGCAAAGTGACGCACTGTCATGTGACTTCTTTAATATTGTATTTGAACGGATTGTGTGGAACTCACAAACCAACAGCAGAGGCACAGTCTATCAAAAGTCCGTACAACTGCTTGCATAAGCCGACGATATTGATATAATTGGAAGAACTCAGAGGGCTGTCACCGATGCGTTTGCAAGCATTGAAGCAGAAGCGGCCAAAATGGATTTAGCGATAAACGAGGCCAATACCAAGTATTTGCTGTCAACAAGAAGGGAGTATCAACACAAACGAATTGGGTAGAACGTCTCAGTGGGCAGCTTCAACTTCAAGGTAGTAAGGGACTTTGTCTACTTTGGCTCTGCTATAAATTCTACAAACAAGATCAGCGCAGAAATCAATCGAAGAATAACTGTATGTAAGATCCTGATCACTTTACGACTTTACCTGCTCTATCGGGCAGGTATGGAGTACAATTGCGATTTCCATTCGACGGGTAAACCGACTTACTGGCCAACTGATACTTCAAAAATACCTGATCTGATAGATTTTTTCGTTGTGAAAGGAATATCTACCAACCATATAAAAGTCAAAGAGAGTTTTGATCTGTCGTCTGATCATTCCCCAATTATTTTGACATTGAGCAAAAAACTAGTCTATAACCTAGAGCCAGCGAGTTTAACTGGTAGAACAACTAACTGGGAAGGTTTTAGAAACGAAATTGAAGACAATGTTGAACTGAGCGTTCCACTTTCGACACCCTATGAACTTGAGGTTGAAGTTGATCGCTTCGTCGAGATCGTACAGCTCGCCTCTTGGAATAATACTCCCATTCCAAGGAAAACGCCGGACAAATACGGCTTACGATATCCTCCGGAAATAAAGGAATTGGTCAAGGAAAAACGAAAAGCGCGTAAAAAATGGCAACAGAGTCGTGCTCCGTAGCATAAAACACACTTGAATCGTCTGTGCAATTTGTTGAAGAAAACTATTAAGGATTTTAAGAATCGTGCAATAGGCTCTTACCTTGAAAGTTTAACAGCGAAAAAATATTCCAATTATTCACTTTGGAAAGCCATAAAAGGCACCAAAAGGCCCAAAGTCGCCGCGCCGCCAATTAAATTGAATCAAAATGAATGGGCAAGGGAAGATAAAGAAAAAGCGGACGTCTTTGCGGCCCACCTGGAAGAAACCTTTAAACCGTACGATAGTCAAGTGGTTTACGATAACGTCAATAGACCGGATTTACCATCTGGCAATTTAACACTCACAAGTGCAACGCTTAGGGAACTCAAAAATGAGATCGAGATTCTAAAACCTAAGAAAGCTCTTGGTTATGATTTAATCACCGGAGAAATTTTCAAAGTTTTACCTAGAAAAGCTTTGATTAAGCTTGTCTATATTGTAAATGCTGCGCTCAGATTCAAACACGTTCCGAGCCAATGGAAAGTGGTGGAAGTAATAATGGTCTTAAAACCAGGAAAACCGCCAAATGAGGTAAAATCGTATAGACCAATTTCGCTTCTTCCAGTCATATCCAAAATTTTCGAGAGGATAATACTAAGGCGTCTCCAACCGGTTATAGACGAAAATAATCTTATCCCTGACCACCAGTTTGGGTTCAGAAGCAAGCATTCGACGATTGACCAGGTGCATAGAATTACTGACGTAATCGAGAAAGCATTTGAAGAAAAAAAGATTTGCTCAAGCGTATTTCTTGACGTCTCGCAGGCCTTTGATAAGGTGTGGCATGATGGCTTTAAATCCAAACTACGACAAGTTCTCCCTGTGTGCTTATACGATATTCTAGTATCATATCTGGGGAATAGACTCTTCCGTGTTAGACATGGAAACGAATACTCACAGCTCAAAGAAATTTCGCCCGACGTACCGCAAGGAAGCGTTCTTGGGCCGCTTCTCTATCTGTTATATACTCGAGATATACCGAAAGAAGATGGCACTATCCTAGCTACGTTTGTCGATGACACCGCTATCCTAGCAGTAGGTAAAACAATCGAAGAAACGACTGAAAAACTGCGAAACGCGCTAAATAATGTAAATGAATGGACGAGGGACTGGCGGATTGCCCTCAACGAATCTAAATCTGTGAATTTCACTTACAAGAAAACTAATAACTTGCCAATTTTCCTAAACTCGGCCCGAATACCTTTTGCAAACGAGGCCAAATACCTGGGAATGACACTCGACGCAAGACTGAAATGGAATTCGCACGTGAAAATGAAACGTAAAGAACTCGAAATCAAATATAGCGAAATGTACTGGTTACTCGGAAAGCATTCCCAGCTCAGTACTGAGAACAAACTGCTTTTATACAAGCAAGTTCTAAAGCCGGTGTGGACCTACGGTATACAACTTTGGGGTTGTACCAAGAAAACAAATGCCAATATTTTACAAACTTTTCGAAATAAAGTGCTAAGAGAGATTGTCCAAGCACCGTGGTATATTAGAAACGACGATATCCACAGGGATCTCGGAATTCCGACAATCGAAGCTGAAACTAGAAGCTTCGCGAGAAAGCATAGAAACCGACTAATTGGACATGTCAACAATACAGTCCAACAAATTTTGGATGAGAGCAATTTATTGCGCCGAAAACAAAGGACGAAACCTTTCGACTTGGCGAGATAATGATTAACCGCGTCTAGATTGCGGAATATGCAGGATCTTTCAGTGGAAAGAAACCTGCCAAACGTTTTTATTTCATGACAGAAAAATTGCTTGATAAGTTAATACTTAGTTGCGATATCTAACAAATTTATATCGAAGGGTGGTGTTTTTTTAGTCAGTAAGAATCTGACACTACTATGAGCACGCGCTTGCTATTCTCATAGTGTCTATGGAAGATTTTTCACCAACCCTCGGAAAAAAAAAAAACTTTACGGCGCTGAAACATGGACTTTATTGAAAGCGGATGCAGACAGCCTAAGCCGCTTTGAGGGAAAAAAAATCTTTGTAAGATATTCGGTCCCATTTGTGTTGACGGGTTTTGGAGGAGAAGATTTAATGACGAACTATACGAGCTGTACAGCGACATCGACCTAGTCAAACTCTGCATATTTGACATGTATAGCGAATGGACAGTAACACTCCGGCCCGCAGAGTCCTCGATTCTGACCCGGAGGGACGACGCAGTAGAGTTCCTCCTCGCTGTAGGTGGTGCGCACAAGTTCAACAGGACATCAACCAGCTTGGAGCAACTGGAGGCAATTAGACCGAGCTAAATGGAGAGACTTGTTGGTTGAGGCTCAGGGTCATCCCGAACTGTAGCGCCGCCTTAGTAAGTAAGTGACATTCGTTTTAGATCAATAGCATATTCAGAATTCTTATGGTTTCCAAGATTTGCAGACCTCTTTTTCTACCGGATCCAGAGTACAAAGAGAGATGGATTTTTTATAAGTTTACTTATATCTGAACCGACGAAAAAACCTTCCTTTATTCTTGCTTCACTAAGGTTAGGTTAGGTTGAAGTGGCTCCCAGCTTACGCCAACACACTTAGACCAGAGATAGGTATCTGTACTCTGTGATACCGCATTGATCATGTAATCCACACTTTCTCGTTAGAATCATTTTGAACTTCTGATGAAACATGAGAGGCTCCTTATATCTATGTTCATCAGATCGTTGTAGTGAAGAGATCCTAAGTGAAGCTTCCTTCTGTGGTAGATAGCTAGGCATGTATAAAGGAGGTAACGAATAGTTTCTTCCTCTTCTTCGCCCCTATATCTTCTGCAAAAATCGATTGAAAGTACGTCAAGCCGTGCTGCATGCTTGTTTATTAGACAGTGCCTAGTGATGACACCTAAATATTGTAGCGCCAATATGCAATCTGTTGAGAGAAATCAGATTCTCAGAGCGTCCAGCTTGGGCTAAATCTGCTTTGTCGCTAAACATCTTGTTTCACTTGTCCAGCTTAGATTTTTTCTTACGACAACATCCAGCTTAACTTTGAGTTTGCAAGTAGCGATCGGAATACCTAGAGTATCCGTGTTTGGAAAGATGTGAATAATTATTCCTATTCTGGCGAGTTCATCAGCCTTACGATTCCCCGGAATATCCCAATGCCTTGGCACCCAACACGGGTGAATATTGAATTGTTTCTCCATCTCTGAGAACACGATCGGCAATCTAGAGCTACTAATGAATAATACAGATCGATTCCAAGGATTTGTTTGCTGCTTGGCTGTCTGAAAAGATGCGGATATCTTTAGCAGATATCACGTTTTTCTATAGTTAAGATAAGACTTCCTGCCGTTATTTCCGCCTGAAACATGATACAATGATTTGGAAGCCGATAGGAGAGGTTAAGATTAAGCCTGTTAGAGAAAACACCTTTGCCAACACTGTCCTTGGTTTTTGTGCCGTCTGTGTAAAAACGAATCGGATCTTCTTTTTTTGGGAATACTTCTTCCTCCCAGAATGCCTTATTAAATCTGGTTCATTTTTTACCATCTTTTACCATTGTTTTAATTTTTTATTTTTTTTATTAATCCTAGTTTCTTGTGAAGTGGTGGTAGAACAAGATGTTGTGGCTTGACTAACGAAGGGTGTTTAACTATTTTTTTTTCTGAGTTAGTTCTTCTTCTAGACCTATCTGTTCTTACAAAATCCTTCGACCTCTACTATCGAACTCAAAAACAAAAAGTCTGAGTTTTCCATGATTTCCTGTGACGAAGTAAATGAACTTTCGGTGTCCGACATAGGTGGTTTTGGAACTGGAAGAATTTCACTGTGTGGTTCTAGTTTTGTTAAACGAGGATACATCTTCATAATCAATGAAATTTTTTGATTTTCAAGTATACGTATATCCATATACCAGTAACAATCTTCGTGACTCTGGGGCTCTCTCTTCATTTCACAGGCATTTCAAAAGTGATTGCTCGAAGTGATCCGTTGAACAACCCAGTTAGAAGCCTATTACATCTGAGGCAGCATTTATGTGGTACCCAGGGTTCATTCTAGTGCTGTATTTTTAATTTAAAGTAGGATAAGTATCACTTTTCAGTTAAAGGTGTTACATATCGTGAAAGGAGTCAAATCCAAGGACGATAGACTTCTTTTCAATGAGGAGGACATCTAATGCAGATGAACCGAACACTTTCCAGAGTTTCTCAATCCCAAATAGGGCACCGATGATGACAGACCTATGGTCGAGAGTAGGGTGAACAATAGTCCTACTGTACAGGAAATAACTTTGGCGAACAAATTACTAAATATTGGCAAATCTGCTGGTGTGGATGAAATCCGACCAGAAATGCTCAAGGCTTTAGGTAAAGAGAGAGTGCAATGGCTCCCGCGTATCATTAAAGTGTCCTGAGAATGCGGTGAAACACCTGGTGATTGGCAAATGGGGGTGATCTCGCTCTTTTAAAAGGGGACAAAAGATATTGCGACAACTACAGGGGAATATTTTTTTTAAGTCTCACTAAAAAGTCTCTCCTAAGGTCTTTCCAGAGCTGTGGTTGAGGATAGTTCAAGGGGTGGGTAGTGCGGTTTTTGTCCCAGTAGAAGAACAACTGACCAGTTATTCACTCTCAGAATAGTTCTTAAGAAGAGCAGTTCTCAATTGAGGGCGATTCAGTCTCTATATGCAAACTGTAGAAGCTCTGTTCGGGTAAACGTCGTTAAATAGATAGCTTTTACTCAGGGTGCGTTTGGTCACCCCTTGTATACATTTATGGCCTGGATGTTACAGCGTAGCCGTGGCGGAGAATGTTTAAAAATGGGAGATTTAAGGATTAGTCATTTGCCCTTTGAGGATGATTTGGTCATCCTTTGAAGGTACACGTAAACAAATAAATTCATACAATGCACTCTGCATGTTATTGGAGTCCCACTGAAGCAGGTGGGTAAGTTTAAGTACCTCGAGGTCTTATTCAAGAGTGGTAGAAAGAGCGATGCCGAGTTATCCTGTGGAATTGGTCAGGCTGGATCAACTTTGAGAGAGCTTGGGACATACAGTTAAAAACCGATAATTTAGCCTTCCTTATAACAGATTGACCAAGCTCTCTCAAAACTGATCAAGCCTGGCCAATTCTACAGGATAACTCGGCATTGCTCTTCCCATCACTCATGGTACTTAAACTTCGCCTGCTTTAGTGGGACTCCTCTAACATGAAGAGTGCACTGAATGTGTATTTTGGAAACAACCATTACTCCCGATTTGTTCACGTTGATCTTCATTCCAGCATTATCACAAACGGGTACAAACCTTCCAAGTGCGCGCTAAAGTTCAGTTTGAGAGGATCCAAGGATCCTTAAATCTCGCACTTTTAAACGTTCTCCGTCACGGCTGCGCTGCAACATCCAGCCTATATATAGAATGCAGAGGAGAGGTAACAAAACGCATCCTCGGCGGAGCCCAACGCCCACAGTGAAAGGTATTGATTTAACACCGTTTATCCGAACACAGCTTCTACAGTTTGTAAATAAAGACTGAATCGCCCTTAACAGGGAACTATCATATGCTTTTTCCAAATCCACAAAACAAGTGTAGACAGGTTTAGCATACTCCCAGGCCTTCTCAAGAACCATTCTGAGAGTGAATAACTGGTCGATTGTACATCTACCGGGACGAAAGCCGCACTGCTCATCCGGAATGAGTCATCCTCCAAACTAACCTCAACCAACCACAGCTCTGGAACGGTTTTCTAGTACCTTAGCGAAGACTTTTTCAGGGAAACTTAAACAAGATCTACCCCTGTAGTTGTCGCAATCTTTTTTGTCCGTTTTTTTAAAAAGACTAACAATCACCAGGTGTTTCGCCGCATTCCCAGGCCACTTTATAGACACGCGAGAGCGTGCGTGAATTCAATTCAATTCAAATTCATTTTATTTACTAAAGTTTAGATTTACATCGCTATACATTTATCTGCGAAGCCTGAGGGGCTATCTGCAGAAAATTGTGTATCAAAGTTTTAAAAAAAAAAGTCTGTTAAATGAGCTTAAGTTATTTTACATATTCAAGGTAAAATTAAAAAAATAAATAGAAAGTTCAAAATTCAACATTTAAATAATTAAAATATAAGAATATAAGAAAAAGAACACAAAGTTATATTTCAGGAAGAAAAAAATCTTTCAAACGCTTAATGTGGGTTTTGAAATTTATAATATTCATTAAAAACATTTAGAACGCTATGGTCTAGTTGTCGCGTGCCGTAGTTGTTGTTGCATAATGGTGTTTGAAGCATACCTCGGTATCGTCTTCTCGTATTGTAATGATGGTCGATGGGTCTTTTAAATCTGATGTCATCATAGTGTTCTAAGCATAGTGTCAACTTAAATATTTGTTTCACTGTCAATACCTTGAAAGAGTTTTCCCCAGATGTGCTTGATGGATGTCTTCTGTTGATCTTCTTCACAATGGTGTTTTGAAGTTTTTGCAGCTTATTGATATGTGAATTTGATGCGTTGCCCCAAGCGAGTATCCCGTACCTCAATTTTGATTCGACTAGTACATAGTAAACCTGCTTCTGGACTTGAAGCGTAGAATAATTTCCCAGATGGTATAATGCGAACAGTGCCTTTTTGAGTTCTGAGCGTAGTTTGTCGATGTGCATGACCCAAGTGAAATGGCTGTCGATGGTGACCCCTAGGTATTTATAATTTTCGACAACTTCGATGGTCTTATTCGAAAGTGCATTTTGACAAATACTGCTACGAAAACGAATCCTCTATTGAGTTGATCTATTATGCGGTCCCCGAATATGCATCATCTTGGTTTTGGAGGGGTTTAATATTAGTCCATTGTCGTGACACCATTTAACAGCTTTATCAAACTCATCTTGCATTATTCTCGTAGCAGTATTAAGACACTTATGTTGGACGACTAGAGCCGTG
Organism: Brachypalpus laphriformis; assembly: GCA_945910035.1. NCBI lineage: Eukaryota > Metazoa > Arthropoda > Insecta > Diptera > Syrphidae > Brachypalpus > Brachypalpus laphriformis. Next base: position 285,475,283 of record OX246754.1, read on the forward strand.
TCATCTGCGAATGCAAAGGGGTGCTGTTTTTGAAAACGCGAAGTAGCTCGTTGGTAAAAGGGATGAACAATAATGGTCGCAGTTTCGATCCCTGTGGTACTCCGAAAAGAACTGGTGTATCATTGCTGAAACTGTCTCCCACCTTCACTCGAAACGATCTTTCATTTAGGTAGTCTTCCAGCCAGTATGCCTCGGATGCCTAATCGATTTAACGCTGTTGTTGCGAAATGAAACTGCGCTGGTTCAAATACAAAATGCGATGTGTCTTTATTGAGAACAGAACTAGAACTTATAATCGGACAAAAAGGCGGGAAAAAAGAGATGTCACAAAAGTCATGAGAGAATAGAAACGAAAAGCGTGTGCTGCCAAATCACGTCATCTTGTTGGTCTAAGTTCATGGTTTGGCGTTAACATTCCGCCGGCCGTGAACTAACTGGAGGGTTAGTTCAATCATCGAGGACATCGACGTCGTCTTTGAAGGTCAAAAGCGGTGATATCTTGACAATAGGGCGCGTTAGTGTGCCGTCCGCAGTCTTTAAAGTCACGACCCGAAATCTGCCATCAGCTCCCGCGTGAACATCCGCTACCCTTCCCATTCTCCATTTGCTAGGTGTGGCGTTGTCCTCCCTAAGGACAACAAGATCTCCCACGTTGAAATTCGGAAATGATTTGTTCCACTTGGCGCGTTGTTGGAGTTGATTCAAATATTCTCTGTGCCACCTTTTCCAGAAATGCTGGCGCAGTTGACTAATTAAATTCCACCGGTTTGGTGGGTTGACTTTGGCATCTGTTATCTCAGGTTCCGGAATGTATTTAGGAGGTTCTCCAACCAAGAAATGCCCGGCTGTCAGAGCTGTAAAGTCGTCAGTTGATGCAGAGCACAGTGGCCTCGAATTGACGCAGGGTTCTATTTCTGCCAATAGGGTTGTAAATTTCTCAAACGTGAGAAGGCGGTCATCAAGAGTCCGTCGTAGATAGAACTTCACTCGTTTAACAGCAGCTTCCCAGTACCCGCCCATAAGAGGTGCTGCTGGCGGGTTGAAATGCCAAACTATTCAATCATCCCTCAAGTATCTTGCCAACTGCTTATCTCGAGTTGCTTGTACGAAGTGGTTTCCGAGCTTCTTTTCAGCGCCAACAAAATTGGTTCCGTTGTCACTGAACAACTCCTTGCAATGTCCTCTACGAGACACGAACCGCTTCAGTACTGCGATGAAGGTAGCAGATGACAAGTCACTTGCCAGGCATATAAAGATGGATATGTAGCCCTTTACAGCCTTGCAACCATGCCCTTTCGATAAGCGAAATCCACACCGCTGCGTAGAAAAGGCCGACAATATTGCACCCTGGGTCCAGGCAGGTCACTCATCAGCTGCTGCTGGACGAAATTCTGATATCTCCGGTACTTCACGCAAGACCTAAAGATTTTTCGCAGTAGATTGCGGGCGTTGGTTATCCAGAATCGCTCCTGTAGTACACTGGCAGTAGCTTGGTCATGTGGTTGGAAAAATTGTTCGCTCTGTTGATGATGATTTGCCCTTGACATCGATTATCGAGAAAAAAGTACTGTGAATCAGAAGCAATGACAATAGTAACAAAAATCTCCCCAGTTATCTGGACGCCACCCCCGGAGAAAAAGCTGAAGCATGAACAACTGAGCTTCAAGAACCACTACACCAAAAATCTTTCTCTCTCTCTCTCTATCCATCCTTTCCAACGCCCGCACTGTGTGTAAACATGTTAAAGGTATTCATAACCCTTTGAGTGCGCGCAAATTATAAAAAAAAAAAAAAAAAAACGAGCATGGTCGCAGAGCCTGCGTGAAGCGACATTCGATGAACATCTTGACAGATCATCACGGCGAGTTTTGCGGTGGCTGGGAGTAGAATAGGATGCTTCCTATCGGGCTGCAAATGCGCATTCCTAAGCCTTCCACCTACACGAAGAAGCCGATTTTCATCCAAGAACGGATTTAGCTTCAACAGCTTGCTTTGCCTTCTAAGAGCGGTTTTTGCCTGAAGTCGCTGAATATCGTCATTGAAAGAACATGTCTGCGTGGCTCTTATCCAAAAGTAAAGCGCTTCATTGAGTTCCTTCAGGCTGAGGAACTTATCCGAAAGGCGGGAAATCGTTTTACACCCTTTACGACTTGAGATACGAGAACGTATATTGTTGATGAACCTGAAGATAAATGCTTTAGTTTTGATATGGAAGAATACTTATCGATGAGATCCCAAATCCGATGCGGCTGTGCAATGGTCACTAGGCTGACGTTATCAGTGTATGACTTCTGATCAATCACTGTGGTAAAAAGTTGCTGTGAAGGCCATGTGTCTGCAGGCTGCTTCAGCCATGGTGGACCATCCCATCATAGATTGAAATGCTTCAGCTCCTGGCGTAACAAGCCTCGAGACGTGCAGTCGGCAGGATTTTCCAATGATGGAACATGCAACCAGCGCTCAGGTGGTATAATCTCTTGCGCTTGCGCCACGCGATTAGCAACGAACGTCCACTACCTGCTAGGATGCTGATGAAGCCAGGCTATCGTTACAGCTGAGTCAGTCCATCCGTATATATTGCGAACGTGCTGATGTAATGCTTTCTTTGAATGCACCATTAGTTGCGCCAACAGAGCAACAGCGCATAACTCCAGACGTGGCAACGATATCGGTTTTATGGGAGCCACTCTCGTTTTTGCTGTGAAGAGACGAACGACGACGCCATTAGCGCTTGAAGTTCTGACGTAAACGTCAGCAGCGTATGCGGATTGCGAAGCGTTCGCAAAACCATGGAGATCTGTTACCGCATCTGGGTCACCAACTCCTAACCACCTCGGTATCCGTATAGCTGCCAAGCAAGGAAGGTTTGCGCGATAGTCTAGCCATTTTTTCTTCAGTGATGATGGTACCTCTTCGTCCCAGTCGACCTTTGGTTTCCAAAGACGTTGAAACATTATTTTGGGAATGACTGTGGTGGGGGCGAGCAATCCCAGCGGGTCGAATAACTTTGCGGCATCTGAAAGTAGCAGACGTTTAGTAAAATTAGCTGTATCTATACTATGAACCTGCACGCTGTATGCGAAGACGTCAGTAGAAGGATGCCATTGAAGCCCCAATGTTTTTACACTTTCAAAATCAGTTAGATCCAAAGTCGATTTTATTTCGCATTCCTCTGCTGCTATGGAATTCAAAACCATGGGAGAATTCGAAGACCATTTGCGCAAATGAAATCCACCACGATTTAGCATACTAGAAATTTCGGTTTGTAGACGGCGTAGCTCTAATTCGTCGAAAGATTCTGTCAGAAGGTCGTCCATATAAAAATCGCGTTGTACAATCGATGCGGCTGCTGGAAAATCATGGCCTTCGTCGACGGCTGTTTGCTGCAACGCTTTGACGGCCAGATGAGATGCAGATGCTACGCCATACGTCACCGTCAGCAAGCGATAATTTTTGACTGGGTCTGATGGTGTGCGACGCCAGACGATGCGTTGGAAGTCAACGTGATCTTGGTCGACTCTCACCTGTCTATACATTTTTGCAACGTCACCGGTTAAAGCAAATCGATGACCACGAAATCGGAGCAATGTTGTGAAGAGGTTTGACTGGAGCTGGGGACCTACTAATTGCGCATCATTGAGGGAAAATCCAGACGACGTTTTTGCCGCGGCATTAAAAACGACTCTTAACTTCGTCGTCGTGCTTGACTCTTTGACAACTACCCTATGTGGCATATAATAATGTTTTCCCGCAGCTGGAGTATCACGGACTTCCTCCATATGTCCCAGATCGACGAATTCTTGCATGAAATCAACATATTGGGATTGTAGTTGTCGATCTTTGGCGAATATTTTCTCCATGCGGTTCAAAGCTCGAATTGCACCTTCACGGGAACTTCCAAGTAAAATTGCTTGCTTGAAGGGAAGCTTAACCACAAAGCGTCCATCATCTTGACGTGAATGAGTTTGGGAGAACAGCTCTTCGCACAAGCGCTCTTCGTCGGTGAGGTATTTGGTTTCTGGAAGCTCCTCTAGATGCCAGACCTTCGCCACTGCCATGATTAGAGTGGGATCTGAACGAGTAGAGATGACTGTTGAAAATGCGTATGTGGTATCCAGCGCGACCACTTTTCCGAACAGTACCCAGCCGAGTGTTGATTGCTGTGCAATTGGAATATCTTTCGGGCCTCGAATTAACCCATCGAGAAGAAACCTTCCTAGTTGGCGGTAAAGCGTTGCTTATCTTCGGCAGTATGTTCGCTTGAATGGTTTCAACGAAGCCGTCGTCGAGCGAAGATAACGCGAATTGGACAATTCCTTTGGAGCGGCCAGTGACAATAGCACATATTCCTTCGATCGTAGTTGTTGCGGGCAAAGCTTTGAGCTGAAGTGTCTCGGCGCATGCCTTCGTGATGAAGCTTAGATGTGAAGCGTTATCGAACAAAATTCGAACTGGCTGAAACCGTCCGGAGCTATCCTTGACTTTAGCGAGCGCGGTGCCTAAGAGAATTTGGTGGTCTGTGTTAACCACGTTGGACGAAGACGTGTTTGAAACAGACGGCGAAGACTTTCCGGTATGCAACAACGTATGGTGATTTGCTTGACACATGCGGCAAGTGTTCGTACTGCGACAAGTTGACTCAAGGTGTACATTCGAGAGACAATTGCTGCACAAAGACTTTTCCTTTGCGATGGAAATTCTGCGTGGAACTGATAGAGCTCGAAACTGCTCACAACCGTAGATCTTGTGTTTTCCACCGCAAAAAAAAACATATTATTTCATTCTTGGGAAGGGTGAAAACAGTTGTGTGGTTGCACACTGTTGGTATTATGGGATCTGATTGCATCTAGAGAACGACATCTGGATTCTAGAAATTCTACCAACTCTTTAAAAGTGGATACTTTGTCGTTGGTCTGCAAGAGCTCCCACTGTCGATGAGTTTCCAGGTCCAGTTTGGTAACGGTCAGGTGCACAAGCCAGTCATCCCAGTTGGTAATAGGTCCGCCCAGTGCTTTCAGCGAACGATATTTCTCTTGGTCGTCATCTAGCAATGCTCTTATACCTGTGGGTGACTCAGAAGAAAGCTTTCGTAGTGAAAACAATGCCCGAAAATGGGAATCAACAATGATGCGCTCTACGTTATACCTTTTTGTCAGCAACTCCCAGGCTTCAGCGTAGTTGCTGTCAGTGATAGCGAACGTTTTGATGACTTTGAGAGCTTCGCCCCGCAACTTGCATCGTAGGTAATGGAGCTTTTGTGAGCCCGTCAAGGATGATTCCTTGTGTATAAGCGACGAAAATGCATCGTGGAACTGCTTCCACTCCGACGGGTCTCCGGCAAATTGTGGCAAGTCCATACGTGGCAGCTTTACGTCCACGTGGTGATGAGATTCGATCGGCTCACCGCTACTGGAGTCAGCTTTGAGCTTATATTTCGCCTTCGTGAAGTTAGAGACTGCCACTCTGTACCATTCTTCGGTTTGCTCACGTTGAACTTCCTCTGTTGCCAAACCAGTCTCACCGCAAGCGCACTCCACCGCACTCTGTGCCTCGTCGAATTTCTGCCACTGGTCACACAGAAGTTGCGAGAATGATTGAATGTCTGCTTCATCGTACTTTTCTGCTTTTTTGCTTGTGTTCATGAGACGTTTAATCGAGGTTCTGAGAACGTCTCGTTTGATGGTAGACATTTTGCGAAACAAAGCAAATATGTGTGCAGAAAATATATGTTATCCGGCTCGAAGGACCAAAAATGTTGCGAAATGAAACTGCGCTGGTTCAAATACAAAATGCGATGTGTCTTTATTGAGAACAGAACTAGAACTTATAATCGGATAAAAAGGCGGGAAAAAAGAGATGTCACAAAAGTCATGAGAGAATAGAAACGAAAAGCGTGTGCTGCCAAATCACGTGATCTTGTTGGTCCAAGTTGATGGTTTGGCGTTAACAGCTGTTATTAGCTTTTTATGGTTCAGCGTATCAAATGCCTTACTGAAATCCATGAATAAAACTAGTACATGGTGGTTTTTATTCAAGCTACCATTGATGACATACACAAATTCTCCCATAAGTTTTCCGTGCTTTTGTTTTTTTGAAAGCCAAACTATTTTTCGTGGATAAGGGAATGATTTTCCACACATTTTTGGAGTCGCCTTGTATTTCTTCCATACACTTCTCAATAGCCGGTAATATTGATATCGGTCTGTAATTGGTTAGCAAGGTCTTGGTTCCTCCTTTATAGATAGGGCGTACTATTGCAGTCTTAAGTATTCGAGGAACTTAAGATTGATTTAAGCTAAGATTTATAAGCCTTGAGATTATCGAAGCAAAAACAATTGCATTCTTTTTAATATCGCGCGCTCTAATGCCATCGATTCCCGCTGATTTATTTTCATCCATTTGTTTTAATATATCGTGAACTTCTTCAGTGTTTGTTTGTGCGATAAATATAGTGTTGGGTAATACTGAGTTCATATGGTGGGATGTATTTATATGGCAATTGTGAACTATCTGTCGGACTTGATCCGAAAAGTTCTAAGCGCATCTCTTGGATAATGTCCTTAGGCACTTTTCTAGGGGAAAGTTTTTGATGATCACTTCGTCAAAATCTACCTTCTTTCACCCCATTACCTCATTGATCAAGATCCACGTTTTACAAGGATCCGATCTAAGGCTGTTGAACTTTCCCTTATAATAGTTGGACTTCTGTATAAAGATGTCCCTTTTAACCCTGTTCCGGAATTGCTTATACTCAGCTTCGTAAGCCATGTTCAGCCTATTATTCTTCCAGTTGATCCCTTTGTTGGCATTTTTCCCGAATTTCAGCAGTTATCCAAGGATTTTGTCTGCATTTCCTGCGCGATATTTTAATCACCCTGGAGTTCGCATAGATGTCTTGCATTTTTGTTAAAAATTTTCTATACATATCGTCAATATCATTTTCAGCTAACAAGATTTCCCAATAAGTAATCATGCATGTATTCGTTCATCAACCGTCCTATTTCGAATATATGACTCTCGTCTTTCTTGAATGCTAGAGACACTCCGAGTTATAGTTCCGTACAAAACAGCATAGTGATCGGAGATATCGCTTTCGATTACGGAAGATAGCATTGGTCTATCTATCATGTTTACCACAATGTGCTGTATCAAAGTCGATGTTCCTCTTTTCGGATTGACTCTCGTATAATCCTGGATCACATTCATCAACCCGTGTGCAGCTAACATCTCTAAATAGTCTTTTACATCATTTCGGTCAGATCTCCGAATGCCAATATTCATATCTCCCAATATCACGATATCTCTTTTTTTGTCTAGCTGTTCAAGTATAAGTCCCATTTCTCTGATAAATCCTTTTCTGTTTAGTTTAGGCGGTCTATATATTCCATCTATATATTTAATTTTTTCTCCTTCTACAATTTTAACTCGAAGACAATCTTTAAACATTTATGCGTTCATATTTTAAATCATTCTTAATGAACATGACAATGCCATCACCTCTACGCTCATTCCTGTTAAGAAATTCGGCGTTGAATCCATTCAGGAAATATTTATCATTTTCCTCTTTTTGAATATTAATTTCTACAGGAATAATTATTTTTAAATACTTCAAAAGCGTGCTTATGTTGACGCAAAATGTATTCCAATGTTCAAAAAAAAGTATTTTCGCTTGAATGGAGTAGACGTGTTTTCTTTAAGCGGCTTACCTTTTCTACTTTAAACACGTTAATCTTCCCCCTTAATACCTATAACCACTCAAGCGCTATTCACTGACCTTCTCGTGATAAATTGTTGTCATTGATTTATGAAAAAGTGCGCGAAATTAGTTATATATTAAAAGAAAATAATTGTTTTTTGATATTTTTTGTGTGATCTTTCGGCTTTGTCTTAAGAGCTTTTAAAAACAAAAAATCACTCAACCTACACAATGTCGAACTTTAAAACACACGATAAGGTAACACGCCTACAGACCAATCTCATGAAACAGTTGGTCCAGCACACAGCTTCACCCTCATCATCATCCGCAAGACAACAGTCACCTTCAACTAAAGTTCATTCGCCTTCTCCCTCATCTGTGACGTCAGACAACAAAACAAATCAACTCACTTCTCTGACAAATCTAATTGAAAAGCAAGGTGACCTGATCATGAGCCGTCTGATTGCTCTTGAAGAAAATTTAACATCGCGAATCACCACCATTGAAAACACTATTAATGCGAAACTTGATGCAATTGACAGCGAAGTTAATGGTTTAAAACACCGTATTTCTGCTTTAGAAGACTGCTCAGGAAATTTCAGCCACTTGCAAATGGAAGTTGAAAAGGGTAAACAACAACTACAACAAAAGCTTGAGCAGCTGAACCACCCCGAGCATAGTAGAATTGACGAACTATCACAGCTTAAGGCACAAGTTGAGGAACTGCACAAGAAAAATATCGAAACTGATGCTATACTTGTTGGTGTTCCATTTTTTGCAGATGAAAATCTAAAATGCACTTTTAATAGACTATGTGTCACATTAAATTGTAAGCAACCACCCACCATCAGCAGAATATTTCGTGTTAAGCAGACAAGTGATGCCGTCATCATAGTGAAGTTTTTTTCCGCTCACGACAAACGAACCATCATGAAAGCACTTGCTGATTTTAGGAAGACAAACTCCCGACACTTTTTCCAATCCGACATCGGCTTTCATGCGAATCGACCGATATTCATGCACGACTGTCTTACTGGACGAAATCGGTGTATTCTAAGAAAAGCACTTCAACTCAAACGTCAAAAACATATTTACTCCGTGTTTACCATGCGAGGACTTGTGCTTTAGTAGCTTTTATTGTAAAACTTAAAATTCAAATTCAGATTATGTCTTCATTATTTCCTCTCCCTATTTCTCTCTCTCCTCGAACCCCCTGTCTGTCCATCTCCTTTCCTACTATGGTGCTGATATTTATGTTTTTTCTTATTTTAATAAATTGTCACTTGTGATTTCTCTATTTGTCCTATATATTTTATGTTTTTCATGACTTCTGCACAGAATCTTGTAGATACTAATGCTATTGGCAGGGGCTCGGTGCACACAATGATTAGAATTTTATCTAACTTGCATCGTGGCTTAAAAATATGCCACTTTAACGCTAGGAGTTTCAATACCCCAAAATTGGACTTTGTAAGGGATGTTCTTGATGGAGTTGATGTAGATTTGGTCTGTGTTAGCGAAACATGGTTCAAGACTGATATCTCCAGCCGTATATATGATATACCAAACTATACGCTATGCCGCAATGATAGACTCACAACTATATGTGGTGGAGGCGTTGCCATTTACTGCAGATCATCTCTTAATTGCAAAATTATTGATAAATCTGTGGGCACTGATATTGAATATTTAATTGTGGAAGTATTTGATGGAAGTACTAAATGCATTGTGTCATGTGTATATAACTCGAACAAACGTTTTTCCCCTATTCCGTTCTTTGATGCATTAGCTCAGTACACACCTTTTTATGAGCATATTATTATTTGTGGTGATTTTAACGCCAATTTGCTGAAAGCTGACTCATTTTCATCTCAATTGCTTAATGCAGTTTCTGCAACTGGACTGGTAGTGATGAATAGCATTTATCCCACTCGATATTCACCAAATGATACCCCGAGTCTGCTCGATCTTTTAATTGTTGCGAATCCTTCTAATGTGCTACTCCATGACCAATTAGCTCTTGATGGGATCTCTGATCATGATCTTATTTTCTGCTCATATAATATTGACTTTTCTCATTCGCAAATACCTCTAACTTTTCAGTTTAGAGATTTTAAGTCCATAAACCTCAACTCACTTGGTTTTCATGCGAGTTGCTTGCCATGGGATGATTGTAAATACGTTGCAAATGTTGATGAGAAATTGTGTTGTTTACAATCATGTATAAGCGAGCTGTACGAGATGAAAGTCCCTCTTAAGACAGTTCGTATTCGTAATAAAAAGTGTCCGTGGTTCACTTCCGAAGTACAGGCATCAATAAGGGAACGTCGTAAGCAGTACCATAAGTGGAGAAGCAACCAATGCTCGGATAGTTGGTTAATATACTGCCAGGCGCGAAACCGGGCTACTTCATTAACCCGATTAGCGAAAAGAAATTTCTTTGCATCGAAGCTAAATGGGAAACTCTCGTCAAAACAGCTTTGGTCTAATCTGCGGGATATTGGCATTGGCAAAAGGGAAAAGTTAGATTGCGCACTCGACCCCAATGCTCTTAATGATCATTTTTTGGCCACCACATCAAGTCCATCCAATTTCGCACCGATTAGCGCACTGCTTAGTGATTATCAAGAGCCCTTTGACTTTAAAGTGGTGACAGAGAGTAATGTGGCTGAAATTATTCAAGTGCTTAAATCTAATGCTATTGGTGTTGATGGGGTACCACTTAGATTTATAAAAGTCATTCTTCCATATCTGTTGAGTCCGCTTACACATCTCATTAACTACTGTATAACGTCCTCAACCCTTCCAATCTTATGGAAAGAAGGCAGAGTTATTCCTGTAGCAAAAACATCGTGCCCCTCACTACCTAGAGACTACCGCCCAATAAGCATACTACCATGCCTGTTGAAGGTCTTTGAGAAAATACTTGCAAAGCAAATTAGTCTTTATCTTGCTGAAAATGATCTTCTGTCCGAAAGTCAATCTGGTTTCAGAGCTAACCACAGCTGTTCCACTGCGATGGTAAAGGTACTTGACGATATAAGATCTCAACTTGATAAAGACAGATTAACGATTCTGTGCCTCCTTGATTTCTCTAAGGCCTTTGATAGGGTAAATCATGACATTTTATGTCAAAAACTTTCTGTTTATTTTGGGTTTGGTAATAGAGCTATTGGTCTTATAAATAATTAATTATCAAACAGAACCCAGAGAGTGGTGGTCGGTGAAGCAATCTCTGAACCCAGAAGCCTTCTCTCGGGAGTACCCCAGGGTTCGATATTGGGCCCAATCCTCTTCTGTATGTTCATTAATGACTTACCCAGGATTTGCAAAAATGTCTCTTCTCATCTTTATGCTGATGACATACAGATTTACTTGTCGAGGCCTATTGGCCTCATTGAAGACCTTGTTGCTAGAATCAATGAGGATCTCAAGGAAATCCATGACTGGTCGGAGACGAATGGTCTTTCCCTAAATCTAGGTAAAACACAAGCTATATTGCTGTCATATACGGAATACGATACAGGCGTATTTCCGTCAATCTGTATTAATGACTTCAAAGTACCATTCTCAAAATCTGTAACAAGCTTAGGTTTTAAAGTGAACATGCGTCTGTCTGGTGCTGACCACGTTAATTTGATTGTTGGGCGCATTTATGGAGCTCTGAGGAAACTCTGGATCTCTAGCAGTTTTAGTCCAACTGAAACAAGGCTTCGCTTGGCCAAAACATTACTCGTGCCCCTAATTACCTATTCGGAAATTGTGTATCCAAGATTGGACTCTGCCTCTGAACACAAACTGCTTGTGGCGTTCAACGATATGAGTCGGTATGTCTATGGCTTGCGGAGATATGACCACATATCAGCCTACCAAACCAACATCCTAGGTTGTACTCTCTCGCAGTACATCAGTGCAAGAAATTGCATTTTTCTCCATAAAATTATCCATACAAAGTCACCAAGTTATTTGCACAACAAACTTATCTTCTGCCAGTCTACGAGAACACTCAACATAGTAGCTCCTGACTTTAAATATCTGAATTCATCGCGCCTCTTTTATGTTAATAGTATTCGCCTCTGGAATTCGTTGCCAGTAAACATCAAACAAATTAGAGGTTTCACAAGTTTTAAAAATTATATATTTAAATATTTTTCTAATCAGCGCTAGTTCTCATCTCTCTTTCTCTATCTGTTTCTTCGCCTTCTTCCCATATTTTTCTATGTCCTTTCTATGATCTTATTTTTATTATTATTTTTTGTTGAATTTTTAGTTGTAATTCGTTAGTATTTAAATCAAACCACTTGTGTAATATCCCTTTATTGTACTATAAAAGACTTTATGTCTTACTTGTATAAACCGTTTGAAATAAATGAAATGAAATGAAATGAAATGAAAAATGTTTGCGCATTGATCTTATGTTAAGGCATAAGCAACTAAAATTCATATTTTTGAAAGGATTAAAATTATCACCGCTAAAACAGTGTATTACCCAATAATCCAAATCTACTAATATATTGTTTCTATTTGTGTTTTCCATTTAAATGGTCAGTTAGTTGTTCGTCTAGACATACACTCACACATAAGATGCAATTAAGAATCTGCTATGAGACTTATGTATGTACTTTACTTACTTATGTCCTGTATCCCCTTGTGGGTCCTAGGGCCTCTACTACGCCTACGCGCCATCGTGTACGGTTTCTGGCAATGTGTCTGAGTTCTCCCCAACTTTTCCCTAACTGCCGTGCCTCCTTCTCGACTGTTCTGCGCCATGGTCTCCTCGGACCGCCAGGTCTTCTGCCATCCTGAGTTAGAGGGTTCCATTGCATAGCATGGTTCGCTATGGAGCTGTCACCCTTTCGGAACGTGTGACCAATCCACTGCCACTTCCGCCGTTGGATAGTTGTGCCTATTGGTTCCTGACCCGTTCTCTCGTAAAGGTGTTCGTTAGAGATACGATTGGGCCAGAAAATCCTTAAGATATTGCGCAGACACCTATTAACGAACGTTTGCAGCTTTCTGGTGATAGTAGTGGTCACTCTCCACGTGCTGCAACCATATAGCAGCACGGATTCAACGTTGGAGCGGAACAGTCTTATTTTGGTGCTCAAACTGATTGCATTGCTTCGCCATATTTTGGACAACATCCCGAACGCGGACTTTGCTTTGGCGATCCTGTTGGCTATATCCAGTTCGGTTCCACCATCGGTCGAGACAATACTCCCAAGATACTGGAAATCCTCTACTCTCTCTACCGGTTGTCCAGCAATGCATATTTGAGCCGATGAGTTAGTTCCAAGGCTGATGATTTTAGTTTTTGTCGTATTAATTTTCAGCCCGACGACACCTGCCTCCCTCTCCACATCTGCTGTCATTTGGTGGAGGTCCATAATTCTGTGGGAGAGTAAGCATACATCGTCTGCGTAGTCAAGATGCTTCAGTTGAGATGTAAGAGTCCATCGAATTCCTCCGTTTCCCGTCGACAAAGCTGCACGAAGCACATCGCTAATCACCAATAGGAATAATATTGGTGAAAGAATACAGCCTTGTCTTACCCCACTTTGGATCTCAAATTCCTCAGACAACCTTCCCCTGTGCAGAACGTGACATTTGGAGCCTTCATATGTAGCTTTGATAATAGCAATTAGTTTATCGGGAATGCCTCTCCTGCGTAAGGCACGCCAAATAAACTCCCTGTTGACACTATCGAACGCCTTCTCAAAATCGATGAACAGCAGGTGCAGTGGCGATCGATATTCAACACACTGTTCGATGATAATCCGCAGGGTGTTGATGTGGTCGGCACAGGAGGATCCAGAGCGGAAACCTGCTTGTTCGGCATCGAGTGTGTCTTCGAGATGTTGTTTGATTCGCTCAAGGATGATTTTAGCTATTATCTTAGCTACAGCAGGCAGCACGCAGATACCCCTCCAGTTTCCGCACTCCATTAAATTTCCTTTCTTAGGAAGCTTGACGATCATTCCCTTTTTCCACTCGTTAGGAAAGCTCTCAGCTTCCCAAGCTCTATCTATAAGTGGAAGCAGAAGCTCAGCCGATGTTGTTGGCGTTGCTCGTAAGAGCTCTGCTGGAATACCGTCAAGTCCTACCGCCTTGTTGGTTTTGAGTGCCTTGATCGCGGTAATGATCTCATCTTTACTGGGAGTCGTGGTGCGTATTCGGGAACTTCTCACCTCGGGCATCTCAGTCTGATTTGGGAGCATATCGCTAGCGAATACACGGTTCAAAACCATAGCAAAATGCTCTTTCCATCTCTTGAGCTGGTCCTCATCCGAAATGAGCAAGGAGCCGTCTAGGCTTTTCACTAGGTATTGGCTGGAGCGGCGACCACCTGTCAGCTCTTTCGTGATTCTGTAGACAGTCCTGCTGTCGCACCTCCGTGCAGCTTCTTCTGCTTCTGTAGCCAGCGCGTTGATGTAGTTGCGCTTGTCACGTCGTACGCTACGCTGAACTTCTCTCATCTTCATGCGATATAGGGACTCTAGCTCGCTTCTCCCTGCTGCTGGGGTAGCTGCAACGCGAGCTTTTAGCTGTTTTCGTTCGTCAATCCGTCTCCAGGTATCCTCGGAAAGCCACGCCCTATGTCTTCCCTGCGATCGACCGACAATTCTTTCAGCACCAGATGTAAAAACATTTTTCACAGCACACCAATGGTCTTGGATGGTTGCGGGCATTGAGCTGCTGATTGCTTCCACACCTTGCGAAAAGTGCTCCCTTAATTGTTGGCGCACTGAGGGATCACTAAGTCTATCGATGTTGAACCTGGGCATTCTTGTGTTGTCGTGGGATCTTCGAACTGCAGCAGTGCGTAGTTGGAGAGTAGCTATTATAAGATGGTGATCACGTACTATCCCCACATCTGCCCCTCGTCTGTTTCGGACGTCCAGGAGACTGCTTCTAAAGCGGCGGCTGATAGCAAAATGGTCAATTTGGTTGGAGGTTGCTTGCCTGTCATTGGAAACCCAGCTGACTTTGTGGCAGGTCTTGTGCTCAAACATGGTGCCACCTATCACAAGGCGGTTGGCATTGCAGAAATCCACAAACCTTTCGCCGTTGTCATTGCGGTTGCCTAGTCCATGCTTCCCGATTACATGCTTGAGCCCTTCGTTGTCGCTGCCTACCTTGGCATTCAAATCCCCCATCACTATGACAATGTCTCCATTTGGTGTTGTGTTGAAGACGGCGCTTAAGAGATTGTAGAAGCTCTCCTTTTCGTCCTCAGACGAACTAGTCGTTGGGGCGTAACACTGTATGATGGTGACGCGTCGTACTCTAGTCCGGAATCTGGCCGTCAAAATCCTATCACCATGAGGCTGCCAGGAAATCAGGCCCTTGCGTGCTGTTGTTGTTAGCAGTAGTCCGACTCCATATTCCCGCGGACTTCCGGATGGTCTTCCAGAATAGAGTAGTACAGTGTTACACGTTGGAGACTGGTACTCGCCCGCTTCTAACCATCTTACTTCACTTACCCCCAAAATGTCCAGTTTATATCGCATGAATTCCTTTTCCAGTTGGAGGAATCTGGCATTGTAAGGACCTTCTCTTCCCGAATCGAGGAGCGTCTTTACATTCCAGAAACCTATCTTTGTCCGGGTACAATAGCCAAAAGTCGTCAACATGTGATCAGTCCTTATCCGAGGCATAGTGTCGGTTTCAGTAGCGAGCTGGTTTCAGTAACGCAGGTTGCTGGCCCACGTTACCTAGCCTAGAATCAAGGCCCTAGACAACCCGCACTTACAATTTTGGCCTACACGTATAAGGGTTTATACGTATAGTTGCCCGGGGACCACCACTAGGAGGTAAAGTAAGCACTTCATCACGAACTTGATTGTTGCGCTACTGGCCCAAGCCAAGTTTTGGGCAGTCAGTAGTTTCCCGATCAATCGCAATGCAGGTCCCCATGTATGTACGTCATCAACTGTCATTATTGGAACCGCCTTCGTACTCCCGCTCTTTTTTACTAGCACTTTTCCCGCTGTCTCCCACACATCGCTCCAGTTTACTTGCCTTGCCTTCCCTTTCGCTATCCAAAGCTGCTGTTTATTTTGCTTGGTCAGCTGATTGTTGACGAACACAGAAGCACTAGTCCAAGCTTGGTTTGGGTTAGGGGAATTGACAGTATTTTCCATCACAGTTTTCATTTGCATTGCACGAGTTGACCGTGCTTGTTTAACAAAGCAGGATTTGGTTATATATGAGAATGATGCCACAATTAAGGATTTTTCAGGGCTTTTCGTTTTGGTCCTATAAATGTCAGAAATGTCGTTGTCCTTTACTTCGTAATTGATAGTTTTACCAATGCCTTTAATAATTTCCACAAGGTTTTCAGTATGTGTTGGTGGAATGTTTTTAATTTCAATGTTGTTCTTAAGTGTTTGTTGTTCTAAAACGCTTATCTGTGATTGCATCTTTTTAATAGTTTCGTCTTTCTTTGCGTTGCTTTTTTAAGATCAGTTATTTTTTTAGCTAAATTTTCCATTAGCTTGTTGTTTTGGGTGATGTTAGAATTATAAGGAGCCAGTAAGAATTTTTAAAATAAAAAGATATTTTAATACAGTATTTCATTTTTTTTTTTATTTATTATTTAATATAGACTAGGAGCCACGCTGACAATTCCCTGTCTGGCCGCTGTGGTTCTGGCAACTCCGATCTTGAAACGATAAAGTTAGACAAAAACTCTGTGAGTCACCCAAAGAAAGAATAGAAACAATACTATATAATCTAGAAATAATGTATCGCACTTCGCACACCATTACATCTCATGTGGTCAGGGAAGACACCCCTAAGCCAATATAAAGCAATATAGCAAAACCAAACCAAGGTATCTAACTACTTCCAGCGATTGTGGTAAAGCGGAACCAGGAAGGCGCATCACACGCCGTCACATCGTATATGATCAGGGAAACTGGCCACTCAACCAACACACGGCAATATCACAATCTACAACACATGTGTGCAACTACTTCTACGATTGCGGTAAAGCGGAAACAGGAAGGCGCCTCACACGCCGTCGCATCGTATATGATCAGGGGAATTGTCCACTCAATCAACACACGGCAATATCGCAATCTAAAACAACTGTGCGTATCTACTTCTAGGAATTGTGATAAAGCGGAACCAGGAAGGCGCCTCACACGCCATCACATTTCATATGCTCAGGGGAACTGGCCACTCAACCAACACACGGCAATATCACAATCTACAACACATGTGTGCAACTACTTCTACGATTGCGATAAAGCGGAACCAGGAAGGCGCCTCACACGCCGTCACATCTTATATGATCAGGGGAACTGGCCACTCAACGAACCCACGGCAATATCGCAATCTACAACATATGTGTGCAACTACGTCTACGATTGCGATAAAGCGGAACCAGGAAGGCGTCTCACATGCCGTCACATCTTATATGATCAGGGGAACTGGCCACTCAACCAACACACGGCAATATCACAATCCATGTGAATTGAGGGGAATCAGCGCAGTTGATTCTGCACACACACTCACCCGTGTACGAGAGGACCCAGTTAGTCTACCTCACATACCGTTGAACAAACTGTTCGTAGGGGAACCGGCAGCACTAACAACACGCATCTCGCACACAAGCGTGAGAGATTGCGATACATCTCCCTCTTACACTACAGGACTACAAGTATTGGAAACGTTTGAATGTATTTGTTAAGGAAGGATGTTGCCAACCTTATCTTTTACTTAAAATGGGTATTGCCAGGCATCCATTTTAAAATCAATTACCTATTTCTCTTACAGAATTAAGTTCATCATCAGTTTTGTTAGTCGCAACGAGACTGGTTGTAACTTCGTAGTGCGGTCTCTTGCTTGCTTGCACTACCACTTCCAATGGCCTAGAGGTCTGTGCCGTTGTCGATGAGGATGAGTTTTCAGCAATATTAACGGTTTGGACGTCTCCACCTCTGCAGGGCTGGCACTTCCAAGCGTCTCTTCTGGCTGGACCTAAGTTTCTCCAAGACTTTTCCCGTACCGCAGCGCAGTTGTAGTGCAATTTACGGTTGCAGGTCTTGCACACCACGAAATCTCCCTCAGGGGGTAAACTCTCCTCACAATGGGAGCAGAGATTCATGTTTCGCAGTTAAGAGAAGAGAAATCAGTAAATACCAATACAAGGACAAACTAAATGATAATTTAAAGGGGGAGGGGGCAATAAAAAGCGAGAAATTAATCTAGGGCACATATTCAAAAATTAGTATTAAATTATTTGAATAAATTGGAACTTTTTCTTTTACTTTAAGAGGTTTATTTAACAGTCACTGTCATATATCGGTTTCAAAAAGTAATTACTCAAGTACCAGGCTTTTGATTGCAAGATAATCAACGAAAATCACAGAGCACTATCAAAAGTCGACCGTAAAGCTCAACACAAACTTTGTGAATGAATTCCCTCTTTACCTAAAGCCATGAGCATTTCTGGCCGAATTTCATCAACACCAGCAGATTTGCCAACTTTTAGCGCTTTGATCGTCAAAGTTACTTCCTCTACCGTAAGACTATTCTCCGCCCTACTCTCGACCGCAGGTCTGTCATCTTCGGTGCCCTGTTCGGCATTGAGCAATTCTGAAAGTGCTTACTCCATCTGCGTAAGATGTCCTCCTCATTGGAAAGAAATGTACCATCTTAAGATTTTACTCCTTCAATGATATTCAACTTTCTTCCACTGAGTCGGCAAACGGTCTGCCAGAACATTTTATTTGCAGATCTGTGGTCACGTTCCAATTGTTCACCACACTCCCTTTAAGATGGTTCTTTCGCTGTTTTCACAGCTAATTTTTATTTTTTTTTTTTAGAGGTTTTATTAGTTCGTAAACTCTTAACTTTAATTGCAATAATGTATTTCAAATAAAATTGTTTTTTAATAAGTAATTTACTCTAGTTTTAAATAAATTTAAATTTGTTAAATTCTTAATTGCACTTGGAAGTCGGTTGAATAATTGAAGACCTTTGTACAGCAAATTGTTTTGGGTAGCCGCTCTTCTGTATAGGGGTAGCCGAAAGTCACCAAGGTTCCGTAGACTATACCTGTTGTTTGTTATATACATAACATTGTTTTGCAGATATTCAGGATACATGTTTTGCTTTATTTTAAAAATCATGACTAGAGCATTGAGCTTTAACCGCTGGGAAACACTTAGCCATCGTAAGGATTGAAGCATGACTAATATAGGAGTTTGGCGATCACACTTTAAAATGATTCTCATAGCCCTGTTTTGGAGAATTTGAAGTTTGTCTTGGTATTCGAGGGAACACATGTATATGGTCGATGAGCAAAAGTTAAAATGTGGAAGAACAATAGTATTATATATGGTTTGAGCACAATTCGTTGATATATATTTCCTAATTCTGCCGAGAAAGCCTACCTTTTTTGATATTTTCGCACATAAACTTTCTAAATGGTAATCAAACTTAAGTTTACTGTCAATGTACACGTCCAAATATTTAACTTCTTGAACATATTCAATGAGTTCACCATTTATTCTAACGTTTACACTAAAGTTGTTTCTATTGACACACATACACTTAGTTTTTTGGACATTAATCTTAAGTTTATTTTTACACAGCCAATTATTCATTCTGTCAATTTCACCCTGTAGGATATTTTCACTAACACTTACGTCCTTTCCACAAAGGTATATAAGAGTATCATCAGCAAAAAGGCATACTTTGGAATGAAGTAAGGAATCTCCGATGTCGTTTATATACAACAAAAAGAGTAAAACACCAATAACCGAACCTTGGGGCACGCCAACGGGTATTAGTTGCGGGCTTGAACATGTTTCTTTAATACGCACTTTCTGAGTTCTTCCACTTAAATAACTTTTAAACCACTCTAATTCCTTTCCACGAATACCATAGAGTTTACTCGCCAATATATCCCGATCTATGGTTTCAAATGCTCGCTTTAGGTCCAAAAACACTGCCAATACAATATTGCCCTTCTCATTTTCTTTTTTCCATACATTTATTACCCAACTAATAGATGTCTCACATGAGTGTCCCCGCCTAAACCCGGATTGTTCTACGCACATAATTTTCTTTTCTTCCACAAAACACACTAATTGCCTACAAACTATTGTTTCCAATATCTTTTCGTAGATAGGCAACATATTTATAGGTCTCCACTCCTCTGGTGTGCTCGCATTATTCACTTTTTCAACCGGTATGATATCCGCGATCTTCCAACTTTCAGGGAATATTCCATTTCGCAGCGATAAATTAATTATTTTTAGAAGAAGAGGTAGAATTCCATCTTTACAGTCCAGTATTAAATTGCGATTCAAACCATAGCAATCACTTTTTGTATTAATTGATTTAACTATCTCTAAACGTTCATTTATATCAATTTCACAAAATTTAAATCTACTTTCACACAAGGGAATATTGTCAGAATATTGAACATATGGGATACTATTATTTATGTCTATAACACTGGTAATGAAAAAGGTATTTAACGCATTCGCTATTTCTAAATCAGTCTTTAAAGTAATACCGTTAACTTTAAGATCACAGGGAACATTTTTATTTTCCTTAAAAATTTGTTGTTTTAACGCTTTCCACAGGCCTTTTTGGTCACCAGCCTTTTCACTGATTTTACGTTCAATGTAAGCACTTTTCGTTCTAATACACTGGTATTTGTATGAGTTCCTAGCCAATTTGTATCTATTCCAATCCACTCTTAAATTAGTTAATACAGCTCTGTTATATAAACTTACTTTTTCCCGTTTACTTCTCGCCAATTCAATATTAAACCACTCAGCGCACTTCTTACCTATTGTGATGGTTTTTGTCTGTGACAATAATGCACATTTTATGGCATCCTCTAACTTGTTCGCACAAGTATGTATGTCTTCAACCTCGTTCAATAGGATGTGATTATTAAGTTCGCTGATGAACCGATTTCTGTCATATTTAATGATCTAAAATTGATTGGGTCTTCGTGATATAAATTGATTTGTGAAAAGTCGTATATACACAGTCTCATGATCCGATATCTTAAAATCTCTTCTTACTTTAACATCCGCACTTACAGTATAGTCACTGAGAACATAATCTATCAGCGTACTTGAAGTAGCTGCTATTCTCGTTGGTTCATTTACTAGTTGTCTTAGACCAATATTAAGTAGGAATTGCCTGATGTAGTTCAGTTCATAGTTATTTGTATTACTAAAATCTATATTGAAATCACCCGTTACTAGTACATATTCATTATCATTCACATTTCTCGGAACCCATTCATTCATAATATCACAAAAATCATTCACTCTAATAGTTCTGGCTCTATATAGTGTTATTATATTCCATACTTCCCGTTTATATGTTATTTTTACCGATGAGATCCAGATTTGTTTTCTTCGCACTAAGGTATTTTTTTGGGTTGATCTAAGACTTTCTTTTACATATACAGTCACCCCACCCGTATGTCTAGAGCTACTTAAACAATCATACTTCCTGTAACCAGGTAAACTCACTTCACACTCTTCTATATTACTTGTTAAATGCGTTTCGGTTAGTAGTACAAAGTCTAGGTCAGTTTTTGCAACAAGATCTTCAATTAACTCAAAGTTGCCTGTTATACCCTGTATATTAAGGAGCACTCCACTTATGTAAGAAAGCGGAGTTGGAGTATAATGTTGTTTTAATTGCTAATATAAAACTCGGCTACGCTTTACCTCCAGTTTTCTTAAGTAAACTGGGCAATTATAATCCAGAGTTTTGTGTTTAATATCCAAATTTAAACCTAATCGTGTATTTGTCATTGCACAATTCACGCACTCATTTTTTTCCGGTTCATTACAATTTTTGGATTCATGATCACCACAACATTTTCTGCAGCTAGGCTTATTTTTACAGTCTTTTGACTCATGATTAAAGCCTAAACATTTGTAGCACCTTTCTTAATTCCTCGAAGATCTTACATCTGTCCCACCGAATGTTTACTTTACCTACGCCCATGGCCACTTGAAAGCTTTTAGAATCCAACTCTACCACTGCATTCCAATATTCTCTGTTCTTGTGACTCTTTTTGTTTACCACTTTTATGATTTGGACACATCTGATCTCACTTTCACTCAATGAACGGTTTTGTGCTTTTAAGCTCTTTTCCATTTCTTCTTCGCTTATGCTTTCACTCATACCTGTGATAAATAATCTTGGTTTCTTAAGTACCGGTACTTTTACTTCATATGATTCACCAAGCTTCTTTTCAACTGCACTTTTTACTATATGTCTTTCACCCTCACTCTCACATGATATTTCAACCACTCCGTTGTTTCTTGCCGCTATGTCACTGATTTTTAAATTTGATGGGTCAACATTATTTTTCAAATCCTCTTTTGTTTTTTCTACACTTTGTTTACATTTCGGTTTTAATATAACTGGTGGACACTTTTGCAACTGACTTGCATATGTTTCTGTTTTTGTTGTACCTTGCACTTGGAGTTGACATTTGTTTAAGGCGTTAATTTTTCCGAGTATATCAAATACCGCTTTTTCTTGCTTTGCAATACTTTCTTTATTTTGTTTTACCGATTTTAAGACTTCCTGAAGATTTTTATTAATAGTGTTTTTATTGTCCAAACAATCGTCACATATAAGAACAATATTTTTGTTCGATCTAACAGCATTCAAATCATACTCTTTTAAACCGGTGCACCTTTCGTGAAACATTCCTTCGCAAAATCCTCCGCATACTATCTTTATTTTTGTTTTACCGAAATTTTCAGTGCATTTTTTACAATCGGCTGCCATATTTTCCACAATTTTAACACAATTTTTCCAAAAATTAAGAACTTTTGCTAGAGAAATTTCTTGACACGTCTATTCAGTTTGACAGTTCGCCACTTGCAGGTATTAGCGACTCAGTGTACCGACTTAGAGAATCGGAGTTCCTTAATTGAATCCACACTTTAAAGGCCCTCTTCTTCTCTCTGATGGCTTCTTGAACTCCGGGCGTTTTAAACCAAGCCATTCTTTTCTCACCACCAGCCGCCACATCAAGCCGCTTCACTCCACAAACATCTCCCGTAGAGGCAATAGCCGCTGTTGAAAACAGTTGCCATTCATCCTCTACATTTGATGGAACAATTGCAATTCGTTCAAACCCTCCAGATATTTGCCGTTGACATATTGCATACAAAATTTATTCGCAATAAATATGCGAATATTGCGCAATTTATCAAGCAGTTCGAGTAAATGCATATATAACGATTTTTTTATTCAAATTTGGTTAGTTCCATCTATCGGTAATTATTTGAACTAGCACATTTACGAAGTGATATCTGTTGCGAAAACCACGCCTCAATAACTCCAACGGTTTTACTTAGCCAATCCAAACAAACCCAAGAGGTGTCTCTACCATTCTATGGAGAAATTCAAAATGGTTGGCATTTTGTTTCTACATTTTTCCGCTCCGAACCAAGAGATTGTATGGAACTTGCATTTCACAAGCAGTCCATACATATTATGTCAATGCCTGGACCCTTTCATTGATTCAAACTGATGCAACTGAAACCTGTTCCCGTTGTTTTGGGATGCAATTTGATCGAGAGACTATTTTTCCCGTTATCTCCAGATCGATCGATATTTTTTTCGCTTTTACCCAATGATCAGAACCAGATTAAATTAAAAATAAAGTTTAGAACAATTATTGAAGTGATTTGTTGGGTCAACTTTCAGATAAATCAACTTCAAGACTCAAACGCTATAACATGGTCTGACTGTAGCACTTCGTCTGCCTCTCTTCTCATCATGGAAGATGCATGCCCATGCATAGTCAGTATACCTGAAAGTATACACCATATAATTGAAATAATTTTTCATTCTCGTCAATATGATGCTTTTAGGCAGCTTGAAGAATATAAAATTCATACATAAGTTGCACCTACATAGTTACAGTGGATAGGAAAAGTATAAAAAAAAGTGTATAGCGTTAGAGAGTCTTATTTTATTCTAATGCAAATGGACTTGAAGTAAATTTCCACCTGTCTGTTAAAGAAGTCATTTACCGACACCTAACAGTGTCACGAACACACATGGATTTATGATCCTTGAAAATGTGAAATATGCATACTGAATGTTAAGTAAGGTTTGGCAAAATCGCATCATTACCCCGTCGTAGTGCCTGCTGAATAGCTATGTGGTAGTGAACTAGATTGTGGATTGCATTTTGAGGTGGGAGTAGGTCGCCTTATTACTGCGACCACTGTTGGGGCGATGACATGTTCTGGTGACATAAGATATGTTCTGCCGAATCTTCGTCTTCGTTGCACATTCTGCACATGTTATCTTGCGCCATCCCCTTAACCATGAGAGAAATCCTGTGGCTAGGGAGGTTTTTGGGAGAAAAATGTTGGCTTGTCCTTTACCCTCAGTTTTCATCTAGTAATAATGCGCTTTTTCTTTTAGCCAATTTTGTATACAGCTTTTGTCGTAACGACTGGTAGTTCAGAGAATGGTCTTGGCACCATAGAGCTTAATTCAGCTCCTGTTCTAGCCATAAGGTCAACTTTTTCATTTCTTTCGTCTCCGCTGTGTCCTGGCACCCAAATAAGATGAACTTTGATTGTACTGGCGAGCGTTATGAGTAGCTGAAGGTAGTCCCCTGCTAGTTTGGATATCATTTCGTAGATCTTAGTTAGTAAGATCTTAGAAGTTTTGCTATCTGATAAAATATAAATGTTCGTGTTGGTAATATATGTGTTTATATTTCCTTTGATGCATATCACGCGGGATGACTACTATACGCGTAAGTTTCAAGAAGCCAAAGGTAAACCTAAAGAAGATTGGAGGTTAGCTGACATCGTTTTAGGAAAGAATAGGAAATCTGTAGAAACGTATAATTTAGAGATAAATGATATATGTATTTCTGACCCAAACGACATTGCTTATCAATTTAATGAGTGTTTTCTTTGAATCGCTGGAAAGTCAAAACCTCAAAGGGTTATGAATAGCTTTAACATGTTTACACACAGTGCGGGCGTTGGAAAGGATAGATAGAGAGAGAAAGAAAGATTTTTGGTGTCGTGTTTCTTGAAGCTCAGTTGTTTATGCTTCAGAGAAATTGAAAAGAATCTCTTTTTTGCAATCAACCAATTTTGTTTAAGATCTGGCAAGTCAACAGAAGACGCTATCCTTAGAGTATGCTCCCACTTATATGAAGGAATTGATTGTTGCAACTCCTCAATGGCTCTCTTCATAGACATGATTAAAGCATTTGACATGGTCGACCACGATTTTCTTCTAAGCAAGCTATATAACGCTGGTGTCAGGAGTATTGTATACAATTGGCTTTATTCATACCTTAAAGGTAGGATGAGTCCGATTAAATAGATCGTACTCTAGATAATGGACTCCCACAGGCAATATGCTAAAGGAAAGACATATCAAAGTTGAACTCGGAGGTACTAAGCTTGAAGTCTATGCCTCAAGAGGCACCCCTCAAGGAGAGGTTATATCCCCACTACTGTGGGTAATTGTCCTGGACGAAGTCCTTCTTAAACTTAGAAACAGCGGCGTCAAGGCCATTTCATATGCGGACGATGTTGTGCTGCTAGCAACAGGTAAATTTCTCCCGACCCTGAGCGAACAAATCGAAGGGGCGCTGGAAATCATTGACTCCTGGACGGAGAGATGTGGGCTGGCGGTTAATCCCCAGAAGACAGAGTTAGTACTATTCACTAACAAAAGAATAATTCCACAATTCGTAGCTCCTTCCGTAAGGGGTACTCCCCTGAGTATCTCCGGTAATGCGAGATACCTTGGCCTGGTGCTCGATAGGAAACTGAACTGGAGACTAAACATCAACGAAAGAGTCAAAAAAGCCACGATAGCTTTTTACTCGTGCAATAGAATATTTGGGAAGACTTGGGGACCGAGCCCCAAAATCATCCTATGGATGTATACAGCTATAGTAAGGCCAATACTAACGTATGGCAGCCTTGTATGGTGGCAGGCAGCCAGCAAAATAAATAACCTAGCTGCTATCACAAAAGTACAAAGACTAGCGTGCATCGCCACAACCAGTGCGATGAGAACGACACCTACAGCAGGACTCGAGGCCATTCTCAATCTGCTTCCGCTAGACATCTTTATACAAGTATCGGCAGCTCATAGTGCCGTAAGATTAAGCCAAACAGATAGCTGGAGACCAAATGCAATGGGTCACACCACGATCCTGCAGAGATATCTAGGCAGTGTATCTAATACAGACTACTTAACGCCTTACCTAGACTTCATAAGACCATTTTCTAGCACCTATCCGAGCAAGGAAGACGGGAAAAATGACAGAACGCCTAACGAGCGATCCTTAGCTGTTTACACCGATGGATCCAAAATGGAAATAGGAGTAGGCGCAGGCATCTTCTCTGAAACGCTTGGCCTCTCCATGTCAGATCGGCTTCCGAACTACAGCAGCGTTTTTCAGGCGGAGGTCCTAGCAGTTACAATAGCAGCTCGTGAGACTGCGATGAGCGCAATACCACGAGAGGATATCACCTTTTTCATTGACAGGTAGGCAGCGATAAAAGCAATATCTGCTATAGAAATAAAATCGAAGCTTGTGAAGTGTTGTAGAGAAGAGCTCAAGGTTCTTGGAACACAGCACGAGGTAAAGCTCTGCTGGGTCCCTGGTCATGAAGGCATACCAGGGAATGAGAAAGCCGATGAACTGGCTAGAGGAGGCTCAGCACTAAGCTCGGACCAATCCGACCCCTCGGTGTACATCCCGCCTTGCGCCCTTAAGCTCGAAGCAGGAAACAAAGTCATAACGGAGGCTAACAATAGGTGGACCTCTTTAGATACTTGTGTCACCACGAGGAAGCTGTGGCCCGCATTTGACAGAGTAAGAACCAATAGACTCATACAGAGGCACAGAAAATCCCTCTCTACTCTAATAGGAGTCATTACGGGGCATAACACCATGCGGTACCACATGAAAAAACTACGTGTGACTAGCGAAGACCTTTGTAGAGGCTGCGGCGACGAGGAGGCTCACCGCCCACTTTCTCTGTCATTGCCCAGGCTTCTATCATTTGAGAAATAAGATCCTTGGACAACACTTCTTTGAGGATCTATAAGAGTTGTCCTACAGACCAATAAATGACATCGCAAACTTCATCAAATCCTCTGGATGGTTTGTATCTAGGACACAGTGAGTACTTAGTTCTTTCTTTAGGATATTTACAAAGACGGTATTTTTCCACGAGGTAGGGATTTCCTTTTCTATCTCCTTTCTCCCCATGGGTATCACAATGGGTCTATACTGACCTGAGTGTGGTGTGGAGGTTTTCTATCCCCCTATACCTGCCCACTTACCTAACCTAACCCACAGGGTACTGTTCTCGGCTCACTTTTATTTCTGATAGACATCAACCCCCTTTTTAAAGAAAATTGCAATGGCATCTTGACTGCATTAGCTGCTGATGTATGCTGATGTGATGCTTGTGACACGTAAGATGTATCTCTTAAGACCGCATTATTCTAAAAAAGTTCTAATTATGGTTTATTATGGTCTAGCTAACTCAAAGTTGCAATATGGCATTCCAAGTTGGGGAGGAGCTTATGCGAACAGCTTTGATTCTCTAGTGACAGTTCATAAGCACTTAATAAGAATTATCTCGGCTGGAAGTTGCTTCGCTAGTAGTTGGCCGCTATCGACCATAAGTCTCGGATAAGGATGACAGTACTGTTGACGACACTGGCCAGGAGCTACACGTGGAATGTTAGGTCCCTCTGCAAACCACGTATAGCCGAATAACCTGTGGACGCTCTGGACTGCTATAAAGCAAAAGAAGGATAAAAAACTGCGATATCTACTACGGTGATTTCCAGTAGGGGAACATCCCAAGGCGATGTTATCTCACCTCTACTATGGCTGATAGTCATGAAAAAAATCCGTTTAAAATAAGACACAAGAAGAATCACGAAATAAGTCGAAAATACTCTGAGTAAAAAAAGTGCTTCGGCCAAAAAGTGTGATCTTGGTGTGAACTCGAGCCAAACTGAACTGATGCTCTTCTCCACTAAAACCAAAATACCTGACTTCGCATTTCCTCGGCTAAATGGCCAACCGCTCTCCTTATCGTTCAGTGCTAGGTATTTAAGAGTTATCCTAAACTTAACTGGAAGCAAAACATAGAACAATGGGTAAAGAAGGCATGCTTGTAGTTAAACTTTCGACAAAAATTGGGGAATGCAACCAAAATTGACCTTATGGATGTACACAACCGTGGTACAACCAATTCTTACCTATGGGCCGGCTCTAAAAAAATGCATATAATATAAGCAAACTCAATAAGGTACAAAGAACGGCATATATAGGCACCACAGGCGCTTTACGGTCAACTCCGACTGATGCTCTAACAGACTTTTTGCACCTTCTACCTTTAGATCTATACGTAGTGAACATCTATACATAGTTCGAAGATCCGTGGAAGCTTTCACATCAAGGAAACCATCGTACAAAAAATAGAGCGCCACCGGCTCAACTGGTATTGCCATGTTCAAAGAAGAGATCATTTGAACCCTGTTAAAAAGGCAATATCAATGCACGTTCCAAAGACATCGCGATGTAGGAAAGGCAGGCCTATAAACGCCTGGATCAGGCAAATGCGACGACATCGGCATTTCATTGGCCTCAGTAACCGAGTGATTCAAAATCGGCAGGCCTGCCGATATTTTCTGAGGTCAAATAGGCGAACCCCACAGGCGGATCAGTAGAAATGCGGTGAAGTGGGAGGGTTGTAATCCCTTGTTTTCGGATCATAGTCTCGCTGATAAAAGGAAGAAGAAGACATTGTGAACATCACAGCACATAGTACGGTCAGACTCAGGGAGTCTGGGTGCTGGATTATGAAACCCTAGCGGCACAGTAACATTTGAAACCCTCTGCCGAGAGAACTCGTTTTGCCCACAACAGATAACATTATACCCAAATTGAATTTCACAAAAGCGCTTCGACATTCAATTCCGTACAAGATTAGAATGGCAAGATGGACAGGTGATTAAGGATTTCGATGTAACCATCTACACAGATGGTTCAAAGATAAACTGTGGAGTCGGTGCGGGTATGTTTTCCGAATCTCGAAATCATGCAGGCTTCCGAACTTAGCCAGTGTATTTTAGGCAGAGTTACTCGCTGTCTAGGAAGCCTATCGTCAGATCAAAATACACACTATTATAGCGCCAAGGCAAAATATCGCTATTTTCATTGATAGCCAAGCAGCCATGAAAGCCATTGCCTCGGTTACTACATCCTCCAAGCTGGTGCTTGAATGCCAAAATGAGCGGGCCTCGCTGGATTCAAGGTAACCCTGATTTGGGTTCCAGGGCACAGTAACGTTTATGAAAACGAACTTGCTGATGAACTGGCTGGACAAGGCTCAGCCCTCTACAGCTCATTTGCGAAATCAGTCCAGATTCCACTTGGAGCAGTTAAAGCTGAAATATCCTCAAAATTCGTCGCTAAAGTCAACATCAGAGTGACTAGGCTGACAAACTGTGTCATATCTAGAAAGATGTGGCCAAATTATAACAAAACAAAAACAACCGACTTCTTTAACAGAACGCGTGGGGACATCGCCAGGATAATAGCGACCATCACTGGCCTATAGGAGATCATCCAGTCAAACTAAGCAAACACTGTCGCAGTTGCAAAGTTGCAAATGGGAAAGAAACTCTTATTCACTATTTATGCGCTTGTTCGGCACTAGCTAGGACCAGACAACGAGCTTTAGGAAAACCCTTTTTCAAATCCCTTGAGGAAGTCTCAGAGAAAATCCTTAAAGATTTACTAATGTTTTCGAACTCGACAGTTTGGATCTAGAGACTGCTCACCAACACACGTTCACATCCAGGTTACTCGAGTTTGTGGTATCAAAACGGCACCTAGTTAGCACTAGGTTATGCTTTTCTAAGAAAACCACCTCATCTACCTATGTTACTACGGTGATTGCTACAAAACAAAAAAAAAAAAAAAAGAAACGAGACAAAGTTAATAAAGATGCAGATTTGCCTTAAGAGACAGGCCTAGGCAAGAAGTCTTGAGTTTTCGGCATCTGAACGAGCGCCTTATCCGCATCAAAATTAAATTCGCCAACTAGGCTTAAATGCCCTCATGTCTCCGACCAGGAGAACGATGACAGCGTTCCAGTTTACTTTTATGCACTCTTCGTCAAGACTTATGTGCAATGCCCCAGCTATGACGTTAAACTTGTTCCGGGTAACTTTAAGACAAAGCTGGGAAAGAAAGACACCAAAAGACATCGACAATGGGTTTAGGCTAATCTATAAGTCTTTGCGGCGGGTCGATACGTTATAGTAGCAAGCACGCGATTCCCTCGTCTGACAATCCAAAAGGAAACATGTTAGTAAAGCCCCTTTTAGACGATCAGTTTCAGTTTCAGTTTCAGTTCAGTTGTCAGTTCAGTTATCAGTTCGGTTAAAAAAGGCAAGCATTTAAACGTCAGTTCGCTATTCATTGAGTCTTCATTTATCTTATTGTGAGCAGTGGTCCAACATTTAGAAGACATACGTAATGGACGAAAAGCTTTAGTTTTGTCTCTGAAGAACCCTAAAAGAAGTTAACCGAATGGGGCAAAGACTGCCACTTAAAAAGAGGGTTGGTGACGGATGTCTTTCCTAAAGACATTATCCCCGAGACAAAATCCCCAAATGCAAAATCCCTAAACTTAAATCTCCAGTAGCAAAATCCCCAAAAGGAGAGCATAGCCAGCGCTAAAATTACAAAAAAAATATCTACAAAAGAAATATGTTCAATAAGTGATAACAAGATACCATGTGCCCGTCATCCACTTTATTCAGGATCGTCTTTTTTAGTCGTTGATCGACTAGAGTGGAGTGCATCTTTAACATCAACATTTAAAAACGGAATCGAGGGAGCCATCTTTGGCTGTTGCTTTTGATAAAATACTTTCATCATAAAGAGCACAAATTTATTAACAATCCTTCGCAGAATTCTCGCATTTTTCGAGGTAAAATTGCAAAATGTATTGAAAATGTTACCGGCTTTTCTTCTACAAAATCTACGAAATACCATCTTTCAAACGCTGGTAAGAGTATTCAGATTGGATCAATATTACCATCGATTTTTCGCTTTAATGCCATCTAATGACGAAAAGGTTCAATGCTTACTTTCCAACAAATATTAAAAGTAAGTACTCGTGTATTGAAAATACTGAAATCCTTATTTACCAAAATTGGGTAAAGTAGCCAGCAACTGTGGATTCTTCCGGTTTCCTTCGGCTTTCGTTTGGCTGTGTCACAATTTTTGACGCGTCGTATTCAACGACTTAAGCTTACCTTCCAATATTGCATCATTTATAGTTTTCTATAAGCAGAGAAAGCAGAGAAATTCAAATACGATACTTTGTCAAGCCTCTGCCAACTGTAGTCGAAAATGAAAACTGAACTGGAACCTATTTACACATCAGTTTGACTGACAACTGAACTGAAAACTGATGGGAATTCCATAAGTTTCAGTCTCAGTTTCAGTTTCAGTTAAACGCTTCAGTTTTTGCATTTACACAGCATCAGGCCGCGGCATCCGAAAAACAAAAAAACGTTGAAATTCTCAGAAAACGCGTACTTCAACTAGAATATGAATGACAAACGAATGTTAAGAATATGTACTTGGAATGCAAACGGACTTTTTTAAAAACTCGACGAATTGGAAATATTCATGCGGGAAAAAGATATTGATATTTGCTTAATATCTGAAACCCACGTAAAAAAGGAATCGCATTTAAAAATAAAAGACTATAATGATCATCACGTTTGCCACCGTCCAGGAAACGCGAGAGGCGGATCATCCTTGTTTATTAAAGACTGCATCGAACAATCCGAAGACCTAAAGATAGAACTTGAAACTATGCAACTGTGCACGATTCGAGTTAAAAATAGTCAGCGTACTCTTAAAATCTCATCTATCTACTGCCCACCGCGTTCTGCGCCTGAAAAATCTGATTTTACTAACTTGTTTGAATCGCTGAAACCTAATTTTATCATCGGCGGCGACTTTAATGCGAAACATACGTTCTGGGGCTCAAGATACAGCTCGAAAAAAGGTAGAATGCTCTATGGGGCAGGTATATAGTACAGTTGCGATTTCCATTCGACACGTAAACCGACCGATACTTCGAAAATACCTGACCTGATCGATCGATTTTTTCGTTGTGAAAGGAATATCTACCAACCACATAAAAGTCGAAGACAGCTCTGATCTGTCGTCTGATCATTTCCCGGTTATTTTAACAATCAGCGAGAAACTAGTCTATAACCTAGAGCCAGCGAGATTAACTGGTCGAACAACTAACTGGGAAGACTTTAGGAACAAAATCGAAACTGAGCGTTTCACTTACGACACCCTATGCACTTGAGGTTGAAGTTGACCGCTTCGTTGAGATCGTACAGCTCGCCTCTTGGAATAATACGCCCAATCCAAGGAAAACGACGGACAGATACGGTTTGCGATATCCTGCGAAAATAAAAGAATTGGTCAAGGAAAAAAGAAAAGCTCGTAAAAAATGGCAGCAGAGTCATGCTCCGCAGCATACAGCATGCTTGAATCGTCTGTGCAATTTGTTGAAGAAGACTATTAAGGATTTTAAGAATCGTGCAGTAGGCTCTTACCTTGAAAGTTTAACAGCAAAAAAAGATTCCAAATATTCACTTTGGAAAGCTGTAAATGGCACCAAAAGGCCCAGAGTCCCCGCGCTGCCAATCAAATTAAATCAAAATGAATGGGCGAGGGAAGATAAAGAAAAAGCGGACGTCTTTGCGGCGCACCTGAAAGAAACCTTTAAACCGTACGATGGTCAAGTGGTGTACGACAACCGCTATAGGCTGGATTTACCGTCTGACGATTTGACGCTCACAAGTGCAACGCTTAGGGAACTCAAACATGAGATCGAGAATCTAAAACGTAAGAAATCTCTTGGTTATGATTTGATTACCGGAGTAATTCTCAAAGTTTTACCTAGAAAAGTATTGATTAAGCTTCTCTATATTGTAAATGCTGCGCGCAGATTAAAACACATGCCGACCCAATGGAAAGTTGCAGAGGTCGTTATGGTTTTAAAACCAGGAAAACCGCCAAATGAGGTAAACTCCCATAGACCAATTTCGCTTCTTCCAGTCATATCCAAAATGTTCGAGAGGATATTACTAAGGCGTCTCCAACCGGTTTATCCCTAACCACCAGTTTGGGTTCAGAAGCAAGCATTCGACAATTCACCAGGTGCATAGAATTACTGACGTGATCGAGAAAGCACTTGAAGAAAAAAAGATTTCCTCAAGCGTATTTCTTGACGTCTCGCAAGCCTTTGATAAGGTATGGCATGATGGCTTGAAACGCAAACTACGACAAGGTCTCCCTGTATGCTTATACCATATTCTAGAATCATATATCGGGAATAGACTCTTTCGTGTTAAACATGGAATCGAATATTCCGAACTCAAAGAAATTTCGGGCGGCGTACCGCAAGGAAGCGTTTTTGGGCCGCTTCCCTATTTGCTGTATACTCGTGATATACCGAACGAAGATGGCACTCTTCTTGCTACGTTTGCCGATGACACCGTTATCCTAGCAGGAGGTAAAACAATCGAAGAAACGACTGCAAAACTGCAAAACGCACTGAATAATGTAAATGAATGGACGAGGGACTGGCGGATAGCCCTCAACGAATTAAAATCTGTTCACGTGAATTTCACTTAAAAGAAAACTAATGACTTGCCAATTTTCCTAAACTCGGCCCGAATACCTTTTGCAAACGAGGCCAAATACCTGGGAATGATACTCGACGCAAGACTGAAATGGAATTCGCACTTGAAAATGAAACGAAAAGAACTCGAAATCAAATATAGAGAAATGTACTGGTAACTCGGAAAACAATCCCAGCTCAGTACTGAGAACAAACTGCTTTTATACAAGCAAGTGCTAAAGCCGGTGTGGACCTACGGTATACAACTTTGGGGTTGTAACAAGAAAACAAATGCCAATATTTTACAAGCTTTTCAAAATAAAGTGCTAATATATAAGTGGTATATTAGAAACGACGATGTCCACAGGGATCTCGGAATTCCGACAATCGAAGCTGAAACTAGAAGCTTCGCGAGAAAGCATAGAAATCGACTAATTGGACATGTCAACAATACAGTCCAACAAATTTTGGATGAGAGCAATTTATTGCGCCGAAAACAAAGGACGAAACCTTTCGACTTGGCGAGATAATGATTAACCGTGTCTAGATTGCGGAATATGCAGGATCTTTCAGTGGAAAGAAACCTGCCAAACGTTTTTATTTCATGACAGAAAAATTGCTTGATAAGTTAATACTTAGTTGCGATATCTAACAAATTTATATCGAGGGTGGTGTTTTTTTAGTCAGTAAGAATCTGACACTACTATGAGCACGCGCTTGCTATTCTCATAGTGTCTATGGAAGATTTTTCACCTACCCTCGAAAAAAAAAAAATTACACAGCAGTTTAACTGGAAGCTCAACTGAAACTGAAACTGAACTGATCATCTTAATGGGGCTTAATGTAACCCTCAAACAAATTGATCATATTACAATCGACGTAAGGCACTCATCCAGTATATTGGATGTCCGAACATTTCGAGGAGCCAATGTAGATTCTCACTACTAGTTGATTGCTGTCAAGATACAAATGTGGATATCTAATGCAGAGCAGAATCAAAAATTTGACGTCAAGCTGCTGTAATCGCAAGAAACCGTCAGAGCCTTTGTGGATGGAGTGTGCCTCAATAACCAAAAACGCCTTCCCGCCAGCTACAAGTGCAGGTAACCAGTGGCAACATTGCCAACAAGCCATTAGAGATGTCGCTTCTGATGTATTGGGTTTTTCTCGAACAGCACAAATAATCCTCTGAGAAGAATAGAATACAAGCTGAAGGAAACTATAAAGAATCGTAAAGGTAGCTTCTGTAGATTGATCTGTTGAGGTGAAAATTTAGTGTGTTATGCAGGTTATTGGCCTTACGGAAGATTCTGGATATGCCTTCAAAAAGTGACCGTAATTGGTGCGGTGGAGAGTGAGATGAAAGACGGGTGCAGCACTAAGGTTGCGAGAGTTAATGTTCAGGTAGACCGTCCAGTAGAACGGAATTAATTGTACCGGTTAAAGACTGCAGTACGCGGAGTGCCTGTAATCAGAAAATACGGTGAAATGTTTTATAACTTTTAAAATTTTGATTTATTCTTCAAAATCTATTTCATCGCCTGCAAAGTACTCCCCTCCCGATACAATACAATTATACCATCGGTTTTTCGAATCCTCGAAACAATTGTCAAAGTCGATTTCCGGAATGGTCTTCAAAGCGCGCAGCCATTCGGTTTTTATCTCCTCAATTGTGTCGAAACTGTGTCCCGGGACAGTCTCTTGAGCTTAGAAAATAGCCAGAAGTCACACGGTGCTAAATCAGGTGAATACGGTGGTTGTGGATATGATATGTGCTGAATTTTTGGCGAAATTGTCACGAAGAACCAATGCAGTAAGATGGTGCATGCAATGAGATGGTGCATTATCGTGGTGCAAAAACCAAGAGTTGTCTGCCCATAGTTCTGGCCTCTTTTTTGTCTGGACTGATCCAAATGAAATGTTAGCAGTATCAGAGAGGTCTCTAATTGACATGTTTTCATCAGTTGATGTTGATGGCCGTTCAGGGCGATCATTGTCTTCAATGCTTTCTCTGCCTTCTTTGAATTGCTTGTACAGGGTGTCCGCCGGGAACGTATACTACTTTGTTTTGCCGCCATTTTGGTAAACATTAGTCTTGACAGTTCATATTTGGCAGTCGTGAAGTAGACACGTGGCAAATTTATTATGGAAAAATATTCGATAAACCAACGTGTTTTAATCGTTAAAACATTTTATCAAAATCAATCATCGATTACTGTGACGATGAGAAAGTTACGTGAAATTTTTGGGAGAAACAACGTGCCAACAAAACGCACTACTTATCGTGTAGTGAATGATTTCGAAGAAAGAGGGTCTGTAGGTGATAGGCCCAAGCATGGGCAATGGAAAACCCTCAAATTATTCATCAGTCACCCTTGTATCCATTAAAAGTAACAGTCTGGTGTGCAATTTGGTCAGGAGGAATCATTGGACCTTACTTCTTTGAAAATAATAACGGCGTAACGGTAACTGTGAATGGGGAGCGATATCGTGATATGATTGAAAACTTTTTAACGCCACAACTGCATGCTTTGGGCTTGATTAACATGTGGTATCAACAAGACGGTGCCACATCGCATACAGCCAGGATTACAATGGAATTACTGCGAGACCTCTTTCCACAACAAGTTATTTCAAAAAATGGTGATGTTGATTGCCCTCCACGGTCGCCTGATTTGACTGCTCCTGACTTCTTTTTGTGGGGATATCTGAAAAGCAAGGTTTATGCAAACAAATCAGAAACGCTTGAGCAACTGAAACAAAATATTCGTGATGAAATTAATGAAATACCGCGTGAAATGTGTGAGAATGTTATGAAAAATGTGCTCAAAAGGGCTCGCATTTGTGAGACTAGCAGAGGCGGACATTTACCTGATATTGTATTCCATACATAATTGCCGACATTAAATAAAACATTTATCAATATAAGATCCATTCTCTTTCATTTAATCAAAAATTATAAACAAACAAAGTAGTATACCTTCCCGGCGGACACCCTGTACCACTTGTAAACATTCTTTTGTGAAACAGCCTGGTCACCGAAGGCCTTCTGCAACATTCTCAACGTTTCTGTAGCAGAAATTTCATTCCACAAACAAAACTTAATGCAACTTCTTTGCTCAACAAAATCAGACATTGTAAGAATTGGGAATTGTTGTTCACAAAACACGTGCGTAACTATTGAACAAATGCAGATTTTGACATGAAATTTGACACAGATGTCAGTGACAGTACTACCAACATAAAAAAAAAAAATAGAAATATTTGCCAGAATCGAAGAGCCCGCATATTTTAAAATTAAAATTTCACCTTATTCTTTGATCACAGTATGTCATACAGTATGTCTGCAAATTGGCGGCGTTTTTCTAGAATTTGTAAGCTGAGTAATTTTAGCCGATCTTTGTATGACGAGGGGTTATATTTGTCGGCCCAGAAAAGACCCCATAGGGCAAAACATATATACCTACGCTGCACAACTTGATAGGAAGACTACACTTGGCTGGCATATTCAAGGCGGGGCCTGACATAGGTGACATAAGAGGGTTTAGAGTCAAAGCATCGAAAGTCCATTTCATAAAGATTTGGAACAATAATTTTCTTAAAAACTATTTTATTACATAATTAACATACAAATAAACGTCTAAAAAAAAAATTCTCGAATTATATACACGATTTATTTCAAAATATATTTAAAAAAATAAATTACAAAACAAACAGTACTATAACACAAAATAGTGCTAACTGTTTGGAAAATATTTTTACTTAATTTAACATGGCATTGTGCTACTCAGCGACATTTCGAATAAACCTCCTGTATGTGTATCCTGAGGTTGGCAAGTTGTCGAGAAACGATTTTTCCGATGGTCTCCTCGTTAATCTCGTTGGCAGGGCTTCACCTTGATTCAGCGCCGTAAATGGATTCCTAACTGATTGTTGAATGATGCCAACTGGCTCGTATCTGAACGGTTGACGACTGGGAAAACTCGACCCAGCACTAGTGAAGAAACTACCACCGGCTGTCGTACCGAAAGATGGACGTTTGTCTAAGGAATTACTGTGATAAAATCCATAATTTGTTGGTCTAACTGGTGAGGTAAGTGAGGTAGCAGTACGTCCAGCATTCAAGTCGATACGAAGGATGCGATTGTTGTATTCATTGGGGTTAAGGTTCTTCAGGAAGAATCTCTGGAACTTTGATGAGATCATGAAGATTATGCCAGGATCTGAGCGGGATTGTGTGATATCAGCAACGAACTGAAGGCGTTGCTCATCTGATGCAAGGACACTAAAGGGAGAGAGATTAGCAAATTTGGCAAAAACTATGAAGCAAGGAGAACCTACCTCTGTTGTCCTGTTTTTGGATTCCATGACGCAATTGCTGTCTCGGTGAGAGGACTGAATATAAGACTGTTATCAATTGGTGAAATTCCCAAGCCTATGCCTTGTGAGGACTTCTTTCCAACGAGTTTCACTGGTAAAAGCTGATTACTGGCCAGTGGTCCTGATCGAAGGAC
Organism: Brachypalpus laphriformis; assembly: GCA_945910035.1. NCBI lineage: Eukaryota > Metazoa > Arthropoda > Insecta > Diptera > Syrphidae > Brachypalpus > Brachypalpus laphriformis. The sequence goes on from OX246754.1 coordinate 285,513,253, forward strand.
TTCACGGCTGACTGAGAACACTCTACAATCACGAGAATAAGAGGCCATCTTCGCGGCATTTTTTTTGAATAAACCTTACCGATCGGTAGCCAAGGGTTGGTAATACAGAATTGCAGCTTTAGGGTCAAAAGTTAAGCCAACAATACCGTCCATGAGAACAAATCGGTCTCCAAGGATTTCCGACTGCGCAAAATCTGGATCTGGATACATGGAAGGGTGGGACACCCTCCAGGTAACATCTTGCTGGCTGTCATAGACAACAATAGCTGGGAAAAAACACGAACTTATATACTTTATAAAACTCAGCTTACACTAAGTAGGGCTTACCAGGTTCCACGGTATCCGAAATATAGACAAAGACATCATCACACGTACCAAGCTTAGCGGTGGTTTCATCTATAACGAGGTTGGTAAACAGCGATTCTCCTCGAAGAACTTCTCGTGGGAAGTCAATTCTGAAAGAAGAGCAAACCATTAAGCCAATTTGAGCACGGCTAATAAGTAGCCTTGCGAACCTTCTAACAACTCGATTAGTATCAAGATCAATGACCAAAATCTTTGGTGGGCAAGTCCGTTCATAATCCTCAAGCGATCTAGATATTCCAGCGTCCAATGCCCACAACCGATTACACGAATCAATCTTCAGCCTATAGACCGAGATCAGCTTCAAGTCACTACAATTAAAGTCACTCCGTCCAGCTGTTGCAAATGACCAATCCGGAAAGACCTATTCAAAAAGTCATAAAACGTCAGTGGTCGGGTGGTGAATATAACATTCATACCTCCAAAACTGGACTGTCACCCAGGCCAGCCTTGGGTATACTGCTAATTGTCGCCGGAACACCTCTCAAAAGTTGCGGGGTGGCCACGAAAATTCGATCGTAGCCCACAGCCAGGCCAGTGATCAAGACATTTTCCCCAGCATAAAAGTTGCGATCATTTATGTGCGCATTCGATGGAAAATTATACGAAAGGAGCTTCCACTGCTTAGTGGTTTCGAGTACGTTTGTATCGAGTATTCCGTTGACCAAGTTCAAGACCGTCAATACCAGGCAAACCAGAGTTTCCAAGTACGTTGCCATTCTAGTGCGATGGTTTCTTCTTACGGCTTCAACCTACAAAGAGAGAGTAAAAAGCGGTTAATTAATTGTCTGGTGCCGGTGAATTCATTGCGTTCTGTGGGTTTAGATACACGTACAATGCGAGTGCCTCTCAGACACGTTCACATTGAGAGATGAAATTACAAGCTGACGCGTGCCGTCTGAATGGATAACCGGTAGCTGCAATTACGCGCGCGTTAATTGCTGCGTAGAGTGTGATAATGGTGTACGCCGGTGGTCAGAGGTTTCTTTTGCATCGAATCAGAGATCATTGTGGCGTAACATACGCAGGAGTTATTTAATGGATGTGGAAGCTGTGAATGATATGATTTCTCAAGTAAGTTGTGAATAACATTTTAGGAAAAACACAATCCGTGCTTGGAATGTTTTGGATTTGAGTGTGCCGCGGACCGTAGCATTTATTGATATGTCTTGTGTTTGACACGCTTCGTAGTGAACAGAATTGATACACAATAATGCAGATATTGAAAAGTATTTATAAAAGTGAAAGGTATGCAACATAGTTTTGCAGGATTTATGTGTGTCAAGACAAGGCAAATAGTAGGCGTAATATTACTACTTAATGCACATGCCCATGCCCATGCACGGAATTCTGTAAGCAATTGCAACAAAAACAATTGTGAACTTCTAGCTCTAGTTGCAGTGCGTATATATACATATGTATGTATAGTTGCAGATTGGTGAAATTAAACCACGGATACGAAACGCCGATCACAGGACACTGGTTCGGATAAAAGTCTATAAAGCAAGGTACCTATATACCTGCTACCCTCGCTAGTGAACTAATAATGAACCTATGCTGAGGCTGATTGTGCTTATGGACCTGAACTCTTGGAACTGGTCAACTCCATCTGAAGGAGTTGGCTGAAGATACCTTCCAGAAGTCTTGCAAAAGACTCTCAGAAGAAGAACGTACAGTCGGGTTTCCTGATACCTTGTACTAGGAACTTCAACATATTCGAAGCTCAGTACCAGGGCAGAACGTTGAAATAAAGTTCAGCAGATACGATGGATCGGATGTCACAAAATGTTTGATAGGATGTGAACGGCAGTGTGGTTTCCAGGCCGCCAATAATACAAATTCTGGCGGAACCAATGATCGTTAAGTTGAAACTAACCATGTTTTCATCGGTTGCATATGATAGCATTCGTCGCTGCGAGCTATACTAGAATTCGGGATCCCATCAAAACTGATACAGCAGTATCGCGCAGCGGTGAAAGCATTTAACACAGTTTAGAAACAACTTATGTGATCTATTCCAAACACGCACCTGATATCGATTAGGAGGTCGCTGTTATGTGAGCACATGATATCGATATCATTTGGGCGTCCTGTCAAAGAGGCTTCCGCAACTATTGCAGATCAAGTGAAGCGAGTTGGTCTTAAAATAAACGATGACAAGACCAAGTACACGCTCTCAGTAAATAAAGGTTCATTTAGCCACGGTCTGAAACAGTATGAGTTAGGGAATTTGTCTATCCCAAAGAAAGCATGAACTGCACAAGCGGCAACCGTTTTGCAGATTCAGAAAAGGATAATTTTATGGACCGCTGCAATTGAGTTCGAACTTCTTACTCGACAGCAAAGCCGATACTATATTTTCCGGAGAAGAATACCTACTTCCTTACTTCGGTGGCGCTACAGTTCGGGGTGAACCTGGGCCTTAACCAACAATCTTCTCCATTTAGCTCGGTCTTTAGTTAATTGCCTCCAGTTGCGCACTCCAAGTTGGTCGAGGTCTCTTTGAACTTGTGCGCGCCACCTACGGCGAGGAGGTCCTCTACTGCGTCGTCCCTCCGGGCTAGATTCGAAGACTCTGCGAGCCGGAGCGTTGGTGTCCATTCACTCTACATGCCCTAGCCATCTCAGATGTCCTAGGTATAGTTCGTATAGCTCGTATAGTTCATTGTTGAATCTTCGATCCAAAATCCGTCAATGCAAACGGAACCGAATATCTTAAGAAGAATTTTTCTCTCGAAGCGACTAAGGATATCTTCATACTCTTTTAATAAATTCCATGTTTCAGCGCCGTAAAGCAGGACTGGGATGATCAGAGTCTTAAACAGAGACTCCTAAGTTGTTCGAGATAGGGTTTTACTGTTGAATTGCCTCACAAATCCAAAACAAATTGACAAGAGTTATTCTTGGTTTGACTTCTGCGCTGATGTTGTTCTCAGAGTTTATAGCAGAGCCAAGGTAGACAAACTCCCTCACTACCTCGAAGTTATAGCTGCCCAGTGTCATGTTCTGTCCAATTCGTCGGTGTTGATTTTCCCTTCTTGTTGACAGCATATACTTGGTTTTGCCCTCGTTTATCGCAAAATTCATTTTGGCCGTTTCTGCTTCAATGCTTGCAAACGAATCGGTGACAGCCCGCTGAGTTCTTCCAATTATGTCTACATCGTCGGCGTATGAAAGCAGTTGTACTTACTTTTGATAGATTGTGCCTCTGGTGTTGGTATGTGAGTTCCACACAATCCGTTCAAATACAATATTAAAAAAGTCACATGACAGCGCGTCACCTTGCCTAAAACCTTTTTTGACATCAAAGGTCTCGGTGAGATCATTACCTACCTTGATGGAGTAGCAAGTGTTCTCCATTGTCATCTTAAACAGACAAATAAGTTTGGCCAGCGATGTCAAAACTAGTCATGGCACTATAAAGCTCTTCTCCATAGATGCTGTCAGAGGTGGCCTTGAAATCGATAAAGAGATGATGAGTATCGATATGGAATTCTTGGGTTTTCTCCAGGATCTGCCGAAGTGTGAAGATTTGATCGATGGTGGACTTTCCTGGTCTGAACACGAACTGATGGGGGCCAATTAGACTGTTGACAAAAGATTTCAGGCATTCACACAATATCGCAGAAAAGATCTTGTATGCGATGTTAAGGAGACTCATGACTCTATAATTGGCGCAGTTGAGGTGGTCTCCTTTCTTGTGGATCGGGCAAACGTTGCTGAGGTTCCATTCATCAGGCATACACTCGTCTGACCAAATCTTAGAGATGAGTTGATGTATGCTTTCTACCAACTCATCACCAGCCCCCTCGAAAAGTTCGGCCGGTGAGCCGCCCGGTTCAGCAGCTTGAATATTGCTATCCTCACTTCGCGTTGGTCAGGTGGATGGAAAATTTGACTATCATCGTCTATCTTGAATGGTTCATTCTGCCTACAGAGCGTTGTTCTACTACGAGGTTTCCATTTTCATCTCTACAGGTTTTTATACGCGTATTGCTTCTCAGACACGTTCTTTTTACGTTTTGGTAAAACTTCCGTACATTGTTCCTGGAGTATAAGCTCTCAATATTCTCGCGCGCTTCTCATGGTCTTTCTTCTTCTTTTGGAGAAGCCGATGTTCTTCCCGTCTCTTTTGCTCATAGAGCTCTCGAGCAGCACCTGTTTTCCTTTGCAGCGCCGCTTTATATGCCAACTGTTTTGCCAATAGTTTTGCTGCATGCACTCGCCGGCATTCTTCGTCAAACCAGGTGTTTCGCGGTGGTAGGCGAGCGAGGTCCAGAACATCAGTCGCGCCGTTTTTGATGGCATTTTGGGAGCATTGTCACTGGTCTTCGGCACTTGCTGGCGGCATAGGGGTGATTGAGATATTTCGGAATACGCGGTCAGCGAAGACTTTGGTGGTCTCTTACGCTTGTAGCTTTTCGACGTCAAATTTTCTCACAGTGATTCTTCCTTGTTGCTCAGTTTGGGATATCCACATTCGTAACTTGGCTACAACAAGGTAATGATTTGTATTCGCACTGCTTCGGAAGTGATCATACGAAACCATTCTTCTATTATAGTTCAGCCTTAATCCATACACATTACTACTATCATCCATGTGTCCGTCACATTTTGTTGAATTTGCTGCACGTCAGTTTTAGTGAACTTGATCATCAGTGTTTCGTTAATCTAAAGAAAAAAAAATGTCCAAACCGAGAAGAAAATGCATCTTCAATGCAAATGTTCGCGAAAGCGATTCTCATGGTGAAATGCAATTTGACATATTCATGGGTGGAGTTCTACAACCCTTTTTGAAAACGAAGCCAGATTTACTCCTCCAAATTGCAAAAAAAAAAGATAAATATTCCACCAGAAGTAATGCGAGTGCCGTCAATCGCACGACGAAGTTTTAATAATGTTGGTTGATTGGTTGGTATAAGCGTATAAGTATTCTTGACGAATAAAATATGAATTTGCGGCAGAAATTTGTTTATATTTATTTGATATCCTTTTTTTTGTCATTTCGATATCCCGCGAAATTGCCACATTTAGTGGAGTTTTCCTTTTTTTTCGGTCAAAAAGCGATGGTAAGATTACATATACTCTAAACAGTTAGATAATCAACATGTGCATTTCACACTGAAATAACATTCAAGATCTTAGACAAGCTGTCCGGCTCTCATAAAAATGGCAGTTGATACCCTTAAATACAGCGAAATGATATAAGTAGGCTTGTGAGCTTCCTTAGCGGTCACTGCCAATTAAAATACCACCTGAACAAAATAAGAATCTCGGAGGATATCGCCTGCCGCCTCTGTCTAGAAGAGGACGAAACCGCAGGGCACATACATATATACTATGTGAGTGTACATCTCTGTGTAGCATGAGGAGAAGCTTCCACCGAGGTATATAATCAGAATGTGGGCTATGGGGACAGACCACAAGTTTTGCCACACATTCGGCGGCAGTATGGCAGTGGTCGTCTTGGCAATTTTGTGTTTAATATAGGAATTTCAATTAAGCTTTTTACCTAGAACAATTCCTAGTTATTTTACTTCACCGGAAAAAACCAATGGTTGTACCACTTAGAACTGTTGAACCAGGGTTTAGCGTTCTTCTTATTGTAAATGGTAAAAGGACTACCGTGACTAGAGTGCAGAGGTATTGTCTTTTCAAAAATGCCTCTTATATAAATATCTAGCATGATGTCAAGCTGATTGGACGGTATGTTTTGGGTAGCTCACCGAGTTTATTACCTAGCTTAGGTATAAAGACCACATATACCTACACTCGATAAAAGTTGTATTAGGAAGCTGATTGGTTTCCTCAATGTCCAAACGGGCTAAGATACCACCCTAACAAGCTGAGTGTCGCCTCTGTAGGGGGGAAGATGACTCCTCCGAGCACATTCTTTGTGAATGCCCGGCACTATGATGGTTGAGACGAAGTATTTTCAATTTAAGTAAAAACCTTTGACTTCAAAACTCCACGCCCACATTAATAGGGCGTGGTTAATAGACGAGTGACAATTCTGTATGTTTGTATATTAAAACTATACCCCCTGCTTTGGTTTAAAGTCAAGTGACGTACTCAGAACAAGTGATTTTCGTATTTAAAATAAAATAGATTCCTTAGTCTCATGAAGGACCTATGTTCCAATCAGAAAACACAGAGAAGCCCCAGGAAAGAACTGGCTGTTCTAAATAGCATTCACATACTAAGAAATTGATAGCAGATTCTACATGTTAGTATGAGTGTGAATTCAATTGCTAGATCCACTATCAGAACATATAAGAATGACAATTACAAAATGCTTATAAGTAAAACAAAAGAATTAATAGTTTACATTCCTAAATTTGTTTTTTTCAGTAATTATTTTTGTTCATTATTTATTTATGTAATTTACTTATATATATTTATTTATCCATTTATTTATTTATTTACTTATTTATTTATCCATTTAGTTATTTATTTATACTATTTATTTATTTATTTATTAGTATTATTTATTATCTATTTATTTATTTATTTATTTATTTATTTATTTATTTATTTATTTACTTATTTATTTACTCTTATTTGAGTACTTATTTGTTTCGTGTTTTTTGTTTATTATTTATTTAAATATATATTTATTTAATTATACTTGTCTAAGTATTTGCTTATGACTTATTTGTTTATTATTTATTTATATATAAATTTATTTATTTATCTTTGTTTTTCTTTATTTACTTATTTTACTTACTTTATTAATTTTGTTTTTTTTTTTTTTCTATTGAAGGTTTTTTTTCGTATTTTCCTTCAAGTTTGCCACGTTTTTCTTATATACGCTCTTAATAAATATAAATAATGTTTCAGTTGAAAGATAATATTCCAATTATCAAAACTCTGTAAATTGTGCAATAACACAAATTCTGTAACTAAATTTATATACGAAATAAAAATCTATCTATCTATCTAATAGTCTACATATCCGAGCTTGTGGCCGCCGTGTCGCAGTGGTTAGTATGTCGGACCACTGCGCATAAGGTTCCATGTTCAAATCCCAGAAAACACCATCAAGTTTTTTTCACGGTCCCACCTCTCGCGAACGTCTGACAAACATCCGAGAGTATTGTTGTCACGAGAAAGCTTCTCAAACAAATTGCCTTTCGGATACTACACTAAACTGTAGGTCCCTTTCATTCGTGTAAGAAAATGTAACGTATATAATACGAGCGAGCAACTAGGCACAGGCACTTGAAGAGCTGTTGCGCCAAATATTTATTATTATTTATCTATGTCCAAGCTCAGGCGCCTAAGAGTCTTGAAGCTTAATTCAGAAATAAGAGCAACAAGAAAATATCCTTACAGGCTTATTAATATAATTTCTTCTTCTAAACTAAAGTGGCTCCAAAGAGTTAACACATAAATGAATTCGAATTGCAGTTTGAACTTGATATCCTTTTATTAAATGGCAATCAATTTCCAAGCTCCGCAAAATATCTATCGATAACCCAGTTAACAAAGTTCAACTGCTTGGAATTCAAATTGTAAATAGGAGATGGCTTTCTGTTTATATATGGTTGCGTGGGTGAGTTGCGCCTGCGAGTTTCATGGCTGTACTGTAAGCTGATGTCTTTAGGTAGTTAAATTCGGTTCCGCAGATTCCTAATACAAATCGAGTGCAGACAAGCTCGTGACGACCCGCCGACCCTTAATGCAAGTAAGTGCAATGAAGTTTTGAGGTTAATCCACAGGCGATAATTTACAGTGGCAGCGCCTCATGCTCGTTGGTCATAAAGCGATGGAGATTTGTGGTAACGGCTATGGCGGTAGGCCATGGCGTCTTGCGATACCAATTGCCACTTCGATGGGTGATGGTGGATGTAGAGTGAAGTTGTTAATACCTTTCGTTTAGTTCTTGATTTAGATATGATTTTTTTTTTTCGCAATGCGAATAACAACTGTTGAAGGAATGGGAATGAATGCTGATGTCATTATTGAATCAAATCATTTTACGGTGTAGGGTATCCACCATTGGTAGAGCGATCAACACAGAAATCGAAAAATTACCCGCTAATAGGTTATATTACATTTTATTGTTTGGATTGATTGGATTGGCAACACGGTTTCTCCGAAGCATATACGCCTTTGAAATAGCTCCCAAATTTAAAGTGTTTCCCAGTGGTATTATCGAGGTTTAATTGGCAAAAACCTGTGTAAATAACTGTAAACATACAAGCTAACATCCTACTACAAAAAAATCTGGTGAGTCAAACTCCTTCTTTGATTAGTTTCAAAAAGTTTACATCAATGGCTCAGACCAGCGGCTCTAAAATGCAAAGAACACCACCAGTAAAACACAACAACAATGCGCTAATATCTGCACCGGTATCCAAGAGACAAATAATTGAGACTTCGTCGGAATTTTTCTCGGCCAGCGGCAACCAAAATGCGGTTGGAAACATGTCCATCCTTGACCTTAACGAGCTTATCACGCATTAAATGGCTTCCATTTTGGATGACCGATTAAAGAATATGCCGACTAGAGCAGACAAAGAAGGGATTGCTACTAAATTGCAGGCGCTAAAAAACCACAACACGGCACTGAGTGCAATTGATTCAAATGGAAGCCCGATGCAGCACACTAGAGTGAAAAGTCGGGTCTTTGGAAAGAAAGGCCATCGAAAACAACATCGTTGTACATATTCCAGTGCAGAAGGGGGTGGAAGAGGTTGAAAGTGCGACAAGATTATGTTTAGCGCTTTTAAAATCGACGGATTCCTCTTTGGTGGCAGATACAGGGGCAATGAAACCGAAAAACAACATCGCAAACGTCATCGTCCGGCTCCAAAACAAAAGTGATGTGGGGCGCATTCTGGATGCGACATCGAAACTTCGCGGCACGGGGGTATCTATACACAAAGACTATACGGAAGCATCACGGGAAAGAAGGAGGAACCTGTTAAAACTTAAAAACGAAACTACACAAAATTATTAGATTTTATTTGAGAACAAAAGTTTTCGTTACATTGTATATTAAAAAAAATCGATTAGCATGGCTTTTCCGTCTGCTTGTTTGACAAGTATCTTTAAATTCGTAGAAATAATTGTTTAGGTATATTAAATTCAGTAGTAAAATAAAATAAAATAAAATAGAACGAAGTAAATTTGTTTAAATATTAGAAATTTCCATTCAGAATCCTTCTTCGGTACTGTAACGCAATCTTGCAATATCTGGTTAATTTTGATACATTGATTTCATTAAGAAATCTTTGGACTTAATTTTCCAATAGGACACCGCTTTCAAAGATTTCACTCCTTGTCTCTCTGAGAATTTTCTGGCATGTTGCACAAGCTGCAAAATATAAGTAGGTCATCAATGTGTGGCATATATTGTAATTTCATTTTAAAAGCTCTTCTCGTAGTTTCAGCACCGTCGTTATTTCCAAATCACGAAAATAGTTATTTTGCTGCAAATTGCGGCATAGTTTGCTGTAGATCATTCTATGCTGTGATCCTAGCGCTTCCTCTACAAATCTTGCTCTGGCTTGTTCATCTACACCTGTAATGAGCTGGTAAAGTTTGGGCTTCCAGTTAACAACATTTTCGAGTTTTAGCTCTACCCCACTTCCAGTAGCTAGCTCCATCCATTCTTTGTACCATCTCGTACTTTGCCGTATTGTGTGTAGAGCTGTTTTTTTTTTTTTTTGTAATTGATAATCTGGCATGTTTAGAGCTTTGAGCACGTAATCAACCAAGTTTTAACGTTTTCACGAAAAGTGGTGATATCCCTGTTTCCAACATGAGCATATAATTTGGCGTGTTATGTGGAAGATGAAAGGCTCTCTTAAAATAGTACCGAAGTAGCTTCTTCACTGTCTCATATTGCCTGTATGCCCAAACTTGTGCCGAGTATAAAAGAGTTGATTCCGATACAGCTTCAAATACTTTATACTCGTATTTGCTACTATGGGTAATATTTTTGTTCATGAAGCATTTTTTCCAGACCGCATCCATATTAAGATAACTGGTAAGGCACACTCCAAGGTACTTATAATCCTTTAATACTGCAATTGTTTCTCAATTTAAGTGTCATTTCTCGTTTGAGCAGGTATAATTGAACCACTATATTGAACAACAACAAGGAAGTTGAAGAAGGCTCGGATGACAATGTTCTTAAATAAGTGCGTGAGTTGTACTGTAATGGTTTCCCCATTCATATCAGTATATTGGTCATCAGCAATGTCAGAAGGCACCACTAGTATTTTGGTCAATCGATGTAATTTACTATGCATAGATTCAGAAACTGTGGGAAGAAGCTCAACAGTCACATCATTTTTAAATTCAGGCTTCGATACAGGAGACGGATATATTTGAATTTTATGCTTTCTCACAATAAATTGTACGCTAAATGATTAACAGACAGACTCAACTAGATATTGGAGGTACTAATTCTTAGAAAATATATTCATGTTGTAGAAAATTCGAGATAAGGAGATAGAAATACATAAAAAAGGCAGCGATGATGTTTATGATAAAAAATTGAGGAAAATTCGATGTATTAAAGTATTGTAGTTACGTAGAAGAGACAGCCAAAATAAATAACGACTGAGAGATAAGGGTTCGGTAATCAACGGTTGTATGTAAGCATTCCAATAAATTTTCGAAATACGAAAATCGGTGATAGAACCATAAGAGGGGAAAATATACGCTAGACAAATCTGGGCAGAAGCCGCAAAAAAAAGGTGTGAAGCATCCTTGTATAAGTGACAATGTTATAGTGGACAATGTGTTCGCTTGTGACTCGATGTGATTTCCCTAAGTATGTAGGAGACACGACAGAGTCAATGACTTATTGCAAGAGTCGATGATTAGGAACAATTGGGCATTAGAAACCGACTAGAACCGCGCATTTGAACTGTCATTACAAGTCATTGTCTACGTGCTGAATCACGTTACAGATTAGAATGCAATCAAATTGACATGGCCACTTGACAGTTTCCGTAAATTAATATATTGCTTTTAACTATCGACAATCTTTTAATAATTGGAAATTCTTTTTTTTGTAGGGTTATGAGGTTATCATAAGACATTAGGCACCAAGGTGGGCCCATCGCGATCCCTAGGGAACTTTCACGGCAAAACTACCTAAACCAATCCTCCCATACACTCAATTTCCCTACAGAATTTGAAGACGTCCTTATTATGGTTCCGGGACTCTTTTAGGTTATCGAAGAAGTATCTTCCCAGGTGATTTAGCCTTGTTCTGGCAATTCCTTGGCATTCACAGAGTATATGTGTTATATCCTCTGAGACATGTAGACCATTGCAGTACCTACATACATCCGTATTTGATAAACACAGTCTCATAGCTTAGAAGCCAATGGCCAGAGAGTATTCCTATCTCTGTTCTTAGCTCTGACCTTTCTAGTTTCATGATCTCCCCAGATTTCCTGCGGTCTAGCACAGGCCACAAGGCCTTAGACATCTTATAACTATCTAAGTTGAGCCATCTTAAATTAGTCATGTTGATGATTCTATTCCGAAAAATAATTAACGAGCATACCAGGGATACAAAAACTATGCGCAGCCAAGTCAAGGTGGTAGGTAACCAGTAAGGAAGCGGTGAAGTACCTAGGGATGGCCCTAAACACGAAGCTCACTTCAGCTCGGAACGAGCTGCGAAGGTCACAATGTCACTGAGTAGATTAATGGCAAATGTTGGAGGCCCAGCAGCTAGCAAGAGAGAGTTCCGGATGACAGTCACCCACGCCATTCTCCTGTATGGGTGCGCGATATGGGCTGCCGTACTATGACAAAAGAAATACAGGAAACAAATGGCCGAAGTACAAAGGCGCGCGGCACTACGGGTTGCAAGTTCATACCGAACGGTGTGGGAAGCAGCCGTCCTCATAGTCGCGGGAATAAGCCCTATTGATTCCCTTGCGGCATAGAGGAAGTACGTCTACAACAAAAAGGCGGAAATTAGAGTGGAAGCGACAACCGAGGAGGCGAAGGAGCTCACCAAACAGAAATGGCAGGAGAGATGGAGCTCAGAAGGCAGAGGACGATGGACCGCGAGGCTGATCAGCAACATTGCTGAATGGAAGGGACGAAAACACGGGGAAGTAAATTATTATGTCACCCAATTTCTTATCGGACACGGTTATTTTAACGCCTACCTACACAGAATGGGCAAAACAGGGAGATCGGCTTGTCAATATGGCGATTCAGAACTGGACAACACAAATCATACCCGTTCTTCGAGTGCAACAGATGGAAAGCTGAAAGGAGGGCGCTAGAATCTCTAATCGGCGTCATCACCCCGGAAAACATAGTGACAAAAATGTCAATGAATGACCAGAGCTGGAATCAAGTACGTTCCTTTCTAGAAAAAGTGCTCAAATCAAAAAAGAGAGAGGAAGATCTAATAATCACCCTCATGAGATTTAGGTTAGCCTGATGTAAACCTTACCGGCAAGAAAGAATTAACCCGCAAGAGAAGACAAATACGAAAAAGCCGATCCCGAAAGGGGAAAGAAAACGACACCACTCTGAAGTAATGCAAAAGCGGTTCCGGAGTGGATGGTGTCAAGTAGAACAAAAGGGTTAAAGGTGGTTTTTCAGTGAGTACCAAGTCCCACACTACTTGAAACAGAGCGGGCCTGTTTCTCGTGAGCAGTAGCGTTTTCCATCGCCCGTTAGGCAAAACAAAAAAGGTAGTAGGTATCAATTCCCCGATTTTCTTCAAGATCCACCATAGTGTAACTACTTGGTAGGTTGTGGATTTACCTCCCCCAAAATTTCAGAAATCTGGAATAATCAAGCTTGGCTTTAGGCACACAAATGTGACATTTTACGCTCTAGTTGAATGTTAGTAAATTAAATAAAACCTATATTTGTCTAATTTTTAACATTCATTGCCACAAACAAAGGCCAAAGTGAAAGGAGTAGCGTTCTAGAGTAGACATAGTTCGGTGTCAAGCCAAATTATTCTTAGCGGCCAGCAACCGAAACAATCTATTATCTCTCTACCGTATAGCCTTAGCCTTACATGTACATATATGTACATATCTATCTAAATTGGTAGTGTCTTACCACGATCTTAATAGATTCTTATCGCTTAATTATACCGCCTCAGTTAAAAATGCCCATTATAAAAGGCTTAATCGCAATTTAAATACAAATCGCGTACAAATTTTCTCACTCAGCCGTTCGTTAACCTAACGTAAAAGGTACTATTAAACTTGCATAATCACAACACACGGCATTTAATACCTAATTTATTTCGATGTTAATTGCTATCTTCAAAAAAGCCCCCCACCCCTGAGAATTTTACTTGCAATTGGCTTGTTAATCTCGTAATATCAGTTTCCACAACTCTTGCTTTCAATAAGTCCGATCGTAACTTCTTTTCCATCAGATCACACATGATTATGGAAATATTTTCATCACGTTTGCATGAGATGAATAATTAAAAAAAAATAATGATCTTGTAAATAGCGGTAAAGTGTACATGTCAGAGTGGAGTGTACTCTTTCCCATTGACAGTACACTAAATGTGCTACTGGAAGTTACATATGTGCAAGTCATCATGAACGGCAATAACCTCTGTTGCTGTGGGTAAGTTATGCCTAGCTCTAGCTTCACTGATCGTCTTTGTTAGGCTAATGAAGCAGGGGGCGTCTATCTTCCGTCATCTATTTACATAAAAACGCAGTCAGTGGAATAGCGAATATGTAGGTAAGTACGTACGAGTACTTGATAGATACTGATTTCTGGTAAAATTTGTTCAAGACAATTAAACACTGGAGGTCTACTACCGGTCTCACACTGGAAGTAGAGTAAAGTAGATATGAATAATTTTGAAAACATACATACTGCTATTAGTAAAACAAAGCCTAAAATCGAATAAGGAAATTAACAAGAGGGTGATAATTAGCGCTTTGGATGCATGTCGGGTGCATATTAGGATGCTAATCGAAATATGCAGCGAAAGTCGAAGAAATTTATTGTTTCGCCAATTTGCAAACGCTGTGGACGTGGTGCATACATACATTCAAGATTTGCATATAGACATTCCGTGAACATATTTGCTTACCTTACGAAAAATACACTACCTATGTACATGGTGGGCTTAAACGAATTCACTCTATGTTATTTATTGAATAGATTGTTCACGGATGTACATATGCTGTTGTTTCGCCGTGGTAAAACTATACGTCGGTATCCAAGAAGTCCTCCACTATCATTTCACAGTGCTAGCGAATGACAGTCACAGAGTTTCTTGTCGCGTGGCGTCCTCGAAGTACTTCTCAATCATTCTCCCTTCACTAGTACCGCACCAAACAATCAGTCTTTGAGTAGGTATGCAAATGCCTCATTTATCATGTGTGAGTTCTTACTTACTTACTTAGGTGGCACTGCTGCAGTTCGTAGATCCCACGACAACACTAAAATGCCCAGGTTCAACATCGATAGACTAAGTGATACCTCAGTACGCCAACAATTAAGGGAGCGCCTTCGCAAGGCGTGGAAGCAAACAGCAGCTCAATGCCTGCAACCATCCAAGGCCATTGGTGTGCTGTGAAAAATGTTTTTACATCTGGTGCTGAAAGATTTCTCGGTCGATCACAGGGAAGACATATGGTGTGACTTTCCGAGGATACCTGGAGACGGGTTGACGAATGAAAATAGTTGAAAGCTCTCATTGCAGCTACTCCATCAGTAGGGAGAAGCGAACTAGAGTCCCTATATCGCATAAAGATGAGAGAAGTTCTGCGTAGCGTGCGACGTGACAAGCGCAACTACATCAACGGGCTGGCTACTTATAGAAGCAAAATAAGTTGCACGGAGGTGCGACAACAGGACCGTCTACAGAATCAGAGCTGATAGGTGGTCGCAACTCCAGTCAACACCCAGTGAAAAGGCTAAAATGTTCCTTGTTCATTTCGGATGAGCACCAGCTCAAGAGATGGAAAGAGCATTTTACTACGGCTTTGAATCGCGTATTCCCTAGCGATATGCTCCCAATCAAACTGAAGTGCCTGAGGTGAGAAACGCTCGACTACGCACCATAACTTCCAATAATGATGAGATCACTACCGTTATCAAAGCACTCAAAACCAACAAGGCTTTAGGACTTGACGGTATTCCCGCAGAGCGGTATTACGAGCAGCGCCAACCTTCTGCTTCCACTTATAGAGAGAGCTTGGGAAGCTGAAAGTCTTCCTGACGATTCCAAAACGAGAGTGATCGTCAAGCTTCCTAAGAAAGGAAATTTAATGGAGTGCGGAAACGGTAGGGGTATCTGTGTGCTGCCTGCTGTAGCTAAGATATACATAGAATTATCCCGGAGTGAATCAAACAACATCTCGAAGACACAATCGATGCTGAACAAGCAGGTTTCCGCTCTGGACCCTCCTGTGCCGACCACACCAACACCCTGCGGATTATCATCGAACAGTGCGTTGAATATCGATCGCCACTCCACCTGCTGTTCATCGATTTTGAGAAGGCGTTAAATAGTGTCATCAGGGAGTTTATTGGCGTGCCTTACGCAGGAGAGGTATTCCTGATAAGCTAATTGCTATTATCAAAGCTACATATGAAGACTCCAAATGTCACGTTCTGCACAGAGGAAGGTTGTCTGAGGAATTGAAGATTCAAAGTGGTGTAAGACAAGGCGGTATTCTTTCACAACTACTATTCCTATTGGTGATTAGCGATGTGCTTCATGCAGTTTTGTCGACGGGAAACGGAGGAATTCGACGGACTCGAACATCCCAACTTAAACATCTTGACTACGCTGACGATGCATGCTTACTCTTTCACAGGATGATGGACCTCCACCAAAAGGACAGCAGATGTGGAGAGGAAGGCAGGCGTCGTCGGGCTGAAAATCAATACGGCAAAAACTAAAGTTATCAGCCTCGGAACAAACTCATCGACTCAAATGTGCATTGCTGCACAACCGGTAGAGAAAGTAGGTGATTTCCAGTATCTTGGAAGTATTGTCTCGACCTATGGTGGAACCGAACTGGATATAGCCAATAGGATCGCCAAAGCAAAGTCCGCGTTCGGGGTGTTGTCCAAAATATGGCGAAGCAATATAACACTAAGCTAAGACTGTTCGGCTCTAACATTGAATCCGTGTTGTTATGTGGATGCAGCACGTGGGGGGTATCCACTACTATTACCAGAAAGCTGCAAATGGCGCGTAGGCGTATTATAGGCCCCAGGACCCACAAGGGGATACAGGACATAAGTAAGTTGGGCCGGGGCCATGGCAATTAAAACATACAGATCACATATCACATCTGTGTATCGAATATGTGCATTGAGAGCTAGCTGCGCATTTCGTACTACTTCTAGCGATGCAGCCTGCGTGGTAGCGAGAATGCTCCCAATAGATATCCTGGCAGTAGAACAGCAACGTCAGTACTGCGCAAGAAGAGAAAGAAACGAGGCCAGCGAAAACCGGCTCTATAGAGCAGAAAGCCTTAGATAATGGCAAGAACGCTGGAATGCTTCTGAGAAAGTTAGTGTGTAAGAGTCCCACACTGTTACTCAGGACATACTGAGTTTCGTCTTTCGAAGATTACCCCTCCCAATCAAAAAAAAAAAAAAAAAGGACATACATAAGTAAGCAAAGTTCCTCAGATGCTGATTAATTTATCAATGTAATTCGAATAGCCCTTTCTAGAGGCACATTGCCTTTGTGTTTCAAAACGATGTCCTTAAGAAGCGGATCGCTTCTTAAATACAAATCCCTTTTAACCCACCACAATACAAAGGAGTTAAAAAGGTTGCAATGTCAATACACAAGATACGAGTACACTTCTGACGTACACGACTGCGTATCAAAGTCGCATAATTAGGAATTAATATCATACTGAGACACTGCTGCAAACATTTTAGACTTTTCCTACAAAGTAGATACTGCTAACGATCTCATCTGGTAGAAAAACAAAAAGACACAAGCATTCCATTTTAAGAACAGCCATAGTACTCGCACCATAATTCAAATGAAAAGATTTTCTGTTAAGACCTGTGGACCAACTCGACTTCACCACCGATAGAGTACCTAGCACGAGAAATCAACTGAGTTGCGTAATGGATTTTTCTTAAATATTTTTCACCACTGCCACTGCATGTGATATGGTTTAGTGAGAAAATATCTTACTTTTCGTGCTGGAGTAGACCAACAGCAGTGGCACCATCCGACAAAAGGATTACATTGAATGCGCCTTTTGGGTCGAGGCAAACACCACTGTCTGCAGCTATTCATTCATTATTTGTTTTCTTATTTTTTCGGGGTCTCCAGTGAACTGTGTCTGTCAAGTGGGTTGCTTTTGCCCAGAATGAGAGATACTGGGTCACCATACATTGCACGGTTAAGTTACGCTTTGAGTATGCAAACTTTCGATCTGATATTGACTTCAAACGGACACCCCATATGTTCAGACTTAAGCGTGTTTTAATTGCTCTCAATTGTGTACCATCGTAAGAGCTATTGCGAAATTGAAGTTTTTTTCTTATTTTTATTTTTTTTTTTTGTCTGACTTAAGTCAGGTCTCGTGTTTTATGCTTAACGCCGATCATGCGCATGCTTCCTTATGAAAAGAAAAATGGAAATGATTAGAAAGTAAACAGGCATCAGTATAATCTATGACACTTGCAATCAGAGGAATAGTTACACATTTTCCGGCAGAGCAACTTCATTGTGTCCAATTCAAATCTTCAATCGCTTTAGGAATAAAATGCCTAAAGTGTAATTTAAATAACTTACGCATACCAATTTTTTCCATATTCTTTACTGGAAAATGCAGCAATATGGCCAATTATCCACTTACAATGAAATTCACTTTGACTGGAGTGGTTTTCTGCATACATAAATGGCCATGTTGCTCATGCTTGTAGCGATTTTCTGCATACAGTTGCAATTTTAATTACGGGTGCAAATAATTTTATTTTAAAATTACTATTTCAGCAAACAGACAGTTGTCACAGTTGTCACATGGTCGTAAAAGCCAAGAGATATCCTTACATTTCTATCGGAACCCAGTCTCTAAGTGATCAATTAAAACTGATGGTTATGCAAATGCGAGTATGCAGTCGCACTAGATTTTCACTGACAATAACTTTATAATTGCAATTTATGTTCATCTACAATAAATACAAATTGTTTGTGCCTACCTATTTTAAGCAGCGCGGCTTAAATCAATTTTTATCGGGCTGAAAATACTCCCCTCTTTGCTTAAAAAAAAATGTACAGCTTATGCTAATATTAAATGGAAAGGTATCACAATAAACCACTCAACTAAACCACATAATTTTGAGGTTTACATGATTTAGTAGAAACCAGAATAAACAATTAAGTTGCAGTACAACAAAGTGCAATGCAAATTAAGTGCATAAATCTTTTATGAATGATATTTAAGTTTGCCTTGAATATTTAGTTGTACCCTACGGTAGTCTTAAAATCCTTATCGTTCAATCAAATAGTTCTCTTATCTTGTAGACTTTCCGACAGTAGCTACGTAGAGGTTCGTTGATCACTTCCCGAATAACATTTTTATAAATGGAATTTCATTTGGATCAGATCACTGCGTTGGTGCCATGTGTACAAGTACAAATCATTTATTACACAAAATGTTTGAGGTGGTATATATTATAGTACTGTCCCCGACTGAAAATCAAAATTGAAATTTTGATCAGACTGTTTGACTCACTGTTACTAGGGCAAGGTGAAAAGTTCTCGGCCTGACAATGAAAGACTGCGATTTTCAGTTAAAAAATGATTTTTTTTTCTACATAATCTCCGTTGACCTCAACACACTTAGGCCAGCGTTTCCCCAACATCAGTATTCTTTCTCGGAAGTGAGAGTCTGGAAGGCTGTGAAAATATTCATCTACGGCCCTCTCAACTTCTGCATTGGATGCGAAGCGCTTCCCAGAAACAAATTTCTTCAAGTTCGGGTACAGATGGAAGTCTGAGGGTGCCAAATCAGGTGAAAAGGGGGGGGTCGGCCTAGCAAATCGTACCCCGAATCCCACAATTTTCCCATCGCCAACGCACACTTGTGTATAGGTGCATTATCCCGGTGAAAGATGATTTTTTTTCTTCTTCAAGCCAGGCCTCTTCTCACGAATTTTGGCATCCAGCTTGGAGTAATATTCGCCTGTAATTGTTGTGCCTTTTGTCAAGGTAATCAATTAACAGGATCCCTTTCGCATCCCAAACACACTGGCCATGACCTTTCCGGCAGATGCGATCGACTTCGCCTTCTTTGGCGCTGAACCACCGGCTTCCACTCACTGCTTCGACTACTGTTTCGTTTCTGGGGTATAGTGGTGCACCCATGTCTCATCCATGGTGACAAATCGCCGCACATCGGTCCAAAGATTGCCGCGAAAATCGTTTGCGCATTTGCTTTTGATCGGCATTCAGCAAATGCGGCACCCGTCTTGCGCAGAGCTTTCACATCCCTAAGTTTTTGTGCAAGATGTTTCGTACCCTCTCTTCCGATATACACACAGCCTCAGCTATCTCACTCACCTTCACTCGCCTATCGTCCAACACGATATCATGCACTTTTCGATGGTTTCGGGTGTGGTTGCGGTTTTTAGCCGTCCTTCACGTGGGTCATCTTCGAGGGACGTGCGACCACTTTTAAATTCAGCTGCCCACTTTTTAACGGTTGACATGGAAGGAGCAGAGTCCCTGTTTTGTCAACTTTGGCTGAATGTCCTTAGGGGTTAACCCATCCAAAACGAAGAATTTTATGACCGCACGATATTCAAGTTTATCCATTTTAACGAAAAACATTCATCACGTATACAACAAAAATTTGTGTAAGCAAACTACTTGAGAGAACAAGTTGAAACTTGTTATACGAACTAATGAAAAGTGCAGGAAACATACATTTTTTGCTGATTGGAACGCTATCTCTGCGTCAGGCCGAGAACTTTTCACCTTGCCTCGTAAACAAATTATCATTTTCATTAGCAAATGGGATCAAAGAGTATAATTCGTGACAGATGTGACCCTTTGTTTGGTAGCATTTGACCATTTGGTAACATAGAAAAATTTAGAGTGCAAAATGTTTTGGTCAAATGGTTTTAATTTATGTATTGCACTTGTTGCTTACCATGTCCAGTTGTTTTCGCTTTCAATTTTTATTTTTTTTCCGAGGGTAGGTGAAAAATCTTCCTAGACACTATGAGAATAGCAAGCGCGTGCTCATAGTAGTGTCAGATTCTTACTGACTAAAACAACACCACCCTTCGATGTAAATTTGTTAGATATCGTAACTAAGTAATAACTTATCAAGCAATTTTTCTATCATGAAATAAAAACGTTTATCAGGTTACTTTCCACTGAAAGATCCTGCATATTCCGCAATCTAGACGCGGTTCATCTTTATCTCGCCAAGTCGAAAGGTTTCGTCCTCTGTAGACGGCGCAATAAATTGCTCTCATTCAAAATTTGTAGGACTGTATTGTTGACATGTCCGATTAGTCGATTTCTATGCTTTCTCGCGAAGCTTCTAGTTTCAGCTTTGATTGTCGGAATTTCGGGATCCCTGTGGATATAGTCGTTTCTAATATACCACGACGCTTGAACAATTTCTCTTAGCACTCTATTTTGAAAAGTTTGTAAAATATTGGCATTTGTTTTCTTAGTACAACCCCAAAGTTGTATACCGTAGGTCCACACCGGCTTTAGCACTTCCTTGATATAAAAGCAGTTTGTTCTCAGTACTGAGCTGGGAATGTTTTCCGAGTAACCAGTACATTTCTCTATATTTGATTTCGAGTTCTTTACGTTTCATTTTCACGTGGGAATTCCATTTCAGCCTTGCGTCGAGTGTCATTCCCAGGTATTTTGCCTTGTTTGCAAAAAGTATTCGGGCCTTGTTTAGAAAAATTGGCAAGTCATTAGTTTTCTTATAAGTGAAATTCACGTGAACAGATTTAGATTCGTTGAGTGCGATCCGCCAGTCCCTCGTTCATTCATGTATATTATTCAGTGTGTTTTGCAGTTTTGCAGTCGTTTCTTCGATTGTGTGTGTGTTTTACCTCCTGCTAAGATAGCGGTGTCATCGGCAAACGTAGCAAGGATTGTGCTATCTTCATTCGGTATGTCACGAGTATATAACAGATAGAGAAGCGGCCCAAGAACGCTTCCTTGCGGTACGCCGGCCGAAATTTCTTTGAGCTCGGAGTATTCGACTCCATGTCTAACACGAAAGAGTCTATTCCCGAGATATGATTCTAGAATATGGTATAAGTATACAGGAAGAACTTGCCGTAGTTTGGATTTAAAGCCATCATGCCACACCTTATCATATGCTTGCGAGACGTCAAGAAATACACTTGAGCATATCTTTTTTCTTCAAGTGCTTTCTCGATTACGTCAGTAATTCTATGCACCTGGTCATTCGTCGAATGCTTACTTCTGAACTCGAACTGGTGGTCAGGGATAAGATTATTTTCGTCTATACCTGCGTGGAGACGCCTTATTTATCTCCTCTCGAACATTTTGGATATGACTGGAAGAAGCAAAATTGGTCTATAGGACCATTATGACCTCCGCAACTTTCTATTGGCTTGGCATGTGCTTTAATCTGAGCGTAGCATTTACAATATGGAGAAGTTTAATCAATGCTTTTCTAGGTAAAACTTTGAGAATTTCTCCGGTAGTCAATCATAATAAGGAGATTTCTCAGGTTTTATATTCTCGATCTCATGTTTGAGTTCCCTTAGCGTTGCACTTGTGAGTGTTAAATCGTCAGATGGTAAATCCAGCCTATTTATGTTGTCGTAAACCACTTGACCATCGTACGGTTTAAAGGTTTCTTCCAGGTGGACTGCAAAGACGTCCGCTTTTTCTTTATCTTCCCTTGCCCATTCATTTTGATTTCATTTAATTGGCGGCGGGGGGCTTTGGGCCTTTTGGTGCCTTAATAGTATTCTTCAACAAATTGCACAGACGATTCAAGTGTGCTTTATGCTGCGGAGTACGACTCTGTTGCCATTTTTACGCGCTTTTCTTTATTCCTTGACCAATTCTTTTATTTCCGGAGGATATCGTAAACCATATCTTTCCGACGTTTTCCTTGGATTGAGTGTACTATTCCAAGAGGGAGCTGTACGATCTCAACGAAGCGATCAACTTCAACCTCAAGTTGTCGTAAGTGAAACGCTCAGTTCAACATTATCTTCAATTTCGTTCCTAAAGTCTTCCCAGCTAGTTATTCTACCAGTTAATGTTGCTGGCTCTAGGTTATAGACTAGTTTTTTGCTCAAAGTCAAAATAACTGGGGAATTATCAAACGACAGATCAGCTCTCTTTAACTTTTATGTGGTTGGTGGATATTCCTTTCACAACCAAAAAATCGATCAGGTCAGTAAGTCGGTTTACCGGTCGAACGGAAATTACAACTGTACCTAGCCCATAGAGCATTCTAACTTTTTTTTGAGCTGTATCTTGAGCCGCCAACTGTCTAGGGAAATAAGAAACGAATTGGATTTAAATAAAATTTTGTCTATTTTACGCACATATATTCCAGATAGTGACTGGAATTTAAAAAAATTTAATAGAAATAGTCATAATATTACTAACCAAACAGGCAGACAATCGAGACATGTGGACTCAGAGAGAGTTGGCAACTTTGGTAACAATAGATCATTCATTCATTCATTCATTCATTTTCAATGGCCCGCTAATCCTTCATGAGGGTCGCGGGGGTAGGATGCTCAGGTGGACTCTCCATCCTTCTCGATCCTCCGCCATTGACTCCAATTCATCAGGGAGAATCCGTAAGCGGCTCCAAGAGAGATGTCGGACTTGATCCAACCATCTATTTCTGGGCCTTCCGCGAAGTCGTCTACCTGATGGCACGGCAACCATGGCGCGTCTTGGAAGCCGGTCTGGGGGCATACGCACTACGTGACCAAACCATCGAAGCATAGATCGTTCCGTTCGGAGAAGTAGCTGCTCAACGTTGAGCGCCTCGCGTACTCTGGTGTTGCGCACTCGATCCCTACGAGTTATTCCAACAACACCGCGAAGGAACCTCATTTCGGCAGCTTGTATCCGCGATCTTATTCTTTCGGTCACTACCCAAAATTCATGACCATAGGTGAGAGTTGGAACATACACCAAGTTAAAAACCGATAGCTTAGCTTGAATACTAAGTTCGGCCTTCCTTATAACAGATTGGCCAAGCTCTCTCAAAATTGATACAGCCTGACCAATTCTACAGGATAACTCGGCATTGCTCCTCCCATCACTCGTGAATAAAACCCCGAGGTACTTAAACTTCTCCACCTGCTTCAAAGGGACTCCACTAACATGCAGATTGCACTGAATGGGTTTTAGATCAATAGATCATTTCAAAGTAAAAATTCAGGACAAATAGAGCAACAGTATCATGTTAGCAGAAACCATATTTACAATAGCCAAGATAGAAATTTCAACAATAGATCAGGACAGTATAGATATCCTAACAATAATAGATCAGGACAATCTAGACAACATTCTTTCCAGGCATTTAATCCATCAGGACAAGCTAGGAATAATTATTAAAACCCACAACCCATGGAAATAAATATTTTAGGAGCCAATACAGCTAATGAAAATAGAGCTAGTAGTTCAGCCACATGTAATGAGGAAATAAATAGTATAGAGCCGACGGATTTTCGGAACTAAGCCTCGGGAATAAAATAAAATATGATTTTACGATAGGTAGAATAAAATATAAAGCTTTAGTAGACACTGGCTCCACAGTCAGTTTAATTAACTCATCAAGGGTTGACTGTAGTAATTTCCATATTTTTTAAGAAAAATCCGTGTATCTTAACACAATTAATAATAGAACTAAAGAACATATAGAAATTGTTGTTACTGAAGTGCCTAAAGAATTTCGGATGGGTTCTCAGAGCAAATTAAAATGGTATAAAATGCCATTAACCAATAAAGACTATGATCTTCTGGTGGGTATGGATATAATTAGGAAGAACGTGACTGAGCTTAATATAAGTAAAAAATTCATCAAATTAATAAACACCACGAAAATAAATCTATATTCAGAAGATTCTCAAGAAGTCGAATATTATGAACTTACAAGTCAAAACACCAACAAAATAGATCTTTCTCATCTAAATGTTCAGGAAAGAGAAGAAATACACAAAATATTAAAGCAATATCAGGATTTAATTTACAAGGAAGGTGACAAGCTCACCAATACAGATACCATAATGCATGAGATCAGGACGATCACTGATCAACAAATTAATTCTAGGCCTTATAGATTACCTCCAAAGCACGAAGAGGAAGTTCGGAGACAAGTTATAGAAATGGAGAAACAGGGAATTGTTAGGAAATCAAATAGTAGATATTCCTCTACCATAGTGGCTGTACCGAAAAAGGTCGGTAAATCAGGAGAACAAAAATTCAGACTTTGTGTAGACTATAGAAAATTGAATGAAATCACTGTTGACGACAAATACCCTCTGCCTAATATCGACAGCATATTAGATAAGTTAGGGAGAGCCCAATATTTCACAACTTTAGATTTAACTAAAGGCTATTATCAAATCAAAATGCATCCAAGGGATATCCATAAAACTGCATTTGTAACCCCAAACGGTTTATATGAGTTTACTCGGATGCCTTTTGGCCTCAAGAACGCCCCAGCGACGTTCCAGAGGCTCATGAATGGAATATTAAGGGACCACATAAACAAGATCTGCGTCGTCTATCTTGACGACATTTTGATATTTTCCACTAGTCTTAAAGAACATCTCATTGCCATTACCACAATCTTCAATGTCCTCGCAAAACATAATCTTAAGGTTCAGTTTGATAAATGTTCCTTTCTTCAAAAAGACACCGAATTTTTAATACTAGCGACCCCGAATACATTCAGGCTTTTGAAATACTAAAACAGAATATCATAAACTATCCTTTACTCAGATTCCCAAATTTCGAAATACCTTTTGCATTATTTACCGATGCCTCGAATTTCGCTATTGGTGCTGTGCTTAACCAAGAGGGTCAGCCAATATGCTATGCATCGAGGTCTCTCAATGACCACGAAAAAAATGATTCGCCCACTGACAAAGAATTCCTAGCTATTGTCTGGGCAGTGACATATTTTAGTCCGTACCTATGGGGAAATAAATTTAAAATAATCACAGACCATCAACCCATTAAGTATCTCAATAGAAAATACAACGGAAAAGAATTTTCCTCTAGAAATCAGAGATGGTTACTTAAGCTATCGGAATTTAATTATGAGATTGAATACCTAAGGGGTAAAGACAATAAGGTAGCAGATTTCCTGAGCCGCATTAAAGATGTTGATCAGTTAGACGATGAATCCGAATCCAATTTGGCTACAATCCACTCAGCACCGGAGCAGCAAGTAGAACATTTTCCGATAAAGGAAGAGATCGTAAATAAATATAAAATCCAACTAATCTTATCTAATTGTGTTTCGGTAGAAGACAAAGTAAGCCAGCGAAGAAGAATCATTCATGTATTGTAGATATGACTAAGAATCAGTCATATTGGGAAGATCTCTTCAAACGAACCCTCAATAAGGGAAAAGTAGGTATTTATACGGAATTGTCGTATCATGAATATAATAAAATTCAACAATGCCTGATAGCACTTTTCAGGGGCAATAAAAATATTTCATTCACTAAATGTACACTTAGAGCCCTGGAACTGCGAACTCAAGCAGAAACTTGTAAACAAATTTCCTTTTACCACGTAAAAGAGAGTAACCATTCCGGAATTGTAGAAACATATAGGACTTTAAAAAATAAAATATGCTAACCGGGGCTAGTCAAAGAAATATTAAAGGCCAACAGAAGCGCATAAAATCTTACACATGGATATTTACCACTTTAACAAGCTTTTCTATCTCACATTTATAGATAAACTTACGAAAAAAGCTTATATTTATAGTTTGATTAGCAAAAACTGGGTTAATAAACTGGAATGTATAGAGGAACAGTTTATTAAATTTGGAAAGCCAAAGAAAATTATTTGCGATAACGAATTCAAGTCAGAAAACGTGAAGGAGTTTTTTAGGGAAGAAGGAGTAGAACTTCACTTTACCAAGCCGAACTCCCATACAGGAAACTCTGACATTGAACGTTTCCATTCAACCTTACTTGAAATTCTCTTAACTATAAAGAATAAAGATCTTACAACAAATAGGAAAATTTATAAAGCAGTTAGAGTTTATAATAATAGGTTTCACTCAACTTTGGGAATGAGCCCAAATAGTGCAGGAGAGACAGAGCCGAAAGTTTTAAACGAAAAAATGAATCATTATAAAAACCGCACTTTGAACAAAAGGAATCCAAGCAGGGAAAACTATTATGAAACAAGAAGTGAAGGTTTTTTAACAAATTATAAACATTTACGTCATAAGGATGAGCCTTACTACAGAAAACAAAAATTATTGAATGTACATCCAACAACAGTTAAAAGACCTAATAAATTTGCAGGTTTTAACTCGGCTAATGCTGTGGACAATGATGCTGACATTCATGACGACAACAACGGTAGTGGAACCAGCTCTCCTAATCACCCAAATTCAAACTGACCAAGGGTTTACAATTCTTAATCGTGGTACTGTGGAACTCATCTATAATACGCAAACAATTGTATATATCATAGATACTGGAGAGATCGTAGCAGCAGTCGAAGCGATTGAGTTTAATTTGCAAAAACTTAAAATAGAAAACAGCTTCACAATAGTCAATGAAATTATAAATATTAAAGCAAAAAAGGGGGCCATAGCATCCACCTTCCGTCAAAAAAGAGATCTTATAAACTTGATAGGAACCGGTCAGAAGTGGTTATTCGGAACCATGGACAACTACGATAGGGAAGATATCTTAGAACATTTTAAAGTTTTAGATGCTAATAACCACAACGCAATAGAAAATTTAAATAAACAAATAGATATTAATAAACAAATTATGAATAATATAAACAATTTTAAAGTAACTATAGAAGAGGATAGGAAATATATATCCGAGGTGTACCATAATATAGTGGATTATCAAAGGAATTTAACTCTTAAACTTTTGAAAACCGACCAGCTTTTGAAATTAAAAATTCTAGAAGACAAAATTGACAATATAGATCTGACAAACAGGGT
This sequence comes from Brachypalpus laphriformis, assembly GCA_945910035.1. NCBI lineage: Eukaryota > Metazoa > Arthropoda > Insecta > Diptera > Syrphidae > Brachypalpus > Brachypalpus laphriformis. The sequence goes on from OX246754.1 coordinate 285,540,774, forward strand.
ATTCTACACCCAAGTATACTTACAGGAGAAGAAATAGTATCTACTGACTTAGATTTTTTCAAATTAATATATGCTAAAATAGGGGCATTTCAATTTAACAAAACAAAATTAATCTTAGCTATTAAGTTGCCAAAAAGTTACATTCAAACCCAACTAAAGATGATTGTCCCTATGCCAAATAAAAATTTTAAAGAAATAGATATTACTAATATAGACTTTATCGAGATAAACGGAACCAAGTACAATTATAAGTCAAATAATATTTATATCAAAGATTTAGAGAAAATGGATAATTGCTTAATGGACGGCATATTTAATTTTAGAATAAATAATAAAATCGAAATTATAAATATCGAAGAAAATTTAATTGTATGTAAGAACTTAAAGCAAGAAAGTATAATAAATGGTTGTGACGATCGGGATTTAGTTTTAAGCCGAAATTTTGTAATTAATATCAATAACTGCACAATCAATGTAAGGAACATTTCAATATCTAACTGTAATATAGAATTCGTACATAAATTTTCTTATGAAGAACACGAAAATGTTGCTATTAAAGAGAAACTTAATTTTGAAACCATGTTACAAATGTATCAAATTGAAAACCTGAAACATATCAATGAACTAAAATATCATAAGAAAAATAACTACATTATAAGTTCGACTATAGGTTTTATTGTATGCATAACCATAATTGTAATAGTTGTAATTTTTAAAATACAAAAAAAGAGTAAAAACATCAAAGTAGTTGTAAAAAATATAGAGCATAAAATCGATTTAAAAGAAAATAGAATTCAGGAGAATTCTGAATTAAAGGGGAGTGATGTTACACAAATGCAAGTCAGCAAACTTGCTAACGGCACATTTGTGCTACTTCGCAACAAACCATAGTGTCAATATAGCATTTCGTTGTCGATGGGAACTTTCTGGTGTTCGAAGGCCATCGGAAACGGAATGCGTTGACCTTTATTGGATTATGTACTTAGATATGAAATTAATGTAAAAGAGAAGTCAGTCGTTGTTGAGCTGAAAATAAAATTAGGCGTTCGAAAAGACCCGGTGTTTTTTATTTCAAGAAAAAGTTCTAACTTAACTCACGGGATAGTTTCGTCAGGTAAGTTTCACAGAGCAAACATATGTTATGTCAATTTTTTTTTTTTCTCGTACAAATATTTCTAGGTCGTCTAGTCTTTGTATGAGCCCGTTGGCGTTCCATGCAAGAATTTTAAGAAGTTTCGTCATGTTCGTTTTAAAATGCTCCCGTTGTTAAGCTTATATTCAAGCTTCTCCAATCTTTCGACAATAAGCCTGTTTGTTATTGTTTGTTCCTCAAGTCTCGCAAGGATAATGCAAGAGACGTGAGACGTTTTCCGAATTATCAGTGTTTGTTGGTGTTGATGCGCGTCTGCATGTCAGAATCTGATGGCTTTTCTTTTGTCGCTTTTACCTTGACCCGTTGTCGAATTTGATCTGTGTTTGCTGTCGCAGCTTGGGCATACGTTACCACGCCAGGGTCTGCTCGGTTATCCCTAGGCACCTTTCTTGCAACACTTTTCGACTTTTCCTTATTTACCGGTTTTGAAGGTGGGTTTTGCGGTTTTGTAAGTCTATCTCTTCTTTTCTACAATTCCTTGGCTACTTCACATCCTCTATAACTAGCCGGGTGCTTTCCATTGCAGTTAATACACGCTGCAGCGGTTTTTTTGTTGACGCCAAACTCTTGACTTAGATGTTTACTGGCGCATTTGACACATCGCGGTTCTTATCGGCAATACGTTTGCTTATGATTGAATCCTTGGCATCCTTTGCACTGAGGTATCAACCTTGTATTCTTGCGCATGGGTTCAATTTTTACGACGATATTCAGAATTGTTATTATTTCGTAAATCTTGTCTAAACTCTCAGCTCGGGCTGTGATTTTTTCATAAAAAAAAATACTTGGAGAAAACAATTACAGATTTGAACTACGAAACTTGCAGTCTCAATCCATCTTTAGCTCCTTTGGCCTTTTCTCCAAAGATTCACAAAATATATTTTTATCGAAATCCATCACTAGAAATAGATTTTATCATATCTTCCGAGTACTACATTGTTGCGATAATACGCAATTAGATTCTAACAACCGTTACTCCCAAGTATGGCCTTTGTTTCATCACTTGCTCAGAAGTTCTTGTTGTTTGCTCCAGTTGTCGAAAATTACACTGTGGATAAAGGTATGATGCCTTGCTTTGGACGCCATCCTAGAAAGAATTTATAAGTGGAAAACCAATCAGATAGGGCTATAGGTACATTTTGGGTAGGAACAAATCCAAATGGATACATAGTTTGATTTAAATCCCACTTTGGATCGATGGTATCTTCAATGCCTAAAAACAAAGAGTTCTCACTTGGAATGCCAGTTGCTCTAGACTTTTATCATGGGCTGATAGGCCGAGGCTTCAGTCTTAGCTTTCACCTATTTTTCGACATTTTTTTTTTTTTTCTACTGTCGAACTTCTTTCAGAACTGAATGTCTAGTGACCTATCATCTTCGAAGCGACCACCAAAAAAATTCAAATCAATAATTGCCACTAAATATTTCATCGCTACGCGGATTAGCCGACAGAGCGCGACACTTGTTGCCAGGAAAATTAGACAACTAGCACAGAATAGCTGATCACACACTCTTCCTTCAAATTCCCTTGCGAACTTCTTAACTTGTTCTGTAATACACGATTTAACCCCGAACTTCTTCTTCTTAACATGCTGGCAGATTCTCTTGAAACGGTTTCTTAAGTTGGGATTATATGGATGACGCCATCATTTTTTACGTAATTTATGTTTTAGTCTAATTGTTTTCAGTAAAGAGCGAGTTATCCAGGGTTTTAATCTTAATTCAGATTTTTTGATTAAAACAAAATATAAGGAATTGTAGATCAAATTATTTAAACTTTTCAAAAACAAGTCATATGCCCTCGAAGGATTTTCGTCTTCATAAACATCTTCCCAATCAGGTTATTGTTTAACTTGTTAAAGTCAATTTTAGCAGTTCTAAGTTCTGGAATGTGTCTCTTTTCATCTATACTTTTAAAGCTACTAAGCACAATGCCAGTCATACAATGATCAGTAATTTGGAGATCAAAGACAATTCCAACAGAAGCGTTATAAGACATATTTAAGAAGCGACCAAATACGTGGTCCAGACAGGTTCCTGCTATTGATCTCGTAGGCTCGTTGACGAAAGATGCAAACCCATGTTCTGAAAGAAGAACATTATAGGAATGTACAACAGAATTTAAATCTAATAGATCTATATTAAGATCACCCAAGAGAATAAGATTTCCTGCACGCACATTTCTTAAAAACGTTGAAAACTCCTCAATAAATACTTGAGTTGACTGTGAGTGGAGTCTATAAACACAAATGAAATCAAACCTTTCATTGTATATGCTGCATGAAATTTTTATAATATCCGCATTAGACAGACTACAACGTTTAACCTCACAATCATACAAATCTCACAGAAAAACTCCAACTCCACCTGCACAGTATGACTCATTAGGATTGGCATAAAAGTTGTAATTTGGCAGTTTATAATCGTCAATTTCGCAAGAAAAAATCCAAATCTCAGATACAAAGATCATATCGGGTAGATTTTCAAAAGCATCGATATTGGAAATTAGTAAATTGAAATTGCGTCGCAGACTACGAATATTTTGATGTATGTACAACATACACAGATTTAAAACCATTTGAAGATTTGAAGATACTATCACAATTAGTTTTAACGGTTTGAAAGCTGAGATCGTTGGTTATATGATCAAAATTATTTTTTATATTAAACATATTAAGCATAATATATATAATATATTAGATAAAGAACTAATTATCAATTTGAGTTATATCATCAAATGATCTTATAACAGTCACCTCACCATTATCAACCTTTCTTAAAAGAAATTGAGAGTTTTTAAACCATAAATACTTATAATTATTCTCTACTTTAATTTTTTTAGCTGCCATAAATAAAGCTCTTGTATATCTAGTATAACAATTATTGATATAAATACTTTTGTTTTTATTACCGACGAATAGCGAAGCATTCAGTTTCTTTCTGCCATCTCTTTTGCTAGACATTATCTTCTGTTTGACTTCAGGCGAAGAGAGAACGCAAACAATGACTTCTTCGTCATTCGATTTAGGCTTCTTAACTTTTTTCACATAGCATTTTTGTAATTTCTTCGGCAGGAACAATGACATTTAATGCTTTATCAAAGATGGTTTGTACACAGTTCAATTTGCTTACGAGATAATTTACTCTTCGCTGCAGTTTGACGTTTTCCTCTTTCAGTTCTTGAATTGCAGAGAGAAATTCGCTGTTGATGGTATGTTTTAAGCTAATTATCTCCTCATAAAGAAGTTGAAGAGTGATCGGGTCATTTGACTGCAATGGTTGCTTGGGAGTAGGCGGTGCGCTTGGTGGTGATTCTGTTTGCTGCTGCTGTAGTGGCATTTTTGTTGGCTGGATATGCGCTGGTGGAATTGAAACTGCATGATCTTGTTTAGCTGATTTTTGTGGATCTTTCGTAGACGAAAGTAGATTTTGGTTGTTTCTTAGTTATTGTACCGAGTGAATGAAGTGACGTTATTGGTTGTTGTTGTTGTTGCAGAGATTTGTGTCGCAAGGCACTACACTTGTCATAGCGATATTTATGATTATTACTGTTCATAAATTGAATATCGGAATCAGTGATATTCACACAAGTACTGTGAAAAATATGCGAACAGTCAGCGCATGCAATTTTTGACAAATTGCTTCGCTCCATCTATTCTTGGCAAACTGAGCAGTTCATATTTTTTCTTTTTTTTTTTTTTTTGTGAAAATGACTTCTTTAAAGAAATTTTACTTTTATACAAACAAAAGCGCGCGCCCCACGACACTTTCGTCTGATTGCTCTCTATCAATCCTTTCCCACGCCCGCACTGTGTGTAAACACGTTAGAAGTATTCATAATTGAGTGCGGGTAAATTATAAAAAAAAAAAAAAAAAAGCATGCGCCTATTATCACTCAATGTAATATTTTAATAATTTATATAATCGTACTCCATGTAAATACGAGTAGAATGAAATAAAACATACTAAATACTGGTTAAAAATAATGTAATAAATGCGTAATGTTTCAATATTGATGGTGCATTATCCCATCGTACCATATAATGTACACATCATCCCCAAGAAATGGTTAGTTAAATATTTTTTTGTACTATTGTTTTGCAATGTAAATCATTGAAAATTATTATAATTCGGGTTAAGCCCACGCACCAGCGTTAAGGTGCCTACCCTCGCAAAGATTGACAAAGGGATAGGTACAACAACTATGTATAAATCTCAAGCTCTGGAATATTTTGTAAAGTATTTTTAAAAATGAATTCGATGGCATAGCTAGAAATTGTTCCCAACATATTTCAAAGTCAAGACTCTTCACTCTAAAGCCCTACATATTGCCTCAGAGTATTATAAACCCTAACTCACAGAAGGACACACACCGTTTGGTATCTTTTCTTGTATTCGTTACACAATAATTCCAAAGTGATATAATCTTAATTGCTCTAATTGACCTAAATATTTTGAAACCAAGCCTCGATTCAACACCCTCGCTTAGCATTCAAAACTACAATAGCAACAATATCATTCACGTTTATTACAATAAAACCCCATTGTGTTTGTTTATAAAAAAGCCACCGCCGGCGAAAGAAACTATTACTTCGTTTATTTGTTTTCACCCGACCCATTGATTTGTAATAATGTTAACAAACTCAGACCCATTGCCGCAATAATATTATCGAGCATAAATGCGAATAATTTAGTTTTTTTCTTATTTAACTTGTTCTGCGTACACCGCCGGGAAAATACCATATAAGAAAAAAAAAATATTTCACGCCTGACGCGGTTGACCTGTGCATGAGAGTTGCATTACAGATAAATTCTGATAGATTATACGAGTAGCACACAACTACTTCAGAAAGCAATTACTGAGTATACTGGTAGCTACTCGTACAAGTGAAGTGGCTACGGTTTGATTTTCAAATTCATGAATTGTGAGGTGTTATGAGGTGAATAAATTGTGCGGCGGATTTTTTCTTTATTTTCTTTGTGGTTTCCCGAAAACTTATCACATTCCAGTCGCCTTAAGATACGAATTAGACAACTTTGAGAAATGTAATTTTAAAACTTGTTGCCACTACACATATGAAGGTGTCGGACTGCCATGGCTATAAAAGCGAAAGTATATATATAAATTTAACTAATAGAGCTAACACCAGAACTTCAAATAAATCGGCAAATGATTTCTGAATTTTGTAACGCAAATAGCTGTTGAATCTGAAGACTAAACCTGCCTGAAAATCAGCTGAATTCCGGCTTACAAGCAATCAATTTCAAATACAAATGTTCTTGTCGCCATCAGTTTATATTGAGCGATAAGACCCAGGGTGCGCTCATTATTGAAGGATCGGAGCATAGATTTTCTTCTTTTCTCTGTGAAAAATAAGAGACATGAGCCGGGTAAGGGTGGATGGTAGGATTAAGCTAGCATTCTGCTATAACACTCCATCGCAAATTACGACGCAGGGAGTCAAGCTAAAGTATCTGCCATCGCCTACAGTCTTGCACAGCTCTTCCAATAATAAATAGATCTGAGCCTTTTAGCAAAATAACGCAATACTCTAGTATTAGCATTCTACCCAGTAGTGATGTTAGGATAGTAGGATCATCTTCGTCTTCGAATTCCGCTGATGACAGGATCTATAGAGGAGAGATACATAGAGCCATGTCTCGCCAACTATGTCTATCTATGCAGGATAACGTTGGAGATCTCACACTACTCCATTAAAGTCTGTCTTATGTGCGATGTTGAGAAAACTTATACCTCTGTAGTTGGCGCAGTTCAGAGGGTCTCCTTTCTTCAGGATCGGGCGAACGATGCTAAGGTTCCATTCATCGGACATACTTTCGTCCGAACAGATTTTTCAAATGAGCTGGCGCATGGTCCTTACCAACTCATCTTCTCCTGCCTGGAAAAGTTCTGTAGCAAGGCCGTTGGCTCGAGCAGGTTTGTGGAATTTAAGTTTAGATATCTCTATCTTCGCTTTATTCTGATATCCCCGGGTTGACGAGAATGTTGACTATCGTTATTACTGTTGAATGGCTCTTTGCCTATAGGAATATAGGTCATTGTGCCATTTAGCAGTGTGTTCCTTCTATATCCTCAGCACTGACTCCGAATCTACTACTATATTACAATTTTCATACCAGCAGGCTTGTGTTTTGACTTTGAAACCCTGGCATGTTCTTTTTACCTTTTGGCAATATTTTCAAACATCATTCCTGTAATAAAGTCTCTGAATTTCCTCGATCGAGTGCTCCTTTTTCTTCTTTCTGAGAAGTCGATGTTCTTTTCTTTCTTCTTCCTTTCCCCTCCGCTCGTAGAGCTCGCGAGCAGTTCTAGTCCTTTCCTTCTATGTAGTACCGCCTTGTATGTCTCTTGTTTTGCTGCATGCGCTTTCTGGCATTCCTCATCAAACGGGGGGTTTCGTTGTGGTGACCGAAAGGAACCTAATACATCAGAGGCAGCATCTCTGATGGCTTGTTGGCAACGCCGCCACTGGTGTTCCGTATTTTCTGCTGGTGGAATAGGACTTAGATTGAGATTAAAGGAGATTCGATCGGCAAAGGCTCAGGCGGTCTCTTGCAATTGTACATGTCCGACGGCAAACTTCCTCGTAGTATTTCGTTGATTTCGCTCTGTTTTGGATATCCGCATCCGTACCTTGGCTACAACTAGATAATGGTCGGAGTCCACGTTAACTCCTCGGAAAGTCTGGACACCCAGAATACTGGAAAAGTGCCTTGCGTCGATCTTAATGTGATCGATTTGGGTGAATATTTTCTGATCAAAAGAGAGCCAAGTCCCCTTGTGAATATGAAGACGTGGTAACCGCGTACCAGTTACTACAACATTCCGTCTCGCCACTAGCTTGAATCCGTGCAGGCTATGCTTTTCGACCACGCTGCTAAACATGTCCTGCAGAGGAATCCCACAAGGCGGAGATCTGTCTCCTCAAATATGGCTTCTTGTAGTGGATGAGATCTTGGTAATACTGAAAGAAAACGGCTTCAACGCGACGGTTTATGCGACGATGTGGTTATCCTGGTTTCGGGGAAATTTCCTCTGGTCCTCAGTGAAAGGCTCAATCTCGTACTACAACTAGTGGATAACTGGGTCAATAGCAATGGGCTGGGAGTGAATCGCTCAAATACGGAGTAGTTTTTTCACTAAGAAGATAACGATCCCTAACTTCACACCCCCAAATATGGATGGTATTGAACTAAATCGCTCATGTGTAGTTCGATACCTGTGGATAATTCTCGATTCCAAACTAAACGCTAAGGATAACAATATCAAACGCACCAAAAAAGGAAGCTTAACTTTTTATTTTTGCGAAAAGGTATTCAGTAATTCGTGGGACTTCAAACCAGCTGTGGTGTAATGAATATGCATGGCGGTTGTAAGACCCATTCTTACATATGGTTCACTAGTATGGTACTTGAGTAGCAATATCAGCTTTTAAACCTCACCAAAATCCAGATGGCGGCGTTCATCGGAGTCATGGGATCAATGAAAGAACACCAATAGCAGCAATGGAAAACATGCTTAGTTTCATTCCGCTTGATATATATTATATATACTGTAACAGTCTCGCGACCAAAACTGGTGTAAGACTAAGAGGCCGATTTTGGTCACCAAGCCATTACGGCCATGCCTCCATTTTGTCCCGATGGGGGACTGTCAGCGAATCGACGGAAACTGATCACATGAACCCGATGTTAGCATTTCAAAGGATATTTTCTACAAGAATTCCTGGTAGAATATACTGGAAAAACCAAAGAACCACGAAGAAAAAATATATGGCCTTCTATACTGACTCGGCTGCTCAGGAGCTTTCCCGAGTACGCCTGGCTCTGCTCTAGACGCTTTGCTGAACTTACCTCCCCTTGATACTTATATCATGGGTTGCATTATCAAAGCCATCCATCGTCTTAGGCATGGCGGTTTTTGGTATACTCCACACTGGAACTTTGATGAACTTGCGCGACACTTATCTTACGACTCCTGTCTTATGGATATGCCGTCTGATCCAATGACACCAGAACTCCAGCTGATGCGCAAATTCAGAGTCGACTTTCCTTGTGTCCAGGACTGGCTTCGGTCAGAGTCTGAGCCGGGAATGGAATGTAGTCGTATTTTCGCGGATGGTTCCAAAACCAGTCAAGGGTCTGGCGCTGGGGTCTTCGTGGAAGTCGACAACATTAGACTTCACTTCTCGTTAGGCAAATATGCGTCTGTTTTCCAAGCGGAAACTTATGCAATCCTAATGGCCATGAACTATGTTGTGAAGAACAGGTGGAAGGGACGTAGCATTTGTGTCTGTAGTGACAGTCAGGCTGCGCTTTAGGCCTTGCTTAACCCTTTAACCACTTCCAAAATAGGTCGTGAAACCAAAATCTCTTTGAACTCGGTCGCAGTTCTGTCTCTTATCTGGGTCCCAGGTCACACTAGGATCTTGGGGAACGGGATCTCCGATGAGATTGCTAGATAAGGCTCAGAGGAGGCTTTCTCATGTCCCGAACCCGTGTTGGGTCTTCCAGCGTCCTCGGTTAGGGCTTCCATTGACGATTGGGTCTCTCACGAGCACAATTGTGTGTGGCATGACTCTCCAGATTGCAGGTTGACTAAACGCATGCTCCCGGACGTCTGTAAGAAATCAGTGGCATTCTTGCTGTCTCTCAGCAGAAAAGACTGTAGACAACTTATCGGCGTCTTGACAGGCCACTTCGCTTTTGCCAAGCACCTTAACGTGTTAGGCTTAAGTGACACTACAATCTGCGACGCTTGTGGAGAGAGCGACGACACCGCGGAACATTATCTCTGTGAGTGTTCGGCCTTTGCTCGTATCAGGTGGTAGATCTTCGTTGCGGATGTGGTGAGTGCTGGTACTGTAAGCTCCTCATCACTGAAGTGCTTGCTTGGCTTTCTTCGAAAGTCAAGGAAATTCCAATAAAATGGGTAAATCAGGGTTTGCTCTCTGGCAGTACAATGGACCAGTTGTGTCTGAGTGCTCCAGTCGAGTGTTTCCTATCCCGACAAAAAAAAAAAAAAAAATAAATACTGACGGTTCTAAGATGGACGTTGGAATGCGAGTCGGAGTTTATCGAGAAGCTCTAGGAATAAGCAGTTTCTCTAGAATAACCGACGACTGCAGCGTCTTTCAGGTCGAAGTCACAGCCATTATCAGGCTGCTGAAATTATACACGAGCGTAGAATCGTTGACACCCTCTGCCTGTTTTCTATCATCATAGAAAAGGTTTCCTTACTAGAGTGATGAATAATAGGTCCTCAGTTAGTCAACTATCTGAAGACCATGAAATGCAAAACTATACAATCTGTTGACAACCTGAATGTCACAAACTTGACTAAATTAGCTTCAATGGATTGATAACCTTAAAGTTCATTTGCAAAAATAAATATTAATACGTATAGATAATCAATCTGCGAACGAACATCCATACAAATACGCGTCGTGCGACAAGTTATGGTAAATCTCATAATCGATTATCTAGACTTTGCCAAAAACATAAATTTAATCGTTCACTACATGCGTCGCATTCGAGGAGATTTACCAAAATTTATTAAAATATTCCAGTCTGGCAGCGACTGTATTTCACAGTCCACTCTGAAACACTGGCTCCTCATAAATTACATAATCCGACGCATAAATTTGGTTCCGCCGAAATCAGACAAAAAGACAAAACAAAAACCTGTGAATATGCGACGACTTTCATTTGAGATTATCTCATCTCCTCAACATTGAAACAATTAATTAACTTTTTTTATGAACTCAACCTTTGTTACTGCAAAGCCTATGACATAACGAGCGCAAATTCACTTGTCAAATCTTTCAAGTTGCCGTGAATGCCGGACGAAACAAAGACCATTGATAAGATACATCATACATTTGACAAATTAGCTTCTTCTTTGGTGAGAAGGTAGAAAGTGAAACGCCTCTCTAGGCACAACGTATCATACGCGCAAATGCGTCGGAAGGCATTCCGAAGACTGCGTCACTTAATTTACCAGACGTGCACTAATGGAACAGAGTATCATGCAAAAAAGTTGTAAGCAAATGACAAAATTATGGGTAGCTTTTCGCTGAAAGTGAGTATCTGTATCTGCGGCGCATGGCATCTATGTATGAAGCAATTGGAAAAGTAACTTATCTTGATCGACACAACAAAGGGGCAAAAGAAAAACAAAATTAAGCCTCGAGAAACTATTTCTTTCTTTTGGTTTTGGTATGGCCTGCAGAAGAAGTTACATACGTTTCGCATATTGGGCCACCGATTGTACTCGGAGCAGTTTAAAGCTCTGATTTAGTGTGATTTCGAGTCGGATACTCTCGGTTTGAAGACATTGTCGCAGATTTTGTTTCGTCAGAGAAAATGCTGCCTCGGAATACTTTACATTCGAGGGATTCCAAGGTATTTATAGTTGTGTGGCGTGGCATGCACTGCTGCACAGTATCTGACTGTCAATTATCGCATTCAACAGGGCGCAGGTTATGCGGATTATAGCGTTAAGCTAATTCTTCACGGCTAATTATTCTGTTGTTTATTGTTGGCCCTATTGAGGAAAAGACGTCAATCAATTTTTGGTTATTAGTTTCAGCAGTTTAGAGGAATGAATGGTGGTATATTGGCGATTTGTTTAATTGAATTTCAATTAGTTACTATTGTATCTGTCAAGACGTTGTCTTGTTGCGAGGCTTATCTTTATTTTACAGCAGTTGATTGAAGAGAGATATCGAACTGGGAAATGACTCATCGAATATTCATGCTAGGTTAGGAATGGGAAACCAATGGCATTCTAAATATCGGATATATTTGGTCTTTTTGGAGCACTCAGACGCAACCGGTTCACTGTACTACCAGAAAGCAAATCCAAATTCTACTGAAAAATGGAAAGTCAAGTAAGCGTAGCAGTGATGAGGAGCTAGCTAGATAAGCTATCTGATACCACCAAAATCAGGACAATCGCAAAGAAAGTGTTTCAAAGTAAAGTTGCACTCTCGAAAAGAGTCGCAGACTGTAGTATAAGCTAAGCTCAGCGCACTAAGATGTTTAGCGAAAGCAAAGTGCCCTGTCAGGATGTCAGCAAGTTGTCTGAAGGCATTTCTACTAAGAAACAGCAAGAGTGCAGCAAAGGTTCAGAAGCATCTTCTTTGTCTGGCTGCATCTTGGAGAGTTAGGTATACCACACACAATAAATTGTGTTCGTAAGAAACCCAGTCATGAAACAAACTCATCGCGAATCTCATTCCCCTTGGTCTCAGTGTAATCTGTGACAGAGAGAAAAATCAAGGAGTTCAGCCTTACGACCGAATCCAGAGAGAGTTCTTACATTCACGAGCAATTTTGGAAGTGGTTACAAGGTTGAGCCATGCCTTAAGCACAGCTTGACTGTAACCACAGACATAAATACTCAGACCCTTCCATCTATTCCTAACAATATAGTTCAGGACCATTAGGATTGCATAAGTCTCCGCTTTAAAAACAGACGCACATTCGCTTGACGAATAGTGAGCCTAATTTGTCATCTTCCACGAAGACACCAGCACCAGACCTTCGAATGGTTTTGGAGTTGGTTCAAATCCTAATCGGAGGGCCAGTCTTGAAAGCAAGAAAAATCGATTTTAAACTTCCCGAAGTTCTGGTGTCATTAGACAGAAGAATAAGTGTCACGCGGGTTCATCAAAACTCTAAAGTGGATTATATCAGAAGCCACTCTATCTAAGGCAGTATATTGCTTTGATAGTCCTGCCTATGATATATGTAAGTATCAGGAAGAGGTACGTTCCGCAGTGCATTAAGGACGGAACGAGGACTCGGGAAAGCTCTCGTGTAGCTCAAATAAGCCGATCTTTGAAGATTGAGGCAAAAGGCAGCCACACACTTACGCGAAATTATAGCTGCATATATTCAAAGGATCTTGTTCGGTGATAAGTACAATATCTTGCCGTAAGCACCTCGCATTGCTGGGAAACTGAGAGCGCCTTGAATGCCTTCGACTCGACATGCTTAAAAATCTGGATAGATGACCTTAAGCACTTATTTCTCGTCAAATAATAACCTAAGTTTTGGAGTGATAGGGCGACAAACTAAGCATGATCCAACAGAAAGTATGGCAACAATATCCGCATATGCCTAACCATCTCTCATTGCGCATGGACATTGGACACCATATGAGAGTCGATTCAGTACAGCCAAACTAACATCAGTTATCGGTCTCGGACTTAGAAGAAAGGTCTCTGAACACTCTTTTACAAGTTCGTCAGAGATTTCATTGCCTATAATTCCGCTATGACTCGGTACCCAAATAAGAAAAACCATATTTTATTTGGAAAGCTTAGTCCATTCTTAAATTGTTTAAATGGTTTGTGGTAGTTTAAAGTGCCTTAGGTATAGCCTAGATATAACTACAGGTGTTGATACTTCCACCACCCCATCTACCATTAATTATCCAATTTGTAACTCCGAGTACGGCAAAAACTTCTGGCTGGACCCAAGTTGTTTTCCCAATTAAGAATAAGGGATATTGTCGCTCACTGGTGTAGAAGTATACATGATTCTCGAATTTTCAGAGAGAGCAGGATAAAAGATCGTTTAGAAAGGGGTCAGTTCAGGGGTCGTCTTTTAGGAGACGATAGTTGTGCATGCACCAACCATCTTTTTACGCCCGTTTTGAATCCCAGAAATCCTGCAATACTGCTCGTATTGCTACTCCAAATACGATTGGATGAACCATTGAAGTTTGGAAGGCCAGATTTCTTTGGAGAATGTAAAAATTATCATTGTAGCCATAGGCGTTCTACATAACCTGGGCATTATTATGACGTTTCAATACAATATAGTAGATTTTTCTTTCTTTTTGGTACAATTAAGGACAGTTGTTGCCATTTGCAAACTCTAGATATAATTAAAACGTCATATTACTATTGCATGGAGAAAACATTTTTTTTAATAAGAAAATTTAACTAATGGGTAACCTCGCTAACTACGAGTTAGTTAACTCATTGGTTATCGGTGTGTTAGCTACTTTTTATTAATACGGCTGTGGATGTACACAGCAATCATCCAGCCCATCGTCTTCTATCGATCCTTAGTCTGGTGAACTGCGGCAGAAATAAAGAGCTATCTGAATGAGCTCAACAAAGTGCAAAGGCTAGCAGCACTATTCACCACAGGAGTAATGAGAAGCGTGCGGCAAGCAGGCTTGGACATGATTCTTCATCTCCTCCTCCAAAAGGAGCCCATAGATTGAGGGAATCCAACATGTGAAAGGATACCAACTATGGACATGCGAAGATATTGAACAAAGTAAAGACAATGGGCAGAAAATATAGTTGGGAAAGCTTCACAGCCACATCGGAAAATATAGTTCCATACAATCATTTTAACATAGACATACTTATTCTGTACCCAAGCCGAGAGGACTGCAAACGATGGCAAACGACTAACAAAGGCCTCGTAGGGGCAGCATCTCCCGATAGGTGTTGATCCGCTAATTAACGAGAAAGAGCCACTGCAGCCGAAAACCTAACAGCTCTGTTAGTAAGCCCTACTCCCACCTCCTCGTGGTGCCATCTGGAGATTTCTTCGGAAATTGCTAACGGGAGAGGACGAATGGCGAGCTTCCTGCGCCAAAAAACAGGATAGGACTGTTTATAGCATCACTAAGGAGCTCATCGGTGGTCGAAACTCCAAACAACATCCAGTGGAGAGTCTAGACGGTAACCTTCTGATTTCGGACGAGGATTAGCTCACTAGATGGAGAGAACATTTTGCTACAGTGCTAAATCACTTCGATCTTGAATTCGAATGAGCAGTTCGAAGCAACAAATTCCCGAATTCGCGCCGCACCTCCCAGTAAAACCGAGATAATAACAGCAATCATGTCCCTCAAGAAGAACAAGGCGGTGGGTATTGATGGCATCCCTGCCGAGCTATTTCAAGCGGCGCCAAATACATTGGCAGATTTGCTGCATCCCTAATACGGAGAGCTTGGGATAGCGAACAATTTCCACAGGAGTGGAAAAGGGGGATGATCATTAAACTTCCAAAGAAGGGAAACTTGATGGATTGCGCTAACTGGAGAGGTATATGCGTTCTTCCAGCCGTGCCTAAAATAATAGCTAAATTAATTCTAGAACGAATTAAAGAACATTTAGATTCAACTCTCGATGTCGAACAGGCAGGCTTTCCGGCTAGGTCCTCCTGCATCGACCAAATAAACACCTTACGAATCATTATCGAGCAATGCGTTGAGTATAGGTCTCCGCTACAATTAATGTTTATCGACTTCGAGAAAGCTTTCGACAGATTGAATCGAGATGATATCTGGTTGGCCTTACGCAGGAGAGGCAACCCAGAAAAGCTTATAGCTATTATCAAGGCTACATATGAAGGCGGCAAGTGTCACGTCGTGCACAATGATAAGGTGTTGGAGGATTTTGAAGTCCAAAGTGGAGTACGTCAAGGGTGCATACTGTCACCACTATTGTTCTTGGTGGTTATCAGCGATGTACTCCGTGCAGCATTGAAGGATGGCAACTATGGAATTCTTTGGACTATGACATCTTACCTTAAACACTTAGATTACGCTGACGATGTTTGTCTACTTTCACATCGGATAATGGATCTTCATCTGATGGTCCAAAATCTAGAAGCTGAGGCAAACAAAGTGGGGCTAAAAATAAACACAGCCAAAACAAAAGCCCTGAGCACTTCTTCTAACAACCGCGCTCAACTTAACATTGCCGGACAGGAAGTCGAGAAAGTTGATAACTTTTTTTATTTAGGAAGTGTGGTCTCGGTTAATCGCGGTGGCACCGAACTGGATGTGTGCAGCAGAATCGGGAAGGCTAAAGCTGCGTTCGGCATGCTATCTAAAATCTGGAGAAATAATGTTATCAGCTTAAGAACCAAGCTGCGACTGTTCCGCTCCAACGTAGAATCAGTGTTGCTTTATGGGTGCAGTACTTGGAAGGTGGACACCATTAACACACGCAAGCTGCAAGTCTTCGTAAACAAATGCTTAAGAATAATCTTGAGGTTTTTTTGGCCAAACCGCATCTCTAACGAACAACTTTATCTGAGAACGGGCCAAGAACCTGTAAGCATTACTATACGAAGAAGAAAGTGGTAAATACGCCATGCAGTGGAATCCGCTCACCCAGGCAGGCAGAATAGCGGGACGCCCTAGGCAAACGTGGCGCAGAACAGTTGAGGAGAAATCGAGCTCTTTAGGAATGAGTTGGAGGCAGCTCAAACGCGTTGCAGAACTTCGAACAAGATGGTGCGCAGGCGTGGTTGACGCCATATGCCCCCCGAGGGGTTAAAGGATCTAAGTAAGTAGTAGTAGTATCTTCCAACCCGAAATCCTGGCAGCCACTTTATACATAGAAGACAGTCACATTCCTCCGTCAGACATAACGATATTCGTAGATAGTTAACCAGCTCCCAGGGTGTCTAAGACCTTGTGGCCTGTGCTAGATCGCAGAAAATCTGGGGAGATAATCAAGTTAGATAGATCGAGGTTAAGAACAGTGATAGGAATACTCTCTGGCCACTGTCTCCTAAGGAGGCATGCCGTGAGACTAGGGTTATCCGATACGGATGTTTGTAGGTACTGCGACGACCTACATGTCTCAGAGGATATAACTCATATACTCTGTGAATGTCAAGGAATTGCCAGGACAAGGCTAAAGCATCTTGGAAGATACTTCTTCGATAACCTTGAAGAGGTGAGGTCCCTAAACCATAACAAGGATCTTTTCAGATTCTGTAGGGAGATTAATTGCTTGGGAGAATGGGTTTAGGTCTTCTGCCGTGAAGGTTCCCTAGGGATCGCGATGGGCCCACTTTGGTGCCTAGTGTTTTATGATAACCTCATAACCCTACCTAACCTAACCTAGCCTAACCTAACCTAACCAGCTCTCAAATCAATAGAATCTAATACATAAAATCAAAGGCAGTCAGGAATCGTCGCGATTCACTGATCACCATTAGATATTACAAAGTCAAACTCTGCTAGGTACCTGGATACGGGAATGTATTGTAGAAGGGAACGAAAAGGCAGATGAATTGGCAAGGACGGGGTTTGCTCTGAATATCAGCGAGGCGGATACTTCCAAACTGCCACCGATAGGAAGATTGTATGGTATCATAGATAATATAACAGAGAAAGAGAATCCAGGGAGGACTGACCTACCCCTCGCCAAAGAAGACAAGACAAGGACCTGCTGGCACTGGATTGATCCTTTATCCACACACTAACTGGAGTAATCATAGGACACTGTGCCATTGGAGTTATGTCTTGCTAATGGAATACTGAGTCCAAGGATTTATGCAGAAGCTGCGGGGACGAGGAAGAGGTGGAATCAATACAACACCTACTTTGCCACTGTCCCGCCCTACAAGAATGACGCCTATGCATATGAGGTTCTAGGTCCTTTGTTATCACTGCAGAGGTAGCAGATAAATCATTCCTAAAAAGAGTACCAACTGGTTTATTGATAGGTAATAGAAATTATGATAGGTTTCAACTGCTTCCAAAATGATGATGCTTATTTTTATTCCCACTCTACCACCAAGGCTAACCGCAATTGACCTTTTAGGTCTCCGAGTGTGCGTGATGAGTCCTTTTTCCATCACACGCCCTTCAAAACTTAACCTAAATCAAAGCTAAACCTTGTTAAAGCACAAGGTGTTATAAGAAATATTTTTTCTTTGAATATATATGTCTGTTTTTGCGAATAGATCTCAAAGCAAAAATACATTCAAAGAATTATCAATGTCCCTGTCTACGAAATATGACCTTGTCAATGTTGTCACTTGCTGAAAGTCTGTGTGGCTAAATATAGATTAACATACATATATGGAAACTAACTGACAAAGCTTTTGTATGCATTTATATACGCTATAATATGTATTCTAAATGTCCAACAAAATAATTTTAAATTAAATATATAAACCGTAATTACTTGCCTGTACCCAGGTGTGCACTAAGTTAATTAAAAAAGTCAAGGTAATTCAGCTACAAGACAGGAAATAGGTAGATATTGCATTCAAAATGTATTTGATTCTTATGAAAGGAAAGGTAGAACAATACCCTTCTAACTGGCGGAACACCTTAAATGAGTATTGAAATGTGCTCTGATCGTAAAGTATCTTAGACAGATTATGACCCTCGTGTACAAATATTGTATTTAAATATAATACATATCTGAAAGTTATATTGCCATTATTTTGTTGTGTTTCTGTTAAATATCTATCAAGTCGCTCTGCAGCAGCTTATGTTGAGAGAAAGGCTTACCTGATAAAAAGGAATTGTGCAACAAAGCAATTTATGGTACGGTCTTACAGAACTTTTATAATTTCATACCTATACATCTTATAGCTTGTATGACTTATACGCAGATTTGTTGAAAGTACCATTTTATAATTAGCAATGATTTTTATGGAAGTGTACATATGCATGTATTATATATTTAACATTATGTTACCCTATTCTACACTTGTACACCCACACGTATCGAAAACTAGCGACAGGGTAGGTGCAGGTGTTTTCTCCAATACGCTCTCAGTCTCTCCTTCCACCTTCCAAATCATTGCAGTGTGCTCCAGGTGGAGATGATGGCTATTAAAGAAGTCTTATCTTGGGTTAATATAAACGTAATATCGGCATCTTTTCGGATAGCCAAGCAGCAATCAAGTATTTGGAATCTTTTTCTTTTAATTGAAAAGAAGCTCTAGATTGCCGATCATTTCTCATGGAGAGTTTAATATTCACCTGGGTTGGGTACCAGGCCATAGAGATATTCCAGGGAACTGTAAGGCAAATGAACTCGCCAGACATGGAGCAACAATACCCATTCTATAAGGTAGAGGTATCTTAGGTATACCAATCGCTACATGCAAATTTAAGTTGAAGCTGACTGCTATAAACTGGATCTGAAATGCTCTAAGAATTTGATTTCTCTCAACAGATGGCATATTAGCACTACAATAGGTGTTTTTTTCTTTTTTTTTTAACAGGTGTGTGGCCACGCCCAAATGGCGTGTATGCACTGCGACCAAGGAGATCTATTGTACCAGAGGCCACTTTTAGGACAGCAGTTCTTCTACTCTCCTTATGAAAGCTATAATTACGGCTGCGGAGGAGTTCCTTAGATCTTTTGGAGATATGATCCCTTTAAGGAAAAAGCTTCTCCTAGTGCTACACAGAGGTACACACTCACATAGTATGTGTTCTGCGGTTTCGTCCTCTTCTAGGCAGAGGTGGCAGGTGATATCCTCCGAAATTCTCATTTTGCTAAGGTGGTAGAGAAGTTGACAGTGACCGGTAAGGAAGCTCACAAGCCTTCTTATGTCATTTCTGCCGTATTTTAGGATATCAACTGCCTGTCTTTGGAAGGGTTGGACAGCTCTTTTAGCCTGCCTGAGACCTTGGGAGTTATTCCAGTGGGAGATGTACATGTTGCGTTCCCAAATGTTTAGGGTAAGTTTGAAGGCGGAATCGGATATCCCGCTGAAGGGTTCAGGTCCAGTGAACAACTCAGAGAAACCCTTCTTAGCTAGCAGGTCTGCAGTTTCATTGCCGTCAACGCCTACATGACCCGGTACCCACCACAATTTTACTTTATTGTATCGGGCCAGATTTTATAAGCTGTCGAAGCAGCTTAGAACTGATTTTGAACTGATCAAATGGCAGAACAGTGCTTTGAGCGCGCCGCTTGGCTATCGGTGAGTATATGGATAGAGGCACCTTTGATGCCTGAGCGCAGGTTAATGTTAGCACAAGTTTCAATGGCGTAAAGCTCGGCCTGGAAAACACTAGGACTCTTTCCGAGTGATTTCGAAATTTTATGGTTGGGTCCATACACACCGGCGCCAACTCCTGAATCCATTTTTGATCCATCGATGTACCACACTATACCTTTTGGATCAAGCGACGGTCCGCCATTATTGCATATATCACGGCTTGGGATCACAATCTCAAACCTTCTACCAAAGTAGAGTGATTTGGGCGTAAAGTCGGAGACCGTGCTGAGCATGTCTAGCTCGGGGAAGTCGGACAATAGCTCCATGAGATCCACGTGATCCCATAGCATCTGATTTTCTAAGACTAACTGCACTGCGGAATGACAATTTTTTTTATAAATATATGTAACGGACTAAGTCCGATTATGGCTTCAATGGCTGTTGTGGGACAAGAGTGCATAGTACCTGTGATGTCGAGGCAAACTAGTCTTTGAAGTTTTGTGAGTTTATTAAAGGTTGTGACCTCTTTGGTTTTCGTCCACCAGACTACGGACGCGTATGTCAGAATGGGTCTTACAACCGTGGTGTATAACCAAAAAATGACCTTTGGAGATAGGCCCCAGGTCTTGCCGTACATACGGTGACAGGCCCACAAGGCAGTTATCGCCTTGGCAATTTAATGCTTAATATGGGAGTTCCAGTTAAGCTTCTTATCCAGGACAGTGAACCATACGTGAGAATGGGTCTTACAACCGCCGTGTATATCCAGTACACCACAGCTGGTTTGAAGCCCCACGTATTACTGAATCCCTTTTTGCAGGAGTAGAAAGCTACGCTTCCTTTTTTGATGCGTTCGGCAATATTTTCCTTCCAGTTTAGTTTGGAATATAGAATTACGCCCAGATATTGAGCTGAACTTGAGATACTTAGTTCAATGCCACCGATATTTGGGGGTCTGAATCTAGGAATTGATCTCTTCTTAGTGAAAAGAACTACCTCCGTCTTTGAAGGGTACACTCCCAGCCTTTGCTGCTAACCCAATTATCCACTAGTTGCAGTGCGAAGTTGAACCTTTCACTTAGGACTAGAGGAAATTTTCCCGAAACCAGGATAACAACATCGTCCGCATAGGCTGTCAGGTTAGAGTCATTTTCCTTCAGTATTACCAAGATCTCATCCACCACAAGGAGCCAAATTAGCGGGGACAGAACTCCACCTTGGGGTGTTCCTCTGCAGACCTTCCTCCGGATGGTTACATCTCCTTGCGTTGAACAAAATAATCCTTGATTGAATATACCCCTTACTAGTTACTGCAAATGAATTGATCAACATATGTAACAAAATTGAGGATAGGAAGTCACCAGGCTCTAACGCCATCCCAAATATAGCTCTCAAAACGGATTCAAAGCGTGCTTAGATATGTTCGTAGAAATGTACAATGCGTGTTTGAAAGAAGAAGTTTTTCCAGAACAGTGAAAAGGCAGAGCCTGGTACTAAACCCCAGAGGTGATAAGCCACCAGAAGAACTTTCATCATACCACCCGCTGTGCATCCTAGACAGAGCAGGAAAGGTTCTGGAACGAATCATCTCCAACAGATTGGAAACAGCGATTGAAACTGCAGGCAGGCTTTCGGAACACCAATATGGCTTCTGGAAGGCATGCTCAACAGTAGATGCAATCAGCTTAGTGATTGAAACTGCACAAAACGCGATAGATGGCAAATGGGGGAAAGGGGGTTCCAAGAAATATTGCTTAGTGATAACCCTGGATATCAAAAATGCATTCAGCACTGCAAACTGGAGCCATATACTTGAGGCACTTAATAATGTACGAGTCCCAGCGTATCTCATAAAAATCGTGACGAATTACTTCAAGCTCAGAGTCTTAAACCACGACACAGACAATGGACCAAAAGAATACAAGATCACTGGCGGAGTACCACAGGGGTAAGTGGTAGGTCCCTTATTCTGGAACGTCATGTACGATGGGATCTTGCGCCTTCCAATACCCGAGGAAACAAAAATTATCGGATTTGCGAACGACATTGCAATCGCCGTAACTGGCAAACTACTGGAAGAGGTTGAGCAGATAAACAACTCTACAATTAGGACCGTACAGAACTGGCTGAGTTCGGCTGGCCTCACGCTCGCAGAACATAAAACGGAAGCGGTTCTTCTAAGCAGCAGGAAGAAGCAGGAAACGATACATTTTTCTGTGGGTAGCCACATAATAACATCGAAGCCCCACATGAAATACCTCGGAGTCATACTAGATATGAGGCTTTCATTCAAGGATCACCTCAAGAGTGTGTCTCACAAAGCAGCGAACGCCAGCACTGCTCTCGCACGAATCATGCCTAATACAGGAGGCCCTAGTCACAGTCGAAGATTACTTTTGGCCAGAGTAATAGCGTCTATAATCCTCTACGCTGCACTAATCTGGGCGAGAGCCATGACGACTAAAACAAACAGAAGTAAGTTTGCCTCAGTGTACAAAATATGTACATTAAGAGTATGGTCAACCGTACCACGCCCAGCGATGCAGCCTTTGTGATCGCAAAAATGCTCAAACAGACAAGTACAATCATGATGACAACCCCTACTCAGTGTTATCACTTGGATTTTGAAAAAAAGGACACTACTATCCAGAGTTGTTAGCTCAGTTCTTCTTTATGCGAAACTGACATCAGCCTACAGACTCTGCGCTATACGGACCATCAGTGGTTTTAGAACTGTCTCTGACGAGGCAACCTTTGTTACAGCAGGAATGGTTCTGATCAACATCCTCGCGAACGAGATGCAGAGAATGTAGAATAGAAGAGGCTCGAGCCATCAAGAGGCTAGCGAAAGAAGAAAGGGTAAAGAAGAAGAAAAAGCAGCTTCAACAGCTGTGTGGCAAGCTTGATGGGATAACACAGTTAAAAGCAGGTGGACCTATAAATTCATCCCCACAATCGACATTTGGATAAACCGAGCACATGGGAACTGCACGTACCACCTCACGCAGTTCCTGGTTGGCCATGGAGGCTATCGTAAATATCTTCACCGGTTTGGACACGATAGATCTCCTTCGTGTCCAGAAAGTCCAGACCAGGAGGAAGATACGGAGCATGCAGCGTTCTACTGTAGGAGATTTGAAAATTGGAAAAATGATCTTCCCAGTCCTCCATTCCTCACAGACCATATGGTAAAATCTGAGGAAAAATGGATGGAAATTTGCGCGTTTATTACGCAGGCGCAAAAGGAGCTTCGAATTCAGAAAAGAATACGTCGAGAAGCATACATTATAAATTGCTTACCAGCCCCGCAAAGTAATGCCTGACGGCAGTCCCGCGGGGAGAGCGGTCGAAGTGTGCTGGTTGTGAACTAGTACGTAGGCGCATTCCTGGCATCGATTATTCGGGCTTGCGAATCGTGCATACTAGAAGCCCGGGCTTCTAGTATCTTTCGAAGATTACCACATCCCTTGGCGCAACCAAAAAAAAAAGACACCCATTTGTAAAAACTATTTTCATAACAAGGACAACTATTCAAATAAATGGAATATGTTCTAACGATATTACATACATATATATTTAACTATATATACAAGAAAGAATACATTGCATCAAATGGATTCAGATTAAGTGTGTGAAAGTGAAGTGCTGTACAAATAGTTTCACGAAAAAAAGGTAGCTAGAACGAAATGAGCGCCAAGACCAAATTTAACAAAAAAAAATAAGTGAAATATGTTAAGTGCGGAAGAGTTAGTGTATTGAACCAAAAGACGAAAGACTTAACTCAGAAACAGAGCCGCCAGCAGTTAAGAGAAACTGTACCTCGTGAGCATACAAAAAAAGTGTCATCTTCCCTCGCGCCGTCGTATCTTCTCTTCCATTAAAGATTCTGACTCGAACCCATCCTCCATAAGAATTGTGAGAGTCAACTCAGCGTATGTGGAAAGTACCCGCTAGAGGAAAATACCCTCAATTTATCCACAGAAGTCGCTGAGTCCCACCATGAAAGTAAACTGAAGGTACGTGACGATAATCTATCTAAGTCATACAAGACCGATCAAATCCATTGGTGTTAAATTCTGAGTCGAGGGCCTTTTACGGGACGTTGGGATCTTGAGCGCAATCATGCAACAGTCATGATTCAAATTTGATTAGCTATTGTGCATCATCATCCATTTAATGTTGTGTTACTGAATCAGGTCATGTAAAAAGTGCTCGAGCTTGGACCTGGCGGATCGGCGGCACAGCGCAGCAAAATATCATAGATAGCGTCAATACTGAGCTAAATAGTTAAGGACTTTATCTACTAAAGTTCACTGTAAGCTCCAATTATGTACATTTAGTGCGATTTCATTTACATATATATGGATGAATTCCATAAGTATATGAAGAAAATTGCTAGTTATAGCATTGATCCATCCCGGATTGTAGTGCTAAACTGTACTGTAAATTGTAAGCTCCTGTGCATAATCTTGCAGGCAACTTCCCTGTTTTTTTTTTTTTTTTTTTTTGTCTTTTAATTATTTGCGGACACTCAAAAGATTGTGAATATCCTTAAAATGTTTTACACAGTGTGGGCGTTGGAAATGGTAGACAGAGAGAGAAAGATTGGTGTAGTGGTATGAAACTTCGATATTCGGTTTCACAAGTAATAGTCTTTCCAGTGCTTGCATAAAAGAAATCTTATAGAACTATAATTCCAATAATTTAATACACACGCTATCGTAATGTGAAACAGCAATTAAATGAACTATCAGATTTGAACTGGTGTTACGACTACCTAGCATTCGTATTTCCAATAAATATACTCATTGTGATACATACAATAGATACTTCGACAGGTAATTCATTGTAATACATTCTCTATCTGGCAATTAAATGAGCTATTGCTTAGGTTTCGCAACATGGATACACAATTTATTCTCTCAAGCGTGAAAAACTGACCAACTAAACATAAAAATAAATCTAAAATGAATTCAAAATGCTAGAAAAGAGGTAAGGCACAAAATCATCATGAAGTAGGTGAATACCTTAAGACATCGTAAGATCATGTTCTCTTAATTTATTTAGTAATTTACAGCAACTCTGCGAGTAACACCGGAGATTTTCATGAAAATGGAAGGAGGTGTGTTTTAAACCGTCTAACTCTGTGTAGTCTAATGTCTTTGGAGTTTTAACTATTTGTAACTCAATTTCAAGTGTATTGCAAGGAAGAGAGACTACTTTGGTAAACCAATTTGAGTTCGTCAGAAATAATTCGACGTAGCATACACTACGAGTAGTTACGCCCTTTATTTTCTAAAACAAGTTATTTGGAATCTTCTTAACCCAAAAATGTTCATTGCTTGAATTTTGAACATCTGAAGTCCGGATTTCTACGCCTCGAGTGCCTACAAGGCAGTAAGTAGAGACACGACAACAGAATACACTTTCAGAAGATAGTTTCTCCCTTGTACGAATTCTTTCAGTCAATGAGAAATCTTTAGACAGTACACTAAGCAGTATATAGTTTTGGGTTATCACTCGTAAATTTTGGAGCAGATTCTCTCAAAGATGAGGCGGTAAAAGGCTTCCATCCTCTGCGACTTGTCCGACTCATCTTTCTTTACTCATCTTATTCCATCTCGGTTTACTTGCTTCTCTGTTCATTGTTATCAAAAAAAAAAAAATTATATTGTAATAAATAAATAATTGGCGCAACAGCTCTTAAAGTGCCAGGGCCTAGCTTCTCGCAACGGCTCATGTTGCACGAATGGAAGGGACCTACTAACTGTGCCCTATCCGAAGGGCAATTTATAGTTTGAGAAACTTTTTCGTGACAACAATACTCTTGGATGTTTGTCAGACGTTCGCGAGAGGTGGGACCATGAAAACACTTTTTGGTGTTTTTTGGGATTCGAACTTGGAACCTCACGCGCAGTAATCCGACACACTAGCCTCTTACGCCACGGCGCCCAGTATTATCAATGTCATACGAATCCCAGTCTGTGCGATGCATATTTCTGGTCATGCATCTGATCAACCGATATGCAACCAAATTAATTCTTGCATACATACCTATAACCTGACCATATTTATGAGTTACTGGAATATTTGATGATGATCATTTTAAACGTTTGCCATTTCTTTTTGAGGGTCTCTCTGTGTAAGAAATTTCATAACGCAGATGCTATAGAATAAATTAATCCATCCAATTATTTAAATTAATGGGTTCGAGTTAGACATACTTAACTTGACCCAAGTTAATTAGTAAAGGTTAAGTGATACCTATATTCAAGTCGGCAGTTCTTAGGGTCAGAAGGCTTACAGGTTTTCTGAATAAATTAATGACATCGAACCTATGGCCCTTTTAAAAATTCTGTCATCAGTTTCAAATTTTCTACACACCAGTCGCCTAAAACTAGAACTGCGGATTGCAGTGGTGTATACTATCCAATGGTGCGTTAAACAATTTATAATTGCTGAGTTGCCCCACTATTAGCATGTCTTAATTTTATTAGGTATTAACACATAATGTAACAAACATCATGAATCAAAAGCATATCAACACCTCTCATGCTCTGAATCACTTTTATTTCCGGCAGCCGGCGTACTGCGGTTGTAATTCATGCAAATGTATAGTTAAGTCATTGGGGGTATACATACGTGAGACCATGAAATCGCACCAATTTAATTGTGGTCTTATACCTGCAGCTGTAGGTACTACCTCCCAGGGTATTTTAATTAAAACAAAAGCCGACACTCCAGTGTGGTGATACGAATAAAACCCCGAAAACCTGATCAGAGTTGTGAGAAGAAAAAAAAGTAACGAAAAACTGGAAATTCGCAGCCCCAACTTGGTGATATGAGTTACGGCTGTTTTTTCTGAAAAAATCGTAAATAAATTCAAGGTTGCTCAAATTCTGTCAGCGCTGTAGTTGTTTTCCTACAAAATGAGTGAATTTGTGTAATTTCGATGCTAATTGTCCACTAAACCACTTCCGACAGCATTCCGGGTCTGTGACAACCACTCTTCGCTAAAAAACTTCATTGTTTGCAAATTATTGTATCTGCACCTGACGCCTATCATTCAAGTGCAATGTGCTGTCATTGGCCTTTTATACAACAAAATTTTGATTGATTTCGCGTCGATTTGACCCCACCTGTGTTCGCAGTCAATTTGATACAGATGAATGTTGGAAGCTGCACACAATCACGGGGGACCTACTTTCACTTGTTGTGAGCGACGAAGTGTATTGTATTGAATTATCTGTTGAACAACTCTTCTATACCCACTTAAAGGATGTGGGTTAGAGTGTAAAGAAAAACGGGAAAATCGCGTCACGTAATAATTGCAGTTGTATATAACATGTGCATGTATGAGTACAGGTGGATGGCAATTTCATCGGTTTCTTGGCATCCAAAAAGCAAGTTTGTACAAATTATCACATACAACATGGCATGGGTAACGAAAGGCCTTGGATTGGTATCTTATCCCCATGCGATAACTTGGCACCATTGAAATAGATGTGGCTATTTACCATGTACTCGTACATATTATATTTCACCTCTCAGGGATGTTAGCTGATTTGATGTGTTAGCAAAAACTAGTCGTGTGTCCTGCATTTTAGTGTCTGGAAAAACACGATTGGAGCTCTTTTACACTGTTTCTGGATTTCCTTCAACATGAGTACTGGCATGTATGTGCTATTAAATTGTCAACAAAAACACTAACACTCGTACACGTTTTTGTTTAGGATGTCAATATCTGTGGTTTATCATTATACTCGTAATCCTAATAAACATCAACAAGTTTTTTCCAGGAAAACAACTTCGAACAGCTTTACTGTCGTAAACTTCTTCAGCAATGAAACAGATATATTGCTAAAAGAAATCACGTTGGAAATCTGTATTGTGTTCCAATTGAAGTCATAAGAAGCACATCAGCATGGTGCTACCATTTGTTTTATTTCAATATTAAGAACCAATCAACTAAACACGACTTCCGTGCTTCAAAATCATCTTTTAAAAATATAGATTTCTGCTTAGTCCCAAAAAGTTCCATGTTTGGAAGAAAAATATCAGAACAAAAGTACGTTCAGTTCACTTCAAATAAATGTCACACAAGCATGAAGCGTTTTAATTTGTTTGTGATTTAACAAATTATCATTTACCATTGAGATGTTTACACTATTTGATGCATCGCCCAATTCTCATTCGGTTCCAGACTGTGTCAAACGTTGTCAAGTGACAAAGGGCTATCAATTTGGTATAACAACTTTGTTGATAACATAGCTGAACCTAATTGTCAAACAAAAAAGGTCAAAAGTTTGACAGTAGGCCAAAAATTCAAAGCCTTAAAAATCGATTAACCAAAATTCGAATAGATGCCTTCCATCTTCTGTGTCCCTCAGACAGAATGGAAATTATCTTTTCTGAAGATATAATTCAATTGAAACTATACTTACTAATTTTCTATTCGAATCCAAGTTAACATTTTGGCAAAAAGAGCATCTTACCATATATGAGGTTCCAAGTTCGAATCCCAGAAAACACCAAAAAGTTTTGCACGGTCCCACCTCTCGCGAGCGACTCATGCTAACTCCAGCAGCACGTAGTAGCCTCATATCCTGGAAACCCCATAGTGACCGGATATTGACGGCTGAGTTCCACAGCAGAGTTAGAAAAATTACCATCATACAGTGTTATGCTCCGACTCTAGACGCGACTGAGGATGAAAAGGATAATTTGTATAGCCACTTAGGCGCCGCCTACAACCAAACGCCTAATGGGGACATCGTAATGGTAATGGAAGATCTCAATGCCAAGGTGGGTAGCGACAACACCATGCTTAAGCACGTGTTGGGAGTTCACGGCGTTGGAGACCGTAATGACAATGGTGAGCGGTTTGTGGACTTCTGCAATACCAACCGCCTAGTCATCGGAGGTACGCTGTTTAAGCATAACATCTGCCATAAGATCAGTTGGGTCTCTACTGATAGGCAACGAACATCACATAGGCAACATTGCGATCGGTCGCCGCTTTAGAAATTGTCTCCTGGACGTCCGAAACAGACGTGGAGCTGACGTCGGACAAGAACGAGATCACCATCTTATGGTAGCTCATTTACGCCTTCGTACTGCATCCGTCAACAGCAACCGCTCAAACCTACTTAACATCACCAGGTTTAATATCGACAGGCTCAAGGTTCCCCAAGTGCGCCAACAGTTCAGGGACCATCTTGCCTTAGAAGCAGAAGCAATCAGCAGCATAGAGAACATGGATGACCACTGGAGTGCTGTGAAAAATGCTTTTGCGACTGGGGCACGCACGTATGTCGGTAAAAAGCAGAAACACCACCGCACATGGCTTTCTACAGACACCTGGAGACGGATCGATGAGCGTACAGCAATCAAGGCTTGGATTGCAGCGGCCTCAGCTGTAGAAAGAACCGAGCTTGAAGCCCAATACCGTGCGAAGAAGAAAGAAGTGCAGCGTAGTGTGAAACATGACAAACGTCAATATGTCAACTCACTGGCCTCAAGGGCTGAAGAAGCAGCGAGTAGGTGCGACAGTAGGACTGTTTACAACATCACTAAGGAGCTCATTGGTGGTCGAAACTCCAAACAACGTCCAGTGAAGAGTCTAGACGGTAACCTTCTGATTTCGGATGAGGATCAGCTCACTAGATGGAGAGAACATTTCGCTACAGTGCTAAATCACTTAGACGACGGCGGTATGATCTTGAATTCGAATGAGCAGTTCGAAGCAACAAATTCCCGAATTCGCACCGTACCTCGCAGTAAAACTGAAATAATAACAACAATCAAGTCCCTCAAGAAAAACAAAGCGGTGGGTATTGATGGCATCCCTGCCGAGCTATTTCAAGCGGCGCCAAATACATCGACAGATTTGCTGAATCCGCTAATATGGAGAGCTTGGGATAGTGAACAATTTCCACAGGAGTGGAAAAGGGGGATGATCATTAAGCTTCCAAAGAAGGGTAACTTGATGGAGTGCGGTAACTGGAGAGGTATATGCGTTCTTCCAGCTATAGCCAAAATAATAGCTAGAATAATTCTAGAACGAATTAAAGAACATTTAGATTCAACTCTCGATGTCGAACAGGCAGGCTCTCGCGCTGGATCCTCCTGCATCGACCACATAAACACCTTACGGATCATAATCGAACAATGCGTTGAGTATAGGTCTCCGCTACATGTACTATTTATCGACTTCGAGAAGGCTTTCGACAGCTTGAATCGAGATGCTATCTGGTTGGCCTTGCGCAGGAGAGGCATTCCAGAAAAGCTTATAGCTACTATCAAGGCTACATATGAGGGCGGCAAGTGTCACGTCGTGCACAATGGTAAAGTGTCGGAGGACTTTGAAGTCCAAAGTGGAGTACGTCAAGGGTGCATACTGTCCCCACTATTGTTCTTGGTGGTTATCAGCGATGTACTCCGTGCAGCATTGACGGAAGCTAATTCTGGAATTCGTTGGACGATGACATCTTACCTTAAACACCTAGATTACGCTGACGATGTTTGTCTACTTTCACATCGGATAATGGATCTTCATTTGATGGCCCAAAATCTAGAAGCTGAGGCAAACAAAGTGGGGCTAAAAATAAACACAGCTAAAACAAAAGCCCTGAGCACTTCCAATACCCGCGCTCAACTTAACATTGCCGGAAAGCAAATCGAGAAAGTTGATAACTTTCTATATTTAGGAAGTGTCGTCTCGGCTAATCGCGGTGGCACCGAACTGGATGTGTGCAGCAGAATCGGGAAGGCTAAAGCTGCGTTCGGAATGCTGTCCAAAATCTGGAGAAGCAATGTTATTAGCTTAAGAACCAAGCTACGACTGTTCCGCTCCAACGTAGAATCAGTGCTGCTTTATGGGTGCAGTACCTGGAAGGTGGACACCATTAACACACGCAAGCTGCAAGTCTTCGTAAACAAATGCTTAAGAATCATCTTGAGGATTTTTTGGCCGAACCGCATCTCCAACGAACAACTTTATCTGAGAACGGGCCAAGAACCTATAAGCATTACTATACGAAGAAGAAAGTGGCAATGGATTGGACACACCCTACGGCGCGAAGACAACTCCATTGCAAAATACGCCATGCAGTGGTATCCGCTCACCCAGGCAGGCAGAATAGCGGGACGCCCTAGGCAAACGTGGCGCAGAACAGTTGAGGAGGAATCGAGCTCTTTAGGAACATACACACATGATTTCCCCACAAAACGCCATAAGCAATTAAATGAACTTACTTACTTAGGTGGCGCTACAGTTCGGGGTGAACCTGGGCCTCAACCAAAAAGCCTCTCCATTTAGCTCGGTCTTTAGCTAAGTGCCTCCAGTTGCGCACTCCAAGTCCAAGTCGAGATCTCCTTGAACTTGTGCGCGCCACCTATGACGATGATTCCCTCTACTGCGTCTTCCCTCGGGGTTCGATTCGAAGACTCTGCGGGCCTGAGCGTTGGTGTCCATTTGCTCTACATGTCCTTGACATCTCAGACGTCCAATACGCAGTTTTTTGACTAGGTCGATGTCACTGTACAGCTCGTATAGTTCGTGATTGAATCTTCTCCTCCAAAACCCGTCAACGCAAACGGGACCGAAAATCTTACGAAGAATTTTTCTCAAAGCGACCAAGGATATCTTCATCCTCTTTTAATAAAGTCCATGTTTCAGCACCGTAAAGCAGGACTGAGATGATCAAGGTCTTATATAGAGTCTCCTTAGTAGTTCGAGATAGGGCTTTACTGTTGAATTGCCTTATAAGCCCAAGAAAACAGCGATTGGCAAGAGTTATTCTTCGATTGATTTCTGCGCTGAACTTGTTTATAGAATTAAATGAACGCATTTTGATCACGTTCATGGCTGTATGAGCTTAGATCCCTTCGTCTTCCCTGAACGGGAGAGTATTACAAGAAATAAAGGTATGTAAACAAATACTGTACATGCAAACCTCTGATCCGATTATAACAAAAATCGGTTAATTTCAATTTCAAAACGGCGGTCAAACGGTAGTGCATGCGATCATATGAAAACACAAGCGTTTTCACTCAGCTGAGACCTACCAACTCCTACTCTCAACCTCCACGCGGTGACAGCCAGGTGGCTAGTACCTTAATCCAGGAAATGGGTAACCAACCCCGTTTGGCAGATTCTTGGTGGCAGCAGATGAGAGAGGGGGGGAAGAGTGTTTTCTCACTAGAGCACTTCTTCCTGTTCCAGGCGGCAGCGGACGAATTCCCTAGACGGAGTCAACGGTGGCGTCTATAGTTCCAGTTAGGTTGAACTTAGTGAATACCTTGCGCGAGCTGCTTCGACGTATTCGGATCACAGGTCGGTAAGGAATTTCCAATGTTGGTCAGGACATTGGAATAGAGATGGTGGCGGAGGAGCCCTTAATGGGCCAACGGCAGCGCTCATACTCCCGTAGTGGACTACTGGCACCGGTGTACCCGGCCCCTCGTCCTAGGGGAATAATTAAGGAACTGGCACTCCAGGTTGGGGGTTGTGCCGTCGGGGTAACTTCCCTACCACGTAAAAAAACTCATGATTCCGAAACAACCAAAAGCCTCGGATAAGGATGACTCAACTAATGACGACCCCAGCAAACGAAATAAGGACAACGACCTTCGGATCTGTACGTGGAATGTTTTGTCCCTTTACAGACCACGTGCAGCCGAACAACTAGCAGAGGCCCTAGACTGCTATAAAGCAAATATTACCGCCATCCAGGAAGTGCGATGGGATGGGCCGGGCAAAAAGAGGATGAAAAACTGTTACATCTACTACGGTGATTGCTACAGAGGCAACAGGCAATGCTTATTCGGATGCGGATTTGTCATACGCGGCAGACTTAGGCAAGAAATCTTAAGCTTCCGACACGTAAGCAAGCGTATTATGACTATCCGGATCAAGGCTAAATTCGTTAACATAAGCCGAATATGTGTTCATGCCCCCACGGAAGAAAAGGACCCTGCCACCAAAGAGTCTTTCTACGAGCTCCTCGACAAAACATCTGAGCAATGTCCCAAATACGACGTTAAAATTGGGCAATTTTAACCCCGAAATAGGAAAGGAGGACGTCTTTGGTAGGGCAGTCGGTAAGCACGACACCACGTCTGATAACGGACTAAGGCTAATTGATTTCGCTGTGGAGCGAAATGTCACCATAGCAAGCACATGGTTTCCTCATCTCGATATTCATAAGCAGACATGGCGGTCCAATGATCATGTAACGATCAACCAAATTGATCATATTGCGATCGACGCAAGGCCGGACTTTCCGAGCAGCCGACATAGACTCGGATCATTACCTTCTTGTAGCCAAGGTACGAATGCGGATATCCCAATCTGACCAACAAAAATAATCACTGTGAGAAAATTTAACGTCGAAACGCTACAATCGCAAGAGACCGCCAGCCTCTTCGCTGAACGCGTATCCCGAAATCTCTTAATCACCCCTATGTCACGAGCGTCAAGTGCCGAAGACGAGTGGCAACGCTGCCAACATGCCATCAGAAACGCCGCGATTGATGTGCTGGGTCTCGCTCGCCCACCACCGTGAAACCCCTGGTTTGACGAAGAATGCCGGCGAGTGCATGCAGCAAAACAAGAGGCATACAAAGCGGCGCTACAGCGGAAGACGAGAGCTGCTCGTGAGCTCTACGAGCAAAAGAGACGGGAAGAACATCGACTTCTCCAAAAGAAGAAGAAAGAGCATAAGAAGCGCGTGTTTGAGAATATCGAGAGTTTATACTCCAGGAACAATGTACGGAAGTTTTACCAAAAATTAAAAAGAACGTGTCAGAGGAGCAATACCCGTACAGAAACCTGTAGAGATAAAAATGGAAACCTCGTAGTAGAATCACAGTCGGTGCTGAGAATATGGAAAAACTACTTCTGCAGACTGTATAACGGCGACGAAGACCAACATCCCGCTGTCAGGCAGAACGAACCATTCAACATAGACGATGATAGTCAAAATTTCCGTCCACCTGACCAAAACGAAGTGATGATAGCAATATCGAAGTTAAAATCCAACAAGGTTGCTGGACCTGACGGTTTACCGGCCGAACTTTTCCAGGCAGCTGGGGTTGAATTGGTAGAGTGCATACACCAACTCATTTCTAATATTTGGTCAGACGAGTGTATGCCTGATGAATAGAATCTCAACATCGTTTGCCCGATCCACAAGAAAGGAGACCCCCTCAACTGCGCCAATTATAGAGGCATCAGTCTCCTCAACATCGCACACAAGATCTTTTCTGCGATATTGTGTGAACGCCTGAAACCTTTTATGAACAGCCTGATTGGACCCCATCAGTGCGGTTTCAGGCCAGGAAAGTCCACCATCGATCAAATCTTCACACTTCGGCAGATCCTGGAGAAAACCCAAGAATTCCAAATCGATACTCACCGCCTCTTTATCGATTTCAAGGCCGCCTATGACAGCATCTATAGAGAAGAGTTTTATAAAGCCATGACTAGTTTTGACATCCCTGCCAAACTTGTCCATCTGTGCAGGATGACGATGGAGAACGCTCGCTGCTCCATCAAGTTCGGTAATGATCTCACCGAGATCTTTGATGTCAAAAAAGGTTTTAGGCAAGGTGACGCGCTGTCATGTGACTTCTTTAATATTGTACTTGAACGGATTGTGCGGAACTCACAAGCCAACACCGGAGGCACAATCTATTACAAATCTGTACAACTGCTTGCATACGCCGACGATATAGACATCATCGGAAGAACTCAGCGGGCTGTTACCGGTGCGTTTACAAGCATTGAGGCGGTAGCGGCCAAAATGGGTTTAGCGATAAACGGGGGCAAAACCAAGTATACGCTGTCAACAAGAAGGGACAACCAACACCGATGAATTGGACAGAACGTCACAATGGCAGCTATAGCTTTGAGGTAGTAAGGGACTTTGTATACCTTGGCTTTGCTATAAACTCGAAAAACAAGATCAGCGCAGAAATGAAGCGAAGAATAACTCTTGCCAATCGCTATTATTTTGGGGCTTATAAGGCAATTCAACAGTAAAGCCCTATCTCGAACAACTAAGAAGACTCTGTATAAGACTCTGATCAACCCAGTCCTGCTTTACGGTGCTGAAACATGGACTTTATTAAAAGAGGATGAAGATATCCTTGGTCGCTTTGAGTAAAATTCTTCGTAAGATTTTCGGTCCCGTTTGCGTTGACGGGTTTTGGAGGAGTAGATTCAATCACGAACTATACGAGCTGTACAGTGA
Source organism: Brachypalpus laphriformis (assembly GCA_945910035.1). Taxonomy (NCBI): domain Eukaryota; kingdom Metazoa; phylum Arthropoda; class Insecta; order Diptera; family Syrphidae; genus Brachypalpus; species Brachypalpus laphriformis. The sequence goes on from OX246754.1 coordinate 285,575,949, forward strand.
CATCGACCTAGTCAAAAAACTGCGTATTGGACGTCTGAGATGGCTAGGACATGTAGAGCGAATGGACACCAACGCTCAGGCCCGCAGAGTCTTCGAATCTAACCCCGAGGGATGACGCAGTAGAGGGAATTATCGCCGTAGGTGGTGCGCGCAAGTTCAAGAGGACCTCGACCAACTTGGAGTGCGCTACTGGAGGCATTTAGCTAAAGATCGAGATAAATGGAGAGGCTTGTTGGTTGGGGCCCAGGCTCACCCTGAACTGTAGCGCCACCTAAGTAAGTAAGTAAGTGAAAACGTCCCAAGCACCCTGGGTAGGAAAAATCGAGAAAAATATGGATTGGATTCTAGTGTTAAGTATGCGTTTAGAAAAATAGAGAAAAAATCGGCGAGATGGAATCTCCTTCTTGAGCATATCATACTTACAGTTTTACACGATTCAGTTTCAGTCTGTTGAGATTGGACCTTTTTTAAATAATTTCAAGGTCTTCATTTACCCTGGTAACACAATCTTCGCTTAAACCAACGGCGCGAGAAATGTAAATCAGAACGTCATTAGCATACATACGAAATTTGCAGTTTTCAACTGTTGTAGGGAGATCATTCTAAATAAGGAGAACAAAAGTGGTCCCATTACAAATCTTTGCGGAACACCTACGATTACCTTAACGAGATTTGGATTTGAAATTCCCTTACCCGTGACCACTGTTTGGACTCGATGATGCAGATATGCCTCCTAAATTCATTTTTTTTAGTTTCAAAAGCAATATTGAGTGAGTGATCAATGCTGTCAAATGCTTTCGAGAGGTAAAATACTAAGTAATAGTATCATAAGCTTTCGAGAAGCAATACTAAAATCTATTTTTCATAGGAATCCAAAGCCGAGCGAAGATCACTATCAACTTTGAAATCACGTAATTCACAACTTTGTTTGGTACGAAAAGTAGAAGAACCTGAACTGAATTTTATCAATTGTAACAACCTTTGAAGAACAAGGCACAGGAAATGTACATTTAATTAAACTATTTGTTACGTGAAGGTTGTTGCCATAGATAATTTAATCGATGGTGGGTACCTTTGCAGAACAATGCCACCCATAATATATATATAATATATAAAAGACATATACCATATGTATATTCATGTATAATTTTTTTATTTTGTATTTAATATGAAATAGATTGCAACAATAAATGGTATTAATTGTCAAACACAGATATCGCTCGAAGCATTTCATGAGTAGTGAGAAATTTAGCGGAAATGAGGCGGCCACGATTTTTTGGTGGAAAAAGGAATCGAATAAAGTCGATCACAAAAGGAAAGTGTGACGTAAAAAATTTTTTTTTTTAAATGAAGACCAAACCGTGTCATCCTTGCATTCCCCTGTTTCTATCAAAAGGTATTAGTTCTTCCCCTATACTCGCACTAAGTTTTTTTTTAAGTCTTTAATTATTTTTCAAATAAATATGTGATTCCCCTTATGACTTGTTATGTGAAAAAGGCCATCCTTGTTATAAAAGATCACCACAATTTCTCCCGTGTTCTTAGATGCCCACGCAATTATGCCAAACATGTTTAGTCAGTGACTAACAAGTTGATGACATTCTCAAATTCTTGCGGTTAATAGCATATACAATTGCCTGGAATTTTTTTAAATATACAAATACGTGCATAACACTCAAATGGAATTAAACTCTTAATGAAAATCATTCCTCAACTCATTCAAAATGCTGATGGATTTTTTGGAGATTTTGTTTTGAAATTAAGAACAAGTTCCTTGCGTAAAATTTCCTAAACCCAAAAGTGGCTGAGACTGGATTCCTATTTCAGTAACCGCTTTATACTGCTAACAGGTTGGGTGATTTTTTTATTAAGAACGGGTACTGATTCCAGCTGTTCGCGGTATTTCAGTCCGAAACTTCAATCTCGAAAATATGTATTCTAAGTACAAAATATAATACTAGTATTATGCATCCATTATATTTTCATTTATTCATATGTGAGGCAATGACTAAGTACAATATTAAGTGTGTACATAAAATGTACAGAACATATGTACATATGTGACATATTGGGATGCCCTACCATTCTACAGAATACCAAATATAATAACTAAGTAACAAAATTATTGGACACATTTTTTTAAAGAAGTTAGGATGCAATTGCAGAATCAAGTCGCTCAGCTTTTCTTATGCAGACCATTTTGGCAATGCCTTAAGCGGCCTACAGACAATCTACTCGATTTTCAACATCAAAATCAAACACTTTTGATTTTACTACAACCGTTCGGCCAACACAGAACTTAAATTGTAAAGCTATCTACCTACGAGTGCAGACGACCAACATCGACACCAACACACCAACAGGGCATGTTGACAACTTGCTTGGTTAGGGGTGGTCATGGTGTACTCGCAACGTTATCGATTGCCGATTGCCACGCCAATGGTTTGTATTTTAAATCCTGATATCAACAAGCATTTATTTATTTTTCATGAAATACATATGTAGGCAGTGGCGCTAAGACATCGAGGGGTTCCAGAAACCTATGTAAAGATGATCATGGACATGTACGAGGGAGCAAAGACAAGAGTAAGATGCCCCGCTGGAGTAACCGAAGAGTTCCCAATCAAAGTTGGGGTGCACCAGGGAAGCGTTTTAAGTCCTTTGCTCTTTATTACAGTCCTTGATTATCTGCTTGAAGGTAAAGTGATGGACCCCAAGGTACTCGTACATCAGTTATTCTTTGCTGACGATGGAGCCATCATAAGTGAGGATCCTACATCCCTCCAACGAGCACTTGATGTGTGGGTGGACGCTCTGGAAGGAAATGGGTATCGCATCAGTTCAAAAAAGACAGAGTACTTTTGCTGCCCATTCTCTGATCCACTCAGGCATATTCCAGACATTTATTTGAATGGAACAGTGCTTGCCAAGTGCGAAAAGTTCAAATATCTGAGATCTATGATCAATAGCAAAGCAACCTGTGATGACGACATCAATCATCGCGTAAGCGTAGGGTGGATGAAATGGCGAGAAAATTCCGCTATCTTCTGTAGCAGAAAAATGCCACCTAAGTTGAAAGGAAGGGTCTACACCGCAGTTGTGTGTTCAGCGCTCACATACGGTTCACAATGTTGGACGATGTAGAAAAGGTATGAGAGTAAATTAACGGCTTAATTAGTCGTAAGAATTTCTCCTAATGAAGCCCAAGATTGAATTTGATTTAGAAACCATTGAATTGATATGTAAATCAAAAGCAAGCTTTCCAACAAAAATAACGCCGAGGTCCTTAAAATCATTAACAATCTGAAGATTAGTATTTTCAAAGGCGTAGGAAGGGACGATGTGGTGTGGTGATCGATTATAAGACATGGATGCGCACTTAGTTAAATTTAATATTAAGTCATTCAACTTGCACCAACTAATAAAAATAACCATATCTTTTCGCATTAAAAGGCAGTCAGGGACGAATGAAATTATTGTAATAAATTGTACATCAGCGTACATCAGGCAATCACAGTGTTTTAAAATTCCGGGTAAATCATTAATGAAAAGAAGAAATAGTGAAGGACCCAAATGGCTACCTTCTGGACTCCCGAAGTAACATTTATTATTTTTGAGTACTGATCTCCAATGACGACAAATTGTGTCCGACCATATAAATAGGATCTAAATAGCTTTGTCATATGGCTGGAAAAATTGTTCGCTCTGTTGGATGATTGATATGTCTATGACATCGGGAGGTCGAAAAAAAATACTGTGACTCGAAAGCGAAGACAAAAATAACAAAAATCTCCACAGTTATCTAGACACCTCCCCCGGAGTTTTTCTGAAACAACACCTGAGTTTCAAACCACTGAATCTCTCTATATCGATTTCGATTGTGGGTGTCATGGTTGTGGATGTCTGAATGAATTAGTTCAATCATTGAGTAAGTTGTTCACTCTGCCTGGATATTGTGGATATTGCTTATAAGTTTAGGTTGAATGATATCACGAACCATCAATAATTTCAGCTGCTTGTGCAATTTGATGGCATTGGTGAACCAGGTAAGCCCGAAGAAATTTCGCAGAGCCCTGTTTTGAATCACTTGAAGATCATATGCAAGTTCTTGACTCCATATACCTATGAAAGATGGCGTGGTATAAGGATCTTTAAATTTTAAAGGGTAGATGATCAGAAATTCGTTTGAAGACTCTAGCGATTGACGACCGTTTTCACCCTATCTTACAGTGATTTGAAAAGTTTAGCTCTGGATCAAACAATACCCCCAAGTACAATATTTAAATTTATCAACTCTTTCCACAACTTGTTGGTCAAATTCAATGTTCATGTCAAGAGTGTTTCTGCCTAGGATCATGTATTTCGTTTTTTATATTCATGGCCAGGTTATGATTGGCTATCCAGCAACCAGCTCTTTTTTCAATTTTCACTTATACTTTTTTGAAGGCAGCAAGTACTACTTTCATTATTAACCTGGCATATATCATCCACGAACATGAATAAATTTCCCTTTACAGAAAGTTTTCAGATATTATTGATATAAATAGATGCAGAATAGTGTTGCCACAAGTACGGATCCTTGTGGTACACCGCAATCAACCTCAGATTCAGAACTACTGATCCCATCTAATTCTGCGTTCCCCGATTTCCTATGTACGACTTGAACCAGCTATAGCTAGTTCATCGTATGACAATTAACAAAAGTTTCAATAAACAAAAAGGAAACCGTCATTTTTGAGTGGTTTTCTTTATGAATGCGTGAAACTAGGTCCACAAGGGCTGAGTAAGTGCTTGACTGAAATTCATACTGTCCCTCAAATTTTAAATTATTTTGGATACGGAATTCTTGAATTTGGCAGTTTACTACTTTTCCGAGTAATTTTGATACCACAGGAAGAATAGATGTGAGACAATAGTTGTTGAAATTGCCAAGCTAGCCTCCTTTGCGAACTGGTAAAATGTTCCCTACTTTCAACTGGTGTGGTACGCAACTTTCAATTTGCGATTGATTTACAATTTAAAATATAGGTAGACCCACTAAATGTGAGTAAGAAAGTTGTCCCTGCCAGGATACCACCTACCAATTTGGTGTAATCTCTATCGGAAAAAACTTTATTTATTCAGTCGACGGGGAGTTTTTGTATCTTATAGGTATAAACTGAAAAAGGTACTCTTAGCCATCCAGTTTTAGCTGAAAATGAGGTATTTGCTGCTAAATATGTGAATTAACTTGTGGTTCGATTTAAGTGAACTTAAGACGGTGAACTTGTGGGCAAAAACAAAAAAACAAAAATCAAAAGCCGGCCAAGTTCCACAAACATGTCTTAAACTGTCCGTAAGAAAAACTAAACATTTTATGTTCGTCAGATGGTTCCGAAGCTAACGAAATGCAACCATGCTATCCTGTTCTATATTCGAAATCAATACGACTACTGAAAATTAAACGGATTACTCCTAGGCCATTATTTAAGAACACACCTCCAAAAAGTGGGCATGGCCTTATAGAATGTGTGAAAAGCTCAAGAAAGAGGTAGATTCCTTTATTTTTTATTTATAATTTCTAGTAAATATATTGAAAAATATCTTCCGAAAGATTGGTAGAAAACTTAAAAACATCTGTTCGCAGCTCTAGCGAAAACATTGCTAGTGTGAGACAAAGTCTAGCCAAGCCTCCGGGACACTCAAGTCATTATAATGCACAAGAATTAAACATTCTTCGCTTAACTTTACATTTCATTTTATAAAAAGATTTAAATTTACACTCTGGGAGGACGTCGCATTTTTAGAAAATTAGTCGATTCACATTTACACTGACGGCTCAAAAACCCAAGTCGAAGTGGGTGCAAGTGTTTTCTCTGGCAGGCTTAATCTTAAGCTCTTCTTTCGTTCACCAAATCATTGAAGCGTGTTCCAGGCGGAGATAATGTCGAAAAAAGAAGTCTCTCCCCTGGCTTATGAAAAACGTGGTGTCTGCTAGAGATATAACCATCTTTTCAGACAGCCAAGTAAAAATCAAAACCCTGAGATCGACCTCCATAAATACCTTAGTAGCTCTAGACTGCCGATCGTCTCTTGCGGAGATGGCTGAGCATTTCAATGTCCAACTATGTTGGCAGCCGGAGTATAGGGAGATTCCAGGAAATTGTAAGGCCGATAATCTCACAAGAATAGAAACAACTATACCCATCCTGCCGGATAAAAGCACCTTAGGAGCTGGATGCTATCGAGAGTACAAATCTTAGGTAGACAAATGGATCAACATGTCTAGCAACAAAACATATTTGGCCAAAGCTGGTTCTAGAAATTGATTTCTCTCAATAGATCGCATATCGGCACTACAATAGGAGTCATCACTGGGCAGTGTCTAATAAGCAAGCATGCTAGAAAGTTAGACCTTTCTGCGAACGAGTTTTGTAGAAGTTGCATGGATGAAGAAGAGGAAGAAACTATTCCTCACCTTCTTTGTTTCTGCCCAGCTCTCTTCCGTACAAGGAAGATTTACGTAGAAGCCCTCTATTACAACGATATAGGCGACCTGATAGACATCGATATTAAGAGCCTCCTCCTCTTCATAAGAAGCTCAAAATAGTATAACGAGTAGGTAGAAATCCACGTGGTATCACAATGGACCTATTATTGGTCTAAGTGTGTTGGCGATTCTCAGCTGGCAGCTACTTCCACCTAACCTAACCTAACCTAACCTTACATTTACACGCCTGAAGGATTCCAATACCACAGGAACTAAAGCCTGGAAACTATTTGGAGGGCTGTACATTTGCGCATTTCGATTGTATGCTGGAGCAACAAATAGTTAATGACAATGGCCATCAGTATCTAAGCATGATAACTCAGTTTTTAGGATATGCACTTGACAACCATGCAATTTCAGTACGACGGGGCCACATGTAAAACAGCCGGTCACACCATGACTGCGGAAAATGCTCAGAAGTAGGATTATCTATCGATCGTGATATCAATTAGCCACTGAGATCTTGTGATTTAACACCTCTGCGTTGAAGCAAAGTCTATGCAAAAATACTTCAATGAGCCAATGAATTTAAGCTTTCCATCATAATGAGGAAGCTCGTCAACCATATTTAATTGCGTATAAGATAGGTATCTCGTAAAGCTTTTAAACTCTTTCAATTTAAGCTCGTGAATATCATACGCTGAATCCCAAATGATGGATGTATGTTCTAAATATGGTCTGACCAACGAGAAGTAGATAGTTTCACTTGGCAATGGTGTAATCGTAATGCAATAAGATATTTAACTTACTGCAAAATACTCGTATGACCCCGAGATCTTCGACTTCATGGAAATGCTGAAATCTAAAATCATTTATGCAATAAACATAAAAAAGTGGCATTGTTATACGGTATACTGAAAATATCTTACATTTTAAAATCGAAAGCATTATGATTACACCATTCCATGAACCGACAGTCAACTTTCTTTTCCCTATTTCGGCGAGGTTATGATCCGAAAACAAGAGTTCATAACCCTCCCACTTCACTGCAATTCTACTGAGCCGCATGCGGGGCTCGCCAATAGAAAGCAACAGTCAACTAAATTATTAATATGAAAAAATAATTTCAAAACAATAGCAAAAGCTAAAACATCACAGAATTGAAATATTTAAATAAGAAAAATAAATATCAACGTGCCTATATGACTCCTTTGTGGGACGCCAAAGTTACTTCTGTCATGCGAGATGTCAAGCCATCGACTTTTACTAATTGCCTTCTATAAGAGTTAAGCTATTAAGTTTTGTAAAATCTGTGTAGAGTACATGAACCTACATATCAAACGATGTTTTTTTAAGCTCGATATGAATTTACATTTTGCAAAATTTGAACAAAATCGATTATCATTTTTTATTCGAAAGATCATGGAAATGATGGCACTAATATTTGAAAATGATTTCGGACATAAGGCCATTGCGGCGATTCTTGACAAAGCGCATTCAGTCCGCCCAATTTGTAGACCCTTTTTGAACAATGGTGGCCGTATGTCACAAATAACTTGAAGTGACTTCACGTAGAACCACAGGAAGTAATCGAGAGGTGACAAATCGCATGATCCAATTGAGAGGTCCACTTCTCGAAATCAATTAATCGCTTAAATATCATCTTTTGACACAATTTTGCTATCAAATAACGGGTAAGCTTGCAACCGCTCTAGAGCCCAATAAGCGAAAGAATAACGCAAATAATGGTCTCATGGCCTTAGTTCTTGCACAAGCTGATTTTATACGCGTGTAGACCAAGATCTTTGCGTAACATTTTTTAAATAGTGAGCTGCGCCCGACGACGAATTCATAAATTCTAGCACACTTTCGCCTACAACAGCGATATACTCTTCAGTGCGCACATTCCTTTAACGTGTTGGTGTTACTACATCATTTAGAGAGTATGAGTATGAATGGTATGAAATCTATCCACAGTTCAACGGATGGACGAACTCACGAAATTATAAACTGAGCTGTCAACAGAGTTAATACTTGACCACACACTACATAAACTTAATTGAAAGACTTTCATTCAACTGTCAAAAATATAATTTGTTTTCTGCAAAAAAAATGTATGCTCCGTTGCTGATATGCTTGCAATAATAGCTTCCGGGTCAACCTTTCATCTCGCATCTATTGAAAAATCTCCTTCCAAACATTCATTTTCGAATTTACAGTCATGTTTTTTATGTATTTATTTTCTTAACAACACCGAAGCTAATTAAAATCATTTACTGCCACAGCTCAAACACGACTGACACTTCACTTGACAGCGAATCAGCTAATTTGGCCACACATGGTTCAACTTAGTAGAAAGACTTTGGATTCAACTTCGGAAAATCATAATCTTTTAATTTTTCTTCAACCAACTTCTTAAACGCCAACTCGATCAAATGATTACGCACACGGGTCGATTTTAATTTGATTTTACTCAGTTTATAATTGAGTTCAAGTATGTATGGTGTGCTTAGTTTCACGAATTGACGAGCGATTTTAAGAATAAATTTGGATAATTTGGTAGCATTGTTCAAGCGTGAGTCTATTAATGATGTTTATCAGACTATATCGAGCATTGACGTATTATATATGGACTGCTAGTGAAATGTCACTTTCATACTATGTCTGCAGAAAAATGTGTTCCAACATCTCCAGCTCCCTTGTTTCAGTGCGGTATTAAACAGAAACAAAATATGCGCCATCATAGATATCCCCAATAGAAACTTGTGTCATCTGTGATTGTTCAAGTGTACTGGCTGTAAAAAACTGTTAACATTTAAATAGTTTCAATATTCGTTGCCATAGACGTCACTGCAAATATTTTCTTGTTTCCTATAGTTACAATATTACTAATCTGAATTTCATTGCAACACAATCTGTATTGTGAATCACAGCCAACCATATAGAGCTTCATTATATCTGTATCCTCCTTTTTTTTAGTTACAGTTATTATTTATTCCACAATTAAATGCTCCCAGCTTATATTTCCACAATCAAAAACACAATTTTGTTTTTTTTTCCATCGGCTCGTGAACTGTCAAACAAAGTACCAGTTTCCAATTTTCCCGCTGTGAAACAAGGGAGCTTGAGATGTTAGAACATGCGTAAAGTTGGCCACTAGCAGTCCATATGTAATACGAGTATAAACGTCAAAAGGAGCGGGAAGACGGACAGCTCAATTTGAGAGTTACACTTATCGTAAGTTCTGTCTTAGGAAAAAAAAAACACCTTTTACACGACCTACCCCGAACAAAGTCATGTTGATTATTAGAAATAATTTTCTTAACCGCAAACAAATTTTTAATTAATAATGCTTTGAACCAAGTTCGAAATTGCAGAAAGCTTTAATGCAGGTCGATAGTTTTCGATAGCTTATCTTAAATCGCTTTTAGAGAATATTTCTATTAACTAACAAAATTTCATATTGTATTGATTGACATTGAAAAAGCATTCGACAGACAACCGCGAGATCTGATATGGGTGGCGGGAAGACATCGAGGGGTTCTAGAAACCTATGTACAGATGATCATGGACATGTATGAGGGAGCAAAGGCGAGAGTAATATGCCCCGCTGAAATAATCGAAGAGTTCACAATCAATATCAGGGTGCACCAGGGATGCGTCTTTTTAAGTTATTTGTTCTTTATTGCAGTCATTCACTACTTCCATCTGCTTGAGGGTAAAGTGACGGACCCCAAAGTACTTCAATTATTCTTTGCTGACGATGGAGCCATCACGAATGAGGATCCTACGTCCCTCTAGCGAACAATTGACACATGGGTGGACGTTTATCTCAAGTAGTGCGAGATACCTCGGCCTGGTGCTCGACAGAAAACTGAATTGGAGACTGAACATTAACGATAGAGTCAAAAAAGCCACGATAGCCTTCTACTCGTGTAACAGAATATTCGGAAAAACTTGGGGATCAAACCCCAAAATCATCCTATGGATGTATACAGCTATAGTAAAGCCCATACTAACTTATGGCAACGATTAGCGTGCATTGGCGCGACCAGTGCAATGAGAACCACACCTATTGCAGGACTCGAAGCCATCCTCAACTTGCTTCCGCTAGATGTCTTTATACAAGTATCGGCGACTATTAGTGCCGTAAGGTTAAGCCAAACAGATAGCTGGAGACAAAATGCGATGGGTCATACTATGATTCTACGCAGATAGAATCCCGAGCAGAGAATAATGAAAAACTGGCAGAATGCCCAACCAGAGAACCATAGCCGTGTACACCGATGGATCCAAAATGGAAACGGGTATCGGCGCAGGCATCTTCTCTGAAACGCTTGGCATCTCCTTGTCAGTCAGGCCTCCGAATTACAGCAGCGTTCTCCAGGCGAAGGGTCCTAGCAGTGACAATAGCGGCCCGTGAGACTGCGATGAGGGCAATACCACGTGCGGATATCACCCTTTTCATTGACAGCCAGGCAGTGATAAAAGCAATATCTGCTACAGAAGTAAAATCGAAGCTTGTGAAGTGTTGTAGAGAAGAGCTCAAGGTTCTTGGAACACAGCACAAGGTAGAACTCTTCTGGGTCCCTGGACATGAAGGCATACCAGGGGATGAGAACGCTGACGGACTGGCTAGAGGAGGTTCGGCACTAAACTCGGACCAATCCGACCCCTCAGTGCACATCCCGCCTTGCACACTCATACTCGAGGCAGGGAACAAAGCCCTAACGGAGGCAAACAACAGATGGTCCTCTCTAGATACTTTTATCATGACGACAAAGCTATGGCCTACATTTGACAGTGCAAAAACCAATCATGCAGAGGGATAGAAAATCACTCTCCACTCTCATAGGAATTATTACGGGACACAACACTATGCGATACCACATGAAAAAGTTACGTGTGACGAACGAAGAGCTTTGTAGGGGCTGCGGCGACGATGAAGTTCACGAGGACACTACCCACTTCCTCTGACCAGGCCTCTACCACCTTAGAAATAAATACCTTGGACAATACTTCTTTAAGGACTTAGAAGAATTGTCCAACAGACCGATCAACGGCATCGCAAACTTTATCAAATCCTCTGGATGGTTTATATCTCGGGCACAGTAAAGGTCCATTCACAGCTCGGCGAATTGCGAATGTCCAAACTGCGAACAAACAGTTTTTAGCACATTTATAGGCACGCCCTTGGCAATTTTATTATTCCAAAAGAACGGACCTTAATTTATCTATCGATTAATATATAAAAAGTTAAATTGTAATTAGTTTCTGCGCAGAAATTAACAATTCGCCGATTTTTCCGCGAATAAGCGAATGATTTCTGCGAACTGTCAACTTTTATTCACATTCCACACATGTAGGACGCAATCCACATTCCCGCGACCAAAACATTCGCGAGAGTTTAACCTCACAATTCGTTTGCTTTGTTCTTGGTGGGTAGGATCGTGGTTGAATTTATCGAAAGAATGTAGGTTATTACCTTTTGAATGAAAGCTGTGCTATGTATTTATGCATTTTTCACGTTTAGGCAATTAGTTATAAAATGAATTGCAACTCAAATTCGCGGATTGGCGCGACCAGATAAAATAGTAGCTGTGAAAGAAATGTCAAAATTTGCGAATATTCGCTCATTCGCATTCGCAGGTCGCTGGGCTGTGAATCGACCTTAAAGGTCCATTCACAGCTCGGCGAATTGCGAATGCCCAAACTGCGAACAAACAGTTTTTAGCACATTTATAGGCACGCCCTTGGCAATTTTATTATTCCAAAAGAACGGACCTTAATTTATCTATCGATTAATATATAAAAAGTTGAATTGTAATTAGTTTCTGCGAAGAAATTAACAATTCGCCGATTTTTCCGCGAATAAGCGAATGATTTTTGCGAACTGTCAACTTTTATTCATATTCCACACATGTAGGACGCAATCCACATTCCCGCGACCAAAACATTCGCGAGAGTTTAACCTCACACTTCTTTTGTATTGTTCTTGGTGGGTAAGATGGTGGTTGAATTTTTGGAAAGAATGTAAGATATTACCTTCTGAATAAAAGCTGCGCTATGTATTTATGCATTTTTCACGTTTAGGCGATTAGTTACAAAATGAATGACAACTGAAATTCGCGGATTGGCGCGACCAGATAAAAAAGTAGATGTGAAAGAAATGTCAAAATTTGCGAATATTCGCTTATTCGCATTCGCAGATCGCTGAGCTGTGAATCGACCTTAAGTATTATATGCTTTCTAATAGGCTACGTACAAAGGCGTTTAGTTTTTCCTCACGAGGAAGGGATCTTTTTCTCTTTCTATCTTCTTTTTCCCCATGGGTATCACAATGGGTCTATACTGACCTGAGTGTGGTGTAGTGGACTTCCGTCCCTACACCAGCCAACTAACCTAACCCTAACCTATGGGTGGACGTTTTGGAGAGAAATAGATACTGCATTAGCCCAAAAAAGACTTGCCGTTCTCTGATCTGCTCAGGTCTATTCCAGAAATTTATTTAAATAGAGCAGTGCTTCCCAAGTGCGAAAACTTAAAAAATCTGAGACATGCGATCAATAGCGAGATATGCAGCCTGTGATGACGGATGAAGTGGCAAAACTCCACTATCTTCTGCGACCGGAAAATTACCCCTAAGATGAAACTAATTCTCTACACCGTATTTGTATCCCCAGAATTCGCATACAGTTCACAATCTTGGACAATGTAGAAAACGTATGAGGCTAAATTAACTGAGATGTCATTTTTTTTTTATAATTTGTGCTAGCCGAAGGAATTATAAATACCCTTATACCGATGCTCAGGGGAAGGTTGGATAGACAAAAAGGGGAAAGGAACGGAGAGAATGCCGGTTTGCGTTGGCCTTATATATTTGAAGAAATGTGTCGTATGACAGCAGGAGTGGCAAAGCTTGATGGAATAAGAATTTTGAGGATATGTGGAAGCCTTCACGTCAGAAAAGCCATCTCACAAAAAAGAAAAGAACGATACCGGCTCAGCTGGTATTGTCATATTCAAGAAAGCGATTATTTGAACCTCGTTAAAAATGTAATTCCGAAGATATCGCGAAAGAAACGCAGCCCTTAAAACGCCTGGATCACGCAAATGCAACAACACTAGCATTTGGTTTGCCTCAGTAACGAAGTGATCCAAAATCGGGAGGCCTGCCGATAAATTCTGAGAGCAAACAGGCGAACCGCAGTAGGATCAGTAGAAATGCAGTTAAGTGGGAGGGTTATGATCGCTAGAGTTCAGATCATAACCTCGGAGAAATAGGAGGAAGAAGAAGAAAATTTCCAATTTCAAGGGTAAAAATAATTTGAATTACAAGAAGTTTATTATTTTTTTTTAATTTATTTACCTCTTCATCCGAAGACTGAAACACGCATACATACGTCCAATAGAAAGAGAAAGAAAGAAAAAGAAAGATTCGGTGTAGTGGTTTGAAGCTCAGTGTTTATGCTTCGCAGAAACTCCGGGGATGGCGTCCAGATAACTTGGGAGATTTTTGTTTTTGTTTTTGCTTCTGATTCACAGTATTTTTTTCGCGACCACCAATTTCATAGGCATATCAATCATCCAACAGAGCGAATCATTTTTCCAGCTAGATGGCCAAGCTACTGCCCCTGTTATGCCTTTACAGTAGTGTACACACAAGCTTTCACAATTGATCGGACTGACTTTATATATTTCATGGGAAACAAATAAATGCATCCTGACGTCAAGATTTGAACCACGAACCATAAGTGCGGCTATTGACAACGTTACCACCACACCATTGCCGCCCCCAAACTACTACTTTCACAAAACCAATATAGCATTGCGTTCATTTAACCAGCTGTTTTCACAGTTTTATCACGCCCATTTGAATGCACTTGAAATGATAAAAAAAATTATGGGAAAGTCAGTTGTTTAATAGTTCCTTGTCAGGAAAAAACCACACAAGTTGAGATACAAAAATAAAGTTAAACACGACCATTCTCATTAAAATATCATTACGATTATGTTTATGATTTTTCCGTAGTTGCCGCAGTAAAAGAAAGGAATAAGGCACTTAACTGTAAATTACTGTACATAAATTGCTCCACCTTGAATTACCAGAGGCAAGACCAGGCCTTGCAGATCAATTTTTCCGTCGAATATATTTTAATTTACTGGTCACGCAACAACTTGCTTAATTAAAATGTAACAATTTTTTTTAGGTTTACCTGTTTGTTTTTTAATTGAATTTTTAAGATAACAATCACACTAGGAAGTATCTTCTCACAGTTTTTATTACTTATATCCTCTGATGATCACCGCATCCACCAAAAAATAAACTCACTCTATTTAGTTTACAATCTAAAAATATGTATTGTATCCACTATAAGCCATTAATTTGTATCGTCAAATTAAGAAAAAAAAGAAAAAAAAAAGAAAAAATAAAAATTCATCACTCACTTGTTTGCCCTGAAAAACTTTATCACCTCACTTATCACAATGAATATCTTTCAATTTGCTTCACTACACTGTAATCCTTAAAATTGTATCCAATAAAACGCGAATGTATCTGAAAAATGCAATCATCAAACGAACCGTACAAACCACGCAAAGACCACGAACCGACTGTTAAGCAACAATATCCGGAACAGTGCTATTATAGTATCTGCTGCTCTGAATGTGCCGAACCGAACCTTACTCCAGATACAAGACAGAGTCTTTCAGCCAAGACTCTGTTGGTGATGCATTCGCAGCACTTGTTCCAACTTTCGGTTTCATTTCAATGCCGGCTCGGGTCTTAAGAGAAACGAAAGCTTTATCTCTCCCGAAACAATGTGACTTCTCTTAATTTTTTTTGATTAAAATTTCGTATGCCAAGCGCGGAGTATTGTTAAATACCAACTTTGAGATTCTCTAAAGATGTCTATCTGTCGTGCAAATGTCGCTCGTATCAAGACCAAAAGATCGACGGAATTCCTGCTGTTGGAGTGCAGCTGGAAGGAGGAGATATGCTGACATTTGCCAAGTTAATCTATTAAACCTGTTTTGGTCCGTGATGGTAGGTCAGTTACATGGTAATTGATTTCGGATATTCGATACGTATTGTTACACGAGGACCTCAACATAGAGTGACAATACTGAAACAAAGTCAAGGCAACTGGCTTGCATTCTAATTGATATTCATGGGCGTATTGGCCAAATCAATAAAACAATCGATGATGAAAGTACAGTGAACTGGTTTGCGCAGAGTATTGTTAGCCATTTTCAAGCGCAGATCTAAGTGGGCAGCACCACCAGCACTGACTGTCCCCTCAGGCGCAGAAAATTCCAACTTCATATACAGATTTTATAATACAATATGTAACAGAATTTGTTATCATTTCTTTTGGAATACATATCTCAAGCGAAAGTGAAAGTTTGTGCTGAACATGAACTGATGCACTTGTCTCTGACTCGGGAAGTTATATGCACACCTGGCCTTCAATGATGTTGCGCGTATTGAAGGGAGTCTCCGAATGGAATTCATCTGCGGTTGTATTATATTTTTGTCAACAGCTCGTGACAGCAGAAAATGATTTATGCAGTAAATGTATCTAATCCTTATCAATATGGTTATTAGAGGACTGAACTCGATACTCTTGGGTAGAAAGAGGTTACCTGCAATTCACCAGGAATACTATTCATAAATCAGTCAGTTAAGATGGCAGTATTTCGGAAAGGACTTCCAACAATCTAGATGTGGACAATCTCCGAATATCCAATACTACAAGCTCGACCAATTAATTAAGTAACAACCTGCGTATTAAAAAAAATACTACAATATCCACTCAATGATCCCTTCCCTACACATTTTTACTGCCGCCGCCGGACGACAGCACTACCCCTCTTTGGGAGCCACTAGGCGGGTTTTGTCAAAGCAGTCGAAGATCACCATAATCATACAATAAAGGTAAGAAAAGTTGTTTAAAATATATATATAATTCCTTATAATTCACGGGAACTTGTTGCAGAAACTTTAACAAGGAGGAGATTGATTGGCGCCCTAAGCCACAAAGTTTAGATGCCTCATTGCTTAACCCTGGAATCCGGCAAGCCAACCGTAGCCTTAGGAAAATGCACAGTCGCAGGATATTCTTGCCAACTCTCATAAGCTCTCATAAGCATCCGTCTTCATTCATTTATCAGATGGAATTCTTGTCATTGCGGCTCGCCAAACGCCGTCGTCACCGTCTGCCGTCGCGGCAATCCGCTTCTTGTGTGGTGACCTTTTCTATCAGCAGAACCTTTCCCACTCTTCGGCAGTGGAAATTGAGCGACAGATTACGAGTATGAATACTAAACTCATTAAATTCCTATTTTAACGACTAAATAACTGATTGTAAACAATAAAGTGGAATGCAACGCTTCAAAATTACTGTCAACAATCGTTAAAGTGAAACTACAACACTCAGTCGCTATTTTTCTTTCTCATTCATCACCGAAAACAAGCACACAAAAACGTTACAGTACGTCTGGCACGTATCGTATGATAGCCTATTGTTTATTGAGTGATTACTAATTTATCTACTTAGGTGGCGCAACAGTGCAGGGTGGACCTGAGCCTCAACAAACAAACCTATCCAGCCAGCCTGGTTAGAACCACCTGCTTCCAATTGCACACCCCAAGTTGATTGAGGTCCCTTTACACTTGTTGCAGCCGCCTGCCGCGAGGCCGTCCTCTGCTGCGAAGTCTATCCGAGATGGATTCGAAGATCTTCCGGGATGGAACGTTGGCTTCATCCGCTCTACATGACCCAGTCGTCTTAGACTCCATATATATTAGGAATTGATTAATCTACTGCTTAATGGTCGGATTATCAACTCTAAGCTATGTGGGACGTATACTAAAAGATTTGTCAGTAGAGGCGCTTCACATAAAGGTGTTCTATCCCCTCATTTTTGGAACGCGAGGGTTGCACGGCGATCGCTTATGCAGATTATATTGCTTTAGATTTAGATTGATTTTATTTCAGTACTCATTTTTATAGTTAGAATAGTTAACTAGTAGGTTAGGTTAGGTTAGGTTGGCTGCCCACACGAGAGTGCAGACACACTTAGACCAGTGAAGGTTCTTTGTGATGCCATGGATCAAACCATTAGGCCACTCAGGGACTAACAAAACCAACCGGAGCGATGGATGCTCATGACGTCCAAGGACGCCAGATCGCAGAGGTCGTCAAGGAAGGGGGACCCTAGATGGAGCATTCTTTTTTTTGACAGGAAATATAAAATTCTTTATCTCAATGGTACTAGCTTAACTTTACCTGACAAAGCAAAATATTCGGGTCTTATTCTGCATAGGAAATTAAGCTGGAAACCTAACATTCAAGAAAGAATCAAAAAAGCTACAGTTGCACTTTTCTCTTGGAAAAAAGGTTAATCTATAAAAACCTGGCATAGAGATATTCTAGGGAATTGTAAGGGGGGTGAACTCGCCAAAATAGGAACGAGTATACCAATCCTGCCAGACAAAGCACCTTAGGTATACCAATCATTACATCCAAACTCAAATTCAAGCTGGATGCTATCGAGAGTACAAATCTTAGGTGGACAAGTGGACGAACATGTCTAGCGACAAAACAGATTTGGCCAAAGCTGGATCTAAAACGTTCTAGAATTTGATATATCTCAATAGATCACATATCAGCACTACAATAGGAGTCATCACTGGGCAGTGTCTAATAAGCAAGCATGCTACAAGGCTGGACCTTTTTGCGAACGACTTTTGTAGAAGTTGCATGGATGAAGAAGAGGAAGAAACTATTCCTCACCTTCTTTGTTTCTGCCCAGCTCTCTCCCGCTGAAGGAAGCTTCACTTACCATCCTTTTATTACAACGATATAGGCAATCTGATAGACATCGATATTAAGATACTCTTACGCTTCACCAGAAGCTCAAAATGGTTTAACGAGTAGGTAGAAAGAAACTTTCTCCTATGATCCACGTGGTATCACAATGAACTTATTGCTGGGCTAAGTGTGTTGGCAATTTTCTGCTGGTAGCTAATTCAACTTAATTAAACCTAGACTCTGTATATGAACTTTTCAGCCTAAATCGATGTCGTTGTGTAGGGTGGGTAGTTCGGCATTGTACCTTCTCCTCCACTGCCGTCTATACGGACGGGAACCTTGATCACTTGAAGAACTTTTCTTTTAAGGCAATCAAGGGCATCCTCATCCGATTTTGATAAAGTCCATGCCTCTGCGCCATACAGCAGGACTGCATGATTAGTGTCTTATAAAGAGTTACCTTAGTAGTTCCAGATACGGCTTTGTTACTCAATTGCCTTCTTAGTCCATAGAAACAGCGATTGGCAAGAGTAATTCTTCGTTTGATTTCCCCATTAATGTCATTTGCGGAACTCACCATAGAGTCTAGGTAGACAAAGCCATTTACTACCTCAAAATGTTATCTGCCTATTATGTCCAAGATGCCGGTATTGAGTAATTACAATTTCGTTAATAGATACATACTTACTTACTTAGATGGCGCTACAGTCCGGGGTGGACCTGGGCCTCAACCAACAAACCTCTCCAGCCAGCACGGTTACGAGCCAGCTGCCTCCAGTTGCGCACGCCAAGTTGGTTGAGGTCCCCCTCCACTTGTTTGCGCCACCTACCGCGAGGTCGTCCTCTACTGCGCCGTCCGTCCGGGTTGGATTCGAAGACTTTCTTAGCGGGAAGGTTGGGCTCCATCCGCTCTAAATGACCCAGCCATCTTAGTCGCTGTATGTGAACTCTTCTGGCTAAGTCGATGTCCTTGTACAGGCCGTATAGTTCGGCAATGTACCTTCTCCTCCACTCACCGTCTATGCAGACGGGACCAAAGATCGCTCGAAGAACTTTTCTCTCGAAATAACCAAGGGCATCCTCATCCGGTTTTTTCAAAGCCCATGCCTCTGCGCCATACAGCAGGACTGGGATGATTAATGTCTTATAAAGAGTTACCTTAGTAGTTCGAGATAGGGCTTTGCTACTCAATTGCCGTTTTAGCCCATAGAAACAACGATTGGCAAGAGTAATTCTCCGTGTGATCTCCCTACTGATGTCATTTGCGGAGCTGACCATAGAGCCTAGGTAGACAAAATCCTTTACTACCTCAAAATTATATCTGTCTATTGTGGCGTTCTGCCCAAGACGCCGATGTTGGGTGTCCTTTTTTGTAGACAGCATATATTTTGTTTTGCTTTCATTGACTGCTAGACCCATCTTTGCTGCCTCGATCTCAATACTCGTAAATGCCCCATTGACGACCCGCTGAGTTACATAGATGTAATATATTAGATACATAGTGTATATTACCCCAAAAAGTGTGCTAGGCCCTGTTTCATGTACAAATGAATTATAGAGAGGGTTCTTAACAGAACTCTTATGTTGTCTAGAAAAAATAATTAATGAAATATATACGAGTCTACATATATTATATATAAAGGGTTTTCCATTAAGCGTTTCCTATCTTTAAATTTGAATAAAACAAACTGTGAGTGAGATATCATTGATTTTTTTTTTTTATTTAGAAGGCCCATGTATGAATATAAAATCAATCAAATGTCCGATGCGGCTTCGCGCATCTGAAACGTCCAATTTTCCACAAATCTGGCGCATAAATCAGGCTGAATTGAACCAATGGCATTGAATGTTAGCTTTCAGGGCAGTGCAGGTTTGTAGTTTATTGGCATAGGCCAGTGCTTTAAGATAACCCCACATCGCCTCCGTGTGAGATAACCATATTCGGAAATCGCACGTGCAGAATGTCCATCGTGGCACCAGCCGTGTGGCAAGGAGCGCCGTACTATTTGAACCACATGTAGTCGGTGTCCATATCATCCAATTCGGGCCAAAAGAAATTGGTTATCATCGACCAATAGCGCTCGCCGTTGACGGTGATGTCCTGGCCAACGTCGTTCTCACCGATGCCGCCAGCCCAAAATCCACACCAAACAGTGACTTTCTCTGGATGCATTGTAATTTGGTGGATCTCGTGTGGATTGTTATCGTCCCAAATTCAACAATTTTGCTTGTTGACGAACCCATTCATCCCCCCAAATGGGCCTCGTCGCTGAATATTATTTTGCGCGAAATGTTGCACGAAAAGAAGACCCACTTTCATAAAAAAATTTAATCATTTGCACATGTTGTTGAACGCTATAATTCTCCATGTTAATTTGACAGATGTAGCTTCAACAATATGGCCGCAATCACCTGTCAATGTTCGGAAATCCCTATTGAAAAACCTTATATGGTATATGTATATACATATATATTTTTTTTTTTTTTTAAAAGTGGTCGAATATGGCAGAATTTCAGAAATGTTTGCACTTGTACTGCTTGCATACTCAATTTCAACTGTCTAGTTCAAACCAAATATCAGAGGGTGAGCTATTGCATCAGAAGTTTTATCAACCCAACTGCCCGCCAGCGAGGACGACGCTGTTTACGCTGGTGAATGCCATTGGTCCATGATGAAATAATCCTTAAATGTGAATAGGGAACCAATAAATGATTTTAAATATTCTCTTTATTTTCGTCGCTTTTCACATATTCTTCAGTAGCAGTAGGTGACATTCGAGAATGCACCTGACCCAGGCACGGAATAGTCAGCGTTCGATGGGCTGAAACTCAGCGGTGGAACCTCTGCATGCTCTGAAACAGAAGAGCACAATAAGAAAATTTTAATACTTCTTTCTTGCTAGACAACACTTACGTTTGGTGGCAATGAGCTCTTATTTAAGAACTCAAGTGGCGTTCGGCCACCGTTCACATAATTTATCCCGAAGTGATAACCTAACAGTCTTGAACTATAGAGTGTAATTTATTTAATTTATTTCATTTCATTTGTCTTCAAAGTACAAAGGCTTTCTTAGACTAATATAAACATTTTATGAACAGAAGAAATAATATACATAATCAGGGATAGGATTTTGCTAACTTTGCCTCTTTTTTTTGCTTAATCGGAAGATAGTATCGACTTTACACAAACATGTTTCCTGTCCTCCTTATTCCAAATATATGTATTTTATTTTGCCTTTTTTTTGCCTTTTTATATCATTATTGCCTTTTTTCGCCGTTGTTGCCTTTTTCTGCCTTTTTTGCCTATTTTGCTTTTTTCTCAAAGTTTGTTCGCTAAAAAAATTGTAGAAAATGCGCGTTTGCATGCATGTATATCTGTGCAAACATGCTTCTTACTCACACTACGTAATACGCATACCTAAATTCCTAGACGCATTATAATTTAAAACGTCTAGTCTGTGGGGAGAGTCAACATGAAAATATGTACATGACCACAGACGGTTTGCACTTGTTTATGACCGCAGACGTTACTGTGTATAACTCTATTGCATATTTCTTGTTTGTATACAATACATATTATGCGGATTATTTTGCTTGGATTAAAACAATCGTCAGCGTTCTTGAAGACGATGCAAGCTGTGTTGTGTTTGCAAAGGAATTGATTGAAGATGAAACAGTACAAGCGCAGCTGGCGTACATCAAAGTCAATTTTAGGTTTTTAATCGACTCAAAAAAACGAATTTTCGAAGACTTACAAAAAACAGGTATTTTTGAGAGCTAGCATTATTCTGATCAAGGAACATCAATTGGCGAAGTGTTGCCCGTTTTAAAGAACATTCAGCAAAACTTGAAAAAAGCAAAAGGGCCGATTGCAAAGGAAATCCTGAAGAAGTTTACTGCCGTACTGTAATGAACGGCGACTTGGATTCTAAGCTTCCAGAAAATATTGATGTTAATTGCTTTCATTATTGTAAGCTTTAAATGGGCTCCACTCGTTTCAGCTGAAGTAGAAAGGTCATTTAGCTCCTTAAAGGCGCTTCTAAGAAACAACCGGGGAACATGATTACCGGAAAATTTGAAAAATCTCTTAATAGTTCAATGCTACTATAACTAAATGTGCATTTACTTTCCTTTTCTTATTTTTTAATAAATGCCTTTTTTTGCCTTTTTAAGCGTTTTGTTTTGCCTTTTTTTACTTTACTTGTCAACAAAATCCTAACCTTGTACATAATTAACAAATAAAAAGATAAAGCAAACAGTCATGACGGCACTGCTTCCAGTAAGGCTTTCTTAACTCTTATCCTGTACACATGGGTCAAAATTGCCCAAACGCACCTTTCATAGCGGTTATTTCGATTATTTTTGAATATTTTTATTTGAAATTTCTTGACATTTATTTTGTTTAGGAATTAAATAGAATTTTGATAAACTTTTATTATATTTCTTCATTTTTGAGACTTTATGATAAGATTTTTGCAAATAACGTACGTTGTATTCGTGGGTCAAAATTGCCCAGTATGTATTTTCAACAAATATTGTTGAGAATTTGCTTTATTATTTGTAAATTACTGCAATTTTGCTATTTTGTTTTACATGAAATCTTATCTAGGTAGGCTTTGTTTTTCAACTACACAATTTACTCGTTTAGAACGTGTCACAGTAAGAAATTATTCCTCGCGTGTAGATTTTGGCAACAAGTAAAATAATATAAATATGGTATACTGAACAAAATATAGGAATTTTATTAGTTATTTGTTACCCATCTGCAAAAAAAATAAAAGTGAGTGCTTTATTTGTCCAATGCTAGTGTTCTTCTAGTTTTTTTTTTTCATAGAATCAATATGGCTGGGTTGAGTCGAGAATACATACAGCAAATGCTTGATAATGATGTGAGTCTGAGTGATAGTGTTGCAAGTGATACTACAAGTGAGGTGGAGGAGGAAAATATTTCCTATAATGGATCCCTATACGACACTGATTCTTCAAATGGGGAAAGTTTACCTTTGGTAAATGAGAATCACAGCAGTTCGGATGACGTAGCACTTCCCATTCCAACACAATTCCTTTCGAAGGATCGAAACTATAAATGGTCTAGATGGCCAATAAGAGATTTTTCGATCGGCCGTCGTAGAACAGAAAATGTTATGAACACTTCCTCAGGATCGACTCATTATGCTGTCTCCCGAGTTACCGATATAAAATCGGATTTTCATTTGTTTTTACCATAAAAAGTGTGACAGGAATGAACGACGAGCTCGGGATAAACTCGCTCCAATAAGAGATTTCTAGAATAGATTGGAATGTAATTTACGAAAAACATTCAACCCAGATGACTGTGTTACTGTAGGTGAACAATTAGTAATATCGTGGGAGATGTTCTTTCAAGCAATTCATTCCATCTAAGCCAGGAAAGTATGGAATAAAAGTATGGGCTCTGTGCGATAGTAAAACAAGTTTTGCCTGGCCTTTGCAAATTCACACCGGTAAGGATAGAACTTGTAAGCCCGAACGAAATCAAGGCAATCGTGTAGTTCTAGACCTCATAAGAGACTTGGAAGGTAGAAACATTACTTGTGATGATTTCTTTACTTCACACGAATTAGGAATCGAGTTGCTAAAAAGAAAACTTACGATAGTTGGAACAGTGAGAAAAAATAAAAGATGTTTGCCGCCACAAATTTTGGATTTGAAAGGAAAGCCGGAGAAAATTTCCCATTTCTTTTTTGATAACGACAACGATACAACTCTTGTTACATATGTTCCAAAGAAAAACCGAGCAGTCATTCTCATGAGCATCTTGCATCACGATAAAGAGGTAACCGATGATGCACAAAAGCTGGAAATAATAAAATACTACAACTACACGAAATCAGGGGTAGATACTTGACAATATATATTTAAAGTTACATGCACGGAAATTACTAATAATTTGAAACGAATAAATAGGCAGCATTCTATAGTACTTAAGTGACTAGAGGCGAATGATCCTTCAATTGAATTATTACAATATATTATATTTCGTGTTTTATGTGGGGTAAATTCAACAATAACATTAAAAGAAAATTTCAGATATAACAAAAATAATGATGAAAATAGACTACATTAGGTACATTACAAACATAATTTACAAATCACAGAGGATTGTTTAAAAAATTTTTGACTGCAGAACTATCCATACTAAAAATAATTTTTTTTAACTTCGTTTAAGAACATATTGGGTTGAATTATTAAGCGTAATTCAATAGGTAGTTTGTTAAAAAGCCTTAGTGCTGCCGTAGTATAAAATTTCCAGAAATGGGTTTTATTAGCTAAAGGGATATTTACTAAAGCCATACTATTAATTCTTAGTCCGTGTGTATTTGAGCTTCTGAGAGTAGCACTGTAACCACTTCGCATGAAAAAAACTTTGAGAACCTTATAGATATAGAGATGTCTTATTGGTAGAACACGTAGGCTAAGAAATAGTGGCCAACTGTTGGCTAATCTATTTACTTTAAGTATAATCCTCATAAGATCGAATAAGAAGTTCGAAGATCCGTGGAAGCTTTCACATCAAGGAAACCATCGTACAAAAAATAGAGCGTGACCGGCTCAGTTGGTATTGCCACGTTCAAAGAAGAGATCATTTGAACCCTGTTAAAAAGGCAATATCAATGCACATTCCAAAGACATCGCGATGTAGGAAAGGCAGGCCTATAAACGCCTGGATCAGACAAATGCGACGACATCGGCATTTCATTGGCCTCAGTAACCGAGTGATCCAAAATCGGCAGGCCTGCCGATATTTTCTGAGGTCAAATAGGCGAACCCCACAGGCGGATCAATAGAAATGCGGTGAGGTGGAAGGGTTGTGATCCCTTGTTTTCGAATCATAACCTCGCTGATAAAAGGAAGAAGAAGATAATCCTCATAAGATGTTTTTGGGCAATATTTAATGTTTCGATCGTGCTATTGTAGGTTCCACCCCAACTTTCAATACCATATTGTAACTTAGAGTGTGCAAGTCCATAGTAAATCATTAGTAAAATTTTCTTTGAACAATGTGGTTTTAAAAGATACATTTTACGAGTTACACATAACATATCATTTTTTAAATCTTCTACATGTGTTTTCCAAGTTAAATGTTTATCTATCATAACCCCTAGATACTTGTATCTCTCAACACCTTCTATTTTGAAACAATTGGAATTACACTCTGAATCTTCCCAAAAGTTTTTTTTTTTCACACGCATGAACACATATGGACGATTTCGTACAAGAAGTGGAGTGAAACATAACATTACAATCAAGTGGACAGGGACCTTTCAAATTGCATATCATTAGTTTTGTTTTTTCGCTTATAAGTAGCTCATGCTTAGCGAACCACTGTCGCAATATATGAAGATCCATATACAATTTTGTCGCTGAATCAAATAGGCTGTTGTTTGCATATGTAAATGCCATATCATCAGCAAAACTTCGACCATTGAAGTTTTGATAGAAGAACGAGTTGATATAAATTAAAAATAATATTGGCCCAAGAACTGATCCTTGAGGTACACCAATAGTCGTTTTTAACTTATTGCTGTAGGTTCCGTCAAGTTTTACTCGTTGACTTCTATCTGTCAAGTAGGATGAAAACCAATTGTGTATTGCGCCTCTCATTCCAGATTTGTATAATTTATTTAGCAGTATATCATGATTGACCATATCGAAAGCTTTTGTCATATCAATGAAGAGAGCAAGACTGGTTTTATTATTATTGAAGCTATCATAGATTTCACTACATAATTTAAGAATGGCATCTTCAGTAGATCTACCCTCACGAAATCCGAATTATTGATCACTAAAGAAATTAGTTTTGTTCAAAAACGATACTACGCGTACTTTGATTAGTTTCTCAAATAGTTTGCAGAACGTTGGGAGTATAGAGATAGGTCTATATTGGGTCATTGAAATTCGATTCCCTTTTTTGAACACAGGAATAACTTCAGCACTTTTTAACGATGACAGAAAAATACCACAATTAACACTTAAATTAAATAAATGACACGATACATCAACAATATACAGTGAAATACGTTTTAAAACAGTTAGTCATTTTATCAGAAGTACTGGAATATTTGTTATCAAGAGACATTATACATTTGTGAATTTCAAATGGAGTGAAAGGTTTAAAAAAAAACGATTGCTTACAGATCTGTCTTCAACTACATCTGCATATATATTGCAACTACAATTGTATTGTG
Organism: Brachypalpus laphriformis; assembly: GCA_945910035.1. NCBI lineage: Eukaryota > Metazoa > Arthropoda > Insecta > Diptera > Syrphidae > Brachypalpus > Brachypalpus laphriformis. Next base: position 285,602,462 of record OX246754.1, read on the forward strand.
GAAGACAGGGTTTCGATTAATCAGCGATAGACACAAAGAATTTATTAAAATTGTTGGCAATCTCTGCTGGGTTAGTACTTATCGCACCTTCCACTTCAATTTTAAAGACTTTGTTTTTATCCTTTTGATTGTTAAGGATATTATTATTCACAACTCTCCATTCTTCTTTTACATTGCCTTAACAATTTTGAAACTTATCAGTATAATACTTATCACGAATAAGTTTAACGTATTTCTTGACCTCATCATTTATTTGTAGGTAATACTTTTTTAATTTTTGATTGCAGGGATGACGTTTGCATTTTTTTCTAATTGCGTTTTTTTTTAGCTATTTTAATTAGTAATTCTCTATTTATCCACGGCCTTAGGCGTTTTAATTTTGATTTTTTTTATTTAACAGAACCTGCACAGTCGTCAATATGAGTTTTAAGAATACTGATGAAAATATCGTAAGCCTTTGAGGGATTACTTTCTTCATAAACAGGGTCCCAGAATTTAAAAAGCAAACAATCCACTAGCTTTTTATGATCAATTTTAGTAGTTTTCCTAAAAGGTACATATTTATCAAAATTATCTAAATTTATGTCTAAAATGAGAGGTCACTCTTACAAAAATATGATCGATGCACGTCTGTGCTTTATCAGTGATACGAGTTGGCTCCATGATAAGAGACTCTGAGCCAAAAGATGACATTAATACTAAGTAATTATCGGAATCTGCATTACTTTTCAAGATATCTATATTTATATCTCCTACAATCAATAAGTTTGCTGTCTTTATATCTTTAAGAATAAGGTTCAATTGTTCAATAAAAACATTCTTATTCAAGTTGTTTTCATGGAGACGATAAACACACAGTATGGTAAATTTTTCCCCACAGATATAGCAACTAATTTTTAAAATGTCGGCACTAATAAGACTAATTTTAATTACTTCGCATTCGTAATCCTTTTTAATATATACTACGACACCACCTGAGCTATACGAATTATTGCAGTTGGAGTAGGGTTCATAACCGGGAATATTATAGTTGGATAGTTCATAGTCGTACAACCATATTTCAGTTAAAACAACAAAATCTGCAATGAGATTGTGAGCATTTAAATGAGCTAAAAAAGAATTAAAGTTTGCTCTCATACTACGTGTATATTGATGAATGAGTAGTGTAGAAGTGGTGGAATCAGCATCATTTTTTACGTAAGATGGGTTATTTTTTTTCATGTTTTTATTCATCTTTTTAGAATAGCTTTAATTTAATTTATAATTTATTTATTACTCTTGACCAACTTATTCGCATTTACACATGTAAGCGAAGAACAAACAGGTGGCCACAGACGTTATTTTATAACATTGTGGATATATCAGCCTATAATGCTTTAGTAAAATACATGTCTATTTTTCCAAATTGGAATAAAGAAAAACATTTTAGACCAAGGATTTTTTTAGAGGAATTAGGGGAAGCTTTGGTTCAAGGGGAAATCTCCCGTCGAACTTCTTTTCCACACAGTGCTCCGGGACGACCAGTGGTTCAACGTCAACAAAAAAAAACCATCAAGACCAACCTAAAGTGACAACCTTGAAGCGATCTCGCTGCTACATGTGTCCGAATCGCTCCAATAGCACAAAATATTCAACAAAATGTACAAAATGTTTAAAATTTATTTGCAAAAACCATTCCAAACAAGAAATTACATGCGAAAATTGTGATTGCTAAATAAAAAATGTATCGGGCAAATTTGACCCACAAATACCATATGCGTTTTATTTTTCTAACTACAGGGTAAGGGTTAATATAAGAGATTGATTTGTTGTTATCAATTAAATTTACATTAGCATTATAGGCTATCATTAAACCGTTTATTGAGGATGATCGGCCGTAATTAGTACGCGAGTGGGATATGTTAAAAAAGCGACTGTTTCGTAGATTGAGAGAAGGAACGTTTATGTTCCGTAGGCTTAGGATTTCCGGGGAGTCAATCTCACCAATGATTACCCTATGTAAAAAAAGAACTCTTGCCACCATTCGCCTAGCTTTAAGTGATTCTAAACTAATAAATTTTAACCTAGATTGATAGGATGGTAAAATATATGGATCGACCCAAGGGACTCCTCTAAGGGTAAATCTAAGAATCTTTTTTGAATAGATTCAATCCTGGTGATGTGGACATTATAATAAGGATACCAAACAATAGATGCATATTCTAGAAGAGATCGAACAAAAGATAGATACAATGTTCTAATAACATATGGGTTAGAAAACTCAGAAGCGTAACGCTGTAGCATTCCCCATGAGCTATAAGCTTTATTTGAAATGTAATCAACATGATTGTTGAAAGATAGTTTGCTATCTAGCAATATACCTAAATCTTTTATTAAGAAGACCCGAGAAACAACTTTACCGTCAATAGAATAGGTATGCACGAAAGGTGATTTAAGACGTGAAAATGTAATAACAGAGCATTTTGTAACATTCAGAGAGAGGTAATTTTTTGAGCACCGCAAGTAAAAAAATTGGAGGTATATGTTTAAACGTTGGAAGCAATGAATATCTTTTCCCGACAAATATATCTTAAAGTCATCAGCAAACATAAGTATATTACATTCAGTAATGAAATTAACGATATCATTAACAAACAAGACAAATAAAAGAGGGCCAATGTGGCTTCCTTGGAGGATGCCCGAGGTCACACAAAGCTTATTGGAAATTTGGTTACGGAACCTTACATATTGATATCTATCACATAGAAAGGATGAGAGCCACCGAAAAAGGAAGATGGAAAACCAAATCTTTCAAGTTTATAAACTAAAATTTTATGGTCAACACAGTCAAAAGTTTTACTGAAATCCGTATAGATTGCATCAACTTGGTTTCCTTTACCAATTTCAGAAATGACGAAATTAGTAAAGAGAAGAAGACTAGTAACAGCCGAGCGTTTTTTTACAAAACCATGCTGGTTATTGCAAATAAGAGATTTGTAGAAATAATTTAATTTCTCAGTAACCAGCATATCAAACAATTTTAGAATAGATGACTGTTTACATATACCTCTATAATTCTCAATTTTGTTTCTCCTACCAGACTTAAAAATAGGGACAATAAAGGTATATTGCCAGACAGACTGAAATACACTAGTTTTCAACGATAAATTAAAAATCTGGCATACAATTTTATGCAATTGAGGAGCGCATTTTTTAAGGAAGCCGGAAGGAACGCCGTCAGGGCCAGGATTAAAACTTGAATCCAATTTAGTCAAACCGTCTAAAGTATCTTTTTCCGAAATTTCAATGTTATTAAAAATTGGAGTGGAAGAATCACCAAAGTAGGAAAAAAAATGTTCATCAATAACAGAGTCTTCTTCTGAATAGACAGATTGAAAAATAAACCGAAGTTATTACAAATGCTGGTGGAAGAGTCAGCTGGCTGTCCGTTAAAAGAAAGTAAGGCTGGGTAACCATCATTTTTATTCTTGGAGTTGAAGAATTGGCAAACATTTTTCGGACTAGACTTTAGACTATTTTGTATATCGTTTATGTAAACCAAATACGCGTGATAAAAGGAGGATTTGAATTCTTACTTAAGACATCTATACAGCATGTAGTCTTCATTCGCATAACTACAACGCCATCTCCTGTAGGTTTATCTCTGCAGCGAATTCTTCTTCTTCTTAAGGTTTGCTCAAGACAGTAATTTGTAGATTCTATCAACAAAAGGACTATAATCATCTGATAATACCTGAAATTCCAAGACCGCAAAGTTCAATAATTGTAGTTGGCAAATCAAAGGTATTTTTAATTAATCTACTTCATTTCATATCTGCCGCAGAGATCTATCGAAACGATTCCATATGGCAGCCTACACTTCACTGCACGACTATCAACTTCAGTGCAACGACTTGACGCTTGCACCGTTCTGTGCAGTAGCCTCAGTCAGTTTTCCGCTAATTTCAGTATCAAGCATCAGTCCGAGATACTTTCCGTTTTTCGACAAGTTGAGTACAGAGCCTTAACACTTATTCACATATTTGCAGCACATAGTTTATCCCGAGATGATAGCAGTCTTGCACTATACAATGTAGGTATATAAGTATCTGCAGCGAATTTTTCTTCTTAACCATGTTAAAAAAAAAATTAGCTCTGGTAAGTGCTGCTAAAGTGAGACACTTGCTTAAGGCAGCAATTTGTAGATTCAATCAGCAAAAGGATAATCACCTAATGATTTCTGAAATTATAGTTACTAGTAGTTTTGGTATCTGTATGTGGCCGTCTCTCATACGGTACAACCGTATGGGAGTATGATTCTGGCAACTGATATATACACCCAGTGCATGATGTTCGGCGAAGAGCCCCACTTTTTACCGCAAATCCTATTGCAGGTATACAGAGCTACGGATGCCTTTTTACACTTTCTTCTGTATTCAGATTTCAGTTAGTTTTACTATAGACGATTAGGCTGAGATACTTTGCGTTTTTCAACAAGTTTCACATATGTATTTGCGGCACATACTTAATTTAAGGTGATGACAGTCTTGCACTATACAACTTAGGTATATCTCTGCAGTGAATTTGTCTTCTTAGAAATGTTTGGAAAACTATTTAACTCCGGTAAGTGTTAGTAAAGTGAGAGGTTTGCACAAGGCAGCAATTTGTAGATTCTATCAGCAAATTATAAAACAAAAACAACTGGAATTCTAAGACCGCAAAGTTCAATAGTTGTAGTTATCAAATCATAGACATTTTTAATTAATCTACTTGTTTTCATATCAGCTGCAGAAATCCATGGAAACCTTTTCATATGGCAGCCTACACTTCACTGCACGACTATTAACTACAATGTACCGAGTGCGACGTGACGTTTGCACCGTTCTGTGCAGTAACCTGCCAATTTTCCACTCGCAATATATACATGAAACCATACCCTGGTGTTCCATGCTGAGATCAACACAATCCGTTGTGCTCTGTTATGACTAGAGGGACTATTCGCCCATTGTCTAAGTGACTGTTGAATCTAATTGCTTTCGATTGCCCCAACTTGGCAGCCGAAGAAACAGACACCGCTTAGTGCAGTACTAAGTTAAAACATTTGCTATTGATATCCATAAGTTGTCAGTCATTGTTAAAAAGGATATGTCAACACCAATCATGGGACCATTTCCTCCTCAACCAATGGGTGACCTCGAAGCGCTTGGCAATTGAAATCACTAAACGACTACGCTAGTCAATGAGCCGCTGATCTATTTCTTTTACATGCTAATGGGACTCTGCTGGTCACACACCGACACCAGTCTTTTCAATTAAACAGAACCGTAGCAATGAAAAGGAGATACCAAAATGTAAATCATTCCATAGACCTAGCTTTGCCTATAGCAACGACCCTGTCCAAGAGAACCAGTTGTCTGACTGATACATTTACAACAGTTGGTGGTTTGCATTTATACAGGTCCAAGAGAATTATAGCCGTCGAGCTGGCTGAATAGAAAATTGTTCATAAGAATGGAGGCTGGGCCTCCTTGGACGGATATGGACTGCATAGTTCAGCTGTCGGTCGGGGAAAACTGAACTTTTCGGTTAAATGCCAAAGATAAACACACCTCCGCCCTACCACACCAGATGGCGGTGGATACCAACGATGGCTCTGCGGGGGAACATAATTCTTGTCTCGATTTCCTATTGTTTCAACTGATGTAATAATTGTAGTGGCTTTTTGAATGATTAATTTATTTTGGATCACGACATCTGTGGATTTATTTGACATGCTGCGATATAAATATTGAAAGCATGCCAGTAATGGATGCGTATGGAATGGCAAATGCTGGAATCTTGTGAGTGCATACTTGTACACTCTTATGTAGGGTGGCCATCAACAGCCACCGTTTCCAGTAGGTTAGGTTAGGTTAGGTATGTGGGCTGGCAGGGAGCGACGCTCTCTGCCACACTCAGGTCAGCGATGACCCATTGTGGTACCCATGGGGGAAAAAGTGATCCCTTACCCAATGAAACTAAAAACTACTCAGTCACTTACTTCATTTCTGCATACAAACCACCCCGATGATTTGATGAAGTTCAACATCTTTTCCGTTGAAACGCCGGAGAGTTCCTCGAGATCCTGGAAGAAGAATTTACCAAGGAACTTTTTCCTGGAATGCTGAAGACTCGGGCAGTGGCACAGGAAGTGGGTTGTGTCCTCAAAAACTTCCTCGTCACCACAGCCTCTGCAGAGTTCCTCCTCCGTCAGGCGTAGTTTCTTCAAGTGGTACCGCAGAGTGTTGTGTCCCGTGATGATGCCCACGAGGGTGGAAAGGGATTTCCTGTCTTTACGGATGATTCTCTCGGTCTTTGCTTTGTCGAAAGATGGCCATAGCTTCCTAGTGATGGCGCAAGTTTCCATGGAGTTCCATCTTGTGTTCGCCTCCTCAGTGGCTTTATTCCCTGCAGCGAGCTTGAGTGTGCAAGGCGGGATACACACAGGGGGGTCAACTTGTTCTGTTGGGGCTGCTGAGCCAATTCTCGCCAGCTCGTCGGCTTTCTCATTGCCTGGGATACCCTCGTGTCCAGGGACCCAACAGAGCGATACCTTGTGCTGTGCTCCAAAAACCCTGAGCTCTTCTCGACAACACTTCACAAGCTTCGATTTAATTTCTATGGCAGTAATCGCTTTTATAGCTGCCTGGCTGTCGATAAAGATGGTGATACCTTCTAGCGGTATTGCCCTTATCGCAGACTCACGGGCGGCTGATGCCACTGCTAAGACCTCTGCTTGGAAAACACTGCTGTGGTCTGGAAGTCGTATGGATATTGATACACCTAGAGGGTCGGAGAAGATACCTGATCCTACACCAGTGCGCATTTTTGAACCATCCGTGTAGATGGCTATAGATTCGGCATTAGGTATATGACCGCTTTTCCAATCTTCCCTGCTAGGGTAGGCGGTAGAGAAAGGCCTTGTAAAGTCTAAATATGGCGTCATGTAATCCGTTACGGGCATGAGGCCAAAATAATCGAGTAGGATCATCGAGTGACCTGTTCTGCTTGGTTTCCAGTTCGCTGACTGACTTATTCTCATAGCATTAATGGCTGCTGATGTTCGTGTAAAGATGTCTAGCGGCAGCAGGTTGAGGATAGCCTCGAGTCCTGCGGTTGGGGTTGTCCTCATTGCACTGGTGATGCCAATGCACGCTAGTCTTTGAACTTTGGTGATTGCCTTTAAGTTGGTGCATTTGTTGACAGCTGGCCACCATACTAGATTGCCGTAAGTCAGTATGGGTCTAACTATAGCCGTATACATCCATAGTATGATTTTGGGGGAGGGTCCCCAGGTTCTACCAAAAATTCTACTACATGAGTAAAAGGCTATTGTTGCTTTCTTGATTCTTTCCTCTATATTTAATCTCCAGTTGAGCTTTTTGTCAAGTACAAGGCCCAGGTATTTTGCGCTATCGGATAATCTGAGTGGGATACCATCAACAGAAGGTGTATTGAACTCCGGTATTTTCCTCTTGTTCGTAAAAAGTACGAGTTCGGTTTTTTGGGGATTAACCTTTAAACCGCAGCTCCTGGCCCATATGCTAAGAGTATTAAGGGCTCCGTCAAGTTGTTCGCTGAGGGTAGGCAGGAATTTACCTGTAGCAAGCAGCACGACGTCATCCGCGTACGCTGTAGCTCTGACCCCGCTGTACCTTAGTTGTTGTAGTACCTCATTAAGAACAATGACCCAGAGCAGTGGGGAGATTACCCCGCCTTGAGGGGTGCCCCTCGAGGCGTATGCTTCGAGCTTAGAACCCTTAAGTTCGGTGGTTATATGTCGTTTCTCGAGCATGCTAATAATCCAGTTTATTAGACTAATGTCGATGTCTAGGTTTCTTAGGGTTCTTTTAACCGCTTCGGTATTTACATTATTGAAGGCTCCTTCAATGTTCAAAAAAGCAGCTAGTGTGAACTCTTTATCCTTAAGTGATTTTTCTATAGAGCCGACAACATGGTGTAGGGCAGTTTCCACACATTTACCCTTCGTGTATGCGTGTTGGGCTGGGGATAAGTCCCCCGGGCGTATTCTGCTACGTATGTAGATGTCGAGCAATCTTTCAAAAGTTTTCAGGATGAAAGAGGTAAGGCTAATTGGTCTGAAGTCCTTCGCGGTGGTGTGACTAGCCTTGCCCGCCTTGTGTATAAAAACCACCTTTACCTCCCTCCATGTTCTTGGTATGTAACATTGTTTAAGACTACTGGCAAATAGCTTTTTGAGAATTGGGGTAATGATTGGTGCAGTTTTTTGCAGCATGATCGATATAATCCCATCAGGTCCTGGGGATTTAAAAGGGGAGAACGATCTTATTGCCCACTCTATTCTGTCCTCTGTTACCAGATCCGCAAGGGGTTCCGATTCGCTGTGATTGTTATTAGTACTGCTACATGGTACGGTAGTACACCCCGGGAAGTGCGTTTTAATAAGCAATTCAAGGGATTCCGAACAGGACTCGGTCCAGTTTCCTTCAGTGTTCTTTAGGGAACCTAGAGTCTTCGATTCTCTGGAGAGGATTTTCCTCAATCTGGCCGTTTCTGTTGTACCCTTGATCTCGTCGCAGAAGCGTTGCCACGACTGTCTTCTGGCTTTTTGCGTTGCGCTCTTGAAGTTCCTCTGACTGGCTTTGTATAGCTCCCAGTCAGAGTCAGCTCCCGTTGATTTCGCCAGGTTCAAGAGTTTCCTTGTTTCTCTCCTTATTCTGGCTAGTTCTTTGGTCCACCATGGGGGGGAGACTTTTGTCTTAGGTCTAGATACGGGACATGCCTTCTGGAAAGCCTCTTTGAAGACGGCAGTGATTTCCTCGGCTTTTCGGTCAATGTCCGCTGGCTCATGTAGGTCACATTCTTGTGGTAGATTCGCCTTCCTCCGCACCTCGTAACTGAAGGTAGTCCAGTCGGTCTTCCTTGGGTTTCTATGGGGTTTGGGAAAGTCGCATCTTTCAATGAGATTAAATTCAATAAATCTGTGATCGGAATAGGATTCTATCTCCAAAGTATTCCAATTGTCTATAGAGAGGGTATTTGAGTTACTCGCTAGTGTAATGTCAATAACCTCCTGCCTGTTTCTAACTACGAAAGTGGGTTCAGAACCCCTATTGGCTACTAAAAGATTATGTTCGATAATAAATTCGAAAATCAACTCACCGCGTGGGTTTGTATCACCACTGCCCCATTGCGCGTGGTGTGCGTTCGCATCGCAGCCTAGTAGTAGGTCCCATCTCTCGATTTCCGCTTTCCTGGTTAAGGCGCGGGTGAGTTCGGATGGCGGTCCATCATTTCCGTCGTAAGGCATGTACACGGCTGAGATAATCAGTGGGGGGAGCCCCCTCCGGTCAAGCCTTACTACCGTCTGGTCTGAATTGCTGTAGGTAGATAGAAGAAATAAGTTAATGTGTTTCCTAGCTACGATACAAGTTCTGTTCTTACGGTCCGCGTTTAGCGGTTCGCTGGGGAGATCCATGGCTCTTGTACGAGAGCTATGTCTATGTTCCTTTCGCCTAGAAGATATATAAGATTGGCGCTAGCAGATATGCTGTGGTGCAGGTTTATTTGAATGAATTTCATGTTCTTCTTACCTTGTCACCCGCCCCCTTTGCTTCCTCTCTGTCCTATCCGTAAAGGGTCGGACTTTACACCGGGTGATACCAGTGCGAACTTTATTATTGAACCTTCTTAGCATAGGCATTGATCTATGGTTGAGCAGGACCACGATCTCTGTGCCCTTTTCTGAGTGCTCGCCCATTTCAAGCACCTCCCAGTCGTAGCTAAGGAGCTCCGGGTTAAGGTGCCGTAGGTTCCTTTCAATACGCTCCTTGGGAATATGAGGGCCAGGTATCAGGATACGCCCTTTTGGCCTAGTAAATTCTAGCAGGTCCTTCTTTTCGACGAGTCGAATGTCGGCATTAGCCCATGGAGCCTGCGTGCTAGCCACGAAAGTTTGGAGCCACTTAAGCGTGAACTCGTTGTCGCATGAAAGGAGCTTAAAACCTCTGAAGGTGGTCAGTTGCTCAAAGAAAGGGGATTGTCCCTCCTTCTCGACAATGGTGGAATTGATGGCTTCGAGTATGCGCAGCTCGATGAGCCTCCACTGGTCTTTGCTGAGTCTTTTCTCTGGGCTGTTATGGTCTACAATCGCCACCTGTAGACCAGCACTAGCAGATGCGGCCAGCCTGGCCTTCTTGCTGGTACTGTTCGTAGGCGGCGAGATCGTGTCGTCATGTCTACCTCGTTTGGAACTGCTCGCAATCGGCTCGGATGAGGTCTTAACGACTGTCTCCGGCTCGGTTGACAAGGGCCTCAGCCTGCCCGTGATCGGGGAGGTTGGCAAGAGGCTTACCTTCCCTCTCGCGAGTAGGCCTCCGTCCGTTCCCCTAGTCTGCCCTGCGCTGCGTTCTCTAGCGTCTGCGTAAGCCCTAGAACTTCTCACGATGGGGACGGGTTGTATCCCTTTACCCCGAACAGTCGAGAGCGGCGTAGGTTTGTTTGCAGCAGAGGAGGGTGGCAAACGGCATTCCCCCCTCAACGCAATCTGACCCTTGCCCGTTCGTAGTGCTGTGTCGTCGTCCTTTCTGCAGGTTGCCTTCTTGGAGCAGTCTGCAGCCGGCCCTGCCACAGATGGCTTAGGGTCGGTTGCTGACCGAAGACCAGCTACGATCGAGATGGGGAGCTGACGGCTTCCCGCTCCCACCGTAGGCGATCTTCTTACCTTCCGGTCCTGCTGATCAGTGCACCTAGTCGACCCTGCGAGCTTGAGCGTGTTGTTGGCCCTGTCCAGAACCTCCCTTTCCTTGTCCGTGAAGGACTTCGGATCACGCTTTTTAAGCCGCCGAATTAGCCTAATGGCATTACGCTTCCTATTTCTGAGCGTTGTTGTCCTCTTCTGTGCCCTAACTTCCCTAGTCTTTTCGGCCGCGGATGATGGTCGGGCTAGTCCCAGGCCAAGTCCACCCGCGCTGACTACTGTCGCGAAGCTACAGGTAGTAGAGTTTCCATTGTCAGCAGGGCCACATTCACCATCCGGCATGGGCGCTGACCGATTTTCCTCACGAGGCTGGCTGCGGCTTGCCCCGTTCGGATCGTCCGTCTTCGCCACCCCGACATCTGAATTGCTGCCCTCGGATGGTTTCTGTGGCTCTGCTGCGATGGGAGGCTGCTCCGAGATTGCCAATGTGATCGCCTCAGGTCTAGACTGGCTACGGCTTATCGTAGACTTTGGCGGTCCCATCGGTTCTCTCACGCTCAGGATAGCTGCAGGGGTCTTCCCCATCTGTGAGCCCGTCACTGACGAGCGCTCTGATAAGGCCAACTCCTGCAGGTAGGCCCGTGCGTTGTGGAGTCTCTTCCTATCTGGCTCTGAGAGCTCTTCCCACCTCTTAGTCCCTAGTCTCTTGACCGTCAACTTGCAGTTTTTTGCTCGTCGGGAGCTAGTTGACGCATTAGAGAGGGATGAGCTAGCGATGGAGCAAGCGTCATCTAGAAAGAGCCTTTCCAGGTTCAGGTCGATTGCTCCAACGCTTTCTTCATCCGAAGTACGAAGCAGAGCTTCCTCCGTATCTCCTATCGACCGGTCGGTTTTTATAGAGCTAGGAGTGCCCGACCGGTTTACACTCTTCGCTTTTTGAGTTATATTATTGTTTTTTTGAATTGACATTAGGGTCCCACGAGTAAGGGGGAAGAAGATGTCCGCCTGTACTCACCCCCTGTATACAGGTAAGGGGAATTAATTGAAACTGGAGGACCCCAAGGTATCCAGAGTTCACCGTTAGAAGACACCGTAACGTGGTGCCATTCATCCCATAGGCACGGTAGTTTACACCTGGGATTCCGGGTTTTTTCAAGTTTTCCTCTTTAGATCCGCCATATTCCGTTAACAACAGCGGCACCTCGTGTAGGGTGTGGCTCTTCACCACGTATGGACGGTCTTAGGGAAGAGAAACAGCTTATTCCTAACCCTCTGGCCCCTTTGCCTGGAGACCTTGCCGCCACCGTTTCCAGTAACTCGGTTCATTCTCAACAACCCTTATTTAGGCCGGATCACAAGAAGCCATCGTAAATGGAAATTAAGTGGAAATAAGTGCCTCAAGCGTGCCTCAGTGGGCGCCGTGGCGTAAGTGGTTAGTGGATCACTGAGCATGAGGTTTCAAGTTCGAATCCCAGAAAATACCAAAAAGTTTTTTCACGGTCCCACCTCTCGAGAGGGTCTGACAAACATCCGAGAGTATTGTTGTCACGAAAAGGCTTCTCAAATCGCCGTTCGGATACGGCACTAAGCTGTAGGTCCTTTCCATTCGTGTGAAAAATATAAAGCACACAACATGAGTGGTTGCGCGAAGCTAGGTCCTGGCACTTAAAGAGCTGTTGCGCCAAATATATATATTTTTTTTTAAGTGCCTCAAGCTCTGCTAAAAGAAAGGAGAAGTTCTAAGCATGGATACGTAACAGGTAAGGTAACATTTCAAAGGTTGTTGGCAACGCTAACAGAATATGGTGACTTCAGATACCACCTGCAGAAAATATGTTTTCCAGGGACAATACCTTCACACTAAGCCTGAAAGAAATTAAGACATTGGCGCATATGCTATGCCATTGTCGGACTTTACTTAGCAGAAGAAAATGGGTATTGGGCTTTCTCTGGTTACAAAACCAGAAGAAGAAGGACGAAAATTGCAGCAAACGGTGAAAAACTCAAGCTGATCAGCACTGCAAGGGGTAGATATTTGCTACTCAGCTCTTCGAGCGGAAAGAATGACAAAAAAATCACGCACGTATAAGAATGTAAGGCTATACGAGTAGGTCAAGGGATTGGTCATGCTTTAAAATATGACCAGATAAGAGTACTCCCGATGATGAGGCAAGTAAAGAAATGCGGCCAACTTCAAGCGGAAGGCCTGTATCTGTAAACCTGTAAGAAATATCTTCTTCGGATGCTGATACAAACCAACCTATTTAGAAACTGCAACAACACGAACAAGGGCGGAACCATCTTCAAAATAACTATTCAAAGAAGGAGGAATGCTGAGGAGATTCGTTTGCCTAAGTTCGTGAACAATGCTAAAGGCCAGCTTCTTGTGGATGACGACAAAATTCTGCATAGGTGGCGACAGTATTATGAAGGACTTTTGAATGAACAGTTTCCCCGGCTGTACTTTCCAAGACTCACTCTTAACTATGAATAAGTACCCGACCCTACAGTCGAAGAAGTTAGTGGGGCAGTCAAATACATCCAAGGAAGTAAAAGCGGTTGAAAAGCGGTGGAAAAGACGAGATACCCTCCGAGTTCTGGAAAAAGATGGGAGACAGCGGGTTCAGATGACGGCCATAAGGCTTAAGATACCCTGTGTTCTCCTGTGTTTTAATTATCCTTTTATCGATTAGTGTGTAAGGCGATTGCCTTAGCCACACACGACACGATAGTTTGTCCAGGCACCTAACATCTTAGACGGTTCTGAGCACATTGTGTGACATATTTCGGCAAGTCTAAATCTGATAACATTGTTCAGTGTTCTCTAACAAATCATAGTATATAGATGCTTTTATTCTCTATCCTATAATTTCGATCTCTTTTTAAATAATGGAGATGTCCAAAATCTGTGCTAAATCTAAAGCGATCCAATAACCGAGTGGTTTGTGGTTCTTTTTGTGGATTAACTTTTCATAAGATACATACATACTCGTGTGTGCAAATATGAATGTTAATGATTTTATATCTCTGCCTAATCCGAATTTGTACTGGAATCGTAGTTCATGTGCTCCCATAAACTTATCTAATTTCGTACTCCGTTTCAATGAACTTTATAAATTGGTACTTGACATTAAAGAGACATATCCTCGAACAATTCAATTTTGGCAAAGAAAAATGCGATCGATTTGGCTACCGGTCATGTAAATAACATTGTAGACGAAAATTGTAAGCAGTAATTGCCGAGTCGCGATAATCCGAGCCCAAATGATTTATTAACTCCCACCCGAAGGCAGGCCAAAGCAAAGGGCAAAGCCCCACATAGCAGTTAAAATGATCGGTACTGATAATTTGTCTACTCTCAATGTATTTCCCAATCAGAAATGGTTTCACGGTTCTAAATTTCGGATTGATACTAATCCTGATGACATTGTCAACCATATTGTACTAAAGACTGGAATTCCTTCAAACCGAATTCAGTGCTTTAAATTAATAAAAAATATATGCAGTTCTATCCGATCTGAAATACATTAATTTTAAAACCAGTGTACCGGCGAATAAGGTAAACAGTGCCATCGAACCAGCTGTGTGGCCTCCAAGTTGCTGCAGTTTCAACAGCGACAACTTGAAGCTGGTTTCGTCAATTACATCTCATTCGAATGATTTTTGTTGTAAGTACTACCAAAAGAAGTACAAAGAGCAAAGAAGTTCCTGGCAACTCTTTTGCTCAAATATTGAAAGCGCAAGCGAAGCTGGAAGAGTTAGAAAGATCCTATTTAAGAGTCTTGTAATATTCAGCTACATCAGATATCCTCATACTCATTTTCCCGGAAACACAGCAGTGGACGACTTCAATTACGAAACATTCAGATCAGAAACGCCACAAATCTCAGGGGAACTTGTAAGAGACCGAAAACTCTCGTGGACGGCAAAAAGTTTCCTTCCATACAAATAGGCAGGATCACGTGGAGTTATCCTAGTGGAGATGCAACATCCATATGGCATTCTTCGACCCTGGTTGATTAAACTATTCCGATCCAGCCTAGCTAATGGTTATATACCTAAACTTTGGAGAGAGGTAAGAGTAGTTTTTATAGCGAAGACCGAAAAAGCTTCGTGCACCACCCCAAACGAATTTATATCCATTAGCCTGTTTCCATTTCTACTAAAACCTCTGGAGAGGTAAGTGGATAAAATGAACGAGTACATACGTGGCAAGATTTAGGTAAAAATGCTTTCGTTATCCCAGCATGCTTACAGTAAGGGTAAGTTTGTAGTGATCGTCCTGCACTCTCTCGTTTGCACTGTTGGAAAATCGCTGGGCAGCTAGAAATTCTCGATGGTGGTCTTCTTCGATATAGAAGGGGCGGCCATAATGAAAAGAAACACTACTTCTGTAGACTGTATAAGGGCGACGAAGACCAACATCCCGCTGTGAGGCAGAATGAACCTTTCAGCATAGATGATGATAGTTAAAATCGATCGTCCCTAATTCCCAAATCTGCGCGGAATTCTACCGGATAGATTAATTTAGCTGCGTAAATGGTTTTGCTCCTTGTTCTATAATATTTTCTGCCAGTAGTTTAAATTTTGTTGAGCGTAGAATGGTGTTTTAGGGCTCATCCTGTAACTAGCCTAGTCACCTCTTTTAGTATTGCTGGGAGAAAACCCACGTTGGTAAATTTTAATTGATCTTTTTTTTTCGCTTTGTTGATTTTCTAAAATTATTTAAACAAACAGAGCAGAGTAAAAGCTGAAGTCGGCCGAATTCGAGTCAGCGGAATGTGGGTGAAGACTGAAAGTGGAATAGCGAGGGTTCAAGAGTGGTTGCACACTTACACAAATGAGCGGAGTAATGCACAGCAATCTGCTCTTGAAACCAATAGCTGAATTGCGGGTATTCACGTATGTATGCGTAAACGTCTCGAAGCTTAACTAGGCCTAGTACCTAGCGGGAGACCACTTCTTGGTTGAACAGCAAAGTTGTGAGAAGTTTGTTTTTTTACGAAACACAAAATACAATGAAAATTAACAAAGTTGGAGTTTCGAGTAGTGTAAAGACAAAAAGGTTGAAGAAAAAAAAAAACGGAGTGCCCAGGACAAAAGTTACAGGACGAGGGACATAAGTATCTCTTGTAGAAGACTGGGAGCCAGAACGGGGCATCCAACAGGAAAAGGATAAAACAAGGAGACATACGGATAACAACAGGGCAGATAAGTTTCGCATTTCTTTTTTCTTTAATTCGTTGGCTGTGCATTTTAGGGGTTAAGTGCGTTTTAGTTAGGGAGAGTTTTGAATCTCTGCGAAACCCAGCAGGATTCGGCTTCGTTTTTTCTTCGGTGAAATTTCTCGGAGAAAGCAGGGCACGCGACACGTAATTTTCGATTTTAAATTGTTCGGGACTTGCCGTAACGGGCCACTCCTACGGCGATATTTTCTTTGTTTGGGGATCTTTTTCCACATTGAGGTTTTTTTTCTTGATCCACCGTAAATAATCTTTTATTGCTTTTCTTTTTTTTTTATTTCATTTCGTTCATCTATATAAATAAAAATGGAATGCTGTTCGTTGGTGAGTGCATCAGTTGAGAACAGCTACACCGATTTGGCTCTTTTTTTTTTTAAATGTTCGTAATAGTTCGAATAAAGTTTTTACGGAAAGAAAAATTGGAAAAGTTGGCCGAAAAAAAAATGTTTTCCATGGAAAAAAATGTGTGTACCTATGTTTGTGTTCTATGGACTCCGAAAACACGTAACTGATTGAGGTTAAATTATCAGACAATCTTCGGTATTGGCCCGAGAGTGTTCCTGTGAAGTTCGGTCAAAATCAGTCCACTACTTTAGTATTATCGTACTTTAGTATTAAAAATGTTTTGATACATGTATTTACGGCTTGACCACTTACCCACTGATGGCCGGCACATAACTGTTCTCTAATAGGCTTAGTCCCAGGCGCCTGCCAGACAGTTGTTGTTCCCGGCGCCTGCCTGACTGTTGTTTTGTTTTTGTTTGTTAGGCGCAGCATCGCTCGCCGGGTACCCGCTAGTTTTCAATAAATCGCTCGCTCACGAAGAGCGTTTATAACGAGCTGAAAATCTTTGCTTTCTTTTTATTCCTTTATTTGTTTCAGCACTAGTATCACTATTTCACATTTGGTGGCCAAATTCGAGTCGACCGGTTCAGTGAACAATCTGCCAACACCCGTACGCCAACGAAACACAAGGTCTACCGAAAACATCGCCGCTGTCTGTGAGAGTGTTCGGGAGAACCCGAGGCAGTCCATTCCGCGCCCCGCACAAGAACTCGGCCTTTCGTGGTCATCAACTTGGCGAATTTGCGCCGGGACTTGGTCCTACATCTGTACAAAATCTAAATGACCCAGTAGCTGAAGGAAAACGACCAACGCCGCGGTGTATACACGGAATGGGTTCTCAGCAATGAGATGTGACAGTTTCATCGATAATAAACCAATTTGATGGGTAGACATCGCCGAGCTGTACCACAGAAAACGCACCAGACCTTAAATAAACAGCCGTGTAGGTACCCAGCATTTGGATTTTTCATCAGTCATAAGTGTATGATTGCAAATTAAACTCCGATTATAATGTCGGAATAACTAACCTCGATAGTTTCATTTGACATGTTTCTCTAGGTATTGAAAAGAGAAGACAGCCGAAATCTTTGAAATATTACAAACTATTTGCATAACATTTGCACAAATTGGAGCGCAAAACAAATTATCTAATGAATAAATAAAACTATAAATCATATCTCACCACTGGAATGATTAATGGATATTTACCTATAGTATCTTTTGCAAACGTTCGCATCAACAAAACAAAAACATACATACAAATTAAGTCACTTTAATGGAAGTTGTTACGAATTAACTGAAATTTAGAAACCAGTAAGTGGAAAATGTATCCACCAAACACGCGCGGTTTCACTTCGCAGACCAGCATGTGACCACGCAAATGGTACACACAGTATCATTTTCTTTCGAATAATACTCAGTTTCTTGAAGAAATTATGCACACAATTTCATTGTTAAGTCCGTACCCTTAGAGCTCATTGCACAGTCAATAAAAAGATGTATCACGCGAAGAAAATAAGGTCTTACCCAACTATTTAATAAGATACATTGAGGAGGACCCAGTAGCCCACTGGCATAGTAACCTTGAAAGAGTATCTCATGTCTCGAATGATACACATCCGTAATGACCTTTCTAGCTGTGCAATGTTTTATGTGCTCCACTCAAGGTTTGCATTCTCCCACTTTTCCATGGGAAACACAAATTCACTTACACGACAGAGAGTCTTTGCATATCTATCTATTTATAGTCTACCTGTTTAGGTGGGCTGAGACCGACGATGACGGTAGCAATTATGAGATAAATACTCATAGCCGTAACATACAAAGACTACTTTAATCACAAATACTTGTTTCTTTTGCAGCGAAGTAACCGCAGTGGTCAAGCAATGTGCCGGTTAATTGAAGTGCATGCACTGGATCTTAGGATTGGAGTGTTGGAGGTGTGGTTATTGGCTGCTGTAAAGTGCTGCAGATGAACAAATATGACCAAATCATACATGAATTCGAAGTGGTATTAGTTTCAATAATTATATTCTCGTATTGAAACAGAGCATAGAAGGTCTGGTGCATTCTTTATTATAACTACACCAATATCGAAAAACGATTTTATGTTCTTCTCTCATTATACAGATTAATGAATAATGTCTGATTTGAAAGTTGTCCAAGTTACATGGCTCCAGGCTCGAATTACAAATTGCAGACAGATTTATGGTTTTTTAGGTTGCAGTCGTATATGGACACATTATTGATACTTGAACAACGTTTGACTTTATACAAAGACCCCAGGCTGAAGCGCGTAAAAGTTTTCTGTTTTACTCTGGACGACAAATCAGTAATGAATAGCGATGACGTCTTACAGTCTCAAAATGTTGGTTTTAAGTACTAGGCATCACTCTATGTGGAGTAATAGTCATAGTCCGGTAGTATGCACAGACATAATTCATATGGCTTAGAACGGTGCCGGCGAAGAGGGTCTCAAAGCAGAGATATAAAAGAGTTCAATTATTTCTAGTACGAGTATATTCTTTGAAACCTCAATCAATGTTTTATAATTCATGATTGAATTCATTGGTTTCGCTTTGGTATCTCGCTTTAAAAACCGCTTGCAACCAACATCCATTTTGAATTCAATAAATGGACGATCATTTTCCAGCGATTGTACTAATCTGTAAGAGGACTGCGAGAAAAAAATAGGCCTGACAAAATAGGCAAGGATGCACTGATCACGATAGGTTAGGTTAGGTTAGGTTAGGATCGGCCCTCGATGAGGATGTACTTAGACCAGAAAGTAGGTCCATTGTACTGCCGATGTGTAAGGCGCGTGGGTCACCCACTTACTCTTGGAACCATTTGCTTCGTTGAATGAAGGCGTGAATTTTAGCCGTGCAGGCGTTGCCGAGATCATTAAGATCATTGTAGAAGTATTCACCCAGAGTGGCCTTCCTGATGTTGGCGAGCGCAGGACAGGCGCACAGGAGATGACTGATGGTCTCTTCTTCCTCTTCATCTCTGTCTTCCTATGACGCAGTGTCCAGTGAGGACATTTGTTATTTTTGAGAGGGTTCCTCTCTTGTGCTTCAAGAGCCCGATGGACCTGGATTTATTGAGTGTCGGCCAGAGCTGTCTGGCGGTATGACATTGGCCTAGATATTGCCATCCATGATTGGCTACTTTCTCGGCATCAATTTGAATAAGGTACTTAACATAAGACGTTGGCGCTTCGATGTCGGTGATGCTTATGCTATCTGTACCAGAGGAGCCTTGTCGTGCTAGTTCGTCGGCTGCACAATTCCCCGGTACGTCACAGTGACCTGGTACCCAGCAAAGGGTGAGGTTGTACTGACCAGCTATCTCGTTAAGAGATATGCGACAGTCTTTCACTGCCTTAGATCTCGTAGTGCTGGATGCGAGGGATTTGATGGCTGCCTGACTGTCGACATAAATAACAATATCAGGTGTGCTAGCCGCCAGCCAGTCAGCAGCTTTGCGAACTGCGGTGATTTCGGCTTAAAAAACGCTGCAGTAGTCTGGAAGGTTAAAGGAGAGGTGTATGTCCAGATCTTCCGAGAAAATTCCGGCACCGACTCCGTCCTTGGTTTTGGACCCGTCCGTGAAAATTAACAACGATTCGTTGTAAAGGGCATTGCGTTGCGTCCACTCACTCTGTCCGGTATCGAGTGCGTGTAGCCCTTGTTAAAGTCATATTCAGTGGGCAGATGGTCAGTGGAATTAGGAAGATGACGGTGCATCGAAAGTATATTGGCATGTCCCGTGTGTTGCTCCTTCCACTGCTTGGAGCCTCTCAGTCTTATTACCGAGCTGACAGCCAATTGCTTACTGACGATGTCAATCGGAAGCAGGTGGAGCATGGTTTGGAGCGCCGCTGTGGGAGAAGTTCTCAGTGCACCGGTAATACTGAGACATGCAACTCGCAGAGTTTTTTCCATTATGGATAGGTTGGATTTCTTCTCTACCATACCAATACTCCATACATGAGAATCGATTTTATGGCCGACGTGTATAGCCAGTGCATGATGCTTGGTTTAAGGCCCCAAGTGCAGCCTACTGCTTTCTTGTAGATGTATAGGGCGGCCAGCGATTTCCTGGCCCGTTCGACAACATTCTCTTTCCAAATTAGCTTGCGGTCAAGCTTTAGGCCTAAATAGCTAGCGTTATTTGAAAGCTTGAGGGTGGATCCCCTTATCTTGGGCGGAGTGAAATCAGGGAGCTTGTGTTTTCTTGTGAATAGAACTAGCTCGGTCTCATCGGTTTAACGGAGAGGCCGAATTTATCGGTCCATCTGAGCAGTTCATTAAGAGCAGACTGCATGTCTGCGGGTATTTGTCTGTTGTCAGAATGGCGACATCGTCTGCATAGGCAATAACATTGCATCCAATTTTTTCAATCTTTAGAAGGGCCTCGTTGAGCACCAAATTCCACAATAGTGGAGACAGTACACCCCCTTGAGGGGTGCCTCGATGTGCATGTCGCTTGACAGTGCCACTTCCGAAGGATGCTGTTTGTTCTTTAGAATGTGTTCTATGAAACAACAGATGGGTTCGCAGATGTTAAGCCTGCGTAAGGCACTGGTAATCGAACTTGTTTCAACGTTGTTGAAGGCTCCCTCTATGTCTAGAAATGACACTAGGGTGAACTCTTTGATTGAGAGTGATTTTTCGATAGGGTGAATGATGGAGTGCAAAGCCGTTTCGACAGACTTACCTTTTTGGTAGGCGTGTTGTGACATGGATAGTAGGGTGCTATCAATAGTGGCCTTGATGTGTAGGTCCAGGATTCTTTCCAGAATCTTGAGAAGGGTGTGCGATGTCTTGCCTGCTTGGCTATAAAGACCACTCTTACCTCGGTCCAGGCAGTTGGTGTTGTTCCGAGCTCAAGACAAGCATTCAGAATGCAGGGAAGATACTGCCATACTAGATAGTTTAGCAGAGAGGGATTTGTTGTGTAAGCACCAGTCGGTTTTCCGTCGATTGCGGAAGACCAAGGGTGCGGTACTGTGACAAATTTCCAGTTTGTACTCCAGATAGCGGTGATCGGAAAACGAATGACTGTCAGATACAGCCCAGTTGGAAATTGCAGTATAGATACTTTGGGAAGCAAAGGTGGCGTCAAGCACCTCTTGCCGGGTCTTAGTAATAAAAGTACGACTATTTCCTCTGTTACAAACTACTAGGTCGGTGCCTACTAAATACTCGAAAATAGACCTACCTTGAGGGTTTGTGTCGGTACTTCCCCATAGATCATGGTGCGCGTTGGTGTCGCACCCCAATATGATGGCTTCTCTTCTCCTCCTTGCTTCACCTAGCACTTCTTCCACTTCCTTGGATGGAGCAACCTCGGGGTCTTCATAGGGTAGGTATCCTGACGTCAGCCAGATGGTGGTGTTTTTTGATCTAAGCAGTGTTACTGCTAGGTCTCTTGTGCTATGGAGGGGAAGAAAAGTTAAGTTTAAGGAAGTTTTAGCAAGAATGCAAGCTCGGGTTCTACCTACATCCTTCACGTGGTATAGCGTATATCCTGGGGCCCTCAATCCTATGACGGTGTCATCTCCTATCCAAGGTTCTTGGATCAGGGCAATGTCAAAGCCTCGTTCACTGAGGCGAAGTAGCAGGTTAGCGAATGCTAAGGAAGAATGGTGGAGATTAATCTGTATCAGTTTGAGCATCATTATGAGCTGATACGGACCTCTCCACGACACGGTAGCGTTTAGGTCATCGGGGGATGATGGTTCATCATCAGGGACTACAACGCGGGGGAGGGCGGGAGTCGCCTAGTTAGAGGGACCTTTGATGCTATTTCGGTCCGCCGTGAAAAGCCTTACATCAATTACCCTCAGACCACAACGGATCTTAAACTCCTTCGCGCGGAGTAGAGGTAGAGATTCGGCAGTTAGAGAGATGACTAGCGAGCGGCCAGATTTCTTGGTGTCATTATCCATCTTTTTAGAGCTCGGTGGCTCCTCAAATGCCTTCCAGTCTTTGACTGGTAAGTCCGGATTCTAATATGCTATCAGGCTACGGACTTTTGCTGGCTCGGGCGGTTCGAGTAGAACCCAGATCCTTGCTTTCGGCCTGTGGGGGATTTGGCTCCGTTCCACCGCCTTGAGGTTGGCTCCTGGCCAGATTTCACCTATGCTGCTAATGGCAACGGCGATGAAGTCGACCGAGTTCTGATCGTCGCATGCGATCAGCTTAACAAAGCCTTGATGCCAGCCAGCGTCTTGAAAGGTGGGTGGAGAGTTAGGATGAGTCAAAATACGCTCGTAAAGGCAGTTCATCACTCTGGCTTCAATGAGCCTCCACATGTCGTAGGAGATCCTCCCTTCTTCGTCAGACAGGTCCACTATCGCGACGACGAGGCTGTCCTTGACCGTCTCGGAGAAGGGTTTGGAGCTCACTGAGCTCTTTGTCTTCTTCGAGGCGTTGGACTCCTCGTCTACGGACCTGCGTCTCTTGGGCGCAGAGTTTATCGCGACTACGGACTAGCCCCAAGCTTGGTTTGGTAAACCAGATCGACTCGATGTGTCGTTAGCGTGGGAGCGATTCTTTCGAGGAGAGGGATTTGCTCTTCGATTCGTGGGTTGGCGAGTGCCCCGGGTGGAGGACTGGCGTGAGCCACGGGTGAAAGGGTGGCGTGTGCCACGGGTGGTTGAGTGGCGTTGCCCACGGCTGGCGAAGTGCCGTAGAGGCTGATCACGATAGTTAGACCCATCCTCACATATGGGACTCTTGTGTGGTGGAAGGCAACGATTAAAAAAAACACACGGGATATGTTGACCATGGTAAAAGGACAGCCTGTATTGCCATCACGGGTGCGCAACGCACTACGCCGACGGCTGCAATTGAAATTGTTTTATATCTCTTCCCATTAGATCTACAAATAAAATAACAAGCGGGCAATAGTAGGTAAGTTCAGCTCACTAACGTATGGCTCTTTGAAACTAGTAATGTGAGGCATAGCTCTATTCTCAGGGAATAATTTTCCTTGACAAATCGGATGAAATCTTTGGTATCCCAGACTTCGACATTCCATATAAAAAAATGTAAGATTCACAGAAGAAGGGAGTCTCTTTACACAATGAAATTTCAATACATACAGATGGTTCCAAGCCCAGTGAGGGGTATACATGCGCAGGGACTAACAAAAGTTCGCTTAGTTGTTTGAATAATAAAACACAAAAATAAATTTAACTTTAGATATTTAATCTTCATCTTTTTTTTATCTCTCCACATAATTCCCATTTATTTCAATACATTTCTTCAGCCGTCCAGATCCATATTTCAAAACAGCTTTCAAAATCCTCTTTTTAGAGCTTTTCGATTTCGACATTGACTGCATTATTAATCTTCTCATTAGATGTGAAGATTTTTCCCCTCAAATCTTTTTTTATTTTCGGAAACAGCCAAAAGTCACACGGCGCTAGATCCGGAGAATAAGGTGCTGGGCGAATTTCATTGATGCCCGAGAGCGCAAGAAAGTTGTTGGTTTTTTCAGCAATGTGCGCAGGCTCTTTGTCGAGGTGCAGAAAGTAGCGGCGCAGTTCCTCTTTTTGTCGGTGTCCTAGTAAATTTTGGAAAACTTGTAGTAAGCAAGTTTCAGTATACCAATTAGCAGTGACTGTCTGACCAGTTTTAAGTGGGATTACAGCGACCATTTTCACCTTGGTGAAGTACATCGACTTCATAACTTTTGTCGCTGACTTTTGTTGTTTGGCATTTACTGGAGGATTTGCACCTTCTGGGCTCCATACCATGGACTGCTGTTTAGTTTCCGGGTCGTACGTGTAAAACAAAGATTCATCACCTGTAACGCTCTTATTGAAGCAGCTTGACTCTCCATTTTCAAACTTATCCAGGAAATATTGAGCAAAACGAACACGAGCCTCTTTTTGCTCTCCATTCAAAATTTTTGGAACCCATCGAGCTGACTTTTTCGAATATTTCAGGTAATAATTTAAAATTCGTGACACAGCCATGGCATTCAAGCCCAGTTCATCCGCTATCATCCCCTGTGTCGTCCTGGCATCTTCGCCAATTTTAGCCTTCACCAGGGCCACATTTGTATCGTCGGTCGAGTATTTGGACCGATCTTCACGAGATTCGTCCTCCACAGAAAAATGGAAAGTGGCTCTTAACCGGGTTGTTTTGGTTGCCCCAAGGGTTGCCCGGACTGCTAGCATGCACGATTCGCAAGCCCGAATAATCGATGCCAGGAATGCGCCTACATACTAATCTACACCCTGCATACTTCTACAACTCTCCCCGTGGAACTGCCGTAAGGTATTACTTCGCGGGAATGGTTAGCAACTAATGCTATGCTTCTTTTATTGCTGATTCTGCTCTCCTTACAAATACAAATATTTGGCGCAACAGCTCTTTAAAGTGTCACGGCCTAGCTTCTCGCAACCACTCATGTTGTGTGCGTTATATTTTTCACACGAATGGAAGGGACCTACAGTTTAATGCCGAATCCAAACGGCGATTTGAGAAGCTTTTTCGTGACAACAATACTCTCGGATGTTCGTCAGACGCTGGCGAGAGGTGGGACCGTGAAAAATCTTTTTGGTATTTTCTGGGATTCGAACTTGAAACCTCATGCGTAGTGATCCGACACACTAACCACTTACACCACGGCGCCCTCCTTGCTCTCTCAAGTATTCGGAGCTCTTTTTGCACATTCGTTATAAGTGAACACATTTCCAGTCAATTCTCCTCTGACTGCAGCATTTGGTCTAGAAGGAATAGTGGACTTGGCAGGTTATTTCTCCATTCTGTGAAGCTATTGCAATGGAATATTGCGTGCCCTGTATCTTCCTCCTAGGCTGGACAATGTAGACAGACCGCAAGCGGGCTGGCTGGAGAGGTTTGTTGGTTGAGGCTCAGGTCCACCCAAGTTAGCAAGTATGTATCCTTCTTTTTGTAAGGAACTTAATCTAGCTGCCATCACCTTTTTTTGGATTCGAAATGTCAGAAAGATTGCAAAATTTTTTCTAATACATATTATGTATGCTTGGTTGGTTGGTTTAGGATCGGCCCTCGATGAAGATGTACCTAGACCAGAAAGTAGGCCCATTGTACTACCGATGTGTAAGGCGGGTGGGTCACCCTCTTACTCTTGGACACATTTGCTTCGTTGAATGAAGGCGTGAATTTTAGCCGTGCAGGCGTTGCCGAGATCATTAAGATCATTGTAGAAGTATTCACCCAGAGTGGCCTTCCTGATGTTGGCGAGCGCAGGACAGGCGCACAGGAGATGACTGATGGTATCTTCTTCCTCTTCATCTCTGTCTTCCTATGACGCAGTGTCCAGTGAGGACATTTGTTATTTTTGAGAGGGTTCCTCTCTTGTGCTTCAAGAGTCCGATGGACCTGGATTTATTGAGTGTCGGCCAGAGCTGTCTGGCGGTATAACATTGGTCTAGATGTTGCCATCCGTGATTGGCTACTTTCTCGGCGTCAATTTCAATTAAGTACTTAACATAAGACGCTGGCGCTTTATGTATGCTTACAAAAACAAAAACTGGCATGATTGTCATCGCTGCATGTGTACATACTATGCATGAATCGCTGTAGCATCTATGCTTTAGTCCATGAAAAAAGTTTGTAGTTATATATTGTAGTTTATATATATTTGTAGTTTATATATATATACAGCTCATGGTATGAGGAGCATGAAATCCAAAGACATTTTTTTGTTTTTCGTTCGATAGAACTTGCCATGGGGATAGGATAAGTGTCAAACCGAACTGTTGTTCTGCCCACTTTTTTTGGCATTTATATTCAGTATATTCTGGCAAATCATCATTAATAGACCGACGGTTGAATGCTACCAAACTAATTTACTTTGAAAATCGATCCCCGCTTCGCAAAGCTATCAGACAACTTCGAGATTCTTATGGCGCATTTAATCATCCATCTGAGCAAGTCATCCGTCGAACTGTGGATGGATCTCAAACTAATACTTCTTCTTCTTCCTATTTCGGCTAGCTTATGATTCGAAAACAAGCGATCATAACCCTCCTACTTCTCCGCATTTCTACTGATCCACCTGTGGGGTTCGCCTAATTGACCTCAGAAAATATCGGCAGGTCTGCCGATTTTGGATCACTTGGTTACTGAGACCAATGAAATGCCGATATCGTCGCATTTGTGTGATCCAGGCGTTTATAGGCCTGCCTTTCCTACATCGCGATGTCTTTGGAACGTTCATTGACATTGCCGTTTTAACCGGGTTCAAGTGATCTCTTATTTAAACGTGGCAATACCAGCTGAGCCGGCCGCGCTCTATCTTACTTAAGATGGTTTCCTTGACCTGAAGGCTTCCACGGATCTTCGAACTTCTTATTCGATCAAACTTTGTCACTCCTGCTGTCATGCGAAGCATCTTCATCTCAGCTGCCGTTAATTTACTCTCATGCTTTTTGTACATCGTCCAACATTGTGAACCGTATGTGAGCGCTGGACGTACAACTGCCGTGTAGAGCCTTCCTTTTAACTTAGAGGGAATTTTTCGGTCACAGAAGATAGCGGAGTTCTCTCGCTACTTCATCCACCCTAAGCTTACGCGATGATTGATGTCGTCATCAACAGTTGCTTTGCTATTGATCATAGACCACAGCTATTTGAACTTTTCGCACTTGGGAAGCACTGTTCCACATTCAAATAAATATCTGGAATAGGCCTGAGTGAATCAGAGAACGGGCAGCACAAGTGTTCTGTCTTTTTTGAACTAATGCGATACCCATTTCCCTCCAAAACGTACACCCACACATCAAGTGCT
Source organism: Brachypalpus laphriformis (assembly GCA_945910035.1). Taxonomy (NCBI): domain Eukaryota; kingdom Metazoa; phylum Arthropoda; class Insecta; order Diptera; family Syrphidae; genus Brachypalpus; species Brachypalpus laphriformis. The sequence goes on from OX246754.1 coordinate 285,629,546, forward strand.
CGTTGCAGGGATGTAGGATCCCCACCTATGATGACTCCATCATGAGCAAAGAATTATTGATGTACCTTGGGGTCTATCACTTTACCTTCAAGCAGATAATCAAGGACTGTAATAAAGAAGGAAGGACTTAAAACGTTTCCCTGGTGCACCCCGACTTTGATTGGAAACTCTTCAGTTACTCCAGCGGGGCATCTTACTCTTGTCTTTGCTTCTTCGTACTTGTCTATGATCATCTGCACATACGAGCATAATAGGTTTCTGGAAACCCTCCATGTCTTAGCACCACCCATATCAGAACTCGTGGTTGTCTGTCGAATGCCTTTTCAAAGTCAACCAATACAATATTCATATCCTTTAAGGAATCACGATGTTTTTCCATTATGATCCTTATACTTTGGATTGCATCTGTGGTTGATTTACTCACGACGAACCCGCGCTAATCATTAGATAGCCGTATTATTTTTCGCAGTCGGTCACCTTATACCCACTCAACGATCTTCATGATGTGTGACATCAGCTTGATCGAACGGTAGTTATCAGAGTTTCGTTTATCACCCTTCCCTTTGTTTAAGAGGGCAGCTTTCCCTCCATTAATTCGGCATTGGAGCAGTTCTCATAAATTTGGAGGTGAGAATTCTGAGCCATCCGAACCCGATGTCTACCATCTTTTTCCAGAACTCAGAGGGCATCTTGTCTGGCCGAAGCGCTTTTCGTTTTTATTCAAACTAGTACATACCCTCTAAATGATGCAGTTTAACCAAAACGTCAAAGGAATGTGCGTACTGAAGAAAGAAACGTGTGTCGGAAAATGAAAATTCATCGTTGGTCGCAGCCCACTACGTGGAACATTTTGCGCAAAGATCTTGTCCTACGTAATAGGTATAAAATCTTAACGTACTATGATTCTTTGAAAATATGGTTGACATGATCTGAACGATATGTGCTTTCAACAGAATGGTGTTGTGTGCTATACGGCGACGGGAACCATAGACTTATTGAAATCAAAATTTTAGGGATAAGTTGATTTCGAAAAATCTTTAACTGAAGTCATTGGCTTATGCTGATAAGCCCGTAACAATTGATGCCTTGGAAGCCAACATTGTTCGTGTTCTGCGTGACATACGGGCACCATTGTTCGAAAAAGTGACCCAAAAGTGGACGGATAGAATACTCTTCGTTTAAAATAGCCGCAGTGGCGTTAAAAAAAAGTTACACAGGAAAGCAAATAAATTATTTTGCTTCAGTTAACAATCACTATCTAAACATTAACTAACATATCAACATCACTCATTGTTAATTAAGTAATAATGATAAAAACAATAAAATGATTCCGTGAAACCAGCCATGGGTAACTCCATATAAATCGAAGTATCACTTTGTAATTTTATTCACGTAATGATTTTCAATTAACGCATGTTGAGCTAGCGATCAGATAGTAAATTAAATCCAATTAATCAATTTCTATTAGAAATTCGATTGAATTGGCTGATCTTAAATAAGGCCGCAACAAGACATTCGTTTTTACACTGGATTGAAGGCTATTCCCCAAGAGGGAAAAAAGCCGGTCACTTGTTGATATGACAAGTGACAGGATCTGCTATGATCAATATCAGTTTAACTGATTTTGTAGTTTTCCTTTATTTGGGAAATATCAATCAACTGAATTTAGGCTCGCAATATTAGACAATTTTTTTTTTATATTATCTATAGGGGGTGGCAATGGCGTAGTGGGAATGTCGTCAATTGTCACGCTAATCGTTCATGGTTCAAATCCTGATGTCAGCAAGCATTTATTTAATTCTCATGAAGCTTGTGTGAACACTACTGTAAAGGCATAACACTGGCAGTAGCTTGATCATATCGTCGATCCAAATGCAAACTATCGAATAATAAAATTATCCACATACAAACTCGCGAAACATTTATTCGATACATTGAAATTTTACGTTTTTTTGAGAAGTTAATTTTCGATACATTACAACCGCAGTTTGGAAGGATAGGAGAAGAGATGAGGCTTCGATACTTTGCCACCACAAAGGCGTCTAGAGTGCAATTGCAATAAAGCGAAAAAAAACATTTTTCATTATTCGATACTTTGCATTTGGATCGACGATATGGCTGGAATAAATTGTTCGCTCTGTTGAAAATTGAATTGCCTAATACATCGGTAATCGGAAAAAAATACTGTGAATCAGAAGCAAAGACAAGAAATAACAAAAGTCTCCCAGTAATCTGGACGCCACCCCCGGAGTTTCTCTGAAGCATAAACAGCTGAGCTTCAAAACCACTAAACCAAATCTTTTTGTCTCTCTCTAGCTATCCTTTCCTTGAGTGCGCGCACATTACACAAAAAAAAAAATCTGTGCTGAAGAGTCGACTTATGTAAAAATTCGTATTCTGTGTTCCTCCGATATAATATTGGGTTGGCCAATAAATTCCCGCTGTTTATCGTTAGTGTTCCCGTTAACTTTGAATGACGCCGTTTATAAATGTTGCTTCGAGCTTGCAGTTTTTTTCTTCTTTAAATGCACATCGCAGTGCATATGTAAAAGAAAGTTTATAGCGATCGGTTGTGTTTTACGCATTTGGTAAACTTTTGGATATGGAGGCAAATAAGGAGTATTTTCGGTATATTATGCTCTCTTATTTTCAGAAAGGAAAGAACGCTGCACAAACACATATGAAGATTTGCGGTCTGCACGGGGATAACTCTGTAAACGCTGGGACTGTTCGCGAGAGGTTCCGGCGTTTTCGTGATGGTGATTTCACATGTTCTGACTTGCCCCGTTCTAGACGACCGGTTGAGATTGATGGGGACCCAATTAAAGCTCTAGTTGAAAATAATGCACGCTACACAACCAGGCACATATGTAGCTGATATATTGGATATATAGAAATCGAGCGTAGAAAATCACTTGCGTAAATTGCAATACGTAAATCGATGCAATATTTGGCTGCCGCACAATTTGAGTGAACAAATTTTATTGGATCGTGTATCCTTCAGTGATTTCCTGCAAAAATGCAACGAAAGTAAACCATTTTAAGAACGGATGATAACGGGCGATGAAAAGTGGATACTTTACAATAACGCGGAATGGAAAAGATCATGAAGCAAAGAGGTGAGCCACCTTTATCCATTCCAAAAGCTGGTCCTCACCCTACGAAGTTTAAGCTCTGTATTTGGTGGGATTGGAAGGGAATTGTGTATTATGAGCTTCTTCCGCATAGCCAAACCATCGATTCCGATAAATACTGCTCTCAGTTGGATAAATTGAAGGATGCAATCACCGAAAAACGACCGGAACTGGCTAACTGGAAGGGCGTCGTGTTCCATCAAGACAACGCTAGACCGCAGGTCTATTTGCGAACTCGGCAGAAGTTGGTGCAGTTCGGATAGGATGTTTTACCTCACCCGGCGTATTCACCTGATCTTCCACATTCCGATTACTATTTATTCCGGACCCTGCAGAACTGACTTAATGGAAAAAATTTCGTCTCGCCGGAAGCTTGTAAAATCTACTTGGATCAATTCTTCGCCAATAAATATTAAACGTTCTACGAAAGGGGCATTATGAAATTCTCCAAAAGATGGTATAAAGTTCTGGAAAATAATGGTGCATAATCTTTTATTCCGCATAATAAAACAGAGGGAACTTATTGGCCAACCCAATATTTTCACTATACGCAGCTGTGTCTAATCGTCCATTTTTTATCGGACCTACTTCGTGTATAAAGTAAGGCCCAATGCACATGGAGCAACTGGAAAAAACTGATCAGCGATGCGAATTACCAACTAGTTTGCTTTGAGTCATACCCTGTGTAATCAAATGGGACGCCGCACACGGCGCTACTGGTTGAAAACTCGTTTGCGATTCACAAAAACCAGTTTGTAACCAGTCGTCTGTTGATTTGCATGTCGGGATGCCTATTGATTTCAGTTTCTAGTTTGTCGAAGATGTGCGAACAAAGGAGCAACCTGTTGCTGGTGGGGGAGGTTGAAAAACATCATATTTTGTACAATTATCACCTTCCCGGCTATTCGAAGAAAAATGAAACAGAGAAGACGTGGGTAGAAGTCGGAAATGTCGTAACAAATGGTTCTGAAAATTATTTTCAAGGTATGGGTGTAGGTACCCAAAACCTTTTTACTATTCTTCTCCTCCTCCTTGGATAGTAATACAACATGATGGTTTCATCATCGCTCGAGTCTTCCGTAGACATTTCACGCCCGGTATCCATGAGGACACTGAACGAACTAGAGATTTTGATTGGTGATGAGTTTCCTCGTGTATGGAGTCAAGTCACCGCTGAGTCCGTAACTGGTCTGTAACCCGAGTTGCCAACCGGTTTAGTTTTTTTCAGTTGCTTCGTGTACATTGGGCCTAAAAGTATAGTAAGAGTAAAGTCCCAAAACGCGTATAAAATCAAGCCGACCAGCTCTAGTTTTTCGCAACCGTGAAAAACTATGAAAACAGGCTTAAGATAGTTTACCTTTTCAGCAAAGATTTATCTACAAGCATAGAGCTTTATACTGGGCGTGTTGTTCTGTATTCGAATCCAAGAAAACATGTTTTGGTATGTTTTCACGGTCCCACCTCTCGCAAATGTCTGACAAACATATAAGAGTATTGTTGTCATGAAAAACTTCTTCAAAAACAAAAATTGCACTTCGGATACGACACGAATTTCGAGGTCCCTTTCATTCGTGCGAAAAAATATAAAGCACACAACACGAGAGGCTGTGAGAAGCTAGGCCTAGGCACTCCATGGGCTGTTGGGTTGCCAATTCCGGCTTGTAGGCAGCCAAAAAAAACTTAACGATTTCCTCCATGAAAGTAATACACTCCTACCTCGGTTAACGGCCTAGATACGTTCCACTAAATCAGGTCGTAAAGCGAAATGCCATATAGCGAGTCACTTTCTTTTTTATACAATCCCATACAAAATCCATTATTCAAATTCATTCCAAATCTTCAAAAAGTAACCAAAAAATTGATAAAACGTTATAAAAAAAAATAATTTGTTGTGTTAAATTCAGAGCACAGTTACATTTCAATTTAATATTGACAGGAGCCACATTAAAATCTACGTACATAACTACAAACAAAATAATTAAGTAAGAAACTTAACTGGAAGAAAAATCGCTGTCATCTACACGAGCGGCTGCAGGTTTAAAAAAACGGTCCAGCATTGGTTGTTTCGCTTTATTTTTTAATTATTTATTAATCCTTTTTATAGCAATTAATGACTTCGTTAACAGTTATTGAAACTTTAGCACTGCGTTTTTCATCAGGATTGTTTTGGTTTAAAATTGTCAGCCCCTCTTCAAAATGATGCAATGCTTCATACAAATTTCTTGATGTTAGCTGGCGACTCGTGGAAGGCTGAGGCTCTTCATCCGACTCTTGTTCTTATCCCAACTGCATCGACTCTTCATTTGAAAGAGGGGCTCTGTCAGCGTTAAGAAGACTGTTGACATCGTGCTTTTCTAAATCCTCAAATCCGATTTCTATTGCCAGATTTAAAATTTTGCGTTAAATTTCAGGGATAACAGGATCAGCATCAGATTGGCCATTGGTAATGCATTCCGGCCATAGTTGCTTCCAAACATGATTCATCGTTTTTGATTTGAATTCATTCCAAGACTCACTTATGTTGTAAACGGCATCCTTCCGTCCGTTTCATTAACAAGCTTTTTTTTATAATTTGCGCGCACTCAAGGGGTTATGAATACCCTTAACATGTTTACACACAGTACGGGCGTTGGAAAGTATAGATATATAGAAGGAGAAAGATTTGGTGTAGTGGTTTTGAAGCTCAGGTGTTTATGCTTAAGAGAAACCCCGGGGGTGGCGTCCAGATAACAGAGGAGATTTTTGTTATTTTTCGTCTTTACTTCTGATTCACAGCATTTTTTTTTTTACGATAAGCGATGTCATAGGCAAATCATTATCAACAGATCGAACAATTTTTCCGGCCATATGACCACGTTCAGCGCAAATAATACGCCTTAAAAGTTTCTATTGCTCCCTGATCCAGAGGCTGAATAAGGCGTTGTGTTTTTGGAAAGATACTCAACTCTTACATTTTCAGGCAGCTCATCTAAATTAACCTTTATTACTTAAATTTTTCTATTCCAAGTAGGTGTTGTCTTCAGGGCAGAAGTTATTCTTAAGCCAATCTTCAAAGATTGTTTTTGTCATCCAAGCCTTTTTGTTCGATTTCCAAGCGACGGGTAATTCTTTTTTGTTCAGTCCCTTGAAAGCTCTTGGATTTTCAGACGGGTACACCAATAACGGCTTAAGCTTGAAATCCACCGAAGTGTTAGCACCAAGAAGAAGAGTCAAACGTTCTTTTGACACCTTATATCCTGATGCAGATTTGTTATAAAGGTCCGCTCAGGTATTCGCTTCCAATTAAGACCTGTCTCCATCTTCTGTCACCACCTTCTTCAACGTTTTTTCTTAAATTGGTCAGAAACTCTAGAGCTGCAACTGAATCGAGACATGCTGCTTCGCCTTTCATCTTGATGTTATGCAAATTATGCAGATTTTTAAATTTTTCAAACCAACCTCGACTTTCTAGGACAATTCCATCTTTTGACGCTTCATCAACATCATCCAATTTAAGATTTTCAAAAACGCTCTTAACCTTTTCTTAAATAATCATTTAACTCATTGGCATCTTTCTTTTGTTGTTGTCTTCGATCCATAGGATGAGCAATTTTTCCATTTTCTCCATAATATCACTTCTTTTTCTAGTTCATTTTGTACAAATGCTTGAAAATGCAGCTGAATGTACAAGCGCACTGAACTTGTCCTTATTACTTCGTATTGTTTGAACAGTTGATTTTTCTGGACCTAATGCTGAGCAGGCGAGCGAGCGTATTGTGACTATCCGGATCAAGGCTAAATTCGCTAACATAAGCCTAATATGTGTTCATGCCCCCACGGAAGAAAAGGACCGTGCCACCAAAGATCGTTTCTACTAGCTCCTCGACAGAACATAGGAGTAATATCCTAAATACGACGTTAAAATTGTATTGGGCCAAAATAGGAAAGGAGGACGTCTTTGGTAGGGCAGTCGGTAAGCATAGCCTACACGACACCACGTCTGATAACGGGCTAAAGTTGGAGCGCAACGTCACCATAGCAAGCATATGGTTTCTTCATCTCAATATTCATAAGCAGACATGGCGGTCCAATGATCATGTAACGATCAACCAAATTGATCGTATTGCGATCGACGCAAGACATGCCTCCAGTATTCTGGATGTCCGGACCTTCCGAGCGGCCAACATAGACTCGGATCATTACCTCGTTGTAGCCAAGGTACGATTGCGGATATCCCAAACTGAGCAACAAAGAAGAATCACTGTGAGAAAATTTAACGTCGAAAAGCTACAATCGCAAGAGACCGCCAGACTCTTCGCTGAACGCGTATCCCAAAATCTCTCAATCACCCCTATGCCGCCAACATCAAGTGCCGAAGACCAGTGACAACGCTGCAACATTCCATCACAAACGTCGGGACTGATTTGCTGGATCTCGCTCGCCCACCACCGCGAAACCCCTGGTTTGACGAAGAATGCCGGCGAGTGCATGCAGCAAAACAAGAGGCATACAAAGCGGCGCTGCAGCGGTAGTTGAGAGCTGCTTTCGAGCTCTACGAGCAATAGAGGCGAGAAGAACATCGGCTTCTCCAAAAGAAGAAGAAAGAGCATGAGAAGCGCGCGTTTGAGAATATCGAGAGTTTATATACCAGGAACAATGTACGGAAGTACATACAATAACCTGTAGAGATGAAAATGGAAACTTCGTAGTAGAATCACAGTCGGTGCTGAGAATATGGAAAACCTACTTCTGCAGACTGTATAACGGCGACGAAGACCAACATCCCGCTGTCAGGCAGAAGGAACCATTCAACATAGATGATGATAGCCAATATTTCCGTCCACCTGACCAAAACGAAGTGAGGATAGCAATATTCAAGCTGAAATCCAATAAGGCTGCTAGACCTGACGGTTTACCGGCCGAACTTTTCAAGGCAGCTGGTGATGAATTGGTAGAGTACATACACCAACTCATCTCTAAGATTTGGTCAGACGAGTGTATGCCTGATGAATGGAATCTCAGCATCGTTTGCCCGATCCACGAGAAAAGAGACCCCCTCAACTGCGCCAATTATAGAGACATGAGTCTCCTCAACATCAGATCTTTTCTGCGATATTGTGTGAACCCCTGAAACCTTTTATCAACAGCCTGATTGGCCCCTAAAAGTGCGGTTTCAGACCAGGACAGCTCACCATCGATCAAATCTTCACACTTCGACAGATCCTGGAGCCATCTTTTTATCGATTTCAAGGCCGCTGTGATAGCATCTATAGAGAAGAGGTTTATAGAGCCATGTCTAGTTTTGACATCCCTGCCAAACTTGTTCATCTCTACAGGATGACGATGGAGAACACTCGCTGCTCCATCAAGGTCGGTAATAATCTCACCGAGACCTTTGATGTCAAAAAAGGTTTTAGACAAGGTGGCGCGCTGTCATGTGACTTCTTCAATATTGTACTTGAACTGATTGTGCAGAACTGACAAACCAACACCAGAGGCACCATCTATCAAAAGTCTGTACAACTGCTTGCATACGCCGACGATATAGGCATTACTGGAAGAACTCAGCGGGCTGTCACCGATGCGTTTGCTAGCATTGAGGTGGAAGCGGCCAAAATGGGTAAAATCAGATATATGCTGAACAAGAAGGGACAATCAACACCAACGAAATAGACAGAATGTCACGCTGAGCAGCTATAATTTCGAGGTAGTAAGGGACTTTGTATACCTCAGCTCTGCTATAAACTCAAAAAGACAACATCAGCGCAGAAATCAAGCGAAGAATAACTCTTGCCAATCGCTGTTTTTTGGGGGCTTAAAAGGCAATTCCGCAGCAAAGCCATATCTCGAACAATTAAGGAAACTCAGCATAAGACTCTGATCATCCCAGTCCTGCTTTATGGCGCTGAAACATGGACTTTATTAAACGAGGATGAAGATATCCTTGGTCACTTCGAGAAAAAAATTCTTCATGAGATATTCGGTCCCGTGTGCGTTGACGGGTTTTGGAGGAGAAGATTCAATCACGAACAATACGAGCTATACAGCGACATCGACCTAGTAAAAAACCTGCGTATTGGAGCTCTGAGAAGGCTAGGACATATATAGCGAATGGACACCAACGCTCCGGCCCGCAGAGTCTTCGAATCTAACCCCGAGGGACGACGCAGTAGAGGGAATCATCGCCGTAGGTGGCGCGCACAAGTTCAAGGGGACCTCGACCAACTTGGAGTGCGCAACTGGAGGCAATTAGCTAAAGACCGAGCTAAATGGAGGCTTGTTGGTTGAGGCCCAGGTTCACTCCGAACTGTAGCGCCACCTAAGTAAGTAAGTAATGCTGAATCTTCTTTTTCTTCCTTTTATCAGCGAGGTTATGATCCGAAAATAAGGGATCACAACCCTCCTACTTCACCGCATTTCTTCTGATCCGCCTGTGGGGTTCGCCTTATAATAAAGTAATGCTGAATAACTTTCAAAAATCTTTTCATCTGTTTCAATACGACGTGCAACATCTAGTATAATCTCAAGTGTGATAGATTCAGAGCTATCGTGAATAAATTTTTCCCCAGAACAAAAATTAGGTATCCTCAAAAATAGGGCAAAAATTCATCAGGAAGCAATTAAACATCGCGATTGCGTTGAAAATTCTCCCGAATTGCCATTTATGGTACCTATTTCTTTTCGGGGGAATTATTTCCTCTTTTTTGAAGATACCGAATTTTTGTTCGGGGGAAAAATTCCGAGCGTATATTTATTCACGATAACCCTGATTATCTGCTTCCGCGCTTTACACGTTGTTGTGGCATTTTGTGTGTAAATGTCTATGCTCCGAAGAAGTGTGTCCATAACCGATACTACGGGTATCGACACACAATCGCCAAAGATTCGCGAAAAATAGATGTAATTAGAGATGTAATTAGCAACCCTTTGCCTAATTACACCAAAAAGGATTTCCGGGTGGCTATCGCTTTTTTTTTTCTACTTGTTGTGGTACTGTAGCAAAAAGAGATATGTATCTTGTAAATACTTCGACTTCACAAGAAATATTATAGTTCTTTTTTTTTTAAATATTGGCCGTAAAACGGAAACAAAGACATAAAAAAAAGATCGTTATAGCGAAAGGCCGTATTAAGAGCGGCCGTATACTGAGGTATGAGTGTAATCTGTAACTCTGTAAATGGAGCTCTCATATTTTAATGGATTTTATTTAAGGAACTGCACGGACTAATTTGCATTTAACGTTAACACAATGCAACCTATAGAAAGCGACGTAGCCCAAGGCATTTCAGACCATAGCAATGCCTACATACAATTAAAAAGTACTTTTCTAGTCGAAATCGGAATCGAACCCAAATTGTTCAATAAATGAATAAATGTACGCTACTCCCTAAACAGCGCCCGCCTAACCGCTGCCTATTTGCATAAAATTGTTGGCCTTAACATGCATAATTATGTGATCAATTCCATCTGAAGGCGTATGGATGCCTATCTAAAACTTTTACTTTCATCAAATGTATCTACAGCTATTAGAATTTGTTTACAAAGTAACCATTTAAGTATAGTACATAGTTCAATAGTGATTGCACTCCAAACTTACCAACGCCGAGTGATTCGATTGATTGAAATCTCACACAGTTCCAGTTAACGTCTCGTTCACGTACTATGGCTCCTGGCCTTATGAAGCACACGCACTCATGGTTGTTTAATGTGAGTTTTGGTCTAAGGTTCGCAGCAAACTAATTCAATTACGAGCTTAGGGGTTATATAACTTCAAATGAGAGCAGGAAATAGATATCTATGGAATTTGGTGCAAACGTGCAATGGGCCAACAAGGTACTCGTAAAACCCCAGATCATATATGTATTTCCTCAACAAAACCCAATGACAACGGACTAGTGTAAGAAGTGGACTTACATGACATTGATGGGGTAATTGCGTCAATTTGCTTGCCAGATAATCCCAAATGTTGAATTTTCACTACATCTGTGTAATCGCATTCGGAATTTATGGACCATTAAACTACCATAAATTGTAGCCTTGCTAAAGTCAAATATTTAATTACGGCTGTCTCAATCCTGTTTCGTTACTTCTTTCTGTCAATACAAGCCATAGTGATGGATGTAAATCTTCGCCGTGATCACAACATGTATGCAGATGTTCATTTATCTTGATCACTGTGGGAGATATAAAGAGAAGACGTTCACAGGCATGAGGGGATTAATTAATGAAGATGTATAGTAAAGCCCAGAAGTTTTCGATTATATATTGCATACTTAGTGGGAATGACAGTTTTATTTTATTTTATTCAAGGGACTAAATAAATTTGTACTGACGGGATAACAATGCGGGGAACAAGCCCGTATGGCCAAATTTCAGTTGTATTTCAAGTTTAGAGACAACTTCAAGGATAGACACTACACAGTTAGAAAAATATCGAAAGAACTAATAATAGGATAATTCTATATAGACAGCGATTTTCTGTGAATTATTTCCCCGAGCTGAACACTTTTTCTTTCTATCTCAAGCTATCAAGCAGTTGGCTATTCGAAGCGGCTTTGCTGTAGAATTGATTCTGTAGCTGAAGGAGTACAGGAGACACAGGAACTAGTCCTATGTGTTTCTAAATCTGATAAGAAAAACCAAATGTCGAGTTCTTCCGGTATTTCTATATCTTTAAACGTATGCAAAAAGAAAGAGTCTTTGCTGAACGCTTATCCCGAAATCTCTTAATCACCCATATGCCGACAACATCAAGTGCCGAAGACGATGGCAAAGCTGCCAACATGACAACAGAAACGCCGCGACTGATGTCCTGGGTTTCGCCCGACCAACTCCGCGAAACTACTGGTTTGACGTAGAATGCCGGCGAGTGCAAGCAGCAAAAGAAGGGGCCTACAAAGCGCCGCTCCAAAGGAAGACGAGAACTGCTCATGAGCTCTACGAGCAATAGAGACAAAAAGTAAAAAGAACATGTCAGAGAAGCAAAAACCGTACAGAAACCTGTAGGGATAAAAACGAAAACCCCTAGTACTCGTAAAATCACAGTCGGTACTGAGAAAAACTAACAAGAAAATCTAATAAGACTGCTGACCCTGACGGATTACCGGCCGAACTTTTTAAAGCATCTGATGATGAATTGGAAGATAGCATACACCAACTCATCTCTAAGATTTGGTCAGACGAATGTATGCCTGATGAATGGAATCTCATCACCGTTTGACCGATCCACAAGAACGGAGACCCCCTCAACTGGGCCAACTATAGAGACATCAGTCCCCCAACACCGCACACAAGATCTTTCCTGCGATATTGTCTGAACGCCTGAAACCTTTTACCAATAGCCTGATATGACCCTATCAGTGCGGTTTCAGACCAAGAAGTCCACTATCGATCAAATCTTCACACTTCGGCAGATCCTGGAGAAAACCCAAGGAGTCCAAATCGATACTCACCATCTCTTTATCGATTTCAAGGCCGCCTATGACAGCATCTATAGAGAAGAGCTTTATAGAGCCATGCCTAGTTTTGACATCCCTGCCAAACTTGTTCGTCTGTGCAGGATGACAATGGAGAACGCTCGCTGTTCCATCAAGGTCTGTAATGACCTCACCGAGACCTTTGATGTCAAAAAAGGTTTTAGACAAGGTGACGCGCTGTCATGTGACTTCTTCAATATTGTACTTGAACTGATTGTGCAGAACTGACAAACCAACACCAGAGGTACAATCTATCAAAAGTCCGTACAAATGCTTGCATACGCCGACGATATTGATATAATTGGAAAAACTCAGCGGGCTGTGACCGATGCATTTGCAAGCATTGAAGCAGAAGTGCCCAAAATGGGTTTAGCGATAAACGAGGGCAAAACGAAGTATATGCTGTCAACAAGAAGGGACAACCAACACCAACGAAATGGACAGAACGTTACAGTGGGCAGCTATAACTTCGAGGTAGTAAGGGACTTTCTTTACCTTGACTCTGCTATAAACTCGAAAAAAAGATCAGCGCAGAAATCAAGCGAAAAATAACTCTTGCCAATCGCTGTTTTTTTGGGCTAGTAAGGCAATTCAACAGTAAAGCCATATCTGGAACAACTAAGGAGACTCTGTATAAGACCTTGATCATCCCAGTCCTGCTTTACGGCGCTGAAACATGGACTTTATTAAAAGAGAATGAAGATATCCTTGGTCGCTTCGAGAGAAGAATTCTTCGTAACATATTCAGTCCCGTTTGCTGGAGAAGATTTAATCACGAACTATACGAGCTGTACAGCGACATCGACCTAGTCAAAAAACTGTGTATTGGACGTCTGAGATGGCTAGGACATGTAGAGCGAATGGGCACTAGCGCTCCGGCCCGCAGAGTCTTCGAATCTAACCCCGAGGGACGACGCAGTAGAGGACCTCCTCGCCGTTGGTCGCGCGCACAAGTTAAAGGGGACCTCGACCAACTTGGAGTGCGCAACTGGCGGCAATTAGCTAAAGACCGAGCTAAATGGAGATGCTTGTTGGTCGAGGCCCAGGTTAACCCCGAACTGTTGCGCCACCTAAGTAAAGTAAGTAAGTAAGATCCGAGCACCATCTTGCATCAAAGTCACTGACTTATCGAACAGCCTATGTTTTTAAAAGTAAACTATTTGATCAGACCTACCACATACAAACTTCGATATCATTTAAATCCAGAATTTTGAAATGAGAAAAGGATTTGACTTAAATTTGGCGACAGCTCGAATTTCGGCTCAATCGAAACATACTCTTAGAGCTACCCATATCAAAAACTGTTATGATAGTTCTAAAATAATACAATTGGCATCACTGTTTTCTTTCTATTCAACGATGTTTTTGGGAAATTAACAAACTTTTTGTATCTTATTCAGAACACTTAACCAACCTCATTTACAATTTTGTTAAGCTTTTTCTGAGAGGAAGACTTCAAACAACATGTGTATACATTTGCGGATTCGCAATCATAAGTTTAATAGACCGTGAACCGCTAGAAATAACGACTAAGCCATTTAATTATAGACCAAAACCATGCGTTCATATGCATGTAGGTTTATTGAAATTTGCTCATCTCTATTTGCTGTTATATTGGAATGAAACCCGCATATCTGAATTATATTAATTGTAATGCAAACTAATTTGCATTCATTGGTACTAGAAGCACCGAATTAAAATTCCGTCCATCAAATCCAGTTCGACATAATATTTATACTCTTACGGTGTTTGACCAAATCTAAAAGCATCTTTTTTAAACATATCGGAATTTTATTAAAAAATTTCATATATATGGAAATACAAACTAAATTTCGATGCCATTAATGAAACTCTGACCCTGATTCAGCAGATAATTAACTTAAGCTAGTATTAGAAGATATGTTTAATCAGCATACGTATGCTGAAAAATGTGTCCCAATCACAACATATCGTGTAATAGCGAAATTTCTGTCATCATATGTATGCTAAAATGTGTTTGTTGGCAAATTTGTTGGCTAGTCAGCATATGTATGTTGGCGACCTAAACATATCGTGTAATACCCCTTTTGGGACCGTATGCTAACATTCGGACAAATTTTCGGCGTATGCTGACTCGTATGATATATACTGATTAGCTAAAGTAGGCTTTTCAGCATACGCCACATTTTCCAGCATACGGCTTTGATAGTTTTGAAGTTTCGATAAATTTTTAACGCTCGTGGTTTTTGTGTTTCTATTGTCTTAATTTTTTTTGTTAGAAGAAAAATGCCTAAGTTGGTTAGTTCGCAGCTTATCATCGAGGACGAAGATAAGAATAATAAGGATCCAAGGCATTCTGATAACTCGCAGGAGTCCGATTGTGGCAAAAAACAAAAAAAGAAGATACAAGCAAATAAGAGCTAAGTCAAAGGGAGATTGGTCGCACGAAGACATGGTAAAACTAATAAAAGCTGTCGTGCAGTGCCGCACGTTGTGGGATATATCCGCTACAGAATATAAATTGCCCAAAACGCCCGTGTGGAAAGAAATATCAGAGAGTTTTGGCCAATACACGTTGGAAGATTGTAAGGCAAAGTGGACCAATCTGCGGGTCTCCTTTAAAACGAATTTGGCTAAGCATCGCGCCAGTAAATCCGGCCAAGCCACCAACGAATCGACTGAGCCTGTTTGGAAGTATTTCAAACAAATTTTGTTCTTAGAAGTTAACGACAACCATCATTCAACGAAATCGACTTCGTCAATGGTTTTGGTAAATTTTTCTTGCTTCCACATAAAAAATACAAATATTTGGCGCAACAGCTCTTTAAAGTGCCAGGACCTAGCTTCTTGCAACCACTCATGTTGTGTGCGTTATATTTTTCACACGAATGGAAGGGACCTACAGTTTAATGCCGAATCCGAACGGCGATTTAAGAAGCTTTTTCGTGACAACAATACTCTCGGATGTTTGTCAGACGCTGGCGAGAGGTGGGACCGTGAAAAATCTTTTTGGTATTTTCTGGGATTCGAACTTGGAACCCCATGCGTAGTGAGGTTCCAAGTTCGAATCTCACATAGGTTCTCGTTTAATTGGTTTTGTTGTGCATTTTTTAGCAATCCGCCGTTACTGACAAGTCGATTTTGAATGACTTGGGTGTACCGGAAATGCAGCAGCTATCAACGACTGGACGCAAACGCAAGGCTGCTTCGCAACGAGCAACGCCACTGCTGTCGTCGTCGTCGTCGTTGTCATCGCTAACAGAATCAAATTTCAAAGAAATGGCGGCGAAAACATTGATTAACATTGGTACACAGAACGACGAATACAATACCTTTGGCGATTATATTGCAGGTGAATTGCGGAGCCTTCCAGCCGCACAAGCGACATTTGCGAATCGTAAATTGGCTCGTGCACTGCTCGACATCTTGGACGAGGTGAGTATGATGGTAAGTGTGCCGAAGATGGCTTGTGTTTTTACTCTCTTTTTTCTCGTCATCGTCGAATACACACATGGCCAATATTACAGCGAGGGCTCTTTTTTTTGCACGCATTTTATTTTTTCAACTAAACCAAACAAAAACAATAAAAACAAATACAAATTAATCAATAAAATGATAATTAAAATATTTATTTCATATTTCATATATTTATTACTTCAACATCTTTTACAATTATAGACTTATAGTCTTTAAGCGCAAAAGTTAGTTATACATATGTATATTACTTCAGATAACAAAATTTTAAGTACAATATTATTGGAGAATATCAAAGAAGAATTATTTAATTTGATTTGATTTTATAAAAGTACAAAAATTGATTTTAAATTAAGATCCATCTGCCAAATATTTCAAAATGCTTTGTGCCACGGAGTTTTCTTATGTCTAGGGGTAAGGAGTTCCACTGCTTGATAACATAAACAAAAAATTGGCGTTCAGAATTTGTGCATGTGAACCTCGGTTGTATGATTATAAAGGAACGATTAGACATTGACAATTCAATTTTCTCATACAGATAACGCGGTTCTTTGGTAATTAGCACGACATTGAATGTCTTAAGGGCACAGTATTTAATATAAATATGAAGACTACATCCTAAAATGGTTCTGGAAAAGTTCGATATATGATCAAAACGCTTTAGGTTGTAGACATATCTAACAACATTGCTAAAAGCCACGGTAAGGTTTCTCTTCGTTTCGTAATTGAGACTGCAAAAAACTTTACATCCGTAGAGTGAAATCGGAAGAATTATAGTTTTTGCTAGCTTCAGTCTGATATGTTGCGGTGTAAAGTATTTGGGTAAGGGTAAGTTTCGTAAGCAGCCATATATCTTGCCAATCGACAACTGAACGTGATAGTCCCAACTAAGCGTGGAGTTGAACCAAATTCGTAAGTTCCTAGCTTTATCGACATATTCTATTTCAGTGTTTTTCAAGTAAATAACTGGAAAATAGATTAAGTCGAGTTTATTTTTATAAATAACTAAGCACTTGCATTTGTTTGGGTTTAAAAAAAGTTTATTTGTTTTTGACCAATACATAATGCTTTTAAGGTCACTGTTTAGTTTATCAGCCGCGTCTTCAATCATACCTAGTTTACAGCTTAGATATATTTGCACATCATCAGCGTACTTATGTAGTGACGAGAACTTGACAGCAAGTGGGGGGTCATTTATGAAAATAGAAAATAATAAAGGCCCAAGTATTGAGCCTTGGGGTACTCCGGATGATAAGTTAATGAAACCTGATGACTTCCTGCCTACGACGACAGCTTTACTCCTTCCGGAGAGGTATGAGAATATTAAATCTGAGGTCGTCTGTAACTTTTAAAATGGCTGAAACACAACTGTGTTTTTTCCTGAAGCCCGACTGGTGACTGTTCAAAAGTTGGTTGCTTTCAATTAAATTGAATATTTGCTTATGCAGGAGCTTTTCCAATACTTTAGATAAATAGAGAAGTATTGATATTGGTCTGAAGTCGGAGGGAGATGAGCGAGTAGCAGACTTTTTCACTATGGGTATAACCTTGGTGATCTTCCATGCTACTGGAAAAGAACTAATTAAAATAATAGAATTAAAAATGTGAGTAAGAATAGGAAGTACATATATGAGGCAAAATTATCTTAACGAATAGTGGGTGCATATCATCGAAGCCTATAGATTTAGATTTTATTCTCAGAATAGCTCTTATGACATCTGTCTCAAATATTCTAGTAAATTAAAATTAATCGCCATCAGAGTTAATGTCGGTATCAGCTGATTGCGAAACAAAAAGATTTGGTGAGGCACATTGAGCTTTAGCAAATTCAGCATTAAGTGTATCTGGACTAATGTCTTCAGAACACGGTTCTTTTATGCAACCAACACCAAGCTCCCGTATGTTTTTCCACAAAGTTTTTGCTGGCAAATTTCTGCTAAGAGCTGTTGAGTAGAGTCGAGTTTTAGCTTTCCTAATGTTAATGCAGACTCTGTATCTTAAAACACGAAATGAATTATACAATTCGGGGAGCTTAAAACGTTTCCAACGTTTGTACGCCATATCTCTTTGCTTAATCATTCGCTAAATTTCATGTGAAAACCATGCACTTCTATCACTTTGAATATAATTTGACTTAAGTGGCCCATGTATGTTAAACAAGTAGTTGACAAAATTTTGGAGAAAATTGACCTGGTCATTAGGAGAGGTCATAAAGTAAATTTGCTCCCAATTCACACGAAAAATATGTTCTTCCAATCGATTCAAGTCGAGTCTTCGAAAATCTCTATACTCGTACATGATAGGTGTATTTTGTACGTTGATTTTAAAAGTCGCAAAAATGAGGTCATGTTTTTAAAATGCAAGCGCTGATAACTGGGAGTAAAGCAAGGAGTCTTGGGGATTATTCACAAAAAACAAATCTAGCAAAGTAGCCGCGGAGCCCATAAAGTGAGTTGGATTATTAGAATTAAGGGTAGTTAAGCCAAGAATAGTCATTCTTTCTATAAGTGACATTGACGTCTCCCTGTTAAGAAGGTTACAGTTGAAGTCACCGTATATAATAATTTGTTTATATAGTGAGGAGATATTTTCAAGAGTAGAAAAGAGAGGTGACAAGTCAACATTTTTATTAGGCCTATATACAACTCCAAGTAAACATTTACTCTCACCGTTAAAAATTTCAATAAAACTATATTCGATTGGAGACGCAGCATCCGACCAAATAATACGCTTAACGTTAATGCAGTTACGCACGTAAGTAGCTATTCCACCTCCAATTCTATCACTCCTATCAGTGCGAATCAATTTGTAGCCATCCAAGCTACACAAAGTATCAGAAAAATCGGTTTGAAACCAAGTCTCCGTCACACATATTATGCCAATACTTAACCCTCTAAAGACATGTCGAAATTCGTCTATTTTTGGGTATAAACTTTGAGCGTTAATGTGGCATACGCGAAGACCACTAGCTTGATTACACAAAATATCAACCATTACACGCAAATTTATGTTTATGTCATCAACTGCAGTAACATTATTGTTAATCATTTTCAAACAACGCAAAATAAAAATCACCCCTAAGACAGATAGAAAACGAGACACAAGTAAGATGACAGTGAGGACAACATTCAGAGATTTGGCCTATGAGAATAAAAAAATAGAATCAAAAATCAAAGAAAGAAGTGAAATAACACTGCATCGAACTCAGCTTACAATTATTCATCTCGATCATCTCCATTGGACATTGTAGCATCGGCAATAGATCACAAGCTTGCCAGAGAGGTAATCAAAAGCATTGGTTCTGCTGCACTGGCTCGCATGTAAACTTTTCCACCTCTGGTAAACACACTCAAAAGGGTTCTTTGTCGCTTCAGTAGAAGAGCTTTCCGTAGAATCAAGTGATTACAAGATGTTAAGCTTTCGTTTACGTAGATGCGTCTGTCAGATGAGAGCCCGATATCATGTAAACAAAGAATCTGACTTTTGTTATTTCTCCAACGGCGATTGATTGATTTCAGCAAATAGTTTTTGTCGGTGGCTGATTTAAATTTAACTACTGTTGTCGTATCATCAGAAGAATTGTTTGGCCTAGCGCGGAAAATGTTTTGCAAAACAGGTATTGGTGTGCAGTCGACGGAATGGCATAGTTTGGCAAATATATCATGTAGGTCTTCATTTTCCACTTTGGGTATTCCACGGATGATAGCATCTGCTGATATTTTTTCTCGTTCAAGTTCATCGACCCGTTGAACAAGTACTGGTAAGTCAGGTGTAATTGCGGCAGTCGGTTCAGATATTGTTTCAAGCTGCTGGACTCTTTGCGTTTGATCTGTAACTGTTTTGGTGACCTCTTCAAAATGCTGTCTAAAATCGTTTTCTATTTTGTCCAGTTTCAAAGCCAGCTTACTGTGTTTCTCCAGAATCAACTTTTTCAACTCCTTATACTGCTTATTCATACTCAGCTCAAGATTTTTAAACGTTTTATCGTCAGCCGTAGTTGCCATTCGAGTTGCTGGTGAAAGGTTTTTTTGTTTGGAGGCCCGAGTTTCTACACTGAGTTGTTGTTGGTTTGACATAGTGAACAGCAGTTAATAATAGTGGTAAAAGTCGTTCGGATAAAAAACAAAAAACGATTTTGGAAAGGGATTCCAAAAAGAATTTCAGTGTACAAGTATAAATCCGGAATTTGTAAACCGATATAAGAACACTTTTACTAATATAGTTCATTTTTATTTTAAATAAACTTGGATCAAATTGCACAGAAAATTTCGTGTCTAACTTGTCATCATTGACGTTTCACAAAATAAATACGATGAATTCAACACGTACTGTAGAATATAAATAACATTAATATTTATTATTAAAAACTACAGTACTATACACTACAGTGTTATACACTACACGCACATTTCACCAGAATCGCAGAAAATCGACAAATACAACACGCACGTATGCTAAAATCGCGATCTGTAAATTTTTCAGCATATGATCATACGGGTCTTAAAATTTTTCAGCATACCGAATTCAACATATAGGGTTTCATATCGCTCATTTGCTTAAAGACTGTTATAACTCAAAAAAACGCTATTTTTGAGTTAATGATGCAGAATTATTCAATTTACCGTGCTTCATATTGTGTAAAAATTTCATATTAATATCTTGTATACTCTCCGCGTTAGAATTATAAGATCTCTTCTTTTTTCCTGCAAGGTGGTGGTCAATTGAGAACTTTAAACACGTTTTCTGCAAAATCACTTTTTTTGGGTTATGACAGTCTTCAAGTAAATGAGCGATATGTGCTGAACAAATATGATAGCAAACTGTTTGTTAGCATATGGTATGCTGTCTAGAAACAATTTACTGCTTTGGGACAAATTCAACATATCGTGTAATAGGGCATCATACGCCAGACGAACATATGCATATTTGCTGAGAATTGTTAGCATATGATTGTCAGCATACGTATGTTCATTCAACATATCGTCTAATATTAGCTGTACTTTTAATTATTCACTGAAATATAAAATATTTCCAAAATCAGAACACCTGCTTAAAACATTCCACGCAGGTACTAAAACGTAACCTTGAGTCATTGTCTGAATAAAAAAGGACAATAACCTATCAACAATTATATTTAAATTTGGGATATTGAATTTGTTTTTAGTGCGACACAAAGGCAAACTCGCAATTATTTAATTAAATTATTTAGCCCGACAAAAGGAACTGGTTCCTGTTAAAAGCATGCACTCACATTTAAATGTAATACACTTTGTATCTCACATTCTAAAAGAACATACTCGTATAGGTACAGTGTACCTACCAGTGTATCTAAATGTTACAACACCCACGTATCGTATTTTTGTTCATATTTTTTGTTTTTTTTTTTGCTGGACTTTGGTTTTCTGCACGAAACTATAATGCTGGCTACCAGGTATGTTGTGTGCTTAAAGCCGTTTGTAATCATGCCTTTGTAGCGCATGTTAGTCATAGACTAACCATGATTGAAATACAAGCTCAGGCTTGCACCACACCTCCAAAAAGAAAGTTCCAGTGCAACGAAATATAAACATATTGCATACGATAATATCGTTCATTCTATAGATTCATGATAGTGAAGCTTGCAAGTCCGCGTGTCCACGCTTAAATAGAGTGTGGTATAGCGAGTGTGTGGTTTAATTATACGTATGCTGTATATAATCAAACTACTTGTACAACATTTCCATTCGCCTTTGGTTCATGTAGATCGCTTCTAATAAAGCAAAAGGTAAGATGAAAAGATAGATCACAACTATTGGAGAAAGTTGGGAACAACTACCATATGTTAGGGTGTAAATAAGGTTATGAAGCCGAGTGCCACTTAAAGAATGACCAATAGTGTTAAGAAAAAAGAAACTGTAATGCATGTGTCAAAAGAGTACGTAGGACATGTTTTCCTTTGGCCGTTTCGCCTTTTCTTGATCCATGGACTATAAGTGCAAGCAACACCAGAGATGGTTCCAAAGTTTTCCCAGGAATTACAGAATTGAAAATGTGCAAAGATTAAGATTCCCTCAATACTTCGATGAAGACCTAAACTATTACAAAACTTGGTAGGGCAAAATTCTGCTTCAAAGGTTGAGTAGTCAAAGGTAGTGCATGCGGTTACATGGAAATACAAAGTTGTCACTTAGCCTAGGCCTACAAACTCCTACTCTCCACCTCCACGTTGGTGACTGCCTAGTACCTTCATCGGAGATTGTTTAACCAACCCCTTTGCAAGATCTTTGGCGGTGGCAGACGAGAGAGGAGGGGAGAGTGCTTTCTGGCCCTACCACGCAAAAAACTTTAGTTTCGAAACAACCAAACGCGTCAGATAAGAATGATTCAACTGTTGAAGATCCCATTGAACGAAATAAGGACAACGACCTTCTGCGGCAATGTGTATGAACAATGTCCTAAATACGACGCTAAAATCGTATTGGGCGATAGAAAACCCCTACACCACTCTCAGGTCAATATACTTACTTTACTTATGTCCTGTATCCCCTTGTGGGTCCTAAGCCCTCTACTACGCCTACGCGCCATCGTGTACGGTTTCCGGCAATGTGTCTTAGCTCTCCCCAACTTTTCCCCAACTACCGTGCCTCCTTCTCAACTGTTCTGCGCCATGTTCTCTTCGGACCGCCAGGTCTTTTGCCATCCTGAGTTAAAGGGTTCCATTGCATAGCATGGTTCGCTATGGAACTGTCACCCTTACGGAACGTGTGACCAATCCACTGCCACTTCCGTCGTTGCATGGTTGTGCCTATTGGTTCCTGACCCATTATCTCGTACAGGTGTTCGTTAGAGATACGATTGGGCCAGAAAATCCTTAAGATATTGCGCAGGCACCTATTAACAAACGTTTGCAGCTTTCTGGTGATAGTAGTGATCACTCTCCACGTGCTGCATCCACATAACAGCACGGACTCAACGTTGGAGCGGAACAGCCTTATCTTGGTGTTCAAACTGATTGCATTGCTTTGCCATATTTTAGACAATATCCCGAACGCGGACTTTGCTTTGGCGATCCAGTTGGCTATATCTAGTTCAGTTCCACCATCGGTCGAGACAATAGTCCCAAGATACTGGAAATCCCCTACTCCCTTTACCGGTTGTCCAGCAATGCATATTTGAGCCGATGAGTTTGTTCCAAGGCTGATAATTTTAGTTTTTGCCGTATAAATTTTCAGCCCGACGACGCCTGCCTCCCTCTCCACAGCTGCTGTCATTTGGTGAAGGTCCATAATTCTATGGGAGAGTAAGCATTCATCGTCAACGTAGTCAAGATGTTTCAGTTGAGATGTAAGAGTCCATCGAATTCCTCCGTTTCCCGTCGACAAAGCTGCACGAAGCATACAGGTCAATATAGACCCATTATGATACCCATGGGGGAAAGGAGATGGATTAGAGGATCGGTTCCTCGTAAAAAGCAGAAAATAAAACGTCTTTTGTACATATCCTAAAGAAAGCATTTAGTACTTCCTGTGCCCAAAATACAAACTATCTAGAGGATTTGATGAAATTTGCGATGTCGTTTATCGGTCTATTGGACAACTCTTCTAAATCCTTAAAGAAGTATTCTCTAAGGAAATTATTTCTCAAATGATAGAGGCCTGGGCAGTAGTAGAGAAAGTTGGTGGTGTCTTCATGAACCTCTCCGTCACCACAAGCTCTACAAACGTCTTCGTTCGTCACACGTAGGTTTTTTCATGTGGTATCGCATGGTGTTATGCCCCGTAATGACTCCTATTAGAGTAGAGACGGATTTTCTATCCCTCTGTATGAGTCTATTGCTTCTTGCTCTGTTAAATGCAGGACATAGCTTCCTCGTGGTAATACAAGTATCTAAAGTATCACCCTTAAGGCTTTGTTCCCTGCTTCGAGTTTGAGTGTGCAAGGCGGGATGTACACTGAGAAATCGGATTGGTCCGAGTTTAGTGCTGAGCCTCCTCTAGTAAGTCGGGCAGGGCAGTCGGTAAATATAGCCTACACGACACCACGTCTGACAACGGACTAAGACTAACTGATTTCGCTGCAAGCAAGCACATGGTTTCCTCATCCCAAAATTCAAAAGCAGATATGGCGGTCCAATGTCCAAGTAACGATCAACCAATTTGATCATATTGCGATCAACGCAATACATGCCATCAGTATTCAAGATGTCCGGACCTTCCGAGCGGCCAACATAGACTCAGATCATTACCTTGTTGTAGACAAGGTACGAATGCGGATATCTCAAACTGAGCAACAAAGAAGAATGGGTGTGAGCAAATTTAACATCTAAAAGCTATAATCGCGCTACAGAAACAATGTACGGAAGTTTTACCAAAAGGTATAAAGAACGTGTCAGAAAAGCATAAGCTGTACGGAAACTTGTAGAGATGAAAACCGAAACCCCGTACAACCCCGTACTGGAATCACAGATGGTGCTGAGAATATGGAAAAATTAACAAGGAAAGGAACCGTTCCCATTCTTCAGCTGCCTTGAGGTGGCGGAACGGCTTAAGAGTCAATGACCCTAAGGGTCCGAAAGGACCCCAGGTGAGACATCGAACTAAAGGCTGAAGACGTCTTGACTGTGACGCAAAATCTGTTGACAGTATGATGGAAGAAACTTGTACGGTATCTACTACAGGTGGTACTCGTGAAAACGATAATCCACCCGTGGTCTTTTTGACTACGGCCGGGACGAGGATTCTGGAGGTCCCAACCACCATACTTTTACCCCCCACCTCTGGCGTTGAATCAGAAGTAGTAGCGATGCTTTTTTCAGAAGACTCCTGCAGTTCTGTCTCTGACTCGTTTGGTAGACTGGGCTGGAATGTCAAAGAAAGTGGCGGAAAGGCTTCGGCTGGAACGTCTAATCTCTGTCTCAATTGAAGGGTAGCTGGTCGAAGTTGTGTCGGTGACGGTTTGACTCGGGAAGCCAATAAGGCTGAACGAGCTCCCGAAGCGGCGCACTCCGATGGGCTCCTGACTAAGAGTCAACTGAAAAGGAGAAGAAGGAAGGCGGCGATGGCGCGGTGCAAAGAGGCTGCAGAGTCAGCTGAAGGCGCAAGCGCCGAAAGCAGTCATCCCTCAGTAGCGACAGGAAAGAAGCCTAGGTCGGCAGAAAGTACTCCAACTGGAGCCGATCAATCCCTCAGACCTAACGCTGGCTCCTTTTCGGTCGGCTCGAACAGGTCCAATCTGGTGGAGCAAGTTTCGCCTGCTCTTCTTGGTGGAAGCGTGAGCGCATCTGATGCGCGCTCTTCTGCCGGGCACACTCTTACCGGTGGCGTTATCTGCGCACAAAATCTGGTGGATACTGGTGCTGTTACCCCTAAAGGTCCCAGCACTAGCGGACAGAAAATGGCTGACGCAGGCAATGTCACGGGTAGGGGCACTCGCCTCGCCGGAAGCATGTGCGCACCTGGTGCGCGCCGTTCTGCTAATAAAACTGCGACTATATCTTTGATATTTTCGCAGATAAACCTCCACCACTCAAAGGCTGCTACCACTCTCTTAAGTAGCAGACTTTCCGTGGTGCGTACAAAACCCCACATAGCATCTATCCAGGAGCCATACGTGCGGAACAAGCGCATATGTGGTTTTGGGGGTGTTCGTGGAGTAACGGTGCTATGTGACAAGCGATCTGAAAGACCGAGAGCTTGTCTAATTGTGCCGAATTTCCTCTCAGTAACCAAGCTTGGACAATTTTGTGGACAGGACCTGGTTGCTGAACCGACCGGAAGTTGGAAAACCTTCGTCGTTGCGTCGGTTTACTTCCCTTATGATTCGGTAATGCCTCCACCACCGAAGGCGGTTGCCGAACTCATAAAGTACTGTGACACTCGGTAGATGGGACTAGTCATGTGTTGCGACGCGAATGCTCAGAATACAGTCTGGGGCAGCAGCAAATGTAACATACGAGGAAACCATCTCCTAGACTTTATACTATCGTCTGGCATGGTAATTAACAATGTTGGCTCCCAGCCAACTTTTGTTACGGCAAGGAGGCAGGAGGTAATTGATTTGACTTTATCTAATAGGTATTTCAAGTCAATTACTAACTGGAGGGTACTGCCGGAGGTGTCCTTGTCAGACCATAGATACATCGTTTTCCAAATCGAATGCGAAGCTTTAACTTTGCAGGAGAGGAGGAATCCGAGGAAAACCAACTGGGTGCGGTTTAGGGAAGAGCTAGACAGATCTGTCAAAACTCCAGCTAAACTCAGAACGAAACGAAAGGTTGAGGATGCTGTTCAAAACCTGACTAGTGTCCTTACCAGCTGTTTTGAACTGACGTGCCCATTGACAAAAACCCCCTGCAGAACTCCGGTTCCCTGGTGGAGCCCAGAACTGCAGCGACTTAGGAAAGAATCCAGAAAACTTCTAAATAGGTCACTCAAGACAAATTTACAAGGTGACTGGAATCTTTCTAGATTGAAACAAAACGACTACAAGAAGTTAATTCGGTTGTCGAAAAGTGCTTCTTATAGAGATTTTTGTGAAAAGATCGAGACACTCGGTGAAACCAGCAGGTTGGTTAAGGTTCTCAAAAAGGGCAAGCCGACCAAACCGGAGTCACTGAGAAAATCTGATGGCAAGTTTACTGAGACGAAAGCGGAAACTTTTAGTCTTCTGCTGGAGACTCACTTTCCTGGCAATCGGATAATCACTAGGTCGCAGCTTGGCCCGCTTACCCAGGCTGAGCTTGATCCTATAAGTTTGACATCCTTCTTACTGAAAAGTATGGAGAGACTGGTAGAATTTCACGTGCGCAAAGTTGCTTTGAAACTGCATCCACTATAGGAGATGCAGCATGCCTATCAGCGTGGGAAATCCTGTGAGACCGCACTTCAAAATCTAGTGGCCAGAATTGAATGCGCGCTTGATAGGAGAGAATACGCGATGGGTATCTTCATCGACATTGAGGGTGCTTTTCACAATGTGACTTTTGACTGCATGTGCGACTCGGCCAGACAACACGGGGTAGATGAAACATTAGTGTTGTGGATTAAAGAAATGCTAATGAATAGAACTTTGGTAGTGGATGTGGATTGTGGCCAATATGTTATGACAGGGGTAAACAGGGGCTGTCCGCAAGGTGGCGTTCTGTCTCCATTGTTATGGTGCATGGTGGTCGACTATCTGTTGAACACTCTAAATAGTTCTAACGTCTACGCTCAGGCATATGCGGATGATGTCGCCGTACTTTCTGTCGGGCCATGCCTGGCGACGGTCTGTGCTAACGCTCAGGCGGCGCTGGACATGATCGATGAATGGTGTACTAGGAGTGGGCTTTCGGTGAATCCTCTTAAGACTGAGGTTGTTCTTTTTACGAGAAGGAGGATTTTGACTGGTCTGACTCAGCCAGTACTAAAAGGCGTCACCTTTCGCATTTCCAATGAAGCCAAATATCTGGGGCTGATTTTAGATAAGAAACTTCATTGGTCCAAACACGTCGAGTCGAAAACATCCAAGGCGCTCTCAGTCTTCTGGCAGTATAAGAGTGCTTTTGGCAAGACTTGGGGCTTATCACCGAATAAGGTTCTCTGGATCTACACGGCTATGATAAGACCATTCCTCGCATATGCGTCGGTTGTTTGGTGGAAGGGGCTCTCGCGTAAATATGTGGTTGCCTTTTGTGCGAAACTCCAAAGAACGGCTTGTCTCGGCTGCTCGGGAGCTTTCCCGAGTACGCCTGGCTTTGCTCTAGACGCTTTGCTGAACTTACCTCCCCTTGATACTTATATCATGGGTTGCATTATCAAAGCCATCCATCGTCTTAGGCGAGGCGGTTTTTGGTATACTCCACACTGGAACTTTGATGAACTTGCGCGACACTTATCTTACGACTCCTGTCTTATAGATATGCCGTCTGATGCAATGACACCAGAACTCCAGCTGATGCACAAATTCAGAGTCGACTGGCTTTGGTCAGAGTCTGAGCCGGGAATGGAA
Source organism: Brachypalpus laphriformis (assembly GCA_945910035.1). Lineage (NCBI taxonomy): Eukaryota > Metazoa > Arthropoda > Insecta > Diptera > Syrphidae > Brachypalpus > Brachypalpus laphriformis. The sequence goes on from OX246754.1 coordinate 285,657,555, forward strand.
TGTAGTCGTATTTTCACGGATGGTTCCAAAACCAGTCAAGGGTCTGGCGCTGGGGTCTTCGTGGAAGTCGACAACATTAGACTTCTTTTCTCGTTAGGCAAATATGCGTCTGTTTTCCAAGCGGAAACTTATGCAATCCTAATGGCCATGAACTATGTTGTGAAGAACAGGTGGAAGGGACGTAGCATTTGTGTCTGTAGTGACAGTCAGGCTGCGCTTTAGGCCTTGCTTAACCCTTTAACCGCTTCCAAAATAGTTCGTGAAACCAAAAACTCTTTGAACTCGGTCGCAAGGCTGAATTCTCTGTCTCTTATCTGGGTCCCAGGTCCCACTTATATCTTGGGGAACGAGATCTCCGATGAGATTGTTAGACAAGGCTCAGAGGAGGCTTTCTCAGGTCCCGAACCCGCGTTGGGTCTTCCAGCGTCTTTGGTTAGGGCTTCCATTGACGATTGGGTCTCTCACGATCACAATTGTTTGTGGCATGACTCTCCAGGTTGCAGGTTGACTAAACGCATGCTCCCGGACGTCTGTAAGAAATCAGCGGCATTCTTGCTGTCTCTCAGCAGAAAAGACTGTAGACAACTTATCGGCGTCTTGACAGGCCACTTCTCTCTTATATTCGGTTTTCGGTATGTCCATCAGTGCTTCCTGCGATTTTTCCATTACTTTCTCTCGGCTGCTGAAACGCGTTCCCCGTGATGGTTTTTTAACTCGATTGAACAGAAAGAAGTCACAGGGAGCCAAATCAGGTGAATTCGGTGGCTGTTGGATGGTATTTGTTGCATTTCTCGTAAAAAAAATTACGAATAATGATGGCACTGTGCGACGGTGCGTTATCATGGTGCAAAATCCACGAGTTTTCTGCCCACAATTCTGGTCTCTTTCGGCGAAGTGCTTCACGCAAACGTCTCATAACGCCCAAATAATACTCTTTGTTTACTTTCTGGCCTTCTGGCAAAAATTCATGATGCACTACACCGTTGTAATCCATGAAAACCGTGAGCATTGCCTTCTTTTTTGACTGAAAACGACGTGGTTTTTTTGGTCTCGGCTCATTTGGTGAACGCCATTCACTTGCCTGATGTCTGGATTGCGTGTCGTACTCATAAACCCACGTCTCGTCTCCAGTAATGATCCTTTTGATAAATGTGAGATCGGATTCAGCCTCGTAAATCATGCATTTTGCGACGTCAACACGGTCTCTTTTTTGCATGAAATTGAGGTCTTTCGGCACCAACTTTACTGCTACACGACGGAAACCCAAATCATTAACCAAAATGTCTTGGACGGATCCATAGGTAATGTTCAAGTCCTCCGCTATCTCTCTGATGGTTAATTTGCGGTTATTGACCAACATTTCTTTTACTTTATCAATGTTTTCGTCGGTTTTCGATGTCGATGGTCTGCCACTGCGTTCATCATCTTCGATTGACTCACGACCACTTTTGAACCGCTCGTGCCACTGGTAAACGACCGTTTTCTTTCCAGAATCGTTGCCGAAACACTTTTCCAACATTTCCAACGTTCGCGCACCATTAAATCCGTTTTTTACGCAAAATTTAATACAAGTTCGTTGTTGCAAATTTAAATCCATTTCTAAAATTGTAAAAATCGCCAACACACACAGAGATAGATGTACTCTTGGCTACGTAACTTTTGCAAATGTCAAGCTATGACGCTAAGATTTAGAGAGAATATCAACAACAGATGTACCAACTTAACAAAGAAAACAGAACTCAAATCGAAACGATGGGAGCGCCACACGGTTTTTATTCCGGGAACTTTTTGATCAAGGTGGTATACAAAATGATCAATTTCAACTTTCCCCCCTATATCTATAAAAATGTCAGCAGTTTCTTGTCAAATCGTTGTTTTAAAGTGCGCGTTGATAGTGGTGACTCTAACATAGTCTACTTTCATTCACGTGTTCCCCGAGGATCAGTTCTTGGGCATATTTTATATAATTTGTACACATCCGACTTTCCGTCCTTACCTTATTGTGAAGCAGCTATCTTTGCGATGATGCTGCAATTTTATGATCTCATGAATTCGCTCTTGATATTGAGAGGAATCTGAAAAATGCGATGATTATATTAGAGGGATATTACAATAAATGGAAAATCAAATTGAATGAGGAAAAAATACAAGCCATCTTTTTCACTAGGGAAATGAAAGCTTGCTACCTTCCTAGTAGACAGTTAGAAGTTAATGGTAATCACATTCGTTGGCAACATTCAGTCAGATATTTAGGGGTATATTTGGACATCAAGTTGACTTTTGGTACTCATATTGCAAATACCCTGAAGAACATTTCGATTGCAATCAAGATGTTGTATCCCTCGATAAATCGAAATTCTCTGCTCTCGAATCAAAACAAAATAATTATCCATAAGGTAATTTTTCAATCAATTCTGTTATATGGATGCCAAGTATGGGGATATTGTGCAATGTGCCATATTAAAAAATTACATGTATCTCAAAATAAGATATTAAAAATGGCGCTTAACTTACCATGGCATCGCTCGACTCTGGATGTCCACGATAAAGCGAATATTGAATTGAACTTCGAAAGAATTCAAAAACTTAATCAACGTTTCTTAGACCGCTGTAATTTTGCTGATAATCCACTTGTAAATAATTTAAAAACTAATTATATTCAACTCAATTGTTGACAATCATGATACTGTTGTTATGTTTTATTTTTCCTTTTTTTTTGTATTTATTCATGTTACTTTTGTTAATCAAATTTATTAAACTTGTTTATTTATGTATTCCTGTATTAATCTTTTTTTTTATATTTATTTATTAATTAGTTAATTTATTTATTTATTTAATCAAATTATTTATTTATTTATTAATTTATATACATATGTTTTTACTTTTTTATTAAACGTTATTTATTTATATATTTATTTAAATATACGTACTTCGTTATTTACTTGTTTAGTTATTATATAGTCATTATTTTTTATTTATACTTATTTTAGTTTTACTCATTTATTTATTTATTTATTAAATAAATTATTTAATTATTTATTATTATTATTATTATTCCTTTCTTTTTTTTCTCCCTATTTCAATTGAAGGTTTTTGCTTGCAATTTTCCTTCAGCATCATTATTTTTCTTTTCACTTTTTCATTTTAATTGCTTAACAAATAATGTTTCAGAAGAAAGATAAAAATTATCATATCTCTGTATTGTAAAATGTGTGGTATCAAAACTTTTTTGTAAATTTATGTACGAAATAAAAATCTATTTATCTATCTATCTAAGTCAGGTTATGCGTAACGCTGACCATACACACGCTTCTTTCCAAAAAGAAAAAGATACGCATTTTCCGGCACATCAACTTAATTGCGACAAATTCAAGCCTTCAATGACTTTGACAATTAAATGCCTAAAGCGTCATTTAAATAACCAAGCATATACAGTTTTTCCATATTCCTTACTGGGAAATGCAGCAATATGGCCAATAAGTCGAGAGGTATCCCCACATTTCTATTGGAACCCAGTCTCTATATGATCAATTAAAACTGATGGTTATGCATACACTGGTATATAGTCGCACTAAATTTTCAATGACGGTAACTTTCTTTTTGCGATTTATGTTCATCTAGATACAAATTATACAAATTTGTTGTGCCTGCAGCGCGGTTAAAATCAATTTTTACGGGGCTTTAAATACTCGTAGTCCTGTTTGCTTAAAAAAAAATACGCAGCGTATTCTAATATTAAATGTTAAGCTAGGCTAAAAGGGTATTGCATTAAATCACTCAACTAAACCACATAATTTTGATGTTTGCACGATTTAGTCGAAACCAGAATAAACATTTAAGTTGCAGCGCAACAAAGTGCAATGCAAATTAAGTGCATAAATCTTTTACGAATGATGTTAACGTTTGCCTTGAATATTTAGTTATACCATACGGTAGTCTTAAAATCCTGTAATGAAATAGTCTTTTTATTTCATAGATTTTCCAACGGTACGTAAAGGTTCGTTGGTCACTTTTCGAACAAAATTTTTGTAAATGATTTATTTAGATCAGATCACTACGTTGTGGTGTCATTTGTACTCGTACAAAGCACTTATTGCACCAAATGCTGAGTCACATTTTTTTATTTTTTTTTTTATTTACCAGCGTCGAAGGGATTAATTAATGATTAATTCTGGTGCTCAGTACACGATTATAATATTGCCTTGCCATAGATGTTTGGGGTCTTATGTAGTACTGTCCCCACATTAGATTCGACATAGGAATCTCCATGAATGACGCGCTAAATTACAAGAACCCTAGGCACACTAATTGGGATTCCTATCGGTTTATCCTCGAGGCAGAACTAAATCGTGCTTCAAATCCTATACATATCATTCCAGAGCTGGAATTCGAGACAGAATACCTTCAAAAAACCATTTCCGTCGCTTACGAAGGCAGTTGTGCCGAAACACAGAAAAAGACCTACCGCGATGCCCCCTGGTGGAATAAGCATCTTGAGTCACTTAGGGGTGAAACTAGGAAGCTATTCAATAGACCTAAAATCAATGGCGGTTGGTGCCTTTAAGAAAAGAACTTAGAAATTCGAAACGCGAATCTTGGAGAACTCACTGCGAACGTATCGAAAGCTTCCCCACTGCGGCTCGCCTTCAAAAGGCCCTAGCCCAGAGTCACTCCAAACATCTTGGCTCCCTAAAGAAACAAGATGGGGAATTCACCAGCAGTCCGGAGGAAACCTGTCAAGCTTTACTTGATACCCACTTTCCACGCTGTATATCCGATTGTGCTGTCTATCCAGAACACCTGAGGAACGACGTTCTCATTGCTTCTACACGAGACTATAGCCTATCTGGCAAAATCTTTACTGCCAACCATATTAGATGGGCTCTATATACCTTTGGCCCATTTAAATTACCAGGTATAGATGCCATATTTCCCTGCCTACTACAACAATGAGCAAATCTGTTAATTCCGACCCTTATAATAATTTTCAGATCCAGCCTTACACTTGGCTACATACCAAAAAGTTGGAAGCAGGTTAAGGTGGTCTTCATCCCAAAGGTGGCAAAGCAGGCGGAGCAATCGCCTAAATCCTTTCGACCCATTAACCTCAGTTTCTTTCTCCTAAAAACAATGTCGATCATCATATAAGGGAAAAGTTCCTTATAGATGATCCTCTGCATGCAAACCAATTTGCTTATCAACTTGCGAAGTCTACGGAAATAGCTATTCACAGCTTAACGCTATTGATTGGCAAATCACTAACTGTTAAAGAAACAACCCTATGTGCCTTCATAGGTATACAGGGAGCATTCGACAACACTTCCTATCAAAAAGGCTATGATCAGGAAAAATATCACTCCTCTGATCATAAACTGGATCCTAACTGTGCTATGTAGCAGGAAAATAAGAATCGAGTGCGGAGGCTCGCATAAAACTATAACAGCTACCAGAGGGGGCTAAAACCCAAGATAATATAATATTGGACGTACTTAAAAACCCATGGTCACCTATGCATCGTTGGCTTGGTGGCCAAAACACTTACAGGCCAAGACTCAAGAACAGTTGAATAAAATCCATCATCTAGCCTGTCTGAGTATCACAGGAGCAATGAGAACGTGCCCCACGGCAGCAATGGGAGCAATGCTTAGCCTCACACCGTTGCACCTTCCAGTACAAAAAGAAGCTATGCTGAGTGCTCTTAGGCTGCTCAAGATCTCGGACCTTAAAATCGGCAACTTTGTAAGCCATTTTAAGATTCTAGAGTATATTCAAAATGGGCCATCGCACACTGGAGTAATGGTACCTCAGGGTAACACTGCGGTAACACCGGGGTATCTTTTACTTCAATCGCACACTGGCTGAATAACGCCGGGGTAAAATGATGTATACATGAACCGATTTTCATTTTAGTGGTTATGACATCCTTATTTTGTTGCATCTAGAAATCGAGAACTTATGTGTGTATTGGTTTACCCCGATGTTAAACCACCTCATAGCTGGTTGAAGATTTTGCTCTGTTTCATTCCATTTCATTTCATTTCTTACTGTACACTTCACCTCCCTCTCCCAAAAACGCGGTTTAACCCCGGGGTAATTCCCCCAATGTGCGATGGCCCAAAGTCCCAGATACCATGCTCAAGAAATACCGGTTCTCCAGGAAATTCAATCTTGTCATAGGTGACCGCCACACATGGAGGAATGAAGGGCTTGTAGTCTTACCAAACTCTCAAACTTAGTACACAGATGGTTCCAAATTGGAAAATGGTAGCACTGGCGCAGGGTTTTTTGGACCCAGGTTCCAACGTGCGGCAGAGCTAGGGAAATCACCAACAATATTTCAGGCGGAAGTCCATGCAATCGAGCTCTGTGTACGAGAATGTCTGCGAAGAAGGGTCGTGGGTACTCGTATCTATATCCTCTCGGACAGCCAAGCAGCACTAATGACTCTGAAATCGTACACGGTACGGGCGGACTGCTTAGCGAGAAGAGGCGCTAGTCGCACACTAGTCGGTCCTGAACCCTATTTTGGAGTCACACAGAGTAGCGGAAACATCAAGATAAAGAAATGGAAAGATAATCATCATGCAGAGTACTGGACCAAACTCAAGGGCCTAAGACAGGCAAAGAAGTTCATTAATCTCAACGGTTGCAAGGCTGAAAAGCTACTCGAGCTTAGGAAAGCAGACTTAGGAACCTTATCAGGCTACTTGACTGCTCATTGCCCACTCGGGTATCATCTGCACAAGATAGGAGTAGCAGATACAGACGAATGCCGGCTATGTGGAGAGCAAAAAGAGACGGCAGAGCATATTCTTTGTGAATGCTCTATGGCCGCAAGAAAAAGACTTCTCCATCTCGGGAGCGCCTTATTGAGTCCCTCTGACTTCTGGAACATTGAGCCTGGAGCTTTGTTGAGGTTTATCAAGAGTCTTAACCAAGTTCTCAGCTAAACACCGGGCTGGCACAATAGATCTTATAGGTCGCAGTGCGTACAAGGCCCTAGTCAGAAAATCAAAATTGAAATTTCGATCACACTGTTTGATATAAGCAAATGGGATCAAACAGTATGATGGCCAAATTGTTCGTGACCCTTTGACATTTGATAGCATTTGACACAAATTGCGTCAAAATGAATTTTTGGCAAACAATGTTATCGCGTCTATTGTGATCACGCCAAACTGTTGGACAGCATTTGACCATCTAGTAACATGGAAAAATTTAAAGTTTCAAATAGTTATAGTTTGTGTATTGCGCTTGTTGCTTACCATCTTCAATAGTTTTCCTTTCCAAATTTACAGCTTTTAAACAGTTAATTATATTTAAATGCATTTTTATGCCCTACCCCATATAGAGTATAGTTATGTTGACACTTATAGGCTAACATAGAGAAATGGAAATAAATTTTAAAAAGTGGATATATGAATTAAGCAGATTAAGGCATATACTACCGTCCTCCGTCCGTCCATATACCACGGTTTTCTCCTGTTTCAATTTCTTGGAGGCGAAGTCGAGGGAACTTCTTGCTGCAGCTACCTGCTTTCATCTAGGGTGATCGGTTATTTAAATTGCCGTGAATCATATTGGCCTTGATATTTTCATGAAGGAGAGAACAGCGCACTTTTCCAAACAAATTCCATTTTGTTAGAAATGCCAGTAACACGTTAACTTTTAAGTGAAATACAGTAGCTATGATATCATGACGATCGTTGGGCTTTTGTCCAGATTGTAATGCATTTGCAGTACCTTTCCATCGAGGATTATACGTAAATGTAATGAATAGATCAGGACGACCGTAATAGCGGACGTATGTCATGGCGTCCTGAATCTTTCCATTCATATAACTGGGTGACGCTGTGAAAGATGACGGAAGTACTACCAGCTGACCAGGCTGAGCGACATCAGTATCTCTCCCTATAGCATTTTGTATTTTTTTTTTTTTTTTAGAGAATCCATTTGTGCCTCTTTCGTTACAGAGCGTGCTCACCCCTTGACCCCTGTAATGGTTCGCGAGATAATTGACAGGAAACTCGTAGCTATTTCGGGTTATACCCAGCCGGCAGCCGAGTGGGACCGACCGACCACCAGACGCTCGCATACTGACACCCTTCAGATCTGGCTCCAAAGGATGCCCTGGCTTGCAAGGTTTGGCAATATCCGAATGCGCTTTGTTAGCCGTGATTGGCTGTTTTTTTTTTATATGAAACGATCGAGTGAAGCACTCAGACGCAACTGGTCCATTGCACTATCAGAGAGCAAACCCTGGCTTACCCATTTTATTGGAATTTCCTTGTCTTTCTTAGAAAGCCTTCAGCGATGAGGAGCTAACACATCAGCACCGAGGATCTGCCACCTGATATGAGCAAAGATAATGTTCCGCAGTTCCGTCGCTTTCTCCACAAGCGTCGCAGGTTGTAGTGTCACTCAATTCCAGCACGTTAAGGTGATTGGCGAAAGCAAAGTGGCCTGTTAAGACGCCAATAAGTTGTCTACAGTTTTTCTGCTGAGAGACAGCAAGAATGCCTCTGATTTCTTACAGACGTCCGGGAGCTTAAGTTTAGTCAACCTACATCCTGGAGAGTCATGCCACACACAATTCTGTTCGTGAGAGACCCAATCGTCAATGGAAGCCCTAACCGAGGATGCCGGCAGACCTAACGCGGGTTCGGGACCTGAGAAAGCTTCCTCTGAGCCTTATCTAGCAATCTCATCGGAGATCACATTCCCCAAGATGTAAGTGGGACCTGAGACCCAGATAAGACACAAATAATTCAGCATTGCGACCGAGTTCAAAGAGTTTTTGCTTTCATGAACTATTTTGGAACTAGTTGAAGGGTTAAGCAAGGCCTTAGGCGCAGCCCGATTGTTACTACAGACACTAATACTACGGCCCTTCCACCTGTCTTTCACAACATAATTCATGGCCATTAGGATTGCATAAGTTTCCGCTTGGAAAACAGACGCATATTTGCCTAACGAGAAAAGAAGTCTAATGGTGTCATCTTCCACGAAGACACCAGGCCCCAAGCCCCAGACCCTTGACTGGTTTTGGAGCCGTCCGTGGAAATATGACTGCATTCCATTCCTGGCTCAGACTCTGGCCGAAACCAATCCACAGAACACCACAAAGCAAGTCGACCCTGTATTTGCGTATTTGCTGAAGTTCTGGTGCCATTGCACCAAACGGCATATCCAGTCGGAGTCGTATGATAAGTGTCGCGCAAGTTCACCAAAATTCCAGTGTGTTGTATACCAAAATCCAGCCTACCTAAGACGATGGATGGCTTTGATAGTGCATGCTATAATATACCTACGTATCAAGAGAAGCCAGACGTACTCGGAAAAGCTCCCGTGCAGCCGAGACAAGCCGTTGTAATATTGTACTTGAACGAATTGTGCAGAACTCACAAGCCAACAACAAAGGCACAATCTATCAAAAGTCCGTACAACTGCTTGCATATGCCGACGATATTCACATTATTGGAAGAACTCAGTGGGCGTTTACAAGCATTAAAGCAGAAGCGGGCAATTGGGTTTAACGATAAACGAGGACAAAAGCAAGTAGTGGTAGTGTTCTTCTTCCTTTTCCGGCGAGGTTATGATCCGAAAACAAGGGATCATAACCCTCCCATTTGACCGCATTTCTACTTATACGCCTGTGGAGTTCGCATATTTGACCTCAGAAAATATCGGCAGGCCCGCCGATTTTGGATCACTCGGTTACTGAGGCCAATGAAATGCCGATGTCGTCGCATTTGTGTGATCCAGGCGTTTATAGGCATGCCTCTCCCAGATATTTAAACTTTTCGCACTTGGGAAGCACTGTTCCATTCAAATAAATGTCTGGAAAATGCCTGAGTGGATCAGAAACGGGCAGCAAAAGTACTCTGTCGTTTTTGAACTAATGCGAAAAATATTTCCCTACAAATCGTCCACCCACACATCAAGTGCTCGTTGCAGGGATCTAGGATCCTCACTTATGATGACTCCATCATCAGCAAAGAATAACTGATGTACCTTGGGGTCCGTCACTTTAACTTCAAGCAGATAATCAAGGACTGTAATAAAGAAGGAAGGACTTAAAACGCTTCCTTGGTGCACCCCGACTTTGATTGGGATCTTTTCGGTTACTCCAGCGGGGCATCTTACTTTTGTCTTTGCTCCTTCGTACATGTCCATGATCATCTGTACATAGGTTTCTGGAACCCCTTGATGTCTTAGCGCCACCCATATCAAATCTCGTGGTTGTCTGTCGAATGCATTTTCAAAGTCAACCTATACAATATGCAAATCCTTTAAGGAATCAAGATGTTTTTCCATTATGATCTCTATACTTTGGATTGCATATGTGGTTGATTTACCCGCGACAAACCCGCACTGATCATCAGATAACCGTATTATTTTTCGCAGTCGACCACCTAATACCCGCTCAACGATCTTCATTGTGTGTGACATCAGCTTGATCGAACGGTAGTTATCACAGTTTAGTGTATCACCCTTCCCTTTGTATACAGGGAGAAGGTAACTTTCCCTCCAATGATTTGGCATTGGATCACCTCTCACAAATATGGAGATGAGAATTCTGAGCCATCTGAACCCAACGTATCCCATCTTTTTCTCGTCTGGCCCGACCGCCAGAGTGGAGTATTTGACCGCCTCACTAAGTTTTTCGACTGTAATGTCGGGTATTTCTTCGCAGTTGGGGGTGGCTCTTGAAAAGTATAGCCGGGGAAACTGTTCATTTAAAAGTTTTTCACAGTACTGCCGCCACCTCTGCAGAATTTTGTTGTCATCCACAAGAAGCTGGCCATGAGCATTGTTAATGAACTTTGGCGAACGAATCTCCTGAGCATTCTTCCTTCTTTGGGCGGCTGTTTTGAAGATGGTTGTGCTCTTGTTCATATTGTGTCTTCGCAGCTCCTGGATAGCCTGGTTTGCATCAGCAACCGGGAAGATATTTCCTCCAGCTCCCGATACAGGCCCTCCGTACTCTCTGCTTGAAGCTGAGCGCACTTCTTCGCTTTTTTCTTCTAACATCTATATTCTACTCGGAGGCGAGCTTTTTCATATCTATTATTAGACGGGGACTTTGTCCATGCTTTGAAAGCCGCTTTCTTCTCATTTATCACCCTCTTAGCTTTATCACTCCACCACCATGTTTCTTTGGCGTGTTGGTGGCGGCATTTTGAAACTCCTAGCAGTGATTTGGCCTTCTTTAAGCAAGTTTGCTGTAGGGAATCCTACATATTTTGTGCTCTGCACTCGTCGTCTACAGCTCTGTTGATGGTGCGAGAGAAGTAATTTTTTATCACGAAAACAAAAGCCTCGCCTTTTTCTTTGTCCAGATTGTACCACTTAATTTTCTCAGGGACCGTTGGCTGTTTGTTTTTCTTTAGTGCTTTCATAAAAATTTCTGTTAGCAGGAGACGATGTTGCTGAGCGATTGCCTCTCCCAGGATCACTTTGCAATCTTTTACCCGAGGCTTCATGAACCTGGCTACCAAATGGTAGTCAATCTGAGTTTCATCTCCATCACTGCTGAAAGCGATCAGGTGTCGGCTTTGTTTGATGAACATGGTATTTAACACGATAAGACTGTGTGATTTGCACATGCTTAGGATGTCTTCACCAGGAAGATTCCTGGTGCTGTATTCCAGTCCTCCATGGCAGTCTTCATAGTCTTCGTTTGTCTTCCCGACATGTCCATTCAAATCTCTTCCAACAAACAGAAGCTCTTCTTTTGGGATGTTCTTAAGGAGGTTGTGGAAATCTAGTGCCAAAATGCATCTTTATCACCCTGATCGCACCCAATTTGGGGAGCATATGCACTGACAATATTCCACACCTCTCCTTGTATTACTAGTTTGAGAGGCATCAAACGGTCGCTGGACTTCGAAATACTCAAGACGTTACCAAGTAGCTCTGCCGCAAAGATGATACCGATTCTGTTCCTACCCTTTTCCGTTCCATAGTAGAACATCTTGTAATCTTTTGTCCTTACGTCCAAGAAACGCGCCCGATTTCCAGTGTTTTTCCATTTCGTCTCTTGGACACACAAGATATCCACCCGCCTTCTATTCATCATCTCTTCCAACTCCAACTCGCGACCCTTAAATTTCTTCCAAAGTGTTGCATTACATTGCTAGCCCCCGGAATCCGTATAGGTCTGGCCCGAACATTTCTGCTCGGCCCAGGATTAATACCATGCGCAGCAGTTGGAATGGCTGGCGGGGTAGTACCTTTGCTTTTAGCAAGTATTACCACAATTTGCAATATTATTGCAATGTTGTTTGTTGTTTGACACACACTCCGGTTTTAGTATTGATTGATATTTCTTCTATGATGCTCCTGATCTCCAGTTGTGTCAACCCACGGACTCGCATGCACACTTGTGGCAGAGTTTCTAAGGTTGTGTATGTGTCGCCGGGCTTACTTGGGTTTAATATTGCCTAGATCTGTAGTGTGTAACTTCATTAATGGAAAGAGAAATGTATTCGTCAGTCGAGAAAAGTAAGTTTTGAAATTACAGAATAAATTCATATTAACAGTATTTTTCTAGAAAACTTGGTTTATAATTTACATCCGGTATTTTAAAACAGATTTTGTAAATTTAAACAATATATATATATAATATATAAGTTTTGTCTATTTAGAGTGAAGATGAGCTTGGTTTTCATCTTGCCATGTTTTGTCTAGATGTTTCTGGAGACTCGGCATGATGGGAGCGCTCTCCATCTTTTTTCTGCTTGCCGTTTGAAGTCAAGTGCTACGTTTGATTTAACAAATTTTAGAAAAGGAAAAATCTGAGCTTTGGACCATTGACAGATCTTGTTCTAATCCCTTCTTTGCCAGTTCATTCGCCATCTCGTTCCCTGGAATTCCTTTGTGGTCTGGGATCCACCAGAGTGTTACATGGTGGGTATGGATGAGCATTTTAAGCTCCTCCCGGCAGCGTTTTATTATCTTTGATTTTATTACCGCGGATGAGATGGCCTTTATGGCAAATTGGCTATGTAAATATCAATCTCTTTACTAACAACAATTTTCGTAGATAGTTCTCGTGCCGCCTCTGCTATCGCTACGACTTCTGCCTGGAAAAAAATGGATGACAGGGAAGAAATTGATTTTTTCGACTTCAGCGTCCCCCATTTCGTTGGTTTTTAGTGAGCTGTCGTAAAGCCGCGCGGCTTTTTTTAAAAGATAACCAACTCGTACCACACCACTACCACACGCCACAGCGGCTGCGGCCTATTGTGCACTGCCTACTGCTTATGTATATATGGTATTTCAACTTTTGACAGCACGTACAACAGCAGCGGTTCCGCTGAGTAGATACCTGAACCCACTCCTTCGTTTGTTTTGGACCCGTCAGTGAAGACTGAAATACTATGCGGGTTAATGGCCCCGCCATCTTCCCAGTGTTGCCTTGATGGGATGACCGTTTTGACGTTTAGGCTGAAGTCGGGGGATGACGGAAGATAGCCTGTGATGGCGTCTAGATGAGCCCATCTTGAGATGCTACTGTGGCTCTTTAAGGCGCAGGGCACTCATCGTAGCTGATTTCTTAACAAATAAGTCTTGTGGAATCAGTGCGAGAATTGTTTCAAGTGCTGCGGTCGGGGTGGTTCTAATGACGCCAGTGGTTGCTATGCAGGCAAGTCTCTGGATTTTAGTCAACTTCTTGAGATGTGTATTTTTCTCTGCCATTGGCCACCAGACAATGCACCCATACATAAGAATGGGTTTGACTATGGCTGTGTACATCCAGTGGATGATGGCTGGTTTGGGTCTCCATTTTTTACCAAAAATTCTGCTGCAAGCATACAACGCAATGTACGCTTTCTTTATTCTTTCAATAATCTATTCAATGATAATGAACTTGAAAGGAGAATTATTAAATTTGAACTACAGAGACCACCTTCCTACTATGTGTGACATATTTAATGAAGGTGAGTAGGAGGATACCTCTAAAAGTAACTCGGCGTAGTGTCTTCCGCGGCGATTATCTGTCGGACATACAAGTAATCAATTTGCTTAATGAGCTCAATGTTCCACAATGTGTAAATTCAGTAACGCATCATTGGCATCATGATGTTCATGATGCTTTGTAAAACGTTCATTAATGCAAAAAATTGGCATCACTCTCAACGTCAAGTGGTCATTATTGCAAAGTTGTGTAAACTGATGCGCAAACATAATAAACAAAAGCATCGCCGAAAAGTTTGATGCGTTCTTGATTCGGTAGGCAAGACATAAGTAAAAATGTCAGAGGAGAAAGAAAAGTAAGTAAATACACATTTTTAACGAAAGATAAGTAATTATACTTTATAAAATTTGTTTTTAGAGAGTATTTCAGCGCCGCGGGGGTGAAAGTCATATTAACAACAAGGCTGAAACATGAAAAAGAATATTTTCTTCAGGGAAAAAATCGAGAGCATTTCTCTGGGGAAGGGTTCTTGCGGAAATGCAAGAAGAAGCTCCGCACTTAAGATTTAGTAAATGCCAGATCCACCGAAAATTCCTTAATGTTATGATTAAATGTCTTTAATTTTTGGAATTGTCTTTCTTTTGTATTTGCTAATTACAGTACGTAACCGATTCGAGCGTTTTTTCCTTGTTTGACACATATTTAATAAAAATCGATCGTCTTTGCTATCAGTTAAAACGTTCATTACCAATAATTCCATCTTGACCCAAAAGATGTTTGATGCAAATGCGTTCAAAAACCCCAAAGAAATAATCGTATTCAATCATCAGCTGTGAATCGCATCAGAATCGCAAATTAGCAGTGATGCCGCATTACTGCACAAATGATTGACGTTTCTGAATTTACCCAATTATTCGTATACTGCTGCTAAAATCTATCAGGCAGACTGCTGATGATAAAAATGAGAACTAAGAATCAATTAAATTTATAATACCTAGCACATTCACAATCAAAGGATACATCAATTTATTTTCCATCACTTGCCAATTTTATATTATTTATCTTTTTTTTTTTTATTAAACTACATACATAACTACATGCAAACAGAAATAACTAATTTAAATTGCCATAAATCAAACGAATTTCTCTAAAATATTGTAGATCGTTGATGATGCATGAACCAATGTGTATAACTTTAAACACGCAATGAATTCCACGCAAGTTTAACTAATGAAAGGAACACAATTTCAACTCAATTAATGATTTTATAATGTAAGTCAGAGGGAATTGACTGCTCGTTAACAATGCTAATTACTTTTTCGTAATTACTTTACAACACATGAATTAAAATTAATTTGACCAAACAAGCGCACAGTTCTCTTCTGTGTGCATTCGCGTGGCAAGACCGATTTGCAAAATGTTCATTATGGGGTGCGAAACATGCGTCAACATATGTTCCACCTACCAATTGCTTTTTTTTGTGGATAAAACAACAGACAGGAATTCTTGTAATAGGAGGCACGTACCTATCAGTCAACTGAATTCAAGGCTATGGATTTTTGGCGGAATATTAACTCAATTGCGAGTTTCAAAATTGTGTTTAAAGAGAATTTGAGCAATTGAATATATTTAAAAAAAATGGATGCGTGGAACTCCCATGCATTGGAAGTGACGTTTCTTACCATTATTATAAGTTATCACTTAAAAAAAAAAAGAACAGGTGAGGTACAATGCGTACAAAATGTCACACCCTCTAACTATAATAGAATTACAGATTTTAAGAACACAGATGAACACAGGTCGTTACAACATTTTTACCCGTTTTTTGCAAATGAGAAACCCTTTAAACTGTTCCTGGCTAGTTGGTTATTATTATATAGTATATGTCTTCTTCCCCTTTACGATTTGTGTTTTCAACTCCGTAAATCACCCACATAAACAAAAGAAAGTCCACGACAGTATCGCACGTACTTACTTACACCTGTGCCATTTCTTTGCAGCTTTTTTGGACTTCAAATTTTGACAATAATAATAATAATTCTTTATTTAGCATCGATTCATAACTACACAGTGAATATACAAGGGGAAAAAATTTGGTATGACAAAATTTGCCGCATGCCGAGATTGAGAAAGAAAAAGAAATAGAGGAAGTCAAAGTATTAATGGTTTAAAACAAGGCCTCATAGGTAAACGAGTATATGTATATGCATTGTAATACATAAATAATTTGGGATTAACAATTTGTATCCGAACTTTGTTTTTAGTCTAAAAAAAAAAAAAAACTATTATGATAGCTTAAGGCATGACTGCAAGAGCGATAAAGTACTTTCCACCCATTGGATCCACTTAGAACGCATTTAGTTTCATAAAGTTTGAGGGAGCTCTTAGAAAAGTATAGCCTGCGGATTTGCAAAAGAAAAGGACATACTGCTAGGAAGTGGTACTACTTATGTACACACTTAGATCCTTTAACCCCTCGGGGGGCATAGGGCATCAACCACGCCTACTCGCCATCTTATTCGGAGTTCTGCAACGCGTTTGAGCTGCTTCCATCTCATTCCTAAAGAGCTCGATTCCTCCTCAACTTTTCTGCGCCACGTTTGCCTAGGGCGTCCCACTAATTTGCCTGCCTGGGTGAACGGATTCCACTGCATGGCGTATTTCGCGCGGTAGGGTGTATCCAATCCACTGCCACTGAATGTCTACCACACATCTTAAATTTCATTACGATTACAAAGATGACAAGTTGTTCGGAGATCGAGGCTGTGTAGAGTGTAGCTAAGAGCTTAAACTTCAGTTCTACCTTTGAAAATAAACCTTTTTGAGAGCATGACAATTCCGTGATAAAGTAGCTGTTATCATCCTTATAAATCATTCTAGGTGATGGCTCTCGAACTCTGGTAAAACACTGCCGGTAAAATGTTTCGTCGACCCTTGCAATACAATCGTAAAACCATTTTCACAGGTTGACATCAGGCCTCTGCATAACTTTGGTGATGTAATTAGCATTCGCTTTCAAAATCTTCAAGTAGATATAAGGAAGCCCGTATTCGACGTGTATTGCATAGGTCTGCGTTGATATTGGAAGCCTAAAGATTCGTTTGAAGAAAAAGCGCTGAACTTTTTCAAACTTCTGAAGATATTTATAACCAAAAACTTGGATAGCATAGCAAAGGTCGTTGTTGATTGTGGCGTCCAACACTCTATATTTCGAGGTAGCATTAACAAAACTGTTGCAAAGAAACTTTAATATTCCACATGAAGTAAATAGCCGTTTTTGCTCCCACACATTTCTCTATGAGATGAGAAACCAGAGATATTTAAATTGCTTGACAACCTCTATAGAGTCTCGACCAAAATACCAGTTCGATTGAACAGCTATCCTGCGATGAGTAGGTTAAAAAATCACAGTTTTAGACTTAGCAATATTGATTTGCAGGCTGCACGTGATACAGTGGTGTTTAAGTCTGTTAATTTGCAGCTGAAGTGTGCCAGGACTGTCGGGCAAGGTCATCAGCATAAAGCAATATCCAAATTGAAACCCCAACGAACATTACACCACTGGGCAAGTTATTCGTATAAGGCACATCATCAACAAAAAGAGAAAACATGATTGGACGTAGAACACAACCTTGAGGCACACCCGACGCAGTACTAAAAAAGAAACTTGACATAGAGATGCCATTCCATACAGGTAGTATTAGAGATAAGTTGTTTATATACTCTTAAAAATATTGTGAAGAGGCCGAGCGTTGACAGCATGTAGAGTGGGGCATTTCTGTTGATTGTGTCAAATGCAGCCTTGAAATCGACAAAGAAAGCGAATAACTTTTTACTTTTATCTATATAGCTTTCAGTTTCACCGTTCGGATTCGGCATTAAACTGTAGGTCCCTTCCATTCGTGTGAAAAATAAAACGCACACAACATGAGTGGTTGCGAGAAGCTAGGCCCTGGCACTTTAAAGAGCTGTTGCGCCAAATATTTGTATTTGTAGCTTTCAGTTTTACTTGTAACAGAAAATAACTGGTCTGCTGTCGACATTCCAGAGCGAAAACCAGCTTGAAAAATGCTAAGGAGAGTATTTTCTTCCACCCAGTTTACCAACCTGTGATAGCGAATAATGGTAAATATTTCTGCAAGATCACTGAGGATGGGAATACCCCTGTCATTTTCCGCGAAGTTACAATCGCCTTTTTTATATGTATATTGCACATATTAAGTATTTGAGAAAATGTTGGAGGATTACTTTCTTGTGAATATTTTATCGTAAAGCGAAAGAAGGATATTCCCAAAAGCCACAATGGATTTTTTTTTATAAAATTCCGCCGGTATACCATCAAGTCTAGGGGCTTTATTATTTTTTATTCTTTTTAGCGGTTCCTGAAACTCTGGCATTGCGATTGGTGCACCTTATTCTGAAAAGGACAAATTAGGTAACGCGTATTGGAGGGATACTGGATTCGTGGCAGGATTAAGGACTTAGTTAAAATATACTGCAAGAGACCCAACCCAACCCAGACAAAGGTTTACATCCCCCCAATAATTGAACCTTGCGCCATAATAACTTTGAGTCATTGCAATTTGCTAGACTCACAACTACAGCGTTTGTGTATTGTAACATATTCTCTTATTTCTACATATGTATGTGGAAACACTTTAAAATGTGGACAACATTATTAGATCGCCATGTTTTTATTAATAAACAGTTTGAAGGCCTTTTGAAAGTTTTTATTTCAAATATTGTGGCTTATTGATTTTCGGAGTTTTGGTAAAAATCTAGAACGCTTTAATTAAGAATATATTCAAACTAACCCATATATTACATTTAAACAAAATCTCTTTAGAGAAAACATTTTTTTTTTTAAGTTAAGTACCGTTATTTTAAAAATGTTTCCAAAATTTGGTATGGACTAGTTTTGCATAAGCCAATCATTTTTCAACAGTCAATTTCGAACAAAGTTAGCCAATAGATA
The DNA here is from genome assembly GCA_945910035.1 of Brachypalpus laphriformis. Taxonomy (NCBI): domain Eukaryota; kingdom Metazoa; phylum Arthropoda; class Insecta; order Diptera; family Syrphidae; genus Brachypalpus; species Brachypalpus laphriformis. Next base: position 285,676,454 of record OX246754.1, read on the forward strand.
ACCAAAAATAGTCGGCCGATTTGCGAAAACCGGTCTGTAAGCAAAGTACCGTTATAGATATTTTTGGCCGAAATCACGTACACCTTCTGATGGTAAGAACAGTTTTTGAGAAAACCAACAAAGTGCGTTTCTCCCCGATTTGGTGGCTGGGTTCGTTAGTAGACGATCACCAAATCTTGTCTAAACACACTGTTTTGCTTGATGAAAGCCAAGGATTTACATGATTTTAACTGTAGCACTCCACTAAAATATTGTACATATTACTAACAGTAGTTAATATACATTACAATATTTTGGAGGCCAAATTTTTTACAAAATCGGCCTTAAGTGGGTACCTACTTAAATGGCGCTACAGTTCAGGATGGACCTGAGATTCAACCAACAAGTCTCTCCATTTAGCTCGTAATTTGACTAATTGCCTCCAATTGCGCACTCCAAGTTCATTTAGGTCTCTTTGAACTTGTGCGCGCCACCTACGACGAGGATACTAGCTACTGCGTCATTCCTCTGGGTTAGATAGCGTTGGTGTACATTCGCTCTACATGTCCTAGCCTTCTCAAACGTCAAATATGCATTCTTTTTACTAGGTCGATGTCGCTGCTCAGCTCGTATAGTTCGTCATCCTCTAGTCCGAAACCCGTCAACGGCAACGGGACCGAATATCTTACGAAATAATTTTCTCTCAAATAGACCAAGTATGTCTTCATCCGCTTTCAATAAAGTCCATATAGACTTTCCTGGCCTGAAACCGCACAGATTGGGGCCAATCAGGCTGTTGATGAGAGGCTTGCGACGTTCACACAATATGGAAGAAAAGATTTTATATACATATACAATGTTGAGGAGACTGATGCCTTTATAATTGACGCAGTTGAGAGGGTCTCCTTTCTTGTGGATCGGTCAAACGGTGCTGAGATTCCATTTGAATTTTGACAATCATCGTCTATGTGGAATGCTTCATTCTTCATTCTTCTTCGTCGCCGTTATACAGTTTTCAGAAGTGTTTTTTATATTCTCAGCGCCGACTGTGAGAGCACCGTAGTATATGTATGTCGCACTTCCTGGATGGCGGTTATATCTGCTTTACAGCCGTCTAGGACCTCTGCTAATTGTTCAGCTGAATGTGGTCTGTTAATGGTCCGAACATTCCACGTACAGATCCAAAGTCGTTATCTTTATATCGTTTGCTGCGGTCGTCAGCAGTTGAATCATTTTTATCTGAGGCTTTTGGTTGTTTTGTAACCATAAGTTTGTTTCGTGGTAGAAAAGTTACACCGACAACACAAACCCCAACATGTAGAACTAGTTCCTTTTGTTATATCCCTAGGACGTGGGGCCGGGCACGGAGTGGAGCTGCCCATGGTCCATATTTTATTTTAATATATAAATACTATAAAAGCAAAATCGATTTTCCTTGTGAACACCGTTTCTCGAAAACTACTAGACGTAGATGCTTGAAATTTTGCACAGTTATTCCTTATTTTACCTAGATGTGAGATAAGAAGGGATTTTCCGAAATTCAAGGTTTAAGTGGCATAAAGGGGGTTGAGATCGAATTTTCCATCTGTAAATATTGATTCCACAGCCGTAGCTCAGCACTGGCTCTCCGGATTAAAAAAAATAATAAATAGGTGAATTTAGTAAATTTGCCGCTGATTCATTTAAGGTATAAAACATCCTGCTGCGTTGTCCTGAAGCTGAGCAATGCTAAAAACAATTAATCAAATCATCGCCCACAATTTTCTTTCAGTGGAGGCCACGGACAGCAGTCATGCAGCAGTGGCTATCATTGCAATAGTATGTGTGTGTGAGTATATGGGCGCGCTATCCCATGATTACTCGTATGTTTTGATCTTCAGTCTGCGATCTCTTCTAGAGTTAAAATTGAAAAAAAAAACATTATCAGTGCCAAATCTAAGATATTGTTAATTTTATTTATTTACGCATAGGCACATATGTATGTACATGTATGTATATGCATGTGTAGACATAGAACTATTGCAATATTTTTCCATTTTATTAGATAAAATATTGCTGATCGTTTGATTTGTCCACATTTTAGAATGTTTTAATGAATTTAAAATAAATTGTGAGTTGGAAGCGGGCTTGCGTATGCTGTAGTGGGATTCCCATGGGGGAAGTTATAATTGAGTTTTTTTGGTATTTTATTCAGTTGGCAATTATATTTCAGCAAGTAAATAACCGTCAACTAAAATGCTGGTGAAGCAAGGCGAGCACTGGTCAGCTAGTTATCAATAATCGATTAACTATTTGCGGACACCTGTCCGCAGTAAGGAAGTGCTTGTCCACTGATTCGCATCTCAATTACCAATGATTCTCTTAATAAAAGCATCAGTGTTTTTATTAATGCCAACTTTTACATTAAGAAAAAAATGCATGCCCATCGTGAAAAACCTTCTTCGTGCAGTTTCCCCCCAAACATAAATACGTTTCTTTAAAAAAAAAAAAGTGGTGTAAAGTCCCGGAGGATACTTTACTGTATCGTAAATAATAATTCGAAGAACGATTAACCCAGGACTTGTATCCTCTTTTTTGAAGTTGTATATGTGTATTTTCCGGAGAAAATTGATTTGCTGTAGAGTTGATTATATGACTTTCTATATTCTCATAGTTATTTTGGATATCACTGCAAGGGGAAGATCTGTAGTATTTAGCTATTTGTAACTCTCTCTTGATTCCAAAGTGGTACAATTGGGAGTGAAACTCCAATTGTGATTGCTGCAGATGTTGGATCCACCTTGCCTAAGATTATATGACTGATTTTAGACAAAGTTCCATTCAGGGAAGCCGCATCCAGTTTTAATTGTATATTTATTGTGTGGATGACACAGTACTGCAAATTGGTAAACTATGATTGTTTAGCAATTTTTTGAGCCCCCTGCTTAAAAGAAACTGAAAGACGTCGTAAACCCGGCGCTTTTGTAGTTCATCCGATGCCAGATAAGTATGAACGCTCTCATCGACTTCTATACACTTTGAGCAGAATACAAAATATCGTGCATCTACAACTCGTTACGTGTGAAACAAACTTATGCCTAATAGTTAAATTTAAACACAGTTTACAATTTAATTTGTAATTTTACTAAAAGTTAACATGAAGTCAGTAGGCATAATCTACTGCAAGGTGCAGCCAACGCCTAAAGCAATCACAATCCCACGTTCACTTGGTTAAACCCGCAACATTTGACGGTGATACATTAACCTTTAATTTTGCAAATCTTGCCACCACTTCTTAAACTCACGATTCTGCTGGTACGCCTTCAGCATGCAACAACATCAAAACCAATTTAGTGACGTAGAACGTACCGATATATACGAGTACAACTGCCGACTACATATGAAGCCATTACAATTTCGCGTGCCAATCATTTCAGAAATAATTGAATAAACACAAGTCTCAGTATTTTGCTGATTGAATGGTAACTGCTTAATTCGTGTTTGCTTAGGAACTTAGTTAAATCCTCAGGGATTTACCTCTAGAAAAACATAAAAGCAGTCCTCTTCGATTTTCCGAATTCAATTTGAAATGAATTCGGTTCGCGCGTCTATCCTATTCGGGTTATTCTCCATAAAATGACCACATATGGTACTGCAACTTTTGGCATAAACGTAATCGCTGTTATCGATTACGATGAATTGCTTGTCCAGTGTACCTACAAACTCATGAAGAATTAATTCCATCTGGGTGAATCACTCTCTGGGTCAGTCCTGGCTGTGAGTCTTACATCAGTCTCACCACATGGTCTTTCAATTGTACGGAGACTATTCCTGGTCCATTATCGTTGTTTGTCCCAGAGAACCAGTACCATCGAAGTCATCCAAATTGATTCTACATGAGAAATCTCAAATGCACTTTGTTGTCCTGGAGAATTTGGATGATAAAGACATGGAGGATATGTTCGATGATTGGAAATCGATGGCAAATTGGAATCCTTTGGCACATTTTGTAAGCAATGATTGAAGTCCTGCTGATGTTTATGAGCAGAAAGATTTTCAACATCAATGTCATAGCCCATACGGAGGAAGATGGACATGTGCACTCAAAGACTGCATTTCCATATGAACCTGAAAACCATTGTGGAACTCGAGTAATTATTTTTCGAAAATTGGATATTTGTGACTTTGATGATGAGGAATCGGGAAAAAAATATCCTAAAGGATTTAAGTGGTTGTCCTTTGGCGGCATATTCGCGAGCATGGGAGCTGTATATGTTTGTGGAAAACGGTCAAATGAAAGGTATCGAGTGGATGTTGGTGAAGACAGATAGTTTGCATATTGAAATTGGAATTTTAAATAAGAACGAGACTTTGTTTCACATATTCCAGGGACTCATTGGTAGGTAAGATGAACATTCATTTGCGGTTCCATACAGTGTTACATTTGTGCGGCAATTTTTTTATAGGAAATTTAATTTAAGTTGTTTAAGTGGTTGCAACTTTGTTCTTTAAATTTTTTTAAATCGGTGTAAATTCAAATAAAAAAAATGTAGTGAGCGAATCATAATTCGATTTTTATTAACGACAGCCAAGCCAAGAAGGTGTGACGTTTTTGAATACACTTGTATACGGTTATTTTTCATTATATTATGAACCTGTGATCCTGAAGTTCTCCATCTATCTTAAAATTGAGTTCCTCGTTGTAAGGGAGTTGTGTTTCTCGACGTCCGATGTTGACGCTATTAAAGATAAAGTGCTATCAAAATTCTTAGATATCGCTCCCTTTAATGCTCAAACAGTGTCTATACGTCTCGACCAATGAGAAATGCACAAGTTATATTAAAGCCGATATTCAGCTATTTCTACTCCTTTAATAACTTCAAACAACATCCTCGACTAAAAAACAGGAAGGATTTGAAAGACGTTGTTTAAACTGTACTAAAAAATAAATTACGAATTCGTGAAAATCGGCTTTTCCATGGCTCACTTTTCCAATTTCATGCTTCATTTAGGCGAAACTGTTTAAAATATCTTCAGAATCATTAAAAAGAGTTTAATCTTTGCGTGCTTAGCACTGCAGATATCTTTCACATCACTACTTTTGCCGTAAACTGCAGCGTTTGAGAAGTTTGAACCCTCAGATCCATACTACACTTACTTATATGGTATATAGTTCTTTTCTTCTTTGCAGTGACATCGACACAGTAATCGGTGGAATCGATGAAGATCCTAATCTAAGTCACTTTAGGTACATACCTTCTTCGCCAAATGGGCCAGCATGTGGCCTGAATGAAAAGCATAATTCATCACATCCCACATTGCAATTCAGCGAATGTACCTTACTTACAAGATGACCTAACATGGTGTGTGACTAAAGCAAAGAGAACTCTGCCCTGATTTAACTTTCTCCAAGTGCTCAGTCTTGCAACCTACATGACTTACATCAGCTTCATCTCTTTCAATGCAGTAGTCATCTACATTATTCAAAAATAGCCGTACATTGGGAAGAAACTTCGCAATGATTTCTTAAGCATAATCCTTGTACTGTATGGAATTGCAATGACTCAATCTACTCGAGCGATTCGTCTTCAATCGAGTTTGCGAATCTGTATGATGATGTCTCTTGCTGCTGCCCTAATACTGGGAAGTGTCTACAATTCTTTTCTCATAAGTTCCGTAACCAACCCGAACACTTTGCCTCAGATAAAGAAAACAATGGAGATAGTCGAGCATGAAATGTCCATCACCGGAAGTGTGGACATCATACGACACTTGGATAAGGAAGGAAACGTAAGTTATAAGCTTTTGATCACCGAAATCTTAGCTGTCTCTTCTCAATAGATTTTCAAACACATTCGCCGTGAGTTCACCATCACAATCCACGAATTCCAAGGGACTACCTGTACTGCTTCTACTTGGTTACCATGCTGATGCCAAAGAAATTTAATTTATTCCATCAGTTCAATCCGATCATTCAGTATGTAATCGAATCGGGACATTTGCTGAAGTGGACACGAGATTTGGAATTGGAGCGTGTACTGAAAGCCAAACGAAACTTTGATGACAACGGATTTAAGAGTCTGAAATTGAATCAGGTCTTAGGCATACTTGCATTCAGTGCGATTCTGGTCGTACTTGCTTGTATGGCATTTGTGGTAGAAATGACTGTGTGTCGAATATTTATGCGTGGTACTAGAGTTAAAATTGTCAAACTCTTGCAAAGATATTTTTCACAGACGAATTAAATGGCCAAGTTGCTATACACAGTCAGTTTTTAGTAAAATGACCACTTTTTGTTGATTATAAAATATTTGTGCAGAGAGTGGCGTTGGAAACATGTTGCAGTAGATAAAAGTATTTTCGTTAATTTCAAATTTGTCGGTAGGGCAGTTTATAATATTGCCATAATATATTGCATACTATTAGGCTGCACGGAATGTTTGAATTCATTTGCTACCAATCACATGAATTAAGCATTTATGTATGTAAAGGGTGATCCATCTGCTGGTTTCTTTTTAAATTTCATGTTCATTTGACACTGCCAGGGGTGGAAACGGCTAAGGTGATTTGTGATAAGTGATAGTCATATTCTTTCTTTTTGCTCCATGTAAGGTGATAGTTGTTGTGATGATCACATTTTAGTGATTGTTTTCTTGTGACAGCTAAAGAGGTATCACTTCCATACAATTAAATCATTTTTTGCCATTGTTTTAGGTCCATAGACCGGCAAAATGTTTACCTCGGTGGAATTATTGTTGAGTTCAAGCAGTGATGACGAGGACAAAGAAAGTTATAGAAGTGTGCATCTTCTAAGGACCCAACTAAGAAATAAATCACAGATATCCTTGGGCTACCAAATGCATTTTTTTATGTTCTGGGTGTGGTTGACTTGCCAGCCGCAATAAGGTCCTCGCACATTCAACCCATTCTTAAGCTGGCCTCAACTTTAAACCTTCTTGAAAGTGATGGCTACTAACGACAAATTGGCGCCAATGGGACAAAGCACCATAGCTAAAATCACGGCTAAACTCAAATGCAGCTAAAATGATGTCCCTAGCAGATAAAGTTCCTACCACCCCAAACCACCAAATAGTTTTTCTGCGAAAAATACAAAACATGAATAAATGAAATTGAAATTCATGCGTTGGTTAACATCGGAAACTTATTTCCAGAGAGCGCTGTATCGCCAGTATGAATTTCGAACAGATATCCCGATCCACGCCTGTTGTTCTCAAGTATATAAAGAAAGTTCGTGAGATCGGCATGCTAATTGATACCACAAGTTATCGTCGTGCTCGCCCTGTACGCTCAGCCGAAAATGTGCTCCTAAAGCCAAGAGCCCAACTGAACATCAGCCTCACTAGCCTAAGCAGAATTATGTAAAGACCTCTGATTATTCCTTTAGAAGGTCCAACGGACTCAGGAATTAAAGCAAAATGACCACTCGCTTCGTTATTGAATCTCTGTTTGGGCTTTAGAGCAGGGGTGGAATCGGCTAAGTTGATAGTCGTTCTGTTGATAGTCGTTTTTGATTATCAACTGCTCCTTGCTCTGTGTAAAACGATCAACAAATTTTTCTTTAGCCTTGGCAACGCGACGCAATTTTTTTTTTTTACGTTGTCAAGCCTAATAAACTGACGTAAAAAGCTCCTTATTAAATCGTCATATTGTGTTTATGAGTAGATTTTCAAATTGCGTTCGAGGAAATGTTCAAAATTTATAAAATGTAAGTACATAAATTGAAACTTAATTAAAAGTGGGCATAATGGATTCCATTTTTTTATGACGTTCTTAGTTACTTCTGAGACAGGGGTGGAATCGGCTAACTTGATAGTTGACTGTTGACAATCAAATTCCAATGTTTTGCTCTGCGTAAGTTGATTATCAAGTTGATAGTCGTTTTCGAACTGTCGTTTTCGTTTGATAGCTATTTAGGTGTCGTTTTCGCATATTTCAGTCGATTTCATTTGCTAGTCGGTACAATTTTATGTGATAAAAGTTCAGTGGAATAAAAAAAAAAATGTTTACGTCGCTAAAATTATTCAATTCATGTCATAATGAAAAAGAAAACGATTATAAATACGTGAGATTACTTCGAATTAATTTAAGGAACGCATCGAATATTCTTGAACTTCCTTATCCAATGTAAGTTTCTGTACATATGTGTATGTATATCTGAAATTATATTAATGGTTATATTGTATTTTAGATTTTTGAAAAATTTTCGGCTAAGTAAGGAAGCCTTTCTGTATATCTTGAATTTATTGGATTTACCAGATGGTGTAAGGTCTACTCACATCCCACCAATTTTACAACTGGCTGCCACATTAAACCTACTTGGTGGTGGGGGATATCAGAGACAAGTTGGAGCCGATTGGGTTGCACCAATGGGCCAGAGCACTATCTCAGAAGTGACTAGGAAAGTCATAAAAAGAATGGAATCCATATTATGCCCACTTTTAATTAAGTTTGTCCCTAAACAGTCAACCAAAGAATTTTTTTTTGAGAAGTACAAAATTCCAGGAGGTGACTTATTACATTTAGCGCTTAGAATGAAATAATTCATACAACATCATACAACTTTATAGTGATAGGTTGCATTGATGGGAGTCATATCATGATACTAAGGCCTAAAGAAAACGAGAACATGTTTTTTAACAGAAAAGGAAGACAAAGTTTAAATGCTATGATTGTAAGTTACAAACGTATATAATAAATCTACAATAACATATTTATCTACATATTTAAATTTCAGATTTGTGATGAAAGAACGAACATTTTAGCTGTAAATGCGAGGTATGGTGGATGTGCCCACGATAGTTTTGTGTGGGGCCAAAGTGAAGAGAGGAATGCTTTGGAAGCAGATTTTCTTTCAGGCTCGAGCTCGTCATGGCTACTTGGTAATGGTTTTGAAATAAATATTTTACTACAGAGAAATATACATTTATGTATTCATGTTCCTTTTTAAGGTGATAGCGGATATCCACTGGAACCTTTTTTATTAACACCATATAGAAATGCTGCAGAAAATTCCTTTGAAGCTCATTTCAATGCCGTTCATTCACAGGCCAGAAGTATTGTCGAACGTTGTATTGGTCGCTTAAAAGGTGCATATAAGTCTCTCCCATAATGTTTTATACGTAGTTTGTAAATTAATATATTTTTTTCTTTATAGTTCGTTGGCGCATTATAATGGAAGAGAGGAAATGTAGGTATGCGCCACTATGGGTAATAGAAGTCATAAACGTCTGCTCTGCTCTTCACAATATATGCTGTGCATACAATGTCCCTCTTCCTGAGAGAGAAGTTAATAATTATCCAAGTTATAATTTTGTCCACGAATATAGAGACCATCAACCAAAAATAGAAGCCAAACGTATTCGGGATGGAATTAGGAATGACTTGGCTGCCAATCTAAGATAATAAAAAACCATGTTATTAAATAGAACACAACCCTTATTTATTTCAGTCTTTTATTATGTTATACATACAGTCTTAATAATACATGTTTTTAATTTAAGTCACTTTGGGCACTTAGCTCCATACGCTTCAAGTCGTTTGCCACTTTTGCTATTTCTAGCTCCAATTTTTTCATTTTGAGCTCCTTATTCCTCAATTCCAAAAGCGCTATATTTTGGTATTGCTTTTCCTTAACGTACTCTTTAATCGTGTCCCTTATATCAAGTAGAGTTGCATTTAATTTTTCACCCTGCTCGAGTTGTTTCTCAAAAAAATATTCCTGCAACTCTATTTGCCTTTTTAATGCGTTTGCTTCATCACTTTTCTTAGGTTTTGGTGGTGCTTTAGATGTACTCGTACTTGGTGGAGAGGAATCAGCATACCCACATTTTGCTTTATTCTGTGAGTACTCATCATTAGAAGATTTAGAGTCCACATCTTCAACTAACGTGCAGAACAAAGCCCCAATTTCTTCCTCTAAATGATGAAACAAAACGATTTATAATTACATAAAATTTCCTAAGATACGATTTAGTTATACCTTGTGTAATTCTACCGAATGCTTGCGCACCTTGGACTCCATGCACGGATGCTTCTAGCCCACATGCAACGGAAATTGCTTCGTCGGTCTCGTCTATATGTTTTAAATCCATGGGGCCACCACCGGTTTTGATTAACGACGCTTTGTTTTGCGCGAGTTTCTTTCGGGTTAAATATTTCCGTAGTGTCCATACTTATTCGTTATTTAAAAATAATTATGTTTTATTATAATAGTTTTTACCGTAATGTAATTCGATTCTGCCAGTAGGTACCTCCCCTTTTCCACTCCGCAACGGACTTTCTTGGTGGGCCATTCGCGTTTAACGTGTTGGTTAATTTGTCCCATTGTTGTTTTTGGGTGCTTCTTCCAGCGCTGGACATGCTGTTGTACGATTTAGCCAATTCAGGGTGTTCCTCCATATATCTAGCCAGCTTTCCCATCTGCGTTTTGTTAGCTTGTGTCCTTAAAGATGAAGGATTAAATCAATTTGTAATAAGTACATACATTTATTATGCTCAATTTATGTACTTACATTTTATAAATTTTGAAAATTTCCTCGAACACAATTTGAAAATCAACTCATAAACACAATATGACCATTTAAATAGGAGCTTTTTACGTCAGTTTATTAGGCTTGACAACGTAAAAAAAAAAAATTTCCGTCGCGTTGCCAAGGATAAAGAAAAATTTGTTGATCGTTTTACACAGAGCAAGGAGCAGTTGATAATCAAAAACGACAATCAACAAAACGACTATCAACTATCAACTTAGCCGATTCCACCCCAGTGCTCCAATGGGCCATTGGTGCAACCCAATCGGCTCCAACTTGTCTCTGATATCCCCCACCACCAAGTAGGTTTAATGTGGCAGCCAGTTGTAAAATTGGTGGGATGTCAGTAGACCTTACACCATCTGGTAAATCCAATAAATTCAAGATATACAGAAATGCTTTCTTACTTAGCCGAAAATTTTTCAAAAATCTAAAATACAATATAACCATTGATATAATTGCATATATACATACACATATGTACAGAAACTTACATTAAATAAGGAAGTTCAAGAATATTCGATGCGTTCCTTAAATTAATTCGAAGGAACCTCACGTATTTATAATCGTTTTCTTTTTCATTATGACATGAGTTGAAAAATTTTAACGACGTAAACATTTTTTTTAGTCCACTGAACTTTAATCGCATAAAATTGTATCGACTAGCAAATGAAATCGACTGAAATATGCGAAAACGACACCTAAATAGCTATCATACGAAAACGACTATCAACTTGATAATCAACTTACGCAGAGCAAAGCATTGGATTTTGATTGTCAACAGTCAACTATCAACTTAGCCGATTCCACCCCTGCTTTTTTATCTCGGCGGCTATAAAAACTGCCGTATTTGAGGCTCCAAAGACCCACACGTAGCCGTAGAGAAGCGAATGCATCCTCAGCATGTTACTTTTTGGCGTAGTTTGTGTAATGACGGCATTATTGATACATTTTTCTTCGAAGATGAAGATGACCACAACGTTACGGTCAACGGTCAAGAAAATGAACTTGGACCATCTCTGATTCACACAAGTTTAGTGCGGTCGGTGGCGCTTCGTGCTTCGTCCCGCTACCATTAGGGAATCAAATGCGATTGAAAATCTTCACGAATTTATTTTTGAAATAAAAAACTAAACATTTGAAAAGAAAAAAAACCAAAATACGAACGAATAAAATAAATTAACATTTGGCGCAACAGCTCTTTAAGTGCCTAGCTTCTGGCAACCACTCATGTTGTGTGCGTTATATTTTTCACATGAATCGAAGGGACCCTCAGTTTAGTGACGTATCCAAAGGGCAATTTATTTTGAGAAGCTTTCTCGTGACAACAATACTCTCGGATGTTTGTCTGACGTTCGCGAGAGGTGGTACCGTGAAAATATTTGTTTTTTTTTTTTGTGTTTTCTGGGATTCGCATTTGGAACCTGACGAGCAGTGGTCATACATACATACATACACTTACGCCACGGCGCAAACGAACAAAACTGCTTGGAAAAAAAGCAAAACGTCTTCTTGGGGAATCCTGATTTAAAGAGTTTCTTGCTTGAAGCAATCCTCTTGAATAGGATCTTGAATTGGGAATGAAACTTCTCGAAAAAACTAACAAAACTTCTTCTTGCTTGACGAAATTTTCTTGAATAGAAATCTTCAATTCAAGTTTCTTGGGAACCGAACCGGTGCGTAAGAATCTTGAATTAGCAAACCTTCTAGTCGGTGAATTCTTGAAGAGTGGAGCTCGGGGAACAGGATCGTTTGGTGTCGAATCTCAACGTCGACTGGCTCCACAGCAAAAGAGCCGATGATTACTTGAAAACTTTTTCTTGAGGAACAGCACCGCTTCCTATGAATTTACAGAGTCGACTGAATTTCAATATGAAAAATGCTCACTTCGAAAATTAAAAGGACTACTCGATGCGTTCCACACTACCCGAGCACGTTCCACATATACTTGTGCTATCGAGAATCGAACGCATAAGGTGTCAAAAGTCACTGATGACAAACGTCAAAAACATCAACCGCCGCTCAAGCCGTCCAACAATTGATATTTTGCGCACTAAATCAATAATCGTGTAATCAGCCGTTTTGGTGATGTTGCTTGGCCTCCGCAGAACTGCGATATGTTATTAAAGGTCGATGTTATGCTGACAATTCAGATACTTAGGCACAATATTGATCGACCTATTCGAGAAATAGAGCTCCGAACCATCGATAATATACTGCAAAATTAGTTGCACAGAATGGGCTAATACCGAGCCAGCCGCGGCAGCTATTTAAATGATATTATTTTCCATAGATATTTTAAAAAGACACCAAAAGATGACCCACACTTTATAACCTACTCGATAAAAAAAAGCTAACATGTCCTCCAAATTATATTCATCCTTCATATAATGATTATTTCAGTCCAGTGTACTCGTATTTCCGTGATCATTGTATATATGTAATTCTGATTGCTCATATAATTTGGAACATTTAATTAACCTTCATTCATTCATTTATGTCCTGTATCCCCTTGTGGGTCCTAGGGCCTCTACTACGCCTACGCGCCATCGTTTCTGGTTTCTGGTGGCAATGTGTCTGAGTTCTCCCCAACTTTTCCCCAACTGCCGTGTCTCCTTCTCGACTGTTCTGCGACATGTTCTCCTCGGACCATCCTGAGTCAAAGGGTTCCATTGCATAGCATGGTTCGCTATAGAACTGTCAGCCTTTCAGAACGTGTGACCAATCCACTTCCACTTCCGTCACTGGATGGTTGTGCATATCGGTTCCTGACCCGTTCTCTCGTAAAGGTGTAAAACGTACCTATTAACGCACGTTTACAGCTTCCTGGTGATAGTAGTGGTCACTCTCCACGTGCTGCATCCATAAAACAGCACGGATTCAACATTGGAGCGGAACAGTCTTAGCTTGGTGTTCAAATTGTTTGCATTGCTTCGCCATATTTTGGACAACATCCCGAACGCGGACTTTGCTTTGGCGATCCTGTTGGCTATGTCCAGTTTGGTTCCACCATCAGTCGAGACAATACTCCCAAGATACTGGAAATCCTCTACTGTCTCTACCGGTTGTCCAGCAATGCATATTTGAGCCGATAAATTTGTTCTAAGGCTGATAATATTAGTTTTTGCCATATTGCTTTTCAGCCCGACGACACCTGCCTCCCTTCCCACATCTACTATCATTTGGTGGAGGTCCATAAATCTGTGGGAGAGTAAGCATACATCGTCAGCGTAGTCAAGATGTTTAAGTTGGGATGTTAGAGTCCATCGAATTCCTCCCTTTCCCGTCGAGAAAGCTGCACAAAGCACATCGCTAATCACCAATAGGAATAGTATTGGTGAAAAGATACAGCCTGTCTTACCCCACTTTGAATCTCAAATTCCTCACACAACCTTCCTCTGTACAGACCGTGACATATGGAGCCTTCATATGGTATGTAGCTTTGATAATAGCAATAAGTTTATCGGAAATACCTCTCCTGCGTAAGGCACGCCAAATAAACTACCTGTTGCCACTATCGAACGCCTTCTCAAAATCGATGAACAGCAGGTGGAGTGGCGATCGATATTCAACACACAGGAGGATCCAGAGTGGAAACCTGCTTGTTCAGCACCGAGTGTGTCTTCAAAATGTTGTTTGATTCACTCCAGGATGATTTTAACTATTATCTTAGCTACAGCTACAGCTACACAGATACCCCTCCAGTTTCCGCACTCCATTAAATTTCCTTTCTTAGAAAGCTTGACGATCATTCCCCGTTTCCAATCTAACGATTTCAGCTTCCCAAGCTCTCTCTATAAGCACAGATTGCGCAATATGGCATTTATGATTGGACCCATACATAGTCTTGCACGGTTTTGCGCACATTGTGACATTTCTCGACCAGTGTTGCCGCTGTGAGAAAAAAAAATCTGCTAGACCACAACCTTAAATCCACTTGAAATCGCTAAAATATCAAGGCGAAAGTAAGTTCTTAAGAAATATATATTAATTTTTAAAAGTAAATTATTATTGAATAAAATAATCGAAAGAACAAAACAATTAACAAATTCAAATAGAAAAGAAAAAAAAAAAACATTTTGGCAAAAAGAAGAAAGTTAAAAGTTACAAATGAATTTCCAACTCAAAGATGGATTCAGCTATTTCTTGGATGGTTATTAGTTCCAAGTTAGAAGTACAATAGGGGACTCGGCTATAGTTCTTGAATCAGCTTCTGATTTTCTAGATCTAGATGTAGATCATAGTTACAGCAGCTCCAGGTCATCACTTTTAATTAATTTCTTGTTCTTATTATTGAATTTAACGTCAGTGTTGAATCTATTCAATCTATGTTGAATTTCTATTGCCAGCTTTACAGTGAAATCAATAAATTCTTAGAGAGTTTATCGCATTAGGGGCTAATTGAGATTCGAACAGATATCCCAAGTAAAGATTTAAACTTAGATAACCTTAAGTTCTTACAGTAAAGTAGTCTTTGCCAGGTTTTACAGCTGATGGTATTACAATACAATATTCTGTTACAAACAGTATGAAGCAGCGACATCAAGGAGTTTAACAATTTTACAGGATTAGAATTCTAGCCTTCAAAAATTGTTAATCCAATTTGCACGTCACCCAAAATACTTTTTAGAAAGCACATACACAGTCGATTATATATGATTATTGTCCATTGCCTGAAGTAAATCCGCTGTGAAACTTTTTTCTTTATTTAAAGTGAAATAGAACTTTAAATCATCGCATTGTGCCAAATTTCTCACAATCTTAAGTTCATCAGACACCCAACGAATATCCCATGATTTGAAAATTTTTAAGGGAGCCTAACCGCAATTTATAAGATCATAAATTTGTTTGTATTCATCAAGGCGCTTTGGAGAATTGGAAACCCATTTATATGTCGCTCTTATAAGAAACTGAATATTATGAGGAAGAGTTTCTTTTGATGCATGACTAATAGCTAATTGAAGTGAGCGATATACACATCCTATAAGTATCAAATTGGGTAAATCGAATTGAGTTTAATATTCTATGTACGCTATTGTTACGTCTTATCATCAGTGAGGCGCAATTGACCAAAGAACTAACAATTCCAGTTGCAGTAGCACTTTCAACAGAATTTACTACCAAAAACGAGGATACGGTTCTGTCATACGTTAAGCCATATGATCTATATGGGATATTGAGGTGTGTTCAGTAACAAACAATGCAAGCACATTCAGCTCTTCGAAATTTAATTATTTCCTTGGGTACAGGGGAAAAAAGAATTCTTTTATTTTTGGAAATCAGATCACACTTCCTTTCATGTTTTTTGGATTCACTGTCCTTCGTCAAGTCATTTACAAGTTGATTCATTACAGCAACCCAAAGAAAAGAAAGTCATGGGGACTGCTCGGTCATGCTTCTACGTCGTCGGCTCGGCCGAATATTCAAATCAGCACTTCCCGCAAATGACGATTATTTGGCACAAAATCAGACATATTCACACAACCAAAAGTATATGAGGCCAAAACAAAATCACTAATGTGTCAAAACTGTTTGTTTACCATATGTCTGAGCTCGGTTCATGACGTTTTGGATATGTAAAAATCGACCACCACTTACTGCTGGAGCCATCTATTGACAAACAGCGAGAACTTAGTTGCGCACCTAATATTTCGCAATAGCAATATGAACAATAAGCTCTATTAACGTCATTCACTACTGGCCTCACTTACTTACTTAGATGGCGCTACAGTCCAGGGTGGACCTGGGCCTCAACCAACAAACCTTTCCAGCCAGCACGGTTACGAGCCAGCTGCCTCCAGTTGCGCACAACAAGTTGGTTGAGGTCCCCCTTCACTTGATTGCGCCACCTACCGCGAGGTCGTCCTCTACTGCGTCGTCCATCCGGGGTGGATTCGAAAACTTTCATCCGCTCTAAATGACCCAGCCATCTTAGTCGCTGTATGTGAACTCTTCTGGCTAAGTCGATGTCCTTGTACAGGCCGTATAGTTCGGCATTGTACCTTCTCCTCCACTCACCGTCTATGCAGATGGGACCAAAGATCGCTCGAAGAACTTTTCTCTCGAAATAACCAAGGGCATCCTCATCCGGTTTTGTCAAAGCCCACGCCTCTGCGCCATACAGCAGGACTGGGATGATTAATGTCTTATAAAGAGTTACCTTAGTAGTTCGAGATAGGGCTTTGCTACTCAATTGCTGTTTTAGCCCATAGAAACAACGATTGGCAAGAGTAATTCTCCGTGTGATCTCCCTACTGATGTCATTTGCGGAGCTGACCATAGAGCCTAGGTAGACAAAATCCTTTACTACCTCAAAATTGTATCTGTCTATTGTGGCGTTCTGTCCAAGACGCCGATGTTGGGTGTCCTTTTTTTTAGACAACATATATTTTGTTTTGCTTTCATTGACTACTGGCTTCAACCACTCTTTAAATGCCTGATCATTTGTTCATGATTTTCCCATTCACTTCTGTATTTTTTGGCGTATATTTTTTTCATTACAGGTAAATCCATCGTTGAATACCGAATACAAATAATTCAAACAAGTAGCACACAAATTAATATTTAGAAAGAACGACAGTAACAACTAACGACACCAATTACAAACATCTTATGAAATTCAAATTCTTGTTCGTACATAAGTTGAATACATATAACCGTACAAAAATATTCCTCAATAAAAAACACCGTCGTCTACTAAACCATCAGACATTGGCATATGCAACCAGTCATACGTAGTAGTAAATACTAGTACTGCGTATGGTCGAAATTCGACCTAGGGGAAATAAAGAAACATGATTTTTATTTTCTGCACATCTATGGCACAGTACCTTTCGAATGATATAAATTTGATCCCCCTGCTTTTATAATAAATACTAAAAAAACGTACGATAAATTTCGTATTCACGTATTAATATATAAAATTTTCAAATAGGACGGAGCTGACACTTTTTTGGACAGCGTTTGTAGTACCAGGTGTGGTAGTGAAAAGTCGCTAGATTTCCCCACATTTTATTAAAAAACATCACGCATCTTAAAAATCCGCTAGAACGGCAGCACTGTTCTCGACTAGTCTAGATCTGATGACATTTGATTCTAGCGCTTAGGGAGGCCTGGCTACAAATGTCAATATTCTCACCGAATCTCGATTTTTACACTAGTAGTTCTGCAACTTTAAGTACAACTAAAACGCCTATTTAGAACACACTGCATGTATCCCGGAGACCCAGACAATTTTCGTTCTGGTTCTGCATAAGCACAAGAATCCATTCCGTTTAAGGTTTTGGGACCACCCGTGTACTTTTCGATGTAGTTGTTGTGGCCACGTCTAAACGTGGTCAGTTGCTTCCCCATGTACTTCAATATGTAAACCCATAAATTCCCACTTTGGGAAATTTACTTATCAGTACGTCATATAAATGTCAAGACCAGATGTAAATAAAAAGACATTCTTATGTGAAGACTCTGATGGGAAGGTCGATCTTTTATTTCAATGAACATTTATCCTTCGTGAGCTGCGAATAGTGCATATAGCTGCAAAAATGAAATTTTGTGCGTTTAGAATTACTGTGTGAACATTGAAGTGTGTGAACATTTTTACAAATGAATTTAACAAGAAAAACAGAACATAACCAGTGTAACATAACTAAACAAAATATTTAAGTGGTGAAGAAAGGTGCAAATCGGGTTTCCGCGTCGTGCAATACATTTTACTTGAATTTTGTAAAAATTTGGGAACCGCTGCCAATTCACCGCTGGAAAAGGTGTCAACAGCTACCGGTTCACCGCTTCAACAGTACAGTACACCGTTGGACACTTCACGTCCGTAACGACTGCTGCTGATTCACCGCTGCCAATTCACCGTTGCGATTTCACCGCTGGAATACTGGTAATTCACCGTCATTGCTGCGAATTATAGCTGGAATGCCGAATTTTTTCCTGGGAATAATTTTCACGTAAGTGAACTACAATTCTTATATTCAATTTGTTGGATTTAACGGATTTTTTTCGGCGGTTAATTGTTTTTCCAAACTTTCGTTGGTGATTATGAGCGCAATGCTGAAGCTTCTTAAGGTCTTGTACAAGCAAATTAGCAAAGACTACGAACATTTTTTGAAAAAGCCCGAGGACCAGAGAACGCTCAATTATGTGAAGATACGGTTAGCCATCCTAGAGGACACCTATAAGGCTAGTTTCCACTGCAATGTTTCTAGAGGGCAAATCGTTGCCTCTAAGGATGCGGCGAAAGATGCTGCAAGGGAGTTAGAGTTAGACGAGATTTTCGACAACATAAAGGAAACTTACCTGGAATATCGAATAGCACTGTTGGATACGTTGGAGAAGCTTCAGAAAATAGCCGGGAATTTGGTAAGTTCTGTGAACCCAAATGAAACTTACGATAAGCACGTAGTAAGGCTTCCGAAAATAAATTTGCCTATCTTTTCCGGAAATTACGCATGTTGGAAATCTTTTCACGACCTCTTTTCATCGCTGATCCACAATAACAAATCGCTCTCCAATATTGAAAAACTTCATTACCTGAAATCAAGTTTAACGGACGAAGCAGATAGACTTTTGCAGCATTTATCCATAGATAGTGGTAACTATGAGAAAGCTTGGGACATTCTTACTTCTCGTTATGACCATAGGCGTATCTTAGTAAATGCGCAATTTAAACTCTTCTTCGGGCAGGCAGATTTGCATCACGAGAATTCGGATGGTTTAAAGAACCTTCTGGACACATCCACCGAGTGTCGTCACGCATTCCAGAACCTCGAGCTGCCAGTTGATCAATGGGATTCCATCCTTATTTACTGCATTCTACAGAAGCTTCCTCCGATTACTCAGCAGCTATGGGAAGAAAAGTTAGGAACGAAAGTAGACTCGAAGAAGTTGCCTACGTTTAAGGATTTTTCGGATTTTTTAGAAGCTAGGTTCCGAACATTGGAGGCGGTAGACCAGCAGAGACAGCAAACACAGTTGACAGGGAATAGGAACACTACTCAAAGAATTCCAAATTCTGCAAGGCCCAACTCATTCCATTTGAGGTCGAAGCGTAGGGATGAATTTAGCTGCAAGGTGTGTGACAAGGGACAACATGCACTCCGCACTTGTAAACGATTCCTGAAAATGGATACAGGATCGCGACATGGTATTATTAGAAGCATAGGAGTATGCGAAAACTGTCTAGCATATAGCCATTCCACTCAACAGTGTCCTAGTAGGGTTCGTTGTTATTTCTGTCAACAACCTCACCATTCCCTGCTTCATTATTCTAACTCACCCCACACAAATAGTCAGCCTGGTAGTTCTCATACATACACAAATCCACATTCACACACGCAGCACATAGCCCATTCATCAACTCACACACCACACAATTCCATTCGCACCCCACACAATTCAGAATTACGCTCACATACTAACACTCAACACATACGCGCTCCAAATCAAACTCATTCGTATCAGGTCTCGGCAATTAATCCTCATGTACCAGCTTTCACACCTACCGATCGTTTACAGGAAGCCTCAGTCAACAATCCAACAGTGAACACGTTCCACAGCTTGCATCATCCTAATACCGAAGTTCTTTTGGCAACAGCGTTGATCAAGGTCAAAGCTGCGACAGGAAAGTTTCTGCACCTAAGAGCGTTGGTTGATCCAGGGTCTGAGGCAACATTTATAACAGAGGCAGCAGTTCAGTCACTCAATTTGAGAACAAGACGAACATTTATTGAAGTGTCAGGGCTAGGGAAGGTCAGGAGTGGAGCTTGTCATAGCTATGTAGACATCACATTCGGAGCACTCAACTCGGGTTTTGAATCCTGCACCCGAGCCCTTGTCTACAAATCACTCACTGGGCTTCTCCCGACCAATCAGCTGACTACCAATAAATGGAACCATTTAAAAGGGTTGAATTTGGCAGATCCTTTCTTTCACAAGCCGGCGAAGATAAATCTTCTTTTGGGCAGCGATGTCTACAGCGAAATAGTGCTTCCGGAAATCACGCGAGCCGAGGAACAAACGTCACCAATTGCCCAGAAGACAGAGCTTGGATGGATAGTCCTAGGTCGAGTACCAACCGAACGTCCCATGAGTGTACACAGCTTCGTCCAGGTTGTCGACTTAGAGGCGCAACTTCAGCGGTTTTGGGAGATTGAGGAAACTCCTTTCGAGAAATACGAACACAAAGCCTGTGAGGAGCAGTTTGTCTCACGAACAAAAAGAACGTCGAGCGTGCATATTCAGGTATCCTTACCATTTAGGGAAGGAAGTAATACTGCCCTTGGACCCTCGAAGGAACAAGCCTTGCGTAGGTTTATTAGACTAGAGAGACGTTTACAGAGAAACCTTATACTTCACGAGCAATATAAGGCATGCATCAAGGAATACTCACAGCTTGGACCGATGAAAGAAATTGATATAAGTGCGGATGAAATACTTTCAATACCCTACCACTATTTTCTGCCTCATCATGCCGTCTTTAAGGAGTCCAGTTCCACCACCAAGCTCCGTGTTGCATTTGATGCTGCTTCCAAAACATCAGATGGAACATCCTCAAATGAGCACTTGTTGGTAAGTCCTAAGGTTCAGAACAACATTATAGATATTACTTTGAGAAAGAAGAAGCACAAATATACCTTCACATCCGAAATCGAAAAGATGTATAGGCAGGTGCGTGTAAACCATCCCGACACTTATTACCAGCTGATTTTCTGGAACGATAGAACACAAGATCTAATTCAAACATGCTTAGAAGCAGTGACATTCGTCACTATTTGTGCCCCTTATCTAGTCATCCGTACACTCAAGCAGCTGGCGTCAAATAAAGAACCCCGATATGCCATCGGCGCGCAGGCAGTAGTTGATGGTCGGTATTCAGGAGCAGATTCCGTCGAAGAAGGTCTTGTAAAGAGAGATCAAGTTAGCCAATTACTTTCCTCTGCGGGTTTCAATTTGCGAAGATGGACTAGCAACTCTGACGAACACTTGTGCCAGATTCCAGAAAGCGATAGAGAGGTTCATTTTTCGATACCTCTCGGTGCAGCAGAGCACGTAAAGGCTATCGATATAAAATGGTTTCCATTTCAGAATGTTCATTACTACGATTTCCAGTTCACGAAAAGGGCAGTTTTATCTGATACCGCGAAGATGTTCGACCCACTTGGATGGATCTCTCCATGCGTTGTGAAGGCGAAGATGCTGATGCAACAGTTGTGGTACCGTGGTCTGGATTGGGATACTCCAATTCCTTCAGAGCTGATGCAGACTTGGCAATACTTCCGAAAACAAACACTACTTGAGCGCATCCGGATTCCAAGATGGCTTCGAATACATAATACGCAAAAAGATCTGGAATTGCATGGGTTTAGCGACGCCTTGGGAAAAGCATATGGAGCTGTAATGTACTTACGAGTATTGGATTCCGAAGATAATATCCATCTACACTTGCTACTCTCGAAGACCAAGGTGGCTTCTCTGAAGATCGTTTCGGTACCCCGACTTGAACTGTGTGGAACTGTAATCTTGGCTGGTTTGATTGACTACACCTCAACAGTTCTTGGCCTACAAAATGTTCGGAAACTTGCTTGGACCGACTCGGCGATTGCTTTGTCGTGGATTTCGGCATCGCCATCGAAGTGGACTTACTTTATCAGCAGTCCAATAGCAGAGATTCAGATCTTGACTAGGACATGCAGCTGGAAGCACATCTCATCTCATTTCAATCCAGCGGACTTGGCGTCACGAGGAGTACTGCCTGACGAACTGGAAGGCAACGATCCTTGGTGGAATGGACCCAACTTCTTGCACACTGAGTGGACTTTTGTTTACCTACCTCAGCCAACATCCCTACACATCATCGGAGAACAGCGTTCTGTTAAATCCCATTGTGCCATCGAAAAGGAAAATTATATAATACAACTTGTACTTAGACATTCTGGGCTGCAGAAATTAATAAGAATCATCGCAATCTGTAAAAGGTTTACGTCTAACTCAAGACAAGGACGCGAAAGTAGGAATTTCCCTACACTATACCCTAAAGAACTTTACGTAGCCACTCTCTTAGCAGTACGGATAGTACAAACCAAGATGTTTTCGGAGGAGATTTCAGGAGTTAAAACAGGTTCTCATAAAAGGTTTCCTAGCTCTCTCAATCCGTTCCTCGATTCTGATGGCATCTTGAGAGTCGGGGGTGAACTACAGCGATCACACACTTCTTACGAGCAGCAACATCCTATAATACTGAATGCCAACCATCACTTTACGAAGCTGTTAATCACCGACGCGCACGAGAAGACTTCACACGGAGGAAACCAAGAGGTAATATCTTTCCTGCGTAACCAATACTGGATACTCAACGTCAAAAACAGCGTGAAGAACTGTATTCATTCCTGCAATATTTGTTTCAGATACAGAGCGAAAACAGCTCAACAAATTATGGGTAATATGCAAGCTCCAATGGTTTGCATCTCTAAGCCCTTTACCAACATAGGAATCGACTACGGAGGGCCGATACACGTCAAGGCTAGGAGGGGTAGAAGTTCCAAAGCCTTCAAGTCATATTTAGCTATTTTTGTGTGTTTGGCCACAAAGCCTATACACATAGGATTGGTCAGCAATACGACTACGAAAGCCTTTTTAGCAGCCTTAAGGGGTTTCACATCAAGAAGAGGCTTATGTGCCCAGATCCTCAGCGACTGCGGGACTTACTTTGTCGATGCCAACACCGAGCTGCAAAAATGTTTAAGGGCAGCACAGATCGATTGGAAAGAGATCGCTGCAACAACCTTAAGTGAAGGTATAAAGTGGAACTTCATTCCTCCTGCTTCTCCTCATTTCGGTGAATTATGGGAAGCTGGAGTGAAATCCATTAAACACCACCTGAAACGCATAATTAGGCTTGGGACTTTTACGTTTGAGGAGCTCACCACGCTTCTGGCTCAAGTTGAAGTGTGTCTTAACTCGAGACCTCTTTGTCACATGACTAATGATGCAGATGATCTCACCACTCTCACGCCCGGACATTTCCTAATCGGGCAACCGCTAAACAGCATACCTCATCGAGACCATGAAGAGAAGCTCGGTTGTCTCGACCGTTGGAATAGAATCCTGAAGCTTCAATAACTTTTTTTGAAAAAGTGGAGTTCGTAGTATTTGGCACGCCTACAACAGCGTCCAAAATGGCTTAATGCCATACCGCAACCTACCATAGGAGATCTCGTATTGGTAAGAGACAAGCAGCTTCCACCATCAAAGTGGTGCTTAGGTCGCATCACCAACACACACTCTAGTACGACAACCTAACTCGAATCATGACTTTTATAAAACTCAAAGTTGAAAGATCAAACGCACTATTACAAAAATATGTCTTCTTCCATCCAATAACATCACCCCGGAGGACTCAGTCAACTAGTTTAAGAGTTGAAATTTAATCACATTATCCAAACACAATACAAAAATCCCTTTTAATTTAAACACACGTTATTAAATGAATTATTATAGTAAACAAGTTCCAAATTACACTTTCTAATATAACCTCTCATGAAAAATAAGCGCTTAAAAACACTTACTTCAATAAACACATAAACTGTCAAATCAAAAACATTATTGCAACACAAACTAAAAAATTACAACAGCCAAACATCGAAAGGTCGAATAGGCGAACCCCACAGGAGGATCAGTAGAAATGCGGTGAAGTGGCAGGGTTGTAATACCTTGTTTTTGGATCATAGCTTCGCTGATAAAAGGAAGAAGCCAAACATCGAAACAGCACCCTATACGTTTGCCAAAGTCACTCAATCAACTTGTTTGGAATCCATTGCAAATAAACCTCATCTCCCTCTCACTACACATCAGAATCACTCAACATAATAATTTCATTCATACGCAGCGAAAACAGCTCCACACACACACACGCAAGTAAACACGTCTCGCTTACCGAATATTTGCATGCACCTTTCACTTTCTTTTGCTTTATGCACCACATAATTACATTTATAATTTTATTAATGATCTTGAAAGTCTACTCGCCAGGTTTACTACGTGATCCATGTAGTTTTCCCTTTTTTTTGTGCTGAGTATGAACAGGAGCACAACAACACAACACCACGCTATTCCCACACGCTACAGCAATGGCGAGGCGGGTTCGTTTGATTGCCGACACGACAACTGGGAGTGCGATACATGGTGATACAAAACACAACACAGCGAAGATGTTGGCAATAAAGGGAAAAGCCCGAGGTGAACACCTACAACAGGGTGTTGCAGAAATGTTTGGTCAACATTTTTTTTTTTTTTTTGCAAAATGTAAAAGTAAATGATTAATTTTTCTTGCGAACGAAGTTCACGGGCAGGGGGAATATTGTGACCACATCTAAACGTAGTCAGTTGCTTCCCCATGTGCTTCAATATGTAAACCCATAAATTCTCGTTTTGGGAAATTTACTTATGAGTACGTCATATACATGTCAAGAACAGATGTAAATAAAAAGACATTCTTTTGTTAAGACTGGTGGAAAATTCGAATCTTTTATTTTATTCTATACATATACATTAAGTTTGCTCAAGACGAAAAAACATCAATACTTATGTTTCTCTGTTCCCTTTTGGCGAACGTTATTTGACAACATGAATAGAATTTAAGTCGGCGCTATCTTTCTCGCCAAGGTTGGCACTTCTTTCAATGGTTAGCCATTTTGTTTCCGACTTTATATATATTCTCGAAGCCAAAGGAAGAGGTGCAAACCACGGTAAGTATATACGTATACATGAAAACGAATTTTGTAAAATCTGTTACATCATTTATAGAAATAAACGTGTGAGTTTTTAACGTTTGAGTGTGCGCTTCATTTTATCTAATCGGGGACAACCCCATATGCAGGAGATCTTTATTCATGAGAAAGTTAATAAAATATGAAGAGAAATTTAACAAAAGGAGTAATAAAATACTTACTTACTTAGCTGGCGCTACAGTTCGGGGTGAACCTGGGCCTCAACCAACAAGCCTCTCCATTTAGCTCGGTCTTTAGCTAATTGTCTCCAGTTGCGCACTCCAAGTTGGTCGAGGTCCCCTTGAACTTGTGCGCGCCACCTACGGCGGTGATTCCCTCTACTGCGTCGTCCCTCGGGGTTAGATTCGAAAACTCTGCGGGCCGGAGCGTTGATGTCCATTCGCTCTACATGTCCTAACTATCTCAGACGTCCAATACGCAGTTTTTTGACTAGGTCGATGTCGCTCGTATAGTTCGTAATTGAATCTTCTCCTCCAAAACCCGTCAACGCAAACGGGACCGAAAATCTTACGAAGAATTTTTCTCTCGAAGCGACCAAGGATATCTTCATCCTCTTTTAATAACGTCCATGTTTCAGCCCCGTAAAGCAGGACTGGGATTATCAGGGTCTTATACAGAGTCTCCTTAGTAGTCCGAGATAGGGCTTAAATAATAATAGGTGATAGGGCGAGATAGGGCTTAGTAATAAAATGGACAATTAAAAACAGTTGAGTAAGGAAACGGGAAACAAAAGAAATAAATTAAACAATTTATGGCAAAAACCAAAAAAAAAAGAGAACACTTCTTCTAATGAAGTTTAGTCACTTAATAACAGAAGTAAATTTAAAGCTTAAAACTTTGCAGAGACGAAAGAGCAATATATAGAGGAGATATTCTGTGTGCCCTGCTTCCGGTTCATGCTGTTCTTGTTGTTCAAAATGTGTAACGTTTCGAGAGTGTAGCGCTTCGATGTATGTTTTTCCGTCTGCAGGATGGCTATCTTATTGGTACTATTGTTTCTTATGTCTGACTTGCGATTGGATATCTGCTGTTTTAGAAGCTGTTTCGTTGTACCAACGTAGCATAGGTAACCCCTACCACTTTGGGTAGGGGTTAGAATATACCCGAGGTAGGCATGCCTGTCGTAAGAGGCGACTGAAATCCACCCTCCGTATACCGAGCGTAGCGTATACACAAAATGCAATGAACAAAACAAAACGATTGATTACCCCAGGTGGCAGCCCAGGTTCACTGGAAAATCCACCCTCTTCGGAGGTCGGCTCTACGGATTCTGGGGAGAGCCAGTTATTGCAACTAATAAATCCCTTCTTAAAAAGTGCAAGGGTATGTCGATCTCCTCCACCAAGATCGAATAACTCCGGGAAGAGAAGTCCACCGGAAGCGCTAGCGCGCGAAATTCAGGACTCAGCAAAATATAAAAGAAATGGATCTACTCTATCAAGATCTTAAGAAAGAGATAGACTTATTAAAAGAAGAAAATAAGGTCCTAAAGAACACGCATTTCGAGAGAGAACGCGAATGTACTCCAGCACGCTTAGCCAGTCTAGAATATCACACAGACGAAGAAGAGCTAGCACGCGAAACGTATCGGGTCCCAAAGAAAAGACCTAGTAAGAAACGGAGAGCCGGTTCATCGCCCGAAGTCGAGCCCGTGAAAGAAGAAAATCACAAAGAACCGCAAGAAAAGCAACTTCGAGCGCAATTTCGTCCACCCCCACCAATAAACATCGTCGGGATAACGGAATACAATAAGTTGCAAAGCCTCCTTAAAGGAATAATAACATCCAAGTATAAGGTTACATCTTTGAGGGATAATTCGTGGAAAATCAACGTCGACGACTACAATGACTACCGAGCTGTGTCCCAAAAGCTAAGTGTTATACTTTCGAAATCAAGTCAGAAAGGCCACATCGTGTCGTTGCAAGGGGACTCCACCCCTCATGCACCAAAGAAGAGGTTATGACTGATCTTCAAGCCAAAGGCTTTAAAATTCTCGATGCCGTTAATATCATCAAGAAGGAGAAGCAACAAACGGAAATAGATAAAGACGTCTTGCTAAGGCGTGGACTTCCGCTTTTTATGCTTACCTTCGATAAGTCTGGTAATATCGACGATATCTACCGAATTAGAGCTATACTAAATATCGTGGTCAAAATCGAGCCCATGCGTAGGAATTTAAGGATGATTCCGTAGTGCAAGCGTTGCCACGGATTTAACCATACACAAATGTACTGCAAAAAAGAACCGCGATGTGTGAAATGCGCCGGAAATCACCTCTCCCAAGTCTGTGGAGTAAATAAACAAACCTCTGCAACATGTGCTAATTGTAAGGGAAAGCACCCGGCAAATTATAGAGGCTGTGAAGTGGCTAAGGAGTTGCAAAAACGGAGAGAAGCCCCTAAATGCAAAATCTAAGCTGCAAAGTAAGCCAAAGCGTAAGGATGCACAGGAGAAACTAGCTAAACTAAAACTACCGGGTTCAGAGCGCAAAAAGGTGAGGGAAAGAGTGACAACAGAAAAGTCCTCGACCTCAGTTCTTAAAAGAAACGGTAACATCGAAAAAGATGCCAGGTAATGGCCCTCGGACAGCAGGAGGGCAGACTTACGGACCCTGCCTCTCATGTTGTGTCGGTTATTTTCGAGAAATTTAAAGAACAAAGCAAAATTAATAAAATTATTCTCGATAGGCTGGTTAAGCTTGAAAATAATTCTCAGAAAACGCATACTTTAACTAGAATATGAATAACAAACGATTGTTAAAAATATGTACTTGGAATGCAAACGGACTTTTGTAAAAACTCGACGAATTGGAAATATTCATGCGTGAAAAAGATATTGATATTTTTTTGACTTCTGAAACCCACGTAAAAAAGGAATCGCATTTAAAAATAAAAGGCTATAATGATTACCACGCTTGTCACCCTTCGGGAAAAGCGAAAGGCGGATCATCCTTGTTTATTAAAAACTGCATCGAACAATCCGAAGACCTAAAGATAGAGCTTGAAACTTTGCAACTGTGCACAATTCGAGTTAAAAATAGTCAGCGTACTCTTAAAATCTCATCTATCTACTGTCCACCGCGTTCCGCGCTTGAAAAATCTGATTTTACTAACTTGTTTGAATCGCTGAAACCTAATTTTATCATCGGCGGCGACTTTAATGCGAAAAATACGTTCTGGGGCTCAAGATACAGCTCGAAAAAAGGTAGAATGCTCTTTGGGGCAGGTATGGAGTACAGTTGTAATTTCCATTCGACGGGTAAACCAACTTACTGGCCAACTGATGCTTCGAAAATACCTGACCTGATAGATTTTTTCGTTGTGAAAGGAATATCTACCAACCATATAAAAGTCGAAGACAGCTTTGATCTGTCGTCTGATCATTCGCCGGTTATTTTAACAATCAGCGAAAAACTAGTCTATAACCTAGAGCCAGCGAGATTAACTGGTCGAAGAACTAACTTTGAAGGCCTTAGGAACGAAATTGAAGATAATGTTGAACTAAGCGTTCCACTTACGACACCCTATGAACTTGAGGTTGAAGTTGATCGCTTCGTTGAGATCGTACAGCTCGCCTCTTAGAATAATACTCTTAATCCAAGGAAAACGCCGGACAGATACGGTTTGCGATATCCTCCGGAAATAAAAGAATTGGTCAAGGAAAAAAGAAAAGCGCGTAAAAAATGGCAACAGAGTCGTGCTCCGCAACATAAAGCACACTTGAATCGTCTGTGCAATTTGTTGAAGAACATTACTAAGGATTTTAAGAATCGTGCAATAGGCTCTTATCTTGAAAGTTTAACAGTGAAAAAAGATTCCAATTATTCACTTTGGAAAGCTGTAAAAGGCACCAAAAGGCCCAAAGTCCCCGCGCTGCCAATCAAATTAAATCAAAATGAATGGGCAAGGGAAGATAAAGAAAAAGCGGACGTCTTTGCGGCCCACCTGGAAGAAACATTTAAGCCGTACGATGGTCAAGTGGTTTACGATAACCGCAATAGGCTGGATTTACCATCTGACGATTTGACGCTCACAAGTGCAACGCTAAGGGAACTCAAACATGAAATCGAGAATCTAAAACCTAAGAAATCTCCTGGCTATGATTTGATTACCGGAGAAATTCTCAAAGTTTTACCTAGAAAAGCATTGATTAAGCTTCTCCATACTGTAAATGCTGCACTTAGATTAAAACACGTGCCGAGCCAATGGAAAGTTGCGGAAGTCATAATGGTTTTAAAACCAGGAAAACCGCCAAATGAGGTAAAATCATATAGACCAATTTCGCTTCTTCCAATCATATCGAAAATTTTCGAGAGGATATTATTAAGGCGTCTCCAACCGGTTATAGAAGGAAATAATCTTATCCCTGACCACCAGTTTGGGTTCAGAAACAAGCATTCGACGATTGACCAGGTGCATAGAATTACTGACGTAATCGAGAAAGCATTTGAAGAAAAAAAGATTTGCTCAAGCGTATTTCTTGACGTCTCGCAAGCCTTTGATAAGGTGTGGCATGATGGCTTGAAATTCAAACTACGACAAGTTCTCCCTGTATGCTTATTCGATATTCTAGAATCATATCTCGGGAATAGAATCTTTCGTGTAAGACATGGAGTCGAATACTCCGAGCTCAGAGAAATTTCAGGCGAAGAAACGACTGCAAAACTGCAAAACGCACTGAATAATGTAAATTAATGGACGAGGGACTGGCGGATCGCCCTCAACGAATCTAAATCTGTTCACGTGAATTTCACTTAACCTTAACCACTTAACCTAATGACTTGCCAATTTTTCTAAACTCGGCCCGAATACCTTTTGCAAACGAGGCCAAATACCTGGGAATGCCACTCGACGCAAGACTGAAATGGAATTCGCACGTGAAAATGAAATGTAAAGAACTCGAAATCAAATATAGAGAAATGTACTGGTTACTCGGAAAACATTGCTATTCTCATAGTGTCTATGGAAGATTTTTCACCTACCCTCGAAAAAAAAAAAAAAAACTGTTTTCATTGTCATTCCCAAGACAGCCTATTTTGTGCATCTACCGTTTTCTGTGTTGGCCATGAGTTTACTGAAGGGTGCAAGCGTTCAGTTTGACTTATGTGCCAGATTGACATCCTTGGTGTTATTGACGACTGCTTGCTCGAAGCTTTCAGCAAGCTTGGAAATGTAATGTAGACCATGCTCTTATAGACCCCGTTTCTTCTTTCGATTACGTCATCACTAGGAGCTCTAGTGTGTTGGCGATCTAGTAGACTCCTTATAACCTTCCCAGGATACCCATAATCCATGAGAATCCGTGTAACTCTTTGGGCATTAGCGGAGTGACATTTTTGGTCACTCAACACAAAAACCTTTCTCACTATGTTCGAAGCAGTATTTATAACTATGTGTCTGGCCTGATTGGACCGAAAGTTGACAAGTCTTCCCGATGCTGTATCTTTTTGGTACCAGTTAAACGAGAGTCGGTCATTTTCGCGATGGATTCTGACGTCCAAGAACGCTATGGCCCTATTTTCTTCGCTCTCGACTGTGAACTGGATCTTTGAATTGAAGTCATTTAGACTCTGCAGCATTTCGTCAACCTTCCGGTAGTCTATCACGGCGAATATGTCGTCAACGTATATGACTATGAAACTTGGCCT
Organism: Brachypalpus laphriformis; assembly: GCA_945910035.1. Lineage (NCBI taxonomy): Eukaryota > Metazoa > Arthropoda > Insecta > Diptera > Syrphidae > Brachypalpus > Brachypalpus laphriformis. The sequence goes on from OX246754.1 coordinate 285,707,401, forward strand.
TTCCATTATTTTGAAACATTCGTCCAATACATGGTCTAATACTAGTTTCGCAACCGTTGGTGAGAGCGGTTTGCCCATCGGTACTCCGTGAACCTGCTTATACAGTTCATCTTTGAACTGCAGGTAATTTTTCTCTTTAAGGCAGAAATCAAGAATTTCGAGGAATTTGGTCAAGCTGAGCTTTGTGTTTTGGCTTATTATATCCTATTTATTCTTGACGATTCTAATTGCTAGTTGTGTGGGAATATTGGTAAACAGTGAAATTGCACCCTAAGAATCCAAAACATCATCGTGCTCGCGAAATTTTACATTTTTCCACAAACTTAAAAGAATTTTTACTGTGTAGACCGAATTATTTGTCACACACTGTAGTATCCTTCCTTCATATGTACCTCGACAGTTGGTAGCATGGAACTTTTATTGATGAGGTGATCGGTCTGAGAGGTACATCGGGTTTGTGTACTTTTGGCAGCCCATATATCGATGGAAGTTGTGCCGCATACGTCGTCATAGTCGCTTTTTCCCGATCGTTAATTATTTTGTTCCTATGCAACCATTTGACCAACTCATTATTTTTGTTTTGAAGTGCTGTTGTTGGGTTGGTTCTCACTTTTTGGTATGTAGAACGGTCTGACAACAGTTCAGCCATTCTCTCTTCATATTCCGATCTGTCCATTGCCACTGTTATGTTGCCTCTATCAGCTGGTACTATTATTGTGTTTTTGTTTCGTTTCAGAAAGCGAACCGTTTCTTTATACACTTTCAGTACATATTTTGCAAACTGATCATTGTTATAATGACGGTGGAAAGAGTTGCAAGAAGCATGTTGCAATATTGCGCTCTTTTTATCTCTGGCTCTCTTTCGCCTTTAATGTGTCTAATGAGCTCCTCTGCGTCAGCGATCAGCTAGAATAGCGGAAAATTATTTTTTTGCATTGGTAATGCACATTTTTTCCCCATCGACAGCAGCTATTAGATCTCCAGAGGGAACTCCACTTCGGTTCTATTGTTCTCCAGAGTGTTGCTTTCAGCTATTTCTATTTTCAGTCTATTTTTTGTGTTTGATTGTTTTTTTTTTTTGCATAAGTATCTTTGTAGACTCCGTACTGTTTCGCTGTGAATTGTTCATATTCAGCTTTCAATAAGTTTTCCTTTATCCGCTCGTCTTGTAGTCGGAAAGTGTTGGTTGTTCTTTTTATTTTGTGGCAAATTTCCGTGATTCTACTTCTGAGCATGGTCTACATTCCCAAGCTTGCTTAAAGCTTCAAGCAAGCAGTCGTCATTAACATCAAGGATGTCAATCTGGCGTATAAGTCCATATAATATATGTATAAGTGCATATAAATAGTGCATTATCCGCCTTCTATCCTAAATTATACCAAGATATCTAACATGGTCCGAAAGGAACCACTTCACCCCTTCTAAATTGAGGAGTTGAGCTTGAAGGACGGCAACTTGTGTTTTCTGATAAAGGGACCTTTTCCTTATTACCTTGCGATAGGAGCCGGACAAAAGAAGGATGAAAAACTGCGATATATACTACGGCGATTGTTACAAGAAACGCAGAAGCGTCTGTTTCATGCGGATTCGCCGTTAGAGGCGGACTAAGGCAACAAGTCTTAAGTTTCCGGGATGTAAACGAATACCTCATGACATTCCGCATCAAGGCTAAATTCGCCAACATTAGCCTCATATGCGCTCATGACGTTAAGATTGTTTTGGGTGATTTTAACGCAAAACTGAGGAAGGAAATCGTCTTTGGCATTACAGTCGGAAAACACAACATACACGACAAGACATCCGATAATAGACTTAGGCTAAAGGCCAAACTTCCATCTACCCGACTTTGAAGAGGTGAGGATAGCTATATCCAAGCTAAAGCTAAATAAAGGTGCTGGAGTCGACGGCCTAGCTTTCGAACTCTTTAAGGCAGCGAAATATAGGTGATAGAGGCATTGTAAACTCCATAGCCTCCCTCGAACATCGTGGAATTGTCTCGTGTGTTTCCCTATTTTATCGCTTTTTTTTATAAAAAATTCTCAAGTGAAAGAGCCAGTTGCATTCCTCTCCTCAAAAATTTCAGTCGCAATACGCGTTATGCTTCGAATGTACATCAGTTCACCCTCAATCCCAACTTCAGACGTACTATCAAATATAGGGATTCGTTCATAAGCCGTACAACACGTTTGTGCAACGATCTAATAAACTCGGTATTTCCGAATCATTACAACCTTCAAACATTTAAGGCCAATGCAAGTCAGCATTTCCCACCCACAGTACCCTGAGCATCAGTATAAGGGTATTCATAATCCCTTTGGCGCGCGCAAATTATAAAAAAAAAAAATAATACTCGTATGATTTGATAGAGAGCATACACCAACTCATCTGCAAAATATGGTTGGACGAAAGTATGCCCGATGAGTGGAATCTTAGCATCGTTTGCGTAAATCCTCAAAATAGGGGATCCCGTAAACTGGGCCAATTACAGGGGCATCATTCTCCTAAACATCGTTTACAAGATCTTACCCGGTGTGTTGCGTGAATGTCTTAGCCATTTGTTAACAACCTTATTGGCCCATACTATACCATACCAGGATAGTCAAAAATCGATCAAATATTTACACTACAGCAGATCTTGGAAAAAACCCAGCAACATGAAATCGATACCCACCACCTCTTTGTCGATTTCAAGGCCACCTATGACGGTATACTCTTACATCAAGATGAGCTATACAGAGCTATGTCTAATTTGTATATGCCTGCTAAACTTATTCGACTATACAGGACGGCAATGGAGAACTCACGGTGTTCCATCGAGGTCGGTAACGACCTTACGGACCCCTTTGGTATCAAAGAAGGATTTAGACAAGGTGACGCTCTGTCATGCAATTTCTTTAATATTGTACTTGAAAGTATTTTGCGCAACCCACAAGCCAACATAAGAGGCAGACTTTCAAAAGTCTATACAATTACCATTAGGTGCGTTTTGGTGAGAAGTATGCACAGCCAAGTGAAAGCTTCTCCACAAACCGATTCCAAGTCAATCTGGTTTATCATTTTTTTTATTGTTTGAAGATTGGTGATTGAATTGAAATTGAATTAAAAAGTGTGAAACAGTTGTGCTTACACTTGTGAAATATTGCTTGAATGAAAAGCTCTTTTCAGTGCCCTCTGAAATGGAGTAGCGCAAACTAAACATCCCAACTTAGTTTTGACTAAAAAAAAAAAGCTAAAGTGATTCCAAGTCACTTTTTGTTGTTGTACTCCGTGTTGAATTTTACTTGACTGAGAAGCGACGTCTCACCAAAACGCACCTATTGACATAATTGAGAGAAGCGGGCGTGATGGTGCTTTCGTGAGTATTGAAGCAGAAGTGGCAAAACTGGGTTTAGCGGTGAACGAGTGCAAAACATAGTACATGCTGTCAACAAAAAAGACAATCAACATCGACATAATGTCACGATAGGCAGTCATAACTTTGAGGTATTGTAGTTAAGAAATTTGTCTATCTAGACTTTAAAAGTGTCAGAGTTCGCTATAAACTGGAGCAATGACATCAGCGCGAAGATCTAACGAAGAATCAATCTTCCCAATCGCTGTTTCTTTGGGCTAAGAAGGCAATTGAGCAGTGAAGCCCTCTCTCTAAGGCTGAGTAAGGCAGCCCTGTACAATACCCTAATCATCCCCTCTGCTATATGGCGCAGAGACATGAACTCTATCGAAATCGGATGAGGATACCCTTGGTTTCTTTGAGAGAAAACTCCTTCGGGTGATTTATGTACCCGTCTGCATAGACGACGAGTGGAGGACTGTACAGTGATATCGACACCTACCCAGAAGAGTACACATACAGCGACTGAGATGGCTAGAATATTTAGAGCGAATAGATATTAACGCCTCGCCCCGAAAAGTCTTCAAATCTATTCCCTAGGGTAGACGCAATAGAGGAAAGCCTCACCTTAGGTGGCGTGAACAATTGGAAAGGGACCTCAACCAAATAAACGCGCGAGTTACTTTGGGGTTCCCACGGGAATATAAAACAAAAACTTTCCGTTTTGACAAATGAACATAATATTAATTATTCTAATTTTTTTACAGTTATTTATAGCCTAAATTCAATTGAGAAATACATCAATTGGTTAATCTACAATATTGGGTTACTGATTTAATTGACTTGACATACCTGTGGCCACAAGCCATAATCTATTAAAATTATTATTATAATCCATAAACAATTACGAGTTATCAATTGTAAAACGTAGCACTACATACATAACAAATAATACAAACTATTTGCATAACATGGTCATTTGCACAAATTGTAGCGCAAAACAAATTATCTATTGAATAAATAATACTATAAATCATATCTCACCATTGAAATGATTAATGGATATTTAGTATCTTTTACAAACGTTCGCATCACGAACTCGGTCAATTTTCAACAAAAGTAAAACCATGCATTGAAATTAAATCACTTAAATGGAAGTTGTTACGAATTAACTGAAATTTAGAAACCAGTAAGTGGAAAATTTATCCGCCAAACGCGCGCGGTTTCACTCCGCAGACCAGCATGTGACCACCCGAATGGTACACAAAGTATCATTTTCTTTCAAATAATACTCAGTTTCTTGAAGAAATTATGCACACAATTTCATTGTTAAGTCCGACCCTTTAAGCTCATTGCACGGTCAATAAAAAGATGTATCACGAGAAGAAAATAAGGTCTTACCCGGCTATTTAACAAAATACATTAAGGAGGACCTAGTAACCCACTGGCATAGTTACCTTGAAAGAGTATCTCATGTCTTGAATGCTACACATCCGTAATGACCTTTCTAGCTGTGCAAAGTTTTGTGGGCGCCACTCAAGGTTTGCATTCTTCCACTTTTCCATGCGAAACACAAATTCACTTACACGACAGATAGTCTCCGCATATCTATCTATTTATAGTCTACCTGTTTAGGTGGGCTGAGACCGACGACGACGGTAGCAATTATGAGGTAAATAGCCGTCGCATGCAGAGACCACTTTAATCACAGATACTTGTTTCTTTTGCAGCGAAGTGACCGCAGTGGTCAAGCAATGTGCCGGTTAATTGAGTGTTGAACGTGTGGTTATTGGCTGTAAATTGCTACAGATAACAAATATGAACAAATCATATATGAATTCGAAGTGGTAGTAGTTTCAATAAGTCGCCTACTATAAGTGATTATATTCTGGTATTGAGACAGAGCATAGAAGGGGTGCATTCGTTTATTATAACTACACCAGTATCGGAAAACGGTTTTGTGTTCTTCTCTCATTGTAGAGACTATAATGAGTAATGCCTGATTTGAAGGTTGTAAAAGTTATATATGGCTTAAGGCTGGTGTTGGAATTACAAATTGCAGACAGATTTATGATTTTTTAAGTTGCTGTCATATTTGGACACATTATTAGAGAACTGTATGTAAGTTGCTTGATACAGAGACTCCAGTCTCAAATGCGTAAAAGTTATCTGCTTTACTCTGGAGGACAAGTAAGTAATGCATAGCGATGACGTCTTTCAGTCTCAAAATATTAGTCTTAAGTATAATGTAATACTAGGCATCACTCTATGTGGAGTAATAGTCATAGTCCTGTAGTATAGACAGATATAATTCGTATAACTCAGAACTGTGCCGGCGAAGAGGGTCTCACAGCAAAGATGAGAAAGAGTTCACATTTTCTAGTACGAGTATTTTCTTTGAAACCTCAAACAATGATTTATTCTCTGTGATTGAATTCATTTGCTTCGCTTAGGTATCTCGCTTTAAAATATGCAATAAACATCCATTTTGAATTCAAAGAATGGACCATCATTTTTTAGTGATTGTACTAATTAGAATACAATCCTTTCTAATTTAGTTGAAAATCATTCAAACTAGGTTAGGCTAGGTTGGCTGCCTACACGAGAGTGCAGACACACTTAGACCAGTGAAGGTCCTTTGTGATACCCTGGATAAAACCATTAGGCCACTCAGGGACTAACAAAACCAATCGGACAAAGCGATGGATGCTCATGACGTGCAAGGACGCCAGATCGCAGAGATCGTCAAGGAAGGGGACCCTAGATGGAGCATTCTTTTATGCGATAGGGCCGGACAAGTGCATAGGAGGTGAAGGATGATTTCCTCCTCCTCCTCGTCCCTACCCTGGTACCCTGTCTGGCGAGGTCGTCAGCCCTGCAGTTACCTGGAATGTCTCTATGGCCCGGCACCCAGCAAAGGTGAATGTTGAACTGCTCTGTCATCTCCATAAGAGATAGACGACAGTTTAAGGCAGCCTTTGAAGTGAAGGAGAACGATTCCAGGCTGTCAGTGAAAATGCCAATATCCCTAACAGACAATACATTACATTTCAGCCAGGACAGGGCTTCCTTAATCGCCATGATTTCCGCCTGGAAAATGCTACAATTATCATCACTCAAACTTACTTGATGTTACTTTGGATCAAGTGCACTAAATTAAAACTCAGAAAAGAGTCTGTATGGCACGCAATTAGTGATGGGCGCATTCGAATTGTGATATATAATCGATTATTTTCGATTCGACAAGCCAATACCAGAGGCACAATCTATCACAAGTCTGTACAACTGCTTGCATACGCCGATGATATTGACATTATTGGAAGAACTCAGCGGTCTGTCACCGATGCGTTTGCAAGCATTGAGGCGGAAGCGGCCAAAATGGGTTTAGCGATAAACGAAGGCAAAACCAAGTATATGCTGTCAACAAGAAGCGACAATCAACACCGATGACAGAACGTCAAAGTGGCAGCTATAACTTCGAGGTAGTAAGGGACTTTGTTTACCTTGGCTCTGCTATAAACTCAAAAAATAAAATCAGCGCAGAAATCAAGCCATGAATAACTCTTGCCAACCGCTGTTTTTTTGGGCTAATAAGGCAATTCAACAGTAAAGCTCTTTCTCGAACTACTAAGGAGACTCTGTATAAGACCCTGATCATCACAGTCCTGCTTTACGGCGCTGAAACATGGACTTTACTTAAAGAGGATGAAGATATCCTTGGTCGCTTCGAGAGAAAAATTCTCGCAAGATATTCGGTCCCGTTTGCGTTGAAGGGTTTTGGAGGAGAAGATTTAATCACGAACTAAACGAGCTGTACAGCGACATCGACCTAGTCAAAAAACTGCGTATTGGACGTCTGAGATGGCTAGGACATGTAGAGCGAATGGACACCAACGCTTCGGCCCACAGAATCTTTGGACGACGCAGTAGAAGACCTCCTCGCCGTAGGTGGCGCGCACAAGTTCAAGCGGAGCTCAACCAACTTGGAGTGCGCAACTGGAGGCAATTAGCTAAAGACCGAGCTGAATGGAGAGGCTTGTTGGTTGAGGCCCAGGTTCACCCGAACTGTAGCGCCACCTAAGTACGTAAGTAAGTATATTCGATTCTCCAATATCTCGAGATCTCTCGAGACATCGTCTGAAATCATTCGAATGATTTGCTATACCTTACATACAATACTTCTGTCGAAGCAGTGAGAACCGAGAACCAGCGCAAAGGGTAAATACAAAACAAAAGCTCGTGTCTTATCTCTCATGTCTTATGACTCAATTCTGAATTCGAATGATCATTCGAGATATGAGTGCTATATGCATATAAAAACACACTCCCCAAGAATCGAGATATCAGATGTGTAAGTGTATCAGAGTAAAATAGTACTCGGTTCATTCGCTTTGATACTACCGGCCTTTATATCTCGATCGATGTTGGAAAGTATTTGTTTTGTATAAGAGAGTTCTAACAGGATATCTATTGCATAGCTGAGCTGAGAATATGTCGATTGATGAGATGATCATTCCTATTACGGGAACTTGAGACTTGAGACAATATTACCCTAACAAGCCAAATCCAGTAGGACTAAAGGCATTCGTAGCCTTCAATTCGAATGGACTTAGTTTGGATCTGGTTGTTTATCAAGGGTAAAATACCTTTGAAGAATACGTCGAAGAACTTTTTCTCGGCGAATCTTTTGTCCTGAGATTTATTGACTAAAAGCTTAGTCTCTGGTCATTTCTTATATCTTGTGACAGATATTTTACAACAATTTTTTTCCAGTACAGCTACTTTAACACAATACAAAGAAATTTTAAAAATTTTGGTAGCGTTTTGTGGCTTTCGGTGTCAGGAGGTTAATCGTGCTACCTAAAAAACTTTGATGAGCAAATATTACGTACTCGTAAAAAAAAAGAGTAGAAAACACTGCAAATTTACAAGACCGAGAGAAAAAAGTATAATATTGAGGATAGAATTAAAAAAATTACAGACTAAGAGAAATTACTTTACCATAATTTACTAATTTAAATTTTGAAAAAACTAGAAAGGCAAAAGATTTGGACTTGCAAACTAAGACCCATCCATTTGAGCTGGCAATGTCGTCTAGATCCTCGATGTTTCGACCATTACAGCAGTTTCGGCCAGTTGACGTTTTACGTATATAATCCCATGCGATGTAAAGACAGAAACCAGTTGTTTACATTTTTTCAACTTTAAAGTTGTGTGTAATATTTGCTGATTATGCTTCGTTAGGCATTCCCGCAGGTGGATGGCACGAGTGGAATTAAATCCGATGTGTTGTAAACAGAGTACGCATTCAGTTCGGTTCTGACGGATTCAAGATTAGTTTTAAGATCAGACAGTTCCGACGTCTATTCGGTTATTATTATTGCCTTGGTGATAGTGTATTTAGTGTTGAGTGATGATTTTATTTCAGTGACATCAGTTTTAAGACTAATAACATCCGAATTAGTGCTCAGGAGTGATGATTCAAGGTGAGCAACTTTATGATTTAATTAGCCAACAGTGTTTTTTTATGTCTTTGATTTGCTAGTCTAATTTTTCCGAAATTTTTAACTCTATTTCGGACATTATTTTTTTTTGACAGTAGGCTTATTATATACTTTGTTTAAGCAACCCTTCATCCATCCATGTGTGGGATATATTGTCCTATTCAGTACACCAGGTTGTAGTTGTGGAGAGTGAAGTACGCAATCACTTTATTGAGACATATAAATCAATAACATTTGTTTCTTAAATCCAAAGGTTAATTTTTGGTCGACATAAAGATATGTCTGACTGAAACTATACTTTAAACAAATGATATTAGAATCGATTAAAGATCTAACAAGTGGGTTAGGATAAGAACTGATTCGTTTCACCTTTTTAAGAGAAGTTCGATTTGGTATATCATTAAAGGTGTCACTTTTGTTGATTCATATATGACTTTATTAGAAAACCATTTTTTGTTCGGTTTTCTGAATTTTCCACAGCAAAATCTCACCAATTTTCGTTCAAAAACTTCCATTTCCTTGGCTACAATAGGAGATATTATAAACCAAATTGAAAAGCCGTACGTGAGAATGGGCCTAATCTTATACATCAGTGTCTAAGTTTTCCCCGACATTTGCTTAGAGTTTAGTAATGGTTTTAACGTCATAGATACAGTACTACCTCGATAATGTAAGCTTCGATAATGTGAATTTCCCGATAAGGTAAACTCACAAATCTATGTATTACTATCTCTATAATGTGAACTTTGAAATTTTCTCACCTCTATAATGTGAACTTTTCATCAATATTTCGCATTTTTCTTTTGTTATTCTTTTGATATTAGCAATTATTTGTCTAGACATGTTTTTCTATCTTGTACCAAATGCTACTTATTAGGCGAAGAACCTTTTTCATCTCATATGTTGTTATGTTGTTAGATCCTTTAACCCCTCGGGGGGCATAGGGCGTCAACCACGCCTGCGCGCCATCGTGTTCGAAGTTCTGCAACGCGTTTGAGCTGCCTCCAACTCATTCCTAAAGAGCTCGATTCCTCCTCAACTGTTCTGCGCCACGTTTGCCTAGGGCGTCCCGCTATTCTGCCTGCCTGGGTGAGCGGATTCCACTGCATGGCGTATTTCGCAATGGAGTTGTCTTCGCGCCGTAGGGTGTGTCCAATCTATTGCCACTTGCTTCTTCGTATAGTAATGCTTATAGGTTCTTGGCCCGTTCTCAGATAAAGCTGTTCGTTAGAGATGCGGTTCGGCCAAAAAATCCTCAAGATGATTCTTAAGCATTTGTTTACAAAGACTTGCAGCTTCCGTGTGTTAATGGTGTCCACCTTCCAAGTACTGCACCCATAAAGCAGCACTGATTCTACGTTGGAGCGGAACAGTCGCAGCTTGGTTCTTAAGCTGATAACATTGCTTCTCCAGATTTTAGATAGCATTCCGAACGCAGCTTTAGCCTTCCCGATTCTGCTGCACACATCCAGTTCGGTGCCACCGCGATTAGCCGAGACCACACTTCCTAAATAAAGAAAGTTATCAACTTTCTCGACTTCCTTTCCGGCAATGTTAAGTTGAGCGCGGTTGTTAGAAGAAGTGCTCAGGGCTTTTGTTTTGGCTGTGTTTATTTTTAGCCCCACTTTGTTTGCCTCAGCTTCTAGATTTTGGGCCATCAGATGAAAATCCATTATCCGATGTGAAAGTAGACAAACATCGTCAGCGTAATCTAGGTGTTTAAGGTAAGATGTCATAGTCCAACGAATTCCATAATTAGCTTCCGTCAATGCTGCATGGAGTACATCGCTGATAACCACCAAAAACAATAGTGGTGACAGTATGCACCCTTGACGTACTCCACTTTGGACTTCAAAATCCTCCGACACCTTACCATTGTGCACGACGTGACACTTACCGCCCTCGTATGTAGCCTTGATAATAGCTATAAGTTTTTCTGGGATGCCTCTCCTGCGCAAGGCCAACCAGATAGCATCTCGATTCAATCTGTCGAAGGCTTTCTCGAAGTCGATAAACATTAAATGTAGCGGAGACCTATACTCAACGCATTGCTCGATAATGATCCGTAAGGTGTTTATGTGGTCAATGCAGGAGGATCCAGCGCGAAAGCCTGCCTGTTCGACATCGAGAGTTGAATCTAAATGTTCTTTAATTCGTTCTAGAATTATTTTAGCTATTATTTTAGCCACGGCTGGAAGAACGCATATACCTCTCCAGTTACCGCAATCCATCAAGTTTCCCTTCTTTGGAAGTTTAATGATCATCCCCCTTTTCCACTCCTGTGGAAATTGTTCACTATCCCAAGCTCTCCGTATTAGGGGATGCAGCAAATCCGCCGATGTATTTGGCGCCGCTTGAAATAGCTCGGCAGGGATGCCATCAATACCCACCGCCTTGTTCTTCTTGAGGGACTTGATTGCTGTTATTATCTCGGTTTTACTGGGAGGTGCGGTGCGAATTCGGGAATTTGTTGCTTCGAACTGCTCATTCGAATTCGAGATCATACCGCCATCGTCTATGTGATTTAGCACTGTAGCAAAATGTTCTCTCCATCTAGTGAGCTGATCCTCATCCGAAATCAGAAGGTTACCGTCTAGACTCTTCACTGGATGTTGTTTGGAGTTTCGACCACCGATGAGCTCCTTAGTGATGCTATAAACAGTCCTACTGTCGCACCTACTCGCTGCTTCTTCAGCCCTTGAGGCCAGTGAGTTGATATATTGACGTTTGTCACGTCTCACACTACGCTGCACTTCTTTCTCCTTCGCACGGTATTGGGCTTCAAGCTCGGTTCTCTCTACTGCTGAGGCCGCTGCAATCCGAGCCTTGATTGCTGTACGCTCATCGATCCGTCTCCAGGTGTCTGTAGAAAGCCATGTGCGGTGGTGTTTCTGCTTTTTACCGACATACGTGCGTGCCCCAGTCGCAAAAGCATTTTTCACAGCACTCCAGTGGTCATCCATGTTCTCTATGCTGCTGATTGCTTCTGCTTCTAAGGCAAGATGGTCCCTGAACTGTTGGCGCACTTGGGGAACCTTGAGCCTGTCGATATTAAACCTGGTGATGTTAAGTAGGTTTGAGCGGTTGCTGTTGACGGATGTAGTACGAAGGCGTAAATGAGCTACCATAAGATGGTGATCTCGTTCTAGTCCGACGTCAGCTCCACGTCTGTTTCGGACGTCCAGGAAACAATTTCTAAAGCGGCGACTGATCGCAATGTGGTCGATCTGGTTGGATGTTCGTTGCCTATCAGTAGAGACCCAACTGATTTTGTGGCAGGTGTTATGCTTAAACAGCGTACCTCCGATGACTAGGCGGTTGGTATTGCAGAAGTCCACAAACCGCTCACCGTTATCATTACGGTCTCCCACGCCGTGAACTCCCATCACGTGCTTAAGCATGGTGTTGTCGCTACCCACCTTGGCATTGAAATCTCCCATCACCATTACGATGTCCCCATTAGGCGTTTGGTTGTAGGTGGCGCCTAAGTGGCTATAAAAATCATCCTTTTCGTCCTCAGTCGCGTCTAGAGTCGGAGCATAACACTGTATGATCTTAATTTTTCTAATTCTACTCTGGAACCTAGCCGTCAATATCCGGTCATTATGGGGTTTCCAGGATATGAGGCTACTACGTGCTGTTGGAGTTAGCATGAGTCCTACTCCGGAACTCCGTGCACTTCCAGCTGGTTTCCCAGAGTAGAGCATGACAGTGTTTTTGGTTGGGGAGATGAATTCCCCAGCATCGAACCATCTTATCTCGCTCAGCCCTAAGATGTCTATTTTATACCTTGCGAATTCTCGTTCTAATTGGAGGAATCTGGCGTTATAAGGCCCTTCCTTGAGTGAGTCCAGGAGGGTCTTAACGTTCCAGAATCCGATCGTTGTCCGTGTCCGATAGCCAAAGGTCGTCATCAAATTATCCGTCCGTATCCGAGGCGTTGGTTTTCGTTTCGGAGCAGTAAAAGTTTTTACGGTTGCGGCTCGCTGGGCCACAGACCAACCGACACTTATCCTGGTTTTTGGCGCAGGAAGCTCGCCATTCGTCCTCTCCCGTTAGCAATTTCCGAAGAAATCCCCAGATGGCACCACGAGGAGGTGGGAGTAGGGCTTACTAACAGAGCTGCTAGCATTCGTTATTCGACAATTTTCTTATTTTTAGTTGAAAAAAACGTTCCAATAATGTGAACCCCTCCAAAATGTGAACAGGCCCTTGTTTTAATTAGTTCACATTATCGAGGTAGTACTGTACTATTTTTGCCCTCTTTAGGACTTTTCTTGCATGCATATTAAAAAGAAATCGGTTATGGAAATTTAAACCTAGATACTTAGTTTCACAACGCAATGGTTTCAGGCTATCATTTATTTTCAAGGTAAGTGATTTGCTTTCTTTGACTACTAGATAGTGTCCTTTTCTACTGGCATTTCTAAAACACGTAAGACCACATTTATCAGTGTTGATTTTGAGTCTCCACTTTTTAAAATAATTTTCCACATGTGGAAGTTTTTGCTTAATTTTATTAAGGGCCACGCTTGGCCGTATATCACCAGCTAATATAGTGGTGAAGTACGCAATGGGAATGGTAAACTGGAGGAGTCCGTCTTTGTATTTCCTCTCAACCGGGAACTGGTACGGGATGGTGGGTTCCTGCTACCTGTCCGCATGGCCTCAGAGAAACTGACACCTTACCCTTCATGCCATTAGTGAGAGTACCAGCCAACTCAATTATGCCCTTATCTATTATAGTGGGAGTGCCCCCCAACCCACTATTACCCTTATCTACCGAGTGAGAGTACTTGTCTGCTAGCGTCAATGGGTGCGGTGTCCGCATCCTCACTGTCGCTAGCCAGTAACTTCCTCTTACTCTTTCTTTAATTCAGAGGTGGACGACTGTGGAGACCAAATGATGTCATCGTCGCCCAGTTCCATCACCGCCGTCTGCTTGGAGAGTATTTCCGCTGTTTTTGTATCTTTTTTTTATGTTTTGTTAGTTTAGGTTTTCCATTTTTGTTCCCACGAATATGCACGGTACAACTGTCAATCTTAGGTTACCGGCATGCTAAGGTAAGGGACTTCTTACTGTGAACCCTACCAGGGTGCCCGCAGAAGCTCGTTAGGACTGACTTAACCCTCAGTATTTCATCCCTTGGCATGGTTCTAAAGACACCACAAGGGTGTCTATCTATTGTTACCTCATTCTCGATGACCATTGGGAACGTTTGAATGCATGCGTGTTAGTGTAAGCTAACACTAATCTAGCGAACTAGAATTAGTCATTTTCGGCTAATGCCCACGTGGAGGACTAGAGAAGACGATTTTTACCCACCAAAAATACTGCTTTGCTATGGCTTCATTTTTATTGAGTTGCTACGTAGCAAAGAGTCGTCGAACGACCAAATATTCACAAGCAGGAATTAGAGGCAGAATTATTCTCGAACGATTATCGCTTTCCAACGGGTAGGGGATTTCTGGTTGACTATCTCATATACCTTATCTCTGACTTAAGAATGTAGATTAAGCTACACGAAAACGATGATAAAAAAAATATGGAAAACCCTAGTGTAGTCTAACGTTAAGAGTTTGCATTTGTATGAGTTTTTGGTGCCTGTTTTCACTGATCGGCCTGCACCTTGTACAGCCGGGAAAGTAAGGGTGAGAGAAAGACGGTAAGCCAACAATAGGTAAGCCAAGAACTGAAAACCGGGTTTACCCAAATTTTTTTTTTTAACACACTAGTGCAAGGTATCCCGTCTCCTAGTCAAACGGTGCTAATATCTTAGAGCTATCTTGTACTACGTTTCGACCAAACCGAAATGCGAAGAAAAGATTTCGTAATGCCACTGGCATTCTGAAGAGTAGTTACTTTTGACGGCTGCGTTTGTTTTTCGTCAGAACTTGAAAATGATTCTTACTTACTTACTTACTTAGGCAGCACTACAGTTCAGGGTGAACCTGGGCCTCAACCAACAAGTCTCTCTATTTAGCTCGGTCTTTAGCGAATTGCCTCCAGTTGCGCAATCTAAGTTGGTTGAGGTTTCCTTGAGCTTGTGCGCCAGGGCGAAAAGTCGCTCTACTGCGTAGTCCCTTTACTGCGATGATTCCCTCTACTGCGTTATACCTCGGGGTTAGATTCGAAGACTCTGCGGGCCGGAGCGTTGGTGTCCATTCGCTCTACATGTCCTAGCCATCTCAGACGTCCAATACGCAGTTTTTTGACTAGGTCGATGTCGCTGTACAGCTCGTATAGTTCGTGATTGAATCTTCTCCTCCAAAACCCGTCAACGCAATGGGACCGTATATCTTACGAAGAATTCTTCTCTCTATGCGACCAAGGATATCTTCATCCGCTTTCAATAAAGTCCATGTTTCAGCGCCGTAAAGCAGGACAGGGATGATCAGGGTCTAATATAGTATCTCATTTATTGTTCGAGATAGAGCTTTACTGTTGAGTTGCCTTATTAGCAAAAAAAAAAAACAGAACAGCGAATGGTAGGAGCAAAGAATCCTTAAATCCTGCATTGTTGTCGTTTTAAGAATTAATAGCAGAGCCAAGGTAGACAAAGTCTCTTACTATCTCGAAATTGTAGCTGCCCACTATGACATTCTGTCCAATTTTTCGATGTTGATTGTTCCTCCTTGTTGACAGCATATACTTGGCTTTGCCCTCGTTAAACCTCGCCAAACCCATTTTGGTCGCTTCTGCTTCAATGTACGCAAACGCACCGGTGACAGCCCGCTGGGTTCTTCCAATAATGTCTATATCGTCGGCGTATGTAAGCAGTTATACGAACTTTTGACAGCCTATGCCTCTGGTGTTGGCTTTTGAGTTCCGCTTAATCCGTTCAAGTACAATATTGAAGAAGTCAACTGACAGCCCGTCACCTATTCTAAAACATTTTTTGACGTCAAAGGTCTCGGTTAGGTCATCACCGATCTTGATGGAGCAGCGAGCACTGTTCACCATCATCCTGCACAGTCGAACAAGTTTGCCAGCGATGTAAGAACTAGAGATGGCTCTATATAGCTCTTGTCTATAGATGCTGTCATAGGCGGCCTTGGAATCGATAAAGAGATAATGAGTATCGATTTGGACTTCTTGGGTTTTCTCCAGGATCTGCCAACGTGTGAAAATTTGATCGATGGTGGACTTTCCTGGCCTGAAACCGCACTGATAAGTTTCAAGCGTTCACACAATATCGCAGAAAAGATCTTGCATACGATTTTAATGAGACTGATGCCTTTATAATTGGCGCAGTTGAAGGCGTCTCCTTTCTTGTGGGTCGGGCAAACGTTGCTGAGATTTCATTCATCAGGCATGCACTCTCATGTCAGAGATGAGTTGGTGTATGCTCGCTCCCATCTCATCACCAGCTGCCTTGAAAACTTTGGCCGGTAACCCGTCAGGTCTAGCAGCCTTGTTGGATTTCAGCTTCGATATTGCTATGCTCACTTCGCTTTAGTCAGGTGGACGGACAGTTTGACTATCATCGCCTATGTTGGATGGTTTATACTGCCCGAAAATGTATTCATTATTCGTGTATTCGTTTTGCTAACCTGCCAACTGAAAGTAGATTTCACTTGGATTTCATATAAATGCTTAGAAATGTGAAAAGGATTTGACTTGAGTCTGGCGACAACTCTGATTTCGGCTCAATTGAAACGTACTATTAGAGCTACTCACATCAAAAAGTCCCAATACTACAATTGACATCACAGGGTTATTTCTATTCAACGCGGTTTATGGAAAATTAGCAAACTTTCACCTCATTCAACCTCATTTGCAAATTTATTTAGCTTTTTCTGAGATGAAAACCTCTAACAGAATGTGTATAAATTCGCACATTTGCAATTATAAATTTAATAATCCGCGAACCGTTAGAAATAACGACTAAGCCATTTATATAAATATAATAATTTATTGAAATTTGCATATCTTTATTTGTTGTTATATTGGAACGAAACCCGCATATCTGAATTATATTAATTGAAATGCAAACTAATTTGCATTCAGTAGTACTAGAAGCCGTCTATCAAATCCAGTTTGATACTCCAGCGGTTATTTACCAAATTTAAAAGCATCTTCTTTTAACGTATCGGAGTTTTAGTCAAAAATATGATAAATATGGAAATACAAACTAAATTTCGATGCCATCAATGAAACACTGACCCAGATTCAGCAGACCATTACCTTCCTTTTGATTTTTCACTGAAATACAAAATAATTTTGAAATCAGAACAGCTGCTTAAAAGAATTTGCACAGGTACTAAAGCATAGCCTTGAGTCAATGTCTAGATAAAAAAGGATAATAACCTGTCAAGTATTTTATTTCAATTTTTATGTTGAATTGGTTTTTAGTGCGACCCAAATGCAAATCGAAATCGAAATTATTTAACCCGACAAAACGAACTGTTTCCTGTTAAAAGCATGTACTCACATATAAATATAAAATACTTTGTATCTCACGTTCTAAAAGAACATACTCGTATAGGTTTATTATTTTGAATGTATCTAAAGTGGAAACACCCACATATTTTTATTCATTTTTTTTTTACTGGACTTTGGTTTGGTTTTTTGCACGAAACTATAATGCTGGCTACCAGGTATGTTGTGTGCTTAAGCTATTTGTGATCATGCTTTTGTAGCGCATGTTAGTCATGGACTAACCATGATTGAAAGACAAGCCTAGGCTAACACCACACCTTCAAAACAGGAACATTTCAATGCAACGAAATAAAAACTTATTGCATGTAGTGAAGCTTGTAAGTTCGCGCTTTAATACTTAGTGTGTGGTATAGCACCTTTGTGTTTAATTATACGTATGCGGTGTATAATCAAACTACTTGCACAACATTTTTATTACGCCTTTGGTTCATGCAAATCGAAAAGATCACAGAAATTGGAGAAAGTTGGTAACATCTATCTTAGTGTAAATAAGGTTATGAAGCCGAGTGCCAGTTAAATAATGACCACAGGTGTTAAGAAAAAAACTACAATGCATGCGCCAAAGAGTATGAAGGACATGTTTTCCTTTGGGCGTTTCGCCAGGGCAACAGTGGTTCGAAGATGAATTAAGATCAAGGGTCCCTCAATACATCGATGAAGACCAGCTACGAATCTTGGTAGGGCAAAATTCTGCTTCAAAGGTCGAGTGGTCTAAAGGAGTAGTCTAAAGGCACGCAATTACATGAAAACGGAAAGTTCTCACTTAGCTTATGCCTATCAACTCCTACTCTCCCACATTGGAGACTGATAGGCGCTTTGCAAGATCCTTGGCGGCAGCAGACGAAAGAGGGGGCTCTCTCGCCCTTTCTGGCTAGACCACTTTCTCTCGTTCCAGTCAAGTGTCCTGACCAGAAACTGCACTGATAGGGGTCTCCTTTGTTGTGGATCGGTTAAACTGTGCTGAGATTCCATTCATCAGGCATACACTCATCTGACGAAGTCATAAAGATAAGTTGGTGTATGTTCTCCACCAATTCATCACCAGCAGCGTATGAAAATTTTGCGGGTAATCCGTCAGGTCCAGAAGCCTTATTTGACTTCAGCTTTGATATTGCTATCTTCACTTCGATTTGATCAGGTGGACAAACATTTTCAGTAACATGGTCTATGTTGAATGGTTCATTCTACCTGACAGTGGAGTGTTGATCTTCATCGCCGTAATACAGTTTGCGGAAGTGTTTTTTTTTCCATATTCTTAGCACCTACTGTAAAAGCCCGTAGTAAATGTAAGTTGCACTTACTGGATGGCGGTTTTATCGGCTTTGCAGCTTCAAATCTCTTCAAATTGTTCAGATGAACGTGATTTGATAATGGTCGGAAAATTCCACGTACATATCCAAAGGTCGTTGTCCTTATTCTGTATGCTGGGGTCGCCAACAGTTGAATCATTTTCATCCGAGGCTTTTTGATTTTTTGATTGTTTTGTAACCATTAGTTTTTTTCGTGGTAGGAACGTTAACCCGACGACACAACTCCCAACTTGGTGGACTTATTCCTTTTGTTATACTCCTAGTACGCGGGGTCGGGTACACCGGTGCCAGTAGTCCACTACAGGAGTGGAAGCTGCCCATGGCCCATTATTTGGGGATTTGCATTGCGATTGATCGGGAAACTACTAACTGCTCAAAACTTGGCTTTGGCCAATAGCGCAACAATCAAGATCGTGATGAAGTGCTTGCTTTACCTCCTAATGGTGGTGCCCGGACAACTATACGTATAAATCCTTATGCGTGTAGGCTAAAATTGCAAGTGCGAGTTTTGGCTATTGTACCTGGACAAAGATGGATTTCTGGAATGTAAAGACGCTCCTCGACTCAGGAAGTGAAGGACCTTACAATGCCAGATTCATTTAATTGGAAAAAAAAGTCATGCAATATAGACTGTACATTTTGGGGGTAAGAGAAATCAAGTGGGCGCCGTGGCGTAAGTGGTTAGTGTGTCGGATCACTACGCATGAGGTTCCGAGTTCGAATCCCAGAAAATACCAAAAAGTTTTTTCACGGTCCCACCTCTCGCGAGCGTCTGACAAACATCCGAGAGTATTGTTGTCACGAAAAAAGCTTCTCAAATCGCCGTTTGGATTCGGCATTAAACTGTAGGTCCCTTCTATTCGTGTGAAAAATATAACGCACACAACATGAGTGGTTGCGAGAAGCTAGGCCCTGGCACTTTAAAGAGCTGTTGTGCCAAATATTTTTATTTTTTTTTTTTTCTAAATCAGGTGGTTAGAAGCGGGCGAGTACCAGTCGCCAACGTGTAACACTATACTTCTCCATTCCGTTAGACCATCCGGAAGTCCGCGGGTCTGAGGAACTTGAGATCCAAAGTGGGGTAAGACAAGGCTGTATTCTTTCACTAATATTATTCCTATTGGTGATTAGCGATGTGATGTGCTTCGTCCAGCACACCATCCAACGACGGAAGTGGCAGTGAATTGGTCACACGTTCCGATAAGGTAACAGTTCCATAGCGAACCATGCTATGCAATAGAACCCTTTAACTCTGGATGCCACAAGACCTGGCGGTCTGAGGAGAACAAGGCACAGAACAGTCGAGTAGGAGGCACGGCAATTGGGGAGAGCTGAGATACATTGGTAGAAACCGTACACGATGGCGCGTAGGCTTAGTAGAGGCCCAAGGATCCACAAGGGGATACAGGACATAAGTAAAAGTAAGTATGGCACATTATCAATAATCGATTAACTATCTTCGAATACCTATACGCAGTAAGGAAGTGCTTGTCCACTGATTCGCAGCTCGATTACCAATGATTCTCCTTATAAAAGCGTTAAGGAAAAAACATGCATGCCCGTCGTGAAAAAAACTTCTTCTTTCAATTTCCCCGCTAAACACAAAATAGGGTTATTTAAAAAAGTGGTGTTAAGTACCGGAGAAGCAAATATGTATCGTGAATAATAATTCGAAGAACGATTAACCCAGGACTTGTGTCCTCTTTTTTTAAATTGCTTATATTTTCCGGAGAAAATTTATTTGCGATAGAGCTGATTATATAAAAACTTTCTGTATTCTCATAGTCATTTTCTTAAACTCACGATTCTGCTTGTACGCCTCAGCAGGCAACAACATCAAAATCAATTTAGTGACGTAGATCGTACCGATATATACGAGTACAACTGCCGACTACATATGAAGCCATTACCATTCCGCGGGCAAATCATTTCACAAATAATTGAATAAACACAAGTCTCAGTATTTTGCTGATTGAATAGTAATTGCTTAATTCGTGTTTGCTTAGGAACTTAGTTAAATCCTCAGGGATTTACCTCTAGAAAAACATAAAAGCAGTCCTCTTCGACTTTCCGAATCTAATTCATAATGTATCCGGTTCGCGCGTCTATCCTATTCGAGCTATTCTCCATAATATTTCCACATGTTGCAACCTTTGGCATAAACATAATCGCTGTTATCGATTACGATGAATTGCTTGTCCAGTGTACCTACAAACTCATGAAGAAGTACTTCTACTCGGGTGAATCCCTCTCTGGGTCAGTGTTGGCTGTGAGTCTTACATCAGCCTCACCACATCTACAAAATCGCATGCTGCAGGTCTTTCAATTAGACGCAGACTATTCCTGGTCCATTATCGTTCGTTATCCCAGAGAACCAGTACAATCGAAGTCATTCAAATTGATTCTACATGAGAAACCTCAAACTTACTTTGTTGTCGTGGAGAATTTGGACGATGAAGACATGGAGGAAGTGTTCGATGATTGGAAATCGATGGCAAATTGGAATCCTTTGGCACAATTTGTAGTATTCTTCTCCACTATGGAGGAGACAGAAGAGGAGATGACCGAAGTAATGATTGAAATTCTGCTGATGTTTATGAGCCGGAAGATTTTCAACATCAATGTCATTGCCCATACGGAGGAAGATGGACATGTGTACTCAAAAACTGCATTTCCATATGAACCTGAAAACCATTGCGGAACTCGAGTAATTGTTTTCCGAACGTTGGATATTTGTGACTTTGATGATGAGGAATCGGGAACTGTATACGTTGAAGAGCATAATCGGGGACTGTTTTTGGATAAAATCCCAAAGGATTTAAGTGGTTGTCCTTTGGCGGCATATTCGAGAGCATGGGAGCCGTATATGTTTGTGGAAAATGGTCAAATGAAAGGTATCGAATGGATGTTGGTGAAGACAATCGCAGATAGTTTGCATATTGAAATTGAGATTCTAATTCAGAACAAGACTTTGTTTCACATATTCCAGGGACTCATTGATGGGTAAGATGAACATTCATTTAAGGCCTGCGGTTCCATACAGTGAATTACTTTTGTTACATTTGTGCGGAAATTTGTTTATGAGAAATTTAATTTATGTTATTTAAGTGACAGTGGGCGCCGTGGCGCAAGTGGTTAGTGTGTGTGCCCTTCGGACACGATACTAAACTGTAGGTCTCTTTCATTCATGTAAAAAATATAACGCACAGAACTCGAGTGGTTGCGAGAAGCTAGGCCCTGGCACTTGACGAGCTGTTGCGCCAAATGTTAAAAATCGAAGCCATGAACGGAAAATAACGTCATCAAGATGACGTCCTTGTTTGTCCAGGCGCTCACAAAGACGAGTTAAAAATTCTCACTGTTCAATCTCCGCCTCGAGCAGTACCTGGTCTCAAAGAACCAGTGGTCCTGAAGTTATCCATCTATCCTAAAATTGTGTTCCTAGTTGGAACGGTGTTGTGGTTCTCGCCATCTGATGTTGAAGTGACTTCGAAATGCTCACTGTGTAGCGACTACCGAACCAGCCGTATCACGATAGGTGTTGTTCACAAGCACACACGATGTTGAACTGTCCAAAGCTTCATGGCAACTGAAAGGACACATAATAAGAAGTGTATACCAACCATTCCAAAAATATCAGACCGCCCAGAGGCACCGGGGAGCTACAGCACTACTATACGAAGAAGCAAGTGGCAAGGGATTGGACACACCCTACGGTGCGAAGACAACTCCATTGCGAAATACGCCATGCAGTGGAATCCGTTCACCTAGGCAGGCAGAATAGCGGGGCGTCCTAGGCAAACGTGGCGCAGAACAGTTGAGGAGGAATCGAGCTCTTTAAGAATGGGTTGGATGTAACTCAAACGAGTTGCAGAACTTCGAACAAGATGGCGCGCATGCGTGGTTGACGCCCTATGCCCCCCGAGGGGTTAAAGGATCTAACAATAGCATTTTAGATATTTCCTCATTACAGACGTAATTGATGCGGTGAAAATTAGGGCGGAAGAATGGTACATACCTTACGCTTCGTGGATTGGGGTAAAGCGAGCTCATTTGTAACAGCTCAGTGCAATCGACATACAAAGAGAATTCTCGGCATTCTCAAAAGTTAAACATTTTCGAACGATCTTTATACGGGGGTCAGTTATATGTCGGACCAAGGAAGACCGCGTAGAGCAAAGCGGATGAACCTGCTCTAATGAATTCAGTTCTAAATAGAACTTTGCACCGCCATTCTTCAAGGTACGATTTGATCCAAGCAATGAACCCCGCTTGAAAGCCAAGACTTTAAGGTTGAAAGGAATGATGCCATGCGAGATTTTATCAAAAGCTTTAAATCGATGGCAACTACATCGACTTATTTGCCATCCTTCAATGCGAACAGAGTACGAGATACGAGTTCCGTTAGATTTCTGGGTGCTAACCTTCCCTCAAATGATCCGCGCTTATTAGAGGAAAAGATAGACTTGCAGTGAAAGAACATTTTATCGCAAACGATGCATTCGCGGATCTTACTTAAAGGTACAGCCATGCTACAAAGTCTTTGGTAAGGAATCGAGTAATTTCTGAACTACTAATCAGTCCCACACACTTGTTACTCATAGATTTTTGACGATTTTGACGAAGTGAGTTCGCAGATAGTCCCCTTGAGAATGAATTTCTAATAATCCATTTGCTTAGATCATCCTAAGAAAGTTTAAAAGTTTCTGCGATTATGTACGCCTAAAACTCATTCAGATATAATTTTAAACGTCTCGTTCCATTCCACTTTTCTACGCAGTAATTGTACGTCGCGTCGCTTGTCATAAGGTCATCTTTTCGGTACGTTCGATGCTTCAGGAAGTACGTTCCTCCATTCTTATGGCGAAGTGCTATCGAAATTCTTAGATAACGCTTTCTTTAATGCTCAAACAGTGCCTATATTTATCGACCAATGACGAATACACATGTGGTATTATACCCGGTGTTCAGCTATTTGAAAGACTTTGCTTAAACTTTACTAAAAAATAAATTACGAATTCATAAAAATCGGCTTTTCATGCTTCCCTTAGGCCAAAACTGTTCTAAATGCCTTCAGAATCTTAAAAACGAGTTTTATCATTGCGTGCTTATCACTACAGATATCTTTCACATCACTACTTTTGTCGTAAGCTACAGCGTTTGAGAAGTTTGAACCCTCAGATCCATACTATACTACTGAGTACTGCACCCATAAATCAACATTGATTCTACGTTGGAGCGGAACAGTCGCAGCGTGGTTCTTAAGCTTATAGCATTACTTCTCCAGATTTTGGATTGCATTTCGAACGCAGCTTAAGCCTTCCCGATTCTGCTGCACACATCCAGTTCGGTACCACCGCGGTCAGCCGAGACTACACTTCCTAGATATAGAAAGTTGTCAACTTTCTCGACTTCCTGTTCGGCAATGTTAACTTAAGCGCGGTTGTTAGAAGAAGTGCTCAGGGCTTTTGTTTTGGCTGTGTTTATTTTTAGCCCCACTTTCTTTGCCTCAGCTCTTATACTTACTTATATATATTTCTTTTCTTCTTTGCAGTGACATTGACATAGTAATCGGAGGAATCGATGAAGATCCTAATCTAAGTCACCTTCTTTCGGCGAGTGTACCATACTTACAAGATGACCTAACATGGTGTGTGACTAAAGCAAAGAGAACTCTGCACTGGCTTAACTTTCTCCAAGTGTTCAGTCTTGCAACCTACATGACTTACCTCAGCTTCATCTCTCTCAATGCAGTAGTCATCTACATTATTCAAAAATGGTCGTACATTGGGAAGAAACTTCGCAATGATTTCTTAAGCATAGTCCTTGTACTGTATGGAATTGCAATGACTCAATCTACTCGAGCGATTCGTCTTCAATCGAGTTTGCGAATTTGTATGTTTATGTCTCTTTCTGCTGCCCTAATACTGGGAAGTGTCTATAATTCTTTTCTCATAAGTTCCCTAACAAGTCCGAATACTTTGCCTCAGATAAAGAAAACAACGGAGATAGTCGAGCATGAAATGTCCATCACCGGAAGTGTGGACATCATACGACACTTGGACAAGGAAGGAAACGTAAGTTATTAAGCTTCATTTTGATGACCAAAATCTTAGGTTACTCTTCTCAATAGATTTTCAAATACATTCGTCGTGAGTTCACCATGTGCTACAACATCGAAGAATGCCTACAGGGAGCTGCTTACGATGAGCATCTAGCGGTGGCTGTCTCCCGGCAATACTCTATCCACAATCCACGAATTCCAAGGCACTACCTGTACTGCTTCAATCGTGATGAGAATATCTATACTTACTTGGTTACCATGCTAATGCCAAAGAAATTTCATTTATTCCATCAGATCAATCCGATCATTCAGTATGTAATCGAATCGGGACATTTGCTGAAGTGGACAAGAGATTTGGAATTAGAGCGAGTACTGAAAGCCAAACGAAACCTTGATGACGACGGATTCAAGAGTCTGAAATTGAATCAGGTCTTAGGCATACTTGCATTCACTGCTATTCTGGTCGTATTTGCATGTATGGCGTTTGTGGTAGAAATGACTGTATATTCAATGTTTATGCGTGGTACTAGAGTAAAAATTGTCAAATTCTTGCACAGATATTTTTCACAAACGAATTAAATTGCCAACTTGCTATATGAAAACTGACTGTCTTCAGTAAAATGGTCACTCCTTGTTGATTATAAAACACTTGTGCAGAGAGTGGCATTAGAAACATGTTGCAGTAGATACAAGTTTTTTCGTTAATTTCAAATCTGTCGGTAGTGCAGTTTATAATATTACCATAATATATTGCATACTATTAGGCTGCACGGATTGTTTGAATTCGTTTGCTACCGATCACACTTTAAATTAAGGGTTTATGTATGTATGTAAAGAGTGGTCCATCTGTGTTTTTTTTTTTTTTTTTTTTTTTTATTTACATGATATTTAAACACTGACAGCACTTTTGCGCTCAAAAAACTTAGGAAAACAGTATTACATCTCCGCGGTACGAAATGAATTGATTAACCCTTGAACATCGTTGGGTAATATCAAAAACTTATTTCCAGAGAGAGTGCTACGTCGCCGAAACAGTACGAATTTCGAAAAGAAAATACGGTCCATGCCTGCTGTACTCAAGTTTGTGAAGATAGTTCGTGAGATCGGCATGCTATTGATACCACAAGTTATCCGTTTGACTTTTCGTTGTAGAGTGTTATTAAAGACAGATTTTATCTGACAATTCAGAAACGATTCAGGCACTTAAGCGCAATATTCATCGAGCTATTCGTGAAATAGAGCCCCGAACCATCGAATATATACTGCAAAATAATGTGACCAGGGTGGGCTGCTGCCAAGCCAGCTGCAACGGCGGTAGCTATTTAAATGAAATTATTTTCCATAGATAATCGAAGACTCTCCAATAAAGCAAAAACTTTGAAAAATATTAAATGGATTTTTTTTTTATGTAATGGTAGTAATAAATATAAAAACAAAAGCGAACATGTCGTCCGAGCTATATTTATGTTTCATTTAATAATTATTTCAATCCGGCTTTTTTTCTTTGATGTCAACAAATATGCTACAAATGCTCAAAAACATGTATAGGAACACACGTTAAGTAGTATGGGAGACCAAATCGGTGTGCTATTGTTTGATTAAGAGGTAATCTTCTGCTCTGGCCGAATACCTACATAACCTTTTCCACTTGAACGCTTACTCACATTAAACCGATTCCGAAATGGAACAGCAAAAAAGTTTTATTTTAAATACCGAACCATTAAGTCGGTGCTGTATTATGGAGAGCATTTCAATTGCCACCCAAGGCGTTGTTTCAAAAAGAATCGAAACTTACAATGTACCTATACAAGGTGGTCTAAAATGTTTCACCCTATCGAATGATGCTATAACATTTGCAAATGGCGGCAACTGTAAGTTTTGGTTCAATATTTGTGAAATAAACGGATGCAGAATACACGTCGACAAGCAATTGGACGCTAAACTTTTCAAGATCGCAGAATATTCGTGACTATTTTTTTACGGAATAATTCATTAGTGATTTTCGCGATTTTGGCGATCCTGAAGAAAGGAGACCCTCTAAACTGCCCCAATTACAGAGGTATAAGTCTCCTCAACATCGCATATAAGATCCTGTCTGCCGTGTTATGTGAACGCCTACAACCGATCGTCAACAACCTGATAGGTCCTTATCAGTGCGGTTTCAGGCCGGGAAAGTCCACCATTGACCAAATATTCACACTACGGCAGATCTTGAAAAAAACCCATGAATATAAAATCGATACGCACCACCTCTTCATCGATTCTAAAGTTGCCTATGATAGCGTGTATAGAGACGTGGTATACAGAGCCATGTCTAATCTTGGCATCCCTGCCAAGCTCGTCCGTTTGTGTAGAATGACGATGGAGAACTCTCGCTGCTCCATCAAAGTCGGTAAGAACATCACCGAACCATTTGATGTCAGAAAAGGTCTTAGACAAGGTGACGCGCTATCATGCGATCTCTTTAATATAGTACTTGAGAGAATTGTACGAAACTCACAAGCCAACACCGGAGGTACAATCTTTTTTTTGCAAGTCTGTACAACTACTCGCTTATGCCGATGACATTGACATAATCGGAAGAACTCAGCGGGCCGTCAATGGGGCAATTACGAGTATTGAGATCGAGGCAGCAAAGATGGGTCCAGCGGTCAATGAAAGCAAAACAAAATATATGCTGTCTACAAAAAAGTACACCCAACATGAGCGTCTTGGACAGAACGCCACAATAGACAGATATAATTTTGAGATAGTAAAGGATTTTGTCTACGTAGGCTCTATGGTGAACCCCGCAAACGACATCAGTAGGAAGATCACACGAAGAATTACTCTTGCGATTCGTTGTTTCTATGGGCTAAGAGGGCAAAGCCCTATCTCGAACTACTAAGGTAACTCCTTATAAGACACTAATCATCCCAGTCCTGCTGTATGGCGCATGGGCTTTGACAAAACCCGATGAGGATGCCCTTGGTTATTTCGAGAGAAAAGTTCTTCGAGCGATCTTTGGTCCCGTCTGCTTAGACGGTGAGTGGAGGAGAAGGTACAATACCGAACTATACGGCCTGTACAAGGACATCGACTTAGCCAGAAGAGTTCACATACAGCGACTAAGATGGCTAGGTCATTTAGAGCGGATGGAGCCCAACGTTCCCGCTAAGAAAGTCTTCGAATGAGGCAAAGAAAATGACACAAAATGCCTTCTTCAGCGCCATTGCCTTCTTAGCCAACGAATTCGAAAGCGGAAGGTGAAGCTTAGATGTAGAATGATTCCCCGCGAAGACCCACCCCTACATAGCATCAACACGGGTCAACGCTATCCGTGGCCATCACGTCACCGATAATTGTGATGACCCCTATACTTTACTCATCGGATACCTACCTCAGATAAGATCACCTAAGCCCAATCTCATCCATGTTACCCTGGGGTTGGATTTTAGGTAAACCCAAAATCAATTCTCAACTGGCCCACTCAGGAAGTGGTGAAAGCTCAACACTATATCCTCCCAGCTTGTGTTTTAACAGACTCTAAGGCGCTCCAGCCGAAACAGGAAATCATCGACTGCCATATTGCGGTTATCAAACTTGGATGACCCTTCGCTTGGCACCACTGCAACAGTACCGAAGTTTGGAACTTGATTCCGAACTATCCCGAAAACTGTTCGATAGACATCAGCAGCCATCTGTGGGCGCCGTGGCGTAAGTGGTTAGTGTGTCGGATCACTGCGCGTGAGGTTCCAAGTTCTAATCCCAGAAAACACCAAAAAGTTTTTTTCATGGTCACACCTCTCGCGAGCGTCTGACAAACATCCGAGAATATTGTTGTCTCGAAAAGAGCTATTGCGCCAAATATTTATTTATTATTTATTTAGCCGTCAGAATCGTTTGACGATTTTTATAAAGCGATTCAGCAGTTAGATAACAGACTGCGGTTCAAGAAATCATCGAACTACTGAAACAAAATTTCCACAGGCGCATGGGAAAGTTGTTAATTACATTCCAGACCAACAGCCTTCCCAAAATGGTATATATTTGCAGGAACATTGACAAATATCTTAATAGCAATGACCACCAAAGAGGGAGGAACGCTTTTATACCACTTCCACGCAGAAATGTCGTCTCGGAAGTAGATATTGAGGATCGTAGCTTACGAGAGAATTATTGCTACAACCTTGAGGCGTTTCAATAGAAAAAGATTACTAGTCATTTTACCTGTTGGACTTGCAAAAAAAATAGGGCATTCTTTTTTCGAATGCCCTGATCCACAGCGAAATCTCTTCTGCTACAAATGCGGCCAAGAAAATAATACCACCCCGCAATGCCCTAAATGTTCAGAAAACGACCGACGGAGCAGTTTGGCGTCCAGGGGAAATTGTTCCCAGTACCGGAACCCGGATACATCGTAGAAACAGCTAACTGTGACCCTGCTTCCAACATTTACCAGCACCAGTATTCATCTCTGAATATTTCATTGGCTCGTAACCCCTCTCCCATACAAGTTCTTAAGTGTGTAGTAGAGTCAAAAGAATCAGATACATTATTGCCTAAGCCCTCAACTGATGTAACAAAAGTGAAACCAAAGACCTTGCATGAGCGCATCGCCAATTATTATCCGGTCAGAAGTAGAATTTTTGGTACTCATAGCTATCCAGTTTCAGAAAAACTACGAAAGTTGCGAGAAAATTTTCAAGAAAGGAAAAAGATATACCATGCTATAGAGGCTCTTTGTTCCCCATAAGATCCTCGCCCATATGCTACAGTCAAGGTTTTTGGAGAACCCATGCTGGATATGTTAGACAGCGGAGCTAGCATTAGTTGCCTAGGTGCAGGGGGAGTGGAGATCTTAAGCAAAAATAACACTCAAAAAGTTTTCATCTCAGATCCGAACTGGAAAGAGCAAGCCATAGTAGGAAAAATCGTAGTTAATATTTGTTACAACCTTTATGAGTTAAGGCTTTTGCGGATGATCTTGCAATTGCATATGATTCATCTAGTCCCTTAATTGTATGCTGTGAAATAAATCATGATGTTCATTTGTTAAGGACTTAGTTTGCAGTTCATAAGCCAGAAAATAAAACTAATATTTTTTAGTCTCGGAACAAAGGCGCTTAGGGATGTGAATGTTATGTTCCATGCACCTGATGGCACATTATATGTAACAATAATTGCTGTAGTCCTGGTTCTGTATTCTTTAATCCTAATGCCGCCTGCAATGCTCACTGTTTTAAAGTTGACAAAGTGGAACATTTTAAATACCTAGCTCAACAGAGCACTTCGAAAACTTAAAGCAGTATCTACTTTCTTCAATCCGCTGTTTTTACTGCCTTAGGAAATTCTTTACTAACAACACCTTACAAACATACATATGTTACATTTTATATGCCGCTAATCCTTCATGAGGGTTTGGGGGGTAGGGTGCTCAGTTGGACTCTCCGTCCTTTGCGATCCTCTGCCATTGACTGCAAGTCATCACGGGAAATCCGTAGACGGCTCCAGGAGAGATGTCGGACACGACAACCATGGCACGTCTTGGAAGCCGGTCTGGTGGCATACGCATTACGTGACCAAACCATCATTCCGTTCGGAGAAGCTGCTGCGAGCAGCGTCTCGTGTACTCTGGTGTTGCGAACTCGATCCCTACGAATTATTCCAGCAACACCGCGAAGGCAACTCATTCCGGCTGCTTGTATCCGCGATCTTATTCTTTAGGTCACTACCCAAATTGCATGAACATAGTCAACCAACCAAGCAACACCTTAAAAATAGTATATTATGGAATATGTTGCTGGGGTGGTGCTTATCTACGTAAATACATTACAGCAATTGATTGTACTTCAAAAATGCGCCTTAAGAAAAATTTGTAATTCTACCCGCTTAGCTCAAGCTACGGAACTATTTCGTTAAACGAAAATTCTATCAGTTCGTCACTCATTTTATTTTAAGGTCCTAGAGATATTTTCCTTGAGAAGTGGTTATTTTAAAAACCCTACCTATGACCCATATAACATAAGAAGTATTTCTCGCTCTGTTGTTATCCTACCTGCTTTTCGGACTACACATCTTCGAAATCTTGCTTAGAAAACTAAATGCGGCGGGTTTTAGAGGCAGTACTTCCCAATGGTTTGAATCTTACATGCTTAACAGAAAACAATACGTCGGAGTGACCGAGCTCCTAAGTAAGAAACAATAAGTCCAAATATTGGGGTTTCCCGGGTTCGGTTCTTGGGCCAATTCTATTCCTTATGTATGTTAACTCTTTATCGAAGTTATCCCTCAACGAAAAACTAGTCGCTTATGCTGGCGACCTTGCTCTGTCATATGAAACCATAGAACAACGAATGAAAGAGGACATTTATTTCCTCAACATTTGGTTCAATTACGAGTATCATCAAATGGTCTTAAGTAAAAAATCTAAAGGCTTGTGTTTCTCCCTAACTAGCACGCATACAATTAAAGACATATGGTATCGTGGCATCATGTCTCTTGTGGCAATGCCTGCCTATATCCAGAAAGCTGCTTTGAACTAGAATTTGTCGATGAACTTAAATAAATGGGAAATGTAATTGATAACAAGTT
Organism: Brachypalpus laphriformis; assembly: GCA_945910035.1. NCBI lineage: Eukaryota > Metazoa > Arthropoda > Insecta > Diptera > Syrphidae > Brachypalpus > Brachypalpus laphriformis. The sequence continues at coordinate 285,738,626 of OX246754.1, forward strand.
AAATTCGAAATCGCATATTATGTCCTTAAAAAGTGTCTTGTACATTCCTGTAAATAAAATATATTACATGCGTAAGCTAGTCCCTCAAACGCTCTTATTGACAATATATTACGCGTCAATTCAGTTACGACTGGAGTATGGTGTTGCGTGTTAGTGTAGTACCTATATAAGTAACTTGGAACCCATAATAATAGCGCAAAAGGAAATAGTTCGACTGATATTAAATAAGCAAAGATGTAAGGCCTCACTACCCCTATTTCAATCGAAAAAATACTTCCTTTGCATGTTTATAAAACCCTTACAGTTTTCTTTTTAGCAAGGTGGTAGTTCCAACTGTTAGAAAAGAGCTTAGTAGATAATTTCTCAATTTGATTGCCCCTTTTATTTTCAATAAACTGCCTCTTGCACTACGTGATATACTATCGCAGACAAATAAATTTCTTCGAGACCTAAGGATATGTCTACTGTCCAGATCTGAGGTGGAATCACTTCTTCAAGTACTAATATAGCTGACATTGTACCCCACATTTCCTCACACGTTTTTTGTTTCCGTTTTGCCATTTTGTTCAATTTTACTAATTTTTATTGTATCCATAATTATTATCCACCATCAAAAGCTATCACTGCACATGACCATTTTACGAACACATACATAAATACATGTCCACTCACTTCAAATATTTTACACGCTATTTTACTAGTCCCTTTCGGCTCTTACAGTATTTTTATTTATTTTTATTTCTATTCTACCTATTAGCGAATACAATGAACGCTTGGTACTGGTGAACCTTTCCGACCACAAGGTGTCATTATACCATTTTTTCAATCTTACGTGATTATACTTGCTGGCGTACACTTTGCTTTTCAAATAACCCCACAAACAGAGGTCCGGAGGGGTCAAATCTGAAGATCTGGGTGGCCAGTCAATGTCGCCATTTTTTGACAGTACACGCCCAGCGTCTATTTGGCCATATTCCAAGCGACGTGGACAGTCTGTCGGCAATATTCTTTGAATCAATTGCACTTTATACGGAAACAAATGCAAAGCATCCTTCAAAATGCGCCGCAAGGTGGTTCCACTGGCGCCAAAATGCTGAGCGCGGTGACGATACGACACATGTGGGTTCTCGGCAACACTCTCTCTTACCGCTTCAACCAGTTCACTGGAACGTCTTGGGCGTTGACGGTTGATGATCTTCCACTGTCCCGTACTCGACAAAATTCGACACCAAACGACGAATAGTGTTGTCAGACGGTGCTTGTTGGCCACGATATTTTCAACGATATGCACGTTGAGTTAACACAACTGAACGACTATTTTCAATGTACAGCGTCACTATTTCGGCGTACTGAATTGACGTTTTCAAAACATGTCTACCCAAGTCAATCGGTTGATAAATGTCAAAGTTATTCAATGTTTACATACCGACATAAAAGATAGCGCACCCGTTATGTATATCCACTTTGAGTTATTTTTGAATATAATTACTTAAATAGAATTAAGAATTAAGAATAATTGTTAATATGAAATGAAAATACAGTCAATCAAAAAAATAAACTAAACTAAATTGAACATTTTAAAAATTCCGTCATCATCGCATCTTGCCAATTGTTTGATAAGCTACGGCTACCTGAAAATATTCCAAACATTAGATCCTTATTTGCGTTATTTAAAAGTATGAAATCATGGCCTTCTAAATTTAATATTAATGAAATTGAAGTTTTGTTGCTCTACGTTGTTTGATGTTTTGTTTGTTGTTCATATAAATACGAGTACTTATTAGGCGGTTCTCTTTTTTTGTTCAGGTTGAGCTGTCAAAATATGAATAGAATATCTATTGATAGTTATTTTTTATGTTATATTTACTTTCTGCACCAGAACAACAAATTTCGTCCGCCATTTTAATTGTCTTGCAATTTTTTTTTTCTTTATTCTCTCCTGTCAAATATGAAAAATGGCTGTGCTCAGGATTTTGCTCTGAGCTCATAGAGTGCGCTCTGAGCATACTCTGAACGAAAAAAGAAAAACAAATTCAGAGCTCTAATGTTTCTGAGCTAAAAAAGAAACACAACTTTTTTTTCGACAACTCAGGCTCTGCTCTGAACTAAAGAAGAAAAACGCCTATTATTGCTCGAATACTGTGAATTGCTACTTTTTATCTTTTCCTTGTTTTCTTTCTAATTTTCATTTTATTTTTACATCTTTAAATATTAATTTTTAATTGGTCACAATAAGGAAATTTTTTTCAAAGAAAAAAAAGCCATTAACTTCTTTTCATTACTTTGTTGACTTGTTATGTAAGTTATTAAAAATCTGTTATTGAAGGTTATCGTGAATAAATTTTCCTTCGGAATTTCTCCCCCCGAGCAAAAATAAAGTTTCCTTAAAAAAGTGGAAAAAATTCCCCGGAAAAGAAATAAATATCATGAATGACAATTCAAGACGATTTTTGGTGCAATCGCGATATCTATTTATTCCCTGATGAATTTTTTCCCTTATTTTGAAGGTATTTATTTTTTGTTCAAGGGAAAATTTATTCACTATAACCTTGATTAAGAATCATGAATAAAAAAAAAAGGAACGAAAACAGTCCTCAATGGTGAGAACTGATCAGCTCTTTATAATTACTTAGAAGCGGCTTTCTCAGCACTGTATCATATCTGAGTGGAAATAAAATTTCACTGTCTTGATAAACGTTTCTAATGATAGATTTATAGCAACGTTAAATCTATTTCATTGTTCAATGGCTTCAATCAGGCAGATGGCAACGCAACAGCCATTCTAATATTTATTTTCTTATAAATATATGTATTTATTATATCTATATCAAGAATTGTGATTTTAAAGAATGTTTATAATAAAGTAAATTTTGAGTATTGAATCCTATATGCCATCATATGTAGATTCATTTTGAAACATAAACTGTAGCATAAACAAATAATGGAGGTCTTTCTCTATAGAGGCAGCGGTGTTAATTACGTCAATCGCGATCTACCGGTCGTCCGCGATATGATACTCGTATTTGGTCGATCGCCAAACACAAATAAAAATTCCACAGAAAACTTATTTTGGTATTTGGCTATTGAGTCATATAATAATACAGGTCGACATAGTTTTTGTTGTTTTCACATTTTCGTTATACGAAAATATACAATATTTAACAAAAACTGCTTCACCAGAAGTAAATCACTAAAAGTACATAATGTGCGCTTAACTATTAATCTTTCTATGTACTCGTAATCAGGACTCTCGATTTAGGACTAGACATGATAGAGATTATTGATAGAACATGGATCGCTCTAACTTTAAATTCAGGTTTTAGTAGAAGACTGTGTACAATTGGTTTCTTAAGCCAGTCATTTACTATTTATGGTGTTGACTTATTTGAAAATCTGCAAGTAATCCCTAGTAGATTAACCTGCAATACAGAAGAAAGTTTAAAGCCACACAGAAAGCGACAGCAGACGGACTTTGTGCTCGACGACAAACCGCCCATCTGAATTATATGGAAATCCATTGTACTGTTCACACAAGCAGCAGTCGGCGGCAACAACATTTGGCGAATCGCGACAGCGAGAATTCCATTTGTGTTACAAACCAAGAGCTCTAAACCTGCCAGTTGGTTTCACAAAACGAAAGAGACTGAAAGCTTTTTGCCTAATTTGCCTAAGTCAACCGTCGTAATTCGACCAAAGGCTGGACATTCGCATATAAAATGTAAAGCCATTTCGTCTCCCTTAAACAGCATGCACATAAAGTCGAACCCTTTTTACAAATGGTTTTAAAATGCTCTTTTAAGGGACTGAACCCAGTGACGAGGCCTACTGAAGTTCTTAGATCACGTCTGTACAGTATTTAGCCGTGCTCTCTTTTTTTCCGTTTGTCAGCCTCTTCGAATGCCGACATAAGCTTAGTCCGTACCAGTATCCACAGTGCTGAAAACGTGGTTACTCAGTCATTTCATCTTTGTGAACCCACGAGCAAAAGCCTTTTCAATGACGTGACCCAACAAAGATGGCTGCTGAGCCTTTCCTGTCGAGAACGTCAACTCTTTCATTACCCTAAATGCCTGTGTGGCCAGAGACCCAGGTCAGAGCCACAAAGGTACATCACCCTAGCCGATTCAGCTAGCCTCTTCGACAATTTTCAAAGTAATTATTACAGCAGAGCAGACTTTGATAGTGACTTGACTACATGAACAGATATTTATGGTTTCACACTTCACTCTTTTCCTTAAGAGAATATGCTATGCAGATTGTTTGATAAGGTGTGGCGTACGCAGATACCAATAAAGAATATGAAAATGGACAGATAATGGTATGATATATATGTCATCCGTTTGTTTAGGAAACCGCGTTCTATTTGACCATTTCTGAACATCCTCGCGATGAGCGGTAAGGCCCTGGTGGTTACCGTTCAGTCGGTTTCTGTGTGGTTATCGCTTCAATCACTTTTCACAAGTCTTTCTCTTTTTTTAATAGTAACTAGTATCGCTTGTGGTCGAAATTTGACCGAAGGGAATTTACGTAACTTAGTGGTTTTATGATGAAATTGTATATAAAAGCGCTTGCCAAAGTGAGATCTAGTACCTCTTGGCGGATGATGTTAGTAAAAGCAGGAACGTTTCCCCTATTTACCACCACTTAGTGGTTACATACGCGGATGATTTTTTTTTTCTGCACATCTATGGCACAATACCTTTGGAATGATATAAGTTTCATCCCTCTCCTTTTATAATAAATACTTCAAAAACGAACGATAAATTTCGTGTTCATGTATTAATATAATGGGTTTTCCAATAGGGATTTCCGAACTTTGACAGGTGACAGGTGGGTGGTAAATTGACTGTCGTTTATTTAGTCTGTCTTGTTTATTTAGTCAAATCAACATGGGGAGTTATGGCGTTCAACAACATGTGCAAATGATTAAATTGTTTTATGAAAGTGGGTCTTCTGTTCGTGCAATATTTCGCGCGCTTCGCCCATTTTACGGTCAAAAAATCATATTCAGCGACGAGGCCCATTTCTGGATGAATGGGTTCGTCAACAAACAAAATTGTCGAATTTGGGACGATAGCAATCCACAAGAGATCTACCAAATTGCAATGCATCCAGAGAAAGTCACTGTTTGGTGTGGATTTTGGGATGATGCCGGTCCATACTTCTTTGAGAACGACGTTGGCCAAGCCATCACTGTCAACCACGACATGTGGTTTCAACAGGACGGTGCTCCGTGCCACACAGCTGGTGCAACGATGGACATTCTGCACGAGAGATTTCCAAACATGGTTATCTCACGCGGAAGCGATGTCAATTGGCCACCGACGTCGTGCGATTTGACCTCGTTGGACTTCTTCTTGTGGTGTTGTCTTAAATCACAGGTCTATGCCAATAAACTACAAACCACCACTGCCCTGAAAGCCAACATAATCAATGCCATTGGTCCAATTCAGCCTGATTTGTGCGCCAGAGCTATGGAAAATTGGACGTTTCGGATACGCGCCACCCAGCAAAGCCGCGGCGGACATTTCAATGATCTTATATTCCAAACATAATGGCATACATGGGCCTTCTAAACAAATAAAAAATTTGAATGATATCTCACTCACAGTTTGTTTTATTCAAATTTAAAGATAAAATAAATAAAATAAAATTAAATTTAAAGATAGGAAACGCTTAATGGAAAGCCCTGTATAAGATACGGTTCCAACATAATTTTCTATCGTTGACGATAGTATGATAGCATTCGTGGAAGCAGGGGCTTTATTAACGACGATGAAAACCTCCTTGATCATTTTGAAGGAAAAGTTCTTCAAGTAATCTTCAGCGCCATTTGTCAGTTTTATATGAGTGAAAGAGACGATTCAGCGGTGAACTACATATACGTGTTATACAGATAGATTCTCGCCAGCCTCTTAGTTGGCTAGGACACGTGGGGCGTACGGAAACCAGGTCTCCGAATCCAATCTGCAAAGAACGCAGTAGAAAAACCTCGCCTTGAATGACGCGATCAATTGGAACCTCAACCAACTTGGTGGGTGAAACTGAAGGCAACTGACCAAAGATCGAGCTATTTGGAGAGGTCTGTTGTTTGAGGTAAATGTCTGTAGTTATGAAGAACAACAAATCAAAACTATAAAAAATTTGGAGCAGTTTTGAAATAAATGTGAATACTAAGACTTTTGTTTGGTTTGGACAGATTATTTTTTTTATCATTTCCAGAAGTTTTGTAAATTACTTAAAGGAGAGACGTGAATTTTAACAGACGTTGCATTTTTGATCGAACGACTTAATATTGTTAAAAGAAAATCATTTATAGAGAATATGTAATTTAATTGTTCGCATTATGTTGTGTTTACCTTACCTAGCAATTCTCTGAATCTCTATTTATTTAACACATTTGGAAAACTTCGAAAATACTTTAAATTTAAAATCTTATAGATGTACCCCAATTTAACTTTTGTAGAATGTACTGCTGGTTACTTTGGAAGCGGGAAATACAAAAAATGCAATAACTGCAAAGGGGAATGCAAATAAGGCTCCATATTCCAGTTTTAAAGGGAGTTGAATATGCTTTTTGAGGAAGCTTCTAGAAATACTTGGTCCTGCTCTATATTTCGATCAAAAATTCCAAGCATTCGGAATGGAGTGATTGATCAGCAATCCAAATTTATAGAGCATGTCGGGGTAAGTATGAACCCTCAATTTATGAACAAATTTTAAGTCTTAAACACGCCGTTGTGGACTCTATTTCCTTACCATTACCCATGTGAATAGTTCCATTTGATGCCCTGTAAGAGCATAGTGAGTGGTTAGGGAATGGAATAATTTACTGCCCCCGTAATTTTTGATTTTCTGCTAAATTCACCGATATTGCTTGGCTATTTTCTAGCATGTTACTCTGATGTTACTTCGTTTTTTCAACATGAAGTACAATCTCTCTTCAAAAAACACGTCGCTTTGAAAACCAAAAAAAAAAAAAAAAAAATTCGTCGTCACTTCAGTAATTTAACTCAGAAATTATGCTTCTCATGAAAAAATGTGATACTGCTTACAATAATTGGAAAACGTACGGTGTAGATGAATTCTAAGGCAAGTATCGCACCTTTCGTAATAAGGTAGAGGTAAGGTTAGGTTGAAGTGGCTGCCAGCTGAGAAACGCCAACACACTTAAACCAATAATAGGACCATTGTGACACCACGTGGATCATGGGAGAAAGTTTCTCCCTACCTACTCGTTAAACCATTTTGGACTTCTTATGGAGCATAGGAGGCTCTTAATGCCGATGTTTATCAGATCGTCTATATCGTTGTAATAGGAGATTCCTAGGTGAAGCTTCCTTCTACGGGAGAGAGCTGGGCAGAAAAGAAGAAGTTGAGGAGTAGTTTCTTCTTCTTCTTCATCCATGCAGCTTCTACAAAAGTCGTGCGCAAAAAGGCCCAGACTTGTAGCATGTTTGCCTATTAGACATTGACCAGTGACGAAACCTATTGTAACGCCAAAATGCAATCTGTTGAGAGAAATAAAATTCTTAGAACGTTTTACATCTAGCTTTGGCCAAATCCGGTTTATCGCTAGACATGTAGGTCCACATGTCCACCTAATTTATACACTCGATAGCATCCAGCTTAAATTTGAGTTTGCAAGTAGCGATGGATATACCTAAGGAGCCTTTGTCCGGCTGGATGGGTATAGTTGTTTCTATTCTGGCGAGTTCATCGGCCTTACAATTCCCTGGAATGTTCGGCACCCAACACTGGTGAATATTGAACTGGTCAGCCATCTCCGCGAGAGACGATCGGCAGCCTAGAGCTACTAAGGAATTTATAGGGGTCGATTCCAGGGATTGATTTCTGCTTGGGTGTCTGAAAAGATGCGGATATATCCAGCAAATATCACGTTTTTCTTAAGCCAAGATAAGACTTCTTAATCACCATTATTTCCGCCTAAAACACGCTACAATGATTTTGTAGACGGAAGGAGAGCTTAAGATTAAGCCTGTCGGAGAAAACACCTCCACTAACTCCGTCCTATAGAATAGAAGCGTGGCCAAATTCTTTTCTTGACCACTGCGTAATGAGGTACATAGTATTCAAAATCCGCGGTCAAAAATAATGAATTGCAATCTTCCGTATCTGGAAGAACACTATGGAAACAGCTCTGAGAAATTAGTGTTGGTAAGCAGAATCCAACACTTGCTGACGAAATTACCAGCGCAATTCATCTCATTATCCAGCATTCTCTCGAGATACATCAATTTCCTTGAGCTTAGCCCCGAAAAAGAAAGCAAAGATTCTTTCTACTCCAGAAGTGTAAGCGAAGAAGATGCCCTTAAAACACTGCTATCTATTTAGTCAAATGCCACAGATTTTGACGATTTAAGCCCAAAATTCGTAAAATGACTGGAGCCCTATGTACTAAAATACATAAGTTAAATATTTAATAACATACTAACTACTTGGAACGTGACCACAGATCTGCAAATAAGATGTTGAGGACAATTTGGGGGATGAGCAGTGCGGTTTTCGTCCCGGTAGAAGCACTACCGACCAGTTGTTCACTCTCAGAATGGTTCTTGAGAAGGCCTGGGAATATGCCAAACCTGTCTACACTTGTTTTGTGGATTTGGAAAAAGCATATGATAGGGTTCCTCGGTTCTGCAGGAGTATGGGATTGCTGGTTCCCTGTTAAGGGCGATTCAGTCTTTATATACAAACTGTAGAAGCTGTGTCCGGATAAACGGTGTTAAATCAATACCTTTCACTGTGGGCGTTGGACTCCGCCAGGAGTGCGTTTTGTCACCTCTCCTCTTCATTGTATATATGAATTGGATGTTACAGCGCAGCCGTGGCGGGGAATGTTTCGAAGTGGGAGACCTAAGGATTAGTCATCTGCTCTTTGCGGATGATTTGGTCATCGTTGGGTTCTCTCAAATCGAACTTCAGCGCGCACTCGAAAGGTTTGTAGCCGTTTGTGATGAAGCTGGAATGCAGATCAACGTGATCAAATCGGAAGTAATGGTCGTTTCCAAAAAACCCATTCAGTGCACTCTGAAGTCCCACTGAAGCAGGTGGAGAAGTTTAAGTACCTCGGGGTTTTATTCACGAGTGATGGGAGGAGCAATGCCGAGTTATCCTGTAGAATTGGTCAGGCTGGATCAATTTTGAGAGAGCTTGGTCAATCTGTTATACGGAAGGTCGAACTTAGTGTTCAAGCTAAGCTATCGGTTTTTAACTCTGTGTGTGTTCCAACTCTCACCTATGGTCATGAAATTTGGGTAGTGACCGAAAGAATAAGATCGCAGATACAAGCTGCCGGAATGAGGTTCCTTCGCGGTGTTGTTGGAATAACTCGTAGGGATCGAGTGCGCAACACCAGAGTACGAGAGGAGCTCAACGTTGAGCAGCTACTTCTGCGAACAGAACGATCTATGCTTCGATGGTTTGGTTACGTAGTGCGTATGCCCCCAGACCGGCTTCCAAGACGTGCCATGGTTGCCGTGCCATCAGGTAGGCGACTTCGCGGAAGGCCTAGAAATAGATGGTTGGATCAAGTCCGACATCTCTGCTGGAGCCGCTTAGGGATTCCTCTTGATGAATTGCGGAGGATCGAGAAGGATGAAGAGTCCACCTGAGCATCCTACCCCCGCGACCCTCATGAAGGATTAGCGGGCCATTGAAAATGAATGAATGAATGAATAATAACTACGTCGAATTTCCCCTTTGAATGGAAAAAAACTAAGATTGCCCCCATTCAAAAGAAAGGCGATAGAAATGCAGGATATACCAAACTTACTTAATTAGAAGGCAGCAACGCGAGATTTCCGGCAGACAATTCTCCCGACTTATTAGCGTATATCGCAAGGATCTATCTTAAGACAGACCCTATTTTCACTATAAGTGAATGAATTGTCCAAAGTTATAAAACACTGTAAAATTCACATGTGCGCGGATTATATGATATTTAACTTCTCCTGAGCCGTCCTCTAACTAAGGTCGATGAAGTTATAGATCTGATAAATGAAAATCTCGCGAAAATTTGCGAATGGCCACTAAGATATTATCCGCTCGTGCGTTTAAATGCCGCAAAATCGAAAGTGCAAGTTATCCACCGAAGAGCTCTTAACCTTTCATGTCTTCGCCCAGTTCAATTTGACCATTGCCCAATAGAGCCGCTTGACTCTGCCAAAAACCTTGGCCTGATTTTGAATAGTTCCTTTACTTGGAATACACATTTAAATAGTACCATAAGCAAGGTTTATGGTGGACTACGTACTTTATGAGCTACACAGCACTTCATGCCAACAAAAACAATGTTGATTCGTCTCTGTCAGTCTTGTTATACAGGTAAGAAATAATCTGCAATACAGAATATAAGAGTAGGAGGATACTGAGCAGCAATATTGCCTGCTTATATTCAATCTAAGAAGGATGTACTTTCGACCTCTCAAAATGGAGATCGTATGCCACAAGCGATGTTATTCAGACGAGGAAAACAGAATATTAGTACGATAAACTACATTTTTTTTAATCACGCAGATCGCTAATGCTTGTTCAACCAAGGTACTCTTGTTTTGATCGGAACGTGCATTTTTTGTTCAGGTTACTCTACTATGCCTACAAACCTAAGGAGAATGGGAAAGACGAATAAATTCAAAATATCTCTTTTTAAATACTAGGCTTATGAAAACGAAGCACTTTCAACTTAATTCTATTAGATTCATATTTTAATATCTGCAACATATACATATAATTCTGTTTGCAATGAGGTCGATCTAGCAATCAGAAGAGGTATAAACAAATTGTTTAAAATTTGTTTAATCTTTAAGTTGAGCGAATTTATTACTATATAATGTAAATTTAGTGAACTTAATACACTTGGAAATCAACAGATTGGTCAATCCACTGATGAGTAATAAATAAATAAATAAATTATACTATTCTTTTTTTTTTTTATTTATTTACTTTCTCTGTTAACTATCTCTACAGTTCTATGCAATAAATTAAAAATGAAATACCTATAAGCTTTTCTACCAATAAATTATATATTCATCACTCAAGCGTTCTTAAAGATTTCACCTGTAATCGGTGTCGTCAAATTTAATTTAAATTGGATATACGAAAAATTCGGAAATAAGTTCTAACATATGCTCATCATTCATTTTATAAAATTTTTATTTGACAAGCAACCTGTTGTATGTAGAGATTTATTTTTTATTTTTAAAGCTAGAACATAATAACTCTGATATTTAGGGCAGACTGACTTTCCCTTTTACAGATACTATCCAAAATCGAAGATTCGTGGAAGCTTTCACATCAAGGAAACCATCGTACAAAAAATAGAGTGCGACCGGCTCAGCTGGTATTGCCACGTTCAAAGTAGAGATAATTTGAACCCTGTTAAAAAGGCAATATCTATGCACGTTCCAAAGACATCGCGATGTAGGAAAGGCAGGCCTATAAACGCCTGGATCAGACAAATGCGACGACATCGGCATTTCATGGCCCTCAGTAACCGAGTGATCCAAAATCGGCGGGCCTGCCGATATTTTCTGAGGTCAAATAGGTGAACCCCACAGGCGGATCAGTAGAAATGCGGTGAAGTGGGAGGGTTGTGATCCCTTGTTTTCGGATCATAACCTCGCTGATAAAAGGAAGAAGAAGAAGATCCAAAATCCTGGGGTGGAATCCTCTAAGGTGATAGTTGATAGTCACACTTTTGACAGTCAAAATTGATGATCACACTTTGTTAGCTCACCGTAAAACGATCGCAAAGTCACACAAAAACGATCGCAAAAATGTGATGATCACGCTGATGGTCACCTTATAGAGAGCAACAGGGATGATTGTGATCGTCAACAATCAACTATCACCATAGAGGGTTCCACCCCAGTTTTCATTCAGGGTCCTATTATGTATATTAACTTCACGGAATCAGACGTGTTTTCTTTTACACCCGACTTTACAATAAATACAATAACGATTGGTCAATTTATTTATAGCCAAATTCCTTCAATTCTTTAACAATGCTTAAATTAAAAATATATAATTGGGAAGTTTTATACAGCTACATAAAATGTGCATGGAATTACCGCCGAAAAGTTATAAATGGGGACTTTTAACCAAAAGTACATACCAAACAAGGCAAAAACATGAAATCCTTTATAACCGTAGAAGTTTATTTTAATAATTTTAAGAAAGGCACATGAATGTTTAAAATGATATGCCGTTACGATTCCAGAAAATTATTTCTGGGATGATAACTATTTCTCGAATTACACTTAGTGGTTTAGACAATTTTGACAAGCACCGATTAATATCGAATGTCAACATTTGCAAAGTATATATGTATGTAGGTAGACAATCATTGACGTAGATTTATAATGACTATGCGTATAGATATTCCAATCTCAAATTTTTGTTTATTTTTAATGAAAACAACATATCCACACTTTGAATTGCTTGTAACTTTTTGCACACGGTTTCATTTCATTTAAGATATATATTATACTTAACTGACATATTGAGGACTTATTACCTCCATAAAAAAAGTTTCTAATTTCTTGAAATGTTGTTACCATCATGTCAAATTTTTGAAAAGGAAATCCACATAAATTGTGTAAACTTCAACTGCATACAAAGATTAATCCATAAAACTTCGTGGCGTATACGTAGCATGTGGCAAGATATTTATGGAAAAGAAATTAAATACCAATGGAAATAGAAACAAAATGACGCTAACATTTAGTATCCAATTTTTGCTATAACCGAATTCGAATAGCGAATATTGTAGATAACAAAAAAAAAGCCTCCACAAGAAAGGTGCAACTATAGGCCTGTTTTACTTTTTCCTTCAATTAGCAAAATCTTTGAAATGGTTATAAAAAGCAGTGGTTAATTTTTTAAATTAAACAAAGTTTTTCAGCGCAGCTCAGTTTGGCTTTCGAGAAGTTAAATCTATGCTCAGTTCAATTTTTGCTCTCAAATTTATAGTAATGTTGGCAAAAGAAAGTGAACAGCTGGGTTGTTTGTTGATATAACCAAAGTGTTCGATATTGCCAATCATGACATATTAATAACATTTTTCGCTTAATTGGTTTAGATCATATCTGAAAAACGGGAACGGGTTAAAATTGATACAGTTATGAGTAACCTCAAGTTATTAAATCTGGGTGTGCCGCAGGGCTCTGTCCGTGTGCCCATACTTTTCTTGATATATATAACCTTCCTCTTCAGTTGCCCTTTCAAATGTCTGCTGACACCTTTCGCCGACGACGTGAGCTTTAGTTATGGTTCTAATAGTGTCTTGAATCTTATATCTGACTTAAATTGAAATCTTTTTTTACTGAGAGTCTGGTTAGCGAAGCATAGTTCGTAAATTAGGTCGAAAACTAAGGTTATTTTTTTCTCTACACAAATTATTACAAGCCCAACATTTTTTTATCATGCGCCTGATTCCCTTAAGTATCCACTATCAACTTGATTTTGCAATGAAGGATCCTCCTCTTCCTCTTTTAATACTGATGTTTGTTGCAATGATAAATGTTTTCAAATGAAATGTGTTAATGAATTTAAGTATTAGGGGCTTTTTATAGACGTAAAATTGAATTTCAACAGTCATTTAGAAGTTTTAGGAATTTAGTTTCGTCGCACTGTGAGAGAATTTTATTTCTTGCGGAACGTTTGCTCTAACCAACTCCTTTTAAAAATTGATTATAGCACCTTCCACTCAAGATTACAGTATGGGATGGATCTTACTTTTGCAAATTGCAGCCTCTTTTAACACTTCAGAAGCATGTTTTAAAAACTATTTGTCGGAGATCTCGTAGACATCCTAGTTTTTCGTTATGCCGAGTTTTGAAAATTCTTCTACTTTAACATTTGTATTGTTACAAGGTCCTAAAAATTTTCTTTTTAAGATCCGGAAACACGTTTTTAAACAGGTTACACCTTACGAGGCAATTCCTTAAATCTGATCGCTTTACCCGATTTCAGTTCAACTGCATTTCTTAACTTTCACAATGTTGTTTCGTGTCGGTTATTCAATCGATTACCAATTTCTATCAGATTGCTTACTTCCACTAGTTTATTTACAAAATGTACAAGGGATTGGTTTTTTTTTTTGATCTTAATAATATTGCATCTCTCTTTAGTGACCTTCAATGATATTTTGGCGAAATATTACTTTTCTCTTTCAGTATAGTAAATAAATATTTAAGTATCTTCTGCACATCGCTATCATTTCAATTTCTCTATTTCATTTTTTATTCTATCTATTCTTTATTCGCCCACATTTTTATTATTATATTACTTAATTTTGGTCCTTACTGTGGCATTATCTCAATTTTTTTAAATATCACTATTATTTCTTTGATTGTTACTATTATACCATTGTTTAAGTTTTTTTGGGAAAAAATAAAATACTAGTATCGCGTGTGGTCAAAATTCGACCAAGGGGAATTTACCTAACTTAACGGTTACATACGCATATCATTTTTCTTCTCTGCACATCTATGGCACAGTACCTTTCGAATGATATAAGTTTCATTCCCCTCCTTTTACGATAAATACTAACAAAACGTACGATAAGTTTCATGTTCACGTATTAATAAATAAGATATGTACTACTACTACCTGTAAACTTTTCTACCAATAATTTAGATATTAGTCACTCAAGCATTTTTAAAGATTTTACTCATGAAATTTGAAAGACAAAAAATTCGGAGAAAAATAAATTTGGCCAGATACTGAAATCCAGTCTCTCTCTCTCTCTTTTCCTTTCATCTTCATCAATCATTTAATACATTTTTTATTTGACAAGCAACCTGTTGTATGCAGGACTGACCGATAGCTTCTGTGGAGATTTATTTTTTATTTTTAAAGCTGGAAAATAATAACTCTGATATTTAGGACAAACTGAGTTTCCCTTTTATAAAAATCCTGTCTTCAATCAGGGTCCTATTATGTATTGTGTATTAAGCTTCCCGGAATCAGACGTGTTTTCTTTTATACCCGAATCTACAACAAATAATGACTGGTAAATTTACGAGTATTTGTGGCCTAATTCCTTCAATTCTTTAGCAATGCTTAAAGTTAGAAATGCTTAGTAAAAAAAAAGTAGTAAGCTTTAGTCAGTAAGCATCCTACTCTCGCGACTCTGATGAAGGATAAGTGGGTCATTACGAATGATAATGACGATGAAGTTAATCTAAGCGTCAAAATTTGCATAAGTAAATATTCGGACATTAATCAAAGTTCCTGACTTTCACGCTGCTCTGACGAAAAGCATTATACTACACGTCTAATTTGAAAAGCGTTGTACAAACTTTGATGATTAGCTATCTATTATATTAAAATTTGTAAGAATTTAATGTATAACCCTTAAATTTGAAGAATGGCACATGAGTGTTTAAAATGCTATGCCGTTACGATTCCAGAAAATTATTTCTGGGATGATAACTATTTCTCGAATTACACTTAGTGGTTTAGACAATTTTGACAAGCACCGATTAATATCGAATGTCAACATTTGCAAAGTATATATGTAGGTAGACAATCATTGACGTAGACTTATAATGACTATGCGTATAGATATTCCAATCTCAAATTTTTGTTTATTTTTAATGAAAACAACATATCCACACTTTGAATTGCTTGTAACTTTTTGCACACGGTTTCATTTCATTTAAGATATATATACTTAATTGACGTATTGAGGACTTATTACCTCCATAAAAGAAGTTTCTAATTTCTTAAAATGTTGTTACCATCATGTCAAATTTTTGAAAAAGAAATCCACATAAAACGTGTAAAGTTCAACTGCATACAAAGCTTAATCAATAAAGTATCGTGGCGTATACGTAACATGTGGCAAGATATTTATGGAAAGAAATTAAATACCAATGGAAAAAGAAACAAAATGACGCTAACATTTAGTATCCCATTTTTGCTATAACCGGATTCGAATAGCAAATATTATATTGTAGATAACAAAACAATAATAAAGATACAAAGTCCTTATATTTTCTGGATGATTTCACTTGGTTGACATATTTATCTGTAATCATTCTTTGCGAATCTCTTTTATTTTTATTTTATTATTTATTACCTCAAATTTTATACACTGTCTTAATTTTCAAGGAATTATTTTATTCTTATATATTAGTATGACGATATTAATTTATTTTAAGAATCAATATCACATTTCAGCAAGTTTCCTTATTACGAAATTTGTATCTTTCAGCAACAAACATATAAAACAGATTTTTGATTTTTGCCAAAAAATATTTATTTTAATATTTCCACACAATATTTTTTTTCTTAAATCCTTTGTAAACAACCACTTTACTATATTCTCCTTAACACAAACGTACACTCATTTGGCAATGTTTTATAAATAGCATTTTGTTTAAATTACTTTTTTAAAGTTTCTTTTTTGTTTATTGTATGATGTTTGTTCTCATTCTTTTTTTTTGTTTAATTTGATATCTAAACTATACAACCACTATATTCGAAATACGCACCAAGCTTTTTATGGTTAGATCATTAGCACGCCAAAAATTTGAAGCCACCGTTGTCTTAAATTTTTTGTATACATCGGCTAAACACAGGAAAATTGTACCTCACTAGAAAATAATCAAGAAACCGACAAATCTTCTGATGGCAAATAGTTTTTGGGTTAAAAAATATTTTCATAAATGAAACCAACAGGTGTGCCGGGCACAAAGGCACACACAGGGCAAGCAATTCAGAGGAATTTTCAGAAAGAAATGCAATTAATTTAAAATGAATTAAACATAATTATTTAATTAAAAAATTATGCGATTTTAAATGAGAATGAGAAAATGAAAAAGGAAAATAATTAGTTGATGACTAGTAGTAGTAAACGCTTATCTCAAACCAACGGTCAACAATCAAATGAGCAGACAATCGAGTAAGCAGCCCCCAAGTTACCATCGATTCTACCCAGCGGGGGTGTGTATTAACTATAAACACAGTCTCAAAGTTGATATGGAATATCAAAAAGAATTTGAAAATGAGAAGTAAAAAATAAAAGAAAATAATAATTCCACTAGCAATACATTCCAAAGTGATCTAAAAATAAAACCCCCAGAAACCAGTGTGTGATGTATCCATCAGATACACTTGGAAGACACAATTGTGTAACTGCTTCCTGCGAAGGTGTTGGAGAAATTCTTTGGACCCCACTACATTCCAAAGCACCAGCATAAGACTCCCACCCGCATGCGCATCATAACCAATACCACACCGTGGTAGCCTGAAATGGTTTCAAAGGAGATTTCGACGTTCAGAATGAGAGCAAGCAACAGTGTTAGATGGAGAATTCAAAAATTTTCAATATTTCTAAAAATATTTTCCGAAAAAAAAACTCAACGCATAAGTATACGTCGTGAGTTCTCCTGTGGATCTTCAAGAGCTACCCAAGAGTTTTGAGATATTTTTATCCCACTGACTGGTAGTTTACTTCCTTCTATGTGTAGATTTACGTTCATTTATGGTCAGCTTAGAGCAGAATTTTGAATGAAATCACGACATCAGTATTCGTATACAGGAATTTCGCAAACGAATCTCACATGGAATAGGCCAAGTGGCAACCCAACAAAAATAGACGCACGGAGAATGGAAGAATAAATAAATATGACTAACAAATTGCATGCACTTATTTTTATACCGCGCGTCCGATATTCGCCAGATTTTCATATTCTTCTTGACGATGAAGTGAGCGATGTTTTGGCACAGCTCGCGAAAGGTGAATGCATCCTTAAAAGGTGTGCACATCTAACGCACTGTCTAGTTGTAGAAGAATTAAAAATAAATTCATGCCATCGCTTATGTTAATAATTGTGAGGACATAAACAATCATAATTACCCGGACGTCTTAATTTATGCATTTCAAAGATTATTATTGCCTAAAGATACACACACCTATCGGTGTGCAGTGGGAGCATTGCCAAAAACTATTTAGTGCAGAATTCAAATTGATTGAACATCTTTTTGGCGCAATAGAGAAAGTGCAGTGTGCATAGAATATAGTTGTGCACTTAATAAACAATTAAATCTAATGGGATAGTTTTATGTTAGGAAATCTATCTTTCGAATAGCTGACAGGACAAGACAGCTAACAACAATCGATACCTTATGGCAGAAAGAACAACAAAAAAATACAGATTTAGTATCTGCTGTGCGATGTTAGATTGGGTGAGAAAATCGAGGTCAACATCGATCGTAGGATGTTAGCTGCTTGAATCTCATGGTGTTTTCGGATATTTTTATGCTGGACAGCTGAAAGCTAATGATTCGGCTATGTTATGTGTGAAGTAGATGCCAGAAACGATGGCTATTTTTGTGTTAGAAAAGGGGGCGGTGGTGGGTGGCTGTTAAAAACGACGATATATCTATATCTATAGCCAGCGGTGAGAGAAAATTTGATAGTGCGCGATCGCATCGAAGACGGAAAAAATATACAAGAAAATTGTATCTATGAGTATTTCCAGATTCAATTGGGGGTGGTTTTAGTGTAAAATATACCCACTGCTGCTGCCTATTTAAGCCAGATCGTCGCCTTGAAGTTCATTTCAATGGTGTGTTTGATTAATATGTATTTTCTGGGTTTCTATTAAAGAAATGAAGAAAAGTAAAGGCTTTTCCCGCTAAATATAAATTTTGTAATGCAAAAACATTTCGTCATGCCACAAATTTTCTTGACATTTTATGAGCTATATAAATAACAAATTGGATTCTATTTATGAGATTGTAATTAACAGAGATGTAAGCGAGAAGGTACTCGTACTTGCCTTCGGTTTTTGGTATGTCTCTCGATTCGGTAATGTTGTAACTGATTTATCGATTTTGTGTGAGATCCTCTAATTGTAATTTAATTACAATTTTACAATTATTGCCACATCTTGTAAATGCAATACTGGCAATATACGTACTATCTTTTTTAACTAAAAAATATGAGTAGATAACTAGTTTGTGTCCAAACAGCAAACAGTCCAGGGAAAATCCCGGCTACCTCCAGTTCTCCAGACAAAGTCTTATTGCATCGATCATTACTTGAACTTGAAAGCGGAAACTCGGACCCTGTAGAAGCATTATTATTCATTCTCTGAATGTGGCCGAGCCAATTCACTAGAAGTATCGTGGATGCTTGGAGTACATTCACATGTCGATACAATTCATAGAGCTCTGTGTTAACGATTCTCCTCCATTACCTTATTTTCTCTCGAAGGAACTTAGTATCTGGTGTTTTTTTTTTTTTTAATTTCCGTCCAGCATCCGGCGCCATAAGAGCTGGTAAGACCAAAGTTCTTCTTCTTCTTCCTTTTATCAGCGAGGTTATGATCCGAAAATAAGGGATCACAACCCTCCCTCTTCACCGCATTTCTTCTGATTCGCCTGTGGGGTTCGCCTGGTAAGACCAAAGTTCAATAGAGAATAAATATAGGAGCCATAGGTTGGCATCCAGATAACTGGGGAGATTTTTGTTAAATTTTGTCTTTGCTTCTGATTCACAGTATTTTTTCCCGACCACCTGGTATCATAATGTATCAATCATCGACAGAGCGAACAATTTTTCCAGCCATATGACTAACCTATTGCCAGTGTTATGCCTTCGCAAAAGTATCCGAGGAGAACATGAAACAGAACAGTCATGAAGGAAGCACAGCAGTTGGGAAAAAGTTGGGGAGAGCTGAGACACATTGCCAAAAACCATATACGATGGCGTGTAGCATAGTAGAGCCCCTATGACGGGGATACAGAACACACAAGCTTTCGCAATTGATTGGACTGACTTTATATATTTCATGAGAAATAAACAAATATGTGCTGACATCAGGCGTGGCATCAGCGTGGCAATCATTGACGTTACCACCCTCAGTTGCAGTATTCGACAAAAGAAAGACCTCTTATGATCGTTAAGTAGTACAGAAGGAGTCAGATATTCGAATCATTTCCCAAATGCTACTCACAGTCTTTTGATGCGAACAGGAGTCCAAGAACGTAATACTAACAACAGCAACTGTCAACCAATCACGTGCGGAGATCTTCTACTGTATATCTGCAAGTTAAGCTCAGTCAAATTATTTAGAACTAGATCAACCCTTACGCACTTCCGACAGTTTTAATATGGATATTCCAGCTGAAAAATCATCATCTATAGCCAGCTTAGCAAACAGCAGTTCGGACACCAAATGTGGAATACTGAAACCGAATACCACCTACGTTTTAAACCATTGTGTGTAGAAGTGTTGATGATATCATGATCATGTTGAACACTTTACGTATATGGTTAAACATACCTTTCTTTGTTCAGATCAGACAACAGTCTTATGTCCCTATGCAACCACCTGGCAACGAAACTACTCGTAGCATCTGCCTTTATAAATTCCTTTGAAAACTTTCATACGTCTGTTATTGAAGAGCAGAGTTGGTAAGCATGCCTCCTCTAAAATATGCCGCCTCCTGTCAATAAATAAAACTAAATTGTGTTTCATTCAAGCTTACTTACTTACTAAGGTGGCGCTATAGTTCGGAGTGAACCTGGGCCTCAACCAACAAGCCTCTCCATTTAGCTAATTTCCTCCAGTTGCGCACTCGAAGTTGGTCGAGGTCCCCTTGTTGTTGGTTGTGCGCGCAACCTACGGCGATGATTTCCTCTACTGCGTCGTCCCTCGGGATTAGATTCGAAGACTCTGCGGGCCGAAACGTTGGTTTCCATTCGCTCTACTTGTCTTAGCCATCCCAGAAGTCCAATACGCAGTTTTTTTACTAGGTCGATGTCGCTGTACAGCTCGTATAGTTCGTGATTGAATCTTCTCCTCCAAAACCCGTCAACGCAAACGGGACCGAAAATCTTACGAAGAATTTTTGTCTCGAAGCGACCAAGGATATCTTCATCCTCTTTTAATAAAGTCTATGTTTCAGCGCCGTAAAGCAGGACTGGGATGATCAGGGTTTTATACAGAGTCTCCTTAGTTGTTCGAGATAGGGCTTTAATGTTGAATTACCTTATAAGCCCAAAAAAAACAGCGATTGGCAAGAGTTCAATCGAAGAATTGATTTCTGCGCTGATCTTGTTTGTAGAATTTATAGCAGAGCCAAGGTAGACAAAGTCCCTTACTACCTCGAAGTTATAGCTGCCCCCTGTGACGTTTTGTCCAATTCGTCGGTGTTGGCTTTCCCTTCTTGTTGACAGCATATACTTGGTTTCGCCCTCGTTTATCGCTAAACCCATTTTGGCCGCTTCCGCCTCAATGCTTGCAAACGCACCGGTGACAGTCCGCTGAGTTCTTCCGATAATGCCTACATCGTCGGCGTATGCAAGCAGTTGTACAGACTTGTGTTGGCTTGTGAGTTCCGCACAATCCGGTCAAGTACAATGTTAAAGAAGTCACATGACAGCGCGTCACCTTGTCTAAAACCTTTTTTGACATCAAAGGTCTCGGTGAGGTCATTACCGACCTTGATGGAGCAGCGAGCGTTCTCCATCGTCAGCCAGCACAGACGGACAAGTTTGACAGGAATGTCAAAACTAGACATGGCTCTATAAAGCTCTTCTCTGTAGATGCTGTCATAGGCGGCCTTGAAATCGATGAAGAGGTGGTGAGTATCGATTTGGAATTCTTGGGTTTTCTCCAGGATCTACCGAAGTGTGAAGATTTGATCGATAGTGGACTTTCCTGGCCTGAAACCGCACTGATAGGGTCCAATCAGGCTGTTCATAAAAGGTTTCTGGCGTTCACACAATATCGCAGAAAAGATCTTGTATGAATGCCTAGTATCTTATTCGGAGATAACGTATCCAAACTCTTTTGAAGATTTTTGGCGGCAGCAGATGAAAAAGAGGAGAAGAGTGCTTTCTCACTAGCGCACATTTTCTTGTCCCAAACGGCCGGCAGCGGACGAATTCCCGAGATGGAGTCAATGGTGGCGTCTGCAGATCCAATTTGGTTGAACTTAGTGAACACATTGGGCGAGCTGCTTCGACATATTCGGATTGGTAAAGAATTTTGAAGGTTAGTCAGGACCTTGGTATAAGGATGGTGGTGGGAGAGCCCTTAATGGGCCAACGGCAGCGGTTATACTCCGGTAGTGGACCACTGGCACCGGTGTACACGGCCCCTCGTCATAGGGGTATAATAAAAGGAACTGGCCCTTCAGCTTGGGGGTTGTGCAATTGGATTAACTTCCACGTAAAAAAGCAATGGCTCCGAAACAACAAACAGCACCGGATACGAATGATTTTACTGCTGACGGCCCTTGCAAACGTAGACGGACAACGATATTCGTGTCTGTTAGAACCCTCTACAAATCGGGTGCAGCCGAACAACTTGCGGAGGCGCTAGACTGCTGCAAAATAGACATTGCCGTCATTCAAGAAGTGCAATGGGATGGGCCGGGCAAAAGGACTATGAAAAACTGTGACATTTACTATGGCGATTGCTACAGACAACAATTTGGGTGCAGATTTGTTATTAGAGACAGACTTAGGCTTGAGTCTTGAGTTTCCAGCGTCTCCAACGAGCGTCTCATAACTATCCGTATCAAGTCTTAGTCGAAACCTGTAATTTGATTAGGAATGCCGGCAAGCACATGTGACAAAGCAAGACGGGTACAAGGCGGCGCTGCATAGGAGGACTAGGCAGCTCGCGAGCTGTATGACCAAAGGGGAAAAGAGGAACATCCATTTCTCAGAAAGAAGAAGAAGGAGCATGAGAAGCCCTCTATCAAGAAGATTGAGAGACTCCATTGCAGGAATGATGTTCGAAAATGTTACCAAAAGGTAAAAAGAACATGCCATGGTTTAGCTAGAACAGAAGCCTGCAAGGACGTATGCAAATGGTAATATAGTAGTAGAATCGCAGTCGGTGCTGAAGATATGGAAGAACACTTCTGCAGACGGCTAAACATCGACGATGACCAGTATTCCGCTGTTAGGCAGAATGGGCCATTCAACAGTAACGATGTAGTAAAGATTCCCGCCAACCCGATCAGAATGAAGTGAGGATAGCGATATCTAAACTAAATTCCAACAAAGCTGCTGAAGCCAAAGACCTTGCCGCCGAACCTTTCTAGACAGGAGAAGATGAGTTGGTAAGGAGCATGTGCCAGCTGCGCTATATTATGTGAACGCCTAAAACCGATCGTCAACAACCAGGCCGAGAAATTCGACCATTGACCAAATATTCCCACTACGGTAAATCTTGGAAAAAAAACCCATGAATATAAAATCTATACGCATTACCCTTTCATCGATTTCAAAGTTGCCTATAATAGCGTGTATAGGGACGATGTATACGTACATAGGGCCATGTCTAGTCTGAGCATCCCTGCCAAGCTTGTCCATTTGTGCATGATGACGTCAGAAAGAAAGCCACCAAATCGTTTAATGTCAGGAAAGGTGTTAGACAAGGTAACGCGCTATCATGCGATCTCTTTAACTTAAAATACTTGAAAGAATGGTACGAAACTCAGAAGCCAACACCGGAAGTTGATATTGGCATAGTCGGAAGAACTCAGCGGACCGTCAGTGGGGCGTTTGCGAGTATTGATATCGGGGCAGCAAAGATGAGTTTAGCAGTCAAAGAAAGCACAACAAAATATATGCTGTTTACAAAAAAAGACACCCACTATCGTGGAGAGATTAAATGAAAAACTACTCTTGCTAATCAGTGTTTTTATGAGCTAAGAAGGCAATTGAGTAACAAAGCCATATTGCGAACTACTAAGAGGCGAACTCCACAGGCGGATCAGTAGAAATGCAGTGAAGTGGGAGGGTTGTGATCCCTTGTTTTCGGATCATAGCCTCGCTTATAAAAGGAAGAAGAAGAAGGAAGAAGCGAACTACTAAGGTAACTCTTTATAAGACACTAATCATCCAAGTCCTGCTGTATGGCGCAGAAGCATGGACTTTGTCAAAATCAGATGAAGATGCCCTTGGTTACTTTGAGAGAAAAGTTCTTCGAGTGATCATAGGTGCCGTCTGCATAGACGGCGAGTGGAGAAGAAAGTACAATGCCGAACTATACAGCCTAAACAAAGACAATCACCCTGATTGTCGTTGGCGTTTGTCGCTTTTCGACAATTGTCGTTTTATTCTTCAGATATAGCACGAATCCATTTTCATAACTTTTTCACTGTGAAAGAGTTGGAATAGTATTCTACACGACAACCAAATTGACTAGTAATGTTAAACGTTCAACAGGTCGTAGCTATGAATAAAATGACAATCGTCGAAAAGCGACAAACGCCAACAACGACCAGGGTGTTCGATTTAGCCAGAAGAGTTCACATACAGCGACTAAGATGGCTGTCATGATGGTCATATAGAGCGGATAGAGCCCAACGTTCCAGCATCTACTGTACTTTTTCGTTCAATATATGCACTTGCATTATGATTTTCGAAATCCGAACCCTGATAAATGAATATACATACATACAAATCTAATTACACAAAAAGTTAACCCAATTTTTGGTATAATGCGGTTTTAAAATAAAATTGTATACTGAATTTAAATAATACATATGTGCCCAATGGTGCTCAAAATTGGAGATATCTCTTTTTAAGTCTTCCAGGAAAAGTCTTTGCTTATGGAATGAACAATGTGGTTTTCATCCTGGTAGAAGCTCTGATATTCACTTTCCAAATGGTGCTTTAAAAGGCCGTCGAAAAGCGACAAACGCCAACAACGACCAGGGTGTTCGATTTAGCCAGAAGAGTTCACATACAGCGACTAAGATGGCTGTCATGATGGTCATATAGAGCGGATAGAGCCCAACGTTCCAGCATCTACTGTACTTTTTCGTTCAATATATGCACTTGCATTATGATTTTCGAAATCCGAACCCTGATAAATGAATATACATACATACAAATCTAATTACACAAAAAGTTAACCCAATTTTTGGTATAATGCGGTTTTAAAATAAAATTGTATACTGAATTTAAATAATACATATGTGCCCAATGGTGCTCAAAATTGGAGATATCTCTTTTTAAGTCTTCCAGGAAAAGTCTTTGCTTATGGAATGAACAATGTGGTTTTCATCCTGGTAGAAGCTCTGATATTCACTTTCCAAATGGTGCTTTAAAAGGCCTGGGTGTATGTCAAACCTGTCAGCAGTTGTTTTGTGGATTTGTAGAAGGCATACGATCGGGTTTCTTAAAGCAAGCTCTGGAGTATTTTGCAGGAGTATGGATTGCTGAAGCTGTGTTCGAGTAAGTGGCATTAAAAGAATACCTTTCACTGTGGCCATTAGATTGAAATGTCAGAGCGGTCTTATCTACATCTCTGTGTTAGGAGTGATTTAGTTAATTATTAATTTTGCAAGAGAAAAAGGATTTAACTTCGGAAGTGTTATAGGCATTTTTTGAAATCTGATAAAATAGAATGTTCAATGGATTATGAAAAATGTAATTTTGCTAATCGTTTTTGAAAAATTATCACTTGAGTTCATTCTTTTTTGAAAAAATACAAATATTGCGTTATTAAAGATGGTTAGGTTAGGTTAGATTGAAGTGGCTGCCAGCTAAGAATCGCCAACACACTTAGACCAATAATAGGTCCATTGTGATACCACATGGATCATGGGAGAAATATTCTCCTACCTACTCGTTAAATCATTTCGAGCTTCTTATGAAGCGTAGGAGGCTCTTAATATCGTTGCTTTTTAGGTCGCCTATGTCGTTGTAATAGGGGGCTCCTAGGTGAAGCTTCCTTCTATGGGAGAGAGTTGGGCAGAAACAAAGAAGGTGAGGAATAGTTTCTTCCTCTTCTTCATCCATGCAGCTTCTACAAAAGTCGTTCGCAAAAACGCCTAGCAACGATATGCAATCTGTTGAGAGAAATTAAATTCCTAGAACGTTTCGGCTGAATTTGTTTTGTCGCTAGACATGTGGGTCCACTTGTCCACCTGAGGTTCGTACTCTCGACGCATTTGTTGTGAAGCATTCTACATAGACGATATAAAAATGTTACAATCGGTCTTAAATTTGTCACGGAGCCGTGAATAAAAGACAAGGTGAGTGGCGGTTGTTATCTGTAACTTTTTACTTAACCAATGTGCCACTGACATCATCATAATATGGTGAATTTCAATGACATTGTATCGAAATGCTTCACATTTCCAGACATATTAGCAACAGGTATTGGTAGCTAGTGGAGCTAGTGGAAGAAAATAATAACTTAGTACGAGTATATACATATGTCTGCAACGTATACATATATGTATTTTAACCTACAACCATTGGCATGGGAATGGGTAGAAGAGCATACCGCATTCAAAACATGAATTGCATTTGGCGGTCGTTTTAGGAAATTCGTACGATACTTTATTATATAAAAACTTATCATATGAACTTCTAAATAATTAAAAAAAACCTAACCTGAGTTGACACTGGAAAACTCGTAAAATACGAGTTACGAGCATGTAATCCTTTCATGTATTCACTACTGCAAGGTGCAATTGTTATCTCAAAATAATTAAAATACATATTTACATAGATGTGTCTCTCCTTACTCAACTAAATCTCAATGAATCACGCAAATACTTAGTTAAAATGCATATGCACATTAGTCAACATAAATGAATCTGACCTTTTAAAAATACGCATTGGCAAAATTGTATCTGTAGTGAAAAAATACTTCATATACATTTCATATAATTTCAGCCACAACTTCAAGGTTACATTCAAGGTTGAACTCAAGACAGATGACGCAGTTGGGGCTGGGGTATACGGAGCTACTACAAACACCTTCCTCCACTCGTGTATGGAAAAATCTAACTTCATATTCCAAGCCGAAATATTTGCTACAGAAATGTGCATCAAAGAAAATAAAAGCAGATCTATAATCAACAAGAACATTTATATTTTATCAGTGAGCAAAGCAGTTCTATTAGCAACTAAGACCTACGAAATAACGTTCAAGCTTGTATGGGGCTGCCTTCAACTGCTCACAACTAATTTGGGTACCAGGACACAGCGGACATGAAGGAAATGAAAAAGCTGACCTTTTAGCCAGAAGAGGAGCTGCATCAAGCTTTATGATGCCAAAACTATTCAGTGGATTACCAGTCAGTACGGCAAAAAGCTGTATAAAAAATAGACTAAAAGAAAAAGCGCATCATTACTGGATGGAAACTAATTGACAAGCAAAATCGTTCTCTCAAAAACCTCCCACAAAAGAACGAAACAATTTGTACAGCTAATTAGGAGCCGGATTCGAATAGCGATGCAGGATTCCTCACAGGTCACTTTTAATTCGAAAAGTACCTCATGACTATGGGGAGAGCACAAGATAGCAAATACAAAATGTGCAACGAAAAGGAAGAATTGGCAGAACATATCTTATGTCACTGTGACTGTCTAACCAGATATCGTTAGGTTAGGTTAGGCTAGGTGGCTATCCTCCGTAATCGTTAGGATTCACTTATGCCAAATGAGGTCCATTGTGTTGCCACTTGGGCCGGTGATTTCTGTTACTCTTGGAACCATTTTGATTTTTGAATTAATTTCCAGATGCTGTTGATATCCGAGTCGGCGATATCTGTAAGTTCCTCAAAGAAGAATTCCAAAATACAAATATTTGTCGCAACAGCTCTTTAAAGTGCCAGGGCCTAGCTTCTCGCAACCACTCATGTTGTGTGCGTTATATTTTTCACACGAATGGAAGGGACCTACAGTTTAATGCCGAATCCGAACGGCGATTTGAGAAGCTTTTTCGAGACAACAATACTCTCGGATGTTTGTCAGACGCTCGCGAGAGGTGGGACCGTGAAAAAACTTGTTGGTATTTTCTGGGATTCGAACTTGGAACCTCATGCGTAGTGATCCGACACACTAACCACTTACGCCACGGCGCCCACAGAAGAATTCCCCAAGGATTTATTTTCTAGTTAAAGATAGCGCTGGGCAGTCGCAGAGCAAGTGATAGGGGAATTCCTCTTCTTCTTCGTCCATACAGCTGCGACAAGAGTCATTGGCCAGAATTCCAAGCCTCTTGGCGTGTCTGTCTACTACGTAATAACCAGTAAATAGTCCGTCTAGGATACCTATGCGTGGTCTGCTAATCAGTAGCAAGCGTTCTGTTTTTCTTTTATAGAACTGGGACCACGTTTGTCTCGCATAGTTACATGCGTCAAGATTGCGCCTTCACTCAATGGCCTGAGGTAGTGCCCCTATAGAGATTTTGTATCTTGCCGTTTCTATAGGTAGATGCAGCCCCCTTCCGCAGTAGACAGCTCCAGTTTCGTGCCAATTTTAGCTAATTTTTTATTTTTTATTTATAATTTGCGCGCACTCAAGGTGTTCTGTTTTTAAACAGTGCGGGCGTTGGAAAGAATAGATAGAGAGAAAGATTTAGTGTAGTGGTTTGAAGCTCAGTTGTTTATGCTTCAGAGAAACTCCGAGGGTGGCGTCCAGATAACTGGGGAAATTTTTTGTCTTTGCTTCTGATTCACAGTATTTTTTTCTCGATTACCGACGTCATAGGCAAATCAATCGTCCAACAGAGCGAACAGTTTTTCCAGCCATATGACCAAGCTACTGCCAGTGTTATGCCTTTGCAGTAGTGTCCACCCAAGCTTTCGCAACTGATCGGACTGACTTTATATATTTCATGAGAAATAAATAAATGCTTGCTGACATCAAGATTTGAACCATTAACCATTAGCGTGGCAATTGCCGACACCACCACTACACCATTGCCATTCAACTGCTCTGCAGTTACCTGAAATGTCCGAATGAGCAGGAACCCAGCACATTATGAGATTGCAATGATTCTTGTGCTCTTAAAGCTGGCTGTACGTCGGCGTAAATTACGATGTCCGACTGTTTTATACCTAGGGGTGCCGAGATGTACGATGTTAAAGACTGTTTTATACCTAGGGGTGCCGAGAAAATGCCTGCCTCTACGCCATCCTCTGTCTTAGACCTATCGGTGTTTATTTCAAGGCGGAATTTCTCAGAACAACATTCTCCGCCCAATTCTATCGACTGGGAAAGTTTGTGTTTATTTTATATTGAAGTCTAGGGACGGTGTTAAGTAGTCTGTCTCTTCAATTCCGTAGCTGCATAAGCTTATGATTTTGACATCCCCTGTATCATCATTAATCCACTGTGATGATTCCTTCAGTCACAAAGCCGATTTTATTGCTACCTCCATCCCATAAATATCTAGGAAAACGTTGTGGAACATTGTTTCCAACGCCACTGTAGGAGTCGTGTGGAGAGTACCGATAACGCGGAGACATGCTGACCTCTGAATCGTACTTATGGCAGTAAGGTAGCTGACCTTTTCCAGTGCAGTCCACCACGTCGTCGTAACTTAGGTTACTTACTTTCTTATTTTCTAGCTTAAAGCAGAAGACATATCTGCTAGCTCACCCAAGAATATAGTCGAATTCATCATCAACTCTGGAATCTTTAATGAACTTTAAAATTAGAAGAAATCACAATAGGCCAAATAGTGGCCGCATTTAAAAGACGACCTGATCCCACCTCGAACTAAAATCTCCAAAATACGATTCATATCCTTACTTACTTACTTAGGTGGCGCTACAGTTCGGGGTGAACCTGGGCCTCAACCAACAAGCCTCTCCATTTAGCTCAGTCTTTAGATAATTGCCTCCATTTACGCACTCCAAGTTGGTTGAGGTCCCCTATCTCCTTAGTTGTTCGAGATAGGGCTTTACTGTTGAATTGCCTTATAAGCCCAAAAAAACAGCGATTGGCAAGAGTTATTCTTCGATTGATTTCTGCGCTGATCTTGATTGTAGAATTTATAGCAGAGCCAAGGTAGACAAAGTTCCTTACTACCTCGAAGTTATAGCTGCCCACGGTGACGTTTTGTCCAATTCGTCGGTGTTGACTTTCCCTTCTTGTTGACAGCATATATGTACTTTGTTTTTCCCTCGTTTATCGCTAAACCCATTTTGGCCGCTTCCGCCTCAATGCTTGCAAACGCACCGGTGACAGTCCGCTGAGTTCTTCCGATAATGTCTATATCGTCGGCGTATGCAAGCAGTTGTACAGACTTGTGATAGATTGTGCCTCCGGTGTTAGCTTGTGAGTTCCGCACAATCCGTTCAAGTACAATATTAAAGAATTCACATGACAGCGCGTCATCTTGTCTAAAACCTTTTTTGAGATCAAAGGTCTCTGTGAGGCCATTACCGACCTTGATGGAGCAGCGAGCGTTCTCCGTCGTCAGCCTGCACAGACGGACAAGTTTGGCAGGGATGTCAAAACTAGACATGGCTTTATAAAGCTCTTCACTGTAGATGCTGTCATAGGCGGCCTTGGAATCGATAAAGAGGTGGTGAGTATCGATTTGGAATTCTTGGGTTTTCTCCAGGATCTGCTAAAGTCTGAAGATTTGATCGATGGTGGACTTTCCTGGCCTGAAACCGCACTGATAGGGTCCAATCAGGCTGTTCATAAAAGGTTTCAGGCGTTCACACAATATCGCAGAAAAGATCTTGTGTGCGATGTTGAGGAGACTGATGCCTCTATAATTGGCGCAGTTGAGGGGGTCTCCTTTCGTGTGGATCGGGCAAATGACGATGCTAAGATTCCATTCATCGGGCATACACTCGTCTGACCAAATCTTAGAGATGAGTTGGTGTATGCACTCTACCAATTCATCCCCAGCTGCCTTGACAAGTTCGGCCGGTAAGCCGTCAGGTCCAGCAGCCTTGTTCGATTTTAGCTTGGATATTGCTATCCTCACTTCGTTTTGGTTAGGTGGACAGAAATTTTGACTATCATCGTCTATGTTGAATGGTTCATTCTGCCTGACAGCGGAATGTTGGTCTTCGTCGGCGTTATACAGTCTGCAGAAGTAGTTTTTCCATATTCTCAGCACCGACTGTGATTCTACTACGAGGTTTCCATTTTCATCTCTACAGGTTTCTGTACGGGCGGCATAGGGGTGATTGAGAGATTTCGGGGTACGCGTTCAGCGAAGAGTCTGGCGGTCTCTTGCGATAGTAGCTTTTCGACGTTAAATTTTCTCACAGTGATTCTTCTTTGTTGCTCAGATTGGGATATCCGCATTCGTACCTTGGCTACAACAAGATAATGATCCGAGTCTATGTTGGCTGCTCGGAAGGTCCGGACATCCAGAATACTGGAGGCATGCCTTGCGTCGATCGCAATATGATCAATTTGGTTGATCGTTACATGATCATTGGACCGCCATGTCTGCTTATGAATATCGAGATGAGGGAACCATGTGTTTGCTATGGTGACATTTCGCTCCACAGCGAAATCAATTAGCCTTAGTCCGTTATCAGACGTGGTGTCGTGTAGGCTATGCTTACCGACTGCCCGACCAAAGACGTCCTCCTTTCCTATTTTGGCGTTAAAATCGCCCAATACGATTTTAACGTCGTATTTAGGACATTGCTCATATGTCTTGTCGAGGAGCTCGTAGAAACACTCTTTGGTGGCAGGGTCCTTTTCTTCCGTGGGGCATGAACACATATTAGGCTTATGTTAGCGAATTTAGCCTTGATCCGGATAGTCATAATACGCTCGCTTACGTGTCGGAAGCTTAAGACTTCTTGCCTAAGTCTGCCGCGTATGACAAATCCGCATCCGATTAAGCATTGCCTGTTGCCTCTATAGCAATCACCGTAGTAGATGTCATCCTCTTTTTGCCCGGCCCATCCCATCGCACTTCCTGGATGGCGGTAATATCTGCTTTATAACAGTCTAGGGCCTCTGCTAGTTGTTCGGCTCCACGTGGTCTGTATAGGGACAGAACATTCCACGTACAGATCCGAAGGTCATTGTCCTTATTTCCTTTGCTGGGGTCGTCATTAGTTGAGTCATCCTTATCCGAGGCTTTTGGTTGTTTCGGAACCATCGATTTTTTACGTGGTAGGAAGTTACCCCGACGGCACAACCCCCAACCTGGAGGGCCAGTTCCTTAATTTTTCCCCTAGGACGAGGGGCCGGGTACACCGGTGCCAGTAGTCCACTACGGGAGTATGAGCGCTGCCGTTGGCCCATTAAGGGCTCCTCCGCCACCATCTCTATTCCAATGTCCTGACCAACATTGGAAATTCCTTACCGACCTGTTATCCGAATACGTCGAAGCAGCTCGCGCAAGGTATTCACTAAGTTCAACCTAACTGCAACTATAGACGCCACCCTTGACTCCGTCTAGGGAATTCGTAGATTCATATCCACAAATAATTTAATAGAAAGAAACCTACAAGGTGCCTTCACCAATAATGCATTCCACTTATAGTCTCATACCCAAAATAAACCCCATTACTCATTCATTCCCATTTAATCGAAACAAAAGTGTATCTTGTACGATAGTACACTTTACTGCTCTTAAAAATAATAAGCCTTAAACACTTAATAATGCATCGATGCACAATTATATAATTCAGTACGTCATCTGCATCCATAAACAAATCCAAATAAAGTGCAACAGACATGGCTTTTCAAAACCCCTTTTCTCCAGACGAGCAACACTTGCTTCCTTAACACACTCAAAGATGGAAAAGTTCAAAAAAATATATATGTTTTCTCTCCCCAATATGTAGAGAGACACAATCGAAGAAATTCCCCTCCCAAAAACGGCTTAAGACCAAATTTAGAACTTGTTTTTTTTTTCTACAAAAATATTTAATAGTCCTAAATTTTTGATTTCTGCAATTTATGCAACTGCTGCTGTGTTACAAAATTTTGCTCCCCACCTCTTATATGGTCTGAGGCCATTCAAATTTCATTAAAAAAAAAAATAAATATATTAACTTATTTTCTTTCATTTTTTTTTTTTTTTAATTCTACAAAATCTATACAGTGGGAAAAATATCTATATTTAATTTTTGTATATTTTCTAATTTCTTATTTTTTTATTTTTTATTTTTTTTTTTGCAGAGATGGCCAGAGGGACGAAGAAAATTATATTTTGTGTATTTTTCGTTCGCTTTTCCACCCAATCCATGTATGGGATGCTGAAAATTAATTTTCCCCGCCACTTGAATCCTACGGATACGAAATCTGTATCCGCCACATATTAATTTGTGTCAGTGTATAGGATACACTGAGATTTTCGAATAGTCTTTTTTTTTCTATTTCAGAAACGCGATGCGCGCGCATACTTAAGCGTACAAATTGGAATATGCTGTAAAATATGAACCACCTGCGTGTGTATAGGTGCCGCTGTTTAGAAAATATAGACCGAGGAGGAGTTTTTCAATTTGGGTATAAATATTAGAACAAGAGTGTCCAGTAGTCACTCGCAGTTCTACAGCGAAAGTGTTGATTAGTCTCTTAGATTTCTTTTTTGTGAAAACGGTTAGTATATCTATTAGTGGCAAAAAAAAAAATTAACAAATTTATTTTTTAATTAATTTGCAAAAGTTTAAGAATTATTTAACGTAAATTTTGAAACACATAAAAGTAACGTAAAACTGTGGAACAAAAATACAAAATTCTTTGGAAATCGGATACAAGATTACGAACGACACACAAGGGATTATCAGTGGATACATCTTCTGTGGATAAACAAAATCGGATTTTTATTTTTCGAAATTTTAACAACAAATAAGAAAACGTGATCAGTGATCTTTTAAGAAAAATTTCGTTTAAATTTTGTGACTTGTCACACGTGAGACCAGATACTTTAGTCAAAATGTCTTTTTAAAAACGATCACATTCGCTTCTAAAAATATAAATTCCATTTGAAAAACGGATACATTTCGATCAGTTGGATACTTCCGAAAATATCAATTTCGATAATACACACTTCCACAGATACCTGTCGTGTCTAAAAATACACTTTATTACTTTTTGAATACCGAATCTCTGCACGAGAGTTGAATAGATTCTTCTTCTTAACTTGTTACGCAATTTTTCTTTCGTTTTACGTTATTGTCTTCGGGGAGACTACGAATTTTAACGTATTTTTTTGTTCTCCCATCCAAACAGAAACAACACAAATCCATACAAAATGTGTGACGATGAGGTTGCTGCATTAGTCGTTGACAACGGTTCCGGTATGTGCAAGGCCGGTTTCGCTGGTGATGATGCACCACGTGCCGTCTTCCCATCCATTGTCGGTCGCCCAAGGCATCAAGGTGTCATGGTCGGTATGGGACAAAAGGACTCCTATGTAGGCGATGAGGCCCAAAGCAAGAGAGGTATCTTGACCCTCAAGTACCCAATTGAGCACGGTATCATCACCAACTGGGATGATATGGAAAAGATCTGGCATCACACTTTCTACAATGAATTGCGTGTCGCCCCAGAAGAGCACCCAGTTCTCTTGACTGAGGCCCCATTGAACCCAAAGGCTAACCGTGAGAAGATGACCCAAATCATGTTCGAAACCTTCAACGCTCCAGCCATGTATGTTGCCATCCAAGCTGTGCTCTCCCTGTACGCTTCCGGTCGTACCACCGGTATCGTCTTGGATTCCGGAGATGGTGTTTCTCACACTGTCCCAATCTATGAAGGTTATGCCCTTCCCCATGCCATCCTTCGTTTGGATTTGGCCGGTCGCGATTTGACTGACTACCTCATGAAGATCTTGACTGAACGTGGCTACTCATTCACCACCACCGCTGAGCGTGAAATCGTTCGTGATATCAAGGAGAAATTGTGCTATGTTGCTTTGGACTTTGAACAAGAAATGGCCACCGCCGCCGCTTCCACCTCATTGGAGAAATCCTATGAACTTCCTGATGGTCAAGTGATCACCATTGGTAACGAACGTTTCCGTTGCCCAGAATCTCTGTTCCAACCCTCATTCTTGGGTATGGAATCGTGCGGTATCCATGAAACCGTCTACAACTCCATCATGAAGTGCGATGTAGATATCAGGAAGGACTTGTATGCTAACATTGTCATGTCCGGTGGTACCACCATGTACCCAGGTATTGCTGATCGTATGCAAAAGGAAATCACCGCCTTGGCTCCATCAACCATCAAGATCAAGATTATTGCACCACCAGAACGTAAATACTCCGTCTGGATCGGTGGATCCATCTTGGCTTCCTTGTCCACCTTCCAACAGATGTGGATCTCCAAACAGGAATACGACGAATCCGGCCCAGGCATTGTCCACCGCAAGTGCTTCTAAGCATTCAATTGACTATTCTAATACTATTTTATTTTTAATAATTATTATTTTAATTTTTCTATTAAATAATAATATATAAAAAAAAAAAACAAAAAATTTATGTAATTCAACAACAAAGTAATTTTTTTTTTAATTATTATACAATTTTTAATTTAAAAACACAAAAGAGAAATGAAACAACACCAAAACAATATCTTTGAAGAGCTAAAGAGAATAAAACAATCAACACCTTAAAATAAAAAGTTTTTTTTTTGTTCTTAATTTTAATTTTATTTTTTTATATTCTTCTCGATCGAAAAAAAAAGTAAAACATTTATAGGAAAGAAAATTAGATTTTTAAAAAATATATTTGCATGTTTGAGATTCTTCATTAAAACGAAAAAAAAAAATACGCACACAAACACAAACTCGATTGCATTTCTAATTCATTCCTTTGCCATGACACATACAAACAGTGGAGACTTTTCCAAAAATTCAAATTGGGCCAAGAACATTTTTTTTTTTTTTTTAGGAGTGGGAGGGATTATTCGAATTTCAGTTTGCTGTCGGAGTTGAGAAAAAAAAAACTAAAAATAGTTTGCTTTGGAACAAGATTGAGTTTCAGATGCGACTATGGATGTTGATGATGCCACTGGGAGGAGATTTCCAAATTTAGTTTTTTGTTTTGGTTGATTTTTTCCAAAATTAGCTACTGCTAGGCTAAATTATGCTCCCTTGGAGCGCACGCCGTGTACGTTACGCGCGTAGTCGTGTGAGGAAGCATGTGCGCTGCTATGGATATTTGCGGTACGGTGTGGATTCAGCTGGCTGAGAGTTGATGGCAGATACAGATACTCGTATATGTATGTAATTTTCGATTGAGCAATAGCGTCTGGCTGGGAAATGATGATGTTTTGTATTCTTTAGTCGTTTGTACCTGAGGTAGTTGTAGATTTAAAAAAAAATGTTCGGGGAGGTCAAATGGGTTTCATTGTTTTAGACACTTAAGAGGGTTGTTTATATTGTTTCTGTTCTTTTTGTACGTACTCACATAGACAATTCATTCATGTGCCTTTGAATTCCTCAGGAAAAACTACTTATTTGGAGGGAGGTGTGAAACAAATTTAGGGCAAATGATTCTGAATAGTCTTGCTTGCGTCATTCAATGGTAATCGCATTTATAAATATAATCTATCGAAATACTGTACAGTAATTTTCGCTAAGTAAGCAGCCTTTATAGAAATTTAATACCAACATTTTTTTTTTTTATAATTTAAGAATGTACATATGTACATGCCATAGAAAAGTTCGAAAAATGTTTAGTATTTAAAAGACCGTTGTACATGATTTATTATCCTCCGTTTACAAAGATTAAGTACCTAGTCAAAAATAGTTCGAGATTTGATTATGTAATATAAATAATTGAATTTCAAATTAGTTATACGAATGCGGTACATATGTATGTACTTATATTGTTATATAATTTTGAACTTAACTATATGTTATACATATATTGGTCGTGCAGTTGATAGCGCACCGAATCATTAACCGATGGATTATAGGTTCGAAATCCAATTCGTTATAGTTGCAATAGTTCCAACAACATACTCGTATTATAGTAATAGGGCTTCCAATACCTTTACTTGCATGATGTTGAAACTGAGGAAACCTCTAACTCTATTGATTCGTAACCTGGGTAATTTGCCAATAAAGAACAGTTTGATCAACTTCAATGGATATTGATAGAAACGATTAGGTTAAAAATACAAGAACACAAGACCTGCCACAAAGTCAGCTGCGTTTCCAACATCAGGCAAGCAACCTCCAACCAAATTGACCATTTTGCCATCAGCCGCCGTTTAGAAGTGAAAAATGTTTTTACATCTGGTGCTGAAAGAATTGTTGGTCGATCGCAGGGAAGACATAGGGCGTGGCTTTCCGAGGACACCTGGAGACGGATTAACGAACGAAAACAGCTGAAAGCTCGCGTTGCAGCTACCCCAGCAGCAGGGAGAAGCGAGCTAGAGTCCACATATCGCATGAAGATGAAAGAAGTTCAACGTAGCGTGCGACTTGACAGGCGCAACTACATCAACGCGCTGGCCACAGAAGCAGAAGAAGCTGCACGGAGGTGTGACAGCAGGACCATCTACAGAATCACCAGAGCTGACAGGTGGTCACAGCTCCAGCCAACATCCAGTGAAAAGCCTAGACGGCTCCTTGCTCATTTCCGATGAAGACCAACTCAAGAGATGGAAAGAGCATTTTGCTACGGTTTTGAACTGTGTATTCGCTAGCGATATGCTCCCAAATCTGTCTGAGATACCCGAGGTGAGAAGTTTCCGAATAAGCACCACGACTACCAGTAATGATGAGATCACTACCGCGATCAAGGGACTTAAAACCAACAAGGCGGTAGGACTTGACGGTATTCCAGCAGTGCTGGACGTTCAAACGGCCGATGGCTATATTCTAGCAGTTCACCGAATTCCATACTCCTCTCGAGTTAACACCCCCAGTCCTCGTCCAGTTGCTTTCTTGATGCATGGTCTTTTGTGCTCGTCCAGTGATTGGGTCCTGCTGGGTCCCGGTAATGCTTTGGCTTACATTCTCTCCGATTTAGGGTACGACGTATGGATGGGTAATGCACGTGGTAACACCTACTCCCGCAAGCACGTCAAACACACCCCTCTGCTCCAACCCTTCTGGAATTTTGAATGGCATGAGATTGGTACCATTGATCTGCCAGCTATGATTGACTATGTTCGATACTACACAGGAGAGGATCAAGTCCGCTACTTTGGCCACCCCCAGGGAACTACATCATTTTTCCCTTTGAATGCTCTGAATTTGAAGTTCAAGAGTCGCATCAAGTCAGCTCATTTGTTAGCTCCAGTGGCATTCATGGATCATATGGAGTCTCCATTGGCCAAGATTGCTGGACCATTGCTGGGTCAACCAAATGCCACCAAGCTTCCTAAAAAGAAAATTTAATAGAGTGCGGAAACTGGAGGGGTATCTGCTTGCTGCCTGCTGCAGCTAAGATAATGGCTAAAATCATCCTGGAGCGAATTAAATAACATCTCGAAGACATACGAGTACTCGATGCCGAACAAGCAAGTTTCCGCTCTGGATCCTCCTGTGTCGACCACATCAACACCCTGAGGATTATCTTCGAACAATGCGTTGAATATCGATCGCCACTCTACCTGCTGTTCATCGATTTTGAGAAGGCGTTCGATAGTGTCAACGGGGAGTTTATTTGGCGT
Organism: Brachypalpus laphriformis; assembly: GCA_945910035.1. Classification (NCBI taxonomy): domain Eukaryota; kingdom Metazoa; phylum Arthropoda; class Insecta; order Diptera; family Syrphidae; genus Brachypalpus; species Brachypalpus laphriformis. The sequence continues at coordinate 285,777,003 of OX246754.1, forward strand.
GCCTTACGCAGGAGAGGTATCCCCGATAAACTAATTGCTATTTTCAAAGCTACATATTAAGGCTCCAAATGTCACGTTCTGCACAGAGGAAGGTCGTCTGAGGAATTTGAGATCCAAAGTGGGACAACCGGTAGAGAGAGTAGAGGATTTCCAGTATCTTGGGAGTATTGTCTCGACCGATGGTGGAACCGAACTGGAGCCAACAGGATCGCCAAAGCAAAGTCCGCGTTCGGCATGTTTTCAAAATAAGTTGAAGCAATGCAATTAGTTTAAATACCAAGATAAGACTGTTCTGCTCCAACGTTGAATCCGTGCTATTATATGGATGCAGCACGTGGAGAGTGACCACTACTATCACCAGAAACTGCAAACGTTCGTTAATAGGTGCCGTTAACATGGTGCAGAACAACCGAGCACGGATTCAAAGTTGGAGCGGAACAGTCTTAGCTTGGTATTTAAACTAATTGCATTGCTTCGACTTATTTTGAAAAACATTCCGAACGCGTACTGTGCTTTGACGATCCTATTGGCTATATCCAGTTCGGTTTCACTATCACGCGGACAATGCTCCCAAGATACTGAAAATCCTCTACTCTTTTTATCGGCTGTCCAGCAATAGTATGTTCCAAGGCAGATAATTTTAGTTTTTGTCGTTTTAATTTTAAGCCCGACGACCGACGCCTGCCTCCCTCTCCACATCTGCTATCATTTGGTGAAGGCCCATCATTCTGTCAGAGAGTAAGCATACATCGTCAGCGTAGTCGTCTGAAACATCTTCAGTTGGGGTGTAAGAATCTATCGAACTCTACCACTTCCCGTTGACAAAGCTGCACGAAGCACATCACTAATCACCAATAGGAAAAGTATTGGTGAAGGAATGCAGCCTTGTCTTACCCCACTTTGGATCTCAAATTCCTCAGACAACCTTCCTGTGTGCAGAACGTGACATTTGGAACCTTCGTATGTAGCTTTAATAATAGCAATTAATTTATCAGGAATACCTCTTCTGCGTAAGACAAGCCAAATAAACTACCTGTTGACACTATAGAACGCCTTCCCAAAATGGATGAACAGCAAGTGAAGTGGCGATCGATATTCAACGCACTGTTTGATGTGTTGATGTGGTCGACACAGGAGGATCCAGAGTGGAAACCAGCTTGTTCGGCATCGAATATATCTTCAAGATGTTGTTTGATTCGGTCCAGGATGATTTTAGCTATAGGAAGTTTGGTGATCATTCCCTTTTTCCACTCACCAGAAAAGGTCTCAGCTTCCCAAGCTCTCTCTATAAGTAGAAGCAATAGCTCAGCCGATGTTGTTGGCGCTGGTCGCAGGAGCTCCGCGGTTCTAAGTGCGTTGAACGCGGTAGTGATCTTATCCTTACTGGTAGTCGTGGTGCGTATTCAGGCAAATAAAAGACTTATCTAAGTCCACAAGCTCTGTATGTAGTTTTTTTTTTGTGTAGCTCCAGTACTCGTTCTATAAATGTCACTAGGGACTTGATCGTATTGGATTCTTGTAATTTCAGAGTCACTGCGAAGACATCTATTCAAATCCTATAGACGGAGGTTATATGTTGCGTATGCATCTTTAGCTTGCGTTTAACCTCCTTCGTCCATAACATTAACAGAGATGCGATTGATTTTTCAAAAGATACCTGAAAGTTCCGATCTTTGAACAACAATTCCAGGTTGCTCAGGTAAGCGTGGTATTAAGACTGTACAATCGTCGACATATGAGACTATGTTGATATCATCTGGTGGCGGTGGCAATTTCGAGATATACTTATTAAACTTACATACTTAAAGGGCTCCCGACGCTTGGAGAGTCTCTATCTGAGACACGGCTGCCTTCCATCCTCTGCGGTCCCGGGCACCCTGCATCCAGTTGTGAAGACCAAGTTTAAGATATAGTGGTTGAATAGTATGGGTGATAATACACTGCCCTGGAGGGAACTTCTTATTTCGTTTTCCTTTGCTTCGAACTGGCGTTTCTAAATTCCACCAATGTTTTACGGCCGCTAAGATAGTTTGCTAGCCAGCGTTTGGCCGGGTTTGGTAGGGATGACTCAAGTAGGTCGATCTCCATCATTCTTATCGACAATTTAGAAGTGTTAAAGAACAAGAACAATAAGAGAAGTTTAAAACGAAGTGAGAAATGCAATACAACAGAAAGTTGCCACTTTTCATTCTATTTAACATGACAACCTTAACTTGTCAAGGGTCAGTACAAAAACAGAAACAAGTGCGACTCGATAGCTGTAGGAAATTTTGAAGCCGTTTGCAGAAAATCTTTAAAGTTTTATTGAGTGTATAGAGGAAGCTTTGGTTTATGATTTGAAGGGTAAGTTGCCTAAGATGTGGTTTCGGTTCGACTCGCGAATGGTAATACACACGAAGAAAATTAATTCAATATTGTTCCACAATTTACCAACACAATTTACTGATCTGATCAGAAAGCATCCCTAACATTGGTGCAAATGTAAGAATTTTAAGAAAAATAGATTAAGGGAATAACAAGTCCAAACACGTAAGCATCTTTAAAATAATGTATATTTTCATAAGGCATCGTAGTGGTAATAATAAATTGTTTTATCTAAGTACATGGTAATAACTTTACTTAAGTATATAATAATAATTTTTCTTTAAGATTAATTTAACATTTTTTAGAATAGAAGATAAAAAGTATTAAATGTCAACTTATATATAAAACTTTACAAAATAGAAAGAGAAAGAAATAAGAGTAAGTACTTATAGAACACAGTGTTGTCAACTGAAAATACAAAATATTAAATATTTTGCAAATGTACGATTCAAATATTTATTCCGCGTTCACTACTAAGTTTATGGAAAATGTTGCATTTATGTAAAAATATTTATGTTAAATATTATATATTTTATATAATTCATCATAATGGCACTACCAAAACGTGGTGGCCTTATTGCTATTAAATGTCTGTATAATGTAAAAGAAAAATCTCTGAAAACTTTAAACTGCTTTCTGTTTTATAATTGACGATTAAATTTTTTTATTTTTATGTATAACTAGTCATTTAAAGGAACGTGTATTGATAACTATAGTTTTGTTAACTGAATTACAATATAAAATTGGTGTATATAGAATTTTTTTTTATGTAAAAGAATGTTCATTTTGTTTTAGAATGTTTTGATAGATTAAAATCTACAGTCTTAATTATTATTTTTTAAATACATTGCAATGTCTCCCCGATAATAAAGACAAAAAAAAAATGGAGAGACACATCAACGACAGTCGTTGTTATTGTCAATAAATATTTGTAATCTGCAATAGATCTCTGGAAGATATCACACAAAAACAAATTTGGATGGCTTTCTAAATTTAGACAAGTTCATGAGAAGATCATTCACTCTGGATGTATTGTCGTGTCGAGTTTTTGCAGACAATGTTCGTTATCCGCCATTTATACGATTAATTTTTATTTTTTTTTTTTGCTTTCATACTATTCCATCGTTCTCTACGGACACGCATTTGAAATGATTTAAATTCAAAAGTTAAAAATAGTTTTATAAGGGAATGTTGTTTCAATACGCGTTTCCGATGCCATTCTCGACTATTGGTATGTGTGTGTATTTTTTATAGAATGCAATCTTGTAGTTTGTACTTTGAAGAATGTTTGGAGTGCGCTAAGAGTTCGAGTAGTTTAACCTCGGTATGTTAGAGGTCTAATTCCGTTTTTGAACTTTTCTACACGCGATCTCATCAAATCACTTTGCATTTTTGTTTATTTACTTTTCTCTCTTGAACGGATTGCAGTTGCTGATCTATAGCCGTTGCGGTGTGTGTGATTTATTTTGAATTTTGGTTTTGTTTAAGGGTAATGTAGTATAGTATAGTAAGGGTAATGCAGGGAATTAGTATGAATTGGAGTTGAAGATCAATAAGGAGGCAGTCTTTTAGGGCGTGGCTTTCATTTATTTTGATTGAGAAAGGAAGACTGTTAAATGGCCTTCAGCAGATAGAGGAATAGCGATAGCATACAGAATAGATCGAAAATAGATGCATATTTTTGCACGAAATCAATACAGTGTTAATTTCTTAGCATATCTGTAAAGTAAAATGTAAATTAGTACTGTTTGATACGACTATTTAGATGTATCGCATTTCCACGTTACACGAGACAGAGGAAATTTATGTTCCATTACTCAAGCGGATCAATCTTATCTTATTTTTCGTTCTTAAAACCTGGAGGCTTCCATTCTCAAATCTGGAAAGACCAGTCATTCTACAGCCAATATCCACTGGGCAAGACACTGAAAGCTATGTAGCGTCTGAAATCGCACTCTACAATAGCACCAGCGAAACTATATATTTTTTTATACGGTTCCTAATACTGCGGTATGAGCCGAACCATTTCCGCATCGATAAAGTATCTGGACATAGTTTTAACATGAAACAATGGTCTGAGAAGGCTCATTTTTTCAAGTCTTCCTTTTGGATCTTTTCTTCAGTAATTTACCAGCAAAATAAATTGGCATTGACCTCGAAATTTCTTGGCTGCACTAAGCAGAAAAATTGTAAGGGACTTCACTACTGAACAATATAAATGATGGTCAATTGTGGACGGATGTAGACAAGCCAGAACGGCGTTAAAAATGTTGGAAGACTCTACCAAACGAGATTTTTAAGCATGGAGCAATGAGAACTCAAATGGTTAGTAGCATTGGTCACAAGACATGGAAATTTCAGATACTTGCAGACTGTGCCTGGACGATGTTAACGTATTGCACTAGCTAGCACTAGTTAGAAAACGAGAGAACTAGCCAAAGAACCTTTAGGCAAATGCTAGCGGTTACCAGGCGGATTGAGTTCATGGAGGAATTCTGGAGAAATCCAGAAAGTATCTAGGGCTAAGACCACTGTGATAGAATTTGTTTCGCAAATAAAATCACAGCCAGGCGACCATTAAGTCTTTGGAGTCGCCAACAGTCGTATGAAGGTTTGCAAAAGAAAAGATTTTTCACGTAGGTCATTTAATTTTTTTTTTTTTTTTTTTTACTTAGTCACTTAGTTTCAATTGAAGCTGTTACGTATACCATTGAAACCGGGTTTTTTCTGAGAATTCTAAATCAACGGTGCAAATTTAATTATTTTATTGCACATTTTGTTCAAACGTGAGGCAGTCAATTTGAATTGTTCACCAAATCTGTGGATGTGGTTTCTCCATTCAATTCAATTGGGTTGACTTGCGGATCCTTATCGTTCAGACTACGCACGGAGTCCGAGGCCATTGAAAATGCCGCTGAGTTTGAAAGATGTTATGAGTGAGGGGTCTATGCTAACAATCACAGACTGTTGAGAGAGTATATCGGTGTTACATAAGTTGAACGATGCGAAAATTGTATGAAAAATATAGTCACGAGGGTGACAAGCAGTCGGTAATTTATACATATGTACGAGTACATATGCACATACATATATACATACATTCTCAATGGCCCGATAATCCTTCATGAGGGTCGTGGGGGTAGGATGCTCAGGTGACTCTACATCCTCCTCGATCCTCCGCCATTGACTTCAACTCATCAGGAGGAATCGCTACCGGGGAGTCGCCTACCTGACAGCACGGCAATCATGGCACGTCTTGGAAGCCGGTCTGGGGGCAAAAGGTAAATTATTGCAAATAATATTGTTCCTCACATTATTACCAAGTCTACATCAAATATACGCGACATAAAATCAACAATCGTTTTATTTAGAGCACTTATTTAAAAACAAAATCTACCACCTTACGCTCGGTGGGTCTGTATGTTAAATCCACTAATACTAAAAGCATAAGTAGACTTATGTCGATGAAACAAAACAATAACTTTAAAGTCATTGATCCACGGAGGCACTCAGAATCAAACGAAATCAATCGCTTGATCAGCAATGAAAGTATCACTTGTTCTAGTAGTGTTCAAAATATCAGGTTATCCCATAAATAACGCGGGTTTTCAATACTATTAAGTTTTATCACTAAGCCTTCTAAATATTATAAAGCTTTTCTTCGATTTAGACCGAATATTGTATGTGATATCAACCATTGAAATGGAAGTGACCAAGGATGCATATTAGACGTGTTCTGCCTTGGGAATATCATAAAAATCGTAATGCAGCGGAAGTTGCACGTGAATTGTCTGAAGCCTATGGCAGACAGGTCATAAGTGAAAACTAGGCCCAAAGATGGTTTAAAAAATTAAAAAAGAGAAATTTTGGGTTCAAAGTTAATGACCGCTCTGGAACATATCTTTGTTGCTCTCTCGCTTAAATTTTGATCAGGATGGTTACTGGGGATGATAAATGGGTTTCTTATGAGAACATTAAGCGCCCCAGGTAGTGGCTGAGTCCTTCAGATAAATCGCAGCAAGTGGCTAAGGCAGGTGTCCATCTAAAAAAGAAAATGCTCTCTGTGTGGACTGTGGGATTGCGCGGTATTATCCATTTTGAAATGCTTTCTCCTAACCAAACAATCGGGAAAAATTAAAAAGATTAAGAAATTAGGCCAGCAGTGATCAATCGCCGAGGGATAATCTTCCATCAAGACAATGCCAGGCAACATGTCACAAGAGAGATAATCTAAAAAATCCACAGCTTTATTTGGGAAATAATGGAGTTTTCAAAATCATTTAAACAATTGGAGAGTGAGAAATCAGACCGGCTTTCAAAGCTTGGTCAAAGTGCCCTCTAATAATAGGAACGAAAAACCTCACGTCGAAGTGGATTACAGATGTTGCAAGAAAAAAGCGAAGAAGTGCGCCCAGCTTCAAGCAGAGAGTACGAAGTGCCTGTATCGGCAGCTGGAGAAGTTATCGTCCCCGGTTGCTGATGCAAATCAGGCCATCCAGGAGCTGCGACTATACAATATGAACAAAGGCACAACCATATTCAAAATAGCCGCACAAAGAAGGAGGAATGCTCAGGAGATTCGTTCGCCAAAGTTCACACTCATGGCCAGCTCCTTGTGGATGACGACAAAATGCTGCAGAGGTGGCGGCAGTATTGTGAACGACTTTTGAATGAACAGTTTCCCCGGCTATACTTTTCAAGAGACACCCCTAACTGTGAAAAAATACCAGGCATTACCTTAAATTTATTGGAAATATGATCTCTTTAAGGGAAAAGCTTCTCCTAATTCTACACAGAGCTACGCACTCACATAGTATGTGTTCTGCGGTTTCGTCCTCTTCTAGGCAGAGGCGGCAGGTGATATCCTCCGTAATTCTCATTTTGTTAAGGTGGTAAAGTAGTTGACAGTGACCAGTAAGGAAGCTCACAAGCCTTCTTATGTCATTTCTGCCGTATTTTAGGATATCAAATGCCTGTTTTTGGAAGTGTTGGACAGCTCTTTTAGCTTGTCTGAGGTCTTGAGAGTTGTTCCAGTGGGAGATGGACATGTTTCGTTCCCAAAAGATTAGGATCGGTTTAAAGGCGGAATCAGATATTCCCCAGAAAGGTTCAGGTTCAGGTCCAGTGAACAACTAAGAGGAGCCTTTCCTAGCTAGCAGGTCTGCAGTTTCGTTGCCGTCAACGCCTACATGATCCGGTACCCAGCATAATTGTACTTTATTGTATTGGGCCAAGTTCTGTAAACTGTCGAAGCAGCTTAGAACTGATTTCTAGTGATTTCGAAATTTTATGATTGGGTCCATACACACCAGCGCCAACTCCTGAATCCAATTTTGATCCATCGGTATACCATACTATTCCTTTGGGATCAAGCAAAGGTCCGCCATTATTCCATATATCATGGCTTGGGATCACAACCTCAAACCTTCTACCAAAGTAGAGTGATTTAGGCGTAAAGTCGGAAACCGTGCTGAGCATATCTGGCTCGGGGGAGTCGGTTAATAGATCCACATGATCCCATGTAGTATTAACACCTGACTTTCGAAGACTAACTGCATTGCGAATTGCCACTTTTTTATAAATATATATAACGGAGTTTCGAAGAAGTTAGTGAGGTGGTCAAATACTCCAAAAAATTGGTTGGGCCAGACGAGATGCCCTCTGACTTCTGAAAAAAGATGGGAGACATCGGGAGAAGAAGAATTCTCACCTTCAAATATATGAGAGGTGGTCCAATGGCCAATCAATTGAGGGAAAGCTATCTTCCCCCTGTATACAAAGGGAAGGGCGATACACGAAACTGTGATAACTACCGTTCGATCATGCTGATGCCACACATCATGAAGATCGTTGAGCAGGTATTAGGTGGCCGACTGCGAAAAATAATATGGCTAACTGATGATCAGTGCGGGTTTGTCGCGGGTAAATCAACCACAGATGCAATCCAAAGTATAAGAATCATAATGGAAACACATCGTGACTCCTTAAAGGATTTGCATATTGTATTGGTTGACTTTGAAAAGGCATTGGACAGACAACCACGAGATCTGATAAGACATCAAGGGGTTCCAGAAACATATATACCGATGATCATGGACATGTACGAAGGAGCAAAGACAGGAGTAAGATGCCCCGCTGGAGTAACCGAAAAGTTCCCAATCAAAGTCGGGGTGCACCAGGGAAGCGTTTTAAGTCCTTTGCTCTTTATTACAGTCCTTGAAGGTAAAGTGACGGACTCCAAGGTAGCCATCATAAGTGAGGATCCTTTATCCCTGCAACGAGCACTTAATGTATGGGTGTACGTTTTGGAGAGAGATGGGTATCGAATTAGTTAAAAAAAGACAGAGCACTTGTGCTGCCCGTTCTCTGATCCACTCAGGCCTATTCCAGACATTTATTTGAATGAGCAGTGCTTCCCAAGTGCAAAAAGTTCAAATATCTATGATCTATGATTAATAGTGAAGCAACCTGTGATGACGACATCAATTATCGCGTAAGCGTAGGATGGATGACGTGGCGAGAAAACTCCACTATCTTCTGTGACTGAAAAGTTGAAAGGAAGGCTTTACACCGCAGTTGTGCGTCCAGCGCTCACATACGGTTCACAATGTTGGACGATGTACAAGAAGTATGAGAGTAAATTAATGGCAGCTGAGATGAAGATGCTTCACATGACAGCAGGAGTGAGAAAGCTTGATCGAATAAGAAGTTCGAAGATCCGTGGAAGCCTTCACGTCAAGAAAACCGGCTGACTGGCTGAACACAATGCATGCCGCGGCCGCGCCGCGGTAGCGTAGTACGACCTGTCACAAAGTTAAAATATATGGGAACTCACTAGAGCGCCCACAATGAGGTAGCTGCGGCGTGGCGGTAGCAGTGGTGTAGTACGAAGTTGGGTTACTTTTAACTTGTGCAGCGCCACAAGTGACAGATAGAGAAATTGGCGACTGTTGAAGACTGTTTTGGTTCTATACGATGTTTTCGTGGTGGATTCTTGAACTGAGTTCAGCAGTAGCGCAATAAATTTGAAATATTCGTTACAGTCAAAATGGAAGAGCACGCCGTGGAAAAAATTATTTTGCTAGTGAAAGGAAAATAAATTTATCCATTTCTTATTATTTTTATTGTATTATTATAGCACAATAATCTCACAAAAATAATCAAATCTCAATAACACTCAAAAAGAAAAACACAATTTTAATCAGCTGACATTATTTGACATTACTACGCGCTACACCATTGTGGGCGAATTTTGTGAGTGCAGCGCCACACCATTTGACAGCTCTACGTACTACGCTACCGCGGCGCGGCCGCGGCATGCATTGTGTTCAGCCAGTGAATTCCTAAACGTCAAAATAATGCGCATCTTTGACGTTTTGGAACGATATGAATTAAAACAAAAACTATTATAAAAAAATATAAAAAATGTTCTGGTAGTTTTTAGTAAATTTCAGTATGTAATAAATGATTTAAAACAATAATTTCTTACGAATCCGGAGAGGACGCTTCCATTTTGGCGAAATAAAAAATAATAAAATGTCAAATGACATTTGCATCACATCAGTTCTTGATGCGCTGGGAAGGAAGACAGGCCTATAAACACCTGGATCACACAAATGCAACGACACCAGCATTTGATTGGTCTCACCTAGTGATCCAAAATCGGGAGACCTACCGATATTTCCTGAGGTCAAATAGGATCAGCGGAAATGCTGTGAAGTAGGAGGGTTATGATCTCTTGTTTTCGAATCATGACCTCGCCGAAAGAGGAAGTAGAAAAGACAGGTCTAACTGAACAAAACAATGTTCTTGGCCGCTTGGCGGCTAAATTCAAAATAAATCACACACTTTCCCGACTGTGCATTATCACCTTCTACCCAATGGTACGGACAAATCGTTAGTTCAAATTATACACTTTACTGTAATTTAGTTTACTTATTTAAGGCACTTTGATATTTCCTAATTTTCTTTTTTTTTTATTATAATCCATTTACAATCAAGTTATTTCGTTTCAATTCACCTTTCGCTGCAACACATTCGATGCTCTTTTTTTTATTTATTTTAACGTTTATATCAAATATTACAGTTATAGTTTTAATACTACTCAAACTAATCTTACATTAATTCAGTTTTCCTTTTTCATATATGTATATAAACAGCCTAAATAAAATAAATATTGTTTATAAGATAAATGTAAATATTCCTTTTTTTAATTATAATATAATATAATCGATTAAATATTGCGAATATTTTTTCTCTTTTTGATTGTATCTCATTTTGTGTATTAGGTTAAATAATACCTTAAGTAGCTGCTAACGTTTTACTCAACTTTCTCATTACAATTGAGTGGTAATGACTGACTTACGAATAATAGTCGGCTCTTTACCTTTGGGAGCCGACACAATCTCGGAGGATACCAACCAAGGTGAAACCATTTCGTTGGGTGGGTTGATATGGTTAATGGAATTCTGAAAGTAAAATTTAACGTTTCCATCAAGTGAAATGTATAGAAGCAGGACTGGGCTAGAGCAAGGGTGTTACAAAACTAGTGAAAAGGAAAAAAGGTCCACAAAAGCATGGAAAACAAATCACCTACCTTCTTCTCTCTATGGTTAATGTCATTCAGTTCCCTATTCTCCTTGTTCTCGTGATTTCGTTCTTCGTTCGAATTCGCATTCGATGCATTTGTTACCGGAATAGTCGGGGGTACAGCTACATCCTTGTGCTCGTCGATATTGCTGATATTATTAATGAAGATCTCATTAATAAGTGACTCTGTTGTTGAGACAAGGGTCGGCGTTGGCGGTGGACTACTGGGCGTTGTAACAATTGTCGTGAGTGTTGTGGTAGCAAAAGCGTTTATGGGACTGCTGGGCGGTGTGGGTGATGATGTGACAGTGGTTGGCGATGATGATGATGGTTTTTGTTCGGTTATGCTAAGTGTTAGTTTGTCACCGCCCTTTATATAGCAAACAATAACACAACAAAGCAAACAAATTTGCAGGTGGACAAACAAAAATAAAAATAAAACAAAGTTGCAATAAAATAAATAAAATGTTGAACAACTAAATGTGAGGTAAATGTGAAAATAAAATAATTCTAGCATTTAATTGTTGCACGCCTAGTTTGTTTTTTTAATTCAAATTGGATGTAACTTACGACTGATATGTATGTGGCATTAAGCGAGTCCGGCCCATCGGAATGATGAAGACTATTGTTCATAGACGAGGCAGCAGGCACGAACATCTGGTTTGTTAGTTTAGCATTATTTGCAGCTCCCATTTCTTCTTCGACACGGGCTAGGGAAGATAAATTAAGGAAATCATAAAGAAAGCTATTTTTATTACTTTCAAAAATAAAACAGAATAGTGTACAATCCAGAGACGATGTTGTATAACGCAAAACTAAACTTACAGAATTACATTATTACTTGGCAAGTATAAGTAATGGTTCTGTTGTATGTGGACACAAATTCGATGTGCTATGTTGCATTTTGTAGTTGTGTAGTTGTATATTTTATGTAAGAGAAATTGGATTCGGGGGAGACTTTCCAACGTGAAAGAATTTCTGCAGACAACATATTTCATTGTCCACTGTAAATCGTATACTTTCAAACAAAATATTGAACATCCTAATAAATATATTTTCTGTTCGTAACTTCAGTTTCAGTTTATTTTTTGCACGGAAGGAATGGGTCATGTTTTTGGAAAAGAACTTAAGTTTTGAGCTAGGAGGATGAAAGTTCGCACATAGGCATCTGAGAGCTCAGACCGAAGCAGTACAAGTGTAAAGATTTTTTTTTTTAAATCCACAAGTCATGTCCACTTTAAAAAAAAAAAAGTGACTTTCATAATCATAAAACGCAGTGTAAACAAAATATGCATTGGTCTCTTCTATAATCTGCCCATCCATTATACAGAACCACGCCCACTTTTTAGAGGAATTAAAAAAAAATTAATGAAATATGTGAAAAGTAAGGAAAGTAGGTACATTTCAGTCGAATGCTTTTATTTCACAACTCCAAGCCCATTTTAATAGGTATGTGATTAAATCATAAGGCACAGAGTATCATACACTCTTTGACAACCGGTTGAGGTATCAGCAGGGATTTCGAATGTGGACAGACAACTAAGGACTTGCCAGCGTGTGTTAGCTGAAGCGGAACATCTTCAAAAAAAAAAAACCATTGAAAAGAAAATCCGCTCTACTACAACGTCATCGAAACGCCAGTTTGACCTTTGCCAGAAATCATTTTAGTTGGAAGAAGCGTTAGAGAACTGTTATCTTCACCGATGAGAAACGCTTTTGCCTTGATGGACCTGACGGGTTTCGTTATTATTTTCATGATTTGAAAAGGAAGGACGAGCTGTTTTTAAGAGCCGGAGATGGAGTCATGATTTGGGCAGGAATATCATACCAAAATAAGACTAATATTCGCTTCGTAAACGGCATAATGAAAAGTGACGACTACCGTAAGATCTTAGACGAAAAGATCGTGCATCATAACCAAGAAAAATTCAGCGAAAATGTCATTCTGCAACAAGATAATGCAGCAATCCACACAGCCCAGAAGGTAAGAGTATTTCGAGCTAACAACGTTTCTGTTCTTGACTGGCCAGTATTGTGTTCAGAGCTGTCTACCAAGGCGGACGACAATTCGATAACGTAGGAGACCTTAAAGACGCCATTGAAACTGAATGGGACAAAATCCCACGAAAATGAATTAAAAACTGTTTAAATATTTTCCATCAAGAATGTTAGAGGTTGTAAGTAATGGGGGACAAAGTACTCATTACTAAAAAAAAAACCATTTTAATAAAACTCCCAATGTTATTTCTATTTGAAAAAACCCAATCCTGTCTCAACTGGTCATTTAGGGACAATTGTAAATTCCAAGAAAATTAAGAGAAAAAAAAAAGGATTTATGATGATTAGAGTTTTCTTAAAAATTGGTAATGATTACTTAACAACAATAGATCTGTACGCGTACTTTCTGCACCAAAATTCGCAGTTTGTCAAATTTCCACGAATGGGGTTAAAATTCTCTCAGAGAGAGGTAAAATTACGAAAAGTAAACGAACGCGTTGAACCACAAAAGTTGCCCACTTTTTAAACGTCAAACCTCAAACTCAATTGTACGCGAAAGGAAGAAAGAGACGGAACAATCCGACAAAAAATCACATATACAGCGATTTGACCGATTTGACAGTTTTCACAAACTAGTCCACAGACATTTCTTGCGCTTAAATTCGCAGCATGGGGAAATTTCTTACTCTCTCGAGAGCGCTCTCTTCTGTCAAAAACTACGAAAATTCTCAGGACTCGAACAGGTTTTCGTAAAAATTTGCTATTTTGGGAGGATACGCGAACAGACCTAATATTTGCAGCACATACTGAACAAAATTATAGAGAAACGACGAAATCAGCGGGGTGTCGCAACCAGTGGTCGAGGAGTGTATGATCCGTTTCAGATGGATTGTAACCATTCTTTTTTTTTTTTTTTATAGTTTTTTTTTCGGAGACTGAACCTTGAACCTCGCAAACTAGCTTTCTATGCCTAATTCAATTTTGACTTGGGTCGACTTAAACTACTTCAGCTTATTGCCACAGCATTCTTTCTCCAATCAACAATGAATAAGATTTTTACTTTCATCTATGACAGCACCCTAGTAGCATCTTGCTCAAACAACGTGTCTGTAAGTGCCGATACCTCACATAGTCAGAGATGCGAATAAATCCTCACAATTAATGAAGATCTACAAAAAATCTTGCGATTGGGAAAAGCAAAACTTGTGGAGTTCAACGCAAAGACAACACAATTCACCGCCTTTTCCAGGAAGAATCTACTGTTCGCCAACTTCAAATTTATAACCAAATAATCGAACCCAAGGAGGCCATGCATTTACTGGGTGTCACAGTAAACACTGGAGTAGCATGGCATGACCACATAATCCATCTTCCACGAAGTCGAGTTACATTTTCAGAGCAAAGAAGTATTGACACCGCGACTTCTTCTTTTATACAAAGTACAAGCGAAACCGCGGCTTCAGTACTGCTCTCACGTTTATAGTTCGTTCTCAAATCACTATCTAAATCTACTTGACAGCATCTAGAGGCAAGCAGTGCGCTTAAAAGAAGATCCAGCACTAAAGTTCAACCTTCAACCTAACCTTCAATCGTTGGATCATCGAAGGCAGGTGGCAGATTTATGCCTGTTCTACAGATACTAGCATGGCAGATGATCGGAACATCATAACAGAATGATTCCTAAAAACTCTTGTTACAGGACAAGCAATCTTTGGAACCCACTCAAAAAGTAGGAACGAGGTTACCGGCAATTTAGTTTACAAGATTTACAGCTTTATAAAAGATTTGGGCTGTAAGCATACATAATGGGTTGTAACCGTTTGATAAAAAGATCCTTGATTCTGCCCCTAAAACGAGAGGTGAGACACTCGACATAATGTGCTTGAAAATTGTTTCCGGGCCTTATTTTCAGATTCTTAATTTAGAAGGCTCGGAATGGAGCATTGGTTAAAGGACTTAGACTGATTTTTTACTGGGAATCACTATTCGTTTATAGAAGCCATCACCTGGTATCATTAGATTCTTTCTCATGTGCATATGCTAGTACGCTAGTAATTTGCTTCAAATGCTCTTTCCTAGTACCATCATAAATACTGTTAAAGATGTAAATAGGTCTCAAATATAAAGACAAAACATATTGAGTTAATTTTTTCCATAGATATTTATTGCTTTATTTTGAACACAAAAAATTATTTTATTCAAAATAAAGTTAATTGAGGTGCCTTGAGTCTTGAGATGAGTTGGCCAAACGTCAATTCCAGCACGTACGATTTCCATTGGAAAACTGTCGGCTGCTCTCCTCAAGCTAATTTTTACCGACCCCAAGTTTGGGTGTCTTTTGGTACAAACCATGCCTTCTAAACCGGACCATAGCTTGTTATCCAAAGGATTAAGATCCGGACTTCCTGATGGTCAATGGTCAATGCTTATAAAATGAGGAACATTTTCAGTAAACCAAGCTTGAGTAGTTTTTGCTTTATGGGCTGCAGCAAAGCCCTTTTTAACATCCACTGCTTGTTTTGGAAGAGGGACTGATTGAGCGGTTTCACCACCATTTCCGAAACAGTTGCCTGATAATCTGCTGCTGAAGTTTTTACTCCTTTTTCACAAAAGTACACTTCTCAGATGCCTTCATAGGATACTCCCCACCAAACCATAACAGACGCAAGGTGATACCATTTTTGTACACTTGGCACACGTTTCTCAGCTTCTTTAGATAACCAAGCATAAATTCTGTCATTTTGTTTATTCAATTTTTCCTCTACGGTTACATTTTTTTCATCCGTAAACAGAATTGAATGGTATTCAGCAACAACGTAGGCCGCTCCGATATTTGTTTTCTTTTCACATTAGCGCATTTATTCAGCAAATGGCCAGTATGTCTCTTGTAGGCCCCCAAACCTAAATCGTGCTTAATTATGCGGGACGTGAAAATTTGTGAAATGCTCATTTCACGACATACCATATGATTGTTTTGCTTCCGCACCAGATTACGCCTATTCGCGCTTTCACAGCTTTGATAGATTCTGTTGTTCTGACAGTAAATAGGCTTCCACCTATTTTTCTGGCCCGATAGACAAACATACGGCTGATTCCTACGCTTCGCTGTACTCGTAGCTACGTTTTAAAGGTTAGCCTTTTTTCTATGGCGCAGTTAGTTACGAATCTGGACGTATATCTAGATAGTGGACTAACTTGGAACTTTCATGTAGAATAGACAATCCGAAATGCGAAAAATGTGCTTCGCCGAGGTTAGCATACTGGATGCATACGATAATAGTTAGATCACTTATCTCATACGCATCAGTTGTATGGTAGCAAAAACCGTCGCAGAAAACTGAAAGAATGCATCTGGATAGGGTCCTACGTCTGGTTTGTTTATGGATCATCGGTTCAATGCGGACATCTATTTACATGCGCAATGGAAGTGATCCTAGATATTCTGCCTTTAGACCTATTTATTAAGAAAGCAGAGGCATCGACGGCAGTTCGTCTGCGCCGAGATGCCAACTGGCACTAGCGCGGTGCTATCTATGGACATACATAGGATAATCCTGGATCTCATGAAAAACGAGATTAGGGAGTTGAATATACCCATGGATGGAATAAAGAGAATGCGTGTTACCGAAAGGTATCACAAAACTCTTATGGAGAATAGAACACTTCCGGAAAGAAAGATTAGGGATATAATCATCATTATGGACGGATCCATGATGGATGGCAGAGCGGGGGCAGGTATCTTTTCAGAAGAACTAGAACTAGCCTGTCATATTACGAGTAGTTTAGGGAAATGTACCTCAGTTTATCAAGCCGAGATGATTGCCTTGTTGCATGCGTTGGATCGCCTGAAAGATGGTCAGGTTGTTGGTAAAAATATTACTATAGCATTGGACAATCAATCAGTGATTAAACGAAGGCATCATTGGTATTAGAATTTATTCAGAAACTCAATAAGTGCTCACGTTGAAATAAAATTACGCTGCTCTGGGTAAGTGGGCGCGTACGGGCTGAGGGTAACGAAATGGCGGACTCTTTAGCAAAGAAAGGGTAAACCTCTGAATTCTCTGGTCTGGAACCATTTGCTGTAATTAGCAAGGGAATGGTAGAGCACCTGATCAACAACTGGGTCGCGGCGGAACACCAGAGAAAGTGGTCAACCGTGAAAAGTTGCAGGCAGGCAAAAATGACTGTAAAAATGCCAACAGGCACCACTTGTTGAGAAGTTCTAAACCTGGAGCGAAGAACACTGGAATGGATGGTATCGTTATCTACAGGTCATGGGAATTTCGGGTTCTACCTGAAGAAGATGAATCTTCTCGAGGATGACACTTGCGAACTATGCCTGGAGGAAATTGAGACGGCGGCACATATATTGTATCACTGTCCGGCACTAGGCAGCAAAAGAAGAGATAACTTGGAGAGCCGATGGGTGGAAACCCAGAAGATGAACCAGATTTCCGTTAAGCAGATGCACGAAGAACCAAACCCAGAAAATAACTGTGGAGAAATACAGAGTATATTCGGCTAAGATGGATCCAACACGGTGGTCTGATTCGAAAATCTTCCGAATTATATATAGTATATGCCGCATTTATGAAGGACAATAACGGCAATCCTGTTTTTCCTATTGTTGAACTTCATGTTAAAAACTCGACGAATCTCAATTCAAATTTGCGTATGAACAGACCAAATATGAAACCACAAATGGCGGAAGCCAACATAAGGGTACGGGTACATAATACCAAAGGCTGCAGGCAACCGTTTAAAGTTGTTACATTACTTATGAAAGTACTAGGTATATTTAGGTTGGTACTTGTATTTTTGTTTCATAATAATTGTAATGGACGATTAAAATCTGTAATATAAAAAAAATGTGTCAACATAAAATACCTTCATGAAGGTATCTCATAAGAAATCTAAATTGGTTTTACCTTTTAAAAGACGATTCGTATATAATATCTCCGACACGTAATAACTACCAATTACATACATGCACGCAACTATCGCGTGCTTAAACTCATCGTAACCCACAAGAAAATTTCTTAAACTTCCATTAGCCAATCTTCATGTGAACAAAAATACATCTAGACTACCAGAGTAGAAATGTCTTTGAACTTGTAACTTACGCGACAATTTCATATTTGTGTTATATTCCCCAAATTACAGAGAACAGCTCACCTTTCAGTATGTTACATTTAATGTGTCCAGGCGGCAGTACACCAGGTCCAATATTTGCCAACTTCACTTGATTGTTTGGCTTTTCCACATTCGACAATCGTTTCAAAGTCTCCGTATTGTGTTCCATATCCGATGTCTTATTAATCGTAACTCTGACAAAAATTTAATTAATTAAGTTACAAGAAAAAAAGCGAATTAGTATTTGTTATATCAAATAATTTACACATAATTATGATTAAAGCGATTTAGAAACAAAAAACAACAACAAAATATTATATTAAATGTTTTCTTTTTATCTACCTGATACTGTTAGCATCATTAATTGCTTCGGTAGCTAGGATTGATGGGGATGGATCTTTAACAATGGACTTAAGCAATGAATCTAGCTCTTTATCTTTATCCGATAAGCCACTTTTTATGCTGTAAAAATAACAGATTGTTTACGAGAGACAATAGAAAAGAAACAAAAAAAAAAAGTTTGAACGAAAAAAAATAATTATAATAAAAGAAAATTTATCACTTGTACAAAGAGACAAATTAGAAACTAATTATTTTATACGAAATTACACTTGTTATTACGTTAAACTACACATCAGATCAGAGGAAGAGATAGATGGCACACAGTAGAGGCAATTTGAATAGTTGCCAGATATGAACTCAGCGAGGCAGGACAATCGGCAAGATATTTAATGTAAAGCGATCATCGGGCAAATTTTGTCATGTAATTTTATGTTTTCTTGTCTATGCTAAGCGATTTACAGCAGGGGCACAGACAATAATTGAACGGATTATGTCGCTTTTGGACGTTGCAATAAATCTATTGTACACATACATTGTATATCCCATTGTTATTAATGATTATTCTTATGTTTAGGTCTCTCGATGAAAGGCTATATAAATTTTAATTTTAATTATTCTTGTCAGATAATTTATCAGAAAAATACTTTCGGTTATTTGTTTAATTAGATATCATATACGATTGGATAACTGAATAGCGGTAAACGCTAGGGTTTAGACATAGGGAACCCCGTGAAACGATGCTTTCATATACGAGGCGAGAAGTCGAAAACATGTAGCCATATTTTGTGCCTGTTTGCAAGTGCATAAAATGTTTTCTAGTCTGAGACATCGCCAGACAAGCAAGCCAGTCAGGAATAAAACAGAGAACGCGCAAAAGAATTAATTCTACGCCATCATAAAGTGTTTAAAAGCTGGTGTGATCATAATGCAGCCTGTGGTGCCCAAAGTTGGACTCGTCTAAATGTTATCATCGAGCTCTGTTTTAGGCTTTGAGTATACAGTTCCCAGACATTTTTCTAATCCCAACACTTCAATGTGAAGGTGGTCTTCCTCGGTTCCTTAAGGATCCCCTTGGTCTCCACTCCAACATTTTTTTTCGTTCACCTATTGTCTGTCGTGTGAACTATGTGGCTTGCAGATCTCCACTTTGCCGATGTTATGCATGTTGTTATGTCGGAAACTTTTGATCTTCGGCGTATTTCTTCGTTGCTTATTCAGTCTCTTCTCGTGATGCCTAGTATTGGTCTTTGTGATACTTGCCTCGTTAGAGTTAGAGTTTCCGATCAATATGTTATCACTGGTAACACGACCAATGTTCGTAGACTCTTTTTTAGGTGCATGATCAGGTTTTTGTACTTCTAAGGACATGATTCAATTTGCGTTCATCGGATTTCACGAGTTTGGTTATTTCTTGAGATTCTTATCTCATGCCCCATATATCTATACTCGAATACTTGACAATTTCTGGTCAACAAAACAACAAAAGTTTTCATTCTTATTTCTGCGATAGTTGCATTGATGTTCCAAACTGATACATCTCATATTTCCTATTTCTATTTATTTATCTATTTAGCAGCAGAACCTTCTAACGAAACTGAAATGATATGCGTTCGGTCAGATACGCATTCAATGACTGTCCAACCGCATACTGTTACTCTTGCCTCTACGTACCATCGTACTCAAATTACTCTCGTCTGGTTAAGGTTTAATTAAATAAAAAAAGTAGCTAAGAACCCGCTTATTAACACATTAGAAAACGATGTCTGATTTAACGGACAACACAACAAAGCAGAACTACAATAACAACAAATAAAATGATACAATGGGTAGCCCATAATCTGCAGTGCAGAGAGACAGAGTGTATATTTAACTTCACATACCTAAATGATGAACTTATGGAAGCCTTTCCAAACGAACCGTGATGAGATTGTGTCCTAAATGGATTAGTATCTTCGAAGTTCTTCGTCGTTGTCGATGGGTAGGTTGTCTCAGGTTCCATTCTACACCAGTGTACAAGAAGCACAGACAATGGCACAACAACAGAAAGAAGAGAACAAAAAAAAACTTAATTAGTGTCTACTCTGTGTATGGAGTTTTGCATTATCTCTTCTTACTTTACAGTAAGTCCAGCTTTACCAAATGAACCAATTTTACTGTAGCCAGGTTCTTCAGTGCTCGATGTTGATTTCATGGAGACGTGACCAAGCGACGCGCACGTGTTCATATGGCCGGAGTTGATTGACGCTGCACAGGATGTGTCCGGTGGTTCACAGATTGAATTGTGGATTACCGTTTGTACGGATGGTGATGGAGTGATGGTGGACATCGATGGAGAATCGATTTGAACGAGGCTATTGTCTGCCACTGATGATTGTGGCAGTGGTGTTGATACATCAATTGTGTGATCCACTGAGTTTCGTGCGGCAACTGCTGCTACTGCCGCTGCAGCTGAGGCCTTCTGGCGCTCGCGCACCAAGTGCGATTGTCGACTGGCGAATCTCTGCGAAGGTCGACGCTCGAACTGCACTGTCCGTCGGGCACGACTCTGTTGGGTAGTTTGGAATTCTGTTCGCCCGGAATACCGAAATCGGGAGCCCATTCGGAAAAAGTTCTGCCGCGCTGATGGGCCCTTAACCGGGGCGCGCAAGCGGAAAAATGTATGATGTTCAACAGCACACTTCCAAAGGTGCTTACATGCTTTCTCATTGTACAATCGGAAGACAAACGTGTGCTCTTGCTCTCGACCCTCGTCATCGTCTTCGATCACGACCAGTGTCAGCTTTTTTTTCTTAAAGTCTAGTTTACTAATTTTTGGCCAGAAGAAGAGGCCGATTTTCTGATCGCGTTCGAAAACCAAGATGCCGGTGGGCGTCAACCCCAGATGGTACTCACAACCGTCTTTTCCCTAGAAACAGAAGAACATGTTAGTATTCTGATTAACTATTTAGTTGAGCCCTCAAACTTACCAAAACAGTATGCATGTCAACACCGTACATGTCCAACCACTTGGCTTTATTCAAATACGCCGTCTCAGCTTGGGCAGGTGTCAAGCCGCGACAGCTTTTATATTCATCCAGTATCGCAATTTCCAATTCTTCCGTTTGCTCCGGAACGAACCGAAATTCCGAAACTGTTGCGGCTGTATGAACTTGTTCGTCGTAGTCACCCAATTCAGCTAAGACAATTAAAGTGAACTCATATAAGCATCGTAAGGCGTTGTAATAGGTCTTTCAACTTACATTGCAACGCTAAGGCACACAACTCGGTGGCCTTATCATCTGGACAATCCAAACGACCTTCCAGCAGATCTTGTTTCAGTTGGAGGAAAAACAAATAACGGGTGAGCTCTTCTCGGAGGGTATTTGGTTCGGACGAGTAGAACTTTACTTTCAAACGAAATGTGTACGGTGGGCCAACTATAACAAAAAAAAAATAGTTTAATGACCCTTCAGATCGTAATAGAAGCAGAACTCACTTTTGACTTGTTTTTTAATGGCTTTTGTGGGATCCAACCAATGTTTAACATGATTAGCGTCGGTGAACTGCAGACCAAAGTAGTCCTTTTCGGTGAGGTCAAGAGCATAGAAAACCTGTTCGTACAAAAAGCTACCCATGGCCTTTTTCTGGAATTATAAAAGCGATATGATTTAGATTAGAATAGATGAATGGTTATAGATCGTTTTGAATGAAATTTGAAATTCCAATCCAGTTCATGTTTTGAAAAGAATACAAAAATATTGAGAGCGATCGAGGATATGGCAACCGGTTATACGAGGAATTTAATTCGAAAATTTCAATAGAAGGATAAAGATTCAGAAATTCGTACCCACTTTTAAAGAAAAAGAAGTGCTATGATGTTAAAAACCTATGAAGACTATGCATTTCTACATTTTCTTTAAATTCTATATATTCTTGCTTTATTCTTGCTGTAGATACTTCACGTGTCCTTAGGACCATCTGAATTGGTATATGAATTGTATTGGGGGAGACGGAGACGGACTTGAGTATCCCTGAATACAGTTCATACCAAATTGTTTTGGCAATTTGTTTTGAGAAGCTTTTGCGAGACACCAATACTTTCGGATGTTTGTCAGACGTTCGCGAGAGGTGGGACCGTGAAAAAACTTGTTGGTGTTTTCTGGGATTCGAACTTGGAACCTCACGCGCAGTGATCCGAGACACTAACCATTTACACCACGGCGCAATTAGTACATTTCATTAGTTACGCTGACGGGGATTTGGTATATTTTGAAGACATTCCAAAAATGTTAGTTTCTCCGAAAGACTGGTTTGGCGAGGGCAGTTATGTTCAAATATTAGTGGACGGTCACTACCAATTAGTGTAGGGCATACTGTGAATCCACAGATCATGGAAGCCCTAAAAAATTTGCGGCCAGAGAGTGCACTACGTTCGTTGCACCTACATCATGACAATGTATGGGCATATAGAGTACGAGTATTGGTGCGTTTTGGTGAAATGTCACTTCTCAGTGAAGTATGATTTAATACGGAGTACAACAACACAAAGTGACATGGAACCACTTTAACTTTTTTTCTCAGTCGAAAATGATTTGCGATGGATGGGAAGAGCTTTTTCCCTGAGAAAAGCTTTTTCATTCAACTGGAATGATTCAGTAGTATTTCATACATTTAAGCACAACTCTTTCATACTTTTTACTTCAATTTCAATTCAATCACCAATCTTTAAACAATTAAAAAAGTTTTTAACCAGATTGACTTAGAATCGTTTGTGGAGAAGCTTTCACTTTGCTTTGCATAGTCCTCACGAAAACACACAATATGACTCACTGCAGATTGAACATAAAGCTTTCAGATCAGGCCATTTGTGAATTTAGTTTGACTTGAAAATCGGCAATGGATGAAGTGTTTACATAACGCGCAGACCGTCACTATCAAAGGTGATTTTCAATACTGTAGATTTTGCAAGGGCCATTAGGTTTCAGTTAGGCTCTATCATCTTATTGCTCGGCAAAGAAACTTTAGCTAAAACAGTCGGACGGATTCTACATATAAATTTTACTTTAGAGACACTGCTGTTAGTTTAATCCTGCTGAGAAGGGGGATGAAAAAAAAAATGTTGATGGCAACATTACAAACAATTACAGTGAAATCCTCAGTTTCCTCCTGTAAATCTACTTTCAGAAAAAAAAAGTTACCAAATCATTGATCTCATTTAACAACAGACACTATCAAATGGGGAGTTTCTGTTTAAAAGTCCTACAAACTCCTAAGTGTAGACAGAATAGTCCCTCCTTGGTAAAACATGGCCTTAAGTCGCTTAACTACTCCATTCCTCGTTGCACTCGATAAATCTAATTATGAACAAACCTATATCCATCTAAAATAGCGTAAACTATGCTAAGCTGGAAGTAGATCTCCATCAGATCCGAAATTTTTTTTAACTAAGTATACGTATATTTCCTTGTTTGTTTTCTACTAAAAGTTAATTCCATCCTCATAGAATACACAGTAAATAGAAACCAATTCGCATATCGATTAGGTAAGTCCAGCTTCACAGCTCCGCAACATCTCGTAAAAAATATTGAAGGATCGATTCTCCCGATCCGTCTTTAGACATACATAGCTGATGCGACAATACGTCATAAATTTTGTAGAGAGCCGTCTACGCCAAGAAAATAGACCAACCCACTATCAAATGGAACTCACTTCCACTTATCTGCCACTGACAAGGTTATTGAGGACGTACATAAATAGATACATCCTGCATCGACACCCAAAACTGCGCAGATGATCTAGTCAAAGATAGCCTTGAAGCAACTTAAACTGGACTAATGCAGTTTTTCTTAAGCAAAGTCTGTGATTGGTGCCAATTATGTATCTTAACAAAATATCATCATTTCTTTTGCCAAACAGAGTACCCTCAACCTCAGTTTAATTAGTTGTTGCTATCACCATGTGTAGGATTCCCAGGTGAACTCGCCATCCTTATCCATCCTCCGCGACTGGGGATTCCTCCAGTTCATCGGATCCAGGAAAGACAAAATACTTAATCCAACCACCTCATCTTAGTCCTTACGGGGAAGCTTAAATGATGGTGCGGTGTTCTATGGCAAGTCTTGGAAGTCGATTCGGGGACATGAGCACTCTATGCCATAGATCGTGCCGTTCAGAGAAGTAGGTAGTCAACCAAAAGCTTATTACACTGAATTACTCTAAATTGAAAGCCGCCTTAAAACCCTCGCTTAAAAAAGTAGAAACCCTTCTGTAACTGCTCTACTTGCCAACTCGGAAAGGAGCTGATTGTAGGTTGAAAAACATCAACAGAGCAAGCATTAAACAATCTCACAGTTTGAATCTACTAAACTTATTCCTCACCTGTACATATTTAATTAAATATACACATTTCCACTTAATCAAAATGCAAATGTAAAGCATCCAGGTTACAAAGTGAAAGTACAGACTATAATTGCATAGTCGAGTCTATAATTGCCCAAAACATTCACAACTAACCAAAACAGTGTTCCCAAGTGAAACCGCAACTAACGTCGACCAAAATTCAATCAATTGCACCAAAATTCATTCAGTAGTTCTAAAATAGAAAACGTTTGTGTTAAGTTCGGAAGTGAAAATAAAGCGAATCAAATGATTTCCACATCGTAATCAAATTCACGGTCACTTGACCAGTAACTAGTTCAGTGCTACAACTAACGTTCCCCTTAATTGTTTCTGCTACAACTTATAGCATAATTAAAATCGGCTTAAAATGAGAATAAACCAAAACCAAACGTGTAGAATGATAGAAGTATGCAAATGTAAATTGTTGGACGACTTTTTTTTCCCAACCTTTTTTTACTGCGATATTTAACGCGCCCATTCTCTGTGCCTACATAGTCATTTCACGATGTAATTACAAGCTGTGGACTGTGGAGCAGTGCCGTTGCATTGTTAGGCGCCTCCAACGTAATTACATTGTTTGCTGCTATTACACAACTCACGTTTGGAAAACTGGAACTGACCCTTCCATACCGCTATATCCGTAGAGTAATGAAAGGGGAGCCGCATACAAGTACTCCATGCGAGTCACTCAAGTGTCAATGCATTTCAATGTCAGATTGTATGTGGTATTGATAAGTATAATGTTGTTAAATAACTTCAAAATAAATCGTGTTAACATCTCGAACCATGTGCTCGAAGAGCCGACTTTGCATGTCGAAACGCATATCGGTGAGGTGTTCAACTGATTACAGAATTAGACGACCGATTTGACATAAATGGTTTGTTTGGATAATTGACTATAGAGTTTGTCTATTTAATGTGACGTGTTTGAAGGCGTTACTCGAAGCAACTTATCGGGTAATAAGTGGAAAGTTATGTAATCGAATTTAGATTAAAAAAAATCACGGGAAAGCCATTCAAGTTAATTTCTTCCTATAAACTGTCTACTGTATTAACGTTTACTAGGGACTTTCTAAAATTGCAATCGCTACACTTATGTAGTGCACCTGCTGTTACTAACTGATTGCTGTCTTTGAAAGGTGCGGCATTGGAATAGCTCACAATTTCACTGAAGTTTTTTTTTTTTTTTTTTTTTTTTTTTTTCATGGCCATTTTTTTTATGTATACATACAAATTACGGGGAGAATTTCATTCATGCTTGTGTGTCTGTTTTAGGGAAAACTTGTAACTAGAACTATTTTCGAAAGCAAAACAAAAAAAATATGAAACATAAGAACATGCTTAGTGCATGCATAGGTGTTTTCCAATGCTAGATAGACATCAATGTTTGTTGTCGTACCCATCATAAACATCTGTGAATTTCAATTATTAGCATTCGCCGATATGTGTTAATCACACCATAGAAGTTGCCATTTACAGATGCTGCTAATTGAAATTAGATAGACCACCTTAATTAACAACTCGACGGTTGGTATGATATATTCGCGACTTCAAAACTTGAAAGTAAAAAATAAAGTGACGAGGTTAACTATTTTTAAACATTTGCACTATATTCAAATAGAGGACCCTCGCAAATTTTTTAATTGAAATTTATTTAGCGACGGTAGAGAAAATCAGGGTTATCGTGAATAAATTTTCCCTCGGAATTTTCCCCCCGAACAAAAATTAGGTACCTCAAAAATAGAGGAATAAAATCCGCGTAAGATAAATAGGTATCATAAATTGCAATTCAGGAGCATTATCAACGCAATCGCGATACTTAATTTTCCCCCGATGATTTTTTTCTCTTTTTTGGAAGATACTTAATTTTTGTTCGGGGGAAAAACTCCGAGGGAAAATTTATTCGCGATAACCCTGAATGTATTCCAGTATAACAGATACATATGGCACCACTGTTGAAAAATAGCTGACCAGCAAGGAATTCTCGATGGTGGCCTTCCTCGATATAGAAGTGGCTTTCAATAATATAAACCGCTGGCCCTAATAGAAGCCCTTAGTAAACTACAGATTAATGTTAAGCTAAGTTACTGGATAAACCAAATGCTGTTAAGCAGGGTGATCAATTCAGAACGGCAAATCAAGAAGATCAGTTCAACGCGGAACACGGCAAGGAGGTGTGTTATCTCCACAGTTTTGGCTTTTTACCGTGAACGAAATACTTCTCATCTTAGAAAAGGAAGGATATAAAGTTACAACTTATGCAGACGACATTGCTATAGCATTCAGTGGTAAACATCCAAGGACATTACGAGATCTCATGGAATCAGCTCTGGCAAAATTAGTCAAGTAAAGTGACAGATGCGGACTTACTGTCTACCCAGCGAAAACTCAGCTAGTGCTATTTACAAAAAGGAATAGAATTCCGGAGATCACACCACCAAAAATTAAAGAAATACACCTTAGTTTCTCTGAACATGCCAAATACCTAGGCCTAATACTGGACAGGAAGCTAAGCTGGAAAATGAACGTACATGAACACATTAAGAAGGCCGCTACAGCACTATACGCTTGTAAAAGAGCCTTGGGTTATAAGTGTCCGTCCGCAAATAATGCACTGGCTGTATAGTATACAGCGGTAGTAAGAACAATAGTCATGTATGGAATCTTAGTCTGGTGGACTGCACTGGAAAAGGTCAACTACCTTACCAGCCAGCTTTAAAGGCACTCGAATCACCAATAATAAGATCAAAATTAATAAAGCAATGTAGTGCATACCTTAATAGGACATCGAGTTATTGCAATCTCGGACATTTCGGGTAACTACAGAGCAGACGAATTATCTAAAAATGGCACGAAACAGGAGCTACTCGTATGTATCTACTGCGGAAGGGGGCGCTGCATCTACCTATAGAAACGGCAAGATACAAAATCTCTATAGCGGCACTGAATCAGGCCAATGAGATGGCGCAATCTTGACACATGTAACCATGTGAGACAAACATGGCCACAATTAAATAAAAGGAAAATAAAACGCCTGCTACTGATCAGCAGACCACGCATAGTTATCCTAGTTGGACTGTTTACTGGTCATTGCGTACTAGGCAGGCACGCAGCAAGGTTTGAAATTCCGGCCAATGACTTTTGTCGCAGCTGTATGGATGAAGAAGAGAAGGAATCCCCCTTTCACTTGATCTGCGGCTGTCCAGCACTATCCTCAACTAGCAAACAAGCTCTTGGGAATTCTTCTGTGAGGAACTTAGAGATATTGCCGATTGGGATATCAACAGCATCTGGAAATTAATCCAAAAATCAAGATGGTTCCAAGAGTAACGGAAATAACCGGCTCACGTGGTAACACAATGGACCTCATTTGGTCTAAGTGAATCCTAACGATTACGGAGGATAACCACCTAACCTAACCTAACGGATATACGAACGGAAATGTGTGTAAAGAAAGTGTATAAGTATATGAAATGTGTAACGAAAATATGAAACGCATATGTTCTCATGTAATGCAACGGGGTGGATTCGAATAATCCTCACTCCTTTTTCCCTAGCAGTTAACGTCCTTTTTACATCCGATAGGTCACTTGAGTTTTAGTATTAAAATGGCGCTTCTGCGCTAATTTAGTGTCGGCATGGTTTTGCTGACACAACCACTTCTACCTACCTACCTATGTTCTCAACAACGATTCGATCGATTTGGACCAAATTTGGTATCTTAAGTGGTTTGGATACATGCTACAAAATGGCGTACCATGTTCTGTTTTTTTTTTTTAAATGTACGCATACTCGTAAGAGTTTTTCTTATTAAACTATTAACTATTAAACTTGGTGTTTAACTTTATTCAGGAGGCATACTACAAAATAGCATACCAAGTTTAAGGCACAAAAGTTTGAATGGTTGATTACAATAAATGATAAGATCCACTTCTAACGTGTGAGAGTTCCAAGCAGC
This sequence comes from Brachypalpus laphriformis, assembly GCA_945910035.1. Lineage (NCBI taxonomy): Eukaryota > Metazoa > Arthropoda > Insecta > Diptera > Syrphidae > Brachypalpus > Brachypalpus laphriformis. The sequence goes on from OX246754.1 coordinate 285,805,768, forward strand.
ATTTGTTTTTGTTTTTTTTTTTCGCACGTTTGAAAGAGACCATATTCGGAGAGCAGAAAGAGGAATACTATTGTTTTTCTGATGTTCCCGAAAGGTGATCGTAAAACAAAAGTTTGGAGTTTTCTGGGATTCGAACCTTGAACCTTATGCTCAGTAGTCCAATCAAAGTAAAAATTATTCTGCTGTTTGCAGTGTATATTATCTGTGTGACTTGGGTACAGCGTTTGAGGCGCGCAGCTGTTCCTTAGTCGTTAGTTAACAGACATCATCGCATCATCTTAAACATTTTTTTTTTAGCGGAATAATATCTTTGTCAGTTAGCTTTATATTCGCAATACGATGAAGAGAGTGATAATGATGATATATTTAGACATGGTAAAATACAGACAGAAGCTTCGATGGTTTGGTCACGTAGTGCGTATGTCCTCAGACCGGCTTCCAAGACGTGCCATGATTGCCGTGCCATCAGGTAGGCGACTCCCCGGTAGGCCTAGAAATAGATGGCTGAACCAAGTCAGACATCTCTCCTGGAGCCGTCTAGGGATTCCTCCTGATGAGTTGGAGTCAATGGCGGAGGATCGAGAAGGATGGAGGGTCCACCTGAGCATCCTACCCCCGCGACACTCATGGAGGATTATGGGGCTATTGAAAATGAATGTATGAATGTGTATAAGTGTATGTAAAATACAGATAGGAGAAGAACTACAACCTTGACCGAAAGTATTAGGTACCCCTACAAAATTCAGTTTTCCGGAAATTTAGGATAAAAAATAGAAAAAAACACCATACATTTTTTTTTCTCATTGAGGTTGCAGCTCGTTGATGACTAGTATTTCCCAAATATCTTCACACAGCGCATTAAAGCGCGATTGTCCGCTTAATTAGTTTATTCCCAAACAATTAGTCTTTTGAAAAGGGTTAAGTATGTGACAGTAAACGTAGAATTGTATGTAAGCATTCGAAAAATACCAAAAGCAAAGAAGTATTTTGAAGGGACAAGTTGTCCTCTTACATTCTCAAGAAGTCTCGCAGGTAAAAATAGCAACACAAATTGATTGCTCGCGCTCTACGGTTCTAAATACATTGAAATGCTTCAAAGAAACTGCACAGGTAGAAAAGCATTGGTTACTGAGAAATCGCAACGAGTAGTTGTTCGGGAGTCATTAAAAATAATCACTTAACATCTTTTAAACTGGCTGCTAACCTCGCTAATAATGAAGTGCCTTCAATTTCTGCGAGAACTGTAAGAAAGTTAAGAAAAGTAGGACTAAAAGGTTGCAAAACCAAAAAACAGCCCTAGCTCTCCCAGCGTAATAAAAAATACATTGAATGAAATGGGCGCCGGAACATAAAAATTTCACACCAGAAGATTGGATATAAATGGTTTGGTCAGACGAATCAAACATTGAGGTAAGTTATATAACATAGCATTTGATAAAAAAAAAAAATTGTAGAAATATGATTTAAGCTAGGTACGGCTTTGCAATAAAATACAATTTGTACGCTAACCTTTTTTGAATTTTTCCAACTCCTGAAGCCACATTCGTTAGAAGGAAAATTGGCGTAGCATGTCACCCACATTAAAAATAAATAAATAAATATTTGGCGCAACAGCTCTTTAAGTGCCAGGGCCTAGCTTCTCGCAACCACTCATGTTGTGTGCGTTATATTTTTTACACGAATGGAAGGGACCTACAGTTTAGTGCCGTATCCGAACGGCGATTTGAGAAGCTTTTTCGAGACAACAATACTCTCGGATGTTTGTCAGACGCTCGCGAGAGGTGGGACCGTGAAAAAAACTTTTTGGTGTTTTGTAGGATTCGAACTTGGAACCTCATGCGTAGTGATCCGACACACTAACCACTTACGCCACGGCGCCCACTGTTTCACCCACATTAGGTGGTATAAAAGTGATGGTTTGTGGTTGTATGGTGGTCAACGGAATAGGAAAACTATTCATATGCCATTGCAGGACGAACAATGGAAGCAGATTTCGGTTTTAGAAGCTACACTGCAGGCTACCTACCAAAAAAATATTTGGATCTGGAACACTACCGTCTATAATATACCAGCAAAACAACGCTCCCTGTCATATTTATATTTAAAATAATCGAAGACCTAGTTTGAGAACAATATTATTAGACTAGCCCGGTCAGTGCTCAGACATCAATCCGATTGAGCACCTGCAGTCAATGCTCAATAAAGATTCGCAGCATAACATCGACTAAAGAACTCAAATCCGCGTTAAGGCAGGAATGAGAAAACATCATTTCCAACAAAAAGGGTTCAAGCAGCAATTCTAGCTTAAGGTTAGGTTAGGTTAGGCGAACCCCACAGGCGGATCAGTAGAAATGCGGTGAAGTGGGAGGGTTGTGATCCCTTGTTTTCGGATCATAACCTCGCTGATAAAAGGAAGAAGAAGAAGAAGAAGTTAGGTTAGGTTAGATTGGCTGTCTGCACCACGATGCAGACACACTTAGAGCAGTAAAGGTCCATTGTGATGCCAAGGATCTACCATTAGACCACTCAGGGACTAATAAACCAACCGGAGCTTTTGATGAAGCGATGGATATTCATGACGTCTAAGGACGCCAAATCGCTGAGGTCTTCAAGGAAGGGAGCTCCTAGATGGAGCATTCTTTTGCGTGATAGAGCAGGACATGTGCATAGGAAGTGAAGAATGGTTTCCCCCTCCTCCTCGTCCCTACAGCTCCTACAGAAGTCATTGGAAAAGAGACCAAGTCTTTTGGCATGTTGGCCGATTAGACAGTGTCCGGTGATGACACCGATAACGCAGCTGATCTGTAATCGCTTTAGTTTAACCAACTCGGCACTACGTTTCTGGTCCAGCTTAGGCCAGATCTGCCTCGAAATGTGACACGTAGAGCCACTATCCCACCTAAGCTTGGTCTTGCTAATAGCGTTCAGCTTCAGTAGATGCTTACATGTAGCGTGGGGCATACCAAGGGCTTGTCTATCTGGCACAATCCTTAGAGTAGTACCCTGTCTAGCGAGTTCATCCGCCCTACAGTTTCCTGGAATGTCTCTGTGACCTGGCACCCAGCATAGGTGAATGTTGAACTGCTCTGTCATCTCTGCAAGAGACAAACGGCAGTCTAAGACGGTCTTTGAAGTAAAGGAGCACGATTCCAGGGACTTGATAGCCGCTTGACTGTCAGTGAAAATGCTAATATCGCTGACAGATAATACATTACATTTCAGCCAAGACAGGGCTTCCTTAATCGCCATGATTTCCGCCTGAAAAACGCTACAATGATCAGGGAGGCTACAATGATCAGCTTAAGGAGGACGAACAAAATATTGAAATAAAATAACTTCATTCATTCATTCATTCATTCATTTTCAATGGCCCGCTAATCCTTCATGAGGGTAAATAAAATATAAAAAAAAAAAAATAAAATAAAATCACTTAAGGAATAAAACTGTTTTTCGCTTTTTTATTCATCTAATTTTTAAGAAACATATATTTTTTAGGGGGTGCCTAATACTTTTGATCAAGGATGTACAGACATAATATGTCGCTTTTAGTTTTAAAGAATGAATAAACGGAATGATTCAATCGGTGCTCTCGGATAAATATGAGTCTGCTGTATTCAGAAACAAATTTAATTTGTACCTTAAACCTACATTTCGGCAAACTAAGTTCATCAGCAAGGTCATTGAGAAAAATTCTTCGCGTGCACCTACGATTAGTCATTCCGAAATAAAAAAAAATGCTTTATCTTCCGGCGACTTTACACAGTAAGCGAATCTATTGAATGACGTCTGAAGCCGGGGGACACGTTCACTTAAAGATTATATACTCGTATTATGTAGAACTGCAAGGTAATACATTTGCACATCAAATGCAACGTTACGTGAGCTGCAGTTTTTCTTTTTACACAAAACTGAATGGGAGACAGGTTTTCATTTTTTCCTCTACTTTATTTTGCATGAACTGTAAGAGTATGTAAATTGATGCAAATCGGTAGTGATGACGCGTATATTTATATGTGGAAATATTTTGCGAAATACCGTTCTAGAATCAGATAAAATTTCCACAATGATAAATAGGGTTTCTTATCAGAGAATAAAGCAGCTGAAGAGCTATTGTGGAACGATTTTACTGAGAGCAAGCGAATAAACTGACCAATACCACCTTGCACAGAATATTGTACTAAAACAAAGAAACTAAAGCAAACAACTCTATTATGTTATTTAATCAATTTGTAGGTCAATCTTAAGCTAATATTTGAGCATGTGGAAGTCAGATCAAATTTGTGACAAGGCAACAATTAGCACAACTTTTTCCACACATCTAATAACACTAGCTGCCTATTTGCGATACTTCCAGCGATAAGAAACAGAGTTGTCTATAATTATGAGATGACTAAACATTGTGCAATATTGAGTCAATGTATACGAGCCAGAAGATACCGGAAGCCAGAACAACGGACAGATTGAAGCGCACGGTTATAAAGCTAACTTTAAGCTAAAGCTTAGCCAGCGAATGCAACAACTAAATGATCGTCAAGGTGCAAACGAAACTTAACTTAGGATGCCATTATCATAATGCGAGTCGAACAAACATTACAGCGCATCTGACTATTAAAAGAATTACTTTCGTATCGGACGCTGAGCCCAAATAACTAGAAAAGTTGGTTGTTGGTAGATTGACATCCTTTCTAATACTAAGTCCCTGTACGTGGCAGTTGTCAATCCCCTCCTTGATGCCTAAAACACAATATCGCCTCGTCCGCCTCGGTTTTGCTCCCGTTATGTCCCATCCACCTCGAGAGCGCGTTGAATGTTTGTTTAAATTTTTTCCTTTGTTCCACAGATGTCAGCGGTCAAAGCAACCAAAAATTCAGCTGATTTCAACTTCTGCCTCGGGTTATGCCTGAAACACAATAGCGCTTCGACCTCGGCTTCGCCTTACGTCTATGAGCTGAACTATAGGAAATCAATGTATCCTATCACAATGTCGCTTCCACCTCGACCTCACGTTTTCCATTCGTAAAGCAAAACGTAATGCTACGCAACGACACTCTAACCCAAGGCAGAAGTTGAGATGAGCTGAACTTTTGCTTTGCTTTGACATCTAACAGCTGTGGAACAAAGGAAAAAATGTAAACAAACATTCAACGCGCTCTCAAAGTGGATGAGACGTAACGGTAGCAAAACTGAGGTTGAGGTGATATTGTGTTCCAGGCATTAGAGTGCCATTACGTAGCATAACGTTTTTCTTTATGAATAGGAAACGTGAGGTCGAAGTGGAAGCGACATTGTGATAGGATACATTGATTTCCTATGGTTTAACTCATAGACGTCAGGCGAAGTCGAGGTCGAGGCGATATTGTGTTTTAAGCATTAATATGCCAGGTTTATCTCGTCTCCCTATTACGATACTTATTCGCTCACGATCTCTTCTGTGTTGAAAGTTTGCCTACAAATTGATCAGTTTATAAACTCTAGAAATGCGCGGCAAGTTGCTGACATACTCTTAGTGGAGCAAATAGTGATTTCTCCGCTCTACTGCAAACGATCTACCTGAACACTAACTCTCGCCACCTTACGCATGTACCCCTCTTTCATCTCGCTCCCCATCGTATCAATTAGTTAGTGTTTAGTGTTTAGCTAAATGCATAACATGAAGAATGCAACCTGTGGTTCATGCCCAAAAAAATAAAAACATAAATCTGTGGCAATAAGACATAATAGCTTAAGTCGACTTAAGTCAAAATTGAGTTAATTATAGCAAAATGTTCACAATTATATAAAGTATTTTCCCTCAATTTTTTAGTTGCATACCTGTAAAGACGGCTGAGTTATGGCTGTAAGAGTAGAGGTGCAATTCAAAAATTTCATACGATTTTCGCGTAAGCCACAACTTTAAACCCTTCTCCTGAAAAATCGTACAAATCGACAAAAGCTACTTGTCATATTGCCACAGAAATTAATATTTGGCGCAACAATTCTTCAAGTGCCTGGGCCTAGCTTCTCGCAACTACTTATGTTGTGTGCGTTATATTCTTTCACACGAATGGAAGGTAGCTACAGTTTTGGTCCGCATCCGAAGGGCAATTTGTTTTTGAGAAGCTTTCTCGTGACAACAATACTCTAGGATGTAAATCAGACATTCGCGAGAGGTGGGACTGTGAAAAAACTTGTTGGTGTTTTCTGGGATTCGAACATTGAACCTCACGAGCAGTGGTCCGACACACTAACCACTTGCTTCACGCCTAATCTATAAATATAAAACTCAATGTACCTATGTTTGTATGTATGCTATGGACTCCGAAACCACAAACCCGATTGAGCTCACATTTTCAGACAATCTTCGGTATTGGCCCGAGAGTGTTTCTGTGAAGTTCGGTCCAGCAGTTTGCCCACAAACATGTATTTCTTTTTGTTAGGCGCAGCAACGTACGCCGGGGACTAGCTAGTTCCTTATAATTCCATATAAACTAACTTATAAACTCTTAGTTAATATGTACTAACGAATGCCTTCTCGTAGAAAACGATGTTGTTGTGCACAATGTATCAGAATCCAGAACAAATGCAAACAGTGTACCTTTTACGTTTTGCACACACTTCTTCTATTGCATCTGCTTGTTACTTTTACATTATTTTGCATATTAACAACACGTTATATTTAGCTATTTCTTCTATTTCATTCGTCTCAAGATACACGAGTATCTACCGACCCAACAAAAACGCACTACGATTTCTTCTCGACACTATTGCTTTTATATTTACTAGGTTAAGCTAAATTTACTAAGATTCGTCAAAATGCCAAGCTTGAACCTTTCCCTTTGCCCCTTACAAAAGGAAAAATAAATACCTCCCCTTAGTCACATCAGTTCCATAGAGCTAATTGACCGGACAGTTCAATAGTCAGGGCTACGCAGTTTTCTTAATAAGGTAGTATGACTATCCCAAGCTAAAGTTAGGGCTCAATGTGTTATTCCATAAATCGCTCCCACTCTACTGTAAAAAAATATCAAACAAGCAATCGCAAAGCTAAAACCAAGAACCTCTTGAAAAAACACCGAAAATCACGATGAAAGCTGTAAAGCGCATTAGGTATCAAGAAGTTTAAGTCACACCCGTATTAAGTAATCCAATCGAAATGAGATTTGTTTAACGGATGGCCATAGTGTGCGCATGTGTAATGCTATCGGTTTTATGCTCGTGAGTAACAAAAATTGCCAAACAACGGGATAGTAAGGTTTTACTAAGGTTAAGGTTTTACCCCGATCCTCAAAATTTAGTTATTCTTTGCAATATATTTGAATTAAATAACGATCGGTAAGAAGATTACTGGTACTGGTTCTTAACAAACGTCTTTAAGACTGTTCTAACCAACAAGTAAGTTTAAATGCCAAACATCACATAACACATTTATCTTCGTGTCAGCCTTCAGTGACAATAGAACTCCAAAATATTCTTCGACTCATCCATTAACGTCCGCATAAAAGTTATTGCCTGTTAAAAAGAACACTTTCTCACTCACACTGTCGTCAACACAAGACTCGAATTGGTCCATTAACATATTGGCCTGACTTTATTTATTAGAGTCACACACAGAGCTACAACCGAATTGAATCCAACTTCTTCTCTATGCACTGACCAGCGACCAGAGAAAGGCCAAAAGTAATTAAATTAGAACCACTTTACCAACCAAACTACCTCTTTCCGGTTTAGAGACGATCATTAAGATAAATTTCTAAGACAAAACTTGATACACATCTACTCTCTGTGTCCAGAGAGCTTTGCCATCAGTTTTTATGGTTTCAAATTACTAAGTAGAATTTACCATTAACAACAAAGAGGAGGAGGCCCACCACCAGCCATCGTCCACCAGTCAAATGAGCCGCACAATGTTTTAGTTGTAGGCATTGCCAAAAGGGAAGCAGTTAGCTTCCGCCGCCAAATATGAAAACCCAAACGAAATTATAGACTTCTTGTTGGCCCCTTTCCCCCTTCAACTACATGTCATAAATAAACAATTCAAATATCAAATGGCGCAAGATTGCCGTTGAAGCGTAGGGAATCCATAAATTTAGCATAATTTGCTTTTCTTGTTTCCTCTTCGTCAGCTGCTTCATGCTAATGAATGAATGCGAAACCGAATCACGGCAAATCATTTGAATAATTAAGAAATTGAGAAGGAATTCCGCTGGGAATGTTAGACTCTAGCACGACAGAAAGTGAAGTGTCCTCATTTCCATCGTGACAAGGGTTGCCATATGTTGAGATTTTTCCCCATTTTTGGGGATGTTTTGATTAAACGGGAATAAAGTACACATATTTAAAAGGAAGATCATTGGATACACGGTGCTACAAAATGTGCTTAGTGCTCAAAGTTGGACTGTTGTAGTTTTCAATATAAAGGGAACTTTCAAAAATGTAATCATCCAGGATAACTCTTAACAGTCTTCGAAAGGCAAAACGCACTGCAAGTCTTTATGACTAAATTGGCTCAAGCCGCCCATAATGAACTTGATCGCATAGGAAATCAGTTGAATGAAGGCATTCCGCAGAGAAACCTGTCAAGATAGAATTCATTCTTGATACTTCTGGCTACGTCGAGTTCGTAAAAGGGATAGAAGAGGATGGCTTTACTTGAGCTTAACTCTTTTAATGCAACTGCACGACATAACTTGTAAGTTATTTTTAATGAAGTAGTTTGAAACTCAGATGACATTAGGTTTCAATACATGCTTATTCCATGGGCAGTGTCTGAACTAGTCGGAGAGAATGTGCTGTGATTTTCGCATTAGGTTCTGGTTTATAATATTTGTTTCGAAGAAGTGTTGAGTTACTCTAGGTTTTTTTTTCTTTTTCTCTTTTAATAATTTGCGCCCACTCAAGGGTTTATGAATACCCTTAACATGTTAACACACAGTGCGAGCGTTGGAAAGGATAGATAGAGAGACAGAACGATTTTGGTGTAGTGGTTTTTGAAGCTCAATTGTTTATGCTTCAGAGAAACTCCGGGGTTGGCGTCCAGATAACTGGGGAGATATTTGTTGCTTATTGTCTTTGTTTCTGATACACTGTATTTTTTCCCGATAACCGATGTCATAAGCGATTCATCATCAACAGAGCGAACAATTTTTCCAGCCATATGACCAAGCTACTGCCAGTGTTATGCCTTCGCAGTAGTGTTCACACAAGCATTCGCAATTGATCGGACTGACTTTATACATTTCATGAGAAATAAATAAATCTTATCTTCCGAATACCTTCCAAATAACGAAAGTTATACACCGCTACAATTACACGAGCTCAAAGTCTCGGATTTCTGCAAACACCGGTAAGAGAAGATGAACTCTTACAGAGGTGAGTACAATGCTTGCTGACATCAGAATTTTAACCATGAACCATTAGCGTGGCAATTAACGAGGTTGCCACTACACCATTACCACCCCAGGTTGTAAATGATTGGATACTGTATTACCAACAACATACCACTCAGTAAACAAACCCATTACCACTACACCATGCCACCCATATATACGTACGCATCGGTAATGAATCCTTCGCACAGCAGTTGGAAAATAGAGCAAATACACATTGGTCTAATCAGTTTTTATTCTATACTAGTCGTTTCTGGCATCCACTCTGGGCAAAGGGACATTGGTATTCTCAAATTAGCTTACAATGACTACTAGAGGAGCTGCATGGACCATTTGGGGAAATCTTGGACCCAAGAACAATCTGGAATAAATAGATATCAAAGTGCTGCCTTATATACAATATAATACATAAATTTGGTGCAACAGCTCATTAAGTACCTAAGCCTAGAATCTCGCAACCACTCGTTTTGCGTGCGTTATATTCTTTGCACGAATGGAAGGGAACTACAGTTTAGTGCCGTATCCGAAGGGCGATTTTGTTTTGAGAAGCCTCTCGGATGTTCGTCAGACATTCGCGAGAGGTGGGGCCGTGAAAAAATGTTTGGTGCTTTCTGGGATTCGAAAATTGAATCTCACGCGCAGTGGTCTGACACACTAACCATTGCGCCATTAAAAGTAAAATAACAGTTATTAATTTGTTAGTTATTAATGCTAATAGAATACATGGTACCATTATTAAAACTTTGCAAGTTATTAAACAACAGGTTTGTGGTTCAAAATGTGTTCCACCACTGCGCAAATGTCAATAGAAGGTGATTCAAATTTTGTACCAGCTATGCTGAAAGAGTTAAGTTGTAGGAAATTAGAGAAGATTACTTATTGATAAATGAAAGACGTAAATCTATACAGTAGAATGTTGCAACATATGTTTCTTTGTAGCAGGCATATAACACCCTGAGTAGAGCACAGGGACAGTTGTGACGTGACGTTGCCAAAGCAGCCTATTCTGCGTTACACATAGAACCTCTTAAAGACTATTAGGTTTGAGCATTTTTATCGTTAGCTAGCTGAATTCGAGTGAAGAAAAACTCACTAAAACATCTGCTAGAAATCATATGCTTGGGAGTTCCCTTATCTTCAAAATAAGATTGACAAGTAGATAACTTTGATTTGTTATAAGCTGAGGAGTTATAAAGGGTGACCAGATAGCAACGATACTTTTTCCAATTGTTATGTTTCAGCAGCTGTCAAAGTTACCAATGACATCCAGCTGTCAAAATATTCAGTAAGGTTTGCCATTTCGTCATACATCATTTCACGCTTGCCGAACGTGCGGAAATTATTAAAAAATATCATCGAAGTTCCGGCTCAGTTGTAAATACGCAACGTGAATTTCGTCGTGAGTTCGGTCGTCATCATGGCTTCAGTGTGCAGGCAATCGTCGCACCGTGGAAATGTTTGAGCGTGAGTACACTCTTCTGGACCTTAAGCCACCAACTAGACAGAAATTGGTGCCAAATGAAAAAACATCGGCGCCGTAGCGGCCAGTATCGAAGAAGACCCAGAAATATCGATTCGGCGCCGATCAGCTGAATTGGGCATCGCCAGAGAGTAAACCCGGCTTTATTTTGGGGTTGGATTTGGGCCTACATATAAGATTGTGTTGACTCTAGAATTGAAGCCGAACGACCATAGACAACGGCGTGAATTCGCTAATTGGGCGCTGGAAATGTTCGCCGGGGATCCGGATTTTGCCCAAAAAATAACCTTCTCGGACGAGGCCCATTTTTGGCTTTGGACCGACCGCTTAAAGCACTGCCAGCGAAGCCGAGACGGCCATTTAAATGATTCCACACATAATGACATGAATGTAGCTTCAAAAAAAAAAGCCAGAATCAATTTCGTGTCTCACGCCGTTGTTGTTTTATTTCAATTTTTTTTTTTTTGTATCGTTCTTATCTGGTCAGGGTACGTTAAAGCTTGCTCAGTGAGCAAATTTTTTGAGCATTAAGTAGGCATTTTTATAGCCTACCCACCCGGAAGGCGTATATTTAATATGAAACAGAGGAATAATGAAGATGGATCTTATGAAATGTCGCTACAAACACCCGGACTGTTTATATTTTTGGGCTTTACATTTCGAGCTAGAAAGGTGAAATTTCACACACGGGCTGCTGTGAGACTCAAGCAGTGGGCTCACTGACACGCCCAATTTACGAAATAATATCCACATTTTCTCTAAACTATACGTATGTATGTCCATTGCCAAGCCCAAAAACCTTAAATTTGAAGCTTGGAAAATGTAACTCCACATCTCTCTCTCTCTCTCTCTCTCTCTCTCTCTCTCTCTGACACTTTTGAAATCCATTTTTATTAGATATTTTTTTTGTAGGTATTGATTTTTTCCTCTAAATTATATACATATGATCACGCCCACTTTTAGGGTGTTTTCCTTAAAAAAAAAAACAGATTTTAATAAAACATTTGAAAAATTACGAAACCAGTTGCATCTCAGTAGAAAGTTTTCATTTCACAACTTCACGCCTAATTTACTAGGGCGTGGTTAAGTCATAAGGCATGTGACTCCTAATAACATGAACCAATTAAGATAAATTTGAACCTCCCATACCTAACTATCTCATCTCATTTTCGTCATAAAAATGTTTTTTTTTTTTGCCAAAATTCACCAATATGGAGGTTTATTATATTCAAAAGGAGTACGATTGGAAGTTCATTATTTAATGAAGAAACGTATTTTTAAGTGTAATTTTGACAATAAAATAGAATGCGAAATAAATTAGGTCTGTTCGCGTACCCTCCCACAACAGCGAATTTTTACGAAAAGTTACGAATTTTTACGAAAACCTGTTCGAGTACTGAGAATTTTCGTAGTCTTTGATAGAAGAGAGCGCTCTCGAGAGAGTAAGAGTGCAAGAAATTCTGTGGGCCAGTTTGTGAAAACTGTCAAATCGCTGTATATGTGATTTTTTGTTGGATTGTTCCTTCTCTTTCGCGTACAATTAGGTTTTAGGTTTGATGTTTAAATTATTATTATTATTATAAGTTAATTAATGAGTAAGTAAATTACACAATCAATACTATAAAATATTATAGCACTAGCTGGCGGGGCTTCGGCTATTTGTAAAAAAAATAAGATGATTTAAGGAATTAAGTTAATTTCTTTGATGTTTAAAAAATGGGAAACTTTTGTGGTTCAACGCGTTCGTTTACTTTTTCGTAATTTTACCACTCTCTGAGAGAATTTTACCCCCACTCGTGGAAATTTGACAAACTGCGAATTTTGGCGCAGAAAGTACGCGAACAGACCTATTGTAAGTAAAGTAAGTAAGACCTATTGTCAATATCAGTTTGAGAGATACGCTGATGGATGAAAGTCATCTTCGTCATACATTTGTTCTTCGGCAAGCACATTATGTTTTGATTTCGATGAGATTTGGCTTACACGGTTTGGATTTGATGAACGAATAGAATTCCAGGGATAAGATTTTCAAATTCACTTTAATGGTCAGAATAGCCTTAATGTGTCGACGTTTAGCTGCGTTTTCTCTGCCATCCACATATGATTCATTGCAGCAAAAACAAAAATCGGTCAGGCGTAAAATGTACTCGATTATTTTCGTTGTATCTACTTTTAGTGGAGAAAAAATATCCTTTTTGATGTTTGGCGTCATAACGAGAAATTTCTTTAATTTCTCTCTCTTCTTTCTCTATCAGTCACACTCAATTTTTCAATCCACGTTTACATGCAAAATCTCAACTCGATCACAGAAAAGTTTTCAATCTGCGTTTATATGGCATTTAATTCGAATTGAACCTGAATTCAATTCGTCATGTAAAAGGTATTCGGATATGAAAGGAGGATGATTGGAGGATTAATAGAGGTTTTAAAGCGAAAAGAAAGGCTGGAAGGTTGCGGCACGAAAAGGAGAACAGATGGGATGGATTCCACCTCAAACGGCTTCATAATATAGGCTAGGTTATCAGTTTTTCTAACAACGTTTGCTTCTGTAATAACTACAAGGCAGTAGAAGGCACTGATGTTTCAGCATCGTGAAGTTGGGGATACCGTTCCGAGTATTCTACATGCTTACACATGGCCACACGTTTACCCTGAACCTAGTTTTTCGCAATTATTATAATGGAAGGAACCTACAGTTTTATACCGTATCCGAAGGAACATTTTCTTTAGAAGCTTTCTGATGGCAACAAAAGTCTCAAATGTATGTTAGACTATTCGCGAGATGGGGTTATGAAAAAAAAAACTGTTTGTGTTTTCTGGGAAATCAAACATTCAACTTCGCGTGATCCAACACACTAACCACTGTACCACGGTGCCAACTTACCCTGAACCTATACACATTCTTAATTCTCAGATGGTCACACTTAGTTCATGATCATCTCGCACGGTCAAAGTATTGTCTTGTACTTCTCAGACGGTAAAATTACATTTTATATTTTTGTATTTATTCGTTTATTTAGCATACCACCTTGATCAAAAAGTTCCCGGAATTTATTCAGAAAATTAAAAATACAAGTTTATTCATCTAAATCTATATTGTCCCCTTCAAAGTAATCCCCATCGACTGCAACACACTTATGCCAGCGCTTGATCCAATCTTCGAAACATTTTTTATATTCGGTTTTCGGTATGTCCATCAGTGCTTCCTGCGATTTTTCCATTACTTCCTCTCGGCTGCTGAAACGCGTTCCCCGTAATGGTTTTTTAACTCGATTGAACAGAAAGAAGTCACAGGGAGCCAAATCAGGTGAATTCGGTGGCTACAAATATTTTGCGCAACAGCTCTTTAAAGTGCCAGGGCCTAGCTTCTCGCAACCACTCATGTTGTGCGCGTTATATTTTTCACACGAATGGAAGGGACCTACAATTTAATGCCGAATCCGAACGGCGATTTGAGAAGCTTTTTTTAGACAACAATACTCTCGGATGCTTGTCAGACGCTCACGAGAGGTGGGACCGTGAAAAAACTTTTTGGTGAATTCGGTGGCTGTTGGATGGTATTTGTTGCATTTCTCGTCAAAAAATTACGAATAATGATGGCACTGTGCGACGGTGCGTTATCATGGTGCAAAATCCACGAGTTTTCTGCCCACAATTCTGGTCTGGTAAAAAATCGCCAACACACACAGAGATAGATGTACTCTAGGCTACGTAACTTTTGCAAATGTCAAGCTATGACGCTAAGATTTAGAGGGAATATCAACAACAGATGTACTAACTTAACAAAGAAAACAGAACTATTGGAACGATGGGAGCGCCACACGGTTTTTATTCCGGGAACTTTTTGATCAAGGTGGTACATATAAGTATTTCGTGCTATTTTTAATACATGTATCTATAATCATATCTAAAAATTATTTCGTGCAAATTGAGTAGCATTGCGTTTAAAAATATAAGCATCTGTTTCTAATTTTGTGTCTTCAGGCAAAGTGTTGAATATTTGAAAACCTTTAAATACAATACTATTTTGAGTTATTGAACTTCTGTAATTTGGCAATCTTATATTACATTCATCATCTTTTCACATAATCACACGGTCAAATGCTTGCCTTCCATTTCTGACACGGTCACGTGGTCAAATTGTTCCCCTGTACCAATATCTGACCCCTTTTATTACAATCACTTACACCTAAGAAGCAATCCCTGGGGAGAATTGTTTTGTTTTTTGTTGTTTTATGATTCACAGTATTTATTTGTAATTTTTTATTTTCGTGATATAGACGAATCTTTACCATGTAGGAGACATGAATTTCACGGTGCGAACGTGTGAGAAGTAGAAGATATGAATCTGACCGTATGACAGTGTTAGAAGTTGAAAACGTACACTAGACTATGTGAGAAATTAAAGACTTAAATCTGATAGCCTGACATTGTGAGATGACGCTACCACTACACCATCACCACCCACAACAAATCGGCAATGCGAACGTGTAGCTGTGTAAGCTACAGAGTGTTCTATGGAAAAGTAAATTACCTTGCCAGACCGCCATTTTGGTACAGGTTAGTTGTAATATTTTTTATTTAGCATTCGTAAAGTGTAGACGTTGCAAATTTATCATGGAATGATATTCAATAAATTTTAGGGTTAAAAATGCAGCCGTTGATTATGGTATCCATACAAAAATTTCGTCGAAATAATGTGCCAATAAGAGCGACTACTTACTGTATAGTGCGTGAATTTGTAGCAAAAGGTACTATTGCATATAGACCAAATCCTGGCCAACGCATATAGACCGTTTTGCCGCAACGTCTAAAAACATTGCTGCTGTGTCCGATTCTCCCTCAAGATCAATCCGATACCGTTCTCAGGGACTTGGAATTGGTTCAAAAGTTGTGTGGCTTGTTCAGCATGTACAACGCAATGCAATAATGCAACCTCTCTATGAAACGTTTACAGATCGAATTATCTGTAGAAATGGCGATGCCGAATGCCCTCCATGATTGCCAGATTTAACATCCCCGGACTTCTAAGGAGGGGGCTTCTAAACCATAAACACTGCAACAACCTGTCAGTCGAAGGTGTCATTTTTGTCAGGCTACTAGAGGGGGGCATCCGTCCGACAGTGGTGGCCACAAACTAGAAACTACTTTATAACCCTCCTTAAATGGTTAACTTTTGTTTAGCAAATCTATTGAGATATTGAAAATTGGTTTTATTAAATGGTCATGAAATAGAGTACGGTCTTAATAATTTAGGCAGACGGCAGTCAATCTTTCTTGCAGACTCTCGACCAAGGCACTGCATCATGATGGTGGTGTACCCTCAAAAATGTCTTGGTTTCATGGCTATTTCGACGTCTGCCCACATGTTTTTTATGGTCCGGAGTTTGAGCCGACCATTCCAAAACATCAATTTTTGCATCCGCAAAACCATTGCTGTACCACCCGTGATGTACCTATGCTTTGGATCGTTATCGTGCCGAAAACTATAACTCATGGGCATGATGCATGCAATTTATATGATGCCTTTATTGACGTGTTGATCTATTCGACAATTTTTTTTGCACTAATGAACCAACACCACGGCAAGAGGATCACCCCAAACCTTTATGTTTCCGCCTTAAAAGTTTTAAGAGTGTATTTTGGATCCAATTCTTTGTTCTGAGGACGTCTAACGTAAATTTTAACCAAGCAAGTTAAATTTAGATTCATTACTCCAAAGAATATTTTTATCAAAATCCTAATGGTTTATCTTTGAGCAGCTTAGTAAAACGAAATCGCCTTTTCAGATTCTTTTTTTTTCGTTCAATGCATCTACGTAGACATTGTTTCAAAGTCGACGTCTATCAGCTTTTTTCAGGTTCTCAAAGCCACCAGTAGCTGTGTACACTTGTCTTGCACTAAAGATCATTTTCTTCGAACAGCTGAACCGTTCTGCTATGGCGCTAATTCGGAGTTCTCGAGTGCAAGACTTAAGGGCCAGGCCCACAGAAACAATCAACTCATATAGCTAATAAATCTCAATTTTAAACAAATTTGATACTTTTGTTGTCGTTTCTAATTGCATGTCCACTTGAAATTACGACGTTTTGACAACTCGAGTTGTTGCAAACACGTAACCGTGTAAAAAATGGACGAGATAAAATTAATCTTGTGACCGTAAGGTGAACCGAATTTGATCGTCTGACCGGGCGAAGATAAGAATCCTGTTAATCCTAAAATTCGCATATCTTCTACTCTTCAAATGGTCAAATTGTAGTAATAACTTCGCAAGGTCGCACTGTCAAATTGTTGACCTATTCGAATATCTCACACCGCCACACGGTTGCCGTGTACCTAGACATCAGCTTATATTTTTTTGGACATCCCCTTAAAGTTTTTATAAGAATTTATCAGCAAATTCGCCTTAAATGCTTTGATACACCACACATCCTGATCCGATAATCAAGTAACGACGTATCCTCACAAAATTAATCGCCAAACATATCGATAATTATCCTGAACATATCTCATCCCCAAAATGAAGTGTACTCGTTTCCATAGTGACACAACAGACAGACAACTGTTGCAGATTTCTGTTGTAGGCAACCACCCCCAACAGCTGAAATCACCTTTCAAATTGGAAACCTCGCACACGTGTAACCAACGTAACTCGTTGGCCTCGCCTCGGATTGAGGGAGACACATGAACCGCAATAACCTGTCCTACATATTTCTCGACTCAAAAGACCTTTAGAAACCCTGCTGCACCCCCACGAAGCCCTCCCGCACCACACCGACGACTCACCGACAACTCAATGGACAGATCTGTGTTATCCAACAGAATGACACGACAATCGATTTTGTTCTTGTTCGCTGTTATCCTCTGTGACTTGATTTGCGAGCTGCTGGTGCCGCCACCACCTCCGCCATCCGCGGCGGTGTTCCGCACTTTTCGTCTGCTTAGGAACCGCAACATGACGACACGACGACGACACGACTCCGCCGCGATACAGACGCACTTGGACACCCGGACCACCTGAAATTCTTGCTTTTTTTCGGTCACTTGACTATCTACTGGACTTTCCTTAGCTGCTGGCTTATTTTCGACTATTGGCTGAGACGGGAACGATTCGTTGTCGAACTCCCGAGGCACTGTACGCGGTGGAACTTTCTATTCTCCGGACGAGAATAATTTTTTAGAATCGAAATTAAGACGGTATCATATGGAATTTAATGACGCTGGGGTATTAATTGGGAGGACACATATTTTAGCCATCGAATTTGATAGGATAAATGGTAATTTGTGTTGGATTTTTGTGGGAAAAATAAGAAAATTCACGGAATGTATTTTGACACAATTGGATCACGAAAAATCACAGCGAAAACATAATGGCGATGGCGATGAGAGCCAGCAGCAGTGGTTGCTGCTGCTTGAATTCATTTCGCTCAGTCGGAACGTTAAAAGTGATGCCAAGAATCAATTTGTTCGATCTAGTACATTTCGGTAGGAAATAAATTGCAATTAGGTAATTTGAACTAGAAGGCTAGGTGGGCAAACGGTTGCAATAGAGACAGGTGCTGCGACGCGAATTGTCAAAAGTAAAGTATTTGAAAGCCATAAGCTAAAACGCTAGAATATATTCCGGCTTCACGGAGCGTCGCAAGCGTTTATTCATTTCCGTTTCTTAGCTTAGAGTAGTGTTCAAACAAGCGAAATGCTAATGAATTTGTATTGAATCTCAATATGTAAACGCAATTAGCAATATTTTTAATCTTCTTCTTCTTCCTTTTATCAGCGAGGTTATGATCCGAAAACAAGGGATCACAACCCTCCCACTTCACCGCATTTCTACTGATCCGCCTGTGGGGTTCGCCTTTTTAGCAATTAGCAATATTTTTAATATAAATGTAAAAAAGTCAACATTCGCTTGAAATAATTTTCCTTTTCAAATTCCGCTGAACAGTTCATCAATTATTTATATGTGCAATAACGAACAACCAAATAGAAGTCAAGTACTACAAAATAGAGCAATGCGAACTATATTGAAGTGCAACTATAGAACTCCAATTAGCCAAATGCTGAATACTTTAAAGTGATTAACTGTTTCACAAAGACTGAAACTAAACGCATTAAAAATTGTGTTTAAAGTTAAAAATAACCTATTTACAGGTTATTTAGAACGAAATGTGAGCTACATAACCAGCGCTAGGTATAACCTGAGGACTTTCGTTTACTGTTATATAGAGAGCAAGTACTCAAAACCACATTCTATACAGAGGATTGCAGTTATTCATTAGTCTTCCAGTTAATTTAAAGTGTGAAATACATTTTTATATTTTTAAGTCAAGAGTGATAACCCTTTTAAGGAGTATCTAATTTATTATAATAATTAATTTCAAAAAGTGTATGTAGGTATAGTTGTTTACAATAGTTTTTTTTATAAAAAAATACAAATACAAATAATTGGCACAACAGCTCTTTAAAGTGCTAGGGCCCAGCTTCTCGCAACCACTCATGTTGTGTGCGTTATATTTTTCATACGAATGGAAGAGACCTACAGTTTAATGCCGAATCCGAACGGCGATTTGAGAAGCTTTTTCGTGACAGCAATACTCTCGGATGTTTGTCAGACGCTGGCGAGAAGAGGGACCGTCAAAAAACTTTTTGGTATTTTCTGGGATTCGAACTTGGAACCTCATGCGTAGTGATCTGACACACTAACCACTAATAAAAATACAAACAAACAAGCAATTCCATACTACGCCTAAATGCTAGGTAATCTCGGTTAGGCATTCTGAAAAGCGCCCTATCTTCTTCCTGTCAAATTGGCAGGAATTTCAAAGCAAACTATGATCCACGCATCCTCAATTCGTGCCGGTACTATGTTATTAAGTATAATTATTTTACACTTGATTACGTTATTGTTCTAAACATAAACATTTTAACAAAACAGCTGAGCGTACACAACCAGCCGTGACATTTATTGCCCAACATCAATGTTTTATCAAAATGTCTGCGCCCAGACGACTAACTACTGGAACACAATGATATCGCTACTTAGTCGTAGCCGCGTTCGCACGTCCTGTCAAAAGTTGAAATATACACCAATGAATAAAAATTAATACAGTGAGTCACTGTCATAGTCGTATGAGTAGGTCAATTTTTAATATTTGTCGGGCGACAAGAATGAAAAGTAGTAGGCAATGGGTGAGCAGCAAACAGAAAAATTTAGTTGAATAAGTGAAATCATATGACATATTGTGGAATCTATCACATCCGCTTTACAAAAATGTAATTTGAATTTAAAAAATGACAATGAAAAATGACATAAGTATACGACTTCGTTGTGAACGAAGTTTTTGAGAGGGTGTGCGACATCGGTCCGCAACCTGAAGTGGTAGCGACTACGATAGCGACATCATTGTGTTCCAGCACTAACTGTACCCTCTGTGGTTGAACACAAAAGTTTTATCATAATGCCGCTACAATGCATCAGAAGAGCTACTCTCTACTTTGTCCCACGTTTAACAGCTAATAGCTGTTTTCACATTTGATTTTCAGATACACATTCCTCTTGTGCGCATAGACATGTTCCACTGACGAAGAAATGGGAGACTTTTGCTCATTTTTTTTTTCTTGAAATTCTTCTATTTAAGTGGAACAACTTCCTCCAAGATGGAGATTGACCTAAAAATAAACACACGAGTGCGTTGTGGAACTTCTTAAAAAAATATGCTTAGCTATGTTATCGTAATGGAAATGTTTTAATACAAGGAAAAAGTGTTCTAAGAACGATGCGTATCTATTTTATTTGCACCAAGTAAATAAGAACCAGTCTAACAAAGAATTGGTTCGAATTCTCCTTCAGTAGAACAGAACTTATATTCTACCAACCTCTCAATGACCGACTGCTTTGAAGTGTTATTTCGTTTTGCAAATTTCCAGGTCGCGATTATGACAGATAATATTTTAGAGTTGGTATAAAATTTATAAACGCACACGCGTCTCAGTGACATTGTGAATTGGACATATATACATTCATACGTATTTCTTTCATGCATATTGTTTTTAGTTTTTAAAATCCACGTCGGAATTTATTGAAACTTGTGGTTATTGATGTGTATTACTAAACTTGATTTGCAAGTGAACTGCCAATTCTCCATGGCAATGTCCCCTCTAAATAAACTCTTCCAATTTTTGTGTGCAACCGTAACTGCACAACCAATGTTACCAGCGGCGATAGTAAAAAAAATCACCTGAAAGGCGTATAAAGTCTAGTGAAAAAAGAAGAGGTTCGAACTACTGAAGGTGTGGTGCATATTGGGGATAGATCAGTGTGAATACATTACATTCATACTCAAACGGATTATGTTACGTAGGTTAAGAGAAGCTTTGGTGCCATTTGCTAATGGAAGTTTCTAACACAAAAGAAAATATGTTTAAATTCAAATTTACATATATGCATTCCTAAGATATAACATTTTTTTATTATATCAACCATGGGAAGAAAGTAGCATGCATAGCGATACTTTTAATATTTTTCTGCATGACAAGAACGTTAGTTATCATTAAACGCTACTTACTACCCATGTTTCGTACATCAACGGCGTTGCACAGCCATTATATTATGGTATCTATACCGTTTTATTCGAATACCACGTTTTATGCCCTATGTTTGTCACTACAATATCATGTATAATTCTTGTATACTATTTTTCAAACATTTGTAATGCTGACTTCTATCTGCAAACCCAGCTTTTTAATGTTTCATATCGTTCACAGTACCACTCTTCTCGACACTGTAAATTTCTTTTAAACAATTCGTAAACATGTTGCATTTATTTTTACAAACAATATGTAATTTTAATAGAAATAAAAAATATGTCTTTAAAAAATGTATCTAAAAAAAATGTTTGCTTAAAATGTGTCCTTAATGTCATATTGTCAACCAATTTCACAGTGAACCATGTAGTATCTATACTTCGGTATCGATATCCTGGCATGAATGTGTTCTGTGTGTCTTTTGCAGTATACTGTGCTTCCACCTAATACCTAATATAGAAATAAAAAAAAAAAAAACATTTCAGTAAAGTATTTCTTTCGTCTAATATAGAAATAAAAAAAGAAAAAAAAAAATAACAGTAAAGTATTTCTACTGAACTTTAAACAAATTTTTTTGACATATATCCTACAAATTACTTTGAATTTTGAAACCAAATCAATGATCTACAATCCGAGGCACCTATAAATGTGTTTATCTGAAGAAACATTGGCTAAAAAGCAAATTGAAAAATATTTCAAAAATAATTCATGGTGTGGCAATCTGTAAGTGTAATCCGTCAAGTAAAGTTTTTCTGAAATTTTTGCTTGAAAAACGGATAAACAGAAGCTAAAATTGGCAGAAGTAAGGCTGCACAGTTTCAATTTTACCCTAGCTCAGGTCAACATTTTTTATTCAGAATAGAAACAAACATAACTAGTAGTACAGAAAATCAAATATGAACAGCAAAATGAGCATTGTTTGAAGCGAGGCCTTTATGCCGTATAGAAAAAAATAGTACACAGCGAGTTTAGTGGACAGGCCTGGCGTGATCCTTCATTCAAGCACCTAGTAAAATCGTGGCAAATAATATATAAGCAGAGCAGGAATTGGATATGGAAAATATATTGCAACCAAATACAGTACAAAAACCTAAGACTGCGAGCATGAAACGTACATTCACCTTATTCTAGATGCACTCTAGACCAAATGAAAATCTCCTAAAATCTTATGAGCTTATGCATAACTAATCAGTAGTTTATAAAAAAATATCTAAATTAAAAATTGGAAAACTAAATTTTTTTGGTCTACCCTTTAAAATAAATTTCCAAGCAATTCAACCAACATGGAGCATCAAACTAAGGGAAACACTGGGAAAGGAACAAAGTGATCATCACGCACCCTTAAACCATCATACAAACATTCCCTCAAGAATTACCCCAATATAATGCATTAATTCCAAAAACATTGAGAGGTAAGTCGCTTTCACTGTCACCCTGTTCACTCTGTCGTCATTCCACCACCCATCCCGTTCCGCCAAATGTCAACTGCTCTGCTGCTGGCGAGACTGCAGCGAAAAATCGCAATTTTGAGTGATCTCTGGAATTCGCAGCAGAAACAGCACGGTAGCGAAACGTTTTTATTTGTTATCATTTTTTTGTTTGTAAAGTAAATCTCCCGACGACTCACGGAGCTCACAGTTCACCCGACAGACGAATAAAACTAAAAACAACAGCGCACTACATTGTAGAAACTTATCTCGTCATCACCACCGCCGCCAGTCACGCCAGTCAGCCGCGGAGTGCAAAATTTTTAATGAAACCGTGAGTGGTCCGAAGCCCAAAGCCGAAATACCCCGAAATAAAATGAATTTAATCGACACAAACCCCTACGGCAATGGTCTCCTCTACGCTGGATTCAATCAAGATCAAGGTAGTGTTGTCATTTGTTTCTAGCCCGACAGGGTCTGCAACTATTCTTTGCAGGATGCTTTGCCTGTGCCACGGACACTGGCTTTCGCGTGTACAACTGCGATCCGCTGAAGGAGAAGGAGCGCCAGTACTTCCCCGAGGGAGGATTGAGTCACGTCGAAATGCTGTTTCGCTGCAATTATCTTGCCTTAGTCGGTGGAGGCATCCGTCCATTGTATCCACCAAACAAGGTCATCGTCTGGGACGACCTAAAGAAGGCACCTGCGATTTCGTTGGACTTTAATCAGCCCGTGAAGGCTGTTCGCTTGCGCCGCGACAGAATTGTCGTCGTTCTCGAAGGAGTCATCAAGGTGTACACGTTCACACAGCAGCCACAGCAGTTGCATGTGTTCGAGACCAGCACGAATCACCTGGGACTGTGTGTTCTGTGCCCACATAGTAACAAGAGCCTGCTGGCATTTCCCGGCAGGAGAACCGGACATGTTCAGGTGAGTGGAGTATGAATTCCTCATTTATCTGTACTTATTTGTGTTTTTCTTTGAAGATTGTGGATCTGGCTAACACGGAGCGTGCTCCGTTGGAGGTAGTTGCCCACGAGGCGTCGATCAGCTGCATTGCATTGAACCTACAGGGCACTCGCCTTGCTACGGCCAGCGAGAAGGGTACCCTCATTCGCATTTTTGACACCGATAATGGAAAGAAGGTTGCCGAACTGCGGCGGGGCAGCAATCAGGTGAGTTACCCTTCCATTTGTATAGGTTTCGCTAATTTTAGAACGATTTTTGATTTAAAATGTTATGGACGGCCAGTGTTGATGCATTTTTATATTAATTTGTGGTTCACAAGCAACAAGTTGATGCAGCACTCTTCTAGAACTAAAGCATCTTCTTTTTCTTTAATAAAAGTTCCTTAAGACGCTTAAAAACCTGGGGACAAATGGCGTCCTCCGTCAACGGATGACGTGTCACGTAATTTGTATGTATGTTATCCGTTCATCGAGGATGCGATTCGACCCCTGAATTCAGCCAAGAACTTAAGGAACTGCTCAGAGTTCTCTCAGAGTCTAGTGAGATTCAATTTCTGTTCAATTTCTTGCAGATTTTATAGACTCTTCGGCTAAAATTGCCGTCGGGCACTTGTGCTTGTCTCAGTTTTGTGGGTTATTTTCTTTTGAGTTCCTCTCGGATGGTGCGTTTGGACAACCCGCAGAAGAGTGATAAGAACAGTGCTTCTTTCCCTTTTCCGTCCACCTTTCCCCAATGTGGGCCGAGACCCAGTTAAGGATAAGATTATTATTATGGTTTCGTAGCAGCTCATCATTATTTGACGCCAGTTTGGCTGTCGAATGTAATCGCAAAGTCTAGCTTAACAAGTTAAAAACCCCATTCCATCTCGAGAATTTCTTGCCTCTTACATACGTTCGGAGTAATATGCATGTATATCCCAAGCCTTTTTATAGAAATAAGTTCCACTTTCTTTTGATTGGTCTTTCGCTTCCCAGTTCCTGATTAGTGTGGTCTATTCAGGAATCACACGAAGAGTCACATAAGTTTTGTAACACATATCACTTTGTTATCATTCGGTAATTATTATCATTTTCAGCAGATCCCAATGCGATCACAATAAGCGTCATAAGCTCCTTTTTTTGTACAATTTAGTACGGGGAAACACTCTTCTATCATTGGGCAGCATTTTCTGTTACAATAAAATTAATTTTGTTTCAAATATTTCTAAGTTTTCATCAATCATATTGATACTTTGTAATGTATACTTATGACAATCCGTAACCCGTTGTTGTTGTAGCAGCTGTGTAGCTGAGGTTGACAATCCTTGGTCGAGGTATTGTCCTCGAGTCGCTCTAGGACGTACGTAGAACCGATCGTCGTGAGAGCTCGTTAGTGCAGTGGTTGGAAAAACTTCGATGGTATTTCTTTCCATTTTATACTCGGGTGGCTGGTGATTGCTGTTCCCCGCTGGGGCTTGTACTTGCACTCATCGGCTAACAAGCACTAACAAACACTCTATCTACTGCACCATTGCCGTAGTACAGCTTGCTGATTTTCCATACATACATTGTACATACATAATCCGGTCCTCGTTTACCCTTAAGGTGTCGAGGTTGCGTTCGTGTTGCTCGCCATCCTTTTTCTCTGGAATTTCCTCCACTTGGTCCTGATTCTTGCGAGCTACTTGTCCGTATGGATGAGCTTCAATGTGGTCTTGGGACTTCCTCTTTTGTTTTTGCCTTCTGCTTTTGTTTCCCAAATTTTCTTCAATTGTCAGTATCCAGCCATGCACACTAAGTGTTCAAACCATCTAAGTTTCTTTTCCTCAAGAATTATTTTAGTCGATTTCACTTATAGTTCCTTTCTAGTGACTTCGTTTCTTTTCTCTTTTTCTTCTCCTGAGGTGTTTCATCTCCATAGCGTGTATTTGTTTTTTCTTGTCTTCCTGTGAGTGTCCAATTTTCCCTTAATCCTCGCCTTTAGTTCGTCTTCCGAGTTACCTCTGGTGTTTATAATACTTCTTAGATATGTACTTGTATTGGTGCACATGCGCATAAACGCCTCAATCCACTATTAATATGGCTACTCCATGATCATTGCTGCTCAATGATCACCTTCATTTTTGTCTTTTCGACATTAAGCTCCAGCTTCGTTTTTAATTCAATATTTCCGGGCAAGCATAATATCTCTGTATACAGACACTGCAGCCATCCATCCATCCTAATCGGCACGCTGCTTCTGTTTCCCCAGACCAAACCTTCTGGCATCAGCGATTACTTGTTCCTTATAATAAAAATCTGATGTTTGGCTACCAGTCGCTTGGTTCTAGTAAAATTGCCGGATATGGCTTCGCTTGCGAGACTTCGAGTTCTCGTTGGACAGTCAAGTTGACTGAGATGCAGTTGCTGTAGAAGCTACATATTTGTGTTTTTGGTTTGGCGGTCAGTTTTTTCTAGGCCCAGGAAAAGAGTCACGTCGATGGGAGGGTTCTACAGCGCATCCTAATGTACGGTGTAAGGTAAGGGTCAAGACGCCATTGGTAGCTATTTAGTAGTCGGCACCATTCCAAACGTAGTTGGGCCAAGGTTGCCTTAGTTTGACGTGGTTGGTTACGCTCCTTATTGGTTATAGAACAGCCACCTAGGATAATGTTCGGGCGATGATTCCCTACTCTGTTAGCTACCACAATATGTTGAATGCTTTTGATGGAGTCCTTGTAACGCTGAAGGTCGAAATCTGGGAGTTGAGTATAGGTGTCAATACATAGCTGGATGCATTTGGCTTACTAACGATCTTCTTCTTCCTATTTCGGTGAGGTTATGGTCTGAAAACAAGCGACGAGTAGATTATAGAAATGAAACTCATATTTTGTCATTACTAATTATATAACTATACATCTGTAATTTAAACTTGGTTTTTGATATATTATTTATTCCAGGCAACAATCTATTGCATCAATTTTAATCATCAGTCCACAATGCTGGTGGTGTCCTCGGATCACGGAACCATTCACGTCTTCAATCTTGACGATCTCAAGCCAAAAGAATCCTCAATCCCCATTATACCAAAATACTTCTCCAGCCAGTGGAGCTTCGTCAAATTCTCCATCCCGCAAGGACCACCATGCGTCTGTGCATTTGGATCCGATCCGAACTCTGTTATAGGTAATCAAAATTTCTATTTCATTTCCATCTTTAGTCTAATTTCCTTTCTTTCTACAGCGATATGTGCCGATGGTCACTATTACAAGTTCGTTTTCAACAACAAAGGCGACTGCAGTCGCGATGTGTGCACTCAGTTTCTAGAGCTTACCGATGAACAGTCTTAATGTGACCGCAAATGAAGCAAAAAAAAATCCAAAACGTGATTTTTCTTTTAATATATTTTATTATTGCATTGATTATTCGTATTTAAGACTCAAAAAAAAAAAGATTCCTTAAACACTCTCACTCACGCTGTAGGTACTTTGTTGTCTTGTAGAAGTGATTGACTCCTGCGGAGCGAGGAGCCACGTGAACATTTTTATTGTAGTAGTCCCCATTTGTTGGCTTAGATATCCGTAGAACTGACTACAGTCTGTTTTAGTAGAGAGCTCGCTTGATAAATAATTATCAAATTGAAGTTTTACTTTTATTATTTTAATTTGTTTTTCACATTCAAATTTATATTTATATACACAAAGAAATATATTTAACAAGAAAAAAAAAATAATAATTACAATTAAAATTTAAGAAATGATGTACTATTATACAACAAACGGTTATGAAGCAATAAAGTTATTATAATAGAACAGATAATTTAGTTTTTTTTTAAATTATTCGCCCTGATTCCTATTCTCGTTTTTCTATCACGTGATGATAAAATTTAAGAATGGTTATCCATTTTTTTTTTGGCTAAAATACTATTGCAAGTTTGTCAAGTCAGCCGCGATACAGAATCTTATGTTTTTGTCCAAATCGGAAAAGATAAGACCGCTTTTGGCATACTTTTTAAGAAGCTGTGACTATTCCATTCAGATGTGGAGCAAGTATTTTGGGGTGGCTACCATTGTCTCAGAAGGCTGCAAGCTTTTAAATCGTCCCAGAAACATATTGTAGATATTCTGGTCAAATCGTATTTAAAACAAAAGCCAGTGTCAGGAAATGGGGCCAAGAACATATAGATGCGATTATACAGAAGAGAAGAACCAATGGATTCGTGACCCACTCCGAAAGGACGACGACTGCATAGCCAACCAGGCAATATAACCCGTTAATCGAAGACGGGAGAAGAGTGGGTCGTTCTAAAAAACCATGAAGAAGAAATGTCGAGGAGGAGGCACAACAGTTGCGAAAAAGTTAAAGATAGTTGAGATATATTGCCACGAACCAAACACAATGGTGTGTAGAAGCGGTAGATTCCCCAGGAACCATGAGGGGACACAGGTCATATGACGAAGACGAAGTTAAAAAAGTTATGAAAATCAAGTCGGAAATCGCTAGATGAGTAAAATAATAGCATAAAAGCGCAAAGGGAATAGGGATGATAATGTGGAGTTATTTAACCCGAATATATCCCCCATTTGAATTTCGAAATTCGTAGCGGAATTTTCACTGCAATCTATGTTAGCGGAAGTCATAGCGAAATTTGCACTACAATGAATTCTGTGATAGACGGAACATTAATCACCGGGTGAGATTAGTCATAAAGTATAGCTCAGATTTATTACATTGAAAAAAGAAGTGATTCAATTTATGGAACATGACCAATACCCATAGTATGTTACCTGAATATTGAATAGAATAACGTTTAAAATTTTAGTCTGAAGTGATAGTTAAGTAGGTATCTCAGAACACAAAAGTATTTTTGTCTATTGTTTATTATAGGAGGACTTAACAGAACCTACCTGAGGGGCAAAACTGATCAAAACAAAAGGAAAGAAAACAATAAAAGATTTAAATATTCGCACGGCTAAGACAACATCACAAAGAGTACTTAGTTTTACAATTCGAATGAAACTGTTTTTAGGTTTAGGATTGTACACATTAACAAAGATAATAAAACTAATCTGTTGTTACTCCTAAACAGGTAGAAGATTTTAAAGAAAGAAAGATCGGAAATTTTCCATCAGACCTCAGAAGAATTTTACATACCCTTGTGGAGATATTAAAAGTGAGAAATCATAGGGATTTCTTTGTTCGATATCATATACAGTATGGTAATTGGGTTTTAAAAAGAAAGGTGCTCGTATATTATCTACTTACATATTGGTAGTCTGAGAGCTGATCATTTTTAGATACAATAAACGAAGTTTTAGCAAGCTTTGGTACCCGCTACGAGTTTAGGTCGATGTCGTTTTGAATCCAGGGTTGAATTCAGATTTAATTTGATTCGAGTACGATACTAGTATAAACCCATATTGGATTGAAATAGGATTAACTCCATTCGATCACAAAGTTTTCTGGGATCGAGTTGAGATTTTGTACATAAACGTGAATCGAAAGATCGAGTTTGTCAGATAGAGAAAGAAGAGAGTTGGGAAAGAAAACGGACTTCATGTACAGAGGAAGAAGTGGCAAACTTAATACTTTTCCGTTTCTATTCCAACCAAACACGCGAATCAAAACTCAACCTGATCTCTCAACCCGGTAATGTAAATTTAGCTGTTGTGTGCTAGTTTTATTGAACCGAAGTTTCACCATGTGCTTATGTGGGTGAGGCACATACCTCTCTTTTCTCTCCAAAAACCTAGTACGCCATCTAATGGAGTATATGCAAAGTAGTCGAAACATGAACTTTAAACAAAATCGTAAAAATCGTTTTCGAGAAAACTACAATCTTTCTAAATCTGCCTAAGTAAAATGCCGTTAATTTTGGGTCTAAATGCAGACCCAACAGGTGGACAAATAGATAGGAACATTGGCTTATATGGACTGCTAGTGAAATGTCATTCTTATACATTCCTATGAGAAAAAATGTTCCAAAATTAGTACTAACTCCCGTTTTAGCGGAAAATGTAGTAAGCTACATACATATGTATACATTCAGTAAAAATAAGTCTGCGTACACTCGAGCAGTTCGGACTTCGTTCCTCGAAAAAATTGTTGCTTGTACTTTCTATGTAAAATCGAAAGATCGCAAATTCATGTTCTGAATTTAAGTGGGAAATACACGATACAACCGTCGTACCGACTTGTGTTGTACCGACATCAGCCCAATTGTTGTATGCACCACACACACTATACAATCTGCGTGTGATTTACATGCAACCAGACATTTTATTCAGTAATTTTACACATATACACCATATAGTTTCCATACAATCTTTGCATGTGACAGCGGTTGTACAGTCAAGACTATGCGACCATACGATACAGGTAAGGTACAACGGTCGGTTGTGTGCTTACACCAACCAGAGAATCCAAACATAACGATACTCAAAAACAACACGTGGAAATAAAGGATATGAGGAAAAATATGCAGAAACAGTGCGCATACGCTTGTAGAAAATAGGTAAGAGGGAGTAAATAAATAAAAATTAATAACGTGTGGGGTAGTCCTTTTGTTTGATGACTTATTATAATCTGATCGGCATCGAATTGGCCAGGTTCGATGTTTCCTCTGAGGTGATTCTTTCTCACTTTTCTTTTAACGCCGTTTTAAACTTCTCTCCTCCCACTGCGGTATGAGATACCACACAAAAAATTTCAAACCGTGCCGTTACCATTACTTTTTTTTGCCAGCCATAGCTTGCCTATGTAAATTCAATTCAACATTTTTTGCAGTAGTAGGCGGTGGTTTTGAGCGTTTTGAGTTTTTTTTAAATATATAATTTTACTTTAACATTTTATATTGGGTATCATACACCCCAGTGTGCAGTTCATGTAAGTGTTTTTTACAGTTTGTGAATAAAGGTGTTTAAGTGTTTTTACTTTTTAGTAGTTTATCCAGCATTTGAATACAAAAAAATACAAATACATTGATCTGCAGGTGTGAGGTTTGTTTATTCATAAAAAGTAAGTTTAAGACGGGGTTTGAAACAAATTATCGAAGGAGTATTGAACAGTGAATCACAAAATGAAACGACAACCAACAAATTTAGAAAAATATGTTAGATGCAACTTCTGTGACAGAAAAAAAGATAGAAAAACAAAAAAAATGGGGTGTGTGGCATGTCAACAGCCTATGCACGATGAGCATCGCTCGCTGCATTGTATCGAATACAGTAAATAAAATTTCGTTTTTATTACATGCATTTCAATACTCCGCTAACAATGGTTTGCAACAAAAAATGCATAATATTTTACATTATTCTATAACATCATTTCGCACAACATATGTGGTATTTTCTTTATATATACACATATAACTTTTGAGAAATTTGACTTTTATTGAACACCTAATTTTTTATGATTTTTTTATTAATCTAAGTTTTAAATAACTAATTTTCTTTAATATATATATTTTTTTTTTTTTTAATTAGTGGATAATTGAACCATATTTGGGTGTCTTAAACACATCTTTTTTTCTACATTTATAATTGGGGTAGGTATGTCACACCTCAGTGTGAGGACAGCGTAAGTAAAACATAGGTGTGAGGACGGAAGGTTAAGCATATCTTTCGACGTAATAGTTCTCTGGCGAATCCTTCTTTCCAGCAAATCGCACAAATGATCTATAGGATTTAAATTTGTCGATTGCGAAGGTGAATATAACTGTTTTGGAACTTTGTAAAGCAACCAGAGCTTGACAATTTCGGAGGTTTGTTTGGAATCATAACCATACATAAACTAATATTCACGATTTAGACCCAGTTTTTCGGCAATCTGCTTAAAGTTTAATTTTAGTATGTTTAAATATCCATATTTATCCATAGTAGATTCGATAAAGTTCAATTGTCTTACACTAGTCCTCTCCATGCAGCTGCACACCATTATTCCACCACTACAATGCTTAACAGTTCGAAGTAGATTTTATTCGTTAAGTGCCCTTACAGATTTTCTCTCCACAATTATTCGACTTTGATTACCAAAACTGCGGAACATGCTTTCATTGAAAAATATCACTTTCTGCTAGAATTATACTAGACAGATTTTAAAATTTAACATACATGTTAGTTTTATTATTTCCATTCTCATTTTACTGACATATCGACTGTGCAAATTTTGAAAAAGTGTTATTAATAATTTTTTTAAGTTCTTCAATAAGTTTGGAATTTCCATGGAACAGCCGAATTTTCCAATACTTTCCCCTGCCAAACTGAGACTGGAAACGTTTAAACTGGAAAATGGATCGCAACAGTCTTTTTAACCACCTTCATAAGCCATGCTTAGATATTAATTTAACCAAATAGACTAAAAAAATACTAGCATTTTTCGAAATTTATCAATAAGCAAAATTAAATTAGTATTAAAAAATTACCGTCAAGTTTAGAGCTAGGAACAATATTACGACTTGTTGAATTAGGACCCTACAGGTCGAAGGTAAGAATCTTTTTTTCTACAGCTAAGTATAGACTTGAAGGGCATGGATCATATGCTCAACATGGTCCAGTATGACTCAACGCGGCCCAGCACGCCTCCAACATGCTACAACACAGCCAACACGGTCTCAACAAGACTCAACGTGGCCCAGCTCGCCTCCAACAAGCTCAAACACGGTTGATAATTCTTCATAATTTAAACCCACCAATATTATGCAACGGCACACGTTTGGTCATCAAACGGATCACAGGAAATGTTATTGCAGCAACCATTTTGAACATTAAGTTTTAGGGAGGAATCGTTCTTTTGCCATGTATCCCAATGATACCGTCGGAGACTACAATCCCATTCAAACGTCTTCAATTTCCGATTCGTTTGGCATTTGCAATGACCGTCAACAAATCACAAGGGCAGAAAATGTCCATTTGTGGCCTGGACTTAGAAAATCCATGTTTCTCCCATGGCCAATTATACGTTGCATGCTCACGTGTGGATGAACCATCTAATCTATTCAAATTGGCAAAAGACGGATTGACAAAAAATATTGTTCACCAAATCCCACTACTTTTAATTTAAATTCAGTACTATAATTTAAAACAACAAAAGGCAGTCTGTGGCAGGCCAACGTCTGCCCGGGATGCCTAGTTTAGATATAAAGATAGATGAAAGTATTGTATTTCCAATCTGGAAAGTTAATGTACTGTATTCTTTATATCTCTATGCAGTTCATTGAACAATTTCAATCCTTTATAAAATAGTTTTCCGGGTACGTGAATTTATATAAAAATGTAATCTTAAATCTCAGTTAGATCCTAAACTATAGGGCTGAGAATAAACTATATGTTCCATGTTCGAATCCCAGAAAATATCAAAAAATATTTTCCTCTCGCGAACGTCTGACAAACATTCGAGATTATTGTTGTCACGAGAAAGCTTCTCGAAAAAAAATTGCCCTTCGGATTCGGATACAGCACTAAACTGTAGGTCCCTTCGATTCGTATGAAAAAATATAATACACACAACATGAGTGGTTGCGAGAAGCTAGTCCCTGGCACTTAAATAGCTGTTGCGCCACATATATATGTAATTTAATTTTTATGATTGTTAAAGGTGAGTTTATTATCCACTTTTACACCAAGGTATTTAATATGTTCTAATTGTTCAATGGATTCTCCGTTTATTTTTAAATTAAGACAATCATCATGTTTATAGTCATACATTTAGCTTTGTTAACATGAAATCTAAGGCCGGTAATTATCAAGCGCTCTTAAATCGATTTTAATTTTATGAAGGTCTTAGTTTTAAATTTTTGCTGCGTATTCACCAAGCACTAATAGGTTTGTATCCATGCTAATTCGAATAAGCGAATAATTAGGCCGGTAATTATCAAGCGCTCTTAAATCGATTTTAATTTTATGAAGCTCTTAGTTTTAAAATTTTGCTGCGTATTCACCAAGCACTTATAGGTTTTTGACCATGCTAATTCGAATATGCGAAAAATTAATTTTCGGATTTCCAAACGCATTCTAAAATGAGTTTCCGAACTCTCTTTCGAACTGGGAGAAATGCCAATGAAAAAGAAAACATTGTATTTTGCTGATTTAAGTCGGAATTAATCACGGCACACTTTATTTTTTATTTAGTTAACAGTTCTTTTGACGGAAATGCTGGAGGCATTAAATTCGTCGGCTTTTTGTTTTTGCATTTCGCCAATGCAGCTTGTCCTTTGTTTGGTCTGAGTGACAGTTCACAGCTGATTTCGAAATTTTTCGAAATTCCTAAGTTATGAGCACTAATAACTTAAGATTGATTGGGACCACTCATAAGTCTCATGAGCGCTAATAAATCTGCACTATTATTGGTTGGTGAATAGGTTTATGAAGCTCTTAGTTTAAGATTGGTAGGTGAATACCGGCCGCGTCTTCGCTTGTAGCCACTTGTAGATATTATCTAGTTCACTTTCGATGTCTTTCTTCAGAATATTTACTTTATATATTTTTTACCACTCACGAATAACAGGACATCAGCAGCGATTACTTACGAGTATTTTGGTGAGATTTTTCTGTTGCCAAGTTTTTCATTACTATATTCTTTCGTGTGGGTGGGCGTTTAGTTTGCGTCTGTTTCAAGCCTATATAGGATAGGTAGCAGAAGTGTACAGAAAAATAAAAAAAAAGACTCATGTTTGCATACGTTACGCAACGGCACTATACTTATGAAGTTATTAAGATAAAATACATCTCTCTACTACTGCCTTCAGCAGCAATCTACTCCATCTCAACTCCCGTACGGCTGTCAAATAAGAAATGTCAGAACGGGACGTGTTGACGTGCTGACGTGTTGACGCTGAAATATTCCGCACATTTGACTACGTTGAATAAACTTTGAGAAAATCCAGTTAAAAAGATGTTCGACATCCAAACTCATATGGTTAGTTCCTTCCTCTGCCCACAAATATTTTTATTTTAACATTTCACAACTACCTCAGGACTTCGATGGCCAGCACAAGGCCGAGAAGTACTCTCGTTTCATTATCACTCTGTTTGGCATTGTCGGCCTCATCTGGGGAGCAATCATCCAACAATTCTCACAAACTGTGTACATTCTGGGCGCCGGATTCCTTCTAGCTGCTCTTGTAAGTTGTCACATCACCTTTCCACAGCAAAATATTGAAATCCTTTCTCCCTAGCTCACTGTACCACCATGGCCTATCTACAGACGTCGCCCTTTGAACTGGCAGAAGCCCCGTCCAGAAACAACTCCAGCGGGCGGCGAAGAGTCGAAGAAGAAGAAAAAGTAGACGCCAACTGTGGATATTCCTAGATTCTAAGAAAATTTCCGTTTTGAATAAAAGAAAACACAAATTTTGTCTCCCAACAGTACGATTCCTTTATTTCTCGCAGTATCCTAGATCGGTCTCTTGTAGGACTTGAGCTCGTTGTGGTCATAATACTTGTGGATGAGGTCGTACATGTTTGAGAAGAAGTACATGAGATTGTCGTACTGTCCGTTGTAGGGGGCTGTAGGTTGCACATCCTCTGGATCATGGTCCAGCACACTCGTCGTTTGGAAGCAGTCTTCGCAGATTTCCAAGTTGTCGAGCCCGCGGTAGTTCTTGTTCAGTCCCCACGCGTTCATGTGCACTTCCAGCATGAACTGGTGAACCGCTTCAATAGTGGCGAGGTACCACCGTGGACTTCCCTTCTGGTGGCGCCAAAACTGTGAGAATCGATTCTGCAGCACCACCGGCTTAAGGCTGCATACACGTTTATCTTTGTAGATACTGCGGCTCTGGTTCCAAGTGCTGTCTATAAATACCGCCCGCTTCACTGGGAGGTTGTCGAAGGTATAGGTCATGGATTCGTCCCTCGGTTCACCTCCGTCTATAACAATCTCTGGCACCCTTTTCCGCAGCAGTGTGCCCATATTGTACCCGTAGGGTAGACCATAGTTGTCATCTGTCTTTAGCCGTACGTTCTTATGGAACAGTTGACCCACAGTGACACTCTCCGCGCCGGGAAATATGAGAACAACTCCGTCTTCCTCCGAGTAATCGGGAATGTTAGGATATGTAAAGATTCGGCACGTGTCAGGCGCAAGGACGGCCGCATGGATAGCGGTGCTTTTGCCGTCGATCTCTTTCTTGTGCTTGATGATGTCGATCTCAACGGGAAGCTTCACTTTGGGAAGGATGGCATCGAGCGTCCCCACCGGGACATAGCAGTTGTAGCAAAAGAATTTGCGAGAACGACCGCAGATGGAGCACGGATGCCGACCGTCGATGGTGTCCAGGACGGAGTTGTCGGCGATCTTCATGTCCACGAAAGGATACTTGCGAGGTGCAAGCACCATTTCGAGCGCATGACTCATTCTTCTGTTTAGTGGATGCACCGTGAAATCTTTATATTTACCGAGATTTGAAGAAATAGGAGAAATTATTCAAAATATTTGACCAACACAGTGGGAAGTGGATACATTTTTGGCAAATTATTCGAATTGTTTTGACGTTTTGTCGATTGTTATATTAGAAACGTTCAGGTGTTGAGTGTTGTGAATAGCAGTTGAAATTAAATTAGGTTGCGCGTAGGTACATGGTAGCCGTGTAGCGGTTGTGTGACTTTGTCAGAAGATATGAACGAAATTTGGCCGTATGTGAGACTAGAAGTCATGAATTTAATCGTTTGGCTACATTCAAATTTTAAACATTTCTTCTCACATCACCACACAGTGAAATCTCGTTCACCTCTCCTCAAACGGTAAAAATGTATTAATATTTCACATGGCCGCACTGTCAAATGATTGCCCTAAGAGTTGTGGTTTTTTGAGATTCGCCCCAAGGTCGATTTAGATTTTTTTTTTTCAAGTCAAAAAACCTGGGTTTTCTATTTCTAAAAAAAAAAAAGCATTGAAGCTGTAATCCGGACATTTTGACAATGCGCATATTTTTATCGTGTTGAACTCACTTGTATTGTTGATTTATTAGATACCAAATATATTTTTACTTATTTAAACACAATTCAAGCCAAAAAAAAGTCTGTTATCTCTGCGATATGCGAAATAAATGATAGCAACAAATGCCACATATGATTTCGACAGCTCCACTTCTAAAGTCAATTCCGGTTGACTTTAGAACGATTCTAGAGTGTTCCCAGGTTTCTCAAAAAATGGTGTTTTAGAGGGAAACCCGATCTAAAAAAAACAGACCAAATATTTTACAGGTGTACACGGATTACGTGGACATACAATACATATGTAGATACCAGAAATTGAACGCTATGGTTCTATGGAAAATGCGCAGATTCGATATTATCATATCTCTGGGCATTTTATGAGTATTTCAGTCCGCTGGTGAATGAAAGTATTCAAATATTCTCCTGAATTTTTTTACATTCTGTCATTTGTTGTCAAACTGATAGTCTTCACTTTGATGCTTAGTCGATTCCTCCTGAGCTTCATGCTAGATCAAACAAAGAAAAAGTATTTTTAAGCTCTGAAGTCTCTGAACTAAAAAATGTGTGCCGCTCATAAAGCAGAGATGGCACTTTCCTTTCCACACTCACTCTCAGTACTAAAAATCGATTGACACCATTTGAGTATTTTTAAGACCATTTCATTCACGGTTTTCAATTTGACCATATGCCTTGCAAAGATCTTCCACGTAAATAAACTAAGCAGTAGGTTGACATTTATGGATAAGCACTCCCGAAAATCCATAAAACCATTTTTAATACACTCCATATTAGGTTAATCGTTTTTCCACCCTCACTTCCATTTTCGCAATTTTATGCTGCTTGTTTTCTAAATCACACTGCTGAACTGCCTCGGACAAAATTTCTAAAAATGTTTTCTGTGGTTATAAAATGAAATTATTTTTATTTTCTTATTTTTACATTTCCAATTTATATTATTTTCCCTATTGCCGCGAATTTCGGAATTTCAACAAATTTGCTAAAGTCAGAATATGTAGAAATTTCTCGTACAACGACGAAATCCGAACGTTGTGTAATTTGAATACAATTTCTTTTAAATTATAGAATTATGTCATTTTAAATAAAATTCTAGTCAAATATTAAGAGAAACAATGTACATATAAAGCTTATAGGCATAAGAGTGCAAGGGTAAATAAAAAGAACTATCTGTTTGAATGAATTTAAAGATTCGCCCGAATTTTTCATGGGTTTGAGTTCATTTAAAAGCGGACTAAACAATTAACTCTATATAAATTTGTTTATTAAAGTGTGAAATGTGATGTATTTTTTCAAAGTATTGTATTATTAATAGGTTAATTTTCTTTTGTATTCTGTAGAATCTTAAGGCAAAGTTCCAAATACACACATCGCTTTCGAGGAGTTATATTGTCATACAAATTTAGAAACACAGCCATCTCACTACTTCATGTCCTCTTGCAAATATTTAATGTTGTGTTTAAAAATAAAATTCCTAGCCATATGATACATTTCCCTACAGGTTATCAATAACACTGGGGAGCTTCTGATAAGATTCGAGATTGAATTTGTCTTGAGAAAGCTCCCTAATTTTGGCTGGTTGCGAGAGATTACTACCGCTTAAGTTTCTGACTGTCGTTCAACATACTGAGTGTAGTTTGTAGAGCTTTCAATGTAGGGCATTTGCTTAGCTGGCTGCGTACACAAATGTTCTTCGCATTAAGACAAATTAAAACTCTTAGCAAGCACTCTATCTTTATTAAATCTACGGGTACCAATTTGAACGATTGCTTAATGGAACAAGGTACGATTATACGATATTGAAATCTTAGTTCGATTTCTACTGCACGGGAACAATGCAAGCTTTAAGTTATTTGCGGTTTTCGAACCCTATCCGATATCTGCTAAACTTATAGATCGAAGTACTGTGCCTGCCTATAATAGCTGCCGATTTTTATACACTTAGACCATATCCTTATATTTTTTTAGTAAATAATGATATACGAATTTTCTCGAAATTAACAATTTTATGTGGGCGTCTTGGTGCAAGTGGTTAGTGCGTCGGACCACTACGCTTGAGGTTCAATGTTCGAATTCCAGAAAACACCAACAAGTTTTTTCACAGTCCAACCTCTCGTCAACGTCTGACAAACATCCGAGAGTATGGCTGTCACGAGAAAGCTTCTTAAAACAAATTGTCCTTTGGATACGGCACTAAACTATAGGTCCCTTCCATTCGTGTAAAAAATATAACGCACACAACACGAGTGGTTGAGAGAAGCT
The DNA here is from genome assembly GCA_945910035.1 of Brachypalpus laphriformis. Classification (NCBI taxonomy): domain Eukaryota; kingdom Metazoa; phylum Arthropoda; class Insecta; order Diptera; family Syrphidae; genus Brachypalpus; species Brachypalpus laphriformis. The sequence goes on from OX246754.1 coordinate 285,844,762, forward strand.
AGGCCCAAGCACTTGAAGATTTGTTGCGCCAAATATTTTTTTTTGCTACAATTCAAGCAAAGTGAAAGTCCATTGTGTGGTGGAATTAACTGAATGACAGGAAGGATCATATGTGTATCCAGTAAAAAAATATCCAATCCTAAACTGAATTTGCCTTTATACTTACCCAGTAAACATAAAAACTTTTTGGAATATGTGTAGATCGACCATAAACGTTCTTTTAACTTATTAAACTTTAAAGTTTATTCTTTCTCAACATCATCCGTCTGAATTGTAGCCAAACAAAAAGTTAACTCATCATAATTATACTCTACTCTTTTATTAAAAACTTAAAAAAAAAACGTATATTAAGTTTAGAGTTTACTATAAAAAAATGGCAACGCTTCGTTGTTCGTTTAATGTACTTCGTTTATTTAGATCTTCTTGTTTTTTTTTTTTTATATTAAATGCCTTAAAGCTATAGTGTAGTCATTTTTTGCGAACATGCTTTACATTGGGTGGAATGTGTGTTTATGTCTTAATTTAAAAAAAAAATCCTCTCGACTCATATTCGCGCTGGTCTATTCCGTCTCGACTGCACTATGTTAACAACTGATATACTCAGCCAACCAAAAACTGCCAACCATGACCCAACTAATGTCATGTAAAAGCAAGCAGCACTATTAATTCGGCCATATTTACGCCGTTCATAGGTATAACTCTCCACGAGGTAGTCCATAAAGTCAAATATGGCAGCACATGATAGTCTTCCCTTGATTACTGGCACAATATTTCCAACACCCTGAATTTCCTTGAGAAGTGTCTCACGATATTGTTTGCATGTAGTTTCAAAACCATCCGTATAGATGGATGCGTATACAAGTGTGTACAAGAACATGACACAGGAAATAACAGCAGCAGGTGTCCAATAGTAAGCGGAAATACCATTATTTGTAAGTTCCGATTCCGTTGTAACGACAATCATGTCACCAGATCTATTATAGAAAACATTATTTGTTTTATTTCAATATAAATTAAAAAAAAATAAAAAATTAAATAAATTAAAATAGTAAATTTGGAATACAATTTTATTTAAAATAATCTTAGGTGTCATTATAGTTTCCTTAGAAGTTTATGACGACACTTGGATTTGGTATTGGGAAAATAGAAACAATAACTTTTTTATGAGATCACAAAAAGAAGAATTGTTGTTTATCTAGGATTTAAATTTTTTGTTTTGTATATAATTATAGTCACTTACGAAATACGTTTGTATGTATGTGCTTAATATAAAAACATTGGGTACGTTATTGTCTTAAGAATTCTTTCTTTAGGATGGTATGTATAGTGTTTAATTTAATTTGTTGATCACAAAATATGTAATAACGATTGTGATGAAATGAGAACACTCACCCACTCACTGCACGAGATTAATTATTGAAATGTGAAAGCAAAATGAGTCGAGTGTGGTCGTAGCGAATCAGAACAATGCAAAAAATGCGTTCAGATTTTGGCAACCGACAAAATCAATACACCTAGAAAATTTGACTAGAGATCGAGAGCACTAACAAGAAGATTAAATGATTCTATAAAAATATATGCGTTGATGACTAGATCATGAATGATGTACAAAGTTTAAACTGCTTTGTAAACAGAAATGTCTAGCACATTATTTGAAGGAGTACTCATTCAGCAAAACTTAGAAAAAAAAAAATTAAAAAGATTGGAAAACGGTACGGCCTGGCAAAAGTTCAGAATATCAGAGGCTACAGAGAATTACTTTTATTTAATTTAAAGCGCAATTCCGGTCGATTGTACTACTAGGCAGGAACTTTTCTTTGGTGCAGCGGTTGGAACCACTACGATGTTATTCGTTTTCCTTTTCATACTCGAGTTGCTGATGATTGCTGTTCCCAGCTGCGGATTGAACTTGCACACATCGGTTAACGAGCAAACACACTATCAACTGCACCATTGCCACCCGTTCACAGATAATGTAGCGGCGATCTAAATGAAAAAATATTAAACACATCTACATATGACCAAACAGTGTAAGTGGATGAAAGTAGTTCCGATGGAAGTAATTCACTGGTGCTTTTCAGTTACGCAGACACCAGGACCACGCAATACGTATATCTTATAATTCATCTACAATTTATGACAAATGCACATCCTTATATAATAGAAGAAATCAGAAGCTTACTCGTAGTCGTCTTAAAAACAGAATGATGTCTGAGGAATAGTTTACTCAAATTCGAATGCATTTAAGTTTTCTTTGATATGCGCGACAATCCGACTCTTAACCGCTGTGGTAAAACCTTGGACTAACAGCTTCTTCTTCCTATTTCGGCGAGGTTATGATCTGAACTGAAGGGATCATAACATTCCCACTCCACTGCATTTCTATTGATCTGCCTGTGGGGTTCGCCTGTTTGACCTCAGAAAATATCGGCATTCCTCCCGGTTCTGAATCACTTCGTTACTGAAGTGAACCAAATGCTGGTTTTTTTTTTGTCACTCCTGCTGTCATGCGAAGTCCTGCTTGGGCTAACAACTATGATGTGCAAAATATATTATACACGTCGTAGCTTGGTGCAGGTACATGCACCTAACCTTCGGTCGGAGTATGCCGCTTTCTTAGATGAAGTTGATGCTGCCCTTGGAAAGGTTGCGGATATGGATTCTTATGTCCTGATGGGTAGCTTCAATGCTCACGTGGGTGTAGATGTTATGACAAAATGCAAACGGAGAAAAGTTGTTGAATTTTTGAGGTGAAAATGGCTTATCCATCATAAATACTATCTTTCTGCACAAAGATATTCACAAATACACGTGCTACCGTCAGAGTCTTCAGAAGAAGTAGCTGATGTATTTCTTGGTCATAAGAGAATAGTTTGTGATGCTCGCGTATTGAGAGGGGCCGAACGGTCAACTGATCATCGATTAGTGCTGTGTAAATTGTAGCTTAGCGATCGAGTGCATCCCCTACCAAAGCGCAAAACAAGGATGGTTACGCACATACGATGGGAGAGTTTACAGAACGATGAGATATGGGCAACATTTGTGCGGCAAATATCTGAAAGGTTTGAACGAATTCCAACTGTTTCATTACGTAGAGGAAGAATGGCAACTGTTCTCATCAGCGGTTATTGCCTCTGCGGGAGATGTTTGGTTGGTTTAAAACGCCGGTAGTTCAAGAAGCCATCAGAGAGAAGAAGAGAGCATTTAAGGTGTGGATTCACTTGGGGAACTCCGATTCTTGAAATCGGTACACTGAGGCTCGAAGAACTTGTAAATTAGCTTGGAAGGAGTTTGGCGAGAAATTGGAACGTAATCACAAATCTGCAAATAAGATATTCTGGCAGATCATTCGCCAACTCAGAGGAAGAAAGTTGAATATCGTAAAATGAGTCAAATTCAAAGACAATACACTTCTTTTCAATGAGAAGGATATCTTACGCAGATGGAGCGAGCACTTTTCTGAATTGTTCAATCCCGAACAAGGCACCGAAGATGACAGACCTATGGTAGAGAGTAGGGTGAAGAGTAGTCCTACGGTAGAGGAAGAAAGTTTGGTGATCAAATCGCTAAAAGTTGGCAAATCTGCTGGTGTGAATGAAATCCGGCCAGAAATGCCCAAGGCTTTAGATAAAGAGGGAGTGCGTGTCGTTAAAGAGGCCTGAGAATATGGCGAATCACCTGGTGATTGGTAAATGGGGGTGATTGTTCCTCTTTTTACAAAGGGGGACAAAAGAGATTGCACCAACTATAGGAGTATATCTCTTTTAAGTCTACCTGGAAAACTCTTTGCTAAGGTGTTAGAAATCCATTCCAGAGCTGTGGTTGAAGACAGTTTGGGGGATGAGCATTGCGATTTTCGTCCCGGTAGAAGCACAACCGACCAGTTATTCACTCTCAGAATGATTCTTGATAAGGCCTGGGAGTTTGCTAAACTTGTCTACACTTGTTTTGTGGATTTGGAGAAAACATATGATAGGGCTCCTCGATGCAAACTTTGGAGTGTTCTGCAGGAGTATGGGATTGATGGTTCCCTGTTAGGGGCGACTCAGTCTTTATATACAAAATGTAGAAACTGTGTTCTGATAAGCGGTGTTAAATCAATACCCTTCGCTATGGGCGTTGAGCTCCGCCAAGGGTGCGTTTTGTCACCTCTCCTCCTATATATGGACTGGATGTTATAGCGCAGCCGTGGCGGAGAATTATTCAAGTGGGAGACTTAAGGATTAGTCATCTACTCTTTGCGGATGATTTGGTCATCCTTGGGTCCTCTCAAACCTAACTTAAGCGCGCACTCGAAAGATGTGTAGCCGTTTGTGATGATGCTGGAATGAAGATAAACGTGAACAAATCGGAAGAAATGGTCGTTTCCAGAACGCCCGTTCAGTGCACTTTGCATGTTAGTGAGTAGAGTTCCAATGAAGCAGGTGGATAAGTTTAAGTACCCCCGGGTCTTATTCACGAGTGAAAGAAGAGCAATGCCGAGTTACCTTGTAGGATTGGTCAAGCTGGTTCAATTTTGAGAGAGCTTGGTCAGTCTGTTATAAGAAGGTCGAGCTTAGTGTTCAAGCTAAACTATCGCTCTGCAATGATTGCCATCTCATCATGTAAGCGACCCCTCGGTAGGCCTAGAAAAAAATAGTTGGATCCAGTCCGATATATGTATCTCTTGGAGCAATCTAGGGATTCCTCTTGATGAGTTGGAGTCAATGACGGAAGATCGAGAAGGATGGAGAGTCCACCTGAGCATCGTACCCCCGCGACCCTCATGGAGGATTAGCGGACCATTGAAAATGTAGGTATGTATGTATATATGTACTTCGTAGCTCGCATGGATAAAAAAACAACGATGAAAGTGTGATGGACTTCCAGCAGGTTCCGGCCTGACCAGAATTTTATTATTGTGTGTATTAATACTGGTTGAACAAAATTTTATTTATTTTTTTCTATTTCCGGTATTTCTGTAGTCAAAACGTCACGTTTTTGTGTCATCGGAAAGAAACCAACCCATACAATATAAATATTGCACTCCTTGTCTTATTTTGTGGCCTCTTAATTCGAAAACTCTAAATTCAGGATCTTGTAGAAATATACTTTGAAATGTATATGTGGAGAGAAGGGACCTACAGTTTAGTGTCATATCCGAATCCGAAGGGCAATTTGTTTTGAGAAGCTTTCTCGTGACAACAATACTCTCAGATGCTTGTCAAACGTTCGCGAGAGGTGGGACCGTGAAAGAACTTTTTGGTGTTTTCTGGGATTCGAACATTGAACCTCATGCGCAGTGATCCGACACACTTGCCCATATATAATATGGTTGGGTGAATAAATACCCCATTTCCATTTTGTAAAAAAAACTGTGTCTGACTCGCTATTTAAGTAGTTTCTTATAACACTTTTATAGTTCTACTTATTCTTAATATGTACCAGAATTTCAGGTCTCAAGGTTCTGAACATACAAGGACGTGACAGACAGACATCGTGTTAATTCCATAAGCGTTTCAGTTTTACCTTTGAGGTCCGGACTCCGGAAGTCCCTCTTTGGCTCTTCCCACTTTCTGGTATAGTGCTGAGAAAAACTCAGATCTTATTAGTTTCACTTAATACCCCGAAGAAAAGCAAACAAACAAGGGTCTCTGAGAAAATCAAGTGGTACAATCTGGACAAAGAAAAAGGCGAAGCTTTTGTTTTCGTAATGAAAAATTACCTCTCTCACACCATCAACGGAGCTGAGGATGAAGAATGCAGAGCACAAAATATGTGGGATTCCCTACAGCGAACTTGCTTAAATAAGGCCAAATCACTGCTAGGAGCTTCAAAAGGCCACCATCAACACGCCAAAGAAACATGGTGGTGGAGTGATGAAGCTAAGAAAGTGATAAATGAGAAGAAAGCGGCTTTCAAAGCTTGGTCAAAGTGCCCCTCTAATAATAATGACGAAAAAGCTCGCCTCGAAATGGAATACAGATGCTGCAAGAAAAAAGCGAAGAAGAAGTGCGCCCAGCTTCAAGCAGAGAGTACGGAGGGCCTGTATCGGGAGCTGGAGAAAATATTTTCCCCGGTTGCTGATGCAAACCAGGCTATCCAGGAGCTGCGAAGACACAATATGAACAAGAGTGCCACTATCTTTAAAATAGCCGCTCAAAGAAGGAAGAATGCTCAGGAGATTCGTTCGCCAAAGTTCATTAGCAATGCTCATGGCCAGCTTCTTGTGGATGACGACAAAATTCTGCAGAGGTGGCGGCAGTATTGTGAAGAGCTTTTGAATGAACAGTTTCCCCGGCTATACTTTCCAAGAGCCACCCCTAACTGTGAAGAAATACCCGACATTACAGTCGAAGAAGTTAGTGAGGCGGTCAAATACTCCAAAAACCGAAAAGCGATTGGGCCAGACGAAATACCCTCTGAGTTCTGGAAAAAGATGGGAGATATCGGGTTCAGATGGCTCAGAATTCTCATCTCCAAATTCGTGAGAGGTGATCCAATGCCGAATCAATGGAGGGAAAGTTACCTCCTCCCTATATACAAAGGGAAGGGTGATACGCGAAACTGTGATAACTACCGTTCGATCAAGCTGATGTCACACACCATGAAGATCGTTGAGCGGGTATTAGGTGGCCGACTGCGAAAAATAATACGGCTATCTGATGATCAGTGCGGATTTGTCTCGGGTAAATCAACCACAGATGCAATCCAAAGTATAAGGATCATAATGGAAAAACATCGTGATTCCTTAAGGGATTTGCATATTGTATTGGTTGACTTTGAAAAGGCATTCGACAGACAACCACGAGATCTGATATGGGTGGCGCTAAGACATCGAGGGGTTCCAGAAACCTATGTACAGATGATCATGGACATGTACGAAAGAGCAAAGACAAGAGTAAGATGTCCCGCTGGAGTAACCGAAGAGTTCCCAATCAAAGTCGGGGTGCACCAGGGAAGCGTTTTAAGTCCTTTGCTCTTTATTACAGTCCTTGATTATCTGCTTGAAGGTAAAGTGATGGACCCCAAGGTACATCAGTTATTCTTTGCTGACGATGGAGCCATCATAAGTGAGGATCCTACATCCCTGCAACGAGCACTTGATGTGTGGGTGGACGTTTTGGAGGGAAATGGGTATCGCATTAGTTCAAAAAAGACAGAGTACTTGTGCTGCCCGTTCTCTGATCCACTCAGGCCTATTCCAGACATTTATTTGAATGGAACAGTGCTTCCCAAGTGCGAAAAGTTCAAATATCTGGGATCTATGATCAATAGCAAAGCAACTTGTGATGACGACATCAATCATCGTGTAAGCGTAGGGTGGATGAAGTGGCGAGAAAATTCCGCTATCTTCTGTGACAGAAAAATTCCCCCTAAGTTGAAAGGAAGGCTCTACACCGCAGTTGTACGTCCAGCGCTCACATACGGTTCACAATGTTGGACGATGTACAAAAAGTATGAGAGTAAATTAACGGCAGCTGAGATGAAGATGCTTCGCATGACAGCAGGAGTGACCAAGCTTGATCGAATAAGAAGTTCGAAGATCCGTGGAAGCTTTCACATCAAGGAAACCATCGTACACAAATTAGAGCGCGACCGGCTCAGCTGGTATTGCCACGTTCAAAGAAGAGATCATTTGAACCCTGTTAAAAAGGCAATATCTATGCACGTTCCAAAGACATCGCGATGTAGGAAAGGCAGGCCTATAAACGCCTGGATCAGACAAATGCGACGACATCGGCATTTCATTGGCCTCAGTAACCGAGTGATCCAAAATCGGCAGGCCTGCCGATATTTTCTGAGGTCAAATAGGCGAACCCCACAGGCGGATCAGTAGAAATGCAGTGAAGTGGGAGGGCTGTGATCCCTTGTTTTCGGATCATAGCCTCGCTGATAAAAGGAAGAAGAAGACCCCAGTGGAGGCGGTCTAGCCGTAACCAGGAGGCGTTTTATGTAAAGAATAAATTCGTCCCCGGCTGTGTTTAAACCGATAGCTTAAAGTTCAAGCACATTTCTTGAGCCGGGTAAGATAATTATATGAAAAATAATTATGTGAACTACTTGATGTTCTTCGTCGTGGGTAGGTCTGCAAATAAGATCGCTGATGAGCTTGATAGAAAAGGTTTATTGGGGAACCTCTTTCGACTCGAAGCTACTTTAAGTTTGCTTTCCCCTTCGGATAGGGATTCTATTTACGCTGAAGTTTCTTTAAAACAAAGCTATAGATGGTATGATTATTAAGTATGGTAGCAGACAATAAACCACCAAACGTTTGCCAAAAACTTCATTGTAACAAACGTAAATAACAACAGTCTATACCACCTGCGCAGAGTGCAATGACACTGCGGAATACGAGTATTTTTAATAAGATTATACTGGCTTTTTGGAGCTTATATGGTCAGGGTTACAACGTAAATTATTAAGACGGTTGATTCAGAGATTCTTGGCTGTCTGAATGGAGATAACTGCTTTCCCTGGTACAATCCCTGAACACATATACTGTTGAAAAGCCTGAAATAGTTTCCCAAATTTTAAATTGAGATCACAAATTCATAGTTTCCTTTTATTGCCAATTAAGAGAGTGAGAGTGTTCCTTCTGAGCCCAAGATTGGGTGTTTGAGGGTGAAGTGGCAAATATAGCACATATGGTATAACAGCACGAATTCAACAGAAAAAAAAACGCAATTGAATGCTAGATAGACACAATGGTTTCAGAAATATAATGAATAACTAAGCTGATTAAGATGATTAACATGATCTAAATTAATATTCAAATTCTGCCAAGATTAATTAACAGAGGTCAAGTTGCTCATCTTCAGATAAAGCAATTGTTCACTTCATTGCTTTGAGATCTTATAATAGAATCGGGCAAAAATAAGTTAGTAACTTATTGGAATAAGTTTACACTGCATAAATAGATGTGAGAGATGTAAACTGCATGATCTAGGCTTAGAACTATTAGGGGGCGAGCTCAAAGTTTAACAATGAAATTTTGCTTTTGTGTGAAGCACGTACTGAAAAGCGGCTACAATTCACTTTTATCTAGAACGATGGCCAAACATTTGAATGCACTAGACTGTATCTCAGAGTCAATGAACTAAAAAAGTAAACAGAGGAATTAATTATCTTTAAACATGCGAACACAACTTACCTTTGTCTCATAGTCGTAACGCCTTGCTTCCTCTTTCCAGTACCCATGCAAACTCTGTACACATGATAGATCCCCAATATAACAGCAAAGAACAGTGGCAAGATCAGTCCGTAGGTAGCAAAGTGACAATATGCAATGTGACCACCCTCAAAGGTGGTGTAGGTGGTGCGTCCATTCAAGAAGCACCCACAATTCGTTTCGGGACAAGCATTCAGCACGTAGCGCCAATGTGCCCATGCTACTCCCGATGTAATGCAGCACAACATCGACATGAAAATGATTACTGGGTAGAAGAATGCCAGCAATTTTTCCGCACTATACGTATCCATGATTCACGCACGTATTAGATAACAATCACTCACAAGGTGGATATTTGATTTCAATTTAGCACCGAACTATATTTTAAAAGGATTAAGAACAATTTTCTTGCAATTTTTTACATATTTTAGAAGCCAATAAAGATTCACTACTCTAACTAAACTGACGCCCAAATTGAGAAACCTGTAGTTCGGTTTAAAACACCGTGAGAATAACAAAACGCATACTCTTGCCAATGGATGTATCTATTAACTACTACTACATAACGTTTTCACTTTTTCGCTCTCCCTCTCTATCTATCACTTTTGTTAACTCCGGCGAATGTTTACCTGTTATTACAGTTGCAAGATACGAATTTACCTGTGAATAGAGTATCTACGGAACGAACGCGTACTATGAAACCTGAGATAAACTCAACGCTCGTGTACAGACAGACACACCTTAATCGTGTTGGTTTGTTACTCTCTGTTCCCCATTTGTTCTCTTTTTGTTGCATTTATCGGATTTAGTTGGCTTCTCTTGTGAGGAGAATCAGTGACTTAATGACGAAATTAATTATAAGATTCTCTCTGGTTATACCATTTAATGGTCTATATCTATGTATAAATTCAGACGTTGCCTCTCTTTTGATCTTATCAGAGCCAGAGTCAGAGAAGTAGACCAAATAAAAATGTGCGTGAATGTGACGACATTTGATGAATTGATCATCCAAGTATGATTCATCCCTGTGCACTGACCGTCGACGTTAATTGAGTTTTCATGAGAATTGAATTACACTTCACTCAAGCGTATTTTATTAGTAGGCGGGTAATGAAATCAGGCGCGGGGCGCCAGATGCTTATAAACGACTTCTGTTAAAAAAGTATATGTTACTGATTTTTATTTTGAATGAATATACATTTACATGTGAATGTTTGGTGTCTTAGCTTTTCATTTACCTTGGAAGTTCTTTTTTTAGTTTAGGTGATTTCAAGAAGACACTATGAGGAACGTCAGCGCGTGCTCATAGAAGTGCCGGATTGTGACCCACTAAAAACCTTCCATCAAAACAATCTTGTTTGTTTTAGTACAACTAAGTTTTCGTCTTATCAAGTAGTTTTTCTTTTTCGAAATAATGACGTTTGGCATGCGCATTCCAATTGGAATTACCTCCTAGTTCTGCACTTTAGACGCGATTACTCGCTATCGCACTGAGTCTAAAGGCTTGATTCTTTGCAGATGATGCAGTCGATTTTTGTCATCCAACATTTGAAGGACTACTATTTACGTGACTTATGATTTGGTGTATGATTTCGTCTTCGATTGTTTCAATACCGAGATCTCTGTAGATATCGCTGTTTCTGATATACAGCGGTGCATTTATAATTCTTCTTAGCACTTTGTTTTCAAAAGTTTGTAAAATGTTAGCATTACTCATTTTGGTACAACCCCCGAGTTGTATACCGACGTTAGCACTTGCTTGTATACAAGCAGTTTTTTCTCTATATTTTCCAAGTGATCAATACACATACATACACATATATACATTTTCAATGGCTCGCTAATCCTTCATTAGGGTCGCGGGGGTAGGATGCTCAGGTGGACCCTCCATCATTCTCGATCCTGCGCCATTGACTCCAACTCATCAGGAGGAATCCGTAGACGGCTCCAGGACAGATGTCTGATTTGGTCCATCCATCAATTTCTGGGCCTACCGGGGAGTCGCCTACCTGATGGTATGGCAATCATGGCACGTCTTAGAAGCCGGTCTGGGGGCATACACACTACGTGACCAAACCATCGTTCCGTTCGGAGAAGTAGCTGCTCAACATTGAGCGCCTCGCGTACTCTGGTACTGCGCACTCTGGTACTGCGCACTCGATCTCTACGAGTTATTGCAGCAACACCGCGAAGGAACCTCATTTCGGCAGCTAGTATCCGCGATCTTATTATTTCGGTCACTACCCAAATTTCATGACCATAGGTGAGAGTTGAAACATACACTGAGTTAAAAACCGATAGCTTAGCTTGAACACTAAGTTCCGCCTTCCTTATAGCAGATCAATACACTTAGTTTCATTCTGTTCGATTCGCCAACTCTTTGTCCATTTATTTACTCTATCTCTTTTTTCTTCAAGAGATTTTTTGATTACATATGTATGTTATTCTATGTACTTGGTCAACTGTAGTATGCTTGCTTATGAATCCGAATTGGTGAACCGGAATGAGATGTTTTTCTTCTCTCGAACGCTTTTGACGATTTGAGTTTGCGATTGTGAATATCAGACGCGTTTATAATTGAGTTACCACTTGTCCTTGAAAGTGATGAAAGCTTGTTCATGCCCAATTAAACCCAAAAACTATCAATATCAGTATCCCTTGCTAATTAGTAACATGCAGTTTACAATCTATATATGAATTTCCATAAATACAGCATTATAAACCTTTTAAGATTTTTTTTTTTTAATACCGTCAAATTTATAAATTTAAAAATTAAACATTACAAATTTGTATACTTATAATACGTTTTAACTTAACACCTATTGTGTTATTCATCTATAGTAAAGGTTTTACAGTATACTCGTAGGTTCGCTTTTTTTGAGCAGGGAAATCCCCCTGGCTTAAAAGTATAACAGTTTCGTGTAGGTCTGTGCAGTCCGTCAAGTGAGTCAGACGTATTGAGTTAAACTCTCCTTCCGTATCTGATCGTTGAGGCGCTTGGCGGGTTCACCTAGTATATTAATTGCATGTAATATTAAATTAATAATAAAAAAACTTGAACTTGCCTCTGCTGTTTATTAGCATAATGTTTGAGGTTAATAAACACCTTGCTTCGTTCTGAGTTAACAAGTTTCATCTTGTATTCTTGCAGCTGCTCGTATGTTTTAAACTCCAAATACAGACTCAAATTCAATGTATAAAAAGGGATATACCTATATATGTATATGTTAAGGATATATATCTAAACATATATAAAAGCCCTACACTTTTTGGTTGTCCGCGCATCACTTAAAAACCATAAAAGGATTTTGGTCGGATTTTCACTGTTGTAGATATATTTTATTTGCATTGAAATATTATCAATAAAATATCTTGATACAATTCCAGAATGAAGTCAGTTAACTACTTACCAAAATGAGGTCAGAATAACGTTATTGATTTGTGTATTTGTGTTTCAAAATATTGCTTCTTGTAAAACTGTTGCAAACCTTAATTGAATAGTTTGCATTAAAAGAAATATCCATCGATCATTGGAACATCGATATCACACATCAGAATTGGTGATGTTACAATTTAGAGCCTTACAACTCATGGGTGACCTCAAGGGGAGTTCTGCTGTGTCCTATCTAAAACTTCATTATAGACAGTCTTTTGAGATAGAAGTTTGGTTCTGTTCCACAAAAAAAATAATCGTTTTTATTTGCAATTTAATTTGAAATCCAGGTCAAAATGTTAATATTCTGAAAATTCCCTTACAAACTAAAATAAAGAGTATGATTGTGTCGTACGTACTCGCATCTGTAATATCTATAATATATATATACTTGTGTAAAGTAGCTCAATTGTAAGAGATATGAAATAATGGGCGTTCTTTGATTACGTTCTTTGACTTATTACTAACCTACTTTTAACATCAATTAATTAATTGTTTTGATGAGGCATTTATCATGTTTTCTGAAATGTCGCGTACTCTATAAATAAATTCTTACAAAACTTATTTTCCTTAGTTAAAGATCCCGACGAAAAAATGCTTTGTTATCGGTATACCCAATTACTTTCTCAAATATTGAATATCAAAGACATTTTAGTTTCCGAATGCCAAAGAACATGTCAGAAGCTTTGTATGGTCGTCGAATATTTTTTTTTTTTTACAAATTTTATAGAAACAGATCAAAGATATGGCCAAACATTGTAAACGAATCAGATCCCATTTGCGAATTCTGACCAATTTGTTGGACCTAAGGAAGATCCACGGCACACATATTCGTACTTCTTACGAATACAGACCATGCCTGCTATTGCACAATGAAATAATAATAAATCATTTAAATAGACTTGAGCAATGTGGTCTTCTTCATCTTGTGGTTGTTTGTTATGCGTCATGGGGAGATTTTAATTTGAAACAATGCATTTATCTAAAAACAGACATGAACAGAATATGAGTGCAGTACACGATGAACCATCAGGTAAATATTTATAGTTGTAACTTTACGTTGTACTGAAATTGTTAAAGAATACCCTACAAATAACAATATAAAATGTTTTATTAGTGGTAAAATGAATAGCCGTTCACTAGAAATATTGACCCAACACGTTAGGGTTGAAGTTTCAGTAAGTCTCAGATCAAATACAATTATTTGACTAATAAATGATCGAGCAAAATCGAAAATGTATCACCTAAACTGGGCAGTATAGCATAATTTTCTCTGGGCGATGCGATAAACTACGAACAGTGGCTGATAAGTTCGCGGCCTAAGGCATTAAGTGAAAGAAGAGATCCTATTAAAAAATTTTATTTCTCAATAGAATCTCCCTCGAGTGTGATGCATTTCTTACATACAGTACTTTAATACTACTGAAAAATTATAATTTTTCTTTGCCTTCAAAATGACTTTCTACGGCCGCCTTGATCTCGTTCTCATTTGCAAATCTTCGGCCTCGTAGTTTATTTTTCAAATTGGAAAACGGAAAAGGCAATTCGGGGCCAAGTCTGGGCTCTAAGGTGGGTGGTCTATCGTTGAAAAGCCTGTGTATTTTAATACCTGCATCGAAACTCGCACCGTGTTAACAGGCGCGTTATCCAGCAAAAATAACACTTCGTGCCTGAGTTTCCCGCGTGTCGTTACTTTACGACCGCTTCACATGCCTGAGTCAATAAATTTGGTTAATATTGACTATTCATCGTAGTCCCCTTTGCTAGGTAATCATTCAGTAAAACACGTTCCCTGTCCCAAAAAAACAGTCGTCATAAGCTTCGAAGCCGACTTGTCCACCTTGAATTTCTTCGGCTGCCTCTTCAGCCTGTGCCCCGATCTTGTCATGGAATGGGCGCTAACAAGCGTACAAAGAAGACGTACTGGAGTTGCAAGCGCTTGTCGCGAGCGAAACGAGCCACCCACTGCATAATTAGGATAAAGGAATATTGCTGTTGGCAACTTTGGGAGTAAATACATTTCAGCACGTACCCGATTCCGACTTTCACTATGAGTGTTTATTGTAAGCGACTTATTATTGCATTTCTGCAGAAGACTAGTAAGAGTTTGGCATCGCTTAGTGGAACACTACTGTGTTCATCATTATCACCTCAGTGATCGGGGTTCGAATCGCGTTTTGGTGGATGCGTTTTTTGTTGATTTTTTATTAATTCTTGTTTCCTAATTAATTATTATATTAACAAATCAACCGTACTAATTATTCTTACTGATGGAATGTCAATGTAAATCATTTTTTTTTATAAACCTCTGTCAGGAAAGGAGAACCTATAACGCTGAGCCCACGCCCCGAGATGCCTGCAGATGTCTATTAGTTTTGCATTTAAAGTTTTGCAGATTATAGCCATCTGTAAATATTTCGCTTAGGAGTGAGTTCCAAAGATCGAAAAATAATTTTGATAGAATGTTATTCTTGCGGTTGCCAGGTGAACATGAAAGTTGTGTGCTCTAGTCGCCTGCCTGGTAGGACGTTGACAAGTCGAGTTTCTAGGGATCATTCTGTTAAGATTTTTCGAGCATCTGTCATGGAAATATCTGTAGTATCTATGCAACCTGCCTTCGATGAGCCAGCGAACTGCTCGCCTCTGGATGCTGTGAAGTAGATATATTATTTTGGAGCTGAGCTCTAAACGTGAGAGCGGTACTCAAACCCCGGTATTACTTGTGCTTGGTATAAAAGAAGTTGCGACGAAATCTGATTTTGCGATATTGGATATGTAGTCATGTTATTTTGCTCTAGAGTTTACTATGAAATCCAACAAATTTATGGTCTCCTTGGTTATTCATTTCTTATTTTTGGAGAATTGATTAAAGAAGAAAATATTTTTTGCAGAGGCAGGGACGGAACCTGCGATAGATTTGGTCTTAGCCAACAACGCTCTATCAGCTGAGCTTTCCCTAGATACAGCATACAGGTTAATAATATTTTTTGGGCGAAATTTTTCACATTGTCCAATGAGCATACGGAACAATGTATACTGCCCGGGTGAAGTGATAAATTAACAGGAAGTTATCATTGGATTAGACTTTATACACAATGCTCGGATATTAAGCATAAGCATTTACGACGTCTCTAGGCAACTTTGCTTAAGACATTTTTTATAAAACCTGAGTGTTAAATAAGTTAATTTCTGTCTTAATAAATTCTTGATGATGATTAATCTATACATATAATAAAATGAAAACTAGGTTCGTGTCCCGGAGCGTATTACGCAAAAACTACTTTATAGATTTTAATAAAACTTTGGCGTTCTATACCCTAAAAGCGTGGTCCTTATCTTCAATTAAATTTGAAATATTGAAATAAATAAACACAGGCATAAAAAAAGGCAAATACCCCTAGATAAGTTTGGGAGTTTAATGAAAACTAGAACTAAAAATGTCCCTGCTTGCTTATGGGTGCAATATAAAATAAATAATCGCATCCGTTTGGGAAGTTACGGAAAATTTCCTATGTATGTACATATATATTTTTTTTTATATTTTCACGCAGGCGATAACGACGATGTTTTTCCTTCTGTACCTAAAATATGGTACATACATACATATGTAGTTAATATTATTGTGGACCAAGCAGACAAAGTCGCGGGCATCAGTCAGCTAGTATAAAATACAGCACATTTTCGTGATTTCTAAATCACTTCTAAAGCCGTGTTAAATTGAAACAGCAGTTAAATTGTTTTTATAAGCTAGGTTGCTAGGTTAGATAATACAACATGGTTACTCAATAATATGTTGTATATGTATAAAGGAAACAATTTACCATACACACATAATTCTGTTGGCAATTGTATTAGAAAAGAAAGTTAATGAGACTGGGTGACTTATTTTGAGTTCTCGGAATGTTGTACGTAATGGTAATTGCTAATGGAAAGTTTAAGGCTACATACTATATTAAAAATTTGCATAGAAGACGTCATAAGCCGAACGTTTTCAAAGCTTTATGAAAAATTCCTAAACGTGAATTTTTAGAGGCAAAGTTTCTATTCTACTCGAGTTCAAGTCGAGCTTTTTCTGATGGCTTAGGAGAAAAAACAAAACTGGCAAACACTTTCAGGAAGTATTGGTACGAAAAGTGGAAAGTTGAGTTGATCTTGTGGCAATATCAGAGTGCAATATAAAATGCTGAGATGCATGCAGACGTATTGTTTCAAAATGTGTTCCAAACATATATTGTTTTTTGAAAAATTAATTTTAATTAATATATTCTTGTGGTTGGTGGGTGAATATGGGAGTAATGTTATCATCATAGCGGCCTGCTTAGTTCGAATTCCAAGTGTCAAAATTTAGTGTTTCTAGGGGTCATTGCGTTGGGTTCTCCTGAGCATATGGTATGCCATGGTAGTATTTGTATTAAAAGCATATGGTTAACCGTTTTTGACGAGTATGTTAGGCGAACTGTTCATTTCTGAGTGTTGTCGACTGGATGTAGAGAATATTTTGGAATCGAACTCTAAACCAGGGAGCAATAATTAAGTTTTACTTGTGAAGACGAATTTACGTCGAAGAGAAGTTTCACTTTGCTATAAACAGGTACGTAGCTCAACTTTATGGATGCTGATTTTTAAGCATTTGTTCTACTTTTTCCTTAATTGGTGCCGCTTCATTCGTACTGCTCTTCACTTCAATTGCCGCAAATTATAGGAACAAAATAAAGTTGAAAACTAATTCAGTCTTTCATTCTGCGGACATCGTATGACACTCTAAAAGACAGAAGTAAAACACACAAAAACATTTCCGATTTCCACTGCATAATATGTACATGGGAAACCCAACAAATAAACAAAAGATACACTATTTATAATTTGAATTTGTAAACACTAATTGATTGTTTAGTTTTTTTTGGTAAAAATAAACAGAAAAAGCCAGGACATTCATTTTTCACACTGAGTCTTCTCTAACTACTTTGTTCTTTCTGCATCGCTGTATAATGAGTCGTGTATAAATACGACTATATATAGACTGTATTTTAAAATACATGCTGACAACTGCCCTCACTGTGATCTACACTTAAAAAACCTTTACAAGTTAAACCACCCAAGCGAAATTGATTATTTCGTCTAAAAGATGTCTTGACCCTCAACTCGATCTGGCGATAGATATTCCCGGTGCCCGACGCGCTTCCTTTTTGCATTCGGGACGTTAGCCAAAATTCAACGAGATCAACATACGACTACAATCGAATGGCCAGTATCGGCGGCGATGGCGGCGTCTACGAGTACAGCAACTACCGGCAATGCGCTTGTGATCTTTTTATAGCAATTTTGTCGATTTTCGTAAATCCCGCACATAGCTTAACTGCAGCGGATACAAATTGAAAATTGCGCGAGTTGATCCAAAGGGCATCTAACACGTACATACCTATACAAGACACAAGAGGTGGCATATGGTGTACATGAGTTCAAAAATATTTAAATTTCTTTTTTATTTGTTTTATCCAATATTTTTTCTATAACACTTGTAAGTGAAAATTCTTCAGTCAGTCGGGATTTTCGGTACGAGATACATCGTCGGTTGAAGATGGAAATTCTTGTTGGTCGTTTTTGAAAGGTGCTGTACTTCTGTCTTTGTTTTTTTGGTTTTTAAATGAGTAAAGTGATGAGGATGCCAAGAATTTGATCTTTGTGCAGATTCGCAGAAAAAATAAAAAAATAAAATAGGAATTATATATTATATTCAAGTGAATAAAATTTTAGTAAATTTATTTAAAATAGTGTTGAGATTTACTTGCAGTGAAAGTCATTAGTAACAAGAGTGTTTTTGTGTAATTAATAATTACATATATTATGCTGAGTGACAAGTTTATCTGCATAAAGAATTATTTTGCAAAATTAAAAGAATTCAAAAATGTCTAATAATAGAACTGAATTAGTCCGTTCCTAAGTTCATTCGAGTACATCGCCTCATAAATTGTTCGCGGATAATATAATATAATATACAACTATTATAATTCTTTGTTAAATGAAAGTGTTTGAAAAACATTCGTTTTTTACGCTATAAAATCGTTAAATAGTGGCGAAATTGTCTGCGAAGAAAAGAAATTCACTCCTTTTTTGGTTACATAAAAACTTGAATAAGACAAGCTTTAAACATCATGACGACAGGATTTTAAAATTTCGTCCAATTTTCGTAATTCATTGAATTTACTGCATACGTGTAAAAAAATTGTTGATACATTTTTGTATAGAAGGCATATCCAACGGCAGCTATCACTGCATTCAAAAACATAGCAAAATTAAAAATCCTTGTGCATTAACATTTTTTAAGATAGTTAACTTGCTACATTCTCTGAGTAGTCATTTCCTTAATTTCCTTAGACATAGACATATTAATATGATATCCGTATATGTGTGTCTTTCCGTAGCGTATGTAGCGTGGCCGTCTGCTCAATGGCATCTAGAGTAATAAGGGGTTAATGGACTTGTATTTGAGACAATTTAAGTCAATGATTATTGTCCCAAGGTGGTCAACTACATAATCCTAACTAAATAGCGGTTCACACTGAATAATCCGGAAAATAATTACATTAAAATCTAAAATATTTAAATTCCAACTAAACTTGTTGCTTACCAGACGTGATTCGTTTATTGGATCTTTATCTTCTTTAGGAAGTTCTGCATAGGGAGGAAATAGTTGTAGTGGCTTGGTTCCACGTCAGTTCAGTATGAAGGATGAGGTCGCACTTCATAGCTAAGGTTCTGGAGTTTCTGCATTTTATGGAAAACCACACGTGTTGTGGAGCACAGGACGAACCCGGTGAATTCAAAATGCAAATCGGTCAGTTGGTCGCTGTAGAGGTGTAACTCTCAGTGTAATGGATCACTATAATCTCAGCACAACATCACCTATTTTGAATGCATATAAGTTAGAATCACCTTGACACTTTCCTTCCATCATTGTTGTAGACGGTGCATTTCTCATCTGTAATTACCAACTGATCCAAACAAGATTGATATTTGTGACGACAGAGTATGGCAGAAGTGCTCAGCTCACCAAATTTCTTTTACCGTTTCCATGGGAGAGGTTCATTGACCATTTGTAGGTAAATTAAAGCTTCTTTTACTAGTTTTCTAAGGTCAAAATCTAACTGGCTTACCTGATACTGCAGCAATACTTACACTTCTTCCCAAGTTTCTAAAATTAATCGCTGTCTTTAAAAAACGTAGTAACTAGCGTTCGATTGTATCAGTAACCTTCTCCACCTTCTTCACGAACCGGTCCCTATCTTGCTCACTTAACACTTACACACGGTTAGAACTGTAATAGACACCTCTTAGGAGCAACAAGTAAACCTTCGCATAGCCTGCTAGATCTGTATCAGCACTTTTTACCTGCATATAAACAATATTTGTGGTAAACAGCCCTTGAAGTGCCTAGGACCTAACTTCTCGTGTTGTGTGCGTTATATTTTTCACAGTTTTGTATCGTGCCTAAAGGGCAATTTTTATTGTTTTTTTTAAGGCTTTCTCACGACAATAACAATTCTCGGTGCATCTAGTCTATCAGGGTTTGATTGAATCAGCCACCCTACTCAGTCACAGCAGGCACATTAGGATCTTTCAGTCCACATCCAACTTAAGATAATATAAGGTTTCCCTATTTACCCGATAAATTCAGGTTCTTAAAGCATATGGTATCACTATGGATCTAATCTTTGTCTAAATGTGGACAGGCAGCTCACCTAATCTGACCTAACATTCTGCATTTTTTTCGAAATCTCTCTGGTGGTAATATCAACGCCTCACCAGATATCATCATCGAAAACGCTTGCCCTGTCCAAGCAAGTTTTGTGCTCAATATTAATATTAACTTGCCCAAACTCACCAGGTTGCAAATACTTCCTGTCCTGGGTCATTCGAATAACTATCATGAGATAAAGATGAATGAGGATTTCCTAACAAACATCGGAGAATTAAGAAAATGGAATAATGATTCAAGTGCCTGTACCCTACGTCTAGATATTAATCCAACAGAACACATACATTACGAACTAATTCGAAAGGTTAAAGCTATGTTTTTTTTTTGAGATTTTCCTTTTGGCATAACATTTTTTGCAATTGCGATTTTTAAACATTTATGAATTAATTTATTGGCTTTCCGCTATTCCTATATCTGAAATTTAGCTTATATACATAAAACTGCCAAAATATTATTGCAATAGACAATCGGGACTTTAAACAAATCATTTATTTCAAAAACATTTTTTTCGAGTAGCTAAATTAAACTTTATTCTTAAATGGTACCATCGCCAGGGACTGTTTTTAACTAGTACTAAAAAATATACAAAGAACCGCAAAATTGGTTAAAAATGTGACACACTTTTTTTATAATTTGCTCGCACTCAAGGGGTTGTGAATACCTTTAAAATGCGTACACACAATGCGGGCGTTGGAATGGATACAAAGAGAAAGAGATTAATGTAGTGGTTTTTAAACTCAGATGTTATGTTTCAGAAAAACTTCGGGGGTGGCGTCCAGATAAGTGGGCAGACTTTTGTTATATTTTGTCTTTGCTTCTGATTCACAGTATTTTTTTCCCAACTACCATATTTCAAGACAAGAGTGAATAATTTTTCCAGACCAACCTACTGACGTTAACTTAATGACGTTACCACCCATAATGCTTAATTCATTCTAACGCACACTATGCACCATTCAATTACAATGTAATTCAAGCTCGCTACTCTTCGATCTGTTTTCAAGACTCCTCTCACACTGAGGGGGCGAGTAGAGTAAATTTAATTTGTACTCAAATGGCGTGTACATGCATTTTAATCTGAGTTGATCCTACAAATATCTCAATATATCATTTTCATTGGCAGATTAAAAAATTGGTTTGAAATTGAATCAAAACTTGATTCTGGTTTTCGCTCCCACCGGGTTGAGTGACTGAATTGAAATGCTTCCCGATTACTTATGTGAGAACATAAATACAAACGAGAACAACGTGTGCACGTTGAGGAACGCGAAAGGCCTGAGTATTCAGAGAGCCAGGAAGTTAAGGGGCAGCGCACCATCTTCTTTCCGTACATGGGGTTTCACGGCTATAATATTTTGCCAAATAGTGTACAAAATTCAACTAATTTTATTGAATTAAAGAAAATAAATTAGCTGATCATGTAAGAGCTATTAATCTTTGAGAAATTGTAGCAAAACCCAAACAATCGTTTAATGTTATTGTAATATTAACAACATAGCTTTTTCATAAGCTAAATAAAGTACACACATACATACGTACATGCGAATCGACATCGAGTTTGATGCTACGTACTAAGAGCATAGAATAAGGCGTGCCAAACTTGATCGTCCGCCACTGACTCGATCACATCAGTAGGAATCCGCAGACGGCTCTAGGAGAGATGACGGACTTGATCTAACCATCTACATCTAGGCCTACCGAGGGGTCGCTTACCTGACGGCACGGTAATCATGACATATCTTGGAAGACGGTTTAGGGGCATACGCACTACGTGACCAAACCATCGAAGAATAGATCGTTCCGTTCGAAGAAGTAGCTGCTAAACATTGAGCGCCTCGCGTATAGGGTATTTTTGCAAAAATCTTGGCCTTCAAGTAACCCCATAAGAAATAATCACACGGAGACAAATCTGGTGATAGAAGAGGCTACTCAGCGGCCTCGGCAAAATGGTCAAAAGCTTCATGGCAACTGAATGGGTGCATAATAATAAGGAGTGTCTATCAATCATTCCAAAAACATTAGCTTGCCCAGGGGCGAAGCTACAGCCGTTGCAATAACGCCACAAAAAAAAAAATACAAATATTTGGCGCAACAGCTCTTTAAAATGCCAGGGCCTAGCTTCTCGCAACCATTCATGTTGTGTGCGTTATATTTTTCACACGAATGGAAGGGACCTACACTTCAATGCCGAATCCGAACGGCGATTTTCGTGACAACAATACTCTCGGATGTTTGTCAGACGCTCGCGAGAGGTGGGACCGTGAAAAAACTTTTTGGTATTTTCTGGGATTCGAACTTGGAACCTCATGCGTAGTGATCCGACACACTAACCACTTACGCCACGGCGCCCACAATAACGTCACACCTTCTTAGCTATTAGCATCCGAATCTGTTTAACGTAAATTATATTCAGAAATTAAAATGCCTCTTTTATTGTCTGACGTCTTCCTTTCTATGTCCGTCCAACCCGATCTTTCGATCCAAGTTTACATGAAAATTTCCAATCCCACAAATTTTTACGATCAGATAGAGCTCAAGCTTTTCCAATTTGATCCATGCATGTATGGATTTCAATTCGGATTGAGTTCGGACTCAATCCTCCATGTTAATAGGGTAATGTATCCATCCCTGCATGTAAACGTAGTAATAATTTCCACTGAATAAATTCAGTTTCAATTCGACTCGCGTTTTCATTGCTTTAAATCCGAAAAGGATCTTCGAATAAAAGTGTTCGCAAATACAAGTACATTTTTATACCATTCTGGGGCTCTTCTAAAACCCATTTTATGTCTCACAATAATATTTGCGCAAATTATAGTCACCGTATCTTAAGTATTGGTTGGCCAATAAGTTCCCTCTGTTTTTTTAGGCGGAATGAAAGATTAGATATTTATTGTTAGGACATATTTTAATCAGTTATATATGCACGATTATTTTCTACCACTTTATGCCATCTTTCGGGCAATTTCATAATGCCCCTTTCGTTGAACGTTTGATTTTTATTGGTGAAGAATTGCTCCAAGTGGATTTTACAAGCTTCCAGCGAGACGAATTTTTTTTCCATTAAGTGAGTTCTGCAGGGACCGAAATAAATGGTAATCGGAAGGTGCAAGATTAGGTGAATACGGCGGGGGAAGTAAAACATCCCATCCAAACTGCACCAATTTCTGCCGAGTCTGCAAAGAGACATGCGGTCTAGCGTTATCTCGATGGAACACGACGATCTTCCGGTTAGCCAGTTCCGGTGGTTTTTCGGTGATTGCATCCTTCAGTTTATCCAATTGAGAGCAGTATTTATCGAAATCAATGGTTTGGTTATGCGGAAGAAGCTCATAATACACAATTCCCTTCCAATCCCACCAAATACAGAGCATAACCTTCCTAGGGTGAAGGCCAGCTTTTGGAATGGCTAAAGGTGGCTCACCTCTTTTGCTCCGTGATCTTTTCCGTTCCAGGTTATTGTAAAGTATCCACCTTTCATCGCCCGTTATTATCCGTTTTAAAAATGGTTCATTTTCGTTGCGTTTCTGCAGGGAATCGCTGATGGAGACACGATCCAATACATTTTTTTCACTCAAATTGTGCGGCAGCCAAATATCGTTTCGATTTACGTATTGCAGTTTACGCAATTGATTTTCTACACTTGCTTTCGATATATCCAATATGTCAACTACATATGTGCCTGGTTGTGTAGCGTGATTATTTTCAACTAGGGCTTTAATTTGGTCCCCATCAATCTCAACCGGTCGTCCAGAACGGGGCAAGTCAGAACATGTGAAATCACCATCACGAAAACGCTGGAACCACTCGCGAACAGTCCAAGCGCTTACAGAGTTATCCCCGTGCACAGCGCAAATCTCCCTACGTATGTGTTTGTGCAGCATTTTTCCTTTCCGAAAATAAAAGAGCATAATATGCCGAAAATACTCCTTAAGCCCCATTTAGATGATCAGTTTCAGTTTCACTTGTCATTTCAGTTAAAAAAGGTAGTGCACTTAGACGTCAGTTCGGTATTCAGTTGAGCTTTCATTTTACTCCTGAGCAGTGGTCAAACATTGCAGGATATACGTACGTGATGGACGAAGAAAATTTAATTACAATAGCTATAGTTTTGTCACTAAAGAAGACTAGAGAAAAGAGAACCAAATGGAGCAAAAATGGTAATGGTGGTATTCAAAAAGACAATCACTGTCGCACGTAAATTTAATGCCAGAATTGCAATTTGAACACAGTGATTTTTCAAACTATTTACGTGTGAGTGAAAGTATATACTTGGAGCTACTCCAATTAGTGACGCCAATTATCAATAAACAAGATAGCAATATGAGAGAAGCTATATCACCTCACGAAAGACTTTGTGCAACTCTCAGATTTCTAGCAAGTGGAAATGCTTACCAAATCCTTATATTTCCTACTACAATATCGGCACCAAGTCTAAGTGCAATTATACCTGAAACAACAGGACGAATGCTGTTAATCTTTGCCTTGACCTTGGTCTTGGTCGCTTCCTTATCGCACTCTTTTAATTTCTCCAGCAACATATTGTAAGCTGCTTCTCTTTTTACCGTATTGTGATAAAAAGCATCACTTTTCTTCCACAAACATGGACACGCGCGATAAAGTTCTCAACTAAATTATAACATTGTTTAGCCATCTTCATCAGTTAATGAAAAAAAAGCACAACAATTCAAATCCGTTGCTTTGACAATCCACCACCAACTGTAATCGGAAATGAGAACTGAACTGAAACCTATTTACACATCAGTTTAGCTGACAACTGAACTCAACTAAATAAATAAATAAATAATTATATACATTTTTTAAAATACGTACAGCTCAGCTTTCGAACGAATCCGCAATGAATTTTAGTCAAACAAACCCAAAAATGACAGAAGTTTCAAAGTCGATACTAAAAGATAATATGGGCTTTCGTTTGTTTTAAGTTTAGTACGGGCTTGTAAAGATAAAGTTTGTATTATATCGACTATAACTAAGATAACACACATTTTAGTTTTGGTACGTAATTATTAAAAAAACATTAAAATCTCAATAAAACTAAAAAATAATTATATGAAACATAATTATTAAAAAACATTAAAATCTCAATAAAACTAAAAAAGCTAACAGACACAAATTCAATCAAATAGCAAGTTGTGCCTTGTGTATTAGCAAAAAATGGCGGATACGACAAATCTTATTCGTATTCGTTTCCATTTCCTAGAATATTTTCCTACTCAACTATGTTAAAGAAACAAATTTTAATTGATGCTATATTGCTCATGCAAACCAATTAGTGATCGTTTTCAAATTAGGCTTAAAATTTTCACTCGAATCGAACATTGCTTATTTTTCTTTCGTACAGTACCCAATAAATCTCTCAGCGCAGTGCTAAGAAATAGAGTATCATCAAAGGAATATTTCCAACTGAATAAGATTTTATGTTTATATGATATTTCGAATAGTAAACAAATTTAAAAACAAAGAACAACATTTCCTATAAAAATATTATTCTTTTTATTTTCTTTGATTTGTGAGTTTATAAAGAAAATATTGCATACATTTAGGATGTCTTCTTTAATTTAACAGAATGTTTTAGCTAACATAATATTTAAACTTAAAAAGTGATTGACAGTGAAAACATAAGAAAAAATTAAATAAATAAATTAAAAAGAAATGGATAATTGGAACGTTCTTGCTGTACAAACAACGTCATCAGCAATTGGCAGGGATGGACTGGGAAACGTGTCAAAGGAAAAACTGGTGAGTGTGTGCCGCATTTTTTTGAGATACTTGAGTAGCGAAAAGAAATTAGAAATATTTTGTTCTATTAGTAGTTAATGGTTCACCTGTTGGATAGATAATTGTTTTGTTTAAAGTAAAATTGATGTTTCTGTCCAATTTTACTGGTGTGAAATAATTAATTTCAAGTTTCTTGAAACAGTCTGTTTGGATATTTCTCGTGTTTGTGCGGACTTCTTTTATTCTCTGGATAAAAAAATAGTTGATAATGTTTTGAACTTTAACATTTAACAAAGATGGAAATTCAGCAAGAGTTTTATAAAAGTTTTTGTGTGAGTAAATTACGAGTAGTATAGGATTTATTTTGTGTGTTTGTGGTGGTACAAGCTTCAACTTAAATAGGAATTTCTTGAAAAGACTCGAGGGTCAAGTTTGACTATCACAATAAGAAGAACATTTTACCATTTAAATCACTTCATCTATGAAAATGTTACGGAAATTTCGTCGGAACTTTGTTTGCATTCATGGTGGTAAGAAGTGCAGTCAAAACGGTAGGCAATTGTTTCCTAAAAATCCATATTGCGTGATATTTCAGAATAGCAAAATAGCTCAAATAATAACTTTATTTAACGGTTGCTACTAGCGAAAATTAGTTTTATCTAAAAACGTAAATTGTTTTTACAAGATGTTTAGTCCTTTAAAAATGGGTAGTAAAGATTTATTCACGCATCTCAAATGTTTTAGTAATGTTTTAGAACGTTAAACACTGGACAATGATCGGTATAAAAAACCATTGAAAATGGTACAAGTTGATACTAAAAATCATTAAGAAAAAAAAACTGTGGAATCAGGAGATTTTTGCTCAAAATTTGATCTCATACCAAACGGTAAAGTGCCAGAACATAATATTTGTATGCACATATGTACATATATAATGTTACATTTATAATGTTAGCCGAGATCTTCCTCAATAGATTTTAGCTTATTTTGTTGCAGGCCTTACGTACTGTGCCGTTTACGCACTTTACCCCAAATAGTTTCGTTTTTGCTCCTTTCTTTCTTTCTTAAGCTCTTTCTACATTATGTAGAGCTCTACACTGATGAATAGTACAGAGTAATTAAGGTAATAAAATTTGAAACGAAATTTATTTTACAAAAAAGCATTTTAATATTTATTATTGAATAATCGGTCTTTAGAATATTTCTGACTAGGATGAGTGACAAAGACGTACAAGGATTCTCAAACCCATGTATGCACATCTAGTCTGATTTTGTTTTAAAAGAATTCTACTAGCCCTGATTAAGCTAATCATCCATATGAACCTCCTGTTACAACACAAATTGAAAACAGATGCTGGCTTTGAAATCACTTTCTTCACTCCCACTTTCTTATCTACCCAACATTTTTGTTTATTGCTTAAAAAGATAAATGAAGATATTTATTGATTCTTGTAGATAGTACCAATTTTATGACACATATAAATGTGTTTTATTTGACATAGCTGTACAGAGACATGATCAATTTAAATTTATCTTACAACTTAAAAATCTGTATAATGATAGAAGAATGATTCTAAGAAATATTTACATTTTTACAAACCAAAAACTACAAATTACTCGTAAAATTTTCATTTGACTTGTTATATTGAGTAATATTTGAATGCTAAGGCAAGTTTGTATTACAGAAAATAATAAATCCAAGTAACAATTATAAACAACGCGATAGAATGATTTATAAAACAGAAGTAGAATTAAATAAATATATATACTTACATACATACTGGCTGGTTGTATCTCGCTTGGTCTTTTAATAACTGGCGCACGCACTTTTAGTTCATATATTTTTTTTGATAAGAGTAAAATGTGGGCCAGATTTGCATTTTACTACGATTTCTGAAAAAAAGTTCGTAGAGCGTAATTCAATTCGCCTCTTATCTTCAGTTTCAGCTTCAGTTTCTTTACATTGTAATTATTGCTTGTAACATGCATCGCCTTGCCTAAATCCTTTCTTGATATCGAAAGTCGGTGTGATGTTAATACCAACCTTCATGGATCAGCTGGGATGTTAAGATTTGGCATGGCTCCGTTTAAGTAGTTTACATCTGAAGACGCTGTCATAAGCGATCATAAAATCGACAAAATGGTAGTGAGACTTGAATTCCTGAGTCTTTTCCTAAATCTGTCATAGTGTGAATATTTGGTTTGTGAGGGCTTTCCTGAACTAAACCCGCACTAATATGAATCAGTTAGGTTTGAGTCAAATAGTTATAAGCGTCGGGCCGTCGTTCAGTTATATTTTTGGGTGATTTAACATTATCCTAAATAGCCCAAAAATTAAAAAGATTTTTGGGCGATTTGACATTTTTCTGCATTTTTTCGCATTTTAGCCGATTTGGTTTAGGGCGATCTGAAGCAGGGCTCATTAATGAATTCTAACAAAACGCCCACTTGCTTGGGCGTTTTGTCATTTTTTAATTAGATAGGACACTACGACACATCGCCCAAAATTTTTGGACGATGTGAGATTTCTCTGATTTGGGCGATTTGACACCCAACGAAATTTTTATAATAGGAAGCTCCTAAGTGAAGCTTGCTTCCGTGGGAGAAAGCTGGGCATGTGCAAAGAAGGTGAGGAATTGTTTGTTCTTCCTCTTCTTCGTTCATACAGCTTCTACAAAAATCATTCGAATATACACCAAGTCTTACCGCATGCTTGCCTATTAGACAGTATCCAGTGATGACACCTATTGTATCGCCAATTTGCAATCTGACCTAAGATTTGTTCTTTCGAAAGCATGCAGCTTTAATTTGAATTTGCAAGTAGCAAATACCTAGAGTACCTTTATTTGGAAGGATAGGTATAGTTGTTCCTATTCTGGCAAGTTCATCAGTCCCACAATGGCCCAGAATGTCCCTATGCCCTGGCACCCAACACAGGTGAAAATTCAACTACTCCACCGATCGAAAATCTAGAGCTACTAATAATTATATAGAGATCGATTTCAAGTATTTGATTGCGGATATCACGTTTTTCTTTAGCCATTATTTTCACCTGGAACACTCTACAATGTTTTGGAAGACGAAAGGAGAGGTTAAGCCTGTCAGAGAAGACACCCCCACCTTTTTATCAAGGTTAAGGCGGGGAATGGTGTAGTGCGTATTTTCGGTAGATATTGTGAATTTATTCAAATTCTTTCCCTGATCACTGTGTGGTCTCACTTAAAAACTATTGGAGTTATTATTTGGGAAACGGAGCAGCAGTTTTGTTTTCGAATACAATTATTTTATCGATTAATAATGGTATTTGTAAAAGAGATTAAGTTCAATCGGAGGCTTTGAATACGTGTTTATTGAGTTAGTCGGTGATGAGGATAAGCTTATGTTAGCTACAGTTTATCGGCCTAATAGGAACGTTGACATTTGTCCCTTCCTATCTATGATGGAAGAAATTTCTTTTACTTGTCCTAATATAATTGTATTTGGAGACCTTAATTGTAATCTTCTCTTAGATAATAGTCTTATCCATAGTATGAGTGTGTTTAACTTGCAGGCTGTTAATGTCACCTCACCAACATATTTCAGAGGGCCACCTACCCACATTTTCAGACACGTTTTGGGTGAGCAATATTCACAAAACGTCCTTATGTGATTTATTATCGGCTTCTGCGTTCTCCACACATAATATTATGTACTTGATCTACGATTTTACTGTAACAACTCATACAATTACGCGATCAGGCATGTAACCGCCAAAAGCCCTTCCGCTTGGATGGTTTTCAACGAGCTTACAGTTCCTTGCGAAATGGAAATTCGAAATTCAAAGTCTGAAACATATTCAACCCTGCTTAATCCCTCTCTCCGGTGTTGTTTATTGTGGAGTAACCTTCGTAGCATTGGCATTGCTAAACCAAAGCTCAACCGAATCGAAAATGTCAACTTCAATGCACTCAATCGACAATTTGCATCGTTTTCCTCAAATCTGCTGAATTTAGTAAGATATTCAAACATTCAATTGTCGAATCAATCAGAATCAATGATCCCTTGTTTCTGTTTTAGAGCTGTTAACTGTGCCGAAGTCGTTGAAAGCCTGCTCTCAATAAAGTCTTCTGCAGTTGGGCTGGGCGAGATACATCCCCGGTTCTTAAAGCTCATGTTGCCAATCCTAATCTCATACTTTACCCATATTTTCAATTCCATTTTAATATCTGGTGAATATCCTTCACAATGGAAAATGGCTAAAGTGGTACCTATACCAAAAAATTCAAAGGGTAACGAATTTAGGCCCATTTCAATTTTGTCCTTTCTCTTGAAAGCGTTTGAAAGAACTTTACAAAAGCAAAGGAGCCTATACCTTAACACCAACAATTTAATGACAACACACCAATCGAATTTTAAGAAGGGTCACAGTTGCATTACCTCATTAGTGAACGTCACCGAAGATTTGCAGCAAAGTATGGATGATGATAAGGAAGCCTCTTTAGTGTTGTTTAATTTTTCGAAGGTGTTTGACCTTGTCGTTCATTATAACCTGTGCGATAAGCTATGCCGACTGCTTAACTTTTCACACGATGCAGTGAAGCATTCATTCGGTTCGTACCTTTCAGGTACAAAGCAAATTGTCTAAATTGGCGACGTCCAATCGGACTCCGTTACGACCTTAAATCGCGTCCCACATGGGTCCATTTTAGGTCTACTACTATTCTTGATGTACGTCAACGATCTGCCATCAATTACTAAGCACTGCAATATACAAATGTATGCCGATGACGTGCAGATGCACTTTAGCTCCGATCTCGGTCTTATTGAGCACGGTGCTGTCTGCGTTAATGAGGGCCTCGGAAGTATAGCGCCAGCGTGTTGGTCTGAAACGAACGGTATCTTGTTAAACTTTGCAAAATCAAAGTGCCTGATCATCTCAAGGAAATCATTGGATTTGTCGTACTTCACTTCTGTATTTTTAAGCTATGCTTCTATTGAATACATTGAGACGGCCGAAAACCTTGGTATGGTTTTTAACCGAAATCTGACTTGGGACAACCAAATTAATGTTGTGACTGGTAAGGCTTATGGTGTTCTTCGAACATTGTGGGCAAGTAAACCCTTTGAAACACGGCTCATGCTCACTAAAACATTGGTGCGAAGTTTTTACCAAGTGCAACTCCGTCAGTAAAAGAAAACTACAGATCGCTTACAACAACACCGTTCGGTATGTTTTAGGACTACGAATGTATTGTCGGGTGTCGCATTTGTCAACGCGCCTTTTCAATATGACATTCAACAGCCTACTACAGTTCCGCACTTTTACCCTTCCCTCAACTAACTTGATAACACGAAAACTTCCATACAGTGTTCCCAGATTGCGGGGAAAAGCGCCACTTTTGGCGCTTTTGGAGGGGAAAATGCACATTTGAAATATTATATTCGAAATCACAAAATCTTATAATATTAAATCACCAACATGCATAAATCTTCGTTGTCGACGTATGATTTATTTTACCGAACAGCATACGAAAGTATAATTATGCACTGAACTTATCCAATAGCTCATGTGACATTGCTCTTTTTTATGTTCTTGGCTTCGAATTATCAGTCCGACCGTGCTCAAAAATAAAACGTTTTCTTTTCCCTCAACTTTATACAAATGTTTTTTAAATATGTTTCCTGACAGTGAATTACATGAACTTGATTTTGAATACAGGCCTCTTAGAAATTTAAACATACCTAACAATAGTTCCGTAAATTTGCAAGAACGATGTCTAATGAAAAACAAGTATTAATTTTTCATAAATAATGTCTTATTTTATTATTATATAATATAATATAATTAATATAATATATATAATAATATAATATAATTTATAGTTGGAATATTTTACAAAATTATATCCATACGTCTTCGTACTTTAGCCCTCATATCTATAACCTCTTCGCATTTCACGTCATTATCTCTATATATGTTAAGCAACATCAAGCCATTTAACCGCTCCTTACTAGTCTTGCTACGCAGATAAGTTTTCAATCTGCGAAGACAAGATAAAGACCGTTCACTTGATGCCACAGATATGGGAAGTGTTGCACCAAGCATAAAGCGATGTATTATTTGGTACAACGTTGAATCGCAACAATTGGGAGCCTCTATAAAATTTGTTGGCCGTTTATCAATCGGAATATTTAAGCAATGTCTGCAACCATAGTTAATTTAACATTCAAACAGATATCAAGAAAATGAAGGAAAGACATTTTTACCTGCGCCACATCGTCATTTCGCCTACAAAATCATGAGTACATCTTTTTATGTCATTTGGCCATTCTTTTGAAAATACGTTGATAGTCGTACGTACCATATTTCTTTGGTTTCCAGCTTAGAACACTTTTCCGGTAGAATGTTTTGAATTTTAGAAAGGAGTTCTCGATGGTCAAGAAATCTAGTCCTTAGTTGCATCGATAGATGGTCCAAAAAAGGAACAAAGATGGACCGACGGAAATATTCTTCAGGACCTCCTTCATAGTTGTCACGGTTCTTTTGTTTTACAACTTGTCGCGGGACTACTAATTGAATATCCATTTTGTCTGCCATTTCTTTAGCTCCAGCAAATGTGTGACTGAATCTAACTTCGGAGTTTTGACGCATTTCATTTACTTCCTCATGTAAATGGTTTGCATATGGTATTCTATACAGCAACTGAGATCACATTCTTTTTTTTATAAAAGTTCACTTAAATTTTTCAATAGGCTGAAAATTGGCTTATTCACTGTTAAGGATATTATAAATTGGGAAGTTTGTATAGCAGCAAGTAGGACATGAGGTTTGACTCCTTCGCTTTTCATATTTTGTACATCCAGATACTCTAATGAGCAACAGATATATTCATAGACACCATAGAACAAATTGAGCGAATTTAAATGCTCAACCAAACGCGTTTCGCAAAATTTTAAAAGACGCGTTTGTTTTGCTTTTGGGCAAGACGCCTGAATTTTGTCTTTTAAAACTAGAGCTGCTTTATGTTATTAAATAATCGGAATAAATTAACAACCTCTTTAATGGTTCCTATGCAATTTCGTATAGACGGTATGTTACAAGCGTGTGTAATGGCCAAATTCAAATTATGATTAGCACAGTGGACGTAAATAGCTTCTGGATACGGATATGGGATATGGATATGGGTTGAACCCCCAAAACCCCCCGTGCGTTCGCGCCTGACACCCAGCCCACTTCACCGCATTTCTACTGATCCGCCTGTGGGGTTCGCCTACATATAAAAGTAGAATATTAGCCTTATCGAGGTGTCCGATCGGAACGGAATTGCGAAAAAGTTGTTCGTTATAAAGGGTGAAGTAAATGTTTTTCGAATTGCGAATTTTGAATTTCATTTCACCTAAATTCATGTTTTATTTCAAGTCCATGCGTTAATACACGTTGATAGTTTCTGTTCAAAGACGGACACTAGGAAGGTGATACGCGTTTTGATCGGATTTTTTTAATATTTCAGAATTTATTTCGAACGGATACTTCGATAAGACTGTATATGCATGTATTATAGAGGCTCAATTATGGTGATGTTATTTATGTTATGTTATGTTACTGTTATGTTACTGGTTATACCTTCCTCAAACAGGTCTAGAGAGCTGACTCCCCGTTACTCGTTTTTTACCACTAAGTGTCAATTTTTTATTAATTCTATTCGGTTATGGAACTCCTTACCGCGTTCTAACAGAAGAAATAATAGAACAAGAAGGTTTAAAAATGAATTAAAAAATCATCCGTTATAAAATATTAATTAGTAAATTAATTTTAATTAAGTTATTAATTATTTGGCTTTATTATAACTATGTTATCATAACTTTAAATATTATTCTCGTTGACTTTTTGTAGCTTTCAAATACAGAATTAGCCTAACACTAGTTTACAAGATATTACATCTTAAAGTGTGTAGGAATCACGAAAATAAAAAATAAATACCTATATAAAATTAAAATAATGGCTATAATGCGAATTAAAATATCTGCTCTATGTAGCTATATACGAGTAGCTATGAACAAAAAGTTAAATCTTTAAACACAAATGTAATCGAATTGAGAAACTTGTATGCTCAATTTGACTTTTGATATCCATTCTGATGAACTTATTGTATTATCTACAGTACAACATCTTTTAATTAAATCTCCACCCTGTATAGCAGGTGCAATGTATATAAATTACTATTTGAAAGAATAAACTCATTTTATTTGCAAAATTTCTTTTAAAATAAGAATCTGTGACGATGACAATAAGATGCAAAAGCATTTCTTCAGATTACACGCTCTGTCCTCATCATCCGTACATTGCACCGCTGAAAGTTAGTACTTGCAGTAGTTTCCTTCCGATCTTAGATCAATAGAAACACTCGAGCAAATTTATTCTAGCTGAATATACTCGGATACTTAAAGGTGTGAACAGCGCTTTTACTCGGCGATCAGGCACGGTAGAGACAATTCAGCAAAAGTAAAGAAAAACTTTTTTTTTTCAACGTCAGGCTATAAATAAAATTTCCCATGCGTTTGGTCGGGTTATTTTGGAAAATTCTCTCAAAAGTTAATTCAGTTATTGTACGAATTTTACATAAGAACAATCGGAAGTAATACAAAATATACATATCTGTTCGCGATACTTTGCAAAATAATTGACGAAAAGTGTATGTATTTACGTAAATGTAGTGAATTGATTGTATCGAGTGTGATTAAAACAATATTTTGAATACATTTCAAGATCAAAAAGATACAAAAAAAAAAAATAAATACATTTTTTACCTGAAAGTGAAGTGAAAAATCGGTCAAAATGGATATATCTACAGATATTTGGGGCCAATTAGCTGTGGAAGCTTCTCAAGTGTATCTATCTGATGGACAACTTCGCAGTCCGTTTGCTGACACGGTAATGAAATTAAAACGAATTAATTCCTAAAAATTATTTCAAACGCGTGGGATTTGTATTTTAGATACAAATGCGAGCAATTGTATAAAAATGTGCATTTCTAATGCAAATAATGTATACGGGAGTGGTTTGGGATGTTTTTGAGACGAAAGAAATCTATTTTTGAATGTTATTACTTGAATTACACTTAACCTGTCTTAAATTGTGAGACGCACACTTTTTTGTTTTAAATTTAAAAACTAAACTCAACTAAACATAATATAAATGTGTAGGTGTGACTTTTGCTTTTTCCAAAGCATAAAATATTTTATATTCTGATAGAAAACCGACATGTCAAAAAAAGAAAAACTGAAAAAAAAAAAGTTATCTGACGATTCAATTTGGCATACATGTATGTACTCGTAGTACAATCACCATAGCATATCTGGGATATTTGTATAAATTCCGAGAGGGAAAACTTTGTTGCTGTCACTTTTGTGTACATATATATTACATATGCATTTTGTTGTTGTACAAAGTTTTTCGTTTATACATATTACTGGCAGGAGTAAATAAAATACTTTGCACGTCAAGTCTTTGAGGGGTCATGGTCGATCTAAAATGTTTGTTTGACTTATGTCTATCTACTTTTATACTGTTGCATTAAGTAGTATGAAGAGTATAGGGCGCCGTGAGGCAGTGGTTAGTGTGTCGAACCACTGCGCGTGAGGTTCCATGTTCGAATCCCAGAAAACACCAACAAGTTTTTTCACGGTCCTACCTCTCGCGAACGTCTGACAAACATCCGAGAGTATTGTTGTCACGAGAAAGCTTTCCAAAACAAATTGCCCTTCGGATACGGCACAAATGTGTTGGTCATTTTCATTCATGCGAAAAAATATAATGCACACAACACGAGTGGTTGTGAAAAGCTAGGCCTAGGTAATGAGCTGTTGGGCCAAATTTATATTGTTTATAAGAGTATTGACTTCAACAACTGTTGAGACTTCAAAAAATCGTGTATACGTATGTAGTGTAGGTGAAAATCTCGAAAGACACTGTGGGGTTAGAAACCCAGAGTAGTGTGGTTTTAGTTTCGACGTTCAGTTGCGTTTGAGAAGGTATTATAGTACTTTAAATATTCATATCAACAATGACAACAACAATTTATATCAATAATTGTATATCGACAATGAATTGTTCCACTTTGATGTCAATATGGTTTGTTGTGATCAGTGGAGCTAAGGTAATTCTCTAAATTTACATCATGTTGGTTTTTGTTGTTGGTAAGTCTTACGTTTTATATCTGCTCGATAGACATGCCGTTGACCCTTAGGGTTACAGGTGTATGATCCGACGACAGATCATCACTGCTTTTAACTTTTAATAATTAATAATTAATTTCAATTCAATTTCAATTTATTTCAATATTAATTCAGAATACAGAACAATAAACTAAATGTAACAAAATTTAACAGAATTAACTTAGAATTAATAAAGTAGCTGCAATCTATAGTTCTAAGGGAACTAGAGGCGAAAGCAGCAATAATAACAACACTATAATAACAATAAAAGGTTAAGTACAGAATGTAATGGGGTCATAACAAGATTTAGTGCCAATTTTTAAGAAAAAAAAGAATAAAACAATTTAAACAATTACACCAAGTAGATCACAAATCTCCTTGTAGTTGAGGTCTAAAAGCCATAATTTTACTTTTTTGAGGAAAGTGGATTCATTTCTTAAGCTTCTAATATGATAGGGTAACTTGTTAAAAATTCTCGGAGCAGATGCCGTAAAGAAATTAAAGAAAATTTGCAGATTGTGGGAAGGTACTAAAGCGAGATTTAGATTATTTATTCTGAGACGATAGCTAGAAGAGCACCTGTTTAAAAGATAGCCTGATCTCACGAAGAATAACTTTAAAACTTTATAACAATAAAGATGTTTCAGAGGTAGAACTTTAAGACTTCTGAAGAGCATTAAACTACTAGTATGACGGCTTTTATTACAAATTATACGAATAACGTGCTTTTGAGAAATAAGGAGCGGGTACAACTTGTTGTAATACGCACCACCCCAGGAAACTATGCCATATTCAAGCTTAGATTGAACTAAGCCATAATAGATACACCTAAGAAGATCGCGAGTGCAATATGAATTTAGAATGTAAATCTGCCTAGTGACAGCCATAAGATACTTCTTAAGGGCATCGGAATGGGCCGACCAGCTCATCTTCCAGTCCAGCAAAACACCAAGATACTTAAAGAATTTAACACTCTCAATATTAAAACATTTGGCAGAGCATAAACGTGACTCAAAAAATGTCTGTTCCTCTACTTCCGAGTAGCAGATATCTTTACAATGTTTAAATTTGTAGCAGTTTGCACAGTGAAAAACGAATGGTCCAAAGTCAGCTTCCTTACCACTTGGACTAAAAAACATAATCTTGGTTTTATCGCTTATAGCCATTTTATGCATTTTAAACCAATGACTTAAGACTTCCAGGTCATGATTAATATCAGCGGAAAGATTAAGAGCAGAATCACTTTGAAAAGCACAAGCCATATCGTCAGCGAACGCAATTACTTTGCTGCGATATTTTTGTGAAAGAAGCGAGTTGATAAAAACTAAAAAAAGTATAGGACCAAGCACAGAACCTTGGGGAACTCCTACAGAGATAAAACTACTAGAGCTTAGTTGACCATTAATTTTGACCCTTTGCACTCTGTTAGATAAATAAGAGCATAGCCAGGTATACATTACTCCTCTAAAACCACATTTGTACAGCTTGTCTAAAAGTAGTTTATGATCAATGGTATCAAAAGCTTTGGTTATATCAACGAAGAGAGCCGCAGTTAAATTTCTGTTATTGAAACCGTTGTATATATTTGAACAGAAATTCAGGAGGGCTCCCTCAGTAGAGAAACCGGAACGAAAGCCAAATTGACCCTCATTAAAAAACTTGTTTTTTTCTAAAAACTTAACCATTCTATTTTTTACAGCTTTTTCGAAAATTTTTGTAAATACTGGAAGTAAAGAAATTGGCCTGTAGTTATTAATTGAAGTTTTATCACCTTTCTTAAATAGAGGTATCACTTCGGCTTGTTTTAACTTGTCAGGAAAAACACCCTTTAAAATGCTATTGTTATATAAATAAGATAAAACATCACAGATGTTCAGAGCAATTTTCTTAACGAAGTTATTTGAAAAGCACTCAGTTGTGTCAGAATTCGAATTTTTAAGAGACTTAATTATTTTGTACAGTTCAAAAGACGTGATGGGAACAAAAAAAAAGCTCTGAGAGGATGACTCCTCATAAGCTAAGCAGTCGCAATTAGAATGTCCAGAACAATTATCTGACACAACTTTAGTACCAACAGAGGCAAAATAATCATTAAATTTATCAGCAATGACCTTGGAATTGGTGATGATGACATCATTCTGTTTTATCATTTGGATTTGTTCGATTTGAGATGATTTGTTTTGTATTGCTTTGACCAATTTCCATTCTTTTTTAGAATCACCTCTGATCTCACTAAACTTGTTTAAATAAAAATTGTTTTTGCATAACATAACTTCTTTAGAGATGTCTTTACATAATTGCTTGTAAGCTGTAGTGATATTAGCATTATTCGGATATTTAACTTTTTTTCTATAAAGCTTGTTTTTCTCTTTTACTTTGTTGAGCAAATCAAAAGATATCCAAGGTTTTAGTTTTTTAAATTTAGCCTCACGTTTTTTTACAAAACTCGAGCATAGTTCTACATACTTATTTAAAGTATCAATAAAACTGGAGTATGCTTTGGAAGGATCATCTTCATTACGTATATTATCCCAGCATTCAAAACGAAGTAGACTATTGAGTGCCTCGTAATCAGTTTTAACAAAAGAAAAGTAGGAAGGATTTTTGTTACAAGTTGAAGCAGAAACATTTTTCAAGCTCAAACACGTCATGCAGTGATCAGTTAACTGCAGATCAAGAACAGAACTACTTAGAAGGATATTGTCGGAGTTACGAAAGCGAACCATTATGTGATCAATGCATGTGCTGGAAGAGTCTGAAATACGAGTTGGTTTATTTATACATGGCTCCAAACCGTAAGAAGACAGTAAAAATAAATAATTGTCTACCAGAATAGAGTTTTGTAGAATATCTAAATTGATATCACCCAATAAAATAATATCGTTAGATGACTCACTTGATAACAAGTTTTCTAATTCTTCATAAAACACGTTATTAGCAAGAGATAGCTCATTTAATCTATAAATACATAATAAAGTTAACTTACTGCTTTTTATCTTAATTTTTAAAACATCGCAGCTATACAAGTTTAAACAGGAAGCATCAACATCAGTCGTATCTTTCAAAAAAGAACTTTTAATAAAAGCTGCAACACCACCGGCTGCATATGTGTTATTGCAGCAAGCGATAAATTCATACCCCTCAATCGCAAAAAGCGACTTTTCTTCATCATAAATCCACGTTTCTGACAAAAAAATAAAATCGGGCTTATTCACAAAAGCATTTAAATGCACAAGGAGGTTATCAAAATTTTTGCGCATACTTCTAATGTTTTGGTGGATAATAAGAAAATTAGGTAAGTAGTTTTGGTCAAAAACGAGATCATGAGATGCAACGTCAACGCAATTGATGGAGGGAACACTTAGAAAATTTATTTGAGGATCTTGCATATTAATTAAGTGTTAAAAGGTCTTCAACAGAGTTAATAACAATGTAGTTATCATTATCCCTCTTGCGCATTAGTACTCTCCCGTTTTTGACCCAAACATACTTATACATTTTCTCATTCTTAGCTTTCTGTGCAGCATTCAAAAGATTAATTGTGGC
Source organism: Brachypalpus laphriformis (assembly GCA_945910035.1). Classification (NCBI taxonomy): domain Eukaryota; kingdom Metazoa; phylum Arthropoda; class Insecta; order Diptera; family Syrphidae; genus Brachypalpus; species Brachypalpus laphriformis. The sequence goes on from OX246754.1 coordinate 285,884,581, forward strand.
ACCATTTAGCGAATCGTTAATATAAATTTTACTATGCTTATCACAGCCAAAAATTTTTGAAGTTAAATTATTTTTAGCACTAACTTTGTTCTTCATAATTATATCTTTTTTTAATTTAGAGACGAATTTAACTACCAAAATATTAGATTTATTAGCAACCGGATTGTTGGATTTCTTAGCTTTTTTAACATAACAATTGTCAATATCAGCTTCAGATATATCAGTGCAAGCACCCTTAGAAAAAACTTGCAGAGCACAATTAAGAGCGTTGCTATTGTTCACATTCGGCACACCCACAACTTCAACAAAATTTTCTCTTCTTTTTTGGTGTAAAAAATTCACTTCTCTTTGAAGATCACTCACTGTTTTCAAGAGACTATTTTTTTCTTCTTGTAAAGTTTTTATCAAAGAGAGAGCGAGAGCATTTTCAGATCTGAGAGCAACAATTTCATTATACACTGTCTCTAATGTTATCACTTGATTGTCATAAGAAGTAGATTGTTGAAATTGTTGTTGTCGCTGAATAGAAATCGGATCTTGGATTTGCTGGTGGTGTTCCTGTTGTTGCTTTTGTTGTTGACTGTCGTATTGGTATAGTTGTAGTTGCTTTTGCTGTTGATTGTCGTATTGGTGTAGTTGTTGTGACTGGTTCCGTTCAGCATTAGATGTAGTTGGGAGCGGCGACACTGGCATCGAAGCATCAGTTACTTCATGAGATGGTCGATCATTTTGCACTCTCACAGGGGGAGGAGAGCGGAGGGAGCTCCTACGTGCAGTAGTACAACTCTTACAAAGAAACTGCTTGTTGGATTTTTTGAAAAAGTCAACGTCTGCCGGTTGAATATTCACGCAGTTGCAATGAAAATAATTATTGCACTCCGCACATTTAATTTTTGGCTGATTACGTTCAACCTTCGCTTTACAAATACAAGGCATTTCAACTTGTTTTTAATCGATTTAACTTAGAAAAGAGAAACTATTCACGGATAGATCACAGTACGTGTTGACCCCAAGACTTTCTGTTATACTTTTTTCCTTTACCTTTCGTTATGAAGAAGTCAATAAGATCTGGTATTTTCGCTGGGTCAGATGGCCAATAAGAAGGCGATGCAGTCGAAATAAAATCACAGTTAAGATTTCGCCCTGCTTTGTTAAACTTCCTGCATTTTGTCGTTATTAATCTTGACCCCCAGTAAGTGTTTTGCCTTGAAATCACTTTCAATGATAAAATTGTTGCCTAGAGATTGAGAGAGGTAATTAAGATCTTCCTCTGTAGGCGAATGCTTGGCTGGGTAGTGCATGGCAGCTATTTTAAATTCCTTGCTTTAAGTCAAAATGTTTATTGTCTACTTGCATGGTTTGTTTTGCTATTTTTGGCAATACATAATGTTCCAAAATACTTTTAACAAATATAGCACTACCTCTCCTGGCACTTTCATTTGGATGGGAAATGGAAATGGTAAAAACGATAAGAGTGATGAGAAAGACTAACTTTGCTCGAAAAATCTAGAACAGTTGTTTAATTGTTTTTTAAGAACATACTGGTCACTGAGCATTCCCGTCAGAATTACGAAGTTACTCCTACCTGATGGAGACATTCTCTTGAAACTTCACCACTTATAGGTCAACTAGTGATTCACCAGATACTAAGTATTTATGCTTACTAGTATCAAGTAATGGCTTCAACGTGATGGCTGAAAAGATTAATCTTGGCAAATTTCTCCTAATACATATTGGTAAAAAATTCAAATATACATATTTATTGACCATAAACCAATCAAATACTTTTTAAGGCGGCAATATATCTTAAATTCCAGCATGTGCACTTACTTATTTACTTACTTAGGTGACGCTGTAGTTCGGGGTGAACCTGGGCGTCGAACAACAAGCCTCTCCATTTTACTCGGTCTTTAGCTAATTGCCTCCAGTTGCGCACTCCAAGTTGGTCGCGAACTCCTTGAACTTGTGCGCGCCACTTACGAAGAGGAGGCCCTCTACAGCGTCATCCCTCCGGGTTGAATTCGAAGACTCTGCGGGCCGGAGCGTTGCTGTTCATTTTCTCCACATGTTCTAGCCATCTTAAACGTCCAATACGCAGTTTTTTGTCTAGGTCAATGTCGCTGTACAGCTCGTATAGTTCGTGATTGAATCATCTCCTCCAAAACCCGCCAACGCAAACGGGACCGAAAATCTTACGAAGAATTTTTCTCTCGAAGCGACCAAGGGTGTCTTCATCCTCTTTTAATAAAGTTCATGTTTCAGGGCCGTAAAGCAGGACTGGGATGATCAGGGTATTATAGAAAGTCTCCTCAGTTGTTCGAGGTAGGCAAAGTCCCTTACTATCTCGAAGTTATAGCTGCCCACTGTAACGCTCTGTCCAATTCGCCTTCTTGTTAACAGCATATATGTACTTGGTTTTGCTCTCGTTTATCGCTAAACCCATTTTGACCGCTTCTGTTTCAATGCTTGCAAATGCATCGGTGACAGCCCACTGAGTTGTTCCAATTACGTTACTATCCTCGGCGTATGCAAGACGTTGTACGGACTTCTGATAGATTGTGCCCCTGGTGTTGGCTTGTGAGTTCCGCACAATCCGTTCAAGTACAATATTCAAAAAGTCACATGACAGCGCGTCACCTTGTCTAAATTCTTTTTCGACATCAAAGGTCTTTTTTTCCCCTCTTGTACAACCGATGCCCGCAACGACACTGCGACCTGAAAGATCTATTGTATCAGGAGGTTATTACCGACCTTGATGGAGCAGCGAGAGTTCTCCATTGTCATCTTGCACAGATGAACAAGTTTGACAGGGATGTCAAAACTAGACAGGGCTCTATAAAGCTCTTCTCTATAGTTGCTGTCATAGACGGCCTTGGAATCGATAAAGAGATGATGAATATCGATTTAGACTTCTTGGGTTTTCTCCAGGATCTATCGAACTGTGAAGATTTGATCGTTGGTGGACTTTCCTGAAACGGCACTGATAGGGGCCAATCAGGCTATTGATAACAGGTTTCGGGAGTTCACACAATATCGCAGAAAAGAACCTGTATGCGATGTTGAGGAGACTGATGCCTCTATAGTTGGCGCAGTTGAGGGAGTCTCCTTTTTTGTGGATCGTGCATATGTACGTCTTTCACTTATTTGGGAAACTCTAGAGTAGAACTACTGTCTTTCCAACATATCTACGATTCAAAGGTTATTGGCAGAATGATTCGTATTTCGGATAAAACAGCAGAATGAGCCTTATAATACTTAACTCATAATGAACTTGCAACAAAAACTTTAGAAATTAGTTTGTATTGTGCACTCTAAGAAGAATACGAGTATGTATAGGTGGAACACAGTCCTGAAGTGCAAGTTATTTCTTCGGTTAGGCTCAGATACAGTAAAATTATTTCTTTTAAACGTTCTCATTTTCATTTTCTATACTTCTGCTGAGGTTTGGCTTTAGATTAATATTTTTCTGTCGTAATATTATACATAAAGAGCAGCATGAATTTGTTACTCGCTGTAAATGATGTAACGTCTTGTATAATTCATAGCGACACTCTATCTATGCTGATGATATGAAAATTTGGATATCCATCAGTAACTGGAATGACTTTTGGGGTGGCAATGGTGCAGTGTGTATACTTGTTAACCGATGTGTGCAAGTTCAAGCCCCAGCGCGGAACAGCAATCGTCAGCCACCGGAGTATAAAATGGAAAAACGAATAACATCGAAGTTTTTTCAACCACTGCATCAAAGAAAGGTTTCTGCCTGATAGTACAATGGACCGGGGGATTTGAGTGATTTGCGATTTGGGTTTCCTGAAAAAAAAAAAAAAATGACCGACATCTTCTGTAATTGGACATTAGCAGCTTTACTAGATGGTGTATTAAGGACAATTGAATACTTTAATTGTGAGCAGATGACATCTAGAGCAGAGCAAGATTTTCTAATATTAATAGTTTTAAAGATTTTGAGGTTTATTTTGACCCCAAGCTTAATTTTACTAAGAACTATATTGTCAATAAGTCTTATTCTATGCTGGGCTTTATCGTGGAATAGATAAGCCGATTAGCAGCATGTGTAATATATACATATATTTAAACTCGAGTCTTGTTGTAAAGCTAAAAATAAATAAATAAATAAATATTTGGCGCAACAGCTCTTTAAAGTGCCAGGGCCTAGCTTCTCGCAACCACTCATGTTGTGTGCGTTATATTTTTCACACAAATGGAAGGGACCTACAGTTTTTAATGCCGAATCCGAACGGCGATTTAAGAAGCTTTTTCGTGACAACAATACTCTCGGATGTTTGTCAGACGCTCGCGAGAGGTGGGACCGTGAAAAAACTTTTTGGTGTTTTCTGGGATTCGAACTTGAAACCTCATGCGTATTGATCCGACACACTAACTAGTAAAGCTAGTCTTAAAAAAATACTACGCTTTAATATTTTACTTTGTTAGGCTTTGTTTTTATTATAGCTTGTGATATTTATTTTTATTATTAAAAGAATTTTATTTTATATGAGTTGTAATATTGTTTATCATTTATATGCTGTGTTATTATTTCGTGGAAAAATATACAATAGTCATGTCTCTAACTAGTAACACTAGCACTAAATGATGAGCTTGTGGAAGCTGTATGCTTGGCAAATCACGCCTCGTGGTAGCTTCTTGCTTTAAGAGCTCCACGACACAGATTTGATAGCGCTGTAAAAAGCGGATTATTGGTTTGCTTTGGGGAAGTTTTGTTCTTGGTCCATGCTTATATTACCTACTGAATGCTCACAGCCTTCACATTACCTGGTATGCCATTCAGCATAGTCAGTTTTCCTTAAGGTTAAGTGGTTTATTGTATATTAGAAATGGCTGAACTTGTGAAGTTTTATTGGTTTGGATAAGCCAAATGTGTTGGAAAAAATACATGGACCTATGCCAATGTGCAACTTGAACCGATCGGTGTAAATAGAAGAAATTCTCAGATGTATCGTGGAATATGGTCTCGTGAAATATAATTTAAAGCTTTGTGGTATCTAAGTCAGTAGACCGATCGATTACCCCCTAAAGCGAGGTAAAACGAAAAAAAAAGTTAAGTAGCAACCATCAAATGCTTACAAAACAAATAATCGTAATCGTAATTGATTATTGCACTAGCTATGCATTTTTTTTAAATTTAGGACCTGAGAATTCAATTCTTAGAGAGAAGCTCTTTGTTTATTCTTAAGGTTTCCACAGGAGTCTTTTACCCCTTGTCCTTTTTTTGCATTTCGTAACTCAAGGTGCTTATTTATGCCTCTTAAAACTTAATTTAATTATAATATTTTTAGTAAAACTAATCACCTATATTTCTTCCAACGCAGACAATAGAAAAACTACCCGACAAAGTTCTGCTGCACATATTCTCGTACTTGTCGCATCGTGAAATCTGTCGTTTGGCCAGAATCTGTCGTCGTTGGAGGCAAGTCGCTTATGACACTAGGCTGTGGAAAAATGTCTCACTGCGACCAGAAGTTTCTGGTCTTCATGTTGGATCATTGGAATCGCTGCTGGCTTTGATTTCGGTGCGTTTTGGGCCAACCCTACGATACATTGAGCTTCCAATTGAACTCATTACACACACCGTCCTCCACGAATTGTCAGGAAAATGTCCGAATCTAACTCACATGCTTCTGGACTTTTCCACAGGTACTTTTTTATAGAAATTTTAGCACAGACAAGTCTATTAAATTTACTGTCTCATAGCTATGCAACTTCACGATTTCAGCGAAATGCAGGCTTTCCCCACAAAGCTGCGTTACATGTGTATTTGCTTGTCCGAAGTGATCTTCATGGAGGGCTTCATGAGAAAGATTTATAATTTTATCAATGGCTTGGAGGTACTCCATCTGATTGGGACGTACGAGAAGTGTGAGGAGGAAGAGGAGGAAATCTACGAAGTCATCAATGTGCACAAACTTAAGTCGGCAACTCCAAATCTACGAGTGATTAACCTCTATGGGATCAACTTTATCGACGACTCACATATTGATGCATTCAGTTCGAATTGTATTCAGCTTGAATGTCTTGCTGTGAATTTTTGCAACAAGGTGACAGGTTCCACTCTCAAAACGCTAATCCAACGATCAAAGAGGCTAACGTGTCTACTGATGAACGGGACAAGCCTTAAATCGGAGTACGTAATGCAGACTGATTGGGAGAAGTGTGCTCTGCTAGAATTGGATATTACTGCGACTGACCTCTCTGCTGAGTGTCTTATCGACATGCTTACCAGAATTCCAGCGCTCAAGTTCTTATGTGCTGGCCAGATTAACGGCTTCACTGATTCGGTTCTAAAGGCATGGATGGAGTCTGGAATGTCAAGGCTAGTTCATACTATTACATTTTCTTAACGATGTAAATTATTTGAGTTTAATTTTGCAGATCACTTATTTCATTGGACTTGGACGCATCGGACAACTTAACAGATGAAGCGTTACAGAAGTTTCTCTCCCGGCATGGTAGTCAGCTGATTGCCTGTTCTTTGTCAGGAATGCCACATATAACAGATCAATTGTGGATGAGCATTCTTCCACTTCTTACGAATGCAAAGTGATTTAGTTGGATTTGTTAATGGATTCTCATTCATCTAACAATATTTCTTGTAGGATCCTTGTCATGGGAACCTCAGAAAAGTTGGGAGTTAATATACACGTTGATCAGCTGATGGATACAATTGCTTCAAATTGTGGAACTCTAGAACGCTTAGAATTGCGTTGGGATCCAGATAATTTACGTTTTTCGGATAAGAGTCAAAAGGCAATTGATTTACTTCGTGTTAAGTGTTTAAAGCTAAGGTGCATGGTTTTAAGGTGAGTTTGTTAGTTAGATTTAACTTTTGTCAACTCAACTCAGCCAACATAAATAGTTGAAAAAACATATGTCTTGAATACAACAGAGTTCGACGCAGTGGTCAATCATTTTACAAGTCAAAAGTTAAATCAATTACAATATGTAATTCCTAAGTCGTGTTTTCTTTATAAGACTTAAGTCGCAATTTGACCTTTTTGACGTCAAGAGCTATGACCCGGCTTTTAGAAATTGACACTTTTTAAAATTTAAGGAGAGCTTTTGACCTTTTCGGACAGTAAGATAGCCTTGAAGAAGGTCAGGCAACACCATAGGAACGTCGATCGTTGGGTCATGTTCATATTTTCAGAATGGGCGTATGCTGTCCCTAAGACCTTTACTCAACCTCCGTACCCATTTGGGACAGTTTGGAATTTAGGTTGCTACTACTATTTACTTTATTTTGTTAATTTAAAGCTTAATACAAGCATTGAAGTACTTAAGATTTAATGGTTATGCCACGGCGCCCACTAATGGTTATGCAACTAAACGAAGTTAAATTAAATTAATCTAAGCTGGACTAAACCTAGTAAATAAGAGGGATGATTGGAGGTTAGGCATGATTGCAATGTAGTAGGACATTACAGAGCATGCTTTTGCTGCTTTTAAAGTCAAAAATTAGTGTCCCAATATTTGATTTGCGCAGCATTCTTAACATTGGCTCGTTTTAACTATAGTAAGTGCGATCAGGCGGATGTGGGCGCCGTGGCGCAAGTGGTTAGTGTGTCGGATCACTGCGCGTGAGGTTCCATGTTTGAATCCCAGAAAGCACCAACAAGTTTTTTCCACGTATCCTTCCTACTAAACTGTAGGTCCCATTCATTCGTGTGAAAAAATATAACGCACACAACACGAGTGGTTGCCAAAGGTTGCCCTGGCATTTAAAGAGCTGTTGCGCCAAATATTTATTTATTTATTTTAAGTACGATGTGGAGATATACGGAATAGAGGAACAGACCTAAGGTTGCCTATGTCACCTAATTAGTGAATAAAAAGTGTGTCGGAAACATCACTACGTTTTTCCAATGACTGAAGATTAATCAGGTTAAGACGGTTTACACAGAGCGGCAGGCCAAGTATGGGAAGACCATACTTGGCTGGTGTATCTGACGGGTCTTACGACGGTGAGAAAGAGGGATTTGGCTAAATTGGTTCTACTTATGACTTTGTCGTAATCGAAAGTAGAGTTCACTATCACAGAAGGCGCCCGTATCACGAGCTGACGTGACTGAGTACAGGCTCATCCCGAATGAAGTAGACCCTAGGGAGTGATGAGAGACACTTACGGAAATATGTAATGAAATTACATTTATTGACATTATGCTCTAAGATGGAAAAACTATTTAGATCATGGTGCAAAAGGCGAGAATCAGCGACATATGATGGCCGTCTAGAGATTTTCGTATATTTAAGGCCGACCAGGAGATCAGAGTTATACACTTTTAGCCCCATTTATTTTAATACTTACTTACTTAGGTGGGGCTACTTACAACAAGCATCTCCGTTAAGCTCGGCCTGTAGCTAATTGCATTCAGTTGCGCGAATTTATGTCTGTGTAATTAGACAGTCAATCTAGAAGGCAATTTTAAATGAGGGTATCAACTCAAATCTCGTAGTAGAATCACAGTCGGTGTTGTGAATATGGAAAAACTACTTCTGCAGACTGTATAACGGCGACGAAGACCAACATCCCGCTGTCAGGCAGAATGAACCATTCAACATAGACGATGATAGTCAAAATTTCCGTCTACCTGACCAAAACGAAGTGAGGATAGGAATATCCAAGTTGAAATCTAACAAGGCTGCTGGACCTGACGGCTTACCGGCTGAAATTTTCAAGGCAGCTGGGGATGAATTGGTAGAGTAGATACATCAACTTATCTCTAAGATTTCGTCAGACGAGTATATGCCTGATGAATGGAATCTCAGCATTGTTTGCCTGATCCACAAGAAAGGACACTCCCTTAACTGCGCCAACTATAGAGGCATCAGTCTCCTCAACATCGCATATAAGATTTTTTCTGCGATATTATGTGAACGCCTGACACTTTTTATCAATAACCTAATTGGCCCCTATCAATGCGGTTTCAGGCCAGGAACGTCCACCATCGATCAAATCTTCACACTTCGGCAGATCCTGGAGAAAACCCAAGAAGTCCAAATCGATACTCATCATCTCTTTATCGATTTCAAGGCCGCCTATGACAGCATCTATAGAGAAGGGCTTTATAGAGACATGTCTAGTTTTGACATCCCTGCCAAACTTATTCGTCTGTGCAGGCTGACGATGGAGAACGCTCGCTGCGCCATCAAGGTCGCTAATGACCTCACCGAGATTCTTGATGTCAAAAAAGATTTTAGACAATGTGACGCGCTGTCATGTGACTTCTTTAATATTGTACTTGGTCGGATTGTGCGAAACTCACAAGCCAACACCGGAAGCACAATTTATCACAAGCCTGTACAACTGCTTGCATACGCATGTGACGATATTGACATTATTGGAAGAACTTAGCGGGCTATCACCGGTTCGTTTGCAAGCATTGAGGCGGAAGCAGCCAAAATGGGTTTAGGGATAAACGAGGGGAAAACGAAGTATAAGCTGTCAACAAGAAGGGACAACCAACACCGACGAATTGGACAGAACGTCACAGTGGACAGCGAGGTAGTAAGGGACTTTGGTTACCTTGGCTCTGCTATAAACTCTAAAAATAACATCAGCGCAGAAATCAACAGAAGAATAACTCTTGCCAATCGTTGTTGTTTTGGGCTTATAAGGCAATGACCCTGTTTAAGACCCGGATCATGCCAGTCCTTTACGGCGCTGAAACATGGACTTTATTAAAAGAGGATGAAGATTTGTTTGGTCGCTTCGAGAGAAAAATTGTTCGTAAGATTTTCGGTACCGTTTGCGCGGAAGGTTTTTCGAGCAGAAGATTCAATAACGAGCTATACAAGCTAGACAGCGACATCGACCTAATCAAAAAAACTGCGTGTTGGACGTCTCAGATTGCTAGGACATGTAGAGCGAATGGACACCAACGCTCCGGCGCGCAGAGTCTTCGTATCTAACACCGAGGGACGACGCAGTAGAGGACCTCCTCGCGCACATGTTCAAGCGGACCTCGAGCAACTTGGAGTGCGCAACTGGAGGCGACTAGCTAAAGACCGAGCTAAATGAAGCGGCTTGTTGGTTGAGACCCAGGTTCACCCCGAACTGTAGCGCCACCTAAGTAAATCAATACTTGAGTTTATGCGTTCGCTTTTAAGACAAGACACATTTGTTAAGGTTTTGATGATCCTCATGTTGGCTTAGTGATGTCCACATGTGCTGGTTTTTATAACACTCCGGATTGTAGCGCCACCTAAGTAAGTAAGGAAGTACGAGTATTGTACTTGTACAAAGAAGAGCACATCGTTAAATTAATTTTGAAAGAAGTGCAATTGACGCTCAAATGCAATCTACTACCTCGAACCTAAAGTGGGTGTTAATAGCAATTACAGCTCTTAACTATGAGTAATATACAGGGAAAAGCATAAAATTTCCATTAATGCTACATAATGGTTTGAGTGGTTTGTGACGGTGTTACCATCCAGAAGAGTGAAAATCATCAATCACATAGCCTCTCATATTAATGAAAATGTGTAATACTTCCGGATTACACATCACTCAGCTTGCTACCCTCGCTAGTACAAGGTTCATACGCAACTAATTGCTTATCATGGATACTTTGCCTTCGAAAGTTTACTTCGATTCTCATTTAAAAGTCCTGTACAAAGTATTAACAAATTTGGGTTTCTTGCATCTTCGATTCAATCCGACGACTGAAAAATTTCAAGAATCTGAACGTCAATATCGCATTGTGAGAGTATTGTATAATGTATTTATAATTCACAGTGTGATTTCTTTATGTGTCACGATCTATCCTTTGGTGAGTTTGTATTTGAATAGAGGAAATACTTATACTCTAAGATCAATTGAAGCACAGGAAGATTTTCTCGTTAAAGCAAAAGGCTTCTATGATGACATCAGTATTTTTGTTTTCGCAATGAATTATCTACAGCAAGGTGCATCATTGCTGACTACCTTCAACGAGATGATGGCAATTTTAAATTTGCTAAGAGTAAAAACCGATTTGACCATTTACTATCTATCAAACTTTCAACGTGTTTTGATCCTGAAATACAGCCTACAGGCCTTTAATTTGGCAGATGGACTTTTAGATATTTTGACAATGATGATGTTTCCCAATATCGCGTTTGTATATATCTTAGTACCATACTTGAGAATGCTTTGTGATTTAACTTATTGGAGTTATTTCTATGCTCAATTGGTTCTGATTTGCTTTTATTTGAAAATGAACGAAGCTCTAAGGATACTTTGTTTGCAGACTGATAGACGCGAGTGCTTGTGTGCAGTGAACGAATTGATAGAAATTTCTTTTCGAATCCATCGAGTTAAGAGAAATTTAGACGACTTCTTTTCCATGGTATTTTTTTGCAAATATCTTGGACTGTTTGTCGATATTGCTCGACTGTATGATCTGTGGAAGGCGATGTTAAATAATTCACGTACAAAATACGCCTTTTTAGATGTTGTTTTCATATACAAAAAAATAATGTCAAAGCTTCCGTTGGCAATCTTGGTTTCGTATGACATCTATTTAATGGCAATGCTCTCTGATATGTTAATCGAATCTGAGAATATATTTCAACATAATTTACTTCTGCTTAGTAGCAGAAAGAATTTACAAACCTATTGTGTAGTCCAGAGAAATGTAAGTTGTTCAATAATTGCATGACATAGTGTTACCAGTGTTGCTATATCTCATTTCAGATCGAAATGCTATTGTTGCAGACTCATATACAGGACTTAAGAACATTTGCATTTAAAAAACTGAAAATAGGTCAACGGTTTTCGTTAAATTATTTTTCTAATGTAGTTATGGGGTACGCAATTGCATGTATACAATACTATGCTGCCCAAAAATTACATTTGAGCAAGGCGGGTTTGATTTGAAGTGAGAGAATAACTCCTAAGAAATTAAAGACGAGTTGCTAGAAAATCTCTTTTTATAATTTATTCTTGTTTTCTTTCATAAGTTCTTACAATTGAAATCTATACATATAATAAAACTGTAAATTCCTATAATAAAACTTAAAATGTTCTTTCTGTATTTTTATTCTTGAACAGGCATCACTCAAAAACTACTGCACGAAATTAAACGGGGTTTTCGTACACCACGTAAAAAATACTAAACGAAATTGAAACCGATTTTCGGAGCTATATTGCATTGCTTACATGATCTCGCATTGAAAAACTGGGCCTTAGATCCGCCATCCAGAAGCTGAAACCTAATCAAAAATATTTTTCCTTAAATTTAGAATTTACTTAATTTTTTCTTGATCATGATCTCGAATTTGCATTCAATGAAGGTTATAATTTTGTTTTCTTTATTCTCCTTTCGCTATCTTTATGAGCAGAGCAGACTGGCTAACGGAAGGGGGATGGTACTTTTTACATCTTCTTATTCTTCGGTATCCTTTTTGTTAGTGTGTTTGCTGGATTGTGTGTTGTGTGCGTTCTGGTGGGGATTCCCACTAGGGAAGTTAAGCTAAGATTAGACGGAATGTAAAGACTAAACCCGTATTAATAAACATGAGTTATCTCTAACAAAATCGCATCATCACCTCCCCGTGGTGCCCGCTGGATAGCTATCTGATAGTGAACTAACGATGAGCGTATGCTGAGTCTGACGATATATGGGTAGCTGAACACTCGGACCTGCGTAAGCACACCTGGGTCAACTTCAGCGCGCATATGTTTAACCGGACGAGGCATTTCTTGTTGACATGATCGGCTGAAATATGCGTCTCAGAAGTCTGACAAGAGGTCCTCAGAAGGAGGACGTGCGGCGGATGAATTCTCCCGATGGAATCAACGGTGACGTCTACAGGCCAGCGGAAACCTTACCGGAGCTACTTCAACATATTTGAAGCTGAGGTCTGTAAAGATTTTCAATACTACGTCAGGGTATTGAAAAAGAGATGGTGGCGGATGAACCCTTAATGGGCCAACGGCAGCGCTCATATCCCCGAAGTGGGTTACTGACATCGGTGTATCCGGCCCCTCGTCCTAGGGGTTGCTAAGAAAGGATCTGGTCCTCCAGGTTGGGGGTTGTGCCGTCGGGTTAACTTCCCTACCACGTAAAAAACCTTCGGTTACGAAGCAACCAACAGCCTCGGATACGGATGAATTTACTGTTGACGACCCAAGCAAACGTAAAAAGGATAACGATCTTCGTGTCTGCACGTGGAATGTTAGGTCCCTCTACAAACCACGTGCAGCCGAACAACTTGCGGAGGCCCTAGAGTGTCTCAAAGCAGACATTACCGCCATCCAAGATGTGCGATGGGATGGGCCGGGCAAAAGGAGTATGAAAAACTGCGACATTTACTACGGCGATTGCTACTGACAAAAAGGACAGCGTCTATTCGGGTGCGGATTTGTTATTGGAGGCAGACTTAGGGAAGAAGTCTTGAGTTTCAGGCATGTGAACGAGCGCCTTATGACTATCCGTATCAAGGCAAAATTTGCCAACATTAGCCTAATATGCGTTCACGCCCCTCATGAGGAGAAGGACGACTTCTACCAGCTCTTGAACAAGACGTATGAGCAATGCCCTAGCCACGACGTTAAAATTATCCTAGGTGATTTTAACGCAAAGCTAGGAAGAGAGGACGTCTTTTCAAGGCAGGAGGAGATGAGTTGGTAAGGAGCATGCACCAGCTCATCTGTAAAATCTGGTCGGACGAAAGTATGCCCGATGAATGGAACCTCAGCATCGTTTGCCCGATCCTGAAGAAAGGAGACCCTCTGAACTGGGCCAACTACAGAGGTATAAGTCTCCTCAACATCGCATATAAAATCCTGTCTGCCGTATTATGTGAACGCCTAAAACCGATCGTCAACAACCTGATAGGTCCTTATCAGTGCGGTTTCAGGCCGGGAAAGTCCACCATTGACCAAATATTCACACTGCGGCAGATCTTGGAAAAAACCCATGAATACAAAATCGATACGCACCACCTCTTTATCGATTTCAAAGTTGCCTATGATAGCGTGTATAGAGACGAGTTATACAGAGCCATGTCTAGTCTTGGCATCCCTGCCAAGCTCGTCCGTTTGTGCAGAATGACGATGGAGAACTCTCGCTGTTCCATCAAAGTCGGTAAGAACATCACCGAACCGTTCGATGTCAGGAAAGGTCTTAGACAAGGTGACGCGCTATCATGCGATCTCTTTAATATAGTACTTGAGAGAATTGTACGAAACTCACAAGCCAACACCGGAGGTACAATCTTTTACAAGTCTGTACAACTACTCGCTTATGCCGATGACATTGACATAATCGAAAGAACTCAGCGGGTCGTCAATGGGGCATTTACGAGTATTGAGATCGAGGCAGCAAAGATGGGTCTAGCGGTCAATGAAAGCAAAACAAAATATATGCTGTCTACAAAAAAGGACACACAACATCGGCGTCTTGGACAGAACGCCACAATAGACAGATATAATTTTGAGGTAGTAAAGGATTTTGTCTACCTAGGCTCTATGGTGAACTCCGCAAATGACATCAGTAGGGAGATCACACGAAGAATTACTCTTGCCAAAACGGCAATTGAGTAGCAAAGCCCTATCTCGATTTACTAAGGTAACTCTTTATAAGACTCTAATCATCCCAGTCCTGCTGTATGGCTCAGAGGCATGGGCTTTGAGAAAACCGGATGAGGATGCCCTTGGTTATTTCGAGAGAAAAGTTCTTCGAGCGATCTTTGGTCCCATCTGCATAGACGGTGAGTGGAGGAGAAGGTACAATGCCGAACTATACGGCATGTACAAGGACATCGACTTAGCCAGAAGAGTTCACATACAGCGACTAAGATTGCTGGGTCATTTAGAGCGGATGGAGCCCAACGTTCCCGCTAAGAAAGTTTTCGAATCCACCCCGGATGGACGACGCAGTAGAGGACGACCTCACGGTAGGTGGCGCAAACAAGTGGAGGGGAACCTCAACCAACTTGGCGTGCGCAACTGGAGGCAGCTGGCTCGTAATCGTGCTAGCTGGAGAGGTTTGTTGGTTGAGGCCCAGGTCCACCCCGGACCGTAGCGCCATCTAAGTAAGTAAGTATCTCTAACTCATGGCTTACGCAGTGGATATGTTCCAATCCTAAGTAATAAAAAAAAATCGATTTAAACTGCCGTTTGTTAACTTGTGGTTAACTAACTTACCGATTTCGCGAGTTAACGAGTTGATAACTTTGCAAAATAGTGCGTGTGTGTAAAATTGCTACAAAGATACAAAATAAAAATGGTTTATCATGAAAAATTCAGAGACAGGTATGAGAATCAGGGCAGTACTATGTAAATAGAAAACGTTACTTTTCTATTAACACCCAAGTTGTGTGAGAATCCCAATTAAGAATAAGGGATGTTGTCGCTCGCTGGTGTGAAAGTACCCATGATTTTCGAGTTTTCAGAGAGAGCAGGATAAAAGCTCGTTTAGAGAGGTTCAGGGGTTGTCTTTTAGGAGATGGTGGTTATGCATGCACCAACCATTTTGTTTACGCCCGTTTTAAATCCCAGAAATCCTGCAGAGCAATGCTGCAATATTGCTCCTCTAAATACGATTGGACGAACCATTTATGTTTGGAAGGCCAGATTTCTTACCTGAGCAATTATTATGACGGTTTCAATACAATACCCCTGTTTTTTTTTGTTTGGCACATCAAAGTGAAGTAAAGTAGGATTTTGCATGCAAATCTACTACAATATCCCACTGCCAATGACTACCAATAAGTTCTGCAGCCAGATTCAAGTGTAGATTTAATCGACCTTAAGAGTCCATTCACAGCTCGGCGACCTGCGAGCATATTTATAAGCACGGCCTTGGCAATTTTGCACCTTTAAGGTCGATTCACATCTCAGCGACCTGCGAATGCCCGAACTGCGAACAAACCCATTTTAGCATATTTATAAGCACAGCCTTGGCAACTTTACTATTCCAAAAGAACGGAGCTTAATTTATCTATCGATTAATATAAAAAAAGTTGAATTGTAATTAGTTTTTGCAAAGAAATTAACAATTCGCCGATTTTTCCGCGAATAAGCGAATGCTTTCGCGGATATTACCTTCTGATTGAAAGCTACGCTATGTATTTATGCATTTTTAACGTTTAGGCAATTAGTTATAAAATGAATGACAGCTCAAATTCGCGGATTGGCGCTACCAAATAAAAAAGCAGCTGTGAAGGAAATGTCAAAATTTGCGAATATTCACTCGTTCGCATTTGCAGGTCGCTGAGCTGTGAATCGACCTTGCTCATGGTTTACGCAGTGCATATGTTCAAATCCTTATTAATAAAAAAAAAATCAGACTTAACTGACGTTTGTTAACTTGTGGTTAACTAACTCGCCGATTTCGGGAGTTAACGAGTTGATAACTTTGCAAAACGGTGCGTGTGTGTAAAATTCCTGCAAAGAAGATACAAAGAAACGATTTATCATTAAAAATTCAGAGACAGGTATGAGAATCAGGGTTATACTATGTAAATAGAAAACATTACTTTTTTATTTACACCAAAGTTGAGTTCGAATCCCTCTTAAGAATAAGGGATGTCATTACTCACTGGTGTGGAAGTACCCATGATTCTCGAATTTTCAGAGAGAGCAGGATAAAAGATCGTTTAGATAGGTTCAGGGGTCGTCTTTTAGGAGATGGTGGTTATGTACATATGCACCAACGCTCTTTTTACGCCCGTTTTAAATCCCAGAAATCCTGCAGAGCAATTCTGCAATATTGCTCATATTGCAACTCCAAATACGGTTGAACAAATCTTTGGTGTTTGGAAGGCCAAAGGCCAGATTTCTTTAAAGAATGTAAAAACTATCATTATAGCCCTAGGCGTTCTACATAACCTGGTCAATTATTATGACGTTTCAATAGAATGTATTAGATTTTGTTTTCTTTTTGGTACAATTAAGGACAGTTGTTGCCATTTGCAAACTCTAGATATAATTAAAACGGCAGATAGATATTGCACAGAGAAAACATTTTTATTAATAAGAAAATTTTACTAATGGATAACCTCGCTAACTACGAGTTAGTTAACTCATTGTTTATCGGTGTGTGCGCGATTTTTTATAAATACGGTTGCTAATTATTAAGCAAATAAAAAAATTTTAAGCACTTTTCTCACTTCGATTGCTAGTTTTTCCGCCATTTTTAATCCATATTAAACGTCAGTGTGATAGCTGCTGCTACCAACTTGTGAAAATGAAATTTCTAGGTGAACCAGAAGGGTTTTTTTTTTATTTTGAGATGAACTAGTTCAGTTAACGGGGAAAACAAAACGCGGCTAATGTGTGTATCACACGATATGTGTATTGTGTGCCTGATTTTTGTTCGAGGGAAAAATTCCGATGGAAAATTTATTCACGATAACCCTGAATATGATTCGCGAGTTGAACGAAGAACCAGAATGCAGTTTTTTTTCGCGAATTATTCCCCGAATGGTATTTAGTCCTAACGTGAATAAACTTTCCCCTGAACCAAAAAGCAGTTTTCGAAAAAATAAAAAATAAAAAATCCAGTTCGGCCGAACTATGATTGACTATGATATTATGATTGACGAACTAGAATATGACGAAATAAAGAAACCAGTTGCAAGGAAATAGTGAAATTGTTTCAAATTATTCCTCTTCAAATCGCAAACTATAATAACAAGTAGTCAATATTAGATTTCAGTCCCAGTTCAATTTTCCGTCGAAAATCAGTTCTAGCAACTTTACAGAGGCTGAGATTGATACTTCATTTTCAGTTCCGGTAGTGTGAAGTTCCGTTTTTTAATAGTTTCATTAAAATCTTTTCTTCAAGGTGAATAAAGCTCTTGAGATTTTAAATCCACTTATGTAGATCTGGCTTAAAACAAAGGCCAATGAGGTAGGCGAAGACCCTTCTTTGCAAAATTGTACAACTTTCCGTAGTTTGAAGGGGTAGCCGAAAATAATAAGCGAGTTAAAAAAAAAAAACAAAAAAAATTACGTCGAATCTATTTATTCTACATAATTTGAGTTTTGCGTAGATATTCAGGGTTATCGTAAACGAATTTTCCGTCGGAATTTTTCCCCCAAATTAAAATTACATATCTTGAAAAAGAGATGAAGTAATACCCCGTAAAAGAAATAGGCATCATGAATGATGATAATTCAAGGGATTTGCAATGCAATAACATTTTTTTTCTATCGGGGAAAAAATTCGCATTTTTTTTGGAAAAAAAAGAAAATTTATCCACGATAACCCTGATTTAGATCACCTCTAACCCTGCTTGTGGTGTTGATCTCTGTGCTCCTGTTATGTTTATGGATGCGTTGGTTTTTACAGCGCATGCTGCTTTCCTCTTTTTTCTGTGTTCCTTTTCCCTCCGAATCAACTATAGTTCCAAGATATTTGGCTGTTGAGGAGAGTTTCAGAGGAGTTCTATCAAGCTTTGTCACTCCTGCTGCCATACGAAGTATCTTCATCTCAGCTGCCGTTAATTTACTCTCATACTTTTTGCACATCGTCCAACATTGTGAACCGTATGTGAACGCTGGACGCACAACTGCGGTGTAGAGCCTTCCTTTCAACTTAGGTGGCATTTTTCTGTCAGAGAATATAGCGGAATATTCTCGCCACTTCATCCACCCTACGCATACGCGATGATTGATGTCGTCATCACAGGTTGCTTTGCTATTGATCATAGATCCCAGATATTTGAACTTTTCGCACTTGGGAAGCACTGTTCCATTCTAATAAATGTCTGGAATAGGCCTGAGTGGAACAGAGAGTGGTCAGCACAAGTACTCGGTCTTTTTGAACTAATGCGATACCCATTTCCCTCCAGAACGTCTACCCACACATCAAGTGCTCGTTGCAGGGATGTGGGATCCTCACTTATGATGGCTCCATCGCCAGCAAAGAATAACTGATGTACCTTGGGGTTCATCACTTTACCTTCAAGCAGGTAAGGACTGCAATAGAAAGCAAAGGCTTAAGACGCTTCCCTGGTGCACGTCGACTTTGATTGGGAACTCATCGGTTACTCCAGCGGAGCATCTTACTCTTGTCTTTCCTCCTTCGTACATGTCCATGATCATCTGTACATAGGTTTCTGGAACCCCTCGATGTCTTAGCGCCACCCATATTAGATCTCGTGGTTGTCTGTCGAATGTCTTTTCAAAGTCAACCAATACAATATGCAAATCCTTTAAGGAATCACGATATTTTTCCATTATGATCCTTATACTTGGGATTGCATCTGTGGTCGATTTACCCGAGACAAACCCGCACAGATCATCAGATAGCAGTATTATTTGGCAGTCGGCCACCTAATACCCGCTCAACGATCTTCATGGTGTGTGACATCAGATTGATCGAACGGTAGTTATCACAGTTTCGCGTATTATCTTTACCTTTGTACACAGGGAGAAGGTAACTTTCCCTCCATTGATTCGGTATTGGGTCACATTTCATAAATTTGGAGATGAGAATTCTGTGCCATCTGAACTCGATGTCTCCCATCTTGTTCCACAGAACTCAGAGGACATCTCGTACGGCCCAACCGCTCTTCGTTTTTTAGAGTATTTGACCACCTCACTAACTTCTTCGACTGTAATGCCGGGTATTTTTTCACAGTTAGTGGTGGCTCTTGGAAATTATACCCCGGGAAACTGTTCATTCAAAAGTCGTTCACAATACTGCCGCCACCTCTGTACGATTTTGCCGTCATCCACAAGAAGCTGGCTATGAGTATTGTTAATGAACTTTGGCGAACGAATCTCCTGAGCATTCCTCCATCTTTGAGCGGATATTTTCAAGATGGTTGCGCTTTTGTTCATATTTTGTGTCGTCGTACCTAGGGCTTGTCTATCAGGCAGAATCCTTAGATCTACTCTCACCTAATTCTATGTTGATTTTTCTACTGTTAAGTATTTCATCGATCTTCTTCTTCTTCCTATTTCGGCGAGGTTATGATCCGAAAATAAGAGATCATAACCTTCCCACTTCACTACATTTTTACTGATCCGCCTTCAGTATTTCATCTTTCTACGTTCAACTAATATTTTATGCAAAAGAAATTATATTTTTGAAAGTTAATTTAAAAAAATCTTATTTTCTTTGCAGTGACGGTCGTTATTATGAAACAGTCAAGGCCAACTTTGAGCGTGCCGATCGTGTAACAGTCGTTCGCACAACGACCTGTTGTCGGGTGTCACCATACCACTTGCTACAGAATTACAACGAATTAATTTTCAACTGAAGTGTGGACAAACAGACCTTCTCTACAGATACTAGTCAAATTTTTATTCATGTGCTTTGTTTTTTTTTTTTGTAAATAAAAACGTGTTCAGATTTTAATGTAAAATGACAACGAAGTATAAATAAGACCAGAATTAATAAAAAAAAAAAAAACGTACATACATGCAAATTTTATTATTAAATAATATATTTTATTTATATATCCTTTAAAATTGTGTTCACTTTTTTTTTCTTATTTTTTTTTTATTTGTTTTGCTAGCGATTTCATCATGATCAGACTTCACAAAAATAAATCATCACTTTTTTATTTTTATATTGTTTTCTCCCTTCTTCTTGTTGGCTACGATTAAATGTTATAAAATAGTACAATAATAATCACCCTTAAATTTATTTCAATTTTCACTAAATATCTCTATAAAAAAAAACACAAATAAAAAAAAAATTAATAAAAGAGTAAACAAAAAATCTAGAAACAGAAACAATGATAAACTGAAGAAAAAAAAAAAAGAAATAAGGATGCATGACTTTTTTTTTTGTTTTCGTTAAAAAATTGTTTAACCGGTAAAATGGTGCAAAGGTGTGGACAAACTCGGTTCACGAGAACTTCCGAGTTTTGATCTCAAGTTGCAAAGCAGATCTATATACAATTTACATCTGATTCCTCGATGGTGACTCACTCGATGAACAGGAGGCAACATTGAAGATGAATGAGGCGGTAACGGCATCGGGTAGTCGTTGTTGTTTTTATTTTTATTTATTTATATGAGCGTTCGACTTGGCTTGGTGTGTGTGTGGATAAGTACTTACTCCTGGGTTTCAACTGGCGGTGACAATCGAAAATTGCGAGTTACAGTGCTGCTACTATCTTCGTCGATATTACTGCTGGAGGACGCTGTACCCGCCATAGTCGATGCGGCTGCTGCCGTAGGGAGTGAAGTTCCGATTGAGGCTGCAGCTGCGATTAGGCCCGGTTCTGGAGTGTTTCCTATTCGACGAGGTTCGTGTCCGGTCGCCATTCGAAGTAAATCTTGGGCGTTATTCTTTAAAATTAAAAGCATTTTAGCTACAATATGTTAAGTAGGGACTAGAAAATCATTTCTACATTGTTTGGTCGCTCGTCTTGTTGATTGTTGGCTGGAATTGAATTATTCTCGTCGGGTCTATCTGTATACACCATAACTTCGTGGCATAGTGGGCAACGATCCTGCACGTAGAGCCATTTACGAAGACACATACCGTGGAAAAAGTGTCTACAGCGAGTGATTTTAGCCGATTCCATTTGCTGAGATAATAGACAAGAAATATAATATAAACCAATTAATTGTGCGCGGCGTATCGCAACTTACCTGATGGCAAATAGCGCAGACATCATTCAAGTTGGTAAGTTGTGCCTCTGTAGCTTCGGGTAGGGCAGAAATTTTATCTACAGCCGATCTCCTCTTCATGAATATAGACCATCCAGCACGAGCCTCACACCAGATGTTGAAATAGGCATGAATGCACATCATAATGGCTCTGATGGCGCCCCCTGTAGCATTTTGTGCTATCAAGTTATATCATACGGTACACCAATCAACCAAATAAAAATACATGCACACAGTTTGTTTTGTTCTTTTTGTTTAAAAAAAAATGTAATTCTTCATGACAGGACGATGGACGCAAAGAATGACGAGTGAAATGATTGACACAAGAGCAATAAGTAATTACTACAAAACTAGAGCAATGTTTTAAAAGCAATGAGATCCTAATTAAACCTTCCTGTGCCTGCCAATGAAGATTAATAAAAACTAAAAAAGTAACAGAAAAGGCCCCAAAAGAAAGTCATTAAATTAAAACTCCACAGAACCCTCAACTCGAAAGTCACATTAACTGCAGAACTCGACACAAAGGTAAAGACTTTCGAAAAATCCTTTAAAATAGCGTATAAAGTCTCGTGTGCAACAAGAAAACATTCCCTCCTTGGTGGAACGAAGAATACAAAAAAAAAAATACAAATATTTGGCGCAACAGCTCTTTAAAGTGCCAGGGCCTAGCTTCTCGCAACCACTCATGTTGTGTGCGTTATATTTTTCACACGAATGGGAGGGACCTACAGTTTAATGCCGACTCCGAGCGGCGATTTGAGAAACTTTTTCGTGACAACAATATCCTCGGATGTTTGTCAGACGCTCGCGAGAGGTGGGACCGTGAAAAAACTTTTTGGTGTTTCATGGCTCACACCCATTTTTAGCGGTATACTAAATAATCACGTACCCCACTCGTGGAGTATGCTGATGACATGGTGATCTTAGTGTCAGGAATGTTTCCTTCCGTGATTAGCAAGATCATGGGAAATGCTCTGAATAAAGTAAGAACATGGGCTACAAAAAGTGATCTTGATAACAATTCAAGTGAGACTGAACTGATGATTTTCACCACCAAAACCAAATTCCTGATTTTATACTTCATCGGCCACTCTACGTATCGCTAGATATGGTAATCAGAAAAACCTTCGATAAAAATGGGGTCTTCAACTCAAATTGACCCTATAGATGCACAAAGGCGTAGTACTCCCATTTCTCACGTACGGGTCACTAGTATTGTGCACAGCGCTGAATAACGGCTACAACATAACCAAACTTAACAGGATAAAAAGAACAGCATGTATAGGTATCACAGGCGCTCTAAGATGAGCTAAGTCAGATGCTCTCACAGTGTTCCTGCATCTTCTAGACCTACATATCAAAAACATCACAGCTTATAACGCGGTCAGAAAAGCTGGGCGCTGGACTTCAATACCCTACGGGTATAGCAATATTCTGGATTCGTTACCGTGAGACCCCGAAACAATGTACCCAAGTCCTTAGTGGGATCCTCCTGCGGGATGAATAAAGAGACGCTACTCGCCACATACAAGGCAATCGGGCGCTCCCTACTGAACTATACAGCACCCATTTGGGTGAGTGACACAAACTGGCAGCATTGTCAAGCCTGCCAAAAATACGGCCATAAGGACCATCACCGGATGTCACCTCAATGCCGAGACGAAGTTGCTTTCAATAAGGGACCACAATACAATGCTTTCCAAGCAGTTCCTTCTAGCATATCACCTTCAAGACCACCCTAATTATCCGCTGACGACGGTATTACAACCACCCCGTTCCATTCGCAAAGGGCTTAAAATCTACAAAAATTACCTTGATGCCTACACGCAGGGTACCAGGATCGGCAGACATACATACCTACAAGGATGCATTGACATTCATCACACGACTGTGTCCCACTCCATGGAGAATCTCTGCCTCAAGGTGGTCCTTGGAGGCTGCCCACCACTCATAGCAGACGAAGAACGTAGTCTGCCACGGAGAACAAGGACAACCCTAGCTCAGCTACGCTCAGGTTGGTGCCGCTTTCTAAACAGCTACATGAACCGTCTCGACGCCTCCATAGAAGAGAAATGCACTGGCTGCGGAAATGGCCCGCACAACACCAATCATCTTTTCAACAGCCCAGCAAAGCCAACCGACTTGCGCCCTGATGCACTTGGACAGGTGGCTAATGATTTTGAGCTAACAATCTGCACTGACGGTTCAAAGATGGACTGTAAGGTCGGTGCGGGCGCGTTTTCGAAATATTCAAACATCTCAAAATTCTATAGACTTTTCGATACTGCTAGTGTATTCCAGGCGGAGTTATTGGCAATCCGAGAAGCTTGTCGTCAGATCAAACTACACATGAATACAATGCAAAACAAAACGTAGCCATCTTCATCGATAGCCAAGCCGATATCAAAGCCATTGCTTCGGTCACCACATACTCCAAACTAGTACACGAATGCCGAAACGAGCGAAACTCGTAACATAATTTGTATTGTGTTGTTGGTAGATTTAGCAACAAAATACATACAAATTACGTTACGAGTTGTACGGGAAAGACGATTTGCTCCCTTATTTGGTTTCCAAGGCATAGTGATATTGATGGAAACCAACACGCTGACGAACTAGCCCGACAAAGCTCAGCTCTACACTGGTCACTTGCAGAAGCAGTACACATTCCGCTTGGAGCAAAAATCTTGTAAATTTTTCTTCTAAAAGTCAATATCTTTTACCACGTGATACTTGTCGATAAAGGACCATGCAGCTCAATAGTACACATTGCCGCAGTTGCAACGTCGCAACTGAAAAAGAAACTCTGACTCACTTTATATACATCTGTCACTAGCTAGAGCTAGACAACGTGCACTCGTCAAATCATTCTTAAATTCACTTTCCAAGCTGTGCCTTGCCTCTCCATTATAACCTACAGACATTTAAGACTAATGTGCATCTGTGCCTCCTTTCCCTCTAACCCTTATCTCATGAATGCCCATGCTGTGTATTGAATATGCATAAAAAGGGTAGTAAACCCTTTTGTGCGAGTGAATTATAAAAATAAATTCAGCAGGATGGACTCATCAACAACCAGGTCACGTCAGCTTCTGGTAACAAAACGGTACTTTTGTGCCGGGTTTTGGGTTTTGTTTTCTGAGCCGTAATTTCTTACTACCTACTATAGATGCTAGCTCCAAGTCTAAAAACTTTAAAAATTTTTATTAAGTACCTTAGAATAAAAATAGACTATTTCAGCAATAAAACCAACATCAGAATCATAACTATGAGGATAACAAATGATGGCTGACCTAGTTGACTCATGTGATCCATACATACATATTTGGCGCAACAAATGAAGGGCCTAGGCCTAGCATCTCGCAACCACTCGTGTTGTGTGCGTTATATAAGTTATAAGTCGTTCAGTTCTTGACTTGCTATTCAATGATTACGAAAATACTTTAGACAGTCACCCTGATTGTGGTTGGCGTTTGTCGGTTTCGACGATTGTCGTTTGATTCATAGCTACGACCTTCTGACTGTTAAACATTACTAAGCAATTTGTTTGTCGTGTAGAATACGATTACAACTCATTCACAGTGAAAAAGTTATGAAAATGCATTCCTGCTACATCTGAAGAATAAAACGACAATCGCCGAAAAGCGACAAACACCAACGCCAATCAGGGTGAGTGTCAACAGAGTTAATTTGGTTGGCTTTGCACAAGACAGGTTAACTTAAAGCTATGGTTACGGTAACTTGCGCGGGTTGTAGTGGCGCTATAGGTCCAGTTAATAGAGGGGAATTAGTCATCCAAATAAAAAGACTCTGGGTTACCAATGAGATTTCTCTAAGAACTGAGCCAGAAAAAAATTTAGCTCAACGACTCTCTCTTTATCAAGATAATTAGGGCACCTAGCGATGGATCTAAAAGTCGCTTCCTGCATTAAGTTCGAAAAATCAAGATCTCAAATGGAGTTAGATATAGTTAGGACCTTGTCCAACTTGCCAATGTCGTTTTTATTAGTAATGAGTGATGTGCGCACACTGTTTTGTCGATAAAAAATTAAGAAATTCTCTGGATGATCACATCTTGTCTAAGATACCTGGACTACGCTGGCGACGTACTCGTACTTATTGTACTCGTACGTATATCGTCAACTCCTCCCTTGAAAGCATTTTGAATTCGTGCTGTTATATGGGTGCAGACTTGGAAAATGAAAAACGCTGCAAGCTTTTGTGAACCGGTGTCTACGAAATGGTTAAAGATTTTCTGATAGATGCAGACAAAATCAGACACGAGATTAAAATGAGGACAAATGTTCCTAACGGGTTCAGTTTTGCATTCGACGGAAGTGAGTTAAGCAGCAGAGCAACGAACGATTATCACTGTCAAAGATTCGTAAAGCAAACGAAAAAATAATAAATCGACTGAAAGCAATATATGTAAGTACGCGATTTACTATGTCGGAGACTTATTGAGTGAAAAGGGTCATCTAAGCCAACAGATCAACAGATTAATAGCTACAGCAAGTTTCTTGATTTTAAAATGGTTATCTAATAACAAGCTAAATATAAGTGATTATCACGAGCTGTCCTAGGTTAGATTAGGTTGAAGTGGCTGCCAGCAGAGAATCGCCAACACACTTAGACCAAAAATAGGTCCATTGTGATACCACATGGATCATGGGAGAAAGTTTCTCCTACCTACTCGTTAAACCATTTTGAGCTTCTTATGAAGCGTAGGAGGGTCTTTATATCGATGTTTTTCAGGTCGCCTATGTCGTTGTAATAGGGGGCTCTTAGCTGAAGCTTTCTTCTACGGGAGAGAGCTGGGCAGAAACAAAGAAGGTGAGGAATAGTTTCTTCCTCTTCTTCGTCCATGCAGCTTCTATAAAAGTCGTTCGAAAAAAACGCCTAGCCTTGCAGCATGCTTGCCTATTAGACAGTGTCCAGAGATGACACCTATTATAGCGCCGATATGCAATCTGTTGAGAGAAATTAAATTCTTAGAACGTTTCAGATCCAGCTTCGGACAAATTCGTTTTGTCGCTAGACATGTGGATCCACTTGTCCACCTAAGATTCGTACTCTCGATAGCATCCAGCTTCCTAATATCGACCAAATGGTGAGGACTTGTAAACGATGTGTGCAACGATCAACGTGGCAGAATGGTGATGATGTTAATAAATTACCTACTTCGTGAAATGTTAGGGAGAGATTAAGTGCATTATTAGAAACCGAGAAATAAGACATATGAGAGTAAGAGCATTGCGTAGACGGCAAGAGTTATGCGATATAAAATGGGGTAAGTAAAATACATGGACAAAAAGATAACTACAATTCCCACCGTAGGACTTCGATATACTTGGAATCGTTTTAACGATACATACATACTCTTTAAAGACCGAGCCCTTGTCCCCTAATTGAAGTATTGAAATCTATTTTAAACAAATTAACTTGATTCTACTTCTTCTTCGTGTAAGAAAAACAACAACAAAGGAAATGCAAACGAAATAAAGATGTACATCCTCAGTCACCCTTAAGCAAATGTGAAACTAAAGAACATACAAAATAAAAAAAACAAAACTGCAACAGACCCTAAAATCTCTGTCTTTCAACGTTCAACATACAATGGAACTTCTCAACTGGGTGATGTTCTTCAACTATGAGCTATTTGGCAATACTTACCAGATTCGAAGAAGAGTATCCAAGCACCATTGAAGAAGAGCAAAATTCCGAAACAGAATTCTACCGAATTGCCAAAAGCACGCACATAGTACACATAGTCATCCAGTCTTTCCCAGAATGTGATCCTTCGAGCATCGTATAAAAAGAGTGTATATGTCGCTAAGCTGACTAGCACCTGCAAAAGGTAATCTTATTAGCAATGAGTACCATTATTTTCAATTCAAAAACCTTACCTTAACAATCACTTCAACAGAAAAGGCAGTAACGGCTAAGAGCCAAGTGGATGGGGAATGTCTTGACCACAGCACAAGGAGTAAACAAATCGGTGCCACCAATAAAAACATACATACAGCTAGCGCACGAGTGTGTCGCTTTCTCGATGGACTTCGGGCTGCGCTAAGTGACATGAGGATCGGAGAGACGATGTTATGAAGAAAATGAAATAATGCCGTTACCAAAAGGCACAAGTTTCTACACAGACGAATGAATCGCTTGTCAGGCGAGAGCGACGTCAGACCGGTCTGCAGAGCTAGAATGTAGAAAAGCACTGCGGATACGGTGCCCAATGATTTCTCTTCGTCCGCATCACTAGACATTAAGAACCATTGGAACATTTTGCCAATATAGTGGCAGACTATCGAAATGACACTGGTCATTCCGAGAACAGCTGTCAGGGTTTCACATCCGTCTGCGAGGAGTTTGTGCATGGTTCCTACAAGATTTAGTGTCATGTCTTTGGCGAATAGAAGCGATATTAGCTCCTGACCAATTCTGAAAAGGAAATCGTTACTGACATGAGCTTGAATGCATATACTCACACAACTTACCGTATGGACCAGAATACACGTAGGACACAGGGGACATTCAGTCTCTGCCATTCGTTCTCTATTAGCGCCGATAGACCAAAATTCGACACAAAATTCGTTGCGTATTCATAGCCGTTGAAGATGGTCTTACCCGCTTCCATTGCACTTGTGTAGAGAGTAATTTTGGTAAGGATAAATGGTATAACTCCAGCAAATGCTGGAGTTAATTTAAGGAACGACGAGGGGAATGGCAGCATTGCCAGCAGAATGGGACTGACGAATATCAGGGGCATCTTTTTCTGAAGTAAATCGTATCGTGGACCCAGATGGATGTATGCAAACAACATTCCCATGAACCATTGAGCTACTAGATGTGGAATGAGTGATAATACAACACCTCCTGGATCCAGTAGACGTGTTGTGTTGAGTGAGAGGATATCGACGAGGAGGCAGGGCCCACTCTCCATTAGGGCCAGTGCTGACACATTACTCCAGTATGAGAGAAACGTCAGACCCACTGATATTATAAAGAGGTAGACCATGACCAAATGCCGTGTCCATAGCATAAATATACAAGCTGCGCTGAGAAAACCTGAAATAAATAACATCATGTTAGTTTAGGTAGCTAAACATAGTTATAAGGATCAAAAGGAAAGTTAAAAGTCGAGAATCATCTGTGTGTCGTAACAGTGTTCGTACTCTTCACACTAACTTTTTACAAGCTTTTTGTTTCAAAAGCGGCTAAAGTATTCTTTCTTCAAAGGAGATGTCTATAATGTTAGGAGTTACTCCCGGAAGCTAAAAAGAACATGGAATCAGAACAATCAGTCACCATTAACCACTGCAAAGGCCGGACTGTAATTTAAAAAAATAATATCGTTTATGGTGCCAGGGGTGTACTCCATTTTCAGCTCTTGCTAATAAGCTAAACTATTGATAGCAGTATCTACTGTCAACAAGTAGACAACTTGAAGATTGCCATTGACCAGAAGAGGCCATATCCTGCAAAGCGAAAGGCTGTCATCTTTCGCCTTAACCACACACAGCCTCACACATCTTTGGCTACCCGTCAAAATTTATAAACTACACAGGACTCAACAGACCTTGCTCTATCTGATTTGCATCTGTTATATATGCCTGGCAGTCTCTTTTCTACCGCACATTTGTTGTTGAATATTTTAGAATATTCAACATCAGTACTAGCTGATACTCACGACTTTGTCTGCGCGGTCCACAATACATGCATACATGGATGAACCGATATCACTTTTAGAGTTACAATCTGCCCTTAAAACAATAAAGCGCATTGCATTGAAGCGCATTGCCAGGAGATATACCAGCAAGAAAAAAAAGCTTTATGCTTTTTTGCCGATTTTAAGGCAGCATTCGACACCGTCAACAGAAACTCGTTTATATATAAATTGTCTAAGAACGGCTTATCATCAAAGTTCTTACGGGTATATAAAAAGCTAATCACGAATACATCAGCTGCAGTATCAAATGTAGATGTTGTGTTCTCCTTTTTTAAGATTGACATAGGTGTTCCTCAAGGATGCGTTCTCAGTCCTATATTGTTCGCACTTTTTATCGGTGATGTGTTTGATTATTTGCCTGGTGGGGACAATTTCGGAAGGGTAGATGTTAAAGTTTTGCTTTACGCAGACGATCTCGTAGATCTAGCCGAAAGTCCAATTGCAAGTTTTGCAATTTGCGCTTCAATGCCGCTCAACACCCTTTAAAGAATGGTATTATATAGCAAATAAACACAGTGTTAGCTTCAACCTGGATGAGTTAAACCTTAACGATTGGCAAGATATGTTTTATAGCAGCATAGCAAAGGTCGACGAGTATTTATACCAACAATGTCTGAGCAGAGCCCGGGAGTCAACAAGCAGGCTTATTTATAAGGAACTTTGCTATTCTCTAGGTACAAGCAACTATTTTTGCAGGCAACTAACAGCCAGTCAGATAAGCTCGGTGTTTAAAATAAGAACGGAGGTCTTAGGTCTCAATTACATTCCGCATAGGCAAACTCTTTGAACAATTTGCACTCTTTGCAATAGAAATGAAAGTGAAGATGTTTACCACTTCTTAGTAGTATGCCCCATACTACAGGAGATACAACGATTGTATTTCTCCAGGAATTATCTCACACTTGAAGAAGCTAAGCAAGCTCCAAACGGTTCATATGGTTGGAAACGGCTCTCATCTTACTGTAGTCATGCCTATAACTATCGCAATAGTTTCACACATTTTTAAATGCGACTAACTATATTTATTAATGAATGGAATTAATCAAACTTGTAACTTTAGTTATTTATATATTGTAATCCACTATTTATTTATTTCTGAATTATATAGCATAGTTAATAATGAAGTCAATTCTCGGCAGACGGCAATTTATTGCTTATAAATTCCTTTTTCAATCAAAATGTTATATTTTAATGAATTGCAAAAAAACAATATTAATAATAATAATAATAATAATACATCCATACTTCCGGGTGCTAATAAAATTATACCATCAAAGAATATGCAACAATAGTGTCAACTTTTTTCGTTCCGTTGTGCCCCATAGGTAGGAAAAGAAATTTTTAGTTTTAATTTACTGTAATCCAGTAGTTCCCAAACTTATCTAATGTCTACTTTTATATTTAATGCATATGTTTATTTTAGAGCCTACGATTTTGAACATGTACTTACTAAACATGTGTACACGGAGTCCGGGAACTTAATATAACCCAATTTAAAATCCGTGTTCTTAATACACGTGTAATTAATCACTTTATTATCCGTGTACACGGATTTTTATGATTCGTTTCATTGTTGGCTGCATTTACAATTGATATGTTTTTGATTTTCTGGTTTATCAGTCAGTTCATAATTAAAGAGGGATAGAGAGATAGCCTACTACGTGTTTGGCTAAAGCTAATATTATAGTATAACTGTAGTTTGGTTATTTCTCAGTTAATACTCCACGGACTTCAATCAAAATTGAAAAGTGAGCAGAATTTTATACATGCATGGATATTGGATATCAAAAAAAAAAATCAATCATGTACAACATATGTCTGTACATATGTATGTATGTTAAAAAAAAAGCTTAAAAATGTTTAAATTTCTCAGCTAATTAATTTTTAACTAACAGCATATATGTATGTGCAAGTACGTCATTCACTTTATTTGTTTTGTCAAAATTCACTGTTTTGGTCCGTCGTGCAAGACTTTCGTTTTAAGTGTTGTTTAGTTAATTCTCAGTCCATTGCGATTTGATCTATTTATAGCTGGAAAGGTGAAGTCCTGTTTTAATTTTAGAAGTGTTTGTTTATTAATTAAAGTTAATATTTCAGTTCTTATTGCTTTTTATAATAACCAATCGTACATTGCTTCTTAATCGGAATGTTTAAACGAAAAAGCTGGGCTTGGAAGTATGTTAAACGTGAAGGTGATAAAGCTTTTTGTATGCTGTGCGATGGGAAAACCAATAACGAACTTTCGTGCGCTGGCGGAACGACAGGTGTAATAGGCAGACATTTGCTCTTAATTCATAAATTAAAATCTGCAAATGTGACCGCACCAAGTACATCAACAAGTATTGACTACGAGTCACACAACGCCGATGAAGAAAGTTTGGTAGTTACCATGGAGGCGAATGAGGCAATTGCCTCAGGGCCTCCACCTTCAGGGGCCCCCGCTTCCGGAGGCCCAAAAAAAAAAGTTCTGAACAAAGGAAAAAATTGCCAAAAAGCGAAAGAAAAGGGAGGGCTGATTTTACACTTGAATAACATTTGTTCGTTAAAATTGAACAGTAAAAGTAGGAGCCCCCAAAAAAATCTTGCCTCAGGGCCTCCGAAATTCAAGAAGCGGCACTGGTAGTAACTGAAAGTGAAAATCAAGCTTATGAAGAGTGTGTTGGCGGAAGAAAATTCAAAAAGGAAAAGAAAACGACAGAGACAGTCCTATGATCGTGACATAATTAAGCGAGTATGTAATCGAGAAAGAACAGAACAAATACACGCACATACAAGCACTGGCCAGATTGATAACCATAAATCAATTGCCACTTTCATTCTGTCCAAGTATTGGTTTTCAAAACTTCATGTCGGTTGTTGAGCCGAACTACAGTCAACTCCGCTTATCTGAACTACGCTTTACTGAAAAAATCGGTTAATTGAAACACATAATTTGTCACGGAACATTTTTTCACAATCTTCATACAAATTACTCCGCTTAACTGAAAAACCTGGTTAACTGAAAAAACTTTTACAACAGAAATTATTAATTTATACTCAAACCACTCCGCATAACTGAAATCAAATAACTTAATGCGCCCATCCCTAAAAGTGACCTGTAAATTAGCATAAAAATATTTATTTTTCCTGTATTTGTTTTTCTTTATTTACACGTTATCGAAGTTTTGTTTTGTTTCGAGTTTTTTTTTTTTTAATAAAATATTGACATATACAAATTTTTTGGATAAGTGAAATTGTTTTTCAGTTATCCGAACTCCGGTTAAATGAAATTTTTTTTCAGTTATCCGAAGTTCGCTTAAGAGAAAATACCGCTTAAGTGAAAAAATAATTGTGGCAAATTGGTGTTTCAGTTAAGCGGCGTCAACTGTATAAGCCATGCAAAGAATAAGTAATTAAAAGAAGATTAATTGCAGTAAAATCCTCAGTTGAACAAAAAATAAGAAGACATTTGTATGCTGCTACAATTATAATCTGTACAACTGATTGTTGGTCGTCGTTATCACAGGAAACCTATTTGAGTGTAACTGCACATATTATTAATACTTCTTGGTGTAAAAAGTCCTATACTCTCACTACGCATGAACTAGAAGAACGACATACAGCGAACAATTTGGCGGACGACCCACAAAACACATTTTCTAACTGGGGAATTACTGATAAAGTCACGGCTGTCGTTTCAGATAATGCTAAAAATATTGTTAATGCCATTTCCTTATTATCCGGAGATGTTTCTAGCGTAACATGTGCGGCACACACTCATCAATTAGCCATCAATAGTGCACTTAAAGACGAAAACTTGCAACAACTGATCCAACAATGCAGCAGAGTAGTTGGCCATTTTAAACACTCTACAGCTGCCAAAAAAGGCCTTAGAATTGAAACAAGATCAGCTTGGTATACCAAAAACATCATTAATGCAATCTTGTTCCACTCGTTGGAACTCGACATATACAGTGCTAGATCGGCTATCTATGAATCGATGTTCAGTATCTAATATCCTAGTCGATCGAACAATCACCAACGCAATTACATTATGTGCTAGAAATCGGAGAGAGTCAATGGGCAACTATTGAATCTTTGCTAAGAAGCCTAAAACCATTGCAAATTGCAACAACAGTGTTTTGAGGGTACACCAACTCCCCAGTTTCAATAGTCAGACCATTGTTTATGAAAGTAATTGAAACGCATTTAAAATTCTTAGAAGGCGAAGAAGAAATCATAACAAATTTCAAACAAACTTTGATTCAAGAAATCAAACAACGTTTTAATCTTGATTGGAACAGATAAAATATATCATTAAGACAATGTGCTTCCTTTCTGGGTCCAAGATACAAAGATTTGGATCATGAGACTTTATCTGCAAGAGAATACGAAACAATATTAAACATTTGCTTGCAAGTTTTTCACCGCAACCAACAAATAAAGAAGAAAATAAATTTTCCAAAAAGAGTGTTTTGCAATTTGTATATAGGGTTGAAGATTACGATGTGCTTGACTCTACGATACAGTTCGAAAGTTATCTGGCTGAGCCTCAATTAAGATTCGACTTGGATCCCTTCGAATGGTGGAAAACGCGAGCAGACAAGTACCCGAGAATAGCAGAAATAGCAAGAAAATACTTAGCAATACCAGAAACATCATCTGGCTCAGAGCGATCTTTCTCAACTGCGGGAAAAATTGTTACATAAAAAAAAACGGTCTTTGTCTGAAAATGTTAATATTTTAGTTTTTCTATATCAAAATAGATAACTTATTGAATATAATGTTTTTTTCAACCAATTTGTTACGAACTAACTTCCTTTAAAGCTTATTTTGATATTATATAATGTGCCAAAAGTAAATATATTTTAATTACACGGATAATTAATTAAAAATACGGATATCCGTGTATTTAAATATCCGAGTACTTAAAAATATCCGTGTTTTTATAATTACATGGACTCAAATCCGGATCCATTAATTAGACGGATATCCGTGTAATAGAGAGCACTTCTATTTATTGTATATATCATAACCCCCATGAGAAACATTGTGATAATTCTAATTGCAGATAATGACCATGCCTGAGGTATAGAACGGCAAAGGTTTTATTAAAATGTGTCCAGTAGTTTTTGCGTGATGCGCGCACATACGCGACCCTACTTATCATTTTATTAAATGTGTATATAACCTTAATTTTTCCGTCGACATTTTTTTTAATTGAGAAGCTTTTCGATATTGTAATTGAGTCTGAGAATTTATTTCAGCAGAATTTACCACAAGAAGTTATTTAAGAAATGCATGCCCCAGGAAAATATGAGTGGCAAATGATTGCATTACATTGTTAAAGATATCTTATTACAGATTCAAATGGTATTGATGCAGAATCATATACACGATTGAAGGCCATCAGTATATCAAGAACTTAAGGTAAACCAACCTTTCTCGTTGACATTCTTTTCTAATATACTCGTTATTATTGCGACTGTAATTATGTGCTTTCAGTATTATATTATACAAAAATTTTAGTCGAAGAAAGATCAATTATTTGCTACAAAAACAGTTTAAATACAAATAGTAATAATTATGATGCGATTAAGCAACTGCGTTATATTATTTACTGGTACATATGTAATTAATGATTAAGTCGTTCCTTGAATAACCACCGAAAATAGCTTCTATTAAAATAAGAACACTAACAGGAGCACAATTAGAATAAGCAATCGACACACCACTAACAAGGGACACTAGGGGAAAATTACCGATAATCGAATAAAATCTAAACACGTGCCAGAACATATACATATGCGTTTTCACTTAGCATAGGTCTATCAACTAATACTCTCCCTCCACCTTCAAGTTGGTGACCACTGGGTGCATATTACCTTGATCCGAGAAATGGGTAACCAACCCCTTTGCAGGACCTTAGCGGCAGCTGACGAGAGAGGAGGGAATAGTGATTTCTTACTAGAGTATTTCTTCTTGTGGAAGCGGACGATATACCTAGATGGAGTCAACGGTGGCGTCTACAGTTCCATTTAGGTTGAACTTAGTGAACACCTTGCGCAAGCTGCTTTGACGTATTTGGATCACAGGTCAGTAGGGAATTTCCAATGTTAGTCAGGACCTTGGAATAGAGATGGTGGCGGAGGAGTCTTCAATGGGCCAACAGCGGCGCTCATACTCCCGTAGTGGACTACTGACACCAGTGTACCCGGCCTGCGTCCTAGTGGTATAACAAAAGGAACTACCCCCCAGGTCGGGGGTTGTGCCGTCGGGGGAGCTTTCCTACCACGTAAGAAAACAATGGTTCAGAAACAACCACAAGCCTCGGATAAGGAAGATTTAACTGTTTGCGACATAAGCAAACGAAATAAGGACAACGACTTTCGGATCTGTACGTGGAAATCTCGGACCCTTAACAGACCACGTGCAGCCGAACAATTAGCAGAGGCCCTAGACTGCTATGTATAAAACAGATATAACCGCCAACCAGGAAGCGCAATGGAATGGTCCGGGCAAAAAGAGGATGAAAAACTATGATATTGCTACAGAGACAAAAAGCAGTGCTTATTCGGATGTGGATTTGCTATACGCGGCAGACTTAGGCAAGAAGTCTTAGGCTTCCGAAACGTGAGCGAGTGCATTATGACAATCTGGATCAAGGCTAGATTCGATAACATAAGCCTAATACTATGTACCCATGCCTCCACGGAATAAAAGGACCCTGCCAGCAAAGCTTGTTTCTACGAGCCCCCCGACAAAACATACGGGCAATATCCTAAATACAACGATAAAATCGAATTGGGCGATTTTAACACCAAAATGGGGAAGGAGGACGTCTTTGGTAGGGCAGTCGGTAAACATACCCTTCACAACACCACGTCTGGCAACGGATTAAGGCTAATTGATTTCGCTGTGGAGTCATTATAGCTAGCCAAAGAGATTTCGGGCGATAATTAGAGCAAGAGGGGGGTTAAGGGGTTGGGGAGTACCAAGTACTCATACTCATACTGCTCATCTCAATATTCATTAGCAGGCATGGCGGTCCAATGATCATGTAACGATCAACCAAATTGATCACATTGCGTTGGACGTAAGACATGCGTCTAGTATTCTGGATGTCCGGAGCTTCCAAACGACCAACATAGACGCGGATCATTACCTTGTTGTAGCTAAGACACGAATGTGGATATCCCAAATTGAGCAACAAAGAAAATCGAAAAGCTACAATCGCAAGAGACCGCTAGAGTCTTCGCTGAATGTGTATCCCGAAATCTCTCAATCACCCTTATGCCGGCAGCATAACGTGCCGAAGACCAGTGGCAACGCTGCCACCATCCCGCCAGAAACGACGCAACTGATGCGCTGGGGCTCGCCCGAC
Source organism: Brachypalpus laphriformis (assembly GCA_945910035.1). Lineage (NCBI taxonomy): Eukaryota > Metazoa > Arthropoda > Insecta > Diptera > Syrphidae > Brachypalpus > Brachypalpus laphriformis. The sequence goes on from OX246754.1 coordinate 285,921,277, forward strand.
CTACACCGCGAAACCCCTGGTTTAACGAAGAATGCCAGCGAGTGCATGCAGCAAAACAAGAGGCATATAAAGCGGCGCTGCAACAAAAGACGAGAGCTGCTCATGAGCTCTACGAGAAAAAGAGACGGGAAGAACATCGGCTTCTCCAAAAGAAAAAGAAAGAGCATGAGAAGCGCGCGATTAAGAATATTGAGAGCTTATACTCCAGGAATAATGTACGGAAGTTTTACCAAAAGGTAGAAAGAACGTGTCACAGAATCAGTACCTGTAGAGATGAAAATGGAAACCTCGTAGTAGAATGACAGTCGGTGCTGAGAATATGGAAAAACTACTTTTGCAGACTGTATACGGCGACGAAGACCAACATCCCGCTGTCAGGCAGAATGAACCATTCAACATAGACGATGACGAAATTTCCGTCCACCAGACCAAAACGAAGTGAGGATAGCAATATCCAAGCTAAAATCCAACGAGGCTGCTGGACCTGACGGTTTACCGGCGGAACTTTTCAAGGCAGCTGGTGATGAATTGCTAGATTACATACACCAACTCATCTCTAAGGTTTGGTCAGACGAGTTCATGCCTAATGAATGAAATCTCAGCATCGTTTGCCTGATCCACAAGAAAGGAGACTCCCTCAACTGCGCCAATTATAGAGGCATCAGCCTCCTCAACATTGCATACAAGATCTTTTTTGCGATATTGTTTGAACGCCTGAAACCTTTCATCAACAGCTTGATTGGCGCATGTCAGTGTGGTTCGGCAGATCCTGAAGAAAACCCAAGAAACCAAATCGATACTCATCATCTCTTTATCGATTTCAAGGCCGCTTATGACAGCATGTATAGTTTTGACATCCCTGCCAAACTTCTTTGTCTGTGCAGGATGACGATGGAGAAGGCTCGCTGCCTAATGCAGAATGTTTTGTTCCTTTATTTTTATAACATTTTGCAATTGTAACAGAACTTATGGCTAAGGAAATTTTCCGTAACCTCGCAAACGTCTCTAAGAGCGTGGTCACACTTGCCTACCCATGAACGTCATTCTCATGAACGCAGTGGGTACACACAAAATAAGGCTTCATTGGAATGAACTCAATTTTGACAGATGGGGAACGCTGAAATCTAAAACATAAGATATCGTTGAAGTATTATAGTAGGTTGACACGGATAACATTTTTGTAGTTAAAAAAAAAAAAATGTTATGACTACGTATTTGTGTGGTTTTTCCCAAAGTAATTTGTAGTTTGCATAAATTTCGAAATGGTGCATATTTCTGTTGCCGTCATTTATGATTTGTCCATTATTTTAATGACTGTCTTCTTTTGGTGGGCGTCATTAGAAAATTCCCCCTCGCACTCTACTTTTCGACTTCCGCACACTGTTCACCCTCCGACGATTAGCAAAATATGAAGAAAATGTATGGAAGGTAACGCTTTGAAAACAGAACACTTATAGCTCCACAAAAGAATTATATTTTTGAGTCTTCCGTAGTGTAAACCCTTCGACGCACGGTCGGAAAAAAATTATAAAATCTGTCAGAAACGAAACGCTTTGAGAAAGGAACATTCATTCTTCCACCGAGAATTATATTCTGGAGTGGACTTTAGGTGGATTCTGACCCTGTTTAGACGTTAACTGATGTATGCGCTATGTCGATAGGCTTTGGGTGAAAAGAGTGACAGTCATGAAGGAAATATAAAAATTGAAAGGAGTCATGTTCCACACCCGAAATGTTCCATTCTCTTACATTTTTTCATTATTAGTTCAATCGTGAGATCGAGGGATATGGATATTTCGATGAGAGAACGCTGTCCGATACACAATTGTTTCAATTCACTTATTACACAACGAAACCTTGGCAAGTAGTGCAGCACTAGCGTGTGTGAACACGACATGTTAACATCGCACTCATCGTCTCGTCTTGTCTCGTGCGACACGACTTTCATTCCCATGATAATATAGCCAGGCTCTAATGTATTTACTTATTTTACATTGCGCTCATAAGTAGCCAAGAACACTTTTAGTTTTCCCTAAACTCTCCAAACTTACCTAATGTTTACTTTAATCGTACCTGGTTTTGCCTATCTTTTTAATGTTTGTGTTCATTTATTTTAATATATTACTCCCCTTAAAGAATATCATGATAATTCTAGTTGGAGATAAGGACCAATATTCTAGAGTATAGAACGTCAAAGTTTTGTTAAAATCTGTAAAGCAGTTCCTACGTCATACCTGCCCATAGACGACCCTAGGTATCATTTTATTATATTGTATAGATGGATGCACGACTGAGGTTTTCACGAAATTAACTGAGGCAGTGTCTGAAACCGGGCGCCGTGGCGTAAGTGGTTAGTGTGTCGGATCACTTCGCATGAGGTTCCAAGTTCGAATCCCAGAAAACACCAACAAGTTTGTTCACGGTCCCACCTCTTGCGAACGTCTGACAAACATCCGAGAGTATTGTTGTCATGAAAAAACTTCTCAAATCGCCGTTCGGACTCGGCATTAAACTGTAGGTCCCTTCCATTCGTGTGAAAAATATAACGCACACAACATGAGTGGTTGCGAGAAGCTAGGCCCTGGCACTTTAAAGAACTGATGCGCCAAATATTTGTATTTTTATTTGTAGTGTCTGACACCTTATTTTTTTTTTTATAACTCTGGGATAGGTTTTGTTTTACAATTGCATTGATGGCGTGGCTCTCCGTGATATTGTTACACACACCAATGGCAAGGAGGTTAAAAACAAAAGTTTTAATGCATACATATGATATTCTGTCCTATAACATTTCAATTAGAATTGACACATTTTTTTATTTTTGCAACAGAACCCAATATAAGTTGTTGCATATTTAGTGTTAACATTTCTCAAACAGACTTCAGTTCCAGGCGTCTGTCTGATAGTTGTTTGGGGAGCGACGAAGTCGCATGAACTGCTAATCTGCCTGGAAAGTGGAGTTAATTTAATTAACTTACTCGCTGTTAGTTTTCACCTATGTGTATACATTATACAAACATATTTAAACAAAAAAGTTTCATCCCTTTCCAGTTTGAGCCGTTAAAAAAACTTTTACATATGTTCATTTGAGGTAATAAAGTGCAATAAACAAAAAAAAAAAACTAAAATTCAAGACAATCGGAGGATCCGGTTTTCGGAGCTCCAGCCATTCGCTTGCAATCAATTCAGGTTAAAAACTTCGTTAAAATAACGCTTTTGGTATTTGAGTTAAGAATAGAAGAAAAATATTCCTACATTTGCCAAGGTATATTATTGCATATGTCATATAATAAAATTGACAATTTTCGAAAACCAGTCTTTAAGCAAAGTACAGAAGATATTCGTATTATATCTTCTGAAAACCTGGTACGCCATCCAGCGTTTATTTTGGGATTAGAATGAATATTCCGATTTCTTCTCGACATATATTCATATGTAAAGTGTGAATCAAATCAGTGCAGTCCTTTAGGCAGCAGTCGAGCGTACAGGGACAAACACAGAATCAGTAGACCGACGGCATTTTATACATAAAGCTTTCTAGGATCCAAAGAAACATCGAGCGCTCAGTAGCCCAACGCGTTAGCACTGAGCCGCTGCGGCCCATGATACATGATATTACATATTTTAAGCGGTAAAATGTCAATATTTCAATACGGCAAACGTGAAACATAAAACACATTAGTCACATAAATAAATGATAGCCCCTTATGGTAATGAAACCATAATGTAGACTTCATGGTGATGATATTGTCAGGCAGTTGATATCCAATCCCTACTATATAAATAAGTAGTAGTTCTTGTCGGTTTTTTTCTCTCATGTAAATCGTCATACAAAGCTCGATTTGAACTATTCGCGTATAATGGAAACGTTGCCTTCAAAAATTTACTTTAATTCACATTTGAAAATTCTTTACAGAATTTTGAAAATGTTTGGTTTCACACATCTTCGATTCAATTCGATGACTGGAACATTTGAAGAATCCGAACGCCAATATCTCTTCACCAGGATACTATACAATGGACTACAGCTTTACAGTGCAATTATTCTATTTTACTGTTGTTATAATTCATTGCTCTGGTATTTGAATGCATATGAAGGTTACAATACTCTTAAGTCAATTGCCGCCCAAGAACAATTCCTTAGACTTGCAGAGGGCTGCTCTGAGTTTTTTTCTACAATTGTTTTCGCAACTAATTATTTGCAACAGGCTCCGTTGTTACTAAGCACCATCAACGAAATGATAACAGTATTTAATTCAATAAGAGACAAAACCGATTCGACCCTTTACTATCTTTCAAGTTTTCAACGTGCTTATATCTTGAAATGCTGCCTCTTCGTATTCAGTTTTTTGTATGAATACATAGGAAATGGGATAGTTCTGATCTTTTTCTTCAACATTGCAGCCCCATACAGTCAGATGCTTTGCGATTTAAATTATTGGACTTACTTTTATTCTCAACTGGTCTTGATTTGCTTCTATATGAAAATGAATGAAGCTTTAAGGATAATTAGTCTGCGGAGTGATAAACATGAGTGCTCTCGTATCATAGGACAACTTACAGAGATTTCTTTTAAAATCCGTAAAATAAAGCTGAACTTAGACAAGCTTTTTTCCAAGTTCTTTTTCTGTAAATATTTGGGATTGTTTCTCGATATAAATCGTCTTTATAAACTTTTGAAGAGTACAATATTTGGGAATTATCATCTCGTGAGCTACATATTTTTATATTTTAAAATAATTTTAGGCCTTCCATTGGCTATTACCGTTACGTACGACATTTATTTAATTGGAAGACTTTCTGATATGTTAATTGAGTCGGAAAATATATTTCAGCAAAATTTACTGTTGTTTAACAACCGCAAGAAGTTATTTAAGAAAATCAGGCTCCAGAGAAATGTGAGTTGCGACAGATTGCATTACATTGTTTACATTTTACTATTTCAGATCGAGATGCTATTGTTGCAGACTCACATACAGGACTTACGACCACAAGCATTCTCCAAAGTTAAAGTATGCCAATCATTCTCCCTAAATTTCTTTTCTAATACAATTATTTCTTCTGTAATTGCGTTTTTTCAATACTATATGACACAAAAATTCCATTCTAAGAAAGGTGAATTGTTTGCTGCAAAGTGATTATTTTTAAATAAAATATAATAACACTTTTGAGTCTTGTAATGTTTACTTTAATTTTATAAGGCTGAAATTATTATTACATGAAATAGACATTTTCGCACATCGGTAACATTGGTGACGTTTTAGTACAATAAAAACGAACAAATCGTGATAGTCGTTATTACTCGTATGTCAAACAAAAGTGACAACCCTGATCTTTAAAGCCCACATTAAATTTTTTTTTATCACTTTCAACGTTTTTGCGACCAAAATAGTGGATTAGATTCAAACACGGGTAATCTTTTTTTACGAGTTTCAACTGGGACACTATGTAGCAGAAGCAAACAGTAACGTAAACACGGCATTTGGAGAAACCACAACTAGGTGTTGGTTTGGGAAATTTCGTTCAGGAGATGACTTGAAAATGAGCAGTCCCACTTAAGCGGCCATAAACAACGACGAGCTAAGGGTTTTGGCGGAAACCGGTGGAAGTCTAACTGTTAAGTGGGAAATACACAACAGAACTGCGCGTCGTACTGACTTGTGTTGTACCGTCATCAGCCCAACTGTTGTATGCAGCAAACAATTTATACATTCTGCCTACGATTTTATGTCATTTTACACATACACACCATATAATTTCCATACAATCTTTGCATGTGACAGCGGTTGTACAGTCAAGACCATGCGACCATTCGATATCGGTACAATGGTCGGTTGTGTGGATACACACGATAAAATCAGCGTTGCCACTTATGCTACATATGTAGCAAAAATCTTTCCCTCATTATGCTACATTTCTCCAAACAGTTTGGAGAAATAATTCATTATTATTTAGATTGCTTTTTTGCTTTTAACTCATATTATTCAGATACTGTGGAATTAATTTTACTGACTAAGGTGCTATTGAAAGGTGTGACGATATATGAGCCTTTTGACGAATTGGTAAGGTTTTGCTTGAGTTTTAAGTTTGCAGATAAATAAAATAAATTAAAAATTAGTAAATCAAATTACCACTGATAAATTTTATTGATTTATTTAATCTTTTTTTTTACCAATGAATTCCTATGTACCTAAATAAAAGCCTCCTCTCAGTGGTCTAATTATCACATTGGCCACTCCTCGATCATTGATCTTTTTGGTTTATTTAATGTTATGAATCCTTTGTCAATTAATTTATTACTTTTCTTTTATGTTTACGCTGTTGGAATGAATGAATATTTTTGGCAAACTGATTGCAGCCAATGTGGCTATCCGTCCAAAAGCCTCCTCTCAGTGGTCTAATTATCACATTGGCCACTCCTCGATCATTGATCTTTTTAACTTCACCCACGATAACACGGACTACACCCCACCGAAACTGAGATTTGACCGAAACATCCGTACGAGCATCCCTGAATGGGATGAATGGGACAACTCTCCCTTGTCGATGGTAGTTCGGTTCGCTTCTTCACAGATGGCTCGTCTTTGCGGCCCACCTGAAAGAAACCTTTAAACCGTACGATAGTCAAGTGGTTTACAATAACGTTAATAGGCCGGATTTACCATCTGGCAATTTAACACTCACAAGTGCAACGCTTAGGGAACTCAAAAATGAGATCGAGATTCTAAAACCTAAGAAAGCTCCTGGATATGATTTAATCACCGGAGAAATTCTCAAAGTTTTACCTAGAAAAGCTTTGATTAAGCTTCTCTATATTGTAAATGCTGCGCTCAGATTAAAACACGTCCCGAGCCAATGGAAAGTTGCGGAAGTAATAATGGTCTTAAAACCAGGAAAACCGCCAAAATGAGGTAAAATCGTATAGACCAATTTCGCTTCTTCCAGTCATAACCAAAATTTTCGAGAGGATATTACTAAGGCGTCTCCAACCGGTTATAGACGAGAATAATCTTATCCCTGACCACCAGTTTGGGTTCAGAAGTAAGCATTCGACGATTGACCAGGTGCATAGAATTACTGACGTAATCGAGAAAGCATTTGAAGAAAAAAAGATTTGCTCAAGCGTATTTCTTGACGTCTCGCAGGCCTTTGATAAGGTGTGGCATGATGGCTTGAAATCCAAACTACGACAAGTTCTCCCTGTGTGCTTATACGATATTCTAGTATCATATCTGGGGAATATACTCTTCCGTGTTAGACATGGAAACGAATACTCGCAGCTCAAAGAAATTTCGGCCGGCGTACCACAAGGAAGCGTTCTTGGGCCGCTTCTCTATCTGTTATATACTCGAGATATACCGAAAGAAGATGGCACTATCCTAGCTACGTTTGCCGATGACACCGCTATCCTAGCAGTAGGTAAAACAATCGAAGAAACGACTGAAAAACTGCAAAACGCGCTAAATAAAGTAAATGAATGGACGAGGGACTGGCGGATTGCTCTCAACGAATCTAAATCTGTTCACGTGAATTTCACTTACAAGAAAACTAATAACTTGCCAATCTTCCTAAACTCGGCCCGAATACCTTTTGCAAACGAGGCCAAATACCTGGGAATGACACTCGACGCAAGACTGAAATGGAATTTGCACGTGAAAATAAAACGTAAAGAACTCGAAATCAAATATAGCGAAATGTACTGGTTACTCGGAGAGCATTCCCAGCTCAGTACTGAGAACAAACTGCTTTTATACAAGCAAGTGCTAAAGCCGGTGTGGACCTACGGTATACAACTTTGGGGTTGTACCAAGAAAACAAATGCCAATATTTTACAAACTTTTCAAAATAAAGTGCTAAGAGAGATTGTCCAAGCACCGTGGTATATTAGAAACGACGATATCCACAGGGATCTCGGAATTCCGACAATCGAAGCTGAAATTAGAAGCTTCGCGAGAAAGCATAGAAACCGACTAATCGGACATGTCAACAATACAGTCCTACAAATATTGGATGAGAGCAATTTATTGCGCCGACTAAAAAGGACGAAACCCTTCGACTTGGCGAGATAATGATAAACCGCGTTTAGATTGCGGAACATGCAGGATCTTTCAGTGGAAAGTAACCTGCCAAACGTTTTTATTTCGTGAAAGAAAAATTGCTTGATAAGTTAATACTTAGTTGCGATATCTAACAAATTTATATCGAAGGGTGGTGTTTTTTTAATCAGTAAGAATCTGACACTACTATGAGCACGCGCTTACTATTCTCATAGTGTCTATGGAAGATTTTTCACCAACCCTCGAGAAAAAAAAAAAAAACAGATGGCTCTAAGACTGAAGGTGGGCTGAGTTGTGGTGTTTTCCCCGAAAAGCTCAACCTGAGCATCTCGTTCCGCCTACTTTCATTGTAACATTTTTCAGGCGGAGATCATGGAGATTAAGGAAGCCCTGTCCTGGCTGAAGTGTAATGTATCATATGTCAGGCATATTAGCATTTTCACTGTCAGTCAAGCAGCAATCAGTTCAACAGCACCGAGCAGTTCAACAGCACCGTGCAGTTCAACATTCACCGATGCAGAGAGCCAGATCACAGGGACATTTCATGAAACAGTAGGGCTGACGAGCTCGTCAGAAAGGGTACAAAGGATTCTGCCTGATATGCAAGCATTAGGTATGTCCCTCGCTACATGTAAGCATTTACTAAAGCTGAACGCTATTAGCAACATCAACCACAGACAGGTAAACAGCTAACGTGTCACATTTCGAGACAGATCTGGCCTAAGCTGGACCACAAATATAGTGACTAGTTGGACAGATCAGCTGCTGGTGTTCTCACCAGACACTGTCTTATATGACAACATGTCAAAAGACTTGGCCTCTTCTCCCGCAACTTCTGCAAAAGCTTTAGGGACGACGAGGAGGAGGAGGAGTGCACATCACCTTCTGTGCACTTGACCAGCCCTGTCGCATAAAAGAATACTCCATATAGGAGCCCCCTTTCTTGAAGACCCCGGCGATCCCGCGTCCTTAGGCGTTGGTTGGTTTGTTAGTCCCTGAGTGGCCTAATGGTTGATTCATGGTAACACAAAGGACCTTTACTGGACAGCCAACCTAACCTCACCTGACCTTAGTTGTTGAATTAATATTTGTTGTTGTTTTTTTTTTTCATAATATTTTATATTGTTGAAACTGGATGCTAATTTATAACACAAAAATAAACGAAATTAACAAAAACATTTTTTTTTAAAGCTAAATTTTTATTGTCAGTATGCTACATTTGCTCTGGAAGAAGTGGCAACACTGGATACAATTATCGTATACAACACCAAAACTGTCAAACCGTTGGTACAGCAGTTGTATCGTGCATTTCCCATTTTAGGGATATTGCATATCAACTAGGCGTCTACTATTCAACAGCTGACAATTGACGATGTTATCACTACACCATTGCCACCCCTAAATAATCACCCTGATTACCGTTGGCGTTTTACGCTTTTCGACGGTTGTCGTTTTATTCCTCAGATGTACCACGAATTCATTTTCATAAATTTTTCAGTGTGAAAGAGTTGTAATAGTATTCCACATGACAAAACCAATGGTTAGTGACGTTTAACGGCCGTAGCTATGAATAAAACGACAATCGTCGAAAAGCGTAAAACGCCAACGGTAATCTGGGTGAATATAATATAATGCCACGATAATAACTTTTCATCTAATCTGTCATAATTGACAATGGGACAATTGGGGAAAACCAGCATTTATACAAGTATTGTGAAGTGCAGATTTGAAGCTGTCCAACAACAACTTGTATAGAACGGCCCAAAAGGTAATCCCTGATCCATTGAAGAAGAGACTCATTGATGCCATATGTTTGGGTTTATTAATGAAACTCGAAATAATGGATAGAGAGTATAAGCTTTATTTAAATTGATATGGTCTTAACAAGAGTGATACTGCTACTGGCACGTTAGAATCACATATCAGGCAATCTATGCCAAAGTGTTATACAATTTGTTATATATACAAATTATGTGATAAGTAGTATAACATGTATGTCAGTATATACTCTACACCATATGCACGTATTTTTGCCAAGAGCCTAGTGACAAACTCTGTCAAATGCCTTAGAAATATAGGTAGCAACCACCTTTGGCTCCACTTCTCATAGAGAATTGTTGCTACGTAAACCATACGTCATGATTTTCGTGAATCAAGATATTTCATAATCTGATGTTTTCAGGTTTTTATGACCTTGGAAAGAAGGGACGTAGCTTACGTCACGTACGTGCAATGGGTCTGCAATTGGACCGGAGGAAGATTCGCCTTTTTTTGGGATGGGCTGCACAAATTCTGTTTTCCATCTTCTCGAAAAGGGTCCAGAAGAATAGGATAGACAGAAGAGCTTACGCAGATTTTTTGCACAGCGTGGAAGAACATCTCTTGAGAACTATGGGGGAGATATGTTCCGTTTAAAATTGATTTAAGGACTTGAACGTACGATTGCAACTCTTGTCTGTTATATTTATTTTACACCTCAAAACTAGCAACACACTAAAGAATAGCTCGAAACAAGAATTAAAGGATAATTAGAAAGTTAAGTACCGCTATGTTTTACTTAACACACTCCACATCAGAGAACTGTATGAATCCAGTCATTTACAATCATTCGCTAAAACACGAGTCTTCCACAGTCTCACGCACAATGAAAACAAGCAAGTATGAATCGGCACTCATGAATATTTGAATGCGTAGTAGGTTCGCACTCAGGGTATTCACTCAATCAGAGTATTCACAAATGTGTAAGTGATTCACGAGCCTTTGAATGGTTTCAAGAATAAGTGAAGAATTTTTAGGATACATATTATGGAGGCAATAAAGTGTGAGGGTAACTAATCATTTCTGGGAAAGAATGTGAATGTGTGGGAAGGCCGTGAATGTTTCAAGTGGCTCATAAAACGAGCTACTTGCTGCAGTGAAATGAATGTGAATGTGTGAAGGCAGTGAATGTTTCGAGTGGCTTATAAAACGAGCTACTTGCTGCAGTGGAATGAATGTGAATGTGTGTAAAGGCAGTGAATGTTTCAAGTGGCTCATAAAACGAGCTACTACTTCTTCATTCATTTTCAAATAGAAGCACATAAAAATCAGTTGTGTATAGAAATAGCTCCAAGACGTTAAAATGCATAATATTTGGTAGTACTCGGCTGCTATGCTCCGAAACGTCCAACCTATCATAACTATGTACACCATATGGTATAAAGAAATGCAGCACTTCAGGATAAATGCATGTTGGAAAGTTGATAAATAGTAAACCGATGAATCGGTTTTAGTCTTAATTAAATCGAAAATGTTCATCATTTCGTTTAGGGTGGCTGCCAACAATGGACTGTGCAGTAGGTAATTCACTGCGAATGCACAAGTGTTAAATATGAGATAGAAAATGTATGCTTCTGCTAGAGTTTCTCCTTCGGTTTTAATGGACCATAGAGCGATATTATTTCGTACTTTATTGAAAAACCAAATATAACTGCCGAAAAACGGACAAATAAAACTATAAAGTAGTAATCCAACATACAGAGCTCTAGTGATGAGATATTGTTGTTTGAATTCCAAAAATTTGTCAATAATGGAATCGAATCGAAGATGCAAAAAACCAGAGTTTGTCAGCACTGTTAACAAAATTTTTAAGTGAGAATTGAAATAGATTTTTAGAGGTAAAGTTTCCATTTGGAATATTGTCAGAGGTCTGTCTAAAGTTGGCTATCTACAATTGATCTCAACAGCAAGGTTGACTATATAGCTTCTAGTTTGAGTAAACGGAAGGATGCATTACGCGTTCATTATTTTAAGAGATTATAATTAATTCATGTGATTAATTTCCATTCGATTAAGTGACATTTCAGCAACAAAAAAATTAATTCACTGTACCTTATATACGTACTGAATAATTAACTGCGGTGTTATGATAATTGGTATTATGTCGTATTTCTAATTTGGAGAAACCTTTGAGATATAAGACATTGAAACAAATTCACATTTTCATTTTCTAGTGGTATGATAGATACAAGTTGACAAACGTTGCTCGTTAAAAAAGCACAGTAATATGAAATAAATTATAATAATGCATGAAATAATTATAATAATAAACAGCGTTGCCTAACGCTATAACTTGACAAAGAAATTGTCGTATTTACAATTCAATGGATTGAGTTTTTCAATTGAGGTTCTAAAGCGTACCCCAAATTGAAAGCCGCATTTATTTTAAAATAAAACAACACTTTTTGCACTTAATTAAAATAATTTTTATTGAATGTTAAAGAAGATATTTTGGTGTTAAATATTTAAAACTATGTCGTTCAAATGACCACCCATTCTACTGTTGAAGGATATGGTTCTTTTGACAAAATTCTCAAAGACGTGTTTCCCGATTATATAATCAATTTGACCGATGACGCGCCGGATTTCGCTTTTCAGTTCAGCAGTACGTTGTACGGCTTACTGGCATAGACCCTGGATTTGAGATATCGCCAGAAAAATACATCGCAGAGGGTTAAATCGCAAAATCTGGGCGACCAATTGACCTCCGACCCTCTTCAGATTAAACGCTGTGGAAACTTCTCTGCCAGTAAAGTCATTGCTTCAGTGGGAGTATGACATGTGGCATCGTTCTACTGGAAACATATTTGATCTGATCGAGGTCCATACCTTCGAATTGGTGCAAAAAAAAAAAAACAACTCATGTAGTATGTTATAATACCTGGCACCATTGATAATAACTGCATTACCGTCCTTATTTTCGAAACAAAATGGCCTTATAACCCCGCCGAACCAAAAACCACACCAACCAACAACTTTTATGAATATTCAATTTTCTCTCATGAATCTCACGAGAATTTTCCAAGCTCCAAGTCCGACAATTTTGCTTATTTATGCATCCGTCAAGATGGTTGAGGCCCAGGTTCACCCCGAACTGTAGCGCTACCTAAGTAGTTAAGTAAGATAAAAAAAAGAGACTTAAGATTATTTTTTCGCCAAAATGATAGTCCACTTTCTACTGCTTTAAAAAACAACTGACGAACTGTCGATGTTTCAAATGATCAGTAGGTTTTAGCTCTTCGGTAAGTTGAATCGTGCAAGGGGGAAGGTGCAAATCCTTTACCATTATTCGTTGCAGAGAGCTTCTTGAATTGTTCAATTGTTGGAAACGACGCCGAAGAACGTCAATCTTCGGTTTTCAGCGACGTGACGTTCGCCTTCATCCTGGCGATATTATCGATCTAAACTTATACTACCTTGATAAAAAAAAGGGAACTATCAAACTCTGCCAAACTATGCCGCACATTATCCGATGTAAAAGTAGGAAAATATCATCAGCGTAGTCGGGGTCTTTAAGATAAGTTGTTATAGTCCATCGAATTCCATTGTTACCTTCTGTCAATGCTGCATGGAGTACATTGCTGATGATCACCAAGAATAGCAGCGGTGATAGTTGCACCCCTGACGTACTCCAATTTGGACTTCGAAATCCTCCGACACCTTACCATTGTATAAGACCAGACCTTACCACCTGCACTTACATACCTCGTATGTTGCCTTGAAAATGGCTTTTCATTTTTCTGGGATGCCTCTCCTGCACAAGACCAACCAGATAGCATCTCGATTCAAACTGTCGAAAGCCTTCTCGAAGTCGATAAACAGTAGATGCAGCGGAGACCTATACTCGATGTATTGCTCTATTATGATCCGTAAGGTGTTTATGTGGTTGATGCGTAAGCATGGGCAATGCGGTGCGTTTAATGCGGGCAGATTTCAAATCAAACTGATGTTGGGATATGTAGATGTCCAACGTAAACACGATATTGCGGGGAACACGTGCGTTGCGACGACCCCGCATCGCACGCATTGTTTGAAAATCAAACTGGTTTGATTTTGCCCGCACTTTCGTGCGGAAAAGCAATAGAAATGAAGGTACTTATATCGGAAGTCCAAAAAGAAATGTGCTGTGGCATAAAATCAATTGCCCGTGGTGTAAAGATAATAAGTATTACCATATGTATGCTTTTAAAATATAGTCAAAGGTTTTTGTCGTCGTTCTTGTATACTGACGAAATGCAGTTCGTTTATCCGCTCGCAATTGCTGATTTTTTTTTGGTATATTCCGTGAGTTTTTTCTCTATTTCGTTTCGTTCTACAATTTCTTAAAATTTTTAGTTTTAAGAAACTGTTTTCCATTAATAAAATCTTCCGCGCCTAAACCGAATCCATTTCACACTGAATTTGAACAGTAGCTGTCAACGCAAGCCGTATGAACGCACGTAACGTGTTGTATTCGGACACCTCCGCATTCCCCGCAAACTAATGCGGTGCGTGCGGACGGCGCATCGCACGCATAGCCCGTGCCCGCATTTACGCTGGACACAGCGTTATTGTTCCTAAATGCGTTCTTATAAGATTCTAGCTATTATCTAGGCTACAGCCGGCAGAACGCATATACCTCTCCACTATCCACAATCCAAAAGTGTTCCCTTTTTCGAAAGCTTGACGATCATCTCTCTTTTCCAATCCTGGGGAAATTGCTCATTTTCCAACGCGGGTGTATGAGCGGGTGTAGCAGTTCAACCGATGTAAAGGGCTAAACTCATAGATGTTCGTTAATCAGGGTTGTCTTTTTTAAAGATACATCATTTTTGTTCGGGGGAAAAATTCCGAGGGAAACTTTATTCACGATGGCCCTGAATATTAAAAAAAAACCTTATGTCAAATTTTCAGTTCGATCCATAGGTACTGTTGGGTCGAACGGTTGACAGGAAAAATTTGGTAAATAGACCGCCTAAGACCACTTACCAGAGAAAATTGGGGGAGGGGTGTCTGAATTTGTTTGGTATTTTCATACACACATTTTATGTTAAACAGCCTGCTAATCTTTCATAAGTGTCGTGGGGGGTAGGATGCTCAGGTGAACTATTACTAGACACTTGCTGCGATTTATCTGAAGGACTTAGCCACTTAATGCTCTCATAAGAAACCCATTTATCATTCTCAGTAACAATCCTGTTGAGGAACGGATCAATATTTAAGCGAGAGAGTAACGAAGAGCACATTGTTATTCGTTGCTGGAAATTTTTTTTTTCGCTCAAAACATGCGGTACCCATTTTCTGAACTTAGAGAATTTTCCAGCTGCTTTTAAGTATCTATGCACTATGGAACTGAAAGAATTTAACTTCTCGGCTTATTCCTCAACGTTTTTGGCAAAACTGATTTATTTTTTTCAAAATAGTCCCCTTCCGACTCAATACATTTGCACGGTGTAAAAGCATGTCGGATGAGTGTTTTAGATCGTCGGCCGTGATGCCCTTCAGGATGTCGGTATGTTGGATGGCCTCTACGTCCACAAAACGCTTTCCCTTCATCGGCAACTGCATTTTTGTCGAAATAGTAAAAGTCGCACAGTGCCGAATCAGGCGAATACGGGGAGAGAATTTTTTAGTTAAAAAATCGGTCACACGTGTCGATTGATAAGAAGAATTCTGAGCAATTTTTGGTCGTCAGTCAACTTGTGCGGAAGAAAGCATGCACACACTTTTTGGTAGTCCGAATGTTTGGTCAAAATGCGATAAAGTGTTGTTTTTGAGATGCTCAATTCCAATTCAATGAATTTCCATGAAGATTTCGGCACAGTTTTGATGGAATCTGCGGTGATTACGGATTTCGGTTGGCCAACATGTTGCTCATCATTTATGTCCTCACGACCGTTTTTAAACCGCGTATACCACTCATGAATTCTGTCACGGGATAAACAATCATCACCATTAGCTTGGCTTATCAATTGAAACGTTTCGGTGAAAGTTTTACCAAGTTTAAAACAAAACGTAATACTAGCTCTTTGTTCGATGCTAATTTTTGTACCGATGACACAAACATACTGTCACTTCAGACGCAATAACTCCGCTTCTATTCGTCCAAATGTCATCAAATTTTGACAGTACATCAGTGATGGATCTACCTAATTGGCACGCAAATTGCCAATAGATGGCAATACCTATTTTTAAAAGTCGTGTTAGATTTGGTACGCACCTTGTATATCGCACAATATTCGGTCTATTCGGTTCCATTTTTAAAAATCGAATGAAGAAATGCTATATAATGAATACGTAAAAATAGAAAAAGACCCACGGAAAAAACTTATTTGAAGGGCTTAGTCGGGAAACTTGATGTTATCGAAAACCCATATTATTTACGGGATGACTTAAAAGTTGAGTGGGTTTATGATGGTGTTTTCACCCGGAAGAATAGAATCCATCAATTTTATAGCCTTTCGTGTTAATGAAAATGTAATGTATAGGAGTATTTCCATTCGATTTCCTACACTCACTGGTAGCAACAGTTCATAGACGACTACATGGGTCCTTTACATTGGAAAGTTTATTTTGATTCTCATTTAAAAAATTCAGGAATACGAACATCATATTGCTCATTTACCTTAAGACTGTCATAACTCAAAAAACGCTGTTTTTGAGTTAATGATGCAGAATTGTTCGTTTTATCATGCTTTATATTGTGTAAAAATTTCATATTAATATCTTGTATACTCTCCGTGTTAGAATTAAAAGATGTCTTCTTTTTTCCTGCAAGGTGGTAGTCAATTGAAAACTTTAAACGCATTTTCTGCAAAATCGCTTTTTTTGAGTTATGACAGTCTTCAAGTAAATGAGGGATATATTCATTACGAGAATATTGTATAATGGATTAGTGTCTTAGAATGTGGCAGCTCTACATTTAATGGTCGGAATAAAGGGAGTTGATGGGGAGCCAACGACAAGAAGTAGAAAATTACCTCTTCTTATGATCTCCTTTCACAATCAAAAAGATGCCAAAAAGGTTTACGGTATAAAATCAATAATGGATATTGTTGTTAAGATTGAGCCACTTTGAAGAAATCCCAACTCAATACCTCAATGCAAACGATGTCAAGCCTTCGGGCATACGCAAAGCTACTGCAAAAGTGATTTTGCATGCGTTAAATGTGAAGGAAAACATCCAACAAATAGCTGTCCACTAAAGAAGGAAGACAAATCGAAATGTATCAACTGTCTTGGAAACCACTCAGTTAGTTACAGCGGTTGTCCGGTTGCAATACAATACCAAGAAAGGAAAAACTAGCAATTAACAACAAAACCCACCGAAAAATAAAAACAAGCAACAAGTAAATATCGAAAACAATAAAGTAGACAAAATACCAATTGCTGTTAAAGCAAACACGCCGATTGTGAATAACAAATCCTATTCCCAAATTGCGAAAAATACACATAAAGAAGAAGAAATTTCAGTAAGGAAATGCTTTTTACTATTATTTAAAGATTGGATAATTAAGCTACAAAGCAAAGAAGTTTCCACAGGAAAAAAACCAACAAAATAATAATGATTAAAAATCTGAAAGTCGCAACCTGGAATGCAAACGGTTTACTCCAACATATCTCTGAATTTCAAGAATTTCTATGCACTGAATATATTGATATTTTCCTGATATCTGAAACCCACTTCAAACAGGGAACAAAAGATTAAAATTCCTGGGTACCTCTGTTACCACTCTCCCCATCCAACTGACAGTGCCAGGGGAGGTAGTCACCCTGATTGTCGTTGGCGTTTGTCGCTTTTCGACGATTGTCGTTTTATTCATAGCTACGACCTTCTTGCCGTTAAACATTAGTAAGCAATTTATTTGTCGTGTACAATACTATTACAACTCTTTTACATTGAAATAGTTATGAAAATAGATTCGTGCTACATCTGAAGAATAAAACGACAATCGTCGAAAAGCGACGAACGTCAACGACAATCAGGGTGAGTGTTGTGATTGTAAAAAGTATTTTGAAACCTTACGAATTGCCAAAAAAAGCAAAACAAACTATGCAAGTAGCTACAATAAACATTTTTACTAAAAACAAGGAATTTAAAATAGCTGCTATATACTGCCCACCCAAGCATTCGCCTACAGAGGAAGATCTTAATGACCTTTTTCAAATTCTAGGCAACAACTTTACTATTGGAGGTGACTTCAATGCAAAACACACCTACTGGGAGTAAAGATTAATAACAACAAAAGGCAGGAAGCTTTACAAAGCAGGGCGACATTTTAACTGCGATATTATTTCGACTGGTTCGCCCACTAATTGGCCACCTGACCCAGCGAAAATACCAGATCCTATTGACTTCTCTAAACCAAGGGAATCAATAGAAAAGAAGTAAAAGTTGAAAGCAGTGATGATCTGTCGTCGGATCATATACCCGTAATCCTAACGGTCAACGGCATGTCAATAGAACAGATAAAAAGATTTACCAACAAAAGAACGAACTGGTGTAAATTTAAAGAACTACTCGAAGGATTTATTTACCTTAGATCTACATTGGTTACAACAAACCATATTGACATCGAACAATTCATTGCTGATATACAATAGGCAGCAGAAGATAGTCTTCTTCTTCCGATTTTTGATCACTCGGTTACTGAGGCCAATGAAATGGCGATGTCGACGCATTTGTCTGATCCAGGCGTTTATAGGCCTGCCTTTGTCTTTGGAACGTGCATTGATAGTGCCTTTTTAACAGGGTTCAAATGATCTCTTCTTTGAACGTGGCAATACCAGCTGAGTCGGTCGTGCTCTATCTTTCGTAAGATGGTTTCCTTGATGTGAAAGCTTCTACGGATCTTCAAACTTCTTATTCGACCAAACTTTGTCACTCCTGCTGTCATGCGAAGCATCTTCATCTCAGCTGCCGTTAATTTACTCTCATACGTTTTGTACATCGTCCAACATTGTGAACCGTATATGAGCGCTGGACGTACAACTGCGGTGTAGAGCTTTCCTTTCAACTTAGGTGGCATTTTTCGTCCACCCACACATCAAGCGCTCGTTGCAGGAATGTAGGATCCTCACTTATGGCTCCATCGTCAGCAAAGAATAACTGATGTACCTTGGGGTCCGTCACTTTACCTTCAAGCAGATAATTAAGGACTGTAATAAAGAGCAAAGGACTTAAAACGCTTCCCTGGTGCACACCGACTTTAATTGGGAACTCATCGGTTACTCCAGCGGGACATCTTACTCTTGTCTTTGCTCCTTCGTACATGTCCATGATCATTTGCACATATTGGGTATATAACTTAATTCGCGCGGTTTTTTTTCAAAATTTGAAATTTTTTGAAAATTTTAATATATCCAGCTGCTTTTAAACGTTTTGAAATGGCTGTTTGAGTGACACCCAAAGATTCTGCGAGCTCTTCTTGTGTTTTGCAACAATCTTCATAGAGTAATGCTTCAAGTTCTTCATCTTCAAACTTTTTTGGCTGCCCAGGACGTTCATCGTCTTCCAAGCCAAAATCACCACTTTTAAATTGTGCAAACCACTTTTGGCATGTTCGCTCAGCTAGCGCATGTTCACTATAAACTTCCACTAAACTACGATGACTTAAGGCAGCAGTTTTCTTCATATTAAAGTAATGGAGAAGAACTCCCCGCAAAAACACTTTTTCAGGCACAAAGTTCGACATATTTGAGAGAAAAAAAATTATTGTTGTTTACTCTTCAAATGAATGACATATACAGAAATGACGTACAATGACAGTAGCTTTCCAACGCATGTTCCAATGGAATAATAACAATGGAATAATACAAGTTACGCCATCTCTTAGCAAACCGCACGAATTAAGTTATAGACCCAATAGATTTCTGGAACCCCTCGACGTCTTAGTGTCACCCATATCAGATCTCGTGGTTGTCTGTCGAATGCTTTTTCAAAGTCAACCAATACAATATGCAAATCTTCTTCTTGAAGCTGGGCGCACTTCTTCTTCGCTTTTTTCTTGCAGCATCTGTATTCCATTTCGAGGCGAGCTTTTTCGTCTCTATTATTAGAGGGGCACTTTGACCAAGCTTTGAAAGGCGCTTTCTTCTCATTTATCAACTACTTAGCTTCATCACTCCACCACCAAGTTTCTTTGGCGTGTTGATGGTGGCCTTTTGAAGCTCCCAGCAGTGATTTGTTTTTCTTTAAACAAGTTCGCTGTAGGGAATCCCACATATTTTGTGCTCTGCACTCTTCATCCTCAGCTCCGTTGATGGTGTGAGAGAGGTAATTCTTCATCACGAAAACAAAAGCCTCGCCTTTTTCTTTGTCTAAATTGTACCACTTGATTTTCTCAGAGACCCTTGTTTGTTTGCTTTTCTTTGGTGTCTTCATAAAAACTTCTGTTAGTAGGAGACGGTGTTGACGAGCGATCGCCTCACACAGGATCACTTTGCAAACTTTTACCCGAGGCTTCATGAAACTGAACATCTTGTAATCTTTTGTCCTAACGTTCAAGAAACCGCGCCCGATTTCCGGTGTTTTTCCATTTCGTCTCTTGGACACACAAGATGTCCACCCGCCTTCTATTCATTATCTCTTTCAGCTCGTAACTTCAACCGGTCATGCTTCCAAACTGTTTCATTATTTTGCTAGCCGCCGGAATCCGTATAGCTCTGACCCGAACATTTCTGCTCGGTCTAGGATCAGTACCATGCACAGCAGTGGTAGTGCCTTTTCTTTTAGCAAGTATTATCATAACGATACAGTTCTGCAATATTACCATATTGCCATGGTGTTTGTTGTTTGACACGTGCATGCTCCTGTTTTTCTTATTAACAAACTCGTTAAGCCAAAAATGATCCTCATCGCTGAACACAATTTTTTAATAACACAACGGGTGAACTATCAACTGCATTAGAGGTCAAGCAGCGAAAAAAATGACACAGATGATGGCTCGTGGCTTTCCTGCATCAGATGGATCTTACTACTGTGATCAAAAAATTACAAAAAAAAAAAAAATATTTGGCGCAACAGCTCTTTAAATGCCAGGGCCCAGCTTCTCGCAACCACTCATGTTTTGTGCGCTATATTTTTCACACGAATGGAAGGGACCTACAGTTTAGTGCCGTATCCTAAGGGCAATTTGTTTGTAGAAGCTTTTTCGGGACAATACTCTTGGATGCTTGTCAGACGCTCGCGAGAGGTGTGACCGTGAAAAAACCTTTTGATGTTTCCTGGGATTCGAACTTGGAACCATACGCACTGATCAGGCTATGTCACAAAGAATAATTTACAAGTAGAACAAACAATTCAAAGAAGGCAAAGAAAGCGTTGAAGACATGATCGCGCTAGATGGCCATCAACCTCAACTGATGAACAACACGGCAAGGAAATTAAGGATTTGGTCCTCAAAAATCGTCGATTGACAATTAGAGACGTATTGTTATCATTTCATTTGGATCAGTCCAGACAAAAAGAGGCCAGAATTATGGACGGACAACTCTTGGTCTTTGCACCACGATAGCGCACCATCTTACACTGCATTGTTTCTTCGAGACAGTTTCGCCAAAAATTCAACACATATGGTTCTACAACCACCGTATTCGACTGATTTAAGGCCATGTGCCTTCTGGCTATTCCTTAAGCTTAAGAGATCGCTCCGGGGACACTGCTTCGACACAATTGAGGAGATTAAAACCGAATCGCTGTGCGCTTTGAATGCCATTCCGGAAATCGACTTTAAAAATAGTTTCGGGGATTGGAAAAAGCGTTGGCATAAGTGTATTGTATCGGGAGGGGGAGTACTTTGAAGGCGATGAAATAGATTTAGAAGAATAAATAAAGATTTTAAAAGTTATAAAAAATCTCAGCTTATTTTTTTATGATAGTCGTATATAAGTGCGGGCCACGAACTTTGCGCAAAATTTGGACGGACAGAGCCCCAATTGCTGCGAGCAACGACGATTTCACAAAATTTGGATATTCCTGCACACTTTGGTTCACATCGACGATATTCTCTTCAGTACTTTGACGTGTTGGTGTTATTGAATCATTTTAAGGAGTATGTGGTTCGAAACATATCCACAGTGGACGACTAAGTGCGTCATAAAAATCATGATGTCTATAAGTCTATAAGTTTTGCGAATTATTTATTGAACCCAGATTCTTAGCACCTGTGTTATGACAGTACTTACCGCCTATTCATTAATGTGAATGTCTCAGAAATAAGTAAAAACGCAGATCGTTACATTAATTTTAAAAGAAGTGCGATTGACGCTCAAATGCAATCTACTGCGTCGAATGGGTGTTAATGGCAATTACAGCTGTTAAGTATGAGAAATATACCGCGGAAAGCATAAAATTCCCATTAATGCTACATAATGGCTTGAGTGGTTTGTGATGGTGTTACCATCCGGTAGAGTGAAAATCATCAATCACATAGCTTCTCATATTAATGAAAGCATGATGCATACTTCCGGTTACACACCACTCAGCTTGCTACCCTCGCTAGTACCAGGTTCATACGTACAAATATATGTAGTAACTAATCATGGATACTTTTCTTTTAAAAGTTTACTTCGATTCTGCTTTAAAAGTCCTGTTCAAAGTATTAAAAAATTTGGGTTTCTTGCATATTCGATTCAATCCGACGACTAAAAAATTTCAAGAATCTGAAAGTCAATATCGCATTGTGAGAGTATTGTATAATGTTTTTGTAATTTACAGTTTGCTTTCTCTATGTCTCACGATCTATCCTTTTGTGAGTTTCTATTTGAATGAAGAAAATACTAATATTCTAAGGTCAATTGAAGCACAGGAAGATTTTCTCGGTAAAGTACAAGATTTCTATCAGAACATCAGTATTATCGTTTTCGCAACGAATTATCTACAGCAAGGTCCATCATTGCTGGCCAACTTCAATGAGATGATGGCAATTTTCAACTTGATAAGAGTAAAAACAGATTCAACCATTTACTATCTATCAAACTTTCAACGTGCTTTTATCCTGAAAGGTTGTCTATATACCATTTATTTGATAAATGAATTCTTACAGATTTTGTTCATAATGATTTTTCCCAATATCGTGTTTTTGTATATCTCAAAATCATACCTACGAATGCTTTGTGATCTAACTTATTGGAGTTATTTCTATGCTCAATTGGTTCTGGTTTGTTTTCATTTGAAAATGAACGAAGCTCTAAGGATACTTAGTTTGCAGAGTGATAGACGAGAGTGCTCGCGTGCAGTGAGCGAGTTGATAGAAATTTCTTTTCGAATCCATCGAGTTAAGAAAAATTTAGATGAGTTCTTTTCCATGGTATTTTTTTGCAAATATCTTGGACTGTTTGCCGACATTGCTCGTCTTTATGATCTGTGGAAGACGGTGATAAATCACTAACATACGAGTAAAATATTGAGGTCCAAAGATGCTAATCATCTATATGGGGAAATAATGTCAAAGCTTCCACTGACAATCTTGGTTTCGTATGACATCTATTTAATGGCAAGGCTCTCCGACATGTTAATCGAATCTGAGAATATATTTCAACAAAATTTACTTCTGCTTAATAGCAGAATGAATTTACAAAACAATTATGTAGTCCAGAGAAATGTAAGTTGTTCAATAATTGCATGACACAGTGTTACAATTTTTTTTTTCAGATTGAAATGCTATTGTTGCAGACTCATATACAGGAATTAAGGACATTGACATTCAAACAATTGAAAATAGGTCAACGGTTTTCGTTAAATTATTTCTCTAATGTAGTTATGGGGTACGCAATTGCATGTATACAATACTACTCTTCCCAAAAATTACATTTGAGGAAGGTGGGTGGTTTGATGTGAAGTGAGAGGTAACTCATAAGCAAATAAAGGGTTGTTTATAAACTCCGTTTTTGTGATTTATTCTGAAGAGACTCTCCAGGTGCTAACAACTTTATTACCAGTCCGACCAGTCCTACCAAGGCATATATAGACGCAACTCAACAGGGTCTGTATACAATACGGCCGCCGCGCAGATTCCCTATTTAAATGCGGCGCGATAACATACATCGCCTACCACTATGGCGATCCCGCCAAACAATGGGCATTGGCAACATTGGCGATATACACAGGGTTACTCCTGATACTCTTCTCTGGTTAAATAACCTTAATATAAGCATGCGCATCAATTTAACGTATCTATGTTTAGTGTTAGCTTCATGATGGATTACAGCGCAACGATTAGACACGTGCGTACCGCATCGTTATGCTCACACAGCTGAGTCTTTGCACTTTTTGAAGGGCGGACTGGGGCATAGACTTGTTGTTGACTTAACGTAAAAGTTATAGTTAGAAAGACGATGGTATGGTAAGTTAAGAGTATTTATTATTGGTTTTAATTTCAATCAGGCATCCTAATCTACGTATTTGAAATCTAGTAGCAGCTGAGCCTTCTAAGTTGATGCGCCCTTGGACGTGGAATCTGTGACCATAATGCTATTTTAGGTTTCTAAAAGTCTTAAAGTACATCTCACGATAAAACTAATTACGTGTCATTGCTTAGAGAATAATACTACTACATACATAGATACATCAATGCAATGTCAGAGACTTCGATTTAAAAAGTTCACTCCCAGGATCGTTTGCCCGATTCTGAGAAGGTGCGCTAACTACAGAGGTATAACAAAAGTTTGATTTGTTGGTGTCAATTTAGTAGTTTTTTTTATAAAAAAAAGTGCATTTCTGTAGCTTATAATCTAACAATATTTATTTCCAAATTTCAGAACAATATGTAAAAATGGAGACAAGAAAGCGAAAAATTAGTGAGGTAAGCTCGATTGAAGTTCCACCGCCAACACAGGAAGAAATTCGTTTTGCCATTCTCTTCGGATTTCGACGTCAACTCACACCAGTCAAAATTCTGCACAAATGCCAAAATGCATACGGAATAAATGAACCATCTCTTGTCACTATTTCAAAGTAGTTTCGAAGATTACAGACTGGCCATTTTTCTGTGGAGAACGAATCTCGTGAAGGTCGGCCCAATTCCTTGACCGACGATACAAATGTGGCCCTGGTGAAAGCTAAGATTGACGAAGATGTCAGGAAGACACAGGAGATGATAGCGGATGAACTCGGCTTGAATGTCATGGCTGTGTCACGAATTTTAAATTATCACCTGAAATATTGGAAGAAGTCAGCTCGATGGGTTCCAAACATTTTGAATGGAGAGGAAAAAGGGGCTCCTGTTCGTTTTTCTCAATATTTCCTGGATAAGTTTGAAAATAGAGAGTCAAGCTGCTTCAATAAGGTGTTGAATCTTGGTTTTACAAGTACGACCCAGAAACCAAACAGCAGTCCATGGTATGGAGCCCAGAAGGTGCAAATCCTCCAGTAAAGGCCAAACAACAAAAGTCATCGACAACAGTTATGATGTCGATGTACTTCACCAGTGCGAAAATGGTCGCCGTCATCTCGCTTAAAACTGGTCAGACAGTCACTGCTAATTGATATACTGAAACTTGCTACACTAGCAAGTTGTCACACTAGCGCCGTGTGACTTTTGGCTGTTTCCGAAAATAAAAAAAGATTTGAGGGGAAAAATCTTCACTCTAATAAGGAGGTTATTAATGCAGTCAATGTCGAAATCGAAAAGCTCCAAAAAGAGGATTTTGAAAGCTGTTTTGAAAAGATGGATCTATCAGCTGAAGAAATGTATTGAAATAAATGGGAATTATGTGGAGAAATTAAAAAAAGATGAAGATTAAATATCTTTTAAATATTATTATTGTTTTATTTATTATTACTTTTGTGTTTTATTATTCAATCAACTAAGCGAACTTTTGTTAGTCCCTACGCGCATTTCAACACAATTTACTTCGCCTTTTTGAAGGAGGTACAAAATGAGTGCACAGTCTAAAGAAATGTAAGCTCTATTACAGTTGCATAACACAGTGGTGAATTTATTTTATTTAAGTTTGAAATGATCGGAAATTGGACTCATTCCATATGCGAAAATTTTGCTTATTAACAAACTCGTTAAGCCAAAAATGATCCTCATCGCTGAACACAATTTTTAAATAACACACAACGGGTCAACTTTCAACTGCATTCAGATGATGGTCTCGTGGCTTTAGTTTCTGCACCAGATGGGTATTACTACTGTGATAAAAAAATAAAATAAAAAAATAAATATTTGGCGCAACAGCTCTTTAAGTGCCAAGGCTTAGCTCCTCGCAACCACTCATGTTGTGTGCTCTATATTTTTCACACGAATGGAAGGGACCTACAGTTTAGTGCCGTATCTGAATGGCAATTTGTTTTGAGAAACTTTATCGAGACAACAATACTATTGGATGTTTGTCAGACGCTCGTGAGAGGTGTGACCGTGAAAAAACTTTTTGATGTTTCCTGGGATTCGAACTTGGAACCATACGCACTGATCAGGCTATGTCACAAAGAAATATTTACAAGTGGTTCAAACAATTCAAAGAAGGCAGAGAAAGTGTTGAAGACATGATCGCCCTGGACGGCCATCAACATCAACTGATGAACAACACGGCAAGGAAATCAAGGATTTCGTCCTCAAAAATCATCGACTGACATAAAAGAGGCCAGAATTATGGATGGACAACTCTTGGTTTTTGCATCACGATAATGCGCCATCTTACACTGCATTGGTTCTTCGAGACCATGTCGCCAAAAATTCAACATATATAGTTCCACAACCACCGTATTCGCCTGATTTAAGGCCATGTGCCTTCTGGCTATTCCTTAAGCTTAAGAGATCGCTCCGGGGACACTGTTTCGACACAATTGAGGAGATTAAAACCGAATCGCTGTGCGCTTTGAATGCCATTCCGGAAATCGACTTGAAAAATTGTTTCGAGGATTGGAGGGGAGTACTTTGAAGGCGATGAAATAGATTTATAAGAATAAATAAAGATTTTAAATGTTATAAAAAATCTCAGCTTATTTTTTTATGACAGTCGTATATAGGTGCGGGCCAAGAACTTGGCGCAAAATTTGGATGGCCAGAACCCCAATTGCTGTGAGCAACGACGATTTCATAAATTTGGATATTCTTGCACACTTTGGTTCACATCGACGATATTAACTTCAGTACTTTGACGTGTTGGTGTTATTGCATCGTTTTAAGGAGTAAGTGGTCCGAAACATATCCACAGTTTGACGGATGGATTGCTTAAATGGACGATTAAGTGCGCCATAAAAATCATGACGTCGTCTATAAGTTTTGCGAATTATTTATAAGTTAAAAAACCCAGATCCCTAGCACCTGTGTTATGACAGTGCTTACCGCTTATTCATTAATGTGAATGTCTCAGAAATAAGTAAAAACGCAGATCATTACATACATTTTGCAAGAAGTGCAATTGACGCTCAAATGCAACCTACTGCGTCGAACCCAAAGTGGGTGTTAATAGCAATTACAGCTGTTAACTATGAGAAATATACCGCGAAAAGCATAGAATTCCCATTAATGCTACATAATGGTTTGAGTGGTTTGTGATGGCGTTACCATCCGGTAGAGTGAAAATCATCAATCACATAGCTTCTCATATTAATGAAAACATGATGCGTACTTCCGGATTACACACCACTCAGCTTGCTACCCTCGCTAGTACCAGGTTCATACGCAACAATATAGTAACTAATCATGGATACTTTACTTTTTAAAGTTTACTTCGATTCTGCTTTAAAAGTCCTGTTCAAAGTATTAAAAAATTTGGGTTTCTTGCATATTCGATTCAATCCGACGACTAAAAAATTTCAAGAATCTGAACGTCAATATCGCATTGTGAGAGTATTGTATAATGTTTTTGTAATTTACAGTTTGTTTTCTCTATGTCTCACGATTTATCCTTTGGTGGGTTTCTTTTTGAATGAAGAAAATACCAATATTCTAAGGTCAATTGAAGCACAGGAAGATTTTCTCGGTAAAGTACAAGATTTCTATCAGGACATCAGTATTATCGTTTTCGCAACGAATTATCTACAGCAAGGTCCATCATTGCTAGGCAACTTAAATGAGATGATGGCAATTTTCAACTTGATAAGAGTAAAAACAGATTCGACCATTTACTATCTATCAAACTTTCAATGTGCTTTTATCCTGAAAGGTTGTCTGTATACCATTTATTTGATAAATGAATTCTTACAGATTTTGTTCATAATGATTTTTCCCAATATCGTGTTTTTGTATATCTCAAAATCATACCTACGAATGCTTTGTGATCTAACTTATTGGAGTTATTTCTATGCTCAATTGGTTCTGGTTTGTTTTCATTTGAAAATGAACGAAGCTCTAAGGATACTTAGTTTGCAGAGTGATAGACGCGAGTGCTCGCGTGCAGTGAGCGAGTTGATAGAAATTTCTTTTCGAATCCATCGAGTTAAGAAAAATTTAGATGAGTTCTTTTCCATGGTATTTTTTTGCAAATATCTTGGACTGTTTGCCGACATTGCTCGTCTTTATGATCTGTGGAAGACGGTGATAAATCACTCACATACGAGTAAAATATTGAGGTCCAAAGATGCTAATCATCTATATGGGGAAATAATGTCAAAGCTTCCACTGACAATCTTGGTTTCGTATGACATCTATTTAATGGCAAGGCTCTCCGACATGTTAATCGAATCTGAGAATATATTTCAACAAAATTTACTTCTGCTTAATAGCAGAATGAATTTACAAAACAATTATGTAGTCCAGAGAAATGTAAGTTGTTCAATAATTGCATGACACAGTGTTACAATTTTTTATTTCAGATTGAAGTGCTATTGTTGCAGACTCATATACAGGAATTAAGGACATTGACATTCAAACAATTGAAAATAGGTCAACAGTTTTCGTTAAATTATTTCTCTAATGTAGTTATGGGGTACGCAATTGCATGTATACAATACTACTCTTCCCAAAAATTACATTTGAGGAAGGTGGGTGGTTTGATGTGAAGTGAGAGGTAACTCATAAGCAAATAAAGGGTTGTTTATAAACTCTGTTTTTGTGATTTATTCTGAAGAGACTCTCCAGGTGCTAACAACTTTATTACCAGTCCGACCAGTCCTACCAAGGCATATATAGACGCAACTCAACAGGGTCTGTATACAATACGGCCGCCGCGCAGATTCCCTATTTAAATGCGGCGCGATAACATACATCGCCTACCACTATGGCGATCCCGCCAAACAATTGGCATTGGCAACATTGGCGATATACACAGGGTTACTCCTGATACTCTTCTCTGGTTAAATAACCTTAATATAAGCATACGCATCAATTTAACGTATCTATGTTTAGTGTTAGCTTCATGATGGATTACAGCGCAACGATTAGACACGTGCGTACCGCATCGTAATGCTCACACAGCTGAGTCTTTGCACTTTTTGAAGGGCGGACTGGGGCATAGACTTGTTGTTGACTTAACGTATAAGTTATAGTTAGAAAGACGATGGTATGGTAAGTTAAGAGTATTTATTATTGGTTTTAATTTCAATCAGGCATCCTAATCTACGTATTTGAAATCTAGTAGCAGCTGAGCCTTCTAAGTTGATGCGCCCTTAGACGTGGAATCTGTGACCATAATGCTATTTTAGGTTTCTAAAAGTCTTAAAGTACATCTCACGATAATACTAATTACGTGTCATTGCTTAGAGAATAATACTACTACATACATAGATACATCAATGCAATGTCAGAGACTTCGATTTAAAAAGTTCACTCCCAGGATCGTTTGCCCGATTCTGAGAAGGTGCGCTAACTACAGAGGTATAACAAAAGTTTGATTTGTTGGTGTCAATTTAGTAGTTTTTTTATAAAAAAAAGTGCATTTCTGTAGCTTATAATCTAACAATATTTATTTCCAAATTTCAGAACAATATGTAAAAATGGAGACAAGAAAGCGAAAAATTAGTGAGGTAAGCTCGATTGAAGTTCCACCGCCAACACAGGAAGAAATTCGTTTTGCCATTCTCTTCGGATTTCGACGTCAACTCACACCAGTCAAAATTCTGCACAAATGCCAAAATGCATACGGAATAAATGAACCATCTCTTGTCACTATTTCAAAGTAGTTTCGAAGATTACAGACTGGCCATTTTTCTGTGGAGAACGAATCTCGTGAAGGTCGGCCCAATTCCTTGACCGACGATACAAATGTGGCCCTGGTGAAAGCTAAGATTGACGAAGATGTCAGGAAGACACAAGAGATGATAGCGGATGAACTCGGCTTGAATGTCATGGCTGTGTCACGAATTTTAAATTATCACCTGAAATATTGGAAGAAGTCAGCTCGATGGGTTCCAAACATTTTGAATGGAGAGGAAAAAGAGGCTCCTGTTCGTTTTTCTCAATATTTCCTGGATAAGTTTGAAAATAGAGAGTCAGGCTGCTTCAATAAGGTGTTGAATCTTGGTTTTACAAGTACGACCCAGAAACCAAACAGCAGTCCATGGTATGGAGCCCAGAAGGTGCAAATCCTCCAGTAAAGGCCAAACAACAAAAGTCATCGACAACAGTTATGATGTCGATGTACTTCACCAGTGCGAAAATGGTCGCTGTCATCTCGCTTAAAACTGGTCAGACAGTCACTGCTAATTGATATACTGAAACTTGCTACACTAGCAAGTTGTCACACTAGCGCCGTGTGACTTTTGGCTGTTTCCGAAAATAAAAAAAGATTTGAGGGGAAAAATCTTCACATCTAATAAGGAGATTATTAATGCAGTCAATGTCGAAATCGAAAAGCTCCAAAAAGAGGATTTTGAAAGCTGTTTTGAAAAGATGGATCTATCAGCTGAAGAAATGTATTGAAATAAATGGGAATTATGTGGAGAAATTAAAAAAATATGAAGATTAAATATCTTTTAAATATTATTATTGTTTTATTTATTATTACTTTTGTGTTTTATTATTCAATCAACTAAGCGAACTTTTGTTAGTCCCTACGCGCATTTCAACACAATTTACTTCGCCTTATTGAAGGAGGTACAAAATGAGTGCACAGTCTAAAGAAATGTAAGCTCTATTACAGTTGCATAACACAGTGGTGAATTTATTTTATTTAAGTTTGAAATGATCGGAAATTGGACTCATTCCATATGCGAAAATTTTGCTTATTAACAAACTCCTTAAGCCAAAAATGATCCTCATCGCTGAACACAATTTTTAAATAACACACAACGGGTCAACTTTCAACTGCATTCGAGCTCAATCAGTGAAAAAACGACACAGATGATGGTCTCGTGGCTTTAGTTTCTGCACTAGATGGGTATTACTACTGTGATAAAAAAATAAAAAAAAAAATAAATATTTGGCGCAACAGCTCTTTAAGTGCCAAGGCTTAGCTCCTCGCAACCACTCATGTTGTGTGCTCTATATTTTTCACACGAATGGAAGGGACCTACAGTTTAGTGCCGTATCTGAATGGCAATTTGTTTTGAGAAACTTTATCGAGACAACAATACTATTGGATGTTTGTCAGACGCTCATGAGAGGTGTGACCGTGAAAAAACTTTTTGATGTTTCCTGGGATTCGAACTTGGAACCATACGCACTGATCAGGCTATGTCACAAAGAAATATTTACAAGTGGTACAAACAATTCAAAGAAGGCAGAGAAAGTGTTGAAGACATGATCGCCCTGGACGGCCATCAACATCAACTGATGAACAACACGGCAAGGAAATCAAGGATTTCGTCCTCAAAAATCATCGACTGACATAAAAGAGGCCAGAATTATGGATGGACAACTCTTGGTTTTTGCATCACGATAATGCGAGATCTTACACTGCATTGGTTCTTCGAGACCATGTCGCCAAAAATTCAACATATATAGTTCCACAACCACCGTATTCGCCTGATTTAAGGCCATGTGCCTTCTGGCTATTCCTTAAGCTTAAGAGATCGCTCCGGGGACACTGTTTCGACACAATTGAGGAGATTAAAACCGAATCGCTGTGCGCTTTGAATGCCATTCCGGAAATCGACTTGAAAAATTGTTTCGAGGATTGGAGGGGAGTACTTTGAAGGCGATGAAATAGATTTATAAGAATAAATAAAGATTTTAAATGTTATAAAAAATCTCAGCTTATTTTTTTATGACAGTCGTATATAGGTGCGGGCCAAGAACTTGGCGCAAAATTTGGATGGCCAGAACCCCAATTGCTGTGAGCAACGACGATTTCATAAATTTGGATATTCTTGCACACTTTGGTTCACATCGACGATATTAACTTCAGTACTTTGACGTGTTGGTGTTATTGCATCGTTTTAAGGAGTAAGTGGTCCGAAACATATCCACAGTTTGACGGATGGATTGCTTAAATGGACGATTAAGTGCGCCATAAAAATCATGACGTCGTCTATAAGTTTTGCGAATTATTTATAAGTTAAAAAACCCAGATCCCTAGCACCTGTGTTATGACAGTGCTTACCGCTTATTCATTAATGTGAATGTCTCAGAAATAAGTAAAAACGCAGATCATTACATACATTTTGCAAGAAGTGCAATTGACGCTCAAATGCAACCTACTGCGTCGAACCCAAAGTGGGTGTTAATAGCAATTACAGCTGTTAACTATGAGAAATATACCACGGAAAGCACAAAATTCCCATTAATGCTACATAATGGTTTGAGTGGTTTGTGATGGTGTTACCATCCGGTAGAGTGAAAATCATCAATCACATAGCTTCTCATATTAATGAAAACATGATGCGTACTTCCGGATTACACACCACTCAGCTTGCTACCCTCGCTAGTACCAGGTTCATACACAACAATATAGTAACTAATCATGGATACTTTACTTTTTAAAGTTTACTTCGATTCTGCTTTAAAAGTCCTGTACAAAGTATTAAAAAATATGGGTTTCTTGCATATTCGATTCAATCCGACGACTAAAAAATTTCAAGAATCTGAACGTCAATATCGCATTGTGAGAGTATTGTATAATGTTTTTGTAATTTACAGTTTGTTTTCTCTATGTCTCACGATTTATCCTTTGGTGGGTTTCTTTTTGAATGAAGAAAATACCAATATTCTAAGGTCAATTGAAGCACAGGAAGATTTTCTCGGTAAAGTACAAGATTTCTATCAGGACATCAGTATTATCGTTTTCGCAACGAATTATCTACAGCAAGGTCCATCATTGCTAGGCAACTTAAATGAGATGATGGCAATTTTCAACTTGATAAGAGTAAAAACAGATTCGACCATTTACTATCTATCAAACTTTCAATGTGCTTTTATCCTGAAAGGTTGTCTGTATACCATTTATTTGATAAATGAATTCTTACAGATTTTGTTCATAATGATGTTTCCCAATATCGCGTTTTTCTATATCTCAAAATCATACCTACGAATCCTTTGTGATCTAACTTATTGGAGTTATTTCTATGCTCAACTGGTTCTGATTTGCTTTCATTTGAAAATGAACGAAGCTCTAAGGATACTTAGTTTGTTGAGTGATAGACGCGAGAGCTTCCGTGCAGTGAGCGAGTTGATAGAAATTTCTTTTCGAATCCATCGAGTTAAGAAAAATTTAGATGAGTTCTTTTCCATGGTATTTTTTTGCAAATATCTTGGACTGTTTGTCGATATTGCTCGCCTTTATAACCTGTGGAAGACGGTGATAAACCACTCACGTACGAGTACAATATTCAGGTCCGAAGATGTTAATAATCTATATGGGGAAATAATGTCAAAGCTTCCATTGACAATCTTGGTTTCGTATGACATCTATTTAATGGCAAGGCTCTCCGACATGTTAATCGAATCTGAGAATATATTTCAACAAAATTTACTTCTGCTTAATAGCAGAATGAATTTACAAAACAATTATGTAGTCCAGAGAAATGTAAGTTGTTCAATAATTGCATGACACAGTGGTACAATTTTTTATTTCAGATTGAAATGCTATTGTTGCAGACTCATATACAGGACTTAAGGACATTGACATTCAAACAATTGAAAATAGGTCAACAGTTTTCGTTAAATTATTTCTCTAATGTAGTTATGGGGTACGCAATTGCATGTATACAATACTACGCTGCCCAAAAATTACATTTGAGGAAGGTGGGTGGTTTGATGTGAAGTGAGAGGATAACTCATAAGCAAATAAAGGGTTGTTTATAAACTCCGTTTTTGTGATTTATTCTGAAGAGACTCTCCAGGTGCTAACAACTTCATTACCAGTCCGACCAGTCCTACCAAGGCATATATAGACGCAACTCAACAGGGTCTGTATTAAACACGGCCGCCGCGCAGATTTCCTATTTAAATGCGGCGCGATAACATACATCGCCTGCTACTATGGCGATCCCGCCAAACAATTGGCATTGGCAACATTGGCGATATACACAGGGTTACTCATGATGTTCTTCTCTGGTTAAATAACCTTAATATAAGTCTACGCACCAATTTAACGTAAATCTATGTTTAGTGTTAGCTTCAGGATGGATTACAGTGCAGCGGTTAGACACGTGCGTATCGCATCGTAATGCTCACACAGCTGAGTCTTTGCACTTTTTGAAGGGCGGACAGGGGCATAGACTTGTTGTTGACTTAACGCATAAGTTATAGTTAGAATGCGATGGTATGGTAAGTCCAGAGTATTTATTATTGGTTTTAATTTCAATCAGGCACCCTTATCTACGTATTTGACGTTTGCTTGAAATCTAGTACTGCTGAGCCTTCTAAGTTGATGCGCCCTTAGAAGTGGAATCTGTGACCATAATGCTATTTTAGGTTTGTAAAAGTCTTAAAGTACATCTCACGATAATACTAATTACGACTCATTGCTTAGAGATACACATTTATTAGAGAATAATACTACTACATAGATACAATGTCAGAGACTTCGAATTAAAAAGTTCACTCCCAGGATCGTTTGCGCGATTCTGAGAAGGAGCGCTAACTACAGAGCTATAACAAAAGTTTGCTTAGTTGGTGCCAATTAAGTAGTTTTTGAGAAAAAAAAAAAAAAAAAAAAAAAAAGCATTTCTGTAGCTTATAGTCTGTCTAACAATATTTATTTCCAAATTTCAGAACAATATGTAAAATGGAGACAAGAAAGCGAAAAATTAGTGACGTAAGCTCGGTTGAAGTTCCACTGCAAACACAGGAAGAAATTCGTTTTGCCATTCTCTTCGGATTTCGACATCAACCCACACCAGTCAAAATTCAGCACAAACGCCAAAATGCATACGGAATAAATGAACCATCTCTTGTTACTATTTCAAAGTGGTTCGAAGTTTCGATCTACTTTCTTCAATCCGCTGTTTTTACCGCCTTAGGAAATTTTGTACTAATAACACCTTAAAAATAGTATACTATGCAATTTTCCATTCGAAATTAGAATATGGAATCTGTTGCTGGGGCGGTGCTTATCTTAATAAATTACAGCAATTGATTGTACTTCAAAAATGCGCCTTAAGAAAAATTTGTAAAACCGCCCGCTTAGCTCACACTATGGAACTATTTCGTCTGACGCAAATTCTACCAGTTCGTCACTTATTTTATTATAAGGTCCTAAAGATATTTTTCTTGAGAGCTGGTTATTTGCAAAGCCCTATATATGATGCATATAATTTAAGAACTATTTCTTGCTCTGCTGTTATCCTACCTGCTTTTCGGACTACACATTTGAGAAATTCTTTTTTCATCGTATCTTGCCAATTGTTTCAGAAGCTACCTGAAAATATTCGTGACATTAGAACCTTATTTGCGTTTTTGAAAAGTGTGAAATCATGGCTTTTTGAATTTAATATTAATGAAATTGAAGTTCTGTTGCGCTACGTTGTTTGATTCTGTTTTTTGATGTACATATACTTAAATATTTATTATTATTCGAAGATTGTGAATTGCTACTTACTTTGTATTTTTTCTTCTTCTTACTTTACTTTCTGTTTTATCGTTTTTTTTTTTTTTTTTTTTATTATAATTCTTTTTCAAAGATGTATTTAAATATGAATTTTTAATTGTTCACCCCACTATGAAACATTGTATATAAAATGTGGCATTAACCCAATTTTTTCTCCACAGAATAATATACCATTAACTTTTTTTCATTAAATTAAATTATTATATTATTTGTTGTTATATTTAAGTTATTAAAAAATTTGTTAAAGAAAATCATGAATAAAAAATTGAATTGAATTGAATTGAATTGAATTGAGCTGCTTTAATAATATCGTTACAGGTGATGAATCTTGGTTTTACAAGTAAGACCCAGAAACCAAACAGCAGGCCATGGTATGGAGCCCAGAAGGTGCAAATCCTCCAAACAACAAAATTCAGCAACAACAGTTATGATGTCGATGTACTTCACCAGTGCGAAAATGGTCGCCGTCATCTCGCTTAAAACTGGTCAAACAGTCACTGCTAATTGGTATACTGATACTTGCTTACCACAAGTTTTCCAAAATTTACTAGAACACCGACAAAAAGAGGAGCTGCGCCGCTACTTTTTGCACCACGACACTGCGCCTGCGCATACTGCTGAAAAAACCAACAACGTTCTTGCGCTCTCGGACATCAATGAAATTCGCCCAGCACCTTATACTCCGGATCTAGCGCCGCCCGTGTGACTTTTGGCTGTTTCCGAAAATAAAAAAAGATTTGAGTGGAAAAATCTTCACATCTAATAAGGAGATTATTAATGCAGTCAACGTCGAAATCGAAAAGCTCCAAAAAGAGGATTTTGAAAGCTGTTTTGAAAATGGATCTATCGGCTGAAGAAATGTATTGAAATAAATGGGAATTATGTGGAGAAATTAAAAAAAGATGAAGATTAAATATCTTTTAAATATTATTATTGTTTTATTTATTATTACTTTTGTGTCTTATTATTCAATCAACTAAGCGAACTTTTGTTAGTCACTACGCGCATTTCAACACAATTTACTTCGCCTTACTAAAGGAGGTACAAAATGAGTGCACAGTCCAAAGAAATGTAAGCTCTATTACAGTTGCATAACACAGTGGTGAATTTATTTTATTTAAGTTTGAAATGATCGGAAATTGGACTCATTCCATATGCGAAAATGTTGCTTATTAACAAACTCGTTAAGCCAAAAGTGATCTTCATCGCTAAACACAATTTTTAAATAACACACAACGGGTCAACTTTCAACTGCATTAGAGCTCAATCATTGAAAAAACGACACAGATGATGGTCTTGTGGCTTTAGTTCTTACACCAGATGGATCTTACTACTGTGATCAAAAAATAAGGTGAAATTTTAATTTTAAAATACGCGAGCTCTTCGATTCTGGCAAATATTTTTTTTTTTAAATTGGTAGTACTGTCACTGACATCTGTGTCAAATTTAGCGATTTTTACAGTGTCTGATTTTGTTGAGCAAAGTTGCATTAAATTTTTTTTGCGGAATGAAATTTTTGCTGCAGAAACGCAGACAATGTTGCAGAAAGCTTTAGGTGACCAGACTAAAAAAATAAATAAATAAATATTTGGCGCAACAGCTCTTTAAGTGCCAGGGCCTAGCTTCTCGCAACCACTCAAGTTGTGTGCGCTATATTTTTCACACGAATGGAAGGGACCTACAGTTTAGTGCCGTATCTGAAGGGCAATTTGTTTTGAGAAGCTTTTTCGAGACAACAATACTCTTGGATGTTTGTCAGACGCTCGCGAGAGGTGGGACCATGAAAAAACTTTTTGGTGTTTTCTTGGATCCGAACTTGGAACCACACACGTTGACCAGACTATGTCGCAAAAAAATGTTTACAAGTGGTACAAACAATTGAAAGAAGGCAGAGAAAGCGTTGAAGACAATGATCGTTCTGGATGGCCATCAACATCAACTGATGAACAACACGGCAAGGAAATCAAGGATTTGGTCATCAAAAATCATCGATTGACAAAAAAGAGGCCAGAATTATGGATGGACAACTCTTGGTTTTTGCACCACGATAATGCATCATCTTACACTGCATTGGTTCTTCGAGACCATTTCGCCAAAAATTGAACTGATGTATAGCTGTGATGCTTTAAAAATTAAGATAAAAAGCAGTAAGTTAACTTTATTATGTATTTATAGATTTAATGAGCTATCTCTTTCTAACGTGTTTTATGAAGAATTAGAAAACTTGTTATCAAGTGAGTCATCTAACGATATTATTTTATTGGGTGATATCAATTTAGATATTCTACAAAACTCTATTCTGGTAGACAACTATTTATTTTTACTGTCTTCTTACGGTTTGGAGCCATGCATAACTAAACCAACTCGTATTTCAGACTCTTCCAGCATATGCATTGATCACATAATGGTTCGCTTTCGTAACTCTAATTTAAAAGATATTGTATCTTACAGTGTAAGACTATACAAATAAATAAATAAATAAATAAATAAACTCCGACAATCTCCTTCTAAGTAGCTCTGTTCTTGATCTGCAGTTAACTGATCATTGCATTACGTGTTTGAGCTTGAAAAATATTTCTGCTTCAACTTGTAACAAAAATCCTTCCTACTTTTCTTTTGTTAAAACTGATTACGAGGCACTCAATAGTCTACTTCGTTTTGAATGCTGGGATAATATACGTAATGAAGATGATCCTTCCAAAGCATACTCCAGTTTTATTGATACTTTAAATAAGTATGTACAACTACGCTCGAGTTTTGTAAAAAAAACGTGAGGTTAAATTTAAAAAAAAAAACTAAAACCTTTTGACTTGCTCAACAAAGTTAAAGAGAAGAACAAGCTTCATAGAAAAAAGGTTAAATATCCGAATAATGCTAGTATCACTACAGCTTACAAGCAATTATGTAAAGACATCTCTAAAGAAGTTATGTTATGCAAAAACAATTTTTATTTAAACAAGTTTAGTGAGATCAGAGGTGATTCTCAAAAAGAATGGAAATTGGTCAAAGCAATACAAAACAAATCATCTCAAATCGAACAAATCCAAATGATAAAAGAGAATGATGTCATCATTACCAATTCCAAGGTCATTGCTGATAAATTTAATGATTATTTTGCCTCTGTTGGTACTAAAGTTGTGTCAGATAATTGTTCTGGACATTCTAATTGCGACTGCTTAGCTTATGAGGAGTCATCCTCTCAGATTTTTTTTTTGTTCCCATCACATCTTTTGAGCTGTACAAAATTATTAAGTCTCTTAAAAATTTGAATTCTGACAGAACTGAGTGCTTTTCAAATACCTTCGTTAAGAAAATTGCTCTGAACATCTGTGATGTTCTATTTTATTTATATAACAATAGCATTTTAAATGGTGTTTTTCCTGACAACTTAAAACAAGCCGAAGTGATACCTCTATTTAAGAAAGGTGATAAAACTTCAATTAATAACTACAGGGCGATTTCTTTATTTCCAGTATTTACAAAAATTTTCGAAAAAGCTGTAAAAAATAGAATGGCTAAGTTTTTAGAAAAAAAACAAGTTTTTTAATGAGGGTCAATTTGGCTTTCGTTCCGGTTTCTCTACTGAGGGAGCCCTCCTGAATTTCTGTTCAAATATACGCAATGGTTTCAATAACAGAAATTTAACTGCGGCTCTCTTCGTTGATATAACCAAAGCTTTTGATAACATTGATCATAAACTACTTTTGGACAAGCTGTACAAATGTGGTTTTAGAGGAGTAATGTATACCTGGCTATGTTCTTATTTATCTAACAAAGTGCAAAGGGTCAAAATTAATGGTCAACTAAGCTCTAGTAGTTTTATCTCTATAGGAGTTCCCCAAGGTTCTGTGCTTGGTCCTATACTTTTTTTAGTTTTCATCAACTCGCTTCTTTCACAAAAATATCGCAGCAAAGTAATTACGTTCGCTGACGATATGGCTTGTGCTTTTCAAAGTGATTCTGCTCTAAATCTTTCCGCTGATATTAATCATGACCTGGAAGTCTTAAGCCATTGGTTTAAAATGCATAAAATGGCTATAAGCGATAAAACCAAGATTATGTTTTTTAGTCCAAGTGGTAAGGAAGCTGACTTTGGACCATTCCTTTTTCACTGTGCAAACTGCTACAAATTTAAACATTCTAAAGACATCTGCTACTCGGAAGTAGAGGCACAGACATTTTTAGAGTCACATTTGTGCTCTGCCAAATGTTTTAATATTGAGAGTGTTAAATCCTTTAAGTATCCGATTCCCTTAAGAAGTATCTTATGGCTGTCACTAGGCAGATTTACATTCTAAATTCATATTGCTCTCGCGATCTTCTTAGGTGTATCTATTATGGCTTAGTTCAATCTAAGCTTGAATATGGCATAGTTTCCTTGGATGGTGCGTATTACAACAAGTTGTACCCGCTCCTTATTTCTCAAAAGTACGTTATTCGTATAATTTGTAATAAAAGCCGTCATACTAGTAGTTTAATGCTCTTCAGAAGTCTTAAAGTTCTACCTCTGAAACATCTTTATTGTTATAAAGTATTAAAGTTATTCTTCGTGAGATCATGCTATCTTTTAAACAGGTGCTCTTCTAGCTATCGTCTCGGAATAAATAATCTAAATCTCGCTTTAGTACCTTCTCACAATCTGCAAATTTTCTTTAATTTGTTTACGTCATCTGCTCCGACAATTTTTAATAAGTTACCCTATCATATTAGAAGCTCAAGAAATAAATTCACTTTCCTCAAAAAAGTTAAATTATGGCTTTTATACTCTGTCCAACATAAATTGGCAGTACGATGAAGATAGGGATGTTTGTCTCTCATTCGCACTCTTTTGTTTTCCGTAAGGTGCTATCCTAACAAAAGCTCTTACAGGGTTTCCGTAGTAAGCATTTCAAATTAGCAAAAATCTGAAAGATTATTATGCAGGGTTACCGTCCTTTTTTTTTAAATTGAAATTTTCATTTAATTTGTTTTATTTATAAAAAATAAAACAAATTTATCTTTTTCCACTCCACCAAGAAGTAAGATAAAAGGCGCACAAAACTTAAAAAAAAATTAATCTTTTAAAAATACAATTTACATAAAAACACTTAACTTCACATTAGTATCACAATCCAAATTTAGAAAAATACACTTAACATAAAAAAAACTGACCGCGCGCTACGAAAACCTACGCAAATAAACTTTTTCCTTAAAGAAAACAGCTTACAATTTTGTAACTGCATTTTAACGTGTTTTCCACACATTAAAAGAAATGCAAAAGATCAAAACAAGATCTCCACGATAACACTTATCATTAAGAACTTTTTTCAAAGCTCTAAAACCAAAAGCTCCTCAACAGAAACCCAAGAAAAAAAAAATGAACAAGCTACCAAACGGACACTGGTAACTCTGAATGCACATAAATTTAATAGGGGTTGAATAGCGGCAGCCACAGGCCACAGCCAATCAGTGCACACACAGATGTGCACCGAATAAAACCCTTCCGATTTACGTCAGATGCAATTGGAAATTCACTGGCGGGTAAACACGCTACTGATTTTGAAAAAGCTTCCCCATAAGACGTGAACTGCCAATTTATGTTGGACAGAGTATAGACCTCAACTATGAGGAGATTTGTGATCCACTTGGTGTAATTGTTTAAATTGTTTTATTCTTTTTTTTTCTTAAACATTGGCATTAAATCTTGTTATGACCCCATTACATTCTGTACTAAATCTTTTATTGAAATTAAAAAAAAAATAATAAAAAAAAAAATTGAAATTGAAATTCTCTTCAGTACTTTGACGTGTTGGTGTTATTGCATCATTTAAGGAGTATGTGGAGCGAAAACATATCCACAGTTTGACGAATGGATTGCTTAAATGGACGACTATGTGCGCCATAAAAATCACGACGTCGCAGTGGCTCATTTTGACTTTTTTGCTTGCAAAAATCAACTCTTAAATAAAGATATCGTGAGTGGTTTTTTCTGCTTAAAGGAAATTCCCAGGGCTCTGAAATTCGTGAATTTTGAGAAAAATACTCTACGGGGTGTTCCGAAATCTTCTGTTGAAATAAGACTTTCTCACCACAGGGGATAAACATAATATTTTACTTTTAAAATATTCAAAAGTTCATGATTGAAGTAATAACAGGGTGTCTTAAAGCTAATCCGAGGAAAACAGTGGTGAAAAAAGGAAACGAACCATTTTTTAAATGTTTTTGTTGTTGTGTATCAAAAGAGAATTTTTTATTTCGTGGCATATCAGATTGCATAATAAAATATTTCAGTGATTCATTTCAAGCCAAACAGTGAAGAAAAAAGTCAACGGACCAAAAAGTTAAATAAAGAATCAGATTTCTTGGAAACTTTCGTCAACATCCGGAGTTTAATGCCTAATAAACTTATCATTTCTGGAGAGTATTGTGCTTTGCTATCCTTCTCCCTGCAATTCAAAACATTAAGTATTACTTCAAGCCTCATAATTACTGAATTACATAATTCAGTATACATTTACAAATGTATAGAAATTTATTTCCCGTTGGATTCAGGTCGGACTTTTGCGGACTTTTTTTAAACTCAACTCAAGTCTAAAAAGTGTGTCGGAAATAGTGTTTCAAAAATCATTAAATTAAGAAGTTTGAAAAAAGTTCATTCAGTTTTGTTTTAACAAATAAACAGCTATATCACACAATATGAAAAAGAAACAATTTTTGAAACCCTTTGTCTCGTTTTTACACTCAAACCTAAGAAAAAAAAATAAGAAAAATCAGTTTTTAGGTGACCTTCTAAATATGGAATACACGGGGATTTTGTTTTAAACAAATCCCTTTATTTCATAAATCGGCAATATCTGGCAGCTGCAATTTTACATAACGTTTAACAGGTCTAAGATCCTGTTAAATTTTTTTCCTGCTTAGTTAACTTTTTTTTGCAGCTCTATATAAAGTTATAAAATGTACTTAAAAATATGTTATAATACAAAATGTATTAAAAATATTTTTTGTATTTTATTAAGCGACATTTTTATTTCGGGCGCCGTGGCGTAAGTGGTTAGTGTGTCGGATCACTACGCATGAGGTTCCAAGTTCGAATCCTACAAAACACCAAAAAGTTTTTTCACGGTCCCACCTCTCGCGAGCGTCTGACAAACATCCGAGAGTATTGTTGTCACGAAAAAGCTTCTCAAATCGCCGTTCGGATACGGCCGAAACTGTAGGTCCCTTCCATTCGTGTGAAAAATATAACGCACACAACACGAGTGGTTGCGAGAAGCTAGGCCCTGGCACTCAAAGAGCTGTTGCGAGAAGCTAGGCCCTGGCACTCAAAGAGCTGTTGCGCCAAATATTTATTTTTTTTTTTATTTTTATTTCTTTTTTTTAATACTTTAATTTACATAAAAAACAACATAACCGAACCGTAATTAAAGAAAAGTACATAGCTTGGTGAATATGTTAAATTTGTACGGGGAAACATGAGACATCATATCATATACATACGTATGTTTTTCTTTTTTTTACCGATGATCAAAGTCGTCCAACTTTGAAGAGCTCTAAAAATCAAACGGCTCATCCAATCAAACAATTTTTTTGTGTTTGAAGCTCTGTTAATTTTCCTTTGAGAAACCAATTTTTTTCTTTTCAATTAACACATCGAAAATTTGAATTTTGCGTGGTCTATAAGTTCTGCGAATCGACGATCGATTTTCAAAGTACGTTATTTATTATGTAAGAGCCCAGATCCTTAGCACCTGTTTTATGACAGTACTTACCGCCTATTCATTAATGTGCATGTTTCAGAAATAAGTAAAAACGCAGATCGTTACATTAATTTTAAAAGAAGTGCGATTGACGCTCAAATGCAATCTACTGCTTCGACCCCAAAGTGGGTGTTAATGGCAATTACAGCTGTTAACTATGAGAAATATACCACGGAAAGCACAAAAT
Source organism: Brachypalpus laphriformis (assembly GCA_945910035.1). NCBI lineage: Eukaryota > Metazoa > Arthropoda > Insecta > Diptera > Syrphidae > Brachypalpus > Brachypalpus laphriformis. The sequence continues at coordinate 285,964,935 of OX246754.1, forward strand.
TCCCATTAATGCTACATAATGGTTTGAGTGGTTTGTGATGGTGTTACCATCCGGTAGAGTGAAAATCATCAATCACATAGCTTCTCATATTAATGAAAATATGATGCGTACTTCCGGATTACACACTACTCAGCTTGCTACCCTCGCTAGTACCAGGTTCATACGCAACAATATAGTAACTAATCATGGATACTTTACTTTTTAAAGTTTACTTCGATTCTCATTTAAAAGTCCTTTACAAAGTGTTAACAAATTTGGGTTTCTTGCATCTTCGATTCAATCCGACGACTGAAAAATTTCAACAATCTGAATGTCAATATCGAATTGTGAGAGTATTGTATTATGTTTTTGTAATTTATAGTGGGATTTCCCTATATCGCTCGATCTATCCTTTGGTGAGTTTGTATTTGAATAAGGGAAATACTAATACTCTAAGGTCAGTTCAAGCACAGGAAGATTTTCTCGGTAAAGTACAAGTTTTCTATCAGAACATCAGTATTCTCGTTTTCGCAACGAAATATCTACATCAAGGTCCATCATTGCTGACCATCTTCAACGAGATAATGGCAATTTTCAACTTGATAAGAGCAAAAACAGATTCGACCATTTACTATCTTTCAAACTTTCAATATGCTTTTATCCTCAAAGGTTGTCTGTATACCATTTATTTGGTAATTGAATTCTTACAGATTTTGTTAACAATGATGTTTCGTAATAGCGTGTTTTTGTATATCTCAAAACTATACCTACGAGTGTTTTGTGATCTAACTTATTGGAGTTATTTCTATGTTCAAATGGTTCTGATTTGCTTCTATTTGAAACTGAACGAAGTTCTAAGGATACTAAGTTTGCAGAGTGATAGACGCGAGTGCTCGCGTGCAGTGAGCGAGTTGATAGAAATTTCTTTTCGAATCCATCGAGTTAAGAGAAATTTAGATGAGTTCTTTTCCATGGTATTTTTTTGCAAATATCTTGGACTGTTTGTCGATATTGCTCGCCTTTATGACCTGTGGAAGACGGTGATGAACCAAGAACCAAACTTTAGGAGTACAATATTTATGATATACAATACATCCGAAGATTTTAATAATCTATATTGGAAAATAATGTTTCGGCTTCCATTGACAATTTTGGTTTCGTATGACATCTATTTAATGGCAAGGCTCTCCGACATGTTAATCGAATCTGAGAATATATTTCAACAAAATTTACTTCTGCTTAATAGCACAATGAATTTAAAAAACAATTATGTAGTCCAGAGAAATGTAAGTTGTTCAATAATTGCATGACACAGTGTTATAATTTTTTATTTTAGATTGAAATGCTATTGTTGCAGACTCATATACAGGACTTAAGGACATTGACATTCAAACAACTGAAAATAGGTCAACAGTTTTCGTTAAATTATTTCTCTAATGTAGTTATGGGGTACGCAATTGCATATATACAATACTACGCTGCCCAAAAATTACATTTGAGGAAGGTGGGTGGTTTGATGTGAAGTGAGAGGATAACTCATAAGCAAATAAAGGATTGTTTATAAACTCCGTTTTTGTGATTTATTTTGAAGAGACTCCCCAGGTGCTAACAACTTCATTACCAGTCCGACCAGTCCTACCAAGGTATATACAGATGCAACTCAACAGGGTCTGTATTCAATACGGGCGTCGCGCAGATTCCCTATTTAAATGCGGCGCGATAACATACATCGCCTGCTACTATGGCGATCCCGCCAAACAATTAGCATTGACAACATTGGCGATATACACAGGGTTACTTCTGATGCTCTTCTCTGGTCAAATAACCTTAACATAAGCCTACGCACCAATTTAACGTAAATCTATTTAGTGTTAGCTTCAGGATGGATTACAGCGCAACGATTAGACACGTGCGTATCGGAACGTAATGCTCGCACAGCTGAGTCTTTGAACTTTTTGAAGGGCGGACTGGGGCATAGACTTGTTGTTGACTTAACGTATAAGTTATAGTTAGAAAGACGATGGTATGGTAAGTCCAGAGTATTTATTATTGGTTTTAATTTCAATCAGGCACCCTTATCTACGTATTTGACATCTAGTAGCAGCTGAGCCTTCTAAGTTGATGCGCCCTTAGACGTGGAATCTGTGACCATAATGCTATTTTAGGTTTCTAAAAGTCTTAAAGTACATCTCACGATAATACTAATTACGTCTCATTGCTTAGAGAATAATACTACTACATACATATGTAGATACATCAACGCAATTTCAGAGACTTCGAATTAAAAAGTTCACTCCCAGGATCGTTTGCCCGATTCTGAGAAGGAGAATTAGAGGTCAAGCAGCGAAAAAAACGACACAGATGATGGTCTCGTGGCTTTAGTTCTTGCACCAGATGGATCTTACAACTATGATCAAAAAATAAGGTGAAATTTTAATTTTAAAATACGCGAGCTCTTCGATTCTGGCAAATATTTTTTTTTAAAAGTTGGTAGTACTGTCACTGACATCTGTGTCAAATTTAGCGATTTTTACAGTGTCTGATTTTGTTGAGCAAAGAATTTGCATTCAATTTTGTTTGAGGAATGAAATTTCTGCTGCAGAAACGTAGAGAATGTTGCAGAGACCAGACTAAAAAAATAAATATTTGGCGCAACAGCTCTTTAAGTTCCAGGGCCTAGCTTCTTGCAACCACTCAAGTTGTGTGCGCTATATTTTCCACACGAATAGAAGGGACCTACAGTTTAGTGCCGTATCTAGGGGAATTTGTTTTGAGAAGCTTTTTCGAGACAACAATACTCTTGGACGTTTGTCAGACGCTCGCGAGAGGTGGGACCGTGAGAAAACTTTTTGGTGTTTTCTTGGATTCGAACTTGGAACCACACACGCTGACCAGGCTATGTCACAAAATGACATGATGGCCATCAACATCAACTGATGAACAACACGGCAAGGAAATCAAGGATTTGGTGCTCAAAAATCATCGATTGACAATTAGAGACTCATTGTTAACATTTCATTTGGATCAGTCCAGACAAAAAAGAGGCCAGAATTATGGACGGACAACTCTTGGTTTTTGCACCACGATAATGCACCATCTTACACTGCATTGGTTCTTCGAGACCATTTCGCCAAAAATTCAACTCATATCGTTCCACAACCACCGTATTCGCCTGATTCAGCACCGTGTTACTTCTGGCTATTCCCTAAGCTTAAGACACCGCTCCGGGGACACTGTTTCGACATGATTGAGGAGATTAAAACTGCATAAGTGTATTGTATCGGAAGGCGAGTACTTTGAAGGCGATGAAATAGATTTAGAAAAATAAATAAAGATTTTAAAAGTTATAAACAATTTGACCTTATTTTTTTCGTAGTCGTATATGGGTGCGGGCCACGAACTTTGCGCAAAATTTGGACGGACAGAGCCCCAATTGCTGCGAGCAACGACGATTTCATAAATTTGGATATTCTTGCACACTTTGGTTTACATCGACGATATTTTCTCTTCAGTACTATGGAGCGAAACATATCCACAGTTTGACGGATGGAATGCTTAATTGGACGACTATGTGCGCCATAAAAATCATGACGTCGCAGTGGCTCATTTTGACTTTTTTGCTTGCAAAAATCATAACTCTTAAATAAAGATATCGTGACTGGTTTTTTCTGCTTAAAGGAAATTCCCAGGGCTATGAAATTCGTGAATTTTGAGAAAAATGCTCTACAGGGTGTTCCAAAATGTTCTGTCGAAATAAGACCTTCTCACCACAGGGGATAAACATAATATTTTATTTTTAAAATATTCAACAGTTCATGATTGAAGTAATAACAGGGTGTCTAAAAGCTAATCCGAGGAAAACAGTGGTGAAAAAAGTAAACGAACTATTTTTCAAATGTTTTTGTTGTTGTATATCAAAAGAGAATTTTTTATTTTGTGGCATATCAGATTGAATAATAAAATATTTCAGTGATTCATTCCAACAAACAGTGAAGAAAAAGGTCAACGGACAAAAATGTTAATAAAAAATAAAATTTCTTGGAAACTTTCGTCAACATCCGGAGTTTAATGTCTAATAAACTTATCATTTCTGGAGAGTATTGTGCTTTGCTATCCTTTTCCCTGCAACTCAAAACATTAAGTATTACTTCAAGCCTCATAATTACTGAATTACATAATTCAGTATACATTTACAAATGTATAGAAATTTATTTCCCGTTGGATTCAGGTCGGACTTTTGCGGACTTTTTTTTAAACTCAACTCAAGTCTAAAAAGTGTGCCGGAAATAGTGTTTCAAAAAACATTAAATTTAGTACATAGTTTGAAAAAAGTTCATTCAGTTTGGTTTTAACAAATAAACAGCTATATCACACAATATGAAAAAGAAACAATTTTTTGAAACCCTTTGTCTTGTTTTTACACTCAAACCTAAGAAAAAAAAAAAAAAAAAATCAGTTTTTAGGTGACCTTCTAAATATGGAATACACGGGGGTTTTGTTTTAAACAAATCCCTTTATTTCATAAATCGGCAATATCTGGCAGCTGCAATTTTACATAACGTTTAACAATTAGCTAAGGTCTAAGATCCTGTTAAATTTTTTTCCTGCTTAGTTAACTTTTTTTTGCAGCTCTATGAAAAGTTAAAAAATGTACTTAAAAATATGTCATAATACAAAATTTATTAAAAATATTAAGCGACATTTTCTTTTTTTAATATTTGAATTTATTTAAAGAACAACATAGCCGAACTGTAATTAAAGAAAAGTATATTGCTTGGTGAATATGTGAAATTTGTACGGGGAATCATGAGACATCATATCATATGTTATGTTTTTTTTTTTTACCGAAGATAAAAGTCGTCGAACGATGATCAATTTTTGTGAATGTTTCAGAAATAAGTAAAAACGCAGATCGTTACATTAATTTTGAAAGAAGTGCGATTGACGCTCAAATACAATCTACTGCATAAGCATAGAATAAAATATAAAAAAAAAAAAAAAAAATTCCCATTAATGCTACATAATGGTTTGAGTGGTTTGTGATGGTGTTACCATCCGGTAGAGTGAAAATTATCAATCACATAGCTTCTCATATTAATGAAAACATGATGCATACTTCCGGATTACACACCACTCAGCTTGTTACCCTCGCTAGTACCAGGTTCATACGCAACAATATAGTAACTAATCATGGATACTTTACTTTTTAAAGTTTACTTCGATTCTCATTTAAAAGTCCTGTACAAAGTATCAAAAAATATGGGTTTCTTGCATATTCGATTCAATCCTACGACTGAAAAATTTCAACAATCTGAATGTCAATATCGAACTGTGAGAGTATTGTATTATGTTTTTCTAATTTATAGTGGGATTTCCCTATGTCGCACGAACTATCCTTTGGTGAGTTTCTATTTGAATAAGGGAAATACTAATACTCTAAAGTCAGTTGAAGCACAGGAAGATTTTCTCGATAAAGTACAAGATTTCTATAAGAACATCAGTATTCTCGTTTTCGCAACGAATTATATACATCAAGGTCCATCATTGCTGACCACCTTCAACGAGATGAGGGCAATTTTCAACTTGCTAAGAGTAAAAACAGATTCGACCATTTATTATCTATCAAACTTTCAATGTGCTTTTTTCCTGAAATGTTGTCTATATGCCATTTATTTGGCAAATGAATTCTTAGAGATTTTGTTAATAATGTTGTTTCGTAGTAACGTGTTTTTGTATATCTCAAAACCATACCTACGAATGTTTTGTGATCTAACTTATTGGAGTTATTTCTATATTCAATTGGTTCTGATTTGCTTCTATTTGAAAATGAACGAAACTCTAAGGATACTAAGTTTGCAGAGTGATAGACGCGAGTGCTCGCGTGCAGTGAGCGAGTTGATAGAAATTTCTTTTCGAATCCATCGAGTTAAGAGAAATTTAGATGAGTTCTTTTCCATGGTATTTTTTTGCAAATATCTTGGACTGTTTGTCGATATTGCTCGCTTTTATAATCTGTGGAAGACGGTGATGAACCATAAACCAAACCTTTTGAGTATAATATTCAGATCCAAAGATGTTAATAGTCCATATCGGGAAATAATGTTACGGCTCCCATTGACAATTTTGGTTTCGTATGACATCTATTTAATGGCAAGGCTCTCCGACATGTTAATCGAATCTGAGAATATATTTCAACAAAATTTACTTCTGCTTAATAGCAGAATGAATTTACAAAACAATTATGTAGTCCAGAGAAATGTAAGTTGTTCAATAATTGCATGACACAGTGTTACAATTTTTTATTTCAGATTGAAATGCTACTTTTGCAGACTCATATACAGGACTTAAGAACATTGGCATTTAAAAAATTGAAAATAGGTCAACAGTTTTCCTTAAATTACTTCTCTAATGTAGTTATGGGGTACGCAATTGCATGCATACAATACTACGCTGCCCAAAAATTACATTTGAGGAAGGTTGGTGGTTCGATGTGAAGTGAGAGGATAACTCATAAGCAAATAAAGGGTTGTTTATAAACTCTGGTTTTGTGATTTATTCTAAAGATACTCCCTAGCTGATAACAACTTCATTACCAGTCCGACTGTTTACGTACCAGGCTTCAATCTACCAACGCAACTCAACAGGGTCTGTATTCAACACGGCCACCGCGCAGATAGCGCGATAACATACATCGCCTGCTACTGTGGCGATCCCGCCAAACAATTAGCATTGGCAACATTGGCGATATACACAACGTTACTCCTGATGCTCTTCTCTGGTTAAATAATCTTAATATAAGCCTACGTACCAATGTAACGTATCTATGTTTAGTGTCAGCTTCAGGATGGATTACAGCACAGCGGTTAGACACGTGCGTATCACATCGTAATGCTCACACAGGTAAGTCTTCGCACTTTTTGAAGGGCGGACTGGGGCATAGACTTGTTGTTGACTTAACGTATGAGTTATAGTTAGAAAGACGATGGTATGGTAAGTCCAGAGTATTTATTATTGGTTATAATTCCAATCAGGCACCCTTATCTACGTGTTTGACGTTGGGTTGAAATCTAGTACTGCTGACTCTTCTAAGTTGATGCGCCCTTAGACGTGGAATTTGTGACCATAATGCTATTTTAGGTTTCTAAAAGTCTTAAAGTACATCTCACATTAATACTAATTACGTCTCATTGCTTAGAGATACACATTTATTAGAGAATAATACTACTACATACACTGCCGGCCATAAGTTTGGAATCATCTAATTTTTGTATTTTTTGCTGTTTAAAATTGAAATAATAGCTTCCAAATCAATTTTTTATTAAAAATGTATTATTTGTTTCAATTAAGCATTAAGGCTTCAAAATTACATAGAAAATAACAAAATAATACATGTTTTACTCAGACCTTCTTTTCATCGAAATATTCGCCATTTGCTTCTATGACCGCTGCACATAGTCTGGGCATCCTTTTTATAAGTTTTTCGGTTGTTTCGATAGAAATGGCATTCCACTCTTCATTAAGAAGGTTCCACTAATTATCTTTGGACGTTGGGCATGTTTTGCGGACCTTCCGATCGAGCTCTTCCCATAAGAGCTCTATTGGGTTTAAATCTGGAGACTGTGCTGGCCAAACCATATTCCGGACCAAATTTTCGACGTCCTTAGCTGCCGAGAATCCTCTGCACATTTTGGAGCTGTGTTTGGGATCATTGTCCTGCTGCAAAACGAAGTTTCTTCCAATCAATCGCAGTCCTGATGATATGGTGTTGTGCTCCACAATTTCTTTACATCCTTCCTTATTTAAAATTCCTTCGATGCGAATGATATCTCCAACTCCACCGGAACAAAAACATTCCCACATGATGATGGAACCAGCTCCGTGGTTTACAGCTGGCACAAGACAGTCTTGCCGCATTTTTGCATGGTCCGATCGCCTCACTCTCGCCTTTTTGAACCGAAGACCTCATATTTTGACTCGTCAGTCCATAGTACCTTGCTCCAGTCCTCCATCGTTCAGTTTTTATACTCTTTGGACCACAGCAATCTTTAAGCTCGATTTTCTGACCTGAGCAAAGGCTTTCGAACTGCTACCCTGCCTTTTAAGCCTGCTTCAACCAATCGCCTTTTCAAGGTAGTTAGAAAAACAGGCTTTTCTCTACTGCTATTCAGCTCTGCCCGTATTTCAGGAGCTGTCAAACGCCGATTCCTCTTCGAAATTCTTCTAAACTGTCTTTCCTCAGTTTTCGTCCTTATTTTTGGTCTACCTGATCTTTTACGATCCGACAAACTAGCCGTTTTCTGAAAACGCTGAACAGTGTACTGCACTCCCTTATATGAAACTTTAACTTTTTCGACAATAGTTCTCAGAGTATCACCCTTTTTATCATAATCACAGCTCTCTTATCGGCGCTCAATTGCTTTCCTCTTGTCATAATTTCTTCTTTTTTTTTATTGCCGTTTGAATACAGAGTAAAACTTGTCAGAGTTCTGCCTCACATTTATACCTAGATTTTTATTTTTATTTTTTAAATTAGGAACGAAACTGTAGAAAATACTTAATAAAAGCACAATTCGCAAACATGTGTGAAATAAATTAATCTTATGACCTGGAAGTATAATTTTTTTGCAATAGTAGGCTGAAACATTTTTTTTTGAAATTTGGGCTTAATCAATTAAGCCCAAAAAAAATTTAATCCAATTTTATTTGACTTAGTTGGGCCTACAGAAATATATGGCATATACTTTTTAAAGCTACTTTATAGTCAAGATTCTTGACGTCAACGATATTTTTCCTAAATTCATATAAAACTCGAAAAAAGCATAAAATTACTAGGTTATTCCAAACTTATGGCCGGCAGAGTGGATACATCAATGCAATGTCAGAGACTTTGAATTAAAAAGTTCACTCCCAGGATCGTTTGCCCGATCCTGAGAAGGACCGCTAACTACAGAGGTATACGGAGGGACTAACAAAAGTTTGCTTAGTTGGTGTCAATTTAGTAGTTTCATTTTTTTCATCATTAACTTATAAAAACAAATCAAGATAACATGGCTTTGTCGTCTGCCGATTGAACAAATAGATTTTAGCAGTATAATATTTAGATTCTAATTTAATAAAAATAAAAATAGAGACTAGAACGAAATACACCAATATATCAATATACGCTTTTTCTTCAAAAATATCCTTGAATTATTTTCGCACGATAGGCCAAGGCGATTTTGCAATATTCGAATAATTGAGGAACATTCAACTCATTAAGCATATCGATAACTTGTTCGTCCGATAGATAATAGATACCGAAGACACTACGCTGAGTTTCCCTTAGAATTGGACACTTTCCAACAAAATGTATCGTATCCTCCCGTTCACCTGCATTACATATGCCACATATGGTAGGAAGATCTTCCCTGAGGTATAAAGTTTAACACCCCTGCTATGGTAAGCGAATCGAACGTTCGACTCAAGTCGAACTGTCGCGAATTGCTTCTGTCGTGGTATTGCTGTTAGCAAACATTTTCATTTGAATAAAGAATAAGTGCTGACAAAAGAAAAAACAATTAAATGTCATGTGTGAAGTGTATAAAGCGACAGAAGTTATTCGCCGGGAGGTTCAACTTGAGTCGAACGTTCGATTCGCTAACCATAATAGGGGTGTAAATTAAGTAGTTCTCCTCTCAATTTAATAATCATCGATATGTCCTCCACTTTGTGCTCGTCCCGGAAATAATTAAGATGCCCTAGATTGTTACTTAAGCGCATGTAGACTGTTCTATGTAGCGAATTTGATGCCTCCTCTAAAAATTTCCCACGATACTTTAAATCCACATTCGCAATTATATCGCACAGGATTGATTTCCAGGTCGTATAATCCACTGCTTGCAAGTTTAATTCCATCCCACATTCTTGGGCTAGGTCAAACCAATCGTCATACCGTCGTAGATTTAGAAGAATAAATAGAGATTTTAAAAGTTATAAACAATTTCACCTTATTTTCTTTATCATAGTCGTATATGGGTGCGGGCCAAGAACTTTGCGCAAAATTTGGACGGACAGAGCCCCAATTGCTGCGAGTAATGACGATTTGATATACTTGCACACTTTAGCTTACTACATCGACGATATTCTCTTTAGTACTTTGACGTGTTGGTGTTATTGCATAATTTAAGGAGTATGTGGAGCGACACATACCCACAGTTTGACGGATGGCTTGCTTAAATAGACGACTATGTGCGCCATAAAAATCACGACGTCGCACAGTGGCTCATTTTGACTTTCTTGCTTGCAAAAATCATAGCTCTTAAATAAAGATATCGTGACTGGTTTTTTCTGCTTAAAGAAAATTCCCAGGGCTATGCAATTCGTGAATTTTGAGAAAAATGCTTTACAGGGTGTTCTAAATTCTTGTGTTGAAATAAGACTTTCTCACCACAGGGGATAAACATAATATTTTACCTTTAAAATATTCAGCAGTTCATGATTGAAGTAATAGGAGGGTGTCTAAAAGCTAATCCGAGGAAAACAGTGGTGAAAAAAGTAAACGAACCATTTTTTAAATGTTTTTGTTTTTGTGTATCAAAAGAGAATTTCTTATTTTGTGGCATATCAGCTTGCATATTAAAATCTTTCAGTGATTCATTTCAAGCCAAACAGTGAAGGAAAAAGTCAACGGACCAACAATTTAAATAAAAAATTAGATTTCTTGAAAACTTTCGTCAACATCCGGAGTCTAATGCATAATAAACTTATCATTTCTGAAGAGTATTGTGCTTGCTATCATTTTTCCTCCAATTTAAAACATTAAGCTTCAAGCCTTACATAATTCAGTATACATTTACAAATGTATAAAAATTGATTTCCCGTTGGATTCAGGTCGGACTTTTTTTTAAACTCAACCTGAAGTCTAAAAAGTGTGCCGGAAATAGTGTTTCAAAAAACATTAAATTAAGAAGTTTGAAAAAAATTATAAAAAAAAATTCATTCAGTTTTGTTTTAACAAATAAAAAGATATTTATTATTATTTATTTGACTTTTATTTTAACAAATATACAAAAAAGAAATTGTTAGTTCATAAGTCTACAATTGTTTGGCCATTGGCCGTCTACCAGATTGACAATTTAAATATAGTTTCTAACTTAATAAGATCTAGTTATAGGTTTTTAACAAAATAATATATTCCCTAAAAGTCTCCTTCAATAATTCGTTTTCTGTAGCATAGTGCATTTAAAGTATATTTGTACATGTACTGTAGATGGCCTTGATCGCCATTTAGGATGCTCATAGCTTGCTCTAACTTCAGAGCATGCGAGCCAAAGAAGCAAATGCGGAAGTCCTTCAGCATAGGGCATATTGCTAGAAAATGAAATACATCCTTTCTCACTTTCATGTTGCACAGATCACAAAAGACCGGGAGTTCCGGGCGATGTGGCATGTAGTGCAGGTTTATCATTTCTCCTCTTATTCGAAAAATCGTGCTCATCATGTCCGTTGTGTTACAGTTTAAGAAATAAGATTTGTCCAGCAGATTGTGCCTCATTCTGCTAAAATAGCATCTTTGCAACGACTGCTGTGCTTCGTTTTAGTTTTTCTCGTAGAGTATGTGTCCCAATTTCTCCAGAAGAGTATTGAATTGGATTCTTAAAGATGAATGGTGTTCATCGGGCGCTAAACGTAAAATAAGATTGCAGTCTGGGGCTAGTTTTGCCCACTCTTGAACAATGTTTCCTTTGGTCGACAAAACGTGGTTTAAAATCAACTTTGGTAGCCTTTCTTCTCCCATCGCCATAACTTTTACTATATAGTCAAAATGCATTTTCAAGGTTTCTAAGAATAGAGGAGGTACACCTGTCTCCAAGTGCAACATGTAGTTGGGGGTGCTATTCGACAACCGAAAGATCCGTTTAAGGAAATATCGAAGAAATTTTTCAACCGCAACATAAGAACAGTATCCCTACACTTGTGCACCATATAGTAGTATTGAAGCAGCAGTTGCCCGAAATACTTTTTGCTTTGAAGAGTGTGATATGGATTTGTGTTTAATGCATCCCAAACAGAACAAATAGCACGCTTAGCTTCAGTTTATTCCCTAGATGCTTATTCATGTTGAGGTTTGCTGATATTAAGACTCCCAGGTATTTATATTCGCGTACGATTTCGACACGCTTTCCTTGATAAGACAACTTTTCGTTCCGTGAAAATCTACCTCCACCACATCTAAATATCATGGCTTTTGAATTTTCCAAGTTGACAAACAGATTCCAAAAGTTGCAGTAAGTACGCCTCAAGCCTATTAATCATCAACTGTAAGCCATCCACTGTGTCTGCCAGGAACACCATGTCGTCAGCATACTTTAGTCCAGGTATATTCTTCCCGCAAGGGTAATTCCGCCGCTTATAGAATCTGTGATGTCATTTATAAAAAGGATAAACAGCAGCGCGCTTAAAATACAACCCTGTTTCACCCCCATAGATGTTATGAAGTCTTCAGATATGCAATTTCCATCCTACACATATGCCACATTTTTCTCGTACATCGCTCTTAAAATATTTATTGTCTTGCTTGACATCCCAATTTGATAAAATTTATAAAAGAGAGCTTCTCGAGGTATCAAAGCAAAGGCTGCACGGAAGTCAACAAAAAAAGCATAAAGTTTTTTATTTTTCCCTTCAGCAATATTAACGAGAGAATATATTTGGTCCACCGTTGAATAGTTTTTTCTGAACCCTGCCTGGAGTTCATTTAGTACTTCTTTATTTTCTACGCACAGTATAAGCCTGTTATAGAGCAAAGATGCGAACAATTTAGACAATGTGTTTAGAAAGGATATACCCCTGTAGTTATTTGTATCGTTGTAGGCTCCCTTTTTGTGAAGTGGGTATATTATCGATTTCTTAAAACTTTTTGGCACATCATAGGTTTCAAATATTTGATTAAACTTCAATGTTAATTCGGCTATAAACTTTGTTGTACAGTTTTTGTAAAACTCAAAGGGAATTCTGTCATCTCCAGGTGCTTTTCTCATTTTTGCATTTTCGACTGTTTGTTGAACTTCAGATATGGTAAACGGGGTATCCACAAAATTGTCGCAAAGTAAAGGGGCTGCATACTGAACTGCTGGGGATGTTTGCACGGTGTTGAACAGTTTATTGAAATGATCCCGAAGTTTTGGTGCTTCCAGAGATGAGGCGATGACATTAGGCTATCTATTTATCGATCTTACTGCTTTCCAGAATTCGACTGAGGATTTTGACCTATTTATAATAGCAGTATTTTGATTTTCGAATGTTATCTTCTTGGTATTGGAGATACGTTTAAAGTTTTTCATCGCTTCGCCATAAAGAGTTTTAAAAATGTCTGAATTGTAGGATCGTAGCAGTTTTAGTAGCGCAAACGATTTTTTTCTAGCAATTAATCACTCAGCATCAAACCATTTTTGTTTACCAGAAACATTTTTTTCTTGTTACTAACCTTTGTGGAGGAATAGCCTTCTTGATGATTTCTGTAAGATTATCGATGTGGGACGGTATACCTGCTTCATGAAGTTTGGAGACCTCAACATTAAGGTTATTCTGAAACAAATTGCGGAAGCTGTCATTCTATAATAGTTTTGGTAATAGACCCATTTTCTTCGTAGTTTTTTCTGCCATGGAACAGCCCAACCTGCATTCGACTTCTTAAGGCATATGATCAGAAAATGTCTCTAACCCTATACAAAATTTGTCCAGAAAAGAATACCAGTTACCGGAGATGAAGCAGTAGTCAATAACTGAACAAGCTGTTCCTAGAATGAATGTTAACTCTCCTGCGCAATCATCTTCGCAGCTTCCGCTAAGAACTCGACAATCTAGCATATCCACGGTTTCAAGAATCTTAGAACCTTTTCTATGGCAAACTTCATCTTTGGAGTTGCGGGTCGAATTTAGCGCGACTGTGTTATAACCACTTACAAAACTGTTTTGAGACAAACCAATTCTTCCATTGAAGTCGCCAATGAGCATTAGATCGGTTGACTCAAGATTGCACAAAACTTCTCTAAATTTTTCAAAATCACGCTGCCAGAAACTGCAATTAAGATAAACGGGTAGTATACAAAAAACAAATATTTGGCGCAACAGCTCTTTAAAGTGCCAGGGCCTAGCTTCTCGCAACCACTCATGTTGTGTGCGTTATATTTTTCACACGAATGGAAGGGACCTACAGTTTAATGCCGAGTCCGAACGGCGATTTGAGAAGCTTTTTCGTGACAACATTACTCTCGGATGTTTGTCAGACGCTCGCGAGAGGTGGAACCGTGAAAAAACTTTTTGGTGTTTTCTGGGATTCGAACTTGGAACCTCATGCGTAGTGATCCGACACACTAACCACTTACGCCACGGCGCCGTATACACAAAACGTTATTTTTAATTTTTAAATCCATAATGTACATCTCTTCTACTGTTTTTATGCTGACAGTTGCTCCCTCGATATTCTTGCGGAATTCGATCAGTTCACCACCGCTTGCTTTTCCAAATTTTTTTCATTTTACTGCAGAAATAAATTCTAGTTCGAAATTCGGGAAAAAATTCTTAATTCTATTTTTTTTATTCTCATATTCATTTTCATTAACGTTTCCATTTCCAATTTCATTTTTTAGTAATACATGTGTTTCTAATAATATTAAACGTATTCTCAATAGGCCTATTGACTCGGGTGATCGAAATGCCGTCCTAAGATACTGCGTAAGCAAACCTGAAAGGAATATAATCAACACCGACCGGTTTAATCGGGAGATATACTGGTGGCTCGACTGGGTTGAAGCTAATGTTTAGGTTAAGTAGGACTGGGCCCTGGTATGTGATTTTTGGTTCGCCGGTTAAAAGGGGAATGACATTTGTCATTCGCTGATCCTTTGTATAGCCGGGCTGGAGATCGCATATAAGGGCCCAGTTCTGTCGTAGGTTAAGTTAGGTTAAGTTAGGTTTAACCTAGAATAAGTTAGTTTTCCCCTCTAATTTAGTTGAATAAAAATAATTAACATTTGTGTAAGGTTTTTCCACATTTCTCCTTAAAACAAAATATAAAAATAGCATTAAAAAATAAATAAAATAAAATAAAAAATAATGAAAATATACCAAGTATATAAAAATCATATTGTAAGTATTGAGAACCCTTCAGGTCAGATACTTTAAATTATCATTATTGCTGTAGTTTTTGGGTTTATTTAAACAATATAATATGTAATAATGTATAAGTGGATAAATAAACAAACAGAAAAAAAAAAAAAAAATAATATAAAAATATCAGAACTTATAATATAATTAATAAAATCAACAAGCAATAATTTATTTTTCAAGCCATTGATATTATAGCTCAAAATCCTTAATTTAAAAAA
This sequence comes from Brachypalpus laphriformis, assembly GCA_945910035.1. Taxonomy (NCBI): domain Eukaryota; kingdom Metazoa; phylum Arthropoda; class Insecta; order Diptera; family Syrphidae; genus Brachypalpus; species Brachypalpus laphriformis. The sequence continues at coordinate 285,980,282 of OX246754.1, forward strand.
ATTCGCTTCGCGCCGGTAGACTGGCACAACTCATTCAGAACCAACGAGTACATGCGAGACTGCATGTCCAGAAGCAGCGGGTTGATGTGGTAATGTGTTTCCACCCAAGTTGGATACAGCGGCTGATGAGGATACACCATCTGTTATTTTGAGACATCGGCTGTCACGAGCTTCAGTTGACATTTGAGATTTGTTTAATTGCCAGAAGCTTTTAGCAGTTTTTTTAATGAATCGGGAATGTCTCCGAAAATTCGTTTTAAACATTTTAGACCACTTTCTTCACCATGTTTCAACCCCTCTTGTTACGTTCCACTTTCGCGGTTCAGGACTCAAAGGTGCCGACAGACCCAATGGAAAATGTCGTGGGTATTTGATGTTGAGTAAGGCCACCACGCGATTTCCCTTAGGGTCCCGAAATATCTTATCGGAGGAATCACGACCGCCAGAAAAGATTCGCGTACCAAGAAATTAACACACCGTTTAAGTTCAGGTCAAAATTAGTTCATTGATCTACTCTATAGTTGACAACTCCCGGAAGGTGGAAAATAAAAAGAACTATGCAATGTCAAACTTAAAAAAAAAAATAAAGAAAATAATATGCCTGTACCCTCAGATCTAGGATCCAAACCCCAAAAGCGCCGCAACGTTGCCACCCCTTTGTTCACACCCCCAACTAGTACGGTCAGGAAGGGTACTTACAAGTAGACTTATATAATAATAATAATTTAAATATGAATTAATAATATAAATGTGAATTAGAAATGAATTATGAGTCTTAACATCAACTGCCTAATGAAAACTAGGATACTACGCACAAACAAAAAAAAGACAAAAGGAAAAGGATAGACAAAACTCAGCCTGGAACTCGAACACTGTTGCTCTACGATGTAGGTTGACACACTCTCCGGCCACCGTGCACTCAGCAGATACCTCGGACTCGAACACGGTTGTCCTACGATGTAAGGTGATGGACTCTCCGCCACCGTTCACTTAGCAAACACCTCGCCAACCAACCACGTTCCGTCCTCTCCGACTCCCGCGCACGACCAAGGGAAAACCTCAGATGCCTTACTCGGCTTGCTTAGCGCTGCCTAGGTAAATACAATAAAACTTAACTAACGTGACACCCAAAAACGTATGCACTCTTTTACCTCTCGCTGAAGAAACTAGCTCGGGTTTTGCTATAAACCTTTGACACCGTGGTGTCTACTGGTAGGGTTCGGAATAATTCCAAAGTCCGAATGAACAGTAAGCTGGCTAATTTCAACACGGTCAAAATTAAATATTTACAGAGAAAGGATTTTATCCAGCACCCTCGAGTGGATTTTTTCCACATGAACACTCGCTTTTTTCAATTGGGTTGTGATGGTTATACTTATATATCACCCACGTATGTACATTGTACACTTTAATAAAAAAAATAAAAGATTACGAATTTCAACCCCAGACCACATCTGCCTGTGCTGAGGACTTCCACGGACTGAACCAAGTCCTCTTGTTTTGTTCGTTTTTTTGACGAGACTCGATCGGTCGTAGATGATGATCTCATCCCCTACGTGACTGGATTGCCGTCGATGAAAACTCATGTCTACGTGACTGGATTATGTTCGGTGGTGAAATCCTGACAAACAGACGGCGATGGGATTTGGTTACAAGGATCAGGGTTCCGACAGAGGTTTTGACGTTATAATATTATTATTTTATTTTTGTTTTCCTTCCTAGTGCGGTGAAAACTTATCAACTCATTACATTCTGAAGCATCCCAAGTAAACAAATTGTCCCCCACAAAGAGTCGGTCATCTTTTAACACAACTTTACCCTGTGGATTTACCTCGCGCAGAATCTTCATGATTGGGACCAGTTTGGCTCTTCTTTGTCGTACATTGTGTGGGAGATCGTTATGTACACGGATATTTGTTCCTCTGAGCTTTTTTTGCGTTAGTCAATACCTTCCAGACATCATTTCGGGATTTCATTTTTAATATTACTGACGCTGTAGATGCATTACGACGATTTGAAACACTATATGCGGAGTCGATGATGGTGTTTATATCAGCGTTAAGAAGACTAGCACAAACAGACTTGGGCTTGTCTATTGCATCGATGTTGGATTCCGATGGTAGGTGTAATATTACATTAGTTTCCGTATTGTTCTGTAGGAGTCTGTCCAGCTGGGCTTCTAGGTGTTTATTCCGCTTCTCCAGATCGACGACTTTTGCTGAAACTTCCTCATGTTTCATTCTTAAGCTAGCCATCTAAGAACAAATCAATTGGAGGTCAGCTTTCGACGCGAGTTCTTTATTTTTTCTATCTTTAATAAACCGATATATCACACAAAATGAAAAAGAAATAATTTGTTGAAACTCTTTTTCTCGTTTTTACACTCAAATCTAAAAAAAAATAAGAAAAATCAATTTTTAGGTGACCTACTAAGTATGGAATACACGTGGCTTTTGTTTTAAACAAATCCAAACAAAGGTCTAAGATCCTGTTAAATTGTTTCCCTGCCTTAGTTAACTTTTTTTTGCAGCTCTATTAAAAGTTAAAAAATGTACTTAAAGATATGTCATTATACAAAATTTATTAAAAATATTAAGCGACATTTTCTTTTCTTTTTTGTAATATTTTAATTTACTTAAAGAACAATATAACCGAACTGTAAAGAAAGAAAGAAGAAAAATTAAAGAAAAGTTATTGCTTAGTGAATATGTGAAGTTTGTAGGGGGAAACATGAGACATCATACCATATGTTTTTTCTTTACTGAAGATCGAAAGTCGTCCAACTTTGAAGAGCTCTAAAAATCAAACGGCTCATCCAATCAAACAATTTTTTTTTGTGCTTACCGCCTATTCATTAATGTGAATGTCTCAGAAAAAAGTAAAAACGTGCGTAAAAGAAGTGCGATTGACGCTCAAATACAATCTACTGCTTCGACCCCAAAGTGGGTGTTAATGGAAATTACAGCTGTTAACTATGAGAAATATAGAAATATACTACATAATGGTTTGAGTGGTTTGTGATGTGTGACCATCCTGTAGAGTGAAAATCATCAATCACATAGCTTCTCATATTAATGAAAACATGATGCATACTTCCGGATTACACACCACTCAGGTTGGTACCCTCGCTAGTACCAGGTTCATACGCAACAATATAGTAACTAATCATGGACACTTTACTTTTAAAAGTTTACTTCGATTCTGCTTTAAAAGTCCTGTACAAAGTTTTAAAAAATTTGGGTTTCTTGCATATTCGATTCAATCCGACGACTGAACAATTTCAACAATCTGAATGTCAATATCGAACTGTGAGAGTATTGTATTATGTTTTTTTAATTTATAGTGGGATTTCCCTATGTCGCACGATCTATCCTTTGGTGAGTTTGTATTTGAATAAGGGAAATACTAATACTCTAAAGTCAGTTGAAGCACAGGAAGATTTTCTCGATAAAGTACAAGATTTCTATAAGAACATCAGTATTCTCGTTTTCGCAACGAATTATCTACGTCAAGGTCCATCATTGCTGACCACCTTCAACGAGATGATGGCAATTTTCAACTTGATAAGAGTAAAAACAGATTCGACCATTTATTATCTATCAAACTTTCAATGTGCTTTTTTCTTGAAATGTTGTCTATATGCCATTTATTTGGCACATGAATTCTTACAGATTTTGTTATTAGTGATGTTTCGTAGTAACGTGTTTTTGTATATCTCAAAACCATACCTACGAATGTTTTGTGATCTAACTTATTGGTGTTATTTCTATGTTCAATTGGTTCTGATTTGCTTCTATTTGAAAATGAACGAAGCTCTAAGGATACTTAGTTTGCAGAGTGATAGACGCGAGTGCTCGCGTGCAGTGAGCGAGTTGATAGAAATTTCTTTTCGAATCCATCGAGTTAAGAGAAATTTAGATGAGTTCTTTTCCATGGTATTTTTTTGCAAATATCTTGGACTGTTTGTCGATATTGCTCGCTTTTATAATCTGTGGAAGACGGTTATGAACCATAAACCAAACCTTTTGAGTATAATATTCAGATCCAAAGATGTTAATAGTCCATATCGGGAAATAATGTTACGGCTCCCATTGACAATTTTGGTTTCGTATGACATCTATTTAATGGCAAGGCTCTCCGACATGTTAATCGAATCTGAGAATATATTTCAACAAAATTTACTTCTGCTTAATAGCAGAATGAATTTACAAAACAATTATGTAGTCCAGAGAAATGTAAGTTGTTCAATAATTGCATGACACAGTGTTACAATTTTTTATTTCAGATTGAAATGCTACTGTTACAGACTCATATACAGGACTTAAGAACATTGGCATTTAAAAAACTGAAAATAGGTCAACAGTTTTCCTTAAATTACTTCTCTAATGTAGTTATGGGGTACGCAATTGCATGCATACAATACTACGCTGCCCAAAAATTACATTTGAGGAAGGTGGGTGGTATGATGTGAAGTGAGATGATAACTCATAAGAAAATAAAGAAGGGTTGTTTATAAACTATGTTTTTGTGATTTATTCTGAACAGACTCCCCAGCAGCTAACAACTTCATTACCAGTCCGACTGTTCGCGTACCAGGCTTCAATCTACTAAGGCATATATGGACGCAACTCAACAGGGTCTGTATTCAACATGGCCGCCGCGCTAATGCCATATATAAATGCGGCGCGATAACATACATCGCCTGCTATTGTGGCGATCCCACCAAACCATTAGCATTGGCAACATTGGCGATATACACAACGTTACTCCTGATGCTCTTCTCTGGTTAAATAAAATTAATATAAACCTACGCACCAATTAAACGTAACTCTATGTTTAGTACTAGCGCCAGCGTCTTGGATTACAGCGCAGCAGTTAGACACGTGCGTATCGCATCGTAATGTTCACACATGTGAGTCTTTGCACTTTTTAAAGGGCATAGACTTGTTGTTGACTTAACGCATAAGTTATAGTAAGAATGACGATGGTATGGTAAGTCCAGAGTATTATTATTGGTTTTAATTCCAATCAGGCACCCTTATCTACGTATTTGACGTTGGCTTGAAATCTAGTACTGCTGAGCCTTCTAAGTTGATGTGCCCTTAGACGTAGAATCTGTGACCATAATGCTATTTTAGGTTTGTAAAAGTCTTAAAGTACATCTCACGATAATACTAATTACGCCTCATTGCTTAGAGATACACATTTGTTAGAGAATAATACTACTACATAGATACGTCAATGCAATGTCAGAAACTTCGAATTAAAAAGCTCACTTCCAGGATCGTTTGCCCGATCCTAAAGAAAGGAGACCATCTGAACTGCGCTAATTACAGAGGTATAAGTCTTCTCAACATCGCGTATATGATCCTGTCTGCCGTATTATGGGAAAGCCTAAAACCGATCGTCACAACCTGATATGCTCTTATCAATGCGGAGGCCGGCAAAGTCCACCATTGACCAAACATTCACATTACGGCAGATCTTGAAAAAAAAAAAAAAAAAAAAAAAACCATGAATATAAAATCGATACGCATCAAATTTTCATCGATTTCAAAGTTGCCTATGATAGCGTGTATAGAGACAAGTTAGACAGAGCCATTTTAGTCCTGGCATCCCAGCCAAGCTTGTCCGTTTGTGCAGGATGACGATGGAGAACTCTATCTCCTTCATCAAAGTCGGAAAGAACAACACCAAACCGTTTGATGTCAGGAAAGGTCTTAGACAAGATGACGCGCTATTATGTCATCTCTTTAACATAATACTTGAGAATTGTATGAAACTCACAAGCAAACACCGGAGGTACAATCTTTAACTATTCTGTATATTTACACGCTTACGCGTCACCGACTAGCTTCCGAGACGACAACATCGTTTGCAGTTTTGTGCTTTCTTCGCTCTCTCCACAGTTTTCGGTGTTACTCTGCTATTTGAGTGGCCCTAAAAATCGCTTTGTCCTTTTCTTTCGTGTAAGTGTGTGAAAAAAAGCAAAAGAAAAAGTAATATACGTCAAATTTTAATGGCCTCAGGGCCACATGTGCTCTCGGGTAATCGGTTTAGCGGACTCGATACAGATCCGCTTACCGAACCCAAAATCAAAAAAAGAAAAAAACCGGACTATTCATCCTTTGAAATAAATAAAACCCTTCCTACGCATTCAATTGCTGCCAACCCCAAGTTTATTGTTATTTCTCCAATAAATGAAGGAAAACCATTTTCTTCTTACAGCGTCTACTTACTTAAGACGGTATCAGCACCTCTTATAAGTATATTACGCAGCTACGTGACGGAAATCTACTCATCTTGGTTAAATCTCAAAATGTTGCTAACTTGTTTCTGGCCAAAAGTCACTTGCAAACATATGTCCCATTTCTGTTACTCTCCACGAACACCTAAATACACCCAAGGGAACAGTATATGCCCCATGTCTGGATAATGTCCCAGAATCGGAAATAGTAGCAGAAATGAAATCCCAAGGCGTAACTGAAGTATATAAGTTAAAAAAAAACAGAAGGCAAACAACGCTCGACAGGTCTCATGCTGTTCTGATTTGATCTTTTCCGTCCTTCAAGTTCCGTTAACGAGGAATATTTCCCCAACCTTATGCGTTGTCGCAACTGTCAACTGCTTGGTCATACCGCTATAAGGTGCAAAGGACTTGCCTCCGACGAAACATGCAACCTCCAAAAGCCCCTAAACGATACGAGATATACTTGCATAACACAAACACCTTAGCAAAACAAGGAACCGGCTTATTAATTCATAAATCTATCCCTCACAAACCAGTACAAATAAACTCAAATATATCCGCAGTCGCGGTTAAATTAGTACTTTAAATTAAGATCACTGTTGTATCCCTCTACAGCCACCCCTTTAATCATTTTCAACATCCGACATCCGACTGTGGTGCTAACAGGAGACTTCAACTCCTGGAGCCCTTTGTGGGGTTCTCCTGTGGTTAACTCAAGAGACAAGGAAATCGAGCACTTCCTGGCTAATTTCAACCTTTCAATTGTAAATGATGTAAGCCCAACACACTTCTCCACCCACAAGACATTTACCCACGTGGATCTAACTATCATATCTTCCCTGTTAATTCCCAACACATCATGGTCCATAAGCAAAAACCTTCATGGAAGTGACCATTTCCCAATTCTGGCCAGTATTCGCCTCGGACCTGTCTTCGAGTTAAAAAAACCGCCGGTAAAGTTCCTAACCGATCGCGCTGAATGGTATATTTTTCAAAATAAGGCAATAGAATTCTTAAATAGAACCCCATGGCAAGGCAAAAATATCAACAAGGAAGCAGCTTTAATAACCAAAGCTTTGCGGTCCGCAGCAAATCTATCGATCCCCCAAACCAAAAATATACCTCATAAATCGATTGTCCCATGGTGGAATTCTAAAATTGTCAGCTTGCGAAAAAATAAACAATACCTGTGGAATACCTTCAGAAAATATCCAAGTGATATTAATCTCATCAGCTATCGCAAGGCTAACGCTAAATTCCGTAAAAGAGTTAAAGAAGCTAAGAGGGAAAGCTTTCAAAAGTTCACAATGAACATCAACCCGAATTCCACCAGCAAAAAATTGTGGGCCGATATAAAAACCCTCACTGGGAACTACACACCCCACTTCATAAAAACAATAGATTCGGGCTTGGAAAAAATCCATGAACCGCAAAAAAATTGCGAACACTTTGGTATAACTTGGTCCAACTACTCAAGCAATTCGAATTTTTCATTTGATTTTCTATCAGCCAAGCAGACTGCTTTGAATTGCCCAACGTCAACTTACCCTTTAAGCTCTTTAGCCATGTTAATTGAAGGTGCAATTAACATTCTCGAACTTGATGGTTGCCTAAAATCTACTAAAGGGAAAACACCAGGCTATGATCGGATTTGTACGCAGACGATTTATTGTTATTATCCAAATGCACTCAAGTTTCGGATTCTAAACAACTGTTTGAACACATTCTTACTGATTTAAACGAATGGTGCAGTCAATCCGGGTCGGTTATATCCCCAATCAAAAGTAAACATTTGCACATATGCAAAAAAAAACAAGCTGTAATAGCTTTGATTTAAATTTCAATCAACTCCAAGTTCCAAATGTAATTAATTTAAGCATCCTAGGCGTAGTATTTGATAATAAATTTAATTTTAAGGCTCATTGTTTAGAGTTAAGGAACAAACTAGCTACCAGGCTAAATGTGATTAAATATCTGTCCTCAAAAAATAGCCTAATCCACATAAACTCTCTGATTAACGTAACCAAAGCAATCATTTTATCCAAAATCGATTGTGGATTGGCAATCTATGGAAAGTGCTGCAAGACCACATTGCAGTTGATAAAGCCACCCTATCACACATCTGTTAGATGTTCTCTAAAAGCTTTTAGAACTACCTTCATCAAAAATATGCTGACGGAAGCCGGGCTCGCATCTATCGAAGACCGTAAAGAAATATTAACTGCGCGGCTTGCTCCCAAAATCTGCGAATCATACAAATCCCCTAACATGAATCATGCCGTTAAAATTCTAAGACGAAAAAAGTTTCCCAAATGCCCCTCAACAATGTTTATAGCGCTAAACAACGCCTAGAGTCCAGGTCTCCCAACTGAGATAAGACCAGCAACTATCGAACGGTATCCCCCGTGGCTACTTCCTACAGACGCTATCAACACCAACCTCTCCAACACAAAAAAGGATGTAACACCCAAATAATCACATTCACAACGTTTCAAAGAACTGATTAGCAAATATCGCACAAACTTGTGGGATATACTATACAGACGGTTCAAAAAGCGAAAGTGGCACTGGCTAAGTGGTTGTCTCGGCAATCGGCGAGGTACTATGTAGTGAAAGATTACCAAACTACTTTTCCATCTTCTCAACAGAAGCCTTAGCTATTCTCAAAGCTACAGAACGGGCAAAAACACTCCATAGGAATGTTATCATTTTTACCGACAGCCTCTCCTCTGTCAATGCTATTCGTAACATTAGAAACCGCTTAACAATTATCAACAAAATCCGGGATAACATCATCAACAGAAGAAACAAATTAATAATCCTTTGGATCCCAGGTCACTCGGGTATCAGAGGAAACGAAATTGCCCGTAGCGTGTCAACGGACTCAAACATCACACCCTACTCACCTCCAAAATATGATTCCATCAGACACCTAAACTCGCACTGGGAACAAAAACGAACTCAAGCATGGACGCAACACACCCACATCTACAGTAGCTTCAATCCAACCGGCAATCCAGCATCTTATCCGACAACTACAACATCCAATAAAAATAAATGTTTCCTGAGACTCCGGCTAGGTCACACACAAATGACCCATAGCTACATTCTTCTAAAGGACAACTCGCCAGTATGCCATCTCTGCCAATCCGGTCGCATTTTAACTATAAAACATTTTATTTACGAATGCCCAAAAGTACACAATCTATGTAATAACGTTTTTAAACAAAATTTGTCTGAACTCCTTGTTGTACCCTTTGTACATAATATTAATGCAGTTTTCAAGATATTAAATGTGGGCGCGCGGTGGCGTAAGTGGTTAGTGTGTCGGATCACTACGCATGAGGTTCCAAGTTCGAATCCCAGAAAATACCAAAAAGTTTTTTCACGGTCCCACCTCTCGCGAGCGTCTGACAAACATCCGAGAGTATTGTTGTCACGAAAAAGCTTCTCAATTCGCCGTTCGGATTCGGCATTAAACTGTAGGTCCCTTCCATTCGTGTGAAAAATATAACGCACACAACATGAGTGGTTGCGAGAAGCTAGGCCCTGGCACTTGAAAGAGCTGTTGCGCCAAATATTTGTATTTGTAAGATATTAAATGAACTTAATTTAGCTGATAGCATTTAGATAAATTTCTTGCCCTCCGCTATGTGGCGATCTGGAACTGCCAGGCACATGTATACTCGTGGGCCTGTCAGCTCCAGATCGCCACTCCTCGTTTTTTTGTTTATTTTAGTAACCTACATAAAAAAAAAAAAATTAAAAATCAAACAGCCAAAGCCCTGGTAGCTAGCGCTGTACACTGTAATTAAATTGTAAATTTAATTTACCGTTTAATAAAAGTAATAATAATAATAATAAATACACGCTTACGCCGATGACATTAACATAGTCGGAAGAACTCAGTAGGCCATTAGTGGAACGTTTGCGAGTATTGAGATCGAGGCAGAAAAAATGGGTTTAGCGGTGAATGAAAGCAAAACGAAATACTCGTATATGCTGTCTACAAAAAAAGGACACCCAAAATCGGCGTCTTGGACAGAACGCCACAATGGACATTTTGGAGGTAGTAATGGACTTTGTCCACTTAGGGTCTATGGTGAGCTCCGCAAATGATAGCAGTGTGGAGATCAAACGAGGAATTACTCTTGCCATTCTATGGGCTAAGAAGTCAATTGAGCAACAAAGTCCTATCTCGATCTACTAAGGTAACTCTGAATGAGACAGTAACCATCCCAGTCGTGCTGTATGGCACAGAGGCATGGACTTTGTCAAAATCGGATGAGGATGCCCTTGGTTATTTTGAGAGAAAAGTGTTTCGAGTGATCTTTTGTTCCGTCAGCATACACAGCGAGTGGAGAATGTACAATGCCAAACAGCACTTCAATCTATACAATGAAATCGACTTAGCCTGGGTCATGTAGAGTGGATGGAGCCCAACGTTCTAGCACGGAAAGTCTTTGAATTTACCCCGGATGGATGACACAGTAGAGGACGAACTCGCGGTAGGTGGCGCAACTGGGGACAGACGACCAGTAACCGGGTTGGCTTGAGAGGTTTGTTGGTTGAGGCCCAAGTCCACCCCGAACTGTACCTAAGTAAGCAAGTTTTATACACAGAGGCACGCATCGTTAACCCTTAAAAGCATGATTTCTTGTTTTGAGTTTTAACAAAATCGTTTTTTATAGGAATGTAGTCCTAGATGACGTAAAAAATAAATAAAAAAACGCAGGTAATAATATTGACTATTTATTTTGAAAAAAAGTTGTATGTAGACTTTTGGTAACAATATGCGTTTATTACGTATCTGGAATGTAGACAATTGGCAACAATATGCGTTTAAGGGTTAAATTAATTTTGAAGGAAGTGCGATTGACATTCAAACACAATCTACTACCTCGAACCCAAAGTGGGTGTTAATGGCAATTACAGCTGTTAACTATGAGAATTGTACCACGAAAACCATAAAATTCCTATTAATGCTACATAATAGTTTGAATGGTTTGTGATGGTGTTACCATCAAAAGAGTGAAAGTTATCAATCACATAGCCTCTCATATTAATGAAAACGTAATGCATTCACCACTCAGCTTGCTACTCTTGGTAGTACCAGGTTTATACGCAGCTAATAGCTTATCATGGATACTTTACCTTCGAAAGTTTACTTCGATTCTCATTTAAAAGTCCTGTACAGAGTATTCAAAAATCTGGGCTTCTTGCATCTTCGATTCAATCTGACGACTGAACAATTTCACGAATCTGAACGTCAATATCGCATTGTGAGAGTATTGTATAATGTTTTTGTAATATGCAGTGTGATTTCTCTATACGTCACGACCTATCCTTTGGTGAGGTCGTATTTGAACAAAGGAAATACTAATACTCTAAGGTCAGTTGAGGCACAGGAAGATTTTCTGAAGGAAGCAGAAGGCTTCTATAAGGACATTAGTATTCTCGTTTTCGCAACGAATTATCTACAGCAAGGTCAATCATTGCTGACTACCTTCAACGACACGATGTCAATTTTTAACTTGCTAAGAGTAAAAACAGATTCGACCATTTACTATCTCTCAAGCTTTCAACGTGCTTTTATCTTGAAATGTTGTCTTTATGCCTTTTATGTGGCAGATGAATTCTTACATACTTTGTCAATGGTATTGTTATCCAATTTCTCGTTTTTGTATATCTTAGTGTCATACCTGGGAATGCTTTGTGATCTAACTTATTGGAGTTATTTCTACGCCCAATTGGTTCTGATTTGCTTTTATTTGAAAATGAATGAAGCTCTAAGGATACTTAGTTTGCAGAGTGACAGACGCCAGTGCTTGCGTGCAGTGAGCGAGTTGATAGAAATTTCTTTTCGAATTCATAGAGTTAAGAGAAACTTAGACGAGTTCTATTCCATGGTATTTTTTTGTAAATATCTTGGACTCTTTGTCGATATTGCTCGCCTGTATGAATTGTGGAAGACGATGATAAACAATTCACGTAAAAAATTCGCCTTCTTAGATGCTGTTATCCTATATAAAGAAATAATGTTAAACCTTCCGTTAGCAATCTTGGTTTCGTATGACATCTATTTAATGGCAAGGCTCTCCGACATGTTAATCGAATCTGAGAATATATTTCAACAAAATTTACTTCTGCTTAATAGCAGAATGAATTTACAAAACAATGATGTAGTCCAGAGAAATGTAAGTTGTTCAATAATTGCATGACACAGTGTTACAATTTTTTATTTCAGATTGAAGTGCTATTGGTGCAGACTCATATACAGGACTTAAGAACGTTGGCATTTAAAAAACTGAAAATAGGTCAACAGTTTTCGTTACATTATTTCTCTAATGTAGTTATTGGGAACGCCATTGCATGCATACAATACTACGCTGCCCAAAACTTACATTTGAGGAAGGTGAAGTGAGAGAATAACTCATAAGAAAATAAAGAAGGGTTGTTTACAAAATCTGTTTTTATGATTTATTCTTATTTCAATTTATAAGACAAACAAATTTAAATAAGTAAAAACGAATAATACCGAGATTGAAGGATTAAACTCCACCGGCCTACGCCTAATGAACGTCAGAATACCTAGGATCTGCCAAAAGGACGACTACCATTCGACACCATCTTATCTTCTTCAAATTTGTAAATCGCATATAAATACAGTGTGTTCCACAAAAACGTGCGTCTAAACAAGCAATGAAAAATGGCAGAATTTTATTAAATCATTTTTTTAAAGTATATATCAAAACGAATTGCGCAATTATATTAGTAGGGAGTCCAGTCACCATTATTATTTATAATTGCTTGCCATCGTCTAGTGCAACTTTCACTTAATTTTCGCGCAATTCTAAACTTAGACCTCTCCAAATTTGCTTCAAGACCCACGCAAGTTGTTTTGTCGTGGCTATTCATAAGGGACCACACATTTTCTATTGGATTTTCATCTGGATTTTTGGGATGATCAATGTAACGTCTCTACACCATTTTCCTCTTTTCAACGCGTGCAGAGGCCACGCCGATGTTTTGGATCGTTATCTTCTTGCAAAATCGAGTCATAACTGATTGGTCCATACAGTGATTCGGCAGACTTTAGCAAACCCTTCTGGTATAATTTTACCAGAATTGTGCATTTAGTATGAATACTATTACTCCCGTGCAGGGACGGGTTAAGAATATCACTGCAGCAGCCCCCAACAACCAGCGCTTGTCGTAAAAGGCGACTAAGGGGACAAATCAGATCTAGGCAATATAACACCCAAGTGAGCCTAGCGACACATATACTACCTTAAAAACCCTCTCACAAGTGCGCATGCGAGTCCGTGGGTTGACACGACTGGAGATCAGCGGTGTCATAGAAGAAATATCAAACAATACTAAAACAGGAGCATTCACGTGTCAAACAACAAACACCATCGCAATATGGTAATATTGCAAAACTGTATCATTATGGTAATACTTGCAAAAAGGAAAGGCATTACCCCGCCAGGCACTACCACTGCTGTGCATGGTACTGATCCTGGACAGAGCAGAAATGTTCGGGTCAGAGCTATACGGATTCCGGGGGCTAGCAAAGTAAAAAAAACAGTTTGGACGCAATTTGAGGGTCGCGAGTTGGAACGTTGGAAGCATGACCGGTCGAAGTTACGAGCTGGAAGAGTTAACGAATAGAAGGCGGGTGGACATCTTGTGTGTCCAAGAGACGAAATGGAAAAACACCGGAAATCGGGCGCGTTTCTTGGACGTTAGAAGAAAATATTACAAGATGCTCTACTACGGAACGGAAAAGGTTAAGAACGGAATCGTTATCATCCTTGCGGCAGAGCTACTTGGAAACGTCTTGAGCATTTCGAAGTCCAGCGACCGTTTGATGTCTCTCAAACTAGTAATACAAGGAGAGGTGTGAAATATTGTCAGTGCATATGCTCTCCCCAGAGAGATAAAGATGCATTTTGGGTAGATTTCCACAATCTCCTTAAGAACATCCCAAAGGAAGAGTTTCTGTTTGTTGGAGGAGATTTGAATGGACATATCGGAATCAAACGAAGACTATGAAGACTGCTATGGAGGACTAGGATATGCCACCAGGAACCTTCTTGGTGAAGACATCCTAAGCATGTGCAAATCACACGGTCTTATCGTGTTAAATACCATGTTCATCAAACAAAGCCGACACCTGATCACTTACAGCAGTGGTGGAGATGAAACTCAGATTGACTACCATTTGGTAGGCAGTTTCATGAAGCCTCGGGTAAAAGATTGCAAAGTGATCCTGGGAGAGGCAATCGCTCGGCAACACCGTCTCCTGCTAACAGAAATTTTTATGAAAACACCAAAGAAAAACAAACAAACAAGAGTCTCTGAGAAAATCAAGTGGTACAATCTGGACAAAGAAAAATGCGAGGCTTTTGTTTTCGTAATGAAAAATTACCTCTCTCACACCATCAACGGAGCTGAGGATGAAGAGTGCAGAGCACAAAATATGTGGGATTCCCTACAGCGAACTTGTTTAAAGAAAGCCAAATCACTGCTGGGAGCTTCAAAAGGCCACCATCAACACGCCAAAGAAACATGGTGGTGGAGTGATGAAGCTAAGAAAGTGATAAATGAGAAGAAAGCGGCTTTCAAAGCTTGGTCAAAGTGCCCCTCTAATAATAATGACGAAAAAGTTCGCCTCGAAATGGAATACAGATGCTGCAAGAAAAAAGCGAAGAAGTGCGCCCAGCTTCAAGCAGAGAGTACGGAGGGCCTGTATCGGGAGCTGGAGAAAATATCTTCCCTGGTTGCTGATGCAAACCAGGCTATCCAGGAGCTGCGAAGACACAATATGAACAAGAGCGCTGCTATCTTCAAAATAGCCGCCCAAAGAAGGAGGAATGCTCAGGAGATTCGTTCGCCAAAGTTCATTAGCAATGCTCATGGCCAGCTTCTTGTGGATGACGACAAAATTCTGCAGAGGTGGCGGCAGTATTGTGAAGAGCTTTTAAATGAACAGTTTCCCCGGCTATACTTTCCAAGAGCCACCCCTAACTGTGAAGAAATACCCGACATTACAGTCGAAGAAGTTAGTGAGGCGGTCAAATACTCCAAAAAACGAAAAGCGGTTGGGCCAGACGAGATGCCCTCTGAGTTCTGGAAAAAGATGGGAGACGTCGGGTTCAGATGGCTCAGAATTCTCATCTCCAAATTCGTGAGGTGATCCAATGCCGAATCAATGGAGGGAAAGTTACCTTCTCCCTGTATACAAAGGGAAGGGTGATACGCGAAACTGTGATAGCTACCGTTCGATCAAGCTGATGTCACACACCATGAAGATCGTTGAGCGGGTATTAGATGGCCGACTGAAAAAAATATCTGATGATCAGTGCGGGTTTGTCTCGAGTAAATCAACCACAGATGCAATCCAAAGTATAAAGATCATAATAGAAAAACATCGTGATTCCTTAAGGGATTTGCATATTGTATTGGTTGACTTTGAAAAGGCATTCGACAGGCAACCACGAGATTTGATATGGGTGGCGCTAAGACATCGAGGGGTTCCAGAAACCTATGTACAGATGATCATGGACATGTACGAAGGAGCAAAGACAAGACTAAGGTGCCCCGCTGGAGTAACCGAAGAGTTCCCAATCAAAGTCGGGGTGCACCAGGGAAGCGTTTTAAGTCCTTTGCTCTTTATTACAGTCCTTGATTATCTGCTTGAAGGTAAAGTGATGGATCCCAAGGTACATCAGTTATTCTTTGCTGACGATGGAGCCATCATAAGTGAGGATCCTACATCCCCCCTGCAATGAGCACTTGATGTGTGGGTGGACGTTTTGGAGGGAAATGGGTATCGTATTTGTTCAAAAAAGACAGAGTACTTGTGCTGCCCGTTCTCTGATCCACTTAGGCCTATTCCAGACATTTATTTGAATGGAACAGTGCTTCACAAGTGCGAAAAGTTCAAATATCTGGGATCTATGATCAATAGCAAAGCAACTTGTGATGACGACATCAATCAACGCGTAAGCGTAGGGTGGATGAAGTGGCGAGAAAACTCCGCTATCTTCTGTGACAGAAAAATGCCACCTAAGTTGAAAGGAAGGCTCTACACCACAGTTGTGCGTCCTGCGCTCACATACGGTTCACAATGTTGGACGATGTACAAAAAGTATGAGAGTAAATTAACGGCAGCTGAGATGAAGATGCTTCGCATGACAGCAGGAGTGACAAAGCTTGATCGAATAAGAAGTTCGAAGATCCGTGGAAGCTTTCACATCAAAGAAACTATCATACAAAAAATAGAGCACGACCGGTTCAGCTGGTATTGCCACATTCAAAGAAGAGATCATTTGAACCCTGTTAAAAAGGCAATATCAATGCACGTTCCAAAGACATCGCGATATAGGAAAGGCAGGCCTATAAACGCCTGGATCAGACAAATGCGACAACATCGGCATTTCATTGGCCTCAGTAACCGAGTGATCGAAAATCGGCGGGCCTGCCGATATTTTCTGAGGTCAAATAGGCGAACCCCATAGGCGGATCAGTAGAAATGCGGTGAAGTGGGAGGGTTGTGATCCCTTGTTTTCGGATCACAACCTTGCTTATAAAAGGAAGAAGAAGAAGAAGAGTATGAGTACTATTAACTTTCCGAATCCTTTGGCTGAGAAGCGTCATGTATAAACATGAACTTTTGCTAAATGTTTTACTGTGCGTTGCAGAAAATGTTCATCTCTTTTTGTCCAGGGTTTCTTCCAATAATTATAAACGAAAAAAAGATGACTCATCTGTAAATACGATGTAGCTCCAATCCCGGTCTAAATTTTGCGTTGCCCAACTTAGCCTCTTTTCAATATGTTTTTGGGTCAGTAGCGGTTTAGGTTTGGTACTTCTGTTTTTGATGCAAACGGCGTCGCATTCTGTTGATGGACACTTTAATTCCTTTTCTGGACAATTTTTCTTTTGCGTCCTTCAGACTAATTGCAAGGTTTTTCCGAAACAATTCACAAATTAGTTTATTGCCCTTATGGATGTGTTTGCTTTGATCCCTCTACCTAACCCATCATCGACATTAACGCATTCCTTATACCTTTTATCCATTTCACACAAATGGCTCTGATGTTTTTAAATATTTTCCTGCCGACTTAATACTCATTTACGGCCCTCTTGGGCGAGTTACTAGGAAAACACTTTCGAAATGATTTTTAAAAACCGCACTCATTTTGAAATGATGTTATACCACCGAAAAATGAAAATATACTGAGGAAACAAAAACAATGCGCGATCGGCAATTAAATGCAGAAAATAATTTGGCTACAAACATGTGTGTCTGAGTAAAGTAAAGGAAGTAATTTAAAGTACGCTTTCTGGAACACACTGTAGTTCGAGCTTAAAGTGGGTGTTAATCGCAATTACAGCTGTTAACTACAATAAATAAAATGTACCGCGAAAAGCATAAAATTCCCAGTAATGCTATATAATAGCTTGAGTGGTTTGTGATGGTGTTACCATCCGGTAGAGTGAAAATCATCAATCACATATGTTAGCCTCTCATATTAATGAAAACATAATGCATACTTCCGGATTACATACCACTCAGCTTGGTACCCTCGCTAGCACCAGGTTTATACGCAACTAGCATATCATGGATACAACACCTTCGAAAGTTTACTTCGATTCTCATTTAAAAGTCCTGTACAAAGTATTAAAAAATCTGGGTTTCTTGCATCTTCGATTCAATCCGACGACTGAAAAATTTCAAGAATCTGAACGTCAATATCGCATTGTGAGAGTATTGTATAATGTTTACGTAATTTACAGTTTGCTTTCTCTATGCCTCACGATCTATCCCTTGGTGAGTTTGTATTTTAATGAAGAAAATACTAATACTCTAAGGTCAGTTGAAGCACAGGAAGATTTTCTGAGGGAAGCAGAATGCTTCTATACGGACATCAGTATTCTCGTTTTCGCAACGAATTATCTACAGCAAGGTCCATCATTTCTGACCACCTCCAACGAGATGGTGGCAATTTTCAACTTGCTAAGAGTAAAAACAGATTCGACCATTTACTATCTATCAAACTTTCAACGTGCTTTTATCCTGAAATGTTGTCTATATGCCTTTTATTTGGCAGATGAATTCTTACAGATTTTGTTAATAATGATGTCTCCTAAAAGCGCGCTTTTGCGTATCTCAAAACCATACCTTCGAATGCTGTGTGATCTAACTTATTGGAGTTATTTCTATATTCAATTGGTTCTGATTTGCTTCTATTTGAAAATGAACGAAACTCTAAGGATACTAAGTTTGCAGAGTGATAGACGCGAGTGCTCGCGTGCAGTGAGCGAGTTGATAGAAATTTCTTTTCGAATCCATCGAGTTAAGAAAAATTTAGATGAGTTCTTTTCCATGGTATTTTTTTGCAAATATCTTGGACTGTTTGTCGATATTGCTCGTCTTTATGATCTGTGGAAGACGGTGACAAACCACTCACGTACGAGTATAATATTCAGCTCTGAAGATTTTAATAATCTATATGCGGAAATAACGCCAAGGCTTCCATTGGCAATCTTGGTTTCGTATGACATCTATTTAATGGCAAGGCTCTCCGATATGTTAATCGAATCTGAGAATATATTTCAACACAATTTACTTCTGCTTAATAGCAGAAGGAATTTACAAAACAATGATGTTGTCCAGAGAAATGTAAGTTGTTCAATAATTGCATGACACAGTGTTACAAGTTTTTATTTCAGATTGAAATGCTACTGTTGCAGAATCATATACAGGACTTAAGAACATTGGCATTTAAAAAACTGAAAATAGGTCAACAGTTTTCCTTAAATTACTTCTCTAATGTAGTTATGGGGTACGCAATTGCATGCATACAATACTACGTTGCCCAAAAATTACATTTGAGGAAGGTGGGTGGTTTGATGTGAAGTGAGAGAATAAGTCATAAGAAAATAAAGAAGGGTTGTTTATAAACTTTGTTTTTGTAATTTATTCTGAAGAAACTCCCCAGCATCTAATAACTGCATTGCCAATCCGACTGTTCGCGTACCAGGCCTCAATCTACCAACGCATATATGGTATGTATGCAACTTCCTATTTAAAAGCGGAGCGATAACATTCATCGCCTGCTACTGCCATGATCCCCGCCAAACAATTAGCCACATATAAGCCAACTGCTCTCTACACATGCTTATTGGCAACATTGATGATATAGACGTTACTCCTGATGCTCTTCTCTGGTTAAGTAACATTAATATAAACCTACGACACCAATTTACGTAAATCTATGTTTAGTGTTAGCTTCAGCACGGATTCCAGTGCAGCAAGTGCGTATCGCACCGTAATGCTAACACAGGTGAGTCTTTGTACTTTTTGAAGGGCGGACTGGGGCATAGACTTGTTGTTGACTTAACGTATAAGTTATAGTTAGAGTGAAGATGGTAAGGTAAGTCCAGAGTATCATTATTGTTTTGAATTCAAATCAGACACCCTTATCTAAGTATATCTAAGTAAGATATGATTGACGTTGACTTGAAATCTAGTGCACTTTTCCTTCAACGTGGAATTTGTGACCATAATGGTACTTTAGGTTTGTAAAAGTCTTTAAGTACATCTTATGATAATAATAATTATGTCTCATTGCTTAGAGATATACTTTATTGGAAAATAATACTACTACATAGATACATCAATGCAATGTCAGAAATTTCGAATTAAAAAGTTCACTCCCACAAGTTGTCCATAATTGCCATTCCATTATTTATTATGGGAGACCCCAGATGTATAGCACCTGTTTCATGACACTACTTACCGTCTATTTATTTATGTGAATGTCTCAGAATAAGGTATCATACGAGTATAACATTGTTACGAACATTATTGCCGTCAACGGCGCGCCTGCACCCAAAAGGAAGGGCTTCACATTGCGGCATTCAAACTGTCTCATACAAATTGAAACCAGCAAGTACATTGTGGAAAACTGCGTCGCCTGTAAGAGGAAGATGTAGATAGTCAGCCGACACCGCCATCGACCAGCCATCGTCATTGACTGCTTACGACCCAGGGTTGCCGCCACTACATCTAGTACCTGGGGACAGGTGAGGTTAGACATACCGGGCGTTAACTCAAGATAGGGAATCGCTGACCAGGAAAAACTCGCTCAACCGAAAGAACTCAGAAGGAACTCCCAGCAAACGCCATCGTCAGCCGACACCGCCATCGCCCAGCCATCCTCATTGACTGCTTACGACCCAGGGTTGCCGCCACTACGTTAAGTACCTGGGGAAAGGTGAGGTTGACTCAAGATAGGGAATCGCTCACCTGGAAAAACTCGCACAGCCGAAAGAACTCAGAAGAAGATGTCAATATGTCACAACATTGCAGAATCAGGAAAGCACAGATAACCAATTATTCGTTGTTGTCAAATTCAACATGATTTTTGACAGCAGTGAGTGTGATAAAACTGGCTGCGCTCGTGAGCCTCGATTACGCTGAGCTTCGATTACATTTTAATCACGGGGAAAGAAATGTAATGTAATAATAAAATAGATCTGTGACGTTTCCCGGACGTATGAGACATCAAACGATTGGAAATTTTGCGCAGATTAAGGGATAAATTATTAAATTGGTGGAAAATATGGAAAGGCGGAATAATGGGCGTGGCAAATTTGAGCACGGTGGTGGATGCATGGACATTTTGAGAGAAGTGAAAGCCACTGCAAGAAGGCAGAAATTGAAATAGAGGAGTTGATCATGGAGCTCGGAACAATGAGCAATTGCGCTAAAATTATTTGTTGTTACTAAAAGAAATATTAAACCCTCTCGGGAACCCAAACTAGTGGTTTAAACTTTTGTTTTCTTCCTCCTCTTCAGGTCAAATCCAGCGTCGTATCCCTGCACTTTTGTAACAATGGGTGTGTTTTGGTGAGAATTATGCAAAGTAGAGTGAAAGCTTCTCCATAAAACGATTCTTAGTCAATCTGGAAAAAAACTTTTTTAATTGTTTGAAGATTGGTGATTGAATTGAAATTGAAGTAAAAAGTATGAAAAAGTTGTGCTTAAATGTATGAAATACTACTGAATCATTCCAGTTGAACGAAATAGCTATTCTCAGGGAAAAAGCTCTTCCCATCCATCCCAACTCATGTTCGACTGAGAAGAAAAGTTAAAGTGGTTCCAAGTCACTTTGTGTTGTTGTACTCCGTATTAAATCTTACTTCACTGAGAAGCGAGGTTTCACCAAAGCACACCCAATATTACACGTAGAACGGCTTATCATGGATACTTTACCTTCGAAAGTTAACTACGACGATTCTCACTTAAAAGTCCTGTACAAACTATTAAAAAATTTGGGTTTCTTGCATATTCGATTCAATCCAACGACTGGAAGATTTCACGAATTTGAACGTCAATATCGCATTGTGAGAGTATTGTATTATGTATTTGTAGTTCACAGTGTGATTTCTTTATGTGTCGCGACCCATCCTTTGGTGAGTTTGTGTTTCGATAAAGAAAATACTAATACTCTAAGGTCAGTTGAAGCACAGGATGTTTCTATAAGGACATTAGCATTCTTATTTTCGCATTGCTGACCACCTTCAGCAAGAGGATGGCAATTTTCAACTTGCTAAGAGAAAAAACAGATTCAACCATTTACTATCTATCAAACTTTCAATGTGCTTTGATCCTGAAATACTGCCTTAATGCTTTTCATTTGGCAGATGGATTTTTGGATATTTTGTTAACGATGATCTTTCCCAATATCGTGTTTATATGTATATATCTTAGTACCATTCCCGAGAATGTTTTGTGATCTAACTTATTGGAGTTATTTCTACGCTCAATTCGTTCTGATTTGCTTTTATTTGAAAATGAACGAAGTTCTAAGGATACTTAGTTTGCAGGGTGATAGATGCGAGTGCTTCGTGCAGTGAGTGAGTTGATAGAAATTTCTTTTCGAATCCATAGAGTTAAGAGAAACTTAGATGAGTTCTTTTCCATGGTATTTTTTGCAAATATCTTGGACTGTTTGTCGATATTGCTCGCCTGTATGAATTGTGGAAGGCGATGATAAATAGTTCACGTAGAAAATTCGCCTTCTTAGATGTTATATTCCTATATAGAGAAATTATGTCAACGATTCCGTTGGCAATGTTGGTTTCGTGTGACATCTATTTAATGGCAAGGCTCTCCGACTTGTTAATCGAGTCTGAGAATATATTTCAATAAAATTTACTTCTGCTTAGTAGCAAAAAGAATTTAAAAAACTATTGTGTAGTCCAGAGAAATGTAAGTTGTTCAACCATTGCATGACAATTTTTATTTCAGATTGAGATGCAATTGTTGAAGACTCATATAGAGGACTTAAGAACATCGGCATTAAAAAAACTGAAAATAGGTCAACAGTTTTCGTTAACTTATTTCTCTAATGTAGTTATGGGATACGCAATTGCATGTTCACAATACAACGCTGCCCAAAAATTACATTTGAGGAAGGCGGGCGGTTTAATGTAAAGTGAGAGGATAACTCATTAAAAATTAAAGGAGAGTTTCTACAAAATCTGTTTTTATAATTTTTTCTTGTTTGCACTTATAAGTTCTTATAATTGAAATCTATACATATAATAAAACTGTAAATACATATAATAAAACTTCAAATGTCTTGCTTGAATATTTATTTGAACAGGCATCCGTCAAAAACCACTTCACGTTATTAAACGGGGTTTTCACAGTTGCATTTCATAGGATATAACTTAAACTATGGTGTATGTTTTATCCAGTAGAAATGCAGTGAAGTGGGAGGGTTATGTTCTCTTGTTTTCGGATCATAACGTCTCCGAAATAGGAGGTAGAAGAAGTATGTTTTATCCTGATCCGGCATCCAGAAGCTGAAATCTAATCAAAAATGTCTTTTGCAAAATTCTGGATTTACTTAATTTTTTCCTGATCATGATCTCGAATCTGCGCTCAGTGGAGGTAATCATTTTGAGTTGTTTATTCTCCTTTTGCTGTCTCTTCGCTATCTTTAACAGCAGAGCCTACTGACTGACGGAAGGGGGATGGTACTCTTCGTGTTTTTTTATTCTGCAGTTTCCTTTTCTGTTATACCTAATTGATGGGTTGTGTGTGCTCTGGTGGGGATTCCCACTGGGGAAGTTATATCTCATTTTACAGATTTTTAGTATCTGCTAGATGTAGTATCCAACTTCGCCCGAGTAGAATAAAAACGCTTTGTAATAGGTAGATAGCTACTAATCAAAATAACGTCAAAACCGTTTCATCGATTTCCGTAAAACTACTTTTATGATTTAAAGTAAATAGCATCAAAGATTTAAAACCATAGACAATTTTAGTACGCTTCGCTGAAGCTGAGAAATACACAAATGAGCATGGGAAGCATAATACAATTTTAAACGTGAGCAGAGCAGCGGGTACAGCTAGTAGGTAATAACGATTGAAGAACTGAACTGCAACTTGCCAACGCCGACAACACTGACATTTTTTAAGTTTAATTAATTCCCATCTGTTGTAAGGAAGGCTGAACTTAGTGTTCAAGCTAAGCTATCGGTTTTTAACTCTGTGTATGTTCCAACTCTCACCTATGGTCATGAAGTTTAGGTAGTGACCGAAAGAATAAGATCGCGGATACAAGCTGCCGAAATGAGGTTCCTTCACGGTGTTGCTGAAATAACTCGTAGGGGTCGAGTGCGCAACACCAGAGTACGCGAGGCGCTCAATGTTGAGCAGCTACTTCTCCGAACGGAACGATCTATGCTTCGATGGTTTGGTCACGTAGTGCGTATGCCCCCAGACTAGCTTCCAAGACGTGCCATGGTGGCCGTGGCATCAGGTAGGCGACCCCGCGGTAGGTCTAGAAATAGATGGTTGGACGAAGTCCGGCATCTCTCCTGGAGCCGTCTAGGGATTCCTCCTGATGAGTTGGAGTCAATGGCGGAGGATCGAGAAGGATGGAGAGCCCACCTGAGCATCCTACCCCCGCGACCCTCATGATGGATTAGCGGGCTATTGAAAATGTATGTATGTATGTATTAATTCCCATTTAATAAATATGTATATGTACATTTGTATTGACTTAATACGATAGAAGATTGCAATAGACAGCCTAAATATTTAAAATCCTTCGGAACTTTGTTTTTTTAGACTCTGCTAAAAAGACGAGCACCAATCGACACAATCTTATCTTTTGTAAATTTGTAAATCCCATGTATGAGCGAGGCTTGAGTATGTGTATTGTATATAATTCGGCAGGAGCGTTGCACACTGCAGTTTATTTATTTAAAGCTTAATACAAGCATTGAAGTATTTAAGCTAAATGGTTGTGTAAACTAAATTAAGCTAGACTAAACCTGGTAATATTAGTTTGTTTAAAAAATAATGGCGGTTTTTATAACACTCATTTAATCGGGATTGTTTTGAAATGTTGCTTGTTTATTTCTGATATAAAATGCTTGCGACGTGCAGTTCTTATTATTTGATCGAAGAACACGTCGTACCGTCTAGAAAAATACAGATTTATTTATTGTTTTGGACATTTCTGCGGTCAACAATTGGATGGGAGTCTTACGATTTTGTTTGATTTTTCTTTCATTGGCGTCTGGCAATTATTTTTTTCGATCTCCCGCCCTTATTTTCTAATGTCCCCTAATACATGTAATATTATTTATATCTCTTACAACCGTATACGATCTGCCAACAAGATCACCAAGTTGCCTGCATGCTTTACCTCGACGTACTAGTTTCACTATGTATGAGTTTTCGCTCTTCAATGGATGTTTTACTTTTCTTCCCGCAAATTTTGTCAAATTTAAATTTAAAATTAATTCTTTATTTTATCTTGATCACGTAACGATCTAATTTTCCTAACGTGACTGCACCTAAAACGACAAAACCTTGCTAAATTGTGTGTCTGCTGTTTCCTGGGTAGTTGCATAAAACCACCCGTAATCTACCATTATTCTTGATTGCGTGCGCTGTAAGCAACCGGATTATTAATACAGAAACAGTATTAGTTATAATTATCATGCACGTAAAATCGTGAATTTGTAGTACAAGTTTTGGAAAAAAAAACATTGGAGTAGCATTTTTCACCTGTAAGCGTTCTGTGCGAATACTTTTGTGAGGATGTGTATGTTGTGTAGTGTATTCTTTTTTACATTCACATGATTCAAGGGTACTAATGCGTCAATCTTTCACAGCGAATTAGTTGTGGCACTTCGCCGTGAGCTAGTATTCGAAAAAGAATAACAAAGCTGTTCTCCACCAGTTTCGAAGTAGCTGTGAAGATTTGCAAAATCAGTATTGATTGTCTGACGAAACGGTCAAATAGTTTGGTGACAGTGTCATTGATTCACGACGTTCGGTCTAATAGGCACATGCTTCTGTCTTGAATCCATCCATGTAGCTTAGGCCGAATGACTACTAAAGTTTTAATGAGGCATTACTTACTTAGTTCATGCTTTTTTCTAGCGTATCTGAACTGGTTCAAAAGCGAAAAATCTTGGACCTATAGAAGCAGCATTTCCAAATTCTTAGCTTCACAGCCTTAATATGCCCGAAGTCAGACTACTCTGCGACTAGCCTTGATATAATGAAATTCAGACTTTCCATGATTGCTAGTATTATATATTCACCAGAGAACACCCGATTCATAGTTTGAATTTAACATGTATAGGTACAATCTCAAAGAACTACTTCGGGAAGTTGTTCAAATGATTTAAAAAGTAGTTGACGAAATAATTTAGAGCTGTCCACTTAGCTAGAAGTTGCTTGAAAAATGTTTATAACCGTAACGAAACCAAAAGTTTAAGTGTAATCCTCGTTAACAGCTCTTAAAATCTTACATTCATACATTCATTAGCAATACTTTTAAGGGAAATGTCATTTTTGTAAGTAATATTACCATGTACTTGCACTTCAAATCATACAGTCATCAAAGTGGCGATTGACAAAGAGTATCTCCTTACCTAACTCATGGTAATACTACTCACATTAAGCGGTTCGATTCCGACATGTGCTACCTTAAAGTTAATGAGTACAATTTCTTATAGGCAACCGCTTTAATAATTGCTGCATAGTATAACCTGCTAAAGTAATTAGAACAGGTTTTTAACTGTGAGTTTAGCAATCTAAAAGTAGTACAAAATCGTAATTCGAATAGCGAAAGTGTTAATACTTTAGTACTGGTTGCCCATGGTAGGTGGTAGCTGGTAGGACTAGATCTGCATCTAATAATTGATTCAGTTAACTATCCATCACCATAGCTGAAGTCTACTGCAGCTATACAAAACACGTTCACTGCAATAAATACCCAATTGAACTACTATTAATAGACTAGTAAGCAGAGACTTGCCTTCACCCACAGGGTCGGGTTAAACATTTTTATTGAAAAATATTCCCAAAAACAGAAGCAAATAAAATTATTTATAGATTCGAGGTCTCTTCTCCTAATACTACTAATTTATTCATTCAACATTGCAAAATATTTTCGTCATAAGCGGAACACTAAAATGATCAACTTGATTTGTTTTCAAGCTCTCGCTAGCGGCTTAATATGCGCATTTTACTTGTTTCATTTATT
The DNA here is from genome assembly GCA_945910035.1 of Brachypalpus laphriformis. NCBI lineage: Eukaryota > Metazoa > Arthropoda > Insecta > Diptera > Syrphidae > Brachypalpus > Brachypalpus laphriformis. The sequence goes on from OX246754.1 coordinate 286,007,132, forward strand.
ATGCTCTAGACGTCACGCTTAAACAACTTGCCCCAAGTGTTGTGACTCTAAAAATTCATTAACCCTCAACTAATTTAGAATTTCCTTGACCCGGAAACTATCCATTCTATACTCAAGTAGTTACCATTCTTTTGCAAGCAAAACGCTGCGCAGCCCACTTTCTAACAATGAATACGCAAACATGCTAATTGTTTAAAGCTTGTTTTTTGTTCGCAAGCTTTTTTCGGATGATTGCCTTCGTTTCGGATAGTACAGCGTTTGTTCCTCAACTACTCGTAGTAATAGCTGGCGCACATGCTTCATGGCCCACGTCGAACCTCAGAAAATGTTATCACATCGCGTTAGGTTTATCGTTTTTGCTTTGCAAATTATATTCGTAATTATATTTTTTTGATTAGTCATTGTTGTTTTGTTTCCACATTGGAGAATACTTCTACTTCGCGTGTTTGATGAGGTAGATTCTATGTTTGGGTAGGTAATTGCCTTAGACGCAGTCGTAGGAAGCTTTCTCTTTAGAAGAAAACGTTTAATGGTATTTTTATTTACGAATGGACCTGGTAGCCAACGCAGCGCACAAAGAGCAAGGTCCAGTAATCTCGGTGGGTTGTGGTTTTTTTTTGCGGTGGAATTTCACGGAAATGGAATGCGTATTTGTACACGAAGATTAGCTGGGCATATAGGTGCACATGGCTTATCAGGGTGACGAAGCGCAACTGTTGGAACAATACACAACGTTTCAAGTAGGTAGTGCTTTGCACTGGGGCACTTTTTATTTTTAAAAGACGAAGACAAGATGAGTCTTTCTCTACAACTCCTTAAGCGTTCCTAATAATCACTTAACCACATTTCTTTTACTTTTAAGTGATGACATCATGCAAATCGAATAAGTGGTAGATAGGTCGTCGATTCTGTTTCCAGTTCTTAAACCAGTAAGTGGTGATTCTAGAAACTAGACTCGGAGATCGAAAATACGGATCAGTCTAGACTCTAGATCCAATGAATAAATATCTATTATATATCATATCTTAATGGCTTGATTAATGTCAGAAATATAAAAAAAAAACACTGAAACTATACGCCTATCTTAGACATACAAGTAAACCGCCCTTTTTTCGTTTTTGCCAATTCAAGTTAGAAACGCTAGCGGACTAATATTATTATATTGCGTATTCTTTAAAAAAGGGGCGCCGTGGCGTAACTGGTTAGTGTGTCGGATCACTACGCATGAGCTTCCAAGTTCGAATCCCAGAAAACACCAAAAAGTTTTTTCACGGTCCCACCTCTCGCGACCGTCTGACAAACATCCGAGAGTATTGTTGTCATGAAAAAAGCTTCTCAAATCGCCGTTCGGATTCGGTATTAAACTGTAGGTCCCTTCCATTCGTGTGAAAAATATAACGCACACAACATGAGTGGTTGCGAGAAGCTAGGCCCTGGCACTTTAAAGAGCTGTTGCGCCAAATATTTATTTTTATTTTTTTTTCTTTAAAAAAAAAAAAATTTGCTCTACTGGCACCTAGTGTAAAATTACTTTAATCACAACCTAAGTATTAAGGTAAGCTTCATCCCTTAAGTAGACCAACAGAGTTACCCAAATTCTATCGACCCATAAGTATAACTTTTTTCTTCTTAAAAGCTATGGAGAAAATACTTGATAACATATCAGGGATAGAGCCTTCATTCATCCTCTACACAAAAACCAATATGCCTATCAACCAGGAAAATCAACGACCCACAGCTCTTCAGAAACTTACAACACGGTTGAAGGTTTTTTGGGACAAAGAGTTTGCGGTGGGTTGCTTCCTTGACATCATAGGAGCTTTTGATAACACTAAATACGCTCAGACATACTGATGTATTCAATACACAGGAGTAGACAATACAACATGTAATTGGATCAAATGCATGCTACAAGACAGGAAAACAAAGATCTCAGTAGACAGCAATAAGCTCACTGCTGCGAAAGGTTGCCCCACGGTGGTCCTCCTTATTGTGTTCTAACGTAGTAAATGAACTGCTAGAAATATTCAGCGATGAAGGTTTCTATGTCCAAGGATACGCAGATGATATTGCGATACAAATCAGGCGCAAATTCGAAGTAACAATCTCCTCCAGAGGGCACTGAAGCTTTTTTTTTTTTTTTTTTTATCATACAATATCATAATTTATAGTTCCAATAAACTTAAACCTACACTATCATAATGCCGTTATAGTAACTGACCTGAAGGGTGCTTAATACCAGTGATGCCGTTTGCCAATTTTTTAATGAAGTGTTTTCAGGAAAAAATAGAAGTGTTTTGCTGAAAAGTGAAGTGTCATTATAAAAGTTGAGTTTCTTATATTAAACGACTATTTATGGGAAAAAGAAACATTTTTTTTTTTTAATTAGGGAGCTTTAATCTTCGTGGTATCTTAATACAACATCTTTTGGCGATACCCAATTCTTGAAACCGTTTTCAGAAACAATTCCTTTCACAAGCATCAGTGACTTAACAGTGCTAACCTTTAAGTTGTCTCGGCCTAAACTCTTAATCAATTTAGTTTAGGAAAACACCCTATCAGTAGTTGCACTACTATGAGGAAGACACAACACGGCTCCTATAAACTCTTTTAAATGAGGGTACATAATCTGCCTCAAAGCATTTTTGAGGCAGAAGACAGAATGCCAAAAGACTTAAAGACTTTCTTCTTTGGGTAGAATTGTAGACTTGTAGTTATCGAATGGATGTATTCATTAATGAATATATAATGCAATTTCCCAATTAAGAGGGAAAATATAAAGTCTACAAAAAGTGGTGTTTTTGCGAAAGAGGAAGTGTCGAAGTGTTGTCTATGAAAACGAAGTAAAATACTTCAATTGAAGTATAAACGGCAACGCTGCTTAATACTTATATTAGGTCCATTCGCGTACACAATCTAAAGCGCTTTAAGGTGCTCGAAGTGTATTCGCGTACTAAGCGAACATGACAAATAAAGAGAAAAATTGATAAGTAACGAGTAACGAGTATTTCCCCTCTGTGCCTGAATGTACTAGAAGAATTTCTGCCGGCACGAACGTAAAAACTGCCAAATGAGTCAAAAAGTTTTTGATTCCATTTCAAAAAGTCAATAGACATAAGAAATAGATGCAAAATATCTTGAAGAAAATGCTGTGATGTGTGGAATGTTCTCCGAAAACATTTCTTTTTAACTTAATTTAAATTTGTTAGTTTTCACACGAGTTTACTTTGTTCATTATAATTTTTTTTAATAACAGTTGGCTTGGCTCGAAATGGTTCGCTTTTCATACGCGTACTTTTGCTTAGATTTTCCGCTCTTTGAGAGTTTTTACTCTCATCATGTCATATTTGAGAATTTATTAGTTTTTGGCTCGGAAAGCACGCGAACGGACCTATTATAATTTTTGAAAACTTAATTCGTTTGTTTTATTTTTTATTTTAGTCGATATTTTATCTTTTAAACATTTTTATTTTTTTTTTTTCCTTTTAAGGAAAAACGTGGGAAAACCTTTTAGAACAAATTATTTTTTTTTTAAATTAATCTGAAAACTAAACTTAAAAAACTTAACTTAAAAAAACTAAAACTACCTTAACCTAAATCCCGGGCCGGACTATGATACGTGATTTCCAAATTGCTACTGAGAAGACCAATCAAAAGATAGTTAAACCAGTCAATCGGCCTTTCAGTGGTATCCAGAAATCATATATCAAGGTCCGGCCTAAACGCTAGCCTCAACCCAGTCGAGGCACCAATATCTCTCCCTATACAATCTGTCGTCGTTAACTGAATCTCGCTCAGGTATGCTTACGCAGTATCTTAAGTCAGGGGCCTTATTTTGTATTGCGTTTCTTTAGCAAATGTGTACAAACTCAATTTCCAAGTAATTTAAGTGACGCTTGATAGATGTTTTGACAATCTAACTTTGGGAGATTTTTGATTTCGAGTTGGAAGCACTTACACCCAATCCGATAACCATACAAAATACTAATTCATTTTAGAATCGGATTACATTTCCGAATGGCAATCTGAATCCGAAAGCAGTACAAAATAAGGCCCCAGCGTTTCCTTCTCCTGAGTCCATCGGCTCGTAGAGGATACATTTATCTGTCGCCCTTCTAGCAAGATGGTAAATAATTGGAACGTTCAGCGAATCTGATAAGTAACCATGCGCATCTAGATACAAGAATGATTCAGGGGGTATGAACCCACTCAACATAGTATTTCGGAAATACGCAGGGTTAAGATAAAATAAACCCGACACCAGTTCGTTTTTTGTAACGCTAGCTGACCGCGCGAAATGGTTCCTCGCAAGATTCACAATGACATTGTCGATTCTGGACACGCCGGAAGCATCCAATAGTCGCTTATTAGAAACGTAACGCCAAAAATGTCTTCGAGCCTGCATGCGTATGTATAGAGGGCACTGAATCTAGTTGCTGACTAGTGCCAAAAAGTCGGACTTAACGTCAACTTAAAAAAGAGCACCATAGTTGTATTTAGCAAAAGAAGAAAATGAGAAAGGCTAAAAGCATCCACACCTTTTGGTGAAACAATAAAATTCTGAAAGGAGGTTAAATACCTTGGCCTAACACTTCATGAAAAACTTACTTCGAATTCTCACCTCACAAAAGCCATAGACAAAGCTAGGATTTTATTATAGGTCAGCAAAAGTCTCATTGGTAAAAATTGGGGCCTAAACTCCAAAATGTTGCTATGGCTCTACACAGCGATAGAAATACCGATTTTCACATATACAGCACCTAGGCTCAATGAACTTCAAAGACTAGCTTGTGTATACACATCAGCTGCAATGAAACCTGCTTCCACTGCACCGCTGGAGATTATTCTAAACTTACCATCCCCTGCATTCATGTCCATCGCTGAAGATAACTCAAACTAGAAACTAGTTTACTTGGACATTGGGCGAGAACTTAACATCAATGAACTAATAGGAATAACAATCACAGACAAATGTCTGCCAAGCTTTAACTTCAACCACAACTAAAAGGTTATATTCCCAAATCGCATAACATATCTTGTCACTTTGACTGTGTAACCAAAACACGTCATCGTTACGTAGGTAAATTCTATCTTGAAACAGAAGACATATCTGTTAGCTCACTCGAAAACATAGTCAAATTCATCACCAACTCTAACATCTTAAACGACCTTTAAGATTAGAGGAAATACTCGTATCAAAAGGCCGAATAGTGGCCACAGTGATAAATCGACTAGATGCCACCTCAACCAACAATCTACAATCTAGGCAAGCTTATTTCGCCACTGATCTGCAAGTTTAAATTTATATGTAAGAAGGAAGGTAGCGAAGGTTACCTTGCACATCGCTAAAGTGCTGAAAAATTCGCAAGCACAGCTTCAATATCTTATACAATAATACGTGAACACGAAATTTATCTTACTTACTTAGGTGGCTCTACAGTTCGGGGTGAACCTGGGCTTCAACGAAATATATCATTCGAAATGTACAGTGCCGTAGATGTACAGAAAGAAAAAAATCATGTGCGTAACATATGTTACCGTTAATTTAGGTAAAATAAAGTGAACATACACACATGATTTCCCCACACAAACGCTTTAACCAATTTGATGAAAGCATTTTGATCACGTTCATGGCTGTATGAGCTTAAATCCCTTTGCCTTCCCTACACGGGTGAATATTACAAAAAAAAAAAAAAAATTATAAACAAATAAATAGCGTTGTTTCTCTCGCTGTTTGTTTATTTCCTCTCGGTCGAATTTCGACCACACGCGATACTAGTACAAATCAATTAATTCCGAGAAAGAGTGCAGTTTTTTTTTAGGAGGGGGATCATCTTCTTTTTAGTCCTCCTCTCTCTTTGAGAGAAAAATATTTATAAGCTTCCTCGTTCGAACTCAAATAGAAAAACTTCTCTCGAATTAGAGGGAGAAATTTGAAATCTGCCTTCAAATCTCCCGGATTGACAGAACCTTCGTCAGGAAGATACTTACGGATTGAGTGGACTGGGGCAAGCTCTACAACATCGGAAGGTGAGTCCAACTTAGCATGAGCTTAAACTCTAGCAAGAAAGATATTGATTGATTATAATAACAAACAGCGTAGCTACCATTAAAGCTCTGAGCTTTTAGCAATCCAGTACCAAGACAAACTTGAAAATGGGGCATAAAGCCACGTTGTAATGAAAGAAACTGGTGAAAGAGGAACCGGAAACTACTGAAAACACCTCTAAATTTAATTTTGTGAAATCGAAGGTTCAAACTAGGATTTGAAAGCGATGCGATATCCATACTAAGACCTTATTCATGACATCAAAATAAGTCTAGATAACAAATGCATTTAACGCTGTATCAATATCTTACCGTTTTACTTACTTACTTAGGTGGCGCTACAGTTCGGGGTTAACCTGGGCCTCAACCAACAAGCCTCTCCATTTAGCTCGGTCTTTAGCTAATTGCTTATAGTGGCGCACTCCAAGTTGGTCGGGGTCCCCTCGGTACGCGTCACCTACGGCGAGAAGGCTCTCTACTGCGTCGTTCCTCCGGGTTAGATTCGAAGATATCCTACCATCTGCGCTGAGCCAAGTGACCGTCCTTCTTACCAGGATGCCCTAAAGACATCTTGGGGCACCTGCAAGATGCTGCCTTTGACTTATGGCTACGTTCTATACTAACAAAATAAAAAAGTCTGGTTTATTCCTAACATGACACAACACTGATATTCTATAAAAGTAAAATTAAGCGTACGTTAGGTGTAGGATCTTTTGTCATACTCTACTATAGTTCCGCCAAAATCCGGCCATGATCAAGTAGTTAACGTAATAAGCAAGACTAAACCATTGTCATTGAAATGAAAACATCGTATCCGTTGCTGTTGCTTAAATTTACAAACGACTGGTCGTCATCCATGACTAATTTTAAATCAGTTGTCAAGATGAGCAGCTAAAGGGAACATTGACTCTTAATAATATTAAATAACAATTCATAGTGACGCATATTTTGTAATGTTCTTTAACAGGTTTAGAGAGGTTGTTCAACTTACATTTCAGATAAAAAGCAACCCTCAGCGGAGCACAGTGAGAAATAAGTGTGCCAAATATAGTATTTCATGCATAAAATCATGGACTTGCAGAGCGGTTTTGTAGTAAGTCTGTGTTAATGCGTAAGAGTACAACTATTCAATAGAATTTGGGTATCATGTCACCTGAAGGCGGATGGAAATAAAGCAGCCTGGACTGAAACGATTTTGCGGGTATCGATTGCGCGAAATAGCGGAAGAGCTAAAGAAGCAAAACAGGAGCAAAATGACCTAGCTTCGATATATACTTCCCAAACTGAGTTAGGAGAATAGACTGCATAATACTCGTAAATATATATCGCTGATTTTGTAGAGATGTTGAGGAAACGCTACAATAATTTCTCAGTGATTATGGACTGCTAATCCGTAGAAGAAAGTATTGTTTGGGGCACTAATCGTGGTCGGCACCGGGCCACGTAGGCGTTGACGGCAACCAAAATGCAAATCTGCTCGCCATTGGAATATCATTCATTTGTTGAATATCTAATTCTGCTTTTAAATATACCCTAAACAGTTGAGAACGTTTCTTGTGCATTTCCCAATGGAATTACACCCAAGATCTTCGACAAGCTAATAGAGCTGTCCAACCCTTGCAAAAAAAAACGCAGTTGATATCTTTAAATACAGCAGAACGATATAAGAAAGCTTGTGAGCTTTATTGCCGGTCACTGCCAATTAAAATACCATTTCAACAAAATGAGAATCTCGGAAGATATCAACTGCCGCATTTGTCTAAAAGAGGACGAAACCACATAACACATACTATGTGAGTGTGCAGCTCTGTGTAGAATTAGGAGAAGTTTTTTTCCTTAAAGAGATCATGTTTCCAACAGACTTAAGAAACTCCTCCCAGCTGTATTATTGCTTTCATAAGGAAAGTACAATTAATGCCGGCACAACAGATCTATCTGGTCACAGTACCTATACGCCAAATGGGCGTAACTCCTTGAAGGTAAAGTGACGGACTCAAAAGTGCACCAGTCAATCTTTGCTGACGATGGATGCATCATACGTGAGGATCCTACGTCACTGCAACGAACACTTGACGTATGGGTGAACGTTTTGGAGGGAAATGTGTACAGCATTAGTCCAAAAAAAGACCGAGTACTTGTGTTGCCTGTTCTCTGATCCACTCAGGCCTATTGCAGACATTTATTTGAATGAAATAGTACTTCCCGACTGCGAAAAGTTCAAATATTTGGTATCTATGATCAATAGCGAAGCAACCTATGATTATGACAGTAATCTTCATGTAAGCGTTGGGTGAATGAACTGGCAGGAAAACTCCGCTATCTTATTTTATTTATTTCATTTTATTTCTATTTTAGGCAATATTAATTAACATTCCACTGCTATGCTACCTTACCTTACCAAGATGACAACATCGTCAGCATATGCCGTCATGTTAAAACTCCTCCAAGACGGTTAAGAATGATTTCCGTGTGTTACAACGACTGTTGGCACTACACTCTGCAGCGCAGAGTACACTGTTCTACTCATTATGGCCTTAATACAGCTATTGTGTTCTATAAACTGGAGCTCTTACAGTTTAAATACTCGAGATTTCTCTATTCCAAATGCCTTAATGAACCAGAGTATGAGAAGTGGATTTCAAGTGCTGATCTCCGATAATTTAACTTGGACCAAGTTTTGTAAACTGTCAAAGCAGCTTGAAATTGGTTTTGAACTAATCAAGTGGGAGATCAATGCTTTAAGCGCCACTTGGCTGTCGAGGAGTATGTGGATAGTGGGACCTTCGATTTTTAAGTGCAGGTTTATACTAACGCAAATCTCAATAGCGTAAAGCTCGGCCTGGAAAACGCTGGGACTATTTCCAAACAGTTTCCAAACTTAATGTATCAATGTATATACCAACTCCTGTATCCATTTTTGATCCATCGGTATACCACACGATTCCCTTTGGATCAAGCAGCGGTCCGCCATTATTGCATGTATCACGGCTTGAAATTTCAATTTCAAACCTTCTTCCGAAGCGGTACGATTTAGGTATAAGCTTAGAAACCTTGCTGAGCATATCTAGATCGCGGAATTCGGTTAATAAATCCAGGAGATCCACGTGATCGCATGTACTATTTCCATCCTACTTTCGAGGACTAACTGCACTGCGAATTGACATTTTTTTTTATAAATATATGCAGCGGGGTAAGTCCGAGTATAACCTCTATGGCTGCCGTAAGATAGGTATGTAATGTACCTGTTATTCCGAGACATGCTTATCTTTGAAGTCTATTGAGCGTGTTGATGGTTGCGACTTCCTTTGTTTTGTCCACCAGAGAATGGAAGCGATTAGAATGGGTCTTACCACCGAGGTATATAATCAGAACGTGACCTTTGGCGAGAGAGCCCAGGTTTTGCCATACATTCGACAACAAGCACACATGGCAGTGGTCGTTTTTTTATCTAAGAGAAATCCTAGGCATTTTAATACTCGTACGTCGGAAAACCCAATTGTTTTACCATTTAGAGCCACTGAACCATTGTTTAGCGTTATATTTCCTGTGAATTGTGCAACGACTGTCTGAGGTTGATCGATAGTCCCTCGCCAGCACATCATTTCGAGACTACACAGAGTGCATCTTGCATGACTTGACACACATTGTCTTCATGTTTGCCTTTGATTATGATCACTAGATCGACTGCATAAGCCTATAGCTCTGAAGCCTAAGCTGTTAAGTGTACTCAGTAAATCATCCACGAGAGACCATAAGGGAGGCGAAAGGACGCCAGCTCGGGGCCAGAATTTGCTGCGGAGAGCTCTCCTGACGTAGATGTTACTATGCGGCTATCGAGCATAGTACCTATCGGTTGTAGGTTGATCGATTCCCTGCGTCTCATGGCACAAGTGATGGAGTCATAACCTGTGTTATCAAAAGCACCTTCTATGTCAAGGAATGCACAAAGGGGGATTTCTTTAGAATTTTGGCATGGACGCTGAAGAGATTCACGAACTGCGTCTATTCTGATCAAAACAAATTCGTAAGACGCGAGCTCCTTGAATAAGAAACTTCTGTCTAACACAATGGATACATTCAGGTTTCCAGATTCTGAGTACTTATGCACGTCAGATTACACAGAATGCAAAATCTGTCTGAGTTCGCTTGAGCCAGCTAATTATGTCATCTGGATTTCTGAGGCGAACGCGCAAAATCGAGATATCTGGAAACCTGAATGTGTCCAGTTCCCGTCTTGCTGGCACATGATAGCGGATTTGAGCGTTCTGTGGCATCATTCTATCATCCGGTTTGCCTGCGGGTGGTAGGCTGTTGTGCGGTTCCTTTGGAATCCCGATATTTTATTTACATAGCTCGTTAAACAGGCATGACTCGAATGACCGTCGAGGGTATGCCAAAGCGTGGTATCCGTTTTTTACACAATGCTTCAGCGACTGTTTCTGCCTTGATGTCAGTCATCGGTATACTCATAGCTTTCGGCCAACAAGTGTATCAGTCTATCTCTGTCAAAGAGTAACGACACTTCCAGGAAAACCGCCGAATAAGGTAAAATCGTACAGACCAATTTCGCTTCTTCCAGTCATATCCAAAATTTCCGAGAGGATATTACTAAGGCGTCTCCAACCAGTTATAGACGAAAATAATCTTATCCCTGACCAGCAGTTTGGGTACAGAAGTAAGCACTCGACGATTGACCAGGTGCATTGAGTTACTGACGTAATCGAAAAAGCACTTGAAGAAAAAAAGATATGCTCAAGCGTATTTCTTGACGTCTCGCAAGCCTTTGATAAGGTGTGGCATGATGGCTTGAAATGCAAACTACGACAAGTTCTCCCTGTATGCCTGTACGATATTTTGGAATCATCTTCTTCTTCCTTTTTCAGCGAGGTTGTGATCAGAAAATAAGGGATCACAACCCTCCCACTTCACCGCATTTCTACTGATCCGCATGTGGTGTTCACCTACGAGATTCTGGAATCATATCTCGTGAAAAGACTTTTTCGTGTTAGACATGGAATCGAATACTCGGAGCTCAAAGAAATGTCGGCCGGCGTACCGTAAGGAAACGTTCTTGGGTCGCTTCTCTATTTGTTATATACTCGTGATATACCGAAAGAAGATGGCACTATCCTTGGTACGTTCCTAGCAGTAGGTAAAACAATCGAAGAAACTACTGCAAAACGCAATGAATAATGTAAATGAATGGACGAGCGACTGGCGGATCGCTCTCAACGAATCTAAATCTGTTCACGTGAATTTCACTTTTAGAAAACAAATGACTTTCCAATTTTTTTAAACTCGGCCCGAATACCTTTCGCAGACGAGGCCAAATATCTGGGAATGACACTGGACGCAAGGCTGAAATGGAATTCGGACGTGAAAATGAAATGTAAAGAACTGGAAATCAAATATAGAGAAATGGACTGGTTACTCGGAAAACATTCCCCGCCCAGTACTGAGAACAAACTGCTTTTATACAAGCAAGTGCTAAAGCCGGTGTGGACCTACGGTATACAACTTTGGGGTTGTACCAAGAAAACAAATGCCAATATTTTACAAACCTTTCAAAATAAAGTGTTAAGAGAAATTGTCCAAGCAACGTGGTATACTAGAAACGACGATGTCTACAGGGATCTCGGAATTCCGACAATCGAAGCTGAAACTAGAAGCTTCGCGGGAAAGCATAGAAACCGACTAATCGGACATGTCAACAATACAGTCCTACAAATTTTGGATGAGAGCAATTTATTGCGCCGACTAGAAAGGACGGAACCTTTCAACCTACTAGATTGCGGAACATGTAGGATCTTTCAGTGGAAATTAACCTGACAAACGTTTTTATTTCGTGATAGAAAAACTGCTTGATAAGTATTACTTAGTTGCGATATCTAACAAATTTATATCGAAGGGTGGTGTTTTTTTAGTCAGTAAGAATCTGACACTACTATGAGCACGCGTTGGCTATTCTATGGAAGATTTGCACCTTCTCTCGAAAAAAAAAACTGCTATACAGAAGTGCTGAGGTATGTACGGCCGAACCTTATCGGTGGACACCTCGCAGTGGATGTATTTTTCAGAACCGATTACAGGAATTTTCTTAAACTAGAGTGCAGATGTATTGTCTTTTCAAGAATGCCTCTAACATCTATACTTTTTTCAAGCAGATAGTCAAAAAAAAAGTACAAGGTGGCGCAAAATTAATCACCCTATCGTGATTTTATAATTTTTGCAAATGGCGTCGTACGTCAAACATATTTGACATTTGTGAACTAGACAGCTGCAGTATACAAACAGACAAGCAATGGAGCGCTATGCTCCGCAAGAGCGTGGAATAATTGTGTCGATTTTATTTAGTAAAAAAGTAATTCAAAAACAAAATTGGATGATTCATTTTGCGTCACCTTGTATTTGGCGCAACAGCTCTTTAATTGCCAAGGCCTAGCTTCTCGCAACCACTCATGTTGTGTGCGTTATATTTTTTACACGAATGGAAGTTACCTACAGTTTAGTACCGTATCCGAACGGCGATTTGAGAAGCTTTTTCGTGACAACAATACTCTCGGATGTTTATCAGACGCTCGCGAGAGGTGGGACCGTGAAAAAACTGTTTGGTGTTTTCTGGGATTCGAACTCGGAACCTCATGCATAGTGATCCGACACACTAACCACTTACGCCACGGCGCCTACACAAGCAAGCAGATAGTCAAGGACTGCAATAAAGAGCAAATGACTTAAGACGCGTCCCTGGTGTACACCGGAACTCTTCGGTGACTCCATCGGGACATCGTACTCCTGTCTTTGCTCCCTCGAATATGTCAATGATCAGCTGTACGTATGTCTCTAGAACCACTCGTTGTCTTAGCGTAACTTTCCCTCAATTGGTTCGGTATGGGATCATCTCTAATAATATACTCTATGTGACAGGGTATCAAAAGGGTTAGTGATAGGTAGGTAGGTAGACAGGTAGAAGTGGCTGTTCTGTAAAAAGAAACCCAAATAGCATTAGATGGTGGTGGTACCACGACTCATGTAACCTGGCTGTTTAGGTGTGTTGGGTATAAGTCTCTATATCAAACCTGTGGATTTGAAGAAAGTCATTAGTTCTTTAATATTTTTCCCTGAGACCTGCTCAAGTGATTTGAAGAAGGTTTTGCCTATAGCTCCTTGTTTGCCCCAACCTATGCATATTGTGTCTCTTTTCAGTTGGGACATTGTAAATACGGCAGTGTGTGCTATGTGGGATACTTAGTCTAGCTGCACAATTTCCAATCGGCCAGTGTCCCATGGTGATAATTCTGTTTAGGAAATCTTTTGTTTTCGCCTTGTTGTAGTTTGATAAAATTTTTCTAGATATGACACAAGTGTTCAGTCTAGTCCATCTGACGCTGGCTTTAATAAGAAAGTTTGAGTAGATTTTTGCTTTGGCTGCTCCCAGCGGAATGCGGACTAATTCTGCATATGAACAGTGGAGGGCTGAGCCCTGCCTTGCTCGTTCGAAGGCCTGTTCGTTTCCATAAACGTGACTGTGACCTGGAACCCAAATCAGGTTTACCTTGAATTGACCGCCTAGGCAGGCCAGCTCATTTCGGCATTCTTGTACTAGTTCTATAGCGACTAACTGCGCCTGAAAGTCGGAATTCTATATGATTTTGAGATGTTCAAAGATTCAGAAAACACACCTGCATCGACCCCGCAGTCCACCATTGAAGCGTCTGTGTAGATTGTTGAATCGAAGTTCTTAATCACCTGTCCGTCTTGTGGGAAATTGTACGTCGAAGGGCTTTGTGCAAATCATTTTGGGGATAATGTAATCCGCTAGAGTCGATACGAGTTCCCTCGGTAGAGAATTCAGAATATTACTATGGCCGTAGGGTTTCGCAGTCCAGCATACAGATTCTCTGAGTCTGATCGCTTCATGTGCTGTAATGTTTGTTATGTGCATATTTAGGGCTAAAAGATGCAGGAAGACCGTTAGAGCATTTGACGGAGTTCACCGTATAGTGCCTGTAGTGCCTATACAGGTTACTCTTTGTACCTTGTTAACTTTCGTTATGGTATGCTGTTTTCTTAAAGCCGGCCATCATACTATTGACCTGTATGTGACGATAAGACGTACTACGACATAGGGCCAATTTTGATTGCAGGCCCCATTTACTACACATGCTTTCTTTACCCGTTGTTCTATATTTAGTTTCCAGTTAAGCTTAGGATCTAGGATAAAAAAATTTCCTCCGGTCCTAAGTGAAAGGCTAGTGCTCTCGCACTACAACCAGTGGATAACTGCGTCAGTAGCAAAGGGCTGAGAGTGAACCCCTCAAATACGCAGGTAGTCCTTTTCACTAAGAAGAGATCGATCCCAAATATCTGTGGTATTGAACTACGTACTTCAAGTTCACCTCGATACCTGGGCGTAATTTTAGATTCCAAGCTAAATACGAAGGATAACATTGCCAAACGCATAAAAAAGCAAGCATAGCTTTCTATTCTTGCAAAAAGGCATTCAGTAATACGTGGGCCTTTAAAGCAGTTGTGTTGTATTGAATGTACACGGTGGTTATAAGAAACATTCTTCTTACTTGAGAAGCAATACCAGCTTTCAAACCTCACTAGAGCGCAGCGTACATCAGAGTCATGGGATCAATGAGAACAACACCAACAGCGGCAATGGAAACTAAGCTTAGTTTCATTCCATTTGATATACACTGCAGCAGTCTGGCGGTCAAAACCGCTGTAAGGCTGAGAGGAGGCCGATTGTGGTCATCGATCCTTTACGGCCATGCCTCCATTTTGTCCCGATTGGGGACTATCAGTGGATTGGCGGAAATTGATCACATCATCCCGATGCTAGCATTTGAAAGGAGATTTGCTACAAGAATTCCTGACAGAATGTACTGGCGTTCTATACCGATGGTTCTAAGATGGACGCACGGGAGCCGGAGTTTATTGTGAAGTCCAAGGAATAAACTACTTCTTCAGAATAAGCGATGACCGCAGTATCTTTCAGGCGGATGTCACAGCTATCATACAGGCTGCTGAAATTATACGTGAGATAGCTAGGCAGCCGTTAAGGCTCTGGACTCTGCTGTAATTACGTCGAGGCTTGAGAAGACCTACAAATCACTCTTAAACGAGATATCTAGATCCAATGTGGCGATCCTCCCTGGGTACCAGAGCATATGGCTGTTGAAGGAAACGAAAGGGCTGACGAGCTTGCTAGGAAGGGCTCGGCGCGGCGTTGCACGCATCGCAAAGCCTCCCCTTTGAAGTGACCCCAATCAGCTCTTTACGGAAGAAAATAGAAGACGAAGCTACCGGTCAAACAGACAGACGCTGGATTCATCTAGACACATGCGCAACGGCCAGGGCGCTATGGCCGCCCCCTAGCAAGATGAGATCAACATCTCTGGTGAATCTTAGTCGCCATAACGCACGGGTCATTTCAGACATAATAACTGGCCAGTGTGTCATTGGCATTCACGCGAAACGGCTCGGTATGCTGCACAACGACTATTGTAAAAGTTGCAGGGACTAAGAAGGAATTAAATCTTTTCGTCACCTGCTGTGTGATTGTCCTGTTCTATCCGTCAAAAGATTGAGAACTTTTGGTAGTTACTTCTTCTCAGAGGTGGAGGACTTAGGTAACGTTGAGCTGGTATACCTCCAGAGACTCATATCACTATCTGGGAGCTTCTAACACCGGACCATCTTTACAACGTGTCCAGGGTTAAATAATTTGGCATAATGGACCCGAACTGTTGGTCTCTTTGACTCTTTTTGTCACAGGGCACCAATTTACCTAACCTAACCTAATATTAAAAGCATTTTGATTCATAACTATGAGAAATGACACCGCCACTACTGACAAATTTAGTTATATTACTATTTCCTAGTGTTGCCTGAATAGTTCTAGTGCTGAGCATAGAAACAATCCAATGACTTAGTTAGTTTTCTACCGCCAGCTCTGGGAGTGACTCAAGAATTGCTTCAGTGTATACATTATTAAAGGCTCCTTTTATTTCTAGAAACGTGGCAAAGGTGTATTCATATTTACACTATTTCGTGAAGGCCTGTTTCCGTAGATCTTCCTTGGAGGCATGCGTGCTGAGATTTGGAGGGAAGTTTCTTCTATTGTACTTCGCAGATGGTTATCTAGGACGCGATCGAGGGTTTTCAGTACAAAGGAAGTTAAACTGATCGGCCTGGAATCTTTCGGGTTTTTCATGACCGCGCCTACCTGCCATTCGTATGAAGACCACTCTCACCCGTTTCCATGAGTGGAGTACGTGATCATTTAGAATACTGCTTCTAAAACTTGGTGTGAGCCATGGAATTGCTAAGTTTTGCACATTTTAAATGGTCGAGTGAAGGTGTTTATCGATAAAATGTGAAAATCGAAAAACTAAATGGCATATGGCGCCGCTCGGTTAGGAGAGGAAAATAGCATGGGCTCGGTTTGGTTCGGTATAAAACAGCAGAATCTGAGTATTTACCTAGCTAAAGTTCTGTTCCAGATAAAGAGTCATCAATGACCCATCCACCTCTCTAATTGAGTCACAGTCTACTTCCCTTACGAACATGAAAAACCAACAAGTTTCAATCGTGCATGCAACCTGACAGACAGACAACCCGTGAACATTTTAGGAGTTCATTGCTCCGATAAAGTCACGACTAATCCTCAGAAAATAGCAAACAATACAGCTCTTCTTCTTCTTCCTATTTCAGCAAGGTTAAGATCCGAAAACAAGGAATCATAACACTTCCACTTCACCGCATTCCTACTAAATCGCCTAAATTCAGCTCCAACGAAGAAAAAAAAAAAAAAAACCACCACCCGAATAATCACATAAATCCCGAAAATCAAAGTCATTTCCCCCACTATATCTCAGCTTTAGAACAACAAGGTCATTTGCACGCTGCTGCTGAAGCTAGACACAAAGTCCAACTTCTATGGTTTTTCCTCTGATTCACTGTACCATCGCAGACAGCAGTGAAAGCAATTCGTTCGAACCTCTGCTATTGACATTGAACAGATGCGACACGAAAATGAGAAGTCATCCTTACAACTAGGCACTCACCCACGAGACAAATTATGAACTTGACCGCCGTAATCGATAGAATATCGTTTAGGTTGCTTTCTATTGCCGCTTCGAAGCCTCCGCCATCTGCCATCAGGCCGCTGCCTCCGCCGCCGCCCTTCATGGTTGTGTTTTTGATTAGTAATCCTATCGCCGCTGTCGTGAGGCCAGGTACATTTGTTAAATTGCTAGAGGTGCTTAATTTGGACGCGGAGGAGTCGACACCACCGCCGCCGTCGCCTCCCCCTCCGTCGTCCGGCCGCTCACCAATGGAGCTCGGGTAGAAGCGTGTGGGCAAACCCATTCCGATCTTGAGTATCTCGTCGATGACCAGAATGGGTGGCACACGCATCATTACGTCCACCAGACCGAGAACCTTCGCGCGGAATGACATTGTACTGCCGTCTCTGTGAGTCGAGTCGATTTTTTCTTCGTTCGCTACTGCTACGTCCGACTGACTCCGACGACGACCACGACGTCGTAGAAGGCTCGATGGATGATGGACAAGATTGTCGCGGATCACACGCACAATTTACCAGAAACTACGAGTAATTTAATTGTTTTCCGAGTTCAGCCCAGTTAGGGGCAGCCTACTGCATTAAATTGGAGTCAATTTTTGGGGATTTTTCTGTATTTTTCTCACGGGCCACTGAAATTTTTGACAATTCGCGGAGTCATTTTTGGTTTTTTGTTGGCTCTTTGGTCGTCGCTCGGTCGATGTTTTATTTTTTCGCCGTTGCGAGGCTCATCTGTGCGAGGGCGCTGCTCGCAGTTGGGGGGAGTCGATTATTTGCTTGTTTTTACTGTTTATTCGTGGGTTAGTTGTTGTTGGAGAAGTGTCAGCAGTTGGGTTTTGACGTGTAGATATGAGGTAGATGGTTATATGTTGTTTACCGACTGCAGGCAGTGTAGTGTGCAGTGCTCCTGATGCAGCTAGTGGTCACTAGGTGGCTAGAGTACTCTTACAGGAGAGGCCAATATTGCCGGTAAAATAGTTTTATTAAATTTGTTGGGAGTTTTTATATAACACGGGTTTAGAAGGGATGACCTGCGTTTAACAATTTTAATCCTTTTAAATCAGTGCTGAAGGAAGTCACACGCAACGAAGCTAATTATCCGCCAGAAATATAAAAACTTATTCGTGAAATAAGAAGAAACCTCTTCCTAATTCTGCTTATTCTTCTCTAGCTCGAATGCACTTTTTTGTTTATTCTTTTTAATGGATGCCGTAATGTTGGGAAACCAATAGAGTGTGATTGAAAAATCAACGTGCACTTTAGTAAATATTCTCTCCAATTGTTATGAGGGGCTTAAAGTCAGTTATATGAATGCACGTAGTTTAAATGGCGGCAAATTAGACTATTTAAAGTACAGTGGACTTTCCCTAAGTCGAACTCTCCCTAAGTCGAATTTCTCTCTAACTCGAATTTTTTCGCCATACTTTAGCTTTCCCCTCAATTTTCCATACAAAAACATCCTCTAAGTCAAACTCCCTCTAAGTCGAAACTCCCTCTAACTCGTACACATTCTCTCGATTCTTGGCCTCTTTTTTCACCCCCTTTGCATAAAACAAAATAAATAAAAAAAAATACCCTCTCACAATTCGTATTTGGTTATATAACTATAACTACCCAAACTTCAAGTACCTACACACTTCACAACTCTAAAAATCTGTAGCATCGCGTATGCCATCATCGTAAGTGCGTTGTGTTTCTACCTACCCATATCCAATACATAATGCGTCTAGGTACCTACCTACATACCTAAAAAGATACAATTTGTACAAAAATTGCAGGGCAAAAAAAAAGAATGTTATCCTTTTCCTTGTGTTGTTCGTTGGATTCAAAACAGTTTTTATTTCAAAGCAATGGAAATCTATCTAGAAAATAAGATCTTGTTTTAGTGAAATTCCAGTTGGAATTCGAAAATCAGTTGTTTTCGGCAGTTCAACAGAGCTTATGGGTACCCGTAACTGCGGTATGGTTGTGCTAATAGAAGTGGTCAAGTAAAGCGGAACAAAGTCTGTGAGTATGAAAGTGTTGACAAAGTCGTTTTAAAGTGGTTTGAGACTATGCGTGCCAGTAATTTTTTTTTTTTTTTTTTTTTTTTTAAACAGGTGTGTGGCCACGCCCAAATGGCGTGTAGGCACTGCGACCAAGGAGATCTATTGTGCCATAGGCCACTTTTAGGGCAGCAGTACTTCTACTCTCCTTATGAAAGCTATAATTACGGCTGCGGAGGTGTTCCTAAGATCTTTTGGAGATATGATCTCTTTGAGGAAAAAGCTTCTCCTAGTTCTACACAGAGCTACACACTCACATAGTATGTGTTCTGCGGTTTCGTCCTCTTCTAGGCAGAGGCGGCAGGTGATATTCTCCGAAATTCTCATTTTGTTGAGGTGGTAGAGAAGTTGGCAGTGACCGGTAAGGAAGCTCACAAGCCTTCTTATGTCATTTCTGCCGTATTTTAGGATATCAATTGCCTGTCTTTGGAAGGGTTGGACAGCTCTTTTAGCCTGCCTGAGACCTTGGGAGTTATTCCAGTGGGAGATGCACATGTTGCGTTCCCAGGTGTTTAGGGAAAGTTTGAAGGCGGAATCGGGTATTCCGTGCCAGTAATTTACTAGTAAGTGATCCAATCGTAAAAAAGCAAGCTCTGTGAGTATGAAAGTGTTGACAAAGTAGTTTTAAAGTGGTTTGAGACTATGCGTGCCAGTAATTTACTAGTAAGTGATCCAATCGTAAAAAAGCAAGCTCTGGAATTTGCAAGCAGCTTAGGTTTTCGTGATTTCAAGGCAAGTGAAGGTTGGCTGAGCGAATTTAAAACCAGGCACAGCATTTTTGGCAACGTTTTATCAGGTGAAAGCGCTTCTGTCGGCAAAACAAAAGCTGATGAATGGAAGCAACAGTTATCAGAGGTTGTCAGAGGATTCAAACCGGAACACATTTTTAATGTCGATGAAACGGGAATTTTTTCAAATGTTTACCGACACGTACCTTGGCTTTTAAGGGCGAAAAATGTTTTGGAGGCAAACACAGCAAAGAAAGAGTGACATGTCTTGTAGGATCCAACATGACAGGATCAGAAAAACTAAAACTCTTAATTATCGGCAAGATCAAAAATCCACGCTGTTTTCAAAAAATAAAATTTTTGTCGGCAGATCTTTTTACGAGCTGGCTTCTGAAGCTCAACGCAAAATTTTCAAGATCAAAGCGAAAGGTCTTATTTATCATCGTTAACTGCCCAGCCCACCCCAAGCAAGTAAAAGTTAAATTAATGTTTATAAAGCTTGAGTACTTCCACCCAACATGACTTCAATAGTTCACCGTATACTAACAAAAACCTTAAGGATTTGGGAAACCAAAAAAGAAGATTACAAAATATCGCTTCTAGACTGTGTACGGGAAATTTCAAGAGCATGGGTAGAAGATGTAACTCCGCTAACGATTGAAATTTGTTTTAAAAATGCCAGGTGTAGAAACGAGACGTGGGACGAAGAAGATGAAATTCCGCTCAATTTACTTAGATCTGAGAACGAGGACACCACAGAAGCGAATTATAATGTTGCCGAAGTTAATTGGAAAGACTTTATGGAAGTCGATGAGGGTATCGTGGCTACCGAAGTACCTGACAATCAGTCTGTTTTGGAAGAAATAGCTAATGCTGAAAGAAGAAGAAGCTGAAGATGAAGAAGAACGCGAGTTAATTAACATAGAAATGGCAGGAAAAACCGAAATTGAGAACGCGATTGAAATTCTGCAATCTGCAATAGAATTGACTGACCAAGTACCGGATGAAGTTCAAAACTATCTTTTTAAACTAGAGTCATTTTTTTAAAAAACAAACAAACAAAAAAATTTTTTTTTAAGTAAAGTTATTTAAATAAGATTTTGACGATATAACAATGAATTTATGTGCCTTATTTTAATTTTAATTTAGCAAGAAGATGTTGTTTATTTATTTCATTTAATAATTTGTTTATTTTTTATTTTGATGAACTGCTGTGTCCTTATTTAATTTAAACCAAGCAAGAAGCTATTATTTATTTATTTTTTTTGTTAACTTTTTTAAATTATGCTAACCTTTTTTTTTATTAAATAAATGCTTTAAAACAAAAAAAAATTGTTTCTCTCTCTAACTCGAATGATAGAATCACTGATACTACGGGTGGCGGGGTAGCGATTTATTGTAAATCGAACCTAAAATGTAAAGTCTAAAGTCTAAGTCTAGTGTTAGTGGCATTGAATACATTCTAGCCGAAATATGCAATTGAAATACCAGATGCGTGATTGCATGTGAATACAGTTATAATAGAAGCTGCTCCCCTGTGCCCTTCTCTTTAGTTGCTTCTTAATACTGTCCCCTTTATCAGCACAATATCATCTGTGGTGATTTTAATATCAACCTGCTAAAAAATGGCTCACTTGCCTCTCAAATTAAGGATTTAGTTTCATCGGTAAGAATGACAACCATAAATACTACTTCCCCTACACATTTTTCTAATAATGGTTTAGCCCGTCTTCTAGATCTAATCGTCATTTCTAATCCGTCGCTGGTTCTTCTGTTTGACCAACTCTCGTTTGATGTTTCTGACCATGATATACTTTTCTGTCTAAAACCGTCATCTCAGACACCTTCACATTTAAAGATTTTAACTCTATTGACCTACATGCCCTACAAATTGTTACTTATTCTGCACCTTGGGAGCAATGTCGCTTATATACTGATGCCAATGAAAAAGTAAAATTGTGCCAATCAATTTTAACACTATTATTCGATGAATGTGCACCAACAAAAACGATTAAAGTGCAAAACAGAGCATGTCATTGGTTCACGTCTGAGGTGGTTAGCTCTATAAAAAACCGGAATAAACTATATAGCAGATGGAAACGTAGGCCATGCAACGCTAACTGGTCTGAGTACAAAGCGGCACGTAACTACTCAACCTCCATTGTTCGTGCTTTAAAGAAAAACGATTATGCTTCCAAACTAAATACCTCCCTCCCCGCTAAGAAGCTCTGGAGTAACCTGCATAAAATTGGCATTTCTAGTGGCAACTACATATGACTCTAAATATGTCCTGGACCCCGATGAACTAAATCTCTGCTTTCTTAATGATGAATCCACCTCCTATACTCCGAACTTAAACTATAATCGGACTGAAGATCTGCACTCTGTACCAAAACTGGAGGATTTTATAGTCGCAACAGAAGACGAAGTCATCCAATGCATTGTGACGGTGTTTTTGGTCGAAGGCTGATGTAAGCTCACCGGGTCCGGGGTTTACCCAAAGAAACACCCTAAAACTTCGGGAAAGAGTTGTCTTTATCGATCGAGACTGATTTTATACAATAACTACAATATATATATAAAATATAATTTACTGGCGGGTTGATCGGCTCGCTGAATGTTGCTTCTTATGGCTCCTGGATCGCTAGGTCCGCTGAAGGTCGGCTTCCGTTTGGTGGACTCGTTCTGGAGTTGATTCGTCGGTTGTCCTGGCCCACTTTAAGGGCAGGCGTGAAGGTCTCGTCCCACTTTAAGGGCGGGCGTGAATGTCGCGTCCCACTTTAAGGGCGGGCGTGAATGTCGCGTCCCACTTTAAGGGCGGGCGTGAATGTCTCGATCCACTTTAAGGGCGGGCGAGAGTGTCGCGTCCCACTTTAAGGACGGGCGTGAATGTCTCGGCCCACTTTAAGGGCGGGCGAGAGTGTCACGTCCCACTTTAAGAGCGGGCGTGAATGTCTCGTCCCAGTTTAAGGGCGGGCGAGAATGTCAAGACTAGCTTGAGAAGGGTTGTACCTACTGCAGAGGGTACGGACGGTCGCGGTGCACACCTTTTCCCGGAGGGTCGTGCTTACTTTTCCAAATAAATCTAAAATTGACCACAAGTGTCTTCCCATACGGGAAGAAACCTAATCGGGACGTCAGGTCAGCTATGGTCAGAAGCGGGCCTGAAATTAGTTGCCCAATCACCGAGGTGAAGGGTTTCAAAATTTGGAACCGAAGCTCCTATGAGAGAATTCTCGCAGTACACAAGTTTGGTACCCAACCACGGCTGAACAGACTCTGCTGAGCACGTCTCTCTATCTCCCTCTTATATAAATTCCTGCAACAAGCTGGTGTGAATTCTAACGATGAATTCAATTTATTGTCACACACAACTTGGTTGGAGAGATTGAGAGAGATGGTCATGCTCTGACGGCGTAATCATCGCCGGATGTCGTTGTTCTATTGCAGGTACAGTAGTGTAGGTATTCATCGACGAAGTAGCGACTCGTCGGTCGGAGGTATACATCGACGAAGTAAACACTTTGAATCTCAGCATCGTTAGCCCGACCCACAAGAAAGGAGACCTCCTCAACTGCGCCAATTATAGAGGCCTCAGTCTCCTCAACATCGCATACAAGATCTTTTCTGCGATATTGTGTGAACACCTGAAACCTTTTATCAACAGCCTGATTGGCCCCTATCAGTGCGGTTTAAGGCCAGAAAGTCCACAAAAATACGAATATTTAGCGCAACAGCTCTTTAAAGTGCCAGGGTCTAGCTTCTACCAACCACTCATGTTGTGTGCGTTATATTTTTTACACGAATGGAAGGGACCTACAGTTTAATGCCGAATCCGAACGGCGAATTGAGAAGCTTTTTCGTAACAACAATACTCTCGGATGTTTGTCAGACGCTCGCGAGAGGTGGGACCGTGAAAAAACTTTTTCGTATTTTCTGGGATTCGAACTTGGAACCTCATGCGTAGTGATCCGACACACTAACCACTTACGCCACGGCGCCCACCCAGAAAGTCCACCGTCGATCAAATTTTCACACTTCTTCGACAGGTCCTTGAGAAAACCCAAAAAATCCAAATCGATACTCACCACCCCCTATGACAGTATCTATAGAGAAGAGCTTTATAGAGCCATGTCTAGTTTTGACATCCCTGCCAAACTTGTTCGTTTGTGCAGGATGACGATGGAGAATGCCCGCTGCTCCATCAAGGTCGGTAATGACCTCACCGAGGCCTTTGATGTCAAAAAAGTTTTTAGACAAGGTGACGCCCTGTCATGCGACTTCTTTAATGTTGTACTTGAACAGATTGTGCGGAACTCACAAGCCAACAACGGAGGCACAATCTATCAGAAGTCTGTACAACTGCTTCCATACGCCTACAATATTGACATTATTGGAAAAACTCAGCGGTCTCAGATGGGTTTAGCGATAAACGAGGGCAAAACCAAGTATGTGTATGCTGTCAACAAGAAGGGACAGCCAACACCGACGAATTGGACAGAACGTCACAGTGGACAGCTATAACTTCGAGTTGCCAATCGCAGTTTTTTTGGGCTTATCAGGCAATTCAACAGTAAAGCCCTATCTCGAACAACTAAGGAGACTCTGTATAAGACCCTGATCATCCCAGTCCTGCTTTACGGCGCTGAAACATAGACTTTATTAAAAGAGGATGAAGATATCCTTGGTTGCTTCGAGAGAAAAATTCATCGTAAGATATTCGGTCTCGTTTGCGTTGACGGGTTTTGGAGGAGAAGGTTCAATAACGAACTATACGAGCTGTACAGCGACATCGATCTGGTCAAAAAACGACATATTGGACGTCTGAGATGGCTAGGATATGTAGAGCGAATGGACACCAACTCTCCAGCCCGGAGATTCTTCGAATCTAACCCGGAGGGACGACGCAGTAGAGGACCTTCTCGCCGAAGGTGGCGCGTACAAGTTGAAGCGGACCTCGGGCAAGTTGGAGTGCGCAACTAGAGGCAATTAGCTAAAGACCGAGCTAAATGTCGAGGCTTGTTGGTTGAGGCCGAGGTTCACACCGAACTGTAGCGCCACCTAAGTAAGTAAGGAAAACATTCAAAAAATGTTTTGTCTGTGCTAATAGCTTTTCTAAACAATTCTTTCTACCATTAGTTTAGTTTAGTTTAGTTTATTTAACCTACAATTTCAACAATCAACAGGTTTTTCAAAAATTAATACATTTCAATTACATTATGTTCCGAATGTTAAGGGCGATCTAATTTTGGCCGTCCGTCAATTGGTCTAAAGTGTAAACGAGTGGCAAAGTTTTGATATTTGCTGCTGAATAAAAACTAAGCTTTGGCGAAAGAATGTTTCTTTCTCTTTTACTCTTTCTCTCTAGATTCAACTAAATGGACTAATTCCCGAGCCGTTAATTCTGACGTCTAGAATTTTCTGTGATTCACCACGACAGTGTCAAAATTAAGTCACTGGCTAAAATTGAACCGCCAATTTATACATAACCCAAATGAAGTTCAAATGAAATAGCGACCATTTTGAATTTGTTTTACGTAGCCGCTACTCTTGTAGCCGACGTTGTCATGAAATTTGGTACCATGGCATACTGATAAAGAAATATATGCGCCACCAAAGGTAGAGGCGTCGAGACGGCACTTCACGACGTCGTAAGCACTATTGAAAATTCATCTTGTAATTCGGGGTGAACCTCGGCTGTTAGGTTAGGCGGACGGAAATTTTGGCTGCCTGCGTCTATGTTGAATGGTTCATTCTGCTTGACAGTGGGATGTTGGTATTCGTCGCCGCTATAGAGACTCCAGAAGTAATTTTTCCATATTCTCAGCACCGACTGTGATTCTACTACGAGGTTTCCATTTTCATCTTTACAGATTTCTGTACGGGTCTTGCTTCTCTGACACATTCTCTTTATTTTATGGCAAAATTTGCTCCTGGAGTATAAGCTCTCAATATCCTCGACCGCACGCTTCTCATGCCCTTTCTTCTTCTTTTGGGGAAAACGATGTTCTTCGCGTCTTTTTTGCCCGGCATTCGGCCTACCTTCCATTGAAGGAATATCTCTCAAAATCTCTGACAGGACAGAATACCTAGGACTAATCTTGGACAAGAAGCTAAATTGCAAATTTAATATTGAGGAAACAGTAAAAAAAAGGGATCGCTTGCTTCCTACAAGTGCAACCGCATCTTCGGTAGAAATTGCTGGTCCGAACCGCAAAATTCTCCTTCGGATGTACACAGCGATCGTTAGACCCATAGTCATATACGGTAACATGGTCTGGTGGCAAGCCGCTAGTATAGCAACCAACAAGGACTTGCACGCATCAGCACAACTGGGCCAATGAGAACAACCTAAACAACGGAATTGGAAACAATCCTCAGACTACTGCCGATAGACCTCTATCACCTCTATGCAAGAGTCTGCGGCAAAAAGTGCGTTCAGGATTAGCCAGCGCAACGGCTGGAAATCAAGTCCAACCGGACATGCTCAGACCCTAAGTAATTCGCAGCAACGAATGTCAGTAGCGATTATCTGCTGCCTTACCTTGACTTCATTAAACCCATCTCCTGTATATTTCCAAGCAGAGAAGAATGGGAAACAGGAAAAGTATTATACTAGAAAACCAAGTTTTTATCCATCTATACAAATGGTTCGAAAATGGACATAGGCATAGGCGTGGGCATCTTCTTGGAAACTCTCAATATTTGCAGCTCGATCAGACTCCCTGACCACAGCAGTGTTTTCCAAGCGAAGGTTCTAGTAGTGACGACAGCTGTCAATATAGTTTCAATGATGCCCCAATATCACGAGCGGATATCACCATCTTCATTGTCAGCCAGGCGGCTATAAAACCAATATCTGCTATAGAAATAAAATGGAAATGTGTTAAGAGCTGTCGCGAAGAGCTCAAGGTTCTTGGCTCGCAGCACAACGTAAAACTCTGCTGGGTCCCCGGCCACAAGACTGTCCCAGTAGCTTGAACGAGCTGACAAGTCAGTCAAGACTCCACTTTGTAACCTCAGAGGTATAGTAAAACGACAGATTCTAAAGGCAGCAAGCGCCAGATGGATACTACTTCCCACCTGTGAAATATTTTAAATACTATGACCAATGTACGATAAAAACAGAAACAAAAAATGGCTGCAAAGGAGGAGGTCACAATCTACTAAGAAGTCACCCTTCAAACATGAAACTAACTGATGACGACTTGTGCAGGGGTGCAGCGACAAAGAAGTTCATGAAGACACTCCCCACTTTCTGTGTCACTGCCCGGGCATATGTTACCTAAGAAACAGAATTCTAGAAAAATACTTTAATGATGTTTCACTCTCTAATTTTACTGCTTTTCGAGGGCATTAGGCTGGTGGCTAGGAGCACCCAACAGGGATCCACAAGTGTAGAAAGGAACAAACTCCAGATTAAGATCACTGGAACAAAATCTCAATGGGCATTACAATGGTTCTATACTACATAGACCTGAGTGTGATGAAGAAGAATTAACTTCTTCATCAAGCCACTTACCTAACCTAACCTATAAATATATGTGTGATGGATTATATATATATAAACAAAAATAATTTTTTTCACCGCAACTTTAAAAGCCTTTTCTTGAGAAATAAAATTGAAATGAAGATCTTGCGAAGTGTTACGAAATTTGTATTTATTTATTTATTTATAGGTTATGGAAAATATATTTTTGACAAAAATTTGGAAACATACGATAAAGTGGGTTTTATTCGTCTACCTGCTGAATAACAATAACTGGTGATGTTTGAGTATACTCGTCTCTCTTTCCCGTAGATACTTCATACGAGTAGTTCCGCAGGGTGTCCAAGAACTGCAATGTCGTCTTTTGCTTGTACTCTGTTTCGAAGATGTTGTCGAAAATGTATTTATCGACGAATTGCTTAATTTCCGGTTCGTTCTGTTCCCAAGTGAGTGGTTCATGGATACCATCCATACCATACCGTATGTCGTAACGATCATAGTGCACTTCTTCGAATAGCAAACCCAATCCGGGTGCTATTGGCAGATCCAATATATCTTCGGTGAATGCATGAGCCATTGCTCCCTCATCTGTGTTACCCCGAACTACGGCGATGGCTAAGGCGACCATTTGTCTTATCTGAAGAGGCAAGAAATTTTCGCGGCCCCTGACCTTGAGCGTCAGGAATTCAATGCCATGTGGGCTGAGGAATGGTTCACCGCTTTGAAAGTGGGATATAAAGCGTTCGCCTGAGGGGTCCCAGGACCTTGTGCTGGGAGTGAAGTTGTGATAATGTCTTTTGCCCTCGTAGAGTTTCAAAGTCCAATTGACCTTCACCAACACATCGGCGGTTATTCGATAGGTTTCCATGTTAAGCTCCTTAGAATGATGCTCAAATGCTACTGATGGCAAGGTATATGTGTATGTCCTAGCACTACAGTTACTTTCCGCATTGAAGCCTTTAGTGACACGTTTCACGGCGAAAACACGAATTACCTCGGGTAGGTCTGCATTCAGGGCATCCAGATCTATGTCGGCAGGCAACTTCAAGGAGCATACCTGTCTTGCTGCTGACACTCCTGCGCCTGTTCTAGCGGCCCGTTGGAACTGTGCATGCTGTGCTTCATTCAAGTTCTTCTCTGCGATCCATTTGTGCTTCCGCATCGCTGTAAAGAGTTCGCCTTCGATAGTAGGCTTTCCAGTGATACTCTCCATGCCATAGTAATCCGCACCATTGTAGCCCAGGAGAATGGCGTATTTTTTCCTTTTGACTCCATCCGACGGGTACAAAGCACGCTTTGCAGCGATCTCCTCTTCATTTCGTTTGGAATCAGATCTTTCGCGCCTCTTTCTCTTGCGTCGATTTCTGCCACCGACTGATACGAACATTGTGGCGGGAAAACTGCTGGTAAATCGTGTTAAGTGGTTTGCAAGTGTATGAACCGGGACAAACCAAGGGTAATTTTTGAAGACTAAAGCACAGGGCAACAAACTTAATAAACAAAAAAAAAAAAAATTATTTTGCATTTTTTTTTTTTTGTTCTACTCTCAGCACAAAAGACTGCAACATTTTGTGAGTGCAGGGTGCTAAGTTCGAAGGCTTACGTAGAATGTTTTTCTCGTGCATTTAAGGGGCTGTGCCATATCGTGTATAACAATGTACTTAGAGGACTTAAGGTTCGTGTTACTAGCTACCAAATGGCATTGTGTTTCATAAATGTGGACTAAATATTTATGGAAGCGAGTGTAATTAGTTCCAACTTTAATACATGTACATTTGCACATGCATAGGCAAAGGGTCTTTCAATAAGGGCGTCCGGCCTTCAATAGAAAGAGGTGTGTGTGAGGTATAGCCCATTATTATTGCGGATTAGAGTCCATTCAATGCCATCATTTTTTTGAGATAACGTCATTCAAATGGTCGCCGCAGAATCGGTTGCAGGAGGCGATCTGAAACACCTTATTTTGGATAATTCGGGCAGTAGGTATGTATGTCTGCTACAAATCTTGAAATGAAAATTTCGACTACTTCTAATTCAGCTAGAGCTGCATAACCTCCATGCTATGGGTATCAAATGAAAGCGTTTGACGAGTAGAATACGACAAGCTATGTGGTGTCATTTCCAATATGGCCGACGCTCCCAGATAGCGGACTACCTTTTTCATTATAACCCCCTCGCTATGGGTATCAAAGCTATGTGATGTCATTCCGAACTCAATGGCGAACGCCCTAAGATGGCGGATTACAATTTTTTTCACAAACCGCTGGACATGGGTATCAAATGAAAGGGTTTAACGAGTAGAATACAATAATGCATAGGTTAAGGCGCTACTAAAATTTGAAAATACACTTATTTGTAAAAAACAAAATAAGGACTTAGGCTACAATCTCCGCCAGACAAAATTAATAGCTGTATGAACTTCTCGCCCGCGACAAGACAATAAATTCAACAAAATATCTGTTTCAGCGATAGCTTAGCATTTTCGTTTTAAAAAAAATAACGGGTGGGCCATCTAGTGATTTCTTTTTATATCATAGGTTATTTTGGCACTGACAGCTGTTACCCGCTCGAAATCTTGACAGAAAGTCAGTATCATACCTCCGCTGAACGAAATGAGTCACTTTACGCTTGAACAACATTGGGAAATATTGAAAACTTACTAGTTCGTGAGACTGGTATGCTAGTGGACATCACTCATGGTCCCCGTCGTCGTACGGTGCGCACAGACGAGAATGTGGCTGCTGTAGCCGAGAGTGTGAGACTCAATTCACGAACATCAACTCGTCATCGATCTCAACAGCTCAACATTTCACGCACTAGCCTGCGGAGAATTCTGCACAAAGATCTGGGATTATTCGCTTACAAGGTCCAATTGATTCAGCAATTGAAGACGCACGACCATCCGCTTCGTTATCGCTTCGCAGTTTGGGCCTTAGGGCAGCTTGAATTGGACAACTTACTTACTTACTTAGGTGGCGCTACAGTTCGGGGTGAACCTGGGCCTCAACCAACAAGCCTCTCCATTTAGCTCGGTCTTTAGCTAATTGCCTCCAGTTGCGCACTCCAAGTTGGTCGAGGTCCCCTTGAACTTGTGCGCGCCACCTACGGCGATAATTCCCTCTACTGCGTCGTCCCTCGGGGTTAGATTCGAAGACTCTGCGGGCCGGAGCGCACACATGTCTAGCCATCTCAGACGTCCAATACGCAGTTTTTTGACTAGGTCGATGTCGCTGTACAGCTCGTATAGTTCGTGATTGAATCTTCTCCTCCAAAACCCGTCAACGCAAACGGGACCGAAAATCTTACGAAGAATTTTTCTCTCGAAGCGACCAAGGATATCTTCATCCTCTTTTAATAAAGTCCATGTTTCAGCGCCGTAAAGCAGGACTGGGATGATCAAGGTCTTATATAGAGTCTCCTTAGTCGTTCGAGAGAGGGCTTTACTGTTGAATTGCCTTATAAGCCCAAAAAAACAGCGATTGGCAAGAGTTATTCTTCGATTGATTTCTGCGCTGATTTTGTTTGCTGAATTTATAGCAGAGCCAAGGTAGACAAAGTCCCTTACTACCTCGAAGTTATAGCTGCCCACGGTGACGTTTTGTCCAATTCGTCGATGTTGGTTTTCCCTTCTAGTTGACAGCATATACTTGGTTTTGCCCTCGTTTATCGCCAAACCCATTTTGGCCGCTTCCGCCTCAATGCTTGCAAAAGCACCGGTGACAGCAGATCTTCCGATAATGTCTATATCGTCGGCGTATGCAAGCAGTTGTACAGTCTTGTAATAGATTGTGCCTCCGGTGTTGGCTTGTGAGTTCCGCACAATCCGTTCAAGTACAATATTGAAGAAGTCACATGACAGCGCGTCACCTTGTCTAAAGCCTTTTTTGACATCAAAGGTCTCGGTGAGGTCATTACCGACCTTGATGAAGCAGCGAGCGTTCTCCATCGTCAGCCTGCACAGGCGGACAAGTTTGGCAGGGATGTCAAAACTAGACATGGCTCTATAAAGCTCTTCTCTATAGATGCTGTCATAGGCGGCCTTGAAATCGATAAAGAGGTGGTGAGTATCGATTTGGAATTCTTGGGTTTTCTCCAGGATCTGCCGAAGTGTGAAGATTTGATCGATGGTGGACTTTCCTGGCCTGAAACCGCACTGATAGGGTCCAATCAGGCTGTTGATAAAAGGTTTCAGGCGTTCACACAATATCGCAGAAAAGATCTTGTATGCGATGTTGAGGAGACAGATGCCTCTATAATTGGCGCAGTTGAGGGGGTCTCCTTTCTTGTGGATCGGGCAAACGATGCTGAGATTCCATTCATCAGGCATACACTCCTCTGACCAAATATTAGAAATGAGTTGGTGTATGCACTCTACCAATTCATCCCCAGCTGCCTTGAAAAGTTCGGCCGGTAAACCGTCAGGTCCAGCAGCCTTGTTCGATTTTAGCTTGGATATTGCTATCCTCACTTCGTTTTGGTCAGGTGGACGGAAATTTTGACTATCATCGTCCATGTTGAATGGTTCATTCTGCCTGACAGCGGGATGTTGGTCTTCGTCGCCGTTATACAGTCTGCAGAAGTAGTTTTTCCAGATTCTCAGCACCGACTGTGATTCTACTACGAGGTTTCCATTCTCATCTCTACAGGTTTCTGTACGGGTATTACTTCTCTGACACGTTCTTTTTACCTTTTGGTAGAACTTCCGTACATTGTTCCTGGAGTATAGACTCTCGATATTCTCAAACGCGCGCTTCTCATGCTCTTTCTTCTTCTTTTGGAGAAGCCGATGTTCTTCCCGTCTCTTTTGCTCGTAGAGCTCACGAGCAGCTCTCGTCTTCCTTTGCAGCGCCGCTTTGTATGCCTCTTGTTTTGCTGCATGCACTCGCCGGCATTCTTCGTCAAACCAGGGGTTTCGCGGTGGTGGGCGAGCGAGACCCAGCACATCAGTCGCGGCGTTTCTGATGGCATGTTGGCAGCGTTGCCACTGGTCTTCGGCACTTGATGCTGGCGGTATAGGGGTGATTGAGAGATTTCGGGATACGCGTTCAGCGAAGAGTCTGGCGGTCTCTTGCGATTGTAGCTTTTCGACGTTAAATTTTCTCACAGTAATTCTTCTTTGTTGCTCAGAATGGGATATCCGCATTCGTACCTTGGCTACAACAAGGTAATGATCCGAGTCTATGTTGGCCGCTCGGAAGGTCCGGACATCCAGAATACTGGAGGCATGCCTTGCGTCGATCGCAATATGATCAATTTGGTTGATCGTGACATGATCATTGGACCGCCATGTCTGCTTATGAATATCGAGATGAGGAAACCATGTGCTTGCTATGGTGACATTTCGCTCCACAGCGAAATCAATTAGCCTTAGTCCGTTATCAGACGTGGTGTCGTGTAGGCTATGCTTACCGACTGCTCTCCCGAAGACGTCCTCCTTTCCTATTTTGGCGTTAAAATCGCCCAATACGATCTTAACGTCGTATTTAGGACATTGCTCGTATGTTTTGTCGAGGAGCTCGTAGAAACACTCTTTGGAGGCAGGGTCCTTTTCTTCTGTGGGGGCATGAACACATATTAGGCTTATGTTAGCGAATTTAGCCTTGATCCGGATAGTCATAATACGCTCGCTCACGTGTCGGAAGCTTAAGACTTCTTGCCTAAGTCTGCCGCGTATGACAAATCCGCATCCGAATAAGCGTTGCCTGTTGCCTCTGTAGCAATCACCGTAGTAGATGTCACAGTTTTTCATCCTCTTTTTGCCTGGCCCATCCCATCGCACTTCCTGGATGGCGGTAATATCTGCTTTATAGCAGTCTAGGGCCTCTGCTAGTTGTTCGGCTGCACGTGGTCTGTAAAGGGACAGAACATTCCACGTACAGATCCGAAGGTCGTTGTCCTTATTTCGTTTGCTGGGGTCGTCATTAGTTGGGTCATCCTTATCCGAGGCTTTTGGTTGTTTCGGAACCATCGATTTTTTACGTGGTAGGGAAGTTACCCCGACGGCACAACCCCCAACCTGGAGGGCCAGTTCCTTAATTATTCCCCTAGGACAGGGGGCCGGGTACACCGGTGCCAGTAGTCCACTACGGGAGTATGAGCGCTGCCGTTGGCCCATTAAGGGGCCGTTGGCCCATTAAGGGGAATTGGACAACGATTTTGGGCGAAAAATCATCTTTTCTGGCGAGGCACATTTTCATCTTGGCGGCTACGTTAACAAACAAAATTGCCGCATCTGGGGCTCGGAAAACCCGCACGTTATTGTCGAGAAGCCAATGCATCCACAGGGAGTGACAGTTTGGTGCGGATTGTGGAGTGGTGGCATCATTGGACCATTTTTCTTCGAAAATGAGGCTGGGAACAGCGTTTCGGTCAACGGTGGGCGTAACAGAGCCATGTTAACGACTTTTTTTTTACTGAAATTGAAGACATGGATTTGGACGACCTCTGGTTCATGCAGGATGGCGCGCCATGCCACACAGCCCATGCCACAATCGGTCTTTTGCGCACCAAATTCGCAAATCGTGTTATCAGCCGTCTTGGCGATGTCAATTGGCCGCCTCGGAGCTGCGATTTGACCCCTTTGGACTTTTTTTTGTGGGGAACCGTGAAGGACCGATGTTATGCCAACAATCCGGAAACGATTCAAGCACTTAAGGTCAATATCATCCAAGCAATCCGTGAGCTACAGCTCGAAACCATCAACAAGGTCTTGGAAAATTGGAGTGATAGAATGCACTACTGCGAAGCCAGCCGAGGCAGCCACTTGAACGACGTTGTATTCCATAATTAATGGGAATGTTTGCTCTTACTAATAAAGCCATAATACATGGAAAAACTTTCATTTTGTTAATTTTATTGCATTTTTAAAAAGAAATATTTGGGGCAACAACTCTTTAAGTGCCTGGGGCTAGCTTCTCGCAACCACTCGTATTGTGTGCGTTATATTTTTTTACACAAATAGAAGGGACCTACAGTTTAGTGCCGTATCCGAAGGGCAATTTGCTTTAAGAAGCTTTCTCGTGACAACAATACTCCCGGATACAATATTTGTCAGGCGTTCGTGAGAGGTGGGACCGTGGAAAAAGTTTTTCGTGTTTTCTGGGATTCGAACATGCAGTGATCCGACACACTAACCACTGTGCCACAGCGCCCACTATTTAATATTTAGATTATTTAAATATTAGCTTAGGCGTAATTCTTTGAATGCAATTATACATAATAACTGGAGAGAATTATTTCGTCTTTTGCTGTTGCTTTATGATTCACAGTATTTCTTTTCCGTCGTCCTGATGTCATTCACATCAATTAGTAGTACGATCACTTATTGCAGTCATATGACCACCCTAATATCGGTGTTATGCGTTCCCAGTTGATTTAGTAACTTATTGGTATAGGTCAGCGATTTAACGTAGTCCAAATGAAAAAAATCTAAGGGCGTTAAATTGCACGAGCGTGGTGGTTAGTTGATATCACTTCTTCTCGAAGTAACGCGATTTAGAATTTTTTCAATCAATAACTCCTTTGATTCATTCGCTATGCGGCACGTAGTACCGTCTTGTTGGAACTAGATATTAGGTCTGTTCGTGTACTTTCTGCGCCAAAATTCGCAGTTTGTCAAATTTCAACGAGTGGGGGTAAATTTTTCTCAGAGAGAGGTAAAATTACGAACAAGTAAACGAACGCGTTGAATCACAAAACTTACCCACTTTTTAAACGTAAAACCTCAAACCCAATTGTACACGAAAGAAAGAAAGAGAAGGAACAAGCCAACAATGCATGACATATACAGCGATTTGACAAATTTGACAAAAACTGCCCAAAGAAATTTCTTGGGCTAAAATTCGTAGCATCGGGAAATTTCTTACTCTCTCGAGAGAGTTTTTCTATCAAAAACTA
Organism: Brachypalpus laphriformis; assembly: GCA_945910035.1. Lineage (NCBI taxonomy): Eukaryota > Metazoa > Arthropoda > Insecta > Diptera > Syrphidae > Brachypalpus > Brachypalpus laphriformis. Next base: position 286,042,430 of record OX246754.1, read on the forward strand.
CGAATATTCTCGAACTCCAACAGGTTTTCGTAAAAACTCGCAACTTTTCATACAAATTCGCTGTTTTGGGAGGGTACGCGAACGGACCTATTGCCTCAACTCTCGACGTTGACAGCTACCGCCTCATCTCTGTCATTTCGGAAGTTGCATGACCCATGACGTTTCCTGGCCAAAATTAACATCAAACAATGAGTTTTTATGAATTCAAATGAAGCTTTTGGAACTGTTGTGAATTGGTATGTTGTTGAAGCGTGCAGTTTTACATAATTGAAACAATCGTCTCAAAATGACAGCGTTGTCATTTTAAACATAACCACAATCGGTTCCCAAAGTTCGGGCTCGCCTATGGAAAACCCCGTATGTGGCTTAATAACTACAGCTGAAACCTGATGTACAAATATTCACATTCATATTATAATTTTGAATGCAGTCTGCTGAAAATAACTCAGACTTTAACAGAAATTCCCATAATTTGGCTAATCTTGCACATCTGTCAGCCGGTCTCATGTTCGACTACACCCTAAATGACTGAACCGATTTGTTTTATACTGCGCACCTCCATTCTGTCATAATTTGAGGCGAAATCAGAATTTTTATTCTAATTCTAAAACTAACAGCACTCTACTTAAGGCCAATTATGGAAAACGTAGATTTTCTGGAAGACGGCTGTAACGTCTGTGCTCAAATTTCCTATTTTAGTTAGACACACCATGCTACCAAATGTCAGACCAAGTATGGTCAAAAAGTTCATACCATATACCTAACGGTAGTTTGCTTATCGACCGATTTACGAAAATTGACTATCCATCGGCCGCTGTCTTTGACACATGAAAGGATACAGTATCATACTAGGTCTGTTCGCGTACTTTCGGCACCAAAACTCGCAGTTTGTCAAATTTCCACGACTGGGGGTCAAATTCTCTTAGAGAGAGGTAAAATTACGAAAAAGTAAACGAACGCGTTGAACCACAAAACTTGCCCACTTTTTAAACGTCAAACCTCAAACCCAATTGTACGCGAAAGAAAGAAAGAGAAGGAACAAGCTAACAATGAATGACGCATACAGCGATTTGACAGTTTTCACAAACTAGCCCACAGAAATTTCTTCCACTAAAATTCGCAGCATGACGAAATTTCTTACTCGCTCGATAGCGCTCTTTTCTGTCAAAAACTACGAAAATTCTCAGTACTTGAACAGGTTTTCGTAAAAATTCACTGTTTTGTGAGGGTACGCGAACAGACCTAAAGTTTTTGAGAAACTGACGACCCAAAAATAAATTAAAAATTAAAATCTACGAATGACGATATTCGGAATGTCAAAAACAGCCAAAATTCTACAAGTTAAGACTGTTTCGCTCCAATGTTGAGTCCGTGCTGTTATATGGATGCAGCACATGGAGAGTGACCACAACTATCACTAGAAAGCTGCAAACGTCCGTTAACCCTGGAATGCTTCACTTATTTGCGAAACTTACTATGCTAAACTGGGGTTCAACGGTACCCCAAAGAAAAAAGGACATTTTTATATAAAAAAAAAAATGTATTCATCGAATTCATAAAATAAACTTAGAATACAGAATAATAGTAGTTTTTTGCAAAAAAAAATAAAATTAAATAATATTATTCTGAACAAGTTGGACATATTTTATTTTGGTGCTGTAAACAAATGAATTTTTTGCATAGAGCGCACTTGATCCTTGATTTTTTTATCCCGGCTTCTTGGACAAAATGCACACCTACCCGCGGTAGTAGTTGGCTTTGTTTGCTCTTCTGCTGCTTGGGTTACTTTTAGTATACTGCATATTGCCTCGCGGAGTTCACGCCTCAAAGTTGGAGTTTGTAAACAACGTTTCATATGTGGTTTTACTAAATCTTGTGCTAGTTTTTTTTCAAGTATGTTCTCCTGTTTTCCAATTTTAATAAGTGTATAATAAAACTGAGCACTTGTTACATTTACTAATTAATAGTTTAATAAGACTAACATACTCACATTAAAAGAAAACACTGAAATAACGTTTTTTACTATATTCGTATTCTGCTACACTGGGGTACACCTGTATCCCAATATAAATTTCAGCACAATGACAAACACTCCGCGCGCCGTCAGTATCACATACGAACTAATGCAAGAAGTCATGAAACTACTCAGCAGACGCTCAAGCTTACAGTTCCATCTGCTACCGATTGGCGGCATTTTAAAAAAAGACTGGGGTACAAGCGTACCCCAAGTAGCATTCCAGGGTTAATAGGTGCCTGCGCAATATCTTAAGGTTTTTCTGGTCCAATCGTATCTCTAACGAACATCTTTATGAGAGAACGGGTCAGGAACCAATAGAAACAACTATCAAACGACGGAAGTGGCAGTGGATTGATCACACGTTCTGAAAGGGCGTATTCATTTTCAGCCCGACGACACCTGTCTCCCTCTCCACATCTGCTGTCATTTGGTAGCGGTCCATAATTCTGTGGGAGAGTAAGCATACATCGTCAGTGTAGTCAAGATGTTTCAGTTGAGATGTAAGAGCCCATCGAATTCCTCCGTTTCCCGTCGACAAAGCTGCATGAAGCACATCGCTAATCACCAATAGGAATAATATTGGTGAAAGGATACAGAATTGTCTTATCCCACTTTGGATCTCAAATTCCTCAGACAACCTTCCTCTGTGCATAACGTGACATTTGGAGCCTTCATATGTATGTAGCTTTGATAATAGCAATTAGTTTATCGGGAATACCTCTCCTGCGTAAGGCACGCCAAATAAACTCCCTGTTGACACTATCGAACGCCTTCTCAAAATCGATGAACAGCAGGTGCAGTGGCGATCGATATTCAACATACTGTTCGATGATAATCCGCAGGGTGTTGATGTGGTCGGCACAGGAGGATCCAGAGCGGAAACCTGCTTGTTCGGCATCGAGTGTGTCTTCGAGATATTGTTTGATTCGCTCCAGGATGATTTTAGCTATTATCTCAGCTACAGCAGGCAGCACGCAGATACCCCTCCAGTTTCCTCACTGCATTAGATTTCCTTTCTTAGGAAGCTTGACGATAATTCCCTTTTTCCACTCGTTAGGAAGCTCTCAGCTTCCCAAGCTCTATAAGTAGAAGTAGAAGCTCAGCCGATGTTGTTGGTGCTGCTCGTAAGAGCTCTGCTGGAATGACGTCAAGTCCTACCGCCTTGTTGGTTTTGAGTGCCTTGATCGCGGTAATGATCTCATCTTTACTGGGAGTCGTGGTGCGTATTCGGGAACTTCTCACCTCGGGCATCTCAGTTTGATTTGGGAGCATATCGCTAGCGACTACACGGTTCAAAACCGTAGCAAAATGTTCTTTCCATCTCTTGAGCTGGTCCTCATCCGAAATGAGCAAGGAGCCGTCTAGGCTTTTCACTGGGTGTTCCCTGGAGCTGCGACCACCTGTCAGCTCTTCCGTGATTCTGTAGACGGTCCTGCTGTCGCTCCTCCGTGCAGCTTCTTCTGCTTCTGTAGCCAGCGCGTTGATGTAGTTGCGCTTGTCACGTCGCACGCTACGCTGAACTTCTCTCATCTTCATGCGATATAGGGACTCTAGCTCGCTTCTCCCACTGCTGGGGTAGCTGCAACGCGAGATTTCAGCTGTTTTCGTTCGTCAATCCGTCTTCAGGTATCCTCGGAAAGCCACGCCCTATGTCTTCCCTGCGATCGACCGACAATTCTTTCAGCACCAGATATAAAAACATTTTTCACAGCACACCAATGGACTTGGATGGTTGTGGGCATTGAGCTGCTGATTGCTTCCACACGTTGTGAAAAGTGCTCCCTTAATTGTTGGCGCACTGAGGGATCACTAAGTCTGTCGATGTTGAACCTGGGCATTCTTGTGTTGTCGTGGGATCTTCGAACTGCAGCAGTGCGTAGTTGGAGAGTAGCTATCATAAGAGGGTGATCACGTACTATCCCCACATCTGCCCCTCGCCTGTTTCGGACTTCCAGGAGACTACTTCTAAAGCGGCGGCTGATAGCAAAATGGTCAATTTGGTTGGAGGTTGCTTGCCTGTCATTGGAAACCCAGCTGACTTTGTGACAGGTCTTGTGCTCAAACATGGTGCCACCTATCACAAGGCGGTTGGCATTGCAGAAATCCACAAACCTTTCGCCTACCTAGCCTAGAATCAAGAAGAAGACGAATGCATTTGAGTTTACTCCTTCTTAGGCAAATATACGTTTGCTTCCCAAGCAAAGACTTATGTAGTCCTTATGGCATTGAGTCATATTGCAAGAAATAGGTAGAAGGCTCAGAGCATTTGTGTCTATAGTAAAAGTCAAGTTGTGCTCAACCCCTTAGTCTTTCTGAATTCGGTTGGAAGCCATTTTCTCTGGGTTGCAGGTCACACTGAGATCATGAGCAACGATCAAGCCTCGTATGAAATTGTTAAGCAAGACTCAGAGGGGGATTCATTAGGACCTGGAGCGGCCTTGGGTTTTCCTGCTTTATTTAAGATTGGATTTTCTACGAACACAATAGTGTGTGGTATGACTATCCAGGATGCAGACAGACGAAAGCTCCCGAACATCTGCAACAATCCACGGCATTACTGCTATCTGACGACACTCTGGCGCACTTTTTGTGTGATTGTCCTGGCTTTGCTCGTATCAGGTGGCTGATCCCTGGCGCTGATCTAGTGAGTACTGGTGAGACATCGCTGGTTCAAATCCGGTTCGAAGGACCAATATCACAGCAGCGGAAATAAAGCGTAATTTTTTTTATCGGGGTAGCAAGCACTCCATGCGAGTGCTCAAGCTCAGTACTGATCTGTTCTGGTACCAATGGCATATATCATGAAACTAAGGACTTGTACACACTGGCATATTTTTACATCTCACGCAAGTATTGTATAACATAAACAAATGTAATTAATGTACAAGTCGTTAATAAAAATTGTTCAACTTTTGTAGAAAGACGAGTACATAATGTACATCTTTTAGTAATGAAGAGCCTCAGCTCTCATCATATCAGCTTCAAGAATCTGCCACCTGATACTAGCAAAACCTGGACAATTGCTGAGGAAGTGCTCCGCTGTATCAGAGTGTCTTTCACTTTTCGTGACCTTTGAAGCTTTTTGTATTTGTTTGTGGTACTCGTAGATGTCACAGTTTTTATATTTCTTTACCCATCCTATCGCAATACTTAATGTCTACTTTGCAGCAGTCTATGGCATTCATTTATTGTTTGGACTGTCAAGAGACTGAATATATCACGTGCAGATCCGATTGTCGTTGTTCTTATTTCATTTACGACGTCAGAACAAGGAGCCAGGCATACCGATCGCATTAACTCCTTTCGGCAAATCAGGCGTTTCCGTCGTTCCATTAAGGGCTCATACACCATCATATTTTTCTTCTTAAGCCTTCTTCTTCAAACTATTTTTTTACAATAAGTCTGGTTTACTTAAGGCAAGTTTACTCAAACATCAGATGTGTTTGTTTTATAGCGGTTGACAATCTGCGCGAATTGATCGTATGCACCTTTCTTTTTACTATCTTATTAGTCATACGTAGTTTCGCCAGCCAGAGTTATGTTAATAATGATGCAAGTGTGTCAGCAGCACAGAGTCGGTGCACAATGCACAATTCTTTCTTCATGGGTCCTCCATGCATATATCTTTTTTTCTGACATTGCACCTCATTTGTCTCAGTCGGATAACGAATCACTTTTAAATAATCTCATTGCTACTATCTTCAATGACACTATAGGAATAAAGTGCTTCCATGTAAGATGCTGACAATGCAGAATTATAAATTCTATTCTTATCAATTCGCTTATCACATTTAACACTTCTCCTTCGATTGACTTTCCTTAGCAGCTTTCATTTCGAACCTCATATGTCCCATTTGTGCGTCCCATTCCAATACGATATACAGCTACGCTATCTCACTCTCCATTAGACCGACAACATTCAATTCCTCCAATTACGCGAATTGGCAATCTATTAAGGCAACAGCTATTACTTAACATCAATTCGGCCTACTGCAATCACCGGCAACAACTTCATCGGGCGTGCAGAGTTCAATTCGATGGCCGATTCCCACTTTGGCCAACGTAGCTCAGTCCAGATTCCTGGTCGTCTCTGTGTGTGGATGAAATGCCGCCTTAACCGCCGCCACCACCGTCTATCTTCACTGTTCTGCGCAGTCCTCGAAACGTGAGCACAGCAATTAATTAGCCGGAACACAAGAACCCTTTTGGGTTTGGTGGAAACAATTTTAATTGGCAATTGTTGTGCGCGCTCCGAGAATGGTAATAAAAATTCCATTTCCCTAATGCTACACGGCTACCAGCGATCCAGACTCTACTGTGGTGGATGTTTTGGTAAATAGAAGTAGAAGATCCAATCAATTGGATCGGATCGCTGGTCGACGGGAGTGTATCTCAGACGACAGGTCCTCTGAAGGCATATCTCTCCGGCTATCGATGGAAGATCTTTTCCCCCGGCATGGCAGTAAGTGAGAGATGAAGACACAAAAAGCAGGTTACTTGCGAATCTGTGCATCTGAATGCAATCACCAAATAAATAAACCAATTGCGACACACAAATCACTGGCAATGAAGTCTGCTCGTTGGAATGGGGATCTCGAGTTGAGTGACGGTCACGCTCTGTGTAGACTAGAAATAGTGAAGTACTTGTACAAGTTGGTAACAATTTAGCAAATGGATGTGCAAATTGGAACAGAGTGGTGGTGGGGTTTAGGGGGGGCTAAGCTCACTTTTTTGTGGAGTAAATTGAAATTTCTACCTGTCCTCATGTAAATATTGTTAAGATACATTTCAAGGAAGAGACTGGAATTCAAAGTAAGTCCCCTGACAGCGTCTATTTGAACAGGGCCTTCTTGTCTTTGCCATTCAGGAACTGATGTACCTCATCTTGAGAAAGGTGGTCTTCTCCTAAATACATTTTCCTCAGTTCCTTAAGTATAGGACATATTCCCATTCCCTCACAATATGAACTAGAGCGCAACTATCTTCAAAACAGCCACCCAAAGAAGAAGGAATCCTCAGGAGATTCGTTCGCCAAAGTTTATTAACAATGCTCATGGCCAGCTTCTTGTGGATGACGACAAAGTTCTGCAGAGGTGGCGGCAGTGTTGTGAAGAACTTTTGAATGAACAGTTTCCCCGGCTATACTTTTCAAGAGCCACCCCTAAGTGTGAAGAAATACCCGACATTACATTCGAAGAAGTTAGTGAGGCGGCCAAATACTCGAAAAAACGAAAAGCGGTTGGGCCCTCTGAGTTCTGGAAAAAGATGGGACACGTCGGGTTCAGTTGGCTCAGAATTCTCATCTCCAACTTTGTGATAGGTGATCCAATGCCAAATCAATGGAGGGAAAGTTACCTTCTCCCTGTATACAAACGGAAGGGTGATACGCGAAGCTGTGATAACTACCGTTCGATCAAGCTGATGTCACACACCATGAAGATCGTTGAGCGGTGGCCGACTGCGAAATCATCTCGCATCTCGGGTAAATCAACCACAGATGCAATTGAAAGTATAAGGATCATAATGAAAAAAATATCGTGATTCCTTAAAGGATTTGCATTGTATTCGTTGACTTTGAAAAGGCATTTGACAGACAACCACGAGATCTGATATGGGTGACGCTAAGACATCGAGGGGTTCCAGAAACCTATGTACAGATGATCATGGACATGTACGAAACAGCAAATAAAAGAGTAAGATGCCCCGCTCGAATAACCAAAGAGTTCTTAATCAAAGTCGTGATGCACCAGGGAAGCGTTTTAACTCCTTGATTATATGCTTGAAGGTAAAGTGATGGACCCCAAGGTACATCAGTTATTCTTTGCTGACGATGGAGCCATCGTAAGTGAGGATCCTACATCCCTGCAATGAGCACTTGATGTGTGGGTGGACGGTTTGCAGTGAAATGGGTATCGCATTAGTTAAAAAAAGACAGAGTACTTGTGTTGCTCGTTCTCTGACACACTCAGCCCTATTTCAGACATTTATTTGAATGGAACAGTGCTTCCCAATTGCTATCTATGATCAATAGCAAAGGAACTTGTAATGACGAAATTAATCATCGCGTAAGCGTAGGGTGGATGAAGTGGCGAGAAAATTCCGCTACCTTCTGTGACAGAAAAATGCCACCTAAGTTGAAAGGAGGGCTTTACACCATAGTTGTGCGTCCAGCGCTCACATACGGTTCACAATGTTAAACGATGTACAAAAAATATGAGAGTAAATTAACGGCAGCTGAGATGAAAATGTTTTGCATGACGGCAGGAGTGACAAAGCTTGATCGAATAAGAAGTTCGAAGATCCGTGGAAGCTATCATATCAAGGAAATCATCGAACGAAAAATAGAGCGCGACCGGCTCAGCTGGTATTGCCACGTTCAAAGAAGAGATCATTTGAACCCTGTTAAAAAGGCAATGTCAATGAACGTTTCAAAGACATCGAGAGACAAAACAGGCAGTCCTATAAACGCCTGGATCACACAAGTGCGACGACATCGGCATTTCATTGGCCTCAGTAACCGAGTGATCCAAAATCGGCAGGCCTACTGATATTTTCTGAGGTCAAATAGTTGAACCCCACAGGCGGATCAGTAGAAATGCGGTTAAGTGGGAGGGTTATGATCTCCTGTTTTCGGATCATAACCTCGCAAAAATAGGAAGAAGAAGAAGAAGCGGAAATATTCCCATAAAATGCACTACACTATCTCGAGGCACCAGATTGCAAAGATTGCACTGCATGGGTAGGTGCATTGTATGGGGCATGAAGCTTAGATGGTAGTAAATCTCTTCTCGGCCTGAAAATGGTGGTTATAGCATACAGCCCATGCTGGTTTTTTAAAACAACTAATCCCATGAGGTCGTGTTCAAGTTTGCAGTAGGATTCCCGGTGAATTGATGTCTCCTCTAGAAGGAAGTTGTGTAATTTGGTCTACGTTTCTTACACTAAGATTAAGAGGGTAATCCACTCTATCCGCTAGCTCCTTCCACTTTTCAAAACATGCTGCATTTATGATGATTGCTTGAATTACTACAATTTTCAGAAGGCGAGTGTCTTCCACATTTACAACGAAGTGCATTATAAGCGTTGTGAGATACAACGGTGAGAGCCCCGACTCAATATGCAGAATGTAGTTTGGCGTGGTTATCGGCAGACGCAGCATTTATTTAAGGGAGAAGCATAAAAGTTGCTCAACTAGTTTGTGCAGAATGTATCCCCACACTTGTGATGTATACAACATAACAGATTGTACAGTAGCTTCGAAGATGCAATATTTTGCATCAAGGCTGATGTGTATGTTTAACATACAATCTTCCCATGTTGAGTTGATAACTAGTTTTGCTTCTTTCAATTATTCTTTTAGATGCAAGCTGAGTTATTTCGTGGTGTCATGATCATTCCAAGGTATTTATACTGTTTCACTACCTCTTACGTGACTGCACACCTCGTCGTGGTGTAAGGGCCTAGTAAAGGTCAAAGATTCTCGGGTAGTCTTCTCCAGATGAGATTTGAAGCTAAGCTGCAGTCGACCCCATTCCTTCCTCTCATATCCTTTCCTTTTCCCTCTCTTCCCTCCGGTTGGCTGGATCAAGGTGTCATACGACCAGTGCCGAGGATCAACCTAGCTGGGGGCCCATCCCAAAAATAGCTCAGACGCGAAAGGAGTATTCGGAAAGCTGGCGACATCCAGATTAACCAGTCTTATATGTATACTGCGGATCTCTGTACAGACGGACATTCCCTTCTCCGCTACTCGTGGGAACACATTATGAATTCGAAAAAACAAAAAAAAGAAAACAAATAAAATCTGAGACCGGTACTCCTTTAAAACCGAGCGGTAGTACGCCGACCCAGCTGTCTACCGTAACAGCTCCTGAAGTGCTGGATGGTAAGAGGATTGTGGCCTCACATGGTCCAACTACCTCCAAAAGCCGCGTGGAGCCCAAAGGTAGGAATACCATCCCACAGTCCATCGGTCGGGACCGAGCTGTAGCGCAAGCTTGCAGCATATCGCTCCCTCTAAACAAGCGTATAAAGATCGCCGTAAAGCCAGTAGGATTCTCCCGCACTTTGGAAATATTCCGGAGTGCAAGAGAACGGAATAAAATAAAGCCATGATGGAATGGGCCATCAAAATCGCGGTCAATGAAGCAGCTGGGACTAGCGGAGACTTAACGTCGAAGCGAAATAGATCGTTGGAGGAACCCGTTTCGGATTCCAAAAGGGTCAAGGTGCATAACACCAGCACTTCCTCCAAGCCCACCCACACCATATTTAAGTCCTACAGCGAGGTCCTTAAAGATAAGATCGTGCTCGCGGTGGTTGACAGAAGCGATCCTGATGATACGATCGGCTAGACTTCCCACAGTTTTCGTAGAAGTCAGGCAGGAGTACTCTGGTCCTCCTCCTATTTGCTGCGACGGAGGATGGCATCAAGGCCATGTCAAGCTGATCGCTGGAGCCGATCAAAGGTCGTATGATATGTACAAGGCGGCCATAATGAAATTGGGTAAGGTATGGCCAGGTGCCAGGTGCCAGGCTCGAGGTTGTTGCGAGGGAAGAGATCCCGAGTAGACCGAGAACTCTCGCCTGGATCCCAGCCGAGCCCTCCGACCCGGATCTTATCCTCAATATCAGTCGACTTAGCAATCCGGAGATACCAACTCACAACTGGAAGGTCGTCAAGCTGAATGAGCAAAAAGGCCTTTATAGATGCGCCTCATAGTGGTCAATAAAGAATCCCTTGCTCCTTTGGCGAAGGCTGAAGGTGTGATCTACTATAGTAATTGATCCAATTACCCTGAAAGACTCCCCCCCCCCCCCTACTACGGACCCCAGTCTCGCTATTAAGTACCCTGTTTCATCCATCTCCGGGGCGCCGTGGCGTAAGTGGTTAGTGTGCCGGATCACTACGCATGAGGTTCCAAGTTCGAATCCCAGAAAACACAAAAAAGTTTTTTCACGGTCCCACCTCTCGCGAGCGTCTGACAAACATCCGAGAGTATTGTTGTCTCGAAAAAGCTTCTCAAATCGCCGTTCGGATTCGGCACTAAACTGTTGGTCCCTTCCATTCGTGTGAAAAATATAACGCACACAACATGAGTGGTTGTGAGAAGCTAAGGCCCTGGCACTCAAAGAGCTGTTGCGCCAAATATTTATTTATTTATTTTTATTCATCCATCTCCTTTCCATCCATAGAGAGTGATGACTCTTCTTCCTCAACTTTCCAGCAAATTCCCTCTTTAGTCGATGATGACGTCTTATCAGACGTGAAGACGGATGACTACTTCAACAAAGTTCTTTTGAGTGACGACGATCTTTTGGCCAACTCCTCAGATTCGGAAGTCTTAGACTCGACCATGGTGGAAGTTTCTCTACCTGATTGTAGCGATAATGCTGCAGTTAGTACAGATTAACCTCCATAATTCCATTACGGCTTCTGCTGGCCTTCTTCTTCATCTCCCCAAGGATAGGGAAGATATCGTCTTAGTCAAAGAGCCTTGGGTGGGTGGACTAAAGACTCCAGAATACTACTCCCTGTATACACTAGATAAATGTAAACCCAGATCTTGTATACTGGTAAAAAGTAGCCTAAAAGTAACCTTACTCCATAATTGCAGCGATTGAGATAACACTGCGGCAAAGATAGAGACGTCAAGCGGGTCATACTACTTGGTATCAGCATATCTCGCCCACGGAAATATGGACTCTCTTTTTGGGTATAACCTGGAAAGAATGATCGCAGATGCAGGCAGGCAGAAAACTGGTCTCATAATAGTGTGTGACGCAAACGCTCACCACACCGTATGGGGCAGCTCGGACATCAAAGAAAGAGGTGAGCTACTCTTTGATTTTATTTTAAGTACGATTCTCATTGTGTGCAATATAGGTAATAAACCAACATTCATTACCAAAAATCGACTAGAAGTGCTAGACATTACCCTTGTCTCTGACAACATCAAGAACTGGAAGGTATCAGGTGAACATTCCTTCTCAGACCATAGATATTTTCAATTTAGCCTGAATATCGATCCTATAGGCCCCAAAGTATTTAAAAATTATCGTAAAACTGACTGGCTCAAATACAGAGTAACTGTAAAGAAATTAGTTACTTCGATTCCCTCTAGGACCCCTTGCAATACCCAAGAATTAGATCGCATAGTTGAGGATCTTACCTCAGTCCTTAATAAAGCGATGTCATCTTCCTGCGCTATAGTACGGCTCAGGGGTAGGAAAAAAAGGAATGTAGATTTAGGTCCTTTAAGAACTAATTGCAGAAAACTCTCCAACAATGTCAAAAACACGAAGGATGCAACAGATTGGGACTTGTACAAAGCATCCCTAACTATCTACAAAAATGAACTGAGGAAGGCTAAACGCAAATCTTGGAGACTCTTTGGTGGCAAAATAGAAGAAATCTCTGAGGCATTAAGGCCAACAAAAATCCTCTTTACAAATCCAATAATGCGCAGTTATCTCAAGATAATAAATGAGACTTGGACGACTTCTAGGGAAGATTCGCTAAATCTACTACTTGACACACATTTCCCAGGTAGCTCCCAAGTTGTCAGCAACATTGTCCCTAATAGACCAGCTGCAAATTTAAACAACTCCTTTAACTCAATTACACAGAACAAACTCCCTTTCAGATCACTCTGGAATGAAGAGGTTTTTTTAGATGATGAGTCGATCCACTTCTATACTGACGGCTCAAAAATGAAAGACGGAGTTGGCGGAGGTGTTTTCTCTGACAGGCTTAATCTTAACCTCTCCTTCCGTCTACCAAATCATTGTAGCGTGTTCCAGGCGGAAATAATGGTAGGATAAGGAGGTCTTATGTTGGCTAAAGAAAAACGTGATATCCGCATCTTTTCAGATAGCCAACCTGCAATCAAATCCTTGGACTCGATCTCTATAAATTCAGTAGTAGCCCCAAACTGCCATTCGTCTCTTGCGAAGATGTCGGAGCAGTTTAATATTCACCTCTGTTGGGTGCCGGGGCATAGGGATATTCCGGGGAATTGTAAGACTGACGAACTCGCCAGAATTGGAACAACTGTCCAATCCTTCCAGACAAGGATAATCTAGGTATATCAATCGCTACTTGTAAATTTAAATTCAAGCTAGATGCAATCGAAAGAACAAATCTTAGGTGGACAAGTGGTACAACATGTCTAGCGACTAAGCAGATTTGGCACAAGTTGGATCTGAAACGCTCTCTCAATCGATTGCATATTGGCTCTATTATAGGTGTAATTACAGGATACTGTCTAATAGGCAAGCATGCAACAAGGACTGGCGTATATTCAAATGATTTTTGTAGAAGCTGCATGGAAGGAGAAAAGGAAGAAACCATTCCTCACACCTATTTACATAATTTTGATCCAGGTGAACTGTACTTCATTGAGCTCCGATGTTCCGCTAACAAATCTATAATCACTGACTTTCAGACCGCATTTGATGGTCCTACCTTGTCACTACCTTTCTTAAAGAGTCTTAGTCCTAGAAAGCAGTGAGAGTGCTCTCCTTTTGATGAAGATATATTACGTCGTGTAAAGTTATTTCTACAGACTAACCCTTAACCCAGAAGGGTAAAAGTTTGTAATATATTCTGAAAGTATTAATTTTGTAAAAAACGTCCTTGTGACATTTTTGCGACGAGTTGAACCGACGAAAAAAGTTGCTACTACCGGTTTCAGTCCATATGTCCACTTCGATGAAAGTTCCATCAACCCACTTTTTCGCACATCACCTCCTCCGTACAGAATGTCAGCGTGTCATCTCATATATCAGCATACAAATGAGTCCGATTTAAGAGCGATGCACACAACTCTGATGAGATGCGATCAATCTTGATGGTAAAAACGCAGAAACTGGACTTTATCCTTCCACTGTTAGCTTGTGCTGTTCGAAAAAAGAAAAGAAAAATAGAACGCATCCACTGCGATATTCAAATTGACTGACGTCTGTCATGAAATTATTCCACAAATACACACACGCTCCTTGGAATGCCATGACTTTCTAACTTTGCTCGTAACTCGTCCTCGTCCTCTCCAATTGGATCGATGCGAAACAGTGGCAAGACATATCACTCTTCGGACAGTTTGTCAGTCCTCATGAGAGTCAGAATCCTCCTCCAGAGTCAGATATCTCCTGCGATACCGATACTGGTATGCCTCGAATGGACTGTATAGAAATTCATCAAGAGTCAATTAGTTTGTCAGTTGGAATCAACCAGTGTAAGAGTGGTCAACGTCATCCTCACAGACACACAGAGGTACGTCCAGTAGTATGTGGACGGGACCAAAGAGAAATCACAGCTTGGTGTGGCCTTTTGCGGATGAGGCTCCACCAGTGAGGCAGCGCACTGGGGGCACATTATCAGAAATGGTGATGCTAATTTCTATTCTAATTAGCCATATGTCACTGTTGGAATGTTTGCTGTTTTTGTGCGCATAGCGAGCGAGCGCGCGTTCACATAGACGCCCGACAGCGAGGCTGGCTAGCTTGCCGGAGATGGAAGGAGTAGGAGAAGTCCACACTTTGCGACACTAAGTGGCCTGCGGCGATTGTTGACATAGAGACGGCCAAGACAGAGTAATGGTTCGGTGACACTTTGTATGGCAGTTAAGATACAATTTCGTATCAATTTGCAGTGTGATGAACATTTATGGCACTAGTCTGGCAATTAAGGATTAGCTGAGAATAGTAGTGCTGTGTGTTTTTATTATAACCTACTGTGTAGCTTTTTGTTGGGGTTTCGAAATAAGCTTTGAGAAGAAGGCATGATGGATACATGCACGTCTGTCTGTAGGTATCTAATTGCAGATCAAAAGTCGAAACCGATTTCTATTAATTTTTGACCACATAACCCGTTCAAATTGGTAGCTTTTTAGACGTATGTAATAGCTTATTGTTTAACTGTAACTTGCTATAGAGGCAATAACTATTTTCTTGAATCTGCGGCATGAACAACTGGAAATCCGCTTTATGCAGATGCCCTACAAAGCTACCGCCCAATTGCTTTCTTACCTCTCGCGTTTAAACTCTTTAAACGCTTAATCCTGAATCGAACAGGCACTGAAATTGATAAAGCCATTCCGGACGAGCAAGCCGGTTTCAGGAAATCCAGAAGCTGCACCGACCAAGTCTTGGCCTTAACAAATTTTATGGAAAACGGTTCCCAACGAAAAAATGAAAGCCAGTGTATGCTTCGTGGATCTAACAGCAGCTTACGACACCGTGTGGAAAAGGGGGCTACTGTACAAGCTCCTCCAGATCATCCCTTGCATAAAAATCTGCATCCTGGTATGAGCGATGCTCAGCGACGGCTGTTCAACGTCTTCCTCAATGACAAGGTCAGCAAAGCTGAAAGCTCAACAAGGGTCAGTGCTCGCCCCTACGCTTTTCAACATATATACCAGCGACCAACCAGAGAAGCTTTCCCGAAAATTTAACTACGTCGACTATATGGCGTTTGCGTTCGAACACCAGTCCTTCGGAACCCTGGAACAGGTAGCGACATCAGACCTTAGCCATCTGTCAGCATACTGCAGGAACTGGCGCCTCCAATCGAGCGCAAACAAAACAGAGATTGCTGTTTCCACCTTAATCATAGAGAGGCCTGAAGAGAACTGCGAGTGCTGTTTGATGGTGTGTACCTGAGACACAATTTCACTTCAGAATATCTGGGTATCACCTTAGATCGACCTCTGACAGATAAGCCACACCTAACCACAGCCTCGCAAAAAATAATGACAAGGAACAACGTGATTCAAAAACTGGTAGGCACCTCTTGGAGTGCCTCTGCAAATTGCCTACGCACCTCTGCTCTCTCGCTTTTTTATTCAACTGCAGAAAATGGAGCCGCAGTTTGGCTAAACAGTTGCCATACCAAAAAGATCGTCCCCCAACTGAACACCACCATGAGGTTATTATCTGGCACCCTAAGACTAACCCAAGTTGAATGGCTGCCCATGCTTTGTAAGATAACCCCACCTGACCTAAAAAGAAACCAGGCCTTGATAAAAGAATTCCACAAAATCCAGGGGAATGCGAGAATCCCACTTCGTGCAGATATTGGATACTCGACCATCCTGAGACTGCGCTCAAGACATCCCCCAATAGAACTCGTAAAAAAGTTAAGTGCTGACAACTTCTGCGTGGAAAAATCCTGGTCGTCTTCATGTGCTAATTCCGGCAGACCAAGTCCAATATTCATAAACGAAAACGGAGAATCTGAATTTGAACTACTGAGGAAAGCGTGCTGCAACCTAAACCGGATACGGACCTCTACTGGGAGATGCAACTGTACCTTAGCTAGATGGGGTTAAACTACTGACCCGACATGCCCATGCGGCGCTCCCGTTCAAACCACGGAACACATCCTGCTTTATTGCCCAGAACTGTCGTACACGGGTGACCTAGATGACAACAACATCCTTTCAACAGAACCTGTATCCTGGCTACAATCACTGCATCTACATATAAAATGTATATATCTATGTATTGTAATTTCCTTTTGTTGTATCCATACGCTAAATAAATACATACATAAATGTATGCTTATAAACCCAGTCCCCCAGCCGGATAAATAGAAATGCACTGAAGTTATGATTTCTTGAGTTTAGATCATAATTTCAGGGAAATAGCCTGAAAAAGAAACCTATCCAAACATATTTTTCTCTGCGAACAGAAGTGTGTAAATGCAGAACCTTACTTTAAATAAATTTAAATAAAGTCAATATAGCTGATAAGACTGGTTTTAGACCTCGAAACTTGATTGAAAAGCAAAAGCTGAAACTATCTACGAAGTACTAATCCTAGCCTTCACACAATCAAATCGACTCGAACTCCACTGACTAAGCGAATAACAAAACGCTAATGGACAGGTATGTTCATACATAGTACATATGTGAATATATTTGGTAGTATGTATTTACAACACTTCTTTCTGTTGTCAATCTAAAAAGCAAACATTATGTTAGAACATGCAACCATTACCATGTCTATCTAGCTCTAAAAGTGCTTACAGTGAACTTTGTATCTAGCTATATTCACAGTTTACAGTTTATTTCCACAACGGATTTGATTAAAATTCAAAATTAAAATACATAATACATTAATATTCTTTTAGAGTGCAACGAAAACGATTCCGGCTGGCAATCATAAAACGTTGTTTATCCTCATCACTCTTCTTGCATCCCAATGATAACACCTGTATTAAAAGCCAATACGTCACAATGGTTCTATGGTGTAATGGTTAGCACTCTGGACTTTGAATCCAGCGATCCGAGTTCAAATCTCGGTAGAACCTGTCGTTGCTTCGCATTTTCCTACCTTTTTTTTGTTTCTTAAATATCTTCTTTTCCTTTGAAACTTATGTGTGTACATATGCAAGATATAAATTATATTCTGATCTAGGTTAGATTAATGCATGGGGAAGCTTTTGCGCACATCTGGTATTGCCTATTGTGTAGATTGTTGAAGAGGTGGGATTAGGTCACCTTATCACTGCGGCCACATTGGACCTATTGTGATTTCCGCGGATCTTTAAAGCTCACTCAGTATACCCTATTTGGTGGTGAACTCTACTATGCTTTTGAGGAATGAATTTGTAGATAGGTCCTCTGCTTCAAGGTAGAATTTACCTAAATAACGATGACGTGTTCTGATTAGACAATTACAGTGACATAATATGCTGATTCCTTGTCTTCGTTCTGCAGATGCTATCTTGTGCTATTCCCATAGCCATGAGCTGTTTTTTTACTCGACAGTGGCCTGTTAGGAAACCTGTGGCTATTCGAATCTGACTTATAGTTAATTGTAGGAGTTGTTTCGTTTTTTTAAGGGAAGTATTTGGCAGAAAAATCTTGGCTTGTCTGTTACCTTCAATTTCCATCCAGTAATGATGCGCTTTTTCTTTTAGCCAATTTTTGGTACAGCTTTTTGACGAACTCACTGGTAATCCACAGAATACAGATGCTGCAAGAAAAAAGTGAAGAAGAAGTGCGCCCAGCTTCAAGCAGAGAGTACGGAGGGCCTGTATCGGGAGCTGGAGAAAATATTTTCCCCGGTTGCTGATGCAAACCAGGCTATCCAGGAGCTGCGAAGACACAATATGAACAAGAGCGCCACTATCTTCAAAATAGCCGCCCAAAAAAGGAACAATGCTCAGGAGATTCGATCGCCAAAGTTCATTACCAATGCTCATGGCCAGCTCCTTGTGGATGACGACAAAATTCTGCAGAGGTGGCGACAGTATTGTGAAGAGCTTTTAAATGAACAGTTTCCCCGGCTATACTTTCCAAGAGCCACCCCTAACTGTGAAGAAATAGCCGACATTACAGTCGAAGAAGTTAGTGAGGCGGTCAAATACTCCAAAAAACGAAAAGCGGTTGGGCCAGACGAAATACCCTCTGAGTTCTGGAAAAAGATGGGAGACATCGGGTTCAGATGGCTCAGAATTCTTATCTCCAAATTCGTGAGAGGTGATCCAATGCCGAATCAATGGAGGGAAAGTTACCTCCTCCCTGTATACAAAGGGAAGGGTGATACGCGAAACTGTGATAACTACCGTTCGATCAAGCTGATGTCACACACCATGAAGATCGTTGAGCGGGTATTAGGTGGCCGACTGCGAAAAATAATACGGCTATCTGATGTTCAGTGCGGGTTTGTCTCGGGTAAATCAACCACAGATGCAATCCAAAGTATAAGGATCATAATGGAAAAACATCTTGATTCCTTAAGGGATTTGCATATTGTATTGGTTGACTTTGAAAAGGCATTCGACAGACAACCACGAGATCTGATATGGGTGGCGCTAAGACATCGAGGGGTTCCAGAAACCTATGTACAGATGATCATGGACATGTACGAGGGAGCAAAGACAAGAGTAAGATGTCCCGCTGGAGTAACCGAAGAGTTCCCAATCAAAGTCGGGGTGCACCAGGGAAGCGTTTTAAGTCCTTTGCTCTTTATTACAGTCCTTGATTATCTGCTTGAAGGTAAAGTGATGGACCCCAAGGTACATCAGTTATTCTTTGCTGACGATGGAGCCATCATAAGTGTGGATCCTACATCCCTGCAACGAGCACTTGATGTGTGGGTGGACGTTTTGGAGGGAAATGGGTATCGCATTAGTTCAAAAAAGACAGAGTACTTGTGCTGCCCGTTCTCTGATCCACTCAGGCCTATTCCAGACATTTATTTGAATGGAACAGTGCTTCCCAAGTGCGAAAAGTTCAAATATCTGGGATCTATGATCAATAGCAAAGCAACTTGTGATGACGACATCAATCATCGTGTAAGCGTAGGGTGGATGAAGTGGCGAGAAAATTCCGCTATCTTCTGTGACAGCAAAATGCCCCCTAAGTTGAAAGGAAGGCTCTACACCGCAGTTGTACGTCCAGCGCTCACATACGGTTCACAATGTTGGACGATGTACAAAAAGTATGAGAGTAAATTAACGGCAGCTGAGATGAAGATGCTTCGCATGACAGCAGGAGTGACCAAGCTTGATCGAATAAGAAGTTCGAAGATCCGTGGAAGCTTTCACATCAAGGAAACCATCGTACGAAAATTAGAGCGCGACCGGCTCAGCTGGTATTGCCACGTTCAAAGAAGAGATCATTTGTACCTGTTAAAAGGCAATATCTATGCACGTTCCAAAGACATCGCGATGTAGGAAAGGCAGGCCTATAAACGCCTGGATCAGACAAATGCGACGACATCGGCATTTCATTGGCCTCAGTAACCGAGTGATCCAAAATCGGCAGGCCTGCCGATATTTTCTGAGGTCAAATAGGCGAACCCCACAGGCGGATCAGTAGAAATGCAGTGAAGTGGGAGGGCTGTGATCCCTTGTTTTCGGATCATAGCCTCGCTGATAAAAGGAAGAAGAAGAAGACTGGTAATCCACAGAATAGTCTTGGCATCATAAGGCTTGACGCAACTCCTATTCTGGCTATCAGGTCAGCTTTTTCATTTCCTTTATATCTGATGTGTTCTGGCACCCAAATGAGATGAACTCTGTTTGTCCTGGCTAGAGATATGAGTAGTTGAAAGCAGTCCCATATTAGTTTGGATGTTATTTCATATGCCTTAACCCTTTCAGTGAATTTGTCCCATATATGGGACACCATTAAGTGGCGGCTTTTAAAGCAAAAATAATTTCTTTTTAGCTTCATTCATTGAAAATTCAAAAATCGGTGAAAATTAAATAACGAATAACCACATTCAGATGTCATTTGCGAATTTGAGCAAATGTCACATCGAGATTCGTGGATGTACTTCGCGTATTTTTTTCAAGTGCGAAATAATTAGATTTGATTTGGTGTTAGTGACCTGTGTATATTAAATGTTTTTAATTTTTAAAAGAATACCTTCGTGGAAAGAATTCTTAAGTGATTTTAAGTAAACATTTTTGTGAAAAACCCTTTAGAGTGGTAAGTAAGGTTCCAAGAAATCGATGTCCGAGATATTGGACATAGATTTACAACGGTTGTAACCGTTAAAAGTCAATGTACTAGATATGGGACATAGCATCACAATATTATATTAATTTTCGCATTTAGGAAATGGGTTCAACGGGTTGTTCAGATGCAAATATTGGATCAATTGTCAGAATTTGGTGATGATGTCCGAAATTCTAATAAAATCGATTATGGAATGATGTAAATGCAGCCAGCAATCGAAGAAAATTTGCTGCCGTCGCATAAAGAGCCAAATGATGTTGAAGAACTCGGTGCTGTTGACGGAAAAATACTCGGAGAAATTTCATCAGCTACCTTCAATTCTATAGACGAAACGAACATCAATTTACTTACAACTGATTCAGCAATATCTATGTCAGCAGTACCGCTCCCAACCCCGGCATTTCCGCTTACTTTTACGTCTAAGGACCAAATGCAATGGCGACATGTGCGAAGTACCGAATGCCCTAACACTACTTTTATCAACGAGAAAAACTATGAAGAAGTCGAGATCAATAGTGCATTTTCTTGATTGGATTTCTGAAATTCCCTCGAATCCACATGTTTTGGAATAAAAATTTTGGAATATCTTTTTTGACCGATAATATGCCCCTGAAACGATTTTTTTCCATCCGAAACCATCTTCACCTTGTTGATGTCAATGAACGCGCCCCAAATTGTGCAGATCGTCTTTTTAAAGTAAATATTGGTACTTCTACTTTTCTATTATGAAATTCTATCTTGTCGTTTTACTTATTATTAAAGGTGCGGCCCATAATTGAAGCAGTTTGTATACGTTGTCTTGATCATAAATTAGAGGAAAATCTATGTATAGATGACCAAATCATTCCATTTAAGGGCAAAATGAACATAAAGCAGTACATTAAATAAAAATCATATCCGCGGGCTATCAAAGTCTTCGTTCTATGCGGTAAAAGTGGGATACCTTATGATTTTATTGTGTACCAAGGATTTACTACTCCATTAGATAACGAGATGGTGAAAAAAGTTGGTTTTAGTTCTGCAATTGTTTGGCATCTAGCCCAGCGTATACCGGCAAATGTGGGTCGCAAGCTTTACTTCGACAACTATTTTTCTTCCTATGCAGTCTTTGAGGTTCTACTAGAGCGAAAAATATTTAGAGCTGGGACAGTTAGGCTAAACAGATTCCCAAATACACCATTGCTGTCTGATACGGAACTAAAAAAGAAAGGTCGTGGAGCATCTGATCAATGTATAAGCCGAGACGAAAAGATAATCTTGACAAAATGGTATGACAACAAGAGTGTAAATATGGGATCTAACTTTATCGGGATTGGCAGCACTGATAGAGCAAAACGTTTCGACAAAAAACACGTATTTATGTCGAAATCGATCGCCCAGAAGTTATTAAGTTGTACAATGAAAATATGGGTCGAGTCGATCTTCTGAATCAGATGCTCCAGTATTATCGGATTTTCATCAGGTCAAAGAAATAGACTTTGCGCGTTATCACACATTTCCTTGATTTGGCCACTGTTGCTGCTTGAATGGAGTACAGGGCTGATTGTCTGATGCGATCCATTCCCAAAAAAACATTATGGTTTCAATGGCTTTTCGTATAGAAGTAGCTAATAGTTTAGTGTCTATAAATAAAAGTGGAAACCGAAAAGTTGGTAGACCCTCTCATACAGCTGATGAAGCGGATGAACCTGAGCCGAGGAAAAAATGTTCTCATTAATTTGCCTCTACCTTCTCCTGCGGATCTTCGATCAGAAAGAAATTGTCATCCTGAGCTGCGTTATCCGGAACTATACCTGCTGTCACTAGCATTTGTACATTGTTCGTAGTTCGGGGGATTTTAAGACGCGGAAGATCGTTTTGATTACTCCTCCGAAGGATCCGTAATTGTTATTCCTAGTAGTTCATTGTTGTTGAGTTCATGCGCAATATACGAGTGAACTAGTTTGGAATTTGAGTTATCACATCTGCGATGACCTCAAAGGCGTAAACCATAGCTTCTTTCTTTATATGAAGATGTAGAGGTGGTAGGTTTAGAATAATCTCCAGCGTTGCATTAGGAGCAGCTTTCATTGCACCTGTTGTGTATACACAGGTTAGTCTTTGTAGTTTTTTGAGCCGGTTTGCCTTGTTTTTTACCACCATACTGGTGCTGCATATGTGACAATTGGCCTTGCTATTGCCGTTTAGACCCATAGCATCATTTGGGGTTTAGGCCCCAATTTCTACCAATGAGACTTTTCCTGGCTTTGTCTATGGCTTTTGTTAGGTGAGAATCTTAGAGAATTCTATTGTTTCACCAAAGAGTGTGGATGCTTTTAATCTTAATCGCTTTCTTCCTTTGGCTAATACATTTATGGTGTTCTTTTTGGGTTGACGTTAAGGCCGACTTTTTGGCACCAGTCAGCAACTATATTCAAGTCGCTCTGGAGGAGATCCGAGATTGTTTCTTCGAATTTTCCTCTGATTACTATCGCAATATTACCTGCGAAAAAGCCTTCGTTGCTAAGTATTTTCAGTAGTTCATTTACTACGATAGACCACAATAAGTGGGAGAGAACTCCCCCTTGGAGGCATCCTTTCGGGGCAGTGACCCTGAGTTTATTGCTGCCTAGTGAGATGTTCATTTTTCATTTTTTTTGTATTTTATCCGGTTACATGTTGTATTATCTCTTCCTGTGTACTGGATGCATCTGTATATTTGGGCGTATTCGGTATTATCAAAAGCTCTTTCGATGTCAAGGAAGCAGCCCACCGCAAACTCCTTGTCTTTGAAGAATTTTTTAATCCTAGTTGTGAGTTCCTGAAGAGCATTGGTCGTTGATTTTCTGGGTTGATAGGCATATTGGTTTTTATGTAGAGGATTAATAGCGAGGGCTCTGTCCCTGATATGTCTATCAAGTATTTTCTCCATAGTTTTCAGGAAGAAAAAGGTAAGGCTTATGGGTCGATACGATTTCGGTAGTTCTGTTGGTCTACGGCCCGCTTTAGAGATGAACTTTCCAACTTTTTGGTATATAACCCCACGCAAAACTTGTTCTTAAGAAGTTGATAAGTATCGTTGTTAGATGCGATTTGACCCGTTAGACTTTTTGTTGTGGACTTTTCTTAAGTGGCAGGTCCATGCTAGTAAGCCGCAAACGACCGTCGCCCTCAAAGTCAACATAACCCTAGCTATAGCTTAAATTCAGCCTGATCTATGCTTCAGAGGCATCGACTTCTCAGATACGCGCCACGCAGCCAAGCTGCGGCGGCCATTTAAATGATGTCTTATTCCACATATAATGTCATTGATATGCCTTTCAAAAAAACAAAATTGTTTAATATCTTACACACAACTTGTTATATTCAATTTTAACATCTACCCGTCCTTATTGGAAAACCCTTTATACAGCTTGGAATCGTCTTCTTTTCGGCGAGATAATGTTCTGAATTCAAAGGTTCATAACCTTCCTACTTCACTGCATTTCTACTGATCAGCCTTTGGGGTCCACCTGTTTGACCTCAGGAAGTATAGGTAGGCTTCCCTATTTTGGGTCACTTGGTTACTGAGGCAAACCAAATGCCAATGGTGGTGTTGTTGCATTTATGTGATCTAGGAGTTTTTAGGCCTGACCCTATTTCGTTATAGCAGTGGAACGTTTATTGACATTGCCTGTTGACGGCGTTCATGTGATCTCCTTTAAATATCAAGCTTTCTTTTACATGAGTTGGCTTCTTTGATGTGAAAGCTTCCTCGGATCTTCGAACTTCTTATTCGATCAACATTTGTCACCCTTGCTTTTATGCGAATCATAATCATCTCAGCTGCTGTTAATTTACTTTCAAACTTTTTGTTCATTGTCCAACATTGTGAACCGTATGTGAGCGCTGAACGCACAACTGCGGTGTAGAGCCTTCCTTTCAACTTAGGTGGAATATTTTGGTCACAGAAGATAGCGGAGTTTTCCCGCCACTTCATTCACCCTACGCTTACGCGATGATTGTTGATGTCGTCATCACAGGTTGTTTTGCTATTGATCATACTTACTTACTTAGGCGGCGCTACAGTCCGGGTGGACCTGGGCCTCAACCAACAAACCTCTCCAGCCAGCACGATTACGCCTCCAGTTGCGCACGCCAAGTTGGTTGAGGTCCCCCTCCACTTGTTTGCGCTACCTACCGCAAGGTCGTCCTCTACTGCGCCATCTGGATTCGAAGACTTTCTTGGCGGGAACGTTGGGCTCCATCCGCTCTAAATGACTCAGCCATCTTATTCGCTGTATGTGAACTCTTCTGGCTAAGTCGATGTTCTTATATGGGCCGTATAGTTCGGCCGTTTATGGGATCAAAGATCGCTCGAAGAACTTTTCTCTCAAAATAACCAAGGGCATCCTAATCCGGTTTTGACAAAGCCCATCCCTCTGCACCATGCAGCAGGACTGGGATGATTAGTGTTTTATAAAGAATTACCTTAGTAGTTCGAGATAGGGCTTTGCTACTCAATTGCCGTCTTAGCCCATAGAAACAACGATTGGCAAGAGAAACTCTTCATTCGATCTCCCTTCTGATATCATTTGCGGAGCTCACCATAGAGCCTAGGTAGACAAAATCCTTTACTACCTAAAAATTGAATCCGTCTATTGTGGCGTTCTGTCCAAGACGCCGATGTTGGGTGTCCTTTTTTGTATACAGCATATATTTTGTTTTGCTTTCATTGACGGCTATACCCATCTTTGCTGCCTCAATCTCAATACTCGCAAATGCCCCATTGCAGGCCCACTGAGTTCTTCCGATTATGTCAATGCCATCGGCATAAGCGAGTAGTTCTACAGAGTTGTAAAAGATTCCGGCGTTGGCTTGTGAGTTTCGTACAATGCTCTCAAGTACTATGTTAAAGAGATCGTATTATAGCGCGTCACCTTGTCTAAGACCTTTCCTGAGATCGAACAGTTCGGCGATGTTGTAACCGACTTTCATGGAGCAGCGAGAGTTCTCCATCGTCATTCTGCACAAACGGACAAGCTTGCCTGCGATGTCAAGACTAGACATGGCTCGATATAATTCGTCTCTATACACGCTATCATAGGTAACTTTGAAATCGATGAAGAGGTGGTGCGTGTCGATTTTATATTCATGGGTCTTTTCCAAGATATGCGGTAGTGTAAATATTTGGTTAATGGTGGACTTTCCCGGCCTGAAACCGCACTGATAAGGACCTATCAGGT
The DNA here is from genome assembly GCA_945910035.1 of Brachypalpus laphriformis. NCBI lineage: Eukaryota > Metazoa > Arthropoda > Insecta > Diptera > Syrphidae > Brachypalpus > Brachypalpus laphriformis. Next base: position 286,068,127 of record OX246754.1, read on the forward strand.
TGTTGACGATCGGTTTTAGGCGTTCACTAATACGGCAGACAGGATCTCATGCGATGTTGAGGAGACTTATACCTCTATAGTTGGCGCAGTTCAGATGGTCTCCTTTCTTCAGGATCGGGCAAACGATGCTGAAGTTCCATTCATGGGACATACTTTCGTCCGACCAGATTTTCCAGATGAGCTGGTGTATGCTTCTTACCAGCTCATCTCCTCCTGCCTTGAAAAGTTCAGCGGCAATGCCGTCGGCTCCAGCAGCTTTATTGGACTTAAGTTTAGATGTCGCTATCCTCACTTCATACTGATCGGGTTGACGGGAATCTTGACTGTCATCGTCACTTTTGAATGGCTTATTCTGCCTGACAGCGGAATATTGATCATTATCGCCGTTTAACAGTCTGCAGAAGTGTTCCTTCCATATCCTCAGCACCGACTGCGATTCTACTACTATATTGCCATTTTTGTCCCTGCAGGCTTCTGTTCTGGCTTTGAAACCCTGGCATATACTTTTTACCTTTTGGTAAAATTTTCGAACATCATTCCTGCAATAAAGTCTCTCAGTCTCCTCGATCGAGCGCTTCTCATGCTCTTTTTTCTTGTTTCTGAGAATTCGATATTCCTCTTTTCTCCTCCTCTCGTAGAGCTCGCGAGCAGCTCTAGTCCTTCTATGCAGCGCCGCTTTGTACGCTTTGTTTTGCTGCATGCGCTTACCGGCATTCCTCATCAAACCAGGGGTTTCGTTGTGGTGGTCGAGAGAAACCCAGCATGGTGTACTTTGTGGTCCGTCACTTTACCTTCAAATAGATAGTCAACGACTACAATAAAGAGCAAAGGACTTAAAATGTTTCCGTGGTGTACACCGACTTTGATTGGGAACTCTTCGCAGACTCTAGTGGGGCAGGGTTGTATTGTACAATATGATTGCATTCATTGACTTCATTTTGAGATTTCCAAAGTATTCATTTAGTATTCGAAGTATTTATTCGCATTCAATTGAATGTACTCGTAATCAGAAGTTCGAAGATCCGTGGAAGCTTTCACATCAAGGAAACCATCGTACAAAAGATAGAGCGCAACCGGCTCAGCTGGTATTGCCACGTTCAAAGAAGAGATCATTTGAACCATGTTAAAAAGGCAATATCTATGCACGTTCCAAAGACATCGCGATGTAGGAAAGGCAGGCCTATAAACGTCTGGATCAGACAAGTGCAACGACATCGGCATTCCATTGGCCTTAGTAACCGAGTGATCCAATAATAACTCTTCGGTTACTCCAGCTTACTTTTGTCTTTGCTCCTTCGTACATGTCCATAATCATCTATACATAGGTTTCTGGAACCCCTTGATGTCTTAGCGCCACCCATATCAGATCTCGTGGTTGTCTGTCGAATGCCTTTTCAAAGTCAACCAATACAATATGCAAATCCCTTAAGGAATCACGATGTTTTTCCATTATGATCCTTATACTTTGGATTGCATCTGTGGTTGATTTACCCGAGACAAACCCGCACTGATCATCAGATAGCCGTATTATTTTTCGCAGTCGGCCACCTAATACCCGCTCAACGATCTTCATGGTGTGTGACATCAGCTTGATCGAACGGTAGTTATCACAGTTTCGCGTATCACCCTTCCCTTTGTATACAGGGAGAAGGTAACTTTCCCTCCATTCATTCGGCATTGGATCACCTCTCACGAATTTGGAGATGAGAATTCTGAGCCATCTGAACCCGATGTCTCCCATCTTTTTCCAGAACTCAGAGGGTATCTCGTCTGGCCCAACCGCTTTTCGTTTTTTGGAGTATTTGACCGCCTCACTAACTTCTTCGACTGTAATGTCGGGTATTTCTTCACAGTTAGGGGTGGCTCTTGGAAAGTATAGCCGGTTTGCATCAGCAACCGGGGAAAATATTTTCTCCAGCTCCCGATACAGGCCCTCCGTACTCTCTGCTTGAAGCTGGGCGCACTTCTTCTTCGCTTTTTTCTTGCAGCATCTGTATTCCATTTCGAGGCGAGCTTTTTCGTCACTATTATTAGAGGGGCACTTTGACCAAGCTTTGAAAGCCACTTTCTTCTCATTTATCACTTTCTTAGCTTCATCACTCCACCACCATGTTTCTTTGGCGTGTTGATGGTGGCCTTTTGAAGCTCCTAGCAGTGATTTGGCCTTCTTTAAGCAAGTTCGCTGTAGGGAATCCCACATATTTTGTGCTCTGCACTCTTCATCCTCAGCTCCGTTGATGGTGTGAGAGAGGTAATTTTTCATTACGAAAACAAAAGCCTCGCCTTTTTCTTTGTCCAGATTGTACCACTTGATTTTCTCAGAGACCCTTGTTTGTTTGCTTTTCTTTGGTGTTTTCATAAAAATTTCTGTTAGCAAGAGACGGTGTTGACGAGCGATTGCCTCTCCCAGGATCACTTTGCAATCTTTTACCCGAGGCTTCATGAAACTGCCTACCAAATGGTAGTCAATCTGAGTTTCATCTCCACCACTGCTGTAAGTGATCAGGTGTCGGCTTTGTTTGATGAACATGGTATTTAACACGATAAGACCGTGTGATTTGCACATGCTTAGGATGTCTTCACCAGGAAGGTTCCTGGTGCCATATCCTAGTCCTCCATGGCAGTCTTCTTAGTCTTAGTTTGATTTCCCGACATGTCCATTCAAATCTCCTCCAACAAACAGAAATTCTTCCTTTGGGATGTTCTTAAGGAGATTGTGGAAATCTAGCCAAAATGCATCTTTATCTATCTGATTGCACCCATTTTGGGGAGCATATGCACTGACAATATTCCACACCTCTCCTTGTATTACTAGTTTGAGAGACATCAAACGGTCGCTGGACTTCGAAATGCTCAAGACGTTTCCAAGTAGCTCTGCCGCAAGGATGATACCGATTCCGTTCTTAGCCTTTTCCGTTCCGTAGTAGAACATCTTGTAATCTTTTGTCCTAACGTCCAAGAAACGCGCCCGATTCCCGGTGTTTTTCCATTTCGTCTCTTGGACACACAAGATGTCCACCCGCCTTCTATTCATCATCTCTTCCAGCTCGTAACTTCGACCGGTCATGCTTCCAACGTTCCAACTCGCGACCCTTAAATTGCGTCCAAACTGTTTCATTATGTTGCTAGCCCCCGGAATCCGTATAGCTCTGACCCGAACATTTCTGCTCGGTCCAGGATCAGTACCATGCACAGCAGTGGTAGTGCCTGGCGGGGTAGTACCTTTCCTTTTTGCAAGTATTATCATAATGATACAGTTTTGCAATACAATTTTTGCACCATATTGCGATGGTGTTTGTTGTTTGACACGTGCATGCTCCTGTTTTAGTATTGTTCTTTCTTTTATGACACCGGTGATCTCCAGTCGTGTCAACCCACGGACTCGCATGCACACTTGTGGGAGGGTTTTTATGGTAGTATATGTGTCGCTAGGCTCACTTGGGTGTTATATTGCCTAGATCTGATTTGTCCCCTTAGTCGCCTTTTACGACAAGCGCTAGTTGTTGGGGGGCGCTGCAGTGATATTCTTAACCCGTCCCTGCACGGGGATTGTTTTTTTTTTTTTTTTTGGTTGCGCCAAAGGGTGTGTAATCTTCTAAAGATACCAGTAGCCCAAGCTACTGGCATGCACGATTCGCAAACCTGAATAATCGATGCCAGGAATACGCCTACGTACTAAACCACACCCTGCACACTTCAACCACTCTCCCCGCGGGACTACCGTTAGGTATTACTTCGCGGGGCTGGTTAGCTATTTATGCTCTTCATTCGCTGTCTTCCGCTCCTTGTTCCAAAACTGTTGCCGGTTGGACTTGGTTGCTCTTTCTGACTCTTTCCAGCCGCCTAAGTTCCTGCACGATTATCGCTGCAACTTGTTTCACCGCGTCCCATATTGCATTCGATGCTATCATATGGTGCAGAATGTTTTCGGGGGTTGGTATTTCTCCAATTTTTTCCTCCAGTTCTCTGTGCTCTATATGAAAACGTGGGCACTGAAAAAATACGTGCTGAGCGTCTTCTGAGGCCTCTCCGCAATTTGGACAGTTGAGAGATTCATCGAGCCCAAACCTGTTGAGATACGTTCGAAAGCAGCCATGTCCGGTTAGGAACTGGCTAAGATAGAAATCTACCTCTCCGTGTTTCCGGTCCATCCATTTTTGGATATCCGGTATAAGTCGATGGGTCCATCTTCCCTTTGAGGACTGGTTCCATCGCTCCTGCCATGCTCTAATGCTTCGTTGTCTTTCTTGACTGACGCTTGAGGTTCCTGAATTTTGGCGTCGTAGGTCCTTTGTAGCTCGAAAGCCAAGATATCCGCTGGTAGCATTCCCGCAATGACACATACTGCCTCGTCTGACACCGTACGGAAGGCACAGCATACTCTCGCGCACATATTCTGTTGACAGAGTTTATCCTTTTTGCGTAGGTCTTTTTCGCCATAGCTTTGGCCCATATGGGTGCCGCATACATAAGGATGGACTGCACCACCCTTGAGAGAATAAGTCTCCTTTGTTGCCTAGGTCCTCCTATATTTATCATTATTCTTGATAAGGCACCGCTCACCCGAGCCGCTTTGTCACACGTTCTTTCAAGGTGCTCCTTGTAAGTGAGCCTCGCGTCGATCATCACACATAGGTATTTGATAACCGATTTTGATGTCGTATTATGATCTCCTACTCTGATGGTGATTTCCTCTCTTTTCTTGCGGCTGCTTACCAATACTGCGTCTGTTTTATGTTCGGCGAGCTCTAACCCGACTGCTGCCATCCACCGTTTGACTTTTCGGATACATTCATTTGCAATATCCTCTATTTCCTCTAGATGTTTTGCAACCACGACAATTGCAATATCATCGGCGAAGCCTATGATTTTTCCCTCATTTGGGATTCCAAGCCTTAGAACCCCATTATACATAATGTTCCAAAGGATAGGTCCTAATACCGATCCTTGTGGAACTCCGCCAGATATGTGGTACTGCTTTACTCCATCGTCGGTATCGAAGAACAGAAACCGTTTCTCGAAGTAGGTCAGTATTATTTTAATTAAGAACCATGGCACCATCATTGACCTAAGCGATTGCACTATGAGTCCCCAATTCGCAGAATTGAACGCGTTTTTGACGTCCAATGTTATTACGGCACCGTATTTCTTTGCACCGCCTCTCCATCTCCTGTCCTGAATAGCTTCTTCCAAGGTTGTAGTTACCCCTCTTATTGCGTCTACTGTAGAACGAGCTTTCCTAAAACCGTACTGTTGGTTGGAGAGTCCCCCGGCTTCACCAATTGCTACTTCTAGTCGGTTGCATATGATTCGCTCCAGTATTTTACCCATTGTGTCTAACAGGCATATGGGACGGTATGACGAGGGCTCGTCTGGTGGTTTTTTCCCTTTAGACAGCAGCACTAGACGTTGCTTTTTCCATTGGTCTGGAAAAACTGCTTCTGTTAGACACTTGTTGTAGAGTTCCACAAATGGTTGCGTATTTGTTTTAATGGCTAATTTAAGGGCCTTGTTCGGTATGCCATCCAATCCAGGTGACTTGGTATCCTCGAATCGTCTGCATACATCCAGGAGTTCCCTTTGCGTGACAGTTGGGATGTCCTGTACTTCCGGAGGTGGCTCTATACGCTCTGCTGGTATTTGAGGTGGAAACAACCCCGATACAATTTTCTGCATAAGGAGAGGGCATGAGGGGGAGGGTGCCCTAGTGCCTTTGAGTTTTGCCATTACTGTTCTATAGGCGGTGCCCCAAGGATTTACATCTGCTTGGTCGCAGAGTTCCTTAAAGCTATTGCTCTTACTTCTGCGGATAGCTAGTTTTAGCTCTCTTCGCCTATTTTTGAATTGCACCCGTAGGTCCTGATGTGTGGACAAACCTCTGGATCGCTGGAATATCGATCCCTGCACGGGGATATGTATGCATGTATGTATGTATGTATGTATGTATATAAATTATTAGCAACATTTCGCTTGATTTCTGCGCTGATTTCGTTTTCAAAAATTATAGCAAGCCAAAGAAGACAGTCCCTTACTACCTCGAAGTTGTAGCTGCCCATTGTTATGTTTTGTCCAACTCGTCCATATTGATTGTCCTTCGTGTTGACACCATATACTTGGTTTTGCCCTTGTTTATTGCTAAACCCATTTTGGCCGCTTCTGCTTCAATTTTTGCAAATGCACCGGTGACATCCCGCTGAGTTCTTCCAATTATGCCAATATCGTCGGCGTATGCAAACAGTTGTATGAACTTCTGATAGATTATGGCTTATGAGTTCCCCACAATCTGTTCAAGTATAATGCAATACTAAAGAAGTCACATAACAGCGCGAGATAAAAAAAAAATTAAAATAATTGAAATACACAAAACTTGAATCAAAAACAACTTTATTCAACAACGGTTGGAACAAAACCCCTCAATTCAAATCTTACTTTCTAACTTACGATCTATCTTAACATTATGATGATTCGGCAAAACAACAATATGAGCGGAAATTAGTTCAGGTGAATGGCCGACGTCATACAAATCACCAAGCAAGCAGTTTTGCTTTTGGTTTGATCTGGTATGCACTTGGCAGGGCTTTGGCAAGCTCTAGGTCAGCATTTCCTATTTTTGTTGGATGTTCTGTGCTGAGGTATGTAACTCGCGTCACTTTGTCTAAAACCTTTTTGACATAAAATGTCTCGTTGAAGTCATTACCTTGTTCTTCATTATCATCCTGAGTAGACGAACAAGATTGGCAGGGATGTCAAAGTTAGACATGGCTCTATAAAGCTCTTTTCTATAGATGCTGTGATAGGTGGCCTAGAAATCTATAAAGAGATGATGAGTATCGACTTCTCGGATTTTCTCCAGGATCTGCCGAAGTGTGAAGATTTGATCAATGGTAGACTTTCCTGGCCTGAAACCGCACTGATAGGGTCCAATCAGGCTGTTCATAAAAGGTTTCAGGCGTTCACACAATATCGCAGAAAAGATGTTTTATGCAATGTTTATGAGACTGATAAATGGGGCAGTTGAGGGGGTCTCAGTTCTTGTGGATCGGTCAAACGATGCTAAGATTCCATTCTTCAGGCATACACTCGTGTGACCAAATCCTAGAGATGAGTTAATGAGTTATTGGGGAATCGCAATACTCTCCCTTTAAATCTCCGGGGAAAGGTGGGATCTTCCTGATTATGGACAGAAAAACTGTGCAATTTTTCTTGTATTGAAGGAACTCTATCTTAATAGTCTCATGGATTATGTGCCCATGAACGTGGGAATATGCTCAGACCGGTTAAGCCATTATCGCAAAAGGCTTAGACCAATTTTACCTCTTTTGGCTTGAAAAGCTTCGAACGACTAACAGATTTATACATATACTTATATATACGGTACACAGACTGGTTAGAACTAGCAAAGGCTACAGGCAGACGTCTGACAAATATCTAATTGAAGACAACATATAGTATGCATCTGAATGTAGATCATACTGCTTTGGCCTAAACTAGAGTCCACAGTTGAAATCTCTCATCGATATGAAGGGGACTTCGAATAATGTTAGAGCCAATGGTATGCATTGCAGTCAGCACTGTGCTTAATCGGGAAGACTTCGAAGACCAGAAGTCTAAGAAGATCTAACCTTGGAATTTCAAGAGCTTCTACAGATTCTGAATCTATTGGGTTGGACAAGTTTCTTTCTAAATTTACTGCAAGCGGGTAAAAAAAATACTAACTTCTTATTTAGTTTTGAATAATACGTCACTGAAAATAATAATAATAATAAAAAAAAAAGTAATTCCCATTTGAAATCCAGGAAAAATGGACAAATTTGAGTGTTGCTGCATATGTGACAACGCAGAGTGCTCTCGCTTCCACAATCCAGCCAAACAGCCGTGCAACTGTATCCGTCAAATAAGCAAATCTACTAAATTCATTGAACGAATCCTTGACTGCACCGAGACTGTAGTGCGAGTCCTCAGCATATGTGGTATTCATGAGTGCAAAGCAAAAGCAGCAGCAGATGTTATCCTGTACGCCTTCCTGCACTTTGATATTGTACCCGATCCAGTTGGCGATGTCCTTCGAAAGAAATTGCGCAAGGAAGATGTATTTCATGATTTGGGGCGAAAATGCCGAATGAATCGTGTCGAGGCGCATCTGGCATACTCCATCATTAAGAGAGCTTTCAAGGCCTTCTACTTCAAGCAATGCGCCGACATGTACAATCCAGATATGGTAGATGAGTTCCAATGGATGCGTGCCGCACAGAGATCCGCCGAAGTCTATGCTACTTCCGAGGGACTCTCCGAGAATGAAAGGAAGAAGCTTGAGAGCAGAATTAAATGCGCTTACTGCAGTTACATTGAGCGAGTGCAAGAAGCCCGCAGAAAGGAGATGGAGAAAAGCTGTACCTGTTGCTTCTGCAGCAAATGCAAGAGCTTCGGTGGTGCTGGTTATAAAGTCTATGCAAGTGCACTGCCTAAGGAAGATGAAGAAGTATATAAGTTCAAGAAGAGAATGATTGAGGAAGGGAAAATGGCTGCAAGCGGTCCTCAAGATCCTTGTGGAACTAAACTTTTGGAATGGCAGACTCAGTTGAAAGGCACGCCATGCGATAGACCCTGCCAGTGTGGAGGAGACCAATGCTTCTGTAAACATGAGGTGCTGAAGGAGGGAGAATGCTGTAAGCCACCCTGCGATTGCCAACCAGTCCCACCAGAAGATGGAATTGCTGTCGAATGGGCATGTGCACCCATCGCAGATCCGCCGGCATAGATTCAAAATTTAAGGTCGACGAGCTTGCAAAAGAAGTTTAAAGCAAAATGTTTAAATTTCAGTAAAAAAAATATATCGCCTGGTAAATGAGTTTGGTCTAAAAAAAAGTATCTCAAAGGTTCTACCGAGATTTGAACTCGGATCGCTGGATTCAAAGTCCAGAGTGCTAACCATTACACCATAGAACCTTGCTGATCAGTTGTTCATCACATTTGGTTTATCTAGTTCGAAATTAGTTTCTAAAATTAGCATATAGTTGGTCCGAACTATTTAAAAATTCATTGAAGCAGATGTATAAATAGTTTCTCTCGGATGTGATCGCGCGCGCACAGTACTACGAGATGCAAATGACAAAGTGTTTGTCAGATTGTCGTCAAGAATTTTATAGATTTTACAAGCTGAGCAGACATAATCAATAACCCCCTGGGTATAGATAAGAAAGTCTATAAATTGCATTGGTAGTGCAATTAAATTTTTTATTATTTTCTCGTTCGAACGAAGCGATTGGATTCGTGTGAGGTATACGACGTCGCATCTGGTTGCTGTTAAACGATGTTCACTTGTCAACCCTCTGGCACTTGAAGAGCAGGGTAATCGGATAGTAAATCACTTAACACCATGTTAAGATGTCACAAAAAGGAAACCGATACTCGTAATCATAATGTTCGAAAAGCGAGGGGAATTACCAGTTCAATGAGTCGAAAGTGATAGTGATGCTTGTATTATAAACGAATGAGTGTGGTGTCAGTCGGGTGGTTTTAAGAGTGAGGGAAAGGCCGAAGACATTTTTATTGCGAAAGACACAATTCAATACTGAGAAAAATTAGATTTCTAAAATTTTATGGTAGCGATGGGGTAGTGGTTGACATTAAAGATGAAAAGAGTTCAGGTCTGAGGCAATGAAGCTTCATTAGTGAGGGTTCCGTACCAATTAAACATTTTTGTAGAATGTTAAATGTAAAACTGATAATTATAGCTATTATTGTATTTAAAGTAGTAACCATCTTAGCTATTGTTATCAATTATCTTTTCAAGTAATTTAATTATTTTTATTAGATTTTGGCAACACAAGTGAGGAAAAATGTGCGCCAGCTCCAAGCAGAGGGTATCTAGGGCCGGTATAGGGAGCTGGAGGTAGTATCTTCTTAGGTTGCTGATACAAACCAGGCTCTTCAGGAGCTGCGACAACGAAATATGAACAAGGGTGCAACTATTTTCAAAATAATCGCTCAAGGAAGGAGGAATGATCAGGAAATTCATTCGCCAAAGTTCATTAACAATACTCAAGGCCAGCTTCTTCTACCTACTTACAGATTATCATAGACATGTACAAAGGAGCAAACATAAGAGCAAAATGACCTGCTGGAGTAACAGAAAAGTTCCCAATCAAAGTCGGCGTACCCCAGGGAAGCGTCTTAAGCCCTTTGCTCTTTATTGTGGACCTTGACGATCTGCTTGAATGTAAAGTGACGGACCATAAAGTAGACTATTAATTCTTTGCTGATGATGGAGCCATTATAAGTGAGGATCCTTCGTCCCTGCAACAATCATTTGACGTTCGGGTGGACGTTTTGGAGGGAAATTGGTACCGCTTTAGTCCAAAAACGACCAAGTAGTTGTGGTGCTCGTTCTCTGAACCACCGTAGCCTATTTCAAACATTTATTTGAAAGAGCAGTGCTTTCCAAGTGTTCAAATATTCGGGATGTATAATCAATAGTGAACCAAACTGTGATGAAGGCATCAATCATCGCGTAGGCGTGGAGTGAATGAAGTGACAGGAAATCTTCACTATACATATTCTCTGATTGAAAAATGCGCCCTTAGTTGAAACGATGGCTCTACACCGCAGTTGTGCATCCAGCACTCACAAACTCACATGAGGGTAAATTAGCGGCAGCTGAGATGAGATGCTTCGCATGACAACAGGAGTGAAAAAGCTTGATCGAATAAGACATCCGTGGAAGCTTACACAGAAAAGGAACCATCTCTCGAAAAACAGAGCGCGACCGGCTCAGCTGGTATTGCCATATTCAAAGAAGCGATCATTTGAACCCCGTTAAAAAAGCAATATCAATAACCGTTTCATTAGTAACGCGAAAGAGAGGTAGGAGTAAGAACTCCTGGATCACACAAATGTAACAACACCAGCACCGAGTTAATAAAGGAAAGTGTGCAATCATCACTGAGGAGTGATATCAAAACAATATTTACAGAGGTTAATCCCTCCATTTCCAGATTCTCTCCCAAATTAGCCGGCCTCGATGCCATTCTTTCTATTATACTTAAAAAAAAAAAAAAAACGCTGGACTAGGTGGTTCCATGGCTATTACCGATTTATAGAAACTGTATTCTACTTAGTCATATCCTCCTGAGTTGGAGGCGTATTCGTGTGGTTTTTATCTCGAAAGCTGGGAAGCAAAGACATGAATTTACGAAGGATTTAAGACCCATAAGCTTATCCTCTTAATGCATGTAGATGCAGATGTATATAATAGTGAGGTGCAAGTGCACTGCGACCTTTTAACGATCTATTGTGCCCCCCATACTACGGCTCTAGCCGATGATATACTCGGTCTAGAGCACTTCCTCCAGTCCAGCTGCTGCTATGAACCGGAGTATCTTCAGTGGATCCAGCGAAGGTAAATCCATTTCTGATAGGAGGTAGGCAGCTAGGTGCTTTCTTCTTTTGTGGATCAGTGCTTCGCATTCCATAAGATAGTGCGCTGGTGTTTCTGCGAAGTCCCTGTAGAATCTGCAGTGTCCGTCTCTCTCTATTCCCACTTTCCTGAGGTACTCCTTGAGTATGCAGTGACTCGTTAACATGCCCGTCAAGATGTGAAGTCGGTTCTTGCTGACTCTTGGGCAGGTTCTACTTCTTTTCTGGTTGTATTTCCTCAGAAATTCTTTCGCCTGTCTTAGTTGGCGGATATCGTCCCAATGCTTGGCCCATTTGTTCTCTTCCTCTTTCCTTAAGTCTTCCCGTATTTTGTGGGGTCCTATCCCACGAAAGGGTTCTGGTCTAAGGAACGGCGTGTCCGATCCGTTTCTAGCTAGTTCATCAGCTGCTTCGTTTCCTTCCACTCCTACATTTCAAAGCAGTATTTCTTGACCATATCGTCTCTGGGCCAGTCCAAAAGCGGACCGATTTGGATAGGGTTACTCGCTCTTTATTTGGGATGCATGTTCCTTTCCCGATGTCCTCTTTGCTGATTCTCAATATGGTCTCTTTGGCGATTCGGTCTAGCACTATCTGTAGCGAAGGTATACCTACGATCACTTCTAGTACTGCTGTGGGACAGGTTCGCATATGCAGGCTAATCTTTGAACTTTGTTAAGAGATGTCCACGTCGTGGTTAGCCTAGTTCTGTTAACCCATGCCATTGCTCCGTAATTGATAATGGGTCTTACTATCATCAGGTGACAAATAAGTGGGCTAAGGCATAAAGACCTTACTATATACAGCATCGAACCGCTAAACGCGGAATGTAAGACCAGAACGTGCATTGTAGCTATTAAACGAATTAACCTTTTTCTTTTATCTAGCTACAGCAATGAGGACCAAACAGTGGTAAGGCTTGAGCGGAGAGGGGTTTCCCTACTGATTCTATCAGCCGTCTATATGCCTTTTGATGCCAAGGAGGGATCGCCATCCACACTTACCCGCTCTCTTGTGCAAGAAGCGGAACAGGAAAGATGGGACTTTCTGCTGGGGTGTGATGCCAACTCTCATCACTCTCAATAAGGTAGCAGCAACACAAACTTACGCGGTGAGTCTTTGAGTTTATAATTGAAAATAAACTTATTGTAGCGAATAGAGGTAACGAACCTACTTTTGTAGTAAAGAACAGGCAAGAAGTTATAGATGTAACTTAAGCCAGTAATTCGAGTACCCTAACTATTGACAAGTGGAACGTGATGGGGGAAGAATCCTACTCCGACCACAAAATGATCGAATTCCTCGTGGGTAACAACTATGACTCGCCCAGACCTTACAGGAACCCCAGGAAAACCAACTGGGATCTCTTTAACAACGAGGTGAGGAAAGGTATCAGATCCCTGCAGGATAGCAACTGGCTCGGACCTGCCGACATCGACCGCAAGGCAGGGGATATTACATCCATCTTTAATGAAGCCTATGTCAAAGCATGTCCAGAAACCAAACGAAAAGATAAAAAATCACCACCATGGTGGTCATCTGAACTAGCTAGAATTAGGAGAGTAACTAGACACTTTCTAAATGTGGCCAAAAGAACTATGCTAGAAGCGGACTGGGAACAGAGAGATTTCAAAAACGAGACACAGAAGGCCAAACGCCACTCTTGGCAGCACTTCTGTAATGAAATCAAGGGTACGACAGAATCTGCGAGACTGAGAAAAATTCTATCCAGGGAATCAAAAACTCTTGGATCTCTCAAGGAACCCGACGGAAGGTGGACTGAGTCCTGTGCAGAATCGCTTAGCTCCCTGCTAAAAGCGCACTTTCCTGGTTGTACGACCCATCCAGATAATAACATCGTAACTAACAGTAGTTTTGTAACGGAAACTCCGACGGATTTTATCGCAGAGGAAAGTATTGAGTGGGCAATCGGATCAATCTCTCCCTTTAAATCCCCAGGACCCGACGGGATTATCCCGGTCATGCTACAGAAAACAATAACCACAATCATCCCGGTACTTAAAGAACTGTACCTCAACAGCCTCATGTGGGGGTATATACCTAGATCATGGAAAGAGGTCAAAGTGGTCTTCATACCCAAGGCCGGTAAAGCAAGCCACACTACTGCGAAGGACTTTAGGCTAATTATCCTTACCTCCTTTGTCCTAAAGACCTTTGAAAGACTAGCTGACATATACATCCGTAGTAAACTACGCCCAGGTGACATATCCCCAGCACAGCACGCATATACGAAAGGAAAAAGCGTAGAGACAGCGCTGCACTGTGTTCAATAAAAAAATCACTGAAAAACAAAGAATATACACTAGCCGCTTTCCTAGACACTGAAGGAGCATTTAACAATGTCAAAACGGACGCGGTCAATAGAACTCTAACGAACCTTAATATTCACAATTCCGTGATAAAATGGATCGTCAATATGCTAAAGGAAAGACATATCAAAGTTGAACTCGGAGGTACTAAGCTTGAAGTCTATGCCTCAAGAAGCACCCCTCAAGGAAGGGTTATATCCCTACTACTGTGGGTAATTGTCCTGAACGAAGTCCTTCTTAAACTGAAAAACAGCGGCGTCAAGGCCATAGCATATGCGGACGATGTTGTGCTGCTAGCAACAGGTAAATTTCTCCCGATCCTGAGCGAACAAATCGAAGGGGTGCTGGAAATCATTGACTCCTGGACGGAGAGATGTGGGCTGGCGGTTAATCCCCAGAAAACAGAGTTAGTACTATTCACTAACAAAAGAATAATTCCACAACTTGTAACACCTTCCGTAAGGGGTACTCCCCTGATTTTATCCAGTAGTGCGAGATACCTTGGCCTGGTGCTCGATAGGAAACTGAACTGGAGACTAAACATCAACGAAAGAGTCAAAAAAGCCACGATAGCTGTTTACTCGTGCAATAGAATATTCGGGAAGACTTGGGGGCCGAACCCCAAAATCATCCTATGGATGTATACAGCTATAGTAAGGCCAATACTAACGTATGGCAGCCTTGTATGGTGGCAGGCAGCCAGCAAAATAAATAACCTAGCTGCTATCACAAAATTACAAAAACTAGCGTGCATCGCCACAACCAGTGCGATAAGAACGACACCTACAGGAGGACTCGAGGCCATTCCCAATCTGCTTCCGCTAGACATTTTTATACAAGTATCGGCGGCTCATAGTGCCGTAAGATTAAGCCAAACAGATAGCTGGAGACCAAATGCAATGGGTCACACCACGATCCTGCAGAGATATCTAGACAGTGTATCTAATACAGACTACTTAACGCCATACCTAGACTTCACAAGACCATTTTCTAGCACCTATCTGAGCAGGGAAGACTGGAAAAATGACAGAACGCCTAACGAGCGATCCTTAGCTGCTTACACCGATGGATCCAAAATGTAAAATGTAGGTGTAGGCGTAGGCATCTTCTCTGAAATGCTTGGTCTCTCCATGTCAGCTCGGCTTCCGAACTATAGCAGCGTTTTCCAGGCGGAGGTCCTAGCAGTTACAATAGCTGCTCGTGAGACTGCGATGAGGGCAATACCACGAGAGGATATCACCTTTTTCATCGACAGCCAGTCGGCTGTGAAGTGTTGTAGAGAAGAGCTCAAGGTTCTTGGAACACAGCACGAGGTAAAGCTCTGCTGGGTCCCTGGTCATGAAGGCATACCAGGGAATGAGAAAGCCGATGAACTGGCTTGAGGAGGCTCAGCACTAAACTCGGACCAATCCGACCCCTCGGTTTACATCCCGCCTTGCGCCCTTAAGCTCGAAGCAGGAAACAAAGCCCTAACGGAGGCTAACAATAGGTGGACCTCTTTAGGTACTTGTGTCACCACAAGGAAGCTGTGGCCTGCATTTGACAGAGTAAGAACCAATAGACTCATACAGAGGCATAGAAAATCCCTCTCTACTCTAATAGGAGTAATTACGGGGCATAATACCATGCGGTACCACATGAAAAAACTACGTGTGACTAGCGAAGACCTTTGTAGAGGCTGCGGCGACGAGGAGGCTCAGGAGGACACCGCCCACTTTCTCTGTTATTGCCCAGGCCTCTATCATTTGTGAAATAAGATCCTTGGACAACACTTCTTTGAGGATCTAGAAGAGTTGTCCAATAGACCAATAAATGACATCACAAACTTCATCAAATCCTCTGGATGGTTTGTATCTAGGGCACAGTAAGTACTAAATGCTTTCTTTAGGATATTTACAAAGACGGTATTTTTCCACGAGGAAGGGATTCTCTTTTCTATTCCCTTTCCCCCCATGGGTATCACAATGGGTCTATATTGACCTGAGTGTGGTGTGGAGGTTTTCTATCCCTCTACACCTGCCCACTTACGTAACCTAACCTAGTCATATCCTCCTGAGTTGGAGGCGTATTCGTGTGGTTTTTATCTCGAAAGCTGTGATGCAAAGACATGAATTTACGAAGGACCCATTTAAGACCCATCAGCTTATCCACTTAATGCATGTAGATGTAGATGTATATAATAGTGAGGTGCAAGTGCACTGTGACCTTTAAAAGATCTATTGTGCCCCCCATACCACGGCTCTAGCCGATGATATACTCGGTCTAGAGCACTTCTTTCAGTCCAGCTGCTGCAGCAACCGGAGTATCTTCAGTGGATCCAGCGAAGATAAATCCATTTCTGATAGGAGGTAGGCACCTAGGTGATTTCTTCTTTTGTGGATCAGTGCTTCGCATTCCATAAGATGGTGGCGCAGTTGTTCTCTTCCTCTTTCCTTAAGTCTTCCCGTATTTTGTGGGGTCCTATCCTACAAAAGGGTTCTGGTCCAAGGAACGGCATGTTCGGCGTGTCCCTAGTTCATCAGCTGCTTCGTTTCCTTCCACTCCTACATTTCAAAGCAGTATTTCTTGACCATATCATCTCTGGGCCAGTCCAAGAGCGGCTCCGATTTGGATAGAGTTACTCGCTCTTTGCTAGCGATGCATGCTCCTTTCCCGATGTCCTCTCTGCCGATTCTCAATATGGTCTCCTTGGCGATTCGCTCTAGCACTATGTGTACGATCACTTCTAGTGCTGCTATGAGACAGGTTCGCATGGCTCCTGTTATGCATATGCAGACTAATCTTTTGCACTTTGTTGAGGGATGTCGTCGTCGTGATTAGCCTAGTTCTGTTAACCCATGCCACTGCCCCGTAAATGATGATGTGTCTTACTATCATCAGGTACATCCACCTCAGTATGGCTGGGCTGCATCCTCAAATTTTTCCTGAAATATTCCTGCACAGCATAAGTTCTCTGGTGGCTTTGGTTACCATAGCTTCTACATGTTCTCTCCAGAGGAATTTGCTGTCTAGTGTTAGACCTAGATATTTGACCTGTTTCTCTGGGTCGACCCTGATCCCTTCCAACAGGATAGGTTGCATATGCTTTAGCTGTCTTTCTTGGTGAAGGGTATCACAGTAGTTTTGGTAGGGTTCACTCTAAGTCCTACCGTTTTGCACTACTTATGTGTGATTCTTAGGCCCCTTTGTATGATTTCACATAGCGTTTCTTCAAATTTCCCTCTTGCGACAATGACTATATCGTCGGCGTACCTTAATGCAACCTAGTCACTCACATACGGAAGTTCCTCGTAACATCCTCTCTATTGAAATCTCCGCAGAAATACACTAAGGGATGATCGAAGGAGACGGCGCTGCACAAAGAAGCGAACAGTTGATAAAGCATTCACTACAACTATACACCTTAGCCACCTTCTTAAATATCGAAGGTGTCCTCAATAACGTCCGCATTGAATCGATTCAGGAATCTTTATTCCAATTAGGCGTCAAAGAGTTCATTAGTAACTGGATAGTGACCATCCTAAGAACAAGAATCATGCAATCAACCTTCGGCAACAGCAGTTCCACCAAATTCGTCGACAGAAGAACACCTCAGGAAGGTATCATTTTAGCACTTCTATGCCACGACTCGACAAAGATGGAGTCAATGTTGCAGCGTACACATATGGCGTGGTAATTCCAGTGTCTGGGATGTTCCCTTCAGTGATCAGTGAGATTATGGAAAGTGCCTTGGATAAAATAAGCACATGCGCTACTAGCAGTGGACTCAGCGCTAACCCAAGCATAACTGAACTGATGCTCTTTACCAGGAAAACCAAAATACAGACATTCATGCCTCCACGGCTAAACAACCAATTACTCACTTTGCGCTTTAGCGCTAAGTACCAAGTAGTGGTATTTGATCCAAGTTTAACTGGATGCCCAACATAGAGCAGTGGGTAAAGCAAACTTAATGGCTTTCTATGTCTACTGCAAAACCTTCAATAAGAAGTGGGGACTTCGCCCGAAGATTGTCTTACGGATGTACACCGTAGTAGTACGCCCTATCCACTCCTACGGGCTACTATTTTGGTGTCCTGCGCTAAGAATATCATATCATCATCATCCAACAAATTAACAGAGTGTAAAGAACTGCGGTTTTAGGCACAAAGAGTGCCGTGCGAACATGTCCAACTGAAGCCTTGAATGTAATATTGCACCTCATACCTCTTAATCTTCATATTCAATATATGCATCTCAACATGTAGTGCGATTAGGGTAAAAGAAACGGGGTGCTGGTATACCAACCCGTATACTTCCTTATTTAGGTGGCGTTACAGTTCGGGGTGAACCTGGGCATCAACCAACAAGCCTCTCCATTTAGCTCGGTCTTTAGCTAATTGTCTCCAGTTGCGCACTCCAAGTTGGTCGAGGTCCTCTTGAACTTCTGCGCGCCACCTACGGCGAAGAGGTCCTCTACTGCGTCGTCCATCGGGGTTAGATTCGAAGACTCTGCGGGCCGGAGCGTTGGTGTCCATTCGGTTTACATGTCCTAGCCATCTCAGACTCCCAACACGCAGTTTTTTTGACTAGGTCGATGTCGCTGTACAGCTCGCATAGTTCGTAATTGAATCTTCTCCTCCAAAACCCGTCAACGCAAACGGGACCAAGGATATCTTCATCCTCTTTTAATAAAGTCCATGTTTCAGCGCCGTAAAGCAGGACTGGGATGATCAAAGTCTTATACAGAGTCTCCTTAGTTGTTCGAGATAGGGCTTAGATATTGCCTTATAAGCCCAAAAAACAGCGATTGGCAAGAGTTATTCTTCGCTTGATTTCTGCGCTGATCTTGTTTTTCGAGTTTATAGCAGAGCCAAGATAGACAAAGTCCCTTACTACCTCGAAGTTATAGCTGCCTACTGTGACGTTCTGTCCAATTTGTCGGTGTTGGTTGTCCCTTCTTGTTGACAGTATATACTTAGTTTTGCCCTCGTTTATCGCTAAACCCATTTTGGCCGCTACCGCCTCAATGCTTGCAAACGCACCGGTGACAGCCCGCTGAGTTCTTCCATACCAACCCGTATGGTCGCAGAAAATTCCTGATTATGCTACCGAGTAATTTGATAGCGACTCTAACCGACTACAAAGCACACAAAGAAAACTTTAGAAATGACATCACGGTCAATTTCAAATCCAGAGTGGAGTGAGAAAAAGTGACAAACGAGTCACGACTAACGATCTTCAACGATGGTTCGAAAATTTACTGTGGGGTAGGTGCGGGGAATTTCTCTGACACATTGAATATATCAAAATCAAACCGGTCACCGGATTCGTGCAGTGTCTTTCAGGCGAAAGTACTTACTGTCCGAGAGGCTTGCCGTCTATTCATACCCTACACCCCTTGGTATCATCGTCATCCTCATTGACAGCCAGACTGTTATCAAGGCAATAGTTTCCACTATGTCATTTTCCAAACTGGTGAAACAGTGCACAGAGAAACTCGCCTCGCTGGGTCATCTGTTCAGGATCGCTCTCGAGGCTGTTCTCGTACCGGGCTCTCAAGGGAAGTTTCTTCGCGCACTTTCTTTCAAAGGCGAACAACAGATGGCAAAGGGTTGCGGAATTCCATCATATCTAGGCAGATGTGGCCCAACTGCAACTGCCGCAGAACACAAGATCTACGAAACAGAAAGCGTGCAGATATTGCTAGAATTGTTGCGTTTAGTACGGGATCTATGCGGCCAAACTACGAGTATGCATTGTATTCCATGAACATTGTCGCATCTGCAATATTGGTAACGAGAAAGAAACAGTCTACCATTTCTTTTGCAAGTATTCGGCTCGGGCAGGGCCAGACAGCGCACACTAGGCAAACCATTCTTCGACAACCTAATATACATAGATATCGGAGAAAAGTATCGGATAAATTATCAACTTTCTTAATGCGATAGAATGGATTTAAAGTCGTTTATTCCGATTTTGGTAGTCTCCAAGTCTAACATCCGAAAAGGTCACGTGCGTGGCGGTATTAAAATCGCGCTAATTAGGTTTCATCATAGCTTGCTGTTACAGCCACTTCTACCTTCTTACCTTGTGCCTGGAGTTAAATGGACTGTATAGGGCTGACTGCTCTGTGAAGTCAATTTCCATTATATGTGCATATGTATTTTCCATAGCCTACCCACTAAAGCCATTTATACGACTATCACAGCTTCTGTTGAATGTGTTTTCTAAAACCCTATTGGCCGCCGTTTCTGCTTTTGCTTATCCTTCTTTGCTGAATATGGTGCATTTTAACTTTTTTTCAAGTCCTATCTGCGGAGTAGCCCATATGACGAGGGCTCGAATGGTGGTTTGTTCTGTTTGGAACAATTATCTCCTTTAAACACCAGTTGCAGCATGACTGTTTACACTTTCTTTACATGAAATGTTTGGGAATGTCGCTTGGTCCCGGTGTTATTTTGTCCCCAAATATTTTTCTTCTTGCTGTGGGAACATTCCTGTGGAGATTGGTGGTTAATTCTGTCATATCTGGACTTTTTCCGCGCCGAACTGCCTTGATTCATTTTACAATAGAGACATCAAATAAATTGATGCGGAAGCAGGTGGTAAGGATCGAACAAAGTGAAGAAGTTTGCTGTTAGGACTAAGATCAAGTCCTTCTTCCATTACTAAAGATAATTTTGAAAATCTGATAATAGAATAGAACAACAATGTCACACCCAAAATGGGGTGGGATCATGTACTACTTTTGAGCTCAGACTTAAACCTCCTGCTTAATAGTTAAAAGTGTTAGCCATAAAGTCACGGCGTGCACAAGTTAATATAAAATAACATTTAAAACATTTAACTATTTTGAAGCCCCCACATACATAGGTTAATCTAAATCCTCGTTCCAAAACGTTACACCTTCATTTCGCACATAATTATGCTCGGAGAAACTTCATTATAAGGCAACAGTTTACCATAACTTCCATCCTCGTCATGTGATCTTCAAAGTTTCTGCAAAGTTTTTTCCCCCACGTATGTCGTCACTTCAGAAATCAACCAACTTCATCCACCACTGGCATGTGACAGAAGTGTCAATAGTCGTGACATCGTGCTAACGTGTACTAATGTACACCATTTATATTTAATTTTCAACTACTTAGCTTTAATATAATGCATACACAGCACCATTCCACTCCGTCAAAGAATTAATTCCAATAAAATCCTCGTCTCTCACCGGATAGATAGCGTTTCATACACATAAAGCTAATAGTGTGTCACATAACCGATCCCTGGGGAACGATATAATACCCACTACCACACTGGCTCAGGTGAATGGCGGCGCACCACGACTAATAAGAAGCAGACTCCAACTATGGATACTGGTAACAAAAAGCCTCCAACAACTCCAACTAAATGTTTAACAATATACACACATGTTGCACTCATACTGTACCATGCTGCTGCCGATTGAGGGCAGCCCAACCTGCCTACACGCTACAATACAACACCACAAAAAAAAAAATATCACACAAAAAGCATCGAACCCAAGAGGGACTCCTGTGGCTTGCCATCTCTCAGCTGCTACTGCTGGTGCTGGCGCAATTTACTCGGAATCTGGTTAATGCAAGGCAGCCGTCTCCATTTACAAATAGCGAAATGACTAATTAATGGCGCGCAAAACACATATCAAGATGAACATTTGTTGTTGTTGCTCTGTTGCTCTGCAGATGTCGTCGCAGCGCAGGAGCACTCGTCATTGGTGCCATTTTGGTCCGCAGTAACATCGTTGTATTGACTCCGAGCATGAGTGATATAGCATAAGCACCACGGACCCTGAAAGTCACTCAACTGGTTCACACACAGAACATCAACTGGTTGCACGTCTCGATAAATCGTCTCGCGATGATGCTGCTGATCCCAGCTTCGTCGTGGTCGTCGTTGTCGTCGTCACCAGGCAATCATCGCGAGGAGGTTACGATTTGGTAAATTGTCTGGTGGCACTTTTAGCAAATCTAAACTGCGATAATAGCCATTTAACTGTTTGGCCGTTTCCTTTTTAATGAAAACATCTATTTGCTAGTCTGGTTGCAGGAAGCCGCCGATGGTATCTCTGCGTTGCATCGCCATTCAGTGGGCACAGTTGGTGTTATAGATCACCTCGATAGATGCCCCTTGGAGGGTGCGCGCGCTGCGCGGACACATTCGCTGCTGTATACGCCGGCCGTACGCAATGTTGAGCTGCATGTCATGCGTGCTAAGAGGTAATCTCGGAGGTTTTTATGTGTTTTGCCACAGCTCCCCTTAGGTGCACAGTGGACAAGTGGCTAGTAGCTGGAGGAGGCCAACAAGTGCATGCCACGTATTTGGAGTTAATTGGATTTTACTTGTCTATCAATGGATTGGAAATTATTCTCGATTGGTATCTAATCATTGGGCGATAGATAGACAGAGAGAGAGAGACAGAGGTCGTTTTTTTATATCGACTGGTTAGGAGAGATGCCACTCGGATGTAGGAATCACAAGCCGAATGAAGAATGAAGCAAATTGCCTGTGCACGACAACAACGACGTTGATGAGGACACAACGGATGTAGCAGGCTTCGATCTGGTATTCCTTGAGTCTGTTCTTCGAGGATTGCACAACAATGAGTGCGGAGATGCAATGCTATTCAGGACAATATGCGCAATGATTTAAATTTATTGAGTGCCGGATTGGGAAATAATTGCGACAACCCAATTGGGTAGACAATTTATTGGGCAATTAAAAGTCCAATCTACCCTTCGAGACCAATGGAATTGAGTTCTTCGGTAGAAGGTTGCTGGTCATTTTTAGTGGAGTCTCAGGAGACAAATTGAATCACGAAAATAAGTATCAAATGATAGGCGAAAGGAATGGCTTAGGAGGATTTATAGATATGCTGAGATTGAATTTGTTATTGGATCGACCTTAAGCATTCTGACACCTTGGATAGCGAAGTATGACTGAAATAAGTATAGTGTGGCTAAGTAATTGCAAATAGCTATTCTGGTCCAAACTAAAATGGCAATGCTGATAAAAATAATATTAATGGGTTAATCGAAAGGACAGCCTCTATAACGAGACAGGTAGGTGGCAGACACACTTAGAACAGTAGAGGTCCTTTGTGATATCACCGATCAATCATAAGACCACTCAGGGACTTACAAAACCAACCGTAGCTCATGACGCCTAAGGACACCAGATCGCCGAGGTCTTCAAGGAAGGGGGCCCCTAGATGGAGCATTATTTCATGCGATAGGGCTGGACAAGTGTATAAGAGGTGAAGGATGGTTTCCTCCTCGTCCCTATAGCTCCTGCAGAGTTTGAAGAAGAGGCATTTGGCCTAAAAGATAGTGTCCGGTAAAGACACCGACTACGCAGCTGATCGATGATCGCTTTAACTTGACCAACTCGGCACTACGTTTCTGGTCCAGCTTTGGCCAGATCTGTCTCGAAATGTGACACGTTGAGCCATTTTCCCATCTGTGGTTGGTCTTTCTAATAGCGTTCCGCTTTAGTAGATGCTTACATGTAGCGAAGGGCATACCTAGGGGCTGTCAGAATTCTAGGAGTTGTACCCTGTTTGGCGAGCTCGTCCGCCCTGTAGTTTCCTGGAATGTCCCTGTGTCATTCAACACATTCAACACACACAACACACATTCAACACATGTCAACCGAACTACCATCGACATGGAGAGAGTTGTCTTATTTAGGAATGCTCGAATGGAAGTTTCGGTCAAATCTCAGTTTCGGCGGTGTGTAGTCAGTGTTTCGTGGGTGAAGTTGAGTAGGTCATGGATCGAGGAGTGGCCATTGTGATAACTAGACCACTGAGAGGAGGTTTTTAGATGGATGGCCGCACTGCAACTGGCAGCAATCTGTTTGCCAAAAATAACTAAGGGGCAATAGAAAATAACTAAATCACCAGTGCCCTTATCGCAGGTCATGAAAAGACCAATAAATTGCAGGTTAAAATCCATTACAACCTTCGGCAAAAGGCTTCCAAACAAGCAATCCTACGACAGACTCGTGCAAACTTCTAGACGTTTTTCTCGAACAGAGCAGGATGGCGATTGGAACTCACCTGTGCCGTGCTACCTTATGTCGGTTAGTCCCAATCCCAAGATGTCAAGCTTTAGAAATCTTTCTTTTTGTTAACCCTCCTTGCTGAGTCGAGGAAGGTCCTTATGTTCCAGTTAAAAGTTCTTAACGAGTTATCGGTCCGTATCCGAGATATGGTAGGTATTTTAAAAGCATGATTTTTCCCGATAACACAGAATGCTGAACCATGTTATCTAGTCTCGAATTGAGGCACTGGAACTTATTAATAAAATAGCACTAAACGAAGTAGACCTCTAACTGAGTTAATCACTGACAGGACATGCATGTTTTTGTGGTTATTTACACAGACTTGGACATCATGAGTTTTTATTCTGTCCCGGTTGTAGTGTAAAGGAAGCAAATGCAGAACATGTCGCATGATCGGCTTCAGATGGAAACTGAACAAACACCAAGTATAGAAAACGTCATAGTTTAGATGCCTTCATCACAAGAGATATGGGACACAGTCGCAAATATGGTAGTTACTGACATGGACGAACTTGCCAAATAGAAATGACCAGGCGAATCTTCAATGAAGTCCAAGACGAAAGTAGCTGTTTGAAGATTAGCAAATGCTTAGTCCATATCAGTGGTTGGCTTAGAACTACTCCCTCCGTAGCACTAGACATAATCCTCCACATGCTTTTCCTAGACAGATGGCAGCTAGTGCGGTCGCTCGCTTAAAAGTCTCCTCCCAGTGGTTTAGCCTACACGATGGCCTCTTCTCAACCTTGGATCTACTGGACTTTGCATATGAAAACACCCACTATACCCCAATGAAACTCAGGTTTGACAAGAATTTCTATGCAACTATCTCTGCGCGGAATGAGTGGGAGAAGGAGGTTCGATTCACTTCTATATAGACGGATCCAAAACCGTGCGGTAGGTGGTGGTTTTTTTTCTTTTTTTTTGGTTTGCGCCAGGGATGTGTAATCTTCATAGATACTAATAGCCCGAGTGCTACTAGCATGCACGATTCGCAAACCTGAGTAATCGATGCCAGGAATACGCCTACGTACTAAACACACACCCTACACACTTCAACCACTCTTCCCGCGGGACTGCCGTTAGGTATTACTTCGCGGGGCTGGTTAGCAATTTATGCTATGCTTCTTGTGTCAGCTTCTTCCGCTGCTTCAGCTGCTCTTCTTAGCTTTTCTATTCTTCACAGCTCTTTTTGCAGAGTTGTTACGAAGGAACAAATTGCTATCCAATCCCCTTCCGACCTTAACATATGGTCGAGGAGTAATGACGGACTTGGCAGAGTAATTCTCCATGCCGTGAAACGTGTGCAGTAAAACACTGCGTGCTCCGTATCTTCTTCTTCACCTGGGCATTCCGGGCAGGATGGTGAGTTGTCGTATCCAGACCGGTGTAGATATTTGCGGTAGCCACCGCCAGACAGGAGCTGCGTTAGATGGTAGTTGCAGTCTCCATGCTTTCGACTTATCCAGTCTTGGATTGTCGGTATAAGTTTATATGTCCATCTGCCTTTTGTTGTATTAGCCCAACGAGCTTGTCACATAGCTGCTGACGCTGCTGATGCTGCTCTTTCTGTTTTGTTATACCTATATCCTCAGCATTTCATCTGCGAGAATATCGATGGGGACCATTCCAGCTATGACAAATGCAGCTTCGTCAGAGATGGTTCGAAAGCCGCTGATTGTCCGTAGCGCACACAGTCTGTATGATGACGATAGTCTCCTTTTGGTCTCCTTCGTCCTCAGTGCCTCCACCCAGACTGGGGCCGCATATAATAGAACTGAGGTGATAACTCTAGAGAGTAGAATCTTTCTAGCGTATCCAGGTCCACCGATGTTAGGCATGATACGCGAGAGAGCTCCCTGCATTTGCGATGCTTTTTTGGTAATAAAATCAACATGCGCTTTAAACCGTAGCTTGTTGTCCAGCATTACTCCAAGGTATTTAACCGCCTCTTTCGACCTGATGATTTGGTTACCAACCTGAAGTTGGCAAATTCGACGGTTTTCCGGCTGGTTATAAGAACAGCTTCTGTTTTATGGTCAGCTAGTTCTAGTCCGGCGGATATTAGCCAATCTTTTATCCGGGCAATTGCTTCATTTGTAGCTGATTCTACTGCATGGATCTGTTTAGCTACTGTCACGACTGCAATGTCGTCGGCGAATCCAATTATCGTTACTCCCCCACGTAGCGTTAATCGTAGGACTCCATCGTACATGATGTTCCACAATAGTGGCCCTAAAACTGATCCCTGTGGAACTCCCGCAGTTATGTTGTAGTATTTCATCCCTTTATCGGTATTGTACCTCAGCTTCTTGTTGTTGAGGTAGTTCGTCACTATCCGTAGCAGGTAATATGGCGTATCCATCCTGGCAAGTGACCTTCTAATAACGCGACCAGTCCGCAGAGTTAAATGCGTTTTTAACGTCCAACGTTACTACTGCGCAATACTCTTTTGTGCCATAGAGCCATCTTTCGCCTTCGATGGCACCTTTGGCGATATCAACTACCGCTCTTGTGGCATCAACAGTAGATCGTGCCAAATAGCCAAATTGGTGATCTGAGAGGGCTCCTCTCTCTTCTGCTACTGCGAGTAATCTAGTAGCAGGCCTTTGAGGGAATAGGTGCTCTACTATGGATCTCAGCATTATCGGACATGCTATTTGAGGAGTCCTATAGGCCTTCAATTTCGTCATCACCATTCTGTATGCCGAGCCCAGCTTCTTGACAGAGACGTTTAAAACATGCAGTTTTGCTTGCCTTGATGGCTCTATTTAAGTTACGTCTTGCCAGTCTAAGGGTGTCCAGGCATTGTTGGAAATCCGCCCTCCTTCTTGATCGTTGGACTTTGCGCCGGGCTTGTAGACATTTTGCCCGAAGTTCGCCTATTCCCTCGCTCTACCAGTAACACGGTGATGCCTTCCTGGTGTTTGTTCTCCTAGGCATTGATGCGTCGCACGCTGTGGTGATGGTGCATGTGAGGTGGTGCGCGAGGGTATCCGCTGTTCCGCTTGGAGTTTGATCACCGTTCAGCATCTCTTCGAATGCATCCTTATCGAAAGATCTGTCGTTCCATTTTGGGCCAGTAAATTTTGGGAGCTGGACTGGTTTTTTCCCTTTTATTTCCAGTATTATCACCTGATGGTCGCTGTGTGAATATTCCTCACTGACCCTCCACTCTATGTTTTTCAAGATGGAGTTGCTCGCAAAGGTGGTGTCAATGATGGAGCCTACTCCAGCCTTCCGGTAAGTATTTGCCCGGCCCTTATTAGCAATGCCTATCGCTAGGGGAGCGAATGTTTCCAATAAGGCCTGCCCTCGGGTGTTGGTGAGCCTGCTGTCCCATTCTGTGGCCCACGCGTTGAAGTCTCCTCCTATAACCACTGGGGCTCTCTGGAGCGCATCCGCGGTTAGATGTTCCAGCATTAGTTGATATTTGCTGGTCGTCAAACTGGGTCTTGCATAGCAGCTATAGAAATGGATTGCATTTATTTTCGCACGCACGAAGCCTTCTGTTTGGTCATTTGTTTCTTGGAAGGCATGGGTCCACATATCCATATTGCCACCTGTTTTGCTTTATCACAGATCCAGTTATTGTTCTGTTAGGGACATTTATAGTTCGGTGGGTGGTGGTGTCTTTCCCGAAATGCTCAACCTGAGCCCCTTTTTCCGTTTCCCAGATCATTATAGCATTTGTCAGGCGGAAATTACGGCGATTAAGGAAACCCCGTCCTGGCTGAAATATAATGTAATGCCTGTCAGGGATATCAACATTTTCACAGACAGCAAAGCGGCAATTAAATCCCTGGGGTCGTTTTCTTTTACTTAAAAGGTTGTTCTAGGCTGCCGCTGCCGTCTCTCACGGAAAGCAGAGCAGTGCCACATTCACCTAAGCTGGGTGCCAGGCCAGAGGGATATTCCAGCTAACTGTAAGGCTGATAAACTCGTGATACTTCGCACTATCCTAAATATCCTACCTCATAAGAATGTAATGGATATACCCCTTGCTACGTGCAAACTTTTACTTAAACTGGACGCTGTCAACAAGACAGACCGCAAATGGGAGGATGGTGCGATGTATAGTATATAGAGACGGATCTGGCCTAGGCTGGAACAGAAGTGCTAAAATGGTTTGATCTTTCTGAAGGGATCAGATATCAACTCTACTATCGATGTCCTCGCAGGATATTAACTAATAGGCCTAGACGCCAAAAGGTTAGGCCTCTTATCAAATGATTTGGTAGGAGATGTAATGATAAAGAGGACGAGGAAACCATCCCCTGTTTTCTCTGCATCTGTGCAGCCCTATCTAAAAGAGAACTACTCATCTTGGAGCCCTACTCTTTGGTAACCTCGGCGAGCTGACGAACATAGATTTTAGAAGCATCCTTTGCTTTATAAAAAGCTATGCATTGTTAGTGCTTGCATCGCTGATTTTATGCTAGATTCTGTGGTATCACAATGGAATAGAGTGGTGTCTGTATCTTGACTCTAACCTATCTTAATCTAACCTAGGTACATCTATTTCAAAAATGTCGGACCAAATGCGATGTGGTCGGAGTCGCATTGTGTAAACGTTCAAGTTTCTTTCGTGAATCTGAAGGCTACATAGGTATACTTTTTGTTAGAAACTAGATAACACCCTGATGGATAAGTGGATAAAGGACGCTAATCTTTGAACTGACGTAATATTTCATCCAGCCTGTCATGTTCCTAAGAACAATTTTAATTACCTCATAAATTTCTCAACTGTACTATAATGGGCGGTTTTCCTTATTAAAATTGCACTAAATTTTACATTTACCTCAAAGATACACAAATATCTCACCACATTAAGTATAGAATTCCCATTAAATGCCACCTTCCGGTGTTTAAACTTTCCATCCCAGCATCTTTCAAGTAAAAACTAAAAAAAAAAAAACCTCTACGGGTCGGCTTTTCCCTCCCAAAATATAAAAAAAAGAGATAAATGCTAACGCGTGAGGCGGCCAATTCCGAAAGTGTCGCTTCCATTAACCACAAAATTTATTGCTCTCTCCAGGACCAGCGAACATCTTAATATGCACACTAAACGCTTCTGTTGATGATGATCGTCATCATCACCATCCAGCACCACCCTCCAGATGCTCATCGTGCACTTGAGAATGCATTAGGGACGAGGTCGCAGAGCAACAGCAAATCCATATAAATAAAAATCTCATCCTCGGGAAAGTCAATAAATTAAGTGCGGCAAACACAGCCAAGTGATCTGCTCCTTCATCATCATCGTCGTCGTCGTCGTGAGTCAAAGTGGCGGCAGAACTCACAGAGACGGAGAATTTCGTCGACGGCGGAACCGCTTCACAAGTCGAACTAATAGAACTATTAAGATCCTATTAAACGATGGACGGGGGCCTCACTTCCCCCAGCTGTTAAATAGTGCATCACGGATTATTAATTGCTTCTATTTTGCTTCAAATGATCTGTGTGGGGGAACGGGGGGTTCCATCTGTTGTGACACTGATACTCCCCTCTCTTGGTGGAGGTGGTGGAAGGCGCTACAGTCACAGCGTGGACCTTCAACTTCAATTTACTGCTGCCGCTGGCTAAAGCGCCATTCGCTGTCATGATCCATGAATCTTTCTTTCTGGGTTCCTCGACCCGCTCCATGCTCCAATGTTTGGGCATGTTTAACAAACATGTCTTTATGTTTCACTGCCTGTTCCCCCTACAGGATGAAATGAGATCCGCCGGAGGGATGGAGATGTGCTCCTTTGACAGTTTTTGGCTTATGTGTCAATTTAGTTCGGTGTAAGACAAGGAAGATTTTTTTGTGCGCGCTTCGGGAGGATAATTAATGGGATGCACTTAATTCCGAGGCGTGCGGTATTTCGTTTAGTAATTAAGGAAGATCATATTTTATGCAAGCAGGACATTGAGAGATTTGATTAATTTACTTTGCTTTGTTTGCTTCGCTGTGTTGGTGGACGTTTATCAGTCGGTTATGCATAGATGGATGGGATTTTTAATTGACTGAGGGTTTTGGAATTTTGTATTTTTTCACGGGAGTCGTGTACTGGGAGAGAAAGGAGTCAGCTTGATGGGAGAGGTAAATCTTATTTTTGGTACAAAAATGAAGACAAGATTAATTGTCTCCGGAGGAATTGTAAGGAGTTCTTATTTGAATACTGTTAGGAAGATTAAAATTAACTTCAAAGTTCTTCACTAATATATAGGCAATATAGCCACCCAAAATGTATGAATTTAGTTTCAGAAGTTTTACTCGTATATTCGAGTAGATAAGGTTCTGACTCGCACCGATTGAGGCTACTGTCTGACCCTTGATCCCACTTCAATCTCCATGACTTTTGACTACGTTCAGTAGACACTTATAACTACGAATCGAAGAGGTTTGCATTCCTAAGTTACTGAACTTAAAATATGCATCATTAAAATTTAGCACTGTCCAAGGTCCCCTAGTAAAGGTCAATGATTCTTGGGTACTACTCCCTAGATGAGACATCAAGCTAATATGTAGTCGACCTAATCCCTCCCCATCAAATCCTATCCATTCCTCTCCCCTCTCCGGTGGGCTGAATCAAGGTGTCACATGACCCGTGCCGAGGATCAGCCTCGCTGGGGGCCCACTTTTAATAATAGCCGAGTCGCAAACGGTGTAGTCGGATACCTGGCGACTTCTGGATTAGTCTGCCTTGCCTGTACAATGTGGATGTCTGTGCAGGTCGTCTCTCCATTCTCCGCCACTCGTGGGCCCAAAAAATGAACAACTAAAACAATGAAAACAGCAAAAAAAAAAGAAAAATGAGGACGACCCTCTAGAGAAGCAGCCTTCCAGCCTCCTGGAAAGCGCACCTGCAAGCTCTGCTATTGCAATTCCTGCTAGCATATTGGACTTGAAGCCTAGCTATGCGAGTAGCTGCGAGTAAATTGTCGATCCCAGGATTGCTAAACACGCGTCTGAACGTTTCAGTAGCTGGTCCTATCGGAATCCAGCCCACGATACAGGAGAGGTAAGCATTTAAACTTACTTTGCATCTTTAGGGACAGTGAACTAACCGCCTTCGACCATACAGCAGGGTGGTACCTCCACCTCGAAGGATCCACATCCACTTCTAAAACCCATCTCTGTTCGGCTTCGAGCTTGCGGGATGTCGCTCCCTCTAATATCCCTTACCAAGGTCGGCGGCTAGCCTACAAGCTAATTCGCTGCATTCAGGCTATCACTGAACAGGAGAAAACGCATAAACACAAGTCCTCCTTACGCTGCGCAACCAAGCGTGTCCGGCTTCCTTCTGACTCATTCAACAAGGAGTTATCGTCCAAACTTCAAAGGTCTCAGGACGAGTCTTCCACATTAGTTAGAAAGACCAAGGTAGCACCTTCCATCGCTACTACCAAACCCATAAACCGAGTGATTAAGGCACACTTGGAGATGGCGCTCGTGCACCACAGCAAGCCGGATGGCAGCATTACGCTTTTTCGCCTTTTTCACTTTTGTCACATTTGTTTGCTTTCGTCAGTTTTGTCGCATTCGTCGCTTTTGTCGGTTTTGTCCCTTGCGATATGAACAATCAGCGCGCAATAAGAACAATCAGCGGTTTCCGAACAATATCGGACGAAGCAGCCTGTGTCATAGCCGAAATGATCCCCATCGACACCCTCGCAAATGAGATGGTAAGGATCTACGAAAGGAAAACCTCGAGTCATCAAGAAGCAGGTATTACCAAGAGAATAAAGGAGGTGGAGAAGGCAACGTCACTAGCTATGTGGCAAGCCAGGTGGAATAACAGTATAAAAGGTAGATGGGACTACAAGCTGATTCCCACCATTGAGGTCTGGATCAAGCGAGTATTTGGGGACTGCAACCATCACCTTACGCAGTTCTTATCGGGTCATGGCAGCTATCGCAAATATTTACACAGATTTGGACATGATAACTCACCTCTCTGTCCACATTTTCCAGTCCAGGAGGAAGATACAGAGCTCGTAATATTCCATTGCAATCGCTTTATGGAATGGAGAAATAACCCGCCAAGTCCACCATAGAGCAAATGCTGCGGTCAGAAGAGAATTGGCTGAAAATGTGTGCACTCATAACGAATGTGCAAAAAGGGCTCTGAATAATTGAGAGAGCAAGGAGACCTGAAGCAGCAATACAAGAAGCATAGCATTTACACTAAGTTTACAAGTAGTGGTTCTGAAAGAACTCAATTGCATTGAATTCCCTTCTTAACACTATATCTCAAGTGATCTGATTATGGAAGTACATATGCATTTTGTACGATGGCTACTTACTTACTTAGATCCTTTTACCCCTCGGGGAGCATAGGGCGTCAACCACGCCTGCGCGCCATCTTGTTCGAATATCTGCAACGCGTTTGAGCTGCCTCTAACTCATTCCTAAAGAGCTCGATTCCTCCTCAACTGTCCTGCGCCACATTTGCCTAGGGCGCCCCGCTATTCTGCCTGCCTGGGTGAGCGGATTCCACTGCATGGCGTATTTCCCAATGGAGTTGTCTTCGCGGCGTAGGGTGTGTGCAATCCATTGCCACTTTCTTCTTCGTATTGTAATGCTTATAGGTTCTTGGCCCGTTCTCAGATAAAGTTGTTCGTTGGAGATACGGTTCTGCCAAAAAATCTTCAAAATGATTCTTAAGCATTTGTTTACGAACACTTGCAGCTTACGTGTGTTAATGGTGTCCATCTTCCAAGTACTGCACCCATAAAGCAGCACCGATACAACGTTGGAGCGGAACAGTCACAGCTTAGTTCTTAAGCTGATAACATTGCTTCTGCAGATTTTGGATAGCATTCCGAACGCAGCTTTAGCCTTCCCGATTCCTCTGCACACATCCAGTTCGGTGCCACCACGATTAGCCGAGACCACACTTCCTAAATAAAGAAAGTTATCAACTTTCTCGACTTCCTGTCCGGCAATGTTAAGTTGAACGCGGGTACTAGAAGTGCTCAGGGCTTATGTTTTAGCTGTGTTATTTTAGCCCCACTTTGTTTGCCTTAGCTTCTATATTGTGGGCCATCAAATGAAGATCCATTATCCGATGTGAAAGCAGACAAACATCGTCAGCGTAATCTAGGTGGTTAAGGTAAGATGTCACAGTCTAACGAATTCCATAGTTACCTTCCGTCAACGCTGCACGGAGTACATCGCTGATAACCACCAAAAACAATAGTGGGGACAGTATGCGCCCTTGACGTACTCCACTTTGGACTTCAAAACCCTCCGACACCTTACCGTTGTACACAACGTGACACTTACCGCCCTCGTATGTAGCCTTGATAATAGCTATGCGTTTTTCTGGGATGCCTCTCCCAAAATGTAGCGGAGACCTATACTCAACGCATTGTACGATTATGATCCGCAAGGTGTTTATGTGGTCGATGCAGTAGGATCCAGCGCGAAAGCCTGCCTGTTCGACATCGAGAGTTGAATCTAAATGTTCCTTAATTCGTTCTAGAATTGTTTTAGCTATTATTTTGGCTACGGCTGGAAGAACGCAAATACCTCTCCAGTTATCGCACTCCATCAAGTTTCCCTTCTTTGGAAGTTTAATGATCATCCCCCTTTTCCACTCCTGTGGAAATTGTTCACTATCCCAAGCTCTCCGTATTAGTGGATGCAGCAAATCTGCCGATGTAATTGGCGTCGCTTGAAATAGCTCGGCAGGGATGCCATCTATACCCACCGCCTTGTTCTTCTTGATGGACTTGATTGCTGTTATTATTTCAGTTTTACCGGGAATTTGTTGCTTCGAACTGCTCATTCGAATTCGAGATCATACCGCCATCGTCTAAGTGGTTTAGCACTGTAGCAAAATGTTCTCTCCATCTAGTGAGCTGATCCTCATCCGGAATCAGAAGGTTACCGTCTAGACTCTTCACTGGATGTTGTTTGGAGTTTCGGCCACCAATCAGCTCCTTAGTGATGTTGTAAACAGTCCTACTGTCGCACCTACTCGCTGCTTCTTCAGCCCTTGATGCCAGTGAGTTGATATATCGACGCTTGTCACGTCTCACACTACGCTGCACTTCTTTCTTCTTCGCATGATATTGGGCTTCAAGCTCGGTTCTCTCTACTGCTGAGGCCGCTGCAATCCGAGCCTTGATCGCCGTACGCTCATCGATCCGTCTCCAGGTGTCTGTAGAAAGCCATGTGCGGTGGTTTTTCTGCTTTTTACCGACGTACGTGCGTGCCCCAGTCGCAAAAGCATTTTCACAGCACTCCAGTGGCCATCCATGTTCTCTTGCAGTATGCTGCTGATTGCTTCTGCTTCTAAGGCAAGATGGTCCCTGAACTGTTGGCGCACTTGGGGAACTTTGAGCCTGTCGATATTAAACCTGGTGATGTTAAGTAGGTTTGAGCGGTTGCTGTTGACGGATGCAGTACGAATGCGTAAATGAGCTACCATAAGATGGTGATCTCGTTCTTGTCCGACGTCAGATCGAAGTCTGTTTCGGATGTCCAGGAGACAATTTCTAAAGCGGCGACTGATCGCAATATGGTAGATCTGGTTGGATGTTCGTTGCCTATCAGTAGAGATCCAACTGATCTTCTGGCAGATGTTATGCTTAAACAGTGTACCTCCAATGACTAAGCGGTTGGTATTGCATAAGTCCACAAGCCGCTCACCGTTGT
The DNA here is from genome assembly GCA_945910035.1 of Brachypalpus laphriformis. Classification (NCBI taxonomy): domain Eukaryota; kingdom Metazoa; phylum Arthropoda; class Insecta; order Diptera; family Syrphidae; genus Brachypalpus; species Brachypalpus laphriformis. The sequence continues at coordinate 286,102,597 of OX246754.1, forward strand.
CATTACGGTTTCCCACGCCGTGAGCTCCCATCACGTGCTTAAGCATGGTGTTGTCGCTACCCACCTTGGCATTGAGATCTCCCATCACCATTACGATGTCCACATTAGGCGTTTGGTTGTAGGCGGTGCCTAAGTGGCTATAAAAATCATCCTTTTCATCCTCAGACGCGTCTAGAGTCGGAGCATAACACTGTATGATGGTAATTTTTCTAACTCTACTCTGGAACCTAGCTGTCAATATCCGGTCACAATGGGGTTCCAGGAATGAGGCTACTACATGCTGCTGGAGTTAGCATGAGTCCTACGCCAGAACTCCGTGCACTTCCAGCTGGTTTACCAGAGTAGAGCATCACAGTGCTTTTTGTTGGGGAGATGTATTCCCCAGCATCGTACCATCTTATCTCGCTCAGCCCTAAGATGTCGATTTTATACCGTGCGAATTCGCGCTCCAATTGGAGGAATCTGGCGTAATAAGGCCCTTCCGTGAGTGAGTTCAGGAGGGTCTTAACGTTCCAGAATCCGATCGTTGTTCGTGTTCGATAGCCAAAGGGCTTCATCAAATTATCCGTCCGTATCCGAGGCGTTGATTTTCGTTTCGGAGCAATTCGTTTTTTTACGGTTGCGGCTCGCTGGGCCACAGACCAACCGACACTTATCCTGTTTTATGGCGCAGGAAGCTCGCCATTCGTCCTCTCCCGTTAGCAATTTCAGAAGAAATTCTCAGCCGGCACCACGAGGAGGTGGGAGTAGGGCTTACTAGCAGAGCTGCTAGGTTTTCGGCTGCAGTGACTCTCTCTCGTTACTTAGCGGACCAACACCTATCGGGAGATGCTGCCCCTACGAGGCCTTAGTTAGTCGTTTACCATCCGATCAGCCAGTGGGTCCTTAGCGATGTCTGCCCGGGTTCTGATAAGGAGATCGTTTGTTTTTGCTCCGTTATAACGAGGCCAAATCTCCCTTGATATGATGCAGTAGGTTGCCTGTTCCGTCTGAGATTGGGTTTCAGTAGTAAGTGAGAGTATATCTTAGTTTTGATGGGTCCAACGGAAATGTGTACTCTTTCTTCCAGTGAGCCTTGGAAAGCTGAGCCCTGCCTGGTCAGTGTGCCAGCACGTTCAATTCCCTCAATATCGTTTTGACTCTGACTCCAGACCAGAGCTACCTTTAACTGACTGTCTAGATAGGTTATTTCAGCACTCTTGTACCGATTTGGAAGATTTAGTAACAGAATTAATGGATTTGGCTTGACTGTCGATGAAGATAGCAGTGTTTCGCTTGCGTATTGTATTGGAGTTTAGATTGATCTGACGGTAAGCCTCTTGTATTGCCATTACCTTCACTTAAAGGATGCTAGTAGAATTTAGAGATTACTAAGGATTTTGTGAAAACACTTGAACCGACCTCACAGCCCATTTTTAACAAACGGTATAGATTTTCACATCGAAAAATCGAAATCAAAATCCGCTAGAAAATTGTAGGTCGAAGTTTTTTTGAAATTTGATTCGGGGGTTATGCAATCTGTAAGAAACGAATTCAGTTCCCTCGGTAGAGAATCCAAAATATTGCTATGACCGTAGGGCTTCGTCTCGCACTTTTTGATATGTAGATCAGCCGTTGAGTAATGGACTACTCTTTTAACGTCGGGCCCGTGAGTACTGTTCTCAGTATAGCATAATGTACAGGGTGTCCGCCGGGAAGGTATACTACTTTGTTTGTTTATAATTTTTGATTAAATGAAAGAGAATGGGTATTATATTGATAAATGTTTTATTTAATGTCGGCAATTATGTATGGAATACAATATCAGGTAAATGTCCGCCTCTGCTAGTCTCACAAATGCGAGCCCTTTTGAGCACATTTTTCATTACATTCTCACACATTGCACGCGGTATTTCATTAATTTCATCACGAATATTTTGTTTGAGTTGCTCAAGCGTTTCTGGTTTGTTTGCATAAACCTTGCTTTTCAGATATCCCCACAAAAAGAAGTCAGGAGCAGTCAAATCAGGCGACCGTGGAGGCCAATCAACATCACCATTTTTTGAAATAACTTGTTGTGGAAAGAGGTCTCGCAGTAATTCCATTGTAATCCTGGCTGTATGCGATGTGGCACCGTCTTGTTGATACCACATGTTAATCAAGCCCAACGCATGCAGTTGTGGCGTTAAAACGTTTTCAATCATATCACGATATCGCTCCCCATTCACAGTTACCGTTACGCCGTTTTCATTTTCAAAGAAGTAAGGTCCAATGATTCCTCCTGACCAAATTGCACACCAGACTGTTACTTGGGCTTGGGCCTATCACATACAGACCCTCTTTCTTCGAAATCATTCACTACACGATAAATAGTGCGTTTTGTTGGCACGTTGTTTCTCCCAAAAATTTCACGTAACTTTCTCATCGTCACAGTAATCGATGATTGATTTTGATAAAATGTTTTAACGATTAAAACACGTTGGTTTATCGAATATTTTTCCATAATAAATTTGCCACGTGTCTACTTCACGACTGCCAAATATGAACTGTCAAGACTAATGTTTACCAAAATGGCGGCAAAACATAGTAGTATACGTTCCCGGCGGACACCCTGTATGTAGGTACAGACTTTCCACTGCACTTCCGGGTAGGTTACTGTTCAACATCGTAAATTTTATATCTATGGCATCCGCTAAACTCTAGAAATCCGCTTTTTTTCTCTAAACCTGCACAGCACAGCCGGCAAAAAAGTAACTCTCCCAACAATCAGCATGCCAAAATGCAATCGCGTGCAGTAATTGGCCTCAGCTCGTTTAACCGCAGCAAGCCACAATGACAAATCAAGAAATTATCGGACAATCCTATCGCGAATGTGTCCCGCTTAACATGCGCTAATATGTAATTTATTTCAAAACAATTTCATTCGACTGGCCGGCCGTCCGTCGTCGATCGCCATAAATTTTGATATTGTATGCAAATGCGTGCGACAGTGTTGCCTTTTCCGTGAAAATTGCTCGTAAATTAGCATACCTATCTGAGAGACGGAATTAGTGGAATTGGCTCATTAGCTGTGGAACACCTTTCCGCACGCATTTTGTGATCTTGCAGCAGGCATATAGTTCGGAGTGAAACTCCGTGATTTAATTAATTCCGAATGACAATTCGCCGTCACTTGGAAAGTAAATGGTCTAATTTGCTTAACTGATTGGGAGTGTAATTATTTTATAGCGCTTTAGTTTTTATGACAAGTTTATGTTTTGTTTTTATTTGGTCTAGGGTGGGTTGCGGTTTATTGGGTTTCCTGATTTTATTTGCATAATAAGGAAACTGTTAAGATTAATTAGGAGCTTATTCATATTTAAATTAAAGTTACTAATTAGAAATGTTTCGTAGTGTTGAATAGTTTCTTAGATTTTGAATATCTCAACAGAGCATAAGTAGAACTACCATACGCGTATAAGCTGCTTGTAAGGAAAGTTTTAAAGCATGTACTAAACATTATTAATTTCGTTATACTCGTATAATACTTTCTTATTTCCTTTAGGGAAATAGTGAAATAGGCATCTGAGGTTCTAAGTAGAAGAGCTATTATTATTATATATGTAGGGTTATGTTGCACTGCAACCTAATGGTCTATTGTGCCCTCTGCTAGTACGTTTATTCTATCATTAGAGTTTCCCTAGCAATTGTGTTTGAAGGTCATATACTTTTGCTTTGCCTTGGCGAGAATAGTTCAACTTAGGGCGTTCTCTCCGAACCAGTTTCTTTTAGGAATCTGAGAATGAGAAGTGGGTTCATGGAAAATATATCAACCTCGCAAGACCTTGAATATAAGGGATTATATTGCAATGAGTTAGCAACTGGAAGTAGCTTAAGACTCGCCTCCTTTTTGGGATGTACTAGACAAATGCTAGCTATGAAGAACACGACACTCTTTCAAAATGGGTTGGGGACGATTGAGCGCATTTTAAAATCTCGTTTCCAAAATCTCGCATAACGAAATCTCGCATTATCGAAATCTCGCAATTATAAAATCTCGCAAATTAAAATCTCGCAATATCAAAATCTCCCAAATCAAAATCTCCAAAACTAGAATCTCGCATTGTAATAAATGCCCGCATTAGAAAGTATTTTATTACAATGCGAGATTCTAAATCTATATACTCGTAGCTATGTAGGTATTTACTTTTTGAATTAAATGACTTTTTCAAAAATGCATGTTTTATTTTTGTAATTTTTTTAAAGGCAAATTAATAAACTCCTCTTTCCGGGGGCGTTTAACCGCTCATGCGACTTCGTCGCTCCGCTATGGGTATGTCATCAACTGCCAAGTAGGCGCCTAGAGCTAAAGTCTATTTTCACGTATGCATTCACTTTCAAAACCTTATAAATTTCAAATTTCATCATGAAATAGGAGTAACTCTTGACTTTTGATAATGCAAGATTCTCCTATATTTGCGAGATTTTTATCTTCAGAGCAAGATTTTGAATATGCGAAATTTTGAATGTGCGAGATTTTGATTATGCAAAATTTTGAAAACGAGATTTTAAAATGCGCTCAATCGTCCGTCCGCCGTCCGCGAGATTTTGATTATGCGAGATTTTGTTATTCGGGATTTATTTAAAAAATGCGAAATTTCGTTATTAGAGATTTTGGTTTGCGGTCAATCGTACCGCTCCCTTTCAAAATACATGCAGGCTGCTGCTGTAAGTGCTTTGTAAATGACTGACAAGACCGAACTATTTATTTTCTTAATAAATGCTCGGGAATTCTGAACGTAAGGATAGGTTAAGAAGAAGGTGCAGAAACAGTATTGCTGGCATGATGAGGAGGGTCCAGAATCAAATCAGAAACGCAAGAGGTACAAAGCTGTTGGAATTCTGCAACACCTTTGGGCTACGACTTCCAAATGGAACTAGCGGAAGCGACGAATTTGGAGACTTCACTTTCGTGAGCTGGCAAGGAACGTCTCTGATCTGGATGTTATGCTAGTCCCATATTCTGATAACATTCTTATTGTGGTTACATTTGGGTATACGAGAGCTGACCATGCTCGAACTATGAGTAGGAACATGCAATCAGTCCCTAAGCTGGTGTGGAGAATTTTCATGTGTAGAAGAATGTGTCACTGCAATTGCGGATAAATCCAGACATCAATCAGGTTGAGTTAAGCTCCAGTCATGACAGAACCAACGGAAGACAGTATAATGAGGGCTGGTTCGACAAGCATTGCGAGAAAGCAAGGCAGTTATCTTTCGCCTGGCCCAAGTTATTTCGGCATTACGGAGAGAACGATATTTAGAAGCTAATAGAAATTTTAAGTCGATGTGCAGAGTAAAGAGGCGAAGCTATGACGTCCAAAGAATCGCGCTAGTTGCCGGATATCGTCCCAATGCTTGGCCCATTTGTTCTCTTCGTCTTTTCTTAAGTCTTCCCGTGTTTTGTGGGATCCTATCCCACAAAAGAGTTCTGCTCCAAGGAACGGCGTGTCCGATCCGTTTCTAGCTAGTTCATCAGCTGCTTCGTTTCCTTCCACTCCTACATTTCAAAGCAGTATTTCTTGACCATATCATCTCTGGGCCAGTCCAGGAGCGGCTCCGATTTGGATGGAGTTACTCGCTCTTTGTTTGCGATGCATGTTCCTTTCCCGATGTCGTCTCTGCTGATTCTCAATATGGTCTCCTTGGCGATTCGCTCTAGCACTATGTGTAGCGAAGGTATACCTACGATCACTTCTAGTGCTGCTGTGAGACAGGTTCGCATGGTTCCTGTTATGCATATGCAGGCTAATCTTTGCACTTTGTTAAGAAATGTCGTCGTCGTGGTTAACCTTGTTCTCTTAACCCATGCCACTGCCCCGTAAGCGATGATGGGCCTTACTATCATCAGGTACATCCACCTCAGTATAGCTGGGCTGTATCCTCAGTTTTTGCCTCAAATATTCCTGCACAGCATAAGTTCTCTGCTGGCTTTGGTTACCATAGCTTCTATATGTTCTCTCCAGAGGAAGCTAGGCCCTGGCACTTTAAAGAGCTGTTGCGCCAAATATTTTTTTTTTTGTAACACTGCTTTCGTAGGTTATTCGAGGTTGAAATATTAGACCGCGAAAACTGGTCCAATGGTGCTCCAACACTGGACCCTAGAAGTCTGGTCTGGTTCACCGACGGTTCGAAGATGGATTCTGGAGTTGGAGCTGGGATCTTTGGACTCAACACAAAGATTTCGGTACCACTGTGTTTCAGGCTGAAATCCATGCCATTGAGATTTCCGCCAGATACAATCTCCGCAAGGGGATCAAAGGCGCTAGAATACATATCTTCTCCGATAGCCAAGCAGCACTTCTGGCACTGTCGTTCAACCAAATGGACTCTAGAACCGTGAAATGCTGCTACGATGCATTACAAGACCTTGCCAAATACAACAGCGTAAAACTCGGTTGGATACCTGGACACCAAGGGATTTGGGCAACGAATCTGCAGATGAGCTTGCTAGGGCTGGCTCAGAATCTGTGTTCATAGGTCCTGAACTTTATTGTGGCGTCAATTGGGCGACAGCTACAACGCCGATTAACGAATGGGAAAACAAACTTCGTCTAGACCACAGGACTAGTGGGCCAGGTCTAAGACGATCCAAACGATTAATCAAGCCTTACTCCTATAAGGAAATCCTTAACTTAAATAGGAATAGCATTAAGAAGCTTGTGAGCTTTCTTACTGGCCATGGCGGCCTGATATATCACCCTAACAAGATGAACCTGTGCCAAGAGAAGGACTGTCGGTTCTGTTTAGAGGAGGATGAAACTTCCGAACACATTCTTTGTGAATGCCCGGCACTACACTGGTTAAGGAAATGTATTCTCCACAAGCAGATACTTACTTCAGTGGAACTGAAATGCTCCGCTACTAAAGACATACTCACTTTCATAAGGGAGGTAGTACATCTGTTAGATTAACTCCAACCCTCCGATACAATAGATCTTTCAGGTCGCAGTGTCGTTGTCACGCGGGCATGGGTTGTACATGAGAAAAAATAAAAAAAAAATCCCTCCTGCAGAAAATCGACTTTAGAGAGCTAAGAGGCTGGGGCTTAAGGCACACCCCTAATAAACTTCTAATCCGGCATGGGGCCATTCAGACTTTGCTTTCCCATCCCTAGGTTAGGTTAGGTTGAAGTAGCTGCCAGCTTAGATAACGCCAACACACTTAGACCAACAATGGCTCCATTTTGGATATCAAATCACAATATCACGTGATAACGTGAGTCCTAGAAGAAAGTTTCTCTCTACTTAGTCGTTAAACCATTTTGAACTTCTGATGAAGCGTAAGAGGCTCTTAATATCTATGTTTATTAGATCGCCTATATTGTTGTAATAGAAGGCTCCTAAATGAAGCTTCCTTCTGCGCGAGAGAGCGCTGGGCAGAAACAAAGTAGGTGAGGAATAGTTTCTTCCCCTTCTTCATCCATGCATCTTTTACAAAAGTCGTTCGCAAAAAGGCCTAGCCTTGTAGCACGCTTGCCCATTAGACAGTGCCCAGTGATGACAACTATTATAGCGTCGATATGCAATCTGTTAAGAAAAATCAAATTCTTAGAACGTTTTAGGTCCAGTTTTGGCCAAATCTGTTTTGTCGCTAGACATGTTGATCCACTTGTCCACCTAAGATTTGTACTCTCGTAGCATCCAGCTTAAATTTAAGTTTGCGATTAGCGATTGGTGTAAGGTGCCTTTATCCGGCAGAATGGGTATAGTTATTCCTATTCTGGCAAGTTCATCGACCTTACAATTCCCTGAAATGTCCCTATGCCCCAGCACCCAATACAAGTGAATATTGAACTGCTCAGCCATCTCCGCAAGAGACGATCGGCAGTCTAGAGATACTAAGGAATTTATAGAGGTCGATTCCAGGGACTTGATTACTGCTTGGCTGTCTTAAAAGATGCGGAAATTTCTAGCAGATATCACGTTTTTCTTAAGCCAATAAAACTTCTTTAATTGTCATTATTTCCGCCTGAAACACGCTACAATGATTTGATAGACGGAAGGAGAAAAGACCTCCACCGTTCGATCGTGGATCGACTCATCTTCTAAAAAATAATTCCTTTCCTTTTGTTGATGTCAATCTGTATACCCAGTGAACATGTTTTGCGTTAAAATCTCCTCCAATTATAGATCTATTTCCCAGCTTTCTCACCAGTTTCAGGTAATCGTCTACTTTTAACAAATGTTTTGGTGGGCAGTAGATTGCTATTATGTTAAAAGAATATTTTTTTGCTTTTATATTTACAGCTGTTGCTTGAATTTCTTGGGTAATATATTTAAATCCTTCATGATGTTGAATGTTATTCCTTATTCTAACTGCGCTTCGTCCTTTGGCGGTATTTTGGGGGTGAATAGCATGATATGTAGCAAAATTTCTAAATTGTATGAACGATTGGTTAGTAAAGTGTGTTTCTGATATAAGACACACGTCAATCTTCTCTATATCGGGGAAGTCTTGTCTATTTTAGAATTTAAAAAAACAACCTTTATATAAAACTTTTATCCATTTTCAAATCTTCATTTCAATTTACTTCAGCCATCATGAGTTCCATGTAGTCCTTGAGGGCCATTTGACTTTTCCTTATGCTGCCCTCCTTTTTTGACAAGAAACATGCCAGATTTTACTACACTTTCAAATAAATGCTTACCACTGTGGAAATAGCTGATCAAAGAATAAGAGATATCGAATACGATACACCAATGACTATCTAAAATATGATTCCCCACCTTAGCTACATACAAGGCTCCAAGACTTCCCTTATCTCTACGAATCCCATCTGCTCATTTCGCTCATTGATCGCATAAAATTAATCACACCGCAGTTACTGCATTAGCAATTCAAGGAAGCATCTCACTTAGCAGAAGATAATGCGATACATTTAATGAGGTGTGTGCACAGCAGCAGCTATCTGGGTGCCGCTTAAATAAAGAAGAAAAGCAGTTCAGGAGAAAATCTCTAAGAAATGTTGCCACTGCCACAGCTCACAGCTGTATCTCACTTCGTCCAGAGATAAGCAGCAGCAGAAGCACTTGTGGCGACCGAAAATATATAAATCACCAGTGTCAGCCGGGTTAACGTATGCGGTCTCATTAGCGGCACAAAACTCACATCCCGGTCCAATTGGACTCTGTGCAAAGCTGCATCTAACCGCTTCAAGTGTTTAATTATTGATGTCACGAAAAAAAATAATTAACCACAATAAATACGTTGGCGTGTCAGTGGCGGCGGCACGGCGCCGTAGGGGGTGGACCAGTGAGCACGCATTCGCAATTTGAATCCGCGCCACGGACTATTGTGCAGAGCACCACGATAGCAGAGGAAAGAGTGCGCGCCCAACCTAGATGCTGCCTAGGTGCTACCTGCATCCGCAGCAAGTAATTGGCGCGCGAACTCCGCGCGAAAAGTGCAAAATGTCGAACTGCACTTATCTGGTCGGCTAATTTATTGTAATAAAACATTTCTATTAATTCCGCAGCAATTATTATTAAACGCTTATCTAATTGCATACATCGCCTCGCGAACTCTGTGTTTTGTGTGTGTTTGGGGTTGCGTGTCAGGTGAACCGTTTTATCGCGTTTGGGGGATTTGTCACACGTTCTCGTGTCACAGTGTTGTGGCGGTTGTGTCCCCCACGCTCCAGCACTGTGGATAACTTGAGTTGGGTGCTGGCTTGTATGCGAGAGCATAAATTATCCTGTAGTGGCGGAGGAATTTAACTGCTCCCGGACGTGTTCTGGTCGTCGTAGAGGCCTGGACTGAATTTGTGTTGTAATTACGAATGCATAATTGTTATTCGTCTCCTTGTTGGATAGTGGTGGCATGCATGCAACTGCTGGTGTTACGCGGTCACGCATACGTTTTGGAATCCTTTTCGTAGGACGATTCTATGTCCTATGTTGTTTGGATGTTTGGTTGGTTGAAGAATTTTAAAATTCGCACAGGAGAATGTCTCCACCCAGAAGTTGCGACTGGAATTGGGCTTATTAACGAAAGGAAATAGTGCATGTTAAGTTTGTTTTGCTGGAATGAAGGTGGGTTTCCTATGAGGACAATCAAGTATTATGAGACGATAATTGACAGAAAAGTTATGCCCTGAAAATCTGTACGGGAAGTTAGATATTGATGTAATTTAAGTTAAACAGCAATAACCCTTTGCGTGCCCGGTAGCGACAGTCCTGTAATGAAGATGTTGACCGTTGTTCGTGTTTGTAAGATTCATGGCCAATTACCCATATTACAGAAGGGCTCCGACTTTTATAGTATACTGAGCAAAGATATTAGGAAATTTGGCTGCACGCTCTTTTCAAAAAGGATTCTGACAATGAGAAATCTCATGAAATAGACAGACATTTGTAGATAATATAGGGCTATTTGTAAACTGAGAGAAAATCCTGGAGAAGAATCTTAAAGTGTGGACAGACACAAAACTTACAATTGAAGGTGGAAAAATCAATGATTATGGTAATTAGTAATAGCACAAGGATAAGGAGAGGATAATGTGAAAGTGGATGGAAAAATTATCGAACAAGCGGAAAGGTACAAATATCTAGGGAGTGTCGTCAACAGCAGAGGTACGAGTAGCTCGGAAGGTGAATTAAAAGCTAGGATCCAATCCGTTAATAGATCATATGCTGCGTTAAAGAGCATGTTCCACAAAGGAACAACCCGAAGAAGAAAAATATTCGCATCTAAGTCGACGTACATACCTTCCAGTATCACTGCACAGAGGAGGAAACTGGACCCACTTAGAAGAGCAAGAAAAGCAAATGCAAGCCATGGAAACGAAATACTTGAGAAGAATGCTAGGAATAAGATGAATTGAGAAGAAAGAAGGCAAAGACATAAATAAAGAGGATCCCGCTAAAAAGACTCTAGAAGATAAGAAGCTAAAATGGTTTCCACATATAGTGCGGCTGTACGAAAACAGAAAAATTAAAAACATTTGCGAAGCAAGGAAAAAATATGAGAGGAAGACGTGATGGTTTTTCTTAAAGAATATGTCAATTAGCACAAGGTGCCATTTTGATACCACAAAACTAGTGTACCGGGATGTGAAAGTGTGTTGGTGAGGGGTCTCTATATCCAACCTGTGGAGTGTAACACGATTATTAAATCTTTAAGGTTCTCTCTGAGACTTCCTCAAGGGAATTGAAAAAGGATTTTTCTAAAGCTGTTGTCTGGTCCCAGCTAGTGTCAGACAGGCACATAAAAAGTGGATAACGGTTTCTTTCTCAGCTGCGACATTGCAACTGCGACAGTGCGTGTTGTGTGGGATGCCCAATTTGACTGCATGGTCTCCTATAGGATAGTGACTCCCTGATGGTCGCTGTTATCCTGGTGATGTCCCTACGCGTTCTGTTAAGGAAGTCGGTTGTTTTTGTTTTGTTATAGTTTGGCCACATCTTTCGAGATATGACACAGTTTTTAACCTAGTCCATCTGAGGCTGGCTTTAGCAAGGAACTTCGAGGATATTTCTGCTTTGACTGCTCCAAGGGGAGTCTGAACTGATTCCGCAAGTGAGCATTGCATAGCCGGTTCGCCAGCAAGTTCGTTTCCATAAACGTTACTATGCCCTGAAATCCAAATAAGGGTTACCTTGAATTGGCCAACTACAAGGTTAGCTCATTTTGGCATTCAAGCACCAGCTTGGAGGATGTAAGCAATTGCTTTGATGGCTGCCTGGCTATCAATAAAAATAGCGATTTTTTGCCTTCGCATTATATTAGCATGTATTATATTTTGATCTGGCGACAGGCTTCCCGGACAGCGAGTAATTCTGCCTGAAACACGCTGGCAAAATTATTACTTATTTAGGTGGCGCTACAGTTTGGGGTGAACCTGGGCCTCAACCAACAAGCCTCTCCATTTAGCTCGGTCTTTACCTTATTGCCTCCAGTTGCGCACTCCAAGTTGGCCGAGGTTCCCTTGAACCTGTGCGCGCCACCTACGGCGATGATTCTCTCTGCTGCGTCGTCCTCGGGGTTAGAGTCGAAGACTCTGCGGGCCGGAGCGTTGGTGTCCATTCGCTCTACATGTCCTAGCCATCTCAGACGTCCAATACGCAATTTTTTGACTAGGTCGATGTCGCTGTACAGCTCGTATAGTTCGTGACTAAATCTTCTCCTCCAAAACCCGTCAACGCAAACAGGACCGAAAATCTTACGAAGAATTTTTCTCTCGAAGTGACCAAGGATATCTTCATCCTCTTTTAATAAAGTCCATGTTTCAGCGCCGTAAAGCAGGACTGGGATGATCAAGGTCTTATATAGAGTCTCCTTAGTTGTTCGAGATAGGGCTTTACTGTTGAATTGCCTTATGAGCCCAAAAAAACCGCGATTGGCAAGAGCTATTCTTCGATTGATTTCTGCGCTGATTTTGTTTGCAGAATTTATAGCAGAGCCAAGGTAGGCAAAGTCCCTTACTACCTCGAAGTTATAGCTGCCGACTGTGACGTTTTGTCCAATTCATCGGTGTTGGCTTTCCCTTCTTGTTGACAGCATATACTTGGTTTTGCCCTCGTTTATCGCTAAACCCATTTTGGCTGCTTCCGCCTCAATGCTTGCAAACGCACCGGTGACAGCCCGCTGAGTTCTTCCGATAATCTCTATATCGTCGGCGTATGCAAGCAGTTGTACAGACTTGTAATAGATTGTGCCTCCGGTGTTGGCTTCTGAGTTCCGCACAATCCGTTCAAGTACAATATTAAAGAAGTCACATGACAGCGCGTCACCTTGTCTAAAACCTTTTTTGACATCAAAGGTCTCGGTGAGGTCATTACCGACCTTGATTGAGCAGCGAGCGTTATCCATCGTCAGCCTGCACAGACGGACAAGTTTGGCAGGGATGTCAAAACTAGACATGGCTCTATAAAGCTCTTCTCTATAGATGCTGTCATAGGCGGCCTTGAAATCGATAAAGAGGTGGTGAGTATCGATTTGGAATTCTTGGGTCTTCTCCAGAATCTGCCGACGTGTGAAGATTTGATCGATGGTGGACTTTCCTGGCCTGAAACCGCACTAATAGGGTTCAATCAGGCTGTTCATAAAAGGTTTCAGGCGTTCATTGTGTGAACAGAAAAGTTCTTATATGTGAAGTTGAGGAGACTGATGCCTCTATAATTGGCGCAGTTGAGGGGGTCTCCTTTCTTGTGGATCGGCCAAACGATGCTGAGATTCCATTCATCAGACATACACTCGTCTGACCAAATCTTAGAGATGAGTTGGTGTATGCACTCTAGTAATTCATCACCAGCTGCCTTGAAAAGTTCGGCCGGTAAGCCGTCAGGTCCAGCAGCCTTGTTAGATTTTAGCTTGGATATTGCTATCCTCACTTCGTTTTGGTCAGGTGGACGGAAATTTTGACTATCATCGTCTATGTTGAATGGTTCATTCTGCCTGACAACGGGATGTTGATCTTCGTCGCCGTTTTATAGTCTGCAGAAGTAGTTTTTCCATATTCTCAGCACCGACTGTGATTCTACTACGAGGTTTCCATTTTCATCTCTACAGATTTCTGTACGGGTATTGCTTCTCTGACACGTTCTTTTTACCTTTTGGTAAAACTTCCGTACATTGTTCCTGGAGTATAAACTCTCGATATTCTCAAACGCGCGCTTCTCATGCTCTTTCTTCTTCTTTTGGAGAAGCCGATCTTCTCGTCTCCTTTGCTTGTAGAGCTCACGAGCAGCTCTCGTCTTCCTTTGCAGCGCCGCTTTGTATGCCTCTTCTGCTTATAAATATTGAGATGAGGAAACTATGTGCTTGCTATGGTGACATTTCGCTCCACAGCGAAATCAATTAGCCTTAGTCCGCCCAATACGATTTTAACATCGTTGCCTGTTGCCTCTGTAGCAATCATCGTAGTAGATGTCACAGTTTTTTATCCTCTTTTTGCCCGGCCCATCCCATCGCACTTCCTGGATGGCGGTAATATTTGCCTTATAGCAGTCTAGGGCCTCTGCTAGTTGTTCGGCTGCACGTGGGCTGTAAAGGGGCAGAACATTCCACGTACAGATCCGAAGGTCGTTGTCCTTATTTCGTTTGCTGGGGTCGTCATTAGTTGAGTCATCCTTATCAGAGGCCTTTGGTTGTTTCATAACCATCGATTTTTTACGTGGTAGGGAAGTTACCACACGGCACAGCCCCCAACCTGGAGGGCCAGTTCCTTAATTATTCCCCTAGGACGAGGGGCTGGGTATACCGGTGCTAGTAGTCCACTACGGGAGTATGAGCGCTGCCGTTGACCCATTAAGGGCTCCTCCGCCACCATCTCTATTCCAATGTCCTGACCAACATTGGAAATTCCTTACCGACCTGTGATCCGAATACGTTGAAGCAGCTCGCGCAAGGTATTCACCAAGTTCAACCTAACTGGAACTATAGACGCCACCGTTGACTCCGTCTAGGGAATTCGTCCGCTGCCGCCTGGAACAGGAATAAGTGCTCTAGTGAGAAAACACCCCACTCATTTGCTGCCGCCAAGAATCCGTCAAACGGCACCCGGCTGTCACCGCGTGCAGGTTGAAAGTAGGAGTTGTTAGGGCTCAGCTGAGTGAAAACGCTTGTGTTTTCATATGATCGCATGCATTACCGTTTGACCAGCCCACTGGACCACTGGCGAAATTCGGAAGCCCATATGATTTAGAGATGTTCAAGGTTTTGAAAAACAAACCCGCACCGACTCCACAGTCTATCTTTGAACCGTCTGTGTAGATGGTTACGTCGAAATCCTTAATCACCTGCTAATGTCTAATGTTAAAAGGATTTCATTCATGACTATCAGCCATAGTAGAGGTGAGATAACACCAACTTGGGGTGTTCCCCACTGGCAAATTTGCTTATATTGCTATTGCCTAGTGTTGCCTGAATAATTCTAGTGCAGAGCATAGAAACGATCCATTGACTTAGATAGCTTCCTATCCCCAGCTCTGTAAATGACTCTAGGATTGCTTTAGTGTGTACGCTATTGAAGGCTCCTTCTATGTCTAGAAAGGGAGCTAGGGTATATTCTTTGTAATGTTTGGAGTTTCCTATAGTTCGCACGACCTCATGAAGAGCTGTCTCTGTTGATCTACCTTTGAGATATGCTGCTTTGGAGAGGGATGGTTCTATTTTTCTTCGCAAATGGTTGACTAGGAGTCGTTCGAGAGTCTTCAGTACAAAGGAAGTTAGACTGATTGGTCTGAAATTGGCAGTTTTCATGACCGCGTCTTCCTGCCTTTTGAATGGAAACTACTCTCACTCGTTTCCATGAAGGGGGTACGTGGTTGTACAGTAAACAGCTCCTGAAAATCGACGCGAGCCATGGAATTGCTAGGTCTTGCGACTTCTGTAGCATAGTGGGTAGAATGCCACGAAGCTGTTTAAGGCTCAGGAAACTGTTTCCTCTGCAATAATGGTTATAAGGCCTTCGCAGGCGCTAGATTGCGTGCGCTGATAGCTTGCAGACTCTGTGAATATTATCTGTGCATCCAGGAAAATGGGTGTTTATCAGAAGTTCTAGAGATTCTGCTGCCGAATCAGTCCATTCTCTATCCATCTTTCTTAGGAGGGATTGATTGTAGTGTTTTTTCGATAAATTTTTACTGGGTTTTGCAGAGTCCTTAAGGGTCTCAAAGGATTGGCAGTATCCTATCCATGACTGTTTCTTAGCCACTCTGACAGATTGTTTATATGTTCTAAGGCAGTCTTTATAAAGCTGCTAGTATTTACAGCTATGGCAGATATTGAAGGTATCTCTAGTCAACTTTCTAAGACGTGAGAGTTCCTTGTTCCACCAAGGTGGGAATATTTTCTTGCTATATTTGACTGGACACGAGACTTTATACGCCGTGTTAAAAGGCTTTTTCGAAAGTCTTCACCTTGTTGCCGAGTTCTGTAATTGAGGTTATTTTTGGTTTGTGGTTTTACGGAGCTTTGAACTTATGACTTAACCAAACTTGGCCCAGTCAATTCTTTTGGGGTTTCTAAAAAGTTGAGGAGTCTCCAGGTCGAGATCTACATTGAAGAGTATCCAGTTATGGTCTGAGAAGGAAACCAGGGAAATAATCTTGACACCTTAAGCTTAAAAAGGGACCGGGTTATGTCTGTATGTAATCAAAATCTGCGGGTTTGGATGGGTTTATATAACGTTAATGTTCGAATGCCCAGAATTTGTAAAACAGATGCAAATTTACACCCTAACTCACCATCTGACAGTAATTTTCATTTATTCGAAATTAAAAACCGAATTCATTCACTTACATCCACAGCAACTCCATTTGCCACTTCTGCTTCACCACTCAAACACAACTCCCACGCGAAATCCTTCAAAGAAAACTAAAGTAGACATTCTAATTAATTGGTCCGCCAATTGCGATAGAAAACAATTTCACGACATGGTTTTCGTTTTTGCGTGACTTGGCTCTTTGTATTCTCACTGTCGCGTTCCGTTCGCCTTCATTCTTCTTACATCTTCGCGAATCTAAACAGAGGGTCGGAGAAGTTTTCCGTTTCCCTGCGCGATAATTACAGCAATAAACTAGCAACTAACAAGGATTGCAGTAGGTCATGTGTTTCAATTAAGTCAACCCACTAGTGTGGCTTTTCAAATCTCGGTCTCATGGAGACTTCACTCCCAGGAACGAGGAGAATTTAATTGGAGCACACAGTAGGTACGACGAAACGAAAGAAAGGATGATGAAGTAAGGACACCGCCATCGTCGCTCCCAGGACTCCAATCATTCCTTCCACCCTTCCCGCACCTTCTTCATTCCCTAGACGAAATAATTAAATTCAAAGACCGACCGAATTAATTGGTCGCGATTTGTGTGCAATGCAGAATGACTATGGCGCTCTGTTGGACACTGGACGAGAAGGCAGCGGGTAATGTAGTAGCGCACTTACAGTTACATGCAATCAGCTAATGACATTATTTACGCGATGGTCTGGCGCTGTTTTGCTGCCGTTTTCCTGTGGACACAAGAAATAGCTGCTGGTCGAAGCGAGTAGGTGTTGAACTGAGCGCTGTCTAGCAATGGAAGATTAAGACCTCATGTAGGCTTTTTATAGTGTTTACCTCCTGGTGGACCAAAGTGAATGGAAAACAATTTGATTAAATTGATTCCTTTCATGGGGCAAATGGCAATTGGTAATAGAAACTTGTTCAGACATAGAAAGAGAAATTGAGTTGGAATTTCTTTGTTTGTCCAGGCAGACTGTGATTTTAGTCAAACATTGAATCTCTTGGAATGTGATTGGTTACGTCTAGGCAGTTCTTTCACTTTGAATGGGTCGTGGCAATGTTTCTTGTTGTGAGGTAATCAATTTCGTCACCACCACCGCCGTACCAAATACAAAACATATGTCACTTAATTTGTGGAAAAAGTGTAGTCTGTCTAGGTCAAACGACCTTAGAGTTCCGCTTTTTCCTTCAGGTCCGTTCGTAGCACAACCATACCTTTGATGGTACTATTATCAGGAATCATTAAGCGTGGGTTGAGACTGTGCCTTTCAAGGTACTAAAACCTGTCTCAACGAATTTTTTGACCAAAACCGTCCATGCTAACCATTTACGCTGCAGTCAACAAACGGATAGACAAACTGACGAAATTGAAAGATCCACTCTTGAGTTCTTCTATAATCGCTGCATTCAAGTGAATTAACATTTACAACACACTGACATGCTAGGCCCAGGCACTTGAAGAGCTGTTGCGCCAGGTTAGATTCGAAGACTCTGCGGGTCGGAGCGTTGGAGCGTTGGAGTCCATTCGCTCTATGTGTCCCACCAATCTCAAACGATAAGTACCCAGTTTTATGACTAGGTCGATGTCGCTGTACAGATCGTATAATTCGTGATTGAATCTTCTCCTCTAAAGCCCGTCAACGCAAATGGGACCGAATATCTTATGAAGAATTTTTCTCTCGAAGCGATCGAGGATATCTTGATCCACTTTCAATAAAGTCCATGTTTCAATGCCGTAAAGCAGGACTGCTTCAATGCTTGCAAATGCACCGGTGACAACCCGTTGAGTTCTTCCAAGAATGTCAATATTGTCGGCGTATATAAGTTGTTGCACAGACTTTTGATAGTTTTTGCCTCTGGTGTTGGACTGTGAGTTCTGCACAATCCGTTCAAGTACAATATCAAAAAAGTCACATAACAGCGCGTCATGTCTAAGACCTTTTTCCACATCAAAGATCTCGGTGAGTTCATCACCAACCTTGATGGAGCAACGACCGTTCTCCATCGTTATCCTGCACAGATGGACAAGTTTGGAATGGATGTCAAAACTATACATGGCTCTATATAGCCCTTCTTTATAGATGCTGTGATAGGTGGGCTTGAAATCGATAAAGAGATGGTGAGCATCGATTTGGACTTCATCTATGTTGAATGGTTCATTCTGCCTGACAGCGGGATGTTGGTCTTCGTCGCCGTTATACAGTCTGCAGAAGTAGTTTTTCCATATTCTTAGCATCGACTGCGATTCTACTACGAGGTTTTCATTTTTATCTCTACAGGTTTCTGTACGGGCATTGCTTCTCTAACACGTTCTTTTTACCTTTTGGTAAAACTTCCGTACATTGCTCCTGCAGTATAAACTCTCGATATTCTCAAACGCGCGCTTCTCATGCTCTTTCTTCTTCTTTCGGAGAAGCCGATGTTCTTCTCGTCTCTTTTGCTCGTCGAGCTCGTGAGCAGCTCTCGTCTTCCTTTGCAGCGCCGCTATGTATGCCTCTTGTTTTGCTACATGCACTCGCCGGTATTATTCGTCAAACCAGGGGTTTCGCGGTGGTGGGCGATCGAGACCCCGCACGCCAGTCGCGGCATTTCTAATGGCATGTTGGCAGCGTTGCCACTGGTGTTCGGCACTTGATGCTGGCGGCATAGGGGTGATTGAGAGATTTCGGGATACGCGTTCAGCGAAGAGTCTGGCGGTCTCTTGCAATTGTAGCTATTCGACTTTAAATTTTCTCACAGTGATTCTTTGTTATTCAGTTTGGGATATCCGCATTCTTACCTTGGCTAGAACAAGGAAATGATCCGAGCCGTTCGGAAAATCCGGACATTTAGAATACTGGAGGCATTTGTTGCGTCGATCGCTTATGCTTGTTCCATGATCATTGGACCGCCATGTCTGCTTATGAATATTGAGATGAGGAAACTTTGTGCTTGCTATAGTGACGTTTTGCTCCACAGCGAAATCAATTAGCTTTAGTCCGTTGTCAGACGTGGTGTAGGCTATGTTTACCGACTGCCCTACCAAAGACTATTTAACTTTCACTAGAAAAATGTTAACTCCTTTCCTCTTTTGGCGGTAAATTCGCCCAATACAATTTCAACGTGGTATTTCGGACATTATTCGTATGCTAGAATGCTTGCAATCTCTGGCTATTCCAAAGCACACTTAAAAAACATCCACAAGTCATCTTGGTGCGCTCTTTTAGCGTTATAGAATTGCAGCCCTAAAGTACGAAATACACGATACAATCGTTGTACCAACGGTTGGAGAGGTTTGGAGTTCTATATAATAATTCTATCGTCTGTTTCCACACAACCGTATGCTTTTGAGTGTGCAACCGCAGTCGCATGCACAGATTGTATGGAAAGTATTTGGTGTATGTTATATGTGTAAAATGACTGAATAAAATGTCTTGTTGTAAGTAAATCGCACTGCAAACAATAGTTGGGCCGATATCGGTACAACGCAATTCGGTGCAACGAATGCGTCTCTCAAAAACAAGACGTTAAGCGAAACAACGTTGTGCGGGGCAAAGAAACGAAAAATATTGTTTTAAGTCTGATTTACCCTCGCAAAAAATATATAATTTATTTTATTTCATTTTATACGCTAATAGGAACATAAATAAAACACATTAAAAAAAAGCAAATAAACAAAAGTTAGATTTAAGTTTCGCTACTTACTGACGAGGATGATGGTACTGCTGCACTTGCACATATTCGTTTGTATAGCCGCCTTTTTCTTGATCAAAAAGTTCCCGGAATAAAAACCGTGTGGCGCTCTCATTGATCCGATTTGAGTTCTGTTTTCTTTGTTATGTTGGTACATCTGTTGTTGATATTCCCTCTATTTCTAGCGTCATAGCTTGACATTTGCAAAAGTTACGTAGCCAAGAGTACATCTATCTCTGTGTTGTTGGCGATTTTTTACAATCGAACAATCAATCGCAACAACGAACTTGTATTAAATTTTGCGTAAAAAACGGATTTAATGGTGCGCGAACGTTGGAAATGTTGGAAAAGTGTTTCGGTAACGATTTTCTAAAGAAAACGGTCGTTTACCAGTGGCACGAGCGGTTCAAAAGTGGTCGTGAGTCAATCGAAGATGATGAACGCAGTGGCAGACCATCGACATCGAAAACCGACGAAAACATTGATAAAGTAAAAGAAATGTTGGTCAATAACCGCAAATTAACCATCAGAGAGATAGCGGAGGACTTGAACATTGCCTATGGATCCGTCCAAGACACTTTGGTTAATGATTTGGGTTTCCGTCGTGTAGCAGAAAAGTTGGTGCCAAAAGACCTCAATTTCATGCAAAAAGAAACCGTGTTGACGTCGCAAAAGACATGATTTTTTGACGAGAAATGCAACAAATACTATCCAACAGCCACCAAGTCGGACGGGCTGGTGGGGCTAAGCTCAGGCAACTGTGGGGGTCACAGGTGGTGGATAGTGAGCGGCCTGCAGAATTGTAGGTTAACTGCGAATACCCAAATAAGCAGTCCCCGACCAAGAGCGGCAGAGAAGGAGGGCTTGGCTGAAAAGGTCAAAGGAACCCCTATGAACTTTCTGCGACAAGACGAATAAGCACCGTCTTCCATATAAGTGCTCCCCACCGCACAAGGTGGCTACGACGGATACAGTAAGGAGAAAATGGCGAGATCCGGACGTACCCGCCACAACGCGAAACACGCAGCTTCTTGTCCCGGAAAGATGTCTGCACACTACGAAATATGAGTGTATACAGTGCAACACATTATAGTGCGCATCACTGTAATTGAAAACCACAACACGATGACTTCGTCATCAGTACCTTAAAATATTAAGACTGAGCCCAGTAAGGTCTTAATTACGGCATACTGGAAAACGAATTGGAATGACAGCTATGAGGGCTGACGTCTGTAGTATTCTGTTACCTGAGTAAGCTGGAGTGAAATGGCTTTCAGGCTAATGCTACAAGCGCCCCCGTCCCGTTAAAACCTTGGCAGGCCTCAAAGTACGTTCAATGTTTCGTCACCATTGAGTTGGTGGTGTAGGTACAGATGTAACATTCCTGTTTAACACCGATCTGGCTCTGACATAAGACCCCATAACGGCTTATGCCAACCCTCGCATGGCCTCACTGCTTGCATAGACAACCATGAGATCACTGGGTGACTACACATTCGAACATTGATAGCGGCTTTGAGTGGGGACCCAAAAGAAATGAATACAAAACAAACAAAAACCCCAAACAACAACAAAACAAGCAACAGTCAAACCAACGGTGAGTATAGAGGAGACCCGTTCCAGAGGAGCTCAGTGATGCTGAGGTCACCTGTGGGACAATCAGATGGAGCACTTCCGGTGGCATCGGGGGCGACGGTTGAAAAAAAAGCCCCTGACCGACCTGACTTCCACAAGCTGGGCATGCAGATTAGGGAACTAGTCGACATGCTCGAAGACGGAAAGCGGCGCTCAATACATCAACCAATGAGAGACGCTATAGAAAGCATTCGGGCGTTGTATGAACTCTCGGCAATCCAGCTGCGGGATGAAAAGGCCAAGGAAGTGATAAGAAGAAATAACTCTTCTCAGACCTCCCCCTGGCTCAAACCTGTCCAGGACGCAAAGAAGAAGAAACTGCCATCGGA
The DNA here is from genome assembly GCA_945910035.1 of Brachypalpus laphriformis. Classification (NCBI taxonomy): domain Eukaryota; kingdom Metazoa; phylum Arthropoda; class Insecta; order Diptera; family Syrphidae; genus Brachypalpus; species Brachypalpus laphriformis. The sequence goes on from OX246754.1 coordinate 286,124,476, forward strand.
GAACAGCACGCCGAAGCCGAAACGTGAACGCAAGCAGAAGCGCCCCTCAGATGAGGAAAATAAGAAGAAAGAGCCAAAAAAAGTCACAGAAACGGCTTTGGCAAAGGCTAAACAAGCCAGTACCTCTGGTAATAAGAAAAATACGATGCGAGAAGAAGACAATGGTTGGTCAGCTGTTAAAAACAAGAAGGCCACCAAAAAGAAGCAGGGCAGAAAACCAAAACCTGATGCCGTCGTCATCGAAGCGAAAGGGGAGGCTTCCTACGCCCAGATACTCCGCAGCGTAAAAGCAGACCCTAAGTTGGAAGCTGTGGGCAAGGCGGTATCCAGAATCAGGAGAACGAAAAAAGGGGATCTTCTGATACAACTGAAGGAAGCAGGAGACAAAACGACGGATTACAAAAACGTCATTGGCGAAGCTCTAGGAGAACAGGCTGAAGTCAGAACGCTCACTCATCGTACCACGATCGAGATCAGAGACATCGACGAGGTCACTACTAAGGAGGACGTATGCGCGGTGATCAGAGCCCAATTCGATTTGGGCAGGGTCATGACTACTGACATCATTTCTTTGCGGAAGGCGTACGGTGAGACTCAAACGGCAATAATTAATCTCCCTGCAGAAAGTGCGAAGAAACTATTGGAAGCAGGACGCATCAAAATTGGCTGGGTAGTCTGCCGCATTCGTGAGCGGACGCTGCTACAGAAATGTTTCAAGTGCCTCGAATTCGGACATTTGGCCAAGCATTGTAAGAGCGAAGAAGACCGCTCCAAACTCTGTAGGAGATGCGGTAAAGAGGGACATATCGCGAGAGATTGCAGCGAGGAACCATCCTGCATGTTCTGCAGGAAAGTCAACCCGGAAAATGCAAATCACATAGCCGGCGGCAATAAATGCCCTGTCCTCAAGAAAGCGATCTGCAGCAAGAAACCATGAAAGTTATCCAAATTAACCTCAATCATTGTGAGACAGCTCAGGATATCCTGGCACAAACCATCAAGGACGAAAAAGCAGATGTAATCTTGATCAGCGAGCCATATAAAATTCCTGACAACAGCAGCATCTGGCTTAGTGATCGATCGAAGCGGGCCGCAATATGGTCATGTGGGAGACATGCGTTCCAGGATGCAAATGAAGAGTCAGAGGGTTTCGTTCGGGCCAAAATCAACGGTATACACTTCTATAGTTGCTATGCTCGGCCCAGCTGGACTATAATTGAATACCAGGAGATGCTAGATAACCTCGTGGCTGATGCTCGGGAAAGAACTCCAGTGATTATTGGCGGAGATTTCAATGCATGGGCGACGGAATGGGGCAGTAGATTTACCAACGCAAGGGGTCATGCCCTCCTGGAAACATTTGCAGCTCTCAACGTAGGCATCGCAAACGTAGGTAGGGCTAACACCTTCCGCAGAGCAGGCATGGGCTCAATAATTGATATCACGTTAGCGAGTAACTCCATCCTGCGGGGAATTAAATGGAGAGTCAGTGAAGATTATACCCACAGTGACCACCAAGCTGTTATAATTGACATCGGTAACGCCAGAAGCACTCACCGCCCGCGATCGACTGGTCCGAAATGGCAGGATAAGCTCTTCGACAAAGATACATTCGCGGAAGTGGTTGACACCTTCACGCTAGTCCAAGGATCGGCAGAAAATTCAGCTCGCCACCTCACCCAGTCCATCAACATGGCGCGCGATGCATCAATGCCCAGGAGGACCTCAAGTAGAAGACGCCTGCCTTGCTACTGGTGGAACGATGAGATCAGGGTACTTAGAGCAGAGTGTCTACGGGCAAGGCGCAAAGTACAAAGATCGCGAAACACACCCAACTTTCAGGAGTACCTATCGTCCTTTAAGCTGGCGCGAAAACAGTTAAGCAGAGTTATCAAGGAGAGCAAAGCAAGATGTTTCAGACAGCTCTGCGATGAAGCTAACGTAGACCCTTGGGGCACGGCGTATAGGATGGTGATGAGAAAGCTTAAGGGCGGCAACTCCCCGCAGATAACATGCCCGTTAATGCTGAAGTCAATAGTAGAACATCTTTTTCCAAGGAGAGCATCTACTATGTGCGCAATCACCAGAGAAAACTTTACAGAGGTAATCCCAGTGATTACAATAGAGGAATTGACAATCGCATCCAGAAAGATAGGTGACAACAAGACGCCCGGACCTGACGGCATCCCTAACAAAGCAGTGAAAGCCGCTGTTCAAAAAAGGCCAGACATCTTTATTGCAACAATGCAAAAGTGCCTAGAAGAAGGAATTTTCCCTAAGCAATGGAAACTGCAACACCTCGTTTTATTGCCAAAAGGAAACAAACCGTCGGGAGACCCATCGTCGTATCGCCCGATATGTCTACTGGACACAATGGGAAAGATCCTGGAGCGAATCATTTACAACAGATTGCTCACAATAGCGGAGGAGAAAGGGTCTTTGTCCAACCAGCAATTCGGATTCCGAAAGTCTCGCTCAACAATTGATGCCATTAAAGCTGTAGTTAATATAGCAGCGGAAGCAATTGAAGGTGAAAGATGGCGATACGGCACCAAGGAATACTGTGCAGTAGTGACGCTAGATGTCAAAAACGCATTTAATTCGGCAGACTGGCCCACTATAAGAAGATCTCTTGCTAGGATGGATACACCATCTTACTTGCTGCAGATAATGGCGAGCTACTTTACCAACAGGAAACTGAGGTATGATACCGACGAAGGAGTGAAGTACTACGATGTTACAGCTGGGGTCCCGCAAGGATCGGTGCTGGGCCCATTACTATGGAACATAATGTACGACGGAGTTTTACGACTACCACTGCCACCTAAAGTGAATATAATTGGATTTGCTGACGACATCGCTGTTGTTACAGTAGCAAAACAAATCAGTGAAGTAGAATCAGCTACAAATGTGGCAATCAGTCAAATCAAAAGCTGGCTAGGATCCGCCGGTTTAGAATTAGCTGACCACAAAACTGAAGCTGTTCTAATAACCAGTCGGAAATCTGTGGAATATATGAATGTACAGGTTGGAACCCAAATCATCAGATCCAAAGAAGCAATCAAATACTTAGGAGTAATGCTCGACAATAGACTGCGGTTTAAACAGCATGTTGATTATTCGAGCAAAAAAGCGTCACGACTTCAGGCAGCACTCTCAACGATAATGCCCAACATTGGAGGACCTGGATACGCTAGGAGGATCCTACTATCCAGAGTTGTCAGTTCAGTCCTTCTTTATGCGGCTCCGGTTTGGGCGGGGGCTCTCGCGACCAAAGAAACAAGGAGGAAACTTACATCAGCCTACAGACTCTGCGCTATAAGGACCATCAGTGGTTTTAGAACTATCTCTGACGAAGCAGCCTTTGTCATAGCAGGAATGGTTCCTATCGACATCCTCGCGAACGAGATGCAGAGAATCTACAATCGGAGAGGCTCGAGCCATCAAGAGGCTAGCGAAAGAAGAAGAGTTATAGAAGAAGAAAAAGCAGCTTCAAGAGCTGTGTGGCAAGATCGATGGGATAATGCGGTTAAAGGCAGATGGACCTATAAATTAATCCCCACCATCGACATTTGGATAAACCGAGCACATGGGAACTGCACCTACCACCTCACGCAGTTCCTGTCTGGCCATGGAGGTTATCGCAAATATCTTTACCGGTTTGGACACGATAGCTCTCCGTTGTGTCCAGAATGTCCAGACCAGGAGGAAGATACGGAGCTTGCAGTCTTCTACTGTAGGCGATTTGAAAACTGGAGAAACGAACTTCCCAGTCCCCCATTCCTCATAGATCATTTGGTACAATCTGAGGAAAAAGGGATGGAAATTTGCGCGTTTATTACGCACGTGCAAATGCAGCTTCGAATTCAAGAAAGAATATGTCGAGAAGCAGAAAGTACAGCATAAATTGCTAACCAGCCCCGCGAAGTAATACCTAACGGCAGTCCCGCGGGGAGAGTGGTAGAAGTGTGTAGGGTGTGTGTTTAGTACATAGGCGTATTCCTGAAATCGATTACTCAGGTTTGCGAATCGTGCATGCTAGTAGCACTCGGGCTATTAGTATCTATGAAGATTACACATCCCTGGCGCAACCTAAAAAAAAAAAAAAAGCCACCGAATTCACCTGATTTGGCTCCGTGTGACTTCTTTCTGTTCAATCGAGTTAAAAAACCATTACGGGGAACGCGTTTCAGCAGCCGAGAGGAAGTAATGGAAAGGAAAAATCGCAGGAAGCACTGATGGACATACCGAAAACCGAATATAAAAAATGTTTCGAAGATTGGATCAAGCGCTGGCATAAGTGTGTTGCAGTCGATTGGGATTACTTTGAAGGGGACAATATAGATTTAGATGAATAAACTTGTATTTTTAATTTTCTGAAGAAATTCCGGGAACTTTTTGATCAAGGTGGTATACCATATGTCTCCGGATTTTCGATGATCTTTTCACAAAAGGATCACATTTTTCGAAAATTTCCTGCACGTTTTTTAGATGATCCTGCGCGTTTCTTAAATCGCTCAATTTAAAGTCTAGTTGAGGATCTTTCGCAGCGTCATCGTCCTTTTCAGCGTCCTTATCATCAGAATTGACTGTTTCCAAATCAATAAGCTATTCGGCTAACAATTCTTCATCATGTGGTATGACTAGTTTCTCTATGTCAGCAGCCTCTAAGTTGTCAAAGCTAAGACGCCTGCCTAAGCTGACAATTTCATCTTGAATCTGTTCAGGTGTAGGCTCTCCAAGCCCGTCGGCCGGTGTAGGGAGGAACTTCTGGGCATAATTTTCTCCAGGATGCTTGCAAACATTTTGTTAATACTTTTTCCTAAGCTTTTTCTATCAATTGGATGCCGTGCAAAATGTTGAATTCTTTCCAAAATTCTTTTAAGCTCTTATCGCTGCCGTTTGTTTCATCAAATGCTGTGTATTGATGCTTAAAATTAGCAATTGGGTATTGGTCGATTGGTTGCAGAAGTGAAGTCGTATTAGGTGGTAGAAAAACAACCTTCACTTTCCTACCGACAAGTTTTCTAAATCAGTTCGATGTTCGGGGGCATTGTCTAAGAGTAGCAATGTTTTATTGGCGAGATTATACTCACCATAGAACTTTTCTACACCTGGACAACAATTGTCTATAAGCCATTCCTCGAAAAGAGATTTTGTGACCCAAGTCTTTTTGTTTGCCTTCCAAATTAAAGGTAATTTTTCTTTTATACAAACTTTTTTGCTCTGGGATTAAGAGATTGGTAAACTAACAAGGGTCTGATTTTTAAAGTTCCTGTTGCGTTTTCACCTAGTAATAATATTAGTCTGTCTTCTGCAACGACGTAATCCATAAAAACGACCAGGAATCAATAATACAACAAAGGCATACACGAGCGCATATGCAATTCAGCGAAAACATTAAACGAATTATAGATAGATACTATTGGCCAACCATGGCAAAGATCAACCAATACCTAAAAAAATTGCGAAATATGCAACTCAGACAAATACAATCGGTACCTTATTAGACAACCGATTGGCGAGACGCCAATTCTAAAAGCAGAGGCATAATGTATGCAGAAACATTTAAAATTTGAACAGCCTTATATCCAGGCATTGACTTTTCATCCTGGGCAATATAAAATCTGGTTGGCATTTTTTTCCAAAACAGTGTTGTTTCGTCTACGTTAAAAATGTGTGCAGGGCTGTAGCCACCAGTTGTTACAATTTCTATAAAGGTTTCTTGAAATGTTTCATCAGTTGAGGACTCACCTATTATCTCCTTTAATTTGTTGAACAGTCTAAGCGCCTTCTGTTGTATTAGCCATTGACTAAGTGGAATATTTCAATGTAACCATTTTTTCATTCGGGCCATGACAACAATTCTGAGCTTAGTAACTTTCGTGTCGATGGATATCGCATCTGTGATGTATTTTTTATACTTTTCTTTATCTTTTATAATTGTTCTTGCTGAAGTTGGAGGTACACCAATGGTTCCGGCTATATCTACGGCTGGTTCACCAGATTCGGGACGCTTTATTATGACTAGTTTTGTTTTTAAACTTAAGTGAGTCCTTTTCTGTTGTGGTGTACGAGCGGCTCCTTTTAAAGACAGAATCTTAATCGATTCTAAACAACATAAATTCAAATTTGTAATCTGCTGAACAAAGTTAAGAACGACTTACTACTATGACCTTTTATTACGATTTGAATCTCGAAGATGCACTACCACTAACCCGAGCTAAAAATGTATGTAAGTGGATACCTGCATAGAATGCATACATACATACGTAAGTGCAATATTTTGCTGCAATTTTGTCGACGATCTTGAAAACCGTAAAAAAATTGGCAACATCTTGGAATCATTTTTATTTTTATTTCAGACGATATTACAGCGAAGATATCCAACGTTAAGCGAGGTATGGTAATAATTCGTTGCTGACGTCAAAGCCAAACACTGCGCTGGGCAACGTTAACCGGAGTACACTTGTATATCAAATAAACGTTTTTTAAGCCATAACAGTTCAATAAATTTGTATATTTATTTGATTGTGATACGCATATCTTCCTTATATGCAATTATATACTGAAGACGTGTATCTTGTGAAAATGTTATCTCAATTAATCATAAACACAAATTGTATTATGATTTTAGCCATGTGCCAAATTCCTTGGAATATCCTTAAATATTCCATTAAGATGCAAGGACCTACCAGGTGCTAAAAGTCTCAGCAGTACAGTTGTGCAAACAATACAATTCGATATGTCATTCAGTAGTTAAGTACATACTTGAACCTGTTAACATCCTTTATTCCCATTCACTTCAATCCTCTTGGGTTTAGAAACAAAAAAAAAAAAAATACGATCGGCTTTTTACCAAAAAGAGTCAATTATCGTGAGATAATTGAAAAATCATATTTATGCGTGACAATCTAACAAAAATTCAACACTTAAAGTGAGCATGTTACCATTCATTCAAGAAGTCTTTTTTCCTGAATGGTTCCATTCATAGATGTTATTTTCTTTGAGTACAATACTGCGGTAACCCACAAACAAAGGAACAGCAGGATTAGAGTTGAACATCGATTAGAAAGACCATTCTGCAAGGATCGTTTCAAGTGGCGATTCCCATGTGCAGGCGATTTTGTTTGCTTTGAAAGGATCTTTAATATCGACACGCTCATCATTATCGATTTCAAGTGAGAAAAATTGTGACATAAAAAGGATTTCTCTGTTCGATTCGGTTTTCTTTAAAGGATTAAGGGGATTTTTTTTCTAAGGATAATGTAATGAATTTTCTTCACTCACGATTTAAGTGGCGAAACATACATATGTACCCAAAGAGGTACAGATACAACGTCTTTAAAGTGCAGTTTTGTAATTGATCCCTACTACCTTCGTTATGCAACTTCTTTCCTTTCTAAATCTGTAAGACATCCGCACGCTATAAGTCAAAACCATTTACTCGTGGTATCTTGGTATACTTTCACTTAGATCTTCATCAATATACAAAGTATACCCCATCACAGCAAAGTAAATGAATAATTAATTAAAAAATCATTCCCTCCTAACAGGTGATCATTATTCAAAGCAAAAGTCTACAGGTACAGTCCAATCCCTACAATTAGTTTTCTTTGATTGACCGTTTAAACTCGCCTGCATGATAATTAATTCAATTAAAAGGCAGACAAATTTTTGAAAATCCAAACAAGATAACCCTTTTTAGCTGCAATTAAGTCTCTGAAATATCTTCATCCAGAGCCCAAGGCTCAGATGGAGCCTCACCACTGTATGATGTGCACACAATCAATCAGAGCGCGATAATTGAAATATGCAGCTTAGGAAGGCGAACTACTCGTATCTTTGTATATGAGATGTCACTTCTCGAACCACATGCACCTGACAGTTGGTATTTTGTTGTCATTAATTTTTTGATTTTTATCACGCATCTCGGATTGAGATACGCGCTCCTATGTAATGCTCTGAGATGCAAGTTCATTCATCAGTCAAACAGTCATGACATGAGGTAGTTTTCTTTCGATTGACAGTTCGGTGGAAAAATATTTTGATTCGATTTTGAGTAATGAAGATTATGGTTGGCGCTTCTTGAAGACGTCTTCCACTTGGGTGAGCGTATATTTGTTTTGAGATTTTCATTTTTAATTGCTTTGGTGAATAGCGTGAGAATGGATAATTAAGGGCGAATTAGTGGAGAGAAAGTTTTTGTAAGACGAGGACGGGATTCCAAGGGATTTCATATGCAGTAGTTAGAAGGGCGGACAGAAACGCCTGAAGGACCCCCCACTATTCTAATTTACTCCCAGATCTTATGTATGTCTTCAATCTAGTGGTGGAGCAGATCAAAAATTCATTCCTCTTCTGGTAAACAGTAGTGATCCAGTAGTATAATGCCTATATAACGAATGATTAGTATATCGAATGCTTTTTCAAAAATATTAGTCGCCCTAAATATCCGTACCGAACGAAAGTTAAGATGAGTATTCGAAGCAGCGAGTGATTTCTTCTTAGATACACATCTAAATGGGGATTATTTATTTTTCTTAGATAGAATGTACAATAGGTATAACTGTGAAGGCGATCTGTCGTTGGCTACTCTTTTGAAATTTGTGTTCAATGTAATCTGCTTAATCATCTTTAACAGACTCTTGCTCAAACAACGCTACCCAATTACCCAAATTTGTTTTGAAAAACAGTCGTTTATTCGTGAAACTTGTGCATGACTTCTTCATTTTTATGCGGGATCTGGATTGCTATTAGTAGGAAGACTATTGATCGCTTAAAATGCCGTTTTGGCCATTAGCGATCAGGTTTGTGTTCAAGTGCTTGCTTTACCTCTTCGAAGTGGTCCCCGGTAGCTTATACATCTAGACTAAAAGTATAATAGTGCCTCAATCCCAGACTATGTAACGTCGGCTAGCTTTCTGTGTTACTGAAATAATTGTGCTTTCGAAAAAGAAACCCTGCCTCGAATAAGGACTGATGAAACTCTGACGACCTTTGGCTGTCGTACGTGGACAAAGATTTGTTTCTGGAATGTGAAGATCCTTCTAGGCCAACACAATGCCAGATGCCTAGAATTAGAAAGTGAAATATGTCGGATATTTGCGTTCGAAATCTTGGGACTAAGTGAGATAAGGTGGTTTAATGCGGGTGAGTTCCAATCTCCAACAGATAAGGCTATCTTACTCTACTCAGAAAAACCGTCCGGAAGTGCATGAGAACGTTGAGTGGGGTTACTTTTAACTCGTAATGCACGCAAGGCCTCATATCTAGGAAACCACTCAGCGAAATAATACTGACGGCCAGATTCAGGACATGAGTAAAAAACGTCATGATCATTTAGTGTTACGCTCCCAAGAATTTAGCGTTCGTTGATTACTGAAACACCAATTGTTATGCCACACGTACCTTTCTTATATAATTTGCCCGCCGAAGGGATTATGAATAGCCTTATATTGATGCTCAGGGCACGGGTGGGTGGGAAAAGGGAGAAGAGGAACAGAAGAGATGCTTACTTACTTACGTCCTATGTCCCCTTGTGAGTCCTAGGGCCTCTACTATGCCTACTCGCCATCGTGTACGTTTTCTGGCAATGCGTCTGAACTCTCCCCAACTTTGCTCCAACCGGCCGTGCCTCCTTCTCGACTGTTCTGTGGCATGTTCTCTTCGGATTGCCAGGTCTTCTGCCATCCTGAGTTAAAGGGTTCCATTGCATACCATGGTACGCTATGGAACTGTCGCCCTTTCGGAACGTGTGACCAATCCACTGCCACTTCCGTCGTTGGACGGTTGTGGTGTTGATGTGCGCAGGGTGTTGATGTGGTCGACACAGGAGGATCCAGAGCAGAAACCTGTTTGTTCGGCATCGAATGTGTCTTCGAGACGTTGTTTGATTCTCTCCCGGATGATTTTAGCTATTATCTTAGCTACAGCAGACAGCACGCATATACCCTTCCAGTTTCCGCACTCCATTAAACTTCCTTTCTTAGGAAGCTTGACTATCATTCCCCTTGTCCACTCGCCGGAAAAGCTCTCAGTTTCCTAAGCTCTCTCTATAAGTGGAAGTAGAAGCTCAGCCGATGTTGTGGGCACTGCTCGGAAGAGCTCTGATGGAATGCTCTTTTCATCTCTTGAGCTGACCCTCATCCGAAATGAGCAAGGTTCCGTTTAGGCTTTTCACTGCTTTCTCACCTTCGCGAAGTTAGTTATGCTTCTGTATCCAGCGCGTTAATGTAGTTGTGCTTGTCACGTCGCATGCTACGCTGAACTTCTTTCATATTCATGCTATGTAGGGACCAGTGCTGTCACTTGGATTTAGAAAAAAGTGGTAGATTGGACAACCAAATGTGGTAGACTTACGAAAAGGGTGGTAGATTTGATATAACATTGGCACGTTCATATATACCAATATGTTCTTACGATGTTTGCATATTATTTATTTAAATAAATAATATTCAAACATTTGCAATTTGAGCAGAAATGAAAAAGCAACTTGCGTTAACTGCAAAGGAAGGCACCCAGCAAATTATCGCGGTTGCGAGGTCGCTAAGGAATTACAGATGCGACGGAAAAAATCTACAACGCCGATTGTACGGGGAATGAAATCAGTCGATCGGGCTCCTAAGTCGGAAGAACGTATTGCTAAGCAGACTGAGCGGGCTCGTAAGCCAGTTGTACAGATTCCTAAGCCGACTGAAAGGACGCTCGAATCAGCAGTGCGGACTCATGAAACAGTCAATCAGCATTCTAAGCCGGTTAAATGTACGTCAGAGTCGTCCACTAAAAAGGCTGAACGAAAAATAACCTCGGATAAGCCAGCGAACCCCGTTTGACTTATTCTCAGGCTGCAGTCAAAGCAACCAAACGAAACGACGGACCACCCACTGATCCGTTGAATGAACTTCTGAACTGCATCTACGCTAAGTTCGAGGAACAACGTGAAATTAACAAACGGATTCTCGAACGTCTCAGTAACGTAAGTAAATATGGACTCTTTGCTTAAAATAGTAACATGGATTGCAAATGGACTCTTACAAAAATCTAACGAACTAGAAATGTTTCTAATAAGAGAAAATATCGACATATGTTTGATCTCCGAAACCCATCTAACAAGGGAATCGCAAATAAAGATAAGAGGCTTATCACGCCTGTAATCCTTCTGATAGAGCGCGGGCGGTTCGTCCTTATTCATTAAAACTAACATCGAACACTCAGTCGATATTAGCATAGAGGAAAAACTTCAGTTGTGTGCGGTAAGGGTTAAAAATAAACACCTGAGCTACAATATAGCATCTGTTTACTGTCCGCCGCGATGCCCGCTAGAAAAAGAGGACTACTTTCGTGTCTTCAATGCCCTTGGTTCAAATTTTCTTATTGGTGGAGATTTCAACGCGAAGCACACCTTCTGGGGTTCAAGATGTACATCTTCTTCGGTTGTTGTTTTTATTCGTCTGGAAAACCGACCTATTGGCCAACCGATTCAGGAAAAATTCCCGATCTTATCGATTTTTTTGTTACAAAAGGCATTTACGAGAAGTTTATTACAATCAAAGAATGTTTTGATCTCTCTTCTGACCACTCGTCGGTAATTTTATTACTTGGAGAAGCGCTGATCAAGAAAAAAGGGCCTCCAAGACTTACTAGCAATAGAACAAACTGGGCGGGCTTTAGAAATGATTGCGAAACAAATATCGCCTTAAATGTTTCACTTAAAACACCTTGTGAACTAGAGGACGAAGTTGATCGTTTCGTGAAAACAATCCAAAGAGCGGCGTGGAAAAACACTCCTTCTAGAAGCTATAAGATCAACCGCAACGAAAAGTATCCCAGAGAAATCATTGAACTGGTGAGAGAGAAACGAAAAGCACGAAAGAAATGGCAAATCACTCGTGCACCGCAGCATAAAACGGTCCTTAACCGACTATGCAATCGCCTTAGAGATAGTATTCGCGAATTTAAAAGCAATAAGATAGCGACCTATCTTGAAAATCTCTCCGGTGAAAGAGAATCAAATTATTCGCTTTGGAAAGCGCTAAAAGGCATCCGGAAACCTCAAATGCAAGCACCACCAATTCGGAAAAACGATGAAAACTGTCCCAAGAGCGACAAAGAAAAGGCAGAACTTTTTGCTTTGCACTTAGAAGAAACGTTTAAGCCATTCGACGGCCCTTCGTTAACGCCCGACTCCCCAGTCACGACATCTGACAACTTTAAAGTAAAAAAAGTTGCATTGATTGAACTGAGGGAAGTGATTAAAAATTTAAAGACGAAAAAAGGTCCGGGTTACGACTTGATAACGGCGCAGGTAGTTAAAGAATTGCCGAATAAAGCTATTATCAAACTGCTCTATTTGATCAACGCTTCGTTCCGATTGCTCTATGTTCCGAAACAATGGAAATCCGCCGAGATTATAATGGTCCCGAAACCAGGCAAACCGCTAAATGAGAAGAAATCATATCGGCCTATTTCCCTACTGCCGATTATCTCAAAAATATTTGGAAAACTACTTTCCAAACGTCTACAGCCCATAATCGACGAAAGACGTCTCATTCCTGACCATCAGTTTGGATTTGGAATCAAGCATTCTACAATTGACCAAGTCCACAAAATAACTGACGTGATTGAGAAAGCTCTGGAAGAAAAAAATATTTGTTGTGGTGTATTTCTTGACGTCTCACAAGCTTTCGATAAGGTTTGGCACGAAGGCTTGGAGTATAAATTGCAACGACTACTGCCATGGCAACTCTTTTTAATCTTACGATGGTACCTCACCGCGAGATTCTTTCGTGTTAAGCACGTAAATGATTACTCTGACTTCAAGGAGATTGCAGCCGGAGTCCCGCAAGGAAGTATCCTTGACCCACTTCTATATGTACTCTACACGCGTGACATCCCGCAAGAAAGAAACTGTGTCGTTGCCACGTTTGCGGACGATGCGGCGATATTGACAACGGGCGATACCATTGAAGCAGCAACCGGAAAGCTTCAACATGCTATTAATAAAGTCCACGCTTGGACGAATTCTTGGCGTATTGTGCTGAACGAAAGCAAATCTACTCACGTCAACTTTACGTACAAAAAGTGGATAGATTGCCTGTATATCTAAACTCGGCTCGAATACCGTACGCGAACGAAGCAAAATATCTAGGAATGACTCTAGATGTTAAGCTTTAATGGAAATTGCACGTAAAAAAGAAACGCGACGAACTCGAAAACAAATACCGACAAATGTACTGGTTATTCGGAAAACATTCGAACTTGAGCCCACATACGAGTAACAAACTGCTTATCTATAAGCAAGTGCTAAAGCCAGTGTGGACGTATGGTATACAACTATGGGGTTGTACCAAGAAAAGTAATAGAAACATCATACAAACTTTTGAAAATAAAGTTCTTAGAACGATCGTTAACGCACCGTTGTATGTACGTAACGAAGATATTCATCGGGATCTGGGAATTCCCAGCGTCGTCGAAGAGATAACAAAATTTGCGCGTAAACACAAAGATCGTGTTCACGGCCATTTTAACCGTACTGTCATTCAACTACTTGACGCGAACAATTCAATTCGTCGTCTTCAAAGGACAAAACCTTTTGACCTCGTGCCATAGCATATGAAGGTCGTGAAAAAGGCAGGAACTTTTATTGGAATTTAACCTGTCTAAAGTGCTACATTTATTTTCAATCACATACGAACATCTTTTTCTATAATCAAGATTCTCGTAAGCGAAAATAAAACTGCTGGATAAGCACTGACTTAGTTGTAGTATTAATTTTGAAGAGAGGTCTTATTTTAGTGAGTAAAAATCTCACACTACCATAAGCACGCGCGGTCGGGCCTTATGGTGTCTTTGGAAGATTTTTCACCTGCTCTCGGCAAAAAAAAAAAAAATTTATTTAAAGAAAAATATAACATGCATACGTATAATATATTTAACTATACAAACAAGAACGAAAACATTGCATCGAATGATGTGTGGATGAGGATGACGAGAAAGGTTTTCCATACACATGAATGAAAAATTAATTGAATGTGGGTATATGTTGAATTTTCGAAACGAATTTTCCCTTCTGGTGGAGTATCTGCAACGCGAGCTTTCAGTTGGTTTCGTTCGTCAATTCGTCTCCAGGTATTCTCGGAAAGCCACGCCCTATGTCCTCTCTGCGATTGACCGACAATTCCTTCAGCACCAGATTGTCACATTTTTCACACCACACCAGTCTTGGATGGTTGCGGACAGTGAGCTGTTGATTGCTTCCACACCTTGCGAAATGTGCTCCTAAACTTGAAGGATCACTTACTCTACCGATGTTAAACCTGGGCATTCTTGTGTTGTCGCGGGATCTTCGAACTGCAGCAGTGCGTAGTTGGAGAGTATCTATCATAAGATGATGATCTCGTATTATCTCTTATTATTAAATACAGAGCCTGGTAGATCATTTCACAAACGTGTCGTTCGGCTTATAAAGGAATCCCTATATTTGACAGCACGCCCGAAGTTGCGGTTGGGGGTGAACTGATGTGCATTCAAAGCATGAGCCGTATTGCGGGTTAAGTTTTGAAGGGAAGGAATGCAACTAGATACTTCGCTAGACAATTTTTTATAAAAAATAACGATAACATAGGGAAAGACACGAGACACTTCGACGATGTTCAACATCGTGAGACTATTTAATTCATAATGTCTCTATCACCTTAAAGTCTTAACGCGCGATTCTGTACCCTATCTAGAATGTGCAAAACGCTCTTGGGATTAAATTTCCATTTTTCGTTCGACTGCATTCTGCCTCCACCCTTATTGAAAGTCATAATTTCCGATTTTTCCAAGTTAACTAAAAGGTTCCATAAGCAACAGTATTCATATAAACGATCATAAGCTGGAGAGATTCTGGTGAATTTGCAAGCAGAACTACATATGTCGTCAGCAAACATGAGGGCCTTTGTGCATGATCCAGAAAAGTGTATACCTCACGGGCAAACAATCGGTAAGATGGTCAATAAACACCACAAAAAGGCATGGGCTGAGCGCACATCTTTGTCTGACTTCTGATTTTGCTTGAAACCACTCGGAATTCGCTCTCCATCCCATACCGCCGCCAGAGCATCTGCGTAAAGTCTTTCCAAAACCTTTACAAATTTCTGCATCATTCCAATGTTATAAAGCTTGTAGAACAAAGCATTTCGATCCATGGTGTCAAAAGCTGCTTTGAAGTCTTTTCGAGTATAGTGCCATGAATTGATCTTTCGATAAAAAAAGGTTTTCGACGAAAAGTTGATTTTTCGTGCTATTTCTTTTAATTTAAAGTTCAATTGAGCTTCAAAAGAAAACATTATTTGGGTTAAAACGGAATTCACATTACCAATTCTTTAATGCTTAAATTACAACAAAAACATACGTGCATACTCCTAGATATCCATTTGAATAGGTACGTTCTCCGTTATTTGTCTTGCAATTCGCGACCCACAGAGAAGGTCAAAAGGACACCGGTCCACTAGCGGTGCCTCTGCCTTGTGACAATAGTTTGAATTAACCTTTTTCTTAGAAGATTTCATTCATAGTGGCAGTAATTGTAAATCTAATGTCGACCATGCATTTCAATGCCATTATAGTACAATATAAATTCTTTCACCATCCTCATTCATAGACTCTGCAATTAAACAATATTTCATATTTCTTCGGGACCACCAGCACTTAGGTTCGAGCGAAAAGTCAGACCTATTCTTAGACTACCCTTGCATTACTCACCTGTCATCAAGCAGTTCACCAAATTTCATTCAAAAAATTCCACGCAATTGAATTCGAAGACAAATAAATCTCCCGACGTTCACATCCATTATATGCACTACGTTCTGCAAAGAAAAGACGTTAACGCGCGACATAGTTAATTGTCCTCTTTCCCTATCGAGGACCGTGCATCTTGCTGCACATCTCCACTGAAGTGGCAGTTTCCACCAATTTATGTGAAACACAATCGAGACCCATTACCTTCTATTACCTGTGTGTGCCCAATGAATGTCTTTATTACTTGTTCTGCGGACCATTAATGTGCTGTTTTCCCTCTCGGCCTATTGAGTCCACCATCCCAGCTGAAAGGAGTCCTCCTGCAGAAGGTCATTATTCAAAAAGTAATAAATTTGGAAAATTTTTCCTAGTTTCGTAGCGCGCACATTAATCCCCTATAATGGGCAATTGTGGGGTCCTATCCTTGTACATTTTTTTTCTCTTCCTCTCATCTTCTTCATCGATTCTCTTTCAGTTTACATTCATTGAGATACTTTATTGCAAAGATTTATTTCTATAGGATCGATGGGAGAGTTGAAAAAAAAAAAAAAAAAAACATTATCACACTTTTGGTGGGCAAACAAAAGTCAGGGCGACTCAAAAACGATACAATACTCGTAAATAAGATTTTTCCAATCTTCGGATTTTTTTTTTTTTGTAAAACAGTTTTCCTATAAACTTGTTCCCGGAGATAACTTATTCGAGAGGTCCGTGTGTTTTCGGAACGATAAAACATACTAAGCTGATTTTAATTGGATTTTGCTGGTGATCGACGATCGGTAAATCTAATTTAATGCTGGTTGCCTCCTCGGGAACGGGGTGATATTTAATTTTTAATTATTATTTCGTAATATTTATGAATTGGTAGTATTTATGTATATATGTTGTCGTTTGCTTTGGTAAAACGACTTGTTTAGGGGCTTAGGTTCCAGGTGTAGGTAGGGTGTACCTACCTATACATCGCTATAAAGTATGTCAGGCTTTATCTATTGGAATTTAACATTTTTATGGAATAAACAATATCAATAGAGTTGTGAAATTAAGTTATGTGATTTGGTTCAATTAAGTGACGCGGTAGGTGGTATTTGGTACCTACTGCGGGTGGTGTGCGTGAATAGAAAAATTAGATTGTAATTTATTTCTCATCGATCTTGTTATTGGTTATTGTTGTACATACTGCTATATAGGATGAATAGATCTAGTTAGCTGGAAAAATTGAGGACATACCAAATTTACAAGACACTGCCCCCTGAAATGGTAATATTTGGTCGCTTTACGGTGCTGGTCGAGGTTTTTCTATAATAAATGCAACTCTCCCAATTCAATAAGCAGCCAGATATACATATAGATGTATCCAATATGCAGGAGTAGATAATACAACATGTTAATGGATTAAATACATCTAGAAGGCAGAACAATTAAGATGTTAACAATAAACTTAGAGTCGCTACTACGAAAATTCCTCCCAAGATGGATTCCTCTTCACCTTATTCTGGTCCATCGTACCAAATCAACTGCTGAAAATACTCAGCGATGAAGGCTTCTATGTTCCATGTTACGCAGATGATATTGCGGCACTAATCAGAGGCGAATTCGAAGAAACAATATTAGATCTCTTCCAGATGGGACTGAATCTATTTGCTGATTGGTGCTAAAGTTCTTGAGTTCAACCCTAAAATAAGTACCATAACCGTATTCACCAAAAGAAGAAAACGAGAAAGCACTCACACTTGGGCCAGTAGCGCTACAACCAAGTTCGTGATGAAGTGCTTACTTTACCTCCTAGTGGTGGTCCCCGGGCAACTATACGTATAAACCCTTATACGTTTAGGCTAAAATTGCAAGTGCGGGTTGTCTAGGGCCTTGATTCTAGACTAGGTAACGTGGGCCAGCAACCTGCGTTATTGAAACCAGCTCGCTACAGAAACCGAAACTATGCCTCCGATAAGGAATGATCATATGTTGACGACTTTGGCTATTGTACCCGGACAAAGATAGGTTTCTGGAATATAAAGACGTTCCTCGACTCGAGAAGCGAAGGTCCTTACAATGCCAGATTCCTTCAATTGAAAAAAGAACTCTTGCGACATAAACTGGACATTTTGGGGGTAAGTGAAATAAGATGGTTAGAAGCGGGCGAGTACCAGTCTCCAACGCGTAACACTGTACTACTCTGTTCTGGAAGACCATCCGGAAGTCCGCGGGAATATGGAGTCAGAGCTAACAACAACAGCACGCAAGGGCCTAATTTACTGGCAGCCTCATGGTGATAAGATTATGATGGCCAGATTCCGGACTAGAGTGCGTCACCATTATACAGTGTTACGCCCCAACGAATGTTTCACCTCAGGACGAAAAGGAGAGCTTCTACAATCTCTTAAGTGCCGTCTTCAACACAAAACCAAATGGAGACATTGTTATAGTGGGGGGGGATTTGAATGCCAAGGTAGGCATTGACAACGTAGCGCTCAAATATGTAATCGGGAAGCATGGACTAGGCATCCGCAATGACAACGGCGAAAGGTTTGTGGATTTCTGCAATGCCAACCGCCTTGTGATAGGTGGCACCATGTTTGAGCACAAGACCTGCCACAAAGTCAGTTGGGTTTCCAACGACAGGCAAGCAACCTCCAACCAAATTGACCAAATTGCGATCAGCCACCGCTTTAGAAGTAGTCCCCTGGACGTCCGAAACGGGCGAGGGGCAGATGTATGGATAGTACGAGATCACCATCTTATGATAGCTACTCTCCAACTACGCACTGCAGCAGTTCGAAGATCCCACGACAACACATAAATGCACGGGTTCAACATCGATATACTTAGAGATCCCTCAGTGCGCCAACAATTAAGGGAGCACTTTTCGCAAGGTGTGGAAGCAATCAGCCATTTGTGTGCTGTGAAAATTGTTTTCACGTCTGGTGCTGAAGGAATTGTCGGCCGATCGCAGAAAAGACATAGGGCGTGAGTTTCCGAGGATACCTGGAGACGGATTGACGAACGAAAACAGCTGAAAGCTCGCGTTGCAGCTACTCCAATAGCAGGGAGAAGCGAGCTAGAGTCCCTATATCGCATGAGGATGAGAGAAGTTCAGCGTAGCGTGCGACGTGACAAGCGCAACTACACCAACGCGCTGGCTACAGAAACAGAAGAAGCTGCACGGAGGTGCGACAGCACGACCGTCTACAGAATCACGAAAGAGCTGACAGGTGGTCGCAGCTCCAGCCAACACCCAGTGAAAAGCCTAGACGGCTCCTTGCTCATTTCAGATGGAAAGAGCATTTTGCTACGGTTTTGAACCGTGTAGTCGCTAGCGATATGATCCCAAATCAGACTGAGATGCCCGAGGTGAGAAGTTCCTGAATACGCACCACGACTCCCAGTAAAGATGAGATCATTACCGCGATCGAGGCACTCAAAACCAACAAGGCGGTAGGACTTGACGGTATTCCAGCAGAGCTCTTACGAGCAGCGCCCACAACATCGGCTGAGCTTCTGCTTTCACTTATAGATAGAGCTTGGGAAGCTGAGAGCTTTCTTAACGCGTGGGAAAGGGCATGATCGTCAAGCTTCCTTAGAAAGGAAATTTAATGGAGTGCGGAAACTGGAGGGGTATATGCGTGCTGCCTGCTGTAGCTAAGGTAATAGCTAAAATCATCCTGGAGCGAATCAAACAACATCTCGAAGACACACTCGATGCCGTACAAGCAGGTTTCCGCTCTGGATCCTCCTGTGTCGACCACATCAACACCCTGCGGATTATCATCGAGCAGTGTGTTGAATATCGATCGCCACTGCACCTGCTGTTCATCGATTTTGAGAAAGCGTTCGATAGTGTCAACAGGGAGTTTATTTGGCGTGCCTTACGCAGGAGAGGTATTCCCGATAAACTAATTGCTATTATCAAAGCTACATATGAAGGCTCCAAGTATCACGTTCTGCACAGGGGAAGGTTGTCTGAGGAATTTAAGATCCAAAGTGGGGTAAGACAAGGCTGTATCCTTTCACCAATATTATTCCTATTGGTGATTAGCGATGTGCTTCATGCAGCTTTGTCGACGGGAAACGGAGGAATTCGATGGACTCTTACATCTCAACTGAAACATCTTGACTACACTGACGATGTATGCTTACTATCCCACAGAATTATGGACCGCTACCAAATGACAGCAGATGTGGAGAGGGAGGCAGGCGTCGTCGGGCTGAAAATTAATACGGCAAAAACTAAAATTATCAGCCTTGGAACTAACTCATCGGCTCAAATATGCATTGCTGGACAACCGGCAGAGAGAGTAGAGGATTTCCAGTATCTTGGGAGTATTGTCTCGACCGATGGTGGAACCGAACTGGATATAGTCAACAAGATCGCCAAAGCAAAGTCCGCGTTCGGGGTGTTGTCCAAAATATGGCGAAGCAATGCAATCTGGTTGAGCACCAAGATAAGACTGTTCCGCTCCAACGTTGAATCCGTGCGGTTATATGGTTGGAGCACGTGGAGAGTGACCCCTACTATCATCCGAAAGCTGCAAACGTTTGTTAATAGGTGCCTGCGCAATATCTTAAGGATTTTCTGGCCCAATGGTATCTCTAATGAACACCTTTATGAGAGAACGGGTCAGGAACCAATAGGCACAACCATCCGACGGCGGAAGTGGCAGTGGATCGGTCGCACGTTCTGTAAGGGTGACAGTTCCATAGCGAGCCATGCTATGCAATGGAACCCTTTAAGTCAGGATGGCAGAAGACCTGGCGGTCCGAGGAGAATATGGCACAGAACAGTCGAGAAGGAGGCACGGCAGTTAGGGAAAAGTTGGGGAGAACTCAGACACATTGCCAGAAACGGTACATGATGGCGCGTAGGCGTAGTAGAGGCCCTAGGACCCACACGGGGATACAGGACATAAGTAAGCAGCAGGCGCCTTGGCAAGACAAGGGGCTGCAGAACGCTTCATTGGACCTGAACCATTTTGCGGAATAGGGGAACACACCATACGCGAGGAATTCAGAAAAATGGAGGAAGAAGACAGGGCAAGAACTCGGAACAACACCACTGGCGTGAAGCATGCTAAGAAACTACTGGGATGTTACAACCGGAAAAGATTCGAAGCCTGTATCTGCCTCAGTAAGAATAACCTACGAATCCTAACAGGCTTTCTAACGGGTCACTGCAAACTCAGGAGCATTTACTATGTATAACGAATGAAGGCCTTTGCAGATCCTGCAGTGAGTCAAGTGAGACTCCGAAACACCTTCTGGAATCTTCTGGGGCACTGACCCACAAAAGCTTGAAATACTTGGGCAAATACCAAAAACACCCTTTTTCACCAAACCTTCATTGACAGTGATGGCCTTTAGATGACTGAGTCAGACTAGTCAAAATCTTTAGTTTTGAGAGTTCAAAGTTCTAAGAGTTTGAAAGTTCATTCCTAGTGCATCATACGTCGACCGTGTTTAGGGCCACCTGCGCAGCACAAACAGTCACATGGCCTGACAGAAAGTACGGCAACATTTCGACATTAGAACTATTTATAGTGTTCAACCGAGAGCCCTTGCACCCAGCAGTGAGAGACACCTGCCATTACATATCTGCCACAACTCGCATCCACAACTAAAGTTCGGTTCATTGGGATTGCATAACACTAACGTTTCGTCTACCCGTGTTATTTAACCTGTCGGTTGAAGATTGGGCGCCCACACTTTGCTCTCATCTGTAGGATTGACCTCGCAGCATTCTAAATAAGGAACTTTTTATTGTTCACAAAAAGTAAATCATCTGACTAGGTTATAAGGATACGACCAACTAGTCACTGCACTTCACATTTCCAGAGCCACATACTGCGAATTTTAATCTCATCATCAGCCACAAGCAAACTTCCAGCTGTTTTATAAACATTCTGCCTGGCGCCTGTATTAATTGAATTCAAACTAATCATCCAGCGTCCGTAGGCTTCTTTGCATTCGATCTCAAAGCGCAGCATTATTTCGTCGAACGAAGTCATAACTTAATGCCAGCCTCACACGCAGTAGGTGTTCATTGCAGCCACATTACGCGACGGCACCATGTACTGCTAATAAGTAGGCGTGTAACTTATCATTTCTCTTCATTTCCATGAGTAACATCATAATGCTTCGCAGATATTAATAGACTTGGCTACAAGTCATTAGTACTACGGATGGACTGTGTGTAGAGGTGTCCTCCTTATGTGTTCTGCGCTCATATTTGCTTGCTTGGCGTATAGTTGACGCCTGTCTTTCGCGCAAAGGGGTGCATAAATTTTCCATAACAAATATATATTATGGGGAAATTATACATGCGAGGTTTTTGTATCATGACCTTATAGGGTAAAGGGGTTTTTGATGTATGTATAGTTCGTAACATAGATACTTCAGAGGGGAAAACGGCGAATTACCTTACATCTGACCAACTATACCATATTCTATATTTTGTTCCTCGAATAGGGTGTACTGCAATCCACTTCAATCTTCCTCCAGTTTCTCTGTACTAGTTTTTTGCATCTAGATACTCTTTTGTAAATTGATTCGAATGCAAATTCTTTTTAATTATCACCTTCACGTGTTAGGGTGGGATCTCTTGTATTTAAATCGGACGTTCTACAGCGACGTTCAGTCATTAAGACCGAACATCGTAACTTAGGCGTCTGTCAGACAAACGCGATGTACATGCATAGTTCGCTCTCGAGGAGGTGATCACTTTTAATTTGGACTTAATTTTCGCTTAACGTGTGTTTGGAGTTTCTTTTTCCATCTTTTTTTGCTGGGGGAATTTATGGAACTACATAATTGTGAATGTGGATATCAATTAAGAAACAAATGAGTATGTGATGGCAGCAAGAGTATTATGGCAGACAGACGCGCAAACACACGGCCATGGGTGTTAGTAAGGTGTCGTGTTAATTGTCTTTAAGGAGATATTCATTGTTGTTTATGTTAGAAACGGACTATTTACTTTAAAGCGGATTGCTTATTTACTCGTATATTGCAACTTTGATTTCCCATGTTTGGTTCAGTCTGGGGACCATGTTTGTTTCTGGAAAGGAAGGGAATTATGGATTAAATATAAAATATAATTAGAGCATCAATATTTATCGGGCAGGAGTGATCTTAATATCTTTAAATGCTATAAAAGCAAAATCAATTTTTCTTATGAACACTGTTTCTCGAAACATACCTTCACCATCAGTTCGATCATGTAAATTTCGTGATTTTAAAAGCATTGATAGACTGGTACTCGAAAATAGTGTTAATAGTATTCCATGGGAAAATATTTTTTACATGCCATCTTCAGATGAACACGTTGAGTTTCTGAACACTAATGTTGTTAATCTCTTTAACGAACATGTCCCTATTAAAACAAAGGTGTTAAGATCGACCTCACGGCCTTGGTTCACAAATGACATTCGTCGGCTTTTGAATAAGAGAAACGAAGTTTACAATCGGTGGAAGCAATACAAAATTGATGAGGATCGTCGTCGGTATCGCTTGCTTCGTAACCAGGTAGCCACTGCTATCCGCACAGAAAATGCAAGAGTGCTTACAAACCAGATCTCCACATCAGGTAACGGGCGAAAACTCTGGAACAACTTGCGTAGTATGGGAATTGGAAGGCAAAAACCAGACCCGCCAATAAATGCTGACTGTGATGAACTCAATTTTAAGTTCATCTCCCAAGTTCCACAGCCCTTGTCTGATCCTTCAACCCTCACGTATGAAAATCAAGCGTCTACAGGATTTAGCTTCTCCAGGGTCGGGCTGATGTGGTTGAAAGTGTGGTATCGATCAAATCGAATGCAGTAAGTCTGGACGACGTTCACCCGGTTTCCGTAAAAGCTCTCCTTCCCAAGCTTTTACCTTTTTTAACACATTTACTAAACACGGTCCTAACAATGTCTGTATTTCCTACACAGTGGAAGCTTGCAAAGGTCATTCCCATCTCTAAAGGAAGAAACAAGAATGAGTACAGACATATATCAATACTCCCATTCCTCTCTAAAGTGTTCGAGAGGATCATTCAAAAACAGATTAATACGTATCTGAACGATAAAGATTTGCTTTCCAAATTTCAATCAGGTCTTCGTCCCAATCGAAGCTGAACAACAGTAGTTCTGAACGTTGTTGATGATATTAGAAGCGCAGTAGACAGCGATCAGATAACCTTCTTGGTGCTTCTTGATTTCTCGAAGGCATTCGATTCGATAAGTCATCCCGTATTATGCAGCAAACTATCAAATCTGTACGATTTCGTACCTGAAGCAGTGAAATTAATTTTCTCATATCTATCAGGTAGAAAGCAAGCTGTAGTAATTGGAGATAAGACATCAGTATTATTAAGTTTAAAGCAAGGTGTCCCACAGGGCTCAATATTGGGGCCACTTCTTGTCTCTTTGTACATTAATGAAATTCCTGAAATTGTTGTCCAATCTCTTATACATATGTACGCCGATGATGTCCAGTTACATAAAAGTTGTCCTCTGGGACTCATAGAACATTGCGCTCAGACCATAAACGAGGACCTTCAAAATATTTATAACTGGTCGCGAGTCAGTAGCTTAGTACTAAATCCTGAAAAATCTAGAGTCATTGTGATCTCTAAGAAATCTGTAGACATATTCTACTTCCCTCGAATCTATCTAAATAATGCTCCTATAGAATTTGTTGACAATGCAAAAAATTTGGGAATTATATTTAATAGAAATTTAACCTGGAAGGACCACGTTAATTCCATTGTCGGTAAAGTATATGGTGCTCTTCGAACGCTTTGGGTCACAAAAGATTTCACTCCTCTAAAAACACGCAAAATGCTCGCTAAGACATAAATTATACATATCCTTACTTATGGATGTGAAATCTTTTGCAAAAGCGATGCTGTGAGCCAGAGAAAACTTAATGTGGCATATAACAATATCGCGCGATATATTTACGGTTTAAGGAGGTACGATCATGTCTCGAGATTTTCTAAAAGTATCTATGGTATGTCGTTCGATAACCTCTTAAATTTTCAAACACTTTTGCTACTATTTAATATAATTCAGAGCCATCACCCTTCCTATCTTTACAATATACTTCATTTCTCAGCATCAAACAGACTCTCACAGCTCATTCTTCCCCGATTTTCGTGTTTGACATCCGAAAAGCAATTTCTCGTCAATGCCGCCCGCTTATGGAATTCTCTACCACCCACTGTAAGAAGAACAAGTAATCTCACCGAATTTAGGACGCGATTGCAATTATACCTCTCTGCATCCGATTAGTTTTCCGGCCTTTCTGAACCAACATAATTTTTATGTTCTCTGTTTATAGCTTTTTTTTCTTCTTCTTTCTTTTTCTTTTTTCCTTAATTTACTACGTTTAATGCATTGAACTTTGATGATTGAAATGATGTGTTCTTTTTGCTTTCTTTTTTGCCAAGCTGCACAAATTTATAAGATATTGTATCTTAATGTGTGAAAACTACTAAACGTAGATACTTGAAATTTTGCACAGTTATTCCTTATTTTGCCTAGTTGCGAGATAAGAAGGGATTTTCCGAAATTCAAGGTCTAAGTGGCATAAAGGGATCGAATTTTCCATCTGTAAATATTGATTCCACATGCCTCTCCAGTTACCGCAATCCATCAAGTTTCCCTTCTTTGGAAGTTTAATGATCATCCTCCTTTTCCACTCCTGTGGAAATTGTTCACTATCCCAAGCTCTACGTATTAGGGGATCCAGCAAATCTGTCGATGTATTTGGCGCCGCTTGAAAAAGGTCGGCAGAGATGCCATCAATACCCACCGCCTTGTTCTTCTTAAGGGACTTGATTGCTGTTATTATCTCGGTTTTACTGGGAGGTACGGTGCGAATTCGGGAATTTGTTGCTTCGAACTGCTCATTCGAATTCGAGATCATACCGCTATCGTCTAAGTGATTTAGCACTGTAGCAAAATGTTCTCTCCATCTAGTGAGCTGATCCGCATCCGAAATCAGAAGGTTACCGTCTAGACTCTTCACTGGATGTTGTTTGGAGTTTCGACCACCAATGAGCTCCTTAGCGATGCTATAAACACTCCTACTGTCGCACCTACTCGCTGCTTATTCAGCCCTTGAGGCCAGTAAGTTGACATATTGACGTTTGTCACGACTCACACTACGCTGCACTTCTTTCTTCTTTGCGCGGTATTGGGTTTCAAGCTCGGTTCTCTCTACTGCTGAGGCCGCTGCAATCCGAGCCTTGATTGCTGTACGCTCATCGATCTGTCTCCAGGTGTCTGTAGAAAGCCATGTGTGGTGGTGTTTCTGCTTTTTACCGACATACGTGCGTGCCCCAGTCGCAAAAGCATTTTTCACAGCACTCCAGTGGTCATCCATGTTCTCTTCCAGTATGCTGCTGATTGGTTCTGCTTCTAAGGCAACATGGTCCCTGAACTGTTGGCGCACTTGGGGAACTTTGAGCCTGTCGATATTAAACCTGGTGATGTTAAGTAGGTTTGAGCGGTTGCTGTTGACGGATGCAGAACGAAGGCGTAAATGAGCTACCATAAGATGGTGATCTCGTTCTAGTCCGAGTCAGCTCCACGTCTGTTTCAGATTTCTTGGCCATCGAGAACTCCTTTCTAAAATTCAAAACATTCTACCGGAAAAGTGTTCTAAGCTGGAAACAGAAGAAATACGTAGCACTATCAACGTATTTTCAAAAGAATGGCCAAATGACATCAAAAGATGTACTGATGATATTCGAGGCGAAATGACGATGTGGCGCAGGCAAAAATTTCTTTCTTTGATTTTCTTGATATCTGTTTGGATGTTAAATTAACTATGGTTGCAGACATTGCTTAAATATTCCGATTGATAAACGGCCAACAAATTTTATAAACGCTCTCAATTGTTGCGATTCAACGTTGCACCAAACAATACATCGCTTGATGCAGATCGGTGCAGCACTTCCCGTATCTGTGGCATCAAGTAAACTGTCTTTTTCTTGTCTTCGCAGATTGAAAACTTATCTGCGTAGCAAGAGTAGAGAGGAGCGGTTAAATGGCTTGATGTTGCTTAACATATATAGAGATATTGACATGAAATACGAAGAGGTTATAGATATGATGGCTAAAGTACCAAGACGTATGGATATAATTTTGTAAGATATTCAAACTATAAATTTTATTATATTATTATATATATTATATATATTATATTAATTATATTATATAACCTAATAATAAAATAAGACATTATTTATGAAGAAATAATACTTGTTTTTCAAAACCCCCCCCGACATTTTTTTCTGCTCCAAAAAGCGTAAGAACTCACTTTCTTGCATCCAGTCACTACCGTTACCAGCACTTGCGGATCCAACAAGTCCATCTCGGATATGGTGGTCTTGGTACCGTTTGAGAGGAATCACGCTAAATTGAGACGTATGCCCCTCTTGAGCATTAACAGCGATGGCCTCAGTTACTAATCTTCCACATTTGGCAGATGTAAGAGCCCCAACTTGCCTTATACCCCTTTTAGCAACAATTGTGTCCGGCTTTTGAACATTGGTTATGCCTGTTTCATCTATCTTATCTTCTTAAATACTATAAAAGCAAAATCGATTTTCCTTGTGAACACCGTTTCTCGAAAACTACTAGATGTAGTTACTTGACATTTGCACAGTTATTCCGTATTTTGCCTGGATGCGAGATAAGAAGGGATTTTCTGAAATTCAAGGTGTAAGTGCCATAAAGACGGTGGAGATCGAATTTCCCATCTGTAAATATTGATTCCACAGCCGTAGCTTAGTACTGGCTATCCGGATTAAAAAAATCAGCAATAAATGAATTTAGTAAATTCACCCCTGATTCATTTAAGATATAAAGCGTCCTTCTGCGTTGTTCTGAAGCTGAGCAGTGTTAAAAACAATTAATCAAATCATCGCCCACAATTTTCCTTCAGTGGAGACCACGACCAGCAGTCATATAGCAGTGGCTATCGTTGCAATAGTATGTGCGTGTGAGTATATGGGCGCACTTCTTCTTCTTCTTTTTATCAGCGAGGATATGATCCGAAAATAAGGGATCACAACCCTCCCACTTCATCGCATTTCTACTGATCCGCCTGTGGGGTTCGCCTATTTGACCTCAGAAAATATCGACAGGCTTGTCGATTCTGGATCACTCGGCTACTGAGGCCAATGAAATGCCGATGTCGTCACATTTGTCTGATCAAGGCGTTTATACCCCTGCCTTTTATACATCGCGATGTCTTTGGAACGTGAATTGATATTGCCTTTTTAACGGGGTTCAAATGATCTCTTCTTTGAACGTGGCTATACCAGCTGATGTGAAAGCTTCTACGGATCCTCGAACTTCTTATTTGATCAAGCTTTGTCACTCCTGCTGTCATGCGGAGCATCTTCATCTCAGCTGCCGTTAATTTACTCTCATACTTTTTGTACATCGTCCAACATAGTGAGCCGTTTGTGAGCGCTGGACGCACAACTGCGGTGTAGAGCCTTCCCTTCAACTTAGGTGGCATTTCTCTCTCACAGAAGATAGCGGAATTTTCTCGCCACTTAGTCCACCCTACGCTTACACGTTGATTGATGTCGTTGCACACAAGTTGCTTTGCTATTGATCATAGATCCCAGATATTTGAACTGTTCGTACTTGGGAAGCACTGTTCCATTCAAATAAATGCCTGGAATAGGCCTGAGTGGATTAGATAACGGGCAGCACAAGTACTCTGTCTTTTTTGAACTAATGCGATACCCACTTCCCTCCAAAACGTCCACCCATATATCAAGTGCTCGTTGCAGGGACGTAGGTTCCTTACTTATGATGGCTCCATCGTCAGCAAAGAATAACTGACGTGCCTTGGAGTCCGTCACTTTACCTTCAAGCAGATATTCAAGAACTGCAATAATGAGCAAAGGATTTAAGACGCTTCCCGGTTCTTTGGTTACTCCAGCGGGGCATCTTACTCTTGTCTTTGCTCCCTCGTACATGTCCATGATCATCTGTACATAGGTTTCTGGAACCCCTCGATGTCTTAGCGCCACCCATATCAGATCTCGTGGTTGTCTGTCGAATGCCTTTTCAAAGTCAACTAATACAATATGCCCTTAAGGAATCGTTTCGGGGATATCTTCTCCCAAACACGCTGTCAATTTGACTCCCTTCCACGTACTTAGTCGTGCTGCTGCTTGCAGTAACCATTGAGCTGTGTCATCGTTGTAGCAGTCAACAAGTAGTAAGCCCAGTCTGAAGTGTATACCTTCAAACTGAAGCTTGCTCTTCCAGCCTAGGGCTACTTCTTCGATAATGGCGTCCTCAAGCGCCGTTTGCTCCCCGGTGCTTAGCGTTGCCACCGCGTACTCCTTTGGGAGCACAGCCACTCGCAGGTTTCTGACTATGCCTGCATCCGAGTAGCTGGTGTCGGGCTCTACTCTGCGTCTTCTTTCCGGTGAGACGGTGATTTTGCCCGCCAAGCTGACGTTACTGGTAGCCTTGTGTCGCTTACTATCAGGTTTCTCCGGGAGGGCGTTGTTATCCCTTCCCCATTTTAGGTGTCCCTGTGCTTCTGGAGTGTCAGTTACCTCCTTTTTAGTTTCCACGGTTAGCTTCCTGGTCTCTTCAGGTTCGAAACCTTGGGCTAGGAAGCGCAGGTACCACTTTGCACCCGCTCCACAGAGGGCTTTTCTCAGTGGGTCGTCCAGACTACAGGGCTTACTCCTGTCTGGTAGCGTGGGAGGTTTATGCAGCCGCTCTCTGGGTCTGCTGCTCTCTGTTTTTCTCACCTCCTGGGAAGTGTATACCTTCCTTACCGGCGATCTTGGCCTTTTTGAGCCAGTAGGAGAATGTCCTCTTGGAGCTTCAGTGTCTCTGCGCCTGTGGTGCTCCGTGCTCACCCTGTGCCTAGGGCTGACTCCGCGCGCTGGAGGTGTTCTTCTACGACTCGTGCTAGGCCTGTCGTAGAAGGTCTTCCTCCAGACGACTTGCAGCCGCACCGCCGCGGCACCGCAACTGCACCCCAACTCCACCGCAAGTACACCGCAGCGGCACCGCAACTACACCACAGCCGCACCGCAGGGACACCGCAGCTCCACTGCAGGAACACCCCAGCCGCACCGAAGAGACACCGCAGCTGCAGCGCAGCCGCACCGCACCCGCACCGCAGGTACACCGCAACGGCACCGCAGTCACACCGCAGCCGCACCGCAGCTACACCGCAGCAGCACCGCAGCCGCACCGCAGGGACACAGCACAGACACCGCAGCCGCACCGCAGAAGCACCGCAGCCGCACCTCAGGGACACCGCAGGGACACCGCAGCCACACCGCAGTCACACCGCAACGGCACCGCAGCCACACCGCAGCCGCACCGCAGGCACACCGCAACGGCACCGCAGCCACACCGCAGGCACACCGCATCTGCACCGCAGCCGCACGGCAGGGATACCGCGCAGACACCGCAGCCACACCGCAGCCGCACCGCAGCCACACCGCAGCCGCACCGCAGGCGCACCGCAGCCGCACCGCAGCCGCACCGCAGCCGCACCGCAGCAGCACCGCAGTCACACCGCAACGGCACCGCAGCCACACCGCAGCCGCACCGCAGGCACACCCCAACGGCACCGCAGCCACACCGCAGCCACACCGCATCTGCACCGCAGCCGCACCGCAGGGATACCGCACAGACACCGCAGCCACACCGCAGCCACACCGCATCTGCACCGCAGCCGCACCGCAGGGATACCGCACAGACACCGCAGCCACACCGCAGCCGCACCGCAGCCACACCGCAGCCGCAGCGCAGGCGCACCGCAGCCGCACCGCAGCCGCACCGCAGCCACACCGCAGCCGCACCGCAGGCGCACCGCAGCCGCACCGCAGCCGCACCGCAGCCGCACCGCAGGCGCACCGCAGCCGCACCGCAGCCGCACCGCAGCCGCACCGCAGCCGCACCGCAGCAGCACCGCAGTCACACCGCAACGGCACCGCAGCCACACCGCAGCCGCACCGCAGGCACACCCCAACGGCACCGCAGCCACACCGCAGGCACACTGCATCTGCACCGCAGCCGCACCGCAGGGATACCGCACAGACACCGCAGCCACACCGCAGCCGCAGCGCAGGCGCACCGCAGCCGCACCGCAGCCGCACCGCACAGACACCGCAGCCACACCGCAGCCACACCGCAGCCGCACCGCAGCCACACCGTAGCCGCACCGCAGGCG
This sequence comes from Brachypalpus laphriformis, assembly GCA_945910035.1. Taxonomy (NCBI): domain Eukaryota; kingdom Metazoa; phylum Arthropoda; class Insecta; order Diptera; family Syrphidae; genus Brachypalpus; species Brachypalpus laphriformis. The sequence goes on from OX246754.1 coordinate 286,155,472, forward strand.
CACCGCAGCCGCACCGCAGCCGCACCGCAGTCACACCGCAACGGCACCGCAGCCACACCGCAGCCGAACCGCAGCCGCACCGCAGGGATACCGCACCGCAGGGATACCGCACCGCAGGGATACCGCACAGACACCGCAGCCACACCGCAGCCGCAACGCAGCCGCACCGCGGGCGCACCGCAGCCGCACCGCAGCCGCACCGCACAGACACCGCAGCCACACCGCAGCCACACCGCAACGGCACCGCAGCCACACCGCAGGCACACCGCATCTGCACCGCAGCCGCACCGCAGCCGCACCGCAGCCGCACCGCAAAGACACTGCAGCCACACCGCAGCCACACCGCAGCCGCACCGCAGCCACACCGCAGCCGCACCGCAGGCGCACCGCAGCCGCACCGCAGTCACACCGCAACGGCACCGCAGCCACACCGCAGCCGCACCGCAGGCACACCGCAACGGCACCGCAGCCACACCGCAGGCACACCGCATCTGCACCGCAGCCGCACCGCAGCCGCACCGCAGGGATACCGCACAGACACCGCAGCCACACCGCAGCCGCACCGCACAGACACCGCAGCCACACCGCAGCCGCACCGCAGCCGCACCGCAGGCGCACCGCAGCCGCACCGCAGCCGCACCGCACAGACACCGCAGCCACACCGCAGCCGCACCGCAGCCACACCGTAGCCGCACCGCAGCCGCACCGCAGTCCCACCGCAACGGCACCGCAGCCACACCGCAGCCGCACCGCAGGCACACCGCAACGGCACCGCAGGCGCACCGCAGCCGCACCGCAGTCACACCGCAACGGCACCGCAGCCACACCGCAACGGCACCGCAGCCACACCGCAGGCACACCGCATCTGCACCGCAGGGATACCGCACAGACACCGCAGCCACACCGCAGCCGCACCGCAGCCACCCCGCAGCCGCACCGCAGGCGCACCGCAGCCGCACCGCAGCCGCACCGCAGCCGCACCGCAGCCGCACCGCAGCCGCACCGCAGTCACACCGCAACGGCACCGCAGCTACACTGCAGCCGCACCGCAGGCACACCGCAACGGCACCGCAGCCACACCGCATCTGCACCGCAGGGATACCGCACAGACACCGCAGCCACACCGCAGCCGCACCGCAGCTACACCGCAGCCGCACCGCAGTCACACCGTAGTCGCACCGCAGGCACACCGCAGCCACACCGCAGTCACACCGCAACGGCACCGCAGCCACACCGCAGCCGCACCGCAGGCACACCGCAGGCACACCGCATCTGCACCGCAGCCGCACCGCAGGGATACCGCAGCCGCACCGCAGGCGCACCGCAACGGCACCGCAGCCGCACCGCAGGGATACCTGCGCGGTGTGGCTGCGGTGCGGCTGCGGTGCAGATGCGGTGTGCCTGCGGTGTGGCTGCGGTGCCGTTGCGGTGCGCCTGCGGTGCGGCTGCGGTATCCCTGCGGTGCGGCTGCGGTGCAGATGCGGTGTGCCTGCGGTGTGGTTGCGGTGCGGCTGCGGTGTTCCTGCGGTGCGGCTGCGGTGTGCCTGCGGTGCGGCTGCGGTGCGGTTGCGGTGCGGTTGCGGTGCGGTTGCGGTGCGGTTGCGGTGCGGCTGTGATGTGCCTGCCGTGTGCCTGCGGTGCGGCTGCGGTGTGGCTGCGGTGCGGCTGCGGTGTGGCTGCGGTGCCGTTGCGGTGTCCCTGCGGTGCGGCTGCGGTGTGCCTGCGGTGCGGCTGCGGTGCGGCTGCGGTACGGCTGCGGTGTGGCTGCGGTGTGCCTGCGGTGCGGCTGCGGTGTGCCTGCGGTGCGGCTGCGGTGTGGCTGCGGTGTGGCTGCTGTGCCGTTGCGGTGTCCCTGCGGTGCGGCTGCGGTGTGACTGCGGTGCGGCTGCGGTGTGACTGCGGTGCGGCTGCGGTGTGACTGCGGTGCGGCTGCGGTGTGCCTGCGGTGCGGCTGCGGTGCGGCTGCGGTGCGGCTGCGGTGTGGCTGCGGTGTGCCTTCGGTGCGGCTGCGGTGTGGCTGCGGTGCGGCTGCGGTGTGGGTGCGGTGCCGTTGCGGTGTCCCTGCGGTGTGCCTGCGGTGCGGCTGCGGTGTGGCTGCGGTGCGGCTGCGGTGTGGCTGCGGTGCCGTTGCGGTGTCCCTGCGGTGCGGCTGCGGTGTGCCTGCGGTGCGGCTGCGGTGCGGCTGCGGTACGGCTGCGGTGCGGTTGCGGTGCGGTTGCGGTGCGGTTGCGGTGCGGTTGCGGTGCGGCTGTGATGTGCCTGCCGTGTGCCTGCGGTGCGGCTGCGGTGTGGCTGCGGTGCGGCTGCGGTGTGGCTGCGGTGCCGTTGCGGTGTCCCTGCGGTGCGGCTGCGGTGTGCCTGCGGTGCGGCTGCGGTGCGGCTGCGGTACGGCTGCGGTGTGGCTGCGGTGTGCCTGCGGTGCGGCTGCGGTGTGCCTGCGGTGCGGCTGCGGTGCGGCTGCGGTACGGCTGCGGTGTGGCTGCGGTGTGCCTGCGGTGCGGCTGCGGTGTGCCTGCGGTGCGGCTGCGGTGTGGCTGCGGTGTGGCTGCGGTGCCGTTGCGGTGTCCCTGCGGTGCGGCTGCGGTGTGACTGCGGTGCGGCTGCGGTGTGACTGCGGTGCGGCTGCGGTGTGACTGCGGTGCGGCTGCGGTGTGCCTGCGGTGCGGCTGCGGTGCGGCTGCGGTGTGCCTGCGGTGTCCCTGCGGTGCGGCTGCGGTGCGGCTGCGGTGTGCCTGCGGTGCGGCTGCGGTGCGGTTGCGGTGCGGCTGTGATGTGGCTGCCGTGTGCCTGCGGTGCGGCTGCGGTGTGGCTGCGGTGCGGCTGCGGTGTGGCTGCGGTGCCGTTGCGGTGTCCCTGCGGTGCGGCTGCGGTGTGCCTGCGGTGCGGCTGCGGTGCGGCTGCGGTACGGCTGCGGTGTGGCTGCGGTGTGCCTGCGGTGCGGCTGCGGTGTGCCTGCGGTGCGGCTGCGGTGTGGCTGCGGTGTGGCTGCGGTGCCGTTGCGGTGTCCCTGCGGCGCGGCTGCGGTGTGACTGCGGTGCAGCTGCGGTGTGACTGCGGTGCGGCTGCGGTGTGACTGCGGTGCGGCTGCGGTGTGCCTGCCGTGTGGCTGCGGTGCGGCTGCGGTGTGGCTGCGGTGCCGTTGCGGTGTCCCTGCGGTGCCGTTGCGGTGTCCCTGCGGTGCCGTTGCGGTGTCCCTGCGGTGCGGCTGCGGTGCGGCTGCGGTACGGCTGCGGTGTGCCTGCGGTGCGGCTGCGGTGTGACTGCGGTGCGGCTGCGGTGTGGCTGCGGTGTGGCTGCGGTGCGGCTGCGGTGTGGCTGCGGTGTGACTGCGGTGCGGCTGCGGTGTGGCTGCGGTGCGGCTGCGGTGCGGCTGCGGTGCGGCTGCGGTGCGGCTGCGGTGCGGCTGCGGTGCGGCTGCGGTGCGGCTGCGGTGTGGGTGCGGTGCCGTTGCGGTGTCCCTGCGGTGCGGCTGCGGTGTGCCTGCGGTGCCGTTGCGGTGTCCCTGCGGTGCGGCTGCGGTGTGCCAGCGGTGCGGCTGCGGTGCGGCTGCGGTACGGCTGCGGTGTGGCTGCGGTGTGCCTGCGGTGCGGCTGCGGTGTGGCTGCGGTGTGGCTGCGGTGTGGCTGCGGTGCCGTTGCGGTGTCCCTGCGGTGCGGCTGCGGTGTGCCTGCGGTGCGGCTGCGGTGTGGTTGCGGTGCGGCTGCGGTGTCCTTGCGGTGTCCCTGCGGTGTCCCTGCGGTGCGGCTGCGGTGTGGCTGCGGTGCCGTTGCGGTGTCCCTGCGGTGCGGCTGCGGTGCGGCTGCGGTGTGGCTGCGGTGCCGTTGCGGTGTCCCTGCGGTGCGGCTGCGGTGCGGCTGCGGTGTCCCTGCGGTGTCCCTGCGGTGCGGCTGCGGTGTCCCTGCGGTGTCCCTGCGGTGTCCCTGCGGTGCGGCTGCGGTGTGGCTGCGGTGCCGTTGCGGTGTCCCTGCGGTGTGGCTGCGGTGCGGCTGCGGTGTGGCTGCGGTGTGGCTGCGGTGCCGGTGCGGTGTCCCTGCGGTGCGGCTGCGGTGTGCCTGCGGTGCGGCTGCGGTGTGGTTGCGGTGCGGCTGCGGTGTCCTTGCTGTGTCCCTGCGGTGTCCCTGCGGTGCGGCTGCGGTGTGGCTGCGGTGCCGTTGCGGTGTCCCTGCGGTGCGGCTGCGGTGCGGCTGCGGTGTGGCTGCGGTGCCGTTGCGGTGTCCCTGCGGTGCGGCTGCGGTGCGGCTGCGGTGTCCCTGCGGTGTCCCTGCGGTGCGGCTGCGGTGTCCCTGCGGTGTCCCTGCGGTGCGGCTGCGGTGTGGCTGCGGTGCCGTTGCGGTGTCCCTGCGGTGCGGCTGCGGTGTGGCTGCGGTGCGGCTGCGGTGCGGCTGCGGTGTGCCTGCGGTGCCGCTGCGGTGTGGCTGCGGTGCCGTTGGGGTGTCCCTGCGGTGCGGCTGCGGTGCGGCAGCGGTGTGGCTGCGGTGCGGCTGCGGTGTGGCTGCGGTGTGGCTGCGGTGCGGCTACGGTGTGGCTGTGGTGCCGGCTGCGGTGCGGCTGCGGTGCGGCTGCGGTGCGGCTGCGGTGTGGCTGCGGTGTGCCTGCGGTGCGGCTGCGGTGTCCCTGCGGTGCAGCTGCGGTGCGGTTGCGGTGCGGCTCCGGTGCAGATGCGGTCTGCCTGTGGTGCGCCTGCGGTGCGGCTGCTGTGTGCTTGCGGTGCGGCTGCGGTGTGGCTGCGGTGCCGTGCGGTGTCCCTGCGGTGCGGCTGCGGTGCGGCTGAGGTGCGGCTGCGATGTGGCTGCCGTGTGCCTGCGGTGCGGCTGCCGTGTGGCTGGGATGCGGCTGCGGTGTGGCTGCGGTGTGGCTGCGGTGCCGTTGCGGTGTCCGTGCGGTGCGGCTGCGGTGTGCCTGCGGTGCGGCTGCGGTGTGACTGCGGTGCGGCTGCGGTGTGGCTGCGGTGCCGTTGCGGTGCGGCCGCGGTGTGGCTGCGGTGCCGTTGCGGTGTCCCTGCGGTGCAGATGCGGTGTCCCTGCGGTGCGGCTGCGGTGTGCCTGCGGTGCGGCTGCGGTGCGGCTGCGGTGTGCCTGCGGTGCGGCTGCGGTGTGACTGCGGTGCGGCAGCCGTGTGGCTGCGGTGCGGCTGCGGTGTGGCTGCGGTGTGGCTGCGGTGCCGGTGCGGTGTCCCTGCGGTGCGGCTGCGGTGTGCCTGCGGTGCGGCTGCGGTGTGGTTGCGGTGCGGCTGCGGTGTCCTTGCGGTGTCCCTGCGGTGTCCCTGCGGTGCGGCTGCGGTGTGGCTGCGGTGCCGTTGCGGTGTCCCTGCGTTGCGGCTGCGGTGCGGCTGCGGTGTGGCTGCGGTGCCCTCGCGGTGTCCCTGCGGTGCGGCTGCGGTGCGGCTGCGGTGTCCCTGCGGTGCGGCTGCGGTGTCCCTGCGGTGCGGCTGCGGTGTGGCTGCGGTGCCGTTGCGGTGTCCCTGCGGTGCGGCTGCGGTGTGCCTGCGGTGCGGCTGCGGTGTGACTGCGGTGCGGCAGCCGTGTGGCTGCGGTGCGGCTGCGGTGTGGCTGCGGTGTGGCTGCGGTGCCGGTGCGGTGTCCCTGCGGTGCGGCTGCGGTGTGCCTGCGGTGCGGCTGCGGTGTGGTTGCGGTGCGGCTGCGGTGTCCTTGCGGTGTCCCTGCGGTGTCCCTGCGGTGTCCCTGCGGTGTCCCTGCGGTGCGGCTGCGGTGTGGCTGCGGTGCCGTTGCGGTGTCCCTGCGGTGCGGCTGCGGTGCGGCTGCGGTGTGGCTGCGGTGCCGTTGCGGTGTCCCTGCGGTGCGGCTGCGGTGCGGCTGCGGTGTCCCTGCGGTGCGGCTGCATTGTCCCTGCGGTGTCACTGCGGTGCGGCTGCGGTGTGGCTGCGGTGCCGTTGCGGTGTCCCTGCGGTGCGGCTGCGGTGTGCCTGCGGTGCGGCTGCGGTGTGGCTGCGGTGCCGTTGGGGTGTCCCTGCGGTGCGGCTGCGGTGTGGCTGCGGTGCGGCTGCGGTGTGGCTGCGGTGTGGCTGCGGTGCGGCTGCGGTGTGGCTGTGGTGCCGGCTGCGGTGCGGCTGCGGTGCGGCTGCGGTGCGGCTGCGGTGTGGCTGCGGTGTGCCTGCGGTGCGGCTGCGGTGTCCCTGCGGTGCAGCTGAGGTGCGGTTGCGGTGCGGCTCCGGTGCAGATGCGGTCTGCCTGTGGTGCGCCTGCGGTGCGGCTGCTGTGTGCTTGCGGTGCGGCTGCGGTGTGGCTGCGGTGCCGTGCGGTGTCCCTGCGGTGCGGCTGCGGTGCGGCTGAGGTGCGGCTGCGATGTGGCTGCCGTGTGCCTGCGGTGCGGCTGCCGTGTGGCTGGGATGCGGCTGCGGTGTGGCTGCGGTGTGCCTGCGGTGTGGCTGCGGTGCCGTTGCGGTGCGGCTGCGGTGTGCCTGCGGTGCGGCTGCGGTGTGACCGCGGTGCGGCTGCGGTGTGGCTGCGGTGCCGTTGCGGTGCGGCCGCGGTGTGGCTGCGGTGCCGTTGCGGTGTCCCTGCGGTGCAGATGTGGTGTCCCTGCGGTGCGGCTGCGGTGTGCCTGCGGTGCGGCTGCGGTGCGGCTGCGGTGTGGCTGCGGTGTGCCTGCGGTGCGGCTGCGGTGTCCCTGCGGTGTCCCTGCGGTGTCCCTGCGGTGTCCCTGCGGTGCAGCTGCGGTGCGGTTGCGGTGCGGCTCCGGTGCAGATGCGGTCTGGCTGTGGTGCGCCTGCGGTGCGGCTGCTGTGTGCTTGCGGTGCGGCCGCGGTGTGGCTGCGGTGCCGTTGCGGTGTCCCTGCGGTGCGGCTGCGGTGCGGCTGCAGTGCAGCTGCGGTGTGCCTGCGGTGTCCCTGCGGTGCAGCTGCGGTGTCCCTGCGGTGCGGCTGCGGTGTGGCTGCGGTGCCGTTGCGGTGTCCCTGCGGTGTCCCTGCGTTGTCCCTGCGGTGTCCCTGCGGTGTCCCTGCGCTGTCAATGTGGTGTCCCTACGGTGTCCCCGCGGTGCAGCTGCGGTGCGGTTGCGGTGCGGCTCCGGTGCAGATGCGGTCTGCCTGTGGTGCGCCTGCGGTGCGGCTGTGGTGTGGCTGCGGTGCGGCTGCGGTGTGGCTGCGGTGCGGCTGCGGTGTGACTGCGGTGTGCCTGCGGTGCGGCTGCGGTGTGGCTGCGGTGCCGTTGCGGTGTCCCTGCGGTGCGGCTGCGGTGTGCCTGCGGTACGGCTGCGCTGTGACTGCGGTGCGGCTGCGGTGTGGCTGCGGTGCCGTTGCGGTGCGGCCGCGGTGTGGCTGCGGTGCCGTTGCGGTGTCCCTGCGGTGCGGCTGCGGTGCGGCTGCGGTGTGGCTGCGGTGCGGCTGCGGTGCGGCTGCGGTGTGCCTGCGGTGTGGCTGCGGTGTGGCTGCGGTGCCGTTGCGATGCGGCTGCGGTGCGGCTGCGGTGCGGCTGCGGTGCCGTTGCGGTGCGGCTGCGGTGTGGCTGCGGTGCCGTTGCGGTGTCCCTGCGGTGCGGCCGCGGTGTCCCTGCGGTGCGGCTGCGGTGCGGCTGCGGTGCGGCTGCGGTGCCGTTGCGTTGCGGCTGCGGTGTGGTTGCGGTGCCGTTGCGATGTCCCTGCGGTGCGGCCGCGGTGTGGCTGCGGTGTGACTGCGGTGTGGCTGCGGTGTCCCTGCGGTGCAGCTGCGGTGTCCCTGCGATGCCCCTGCGGTGCGGCTGCAGTGCGGCTGCAGTGTCCCTGTGCGGCTGGGGTGCCCCTGCGGTGCAGGGCCTCTTTTTGTTAAATACATTACGACTTTTTGTTACAACTCGGCCATCCTATTCCTTAACCTCGCCCTCGAGGTTAAGAAAACTCCCTCACCCGGAAGTTCGCACCAGCGCTTTATGCGATCAGCTGCCATCACGGTGTTTAGTTTATGCTGGGTCCGCTGCATGTCAGGTATGTCTTCCACCACGTAGCGATCGCTCGTGAGGACCTTGGAAATGGCATATGGCCCTTTGTACTCTGGCTCCAATTTGCGAGAATCGCCGGTGGAACCAGAGTCGTTCTCGAGCGGTACGAGATCACCCACCTCATACTGAGTAGGTTGCCGATACCTGGCATCGAACCTAGTCTTCTGTCGATGTTGGGCGGATGGATGCTTCTCGGAGTATAGGCGAAGAGAAGGTGATGTGGGCTCGCTCGTGTTGTACAATGGCGGGCACTATTCAGTCCCCACTGAATATCGCGTAAATGGCTTGCCCAGTCTTCTCCTCTTCCTGGCCCATGCATGCATTTGAGTGACACCAAGATGGTGCGGTCGCACCTCTCTACCTGCCCATTGGCTCTGGGCATCTTCACCGCCGTCTGAATATGTTGGACCCCATTCTCTTGGCAAAACTGGTTGAACGATCGTGATGTGAATGCCGTTCCTCGATCGGTTATGATCCTCCTCGCTATCTGCCCCCCTGTTTGCTTAGACCTGCCATTATAATCTCCTCCGATATATCGCGCATCACTATAGTCAGCATACTGATGCGTTCCGTTATCTCGTCTGCCAGTAGGAGCCTCACCAGCACCCATGTGCACTTTGTTGTCGCAGTTCCTGCCACTTCGGTGCACTCCGCCAGTCGCGTGATCACTGGCAGCATCCAAACACGTGTGCAATCCGTCACCCTGGATACCAGCCCCAGGGATGTTGGCACACTTGTTCCCCCGCACCGATTCCTCGAGCATCTGCCTCAAAGCTCGCAACTCCTCGACCTTGCTGTCGTTGCCGCCTCGTTTGCCACTGACTCGTACTCTTCTGGCTGCTTTTTGTGCAGCCCACCAACCGCTCCGCCGATCAATCTGCCGTCGTCTTTCACTTCCTCGCCATTTGTCAATTTGTAACCCCCCTGCAGCTTTCTCTTCAGCACAGCCCCACCGCTGTTGTCATTCTCTCTACCACTGAATTCCCCTCGGTCGATGCCATGGATGTCGCTACAGCCATCTACCTGCAGTTTGTTCGACAACGTGGTAACGTGCGAAGCACCGTCGCGCTGTATCTCCCTCATTTCCTCGAATGTCAGGAGACGCGCTACCAGCTCTTCCTTGACCACACCAACTTCTAGGCCGCGTTCTCTCAATTCTTCCCGCGCGCCGTCCAGTCTGCTATGTCATCAATTTACTCCCGGCGCGTGTATCCGATGCGCCAATGCACCGGCACAGTGGCGCAACAACTCTTTAACTGGCAAGGCCTAGCTTCTCGCAACCACCCGCATAGTTGCTGTCCTTGTTGAGTGTACCAATCGCCGTAGTAGATGTCATCATACTCCCTTTGCCCGGCCCATTCCATCGCACTTCTTGGATGGCGGTGATATCTGCTTTGTAGCAGACTAGAGCTTCCGCAAGTTGTTCGGCTGCACGTAGTTTGTAGACGGACCTAACGTTCCACGTGCAGACCCGAATGGCGTTGTTCTTATTTCGTTTGCCAGGGTCGTCAGCAGTAAAATCATCCGTGTCCGAGGCTGTTGGTTGCTTCGTAACTAGAGTCCTTTTAGGAAACTTAGCCCGACAGCACAACCGGCCGGGTATACCGGTGTCAGTAGTCCACTACGGGAGTATGAGCGCTGACGTTGTCCCATTAAGGCCTCCTTCGCCATCTGACTAAACTTGGAGATTCCGTACCGACCTGTGATCCGAATATGTCGAAGCAGTTTCATGAGCTGCTGTAGACGGCCACCATCAACTAGTCCGCTGTCGTCTGGAACAAGTCGTCGTCTGTTGCGCCCAAGAGCTTCCAAAGTGATTGGTTACCCAATCTCTGACCCAGCGGTCACGAACGTAAAGCTGAAGAGTAGGAGTGGCTAGGCCTAAGCTAGATGAGAACTATCATCCCCTGTTGACCACCATCTGTATCTTTTTTTTCATTTTAGACAGACGATCGTATGGAGTTAATGTAAGCCTCAGCGTCTGTACAAAGATTGAAAACGATGACGAAAGTCAAGGAAGCACAGTACGTTGTACGTTCCAGTCGCCACATGAACAATCTGGATACAGCTATCAATAGGGTAAGTACCACTGCATGCAAATGCGTTTCGTAGATATGTAGTCCAACTATCTGGTTGGGTAAAGCTACCCGCTGAGGTTGCTTTACTTCAAAGTCCGTGTCCAGGGTGCTATGCTTTGGTTTAGTTTTTGCTTGTTTTACTTTTTATACCGCTGGGAGGTGGTAATCTTCAAAAGACGGGGATTTGTACATCCACTAACCATTTCTCCCTTCTCCCAGCGGTACCGCCTTGTTGGCATTTCATCGCAGAGGGTGGTCTGACTTTGGATTCGTGTTAGTCTTGCTGGACTCTGTTCTCTCACTCTCCAGTACTTTCAGCCTATTTCATATTTAGGGTGCGCTACAGTCTGGGGTGGACCTGAGCCTCAACCAACAAACCTCTCCAGTCAGTCCGGTTGCGAGGCAACTGCCTACAGTTGCGCATGCCAAGTTGGTTGGGGTACCCATCCACTTGTTTGCATCACCTAGCGCGAGGTCGTTCTCTACTGCGCCGTCCATCTGGCGTGGATTCAAAGACCTGTCTGCACTGTTCCATTAGTTCTGGCAAAAGCCTGGTTGTTAATGAGGAAGGCGATGGTACTCTAGGGTGCAGGGTTGCATTTCAGTATACAACAAGCCATTCAGTCATCTGAATGAGGTATTGCCCGAGGAACTTCTTTCTTAGATGGCTGAGGAGACCTGTACAGTGGCAAAGAAAGTTGGTTGTGTCTTCCTGAACCTCCTTGTCACCACAGCCCCTGCAAAGGTCTTCGTCTGTCCCCGTAATGTCTCCTATAAGAGTGGAGAGGGATTTTTTGTACCCCTCCGCATGGGCCTTACTTTGTCGAGTACAGGCCATAGCTTCCTTGTGGTGATACAAGTATCTAGAGAGGTCCATCTGTTGTTCGCCTCCCGGCTTCGAGTTTAAGTTGTGCAAGACGGGATGTACACTAAGGGTCGGAATGATCTGAGTTTAGTGTCGAGCCTTCCCTTGTCAGTTTGTAGGCTTTGTTGTTTCCTGGTATGACCTCATGTCCAGGGACCCAGTAGAGTTTAACCTTGTGCTGTGTTCCAAGCACCTTGAGCTCTTCTCTTTCTGTAGCAGATGCTTGATGTATGATGATGATGTATATTGTTGAGAGGTGCAAGTGCATTGCGACCTATAAAAGATCTTTTGTGCCCCCCATACTAAGGTTCTAGCCGATGATATACTCGGTCTAGAGCACTTCCCCCAGTCCAGCTGCTACAGCAAACCGGAGTATCTTGAGTGGATCCAGCGAAGGTAAATCCGTTTCTGATAGGAGGTAGGCACCAAGGTGATTCCTTAGCAGATGCTTGCTTTTATTGCTTCCTGGCTGTGGATGAAAACGGTGATATCCTCCTCTGGTATTGCCTCCATCGCAGCCTGTTATTGTCGCTGCTAGGACCTCTGCTGTAGTTAGGAAGCCAAACTGACATGGAAATTCTTAGTGGTTTAGAGAAATGCCTGCGCCAACGGTGGATGCTCTATCGCTTTTCCATTCTTCCCTGCTCGGGTAGGTGCTTAGAAATGGTCGCGTGAAGTTGCCTGGATATCTCTGCGGCTGTCTGGCCTGATCTTCGGCCACTAACAGCTACCGATGCTTAAACAAAGATGTCTAGCGGAAGCAGGTTGAGAATGGCCTTGAGTCCTGCTTTTGGTGTTGTTCTCATTGCTCTGATGGTACCAATGCACGCTAGTCTTTGTAATTTTGTGATGGTTGGTGGCTTACCACCATGCAATGCTACCGTCAGTCAGTATGGCCTTGCTATAGTCGTGTACATCCATGGGATGGTTTTGGGATTCGATCCCATTCTTCTCACAGAACAGCTCAAGCATCTGCGATGTGAAGGCGATTCCTCGGTCAGTGACGATCCTTCGGGTCAATCCAAAATAGCTGGCCACTTCGTTCGGCACACTAAGAACCCCTTTACTCTTAGTGGTTTTTACGGCTCATAGTGTGGTGTACTTGGTGAAGTTGTCGACCAGGACCAGAACGTATCTGGTTCCGCCTTTCCCATTTGTAAATGGTCCAAGGTGATCCAAGTGATCTTCTTCTTCTTCCTTTTATGAGCGAGGCTATGATCCGCAAACAAGGGATCACAACCCTCCCACTTCACCGCATTTCTACTGATCCGCCTGTGGGGTTCGTCAAGGTTCCGCCTTTCCCATTTGTAAATGGTCCAAGGTGATCCAAGTGATCTTCTTCTTCTTCCTTTTATGAGCGAGGCTATGATCCGCAAACAAGGGATCACAACCCTCCCACTTCACCGCATTTCTACTGATCCGCCTGTGGGGTTCGTCAAGGTGATCCAAGTGTACCGTGTCGAAGGGGAGAGGAATGCGTTATATGCTGTGGAGTTTGCACTCAGACTTGCCCCCTCTCCTCTTTTCGTAAGCGCACTCAACGCACGACTTGATGTGCTCCTTCATCTTTGGGAACCACAACGTCTGCCTTATCCTCTCTAGTGTCTTCTCGTCACCAAGGTGTCCCACGTTGTCGTGGCATATTTTCAAAATTCGCCTTGAGGACCACTCTCGGCATTGCCCACATTTCGGAACAGCCGATGCCCTATAACAAGATAGTCCTTCTGTAGCTGCGTTCTTTTACAAAGTCATCTCAGTTGCCTTCAACGTGGAAATTACGTCGTATAGCATCCGGTTACGCCACTGCATGGTACCCACCCAATCCTCTGCGGAGATATTGACATTCAGGATCAGCGCAGATGCCTCCTCCACTGCTCGCCTTCCATAGGTTGTCGGCTTAAGGCGTCAACATGGCTGATGAACTGTTTCGTAGTCGAACTCTTGGAGTTTGAGTCACCATTGTCCCATCCAGGGAATCAATTGCTGGTCGCAACTATGGCCTCACAGTCCGTGTATCATATCATACCCTATTCTATACTCACCATATGTATTCCAATTTACCATATTATCTATTCGCCTTGGTTATTTACTTCTTTACATGTACATAAGCATCTAACCTATTGTTCTTAGAGAGCTTCAAGCTCGCCAATATAATGAAATAAAGTGAGTTGAATTATAACAAGCGACGAGTAAGGTCGTCTTGCGTGATCATTGTCACAGTTGGGTCTTTTCTTTCCCTTCGCGACTACATGTTTTAATCCACATTTTCTGGTCCTTCGAGCCGGATAGAAGAATGTACTGACCTTTCATTCGGGAAATTCTAAAACAATTTAATTGGATTTATTAAATAACGTGGATTTTTCACAAAATTTGGTGTAAAATTCATTTCGTGCAATATATATTAATGCATGTACACCGGTACATATATTATTGGATTTCTATGAGCGAAATCACGCAATATCTATATACTGAACTTAAGCTTGTGTTAGTGGACAGTGCTTTCACTAGAGTCGTCTTATATTAGCGGTTTACTTTGCGGTGCTATCAGACCCGCGCATCGTCTGCAGTCTAATTACGGGTTACAAAAATCAGCTAATTTTGCCATGGAAGAGTTATGGGAAAAACAAAACAGCGCAATGAGTTTAATTAATAATTTTCGGGTTAACTTCAATAAAGTCGGCAAAGCAACTCGTACAACAGGGTATATCAAAACGCGAATTGATCCCCTTAAAGGATACTGGCTTAAATTCCAACAAATACACGATGACTTGCTAATAAAAGGTGACCAGAAGGAAGATTATTTCGTAAAAGATAAGAAAATGTCTTTTGTGAAACTTTGGGATACTTAACAGATCAGCTTGATGAGAAGGTGGTAGCATAGACTTCACCGAGCAACGACTCCACAAAACCTCAGCAAGTCATGTCCTTTCAGCTACCAAAAATCGACCTTCCTGTGTTTTCGGGGGATTATTTGTTTGTTGTTCATTGTTCATACGGCACCAATTTCAAAGGTGGACAAGTTGTCCCATCTAAAGGGGCATCTCACGGATGAGGCGGCACTTCTATTAAAGAACATTGCCCTTGAAGAAGTTAACTATGACGTCGCGTGGATATTGTTGAAGAGTCGCTACGAGAACGAGCGAATCATCGTCATGACTTACTTAAGAAAGTTCACCACGCTCCCAGTATCGAAAGGGGGAAACCATCGGCGAAGTCAGACGTTTATTAGATACAACACAAGACATGCTCGACGCTTTAAAGAATCTAAGGAGGTCAGTGGGACGATTGGAACATTTTCTATCTTACTTCCAAACTCGATCCTACAAACCGCAAGGATTACTTTACTTACTTACTTAGATCCTTTAACCCCTCGGGGGGCATAGGGCGTCAACCACGCCTGCGCACCATCTTGTTTGAAGCTTTGCCACGCGTTTGAGCTGCCTCCAACTCATTCCTAAAGAGCTCGATTCCTCCTCAACTGTTCTGCGCCACGTTTGCCTAGGGCGTCCCTGTTATTCTGCCTGCCTGGCTGAGCGGATTCCACTGCAAGGCGTATTTCGCAATGGAGTTCTCTTCAATGCAATGCCACTGTCAATGAGTGTCATCATTTTTTCTTCAAAGGCGCAATCTCCGCAGGCCCAAATAGCAGCTCTTTTTGAGTCATCCGCAGCCCAAACTGTATCATCGAGATTTTTGTACTGCTCGCATAATACGGCAACATCTATCTTTAACTCGCGAACGGTTTGTGTCAAGATGTCCTGTGCCGCAGTGGTTTAAGTTTAGTTGCAGCACTTTCATATTCTTCTTGCGACTTTTGCAGCTTCTTGGTATACCGGGCATACTATGCTTCTTGCCGCGTGTTTGATGTTGCTACTTCCCTTTTCTTCGCAAAGGACGCACCTTGCATCATTGCTGCAGTTCTTGGATACATGGCCTTTCTGTCCACACCGAACGCAATCCTCACTCCTATCCAACGTGTTTTTACACACCGTTGCTAGGTGCCCGAAGTTAAGACACCTAAAACATCGCAGCGGTATTATTTTCTCCCGTATTCGGCATTACGTCCATCCGATTTTTATTTTTCCAACCTCCAGAACTTTTTTGGCAGTATTTATCGGGAGGCTAATGACGGCAGTTTGCGTCCCTGCATAGGCTGTCCTCATAGATTTGATGGATGAGATCTCTATGCCTTGTGCTTCCTCGAACTGCTCGGACAGAGCTTGGCAGATCTCTTCCTTTGTGGTGACGCCATCTAGGTCTTTGCACTCAATGAGCACCTCTTGCGTTAGGGATCTCACTTCCGCTTTTTCACCGAGAACTTTTCCCACTTTACTTTGGTGTTCTGATGTTCTTCCATCAGCTGCTTTCTTGAGCTCAAGCAGTAGCTCTCCCTTGGCTGTACTTCTTATGCGGGTTACATCACACCCCAATCCATTCAACTCGGGGTTGGTCTTCACCTTTCGGAGTATGTCGCAATAGGAAATTTCTCCGATCTTTTTAATCACCAGTGCGTCAGGCTTAGCATATATCTTGCCTCGACTTTTTTGTACTCTTGTCCAAACGACTTTATTAGTAGTTTCTGCACCTGGTTCTTCGATCCGGGGTTTCACTGTCTGTCCATGGTTTTTCCCTGTGGCTTTTTTTTTCTCTTTCTGGTCCTTATGCACGCTTTGTTTCACCTCCATTTCCGTTTTTCCGCAACAATTTCGGCGTATGAAAGTGTGGAGGGTTCTTCGGTATTTGGAGATCTCGTCCTTTTTTGCTTTGGGTCTGGCAGTTGTTCCAACGAAGAAGGGAAAGCCAACTCACTCATTTCTGGAGAGTGGATGGTTTGAGTGGCTTTAGACACTCTACTGCATACCACTTTATCTATTTCGCAATCTACTGCGCAGCTGTAGTGTTTACGAATTGCACTAGCCAGTCTCCTAATCTCATGATGTACATTGTTTTTTCCCTTAATGCATTCCATGAGTGCCGAGATGTGCTTTCCCAGGGAATGCATGGCTTCACGTTTTTCTCTCTCTTCGCTGGTTTCTTTGGCCTTTACTTTCGTGTTGGTTTCGGACTTCAGACTACCAGTTAATATTTCACTGGGGAGAGATTTCGACGGCATTTGCGAGGTTGTCTGTTCATTTATTGGTTCAGACGGCATCTCCGCGTTTGTGTTGTCTTCTTGCGTCGGTCCATCCGTTATTTTTAACGGCGGTGATCGCATCAGTACCGAGCTTCTCCTGAACGGATTTTCCTCTGTACTTTCGTCTCCTGAGTTTTGTACTTTTTTTTCTGTTTTATTTGTATTTGTTTTTGTTTGATTCATAGTTGGATCCCACGAGTATGGGGGAAAGAAAGGTCCACCACATCAGAGACCCCTGTAATGTGGTAAGGCTATATTACAACCAGAGGGCACCAGTTATCTGGTCCCCAGCACCATTCAGGCCTCGGTACGGGTCGCATAACGCCTTGCCTTAGGGACAGGATGCTTATTTACGGGCGGCATCTACTCGCCCTGTCACAAAAATTTCACTGGGCTTATATGTTATTTCCGCACACCCTCCAGGTGTCTGTAGAAAGCCATGTGTGGTGGTGTTTCTGCTTTTTACCGACATACGTGCGTGCCCCAGTCGCAAAACCATTTTTCACAGCACTCCAGTGGTCATCCATGTTCTCTTCCAGTATGCTGCTGATTGCTTCTGGTTCTAAGGCAATATGGTCCCTGAACTGTTGGCGCACTTGGGGAACTTTGAGCCTGTCGATATTAAACCTGGTGATGTTAAGTAGGTTTGAGCGGTTGCTGTTGACGGATGCAGAACGAAGGCGTAAATGAGCTACCATAAGATGGTGATCTCGTTCTAGTCCGAGTCAGCTCCACGTCTGTTTCGGATTTCTTGGCCATCGAGAACTCCTTTCTAAAATTCAAAACATTCTACCGGAAAAGTGTTCTAAGCTGGAAACAGAAGAAATACGTAGCACTATCAAGGTATTTTCAAAAGAATGGCCAAATGACATCAAAAGATGTACTGATGATATTCGAGGCGAAATGACGATGTGGCGCAGGCAAAAATTTCTTTCTTTGATTTTCTTGATATCTGTTTGAATGTTAAATTAACTATGGTTGCAGACATTGCTTAAATATTCCGATTGATAAACGGCCAACAAATTTTATAAACGCTCTCAATTGTTGTGGTTCAACGTTGCACCAAACAATACATCGCTTGATGCAGATCGGTGCAGCACTTCCCGTATCTGTGGCATCAAGTAAACGGTCTTTTTCTTGTCTTCGCAGATTGAAAACTTATCTGCGTAGCAATAGTAGAGAGGAGCGGTTAAATGGCTTGATGTTGCTTAACATATATAGAGATATTGACATGAAATACGAAGAGGTTATAGATATGATGGCTAAAGTACCAAGACGTATGGATATAATTTTGTAAAATATTCCAACTATAAATTATATTATATTATTATATATATTATATATATTATATATATTATATTATATTATCTAATAAAAAAATAAGACATTATTTATGACAAAATAAAACTTGTTTTTGAAACCGCCCCCGACATTTTTTTCTGCGTTCGCGCCTGTCCGTAAGCCTGGCATGCTACCTCCTGCAGCGCAACACCCATCTAATTGAAACTTTGAGAACAAATTCAACCCAAAACAAGTGATCGAAAAAAGATTAAAAATTGGAGAATCTATTTTTCAGGAATGTAAGCAAGGCATCGTCGTCCAAAAGTGGAAGGACAAGAGAGATGTCATCATGCTCAGCACAAGATACAGTGTTGAATATATGGGTGAGAGCAGGCAGAATATGCGGCAGTATCATTTTTATAAAGATCGGGTGCATTTCATCGAAGAACATAGCTCTCAATTTAATCTTTAAAATGTTGATCACTACATCGGCTTCTTCAATTCTTTGAAACTGAAAACAGCTGTTCGGGCGAGGACTGTTTGAAAGTACAGGAGGATCGATTGAGCTAGTTTGTAGATTAGGAGACCCAGATTGGATTTTTGCAAAGTCTGAGTTAAGAACGTCTCGGTTTAAGTTTTCAGGGAATTTTTCCTTTATACGCCCAACGCCAAGTTCTCGAATGTTTTTCCAAAGCATTTTAGATGGTAAATCTTTATTAAGCCGATTTGAGTACTCTTGGATTTTAGATTCCCTAATTTTTATGCATACCTTGCTTCGGGCCACACGAAAAGAATTGAAAAACTCTAGTAATCTGAAACGTTTCCAGTGTTTGTAGGCCAAATCTCGTTGCTTAATCAGTTCCAGAATTTCTTGAGTGAACCACGAATTATGCTGATTTTTGACTACCTTGGTTTTCAATTTGACATGAGTATTAAACAAATAAAGTATAGAGTTTTGTAGGAAAATTACTTGGTCATCAGCGAAATTCATAAAATAGAGTTATTGCACGTCAATCTGGTGAATATTCTCTTCCCGCTGATCCAAGCCAATATTTTTAAAATCACGATACTCGTATGTAGTGGGTGATATTCGCGGAACAATATAAACGTCGCAAAAATTAGGTCGTGATTTGAAAAAGCAGATGCTGATAGTTGGTCGTAATGCAGACATTTTTCAATATTATTGCTAAAGAAAAGATCCAGTAATGTTGCGCCATCGTTAGAGTAATGAGTTGGATTAATAAAGATAGTCGTGTAAAGACCAAAACTTTTCATTCGCTCAATAAAGCATTTACAGGTCTTACTATTCAGTAAATTGCAGTTGAAGTCACCACATATGAAAATTTCTGAATAGCTAGAAAAAAATGTTTTCAAGTACTGTGTAGAGATTAGAAAGATCAACATTTTTGTTAGGCCGGTAAACTACACCAGCTAAACATTTGTTTCGGCCGTTCAAGATTTCGACAAAACAATATTCAATAGGGAAAGAAGTATCTGAGCTTAAGACAAACCTATGATTGATTGAACTGCGAATGTAGATAGCCACTCCTCCGCCTCTTTGATCATTTCTATGAGCACGAATCAAATTATACCCCTTTAAGTTACACAGACTATTAGATAATTTCGCATTGGTTGGGTGTCAAATCGCCCAAAACCAAATCACCCAAAATGCAAAAAACTAAAAAAATGTCAAATCACCCAAAAAACAGGTTGGGCGATTTAACATTTTTATTTTTTGGGCGATTTGACATGATGTCAAAACACCCAAAAAAGTGATTTTGGGCGATTTTGTGTTTCGGCTATTTAAAGACGGATCTGTGTCATATCGCCCAACACCAAATCGCCCAAATCTGGAAAATGTCACATCGCCCAACATTTTTGGGCGATTTAACACTATGACAGATCGACCAAGAAATGAAATGTCAAATCACCCAAAGCAGAAATGGGCATTTCATCGCAATTTGAAAATACCAACACATAGGAAGGTCAAACAAGACGACCAAATTGAAAAAGGTTGAAAACATTTATTTTCCGCAATTTTGGGCGCAGGGACATTAGTCCCCGGGGCATAAGTCCCACCGCATTGGGACATAAAATGTTGGGTCTTATGTCCCACCTACAAACCTCTCAAGGAAAACAACGGCCAAATAAGATGGGGCATACATAAGTCCACAATGTATAAACAGGGCAATGTGTAAGGGGGGGCATGCTGCCCCCCAGCAAGCCCCCTGCTTGGGGTCACTGTTGGATTTGAGGAGGGTGCGAGGTTGGGTGCGAAACATGGATATAAAGAAACTTTGCATACACGCATCCTTGCACCCACCTCAAATCCAACAGCGACCCCAAGCAGGGGGGTTGCAGGGGGGCAGCATGCTCCCCATTACACATTGCACTGTTTATGCATTGTGGACTTATGTATACGCCTCTTCGAAAAAAAAAATTGTTCACATACATATGTCCCTGCGCTCATATTATATTCATTAATAATCGGAAATAAAGGATTGAAGAAATGGATATATTGCCAAAAAAAACGTAAGCTGCATTGGGCCTTACTTACGACGTCAATCGCGCTGATTGCTTTGTCAGGCTCACACTTACAGTTACGGGGAAACAAAATCGTTCGGTGGTGGGGAGGGGGGTCCGCGCGTGGTTGCGTGGCGCAACGCGATGCGACGCGAAACGGTAACCGCGCCGCATCGCGCCGGGTCCGGCCGTCCTTCACGCGCGGACGCGACGCGAAAGCGCTGTGACCGCTAATGTAATTGTTACAATTCGTTTTGAATGCAGTCTTAAACCCAATTTAACGAAAATGTCAATCCGCCCAAAATCTGTTATATTTTTGGGTGATTTGACATTATGCTAAATAGCCCAAAATTAAAAATGTTAAATCGCCCAAAAAGATTTTTGGGCGATTTGACATTTTTCTGCATTTTTTCTGCATTTTGGGCGATTTGGTTTTGGGCGATCGGAAGCAAGGCTATTAATGAATTCTGACAAAACGCCCACTTTCTTGGGCGTTTTGTAATTTTTTAATTTTTGGGCGATGTGTCGTTGTGTCATATAGCCCATAATTTTTCGGCGATGTGACATTTTTCCGATTTGGGCGATTTGACACCCAACCTTTCGCATTATACCAGGTCTCAGACGTCCATATTTGATCCCTCAAACACATACCTAAATTCCTCTATTTTTAGGTAAAGGCTATTATGAGGTGTTACTGAACATTTTAAAAGCATCTAGGTGCTCTGCCTACGGGAATGTAATACATCTATTTCGCTTGTAGTTCATCTAGTACAAGGCAGCTATTTGTATTACACATAGCCGTGGCGCGCGATTAGTATGTCGGACCACTGCGCGTGAGGTTCAACGTTCGAATACCAGCACAAAGAACGTCTGACAAACACCTCCAAGAGAGAAAGCTTCTCAAAAACAAAGTAAAATTTTTTAACAAAACTGTTGGTTTCTTTCCATTCGTGAGAGAAATATAACTCACATAACGCGAGTGGTTGCTAGGAGCTGGGCCTAGATCCTTCAAGGGGCGTTGCACCAAATATGTGTGTATGCATATAAGACATCTGAGCACCTACATATCTATCTATTGGAGGACCTAAACAGAAGAAGAGACTGCTCTTAGCAAGAGCTGCGACTTTTACTTACTTAGGTGGCGCTACAGTTCGGGGTGAACCTGTGCCTCAACCAACAAGTCTCTCCATTTAGCTCGGTCTTTGGTTAATTGCCTCCAGTTACGCACTCCAAGTTGGTCGAGGTCCCCTTGAACTTGTGCGCGCCACCTACGGCGATAATTCCCTCTACTGCGTCGTCCCTCGGGGTTAGATTCGAAGATTCTGCGGGTCGGAGCGTTGGTGTCCATTCGCTCTACATGTCATAGCCATCTCAGACGTCCAATACGCAGTTTTTTGACTAGGTCGATGTCGCTGTACAGCTCGTATAGTTTGTGATTGAATCTTCTCCTCCAAAACCCGTCAACGCAAATGGGACCGAAAATCTTACGAAGAATTTTTCTCTCGAAGCGGCCAAGGATATCTTCATCGTCTTTTAATAAAGTCCATGTTTCAGCGCCGTAAAGCAGGACTGGGATGATCAAGGTCTTATATAGAGTCTCCTTAGTTGTTCAAAATAGGGCTTTAATGTTGAATTGCCTTATAAGCCCCAAAAAAAACAGCGATTGGCAAGAGTTATTATTCGATTGATTTCTGCGCTGATCTTGTTTTTATAGACTGTGACGTTTTGTCCAATTCGTCGGTGTTGGCTTTCCCTTCTTGTTGACAGCATATACTTGGTTTTGCCCTCGTTTATCGCTAAACCCATTTTGACCGCTTCCGATTCAATGGTTGCAAACGCACCGGTGATAGCCCGCTGAGTTCTTCGTCGGCGTATGCAAGCAGTTGTACAGACTTGTGATAGATTGTGCCTCCGGTGTTGGCTTGTGAGTTCCGCACAATCCGTTCAAGTACAATATTAAAGAAGTCACAAGAGCTGCAACGGCGATGATGCTTTACGGCTCCCAAATATGGGCAGGTGCCATGAAGACGAAATCGTACAGAAGGAAAACGGAGGCGGTCTACAGAACCAATGGCTCGAATGCCACCAAGAACAAGCCTCGAAGAATGGCGGGAGAGATGGAACTTTTTTGACAAAGGCAGAAGGACGCAGAGACTGATATAGACCCTTGGATTAATAGGAAGCATGGAGCGCTGATGCAAATGCATTGAACCTGATGCAAATTCTTATTGGTCATGGATGTTTTAAAGCCTACCTCCATAGATTTGGACCCGAAGACAACCCTTATTGCCCAACGTGCACAGAAGTAGTCGTGGATGCGGAACACATCATGTTCCACTGTGCGCTGTATCACGAAGTACGTAACTTGCTGGCGAACAGACTGGGTGTGGACTTAACATCAGAGAACATCACCTGACCGATGCTGAACACGCAAGAAGCTTTTGAACAGTAAGCGAACCTGTGGCTACCATAATGAAAGAACAACAAAGACGGGAGCGTCAGCGAAACGTGGCACAGACGGCTGCCAACACGAACGAGCCAAGTATGTAAGGCTGAAGTCGCCTCGCGATGAAATTGAAGGCAGTGTCACGAGGACCAGGGGTCCAGGGAAGGTGGGTTTAGTGGGTGGAAATCCCACACTGTTATTGAGTACGGGCTCAGCTTCGTCTTTGAAAGATTCCCATCTTCCAATGCAACCAAAAAAAAGAAAAAAAAAAAAGAAGACATATCTACCTACACACGAGTATCTAACTGAGATGCTTAGGTAGACAAATTTGTTGACTACCTGAAACTAATAACTGTCCATCGTTATATTTTGGCAAATGCATTGCTGATGACATTTACACTTCACCTCATCCTTGTTTATATTTCAGTATCAGTATCAGTATTTCAGTATTTTATTAATATTAGTAAACAACATTTATAATAGACTATTACAATCTTTAAATAATAAATGTGAATTTTAAAATAACATGATTTAAATAAATTTTAACGATCTCTAATTTGTAAATAATGAAAACTGGAAATTGAGCTAAATGTAAGTTACCGAGTATGATGTATTAATGCAATTATTTACCATGGACAAATATTATTCCTAATTATTATTCGGCACAAGAGAGTGTCATCAAAACGATTCGTATTATAGAGCCGTCTTAAGGTGAGAGGGAGTGAATTCCAGAGGCGTATGGCGTGAATGAAAAATTGTCGTTCACAAACTTGATATGTAACAAGCGGCAAAATTAAACTTAAAGAACGGTTTGATTGTGAGAACCTAAGTTTTTCATATAAATACTGAGGTTGTTTGCTGGTTATAATTTTGTGTAAATACTTGAGTGTGCAGTAGTCAAGGTACTTGTCGAGTGAACATCCAAGAATCATTTTTGCGTACGACGACACATGGTCATAGCGTTTTAAACCATAGACATAACGTGCAATGTTATTAAATGTGACATTGAGTTTGCGCCTAGTGAGTGCATTATGGCAAGAACAAATTTCGCAGCCATATGTAATTAAAGGAATGAGTAAGGACCTGACTAGCATTAGCCTTGTGTTAACTGGCGTGAAGTTTTGGGACACCGAGAGGTTCCTGAGGCAGCCATAAATTTTCCCGAGACTGTACGCACATGGTCATCCCACTGCAAACTTGTGTTGAACCAAACTCCAAGGTTTTTAGCTTTATCCAGAAACTCAATAGAGGCATCACCAAGGTATATTGTGGGAAAGTTGTTTGTGTTGAGACCATTTCTATTTATCACTAGGCATTTCGTTTTAACCGGGTTAAGCCGTAAGCAGTTTTCTTGAGCCCAGACAAAAATCCTTTGTATGTCTTCATTACATTGAGCCGCCGCATCTTCCATTTGTCCAAGTGCAAAACTTAAGTAGAGTTGAACATCGTCCGCAAACATGTGAAACTTGGAATATTTAATTACCTTAGGGAGATCATTTATAAAAACTGCAAAGAGCAAGGGAGCCAAAATGGATCCTTGAGGAACACCTGCCGAAGTTGCAATAAATTCAGACATTACACTGTTAGCTAAGACTGCTTGTCTTCTTCCAAATAGGTACGAATAAATTAAGTTAGCAGCTGATGTAGAAAAATTGTACAATGTTGAAAGTTTAGAGACAAGTAGCTTATGGTTAACCGTATCAAAGGCCTTGGAAAAATCTAAAAGTGTCAGAAAAGTAACTAAGTTTTTATCCATTGCAACTCGTACGTCATCCGTTACTTTAAGCAATGCCGAAGTGCAGCTGTGGCTTGGTCTGAAGCCAGATTGATGAGCGTTTAGCAGCTGATTGCGCCGGAAGAAGACTGACATTTGGTTGTGGATAGACTTTTCCAAGACCTTTGAAAGGTAGGGCAAAATAGCAATAGGTCTATATTCGGCAGGTGAGTTAATTGTTGCTTTCTTTTTTAGAACTGGGATGATCTTTGCAAGTTTCCCAGCACATGGAATGGTAGATCTCCTTATGATATTATTAAATATGAAGGGAATGACTGGCAGAAGGTACGGCAGGATAATTTTTAAAAAAAGAGGATGTATTCCATCAATACCAACAGCTTTAGATTTTATTTTTAGTACTGCTTTTACAACATCAGTTTGCTCGATCCTGAGAAATTCAAACGAGCCACTTTGCGGCACTTGAATGGGATGGTGCAGTGCTACTGATGTTGTTTGTATCTCGGCGAATTCTTTATTTAGCTGGTTGGGATCGACTTCATCCATCTTGTGCTTACTTTGTTTCCCCACGCCTAGCTCTCGCAAATTCTTCCAGAGTGTTTTAGTTGGAAGCCTATGATCGTAGTGCCTACCATAGTACGCTCGTTTTGCTTCTTTAATTTTAGCGTTAACAGAATTTCGTAATATCCGAAATGCTTCGTAGAACTCAGGGAGCTTAAACCGTTTCCACTTTTTGTAGGCCACATCACGATTATTCCTTAGCTCGCGGATTTCTGGGGTAAACCACGTAATATAGTTACATTTAACTACCTTGGTTTTAAGTAAAACATGCCTATTAAAGAGTTCAACTATTGTATCTTGAAGATATTCGACTTGCGCGTTGACCGACGTTTCGCAATATACAGCCTACCAGTTAACCGGTTCCGATTTAACCACTTCTTTTTCGATGCTTGTAAAGGAAAAATTCCTGAATTATCCAAGAATTGTACTCTGAATAAGCCTTCATATAATCAAATTATTCAGTTAATTTGTCTAGTACAAGAAACAGCAGACACACCACTTCTTTGGCCGACTTCTTCCCATAACTTTTACGCTCCACATTATCATCCCATTGCTGTGTTTCCCAAAAGGTGCGATTTATCACAAAAAAGTTTTCACAGATCGCACCCCTTAAAGCGCAATAAACATGACCAGTAGCCCAAATGGAAGCTGTTAAATAGAATTTCATTCTGCTTCTCCTTTGCGTTTATAAAAGTCCTTCAAAGATTCTGATAAGACTACGAACTGAGCGTGCATGCAAGCGATGCACCCTACCCATTCCACACACAGCTCCGGGATACAGTCAACCAAGAATAAGAACTTAATCTTCAGCTCATCGCTGACCGTCCACCATCCTCCACCACACATGGAACAAGTAAACCGTGCACAACGCATCCTCAGACAAGGTACTTCTACTCGGCCAATATATTTAACCCAACTAATGGCCTCTGAAATGAGGCAGACTTCTGCTGTTGCTGCCTACCAATTGTTGTGCAGATTCTTGTGAATGAAGTTGAGCCCACAATCAGCAACAAAAAGACGAGAAAATAACGTAAACGGTTCACAAACGTATAAAAGAAGTGACGAAGAAGATAAAAGGATTAATCGGTGACATGGACAATGGATTTCATCGCGGGATCCAATTTAATAAAAAGATATCGCGCAGTTAAACATATTGTAATTGGATGAATATATGATGCGGAACGGGTTCTTAAAAATGCGCGCTACAAGCATAGGGACCTCCAGTCGGTGTTGGTGCGCTGCGCATGCCCCCTTGGTCCATTCATACGATAATTTGCTATGGCATTCCGAGTGTATGTCGTTTTATCCCGCATGTCAATCAAGTACCTAATTATTCTTTTGGGGATAGAATGCAAAGATAATTGGGAGGAGAGTCGATTGAAAGGATATCAATTCCAATATAATAAAAATAATTGCCTTCGCGAGGAGTGGAGTAGAGTCTGCGAAGTCGATTTGAGTCGCGTTGTCAATCGCCGCACAATGGAGTCGACTGGAGTGTTTCTACGTGGGCTTTTGGCCATAAGTTATGCCAGCGGAGAGACGGATTTCAATATTGTCATTTGTCTGTCTGCTGCTCGTCAAGACGAACTGCAGCATCTGCGGATACGGCGAATCGCTCTTGACGAGGCTAGACCTTCGCCTATCAATCAAGTTGAAAGTTGACACAGATCGGGTATATTAGGGTAGTCGACGGATCTATGAGAGTGAATGTATGCTATCCAAGACTTTGAAGTCTTGAGAAGTGTACAACCGATTTGTTCAATTCAAAAGATTATGGGCTACTCATATTAATAACGAGCAAATTTAATTGGACCTCGTAAAAGGAACATGGAATTTGATGCCAATTTCGTGAGGACTCAGCAATACGATCTATTTCAATATATCCAAAATCTATCCAAGCCATGCATAGCTCCCCATATCAGCTACTACACACAGAGAAAACTATGCCTGGAGGTAATTAAAATATGTTCGCGTCAAATAGTTAATTAGGAGCAATGACGTAAATGCATTGTTGTCTGGCATTTTAAAGAAATTGGATTTGTACATGGAATGTTCGGACCCTTAACAGATCACGTGTAGCCGAACAATTAGCAGAAGCCATAGACTGCTATAAAGCAGATATAACCACCATCCAGGAAGAACAATGATGGATGGGCTGGGAAAAAAGAAGATGAAAAACTGTGGCATATACTACGGTGATAACAAGCAGCGCTTATTCGGATGTGGACTTGTAATACGCGGCAGGCTTAGGCAAGAAGTTTTAAGATTCCGACACGTGAGCGAGCGTATTATGAAAATCCGGATTAAGGCTAAATTCGCTAAAACAAGTCTAATACGTGCTCATACGCCAAAATAGGAAAGGAGGACGTCTTTAGTACGGTTGTCGGTGAGCACAGCCTACACAACACCATTTTCCATTTTTTTCTCGATTTCGCTGTGCAGCGAAACGTCACTATAGCAATCACATGGTTTCCTAATTTCAATATTCACAAGCCGACGCACAGTGTGGCAATTTCGCTAAACTAGCTGGTCAAAATGAAAAAAAAAAAACAACTTCAAAAACTTTTGCTGTTAAGGAGATTTGAGGTTACTTACTTGTTGTTTCAGCGCCGTAAAGCAGGACTGGGCTGATCAGGGTCTTATACAGAGTCTCCTTAGTTGTTCAAGATAGGGCTTTACTGTTGAATTGCCTTATAAGCCCAAAAAAGAAACACCGATTGGCAAGAGTTATTCTTCTCTTGATTTCTGCGCTGATCTTGTTTTTATAGTTTATAGCAGAGTCAAAGTCCCTTACTACCTCGAAGTTATAGCTGCGCACTGTGACGTTCTGTCCAATTCGTCGGTGTTGGCTGTCCCTTCTTGTTGACAGAATATACTTAGTTCTGCCCTCGATTATCGCCAAACCCATTTTGGCCGCTTCCGCCCAAATGCTTGCAAACGCACCGGTGACAGCCCACTGAGTTCTTCCGATAATGTCTATATCGTCGGCGTATGCAAGCAGTTGTACAGACTTGTGATAGATTTTGCCTCCGGTATTGGCTTGTGAGTTCCGCACAATCCGTTCAAGTACAATATTAAAGAAGTCACATGACAGCGCGTCACCTTGTCTAAAACCTTTTTGACATCAAAGGTCTCGGTGAGGTCATTACCGACCTTGATGGAGAAGCGAGCGTTCTCCATCGTCATCCTGCACAGACGAACACGTTTAGCAGGGATGTCAAAACTAGACTTGGCTTTATATAAGTAGCTCTTTTCTATAGATGCTGTCATAAGCGGCCTTGAAATCGATAAAGAGATGATGAGAATCGATTTGGACTTCTTGGGTTTTCTCCAGGAAGTTACCGAAGTGTGAAAATTTGATCGATGGTGGACTTTCCTGGCCTGAAACCGCACTGATAGGGTCCAATCAGGCTATTGATAAAAGGTTTCAGGCGTTCACACAATATCGCAGAAAAGATCTTATATGCAATGTTGAGGAGACTGATGCTTCTATAATTGGCGCAGTTGAGGGAGTCTCCTTTCTTGTGGATCGGGCAAACGATGCTGAGATTTCATTCATCAGGCATATACTGCACTCTACCAATTCATCACCAGCTGCCTTGAAAACTTCGGCTGACAAGCCGTCAGGTACAGCAGTCTTCTTGGATTTCAGCTTGGATATTGTTATCCTGACTTTATTTTGGTCAGGTGGATGGAAATTTTGACTATCATCGTCTAAGTTGAATGGTCCATTCTGCATGACAGCGGGCTGTTGGTCTTCGTCGCCGTTATACAGTCTGCAGAAGTACTTTTTCCATATTCTCAGCACCGACTGTGATTCTACTACGAAGTTTCTATTGGTGGCGGTAATATCTTTCCATTTTCATCTCTATAGGTTTCTGTACGGGCATTGCTTCTCTGACACCTTCTTTTTACCTTTAAGTAGAAGTTCCGTACATTGTTCCTGGAGTATAGACTCTCGATATTCTCGATCGCACGATTCTCATGCTCTTTCTCTTTCTTAAATATGGAGAAGCCGATGTTCTTCCCGTCTCTTTTGCTCGTAGAGCTCGCGAGGAGCTCTCGTCTTCCTTTGGAACGCCGCTTTGTATGCCTCTTGTTTTGCTGCATGAAAAACGCCATTCTTCGTCAAACCAGGGGTTTCGCGGTGGTGGGCGAGCGAGACCTAACACATCAGTCGCGGCGTTTCTGATGGCATGTTGGCAGCGTTGCCACTGGTCTTCGGCACTTGATGCTGGCGGCATAGGCGTGACTAAGAGATTTCGGGATACGCGTTCAGCGAAGAGTCTGGTACGATTGTCTCTTGCGATTGTAGCTTTTCGACGTTAAATTTTCTCACAGTGATTCTTCTTTGTTGCTCTGATTGGGATTTCCGCATTCGTACCTTGGCTACAACAAGGAAATAATCCGAGTCTATGTTGGCCGCTCGAAAGGTCCGGACATCCAGAATACTGGAGGCATGCCTTGCGGCGATCGCAATATGATCAATTTGGTTGATCGTTACATGATCATTGGACCGGCATGTCTGCTTATGAATATCGAGATGAGGAAACCATGTGCTTACTATGGTAACATTTCGCTCCACAGCAGAATCAATTAGCCTTAGTCCGTTATCAGACGTGGTGTTGAGTAAGCTATGCTTATCGACTCCCCTACCAAAGACGTCCTCCTTTCCTATTTTGGCCTTAAAATCGCCCAATACGAATTTAACGTCGTATTTAGGATATTGCTCATATGTTTTGTTGAGGAGCTTGTAGAAACACTCTTTGGTGGCAGGGTCCTTTTCGTCCGTGGGGGCATGAACACATATTAGGCTTATGTTAACGAATTTAACCTTGATCCGGATAATCATAATACTCTCGCTCACGTGTCGGAAGCTTACGACTTCTTGCCTGAGTCTGCCGCGTATGACGAATCGGCATCCGAATAAGCGTTGCCTATTGCCTCGGTAGCAATCACCGTAGTAGGTGTCTCAGGTTTTCATCCTCTTTTTCCCTACCCATCCCATCGCATTTCCTCGATGGCGGTAATATCCGCTTTATAGCAGTCTAGCACTTGGTCTGTAAAGGGACAGAACATTCCACGTACAGATCCGAAGGTCGTTGTCCTTATTTCGTTTGCTTGGGTCGTCACCAGTTGAGTAGTTCTTATCCGAAGCTTTTGGTTGTTTCGGAACCACCGAACTTTCGGAACTCTTGTTTTCCTTTGTAGCTTTATCTGCCTCTCGTTTTGCGGCATGCACTCGCCGGCGAGCGAATCCTAGCACACCAGTTGAGACGTTTCTAATGGAATCGTGGCAGTGTTGCCACTGGTCTTCGGCACTTGATACTGGCGGGATAGGAGTGATTGAGAGATTTCGGGATACGCGGATAAACGAAGACTCTCGCGGTTTATTGCGGTTGTGGCTGTTCGACGTTAAATTTTCTAACAGTTCTTTTTTGTTGCTCAGTTTGGAATATCCGCATTCGTACCTTGGATACAACAACGTAAGTATCCGACTCTATACCGGCCACTCGGAAGCACCGGACATTCACAGTAATGGAGGAATGTATTGCGTCGATCGCAATGTGAGCAATTCGGCTGATCGTCACATGAGCATTGGATCGCCGTGCTTGCTATGACAATTAGCCTTAGTCCGTTGTCAGACGTGGTATCGTGTACTCGTAGGTTATGTAATTACCGTAGTAGAAATCACAATTTTTCATCCTCTTTTTGCGCGGCCCATTCTACTGCATTTCTTGGATGGCAGTTATATCTTCTTCACAGCAGTCTAAGTCCTCTACCAATTGTTCGGCTGCACGTGACCTGTTGAGGGTCCGAACATTCCACTTCGTTAACCCTTGACCCTTCCTTATCCGAGGCTTGTGGCTGTTTCGGAACCAGTGTTTTATTCATTTGGTGGGGAAGATAACTCGACACCGCACAACCCCCAATCTGGAGGGCCAGTTTTTTTTTTTTGTTATACCCAAAGAACGCGGGCCGGGTATACCAGTGGCAGTTGTTCAAAAAAAATTGGAAAATAGGAATCGAAATTAAAACAATTTCTATGATAGGCCACCATTTTTCAATCCACCCTTCAATGGATGTAAAGTCACATTGCTGATTGAAACTCAAGTTCAGTGAGCTTAATATCCACACTGGTTGTGAGTGAAATGCATTAGAGATAATATGTTCGGTTGTTGAGTGATAGGCCATTGGCTTAGGTACCAACTACATCCATATCTATTTCCCAGTAATCAAATTGTATGATGTGATTATGCACCACACAGAGAAGCTAACACGTACTCAAAAGGAATAGTAGAAATCAGAACGGAATGCAAAAAGCACACCAAATTCTCCCCGATTAGCTCGGACACCAACCCTTGAGTGAACATCTACTGAAATCTTATGTGACCTGAGTTTCAAACCACTACACGAAAATAAACTCTGTCCTTCTCTTGTTCTGTTTGTAATGCTTTGAATAAAACTAGCAGCAAAAGCATGTGTATGTGAAAGTGTCGTCTTCCTTTTAAAGCCCAGGTATTCTTGGTGCTTTGCATGGGTATACTATTTCCCAAGCAAAATGAAAAGTCGCGTTCCAACCTTGTTATGACATTTCCTCCCGGTAAATTTACTAAACAATATTTTCCAGCAGCCAGTTTTGCGTGAGCAGATCCCATTCGCATTCGCATTATTGCGAAACTCATGTATATTGTGTCATTTATAATTGCAAAACGCAAATTATGATATGCAGCAATTATATATAATGATATCTGTCAGTGGGCACCTGATTTATGAATCCAAAGTGATCTTTCGTTTCGCTCGCGATCGAACGCGACGACTGCCATGCTAGACTGGACCACACGATTTTAGGTGAAACAAGATGCCACTGGTTTCCCCGGCCACTGCAGTGGTCTCAGGTGATGCTGATGAGAGAAGTGTAATTCAGGTCCAAGTTTGCCTCCAGTGCAGTCCTACGTGAAGATGCAATGAAATATAATACTGGTTAGCAATAGCAGGCCACAAAAACGGAGCCTCTCAAGAAGTACATCAGTTACTCGATGATTAAGTGAATTGTTCGATTAATTGGATTATGGATTCCGGTTTACCGATACAACAAAGTCGTAATTGGATTTTAATTCTTGTGAAACACGATATGAATGTGATAACTACACTTTCTGTGCAGCTTCTTGGGAATTCTAACATCATTCAAGCCAATTAGTGCGAAGCGATTTCAATTTCTGATCTTGTCCCGATCCTGATTGCGCTTCGTTTCGGAAAGGATCGCCACTTTCTATCTGAAATCCCTTTTGCATTTTTATTTGTAGGCCATGGCCATTTATCAATTTGACAGTTTCTTTTTTAATTTTCGTAAATCGCTTTTGGCTTCCTCTTTTGTGGAGCACGCGGTGAGGGTTTATTGGATAGACGGCGATATGTTCAGAGTGTGCCATGTGCCTTGTTAGACATTCCCGAAAGGGTTTCGTTTGATAATTCCCCCGTTGTTAGTTGGACTGTTGCCTGACAAAGAGCGGCATATCTGCGAAATAAAGAAATTTATATTAGGACACATTTGAATGCCTTGAAGCAGCAGCGGAATTTTGATGAGGATCGCCAGAAACATTTGATAATGGAAAAACAGTATTTGATGACCGCACTTCAGGAAAATTGAAGAAATAATTTACGAGATTTTTTTTTATTGCAGGTTGTACTTACCAGATTTATCAAGAGCATTCTACTGAAAGTGGATGGAGGATGTTACTGATCATACTGGACACATTGAAGCTATGTCTCATCCAACAATCCTCTCTACCTAGAACGGTCTTTTGTCAGATGTTTTCAGCTATGCATGGCAAGCGAGTTAAGGTCCACTTGCGCAGCCTTGAAGGTTTGGCGGGTGGGACTATTGCTGTTTGTCCAGTCAAATTCTATTTAGGTTCGGGTCGTCGCACAGTACTATATTTCTTGACTCAATCAATGATATCACCGGACTTCTAGTTTTGCGCTTAATTTTAAAAAAATCGTGATGGTGGTGATATTACGATCATTGTGCCTTTTTTTGAAGGGGTCGCACAAGGTTTGCAATTACGGGCGCATGTACGAGTACATATACGAGTACATATTTCTTTAAAATTTTTGGTTGCGCCAA
Organism: Brachypalpus laphriformis; assembly: GCA_945910035.1. NCBI lineage: Eukaryota > Metazoa > Arthropoda > Insecta > Diptera > Syrphidae > Brachypalpus > Brachypalpus laphriformis. The sequence goes on from OX246754.1 coordinate 286,188,150, forward strand.
TGGATGCGTAATCTTCTAAGGATACTAGTAATCCGGGCTACTAGCATGCACGATAAAAAAACAAAAAAAAGCATGCACGATTCGCAATCATAAATATAATAATAACCCACACCCTGTACATTTTAATCACTCTCCCCGCGTGACTGCCACTAGGTATTACTTCGCAGGGCTGGTTAGAAAATAATGCTATGCGTCTTCTGTCAGCTGCTTCTAATGCTTCCACTGTTTCTGTTGTTTAGCTTTTCTATCTATTCTATTTTCATATGGTCAACTAGTAACGTATGCAATAAAATACTGCGTGCTCCGTTTCTTCATCTTCATCTGGACATACCGGGCAGGATGATGAGCAAATCGGTCGAGATACTTGCAGTAATCGCCGTGGCCAGATAGAAACTGCGTGAGATGATAGTTGTAGTCTCCATGCTTTCGACTCATCCAATCTCGGATTGCACTTTTTGCTGTATTGGCCCAACGAGCTTTAAATAAAATCGCTTATAATACCTTTTCTTCAGTTTGAAGCAAATGATCAAAATATATTTTGAACTGCAGTTTGTTGTCCATCATTACTCCAAAGTATTTATCCGCTTCCTTGGGCCTGATGGTTTGGTTACCGAACTGAAAGTTGGCGGATTCAACGGTTTTCCGACTGGTTATAAGGACAGCTTCTGTTTTGTGCTGGGCTAGTTATAGTCCGGCAAATACTAGCCAATCTTTTATTTGTGCAATTGCTTTATTTGTAGCTAATTCTACTGCATGGACCTGTTTAGCTACTGTCACGACGGCAATGTCAACAGCGAATCCATTTCTCATTAACCCGCCAAGTAGCATTGATCGTACGACTCCGTCGTACATACATGATGACCCACATCCCTATGGGATTCCCGCAGTGTCGCTATAGTATTTTACACCTTCATCAGCATTGTACCTCAGCTTACTGTTATTGAAATAATTCATCACTATATACTCGTACAGCATGTAATATGGCGTATCCATCCTGGCAAGGGTCCTTCTAATGAACAACCAGTTCGCAGAGTTAAATGTATTTTAAACGTCCAGCGTTACTACTGCACAGTGCCATAGAGCCAACTTTCTTTCTCGATGGCACCTTTTGCGATATCGACTACCGCTCTTATAGCATCGATAGTAAATCGCGTTCTTCTGAAGCTAAATTAATGATCTAAAGCAAATAATTTTTCTTCTGCTACTGTGAGTAATCTATAATAGATTATCTTCTCGAGGGTCTTTCCTTCTTCTTCTCCTTTTTATCAGCGAGGTTATGATCCGAAAACAAGGGATCACAACCCTCCCACTTCACCGCATTTCTACTGATCCGCCTGTGGGGTTCGCCTATTTGACCTCAGAAAATATCGACAGGCCTGCCGATTTTGGATTACTCGGTTACTGAGGCCATTGAAATGCCGATGTCGTCGCATTTGTCTGATCCAGGCGTTTATAGGCCTGCCTTTCCTACATCGCGATGTCTTTGGAACGTGCATAGATATTGCCTTTTTAACAGGGTTCAAATGATCTCTTCTTTGAACGTGGCAATACCAGCTGAGCCGGTCGCGCTCTAATTTGTGTACGATGGTTTCCTTGATGTGAAAGCTTCCACGGATCTTCGAACTTCTTATTCGATCAAGCTTGGTCACTCCTGCTGTCATGCGAAGCATCTTCATCTCAGCTGCCGTTAATTTACTCTCATACTTTTTGTACATCGTCCAACATTGTGAACCGTTTGTGAGCGCTGGACGTACAACTGCGGTGTAGAGCCTTCCTTTCAACTTACGGGGCATTTTTCTGTCACAGAAGATAGCGGAATTTTCTCGCCACTTCATCCACCCTACGCTTACGCGTTAATTGATGTCGACATCACAAGTTGCTTTGCTATTGATCATAGATCCCAGATATTTGAACTTTTCGCACTTGGGAAGCACTGTTCCATTCAAATAAATGTCTGGAATAGGCCTGAGTGGATCAGAGAACGGGCAGCATAAGTACTCTGTCTTTTTTGAACTAATGCGATACCCATTTCCCTCCAGAACGTCCACCCACACATCAAGTGCTCGTTGCAGGGATGTAGGATCCTCACTTATGATGGCTCCATCGTCAGCAAAGAATAACTGATGTACCTTGGGGTCCATCACTTTACCTTCAAGCAGATAATCAAGGACTGTAATAAAGAGCAAAGGACTTAAAACGCTTCCCTGGTGTACACCGACTTTGATTGGGAACTCTTCGATTACTCCAGCGGGGCATCTTACTCTTGTCTTTGCTCCCTCGTACATGTCCATGATCATCTGTACATAGGTTTCTGGAACCCCTCGATGTCTTAGCGCCACCCATATCAGATCTCGTGATTGTCTGTCGAATGCCTTTTCAAAGTCAACCAATACAATATGCAAATCCCTTAAGGAATCACTGCGTTTTTCCATTATGATCCTTATACTTTGGATTGCATCTGTGGTTGATTTACCCGAGACAAACCCGCACTGATCATCAGATAGCCGTATTATTTTTCGCAGCCGGCCACCTAATACCCGCTCAACGATCTTCATGGTGTGTGACATCAGCTTGATCGAACGGTAGTTATCACAGTTTCGCGTATCACCCTTCCCTTTGTATACAGGGAGGAGGTAACTTTCCCTCCATTGATTCGGCATTGGATCACCTCTCACGAATTTGGAGATAAGAATTCTGAGCCATCTGAACCCGATGTCTCCCATCTTTTTCCAGAACTCAGAGGGTATTTCGTCAGGCCCAACCGCTTTTCGTTTTTTGGAGTATTTGACCGCCTCACTAACTTCTTCGACTGTAATGTCGGCTATTTCTTCACAGTTAGGGGTGGCTCTTGGAAAGTATAGCCGGGGAAACTGTTCATTTAAAAGCTCTTCACAATACTGCCGCCACCTCTGCAGAATTTTGTCGTCATTCACAGGATCTGGCCATGAGCATTGCTAATGAACTTTGGCGAACGAATCTCCTGAGCACTCTTCCTTCTTTGGGCGGCTATTTTGAAGATAGTGGCGCTCTTGTTCATATTGTGTCTTCGCAGCTCCTAGATAGCCTGGTTTGCATCAGCAACTGGGAAAAATATTTTCTCCAGCTCCCGATACAGGGCCTCCGTACTCTCTGCTTGAACCTGGGCGCACTTCTTCTTCGCTTTTTTCTTCCAGCATCTGTATTCCATTTCGAGGCGAACTTTTTCGTCACTATTATTAGAGGAGCACTTTGACCAAGCTTTGAAAGCCACTTTCTTCTCATTTATCACTTTCTTAGCTTCATCACTCCACCACCATGTTTCTTTGGCGTGTTGATGGTGGCCTTTTGAAGCTCCTAGCAGTGATTTGGCCTTCTTTAAGCAAGTTCGCTGTAGGGAATCCCACATATTTTGTGCTCTGCACTCTTCATCCTCAGCTCCGTTGATGGTGTGAGAGAGGTAATTTTTCATTACGAAAACAAAAGCCTCGCCTTTTTCTTTGTCCAGATTGTACCACTTGATTTTCTCAGAGATCCTTGTTTGTTTGCTTTTCTTCGGTGTTTTCATAAAAATTTCTGTTAGCAGGAGACGGTGTTGCCGAGCGATTGCCCCTCACAGGATCACTTTGCAATCTTTTACCCGAGGCTTCATGAAACTGCCTACCAAATGGTAGTCAATCTGAGTTTCATCTCCACCACTGCTGTAAGTGATCAGGTGTCGGCTTTGTTTGATGAACATGGTATTTCACACGATAATACCGTGTGATTTGCACATGCTTAAGATGTCTTCACCAGGAAGGTTCCTGGTGCCATATCCTAGTCCTCCATGGCAGTCTTCATAGTCTTCGTTTGATTTCCCGACATGTCCATTCAAATCTCCTCCAACAAACAGAAACTCGTCCTTTGGGATGTTCTTAAGGAGATTGTGGAAATCTAGCCAAAATGCATCTTTATCTCTCTGATTGCACCCATTGTGGGGAGCATATGCACTGACAATATTCCACACCTCTCCTTGTATTACTAGTTTGAGAGACATCAAACGGTCGCTGGACTTCGAAATGCTCAAGACGTTTTCAAGTAACTCTGCCGCAAGGATGATACCGATTCCGTTCTTAGACTTTTCCGTTCCGTAGTAGTAGAACGGAAGCCCCTTCTTTCTTGCCCCAATTACAATTCTAATCGGTCACTTCTCAACCAATCTATCCAGAATGATTCATTACTTTTTCTTTTTAAGGAAAGCGTTGTCCAACGACACCACCTCCAGTACAATGAACCCAATTTACACATTCCATTCCCGAAACACTTGAAAAATTAGAAAATAATTAGAATTGATTGGTGAATTGTTTTCCTAGTGTGTTAGCCGCAAATGATGCAAATATGCGTGTAGCGTACGTAAATTGGGATCATTGACACCGTCTAGCTCTATCGCAATACACAATTAAAATTCATAACAAAAAAAAAAATGTATTGAATTCGATTGAACCGCACACACACCGCCACCAGTACTAGATACTCCTTTCACCACCTCGGTGTACAGCAATTTGCGGTGACCAATGTGCGAGAGGTGTAATTCCAGAGTTAACGACCGGACAATTCAATTTCACAGTCTCGCGCAAACTATTTTTTCCCCAAGCAGCAGCGCTCTAGCGTTTCATTTGCGCTTTTTGTATCCGTTGGATGTCAATGGGTTCATTTTCATGAAATTTAATTAACTGATCGGCGGTCGTAAAATAGCCGAGCAAATGTACAAATAGTTGGACGCGGTCTATACAATGCGGAGGCATTATTACTAGTCGGCTTCGACTGTGGCGACAGAGTGGTCAGCTCTGTGGATAATTTTGAATTGATTATGGATTAATGCATTGTATCCGTTCGTACGTTCGCTGCAATTAATGGAGTAGGTTGGGACTCAGAATAATTATGTGTCAAATGACAATCAATTGGGATATTAGTGGAAGAAGGGCTTTAGGTGATTTACATCGGAACTACTGGGGCCCAATAAATGCAAATGTAATGCTATTAAAAGGTCAATTTCCATGCAAAATTATGTTAAAATGCATTAAAAGGGTTTGGATTAAAATATGTATCCGTACGTCATAAAGAACTACTGCAGTGGGGTCCGTAGATATTGCCGATAACTCTTATAAGTGGCTTGTATTTTCTTGAACCAGACGCTAGTTTGAATGCTTGGTCTTTGCACTTAAGGATTAACCCTCACTTCTTGGTTATCGCAGAAAGTAACTGACGAACGAATCGCGTAATGCCGGTCCTACACCACGTGCGCAATTGATTTGAATAACTGCGTTTAATTGTTTTTTCAACTCTTAAGTTGAAACTGAATATCGAGGTGAACGCGTTGCGAGCCCCATACACTTAGCTGATCAACTCATTCAATTTTTGTAAAGCCTCCTACATTTAGTTGATCAGTTTATGTGATTTTGAAATTGAGTTGGTCAAATGTGGTTTCGGTGTGGTTGCGCAGCGAGTTGATGCAAGCGATGATATCCTCGTACACTAGGCTGAGTGACACTTCGAACTCGCACACACAATGAATAAAAACACACGTACAAATACAAGACGCAAAGTACAAAGATCGCGAAACACACCCAACTTTCAGGAGTACCTATCGTCCTTTATGCTGGCGCGAAAACAGTTAAGCAGAGTTATCAAGGAGAGCAAAGCAAGATGTTTTAGGCAGCTCTGCGATGGAGCTAACGTAAACCCTTGGGGCACGGCGTTTAGGATGGTGATGAGAAAGCTTAAGGGCGGCAACTCCCCGCAGATAACATGCCCGATAATGCTGAAGTCAATAGTAGAACATCTTTTTTCAAGGAGAGCATCTACTATGTGCGCAATCACCAGAGAAAACTTTACAGAGGTAATTCCAGTGATTACAACAGAGGAATTGACAATCGCATCCAGAAAGATAAGTGACAACAAGACGCCCGGACCTGACGGCATCCCTAACAAAGCAGTGAAAGCCGCTGCTCAAAAAAGGCCAGACATCTTTATTGCAACAATGCAAAAGTGCCTAGAAAAAGGAATTTTCCCTAAGCAATGGAAACTGCAACACCTCGTTTTATTGCCAAAAGGAAACAAACCGCCGGGAGACCCATCGTCGTATCGCCCGATATGTCTACTGGACACAATGGGAAAGATCCTGGAGCGAATCATTTACAACAGATTGCTCACAATAGCGGAGGAGAAAGGGGCTTTATCCAACCAGCAATTCGGATTCCGAAAGTCTCGCTCAACAATTGATGCCATTAAAGCTGTAGTTAATATAGCAGCGGAAGCAATTGAAGGTGAAAGATGGCGATACGGCACCAAGGCATACTGCGCAGTAGTGACGCTAGGTGTCAAAAACGCGTTTAATTCGGTAGACTGGCCCACTATAAGAAGATCTCTTGCTAGGATGGATACACCATCTTACTTGCTGCAGATAATGGCGAGCTACTTTACCAAAAGGAAACTGAGGTATGATACCGACGAAGGAGTGAAGTACTACGATGTTACAGCTGGGGTCCCGCAAGGATCGGTGCTGGGCCCATTACTATGGAACATAATGTACGACGGAGTTTTACGACTACCACTGCCACCTAAAGTGAATATAATTGGATTTGCTGACGACATCGCTGTTGTTACAGTAGCAAAACAAATCAGTGAAGTAGAATTAGCTACAAATGTGTCAATCAGTCAAATCAAAAGCTGGCTAGGATCCGCCGGTTTAGAATTAGCTGACCACAAAACTGAAGCTGTTCTAATAACCAGTCGGAAATCTGTGGAATATATGAATGTACAGGTTGGAACCCAAATCATCAGATCCAAAGAAGCAATCAAATACCTAGGAGTAGTGCTCGACAATAGACTGCGGTTTAAACAGCATGTTGACTATTCGAGCAAAAAAAGCGTTACGACTTCAGGCAGCACTCTCAAGGATAATGCCCAACATTGGAGGACCTGGATACGCTAGGAGGATCCTACTATCCAGAGTTGTCAGCTCAGTCCTTCTTTATGCGGCTCCGGCTTGGGCGGGGGCTCTCGCGACCAAAGAAACAAGGAGGAAACTTACATCAGCCTACAGACTCTGCGCTATAAGGACCATCATTGGTTTAAGAACTATCTCTGACGAAGCAGCCTTTGTCATAGCAGGAATGGTTCCTATCGACATCCTCGCGAACGAGATGCAGAGAATCTACAATCGGAGAGGCTCGAGCCATCAAGAGGCTAGCGAAAGAAGAAGGGTTATAGAAGAAGAAAAAGCAGCTTCAAGAGCTGTGTGGCAAGATCGATGGGATAATACGGTTAAAGGCAGATGGACCTATAAATTAATCCCCACCATCGACATTTGGATAAACCGAGCACATGGGAACTGCACCTACCACCTCACGCAGTTCCTGTCTGGCCATGGAAGTTATCGCAAATATCTTTACCGGTTTGGATACGATAGCTCTCCGTTGTGTCCAGAATGTCCAGACCAGGAGGAAGATACGGAGCATGCAGTCTTCTACTGTAGGCGATTTGAAAACTGGAGAAACGAACTTCCCAGTCCCCCATTCCTCATAGATCATATGGTACAATCTGAGGAAAAAGGGATGGAAATTTGCGCGTTTATTACGCACGTGCAAATGCAGCTTCGAATTCAAGAAAGAATATGTCGAGAAGCAGAAAGTACAGCATAAATTGCTAACCAGCCCCGCGAAGTAATACCTAACGGCAGTTCCGCGGGGAGAGTGGTAGAAGTGTGTAGGGTGTGTGTTTAGTACGTAGGCGTATTCCTGAAATCGATTACTCAGGTTTGCGAATCGTGCATGCTAGTAGCACTCGGGCTATTAGTATCTATGAAGATTACACATCCCTGGCGCAACCGAAAAAAAAAAAAAAAAACGTACAAATACACATGTACCACCAGCATAGAACACATCTCGGCAATTACGCCGGATGAACTGCATGAAGCATGAAGGAAGATAGGCAGTAATAAAGCGCCTAGACCCGACGGCATCCCAAATATGACGATCAAAGCGGCCATCCAAAAGATATCGGACTTTTTATAGCAACGGTGCAAAGGTGCCTTGTGGAGGGGGTCTTCCCTGACCCATGGAACCTGAAACAAAGCAAACAAGCCAACCGGTGAACTTTCGTAGTATCGGCCAATATGTCTGCTAGATACTATGGAAGATCCTAGAACGTATTGTATTATATACGACAGATTGATCGCGATGGCAGAGAAAAGAAGTTGTATGTCTGGTTTCAGAAAATCGCGTTCTTCTGTCGAAACAATAAAGGCGGTAAAAGATACAGCAGCTGCAATATTGGGGAGAAGATTGCGAGGGGACAAAATGACATACTGCGTAGTAGTAAGGCTTAACGTAAAGATGCCTTCAACTAGGCGAACTCGTCATCCATTAGGAGATCCTTGACCAGTACAGAAACACCAAACAACATGCTGAAGATAGCCGTGAACTACTTCACCATCAGGAAGTTGAGGTACCAGACCAACTATACCGTTTCCGCGGGAGTTCCGCGCCCTTGGAACTCTCTTTTGGAACATAATGTAAGATATAGTCCTGCGACTAATGCTAACGTATGTTGCTGACGACATCGCCGTTGTTACTGTGGCTAAACATATCCACGAGATATAGTCTGCCATGGATAAAGCAGTCGCTAAGAACAAAAATTGGCTAGAGTCTGCCGGCCTAGAGCTAGCTGACCACAAGACCGAGGAGCCAGGAGGATTCTCCTATCCAGAGTGGTAACCTCAATCCTTCTTTCCGGTCTGGTTGGGGGCATTCACAACGAATGAAACAAGAAGGAAGCTCTCGTCTCCTTACCGGCTCTGCGGAATTAGAACTATAAGCGGACGAAGCAGCCTGTGATATAGCCGGTACGACCCCATCGACATTCTCACCAACGAGATGTAAAGGCCATACCTTAAGATGCACTCACAAACCTATCCTTACCATCGAGGCCTGGACAAAGAGGGTACACGGGGACTGCAACTACCACCTTACGCACTTTCTATCCGGGCACGGCGGCTATCGAAAAAATGTTCACAGATTTAGACACAATAACTCGCCCTTCCGCCTAGAATGCCCAGACGAAGAGGAAGACGTGGAGCACGCAGTGTTTAACTGAAGGCGCTTCGCAAAGGGAAGAATAAACCTGCGAAGATCAGAACTTCTAATAAATCATATGACTAAGTCAGGGGACGAATGGGAGACCTCTTCCTTCATAAGCGTACATAACGAGCTGAGAAGAGTCGAAAGCCTAAGAAGAGCTGAAACGGCAAATACAGATGATATAGAATAAGTTGCTAACCAATGCCGCGAAGTAATACCTAACGGCAGACCTGCGCGGGGAGAGTGGTAGAAGTATGCAGGATGCAGATTAGTACATAGGCGCACTCCTGGCATCGGTTATACGGGTTTGCGAATCATGCATGCTGATAGCCCGGGTTATTAGCATGTTTAGAAGATTACCACATCCATTGAAGCATCAAAAAAAAAAAAAAAACATGCACCACACAGCAGTGACTTGATCGAAAAGTTGAGTAACGCACTGAAGGTAATAACCTTTCACATTATTCTAAAATCGGTGCTCAAGACGAACTCGTACACTACCCGGACACTTGTTGAGCAACACTTTTACTTACTCAAGTCTTGTACCTCCTTGTGGGTCCTAGGGCATCTACTATGCCTACCCACCATCGTGTACAGTTTCTGGCAATGTGTCTCAGCTCTTCCGAAGTGCCGTGCCTCCTTCTCGACTGCTCTGCGCCATGTTCTCCTCGCACCGCCAGATCTTCTGTCGTTCTGAGTTAAATTTTTCCATCGCATCGTTGGTTGGAGAGAGTTAAGAGCTGCATGGCCACATGGTTTCTAGATTCCCTGAAATAGAGCTTTACTATAAATATCACTTTATTCGATTACAAAAAAAAAGCGGCTGCTGGTGCACTGATATATGGTGATATATTTACATCTCTGCTTTTCTAACAGCTCGTTAGATTATGCTCTCTTTCTTCGTCTTGGCGCTTTCTCGCAGGGGCTTGCCGTTCCTCTTTGGAATCGTATTTTCGTTGCATTATGTTTGCAAGCGTATTCACGACTTTAAGTACATTGGCCCGGATTGGTGCAGCATAATTTATTGAGTAACGCTTGCTAATAGCAGTCTTTTACTCTGCCTAGCTTCCCAATGTTCGGCATAAAGCAGCGTCTGTCCGGGCTGCCTTATCGTACGCACTTTGTAAATGTTCCTTAAAAGAAAGCCTGGTATCGTGCATCATATCAAGGTACTCTATGGTGGGGGGTTATGACATGACTACCTAGTCTTAGTGTGACATTTTGTCTTGTTTCCCTGTTGCTAATAAATTCTGCTTCCGTCTTGTGTTCGGCTAGATCCAGACCGACTGATTCTAGACAACTACTGGTTAAAATCTGTCCTACTCTACGTCTTTACATCGAATTAAGTATATAGGTGCGATATATATTTTAAAATCCTTTCTTTGAACACAAATCGATGTAGATAAGCACCATGACGAGGATTTTCTAAGATCCAGATATGACAATTTTGCTTTTTTACGTATTCGTCAAGATGAAAAGGACCGCGTCACTAAAGATGATTGTTTCGCCAAATAATGGTGCTTTAACTGACGAACTGTCAAACTGTTTACTTTGAAAAAAGAATCACGTAAATCGTTGCAGTTTTGCTGAAATTATTACGAAGGAAAAGGACATTTGTGGAATACAGACAGACACACAGCTAACTCAGAAAATAACTCCTTTTCATGTTTTGACCACAGTAAGGTTAGAATTTTACCTTTATTCAGATAAAACTTCGCCTTCTGTTGAAGATGGAAGTAAAGCAAAGGGCACCAACGAATGGGTGATCCAATTAAAGATGTCACACAGCCCTATTCACCGGTCTCAGGGCCCTTTACCCCACATCTGATAATAGAATGGACTTTCTTTCATTTTATTCATTCAATCAAAAATATATGATACGCCAGTCATTGCTATATACATACGAAGTAGCTTAAGTCCTGAACAGGCTCTACAAATACACACAACATCCATCGTACCTTGAGACATTAATTTGCAAGTTACGAGTACAGTGTCAAGTCCAACAATTCCCTAATTAATCAGCACGCCACCATTCCTCAAGCCGTACAAGGCAACAGCGTAAGTACATGCATTTCGCCATAGCTGGAAGGCGATGGCATCATTTAAAATTCCAAATTAATGACAAATCGAAGGCCTAATTGTATTTTATGAATTTAAAGCGTCCAACTCGACACAACACCGTCAATTGTTGATAATTATTCAATCATTAAGCGCGAACCTCTAGACCGGTTGCGCTCAGCTCGGGCGTCAAGTGTGCAAACATCCTACCCATCGCAGAGGCTCCAATCAGAGAGTCTAGGAATAAATTGTGGACCTGCAAGGCTCCGGGCAGTGTTGTGACAACCTTGAATCCATGTTTCAGAGTCACAACACGTCGCCGGTGTGCATAAAACGTGGAATTAATGGAATCAAATCAATAATAATTTCCTTCGGCCCCTCGCTGGTTTCAGGTTCGACTGTTAGATGTCAGCACGGTGCTTCTTCCTCGATCTGCAGCTGCATCTCCATTGTTGTGGCCCCCGGCACCGTCGTCCGCGAATAAGTTATCTCTACTCTCTAATTAGAAATTTATTAATGATTGGAGTGACTTTAATTAATTCCCTCTTGCCGTGCTTGTCGCTCGCTTGGAAATGAAAATGTCTTCACTCTGTCTCCGACTGGTGATCTGTGGCGGAGGAAGTCGGACGGGTTGCGTTTCTGACTTTCAACTTGTATTGGCAGGAAATTGGACATCACATTTGCAGAGGGGGTCAGCGGGTGTCCTTTTTTTCGACTTCGATTTGTTTCAGTGTTTGGGTCGATGGATGAAGACCCGAGCCACCGCGAGGCTGGGTGATATGTGCCAGTTGTGGAGATGTGAGAGATGTTATCACTGCATCGTCAAGCGGTGCCAAGTGCCTGGGGCGGTGTTTGTTCGGAGGGAATCAGGAGGCAATTCCAAACAGCATTTCATTAATTTATTACAAAACGATTGGTTGGGCATTCGTTGGAGGAATGTTTTCCTTGTTTCCTTGTGGTGTTCCACTTCTGTTGCAAGCTCTGTTTATCTTTTTGTTGATAAGTGGAAAATTTATTGCTACGATGTTGTAATTTTTTTTGTTTAATGACTTGAGAGAATGTAATGATGGGAAAATGGTTAAAGTTGATGGATGTGTGACTGACGTAGAACGAGTTGGAATCTAAGCATTATCTATGGTGAAGCGGTCTATGGCATTATTATTTAAGGGGGTTTTGTATCCAGATTCTTTGAGACTTTTTGTGACTCCAGAGTTCCTATACAATTTGAGTTGGGTTCGAAATTAAACATGGCGCGGTGACACATCAAGAACGTGAGTATGCCAATGCAATCTTAAGCCCCGATGAAGATATCGCCGTTTTTGACGATAAGCTCATCATGAGTCACGAGAGATGAGCTTAGGCGTTATTTTCAGTTAGAAGGGATTACAGTGAGTCAAGAAAGAACATAGTTAAGACTAAATTTGATTTCCTGGAATCATGCATATCTTCGGAATTCTGTACAAAGCCTAGAGATACTATGTCATCGGCATATCCCACAATGTGCATGAATGTCCCTTCAAGTCTTTTCAGGAGAGAGTCCACAGTTGTGTTTCACAGAGTAGGTGATAAAACTCCTTCCTACGGGCAGCCTCTGTTAACCCTTCCTCTAAGTCTTGAAGTTTCCGTCTGAATATTTATCGCCCTATTTTTCAGCATATTGTCCACCCATCTCACCACCAATGGGTTGCTATACTTTAATACACTAAGGCCTTGTACGCACTGCGAGTCCGGAGTTTAACCGAGAACTGAATTAAGGCTTTTGATAAACCTCAACAAAGCTCCAGGCTCAATGCTGCAAATAACTGAGGGGCTCAGTAAAGCCCGCCTGAGGTGGAGAAGTCTTTTTCTTGCGGTCATGGGGCATTTACAAAGAATATGTTCTGCCAGCATAGGTCAATATCTGTTACTCCTATAATATTTTGTGCAGATGGTACCTGAGAGGGTAGTGACCAGTCAAGTCCTTAAGTCTACTTTGCTGAGCTCAAGTAGCTTTTTGGCCTTACAACGGTTGAGGTTAATAAACTTTTCTGCTTGTCCCAGTCCCTTGAATTTGGCCCGGTACACTGCATTGCAATCAGCTTCCCATTATTTTATTTTGAGGTTTGTGTTACTCCGTGTTACTGCAAAATAGGATCAGCACCGACTAGTGGGCGGCTGGTGCCTTTACTTGCCAACCAGTCCGCCCGTTCGAAGCCTTCGTGTCCTGGGAGGGCAATGGTGTAGTGGTAACGTCGTCAATTGCCACGCTAATGGTTCATGGTTCAAATCCTGATGTCAGCAAGCATTTATTTATTTCTCATGAAATATATAAAGTCAGTCCGATCATTTGCGAAAGCTCGTGTGAACACTACGGCTGGAAAAATTGTTCGCTCTGTTGATGGTGATTTGCCCTTGACATCGGTTATCGAGGAAAAAGTACTGTGAATCAGAAGCAAAGACAAAAAAATAACAAAAATCTCCCCAATTATCTGGACGCCACACCCGGAGAATCTCCGAAGCATAAACAACTGAGCTTCAAGAACCACTACACCAAAAATCGTTCTTTCTCTCTCTCTATCTATCCTTTCTAACGCCCGTACTGTGTGTTAACATGTTAAAGGCATTCAAAACCCTTTGAGTGTGCGCGAATTATAAAAAAAAAAAAATATGAAGGCACATATGGCTGTTTATTTGGCAGCTAATGATTTGTTGATCAATAACGTTAAGCTGTGATTGGCTGTTTCAGTAGAGTTTCCACACTGATAAACAAATTGATTTGCATACAGAGGATCGTGTGTAAGGAATTTTTCCCTTGTATGATGATCGACAATTTTCTCCATCGTTTTTAGGAGAAAGGAACTGACTAATGGAGCGAAAGGATTTAAGCGATTGCTCCGCCTGACTTGCTGCCTCTGGGATGAAGACCACCTTAACCTCCTTTCAAATTTTTGGTATATAGTCTAGTGTGAGGCTGGATCTGAAAAGTCTTATGAGGGTAGGAATTAACAGGTTTGTCCTTGTGTAAAAGGCAGGGAAATATGCCATCTACACCCGGTGATTTGAATGGGATAGAATTGTATAAAACCCATCTAATGCGGCTAGCAGTAAAGATTTTGCCAGATAGGCTATAGTCTCGTATAGAAGCGATGAGAAAGTCGTTCCTCAGGTGTTCTGAGGACACCGCACAATCGGATATGCAGCCTGGGTAGTGAGTATCAAGTAAGACCTAACAGGTCTCCTCGTGACTACTTGTGAACTACCCATTTTGTTTCTTTGAGGACCCAAGGTGCTTGGAGTGACTCTGGGCTAGGGCCTTTTGAAGGCGAGCCGCGGCAGGGAAGCTTTCAAACGTTCACTATGAGTACTCCAAGATTCTCATTTAGGTTTCCTAAGTTCTTTGTTTATGTTGTTAGAGTTTCTTTGTACGGGAACCATTTGCCATTAATTTTAAGTCTTTTGAATAACTTTCTAGTTTCACGCATAAGATTCGACTCTCAACGTCGAACAGGCACGCTTTCGCGCTGGATCTTCCTGCATCGATCATATAAACATCTTACGAATCACAATTGAACAATGCGTTGAGTACAGGTCTCCGCTATATTTGCTGTTTATCGACTTCGAGAAGCCTTTCGACAGCTTGAATCGAGATGCTATCTGGTTGGCCCTGCGCGGGAGAGGCATCCCTGAAAAACTTATAGCCATTATCAAGGCTACATACGATGGCGGTAAGTGTCACGTCTTACACAATGGTAAGGTCTTCTTCTTCTTCTTCCTTTTATCAGCGAGGCTATGATCCGAAAACAAGGGATCACAGCCCTCCCACTTCACCGCATTTCTACTGATCCGCCTGTGGGGTTCGCCTATTTGACTTCAGAAAATATCGGCAGGCCTGCCGATTTTGGATCACTCGGTTACTGAGGCCAATGAAATGCCGATGTCGTCGCATTTGTCTGATCCAGGCGTTTATAGGCCTGCCTTTCCTACATAGCGGTGTCTTTGGAACGTGCATAGATATTGCCTTTTTAACAGGGTTCAAATGATCTCTTCTTTGAACGTGGCAATACATGGAGACCCCTATATCAAATCGAATGTGGTTATGGTCCGGCATGAAGACCTCGTTGGTCACGCGCCAGTAAGTGATGAAGTTATATATGAACGGGCTTGCTAAAGTGAGATCTAGTACCTCTTGGCGAATGATGTTAGTAAAAATAGGGACATTTCCCCTATTTACCACCACCATGTCATTAGTACATACCAATTCAAAAATCAATTCACCTCTTTTGTTAATATGCGAACTGGGCGTTGGTATCACAGCTAATGATCCATGGTAACTGTTTGGTACGGCAGTACCTGATGGATTCATCAGGTACCCTATTTCTTTCCGTGGTACCTCAGCTGTATCAAAAGAATAAAAATTAATTTTAAATATTAAATATTATTGCTGCCCTAGGATTGCTCCACGAGTCACTATAAATTAACCCGCCGTTTTTCGTTGGGAGCCCTTTCATGGCTCACTCGAGCACTAATGGCTTTTGCATCAATGCCAAGTCAACTTCTTCCTCCATGAAACGTCTATTCAGCACGGAAGATGCTGTCCTAGCGTGATGCAGGTCAATTTGGTGGAGGACCCATTTTAGTGTTTACTCCCCCTGTCCCGGTGTGCTGTTTCCTGGCCCGCCGCTATTAACTACTTTGGGGTTTCTTCTTTTCCACTTCCTTAGCCTTCCAGAGGGACAGGCATAGCGCCTCTTAAGATAAAAAAAAAAAATGTGTAAAAAAAATAGGCCGGTAAAATAAAAATACGATGACGATTTGAAACTCTTTTCTGTTGATATTTCAATTCGCACTAGTCACTTCGACACCCCATCGTTTAAACCATACCCAGTGGCTAACGCTGAGAGCTCCCCTCATCGAATCGCACTCGTTTCTTAAAATTCCCAATACGGTCAACAGTTTGTATCACCAAAAACGATTATACTGTGATTTAAGTTGTCAACTTGTCTTGTCCGATGGTTTTTCGCACGACCGCAAAAGTGCACATTAGGCCAACCACAGCTCGGAATGAATCAATTAAACAACACGTACATGGAATGTGGTCCAGCACGGTAGCACGTTCACAGCACTACCAAGTATCGCCTCCTGAAACAAATCGAATCGCCAGTCAACAACGACGACGACAACTACAACACCACAGACAAAACGTCGATAAGATGCTGACAAGAAGTTAATTAAAAGGTTTCTCCACTTTGGACTCCAGTCTAAGCTGGCCCAAAGAGAAAGCACCCCAAGTTTTCCCTTGCACTGTACATGGTGATAGCGATACCCTCGAGACCAAACGGCTCTTTGCATGGGCCAAATCAGTTCCAGTTCCAGGTGCCGATGCTGATGTTTGGCTTGAGCTGCTGTGTGAGCCGCTTAAGCATTCAACCTATTGCCGGCAAATGGCATTGCGGCAATAAATCAATTTCGTAATGAGATTAATATGAATCAAAGATTAATTATTTATGAGTAATTGGATATTGGATGTCATTTGTGGTACATTCGTGATTTGTGTAACTGATATCGGGGGATCATGTTCGTTGGGTATGTGAGATTCTTTAAATCAGGTTGCTGGATGCGGTAGCTTTGTGACTGGTGGTCCTATGTTTTCCTTATATCGATGATCGGTGCAGGTTAGACAAACATCGTTCGAGGAAATGGGAAATTTTATCTGAAGAATGCATCTAAGTGATTCATTATGTCAGAGGTAGACGTTGATATGTGATATCGGTTTGTCATGTTTGGAAAGACGAAGCTTCGAATAATATCGGAGGCTTTTGTGTGGGCAATATTGTAGAAGACAATAGGCATTAAAAGAAAGCAGGCTAGAAGTGAAGATTTAGTAGGTCAGAGTATGCAAAGAAATTACTTTTAGCATGTGCTTTGGATTCTAACTCAACACGTTCCATAGTGCAAAATATTCCATACAAGATTCGTTAGATGGCAAAATATTATAGCTACCTATCACACGCCTCTTTTTTTTAAATCAGAAGTCAGGAATCAGGCATTCTGATAGCTGGAAGTTGAGTAGGATAGGGTGCGGTGAGATCCTAAATAAATGTTTGGGTAATATGTACAGCAATATGACTTGCTTAGACTTCATAAAACCTTATTCCGGCTTATATTTCAGTAAAGAGGAATGAGGAAACGGGGTAGTACCAAACACGCAATTCATAGCCATTTACAATATGTAGAACAGTTTTGGTGAAATATGTCAGCAGGTGTATATTGGTGATTTAACCTTTGTGTCAATTCGACATACCCGGGTATGTATTTGCATTTTCAAATGCAAATTCAAACCGGGCTGAATTTTTCAGTAGCTTCCCAAAAATGAAAACTCAACTAATTCCAATTAATTTTAAGTACGTAAATATAGATGAATATCTACTAGATTACAAGTTTTTTATACGTACACCACACTAACCATACGTGCAAACCTGGGTATGCACGTGTTTACTAAGCGTCGTGCGACACTCGCATTGACACAAAGGTTAAGCGATTTAAGTATGAAAACATCCTTTTTTTCGAATATTTACAGCGTAAGTATCTGAAGATGCTTCTAAAGGGGGTTACTTGGTTGGGGATAAACCAAGGCTATACTAATCAGTTATCGTACTTACTTTGAAATTTTTAATTTGATTTTACAATACTTGCAACTACTGGCCAAGAAACACCTGCTGATGGGTATAAGATGATCAAATATGGTATGAGGGAAGTACACTTTAGAGGCTGCTGCAAGGTGTCCTTTTGGTACATCTTTTGCTATCATGTCTAATTTGCTTACCTATCGGTTGGTCTTGAATCAAACCAGCTCCAAACGAAACATATGATGTTCTGGGGAGAGAATTGCGCGAAATCCTTCCATAAAAAAAGTATACCTACTATGATGGTATATATGACCCAGTCGCTTCTGGCTGCTCAGTTTCCGGAGTAGCACGGAAAGGGTAACCATTAAATGAAGAATTCACCCATGCAAGAGAAAAGATCAAAGATCAAAGATCTTTTCTCTTGTTTAAGGGTATACTTTTCTTTTCAGTGCATAAAAATAGAAAGCTACCGATGCATGGGTGAATTCTTCATTTAATGGTAACCCTTTCCGTGCTACTCCGGAAACTGAGCAAAGAGTGACTTCATAGGTGTTACATATTCTGTTTATAGTTTGCCGACATGCAGAGACTGTTTTCGATCACATTGTCTAGTACCTTAAGTGCCGCTTGACTATCTGCGAAGATTGTTTAGTTTCTTTACGTGTACAGTCTGTGCTGCTCATTTAATGGCAGATACTACAGTCTTCTGGAAGTGGGTATAAATCGTTAATGCTGAGTGATACACAAAAAACTGCCGCGCCGGCTCCTATGTCCATTTAAGGCCCGTCACTGTAGAGTTGAGATCATTCCTAGGAACTTAGCTTCTGAGGAAAGATTCAGAACGATTCTGTTCAACTTCAGAAGGTCGAGGAAGAACTAGTTCGGTTTTTGTTGGACTTAATCGTAGACCATTTAGTTCCTCCAATGAAGATAATCCTTTTAGTGCAGGTCTCATTATGTTACTGAATGCAGGAAGATGTTTCCCACTAAACATGACTACTACGTGTGTGAGAACTGTCCGAATTTTGTTAACAACTAGAAGCCACACCACTGGAGAAATAACTCCCCTTGCGGAGTTCCTCTCGTTACCGGTTTCCTTACAACACTCTTCTGAGTTCTGATTTGATTATTTAAAGGGATTCGTTTTTAGATGGCAATTGGTCACAAGATCTTGGATCTAGTTTGTTAGATACGAATTTGAACTTTGTAACGATTTCTATGAAAGCTAGCTTGAAGAATACAATTCGTCTCACAGGGAGCTCAAATTAAGCTGGATCTCTTTGAGCAGATTCCTATTTGCGAACTGATCTACCTTATCCTTCCTAACTTGGAGATACGTCATTTGCTTAGCCACATGACCCGAAGGCCTTCAGGAAAACAAGGCTTTCTCCTTTAGTAAATAGAACCAACTGAATAAGAATTTGCCGCGAACGGACCATAAAAAGCTTGAAGCCTAGAGCAGTAGCCATTCGTAATGCGCGTGCCATATATTTTCCTCCCGAATGAAAAAGACCTACAGTCTTAAGCCTTATTAGAAGGCCAGAGAAGTTTTTCTTGACATCCAAAACACGTATCATAAGCACAACATGCCCACAACAGATCGATAGACTCCCCGCTGCATGATATGGTAAGAATAATCGACAAATCCTTTTGAGCAAAGCATTCGCCCTAGCAGTCTTACTGAGTCTTTTCATGGTGTCAAAGATACGTATAATGCAGGCTCTCAAAATGCTGATCGTAGATCCATTATTCTCGTAGAACTTATGTATAACGTACTTGTTGTGTTATATTATTAATCTGAATTCTTTTGAACCCCACTGTACATAACACTTCTCTCTATTATATAATACACACATACATGCACCCGTTTGTGCAATTAAATAATGTAATTGATTTAGAAATATACCACTTGCTTTTTGTCATCCGACTCGAACGGTCTTTTTCTCTTGCAGTTTAACAGGTTATGGGCCCAGTTACCCAGAACACGCGATAGTAAAAAAAAAACAAAAAATTGTTGGTTTTTATAAGTTAATGTTAGGGAAGTTTCGGGATTTATTTCGGATTCGTGATAGATACTTGGTTTTTTTAATTTTAATTCGCTGTTATTGGAATCGATCTTAGTATGGATAGCGACAGTGTGAAGATCGAAAAATTGCAAAGTTCAGATCAATGGAACGTTTGGAAGTTCCAAGTAAAAATTCTTCTGAATGCCAGCGATTTGTACGAGGTGGTGACTGGAGCGGAGGAAACGCCGGTTGTTGCCGCAGGTGGTGATGCCACAGGTCTTAAGAAGTGGCAAGTGAAAGATCGTAAGGCCCAAAAAATTATAGCGACTAGCGTTGGGCAGCAACCATTGATCCATATTATGCACTGTTCAACATCTTGTGAAATGTGGAAAAAGCTTTGCTCAGTGTACGAACAAAAATCTAGTGCAAACATAAATCTTCTTCAACAGCGCTTCTATAGTTTTCAAAAAAGCCCAATGGATGAAGCCACGCACATGAGCAAATTAGAGGGCTTGGTGCAACAATTGAGAGATGCTGGGGAAGAGGTCTCCCAATCTATGCTTATCGCGAAAATTTTAATGACGTTACCTAAGCGCTTTTCTCACTTCTTCAGTGCCTGGGAGTCTACAGAAATCAAATGTCAAAACATCGAAAACCTGAGGTCGCGGTTAATAATGGAAGAGACGAGACTAAATGCATTGGAATCATCAACATCAACATCGTCAGGAAATGAAGAAGGCAGTGCACTCTTTGTACGAAAAACACACGCAACAAAATTCAACAAAACCCACAACCAAATTAAGAAAAACACCCAGGTAAGTGTTTTGCATGCAATCAGTATGGGCATTGGAAATCTAACTGTCCAAATAAATGTAAGAATGTGAATCAATTAAACTATGCAAACAAAACGGAATATGATTGTGGGGATGCACTTGTTTGTGCTACAGTTAATTGCCATGAGGTAGTTAGTGCTGACGACTGGGTGTTGGACTCAGGTGCCAGCGAGCATATGACTTTTCATCGAGAATGGTTCAGCAAATTTGTACAGCTTGAGCATCCAGTATCAATAACAATAGGAAATGGAAATACAATAAATGCATGCGGTAAGGGTGAAATAGATATCTCAGCTTTTAATGGTAAGGAATGGGTCGAGAGAAGGTTGGTCAACGTTTATTATGTGCCTGATGTTAAAATAAACTTATTTTCTTCTGGAAGTGCCCTTGATAGGAACTATAACTTAACCTCGACTAGTAAGAAATTTAAAATCGTTAATTCCAATGGAGTTATTGTTGCAATTGGTGTTCGCTGTCAACGTTTGTACAAGATGCTGTTTAAGGTTAGGATACAAAAGGAGTTAATGTCTGCATGTTTTTCGATGAAAGTTGAATCGCTTCGAACTTGGCATGAACAGCTTGGACATATGTGTACTAGTCAAAGTGTCCTGAAAGCAAATGATATTCCATTCGTTGATAATCAACTTTTTTTTTGCGATGCATGCACTTTTGGAAAAATGCATAGAAATTCTTTTCCCAGTAGTAGCTCTAGAGCGAAACGAGCAGGTGAATTGGCACATACTGATCCCTGTGGTCCAATGCAGACCTCATCAGTTGGTGGATCAAGATATTTCATTCTCTTTAAGGATGATTTCTCCAACTATAGAGTAGTGTACTTTATTAAAGAAAAGTCTGAAGCCTGTGCAATGATTGAGAAATATCTTAGTTTTATAAAGGCAAATTTTGATCGTGAATTGAAAATTCTCAGATCCGATAATGGGTTGGAATTTAAAAATAAGGAAGTAGAGAGTCTACTTCAACGACATGGTATTTCTCACCAAACTACAGTTCCCTATACGCCACAACAAAATAGCAGAGCTGAAAGGGACATGCGTTTCATTGTCGAAACTGCGAGGACAATGATTCATGCTAAAAGTTTGCCACTAAATCTTTGGGCAGAAGCCGTAAATACGGCTGTTTTTATGATTAATAGATTTGGTCCAAGTCCATCAAATGGGAAAACTCCTTTCGAATTGTTTCATAATACAAGGCCGGATTTCAATAATCTTCAAACATTTGGCAGTGAAGTATTTGTTCATATCCTAAAAAAAAAAAGACAAAAAATAGACAAAAAGTCGAATCTCGGAATTTTCGTCGGATATCCCGAAAATGTAAAAGGTTTTCGTGTGTGGATACGGGGATCGAATAAAATCGAGGTTTCAAGAGATGTTTTATTCAAGGAGTATTCGGTCGTTCGCGTGGACCCGAAATTACTTAGTATTGTCGAGGAAAATCATTCTATCAAAACAAAAAGCGAATTTTCTTCTGAAGAAGAAGAATCTTTTGAATCGGCAGATGAGAGCATTGACAAGGATGTGGAGCCAAATGATAGATTTGTCGAAAGCTTCGAGCAAGTGGGAGTGGAGGAGGATACAATGACGCAAATAGGATCACCAATAAATCATCGGACTAAACTTCGAAGTCATTCTCAGAGTAACTCAAGATCAAACACAGGGATGTATGCTAATTCTTTGGAAGGTTATGCCTTTATATGCAGTAGTTTCGAGCCGTCGACTTATAAAGAGGCCTTGGAATCAGCTGAAGCAGATAACTGGAAGAAAGCCATGAATGAGGAGATGGAAGCGAATCAAAAAAATGAAACATGGACCTTGATTGACCCACCACCGAATAGAAAAAACATTAAAAACAAGTGGGTTTTTAAAGTCTAGTTATTGCCTGACCACACACTCGATCGATATAAAGCGCGTCTTGTTGCAAAGGGGTTCAACCAACAGGAAGGTATCAATTATGAAGAAACTTTTAGCCCAGTGGCAAAATTCACATCAATTCGCACCATGTTTGCTATTGCAGCGAGCAAGCGCTTAGTACTGTACCAGTTTGACGTTAAAACTGCCTTCCTGAATGGTGAACTTAAAGAAGAAACCTTTATGGACCAACCCCAAGGATATAACGACGGATCTGGTAGGGTCTGTAAACTAATAAAAAGTTTATACGGTTTGAAGCAAGCTTCCAGATGTTGGAACTCTACTTTCACAAAAATGTTAACTGCTTTTAATTTCCAAGTTTGCAAATCTGATCCATGTGTTTTTGTGCTACAGCGTAAGAAGGGAATAATTTATCTCGCTCTATACATAGACGATGGTTTAATTGCTGCTCCAAATGAACATGATGTGGAATACGTATTCAACTACCTGAATACACATTTTCAAGTGAAGCCAAGCAAAGCAAATTATTATCTTGGACTTCAAATAACGCAAAAACCAGATGGTGCTTATTTTGTTTGTCAATCCAATTACATCGATCGTGTACTTCAAAAGTTTAATATGTTGGAGTCAAACCCCATTTCTACACCGAGTGATCTTGGAAGCCGGTCAGCTGTTTTGGAAGAAATTTCGCCTCCAGAATTAACATTTCCTTTTCGTGAAGCTATTGGTAGCCTCATGTACTTGGCAATCGCAACGAGGGCAGATATTTCTTTTGGAGTAGTGAGCCGCTTCACAACGTGTTAAGGCTGTTAAGCGTATTTTCAAATACTTAAAATATACTAAAGGCTTTGGAATAGTATTTAACTCGAATATTAATCTTTCGTTTTCTATTTTTAGTGATGCTGATTATGCGGGCGATCTTTCCACAAGACGTTCAACTAGTGGTCATGTTTGTCTTCTTGGAGGAAGTCCTATCTCTTGGTCATCTAAGTTACAGCGATGTACAGCACTTAGTACAACAGAGGCAGAGTATGTAGCTGCATCGGAAGCAGTCAAAGAATTGATGTGGCTTGATGCGCTCATACGGGATCTGCTTGGCGATGAACATCAAAAGTCAATGCTTTACATCGACAACCAAAGCGCCCTTAAGCTAATTAGAAATCCGGAGTATCATGCAAGAACTAAGCACATCGATGTTCGTGTGCACTTTATACGTGGAAAATATTATGAAGATTTTTTTAACATTTGTTTTGTGCCATCCAATGAACAATTGGCTGACGTTTTTACAAAGCCGCTCGCAAAAGAAAAATTTGAATTTTTACGAAACAACATTGGCATTGTGAAGTAGTTTTTTTTTAATCTTTATTTTTTAAGGATTGTAAACCTTTTTTTATTCATCTTAATAATAAGTGGGAGTGTTGTGTTATATTATTAATCTGAATTCTTTTGAACCCCACTGTACATAACACTTCTCTCTATTATATAATACACACATACATGCACCTGTTTGTGCAATTAAATAATGTAATTGATTTAGAAATATACCACTTGCTTTTTGTCATCCGACTCGAACGGTCTTTTTCTCTTGCAGGTTAACTTGCTCAGAACGTCTCACATAAGCTCTGAAAATTACTCTTCAATGGCGAATGTTATAATCTCTATTACGGACCCTAGTTGCAAACAACAATGGAATGAAGGCTATTACACCTACCGATGATGTTATCTAAGTGCTACTAGATAAATTCTTACCTCTCATCATTGAATTGCTATAGTTAGCTTTAACATTTTTGAATTTATCAATCAGAGCTAAATGCAGGAATGATTTGATGTTTGTTTAAACAATTTTACCAAAAAGTAGAAGGAATATGTCAAGACTCTATGGCCAGAAAAGAGGCCTGCAGGGATGAAAAGGACACCTAATCGTAGAATTTCAGTTGGTTTTGCAGACTGCTAAACGCCGACGACGATCGAAATACCGCTGTTAGACAGAACAATGTGTTCTTTAAGAAAGCGGCAAATGACTTGGTACGGAGCATACACCAAGTCATCTGTAAAATAAGGTCGGATGAGTGGAACCTAAGTATCGTTTGCCGGATCCTCGAAAAAAACGAAACCCCCCAATTTTAGCAAATTCAGAAGCATCTGTCTCCTAAACATCATCTATCAGATCCTATCTGCAATTTTGTGTAAATGTCTAAATCCATTTGTCAGCAACGTGACTGCGGGAAAGTCCACCAACGATACAAATATTCACACTACGGCGGATCATGGGAAAAAACACCAAAGAGCACCAAATCGATACACACCACCTTTTTCTCGATCTTAAGCCTACCTATGGCAGTATTTATAGAGAAGAGCTATACCTACATAGTTTTGACATCCTGCCACGGTTGCTCGCCTATGCAGCATGATGTCGAAGAACTCACGATGCTCCATGAAGGTCGGTGATAATCTTACTGATACCTTTGATAACGATTTAGTCAAGGCAATGCGGTGTACATGAAAGTACTGCACGCAATTCATTAGCCAAAACAAGGGACACACTCTTTCAAACATCTACATAATCGGATAAAGAGATTGTTATGTACGTTTGTGACAATTGGTGCAAAAAAGGAAAATGCGTTTATCAGTGAACAAAAAAAAAAAAAACATCGTCGACAGCATGTCACAATGGGCAAGCCTTTATCTACCTAGGCTCCGCCATGAATTCGAGCTATGATACTAGCGCGAAAATCCAACGAAGAACCAATCTTGCCAATGTTTGGGCGAAATAGGCAATTGAGTAGTAAGGCCATTTCTCGAACGACTAAAGTAGCCCTGAACAAAATCCTAACCAACCCTGCCATATGTGGGGCATCCCTGCCATAAGCGTGCATCCCTGCCATATGGGGCAGAGGCATGGATGATTTTTTTTTAAAACGGATGGAAATGGTTACTTTGAGAAAAAGGTTATTTGATCTTTGGTCCCACTCGCATAGACGAGGATTGGAGGAGAAGCTACAATGATAAATTGTGTGGCCGGTACAGCGATATCGACCTAACTAGAGGAGTAGGTGTGCAGCGACTGAGACACCTTGGACATGTAAAGCGGAATTACACCATTGCTCCTGCTCAGAACGCCTTCTAATACACTCCGGAGGAACGAAGCAGCAGAGAAAAAATTCACCTTAAGTGACGCGAACAAGTGGACACGGACCTCGACAAACTTGGTGTGCGTTACTGTAGGTAGCTGGTTCATGACCAAGCCGACTGGAAAGGCTTGTTAATGGAAACCCTCGTACTGTAGCACCAAGGAAGTAAGCAGGGAAGTAAAGAGACATGAAATTAACGTTAACTCGATCACCGTCGACTAAGTGGAGTCGAATTCAAAACCCCTAGGTGAGATGGAAAAGAAAACATTGGAAGGGATGATTCAAGTATCCGAAGCCTTTAACACAGTTAATAGGACAGATCTACCATTACCTATCTTTACATACGTTTACCCGACTAGCGACGAAATATTAAGACATTCATAAATGCCTAACGCCTAGAGAATGCTTACGTTCTGTTTACTAGAACCACTCCGACTGTAGTCCTTGAATCTACACTCGCGTCAATATGGATTGATAAGTTTCACAATTATAAAGCTAAGAATGCTTTGCGTGTCCAAAAATCCATTGCTTGCACATAAGTCTGCAAATCACAGTACTGCGGCTAGATGCTTAAAGGCGGAAACAGAAAATGATAACCTAGCGCTACCGCTATACGGTTATACCCCGATATGGGCTTAAATCTCAAAATAAACCTTAAAGGTTTTTTGCCGCATTTAGATAGCCAAGAGTTTAGGTACTCCTGCAGTAGATGTTAGATATTAGATTCAATAAAGGCCATTTCATAAGCACTACCGTGAGCATGCTTTCAAGAGAACCAGGTTTTCTCCCTGAGTGCCACTTAAGCTTTTCCTTTTCCGCTGCAGCGTTACACGATTTTATTTAATAATCAATTCAGATTTAATATGCAACAGATTCATGTGCAGAGATACTTAAATACCACACACATATTTCCACGAACATATGCACAGCATCCCATTCATTCCCTGTCTCACTAGCAACCTGTTAACTTCTTCCTTAAATGGCATTGTCCTCGCGAAAGATATGCATTTAGGAGCACACTCTCCAGTGGCCCTCATTGGCACCTCATTCCTCCACGGTCGTTAACCACTTATTCCATTTTCGAACAATTGCAATATATTGTGTAAATTTCTAATTTAACTCTGAGTCGTCGTCGTCATGGTGGCTATCCCAGCACCTACTCCAACAGGGGAGCGTAATAAAAATACATTTTACAAAAATGGCAAATATGATTGCAGGAAACTGACACTTTTATCAGGTTTAATCTCTCGCCAGCTGTAATCACCATTTGATTGCATGGCCATTCCAGCCGCATCAGTGGCAGTGGCAACAAAAGGAGCACGAGAGTTGGGCATTCCTTGATTCTGGTCGTTGTCGACGTCGTCGTTGTTGTTGTCGTCTTCGTTGTCGTAGTCATCGTTGTCACTGGAAACTGTGTCTCTTTCCTTTCGTTTTGGTTACAGAGCGATCCACCTCCTCCTCCTGGCAATTGCACTGTAAGCGCGGCAACAATGCATTGGATGCTTCTGTTTGCTGCTCGGCTTCTGATCTCGTTAAGGATTTACGAGTAACTTTTATCACTTGGCGAATCATTGACAAATCCAGGCGAATATAATGGTGCTGCCTTTTGTTCGCAGGCAGGCAGCCTCATCATCATCATCATCTCGGATATTTGCCACATAACATGGATTTTACCATTTTCGAGCAACCAGAAGGCAGAATGCCACACTCTCTCTGCTCGGGCAGCGATGCACCACATGCCTTTCGAAGCTATCGGCGATCTGGCAGCAATCGGAGAATCGCTTGCCGCGCGGATGATTTCTTTCCAATTTATGTGACATATTGATTTTAAATTGATAGACCTTTTATAAAGTGGGTGCTTGTTAGTTAAGTCTTTGACGACTCGACTTATTGTCTTCGCATAGGCTTGTGGCCGAAGGTGGCCTCTTTTGGAGTTTTTCGTTTGGTTTTGGTGAATAAAATAAGATGATCTGCGGAAAAGTCCATTCGTGTGTAGGTACTTTGCTTACAAGCTTCGGACTTTAATGGGCAGAGGCATCTTCCGTTTTGGAAATAATGAGCTCGACTTGAATATGAATAAATTGTTGTTTATGGAAATTTGCTAGATTCAAGGTGAATAAAACTGCAACAGAGGTGTAATCTTGCAAAGTGGATCTTGCTTCTTATTCCTTATTCTTTATGGTAATCTACCGCAATTAGGGGGTATATGGATTGTTTGTATAAAACGGATTCCAATATCTGCATATAGCAAGTATAGTCATAAGCATCAATTAGCTATATCAGCAATAATTGCTAATTGCTTCTATGGTTTTGCGAGGGTGATCTGTCCACATATTTTGTTTATACAACGCATTCTTCGATGAGTGGGCGGATTTGGAAAATGCTTCCGCTTATATCCTTCAGACCCCTCAGACTCTCAAAAACCTACAGTTTTATGTCGTATCCGAAGGACGAAATTTGAACAAGGTACACTCTTGGATTTTTGTGAAACTCTGAAAGTGGGACTATGAAAAACTTGATTAGTGTTTTCAAGGATTCGAAAAATCTCCCGCTCAGTGGCACTGGGCGTCTTTGGACTGAGTGAAGTGAGGTAGTACGATGTGGGTCAGTTCAAATCACCATGGTAAAGAGTTCAGAAGTGCGTACGAATCTGTCTTCTGTTACTAAATGTGTGCAAAGGTTATATTTATTGAAAAGCTCTTAGTAACTGGAGAATGACTTTTAGAGATCTAGGACTAGTGCATGCAACGTTCTAGTGCTACGCTCCGATAAAGCTGAAAATTTTATTAATTTTTATGACATGTTAAATACCGCCTACGACGCGATACCATATGAAGATATGTATCGTAATAGTGGTGGAGGACTTCCGTTGAAAAAGTAAATGATGATAAGGAAACCCTAAGTCCTGTAACCTGAAGTGTTTTGGAGACCTGAAACAACTCCAAGATTTGATTGCAGTCACATTTTCAGATGGCAAAAGTGAAAGGAGTAATGGAGCGATGAGTAAAAAATCGGAACCTGCTAATCATTCACTGCTAATGAAAATTCACATTCGCAACCTGTTAACAACTTATAAATAAATTGCTATTGCTAATAAATTACTAATGATAAGTTGTCTGGCTTTTATTCACGAGCTACAATTTCATTTGTCATGCACTACACACAAATGTGTGTTTGTCTCATGCAAAAAACATGAAGAAGAAGAGACATAATAAAATTATAGATAAATTATAGACATAAATAAATTATATACTAAACTAACCTTTTGCACATTATCTGCTGAACGTCTCCATCAAATTTTCTCTTCGAACATGTGCCATTTATCTGCGAAGCTTTTTATTATACGCCAATAAGCACCAAACCAACTCATAAGGTTACATATCGCAGTCGCAGCTGGTTTGAAAGTTTGGTCGGCTGCTATACAGCGGCACAGGGGCTATGCTTCCTAAGTTGCTATTACTCCTATAGACCTTTTCGCTGTTTGGCGTCTATGCTGTCAAAGCGTTTTGGTGGCCGACTGACGTTCAATCCATGGCGTGCAATCCTTCAATGCATAGGACAAGTGTAATGCTAGGACATACACATACACTCTGTCTTCGGTAGAATTTGAGGATCATTGCAACGAGCTGAACGTGGAGACCTATCGTATACCCGCCGATATACTGGAGAAGGTCAACTCGACTTTGAAACTCTACGAGGGCACAAAGAACTATCACAACTTCACGAGCAAGAAGTGAGTTAACTAGGAATTAGCAGCAATTTCTGGTAAACGTAACCCCCTCTTCATTACAGAATCTTCTTGGATCCCTCGGCGAAGCGCTTCATAATGTCCTTCACAAGCGGTGAACCATTCCTCAGCCCGCAGGGCATTGAATTGCTCACGCTCAAGGTGAAAGGCCAAAGTTTCATGCTCCATCAGATTAGAAAAATGGTCGGTGTAGCCATTGCCGTGGTCAGGGGTAACACAGAGGAGGCGACAATTGCTCGAGCGTTTACAGAGGAACAGTTGGATCTGCCGATGGCGCGCAGATTAGGTTTGGTGCTCGATCAGGTGCACTATGATCGTTATGGTGAGGATGGTATCCACATACCACTCAGTTGGGAAGAATTGGAACCGAAGATTGAGGAGTTCGTCGAGAATTACATCTATTCCAACATCTATGCGACGGAACAGGACAAGTCAATGTTGGAGTGGTTAGACACTCTCAAGAAGAATTCGTACGATGCAAGGAAAAACAAGGATGTGACAACTCAAACGTAACCGGTTATTATTAAGCAGATAGCCCAATAAAAGTAGATTTATCTAAGAGTACAGATCCACTTGCATTTTTTTTTACACAAACTTAACCAAAGAGGAGGAGACTATCCAAACGGTTGGTAACAATAAAACTCAGGCTTTCTAAGAATGCAAGTCAACTTTAATTTTTTTTTTTGTATAAAAGATGATTTAGTGTCTTCCTCCTTCTTTTTGTTGTGTCCGCCTTTACGGTGCTGCTGACGGGGTCCAACTGCGTAACTTTTTGGTATACCGGAGTAACCGGAGAGTTCTTACTCAGATTCTGAGCCTTCGACATGTCACTGAAAGGAGAAATAAGTTAACGAATCTGAACGATGGGTTTATGAAAAAACCGACTAACTATTAATCTGCAGCTCCAGTGGACATTTCCTGTGAACCCTTGATGATATCCTTCGCCCTGCGATCCCTCTTCTTTCTGAAACCAGTTCTCTCATACTTGGGCAGCCAGCGTTCTGGATCTGGTGGCACTTCAGCGTTGTAATTCTTCGGCAACTTACCCTACCTTTTGCGATTGGTTTTCTTTTTCTTCTGTACATCTCCTGGAGTGCTTGGTTCGATCTTAGCATCGGCAGACTTCTTGGCCGCCTTGGTACTCATGACCCAGTTTGCTGCCTCCAAGGCGTCGATTTCCGAAGTTGTACTCAGTGTTTCAAGTGCCGGTAGTTTCTTGCTGACTTCGAGGGCCTTCTTCGGATTGATATGAGCATAAGCGATGACCAGCTGAGTGAGAACATTCATGTCATTCGGTTTCAACTTAAGGTGCTCCTCGAGAGAACTTGCAGCAATGTCTGTGGCACCGCATCGCAAAAGGAATTCAGCGGCTTGGCACCACATGTCTGATAAATCGGCGCTGCTGACCTGGAATTAACGAATGTAAGCGGTCGGGGAAGTCAGCAATAGATCCAACTTACGTTGTTTTTCTTGTACCAGTCCACTGCGGATTTAAGTAGAGCCGAGGCGGTGCCTAGGCAGATACAACACCTGGCTTGTACTTGAACCCTCCATGGGACAGGAGAACTTTAATAGCTTCTTTACGGTTACCCTACAAGCACTCAAAATTAAAAGGAAATTCGGTGCAAGCAATAGCATGGATGATGGCAAACTTGGTTGCGAATAAGGTTTCCTCATTCTCAGCTGCATACTTGTTCAACACTTCCACCGCTTCCTTGTACTTCTTATCCTTGGCCAGTTGACTGCATTTTATGAGTATAGCTTGGGATTCAGCTTCGGCATAGACCAATTTGTGGCACAAATTTCACTTTCGCGCAAAACAACACAAAAAAAAAAACTCATTGGCCACCAAAAGTGGTTTGTCACTTAAACGTCATAATTTTATAAGTTTTGTTGGTTGGTTTATAGCAGTACGGAGGTAATACTTGCTATTACTGCTATTACTCCTATTGCTGAAAATTGCTGCTATTGCAGTCGTAGCTGGTTTGAAAGTTTGGTTGGTTGGTATATAGTATCACTGGGGTTATACTTGCTATGTTGCTACTGGTGCTATTGCGTTGCGAATGCAGTACAACGAATCTAAAGAAGCGCATTGAAATTATGCAACCTACTGTATCTTTAGTTTCAGCAAAGTTTATCGGAGTGCGAGTAAGTTTTTTAATGAAGGGATATACATGTATGTATATGCATACATTCGTGTGCATTAATATGTACATAGGTAAGAATTTAGGAGTTGTAAAATGATTTGGGGCACTTGCAGCATTAAATGAAAATTCGTTTAACCCTCTAGCAGGACAATTTTTTATTTTTATGTATAAATTATGGTTGATTAATTCTAATGCATAGAACACGAAAACGAAGTCGGAAAAAAAATGGGATTAATCGTTTGAGTTGCAGGTGAGAAAATAGGTAGACCGTCAAAAGGCGTGTAGTCCAGAAAACGAGTATATTTATTCTTGTGAAAAATAGCCAAGTGAAGAAATTTACATTAAAAGGCCACTAAATGCAACACCAAACTTAAACGTTATAAAATATGTCTTTATTTTAGGGTTCGTGCGAACGAGTTAAAGGTTGTATTTCGAGAGAGAAAAGGTTCAGTTGATGGGATGATGGGATGTGGGGAAGTGGGTACGGCTTTGGCATTTACATACAGTGGTACAATATTTATTATGGTACGGGCTAAAGTTGTTTGGCGCGAACACCAAGTATGTTTTTCTTTTCCTGTTTTGCTTTATTAGAGTCAGAAAAATTAGCAAGTGCAAAATGAAAGAAAGGTATAAATATTATGGCTTAGTATGATAGATTTGGAAACATTTTTTTTTATGAAAGGTACAAATTTACCTTACATTTAAGGCAATAAATTTGGGTTTCGGAGTTGCAACCAGCTAATTTACAGGTTCGTTTGGCAGACCGATCTAATTGGTCAGGCATATGGCCAATATCATCGTAACGGGCATCCAATCCCAATCCACACCAGATGCTCCTGATTTTGGTGCCTCTTTTGAAGGTCTTCCGATTGATCTCTTTTCTGGCTGTTGTTGATAGTGACACAAAGCATTAGCAACTTGAGCACGAAATTTCGGTAGCTCTGCAGTAACTAATCCTATATTAATGCGTCTATAGAGAAGATAGGCATTAACCATTGCCATATCGATGAAATGAACACTTTTTGTTTTAAGGCGAATGTGGTATCTTCTTATTAGACCGTCCATAAGATCCACGCCTCCCATATGATAGTTGTATTCTCTAATAATCCGTGGGCAATCAACTTCAATCAATGTTTTATTTTTTCGATCATATCGAGCAATTTTTTCAGGTTGAGCTTGCGGATTCGCTGTTAGGAACGGTTTAACACCAACGTATGTTGATGACAGCCGAACATTTTTTGTATCTTTCCATAGAACAGTCGTTATATCTCCACCATAAGCAGTACCCATATACTCTTTCATTTAACCTCTTTCCTGGTTCTGTAGTGCTTTGTCTGATGATAGCTTGCAGTTATTGACTCGAGTTGCACGAATTGTACTCAACGCATAAATGCCTCGACCTCTTAGGTAAACCAAAAGTGGAAGCGATGTATAAAAGTTATCGAAATACAAAATGTGTTTCTTGAAGTCCGCAATTGTTTGTGTTAGGCAGACAACAACATTTCCAGTTGCTCCCAAATCGGGAGTACTCGGAAGCACAACGTTGTAGTTTTCGCCGCAATAAACTTCGAACCTATATGAAAAACCAGTAGAATCGCGTAACACAAATAGCTTCATGACCCATTTATGAGGCTTGTTGGGCATATACTGCCTGAAAGAACTGATCATCTTTGTAGATAACATCTGCTCATCGATGCACAATCGCGCTGGCTTAGGAACGGAATCAAACACTTTATTGAAATGATCATAAACTGGTCCGATTTTAAACAGTGGATCGTGATCAGGGTCTTTACGATCTTTCATAAGCGAAGAGTCATTCAATCGGATGTATTTGCGAATATCATGAAATTGCTTCAATGTCATGGTTCTACGAATTGCTTCAAATGAATGTTCTCCCCAGTACTCTTCTAGGCTTGGGTAATGATATACTGACATACAAATCAGTACCCCAATGTACTGCCTAATATCCACATTACTCACCTTTAATTGGTATTGATGTCCTGGTTCCGAGCATTCAGGTGGTGTAATGACAGATTTTATCCATCAGGTCATCACTCAAAAAGTATTCAAAACATTGAAATGGTGTTTTCAATTCATGCAACCGTCCATTCAAGGCATCTGGCATCTCCACGAAATATCACCTCGTTTCGATGTAGTTGGAAGTTTTTTTTTTCGCCAAGTTATTTTGTGGAACTTTGCAGATTTGGGGTCAATTTCTACCAGGTTTAAAATCAGTCGTCCGTCATTCGGCTGCACATCCGGCCCTCCTTCTTCTTGTTCTAGTGGTGGTGGTCGAAATCGTTTTTCACGTTTACCTTTCAAGCGCAGATGAGTAATTGGTGCAGGCGAAGGCATTGAAGATGCACATGCTTGAGATGATGGCTCTGCTTCTAGAAAAAGTGGATCCGGCTGTTGTTGATCAATCAAAGGGGAAGGCGGTATGAACTCCTCTGCTAGAATCGAAATATTACTTAGATTCAAGCTCAGAAAATGAGTAGTAGAAGCTCTTCCCAATTCAGCGACAAAATCGTCAATTTGTACTTCATCTTCTGGTGATAGGCGATAATCTGGATCCATTCCGCTGTTGTCGTCATCGAAGCCGCCGATGGAGTCACTATCATCAAAAGATTTAGTATCAGTAGGAACTGAGTCCATCATTTCTTGGATCTGTTCGTCACTCATTTTCGACAAATGATATATCCTTTGTCGTTCAGGCTGAGAATGAGCCACTCGCTTCTTCTCTTTTGGCAGTTCATCAGACATTTCTGTAACCGAAAAACGCAAAGATACACTCAGTTGACAGATAAAACGTAAAAACAGATCATGCCACAAATGATAACAACGAAATTCAAGTAAATACAAAACCTATTCACCCAATAAAATATTTACATTCCGCCAAAAAATGCGCAATATACATGTGCACAAAACTTCATGGTACATGGATTACCTGCGTTTAGGCGGGGTGAGTTCGATGGCCCGTAGTGGTCAATTATTTATTAAAGAAACATAAACCACTTTTATAATCATAAAATACAATCGATTTCCTACTCACCAATAATTTTTGTAGCTTCCAGAAACAACAAGTATTTTTTAAAATTTGTTAAACTTTTCACTTTTAGACCGATAATTTTTTTGTTGGCTCACACTGAAAATTCGAGTTTAACTGACGATACATGCCAAACGAACCGTACAGCAACGGTAAAACTTATATCAGAGTATAGAGATAAACCAAACAAAAGTAAGAGCGGAATGCCAAAACAGAAAAAAGTATTACATTTAGAATGCTTTGGATCAGAATGGTGCCCGCCAAAAGGCAGTCAATCCTGCTAGAGGGTTAAGGAAGAAAATTTAATTTTCTCTGACTGACAAAATAGCCGGACAGGTATACCTATATGACTACATTACGAATTCGCATTAGCAGTTTATATTCACAGTTATGACTGCGAATACAGATTCATAACTTAGCAATGATTATCGTAAAGAAGTCCAGCGTACCGTACTATAGAAGACATCAGTTAGCTTTTAGCACTATTTAGGTGATCTGGAGAAGGAATGCTCTCAGCTTTAGAAGCAAGCTACGACTGTACGATTGGTATGCCAGAATATAGGGTATAGAAGTTTGTACATATGTTCTTTGCTTCTCGTTTGCAAGATTCGTAAAAAAAAAACTCAGAAAAACTGCAATTTTTAGAGGTAAATTAGCATTTTCAGAAACAAACCTGAAATGGGCTTAGAATGGTGTCGAAGGAAACGAAAAAACTAACTTCTCCATTAAAAAATCTGTCTCAACACTGTTCAAGGGCTCAGAACCCTTTGATGGAGTAAGCAGAAGTGACTTAAACAGTAAGACAGAGCTGCCCAAAGATGCTATTCAATAGCTCCTCACAAAGGAAGAAAGAAAGATTTTCTTCCTCTTATACATATACCCAAATTGAATTTCATAAGGGACTTTGAAGTTCAATTCCCTACAGATTAGATGGGTAGGTGATTAAAGATTTGTGAGCGCCGTGGCGTAAGTGGTTAGTGTGTCGGATCACTACGCATGAGGTTCCAAGTTCGAATCCCAGAAAACACCAAAAAGTTTTTTTCACGGTCCCACCTCTCGCGAGCGTCTGACAAACATCCGAGAGTATTGTTGTCACAAAAAAGCTTCTCAAATCGCCGTTCGGATTCGGCATTAAACTGTAGGTCCCTTCCATTCGTGTGAAAAATATAACGCACACAACATGAGTGGTTGCGAGAAGCTAGGCCCTGGCACCTTAAAGAGCTGTTGCGCCAAATGTTTGTATTTATTTTGTATTTGATTAAAGATTTCGACGTTACCATCTACACAGACGGTTCAAAAGTGGATTGTGGAGTCGATGCGGGTGGGTATTCGGAATCATTAAATATCTCTAAGTCATATAGGCTTCCGAACTTTGCCAGTGTGTTTTAGGCAGAGTTACTCCCTGTCCAGTAAGCCTGTCGCCAACTCAAATTACAGACTAATACACATATAACGCTAATTCAAAAGATCGCTATTTTCATTGATAGCTAAGCAGTCGTCAAAGCCATTGCCTTGGTTACTACATCCTCCAAGCTAGTGCCTAATTGCTGAAATGAGCTGGCTTCGCTGGGCGGCCGATTCAAGGTGATCCTGATTTGGGTTTCAGGGCGCAGTAACGTTTATGTTAACGAACTTGCCGATGACCTGGTTGATAGTCAAAATTTCCGTCCACCTGACCAAAACGAAGTGAGGATAGCAATATCCAAGCTAAAATCGAACAAGGCTGCTGGACCTGACGGCTTACTGGCCGAACTTTTCAAGGCAGCTGGGGATGAATTGGTAGAGTGCATACACTAACTCATTTCTAATATTTGGTCAGAGGAGTGTATGCCTGATGAATGGAATCTCAGCATCGTTTGCCCGATCCACAAGAAAGGAGACCCCCTCAACTGCGCCAATTATAGAGGCATCAGTCTCCTCAACATCGCATACAAGATATTTTCTGCGATATTGTGTGAGCGCCTGAAACCTTTTATTAACAGCCTGATTGGACCCTATCAGTGCGGTTTCAGGCCGGGAAAGTCCACCATCGATCAAATCTTCACACTTCGGCAGATCCTGGAGAAAACCCAAGAATTCCAAATCGATACTCACCACCTCTTTATCGATTTCAAGGCCGCCTATGACAGCATCTATAGAGAAGAGCTTTATAGAGCCATGTCTAGTTTTGACATCCCTGCCAAACTTGTCCGTCTGTGCAGGCTGACGATGGAGAACGCTCGCTGCTCCATCAAGGTCGGTAATGACCTCACCGAGACCTTTGATGTCAAAAAAGGCCTTGGACAAGGTGACTTCTTCAATATTGTACTTGAACGGATTGTGCGGAACTCACAAGCCAACACCGGGGGCACAATCTATTACAAGTCTGTACAACTGCTTGCATACGCCGACGATATAGACATTACCGGAAGATCTCAGCGGGCTGTCATCGGTGCGTTTGCAAGCATTTGGGTGGAAGCGGTCAAAATGGGTTTGGCGATAAACGAGGGCAAAACTAAGTACATATATGATCAAGAAGGAAGGTTAGTGTGTCGGACCACTACGCATGAGGTTCTAAGTTCGAATCCCAGAAAATACCAATCATATATGTACTTAGTTTTGCCCTCGTATTTCGCTAAACCCATTTTGGTCACTTCCGCTTCAGTGCTTGTAAACGCACCGGTGATAGCTCGTTGAGTTCTTCAAATTATGTCAACAACGTCAGCGTATGCAAGTTGTTGTACGGACTTTTGATAGATTGAGCCTCTGGTACTGGCTTGCGAGTTTCGCACAATCCGGTCAAGTACAATATTAAAGAAATCACATGACAGCGCGTCACCTCGTCTAAAACCTTTTTTGACATCAAAGGCGAACCCCACAGGCGGATCAGTAGAAATTCGGTGAAGTGGGAGGGTTGTGATCTCTTATATTCGGATCATAACCTCACCGAAAAAGGAAGAAGATGCCACACTAAGGAGAGAAGGTATATTTTTGTAGCGTATATCTATTATAAAACAAAATATGTATTTAACCGGATCATAAACCATTTTAAAAACGCTAATCACACATGTAGGTATATAAAGTTCTCATCCTCATACCTTTTATGATCTTTCTGGCACAGCGATTGCAAGAATGCTGAAAAGAGTCTGCATCGCAATAATGATGAAGATGTTCATATTTGGACATAAATTGCTTCCAATTTCGTAAGAATGAGTGAAAGTATCGTCTTTCAATAAAAAATAAGAGCAAAGCTCTCCTCGAAATTGCGGGAATATCCAATTATTCGCAAATAAATTAAGAAATTCTCAATTAATTGCACAAGAATTGGCAGGTGGCCCTGTCAACATATTGATGCAGCAAAAACTGCTCGTCGTCCCAACAGACAAACAGCGCACCGCTCCAGCCTTATATTTGTCAAACATCCTGCCTCTATGACATACTTTCTCGCTCCTCATTAAAACCGCGACAAAAACTCGCCGCACCACAGAGTGTGTGTTGCGCGTTCATATTGGCGAATTCGTCAAACCGCTACATCATTAGTCAACATAAGCCTCGAAAATCGGCAGGCCAATGTCAGCTCCATTTGTCCAAAAACCCGAATTGCTCCCAAAACAATAAAATCGCACAAAAACCTAGAACCAAACAGCGGTCAACATGGTCAGCACGGTTAACACGAAGGAGGCTACCATTCGAGCTACTGCCGCCATCGGCATTTAGCCCATTTAAGGAATTGCAATTAATTATTTTTAACTGTTGTTGGTCGTCCCAAATTCGGTCCACAAGGGGCCGGGACGGCTGTGCAACACTCACCTTGCGGGCTAATATAGAGATGACTGTAAAAACTAAGTACAGCAATTTTAATTCAATCGCATAATTTCCTTGTGCGGGTTTTTTCGAGGGATGCTGGTCCCACCGAAATGTGACTGGGATGAATTCGGCGCTGGATTTGTGTCATGCGTGGTCTGACTAATTGTGTATTCCACCATCGCGACTCATCATCATCTGTCTTCGCGAAAGGAAGCAGCGATGGCGATTTTACTTAACGCACTCGCATTCGCTGCATTCCAAGAAGTGGCCCCTGTCTTGGGGTCCTCTATGGTGGACGCACGTAGGCTCAGTCGGTCTGGGGAATGTCCTGCAATGAATTTTCCAAGTTTTTCCCTCGGCTATAATTTGTCATTTCTTTAATTGGCCCGGCCAGCCATACTGGTTTTGGCCACATCGCATCGCCCTTTCTCAGTCTTTTGCGTTGCGAACATGGCTGCTGATGTTTGTTTTGATGGATCTTCAATGTGAGATGATCGAAGGAAGAGAAGGAGGAGTAGCATGCTGCAACTGACTGAAATGATTGAAAGCGAAAAATCGAAGAGGGATTGTGGAATTTTAACAAGCTGTTTGTTTTCTGGTGTTTGGAATTCCACGAGAAATGAAATCGTCTCACAAAGAAATTATATTTTTCAATTGCACAACATGTCGATGAAGATGGCTGCACCGCGGGGAATGCACTGGTAGCAGGAGCTGTTTTATTGTCATGGGAAGGACTCAGAAATAGATTTATGAATGCTTATGCCTTCGGGACTTAAATATAATTTGTTTCTCGTACTCATTTCCTTATCAGACAGCATCGCCCATTCTAAAATAAGTGAAGCATTTCAATTCTATGCAAAGCTGAAGCAAAATTTCGTTAAGGACGGCTGAACCAATTTTCAAACAAAGAACGTTATGGGAGAGTGGGTTACGAATCTATAGACACGACCATAGGATCGGTCGCGTTTTGCGGTGGAAGGCCAACTCCATTGCACTGCCTTGCAGTGGAATCCCTGAATCCTTGCCGGGTAGAAGTGTGGGTAGCCCTAACCAAACGTGGTGCAGGACCGTTGAGAAGAGTTAGAAGCTTTTGCGAAAGATCTAAAGATACCTGAAACGCATTCCAGCACTTCGTACAGGACGGCGAGCAGGCGCTGTTGACGCCTTATTCCCCAAGGGATGACATGATTTAACTAAGAATCCTTAAAGAAAATGATATGGTTTCCTGGTTTTGTCTGACTCTTTTTATCTTTTGTTCTATTTATGCATGTATTCATACGAGACAGACGTGGCTCAAGCTAAACTGGAGTTTAACCTGCTACGGATGCTGTGAGACTAGGGATTCTGGTCAATGACTTTTGTCGCAGCTGCAGGAATGAAGAGGAGAAGGAATCATCATAGCAGATTCTTGGAGAATACCTCTTCTAGAAGCTAAAAGATATTGCCGACTCGTATGTCAACAAAATCTGGAAGTAAAATCCAAAATCAAAATGGTTCCAAGAGCAACGGAAAAGATCGACTTATGTGGTAACACAATGCAGCTCATCTGTGCTAAGTGAGAACCACCGATTACGGGAATAACGTAACCTAACAACATTTAGGACATTGTCCTTTAAAGTTATAAAAACTCGAGAGAGTGAAAGAAAAGGGTACAAGCTGAAATAAAGATTGTATGGTAAAGGAGGTATGTAAAGTGAGGTTACAATGTGTGTTAATTTTGAATTCTTGTAGATTATACGAGTATGTGTCTGGAAATACTGAGAAATGCAAGTCATGTTCGATTTATGTTACGCGGCTAAGAAACTAGCTTCTCTGCAAGCCCAAAACAGACCCGACAGGGCTTGCAGAAGTAATGATGAGCGGAAGAATTCCCACGCATATTTCGATTGCGCTGAATGACACAATCCTAGACTTCATTTCATTTCATTTCATAATAGTTGAAATACTGGTCGATTGAGCTTCTGGGGCACTGAGAATCCACGTATCATTCACGAAGAGCCATTACTCGCACATCCACTCAAAGTCACTGCATGATGGGCCATTTACGCCAGAGGTGTAATCTGGCCTCACTTTTTCGAGGACGCCGTCGGTAACACGGTAACTGTGACTAGTAAAGGATACAGAACCACGATTAACGAGTTTTTATTGCGACAAATTGATGAATTGGAAATAGAGGACATGTGGCTTCAACAGGTCATGTGGTTCCAGCTGGCGTGACAATGGATATTTTGAAGGATGCGTTTCCAGGTCGCCTAGGGTCACAAGATCGCCCAATTTGACGGCGCCAGACTTCTTCCTTTATGATTTTTTGAAGTCCCGGCTCTATGAGAACAACCCATAGACTCTTGAATCTCTCAAAGACAATATCCAACAAGTGTGGGAGAACTTATCGCCTGAAGTTCTCGCAAAAATCGCATCATCACCTCCCCGTGGTGGCCGCTGAATAGCTATCTGATAGTGAACTAATGATGAGCGTATGCTGAGTCTGACAATGTATGTATAGCTGAACACTCAGACCTGCGTAAGCACATCTGGATGAACTTCAGCGCGCATATGTTTAACCGGACGAGGCATCTCTTGTTGATCTGATTGGCTGAAATATGCGTCTCAGAAGTCTAGCAAGAGCTCCTCAGAAGGAGGACGTGCGGCGGATGTATTCTCTCAATGGAATCAATGGTGATGTCTACAAACCAGCGGATACATTACTTAAGCTACTTCGACATATTTGGAGCGGAGGTCTGTAAGGATTTTCAATACTACGTAAGGGTATTGAAAAAGAGATGGTGGCGGATGAACCCTTAATAGCCCAACGGCAGCGCTCATATCCCCGAAGTGGTTTACTGACACCGGTGTATCCGGCCTCTCGTTCTAGGGGTTGCAAAAAAAGGATCTGGTCCTCCAGGTTCGGGGTTATGCCGCCGGGTTAACTTCCCTACCACGTAAAAAACCTTTGGTTACGAAGCAACCAACAACCTCGGATACGGATGATTTTACGGTTGACGACCCAAGTAAACATAAAAAGGACAACGAACGAGCGCCTCATGACTCTCCGTATCAAGGCTAAACTCGCCAACATTAGCCTAATATGCGCTCACGCCCATCACGAGAAGATGGACGACGCGACAAAGGATGCCTTCTACCAGCTCTTGGACAAGACTTATGACCAATGCCCTAGCCACGACGTTAAAATTATCATACGTGATTTTAACGCAAAGCTAGGAAGAGAAGACGTCTGTAGTAGCGTGGTCGGAAAGTACAGCCTGTACGACATAACATCCGACAACGGATTCAGGCTAGTCGACTTTGCGGCTGGGCGAAACTTTGTTGTAGCTAGTACGCGGTTCCCACGTCACGATATTCACAAAAGAACATGGCTCACCCTTGATCGAAAAACTAGCAACCAAATCGATCGCATAGCGATCGACGCAAGGCACTCTTCCAGTATTCTGGGTGTCCGGACTTTCCAATGAGCCAAGGTGGACTCGGATCACTACCTAGTTGTAGCCAAGGTACGGATGCGGATATCCAGAACGGAGCGTAATCAACGAAATGCTGTGAGGAAATTTGACGTCGGGCGACTACAATCGCAAGAGACCGCCAGAGCCTTTGCCGATCGAGTTTCTCTTAATCTTAATCTAAGTCCTATGCCGCCAGCAGCAGATGCGGAAGACCAGTGGCAGCGTTGCCAACAAGCCATCAGAGATGCCGCCACTGATGTACTGGGTTTCTCTCGCCCACCACAACGAAACCGCTGGTTTGATGAGGAATGCCGGCAAGCACATGCAGCAAAACAAGAGGTGTACAAAGCGGCGCTGCGTAGAAGGACTAGAGCTGCTTACGAGCTCTACGTGTGCAGGAGAAAAGAGGAACATCGACTTCTCAGAAAGAAGAAAAAAGAGCATGAGAAGCGTTCGATCAAGGAGATTGAGAGACTTCATTGCAGGTATAATGTTCAAAAATTTTACCATCTGAAGCTCAGAAAGCAAATCTCTTCCAATGAAGCTCTTCAAACAAATAAAAATGTCGTCGTTAGCAAATGATGTTTACCGCAATTAGCCATGTCTGCTATTCCCATTTCCTATTGAGATTCTAAGGCCTGTGTCTACCACTTTATAACCCACCCACGTTAACTATAAAATTGTAGGTATACCGGATGCGCCTGATTTCCATAAACCTCCGACCGTTCTAAACTGCTTCCTATACAAACATCAGATACCACCTTCGATGGCTATCGCAACTGCTCTTGTTTCACGCATAATCAGTGAAACCTGCCAACAGAATCTAATTCGAAGAAAATTATAGCGCCATTAGGCCCAGCCCTATACACAGTCGACTAGCCCCGTATGCATTCACGACCTAATTAACATCATTTTTAGATTTCCAATTACAAGGAACACGGGGAAAAGAAGAATCTCCACAATTCTCGTCCAATTTACCTCCCCGAAGGCAGAAGACTTCTCCAAAAACC
Source organism: Brachypalpus laphriformis (assembly GCA_945910035.1). Classification (NCBI taxonomy): domain Eukaryota; kingdom Metazoa; phylum Arthropoda; class Insecta; order Diptera; family Syrphidae; genus Brachypalpus; species Brachypalpus laphriformis. Next base: position 286,230,959 of record OX246754.1, read on the forward strand.
CCTGATCCTTATCGGCCAAAGCCGAAATAAGTTCCATTCATTCATAACCACCAGTACAACCGTCACCGTCACACGGTGGCAGTGGCATATCACATCAATAAATTTCCAACATAATCACTACGAAGCCTTCTCACCTCCACTCTGCTGAACTGATTCCAATCGATTCTCGAATGCCACCTACCCTTTACTCCCGCTCCAGAAACAGAAACAGTATTAATTACTTTGGCTTCCGAAATCGAATTTACATATTCAACTCGTTTAGACTATGTACATAGCTGTGGCCGTGCCTGTGTGTGTGTGGAAGGACAACAAATACGAGACCATGAATCCCCGGTCCACGATACACTTCTTTATGTTAAGTGGAACAACATAATTCCCAGAAGCGAAAACCTTCCACAGTGGCAGCGGCGATCTGATCCTTGCGCCATTGCCCCAATGGCCGATGGTATTCCAATCAGCGATTGGAAACAATTAAAAGCTGAAGAACACGGGACCTAACTACTAAATTTATATCTCGCAGGACCGACCGGCCATGGCGCAAGCTGGAGTCCCTCTTCTGACCGCGGCACGGTCAAGCTCTCTCTGCAATGCTGGTATACTTCTTGGCTGACCCCTTGGCTCATCGGGAGTACCATCACCATCACCGCCAGCATCATCGTCGTCATCATCGTCGTCATCATCATCATCATCGTCATCATCATCATCAATGTTGTGTTCGATTCGATTGGCATCGAAAACGTTTTGTTAAGAACTCGAAGCCAATTAGAAAAACTCGAAACTAATGAGCCACTGTGCAACAACCATTTTTTCGTTGTTCGTTCCTCTCATCCTCGGTCGGTATGTGTGTGTCCAAGAAGGGGATCCAACCAAAAAGGTCTCCTCTCCTCAGTACGGTCCGGCCCGGTCTGGTCTGGTCCCTTTACTTCCTCGTCCGTCGTCGTGCTGCTTTTTGGCGGAGATCGCGCCCATTTAATTGGTTTTAATTTCTTTCCTCACCACCACACCACGTTCGAAGTAAATTTGTGCCAGGCCCAGTCGATCCTTAGAAGATGAAGAAGAAGACGAAGAAGACATTGTCTCTGGCCAACTCGTCTGACTATGTGCACACAGAGCTCCATCGCGTAGAACTTATCGAAGATTTATCTTTGGCGCTGCTCTGATAAGGGCATCGAATGGAGTTTTATTAGTCAGAAATAAATCTGAACCACAGCTCCGGTCGGTGATATGATCATTCGGCGGATTATGCACGAGGCTCATTCCCGGCTGCTGCAGATGATGCTGGCAAGATGCTGCTATGCTGATGCTACCGATGCAGCAGCTACTGCACACGAGTATTCTGGTGGTGGTGCGCTTCTGCTATTTGGCGATTAGCATTTGATCTTTGGTTGGATTTATTTGACTTGGGTATCCCGGAGTCAATCGGTTGATCGTTGTTTTTGATTTAAAATGGCAAACTAGGAATTTGCAAGGAAAAATTTGCTCCAGCCGCAAGTTGACTAGTTGAGAGGAGTTCTTCTTTTTGTTTGGGATTTAATTGGGATTTAAGTAGGAATGATGCGGGTGGTTGCTATTACTTTGTTGTATTGGGTAAAATAATATAACAAATTTTTCTTCTGTGTTGAGTCTGCCGTTTGGTCATCTGAGTCCATCGAAGATTAGGTACGCCTCTTCTGCTTAGTGGTTCAGTGACAGATGCAGGGAATCTCCGACCTGTTATGATCTACCCACCTTAGACACTAAGTGCACACCGTCGTCACCAGGTTAATGTTACTGCATGAGCCGTTCTCCTCGGGATTGAATCCTACATAAACGAAAACGTAGATAGCACTATCCATGTTGTATAAGAAATTTGTTAAGTGCGAGCCAGGTCTCTCGCAAGAGTGTTTCGAACCATAATTTCAAAACTGATTGCTATTTTTTTCAATAAGTATGTAGCGCTAGGTATATGCACATACATGTAATGATTTTTGAAACTTGTACAAAGTGTTTGACTCTTTTTCCCTTGAGAACTTCTCCAAGTGGTTTCAAAGTTTTCAGACTGGACATTTTTTGTGGAGGACAAACCTCGTGAAGATCGGCCCAAATCTTCAATCGACGACACAAATGTGGCTCACATGAAGGCAAAAATTGACGAAGATCGAAGAGTGGTCCAGGAAATGATAGCTGATGAACTGGGCTTGAATGCTCTGACTGTATCACGAATATTAATTCTTCACCTGAACTATTCGGAGAAATTTGCTCGACGGATTTCACGAATTTTAAACGACAAGCAAAAACAGGCACGCCTCTGTTTTCCTCAAATTTAGAGTCTAGCTGCTTTAATTAAATTGTAAAAAGGAGATGAGTTATGGTTCTATAAAAACGACCTGGAAACCAAACAGTAATCCGTGGTATAGAACCCGGAATATGTCTTCTTGTTAAGGCAAGATAACAAAAATCAGCAACAGAACTGCAGAAAGAACGCTGCATTTTTTGGCGGTCTCATGGACTAATGAAATTTGGTGAGCACCTGGTTCCCCAAATCTAGTGCCTAGTGACTTCTGGTTCTTCCTAAAGTAAAAACAATAATGGGAGGAAAGGGTCTTCATTTCATGACAACAACACCAATTGCAGTGCTTGAGGCTATTCTCAACCTGCTTCTGCTAGAAATCTTTATACAATCATCGCCAGCCATTAATGCCCTGAGATTACGCCAATCAGATAACTGGAAACCAAATGCAGTGAGTCATCCAACGATCCTACAGAAATATCTAGACCATGTACATGCTACCTACATACTAGATATACTACGCCATATCTGGACTTTACAAGACCGTTTTTGCGCCCATCCTAGCAGGAAAAAATAAAAAAGTGGTCACATATAGAAAGTGCAATCCATAGCAGTGTACAAAAATGGCTCTAAAATGGGCACTGGCGTAGGTACATACATCAGTCAATCCGCCTCCCGAACCACAGCAGTTTCTTCCAAGTGGAGGCCCTAGCAATGACAACAGCCACCCGTGAGTCTGCGGTAAGGGCAATGCCATCAGGATATATCACCTTCTTTATCGACAGCCATGCAGATATAAAAATATTTTTTGTTATAGAATTAAAATCGAAGCTTGTGAAGTACTGTCGAGAAATTAAGGTTCTTGAACACAGCACAAGCTTCACTTCACTTCACTTCACTTCTGAGCCCCTGAACATGAAGGAATATCAGGCAATGAGACGGCTGAGAAATTAGCAACAGGAGGCTCGACATCTATATCAGAATAACCTGCCCCTCTATGAATATCCGGTCTTGTGCACAAAATCTTGAACCAGGGAAAAAAAGCCACAAGAGAGGCGAATACCAGATGTACCCCCATAGAGACTTGTACCACCACAAAAAAGCTATAGCCCAGAGAAACTTAAACGAAAAGACAGGAAATTCCTTTCCACCTTTGTAGGAATTATCATCAGACATAATACTCTTGATAACACATGAAGAAATAGCGTAAAGCAGAAGAAGACATTTGCAGAGGCTACGTTGAAGAGGGAGTTCATAAGGACACAACCCACTTTGGTACTGCCTGGGTCTTTTATTACACCAAGAATAAATTCTTTTGGAGACCAAAAAGACAGAAGAAGAAGGAGATTTTCAGTACTCCAACTAACAAAATAATGAGCTTCATTAAATCCACAGGATGGCTCGTATGCAATCACGCAGTAGGTTAGGTTAGATAGATGGGTGCCTTGCGACAAAAGAGCCACTGCTCACTTTGACCAACAGTTTGGGTCCATTGTGCCCAATTATTGAAACATGGAAACACAGTAGAGATGGTCCGCTGTTAGAACCACCCAGATAGTGATATGAATTTCAGGAGGTCCATTAGCTCAACATTACCCAAGTCCTCCAGCTCCCTGAAGAAGTAACTACCAAGAGTCCTTATTCTTCTGACGGATAGGGCAGGACAAACACGCAGCAGGTGATGAACAGATTTAATTTTTTTACGTCCCTGTAATTTCTATAATAGTCATTGTGCAGTGCACCAAGTCGTTCTGCATGAATGCCAATGGCACATTGACCAGTAATCATTTCGGAAATAACTCGTGCATTATGATGTCTAAGTTTCACCAGAGAGGTTGAGCTCTTCTTGCTAAAGGCCATTGCGCATGTGTCCAGATGAACCTGACGTCGGTCTGCTCGACCGGCGGCTTCATCTTCTATTTTCTTCTATAAAGAGCTGATTGGGGTCACGACAAAAGGGAGAACTCGCGATACGTGCAATGCCAACCCCTTCTTAAGAAGCTTGTCAGCCCTTTCATTCTCTTCGATATCCATATGCCCTGATACCAAGCAGAGGGTCACCACATTGGCTCTAGATGTCTCGTTTAAAAGTGACTTGAAGGTCCTCACAATCTTTGACCTAATTTTAGCAGAGTCCAGAGCCTTAACGGCTGCCTGGGTATCTATATAGTGTTGCGAGCAAGGGTAGGGCCACGGAGGCAACTTCGGTGCAGGTGAGGAGGGCGGCGGCATGCTCGCGGTTGCTCGGCTCAGCTCGTCGGACGGGGTGGTTCTTGCCAACCCCACCATACACCACCTACTCAACAAACAAAAAAACCATGCCAAGATAAAACTAAACCTTAGAGAAGAGAAAGCTAAACCCTAACCAGACATCGGACGGACGAAAGAGGAAAGAAAAGAAAAGAAAACCATGTCCAAGGACTTCTGCCTAAACCTGAGAGAAAGCGTGGAAAAGAAACGCGAACTAAACCTAACTAAACTAGACTAAACCTAAACTAACCTACGACTTAAGATAAACCCTAAAACTAACCCTAAACTACCTTAAAACTACCCTACCTTACCCTAACACGCAACTCCTCCTTTCCACAGTCTCCCTCAGATATAGGTTCGTCAAGAACCCGTGGTATGCCCGATGTTAATGGCAAAGGTTGGCCAGCCCACCCTTTACGTCTTGTGACGCAAACCAAATGCTATCTCTCTGGCCGAATTTCTTTGAGAGATAGCCCCTCGAAGTACCTCCCGATCACTGCCCTAAGTTTGTAAGTAAGTTCATGTCGTCAGCGTTCGTAATTATCCCGTTGCGTATTTGTCCGTCCATAGAAGGACGGCAGGACCCGTCACCCACACATCACTAGCAAAAAAAAACTTTAGCCGCGCATATCTCTACAATTGATATAACTCACTGAATTTAACTTCACCATTTTATTATATACGTATAAACTTAAGTAAAATCCAAAAAAACTAAAAACTAACTCCCTTCTGCTCTTAACACTAAAACTTTTAAAAAAATTCAAAATAAACTTAAAGTTAACTTAAACTACTCACGTTTTTTTGGAAATCCCCCGTTGTCCTGCCGGCAGCACAAGAAAGGATCACTTTTTTTTCTGTCTTCCTGCAATCGCGCACCAAAACAGAATTAAAAGCAGAAAGCCCTAACCTTAACAAAAAATTAAACTAAGCTAATCTAACCTTAACACTATGTAAAACGAATTCACTTTTAAATTAAAAAAAAAAATATATATATATATATATACATAGGCACTTTTTGCGTCCCACGGAGCGCCTCTGGGCGTTGTGTGTCGATTTAGGGACACCCTTGGGGCCCTGAAGTGGTGGAGCACCCAGGCTCTAACTGATGTTCGCTGAATGTTCTTTTGTTGCTTGTCGTATTGTTGTCCTCTGTGTAGTCAAATCGGTGTCCTTTGTTGTAAATGAGTCGGATCGTCCTTGGTTTTGTGTGTGTATGTACGGGTATGTGTATATATGTATGCCCGTTAAGGTCAAATGGTACCACCACCGCTTTTCCGGTACCTCGGCTCCACCGCTATAAGATGACACCGTAACTCCGGCTAGGCCCGCTACGGTTGCCGCTTTACCGCGGAGAAGCAGTAACTCACCCACTACCTAGGTGATTTTGTAGGGATGAAATCATTAAGGGGCACCGAATTCCCGAACCACCGCTTTACCTACCTCTTTACAGCCGATTTGCTACCAATATATATATGTATGCTGTAGTCCTGCCTATGGGTAACGACTTGGGGAAACCGAGGTATATAGAATCCAAACATGAAGAACCTGCCTTTTAATGTAGTGCCAACTCACCCTTCAGCTACAAGTTGAAATCTCCTACGAGTGAGATTTCACTCACTGTTGTCACCCATAAATTCTACCCTGTGGGTGTTTGCCTTAGGGCATCGACCGCTCGCTCGATTTGAAAAAAAAAACTGCAAATGAATTGCCGGTCAATGCTCTTTGGCCCACTTTCTGTTCTTCTTTTCCTCAACCTTCCTTTATCTTATTTTTTCTTTGTTCTAATTCTCTCACCTCTCCTTTCTCTCACTCATTCGGAACATTGAAATTATCCCCACCTTCCAATATCCCTTTTATCCTATGTCCGGTCACAATGACTACTCTTGTTTGTTTTGAATTATACTTGCTTTACCTGATACATAAATAAACTTACACTACATCAATAACGTCTTGTCGAACAATAAATCTAATAATACGTAACTATCTGAATACAGCATAATTAACATAATAATAAAAGGAATAAACATACATATATCACACTAAGTCATCAGGTCTCCTGGGCAATTCTTAAGCTCGCAATTGTGAATGGGGCATAGGAGTAATGTCCCACAGTCAAAAAAAAAAGGAAATATTTTTGCCTGTAAGTTTATGGTGAACAGAGATCGCCATATTGCCCTGGGGTTTCCCCGGGTGTAAGAGCAGCATAGCACCAGCCTGAACCTACCCCAACTGTCAAATGACAATAGATCGTGCTGGTGGTAAGTAGTACTCCTTACATGTGTTTTATTTTATTTTTGATTTTTTTTTTTTTTTTGTTTCTTTTTTTCTTCCAGATTGGTGCCAGGAATCATTCCTCGATTCCTGGCTTACCAACAGGCTCCCGTAACAATAGACAGTGATCGTTTTACCAACGATATTACTCTCGCGTATAATTTTAGCAGCCTGAATGATGGCTGTGACCTCGGCCCGAAAGACGCTGCAGTCGTCGTTTCTTCTACAGGAGTAGTTTATTCCTAGGACAATGAACTCCGGCTTCCGTGCTAACTTCCATTTTAGTACCGCCGGTATAGAAAACCCGTTCCTTTTTCTTCATGGTTCTTCGGTTTTTCCAGTACATTCTGTCAGGAATTCTTGTAGCAAATCTCCTTTCAAATGTTACCATCGGGTTCATGTGATCAGTTTCCATCGATCCGCTGGTAGTCTCCCATCGGGACAAAATGGAGGCATGACTCCGATGCACGCTGCCCTCTAGATTTTGGTGAGGTTTGAAAGCAGGTATTGCTTCTCAAGTACCATCCACCATACCAGTGAACCATATGTAAGAATGGGTCTTTTAACCGCCGTGTATATCCAGTACACCACAGCTAGTTTGAAACCCCACGTGTTACTGAATGCATTTTTGCAAGAATAGAAAGCTGCGCTTGCTTCTTTGATGCGTTTGACAATATTATCTTTCCAGTTTACTTAGTTTGGAATCTAGAATTATGCATCGAGCTGAACTTGAGATACTTAGTTCAGTACCACCGATATTTGGGGCCCCTGAAGGTAGGGATCGATCTCTCTTCACTCCCAGCCCTTTGCTACTGACCTAGTTATCCACTAGTTGTAGTGCGAGACTGAACCTTTCACTTAGGACCGCAGGAAATTTCCCCGAAACTAGGATAACCACATTGTTGGCATAGGCCGTCGCGTTGAAGCCGCTTTCCTTCATTATTACCAAGATCTCATCTACTACAAGAAGCCATATTAGATGATTCAGAACTTCGCCTTGGGGGGGTTCTTCTGCAGACTCTTCTCCGGATGATTGCATCTCACAGCGTTGAATATATGATTCTCGATTGAAGCATCTGTGTAATTTGAGTACAGAAGCCGGTGTAAAATTAATAACGCATTAAGTGACTGAAAGACATAGTATAGAACAGAACTGAACAAAACAGAGTACTTTGAATGCGGTATGAAGTACTGTAAAGAACAATAAGCATTTAAACTACAATACATCCTACGGCATGTCAAACTGCGTACTACATTCAATTCATGACTGAAAAGTCAATGTTCCTTACGAGTGCTATAAAATTACACAATTTAGCGGTATTGCCAATACTTTGTAAGATTAAGTGAATTGGAGGTACGTGCGTGTATATTTGTTACACTGACATCAGCCAATTAAAGCGCGCCAAGATATCTTCATCGACATGTATAACTCGTGCTTGAAGAAGAGAATGAAAGCGACTTCCCAAATGGAACACCAAGCCATCAAACGAGCCCTCGTCGTATCGATCACTCTGACAGCTAGATATGACTGGAAAAGGCTTGGGGCGTGTCATCTAGAATAGACTTAAAGCCGCAGTAGAAGAAGAGGAAGGTACTCTCGAAACAGCAACATGGTTTAAGGAAGGCCCACTCAACGATAGACGCAATAAAGAAGTAGTTGAAACGGCACGACAGGTCACACAAGGAAGGAGCTGGAAAAGAGGCTCTAAGAAATACTACAACTATAAAGGCACAACACCGTCTGTGGCCTCAAGAATATATGGTCCCCATATGCATACCACAAGAATACCTGCTGGGACCACTTCTGTGGAATATGATGCAATGTGGTTTATTACGGCTCCCAATAACTGATGAGTCGAAAATTTCCGGATATGCAGTTCATATTGCCATCGTGGTTAGTTCAAAATTACTGAAAAAGGTAGATAAAATTAGTAGTGAAACAATATTCTTACAAAGGATAGCTTAATCGGTGGGTCGAACACAATACGGAGGCGGTGCTCATAACTAGTAGTAAAAGAATAGAAACAATAATTTTATGGTAGGTGGTTATGAAATCAAATCTAAACCGCACATGAGGTATCTAGGAGTCATTATAGATGAAAAATTGTCTTTGAATGGGAATCTTACGCACGTAACCACACTTGCACACTTTATGCCTAAAACAGGAAGACCAATGTACCGCCGATGGCTGCTGTTAGTCAGAGTAGCTACATCCATATTTAAGTATGGCTCACCAATACAGAGCTATAAAGATTAAATGTTACAACAATAAGATCCTCGCGCTGAGAGCAACCTTTACTAATCGTATAACATCAAACTTCGCAGCATGAGTACTGGCGAAAATGCCTCCCATAGGTTTTCTAGCAATGGAAAAGCAGCGACAGTATTCCTCAAGCCATAATGCAGACAGAAGCTGCTCTGATATCGATAACAATCTTATATCAGAAAGAAGACACTATAGTGGAATATCAAGAACATTCGAGCTCTACAAAATGCAGAGAGACATACCAGTTTATGTCAGACATCCTGCTATGGACCAAAGGACGACAGAAGAAGTAGACTACTATCTGATGCAGTTCCTGAAGAGGCATGGGTATTTCTGATCGGCTACATGACCGTATCCCCTACTATCCACGATATGCTGTCCGCTTTGAAAATGCCCAGCACGTATTCATCGAATGCATACGTTCCTCTGACGAAAGGAAAATACAGACGAGAAAACTTGACAAGCCACCCTCGAAAGAATAGTTAGAGAAATATTTAAGAGCCAAAAGGTATAGGATGCATTAGCGAGTTATTCCAGCAACAAGGAATCTTATTTTGGCAGCGTGTATCGCTGATATTCCATCCCAGTTACTACCAAGATTTATGACAAATACTGGTTAGTAAAATGGACCTAAGACTAGCAGAGGAAAAGACCGAAGTAGTGCTCATCAGCAGCAGTCGAGTTATGGAGAGTAGCTGTGGGTGACCACGTTATTGTTTCCAAACCTGAGCTGAAGTACCTTGGTGTTACTATAGATACAAGGTTAACTTTTAAGCAACACCTGCAACACGCAGCTGAGAAGGCAGCAAGAACAAAGGCTGCTCGGGCAAGGATAATACTAAGTATTGGAGGACCTAAGCAGAAGAAGAGACTGCTCTAAGCAAGACTTAGAATGTCGATGATGCTTTACCGCTCCCAAATATGGGCAGGTGCGATGAAGACGAAATTGTACAGAAGGAAGACGGAGGCGGTCTACAGAACCAATGCCTTGAGAGTATGCAGCGCCTTTCGAACAACCTCCTACGACGCGACATGCGTAGTGGCTGGAATGGTGCCAATAGACCTCCTCGTTAAAGAAGCCGAACTGAAATATCGTGCCAGCAGGACAATGGTGTTAAAACCGACGAGTCGAAGTGACACTGAAGCACCACCAAGAACAAGCCGCGAAGAATGCCAAGAGAGATGGAACTTTTCCAACAAAGGCAGATGGACGTAGAGATTGATGCCCAATATAGATCCTTGGATCGATAGGAAGCATGGAGAGCTGAACTTCTACCTGACGCAAATGCTTACTGGTCTTGGATGCTTCAAAGTCTACCTCCACGGATTGGGACACGAGACAACCCTTATTGCCCAAGAAGCAGTCGAGGATGCAGAACCCATCATGCATATGTTTCACTGTGCACGATATCACGAAGAACTCAACTTGTTGGCGAACAGACTGGGTGCAAACTTAACAGCAGAGAACATCACCAGACAGATGCTGAGCAGGCAAGAAGCTTGGGAAGCAGTAAGCGAAACTGTGGCTAACGAATCGATCAAGCTCTTTCAAAATTGATTCAGACTGACCAATCCTGCAGTACAACGCAGCAGTGCTTGCTTTATCACATGTGAAGATCAGGAGGTGGATTCCTCTTTCTTTCCAAGCACAGAACTAACGCTCAACCTCTCTCTAGCTTCAACACTCATGCTAGGTCCAAATCAATGTTAAAGTACGACCGGCATGTGCACGCACACTACTCGCACTACTCCGCCCTGAGGATTCATCACCATTCAATGCATTCAACCAACTAATAGGTGATTCATATATTTTGTCCCTGACTCCAAATGTGGCCAACAACTCACAGCGTGGTATGTAAATAAACTGTGTGCCCGACCGGAGCTATGTGTGATTAGTCCATTTGGCCCCAGGCTACCTCGACTTGTACTTCGAGGAAGTGCACCACCTACCTAACCCAAGCCCCAGTGGAATCCCAATGTCATTGTGCGCTCACAGCATCCCATCTTCGGGGATAATCCCCGCACACAAAAGCCAGCACACTGCACATATACATTAACCTGGCCCCCGGCTAATATGGCAATCGGCTGCATTCACGGCTCCCCGATCGGATTGGTGGTGTGTGCACTATTAAATTTGCTACCAATTCGCCATGTGCACATATTTAGCATCCAGTGCAATGCAGCACCGGGGCAAATAAGGCAGCGGGAATTTGTTGCCTTAATTTATTGCACGTAATTAAAGTTTACTCAAAATGGGCAAATGGCATCGGAGTCGGCGCGGCAGCCCAGGCAGAGGGGCTGCAGAGGAGCCTCTCGGCTGCAGTGCAATAACAATCAACCTGCTGGTGGCTGGTGTAGCATTTTTATGGGAATTTGTATCGCGGCCTCTAGCCGTGACTACAAAACGAGAGACAAATCTATGGTGGTAGCTTGAATTTATACGACGCGCCAAGTGTTTTACTCACTTTTTTAGATCCGATAAATTCGTGCTGGGGTTATGTATGGCAGCTACTGCTGTCGTCTGGTGTGCAGTGCCGGTGTGATGGTATGGTGTGCATCGAATCCTCCCAGTGATGCAACTGAAAGTGATACTGATGAGGCCATAAAGTGCGGTGAATGAGTACACTTAGAGGAAATAGTCTCGTCGAGATTAGTTTAGAGAGAGCTGCTTGGTGAAGACTAATGAAAAGGTTTGAACTACAGAATTTACATTTTAAAGAGTCCCCGTTTCAGAAAGTGAGGCTTAATGGAAACTTATGGTAGCTCTGACTAAAAGTCTGAAATAATCAAATAATTTCTTTCAGTGTAGAATTTGCTTTGAAATACCAGCTGAGACGACTTGGAATCCCAGCATAGTTTATACTTTCACAGACGATTCACTCTTGGCGATGGGAGTAACTGACTGTTAGTGGAGATACCAAAAACAGTCGGAACAACTTAAAAAAAATATGTGTGGCAACTTGTTGTTGAGGCTAATAAGCCAGTAATGTGTAGTCCACACTTGCACGACGTCATTAAGTATTCACATGGATTCAGTGCAGAAGGCAGAATCTGTGTTTTAAGAGTAGTGATAGTAATTAAGTAATAAAGACTTTGTTTTAAAAATACTTAATGGAACCTTATAAAAAGGGGTTGCAACCAGTGTTGCCAGGCTTTTTATGTCAAAAAAAGTTGCGTCGACCTCTTCCAGAGTTCAAACCAGGAAATCGAAACTCTCAGCAACACAGAACTCGGATACAAGGAAAACAAACTAGCTGGTTCCCGAATTTTTATTTTTTTTTATTTAGCTCTATTCAAATTCTACTGCTTTACGTCAGTCCGACGGACTACCTCGGCGCAGCGGCTTTTTATACTCCTGCTGCCACTTCCAACGATTTTCCATTCGCGTTATCAAACTGTTAACACCTTTCTAGTCATTGGCCATTTTCTAATGTAGCTGTCACGCCTACTTTTGCACCCACACACTTTTTAACAATTCCAGCGTTTTTTCCTCATCTTTTTCTTATTCTGGCAATTTCTTAATGAATCCCGGTGCATCTTTTTGAAGTTACTTTCTGGAGATATGTTCGCCTTTATGATCGTCTGGGCGAACGCTTGCGGACGGTGGGTGAAATCTTCAGTTCGTTGAAGATGAACTATGGAGTAGTATACCCCGATTTTTTTGTCGTAGTCGTGGTGGAAGATGTTCCCTTAGATCACGCAGATTTGCGATATCTAACGAATTTCTATCAAAGGGTGGTGTTTTTTTAGTCAGAAAGAATCTGACACTACTATGAGCATGCGCTTGCTACTCTTATAGTGTTGTCTATGGAAAATATTTAACTTACCCTCGGAAAAAAATGAAAGAAGAAGGTGACTAGATCGCAATATCGTCGAAGTGCACAGAATGGCGATTTGTCCCACATAAAAAAGAATCAGTTGAATACCTACTTACCAACTTAAGACCTGTGAAGAGTCCCTGCCTGAGAGACCGCTGCTTTCCATCTACGATGATCAAAGATGCATCGCTTCCATTTATGTAGACCAAGCCATATGGCATTATTTGCTCTTTATAGTAAAATTCCGACCTTTCACGTAATCTGGAAACCGAGGGCTTGGATTCAAGTCATGACTACGACTAGATTTTAAGAGATATTTTTTTTTTCCGAAAACGCCAACAAATTGGAGATGGCTCTATGAATGAATGGATTTTAAAGGAGATCACTCCCCACACATTTTTTAATACTCGTAGGACTTAAAAACATTTTCCAAAAGTCGGCGTGTTGTTGAGCCTTCTTTAAAAATTTTTCGTTTGCATTGGTACAGTTTCCAAAAAGCTTGTCTATAAAATTTAATGTATCTAGTTCAGTGGGCGCCGTGGCACAGTGGCTAGTGTGTCGGACCACTGCGCGTAAGGTTCAACGTTCGAATCCCAAAAAAAACCCTAAAAAGTTTTTTCACGGTTCCACTTTTCGCGAACGTCTGACAAGCATCCGATAATACTTGTTCTCACATGAAAGCGTTTCAAAAACAAAAAATGCCCTTCAGATACGGTACAAAGCTGTAGATCTCTTTCATGAGTGCAAAATATATAAGGCACACAACACAAGTGGTTGCGAGAAGCAGGGCCTCGGCACTTAATGAGCTGTTGCGCCAAATTTATTTTATATTATATTTCAAAATTGAAAGCCCAAAAAGTGTTGACATACCAAGGGATGAACGTACAGACTGGCATGCTGCAATTGGGTTTTGGTAACTTTACCTATACAAAGTGGCGCAAAAGTCCTCACTCGATTTCTTAAGATGGTAACTCGTAAGTAAAAAGAATTGGTTTTGTTTCTTGCTTACTTACTTAGTTGGCACTACAGTCCGGGGTGAATCTGAGTATCAACCAACAAGTCTCTCCATTTAGCTCGGCTTTCAGTTAATTCCTTCCAGTTGCACACTCCAAATTAGTTGAAGTCCCATTGAACTTGTGCGCGCCACCTACGGCAAGGAGGATATCTACTGCGTCGACTATGGGGGTCGGAGAGTTGGTGTACATTCACTCTACATGTCCTAGACATCTCAAATATCAAATACAGCTCGTGAAATAATTTAATGAACTTCCTCCTCCCAAAACCCATCGATGCACCGAAAATCTTACGAAGAATTTTTCTCTCGAAACGAACAAGGATATCTTTATCCGCCTTCAATTAAGTTCATGTTTCAGCATCGTAAAGCAGGACTTGTCTTATGTAGTCTCCTTAGTTGTTCGAGATATGGCTTTATTAGCCCAAAAAAACACCTTTTAGTAAGAATTATTCTTCGATTGATTTCTACGGTGAAGTCGTTTTCAGAATTAATAACAGAGTCAAGGAAGCCAAAGCCCCTTGCTACCTCGAAGATGTAGCTGACCACTGTGACGTTCCGTGCAATTCGTAGGTCTTGATTGTCTCTTCTTATTGACAGCCTCGGTTTTGCCCTCGTTTATCGCTAAACCATTTCTGATCGCTTCTGCTTCAATGCTTGTAAACGCACCGGTGACAGCCCGCTGAGTTCTTCCAATAATCTCTATATCGTCGGCGCATGCAAGTAGTTGTACAGGCTTTTGATAGATTGTGCCCCCAGATTGAAGTGACATAACAACGCGTCACTTTATCGTCATCCCGTAAGGACAAACAAGTTTGGCAGGGATGTCAAAACTAGACATGGCTCTATATAGCTCTTCTCTATAGATGCTGTCATAGGCAGTCTTGCAATCGTCTCCTTGTGGATTGGGCAAACAATAATTGTGTGATTTCATTCATCAGGCATACTTTCGTCTGACCAAATCTTAGACATCAGTTGGTGTATACTCTCAACCAATTTATCACCAGCTGGCTTGAAAAGTTCGGCTGGGAAGCCATCAGGTCTAGCAGCCTTGTCAGATTTGGGCTTGGATATTGCTATCCTCACTTCGCTTTGGTCAGGTGGACGGAAATTTTGACTATCATCATCTATGTTGAATGGTTCGTTCATTCTTCTTGATAGCGGAATGCTGGCCTTCGTCGCCGTTATACAAACTGCAGAAGTCGTGTATTCATATTCTCAACACTGACTGTGATTCTACCACGAGGCTTCCTTCTTCATTTCTACAGGTTTCTGTACAGGTTTTGTTCTTTTGTCACGTTCTTTTTACCGTCTGGTAAGTTTTCCTGGAGTAAAAGCTCTCAATATCTACGACCGCGTATTTACCATGATCTTCTTTTGGAGATGCCGATGTTCTTCCCATCTCTCTTGCGCTCACGGGCAGCTCTCATCTTCCTTTGTAGCGCCGCTTTATATGCATCTTGTTTCGCTGTATACACTCGACGGCCAAACCAAGGGTTTCGAGGTGTTGGTCGGGCGAAATCCAGCACATCAATGCAGTGTTTCTGATGGCATGGGGGTAGCGTTGCCACTGGTCTTCGGCACATGACGCTGGCGGCATAGGTGTGATTGAGAGATTTCGGGATACGCGTTCAGCTATTTGACGTTCAATTGTCTCACAGTTATTCTTCTTTGTTGTGTCGCTTGGGTTGTATGCATTCGTACCTTGGCTACAAAATGGTATTGATCCGAGTATATATCTATATTGGGTGCTTAGAAGGTTCGGACGTACAGAATACTAGAGGCATGCCTTGCTTTGATCGAAATATGATCAGTTTGGTTGATCGCCACATGTTCATAAGACTGCCATGTCTGTTTGTGAATATCGAGATGAGGAAACCATATGCTTCATGTGCTCATTATCTTCATTCAGACCTTTAATTTTTTTTCTGTTTTTTATCAAGTCGTCGCTGCGAGAGTTAAAACACATTCGGTCTCATTCAACAGCATTTTCCATGACTGTTTTCAAAATTCTCGCGATAAATTCTTCACTTCTCGGCGGATGTTCTCCTTAACGGCCGCCTAGTAAGTGGCTCATTTGTATAGTTCGGTGACGTTAAAAAACCCCAAGGAAAGAAGTCTGGAACAGTCGAATCGGTTAAATCGGGCGATCTTGCAGGCTGGTGCAAATTGGCAAAAGGAAAGGCTAAACGGTCGGGAAACGCTTGTTTCAGAATATCAGCTGCCGCTCGTGCTGTGTGTGTGGTGGCACTGTCTTCCTAGAACCACATGTTCACCAAAGCCGATTTGTCAATTTGCGGCAGCAAGAAGTCGTTGGTCATGTTTTGGTAGCGCTCACCAGCCATAGTAACAGTGCTGCCGATGTCGTCCTCAAAAAAAAATATGGGCCAAACACCTTCCCTCTGTAAAGGCCGCACTTAACTGTGAGAGGAGGTAACAGCTCTTCGTGCATTGCACAAGGCGATCCATCAAAGATGGAAATGCGCCTCGTTGCTCACGATGACCGGTTAAGGTAGTCTGCAGGCAATAGCTGATGCATTGTTTGCACTATGTACGGCTATATCTTTAAGCCTTTCACCAAAGTTCACTGTAAAGACCGTCTATTGATGCCAAATTTCGTGGCCGATGTTTGAGGGTTCTCTTGGACATCTGCAGCCACAACAGCGATATTCAGGGTTATCGTGAATAAATTTTCCCTCGGAATTGTTTCCCCGAACAAAAATGAGGTACCTTCAAAAATAGGGAAAAAATTCATCGGGGAAAAGTTAAATATCCCGATTGCTTTGAAAATTCTCCTGAATTGTCATTCATGATACCTATTTCTTTTCCGCCGAATTATTTCCTCTTTTTTGAAGATATCTAATTTTTGTTCGGGGGAAAAATTCCGACGGAAAATTTATTCACGATAACCCTGATTCTCCACCGAATGGTTCCTCCAAAGGCGGTCACGTGCTGAGCCAGTCTCAGTTGATCCCACCCGATCGGGGAATCGACGAAAAGATTCACGTTGAGCCAAAACCACCGACCGATTACTCGTATTTGTCAACATTGACACAATTATGGTTTATCTGTGTGTATTCTGCTTCTGTTTACTTCACAAACGTTAAAGTCGCGATGACATAAGACGCGATTTGCAAAAATGAGAGCATTTTCCGATAGGGTGATGGCTTTTGCACCTCCTAGTACTTTATAGAGTCCACATTCTTCATATCTCTACTAAGAACTATGTGTGCAAATTTATACATGAATCCTATGGGATACATGACTAACATATTGCACTGAAACACACCTTCAAATCGATGACATTTCACCGCCATGCGACTGATGTCAACATTATGCCAGCTCAATAGCAATCCAGTACAATAAAACCAATGCCTAGGATTAGCTTAAAACCCAAAACTTTGTTAAGTGATTACCGTGACAAATTCATAAGCAACTCCATTTGAAAGTCCTCTCTGATTCGACACCTCATCGAGGCGGACAAATGCAACAATTTCACAAAATCAACAACAAAACAAACCGAAACAAACATATAATTAACTAAAGATTTACAATGAGATAATCACGTTTCACAGTCCACAATGCTTTGAACAAATAAATCCCCCAACTCAACTCGATGGCGGCGTAGGATGACGGATAATTAAGGCTGCCTCTCAAGTCGAGGGCCGCCGAATAAGGCGATGTCACGATTACCCCAAATCCATGCATTGCTCATAATTTGGGACCGCACCGCACTCTAGCTCGTCTATCTGTGGCGCAATGGACATTTTAATAGTACCACCATCCAATTGTGCACACCACCAACAACGATAGCATGACGATGTTTCTTTGACAAAAACACACAAAAGTAGCGCAAGTGCACGACGACGACTACGAGGACGCCGGTCGACCGTTTGCATAGACAAGCCCCAACAAAACACACAAAAAGAGCTCCCCCCAGCGGAGGCTCGACTGCATGTGATAAACAATTAATGTCACGATCTACTCTAAATTAAAATATTTCTCATTAAAGAATAAAATGTTTGCAATTAAGTTAATTTGTAATTGCTTAATACTTTTTGTCATTGTAGCTCACGTAGCGTCCCGTCTCGGTAGTAAGTACACAAATGGGCATAGTATTGGCAATGGGTGGGGAATGAGGGTATTTGAGTTGTAACTGCAGTTGCTTCATTGTTTGCTAATGGCTATATCAGACAGATGCACTTGTGGGATTTACTGGTGGAATTCGAATACAGGGTGTATCTCTGGTTTTAACAGACTTTATATGGTGTTGATCATGTCACGGGGATTTTGTCATCAAAGTAGTTGGGAATATCAACGTAGGCTAGGTTGCAGTACTCATCATGGAATTGAGATTGCAGTGCACATCTTGTAAATTCAGCCCAGTGTTTCTCCTTTCGCTTAATTGGTAGTGCCTTGTGAGAGGTACGCCATTTAAACCTTGCTAAATTGAAACTGAATTCTACCTTAACATTACGATACCTATAAAGAAGGCGTGAAGCTCCTCAAGAAAGAGATTAGGTTCGCAAAGAGGAACTCTTGGAGGTCCTTTTGCGCATCTATATAATCAACAAACGAAACGTCCCGCCTAAAGGTCGTGGCCAAGAAACCAATACCGGAATCCAATATTAGGAAAAGCGATGGCATCTGGGCAGAATCACACCTGGAAACGCTAGAAATGCTACTGAGTTCTGACTTTCCCGTATGTACATCAATCTCCGGCGATGATCTAACCATTGCAGAGACGACATCGGGAATAAGCGCGGAAGAGGTGGGTAACATAATAGATAATGACAAGATAGCTTATGCAATTAAATGGATAGCATTCGACCTGTGATGCTGCAAGAGTCAGTGGATATTGCTATTCCATGGCTCAAGCGTATCTTCACAGGATGCCTTAAGCTAGGTTATGTTCCTAAAGCATGGCGGGAGGTGCGCGTTGTTTTCATTCCCAAAGCAGGAAAAGCGAGCCATACAAACGCAAAAGACCTGAGACCTATCAGTCTATCGTCTTTTATGCTGAAAACTTTGGAACGTTTAATAGATGTAACATATATATGAGGTGTGATCGGCGATGATTACCTATGTAAATCACAACATGCATACATCTGCGACAGATCGGTAGATACAGCTCTCCACCGGGTCGTATCGAGAATAGAAAGATCCCTCCACTTCAAGGAGTTCACTCTTGGGATGTTCCTAGACATTGAAGGGGCGTTCAACAACGTAAGCTCGGACGCGATCCTGAACAGTCTGCACAGAGCTCATCTCAACACCGGCCTCTGCAACTGGACTGCAAAGATGCTTCAATTAAAGATTATATCTTCAACGCAAGGAGATGTAACCATTCGGAGAAGGGTCTGCAGAGGAACACCCCAAGGTGGAGTCTTGTCCCCGCTAATATGGCTCCTTGTGGTGGATGAGATCTTGGTAATACTGAAGGAAAACGGCTTCAACGTGATGGCCTATGCCGACGATGTCGTTATCCTGGTTTCGGGAAAATTTCCTCCAGTCCTAAGTGAAAGGCTCAATTTCGCGCTACAACTAGTGGATAACTGGGTCAGCAGCAAAGGGCTGAGAGTGAACCCTTCAATCACTTCCTACCTTCAGACCCCCAAATATCGGTGGCATTGAACTAAGTATCATAAGTTCAGCTCGATACCTGGGCGTAATTCTAGATTTCAAACTAAACTGGAAGGAAAATATTGCCGAACGCGCCAAAAAACCAAGCGTAGCTTTCTACTCCTGCAAAAAGGCATTCAGTAATACGTGGGGCTTCAAACCAGCTATGGTGTGCTGGTTATACACCGCGGTTTTAAGACCCATTCTCACATATGGTTTACTAGTATGGTGGACGGCACTTGAGAAGCAATACCAGCTTTCAAACCTCACCAAAATCAAGAGGGCAGCGTGCATCGGAGTCATGGGATCAATGAGAACAACACCAACAGCGGCAATGGAAACCATGCTTAGTTTCATTCCCCTTGACATATACTGCAGCAGTCTGGCGGCTAAAGCCGCTGTAAGACTAAGAGAAGGCCGATTGTGGTCATCAAGCCTTTACGGCCATACCTCCATTCTATCCCGATGGGGGACCACCAGTGGACCGACGGAAACATGAACCCGATGCTAGCATTTGAAAGGAGATTCACTACAAGAATTCCTAACAGAATGTACTGGAAGAACAAAAGAACCACGAAGGAAAAGGGGTTGGCTTTCTATACCGTCGGTTCTAAGATGGACGTTGGCACGGGAGCCGGAGTTTATTGTGAAGCCCTAGGAATAAACCACTCCTTTAGAATAAACGATGACTGCAGCGTCTTTCTGGCCCATGTCACAGCCATCATTCAGTCTGCTTAAATTATACGCGAGAGTTATATCGTTGGTAAAACGATCACTGTCTATATAGATAGCCAGGCAGCCGTTAAGGCTCTGGATTCTGCTGTAATTAGGTCGAGGCTTGTGAGAAGCTGCAAAGCACTCTTAAACGAGACAACTAGAGCCAATGCGGTGACCCTCTGCTTGGTACCAGGGCATATGGATATCGAAGGTAACGAAAGGGCTGACGAGCTTGCTAGGAAAAGGTCGGCGCTGCACTTATCGCGGGCCCTTCCCTTTGTACCAACCCCATTCAGTTCCTTGCGGAAAAAATAGAGGATGAAGCCACCGGTCGAGCAAACAGACGCTGGGTTCATCTGGAAACATGCGCAACGGCCAGGGCGCTATGGCCGACCTACAGCAAGAAGAGATCAACCTCTCTGGTAAGACTTAGTCGTTATAACGCACGGGTCATTTCTGGCATTATTACTGGACATTGTGCCATTGGCGTTGACGCGGAGTGACTCGGTGTGCTGCATAATGACTATTGCAGAAGTTGCAGTTACGAAGAAGAAATTAAATCTGTTCGTCACCTGTTGTGTGACTGTCCTTCCCTATCCGTCAGAAGAATGAGGACTCTTGGTAGTTACTTCTTCTCGGAGCTGGATGACTTGGGTAATGTTGAGCTAACGGACCTCCTGAGATTCATATCACTTTCTGGGTGGTTCTAATGGCGGATTTTCTTTACAGCGTTTAAAAGGTTAAATGATTGGGCACGATGGACCCGTACTGTTGGTCTGAGTGAGCAGTGACTCTTTGTCACAAGGCACCCATCTACGTAACCTAACCTAACATTACGAAAAAGCCCTAACCACTCCTTGACACAGTAAATGTTCCTTTGTATAACGGCTTCGGAGACGATACAAGGTATGCAAGATACAGTTTAAGAGTGGGTAGGAAGGCTTTAGGAAGTCCATACTTTATGTGTACAACATAATTAGGTGTGGTGTCCGAAAAGTGAAATAATCTTTTTAAGAAGAAACGTTGTGGTTTTTTCAACTTGTATATATACCCCTACACTTGCGCTCCATAGTACTTGGTGCATCTGGAAGCAGCTTCATCTTCAATTTTGTGGAATGAGGAATAAGTCCATTTCTCATGAAATTGGACCATGCGGAATTTATTGTGTTCTTAGATGTTGCCAGGCTTTTTAGAAGATGAGTCGATCCACTACTATACTGAAGGCTTAAATACGAAAGACGGAGTTGGTGGAGGTGTTTTCTCTGACAGGCTTAATCTTAAGCTCTCCTTCCGTCTACCAAATCATTGTAGCGTGTTCCAGGCGGAAATAATGGCGATTAAGGAGGTCTTATCTTGGCTAAAGAAAAACGTGATATCCGCCAAGGACATCCGCATCTTTTCAGATAGCCAAGCAGCAATCAAATCCTTGGAATCGATCTCTATAAATTCAGTAGTAGCCCTAGACTGCCATTCGTCTCTTGCGGAGATGTTGGAGCAGTTTAATATTCACCTCTGTTGGGTACCGGGGCATAGGGATATTCCGGAGAATTGTAAGACTAACGAACTCGCCAGAATAAGAACAACTGTACCCATCCTTCCAGACAAGGATAATCTAGGTATACCAATCGCTACTTGTAAATTTAAATTCAAGCTAGATGCAATCGAAAAAATCTTAGGTGGACAAGTGGTACAACATGTCTAGCAACTAAGCAGATTAGGCCCAAGTTGGATCTGAAACGCCCTAAGAAATTGATCTCTCTTAATCGATTGCATGTTGGCTCTATTATAGGTATAATTACAGGATACTGTCTAATATGCAAGCATGCAACAAGGCTTGTCGTATATTCAAATGATTTTTGCAGAAGCTGCATCGAAGAAGAAGAGGAAGAAACCGTTCCTCACCTTCTTTGTGTATGTCCAGCTGTCTCTGATAAAAGGAAGCTTCACCTAGGAGCTTTCTATTTTAACGACTTAGGCGATCTGATAGATTTAGCATCAGCAGCCTCCTTCGCTTCATCAGAAGCTCTAATTGGTTATAACGAGTAGGCTGGGATTACATGATCCTTCGTGGTATCACAACGGACCTTTCTTGTTCTATGTGTGTTGGCGTAAGCCGGCAGCCACTTGAACCAAACCTAACCTAGATGTTGCCAGTCTCGATATATTATAATTTAGGATTACACCGAGCAATTCATATTGGTTGGTAACGTCATAATAGAAACATTTACCCTTGTAGCCCTACGCAACCATTTCGAAAGATAACAATCTAGGACTTACTGATGTTTACTGTGAGGTTCCACTCGCAGCAATAGTTGAAGAACTTGTTGATCATCAGCTGGAGGATGTTGAGACTATCAGACAGGCGCACCACATCGTCTACGTACAGCAATATAATATTTTTTTTAATTTTAATGTAGACACCACTCGGAAGGTAATGGTACAGGTCGTTCAAAAATAGGACGAACAACAAGGGACTCAAGACATAGCCTTGTTTCACACCCTTGTTGACTTGGAAGAACTCGGTCGAAGTATTTTCATCCCAAACAGGTGCAGTGGTGTCTCGGTAGAATTGATTACAGAGAAAATTTTCGAAGATATACTAATCGCAACTAGCTTATAAAATGGGGCTTATCTGTTGACATTATTGAAGGCCGCCTTAAGAATAACGATTGAGTAAAGCTTTCTCCTCCGGTTTATTTAGTTGTGGTTGGAGAAGATAAGAGGCATTCCCGATAAACTAATTGCTATTATCAAAGCTACATATGAAGGCTCAAAATGTCACGTCCTGCACAGAGGAAGGTTGTCTGATGAATTTAAGATCCAAAGTGGGGTAAGACAAGGCTGTATCCTTTCACTAATATTATTCCTATTGGTGATTAGTGATGCGCTTCGTGTAGCTTTTTCGACGGAACACATCTTGACTACGCTGACGATGTATGTTTGCTCTCCCACAGAATTATGGACCGCCACCAAATGACAGCAGATTTGGAGAGGGAGGCAGGCGTCGTCGGGCTGAAAATGAATACGGCAAAAACTAAAATTATCAGCCTTGGAACAAACTCATCGGTTGAAATATGCATTGCTGAACAACCGGTAGAGAGAGTAGAGGATTTCCAGTATCTTGGGAGTATTGTCTCGACAGATGGTGGAACCGAACTGGATATAGCCAACAGGATCGCCAAAGCAAAGTCCGCGTTCGGGATGTTGTCCAAAATATGGCGAAGCAATGCAATCAGTTTGAACACCAAGCTAAGACTGTTCCGCTCCAATGTTGAATCCGTGTTGTTAGATGGTTGCAGCACGTGGAGAGTGACCACTACTACCACCGGAAAGCTGCAAACGTTCGTTTATAGGTGCCTGCTCAATATCTTAAGGATTTTCTGGCCCAATCGTATCTCTAACGAACACCTTTACGAGAGAACGGGTCAAGAACCAATAGGCACAACCATCCAACGACGGAAGTGGCAGTGCATTGGTCACACGTTCCGAAAGGGTGACAGTTCCACAGCAAACTATTTAACTCAGGATGGCGGAAGACCTGACGGTCCGAGGAGAACATGGAGCAGAACAGTCGAGAAGGAGGCACGGTAGTTGGGAAAAATTTGGGGAGCACTCAGACAGGTTGCCAGAAACCGTACACGATGGCGCGTAGGCGTAGTAGAGGCCCTAGGACCCACAAGGGGATACACGACATAAGAAAAAGTAAAGTAAGTAGGACATGCAAGATTATACACCTGATTCAGGGTAGAATAGTTTCTCCGGTATGCAGCCTGAAACTCGCTGAGAATGCTGTTTCCTACTATACAAATGCTAAGCCTTGTTAAAATGATATTTGCAACAATTTTGTAAATGGTATCCAAAAAAGACAAACCACGATAGTTGAACGCAACATTTGCATCAGGTTTTTTGAGAAGTGAACAAATTTTTGAACTTTTGAACAAGTTTGGCATAATCTTAGGTTCAAATATGTACATATATCTTTCAACATTTTGTGTAATTGAATTACAAGATTTGGGCTGGCGTTTTTGAAAAACTCGTACGGTATACGGTCCATATCGGGAGCTTTATTGTCTTTCGTCGACACTAATATTGTGACGTCTTCTTCCCTTTAGATGTTGCGATCAAGTGTTGGAATATGTATCACAGGTGAAGTAAATGAGAATTCTCTTGAATTGATGGGTTGTGACAGAAGGAATTTAAAGTGTAACAAAAATCAGCAGCAGCGATCTCTTTTGTAGTTTTTACTTAATCTCCTCGCATCACTTTAGCAAGTCTCCATCAGTATTTTGTTGATTTGACTGTATTGCGATACGCAGGTAATACTCGCGATGCTTTACTTTCCATACGTTTTTATACTTGATGTTTGCAGCAATGTATTTTTTTCTGAAAAATTCGCAGTTGTTTTTCTGAAGCAATTCAATTCAGGTGGTTGAAAACAAGTTACAATGTTGGCCACATGTCAAGTACTATACCCATAGAGAAGTACTGATTTCACGTTTGAGCAGAATATTCGCAACTTGGTTACGAATAATATGCTGACAACATTGACCTTCCAAGCTTTTAAAAGCAGCCCGAATGCTGCTTTAGCTATTTCGATTCTGCTACACACATCCAGTTCGGTGGCGCCACCGCCTTTGGTAGTATCACGCGGCAGATCTTCGGTGCTGATTTGGTGAGAGCTGGTTAGAGATGAGTAAAAATCGCAACTAATCATTCACTGCTAATGGAAATTCGCATTCGCAACCTGTTAACAACTTATAAATAAACTGCTATTGCTTATCATAAGGTTGCATATCGCAGTCGGTTGTAAGTTTGGTTGGTTGGTATATAACAGCAGAGGGGTTGTACGAGTACTTGCTGAGTTGCTGTTGCTGCTGTCGCAGTCGCAGCTGATTTGAAAGTTTGGTTGGTTGGTATATAGCAGCACAGGGGTTATACTTGCTAAATTGCTATTGCTGCTATTGCTGCTATCGCAGACGCAGCTGGTTTGTAAGTTTAGTTGGTTGGTATATAGCAACACAGGGATTATGCTTGTTAAATTGCTATTGCTGCTATCGCAATTGCATTTGATTTGAAACCTTGGTTGGTTGGTATGTAGCAGCACAGGGGTTATACTTGCTAAATTGCTATTGCTGCTATCGCAGTCGCAGCTGATTTGAAAGTTTGGTTGGTTGGTATATACATATGTAGCAGCACAGGGATTATACTTGCTAAGTTGCTATTGCTGCTATTGCTGCTATCGCAGTCGCAGCTGGTTTGTAAGTTTAGTTGGTTGGTATATAGCAACACAGGGATTATGCTTGTTAAATTGGTATTGCTGCTATCGCAGTTGCATTTGATTTGAAACCTTGGTTGGTTGGTATGTAGCAGCACAGGGGTTATACTTGCTAAATTGCTATTGCTGCTATCGCAGTCGCAGCTGATTTGAAAGTTTGGTTGGTTGGTATATACATATGTAGCAGCACAGGGGTTATACTTGCTAAGTTGCTATTGCTGCTATTGCTGCTATCGCAGTCGCAGGTGGTTTGTAAGTTTAGTTGGTTGGTATATAGCAACATAGGGATTATGCTTGTTAAATTGCTATTGCTGCTATCGCAGTTGCATTGGATTTGAAACCTTGGTTGGTTGGTATGTAGCAGCACAGAGGTTATACTTGCTAAATTGCTATTGCTGCTATCGCAGTCGCAGTTGGTTTGAAAGTTTGGTTGGTTGCAGCACAGGGATTATACTTGCGAAGTTGCTATTGGTGCTATTGCGCTGCGAATGGAATTTCCCATCGGGAGCTCCAGTACCAATACAACGAGTTTAAAGAAGCGCATTGAAATTAAGTATTGTACGGTGTTGTTAGTTTCATACATACGTATTCATGAATATGTACATAGGTATGAATATGTACATATGTACATAGGTAGAAATTAAGGAGTTGTAAAATGATTAGGGCCCTTGCACTATAAAATGAAAATTCGCTTGAGGAAGAAAATTTAATTTTGCCCGACTTAGACAAAATAGCCGGACAGGTGTACCTATATGACTCCATTGCGCATTCGCATTAGCAGTTTACATTCACAGTGTATAAGAAATCGCATTCACAGTTATAGCTGCGAATGCAAATTCAAGACTAATTCCATCTCTAGTGCTGGTACTGTACTGTCCTCATCACTGATGTGCTTTTTTTGCTTTCTTGGAACGACGAGAAAATTCCATGAAGATCGTTGAGCGGGTATAAGGTGGCCGAATGCGAAAAATAATACGGCTATCTGATGATCAGTGCGGGTTTGTCTCGGGTAAATCAACCACAGATGCAATCCAAAGTATAAGGATCATAATGGAAAAACATCGTGACTCCTTAAGGGATTTGCATATTGTATTGGTTGACTTTGAAAAGGCATTCGACAGACAACCACGAGATCTGATATGGGTGGCGCTAAGACATCGAGGGGCTCCAAAAACCTAGGTAAGAGTAAGATGCCACGCTGGAGTAACCGAAGAGTTCCCAATCAAAGTCGGGTGCACTAGGGAAGCGTTTTAAGTCGTTTGCTCTTTGTTACAGTCCTTGATTATCTGCTTGAAGGTAAAGTGATGGACCCCAAGGTACATCAGTTATTCTTTGCTTACGATGGAGCCATCATAAGTGAGGATCCTACATCCCTGCAACGAGCACTTGATGTGTGGGTGGACGCTCTGGAGGGAAATGGGTATCGCATTAATTGAAAAAAGACAGAGTACTTGTTCTGCCCGTTCTCTGATCCACTCAGGCCTATTCCAGACATTTATTTGAATGGAACAGTGCTTCCCAAGTGCGAAATGTTCAAATATTTGGCATCTATGATCAATAGCAAAGCAACTTGTGATGACGACATCAATCATCGCATAAGCGTAGGGTGGATGAAGTGGCGAGAAAATTCCGCTATCTTCTGTGACAGAAAAATGCCACCTAAGTTGAAAGGAAGGCTCTACACCGTAGTTGTGCGTCTAGCGCTCACATACGGTTCACAGTGTTGGACGATGTACAAGACGTATGAGAGTAAATTAACGGCAGCTGAGATGAAGATGCTTCGCATGACAGCAGGAGTGACAAAGCTTGATCGAATAAGAAGTTCGAAGATCCGTGGAAGCTTTCACATTAAGGAAACCATCGTACAAAAAATAGAGCGCGACCGGCTCAGCTGGTATTGCCACGTTCAAAGAAGAGATTATTTGAACCCTGTTAAAAAGACAATATCAATGCACGTTCCAAAGACATCGCGATGTAGGAAAGGCAGGCCTATAAACGCCTGGATCACACAAATGCGACGACATCGGCATTTCATTGGCCTCAGTAACCGAGTGATCCAAAATCGGCAAGCCAGCCGATATTTTCTGAGGTCAAATAGGCGAACTCCACAGGCGGATCAGTAGAAATGCGGTGAAGTGGGAGGGTTGTGATCCCTTGTTTTCAGATCATAGCCTCGCTGATAAAAGGAAGAAGAAGAAGGATTGACGAGAAAATTCGAATAAAATGGAAATACCATGAATTTGGTCTCTGGTAGTACAACTAGTTGCATCTGAGTGCTCCAGTCGAACGTTCCTTCCCTGGATGCACAAACACACATCTCTTGGCACCTCAGTAATTTACTAACAACCAAAGGATTTGCTTGCAGTATATCTTTCGTAACCAAATAATTTTTATCTCAAAATTAAATAAATTTCGAAACAATCCCGTAGAATTAAGTGCCTGAGAGTGACTGCAAATTGCACAATTCAAGCCGTTCCCACCATCTGCGTTGAATTTGTGGCAAACTACGCCCGCCCAGGTGTGTTTCTTTGTCTTGAATTAAACTTTTTTTTTCTCGTAACAAATTAATCACGTTTCCATCAAACTAACCACGAAAAACGGGGGGAAAATGTAGATTTAATTGATTAAATTATCTCTGCCGATCGTTAACGCTGCCAATAGATCTTCGGCGAGAAAAAGAGAAAAAAAGAAAATAATCCCAATCCAAACAGGAGGATACAAAATCAATCGCCCATTGAACTCCTGACTCCCGATTTAGCTGTCTAATTGCTAGAAAAAACGCCCACAATCCCACACAATACAAAAAAATTTCGAAACCTAAATTTATCGGTTTTCGATGCGGATTCGAATGTCTCTGCTGACAAATCTAAAATTCCAATGAGTTTAGAAATTGAAAATGATGATTCCAGTTCGGCATTCAGGTATCCATCCGATACGCCAGCTGTGCTATGGATTTTCATTAACACCAGAACGTCATCGTCGTCCGTAGCAAGTCCGCGCGTATACCAGATTTAATTAGCCACCAAAGTTGTTAATTATGGCATCCAATTAGGCTGAATCTTGATCTTCGAATTATTTACGATCGTTATTTGTTTTTAATCGCGGTTCTACGTTTGGTGAATGAAAGTATTCTATTCTCTGGCTATGGCTGTGGCTCTCTGATTAATTAATTAATTCGTAAGGCTGAAGCGGATTAACGATTATTTTTGTAGCCCGAAAGTTTGGTAGACATTTTGTGATCTTTTTTTAATTTTCTGGGGTTTGGGGTTCAAATACATACATATGTGGCCACCACAACGGTCAAATAAAAATTCTATGGCTCCTTGTATTGAGATTGATATCGCGTTCCTTGGGTTATCTTCGCTTCAATAAAATCAAATTTATTTGACATAAATAATGACGTAAATTGCCTGCGCCACTGTTGACATTCTTTTCGGTTCAGGTAACTGTCAGAAGTATGTTAATTCAGTGATTCGATCGATTTCGGTTGGAAATATTTTGAAATTACTCGCGGCTTGACAGGTAGGAGTTTGGTGTGTCTGAAGTTATAGTGTGCTGGGAACGCTATTTTTATTAAAATTAGGTATCTGCTTCTTTGTAAGCATACGTAATCAGTAGCTATTTGGATAACTACCTGAGGTTTTTTAATAAATGTCAGAGCTATATCTGCTTTCTACGAATATTTTCTTTTGTTCAGACGGCGGCTACCTCAGTTTCTTTCAGTTTCATAAACTAAGCTGTGTAAGATACACTTATAGTTGCGCATATCATCGAAGTAAAGGAGTGCTTGCCCTCATCTTCTTAGTTCTTCCTATCTGAATTAGTACGGCTCATTCACTCTACATAGCAAGTTAGACTGTATTCGTATCTTCTCCACTACTTTCCTGCCTACATGGGTCTTTTTCTACCAGGGATCTGCCAGATCATACAAATACTACATCCGGATGTAGATACTTAAAATCCACTGAAAAGCCAAAAGAAATTACGGGATACAAACTTAACCCCTCCGATGTCTGAACTATATTTTCTCTGATTTCATCCAACCCTCTGTTAATAATGTTTTTGGGGGTCATTGAGCGATCCTAATGTCCAGGTTAAGATTTAAGACTTCTGCTTTGTTCTAGCTCTTAGATGAGACTAACGATACTTCGTCTGAATGAACATTAAAGTGCCACATAATGTACCACCGACCTGAGATCGTTAACTTCAGTATGCAGCTACTACTTCATCATTCATATTAAAAGAATTTCGAATACGTCAGTACCTATGTATCAATTTATTGAAACATTTCATTTAGAGGAACATTGAGTAATAGCTCCTCGAGACAAACTCTGGACTCTGGAGTGTTGTGCGGGAGTATGAGATTGATGGTTCCTTGTTAAGGACAATTCAGTCTTTCTATACAAACTGTAGAAGCTGTGTTCGAATAAACGGTGTTAAATCAATACTTTTCACTGTGAGCGTAGGACTTCGCCAAGGGTGCGTTTTGTCACCTCTCTCTTCATTGTATATATGGACTGGATATTACAGCACAGCCGCGGTGGAGAATTTTTTAAAGTGGGAGACTTAAGGATTAGTCATTTGCTCTATGCGGATGATTTGGTCATCCTTGGGTCCTCTCAAACCGAACTTCAGCGCGCACTCGAAAGGTTTGTAGCCGTTTGTGATGATGCTGGAATGAAGATCAACGTGAACAACGTGGAAGTAATACTCGTTTCCAAAATACCCATTCTGTGCACTCTGCACGTAATTGGAGTCCCACTGAAGCAGGTGGATAAGTTTAAGTGCCTCTGGGTCTTATTCACGAGTGATGGGAAGAGCAATGCCGAGTTATACTATAGAATTAGCCAGGCTGAATCAGTTTTAAGAGAGCTTGGTCAATCTGTTATAAGGAAGGCCGAACTTAGTGTTCAGGCTAAGCTATCGCTTTTTAACTCGGTGTACCATATGTTCCAATTCTCACCTATGGTTATGAAATTGGGTAGTGACTGAGAGAATAAGATCGCGGATACAAGCTGCCGAAATAAGGTCCCTTCGCGGTGGAATAACTCGTAGGGCTCGAGTGCGTAACACCAGAGTACGCGAGGCGCTCAATGTTGAGCAGCTACTTCTATGAACGGAACGATCTATGCTTCCATGGTTTGGTCACGTAGTGCACATGCCGCCATACCGGTTTCCAAGACGTGCCATGACTGCCATGTCAGCAGGTAGGTGACCCCACGGTAGGCTTAGAAGTAGATGGTTGGATCAAGTTTGACATCTCTCCTGGAGCCGTTTAGGGATTCCCCTAGTTGAAGTTGGAGTTAATGGCGGAGGATCGAGAAGGATGGGGGGTCCACCTGAGCATCCTATCCTTCGCGACCCTCATGAGGGGTTAGCGGCATGGAAAATGTATGTATGTATGTATGTATGTATGTATTTAATAATAATGCTACTGCTGAACATGCTACACACTGTTTCATCACTGTTAACAATTTCTGACGGCACGGTGATGGATCGAATTCCCTTTTAAAAGTTTCTGGATACAAAGCAAATTCCTTAAAACCATCTACAATTTTTGCTAATAACACCTATTTATAATTGTACTTGTAAGAAGGATAACTAAATAGAATCTTTATTTGGCTTTTTGGCTTAATGCGTTTGGTTAGCTAGATTAAGTGTGCGACAAACCCCTATTCAATGGCCAAAAAGAGATATCTATGAAGACGTTTGTGTCTCAGTATCTCAAATAAGAACACATTCTAAAAATGATGACACTTGAGTTGAGTACAACAAAACGTATCTTTTAGCGCTAATTGGGGATGGGCCACCACTACATGTCCGGCTTTGCCCCTCATGCAATCAAACAGATAAGATATGCGTGGCGATATTTCATTTTGGAGTGAAAAATTGTGAAAAATAACACATACACACATTTCGATTGCGTGAATCTTCTCCTAAAAAATGTTGAGCAATTCTTTCCAGCGTTAAGTATGGCCCTCTCAGCCGTAAGTAGATACCTCTCTTCAGTAAAGGATAACCAGATCAACCAGAGAGCCAACAATTTTTTCCAAACCATGGCTAAATAAGCAACTTTTCCTACTAAACAGGAGTCATAGTCGTCATCTGACAGGATTCTTAGCTGGTCACTGTCAGCTTAAAATACAACTACTGATCATGAATCAAATATCTCAGAAATCATGTGGGCTGAGATCTTGCTCAACCACCTGGCTTAGGTCTGTTGGTCCAAACCAATGCGTCACTGAGGATGTTTGGTTTCATCATTGGTGTCCCCAAAGTTTCCCCTCTAAGCTTAAAAAATCAAGAACACACTGGCAGTCGGATAGACCTCAGGTGGGACAGAAGTACCTAGAAAACGGCTTCCGCGTGGCATTGGCTGTGTTGATATTTAGACGCATCGAAACACAGCATTCTCTAAACTCAGACTTGAGAATCTTTACAATACGAAACTGAGCCCACCTTCGACAGTACCACCGTTTTGACATTTCTTCGTGGGGAGGAGATCAGCTCTAGCCGTTCGCCTATTATTATTTATTGGGTTTACCTCAATATGCTTCCTTTCACGTTCTTTCCATCTTAGGTCTTTTGTAATATGCTTAGCACACTTGCTCACTGCGTTCCATTTTTTCTGAGATTAAATCATATTTTCCGGCCGTTGGTATCTATTATAGATATTTCAGCTCCCTTCGCAGTGCGTTTCTTTGGCCTTCTAAGGACGGATATTGAAAGAACACATGTTCCGCGTCGAGCAGTATAGACTGCTGTCGTACTTAAATCTGTATAGATAGGCGCTGTAATATCCAAGTCTATTCCACTGCTTACTGTCTGAAGGATTTTTTTTTCATAGCTCCGGGTTATATTAACGTTCCATAGAGCACTACTGGTGTTACAACTTTGGCCAGAGCTGCCTTCGAGTATGTATTAGTCCCCCATGATCTGGCATAATAAGCATGAGTGCGTTATCGACTTGTGAAGCTTAATTCTAACATACTCCAGATGCTCTTTGAACGAGAGCCTTGTGTCTATCATAATATCTATGTTTCGAAGTAATTATGTGCCCTCCTATTGTTAGAGTGATTGTTTCCTTCTCCTTTCTACTGCTAATTAGCACCGCTTCCAACTGTTCTGGTAGTTTTAATCCAACGGATTCAAGCTGGCGTTTAACCATCCCGATATAGATTGATTATTGATCTATACTACCTCTTCCAGTACCATTGGCGAGTACAACCATAGTGATATCGTCCACAAATCCAGCTGTAGGTTCTGTGGAAGCTTGCATGTGTCGGTATATTCCTTTATACCATTGTCTGTATCACACATTAGGACCCTTCGTCTGAAATAGTCCATTACTGTCTTCATGAGATACGTTGGTACACTCATGTTTCGCAGCGCTTTCAAAATGTTCTTCCAGTTCGCAGAGATGGAATGCCGAACGCGCTGCACACTCTCAAATCGGTAGACAGAGTTACTCTTTTGCGCATTTGTCTTCACTTTTGCCTCAATTTGGTGCTGCAGGCAAAACTACTAATGGACTAACCTTAAGTGGAGGAGTGGGGTGATAAGAGTAGGAGCGAAGTACTTCGAAGGTATGTTGCAATGGTGTCCTAGCTGAAATCAAGTTCTCAAAGGAAGCTAAAGATAGTTTCGGATGAGGAATAGATTATGTCCGATGAAGTGTTTAACCCTTTATTAACATTGTTTTTGTTTGATGCGAGCGATGGCGGGACATTCACACTTTTTTTTTTTTTTGTCGGGATAGGAAACGCTCGACTGGAGCGAGCACTCAGACGCAACTAGTCCTTTGTACTACAAGAGCAAACTCTAATTTACCCATTTTATTGGAATTTCGTTGTCTTTCTAAGAAAGCCAAGCAACCAGTTCAGTGATGAGGAGCTTACAGTAACAGCACTCACCACATCAGCACCGAGGATCTGCCACCTGATACGAGCAAAGGCAGGACACTCACAGAGATAATGTTCCGCGGTGTCGTCGCTCTCTCCACAAGTGTCGCAGATTGTAGTGTCACTCAAGCCCAACACGTTAAGGTGCTTGACGAAAGCAAAGTGGCCTGCCAAGACCCCAATAAGTTGTCTACAGTCTTTTCCGCTGAGAGACAACAAGAATGCCGCTGATTTCTTACAGACGTCCGGGAGCATACGTTTAGTTAATCTGCATCCTGGAGAGTCATGCACGACACAATTGTGGTGCTGAGAGACCCAGTCGTCAATGGAAACCCTAACCGAGGACGCAGAGAGACCCAACGTGGGCTCGGGACCTGAGAAAGCCTCCTCTGAGCCTTGTCTAGCAATCTCATCGGAGATCTCGTTCCCCAAGATCCCAGTGTGACCTGGGACACAGATAAGAAACAGAGAATTCAGCCTTGCGACCGAGTTCAAAGAGATTTTGGTTTCACGACCTATTTTGGAAGTGGTTAAAGGGTTAAGCAAGGCCTTAAACGCAGCCTGACTGTCACCAATCACGCAAATACTACGGCCCTTCCACCTGTTCTTCACAACATAGTTCTGGTGTCATTGCGTCAGACGGCATATACATATAAGGCAAGTTCAGCAAAGCGTCTAGAGCGGAGCCAGGCGTACTCGGAAAAGCTCCCGTACATTCACACATAATGTGCTCAGCAGTTTCAGTGTACTCAAGACATAGTCAGCAGGTGTCAGATTGACTAATGCCAATTTTCTTTAGGTGGTATTAGAGAGAACAATGGCCGGTAAGAAAGTTTGTTAAAATCACTGAATTATGTTTGTTCATTGGTAGGATTTCTTTTACTGGAGGGATCAATAAATCTCTGCGTTGTTTATTCCTTTTTGCGAGCGCTTTCGCGTTGTTCCCAGCGATCTGGCTCAATTTTGATTTGGCGCAAAAAGGTTTATGACCAATGAATTTGAGTTGAAACCCATATCTGGCTAGTTTATCAGCGTTCTCATTGCCGGCCGGCGAGAATGCCAAAGTCACAGACCCAAGTGATTGGGAGGGTGTTGTGTGCAGCAAGCTGCGAGGTTAATGAGAGAATTCCAAACTAATTTCGACTCAAAGCTTAAAGATTTGAGTGCTTTAAGAGCTGCTTGGCTATCTGATAGAATGTTTCGATGGATTTAAGCTACGCTTTGACGATCTAATAAAACATCTATTTCCCCCTATAACATTTATACCAATCATGTACATACCACTCATTGTGCAGTGTCAAAAACGCACCTCTATACCAATGCAGTTCTCCCACTGCAGGCCTCCATAGATGCTACGTAGCAGTCGACAAACTCATCTTTATACTCAATTGATGAGTTTCTCCATTTCAAAGAAAACAATCATAATAATCAGCTATTAACCCCACGGTGCCATCAACAAGTCGTCCCAACCACTTTATTCCCAAACCATTACCATCGATTCTTGGTAATACGGGCGAAACATGAAAAATTATCATTACTAGAAAATCATCACTGCCTTCTTCGCAGTACGAGTACTTACTCGTACAAAGCAAGTGGCTCTCGCACAGAGATGCATTTTCCTGATTTAGCGGCACCTGCTTCCACGGTGCGGCAATCGGTAGCAGTTTATTAGGTGCAATTTAAGGATGCTACCGTGAGTTAGCTCCTGCACGCCTGCACCCACTGTCGCGCACAACGTGAATCTCGAATTCCATTTCTCCGATAAGAAAAGGGCTCCAAGCCCCCGTCCTGCCCAAGAAGAACAACGAAAGAAGAATAACAAAAAGTCTTACTTCTACTTCGCCAAAAATAATGACATTGTTCCAGGCGAGGAGTCCAGTCCTGCCCGGACTATCTGCCTCTGTACATTGCACACCCTACCTGCTTGGCCAGCAATGGAAGCAGCAAACGCGTCTCTTGTTCGGAATTTTAATTGAGAGCCAACGAGAAATTCATTTACAAATGAGGTGAGGCCATGTTTAGGAGATGTTCGAGAATAGTTAAGATATTGGCTGGGGCTGTTCTGGTTTTTGTGCGCAGATGTAGTTGCGACTTGCAACTTCGGATCGCCATTGCTGCTGGCCTGTGTTCTTATTTAGATATTTTTATTTGTCAGCTTCTGTTTCTTATTGCACGGTGCTGGACGTGCTGGTTATTGTAATTGCGTGGTTAACATGGGCGGACGATAAATTGTGGCACGAATTAAAATTGTGTGCACCACTTGGGTTGGGAGTTGTTTTTCTTTTGGTCCAGTAGCGGAGCGTGTGCGTCGAATAGGTCAGAGGAAATTTAATTTGAAGCCGTGTCACAAATTACTCGAGGTGGGACTAGCCGATACGTACGTACATAAATGATTCAATTAGAAGTGTGCCTCTAGTTTTCTATTTCTCCTTTGAAGTTAATTAATAATGCTTGCGCGGAAGATTGAGTGTTTTATAAAGAAATTACTTAAGTGCGACAAAAGCAGTCAACACCAGTATTGTTTCCTGACCCAGCATCGCTACATACATACATACTTATTTACTTTTTCAATGACCCGCTTAGCCTTGGCATGTTTAGATGGTTGTCTGCATTAGGAGTCGGCTCGCTTAGACCAGTACAGATCCATTGTGAATCCATAGAGATCTATGTATTCTTCAGACCAGGTATACTACAACTTCGAGGTAGTAAAGGTCGGACTACCTTGGCTGTGCTATTAATTC
This sequence comes from Brachypalpus laphriformis, assembly GCA_945910035.1. Taxonomy (NCBI): domain Eukaryota; kingdom Metazoa; phylum Arthropoda; class Insecta; order Diptera; family Syrphidae; genus Brachypalpus; species Brachypalpus laphriformis. Next base: position 286,267,101 of record OX246754.1, read on the forward strand.
TGACAATTCTGACATCAGCATAACAAATTCCTAGGATAACACCAGAAGAGATTCTTGAGGCATGCAACATATTTGGGAATAAAAACGCTCTTGGACCGGATGGCATTCCAAATGTAGCCCTTAAAACGGATCCAGAATGGAGATGTTTATGGACATCTATAACACTTGCTTCACAGAGGGAGTTTTTCCCGATCCATAGAAGACACAGAGGGTCGTGCTACTACCCAAGGGAGGCAAATCTGCAGGAGATCCATCAACTTACCGCCCGTTCTGTATGTTGGACACGACGGGAAAAGTTCTGGAGCGCAGGTGGACCATCAGAACATCAATACGGATTTCGAAAGGCACGCTCGACTGTTGATGCCATTAAGGTAGTGGTTGACATGGCGCAAAGGGCCATGGAAGTAATGTGATGGGGAAGAGGCGCAAAGCAGTACTGTTGCGTCACAACACTGAACATTAAGAATGCTTTCAACACCGCGAGTTGGAAGCACATCCTCGAAGGGCTGCGAAATATGAGAGTATCAACTTACATCAAGGAAATTGTAAAGAACTTTTTCTGGCAGAGTGTGTTGCTTTATGACACAGATGATGGAGAGGAGCACTCAGTCACAGGAGGAGTACCACAGGGTTCGGTCCTGGGATCGATGCTATGGAAAATCATGCACGATGGCATTTTTCGTCTTGAAATACCAGACGAGTCTAGGGATTTGCGGACGACATCGGTATAGTTGTTACAGCAAAACTACTGGAAGAAGTTGTTCAAATCAGCCATGAAACTATTTCAATTGTTTGACGATGAGTAGCAACAGTTGGCCTCACGCTAACTGAACACAAAACGGAAGCGGTACTAATTACAAGTAGAAATCGACGTGAAACCATCACGCTCACAGTAGGTGGGCATGAGATAGTGTCCAAGCCAGCTGGCGTAAAAAAAAATTCTGACAATGATATCCGTGCAGAAATCAAGCGAAGAATAACTCTTGCCAATTCAACAGTAAAGCCCTATCTCGAACAACTAAGGAGACTCTGTATACGACCCTGATCATCCCATTCCTGCTTTACGGCGCTGAAACATGAACTTTATTGAAAGCGGATGAAGATATCTTTGGCTGCTTCGAGAAAAAAATCTTCGTAAAATATTCAATCCAATTTGCGTTGACGGGTTTTGGAGGAGAACATTCAATGACGAACTATACGAGCTGTACAGCCACATCGACATAGTCAAAAAACTGCGTATTTAGCGTTTGAGATGGCTAGGACATGTAGAGCGAATGGACAGCAACGCTCCGGCCCGTAGAGTCTTCGAATCTAACCTATATAGAACGGCTTGCTGGTTGAGACCCAGGTTCACCCCAAACTGAAACGCCACCTAAATAAGTAAGTAAGTAGTCTCTAGAACTACTTACAGAACCAATCAGAGCTTGCTTAAAAGTACTGGAGGCATCTGATGTTAATATTCTCAAGTTCGAAGAGGTTATCGAAGAAGTTTGCTCCAAGGTGTATTTTTCTTTTATTGAAAAAGCCCGGACCCTTGCAAAGGTGGTGAAGGATCGTTTCCTCCTACTCTTTCTTTAGGCAGCTTCTACAAATAATGTAATGTAATGACACCCACCATAGTACTGTTGAGCATGAAGATCCAGCCCATCTGCAATTGGTGGTATCAATCGCATTGTATTTGAATAATTGTCTGCGGGAGGCATATTGAGATTCCCCTTCTCCGGTAGAATCGATAAGTCTGTGCCATACTGGAATGTCCCTAGGCCGCGCCACTCAAATAAGGCGGATTTTGAAGTATTCATTCATCTCGTTAAGAGACAGGTGACAATTTAGATCGGTTATTGAGTTGAAGGTGACAGATTCCAGGGACTTAATACTGTGGGGTTATTTTCCCACATAACATGTTATAAATTGCAAAAGTCGAATTTAATGTTCATCCTCAGTACGGCTTTTGAACCTCAATCTTAGAAACCTTTCAAATACGCAAAATATTTGATATTCACAGCATCTTATGAAGGCAACCTTCTGTTCTAGTTTCTCTAACTACACATATTCCACTCAACAGCAGAAGATCAAACGTACCCATAAATACTTCACGAAATCGATTCGGTTTTAGCCCTTCTATTGCCTGTATCTCGATAAGAAACATCAATAATTGTTGTGTTACTCTTCTGTCAATCCGTCGATAAGAACGAACCCATATCTATCGATTGCGATACAATCTAAAGGATATGCAGATATTTCCTAGAAGCAGCGTATCCCCAATTAAAGACATTCAACATGCATCCCTAATCGGCCCCATATCACAGTTTCATTCATTAACTAGAGTACAAAACAAACATATGCCGCTGCTGCAGTAGCCACCACCAATAATACGGTAGCTAAATAGTAATTAACTAAATTCTTCGGATAAGGAATATTAATTAACATAATCCTCCCAACAGAATAAAAAACCCACAACAACTTCTCCTATCTGCGCTCATCATCAATGTCGAAACAATGACACGGGAAACCAAATCCCAGTCCAAAACCAAACAAAAGATTTCGTTAATTAGTCGAAAAGTTTTGATATTTCGAAGTATCCCATAGGAGTGAAACCCCAAACCGTTGATGCGATCATTATCTGACATTTATCTGTCTTTCGAGTGAAATACACATCTTACACGCTCATAAATAATTCAGTCTTTCGTATGTATCTACCCTTCCACGAGCATCACCATCATTGGCAGCATCATCATTGGAAGAGAAGGGGAAGCGTTAGATACGCACGATCACCAAGTCCAGTCGAACCGATCTGCATACAATTTGTTATCTGAGATACAGTGTCACCTCGAAAACATTTCTGTGATCGATATTCCATGGTAATTTGATATTTGTTTAGCATTTCTGTCGATCGAATTCGGTGAAATTAATTAACGCGATCAAGGTGAAGTAATTATTTAAAAAAACATATTTGGCAAATTAAAATTCAAATTTGTGTGCTTTGTTTGGTTTCCAATTTGTGAACAGACTGCGCGAGTGACTTTCCGGACCTAGAAAGTGGTCCCGTGCTCGCTCGATCAGCGAGCATGAGATTATTTGTAAGATTGTGGGTTTATAACTGTCGTAAATTATGTTTGATGTTTTGCATATCACCTGTAGATGCTGCTTACTAATTAATAGTTTGTCTCTGGTGAACGGGACAAACAAAATTCAGAGGCAGACATATCGATCATGGACACCCACGGCGAACGAGATTAAAATCGAACGACAAATATTAATAAATTTCAAAAATTATAATATTAATCAAATGAATAAATTTATGCGTGCACGCCCATGAAATTGGAGAAATGTATTCTAAATATAGCGGGTGTTTATTAGGGTTTTCAGGGAGTTCCAGTTCTTGGCCTTGTTATGTCGATTTTAGGCTCTAACTTATGGTGATGTTTTTGAAATTTGATAGCAGTATTGAAATATTTATTCATATTTATGTATGTCTTTAAATTATTTAGTACCTTCTTTGCATGGTCAACAAAGGACCACTCCCATACCAGAAGTTTGAAGGGCAGCTGTTAGCGCAACTCTAACCCAGTCTTGCGGTAGCTGCTATCATTCAGGTTATAAAAAATTCAATATCGTCCAGTAGGTATCTCAGCTGGAAACTCATTCTCCGGCCGTACTTATCAACTTTCTTACTTAGCATACTTACTTGCAGATACGAGTATGTATATTAGAGTTGTGCACTGCTCAGCTCACTTCCAGGAGCCGACATTTATCGATCCGACGTTGGTTGCAGAGTTTGGGGCTCTGTCCGTTAACTACGTGGACAATTTTGCAGAAATATCTATACAAGTCTACAAAGCTCTGCGATGAAGCTAACGAAGACCCTTGGGGCACGGCGTATAGGATGGTGATGACAAAGCTTAAGAGCGGCAACTCCCCGCAGATAATATGCCCGACAATGTTGAAGTCAATAGTAGAACATATTTTTCCAAAGAGATCATCTATTATGTGCGCTATCACCAGAGAAAACTTCACAGAGGTAATTCCAGTGAATACAACAGAGAAATTGACAATCGCATCCAAAAAGATAGGTGACAACAAGACGCTCGGACCTGACAGCATCCCTAACAAAGCAGTGAAAGCCGCTGCTCAAAAAAGGCCAGACATCTTCATTGCAACGATGCAAAAGTGCCTAGAAGAAGGAATTTTCCCTAATCAATGGAAGCTGCAACATCTTGATTTATTACCAGAAGGAAAGCAACCCCCAGGAGACCCATCGTCGTATCGCCCGATGTGCCTACTGGACACTATGGGAAAGATTGTGGAATGAATCATTTACAACAGATTGCTCACAATAGTGGAGGAGAAAGGTGCTTTGTCCAACCACCAGTTCGGATTCCGAAAGTCGCGCTCAACAACTGACGCTATTAAAGCGGTAGTTAATATAGGAGCGGAAGCGATTGAAGGAGAAAGATGGTGATACGGCACTAAGGAATACTGTGCAGTAGTGACGCTAGATGTTAAAAGCGCATTTAATTCGGCAGACTGGCCCACTATAAGAAGATCTCTTGCTAGGATAGACACACCATTTTATTTGTTGCAGATAATGGCGAGCTACTTTACTAACAGGAAACTGAGGTATGATACCGACGAAGGAGTGAACTACTACGATGTCATAGCTGGGGTCCCGCAATGATCGGTGCTGGGCCCTTTACTATAGAATATAATGTACGACGGAGTTTTACGACTGCCACTGCCACCTAAAGTGAAGATAAATGGATTTGCTGACGACATCGCTGTTGTTACCGTAGGAAAACAAATCAGTGAAGTAGAATCAGCTACAAATGTGGCAATCAGTCAAATCAAAAGCTGGCTAGAATCCGCCGGTCTAGAATTAGCTGACCACAAAACTGGAGCTGTTCTAATAACTAGTCGGAAATCTGTGGAATATATGAATGTCCAGGTTGGAACCCAAATCATCAGATCCAAAGAAGCCATCAAATACCTAGGAGTAATGCTCGACAATAGATTGCAGTTTAAACAACATGTTGATTATTCAAGCAAAAAGGCGTCAAGACTTCAGGCAGCACTCTCGAGGATAATGCCCAACATTGGAGGACCTGGATATGCTAGTCTTTCTTTATGCGTCTCCGGTTTGGGCGGGGGCTCTCGCGACCAAAGAAACAAGGAGAAAACTGACATCAGCCTACAGACTCTGATCTACAAGGACCATTAGTGGTTTTTTAACTTACTCTGACGACGCAGCCTTTGTTATAGCAGGAATGGTTCCGATTGATATCTTCGCGAACGAGATGCAAAGAGTCTACAATAGAAGTGACTCAAGTTATCAAGAAGCTAGCGAAAGAAGAAGGGTTAAAGAATAAAAAAAGCGGTTTCAACAGTTCTGTGGCAAGCTCGATGGGATAATACAGTTAAAGGCAGATGGTCCTATAAATTAATCCCCACCATCGACATTTGGATAAACCGAGCACATGGAAACTGCACTTACTACCTCACGAAGTTTCTGTCTGGCCATGGAGGCTATCGCAAATATCTTCACCGGTTTGGATACGATAGCTGTTCTTTCTGTCCAGAATGTCCAGACCAAGAGGAAGATACGGAGCATTCAGTCTTCTCCTGAAGCCGATTTGAAAAGTGGAGAAATGATCTTCCCAGTGCTCCATTCCTCATAGACCATATGGTGCAATCTGAAGAAAAATGGATGGAAATTTGCGCGCTTATTACGCACGTGCAAAAAGAGCTTCGATTTCAGGAAAGATCCGTCGCGAAGCAGAAAGTACAGCATAAATTGCTAACCAGCCCCGCGAAGTAATACCTAACGGCAGTCCCGCGGGGAGAGTGTGCAGGGTGTGGATTAGTACGTAAGCGCATTTCTGGCATCGATTATTTGGGCTTGCGAATTGTGCATGCTAGTAGCCGGGCTTCTAGTATCTTTCGAAGATTACCTTACCACAGCCCTTGGCGCAACCAAAAAAAAAAAAAAAAAACAAAAGCACCCGTTTGCAAAAACTAGTTATACATAACAAGGAAAACTATTCAAATAAATGGAATATGTTCTAACGATGATTGCATATTTAACTATACATACACGAATGAATACATTGCATCAAATGATGTGCATATGAGGATGACGAGAAAGGGTTTCCATACATATGAATGAAAAATTAATTGAAAGTGGGTATGTATTGAATTTTCGAAACGGATTGGAAAAATGTACACATATTGTGCATATATACATGCATATCTATTTTCCAAGGAAACCGAGTTGAATTGGTTGATTCAATATGGGGAGAACAGAATTAAAAGACGTGGTAGAATTTTTGCATAATTTTGGGCAAAATTGCATCATCACCTCCTCGCGGTGCCCGCTGGATAGCTATCTGATAGTGAACTAACGATGAGCGTATGCTGAGTCTGACGATATATGTGCAGCTGAACACTCAAACTTGCGTTAGCACATCTGGGTGAACTTCAGCGCGCATATGTCTAACCGGACGAGGCATCTCTTGTTGACCTGATCGGCTGAAATATGCGTCTCAGAAGTCTAGCAAGAGGTCCTCAGAAGGAGGACGTGCGGCGGATGAATTCTCTCGATGGAATCAACGGTGACGTCTACAGACCAGCGGATACCTTACCGGATCTACTTCAACATATTTGGAGCTGAGGTCTGTAAGGATTTTCAATATTACGTCAGGGTATTGAAAAAGAGATGGTGCCGGATGGACCATTAATGGGCCAACGGCAGCGCTCATATCCCCGAAGTGGGTTACCGACATCGGTGTATCCAGCCCCTCGTCCTAGGGGTTGCAAAAAAAGGATCTGGTTCTCCAGGTTGGGGGTTGTGCCGTCGGATTAACTTCCCTACCACGTTAAAAACTTTCGGTTACGTAGCAACGAACAGCCTCGGATACGGATGATTCAACTGTTGACGACCCAAGCAAACGTTAAAAGGACAACGATCTTCGTACCTGCACATGGAATTTTAGGTCCCTCTACAAACCACGTGCAGCCGAACAACTCGCGGAGGCCCTAGAGTGTCTCAAAGCAGACATTACCGCCATCGAAGAAGTGCGATGGGATGGGCCGGGCAAAAGGAGTATGAAAAACTGCGACATCTACTACGGCGATTGCTACAGACAACAAGGACAGCGTCTATTCGGGTGCGGATTTGTCAATGGAGGCACACATAGGCAAGAAGTCTTGAGTTTCTGGCATGTGAACGAGCGCCTCTTGACTATCCGTATCAAGGCTAAATTTTCCAACATTAGCCTAATATGCGTTCACGCTCTTCACGAGGAAAAGAACGACGCGACAAAGGATGACTTCTAACAGCTCTTGGACAAGACGTATGAGCAATGCCCTTGCTACGATGTGAAAATTATCCTAGGTGATTTTAACGCAACGCTAGGAAGAGAAGACGTCTTTAGTAGCGTGGTCGGAAAGCACAGCCTGCACGACATCACATCCGGCAACGGACTCAGGCTAATCGACTTTGCGGCGGGGCGAAACTTTGTCGTAGCTAGTACGCGGTTCCCAAGTCTCGACATTCACAAAGGAACATGGTTGTCCTTTGATCGAAAAATCATCAACCAAATCGATCACATTGCGATCGACGCAAGGCACTCTTCCAGTATTCTGGGTGTTCGGACTTTCCGAGGAGCCAAGGTGGACTCGGATCACTACCTAGTTGTAGCCAAGGTACGGATGCGGATATCCAGAACGGAGCGAAATAAACGAAATGCTGTGAGGAAATTTGACGTCGGGCGGCTACAATCGCAAGAGACCGCCAGAGCCTTTGCCGATCGAGTTTTTCTTTTCTTAATCTAAGTCCTATGCCGCCAGCAGCAAATGCGGAAGATCAGTGGCAGCGTTGCCAACAAGCCATCAGAGATGCCGCCTCTGATGTACTGGGTTTCTCTCGACCACCACAACGAAACCCCTGGTTTGATGAGGAATGCCGGCAAGCATATGCAGCTAAACAAGATGCATACAAAGCGGCGCTGCATAGAAGGACTAGAGCTGCTTAAGAGCTCTACGTGTGCAGGAGAAAATAGGAACATCGACTTCTCAGAAACAAGAAGAAGGAGCATGAGAAGCGCTCGATCGAAGAGATTGAGAGACTTTATTGCAGGAATGATGTTCGAAAATTTTACCAAAAGGTAAAAAGAACATGCCAGGGTTTCAAAGCCGGAACAAAAGCCTGCAGGGACGAAAATGGAAGCATAGTAGTAGAAACGCAGTCGGTGCTGAGGATATGGAAGGAACACTTCTGCAGACTGTTTAACGACCAATATTCCGCTGTCAGGTAGAATGAGCCATTCAACGGTGACGAAAGCAGTCAAAATTCCCGTCAACCCGATCAGAATGAAGTGAGGATAGCGATATCTAAACTCAAATCCAACAAAGCTGCTGGAGCTGACGGCCTTGCCGCTGAACTTTTCAAGGCAGGAGGAGATGAGTTGGTAAGGAGCATGCACCAGCTAATCTGTAAAATCTGGTCGGACGAAAGTATGCCTGATGAATGGAACCTCAGCATCGTTTGCCCGATCGTGAAGAAAGGAGACCCTCTAAACTGCGCCAATTACAGAGGTATAAGTCTCCTCAACATCGCATATAAGATCCTGTCTGCCGTATTATGTGAACACCTAAAATCGATCGTCAACAACCTGATAGGTCTTTATCAGTGCGGTTTCAGGCCGGGAAAGTCCACCATTGACCAAATATTCACACTACGGTAGATCTTGGAAATAACCCATGAATATAAAATCGATACGCACCACCTTTTCATCGATTTCAAAGTTGCCGATGATAGCGTGTATAGAGACGAGTTATACAGAGCGATGTCTAGTCTTGGCATCCCTGCCAAGCTCGTCCGTTTGTGCAGAATAACGATGGAGAACTCTCGCTGCTCCATCAAAGTCGGTAAGAACATAACCAAACCATTCGATGTCACTAAAGGTCTTAGACAAGGTGACGCGCTATCATGCGATCTCTTTAACATAGTACTTGAAAGAATTGTACGAAACTCACAAGCCAACACCGGAGGTACAATCTTTTACAAGTCTGTACAACTACTCGCTTATGCCGATGACATTGACATAATCGGAAGAACTCAGCGGGTCGTCAATGGGGCATTTACGAGGATTGAGATCGAGGCAGCAAAGATGGGTCTAGCGGTCAATGAAAGCAAAACAAAATATATGCTGTCTACAAAAAAGGACACCCAACATCGGCGTCTTGGACAGAACGCCACAATAGACAGATATAATTTTGAGGTAATAAAGGATTTTGTCTACCTAGGCTCTATGGTGAACTCCGCAAATGACATCAGTAGGGAGATCACACGAAAAATTACTCTTGCCAATCGTTGTTTCCATGGACCGAATGAGGATGCCTTTGGTTATTTAGAGAGAAAAGTTCTTCGAGCGATCTTTGGTCCCGTCTGCATAGACGGTGAGTGGAGGAGAAGGTACAATGCCGAACTATACGGCCTGTACAAGGACATCGACTTAGCCAGAAGAGTTCACATACAGCGACTAAGATGGCTGGGTCATTTGGAGCGGATAGAGCCCAACGTTCCCACAAGAAAGTCTTCGACTCCATACCCGATGGACGGCGCAGTAGAGGACGACCTGGTGGTAAGTGGCGCAAGCAAGTAGAGGGGGACCTCAACCAACTTGGCGTGCGCAACTGGAGGCAGCTGGCTCGTAACCGCGCTGGCTGGAGAGGTTTGTTGGTTGAGGCCCAAGTCCACCTCGGACTCTAGCGCCATCTAAGTAAGTAAGTAATGCAGGATGAACGTTTTTCGTACGTTTGTTGTTCTATATTTCTTGAAATATACTATAGTCACGACATACCCTTGCATTTTGATTATGGTATATTTTTATTATTTTTTTTATAAAAAAGGAAACCCAAATCTCAGAACACTCAGACTCCCTGGTCACTACCAGGCAGGGACCTTTCTTTCTGCTTCAGTGGTTGGAAAAACTTCGGTGTAATTCGATTTCCTTTATACTCGGGTGGCTGATGATTGCTGTTCCCCGCTGGGGCTTGACCCTGCGCACATCGGTTAACAAGCAAACACACTACCCACTGCACCATTGCCACCCTCTTTAATATGGTATAGTTAAAGTTCTAAAATGAGACAAAAAAAAACAACATTTTTAGGACCTTTTGGGTCCCAGCTTCTTACAATGAATCGTGTTGCTGGTGTTATGCATACATTTCGTATGAATAGACCTACAATATAGAAAATTTCGAAGGGCGGTACTCGAGATTTTTCATGACAACTATAGTGGACATTATTCAGACGCTCACGAAAGGTGGGTGACAAGGTCGCTAGGTTAAAAAATTGAGAAGTTGGCAAAAACAAATGAAAAGCTCGTGGAATTCAGTGATGCTTCAAACTCACTAGAATTTGTCAGAATGACGATGTCATTACTCTTGGATTGGTTTTGCATGGAGCATGACTTATTCTCTGCGAAAATCGCGGGTCGCCATTATCAGATGAAAAAGTCGCTAGGAATCGTTAAAAACGAAGAAAAATCGTTGAAATTGAAGAGGTCTTAAAGCCGTTGGAGGGCATTGAAGACGAGAGAAATTTGTTTTCATTTTGTCTTGTCGTTAAGAATTTTTTGTAAGTCTCTGGTCCGTATAAACAAATCATTTCTAAGTTTCATTAGATGATTCACAATTATTGAGATTTTGTTGTCTTCCTCAATTCGATTATCAGTGCAAAAAGAATCGGCACCGCTGCCCCAATAAACGATCTTCCCCGGTCGTGTATTCTCCCGCTAAGGTAACAATTCAATTGTTCTTCCTAATCTCTGCGACAACCATTGACTTTTCCCAAATGAATAAGTAGGTCTTTCGATACCGACAAGCTACCTTTAAGTCGAACCTCCATCGACCAGATTATCATTACGCCAAGGTGCAGCACAAGCAGTAGTCTAGTCCACTTAACCCAAAACAATAGATGCCCTAGCCCACATAAATGCCATTGTTAACGGCGGTGAGAGGGGGCTCCTGCTCCTGTCATCGTCATCCTCATCGTCGGAGTCATCTTCGATTCCGCCATTGCCTCGTCACAACGTTATTTACCTTATTATAGCCTATTGGGGGATATCTGTGATCTGCTAACGCTGCCTCGTAGGAATACAAAATTCGACCTGGAATGGCCACATAAAGCAGAAATTGACATATTTTCTATCATCTCGCTAATTGGTCGTTCAGAAGGTCTCTGTGGAGTATGATGTGTGTGCTGTGCCCATTTTCCAGCAGAGACGTCACCATCCAAATCTTGGAATACATCATCGAACGTAGTCATGTCATGTTGCTCTGCGTTCATCCGATCAATGGATCTTAAAATCCCCGCCTCTTTGCGTTCTTGTTTGTGTTATGTTACAATTCCGGGCCATTCGGGTTATGTTATGCACACAGTGGCCAATTATTATAATGATTGAGGCCTTGGAGACCTTATCAAATCGATATATTGATTTATTGATTATCCGCGTATCCCAGAACGCACAGGACACTTGTGTGTGTGTTTACAAGCAATTCCCTTTATTTATTGCCGCGAATATAATTTTGAAATTCATTCATTCGGATGCCAATTATGTGACAGACAGGCAGCCAGGGCAGCAGTTCTACGAATTGGACTCAACATTGCTTGCATTTACATTTTCCGATCGAAGCCAATTACTCAGTTTGGTACTGTCTGACCGAGCGGACGACCGGCGACATAATGCGACAGAACGGAGTTGCTCCCAAATTGACACTCGAGGAAATATAGAAATAATAATGGAACGCTGATTTGTACGCCTTGCCAGGCTTCTGGCAGACAATTACCAGTTATTATGAACTATTTTACCTGTCGCTGTGGTGATGATGGTGGCGATGACATCTTGAGTCAGTATTACTAAACAAGTACCCCCTCGGGGGCATCCGGGCGAAATTCAAATCTGGACCTAGTGTTGTCGTCGTTGCAAGTGTACCTACTCCACGCGCTTAGTCTCTCCGGAGAGATGGAATCCTTTTATCACCTCGCTACCATCTTTAATTGTTAGCAGCACAATGTGGCCCATTCTTCTGCTGGCTGTGTGTGTTGGTTGTTGGCAGTTGTTGTCACCTTGATGTTTGTTTTCTCTGGTTTTTGTGTCCCGTGGATGGTGTGGATGCATGCGTTTTTAATGCGATTATTAAATATGCACACGGGGCACAATGTCTTCTGTCCGACTTTAGATCGCGTAACTAGAGGCAAACAATGGCAGTTGAAGTTGGGGAGGACTTCTTTGAATTACGGTTGTAATAAGTGCTCATTTGGTGGGAATGGCACAAAGCATTTATGGACATAAATGGGGGGAAGGATGGTTATGATGACGATAATGGACGATGTTGGCGGTTGGCAGATTTCTCCCACAAATGGAAAGCTGTTACAGTAATTGGACAAGGTATGCCTAGGGTATGTAGACACTTCACAAGATGGCATTGATGGAACAAAACAGTTGAGAGCTGAAAAGATTTTCCGTATTATTGCAGAAAAAGTTTAGCTTTCTTACTAGAAAAAGTGTCGTTTTGGGCAACCAATTGCTGCATAACATATTTAAATTCCGGCATATGCGCCTTTTAAGATGTAGAAGCCAGTGCTCCCTAGTAAGAAATTAGTATCCACATGTTTTCTTGATGTTAGCTTAGGTTAGTAGCTTTTTTGGACCTGTCCTTTGACGACTATTTTAAGGATCATCCTAGGCTTGGCTGTCAGTTTGCTCGTACCAGCTTTCGACCGTCTGCGCATTAACGAGCTCGCTCGCCGGTCTTGGTTGATATTATTAGGGATCGGTTCAGATTTGGCAAGTTGTTCTCGATTGACAGCTGTGCGTTTCTTTTTGTCGCTGATTGTTTCTTGAGTGGAGCTACAACGTGCTCATTTGAATCTTTATCTTTCATTGTGGTTTCAGGAGCGCAACGTGCTACTCGACTCGACGTTCGTAGGATTAAATCGATTTCTTATGCTTTTTGATCAGTACCTTGCTTCTTTCAGTGAGGGAGGCCTGATCCTTCTCTTTAATTTCATTCAGAACTTTGAGAGGACAATATGTAGCCACGGATCCTCACTGATTTTAAGGTTGCAGCTGGTTTAGGTCTCATCGGTTTCTTATTCGTTGAGCAATTCGTAATATCGCAGTCATCCAAAACGCCCGAGTGGATCTACTCTCTACAATGTCGCACGTCTGACAGTTCACAGCTGTTTTGCTTTTTGACCTGTTAGATTTATATTTTTTTTAAAGCAATCAAGTATGTTATACGTTTTTGGATTTGTTTCAAAGCATTTATATGGTGGTGTAAATCAAATCTAACATTTGTTAATATTTTCCTAAGCAATTTGTAGCTGTTGTGTGAATAAAGCTAGTTAGTTGTTCGTAGAGCTAGTATTTGCTAGAGTTTCCAAAAAAAAAGAAGTTTTTGCTTAAAAATTGTAGTACATAACAGTTGCGAGTAATTCTTGACCCTAGCAGGTGCTATCATTTTTTAAAGTTTTGTCACAGCTATGGCGAAGTTCAAACCTGTCTGTGAACGAAAAGTGTCAGTTTTGAATGTAAAAATATACTGGCGGCGGGATTCCTGGTTTAAAATGATACTAGACGTGATGCTCTTCTCTGAGAAGCAGATGGAGTTACGTCTGCCTTTGGTAGGCGATCCTGGTTTTTAGTTAGGCATTGCTTAAGATATTGATATCCATCGCTCGACCGTGTGCAAAACTATAACGCATGATACATTTTCCATCAACAGTTGCCGAAATTGGGCGCCGTGGCGTAAGTGGTTAGTGTGTCGGATCACTACGCATGAGGTTCCAAGTTCGAATCCCAGAAAACACCAAAAAGTTTTTTCACGGTCCCACCTCGAGCGAGCGTCTGACAAACATCCGAGAGTATTGTTGTCACGAAAAAAGCTTCTCAAATCGCCGCTCGGAGTCGGCATTAAACTGTAGGTCCCTTCCATTCGTGTGAAAAATATAACGCACACAACATGAGTGGTTGCGAGAAGCTGGGCCCTGGCACTTTAAAGAGCTTTTGCGCCAAATATTTGTATTTGTATTTGTAGTTGCCGAAATTAGTGCAACAAGGGTTTTTAGACTGAGCAAGTTCCGTATGCCTACTGTGATTGGTGCTTTCGATGGTACGCATACAGTAATACAAAGACCATCGCAGTACGGAGACGAATAGATACATTAACCGGGAATTTCGATGCAAGTATTTTGGATGTCAAACTCTGGAGTTAGAGGAAGCGGTCAATATTTTAAACGGTGATAGAGGCTGGAATATTTTGTATAACTTTACAACGAATACACTACGTTACAGATTACGTATAATGGAGGAAGATTTTTGAAATATAATATTTTACGCATTACTTTGGAGGAGAATTTTATTTTATACTTAATGTCAATCTGGTAGACGGCCTTAAGCCAAACCAATTAGACTAAGAAAAGAAAATGTATCATGTAGTTTTATGAATTAAATAAATAGTCAATAAAACTAAAACTAACTAACCGGGAAGGCTACAAAAGGATAGATGTCCAAGAGACATATAAAGCTTTAGAAGAATTTACTAGTGTAAATGGCAAGTGTCCAAGTACTTCAATTTAATTTATTTCAGGATAGGAATATACATTAAGATTTAATCTTTTATAGTATGAATAAACAAGGTAGATATTTAGAATTAACATTCTTAAATTATCAAAGATGGACTTAAGATTAATTGTATTAATAAAAACAAATTACATATAAACATTAAAAAACAAAACAAATAAAAGTTGAATCAAACAAGAAATAGAGCAAAAAGTATTGAGAAAGTAAAAGTTCAAAATATACTTTCAGGATTGCATCGAAAAATGTAGAAGAATTGTATTCTTAAAGTTTGCTGCATTTGAAATACCATTCTTTTTTCATTTTTAATGCATTTTATTCATTCAATTCATTATATCTTACATGCTAACAAAAACGCTTAAAACTAGCTTAATTAACTTATGTAACTATCTTATTCTAACTTACTGGCCCCTTGCGGGCGCTCTAAGCTAAACTTAACTCTTAACCTATGTCTTTCAACGTAACCTAACTTAATGAATTTATTATATCGTAACTAATGATACTAAGAAAAATGGTTTTTGTATATAAAAAAAAATTAGTAAATGGATTTCTTTTTTTTGTTATTAGATAAAACTTATAACTACCTTAAAATAAACATACTTACTTAATTACTTAGCTCCTTTAACCCCTCGGGGGGCATAGGGCGTCAACCACGCCTGCGCGCCATCGTGTTCGAAGTTCTGCAACGCGTTTGAGCTGCCTCCAACTCATTCCTAAAGAGCTCGACTCCTCCTCAACTGTTCTGCGCCACGTTTGCCTAGGGCGTCCCGCTATTCTGCCTGCCTGGGTGAGCGGATTCCACTGCATGGCGTATTTCGCAATGGAGTTGTCTTCGCGTCGTAGGGTGTGTCCAATCCATTGCCACTTTCTTCTTCGTATAGTAATGCTTATAGGTTCTTGGCCCGTTCTCAGATAAAGCTGTTCGTTAGAGATGCGGTTCGGCCAAAAAATCCTCAAGATGATTCTTAAGCATTTGTTTACAAAGACTTGCAGCTTCCGTGTGTTAATGGTGTCCACCTTCCAAGTACTGCACCCATAAAGCAGCACTGATTCTACGTTGGAGCGGAACAGTCGCAGCTTGGTTCTTAAGCTGATAACATTGCTTCTCCAGATTTTAGATAGCATTCCGAACGCAGCTTTAGCCTTCCCGATTCTGCTGCACACATCCAGTTCGGTGCCACCGCGATTAGCCGAGACCACACTTCCTAAATAAAGAAAGTTATCAACTTTCTCGACTTCCTGTCCGGCAATGTTAAGTTGAGCGCGGTTGTTAGAAGAAGTGCTCAGGGCTTTTGTTTTGGCTGTGTTTACTTTTAGCCCCACTTTGTTTGCCTCAGCTTCTAGATTTTGGGCCATCAGATGAAGATCCATTATCCGATGTGAAAGTAGACAAACATCGTCAGCGTAATCTAGGTGTTTAAGGTAAGATGTCATAGTCCAACGAATTCCATAGCTGCCTTCCGTCAATGCTGCACGGAGTACATCGCTGATAACCACCAAAAACAATAGTGGTGACAGTATGCACCCTTGACGTACTCCACTTTGGACTTCAAAATCCTCCGACACCTTACCATTGTGCACGACGTGACACTTACCGCCCTCGTATGTAGCCTTGATAATAGCTATAAGTTTTTCTGGGATGCCTCTCCTGCGCAAGGCCAACCAGATAGCATCTCGATTCAATCTGTCGAAAGCTTTCTCGAAGTCGATAAACATTAAATGTAGCGGAGACCTATACTCAACGCATTGCTCGATAATGATCCGTAAGATGTTTATGTGGTCAATGCAGGAGGATCCAGCGCGAAAACCTGCCTGTTCGACATCGAGAGTTGAATCTAAATGTTCTTTAATTCGTTCTAGAATTATTTTAGCTATTATTTTAGCCACGGCTGGAAGAACGCATATACCTCTCCAGTTACCGCAATCCATCAAGTTTCCCTTCTTTGGAAGTTTCATGATCATCCCCCTTTTCCACTCCTGTGGAAATTGTTCACTATCCCAAGCTCTCCGTATTAGGGGATGCAGCAAATCTGCCGATGTATTTGGCGCCGCTTGAAATAGCTCGGCAGGGATGCCATCAATACCCACCGCCTTGTTCTTCTTGAGGGACTTGATTGCTGTTATTATCCCGGTTTTACTGGGAGGTGCGGTGCGAATTCGGGAGTTTGTTGCTTCGAACTGCTCACTCGAATTCAAGATCATACCGCCATCGTCTATGTGATTTAGCACTGTAGCAAAATGTTCTCTCCATCTAGTGAGCTGATCCTCATCCGAAATCAGAAGGTTACCGTCTAGACTTTTCACTGGATGTTGTTTTGAGTTTCGACCACCGATGAGCTCCTTAGTGATGCTATACACAGTCCTACTGTCGCACCTACTCGCTGCTTCTTCAGCCCTTGAGGCCAGTGAGTTGATATATTGACGTTTGTCACGTCTCACACTACGCTGCACTTCTTTCTTCTTCGCACGGTATTGGGCTTCATGCTCGGTTCTCTCTACTGCTGAGGCCGCTGCAATCCGAGCCTTGATTGCTGTACGCTCATCGATCCGTCTCCAGGTGTCTGTAGAAAGCCATGTGCGGTGGTGTTTCTGCTTTTTACCGACATACGTGCGTGCCCCAGTCGCAAAAGCATTTTTCACAGCACTCCAGTGGTCATCCATGTTCTCTATGCTGCTGATTGCTTCTGCTTCTAAGGCAAGATGGTCCCTGAACTGTTGGCGCACTTGGGGAACCTTGAGCCTGTCGATATTAAACCTGGTGATGTTAAGTAGGTTTGAGCGGTTGCTGTTGACGGATGCAGTACGAAGGCGTAAATGAGCTACCATAAGATGGTGATCTCGTTCTAGTCCGACGTCAGCTCCACGTCTGTTTCGGACGTCCAGGAAACAATTTCTAAAGCGGCGACTGAACGCAATGTGGTCGATCTGGTTGGATGTTCGTTGCCTATCAGTAGAGACCCAACTGATTTTGTGGCAGGTGTTATGCTTAAACAGCGTACCTCCGATGACTAGGCGGTTGGTATTGCAGAAGTCCACAAACCGCTCACCGTTATCATTACGGTCTCCCACGCCGTGAACTCCCATCACGTGCTTAAGCATGGTGTTGTCGCTACCCACCTTGGCATTGAGATCTCCCATCACCATTACGATGTCCCCATTAGGCGTTTGGTTGTAGGCGGCGCCTAAGTGGCTATAAAAATCATCCTTTTCGTCCTCAGTCGCGTCTAGAGTCGGAGCATAACACTGTATGATGGTAATTTTTCTAACTCTACTTTGGAACCTAGCCGTCAATATACGGTCATTATGGGGTTTCCAGGATATGAGGCTACTACGTGCTGCTGGAGTTAGCATGAGTCCTACTCCGGAACTCCGTGCACTTCCAGCTGGTTTCCCAGAGTAGAGCATGACAGTGTTTTTGGTTGGGGAGATGAATTCCCCAGCATCGAACCATCTTATCTCGCTCAGCCCTAAGATGTCTATTTTATACCTTGCGAATTCTCGTTCTAATTGGAGGAATCTGGCGTTATAAGGCCCTTCCTTGAGTGAGTCCAGGAGGGTCTTAACGTTCCAGAATCCGATCGTTGTCCGTGTCCGATAGCCAAAGGTCGTCATCAAATTATCCGTCGGTTGCGGCTCGCTGGGCCACAGACCAACCGACACTTATCTTGTTTTTTGGCGCAGGCAGCTCGCCATTCGTCCTCTCCCGTTAGCAATTTCCGAAGAAATCCCCAGATGGCACGACGAGGAGGTGGGAGTAGGGCTTAAAATAAACATAAGCTAACTTAACTACGAAGTGTAATTAAATAAACTCTTTTTTTTATGCCAAGTGCTGGCTTGATTTTTTGTTTTTTTTTTAGCCAAGTGCTGTGCTATTTTTTTTTTTTTTTTTAAAAAGGCATTTGAAATACCCCTTAAGTGGAAGTGCGGTGAATTCCATAATCTAGTGACGTGAATGAAAAATAGACGAGAGGAATTTAAATACAATATCTAGAACGCGGTTGAATTAAGGCTCTGGCTGAACGGGCGAATTGTAGTTTGTCAAACAAATATGATGGAGTTTTACTATTAATGATTCTGTGTAGAAATATGCAGTTTCTAGCGTTGATGTACTGTTTCAGGGTGCAAACCAGGAAGTCTCTAGAGTGTTCAGAAATGTGGCCTACGAATCCCATAAACATATCGTACCGTAGCGTTGTAAGTAACTTGCAGTGTGTGCTGAGACAATGAATCAAGGGTACCATACACAATTTCAGCAAATGTTATGATTGGTAAGGCTAGAGTTTTAATAAGCCTTCACCTTGTCTCAGTTGTGGTAAAATTAGCACTCAACCAAAGTTTGCGTAGACATCCATAGACACGACCAATAACACTATTGATATGGTTATATCCCGATAAGTTCCGATTTATTCTAAATCCGAGGCTGGTAACAGATTCTGCAAGTTGCAGTTTACTGTGGGATAGACATATATCGGACACAAGACCAAGGTTAAAAGTTTTGTTAAAAATGTGGATAATTTGTATTATTTAAGAGCAACCCATTTACCAATGACCAGGTATGTAAATTAGACAATTCCTTGTTCAGCAAAGAAGCGAGTTCAGCCGTAATACTGTGAAGGTATTTTTACTCGAAGGCTGCTGTGGGCTCGCCGGTGCCAGGGTCAATCCAAAGAAATACCCTAAGCTTTGGGAAAGAGGTACTTTTATTTAACCGGAGATTTGTTACAGCGTTATTTCTTTTTTTTTTTTTTTTAAGAATGCAAGTGTGTTCTGACCAGCGTTGCCATATGTGGGGATTTTTCCCCATATTGGGGGATTTCGTGTCAAATGGTGTGGTGGGGAAAAACTGAAATTCAATTTTTGAATTTTTTATCAATTCTATACACTTAATATAATTCCTCCATATTTCATGCAACAAAATAATAAGAAAAAAAAATCCACAAATACCGAAAAATAAGTGTCATTACGAAGCAATGTAAAACAATATATCGCATATTAGAGAAGCCTAGTACATTACTTTATTTGGAGTTTTTGAATTTTTTTTACCACTTTTTACAAAATTGGGCCTAGAAAAGCAGTCAACCGATGTGAAAATTCATGTTTTATTTGAAAAGATTGAGCTGACTTTAAAAACGATAGCTGACTGCTTTTTAAGTAAAATATACTTGGAGACTGTCGAAAATATTTTTGAAATTAAATTAGAGAACGCTGCGAACTATTTACCAGTAAATAAATATATTCTGAATGGAGATAACAGAGATCAATGTATTTAAGACGAATTATAGAGAGCTTTTTATAACAGCTTGTCAGCCGATTATAGTTCGATTTGATTTTTAAGATGGTGGAAAGTTTTTCCATTTTTTTTTTGCATATAAATCCTACAGATTTGAAAAATATAACACTTTCATCATTAATACCGCTCTGTAAACTCCTTTCCCATATTTTTAATGAATCGGAGTACAATGATCTCGAGTTAGAATATAGAATTCTAAGGAACATCAACTTTTCTGATATAAAATCCTATAATATTCAGAGCTTCTGGAACGCTATTGCGTCTATGAAATATGGTATGCGGATTCATCTGAAATGTTTCCAAAAATAAAAGGGCTGGTTTCAATCTTTTTTTGGCTCCCACATAGTGGTGCAAGTGCCGAAAGAGCTTTCTCTGCAGTAAATTTAAATAAAACCAAAATAAGAAATAGATTAGAAAACCCGACTATCTGCGGAATTCTATAAACCAAATCTATGTTGAAAGGCAAATGTTGTTCAACCATGCATATTGAAAAAGATTGTTTGTCCTTACACAACAAAAATATGTACACATCAAAGTAGTAAGCATATTAGCTTTAGTGTTTAATTAATATAAACATTAAGGATTCGGCCTCGTCATCTATACCGACGCTCATTCATAACGACGTACCAACTGTCAGCTCCTTAGACAAAGCTAATCTGTTCGCTGCTCACTTTGCAGCAAACTCCACACTGCCAGATAGTGCTTTGCCTCCATCTGTACTTGAGGTCGTAGAATTTTCCATGGGACAAGTCCACTTTCGCTCTCGTACAGTTGCAGGAGTACTCAAAGGTCTTTACACACCGCTGGCCCAGATGGTATACCCCCTATTGTTCTGAAGAGGTGTTCTTCTTCGCTGGCAAAACCACTGCGTAAGCTTTTCCACCGATCCTACTCTTCAGGTCTCTTTCCGAGTAAGTAGAAAACAGCATTTGTCCAGCCCGTACTTAAAAAAGGCGATTCTTTTTCTCTCTCCAACTACGTCCCTTCTGTCCAAGGTCATGGAAACGCTGATAAACCGTCAGCTAATGAAATATCTTGAATCACGAAAGCTCCTCAATGACCGACAGTATGGCTTTCGTGGCAACAGGTCCACTGGTGATTTGATGTCATATCTCACCGAAACTCTCTCCGCACAACTCCGGTGAAAGTAAGATTATTGCGCTTGATATTTCAAAAGCATTTGACAGAGTTTGGCATTAAGCTCTTTTGTCGAAAATGCATGCATTTGGGATCGATGATACTCTTCTTCTATGGATTAGAAACTACCTTTCGGGCCGTTCAATTCAAGTTGTTTTGGACGGCTTAAAGTCCGAATCTCACCAAATAAATGCTGGTGTCCCCCAAGGCTCCGTTTTGTCTCCGACTCTCTTTTTCATTTTCATAAATGATATTCTGTCTGCAACTTCTAATCCGATCCATTCCTTCGCTGATGACAGCACCCTCAGTTTTTCATATTCGTTCCCAAACTCACGACCCTGCTCTTCGGCCATGGATGAAGAACGACATCGTATGTTAAACACATTAAATTCCGACCTTGACGGCATATTTAAATGGGGCTTAACCAATAGAGTGGAACTTAATGCTTCCAAGACTCAATGCTGTCTTCTGTCATTAAAGCGAAACCCTACACATCAGCCATTATCCATGAATGGCACTTGCATTGTAGAAACCGAAAAACTTTCTATGTTCGGTGTGTGTGTCAACAACAAACTCTGTTGGAACGACCATGTATTCGAAATCGCTAAGAATGCGGTGTAAGAAATATTTCACCCCTTCTGATTTGGCTTCAATTTATAAGGCGTACATTCGCCCTAAGTTAGAGTATAACGCTCACATTTGGTCTGGTGCACCAAAAACCATATTGCACTTGCTAGATAGGATTCAAAAACGCACGATAAGACTCATAGGAGACACGAATATTACAAGCAATTTTGCTTCGCTCGAACACCGTCGTAATGTCTCCTGCCTATCCCTGTTTTATCGATATTTCCACAGAAAATGCTCAGTTGAAATAGCCAATAGCATTCCTCCCCTTCTTCGTTTTAACCGCAATACTCGCCATGCCTCGAATGCTCATCAGTTTACCCTTAAGCCTATCTTCGGACGTACCGTGAAATATAGAGATTCTTTTGTGGAATGCTCTCCCTGAGTCTGCTTTTCCTCTCCATTATAACCTACAGTCATTTAAGACCAATTTGCATCGGTGCCTCGTTTCCCCCTAACTCCTCTTCCTTAACGCTCACGCTATGTATAATGCATAAAAAGGGTAGTCATAACTCCTTTAGGGCGAGTAAATTATAAAAAAAAAAAAAAACCTACAATCAATGAATTATTATAGTATTTTTCGTTTGTATACTTATAATCTTCATTCCAATGTTACTTTATTATGAATACATAAACTATAAACGAAAAAGAAACGAATTATACATTTTTTTATATGCTTAAAATACGTTTGTACCTAAGTTAGAAACAAAGAGAACTGAATTCCATATTCCATATATATTTACTCTTTGGCAGGAAAATTAATTTTTGTAATAATTAGCATCATTTATACCTATTTAGATATTAAAAAAAAATTCACTAAATTACTTTGATTTCTTACGAATAAAGAATGGGGAGAATCAAAACACAAAATGGGGAAAACATTTTATTTTTCTCTCAAAAATGGGGAATTTCAGCTAAAAAAATCTGGCAACACTGGTTCTGACTAACAATTCTTATACTTAACAATTCGGTAAATAATTTAAACTACCTTAGTCTTCTCTCGGTCATCCTTAGGCTGGCTCTGGTACGGATCGGGTTTCTGCGTGGCTCGGCTCGGAACGGTCGCCTCTCAGCGAGAAGTGTCCCAGTCCGCTTTAATTGCGGGCTTAGGAAGAAGAGCGGGAACTCCGCAGGTATCAGTGACCAAGATGTTGTTCCCCCGGGGGAACCTATCGGAAAACCGGTCTCACTAACTACCACAATTTTGCTCCCATATGAGTGGGAAAAAAAATTTATTGGTAAACGGTTACACTAGCAACCATAATGTTTCTCCCGATGGGGAAAAGTCCATCGGATTATGGGCCGGCTATGGTCAGTAGCAGACCCAGACTTGATTGCCCACTCACCGAGGTGAAAGCGAAGGAAAACAACTGAGTTGTTCTGGAACACAAGTTCCTAGAGAGCCGATCACATGTAATCCAGATTGGTACGTCGCAACGGTGGATCAGACTCTGCCGACCTTATCTCTCAATCTCCGCCTTATGTAACTTTCTGCAAAAAGCAAGTGTGAATTACAAACAACTTGGGCAATGAGATCGAGAGAAGTGGTCATGTTCGGGTGACGTGATAATCGCCAGATGTTGTTGTTTGTGCTGAATTAGCTGTGGACAGTAGCGGCCGTGCAATTGGAAGCCAATAAAATTTTAACACTTCGTTACACTACTCAGAGGGAGGGCTAGGTATAGCTGAACATCGTCCCCATATAAGTCTATGGAGGAATGTTTGCATACGGACGGCAAGTCATTGATAAACTTACAAAACAAAATTGGTGCAAGAATTGTTCCCTGAGGGACATCTTGCTGAATAGGTCTTAGCGCCCACGAATTTTCACTCACAACAAATCTTTGTGACCTCTTGGAGAGAAAACTTTTTAATAACTTTACTGCTCTCTCACTGAAACCAAAAAAAAAAAAGTTGTAGCAATAGATGATTTTATGATTGACTTTGTCAAAGGCCTTAGAGAAGTCAAGCAAGCAGAGAAGCGTGACATAACCTTTGTCATAGACTCGTCTTACGTCCTTTAATACGTTAACCATAGCCGTGGAACAGCTATGGTTTGGTCTGAATCCAGATTGGAAGGGAATCAATAGGAGATTGAGAGACAAGTGTCTCAGTACCTATCTGCTTAGCTATAATTTTCTCCAGGACCTTTGATAAGCACGGTAAAATACTAATAGGTCTGAAGTCAGTAACAACAGTTGCATTCGGTTTCTTAGCAATGGGAATGACAATTGCGATTTTCCAGGACTGTGGAAAAGTTGAGCTCATAATACAAAAATTTATAATACATAATTATATTACAATTAGAGCTTAATAAAGCGAATCGGTACCCCATCCTCCCCAGCGGAATTTGCCTTAATGGCTACGATACAGCCAATAACGTCATTTTCCGTTACCACTTTAAAATCAGACAGTCTGGGGATAAGGATATTTAGATGACTCAGAATATGCAGCGAAGTCAAAGCCATCCATTTCTGCAGTAATACTGAAGAAATGCTTATTGAGATCATCCGGATCTCCATTTCCGCATTTTCCATTGTCTTTCTCCTCAGAGGCTCCAATTTGACGCAAATTACTCCAAAGTTTCTTAGGTGGTAGGAAAGTACTTAATTTCGAGGCGTAGTAGTTCGTTTTCGCAGAACGCATGTAAGATGTTGCAGTGTTTCGTGCCACTTTATAAGCACCCCAATGCGCATCAGATGATCGATTTTGTCAATAACATCGGCGATATGGTCTCGAAATGGACTGCGTGTTTGTTAAACAGTCTATCAATGAACTTTTATTAGGTGGATATATTTCTACCCCATTCTGAACCAAGACTGATGTTCCTGCAAGCTCTGAAGTATGTATCTCCGACCTTTTGTTTTTTTTTTTTTTTGATTAATGTCAATAACTTCTCTCTGTTACTTGCAATTCAAAACAGCACGCGTATTCATTAAAGGAAGCACAATAACAACAGAACTTAATGATGCTATCATCAATTGGAATGCCAAAAACCGAGTTCAATCGAACATTTTAAAAACCCAGTGTTATCTCCTGTCTGAAAAGCGCTATTATCGTGGCCAAACTGAAAATTAATTTTCCATTCATACTCGGCTACATAACTAAATAGCCTACATTCGTCAAAAATTTGTATATAACCCACATTTTTGGATGGCTCCCGCCACTTGCTTCAGTTTATTACACCTTGTTCAGTGTCAAACTTTTCTATTGATCGGGGATCAATATATAAGCAGCCAAATTCCTTCGGTCACGCATCGCTGAAATGCCTGACGCATGCTTAGCGCTCCTCTGCCCGTTCTTCTATCATAAATATTCGAATGCAATATGTAGTAGTGTCCCGCCGGTCAGTCTGTTCAATCAAAATACTCGTGAAGCATTTTCTGCACACGCGTTCACTTTGTATCATCTCTTCAGGTGTACCGTTAAGTCCAGTAGATCATTTTTTAGCCGCCCCATACGAATTCCATATTCCATATTCTTGGACGTTTATAATTTACAAAGATTTTAAACTAAGGTACATCGCCACCTCACTCTTTTCTCTTCCGATCTTTAGCACTTCCTTGTTCTGGTGAGCATTAAAAACGGATTTGTAAATGAGCACCTGTTGAAGAATACTAGGCATTAAGCGCCATTGCAACTGGGAAATATTCGATAGAGTTTGGCATACAGACCATATACCATTTAGCCGTCCTACTAGACAAGTGTCGCTGGGGCATCCCACCTTCATTCAAATTCCTCAGTAAACTCCCAGAACTCCCTCATCTGCAATGAAAGAATATTTAAAAACAACATCGGCTTAGCTAGAAACAAACTACGAACACTAACGGGCTGGAAACTGTCGGGATGTATAGATTCCAGTAGAGTGTACTGTTCGGGCCATACTCGGTATAGAAATAGGATATGCGTAGGTTTCATGGCAATGCTATGCTTAGCGAGATGATCTAGACCCAGAACTACTTCGGCTAAAACCAGAAAACAGGAGGGAGCAGAATGGATCTTTCAGTTTGTAGTACAATTCATTCTTTCAGTTCTTCATCTGGCAACTTCTCGAACAATATTTGGAAAAGCGATTACAGATCAGGATTAACATGCAACAGCGGGTATCTTAAAAAGCTGTTTCAGCGTTACAGGTTCAGTTATAAAAAGTCAGTTCCACTGCAGAACCTATAATCCCGATCCTAGGGGCATAGACAGACTGATTCAGCTTATGATAGTATTGTCACTGCATTCCGCTAAAGACCACTAATTAATGCCATAAGACATTTTGCAAAACAACAATCGTGGGTGGTAGCCGAGAATTTCCACACAAATCCCCATATCCATCCCAAATCTCTACTTCTTTCCCCATTCATTACGTAGCACAACAGAAATCAACTAAAACACAAGAAGAATACCAACAAAACACACCATAATTTTCCAATTAGCAAACTTGGGGGCTTTATGATCCCAGCACCGCACCCAGCAGTAGTAGACCCAACACACTCACGAGGATAAGAATCTTCACGAGAAATCAGACAATTATTAATTTCGCTTAAGACCCAATCGAGATAAGAGTTCCACCATTCTTCAACCAAAAGGGCTATAACTCACGGCCATGTTCCCATCAGCGACTTCTTCAAGACGACGACGACAACGACGTCTCGTGCGACGGTCAGTTGTTGACAATTTTTCCCCAAATAAGTCAAAAAATTCGGCACACATCCTTCTGACGCTAACAACCTACCATTCGCCTTACAAATGAAATTGACAAACAATCGAACGGACAGTGGCGGGATGGTGTTCCCCCCTTTTGTTTGACAACTACTGGTGGGCACTGACCACTGCTGCTACTGGTGGCGATTATAAAGTATCGACAATGTGTCTCATTAATTGGAACTCCATCGACATATCTCCCGAGATCTCTCGCCGAAGACTCTTCGGTCGGACGGTTGCCCAATTTATTCGGAATTTTGTACACCCAGCATCGTCATTTTTTTTTATGGCCCACAGTCACCAATAAAATTGAACAAAAAATAATTGCCCTGGGCCAGTAAACCAACAACACGAACACGTCCCTCCATCTAAGTCCACCAAAGTGATGCTAAAAGGTTCGCTTTGTCCAACAACTGGACCAAGTGTGTCCCAGCCAGCCGCGTCACGAAGAGGCCAACAAATATTTCCAAATTAGCAAACATTTTGAATCTGTCAGCTACTGTTTTCGCTAATTAATAACGAGATACGCAGGTATGTATCCGTGGCTATGCTGGAGGACCCGAAATTCTCCTTTCCCCTCCGTTCGACGGTTTAATATAAAATTCTGAATATAAATTGATTAAAATATGTTTTTGGTTGTTTTGGACTTGAAGTAGTGCGCCGGGGGACTGGGCTTCGTTGGGGCTTTTGGGTGCGTGACGCTATGTGGGAAGTATGGGTCCATAGATGGTCGTCGAATGGGGAATTTAATGGTTCTGAGAAGTTTTGCTCTGACTGAATGGTGACACGGTGGGACTGGGTTGTAGTTTTTAGTTTTTTTTCGTCTATTTCCAGATGAAACAATGTGGTGATGATCCCTGGACATGGACTTAATTAGGGGAACGATTATGAATATGGGATTTCGGTGTTTTGAATTGGACTCATTAAGATTGGAATCTAAGTGCAACTGGTTTTTAGCAGCGAGAACGGTTAAGTGTGATGTTTGCTGATTCTTTATTATGAGTTGTGTGTGGTGTGTTTGGTCGCCAAGAGGTTCTGTGTTTTCTAGATCTATTTTGTTGGTTCAGAAGATGCACTTGAATGATCTTAAAAGACAAAGTGTTTTGTAAAAGTCCAATACAATATAATGCTTTTGGATGAAGAGCTAGTCCTGCTCTGTGTAATTTGGTTTACATTAAGTGGTGCCAATATATGGGTAAAGAAATGTAAGAAATTCGTGAGTGACCAATCTAAGAGGTTTAGAGTTTAGTTTGCATCCTTGATGATTACATTCTGCGATATCAAACTGGTTACGACTTCTTGTCTTTTATTTACATTCCATAAAAGATTTTCTTTGCATTATTGTGTGAACGCTTTAGACCTTTCATCAACAGCCTGATTGGACAGTTCCAAGTCAAGGAAATCCATTTTCGATTAAATCTCCACACTTCGGCAGATCCTGGAGAAAACCCAGGAAGTCCAAATCATACTCATCCTATCTTAATCGAATTCAAGGCCGAATATGACAGCATCTATATAGAGAAGCGATATAGAGTCATGTCTAGTTTTGGCTTCCCTGCCAAACGTGTTCGTTTGTGCAGGATGACGATGGAGAGCTCCATCAAGGTAGATAATAACCTCACCGAGACATTTGATGTCAAAAAAAAGTTTTAGATAAGGTAACGCGCTTTCCAAAAAATATGGAATATTCCCCAGTATATTTCAAGCAGAAGTTGATCGCGATCGAAAGATGCGCGCAATTCAACCTAGACAGGAATTATCGCGGGCGGGACATCGCAATACTATTAGACAGCCAAGCCGCTATCAAAGCACTGACCTCATACGAGATCAGATCCAAACTGGAAAGGGAATGCCTCACCAGGATCAACAAACTGGGAGAGGCAAATAAACTAACTCTGTACTGGATACCAGGTCAGGTAGGAGTAGAGGGAAACGAAGCAGTTGATGAACTAGCAAGAAAGGGATCAGACACGCCGTTTCTCGGACCAGAACCAATTTGTGGGATAGGACTCCACAAAATACTAGTAAGGGAAGACTTAAGGAAAGAGGAAGAGAATAAATATCGTCCCAATGCTTGATATTGACATAATGCGAAGAAGTCAGCGGGCTGTCATCGATATGTTTGCAAGCATTGAAGAAGAATTGCAAAAATGGGTTTCGCAGTAAACGAGGGCAAAACCAAGTATATTCTGTCAACAAGGAGGGACAACCTACACCGACGAGTTGGACAGAACATCACATTGGGTAGCTACAACTTCGTGGTAGTGAAGGATCTTTGTCTACCTTGGCTCTATTATAAATTCTGAAAACGACACCAGCATAGAAATCGAATGAACAGTAAATCTTGCTAATCACTGCAAAGCCGTATTTCGCGCAACCAAGGAGACTCTATATAAGACCCAGATCATCCCAGTCCTGCTTAGGACGCTAAAACATGGATTTTAGTAAAAGTGGATAAAGATATCCTTGGTCGCTTCGAGAACAAAAAAAAATTCTTTGTAAGATATTCGGTCCCGTGAGGGTTGACTGGTTTTGGAGGAGAAGATTCAATGCCGCACTATACGAACTGTACAGCGACATCGACATAGTCAGAAACTGCGTATTGGACGTTTGAGATAGCATGGACATGCAGAGCGAATGAACACCAACGCTCCGGCCCGCAGAGTCTACGCATCTAACCCAGAGCGACGAAATCGACACAGTAGAAGGCCTCTTCGATGTAGATGGCGCGCACAAGTTCAAGGGGACCTCAATCAACTTGGAGTGCGCTATTGAAGACATTTAGCTAAAGACCGAGCTAAACGGAGAGACTTGTTAGTCGAGGCCCATTTTCACCCCGAACTGTAGCGCCACCAAGGTAAGTAAGTAAGACCATCAGCGGAGCTAAGGATGAAGAGTGCAGAGAACAATATATGTGGGTTCCCTACAGCGAACTTGCTTTGAGAAAGCCAAATCACTGCTGGGAACTTCAAAGGCCATAACCAACACGCGAACGAAATATGGTGGTGGAGTGATGACGCTAAGGAGGTACTGAATGAAAAGAAAGCGACTTTTAAAGCTTAGTCAAAGTGGCCCTCTAATAGAGATGGAAAAACCCACACAGACGTTGCAAGAGACAAGCGAAGAGGAAGTGCACCCAGTTCAAAGCAGAGAGTACGGAGGGCACGTGTCAATAGCTGAATGAAATATCTTCGTCGGTTGCTGATACAAACCAGGCTATCCAAGAGCTGCGACAATACAATATGAAAAAGGGCGCAGCTATTTTCAAAATAGCTGCTTAAGGAAGGACAAATTCGTTCGCCAAAGTTCATTAACAATGGTCAACTTCTTGTGGATGACGAAAAATGTCTGCCTAGGTGGCCTCAGTATTGCAAATGACTTGTGAATGGATAGCTTCCCCGGCTATACTTTCTAAGAGCCACCTACAACTGTGAAGGTCCGACAATAAGGTCGAAGAAGTTAGTGATGCGGTCAAATATTCTAAGAAAAGGAAAAGCGGTTGGACTAGACGAGATACCATCTGAGTGTTGGAAAAAGATCGTGTTCAGAAGGTTCATGATTCTCATCTCCAAACTTATGAGAGCTGATCCAATACTGAACCTATGAAGGAAAAGAAATCTTCCCCTGTGTACAAAGTGAAGGGTGATATACATAACAGCCACAATAACCGTTCGATTAAGCTGATGTCACCCACCATGAAGATCGTGGAGCGGGTATTAGGTCGCCGACTGCGAGAAATAATACGGCTATCTGATGATCTGTGTGGGTTTGTCGCGGGTAAGTCAACCATAAATGCAGTCCAAAATATAAGGATCGTAATGAGAAAACATGAAAAGATGGGTTAACCATCATAAAAAAGAACTCATTCTCTTCACGAGAAAATATAAAGTTCCCCTCGTAGACCCTCCTATGATTAACGGCACCAGTCCCACCTTCACTGTTAATGCAAAATACCTGGGTCTTATTCTGGACAGAAAACTGAACTGGAAAGCCATTTTACTAGAACGTATAAGGAAAGCCAATGTAGCTCTCTACTCTGTAGGTAGGAGTTGGGGTATGAAACCTGAAATCACTCGCTGGCTTTACGTGTCCGTTATCAGGCCTATACTACTCTACGGCGAGATCGTTTGGTGGCCTGCTCTTGATAGGGCTGTCCACCACTCTCAGTTAGCTAAAGTGCAAAGATCTGCATGCATGTGCATCAGCGGTGTACTAAGAACTACTACTAAGCTCAACCTGATCACTGTAGCGTTTTTCAGGCGGAAATCATGGCGATTAAGGAAGCCCTGTCCTGGCTAAAATATAATGCATTATCTGTCCGGGATATTAGCATTTTCAGTGACAGTCAAGTGGCAATCAGGTAGGTAGGTAAAGTGGCGGTCCAAAAGAACCCAATTAGCGCTTAGGGTGCGCCGCTTTGTTACCACCGACTCGTGTATACCTATTGTAGTGGTTAGTTGAAAAAAAGGGATGTTAAGTTTAAACCCAACCCGTGGAGTTCAGGAAGAGGATTAGTTCTCCAATCCTCTTGTCCGCTATATCTCTCAGATCCTCGAAGAAGGGTTTACTTACTTTACTTTACTTATGTCCTGTATCCCCTTGTGGGTCCCAGGGCCTCTACTACGCCTACGCGCCATCGTGTACGGTTTCTGGCAATGTGTCTGAGTTCTCCCCAACTTTTCCCTAACTGCCGTGCCTCCTTCTCCACTGTTCTGCGCCATGTTTTCCGCGGATCGCCAGGTCTTCTGCCATCCTGAGTTAGAGGGTTCCATTGCATAGCATGGTTCGCTATGGAGCTGTCACCCTTTCGGAACGTGTGACCAATCCACTGCCACTTCCGCCGTTGGATAGTTGTGCCTATTGGTTCCTGACCCGTTCTCTCGTAAAGGTGTTCGTTAGAGATACGATTGGGCCAGAAAATCCTTAAGATATTGCGCAGACACCTATTAACGAACGTTTGCAGCTTTCTGGTGATAGTAGTGGTCACTCTCCACGTGCTGCAACCATATAGCAGCACGGATTCAACGTTGGAGCGGAACAGTCTTATTTTGGTGCTCAAACCATATTTTGGACAACATCCCGAACGCGGACTTTGCTTTGGCGATCCTGTTGGCTATATCCAGTTCGGTTCCACCATCGGTCGAGACAATACTCCCAAGATACTGGAAATCCTCTACTCTCTCTACCGGTTGTCCAGCAATGCATATTTGAGCCGATGAGTTAGTTCCGAGGCTGATGATTTTAGTTCTTGTCGTATTAATTTTCAGCCCGACGCCACCTGCCTCCCTCTCCACATCTGCTGTCATTTGGTGGAGGTCCATAATTCTGTGGGAGAGTAAGCATACATCGTCTGCGTAGTCAAGATGTTTCAGTTGAGATGTAAGAGTCCATCGAATTTCTCCGTTTCCCGTCGACAAAGCTGCATGAAGCACATCGCTAATCACCAATAGGAATAATATTGGTGAAAGGATACAGCCTTGTCTTACCCCACTTTGGATCTCAAATTCCTCAGACAACCTTCCCCTGTGCAGAACGTGACATTTGGAGCCTTCATATAGCTTTGATAATAGCAATTAGTTTATCGGGAATACCTCTCCTGCGTAAGGCACGCCAAATAAACTCCCTGTTGACACTATCGAACGCCTTCTCAAAATCGATGAACAGCAGGTGCAGTGGCGATCGATATTCAACACACTGTTCGATGATAATCCGCAGGGTGTTGATGTGGTCGGCACAGGAGGATCCAGAGCGGAAACCTGCTTGTTCGGCATGGAGTGTGTCTTCGAGATGTTGTTTGATTCGCTCAAGGATGATTTTAGCTATTATCTTAGCTACAGCAGGCAGCACGCAGATACCCCTCCAGTTTCCGCACTCCATTAAATTTCCTTTCTTAGGAAGCTTGACGATCATTCCCTTTTTCCACTCGTTAGGAAAGCTCTCAGCTTCCCAAGCTCTATCTATAAGTGGAAGCAGAAGCTCAGCCGATGTTGTTGGCGCTGCTCGTAAGAGCTCTGCTGGAATACCGTCAAGTCCTACCGCCTTGTTGGTTTTGAGTGCCTTGATCGCGGTAATGATCTCATCTTTACTGGGAGTCGTGGTGCGTATTCGGGAACTTCTCACCTCGGGCATCTCAGTCTGATTTGGGAGCATATCGCTAGCGAATACACGGTTCAAAACCGTAGCAAAATGCTATTTCCATCTCTTGAGCTGGTCCTCAACCGAAATGAGCAAGGAGCCGTCTAGGTTTTTCACTGGGTATTGGCTGGAGCTGCGACCACCTGTCAGCTCTTTCGTGATTCTGTAGACAGTCCTGCTGTCGCACCTCCGTGCAGCTTCTTCTGCTTCTGTAGCCAGCGCGTTGATGTAGTTGCGCTTGTCACGTCGTACGCTACGCTGAACTTCTCTCATCTTCATGCGATATAGGGACTCTAGCTCGCTTCTCCCTGCTGCTGGGGTAGCTGCAACACGAGCTTTCAGCTGTTTTCGTTCGTCAATCCGTCTCCAGGTATCCTTGGAAAGCCACGCCCTATGTCTTCCCTGCGATCGACCTACAATTCTTTTAGCACCAGATGTAAAAACATTTTTCACAGCACACCAATGGTCTTGGATGGTTGCGGGCATTGAGCTGCTGATTGCTTCCACACCTTGCCAAAAGTGCTCCCTTACTTGTTGGCGCACTGAAGGATCACTAAGTCTATCGATGTTGAACCTGGGCATTCTTGTGTTGTCGTGGGATCTTCGAACTGCAGCAGTGCGTAGTTAGAGAGTAGCTATCATAAGATGGTGATCACGTACTATCCCCACATCTGCCCCTCGTCTGTTTCGGACGTCCAGGAGACTGCTTCTAAGGCGGCGGCTGATAGCAAAATGGTCCATTTGGTTGGTTGCTTGCCTGTCATTGGAATCCCAGCTGACTTTGTGGCAGGTCTTGTGCTCAAACATGGTGCCACCTATCACAAGGCGGTTGGCATTGCAGAAATCCACAAACCTTTCGCCGTTGTCATTGCTGTTGCCTGGTCCATGCTTCCCGATTACATGCTTGAGCCCTTCGTTGTCGCTGCCTACCTTGGCATTCAAATCCCCCATCACTATGACAATGTCTCCATTTGGTGTTGTGTTGAAGACGGCGCTTAAGAGATTGTAGAAGCTCTCCTTTTCGTCCTCAGACGAACTATTCGTTGGGGCGTAACACTGTATGATGGTGACGCGTCGTACTCTAGTCCGGAATCTGGCCGTCAAAATCCTATCACCATGAGGCTGCCAGGAAATCAGGCCCTTGCGTGCTGTTGTTGTTAGCAGTAGTCCGACTCCATATTCCCGCGGACTTTCAGATGATCTTCCAGAATAGAGTAGTACAGTGTCACGCGTTGGAGACTGGTACTCGCCCGCTTCTAACCATCTTACTTCACTTACCCCCAAAATGTCCAGTTTATATCGCATGAATTCCTTTTCCAGTTGGAGGAATCTGGCATTGTAGGGACCTTCTCTTCCCGAGTCGAGCAGCGTCTTTACATTCCAGAAACCTATCTTTGTCCGGGTACAATAGCCAAAAGTCGTCAACATGTGATCAGTCCTTATCCGAGGCATAGTGTCGGTTTCAGTAGCGAGCTGGTTTCAGTAACGCAGGTTGCTGGCCCACGTTACCTAGCCTAGAATCAAGGCCCTAGACAACCCGCACTTACAATTTTGGCCTATACGTATAAGGGTTTATACGTATAGTTGCCCAGGGACCACCACTAGGAGGTAAAGTAAGCACTTCATCACGAACTTGATTGTTGCGCTACTGGCCCAAGCCAAGTTTTGGGCAGTCAGTAGTTTCCCGATCAATCGCAATGCAGGTCCCCATAGAAAAAGGGTTTGCCAAGAGTTTGTTGTCTGATCCTCGCCAGGGCCGGACGTCTGCAAAGGAAGTGACATAGAGATTCTTTTTCATTAATATCCTTGCAGCTCCTACAAAGGTGTTGTGGGGGATACCAAGCTTGGCCGCATGGTCTCCAACTGGCCAGTGACCTGTGATGATAGCTACGATTTTGCCAATAACTGGTCTTGGTTTGCCTAGTAACTCTTTTGACCTGGGTTTGTTGAAACTGGGCCACGTCTTTCTAGATATGACACAGCTTGTGAGGCTGTTCCACCCGCGATTGGCTAGCTGGAGGAAATGAAGGTGAATATAGCCCTTAACAGCACCAAGGGGAATATCGACTCTTTCTGCTAGAGAGCCGTTAAGGGCCGACCCTCGCCTGTCCAGCTCATCAGCACCCTCATTACCCTCATGGTTGCTGTGCCATGGGACCCAGGTGAGAGTGATTCTCGAGTGAGTGCTTTGTTGATTCAATTCGAACCGGCATTGCTCTACCAGTTTTGAAGAAATGCAAACCGCATCAATGGCCTTCATGGCAGCTTGGCAGATTGCTTAGAAGGCGGCAGGCCTCTCGAGTCGCAAGAAGCACCGCTTGGAAAACACTAGCAGAGTCTGGGAGACGGAAAGACCTTGATATATTCAGCTGGTCAGAGAAGATGCCTGCGCCGACTCCGCAGTCCATCTTCGAACCGTCCGTGTATATCCTTGTATCATAGTTGCAGGTAACGCTTCCGTTCTTCCACTCTTCTCTGGAATGGAATTTTGTCAAGAAGGATTTTCTGAAGTTGAGTTTGGGTATCGTGTAGTCGGTCGAGGACCGACCGGGTGAATGCCGGTACCTTGGTTTTAGTGGTAAACAGCATCATTTCAGTCTTCTCCGGATTTACTCCGAGGCCACAGCTCGTAGCCCATGAGTGTACCTTATCTAGAGCCCTCTCCAAGAGTTGACTTATCGTGGAGAGGAACTTTCCTGATACTAATATAACCACATCATCTGCGTACGCAACCACCTTAAAACTCTCCCTATCAAATCGCACCAAGTTTTTTTTCCACTGTACGCACGATCTCATGAAGAGCAGTTTTTGTGGACCGCCCGTTGAGATACGTATGCTGGGATTTCGGCAGTGGAAGACTCAGGTTATCGCGGATATGGAAGTCTAGGATACGTTCTAAAGTTTTCAAAGCAAAGGAGGACAGGCTTATGGGTCTAAAATCCTTCGCGGATTCATGTCCTCGCTGGACCACCTTGGGGATGAAATCCACTTAAACACGTCTCCAGGTTTGGGGAACATAGTTTAGGTTTAAGCAACTCCTATAGATCGGTAATAGCCAGGGAATTGCTATGTCTTGCAGTTTCTGCAGCATAATAGGCATGATGCTGTCAGGGCCAGGTGACTTATAGGGAGAGAAGCTATTTATAGCCCAGGAGACTTTATCCTCCGTAATAATGTTTATGATGCTATCCCAAGCTGCCAGCGGCGTACAGGTGGAACTAGCTTGTACTACTCTAATCTCACTGCAGCCTGGGAATTGAGTACTTATTAGGAGTTCCAGAGATGCCGCAGAAGAATCCATCCAGATTCCATCCGTCTTTTCCAGTATTGCAAATTGATAGGTTATTGGTAATGATGAAATCGAAAACAGACTCACCTCTGTCATTTGTCTCCGCGCTACCTCAAATCGAATGTCTGGCATTGGCGTCGCAGCCCATCAAGAGGTTAACCTTACTGGCAATTAAGCGGCAATCAAGTCCCTTTAATCGTGCTCTTTCACTTCAAATGCCATCTTAAACTGTCGTTTGTCTCCATACGGAGATGACAGAGCAGTCCAACATCCACCTATGCTGGGTGGCAGGCCACAGAGACATTCGAGGAAACTGCAGGGCGGACGAGCTCACCAGACAGGGTACAACTCTAAGGATTCTGCCAGATAGGCAAGCCCTTTGTATGCCCCTCGCCCATGTAAGCATCTACTAAAGCTGAACGCTATCAGCAAGACCAACCATAGGTGGGAAATTGGCTCAACGTGTCACATTTCGAGACAGATCTGACTTAAGCTGTACCAGAAACGTAGTGCCACGTTGATTAAGCTGTAGGGACAACGAGGAGGAGGAAACCATCCTTCACCTCCTATACACATGTCCTGCTCTATCACGTAAAAGAATGATCCATCTAGGGGCTTCCTTCCTTGATGATATCAGCGATTTGGCGTCCTTAGGCGTCATGAGCATCTATCGCTTCATCAAAAGCTCCGGTTGGTTTTATTAGTCCTTGAGTGGTCTAATGGTAGATCCTTGGCATCACAATGGACCTAATGGGAAAACATTGTGATTCCTTAAAGGATTTGCATTTTGCATTCGTTGATTCATAAAGGCTTCTCACCCTGCGTATCAAAAAAAAAAAAAATAAAACTATGCTTCCTAATTTTAAGCTGAAAGGTTACAGAATATCCCCTAAAGTGCATATGTTACATGCTTACTTGAACCACTTTAACGACAGCATGGGTGTCTATTTAGAAGAGCAAGATGAACTTTTCCATCAAGTTTTGGTGCACTTTGAACATCGTTATCAGTGGCAGTATGATGGGAGATCACATTTTAAGGGCTAATACAAAAAAGTCGGAATTCGCTCTACTGTACCACCACTACATTTATATTTGCTTACTTTATAGGAATAAGCCAGAAGGTAGAAAAATATGGTAGTGCGTATTCGTATTCATATTCGTGTTGTCCAAAAACTGTTGAGCGTTGTGAACTAGATTGAAAAAAACTGTTTTGTTCGTTTTCTCCAAACTTTCCTCGTTATACGAGATCATACTAACACCTTAGTCAAGCAAAAGCTCTTTAAGGCAACCCTGCGAAACTTTTTGTACCTAAAGCAATTTGTGAATCACACCGACGGGAAAAAATTGATCTTCAAACCCTTTTGAGTGGTAAACTTAAACGCCGATCTTTAAAAACAAACACAGCAATCGACACAAAAGGAAGTAGGTACTTAACATTCACGTACATAATGTTCATATGTACATACGTTTTCAACTTTCATCACATTCTTAATTCCATACGTAATAACCGCCTTATAGGTACTTTGTAACATTAACTGATACAATTCCAGTCTTGGCATTATACTCTCATCAGGGCATACCATCAGGCGGTCGACTGAAAAACATCGTCGTCTTGTTAGCAATTATAAGCAACAAATGCGTGATGATGGTGCACATTGCTTTCGAAATTAATCCGTTTCATGTTCGAGTCCATATCTAGATCGACCCAGCCAATATCAACACCACCGCCAACAACAGCATCTGTCGGCTAGACACAACCACCACGCGGTAACATACGAGTACATATTTGCGCCTAATGAGACAAGAGCCAGCATAAATCCATTGGCTTGCATGACGCATGACGGCATCCGACTTGGTAAACAAGACGCGCGCACTCGGATCAGAAAATAAAGAATCACTACGCATCGCTCATAAGCAGCTCACATACTGGACGCGGCATCACACTCTCCTGACCAATAGACCGTGAACAGACACACACACACACCCTAGACACGCTGGAACTGAACTGGGATTATATGACGACACCGGCTGTCAGTGCCATCAGTACACTTGCGCCAATTAACCTCCTTGTAACAATGTCGTGAATTAAATTCCCAAGCTTGGTCTCGGTAACGACACCAATGCTCAACTTACCCGACTTCATTGAGGGTCCAGATTGTGTACTAGCGAAGCGAGGAAGCATCAACTGATAACCAGTTTTCTCACCTGGTTCCATCTCACACTGTAGTGGTGGAATTTCCCCACCTTGGCTTCCGCACTGTGAGCTGGTGTATGTGCCGTCCAACCAATGTTGGTGGCTTGAATCGTGCCCATCATTGAATTTTTTTCTTACCACGGTCTAGCCTTCAACCTGCCATGACAGCGAGCTGGGAAGGTTTCACTCCCACTCCACGGCTAAGTGAGAAACCTGATTTGGAATGAAGATAAACGCATTATCACGCCTTCGGGAGGTGGAGCTTCAGTCGCGTTATAACCGCTTTTTACAAGTTATTAGTCGCATAGAATGGTGGAAGGTTCAGGTTACTGATGGGAGTTAAGTTATCTCCGGCGAAATGGTGGTTGCAAGTTGCAATTCTTGGAAGAAGTTGTCAACATTCTTTACAAAGGGAGTTTATTCTGGTAAAAGGTGGTAATTCGATGGCGGTAAAATGAATTTCAAAAATTGGTTTTAAAGAGTTTACGAGTATGATTGACTCAAATATCATATTAGCATAGCTTCAGATTGAAGCGTCATTAAAGAATGTATTCATGGAGACGTTATAAATACCTTAGTGAATAGTTTAAGGAGAGACATTTTCTGATTTATTGGTTTCAATACAATGTGTCTGTAGATATTATTTTTATTTACAATAAGAGTAGGTAATATGGACTACCAGCTTTTCTGGCCACAAATAAATGCAGTCGTAGGTGAAAACTATATAAATTCATATGCAAGCTCCTTAAACATACATCAGCTCAATTTCAGCCACTGGCGAAGACGCGTTTTTGAGTTGTGTTCAGTTTTTGAAAAGTGGTGTTGCCGATTATTTATTCCACGTTAGTGTTCTTCTTTTTTCTGACATTAAAATGTGATTTTGTTGGTCCATTGTTTTTTTAAATACAAAAAGTGAATGTAAAATATGATATGTGCATTAAAACAAGTTGATTAAGAACTAAAGTTTTTTTTTAAAATCATTGTTTTTCCACTTCAAGTGCTGTGGCTAATGTGGACTACCAAAGGGTGGGCTAATATGGACTAGTAGTCCATATTATCCGCCGTAATATTGTTAGAAAACAGATATATATATTTGGAGCCAAGAATACTGGGCTGGGTGCCTAAAAGCAATATTAAATTGTTGTACCTCCCAAACAGGTCGGGTAATACGGACTAGAATAGGCTATGTTAGGTGCTTCTGACCAGGGTCAAACGGTCCATTGTGTCCCCCTTTTTGTGTATGGAACATGTAAAAGCTCTTTATCGTTCGGTCGGTCCAATAGCGAACCAACCTGAGCTTTTTATGAATCGTATCATGTTCTTTAGTGGAGCTTGCACAAGATCACTTAGTTCGTCGAAAAACCTGTTACCCATGTGATGTTTGCGTCAGTTTTGTAGATTTGGCCAGTCACGTAGCAAGTGTTTTATACTTTCTGTCTCTTCCGCGTCTTGACAGCTCCTGGAGTTGTCGGGTAAGTTAATGCCTAGTCTTACCGCCATTTCCCCTATTGCGCAGTGTCCTGTAAGTGCACCTATCAAGATGCGTACTTCTTTTTTGTTCATTGTCAGCAGGATTTTGGTTCTTCCTTCATTCAATACCGGCCATAAGTTGCGAGATATGATATAGTCGCTTCTGGTAATCCATGCGGAGTTGATCAACTCTTTTGTTTTGTGGTCGATTTTCCTTTTTAGTACTTATGAATAGGATGACACCAATAGGTACTTCTATTGATGGCAGAGTAATACGGATTAAGCGGTCCAAATTACCTGCCCATTTTTTAAATGTTTTTGTGTTACTTTCTTATTATATTTTTGTTATATTTTTTGTAACCTGAATTTAGGTTTTTGTTATTAGTTATATATTATAGGTAATGGTCCAGTCTAGTACTTAAAATAAATAGCAATGTAAAAGCTTACATTATCTGCGTTTTAATGGCAAAAACAAGATTGGTGATTCATATAAACTTCCCTTACTCTATTATTTTTTTTTAATAAATAATTGGTGGGAACTCTATAAAGTTATGTACTTATGTACTTCTTAGGCTCATCATCTGATGATACTAAGACTATTTGCAATTTTTTTGCAGACTACTTTAATCCAGTGTATTCTCTTGATGATTTTCATTCTGACAACTCATCAAATTTGGAACCTTTGATCCACCTTGGTGATTTACAATTTGATAAGTTGGATGTTGAAAAGGCTCTGAGCGATCTTAAAAGTATTAAATGGGAGGGCCCTGACGGTATTGCTCCAATTTTGTTATGTTAATTATCTTTTGTAAATCTATTGCTTCTGGACGCTTCTTAGATGTTTGGATGATATCTCATATTGTTCCTATTCATAAGTCTGGCCCCAAACAAAATATTTGTAACTGCCGGCCCATTTGCAAAATTTCTTCAATTCCAAAACTTTTTAAAAAGCTAATCTACAATAAGTTGTCCTTTCTTTTTAAAATGTCTTATCATTTCATCAACATGGCTTTATGAAGAGTAGATCAACTTCCACAAAATTAGCAATTTTTTTGCAATTTTGTCATACAAAATTTCGAGAGGGGCTTGCAAAGTGATGTGATCAACACTGACTTCGCTCACATGTCATTAATCTCAAAACTATCTGATTTGGGCTTTCACTCAAACTTACTTAATTGGATCAAGTCATACTTATTCAATCGGATCCAATTTGTTAAAATCGATGATTGTCTCTACAAAGCCATAAGAGTAACGTCAGGTGTTCCTCAAGGTAGTCATCTTGGCCCTTTACTATTCCTGTTATTCATTAGTGACCTTCCGCTAGTAATCAAACATTCAAAATGTCTTTTGTTTGCGGATGACCTGAAGATATTTCGATCAATAAAAACGGAATATGATTTCAACCTTTTACAGGAGGATATCACCGCCCGCCGTCGATAATTGGTGTGACAATAATAAATTACTTCTGAATATTTCTAAATGCCAATGCTTCACACTTTCTAGGGCTTTTTAACCTGTTTTATACAATTACACCATAAAACTAAATTTTACACTAGCTATTGTAATTTGTACTAGCCATCATAAAGTGACAATTTGGTAGGCCCAAGAATAGATGGGTGGATCAAGTCCGACATCTCTCCTGGACCGGTCTGGGAATTCCTCCTAATGAATTGGAGTCAATGGCGAAGGATCGAGAAGGGTGGAGGGTCCACCTGAGCATCCTACCCCCGCGACCCTCATGAAGGATTAGCGGCCATTGAAAATGTATTTATGTATGTATGTATGGTGTTTCTATTGCTTTTCTTGGTACAACCCCATAGTTGTATACCATACGTCCACACTGGCCTTACGACTTGCTTATATATAAGCAGTTTGTTATGAAGGCTCAACTTCGAATGTTTTCCGAGTGAATGTCGACCTCATCGCGTTTATTTTTTACGTGCGATTTCCATTTAAGCTTGACATCTTCCTAAATATTTTGCTCATTCGCGTACGGTATTTGACCCGAGTTTAAATATACAGGCAATCTATCCACGTTTTTGTAGGTAAAGTTGACGTGAGTAGATTTGCCTTCGTTAAGAACAATAAGCCAAGAATTCGTCCAAGCGTGGACTTTATTAATAGCATGTTGAAGCTTTCCAGTTGCTGCTTCAATAGTATCGCCCGTTGTCAATATCGCTGTATCGTCCGCAAACGTCGCGACGACACAGTTTCTTTCTTGTGGGATATCACGCGTGTAGAGTACATATAGAAGTGGGCCAATGACACTTCCTTGTTGGACTTCGGCTTCAATCTCCTTGAAGTCAGAGTAACCATTTCCGTGCTTAACATGAAAGACTCGCTCGGTGAGATACGATAGTAAGATTAGAAAGAGTTGCGTGTCAGTAGTAGTTGCAATTTATACTCCAAGCCTTTCTGCCAAACCTTATCGAAAGCTTGTGAGACGTCAAGAAATACACCACAACAAACCTTTTTTTCTTCCAGAGCTTTCTCAATCACGTAAGTTATTTTGTGGACTTAGTCGATTGTAGAATGTTTGATTCTAAATCCAAACTGATGGTCAGGAATGAGACGTCTTTCGTCGATTACGGGTTGTAGACGTTTCGAAAGTAGTTTTTCGAATATTTTTGAGATAACCGGCAATATGGTCGATATGATTTTTTTTCATTCAGAGGTTTGCCTGGTTTCGGGACCATTATAATCTCGGCGAATTTCCATTGTCTCGGAAAATAGAGCAATCTGAACGAAGCGTTGATCACGTATAGCAGTTTGATAAGAGCTTTGTTCGGCAATTCCTTGACTACCTGCGCCGTTATCAAGTCGTAACCCGGTGCTTTTTTCGTCTTTAAATTTTTAATCACTTCCCTCAGTTTAATCAATGCAACTTGTCAGATGTAAATATATAGCAATGTAAAAACGTACATTATCAGCGTTTTATTGGCAAAAATAAGATTGGTGGTCCATATTATACATATTATACGTACCTCCTTTACCATATTATTATTTTTTAAATAAATAGTTGGTCGGAACTCTATAAAGTGTTCTAGCAACTAGTAGTCATTTTTTATTAATGAGAGAAAAAGTTAATTTGTTATACAATTTACAATATGCATTGGCTTCTGCCGTCAGCCGATAGGGAAAGTTTTAACCTTTAATTGGTATTATTTTATTTAAAGTGATGGACAAATGGAATCAAAAAGACTCTTTTATAATTTTTTATTGTACAGGACGTTTTCTCTAGCTACCACATTCTATGTGGTTAAGGATAACATTTCACCACTCGCTTTGAATATTGTTGAAATTATTATACATCTAATCCCTGCCAGTCATGAAAGTAGTTTTTTTCTCAAGGTCGTAATGAAGTATTTTATATGTGTTTCTTGCTTGACTTTGCTGGGTTTATATTCTAAATATCTCCCGTGCTGATCCCTCGATCTTAATAAGAAGATCCTGTAGTGTATTTCCCAAGGCCGCTTCATTGACAAGATTTTCGTGCAGGGGGCACTATGCTCACGGCCCAGCCTTGCTCATTCACCAAAGAAATGAGGGTTCCTAGTTTTAAGATGCATAGAAATCTTTTGTGGGAGTCGACGACTTGGTTGTTACATTACTTTCGAAATTATTGAAAGTGTTAATAGTGGTGGTAGTCCAGTTTCTAAGTGCAGCATGTACGAGGGTGGGTTTTTAAGTTCGCGGAAGGGGGTGTAAGAAGTGAAAATAAAAATGCATTTTTTTTTATCAATGTATTCACCTGGTGCCCTAATACATTTTTCTGATCTTTCAATTAGCTTAGCTTAGCTTCTAAAAAAAATGTTTTGTCTTTGTCGGAAAAGTAAGCCGAAACTGCGTCCTTCACTTCTTCATCGTTTGAAAACTTCTTCACACGAAGTTCGTTCTTCAATTTTGGGAAAAGATTACAATCGGTGGGAGCCAGGTCAGGGCTGATCCAAAATATCGAAGCCCACCTTATGCAGGAGCAGCCAACGCAATATGACTCTTGTGAACAGGCGCGTTGTCGTACAGCAGGACACCTTTGGTTAATTTCCCCCTATTTTTTCTTTGATGGCTTCTTTCAACCAATCTGTAGGCGCCGTGGCGTAAGTAGTTAGTGTGCCGGATCACTACGCGTGAGGTTCCAAGTTCGAACCCCAGAAAACATCAAAACGTTTTTTCACGGTCCCACCTCTCGCGAGCGTCTGACAAACATCCGAGAGTATTGTTGTCACGAAAAAGCTTCTCAAATCGCCATTTGGATACGGCACTAAACTGTAGGTCCCTTCAATTCGTGTGATCTTACGACTGCTTCGAAAATGTTCTGCTTTGTACTCGGCGCAATATTCTTTTTACTTAAACACCTTTTCAGCTGCGAAAGATTGCGCGTTTTGATTCCCTTAGCTTCTCCTGGAGATACTTTTTAAACGTTTAAGGGGGGGTCCATTATTCATTGCTAGCGTATCGACCTCGT
Organism: Brachypalpus laphriformis; assembly: GCA_945910035.1. Taxonomy (NCBI): domain Eukaryota; kingdom Metazoa; phylum Arthropoda; class Insecta; order Diptera; family Syrphidae; genus Brachypalpus; species Brachypalpus laphriformis. The sequence goes on from OX246754.1 coordinate 286,311,048, forward strand.
CCGTTCCGATACGAATTCCACATGTGACAGTACTGTTGAAACTTGTTAATCATGATTTGCATCATGTCTGGGCTTTTCGCAAGTATAATGATTGGTGCGTTTTGGTGAGAATTATGCAAAGCAAAGTTAAAGCTTCTCCACAAAACGATTCCAAGTCAATCTGATTTAAGACTTTTTTTTATTGTTTGAAGATTGATGATTGAATTCAAATTGAATTAAAAAGTATGAAAAAGTTGTGCTTAAATTTGTAAAATACTGCTAAATAATTCAAGTTGAATGAAAAAGCTTTTCTCAGCGCCATCTGAAATTTGTAGCGTAAAATAAACATCCCAACTCAGTTTTGACTGAAAAAAAAACTAAAGTGGTTCCAAGTCACTTTTTGTTGTTATACTCCGTGTTAAATCTTACTTCACTGAGAAGCGACGTCTCACCAAAACGCACCAGATGTCGTCAGCGCAGAGTAACAGCTTTATATGATAGAAAAACCCACGAAAGGTATTCCTCCCGGTAAAAATTCAATAAGATCGTCCAGAAGATTGAAAACAGGAGGGGGCTTAAGAAGCATCTTTGCGTAACATCTGATTTCGATTGGAACCAGTCGGATAAGGTGTTTCCATACCAGACCGATGCTGTGTTGTTGTCTTCATACATTTACTGTAGCACTCTTAGCATTCTGTTTGAAAGGTTGCTTAGTTTAAAAAAAAGGGCCCCGCTGTCAATGGAATCAAAAGCCGCCTTAAAATCAATAAAAAAAAGTAGTTAGGTATGTGCTTTCTCTTTTTTTTTTTTTTGTAAAAAAGGAAACCCAAATCACAGAGCACTCAGACTCTCTTTGGTCCATTGTACTACCAGGCAGGAACCTTTCTTTGGTGCAGTGGTTGGAAAAACTTCGATTTAATTCGTTTTTCTTTATTTTTTCGGGTGACTGATGATTACTGTTCCCCGCTGGGGCTTGAACCTGCACTCATCGGCTAACGAGCAAACACACTACCCACTGCACCACTGCCACCCATATATGCTTTCTTAGTATCTTAGAAAGTATGTAGTTTCTTACCCTTGTCCAAATATGAATAATTTGTTGGACTACAATTAACATATTTTTTTTGACGACTGACGGTATTACAATTAAAGACGCTGTATGCATTCTAGCAATTATTTTTTAGTAGGGCAGAAAACTACATAGGCACTATGAGTTAAGGTTAAAATAGTGTACAATTTTTTCAGCTAACTAGGTACAACTAAGTTTCCTTATCACGTAATTGAGTTTTCAAAACATATTCGCTTTGGCATGGCAGGCAGGTTTTAAAAAAATACATCTGCTGATACCGCCATATTACTTTAGTTCGGATGGTTTCGTTCTTTTTAGCCAACGCAAAAGGTTTCACACGTCCAGAATTTGGATTATGGTATTATTGCAATGACCCTGAAAACGAATACGAAGCTTGCGAGCAAAGTTTATTATTTCATCTTCAACTATTGGTATCTCTAGGTTCGGTCAGGTTAGGTTATGTTAAGTTGAATAGGATTATGAGGATTATGCCCTTTCAAGGTTATACCCAAAAAGAGGGTCCATATTTTCGTCGGCGAGATATGCCGATACCCGCTTTATGTCTCTATCTATGCCGCCGTTGTATCTCGATCGCTGTAATTAGGGAGTAAGGTTACTTTTAGGCTACTTTTACCAGAATACAAGATCTGGGTTTACCTTTATCTAGTGTGTACAATGAGTAGTATTCTGGAGTCTTCAGTCCACATAGCAAGTTGTCCACAACCCAAGGCTCTGGGCCAAGACGATATCTTCCCTATCCTGGAGAGACGGAGAAAAGACCGGCAGAAGCCGTAATGGAAAGATGGAGGTTAATCTGTACTAACTGCAACATTATCGCTACAATCGGGTAGAGAAACCTCCACCACGGTCGAGTTTAAGACTTCCGAGTCTGAAGAGCTGGCCAAAAGATCGTCCTCACTCAAAAGAATTTTGTTGAATCAGTCATCCGTCTCCATGTCTGACATCAGGTGGTCGGAAAAAATACCGTGAATCAAAAGACAAAATGAGAACGCAAAGAAATTGAAGCGCGTGGAATAGCAAGAAATATACAACAAGCATTAGGCTTAGGCTAAAGACGACGTACAAGTTCGGCACAGAAACATATATGAAGATATATGAATGTATATGAAGAGAAACTACATAAATGTAGGTGAATACGAACGGTAGATCATAAACTTAAGGGAAAAAGTATTGCTATCCTTTACTTTTATTGTGCAATGCGGATCAATATGCAGTATTCTTTGTATGCGCCTTACAATACCGCAGTGAACAAAAAGGACGAGGATTCTATTTTGATTAAGTATGCATGAAATGAGAAGTCGAAAGCTACTGTGATGTTAAGTGTATATGGCACAAAACGGTCACCATCGTTTCTCAAAATGAAAGACAATTCTTAGAGAAGAGGTGCTAAATGAAATCATACTCAGAGTTCACGAAAATGGATGGATGGATGATAAATGTCTGAGGAAGATACGTCAGAAGCTATTGATTAAGCCGAAGTAGAAAAATGCTAATTCGCGATGCAATCAAGACAATTAGCAGACAAGATAAAAAATTGATTTGGGAGACTAAAAACCAATTTGGTGATAACGCCTGATCTAAAATATTTTGGTTAATACGAGTAATATAACCATACGTACATTTTTCAATTCCAGTTGGTTCTTAGCTTTTTAACCTATTCTCGACTAGGTTTAATGGAATATTTGGTATGAGGTTCAGTTGGAATAAGGATTGAAGTTGGCAGACGAATCGCAAAGATGGACAGATAGGCTCAGCGTAGAATACATAAGTTTCGTTTTTGTTTGCTAAGACTGTAATCTGCTAACATAATTTTATGTACAAAATCAGCATCTGCAAGATCATTAACTGGGTTCATTGTATTCGCTTCCTAGTATTCCATATGTTCGAATCTGCAATAAAATAAAAATAAAAAAATAAAAGTGACGTTAGGTTACAACACCAGAGTTTTCTACAAATTGTTCATGTTTAATGCTCAACAAGAAAAGTAAGAAAGAAGCTTTCTAACTGCATAACTGTTGCATCGTATAAAACCATATTAATCGAATCATCAATCAATCCAATCACTTGCTCGCAGGTGCACTTTAGTATCACCTGGGCGCATACTCACAACACATCACCCTACTTTTAATAGGCAACCCAGCAACTTATAAAACGTGTTACATAACTCCAAAAGCAATGTCTACCCACCCAATTCTAAGGCAGTCCCCATAATGCCAACCAAAAAAATTCACCAAACTGCAACGTTAATTGGTTTCCGATTTGATTCAGTGCACACGGCTGACGTTAAGTAGTCATCCAGCAAATTTTTAACGGCACCAAGCACCGAGCTCCAACATCTCAGCCTCTGCTATATGCCAATCGAAAGGAAACAACCCAGGCGTAAATAAAAGTCTCCCAGGAGGGAAACATCTTAATTAAGGATCTAGAAGCCTCCTGCTGCTGGTGGTGGTGGTGGTGGTGGTGGTGGTGGTTGATTGCTGCTACACTAGCCACGGCGTCTTAACTGCTCGACAGTAATGGCTTTTTGAATGCCCCAGCAACTGGTACTTGGCTGCCTTGGTTCCTGCTCTAAATGCCCACCAATTGAGTGATTATTTTGGTTCATTGTGCGCTTCACTCTCCAATGTGATAGTGTCCTGCCTTCAAGCGCCTGCCTCTGCCTGCGCACATTTAATTGCTGAATTTAATGTTCATTTGATAATATGTTCCTGGTCGCCATTAATCCGGCATTTACGAGTATGGTCACTCACTCAATCAGTGCGAGAGTGCGAGGCAGCATGATGAGGACGACGACGACTCTGCGATATGTTGCCAATGGTCTCGTCTGGCTCCTGCGATGTATCTCAATTTTATGACCGTTTGTCATTTGCACTGCATATAGGAAATCATAAAAATCATTCAGGACGACGACGACGATGACTACGCTTGATGGATGGACTGGTTGGCTGGGCCAGTAGGTGGAACTCAGTAGGGGCCAACTTGAGGCTGTTGCCAATTTCAGACGCGCGATTCCTCCTCAGCTATATTTGTATCTCTTTAGATTAATGTCGGCAATTAATTTCGACGAAATTAGGTAGAACACATCTCGCGAATGTGATTTTTTGGTTTTATGACGATGCAGATGCTGCAACGACTGGTTCCGAGAAATAGGTACCTGGCCAGAGCCATTAATTGGCGTTTTGTTGTGAATGCGCACAGTTTCCCCATACAAATAGTTCAAGTTAGTGAATTTATTGGGTGAAATCTCTTCCCACTATCGCTGCAGCCCACCTCACTAATTGGTGACTAAACTATTCGTTGCAGACTTGGTCGTCATTGATTCTCTCTGTCTCTCTCTCTCTCTCTCTCTCTGGCTGTATCCTCCTAGATATGTGACAGTCATTTCTTTGAGGAGAAACCCACACGCCTGCCCATAATCGTACATAAAAGTCAACTTTTAGAGCAGAAATCCGTTTCAGAGCTCCTTGAGGCTCTCTGAACCTCTAAAGCTGTTCTTTCTGAGGAGCACAATCAGTGTTAGGTTTGGCCAATAAATTAAACCACTCGAGGATATCGTTGTCGTGGCTGTGGTTTCCGTCTCATTTATGGGATATTCCGCTGTACCTAATAACCGTCGTTTGTTGCAGTTACTCGTGGCCACATGTGTATCTATGGCACAAGCGAACGGGCACCACGGGTATATAAAGACATTTATTCATTCATCCATTCTAAGGAGGTTGTGTGGTGTGCCAGTGCCACCCGAGCCACCTTTCAGCTTTCAATGGGATAAACAAAGCGAAATGGTGAAATCCATTCGCGGAGGACGAACGTCTTTAGTGGAGCCTTAGATGAAACCAAATTAAGACGTTTTTGTTATGCAGCGCTTAGGAGAGCCTTATTTATGGCTGCACTGCAATACTTCGTTGATATCTCATTGTGGCTGCAGAGCCTTCGTGGTTATTGTCACCGGTGGCTTACACTTTTCAGTATGACCACATTAACCGTGCCTTGCCAGTCGATATTTAGTGGTGGTGTTGTTAAGAGTTTAGTTGAGTGCATATATGAGTATACACTGATAAAAATGTTTCACCTGTTGACTGTGCAGAATTTCTGGCTAATACACAACAGTTTACAATAATTGCAAGAGGCTAGATTCCTGCTAGACCAGTTGAGTCCCATACTTAAAGAAGTGGGTTATGTTTACCACAGTCCTGCAGGATATTAATCTTTACAATTTTGAAGCGTGAGCAATTATCATAAGATAAGAGATGCCATAAGTGCTTAAACAATGTGAACGAGAGAAAACCTTCACCTAACTCGGATATAAGCAAAATCACACCGAAGACTCTAGAAGCAACGGTACGGAAATGTCAAAAATATCAATGAAATATTCATCCATGTCATTTAAGACATGTTTAAGGGATTACTTTTCCTTCCTGTATCTCCTTTTGAGTCCTACGGCCTCTACTACTTATATGCGCCATCTTGTACGATTACTGGCAATGTGCCTATTTTTGAACTATTCTGCGCCATGTTCTCCTTGGACCGCAAGGTATTCACCATCCTGGGTTAACAGGTTCCATTATAGCATGGTAAGCTATCTAATCCACTGCCACTTCCGTCGTTGGATGTTTGCGCCTATTGGCTTCTGACCCGTTTTCTGGTAGAGGTTTTCGTAAGAGCTACGGTTGGGCCAGAAAATCCTTAAGATGTTTTGCAGGCACCTGTTAATGAACGCTTGTACCTTTTTCGTCATTGAAATGGTAATTCTTTATGTTCTGCATCTACATAACATCACAAATTCAACGTCGGGGCGGAACAGCCTCAGTTTGGTGTTCAAACTGATTGCATTGCTTCGGTATATTTTGGACAACATCCCGAACGCGGACTTTGGTTTGGTGATACTGGAAATCCTCTACTTTCTTTACTGGTTGTCCACCAATACATATTTGAGCTGATGAGTTTGTTCCAAAGCTTATGATTTCAGTTTTTGTCATATTAATGATAAACTTCTTCCACGAAAGGCGACCCTATAACGGTTAGGTTAGGTTAGGTAGGGTTATGAGGTTATCATAAAATACTAGGCACCAAAGTGGGTCCATCGTGATCCCTACAGAACCTTCACGGCAGAAGACCTAAACCCATTCTCCCAAGCAATTAATCTCCCTACAGAATCTGAAGAGATCCTTGTTATGGTTCAGTGACCTCACCTCTTCAAGGTTATAGAAGAAGTATCTACCAAGGTACTTTAGCCTTGTCCTGGCAATTCCTTGACATTCACTGAGTATATGAGTTATATCCTCTGAGACATGTAGGTTATCGCAGTACCTACAAATATCCGTATCGGATGACCGTAGTCTCATGGCATGCCTCCTTAGGAGACACTGGCCAGAGAGTATTCCTATCGTTGTTCTTAGCCTTGATCTTCTTCTTCTTCTTCCTTTTATCAGCGAGGCTATGATCCGAAAAGGCTATGAAGAAAAGAGATCACAGCCCTCCCACTTCACCGCATTTCTACTGATCCGCCCGTGGGGTTCGTCTTAGCCTTGATCTATCTAATTTAATTATCTCCCCAGATTTTCTGTGGTCTAACACAGGCCACAAGGCCTTAGACACTCTGTGACCATCTAAGTTTGACCATCTTAGATTAGCCGTGTCAATGATTTTATCACGAATAATTCCCTTAGCAACGCACTCTGGTGGCTTAATACTACCAATTATATCGCTACGTGGGAGCCCCGCTCCTCTTTTAGCGAGCACGTCGGCTTGCTCGTTGCCTTCGATATCGCAGTGTCCAGGTACCCAACATAACCTGACTCAGTTCTGCGTACATAATGTACCATTGTGCGGCAATTCCTGATTATCTCAGATTTGGTGACATAAGACTCTAGCGCCTTTAGCGCAGCCTGACTGTCAATGTAAATGGCGATATTCTTATCGGATATTGATCCCATCTTAAGTAATTCCGCAGCTTTAAGTACAGCTAGAACCTCTGCTTGGAACACACTGCATGTATCCGGAAGTCTCAGGGCCACCTGTAGGTTCGTATCTCTCGAGTAAATACCTGACCCCGTGCCCTCACTGGTCTTAGAACCATCAGTGTATATTGCAATCTCGTTATGGACAGAGACTGACTTCCTTCGCCAGTCCTCTCTAATAGGATACAGAATTTCTTATGGTGTGTCGAAGTCAAGGGTGCCAAGTATATCGTCCGATTCGTCAGGGATTCCGGGAAAAGATTCCTTGAGAATGGAGCTGTGTTCTATGTTATTAATCCTGAAGAGACCATCGTTAGTGAGCCGAAGCGCACTTTTGCCCGCTTGAACTTTAATTTGTAGGTCTAGTAGGAAAATATACAGAAAGCTCTCGAGTGCAGCCGTAGGTGTTGTGCGTAGAGCACCTGTGATGGCAATGCAGGCTGTTCTTTGTACCATGGCCAACATATCCCGTATGTTTTTCGTATTCGTTGCTTTCCACCACACAAGAGCCCCATACCTAAGGATGGGTCTGACTATCATGATGTATAGCCAGTGCATCATTGCGGGCTTCTGGCCCCATTTTTTCCCTGCGGTCCCCTTACAGATGAAGAGAGCATTATAAGCCTTGCGGACTCGTTCCTGTATGTTAAGTTTCCAATTTAGTTTCCTATCTAGCATTATACCAAGATATCTAGCGCATCCGAAAGGGAAAGCTCCACCCCTGCTAGCTTAGGCAGTTTGAAGGGTGGTATCTTGTATTTTCTGCTAAAGAGTACCAATTCTATTTTCTCCCGGTTGGCGTGTAGTCCACACCCTCTAGCCCATTTTTCGAGTCTATTAAGAGCTGATTCCATCATTTCACTTAATGTGTCAGTAAATTTGCTCTGAACTAAAATCAAAGAATCACCACGTCGTCTGCGTAAGCAGTGACGCTTATGTCTGTATTGCTTAGTTCTTTAAGTATCCCATCGATGACTAGAACCCAGAGGAGGGGTGAGATAACGCCTCCCTGGGGAGTCCCCCTGGTAACGGATTTTCTTATTGAACTATTCCCGATAGTGCAGTTAATGTTCCTACTGCCGAGCATATCGCAGATCCAATTGGTAATGCTATGCTCGACATTCATAGATTCTAAGGCCTGTTTGATGGCCCTTTCTTCTACATTATTGAAAGCAACTTCTATGTCTAGGAAGGCTGCTAGTGCAAATTCCTTATGGTGGATGCTAGCTTCTATCTTCCCTACTACGTCGTGTAAAGCTGTTTCCACCGATTTTCTCTTTAAATATGCATGTTGAGCTTAGCATAGAGTGTCGTTGCAACACTTACTTCTGATGTGAATATCAATAAGTCTTTCAAGTGTCTTGAGAAGAAATGACGAGAGTCTTATGGGTCTGTAGTCTTTCGCTGAAGTGTGGCTTGGTTTACCTTCCAAAGATGATTAGTCCTGTAACAAAATTAATTTTGGTAGAGAGATATTCTTGCGGTTGCCAGATGGACATACAAATTATGCGCTCTCTTGGCCTGTATGGTATTATGTCCAAATGCGGTTTTCATATTTATTGGGGTTGTCTATAACCCGTGCGAGCTCTTGTATCGGCTGTGTTAGATTGCAGCTGGTGGCAAAGGCCTTTGTCCTTTGCTGCTTGTCTTCCAGCATCATCATTTCTGTTGGAGTGTCGTAACCAATTTGGATTATGCACGTTGAAGTCTCCAAGGATAGTAATTACGGCTGTTGGGGGTTTAATCTATGTATATCCAGTCGAACTTTCGTATAAATACGGAAATAGTTTCGTCGGTTGGTCATCGTTGGGGTAGCGGTAGAGATTGCACACAAATTAGATGGAACAATATACTATGAACTTTACCCATATGACGTCCAGAACATTAGGCTCTATCGACTCCTCCCTCAGGCAAGACAAATTCGATCTAGTAAATAAACAAAGGCCTCCCTTACATTGAAATCGGATATGTAAAGGAGATATGTTGAGTCGGTTAGTGAATTAACTTGCATTTCTGTTTGCATAAGCATATGAGCCTTGTTTTGCCTTAGGTGTTAATGGATGCTGTTCACGATTATATTTTGGCACCCAGGTTTCTAATGTTACAGAAATTTACTACAAGATTCGGATTATTGGGCAATACCTTAGATGGACAGGACGGTCCATGTGGTTGCTGTAGATTGTCAGTTGCATGTTGTATTCCTTGAAATAGTCCTCCCGGAGATATGAATGGGGAACGAACTTACCTCAGGAATATTTTATCAGACATCATGGCTTTTGGCCTAACTATTTGTTGCACCGGCGAATCTGCCAAGCTCCGAAACGTAATCACGACTTTCTTCTTCCTTTAATCAGCGAGGTTATGATCCGAAAAAAAGGGATCACGACCCTCCCACTTCACCGCATTTCTACTGATCCGCCTGTGGGGTTCGCCTAATCATGACTATTTCACGAAACCTATAGCAAGACAAGGTGGTTTCGCACCGAGCAACAGGTGAGTGGGTCCCTATCTACCACCTCACTCCCTTGATCTAGCAAAAAGTAGAGAAACCTTTGAAAAAGAACTCACTTTTCTACATGCTTACTACATGTAAATTTAAATATTTACTGCACATGTACATACATATATTTTTCTCAGTGTATTTATTGTCCTCTACTTTGTGGAACTCCCTGTATTGCTCGTTTTTATAGTCTCCTACTAGTTTAAATATGTAAAATTGGTAATGGGACAAAGTGCACAATACCATCCTCCCTCCAGTCTGCCTACCACAGGAGTAGCACCTTCAGCAAGTGATTATCTTAGCTATGCAGTCAAGGTTTGTTTTCGAATAATTACTTGGAACAAAGTGTTTCACTGCTTTTTGTCGTCGCTCCTTACTTGCCTTAAAAAGGCGTGCAGGTTGCAAAAAAAAAAACCGTATGCAAGGAAAGGCACTTTGTTTGGCAGTTGGATGGTACAATGAGGGGGTATGCCTGAGATGCAGAAAAACCATTTCAATAGAGGCGTTGGTTTGTTCATGTGATTAGAGCACAAATGTGGGAACTTTACCACCGTCGTGGATTTATTGTTAATTTTAAGACAATGCTGAGTTGACGGTAGCACAGCGCATAGCTGCTGCCGGTTGCTGCTACTGTGCTAGGGTAGTCTGGGGTTAGCTAATGAAGATGATGATTTCTATTGCATTTCAAGTTGCAGGCGTAGATTAGCTACGTAAGTAGGTATATCTTTATATGGAACAAATTCAATGTCTTGCACTTGATTGTTATTTAAAGTGAGTAGGGCAGCTTGAATTTTTTTCTTTGTGAGGATGTAGGAAAATTTTCAACGAATGTGGTTTGAATTACTTGATGGTCTTATGCGCTTTATGACTCGCTTCTACTATATATCAGTGGGCTACTATAACTCTAGCTCCTTTGTAACCCGGTATGTAGGACTACACGTACTTCCAGATATTTTATCTATAAAAGACTATCAGTTCTCTTGTAATACCTGTCAGGGTACGGAAAAAATAGCTCTCAGAAAAAAGTATGTATGGTGGACCTATGTATTAGTAAGATTATTATGCTAGGTTAGATTGCCTGCCATCAAACCATGCAGCCTTACTCGAATTTCTATGTATTATCGCTTTTGGATATCTGATCTAAAAGAGAGAAAAAGTATTAATGAAAATTAGTTCTAGTCAATTCCGCTCCGCTTTCTCGCTTGGAGTTTGCCCTGTTCTACTTGCCTTCTTGCTTCATAAGGCACTGTTTTGTCCTGAAATGCACTAGAATATGACGCTACGATACTTAGCGCGACTTTGACAGCCTCCTACAAATAAATACTTAAGCCCATACCCTTTTCTACATTTCAATGAAATCCTTTCAAGGGATATGCATTTCGGACTTATGCCCTGTTCACCCACCCAATCTACTAAGTAGAATTTTACATAGAGTAAGATACGAGTATCTTCATTTTTGACCTTCTAGCCATAGTTCGGTGGCGTGTCCAGACATTTTTCAGGAGCGAAATTATCAAAGGTACAGGATATTTTTACATATGTTTCTAGAAAATGAAAGTGGGCTTGGGTCCCCATATGTAACTAGAAACAAAAACTCTTCTGCATAGCTAGTTTTATTTTAGTATAAACTGCTTGCTTATATACATTAAAGTTTATTCAACCTTAAACTGTTTAGTCTCGCGGACCGAATATTGATAACGTTCTTTGTTCGCCAATAGAAATATAAGTGTTTTTGGGGGCTTACGTTCAGTCCGCAGGCTACTGATCACCTATTTTACCTAATTTACCTGATGCCAGTATTACTGCGTCATCAGGAATATGCTACAGTCTCAATAACGATGTTTTCAACTAAGATGCTTCTATTTACGAAAGAGCGAGTGCTATGCAACCTCACAACTCTGACTCCATTTGTCTGGATCTTCTTAGTCCTAGAGAATTCAGCTTCAGGTCCTATCTATTTACTTATCTAGATTGCACTGCACTCAGGGGTTGACCTGAGGCTAAATCAACAATGTCTTCGAGCCAACTAGATTATTACAATAGACTGTATCAAGTTGGTTGAGGTACATACATATGTATGTATGTATGACAGACAAGTGTGCCTGCGATCCAAACCGTTTGCATCTTTTATGCCCTTCTGCTTCTGGGCTTAATTCAAACACGAGCAGCTCACGTATTTCATATTTTAATATTTGTTTCCTTGGGCATCACCTAAGTGTGCTTAGTTTCTCTTGTGTTGGCTGAAAGTATTTGAACAGCGTGGGCTTGATAGAAATTTCTGCGATTCCAATTACCACCGCGAGCTTTTAACCTCTTTTTCGTAAAAAGTCTGACTTGTTATCATCAAACCATTTATTAAAAAGAGGATAACATTCACTATACGTGAGTTTCGGATTGGACCGAAAGCAGTGATCAACCCATAAGCTCATACTCGAATAAGCTATTGCTAAGGTGAATTCATCTTCTACTGCAGCCTTATACTTCGCGTGCCTCTTTGCAGTTCGAGAAAAGGTGCCTAATAGTTATTAGCTCGCGCACTAGCTAGCGAATTGAATCCTGCTCTTCTGTTCCCTTCGGAAATATAAATAGTGCATGAAATTCGATGTCATGACCACATATGCCACAAATTCACCACCACCAACTCACACACGCTGTGGCGTATGTGGTTAGTGCGTCGGACCACTGCGCGTGAGGTTCCAAGTTCGAATCCCAGAAAATACCAAACATTTTTTTCACGGTCCCACCCTCCCAAAACAAATTGCCCTTCGGATACGGCACTAAACTGTAGGTCCCTTCTATTCGTATGAAAAATACAACGCACACAACATGGGTGATTGCGAGAAGCTAGGCTCTGGCAATTAAAGAGCTGTTGCGCAAAATATTTATTTATTTATTTAACTCGCAGACCCCTGTGTCCCGTGACAAATCGATAAACTGTACATAATAAGTACCATTTAGTCAATCAACACCACCCTTATTAAATAAAATAGATATCTTTGCCAACTTAAGAACATTGCCGTAACCGTCAAATGCGAGATTCTCCAACAGTGTCTTGTTATCTTCCACCGATGTCAATAAATGAATGAAATCTCTGCCCATTCGAATACGATTTAGTCCTTTACGGATGGTTCCAAAATGGAAAGCGGCTTAATCCGCCTGAATTCTTCTATACTCCAGCAACCAGTGCCTTTGACAGTCATTCCCGACATATAAACTGCTCTAAGATCAAAGGAAAGTTGGCCATTTTTCCCTGGATCGATGGAAATAAAAGTTTATAAAGTGACCTGGTGCGGCGGCACAAATTGATGTAGCAAGCCCCCTCCTCGTTCAAAATCTATTCTATAGGATTAGCGTAATATACAATTTTAATTTTAATTTCTTGACGTTCAAGAGACACTCGGACTAAGTAAAGGGTCATTCATTAAGCGCAATACATCTTTAAATTTAAGTAAAACGGGTTGTATTTAAGGTTTGGCGGATCTTTTAATTTCAAGTTAAAGAGCATTCGATACCATTATGTTTTAAAAATAACATTGTTCAAACGGCCTCTACGGCTTTGCTTGACGACGGTCATGCAAGTGTTCTAGTTTTGGATGAATCAGGCACACATGCTAGCTTTAATCTCGTCAATCACGTGAACAAAGTTGTCCTCAAGGTGGGCAATTCTTGCTGACTTACTGGCATAGACCGGAAACTTAACGTAACCCCAAAGAAAAAAGTCTAAGGGCATCAAATCACATGATCTTGGTGACCAATTGACGCTGACTCTTCGTCAGATTCCGCGACCCGGAAGCTTCGCCTCCAGTATTTCGTTCGACGTGTGGCAGGTCGCACCGCCCTGTTGAAACTACATGTCGTCAATACTCAAACGATAAATTTCCGACTAAATAAACTCGGTTATCATGGCCTTATACCGTTCCCCGTTGACAGTCACTGTCCGCCCATGCTCATTTTTGAAAAAATAAGGTCCTATTATACCATTGGCTCATAATCCACATCAAACAGTGAGTTTTTCGGTATGCAAAAGTTTTGGCATAATCTCTCTTGGATTTTCATCGCTCCTAAATCGACAATTTTATTTTTTCACGTAACCATTCATCCAAAAATGCGCCTCGCCGTTGAAGATGATTCTTTGACCAAAATTGCTATCGGTTTCCAACTGCTCGAGAGCCCAACCAGCAAATGCGTGACGTATGGAATAGTCTGTAGGCTTAAGTTTTTGGACAATTTGAATTTTGTATGGATACAGGCTATACGCAAAATTTGCCAAGTTGAAGCGTGCAAAGGTCAAGTTATTGAGAGCAACGCGAAACTGAGACGTTTTGGTCCTCGCCCCCGCAGTATGTGCCACCGCAGCAATATTTTCGGTCGACCGCGTGTTTCTCGATAAGCCACTGAATCACTTTCCTCGAATTTCTTCATAATTCGCCGAATGGTGAGCTCGTAAGGACGTTCACTACGACTGTAAATCGTACGTAACGCGCGGAACGTTCTGCGAAAAGAGCGAAGAAGATCTGTTTGATAATAAATTTTTACGATTTCGATGCGTTGTTAAATCATGTAGCACTCCGTGGTAAAATGGTGACTACCAGAGAACAGAATGACACCAGAATAACACCAAAATATTTTCAAATGTGGTCGGAGTCGGCCGTTAAAGTTCTATTATAGCTACTGATACTGAATAACTCTTTATATACTTTCTGTGTTTTTTCACAAACAAATGAAGTTCCATGTGGACTTAAACCTGAACAACCTAATGAGCTTGACAAGTAGACCAAGCCTATTAAAGAGACACATCCACCGACACAGCATGTCACCGCAGCCAGTTTGTATACTGCGCTAGAGAATTATGAGATTTCTTAAGAACTCCTAGCACTAACTCAAAGCGGAAATTGCACAGGGAACTTTTTCGTCAGCCACAATTGCAACAGAGCATTCTGAAATGTTTTTGGAGTCTTTGAGAACCTTCGAAGTCCTAAGCTTACTCCTTACAAACCTGGAACTGTAACTTTCTGTGGGTTTAGATTCGAAAAAAATACGGGAAGAACTGAAAAGAAAAGAACAGAGCAAATTGACCAAGCACTGGGATGATATCCCCCAACTGCTACAGACCAAAGAACCTCTGCGGAACTATAACCAGAAAAGAAGCAGAACCTATTGTACCTTGGACTTTGCATCATAACAGGCGTGATAACGGGTCGTTGTAGATTCAAGGAGCATCTCAGGAAACTGGGCATAGCATCTCAGGAAACTGGGCACTGCAGATTCTGCAGTGACTTCGAAGAAATAGCAGCACTCTTTATGGAATGCGAATATTAGATCCACAAAAGAAGAAACCGCCTGCGTGCCTATCTTTTACCAGAGATGAATGCAACTTCACTGAATAGACTGTAAATACTCTAGTTCATCAAAGAAGCTGGAATATTAATAAGAGTATGTCATCGAGTGGGCGCCGTGGCCTAGTGATTAATGCACCGGGCCACTGCATGTGAGGTTCCATATTGAATCCCAGCAAACACCAACGTTTTTTTTCAGGGTCCCACCTCTCGCGAACGGCTGACAAACATCGGAGAGCATTGTTGACATGAGGAAGTTTTTCAAAAAGACAAAATAAAAATACCTTTCGTATACGGCACAAAATATTAGCTACCTTCCATTAGTGTAAAAAATATAACGAGTGATTGCAAGAAGCTGGCCTTAGGCCCTTCATGGGCTGTTTGCGGAAACGATGTATACATCTTATCAACTAAAGCCCTAGTTTGGGGACACAATAAATCTATTCAGGTCGGAGTCCACAAGCACCTCATAAAGTACATACATATCTACATGTACAGGGTTTGTATAAAAAGTATGGGGAACAATTGTTTCCTGACGTGACTGTACGTCGCAGCGGGCTCGGAAGGAAGCCTTCGAGTCGTGGAAAAGCCGCTGGCAAAAGTGTGTCGACGCTCAAGGGACGTACTCTGAAGAATTTGAAGGTTTAGTAGCAATATCTGAAATAAATCTATCTTTCCGATACTTTTTATATAAACCCTGCCCGGCTAGCTCAGTAGGTAGAGAATGAGACTCCTTATTTCAGGGTCGTGGGTTCGGGCCCCACGTTGGGCGCCAATTTGTTGCACAATTCCGAGTGCAATTAATTATTTCCCGAGAAATAAGAAAAAAAGTCGGCCGCGATCACGAAGGACTAAAAGCGAAAGTAGCAGTTGGCTTAGCCACAGATTATACAAAGGAAGGTTGGGAAAGTGCAACGGCAGCCTGTATGATGCTGCTCTACCGGTTACTCAGCTGGGGTGGGTTTGCTGGAATGTCTGTTTACACATGGATTGTCGTGCTGTCGAAAGTGGGCTCCACCAGATCTTTAAAGGGGATCTAGAAATCTTTTGGGAAAAGTGGATGAGGTGGGCATTCTGAAAGGAATGTCAACAAAAGAAATAAAAAAACAACGAATCGTGCGTTATAAAGGCTCTTTGGGAGCACGCCCGTGTTATTGAAAACTTCGAGAAAAGATTTTTGAGAAAAAAAGCAAAAAAGGAAATATTCAACGAAAATTCATGAATAAATGTTACCGTATGTACGAGTATCTATACGTATATTATTTCTGTTGAGGTCCCGAACAAAGTAAAAAAGAAACATGTCGCTAACAGGTCGCGTGTCCTGCTTTCACCGGAAAATAAACGAAATAAAACCCTACCGGGATTTAACACAAACAAAATAAAACCTACACTAATCGAAAAAGAATTCAAAATATAATTTAACTTATCTGGCTTTTTCTGAGTGGGTATTCAGCTTCCTACTCCTTGCCACGGTAATATTTCTCCTCAAAATCCTCCTCTTACTCCTTCCTTTTAATCCTCTCGAGTCTGCTTCTCTTCTATATCTTATAAGTGGTCCCCTTCTGGACTTTCCGCTCGTAAAAATAAGCAAGCTAACTTGTTCACTACGTTACACTAAAAAAAAGAACTCTTCAATCACTATAGCGCTCTTCTGCACTCGCTCCTGGTCAACCAAGAAGAGCTGAACTCGCCTCAGTACTTTGCCCAACCGACCAGGAGTCTCTCTCTCTCTTAATTTTGACTACCGCTAATTCAGCCATAAAAGACCAAGTGCGGCCTTATGTGCAGTACTCCGCTCATTTGCTGTAGCATGCAACCGTTTCTTTGAACGCCGCTATCCAGCAGATCTTTGCAGCCTTCCAATGGCTCTCTCTCTGAATTCGCCCCAACAATTGGCAGTTCAGAGGCATTTCCTGGGTTAGTTAGGGTCGAGTTAGGCATTTCCTGGGTTCACTCCTTTACCATGATGCCACGTTCACGACAAGCGCTCCTAATTGAGGGTGCTAGTGAACGCAAATTAAAATATTAAAAATAATCAAAAGATCGCGAAAAATATAAAAGAGAAGAAGGAATATGTCAAAGAAAAAAATATATTTGTCACACAACACTTCACGTTGGATATGGCATTGAAGAGCGGAGGTTGTTGACTCTAAACTATAAATGTGTCAAACAACGCCTTGCGTCAGACACTCCGGAGTGAAGAAGCCTGAGTATCCACCCTTATTCCTATGTTGCTAAGCCCGCGTAAACTAACTATCCCGGTGGAGCTTCACGCAGTTTTTAGGAATAAGGGACTAGCCGATGACGTACCACCCCATACTTAAATTCATGGGTAAAGTCGGGCTCTCGGGCATTGCTGAATTTGGACCGAACCTCTTTCAGTCTGTTGACCGCTGCTCATGGTCATTGTTGGGTTCCTCAAAGTGGTGTTGATTGTGGTGCATGTGTTGGCATGTGTGGGTATTTATGTGATGTTTGTATTGTATCTCGTGGTGTATTCGTTCTCTTTATTAAACATATGTGGCCGTGGTCATTTGGGGAACTGCATTGCGATTGATCGGGAAACTACTGACTGCCCAAAACTTGGCTTGGGCCAGTAGCGCAACAATCAAGTTCGTGATGAAGTGCTTACTTTACCTCCTAGTGGTGGTCCCCGGGCAACTATACGTATAAACCCTTATACGTATAGGCCAAAATTGTAAGTGCGGGTTGTCTAGGGCCTTGATTCTAGGCTAGGTAACGTGGGCCAGCAACCTGCGTTACTGAAACCAGCTCGCTACTGAAACCGACACTATGCCTCGGATAAGGACTGATCACATGTTGACGACTTTTGGCTATTGTACCCGGACAAAGATAGGTTTCTGGAATGTAAAGACGCTCCTCGACTCGGGAAGAGAAGGTCCTTACAATGCCAGATTCCTCCAACTGGAAAAGGAATTCATGCGATATAAACTGGACATTTTGGGGGTAAGTGAAGTAAGATGGTTAGAAGCGGGCGAGTACCAGTCTCCAACGCGTAACACTGTACTACTCTATTCTGGAAGACCATCCGGAAGTCCGCGGGAATATGGAGTCGGACTACTGCTAACAACAACAGCACGCAAGGGCCTGATTTCCTGGCAGCCTCATGGTGATAGGATTTTGACGGCCAGATTCCGGACTAGAGTACGACGCGTCACCATCATACAGTGTTACGCCCCAACGAATAGTTCGTCTGAGGACGAAAAGGAGAGCTTCTACAATCTCTTAAGCGCCGTCTTCAACACAACACCAAATGGAGACATTGTCATAGTGATGGGGGATTTGAATGCCAAGGTAGGCAGCGACAACGAAGGGCTCAAGCATGTAATCGGGAAGCATGGACTAGGCAACGGCAATGACAACGGCGAAAGGTTTGTGAATTTCTGCAATGCCAACCGCCTTGTGATAGGTGGCACCATGTTTGAGCACAAGACCTGCCACAAAGTCAGCTGGGTTTCCAATGACAGGCAAGCAACCTCCAACCAAATTGACCATTTTGCTATCAGCCGCCGCTTTAGAAGTAGTCTCCTGGACGTCCGAAACAGACGAGGGGCAGATGTGGGGATAGTACGTGATCACCATCTTATGATAGCTACTCTCCAACTGCGCACTGCTGCAGTTCGAAGATCCCACGACAACACAAGAATGCCCAGGTTCAACATCGATAGACTTAGTGATCCCTCAGTGCGCCAACAATTAAGGGAGCACTTTTCGCAAGGTGTGGAAGCAATCAGCAGCTCAATGCCCGCAACCATCCAAGACCATTGGTGTGCTGTGAAAAATGTTTTTACATCTGGTGCTGAAAGAATTGTCGGTCGATCGCAGGGAAGACATAGGGCGTGGCTTTCCGAGGATACCTGGAGACGGATTGACGAACGAAAACAGCTAAAAGCTCGCGTTGCAGCTACCCCAGCAGCAGGGAGAAGCGAGCTAGAGTCCCTATATCGCATGAAGATGAGAGAAGTTCAGCGTAGCGTACGACGTGACAAGCGCAACTACATCAACGCGCTGGCTACAGAAGCAGAAGAAGCTGCACGGAGGTGCGACAGCAGGACTGTCTACAGAATCACGAAAGAGCTGACAGGTGGTCGCAGCTCCAGCCAATACCTAGTGAAAAGCCTAGACGGCTCCTTGCTCATTTCGGATGAGGACCAGCTCAAGAGATGGAAAGAGCATTTTGCTACGGTTTTGAACCGTGTATTCGCTAGCGATATGCTCCCAAATCAGACTGAGATGCCCGAGGTGAGAAGTTCCCGAATACGCACCACGACTCCCAGTAAAGATGAGATCATTACCGCGATCAAGGCACTCAAAACCAACAAGGCGGTAGGACTTGACGTCATTCCAGCAGAGCTCTTACGAGCAACGCCAACAACATCGGCTGAGCTTCTGCTTCCACTTATAGATAGAGCTTGGGAAGCTGAGAGCTTTCCTAACGAGTGGAAAAAGGGAATGATCGTCAAGCTTCCTAAGAAAGGAAATTTAATGGAGTGCGGAAACTGGAGGGGTATCTGCGTGCTGCCTGCTGTAGCTAAGATAATAGCTAAAATCATCCTTGAGCGAATCAAACAACATCTCGAAGACACACTCGATGCCGAACAAGCAGGTTTCCGCTCTGGATCCTCCTGTGCCGACCACATCAACACCCTGCGGATTATCATCGAACAGTGTGTTGAATATCGATCGCCACTGCACCTGCTGTTCATCGATTTTGAGAAGGCGTTCGATAGTGTCAACAGGGAGTTTATTTGGCGTGCCTTACGCAGGAGAGGCATTCCCGATAAACTAATTGCTATTATCAAAGCTACATATGAAGGCTCCAAATGTCACGTTCTGCACAGGGGAAGGTTGTCTGAGGAATTTGAGATCCAAAGTGGGGTAAGACAAGGCTGTATCCTTTCACCAATATTATTCCTATTGGTGATTAGCGATGTGCTTCATGCAGCTTTGTCGACGGGAAACGGAGGAATTCGATGGACTCTTACATCTCAACTGAAGCATCTTGACTACGCAGACGATGTATGCTTACTCTCCCACAGAATTATGGACCTCCACCAAATGACAGCAGATGTGGAGAGGGATGCAGGTGTCGTCGGGCTGAAAATTAATACGACAAGAACTAAAATCATCAGCCTTGGAACTAACTCATCGGCTCAAATATGCATTGCTGGACAACCGGTAGAGAGAGTAGAGGATTTCCAGTATCTTGGGAGTATTGTCTCGACCGATGGTGGAACCGAACTGGATATAGCCAACAGGATCGCCAAAGCAAAGTCCGCGTTCGGGATGTTGTCCAAAATATGGCGAAGCAATGCAATCAGTTTGAGCACCAAAATAAGACTGTTCCGCTCCAACGTTGAATCCGTGCTGCTATATGGTTGCAGCACGTGGAGAGTGACCACTACTATCACCAGAAAGCTGCAAACGTTCGTTAATAGGTGTCTGCGCAATATCTTAAGGATTTTCTGGCCCAATCGTATCTCTAACGAACACCTTTACGAGAGAACGGGTCAGGAACCAATAGGCACAACTATCCAACGGCGGAAGTGGCAGTGGATTGGTCACACGTTCCGAAAGGGTGACAGCTCCATAGCGAACCATGCTATGCAATGGAACCCTCTAACTCAGGATGGCAGAAGACCTGGCGGTCCGCGGAAAACATGGCGCAGAACAGTCGAGAAGGAGGCACGGCAGTTAGGGAAAAGTTGGGGAGAACTCAGACACATTGCCAGAAACCGTACACGATGGCGCGTAGGCGTAGTAGAGGCCCTAGGACCCACAAGGGGATACAGGACATAAGTAAAAAAAAGTAAGTAAGTGGTCATTTGGGCAACCTATTAGAGCAGTCCACCCTCTTCTTCGTCGTCGCTCGTCTCACTCGTCACTCGTTTACATTGTTGGCGAACGATCCATCCGCATCAGAGGGTTGCCAACCGGCTGTTGGGCTCTGTTTCTCAGAGTACCTGCTTTTGTTGCCCCGTTGAAGCGTGTGGAAAGGTATAAGCACTGAATGGCGGAACCATCCAGGAACGCTTAACGAAACCACTGCTCCAAGAAGACAACAGAATAAAAATGAGATTGGAGGGCCGAAAATGTTGGACGGGTTAGAATAGGTAGGATGAAGGGGACCAAGAATCTAGTGCGTAATTTGCACGTAACAACCCTGTACATCTGGGAGGCCAGAAGATTATCTAATATTATAATAGTACCACCTCAAGTAGCGCCGCCGCTACTGTTCTATAGGAATCTTAGGCTGGTGAGTTGTCCATTTCATTAAATCCATTGAAGAATTGTGAATATCCCACGGATCCTTCCTAAGAATTCTTTGGAACTTTTTGTTTTTATCACAACTTTCAAAACACAGCTTAAAATAAGGTGGTTATATAACCTTTCTCGTCAAGGCATAAGAACACTCTTAGCCAATTTAAAGAGAACTACCTCAGCCACTGACACTACTGTGTCACTAGCAACATCTTTCATAAGGTCAAAGAACACCCAAGTGGATCAAATCAACTCAAGATAATGACTTTTATATCGACTGAATGCAATTGACAGCGACCAAATGTCAAAAAGACCACCTATTAGTCCCCCAATGCATTCCACACCATAAACCTACTACTCTCATGGCACACTACAGATCTAGCTACCTCTCTAGTTCTGCCAATCATCGATGTTGAACTTTCTAATCGACGATCCAAATCGCACATTAATCCAACCAAACCATTCAATTCCTGTTTCTCTTTGAACTGAAACAATTTTAAAATCGTGATTGAGCATCATTTGCGAGATCTCGCCGGCCCCCCCACTACCTGCAAACCGATCCACAGCTCCAAGTCATCAAATTTGCCATAGCATTCGTTTCGCGTTCGAGAAATCGTATCCAACCCATTGGCAGATGAGCACCATGTTATTTGCGTCAATAAAAAGCCTCTGGCAGCCTATGTGAGCTTATACAAACCCGATAGGATTATGATGGCATTCCAAGCCGCATCCTCCTCTGAGCACCAAACAATGGTGATCGTTTAACGTTAAAGAGCGAACGTGTATAGTAATTTCGCTGCCATTAAGCCTGAACTAACAACTTCATCTCGACGAAGTCGAAAATGAGTCAATCAATTCTGACACTAGCAATGAATTGTTTGCGGCCAATTAATAGAAATTATTGTGATTCCGTGGAGTGAGTGAACAACTTTCGAGAGCACGAAATTGTAAAGCAAGTACATAGGAGTACGAGACGGCTCGACTAATTAAAAGTTATAACCTCTTAATGAAGCTACGAATGGAGTCGATAATTGCACAGCACAGGGAATTCCATTTCCAAAGTTGTTGGCCAATTGCAAGAGGATGAGGAAATTCTCTGCGTTCATGGTTATGACCGGAAGATGAAAATGGGAAAGTTCAAGATTGGTTGCTGGTGATTAAGTAATTTTATTGCAAAATGTTTTGCAATAACTTAGTTTTATCACATTTAGGTGCATCGATGCAATTTGGAACGGCGGAAGGGCTTGGGAGTGTTAATGAATGCAGTTTGGGGAGATTGATGCAGAGGTTTCTAGGAAATTGAAATATTAATATTTTATGCAGCGGAGAACCGTGAGACTCCATTGGGAGTAGGTAGCTAGTAGATGTAACTGTAGAGGAGTTTCTGCACTGCAGATCATGAAATGGGTGGGGCTTAATTTTATTTGTTTACTCCTTACCCTTTGCATTTAGTTTAAGTGTCATATCTGTAGGTACAAGAGGCTGCAGGCTATCAATTTTGGATTTATTTTAACCTTAGGCTACTGACTTAGGATGCAATAAAAGGAAAGATAGTCCAAGTCTATTTAGACTTCTTTTGTTGATTGGCAAAATTGTTATGACAATTGTATATCAAGTTTTATTAGTATATGCCAACATTTCAGTGACTATTGAGCATGCTGGGGCTTTCGTACAACCCATTGTCGTGTACAAGAGGGAAACTTTCAACGAAGATTGGACATAGCTAACTATAATACATTCACGCAGTAAACACAGTGGGCTCAAGAGCACCGACTCTATGACGGCGCCAAACACATCGGCAGAACTGCTCCAGCCGCCTATACGGCGACTGTGGGAAACAATTTCCCCAGGAGTAGAAAAGAGGTATGATCATCACACATCTGAAAAAAGGAAATATTATGGATTGTGGAAACTGGAGATGTATATGAGTGATACCGGCCGTAACCACAATAACAGCTAGAATCGCATTAAAGAACACTTAGATTCAACTCCCGACGTCGAACAGGCGGGCTTTCGTGCTGAATCCTCCTGCATTGACCACATAAACACCTTACGGATCATAATCGAACACTGCGTCTGGAACAGGTCTCCGCTACATCTAATGTTTATTGACATCAAGAAGGCATTCGACAGCTTGAATCGAGATGCTATTATCAAGGCTACATACGAGGGTAGCAAGTGTCAATTCTTACGCAATGGTAGGTGTCGGAGGATTTTGAAGTCCAAAGTGTAGTACATCAGGGGTGCATACTGACACCAGCGATGTACTCCTGCCGTAAGGTATTACTTCGCGGGGCTGGTTAGCAATTAATGCTATGCTTCTTGTATTGCTGCTTCAGCTCTCCTTGCCCTCTCAATTATTCGGCGTTTTTTTTGCACATTTGTTATAAGTGTACAAATTTTCAACCAATTCTCCTCTGACCGCAGCATTTGATCTATAAAGAATGTGGACTTGTCAGGTTATTTCTCCATTCCGTAAAGCCATTGCAATGGAATATTGCATGCTCTATATCTTCCTCCTGGTCTGGACAATGTGTACAGAGAGGTGAGTTATCATGTCCAAGTCGGTGTAAATATTTGCGATAGCCGCCGTGAGCCGATAGGAACTGCGTAAAGTGGTAGTTGCAGTCCCCAAACACCCGCTTCGTCCAGACCTCAATGGTGGGGATCAGCTTGTAGGTTCATCTACCTTTTGTATTGTTATCCCACCTGGCTTGCCACATAGCTAGTGATGTAGCCTTCTCCTCTTCCTTTATTCTCTTGGCAATACTGCTTCTTGATGGCTCGAGGATCTCTTTTCGTAGATCCTTACCATCTCATTTGCGAGGATGTCGATGGGGATTATTCCGGCTATGACACAGGCTGCTTCGTCCGATATTGTTCGGAAACCGCTGATTGTTCTTATCGCCTGTATGTTGACGATAGTTTTCTCCGTGTTTCTATCGTCACTAACGCCGCCGCCCAAACCGGTGCAGCATATAGGAGAACCGAGCTAACCACTCTGGATAGTAGAATCCGTCTAGCATATCTAGGTCCACCGATGTTTGGCAGTATTTGAGAAAGGGTTGCCTGCAATAGTGAAGCCTTCTTGCTCGAGTATTCCACGTGTGTTTTAAACCTTAACCTATTGTCGAGCATTACTTCTAAGTATTTGACTGCTTCCTTGGTTCTTATAGTCTGAGTTCCGACTTGAATATTCGCATATTCAACAGCTTTTCAACTTGTTATAAGAACAGCTTTAGTTTTGTGGTCTGCTAGTTCTAGTCTTTCATTTTTCGATTGCTTCATTTGTTGCGGATTCTATTTATTTCGTGGATGTGTTTAGCCACGGTGACCACGGCGATGTCGTCCGCGAACCCGATTATCTTAACTCCTTATGGCAATGCTAGCCGCAGGACCAAAGTGTCGAGTAAACATATTAGGCGATATGACGATGGTTCTCCAGGTTTGTTTCCTTTCGGTAGCAGTACCAAATGTTGAAGCTTCCATGGCCCAGGAAAAACTCCTTCCTCTATACACGTTTGCATCGTGCGTCGCTATAAAAATGTCCAGCCTCTTTTGAACAGCCACATTCACTGCTTTATTGGGGATATACTGGATGTGTGCAGCAGAATCGGGAAGGCAAAACTGCGTTCGGAATGCTACCAAAAGTTTGGAGAAGCAGTGTTCTCAGCTTAAGGACCAACCTGCTCCAGGGTAGAATCAGTACTGCTGTATGGGTGCAGCACATGAAAGGTAGATACCACTGTCACACGCGAGATGCAAACCTTCGTAAATAGATGTCTAAGAATCACCTTGACGATCTTTTGGCCCAGTCGTATCTCCAATGAACAACTTTATATGAGGACGGGCCAAGGATCTATAGACACACTACGGCGCGACGACAACTCCATTGCGAAATACGCCATGCAGTGGAATCCGGTCACCTGTTGCGACGACGAATGAAAAACAGATTTATCTTTCCTATTCCAAAAATTTCAGCATAAATAAGTATGCTAAATTTTCCTAAATAATATTTATATTATTATTGGACTAACTTAACTTAAGCTTACGTTTAGTTCGATTAAAATTAATATAGTTTTAATCCTTGTTGATCGCCTTCCTGCTGCTGCTCCTGTTTCACCAGAATATCAAATAAAAATGCAACCAAAAGATGGCCGTACGAATTAAAGGGCCCAAAAGATGGCCGTACGAAATGAAGGAAACGAAAGATGGCCGATCTAGTTTTTTGTGGCTTTATTCGGTTGGTATCCCGAACGTGTCCGATTGCTGCCAGGTTTGACAACAGGTCACCCAAGTAGGCAGAACAGCAGGACGCCTTAGGCAAACGTGACGCAGGACAGTCGAATAAGAATCAAGCTCTTTGTGAGTTGGAGGTAACTCAAATGCATTGCTGAACTTCGAACAAGATGCGCAGGTGTTGTTGATGCCCTATAGCTCCTCGAGTGCCGAAAGGATTTAAGTAAGTAAATATTCAGATATCGTTAAGCATCCAGCACTATACAATCTAGGCCGCCTTTGTCTTTCGCTACGTACGTACATGCCATATATATATATTTTTTTTTTCCGAGGGTAGGTGAAAATCTTCAACAAGACACTATGAGGATCGACAGCGCGTGCTCATGTGGGATTCTTACCCACTAAAAAACCTCCCTTCAAAACAGACTTGTTTTTATTTTTACTACAACTAAGTATTCGACTTATCAAGTAGTTTTCATTTCACGAAGTAAGGACGTTTTGCAGGGACCTTCCCATTAGAAGTTCCTGCCGGCTCCGCAGTTTAGACGCGGTTACTTATCGCGCTAAGTCTAAAGGTTTGGTTCTATGTAGACGGCGTAGTAAACTTGGAGGACTGTAATATTTACGTGACTTTCTAGTCGACTTCTATGCTTTCTCGCGTAGGTTTGACCTTCTGCCAAGATAGCAGTGTCGTCGGCAAATGTAGCTAGCTCAGTGCCTTCTACTTGCGGTATATAACGGGTGTATAATAGATACAAAACTGGACCAAGAACGCTTCCTTGCGGCACACCAGCCATTATTTCCTTAAAATCTGAATATTCGTTTCCACATTTGACGCGGAATAGTCTATTCGTAAGGTAGTTCTTCAAAATATTATATAGGTGCTCTGGCAGAACTTATCGTAATTTAAACTTTAAGCCTTCGTGCCAGACCTTGTCAAAGGCTTGAGAGACGTCAAGGAATACACTTTCTTCTTCTTCTTCTTTTTCAAATCTTTTTTTCTTCAAATGACTTTTCGATTACATGTGTTAATCGATGTACTTGTTCAACTGTAGAATGCTTACTTCTGAATCCGAATTGATGATCCGGAATCAGATGCCTTTCTTCTATTACCGGCTGTATTCGCCTAATCAATATTCTCTCGAACACTTTGGATATAATTGGAAGAAGCGAAATCGGTCTATAAGACGTTTTTTCATTCGGCGGTTTTCCGGGCTTAAGGACCATTATGACTTCGGCGACTTTCCATTGACTGGGAACATATTCTAGTCTAAGTGCGGCGTTTATAATGAACAGAAGCTTAATTCGAGATTTTCTTGGTTTGGCTTTAAGAACCTCTCCCGTTATTAGGCCGTATCCAGGAGCCTTCTTAGGTTTAAGTTTCTTTATTTCTATCTTAAGTTCGGTAAGTGTTGCATTTCTTATTACGCTATTGGCTCCGCGGCGCAGGTTTATTAGCGGTATATTGTAGATCTTTCCGTGCAGCTAATATTCTTTGTAAACACACAGAGAGTGTCCACTAGTTTTTTGCTACTCATTATGGCTCCGCTAGTTGTAGTCCAAGGGCATGTTAATCATTTCCGCCAGTCGAATATATTTGGGAATTCTTTTTACTTCCTCGGTCCGCGTTCTCATCATTTCGTTTTGATCTTCCCAGGGCTTTCCTTAGTGAACTGACAGTTTCTCAAATGACTTCAATCGTTGAATGCGTCTTCCGGTCCAAAGGAATACTCAGACCGTATACTTGAAGGCTGTAATACAAGTACGTTTCGCTGTAGGCTTACCAAATTAGATACATCTCTGGACTAGTGCCAACCAGTGTAAAATGGAGACAGAATTCATCAACCAATCCGTCGTCATATACGCAGGCAGGTACGAGTATAAAGCAGATCAACGGACACATCTTTTGAGTGGGTGAATTTGAATTGGTCAACTATGTAGTTTGACAATGCACTCGAATATAAATGTGTACATATTACACGAACGAATGTGCAATACGAAATGAAACCACATGATTCGCATAAAAGCTACCTGTCTGGACCTCGGAAAGTTCTCAACGATTAGAACACTTCGAACAACAATAAGCCACGGTTCATTAAATTCATTCACTATTTATCTACCCGCTGTTCAGTTGTCTGCTGCAGTAGCTTAAGACCGCAAATAATACCTACTAATGTTGCAATCAACTGCGCTTACAATGTCTGGCAGTGTTGCTCGTTACTGCAGCCCTTAAGCCCTAAATAAACCACTAGTAGACGTCTTAATCACGTTACATTGTAAATTTTTCTAATAATTGTGCCCAATGGCAACGGTAGCCAACTGCCAGATTACGTATCCATGCGAATGGCATTTATTGGCGACATCGCTGGCATCCGAACAACTAATACGACCGGCATTGCAGTCGTGAACTATGCCATGGAACCCCATCGTGTGGTGTGAGGAATTTATGCAGAACCCGGTTCACGATATGGTGGGAACGGGTAATCATTTCCCATACATGAGAAGCTGACTAGGTGTGGACGTGTATACAAAAGCCAGCTCCTACTTCCTTTCGACAAACAATAGACTGACGGACATAATTTTTATCTGTTTAGCATTATGTTGTATCAAATAGGGTCCGGCCGATATAAGTGGTGTCAATTCTATGAAAGCTGATCAAGGCTTATATGGATTTCTTTAAAAGCTCGCTGACTGTAGTGTCTTGCAGACGCGAATATTAATTGGATACTTATAATAAAAGTTAATTGCGATTTCATGATCGGCAATCGGCAATCATTTGTTGTTCGGATTGTCCGAACAGATTGTGTGGGGAACATAAATTAAATGCAAATCATGTTGAATAAGTCATTTCGATTGTCAATTTCGCGGTTTGATGTTAATAATTCAAATTATGCTAAGTAGCCAGAGTGCCGCAGCGCGTAAGAACTCCCAAGTAAGAAAAAGTGAATGGAAAATTTATTTTGGCCTAGAATTTTGCACCGGCATGTAATTGGTCAAATACTATGCAGAGGTCTACTTGTAAACATTGCAGGCTGTGGGAAGGACCGAAGTGGATAATTGCTTCTTAATTCTTTGTTGACCCGATTGTTAATAAATAAATCAATTACATTTGTTTGCCATTTGAAGGTCGTCATTTGTACTAGAGCTTAATTGTACGAAATAAATCAGGATTAAGACTGTAAAAGTATTAATCAGTGTGCCACGTAATCCAGCTTTATTGCATTTGATCCCAATATGGTTGGGTAGGTACAACTATATGTCCTTATTCGAGTTTAAAAGAAAGACTTAAAACTTTAAATTTTCACTTCTACACACCTCTGGTGGTTGTGATATAAACACCTTCAGGACAATACCACTGACTTGTTCTATTCAAATGCGGAACATTGTACCTTCTTCATTCCTACCTCTTTGAGAAACTACCCTGCTCTGGGGGGCCGCACAAGAGACGATACCGGTGGTTACTATTAATAAATTTGTAGCAGATTCCAAGAAGTGGCCGGGGCTAGACGGCATACCAACTCGAACTCTCCAACTGGCAATTAAGATAATCTTGAACTGTTTGTCAACGTACTTGTACATATAGGAAGGATCAAGGGTAATAAACCGCAGGAGGATTCATCGACATATCGTCCACTATGTATAATCGATATAATGGACAAAATTCTAGAAAACTGGTGGCCGCTATTATAGGGAAAGAAGATATCAAAATACACTGCGCTGTAGTGACTGTAGATGGTATGAACGCGTTCAACTCCGCAAACTGGGCCGCATGCTAAAGAAGCTTGGAAAAATTCTAGTACTTGTCTATTACTTTAAAGACAAAGTCTTTCTATATGACGCCGACGACGAAGTGCAAAATTATCTCGTCACTAGGGTCTCGCAAGTGTCAGTTCAAGGATCGCTACTGTGGAACATTATGCATAATTGTGTCCTAAGGCTCCAAATACCTAGGGTATCAACTATCAATGGATAGATTGACGATATACACATTAGTTGTCTTCTTCTTCTTCTTCCTATTTCAGGAAGAAAAAAAAAAAAAAACAAAAGGGGTCATAACCCTCCCACTTCACAGCATTTCTACTGATCCGCCTGTGGGGTTCGCCTATTATTGTTTGTTTGATCTTTCTTCTATGTCACCGAGGATCTCGAGTCGTGTCAACCCACGGACTCGCATGCATACTTATGGGAGAGTTTCTTAGATAGTGTATGTGTCGCTGGGCTCACTTGGGTATTATATTGCCTAGATATGATTCGTCCCCTTAGTCGGCTTTTACGACAAGCGCTATGAAACAGTACATGAAACAGTCGCAAACGTGGCAGCGACTCTTAAGAAGGACCTTTGCCGAATAAAAAGTAGCAGGCGAACCTCTAATGAAAAAAAATCTCACCCCTGACGATAGTCGCGCAACGAAATGAGAAGAGAGGCGGGCTTATTGGATCGAGATCCTACCTTTTGCTGAGTACGGGCTCCGATCCGAAAACACCACAATCTATAAACTGTGCAGAATATACTCGTAATTTGCTTATTTAGGTTGGAGCTGCTACAATATGTTTGAGCTTGCTAGGTCATGTGCAGCGGCAACCTATCGCCGCTCAGTTAACTTTCAGTCAAATTCCTTAACTACAACTCAGCGCTGCAGTTGAAAAAAAAATTGCGGAACCCGTTTTTTTCCGATGGGTGCCACAAAGTACTAAAGCTCTGATCCTAACCGATTCGCCCCCGAAATCTTAAACTCCCAAGGAGTTTTTCCTCAATTGTTGAAGGTTACTTACAATACTCCTATGCAGAAAAAGAGGAGCAAGAACCAATCTTTCGACAGAGAAACTTGGATTACGGAAAGGCAAGGCAACAACCACTAACATAACCGAATTCATATTTAGTACACTGAGCGCTTTGGAGGATGGCAATGAAGTCTACGAGTATGTCTTCGCCTAAGGCTTTTGACGAAATTCGTGGTTTAAAAAAATAAAATAATATTTGGCGCAACAGCTCTTTAAGTGCCAGGGCCTAGCTTCTCGTAACCACTCGTGTTGTGTGCGTTATATTTTTTCACATGAAAGGAAGGGACCTACCGTTTGGTGCCGTATCCGAAGGGCGTTTTGAGAAGATTTTCCGTGACAACAATACTCTTGGATGTTTGTCAGATGTTCGCGAGAGGTGGGACCGTGGAAAAACTTCTTTGGTATTTTCTGGGATTCGAACTTGGAATCTCACGCATAATGATCCGACGCACTAACCACTTGCGCCACGGCGCCTTTGCGGTTTATTTCATTGATCAAATTGTACCTATCGTGAACCGACTTTGTCTGTTTTAGATCTTCAACATCGGACCTCGGGGGTTCCTCAAAGCAGCCATTTTGGACACTGTTAAACGTCTTATCAATAACATGAACATCTTTAGATGTACGAGTATATCATCTTCAGCCGACTCTTGCCTTATGCAGGATGACTTGAATAGTTCCTTTACCTGGTGTCACAAGAACTTCCTAAAACTTAATGTCAATAAATGTTACTATTGTCTACCACCACAAGCGTCTCCCCCACCTCCTAGGCTTAACTTTGCCTTACACCATATATGGATAGTCTTAGACTAACTCATTTGCAGTCTCTGGGAAAACGTCATTATCTTGGCGTTTTATTCATCAGCTGGTACATGATAACATTGATTGTCGCGCATATTTCACGTCCCATCATTCATTGATTCCTTAATATCGATATCTGGGAAAATCGACGAGTCACATGTTATAGCAAAGGAACAGAAAGGGAAACTAAGTGTGCAGTGCTGTTTGCAAGGCGGAGTGCACTGTTCTTCTCTCTATACTCTTACTGCATAGGCGAATGAGAAACACCAAAGGCTAAACATGGCTTGACATAAGGATATTCACACTGACATACGTGGTCTTAAAATAATTAATAATGGCATCGATGTGGCATTCCGATAGGCGCCAGCTTGTCCGTAGACTTAAGATAGTAGGGTCCTCTATTCTACTAGAACCTGCTAACTATACTATGCTATACTATACTATACTATACTATACTGTATACACTAGGAATTAGAAGATCTATTGTGCCAGCCCGGTGTTTATCCGAGAACTGGGTTAAGGCTCTTGATAAACCTCAACATGGCTACAGGCTCAATGTTCAAAATGTATGTGGGGCTCAGTAAAGCCCGCCTAAGGTGGAGAAGTCGTTTTCTTGCAGCATTGGGGCATTCAAAATGAATATGTTTTGTCGTCTCTTTTTGCTCTCCACATAGCCGGCATACGTCAGTATCTGCTGCTCCTATTTTGTGCTTATGGTACCTGAATGGACAATGAACAGTCAGATATCCTGTCAACGTCCTTAAGTCTACCTTGCTGAGCTCAAGTAGCTTCTAAGCCTTGCAACGGTTGAGGTTAATAAAATTGTTTGCTTGTCTTAGGCCTTTGAATTCAGCCCAGTACCCTGCATGGCAATCAGCTTCCCATTGTTTTATTTTAAAGTCTGTGCTACTCCGTGTAACTCCAAAGTAGGACCGACCAGTAGGCAGCTGGTGGCTCTCCTCACTTAGCAGTCTGCCTATTCATTGCTCTCCAAGCCTTCGTATTCTGATGTCCACGCCACATTGACGGTGTTTTCGATGCGAGATCTTCGAGTAGATTGAAACAGTCCCATATAAGTTTGGATCCTACCGTGTAGGATTTTAGAGCCATAAGTGCTGCCTGGCTGTCCAAGAAGATGTAAATACGGGTGCCCTCGGCCCTTCTTCGCAGGCATTCTTGTACACAGGGCTGGATTGCATAGACTTCCGCCTGAAATAATGTTGGTGATTTCCCAAGCGCTGCTGCACGTTGGAATCTGGTCCATTAACCCCTTCGCCAACACTACCATTTTCCAATTTGGAACCATCTGTTTACCAAGTTCGAGAGTTTGCTACGATTACAAGCCTTTAATTCCTCCATGCAAGATCTTGTCTTTCTGGTAACCTCTGAAGTGGAAAAAAACTAACTAGAACTAATTCCATTTTTATCTAACCTAGTTCAAAATTACTTTCAGTAATACTTGCATTCACTAACTTGCTTACCTAGATGGCGCTACAGTCTGGTGTGGACCTGGGGCTCAGCTATAAAGCCCTTCCATTAGCTGGTTACCTTCTAGTTCTTTCTATTTGTGTCGTTGGTGTGATAGATGAGAGGTTAACATTAATCGCTGTCACTCCGTTTATAAATGTCCAAGGATCTAAGTGCCTGTATTCGAACTCTTCTGACTGGATTGATGTTGCTATGCTGAGCTAGTTATTTTATCTTCTCTTGCACTCACTGTAATCAAAGACATGCTAATCCATTTTCGATAAGGCTTCTACGCCTTGGCGTTATAGAACAGGTATAGGACGGGTTAGGCCTTCTAGAGCATTAAATTTGTTGTTTCGGAGAAGGTTATACTTTACATTTGACTTCTTGACTTCTTCTCTGTGAGAACACCGATAGTGAAGCTAATATCTGATAGCTTAAGTAAGATCAAATCATTCGAGCGTTTCTGATCCAGCAATGATGTAGTGGTAACGTCGTCAATTGCCACGCTAATGGTTCATGGTTCAAATCCTGATGTCAGCAAGTATTTATTTATTTCTCTTGAAATATATAATGTCAGTCTGATCAATTGCGAAAGCTTTTGTGAACACTACTGCGAAGGCATAACACTGGCAGCAGCTTGGCCATATGGCTGGAAAAATTGTTCGCTCTGTTGGATGATTAATATGCTTATGTCGGTGGTTGGGAAAAAAATACTGTGAATCAGAAGCAAAGACAAAAAATGACAAAAATCTCCCCAGTTATGTGGACGCCACCCCAAGAGTTTTCTCTGAAGCATAAACAACTGAGCTTCAAACCACTACACCAAATCTTTCTTTCTCTCTATCTATCCTTTCCAACGCCCGAACTGTGTAAAAACATGGAGGGTATTCGAAACCCCTTTTTTTTTTTTTTTTTTTTTGTCGGGATAGGAAACACTCGACTGGAGCACTCAGACACAACTGGTCCATTGTACTGCCAGAGAGCAAACCCTGATTTACCCATTTTGTTGGAATTTCCTTGACTTTCGAAGAAAGCCAAGCAAGCACTTCAGTGATGAGGAGCTTACAGTACCAGCACTCACCACATCCGCACCGAAGATCTGCCACCTGATACGAGCAAAGGCAGGACACTCACAGAGATAATGTTCCGCGGTGTCGTCGCTTTCTCCACAAGCGTCGCAAAATGTAGTGTCACTTAAGCCTAACACGTTAAGGTGCTTGGCAAAAGCGAAGTGGCCTGTCAAGACGCCGATAAGTTGTCTACAGTCTTTTCTGCTGAGAGACAGCAAGAATGCCGCTGATTTCTTACAGACGTCCGGGAGCATGCGTTTAGTCAACCTGCAACCTGGAGAGTCATGCCACACACAATTGTGCTCGTGAGAGACCCAATCGTCAATGGAAGCCCTAACCGAGGACGCTGGAAGACCCAACACGGGTTCGGGACCAAAGAAAGCCTCCTCTGAGCCTTGTCTAGCAATCTCATCGGAGATCTCGTTCCCCAAGATTCCAGTGTGACCTGGGACCCAGATAAGAGACAGAGAATTCAGCCTTGCGACCGAGTTCAAAGAGTTTCTGGTTTCACGAACTATTTTGGAAGTGGTTAAGGGGTTAAGCAAGGCCTTAAGCGCAGCCTGACTGTCACTACAGACACAAATGATACGTCCCTTCCACCTGCTCTTCACAACATAGTTCATGGCCATTAGGATTGCATAAGTTTCCGCTTGGAAAACAGACGCATATTTGCCTAACGAGAAGTGAAGTCTAATGTTGTCGACTTCCAATTCAAAACCCCTTGAGTGCGCGCAAAATAAAAAAAAAAGCCTAAGCCAGATCTATTTAAATGTTTGGTACACCGCGCCGTGTCGACCTGCCATCTGCGATTCGTCTTACTGATAGCGTCCATACTCAGTAAAAGTTCGCACGTAACGAGAAGCATCCAGAATATCGAGTAAGATATTAACGGTAGCGTAAGCTTAGCGGCGTGGCGCAGTGACTAGTGTGTAGAACCACTGTGCGTGAGGTTCAATGTCCGAATTCCAGAAAACAGAAAAAAAAAGTTTTTCACCGTCCAACCCCTCCCAACCGTTTGACATACATCCGAGAAAACTTCTCAAAAACGAGAAATGCATTTCTATTCGTGTGAAAAATATAACACATCTAACACGAGTGGTTGCTAGGCCTATGCCTTCCATGGGCGATGGCGCCAAATATGAATGTATGTGTATAAGTCTGGTGAGCTTGTCGGTCTTGTAGTTACCTGGAATATCTCTGTGGTCTGGCAGTCAGCATAGGATAACTACCTCAAAGTTGGAACGTTTATCGTGGCGTTCTGTCCGAGTAATCGATAATGATTATCATTTTCTGTTGATAGAACTTCGTTTCGCAAGTCTTCAGTGCTAAACCCATTTCAACTGCCTCTCTCTTTTAATTTATAGGAGTACCATTGACATCACGCTATGTTGGTGAGTTCTACAGCTTTTTAAAAGATGATCTCTCCTAAAAAATAATCGGTGCCAACTCTGGCCAACAAATGCCACTAAAAAAAGCCGTTCCACGCGTCTAGAGTTAATAGCCATCCTGCACTAAACTTTTCTTCTGAATAAAGTTAGATCGCTGTTCACTTTATTTCACTTAACTTCAAGATGCCTATCACGAGCTGCCTGATGTACTCTGTTTGTTGGGTTGAAGTGTAAAGCGATGTGACTGGCGGATTCTTGGTGGCAGCAGATGAGAGAGGGGGGGAAGAGTGCCTTTCCACTAGAGCACTTCTTCCTGTTCCAGGCGGCAGTGGACGAATTCCCTAGAAGGAGTCAATGGTGGCGTCTATAGTTCCAGTTAGGTTGAACTTAGTGAATACCTTGCGCGAGCTGCTTCGACGTATTCGGATCACAGGTCGGTAAGGAATTTCCAATGTTGGTCAGGACATTGGAATAGAGATGGTGGCGGAGGAGCCCTTAATGGGCCAACGGCAGCGCTCATACTCCCGTAGTGGACTACTGGAACCGGTGCACCCGGCCCCTCGTCCTAGGGGAATAATTAAGGAACTGGCTCTCCAGATTGGGGGTTGTGCCGTCGGGGTAACTTCCCTACCACGTAAAAAACCCATGGTTCCGAAACAACCAAAAGCCTCGGATAAGGATGACTCAACTAATGACGCCCCCAGCAAATGAAATAAGGACAACGACCTTCGGATCTGTACGTGGAATGTTCTGTCCCTTTACAGACCACGTGCAGCCGAACAACTAGCAGAGGCCCTAGACTGCTATAAAGCAGATATTACCGCCATCCAGGAAGTGCGATGGGATGGGCCGGGCAAAAAGAGGATGAAAAACTGTGACATCTATTACGGTGATTGCTACAGAGGCAACAGGCAACACTTATTCGGATGTGGATTTGTCATACGCGGCAGACTTAGGCAAGAAGTCTTAAGCTTCCGACACGTTAGCAAGCGTATTATGACTATCCGGATCAAGGCTAAATTCGCTAACATAAGCCTAATATGTGTTCATGCCCCCACGGAAGAAAAGTACCCTGCCACCAAAGAATGTTTCTACGAGCTCCTCGACAAAACATACGAGCAATGTCCTAAATACGACGTTAAAATCGTATTGGGAGATTTTAACGCCAAAATAGGAAAGGAGGACGTCTTTGGTAGGACAGTCGGTAAGTATAGCCTACACGACACCACGTCTGATAACGGACTAAGGCTAATTGATTTCGCTGTGTAGCGAAATGTCACCATAGCAAGCACATGGTTTCCTCATCTCGATATTCATAAGCAGACATGGCGGTCCAATGATCATGTAACGATCAACCAAATTGATCATATTGCGATCGACGCAAGGCATGCCTCCAGTATTCTGGATGTCCGGGCCTTCCGAGCGGCCAACATAGACTCGGATTGTTGTAGCCAAGGTACGAATGCGGATATCCCAATCTGAGCAACAAAGAAGAATTACTGTGAGAAAATTTAACGTCGAAAAGCTACAATTGCAAGAGACCGCCAAACTCTTCGCTGAACGCGTATCCCGAAATCTCTCAATCACCCCTTTGCCGCCAGTATCAAGTACCGAAGACCAGTGGCAACGCTGCCAACAAGCCATCAGAAACGCCGCGACTGATGTGCTGGGTCTCGCTCGCCCACCACCGCGAAACCCCTGGTTTGACGAAGAATGCCGGCGAGTGCATGCAGCAAACAAGAGGCATACAAAGCGGCGCTGTAAAGGAAGACGAGAGCTGCTCGTGAGCTCTACGAGCAAAAGAGACGGGAAGAACATCGGCTTCTCCAAAAGAAGAAGAAAGAGCATGAGAAGCGCGCGTTTGAGAATATCGAGAGTCTATACTCCAGGAACAATGTACGGAAGTTTTACCAAAAGGTAAAAAGAACGTGTCAGAGAAGTAATACCCGTACAGAAACCTGTGGAGATGAAAATGGAAACCTCGTAGTAGAATCACAGTCGGTGCTAAGAATCGGGAAAAACTACTTCTGCAGACTGTATAACGGCGACAAAGACCAACATCCCGTCAGGCAGAATGACGCATTCAACATAGACGATGAGAGTCAACATTTCCGTTCACCTGACCAAAACGAAGTGAGGATAGCAATATCCAAGCTAAAATCCAACAAGGCTGCTGGACCTGACGGCTTACCGGCCGAACTTTTCAAGGCACCTGGGGATGAATTGGTAGAGTGCATACACCAACTCATTTCTAATATTTGGTCAGACGAGTGTATGCCTGATGAATGGAATCTCAGCATCGTTTGCCCGATCCACAAGAAAGGAGACCCCTTCAACTGCGCCAATTATAGAGGCATCAGTCTCCTCGACATCGCATACAAGATCTTTTCTGTTATATTGTGCGAACGCCTGAAACCTTTTATCAACAGCCTGATTGGACCCTATCAGTGCGGTTTCAGGCCAGGAAAGTCCACCATCGATCAAATCTTCATACTTCGGCAGATCCTGGAGAAAACCCAAGAATTCCAAATCGAGACTCACCACATCTTTATCGATTTCAAGGCCGCCTATGACAGCATCTATAGAGAAAAGCTTTATAGAGCCATGTCTAGTTTTGACATCCCTGCCAAACTTGTCCGTCTGTGCAGGCTGACGATGGAGAACGCTCGCTGCTCCATCAATGACCTCACCGAGACCTTTGATGTCAAAAAAGGTTTTAGACAAGGTGACGCGCTGTCATGTGACTTCTTTAACATTGTACTTGAACGGATTGTGCGGAACTCACAAGCCAACACCGGAGGCACAATCTATTACAAGTCTGTATAACTGGTTGCATATGCCGACGATATAGACGTTATCGGAAGAACTCAGCGGGCTGTCACCGGTGCGTTTGCAAGCATTGAGGCGGAAGCGGCCAAAATGGGTTTGGCAATAAACGAGGGCAAAACCAAGTATATGATGTCAACGAGAAGGAAAAACCAACACCGACGAATTGGACAAAACGTCACAGTGGGCAGCTATAACTTTGAGGTAGTAAGGGACTTTGTCTACCTTGACTCTGCTATAAATTCTATAAACAAAATCAGTGCAGAAATCAATCGAAGAATAGCTCTTGCCAATCGCTGTTTTTTTGGACTTATAAGGCAATTCAACAGTAAAGCCATATCTCGAACAATTAAGGAGACTTTATATAAGACCTTGATCATCCCAGTCCTACTTTACGGCGCTGAAACATGGACTCTATTAAAAGAGGATGAAGATATCCTTGGTCGCTTCGAGAGAAAAATTCTTCGTAAGATTTTCGGTCCCATTTGCGTTGACGGGTTTTGGAGGAGAAGATTCAATCACGAACTATACGAGCTGTACAACGATATCGACCTAGTCAAAAAACTGCGTATTGGACGTCTGAGATGGCTAGGACATGTAGAGCGAATGGACACCAACGCTCAGGCCCGCAGAGTCTTCGAATCTAACCCCGAGAGACGACGCAGTAGAGGGAATCATCGCCGTAGGTGGCGCGCACAAGTTCAAGGGGACCTCGACCAACTTGGAGTGCGCAACTGGAGGCAACTAGCTAAAGACCGAGCTAAATGGAGAGGCTTGTTGGTTGAGGCCCAGGTTCACCCCGAACTGTAGCGCC
This sequence comes from Brachypalpus laphriformis, assembly GCA_945910035.1. Taxonomy (NCBI): domain Eukaryota; kingdom Metazoa; phylum Arthropoda; class Insecta; order Diptera; family Syrphidae; genus Brachypalpus; species Brachypalpus laphriformis. The sequence goes on from OX246754.1 coordinate 286,349,582, forward strand.
ACCTAAGTAAGTAAGTAAGTTATCGGAGGAACAATTTGTTCTATCCGTCTGTCACCTAGCTCTAGCTTCTAAACTATAAATGCTTCAAGTCAATCCAGTGCATTTTTTAGTTGAGCTACTCAACATTTCGATTGCCTCTACTAACGTAAAGAGGACTCCTTACAATATTTTGAAACATTATATTCTGTAACATATTACAGAGAAACACTCATTACCATACTCGTAAGGTGTGCCCACAATGTAAAGAAATTGCTTCTCTGTAAAATTATGCAGAAACGCTACCTATCCAGCCTAATGGCAACTACTCAAAATGTAAATTAGCTCTCCATCTATTGACCCATCTATACGTAGTAGTGACTACACCAATTAACAATTCCAAAACCGTTTGCATTCAAATGAGTCGCCCATATAGGTGAGTTCCCCCACTAGACTGAGTCTCCGCAACAAATTCCTACCAAAATGATGTCAATTCCTCATTAACCTTTCATTACTTCCAAAGCGGGAGGAGCCCATCCGTTCAACCCACCAGCTCTAACTAACTTCACGTAAATCGCATTAAATGAGGAACAAATTTCATTGTTAATTATATTGTCAACATGCATTCCATGGCGACAACGACGACTCTAGCCGAGCGGATAAAAATGCAACAACTTCCAACGACTCCTCCACGAGATTCGCATCTAACCCTAGCAGCACCTCTACGGCAGGCACTCGTGTTGTGTACGATGGTCGTTCTTCCATCACAAGCATCAGCGACAACAGACGACGACGGTGGCAGCAACTTAGGTGCCCGCCACGGGCAACACACAGCAACATGCAAATTTTCCACAATAGTCGCATAGGAATTTTTCGTGCGCCATAAATCACATCTCTTCTGCAGGACTTCTGAACCCGCCATTTCCATTTCCATTTTTCCCGTCGCTCGTTTTGGGGTTTTTTTTTTTAAATATTCCTCCTGTACTCGTAGCAACAGGAATATGAAATGTTCTGGAGTGCAGACTGCACATAGATACATAGAGTGTTGCAGCTTGCAGTGCCACATTGTGTTGTATCTGCGGCATGACATAATCGCTCGCGACGTATCGACAACTTCATTTCACATTTTAATATCTTCATCGCGTTTAGATGCGGTTCGATGGTGCTGCTCAGGGCTCAGCTCCCGGGCTCCAAGATGTGAACGGCATGACACGGCCGCTTAGGCTACGACTACGACTAGGACGAGAACGAACATCGAGTGTCCAAAGTGCATTGTTTTAACAAATCTACGTGCAATACGTGAATAAAATTCATCGCTGTGGCTTGGATTTCTTTTACTTTTTATTATTATTGTTATTATAATATATTTGCAGGCGGGAGTCCCGAAATCGGGGCTTGTGTCTGGGGGTACCTAGTCGGAGGCTAACTGTTCGCTAAATCTGGGCAACTTGTTTCTTTTCAGTGTTCGTCATGTCGTGAAGATTTGGCACGATTTTCTGTCGTCGATAGTTTTGAAGTGGGCTCTACTCGTAGGAGACAAAACTCGGTCTATGTACGTCTTGTCCTATGGGATGCAGTTTCAGATGGATGCAGAGGCAATTTAGTGGAAATATTGTACGAAGTGTAGACTGTATCGCGCAATTATTATGACAGCAGGGATTATCTGCTCAGATAGGGTGATGTTTGTTTGTTTGATACCATAGAGCTCAGAGGAAAGTGTACCGAAAGCTAAGTTACCATTAATGAAAGTCAACTAATATTTGCTCCCAAGCTCGTTAGTCCTAGATGCTATGTTCCAATGTAAAATCCAAAATCATACGAGTTGCAGTAAGTGAATTCCAAACCGGAGGAATGCAACGAGAGCAACTAGAAGAACACAAGAATAGTATCAAAGCCGACAGAAAACCATTGGAAGTAGAGTAATTGGTGACCTTCTTATCAAAAGAGCGCTGTGAGAAAAAAATTTGAGATCGAATCACTAGTTAAAACGCTCTATACATGGTACTTGCAGTTTAAGTGGCCACAGTGCTCCAGCAATTTCTACATCTTCAGCAGCAAAAAAAAGGAGTGAAAATCACCTAAGTTTAAAAAAAAAGCATTGAAGCCTGAAAGCCAGATAATGCTTTTAATTAGGGTACATACTCTTAGCGTCCTTCAGGTTGGGGGCTGTGCCCTCGGGATTTCTTCCCTACCACGTAAAAGACGAATAGCTCCAAAACAACCAAAGGTCTAGGACAAGAATGGTTTAACTATTGATGACCCCACTAAGCGAAATAAGGTCAACGATCACCGGATCTGTACGTGGAATGCTCGGACCTTTAACAGACCACGTGCAGCCGAACAATTAGCAGAGGCCCGAGACTGCAGTAAAAAATATATAACCACTATGCAGAAAGTGCAATGGGATGAGTCGGGCAAAAAGAGGATGAAAAACTGTGACACCTAATACGGTGATTGCTATAGAGACAACAAGCAGCCCTTATTCGGATGCGGATTTGCTATACGTCACAGACTTAGGTAAGAAGTTTTAAGCTTCCGACACGTTAGCAAGCGTATTATGACAATCCGGATTAGGGCTAAATTCGCTAACACAAGTCTGATATGCGCTCGGTGGTGAGACAATATGAAAAAAACTACTTCTGCTGACTGTATAACGGCGACGAAGACCAACATCCCGCTGTCAGGCAGAATGAATCATTCAACATAGACGATGGTAGTTCAAATTTCCGTCCACCTGACTAAAACGAAGTGAGGGTAGCAATATCCAAGATGAATTCTAAGAAGGCTGCTTGACCTGACGGCTTACCGGCCCAAAATTTCAAGGCAGCTGGAATTGTCAGAGAGCATGCACCAACTCATTTCTAAAATTTGGTCAGACGAATGGCCTGATGAATGGAATATCAACATCATTTGTCCCATCTTCTCTTCAACTGCGCCAGTTACAGAGGCATCTGTCTTCATAACATTACATACAATTTTCTGCGATATTGTGTGAATGCCTGAAACTTTTTATCAACAGCCTTATTGGCCCCTATCAGTGCGGCTTCAGACCAGGGCACTCATTCCGTAAGACGATTATCGTCGGACGATATCGTTTTGACGATTCAACTTTTGCTTCACGTAACCCCAAAAACTGTCAAACACTATCGCCAAGACGACATCGTTTGCACGATAGCTAAAGAGGTATCGTCTTGCATTGGTTTGTATATTTTGCAAACAAATTAAACTTTTTCTGCGAATTTTAAAGTGAACAATTGATTTGGTTGGATTTTTGTTTGTGAAAATGAATTATCCATCATGAACACTATCTTTCCACACAAAGCCATTCACAAATACACGTGGTACCGTCAAAGTCTTCAGCAGAAGTCGCTGATATATTTCTTTGTGGTACCATCGATTCTGAATAGAATGGTTTGTGATGTTCGCGTATTAAGAGGAGCCGAACTGTCAAATGATCATCACTTAGTGCTGCGCCAATTGTATCTTAGCGAGATAGTGCCTCTCCTACCAAAGCACAAACCAAGGATGGTTATACGCATACGATGGCAGAGGTTACAGGACGATGAGATACAGGAGACACTTACGCGGCAAATATCTGAAAGGCTTGAACGAATTCCAACTGTTCCATCAAATGTAGAGGAAGAATGGCAACTGTTTTCAACAGCGGTTATTGCCTCTGTGGAAGATGTTTGTGGAGTGAAGCAGCTTGGTGTGGCGGCTGGTGGTGAGAAAAGAACTGCTTGGTTTAAAACGCCCAGAGTTCAAGATGCCATCAGAGAGAAGAAGAGAGCCTTTAAGGTGTGGATTCACTTGGGGAACTTCGTTTCCCGAAATCGGTATACTGAAGAACTTGCAATTAGCTGTGAAAACAACGAAAGAACAGTCTTGGAAGGAGTTTCGCGAAAAATTGGAACGCGACCACAGATCTGCAAATAAGTTGTTCTGGCAAACCATCCGCCGACTCAGAGGAAAAAAGTTGAATATCGTTGAAGGAGTCACATCTAAAGACGGTACACTACACCGACCAGTTATTCACCCCCAGAATGGTACACCTATCTACACTTGTTTTGTGGATTTGGAAAAAGCATATGATAGGGTTCCTCGAGGCAATGGAATTGATGGTTCCCTGTTAAGGGCAATTCAGTCTTTATATACAAACTGTAGAAGCTATGTTCGGATAAACGGTGTTAAATCAATACCTTTCACTGTGGGCGTTAGACTCCGCCAAGGGTACGTTTTGTCGCCTCTCCTCTTCATTGTATATATGGATTGGATGTTACAGCGCAGCCATGGTGGGGAATATTTCAAAGTGGGAGACTTCAGGATTAGTCATCTGCTCTTTGCGGATGATTTGGTCATCCTTGGTTCCTCTCAAACCAAACTTCAGCGAGTTCTCGAAAGGCTTGTAGCCGTTTGTGATGATGCTGGAATGAGGATCAACGTGAACAAATCGGAAGTTATGGTCGTTTCCAAAAAAGCCATTCAGTGCACTCTGCATGTTAGTGGAGTCCTACTGAAGCAGGTGGATAAGTTTAAGTACCTCGGGGTCTTATTCACGAGTGATGGGAAGAGTAATGCCGAGTTATGCTGTAGAATTGGTCAGGCTGGATCAATTTAGAAAGAGCTTGGCCAAGGAAGGCCGAACTTAGTGTTCAAGCTACGCTATCGGTTTCTAACTCGGTGTATGCTCCAACTCTCACCTTTGGTCATAAAATTTGGGTAGTGACCGAAAGAATAAGATCGCGGATACAAGCTGCCGAAATGAGGTTTCTTCGCGGTGTTGTTGGAATAACTCGTAGGGATCGAGAGCGCAACACCAGAGTACACGAGGCGCTCAATGTTGAGCAGCTACTTCTCCGAACGGTACAATCTATGCTTCGATGGTTTGGTCAAGTAGTGCGTATCGCCCCAGACTGGGTTCCAAGACGTGCCATGATTGCCGTGCCATCAGGTAGGCGACTCCCCGGTAGGCCTAGAAATAGAAAGTTGGACTAGGGATTCGCTCTGATGAGTTGGAGTCAATGGCGGAGGATCGAGAAGGATGGAGGGTCCACCTGAGCATCCTACCCCCGCGACCCTCATGAAGGATTAGCGGGCCATTGAAATTGTATGTACACTATAGCCCACTGTCATTTTATCGTATGTTTTGTGCCACTTAAAGCTACTGAAGGCTCTCAAACTTTAGACGAGACGATAGTGATCGAGTTATGTGAAGCAAATTAATGGCGATAGCGTTTGGAAGTATCGTTAAGACGATAATCGTTCTTAAAGTTACGGAATGAGTGTCCAGGAAAGTCCACCATCGATCAAATATTCACACTTCTACAGATTCTGGAGAAAACCCAAGGAGTCCAAATCGATACTCATCATCTCTTTATCGATTTCAAGGCAGCATATTGCAGTATCTATAGAGAGCCATGTCTAGTTTTGATATCCCTGCCAAACTTGTCCGTCAGTGTGGGAGGACGTCAAAAAAAAAGATTTAGACAAGGTGACGCGCTGTCATGTGCCTTTTAAACATTGTACTTGAACGGATTGTGCGAAACTCACAAGCCAACACCAGAGTCACAATCTATCAAAGGTCCGTACAACTGCTTGCATACGCCGATGATATTGACATAACTGGAAGAACTCAGCGGGCTGTCACCGGTGCGTTTGCAAGCATTGAGGCGGAAGCGGCCAAAATGGGTTTATCGATAAACGAGGGCAAAACCAAGTATATGCTGTTAACAAGAAAGGACAATCAACACCGACGAATTGGGCAGAACGTCACAGTGGGCTGCTATAACTTCGAGGTAATAAGGGAGTTTTTTTCTACCTGGCTCTGCTACCAATTCTTACAATGATATCAGTACCGAAATCAAGTGAACAATAACTCTTGCCAATCGCTATTCTTATGGGCTAATAAGGCAATTCAACAGTAAAACCCTATCTCGGACAACTAAGGAGACTGTACATATAACCCCGATCATCGCAGTCCTGCATTACGTCGCTGAAACATGGACTTAATTGAATGGATACCAACGCTCCGGCCCGCAGAGTCTTCGAATCTTACCCAGAAGGACGACGCAGTAAAGAGCCTCTTCGTCGTAGATAGAGCGCAAACGTTCTGAAGCAACTTGGAGTGAGCAATTGGAGGCAATTAGCCAAAAACCGAGCTAAATGGAGAGGCTTGTTGGTTGAAGCCCAGAATCACCTCGAACTGTAGCGCCACTCAACTAAGTTAGTAAATGTGTTAAGCCTCGTTTCCTAAATTGCCTTCGTCTCTGCATATTTCTTTGTTTGTTATGGGATGAGTTTAAGGGGAATCTCACCAAGTTCAGGATGCTGGTAAAAAATTCTTCTTCTTATCCCTTCCGCTTTTAAAATGGTATGAGCTATCGTCGTCTGAACATTCTAAGTTGACCGAGTACTTGTATTAGCTACTACTCTCATTAACTGCGTGTAAATATTATCTACTGTTTGATGGGCACAGGTTGTACATTGTCTTTGGACAGCGAGTCCCTACGGTCATATCTCAATTCTACATCGATGAAATATCTCGAAGCTCCCATTATCAGATTGCAACCGGAAATTCTCTATCGAAATTCCTAGCAGGGAGAAGTGGGATAAGGGAATACTTTCTACCGGATACGAACTGGCCATCTACACCATTGGAGCCAAAATGGATGCCGGTACGGAAGCTTGTGTCTAATCGTGAATCTCGAAGTAAAAATATCACTTTTACGCTAAAGGATGGCTGCAGCGGTTTTCAAGTGGAAGTTGTCGCTATACAGAAATAATCAGCATCTATGTTACAATCAAAATCGGTAAGATCCAAGCTCGTAAAACTGTCCAAAGTGGCCCTCTGTCACTTTAAAAAAATATAGTCTATTCGCCAACTACTGCATGACAGACCTGCACTGTCCCTTAAAACAAGCGTTGCTGTAGGCAATGAAAATGTGGGTCAGCTTTCATGAGCTGGCCTTGACTTAATGCATCTTTTATATCCACGAACTTATACTTCCTTCCGGTTCTCCACAAAAAAAGGGGTCAAATCGTAGCCGCCGAGATGAAAATGTGCCTCGTCAGAAAAGATGATTTTTCTCCCAAAATCGTTGTCCAATTCAAGCTGCTCTAAGGCCCAAACTGCGAAGCGATAACGAAGCGGATGGTCATGCGCTTTCGATTACTGAATCAATTGGACCTTGTAAGTGAATAATCCCAGATCTTTGTGCAGAATTCTCCGCAGGCTAGTGCGTGAAATGTTGAGCTGTTGAGATCGATTACGAGTTGATGTTCGTGAATTGAGTCTCACACTCTCGGCTACAGCAGCCACATTCTCGTCTGTGCACACCGTACGACGACGGGGACCATGAGTGTTGTCCACTAGCATACCAGTCTCATGAACTTTTTGCACAAACTTGTGTACAGCAGGTGCGGTGGGTGCTTCATTTCGGCTAAAGCTTCTTTTCAAAAAACGCACTGTTTGGGCTACACAGCACTCACTTTGGAAATAAGTTTTCAATATTTCCCAATGTTGTTCAAGCGTAAAGTGACTCATTTCGTTCCGCGGAGGTATGATACTGACTTTCTGTCAAGATTTCGAGCGGGAAACAGCTGTCAGTGTCAAAATAACCTATGATTTAAAAAGAAATCACTAGATGGCCCACCCGTTATACGAATATGAACCAGAACTAATTTTTTTGCTATTCGATAACACACCGTATTAAGTAGTTTGGTTTGATGCCCCCGTACTAGGTCTAGTTATGATCCTGGATTCCTGGGGTGACTCAAGAATTGATAGCACAGTCCCTCTTAGATATTTTCCGATCCGTTGTGGGATGCTGTAACTCAAAAACGACAGGCGAAGAGATTTCGGGTGAAATTAGTCTGGTTTTGATGACATTGTTGATAGTTTTCCTAGATTGTTGGAGAAATGTTTTCTGATGACGGTTCCTCTGGTGCTTACATAGGAAGTTACTAACCATGGATGAATTTAATGGGTGCTAATGAATGTGAACCGTTCTAAGGAAATACCATGAATTGAAAACCTATTTGACGACTTGATTCCAGAGCCTATAAAAAAAAATAAAAATAAATATTTGGCGCAACAGCTCTTTAATTGCCAGGGCCTAGCTTCTCGCAACCACTCATGTTGTGTGCGTTATATTTTTCACACGAATGGAAGGGACCTACAGTTTAGTGCCGAATCCGAACGGCGATTTGAGAACCTTTTTCGTGACAACAATACTCTCGGATGTTTGTCAGACGCTCGCGAGAGGTGGGACCGTGAAAAAAACTTTTTGGTGTTTTCTGGGATTCGAACTTGGAACCTCATGCGTAATGATCCGACACACTAACCACTTACGCCACGGCGCCCAGAGCCTATATCGTCTTCAGTTTCAGCTTTATAACACTTTCTTGCACCCAGCAATCTCTTGAGGCGATTTTTATTTGTGCATTTAGGTCGAAGGTAGGGTTAGTCATAAGTGGTCAATTTTGTGTCCAGTTACACCAGTCTATTGATTGTAAGGGGTCAATCTAAAGTTGGCCGATTTTCTCGCAGCTCTCAGCCAGACTAAAGACGTGACGCACACATTTATCAAAATTGGCGTGAGAATTCCAGTACTCATCCAATTGATACAGTATGGAGGGTTCAAACCTACATCTTCTGCCAAAAATCTTTGGCAAGCGTAGAACGCAATGGAGAATTTTTTTTTTAATTTTTTTTTCATGCTGGCTTCCAGTGTGATAAGCTTAAAAGTAGTCCGGACTTTTTAAGATTTTGAGTTGTACACCATTTATTCTCATTTCAAAGGCTCAAACCAAACACAAATATCCGTATGTTCCGATGGTTTGCCCTCGTAGTGCGGATGCCCCCAAACCGGCTTCCAAAACGTGTCATGATTGCAGTGGCATCATGTAAGCGACCCCTCGGTAGACCTAGAAATAGGTCTACGGATTCCTCCTGATGAGTTGGACTCATTGGCGAAGAATCGACCCGGATGGAGAGCCCACCTGACCATCCTACCCCCGCGACTCTCATGAAGGATTAGTGGGCCATTACAAAATGTATATGAATGTATGCAAACCAATCACATTTTCGCTATACTTCAGTTCCCCGTATGTGTTTTTGTTACACTACCGATTCTTATGGATGGGTAGTTGTCAACCAGAAACAACTCACTTCGTTCATATCGCGGATATTTATGCGGTTTTTGTGTATCCCTTTCCACTCTTGAATCGATTTATGATTCCATAGTGTTAGATTATTGGTAATTTTTCATCCGCGAATAAAATGCAAGACGAGTGTTCCCACCAATTTCCCACTCGTGATTCCATTGTTAACATTTCCTACGGATCAATAATTCCCTGTAGTTATTTATAGAAGAAGAAATTTGAATAACAAAATGTATCTGTAGAGTTTGCAAATAAAGGGTTATAAGTCTTCAACCTTCTCTTTTGCTTGACATGCAACAAAGTAACAAGAAACTTTGACGAAAATGAACAAAATCGGTGGCTAAAGTGGGCGTCTATGTAATTAAAAACGGCACGCCCCAAGTATAAACTACGAAGGCCTACATGAGACCTTTCTTTCAAAAAACCAGTAGTGTCACGTGGACAATTGAACAACTCACATGATAATTGTAATCTCCTTTGCTAAGACTGGGTTCGCATCGGGGGCGTTTTGTAATGCGAAACAATCATTACGTACTCAGAGATTACCATAACAGTTTCTTCTTCTAGCAGAGTTGAATAGGTATAGGAAGGTAACTCCCAGGTAGATTCTGGAACCTCGTAAGGTGTGAGTGACTTATGACTTTGACATCAGCTTAAGGGATTATGTGTTTTACATGGATTCTTCATTTGCCACACACACGTTCGGCGTAAGTCGAGGATGGTCAGCTCGCTGTTGGACACTGTAAAAATATTTTAATCTCATGGATTACAAGTGAAATCCAATTTGGTTGTTACCCACTGTGTACCAAACAATGTAACAAGATTAAGCACGTGTTTGAGACGGACTCGTGTTCTGCTTGTTTGTTGATTTGAATTCAATTGGCACTTGTGGATTAAGGAAGGGGTTGACGTATGCGTGTATGAGTAGAATATGCAACCGTTGGTGCAGCGATAGAATGTTTGTTACGCTATTTAATTTGAACTGAAATGAAATAAAATGCTTGTGCCAAAGACAATACAGGGTGTCCATAGCAATTAGGACGCTTAGAAAGTTTTTGAAATAACCAATCTCTGATTTTCTTTTCTGCAGCTCGCATCATGTGCCTTTAGAGCTCCCGAACAGACTCTCACAGTATAGCTTAGTCTGAAAGTGAAAACATATTTTTTCCGTCAGAGGGTTGGCTAAAACATTTTCAATTTTTCGCATATCTGGAGCCCATATTGGTACATCTGCATGAGAGGGACTTTTGCGGACAAGCCAGGCGTTGTATTCGGAAAAAAGCTAGGCTATGCACGATAAAAATGAAGTAAATCGAGGGAAAAACGTAGTTTTTTTTATAATTTGCGCGCACTCAAAGGGTTATGAATACCTTTAACATGTTTACACACAGTGCGGGCGTTGGAAAGGATGGATAGGGAGAAAGAAAGATTTTTGGTGTAGTGGTTCTTGAAGCTCAGTTGTTTATGCTCCGAAGATTCTCCGGGGGTGGCGTCCAGATAACTGGGGAGATTTTTGTTATTTTTTTGTCTTTGCTTCTGATTCAGAGTACTTTTTTCCCGATAACCGATGTCAAGGGCAAATCACTATCAACAGAGCGAACAATTTTTCCAGCCGCATGACCAAGCTACTGCCAGTGTTATGCCTTCGCAGTAGTGTTAACACAATCTTTCGCAAACGATCGGACTGACTTTATATATTTCATGAGAAATAAATAAATGCTTGCTGACATCAGGATTTGAACCACGAACCATTAGCGTGGCAATTGACGACGTTCCCACTACACCATTGCCACCCCCATTGGGTTTGGGTGGCTTCTATTGCTTACTTACGCTAAGCCATAAGAATATTCACAAAATAATGTGTGTACTTGTATATTTCTCTCATATTTGGAGTTCGAAACACTACCTACAGCTACTAGAAAGTATTCAACAGAGAGCAATTCGATCAATAGAAGACCCATAACTAATATCCAATCCCCAATCAGTGGCTCATCGAAGGCTGGTAGAAGGCATATGTCTATACTACAGATACCATCATGGCAAATGTTCGAAAGAACTCGACAGAATAATTCATAGAAACATCTCATTTGGATCCAATACCAGACCAGGTTACTAGAGCGCATAATTTCCCTGAACACCTCACTATCAAAATTCTTTTTGTTACAGTACTAGTCATTTTAGGAACACGTTACCAGGTGACATATAGTATTTCCAGAAACATACAATCTCCAGCAATTGAATCAACAAACATCTCCAAGAATCTCAGGGCGTTACTTTAGCGCTATAAGTTCACCTTTCTTGGGAGAAGTTTATAAAATAAAAAAACAAAAGTAAAGAGGACTACAAAAGCGTCTACGACAGCTCATACTTATCTATTATATGTACCTTCTTCGACTTGTCTGGTACTTCTTATCCAATGCAATCCTTCGCTGACGACAGTATTCTCAGCTACTTATATTCGTTTCCAGATTCACGTCCCTGCTCTATGGCTGTGGAACTGGAGCCGCAGCGTATATTAAATTACTATCTTGACAGCATAATTAAATGGGGTGCAAGGAATAGGTTCGAATGTTATGCTACGAAAACGCATTTTTTTCTTCTGTCGCTCAAGCGTAACCTACTAACTGGCATTGGCATTTCCGTTTCCATTCTCGGTGTATGTGACAATAACAACCTAGATTGGAATGACCACATATTTGATGTCGCGAAGAACCCTGCGAAATATATAGGATTCCTTAATCGGTGCAAGAAATACCTTACCCCCTCTGATCCGGCTGTGATATATCGCAGGCATAAGTCCGCTTTTACCGTGAGTTTCACGTCCATGTCTAGTTTGGTGCACCTTAAACAAGATTGTACCTACTGGACCGGATACAAAACCGCGCGTTAAAACTTATAGCACTTATAGGAGACAGAAACATTGCGGAGTCAATTGACTCTCTTGAACACCAAAGAAATATTTCTTGTTACAAACAGTGCTTTAGCGAAATAGCCAGCTGCATTCTGCACCTTACTCTCTTATGTTACTCTCGGATGTTTGTCGAACGTTCGCGAGAGGTGGGACAGTGAGAAAACTTTTTGGTGTTTTCTGGAAATATGGAACCTCACGCGCAGTGGTCCGACACACTAACCAACGTGCGTCGTTGTTTCCTCATAATTTTCCTACTAACCGTTTGAACTTTGTAAGGGAATCCATAACACCTTAAGTGCGCCCAAATTATTAAAAACAAAAACTCCTTTTATCTGCTTTTTTATTTATGGTAAATGGGGAGGAAAGGCAGAGAATGACACCGGAGCACTGCGACCTAAAAAGATCTTTTGTGCTATCCCTTGGTTGATTATTTTGGATTTGTCAACTAGCTGAAATCAAGTTCATTAATGAAGCTAAGAATAGTTGGAGCTGCGGAAGAGGTGACATCACAGACTATGTGATATGCTGTTTCGGTGTCTTCAAGACAGAACGGCACGTATCCGATTGAACACGGCCCATTTTCTTGAGATGGTAGTTGAGAGAGCAGTGCCCAGTTAGGAAGTCAGTAAGGATCTCAGCATTCTGTTTGCTCATTGATAGAATGTCTCCAGTTCTGTTTATTGAGAAATTAATAAATTTCTTGGAATGCCTTAGGCCGGGTTGTGCATTCCAGTCTGAGATCATTTGTTCGCGTTCCCAGCGAAGTAGCTCTATTTTAATCTGGCTAGTGCGTAAACCGCAAAAGGATTCAGGTCCACTGTAAGGAGATTGGGCACCTAGTCTGGCAATCTTATCAGCCGCTTCGTTACCAGGGATGCCTTTGTGTCCGGGCACCCACATTAGTGTGATTTTATTGTGTGCAGCAAGCTGCAAAAGAGTTTGGAGACAATTCCAAACCAGCTTAGACTTATAGTCAAAGGACGTGAGAGCCTTGAGTGTTGCTTGGCTGTCTGACATTATGTTAATATGTGATCTTCGAAGTTTCGTCTAATGCATTTTTTGGCGCAGAGCTCGATAGCATAGACCTTTGCTTGGAAGATAGTAGTGGATTGACCTAATGGTGTAAAGAGTATTTTGTTTGGTGGTAAAGATACCAGCTCCAACCCCATTTGACATTTTTGAACCATCAGTGTACCAATTGATTTGAGATAGTGATTGAGGGATTCGAGGATAGTTCCAGTAGCTGCGGTCTGGTATGTTAAGTGTGAAGGGGTGATTGAGGTAGATTTTTTTAGGCATAAAGTCTGAGATGCATACTGCTGGAGAAGTAAGTAGCGGAATTTTCTCAAGGATCTTTATGTGGCCAACTAATTCGGAATTTATATTGTTGCATAAAAGGTGAAGCTTTAGAGCACTGTCAGCCACATTCTTCATAATATTTATGTGTAGGGAAGGAAGGTTTAGGAGAACTTCCAGCGCATCTGTTGGGCAGGTGCGCATTGCGCCCGTAATACCTACACATGCTAGTCTCTGCACCTTCTGGAGGGCGGAGCGGGTAACTAGCGAAGCATAAGTTATTATCGAAACGATGATTGTGGTATAGAATACAAATACAAATATTTGGCGCAACAGCTCTTTAAAGTGCCAGGGCCTAGCTTCTCGCAACCACTCATGTTGTGTGCGTTACATTTTTTCACACGAATGGAAGGGACCTACAGTTTAATGCCGAATCCGAACGGCGATTTGAGAAGCTTTTTCGTGACAACAATACTCTCGGATGTTTGTCAGACGCTCGCGAGAGGTGGGACCGTGAAAAAACTTGTTGGTGTTTTCTGGGATTCGAACTTGGAACCTCATGCGTAGTGTTCCGTCACACTAACCACTTACGCCACGGCGCGTAGATAATTTTTGGATTTAATCCCCATCTTTTGCCGAAAAGCCTATAACAGGCCCAGAAGCCTTTAGTCGCCTTCTCAGTGGTTCTGTCTATATGAGGTTTCCAATTTAATTTGTGGTCTAGAGCAATCCCAAGATATTTTGTTTCTTTTGAGAAGTCAATTTGTATATTGTTTAGTGATAGTGCTTGAAGGCTTAAATTTTTCCTCCTGGTGGAATGTGTGATTACAGTTTTTGCTGGGTTTACCGTTAGACCTTCTGACTTGCACCAATTATGTACTTTATTTAGGGCATGTTGCATTTGTTCAGAAATGCTGGATTCATCCTTGCCCTTAGCTATTATGACTACGTCGTCAGCGTAGCCCTGCGTGAGAAATACAGAACTTTGAGGTCATTTATGATACTGTCCACTACAATTGACCATAAAAGAGGAGATAGGACACCCCCTTGGGGAAGACCCTTAGTAGTTCTAACGGAGATTGAGATTTGTCCAAGCTTGGGAGTAATTAATCTGCTACTGAGCATGGAGCATATCCATTTAGTAGGTTGCGAGTCAATGCCTTTGACATCAGCAGCAACTTAATTGATTGAAACGATGTGTTATCGAAGGCGCCAGAGATGTCCAGGAAGGAGCATAAGGCTATTTCATTCTTTGACAAGGTTTTTTCAATAGTGCTGACTAGATGGTGAAGGGCTGTGACCGTAGATTTACCAGATTGACATGCAAATTGAAGATTATTTAGGGAGTGTTCTATAAGGGCGGAATTTCGTATGTGAAGATCAATGACTTTGTCCATTACCTTAAGAAACCTTTATCTGCTTAGTAGCTCGTTTGCTTTGGGTTTGTTACAACTGGGTCATGTCTTCCTTGAATAGCGCAGTTAGTTAGCTTCTTCCATCCGAGGTTGGCCAATTTTCAAATGTAGTAGGGTACATTGCCCTTGACGATTCCTAGCAGGCTGTAGAATCTTTCTTACAAAGAGTCGCCAAGGGCTGACCTCCTTCTGGCCTGAGTCCAAGGACCCAGATGAGAGTAACTGTTGATTGAGAATATAGTTGATTGAGTACATTCTGGCATTGCTCTACCAGTTTTTTTTTTTTTTTTTGTCTAAGGGGTGGTGGAAAACGCTACTGCTCACGAGAAATAGGCCCGCTCTGTAGTCAAGTAGTGGACTTGGTACTCACTAAAAAACCACCTTTAACCTTTTTATTCTACTTGACACCATCCACTCCGGAACCGCTTTTGCATTCCGAGTGGTGTCGTTTTCTTTTCCCTTACGGGGCCGGCTTTTTCATATTTCTCTTCTCTTGCGGGTTAATTCTTTCTTGCCGGTAAGGCTTACATCAGGCTTACATAAATCTCATGATGGTGATTATTAGGTCTTCCTCTCTCTTTATTTATTTAAGTACTTTTTCCATAAAGGCACGTACTTGATTCCAGCTCTGGTCACTCATTGACATTTTTGTCACTATGTTTTCCGGGGTGATGACGCCGATTAGAGATTCTAGCGCCCTCCTTTTAGCTTCCCATCTGTTGCACTGTTTGCGTCGTCCAGTTCTGAGTCGCCATATTGGCAAGCCGAGCTCCCTGTTTTGCCTTTTCTGTGGAGGTAGGTATTAAAATAACCGTGCCCGGTAAGAAATTGGATGACGTAGTAGTTTACTTCCCCGTGTTTCTATTCCTTCCATTCAGCGATGTTGCTGATCAGCCTCGCGGTCCATCGAGGTCTGCTTTCTGAGCTTCATCTCTCCTACCATTTCTGTTTGGTGAGCTCCTTCGCCTCCTCGGTTTCCGCTTCCACTCCAATTTCCAGCATTTTGTAGTAGACGTACTTTCTCTCTGCCGCAAGGAGATCAATAGGGGTCACTCCCGCAACTATGAGGACGGCTGGTTCCGACATCGTTCAGTACGAACTTGCAACCCGTAGTGCCGCGCGCCTATGTACTGCGGCCATTTGCTTCCTGTATTTCTCTTGTCGTAGTGCGTCGGCCCATATCTCGCACCCATATAGGAGAATGGCGTGGGTGAGTGTCATCAGGAGCTTTCTATTGCTAGCTGTTGTACCTCCAACGTTTGCCATTAATCTGCTCAGTGACATTGTGACCCTCGCAACTCATTCCGAAGCAGATCTTATTTGGTGCCAGAAAGTGAGCTTCGTGTTTAGGGCCATCCCTAGGTACTTCACCGCTTCCTTGCTGGTATTACCTCAGACCCGACTTGAAAGTCCACAATAGTTGGAATGAAATCCTCTTCTTTGTCAAAAGGACTATCTCCGTCTTTTCTGTGGCCAAACCTAAGCCATGTACTTTCATCCAGAAGTGCACCCGCCTCATCACCTGGTTGAGTTTTCTTTGCGCGCTATCGGTGTCTCTTGCCGTTAGATAATGTTATAGCTAAATTAATGACCTTGTTTGCAGCTTGGCCATCATTTAAAATAACAGTATTATGGATGGATTTTCGAAAATTTATCTGCGTGCGACAAGCCTGACGAATCGCAACCGGGTAGAAAATACTGGCATAGTCCGGAAGGCGAAATCACTTCGATAATATATTCAGTTTATTTGAAAAAATACCTGCGTCCTGGTTGGGAACTTTACTGAAGGTGAAGGTAAAAGCATAATTTTAGCTTTGATCGGATTAACCCCGAGACCACAGCTCGTGGCCCATGAGCGCTCTCAATGAGTAGGATTACGACAAAAAACAAAATAAATAAATGTTTGGCTCTCTTTAAAGTGCCAGGGCCTAGCTTCTCGCAACCACTCATGTTGTGTGCGTTACATTTTTTCACACGAATGGAAGGGACCTACAGTTTAATGCCGAATCCGAACGGCGATTTGAGAAGCTTTTTCGTGACAACAATACTCTCGGATGTTTGTCAGACACTTGCGAGAGGTGGGACCGTGAAAAAACTTTTTGGTATTTTCTGGGATTCGAACTTGGAACCTAATGCGTAGTGATCCGACACACTAACCACTTACGCCACGGCGCCCCCGATTACGACGGAGGGGAACTTTTCTGTGAACCACTTTATCCACGCACGGAACCCCCTTAACCCTCTTCCTATCTAGTCACACTATCCATGGCGAATATCCATAATATAGGGGGGATTTAGCACCACCCTCAGGAGTTCCTTTAATTACGGTGTTAGTTGAATTGTTACCAAGTGTTGCCTACACCTAACTCAGTGACATATTCTCGAATAGCTTACGCGTGAACTTTGCTAAAAGCTCTGTCTATGTCTAACAAGGCAGTAAGAGTATATTTTTCGACGTACGCACTACCTCATGAAGAGCCATCTCTGTGGGTCTTCCTTTCAGATATGCGTGTTAGGATCTAGACAGAGGTTATTCTTTTGAATTTTGCATGTGCGAACTTCTGTGATACGTTCCAACGTTCTTAATGCGTAAGAGGTCAGGTTAATAGGCTTTAAGTCCTTTGCAGATTAATTTCCTTTGTGATGTAGAAATATTTTTGCAGTTTCACTTCCCTTGTTATGTAGAAAGATTTTTGTTATTCACTACGTGAGAGTAAGACATTCTTGGAAAATTGCACAAAGAGGCGACAAGTATGATTTTGCTCACCAACGCTCTATTAACTGAGCTTCTTCTTCTTCTTCTTCTCCTTCTTTTTATTAGCGAGGTTATGATCCGAAAACAAGGGATCATAACCCTCCCACTTCACCGCATTTCTACTGATTCGCCTGTGGGGTTTGCCGCTCTATATATATATATTATATATATATATTCTGGATATATTCAGACCCATACAGTCATTCATTATACATATGCAGTGCAATTATAATAGATTTATGCTATCTTTTTCTAAACAAATGTATGTGGCACCTGCCTTTGCAAACTAAGCCAACCCAACTCCCAAAAACCATCAAACTACAGTCTCCTCTCAAACCTCCTTTTTTATAATTTTATTCATAGCCTTTCAATTTAAAAAAGAAAGCCAATTGTATCGACTGCTAAAATATTACGAATTAATTCCAGTCAAAAGGACCCCACCCCCTTACTCACGATGACACATGATCCTCAACGGAGACTGTCCCGTTGACAATGAACGTCAACAGGAAAAGAATTCCAACAACAAAAAAAGCCATTTAAAAAAAACCTCCGATTGAAATTCCATCAAAATGCAAAATTTTCAATTAAAAGCTGCCACCACCGGAAATTAGTTCCATTCTCGATAAATCCTTGAATCGAAACCATTCGTGGAAGTATATGTACATATAGTGTGCGTCCTTTTTTTTTATTGAGATTCAATTTGAATTTTTTGTCGAATCACTTTTTGTGGCATGCTGATAGCATGGTATTCTCAGGATGACAAAAAATAAATAGAGTCCTTGCCAATAAATATTCGTTTTAAAAATCGTTTACAGGACCTTAATTCACTGGTGCTGCTGTTGGCGGTCCTGGTGTCATTATTGCAATAAGCCATTGTGGAACAAATGAAGTGTGAACGATCATGGACGTTCAAATTACCCTCTCTGATAGCCTCGCTTTGGGGGTTGTTGCTAAATTATGACTATAAAATGACGGTTAATGCGGACGAGTTATTGTCCTTTATTCTTGAAGAGGGGCTTTATTATTTCTTCGAATGGATTCGCAGATAAGAACGTCTGGTAAATAAAATGGCTTTTTGTACAATAGTTATAAATTTAGTTCATAGGGAGTGGGGTAAAAAAACACATCCTGAAAACCGATATCTCCGGTATAAGGATAATTAAGGAGGAGCGTTTGTTTTATGTGACCCACTGGTTGTAACGCTTGAGTTCTCTCCTTAGGAAGTAAGGAATGTCGCATGAAGTCTTCGTTTGGCATCAGTGAGGGGGAAACTATTTACTAATGAGCTACGCAACAGCCTCGGATAAACGGGCTGATATTAATGTTGATAACCAATTTGTATGTGGAATGTTTGTATTTTTAAGCAGGCTGCGTGTAGCAGACCAACTAGGGAAGATGTTTAACTGGCACAGACCGTTAATAACCAAAATCCAGGAAGTGCGATGGAAAATACCAGGCAATTGGACCACACAAATCTGCCCCATATGTATAATACTTTGAAGCCTCTTGATGGAACTTGAGCAGCAAAACTGGAGTTGTTTGGGTGAACTTTCCCTGTCAGACAAATCTTAGCTTCTTTTAGCAAGCGGTTGATGATGATCTGCATCAAGGACAATTCCACATTATCAGCCACAACAGAGCGAATACTTTTTCCAGCCGTATCAAAGCGGCTTTATCGCGGCTCAAGTCAAACAAAGCCAGCCTGGTTACATACTTACTTACTTAGGTGGCGCTAGAGTCCGTGGTGGACCTGAGCCTCAACCAACAAACCTGTCCAGCCAGCCCGGTTACGAGCCAGCTAACTCCAGTTGCGCACACCCAGGTGGTTGAGGTCCCCCTCCACTTGTTCGCGTCACTTGCCGCGAAGCCGTCGTCTACTGCGGCGTTTATCCTGGCAGAACGTTAGGTCTACGTGACCCAGCCATCTTAGTCGCTGTATGTGAACTCTTCTAGCTTGTATAGGCCGTATGGTTCGACATTGTATAGGCCGTATGGTTCGACATTGTCTCCTCCACTCGCCATCTATGCAGACGGGACTAAAGATCACTCGAAGAACTTTTCTCTCCAAGCAATCAAGTGCATCCTCATCTGATTTTTACAAAATTCATGCCTCTGCGCCATACAGCAGGACTAGGATGGTTAGTCTCTTATACAGAGTTACCTTAGTAGTACGACATGGGGCTTTGTTACTCAATTGCCTTCTTGGCGTATAAAAACAACGATTGGCAACAGCAATTTTTCGTTTGATCTCCGCACTGATGTAATTTGTGGAGTTCGCCGTAGATCTTAAGTAAACAAACTACCTCAAAATTATATCTGTCTATTGTAACGTTCTGTCCAAGATGTTGACGTTGGTTGTCCTTTTTGTAGACAGCTTGTACCTTGTGGGCGCAGTGGCGTAAGTGGTTAGTGTGTCGGATCACTATTCATGAGGTTCCAAGTTCGAATCCCAGAAAACGCCAAAAAGTTTTTCATGGTCCCACCTCTCGCGAGCATCTGACAAACATCCGAGAGTATTGTTGTCACGAAAAAGGTTCTCAAATCGCCGTTCGGATACGGCATTAAACTGTAGGTCCCTTCCATTCGTGTGAAAAATATAACGCACACAACATGAGTGGTTGCGAGAAGCTAGGCCCTGGCACTTTAAAGAGCTGTTGCGCCAAATATTTGTATTTTTTGTACTTTGCTTTGCTTTCATTGACCGCTAAACGCATATTTGCTTCTTCCGCGATAATGCTCTCAAACGTTCCACTGACGGCTCGCTGTGTTCTTCCGACTATGTCAACGTCATCGGCGTAAGCGAGTAGTTGTATAGAGTTGTAAAAGATTATACCGCCGATGTCGGGTTTTGAGTTTCGTACAATTCCTCCACGTGCCACCTTGTCTAAGACCTTTCCTGACGGAAAACGATTCGGCGGTGTTCTTACTGACTTTGATGGAGCAGCGAGAATTCTCCATCTTCATTCGGCACAGATAGGTGTGCCGAGACTATACTCATTACACTATCATAGGCAACTTTGAAATCGATGAAGAGATGATGCGTATGGATTTTATATTCATGGGTTTTTTTTTTCCAAGATCTGCCGTAGTGTGAATATTTGGTCAATGATGGACTTTCTCGACCTGAAACCGTACTGGTGCATGCTTCTTACCAACTCAAGTCCTCGTGCCTTGAAAAGTTACGCGGCAAGGCCGTCGACTCTAGTAGTTTTGCTGGATTTTCGTTATTCTCACTTTATTCTGATTGGGTTGAAGGCAATCTTCACTATCATCGTTACTGTTGAATGGCTCATTTTGCCTGACAGCGGAATACTGTTCATTCTCGCCGATTAGCAATCTGCAGAAGTGTTGCTTCCATATCCTCCTCACCGACTGCGATTCTACTACTAAATTACCATTTTCGTCTCTGCAGGTTTCTGCTCTCGCTTTGAAACCCTGGCAAGTTCTTTTTGCCTTTTGGTCACATTTCCGAATACCATTCCTGCAATAACGTCTCTCAATCTCCTCCATCAAGCGTTTTTCATGAGCCTTTTTGTTCTTTCTGAGAAGTCGATGCTCCTCTGGTAGAGAACATATAACAAAGCATCTACAAGATGTGGCCATATGTGCAAGATGTATACGATGCTTGTGCATGTCCAACCAATTCACAAAAAGTGCAATAAAACCCCCTCTTCTAAAGACCGAAACATTGCTTTAACGCCAGTGCTGTCCAAGGTCATGAGGAGTATTATTAATTACCATCTTATGAGTTATTTCGAATGAAGCCATCTGCTCAACGACATTAATATGATTTTTTTGATATGACTAGATGAAAGTATGTCCAATAACTGGAATCAAAGTATCATCGTTCGGGCCATAAGAAAGGAGATTTTCCCACCATGCCGTCGACTATCGAGGCATACGCCTCCGGTGGAATCTATAAATGGTAAAATTAATGGTTTTATGGCTGCAAATCGGCAATCAACCAAATATTACCCTTACGATAGATTCAGGATAAGACTCTGAAACACCAAATCATTGCCCTCCATTTGATTTCAAGACCTCCTATCACAGTGTAAGTTGGAATGAACTATAGGTGGTTTGCAAAATACCTAGCAAAGCGGACTATTGATTGTTTCAGATTATGATTTTTAAAGTAGAATTGAGTAGAATTGAATTGAATTCAAAACGACATGTGGTACAAGATCAGGAGTCCTTTCCAGTTCAGACTTCGTCGAAATTGCGGCAAGCAGCAGCCTGGCTTTCCTAATGTAATCATATACAATAGAAGGTTTTGCTATCGCAATTTATATAAGTAGTTAGGCACCAATGAAAGCCTAAAATTCTGAAATGGTAAGATCTAAGTTGGTTAGGCAATGCTGTGGATCTCCACACGCTGGGTCCCATGTCATATAGGCATTCCAAGAAAAACTACAAAGCTGATAAACTAGGGAAAGAGGCTGCGGGTGGTTGGTACCACTCCCCCTGTCGATGCGATTAAATTCCATATAAACACTGAAGCAATAAAAATTGCAAATAGATGGAGATGTTATTATTTCGGACACGTAAATCTAGCCAGAGCTGAAGAACAAACAGATTAATCTTTATTTATAGAAAATTGGCTTGATAGACAAATGTGCCAGAAGATTGAAAGTACCCTCAAACGATTTGTGTAGAAGCTGTAGAGACGAGGAGAAGAAAAGGATGGTAACCCAATTCTGTACAAATGTCCTCCGCTATCCACGATAAGAAGCAAAACGCTAGTGAAATCACAGACGTTACCTAATTACTTAGGTCCTTTAACCCCTCGGGGGGCATAGGACGTCAACCACGACTGCGCGCCATCTTGTTCGGAGTTCTGCAACGCGTTTGAGTTGCTTCCAACTCATTCTTAAAGGGCTCGATTCCTCCTGAACTGTTCTGTGCCACGTTTGCCTAGGGCGTCCCGCTATTCTTCCTTCCTAGGTGAGCGGATTCCACTGCATGGCGTATTTCGCAATGGAGTTGTCTTCGTGGTGTAGGGTGTGTCCTGCCACTGCCACTTACTGCCACTTTCTCCTTCGTATAGTAATGCTTATAGGTTCTTGGCCCATTCTCGTATAAAAAAAATCACAGACGTAGACCTGGCTAAACATGATATATTTCATACACAGTACAATATTCCTAATTACGAAATTTATAGAAATGATAGAGTGACCTGGGGAGGTGGGATAGCAATTTACTTCAAGTCGTTCCTAAAACGACTTCCAAATAGAAGATTTAGCTTCTTCCGTAGGACTCCAAATATCTAATGTTAACTATCCAACGCGATTTGCGAAAGATTGCATTCCTAGCCTCCTCGATTTGGCAATTGTATCTGAGCTTTCATCTATTATTCTCTTCGAACAGCTTTCGCTTGATTGTATCTCTGATCATGATCTTTTATTCCGTGCTTACAATATTAACTTCACTCACTCTGCTGTTCCATTGACATTAACATTTAAGGATTTTAGGTCAATAAATATTGGTGATCTCCATTATGCCGCCTACTCAGCACCTTGGAATGTCTGTCGCTTAAATTCTGACCCTGATGTCAAGCTGAACTACTTTCAAGAAATGGTTACAGAGTTATACCTATATGATCAATATGTACCAGTTAAAACGGTTACTATTTGAAATTACAGCTTTTCTTGGTTCACGAACGAAGTTATCAAGACCATCGAAGCTCGTAACAAGCTTATAGCAAATGGAAACATAGTCCATCTAATACTAATTGGATCGCTTATAAAGCGATACGTAATCACTCGACTGTGGTAATACGGAAATCTAAAAGAAATTACTTCGCTTCTACGCTGAGTACATCCCTTCTCCCCAAAAAGCTCTGCGACAAATTGGTATTTCCAGTACTAAAAGTAATTCAAAATGTGAAATTGATCCTGATATTCTAAATGATTGTTTTATTGAACATAAATTTTAATTTTCTCGAAATTTCTAATCCGTCCTTTCATGCATTAGATGGTTTTTTTCAATTAGTTACCGAGAATGAAGTTATAAACTGTGTTGCAGCTATTAAATCAAACGCTGTCGGTGAAGATGGAGTACCACTGCGGCTTATAAAATTGATTCTGCCTCACATCATATGCCACTTGACCCATATCATAAACCAGTGTATTACAACGTCTACTTTCCCCAAATGCTGGAAAATAGCTCGTATAATCCCTGTTGCCAAAAAAACGACTTCGATATCATCTGCCGATTTTAGACCAATAAGTATTTTACCGTGCTTGTCAAAAGTCTTTGAGAAACTTATAGCAAAACAGATTCTTCAACACCTGTCTTTTAATAGCCTTCTATATGCAGGCCAATCTGGTACCAGACCCAGCTACAGCTGTTCTACTACTATAGTTAATTTCCCTGAAGATATAAGACAGGTCTTTGATAAAGGATGTGTTACGCTCCTTTGTTTGCTCAATTTCTGAAATGCTTTTGACAAGCAAAAAATTCACAAAATTCTTTGCTGGACATTGAAACATATTTTTAGTTTTGGTAACAGCCCACTGAGGCTTTTTGAAAGCTTTCTTTCTGATAGATTTTAAAAAGTTGTGGCATACGATTCTGTCACTTCTCTTCTACCGGTGAAGCAGGGTGTGCCACAAGGATCAATTCTTGGACCCATACTGTCTTGTATGTTTATTAATGACTTACCATCTGTCTCTAAGTACACCTCATTCCATCTTTATGCTGATGATGTTCAGCTGTACTTGTCGAGACCGCTCAATAATACAGATGAACTTGTGTACAACCTTAATGAAGACCTTCGCAATATTTATTCCTGGTCTCTAGCTAATGGACCACTATTAAATCCAATTAAGTCGCAGGCTGTTCCTATTTCAAGCAAAAAAGTAATCGCCAATCCTCGTGTACTCTGGTGTTGCGCACTCGATCCCTACGAGTTATTCCAGCAACACCGCAAAGGAATCTCATTTCGGCAGCTTGTATCCGCGATCTTATTCTTTCGGTCACTACACAAACTTCATGACCATAGATGAGAGTTGGGACATACACTGAGTTAAAAACCGATAGCTTAGCTTGAACACCAGGTTCGGCCGAACCTAGTGTTCAAGCGAAGCTCTCTCAAAATTGATCCAGCCTGACCAATTCTACAGGATAACTCGGCATTGCTCTCGTCTCCCATCACTCGTAAATAAGACCCCGAGGTACTTAAACTTATCCACCTGCTTCAGTGGGACTCTACTAACATGCAGAGTGCACTGAATGGGTTTTTTGGAAACGACCATTACTTCCGATTTGTTCACGTTGATCTTTATTACTTTCTAGTAATAAACTAAAATTGTTCAAAGAGTAACTAGTTTGGGATTTGTTATTAGTTCTAACTTATCAGTATACGACGATACAAACTATGTGACAAGATGGATATATAGATGTCTTCGGAAACTGTGGGTAACTACTCCCATCGACACCAGGCGTTAGCTTGTAATTTAATTTTTTTTTTATAATTTTGCGCGCACTCAGGGGGTTATGAATACCTTTAACATGTTTACAGACAGTGCGGGCGTTGGAAAAGATAGATATACGTAGAGAGAGAGAAAGATTTGGTGTATTGGTTTTGAAGCTCAGTTGTTTATGCTTCAGAGATGCTTGTAATTAGTCTTATTTTACCCTTAATTACTTATGGTGATGTTGTATTATATATTGGAACAATGCTTCCTTATCCCAACGCAAGTTGCAAGTAGCATTTATGATACGGTAAGATACATTTACGGATTACAGAGAATGATCATATTTCACAACATGCAACCCTCAAACATTTCATTGACGTCAGAAATAATATTATAATAAATAAGACTCCTACGTATTTATATAAGTAAATAAATATTTGGCGCAACAGATCTTTAAGTGCCAGGGACTAGTTTCTCGCAACCACTCATGTTGTGTGCGTTAGATTTGTCACACGGATAGAAGGGACCTACAGTTTAATGCCGAATCCGAATGGCGATTTGAAAAGCTTTTTTCGTGACAACAATACTCTCGGATGTTTGTCAGACGCTCGCGAGAGGTGGGACCGTGAAAAAACTTTTTGGTATTTTCAGTGATTCGAACTTGGAACCTCATGCGTAGTGATCCGACACACTAACCACTTACGCCACGGCGCGGCGCCCACAACGTACTAGTATTTATATGAAAAACATTTTTTTTCCGGTCCCGTACGTATAGAACATTATGTCTAATTCGATCACGTTGCCACTAGTTGAATTCGTCTCGCTTATTTTTTATTTATGTCATTAAACGATGGAACTCACTGCCAATAAGTATCAGAACTATTTCTAATGTCACTCGCTTTAAAAGTGCAATTTTTCTACATTTCTCACTTCTAGAAGAAGAAGAACTATTTATTTTTGTAACCGTAATCTTTTTTGTAACTCTAACTTTAAGATTTGTAAATTTTCCTTTTCTCATTGAAATTATTTTCTAATTGTTTAATTCTAGGTGCTATAAAAGATATCTATCCTGAAGTACATTTAATACGATATAAATAAATTGAATTGAAATTGAACTGAATTGACTACCTATATGGTCTAGATTTCTGCAGGATTTAAGATTTCTCCTGCTTCAAGTCTGTCCTAGCTACAGGCAATCCTACCTAATTTAACTCTACCTATAGTCTCGCTAAACTTTCTTAGCTTTCTTATAGCGATACGAGATGCTCGATGTTGGAAAAGACACCACCGAAACCTTCAATATAGCCAGTGACTTATAGCAAGGCTTCTCGCTTTACCTTCAGGAGTGGAAGGTACTAGTTCAGCGCCATAGTAGATTAGGTTATACGAGTATAGAGCAGATGCATACCATTACTCTGGCCTGGACCGTCTTTAAATCCACCCCAGAGGAGATGCTGACCTAATCTTCGATGGCGTGCGCAAGTATTGTACAAGGAGACTCCAACTTATGTAGGTATTATGACTGGAGAAGCTTATGGGTAAACGTATATCACTCTAGCATAGTTTCTATCCTGGTAACTCAGTTCAAATCAACTTCCGTCAAAATATTTTCACTACTCCGCTGCTTCAAAGAATAACTCAATCATCAGACAACAAGAATTAATGACCGTGTTTCGTGTCATAATTATTTTTTATGACATTTCCTACTAAACGGCACACACACAGAGCCCACTCTCTCCATGATCTGTGTGATCCCAATCCTTAAACGAATTAACTCGTTCGAAGGGGGGAAGTTCATTTCATAACGCTAACTCTGCGGCCTGTCTTGGCATTTAACGTCTGTGATTTATTACCCGCCGAGGATTAATACGTTACTATCATCATCATCCTCCGTTAGGAGAATATCACACTCGCATTAAACCCAATTCGACAATTATCCCAGACCGGGGAGATGCAATGTGGCGCGCGATCATTCGAATGCGATTACTCTGATTTAATTGCTGAGATATGACAAAAATCGAAGATTTACGATGCAATGGTCCGTAAGAAGATCGCTTTTTGAATCCGCTGAGTCCATAAAAGTGATAAAGGCGAGTCTGTGTGCGTGCGTATGCGTCCTCGGATTAGCTACATAAATCACTGTTCATGATTCGACTCAGTGTAGTGTGTTGTGTAGATGTGAACATCGATCGGTTAAACGATCGATCGGTCCTCCCTCGTCGATCGTGCAAGGCAATCCACCCGCCGCCGTTCATCATTAAGCCATTTTAATATTAATTTAACACCCAAGCCCGGACCTGAGCCTGAGTGAGTTATTCAAAAAAAAGTTGGGCCCAAGTAAAAGTCAGGCTTATAGACAGCCGCTGAGGTTAACTGTTTAACGTGGGAAGGCGTTTGAGCCTAATGGCTGGCGATTGTTTGATGGTTTTATTCCGACAGTTTTGTGAGCCGTCTTGTGGCAGGCAATTATAAGTCAAATGTTTGATGATGCTGACGGAGTGTGGGTCAATTGGTTATTTGTTCATGCTGAAGCAACAGGAGATCTGATCGACGGGTAATTTGAGTTATTGTCTTTCGTCAAACCGTGATTCACAGCTGTTGCTCTTCGATAGTGTTTCGGGGGTTTTGCGTGGGATTATTTGGAATTCAAACTTCTCAGGTTTATTACAAGATAAGTGACAGTTTATATTAAGTTCGTGACTTTTAATGCATTCGCATACCAAAGCAGTCGTTTCCTAAGGAAAAGTGTAGAAATACATAGAACGATTGCAGGAAATAAGCTCAACGGAGAGCCAAGTAAATATCATTGATGAAACGAATATTTCGTGGCAAATTTAAATTTAATGAAATGAAATGCATCCTCCTCCTCCACCAGATTACATATGATACACAATACCGGTAAAGAGAGAGCTATTTCTTCGCAGGTACGATTATCGTGGAAGTAATTCCGATCACTCAAGTTGTAGTTCAGCTGACTATAAACAGATCGATGAGGTGACGCTGCCACTGCTCTTTCGAACTGCTGTCTATACTTAAGATCCACTGCTACAATTAACTGGTAAAGCTTTGGCTTCCATGATTCCACGTTTGCTTCATTTAGATCCAAGCTTATTCCACAAGTAAGAGCTAGATCACTCCAATTGCTGTGCCAACTATTCTTGCAACATAGCGCATATAGTGCCACTTTCATTGGAAGTCTTTCCACAGGCATTTTAACTACTTTTAAAATGTAGTCTACTTGCAGTTTCAGTGTTTTTGTAGCCAGTGGAGAAAGTCCAGTCTCAATCATTATGGAATAGTTTGGGGTGCTGAGGGGTAAGTGGAATATCGTTTTGATAAAGAATCTCAAAAGCTTTTCTACTTCCTCCCCATACCTGGCCAGCATACAACATAGTTGGCTCGGCCACAGCTTCGAACACACGACACTGTTTTCTATGCGATATGTGTTGGTAAGCGAAGAATTTTCTCCATTTCTCCAACCCCTTTATAAAAAGTTCAAGGGTACCTCGGTCTACACCATCAAGACCGAATGTCTCCGGAAAAAAAGTCCGCCGGAAGTGCAAGCGCACAAGAAACAGGACTCAGAGAAATGTAAAAGCTTTGAGAAGGAAAATAACGAACTTCGCAATAAGCTTAATGAAATGGGACTCTACCAAGAGCTCAAAAAAGAGGTAGACATGCTGAGAGAGAAAAACAAGCTTCTAAAGAACTCGCTTTTACAAAACGAACGCGAAGATTCCCCTCCCCGCGCAGCTAATCCCAAATATCACACGGACGAAGAAGAGCTTGCACGCGAAACGAATTGCGTCTTAAAGAAAAGACCTAGCAAAAAACGCAGAGCCGGCTCTTCGCCCGAAATCGAGCCGCGAAAAGAAGACAAGCAAAATGAGTCAAAGCCAAAACAAACTCAAGCTAAAGCACGTCCTCCGCCTGCAATAAACGTCGTTGACATAACGGACTACAGTAAGCTACATTGCCTTCTTAAAGGAACGACGACATCGAAATTCAAGGTAACGTCACTCAGGAACAATGCGTGGAAAATTAACGTTGATGACTCCGATGGCTACCGAGCAATATCACAAAAATTAAACACGGAAAAGATCCAGTGGTATACTTATGAAAATAAGTCAGAAAGACCACTGCGTGTTATAGCAAGAGGGCTCCACCCCTCGTGCACAAAAGACGACGTAATGAACGACCTCAAAGCTAAAGGTTTAAAAATTCTTAATGCCGTCAATATTCTCAAAAAGGTGAAGCAACAAACGGAACAAGGCCAGGAAATCATGGTCAAGCATGGACTTCCGCTCTTTATGCTTACCTTTGACAGGAGCGAAAATGTAGACGATATTTATAACGTTAAAGCTATTCTAAATATCGTAGTCAAGATTGAGCCTATGCGTACGAGTACGAGATCGATACCTCAGTGTAAACGCTAAAAAAAAAAAAAAACATTTGGCGCTACAGCTCTTTAAGTGCCAGGGCCTAGCTTCTCGCAACCACTCATGTTGTGTGCGTTATATTTTTTCACACGAATGGAAGGGACCTACAGTTTAGTGCCGTATCCGAACGGCGATTTGAGAAGCTTTTTCGAGACAACAATACTCTACGATGTTTGTCAGACGCTCGCGAGAGGTGGGACCGTGAAAAACCTTTTTAGTGTTTTCTGGGATTCGAACTTGGAACCTCATGCGTAGCGATCCGACACACTAACCACTTACGCCACGGCGCCCACGCCCACGCTGTAAACGCTGTCAAGGCTTTAATCACACACAGTCGTATTGTCAAAAAGAGCCGAGATGCGTAAAATGTGCTGGTAACCATCTCTCGGAAAAGTGTGACCTAAATAAGCAGGCCCCGGCTACCTGCATTAACTGCAAAGGAAAGCGACAAGCGAACTATCGAGGTTGCGAAGTGGCAAAAGAGCTTCAAAAAGGCGAGACGCATTTAAAAATATTCAACGCCAGAACGCAGAACCGGTTAAAAATAGTCGACAACGTCAACGACCGTCAATAAACACGTCAAAGTTAAGACGAGAGTCGAGCAAAGTAAAGTTCCTTCGGCAAAATCAAAGGAAAAGCCATAATCTCCAGAGACGCTAACATATGCTCAAGCTGCGTCGCTAGAAAACAAGCAAAGCGGTGTTACGATAGACCCAGTCTCCCAAGTCTTCTCTATAATTCTTGCGAAACTTGAGGAGCAAACGAAGGTCAACAAAGTCATATTTGATAAATTGAGCAAGCTCGAGTTAAAACGTCGCCAAAAAAGAACTCCCATATGAATATGAATCAGTTACTGAAAATTTTAACATGAAACTCAAACGGCCTTCTACAAAAAAAAAAACGCCGAATTAGAAGTATTCTTACGGAATGACAACATTGACATTTGCTTGATCTCTGAAACTCATTTGACAAAGGAATCCGGAGTAAAAATAAGAGGGTATCGTGCTTATCACGCATACCACCCTTCCGGAAGAGCTAGAGGCGGATCCTCCTTATTCATTAAAGACTGCATTGAGCACTCCATAAATACGACGATTGAAATCGATACAATGCAAAAAAGTTCAGTTCGAGTTAAGAATAGGCACTCGTATTTCAACATCGCGTCCATTTATTGTCCTCCGCGATGCACGTTTAGAAGTAACGACTTTGTACGTCTCCTTGACTCACTTGGTCCGAATTTCATTATAGGTGGCGATTTCAACGCAAAACACACCTTTTGGGGTGCCAGATCCAATTCACGGAAAGGCAGACTTCTGTACGAAACCGGTATGCAATTCGGGGTTGATTTCTTTTCGACGGGGAAACCGACGTATTGGCCCTCTGATACAGCAAAAACACCGGACCTAATAGACTTCTTCGTAGCAAAAGGAGTATCTTCAAATTTTGCAAAAGTAGAGGAAAGCTTTGATCTCTCCTCAGATCACTCGCCGGTAATCTTGACAATAAGTGACCGACTAATGACAGTAGAAGGTGTGCCTAGATTAACTAACAAAAAAACTAACTGGCGCGACTTTAGAACTGATTGCGAAGAAAATATTGTCTTAAATGTATCGCTCAAAACACCCTTCGAAATAGAAGATGAACTCGGCAAATTTATTGAATCAATACAGAATGCCGCGTGGAAAAATACACCTTTAAGGAGGAAAGAAGTCCCATGCAATGAAGCTAATTATCCGCCGGAAATAAAAGAACTTATTCGAGAAAAGAGTAGAGCACGCAAAATATGGCAACAAACTCGCGCTCCCCAAGCGATCCAAGACCTAAAAAACCGAGAGACTTCAGCTTATCTTGAAGGTTTAACCGCCGAAAAAAACACTAATTACTCGCTCTGGAAAGCTGTCAAAAGAATTAAAAAACCCCAAATACGTTCGCCACCGATAAGAAAAAACAACGACGAATGGGCAAAAGGTAACAAAGAAAAGCGGATCTATTTGCCGAGCACTTAGAAGAGACTTTTAAGCCATTTGATGGAGAAACATTGGTAGACGATTTTGCCGGTACGACTACGACATCTGACAACCTTAGAATAAAAAGTGTGTCATTTATAGAACTTTGCCAGGCAATAAAAAACCTGAAAAATAATAAAGCTCCTGGCTATGATTTAATAACCGGACAAATCCTCAAGGAATTTCCAAAAAAAGGCACTATTAAAATTGCTTCATTTAATAAATGCTTCTATTAGATTATTATACGTTCCAAATCAATGGAAAGGCGCAGAAGTCATAATGGTTCCGAAACCGGGGAAATCTCCAAATGACAAAGATCGTACAGACCGATATCGCTACTACCAATAATATCCTACTGAAACGGATTCTTCCGGTCATTGAAGAGAGACGCCTAATACCTGACCACCAATTCGGGTTCAGAATCAAGCATTCCACAATTGACCAGGTTTATAGAATAACCGACGAAATTGAAAAAGTCCTTGAGGAGAAAAAAAATTGTTCTAGCGCTTTTCTTGACGTACATATCTCAAGCCTTCGACAGGATTTGGCACGATGGATTGAGTTATAAGCTAAGACGAATCCTTCCGGAGCAACTTCATAAGATCTTAGAATCATACCTTAAAAACAGACTTTTTCGTGTCAAGCACGGAACTGAATATTCCAAGGAAGTGTCCTTGGGCCTATCTTATTCTTGCTGTACACTAGGGACATACCACAAACTGAAGGCACTATTGTAGCTGTGTTCGCGGACGATACGGCTATTCTGGCAACGGAAAGTTCAATCGAGTCAGCAACCATAAAACTCCAACGAGCCTTGGATAAAATCTGTGAGTGGACAAAAACTTGGCGCATTGTTCTTAACGAGACCAAATCGACGCATGTTATCTTCACTTACAAGAAAACAATCAACCTTCCCGTTTTCATTAACTCGGTACAAATACCGCATGCAAACGAAGCTAAATATCTGGGAATGACAATAGACGCGAAACTTAAATGGAAACCTCACGTTAAAAAGAAACGTGACGAAGTCGAAAATCGACTTAGAGAAATGTATTGGCTAATTGGAAGATATTCCAAACTAAGCGTATATAACAAACTGCTTCTGTATAAGCAAGTGCTTAAACCCATGTGGACGTACGGTATACAACTCTGGGGTTGTACCAAACCCAGCAATAGGAATCTCATACAATCATTCCAAAATAAAATTATAAGAATAATCGTGAACGCTCCCTGGTATATCAGAAACAATGATATCCACAGAGCCTTAGGGATAGCTACCGTGAAGGACGAAATAAAAAACTTCGCTCGCAAGCTTCGTATTCGTCTTCATGGCCATTGCAACTGTGCCATACTCCAAACTTTGGATGTTACAAATCTTACGGGCCGACTTCAAAGAACGAAACCGTTCGAATTAGTACAATAAGACAAAAAGCCGTAGGTCATGACGGTTTCAGCAGGCGCTTTTATTGAAAATCTACCTGCCTTACGCGAATATTCTCTTCTGAAGCTTAAACTACTTGATAAGGTCTAACTTAGTCGTAGTAAACAAAACGAAGGGAAGGGTGTTTTTAGTCAGTAGAAATCTGACACTACTATGAGTACACGGTCTCATAGTGTCTCATGAAGATTTTCACCTACCCACGAAAAAACAAAAAAAAAATTGTATTTATAGCAGACACGGCGTCTTGTAGCTTGCATTTCAGGTGACCTTCCATGCTTTTGTTTTGTGTTAAAAGCATACCAAGGTAGTTATACTATTTAATGATTTCGATCTGATTGTCATTCAAAAACCATTTTTCGTTACTTCACCTCCTTCCTCCACCCTTTCTAAAGATTAACGCCTTTAACATTTCCAAATAAATTATAAAGCTCCACATTCTACAAAATTCATACAAACGTTTTACCATGTGCTGCAATGTCTCCGGGGAATTAGCCAACATTACTATATCGTCTGCAAAAAGTAACGCCTTTATGATGAGTCCTGCAAACTCAAAACCTCCAGGAAGCGAATTAAAGATGTCAATCTATAAAGAGTGCGAATAACAATGAGCTTACACTGCACCCTTATCTAACGCCTGTGTTTGCTTGAAACCAGTTCGAAGCACTTCCTTCGTTACAGGCGGACTGCCAGCGTCTCTACATAAATATTTTGTATTACCCTTCCAAAAAAAAAATTTTTTAATGCTAGATTTTCCTAGCGCCAGGATGGTGTAACCCCATAATGAGATGCTTTACAAAATGATAGAACTGTGGAATCCTTTCTATAAAGTGCTTTCCAATAGCGCCGGGTAGATGTTAAAATTGAATAAAACAAATTGTGTGTAAGATATCTACGATTTTTTTTCTTTTATTTGAAAGGTCTATTAATGCCATTATGCGTAAAATATGAAGCCGTTCAAATGGCCGCCGCGGCTTCGTTGGGTGGCGCGCATCCCAGAGGTCCAACTTTCGATGAGTCTTGCGCATAGATCCGCCTGAATTTGAGACAATTGCTGCCTATTGGTATAGTCCTGCGACTTAAAGAAACCCCACAAGAAAAGTCTAACGTGGTCAAATCGCACGATCTCGGTGGCCACTTCACGTCGACTCTGCGTGAGATAACCATGCCCTCAAATCGCTTGTGCAGAATGTCTATTGCGGCATCAGCTGTGGTCCTGTTAAAAACACATGTCGTTCATATCCATATCATCCAATTTGGGCCAACAGAAAGAAATTGGTTCTCATCGATTGGTAGCGGTCTCCGTTGATGGTGATGACAATGTCATCGTCGTTACCGAAGAGGTATGGACCGATGATGCCGCCGGCCCACAATCCACACGAAACAGTGACTTTCGACATTGCCACTTGGTGGACCTCGTGTGGATTGGCATCGTCCCAGATCCGGCTGACGTACTCGTTCATCTAAAAATGGTCCTCGTCGTTGAAGATGATTTTTTTGCTAAAATCGGGGTCCGTTTCTAACTACTCCAGAACCCAGTCAACAAACACGCGGCGTTGACTTCCTTTAGCTCCTGGGTCAGTTGGATTTGTACGGATGTAGCCCCAAGTTCCGACGGAAATTTCGCCAAGTTGATGTCTGCAAAATACCGAGTTCTTGCGCGCGGAGCGGAATTGACTTGTAGGCGGAAGTGTCGATTGAGCCTTATGCTCTCTATGCTAAAGTGTAAGACTCGTTATAACATATATAGTTACAACAAATGCGTGTAATTTTCTAACAAGATCGAACAAAAAATCAACTACAACTACAACTTCCAATACTTTAAATCATTCAATCCAGTCTTGAGTGCAATAGGGATGTAGTCATCAGAACTCCACGGCCAATGACAGTAATATATTCGGAAAGATCATCACACTGTACGAGTATATTGTCAGGTGGATTTGCTTTTCCAGTGGCCTTATAGCTCATCTTCAGTGTGCATTCATGCGTAAAGTTGATTTAATTTAGGGATAGGACCCTATCCGGGCCGTTCTAACAGAGCAATTGGAGCACTCCGGGTCAAAAATAAATGAAATTTTAAATAAAACCAGTATCGTCATTAGGACTTCAAATCATCAATACACACCCAACTCGCTTTGCCAAGGGCTGCAGTCCTAGCCTTCTTGATCTTACTGTTGTGTCCGATCCTTCTTTCAACTTAGTCCTTGATCAGCTCTCACTAGATTACATCTCTGATCACGACCTGTTTTTCTGTATGTACGATATTAATTTTTCTCGTTCTGCTATACCGATGTTATTCACGTTTAAGGATTTTTGCTCTATTGACCATGATGCTCTCCAACTTGCGACAGTCTCAGCTCCGTGGGATATCTGTAGAGTTGGTATTGATGCAAATCAGAAATTGGATCATTTTGTACAGCAAATGGAAACATCGACCATCTGATGCGAATTTGTGTGCTTATGAAATCGTGCGAAACATTGCAACCTTTTACATAATTTCTGCGAAAACGAACTACTACGCCTCGAAATTGAGGACTTCCCTACCACATAAGAAAAAAATCGGAATAGATTTCAACATCGGTCAAGGAAACTGAAGTTTTTCAAAACATATAATGTCTATCTGGAGGGATTTCGACATTCCGGTGGGCTGGCCAAGAGCTGTTTGCCAATGTACCATTGGCAAAGAAGAAGAAGAATTTTTCAAACATAGTTGGCGCATTAATTTTAATATTAATATAATGATACGTATATCCTTAGGCACATATTATACAACACCCTATCCGTGGCATAGCCTCACAATTCACCTCCTCTGAATTATAATCATAGTTGAACAAACCCATCCCTCATACCACGATCGTCTTTCATGAAACTCCACTCCGATCCACATGTGTAATGTTAAATGATTTCACCAGCTCAACGCACAGAATAAAAAAAAAAAAAAATTCAAATCCCCACAGAGCCTCCTCCACTTATGCCCTCGGCTCTCTGAGTTATTCGTGTTTTGATTTCGATTCAATAAGCACCAAATTAATCCTAGTTTATGGGTGTTGAAAGTCCGACTGGTTGACAATGCAACGCAGCGTTTAAGGTTTATGATTGCGTTCCATTGTCCCGAATCGCTGGGTGAATGTAGTTGCCGCGTAAAGCGAAACCGTGCTTATGATTGTGATTACGAATGCAGATGCAACGAATCGTCCTAATGCAGTGAGAAGATCCTGCGTGGAAATTCCGTGTGACAGCAATAAATCCGAAACGTTTAACGAATGAGCTAACAATAGTCGGGAATTGTGATTGTTAGTGTTCACCGTGCAATCCCGATCTTGGGTGTAGGTAAAATTAATAAAGAAGAGTATGGTACCTTGGACGTGGTTGAAAGGGACTGTCTCATTGTGGAGTAGATTTTAATTGATTAACGATCTGATATGGTATTTCATTTGATTTGTAATTATGTTCGGTATCTGTACACAGCAGAACAGTGAATTGATTCAATTAAATAAAAACCGTTGGAAGAATAAAAAAAAAAAAAATGAAAATGGTGTCTACTAATATTTAGAAACGGGAATATATTTTCATACACAAAGTTCTTTGAAAAATTACTCCTGGACAACTTAAGAGGAACGCAAAAACTCCGCTTCGGAGTTGCAGTTCCTTATCTGAAAAGGTCATGATTAATCCATCAAACAGCGATAGGAATACTCTCTGCCCATTGCCTTTTAAGGCAGCATGCTATGAGACTGGGTTTATCAAATACGGATGTTTGTAGGTACTGCATGGACCTACATGTCTCGGAGGATATAACATATACCATATACTCTATGAATGCCAAGGCATTGCCAGAGGATTGGAAGATATTCCTTCGATAAACTAGAAGACGTAAGGTCCGAGAACCATAATAAGGACATCTTCAAATTCTATAGGGAAATTAAGTATATGGGAGAATTGGTTTAGGTATTTTTGCCATGAAGGTTCCTAGGGCCCACCTAGTTGCCAAGTGTCTTATGATAATAGCATAACCCTACTCAACCTAACCTAACCTAACCTAGGACACATTGTTGTTATAACTGCGATTTGTACCAAGAGAATCTGAAGTACTTTTTCTATCAAAGTTCATCAATAGCTAAACAGCAGTCACTTACTGGGTTCCTATCCTCGTTTAACAATTCTCTCCACAAGATCTGATTTCTAGCTGATTTCATTCAGTTGGCATTCCTAAGATCTTGGATGCTTGATCAACGCGATCTTCCCAGGGAAGGAATGGTCTCCTAAATTCTGACAAAAAGGACTTTTCGGGCAGGCTCCCCTTTTCTCGATAATGCTCGTATAATTCACGTTTGACCTTCTGCGAAATCGTCCTTCCTCACACACGGGGCAAACTATTCTCCTCAAGAGTTTTCTCCAGAACGCGGCTAGGAAGTCAGAGTGCTACTTCCTAAGCACTCAAGTCTCAGATCCATGTATGTATGACGGTAAGACCATTATCTTATACTCGTACAGTAGTGGCTTGGATGTAATGGTTAGATTCCTGGACTTAATGAGCATGACATTAAGGATGTTGATTGGTTTTGGTAGCAATCTGGCAATCTTTGCTTGGCTTATTATTTTGGTCATGATCAACCTATGCTGTCCTTTCAGTTTATTTGAAATTTCGAATTCTATCATCGCTTGGTATAGCTCTTCATTGGCTATGCTATCATATGCGGCCTTAAAGTATATGAATATGTGGTATAAGGGAATATGAAATTGTAGACATTTTTCCATCCCATGCCTAAGGGCTGATCTGATCAATTCTTGATTTGGTCAGAATGAATCCACATTGGTACTGGCCAATAATACTGGTAGCTCTAGCGTGTGAGGCTAGGATAGAGAAGAGTATCTTCTTCACGGATATTTTCCAGAATGTTATACCCGTATAATTGTTGCACGTTGTGATATCTCCTTTCTTGTTTACGTATATACAATGCTTTTACTACAATACTTTGGCATGCATAAATTGGATCGTGTAAAGCTTATCCGATAAATACCAACTCAAACAACACACAATTAAATGGTACACAGACGGATCGAAAACATCTACTGGCACTGGGGCAGGAGTGTACGGGCCCAGGACTAGATACTCAGAATCACTGGGAACATTCCCCAGCATATTTAAAGCAGAAGTTCACGCGATCGAAAGATGCGCGCAATTCAACTTAGACAGGAAATATCGCGGGCAGGACATCGCGATACTATCAGACAGCCAAGCCGCTATTAAAGCACTGACCTCGCATGAGATCAGATCCAAACTGGTATGGGAGTATCTCACCAGGATCAACAAACTGGCAGAAACAAACAAAGTAACTCTCTACTGGGTACCAGGACATGTAGGAGTAGAGGGGAACGAAGCAGCTGATGAGCTAGCTAGAAACGGATCAGACACGCCATTCCTTGGACCAGAACCCTTCTGTGGGATAGGACCCCACAAAATAAGGGAAGACTTAAGGAAAGAAGAAGAGAACAAATGGGCCAAACATTGGGACGATATCCCCCAAATAAGACAGGCAAAGGAACTTCTGGGGAAATACAACCAGAAAAGAAGCAGAGCCTGCTTAAGAGTTAGTAAGAATCGGCTTCGCATCTTGGCGGGCATGTTAACAGGTCACTGCAGACTTAAGGAGCACCTTAGGAAACTGGGAATAGAGGGAGACGGACACTGCAGATTCTGCAGGGACTTCGCAGAAACACCAGCGCACCTTCTTATGGAATGCGAAGCACTGATCCACAAAAGAAGGAATCACCTTGGTGCCTACCTCCTATCAGAAACGGATTTGCCTTCGCTGGATCCACTGAAGATACTCCGGTTTGCTGTAGCAGCTGGACTGGAGGAAGTGCTCTAGACCGAGTATATCATCGGCTAGAACCTTAGTAAGGGGGGCACAATAGATCTTTTATAGGTCGCAGTGCACTTGCACCTCTCAACAATATAAATCTAATCTCTAATCTAAAGCTTACTTACTTACTTACTTAGGTGGCGCTACAGTTCGGGGTGAACCTGAGCCCCAACCAACAAGCCTCTCCATTTACCTTGGTCTTTAGCTAATTGCCTCCAGTTGCGCACTTCAAGTTGGCCGAGGTGCCCTTGAACTTGTGCTCGCCACCTACGGCAAGGGGATCCTCTACTGCGTCGTCCCTCCGGGTTAGATTCGAACACTCTGTGGGCCGGAGCGTTGGTGTCCATTCGCTCTACATGTCCTAGCCATCTCAGACGTCCAATACGTAGTTTTTTGACTAGGTCGATGACGCTGTACAGCTCGTATAGTTTGTTATTGAATCTTCTCCTCCAAAACTCGTCACCGTGTAAAGCTGGCCCTCCATAGTTCAACAGTTCAGCAGGTATGCCATTGGCTCCAAAGGCTCATTTTAATTATGGCGTCTTATCGTACATCGACAGAAAAGTTCACATACAGCGACTAAGATGGCTGGGTCATGTAGAGTGGATGGAGCCCAATGTTCCAGCCCGTAGAATCTTCGAATACACTCCGGATAGACGGCGCAGTAGATGACGACCTCGTGGTAGGTGGCGCAAACAAGTGGAGGGAGACCTCAAACCACTTGGAGTACACAATTGGAGGCTCGTAACCGGGCTGGCTGGAGAGATTTGTTGGTTGAGGTCCAGGTCCACCCGGACTGTAGCACCACCTAAGAAAGGAAGTAAGTATGGTACAAAACCTTTTCCATAGTTCGTGGTGGCAACATGAATTCTTCATTGAAGTACACTACCCGCCGCTCCAAGATGCTTTCAGGATCGGTAATCAGATTTCCCAGGGAATGCTTCCAATATGTGTCTTACCAATTTTCATTCATCATCAAACAAATGGCTCCGATCTATCCAACTTCCGCCTAAGATGGAGTCGGTAGTACAATAACAGTTTTCTTAAACCGTGTACATTTTACTTCTCCGCCCGGTACCTTGATCCCATAAATTACTCTTCTCTCGTCGAGTTACTCCAGTGCGGGTCCTACCACTGCGTAACAATATCACCATTGGGGTCACATCCTTTGGAGTCGGAAAAGTAAATTATCAATTTACTCGCTTTTCTCGAGACTGTTCTTTGCGGTTCCACCTCCCGAGAAAACTTCTTTTAGAAAAAAAGCTGCGTTTTATTCTCGAGTAATAAGGTATCTACACTTCCCGGAAATTGTATCGGCGTTTTCTTTAAATTCTAAAAGGTTTACTATAAGATCTGTGTATGTACTCTCAACTTAAATATTTAATGTTTTTCTTTCTTTCTCGACCCAACCTACATCTCCAACATTAACTGAACTTTTATAGCCAATAACTTGGGTGAATATAAAGAAAGTTTCAGCCCAGTTTTCTCAGATTCTTCTTCCATAGTTACTGGCATATCCCACACATCTTCACTGTCAAACCACGGGGAATCGAATCAATATTTGGCCAACCATTTGCCACGCAGCGTGCTAATGACCCCATGGGTTTATAGTCAAACAATCCCCCAGTATACTCGTATCTCCTTTCGATTTTCCATATAATTAATGATCGCGCTGAAGAAGCACCTTTTCACACACAATACACCCCCACTCGCGCGATCACATACAATCCGATAATCAATTTGTGTATGAATCATTATTTTCGTGCATTTAATTGACTCGCACAATCGGCCGCGAAGATGAGATTGTATGCGCGGTCTTTGACGGATCCCTTTCGAATGGATTTTTGTTCAACTAATAAGCACGATCATCGTCGAAGTGCGTTCTTTTGATTGATTTATTGTTGTTTCCATTGTTACCGTCGTCAGTAGATACTCCATTTGTCCAGATAGGGGGAGGAGGAGAGCAGGGGAGTTGAGTCGACAAGTGAGATCATGTTGAATCATTATTCAATCAAAAATCTCTTATACGCTCGATCTGAGGGCTAGAGGTGTGCAAAGAGGTTCCGACACCTCGATGGTAATTGTTCGGTACTCTCTTCGATAAATTGTGGGGTATTTGTCAATTATTCGACGCGATCGATGGATCGTTATGGTGAGTGAGTGGCCATTCGAGTGGATTCTGATTGGACGATCGCCGCTGTCTGATGTCGGCCGATCGCCGGAAAAGGATCAATGAAATTATTTATTATTTAATTAGGAACACTATTGATGTTGATACTTGTGCGCGCATGATTGTGATCGTCATTACGGTGCTTACGATCGATGCTTACTCTACTGATGATTGATAATCGTTAATAGATCTTGGCAAGATCAGTAGGATCGGACGGGGGATCAGGCCTTTCAGAATCGATTCGGAGAGTGGAGTGCTAGTAGTTGTTGTTCGATTCAATTAAATGCACACTGAAGCCCTATCGAGACGGTGGTTAAGATCGTAATTGACTTACGATCGGCGATTGTGTACACATTCAATTAGCTACACTTATACTGGAATTTACCAGTTAACAGCGCGGGGTTTTTTTGATTTTTACCGAAATGGTACTTTTGCGTATGGCTTCCAGTGGGCGATGAGAATACTCCATCGGTGTTTGGATAGATGGGTATGATTGAATATCATTAAAGTGATTTACGTTGTACTCGAGGGAGTAATAGAAGAGTTTTCTTTTCGGAGAAGGTTCCATTGTGTGCACTGATTCTCATCGGTTTTGAACAGGTATGGAGAACGGTTAATTATACACAGATTCATGTGTTATCGTTGTGCCAGGTGAAAGGTTTTGTGGTATAAATTGAAAGCTATTGAACTATAATATCTTTGTAACATTAATTTTTCCAATAAAAAACTTAGGTGTTGTCAGATTGTTCGATTCAATTACCAAGGCAAATACTTGGAAATAGAAGCAGCGATGATTATGGACATAAGCATTTTCTCATTTTCTCACATTTTCGTTCCCATTTTCTTATGTTGGTACATAGAAGTAGTAAAGTTTTGCAAAGCTGGGTAGTTATTCAAGCAGATATGGTAACTACTATTTTGGTCACAATTACCTCTAGTTAACCACAAAGCTCATAGGAAGCATTCAAATCGTGTTAGATCCCGAACTAAGTATAACCCAATAAAGAAAATTATAAATACTTCTTCGACTTCTGTGGTGAAATTACAGGACTGAGATCAAGGAATCCTCGGATTGGATATGAGCTTCATCTCGACAATAGTCCGAGGTGGACCTGATTTGAACATGTAATTCAACCAACAAACCTCTCAAGGTAGCCCGCTCTTTACGCAGTTGGTTGAGACTCTTCCACAACTATACCTGTCAGCTGCGTTGTTCTTTCTGGATGTACTCGAGCACCCTTCGGACTGAATAGAAAATTCTTCTAACTAAGTCGATGTACATTTGAATGAATATAAACGAGAGGCTTGGAAAACTCACTCAGGAAAACTCAAGAGGAAATTGTAAACTTTCTTGAATCGGCATGTCTCCAAAAAGCAAAAAGCCTTCGCCCAAGACCATTCCAATGGCTTCGGTTGAGGACTCAATCATCCCCATTTTAATAAGGATTTTTCGACCCAAGCTATTCTTGAGTTACATTCCCATCAGTTGGACTGATTTTCATACCAAAGGTTGGCAAAAGAGTTGAATAATCCTTCAAATCCTATAGTTTCATAAGCCTCATCTCCTTTCTTCTCAAAACCATGGAGAAAATAGTCCATCAATTTATATGGTACACATTCCTTCCAAAATGATCCTGTGAAACCGATATGATCTACTGAAACCGCTATTCATTTTATCACCTTTTATATTGAGAAGGCTTTGGATATTAAAGAGATTGTGCTTTCATTGGTATCCAGGGCCCGTTCGACAATACTTTTTGCGAGGCCATACAAAATGTGTTGATCGGGAAAGACATCACGCCCCTGATAATAAACTGGGTCCTTACTGCACTAAGAAGCAGAAGAATGAACATGGAGTGAGCAACCAGGAGCTGTCCTCAAAGAAGAGTGCTTTTCCCCGCCTATGGACTCCAAAGTACAAGGATACACTGATGAAGTATTGATCAGCGTTAGGGGCGAATTTGAATGCACCATTTCAGTCATGATGCAAGGTGCGCTTAACTTAACATTTACCTAGATGGTGGAAGTATAAGGGTTTAGCAATCGATCAAGGTAAAACTGTCCTTGTACCACTTTCCAGAAAGAGAAAACTAGTTTTCGATCAATTAAAACCGGTAACCGTCACAATAGGCTTCTCAACGTGGCAAAATATTTTAAGGTCATGGCGAAAATTGGTCCAATGGTGCTCCAACACTGGACCCTAGAAGTCTGGTCTGGTTCACAGACGGTTCGAAGATGGATTCTGGAGTTGGAGCTGGGTTTTTGGACCCAACACAAACATTTCGGTACCTATGGGTACGACTCCTACTGTGTTTCAGGTTGAAATCCATGCCATTGAGATCTGCGCCAGACACAATCTCCGCAAGGAGATCAAAGGCGCTAGAAT
Source organism: Brachypalpus laphriformis (assembly GCA_945910035.1). Classification (NCBI taxonomy): domain Eukaryota; kingdom Metazoa; phylum Arthropoda; class Insecta; order Diptera; family Syrphidae; genus Brachypalpus; species Brachypalpus laphriformis. The sequence continues at coordinate 286,392,821 of OX246754.1, forward strand.
ACATATCTTCTCAGATAGCCAAGCAGCACTTATGGCACTGTCACCCAACCAAATGGACTCCAGAAATGTGAAATGCTACTACGATGCATTACAAGACCTTACGAAATACAACAGCGTAAAACTCGGTTGGGTACCCGGACACCAAGGGATTGTGGGCAACGAATCTGCAGATGAGCTTGCTAGGGCTGGCTCAGAATCTGTGTTCATAGGTCCTGAACCTTTTTGCTGCGTCAATTGGGCGACAGCTACAACGTTGATTAACGAATGGGAAAACAAACTTCGTCTAGACAACTGGACTAGTGGGCCAGGTCTTAGACAATCCAAACGATTAATCAAGCCTTACTCCTATAAGGAAATCCCTAACTTAGATAAGGAAAGCATTAAGAAGCTTGTGAGCTTTCTTACTGGCCATTGCGGCTTGAGATACCACCTTAACAAGATGAACCTGTGCTAAGAGAAGGACTGTCGGTTCTGTTTAGAGGAGGATGAAACCTCCGAACACGTTCTTTGTGAATGCCCGGTACTACACTGGTTAAGGAGACGTATTCTCCACAAGGAGATACTTACTTCAGTGGAACTGAAATGCTCCACTACTAAAGACATACTCACTTTCATAAGGGAGGTAGTACGTCTGTTAGATTAACTCCAACCCTCCGATACAATAGATCTTTCAGGTCGCAGTGTCGTTGGCACGTGGGCATGGGTTGTACAAAAGAAAAAAAAAAGAAAAAAAGGTCATCGCACACTTACCTGGAGTGCACACTCAGGTGTATGTACCAATATGGCTACAGGGTAATGTTCATGGTCGAATGCCTATACGGTAAGAGTTGGTGATTTAAATCCAACATGATATACTGATCCTACAAGGTCATCATAAAACCTATGATCACCGAAACGGCAATAGCATAGTTACTAAAAACCATACCAGGCGAAACATAACAACAATTAAGTACATTTCACCATCTGGCTTGTATGGATACCACAGGTGCAGTGTAAACTCGCCCTACCGCAGCTCTAGGTGCTATATTCAATCTTACCCTTCTATACCTTTTTCACCTTAAGACTGTAAATCAGTTATGATGCTAGTAGGAAGCTTTACAGTGCGATTTTTTCTTGCTTAGCTAAAGTCTCAGCCTCCAGTTCCTGCATTTTCAATTGCATTTGTACGTACTGCTGCGATTCCTTGAAGGTGATGTACATGACGATTATAGCGTGAAAGGATATGGCTACGCCAACAATGGGAACAAGGGGTTTGCTCATTTTCCGCCAGAGCGCAAACACCTCCTTAAGTTTCTTGGTGATTGCTGGCAGACGGAAGGTATAATGTCGAGTAGCGAACATGAAGGACGCCACCGGAGCTAGGAGCGTTGGATATACCACACCCAGGGTGGATTGGAAGGCCGCCGACCTGAGGTGAATGCAAACTGGACACTGGAACGGCTCCATACGATTTCCCTTTGGATGAAGAACTTGGGGTACAAGACGGTGGTTATGGCAGGCAGCACGACGATTGGCAGATAAGTGGACAGTTTGCCATAGCTCTCTAGTTTCAGCTTGGTCCTGTAGTAGTTGTTCATATAGATCCCGATTACGGCACCGCAGGCTCCGAGAATCTCGGAGGAAAATTTCAACAACCACACTTCGGAGGTTTTCTCCCAGTTCTCTATTAGGGTCCACTGGCTGGCAAATGCTTCATCTGATGTCAGGGCGATAGCATCGTCGGGAATTTCATCGAAATTACTTCCCGACAGAGCCATTGGATAAGACTTGGGTGAGATTTCGATGATATTTCCTCGGCACGGCCAGTGTACTCAACCGTCAGCTGTCATCACCTAGCTATTCAAATAGAGGTTAAGAAAAGTGCTCCCAGGCTGCCCTAAATACTGGACCATAAAGCTGGTAACTTCCTGGGTCTTCTGAAGATATTAAAGCATCTATAACTTATAACCTATAATTTCTCCAAAAAATTTAAATTAGTCATAAATGACCGCCAAATCTAGAAAAGTGGTACTACCAGGTCTGGTACATGGGCGATTGGAAACTGTACAATGGCAGTACTGCCGCTGGTGAGTATGGCCCCAATTTCAAAGGTCGGTCGCGTTAGGATTGTCACATTTCATCTTTCAGAGCGAAATCTACGACACTAAACCACATATGTGTAGGTGAGTGCTTGAGCAGAAAAACGAAAGAGCGGATTTTCTATCTAGAAGAGGCGCAACTCGCCCACTCTTCGATCCCAAACTATAATTTGGTACATCCCCGAACAATTCTCGTTTAAAAAAAGCAATATCCACAGAGGGATAATAGATAAACAAGTTCATCAAATCCAACCACAATAAAATCAAAAAGCTTATAGAACTTAACAAAGAGAAACTAAGGATCTTAACCGGATATCTGACAGGACACTGTCCGCTGTCGACCTGTCAAAGTAAAACGTATCCTTTAATTACTTCAATTGCCGCAGGCTGCAATGAATCGCTCTAGTCTAAATATAATACAAGGCCTGCACAATAGATCTTTCTAGGCTATGGAGCTTATAAGGCCTATCAACATAATTATGGACTGATCACTAATCACGCTAAAAACCTCACGTTCATTTCACTTCATTTATTATCATTGTAATGCCTATACACTTTAAGAAATAATATCTTATTAATTAGTGATAAGCTTAGACTGCAGATAAAATTAGACAAAAAGGAGTTAAGTTAAAATGGATTACATTATTGTTTAACTATGTATTTTGGGATAGATAAATAATTAATTCATTTTTAAACCTTGCTGCGTTTTCAATACGTCTAATAGATCGCGGCAAAGAATTCCATAAGCGGATAGCATTAAAAAAAAAACTGACGCTCGGATGTAAGGTAAGAGTATTGAGGATCAATTAAGTGGTCAGATCTGTTTGAGGAAGCCATTATTAGTTCATCGTAGAGGTACGGAGGTTGTCGTGATTGCAGGATGTGTAAGAGAAAAGTTACGGTGCGAAACTGTAGAAGGCTATCAAATGTCATGTTGGAAATGCGTCTGGAAAAGCTTGACACATGGTCATACAAAACGTACCTAATAGCATTGTTAAAGGTGACACACAGTCTTCTTTTACTGACAGAGCTACACTTTCGGATTAGTATTGGTATGACCAAGGTTTTTGCCAGCATAATGCGGGTCTTGACAGGAGTAAATGATTGAGATGCCCACAAAGTTCTAAGTACACTATGAGTCTTTCCGAACGCGGCTTTGATATGGTTATCCCAGGTCAGGTCAGGTTAAAAATCATTGCAAGGTTTTTAACCCCTTCAACATATTTAATATGAGCGTTGTTTAGGAGTAAGAAAGGTCCAATGGATACCTTGAAACAACAAAACACTTGGATTTTATAGGGTTTAACAAAGATCATTTGCCTGCGACGAACGCATAATAGTCTCGAGGTCATCATTGACGCAGGCGGCGCCATGGTCTATAAGGCCAAGTGGGCAGTCTATGTACATTTGTACATCATCAGCATTAAATATGTATTGTAATGCGCAGTGTTTAGTAATGGATGGAAGGACATATACGTACAGAGAAAAGAGTAGCGGTCCTTAGATAGATCCCTGGGGAACACCATTTATAGTTTCTAGAAAATCCGACTGAATGCTGTCTAATCGGATAGCTTGCATCCTACCCGATAAGTAGGAATGAATCAGTTTGACTGCACTAGTGGAAAATTTAACAACTTATCACACAAATGAGAATGGACAACAGTGTCAAATGCCTTGGAAAAGTCCAGCAGAACTAAAACGGTCACCTTCTTTTCCTCGATAGCTTGCCGTATATCCTTATTAAAGCCGTGGTACAACTGTGGTTTTTCCGAAAACCGGATTGATATGTTGTCAAGAAATTGCCATTGTTGAGGTATAGGCTCATTTGATTTTGTAATATTCTTTCAAAGAATTAAGAAATTGGAGCTGTTCATTAGATGACGACGTTGAACACAATTAATTTAACTCAAGTACGTGGAAAATCGTTTTTCTTCCTCTTTGCATTTAAATCTCAATGAAAGGCTTATAAAATAAAATTTTAAATCAAGATGAATAGCTCCGTTCGCGTCCTTTCCGAGCCAAAAACTAATCAATTGTCAAATATGACATGATGAGAGTAAAAACTCTCAGGGAGCGTTTTCTAAGCAGAAGTACGCGAATGAAAAGCGAGCCATTTCGAGACATTTACAGTCATGTCGAGCCAACTGTCATTAAAGAAAATTGCAATGCACAAATTAAACTCGTGTGAAAATCATCAGATTCATATTAAGTTAAAAAGAAATGTTTTGGGAGAACATTCACACATCACAGCATTTTCTTCAAGATACTTCCATTTATTTAGTTATGCCTATTGACTTTCTGAAATGGAATCAAAAACTCTTTGACTCATTTGACAATCAGCTTATTTCACTTAACAGTTCTTACGTTCGTGCCGGCAGAAATTCTTCGAGCACATTCAAGCACAAAGGGGAAATATTCGCTACTCGTTTCTTATAAATTTTTATCTTTATCTGTCATGTTCGCTCAGTACGCGAATACACTTCGAGCACTTTAGATTGTGTACGTGAATGGATCTAATATCGCACAACAAAATTAATAGTACCTATTTGAAGATCGGTCTTTCTGCCTCTCGTTGCTACATACACACAACACATACACACAATCATGCCTATCACACGCTATACAGCCAAAGATCAACCTACATCAACACTTAAATGCCATAACTCAGCTGCCTCATCTTCAACGCTAAGCGACTCATTACCCGCCGCATCCGCATCCGCCTCCGCCATCACATTAAAAAAAACTTGATGAACCACTAAGTAAACAAAGCACAACGCTTATTGAAGCTTTCACGAAGGGAATAGAAAATATTTGTGAAGATTTCGAGTTAAACCTTGCAGAGCTAAAGAAAACCTGGACTGCGCAGCTAGAAAATGTCACCTCAACTATGTCCGATGTAGTGAATCGAGTAGAGAGTATTGAAGTAAACACTGAACTGAAATAGATGCAATTAAAGAAGAACTGATCGGCGTTTGACGTTGTTTTCTTCGGGGTTCCTCACCTTAGTGATGAAAATCTAGTTCATACTTTTAGCCGACTATGTCATACTATTCAGTGTCAAGCGCCGGTAATCAGAAATGTTTTTCGCATACATTCCCGCAAAAACCAAAACAACCGCTTTCCGGCGCCAATAATACTGCAACTTCCTGATCGCTGCAGCACTCAATAGAAAACAACTACAAAAAGAACTTTGTCTACGTGATTTGGGGATCGATTTTCATGCCAGCTGCTTTATCAACAAAAGCCTAACAAAGAAAAATTGCGACATTTTACGCTCAGCTGTGCAGCTTAAAAATAAAAAAATAAAGATATTCACCCGAAATTGTCACGCATAGCTCAATCCACCTGTTTGCTGATGACGTCGTCTTCTAAATCTGATCAATGAAGCCACTATATTGATGAACGAAGATCTTCAGCCTATCCTTGAATGGTCACCTAACTCTAAGACTGAATGCTTAAAAGTCAAAAGCCCTCGTAATACACAAAAGAAAACTGGATCAATCTTCTGTTCCACTAATTCAACTAGCCCAAAGCCCAATAGAGTATGTTGACTCCGCCAAAAACCTTAGATTGATCTTCAATCGGATCCTAACTGGTCCACTCTATTAAATGCCGCTATATGTAAGGTGTATGGTGGATTGCGTTCTCTGTGGGCTTCACAACTTAATATCCCTATAAAGACAAAGCTACTGTTGGCGAAAACCCTTATTCTACCAATTCTGCTGTTGCTGTGAGATTATTTGTTGTCCATATTATATAATACCTCCAAAAAGAAACTCAACGTCACTTTTAACAATGAAATTTTTCGAATGAAATCCCTGCTACAACTCCTCTCCATTGGCTCGATAGATCGCTTCCCTTAGTACAAGATTGAATCCACTGTTTTAAGTTAAAAAACAAATTCAAGTTTTGTAATCATCGACATCGGTTACATATGAGAATCTGGTCGAAATCCTCACAGAAAAACTATTGATAGTGCTTTTCAAATCACCAGAGGCATACGAATGGATTTTGATTCGAATTGTGGTCGGTGGTTCCAGTGATAAATGTCATAATAAGAGCTAAAGATCCAATCTCACTTTCTTCTCCATTTCATTCCAGCAGTTGAACATTCAATTGCTAGCGGAATAAACAAATTGGTTCGACCTTAAAAAAATAAAACGCCAAGATGATAGACGTGCGATTTCACGATCTGTCACAGTCACCACAAGCTATTTTAATTTATTTTTAAATTCATTACTTGAATTATCCCAACACATTCTTTTTATGAGTCTATTCGATCATCTCAACGAAATGGCGTCTGAAACGCCTAGAAAAATACCACAAAATGCTATGAAACTAATTCTGTTTACGATCTTGCATATGTGATCCAAGAAGAACGCCCATCAAAAGATTTTAGTTTTGACGTCTTAATTAAAATTAGCACAACGCGCAGTCACTAAACATATAACAAGTTGTCCTGTGTAGTTTCACAAACTACGCGGCCCACATAAAAGCGACAAATTTTATGTTTCACTCTGAGAATTTAACTCGCACTCAATCGGATTTTATGACAACAACTCGGGGGCTGTATGTTGGATACATAAATACGTGCAGCACGCAGGATATGAGATCATTTAGCCCGCGGGTTTTCTACAATGCCTCTGTATACGAGCGTAATTTACGAGATCCTACTAACGACTTTAACGATCGAATTTGTTAGGTTAGCACTGTGCAGTGGGACTATGCCCTTGAAAAAAGACGACTAGCTGACTGCACAAAAAAAAAAAAAAATATATAAATAAAAATTGGCGCGATCATTAGGAAATGCGAAATGCCTGACACGTGTAGTGGTTGCTAGTCAATAAATCTTCGTCGATTCCCACGCGTCCACTACCTTTCACCACGTCGACTAATCCAATTTCTAAAGTGAACCCATTTAACAATCACCCTCGAATCCCATTAGCCGGGACATGATCTCGCGCGAGCGTGTCCACTCTGCCACAATAATGATCTGCAATTTGAAAAACACCTAAATATTAACGATCAACGATCAGAACTTCATCATCGGGCATCGATCGGACTGATGAAGTTCGTTCCGTCCCTGTACCAACCTCTGTCGTCTGTGGTGCGCAATTACCCTGAATTGACGCCAAAGTACGCCCAGCGATCATCCCAGCGTCATCAACGCGATCATCCCAGCGCGTCGATGACGATCAAATTTAATAACAATCATCGAGGGCACTCCACGTTGCGTTGTCCGCCGCGTCCGATCGTCCAATCGAGCGAACAGCGCCCGACAACGAGTGATCATTGTTATTAAGTTCTTGTTTGTGCCATAATTGAACAATTCATTTTTGTTCCAAATTGAAGACTTTATAGGGCAACACCAGCCGAGAACAAACGGATAACCGACCGACGATGATGCACAGGGACGAACGACATCACAGGACATCGCTGGCTGGCACCTTAAGTGGCCATTTATGAATCATGGTGATTAGTTTGTGCTTTGTGAAAATTAATTGGTACATGATTTTCAGTTCAGAAAAGGATGTCCCAATGTGCGTCGATTGCACGAGTGGGTCTCGAGTTAAATTGACAGGGCATGCAGCTAGTTAGCGGTGTACGCTTCAGATTTAATGAGCCGAAGAGGATGTAAGTGCAGGATTGTTGCTTTAACTCAAAGCTTGGGAGGCTAGGTGCGGTGTTGAAAGAAAAAAGGTGGTTTGTGTACTTGCGACAGGGGACCTCGTAACAGGCATCGATGGAAGATTGACTGGTTCGAATTCAATGAGCGAGAGGGCTTATTAGGGATAACTGAAGTGCGAAATTACTTTTACGATAATGAGTATATCGAGTTGGAATTTGTATACTTTTTACCGGACTTGTAGAGTTTATGCAATTTAATTTGATTACACAAATTTCAGAAAATTGAGGTAAAGGCCTTGGGATTTTTTATTACATGACTAGGGGCGGCTTTCATTGGAAGATACAAAAATAATTATTTTTAGGAGCATTTATTTGTGCGATAAAAAAGCAGCAGTTCTTTATTTCTTATACAATTGAATTCATTTTCTTGGGTAAAAAAATTATATCAGCGATAGCAATTTTTGAATATTTCTGTGGCCGCAATATTTAAAGTTTTCGTTTTTGCCGAAAACGTATGGGAATTTGGAATTTTAGTCTTGTTAATTTGCCTATAACTCGGTAAGGATAACAGGTAACATCTTCGGGCATCCTTAACTAAATTTTGACCTAACTCGGCTAAGGCGGTTTTACCTTGTGTCCACAGATTTATTATATATGAGTATTAAATATTATTAGTATATATCGGAAATTGATGCACAAAGTTTGCAGGAACAGAGTCGGGAGCCCATAATTGGGTGTGTTGTAAAACAATTCTTTTTTTTTTTTTAGGTTTCTTGGAAGGAAAAATCATAAAAGACACTGCAGAGGCGTATACGCGAGGGAGCATTCTGTAAAAGTTGGGGACTTTAATCCTCTGAAAAACCTCCCTATGACTGGCTAACGCCTGTCTTCACCGAATTGCACCTAGTCTCTTCATAATTTTTCTGCTTCTTCAGGCTGTGAAAAATCCCAGACTTTTGCGGCATTTTTATTTTTTCCTCTTGTACAACCCATGGCCACGTGGCAACGACACGATCTTTTATATCGGAGGGTTGAAGTTAATCTAACAGACGTACTACCTCCCTTATGAAAGTGAGTATGTCTTTAGTAGTGGAGCATTTCACTTTCACTGAAGTAAGTATCCCCTTGTGGAGAATACGTTTCTTTAACCAGTGTAGTGCTGGGCATTCACAAAGAATGTGTTCGGATGTTTCATCCTCCTCTAGACATAACCGACAGTCCTTCTCTTAGCACGGGCTCAACTTGTTAAGGTGGTAACTCAGGCCGCAATGGCCAGTAAGAAAGCTAACGAGCTTCTTAATGCTTTCTTTATATAAGTTAAGGATTTCCTTATAGGAGTAAGGCTTGATTAATCGTTTGGATTGTCTAAGACCTGGCCCATTAGTCCAGTGGTCAAGAAGAAGTTTGTTTCCCATTCGTTAATCAGCGTTGTAGCTCTTGCCCAGTTGACGCCACAATAAGGTTCAGGACCTACGAACGCAGATTCTGAGCCAGCCCTTGCAAGCTCATCTGCAGATTCGTTGCCCACAATCCCTTGGTGTCCAGGAACCCAACCGAGTTTTACCCTGTTGTATTTGGTAAGGTCTTGTAATGCATCGTAGCAGCATTTCACAGCAATAGTGCCATAAGTGCTGCTTGGCTGTCTGAAAAGATATGTATTCTAGCGCCCTTGATCCCCTTGCGATTATGTCTGGCGCAGATCTCAATGGCATGGATTTCAGCCTGAAAAACAGTGGGAGTCGTACCCATAGGTACCGAAATGTTTGTGTTGGGTCCAAAGACCCCAGCTCCAACTCCAGAATCCATTTTCGAACCGTCTGTGAACCAGACCAGACTTCTAGGATCTGGTGTTGGAGCACCATTGGACCAATTTCGGTGGTCCAATATTTCAACCTTGAATAACCTACCGAAGCAATGTTGTCTGATCATAATATCTGGCATAGTGCAGAACATGTCTCTTTTAGGGATTGAGTTGAGTATCTTTAAATGTCCCACTAGGTCACCTGGTTTATACTCATAATCTAGCTGCAGCCATCTTTCTACTGAAGATTGGTAGGGGTGTTAGTCCAACAATAGCTTCCAGAGCTGTCGTAGAGCAGGTGCTCATCGCATCTGTAATGCCAAGACAGATAACTCTTTGCAACTTCTGCAACTTGTTTTTCCGTTGTCTGCTGGAGAGTTTTTGGCTACCAGACGATCGCCGCGTATGCGATAATTGGTCTAACCATCATTATGTGCAACCAATGTATCATCTTAGGAGAGAGACCCCAAGTTCTGCCGTATAGGCGTTTACTGGTCCACAGTGCTCTAGTAGCACGCTCTGTGGCGGGCTTGATATATGAATTCCACTTTAGTCGTATTTCAAGAATAACACCCTGATATTTGACCCCGCTAGAATAAACTAAATAATGTGGTGCCTCTGATTGTAATAGGTTCAACGTTGACCTGTGTCTTCCTTGTAAACGCCACCTGAACGGTTTTACTAGGATTGATAGATAGTCCTTCTTTGTTACACCATTCTACAACTTGAGATATTGTAGTTTGCATGACGCTGGTAATTGTCGTGCCGTGCTAACCTCTAATAAAAACCGCCAAGTCATCAGAATAGCCGACGGCCTGATCTGTGGAGATCTACTAGCAAGTTGTCGATGAGTATTTACCATAACAGGGGGGAAAGAACTCCATCTTGAGGACACCCTTTGGGTGTAGTTATAAGCACCGATTCTCCCCCGGAAAAGGAGGTAATGAATCGACTTACCAGCATGGCCCTAATCCATTGGTTGGTCGATTCTTCGATACCTCTGCTACTAATCGCCCTTGCGATTAGGGCGTTATCGAATGCGCCCTCGTTGTCAAGAAATGCACACAAGGCTATCTCCTTTGTTGTGAGTGTTCCCTCTGTCTTTTTGACGAGATAATGGAGTGCACATACTATAGATTTGCCTTTCCTCACGGAGAATTTCACGGAGAAAAAGAAGTTGTTGAATTTGTTGATTTCCGGTCTTGATTTTCAGCTAATAGCATAAAATGATGAATTTACGATTTTGCTTAATTGTTAAATCAACTACCAATCTGTTGAATTTATCGGTGCTCTGATCAGAGTCTTACAGATACTTCGGCAAAAACAACTGAAATATCTGTAGATTTTGCTGATTCAACTACTGGCGCAAAAGAAAATCGGTAGAATCAACAAAGTTCTTGTAATCAGTAAAAGTAACTAAAAAATAAGTTGAAATTGTATATTGGTGGTAAATGTATTTCCATAAGATCAACAAACTCACCGTTGCTTTTACAGATCTATATGATTTAGGCTCGCTATGCCTATTGCCCGGCTTGGGAATGAAAACCACATTTACCTGTCTCCAGGTGGGTGGTTTGTATCCCCGATTGTAGCTGGCTCTAAATAAAGCTGTCAATCCCAGCAGGATGAGGTCGATTAACTTCTGAAGAAGTGCTGGAAACAGACCGTCACCACCGGGAACTTTAAAAGGTTTGAATGTGCCCACTGCCCATACAATTTTCTCTGGACTGAATATTTTTCCAGATAAACTGTTAGCTCTACTACCCGCATAAACCCTGTGGTTAACTGTGTTCGAGTATACATGAGATCTGTTAAGGGACGAGCCTGGGAAATATACCTAAAGTAAGGTTCTAAGTGTATGCACACGGTCCGTCGTTCTTCTTCAATAACCCTACACAATTGACATGATCGTTTACGAGCGATTTATGGGTTCGTGCCGCTGTAGGCATGTCAGCAATGGTTTGGCAGCATTTCCTCCAAGCAGCTCGTTTAGATCGTCTCAATACTATATTGAATTCCGTGAGAGCAAACATATATTCGTCCCACCTCTTCGTTCGCTTTCCAGAGTTGAAAAGTTTTCTGACTTTCTTCCTAAGTTCCGCCAGTTGGTCATTCCACCAAGGCACTTTGCGTTTGCTAACATAGGTTTTGGGGACGCAGCTGTCGTGGTAGGAATCAAGGAGTATATTGCTAAGCGGGTAGGCAGCTTCATCCAGGTCCTCTATGGACCCGATAAATGTGAGAAGCATGTCTTTTTTTTGAGAACACAAGTTCACGATAGCGACACCAAGCCGTAGATTTGGGATCGTATCTGTTAAAGTCGTATGAGAGTTGGCACCTGATGTGCCGATGGTCTGGCAGTGAGGCCTCATCTGATACGTGCCAATTTTCAATAAAATTAGAAATAAATGGACTAGCGAGAGTGAGGTCAAGTACCTCCTAGCGAATCGCATTTATGAAGGTGGGTTTAGAGCCTTTGTTTAAATTATCTATATGGCTACACTTACAAGGTATTCTAAAAGCCACTCACCCCTTCTGGTGATGTTACTACTACCCCAGACCTCATGATGTGCGTTGGCATCGCAACCGATGATGAATTGAAGGTTGCTTTCCTGGCAGTAGTTTTTTATGGATGGGACGTATAGAGTAGATACTCCAGCTGTAGATCGTTCTTCGTCTAATCCTATCTGGTTGATGGTACTTGCAGCCTATCAATAGTTGCGCTCCTCGTCCACCCATCCGAACTGGGAGGGGGGAATTTTTATTGGGGTTTCTTCTAGTCCTACCCTCCTATCTCCAACGCCTTTGTTTCAGATTTGAAGTCAGCTGACAGTTTCATTGCTTTTTCATAGTACTGATTAGGTTAGTTCTTCAGTATCTTTGAGTTGTAGCGGTTAATGCTGGTGCACATAAAAATATACTTCATCTAGCAGATGCGAAGTATACATATCAACTTCCTCTACATACGTGTAGCAGTTCGAGCCTCTCTAACGCATGACGCTATCAACACATACTATTGCCTCATCTCCTCATACACATTTTATAAATAATACCAACCTATTTATATACCGCAAAGATAGTCTTACGGCAACAAGTTGCAGAAATGCTTTTAACCCACATTAGCATCCCTCTTAGTTGATAACCAAGACATCAAATAAATTTCAATAAAACGAATTTGTTTATTATTAATTTATTATTATGTATCAACAGTCAGCAACGCCGCCGCCAGCGTACATTCACTTATCTTGGCTGCCTCGACAAATGATCTGAGCTGCGAAGTGATTAACGCGCGCTCCATCCTCGCAGACTCCTCTTTCTGCCTCCCCATCTGCGAATCTTGTGGACCCTGTTTGCTGCCAATTTATACTTATAACTATCACTCATAATGGTTAAATATTTAATTGAGTAATTAATATTATCGCTTCGGTGCGCTGCGCTGCGCCTTCAGGGTATTTATAGAGACCGGCGTTTAATGACGATGCTGTATCTAGCAAATTCGTTAGTTGTAAATAGCTTCGAGCTGAGATTGAAATGTCTTGAGCGATGACAGCAGCGTCTCCCAGCAATTGAATTCAAGTGCTGATTGTATAATTGGAACTCGAAATGTCACCGGAGTCAGTGTGTACATAAATGAAATTAATTAGGTAGCTGCTTGTACCAGAGAGATAAGGCGGTAATTTAATAATTATATTGTTGTTTGTTCAAATTGGCTGACAATGCAAATTGTTTTATAGTCCACTCAGCCGCTCGCTCACTCGCCCCGCTGACTGCTTGTCATTTGCATATCGCAAGCTTTTTAAATTAATTGATGAAACAATTTATTGCTCGACCAGTATATATTTTTTAGTAATTTATTCATTGGAGTTCCTGGGAATCGATGCTTATCGGAAATCGATTAGTGTTCGAAATAGTTGACGGGTCGTTAGAAGCCGGTTATTCTTGCCTTGAACTATTAGCTACTGTCTGTAAATAACTTTTTGACGGTTGTAGTTAGCTGCTATAAATTCGTTCCGCCATTTAGGTGTGCGAGCGCTTTCATATAGTTCATCTGGGATAAATTGAAACCACACATGTAAGCTAAAATTGCAAGAACGCAAGTACTAGGACTCTGTTTTTCCAAGCAGAGGTTCACGCTATCTAAAATGCGTCCAATTCAACCTCGACAGGAAATATCGCGGGCAAGACATCGCAATATTGTCAGATAACTACGCCGCTATTAAGGCATTGAACTCACATAAGATCAGATCCAGACTGATATGGGTGTGCCTCACCAAGTTTAACAGGCTGGTCTAGTTTAATAAAGTAACTCTATACTGGGTACCAGGACATTTACATATAAATATGTATGTGCTATAATACACATCAAGAAACGACTCAGACACCCCGTTTTTGGATTATAACTTTTTTGTGGGATGGGACCATACCAAAGAGAGCAAATGGGCTAAGCACTAGGACGATATCCCTCGATTAAAACAGACGAAAAAAATTATACGAAATGACGACCACAAAAGAAGCAGACCTTCCTCCCCTCCAGCATCTTGAATAATGTATCAGCTTAGATAATTGAGAATTGAAGGAAATGGACACTGCAGTTTCTGCAGGGACCTCGCCGAAACATCAGCACATCTTCTTATGGAATGCGAAGCACGAATCCATATAAGAAGTAACTAAGTAACATATCTCCTATCAAGGACGGATCCACTTCAGATAACCTGGCTTATAAAAGTAGCAAGACAAGAAGAAGTGCTCTAAATCGAGTGCGCCATCGACTAGAGCCCTAGTTTGGGGGTACAATAGATCTACCATAGATCGCAGTGCACTTGCACCTCGCCAATCATACATCTTCCATCTAACAGGACTATGTTTTGGACTCAAGCTACAGCGGTAGAGTTCCTTCGATGATATCATTGGTGACGTAAATTGCCAAGCTAGACCTCTTGTTTACTGCTAACTAGAGCTGTTTCAACATATTCAGAGCTCAGGTCAGGCATTCGAAACTGTATCAGGGTGTTTGAAGGAGGGATAGTGCTTATTGGTGGGTAACAGATTGTGGTAGATTACAAAAGATTGTCGACAGAACTATTGGATGCGATATTTTCGTAGGAAGTACGGTATCGTCTCGCTAATTTGAACCGCATTTAATCTGAATCACCCATGTTTGAAAAAATGGTTATCTTGTCTTTGAATGGAGAACGATTGATTAGCATATTGGAGAATGGAGAACGATTGATTAGCATATTTTTTGTCATTAGGTAGCATTAAGGTGAAACATCTCTGGTAATAATGATCCGATCTAGAGACTTCTGAAACTTTTGCCAGCATTTGAAAGGCGGCACCTTGTATATTGGTTTTGTACAAAATCCTGCAACATTTGATTATTCAATCACCTGTTTATAATTATATATAGAATATATAAACAATCATTTATAGTTATTTACTGTACCTTTTGAAGTTGAAGCTTCTCTACAAAAGTCGTTCAATAATTATTGTGGCTTAAGTAGCTCTTCGTCTATAGTCATGTGCTTTTAGCGAATGTACTTGGTCTGCGGCTGCCTTGCCGGTTCCAATGACGAGCTGACGGATAATGTGCCAATTCTACCTCTTAACCTCCACAACAGCTTTTCTTAGCTCCATGCACCTCCAGATATATTCGTTAGATAAACGAGTACAATCCCGCCTCTAAACCTTCAGTTTATGAACACCCGTCTTATTTTTAATTGATTAAGAGCATTCCTACGTTTCGCAGTAAGGATTTGATATGTCGCTACATTTAGGCCAGAACTAGTTTTGCCAGTAACCATGCTTCCTAAGTATGTGAAACTTTACAAGACTATTTCGCTAAGGGGTGGGCGGCTACGTCATACCCCCTGCATGTAAGTTTAGTTTCTTCCTAACTATTTTCTAATCCGAGCTTGAGTAAATAAACACTCAAGGTTAGTTCAAAGTTCGTATAGTCTATGACTTGAAAGAAAATCATCGTCTGAGTATTCTACGCATTCGAGTTGTTTGAAAGGTCTCCACTGAATACTGTTTCTTCCTGTGATCGCTGATATGACAAATCAATCGAAAGCCAGAATGAAAAGTAGCTATATCTCTGTTCATTAGCACCCCCCATAGGTATGCCATGTTTAAACTGCCATAAGCTTTTTAAAGTCTAAAAGGGCATCATAGATTTATGATAATTCGTACAGTGTTGGTGAGGTCCACGCAAGAACGTTTCTTCCTAAACTTAATCACCCTTCTTTTTGCATAACAGAGGGGTATATTCCTGTTGAGCTTCTGATGTCACATTTCGGAAATATGCAGATACGCCATGAGACCGGCCCTTACAAGAAGGACAAACGTTTTTTGTAGCTGCTCTCTTCGAGTACTGATTTTTTTTAAGGAAGCTCAAATCTTAGGGCTCTCAAACTCTCTGGCTCAAAGGCAGGAACCTTTCTTTGTCGTTTGAAGCAGATCAAACACTATATTCAACGCACCATTGCCACCATTCTTGATATACGGTTGCTAGTCCGATTTTTCCGCTAGGTATCGCTAGTAGAATCTAATCCGGACGCAGTAGAGGGAATCCTCGCCGTAGGTGGCGTGCACAAGTTCAAGGGGACCTCGACCAACTTGGAGTGCGCAACTAGAGGCAAGTAGCTAATGATCGACCTAAATGGAGAGGCTTGTTGGTTGAGGCCCAAGTTCACCCCGAACTGTAGCGCCACATAAGTAAGTAAGTATCGCTAGTAGACCAACTCTATTACAACTTACATCGGACATCTCTGATTCTACCTAAAACTGGAAGTCCACCAATATTATTGTGAAGCTGCAGAAGTCCCAACGTTAAGCTCTAACGAAAGCTTTGTCATTGATAAACATTCTGTCGTCTCTAACGAGTCTTTAATCCGTGGATTTAGTTCAAGAAGACTTCTTCTTATCTTAAGCAGTCTGTTTCGTTTCTGGAGTATTATCGCGAGAAGATCTTTTGAAACGGTGACTCCTGTGCCTCGTAGTGCTTTGGGTGACTTCAATGCTGAGGTGGCTTGGTGTTTTGATTCAAGCTTGACGATGAAATTCTTAACTCTCGCATTCCTCGATCTGATTGCGCGAATCTGTTGATTTTCTATAGACGGAGAAGGTTGGACAAGGCTAGAAAAAATTCCTTTTATTGCTTCCGTTTCTGAGTTGTTATTCTTAGCATCAGATTGCTTCGATGTTGGTGAGCGCATTTCACATAGATCTGACTTTGTCATGGCTCCAACTAATTCTATAGATATCGTTTCCAAAAATCGTGACCTTTTTTACGTATGAAAAGCTACCGGAGATGTTACGAATAGTCTCCTTTTATTCATGTGAGGCTATGTGTGTGGGAGTAGTACCACAGAGGCTCAACGTTTAAATCGTATAGCTCAAGAACTCATTTTTAATTTATGCATTGGTGTTGTCAGAATTTTCGATTCACTTTAAGAGGCTTTTTACTATTTTATGAGCTATTAAAACAACTTAAATTTATACTTTTAACTGGAGCGACTTGAAAGCAAACTATTTAGAATTTTGACAGATGTCAATCTCTACTATGTCTTTACCTAAAGCTGGTAAGCCGACCCTCACGAACCCAAAAGACTTCAGGCTGATCAGCCTGTCTTCATTCGTGCTGAAGACATTCGAAAGACTAATAGATTTGCACATTCGCTCCAAATTAAGCCCTAGAAAGATGTTCCCAGCACAACATGCCTATACAAAGGGTCGTTCAGTCGAAATAGCCCTGCACGAAGTAGTAGCAATGATCGAGCAATCACTCCACCATAAAGAATTCACACAAGCGGCCTTTTTAGACGTGGAAGGAGCCTCTAACAATGTGAAAACTGAATAGGTATGACTATCACTAGACCGACTCTCCGACTAGATAGAATGTATGCTCAAGACGAGATACATCAACTCGAAGTTAAGTGACAGCCAAGTATATGCACTGGCCTCTAGGGTAATTCCGCAAGGAGGGGTCTTATCTCCTCTACTAAGGACTCTACTCGTAAACGAGATTCTTTTGAAATTAGGACATAGCGGACTAAAAGATGTTGCTTATCCAAATTTCTCCACACAATCACCGTACTTCTACAATCGGCCCTAAATAACCTCCATAGCTGGGCGAAAACTTGTGGATTGAACGTCAACCCAGCGAAAAGGTGGTCCTTTTCACCAATAAAAGAAAAATTTCAGCTTTTGGACCCCTATGACTCGATGGCACTCCAATCCAAGTCTCGGCCAAAGCACGGTATTTAGGGTGCATACTAGACCGCAAACTGAGCTGGAGACGCAATACAAATGAAAGAATAAAGAAAGCATACATTGCGTTCTATGCTTGCAGTAGAAGTTTTAATAAAAAATGGGGACCCAAATCGCCATAGCCCAGTGGATATACACTGCTATAGTCAGACCCATTCTAACATATGGGTACATTGTTTGGTGGCCAATAGCAGAGAAAGTCACTCATCTCAAAGAACTAACGAAAATCCAGAGGCTTGTTTACATAGCATCCACTGTTGCCATAAGAACCACACCGACCGCAGCCCTTGAAACAATTCTCGCACTGATTCCACTGGACTTATATGTTAAGAAATTAGCCGCGATGATTGCCCTACGTCTAAAAGAGTCCAACTTGTGGAGAAGGGACCACATGGGCCATCGCACTATTGCAAGGTGGGCTCACCTGGACGCCACCACAGACTATCTTCCGCCATCACCCGACTTCAGCCTAAAGTTCAGAACGGTCATCGCTTCAAGGGAACACCGGACACAGGGTGGAGCCTTCAATCCGTATAGTATTTCTATCTTCACTGAGGTGTCCAAAACAAACGAAGGAGTGGGTTCGGGCATATACTCAGCTGAACCCGATATTGCAATATCACTAAAACTTCCGAACCACGGCACTGAGCTTCAAGTGGAAGTCCTAGCGATAGCTGAGGCGGCACAAGAAGTTTCCGCGAAGCTTGTAACTAAAAAAGAGATTGGCATTTACATAGATAGTCAAGCTGCTATTATATAAATGCTCACAGATAGCCACCATGGTACACTCTGGTGGGTCCCAGGACACAAAGGAATTCCAGGCAGATGAACTAGCAATGGTCCAAAACTCAGTCCTTCCTCCCTTAGAATTTGTTAAGTCAAACATAGCAGTTGACTTCAAACTACAATCAGACGAAAGATGGAGAGCACTTCCGGCATGTGTTTCCAGAAACATCTGGACAAAACACGACAAGGTGAAAACCAAGCTCATCCTCACTCAAATTAGACAAAACTTGGCGCTTTTCATAGGAATCATTACCGGCCACAACCTATGAACTTTGCATGCAGAGGCTGCGGCAACACAGACGCAGAAGAGGATACGGAATATTCCTATGCTAATGCCCTAGTCTCTGCAACCCAGAAAGACGGCCCTCGGAGAGTATTTATTCAATAATCTGGGCGACCTGTCTGATAAACCACCAACCACCATCGTGAAATTCATAACTTCTTCAGGATGGTTTCGAGGAGGCCGCTCCAACACCACAGAACTCTAGCTAATTTGTTTCTTTTTCTAAATTTTCAGTGCTTCAGCCAGAAATTTCCACGTCAGGGGAGCATAATTGATCCTTTTGAGATCCGGGTGCAGGCTGCACCAGTTCGATGCAGCTAACCCCTTTAACCTAACCTAACCTACTATGTCTTACATAGTTAATTCGTTGGTTAAAAGGCTGGCAATATACATTGTGCGCTTGCTTGTAACCCGATGTATGAAGGTTCAAGCCACAGCGAATAACTGCAACAAACAGCCACTCATACATAAAGAAAAGCGAATACAATCAAAGGTGTTCGAACCACTACGCCATTGAAGGATTTCTGTCTGGAGTATAGTGGACCGTATCGAGTCTGAGTGCTCGGAGATTTAGATGCTCAGAAAATAGTTGGAGTGCTACGCAACTTCTATCAAAACCCCGACAAAATTAGCATTCGCTTGACAAATTCATTAATCACTCAGCACATCAGAAGTAACCGTGTGAAATTCCTCTGACCAAATATTTTCTCATGATCCTAGGGAAAACCAACAAACTTATATTCCATTTGCGATAACACCACAATGTTGTCCTTTCCTTTCCAAAAGGATAAAACCACAAAAATGCCGATCGACGTCAATTTTTCATCGCCCCATTAAATTCGCATTACACAAGTGCACATTGAGCCAAAAATAAAGATTCGAATAAAAGACTCGATAAAAAAAGGACTCTGGCATTACACGCAATAAATTTCCCTAAATAACTGACAAGGCATCCGACTTTCGACTATATATCTTAATTATGTCAAATGTAATGAACTGTCAATAATCGCAGCGCAATTCAACTTTACGCATTTTGACATTGTGCGCTGTGTGTCCTCATTGACAAAAAATACAAAAAAATCAAACTGAATGCAATTTGTTCGTCCTTTTATATCCTTTTCGAATCAATGAATAACTGAATGAATGAATATCCACCTTACACTTTTGTGTCCTTCATTTTCTCGGCCGTGAATGCAACGGTCCTTCAATTGAATTGAGTGCGTAAAAAAAGGATAATGATAATGATGGACAGCGAGAATAAAAGGAAGCATGTCCAGCCTCGCCTAATGTGCAAGGATCACAGGGCGAAATGCCGCCGCTCTTTTTCGAGTGTCCTTTTTCACAGCAAATGTAATTTATCACTAACACTGTGTGCTCCACTACCGGACAGAATGGACACGAATTTTGACACCATTTCTTGTAGATACATTTTCTTATGGGATGTGCCGCATGAAATTCGATATCAAAATGTGCAGCATCATACACACACACTGCGGCAGGATAAACGATGATGATCTTTCGCGGATCATTAAATCTCAATCACATAATTTTCCCTTAGAAAGTGTCCTTATACACATGGACATGTTCATGTTGTGCATTCAACTCTGAATGGCATGCACGTATATGTATAGATTTCAGTTTAATTGTCCTCCGATGAATGGAGTGGCGGAAAAAAGGATTCCGCTAAAGAGGTCTGCAACAGCAGGAGCTGCTGCAGCATCCTCCCTATTAATACACATTCACTGTCATTATTATGATTATTTTCATGCATCGCTGCGTCGAATTCGATTTAATTTTTCTTCCATTTAATGGCGGAGTTAATTTATTATCCCTGGTTGTTGTTGTGTATGCCACGATGTGTCGGTGACGGTGTCCTTTTTATGGTGACATCGCAGATGAACTCAAAATGCCATATGAGTGCCAGGGAGTCTATTAAATACTGGTGATCTTGTTTCTTTTCTCCCTACCCGATGTCATTGAAAGGACACTTTAATTTTCGTTTAATTTCGAAAATATTTATTTAAGTGCTTAAGAGAAGGACCCCTATTATGAGGACATAGAACAGTCATTAGGGGTTACAAACCTGGCGATGGATTTTAGAAAATTGCATGTGATTTATGGACGAGGACATACTGGATTTTTACTTTTGATTTGGTGGAGCGCGGTGCTTTTGTGTGTAATGTTTGTTAATTTTCTTTCATTTGTTAGTTTGTAAAGAGTGCTCAAGTTGGTGGGAAAGGAGAGAGAAGTTCATGTTTACAGGAATGTCCTTTCAAGTATTTTTTTTTTCTGAGATTCGATAGAGAAGTGGCATTTAATTTTGTACAGTGACGAGAGTAAAACTGGTTACTACCTATACATACTACATGCCCACGGGTAGACAAAGGAGTCAGTACTATTACGATATGCCCTAAGTTTTACTTTAACGATTACTTCTTCTATTAAAAATTATGGCTTCGCAAAGAAAGTATTGTTCTCCATTTAAAAAGACACTACTCTGATTTTTACAAGTATGAATTGGAGGAGCTGATGGAATCGAGCCACTGCCTACGAAGTGAGAGATGTTCTCCCTTTCTTGCAGATTACAAAAGGTGCAAATAATTGGCAGGTCTTCTTGATGTGGTATAAAGTTTAAATTCAGAATTACTCCCCTAACTTGTCATTGAAATAATAGTTTTCCCCTATGTGATGATTAAGCCTTGAATAAATTTACCTGTGCACAGAGTTTTCTACATGTTCGATGCTATCAGCGTGCAGCTTGTCACCCAGGGTTAAAAGTAAGCTACACAGCTCTTTCCTCAAGTTGGACATATTTTCCGTGTTTAAAGTGAGGGTGGCTCCACAAAGTATCTTCGCCTCTATCACATACGCTGCGACACGTCAAGTCAGCCTGCCTTCGTCCATTGCCAGCGTTTTAAGTACGTAATCGAAATGAAGTTTTAATGTGTCTAAGAAAAGTGCAGGAAGCCCATTTTCGACCAGAAGCATGCTTTTTGGCGTACATTGGGAGGGTTACTTGAAAATTCGCTTTAAGAAAAAGCATAGAAGCTTTTCAACCGTATCGTACATCCTATAACCTCATACATACTTGCGCATCATGCATCATTATCATATTGCCACCCTGTACCTTGTATAAGCAATTTTCAATTGTAAAACATCATGAGTAAAAAATTGGTTTTGAACTTCGCTAGCACGTAGAACTGAAAATCTATGTGTAGGTACATACACAAGTTATATTGATACTTTGCTTTCATGATTAGAAGCTTTGTTGTTGAATGAGTATTATTAAGTGCTGTTAGTTTAAGGTGTGCATTATTAGTATTATCAAGTATTACCGAGAATTAGTGAGAGCTATCGAATACTTTAAAAATATATGGCTAATAGGTCTACAAAGTAAACTTTAAAGGCATCCCGACATTGAAGGAACCAACGCTCAACACTGTACCACCATAAATCCTTCATTCAGAATTTCACAGTATTACTGAGTCCTAAAAAGTGTATATCTCAATTCTATCACATTTCTCTTATATTCTCGGATATATCACGTGCATGCATTGAAGAAAAAAAGTTGTCGCTCCTTTTGCTTGTATTGGAACCAAAATAGCAGTTCTTTGAAAAATATAACCGGCTATGATTAGATGCCAAAATTTTAACTAGTTCATGTAAAAATCATTCCCGTAAGAGACACACAGACAGACAACTAGACAGACGTACAAACCGACGATGGAGAGGCGACAGAGCGAGAGCAGTAGGGTGTTCTTTGTCTATACTGGGGCATCTTTTGGTGGTTTCAAATCGTCTGGCACCAATGAAATATATCCAGCTATGTTGCAACAGCGTATAGATCAGTTGCTGCCAACTCTGAAACGAATTTTCACCGCGCTGGCATGTATTCCGATACCTTGGCGGACAGTCAGAGTAGCTTTTATACCGAAAATATGTAAGGAGGACTATTCGCTCCCCAAGAGTTTCAAACTCATAAGCTTAACTTCCTTCTTATTGAAAAGTATGGAGAGACTGGTGGAATTTAACGTGCGCAAAGTTGCCTTGAAGCTGCATCCGCTATCGCAGATGAAACATTCCTATCAGCAGGGGAAATCTTGCGAGAGTGCACTTCAAAATTTAGTGGCTAGAATGCGCGGTTGATAGGAAAGAATGCGCGATGGGCATTTTCATCGACATTGAGGATGCTTTTGACTGCATACGTGACTCGGCCAGACAACATGGGGTAGATGAAACACTAGTGTTGTGGATTAAAGCAGTGCTGCTGAATAGAACTTTAGTAGTGGATGCGGATTGTAGTCGATATGTTATGACAGGGGTAAACAGGGGTTGTCCTCAAGGTGGCGTTCTGTCTCCACTGTTATGGTGCATGGTGGGACGACTCTCTGCTGAACACTCTAAATAGTTTCAACGTCGACGCTCAGGCATATGAAGATGATGTTGCCGTACTTTCTGTGGGGCGGCGGTCTGTGCTGGCGCGCGGGCGGCGCTAGATATGATCGATGAATGGTGCACTAGGAGTGGGCTTTGGGTTAATCCTCTTAAAACTGAGGTTGAGGCCTGAGTCTGACTCAGTCAGTGCTAAAAGGTGTCACTATCCGCATTTCCAATGAAGTCAAATATCTAGGAGTGATTCTAGATAAAAAAAAAAAAAAAAACTTCATTGGTCTAAAAACGTCGAGTCGAAAACATCCAAGTTGCTCTCAGTTTTCTGGCAGTGTGAGGGTGCTTTTGGCAAGACATGGGGCTTGCCACCGAATAAGGTTCTCTGGATCTATACGGCTATGTTAAGACCATTCCTCCACCTTGTTTAGTGGGTGCGTTTTGCGCCAAACTCCAAAAACTGCTTCTCTCGGCTGCACGGGAGCTTTTCTGAGTACGTCTGGCTCTGCTCTAGATGCTGTTCTGAACTTACCTCCTCTTGATACTTATATCATGGGCTGCACTATCAAAGCCATCAATCGTCTTAGGCGGTGTGGTCTCTACACTGAAATTTTTGATGAACTTGCGCGACACTTATCACACGACTCCGGTCTCATAGATATTCGGTCGGATGCAATGACACCAGAACTTTAGCTGATACCCTATTCAGAGTCGACTTTCTTTGTGTTCAGGACTGGTTTCGGCCAGAGTCTGTGCCAGGAATGGAACACAATCGTAATTTCAAGGACGACTCTAAACCAGTAAACGCCCTAGCGCCGGTGTCTCTTTTCTCGCTAGGCAAATATGCGATGGTTTTCCAAACGGAAACTTATGCAATCCTAATGGCCATGAAATATGTTGTGAAGAACAGGTGGAAGATCAGAGGAGGCTATCTCAGATCTCGAACCTACGTCCCTGCGTCCTCGGCTAGGGCTTCCATTGTGTGTGGCATGACTCTCCAGGACATAGGTTGACTAAACGAATGCTTCAGGACGTCTGTAAGAAATCAGCGGCATTCTTGCTGTCTCTCAGCAGAAAAGACTACAGACAACTTGGCGTCTTGATAGGCCACTTCGCATTCGTCAAGCACTTTAACGTGCTGGGCTTAAGTGGCACTACAATATGCGACGCTTGTGGAAAGAGCGACAATACTGCGGAATATTATCTCTGCGATTTCGAATCGGCCTTTGCTTGTATCAGGTAGCAGATCCTCAGTGCTAAGTGGCGAGCGGGTTCAAAAAATAGAATGCACGATTGGGCCATACGCTTCCCCATCTTACATACAGTACTATTTTAGTAAAGTGCAGTTATATTTTTTAATTAGTTCTAAAATAACACTTCCACCCAGACCGAAAACTTACTTACTTAGGTGGTGCTACAGTTCGGGGTGAACCTGCCTCAACCAACAAGCCTCTCCGTTTAGCTCGGTCTTTAGCTAATTGCCTCCAGTTGCGCACTCCAAGTTGGTCGAGGTCCCTTTGAACTTGTTAGTGCCACCTACGGCAAGGAGATCCTCTACTGCGGCGTCCCTTCGGGTTAGATTCAAAGACTCTGCGGGCCGGAGAGTTGGTGTCTATTCGCTACACATACCCTAGTCATCTCAGACGTCCAATACGCAGTTTTTTTACAAGGTCGATGTCGCTGTACAGCTCGTATAGTTCGTTGTTGAATCTTCTCCTCCAAAACCCGTCCAGATCGAAAACATATGACTTATTTCTTGGCGTTCTTTTCTGTTGATGTTCACCTTCTTCATCAAAAGTGTTACCGGTATAAACGAAGAAGCAAAGTAATCGCTGAAAAATAAGCATCAAACCTTGTAGCCGAACCTGATTGGCTTTCCTTAGATGAATTGATTTGCACAATGTTTGCATCGCCATTCGTAGTGCTGCTTACCATTCTTTTGTGTGGTATTTTGCACAAAAAAATTGTCTTCTGTTGGATCCAATTGTTTACTTTTTTGCTGTGCGTAGAGGTTTGTTTGAAAGACTGTGTGTTGCATTAATTCATCGGTGAAAAAGCGTTTAAAAAGTTGAACAGCAGTATCGCGTAAACTCATTCGTTGGTGCCTGTTTTTGGTACTTTGGCTGGATATTTTCAAACCAAATCCTTGACAATCCTTTTCATAATATTTGATTATCACAAGCCATTCTTGATGAAAGGAAATATCAGGTCCCTCTGAATTCTATATGAGCACATCTGATGGAACAGCAGATGAAGTAAATGCAACGGATGCGTTACAATCATGTACCGATTCCGATATAAAAATAGCCTACAATAAAATAGATTTTTTATTTAAAAAACAAGTGCATAGGCGAAGCACTTACGAATCTCACATTTCGTTTCACAATTTTTGTTAACAGTTTGATTCAGGAACTTGTGTACTTCTTCTTTCGGAAAATAATTCGCATTTTTCACCAAGCCATCTGAACCTT
Source organism: Brachypalpus laphriformis (assembly GCA_945910035.1). Lineage (NCBI taxonomy): Eukaryota > Metazoa > Arthropoda > Insecta > Diptera > Syrphidae > Brachypalpus > Brachypalpus laphriformis. The sequence continues at coordinate 286,418,522 of OX246754.1, forward strand.
AATCGTGTTCGCTGTCGTTTACAACTCCAACTTGGTGCTAAGACATTCACCTGGTATTGATGAAAGACGGACCGACTCGACATTGGCTGTAGTTAGTTCTTTAAGATCTGAAGGTTTTGAATAGCAATTTGTATCGCGGTTTTATGTGTGGAAAAAGGCTTCCCATGTTCATCATCAGAGAAATCACTTTTCTCCAAATAATCCATCATCTAATGAAGTTTCATTGACTTTGTTCCAAATAAATGAAATCTACCACACATGCATTTCGTTTATACATTTGGATTTTGAAAAGTGTCTGTTGCGCAGTGTCCTTTAAAAAGGTCGCCACAAAGACTTAGGAAAATCTTATAAAAATTCGAATGCAAACGAAACTAAATAATTACCCATACGAAGAAGAATAATCAGAAACATAAATTTACTAAAGAAAACCAAAACCATATGAAATTAAATAAACAAAAAAAAATATTTAGCTACTGCGAGCCATTTTTGTATTCATTTTTTTATTTTTATTTTTTCACTTTGGCATAACCCATCTAGGGGACGTATTAAAAATGCGAAGTAAGGACTAAATGCAAAATAATAACGCGATTATAAGAACATATTCAGCAAGCTTAACATATATATGTCGGGGGTACCCCCAAATTATCCTCCTCGTCGGACATAGTTTAAACAAAAGTTATTTTCTTTGTATTTTCGCTATTTCTCTTTAACTCCAAAAACGAGAGTATTGTTAAAAATTAAGAAGCACATTTTATTTAATATTCAATTGAAGCTTATATTAATCAGTCTAACTCTCTCTCTCTCTATTGAATTTTTATATATAAGCTATTACTGGATTGAAACCAGTTAGTTGCAGTCTGTATCCATTCAAGCTAATTACTTTCCCGCGCTTTTTTGTAATAAAAGATTAATTCTTTAAAGGTTTTCGTTTTATTTGCTCATTTTCTCCGGAATATTTTACAAGTATTGTTATCTTCTCAAACCAAATTGCGGCACTAAACTCTAGGTCCCTTCTATTCGTGTGAAAAGTATAAAGTTCACAACATGAGTGGTTGCGAGAAGCTAGGCCCTGGCACTTAAAGAGCTGTTGCGCTAAATATTTATTTATTTATTTATCAAATTCTAACACTTCAATAACCATGTAAGGACCCTTGTATTTAGGGTCGTGTTTTGTTTGATTTCGTTCCTCGTTTTGCAATAGAACAAAATCCCTTACCGAGAACTTATTCACTTCGGCTTTATTCCTGTCAAACCTCATTTTATCATACTCTGCACTTTTCGCGATGTTTCTAAAAGCTTGTGATCTTGCCGCTGAAATCTCAGTTTCAGGTTCTTTGTCGTCGGTTATCATCAGATTTAATGGTCTAGCTACCCTACCAATCACTAATTCTAGTGGGCTATATTTTTTCACGCGATTGATTGTGTAATTCAGAGCCAGTTGGACATCCAATAACGCATTATGCCAAGAACGTTGGTTGCTACTACTGCCGTTAGCATGCCCTTTAGCGTACTCATAACACGCTCAACTTGTCCATTAGCGCGGGAACTACCAGTGGCAATGAAATGTAAGCAAATGTTGTGCGATTTACCAAAATCACGAAATTCTTTGCCTAAGAAACATAGACCCTGATCTGCTATAACTCGGGTTGGAGCACCAAACACTACAATAGCAGACTTAATTGCTTATACACTGATGGAAGTATCAACGTGTAAGGAGTGTTGTAGTTACACAAATTTGGTAAAAGCGTCAATTAAGACAAAGACATACTCCTTTTTGTCGTTCTTCCCACTAAGCTTTCCAGTGGCGTCAATGTGTATAGTATGCCAAGGAATTGCAATTTTCGATATTGGATGCAATTCTGCCTGAATATTACCTGAATGGGGTTTCGATATTCTAGACGTAATACAATTTTCTACGAATTTTCTTACGTATTTGGACATATTATCAAACCAGTACAAGTCGTACAACTTTTCAAAAGTCTTTTCCTAGCCTAGATGCATTAAGGTCTCGTGAGTGGCATTGGCACTGAGCATCTAAATGCTCTTGGTATTATTGGAAAGCATCGTGTCCTACCATTCCGTTGTATCTTACGATATAAAATGCGTAACCTTAACTCGTATGTCTTAGAAACATCTTTACCAAGATTATCGTCCTCTAGGTCAGCAATCAAATTTAAAATTTCTTCATCGCGCTGCTGTTCTGCTTCCAACCAGTTGTCTGATAGCTCGGTGATATTTACTTGCTTTGTGACGACTTTCCCGAAAATCTTAAGAGCTGAGACTGGTAAAGGATTTCGGGAAAATAAGTCGGCATAAGACATATTTCTGCCGTCTCCGTAAATTACATTGAAATCAAACGATTGTAAAAAGGCCTACTATCTGTGTAGCCTTGGTTTTTTACGCGATGACTGTAGAGCGTTGCACTCTGTTACAACAGTGAATTTACGCCCATGCAAATAATGTCTAAAATGCTTTACAGCATTCACCACCGCAAGCGTTTCTACCTCATAGGAATGGTATTTCGATTCCGCGACAGAAGTACGCTTACTAAAATATGCAACCACATGAGACTTCTTTCTTTCTTTTGCATTACAATTGCTCTATAGCCTATAGCACTTGCATCTGTATGCAATTCAACGGGGTAGGTGGGTTCGAAAATCATCAAAACCGGTTCTGTTGTGAAAAATGAAATTATTTGTTGTCGGATAGCTTCATGGCAGGGTTTCCAATCGATTTTGCCTTTCCCGGAAGTCAATGCATACAAAGGTGTCATAATCTGGGAGAATTTGGCAACGAATTTACGAAAATATGAAGCTAAGCCTATAAATTGTCGCAACTGAGCTATGATTTGCGGGGGTGCCAATGCCGTTAAGGCATCTGCTTTCTTCGGGTTTGGTCTTATTTCACCACAGCTCACTTCAAACCCAAGATATTCCAGATTTTGTTTCAAGAAAGAACAGTTTTTCAAATACAGGGAAAACCCAGGTTTCGTCAGCACCTTCAGAACAATACGTATCCTCTCTAAGGCATCTTCTAAGTTTGAAGCTAAGATAAGTCTATCGTCCATATAGACCACCACAAATGTACAAGTTAGCTCACCCAAATCATTGATTATTGCACGTTAAGAAACGGACGGAGCATTACGAAGGCCAAAATATCGTGGCCAACAAGCACCGTCCGACAGCACTATTCGTCGTTTGGTGTCGAATTTTGTTCAGCACGGGACAGTGTGAGATCGTCGACATACCGTTCATCATCGCCCAAGACGTTCCAATGAACTGGTTGAAACGGTAAGAGAGAGTGTTACCGAGCACCCACATGTGTCGTATCGTCACCGCGCTCAACATTTTGGCGCCAGTGGGACCACCTTGCGGCGCATTTTGAAGAATGATTTGTAATTTGTTTCCGTATAAAGTGCAATTGACTTAAAGAATATTGCCGACAGACCGTCCATGTCGCTTGGAATAAGGCCAAACAGTCGCTCGAATGGCGGACACTGAACCTGATTCTTGGAAGCAAATTTTGATGACCGACGAGGCCCATTTTACACTCTCTGGCGCTGTTAAAAAGCAAAATTGCCGCATTTGGGGAACGGAGAATCCACATGAGATCCGTGAAACACCATTGCATGACCAAAAAGTGACTGTTTGAACCGGCGTTTGCGCAAAAACCATGCATTGTTGCGTAGTAAACGACTCCATGACTAAAATTGCCAAAGATTGTGCTTGACATCTGTCAAAAATATCAACCACATTGAATTTAGGAAATGACAGTAATTGACAGCCAACATCCACACCATCTGTTGCCTCACACTTTATAATACCTTTTTATAATATATAACTATCGCTTTGGAGCAAAACATACTGTAATTTTTAAAGGATAGTGCGGACTAATGGAGTGAACTAATGATGGGCGCATTCGAATGATATAATCGATTATAATCGATTTATCCAATATCTCGAGACATCGTCTGAAATCAGCGAGAACCGAGAACGAGCGCAAGGGATAAACATCTCGAAGGGTAAATATCTCGAGACGTGCGTCGTCTGAAATTATCCGAATGATTTGGTATACCTACATATTTCTATCGAAGAAGCGAGAACCGAGAACGAGTGCAAAGGGTAAACATCTCGAGACGTCGTCTGAAATCATTCGAATGATTTGGTATACCTACATATTTCTGTCAAAGTATGAGAACGAGAACAAAGGGTAATCACAAAACTCGAATAATCATTCGAGATAAGAGTGCTATATACATATGTATGAGAACACACTCGCCAAGAATCGAGATATGAGATGTGTATCCGAGTAATAAAGTACTCGATTCATTTTAAAGGCGGGTAGTAGGAAAGCAAATGAATCGAGTACTATTTTACTTTTATTTATCTCATATCTCGAATCGTGATATTAGTGGAATCGAGAACTTTGTTTGTGTATTCAACCGGGGGAGTGCGCTTTCATATGCATATAACAGTCGTATCTCGTATGATCATTCGAGTATACAGATCACTCGAGTACTAATGTATCAATTCTTTAAGTCATTCGATTATGCCCATCACTAGGGTGAACTACTCTTAATTTTGAGGCTAGAATGAAAATTCCGATTTCGCCTGGAATATTAACATAGATAGTATGACGTTTGAAGAAAATCCGTCCAGTCGTTTAGGCTGTAGTCGCTGGTGCAGACAGACAGAGAAATCGACAGACGGACGGAAAATCAGAAAAAAAAGTATCTTAAGTTGTCACTTTTTTAATTCCTGGGCAAAAATTTCAGACAACCATGGGCGATTTTCTATGTCTACCAATAAGCTCTCATTATGTATTCAACTCATCCTTCCTTTTTATGGCTTAGAACACCACGCGGTCGGCTCTATAACTGCAATAAAATAAGAATGTTTGTTTGACCTGAAGCCTATTTAAGATACACAAGGGATATCTCAGCAAACAATTTCAATTGCAACTAAAAATATTATTTTTTTTAACTAGGTAGATATAATTTGCTAAATTTAAAATTTGAACCTCACATTATACCTACATACGCAGGTATACATAAAGACGTATGTATGTACATATATGAATCACTGAACATTCTATTGACATTGTGTTTTTTATTTATAGATTATGAGGAAAACATTGTATGTCCATTAATTGCGGAAGTCGACTTGACTTTCCTAATTGAAACAAAAAGTCTCCAGGATGTCTCTTTAGTCGGATTGCTTTCTGTCGTAGAATGGTGACTTGTAGTCTATTCCTACAAAAATTTCATTATTAATGCACAATAATTTCTGTCAACCAACTATTCCAAGCTCGATATCTTTTAAAAAAAATTCTTTTAAATACAATTTCTCTTAATTAGTTCCCAGTTCCTTATATTCCCAGGAAAAATACCCCACGTTAACTCACCGTTAAAAAATCCATTTAACAATCTGAAACATTTAGCTGAACCATTTCCTAGGAATGCGAACAAAATGTTTTCCGGTATTCTCTTCCCAATGGTCTTTAATCTTATTTTGACAAATCATTAACTCCCATATCCTGCGACAGAAGCAAGCGCCTCAAAGTCTTACAAATCTCTCCAAGCAGAACGGATTTTCCGACTCATGTTCCTTGGAAATCCGATCGGTAAACTAATCATTTCAGACAGACAGCCGCTTCTGCAGTGCATCCGATATCTTCCAATGGCCTGTCAAGTCAAACACATGTTTTGACCGCAAAATAAATCATCGCGTCAAACTCCTTCGATCCTGCGCGTTTGACAGGATCATTAGATGAGGGTAAACGATGGTTAACAAAGCGCCGCCAGTGCAGCGCTAGTAGAAGCGCCGCTACATGCCACACATGTATCCTTCGTGGAAGGACAAATGTTGCATTCGTAATCCGATCTCAAGTGGTCCTCGGTGCTGGATCTTATGGTTGATTAGTTTGCCACAAGAAGATGCATGCGTTTCGAATGAGCGGTGTACTCCTCCGCCAGACAGTAGTGTCCACACCCCTGGCGCCGTTAGCAGACACGGATGAACGCTTTGACCAGGCTGACGGTTCCAGTTTTTCTAGCAAATAGGCGTGAAATCTGACAGCTTCCCTGGAATACGGTTCGGAGTCATTTGCGCGATGATGACATTGAAACGGTCCAGCGTATCAGTAATTACAGTGTCAGCTTCGATTTAATTGTTTCGAGATAACGACTCTTTCTTGGGAGATATACGTATGAGCTGAATCCTCAATTAACAATCAATATACAAGCGATTAGGCCGGTTGGGGTTACAGCTATGGGGTCAAGTGCGCTTATCGCTTGTTTCTGGAGTCAGCATGGTTGCGGGGAGCAACAATTCTCCCGATATCGCCTCACAATCGACACAATTACAGATTCTAATGTGCGTAAAGCCTCAACTAGTAGAGTGTTATGCCGTCAGATTAATTTCAATTATGCCTTCACCTGATAAGGCTGCGCCTTGCTGTTGCCCCTGACCTTGTTATCCTTTCGTTTTGAATAAATTTCATCCCAAACCCGCGTATTCTTTGATTAGATAGGAGAACTGTGTGTGGAATCCCTTTTAGGATTGTTTAGGGGATTTTAGGTGATTTATTTGAAATGATAACCGGGATCGTCTTGGGCTGGGAAGAAAATATCGTCTTATCGGCGGAATGGTGATAGATGGAATATTAATTTGGAAATTTTATTACTGCTGATTGCTACGTTATTGTTTATTTCTTTCGTGGTAATTAAATTAAAAGAATTGTGTCTTATAATTACGCTTTATGTTTTGAATGTCTCGGGGCATGGGGGTTCATCGTTCTCTACAAGGGTTCCTACGTGACCATGCTATCTACAATTATTCTTTTTATGGGTAATCAGTAGAATTTTTGTTTTGTGTCTTAAGAAAAAAACGCTGGTGGTGGAGATGGGAGTACGTACTCATTATCGAAGGATAATGGTCCTAAGATGCCTAAGATGTAGTATTTAAATATTAAAAGAAAAGTTATTGAATACTTAGTATATTCCTACTACTATTGGCGTGTGAATGCCAATAAAATACATAACCTAAGGGCCACAGGCGAGCTACAATGTTGAAAAGCGCATGTTGTTTTCAAAATCTGTTATTCGAAGTGCGGTCCGACAAGGCTGCCTGCTTTTATCACTACTTTTCTGGTGGGGATTAGTGAAGTGCAGAGTGGTAGAATCCGTATGTAGCCTTACAAACTATTGGAAATACCTCGAATACACTGACGATGTTTACCTCCTCTCGCATAGAATTAGGAATTTGTAAGAAATGTCCACTGGCTTGAAACAACGGATAAACTCCGTCAAAACTAAAACCTCAGTCTTACTGACAACTTACAAATTTTTTAAATATAATAAGTTTACAAGGCAACAAGTCGATCCAAATCGGATCATCTTCCCTTCGCAATGCCCGCTGGATAGCTATTTGATGGGCGTACGCTGTGTCTGGTTTTACGAGTACACCTGAGCACTCGGATCTGCATAAGCTCTCCCGGGTGAACTTCAGCGCACATGTATTGCAGCGGACAAGGCACCTCTTGTTGACCTGGTTGGCATAAATGTCTTCGGCGTAATTGGACCTAAAGTCTATGAACATTTTCAACACAGAGTCAGGATATTGAAAAGAGATAATGGCTTATGATGGGCCAACGGCACTGCGCGCATCCCCGAAGTAGGTTACTGGCATATATTTATGTGCCCCCTTGTCCTAGGCGTTATAACTAAGGATCCGGCACTACAGTTTGGACGTTTTGCGGCGGAGTAACTCCGTACCATAGAAAAAAACAATTGGTTACGAAGCAACCACAAGCCTCGTATATGAGTAATCTTGCTGTTAACTATAACAGTAATCAAAATAAAGACAACGACCGTTCTGAACGATCCGTGAATGAACGGTCTGTACGTGGAATGCTCGGACCCTTAACAGACCATGTGCAGCCGAACAATTAGCAGAGGCTTTTGATTATTATAGAGCAGACATTACTGCCATGCAGAAAATATGATGGAATGGGTCATGCAAGTCAACAAGCAACAGTCAATCAAATTGATCACATTGCGATCGACGCAGTCCAAGCAAACAACGACTCGGATCACTTCCTGCTTTGAGCCAACATTGGAGAACTTTGATGTCGAAAAAGCACGCTGTTCTGTGATTTACGCCGACAATATTGAGACAATTCGAAGCCGAAGCTGTTATATTTTCCTCTTTTGTTTATAACCTCCTCTCAGGATAGGTAAATCCTTAATGCAGATACAACACCCCGAGATACTTAGTGATTCCAGAGGTTGATAGTTTTGGAATGTATCTTGTATGATATTATTAAGAAAACTTGTAACAAGACGCAGGTAAAAACACTTCCTCCGATTGCTTGAATTTGCAAGGTGTGTACTTTGGTTCCAGTGTCGCAAAACTCTGTACATTTTTATTAATCGGCGCCTCAGGAACATGTTGCCCATGTATTTCCCAAACCGCATTTCCAAAGAACAGCTTTATAAGAAAATGAGTCCGAAACATTTAGATGCGATTGTACGAAATCGAAAACGGCATGTATCAGTAGATTGTTTGGACACTATAATAATAGAACGATGGCTGTATAGCTTACCAAGCAATGGAACTTAAGAACAACAGTGGCAGTAAAGCGGCCGTCCTTGCAAAATTTGGTGTTAACAGTTGAATAGAAACTTGCCAAGTGGAAATATATCACAAGAAGGTCACCTTGGGGTAGGAAGCAACTTAACCCTTATGAAAGGTCCAAATGTCACATTCTGCCAAGAAGGAAGTTGTCTAAGGAATTTGAGATCCATAGTGGGGTGAGACGAGTCTGTATTCTTTCACCAATACTATTACTACTGGTGATTAGCGATGTGCTTCGTGCAGTTTTGTCGACAGAGAAATTTAACGGACTCTTACATCCCAACTTAAGCATTTTGACTACGCTGACGATGTATCTTTCTCACAGAATTATGGGCATCCACCAAATGACAGCAGATGTGGATGGAGAGGGAGACAGGCGTGTGTCGTCGGACTGAAAATTAAAACGGCAAAATAAAAAATTTATCAGTCTCAAATTACAAACTCATCAACTGTGGATACAGCCAACAGGATCGCCAAAGCAAAGTCCGCGTTCAATCAGTTTGAACACCAAGCTAATTCTGTTCCGCTCCACGTTGAGTCCGTGTTGTTATATGGATGCAGCACGTGGAGAGTGACCACTACTATCACCAGAAAGCTACAAACGTTCGTTAATATGTACCTGCGCAATATCTTAAGGATTTTCTGGCCCAATTATATCTCTAACGAACGCCTCTGCCAGAAAACGGGTCAGGAACCAATAGGCACAACCATCCAACGACGGAAGTGGCAGTGGATTGGGCACACATTTCGAAAGGGTGACAGTTCCATAGCAAACCACGCTATGCACACATTGCCAGAAACCGTACACGATGGCGCGTAGGCGTAGTAGGTGCCCTAGGACCCACAAGGGGATACAGGACATAAGTAAGTAAGTGATGTATGTAACTAAGTAACTTAAGAGCGACTTAAAAGGTTTTGATACAATTTTGAACCATAGGCTTAGTTTGATGCAGAAATGGATGGGTGCGAGAGATGATTGACTGGGATGAATAAATGCCCCAGGTCCCCAATTTCTTCGAAAACTTTTATGCTGTAAGTTTCTGTAACGAGAAAGCTTCTCAAAACAAATTGCCCTTGTGTGAAAAATATAATATAACGCATACAAAACGAGTGGTTGCGAGAAGCTAGGTCCAGGCACTTAAAGAGCTGTTGCGCCGAATATTTATTTTTTTGAGGAGAATTATGACCTCTAGATTAATTGGTTTAAGTGCTGCAAGTTTGGCCTGCGATAGGGATACAGTAAATGCCTGTAGATAGATACACATCGCGTGAAAAATTCACTTTCAGCTTTTATCTTTAAGACATAAAACACTAAAGAGTAAGAAAAGGCAATAATATAATAACCTACAGACTTTATTTTCGCTGCCATTTCTTTTGCTCTATTCATCACATGAATGAAATGCACCTACAGTTTTATGCTGGCTCTCTAAGGTACTCTAAGATACTACCCACAGTTATACTTTCGGATGTCTGTCAGCCGGGACCATGGAAACTTTATTTGTTGTTTCCCGGAAATCGTGGCTGAAACAGGCAATAGAACAAAGTAAAAAGTTAAAGCACCGGGAAAAATTAGGATCCCCTTAAAAATTAAATAAGAACTTTACACAAGAGTTTATAGAAAAAGTAAGAAATATTTCAATTTTTTAGCTCAAAAAAAAAAAACAAAAAGAGTATAATATCCACGAGCCAGGAAATTACAGACGAATCTATTTTTTGAAAACGTTTTTTTGGAAGTACTTGTACGGTCTCCAAAGTTATTTGATCTGTCACTCGGCAATTATGTCATCAAGAAGTAACACAACGGGAGTGTACTTAGTGTGCATCCTTGTTTAATACCGATTTCAGTGGAAAATTCTTGCAAACCATGGTACCATTCCAAACTGTCTCCACATTATTCAAATATATTGATCGCAAAATTTTGTATGAATTTATGTGATATTCTTAAATTAAGGAGCTTGCAAATTAATGAGTGACTGTCTATGGAATCAAACGCTATGTTAAAGTCCACATACTCGTAAAATGGTATAACTTCTTATATTTCTTCTGTCTCGGACAAGCCAAACGTATCAATGTATGGCTGATAGTAAAATTGCCTTTGCGGAATTCGAATGGGTATTTGCTCAATAGGCCTTTCTGCTGAACCCACCTCGATGGTCTTTGGAGAGCGGGTCTTAAATAGTTATGTACTCTAATAAATCTAAAATAATAATTTTATCGACGTACAAATATTTCGGTATATATGTACATCAGCTCCAATGAATCTTAAGCCACATCTAAAGCGGAATTTAAAGCGGAAATCAATGCTACATGAAAGCCTGTATAGTCAACGGCTAAATCAGTCCTCTGGTATAGCACAGAAGTTTGGTTATATAATGAGTACACAGGCGTAGGAAAGTTGCTTTGGCATTTTCTCAAACAACTCCTTAAGCTCCATAACTGCTCTTCAAATTACGCTATCTTCATTATTCAAAGACACTAAAGGAATAAAGATTACAAAGTCAGAGTAATGCACCTAAAGGATGGGGGCTAAATATCCTGCGGAGTGTTGGTTGGTTTCAAAATATGGCATTAATCTTAATAAACCTACTAAGCTAGACACTGGAACTCTTCAAGAATGGAAGCTGCAGTTAAATGATCATTTGAGAGTTTTGAGCGATAAGTCACCGCAAGGCTAGAAAAACGCTAAGGCCTTACAGCAATGGAGATCGTATAACTTGTTGGAGTACAACCTAACGAATGGGAACGAAAGGTTCTCTGTAAATACCGTATCTATTACAGTGCTCAAAGCATGAATCTCCCCACGGATAGAGATTTTGCAGGAAAAAGTGAAACTCTGATGCTTGCCACGAATGTTTATACTTCGCCTAATTATACTGGTAACTCTTACTATGCACTTAAAGGACACAAATTAGGCATACCGAAGTCATCAACAATAAAAAAGTATAAGGCTTCGTTGTATTTAAGATGAATTTTCATCTTATCCAGACCTTCATCCAGGTGTCTACGCTATCGAACAACGACCTCAAAATAGCTGACAATCATATCCCACCAGACGACAGTATAAACGTGATTAAGTGAGCCTCATTGTGCGAACAATAACTTCCAATGGAACCGTCATCATGTTTGTGCCCCTAAATTTAACACCCATCATCTCTGAGGAACATTTGAATAAAAGTCCATTATTCTATCCGATCACAATGGCAGTAGCTATTGAGTCAGCAGCCATTTTTCTCTGAGACTGTTTCTTCTCTCCGAGTTTTGCAGCATCATCAGCATTCGCCTTCATGGTGCGTTTGTTAGACAAATCGTATCGCAATAAACGCACCATCATCCGTAGTCTACTGCCACCGAAAGATACTCATTTCGAACCGTTCGAGTGTGATAAATTGTGTTGCGAATGCCAACAAATCGCTATTTCTCCCAAATGAATGTGCCACAGGGGTGTATAAACGATCGGGAGGAGTCAATGCCAAAGCCGACATATGTAGCATCTATTTAGTATAAATGAATTTCAATGGCGGTTTAATGAGAAACGCATTCGCAATCCGATAATTACTTCGAAGTGTACATTCAGCTTGGTCGTCGCATAAAAATTTCCATGAATAGATTGTGCAAATGGCTGTGCAGAGGGTGTTTCTCGCTTTTGGCACTTGAAATGGTTCGGGTAGGTCTTGATTAAGATACTTGACAGCTACGCTGACAGCTAAATGTAGTTTTGGACGATTAATTTTCCATTAGGGGTGTTAAATAATGCGGGGAACATGGTATTGCTAAGTATGCATAATGGAGAATAATGGAGATAAATCGAGCACAACAATTGACAGTGGTGGGAAACTGCAGCAGTTTGCTCGTTTAAAATTAATTTAATCAGTTAAAAGTTAATCACATTATTGGTTTGAATTTAATTTCATTCGTATCTAAGAGTACAGTGATAAATCTGTTTGCACAGGAAAATGGAAAAACGCAATCTACGAATGATCATCTCCTTTCCAATTTACTTACGGTCTTAAGTTTCACTACGATTGTATACGATGGTGAATTAAAAAGTTCGCAGCCTAAGCAAGAAAACAAACTCAGAAGTTACAAATTACCTTTGTTCTTAAACGTAATCTCCTTTAAGCTAACTACACTTCTTCCAGAGCAGAACACAGACAGTACTGGGAAAACTTAACACAGGAGATAGCGGAAGTTAGGAACAGTCGTGTGTTCTGGAAGCTTGAAAGGAAGTTAAATGACGTAGGGTTCGCTGGTCGTACCCAAATTAAATTAAAATTGAATTACGTATGTTGAACATGGACGAACTCGATAGACAGGGTACTACTCTAAGGATTCTGCCAGACAGGCAAGCCCTTGGTATGCCCCTCGCTACATGTAAGCATCTACTGAAGCTGAACGCTATTAGCAAGACCAACCTTAGGTGGGATATTGGCTCTACGTTTCACATTTCGAGGCAGATCTGGCCTAAGCTGGACCAGAAACGTAGTGCCGAGCTAGTTAAACTAAAGCGATTACAGATCAGCTACGTTATCGGTGTCATCACCGGACACTGTCTAATCGGCCAACACGCCAAAAGACTTGGCTTCTTTTCCAATGACTTCTGCAGGAGCTGTAGAGGCGACGAGGACGAGGAAACCATTCTTCACTTCTTATGCACATGTCCTGCTCTATCACGCAGAAGAATGCTCCACCTAGGAGCTCCCTTCCTTGACGACCTCGGCGATTTGGCGTCCTTAGACGTCATGAACATCCATCGCTTCATCAAAATCTCCGGTTGGATTTATTACATTACCACACAGGGTGGTCTAATGATAGATCCTTGGCATCACAATGGACCTTTACTGGTCTATGTTTGTCTGCATCGTGGTGCAGACAGCCAATCTAACCTAACCATGTTGAACATTTTAGAAATTTACTGAACTTGAATCAACCTGAATCAACATATGTTCGCTCTACCCTATACTGAACACGCTGATCTGGATCGCATGATCACATACCTTGAGGCAAAGGAAGTCATCAGGGTTTGTAAGTTAAACAAGGCGCAGGGACATAAGTCGAAAGTCAAATTATGGCCTTATATCCCACCCAAGGCTATATTTACACGCAGACTATCTAGGCTGCAGCCGTATTCAGATAGATCCATCGTGTGTTGGCTTCGCTAGTAACTTCATCTCATATGCACTGGTATCCAGCATAGGGTCGCCCTGTACACCTATGATACCTTATTAATGTGGCCCTTACGGATTTTAACGAGCTTATATCTAATTGCTGTGAATTCCAGTACCTAACCGGCTGCCTGGCTGTCGATGTACAGAGTAATTGATTTGTCTACCATGATAGTGATGATTTTCGCAGCCTGGACGACCGACACGGTTTTTTTTTTTATAATCTGCGCGCACTCAAAGGGTAATGAATACCTTTAACATGTTTACACCCAGTGCGGGCGTTGGAAAGTATGGATAGAGAGAGAGAGAGAAAGATTTTTCGTGTAGTGGTTCTCTAAGCTCAGTTGTTTTATGCTTCAGCTATTCTCCGGGGATGGCGTCCAGATAACTGGGGAGATTTTTGTTGTTATTGTCATTGCTTCTGATTTACTGTACTTTTTTCCCGATAATCGATGTCAAGGGCTAATCACCATCAACAAACCGAACAATTTTGGCAGCCACATGACCAAGCTACTGCCAGTGTTATGCCTTCGCAGTAGTGTTCACAGAAGCTTTTGAAAATGATCGGACTGACTTTATATATTTCATGAGAAATAAATAAATGCTTGCTGACATCAGGATTTGAACCATGAACCATTAGCGTGGCAATTGACGATGTTACCACTATACCATTGCCACCCCCAATTTTCATCTTGAAAGACGCTGCATTCGTTGGTAATTCCGAACGACTTGTTGACGTCTAATATTTTCAACAAGCCCCAGCTCCTTGAAGGCCAATTCCTCAATACTTGTAACTTGTTCGTTCTTCCAGTCATTTCTGTCAGAAATTCTGATAGTGAATAGCCTGTCAGCATCGGAGTCATGAGACGTGACCAAGATGGTGCAGATGGCCAGAGGCCTGCTTCCCTCAGTCAGAGTGCCGATTGCGCCGCCGTGTTTCTGCAGAATAGATCCAGCCGCGCGCCATAGGTGTTAGTACGTAACGATCCCATGATCGCGATACAGGCTGACCTCTGAAATTTGGTGACGCCTGAAAGCATGTACTACTTCTCCGGTGCCTTCCACCAGACTAAATCCGAACAATAAAATCAAATCTCCCCGACATACTTGTAGTAGTTCTCCTCATATGAAGAGATATATGACATCACTTTGCAATTGTTTGTTCTGGAACTTCTGGTCACTGACATTCTACCACATCTTTGTCGCAGTCTGGGCTCCAAGCCAGCACAATATGAAATGTTTAACGCGCTAATTACTACAACCCGTTAGCTTACCCATCTAAGTCCGTCCTTATACAGCTGCACCTCAATGCAATTAATATGAACAAACACGTATAGCACTTAGAATTCCTACCTCCAGCCACTATTAGCCACAACGCTACAATGTATCACGCTGCACTAAGTGCAATCACCACCTAATGGAATGCACGCACGCATGCAAATGAAAATAATCAAGCGTCAAGCGTATAACAGGCGATGCGTCCATTGATTAAGCGCCCAGCCTCCCATGCCTATGACTCATGAAGACACTGCACCCGACAGCGGCGGCGCGGCAGGAGAGGAAATGCGAATCTGTGCGCGCGCAAATTATAAGCCAATAAATCATCAACTGCGCCAAAGAAAAGCATCTTTCGCGCTCCAGTCGCCGAAGGAAGCCACCATCAAGGTTATTTATTATTGAAAATACTCGCCATCCGTGTGGTGTGGTGTTAATTTGGTGTTCATAATCGTTCGCAAATTTGTGTAAGTATATGTTTGACACTTACGGATGCTGCACGAACCTTAATCCCATTTCACGGTGATTCCGACTCCGAGCTCGTCCCACTGTGGCCAGAGAGCTTGGCTTAGCCCGGCCAGAAAGTCACAATCCATTACCGATTTAGACTTTGAGCATGATGCCGCCAATTATGCACCACTCGTGTGGAATTATCCCGCATTGCGCGCCCGAGGGAGGTCTGACTCCTCAGGGCGGCCATCTGTTTATCCTGGTTTCCGCGGGGTTCGATGCAATAAATTCGCGAGTCACAGCGACAAAGAGCGTGGATCGCATAATTTATCTGTCTTTCTTATTATTAATTTGACATGCATTCATTGTGGCTAATTGCGCCAAACGAGCCTTTTATGACAACCTTCCGGAGTTATTGGTTGCGGAGAGGAGCTGGCGCGCATGCGTTGCACAATCTAACTCTTGAACTCGGCTCGGGTCACCGGGACATTAATCACCGGGCAAATGTGTGAAGCGAGTGCACAAGCAATTTTCAAAATTTTTGTAGCTCGTTTTGTTGGCCGTATTCGTGAGATACAATACGGTTTGATTGTACATTGTCGGGTGAATTAATTTATTTCGATATTAAGCGTCAGGTTGAGTTAATTTGGGTGGAGGTGCGGTTGCGCAGACATCGACGAAATAAAGTGCGAAGCCGAGGACAGCATTCGTTAATGCACAATGAGGAGTTGCTGCGCAAGCGATCAAGGCTTAATTGGAAATTTCATCAAGAACCACAATTGAAGATGGGCTGCGGGAATTTAATATCTGGCAGAGGACATGAGCTGAAACTGGTCAAGTAATTAATTTCGGTGTGAGCTGCTTCACAACTTTCACACAAAAGAAGATTGCTCTGATAATAGCATGCTGATTTTTGCCTCGCTGATTTTTTTACTTCAAACTGTGATTTAGATAGTCAAGTAGATAGATAGGCTGTAGAGGTATAGGTAGACTGTGAGCTATATAGAAAATGCATGGTGCTAACCAAAACTAAAACTAGTAGATCAAGATGAAGATTTCAAATCTGTTTCTGGTTGTTGGTAGGCCCTGAGGTGATTCCTTCTATGTGGAACATCGCTCCGCATTTTTTGAGGTGCGCTGTAGTTTTTTTGACTGCTCCTTCAAACATTGACGGAACAAAATATAGAAGAAGATTGCTCTTGATAAGAGTCACAGCATAAGTAATTCTCTATGGATGCCAAATCTGGGCTGAGGGTATGATAGCTAAGACTTATAAAATGAAGACGTAAGCGGCTTATAGGACCAACACATTGCGCCTCTCGTCGCACATGTGGGTTCGATTG
This sequence comes from Brachypalpus laphriformis, assembly GCA_945910035.1. Taxonomy (NCBI): domain Eukaryota; kingdom Metazoa; phylum Arthropoda; class Insecta; order Diptera; family Syrphidae; genus Brachypalpus; species Brachypalpus laphriformis. The sequence continues at coordinate 286,435,388 of OX246754.1, forward strand.
ACATATTAGCAAAAGAAGTGAAAATCCAAGAGAATAACAACAAGAACACCGAACAGTATCTGACTATAAACCTGAGTGAACAGTCTAATCCAACGGGAACGAAGATGGGATTTATTCGACAAAGGCAGTGCGTCCATCTGGTCAACTTTAAGAAGTGGATAAACCGAAATACCGGAGAACGTAACTTTGACATAACTTGATGTTAACAGGCGATGGGTACTTCACGGCATGTTAACATCCACAGGTCCGGGTATGACAATAATCCCCATCGTCCAATTTGCACACGAACTATTGAAGATGAGGAGCACGTCATAATTCATTTCCCACGTCACAGAACCGAAAGTCTAAACTGTGCGAGAAATTAAGAGAGGCTATCACACCGGAAGATATAGCCAAGCAGATGGTTAAGTCTTAGGAAAGCTCGGACGCAGTCAGCGAAACTGTTGCCAGAAAAAGCAGCGGAGTGCAGATCTCTAAAATGCCCCAACTCCAGCTCCAGCTCTTTTCTCAGTGGTAGCGTAGTTTTCCGGGTTCTCCTAACTCCAACACACTTGTATGTTTATGGGTTCCCCCTAGAACTGTTACCGCTCTCCTTGATTCGGGCGTCCCAGAGAGTGTACCTTTTTTTTAGCTTTTGTGTCCCCCTTACATAGGTATATGTGTGCTCATATTCTTTGCATTGTTATCTTTGCCTTCTTCTTAAGTTTTTGCAACCTATGCTAGTCTATACGATATCCATTCGAATAGAAAGGCCATACTCCAAGCCCGATCTCGACCAAAACGGGATACCACAAAAATTATACCACTCCCTTATGGCGAACGCGTCGGAAATCGAGACTATCTAGACTTCATTGTGATACATAACAACAAATTGACTGCAGCAGTTTCATTAAACCAGATTGGGATTGATTTGATCTTCTGCTCACATTACACTAAGAAGCAATGCCTTTCTCTGGTGAGGCTGAAAAGCAGTTATGTGGGCTCTGAACTTATGGTGAATATATCAAAGGACCTGCAGAATGAATATCAGTATGTCCCCTCATTTTGAATGCAGAGTCGACGGATGATTGGAGACCCTTCAAAGCTCCGAACACTAAAAGTTAAGCTAGTCCCCAAGTCTTTATCTTGGTCAATGTAGATTATCTGTATCTTCACTCTACAGCCACAGAAACAGAGGAAGCATTGTGCGAAGACTAGCACACCCGCAAGCGCATCGAAAATCTCCGTCAGTAAACACACTCCTGTTTGACAACCGGGTCAACACCCTCATCCTAACCCCCAAAGGATTCGAAGACGGAAACCGACCTTCAGACGGTTAAGATTGAGCAACCATAAGCTCTGAACCAAGACCAGAGCAAAATCTTCCCGATGTGCCTAGATTGTCTCACGGACAATCCAAAACAGACCCTAAGTCCGGAATGACTCGATGGAACTCCTTCACTTTAGACTGATCCACACAGTGCACAGAAACTGGAGAAATCCATTTACACTCAGGACACAGTCGAATGCAAACCCAAATGTCACAAGAAAGTCGAATCTAAACCGAAGGAAAAGTCATCATGAACGGACACCTTGGGCCACTTCACCAGCATCAAGATCATCTTCGAAGCCAAATGGAGCACGTACGAACGTACGAGTCGAAGCCACCATTCAAGAGGAAGATTAGTCCGAAAACATACATAAGTCTACCAAGCCTGTCACCCCAAGGAAGCCGCCTCACAACGGAGGAGATTCACTCAGCATTCTGGATTTTACCCCCGACATGTTGAACAACATCGAGGAGCAGTATCATGCATGGTTCCTCTAGCTCACCCGCCAGCAATAGATCGAACAGAAACGGCTGCAGCGGTAGTTCGAGATACACCAGAAGGTGCTGTGATGTTGTTTTGGAACTCCCAGACACCTTGTCGTGACGAATTGTCTGCAGTGGTGTTTTGACTCACATCATTCTCTTTGCTTCATTTGAAAGTATTTTCCAAAAAATCTATGAAAAAACTGCAAAAAATTCCCTGAATCGATTTGTGACACAAAAAGCCGAACAAAACCATCAGAAAGGACGACAATTCTTCAGAACTGCATTGCACATGTTCAATACGCCACACCTTGAAATGCGATAACCTCTAACACAGAGAACCAGATTGTTGCAATTATATCGCAATCCGCCCCCTACTGTCGGTCAACAACAGAAACTCGAATCGAGAAACAAAAACCCAAACAATAGTCCGAACAAAAGCGGCCAATTTTAAGGGCGCTTCACACGCACTTCAACTCACAAGTGCCATCATTGTCCGGACACAAAGGCAAGCCCACCGCGCCGACAACAGCCTGGATTCACACTTTGAGATGCGTGCCAAATTTCTAGTTCAAGTACCAGATGAAGGGCGGGATGCAACAACAGTTCTTTGAAAGATTGACTCACGCTCCAGGCAGTTTCACAGTTGGCCAACACGTTATTTATAGCTTCTGATTTGTTCGAATAGCAAATCACCTGCAATTATCGCATTAACCGGCTCCGACCTAGTGCTAAAGAGACTCCTTATCTGCGAGGCAAAGTAGGCGGTTGGTATTGAGTTCCCATAGAAATCCAATTAATAGAATTTAATTTATCACGACAAACAATGAGCGGAAAGGGAACCTCAGAGGAACCTCAGGCAGGCATATGTTTCACGAGATGTTTTTCACACTCCCAAGCCGAGCCCAAAAAATTCGTGTAAGTTAATAACTTAGGTGCAACAGCACAGCCCTGTGTATTGGCTACATCGGTGTGGGGTGCCGATAGTAATTAGCTTGCATGTTCAGAGGGCTTGGGCCGCAGTGTACGTGGAGGTGTTAATTGCATGCGCAGCGCAGACTTTCTGCTTCCAAGTGGATATGAGTGGGTATGTTGTTTTAATTTAAATTGCATGCGGCTTTCGGAAGAACAGCTATGATTAAGTGTTGGGAAATCAGTTAATTGTAGATCCTAGAGGTGGTATGTTCTCCTGTATGTCGGGTGGGGCATATGTTTGTGTGTTATGCCACACGAGAAACTTGAATGGAAGACCAGCTTAGAATTATTGTAAGGTATAGGTGGTGTTACCAGAGAGTTTGAAGATGGCGATGCTGTGAAATGACTGATCAGCTGTGTTGACACTGCTTTGGTGCCCAGTATTCTTTTGACATCTGGTCAAAGACAGCAAACGTATAATTCAAAAATGTCGAGAATAGCTTTTTAAATTGTTCAACTACTTTCCACAAGAAGGAATTACACAGGGGGTGATATTGGCTAAGTTGATTTTTGATATAAGTTGGTGATAACGATAATCTTTTTTTTTTTGTAAGCGGAGGGAGACCTTGCATGGGCACCGCGTTCCAAGTTACACGGTAGTTTCAGATGTCTACTGACTAAACGCTCTCCGCTCTGCGAGACCACTGTCATTATACGAGCGTCAATGTCTGTCCTTTCGCTTATCGGATCTCGACTTGTTTTTGGGTTCGTAGTGTGCAAACCGTCTCGGATTACCTACTGATTTTAGCACCTAAGCTATTATATTGTATTTGGAGCATCAAGTGCGACATTTAATTTACTTTCTAATCTCCATCATTTTACAAGAAACATTGAGCAGTTAAAAGCAACATATTCTGGGTCTACATCGCATTCAGGACATTCTGGACATTTTGGCGAGCCAACGAATCTGAAGTGTTAGAGGTGTCAGCGATAACCGCTACAACCTGAAAAAATTGCGTCAATTGGTAGTTTACCTCCCCATGCTCCAGAAAGACATCACAACTATTTTGATGCGCTGGCGGAGACATAAATATGTCTTTACTTCAGACATAGAAAAAATGTATCGTCAAATTAAGCTGAATGATGAACATCAGGATTATCAGCGAATTTGATGGCGAAGCTCCACCGACCAACCCATAAAGGAGTATAAACTTACCACAGTAACTTATGGGACAGCTTCAGTTCCATACTTGGCAGTTAAAACTCTGCAGCAACTTGCTGTAGATGAACAAGAAAAGTATCCAGTTGCATCAGAGATTGTAAAACACGATTTTTATGTTGATGATGTGATGTCCAGATGCGATACCATAGCCGAATGTACAGAAGCACAAAGGCAACTAACTACTATGCTAAAAGGAGCAGGGTTTCATCTTCCAAAAAGGGGCTGCTAACGATACTAGGCTACTTAAGGGCATTCCACCCGAATCGAAGAGTCAGAAAGACATAAGCATCATGAAAGAAGAAACAATCAAAACATTGAGTATTCATTGGAGCCCTATGAGTGACACGTTCCAGTTTAAAGTTCACATCGGTGGAAATACAAATCAAGACCAAGCACTCATAAAGCGGAAAACTCTCTCTGAAATAGTCAAGTTGTATGACCCACTAGGTTGGTTGGCACCGATTACTGTAAGCGCAAAAATGTTGATGCAGCAAAACTGGAAATCAGAGGTTAACTGGGATGAACCACTTACAGTTAATCTGCAAAATCAATGGAACCGGTTGCGAGATAATCTGGTGGCAGCCGAAGACATCAGAATGGATGGAAATTACGAAATGCCAAAAGTTTGAGCTTCATGGATTCTGTGATGCCTCAGAAGCTGCGTACGCAGCAGTGGTGTACTCCAGAGTAGCTTTGCAGAACGGATCCTATGCAACAACGATGTTGACAGCAAAAACAAAAGTGCCACCAATCCGAAAGAAGCTTCCTCTTCCCAAGCTCGAGCTTTGTGGAACTCATTTACTACCAAAGATTTTGACAAAAACAATGCGGACATACGGACCTCAAGTAGGTAATGTATTTGCCTGGACAGATTCCACAATAACATTGGCCTGGATTTAAAAATGCCCATCAACCTGGAAGACATTTGTTGCGAACAGGGTATCGGAGATACAGGAAGCAACGAAGCCAAGTTCCTGGAGGCATATACGCTCATCAGATAATCCCGCTGACTCTGCTTCCAGGGGTTGCTTACCACTACAAATATAAAATAATTCATTATGGTGGCATGGTCCCGAGTAGCTACAACATGATTCAACACATTAGCCGCCGCAAGAAGTACATTCAACAACGGTTCCCGAAGCTAAAGAAGTATTGATAATATAGGTATCCAAACCTTACGACTTTGCCGAAAGATTCTCTTGTTATAACAGATTAATTACAGTAGTTGCTTACTGTAGAAGATTTATAGCAAATTGCAGAGCTCCAAATTCGAGAAAAACAAGAAAATTAACAGTGAGCGAAATCGAAGACACGCGCAAGGCTATTATACGCACCATTCAAGAAAAAGTGTACTCCGAAAAGTGTACTCCAGCCTTAGAGCTGGAAAAACCCTTAACAAAATAAGCAAATTTCTGTCAAATAATGGGAATGCTGCCAGCCACAAGAGTAACGGAGCGGAATATAATACTCGACATAAGAGTGCCTTTAATCAACACAGAAGAATTCGACCTATTTAAGGTCATACCTGTTCCGACTCCCCACAATAATGAATAGGTTTTTATTGAACCATCGCTGGATTATCTAACAGTAAATCTGCTACGAGATTCATACTACAGAATGACAAGGGAGGAGCTGATCAAGTGCACAAGAACCAGCGGAAAATATCTATGTCAACAACAGCATCCAATGTTTAACCGCCGGTCCAATGTCAGCAGATGTGAATTGGATCTGCTGACGCATGCTAAGGAGTTGTCATCCTATTGTAAACTACGCAGCATCAAACCATCCCCCGTATGGATTCAGCTAAACAATGGCAATAGCTGGATTTACGTCCTGGACAGGATGTATACTTTTAACGTGATTTGTGGTAGACAAGTCCGGGAGATATCACTACAAGATGACGGGATATTGACACTACAGAAAAATTGTATACTTCAACAAAATTCGATGACCGTCAGTTCTTATAGCAGCAGTTCTAGCAGCATCAACGCAGCTTTCATTCCAGTTACAAATATTACAGAAGTATTGTCTGAAAGTTCTAGGAACACATCCAACCCGCTTGTCATTCCACACGTTATACTCCAATTGGAAAATGAAGACATCAAGGATCTAAACAAATGGATAACGGACATTTACCAGCTAAGCCAACAGTACATCCAATTCATCATGGACTGAACTACAGCCTAAGCGCTGCATTATTTATTCTAATGACTTCTTATGTCATCTGGCGACATTGCAAGAGGAGCAAGAGAAATATGCAAATAGAGGTCCAGGCTCAGGAACTACCACCAATACCGGCAAATAGGGGCTTTACTGCGACCGATTTCCAAGTGGCTTGAAAGATGGCCCCAGCATGTTGTGGCCACTACAGCAATTACGTTTTTTACAATTATCACAACGCCGGACAATGTACTCATGTTCGATGTTGTTGTCAAAATTTATTTTATAATTTCTCAGCCAATCAGCACAATTATTCTTCGTGGTGTCTGTGTATATTGATTCATAATGTGTAACAAAAAACTTTAGCACCTAATTTTGTACTATTTTAATAAACAATGAGTTCACGTTGAACCCGCAGCAAAATCAGTGTTTTTATTATAGACTTCCCCCACCAGCGGTAAGGGGTCCTTATTAACCTAACTTGCTGGTAAAATCAAGCCGCGACACCCAGCCGCTTCACTCCGCAAACATCTCCCGCTGGGGCAATAACCGTTGTTGAAAACAGTTGCCTTTCTTCCTCTGGGTTTGATGGAAAGGTTGGAATTCATTCAAACCTATCAGTTATTTGCCGTGCAAATGATTCCCGTATCTCATCGTTCTGTAGCCTCACCCCGTACGCAAAAGCCTTAGAATAAAATAAATAATAATAAAATACAAAAAAAAAAATTCACCCTGGACTTTTGTCCAGTTTTGACGTAGTTTCAGGACTTCTCAAAGACAACTCTCTATCCTTGGCTCTAAATCCACTGAGCCAATCTTTGCCTGCTAGTCTCTAACATTTTTGATATCGATGTTGAATGCCTTTTTTCCCGGCTAACAAATCAAGACCTCGCATATCTTTTGTTGGGATTCCAAAAAACGCTTTTTTATTGTAATTCACATACATAAGCTATGTACCAGCTCATCTTCTTGTTCTTCATTAAAGACTGTTGCGAAACTCCCCATTTTCTTTTTTATTGAATTAGACCGAATGGTGCTCTGCAATGTCGCCATTGGAACAGAAAATAATTTACTGGCCTTAACTAGCCACATTTTTCTACTTTTGACTTCAGTAATTGCTAATTTCATATCCAACTCCTTCCATGCTTCGTAATTGGAAACACGAGTGTATATTCTGACCATCTAAGTAAGCCAATTTGAAATATTTGATAAATATGAATACACCTACATATACGTATATATATGTACATATGAACTAAATGAGGCAGATTAACCTGCATCACTCCAAGGCTGCTACCGCTCCCTTAAGTAGTAGACTTTCCGTGGTGCGTACAAAGCCCCACATAACATCTATCCAGGAACCATATGTGCGGAACAAGCGCATATGGTATGTGGTTTTGGGGGTGTTCATGGAGTAACGGTGCTATGTGACGAGCGATCTGAAAGACCGAGAGCTTGTCTAATTGTACCGAATTTCCTCTCAGTAAGCAAGCTCGGACAATTTTGTGGTCAGGACTTGGTTGCTGTAGCTGTAAGCAACGAAACAAACTGAAGTTGGAAAACCTTCGTCGTTGCGCCGGCTTATTTCCCTTATGATTCGGTAATGCCTCCACCACCGAAGGCGGTTGCCGAACTCATAAAGTATTGTGACACTCGGGAGACGAGACTAGTCATATGCTGCGATGCTAATGCTCAAAATACAGTCTGGGGCAGCAGCAAATGCAACATACGAGGAAACCATCTCCTAGACTTAATACTATCATCTGGTATGGCAATAAACAATGTTGGCTCCCAGCCAACTTTTGTTACGGCAAGGAGGCAGGAGGTAATTGACTTGACTTTATCTAATAGGTACTTCAAGTCGATTACTAACTGGAGGGTACTGCCGAAAGTGTCCTTATCAGATCATAGATACATCGTTTTCCAAATCGAATGCGAAGCTTTAACTTTGCAGGAGAGGAGGAATCCGAGGAAAACCAACTGGGTGCGGTTTAGGGAAGAGCTAGACAGATCGGTCAAAACTCCAACTAAACTCAGAACGAAACGAACGGTTGAGGATGCTGTTCAAAACCTGACCAGTGTCCTTACCAACTGTTTTGAACTGGCGTGTCCAATGGCAAAAAACTCCTGCAGAACGCCGGTTCCCTGGTGGAGCCCGGAACTGCAGCGGCTTAGGAAAGAATCCAGAAAACTTCCGAACAGGTCTCTTAAGACAAATTTAGAAGGTGACTGGGATCTTTTTAGATCGAAGCAAAAAGACTATAAGAAGTTAATTCGGTTGTCGAAAAGTGCTTCTTATAGAGATTTTTGTGAAAAGATCGAGACACTCGGTGAAACCAGTAGGTTGGTTAAAGTCCTCAAAAGACTATTCGCTCCCCAAGAGTTTCAGACCTATACCTATAAGTTTGACATCCTTCTTACTGAAAAGTATGGAGAGACTGGTAGAATTTCACGTGCGCAAAGTTGCTTTGAAACTGCATCCACTATCGGAGATGCAGCATGCCTATCAGCGTGGGAATTCCTGTGAGACCGCACTTCAAAATCTAGTGGCCAGAATTGAATGCGCGCTTGATAGGAGAGAATACGCGATGGGTATCTTCATCGACATTGAGGGTGCTTTTGACAATGCGACTTTTGACTGCATGTGCGACTCTGCCAGACAACACGGGGTAGATGAAACATTAGTGTTGTGGATTAAAGCAATGTTAATGAATAGAACTTTGGTAGTGGATGCGGATTGTGGCCAATATGTTATGACAGGGGTAAACAGGGGCTGTCCGCAAGGTGGCGTTCTGTCGCCATTGTAATAGTTCTAACGTCTACGCTCAGGCATATGCGGATGATGTTGCCGTACTTTCTGTCGGGCCATGCCTGACGACGGTCTGTGCTAACGCTCAGGCGGCGCTGGTCATGATCGATGAATGGTGTACTAGGAGTGGGCTTTCGGTAAATCCTCTTAAAACTGAGGTTGTTCTTTTTACGAGAAGGAGGATTTTAAACCGGTTTGACTCAGCCAGTGCTAAAAGGCGTCACCATTCGCATTTCCAATGAAGCCAAATGTCTGGGAGTGATTTTAGATAAGAAACTTCATTGGTCTAAACACGTCGAGTCGAAAACATCCAAGGCGCTCTCAGTCTTCTGGCAGTGTAAGGGTGCTTTTGGCAAGACTTGGGGCTTATCACCGAATAAGGTTCTCTGGATCTACACGGCTATGATAAGACCATTCCTCGCATATGCGTCGGTTGTTTTTTGGAAGGGGCTCTCCCGTAAATATGTGGTTGCTTTTTGCACGAAACTCCAAAGAACGGTTTGTCTCGGCTGCTCGGGAGCTTTCCCGAGTACGCCTGGCTCTGCTCTAGACGCTTTGCTGAACTTACCTCCCCTTGATACTTATATCATGGGTTGCACTATCAAAGCCATCCATCGTCTTAGGCAGGGCGGTTTTTGGTATACTCCACACTGGAACTTTGATGAACTTGCGCGACACTTATCTTACGACTTCTGTCTTATGGATATGCCGTCTGATGCAATGACACCAGAACTCCAGCTGATGCGCAAATTCAGAGTCGACTTTCCTTGTGTTCAGGACTGACTTCGGTCAGAGTCTGAACCGGGAATGGAATGTAGTCGTATTTTCACGGATGGTTCCAAAACCAGTCAAGGGTCTGGCGCTGGGTACTTCGTGGAAGTCGACAATATTAGACTTCACTTCTCGTTAGGCAAATATGCGTCTGTTTTCCAAGCGGAAACTTATGCAATCCTAATGGCCATGAACTATGTTGTGAAGAACAGGTGGAAGGGACGTAGCATTTGTGTCTGTAGTGACAGTCAGGCTGCGCTTAAGGCCTTGCTTAACCCTTTAACCACTTCCAAAATAGGTCGTGAAACCAAAAACTCTTTGAACTCGGTCGCAAGGCTGAATTCTCTGTCTCTTATCTGGGTCCCAGGTCACACTGGGATCTTGGGAACGAGATCTTCGATGAGATTGCTAAACAAGGCTCAGAGGAGGCTTTCTCCGGTCCCGAACCCGTGTTGGGTCTTCCAGCGTCCTCGGTTAGGGCTTCTATTGACGATTGTGTCTCACGAGCACAATTGTGTGTGGCATGACTCTCCAGGATGCAGGTTGACTAAACGCATGCTCCCGGACGTCTGTAAGAAATCAGCGGCATTCTTGCTGTCTCTCAGCAGAAAAGACTGTAGGCAACTTATCGGCGTCTTGACAGGCCACTTCGCTTTTACCAAGCACCTTAACGTGTTAGGCTTAAGTGACACTACAATTTGCGACGCTTGTGGAGAAAGCGACGACACCGCGGAACATTATCTCTGTGAGTGTCCGGCCTTTGCTCGTATCAGGTGGCAGATCTTCGGTGCGGATGTGGTGAGTGCTGGTACTGTAAGCTCCTCATCACTGAAGTGCTTGCTTGGCTTTCTTCGAAAGTCAAGGAAATTCCAACAAAATGGGTAAATCAGGGTTTGCTCTCTGGCAGTACAATGGACCAGTTGTGTCTGAGTGCTCCAGTCGAGTGTTTCCTATCCCTACTTCTACTGAGACTTCAAGTATCGTCAATATTTTATAATTGCGCTGCACTTCCCGTAGTCTGGTTGCGGAAATAATCACCACGATTACCGTTGGCGTTTTACGCATTTCGACGATTATCGTTTTATTCCTCAGGTGTACAACGAATTCATTTTAATAACTTTTCCAATGTGAAAGAGTTGTAATAGTATTCCACTTGACAAAAACAATGCTTAGTGACGTTTAACGGTCAGCAGGTAGTAGCTAGAATAAAACGACAATCGTCGAAAAGCGTAAAACAATTTTATTTCAGCAGCTCAGGTCATTTCTCTTGTGGCACCTTGTTTCCCCTTAATTTTTACCATTATCACCCGGTACACCGAACTCCATGGGGATATATACGCCTATCGCATAAAGACCTAAAAAAAAAAAATATTTGGCGCAACAGCTCTTTAAAGTGCCAGCGCCTAGCTTCTCGCAACCATTCATGTTGTGTGTGTTATATTTTTCACACAAATGGAGGGTCCTACAGTTTAATGCCGAATCCGAACGGCGATTTGAGAAGCTTTTTCGTGACAACAATACTCTCGGATGTTTGTCAGACGCTCGCGAGAGGTGGGACCGTGAAAAAACTTTTTTGGTATTTTCTGGGATTCGAACTTGGAACCTCATGCGTAGTGATCCGACACACTAACCACTTACGCCACGGCGCCCACATAAAGACCTAAAGCTTGCTCGCATACTTCTTCTGATTTCGTCGCGAAGTTCTTTTCTCAGTCGCTTATACATATCGTCTTTTCGGTTCCATACAGAGGTGAGACTATGACTGCGGCATTGTTTTCCATAGATGCAAGTTAAAACTAGTATTTTATTTTAACCATCTTTAAATACCACTCTCCGCCCGTTTCTCATATTCAAAGCTGCTCGTTATCCTTTGGCAAGATTTAGATAAGTATCACTTTGCACCCCGTGCACCCAATGCATAATTTCTCGTGATTTCGATGACAGCAGCTCTCTGTCCTCTCTTTTTCAGTTTCTCTTTCTCTTATCTGAAGGATTTAATCACTTAATCCTCAACTAACGAGGTGTGTTGTTTGCATTTTGTTTGTTCAGTAATTAAGCTTCATCCTGCCTACACGTTGCACATATCGCACGAATATCCTCAATTTCTCTCTCGCCGTCATCCAAATCGTTACCACGCACCGCCATCATCCCCTATTTAGATAAGAAGCTGACCAATTCATCCCATACATATGCAAACAATTGCACACAATTGTCAAAATTTGCCTGACACATTAATCACACAATGCACGCAATACAAACATGCTCGTATCTCGATTCGTTGCCCGTATAATTGATTCTTTATTCGGTCCATGATTTTCTACTCCAACACTGATCGCCAATCGATGATAAGCGCAGAACAATTAAATTTTATTAAATGCAGCATATGGTATCACCAATGGGAGATGATATCTTGTTCGCATCCCTTATATTCGTCCTGACACAAGCTGAATGTAAGATGTCACGATTGATTGGTCCTTTTCTTGGAAAATTGTCATGAATATGATGCGAATTAAAAACAAAAAAAAAAAAAAAACAAATGTGGGAAAAGTGTTTCTGTTTTGAGATGAGGAAATAGACGTAGGACGCACTCATGAAATAGAAAAGGATGGACTTGCATATGAAATTGGACATTTAAAAATAAATTGTTTGATTGATTGTGGAGGAATTTATGTTTGTTTGTTCCCATGATAATAAGAGGATTGTTGTGGTAAAAATACGAATCCCTATAATTAAGTGATTGACGTTCTGACAACGTGGCGACTTAGTACCCTGATCCTGCATAGACCACAATCTATTGACCATTGACCACCGACGTAAAAAAAAATTCTCGACAGCTTGCTTCAATAAAGTTGACAACTTTCTGTATCTAGGAAGCATGTATCTCCGGTGTTGTTGACCCCGAACTGGACGAGCAACAGAATCAAGAAAGCTAAAGCTGCGTGCCAAATGCTTCCTTGCGACTCAAAGGGATGTGTTTTTAACTGAAGAACCAAGTGGCCTATGCATAGAGCAAGGTGACCACCATTGTTGCTCTCTCGTTACAAGCCTTCGTAAATAAATCCCTTTTCATCATCTTAAGAACTTTTATTTTGCTTAATCGTATCCCAATCGAACAGCTTTATTCGCAAACGAACGAAGTACGAGTAGTTAGTTTAATTGACTATTTATTTCATAAAAAAAGAGATTGTTAACAATTTTCAATCCTTATATGATAAGGCTTAAGGCCGTCTATCAAATTGAGAATATAATTTTTCTATTTCGTTAATCTTGTACGGGTATATAGTTTTAACCAAATTTATGTTTATTATTAAACGCTTTCGTCTATAATGCATTTAGTGCGTTGGTTACGTAGTTGTACAATGGATTCCAGCCGCGGTTACCGTTTAAGATGCTTATCACTCCTGCACTCCAAAGAAACTGTAACTGAAGTGGAAGACGTGCTCTCGTTCCTTGCGATTACAGAGGCTACACAGAAGTGGAAGTTTTGGGCGGTGCGGTATAAAATTTAAAGTTAACAGTTCGCCTCTTATTTTGAAGGTAGTGCTTATCATGTCAATAGAGTAGGTAGGTGGGTAGGTAGGTTTTAATACCATAACTCAAGTGACCTAAACGGATGTGAAACGGGCGTAGCTTGTAGGGAAATGGAGAAAGTGTGAAGATTATTCAAATCCACCCCGTTGCATTGAGGAAACTGATAATGTCGCCAACGCTTATCCGCTAATTCTATCAGGTTGTCAAAAAAGGGTTTACCTAATGTGAGCTGTCTGGCCTTGCCTAGAGCCGGACATTTACAAAGGAAGTGTAAGATAGTTTCTTTCTCGTTAACAGTATTGCAGCTGTGACAGTGAACATTAAAAGGAATGCCCATTTTGGCCGCTTAAACCCCGATGGGCCAATGGCCAGTACTAACTACAAGAACTCTTGCGATATTTGCACGGTTTCTGTTTAGTAGATCTTACGTTCTTTTTTGGAAGTATTTGGACCACATCTGCCTGGGGATGACACAGTTCCCACCCCCTTCTATCTACTATCAGCCTTTAGCAGAAAATGCGCGAAGATGCCTCCCTTAAGGCCCCCAACGGGACGTTCACCGCCTTTGCTAGGGAAACATCAAGGGCAAATCCCTGCCTCGCGAGTTCATCAGCTCGCTCAATGTTGCTGTGACCCAGAACCCAAAGGAAACATATCCTTAACTGATAACCTAGCGAGGCGAGTTCCTTTTTGCAATGTTCTACTATCGTCGAGGATGTAGAGGCAGATACTATAGCCTTGATAGCCGCCTGGCTGTCAATGACGATGGCAATGGTATTTAGGGGTGTAGAGGTTTGCTTAAGTAGGCGGCAGGGTTCACATACAGCAAAAACTTCCGCCTGGAAGACACTGCACGAATCAGGAATCAGGTAAGACCTGGAAATATTGAGGGAATCAGAGAATATCCCCGCCCCTACCCCGCAGTCCAATCGGTAGAGTAAACCGTCAGGAAATAAGTTCTGTACTGCAAATCGTAGTTTAATTTACTATAATATGCCGTCTATTGCGATGACTGGGCTTCATTCACAAATTTTTCATAAATCCTATGGCCTGTTTCCTCCCATGACGAACGAAGTACTTATAGGTACCACCATGCTGCAGCGCCACCTAAATAAGTAAGTAGTAAATTGTAGTAGATTTCAGCAACTTAAGCGGTTGATCAAGGCAACTATCATGGACCATTGATCTATATCCTTACTATAAACGATGCCACACGGATTACCAGAATATCCGATCTTCTCTTCTACGCTGATGACGTAAACATTTTAAGACGCAAATCATGCTCTGCTGACTCTCTTCTTCAGAAGTAAGATCTGAATAGTTTCATCATCTGGTGTCACAAAAACTTCCGGAAGCCTTATGTCAATTAATGTCACTCTATTGCCTACTCCCGCATACCTTTCGGACCATCTGTCAGGGTCCATTTCATTCGCGATGAGCTTGTGTCATATGGGATAATGAACATAACTTTCGTTCACTCAATTCAGTCTCAGCTTTGTGAAACGCTTGCCACAATAGTTCTCGGACTCATTTGTTATAGAATCCCTTTCTACATTACCTTGATTAGGCCTCTGCTCGAGTATGCCTGTCAAGTACGGTCGGTCAGTATGCTGTCCATATCATTGGAATCGAAGTTTTCCTGTGCAGGCTCATTGGTTTCGCCTTTTGCGGTCTGTCCTGGGCAAATGTAATAACAGCAAAAGCCACTTCTATATGTCCTATTCCTCCTTCCTCCTGATCATGCCTATCTTTCACTCAACCCTCTTATTCAGTAGGTTTAGCTTAGTTCTAAAATTGTTTAGATTTAAGTACTAGATTCTTAGATTTAGATTAGATTTGATTTCATTAAGTAATTCATTTGTTTTAGTTACTCGTACATAAAAATCTCGAAAGCATGCCTATGCCGTCTGCCTGGTTGACAAAATCACAATGGAATATTCTGTAGCTACCAAAATAATTTCAACGATTAAAAAAAAAAAAAATAAAAAATCTCTTCTTAAAAGTTCCCACTTGCAATTCTTTCTCTGTAGGCTAGAGAGATTTTGCAAACCTTGTATAGTGTGTGTTAACATTTAACTCATTGAGGAGATCTATAGTGTTCTTTTCCTATAAGAAGTCGCTACCAAGAATGTGTCTTCTTGTTTCGCGGAGAGTCGGGCAACTGCCAATGAAATGTAAAATCTCCTCACGCGCTCCCATGTTGCACAAGGTACACCTCAGGGTTAGATCCTCCCTGTGTGGTATGTAATTTAATCTTAACAGTTCCCCTCTTAACTTCATCATCATTGAAATTTCGTCCACGATGTTGTCGTCCCGAAAATAATTTCTATCCTGGAGATTGTGATGAAGCCGTCTGTAAATGGTTCTATGCAATCTTGAGGCCTTTTCCACGAATCTGGCGCTATATTTCTCATCCAGGCTTACAACTAGTCTACAAAGCTCGGTTTTCGAATTGGGAAGATTAACCAAATCCAAATTGACTTCGACAACCACTAGCCATCTCTAACGACTGGCGGAGCCAGCTGGTTCTGTTACCAATTGTTATAAGAGCTGCTTTCTTAGGCAATCTTTCATTTGCATGCTCAGCACTTTCAGCACATAGTCGATTTGCAGCTTTAATGCTTTAATAAACAGGGGAGATAAACCAGTTTCCACCATAATCATGTAATTCCGCGAACTAATAGTAGACGGAATATACACTTTAAATAATATCGCGAGAACTTCTTTACCGTCTCGTACTTTTTATAACCCCACACTTCTTCTTCTTCCTTTTATCAGCGAGGTTATGATCCGAAAATAAGGGATCACAACCCGCCCACTTCATCGCATTTCCACTGATCCGCCTGTGGGGTTCGCCTATTTGACCGCTGAAAATATCGGCAGGCCTCCCAATCTTGGATCACTCGGTTACTGAGGCCAATGAAATGTCTATGTCGTCGCATTTGTGCGATCCAAGCGTTTATAGGCCTGCCTCTCCTGCCTCGCGATGTCTTTGGAACGTGCATTGATATTGCCTTCTTAACAGGGTTCAAGTTATCTCTTCTTTGAACGTGGCAATACCAGCTGAGCCGGTCGCGCTCTATTTTTTGTACGATGGTTTCCTTGTTGTGAAAGTTTCCACGGATCTTCGAACTTCTCATTCGATCAAGCTTTGTCACTCCTGCTGTCATGCGAAGCATCTTCATCTCAGCTGCCGTTAATTTAATCTCATACTTTTTGTACATCGTCCAACATTGTGAACCGTATGTGAGCGCTGGACGCACAACTACGGTGTAGAGCCTTCTTTTCAACTTAGGTGGCATTTTTCTGTCACAGAAGATAGCGGAATTTTACTCGCCACTTCATCCACCCTACGCTTACGCGATGATTGATGTCGTCATCACAAGTTGCTTTGTTATTTTTCGCACTTGGGAAGCACTGTTCCATTCAAATAAATGTCTGGAATAGGCCTGAGTGGATCAGAGAACGGGCAGCATAAGTACTCTGTCTTTCTTGAACTAATGCGATACCCATTTCCCTGCAGAGCGTCCACCCACACATCAAGTGCTCGTTGCAGGGATGTAGGATCCTCACTTATGATGGCTCCATCGTCACCAAAGAATAACTGATGTACCTTGGGGTCCATCACTTTACCTTCAAGCAGATAATCAAGGACTGCAATAAAGAGCAAAGGACTTAAGACGCTTCCCTGGTGCACCCCGACTTTGATTGGGAACTTTTCGGTTACTCCAGCGGGGCATCTTACTCTTGTCTTTGCTCCTTCGTACATATCCATGATCGTCTGTACATAGGTTTCTGGAAACCCCTCGATGTCTTAGCGCCACCCATATCAGATCTCCCTAACCCCACACTTGTTCTGCTTAAAATAAAACGGACTCCGAAACTGCTTCAGAAACCTTTAATTTGCTGCTGTGGGCTATATACTTTTTGCCGGACCAACTCTTCCAAGTGCTATTGACTGCTGCTTTAGCCTTAGGTATTCAGTTTTTCTTTTAAGTGTTTTCCAAACTCCATTTTTTTTTAATGAAAACTCCTCAGTATTTATAGTCCTTGGCAATTCTTTGACGTTACGTAAAAAGGGGTTAAATCAGAAATTGCAGTTACCAGAAAAACAGATTTTAAGTGTGCTTTTTACATGAGCAATTTGCTGACTTATTGCCTGTGGATCAGTTTATTACTATAGGAAGCAGTTGAGCTAGACTTAATTTGGTAATACCAATCAGAAAAGAAAACAAACTGACTTCAACCCATTTGCCATTTTTTGACTTAACCCCTTAATATCTGACACTAGAGAATTTCCACTTTAACTCCGCCGTAAATCCAATTTTCATTTGCACAGCTTCTTCCCCTCGTTTTTTGAAAACCAGTACTTTAGATTTTTTTAAATTTACAACTAGACTCCAAAGTTCGCAGTATAGTTGTAGTCGATTCATCATTAACTAAAGACTATCGGGTGAATAAGCCAGCAGCACTACATCATCTGCGAAGAGCAAGACCTTTATACATATTCCGGCATAGTGGATACCTTCCGGCACAAATTCAACTAAATCCTCAGTAAAGAAAGAAAAAAAGCATGGGTTTAACGGGCATCCCTGCCTTACTCCTGAATTGGTGAGGAACTCCTCCGATTTGTATTCACCATTCCATACTGCTGCCCGCGTATCACTATATAAGTTTTCAAGAACACGACCAAACTTCAGAGGCAACTACATTCCATACAGTTTAAACATTAGCACCTTCCCATCTACCGTATCAAGTGCTGCATTGAAGTCCACGAAGAATGCGTAGAGCGTTTTGCTTTTTATCAGAAATGACTCGGTAATACTCTTCAAAACAAATATATTGTCAACAGTAGAGTAACCTGTTCGGAAACCCGCTAAATATTCTATCAAGAGATGATTGAGTTCCACCTATTTCGAAAGTCGACTCTGCACGATTGTTGTAAAAATGCTATATGTTGTATAAAGAAATGAAATACCTCTGCAATTGCCAGGATCCGACATGTTACCTTTTTCATATACTGGAAATTGGTTTGGAATTATTCCATACTCATATTCATACGAGTCCCATACTTGTAAAATTCCGCCGGCATCCTATCTGCTCCTGGTGCTTTGCCATCCTTTAATCTGCCCAGACCCGTTATCACTTCCTGGTAGGTAATGGGCGCGTCCAAAATATCATTTTCGAAACCAGGAGTAGCATATTGAAATGAAACTTCGCTTATTCTGGGATTCAACAGTTCTTTGAAGTAAGATAAAAGTTGATTGGGGCTTAGGTTTAGATTTATTCTGTACCTTGTTTCATTTGGTGCCCTAGCCAAATTTCAAAACTGTGGTGCATTTCTACAAAGAGCTAGTTTATTGGCTTCAGTTTCGTAGCACTTCTTTTTGCTGTCCCTGCACAAAGTTTTAAATTCTTTGTTGGCTTCGATTTAGAGATATTTTGCGAAGTTTCCTTGTCCTTCTGCACTCCTTATTAAACCATGGCTCAGCTTTCATCTGCCTGTCATTCCCACTGTAACTAAGTATGTTCTTTTCATTACATCCTTCAATTGCTTGAAATCTAGTTCAAGTTGCTCATGTAAATAGCTATCAAAATGTCTTCTATAAGTTGTACCTTTTGCCGTATTCCATGCCATCTTAGGAAGAAGCCTCATTTCCCTTGTATTATCCAACATTGCAGATATGCTTCCACATGTAATGATAATTGGAAGGTGGTCGGAATAAGGTAGTTCACCCACCTCGAGGTCCATTAAATACTGATTCCAGTCACCTCCAACCACACACAACCGAAGTACCCTGCCTACCAACAAATGTCTATTCACCTGATTTGTCGCCTTCCGTTGTTCCATTTAGTATTCGTAGTTCGAAAGGATTACATAATTCCAATAGCCTATTGCCTTTGCTATTACACGTTGCGTCCTTCGATTGACGATATATTCCCATCCTGTTGTTCTCAATACCCTCCTCGTTTCCAACTCATGCATTAAAGTCACCGATGATTAGCATGTAAAGGGTTTTGATTCCACATAGGCGCCCCTTGAAGTTGTCCAAAATCATTATCCCAGTGGTTGCAGTTGATAAGGCGGGAACAATGTAGAACACCTTGATCATGGACATGTAATCCTAGACTCAGATATTATGCTCCTTCTAAGGTTTTAAACACACAGATAACACATTTGAGTTTTTTTCTATCTCCAGTGTATTGTCAGAAAATGCACAATGACGTTCATCGCCAACACGTGGACTTCCTGCCTCAGACAGAGTAGAGTGGCTAAATGGAACTAGTGCTTATACATATTAAATTTCCAAAAAGACTCTAGAGGCGACAAAGCAATAAGCCCAACAATGTTAGAAACTGCAACACTTTGGAAGGGTATACACATCATTTGGGGTATCCACGCTTCGTAAAGCCTTCTTTTCGAGGTGTCCAATGCGTCATCTATTTCTTCTTTCTTCTTCTTCCTTTTTATCAGCGAGGCCATGATCCGAAAACAAGGGATCACAACCCTCCCACTTCACCGCATTTCTACTGATCCGCATGTGGGGTTCGCCTGCGTCATCTATTTCCTCGAAAGCAAAATTACATTCCAAGCGTGCGGTGACTCGCTGGAGCTGCAGCAAATCTCTTGGGATAAAAGGATATTATTTCTGACTTTCTATGTAACATGCTTTCATTTTGATGCATCAACGCCTCTTCGGATATTCGTCTGCCATTTATCAAAACCGAACTCTCAGAAGTTTTCCAAACCAATCACTATACAATCCATCATGCAATATTGAATCATTTGACGTCAATTATGACTCCTGACAATGACAAGTTAAGTACCCCCGAGCACCCAGTCAAACAGTCAAGCATCTGCTGGGACTCAATACCACCTACGGATCGCCATCACACGTGTCCTTGTGCCTAAGAAAATTCCAAAATAACACACATCATTCGTATATGCATACATCCCGATGAAAAGACCAAAACCAACAATAACACGTAAGAAATAACTCCTCGTGCCATAGAATGCCACTAAATTGGCTAATAACCTTAATTCCATCGAATACCACTCGACTCCACACCACTCGTCGACGTCTCCTTATCCTATTAACCAAATCGGCATAATAAACTCCTGTAGGACTCGGCAATAACAAAGCAATTCAATGGGCTGCCACACCAGGCTCATGCCAACACACACACAAACTGAAGGACTCTTTCCTTTCTCTTTGAATGGAATAAACTCGAGAAATCTCTACAGAGAGGTCCCAATCCCAGCAACAAAAGGAAATCCCCGGAACATCTATTTTCAAGTGTCAAACTGACATTCAAAGACATTTTAAATGCAATTTATACGTATTCACAAGCGCTACAGGACGACATAAAGAAACATGCCGAGAGCCGAGAGTTCTACTCAAAGAGGACAACCGGATTGAAGACTGTGAAAAGGTGTCCGCTCAAAAGGACCTTCTAATTCTTTTCTTATTTGCCAACATAAGCACCCCTAACAGGCTGCTCATATTCCCAGATGCAAGCCGCAACGAAATGAGAGAAGTCCTAGGTTTGGTGTGTCCTGGACTGCACTTCTGCGTGACTGATTGGTGGTTTTCATGACATTAAATGGGGTCATCGATGTCCTGATGATTGCAGTACGTATGCAGTGACAGGATTAGTTTGTTGTTTATTGGTGTCGTAATGTGGTGATGTTGATATCCTTTCTTGATGATCGGCGGAGGTTGCAAGGAAATTCAATTTCAAGCAGGCAGATGTTTCTCATGCGAGTATGTTTGTCCTTGATGGTGGCGGTGACTGAAATCGATGTCCAGTCGAAGTCGTGCACAGAGTTTGTATATGGGTCTGTAGCGTCCTCTCGTTGCTGCTGGTCTTATCGCAAATTTCCAATCAGGATTCATAATTAAATTTCATCATCGATTCGTGGTGCAAGGTTTTGGCGCCTACTTGAGAATGCGAACTGGTCCTCTAGCCGAAGAGGACGAATTTTAATTAGAAGCACACGGTTTAGATTGAATGCTGATAGGTCGTCGGAAATCGGGTTACCACTATGTAAGATCTCTCATGGATTTGGTGGGTTCAAAAGGATATCGCATTATGTGGGAATTTTGTGAATTATCTCTGGCATCGTTAAATGCTAACAAGCTCTTGGCACAATATTTTGTTCCTAGGTGAGGAGAGGAAGGCACAATAATACATTCTTAAAAGTATCTGTATAGAATCTGAACATGCCCTGTCTGACTAAGCTTACAGTCATCAGATTGGGTTAGTTTGAATACACATTTTGCAATGGACTCTTCCACAAATAAAATAATTTTTATAATATTGTAACGCGAGAGCACAAATCGACACATCAAAATAACACATAAAAAAAAAACAATGCGAGCAATCTAGAAACTTTCAACACAAAATACTAGAAATTACCAGTCTTTTGACAACAGAGTTCCAGCGGCGAAATGGATTTTTGGAAATTCGCCTGGAAAGCCGGGGCCAAGTATAAAAGAAGGTAGGCAGAAACCGAGGAGGGAGTTCTCTGTTGGCATCAGTGACGGCGACCACTAGGTGCTCTAGATAAAATTGTACTAGATTTTACTTTTTTTCTTTAAAGTTAATTTCATTAAATAAAACTAATAAAAAAGCCCTCTCGGGAACCAGAACAACTCTGTTCTTTTTGTCTCCACCACCCGTCACAGCTTGGGCAGTCTTCGGCTTGATCGGCGATTTTTGCTACAATATCTTCAATTTAGACAGTGAATTTTCCAGTTGCAAGCAAATTCACCTTAGGTTAATGATATCCTTTATGTTACACGATATCTGCTCGGTTGGCCTCTATGCTCATTCAACTTCTCACCACTTAAATACAACCCTAGGCAGCATCAGCCAAAGGAACGAAACCCGGAGGAGAATCTAAAAAGTCGGTGTTCTTTCGCTACTGTTACGAGATCCTCGTCGTTGACGAAGTTTTAAGAACTCTGGCGATGGAAGCCTTCAACACGAAGGTATATGCTAACACTTTTACTATCCGGGTTGGTTTAGAAGGGCCCTCATTGAGGTACACTTAGACCAGAAATTGGTTCATTCTACTAGCACTAAGTAGACGTACAGGTATTGCTGAGATCACTCAGACCATTGGAAAGGTATCCGCCTTCTGTAGCATTTCTAATTTTGTGAACGCAGGATACGTTATTATAGTTATAAGGCACGATAGTGTCTCACGCCACTTCGTCTCTGCAGCGCCGTTAGATATCATTAGGTAAGGAATGCCCCAACTAAGTATTAGCACACGTACTCGTAGCGCAGTGTCCGTCATGACATTTGTTAGTTAGAGAGGGTTCCTCTTATGTGCTTCCGAGGTCCGACATATTTTTCTAACTGAGTACTAGTCAAAGTAGCGTATCAGTATTGCACCGGTCTGGGTGGTACTGTTGATAATTTTCTCCATTTATCGTGTCGACATGGATAATGTGCTAAGCTTATACTGTTCGTACCAAACGAATGTTGTTGGTCTAGTTCGTGAGATTTACGATTCCCCGCTATGCCACAGTGGATCGGTACGCAGCTAAAAGTGAAGTTATATAGACATGCTACCTCAAGACACACGATAATCTTACACCGCGTGCTAGGTCTTATAATGCTTGATGCAAGGGATTTGATAGTTACCTAACTGAAGATATACGCAACGATATCGCAGTGTGATATAGTATTAATTGAGGAGCAGTCAGCGACTTGGCAAAGCGAGCAGACTTCATCTGGAAAAACGTTGCAGTAATTTGCAACGAGTGCAGTGCAGTGTTGAATGAGAGGTGAATATCCACGTTATCCGCGAACACTCCAGCACTGATATACTGTAATAAAAATCGCCGATTAAGCCGAATACGTTGAAAGTTGCGACGGATGATGGAGACAAAAAAACGAGAATTTTTCTGGTTCCCGAGAAAATATATAAAATAACTTCTTTTATTAAAATTATTTTCAACTAAATTAGTTTCATTACAAAAAAAAATTTACTACAATTTTTCTTGGCTTAAACTGTGCACGTCTCTAATAGCCGCTGTCATCGCTGACCAAAACAGAACTCCTCCCTGGACTTCTGTCAACCTCCTTTTATATGCGACTCTGGATTTCCAGGCAAATGGCAAATTTTCCAGTTCACCGCTGGAACTTTATTTGTAGAAAGTCTGGCAAGTTCTACAATGTTCTAGTTGACAGCTTCTAGGGCTTTCGCGATTGTGCTCGGCTTTAGTTTGTGCGTTCGCGTAACATTACCCCCTTCTTAGGACTCAAAGCTCCTGCTGAGTTCCACAAATGTAATAGAAGAGCACTAATCCGAAGAACTTTTTCCTCTGCTAATTTCTCTGGACTTTTCTTCGAAAGGTCTTGAAGATGTTTGGTCGTAGATAGAGTTGATTATGAGTCCTTGCATCGATTAGCCGCGCGCACGCGCCTGACGACTAGTTCGCTAAAATTGGGAAAGGAGCCCATCCTTTGTCGCTCGTTTATCTGTGGTGGCTGCGTTATTCCTTGTGTCGCTTTCGGTGGTGGGTGGATTGCGAAATCAGGACAACTATCAACCGGGTTTCGATGGCGGTGGTCTAGCTTGTCAGACTGCTTAACGAGTAGTGCTTGGCGATCCTGAATCGTTGATGGGTCCGCTCGATACTGCAATCGTAATTGACCTTCGGCGTTCATACTTGTTCTGGGACGGCTGCTTTCCTCTTTCGCCTGATCGTCTAGATCCGTTACCGCCAGTGCGGAAGCTCTGTGGGACTCTTCCTGATCATCCACTGGCATCACTCGGGGCGACGAGTTCGCAGGTACTGCAGTGGTAAAGGCAACTTGGGCTAATTTCTCCTTCAGTCCATCTAGCCTTCGTTCAAAAAAAATCTGGAACTCCACCATCTCCCTCATCACCCTTTCCATGAGTTGGTTTTGCTTCCGGGTGACCTCCTCGAGTATTCGTCTTACATCGTCAGCGTCCATTTTGATTTACGTGGTGGGAACTATGCTTAATTCTGTCCGCATAACCCCACACCTGACACCAATGTAACAAAAATCGCCGATTAAGCCGAATACGTTGAAAGTTGCGACGGATGATGGAGACAAAAAACGAGAATTTTTCTGGTTCCCGAGAGGGTTTTTATAACTTCTTTTATTAAAATTATTTTCAACTAAATTAGTTTCATTATAAAAAAATCTACTACAATTTTTCTTGGCTTAAACTGACTAAAACAGAACTCCTCCCTGGACTTCTGTCAACCTCCTTTTATATGCGACTCTGGATTTCCAGGCAAATGGCAAATTTTCCAGTTAGCCGCTGAAACTTTATTTGTAGAAAGTCTGGCAAGTTCTACAATGTTCTAGTTGACAGCTTCTAGGGCTTTCGCGATTGTGCTCGGCTTTAGTTTGTGCGTTCGCGTAACAATACGTTGTGAGCATACCTGCAACATATGTATATGGTATAACCAACATTGCCAGAGTTTTTTTTTTTTTTTTTTTTTAGCAGGATAAGACCCACTTCACTGCAGCGCTCAAACGCAACTCGTCTTGTGTACTACCAGGTAGTAAAAACCCTGATTTACGCATTTCATTGGACTTTTCTTGTATTTTTAAGAAAGTTAAGCAAGCGCTATTCTGATTAGGGCCTTACACTACCAGCACTCATCACATCAGCACCGAAAATCTGCCACATGATAGACAAGGTAAAAGCAGAGAAACTGCCCCGAAGTGTCGTCACCTTCTTCACAAGCATCGCAGACTACAGTGTCATTTAAGCCCAGCACATTAAAATGCTTAGCAAAAGTGAAGTGTCCTATCAAGACGCCAATAAGTTGCCTGCAGTCTTCTCTGCTGAGAGACGGCAAGAATGCAGATGATTTCTTACAAACTTTCGTTCGTCAACCTGTATCTTGGAGAGTCACAGTACACACAATTGTGTTTGTGAGAAATCCAATTATCAGTGGAAGGCCTAACCGAGGTCGTGAGAAGACCCAATACAAGTTCATGTCCAGAGATATCCTCCTCTGACCCTTGCCTAGCAATCTCAAAGGAGATCTCATTCCCCAAAATCCCAATGTGACCTAGGATAGTGACAAGGGTCAGTGAATTTAGCCTATCGACAGAGTTCAAAGAGATTTTGCATCCATGAGATATTTTAAAAAATAGTTAAAGAGTTGAGCAAGTCCTTAGGTGCTGTCTGACTATCACTACAGACGCAAATACTTCGATCCTTCTACATCTACCTTGCACTGTACCTATAGTTCATGTGCATTAGGATTGCATAAGTTTTCGCTCGAAAAACTTCGTATCGAATTCGACATAATATCGGCGATGTATCTAGAGTTATAGAGTTTCCGGCTCGCTAAGCCAGAAAGACCTCGCTAATCGGGAAGCAAGTGACACAAAACAAACGTGACTACTGAGAAAGAGTTGCAGAAAGCTCGAAAGTATTCATAGAAACTTTTCTGCATGACGCGCAGTCATTGTGGGTTCCTTATGACTCCTAAGAAGAAAAAGGGCATACTATGTAAGTGAATAAGAAATGTTTCCAGGTTGTAACAGACATGAAATTTAAGGAGTGACTTCGATCTGTTTGATACCACTACTTCTCAAATTTTACCACTGCTTGATTGCAGTTGAACATATTTGTGTTGCGGCAAGTCAGCCTCGAGCTATGCTGTGCAAGACGTTCATGAAACTTCAGGCTCTGACAACCGTAACTGCGAGCAGAGCGTGTCTGCTTTAACATCTAAAGAAGTAGACCCACATTAACAGACTAGACCATCGCAGTGTCTTAAAGAAACCTTACAACAACTTACTACGCCCAACTCAAGATCCGTGACCTTCAAAACTCATATCCGCTAAAGTAGGCAAATCAATAAGCAATTAAAAAATTGCCTTTAAAAATATTTCTGGGAAAAACCCTCAACCATCGTAGAAAAACAAACAAAGCTCTCAATTAATTGCGGATCACGACAAACTGCTGCTAACTCAAATATTGAACACAAACCTACGCCGCCAGAGATAGATACAGAAGTCAATTAAAATATTTGAACGGTCCACTTTCATTAGAGACAGATTCGAAATTAGAAAGAACTCACATCCGTCCCAGAGTGTCTGCCGGTACTTGCCTCTTGCCTCAACCCTTGCACACTTAACAAACAAAATAATTACACATTCAAGTGGGAATTGTAAAACTATTTTCTGCTAACAAACACCCACTGTGCTCCGGGGCAGATGTATTTTTTCTTCCTGTTCGGGCCGTCCTGTCCCAACCACAGGACATTTATTGTCCCGTGCACTTACTTTTCTCCATTTGTAGCCACTTGAAGGTAATTGTTAGAAAAATGCAAGAAATCGGTATCTAAGGGTGAACCGCACACCTTGAGTGTTTTAGGAAAATCTTTGAACATGTTTTTGGCGCTAACATGTCTACTGGTGTGTTTTGTCTTCCGAACACAAAAGACGCACGTTCCTCGATTGTGTTTACCTTCTTTCAGTCCCTAGAAATCATAAAATATGTACCATTTAGAGAAGAGGACGAGGAGGAATAGAAGAATCCAATTTAAATAACTGAACTCTTAATTGCCTAAATCGGATTTGAAAGATTTTATCTTTCTATTTGTTCAGAGAATTTGTGGGGGTAGCGCACTGAGGATGATGCGATTGGAAATTGAAGAGTGCGGTGGTAGAACGTTGATTTAAGGGTTGTTAGGTTTATTTATTACTCCCTCTGAACCTTGATTTACTGGTCCTAATGCTCTCGTTTTGTAAAGCGATTACGCCAAAGGGAATTTCGAAAATCACTTCAAAGGGGGCTTACATAAATTTACGTCTTAATTGGATGAAATTAATGGGAGTTGAGTTTTTATTTTTCAAAACCGATTCGATGATAACAGATATGTATGTACATACCGTGTACTGTGACTAGGTAAAGTTTTCTACAAGAAATCTTTGCATTCCGTAAAAAAAGATGCGTTGTTAGGTGAATCGTTTTCCTGGAGTGCTTCCTTATAATGGCGCTACATTCAAGCGTGGGCCTGGGATTCAACCAACAACCTGACTAAAGCAATCTTCAACATTTTTAGGCAAGTTGAGTATTTGTAACCAGTAGTGCGTACATATTTCTTTGTGGAATATTTCTAGTCATTCCCCACATAAATGGGGCAGAACGTAACTCCAATAACTTCTTTTCAAAACAGCCAAATATTTACGAGGTATGTTCAAAAAGTATCAGACCATCATTTTTCGTGCGTAAGCAAATGAAGCTAGTGGGGCGTGGCTTGGTGAATGTATGTAGGCAATCCTAATTCAGATGTTTGCATTTCTTCTGCTAACAGAAGGTGTTAGGCACGCAGACCGCCGATGAGAAAAGAAGCACAACTGAGCGGCGTCGGATTTTCGTTTTTCACAAGATGACAGAAAAACTTGAGGAACGCTACTGCACTCAATTTTGTGTAAAGCGAGGCTATTCCCAAGTGGAAACGATCTGTAAGATTCAACAGTCCTTCATGGTCATTACAACGGAAGCATCCAACATCCCAGAGGCCAACAGGTCCGAAGCGATGTCAAAGTTATACTAACCGTCTTCTTTGAATCCAGTAGCGTGGTTAATCACGAGTACGCACCAAACGGCACAACTATCACTAAGGAGGACTACTAAGAAGTTCTGTATCGCCTTCGTGACGCTGTGAGACGCAAACGACTGGACCTGTGGACAGCGGGCAATTGGCTGTTTCATCACGGTTACGCATCTGCACATTCTTCACATTTAATGCAAAGATTCCCGGCCAAACACAATACAACTGTTCTTCGTCAGGCTCCCTACTCTCGCGACATGGCTCCGTGTGTCTTTTGGTTTCTGGCTGAACCAGATTTTAGTCCAGAGAGACATCATGCAGAATGTGACGGACTAGCTGCGCATAATATCAATAGAGACATTCCAGCGCTGCTTCCAACACTGGCAGAACCTTTGGTAGAAGTGTGTAGCAGCAAAATGGGACTACTTTAAAGGAAATTAGTGTAAGATTGTTGTATCTGAGTAATAGTATCTTTTATCAATAAAGGTCCGATACTTTTTGAACAAACCTCATATACCTTTTTAGTTAAGGTGAACGCAGTACTCTAATAGAGATGATTAACCCTCTGCGACTGACGTGGTAGTATGACAGACACCCGAAAATGGAAGAACTTGTGTTGTGCCGTTATTTTTCAAATGTCGACTCGCGCGCTCTCAGTACCTTTCTGTCGTATGCTCAAGCGTGCGTTAGTGTAATGCGGGCGGTCATGGTGTGCGCATGCTTTGTTGTACGAAGGAGAGTGTCTACAAGTCAACCACGTCAGTGTTGAGGTATGCGTCTGATAAACAACCACCTCAGTGTAATAGTTATATTTTCATGGTGTCTCCTAAGCAACATGTCAGTAAAATTGTTTTGTTAAGTGCAATTTGTTGTTTGTTTCTTAGATGGCTCACTCAAATACTAACCAAGGGTCTTATAGATCTAAAAGAACGTCGACTGGAACCTTTGTAAGCCACGACAAGCTAATTGAAGAGTGGTTGAACGAAGAAAACGAACACGAGTTCAGCGATTTTAACGATGAAGATGATGACCCAAATTTTCAGCCAGAAACCGAATTCTTGGAAGCCGACGAAGTTTCAGGCGAAGAAGAGTATCAAGAACCAATTGAAGAAATACCACATGTAACCGCCACTGAAAATGTGCATCAAGAAACGTCAAGAGAGCCATCTGAATATTACAAAGGTAAGAAAGGATTCATTTGGAATCGACAAGTGTCCCAGGACATCACGAACTGCAGCCCACAACATAATAAGATTATCTGCCCGTTTGCATACTTCTAATTTTGAAGGCTATTTTGAACTTTGGTCCAAGCTTTTTGACCATTCAATGTTGGAATGTTTGGTGACATTTACGAATCAAAAACTCTATAACTACCGAGCCCAGTTCAAACATAGCACTAAGGTGGAACTTATGAACACAGATGTTACTGAAATGAAAGCATTTATAGGCCTAATGTACTACTCGTCAGTATTTAAGTGTAATGACGCTGATCTTCGCATAATATTTGCCACCGACGGAACTGGCCACGAAATATTCCGCTGTGTAATGTCCAAATGGCGTTTTTCTTGTTTGGTCAACTGCCTCCGATTTGATGATTCCACTACCAGAGAGGAACGTCTGAAAGAAGATCCACTTGCCCCAATATCAGATATGTTCAACAAGTTCATCTCAAATAGCCAGTCTCAATATACCCCTGGACCATACCTTTGCATCGATGAAATGTTGCTGCCATTTAGAGGTCGTTGCAAATTTATTATTTACATGCCCCAGAAACCAGCAAAGTATGGCATCAAAATACTGTTATTGGTAGATGCTCGCACATACTACATTTATAATGCCTATATTTACCATGGCAAAAATTCAGATGGCATAGGCTTGACTGAACAAGAAAGAAAAATGGCAATACCAACTCAATCTGTTCTGAGACTTGCGAGAGTTGTCGAAAACTCAAACCGCAACATTACAGCTGACAATTGGTTCAGTTCGATTCCACTTATGGAAACATTGCTGAAAAGGGGACTGACCTACTTAGGTACGCTGAAGAAGAATAAAGCTGAAATACCACCATGCTTCTTGCCGAACAACAATAGAGAATCGGAAAGTTCCCTGTATGGTTTCACGAAAGACTATACATTGTTATCATATGTACCGAAAAAAAAACAAAGCTGTTCTATTGATCTCTTCTTCCCACCACAATCAAGATATAGATACTGATACAAGAAAACCAGTTATGATTGCAGACTACAATTACACTAAAGGAGGAGTTGACGAAGTTAACAAGAAGTGTTCAATATATTCTTGCAGCCGCAAAACTCGTCGTTGGCCTATGGCAATTTTTCAAAGAATAGTAGATATGGCAGGCATAAACAGCTTTGTATTGTATCAAATGTATGCAGACAGTGATGATAAAATGCGAAGAGGAACTTTTATTTTGAATACGGCAAGAGCATTAGTGCTAGATCACATGAAAGGCCGCGTATACAATGAAAGATTGCCCAGAGAACTGCGGATAACGGTCAGTAGAGTTTTGGGTAAAGATGTTCCCCCTCCACCTCCAAGAACTCAATCGATTCCCCCAGCTGGAAGAAAACTATGCTCTATTTGTCCAGCAAAACTTAAAAGATTAACGAGATATTGTTGCTGTGATTGTTTGAAGTCAATTTGTCTTCAATGCTCTAAGCCACTTTGTGAAGACTGCCAAAAAAAGTTGTGATTTTTAGGTTAAAAATCCTTCAATTGAACCAATGAATGGATTATTTTTTTTTAAAGTCTGATTACCATAAGTGTAAGCTTTAATAAATAAGTAAGAAAATGAAGAAAATATTTATGTTTGATTTTTGTTTTAACCTTTTCTATATGTGTAAGTTTTGGAAAAAATTATTTATGTTATATCAATAAATGCTGTTCAACTTTATATGAATTTTTCATTTTATGTATTAGTAATTTCAAATAATAGTGGACACTCTTAACTTTAAAATATAATAACAAAAAGTGAGAATATAAAAAGAATTTTGAAAATACAAGCTGTCCAAATGGTGTCTGGTGTACTACCACGTCAGTTGAATTGTGAAAACTAGCGCACGTCAGTCGCAGAGGGTTAAAGTCGAATATAAAGTTTGCCGGGCTGCTCTGGATATACCTGTACTACTCGAATGCTGCAGTGCTGAGTTGGTGTCGTTTTGGGCAATACTTTGTCTCGCAAAATGCCGCGGGCTTCATACAGACGTTGGAAAGCATTCATTTCTTATACCTGC
Source organism: Brachypalpus laphriformis (assembly GCA_945910035.1). Classification (NCBI taxonomy): domain Eukaryota; kingdom Metazoa; phylum Arthropoda; class Insecta; order Diptera; family Syrphidae; genus Brachypalpus; species Brachypalpus laphriformis. Next base: position 286,466,415 of record OX246754.1, read on the forward strand.
ATCTTGGAGATTTGTGACATCTACAGTTGTATTAAGAAGGAACACTTGGACTTAACGTAGAATCTGATCCCGAGAAGTTTTATGTGGCATGCTCATCAGGGATTTCTTTTCCAGTGATCCTGTTGTGACCTGCCGCCCATATATGAAAGGCAGCACTGCACTATGTCGTCGGCTCAATAAAACAAAAAAAAACGCTGAATGACAAAAAATATACATTACTTGCTTTCTTAGACACTGAATGACGGTACGCAGGACTTTAACAAATCTCAATGTTCCTAACTCCCTATTAAATTGGATTTTTAATATACAATACTAGAGGAAAGTCATATTAAGGTTGAACTCGAAGGAACAAAGTTAGAAGCCTACACCTTTAGCGGTTCACCCCAATCCGGGGTCATATCCACATTGGTGTGGATAATTGTCCTATACGAAGTACTCCAAGCAAAAACCACCAAAGTATATGTAACGGAGGAAGGGCTCTGTAGGGGCTGTGGTGACGAGGCGGTTCATGAGGACACAGCTCATGGTGTAGAGGATTTTTACCCCCTACGCCAACCAACATACCTAACCTAACCTAGCGTCCAAAAAAGGTTTAACAAATTCGGTCTTCTAACCAAAATTAACTATTAATGAATTGAATCGTTAAGTGCATCGTTGCTGTCGCAAGAGACGTCCTTTGTTCTCTTGGCTTTTGAGAAGTGTAATCCAAATTCGCTCTCAGGTTAAACTTGAGTTTTCCAAAGCTCAGAGGAGGGTAAAAGCAGGCCTAAACACAGGGAACGTAAATTTTAAATCTTCACAGTAGTTTTATATCCGAAGTCATTCGCTTAAGCGAAATATCGATAGGAGTAGTGAGATATAGTCGTGCAAGCTCCTCAAAATTCCAGTACGCTTTTTAGCAAAAGGAACTTTTTTGTAATGGATGATAGTCTTGAAAGACATCCAATGATGCATCTATCAAATTGTGATAAATACAACACTGGATCTAGAGCTAAGCCAGCTGCACTGGAAAATGCACAAAAAAAAAGTGCTTGAAGCCTAATGAGAATAAAGCTTAGGTTAGGTTAGGTAAGGTGGCTGTCCAGGACAAACTTAGACCACTTGGGTCCATTGTGATATCACGTAGAGTTAGGACCGGAGGAATCACCGGTTTCTGGGGAACCTTAACCTTTCTCAGGAGGGTACTGGCTGAGAATAGCTGTGTCTAGGGTGGTTAAAAATGGTGACCGACTCAATAAAACCTAAAGTCAAGGTGTACCGGGGAGGTATAGTGTACAAACAAGTATTGGGGGTGATTGATTCAATTGAGCCTGTATTGTTGTTTAAGTTATACAGGCAGATATGGGCCTGGGTGACCCGTAATGTGTAGAGGTGCATAAGCGTAATGGAGTGACTGATTCAATCGAACTCTGAGTACTGCTATGCATAATGTGTTGACAAGGTAGGGTGACTGTTTCAATAGAACCATTCATACCTAGGTGGACCGTGCAGGTGTAGAGGTGCATAAGCGTAATAGAGTGACTGATTCAATCGAGCTCTACGTACTGCTGTAGATCAGGGGTTGACTAGTTAGGGTGACTGTTTCAATCGAACCCTCCATACCTAGGTGGACCGTGGAAGTAGTGGGGCTGCATAAGAGAAAACGAGGTGACGGATACAATCAAACCTTGCACTATTATGCAGTCGAACTATGGGTAATTGGTTTGGCTAGGTAGGGTGACTGAATCAATCTAACCCTTAGTACCTAGTTGTACCGTGTAGTCACAGAAGTCACAAGAAAAGTTTTTCGACGTTCACAACCCTCACGAACGTCTAACGTTCTCAGAAGCCGCAATATAGAACTGCATAAAACTGTAGCAGTAGGATACTTCGATTGCTCAAAATGACGAAAATCATCTGAAAACACAGATTCTATGGAATCCTGAATGCAAAACTGTAGTCCTAGCACGACTTTCTTATAAATCGGCAGATTAGTTTATGTTAGGTAGGGTTATGAAGTTATCTAAAGCACTAGGCACCAAAGTGCGCCCATCGCGATTCCTAGAGAACCTTCACGGCAAAATACTTAAACCAATTCTCACAAACAATTAATCTCCCTACAGAATTTGAAGAGATCCTTGTTGTGGTTCAAGGACCTCACCTCTTCTAGATTATCGAAGAAGTTTCTAGCAAGGTGCTCTAGCCTTGTCCTGGCAATTCTTTGGCACTCACAGATTATATGCGTTATGTCCTCTGAGGCATGTAGGTCATTGAAGTACTTATAAACATCCGTGTTAGATAATCCTAGTCTCATAGCATGCTTTCTTATGAGACAGTGGACAGAGAGTATTCCTATCGCTGTTCTTAGCCATGATCTTTCTAATTTTATGATCTCCCCAGATTTTCTGCGGTCTAACACAGACCATAAGGCCTTAGACACCCTGTGACCATTTAAGTTTGACCATCTTAGATTAGCCGTGTCGATGATTCTATCACCAATAATTCCCTTCGCCACGCACCTTGGTGGTTTAATACTACCAATTATGTCACTAGGTGGGAGCCCCGTTCCTCTTTTGGCCAGCGCGTCGGCTTGCTCGTTGCCTTCGATATCGCTGTGTCCAGGTATCCAACATAATCTGACTCGTTTCTGCGTATATAATGCCCTAAGCATTGTGCGGCAATTCCTGATTACCTCAGATTTGGTGACGTATGACACTAGCACCTTTAGCGCAGCCTGACTGTCAAGGTAGATGGCGATATTCTTGTCGGATATTGATCCCATCTCAAGTAATTCTACAGCTTTAAGTACAGCTAGAACCTCTGCTTGGAACAGACTGCATGTGTCCGGAAGTCTCAGGGCCACATGTAGGTTCGTATCTCTCGAATAAATACCTGACTACCCTCTCTGGTCTTAGAACCATCAGCATATATTGCAATCTCGTTATGAACAGAGACTGTCTTCCTTCGCCAGTCCTTTCTAATATGATACATTACTTCGTATGGTGTGTCGAAATCTAAAATGCCAAGGATGTCATCCGATTAGTATGACCATACTCGATTAATACTTGATTTATAATTTGCTGCGAGCACTCTACCCCTGCGAGATACACAGGGTAGGCTACATACACACATATTTGTCACAACAGCCCACGAAAGTCCTAGGCCTATCTTCTCGCAACCACTTGTTATATATACGAATAGAAGGAAAGGGACCTTCAGTTAAAGCGATTTTAAAGCGACAACAATACTCGCGCATGTTTGTCAAACGTTTGCGAGAGATAGGCTCGCTGTAATACACCGAACACGCTCTATAGGCTGCCTTCAAGGAAAAATCACTCTTAACTAAGACAGTTAACAACTTCCATGAAACGAATAAACCGGTATAGCAGATGATATTCCATGGAAGGATTCACCATACCCCTATCTTTAGACGCATGGTGTTTCCTTAAATAATTTAACGATAAAGGTAAGCTCTTGTACTACACCAAAGCTTAGGCAAAACTAGCAACCAAAATATTGACATGAACGGTAGATATTTCCGTAACTAAGGATTTTTTCTTTAAAAAAATTGCTCCTCCAAAAATTCCACAAACTTAGTCTAATGCTCCTAACATCAATGTATCCAGTTACCCCGTATTCCACGTGCATCGAATATAAATGCACCATAGAACCAATAACCAACCTAAACAAACTCCCAGTTGAATTGAACACGAACACCGCGTAGCTGGAGGTCATTAGAGCCTCACCCGGCAAATCACCGTCATCATCATCATCAGTGGAATAGAACAACACGCCAGTTCTGTTCGGGCCGTCATCAAAGTGCTTCCAGACAAAGACGACGACGACGTGACGACGACCGCGGTGGCGTTGCTCCAAGCTGGACAAAACCTCGGATTGTATGCGCAATCTCGAAACAAAACTGTGGATTCAATTGTCTCCACGGGAACTACAACTCACCGGCATTCACGACGACGACGGTGACAAGCGGCGCACAGAGAGGGAGCACCAAAGCACCAAGCCGTCGTCCGCGTCGTCGTCGCGCAGAAGAATAAGTTTATCGTCTTCGCCGTCACATTAAGTGTCATTTTGAATCTGCTAATTGACATAACAAATATCCCAACATTTAAGAGTCAAAGAATTGTCATTGTATGCACTTTTTTCGGGTTCGTGGTCTCCAGCAGTAGGCAGTAGATACCAGTACCATCGCCAACAGCAGCAGCGTCATACAAATGTAACAAACCATTGCATTCGGTGGCCGCGCCGCGCCGCCGTAAAAGTGGCATAAAATGCCACTAATGACAGTAGGACCGTCTGTCTATGCTCCTGAGCGCGCAGATTGAGTTAGCACGGTGTGCACTTCATTATTTGCATGGTGCAGCAAACAGCGAATCAATATGAGTAATGAAGTGCTTCTGCTGGTGCTGCGCGCAGTGCAAACAGGGCGCAATGGCACCTTTACGAGAGAGATCTCAAGAACCCGTGACGACTATACGTCTGACTGCTGCACGAGGTAACTGACAAACCTCCGGCCGGTGGTGATGATATATTCGAATCAAATTTATTGGCGTCTGCTAATCTGCGCTGTTCGCTTAATTGCTTTTAACGGATTCTGTTGGTTTAGCGCTTCGGATGACATTGGCTCCTCGCCGCCGCCCCCCTTTTGGCTACCAGATGAGCTAAGCCCACTTGAGGTAAAATCCGCATCCAGAGCGATCTGCGTACAATTTTAATTTAGTTTTTTTCTTCTTAGTTTTTGGAAAGCTAAGTAGAGTGAGTGTCTGCCGCACAAATAACAACAACCACGGGTAAATATTTGCCCGGAGACGAATGGCTACTAATGGGAATCTGTGCGCTGGCTCCCGGTGTGTGTTGCCAAGACCGAAAACAGACTGAGGAGCACTTGTGGCGTGAATTGTGGAGAGGAAAAAACGTTTAATTAAGTAATTGCCTTGGTCAGGTGGGGAAATAAGCTTGTGGTGATCGCTTTAAAGTGTGAATGGATTGCAGGAGATTAACTTCTTAGAATGACCTCAAATTGGAGGATCCAATTTCTTCAACCAACAATACATGATTTTCCATACCACAGTCGAACCCCCCTAACTAACATTTTTATCTGCCATTCAAAGTTTGTTTTTCGTATGAAAAATATCATATAAGGAGGTGCAAAACTGGAATTAAAACTCCAGAAAGGATATTAACGTCAGGAGAAACCCATAGGCCGATCCAAAATGAAGTGAGTTGGGAGAGTTATGATCCCTTGAGTTCAGATCATGATCTCGCCGAAATAGGAAGAATAAGAAGAAGGAGAAGAGAGGATATCAAGTCAGGACTAGTCATCAACTTTTGCTGATCTTAGATTGTTTGTATTAAGCTCGACCTCTTTCATCCACTCAGTCTGCACTCCACTACTTGTTTCTAACACCTGTGTGAATAGTCTATCCCCTCGATACGTTCGATCAATCGCAGTCGTCAGACCATAGTTTGCTTCGGGGCTACCTACAATATCTTATTAGAATTCATGGCATTCGTCATTGCTTCCTTTTTGTATTCTTGTAAAACTCGCAGCCTAATGATTCTTCGCAAACCTAACCGATGGCTCACAAAGAATTGCCTGTTTTAATATTAAATGTGCTATGCGTACATGTCATATGGTTTTCACCATTACAAGTGTTCATTGGGAAGACTTAAGCCATTCATTATTATGGGATACGTGAAAATACTTAACCCAATATCTGATGAAGAATACTATTTTGGGATGTTACTTGAGGTCAATTTCTTACATTCACTCTTCTCTGGTCCCTAGTTCACTGACAGGACAAAAATGGAATTGGGAGTTGGTGCTAACATTGTTGGATCCAACACCAAAATTTCGGTACCACAGGGATCATGTTCCAGTGTGTTTTAAGCTGAGACGCAAAAAATCTGCGCAGAGACTATTGTTGCTAAGGGAATTAGAAGACAGTCAAGCAGCACTCAAAGCACTGTCCTTGGAATCCCTCGTCATTAACTGCGGTGATTGCTACAAAGGCAACAGGCAATGCTTATTCGGATGCGCATTTGTCATACGCGGGAGACCTAGGCAAGAAGTCTTAAGCTTCCGACACGTGAGCGAGAGTATTATGACTATCCGGATCAAGGCTAAATTCGATAACATAAGCCTAATATGTGCTCATGCCCCACGGAAGAAAAGCACCCTGCCACCAAAGAGTGGTTCTACGAGCTCCTCGACAAAACATACGAGCAATGTCCTAAATACGACGTTAAAATCGCATTGGGCGATTTTAACGCCAAAATGGGAAAGGAGGACGTTTTTGGTAGGGCAGCCGGTAAGCATTGCCTACACGACACCACGTCTGATAACGGACTAAGGCTAATTGATTTCGCTGTGGAGCGAAATGTCACCATAGCAAGCACATGGTTTCCTCATCTCGATATTCATAAGCAGACATGGCGGTCCAATGATCATGTAACGATCAACCAAGTTGATCATATTGCGATCGACGCAAGGCATGCCTCCAGTATTCTGGATGTCCGGACCTTACGAGTGGTACGAACGCGGATATCCCAAACTGGGCAATTTAACATCGAAAACCGCGAAATCTCTCAATCACTCCTATACCGCCAGCATCAAATGCCGAAGACCAGTGGTAACGCTGCCAATATGCTATCGGGAACGCCGCAAATTATGTGCTGGGATTAACCCGACCAACACCTTGAAACCCCTGATTTTACAAAGAATGCCGGCGAGTTCATGCAGTAAAACAAGATGCATATAAAGCGGGGCTGCAAAGGAAAAGAGCTGCTCGTGAGCCCTGCAAGCAAAAAAGACGGGAAGCACATCGACTTCTCCAAAAGAAGAAGAAAAAGCATAAGAAGCGCGCGATCGAATATATTGAGAGCTTACACTCTAGGAACAATGTACGGAAGTTTTACCAAAATTTTTAAAGAACGTGTCAGAGAAGCAAAACCCGTACAGAAACCTGTAGAGATAAAAAAGAAACCTCGTAGTAGTAGAATATGGAAAAACTACTTCTGCAGACTGCATAACGGCGACGAAGACCAACAATGATAGTCAATATTTCCGTCCACCTGACCAAAACGAAGTGAGGATAGCAATATCCAAACTGAAATCTAACAAGGCTGCTGGACCTGGCGACTTACCGGCCGAACTTTTCAAGGCAGCTGGTGATGAATTAGTAGAGAGCATACACCAACTCATCTCTAAGATTTGGTCAGACGAATGTATGCCTGATGAATGGAATCTCAGCATCCTTTGCCCGATCCACAAGGAAGGAGACCCCTCAACTGCGCCAATTATAGAGGCATCAGTCTCCTCAACATCGCATATAAGATCTTTTCTGCGATATTGTGTGGACACCTGAAACCTTTTATCAACAGCCTGATTGGACCCTATCAGTGCGGTTTCAGGCCAGGAAAGTCAAACATTGATCAAATCTTCACACGTCGGCAGATTCTGGAGAAAACCCAAGAATTCCAAATCGATACACACCACCTCTTTATCGATTTCAAGGCCGCCTATCTTTTTCTTCCTTTTATCAGCGAGGCTATGATCCGAAAACAAGGGATCACAGCCCTCCCACTTCACCGCGTTTCTACTGATCCGCCTGTGGGGATTTCAAGGCCGCCTATGACAGCATCTATAGAGAAGAGCTATATAGAGCCATGTGTAGTTTTGACATTCCTGACAAACTTGTTCGTCGGTGCAGGCTGACGATGGAGAACGCTCGCAGCTCCATCAAGGTCGGTAATGACCTCACCGAGACCTTTGATGTCAAAAAAAGGTTTTAGACAAGCTGACGCGCTGTCATATGACTTCTTTCATATTGTACTTGAACGGATTGTGTGGAACTCACAAGCCAACACCGGAGGCATAATCTATCACAAATCTGTACAACTGCTTGCATACGCCGACGATATAGACATTATCGGAAGAACTCAGCGGGCTGTCACCGGCGTGTTTGCAAGCATTGAGGCGGAAGCGGCCAAATGGGTTTAGCAATAAACGAGGGCAAAACCAAGTATATGTATGCTGTCAACAAGAAGGGACAGCCAACACCGATGAATTGGACAAAATGTCAAAGTGGGCAGCTACAACTTCGAGGTAGTAAGTGACTTTGTCTACCTTGGCTCTGCTATAAACTCTAAAAACAAGATCAGCGCAGAAATCAATCGAAGAATAACTCTTGCCAATCGCGGTTTTTTTGGACTTATAAGGCAATTCAACAGTAAAACCCCTTTCTCGAACAAATAAGGAGGCTCTGTGCAAGACCCTGATCATCCCAGTCCTGCTTTACGGCGCTGAAACATGGACTTTATTAAAAGAGGATGAAGATATCCTTGGTCGCTTCGAGAGAAAAATTGTTCGTACGATTTTCGGTCCCGTTTCTGTTGACGGGTTTTGGAGGAGAAAATTCAATCACGAATTATACGAGCTGTACAGCAACATCGACCTAGTCAAAAAACTGCGTATTGGACGTCTGAGATGGCTAGGACATGCAGAGCGAATGGACACTAACGCTCCGACCCGCAGAGTCTTCGAATCTAATCCGGAGGGACGACGCGGTAGAGGGAATCCTCGCCGTAGGCGGCGTGCACAAGTTCAAGGGGACCTCAACCAACTTGGAGTGTGCAATTAGCTAAATGGAGAGGCTTGTTGGTTGAGGCCCATGTTCACCCCGAACTGTAGCGCCACCTAAGTAAGTAAGTTAGCAATCCCTCGTCAGACAAGGTAATTGCTTTGCTGATGAAATGGCTACATCAGGTTCAGCAACGCCGTTCGTCAATCTAGAACCTTTTATGGTACTAACTGGACTAATGCCTTAACAATGGATAACAAGTGGGAACTTAAGGACCGTCTATCCCAGTGGAAAAATGTTGCAAGGCCTAGGATAATCAATACTTCCTTATCCGAATAAGTAAATGAACTGAGATACCAACCTTAACAAGCTAAATCTGTATCCAGAGAGGTGGAGGAAACCTCTGAGCACATGTTCTTTGAATGTAAGGCACTAGACAGACGGCGTATCTATACTAGAGAGTTACCTAGACTCCACGAGTGTTGCTGGTGGCATACGGGTAATTGAGAGACTTCTGGATAAGCCTTCAGTGAAGACTTTGGTGGTGTCTTGCGATTGCAACTTTCGACGTTAAATTTTCCCACAGTGATTCTTCTTTGTTGCTCAGTGTGGGATATCCGCATCCGTACCTTGCCTACAACAAGGTAACGATCCGAGTATATATTGGCCGCTCGGAAAGTCCAGACATCTTGAATACTGGAAGCATAGCTTGCGTCGATCGCAATATGATCAATTTGGTTGATCGTTACATGATCATTGGACCGCGCGCCGTGTTTGTTTGTGAATATTGAGATGAGGAAACCATGTGCTTTCTTGAAGCTAAATCAGTTAGCCATAGTCCACCACCACAGTTCCCCCACCTTCATAAAAGAGGTAAGTAGAATCCTAGATGTAGCAGGGCTGATTAGCCATTCGAAACAAGCAAAAGAAATCGAGGATATTATGTAATTTAGGATAATTAGAGTTAATTAGGTACTTACTTCAAGTAGATCTTTCCGTTTCTAACAAAGACCTCGAGATCGATAATCGGGACTTGGTTTAGAATCTTCCTAGAAGGTTCCGACTTAGTTTGCAGATGTCAGGAAAGTGACACAATATGTGTGTGTAGTCATCCTCAAGAATACCAGAATACCACACCTATTCAGACTTGGTGTGTGTGTGTGTGTTTTTTTTTTTTTTTGAGAGACTCTGCTTTGGATGTACGAAAGAAGAAGAAGAAGCACTGTACCCCATTTTTGCGATATATTGAGTCTAGTTCAATTTACTATCAGAATTGAGTTCTCTTCACTTCACACTCTTTAATAGGTTGGGCACTGAGCCTACAGGTGTAGATAGTGCGAAGTTCGGAAAGGATCTCCTGTTCGTAACTAGAACTCGTTCTATTTTCTGTAGATTTACTATACGACCATATGATAACCTATATTCTTTGGGGTCGGGTCGTTCTTGAATTATATCGCGTCCAGGCCGATTTAACATAAGCAAAGGATTTCTCTGCTAAACCTCATAATTGCATTAACCAGAGAAGTGGCTAAGGTATCACTCCTTGCGTCCTCAATACTTTTACGACGGATTTTAGTAGTTATGACATAACATTGCGGCACCTCAGCAATATACACCTTCATACCTTCTCGATGGAATTTTGAGGATTGGGGTTTTGTTTGGATATTTGCAGGAAAGAAGGTGAGAGGGTGACAAACTAACTGATGTATTGATTCAATACCTCCAATGTTATGATACAATATCTCCAAATTTTAAAGAGCTTAAATCAACTATAAGCTGTATAAGCATAAAGTTGAAAATCATATCACACAATTTATGCAATGGATTTTAAACGAATTATCCGATATCTAGGAAAAATTAATCGGTACAACATACATGCAAGTCAGAAAGAATTAAGTACACGCTACGAATGCCGATTTACTAAAAATATTAAACAGAGTTTTAGTAAAAATAGTCTTGAAAGGTAATAAGTTTCATATAATCCCAGTTTATATCAACTGCAATAAATGGATGGAAGACTTTACAAGTTTGTACGATTTTTTGCTGGAATTTTGTAGTGACGACATCATGGTAATCGGGGATTGCAATGTAAGACTAGGGGACTCGCAGCTATAAGATGTGGAATCGAATCTTTTAACACGATACGTCCATGTAACTAGATGCGGTATTATGATATTATTATGTATATATGTATTATGAACCCCACAGGCGGATCAGTAGAAATGCAGTGAAGTGGGAGGGCTGTGATCCCTTGTTTTCGGATCATAGCCTCGCTGATAAAAGGAAGAAGAAGAAGATATGTATTATGATAGTATTATGATATGATGCGGAATTATTGATACCAACGGAAAAAAATGCATAGAGATGTACGAATCAATTGGACTTTCATTAATAAACGGCCAAACTAGAAGTGAAGGGTCACCTTACGTTCTACTGTCTGTTCAACGATCGGCTACTACCGCGTACGCAGGAATTGTCTGGAACGAATAGCAGACCTATTCGTAGATGAACAAATCTTTTCGAATAACCTACCGTTATCAGTTGCAGTTAAGTTGCAGGCAGCGGTGGAACTCCCCGTCACGGAAGCGCGACTGCTACCCAAATTCCATTAGAAAAAAAAGATCATTACACATCCATGAAAAAAATTTGAACCTTACACTCAGTACTATAAATGGGAGCGAACTCCAGTCTAACAGCGGTATGGACACTCTTGTTACCTATAACTCTGATGGAGCAAAACCCTTTCAGTCTTCAAGAAGATGCAATAAAAAACAAAAATGGTACGGCTGGGAGTGCGTGAAAGCTAGGAGAAAATCATTCGCTTGCCTAAGTTTAGTCAGGGAAACAAGCAGCAGCCTTGCTTAAACTACATAATGTACCAAGAGGCCAATAAAAATTAAGGAAAAAATATGTAAGGATAAGTAAATAAGACACGCACAGCAGTTGATGAGGACTTTAGCGGATATTAACGATAGTCGCTCTTTTTGAAAGCTGGCAAGAGCCCTCAGAGGTACGAAGTTTGCACGAAGCATCTAAGTTGAAACCTCAATTCCCGTTGATCATTTTGATCTATTATTGAACCCGCCGTGTAGCTCAATGCAGATGAATTATGCACCGTCGTATACAACAGTCGAATCGATAGACCGGACGATCACAATCTTGGATGTCCGCAGGGTATTGCATAGGTGCAACCTGAATAAAGCTCCAGGAAAAGATCGTATCGCAAAAATTCGGAAACAAAATGTTTAATTGATTTCAGTCGCATATCGGAGTTAAACAAGGTTGCGGTTCTCTTTTCTATATACTTAGATGACCTCACAACATTTCTATCAGGAGGAATCCTATTTGATGGACTTCGTATAAAGCTTCTTCTTTCTTTATTGTTATCGTAGTGGAATTACTAACAACTATGCAATTGATGATGAAAAGGCTACACCAATACTGCGTGCTGTGGAATATAAAAGTCAACACAAGTAAATCAAATCACAAATCAAAAATAAAAATGGACTTGGGAAAATAAGGAATTCGAAGTTGTCAAAAAGTATATGTATTTGGGGGTAATTATAATATAACAACTCGATTAGCATTTAAAAATCATCTTGGAGGAAAACTCAAAAAATCTAAGCTCTTAAGTCGAACCAAGCGCCAAGTTCAAAATCTTTGAAGCCACAATGTGGTCCATCATGTGCTACGCAGCACAAATTTGGGGTGTCTCACACTATGAACAGGTGAAGAAACTGCTCAAATACTTTTTAAAGAAATCATTCCGATTGCTTGAAAACACGCCGAACTACATTCTGCACTTAAAAATTGGTTTGCCCCCTTTGTACATCTTCACTCTTAGACTGCACTTTCATTATATCCTGAGAGTGATGGAGCTTCCCAGCTACTGCTTCCCGCATATTGTTGTAAAGCACTTAATACGCCGAAAGTCGTAGTTCTTCAGTGAATGGCCCAGATTATGGAACCAGCATAATGTGCCCCTACTGCAGTTAGAAGTTAGGAAAAGCACACTGCAAGAGCTACTAAATACTATCGAGGAGGCTACGCGGGTTACATTCAGGGTGAAAGCACAGCAAAGTGGAATTAGGAATAATTATCGAATGCTAGACCATGACCTCAAGGAGAAAAACTACTTTCACAACCGTATCGGCTTGGATAAAATAACAATGATCTTCAATGGCAGAGGGGAACTATTTCATCTTAATTTTAAGCCGCATATAGTTGTAGAGAAAGAAAGTGTAATGCACTTTATCGGAATCTGCCCAATTTTAAACACAATAAGACAAACTCACTGCGGAAAAAGCACGCTCGCGGAAAATTAAGTCATCCTAATCCTGAATAAAAAAAAAACAAATATTTGGCGCAACAGCTCTTTAAAGTGCCAGGGCCTAGCTTCTCGCAACCACTCATGTTGTGTGCGTTATATTTTTCACACGAATAAAAGGGACCTACAGTTTAATGCCGACTCCGAATGGCGATTTGAGAAGCTTTTTCGTGACAACAATACTCTCGGATGTTTGTCAGACGCTCGCGAGAGGTGGGACCGTGAAAAAACTTGTTGGTGTTTTCTGGGATTCGAACTCGGAACCTCATGCGTAGTGATCCGACACACTAACCACTTACGCCACAATTGAACTGAATGGTCAATATTGAAATGTCCTGTATAGCTACCTGAGAACCTCCTTGCAAATTCTCAATGAAGCCTTTTAATAAGTATTTTATCAGTATGGTAGGTAGGTAGAAGTGGTTGTGTCAGCAAAACCATGCCGACACTTAATTAGCGCAGAACCGCCGTTTTAATACCACAACTCAAGTGACCTGTCGGATGTAAAAAGGACGTTAACTGCTAAGGAAAAAGGAAAAAGGAAAAGGAGTGAGGATTATTCAAATCCACCCCGTTACATTGAGGAAACTGATAATATCCCCAATGCTAATCTCCGCTAGCTCTATTAGGTTGTCGAAAAAGGGTTTACCTAAGGTGCGCCTTGCCTAGAGCCGGACACTTGCAGAGGAAGTGTAAGATTGTTTCTATCTCGTCAGCAGAATTGCAGCTATGACAGTGTGCATTAAATGTAATGCCTTTCTGGCCGCATGAACCCCGATGGGCCAGTGGCAATACTAACGGCCAGAACTCTTGCGATATCTGCGCGGTTTCTGTTTAGTAGATCTTGTGTTATTTTCTGGGAGTATTTGGGCCACATCTGCCTAGAGATGACATAGTTCCCACCCCCTTTAGCAGATAGTGCGCGAAGATGCCTCCCTTGAGGACCCCCAACGGGACGTTGCTACAGAAGCATCAAGGCCAGATCCTTCATCAGCTCGCTCATTCCCCTCAATGTTGCTGTGACTCGGAACTCAAAGGAGACGGATCCTCAACCGATGGCTAAGCGAGGCAAATACTTTTTTGCACTATTCTACTATCCTTGAGGATGTAGTGGCAGATACTATAGCCTTGATAGCCACCTGGCTGTCAATGAGGATGGCAATAGTATTTAGAGGTGTAGAGGTTTGGTTAAGTAGGCGGCAGGACTCACGTACAGCAAAAACTTCCGCCTGGAAGACACTGCACGAATCAGGAATCCGGTAAGACCTGGAAATATTGAGGGAATCAGAGAATATCCCCGCCCCTACCCCGCAGTCCATTTTTGAACCGTCGCGTCGGTGAAGATTGTTGTTTCGAACTCATTTGTCAGTATGCCGGTTTCCCATTCCGCCCTGGTTTTATCAGTATAGTATACCAATTGAATTTAGTCCAATTTTGTTATTTTGTAATTATTGGAAATCTTTATTGTCGAGGTATCTACATAAGATGTCCAATGTATGCAATTTTTCAAAGGCCAGACAATCTTCGGTCAATTGAAAGCATAACCGTAAAAATCGATTCGTATTTGGTAGAAATAAATCCAAAATAAGATGATGTAAGCAAGAAACATAAAAATCGGAGAAGAGTTTTTTGCTTGTGCTGATGCAAGGACCGTCACTGCACATAGTCAGCCTAACATTTGCGAAATATGCTAAATAATTTCCAACTACATTCGAAGTCTAGTGTCTAGAAAATAATTTCATTTTACTTTGGAGGTCTTTTTAAAGCTTAGTTAGAAACCGTCAAAGCTTATTTCAACGCGATAAGAAAAACTCAAATTGTTTGCGGCACCTATCGCGATTTCGTCCTCCACTGCGCCGTCCAGTAGGACGTAGATTCGAAGACTTTCTGGGCTGAAACGTTGGGCTACGTATGCTCTATATGACCCAGCTATCTTAGTCGCTGTATGTATGTGAACTCTTCTGGCTAAGTGGATGTCCTTATATAGGCCGTATAATTCGGCAATGTACCTTCTCCTCCACCGTCTATGCAGACGGAACCAAAGATCACTCGAAGAACTTTTCTTTCAAAATAACCAGGACATCCTCATCCGATTTTGTCAAAGCCCATGCCGCTGCGCCATACAGCAGGATTGGGATGGTTAGTGTCTTATAAAGAGTTACCTTAGTAGTTCGAGATAGTTCTTTGCTACTCAATTGCCGTCTTAGCCCATAGAAGCAGCGATTGACAATAGTAATTCTTCGTGTGATCTCCTCACTGATGTCATTTGCGGAGCTCACAAAACCCTTCTTTCCTGCTTCGATCTCAACCGCTTAGAAGAATGTATCCCCAAAATTTAGCCGTTTTTCTCCTATTTGATTATCCCACTTATGCCCATACGTGTGAATTCAATATACGTATATCCAATGTCAATAAGAAAACGCCCATTTCAATTCGTAATTCATTTTTGAGACATCCATCGGTGTTAGTTACAATTTTGAAATTTTTGAGCACTACTTTCTTCTCTGATTCTGCTCAGAACAACGTCAGAGAAATGTATCTTGAAGTCCATTTTGGGAGTGGTGTAGCCAATTAGAGCCGGAACCAATCCATTTGATAGCGTGTCTAAAACTTTACGGTGAATGCAAGACTTAGCAGTCCAACTTCCGAATTCTTGGGTCTTAGGGTCTCTTTATGGTATAATCCCACTCTTCTTAATTTGCCTTTTTTACATTTTCTTAAGACAAGCCACGACCAAAGCATATTTCTAGAATCATCTTTGGTTAGAATTTCCATTTTTTCTGTTTCTGAAGTATGAGAAGGCTAATACACGCTTTTATTACCCCGTTGCAGAAAGTAGTTGACCATTCAGTCTGGAAACAGTTATCTCTCGCACTTTGGTTTTGGTAGTCAGAAGCGCTTCGTTTTATCTGCTCAGCCCGCAGTGCATGCACAATTTACCCGGAGCGATGTCGTTAGCCACGGAAGGAAACACCAAAACTACCACACATTCTGTGACTTTCATCTATTACTCATCATAATAAACTCACAAGCACGGAAGGGGTTAAACTAATGGAGCTTAAATCCTTTGCGGATTCATGGCTTATATGTGAATCTTTGAAATAAACACCCGTACCACACGAACACAGTTCCAGATTCATGTGACATGGTTCAAAAAGATATATGTAATCACCAGCGGAACAGCGAAGCATTTACTTAAAATCTTACTTCTAAGATCTACTACGCGCTCATAATGGCGTTCCAGTCTATATTCGTTCAGGCTTCCGTGGTGAAATTCTGAGTTAGTTAGTTCTGGACCTTATTCTTGCTGCAGCATTGATGCATCGCATCTGCATCTATGATATTTTTACTCGTAGAGCTTAAGCGGCGACTTGCCCATTTTCTACAGCACTGCTCTGCAGGTAGTTTGTCAGCCTCTATTCAGTATTAAGCTATATGTTTCGGTCAAATTAATTAACTCTTTCAGTTATTCTTTCAGTATTGTTCATGGCGATAAATTAGCTTGGAAATGCATAATTGATCAGACTAATTCGTTGTGGGTATCGAGACGAGGGTAATCATTCAAAGAAAACTTAAGGACGTAATAACATACAAGCTGTGTCTCTGGATTTGGGTACAAAATACCTTCCTTTTTTTTCGTTTTACGTTGAATCTCCAAGGACGAGGGTAAATTCTCTCGATGATCCCGTGAAAGCACTCCTTGATGGTATCGTATTCCTCCTCTGTAAGGACGAAGCCATATATGACGCTCATGTGTCAGATGCGCATACCTTTCGGCTAAGCCTGTCTATGACAGCAAAGTTTCATACACCCGGGCTATTCCACTGCAACTCCCAAATTGATGTCATGTCTGCTTTGCAGATTTAATAGTCTCCGTTAATTCGTTGACAGAGGTTTGTTCAAACTATGCACTCACTAATACATTTTTCACTGGCAAATTCTAATGGATCTCTATGATTTCCTGAGAAGGGAACCCAGATGGCTCAGCTAGTGGTTTACATGGATTTGACGCTCCCCTCCAACTTTCGACTTGCCCAGAGAGAACCGCATCATGGCTACAATGAGTTTTGCTCCCACAAGTCCAAAGGGGTAAGTGGTACTTACCCTCCTTCCGGCCTTATTATTATTCATTAAGTTCACTAAACTCCATAAACAACATTGCTTTCAATGCCATTCGCAAAATTACGGCCGGAAAACAAATTTGCTGAGAAAACAAAAAGCTAAAATCACAGCCAGCATTTTACCGCACAATTAATCACCCCCCACAGCAACCCCACTGTTTTCCAAATGCGCCCAGAACAAACTATCTTATTCCGCCGCAGTTCTACCCAACCCCACTGATAATCGAAAAACAATGAAAATTCATTATCTTCGACACAAGCGAACCCCCTAAGGGATGAAATGGCAAGTAAATACCACAACCACTCCACACTCCTACTCCCAGCCGTTCGTTTATGTTTGAAAAATGGCAAATTGAATAAGTGACTAAATTACCAACACACTTGAGTAAATAATAAAACCCCAACGACAACGTCTCTAAGGGTGTTTAACGTACACCATCCCCTATTTAACAGATTCCCTGAAAATCACTTCAAACCAAAACATTCATCTATTCATCCCCTCTTGGATATCCTATTACACACGGTCCGTTGGAAAAGTCAACTAGGGCTGCTGTGCTACTACTCCTCGACTCATTTTAATTCAATAAACGGTAGAGCTAGTAAAAAAAAAAAAAAACACATCCAACTGGTAATAGTATGGGTGGGGTAAGACAGATATGTGTACAGACACATAACAACCCCCGTTCCCCTTCCGGGGTAGAAAATCTAATTCAAAACCATTATTATACCCGAAGTTTGTTTAATACACAAAACGATTATACGCACAATAAGGGTAATGAATTTCATCCCCTATTCATATTTGCAGTTATCTTTTGCTCACACATACACCCCGATGCCACGATGAAATAGAATAGCAAATAAGGGTTCGCTTCTCTATGGCTGGCATTTATTCCTTTCGCCTAGGCAGGCATTTAGTGTCATTCAAGGGTGCCACACGTATACATATGCAATGGCAACAGCAGCCTGGAGGGTTGTTCTACGATAAAGCGATTTGTGTGACACATATCGAGCGAAGGGTTGGGGCGGATAAAATGGGGTTGAAATTGCTTAAACGTCGATTAATACACTGTTCCACTGCTGGCTGGTGCGACGAAATTGAATCAACAAGACGGGACATCTTCCTGAACGGCACAGACACATATGTGTTGGTTTGTCTGCGAGCAAGCGAGATAGAGCACACTAGATGCTCATTTATAGCAATCAATTACTGTTCCTTTGCCAAGGATAATGGGGAAGTTCGTGATGCTGCTTGTTTGGTATATTAGTAGCAATTTAAATGGTAGCTGTTGTCAGGAAAATAACATCCTTTTGTGAAGGGATAGGCATCATCCCTTCCAAGGATGGAGTTGACTTCTTTTGACATCGGTCCAGGGGGGAGGGCTGGCATCTTTTGTACTTATACGTTGAACGATAAATGTGGAAGGGTTAATTGAACGAGAGAACTAATATTCTTGATTATTTTATTAATTAATTCTGGTTTTCAATGACATAAGGATGCTGTAGACATCAAGGAAGAATATAATGGAATACATGACATTCCTACTTCATTAAATGATGAGAAATACTCATGTAAACTGGGATTAGGTTATAGGCGTTGCAGTTAACCAAGACACCTGTTTACTCATCAAATGCTGCTCAATCCTTACCAAGGAAATTGCTTTAGTTGTGAGTATGGATATGATGCTTTATGCGAGATCCTCTAACTAAACTTATTTTGTTACAGAACTAGTTGACTTTGGGACACACTCTCAGGAGAGAGATTTCTAAAAGCTTACAATGCCTATGTTCAAGAGCAGAATCGACAGAAACCTCCAAGCATTTCTAGGTGCTGTCTCACGTTTCCTGAAAGAAGATTCACTACACTACCGGTAAATCATTTAAAGGGCAGGGAGATTGATTGCCTGCGATGATGCAGATGCTCAATCCCAGTCTAGAAAAAATTGGAGCTTCCGCTTCTCTGAATAATGAGCGTTTCAGGGTGCATTCCAGGCAGGCAGATGGATGTCGGGAAAAATGTCCTCTCTGAGGAAAATCCTGCAAAAAATAAAGAATTTCTGGCTCAGTATCATTCTGATAACTTTAATGCTGCTGCGAAAGCATTCTTCGTCCTGTTGGTCAAATTCGGGACTCCAATACAGTTGTTACGTGATGCTAAAAAAACACGATGAACTTTGTAGTTGGGAAGAGTTCATTAGAACCTCTATTTTTCGTGAGATAGTTTCTTTGACGTGAAAGCTTCCACGGATCTACGAGCTTCTTATTCGATCAAACTTTGTCACTCCTGCTTTCATGCAGCAGCCGTTCATTTACTCTCATACGTTTTGTACATTGTCCAATATTGCGAACCGAATGTGAGTGCTGGACGCAGAAATGCGGTGTAGAGTCTTCCTTTCAGCTAAGGTGGCATTTTTCTGTCACAGAAGATAGCGGAATTTTCTCGCCACTTCATCAACCCTACGCTTACGCGATAATTGATGTCGTCATCACAGGTTGCTTTGCTGATTATAGATCCCAGATATTTGAACTTTTCGCACTTGGGAAGCATTGTTCCATTCAAATAAATGCCTTGAATAGGTCTGAGTGAACCAGAGAACGGGCAACACAAGTACTCCGTCTTTTTGGACTAATGTGGTACCCATTTCCCTCTAAACCAATACGTCAGGTGCTCGTTGCAGGGACGCAGAATGCTCACTTATGACGGCTCCATCGGCTTTGAAGTGCGTTGTTCTACTTTCACGTAGATAGTCAAAGACTGTAATAAAGAACAAAGAACTTAAAACACTTCCCTGGTGCAGCCCGACTTTGATTAGGAATTCTTCGATTACTCCAGCGGGGCATCTTACGTCTTTACTCCCTCGTACATGTCCTTGATCATCTGTGCATAGGTTTCTGGAACCCCTCAATGTCTTAGCGCCACCCATATCGGATCTCGTGGATGTCTGTCAAATGCTTTTTTAAAGTCAACCAATACAATATGCAAATCCTTTAAGGAATCCTGATGTTTTTTCAATATCATCCTTATACTTTAGATTACGTCTGCAATTGATTTACTCGCAACAAGCCCGCACTGATCATGAAATAGTCGTGTTATTTTTCGCGGTCGATGTGAACTTTCCCTCCATTGGATCGGTATTAGATCACCTCTCATAGAGCAAGGAGAGGTGAAGCAACAATACAAGAAGCATAGCATTAATTGCTAACCAGCCCCGCGAAGTAATACCTTACGGCAGTAATTGTCGCAGTTGACGGGGTCTCCTTTCTGTGAGATTTTAGCAACGAAAGGAATATATTAAACAAGAAATCGTGGGAAATCATGAAATGTGCTTGCCGTGGCGCAGTAGTTAGTGTGTCGGACTACTGTGCGAACTCCCAAGTTCGAGTCCCAGAAAACACCAAACAGTTTTTTCAAGGTCCGACCTCTCGTGAACGTCTGACAAACATCCGAGAATATTGTTGTCGCGAGAAAGCTTCTCAAAAGAAATTGCCCTTCGGATATGGCACTAAACTGTAGGACCCTTCCATTTGTGTGAAAAAATATAATACACACAGCACGAGTAGTTGCGAGAAGCTAGGCCTAGGCACTTACCATATATCGTAGAACTATTGCGCCAAATATTTATTAATTTCTTTATTTTATCTCACTCTTTGGAAGTCAAAACACAAAACAGGTATGATGTTGCCCTTATTACATTGCCTCTGGTTCCGGTATCAAATTGTTTCGCCATTATGCCTTTTGAATTTGACTTTTTATTTGAATTTTGTTGAAGGTTCCTACAATTTTCGAGTGAATTGAACTCTTCACAAATATTACAACTATCTTCCTTCGGCTTATGAAATTAAATATTGAATCAAAATTGAATGTTTGCCCGTATTGGCTTTCTTTTATTTAGGTTTCTCTATACTCTTCGCACTGAGCCTTGTACTTCCTATTCCTATAAAGTTCAGACTTAAGGAATTTTTTGGCCGTGTTCTGTCGACAATAGTGAGACTCTACAAGTTAATGTGTACATTTTGAACGGGCATATAACTAATGCGTAGAGTAAGCAAGTAAAACTTTTTGCATACTTTGATGGTATTGTTGGAGAAATTAAATAAGTACCTAAACGTATATTTTCTTCTACCGTCTGTTATTTTCCCAGCTCTACCTCCAATGCATTCTAGCTTTTCCGTTGTTGAGGATATGAACAATTTTTTTTTCTGCAGCGTTCAAGGAATAGTACGTTTGGAAAAGCTGGAGTCTTTCTTGTTTCGTTATGTCTTCTTTTTTGTCCTTATCGTGGTTTCAGAATTATCAATAACTTCTATAATGATACTATAAGATATTGATTGAGGTCCCGGTACAAAACTGTCAAAGTCAATTTAAATTGCTGAGTGTAGTTCCACTTTTGGAACAACTTACAAGTTTTCTAATTAAGTAACTTCACAGTAAATAAGTAACTTAGTTCGATTTAATATTGAATTGTCGTTTATTATGAAAACTGTATAAATTGCCTGCAACCACTTCTAAACTGACTAAACTCTTAACAGTGCTAACAATGAAATGACATGTCATTTATACCAACTGAAGTCTTAACAGTTAACAATAAAATGACATTGAGAATTTAGCTTCGTTGAAGGATGGATCCATTTTTTTTTTCTAGCACCAACCGCAAAACATCATCCTGACAGTCCGCATATTGTAATATTCGAATTTTGTCTTGATCGTTGGCAATTATAAACAAATATACATTTATAACGTTGTTTGAATTTGATATTTTTCTTTTATGTGTCTTTTGCCTTTCTTTCATTGTTCATCAAAGATATTGGTACAACTTTTCTTTATCTTAAAATCTGCGTCTCTATGTATCAGGTGCTGTCGATGCATCCCAGAAAGAGAACTCATTGTTTTATATTTGATTCTAGCTTTCCTAGCTTTTCCAATTCGCCGGTGAAATTCCACTCGCCAAACATCTAGCAAGTTCTGTTACCTCCGTGTTGATAGCTTCTAGATTTCTCTCAAAGATTCCCGGTTGTTTTGCTTGTGCTTCTGCGCTCGCGTAACAATATTCTACATATTTATATTTATATATTTTAAACAAAATACAATTGCCTTTGTAAACTCACTTAGGTGCCGCTACATTTCGGGGTGAACCCGGGCCTCTCCATATAGCTCGGTCTTTACTTTTATAAATATGCAGGTACTCGTATAATATGGCTGCCTTGGGCAGACCCCACCGACTCCAACTAAAATTGATCTATCTGTGTAATCTGAAGAAGTGTTGCTATGTCTGTCTACCAGTCTGCCTGTCTGTTCAAGCGCGCTAATCTTAAGAGCCACCCAACTGATTCTTATGCGTTGTGTTATTAATATTTGTAGAATATATAACTTGGGGAAGCACTAGCATTACAAACATAAATGCTGTGCTGCAATGAAGCTGCATTTAAAACTTAGTGCGATACCAAAACTATGGAAAACAAATCAATTCAACGTCGAAAAGGAACATAGATATGTAGGACTCGGTCCATACATACAAATGTACCATTTAGTAGTAAAATGCTGTTGGGGACATGTATGCCTTATGAATGGATTATTCACAATCTTTGCTCGGTGGAGGCTTTCCGGGTCTTCCAGTACGGCTTATGCCACATATGCCAGAAGGGTTTTTCTATTTTCTACGTGAGATTTCTTACACATCGAAGTAGCAAAATTTGGATTTTGATCCAACTAAGTCGAGTCTTAATATCCCGAGTACAGTACGCAATTTTGAAAATTGTAAAACGCCATTTGATAGAGGAGACTTTGAAACTCCAATGGCAGCCTTATTTCAGATGATGATGTGTAGATCTACAAAAGCAAAAAACCTCTTAAGACGTAAGATATACTAAAGATATTCATCGTGATTACTGCTGGTGCCAGGGGACTACGCAATTTTATTCAAAAGTATGTAAAAATGAATCCAAACTGTTTACTTTTAGTCATCTGACTCTAAATAGTATTGAGCGAAAAAGAACTCTTGGAAACATAAAAATCCATTCAAGCTTCCACCCATTTTCAAGTAAATCCTTTATCTCTGCCATTTTTCCTTTTTTGGCAGCCAACTATCTCCGCCATCTAAACAAAAGCAGTAAACATCCAAGCGATTGTAATTAATTCGCTTCCACAATTAGGGGTTGTTTTGCCTAATTAAACCGTCGTCGGCTCGCGCAACGACTTAATTACATCATCTGACTGTAATCAGCATCGTTGGGTCGACTGTTAGTCGCTATAGCTACTCCACCACCCCACACCATCCATCAGAATCTCTTTGCCCTGGTTTCACCCCACAGACAAGCACACAAAAAACACCGGCAGAATAAAGAATGCGGAGGTTGCTTTAGTTACGCCATGGTTTTGGATAAAGACTTTGCCTGTACCCCCCATTCCACTCCGGCACCACCCAGGGGCGCATATACCATCGCACAATGGCTGCCATAATTCTTAATTAATTTTAACGTAAGATTTAAATAATCAGTGGTTAATTGCAAGCTGACTGGCGAATTAACGCGAAATTTTATAATTAATTACACAAATTTACAGAATGTTCCATTAAAAAAGTCATTAATTCTACACGCCAACCGTTGCCGCCGCCCCGTCAGACTGTAGACGTGTAATGCTGGCATAACAAATTCAACCAGGGCGACTGATTTGTCCACCTTTAGCATGGCTGGCGTTGGGGGCCATTAGAAATGGGGGCGGACAATCATTTTTTGGACATAATTATGAACGCTTTTCGAGTGTGCGTGATTAATCAGAAAAAAAATCAGAGGAAACGAGACTGCGTAGGCGACACAACCATTTAACAGCCTCGATACGCATTTGTAACTCTCTACCGACAAATGTTCGCTTAATTAATTTGCGGTTAGCTTAGTTGATGGATTTGATTTATACATCACTTAGTGCGTGTACACAATCGAGCGTCCACTCAAGCGGAACCAGCCCCACATCCCTTCTCGCTCATTATCCTTAAACGAGCAAATATTTTGTTTCTGTCCATTGGTACTCGGATCCGCCACCCATCCCTCGGTGTCAAATTAATAATACATTTATCAATATTACCAACAATCCATTCTCTTGTTTAACAAGAAACTAAAATTACATTCGAACAATGGCGCACACAAAATGCCACTCGGTAGGATAACAAAAGGATTTCTCTTCTATGGTTTTCATTTCACCATACGGCAGAGAAATTGTGAAATACACACTCCATCGTCCTGTGAAACGTTTATCGATTCCAATGTAATTTAAAACGTTCATATATCTGCTAATGGGAGAGTGGGTCCTTGCGGATTCGCCTTTGTATGGGTGCTCGGGTGGAAACTTAAAACATTTTCAAATCACAAATTTCTCAATTTCCGCTTTGACACATTTTGCTGGCTGATATCCCTATGTACAATTATGTGTGCAGTTGAGTGTATGTTTGATGATCAGCTTTATTAAGTGCGCGCACGTGTGTTTGTGAAATATCTTTCTTGTTCAAGTTGTCAGAAGGGGTTTATATAAGATTGGTGTATGAATATTAGAAGTTTGGTAAAGGTTTT
This sequence comes from Brachypalpus laphriformis, assembly GCA_945910035.1. NCBI lineage: Eukaryota > Metazoa > Arthropoda > Insecta > Diptera > Syrphidae > Brachypalpus > Brachypalpus laphriformis. Next base: position 286,490,996 of record OX246754.1, read on the forward strand.
GAAACTTTCAATTAGAAAAGGCAACAATTCATGTGGAAAACATGAGAAAATGAAATCGCAGATGAACACCTGATATATGTACACGAGTACATGGATGCCCTATAAACTACATTTTAGGAATGTTACGAGTGACAGAGTGTGTTATATACTTCATTTAAAAAGCTGACTAACACGATCAGACCTTCAAAATACATCGGATCACTCATGCGTGTTCCAAGTTCGAATCCCAGAAAACACCAAAAAAGTTTTTCACGGTCCCACCTCTCGCGACCGTCTGACAAACATCCGAGAGTATTGTTGTCACGAAAAAGCTTCTCAAATCGCCGTTCGGATTCGGCATTAAACTGTAGGTCCCTTCCATTCGTGTGAAAAATATAACGCACATAACATGAGTGGTTGCGAGAAGCTAGGCCCTGGCACTTTAAAAAGCTGTTGCGCCAAATATTTGGATTTGTAAGGTGGGAGGCAGATCTTGAGCACAGATCAACAAAAAAAAGGCACACACATGTACCAAACGCTAAATATATGATTTGAAAAAACAATTATTAACACAGAAGATTATGAATATGTTTGCAGCGTTTTTTTTTTTTTTCGTTTTCGTCAAGAATGCCTTCTTGCCCCCGTTGCGTACGCCCATGTGTATAGAACGGTTAAATATTTTTTTGTGAAAAACCTCGATATTTACAATAGCAAGCTAAAATTAAAGCTCCGGAATTGAAGTCCACAAGTCCTTTTGAGAAAATATTGTACTGCCATTTTGTCCCCATATTGAATGCTAGCGTCGCCGTAATGTTGCTAGTATCCTGAATATCCAAAAACTGCTCAGAAGAATTGTGTAGACCACCTTATAGTGCCCGAAAATCAAATTTATGCAAATGAAATTTATAACGGAACGGAATAAAAGGATCTTGTCACCAAATATTATTTCTACGAGCTCCTCGACAAAATATAGAGCAGTGTTCTAGATACGACGACGTTAATAAACACAGCGCGCAGGACATCACGTCTGACAACGGACTAAGGCTAATTGATTTCGCTGTGGAGTGAAATGCCACAGTAACAAGTACATGGTTTCTTCACCTCAATATTCACAAGCAGACTGGCGGTCCAATGATCATGTAACCATCAAACATATTGATCATATTGCGATTGACGCAGGCCATGCTTCCAGTATTCTGATTGTCGGGACTTTCCGAGCGGCCAACATAGACTCGAATCATGGCCTTGTTATGGCCATGGTACAAATGCAGATATCCCAAACAACACAAAAAAAGAATCATTGTGAGAAAATTTAACGTCGAAAAGCTACAATCGTAAGAAACCGCCAGAGCCTTGGCCGAACGCTCATCTCGAAATCTCTCAATCATCCGTATGCCGCCTACACCAAGTGCCGACGAGCAATGGAAATGCTGCCAACAACTCATCAGAAACGCCGCAACAGATGTGCGAAGCTCCGCCTGACCAACATTTCGAAACCCCTGATTTGACGAAGAATGCCAACGAGTACATGTAGCAAAACAAGAGTCATAAAAAGCGGCGCTGCTAAAGAGACACGAACAATATCAGCTTCTCCAAAAGAAGAAGAAAGATCATGAGAAGCGCGCGATCGAAGATATTGAGAGCTTATAACAGGAACCATGGGGACGTTTTATCAAAAGATAAAAGAGTATGTCAGAAGAGCAAAACCCGTATAGTAAGCTGTAGAGATGAAGAAGTAAACCTAGTAGTAGAATCGCAGTCGGTGCTGAAAATATGGAAAAACCACTTCTACAGACGAAGACCAACATTCCACTGTCAGGCAAACTGAACCATTCAACATAGACGATGATAGTCAAAATTTCCGTCCACCTGACCAAAGCGAAGTGACGATAGCAATATCCAAGCTGGTCAAACAGGACTGCTGGATCTGATGGCTTACCGCCCGAACTTTTCAACGCAGCTGGTGATGGTTCATAGTAATATGGTGCACTCATACCATATGAAATATGGTTTTTGGTGCACCTGATCAGATGTGAGCGTTATACTCTAACTTAGGGCGAATGTACGCCTTATAAATGAAAGCCAGATCAGAAAGGGTGAAATATTTCTTACACCGCTTTAAGAAACCTGAATATTTTGCCGTATTCTTGGCGATGTCGAATATAGGGTCATTCCAAGAGAGTTTGTTGTTGACACACATACCGAGCATGGAAAGTTTTTCGGTTTCAACGATGCAAGTACCATTCATGGATAATGGCTAATGAATAGGGTTTCCCTTTAATGACAGAAGACAGCATTCAATTTTGGAAGCATTTAATTCAACTCTTTTGGTTAAACCCGATTTATATATGCTGTCGAGGTCGGAATTTAATGTACAGTGCCGGAAATAAATATAAAAATTTACAATTTTTGTAAATAATTCAATAACAAGAGATGGAACAAATTGAAATCCATTTGTTATCGTAAATACTTCTTATATTCTTATTTGTAGAAAAAAAGAATTGAATTATAAGCTACTGTTTTTAAGATAAGACAAACAATTTAAAAATTGTGCTCGAAAAAAGTATAAAAATTTTGCATTTCCTCATAACCTGCCGGTATAAAAGTAATTTCAAATGGAATAAAAAAAATTATAACTGGTTTTTATAGTAAATTTTTCCTCCATTTGATTTAATTAAATTGAGAAGACGACGAGGCATGCTATCAATAAGATTGTTAAGTGTGTCGTTGGTTATATCATTCCAACATGCTATGATCCTCTGCTGCAATTCAACAACAGTTCTAATTTCTGACTTTTCCTTATCATAGACATTTCTTGCAAGACTTGCCCAAAGATTCTCTATGGGGCTTAAATCAGGGACTCAGCGCAGGCCAGTCCAGTAATTGGATGTCAAAGCCACGAAACCAATCCATAGTTGATCCTGCAGCATGGATCGGGGTATTACCCTATTGGAAGATGATGTCTTGATCTTCAGTAAGTGCCATAAGCGACAATAGGTAATGTTCGAGCATATTTTGGTAGTCAACGGCCTTGAGTCTTCCACTGAAAAATGCGAATTCCGACTTCAGGTTAGTTTTAAATGCTGCCTAAATCATGACAGATCCGCCACCCCCCGCTGTCGCTGAAAGAATTTTCTTATCGCGTCGCAGATCATGGCAGTAAACCCATCAGGCCCGTCATAATCAAATTTTTTCTCATCACTAAAAATAATGTGAGTCCATATTTCTGGCTTTTGGACAAACTTCACTGCAAATGAGAGACAAGCAGTTTTGTGTACTGCTTTTATGGGTGGATGTAATTGAATTTTTTCAAATTTAAATAATCGGCACTTTCTAACCACATTCTTACTAGTCTGATTTTGCGGAAGAGATTCGGGTGTTAGAGATTTCACTTAGAACTAGTCTTTTAGTTCTCTCCTTAATTTTTTAGGCCTGCCTGATCTTTTTTTGCTCCCATCATTTTCAATTCCAGACTTAAAGAAAAATACAAATAACACTCGGAGGCCTTTCTAATTTAATCCCGATATCTTTCTGTGACAATCCTGCTTCTTTAAGGTCCAAAATGCGTTGCTGTTCAAAATCACTGAGATATGTCCTCGTGGCATAATGAACTGTTGTTTTTTATCAGTTGCCTGTATTTGTTTTGGATCAATCATTACTTTTATTATCTTTTAATGTGATACCGTTAAAATCTTACACAATTTCTAACTCGATTTCACTCTCTATCACGTCCTACATACTCAACTGATCTGAACTAAATACGAATTTTTATACTTATTTTCCAGTAACATTTTCGCATTTGCAATATTATCTGAAGTACCGCCAGCGCATTTCTATAAAATAAAAATATAGTCCACACGCAAAAGAGTGAACAAAATTTAATTGTTTGAGTTTTAATTTTTTTTATAAAAACAAAAAACATGAATTTTAATACTTATTTCCAGCACTGTATTTAACATATGTACGTTGCCGTTCTTCATCCACGACCGAAAAGCAGGGTCGTGAGATTGGGAACGAATATGAAAAACTGAGGGCGCTGTCATCAGTGAAGGAATGGATTGGATAAGAAGTTGCAAACAGAAGATCATTTATGAAAATGAGAAAGAGAGTCGGAGGCAAAACAGAGCCTTGGGGGGCACCAGTATTTATTTGGTGAAAAAGAAATCCTTTTTATTGACTGTCTCTCTGATTCCACCCTTTTCCAAATTAGTGGCATTACGAACTATTTGGGTAGACAACTAGGGTAAAGGCACTAGTAGCTGGTCAGTTAACACATTTCCCAACGTTAACTTAACTTTATTTTCTTACTACGACGGCTACAGTAAATATTTACTATATATTGTTTCTAAAAGTGTAGATATTTTTTTGATTATATTGTATAGGACTAAAGGTATGAAATGGCTACGTATAATATATAATTATATTTTTCAAAAAAGTACGATTTGCGCTGCTATCCGGACAGTAGAATTTAGTGTCCAGACACTTTTATTTTAGTATCCGGGCATAGAAGTTTCGGTGAAATTGAAACTCTTTTTTGTGTTGGAAATATAAATGATCAGAAACGAAATGATTAAAGACGATTTTAACATCAACTCCAATATTTTTTAGCTGCTCTGATAATGATTCTATAACCTCCACGAATTGAGCTGAACCGGGTGATTGTGGAGCTTGGACAATTATTAAGTTTTCAGCATTTAGAGAAATCAAAAGCTGTTGGATTAAGTGGATATAACACACATTTGCGAAAACCATTTTGTATGGTGGTCACCATATCTTTATATTTAATGATTGCATCATTCCCCGTGCAGAGACGGGTTAAGAATATCACTGCAGCCCCCCCAACAACTAGCGCTTGTCGTAAAAGGCGACTAAGGGGACAAATCAGATCTAGGCGATATAACACACAAGTGAGCCTAGCGACACATATACTACCTTAAAAACCCTCCCACAAGTGTGCATGCGAGTCTGTGGGTTGACACGACTGGAGATCACCGGTGTCATAGAAGAAAGATCAAACAAACAATAATAAAACAGGAGCATGCACGTGTCAAACAACAAACACCATCACAATATGGTAATATTGCAAAACTGTATCATTATAGGCTAACCGCGCAGGCGGATCAGTTGAAATGCGGTGAAGTGGGAGGGTTATGATCCCTTATTTTCGGATCATAACCTCGCTGATAAAAGGAAGAAGAAGAATGATTACCTCATTAAAAAGAGGGCAGAAGTTTGCTTTTTGAGCTCTAAAGTTAAGTGTGATTTGTGCCCATCCACAAGGAAAATAACTAACCGTTCCACTTTATCTGGCAATAAGCCTTGATGTGCACCGTTAGCGATGTACTTGAAAAACGATTCGCTTTGCATCCAACTGCTTTCACCTCTCTTAAGAACCAGGATTTTGGCATACTCTCTTCGTCTCTACAATATCTTTCGGTGTACGTAGGTATGGAAATACCACCATTAGCTCAAACAATTTACCATCGACTGAAAAAACAATCAGAACCGTTTGCGTTTCTTTTTCATTTCCAGCGGAGATTTGGTACACGTTTTTGTATCCTTTGTGGGCTGTGACTTAACCACTTTTCGGGCAGAGGCAAAAGCTGCTTTCGTCTCCATTTAAGTTTCTTGACGGGTCATCCATAATGTATTCCTGGTTTACACTTTTTAAATAATCTTTAAGATCACTGAATTATTTCAATATGACTTCCTGGGTGACTATTGCTCTACCCTTGCTAATATTTTCACCTTCTCTTATTGCTAATGAAGGATTTCTTTTCATAAATGATCGCACCCATGTTTTCCCTGGCCGTTCATTTTTGAACGGTTTTTTCTCTTCGTGTCTTTAATTATCTTCTGTACCGTATTCAAAAAATGTTTTTAATAGTAAACCACATTTACATAAGTCGGTACACCACTGGGCAATCTTTTCTTATTCTTCCGCGGTTAAATAGAGATTTGAACGCTTTTTTGTTGATTTCTCACCAATAAGTCGCTTGCCCTTCAATTGATCATGCAACGTTGATTTTCACAAGCCATATTTAAGAGCTGCTTTCCTTACGCTTAATTTGTTTGTCCTTATTTCCTCTAAAGCCTTCGTTAAGTTATCTGCCTCCATTCTTTAAAAAACTGTTAATAGCAGAAAACCTTATTCAATAGTCTAGGTATGTTAATTACATACAAAATAACGTTGTACGGATACTGAACCTTGTTTTTCATTAGCCGCACAGACGGTTTCTCATTCAGTAAACCCTGTTCGGATACTGAAAATCTGAGAAAAAAATACAATTCTCTTTCTTCAACTCCTTTTAAATATACTTAGTTATCATTTAAGAGTTTTCAAATAAGAATTTGACATTTTTCTCACATTTTCAGTAGCCGGACAGTCTGTCCGGAAACTGAAAAGAATTATAATTTCGGTTTTAGTATCCGGACACCAATTATTTTACCAAAAATAGTATGTTATGTTTTACTTTTATATTTTATACATACAAGCAATATATATTTCTATGAAAACAAACAATTTTCGATTAGAATAAATTTATGAATAATGCTTAAAGTACTTATATTATGTAAGCTGTGGCACTATTTTTTTAAACAAAACACAACGTAGACTACCATCCTCTTAGACCTCAGACACAAACTTACGTATAACTCATACAGCAGACCTTACATTTACTTAAAACTTTGCATCTGGTTGTATAATACATAAATGATTGTTATTTGGTAGTAGTTTGAGGCTATAACTGTAAAATTTGCTTATTTCTTTTAAATAAACGACGTAGTGTCCGGATACTAGCACTATCCGGATAATTTACTATAAGATTAATACAAGCATTTAATAACTTTAATAGGCGGGGTTCCTTTCGCATCAAATTCTTCTTAGGAGGAGGGAGGGCAGAAGCACTGGAGGTGTTAGGCTCAACTTCTGAAGGTGGAAGAGTGATCACGGTGGTATTAGGCTCTGTTACTAGGTCGACAATTTCAGTAGATACAGTAGCAGGGTTGGCAGTATTTACGGGAGAAGCAAAATCCGTGCGAAGCTCGTCGAGTAAAGATTTATTATTTGATGAATGGCACCCACACGGTAAAAGATCAAGTTTACATGAAATTGACTTAAGTTCTTCCGCAATTGCTTGCATCGATGCTTTAGTCAAAGATGATTCACACACATAACCATCAACAGAGACGAGTGCTCCAGATTGCACTGAGAGTGACCCGGTCACTTTTCTCATGACGTTGTGAATTTCGTTAATGTCAGTAGAGAACTTGGAGGTAGCAGAAGAAGAATGAACGTCTCCTCCGGATTTGTTGACAATACATTTATCCAAGTCAGCGGTTAATGTAGTTATAACTGAGTTCAGGTTGTCGCAGATCCTTGAGTTGCGAATAATAGAACTTTTAATCTCCCTCAGCAGGACCTCAACGTTTGTGAGGAGAGATTTGAGTCCGCTGTGAAACTTATCCAGAGAGCTGTTGATGGAATCCCAGTTTGACGCGAGAGCTCAGAAGTTTTCGAGTTGTTGATTCGAACCATCTTATTGCAACCGAAACCAAGTCCGTCAAATCGTAGAGCCGCTGGTTATTGCATTTAATAGCCAGCATTATGTGCGAAAGGGTGATGGTTTTACACTCTTCACAGAAATACCAAAAGATACTAGTGCATTCTTGAAGATGGTGTTTAATGGCGTTTCTAGAGAGCCCGATGCAGATCGGGTGAAACACCTTCCCGCAAATCCCATTGCAAGAAATCCATTCGGCAGTGTAATTATCGCTGATAGAACAATCGGAGAATCCACAAACGGCCATTGTATGAGGTCAGTTAGGTAAAAAAGTGCAACAAACAGAAAAATGTTCCATATAAGTTACACAATTAGGTCACACAAGTAAGGTAGTTCGATCAAGACGCGGCGCGCGCAGCAACAAAAATCGAATGTAAGTAAAAGAAAAATTGCTGATTGTCAAAAACGGTCGATACTACACAAAAATAGGTTAGACTAATAGGGGGAATTGACAAAATTGGCGAGATGGCGAAATGAAGAGATAGGTATAGCGATTAGTGAATTCGCGGAGCAAAATAAAATACGTCCGAACACGACAAAAAAAAAAAAAAACACGACGACGGTGGATTTAATTTATGATACTGGTGCCTCTACCCTAAACCTAATCTTCTCAACCGATGCCGCCAATTGCATCGTTACTGAAAGCAACCATCTCCTCTCCACATTAGAGCGCGTCTACCCACCTTTATTCCTAGCGTTTTCGTACAACAACTTATTCATTTGCTTATTTAATTTTTTTTTATTTGACGTTTTGATCTTATTTTATTGTCCTTAAAAGTCATTTTATTATGTGTATAATTTGTTAAATTTAATCAATAAGGTTTTTTGTTGTTGTTGTTGTTGATGTTTCTAAGCTTGATACTTAAGCTTAAAACAAAAAATAAATTTAATGTCATTAAATACAATGAATTTCCAGTCTTCCTTGGGTATATTTTATGCTGGCGACCCTATTTGATTGTCCATAACTGTACTTATGTATGAACATTAACGCCCTCGCTGGACCCGCTTCAAGTCCAATGCAAATTGGACTTGCATTCCAGATCAAAACAAAACAAACAAATATTTGGCGCAACAGCTCTTTAAAGTGCCAGGGCCTAGCTTCTCGCAACCACTCATGTTGTGTGCGTTATATTCTTCACACGAATGGAAGGGACCTACAGTTTAATGCCGAACCCGAACGGCGATTTGAGAACCTTTTTCGAGGCAACAATACTCTCGGATGTTTGTCAGACGCTCGCGAGAGGTGGGACCGTGAAAAAACTTTTTAGTGTTTTCTGGGATTCGAAACTTGGAACCTCATGCGTAGTGATCCGACACACTAACCACTTACGCCACGGCGCCCAGATCAGAAATGTACCAAACTCTTGTTCGCTGCGCTATCAGATATTAAATCTAAATTAGTGCATTTAACTGATGCTATCAGCGGTAAATGCTTTTTAAAAGGCACATTAACATATTCAGACTTTCATCGGATCCTAGGTATTATTTTGATACAATTGTACAAACTATACCTAGCCTTTCTCACTTATTTAAGACACTTATTCAAGACACGTAATTGAAGTTAAATAAACTAATAAAAAGAAGTATTTAAGCATCTGGAACCTGAAATAATTTTATTAAAGGTGATGGAGAATATTACTAATGATAATGATACAACCCGTCGGCATCTCTTCTTCATTATTTTATAGCTAGGTACCAAGACATCTATGTACGTGTTTTGATTGCAATAATAAAACACCTGTTCTATAAAATAAACGACACTGCAAAGCCTAAAACATAAACATAAACATTTACACTAACAAAAAGTATTGAAACCAATAAGGAAGATAATTAATGAAAAATGTACATAAGACCCTTCCAATTAGTAGGCATCTATACGATGGCAATATTCAGTTTTTCACAAACAAATTGGCGTCAAGTAACCAAATCAGAAATTTTCCAGTCTCAAACTGGTACCACCAACACCCAAACGAGCCCTTCACAGGACTACCATTTACAAAATAAAATCACAAACCCACTTCTCTACCACCTAACCGCATTCAGTTTGTATGTATCTCCGTCTAAGCGCACAAAAAAATAAATAAAAAATAAATTAACAAAGAAATATGAAAAACATAATTTCCTTTCAGATTTGAATCTCTTTCAACAAATGAATTAATTTTCTCCTTCTTCCTCTGACTGCATGACCACATTTTCACAAACCATCACTGTGCAATAATATTCCAATATAATTTTTATAAAATTCACCCAAAATCCCCCCTATAAATACACAAAAAAAAAAAAGAATTCATGCACATGCACACTGTATACAACATTTATCTATATTATTGTGTAGATACTTTTGTAACCAAATTAAAAAAAAAAAGGGGTAAACGAGAAAACGATTAAGCACCACCAACAGCAGCACAATAAAAAGTACAACACTCTCAAATCAAAACTCAATTGAGAGAGAAAAACTATACACAACTAAAAGCAAAAAAAAAAAAGGAAACAAAAAAGTATCTGAAGGGAGAAAGAAGACTGCCTAGACAGGACGTCCCCATTGCTTATTATTCGATTGCCAATTATCTTCATATTTCCAAAAAGAAAATGAACACAAAACGCAATACATGTGACTGGTTGCACACCACCCATACGCTAAAGCGAGATGGAGATATGCGCAAGTGGCAAAACTAAACAAAACAAAAAAAAAAGTATCTAAAGTCTGCCATATCGAAAAATCACCTCCTACTGTCGCGCGAATTCCCATGAGAGAAAAAAGGATGGTGCTCTCTATATACCCAGCATTCTCACCAACGTTTTTCACCAACATCGCACTCATATTCCCCTCACAGTATCTGTAAGATACGCAAGAGGCGTACCCACATCCATGCACAACAACAAATGAAAAGATGAGAATAGTTAGAGCAAGATAAAACCAACAAAAAAAGTGGAACCGCATTTTATTGGTCCTTATTCATCTTTTGGGGTAGCTGCCTGGCTTGGAAAGGGTGTGGATTTTTCAGTTTTCACAGTGGAAAAACAGGTTCCACCACAATGCGTTTGTGTGCGAAGGTATCTGTGAACCACCGTGAGTGAATGAACAGCGATCTTAACTCATATGTTTCAGTTGTAGACCAGTCGTGATCTCATTTGGACGTGTTCTTCGTACAATTCTTGCGTCTTTGTGGACATCTTAAAAATTAAAAAAAAAAAACTGATTTGCTACTTTTTTTGTTGTTTTATACTGTCGCACATATTGCCGTGTTTATGTTCCACAAAGAACACAAAACGATTTTTTACTACCTTATCTGTGAGATACGCATCATCAACAAATAAAAATACGATGTGCCAGTGAAGATAAATAATACTTCAAGGATACAAGGATAATCCTTCGGTGAAATAAAGTGAAAATACATTTTTTTCTTTCCCAATGAATACGGATTAAGATACAAACTTCAAAGAGTGATTTTTGTGACAAAAAAAAAGTTGTTCTCCCTCTCAGTGTGTGTGTGTGTTTGTTTTTCTTTAAAAATTCACCCCTATATGATAAAACTATCAGGAATGACTGTGACTGGTGTAAGAACAACGATGACGAGCCCGACGGTTCCGCCAACATCGCATCAACAAATGCACAAGTCCAGCTCTAGATTGAGTAACTTTAGCGTGGCATCTCTATTGGCTGACACAAGGCCACGGAGTCCCACGGAGCCCATTGATATGATGCTGCCAACAAATCTTTCCTCCTCTACGGCCGCAGTGACAACCGCCACAACGACATCTCCACAGTCGGCGGCATCAACTACGTCAACATCACCTCCGGCGGCACATCATCCTGTGACTCAAATGCACTTACATGCGCATCCTCACCTGCAACACATTGCGGCCGTTCATCATCATCACCTCCAAAATAGTAATAATAACAACAATAATAACTCAAATCACCTGCCCAACAACCATCACCATAACAACTCATCATCATCGCCTGTATCATCGCTGCATCATCATCAGGAGAGCAATCACAGTAGTCTGACCACGACGACGACGATGACGAAAAACGAACGTCACACGCCGCATAGTTCCGCCGAATCGGAGGTAGACTATGACTCCAATCAGGAGGAGGAAGACTCAATCGTTGATATTGAAGATATGAATAACGATAGTAGATCGACGCCGGGCCTGGACAGTAGTAAATCGCCTGAGATGCCCAATTCAATGCAAAACTCTCCGCACCTCCTATCACCATCAGCGGCAGCAATAGCGGCGGGACATGTTCCGATTAGGCCCACACCATTTAGCGCGCTGGCGGCAGCAGCAGTCGCATGGGGTGGCATCGGCGGAGGTGTTCCATGGCCGGGTGCAAGACAAATGCCGCCATTTGGGCCGCCTGGATTATTTCCTGGACAAAGTTTTGGACCTGGTGGAGGTAAGCATCGAATTTACTTTAAGTCTCACAAACAATAAATCTGCTTCCTTTGTTATTTGTCTCACTTGCGAGTAATAAAGCAATTTACCGCCCACATTCAATTAGACCGCGCACCCTATCCACAAACACATAATTGCCTTCTCCCGCCCTAATGGATCCAATTTACTAAAAACAATCAACACTGTCTCTGGTGCTACGCATTTGTTGTCAAGACTCATTAATCCACCAGCAGCAGCCATCATGAACAAATAAAAAATAAAAATAAAAAAACTCAAAATCCCCGACGGTTAGACTCCGCCAAACCAATCAAGCTTCCAATTTATTTGTGTCTGTGGTTGGTTGTTATGAAGTGCGACGGCCATAATTGAAAACACCGTCGCCGGATAGACATCTACGAAAAAATGCATGCCATGGGGTATATTATTATGAAATAGAGAACTTGTTGGAATTTTCAATGCAATTTAACTTAATTTTCGAATTTCCGCCGACATTTTTAAGCTTCAATTTTAATTTCGAAAAATGTACATTGGGTAGCAATACGTTCCACAAGTATCTTCTGGTAGTATTTGTAAATATTTTCTTTCAAAATATGATTCATTCGAAAGCTACATTCAAATTCTATTGGAAAGTATTCCACTCATTTTATTTACTGTTACTCATTATGTTGGAACAGTGATTTTCTTTCAATAATGAGAAATATGATCCACAGGCATTTAGAAGGAAACTAATAGAGGCTTTTCCAAAATTTGTTCACAGTTGTTATACGTACATGTATATGTATGTTGCTAATTTAAAATATACATATACCCAATTTCCTTATAACGGTAAAAGTCCAATCAGTATATAAACATAGTGAGCGACACCAAAACCTCCTCAAATATCGAAAAACGTGTAATTTCCTTCTCATTCAGCTGTCTGCTCATTAGTATACATTTCTAAAAATTTACTTACTTGCACGAACTCCACTCTGAACTATACGTAGTCAACGACAATACTACCCGAGTTTTTGCCTCCATTGTTAGCATAAAATATCAGCAGCCATTTCGCACTAGTTTTTGTAACTGCAAACACTTTGTCACCGTCTTTGGCATTTAAAGAGTCACACCGTTCTGCACTAAGCTCCATAATCCCCCTTCTTCTCTATTCAACCACCAGAAGGATTGGCAGTGAGAAGGAAGTTCCGTTCTTGTGAAAGGATTTGTTTGTGGGGAAAATATCGACTTTCCTCAGACATAGAGGATATTTTAAGGAATTTGACTGACAACTCCAGACTCGAATGGAATTCGTTGGGCTCCTGTTGGAAATTTGTCACTTAAGTGTTAAGGTATTTTTTGGCACAAAAACCATTAGGTCTACCTACCGCAGGAAACAGAAGGTCTGTTCAACTACAAGAATAGAAATCCTTATTTGCATTTGATTAATTCGATTCACCCGCCTCATGCTAGTCCCATCAAACACAACTAATTAGGCAACCTATTGAGAAGAATGTTAGATAAACAATTTGTTCCGTATTTTTCTTTGTTCTGTATGCACGCGGGAAAAGTAGATAGAAACAGAGGCGATAGAAGAAACTGATTCTCCAATTTCATCACCTTCGTTTCGTGGGGGTACACTAGTACCTAACAAGCAACAAATTCTACAACACAACAGCAGCAGCTACAACATTAGCACCAGATACTATAATAAAATTGAAGTTTTTATTTACCTAATAAAAGAAACTACAAACTAAAGAATGACATGTCACTATATGTACATGTATATGTGTGTGCATGGTAGGGGTTTTACGAATTGTTAGTAGCTGTAGAGCCATTGAATTGGAATCCATGGGAACGAATACGGATTCACATGTCTCAACATATTTTAATTTAAAATTGTTTTGTTCGCTTGTTTTGGGTGTTGACAAATTAAATTGATTTGGGGATTCCTGTTCATGGTCCGTGGTTTCGAAAATATCTTAAGAATGGCTTTGGTGTCGATACATGTAAGTCCAAAGAATGATTCGCGGTAAGATAAAATACATCACATAATTGAACACGAAGTAACATTTGAATTTGAAAAGTATATCTAGATATAGAGAAACTGCCAATAAGAAATCCTACTACCGGTAGCACGGAACAGGTGCGCCATGTTAAAGTGGAAAGAAGACAAAAAAACCAAAATGCACAATGCACAGCAAGGTCGTCCATTTCATCAGGTGTTAGAAGGTATAGCCGAACTCAGAAAGGTTCAGACCACACGTCCAGATCGATGTCACAGATTATGTGTGTGTGTGCCTTTAAGATTGTGTCTTCATGCCGCTTGTTTTATAGTTTTATAGGGCAGATATACGAGTATTAAAAAAAAAAAATGTTTCACTTAATTAAGTTGAAAAATCTCATATCGTATTCCTTCTGTGGATCCTATCTTCAAATAACAATACCCAGTTGCGATAATAATCGTCTAAATGTTTTGCGACATCAATAGATCTACCTAATTAAATGCGTGCTACTGATACTTGGCGTAGGGTCGTTTGACAATATCTTTCAGGGGTTGCAAGTCGACAGGCAGTTGGTAGATTCTTTTTTTTTTTTATTTGGTCGTTCTCGTTTGCTTTCAAAAAAAAAAACCTCTCCTTCGTTGAATGATGGTAATTATATATCTTTTTTGTGGTATTTTACACTAGGGATGGATAATCGTAAAGGTGGCAACCTTATAAACAGATATCTCCTTCAAATAGCTAATAAAAACGAAAAGAGATAGAGAGAGAGAAACGATGTTCAACGAGGGGAAGTCAAGCCATTGTGAAATGATTAATGATGCATCTGGGATAAATTGAGTGGATTAATGGTACATTATATTGAATTTGTGATAATTTGGAATTGATGAACAGAAAAATGTCGTTAGGAAGTGGTAGTTTGAGGGCAATAGATACTTAGTGGATGCTATGTGCAGAAATTTTGCAATGAAAGCGAGCATTTGGAACATAAAAGGTAAAATCTACTATATAGTGAAGAGTAATTATATTTTAATATTAAAGATGTTGAATGCGAAATTTTTCAGGAAAAAGCGTTGAAAGTCCAATTAGTGAGATCAATGTTACTCAAGATTCAAAAAGGAGCATAGGCAGTGGTGCGGCATAAATTTTCCAACATTTTGCGCAATTTCATCGGTTTCTTATATGTTTCGCCAGTGAATTTTTCTCAAATCTTAATCGGTAGTATTAAGAGAGTATTATTGTGACGAGAAAGCTTCTTAAATTGCCCTTCGGATTCAGCACTAAACTGTAGGTCCCTTCCATTCGTGTGAAAAATATAACGCACGCAACACAAGTGGTTGTGAAAAGCTAGGCGTAGCTAGGCCCAAGCACTTGAAGAGCTGTTGCGCCAAATATTTTTTTTTTTATTTAATCTGCAATAGTAATGAATGGCTATAGATAATGAAGGCATGAAGGCACTAGTTATTGCAGCGATCTTTTCTCCACTACAATCAATATTTTATGGTTCTGATACAGGATCATCTATTTATACAAACTAAAAACCAGTTACCATCGACATTGCCAAAGAAGTCAGGCCTATAAACGCCTGGATCACACAAATGAAACGACACCAACATTTGGTTTTCTCCAGTAATGAAGTGATCCAAAATCGGAAAGCCTGCCGATATTTTCTGAGGTCAAACAAGCGAACCCCGCAGACGGATTAGTGAAAATGCAGTGAAGTGGGTGGGTTATGATCCCTTGTTTTCAAACCTTACCGCGAAATAGGAAGAAGAAGAAGAAAAGCCAGTTACCTTCATGTAAAATACCCTCTCCGACGACTATGATGAGATGATTAAATCCAGTTCAGCTTGTACTAGTCTGAGAATTCCTTCGGACGAAAAGGAGCCAGTGGCGGGGGATTGGCAAATTCATCTTAATATCCTACCCCCACGATCTTCGGGTGATTGAAATAAATGATCACAAAGTTTCAATCTTTCTATGCATTAGCGAGAAAGTAGGTACACGTGCAACTCTTTAGCTGAATTCTTGCATAAATTTGTAATGTCAGCCTCTTCAAGTTAGCTTCTCTGCTTCAGTTCCTTACCTTTTCTCTGTGCTTTCTCGTTCTTACTTAGTTCTTTTGACTTCGCCAAAGTTATAGTAGCTTAGCTTCCAGTAAGAAGTGTGTCTTCTTCTGCAAGTAAAGCTACTGTACCTATTCTTCGAGGTTAAAGGAACTTCAGGCGATAGATGGATTCCACATTGATTGGTTTAATCCACGTCTAAGCCCTAGATTTGCTTAAACTATGGATTTGAATCGCCTCCTGTTCATAAGAGGAATGCATACTTATATACAACAATAACACATACAACATATGTATATATTCGACGCAACAACCCATGAATGATCTAGGCCTAGCTTCTGGTAACCACTCGTGTTGTGTGCGTTATATTTTCACCACGAATGGACTGTACTTACGTTTTTGTGGCGTATCCGAAGGGCATTTTTTATTTTTGAGAAGCTTTTTCGTGAAAACAAATACTCTCGGATGTTTGTCAAACGTTCGCGAGAGGTGAGACCGTGAAAAAACCTTTGGTGTTTTCTGCGATTCGAACATTAAACCTCACACGTAGTGGTCCGACACACTAACCACTGCGCCACGGCGCCCACCATAAGGTGTTCTACATGATCACTCTCCGACTCTAGACATTTTACGTTTCTGGGTTCTGGTTGATCTTATGCAATGGACTTAGGTGAGATTTACGATAAATTTTTTCAATATTAGGTATATCTTGCATTCTTTCACCGCAATCTTTATCTTCATATTGAACAAAACCGCCTTCTTAAGAAACATAGTCTTCCCATGGCTCAAGGGTCGTAAACCTTTCACTGAACATTCGCGCAACATGTTACTGAAGATTGATATCACAGGGGACTTCAGTATACTATAGCTGGAGCAAAATCTGATTGAGAAATAATTCCTTTGAAAAGCTGTCAATAATAATCTACGGTCCCCATAAGGGCCTTCTGTACTAACAAAAATATGTTTTTGACGCCAACCTTCGCGTTCATTTTTTTAATACGTCCACCAAGAAGGTGGAAGCAGCATTACTGATTAATCCCCTACTCTTGAGTTTTCGATTGACTGTTTTAGTCAGATAATGGTAAAAAATTTCAAAATTTAAGTCCAAGCTAAAGTTTAGGACCCATTCCTTTCTGTGTTTATGGGATTCTTTTCAACAGCAGAGGGATTTTAGTGCGTGGTGCCCTCTTTCTTCCAGTAATATGCAACTGCTTACTTACATCTTGGGCACCTTGTAAGCTTTCGTATCAACGTGATGATATCGAATCTAAATATTATTCTGCCTATTGAGCTCAAGGATTGACTTGATAAAGTCGAACTTTAATCGATTTCCATAATGCTCAATTCGCTGTAAATTTAAGTTCCACTCTGATCTGGAATTCATACTTTAAAAAACTACTGAGTCTTCAGAGAAGTTTCTTAACAAGATCCAGTGTTGAACGCACCCTGTCCGCTAAAATTTAGCAGTTTCCCGCACAATTGACGCAATCGTTAAACATGTCGTCGTGCTCTCTGCGAGACGTAGAATATCGGCGAGATTAAGCTCCATGAAATCCTGGGTATCTTACAACGACGGTCTCTAAGTGCTGACTTTAATTGAATTGGTGAGTGGAAGAACAGTACATGTGCAAAATATGGCTTTCAAGAAAAACAGAAATAACTAAAGGCATTTGTACTGTGCTTCCATACAATCAGCGAAAAGCGTAGTCCATTTTTGTATACATTCGGCTTTCTAACGTGTTGTTATTTTGCCGACTGGTAGGTTTACATATGCAGAACATTTTGGCTATTTCAGTCCAAAATTCTATTTTTGGCGCTTTTACTGTTCTACCACTCACCGATTCAATTATCTAAGCCAGTTATACGAGTTCCAGGATAATCTTGAAGTTACTTCTTTTGAACTTTGTTTTATGATGATTATGTCCTGTAGAAGCTATTTAAGATAAAGACTCCTTTTGCAGCCACTTCGCAAAGATATTTTAACATGTAATCTAAATGTAACAGCGCAACAGGAACATCTCTTACTCTTACGAATACAAATGACACACTAACCAGAACGGCGGAATTTTTTTTTTTTCCTAAACCCTGAGCGGACACTATTGCCTATTCTACCTCGAGATGAATCCATAAGACATTGATTAAAGTCGCATCGCAACGCAATAGTCTTATTGGTTATGGTCCTGTGTTGTCATATGATAGGTATGAGAGAATTGCTCTGTTGATCCACACTAACCTAGGTATACAACTTGGTTAGGGTGGATCAACAGAGCTCCATTTACGAACTCATACTCGTATTAAAGTACTTTTTATTTTGTAAAAAAAAAAAAAAAACTATAATCGCAACAAGAAGTTAGTTTAGAATTGACAACAGTTGAATGGTTTCAACGTAATCTTAGTGCAAAGCCGCTTATTTTTTGCGTCTAAAATTCAAGATTTTGAAGTCTAACCTGGCAGTTTGCTTCAGCATTATTTAGGGAGAAGTAAACTCCTCCTTTGTGAATTATTGGTGCGATTCAAACTATGCAGTGGAGGTGTCTTTCACTATAACCAATTTTTCTCCATTATCCTCGGCACCTTTCTAGGGAGAAATTTATGTATTTTGTTGCTATGTTCATTTCAAATGCTCGGGAAACTCTTTAAGTTCTGTCTGATTCATTTTTCCCGGATATTCGGTGTTGTATCTTTAAATATTTAAAACTAAGCTTGCTAAGATCGTGTTGATTAATTTATTTTCAAAAACAATGTGAGTAATAGCATTTAAGTGTGGATCGTACGTCTGGCACCAGCGAGAAGTTTGTTTCCCAGGTGTTCAATGCTTCCATAGAAAAAAATGCCGACTACATTTACTTGCTGTCATGAATTGAACTTCTCGAAGTCACGAATAATAAGGTCATTGTGAAAGATCTCTAAGCAACTAACTGAAAGAAGAAAAAAAAATCGTGGCGCCCCTCCGGGTCATAAATCACCAAACAACGTTAATTGAATTGTTTTCAAAGCAAAAAAACCAGATATGCAATCATTAAATCTATCTAAAAACAATGTAAAACGTTAACTACAATCAATTATCGTATTGACAGATATCAATGCGATGGTTAACATGCCTTTCTGATGCAAAAATAATTTACGATCCACATGCTAATGCTTGCACTCAACAATGACAATTATTGAAAAGTAACCGCCGCTGACAACACAGCACAACATGGAAAATTAATTAGTATCTGAATTGTGAATAGATACACAGAAGAAAAAAAACCAATTACACAGATGTCATAACTTACTGTTGTCAGTGTATATCACCCACCTCTGGAACAAAGAACTCATAGTATCTCATTTTAACATCACATATCTAAATGAAAAGGATTCGAACAAACGAGTGCTGAAATGTGATCTATTAGATCTTGACTCAATAAATGAATAGAATCTCTGGTAAAATTAGCGAAAATACCATTGCACACAGCCGTGCGCACACACAAACCAAACGGCAATAGCTGAATAGTAATTGAAAAGCAAACTCTAATAAATGATATGGTAATTTAATGCAAATAAATTACTGCTGTTGAACATTAATCATTCGCTTGAACAAATAAACGAACAAATGTGGAAAAAAAAAAACGTCGAATAGAAGGTGCGAATGTATCTAAAACAAAACATCAACAGATAAGCCACGATACAAACGATACGATACTCGTGCGTTCCACAAAGTAAAACGAGCCCATTACTTGGTTGGCTTGAAATGGCGTGCAAAATGCATATTATGAGGTTAAAAGTTGCATGCATTCTGTAAGACACACCTAAAAAATTCGCAAAACCAACAAAGTTCAACGGAAAACAACAAACAATTCGTTATTCATTTTTAAATGCGATAGTATAGGTACTCATATCATACAGTCTGGCAGTACAAAGAACAAATTAGCTACTCCTCACCGATTAGCATTAGAATTGAGAAAGAAAAGGTGTTAGAACACAATAATTAGTTTTGATTATCTGTTGATTAGAAATAACGATGAATAGCAATTCAAGTGCGGCGCTTACTAATAAACTTCTCCGCGAGATAAGAAATTATTTCTCGCCTCATATTAGGTCGACAACAGATTGCGTTTAAGAGCATAAATATACGGTCCATACACAAGCAATCTAAATAAAATAACAATTTTATAATTTTTCAATTTGCAGCCGCGTCTCGGGTCCGACGGACAGACAAGTTCGCGCGCTGATTACGCGAAATCGTTCGCTTTATTACCAACCATCAGACCCCTTGTCCTGTCTCCTCGTATCTATGCTACTCTAGAGCAATTTGTATGAGTTTTATCTTTTTATTAGCACTTCACTACAATGCGTTTAGTGTTACCGAGGAAGAGTGTGCCTCTTGCCGGTTTTTTTTTTTTAAGTTTTTTTATAGAACACGCATTAGAAACGGTGATTAAATGGCCAAGATAAAAATGAATAATGTTCATGTGCAGAGAATAAATTGACTTTGTGAGCTACAATCTATACACAGGCTACATTGTGTGTGTCCATCAACAGTGGCGCGGGGTAAAAGATATAAAACCGAAAGTGTATAGTCATACTAGATTTCTGTTGCCCGTTGGCTAGTTGGAGACTATATAAGTCGATGGTCGTGTCTGAACTAGGGGCTAGAGTTGCTCAATTTATCAGTGCAATACAGGGCGGCTTAGATGGAAACCGATGACGGCACAAAGAAAAGAGGAAGTAATTATTTGACGGGTAATAGCTGTTAATTTTATGACTTTGTTTATTGAGATTCCGCGTTTGCTCGAATGGGGGAGAAAACTTGATTAGATCGTGTGTTCAGGGACTTGCAGTCGGGTTGATTGGTTTTGCAATGAAACTCATGCCGGTTTGGTAGACAGGGACTTCTCTTTTCATTGAAAAAATGAGAAATTAAAATGTTCGCGGATTTTTTCCGAAAGTCGACACATCGTCATGCAACACACATAAATGAACATGAATTAGGTATAAAAGGGTATAATTGTGGAGGAAATTCCAATGCGTATAGCTCGTATCTATTCGCTCTAAATATATCTATTTCCAATCCAATATATCTAAAGCTTTGCGATAAAAACTGGTCGCTGATATTAAATCTAGAAACTCGCTGTTTTATGAACAACATTCACGGTCAACTAAGTGGTTAAGTTAATCACAAGAAACAAAACATCTAACCATTCGTGACCAAAATATTGGTAGTTATTGTAGATCTAACGTACGAGTCTTGCATCAAAATGTGATAAAACGCACTGTCTGCCAGTATCCCAGTTTTGCAAGAACGAGATTGTGCCCCTTCAGCCTCGATGTAAAGGGAATGACTTCAATCTTGTTCCTATTCCTGCGTTTTACCAAAATTGCACGCAGAAATTTACTTGTACAATGGAGCACTTCATGTCTGAATGTTTGCAATAGACTAACCTTCATCTCATTCACTGCTGCTGATGTACCTATATTACATATCATTGAAGTGCAACCCGCAACTATTTTATGAAGGACTGATATAAATGTTAATAATCGTGGAATAGATTGTGTTGACTTTGCCTTGGACATAGCCTCGGGCATAGCCCACCTGTATGTCCAGCTAGGTAATGTTATTCAAACAATAGTTGAATCCTTAGCTAGCTGCCTCCAGTTTCACCAAAAATGTCCTGAAATGGTCAAATCAAGGCGTTCTCAACATGAACTTGGCAAATATGACTAATGGCTCAACTATTGTTGCATATTAGAGGTTTTCCTTTACTCAGTATTTGTCAACTTATTGTGGGCGTTCCAGAAGAGCTTGGGAACTCAAATTAGTGAATACATCCCAATGCGATTCTATCTCTAAATCTTACGATTTCCAGAAAGTATGAAAATATATGCATATATGTCTATGTGTTGTTACACTGATGTAGATTTTTTGGTTCAAAATTTTATGCTTTTTTTTAATAAATCCCTCTTTGCCTTCCTTAGAGTTTTATCTTGTCTTTAGTAATTTTTGTGTCACCAAAATGCTTTTTCTGCCAATCATTGTTGCAAAAGTGGACGTTTTTGGCAGCTTCCTACTATGAATTCAACGGGGTTAAGCATTCTTCGGCACGTTATGCGAACTTCCTATTTTTGGAATCGATCGATGAAACGAGCTCAATAGCAGCACGAGAGTCTGATAGGCTCCTCAAATAAATCTGTCTAATGTCACCATTTTCTAGTTCATGTACACGCGACAGACATGATGTTTATACAGATTATGAATTCAGATAAAGCATACACCTATATCTTTTGTCCCTGCATTTGTTTTGTTTTTTAATACTCACTCGTCCAAACGGAGCAATCCAGGGAGATATACATCCAAAAACATTTCCACCATGTCTTGCAACCAACAAAAAGAAAAAAACTTCGACAAATCGGTCGAATTATTGCAAATTTCGAGAATTCTTCCAAGAATTGATTGGCTCTCAATAAGATCTGCATGGTTTTCGGGATAATGGTTATGCATTTAAAAGCACCTTGTCTTTGAAGATTTGACAGATTTGTATTTCAAATATTATCGATCCACATGGCTTCGGTATTATCTACGAGTATGTGGATCAGTGTCCATTCCTGAAAAAGAATACTATGGTCCAACCTCCTTTCTTCTGCTTCAAATGTGACATTTTTTGCTTCAGCTTTGCATATTTCCCAGGGTCTGTCTTATCGTGTCTAGAGTTTTAAACTTAAAAAAGAAAGAAATTGATTCATTACGTTGAAACCTGAATATATGTATATACAAAAATACAAATACGAATATTTGGCGCAACAGCTCTTTAAAGTGCCAGGGCCTAGCTTCTCGCAACCACTCATGTTGTGTGCGTTATATTTTCACACGAATATGTATATAAATGTACATATTTAATCAAATAGCATTGTAGAAGAAAAGTTCAATACTGGGTGATTTGATGTTGCCATCAAAAAATCGACTATTTACAAAATGTTTAATTATGGATTTAGTGGAGCCCTACCTACTGAAAATCTCTTACATTTGTGACCTAGAACCGACAAATACATGTAAGAGCTATTGGTTATGCCACTTGTAAAACTAACTTGTAGGTATTTTCTATGTTTTGGATAACGTATGTACGCTTAGTAGCTGCAGTCTATTGACTTACAGAGGAGACAAAAATCTTCTATTCTGAGTCTATTGACGGAAACTGATCACATGAACCCGATGCTAGCATTTGAAAGGAGATTCACTACAAGATATCCTGACAGAATTTACTGGAAGAACCGAAGAACCATGAAGAAAAAGAAGTTGGCTTTCTATACCGATGGTTCGAAGATGGACGTTGGCACGGGAGCCGGAGTTTATTGTGAAGCCCTAGGAATAAACCACTCCTTTAGAATAAACGACGACTGCAGCGTCTTTCAGGCCGAAGTCACGGCCATTATACAGGCTGTTGAAATTATACGCGAGAGTAACATCGTTGATAAAACGATCACTGTCTATATAGACAGCCAGGCACCCATTAAGGCTCTGGACTCTGCTGTAATTAGGACGAGACTTGTGCGAAGCTGCAAAGCACTCTTAAACGAGATATCTAGAGCCAATGCGGTGACCCTCTGCTGGGTACCAGGCCATATGGATATCGAAGGTGACGAGCTTGCTAGGAAAGGGTCGGCGCTGCACTTATCGCGGGCCCTCCCCTCTGTAGCAACCCCAATCAGTTCCTTACGGAAGAAAATAGAGGATGGACCTACCGGTCGAGCAAACAGACGCTGGGTTCATTTGGAAACATGTGCAACGGCCAGGGCGCTAAGGCCGGCCTAAAGCAAGTCGAGACCAACCTCTGTGGTAAAACTTAGTCGTTATAACGCACGGGTCATTTCTGGCATAATTGCATTACATAATGGACATTGTGCCATTGGCGTTCACGCAGAGCTACTCGGTGTGCTGCATAACGACTATTGCAGAAACTACAGGGACGAAGAAGAAATTGAATCTGTTCGTCACCTGTTGTGTGATTGTCCTGCCCTATCCGTCAGAAGAATGACGACTCTTGATAGTTACTTCTTCCCGGAGCTGGAGGGCTTAAGTAATGCTGAGCTGATGGACCCCCTGAGATTCATATCACTTTCTGGGTGGTTCTGACAGCGGACTCTCTTTACAGCGTTTCCAGGGTTAAATGATTCTGCACAATGGACCCGTACTATTGATTTGAGTGAGCAGTGACTCTTTGTCACAAGGCACCCATCTACCTAACCTAATCTAACCTAGTTCTGAGTCTAATGTTAACCCCAAAACTGGAAGACTTAACAATCCACATAAATGGTACGAATCGAACATGTAATCATTAACAATGTTATCATTAAAAGCAGTCAGCGACTTCTCAAAACAATTTATTTTTCTGCGAATAGTATGATGATTCAGAACAAAAAATAATCATCTCCCTTGCTAAATCAAAATAATCAAATCCCTAAACCTTGTATCGGTTAGGACTCTAATAACGTGGGGGTTTCACCCAACTTTCGAAATTAGTTTAAACTATGGGCCCACATTTCCAATCATTATTAAAGCCATCATATTGGACCATGTTAGAAGTTTCGTTAGTCATTTACCACAAAAACACAACAGAATAGGTTTTTGAACTTATTGGGTTGAAAAATGGTTTGGGGACATTGGTGGGGCAATAGTGCGTTAAGGTCGGGTGGACTAATTTGACATCAAGAGGACCTGATACGCCATTGTCAACCGAAAACTCTCTAAAAAAATTAAATATCCTACTACTCTACTATGTAAGGCTTTCAAAATCTAGGACTATAACATGGTACTTAGTGTGCTTCCATAAGATACACCGAGTACCATTGAATGTCATTATGTTTGGATTCAGAGTCTGCTACATACAGTTTCAAGCATTTCAGTAAAAGACGAAAGAAACGCCGTAGGAGGCGCGCACAAGTTCAAATGGGCCTCAATCAACTTGGAATGTGCAACTGGAGGCAAATAGCTAAAGATCGGGCTAAGTGTAGAAGCTTGTTGGATAAGGTCCAGGTTCAGCCCAAACTGCAGCACCACCTAAGTAGTAAGTAAACTACCAGAAACTGTGTGCGTAGAATCGACCTCAGGGCCTCTTCAGAAGAATTAAATATAAACCTCTAAATAGCTAATGGTCAACCAGACAAAAAGAAAGTACCATAAGCACTGGTATTGTCAGTTTAAAGTTTCCGTCTACAATTTATGTAGCAGGGCCAAATTTGGTTGTATCTAGAATTTGAGGTGGGACTCATTGTACAAAAATCGAGGTAAAAATATTTGTTAAAGAAGATATACTATCACTTTAGTTTTGGAACAAAAAAATGTATGCGATATTTATAAAATATTTTGAGGAAATATTGATGAATGTGACTCACTAAACAACGTACCTAACCGATATACGATTTCCGCTATCATTATAATATCTCCGTCGACCTTACAATAAAACATTCCTGAAATATCTTCGATTTACCATTTCCCATTGCCTGTCAAGGTATATATGCCATTGAAATACAACTCCAAATCACCTACTATGGCGCATCCGTAAAGTGTTGATTACTTTGGACTTCTGTTCTCTTTGTTATCCCTAAAGATATAGCAACAACAAAAAGTAACAAACACCTATCCAATGGGGCAAGATATTAATCGGAATTAATTAAGTAAAACGTTTTTATTACCCCGATCATTATCCACACACAACGAGTGAATAAAAATCTGAATAAAAGAATACGTTACCCACATGGCTGCCTTGTGGCACCCAAGCCATTCTCTCTCGCTGTTTCAAAATTTATTGAATTTCTTTCAACAAAAATCCTTATCTGAGCTTACAAATCGCGAGCGCGCAGGAAATGATATTTCACCCCGAACCAAATTACAATATAAACAGAAGCGCATCCTCACGATAACACATGTTATTACTCTCTCACTGGCAAAGATACATTCCACAATCCTTCTGTAGAATCCTTTCTTTTTTTTTTTTCATTTTCCTCTTCTCACATTTTCTTTTATAGTGAGGTTCGAAATTTATTAGATTACCGATTATTTTTAATGTTACGTTTAATTTGGATATGACATTTGTCAGTTGTTTGCTTGGGACAAAACAGATACAAGAACAACCCACACTCCTCGATAGCACCACACATGTGCTGTGGTTGAAGTAGAAGACGACGAGGGGGAGTATCTCATTAACTACCGGTTTTGGTCTTCAGTGATGATGATACTCTTGTGTGCTCTTTGTTACTGTTTTTGTTGGGCTAGTGTACTGTGCTCCAGTCCAATCCACCAGTTAAGTGTGTGTGGAGTTGTTTGAGAACATTTAAATTGTAATTTATCTCAACATTCTTGTTAACCAATTGGTTGTTTGTATCTTTTCTTTATTTTCCTTCAACTCTGATTTTATTCTCCTCTTCATCTGCGGCCCACATAAATACCTAGAAGAATGGGTGAAGAAGATGCTAATTTGAAATCCATATGTCACTCGGATTTTATTGTGACTCCCATATCTTTTGATATGTCAATTAAGTTTATTCAGTTTATACTCTCGCCCGAGACCCAGCCGGTAATCAAATTCAATTTAGTGGATTCTGTTGGGAATATCGTTTGTATTTAATTAGTATCTACATAGAAATCAAATCATATAAATTATTGGAATGTGAGAACAAATGTGCGGACACAGACTGCCAACCGCGTAAGAGGTGTGGTTGGTCTGCGGTGGGAATCGCTGAATGTGCCAAATTTAATTGGGACCACAAATTATTTGATTTTTATTACCCTTGCGTTGCTGTGACACAACATTGATTCAGAGACAGGCAGGAGGCATGAGGAAGGAGAAAAAGGAGGCCAGAGAACGACACAACCAGCGACGACGATTTAACGACGAAAGGAAGTGTGTGGCTGCTGTTTATGTTGTCGATCAGGACATTTTGATTTCATTCATTTTATTCGAAGGTAATTTGATTTGATTTTTTATCCTTCTCCACCTTGTCGACTCTGCGTGGCAACATAACTCAATTAATTAAACGACGTGCAATAAAAAATAAAAACAAACAACTAAACTGAAAAACGCAATAAAACAAGACGAAGAGAAGAAGGAGAACTTCTCCAAAGAAAAAACAAGTCCCGCTGTGATCGTCCCATATGTGACAAATTTGGCTCTAATTAAAATTGCGATACAATAATGAAAACTCTTTTATTGTGCAATCCCCAGTGCGCGCCAGACCCCGTAGTTGTACATCGAAGCGAATAATTGCTAATCGATGGCGATACATGCCTACAGATGCATACAGATACAAAGTAAGTACGTGCTTCAACTAATTGCCGGTACACCGTGGGGTGAAGAGATCCTCTACACACAAGCACTCTCCGTTTCGCCTACCTATACGAGTATATATTTAATTTCCAACAATGATCGAGGGAATTCGTAAAATCAATGAAATCAACACGCTAGCAGTTCGCGAAAAAAAAGGACATGTATCTAAAGCCTGTGGACCTGGGATTACCAAGTCTGTCTTCATGTCGCGCATGAGCACCAGCCGAGAGCAGCCATATGTGTTTACATCGTCCACTGCGCTGATCCCCTGTTGGGAGAGCAATAGATACAAATGCGTATCTCATATATGCCTCGACCGAAAGACAATTATGGTAAAATGCGAAACCTATACCTGCAATTAGTAACAAATGATCAATTAATTTTGCAATAAAAATTGCTAAAACACGAATTCACCTCGTGTGTAGCGATGGGATAGATGTGAGTAAACTAAATGAGAGTTGAAAAATTCGCAAAACAATCTAAAAATGGGCAAAAGTATCTCACTGCGAAAAAAACCGAGATTTTTTTTTTCTTTATTTTGTAATGAAAATCGAGTGTCAGATGAGGAGATGACAAATACGTGTGATGTAGTAGGTTGAGAAGGTGTAGTTAGAGAATTTCTCTTTTCAAAATCTTTATTGGAAAGCTGATGGAATTTTTAGCTAATTAGATGACAGATGGGAATTTCAATAGGAATAGAGTATTCAGATACTTAGGAGAAAGGAAAAGTGGAACCACCTTCAAATTAATTAATCACTTTACACAGAATCAGTAATTAGCAAATGTAATTGGCGGTGCTACAGCAAACGAGTTTTACGATTATTTTTCTTTGAACTACCACAGTGCATTTGTTGATTAAAGTTGTTTTCAATTAACGCAATTCGGCAATTGACTTGCGTAATGTAAAGTGCGACAGGTAAACCAAATGCAACTGGTAATAAATTATTGGCTTACGAATGGCAAGAAATGCATTTGAAATCGATTGTCTGACGATACGGTCTACATAGATTCTACGCTGATAGAGCCCGTCATTTATCCAAAAAATGCAGATGATCTGTTTCAAAGATATAATGGAGAATCAGAAATTGCACGATGAAGCTTAGAATAAACTTGGATATGATAAAGAGTGACGATACGGTCCTAATACCTTCTGTTGACACTTTTGATCTCTAAAGAGTAAAGGACATGTAATGGAAGTGACAACATCAGCTCGTTTTCAGCAGTGTATGTAGATATATTATCTACATACACTGCTATATTAACGCTGGATTTTAGAAAATGATTGAAGAGACTGAGAAATGGTCTGAAATCTTTTTCAATTCTTGTGAACAGACCTTCGATTCGCCATGTAAGCCTGAAGTATTTGTTTGAAAGTATTCTATCTGATCTTATATTTTATTAACAGGAAGGAATTAGATATCTGTTTTCTTGTTAGAATACATATATACTACCATTAAGAAAGTAGTGGGAGTATAAGATCCCACAGTGAATTACTTTTGGTAAAACATAAAGGTCCTCGACAGTCCCATAGCGCAATTAACAGTAAGTAAGTAGATAGGTTCGGAACGATATTGTTCAAATATCATTTATTTTCTTACATCAGCAGGCAAACAATTGACCCGAATCGGCACCAATCCTTGGTTCAATAGTCGCAAATTCAGGCAGGGGAACTGTGTGGAATATACACCCAAGACCCTCCGATACCTGAGTCATTTCTTGGAACCTTGTATTAGTATATCCGGTAAAAACTGTTTAGATGACGTAAGGCTTTGTTATTTATCGTTGAATGGCTCTGTTTCACCATAAATCTCTGAAAATTTGTAACATGTTCTCACTCCTCAGCCTTCCTATCAGTTTCTATCTGTCATTTCATAAATCCGTCAACTGTCACTGCATTCAGCAGCTTTAGCTCAATATGCTCAATTATGTATGACAATGCTAATAGTTCGACTTTAGTTGTTGATCATCTGTTGTACTCGTCGTAGAAACTTTTGCAGATCTTTCTAGTATGCTAGTTTTTGGACTTGTTTTATATTGCATTGATCTAACGTTAGACGCCAAACACTGGTTTCAGAAATTCATTTGAAATACCAACACGCTTTGTTATTTTCCTTCAATGTATCTTTGGATATACACTCATCTTTCTTTTAAAGAGTTTTTATGAAAACCTTAGGAATACATTTTCCTACGCATTAAAGAAATGCAATCATGCTACAACGTATTCTTAATCTATAAGAGCAAATAACAAGTAAGTCGAATATTTGGTCGGAAATATTCACAACACGACAAGATCGTACAACTCATACAACTTTTGAATGGAGAGACAAAATGAATCAAACTCGCTACACACAGCATCAATATGCAGTTATGCATGTGAAATTAATCTCAACTAACACCTCTGAAATCATGAATACTAACAGCCTCATGAAATCCAATCCATCTCAAAGAGTATCACTCTCATCACACCCTATCAACCAGGATCGATCTCCAAGCCACCTAAGCCTTATCTTAAATCTAGTTGCTAACATGATGTCTGTTTAGCACCTTAAATACTATCGACACAAATTTTTCTAGACGCATATCAAAATACCTTCCAATTTTATTGATTTTGAATAATTTAAACAATGAAATCGATCCGCAACGTAAAACCAGTTGTAGCTTTGTTGTGAATAAAAATAAAATCCCAACTACAAAAACGTAACTTCAACATGTCACACTAATTACAGAAATGATCCCAAGAGATACTCACTTCAGTCAAAGGGGAGAAGGGTTATGGACGAAGAATTTGAATTCCTGGAACCCATGGTTGTCAGTATCAACAGCAGCAGCATCGTCATAATGCCATGTCGAACATTTACATTTCGCTTTATGAATGAATTTCGTATGCAAATTAAAAAAAAAAAAATAAAAAACACTGGCACAGTTCAGATACACAGATACTTCATACTTGTACGAGTATCCCTCGTTTTTTTTAGAGAAAAATAAATGTCAATTTGATGGCACATTAATTGGTGGGTAATAATCCGTTTAATGCAGATTCTTACCAAGAAATTGTCATTGTTTGTTTTTATACATTTATCTACAGCATGAATTTGTATAAAAATACATGCAACGATGCGTTTAATTAAATTTTCGTAACACTAACTCAAGTCTGAAATTAAATTTCTATCCATAGATACTATAAATCACTCATCAGTACCGTAAAGAATGCCTGAATGTATGATCTCGTCTGACCCTATTTAAAAATCACTTAAAATACCACTAGTGTGACATGATATCTTGTATCTTTTTGTCCTCGACACAATCAATGCGAAAAATGTCGGAACAAAAGACCTAAAAATCCCTTAAATTAATTTTTAATCTGGAAATAGATATTCGTCACGAGTGTACGAGTACTTACACTCTTGTTGATGTTGCGTACACAAGCCAAAGAGTATGGTCCGCGGTAAAATCAATGTCCCGCCGAAGGCGACGTTAAAATTTTCTGTTTGTGTCTCACAGGAGAATACACGCACGTAAGTATATATCTTTTGGATTTCTAAAGATAAAAAAAGAGTTTAGCGGCGCACACTGTCTTTTCTTTAATGTCTGACAAATAGTTTAGACAGCGAATTTATTGGCCACTTAGATAATTATTGTTGGAAATTGTTTAATTCTTTGTCACTTTGTGGTCGCTACTTTTTTTTTTTTTTTTACCGCTCCATACATACACAAAAGATACACATACAGACAGCAAATGGCTTAATCTGTCTATAGATAGATTAGTATCTCTATCGGAGTAAAACTAATTTTTGCAACGAGATGTGCCAATTGAATTGAGAAGAAGAAGGAAAAAGGTGTTGATTGATTTCATGCCATGTTGGATGTTGGCTGCACGTTGCATATCTCAAGTTATACCATGTTGTATGTCAGTCATTTGGCAAATGTCTAAAATTTAAATCACTTTCTGATCGTCAATTTATACAGATGTACTGTAGATCTTGTGTGTGTCTGTCATTTGGAATTCGGTGCATTAATTTATGTTACTTCGCGTTCAATTAACACTTTTCACTTCATTTAGTCGAGTTAATAGTCCATGCCACCAGAGAGTTTGCCACTGTATCTGTACACATTTGGTAGGGCATCATTAAATGAGACCCTATTAATGGGTGGAATGTATTTCGAATACAATTCTCATTTCTTTATTTCGGATTTCTTTCTGGTTTTCCATTTCTGGAAGGGAGAGTGTGTCTATAATATGTCTCTCATTTTGGATCAAAATGATGGCATTTGGAAAAGAAAGGCAGATAGTCAACATAAATTTTAACTCACAATTTGTGGCATTCAATTGGAGTCGTAGTGATATGTTGTTATACTTTTGTGTTTTGGTAACACACATCAAGTGGTGTTTACTTCTTCCGTGCCACCAATGGTAGTTCGAAAGATTTATGGAAAATATTTGAAATTCCTTTTAGTTTAGGGGGATGTATTTTGAAATGAGACTAATGAAGAAATGAGTCGAAAATGAGGGAATGTCTGTTGTCACATCTGTCAAATGTGTGTCGAAGCTTGAAGTTTGTTAGAATTTGATTCGTTTAGAACAGCAGTGGGATGAGACGGAAACTTTAACAAAAATTTGGGGTGGACACTTTTAGAATGAAATATTTTTGTAAGATTTAAGCACTCACAAAGGGCAGTATGCTTGTGTACCAAGCGGCATATATTTTCTAGGAAATACAAGGTCTACCACCTGCAGTGAAATATTGCTAGATGACCTTTTGATCATTTGAAATCGGTTCAACAAACTATTTCCAACTTCAGAGAGATTCCAAATAGTCCTTATTTGCTTCTTTTTTGGCTTTGATTTCCATTCCAGAAGGGATGGGATGCATCACAGTCGATGTACATATGTATGTATGTATGTAGCTCAGTAGTTTTGAAAATCGAGAGAAGAAATGGTTGATCGAATTTTTTTATTGTGAGCACCTTTATTAACTCAAAAATTCGTCTGCATATTATTTTGTATGATTTTCAGCCAAACTGCCATTATTTCTGATGTCTCTTTGGCTGACAAATTGGGAGTCACAATAAAAAAGGCTGCTGAGTAGAAGCCAACAATCCGCTCTCCTCCAAACTTATAAATGTTTAATTTTTGCCCGTTTTGGCTACATAGCCATGATTCTAAAGACTTAAACGTGTGTATCCAACAGCTGAGTGCTTAAGGACACAAAGTATAACAACCATATACAGTTATCAATACTCTTGTATGAGAAGTATTCAAAAAGATGGGTTTTCGATAATAGTTTATACATCATTTTCTTTGCCTTGTATTGAATTGATGTATTTGTGCCTTTTGTGTTTTACTTTTGGATTGTTTTGGCAGTAAAACTGGCTGTTAGTGATATATTATTCTTGCATACATATGGCAGTACAAATTCGCAAATAATAGCAATATTGTACCATGGCCTTAAAATAAATATTTGTACCACCTTACGGTTCTGTCTCTAGACACACCACTACACTGCATTCAGCCATAATATTCTGTTTCT
Organism: Brachypalpus laphriformis; assembly: GCA_945910035.1. Taxonomy (NCBI): domain Eukaryota; kingdom Metazoa; phylum Arthropoda; class Insecta; order Diptera; family Syrphidae; genus Brachypalpus; species Brachypalpus laphriformis. Next base: position 286,523,811 of record OX246754.1, read on the forward strand.
TATATTCCTCACATTATAAGTCGTTAAATGGAAAAAGATACATACAATCGAAATGTAAGCCCTAAACGCAACACCACAACTACAGGGATCAATTGCATTGTGTATTTCTTATTCCATCCTGATTTAAGAAAAGCAGAAATGATGAGAATGCAAGGCCTCGTTTGAGGTGGGGCATTCTACCACTACAAAATCCTACCTCAGACTCCTTCCTTAATAAATAAAAATATAAAAAACATGAACTTGATGTAGCAGACTAATTAGTGAACCGTGTAACATACTCGTAAGTGATTTCGAAAACAGAATCGCGACAGGAAAGAAATTCATCGAAAATATGATGGAATGACAAACACTGTCGCAGAGTATCGAAATAAAATGTTGATTGTTCTATTTCAGTAGTGTTGTTCTGTATCATATACACTATTGCTACCTTACCACGGTAGGGCAAGTAGCAGATCGTTTTGCCATCTTGTGAACCTCTTTTGAACTAAATTAGCGAAAAACGTCTCGGTAGGGCAGTCAGAAACAAAGCCTACTATGTTCGTAAAATACCATACGCCCTGGCTTGATTGTAGATATATACTCGTATGTACGTGCGTCAAAATAAAGCATATTCGACTCTATGTCTACTCTATAACTTTCCGACGGCAAATGAATTTAGAGGTCTTTCCGCAAAATCGAAGGTTCAATTCACAACATCAGCATGCAGATACTCCAAAGGACCTAGACCTGCGTTTGTTGGTCAATCCACCCAAGTTATTCGCATTTCAGGCAGCAAACTCAACTATATCAACTTTGTAATCTAGTACGAGTTCATTACCACTTTTGTTCCGAAAAGACATCCAGATATAATACTGGTTGGGCTGAGCATGATCTAGTGGTGGGGGTAAAAGATCTTCGTTGTCAGGACATCTGTTTAGTATTTTGTTATCAACGGCTCTACTCCCTGCGGGCACAAGGTAAAACCGTCTAAATCGATGTTCACAGATTTACAAAAAACAACAACAAAACTTTCGTTTTTTCCGAAAACGTATGGGAATTTGGAATTTTAGTTTCGTCCCTTTGCCTATAACTCTGAAACAATAACAGGTAATAAAGTAAAAATTTGGAAGCATAAACTTCGAATAGTAGAGTATCTTCTGGGATCCATAACTTAATTTTGACCTACGTCGACTTAGGCGGTTTTACCTTGTGGCCACAGATCTATCATTCTCCTATGCCCGGATTTTTTAATAGTTCTTGTACTACTCAACTCAATCTAGATTATTCACATCCCTACTATTTGTGGGCACCGTGTCGTAAGTGGTTAGTGTGTCGGATCACTGCGCGTAAGGTTCCAAGTTCGAGTCGCAGAAAACACCAAAAAGTTTTTTCGCGGTCCCACCTCTCGCAAGCTTCTGACAAATATCCGAGAGTCTTGTTGTCTCGAAAAAGCTTCTCAAAACAAATTGCCCTTCGGATACGGCACTAAACTGTATGTCCCTTCCATTCGTGTGAAAAATATAACGCACACAACATTAGTGGTTGCGAGAAGCTAGGCCCTGGCACTTAAAGAGCTGTTGCGCCAAATATATTTTTTTTTTAACCCGAGAAGAGCATCAGGAGTAACGTTGTGTATATTGCCAATGTTGCTAATGCTAATTGTTTCGCGGAATCGCCACAGTAGCAGGCGATGCATGTTATCGCAAAATACAAAAAATACAAATACAAATATTTGGCGCAACAGCTCTTTAAAGTGCCAGGGCCTAGCTTCTCGCAACCACTCATGTTGTGTGCGTTATATTTTTCACACGAATGGAAGGGACCTACAGTTTAATACCGAATCCGAACGGCGATTTGAGAAGCTTTTTCGTGACGACAATACTCTCGGATGTTTGTCAGACGCTCGCGAGAGGTGGGACCGTGAAAAAACTTTTTGGTGTTTTCTGGGATTCGAACTTGGAACCTCATGCGTAGTGATCCGACACACTAACCACTTACGCCACGGCGCCCATGTTATCGCGCCGCATTTAAATAGGGAATCTGCGAGGCGGCCGTGTTGAATACAGACCCTGTTGAGTTGCGTCCATATATGCCTTGGTAGATTGAAGCCTGGTACGCGAACAGTCGGACTGGGAATGAAGTCGTTACTCAGCTGGGGACTCTGGGGAGTGTATTTATTTATTACTATTCGTACCTTACATTCATCCAAAGCTGGTAATTTACACCCGAATTTTCACCATCCTTTGGCAGAGACAAACGCTTTTTGTTTAACATTCGTTCAAGTCGGTTCGTTTGAGTCTACTTTGCGAATACTCCCACTTCACGCCCACCACACACTATCGCATAGGTCTAATCCCTATACCTTACAAAATTCTGCTTACAACTTAAACGATTAATACAACAGATACTTATAAAGTGCTGTTTCCTTTTGTTTCAGAAAACAACGAACCACCACGCATCAAATGTAACCTACGCAAGCACAAGCCCAATCGAAAGCCCCGCACGCCATTCACAACGCAACAACTGCTCTCGCTCGAGAAGAAATTCCGCGAAAAACAATACCTAAGCATCGCAGAACGCGCCGAATTCTCCTCCTCACTAAGGCTGACCGAAACTCAGGTGAAAATCTGGTTTCAAAATCGACGTGCCAAGGCGAAACGCCTCCAAGAAGCTGAAATTGAAAAAATCAAAATGGCCGCCCTAGGTCGTGGTGCACCTGGAGCGCAACTCTACATGGGCTATTTTCATCCGAATCTGATGCATTTAGGATAGGCGGCTGTCCCGAGATTCCCCCTCACCACCACCACCAACCACAAGTTTGCTGTGATGCTAGAGCATTTTGTAAATATGAAGAGTAAAACTATTCTTAAGAACACACACAAATGTCCAGTTAGAGATACATAAATAAAATTGAAATGCAAAATAAATTCTAGTATTATTAAAATTTAATTTTTATTGCAAAATAAAAATTTCTAATTTCATCCTCGATTCCTGTGTATTAGAGATTCAAGTCAAAACTAGTAAAAACTAAAAAAAAATAAATTGCAATCAAAAACTTTAAACAAAAAATTAATGCAAAAACAATTATGTAAATATCTGTTTTTTAGCGGCTACAGAATTTAAATTATAATTTGTATTATTCACTGCGTGGTTGTATTATAAAATAAATTAAAAAATTAATTAACACGATAAAACACAAGATAAAAGATAAAATTGTAAATATTAAAAAAAAAAATCTAGTTGAATTCAATTTTGAGAATCATAAAAAGTCAATGTATAAAAAAAAAAAAAGAAATTGTTTTGTTTTGTATATTATATAATGGAAAATGTGTTGTTTGGCATCGAAAGATTAATAAATGCAAGCAAATTATGTTTAATATTTATTATTTTCTTTAATTTTATTCCCATTAAATCAAATCAACTGCAGAGAGAATAACAGATAAAATTTTATGGAATTTTTTGTACTTAATTCATTTAAGGGCAGAAAGTTTAAGTAATCATTATGTACATACATACATCAATATATATATTATATATTATAGAAGTATATGGATAGAAACGTAAACGTAATGTTAAGAAGATTATTGTATTATTGTAACGTAAATGCTAATTGTATATTATTTTAAACTATATTTAATGAAAAAAAAAAAAAACACTCAAATACAAAAAAAAAAAAATGAAATTCTTAAGAATCTGAGAAAAAAATTATAAAAAAATTCATTTTTAAAGAAAAAATTAAATGCAAGTGTTTTATTTTGTACGATGGAAGAAGAGAATGACGTTATTTTGAAAGTTTGAATGAAGCTGCAAGCTTGAACTGAGTTGGTGGATATTTATATGTAGTATATGCACTACAGTTCGATCAAGCTGTCACATAGCATAAAGACCGTTGAGCGGGTATTAGGTGGCCGACTGCGAAAAGTAATACGGTTATCTGATCATTAGTGCAGATTTGCCGCGGGGAAATCAATCACAGATGCAATCCAAAGTATAAGGATCGTAATGGAAAAACTTCGTAGTTCCACGAAGGATTTGCAAAATATTTTTGTTGACTTTGAAAAGGCATTCGACAGACAGCCACGAGACCTGATATGGGTGGCGCTAAGACATCGAGGAGTTCCAGAAACCTATGTACAGATGATCATGGATATGTACATACGAAGGAGCAAAGTCAAGAGTAAGATGTCCCGCTGGAGTAACCGAAGAGTACGCATTTAAAGTCGGGGTGCAATAGGGAAGGGTCTGAAGTCCTTTGCTCTTTATTGCAGTCCTTGACTATTTGCTTGAAGGTAAAGTGACGGACCCCAAGGTACACCAATTATTCCTTGCTGACGATGGAGCCATCATAATATGCATGGGTAGATGTTTTGGAGGGAAATCGGTATAGCATTAGTTAAGAAAAAACAGAGTACTTGTGTTCCCCGTTCTCTGTCCTACTCAGGCCTATTCCAGCCATTTATTTGAACGTGAAAAGTTCAAATATCTGGGGTCTATGATCAATAGCAAAGCAACCTGTGATGACGACATCAATCATCGCGTAAGCGTAGAGTGGATGAAGAGGCGAGGAAACTCCGCTGTCTTCTGTGACTGAAAAATTCCCCGTAAGTTGAACGGAAGGCTCTGCACCACAGTTGCGCGTTCAGCTCTCACATACGGTTCACAATGCTGGATGATGTACAAGAAGTATGAGAGTAAATTAAAGGCAACTGAGATGAAGATACTTCGCATGACAACAGGAGTGACAAAGCTTGATCGAATAAGAAGTTCTAAGATCCGTGGAAGCTTTCCCGTCAAGGAAACCATCTTACGAAAAATAGAGCGCGACCGGCTCAGCTAGTTCAAAGAAAAGATCATTTGAACCCTGTTAAAAAGGCAATATCAATAGACTTTCCAAAGACATCGCGAGCAAGGAGAGGTAGGCCTATAAACGCCTGGATCAGACAAATGCGATGACATCGACATTTCATTGGCCTCAGTAATAGAGTGATCCAAAATCGGGAGGCCTGCCGGCATTTTTTGAGGTCAATTAGGTGAACCCCAAACGCGGATCAAGCCAACACCGGAGGTACAATCTTTTACAAGTCTGTACAACTAGTCGCTTATGCCGATGACATCGACATAATCGGGAGAACTCAGCGGTCCGTCAATGGGGCATTTACGAGTATTGAGATCGAGGCAGCAAAGATGGGTTTAGCGGTCAATGAAAGCAAAACAAAAAATATGCTGTCTACAAAAATGGACACTCAACATTGGCGTCTTGGACAGAACGTTACAAAAGACAGATGTAATTTTGAGGTAGTAAAGGATTTTGTCTACCTAGGCTCTATGGTGAGCTGACCAAATGACATCAGTAGGGAGATCACACGAAGAATTACCCTTGCCAATCGTTGTTTCTATGGGCTAAGACGGCAATTGAGTAGCAAAGCCCTATCTCGAACTACTAAGGTAACTCTTTAAAAGACAATAATCATCCAAGTCCTGCTGTATGGCGGAAAGGCATGGGCTTTGACATAACCGGATGAGGATGCCCTTGGTTATTTCGAGAGAAAAGTTCTCGAGCGATCTTTGGTCCCGTCTGCATAGACGGTGAGTGGTTGAGAAAGTACAATGCCGAACCAGACGGCCTATATAAGGACATCGACTTAGCCAAAAGAGTTCACATACAGTGACTAAGATGGCTGGATCATTTAGAACGGATGGAGCCCAACGTTCCCGCCAAGAAAGTCTTCGACTCCACCCCGGATGGACGGTATAGTAGAGGACGACCTCGCGGTAGGTGGCGCCAACAAGCGGAGGGGGACTTCAACCAACTTAGCGTGCGCAACTGGAGGTAGCTAGCTCGTAACCGTGCTGGATGGAGAGGTTTGTTAGTTGATGTCCATGTCCACCCAGGACTGTAGCGCCACCTAGGTAAGTAAGTAAAGGGGGATCAGTAGAAATGCGGTGAAATAGGAGGGTTATGATCCCTTGTGTTCTGATCATAACCTCGCCCAAATAGGAAGAAGAAGGAGAAGAATGGAAGAAGACAGTCACGTTATTTTAAAAAAAAATAGATGGCGAAAGTTTGGATGAAGCTGGAAGCTTGAACTGTGTTCGTGGGTATTTATAAGTAGTGAGTGCACGCATGTATCATACTGCTGTATGCGCAGGATTTGGGAGCTTTCAATAATCGTTACTTAAGATCATATCCGGGATCAACGAGGGTGGAAGGAAGATGCATTAGGCAGAGACTTTACATGGGTCAAGGACCCGTCAAACGAAAAGAGAAAAATATTTATATATAAATTTTTTTTTATATTTAGAACCAGAATACAAATTTACAATTTTTTATTTAAAATTTAGGTCTAAGAATCTTCCAGGTTGTTAAGGTTAGGTCGTGCTAGAGATGTAAATTATGGCTTCTCTACCCCTCGTTCTGTTGAAAAAATTAAAATTTTTTAATTATTGGGCAATATATTTTGAAAATAATGCTTAGATCTATTCACGAAGTGATTTAGGCCTTCCCGGTAATACGAGGATTTTTTTTCTTTTTTTTGTAGATGCTTGGTGGCTGAAAATGCTAAGCTGGCCTTCTAGTGTTCACAGTGCGACCACAAGAAAGTTTTGAAATGTAGGCTCTGTAAATGATTTTGGCTTAAAGTAGGTAGCAATGTCTTGAGCATACTTAGCAGCATCAAAAATCTGACGAGTCTAACGCATTCCTGGGTTAACATGCCTACATGTGAAGTGTTGACCAAACAATCGATTTCTTAATAGCACTGATGCCAGGTTTTTTAAAATACCTAAAATAGCAAGGTGGTCTTTGCGACTCTAGCTGACATTGTTTTGTTTTAATGATTTTTAGGAAGAAAGAGTTGGACAGCTTACATTTAAGATAAGCGATCTAAATCAGAGATCGGATCGCCGTATCCGTGAACGTTTGAATCGTCACGTAATTTGCAAGTATGTTCTTGCTAGATCTACCAACAACATAATACAAATTACGTGATCAGCCATCCGTTCACAGATGCGGCAATTCGACCGCAGGATTTCATTCCTTAACAGAAATCAGATAAAGTGTCAGACAGAGGACATAGCAATACGCAGACAATTTATGTTTACCGACGGCCACAATAGTCGTAATAGCCTGCAGGTCTAAGCAAAGTCATCAAGAATAAAAAATTCCAAAACTGTTTAGCTCAACGAATTAAACTGAAGTGAAGGTTGGTGCATATGAAATGGCCGTTTTTTGAATTAAACTTTAAGCACTTGTAACTTTTGGAAAAATTATCATGATTAATCAAAGCCAATGGCGGGCTTTGATACATTTTTGCCACCGCGATAAGGATGCGTTGTTGCTATTCTTTTAAGAACTAGCATTCCTGGAACTTATGAAGTCATCGAATGCATTTTTGACAACAGCTTTGTATCTACTTGTATGTGCTTTCTCCACAATAAAATGATTCAACTGCTAGAAGCAGAGTTTCGTACTGCAGTTGATGCACAGTTGTACGTGATACGCGTGGTTTCACGTTACCATGGAGCAGTATAACCTCATGTTGTTAAGCAATACACGCTGCTAAGCCATCAATTTTGCATGCATATATTGTTCTTCCAAGGAGTACTTCTCTGCATTTATTGTTTCACCAGGTTTCAAGAAGGTATAGTGAACGGCACTTGCTGCACACCATTCTTTGGGTGAAAACCTTGCCCTTGGCTTGTGCCTTGATGCTTCGTCGATATCAACACACTGCGCAGATCATCAACGATTTATCACAGAAGATCCACTTATCATAACAAATAACAATTTTATGCATAAATGTGTTTTTTTTCGTTTCAAGCAAGCAGAGAAGAGCAAACTTCCAGTCGTCGTATCTTGTTCCGTTCTATAAATTCGCGTGGAACCCATTTATCCAGCTTGTTTACTTTACCAAATACTTTTAAATGCTGAGTAACTATTGAATAGTGAACGCCTAGTTGCTCCGCAGTGTCTTCAACAGTTTCACGTCCATCGAATTCCACCAAAACTCTCAGCTTGTCGTTGTTTATGGCCGCTTTAGGGTTATCACGAGGCTCATTTTCAAGGATTACATCTCCTGAACGAAATTTGTCAAACCAACAACTCCTAGTTGTTCGTGCATCAGTTGCGCTTTCTCCAAACGTCCTGTTAATGTTTCTGACTGTTTCTGCTGCATTATTTCCAAGTATAAACACGTAAAACAAATTACTCTTACTTAAAGTGTAAGTCGGCCACGCGTTATAGTAGTTTTGGAAGAAGCATTGGCGGATGTCTTTATGGGGTTAGAAAAGACTTGCGTAACATTGCTGTGGAACATTTCTTTGATAAGGTGGGTGGCGTAGATATTGTCCGATTCAAAACAAGAACACTTAATTTTACAAAAGTACCGCTTTACATTCGCGGTGCAAACTGGAACAAGGAATTCAATGTGGTGAAGAATTTATTCGGCGAACGAGATATAATCAATCCGATGTTAATTGGGGATGTTAATGTACGAATTGGTCGACTACAACAAACCATTGAAGAATGTTACAAAGCTTTGTTTGCCGCAGGTACAGATACGAGATTTTCGCACGATGCAACAATAAACGCGAAAGGCAGAGAATTTCTCGATTTCTGCGATGGCTATGGGTTAATAGTTTTCAATGGAAGGACAATTGGAGATACTGAAGGAAACCTTACATTTATCTCTAACGTAGGAAAATCTGTTAATATGTGCCGCCTCGCAAGAAATCTGATAAAAAAATACGAAGTTGCAGAGAAAATGTGGACTGATCACCTCCCAATTCAACTTAGCCTTAACTTAAGGTCCGCGACAAATACTAGGAAAAGGCTTAGTCTTTTACCTAAACTGTTATGGAGACCCATAGCTAAAGAGCGCTACGTGACAAAATTGAACGAGAACATACAAATGTTAGCACAACATAAATCTGAATTTGATTTGAAAGATTTAGAATTAATAATAAAGCAGTCTACCCCATTGCAACTAAAATCAAATAGAAAATCAAATTTTAGAAGCGAATGGTGGTGGATGGAAGCAGTGTAGATGAGATCTTTGGCGTAAGCATTGTGTTTCCTATATTTAAAAAGGGAGATGCTAATCAACCTTGTTAATACAGAGGCATATCCTTTATGAACTGTATAGCCAAAATCATGATGGGTATTATAAACGAGCGGTTGTCAGTATGGGTTGAAGAACATAGGAAACTAAACGAATACCAAGCTGGATTTCGCAAACAGTACTCGACAACAGACAACATCTACAACCTAACGGCAATAATCCAACTAAAATTCACAGAAAACAAGAAAGTGTATGCGTTTTTTATAGATTTCAAGGCAGCGTTCGACAAAGTGCCAAGAAAGCTCCTAATGTACAAACTTCTCGAAATAGGAGTGTCTTCAAAAATAGTTCGTTTTTTACAAAGTGTATATAAAAACACAAACTCAGTGGTGTGGACTGGATGTGAACTCTCAGACTCTTTTGAAACACATACTGGCGTGAAACAAGGATGCTTGCTATCACCATTACTTTTTGCGTTGTATCTTAATGATCTGCATGAACATCTGGGAGGAGGATTATATTTAGGCTCGCTAAACATAAGGCTACTACTGTATGCCGATGATGTCAAAACTTTGCAAAGGATGATCAATAAATTAGATACATACTGCGATACATAGGGTACGGAAGTTAATATGAGCAAGAGCGAAGTTATGGTTTTCAGAAGAGGCGGGAGACTAGGAAGACAAGAGAAGTGAACGTACAAGGGTGAACCAGTGAAAATTGCTGCTGAGTATAAGTATTTAGGAGTAATACTAACACCAGGAATGTCCTTTTTAAAGCATATTAAAAGTAGAAACGCTGCAGCTAAAGCTAGCATAAATGCTGCATGGAAAGACTTCTTTAAAAAGAAACAGGTCACGCTTAGATCGAAGTGGAAGTTGTTTCTAGCTGCCTGGAGAGCAGTACAAACATATACAGCGCAAGTATGGGTGTATTCTTGCAACGATATTTTGTAAAACGTACATTAAAACTACCTGAGTTTACTCCAAACAACGTGATAGCGCTAGAAACTGGAGCAGAAGAAAGCCATATTTACACCTTAAATCTACATATGCGTTATATTGTAAAGACGCTTTTTGAATACGATGTAGAGAGGCTTCCACATAAACTCTCAAACATGATAAAGACTAAAAAGCTTTTTTGGTTCAAAGAGCTTCAAAGGTTGGGGTTAGACTTAGGCCTAAACTGGGAACATGAACACCTTTCCCAAAACGAGTGGCATAGTAAATGCATAGTACTAAGTGAAAATCTGAAGCAGCGTATATATCACCAGCATGTATCCAAAGCCAAAGATAGCGAAACGCGAATCTACAAAAACCTCGATTTTACTAAAGGCAACGCTTATTGCAATGACAACAGCCGGCAAAGTGATATTAGCTGGATTATTAAAACGCGAGCAGACCTTATTCGCCTAAATGGAAATAGCTTTAACATTGGAGATACAAGACTATGCACGCTCTGCAATTTAAGGGAAGAAGAAACAATCCAGCATTTTATGGGCAGATGCCAGGTGCTTAGGGAGTTTAGATGCAAATACTTTAATAAAAATATGCTCTCAGAAGAGGAAATAATTAATATTTTAAATGGAGGCTTAGATGAAAATTGGAAAAACGTTGTTAACTATATAACTTCCGGTTTAAATTATAGAAAGCTAATAACAGAAGAATTTGATTAAATTACAGAAGAATGAATTAAAAGTAAACAGACTTCTCTACCGACAGACGGTTCAATCCATGTCGTATGTTCTTTAATACTATGTAACAAATTACTCGTATTTGGCTCTTTTTCATTATTTTAAGTTGACTGGTCACAAAAACATGAGTTTGGAAGACCAAGGTTGCCACTTTCATATGGCGTATAGCAACTGTCGCATTCTGTTCGGTTTTACGTATTCAAATATTCAGAATGTTCCCAATCTGCGAAAACGTCCATTTCATATGAAAAAATCTAATATAAACGTAAGAAGTTAAAGTAATTTAAGAAAAATGGTCTTATTGGGCCAAGAAAAGAGTTAAATTGCTCTGTTGCAAGTCTGATGAGCAAAGTTGGACTTCTGTTCAGAGCTGAAAACTTTTAAACGAGACAAAAATTGTTTAATCAATTATTAAAGAAATCAATAGCAAGGATGTTGAAAATGCCGCCGGCAATTGATGTATCAACCCGTGTGCTATTAGTGGCTTTAAGTTTATACTTTCTTGAGAACATTTCTCTCTGTAAGGAACTTAAAGAAAGCAGTCCTGAATTCTTATTCGCCTGCGGAGATGATCTTAGTAATACGTAATTTGTCCGGCCTTTCGTCAATCACCTACGGCAGACTTACCTGGTAGAAGATCAGTGAGAGTTTTTCCTTGCTATTTTACCATTTGCTAGCTATTTTTCGTTTCAACTTTCGAGTAATTTAAAGGCAAGGCACAGGTTCTATATACTCTTCCATAGGTATGAAAAAATATCGATTCAACAATATTTTACATGCACAACGAGATTAAGTGGAGGGTAGAGTTGCCGCTGAACAATTTAAAACGACAATTGTAACAAAATTTATCAACCTTTTTTTTTATTAATGTATCTTCGAAGCAGCTAAGCTTCGGGAAAGGACTGACGGCGTATGTCCCGATATCATATGAAAACCTTAGCATAATGAATACGCCAAAGAAGCGACAATATAGTACGTACATTTGGAACCGAATATGGAACCAGCTAAGACCCCTTTTGGAAATGTTAAACGGTTTTTCGCTGGCGTGTGATAAGAAAAAGCTACGGAGGTGGAGAGAACATTTTCCCACCATTCTAGAATGAGCCATCCGATGTGTTAAAGTCCTGGATTCAAATTGCACCGCGATGAAAATGATTGGAATATGCTCCGGAATTTAATTTCATTTCTGTTTGCACACAAGATCAATAGTTGTACTGAAAACACTTCTCTTTTGAGATGTGCATCTGAAAGTCATATTTTGATAAAGCGCTTCTTGTTTTGAGTTGCGTGTTCCACCCAGTGCCTATGGTCAACAGGTTATTCAACAACCTGTATCAACTGCCAGGAGGAAGAATACATTTCACTTCAACATATTCGAAGAGTCTTGCAATTCACCAGATCCTTATTAAAATCGTCAAAACCTGGGGAACAACCCAAGACTACGTGTTAGTTGGTTGCTAAATTGTCCAGGGGATACATTTTGACTCAATGGAAGTGCATACATTTTAGACAATTGACAAAAACCTGGCATTTACTTTTCTACATGGGGTTGTAGGGTTAATTAATGGATAGGTTAGGTTAGGTTGAAGTGGCTGCCAGCTGAGAATCACCAACACAATTTGACCAATAATAGGTCCATTGTGACACCACGTGGATCATGGGAAAAAGTTTCTCTCTACCTACTCGTTAAATTGTTTTTAACTTCTTATGAAGCGTAGGAGGCTCTTAATATCGATGTCTATCAGGTCGCCAATATCATTGTAATAAGGGGCTTCTAGGTGAAGCTTCCTTCTACGGGAGAGAGCTGGGTAGAAACAAAGAAAGTGAGAAATAGTTTCTTCCCCTTCTCCATCCATGCAGCTTCTGCAAAAATCGTTCGCAAAGAGGCCCAACCTTGTATCATACTTGCGTATTAGACAGTGCACAGTGATGACACCTATTATTGCGCCGATATGCAATCTGTTGAGAGAAATCGAATTCTTAGAACGTTTTAGATCCAGCTTTGGCCAAATCTATTTTGTGTGGGTCCACTTGCAGCATGCTTGCCTATGAGACAGCGTCCAGTGATGACGCCTATTGTAGCGTCGGTATGCAATCTGTTGAAAGAAATCAAATTATTAGAGTTTTAGGTCCAGCTTTGGCCAAATCCGTTTTGTCGCTAGAATTGTAGGACGACTTTTAGACAATTGATAAAAACCTGGCATTTACTTTTCTACATGGGGTTGTAGGGTTAATTAATGGATAGGTTAGGTTAGGTTGAAGTGGCTGCCAGCTGAGAATCACCAACACAATTTGACCAATAATAGGTCCATTGTGACACCACGTGGATCATGGGAAAAAGTTTCTCTCTACCTACTCGTTAAATTGTTTTTAACTTCTTATGAAGCGTAGGAGGCTCTTAATATCGATGTCTATCAGGTCGCCAATATCATTGTAATAAGGGGCTTCTAGGTGAAGCTTCCTTCTACGGGAGAGAGCTGGGTAGAAACAAAGAAAGTGAGAAATAGTTTCTTCCCCTTCTCCATCCATGCAGCTTCTGCAAAAATCGTTCGCAAAGAGGCCCAACCTTGTATCATACTTGCGTATTAGACAGTGCACAGTGATGACACCTATTATTGCGCCGATATGCAATCTGTTGAGAGAAATCGAATTCTTAGAACGTTTTAGATCCAGCTTTGGCCAAATCTATTTTGTGTGGGTCCACTTGCAGCATGCTTGCCTATCAGACGGTGTCCAGTGATGACGCCTATTGTAGCGCCGATATGCAATCTGTTGAAAGAAATCAAATTATTAGAGTTTTAGGTCCAGCTTTGGCCAAATCCGTTTTGTCGCTAGAAATGTAGGACGACTTGTCCACCTAGGATTTGTACTCTCGATAGCATAAGTAGTGATTGGTATACCTAAGGAGTCTTTGTCCGGCCGGATGGGTATAGTTGTTTCTATTCTGGTGAGTTCATCGGCCTCAAAATTCCCTGGAATGTCTATATGCCCCGGCACCCAACATAGGTGGATATTGAGCTGCTCAGCCATCTCCGCGAGAGACGATCGGCAGTGTAGAGCTACTAAGGGATTTATAGAGGTCGATTCCACGGGTTTGATTGCTGCTTGGCCGTCTGAAAAGATGCAGATATCTCTGGCAGATATCACATTTTTTTTAAGCCAAGATAAAACTTCTTTAATCACCATTATTTCCGTCGGATACACTACAATCATGTGGTAGACGGAAGGAGGGCTTAAACTTAAGCCTGTCAGAGAAAAGCGTCCACCAATTCCGTCCTAACTTTTTGAGCCATCAGCGTAGAATGGATCGACCCATCTTCTAAAAATGCATTGCTGTTCCAAAGTGATCTGGTGACGAGGATGTTTTTGTCAAAATTTGGACGTGGGATAGTGTAGTCCGTGTTTTTGGAAGAGATTCTGAATTTATTCAGAATAGAGGCGTGGCCAAATTCTTTTCTTGACCACCGCTGAGTAGCTTCGAGACGAACGGCTGCTGGATAATACTAATTGGATATAATGGCAGCAGCAAATAATGGCCAACACCAACACGCCAAAGAAACATGGTAGTGGAGTGATGAAGCTAAGAAAGGGATAAATGAGAAGAAAGCGGCTTCCAAAGCTTTTTCAAAGTGCTCCTTTAATAATAGAGACGAAAAAGCTCGCCTCGAAGTGGAATACAGATTTTGCAAGAAAAAAGCGAAAAAGAACTGCGCCCACCTTCAAGCAGAGAGTACGGAGAGCCTGTATCGGGAATTGAAGAAAATATCTTCCCCGGTTACTGATGCAAGCCAGGCTATCCAGGAGCTGCGAAGACACAATATGAACAAGAGCGCAACCATCTTCAAAATAGCCGCTCAAAGAAGGAGGAATGCTCAGGAGATTCGTTCGCCAAAGTTCATTAACAATGCGCATAGTCAGCTTCTTGTGGATTACGACAAAATTCTGCAGAGGTGACGGCAGTATTGTGAAGAACTTTTAAATGAACAGTTTCCTCGGCTATACTTTCCAAGAGTCACCCCTTACAGTGAAGAAATACTCGACATTACAGTCGAAGAAGTTAGTGAAGCGGTCAAATGCTTAAAAAAATGAAAAGCGGTTGGATTGGGACAGACGAGATGCCATCTGAGTTCTGGAAGAAGATGGGAGACATCGGGTTCAGATGGCTCAGAATTCTCATCTCGAAATTTGTGAGAGGTGACCCAATGCCGAATCAATGGAGGGAAAGTTACCTTCTCCCTGTATACAAAGGGAAGGGTGATACGCGAAACTGTGATAACTACCGTTCGATCAAGCTGATGTCACACATCATGAAGATTGTTGAGCAGGTGTTGGGGTATTAGGTGGCCGACTGTGAAAAATATTACGGTTATCTGATGATCAGTGCAGGTTTATCGCGGGTAAATCAACCATAGATGCAATCCAAAGTATAAGGATCATAATAGAAAAACATCTTGATTCCTTAAAGGATTTGCATATTGCATTGGTTAACTTTGAAAACGCATTCAACAGACAACCACGAGAACTGATATGGGTGGCGCTAAGATATCGAGGTGTATGTACAGATGATCATGGACACGTACGAAAGAGCCAAGACGAAAGTAAGACGCCTCGCTGGAGTAACCGAAGATTTCCCAATCAAAGTCGGGTGCACCAGGGAAGCGTTTTAAGTCGTTTGCTCTTTATTATAGTCATTAACTATATGCTTGAAGGTTAAGTGATGGACCCCAAGGTACATCAGTTATTCTTTGCTGACGATGGAGCCATCATAAGTGAGGATCCTACATCCGTGCAACGAGCACTTGATGTATGGGTGGACGTTTTGGAGGGAAATGAGAGTCGCATTAGTTCAAAAAAGACAGAGTACTTGTGCTGCCCGTTCTCTGCTCCACTCAGGCCTATTCTAGATATTTATTTGAATGGAACAGTGGTTCCCAATTGCGAAGAGCTCAAATATCTGGGATTTATGATCAGTAGCAAAGCAACCTGTGATGACGACATTTATCATCGCGTAAGCGTAGGGTAGATGAAGTGGCGAGAAAGCTCCGCTATCTTCTGTGACCGAAAAATCCACCCTAAGTTGAAAGGAAGGCTCTTCACCGCAGTTGTGCATCCAGCGCTCACATACGGTTCACAATGTTGGACGATGTATAAAAAGTATGAGAGTAAATTAACGGCAGCTGAGATGAAGATGCTTCGCATGACAGCAGGAGTGACAAAGCTTGATCGAATAAGAAGTTCTAAGATCCGTGGAAGCCTTTACGTCAAGGAAACCATCGTACAAAAGACAGAGCGCGACCGGCTCGGCTGATATTGCCACGTTCAAATAAGAGATCATTTGAACCCTGTTAAAAAGTCATTATCAATGAACGTTCCAAAGACATTGCGAGGTAGGAGAGGGAGGCCTATAAACGCCTGGATCACACAAATGCCGACGACATCGAAATTTCATTGGCCTCAGTAACCGTGTGATCAAAAATCGGGAGTCCTGCCGATATTTTCTGAGGTCAAACAGGAGAACCCCACACGCGGATCAGTAGGAATGCGATGAAATGCGGGGGTTAGATCCCTTCTTTTCGGATCATAGCCTCGCTGAAAAAAAGGAGGAAACTGAAGAAAAATGGCAGCAGCAAAAGCCTCAGAAATATTTTCCTCCCAAAGCTTTATATTCAATATACAGCAAATTTAAAAATGTAGCCAGTGTAAAAATTGAACAACAATTTTTATTTGGCACAGTCGTATTAGAAGAAGTTTCACTTCTTAAAGTTGGTAAGGACGCTTGCACGCCTAACTCAGGAATTACTGAACAATTTTTTGTTATAGTTTAGTTAGCGCTAAAAAATAAAGAGCTTATGTCCTATGGTGCACTGATAAGTAAGCAGTGATCATAGAGAGCAAGTAAGAAAAAGAGCAATTAACACTGGTAGTGATTTATACACGCATAAAATTATACTAAGCACACCTTTTTTTCTTTTCTTCTTGGTGCACAGTACATGACGTAATCGAGTTGCGATTTGGTTTGTACATATCCAGCCCTGTGTAATAGAACAATCATAATCAAAGCATTTCGCATGACCTCCCATAAGCATTGCATCAAGGCGTTAATCCGTTATTGATTGTGATTTGGTATGCATTTACCACAGAGCAATCACAACTATGTTCCACTCGGTGCGATAAAAAACTCGGTACGTATGAATGATTTGAGCATGAAACTACAGTATGATAGGTTGATATCTGGTCAGTATCACTGAAAACTAATAAGCACGCAGTATGTGTATCATGTGGAGTCATCCGCCGTGTGCGATACAGTAAATCATAGTGACCAGCTGATCAATTATATTATAGAACAATCACAACTGCTCTTGGTCAGTGAGAAAAATAGAGTGATGTCTAGCAGTGATCGCAATCACTGTCTCACCTTTGGTGTTGTCAAGTATTTAGCTCAGAAAAAACATCCCCTTATAACTTGTAATTGATAAATAAATTGAAGCTAATTAAGTCGTTATTCATAATCTATTCATTTCTAAAACCAAAATCGAGGTTTGAACAGTTTGAAATAGCGTTTTCTAAGGTTATGCATGGAACCGTAGATTGTCTCAAAATGAATAATGTTACTAATTCGCACTGAATTATTTTCTTCATATACACAGAACCCAAATGATTAAGAAATCTTTCTTTCTACTGGAGAACGCTTCGAATTTGATAGAACTATAACTGAGGCTTTAATTTTTTGAAAGATGGATATAACAATTTTAATTGAGCTTATTGTTAGGTTTCCTTGTCGTGGTTCCAAAAGTATTCGTCATATAAAATAGTAGTGCATAGTGATTTGAATTGTTTACATCATCATATGTTGCTTTATGTAACAATGTTCTAACAATATTATTCTAATTTTGTTCGGTATCCCTTTTTTGCTTATTTCTATTCAAAGATACTTGTGGAATGCATGTGTATCTATTTCGCAATTCTACCTACCCGACTGAGCGCAAATCCTCGGCAGCACAGCAAATTAAATATTCACCACGCTCTCATTAAAAGTCGAATCGAAAAATAAAAATCTCGGTCGGCAGTAAAATCTTTTGTTCCAATGCATCTCGATTATTCTCACTTCAGCTCACTTTGTAATCAGCTGTCATCACTTGGATTGTCTTGCGGAGGTTTTCCTCTTCTTTTTTGCGGCAATTTTTCTGTAACTCAACTTAAGTGCTGGCGTCCCAAGGAATTCAATTTTCTCGCCTTTTTATGGCCCCAACGCGCAACCCTGGACCGCACTGGCCGCACAAAAAAAAACTATGTGGAATAATTCATGACACCTTAGAGTGCTCCATGTCCACCTATGGGCAGGGTCGACCGAGTATCACATGCACTCGCGCGTATTTCGCGAACAGTTGTATAATTTAATGAAAAATTGTTAACAATATTTTCCACTGGGAGTGGGTTTTTCTGAGGCTGGGTCCAGTGATGCACTCCTGTGGTTCCTCGCGCACAGAGATTGAGACATCAATCTGACAACAGCCTTTGGCTAAGGTCAATCATTTTCTTTGTTCATTCGTATTGCATTGTATCTGTAAGATGACGTTGTTGTTGTTGTTATTGTTGGAGGAATCAAAATGATTCGCATAAATTTTGCGCTTTCAACGATTCCGATGGTGTGGAAGAAAAATTGCTGAATCTATTATTGGGATATCTTGGCCGTCGTGTCGTTGAGAAATCGGTTGTGGAAAAGCGCTGCTGTTGCTGCTGCTCTTGGAACTCAATTATGTGCGCGCTGAAGTTTGACGTTGTAATGTGTCAATTTCAATTGTGGATTCTGTTTCATTTGCGGTTAAACCCGTATAACTTGTCTTCGGATGACAGTTGCTATATGTCAGCTCGCTGGCATTGGCATCCACTGGATGGGAAACCTTATTACATTCAGCTGAGGTGTCTCTATTCCCCCGGCCAAGCAATTTAACGCAATAACACTTCAAGGCCTTTAAGGATGAAATATCTCCGCAGCAGACAGAGTGTAATCAAAAAGTTTGTTTTGGTATAATCGTTTTGGTCGAGAACGGGGGATAAGCCGCAGGAGGCGGCACAACAAGTGCGCCACCCCATTTCATTGGCGGCGCCCCGTTGAGCGAAAAATCACATTTGAATGAGAACGATGCATACAAATGTGCCCCCATTCGGATCAGCTTTACTGTCGGCCATTATGGCGACGTCGAATTGACTGACACTTATGTGGCGGGTCCAGTGATTGTGTCGAAATGTATGTGAAAACAATCGACAGCGAGATTCATTTCGATAGCAACCCACACACACCCCAGCAGGGGTGATAGCATCCCGTGGCGCGAGGATGGCTCTATACACAAATGCGTTGTACATTCGCGGGACTGGCTAAAGGCCTCTGAATGGACATGGACACAATCACCACTCCATTAGGCGGAAATATCGCTTAATTGCTTCCCAAACACACTGCAGGAGGTTGAACCGTGAAGCTAGATGCTCATGCGGATAGATGTTAAAGGGACGGAAAGGGAATATTTAATAAAATGATCCAAATAATACTGTTAAGATCTTAACAATTGGAAAGATTATTGCGGTCTAATTAATATTCAGATGATAATTAAATATTTATGGTATACGTTTTGGTGTTTGCTTTAGTAATGGGCTTCATCATGGAATTGAAAATTGTGGAAGCTGACGACAGGCTCCATCTACGCCCAGTGAGTGGATAATCCACTAAGGGTTCGTACCGTCAAGTTTTTTACTCTCGTACAAGTATGTATATAGAAAAATATGTGAATACTTAAGTAGTTTAGATTTATACAGATCAGATTGTAGAGGGCACTCGATCCTTAAAATTGAATAACAAGGGCTGTGACGTATGGCCGAAACTTTTATTGATGACTTTTCCACATAAATCGGTCTGGATTTCAGCAATGTCTTGAATGACTAATAAATTATGAATTATGAATTATAAGCGCTTTAAATCGAACAATCTTGCCGGCCAGTTAACACCATTGAGCAAAACTTTTCCCTCACATACATAGCATCATATTGCTGGAACCACATTTGTCCTTGAACGACTACCAAGGGTAACTTCACCATGTGACTGCCAGATCCCACCTCAACGATCAAACTTCCTAGCTCTCTTAACTTTGAACCTGTGGCCGAAACTAAATTAGAACTTATTTTTATCAATTTTACGTTTTTAAGCTTATCTAAATATTCCCGTTCGTTTATAATCGATGCAGCTGCACCTGTATCCACCTCCATAGACGGCTCCACTTCATTAACTACCACTGATATCTCCCGAACTTGATTTTCACTGTTCTCACTGGTGATCTTTTTTATATTGGCTTTGTTAAATCGACACTTGATTGCCACATGGCCTTTTTTATTACACGCAGAACACTGCCAATTTCTTGCCGGACATCTAGATTCCACGTGGTCACCACGGCCGCATCTGCTACACTCCTTCTGGGTCACATGTTGGTTATGCTTATTACCTTGATGTTGCTGCGCCCTTAACATTTTCCTATATAGCTTTTGATTAGCTGCACTATTATATACGGCATGCTGATGCATTGGTTGAATATATCTAGATACCAACTCGGACGACTCCATGTTTTGTGCCCTGGAGCAACATTTCTCGAACGTGAGTGAATCATCCCTCAAGCTCAACAGTACTTCTTGGATTTTGTCACTTTTGTAATCCTATCGCTGCCCTTAGCCTTGATCTATCTAATTCAATTATCTCCCCAGATTTTCTGCGATCTGTGGCCTGTGTCCACAAGGCCTGTGTCCACAAGGCCTTAGACACCCTGTGACCATCTAAGTTTGACCATCTTAGATTAGTCGTGTCAATGATTTTATCCCGAATAATTCCCTTAGCCACGCACCCTGGTGGTTTAATACTACCAATTATATCTCTACGTGGGAGCCCCGCTCCTCTTTTAGCCAGCGCGTCGGCTTGCTCGTTGCCTTCGATATCGCTGTGTCCAGGTACCCAACATAATCTGACTCGGTTCTGTGTACATAATGTACCATTGTGCGGCAATTCCTGATTATCTCAGATTTGGTGACGTAAGACTCTAGCGCTTTTAGCGCAGCCTGACTGTCAATGTAGATGGCGATATTCTTATCGGATATTGATCCCATCTCAAGTAATTCCGCAGCTTTAAGTACAGCTAGAACCTCTGCTTGGAACACACTGCATGTGTCCGGAAGTCTCAGGGCCACCTGTAGGTTCGTATCTCTCGAGTAAATACCTGACCCCGTGCCCTCACTGGTCTTAGAACCATCAGTGTATATTGCAATCTCGTTATGGAGAGACTGTCTTTTTTGCCACTCCTCTCTAATAGGATACAGTACTTCGTATGGTGTGTCGTAGCTTAAGGTGCCAAGTATATCGTCCGATTCGTCAGGGATTCCGGGAAAAGATTCCTTGAGAATGGAGCTGTGTCCTACGTTATTAGTCCTGAAGAGACCAACGTTAGTGAGCCGAAGCGCACTGTTGCCCGCTTGAAATTTAATTTGTAGGTCTAATGGTAAAAGATACAGGAAGATCTCGAGTGCAGCCGTAGGTGTTGTGCGTAGAGCACCTGTGATGGCAATGCAAGCTGTTCTTTGTACCATGGCCAACATATCCCGTGTGTTTTTCGTATTCGTTGCCACCACACAAGAGCCCCATACGTAAGGATGGGTCTGACTATCATGATGTATAGCCATTTTTTCCCCGCGGTCCGCTTACAGATGAAGAGAGCACTATATGCTTTGCGGACTCGTTCCTGTATGTTAAGTTTCCAATTTAGTTTCCTAAGTACGCCACTAGTACTATTAGATACTATAATGACGCACAAGATATTATGCACAAATTGCTTGAGTATCAGGCAATTGCCCACAAACGAAGAAAATGTTTACACAGATACTTTTCCAAAGACTTGAAGGATATAGATTTTATTGAATATGGCACAAAAACTAAGTGCTTAGAGAATGTAGTGTTTTCGTATCGAGAGCGAAAACCATAGCGGTGGACCCATTATGATGGCTAGTATATTATAATTTACCTAACCTAACCAAACCTAACCTAACCTAACCTAAGAAAAGTTAGCGGTATTCCCTGCAAAAAAAAAAAAAATCTTTTTTATATTTAACTTTAAAAATCGATCATCCCTTTTGGAAACCCATTTAGATACTATATAGGTAAACAGCCTAAATGGTTTTCTTTTGAAAAATTTCTGGGGATTTAACCAGCAATTTTCGATTTCAGAGTTAAATAATGGAAAGTATGCCATCATATGATTCCTTGAATGCTTTTTAAATTCGTTCCCCTTAATGAACACGCAAGTTGTCATCTCAGACAAATTCAAAATTTCTGGAATAGCAGCGCATCCCACACTTTTCAGCCGGCACATTTCTCAAGTGAAGACATCTCATTCCGTCGTGGCTTGGCATCCCGCAGCACAGCACAGCACATCCACGCAAATGTCCTGTCGTCTTTAAAAAAAAATGCATCTTTTGGCTTTTCGTGGAATTGCCACTGCACGAGCGCGTTTCATGTCTGAAGATTTTTATCGCACTTTGTGTATGAATGCACATCCAACAATGCACCCCCCATTCAAGGGGGTTGCACTATGCCTGTGTATGAATTTTCCCAACTCAATGCAACAGAAAATTAAGTAGCAGGCAATAACTAATTACATTCGCAATTATTTCATGTTTCGGCCAATTTAGTGGGACAAATTTATCAGTGCGGTGTCATCTACTTAGAATTGATTGCGTCCGACCTACGCGTGCTTCGTCGCGCTGTTCTCTCACTGAATGGAAGAGGAGCGCTCTATGGTGCACCATGGCACTATGCCACGTCGTCATCGGTCGGCCACAAATGGCTGCTGAAACAACTCTCTGTAACCAAAAGTGAAACATGAATTGTATCTCTGGCCATGAGTGGCGAACAAATGAAAATTTCAGCATCAAATTTATTCAAAAATTTCATTCTGCCCGGATTCAGATGAATTGCAAAATGGGAACAATTAAGATTCGTAATTTGATTGTGAAAGAGAGAGGCCTTCAGTTAGTGTATGAAATGGAGTCAGTCACAGATGAGGAATGCATTTGGATAGACAGAGGTACCCTTTGTTTCGAGACGAGTCTCCTACTGACGTGGGGATGTGTTAAAATCATTATTTTCACACAAAGTATCTGAAGTAGGACGGGGATCACTTTCCCAAGCTGCAATTAAAAATCCGGCAAATTAACCTCGTTCCACAATCTCGCTCTCGATACGCTCAATTTTTAATTGCGCTAATTAAAATATTGCCCCCGAATATAAGTACGCACCTCTCTGGCTGCCGCTGTGTGGTGGCAATTAAGCGCACTTTTGCTCCATCCTGTGTAGAAGTTGGGTAATTTTTTAATTGCAAATAAAATGAATAGAATTATCATTATTAACCCAGTCCCGTCGTCAGATGCATTTCGATACGTCTATTAATTTTTCCTCGAAATGAGCAACCACACACACAGCGAAGAAGACGCACGTTTGCCTTAACACCCACAACCATGCCACACTATTGGCTGGCTGACAGCAACGGCGGGTGGGCAATTAAGGCGCTCGTAGCTATTGTTGCAGCAATAACTCAATTGAGTCGATTTCAAGTAGCATCTAATTACAGTGTGAGGTGAAATTTCATTTTCAATTAAAACTTTTTGAATTAATGATTTGAAATTTTCGTGGAAATTGATAATAAAACGCAAATTACCATCGACAGATAGAGAGAAGGCAGAGAAAAGTCAATGCACGGCGCCAAGGCACTGAAACGCAATTTGATAGCTGAACCCGGTGCCAGATATGAGAGTTCTTATTAAATTATTTCAAATTTGATTGTAACGAATTGAGTTTTGAAAAGGAGGTGGAAGGTGCAAAATTTTTGTTGGTAAAACCACTTCTGACGGGGAGTTTTTTTACTCTAAACTTCTTATCAAGGAAAGAAAGATGAATAAGGCATTTATGAGTATGACAGCTTCGACATTTTTATACTGCACTGATTGCAGACAGATTCTACTCGCCTTTATACCATAGTACCGAAAGACTCAATCACGAGCCACTCGCGAACGAGCCAAAAAATACGACTCACAAAAAAACAAAGATCGTGCTGTTGAGCTTAGAAAATTGACTCTCAAAAATAGTTCTTTTGGTCGCTAGCCACGAGCTAATAACTTTTGTTTCTTAAATATTCACACTTGTGAGTATATCATTACCATTACCGGCTATAAGTCGGTCACGAGCGTTCGCATACGGCTCGCGACCCGGAGTCGTTTTCAGATGGTTCGCGAGCGTGAGCGCTACTTAAAAACTGAAACACTCGCGAGTAATTTAAAAACGCGTCTGGCTCACCAACCGAAAATAAGACGATTTTTCGTACATTACTTGATAGTTTGTATATATCAGTGTGTTGAAGTCGGCACATATGTCCAAGATTGGGTGTAATTTTTGTGGTGGCAACTTATTATATTTCCATCTTGGACTAGTGAATGTCTAACTATATACTATAACTTCAAATCTTTTGCAGTATGGGACACGAAGCTTGGTAATAGCCATGGTATCCAGAGCAATTATATCCGCCTGAATTGTGGTATGAAAAAAAGTTCAACAAAGACTACCTTTACTGAAGCGGCCAACGACTAGTATGTAAATTCTTTTACTACATTGCCATACAAGATCCGATGGACGTTAAACGGCGAGTAAAAGGAAAAATTTATGTTGTGTAGTTTACTGGTGGCTCAAAGGAGGACACAGCCGTGTTGTTTTTGGATCTGTCTAAGAACCTTAAAATCACTACAAATACATTCCAGTATTTTCTAAGTTTAGGTTCATCTTATTCAAATATATAATCGAACCGAAACCTGAGCTCTCGTATCAGAAAGTGAGTTTTTGTTTAATAAAAGGGGAAATCCAAATCTCAAAACATTCAGAAGCGATATTGTACCCTAATATTTGATGATAGTGATGGTTGTGGTAGATTTTCCTTGCTGTTCCCTGCTGAGGCTTGAACGAGCACACTTTGGGTCTCAAGCGAACGCATTATTTACTACATCACTACCACCCTTCACCAAAAGCCGGGTATGTAGGCCCAACAAATAGTATGTCTGTGCGTTGCTTAGAAATGTACTCCAACCATTAAATTCAATGGGTCTGATCCTTAGCTTTCTTATACCATTGAGCATAAATGAACTCTTACTAAGGCGTCTCCAACCAGTTAGAGAAGAAAATAATCTTATCCCTAACATAAATACCAGTTTGGGTTCAGATGTAAGCATTCGAAGATTAACCAGATGGATAGAATTACTGATGTAATTGAGAAAGCACTTGAAGAAAAAAAGAGTTGCTCAAGCGTATTCCTTGACGTCTCGCAAGCCTTTGATAAAGTTGAAATGCAAACTACGATAAGTTCCTCCTGTATGCTTATACGATATTCTAGAATCATATCTCGGGAATAGAATCTTTCTTGTTATATATGGAAACCAAAGAAATTTCGGCCGGCGTACCGCAAGGAAGCGTTCTTGGGCCGCTTGTATACTTGTTATATACCCCTGATATACCGAAAGAAGATGGCACTATCCTCGCTACATTTGCCGATGACACCGCTATCCTAGCAGTAGGCAAAACAATCGAAGAAACGACTGCAAAACGCACTGAATAATGTAAATGAATGGACGAGGGACTGGCGGATCGCCCTCAACGAATCTAAATCTGTTGACGTGAATTTCATTTATAAGAAAACTAATGACTCGTCAATTTTTCTAAACTCGACCCGAATACCTTTTGCAAACGAGGCCAAATACCTGGGAATGACACTCGACGCAAACGAAACGAACTCGAAATTAAATAAAGAGAAATGTACTGGTTACTGGGAAAACATTCCCAGCTCAGTACTGAGAACAAACTGCTTTTATACAAGCAAGTGCTAAAGCCGGTGTGGACCTACGGTATACAACTTTGGGGTTGTACCAAGAAAACAAATGCCAATATTTTACAAACTTTTGAAAATAAAGTGCTAAGAGAAATTGTCCAAGCAGGGATCTCGGAATTCTGACAATCGAAGCTGAAACTAGAAGCCTCACGAGAAAGCAAAGAAACCGACTAATCGGACATGTCAACAATACAGTCCTACAAATTCTGAATGAGAGCAATTTATTGCGCCGACTACAAAGGACGAAGCCTTTTGACTTGGCGAGATAAGGATTAACCGCGTCTATATTGCGGAACATGCAGGATCTTTCAGTGGAAAGCAACCTACCAAACGTTTTGTTTCGTGATAGAAAAATTGCTTGATAAGTTATTACTTAGTTGCGATGTCTAACAAATTTATGTCGAAGGGTGGTGTTCTTTTAGTCAGTAAGAGTCTGACACTACTATGAGCACGCGCTTGCTATTCTCATAGTGTCTATGGAAGATGTTTCACCTACCCTCGGAAAAAAAATAAATAAAAAATAAATAAATGAAATGACTTATGTGTTTAAATGTATTTGTAATTAGGGGAGAAATTATTGTTGGGAAATCACAAATAGGCCATACTACATGCATTTTGCAGGCTCATACTGCAGCCATCCTCCCGGACGGTAGAACAAGCAAACAAAAAAAAAAAAGGAAGAAAATGCAATAGAAAATCTATGCACAGTCTCACCAAAGGAAGACTACGAAGCTCCGAAATGTTGTCAGTCGCATAGATACAAGTATAGATTGTTGCATGAATTCGCCACTGGAAGTGGTATCTGATAAGGTTGAACTACTAATCCTTTTCTGATTCTGGTTAGTGAAGGTTAAGTTGTGATTTGTGGACTTGAGTCACAGGATAGAACTCGCTTGTGCGCATTATTGAATAGTCTTTAGATTGCAGACAATACATACTAGTATCAAAGGAGCGTTTAATAATGTTGAACATGGGGCAATTATGCGAGCGCTCTCAAACTTTTGAATTGCAGCGCCGATTGCCGCCTTGGTTAACCAGTTGTTGGCAAACAGGGTTATCAGCGCTTAGCTGTGTGACGCCGCAGTTTTTCCCCTTCTTTGGAACCTAGCTGCCTACAAAACTTTATCTGGGGTTCATTCTTGACAAGAAACTTAGCTGGAAGCCCAATATCCTTGAAGGTCTGAAAAAAACTGCTACAACTCTACAACTGCTGTAGGAAAGCAATAAGAAATATACGAATTACGCGAATTACATACTGGCTCTATTACTTACTTACTTAGGTGGCGCTTCAGTTCGGGGTGAACCTGGGCCTCAACCAACAAGCCTCTCCATTTAGCTCGGTCTTTAGCTAATTGCCTACAGTTGCGCACTCCAAGTTGGTCGAGGTCCCCTTGAACTTGTGCGCGCCACCTAGGGCGATGATTCCCTCTACTGCGTCGTCCCTCGGCATTAGATTCGAAGACTCTGCGGGACGGAGCGTTGGTGTCCATTCGCTCTACATGTCCTAGCCATCTCTGACGTCCAATACGCACTTTTTTGACTAGGTCGATGTCGCTGTACAGCTCGTATAGTTCGTGATTGTATTTTCTCCTCCAAAACCCGTCAACGCAAACGGGACCGAAAATCTTACGAAGAATTTTTCTCTCGAAGCGACCAAGGATATCTTCATCCTCTTTTAATAAAGTCAATGTTTCAGCGCCGTAAAGCAGGACTGGGATGATCAGGGTCTTATACAGAGACTCTTTAGTTGTTCTAGATAGGGCTTTACTGTTGAATTGCCTTATAAGCCCAAAAAAACAGCGATTGGCAAGAGTTATTCTTCGCTTGATTTCTGCGCTGATGTAGTAGTAGTAGTAGTAATGGTACTTTATTTCAAAAAATATAAGTTTGAATACAAAATAGTACAATTTAAGCAATGGCTTTGCCGTCTGCCGTAGATTGACAACAACTTAATTCGTGAATACATTTACAAAGAAAAGATATCAATTATAAAAATAATCAAAAAGTATATAAAAAAATAAAACATCAATTTATGTACACAGCTACTTTTTTTCTTTTCTGCGCTGATGTTGTTTGTAGAATTTATAGCAGATCCAAGGTAGACAAAGTCCCTTACTACCTCGAAAGTATAGGTACCTACTGTGACGTTTTGTCCAATTCGTCGGTGTTGGCTTTCTCTTCTCTTGTTGACAGCATATGGTATACTTGGTTTTGCCCTCGTTTATTGCTAAACCCATTTTGGCCGCTTCCGCCTCAATGCTTGCAAACGCACCGGTGACAGCCCGCTGAGTTCTTCCGATAATGTCTATATCGTCGGCGTATGCAAGCAGTTGTACAGACTGGTAATAGATTGTGCCTCCGGTGTTGGCTTGTGAGTTCCGCCCAATCCGTTCAAGTACAATGTTAAAGAAGTCACATGACAGCGCGTCTCCTTGTCTAAAACCTTTTTTGACATCAAAGGTCTCGGTGAGGTCATTACCGACCTTGATGGAGCAGCGAGCGTTCTCCATCGTCAGCCTGCACAGATGGACAAGTTTGGCAGGGATGTCAAAACGAGACATGGCTCTATAAAGCTCTTCTCTATAGATGCTGTCATAGGCGGCCTTGAAATCGATAAAGAGGTGGTGAGTATCGATTTGGAATTCTTGGGTTTTCTCCAGGATCTGCCGAAGTGTGAAGATTTGATCGATGGTGGACTTTCCTGGCCTGAAACCGCACTGATAGGGTCCAATCAGGTTGTTGATAAAGGGTTTCAGGCGTTCACACAATATCGCAGAAAAGATCTTGTATGCGATGTTGAGGAGACTGATGCCTCTATAATTGGCGCAGTTGAGGGGGTCTCCTATCTTGTGGATCGGGCAAACGATGCTGAGATTCCATTCAACAGGCATACACTCGTCTGACCAAATCTTAGAGATGAGTTGGTGTATGCAGCCTAACAATTCATCACCAGCTGTCTTGAAAAGTTCGGCTGGTAAGCCGTCAGGTCCAGCAGCCTTGTTGAATTTTAGCTTGGATATTGCTATCCTCACTTCGTTTTGGTTAGGTGGACGGAAATTTTGACTACCATCGTCTGTGTTGAATGGTTCATTCTGCGTGACAGCGGGATGTTGTTCGTCGTCGCCGTTATGCAGTCTGCATTTTTCCATATTCTCAGCACCGACTTTGTAGCGTACTTCTTCGCTAATTTAGGGGCTTTATAACAAGATCCGGTTAGATCTAAGGGTAGTTCTTTCTGGGGATCATAGGTCCATGTGGTACCACAATGGATCTTTCCTAGTCTAAGTGTAGCTGCAGATAATGTAGCCTGCCACTCTAACCTAACTCAACCTTAATCAGTAGCTGTATGATCGATCTTTATCTATCAGCTGTGGGAGTAAAATTGCATCTCGAAAGCAATTTTGATTGAAAATGTAACATAAGTCTTGCAGTGAGTTCTTTGAAAAAGTTTGCTGTTGCGATTTAAGTTAAAGGACTTCTGGAATAAACTTATATAGGCTCCATACAATATTTCATACCTTCCTTGAATCAACATTTATGTATTTACTATTGCAATACAATGTCATGATACGCATTTATGTATGTCAGTCGTATTCGCAATTGAAATTTTAAAAGTATCTAGGTCCATCCAAAAGATTCAAAAAGAACGATCATTTCAAGCAAAAATCTTTTTACCCAATTCGTCTTACTAAGCAATTGCTCAACTGCGATTGCGAGACATTGATAGCCTTCCCGTCAAACTATAACTACAGGTCAGTAATATTATTATTGCTTGCACTTGGAACGAATTTCCCACTATGACATTCAATAATTGCTTCATTTTTTGCAGCAAAATATAAAAAATAAAAAATGAAAAATCCCCAATCAAAGTGTCATTGAAAAGGTTTTCCGCTCCAAGTCATTCAGTTTAATCCGCAGTTTCATCCCGCTTGTTGTTTACTTGCACATTTGCAACAGTGTCACTGCAATCTCACCTCCTTATCTGCTACTCATTACTAGCAATATGTCAGCGCTTCTGAAAATTGTTTATTCGACTTTTGGTTGCGTATTAGGCTGACTTGTTGTTTATTTCGCTTCTGATTTGTAATTAAATTAATTGGCTTTTAATTTTTGCTGATTAGCAGTGCTGACCCTACATTTGACATTCACACAAAAAACTCCCTGAAATTAATTACGAACAAATATATTTTTGAAGATGATTTGTTTATTTCTGCGTAAAACATAAGAGCAATTATTTTTTTGTAAACACAATTGATAACGATTAAGTTTATTATAAGTTATTAGGTTTTTCTTTTTTCAAATACAATGTTGCTCTTCTTCTTTAGATTATATATATTAGACATTGGTTCATGGAGAGCATCTGGTCTTACGTGAAAACAAAACAATATGTTTACTTGGTGTTAACGTACGCTTTTGATTTAAGATGTTTACTTTGAGTCACAGTAAACTGTGGAATATTTTAGTTTAGCTTAATTAACAGGAAATTCACAATTTGCGGTTGATTTGTTTATTTAACCCACTTATTGTTGAATTTTTATTTATTTTTTTAAATGTTATTTTCGTCTAGACATTCTAGTTCAAAAAAACTTCCCGATGATAAGTTAAGAACTTTTCTTTTTGATTTTGTGTCATGAGTGTCCTTAAATTTAAATTTTCAAAATTTGATTTCATAGTTCTTACAAATTCCTTTTATTCATGGTCTAGGTTGCAAAAACAAATAATTTTATAACAACCAAATCAATTCTTTAAAAAGCCTTATAAAACTGCGTGATATGCAAAAAACAATCTTTCGGGTGTAACGTGACATCACATTTTCGACCGATAAAATTATCTTTTTGATGGCAGCGAATACAGCGCGTTTAGGTTATCCTGTAATTCACTAGATGAGCTTGTCGGTCAAATCGTCAATGCAAATGCAAATTTGAAGTTTGTCTAATTGAACCTTCCTTCGAGGATTTTTTAAAAGATTCCAACAGAAGAGTTGCCATCTTTCTTCGAAAACATAGATGATCTAACGTCTCTCCACTGTTTCGATAAAGATGCTAACCAATTTGAGTTGACAAATCTACTTACTTACTTACGTCCTGTATCCCCTTGTGGGCCCTAGTGCCTCTACTACGCCTACGCGCCATCGTGTACGATTTCTGGCAATGTGTCTCAGCTCTTTTCCCCAACTACCGTGCCTCCTTCTCGACTGTTCTTCGCCATGTTCTCCTCGGACCGCCAGGTCTTCTGCCATCCTGAGTTAAAGGGTTCCATTGATTAGCATGGTTCGCTATGGAACAGTCACCCTTTCGGAACGCGTGACCAATCCACTGCCACTTCCGTCGTTGGATAGTTGTGTCTATTGGCTTCAGACGTCTTCTCTCGTAAAGGTGTTTGCTAGAGATACGATTGGGCCAGAAAATCCTTAAGATATTGAGCAGCGGTCACTCTCCATGTGCTGCATCCATATAACAGCATGGATTCAACATTAGAGCGGAACAATTTAGCCTAGTGTTCAAACAGATTGCATTGCTTCGCCATATTTTGGACAACATCCTGAACCCGGACTTTGATTTGGCGTTACTGTTGGCTATATCCAGTTCGGTTCCACCATCGGTAGAGACAATACTGCCAAGATGCTGGAAATCCTCTACTCTCTCTACCGGTTGTCCAGCAATGCATATTTGAGCGGATTAGTTTGTTTCTGCCGCATTAATTTTCAGCCGGACGACGCCTGCCTCCCTCTTCATATCTGCTGTCATTTGGTGGAGGTCCATAATTCTGTGAGAGAGTGAGCACACATCGTCAGCGTAGTCAAGATTTTTCAGTTGGGGTGTAAAGTCCATCGAATTCCTTCGTTTCCCGTCGAAAAAGCTGCAAGAAGCACATCGCTAATCAGCAACAGGAATAGTATTGGTGAAAGATTACAGCCTTGTCTTACCCCACTTTGGATCTCAAATTCCTCAGACAACCTTCCCCTGTGCAGAACGTGACATTTGGAGCCTTCATATGTAGCTTTGATAATAGCAATTAGTTTATCGGGAATACCTCTCCTGCGTAAGGTACGCAAAATAAACTCCCTGTTGACACTATCGAACACCTTCTCAAAATGGATGAACAGCAGGTAGAGTGGCGATCGATATTGAACGCACTATTCCATGATAATCCGCAGGGTGTTGATGTGATCGACACAGGAGGGTCCAGGGCGGAAACCTGCTTGTTCGGCGTCGAGTGTATTTTCAAGATGTTGTTTGATTCGCTCCAGGATGCACGCAGATACCCCTCCAATTTCCGCACTCAAATAAATTTCCTTTCTTAGGAAGCTTGACGATCATTCCCTTTTTCCACTCGTAAGGAAAGTTTTCAGCTTCCCAAGCTCTCTCTATAAGTGGAAGCAGAAATTCAGCTGGTAAAAGCTCTGCTGGAATACCGTCAAGTCCTACCGCCTTGTTGGATTTGAGTGCCTTGATCGCGGTAGTGATCTCATCATTACTGGAAGTCGTAGTGCGTATTCGGGCATTTCTCACCTTGGGCATCTCAGTCTGATTTGGGAGCATATCGCTAACCTATACGCGGTTCAAAACCGTAGCAAAATGCTCTTTCCATCTCTTGAGCTGGTCCTCATCCGAAATGAGTAAGAAGCCGTCGAGGCTTTTCACTGGGTGTTGGTTGGAGCTGCGACCATCTGTCAGCTATTTGGTGATTCTGTAGACCGTCCTGATGTCGCACCTCCGTGCAGCTTCTTCTGCTTCTGTAGCCAGCGCGTTGATGTAATTGCGCTTGTCGCGTCATATGCTACGCTGAACTTCTTTCATCCTCATGCGATATAGGCACTCTAGCTCGCTTCTCCCTGCTAATGGAGTAGCTGTAACGCGAGTTTTCAGCTGTTTTCGTTCGTCAATCCGTCTCCAGATATCCTCGGAAAGCCACGCCCCATGTCTTCCACAATTCTTTCAGCACCAGATGCAAAAACATTTTTCACAGCACTCCAATGGTCTTGGATGGTTGCGGGCATTGAGCTGCTGATTACTTCCGCACCTTGCAAAAAGTGCTCCCTTAATTGTTGGCGCACTGAGGGATCACTAAGTCTATCGATGTTGAATCTGGTCATTCTTGTGTTGTCGTGGGATCTTCGAACTGCAGCGGTGCGTAGTTGGAGAGTAGCTATCATAAGATGGTAATCTCGTACTTTCCCCACATCTGCCCCTCGCCTGTTTCGGATATCCAGGAGACTATTTCTAAAGCGGCGGCTGATGGCAAATGGTCAATTTGATTGGAGGTTGCTTGCCTGTCGTTTGAAACTCAGCCGACTTCATGGCTGGTCTTGTACTCAAACATGGTGCCACCTATCACAAGGTGGCTGGCATTGCAGAAATCACAAATCTTTCGCCGTTGTCATTGCGGTAGCCTATTCCATGCTTCCCGATTACATTTTTGAGCGTTTCATTGTCGTTGCCTACCTTGGCATTCAAATCCCCCATCACTATGACAATGTCTCCATTTGGTGTTGTATTGAAGGCGGCACTTAAGAGATTGTGGAAACTCTCCTTTTCGTCCTCAGACGAGCCATTCGTTGGAACATAACACTGCATGATGGTGACGCGTCGTACTCTAGTCCGGAATCTGGCCGTCATAATCCTATCACCATGAGGCTGCCAGGAAATCAGGGCCTTGCGTTCTGTTGTTGTCAACAGTAGTCATACTCTATATTCCCGCGGACTTCCGGATGGTCTTCCAGAATAGAGTAGTACAGTGTTACACGTTGGGGACTGGTACTCGCCCGCTTCTAACCATCTGATTTCACTTACTCCCAAAATGTCCAGTCTATATCGCATGAATTCTTTTTTCAATTGAAGGAATCTAGCATTGTAAGGACCTTCGCTTCCCGAGTCGAGGAGCGTCTTTACATTCCAGAAACCTATCTTTGTCCGGGTACAATAGCCAAAAGGCGTTAACATGTGATCATTCCTTATCCGAGGCGTAGTGTCGGTTTCTGTAGCGGTCGGTTTTCAGTAAGGCAGATTGCTGGCCCACGTTATCTAGTCTAGAATCAAGGCCCTAAACAACCCACACTTGCAATTTTAGCCTAAGCGTATAAGGGTTTATACGTATAGTTGCCCGGGGACCACCACTAGGAGATAAAGCAAGCACTTCATCACGAACTTGATTGTTGCGCTACTGGCCCAAGCCAAGTTTTGAGCAGTCAGTAGTTTCCCGATCAATCGCAATGCAAATCCCCAAAAAATTGGTCAGTAGAGGGCAGAGGCTCTGATATCCGCATCTTTTCCGATAGCCAAGCAGCAATAAAATCCTTTGAATCTTTTTCTATTAATTCGAAAGTAGCTCTAGATTGTCGATCGTCTCTCATACAGATGATGGGGCATAGAGATACATATTCCAGGGAACAGTAAGGCTGATGTACTCGCCCGACTATTTCATGTCTTTCCATTTTACTAGGAAAATGTGTACAGAGGTGTACCAATCGCTACATACAAATTTAAATTAAAGCTGAATATTACCGAGAGAACAAATCGTTGGGTGACAAGTGGTTCAATGTGTCTAGCGACAAAATGGATTTGTGTCGAAGCTGGATTTGAAACGCTCTAAAAATTTGGTTTCTCCCAATAGTTTGCATATTAGCACTAGCATAGCTGTCACCACTCAACAAGGCTTGTTGTATACTCAAAAACGATATCTGTCGAAGCTGTGTGAATCAAGAAGAGGAGGTCTAAGTGTGTTATCTTTAACTGGCGGCCACTTCTCCTTAACCTGACTTATGTAGATACGTATTATGAATAATAACGTATGTGAATAATAACATTTTAAAAAATCTTGCAATCAGTATTGACCAATTGCGAATTTAAATCTAGCATTACCAATAAACCCAATCGATAAATTGATCCCCATGCCTCGTTGTATAAGTATGTCAAAATGTGAAAAGCCCTCCCCACGAGAATACCTTTAAACCACCCTAGCAATTATTACATTGTAAAATTCCAATACACTGAAGAGTCCAATATAAACTGATAAGCCAACCGGCATCTTGGCATTCAGCGTCCCTTGCAAAAAAAAAGGGAAAACTAATTTCCCTTAGAAATTCTATGTCGCCCCAAGGATGGTGCTTTCCTCCTCGGAACCGCTGTCAAATAAATTCACTTTTACTCCCATTGTCAGCAATTAACTGCAAAAAGGACCTTTTCGCCACCCCAAAAATTAATTAAGGACTTCATTGGTCCCCCACCACCGGCCGCCTCGGAGCAACAAAAATTACACAATTACACTTCACCTTGTATAACGGTTCGATAGTAGGGCGCTAATGATTAAAATCAATTTTCGGTGATGCTACATAATGCCTGAACAAGTTAACTACGGTAGGGAGTAATAAAACATGGCACCCACCACAAGTTGGAGGAGCTTCCATGATGGCGGCACTGGCTGGCTTCTTTTTCGGAAAGGATGACCATTCCAGCACGTCCCGGCACGATTTTGCAGAAGAAAATCAATAAAATTTTAATTTTATCGTTGAATTGGATTCTCACTCTCTGCTGCGTTACGGTGTGGAGCCTCAACTAATGGTTGGCAATTTTACCCAACGATGGGCATTTAATTACCTACACACACAACGATACAAACACAAAAGGCATCGCACCACCCAAAATCATTCCATGTATTGATCCGCACTCACCCCTAAATCGTTGTCACTTTTGTTGCACAGCTCAAGTACTTTTAATTGTGCGCCCAACGACGATGACAACGACGACAACGACGACGAGGACAATGGCAACAAGGACTAAAACGACGATGACGCCATTTTGAACTTTTTCTCATTCAAATGGACCGTTATTTATGTGATCCCTTCGCAAGGGGTCAGAGGCGCTCAAGCGAACAAACTCCACAGCGAGAGAGAAGGCGACACGTATCTCTCCATGTGTGGCAACCCCAACCCGTCATCGTCGACAATCCTTTCATCCTCCCCTCCTCCACCCACACCGTTGTCCTCGTCGAACGAAGCGAAGCAACAAAAAAACTACCCAAAGAGAGAAATTTGTTACAATGTAATTATTTTCCACAATTGGACATATTGATATGGTTTCCATTAAAAAAAAAAGACCCGGTGGGGGTGATGGTTAGTGTACAACTACAACCACAAATCTCCCTCGCAGTTTCATCTCTATATGCTTGAGAGAGTCCTTATTTACTGCTAGAGCGCATGCTGCTCCCCATGGAAAAATTACACCAATTGCAGGACTTGGTTGAAATTTCCCCTTCGCAGGTTTCACTTACTAACACGCAGATGGATGTTATCGATTTGGTGTTTGCTTAGTCCTAGAGGGGTTTTTATTTCTTCCTCTTCGTGCGGAACACATACCTTCAAAATGAGAAATTAGTATGGAGAGGCAACTATGTAGTTAGTTAGGGATGCTGGGGTAGTTATCGTTTTGTCGGTCAATTTTCTTCTCGTGAATACGAACAAATGACCTAAAGGACCCACAAAAAGAAGGGTTGAAAGGATTCTACTTTTGAGGATGACCATACTCGGCGGCGGGAGGGTGGGCGTTGTATGTGCCGTGTGGGTAGGAAAGGTACGTTCGTGCAATTAGGAGTATATTAACAATAATTAAAAATTATTTAATTAAGGACAAAAAGGCAGATCCGGAAGAGGTCAATGGGTGCTGGAGAGTGGGTTGCGCTTTGTACACAATTTAATTCTGATGGGGATGAAATTTGTGCGAATTAGTCGGCACTATTTGTAGCGATAAACGGGAAAAAGACTCTGATTAGGTTCTTAGATGTTACACTGTGTTTTATAAAGCTCTGCGGATGAGGTTGGTAGCCCAGTCTAATACTTGAATTTCAATAAGATTCACTTCCAAATACCTACCTTTCACACCGTTCCCAAGGAGTCTAATTTGAAATTCTCTGAACCACAATTCCGAAACAGCATTCAAAGCGATAAGTGCCCTACCGGATCCCCTACCGTTTGAGCTACAAGAACTGTACTGCTTAGCAGTCGCAGAAAAAGAAAGACAATCACCATCAGGCTAGGCGATCATAATATAACATCAAAACCGTTATCAGATACCTACTTAGGTGTGGTGCGATGTTAGGCTCGCTTACAAGGAACACCTTGAAAGAACGTACGACGAAGCTGCTTGTTCTGCCTTATCCAGAAAATGTAAAATATTGGAGGACCTAGACAACAAAGGAGAGTTGCTGTCATGATTCGGTACGAATAGGTCGCGCTGAAGTTTGATCTCAAGTTAAGGTATAAAAAAAATAAAAAAATGTTGTTTTGTCTTTAGGCAAAGTAAAGCCAAGTTGGTAAAAAAAAGTGTGTGCAATTTGCACTTATGTATAATATTTCCTTTTAATTACCCCGTCTGGGCAAAAAACAGTGATTTAATTGCGTGTGAGGGTCGGTAGGCCCAATGGAGGCACCCAAATCTCCTTGGCCGCCAGACCCACCACTTAGAGCTCCGTCGGAGCTGCTCAGCGAAGAAGATCTCCTAAATATAGAGAGATCAGTGGACAAATGGACAAGACATTACGATCAAGAAGAAGACAGCGAAGGCGACGACCAACTAATGGAGGACGCCAGCCGACATATGGTATCATCATGATCCCGAGTGCAAATAACGGGACAGCAAGTAACTGGCTGCCTTCATCATCAGGCGACCACGCCGCATTTGGCGTCATCCCATACGACGAAAATAACGGAACACATAACCGTTCATCATCAACATCAAGCGACGCCACAATTGGCGTCACCCCTCATGGCGTAAATAACGGGACAGTATGAAACTTTTCATCATCAACAACAAGCGACCACGCCACAATTGGCGTCACGTCATTTGGTGTAAAGAGTGGAACAGCAGATAAGTGTTCAACATCAACACCAAGCGTCCACGCCATGATTGGCGTCACCCAATACGGCCAGGGGATGACATCACACCCTTCCCATTCTGCTGCTGCTGTTACTTCAGCGAAGACAAACCAGCCGAACCTCAAGAAAAAAATGCCGATGACGATCTTTTAAGAGACCTTCTTGGAAATGAATCCGAGGTTTTCCAGAATATTCAGAAGCGAAGGAGGCGGGGACAGAGCCAGCTAAGCGGGACCACAGCGCCTACATATTTCGAAGCCATCAATAGAAATTACCGGTTTGTTTCCACTTATAATATATACCATATACTGATATTAATTTAAATTATATTAAGAATAAGGTTAATGTAGCCAATATCAAAGATACAAATAGTAATAACGGTAGTAATAATATTAACAACCCTGTTAGCAGGAATTTAGATCTTCATCAAAGATGTACAGTCTAAATCCCTTCTTGATTTCATAAAAATTAATTACAAAGAACAATTAAGCGATGTAAGGATTAAGAACTTAGGTTTTGGGACGATTAAGTTCTACGTTGTATAAGATTCTATCTCTGAGGCAGGTGAAGTTCCGGCAAGCTTCAGAAAAAACATTATTTTGCCAATATTTAAAAAAGGAGGACCCGAACAACTGACATCGTTCCCAAACGCAATAATGAAATTATTATTTACGGGAATCATCTTGGAACGTTTGACAAATTGGGTTGAAATGAATGGCATACTAAGCGAGGCTCAAGCCACATACCACAGTGGACAATATTTTTACGCTGACAAGTATTGCAAGGATCTATTTAGACAAGTGTTAAGCAGCGCTGCCTTATGAGTTCCCTACTGCTTTTATTATTTCTAGATGATCTACCAACGTTTCTACCAGGAGGAATCGAGTACGCCGAGCTTAGAATAAAGTTTCTTATGTACGCAGACCACATAGTCATCCTATCGGAAACCCCAATATCGATGCAAATGATGATCAACAAATTACAGCTGTACTGCAGTTTAGCTTGACGAGAGATGAAAAGTGTTTTTTTCAGAATGAAGAACTTGAGATAGTAGATAGATAGATAGATTTGATTTATTATCAATTTCCAAAAGTACAATTTACATACAATTTTGTTTTTTTTTTATAAATCATTAAAGTAAGTCTTTGCCGTCTGCCCGATTGGCATTACTTTACAAAGTAAATGGTAGTTTTTTAATAACAGAAAAGTAATTCAAGAAGAGAAAAAAATGAAATAAAACAAAAAATAAAAAAGTTTTAAAAGGCTTCATTCAAAATTCGATTTCTATATGCAATTGCTTTCCTATAATAGTTATAAAGCTGATTTGCATCACCCTCGCAGTTTAGGATCGCTAGTACTTCTGCTTCAGTTTTTAGGTCGCTGCTAAGAAATATTCTCCTTACTTCTTTCAGGATCGGGCATATTCCAATGAAATGGACGACGTATTCTCTCACTGACAGGTTACAAAGACTGCAAATAATTGGCAAATCCTCACGGTGAGGGATAAAGTTCAACCTTACCAGCTCTCCTCTCATTTTAAATATAGCTGGAATTAATTTCTGACTATGTTCAGATCGAAAATAATTCCGTTCGCATAAATTGTGTTGTAGAATGCTGTAAGTTGCTCTATGTACAGACAAAGTAGCTTCGTTGATACAGTCTAATCTATATTTTTCATTTACTTTTGTGACGAGGTCGAAAAGTGAATTTTCAATGTCCCTACTGCTACTTCCCTGCAGGCCAAGGTCAAAGTTTGTGCCACAGTAGTCTGCAATCTCGCTTAGCTTCCCAAACCATAGATTTCTCTTTCCAATTGTACCCAGGGCTACTATTTGTGGCAATCTTCCCTGCGGCATATTAAATACTTTCAGTGGATACTCCACGAGTAGTTTGAGCGTTTTGATGTACAGTGGTGACAACCCGGTTTCGATGGTTATCATGCAATTTGGAGTATTTTTTGGTAGTTGAAAACATCTTTTAACATAAAATCTTAAAAGTTTTTCTGCCATCTCGAATTTCTCATATCCCCACGTTTGAGCTGCATACATCATCACCGATTCGGCCATTGCTACAAAAGCCTTGTACTTTACGGTACGGGCTATAAGCTTGTTTGAAAAGCATTTCTTCCTTCTTCTTCTTCCTTTTATCAGCGAGGCTATGATCCGAAAACAAGGTATCACAGCCCTCCCACTTCACTGCATTTCTACTGATCCGCCTGTGGGGTTCGCCTATTTGACCTCAGAAAATATCGGCAGGCCTGCCGATTTTGGATCACTCGGTTACTGAGGCCAATGAAATGCCGATGTCGTCGCATTTGTCTGATCCAGGCGTTTATAGGCCTGCCTTTCCTACATCGCGATGTCTTTGGAACGTGCATAGATATTGCCTTTTTAACAGGGTTCAAATGATCTCTTCTTTGAACGTGGCAATACCAGCTGAGCCGGTCGCGCTCTAATTTGTGTACGATGGTTTCCTTGATGTGAAAGCTTCCACGGATCTTCGAACTTCTTATTCGATCAAGCTTGGTCACTCCTGCTGTCATGCGAAGCATCTTCATCTCAGCTGCCGTTAATTTACTCTCATACTTTGTGTACATCGTCCAACATTGTGAACCGTATGTGAGCGCTGGACGTACAACTGCGGTGTAGAGCCTTCCTTTCAACTTAGGGGACATTTTTCTGTCACAGAAGATAGCGGAATTTTCTCGCCACTTCATCCACCCTACGCTTACACGATGATTGATGTCGTCATCACAAGTTGCTTTGCTATTGATCATAGATCCCAGATATTTGAACTTTTCGCACTTGGGAAGCACTGTCCCATTCAAATAAATGTCTGGAATAGGCCTGAGTGGATCAGAGAACGGGCAGCACAAGTACTCTGTCTTTTTTGAACTAATGCGATACCCATTTCCCTCCAAAACGTCCACCCACACATCAAGTGCTCGTTGCAGGGATATAGGATCCTCACTTATGATGGCTCCATCGTCAGCAAAGAATAACTGATGTACCTTGGGGTCCATCACTTTACCTTCAAGCAGATAATCAAGGACTGTAATAAAGAGCAAAGGACTTAAAACGCTTCCCTGGTGCACCCCGACTTTGATTGGGAACTCTTCGGTTACTCCAGCGGGACATCTTACTCTTGTCTTTGCTCTTTCGTACATGTCCATGATCATCTGTATATAGGTTTCTGGAACCCCTCGATGTCTTAGCGCCACCCATATCAGATCTCGTGGTTGTCTGTCGAATGCCTTTTCAAAGTCAACCAATACAATATGCAAATCCCTTAAGGAATCACGATGTTTTTCCATTATGATCCTTATACTTTGGATTGCATCTGTGGTTGATTTACCCGAGACAAACCCGCACTGATCATCAGATAGCCGTATTATTTTTCGCAGTCGGCCACCTAATACCCGCTCAACGATCTTCATGGTGTGTGACATCAGCTTGATCGAACGGTAGTTATCACAGTTTCGCGTATCACCCTTCCCTTTGTATACAGGGAGGAGGTAACTTTCCCTCCATTGATTCGGCATTGGATCACCTCTCACGAATTTGGAGATAAGAATTCTGAGCCATCTGAACCCGATGTCTCCCATCTTTTTCCAGAACTCAGAGGGTATTTCGTCTGGCCCAACCGCTTTTCGTTTTTTGGAGTATTTGACCGCCTCACTAACTTCTTCGACTGTAATGTCGGGTATTTCTTCACAGTTAGGGGTGGCTCTTGGAAAGTATAGCCGGGGAAACTGTTCATTCAAAAGCTCTTCACAATACTGCCGCCACCTCTGCAGAATTTTTTCGTCATCCACAAGGAGCTGGCCATGAGCATTGGTAATGAACTTTGGCGAACGAATCTCCTGAGCATTGTTCCTTCTTTGGGCGGCTATTTTGAAGATAGTGGCGCTCTTGTTCATATTGTGTCTTCGCAGCTCCTGGATAGCCTGGTTTGCATCAGCAACCGGGGAAAATATTTTCTCCAGCTCCCGATACAGGCCCTCCGTACTGTCTGCTTGAAGCTGGGCGCACTTCTTCTTCACTTTTTTCTTGCAGCATCTGTATTCCATTTCGAGGCGAGCTTTTTCGTCACTATTATTAGAGGGGCACTTTGACCAAGCTTTGAAAGCCGCTTTCTTCTCATTTATCAGCATCTTAGCTTCATCACTCCACCACCATGTTTCTTTGGCGTGTTGATGGTGGCCTTTTGAAGCTCCTAGCAGTGATTTGGCCTTCTTTAAGCAAGTTCGCTGTAGGGAATCCCACATATTTTGTGCTCTGCACTCTTCATCCTCAGCTCCGTTGATGGCGTGAGAGAGGTAATTTTGCATTACGAAAACAAAAGCCTCGCCTTTTTCTTTGTCCAGATTGTACCACTTGATTTTCTCAGAGACCCTTGTTTGTTTGCTTTTCTTCGGTGTTTTCATAAAAATTTCTGTTAGTAGGAGACGGTGTTGCCGAGCGATTGCCTCTCCCAGGATCACTTTGCAATCTTTTACCCGAGGCTTCATGAAACTGCCTACCAAATGGTAGTCAATCTGAGTTTCATCTCCACCACTGCTGTAAGTGATCAGGTGTCGGCTTTGTTTGATGAACATGGTATTTAACACGATAAGACCGTGTGATTTGCACATGCTTAGGATGTCTTCACCAGGAAGGTTCCTGGTGCCATATCCTAGTCCTCCATGGCAGTCTTCATAGTCTTCGTTTGATTTCCCGACATGTCCATTCAAATCTCCTCCAACAAACAGAAATTCTTCCTTTGGGATGTTCTTAAGGAGATTGTGGAAATCTAGCCAAAATACATCTTTATCTCCCTGATTGTACCCATCGTGGGGAGCATATGCACTGACAATATTCCACACCTCTCCTTGTATTACTAGTTTGAGAGAGAGTTTGAGAGAGTTTCTTCCAAGCAGCATTTATCATGCGTTTAGCTTTCACGAGTCTATCTTTTAATAATTTCAATAGGTTCACTATTTAAATGCCATTTTCCATTCCTTGACATTCTACCGGCCCCCTTTTTAAAGACCATCACTTTTGGTTTGTTCAGATTCACCGTTAAATTCCACAACCGGCAGTACACATCAAGTTGGTTGATCATAAGTTGAAGAGCTTTAGGTGAACGTGCGAAGAGGACAACATCGTCCGCAAATAGGAGGGATTTTTTTAATTGGGCTTTAATTGATATTCCGGCAAACTCTATCCCACCTGGTAGAAAGTCAGTTAGATCGTCAATAAATAGAGAAAAAGATATGGGCTCAGGGGGCATCCTTGTTTAACTCCTATTGTTGTCTCAGACCCCTCCGATATCTCGTCTCCGTTCCTTAGAGCTGAACAGTTCTCAACATACAGATTTTCTAAGACCTTTCCAAACTTTGCTGTCATTCCGGGATTATACAGCTTGTAAAATAACGATTTTCTATCAACTGTATCGAAAGCTGCCTTAAAATCGACGATCCGTTTTTGCTCGAGGAATGTTCCCGCAATGCTCCGTAGGGACAAAGATGTTGTCGCTGGTCGAATAACCGCTCCGAAACCCCGTCTGGTATTCCTTAATCTTTTTATTTTGATTTATCCACTCACAAAGTCGATTGCTTAAGAGTGACACAAACACCTTGTACGAAGCATTAAGAACCGATATTCCATGGTAGTTGTTTGGATCTGATATGTCCGCAAAAACGTTTTCTCTTCCTGCTTCTACCCCTATCCTTGCATTTAGATCGCCAATAAACATAATATTATCAACGTCGTTATGTTCTAGGAAATCAATTAATGCATCAAAATTCCTCTCCCATTGGTTGAAATTTATATAAGATGGTACTATTATATATTTCGTAGCATTAATCACAATTTATAAATAAATAACTTCATCATCAGGTATAAATTCACACGATATATTTTTGATAGATTTCTTGTATCCGAAAAAGCAGCCGCCACTCGGTCTTCCTCTCGTACTTTGCCTAATTGCCGGGATCCATAGAAAATTGAAGTTTTGAAATCGATCGGTGTATAAATTGTAGTTTTCTTCAACAACAAACGTTTCATACAAAAACACTGAATCATAATTATTATTTAATAAATCATAAAAGTTTCCATATAATGACTTATTACTAAGACCTGCTACATTGTAACTTATTTTTTTTTAAATTTTTTAATTCTACATTTATTTTTTTATTTTGACAGACGGCGCCTAGGAGCATAGGGTAACTATGCTCGATTAAAGTTAGAAAATGTCTTAGAGGTTAATGTCCTTACTAAGCCGCTTGCTCTTTGACTCCTAGGAGACACTAGTCTACCTTTGTTTATATTTGTGTTTTGACGTACATCTTCAATCATCAAATTATCCAGCTCTTTCCTTAGATCTGCCTGATAAATGTGGTTTAATTCCGTCCGCAGTATTGTTGTACAAAATGTTTGGCTCCAACGGAAAACTTTATCGTTAACAAACATTTTGTCGTCTCTAACAGATACTCTTATTTCCGGGTTGACTTCATTAAGACTCCTTCTAAGCTTTAGCAACTGGTTTCGCTTTTGCCGTATTGAAATAGGGAGATCTTTGAAGATGGTGACTCCCGTGTTTTGTAGGACTCTTGACGACTTCAAAGCAGTCATAACTTGTTGTTTTGATCCCAATTTGACAACGAAATTCTTCACCTTCGTATGCGAAGACCGTAGTTGGTGAATTGGCAGACTATCAATGCATGGTGGTGGCTGAATTATGCTTGAACTTTTTACCAACTCATTCTCGTCTCTTCCTTCTTGGATAGCAACTCTCATCATCAGATTGTTTTCTGTGTTTCTTTTCTGCATTTCCTCCAATCTACTCTCCAAATCCTCGTATTTTTTTCTTCAAGGAAGCTACCTTTGTTGATAATTTTATATTTTCCTCCAAAATTCTATTGTTGACAGTGGCGATTGCAACAATGTCAGCTTTTTTTGCGGTATCTTGTAACTTCGAGTCAAGCAGTTCTGCATATTGGCTAAATCCGATTTAGTCATTGCTCCGACAATTTCTTCAGACATTGTCACACAGATCTACGCCTTTCTTTTATTGTTGAAGGTTTTTGGAGAAATTTCACTTACTTTGCGCTTGTTCATATGCACTTGTAGTGGAGTTATGTGCGTAAACACTTGAGCGCTTATAAACAAAAACAATATAAATGCAATAAAACTCACTTGAATTAAGTTAGCGAGTAACTTTTTCGATAAAACTTCAGTTGTGAGAACTTAAAACACGTTTTT
The DNA here is from genome assembly GCA_945910035.1 of Brachypalpus laphriformis. Classification (NCBI taxonomy): domain Eukaryota; kingdom Metazoa; phylum Arthropoda; class Insecta; order Diptera; family Syrphidae; genus Brachypalpus; species Brachypalpus laphriformis. Next base: position 286,568,609 of record OX246754.1, read on the forward strand.
TTATAGCAAATCTTAGACTTTTTCCACTTTTTCTCGGAGCTACTTAAAAAACACCAACTCTTAGCTATTTGTCAGATGCCAATCCTTGAGATAGTAAAAGAACATAAATATCTTGGAGTCATCTTAACCTATTGACTGTTGTTGAAAAAAAATGTACGAAGCGGTGGTCAGGTCGATCATGCGCCACGCGGCTCAAGTATGCGGAATCTTTCAATATGAGGAAGAAAAAAAAAACTGTTGAGGTATTTCGTAAAAATAATTTTCAGACTACCCGAAAACTCCCCAAGCTACATCCAACTGGAGACTCGATTGCCTCCCTTGTATACGTTTACACTAAGACTACTTTTCTATATATCCTGAAAGCAATGTCGCTACCTAATCAACGCATACCTCATATAGTTGCAAAGCCTCTTGTTCATCATAAACTGCAGTTCTTCAGGGAATGGATTAGATTATGCAGCGAACAGATAATGCAGCATCGTAGAGGGAAAGCCTATAGGACTTGCTCATAAAAATAGAGCTATCCATCAGGAACAATTTTAAAGCCAAAGCACAGTAAAGTCAAACCCGGCATACGTATCGAACGCTACAATACAACCTAGCGGAGAAAAATTATTTCAATGACCAAAATAGCGTAGAAACAATCTCCACAATTTTTTAAGGCTAGAGGCGAACTGCTAAATTTAAATTATAAGCCATACAGATACGAACCATACATACAGTCATACAGACATTTATCATTTCATCGGAATAAGTCCCATCCTAAAGGAGATAAGAAGAGCGCATTGGGAGGAAAACGAGTTACTGGCAAACCAAATTAAAGCTATTCTAAATGGTCAAGACTGGAAAGCTTTGTACAGTTACCTAAGGATTGCTGTAAAGTACCGCAAGCAGATATAAGATGAAACATTTTAAATTAAATTGTATCCTTAAATTAATTTATGTTTTCCAATTAGATTACAAATCATAAAAGTTAAATCTCGATTTAAATCTCGAATCTCAAAATTCTCATCTCCAAGCTTACGAGAACTGATCCAATACCGAACCAATGAAGGGAAAGTTATCTTCTCCCTGTGGCCGACTGTGAAAAATAATACAACTATCTGACGATCAGTACGGGTTTGCGTGGGTAAATCAACAACCGATGCAATCCAGAGTATAAGGATCACAATAGAAAAACATCGTGATTCCTTAAAGGATTTGCAAATATGTATTGTATTGGTTGGTTTTGAAAAGGCATTCGACAGACAACCACGAGATCTGATATGGGTGGCGCTAAGATATCGAGGTGTTCCAGAAACCTATATACAGATGATCATGGGCATGAACGAAGGAGCAAAGACAAGAGTAAGATACCCCGCTGGAGTAACCGAAGAGTTTCGAAGCGTCTAAAGTCTTTTGCTCTTGCCCTTGACTATGTGGTTGAAGGTAAAGTGACGAACCCCAAGGTAGATTAAGCATCCTTTGCTGACAATGGAGCCATAATAAATGAGGATCCTACATCCGTGCAACGAGCACTTGATGTATGGGTGGACGTTTTGGAGGGGAATGGGTATCGCATTAGGCCTATTCCAGACATTTATTCGAATGGAACAGTGCTTCCCAAGTGCGAAAAATTCAAATACCTGTGATCTGTGATCAATAGCTAAGCAATGTGTGATGGAAAGCCGGGAAAACTCTGCTATCTTCTCTGACCGAAAAATTCCCCCTAAGTTGAAAGGAAAGCTCTACACCACAATTCTGCGTCCAGAGCTCACATACGGTTCGTAACGTTGGACAATGGACATAAAGTACGAAAGCAAATTAACGGCAGCTGAGATGAAGATGCTTCGCATGACTTGAGCTTGATCCAATAAGAAGTTCAAAGATCCATGGAAGCATTCACGTCAAGGAAACCATCCCACGAAAAATATAGCTTGACTGGCTCAACTGGTATGACCACATTCAAAGAAGACATCATTTAAACTCTGTTAAAAACGCAATATTAATGAACATTTTACTGCCTCAGTGACGAAGTCATCCTAAATCGGAAGGCTTGCCGATATTCTCTGACGTCAAACTGGCGAACCCAAAAGTGGGAGGGTCCTTTGTTTTCAGATCATAACCTCGCCGAAATAGGAAGAAGAAGAAGAAGATGGATGGGGAAAATGCAAAAATTTTTTAGAAATCATTGCTATCCAAAGAAATGTTGTTCGCCGTATTAAAGATGTATCTTTCATTTTTCGTAATGTTCCTTGCCATCTGGAATCTGGAGGTAGACCACAAGAAATACGTCAAAAATAAATTGGCATCTATTTCATTTGTGTTTCACTCAAAAAAAAATTAAGATTCACTCATCTCTCTATGGTAACTGATCAGTCAATTAAACTGTCATCCGTTGTCAATCGAACAATACGCCACTATCTCAAATCGTAATTACTATCCGCCGCATATGGTATTGATGAAGTCCTCAAAAAAATCCCACACCAAGTGGCATTCTATTCATGCGATATCCCTCCCATGCAAATATCTATCTCAACGAAGAGCACCTTCGTCAAGCAGCAGGTAATAATCATCAACACAACAACAAAAGGTAGATAAATGGACTTACCTCAAGATATACACATCATCACGACGCCATATTTGTTATCCTTTTTGCAGGTTGTTGATTATTTTTTCCCAAAAAAAAGTCAAGTTGACACAAATTAAGGACGATGAACAACAAAAACCCATGTAAAGCGTGCGTGTATCCATGTCGATGGTCAATGAGCTCACATTATGTTTCCAGTACTGATGGTGTGAGAATGAAAATATCCGTTTTGTATACAAGGATTAAGATCCTGACACATGTCACATTTTCCGATTGACGGATTGCAATTTTGTAAGTCAAAAAGGCACTCTGTCGCAAAAAGGGATCCTGATTTTGGAAACAATCGATTATGGGATTTGAGTTTATTTATATTTTTGACTTAGAAAAGGAGATTGTGTGTCCTTTTTGGTTGCCAATAACCCTTAGGTGAGAAAATGACTTTTTTTTTCAATGAGAATGAGAAATTGCAATTTGATTGTTTGTTTGGTTAAGCGTATTTAAGTCCTTGGAGGATTCGGATTATGAGCTGATAATTTTTTAATCTGATTGTACTGTGTGACGTTGATCGATTTTAAAATTTGCGTGCAGAATTTTCAAAATTAAAATGAAATGAAGTATTGAATCGTGGTTTGAAAATGCGCAGGTGTTAAGTTGATCTCTTTTGTGGTCTCGAGTGCAGTACTTGAAATATTAGTGTGGAAAATTATTCGCATGGGAGTTGGAATGTCATCAAATTTTCACACAGATAATAGACGGTACTTGAGACTTCACTGTGGTCTCAGAGTGAAAAGTAGTGAAAGGAAGATATTATAATACATTCCTTCGAATAAATGGAGGCTACTTAAGAGTTCATACCACCCAATTGTCAGAGTCGTGGTTGTTATAAGACTTTGGGAAATATATGGATGTACGAGGGCTGCGTTAAGTAAGTGACTTTGTTGCAAGATGGAATTTTTTCTGACATCTTTGTTTCTTTCTTGGCATAGATAAAAAAAATCAGGAAGATCTGTAAAACATTTACCTTTTTACAGTGATCGGAAGAACTTTGGTTTGTGAGATATGGCCAAAATGGAAAAAAGTGAGTTTCGTGTTTTAATAAAGCACTACTTTTTGCGCGGTAAAACCATTAAAGAGATTGACGACAGACTTAAAAAAATATTATAGAGACTCTGCTCCCTCGCAAGGAATTATACACAAGTGGTTCACTAAATTTCGTTGCGGTCGTACGAGCACAAAATACGCTCAGCGCCCAGGACATCCAAATCACGTCACAACGGAAGAAATGGTCAACAAAATCCACGATATTTTTTTGGGCGATCGCCGGGTCAAGGTTCGTGAGATAGCTGAGATTGTAGCAATTTCAAATGATACTGTCATTCGAATCCTGCATGAACATTTGGGCCTGAAAAAATTATCAACAAGATGGGTGCCGCGTTTACTGACGGTGGGTGGACAAAAAACGGATTCGGGTGAAGATTTCAAAACAGAGTTGGGGACTCTTCAAGCGCAATACATGTGCATTTTTACGGCGTTTCGTAACAGTTGATAATCCTGGATACACCACTACATGCCAGAAATGAAGGAACAATCAAAAGAGTGGACTTCTGCAGGCAACGTACTCCGAAAAGGGCAACAAATGTTCCGTCGGCCGGAAAATTCATGGCAACGGTTTTCTGAGATTTCCACAACGTAATCTTCATTAGACTATTTGGAAAAGGGAAAAATGATCACCAGATAATACTATGCCAATTTATTAGATAAAATTGAATGCAGAGCTGATGGAAAAACGGCCCATTTGAAGAAGAAAAAAATTGTTTTTTCATCACGATAATGCACCGGCTCATTCGTCCACAGTAGCAACAGCAAAATTAGCTGAATTGCGATATGAACTGCTTCCTCATCCACCATGCTCTCCAGATTTGGCTCCGTGCGATTATTTCTTGTTTCCTAATACGAAGAAATGGCTCGGCGGAAAAAGATTTTTATCGAATGAAGAAATTATCGATGCAACAAATGTCTATTTGGAAGGGTTGAAAAGGTTGGAATATTATTGGGAAAAGTGCATCGCTCTGAAAGGAGACTACGTTCAAAAATAAATTCAATTTTGAAAAAAAAAAAAACAAGTACATATATATTTCATTTCAAAGTCACTGACTTATCGAACAGCCTGACATCCTCAAGTTCCTACCCATACTAAGAAAATGAGGGCAAGAAGTGGAGAAGTTTTTTTCAATGTTCTTCATCGCTTAGTAATATGTACTCTAAAGTTATGAAACCCTGACAGGAAATGGCATAAAGGAGAGTTTAACAGGGAATAGGAAAGGACGTGAAGAAGGTGACAATGCGTACTATTTTGTAATTCTTGAAGATAATAAGTCTTAGAAAATATTGAAAAAATAGCGGGACATACGACATACATACATACATACATACATACATACATACATACATACATACATACATACATACATACAAAATGCGGGACATACGCATAACTATAGATTTCATTCGAACAATGATGGTGCATGCCTCACGCCGAACACGATCTTTTAAATTTAAATATGTTGCTGGAGACTGTACTGCTGCTCATTGAGAAGATTATTTCTTAAGAGGTATCTTATAAGATCGAAATTGGCAATACTGTTTTCATAAAATTAAATCGACTTCAATGCAAAGAAAATACAATTCGATTCATCTCATATGTACTAATGACTAGGTTGATATTTAGAAATACGATACTTGCACGCCCACCAACACACCGAGGGTATAGCATATTCATGTTCATTTGATATCCGCGAGAACATTAGTACAGGGTGCGCCATCTTTTATGTCGGTATGTGAACATCTTTTATTCTTCAGCTGCCTTGACGTGGAGGAACGGCTTAAGATGATCAATGACCCTAAGGGTCCGAAAGGACCCCAGGTGAGACATCGAACTAAAGGCTGAGGACGTCTTGACTGTGACGCAAAACCTGTTGAAGGTATGATGGAAGAAACTTGTACGGTATCTACTCCAGGTGGTACTTGTGAAAACGATAATCCACCCGTGGTCTTTTTGACTACGGCCGGGACGAGGATTCTGGAGGTCCCAACCACCATACTTTTACCCCCCGCCTCTGGCGTTGAATCAGAAGTAGTAGCGACGCTTGTTTCAGAAGACTCCTGCAGCTCTGTCTCTGACTCGATTGGTAGACTGGGCTGGAATGGCAAAGAAAGTGGCGGAAAGGCTTCGGCTGGAACGTCTAATCTCTGTCTCAATAGAAGGGTAGCTGGTCGAAGTTGTGTCGGTGACGGTTTGACTCGGGAAACCAATAAGGCTGAACGAGCTCCCGAAGCGGCGCACTCCGATGGGCTCCTGACTAAGAGTCAACTGAAAAGGAGAAGAAGGAAGGCGGCGATGGCGCGGTGCAAAGAGGCTGCAGAGTCAGCTGAAGGCGCAAGCGCCAAAAGCAGTCATCCTTCAGTAGCGACAGGAAAGAAGCATATGTCGGCAGAAAGTATTCCAACTGGAGCCGATCAATCCCTCAGACCTAACGCTGGCTCCTTTTCGGTCGGCTCGAACAGGTCCAATCTGATGGAGCAAGTTTCGCCTGCTCTTCTTGGTGGAAGCGTGTGCGCATCTGATGCGCGCTCTTCTGCCGGGCACACTCTTACCGGTGGCGTTATCTGCGCACAAAATCTGGTGGATACTGGTGCTGTTACCCCTAAAGGTCCCAGCACTAGTGGACAGAAAATGGCTGACGCAAGCAATGCCACGGGTAGGGACGCTCGCCTCGCCGGAAGCATGTGCGCACCTGGTGCGCGCCGTTCTGCTAATAAAACTGCGACTATATCTTTGATATTTTCGCAGATAAACCTCCACCACTCAAAGGCTGCTACCGCTCTCTTAAGTAGCAGACTTTCCGTGGTGCGTACAAAACCCCACATAACATCTATCCAGGAGCCATACGTGCGGAACAAGCGCATATGTGGTTTTGGGGGTGTTCGTGGAGTAACGGTGCTATGTGACGAGCGATCTGAAAGACCGAGAGCTTGTCTAATTGTGCCGAATTTCCTCTCAGTAACCAAGCTTGGATAATTTTGTGGACAGGACCTGGTTGCTGCAGCTGTAAGCTACGAAACGACCGGAAGTTGGAAAACCTTCGTCGTTGCGTCGGCTTACTTCCCTTATGATTCGGTAATGCCTCCACCACCAAAGGCGGTTGCCGAACTCATAAAGTACTGTGACACTCGGGAGATGGGACTACTCATGTGTTGCGACGCGAATGCTCAGAATACAGTCTGGGGCAGCAGCAAATGTAACACACGAGGAAACCATCTCCTAGACTTTATACTATCGTCTGGCATGGTAATTAACAATATTGGCTCCCAGCCAACTTTTGTTACGGCAAGGAGGCAGGAGGTAATTGATTTGACTTTATCTAATAGGTATTTCAAGTCAATTACTAACTGGAGGGTACTGCCGGAGGTGTCCTTGTCAGACCATAGATACATCGTTTTCCAAATCGAATGCGAGGCCATAACTTTGCAGGAGAGGAGGAATCCGAGGAAAACCAACTGGGTGCGGTTTAGGGAAGAGCTAGACAGATCTGTCAAAACTCCAACTAAACTCAGAACGAAACGAAAGGTTGAGGATGCTGTTCAAAACCTGACTAGTGTCCTTACCAGCTGTTTTGAACTGACGTGCCCATTGACAAAAACCCCCTGCAGAACTCCGGTTCCCTGGTGGTGCCCGGAACTGCAGCGACTTAGGAAAGAATCCAGAAAACTTCTAAATAGGTCACTCAAGACAAATTTAGAAGGTGACTGGAATCTTTTTAGATCGAAGCAAAAAGACTACAAGAAGTTAATTCGGTTGTCGAAAAGTGCTTCTTATAGAGATTTTTGTGAAAAGATCGAGACACTCGGTGAAACCAGCAGGTTGGTTAATGTTCTCAAAAGGGGCAAGCCGACCAAACTGGAGTCACTGAGAAAATCTGATGGCAAGTTTACTGAGACGAAAGCGGAAACTTTTAGTCTTCTGCTGGAGACTCACTTTCCTGGCAATCGGATAATCACTAGGTCGCAGCTTGGCCCGCTTACCCAGGCTGAGCTTGATCTAAGTCAGAAAACTCGGCGCAGCTGGTATATTGCATCAGCCGTGGTAACAGATGAGGCCATCAAATATGCTGTGGCATCTTTTGATGGTTTCAAATCGCCTGGCACCGATGGAATATATCCAGCTATGCTGCAACAGGGTATAGATCAGCTATTGCCAACTCTGAAAAGAATTTTCACCGCTGGCCTGGCGCTGGCATATATTCCTACACCTTGGCGGACAGTCAGAGTAGCTTTCATACCGAAAATTGGTAAGGAAGACTATTCGCTCCCCAAGAGTTTCAGACCTATAAGTTTGACATCCTTCTTACTGAAAAGTATGGAGAGACTGGTAGAATTTCACGTGCGCAAAGTTGCTTTGAAACTGCATCCACTATCGGAGATGCAGCATGCCTATCAGCGTGGGAAATCCTGTGAGACCGCACTTCAAAATCTAGTGGCCAGAATTGAATGCGTGCTTGATAGGAGAGAATACGCGATGGGTATCTTCATCGACATTGAGGGTGCTTTTGACAATGCGACTTTTGACTGCATGTGCGACTCGGCCAGACAACACGGGGTAGATGAAACATTAGTGTTGTGGATTAAAGCAATGCTAATGAATAGAACGTTGGTAGTGGATGCGGATCGTGGCCAATATGTTATGACAGGGGTAAACAGGGGTTGTCCGCAAGGTGGCGTTCTGTCTCCATTGTTATGGTGCATGGTGGTCGACTCTCTGTTGAACACTCTAAATAGTTCTAATGTCTACGCTCAGGCATATGCGGATGATGTCGCCGTACTTTCTGTCGGGCCATGCCTGGCGACGGTCTGTGCTAACGCGCAGGCGGCTCTGGACATGATCGACGAATGGTGTACTAGGAGTGGGCTTTCGGTGAATCCTCTTAAAACTGAGGTTGTTCTTTTTACGAGAAGGAGGATTTTGACCGGTCTGACTCAGCCAGTACTAAAAGGCGTCACCATTCGCATTTCCAATGAAGCCAAATATCTGGGAGTGATTTTAGATAAGAAACTTCATTGGTCCAAACACGTCGAGTCGAAAACATCCAAGGCTCTCTCAGTCTTCTGGCAGTGTAAGGGTGCTTTTGGCAAGACTTGGGGCTTATCACCGAATAAGGTTCTCTGGATCTACACGGCTATGATAAGACCATTCCTCGCATATGCGTCGGTTGTTTGGTGGAAGGGGCTCTCGCGTAAATATGTGGTTGCCTTTTGTGCGAAACTCCAAAGAACGGCTTGTCTCGGCTGCTCGGGAGCTTTCCCGAGTACGCCTGGCTCTGCTCTAGACGCTTTGCTGAACTTACCTCCCCTTGATACTTATATCATGGGTTGCACTATCAAAGCCATCCATCGTCTTAGGCGGGGCGGTTTTTGGTATACTCCACACTGGAACTTTGATGAACTTGCGCGACACTTATCTTACGACTCCTGTCTTATGGATATGCCGTCTGATGCAATGACACCAGAACTCCAGCTGATGCGCAAATTCAGAGTCGACTTTCCTTGTGTCCAGGACTGGCTTCGGTCAGAGTCTGAGCCGGGAATGGAATGTAGTCGTATTTTCACGGACGGTTCCAAAACCAGTCAAGGGTCTGGCGCTGGTGTCTTCGTGGAAGTCGACAACATTAGACTTCACTTCTCGTTAGGCAATTATGCGTCTGTTTTCCAAGCGGAAACTTATGCAATCCTAATGGCCATGAATTATGTTGTGAAGAACAGGTGGAAGGGACGTAGCATTTGTGTCTGTAGTGACAGTCAGGCTGCGCTTAAGGCCTTGCTTAACCCTTTAACCACTTCCAAAATAGTTCGTGAAACCAAAAACTCTTTGAACTCGGTCGCAAGGCTGAATTTTCTGTGTCTTATCTTGGTCCCAGGTCACACTGGGATCTTGGGGAACGAGATCTCCGATGAGATTGCTAGACAAGGCTCAGAGGAGACTTTCTCAGGTCCCGAACCCGTGTTGGGTCTTCCAGCGTCTTCGGTTAGGGCTTCCATTGACGATTGGGTCTCTCACGAGCACAATTGTGTGTGGCATGACTCTCCAGGTTGCAGGTTGACTAAACGCATGCTCCCGGACGTCTGTAAGAAATCAGCGGCATTCTTGCTGTCTCTCAGCAGAAAAGACTGTAGACAACTTATCGGCGTCTTGACAGGCCACTTCGCTTTTGCCAAGCACCTTAACGTGTTAGGCTTAAGTGACACTACAATTTGCGACGCTTGTGGAGAAAGTGACGACACCGCGGAACATTATCTCTGTGAGTGTCCGGCCTTTGCTCGTATCAGGTGGCAGATCTTCGGTGCGGATGTGGTGAGTGCTGGTACTGTAAGCTCCTCATCACTGAAGTGCTTGCTTGGCTTTCTTCGAAAGTCAGGGAAATTCCAGTAAAATGGGTAAATCAGGGTTTGCTCTCTGGCAGTACAATGGACCAGTTGTGTCTGAGTGCTCCAGTCGAGTATTTCCTATCCCGACAAAAAAAAAAAAAAAAAAAAAAAATGTGAATATTGAATTGACTTTACAAAAAAAAACCGATTTCCATATATGAAATACTTTTATTTAATTTGGTCCTTTCTAATTTATTTGGAATAATTTTTGAATACAACCTCAATCAAGTGGCCGTCTTTATTGACCAAAGCAAAATGCGCCCTTTTTGCTGTGTTTTCCATCACTTTTTCGAGCATCTCGGGCGGTATAGCGATTATTTCGGCACGAATGTTTGCCTTGAGCTCGTCAATGGTGTGAGGCTTGTGGCGTAGACTTTGCTTTTCAAATAACCCCACAAAAAGATGTCCAGAGGGGTTAAACCTGGAGATCTGGGTGGCCAGTCAATGTCGCCATTTTTTGACCGCGCACGTTCAGTAAATTTTCGTTCCAGAAACTGCATTATTTGACTTTCAGTGTGGCATGGCGCACCGCCTTGTTGAAACCAGTAACCGTCCAGACCTTTTTCATACATTTGTGGGCAAACACACTGTGCCAACATCCACCGAAATCGATTCCCATTCAATTCAATTCAATTCAATTTATTATTCACAATTATTTGATTTGTACAATAAGACTTGGTCTTTAATAGTACTACATATATATGAAATTAACAACATGTCTTAAATACAATTTGAAAATTATTTATAATAATAATATATACCTAAATAATAAGAAATAATTAACTAATCCAAAAGGCCATGTGCGGACTCTTAGGGTAAAGTTTTTGGACGATCCCTACTGAGTAACCGTTTCAAGAAGACTCACTGCCTCCTCGGGGCGGCCGCCGGGCAACGAATGCTACATCATGATAATCTGCCTACTGGTCCCAGGACGCTCAACCGGACTATGTGTTCTCTTGGGCCTCTCTGGACCATTCGGCTCGAATTCATAACTGTGGTATTCAGCCAAAGTGTGCAACGTGAGGAGACAACCTCTGGAAAAAATCTCTAATCCAAGGTGGAACAGCATACGCCGAGGGATGCGTGGCTAAGAGGGTGCTTAGTCGTTAGTATGCGAACTCAGGATACCCAGGCGACCTCCTGTTTTTTTTTATGCCCTCCCATGGTATACCGGGCTCTGCTGTGGGTAATGTTTCCTTTCCCGACTACTCGTGGGTCCAAAATTTCACAATATATAAAAAATTCACAGGGTGATGCACCCTCTACTGCATCAACTTCTGGGTCAGCAACCGTGCTTTCCCTAAATCCTGAGGAGGTCGCTGCTACTAGAGCCGACCCCCTCATCATTGTCGCTGATAAGAGACGGGATGAGGCAGACCTGTCCTCCCTTCCTGACTCGGACTCTGACACTCCCAGCGGAGAGTCCTCTAGCATGCTCTCGGACGAACACTCGGTTCGTTCCGGATGCACTGCCGTTGAAGCTGGTGTTGAGAATTTGTCCCTAAACACCAGCGGATTCGTGCGACTAACTTCGGCTGAAAGGAGGCGTTTCAATCGCGCCTTAAAAGACGGCGCTTCCGGAGAATGTGCTCTGGAGATAGCCAAATCCTCTCAGCCTGAAAAGGGTAGCGAGGCGAAGCGAATGCGATCCGAGGAGTCTACCCCTTCTGCTCCGCAGAAGAAAAAAGCCAGGACCGAGACTGCCACACTCGACAAGACCTCGTACAGGGACAAAGTAGGTACTGTCAAACTGGGTGTGGTTCCCGCTGATCTGGCGCGCAGTCCCTTTAGTGCCGAGCAAATGGCCGGCGTCCAAAATAGCATCATGGACACCATTATTGAGCTGGTAGACGAGGTCGCCAAGCCACAATTTCATGGTTTGTTTCACAAATCAGGCTGGCTCCTCATTATTTGCTCAGACCCCTCCACTGCAGAGTGGATGAGGGTCAACTTTGACAAAATCAGAGGGAAATGTGGTTTGAACATGATGCTTGTGGATGAGGATTCATTTCCTAAACCACACATCATCCGTGGGTTCTTTCCACAAAGTACCGGCTTTGCCACTAGTAAGATTCTGACGCTTTTGGATGTTCAGAATACTGATCTGTTCGCTAGGAACTGGAGGGTGGTTCAAAGGACCGTAAAGCGTGATCTTGTTCATCTGGTACTTGGTGTCACGGACTGCTCGATGGATCGCCTAAAGCTGCTAAAAGGCAATGTGGCATATTGTTTTGGCAGAGTTAGGCTGATCCTGAAGAGCTCAGACAAGGTCCCAGGTGAGCAGAAGCCCGCACAAACTGCCGTAGGAGCAGTTACAGATGATGCCACCCGTCCTAGGGGCGCAGCATCGCTGGACACTGTGGAACGTAGTACACCTGTGTCTACACCTTCCACCTCAGAAGTCTCCAATGAGGTTGCACGTAGTACGGCAATATTGCAAGGTTCAGTGACTTGCGATGCTAGCGTCTCGACGGTGACACCATCTGCTGCTCAGATGGCGGGTGCGGCACCTGTGCCCACTCTTTTAGACAAGACAGCTTCTGCTGTGAGAGATAGGCTTGCTGGCCACTCTCGTTGGGATGGTGAAATTAAGAAAACAGGCACTAATACGTCTGCCAGTAATAAGGAACCATCCCACGAAAAAACAATAATGCACTAATGATGAAAGATGACGTCAAAGTGCTGCAGGGCAACCTGCATCATGCTAAAGGTGCCTCGGACATCTTTAGCCAACGGTTCATCCGGGATAAAATCACCCTTGGTTTCATTCAGGAGCCTTGGGTGGTTGGAGGCAAAGGGGCATTAAGGGCCTTCATAGTAGGACATGTAAGTTGTTATATGCCCATGGGGAGTTAATGCCTAGGGCTGCTTGCTTAATCAGTTCTAAAATTAATTTTCTTCCCATCCCAGAGTTCATCAGCAGAGACTTGGCGGCCTGCATGGTCGAAATTCCGATTTTAGGAGGAGTTCGGGAGATCGTGTGCGCCTCCGCCTACTTCCCTGGAGATTCGGAGCCTGTTCCGCCCTTGGCTGTGCAGGATTTGGTGAACCTATGTCACCGTCGCAACTGGCACCTGATCATTGGATGCGATGCCAACTCCCATCATGTGGCATGGGGTAGCAGCGACATTAACAAAAGGGGTGAGTTACTTCTTGATTATATTACTAGTAGAAACTTAGCTGTATGTAATGAAGGTAACAAGCCAACTTTTATAAATTCTATTCGAGAAGAGGTACTTGATCTCACTATCTCGAGCCCTTTTATTTCCAATTCTGTTGTAAATTGGCATGTGTCAAATGAACCCTCACTATCTGATCATCAGCATATCAGATTTAACATCTCTTGTGGGGTCAAACATAATAATCAAACGCATTACGTACCGAAACCAACTAATTGGGCACTTTTTCGCGAAAATCTCGCCGTCAAGGATGACATGCTGCTAACATCTTTAAGATCTAAATGTGATGTTGATGTGGGAGCCTGCCAACTAAATGACTTCCTAATCTCTTCCTTCAGGAGTAGCTGTATCCCGAAAAATGACAATACAGGTAAACGGAGCGTACCGTGGTGGAATGACCAGCTAGAGATACTCCGCAAAAGGGTGAGAAAACTTTTCAATACCGCAAAACGCAATAAAAATTGGGACGAATATAGGTCCGCTTTGACTAAATTCAACATAGAGTTGAGGAAATCCAAGAGAACAGCATGGAGAAAGAACTGCGAAAATATCGAGTCCCTTCCAGTAGCAGCCCGTCTCCAAAAGGCTCTCTCAAAGGATCATTCCAATGGGGTGGGATTGCTCATCAAACCTGATGGCACCTACACCGCCAGTCGAAGGGAAACCCTGGAAACTCTGCTCGAGGTTCACTTCCCTGGCTCAACAATTCTAAGCGACCACGTACCTGTTGCTCCTGAAGGCTCCACATGTGGCACCTCCAGAAGAATACAGCTTGTCTGGAAATCTGTTCAGTCAAGAAAAAATTAAATGGGCAATCGGTTCATTTAAACCCTTTAAGGCACCTGGCAGTGATGGTATTTTTCCAGCTCTCATACAGAAAGGTCTGGATTACATCTTGCCTGCCTTGGTAGCTCTATTTAGAACAAGCTTCAACCTGGGATACATTCCACTAACTTGGCGGGAGGTAAATGTGGTGTTTATCCCTAAGCTAGGTAACAAACCCAGCGAGCTACCCAAATCCTACCGTCCAATCAGCTTGACATCGTTTTTCTTGAAAACCATGGAAAGACTGCTAGACTTACACATTAGAGGCATTCTTGAAAAGACTATACCTCTGCACTCTAGTCAATTTGCATACAGGAAAGGTCGATCTACGGAAGGCGCCCTTCACTATCTCGTCACAGAGATTAAAGCCGCCTACCGCTCCAAAGAAGTCACCCTTTGTGCATTCCTTGACATAGAAGGTGCTTTTGATAACACTGGTTATGAATCCATCACTAGTGCTATGAGACGCAGGGGAATAGACGAACCTACTACCAGATGGGTTAGGAACATGCTCGATAGCCGCATAATAACATCTTCGTCTGGAGAGGTCTCTGTGACGGTCTCCGCGGCCAAATGCTGCCCCCAAGGAGGCGTCCTCTCGCCTCTCTTATGGTCACTCGTGGTGGATGACTTATTGAACACACTTAATAGTTCAGGTTTCACAACCATAGGCTATGCAGATGATCTAGTGATCATCATTAAAGGCAAACATAAAGACAATGTGTGTCAACTCATGCATAATGCACTCCTTGTAGTCTCGGACTGGTGTGCTGGGGAGGGCCTATCGATTAACCCCAGCAAGGCAGTCGTTGTACCGTTTACAAGAAGAAGAACGCTGAATATTGGCTCAGTGACTCTAAACGGCACAACGATCAATTTTTTCGCTGAAGTCAAACATCTAGGAATCGTCCTGGATAAGAAGCTTAACTGGAATTCCCATATTAAGAATAAAATTGCAAAGGCGACTACTGCCTTGTGGGCCTGTCGCCGTATGTACGGCAATACCTGGGGCCTGTCTCCAAAGGTCATTTTCTGGTTATATACCACGGTTGTAAGACCCATTCTGACATACGCGTCCGTAGTCTGGTGGACGAAAACCAAAGAGGTCACAACCATAAATAAACTCACAAAACTCCAAAGACTAGCTTGCCTCGGCATCACAGGTACTATGCACACTTGTCCCACAACAGCCATTGAAGCCATAATCGGACTTACTCCGTTACATATATTTATAAAAAAAGTTGCAATCCGCAGTGCAGTTAGTCTTAGAAAATCAGATGCTAATAGTACACGGGATCACGTAGATCTCATGGAGCTATTGTCCGACTTCCCCGAGCTAGACATGCTCAGCACGGTCTCCGACTTTACGCCTAAATCACTCTACTTTGGTAGAAGGTTTGAGATTGTGATCCCAAGCCGTGATATATGGAATAATGGCGGACCGTCGCTTGATCCAAAGGGTATAGTGTGGTACACCGATGGATCAAAAATGGATTCAGGAGTTGGCGCCGGTGTATATGGACCCAATCATAAAATTTTTTTTTTCCAGGCCGAGCTTTACGCCATTGAAACTTGTGCTAACATTAACCTGCACTCAGGCATCAAAGGTGTCTCTATCCATATACTCACCGATAGCCAAGCGCCGCTCATAGCACTGATCTCCCATGTGATCAGTTCAAAATCAGTTCTAAGCTGCTTCGACAGCTTACAAAATCTGTGCCGACACAATAAAGTAAAATTGTGGTGGGTACCGGGTCATGTAGGCGTTGACGGCAATGAAACTGCAGACCTGCTAGCTAGGAAGGGCTCCTCTGAGTTGTTCACTGGACCTGAACCCTTCTGCGGAATACCCGATTCCGCCTTCAAACTTACCCTAAACATCTGGGAACGCAACATGTGCATCTCCCACTGGAATAACTCCCAAGGTCTCAGGCAGGCTAAAAGAGCTGTCCAACCCTTCCAAAGACAGGCAGTTGATATCCTAAAATACGGCAGAAATGACATAAGAAGGCTTGTGAGCTTCCTTACCGGTCACTGCCAACTTCTCTACCACCTTAACAAAATGAGAATTTCGGAGGATATCACCTGCCGCCTCTGTCTAGAAGAGGACGAAACCGCAGAACACATACTATGTGAGTGTGTAGCTCTGTGTAGAACTAGGAGAAGCTTTTTCCTTAAAGAGATCATATCTCCAAAAGATCTTAGGAACTCCTCCGCAGCCGTAATTATAGCTTTCATAAGGCGAGTAGAAGTACTGCTGCCCTAAAAAGTGGCCTATGGCACAATAGATCTCCTTGGTCGCAGTGCCTACACGCCATTTGGGCGTGGCCACACACCTGTTTAAAAAAAAAAAAAAACTATCCAAAAAGGACAAGTAAAAGTAAAAATTTAATCTGTAACTGAAAAATATTTCAATAATTCTTTTCTGTAGTTTCTAGCATTAAATGATCTTTTGATATGAAGGGGTATAGAGTTCCGTAGCCTGATAGCGTGAATGTAAAAAAGTCTTGACGAGTTAAGATAATTAAATGATGGGATATTTACGCTGAGAGTTCTTTGAGATCGTGAAAGACTTAATTTGTTAAAAAGATACAAAGGTGTTTTATTTGTAATAATAAAGAGCAACCTAAAACATTATTTGAGTATTGCGATATATGGTCGTATCTTCGCAAGCCATAAACATATCTAACAGTGTAATTAAAAGCAATTTGAAGCTTATGCTGCGATAGTGAATCTAAACTGCTATATACCACTTCAGCATATGTAATTATTGGTATAATCAGTGCTACTACCAACTTGCGACGAGTTCCAATAGGAGTACAACTAGCAGATAGCCACAGCTTTATTTATATGATCATAGCAAGTTAAGGTGTTATTAATTACGAAACCCAAACTGGCTTTTTTAACAAATTTGGGTTTTTTGTTCGAAAGCAAGATATCCAGGAGGGAGTTAAGATCTAAGGATCTATGCGAGATAGGTATAATTTGCGAACTTTCGTGATTTAGTAAAAGTCCATTTGTCGTTGACCACGAAAAAATTCTTGATAGGTCTTCATTAAAACTAGACGTAAGTTCAGCGAGTTGACTAAAAGGTCGAAATAGGCACAACTGAACATCATCCGCGTATAAATATACAGACACGTGATTACAAACGGTTGGCCGATCATTGATGAACATGCAAAATAATATTGGACCTAAAATAGACCCCTGGGGTACCACCTGCAACACAGGTTTAAGAGTAGATGATTTATTATCAACAACAACTTTTTGCAGTCTGTCAGTCAGAAAACTTTGAAGAAGTTTGAAAGCGCGAGGACCAAAATGAAAATATCTGCGTAATTTCCAGCTTAGAAGGTCATGATTAACCTTATCAAACGCCTTTGAGAAATCAAGTAAGCAAAGATGTGTAATATGTCCTTTATCATAATTCTGTCTGATGTCATCCATAATATTGACCATGGCCGTAGAGCAGCTATGGCTAACTCTAAACCCTGATTGTAAAGGATAAAGTAAGGAATATCGCTCAAGGTGAGTACAAATTTGTTTTGCTACTAACTTCTCAAACACCTTTGATAGGGTGGGCAAAATACTAATAGGTCTGTAATCATTCACAGAGCTGGGACTACTACTACTACTACTATCAATACTACAACTCACGATTTTATTGTCACTAATACCAATCTGTCGCAGGTTACGCCAGAGCGTTTTAGAAGATAATTTAGTATTAAGTTTCGAGCTGTAGTACTTCCTTTTAGCATCACGAATAACTTGAGTTGCAATATTACGAGCACGTTTGTGTAGTATCCAATTTGCATTGTTAGGCGTATTTTTCCATTTACTGTAGAGCTTATTCCTAATTTTAATTGATGTTACAACAACTGAAGTGAACCATGGGCAACTACTATTAATAATTGAAACTGTTTTAGTTGGGACGCAATCATGGAAAAGGTTAGAGACGAAAGACTGAAACCTTTCTAGTCTTTCGTTAGGACAAGTTAAAAGACTACATTCCTCCCAAGGAACTGAATCAATTGCCATTTGTAGAAGGTTAACATCAATAGAGTTCAAATCCTTATAACTAAAGGTTAAGGGTAAAGGATTGTGTAAAAAATGTATGTCGTAAGTAAGGAAAAGTAAGTCATGATCTGATATGCTATCTATTGATAATTGGTCGAAAAGAGTAATACAGCACGGCTCAGCAACGATTACCAGATCTAAGAGACTTGGAGTAGAGTTTGGTGCAAAGCGCGTTGAGTTAGAGTTTACAATAGACAGTCCCAGGGAAGAGGAATGATCACGGACTTGATGTGCGCAGGAATCATGTTTAAGCAAATCAGCGTTAAAATCGCCACAGACAATAATATGTTGGAAATATGGTGAATAAGCAGACAAAGCCGAAAAAAATGGTTCATTGCGGTCAGGATTATAGAAACAACAAACTAAGCATTTTTTTATGGTATCATATATCTCCAGCATAATATATTCCACATTAAGTCCTTCAGATTTGGCAATTACTCTAATATTAAGGTTTGATTTACAATAAATTGCAACACCATCACCACAAGTTTGCGTCACTCTGTCGTTGCGAAATAATTTAAAGTGAGGGATATTGTAAACACTATCATCTTAATCTGGTTTAAACCAAGTTTCACAAACACAAATTGCATCAACACATGAGTCATTAAACACAAAGCGCAAATAATCAAGCTTAGATACATTTAAACTTCTTGCATTGAGGTAGCAAACTTTTAAACCATTTTTACTATGAGATAAAATTTTAAGTATTATTGGCGTTGAGAACCCATTCACAGCTAGGCTATGGAACATAGTTGAGTCATCACCCATTCTGAAAAGGCTTATTCCTGCACATCAAGAGACAACAATTAATTGAACGTTTAATATATAAGTCCACCCATTGACTGTTTCGCCTTCACTGAAAAAAAAAAAAAAATGGCCCAATGATGGTTTTGGCGCAAACGCCGGCCCAAATAGTCACTTTTTGGTCATGCATAGTGTTTCATGGATCTCGTGTGGATCCTCTGTTCCCCAAATATGGCAATTTTGCTTGTTAACGGTGCCAGAGAGCGTGAAATGGGCCTCGTCGGTCATCAAAATTAGCTTCCAAAAATCGGGTTCAGAGTCAACCATTCGAGCGACTGTTTGGCTGTATTCCAAGCGACGTGGACGGTCTGTCGGCAATATTCTTTCAATCAATTGCACTGTATATGGAAACAAATGCAAATTATCCTTCAAAATGCGCCGCAATGTGGTTCCACTGACACCAAAATGCTGAGCGCGGTGACGATACGACACATGTGGGTTCTCGATAACACTCTCTCTTACCGCTTCAACCAGTTCATTGGAACGTCTTGGGCGTTGATGAACGGCATGTCGACGATATCCCTGTACTGTCCCAAGCTCAACAAAATTCGACACCAAACGACGAATATTTTTGTCAAACTGTTGCTTATTGGCCACGATATTTTCGACGATATGCACGTTGAGTTAACACAACTGAACAACTCTTTCCAATGTACAGCGTCACTATTTCGGCGCATTGTTTCGGTATGACGCGATTCATGGTTAAACTTATACTGAATTGACGTTTCAAAAACAAGTCTACTCAAGCCAATCGGTTAATAAATGTCGAAGATATTCAATATTTACATACCGACATAAAAGATGGCGCACCAGCTACATATTTATATAAATGTTTGATCTCTAGATCTCTACAGCTATAGACTATATGAAGAATTCCGTTCAAATGGAGACACTCAATTCGCGAACGAGCTTTGAAGAAGCCTCGACGAAATCAGCAAACAGAATTAGATGGACATGGTCAACCTACTTCGAGAATTAGGCATATCAAACCCGCTACCAGCTACAAAACCAACTAATAATGTAGCTTTCCACATAGTCAAACTATCGAAGGCAGAATAAGATAAAACATTCACAAGACACATCAACAAGGAGTACAAAAAATTTACAAAGAAACACAACACCACATGCCACATATTCAACTCCGTTTTCTACAGCCGAAGTTGATACTGCAGTCTCCTCCATTAGAACTGCAACCGGCGCAGACGGAATCCATCCGGAATTTCTGAAACACAGTGGTCCAAAAGAAATAAGGTGACTCGTTCTAGCATATTCCAGAATGCTGTTATCAGCAGAGCTTCCCATGTCCTTCAAAAAATTGAAGATCATTGCGTTCCAAAAGCCAAGTAAACCTACAGATGGCCCGATCTCCTACCACTTGGCCTAAATCTCGTTAAACACCTGATCCTAAATCGAATAGGCATTGATATTGAAAAAGTTATCCCCAACGAGCAAGCAGGATTCAGGAAATCCAGAAGCTGCACCGACCAAGTCCTGGCCCTAACAAACTTCACCGAAAACGGTTTCGAACGGAAAATAAAAACCAGCGTGTGCTTCGTGGACCTAACAGCAACTTATGACACCGTGTGGAAAAAGGGCCTCCTGTACAAGCTTGTCCAGATCATCCCTTGGATAAAAATCTGCAATCTAATATCTTTGGCCACAAGGTAAAACCTCCTAAGCCGATTTTCACAAATTCTCAGAAAACGAGTTTAAAGTTTTCGTTTTTCCCGAAAACGTATGGAAATTTGGAACTTTAGTATTTTTAGTATAAACTTCGAACAGTAGAGCATCTTCTGGCATTCTTAACCCTAGAATGCAGATGGGGTGCTATCGCACCCCACTTTAAAATTCAAACTGTTATATTTTTGAAAATAAAAGTCGTTATTTTTAAAGAGTGGCATGACTTTTATTTATTTCGTTATTACTTTATATTTGAAAGATATTTAGTGCATTTCCTCTCTTCGGACTGAAGATATCGTGCCCACTGAGGTGTACTCGGACCCCATATGTGTTTGTGTAATATTTTTGTTGATAGATAAGTGAATGATTTTTGTTTTAGTTTTTGGAACTTTTACAAGTTGATGAATCATATCAGAATTATATTACAAAACGTTCCCAAATTGCAGAACTGCACACGTGTTCTAATATTTGCACAATATGTCTCAAAATAGAGCCAAATTAGAGGAGGACGAGATGAGAGAACTCCTTTTGGACGTCCATGACGATGTGGACACAGAAGAGGAAGCCTTCTTAGATGACGTAAAGGCGGATTCTGAAGAAGACGATGAAATCGTGGCAATTGACTGTAAAGATGGTGAAGAAAATTCGGAAGAAAGGCATCTCTTGGGAGTTATTTTAGGAAAAAAAGGATTTCGTTGGACGACACAGCCTTCATCATCAAGTGGTCGGGCAGCAGCGAGAAACATAGTTTTCAAAATGCCGGGTTGCAAAGGTGAGGCTAAATTTGTAACATCAGAGGTGGAAGCATGGAATCTTCTGTTCGGTGATATTATATTTATATTACAAGCTTTGGTTAAAAATACAAATATCGAGATCAGCAACCAACGTCAAAAAAGTATTCCACCAGCCGATTCCCCATCGCCTTTAACATCTGCTCAACCTCCATCTTCCGGAAACATGGTCGGCACAACAGAAGAAGACATTCGTACCGTCATTGGTTTACTCTACATTGCTGGAGTGCAAAAGCAGGGTCGAAGGAACACGAGAGACTTGTGGACCACAAAGTGCTCACCGATATTCAAGGCTATAATTGGGGTCAGCAGGTTTGAATTCTTCAGTAATTCGATTCGATGACAGGGAAACGAGATGTCGCTTGAATAAACTGGCCCAAGTTCGATTCGTTTGGGAACAATTTAATTCAAACTGTTCAAAATATTATACGCCCCACGAATACTGTACGATTGATGAGCAGCTTTAGGGATTCGAAGCCTTCGAAGCCAGATAAGTATGGCATAAAAATTATAACGATGTGTGATTCCCACACATATTATATGGTGTCTGGGAAAGAAGATAGAAAATCAAATGATCCGATTCCGCTGCAGTTAGCTCACAAAATAAGTGAAAGCATTCATGGTACGGGAAGAACCATGGACAATTGGTTCACATCAATTCAGTTGGTCGAAACAATGCTAACGCACCATAATCTAACTGTAGTCGGAACTTTGCGAACAAACAAAGTTGAAGTGCCACCATTCTTCCTACCCAACCGAAAGAAAGAAGTACTCTCTTCTTGCCTTCAAAGACAAACTGACTTTGGTTTCCTTCACTTCGAAAAAAGGAAAAGAAGTTCTGCTGGTATCTTCGCTTCATAAAAATAACGATGTTGACTCGGAGACAAGAAAGCCCGAGATCATTCAGTTTTATAACCGATGCCACTAAAGGTGGCATTAACACGTTTGATCAGCTGGCTCATAATTACTCAGTTGCAAGGAAGACTCGCAGGTGGCCTATGAGATATTTCTATGGTATGCTCGATCAGGCGGGCATTAATTCAATGGTTCTGTATTCGATCGGAAATAATTATAAAAATAAAAAATTTAAGCGAAATACCTTTCTGCATAATTTAGGTTTGTCTTTGGCTAACCCGTATATGCAAAAGCGGTTGGAAAAAACTATCAACAGTCATTTGAGAAGTATCATCGAAAAAGTGCTTCGAGAGTCAGTGGAAGGCGATCCACAGCATAGCGAGGATGTTTTATTAAGAGAACCTCAAAGAAAGATTCGAAAGCAGGGAAGGTGCTTATTATGTCCTAGAACTCGAGATAAAAACACGAAAACGGCGTGCAGTACTTGCCAAAGGCACATTTGCCCAGACCACCGCAGCGAAATATGCAATAGCTGCCTTTATATGTTGAAAAAACAGGATTAAAAATATACCGGAAAGACTTACAAAATCAAAACTTTTTATATATACTTATATTGCCATATATGTTTCCTTTCAGAATCAAGAATAAAATTGGAACTTTTGAGCTTCAAAAGCTATATTTTCTTCGATTTTTTGAAACACAATATGGTCATACATTATTTTTTTTTTTAAATTACTAAGGCTGTGAATGAAATGCCATTTTTTTTGTTAATTAAGTTAGTAAAAACATTATTTTTTAATAAAATATATAAATTTTATAAGATTGTGTTATAAGTTGCTGGTATTTTCAACCCAAAGTACTGGGGTGATCAGGAACCCCATATGTGTTAACGTTACGCAAAAACCCTTATGCATTCTAGGGTTAACTCAATTTTGTCCCAACACGACTTAGGCGGTTTTACCTTGCGGCCACAGATATACGCGATGCTCACTGACAGGCTTTTTAATGTCTCCTGACTGGCAAGCATAGCAAAACTATAAAGCTCAACTACGGCCTCCCCTAAGGGTCAGTACTCGCTCCCACCCTTTTCAACATATACACCTGCGACCTACCAGACACATCGCAGAGTGGACCGTTTCATACGAGTACATGCTAGACGTGAAAAAATCAACTCCGATTTTTGTTTATTCATGCAAGTCATACAAGTAACGGTTAATTACCGACATAGAAACTGTAGTTCGAAAAAGCTTATTGGGAGTTAGCTTTAACTAATCAAGCTCAAAGTCGAAGAACGAGTTGCAGTGATCGGTGGCTATTGATTTTGTTTTGTTTAGATCGCGATATAATTACATTATATTTTGCAAAGAAAACATTCGATTAAGCAGAAAAAAAATTAAGATATTTTCAAAGGTATGTCCTTCATTATGAATGCATTTGAGAAATTATAATTATTTCAGTGTTAAAGAAAACAAAATTAGAATTTGTGTTATGATTACGAGTAGTTGCTCATGAATAACAAAGAATAACAAAACTGCGTCGTTGCCACGTTTGCGAACGATACGGCGATATTGACAACGGGCGATACTATTGAAGCAGCAACTGGAAGGCTGCAACATCCTGCTAATAAAGTCCACGCTTGGACGAATTCTTGGCATATTGTGCTGAATGAAAGCAAATCTACTCACGTCAACTTTACCTACAAAAATGTGGATAGATTGCCTGTATATCTAACTTACTTACTTACTTAAGTGGCGCTACAGTCCGGGGTGGACCTGGGCCTTAACCAACAAACCTCTCCAGCCAGCACGGTTACGAGCCAGCTGCCCCCAGTTGCGCCCGCCAAGTTGGTTCAGGTCCCTCCACTTGTTTGCGCCACCTACCGCGAGGTCGTCCTCTACTGCGCCGTCCATCCGGCGTGGATTCGAAGACTTTCTTAGCGGGAACGTTGGGCTCCATCCTCTCTAGATGACCCAGCGATTTTTTAAGCTAGAATTGAGGGATACATGCTGATAAAATTTATAGAATGGGCTACGCCAACTATTTATTTATTTAATATCATATGTATGCAATGTTTTTGAAAAAAATAAAAATGTGTACAAAAACTTAAATTTAAAAATCTATATCTTCAAAACTATTATAGTGACATGTGTACCAAAATTAAAAGGTAGGAATTCTAGCTTTCTTGTTTCATACCTTTTTTTTTCCTTAAAAAGCTTCTTAAAATAAATTGCCCTTCGGATACGCTACTAAACTGAAGGTCCCTCCCATTTGTGTGAAAAATATATAACGCACACAACACGAGTGGTTACGAGAAGCTAGGCCCCGGCCGGCACTTAAAACTCTGTTGCGCCAAATATTCTTGCAGTGGAATCCGCTCACCCAGGCAGGCAGAATAGCGGGACACCATAGGCAAACGTGGCGCAGAGCAGTTGCGGAGAAATCGAGCTCTTCAGGAATGAATTGGAGGCAGCTCAAACGCGTTGTTGAGTTCCGAACAAGAGGGCGTGGTTGACGCCCTATGCCCCCCTGATGGCTTAAAGGCTCTGAGTAAGTAAGTATACAAAGTAGAGTTGTAGACGTAGGTAGATATTGATCTCCTCTCTTATCGTTTGGAAAAAAAAGTATTGAGCCTTTTGTAGTGAAGTTCAAATAATTGTTTTTCTTTTTTTATATTGTATTTCAAATAAATTGTATTAAAACACGTATTGTCCATTTTGATTGATGACCTTTTACCACTTTCCGGGCTAACGCATAATTGCATCCTCATAGGACTTCTAATATTTCTTAGCGAAAAACTGTGACAAGTGATTTTCGTAGTCTCTTATGGAAGTCAACTTTACACCATTGCAATAATTCTGGATGGACAGAAAGAAATGGTAATCCGACGACGCAAAGTCTGCATTAGACGGTGTATTCATCAAAATTTCACCACCAAGCTCTCTCAGTTTTTGGCGGGTCAACAAGGAAGTATGTGGTCTGGCATTATTGTGATGGAAGACAACACCATATCTGTTGACCGATTCCGGCCGCTTTTTCTGAATCGCTTCATTTAATCTTGTTAGCTGTTGGTAAGTTCGAATTCCAGAAAACACCAAAAAGTTATTTTACGGTCCCACGTCTTGCGAGCGTCTGACAAACATCCGAGAGTATTGTTGTCTCGAAAAATCTTCTCAAAACAAATTGCCCTTCGGATACGGCACTAAACTGTAGGTCCCTTCCATTCGTGCGAAAAATATAACGCACAGAACATGAGTGGTTGCGAGAAGCTAGGCCCTGGCACTTAAAGAGCTGTTGCGCCAAATATTCATTTATTTTTAGCCGCTGGTAGTAGAGCTCCGTATCAATCATCTTCCCAGCCGGCAGCAGCTCTTAATATATTGGTCCCTTCCAGTCCCACCAAATGCTCAGCATAACCTTCCTGTTGACTTTGCAACAGCTTAGGGAGCCTCACCCTTCATGGATCACGATCTTTTTCACACCACATTGTCGTACGTGATCCACTTTTCATCACCAGCAATCAATGGCTCGATTTCGTTTCGGTTCACCAACGATTAACAAAATGTGAATTATAATAATAATAATTATAAACATAATTTTTTTATGTCAGATTGTGCGGCACCCAAACGTCGAGTTTCTTTGTGTAGCCAGCTTTCTCCAAATGATTTAAAACTGTTGTGTAGCTGATGTTTATTTCCGAAGCGATGTCAGGACGGCTTGTGAGTCAGTCATCATCCACTTTTTCCGGGATTTTATCGACTTTTTCTGTCTTTGGTCGACAAAAGAGTGCAAAACATCAAAATTTACAGAACGGAAACGTGCCAACCATTTTCGGCTGTTGTTGCTTTTTCCTAAATTGATCTACAGAATGCCACCGGATTAATATTACCAAAGATTTCTCACTTTAATGCCATCTAGTAAACGTCTCTTGCTAACAGACATTTTTATGAAGACACCAAAGAAAAGCAAAGAAACAAAGGGTCCCTGAGAAAATCAAGTGGTACAATCTGGACAAAGAAAAAGACGAAGTTTTTGTTTTCGTGATGAAAAATTACCTCTCTCACACCATCAATAGGACAAAGAGTGTAGAGCACAAAATATAAGGAATTCCCTACAGCTAACTTGCTTAAAGAAGGACAAGTCACTGCTAGGAGCTTCAAAGGCCATCAACAACACGTCAAAGAAACTTGGTGGTGGAGTGATGAAGCTAAGAAGGTGATAAATGAGAAGAAAGCGGCTTTCAAAGCTTCGTCAAAGTGCGTCTCTAATAATAGTGACGAAAAAGCTCGCCTCGAAGTAGAATACAGATGTTACAAGAAAAAAGCGAAGAAGAAGTGCGCCCAGCATCGAGCAGAAAGTGCGGAGGGCCTGTATTGGGAACTGGAGAAAAATATCTTCCCCGGTTGCTGATGCAAACCAGGCTATCCAGGAGCTGCGGCGACACAATATGAACAAGAGTGCAACCATCTTCAAAATATCCACTCAAAGAAGGAGGAATGCTCAGGAGATTCGTTCGCCAAAGTTTATTAACAATGCTCATGGCCAGCTTCTTGTGGATGACGACAAAATTCTGCAGAGGTGGCGGCAGTATTGTGAAGAACTTTTGAATGAACAGTTTCCCCGGCTATACTTTCCTAGAGCTACCTCTAGCTGTGGGGAAATACCCGACATTACAGTCGAAGAAGTTAGTGAGGCGGTCAAATACTCCAAAAAACGAAAAGCGGTTGGGCCCTCTGAGTTCTGGAAAAAGATGGGAGACATTGGGTTCAGATGGCTCAGAATTCTCATCTCCAAATTTATGAGAGGTGATCTAATGCGATGGAGGGAAAGTTACCTTCTCCTTGTATACAAAGGGAAGGGTAACAAGCGAAACTGTGATAACTACCTTTCGATCAAGCTGATGTCACACACTATGAAGATCGTTGAGCGGGTATTAGGTGGCAGACTGCGAAAAATAATACGGCCATCTGATGATCAGTGCGGGTTTGTCGTAGGTAAATCAACCACAGATGCAATCCAAAGTATAAGGATCGTAATGGAAAAACATCGTGGTTCCTCAAAGGATTTGCATATTATATTTTTTGACTTTGAAAAGGCATTCGACAGACAACCACGAGATCTGATATGGGTGGCGCTTAGACATCGAGGGGTTCCAGAAACCTATGTACAGGTCATCATGGACATGTACGAAGGAGCAAAGACAAGAGTAAGATGTCCCGCTGGAGTAACCGAAGAGTTCGCAATCAAAGTCGGGGTGCACCAGGGAAGCGTATTAAGTTCTTTGTTCTTTATTACAGTCCTTGAATATGTGCTTCAAGGTAAAATGACGGGCCCCGCCACTAATTATTCTTTGCTGACGATGGAACCATCATAATTGAGAATCCTTACATCCCTGCAACGAGTACTTGATGTGTGGGTGGACGTTTTGGGGGGAAATGGGTACCGCATTTGTTCAAAAAAGACAGAGTACTTGTCCTGCCTATTCCAGAGATTTATTTGAATGGAACAGTGCTTCCCAAGTGCGAAAAGTTGGGATCTATGATCAATAGTAAAGTAACCTGTGATGACGACATCAATCATCGCGTAAGCGTAGGGTGGATGACGTGGCGAGAAAACTCCGCTATCTTCAGTGAGCGAAAAATGCCCCCTACGTTGAAAGGAAGGCTCTACACCGCAGTTGAGCATCCAGCGCTCACATACGGTTCACAAATTAACATGCTTCGCATGACAGAAGGACTGACAAAGCTTAATTGAATAAGAAGCTCGAAGATCCGCGGAAGCCTTCACGACAAGGAAACCATTTTACGAAAGATAGAGCGCGACCGGTTCAGCTGGTATTGGTCAAAGAAGAGATTATTTGAACCCTGTTAAAAAGGCAATATCAATGAACGTTCCAAAGACATCGCGAGGCAGGAGAGGCAGATCTATAAAAGCCTGGATCACACAAATGCGACGACATCGGCATTTCATTTGCCTCAGTACCGAGTGATCCAAAATCGGGAGGCCTGCCGATATTTTGTGAGGTGAAATAGGCGAACTCCACAGGCGGATCAGTAGATATACGGTGAAGTGGGAGGGTTATGGGCTATGGCCCCTTATTTTCGGATCATAACCTCGCCGAAATAGGAAGAAGAAGATGCCATCTAGTGACCAAAAGACTTAATACTTTCTTTCCATTCCATTATAATCTATCCATATATTATATAGGGTCACGCCCACATTCTGCTTGTATTTTCTTTAAAAAAAAAAACAAATTTTAATGAATTCTCTGAACAGTTAAAATAAGTTAGTATTATTAATTTCAGTAAAAAGGTTTCATTTCACACCTTCACACCCAGTTTAATAGGGCGTGGCTTTATATTCAAATGGATTAGAACCCTTCTGCATGTTTCATTGATAAATATTTATCAAAGTCGTTTCGTTCTCATACAGAAAATAGGGCAAAAGTCTTCTTATTACGAGATTTTCAAAAAGTCGTTGCCAAGGGTCGCTGACATGAAAAAGTAGCCGAATAGCCACTTTAGTCGGGTAAGCATTGAAGTTAATGCTTGAGGTCCATACTATTACCGCACTCCAACAAAGCTACAAGCACATCAAGACAGAATGAAATGTTGACTTTCATTTCTGAACAATTGGGCAGCAACGTGGCATCTCAGTATCAGGATGCAAAAACAACAATAGAGTGTCATTTTCAACTACTCGATTTCATGACGTTTACTGACTAGTCCAAGGACCTGTGTGCATCACTATCATGTGATTTCGGTACGTCGAAGCATAAAAAGGAGCGCTTTAAGAAATATTCATCAAATCTGATTGTCAACGTGTGTTGAAAATTGCATTCAAATAGTTATGAAGGCCTCCTTCAACTACAACGTACAAAACCTTCAGTAAAAAAAAATATGTCATCTCCTCACATCCTGTGAGAGATTTCAATTTCTCCTTCAAATATCCACCCTCGTTTTTTGTCGCTCCCCCCTCGAGTAGTGGAATAAATTTCATGCGCTCTTCATTTGATCCTTCATTTTATTGGCTCACATTTGCATTCACACACACTTTATATGCCAACGACACACTCCCTTGGTAGTTGTGTGTATGTATGCAGAATATGCTTCGCTTCAAGGATGCTTAATTTCCATTTTTTGAAAAATATGAGAAATAAAATTTCAGTTTGACATCCTTCTATGTACTTTTCCAGTTTATGTATGGCATGGGGGTGGATGTGTATGCATAAGCGTAGAAAAAAGGGACACCATCATATAGTCGAGGACGAGGCAAAATCGTGGTGCTGGTGGCACCAGCAAGCAGCAGCAGTAGCATATTCTCCGCTTCAATAGAACACAATGGGGTCCAATTTTCTCTTGAGTCTGCACAAAACGGCGACAATCCCTTAATCTCCAAGATCAAATATCCGGCCTATTTTCGCCGCAATATCGTAGATACTTTTTTAAGTATCTTTTGTTAGCATAAAAACCGTTTTGATTTTATTCTCTCTCTCGACTTCTTTCCATTTTTGCTCGTTTGCTCGTTCGTCCTGCCTTCACCCTTCAGGGTGGGATGT
This sequence comes from Brachypalpus laphriformis, assembly GCA_945910035.1. NCBI lineage: Eukaryota > Metazoa > Arthropoda > Insecta > Diptera > Syrphidae > Brachypalpus > Brachypalpus laphriformis. The sequence goes on from OX246754.1 coordinate 286,598,423, forward strand.
GATGGATGGGTTGGGGGTGGTTGGTAGTTCTTGGACCGACCGATGTCGAGCATAATAATGCAATATAATAAAAGTAATAATAACGCTGATATGATGTTGCAAAAATGATCGGATGAGAGGAAGTAACTGCGGGGATGGACTATGTGTTCACAGATTGTGTTGGCTGCCGCTGGTGTTGTTGATTGTTATTGTGGTGTTTTGTGGAGTATGTGGTTTTTATTCTCTTCATTTCGGGGATGGGGGTGGACGATTTTCCTTTACTTTTTGTCTCTCTCTTTCTCTCTTTTAGAATTTGCGAGTTTAGTGTGCGGTTATGTTGTTGTGGTGCAAATCCCATGCCGTCATATTATAAATTCGAATTTAGTGCAAATCCAAAGTCACTGTTGTTGGCATTGTATGATTATGATTATTACTATCCCTTACTATATTAATATATTTTGTACGGAAGTGGATATGGTATTATGTAGGTGGTAGTCGTTAGGATAACCAGTAGGTATGGGGTATAATGTCAGTAGAAAGCGTCTATGGATTCCACATAGTTTTGTTATGGTAGATTTAGGGCTTAAGGAATTGCTAAATTCACCAGAGGCATATTGGCAATGAAACCTGTCAGGGACAATGTTCTGCAGTCCTAGGTTGTATCTACTACAACCTGAAGGGAGCTGATGGATATACCAAACAGGAAACAAGTTTAAAATAACATGAAATGACAGTTCATCCTAAGAGTGAACTCGCAAAGAACAAGTAACAGTGTAATACAAGTAAATATGAATTGTCAAGCGGGCTTCGCGTAACAGTTCCGGGGCTAAATTTTAGTTGGTTGCCATTTTTTCTTCTCTTTTAATGCAATTGCGCAACATATATTGAAAATGAGGAGAGGAGATAGCAAAGAGAGGTATTTTTTTGGTGTTGTGGACTGGTTTGAAACAAAGTTTGTATTAGGCTTCAATACAGACTTACTCCAATGGGTGGTGTCTGAACTATAATAGTCGAGGAAAATTTGCTGTGATTTCTACGTTCGGTTTTCCTCTCTAGTATTCATTTCGAGTATGAATTGGATCTCTCTATGTGGTTTGGGACTGCATGATTCAACTCCATTAATAGAAAAATTGAGTAGATATGGTTACAACCTGCCACTAAATGACCGAATATATTACTCATACCAATAAACAACCTTCCGGTCTGTAACATAACATTCATCATATTTTCATTTGCATTGTCAGCCGAAAAATCTGGTAGAGGAGGCGAGGAGGAGGGACAGATATACTCGTAACAGAGCAGTGAGCTTCGAAATCTTTAAATTGTTCTCACAGAAAACCTAACTCAAGAAGCGCTTAAGGGATTAAATTCCATTTGTGTTGCTCGAAAGTTATCAAAATCAGACAGGGGGCAAGATTTAATGGGCATAATCTTATAAATTTGAAGTCATTCCTTTCGGAGAAGTCGCTGCTCAACATTGAGTACGGCACATGCCCTGATGTTTCTTACTCGATCTTTGTGGGTTATTCCAACAACACCATGTAGGAATCTTATTTCGGCAGCTTATATCCACGAGCTAATTTGTTCGCCCTCTACCTAGATGTTATGACCATACGTAAGAGTTAAACATATACCGAGTTAGAGACCGATGGCTTTACTTCGGCACTAGGTTCAGCCTTTCTTATAACCGATCTCTCAAAATTGATCCCAACTTGACCAATTAAAAAAAAATAATTAATAAATATTTGGCGCAACAGCTCTTTAAGTGCCTGGGCCTAGCTTCTCGCAACCACTCATGTTGTGTGCGTTATATTTTTCACACGAATGGAAGGGACCTATAGTTTAGTGCCGAAGGGCATTTGGTTTGACAAGCTTTTTCGAGACAACAATACTCTCGGATGTTTGTCAGACATTCGCGAGAGGTTGGTCTGTGAAAATACTTATTAGTGTTTTCTGGGATTCGAACTTGGAACCTCACGCGTGGTGATCCGACACACTAACCACTTACGCCACGGCGCCCCCGTATATAAACACTGAATGGCCTTTAAAACGAAACCATCACTCGAGGAATCCGATGAATTCTCCAAATCACTAAATAGCTGTCGAAAGGTTTGCCATACTTCCAATCCTTCTCAACCACCATTCTGAGAGTGAATAACTGGTCAATGCTTCTATCAAGACAAAAATTGGATTGGTAAGTCAGTTTAGTACTACAGTAGCTCACCTTTGAAATTATCAAAGTCGATTGAAGTATGACGTATGACATGGAGATGTTTGAAATAAATTCAATGGACTTTTCTTTCATCCCTATCTATCTAAAAAACTACTAACCAATTGAATTTTTATTAAATTTCGTTCTAACATTAGGTTGAGCATGAATATATATTTTTTTTTTCGAAAGACATTGAAAACATTTTGCACAAAAACTGTGTGTCTTCTCGAATTTGACAATGTCAGCAGCATAACTTATATTGCTTCCCTGTCTTCGTGACGGAGCTCAGAGCCCTTCTAGGCGAATTCGGATCAAGAAAATATCACTTCTGTAATAATACAATTATATACAGTTTCCACATTTACCCTAGTATAAGCGGAATTTTTCGAGACGTGTTTTTCACTATCTTGCTGAACCGAGTAGTCGATTTCTTGTTGTGCAGACATTATAGGAAAAGATACCTTGCTACTAGGTAAGTTGACGATGTGTACCTACATCATTGTTAGCAGAAAAACTTAGCGATTCTGAGTGAACGTATGGAATCTGCGCTCAACATAGCCATGACTTGGTGCCGTCTACCGCTGATGAGGTCGGTGTACTAATGGACCCAAAATTCACCTTCGCTGGGCATATACTACACACTAAAAACTCTAAAGCCGCAAGTAAACTCTGGCAAATTCCGTAGGATGTCCGGCGAAATCTGAAAACTGGGTCCGAGATTTGTTCACGCACTAAATAAAAGATGAGCCAACAGCTAGTGTGGAAGTTTTCATTAAATTAAATACATATCTGTTCTGAAATCAATATAGAATTTTATTGATTAATAAAATCCATGGTCCATGGCAATGATGAGCAAAATACAATATCGTTCATATAACTACTACGGCTTCTGTTGCAAGCGATCATCCGAAGGTCAAAATTGTCGATGACTTTTTGAACAATAAGTGGGTCAATGGTCGCATTTTCAGTTTGGATATTATGTTTGAGATCCTGAGTTGTCGCTGGGTCATTGGCATAAATTCAACTCAACTTTAAAATTTGACTTAAAGTACCATAAGTGAGGCCCAATTGTTGACTTCCGCGAAGAATTGAGGTGGCCGGCTGGTTTTGAACACTTTCGCTCACAGTGGTTATGTTTTGGCGTGTACGTGCTGACCGAGCATGCTGATATGGAGTTTGACCCGATACCGAACCAGTTTCATAAAAATGCTTCACCATTGCACGAATTCCTGACTCACTAGGACGATTATGTTGACCGAAAAATTAACGAATTTTACGAAATGTTACTTTTACAGATTGCTCATTTTCGTTATAAGATTCAATAGCAAAAATGCGTTCTTGCGTAATAAACGACCCCATGACTAAAATTGGCAGAGATTGTGTTTGACATCTGTTGAAAATAAATGAATCTGTCAAAAAGATTAACCAAATTGAATTCATTGACTGCCATTTAGGCAGTCATTTACAGCCAAAACCCACACCACCTATTGGCTCACCCTTTATATACGTGTATACACGATATATAACACATGGACCACGAGAAAGGAGACCCCCTCAACTGCTAACTGAATAACTCTTCCCAATCGGTGTTTTTTTTTTTTTTTTGCTAATAAGGCAGTTTAACAGTAAAGCCCTATCTCGAACAACTAAGGAGACTCTGTATACGACCCTGATCCCAGTTCTGCTTTACGGAGCTGAAACATGGATTTTATTAAAAGAGGATGAAGATATCCTTGGTGGCTTCGAGGGAAAAATTGTTCGTAAGATATTCGGTCCCGTTTGCGTCAACGGGTTTTGAAAGAGAAGATTCAGTGACGAATTATACGAGCTGTACAGCGACATCGACCTCGTCGAAAAAAAACTGCGTATTGGACGTTTGAGATGGTTAGGACATGTAGAGCGTATGGACACCAACGCTCCGGCTCGCAACGTCTTCGAATCTAACCTGGAGGGACGACGCAGTAGAAACCCTCCTCTATGTAGGTGGCGCGCACAAGTTCAAGGGGGCCTCGATCAAATTGGAGTGCGCAACTGGAGCCAATTAGCTATAGACCGAGCTAAATGGAGAGACTTGTTGGTTGAGGCCCAGGTTCACCCCGAACCTTAGCGCCACCTAAGAAAGTAAGTAACACACGGAGCGGTTGTATGTTAACCGAGATCCTACATTCTTGAAAGCTAACTGTGTAAGCTTCAGCATCTTACGTGGCTGTGCATTAAATGCCATGAAGTTTTAAAAGTGAAGAGAAAAGATATGCTTGGACGTCACATCAATGTTAAAGGGAGGATCAAGGGTTAGAGGATCTTCCGCGTGCTCAAAGCATCATTTTACTCACCGATCTCGGAACATCCTTTCAGATTGATCAACATGGAGCAGCGAAGGGGGAATCGTCTTTAACCCAGGCGGCGCTATCTCATCTAACCTGCAGCTTTGGGTAGACTTACGATTGTCCTTCAGGCAGATATCTTTGCGATCGCCACCGCTGCGCAATCGTTTTAAGGAAAAGAGTAAAGGATAACTTTTATACATTTGTTCAGATAGTCGGTCATAACAGATGCGCTACCGTAATCACTACTTCTCAAATCGTGACGAAGGGTATCGTTAAACTAAACCGCATTATTCCGATGTGGCTCTTTGTCTCTGATCTGAGTCCCTGCTCACACAGGTATTCAGGGTAATGAAGAAGCCCATGCTTTTCCCAGGAAATGCTCAGGGGGCATCTTTCCTGGCCCACAACCTTCTAGAAGCTATTGTTGCTCTGTTCATAAACATAAAACGAGTGAGCTGCTACGCCTCCAACACCGCGGATATTAGCAGTGACTGACCTTACGTCGACATTCGAAGACGTTGATAGACGGATTAAAGAGCGCAAGACCAAGTATCTGCTTCAGTTGAACAGACCTGATTTGAGAACCTTAGTAGATCTCATCACTCCCTTAAACGAGTATCATAAAACTATTGTCTTGAACAGGACGAACGACCTAACATTTTATTTGTGAGTACTTGGCCTTCGTTCGAATTAAGATATCTACCTTAAACAATCACTTCTACTGAGAGCACGGACAGAACTGAAGTTTGTTAGTTTCTTTGACATTGTGAAGGGTACGGGCAGATTTACAGCTCTTGGCCCTTCAAATACTTAGTTTAATGTAACCGCTATTTATAGAAGAGTTTAGGACTTACTTAGTTAAAGGGCTTCTGACCCTTCGAGAGTCTCTGCCTGAGACACGCCTGCCTTCCATCCTCTGCGATTCCGGGAACGCTGCTTTCAGTTGTGAAGACTATGTTTTCTGGCATTCGCGACATCCGCTTGGTCTTTACACAGGCTGTTCGGTATTTTTCGCTCAAAGGTACACAATTTTTGCTCTGCTTTCTTACTTATCGTCTAGCACTCAGCGCCATAAAGCAAGACTGTCAAGATGAGCATTCTATAGAGCATTATTTTGGTCCGTCAAATTGGGAGTTTTGACTCAGTTGTTTTGACAAACTGAAGTAGCAGCGGCTTGCTAAGGTTATTCTTCGTTGAAGCTCCATGAAGGTGTCATTTTTGCGATTTATGTTTGCTCCGAGGTAGGTAAACTCCTTAACTGCCTCGAAGTTGTAGTCATCAACAGTGACGCTCTGTCCACGGTTTTGAGCAGATAATTTTTTGTTTGTTGACAACATGTACTTAGTCTTGTCCTCATTTACTTCAAGACCTACTCGTTTCGCCTGCTCTTCAATTGCCATAAATTTCTCTCCCACGGCTTGCGGGATCTTCCGATGATGTCAATATCGCCCGCGTATCCCAGCAGTTGGATGGATTTGTAAAAGACAGTGCCTTACGTATTACACCTGCCCTATGCACTATCTGCTTCAGCACAATATTGAAGAAGTCACATGATAGCGCATGTCCTTGCCAGAACCCGGTGTATGTTTGGAAAAGTTCAGAAGACCTGTTTCCTAGTTGCACAGAACAGCGCGTGTTTTCCAGCGTTATGCGGCACATCTGGATACGTTTAGACGGTATCCCGAATTGGGCCATCGTTTGGTAGAGTTCAGGATGATGAATGCTGTCATAAGCGACTTTAAAGTCGATGAAAAGGTGGTGATTTTTGACTTGATATTTATTTAGTAAGTTCCCTATTCTTGACCTATTGAAAAAGTGTTCACGCAAGTTGCATATGCATAGGCTTTCGCTTGTCGCTTGAAAGATGTATATACAGGCACAGGATGCGTACAGGGTAACTATTCCAAGTCAATGATACAAGTAAAACACCCGCTCCCCAAAATATGTATTTGCTAGACCTTCTGTAATAATAAAGCCTCAACTCCTGGCCGTATAATTGACTTAACTCTAACTGAATCCCAGCATAACATCCACCCTCAATAGGCTTATAAAACAATAATCACGAACCGTCCTTCCATATCATTGGATTAATTATATCTCTGTGATGCGACTTAACCAGTCAAACGGTAGTAATCTCCCATATCCACCCTCGTCCTAGTTCGCCAATTAAGTCCCTTTCAGCATAACAAACTCTGGTAAAAAAGCATTTCTAAATATTATTTTGTGGTTTTTAAACGGTCCCCTAGGGATGCTTCCTGCATTCGTTCGTGAAGGGGTGCGCAAAACATATTGCACAGACGAAAAAGGATGCGGCGGGATGTTTATGGCATGTCCACATTCGATAATAACTGAGGGTTTGCATCATTATGCTTTGACAAAAAAAAAAAAAAACCCACTCTGAATCCTTATGATGATGAGCAGGATAATAGAAAAAGATACCGTTCCCAACGATTACTACCCGAACATGGTGTAATCCCATGCGCAATCCAAATTTATTCATTGCAACCAAATCGTCTCGTCCTTGTTTGCTTTCTCATGTACCATGGTGAGCGTCGTCAAAGTATTGTCACACGACTCTGTCGAATGAGGCACGAAATTTGCATACATATTGCACAGGATAACGCAACAACGACGGGTGTACGGGTTTTTAATTAAAAATTTATCACTGCCTCGAAGGATGCTGTCCCGGTACTGTGTGTGTATGTTAAATGAATCGCACCCCAAAAGTATTATAATTTAATAACCGGCGATGACGAGAGTGCGTCGCAATGATAAATGGGTTCCGACACAACAAAGTGCCATCGAGGATCTCTCTCGCTTTTATGGGACTAATTTTAATTTGATTCGGTTTTTATTGCGAAGGATATTTGCATATTATTACGCTTTTATTACTCCGCACGTATGTGTGGGAAGCGACCTTTCACCTCGGTGTCTGGTACTCGACGGCGCCCATTATCAAAATTTAATTTTAATTTCACGTTTATTGCTGCTCTCACCTGGAGGTAGGTGGTCGGAGGGTTGTTGCGTTTCACAGCCCGATTGTAGAAAGTGAGTGACATTGTAAAATTTTCTTCGCTCATAAAATTGTTGATGAAATTGTTGTTGGTAACTGTGGTGGTGAAGGTGGAGGGAGATTAGATACATGATCTAATGAGCGCGCACTTATGAGTGAGATGATCACCTGTGCGTGTCGAGGGGGCGGGTGGCTCTTTATGGGATTTCGTGGAATAGAGGATTCAGTGCTTCTCAGCATGAAGCCATTAACAGGTCGTTGGTTTCATGGTTATAGTTGCAACTATTTCGCTTCTTAGTAATTGAAGTTTATGTGTGGGGGGCGAAAGCTGAGTGAATACGGCGATTCTTTTGGCATTTTAATTTCATCATTTTGCTTGATAATTGCTTTCAATTAACGCATTAAATGGTAGTGAGCATTGTGATTAGTTGCGTGAGAAAGTTGAAATGTTAGATTTGAACGGTTTGAATGGGGTTTTTCGAAATTTGTAAGTGGAACGGAGTAGTTTCTTAAGAAACTCATTGAAAAATGTTTGACAGTAGATCATGCATCATTAAGGTGCCGTGAGTTGACATGATTTTCTTTTCTGCACCTTTGACGCCAGAAAGTTGAAGTGAAGACAAAATGTTATATCGACTACCAGTGATCTCGACTTCAGCTTCCGGCTTCGGAGCGCCCCATGACTATCCGTATCAAGGCTAAATTTGCCAACATTAGCCTAATATGCGTTCACGCCCCTCACGAGAAGATGCTCTTCGATAAGCAATGCCCTAGCCACGACGTTAAAATTATCCTAGGCGATTTTTACACTAAGCTAGGAAGAGAGGACGTCTTACGTAGCGTGGTCGGACAGCCTTCACGGCACCATATCCGACAACGGACTCAGGCTAGTCGACTTTGGGACGGGACGAAACTTTGTCGTAGCTAGTACGTGGTTCCCACGTCTCGACATTCACAAGGGAACATGGCTCTCCTTTGATCGAAAAACTGTCAACCAAATCGATCACATTACAAATACAAATACAAATATTTGGCGCAACAGCTTTTAAAAGTGCCTGGGCCTAGCTTCTTGCAACCACTCATGTTGTGTGCGTTATATTTTTCACACGAATGGAAGGGACCTACAGTTTAATACCGACTCCGAACAGCGATTTGAGAAGCTTTTTCGTGACAACAATACCCTCGGATGTTTGTCAGACGCTGAAAAAACTTTCTTTTTGGTGTTTTCTGGGATTGGAACTTGGAACCTCATGCGTAGTGATCCGACACACTAACCACTTACGCCACGGCACCCACACATTGTGATCGACGCAAGGCACTCTTCCACCAGAGCCTTTGCCGATCGAGTTTCTTCTAATCTTAATCTAAGTCCTATGCCGCCAGCAGCAGTGGCAGCGTTGCCAACAAGCCATCAGAAATGCAGCCTCTGATGTACTGGGTTTCTCTCGGCCATCACAACGAAACCCCTGGTTTGATAAGGAATGCCGGCAAGCACATGCAGCTAAACAAGAGGCGTACGAAGTGGCGCTGCATAGAAGGACTAGAGCTGCTTACGAGCTCTACGAGCGCAGGAGAAAAGAGAAACACGGACTTCTCAGAAAGAAGAAAAAGGAGCATGAGAAGCGTTCGATCGAGGAGATTGAGAGACTTTATTGCAGGAATGATGTTCGAAAATTTTACCGAAAGGTAAAAAGAATATGCCAGTATTTCAAAGCCAGGACAGAAGCCTGCATGGACGAAAATGGCAATATAGTAGCAGAATCGAAGTCGGTACTGTGGATATGGAAGGAACACTTCTGCAGACTGTTAAACGGCGATGATGACTAATATTCCGCTGTCAGGCAGAATGAGTCATTCAACAGTGACGATGACAGTTAAGATTCCCGTCAACCCGATCAGAATGAAGTGAGGATAGCGATATCTAAACTCAAATCTAACAAAGCTGCTGGAGCCGACGGCCTTGCCGCTGAACTTTTCAAGGCAGGAGGAGATGAGTTGGTAAGGAGCATGCACCACCTCATCTGTAAAATCTGATCGGACGAAAGTATGCCCGATGAATGAAACCTCAGCATCGTTTGCCCGATCCTGAAGAAAGGAGACCCTCTGAACTGAGCCAATAACAGACGTATAAGTCTCCTCAACATCGCATATAAGATCCTGTCTGCCGTATTATGTGAACGCCTAAAACCGATCGTCAACCATCTGATAGGTCCTCATCAGTGCGATTTTAGGCCGAAAAGTCCACCATTGACCAAATATTCACACTGCGGCAAATCTTGGAAAAAGCCCACGAATATAAAATCGATACGCACCACCTCTTCACCGATTTCAAAGTTGCCTATGATAGCGTGTAGAGAGACGAGTTATACAGAGCCATGTCTAGTCTTGACATTCCTGCCAAGCTCGTCCGTTTGTGCAGAATGACAATGGAGAACTCTCGCTGCTCCATCAAAAACGGTAAGAACATCACCGAACCGTTAGATTTCAGGAAAGGTTTTAGACAAGCTGACGCGCTATCACGCGATCTCTTTAACATAGTACTTGAGAGAATTGTAGGAAACTCACAAGACAACACCGGAGGTACAATCTTTTACAAGTCTGTACAACTACTCGCTTATGCAGATGACATTGACATAATCGGAAGAACTCAGCTGACCGTCAATGGAACATTTTCGAGTATTGAGATCGAGGCAGCAAAGATGGGTTTAGCGGTCAATGAAAGCAAAAAAAATATATGCTGTCCACAAGAAAGGACACCCAACATCGGTGTCTCGGATAGAAAGCCACAATAGACAGATATAATTTTGAGGTAGTAAATGATTTTGTCTACCTAGGCTCTTGCTAATCGTTGTTTCTATGGGCTAAGACGGCAATTGAGTAGCAAAGCCCTATCTCGAACTACTAAGGTAACTCTTTATAAGACACTAATCATCCCAGTCCTGCTGTATGGCGGAAAGGCATGGGCTTTGACATAACCGGATGAGGATGCGGTTGGTTATTTCGAGAGAAAAGTTCTTCGAGCGATCTTTGGTCCCGTCTGCATAGACGGTGAGTGGAGGAGAAGGTACAATGCCGAACTATAGGGCATATATAAGGACATCGACTTAGCCACTGTATGTGAACTCTTCTGGCTAAGATGGGTCATTTAGAGCGGATGGAGCCCAACTTTTCCAAATGGCGGCTATTACCAGTTTTCTTTTGATATCTGTGAAGTAAACATATGTAGAATAAACGTCGACAAGCTCAGGCTCACGCTTACTTCCTCCTGAACCTCAACGACGCAGTGAACCATTTTCGGTCGAAATTCATCATGAGCGACGAGGTCCATTTCCAGCTGAACAGATACGTAAACCAACAAAATTTGTACTTCTGGGGCACTGGGAAACTTCATTCACGAAGAGCCATTACATCTACTCAAAGTCACTGCATGGTGGGCCATTTATGCCGAAGGTGTCATCGGTCTCATTTTTTCGAGGACAGAGTTGTAAGATGGTTACTGTGACTGGTGTTGGTAAGCGATACAGAACCATGACCGACGAGTTTTTATTGTCGCAAATTGATGAATTGGGACTGGAGGACATGTGGTTCCAATAAGTGTGCGGTGTACCCGCACACTTGTTGGAACCACACACAGCTGTCGTGAGAATGGACATTTTGAAGGATGCGTTTCCGGGTGGCCTAATGCCTCGTTTTGGCGATTGGCACTGGGCGGCAAGATCGCCGATTTGAAGTGAAGTCATGGGTCTATGAGCACAAGCCACAGACTCTGCAAGTTCTCAAAGAGAATATCCGACAAGAGTGCGAGAACTTATCGCCGAAGTTCTCGCCAAAACAATTGAAAATGCGATAAAAAAAATATCAAGTGGTCATCAACAATAGCGGCATTTGTAAAACAACATCAGGTGAGCGGTGTTGGGCCACACTGTGTAGAAGTTCAAACGACATTCGCTGCCTATGACCCTTATATTATGCATATGCCGTCAGAAGCAATTTTAGAACAACGGCTATTTCGCAAATTTAAAGTCGACATTCCCCGCTTTCAAGATTAACTCCGACCGGAATTTGAGTAAGAAAGGATTTGTATTTGATAATTTAGATTGGTTCGCGTCAGTGCGGTGTTAGGCCAAAAAAGTCTGCCGTACACAAGTATTCATAGTGCGACAGATTTTAGAGATAACCCAGGAGCTTTCACCGTGTCATTTCTTGACGATTTGATAGGGTTGTAGAAAATTTCCAACTAAATGTCAATGGTATAGTCATTCACTGTTCATTCAAGATCTAATTCGACCGGAAAATCCTTAAGATAATGGTTATAAAGGTTCGCAGTATTTTTAGGAAGGATGACATTACTCATATCGACCGACAAATAGTTACAGTGGACTTAAAAGTTTTTCAACAACTTTTCATTCTGCAATACATGACACTTAGTGCCAGTTTTACGAACGTATTTTTAGTAATGATGAAAGTTTAAATTAAGTTAATGACCATATGAGGCCAATGCAAAGTTCAAGACTGCTTCTGCGCAGAGTAGTTATATCAATGAACCTTTGCGCGGATTTGGCTCTGAGAAAGCCTGATGGACTCACCGACTATACCATAAATCCAACTATGAATGGAAAGACGTCACGATGAATTGGTGTATCACCTAATCCTTGAAAAACTATTGAAAGGAATACTGCTGAAAATCAGGACAGCAGAGATGAATGCATTGAGCTTCTCGATTTCCGGCGCTAAATATATAGGAACACAAGGCTTCATTGGGTTACTGAACACAACCGAATTTGAACACAGCAAGTGTTTGATAGTTTCTATTTGTTCTGCATCATGACAGCTCCTTGCCAATAACTGGTGCCTCTAAGGTCTTAATCCAGAATTTTTATAATTCTGCTGTCCACGTGGCCTTCCAATCTTTGTCATGAACTTTTCGATAATCTGTCATATTCCAGAATACTCAGCAAACTTTGGGCTTTTATTCGAATGATCTGAGTGTTTTCAGGTGTTCCATTCGCAGGTTCGTAATAAGAAATCTTAATCCGGATAATGGGCTGAAATGCATTTCACCACGTACATCCTTGTTTTGAGGTCACCTCTTCTCCAAGGATCTGATTCATGATGACGGTTGTGACTAGGGTGGGTTCTTTGACTGTGGGTGTAGGTGTGTTAAGGCAACTGCTGTAGTGCTCAAAAGTCGCTACGACGAACCGTGTAATAAGTATTCTGGATTAGAAGTGGACGGTGAACCCCACAGGCGGATCAGCAGAAATGCCGTGAAGTGGGAGGGTTGTGATCCCTTGTTTTCGGATCATAACCTCGCTGTTAAAAGGAAGAAGAAGTAGAAAGTATTTTTCTATTCGCTCTTCCACATCTTCTTTTTTAGAAGTCAATGATTTTCTGTGTCTTAAGTTTTGGCCCGCCATTTTTTGTGTCCGGAATGAGGTTGGCTTACTGCAGGTCTGGCGGGTGATCGTATGCAGATATTAACAACTGTCTGATTCGCCTTTCTCTTCTATTTCAGGTGCTCGTATTGGAATAACGATGGGGGTGCGTGGAAGAGCTCCTAGATTGCGCGACGCAAAGGTATTTTGCAACAATACTCTTTACTTCACTCGTGCAACCCTTTCGTCATATGATCTTAGTCGGAACGTTACTATGGTTCAATTGAACCCTTAATGTGTGCAACGCAAGCAACTTCAAAACGATTTTATGGCATCTATGCAGAAGGATCCTGAGTAAAAGCATACGAGTTGAATACGAAAGAAGACCTCCTCAACTGCGCCAATTATAGACGCATCAGTTCCCTCAAGATTGCGAATACCTACAAGATCTTTTCTGCGATATTGTGTAAACGTCTGAATCCTTTCATCAACTGCCAGATTGGCCCCTATTAGTGCGGTTTTGTTCGAGGAAAGTCGACTATCGATGAAATATTCACACTTCGGTAGATCCTGGAGAAGACCTAAGAAGTCCAAATCGATACTTATCATCTCTTTATCGATTTTAAGCCCGCCTATGACAGCATCTATAGGAACAAGCTATATAGAGCCATGTCTAGCTATGATATCCCTGCCAAACTTGTTCATCTCCGCAGGATGACGATGAAGAACGTTCTTTGCTCCATTAAGGTCGATAATGACCTCACCCAGACCTTTGCAATAAAAAAGTGTTTTAGACAAGATAACGCGCTTTGTTGCGCAATTCCTGGTGCATTACCCTGAAAAATAATAACAAAAAAATAAGCACAAGAAAAGATTCGTGATCGACGCACGCGAATAAGTAAAAGCGAAAGTGACAGTTGGCCACAGATAATACGAAAGAGGATCAGGAAAGTGTAGCTGCAACCTGTTGAATGCTGCTCTCCCGGTTAGTCAGCTGAGGCGGGTTCACTGGAATAGTAAAGAATAGTGATTTACGCACGATGGAAAATGGGCGCCACTAGATCTTTCAAAGGGATCTAGAAACCTTTTGGGAAAAGTTAATCGGGTGGGAATTCTGAAATAGATGTCAAAAATAAAAAAGCAACGAATTGTGCATTATAAATGCTCTTTGTGAGCACGGCCAATCTATTGAAAACCTTGAACCAAGTTTTATATCGAAAACGAGAAGAAATAACAAAAGAAAACGGTTTGATCAAAGAATTTACGGAAGACACCAAAAATGCGGAAAGCTAAATAGCCGTTGGGGTAGCCCGCGATCACTGGTCCCGAACAAAGAAAGAAAATAAATGTATAACTAACGGGTCGCGAGTCGAGATGGAACCCTACCGGGATTTAATTCGAACAAAATCCTACACTAATCGCACGAAGAATTCAAAGTGAAATATAACAACTTATCTGTTTTGCGTGAGTAAGTATTCAGCTTCCTGCTCCTCCTCTCCAAATACTGTTCCTCAAAATCCTCCTTAAACTCCTTCCTTTCAATCCTCTCGAGTCTGCTTCTCTTCTATATCTTATAATTGGTCCCCTTCTGGACTTTTCTGTAAGGTCACACTATTCGCTATTCAGCAAAACTCCTCAATCCCTAGCGCACTCGCTCGTGGTCAACCAAGAAGTGACTTTTTTAATATTGTACTGGAACGGATTCTGCAAAACTCCCAACCCAAAACCGGAATCGCAATCTTTCAAAAGTCTGTACAACTGCTTGCATATACCGACGATATTAACATAATAGGAAGAAGTCAGCGGGCTGTATTATGAAGCGGGCAAAATAGATTTAGTGGTAAACGAGGCCAAAAGTATATGCTGTCAACAAGAAGGGGCAATCAACACCGACGAATTGAACCAAACGTCACAGTGGGCAGCTACAAATTCGGGGTAGTAAGGGACTTTGTCTACCTTTTCTCTGCTATTAATTCTGACAGTGATACCAGCTCAGGAATCAAGCAGAGAATAACTCTTGAAAGTCGCTGTTTTTTTCAACAGTAAAACCCTATCTCGAGCAACTAAGGGACTCTATCTAAAACTCGAATTATCCTAGTCCTGCTTTACGGTGGTGAAACATAGAAAACTTCTTTATAAGACATTCGGTCCCGTTTGCGTTGACAGGTTTTGGAGGAGTAGATTCAATGGCGAGCTATGCGAGCTATACAGCGACATCGACTTAGTCAAAAAACTGCGTATCGGGCGTTTGAGATAGCTGGGATATGTAGGATGATTGAACACCAACGCTCCGGTTAGCAGGGTCTTCAAATCTAACCCGGACGGACGACGCGTTGACGACCTCCTCGCCGTAGAGGGCGCGCACAAGTTCAAGGGGACCTCGGCTAACTTGGATTGCATAACTGGAGCGAATTAGCTAAAGAACGAACTAAATCGAGAAGCTTGTTGATTGAGGGCCAGGTTCACCCCGAACTGTAGCGCCACCTAAGTAAGTAAAGTATTCGGCATCGAGAGTTAGAATAAGGTATTCTTTGAACTGATTAAGTTACCGCACTGTATCATGGTCTTTCTGTGAGAACCTGGTAATCATAGCCCTCCTCCATTCATCCGTAGACCTGTCAATTTCCGATGCACTCTTTGTAATAGCCTTATATTGTATTTGGCGCTACTTAGATACTGATGCCCAAGTGGATTAATTTTTCGGAGCCAATTTAATCCTTAATTTACCGCTTCCCTGGCAAGGAGATACTCGTAATTCGCATGATAATGACATCACGTCTGTAACTAAACTTATTTAGATGTCTCACGAAATATCGAAACTAAATGCCACTTCTTCAATTTAGATTATCAATCTGACATCATGGATATAAGACTTTCCTCCGATATCCGTCAAATCCGAAGAACCACGGACCAGTTTCCAGTCTTCTAATAGGAGTAACCACTTCCCACCACTTTTTGCAAACAGTTCCACTCCAACCCAAAGTGGGCTGAGCTTCGAGGCCCGTCACTTTGTGTCTCATTTGAATACTCGCCCAACAACGTAAGAGCACTTTTGTCGTGCAAATTGCACTCCGGCCGACACTCCTGCTCTCTTGTGATCAAATTGTTGTGCAACATCACCCAACCAACATGGGAATCCATAAATTATGTGGCCGTAATGGATTGGCGCACGTATGCTAAATTGACATTTATGTTTTTATTATATTTTATCCATTCTGCTTTGTTTGCTGTGTTGAACCACTTTAGTTGGGTTGTTAGTTGGATTTATTCGCTGCCAGGAGCAAAAACGAGCTCCTCCACACACTATGTATCTACTCACGTCCAATGGTACGGCGATGGCATGGTATATGGATACCCAGTTGAGGTTGTTGTCCTTTAACCACCTCCCTGTATACTCCCATTTGAATGGCAACCTTAGCTCTACATCCCCCGCCCAATCACCAATTCCGAGTGGAAAAATAATTGGATGACAATTTCTCTCTCTCTGCAGTAGCAGAACGTTTGTTTTTTTTTTGTTTCTTGCTTCTTTGATGGCTTCTAGAGCTCTAGCCTGTAGCTGAAAAAAAAAGAGGAAATCAATTTTTCACAAAAAAAAAAGTCATCAGAGAAACAAAGAAATCCTTTTTCCCCATCATTTGCTGTGTGGCTGTGGCAGCGGATCCTGCCGCTGTTCACATCAGACAGACAGGAGGCACATTTGCAACGCGACAAACGACAAACGAACGAACGAATCCCTGTGTTGTCTATTGTGGTGCACAAATTGATTTGTAAAATGGCTGTGGTTATGTAAATTTTAAATTGAAATTCCAGCTGACAACGGAGCGGGATAGTTTGACATGTTTGTTTGTTTATCCCAGAATGAGGTTGTTATAAAATTCAATTATGAATTTTAAGAGTAATTCCCGACAACGACAACAGGTTTTGTAATTTTTATCATTTAAATTAATTTATTCGACTAGTGGCTGTGTGAATGGGTGAATGCGGCTCGAAGGACCAAATTGTTTGGTTCTGTTGTAGATTTTCAATTAATTCCGCTTGTGTGTCAAATAAAGCCATATTTAACTAGGAAAATGCTGGGCGGTTACCGTATTTTATTGTGTACCTTTTTGAATAATCATATGAGGACTAGGTATTTGGATTCAGGCAGACCACAAAGCCATGCCAATCGATTTTTGTTTTTGTAATTTACAATGTAACGAATAATTTTGTTCTCATAAAAAATCGAAACTATAATACATAGATTGATTGAATTTTTCAAATTTTCCATCTCGAAATGTTAACTGAAAAATTTCCTCATGAATCCATAAACGAAACGCAGTTGTGTGAAATACGAGCAGTTTTTTTTGAAAACCATATGATTGTGATTATCGATGAATCTCTCCCACTAACATTTTATTTTTCCTGCACTTTTTATATTATTTTTTCATCTTAGAGTGTAAAATAAAGGAAGTGCTCAAATCGTCCTTATACACCTAAAGCACAGATAAAGATAAATTCCTTATGTGTGCCTAAAGGCTGTCCCGCATTGAACGGATTCAAATATTTCGCCATTATTTTGTCCTACGGTTGGTAGTACTTTTTATTTTTACAGTTTTTATATACAATATAACAGTTGCATTTGGTTAATCTGGAACGCTATACGAAAGAACAACGTATTACTGTTGTCTGTAGTGACATTCAGGCTGCGCTTAAGGCCTTGCTTAACCGTTTAACCACTTCCAAAATAGTTCGTGAAACAAAAAACTCTTTGAACTCGGTCGCAAGGCTGAATTCTCTGTCTCTTATCTGGATCCCAGGTCACACTGGGATCGTTGGGAACGGGATCTCCGATGAGATTGCTAGACAAGGCTCAGAGGAGGCTTTCTTAGGTCCTGAACCTGCGTCCTCGGTTGGGGCTTCCATTGACGATTGGGTCTCTCACGAACAGAATTGTGTGTGGCATGACTCTCCAGGATGCAGGTTGACTAAACGTATGCTCCGGCACGTTTGTAAGCAATTAGCGGCATTCTTTCTGTCTCTCAGCACAAAAGACTTTAGACAACTTATTAGCGTCTTGACAGGCCACTTTGCTTTAGCCAAGCACCTTAACGTGCAGGGTTTGAGTGGCACTACAATCTGCGACGCTTGTAAAGAGAGCTATGACACCGCGGAACATTATCACTGTGAGTGTCCGACCTTTGCTCGTATCAGGTGCCAGATCGTCTGTGCTGATGTGGTGAGTACTGATACTGTAAGCTCCTCATCACTGTGCTTGCTTGACTTTCTTAGAAAGACTGAGAATTATAGGAGAAATTGATCGGTAGAGTTGCGTGCCTTTGGTTTCTTCTTCTCTGCGTGTGAAAAAACTAGCACTTGACGAGTTTTTTTTTTCTTTGTTACAATCTGGCTTTGATTCTTATACCTTATTCATGTCTGGCAACCTAACTTAACCCCCTAAGGATTATTACTCAAGTTCCGTCTGACATTTTCGAAATTCGCGGTGAACAAAACGTATAACCTTTAATCAACATGTATTTTTGTATCTCGTGTTATGGTTCCGAATGATAAAACTATTTCCAGATCAACAGCGGATAAAATACAAAAGTAAACTCTTTTCTTACATTGTCCTTACAAAGCACTCCAACTTCAGTAGTTGCAATGCCCATGCATGCACTCGTTAATAGAAACACAAAAAGCATCTACAAATATTCCAACAATTTTAATTTAAAATTCTGTTGCGGCGTGTCGCTCGTTTGTTTCGGTTGAAATGCTAAAATTCCCGCAATTTCTTGTTTGTTAAACCATCCACATAGCCATAGTCAATCGGCTAACATCCAACTCACATGCCTCGCCTGCACTTCCATGGAAGATCAACGTAAACAATTGTCCAGTCGATGAGCCTTCGAATACCTTCCTACCAAATGCATGTGTCCGTCTCTCTGCAGCAAGGACAGAAATTATGTTCTACTCGCGCACCGATAGTGAGAAACGATGATTGGATTGGATGCGAAGGCGAAGACGAGGTACGAGGGAGCACATCATCACGAATATGGGCGTCCAATGAATATTTCGGACCTCTTCGCGTAGCATCATGCATCATCATCATCATCAGCATCATGGATATCATCATACCACAAATAAAATTCGTCCGATCTGGGACTTTGTGCTGTGTAGGGAGGGCTGCTGGACCCTGGAAGGCGGAGGATGACATAGGGGATTGTTTGTCAATTTGGAGCATCTTTATAGGCGCTAGCCCACAACACAATCGCTGTAGGGACCGCTGCACAATGACCATGCAAACGACGGATGTAAATATGCAAATTAACAATATGCATCCGCTGGATTTCCAAGAAGAGGTGACCATCGCTTGTCGGGAATGGTCCCGCGTTGGCTGGCCTGACTGTCGTTGATGTCTCAATCCGCGATCGCGCGCGAGAAACCCAAATGCGGTATGTAGCTGCTCGTGCAACCGCGCATTTCCATACCACCTAATCGAAGGGTCGGGGGGCATGGAATGTGGTTTGTTGTCGTAGCACGATGCAGTCGCAGCCTAGAGTAGATGCCGAGTATATAATGTGACTTCTATTGGGCGCTTTAGGCTCTCACTCTTGCTACTGATGCTGTGTGCTGGTGTGCCCAGCTAATGGGATGCATCGACATGTCGACTGGCGATACTTTATTTCGTGGAAATTTCTGACTGACATCGAAATGGACTTATAAACAAATTAATTCACCGATGTCATCACCGTAGTCAGAGTTGGTTAGAACCATTGGCTTCGGTGTTGTGGTCGCATACTGAGGCGTTGTGTGTTTTGCTCGGTGGGTCGGTGTGCGAAAGGTTCTTAGGAATGTTGATTGTGCTAAGTTCGAAAGGTTTGTATGGAGACAATTGGCAGATGCTAATTGACACTTTGCCTCAATTTTTTGTTTGTTTTTTATTGCCTATAGGGCAATTGAAATATAGCAACCACATCTACTCAGCGTTGATAAAATAGAATCCTTGAAAAGTTCAATGACTGCGAAATTTTGTCTTTTTATTGCACAAACTCTTTGTTGACAAGACCTTCACACATGTTAAGGCGTTGTTTTTTGATCATCTTTTCTTCATGACTATTTCGATTCAACAGACGTATATGTACGTACAGATGAACATGTGTGGGGGGAAACGCCAACAGCCAAGACTTTGGTGATTTTCGTTCGACAGAATTTATTTGCTAATAAATTTATAATATTTGAATTTAAAAGTTTGACTCCTAACCTGATCAGGTGAACTCAAGCATGTGGCGAAAACCGCCGCCGAAACATGCGAGTTTTGTTTGAATGTTAACTTAAAATTGCAGCCAAGTCTGCAGGAACGAAAAACCGTTCGCATCTTTTAAGCAACCCGAGGCATCAAGCACTCGATACTGAAGCATCAGTTATCTGTTATCGGATAGCATTGGCATAGCCATCGGATTTTTCAATGTTAACGCCATTCATTCTTAGCTTAGCCCATTTAGCACCCAATTAAGAATTGAGTTTGATTGATATTCGGTATGGCTGTGACTCCAAGACCTGTGGCCTTTGTCGTAGTGTCGTTAATGAACACCAAGCTGCGATTTATAGGCACAACTATCCAACGGCGGAAGTGGCAGTGGATTGGTCACACGTTCCGAAAGGGTGACAGCTCCATAGCGAACCATGCTATGCAATGGAACCCTTTAACTCAGGATGGCAGAAGACCTGGTGGTCCGAGGAGAACATGGCGCAGAACAGTCGAGAAGGAGGCACGGCAGTTAGGGAAAAGTTGGGGAGAACTCAGACACATTGCCAGAAACCGTACACGATGGCGCGTAGGCGTAGTAGAGGCCCTAGGACCCACAAGGGGATACAGGACATAAGAGAAGCTGCGATTTACGAAAGGATGATCTAGATTGCACGTAACAGAGAGAAATTTTGATATAATTACAATCAAGGTCAAAGAGCAAATCTTTTTTTCTTCAAGTGCTTTTTCGATTACGTCAGTAATTCTATGCACCTGGTCAATCGTCGAATGCTTACTTCTGAACTCAAACTGGTGGTTAGGGATAGGATTATTTTCTTCTATAGCCGGTTGGAGACGTCTTAGTAATATCCTCTCGAAAATTTTGCATATGACTGGAAGAAGCGAAATTGGTCTATACGAATTTACCTCATTTCTTGGTCTTAAAACCATTATGACTTCCGCAACTTTCCATTGGCTTGGCACGTGGTTTAATCTGAGCGCAGCTTTTACAATATGGAGAAGCTTAATCAATGCTTTTATAAGTAAAACTTTGAGAATTTCTCCGGTGATCAAATCATAACCAGAAGCTTTCTTAGGTTTTAGATTCTCAATCTCATGTTTGAGTTCCCTTAGCGTTGCACTTGTGAGTGTTAAATCATCAGATGGTAAATCCGGCCTATTGGCGTTGTCGTAAAGGTTTCTTCCAGGTGGGCCGCAAAGACGTCCGCTTTTTCATTATCTTCCATTGCCCATTCATTTTGATTTAATTTAATTGGCGGCGCGGAGACTTTGGGCCTCTTGGTGTCTTTTACAGCTTTCTAAAGTGAATAATTGGAATCTTTTTTCGCTGCTAAACTTTCAAGGTAAGAGCCTATCGCACGGTTCTTAAAATCCTTAATAGTCTTCTTCAACAAATTGCACAGACGATTCAAGTGTGCTTTATGCCGCGGAGCACGACTCTGTTGCCATTTTTTACGCGCTTTTCTTTTTTCCTTGACCAATTCTTTCATTTCCGGAGGATATCGTAAACCGTATCTGTCCGGCGTTTTCCTTGGATTGGGTGGATTATTTCAAAAGGCGAGCTGTACGATCTCAACGAAGCGATCAACTTCAACCTTCATAAGGTGTCGTAAGTGGAACGCTCAGTTCAACATTATCTTCAATTTCGCTCCTAAAGCCTTCCCAATTAGTTGTTCTACCAGTTAATCTAGCTGGCTCTAGGTTATAGACTAATTTTTCGTTCAGTGTCAAAATAACTGGGGAATGATCAGACGACAGATCAAAGCTCTCTTTAATTCCTCCGAAGATGCCAGCCCTGAAAAGAATAAGACCAACAGATAGGGGTTGTAGGTAATGTCGATTCTATTGGTAGCCTTAATGAACGATCCCGAGTTCATAATAAGGATTAGAATGGCTTTCGGCTCTGCTTTAGTTTGTTCAGATTGTCTCAAAAAAAAATATTTGGCACGTATTAAGTGCCAGGGCTTGGCTTCTCGCAACCACTCATGTTGTGTGCGTTATATTTTTTCACAAGAATGGAAGGTACCTACAGTTTAGTACCGAATCCGAACGGCGATTTGAGAAGCTCTTTCGTAACAACAATACTCTCGGATGTTTGTTAGACGCTCGCGAAAGGTGGGACCGTGGAAAAAAAATGTTGGTGTTTTGTGGGATTCGTTTCGAACTTGGAACCTTATGCGTAGTGATCCGACACACTAACCACTTACGCCACGGCGCCCACAGATTGTCTCCAAGGACAATCTAAATGTGGTCTAATAAGCGCGAGTTGATCTTCTTGTTTTTGTGATTGCTCTATAGGTCGATTCACAGCTCAGCGACCTGCGAATGCGAATAAGCGAATATTCGCAAATTTTGACATTTCTTTCACAGCTACTTTTTTATCTGGTCGCTGCAGTCCGCGAATTTCTGTTGTCATTCATTTTGTAACTAATTGCCTAAACGTGAAAAATGTATAAATACACAGCGTACTTTCATTGAGAAGGTTATATCTTACCTTCTTTCGATAAATTCAACCACCATCCTACCCACCAAGAACAAAACAACAGAACTGTAAGGTTAAACTCTCGCGAATGTTTTGGTCGCGGGAATGTGGATTGCGTCCTACATGTGTGGAATGTGAATAAAAGTTGACAGTTCACAAAAATCATTCGCTTATTCGCTTATTAATCGATAGATAAATTAAGGTCCGTTCTTTTGGAATAGTAAAATTGCCCATGGCGTGCTTATAAATATGCTAAAAACGGTTTGTTCGCAGTTTGGGCATTCGCAGGTCGCTGAGCTGTGAATGGCCCTTATGTCCATAGTTTTCTTGAAAAGCAGATCGTCAGTGTGAGCTTTTGGAAACCTTTTCAAAACCATTCCTCAGGGCAAATGTGTAGGGACCCTTAGAATTGCATCGCCTGCAGGACAACAGACACAATTTTCGTCGGTACAGTAATAAGTTTGCCTACACAAGTCGCAATTTGTAGAGTCCCTGACGATTGGATTTGAATATGAGGCGCTTAAGACATTGCCGTATTTAAGAAGTTTTCATTAATATTATATCTACCCATGTGTTCCAGAGACCAGGTGAGTGAGACGTTCAATTCGAATTGAAATATTTAGCTCGTTACAGACGCGTTTGACTAGTTTCGGTGTTATTTATGTAGATAAAAAGACTGTTCGCATAAACGTAGCTATCTGCTTGTTTTCTTTTCCTTTGATATTGTCACCCCTCGTGGTACATAGGAAGATAGAGAGCACTCCCATCATGCAGCGTCTCCAGAAATATCTGGACAAAATACGACAAGATGAAAACCAAGCTAATCCTCATTCAAAGTAGACAGACCTTGGCGCTTCTCATAGGAATCATTACCGGCCACAACCTATTGGCGGCCCACTGGAAGGGAATACGGCTAATTAAAGATGAATTTTCGTTCCTAGATATAGAAGGTGCTTTCAATAATGTAGAAGGAAGGGCCATTAAACAAGCACTAGAATCTATGAATGTCGAACATAGCATTACCAATTGGCTCTGCAATATGCTCGGCACTAGAAAAATCAACTCTACTATCGGTAATAGTAATAAAAAAATCCGTTACCAGGGGGACTCCTCAGGAGGCGTTATCTCACCACTCCTCTGGATTCTAGTCATTGATGGGATACTTAAAGAACTAAGCAATACAGGCATAAGGGTCACCGCTTACGCGGACGACGTGGTGATCTTAGTCCGGGGCAAACTCCTTGACACATTAAGTGAAATGATGGAATCAGCTCTTAGTGGTCTTGAAAAATGGCCTAGAGGGTGTGGACTGCACGTTAACCTGGATAAAACAGAATTGGTACTCTTCAGCAGAAAATACAAGATACCACCCTTCAAACTGCCTAAGCTAGCAGGGGTGGAGCTTTCCCTTTCGGATCGCACTAGATATCTTGGTATAATGATGGAAACTAAATTTGTCATCTGTAAGAGGACCGCAGGAAGGACATGGGGCCTGAAGCCCGCAATAATGCACTGGCTATACATCATGATAGTCAGACCCATCCTTACGTATGGGACACTTATGTGGTGGAAAGCAGCGAATACGAAAAACACACGGGATATGTTGGCCATGGTACAAAGAACAGTTTGCATTGCCATCACGGGTGCTCTCCGCACAACCTACGGCTGTACTCGAGATCTTCCTGTATCTTCTACCACGAGACCTACAAATTAAATTTCAAGCAGGCAACAGTGCGCTTCGGCGCACTAACGCTAGTCTCTTCAAGAATAATAATGTAGGACATAGCCCCATTCTCAAGGAATCATTTCCCGGCATCCCTGAAGAATCGGATGATATTCTTGGCACATTAAACTTCCACACACCATACGAAGTACAGTATCCTATTAGAGAGGACTGGCGAAGGAAGACAGTCTCTGTCTATAGCGAGCTTGCAATATACACTGATGGTTCTAAGACCAGAGAGGGCACGTGGTCAGGTATTTACTCGAGTGATACGAACCTACAGGTGGCCCTGAGACTTCCGGACACATGCAGTGTATTCCAAGCAGATGTTCTAGCTGTATTTAAAGCTGCGGAATTACTTGAGATGGGATCAATATCCGATAAGAATATCGCCATCTTCATTGACAGTCAGGCTGCGCTAAAGGCGCTAGAGTCTTAGGTCACCAAATCTGAGATAATCAGGAATTGCCGCACAATGGTACATTATGTACACAGAACCGAGTCAGATTATGTTGGGTACCTGGACACAGCGATATCGAAGGCAACGAGCAAGCCGACGCGCTGGCCAAAAGAGGAGCGGGGCTCCCACATAGTAACATAATTGGTAGTATTAAACCACCAGGGTGCGTGGCTAAGGAAATCATGCATGCTAATATCATCGACACGGCTAATCTAAGATGGTCAAACTTGGATGGCCACGGGGTGTCTAAGGCCTTGTGGCCTGTGTCAGACCGCAAAAAATCTCGGGAGATCTTAAAATTAGAAAGATTACGGCTAAGAACAACGATAGGAATACTCTCTGGCCATTGTCTCTTAAGAAAGCATGCTATGAGACTAGGATTATCTAACACTGATGTTTGTAGGTACTGCAATGACCTACATGCCTCGGAGGACATAACACATATACTCTGTGAGTGCCAAGGAATTGCCAGGACAAGGCTAAAACACCTTGGTAGACACTTCTCCGATAACCCGGAAGAGGTGAGGTCCTTGAACCACAAAAAGAATTTCTTTAAATTCTGTAGGGAGATTAATTGTTTGGGAGAATTGGTTTAGGTCTTTTGCCGTGAAGGTTCCCTAGGGATCGCAATGGGCCCACTCTGGTGCCTAGTGTTTTTATGATAACCTCATAGCCCCATCTAACCTAACCTAAGCTAAACATGAACTCTGCATAGGTTCCGGCAACACAGACGCAGTAGAGGATACAGAACACTTCCTCTGCAAATGCCCTGGTGTCTGCAATACCAGGAAGACGGCCCTCGGAGAGTATTTTCATTTTTGTCTGAAAAGCCACCAACCACATTTTTAACTTCTTCAGGATGGCTTAGAGGAGGCCGCTTCAATACCACAGAACCCTAGTCATTTTGTTTCTTTTTTCCTTTTTCTCTCTTTTCAGTATTTCAGCCAGGAAACTCTACGTCAGGAAGCACAATGGATCCTTTTGAGATCCGGGTGCAGGCTGCACCCATTCGATGCAAGTAACACTTTAAACCTAACCTAACCTATGGCATGATTTGTTCAGTCCATTGTTATTCCCTTCGTCGTGTGGTGCTGTCAATAGTCTCTATGCCCGTTCTTATAAAAAGCTGGTGGTTTAAGATGCGGTTATGCCAAAATATTCTGAGGACGATGCGTAGACATATTTTTAAGAAATATTAGCTGCAATCAAATGACAATAGAGCAAATCTTGCACGTCCTGTACCCATATACATATACTCGTAGTAATACTGTCTCGACATTGACGCGGAATAGTCGCAGCTTAGTTTTAGTGCTATAAACATTTCTTAACCAGATTTTCGATAGCATTCCGAATGGAGCTTTGGCTTTGCTAGTTCCCTTGTAAATGTTAAGTCGAGATAATACTTTATAAGTAAAAAAGTTGTCAATGCTTACTTGAACGGTGGTATTTCCGAAGCTAACAACTTTTGTTTTGGTTGTGCTTATCTTCAGCCCCACTTTCTCTGCTTCAATTTCCAGAATATAAACTATTCAATACAGATTCATTGCTTTGTGTGAGAGCACGTAGTCGAGATGGTTAAGGTAAGATGCAATTGCCCACTGTATGCTACGTAGAAAACATAACTGATTACAACTAAAAATAACAGTGGTGAAAGTTTGTACTCGTAGCCTTGTCGCACCTCATTTTTCACTTCAAAATCACTTACCGTTATGCAAGTCGTTACACCTAGCACCCTCATAGGTTGATAACAAATTTTCCCGGAAAGAATCTCCCGCATACAGCACACAAGATGAACTTTCGACTTATACTGTCGAAGGCCTTTCTGATGTCGATAAGCAGCAGATGGCGCATTATTCTAAATTAATCCGCAAAGTGTACATGTGGTCGATGTTTACGACATCAAGAGTAGATTCAAGATGTTCTTTGATTCGATCCGGTATTACCTTAGCCACTATTTTGGAAACGACTAGGACAACGCGAATAAATCTCATTTTTCCGCACTCTTAAGTTTCCCTTTGGAAGTTTGATGATCATTCCCCTTTTCCACTTTTCTGAGTAGCTTCGGTTTCACAAACCATACTGACAATTCCTTGTAATAGGGAAAGCACTTATTTAGCTTTGAAAAGCTCTGCGGGAATGCCATCAAGCCCCACTGCTTAATATTTCTTGAATGCTTTGATCGCTGCTATGATCGTAGTCTTACTGGCAGAACTAATGAAGATTCAGGTATTTGTTGCCGCTGATAGCTCGTTCGGATACGAGGTAGGACAATTCTCTTGAAGCCCCTCAGACACATTCCCAGAAACCTTGCGCGATGGCGCGTAGGCGTAGTGGAGGCCCAAGGACCCACGAGGGGATACAGGACATAAGTACGTAAGCCCCAACAATCGCTATGAATATTATTTTGGATCAGTAGTGCAAAGTTACTTTGTAAACATCTCATTTAAGCAAATATTTTTTAAATTAATAAGAAGACTCTGGGTTAGCTTAAGTTCAAGTGGCAGTCTGCACTAGATGCATTTTAACTTAGACAGAGATAGGTCCATTATGAAAGCACATTTGGGTATTCACCATAAATACCTGCAGAGAAAACCGAACCTTGTTATAAAGCACTGGATGCGTTTGTAATTATGTTTGCCAGTTCGAAGAGGCTATCGAAGAAGTTGGATCCTAGATAATTTGTTCTTCAAATGAGAAAAGTCGGACATGAGCAAAGGTAGTGAAGGATTCCTCCTCTTCGTTCATGCAGCTTCTGTAGAAATCCTTCATAAGGAGCGGCGTTCCAATGATACAGCGTCATTTGATACCACCTACTTATGAGTGATCTATTCTGTGAGATAAAACAATTGGAGCGTTCGTGATCCAGCTTAGGTTAGATCTGCCTAGGGATGTGGCTCATAGAGACATTTGCGCATTTGAGGATGGTGAAGTTAATCGCATTCACTTTGAGTAACAGTTACTGCATAAATGAGAGGCATTCCTGGTGAGTTCGTCAGTCTTATTTGGAATGTCCCTATGCCCCGATACCCAAAAACATAAATTTTGAGTTATTCACCTTTAATTCAAAAACACTGTAAAGGCATCGACAACTTTTTTTTTTATTAAGTATCAGTTCCTTGACGATTTTCAACCATTTTTTTTTATACTGCTCGTAGTTAATTTCAAACTTATTCATGCAAAAAACACATGTTCCCACTCAAGTTCACAAAGAGCATACAATTAATGATGTACACTTGGCAACCCTTCAATCCAAATGCGGTGTGTGTGCATACAATCCCAATTACAAATGAATAAATGAATAAAAAAAGCAAACTACTCCGACTTCAATTGATATCAGAATAAGGTAATTAAGAGAAATTACTTTCGAAGAACAGAACTCATCCCCGAGGGATGATGCCACCGTCGCCCGACATTCAGATCATCAGCAGAACATCAGAGGCCACTCAAATATTTACACAAAACATCTCGCATGCGTGTGCACGTTATTAGGTGAGCATAGGTCCTGCGGGATTACTACCCGTACATATATTGGGGGTAACTTTAACTACTATCATCGTCATCGTTAGGTCCTATTTCGTTTACTGAATATTTTAAGCCGATTAGACCTGCATCCTGTTGACTTTCACATGAAAATCCGAATGTCCTGTGCACGTGAGTGGATATTCTTTAATTTTTTATAGGGATAGGAAAAAATGCAATGTTTATATCAAAGACAGTGCTTCAGGGAGGATTTACTTGTTGTTTGGTTGTGTATTTTTTTTTATTTGATTCTGTTTGCTAGGAAATTATAGAATTAGAGATGATTGTGAGAAACGCAAATAGTTGTCAGCGAATTAGATCATTTAGTAAAAATGGCTCCTGTTAACGAGGATTTATGGTATTCCCACGCATTCCAGATTATGTTGCAAAAAGATTGTTATCAGTCACGATATGAGTATCTTGACCTATTTATCCTGAAGGCAATTGAACTTGAAAATGTTTAACAGGATATTCTTTCAGGAGTGCACAAACTTTAGGTCTATTGCAGGTTACTTTAGTTGAAATTTAATCCGTAATTTCGGCTATTACTACGACCCGCATAAACCAAGGTTTTGAACTAAGAATCCACATACTCGTATTATAAATGTTTTAATTGCCCCTTTTTCAACTTTTTCAACTTTTTATGTTTTTTTTTTTTGTTTCCGAAGCTGTCACAGAAATTTGATATCGTAGTTTTAGTAATATCACAGGTGGATGTGTGCATTCAAATCCCGAGGGTGCTTATTTCCCTACAAACAAGGTTGGATGCATGAAGGTACATATGTATTTCCACACCAAAGAAACATTTTGGAAAATAATTTTCAAAAAGGATTAGAAAACAATTTTGTTTCTGAAATGTTTCCTTATATTCCACAAAGAACTTGAAAACATTTTTTTCGGGGTAAACATTTTTTTTATTTGAGATAGGCCCGCTCTATTCCAAGTAGTGTGGGACTTGCACCCACTAACTTACTTACCTACTTAGGTGGCGCTACAGTTCGGGGTGAACCTGGGCCTCAACCAACAAGCCTCTCCATTTAGCTCGGTCTTTAGCTAATTGCCTCCAGTTGCGCACTCCAAGTTGGTCGAGGTCCCCTTGAACTTGTGCGCGCCACCTACGGCGATGATTCCCTCTACTGCGTCGTCCCTCGGGATTAGATTCGAAGACTCTGCGGGCCGGAGCGTTGGTGTCCTAGCCATCTCAGACGTCCAATACGCAGTTTTTTGACTAGGTCGATGTCGCTGTACAGCTCGTATAGTTCGTGATTGAATCTTCTCCTCCAAAACCCGTCAACGCAAACGGGACCGAAAATCTTACGAAGAATTTTTCTCTCGAAGCGACCAAGGATATCTTCATCCTCTTTCAATAAAGTCCATGTTTCAGCGCCGTAAAGCAGGACTGGGATGATCAGGGTGTTATACAGAGTCTCCTTAGTTATTCGAGATAGGGCTTTACTGTTGAATTGCCTTATAACCCTAAAAAACCAGCGATTGGCAAGAGTTATTCTTCGATTGATTTTGTTTGTAGAATTTATAGCAGAGCCAAGGTAGACAAAGTCCCTTACTACCTCGAAGTTATAGCTGCCCACGGTGACGTTTTGTCCAATTCGTCGGTGTTGGCTTTCCCTTCTTGTTGACAGCATATTCTTGGTTTAGCCCTCGTTTATCGCTAAACCCATTTTGGCCGCTTCCGCCTCAATGCTTGCAAACACACCAGTGGCAACCCGCTGAGTTCTTCTGATAATGTCAATATAGTCGGCGTATGCAAGCAGTTGTACAGACATGTGATAGATGTTGGCTTGTGAGTTCCGCACAATCCGTTCAAGTACAATGTTAAAGAAGTCACATGACAGCGCGTCACCTTGTCTAAAACCGTTTTTGACATCGAAGGTCTCGGTGAGGTCATTACTGACCTTGATGGAGCAGCGAGCGTTCTCCATCGTCAGCCTGCACAGACGGACAAGTTTGGCAGGGATGTCAAAACTAGACATGGCTCTATAAAGATCTTCTCTATAGATGCTGTCATAGGCGGCCTTGAAATCGATAAAGAGGTGGTGAGTATCGATTTGGAATTCTTGGGTTTTCTCCAGGATCTGCTGAAGTGTGAAGGTTTGATCGATGGTGGACTTTCCTGGCCTGAAACCGCACTGATAGGGTTCAATCAGGCTGTTGATAAAAGGTTTCAGGCGTTGACACAATATCGCAGAAAAGATCTTGTATGCGATGTTGAGGAGACTGATGCCTCTATAACTGGCGCAGTTGAGGGGGTCTCCTTTCTTGTGGATCGGGCAAATGATGCTGAGATTCCATTCATCAGGCATACACTCGTCTGACCAAGTCTTAGAGATGAGTTGGTGTATGCACTCTACCAATTCATCCCCAGGTTTTAGTTTTTCCATATTCTCAGCACCGACTGTGATTCTACTACGAGGTTTCCATTTTCATCTCTACAGGTTTCTGTACGGGTGTTGCTTCTCTGGCACGTTCTTTTTACCTTTTGGTAAAGCTTCCGTACATTGTTCCTGGAGTATAAACTCTCGATATTCTCAAATGCGCGCTTCTCATGCTCTTTCTTCTTCTTTTGGAGAAGCCGATGTTCTTCTCGTCTCCTTTACTCGTAGAGCTCACGAGCAGCTCTCGTCTTCCTTTGCAGTTCCGCTTTGTATGCCTCTTGTTTTGCTGCATGCTCTCGCCGGCATTCATCGTCAAACCAGGGGTTTCGCGGTAGTCGGCGAGCGAGACCCAGCACATTAGTCGCGGCGTTTCTGATGGCATGTTGGCAGCGTTGCCACTGGTCTTCGGCACTTGATGCTGGCGGCATAGGGGTGATTAAGGATACGCGTTCAGCATGAATCTGGCGGTCTCTTGCGATTGTAGCTTTTCAACGTTAAATTTTCTGACAGCGATTCTTCTTTGTTGCTCAGATTGGGATATCCTCATTCGTACCTTGGCTACAACAAGGTAATGATCCGAGTCTATATTGGCCGCTCGGAATGTCCGGACTTCCAGAATACTGGAGACATGCCTTGCGTCGATCGCAATATGATCAATTTGGTTGATCGTTACATGATCATTGGACCGCCATGTCTGCTTATGAATATCGAGATAAGGAAACCATGTGCTTGCTATGGTGACATTTCGCTCCACAGCGAAATCAATTAGCCTTAGTCCTATTTAGGACATTGCTCGTATGTTTTGTTGAGGAGCTCGTAGAAACACTCTTTGATGGCAGGGTCCTTTTTTCCGTGGGGGCATGAACACATATTAGGCTTATGTTAGCGAATTTAGCTTTGATCCGGATAGTCATAATACGCTCGCTTACGTGTCGGAAGCTTAAGACTTCTTGCCTAAGTCTGCCGCGTATGACAAATCCGCATCCGAATAAGCGTTGCCTGTTGCCTCTATAGCAGTCACCGTAGTAGATGTCACAGTTTTTCATCCTCTTTTTGCTCGGCCCATTCCATCGAACTTCCTGGATGGCGGTAATATCTGCTTTATAGCAGTCTAGGGCCTCTGCTAGTTGTTCGGCTGCACGTGGTCTGTAAAGGGACAGAACATTCCACGTACAGATCCAAAAGTCGTTGTCCTTATTCCGTTTGCTGGGGTCGTCATTAGTTGAGTCATCGTTATCCGAGGTTTTTGGTTGTTTCGGAACCATCGATTTTTTACGTGGTAGGGAAGTTACCCCGACGGCACAACCCCAGCTTGGAGGGCCAGTTCCTTAATTATTCCCCTAGGACGAGGGGCCGGGTTCACCGGTGCCAGTAGTCCACTACGGGAGTATGAGCGCTGCCGTTGGCCCATTAAGGGCTCCTTCGCCACCATCTCTATTCCAATGTCCTGACCAACATTGGAAATTCCTTACCGACCTGTGATCCGAATACGTCGAAGCAGCTCGCGCAAGGTATTCACTAAGTTCAACCTAACTGGAACTATAGACGCCACCGTTGACTCCGTCTAGGGAATTCATCCGCTGTCGCCTGGAACAGGAAGAAGTGCTCTAGTGAGAAAGCACTCTTCCCCCCTCTCTCATCTGCTGCCGCCAAGAATCCTCCAAACGGGGTTGGTTATCCATTTCTTGGATTAAGGTACTAGGCACACGGCTGTCACCGCGTGGAGGTTGAGAGTAGGAGTTGGTAGGCCTCAGCTGAGTAAAAACGCTTGTGTTTTCATATGATCGCATGCACTACCGTTTGACCAGCGACTAACAAACCACCCATTTACAATTTGACACTATCCATCCGGGGACCCTTTTAGCATTACACACGGGTGGTGTCGTTTTTTTCCCGTCTGGGAAGCCGGCTTTATTTTTCTACTTCTGTTGCGAGTTTGTGTTCTATCTTTGCCAGTATCGCATTCATCAGGCTTACATATATTACATATTTTCCTCAATTTTCTTTTGACGCAGAATTATTTCAATGTAGGCCATTACCTTGTTCCAATTATGTTCGTTTCTCAGCATTACTTCTATGCTGTCGTAATTCTGCCGAACTCGTCTTCAAGGGTTCTTCTCTGTTCACTCCATCTTTGACATGGGAAAAATGTGTGTTGGCGTCATTTTGGCTCGCATCATTATAAGAACAAGCCGGCCTGTCCACATTACCCATTCTGTGCAGGTACGTGGGAAAATATCCATGTCCGGTGAGAAACTGCGTTACGTAGTACGTTACTTCGCCATGTTTACGTTCAATCGATGCTCGCAGGTTGCCTATAAGCCTTTTTGTCCATCTACCTCTCTGCTCCATGTCCCACATTTCCTGCCATGTTGCTAGTGTTCGGGCTCTCTCTTCCAGGCTTGCTTGTGTCTTGCCTACTTCGCTTTTCCTCTCGTAGACTCTCTTCCGATCTTTGGTGAGGAGGCTGATTGGAATAATCCCTGCTATAAGGAGGACAGTTGGTTCTCTTACCGTGCGATAGGCACAAGTGACTCGTAAAGCTCCTCTTCTTTGCGCCGATGCCATTCGTTTTCGGTATTTCTCCTTCCTGAGAGCATCTGCCCATACCTCGGCACCATAGAGAAGGATAGATTCCGTTGCAGACATAAGGAGCCATCGTTTGTCATGTGGTGCTGTCAATAGGCTCGATGTCCGTTCTTATAGAAAGCTGGTGGTTTAAGATGCGGTTAGGCCAGAATATCCGGAGGACGACGCGTAGACATCTTTTTATGAAAGATTAGCTGCAATCAAATGACAATACAGCAAATCTTGCACGTCCTGTACCCATATACTCATAGTAATACTGTTTCAATATTGATGCGGAATAGTCGCAGCTTAGTTTTAGTGTTGTAAACACAGATTTTCGATAGCATTCCGAATGGAGCTTTAGCTTTGCTAGTTCGCTTGTCAACGTTAGGTCGAGATAATATTGTATAAGTAAAAAAAGTTGTCAATGTTTACTTGAACGGTGGTATTTCCAAAGCTAAAAACTTTTGTTTTGGTCGTGCTTATCTTCAGTCCCACTTTCTCTGCTTCAATTTCCAGAATATTAACTATTTGATACAGTTTCATTACTCTGTGTGAGAGCAAATAAACCTATTCAGCGTAGCTTAGATGGTTAAGGCAAGATGCCATTGTCCACTGTATGCCGCTGTTATTCTTCGTCAAAGCTACGCAGAAAACATAACTGATTACAACTGAAAATAACAGTGGCGAAAGTATGTAGCCTTGTCGCACAACATTTTTGACTTCAAAATCACTTACCGTTATGCAAGTCGTAACACCTAGCACCCTCATAGGTTGATGACAAATTTTCCCCGCAAGACTCTCCCGCATACAGCACACATGATGAACTTTCGGCTTATACTGTCGAAGGCCTTTCCGAAGTCGATAAGCAGCAGATGGCGCATTATTCTAAAATAATCCCCAAAGTGTATATGTGGTCGATGCAGGAGGATCCCGAGTAAAAACCTGCTTTTACGACATCAAGAGTGGATGGTCTGGCACCGCTGGTGTTTGCTATTAGTCTGCTGAGAGCGGCGGGTACCGACGCAGCCCTGTCCGACGTCTGCTTAATTTGCTTTCAAAAGCTTAGCTTCGTGTCGATGGTGACTCCTAAGTATTTGGCTGTTCCTCTCGTCTGGATTGTTTCAGCCTCAACGACCATCGCAATGATGGTGGGGATTTTGTTTTTGGTGAGCAGGACTATTTCTGTCTTCGACATGGCTAAGTTTATGCCATGCTGCTCCACCGACCCGTTCACCCGACGCATGACCTGATTTAAGCTGGGTTGGGCCATTTCTGTACTGCGCGCAACAATGACCGCTGCGATATCATCTGCGTATCCTACGAGAAATGTATCCTTCGGCATACTCAATTAAAGCAAGATGTCGTAAGAAATGTAAGAGAGGTCTGGTCCCAGAACAGACTACTGGGCGGCTCCTGCTGTACCCACCTTCCTTTTTCCCCCTTCTTCCGTGTCGTAAGTATGAAGAAGGTGAGTAAAGGGAGTTTCTAAGTCCTTGCCACAGTCTTTTAACGGGTTTTTTCCGCGTAGTTTTTTCATTATGATATAGCATGATAGCTTTAACGCTCGGTCTTTGGGGTCGATCAGCTCGGGTAAGACAATAGTAAATCAGAAACATTTGAGAAAGGTTTCTTTTGTTTTCGGAAGCAATTGAGAAACAAAAGAGGTATATGTATCACTCTTTTTATTTCAATATTACCATTAACAATTGTATACAATAATGTACCTAAGTGCCATACCTTAATACATATGGACTAAATAAGACAGAGTTATTGAAAATTTTGGAAAAGGGATCACGTTTAGAGTCGTCCGTATTAGCGATTGAAGAGGCAAGCCAGTTTATTTGAGTTTTTTCAATATCCAGTTAGTGTTGGCCCAGAAGAACTAGTGTAATTCAAAACAATTAGTGTTTGAAAGAGATCTGTAAGATATGGTCAGACGAAAACTTTCCTGATGGTTGCCACCATCTTCACAATCCATAAAAATGTGACAATTTTACCTCATAGACCTATAAGCCTAATCAAAGTCGCTTACAAGATTCTATCTGGTGCAATTTTGGATGTCGATGATCTAGTTGGGAATTATCAGTACGGTTTAAGGCCCGAAAAATGGACGATTGATCGAATAGACACTTTATACCAAATCCTAGAGAAGACGCAAATCGATACTCACTGTACATTCATTGAATTCAAGGCCAAGTATAATAGTTTGGATTGGCATCAGCCATGTTCAATTTCGATATTCCTTCAAAACTCTTTCGCTTATGATCTTACTTACTTAGGTGGCGCTACAGTTCGGTTTGGTCCTGGGCCTCAACCAACAAATTCAGCTAGCCCGACTACTAGCCAGCTAACTCCATTTGCGCATGCCAAGTAAGCATTTTCGGGTTGCTACTTAACTTTGTTTTACCGCGCTTTAGGGGGTATACAC
This sequence comes from Brachypalpus laphriformis, assembly GCA_945910035.1. Lineage (NCBI taxonomy): Eukaryota > Metazoa > Arthropoda > Insecta > Diptera > Syrphidae > Brachypalpus > Brachypalpus laphriformis. The sequence continues at coordinate 286,634,148 of OX246754.1, forward strand.
TTGTATCGATCGAGTTGGTTGGCACTGTCCTCTACTGCGCCGTCCATACGGGATGGATTCGAAGATTTTCTTGGCCGGAACGTTGGCCTCCATTCGCTCTACATGACCCAGTGATCTTAGTCGCTGTATGTGAACTCTTCTGGCTCCGTCGATGTCCTCGTATAGGCCGTATAGTTCAGCGTTGTACTTTCTCCTCCACTTGCCGTCTATGCAGACGGGACCAAAGATCACTCAAATAACTTTTCTCGCAATGTAACCAAGGGCATCCTCATCCGAATTTGACAAAGTCCATGCCTCTGTGCCATACAGCAGGACTGCGATGATTAGTGTCTTATACAGAGTTACCTTAGTAGTTCGTGCGCAACTAGAGGCAGCTGGCTCATAACCGGGCTGGCTGGAGAGGTTTGTTGGTTGAGGCCCAGGTTCACCCCGGACTGTAGCGCCACCTAAGTAAGTAAGTAAGTAGTTCGATTTAGGTCAAGAATAATTTTTCGTTTGATCTCCCCACATTTGCGGAGCTCACCATAGAGCCTAGGTAGACAAAGTCCTTTACTACCTCAGAATTATATCTGTCTATTGTCGCCAAGACGCCGATGTAGGGTAAGAAGGGTAAAAAGGTGCCCTTTTTTGTAGTCAGCATATATTTTGTTTTGCTTTCATTGACCGCTAAGCCCATCTCTGCTGCCTCGATCTCAATACTTGCAAACGCCCCACTGATGGCCCGCTGCTTTCTTCCGACTATTTCAATGTCATCGGCGTAAACGATTAGTTGTACAGTAGTTGTTAAAGATTGTACATCCGGTGTTGGCTTTTGAGTTTGGTACAATTCATTCAAGTATTATGTTAAAGAGATTGCATGTTAGCGCGTGAAAAAACACGGAAGGAAACACGTTCTAGAGCAAAGGTTAAGTGAACTAAGACACTGAATTCATTGGAATGTAATAAAGTTAATTGTGCATCATTATTCGCGGAATAATAACTTAAATACGACACTCACTTAAAGGTACTACACTAAAGTAGGTGTTGTCCTAGATATCCGTATTAATTAGAATTTATTCATTAAATCCATCATATGACTCATATGACATATCAAACCTATGTACTCTAGTAGAGATCTTTATGGTATAACTTCAATCGTAAAATTATTCATTGACTGTGCATCATGATGGCCAGACTCAAAATCTCAGTGCCACTGGGATCAGGTCCTTCAATGATTTAAGATTCCTTGCCAGGCACAATAAAGCCAATCTGAGCTGGGTACCCAAGGCGTTGAAGGTAATGAGTTAACCGATAAAATGGCTAGGTGCAGGTCAGCAACAGTATTCGTAAGTCCAGAAATGTACACGGTTAACTCCGTCTAACCCAGTGGGAAAATGGGCCACGGACTAGGCAGTCCAAACGGCTAAGCAAGGCTACTCTGGCAAAGAAAAATCGGCAAAGGTTGTGTCATAAAACTCGTGCACAGTGGGGTGAGATAACATCTTAACAAGCGAATCAGAGATGGAGTGCTTCTGTCGGTAGAAGCAGGAAACTTGTCAGCAAATTCAGTTGCAGTATTTTCATTGTTTTAGCTTGTGCATCCAATTCTCGTGTGTAAGTATATAGATAGCTAACATATTGCATTAAGCTTCGGAATCTCGTTCTACCCCTCCATTAGTGATTTCCATCCCCTATTTTTAGATCATACGCATTTAGATTCAAATAAATGGCACTCGCTTAATATAAAGCCATCTTTCGTCCGCGCAAAACTTCCATCCCCAAGGACTCGTCCCCTCACACCCAAAGTGGATCATTATATTTCAATAAAACTCAGCCGGAAACCATTAAGATAAATGAATACGCGCACTTCGCTCATCCCCTTCCCTAACCATCCATCCACACTTGCCATGCTATGCCAAGAAATTCGTTTAAATCCTCTGCCATTCTGCTGAGCAGGTCCTTCCTGACACCATTCGCACTCAAGATGCAGCCTCATTCGTCGTCTTATCTGCGAATATATTTATTTTTATTCGTTTTATCGTATTAAGGCCACAGCCGAGAGAAACCGACACCAGGGCGTTAAATCAAATAAATTGCATCCCCGGCATCGGTCGAGGGTTTGGTGGGGGGTGGCACAAAATGGTGGCGGCCATGATGATGATGGTACCCATTTGGGGTTGATCCATCCACCTAATTTACAATTCATTCCACACAGATAGTGCCACAGCCGTGTGGGGAGAGATATTTTATCCAAAGGGCGAGCAACAATTTCAAATTTATTTCTCGCCCCCTCTGTCTCCACTCCTATCCACCCACTCCGCTCAGCATGTAAAACTTTAATGGCTACTAGTGCAATTAAAATTTTCTGGGTAGGAAATATCCATGCCACGGCAATTAACTTTAACACCCCATTAATTCTGACACCTTGCCGCTGGGAGAAATGAAACAACGAAAAGAAACGAAACAATGAATTAATTACCCCCGGAGCAATTGTTGCTATCAACACTCCCCGCCCGCCAGCATGACCAACGAGCAGGGTAGCATTCCGTGTTGGGGCGCAATTGGAATTTCATTCATATACGAAATTTCATCTTAATTACTTTATTAAGGGCTGTGCAGCTGTAATTCATGGAGAAAACTTCGACACAGCATGTTATCTATGGACGGGGGCTGTGTGTGGCTGGCACCCCCCTCACTCGGCACTTCCAAAATGGCTACATAATGGAGTGTAATTCTCATAACGGACGAATGAGCACGGGAAAAGCGTTTAAACGTAATTAAGTGTGCAGAGATAAGGCACAGCGCTCCAACTGGTGGTGTCGGTGTTCCGTAGCTAATGGGGGTGGAATTGCCAAAAAGGTAAGTTTACTGGGGTTGTTTATACATACACGTACATATACGGCTGTGACGAGTATAGAATCTTGATTGGAATGTGTGTGGGGTTGGAAGGGTGAATAGATGGAGAGATTTCTTGCTCTCTGGGTGGGGGTGTAAGAGTTTGTTGCCATTGTTTGGGAGGGCTTATTGAGGGGTAATTTTTCCGTTTATTACGTCTGAATTGTGTTAGACAAAGTGTACAGACACGAACTCGTATGTGATGTGATTAGAAGAATATGGGGTATGGAGCACTATTAGCTAGCATATTGTCTATGAAGTAATGAAGGGAAAGATGATTTATTTACATTGATAGAGGTTGGAGTTAACGGGGTCTTGGAAATATTACTTTGCGATAGACATCGTCAAATTGTGGGTGAGTAGAAATGCATTTCAGAGAGTCTTAGCCAGAAAATACAATAATCACTTCTTACGCTTCATTTAAAAAGAGGCTCACGTAAGTTAGGGACCCCCAATTTATTCAAACCTTTTCTCAGGGACCTCCTTATGTATCTTAAAGAGCTTTTCAGGACTACTTTTGTTATAAATCTGTTTCAGATGACCTATATCCTCTCTAATATTGCATATCAAACAGCTTTGATTGGTCAGATAGATTGATATGATGACTATCTCTCATTAGCAGCTTGTGTCGAAATGTGATATATTGGAACAAGTGATCTTCAGTGCTGGCAGGATTACGTGGCATAAGAGTTCAAAAATACTCCAATGAATCCTAGACGGCTCCAGTAGAGATGTCGCACTTGATCCAACGATCTATTTCTAGGCCTATCGGGGAGTCGCCTAACTGATGGCACTGTAATTATGGCATGTCTTGGAAGCCGGTCTGGGGGCATACGCACTACGTGACCAAACCATCAATGCATAGATCATTCCGTTCGGAGAAGTAGCTGCTCAACATTGAGCGCACCGCGTACTCTGGTGTTGCGCACTCGATCCCTACGAGTTATTCCAGCAACACCGCGAAGCAACCTCATTTCGGGAGATTGTATCCGCGATCTTATTTGCACCAATTATTAACCGGATCTATCGATTCCCCCGCTCTATTAGAAATGATTTCCCTTCGCACAAACCCTCGTAACCTTAGGACTGTACCCCTCTTCCGTCTTCCTTACCACCGCACCAACTACGGCCACTTCGAACCAATCACCAGAATGTTACGTCTTGCCAATAACGCACAGAACACCCTAACTTTCATTGCAGTCTATCCTCCCTTAGAAAATCCCTCCACACCTCATGACCTCATGACCTTCTTCTTCCCTAGCATTTAAGATAGTTTTTAAGAGACTAATTAAAAAAAAATAAATAAAAAAAAATAATTTGCCTTATTTCCCTTCTTTGTTAGTTTTTAAGTCTAACTTAAGTTGCTTCGACTCCTCATAGCCATGTTTTGATTCTGCCTCCCCTCCACCAACTTTATCTACCCCTTTTCACGCCCTCTACCTCCTCCCTTCTCTCCAAAATGCTGTTAGTTTAAGTTTTAGTTTCTAAGTTTTTTTGTCGCTAGTTGTAAGTTTAGATTGTTTAAGTTTTTTTTTTGGAGCTTGTATTAAGCTAATAATAAATATTCTTTCGGTCACTACACAAATCTCATGACCATAGGTGAGAGTTGGAACATACACCGAGTTAAAAGCCGATAGTTTAACTTCAACACTAAGTTCGGTTTATACCAGATTGACCAAGCTCTCTCAAAATTGATCCAGCCTAACCAATTCTACAGGATAACTTGGCATTGCTCTTCCCATCATTCGTGAATAAGACCCCGAGGTACTGAAACTTATCAACCTGCTTCAGTGGGACTCCACTAACATGCAGAGTGCACTGATGGGTATTTTGGAAACGGCCATTACTTCCGATTTTTTCACATTGATCTTCATTCCAGCATCATCACAAACGGCTACAAACCTTTCGAGTACGCGCTAAAGTTCGGATTGAGGCGACCCAATAATTACCAATTCATCCGCAAAGAGCAAATGACTAATCCTTAAGTCTCCCACTTTGAAAAATTTTCCGCAACGGCTGGGCTGCAACATCCAGTCCGTATATACAATGAAGAGGAGAGGTGATAAAACGCCCCCTTGGCGGAGTCCAACGCCCACGGTGAAAGGTATTGATTTAACACCGTTTATCCGAACACAGCTTCTACAACTTGTGTATCAAGACTGAATCGCCCTTAACACGGAACCATCAATCTCATACTCCCGCAGAATACTCCAGAGTCTGCCTCGAGGAACCATATCATATGCTTTTTCCAAATCCACAAAACAAGTGTAGACAAGTTAACCATATTCCTAGGCCTTCTCAAGAACTATTCTTCTTCTTCTCGTACCATCTTGATTAAGATTATAGTTCTCCAAAACGCTTCTTATCTCCCCACCTGGCAGCTCCATCGCCTTGCTCAGTATTTTGTTTGGGACATCCATTTACACCTTATTCGCAGCAACCCAATGCACCGGAAAAAAAAGTTCGGGAAAAAACATCAATCAGTTCTCTTTTGGTTGAGCCCCCAAATGTTGGAAATTGAAAAGACCAAATGTACAATCAACACAATTCAATTTCATTTCAATTCTGTTTTTTGCTTCAAACGTTTTTGTTATTAAAATATTTTTTTAAGAATAAGGTGAACAGGAGAGTAGGTTAGATTTGCTTATCAAGTTAAGAGGAATGCTCTCTTTCAGTCGAGGACCACATATGTGCGTCCCCCAACATTTATTTATTTCTCGTGAAATATACAAAAAGCCAGTCCGATCAGTTTCGAAAGATTGTGTCACTATTGCAAAGGCATAACACTGACAGTAGATTGGTCATATAGCTGGAAAAATTATTCGCTCTGTTGAATGATTGATATGCCTGTGACATCAAGTGATAGGGAAAAATATACTGTGAATCAGAAGCAAAGGCAAAATATTATAACAGAGCAAGGGATTATTAATTCCCCTTTACAGATCCTTAGGGCACAGGTGGATGCCGCTTTGCGTTGGCTTTAAATGTTTGAAGGTTGTAATGGTGAGGAAATACAGAGCCTTATAGGTCACTCTATATACGCGTTGCTCGTCTTATGGCGAATCCCTGTATTAGACAATCCGATTTTACAAAATCATATTAAGTTTTGTACTAATGTCTCCTTGCATAATTCAAACAATAAAAGGCATTTAAAGCTATGGATGACAAATATACTTTTAAAACAAATAAAAAGGTAAAATAGCTTCGCAGTTAAATGCACCAAGCACCCACAAAATCGAAAACTGTGAAAGTACTATGTATGGGTAACAGTAAAGAACAGTGGAGAGTTGTTGATAGCATTTTGGGGAAGCATAAGCAACCTTTAGAAATTGATGATCTAGAAGTTAACGGAATACATTTATCTGACGCCATCAGCACCTCTAATAAATGTAACGAATATTTTACTGAAATCTCCGAAAAATTAAAGCCGTCGCCGACCGAGTCATTCTTGCAACTGTACGTTATCCTCAGATGTAATTCCTGATAACATGCAAACAAATAGTTTTGTGTTTAATGCCATTACGGCCGGCGGTTGAGCTCTACAAACTTATGAAAGAATATTGTTTAAGCTGTCAATAAATAAATAAATAACACATTGGAAATACAAGCATTTTACTGAAAAAAATTGCTTGGTATGTGGTTGACATCAAGAGTTACTTGTTTAACCTAAGTGTGAATAATGGTTGCCTTCCACAATCCCTTAAATTTTTGTGGCTAAAGAACCCTAAAAAGAAAATAACCAAATTGGGCAAAGATTGTTACTTTAATGAGAGGGTTAGTGACGTTTTCCCAAATACATCATCACCGAGACAAAACCCCAAACCCAAAATCCCCTAACTGAAATCTCCAGTAGCAGAATCCCCAAAAAGAGAATCCCAAGGGCTAAAAACCCTATAAAATCTCCAAAAGAAAGATGTTCAAGTAGTGAATCATGCGATAACATTATATTTGCCTACGAGTGAAAGCATATAGCTGGAGCTACTGCAATTAGTGACTCCAATTATAAGAAACAAGATACCAATAGGTGCCCGTCATTCTCCACTTGATTCAGGATTTCATCGACTTTTTCAGTCGTTGATCGACTAGAGTGGAGCGCATCTTTAACATCAACATTTTCAAAACGGAAGCAAGGGAATCATCTTTTGGCTGTTGATTTTGATAAAATGGTTTGATCATAATAGCACAAATTTATTCACAGCCTTCGCAGCATTCTCGCATTTTTCAAGGTAAAATTGCAAAATGTATTAAATTGTCTCAGATATTGCAAATGATCAAATGTTACCGGCTTTTCTTCTACAAAATCTACAAAATACCACATTCCAACCGCTGGTAAGAATATTCAGATTGGATCAGTATTACCATAGATTTTTCGCTTAATGCCAACTAATAACGAAAAGGTTCAATACTTTCATTCCAACAAATATTAAAGTAAGTACTCGTGTATTGAAAATATAAGGTAACTGTAATTTGAAATATGGTATTAAAATCTCAGTTTATGAAAATTGGAAAAAGTAGCCAGCAACGGTGGGTTCTTTCGGCTTTCGTTTGGTTGTGTCACAACTTTTGACGTCTCGTATTCAACGACTTAAGCTTACCTTCAAATATTGAATCATTTATAATTTTCTATCTTCTTCTTCTTCCTTTTATCAGCGAGGCTATGATCCGAAAACAAGGGATCACAACCCTCCCACTTCACCGCATTTCTATTGATCCGCCTGTGGGGTTCGCCTATTTGACCTCAGAAAATATCGGCAGGCCTGCCGATTTTGGATCACTCGGTTACTGAGGCCAATGAAATGCCGATGTCGTCGCATTTGTCTGATCCAGGCGTTTATAGGCCTGCCTTTCCTACATCGCGATGTCTTTGGAACGTGCATAGATATTGCCTTTTTAACAGGGTTCAAATGATCTCTTCTTTGAACGTGGCAATACCAACTGAGCCGGTCACGCTCTATTTTTTGTACGATGGTTTGCTTGATGTGAAAGCTTCCACGGATCTTCGAACTTCTTATTCGATCAAGCTTTGTCACTCCTGCTGTCATGCGAAGCATCTTCATCTCAGCTGCCGTTAATTTACTCTCATACTTTTTGTACATCGTCCAACATTGTGAACCGTATGTGAGCGCTGGACGTACAACTGCGGTGTAGAGCCTTCCTTTCAACTTAGGGGACATTTTTCTGTCACAGAAGATAGCGGAATTTTCTCGCCACTTCATCCACCCTACGCTTACACGATGATTGATGTCGTCATCACAAGTTGCTTTGCTATTGATCATAGATCCCAGATATTTGAACTTTTCGCACTTGGGAAGCACTGTTCCATTCAAATAAATGTCTGGAATAGGCCTGAGTGGATCAGAGAACGGGCAGCACAAGTACTCTGTCTTTTTTTAACTAATGCGATACCCATTTCCCTCCAAAACGTCCACCCACACATCAAGTGCTCGTTGCAGGGATGTAGGATCCTCACTTATGATGGCTCCATCGTCAGCAAAGAATAACTGATGTACCTTGGGGTCCATCACTTTACCTTCAAGCAGATAATCAAGGACTGTAATAAAGAGCAAAGGACTTAAAACGCTTCCCTGGTGTACCCCGACTTTGATTGGGAACTCTTCGGTTACTCCAGCGAGGCATCTTACTTTTGTCTTTGCTCCTTCGTACATGTCCATAATCATCTGTACATAGGTTTCTGGAACCCCTCGATGTCTTAGCGCCACCCATATCAGATCTCGTGGTTGTCTGTCGAATGCCTTTTCAAAGTCAACAAATACAATATGCAAATCCCTTAAGGAATCACGATGTTTTTCTATTATGATCCTTATACTTTGGATTGCATCTGTGGTTGATTTACCCGAGACAAACCCGCACTGATCATCAGAGAGCCGTATTATTTTTCGCAGTCCAATGTCTCCCATCTTTTTCCAGAACTCAGAGGGTATCACGTCTGGCCCAACCGCTTTTCGTTTTTTGGAGTATTTGACCGCCTCACTAACTTCTTCGACTGTAATGTCGGGTATTTCTTCACAGTTAGGGGTGGCTCTTGGAAAGTATAGCCGGGGAAACTGTTCATTCAAAAGCTCTTCACAATACTGCCGCCACCTCTGCAGAATTTTGTCGTCATCCACAAGAAGCTGGCCATGAGCATTGCTAATGAACTTTGGCGAACGAATCTCCTGAGCATTCTTCCTTCTTTGGGCGGCTATTTTGAAGATAGTGGCACTCTTGTTCATATTGTGTCTTCGCAGCTCCTGGATAGCCTGGTTTGCATCAGCAACCGGGGAAAATATTTTCTCCAGCTCCCGATACAGGCCCTCCGTACTCTCTGCTTGAAGCTGAGCGCACTTCTTCTTCGCTTTTTTCTTGCAGCATCTGTATTCCATTTCGAGGCGAGCTTTTTCGTCACTATTATTAGAGGAGCACTTTGACCAAGCTTTGAAAGCCGCTTTCTTCTCATCTATCACTTTCTTAGCTTCATCACTCCACCACCATGTTTCTTTGGCCTTTTGAAGCTCCTAGCAGTGATTTGGCCTTCTTTAAGCAAGTTCGCTGTAGGGAATCCCACATATTTTGTGCTCTGCACTCTTCATCCTCAGCTCCGTTGATGGTGTGAGAGAGGTAATTTTTCATTACGAAAACAAAAGCCTGGCCTTTTTCTTTGTCCAGATTGTACCACTTGATTTTCGCAGAGACCCTTGTTTGTTTGCTTTTCTTTGGTGTTTTCATAAAAATTTCTGTTAGCAGGAGACGGTGTTGACGAGAGATTGGCTCTCCCAGGATCACTTTGCAATCTTTTACCCGAGGCTTCATGAAACTGCCTACCAAATGGTAGTCAATCTGAGTTTCATCTCCACCACTGCTGTAAGTGATCAGGTGTCGGCTTTGGTTGATGAACATGGTATTTAACACGATAAGACCGTGTGATTTGCACATGCTTAGGATGTCTTCACCAGGAAGGTTCCTGGTGCCATATCCTAGTCCTACATGGCAGTTTTCATAGTCTTCGTTTGATTTCCCGACATGTCCATTCAAATCTCCTCCAACAAACAGAAATTCTTCCTTTGGGATGTTCTTAAGGAGATTGTGGAAATCTAGCCAAAATGCATCTTTATCTATCTGATTGCACCCATTGTCGGAAGCATATGCACTGACAATATTCCACACCTCTCCTTGTATTACTAGTTTGAGAGACATCAAACGGTCGCTGGACTTCGAAATGGACAAGACGTTTCCAAGTAGCTCTGCCGCAAGGATGATACCGATTCCGTTCCTAGCCTTTTCCGTTCCGTAGTAGAACATCTTGTAATCTTTTGACCTAACGTCCAAGAAACGCGCCCGATTCCCGGTGTTTTTCCATTTCGTCTCTTGGACACACAAGATGTCCACCCGCCTTCTATTCATCATCTCTTCCAGCTCGTAACTTCGACCGGTCATGCTTCCAACGTTCCAACTCGCGACCCTTAAATTGCGTCCAAACTGTTTCATTATGTTGCTAGCCCCCGGAATCCGTATAACTCTGACCCGAACATTTCTGCTCGGTCCAGGATCAGTACCTTGCACAGCAGTGGTAGTGCCTGGCGGGGTAGTGCCTTTCCTTTTTGCAAGTATTATCATAATGATACAGTTTTGCAATACAATTTTTGCACCATATTGCGATGGTGTTTGTTGTTTGACACGTGCATGCTCCTGTTTTAGTATTGTTTGATCTTTCTTTTATGACACCGGTGATCTCCAGTCGTGTCAACCCACGGACTCGCATGCACACTTGTGGGAGGGTTTTTATGGTAGTATATGTGTCGCTAGGCTCACTTGGGTGTTATATTGCCTAGATCTGATTTGTCCCCTTAGTCGCCTTTTACGACAAGCGCTAGTTGTTGGGGGGCGCTGCAGTGATATTCTTAACCCGTCCCTGCAGCAAAATTCAAATACGAATTGCTAACTGAAGTCGGAAGTGAGAACTGAATTGAAACTTATTTACACATCAGTTTAACTGACAACTGTACTGAAAACTGATGGGAATTTCATAAGTTTCAGTCTCAGTTTCAGTTTCAGTTAAACTCTTCAGTTTACGCTCAACTGAAACTGAAACTGAACTGATTGTATAAAAGGGGCTTTAAATATGCTGAAATACTCGTAATTCCTCTTTTTAAAAATAAAATAGGAAAAATGTATCTAATTCCGACTTCTGTTAAACTTTTTGAGAAACTGATTAAAATCCGCATCCTATCGGTTTTGGATCATAATCGCTTTTTCTCTGATAATCAGTTTGGTTTTAGGTCTGGTATGTCAACTGAAGATGCTATTCTTAGGTGGTGCAGTCAATTATATGAAGGCACAGACAATAAAAAAATGTTGAACATTGTCGTTCTTCTTCTACAGCTGAAGAGCAGGGACGTGAGTGAAAATATGAAAAACTGAGGATTCTGTAATTTGGAGACCTGCATTGCGATTGATCGGAAAACTACTGATTGCTCAAAACTTAGCTTGGGCCAGTAACGCAACAATCAAGTTCGTCATGAAATGCTTGCTTTACCTCCTTGTGGTGGTCCCCGGCAACTATACTTATAAACCGTTATACGTGTAAGCTAGAATTGCAAGTGCGGGTTGTCTAGAGCCTTAGTTCTAGACTAGGTAACGTAGGCCAGCAACCTGCGTTACCGAACATCCCGCTACAGAAACCTATGCCTCGGATAAGGAATGATCACATGTTGACGGCATTTGACTATTGTACCCGGACAAAGATAGGTTTCTGGATTCCTTCAATTAGAAAAAGAATTCATGCGATATAGACTGGATATTTTAGGGGTAAGTGAAATGAGATGGTTAGAAGCGAACAAATTTATGCTGTTTATGCAACCTGGAGGAAAGAGAAGATGTTCTACATTTTGTTGGAAGGCGCCCAGTCCTGAAAGAAATAAGGAGGTATATAATAAGTGATAATGAAACCTTAGTTTTACTCAACGAATTGGAAGTACCCAAACTCTATCAGTACTGTAAAGCTGCCCTAGTGTACAGAAAAAAATACAAATATTTGGCGAAACAGCTCTTTAAAGTGCCAGGGCCCAGCTTCTCGCAGCCACTCATGTTGTGTGCGTTATATTTTTCACACGAATGGAAGGGACCTACAGTTTAATGCCGACTCCGAACGGCGATTTGAGAAGCTTTTTCGTGACAACAATACTCTTGGATGTTTGTCAGACGCTCGCGAGAGGTGGGACCGTGAAAAATTTTTTTGGTGTTTTCTGGGATTCGAACTTGAAACCTCATGCGTAGTTATCCGACACACTAACCACTTACGCCATGGCGCCCCTAATGTACAGAGGAAGGGTATTAAAAAAGAACTTCTAAAGGAACTTATCTTATTGTGATAAATACATATTATTTAGTTTTATTTTATTTGCTTTTCTAAATATTAAAAACAAGTTATTGATTTAGTTTTCAACTTGGCAGACGGCAGTGCAATGCCTACTGATTTTTATGTATATTGATCATGTATTTACAATATCCACATCAATAAAATCAATCTAATCTAACCTAATCTAAATCTAGAAGTGAGCGAGTACCATTTCCCAACGCGTAACACAGTCCGCGGGAATATGCAGTCGGACTACTGCTAACAACAACAGCATGCAAGGGTCTAATTTCCTGGCAGCCTCATGGTGATAGGATTATGACGGTCAGATTTTCGACTAGAGTACGACGCATCACCATCGTACAGTGTTATGCCCCAACGAATGGCTCATCTGAGGACGAAAAGGAGAGATTCTACAAGCTCATAAGCGCCATCTTCAATACAACACCAAATGGAGAAATTGTCATAGTTATGAGTGATTTGAATGCCAAGGTAGGCAACGACAGTGAAGGGCTCAAACATGTAATCGGGAAGCATGGACTAGGCAACCGCAATGACAACGGCGAAAGGTTTGTGGACTTCTGCAATGCTAGCCACCTTGTGATAGGTGGCACCATGTTTGAGCACAAGACCTGCCACAAAGTCAGCTGGGTTTCGAAACCCAGGTAAGCAACCTCCAATCAAATTGACCATTTTGCCATCAGCCGCCGCTTAAGAAATAGTCTCCTGGATATCCGAAACAGGAGAGGGGCAGATGTGGGGATAGTACGAGAGCACCATCTTATGATCACTACTCTCCAACTACGCGCTGCAGCAGTTCGTAGATCCCACGACTACATAAGAATGCCCAGGTTCAACATTGATAGACTTAGTGATCTCTCAGGGCACCAACAATTTTAACGGAGCACCTTTCGCAAGGTGTGGAAGTAATCAGCAGCTCACTACCCGCATCCAAGACTAGTGGCGTGCTGTGAAAAATGTTTTTACGTCTGGTGCTGAAAGAATTGTCGGTCGATCGCAGGGAAGACATAGGGCGTGGCTTTCTGAGGATACCTGAAATAGATTCACGAACGAAAACAGCTCAAAGCTCGCATTGCAGCTACTCCAGCAGCAAGGAGAAGCGTGCTAGAGTCCATATATCGCATGAAATGAGAGAAGTTCAACGTAGCGTGGGACGTGATAGGCGTAACTACATGAACGCGCTGGCCTTCAGAAGCAGATAATAAATAAGAAAATAAAAAAATGTACTTTAGCACTACTTACTTACTGCTTAGCAGGACCGTTTACAGAATCACCAAACAGCTGACAGGCGGCCGCAGCTCCAGCCAACAGCCAGTGAAAAGCCTAGACGACTCCTTGCTCATTTCGGATGAGGACCAGCCCAAGAGATAGAAGGAGCATTTTGCGATGGTTTTGAACCATGTATTCGCTAGCGATATGCTCCCAAATCAGACTATGGTGCCCGGGGTGAGAAATGCCCGAATACGCACCACGATAGTAAGGATGAGAGCAATGCCGGCGAACAAAGCACTTAAAACCAACAAGGCGGTAGGACTTGACGGTACTCCAGCAGAGCTCTTACGAGCAGCGGTAACCGCATCGGTTGATCTTGGGAAGCTGAAAGCTTTCCTGACGAGTGGAGAAGGGAAATGATCGCCAAGCTTCCTGAGAAAGGAAATTTAAGGGAGTGCGGAAACTGGAGGGGTATCTGCGTGCTGCCTGCTGTAGGTAAGATAATAGCTAAAATCATCCTGGAGCGAATCAAACAACAACTCGAAAACATACTCGATGCCGAACAAGCAGGTTTCCGCCCTCGATCCTCCTGTATCGACCAGATCAACACCCTGCGGATTATCATCGAATAGTGTGTTGAATATCGATCGCCACTTCACCTGCTGTTCATCGATTTTGAGAAGGCGTTCGATGGTGTCAACAGGGAGTTTATTTGGAGTGCCTTACGCAGGAGAGGTATTCCCGATAAACTAATTGATATTCTCAAAGCCATATATGAAGGTTCCAAATGTCACGTTCTGCACAGAGGAAGGTTGTCTGAGGAATTTGAGACCCAAAGGGGGGTAAACCAAGGCTGTATCCTTTCACCAATACTATTCTTATTGGTGATTAGCAATGTGCATCGTGCAGCTTTTTCGACGGGAAACGGAGGAATTCGATGGACTCTTACATTCCAACTTAAACATCTTGACTACGCTGACGATGTATGCTTACTCTCTCACAGAATTATGGACTTTCACCAAATGACAGCAGATGTGGAGAGGGAGGCAGACTTCGTCGGTTTGAAAATTAATACCGCAAAAACTAAAATTATCAGCATTGGATTTTCAGTATTTTGGGGGTATTGTCTCGACCGCTAACAGGATCGCTAAAGGAAAGTCCGCGTTCGGGATGTTGTCAAAAATATGGCGAAGTAATGTAATCAGTTTGAACACCAAGCTAAGACTGTTCCGCTCCAATGTTGAATCCGTGCTATTATATGGTTGCAGGACGTGGAGATTGACCACTACTATCACCAGAAAGCTGCAAACGTTTGATAATAAGTGCCTGCGCAATATCTTAAGGACTTTCTGGCCCAATTGTATCTCTAACGAACACCTTTACGACAGAACGGGTCAGGAACCAATAGGCGCAATCATCCAACGACGGAAGTGGCAGTGGATTGGTCACACGTTCCGAAAGGGTGATAGTTCCATAGTGAACACGTTAACTCAGGATGGCAGAAGACCTGCCGATCCGAGGAGAACATGGCGCACAACAGTCGAGAAGGAGGCACAGCAGTTGGGGAAAAGTTGATGTGAACTCAGACACATTGCCAGAAACCGTACACGATGGCGCGTAGGCGTAGTAGAGGCCCTATGAGCCACAAGGGGATATAGGACATAACGAGGGTACTGTCATCAGCGAAGGAATAGATTGGATTATAAGTTGCAGACAAGAAGTTATTTATAAAAATAAGAAAAAGAGTCGGAAACAAAACAGAGCCTTGGAGAATACTTGCATTTATGTAGTGAATTGAAGACATGAAGCCATCCAAACAACTTGTATTGAACGACCCGAAACGTAATTTCTAATCCATTGAAGAAGAGTCACATCGATGCCTGCATGCATTTTCGACAAAAGAGGCTGATGCCAAACTCTGTCAAATGCCTTCGAAATATCGAGCGCAACCATCTTAGTTAAGTGATATATAGATAAGTTCCTATTTTCAGTAAGATATGCCATCAAAACACCGGTGAACCTGTTGCTATGAAAATCGTACGGTTGGTTATTTCGGAGTTTTCGTGAATCAAGGTATTTCATAAGCTGGCGATTTATCAGCGTTTCCATGGCTTTGAAAAGAAGGCACTTAAGTGCAATGGGTCGGTAATTGGACGGGGAGGAAGATTCGTCTCTTTTAGGGACGGACTAGACAAATACTGTTTTCTATCTTCTCGGAAAAGTCTTGTATAAAATTGATTTCATTTGTATTATTTTATCTAAAATGAAGGAAAATATGCGAACCTTTTCTTTAAGATTTTTCATTGTAAAAATAACGTTGCCTAACCTAACTTAACCTAATTCCTGTGTTTGGTCCTGCCATGTGGTTTCTATTTAGTTTTTCAACAGAAGCCCAAGCAAATTATAATGGCACACAAAAATTCACATATCCTAGCCCTGCTTAGTCCTTATGAACAGTATAATCTCACATTTTGCCTCTTTTATTCTCTGCTTCCGCTATGAGAAAATAAGTCTGAAGGTTATGAAAACAGGAGTTCTGGAGCTAACTTTGAATGTCTTGAATTCTCGAGCCCATTGTGTATTGTCTGTTTGTAACCCCAAATTTCTCCTCATGAACCATTGATGTACTCAACTTCACAAGTTGTTTCGGAAATTCTTATCGCAATAGACTACATTATATAATAACCTGCTACTCCAGACTGCATCGAAGGTATTTTATCTATTGAACCCAAATTAATTCCACAGTATGAATTGTCACTTTTCACTTGCTGGAAAATATTCTATACAGCATTTACTTGCGATGGGCTTACCTATTCAAATTAGATCTTTGGGTGAGATAGATTACTTTATTTTTCATTTGTTTTGAAAAATGAAGTATTTTCTTATAAACCTTTTCTATTTTAATTATCTGATTTGTTGCCCAAATAAATCTTGAAAAAGCAATGTAATCATTAATATCGGTAATGATATGCAGAAAAAATCAAATTAATATTCATAGCGTAAATAAAAATCACTCGATCACCATTCATTGCCAATGAATACAATAGCAACTCACATTCGGTCAATTTCCTGCAGTCCTATCCCTGTCCAAATTGTTAATTTTTGCAATTTCCCATGTCACTCCATAAATAAGTTCCTCCTCAATTCAGGCACAATGGACCGATGTTACAAACAACGAAATAAAGAAAAATATTTATTTCACTTCGCACCCTTTATCGCACCCCGACACATTACACCACCAACGCCGCCACCCCCCATCATATAAAATACAATAACAATATGAAAACAGATTAACTCGTCAAACGGTTTTGACTTTTTCTCATTCCTTAGGCTTATTCCTATCTGACTTGAGGGTTGATTTTGGGAATCAAAATTTTCTATGGCGTTTTTTCCCAGTCACTTCCGGCTGTAGCAAGTGACTGTGATTCGTTTTGCGGCTCCAATCAAAATTTCATCCTTGTAGGGCAAGGTTTTCCTATGAAAAAAAGGAGGAAATTTCCGTCTTAGTAGTGGCAGCATCAATCTGTTATCCGCTCTATTAGCTGAGGGTGGCTGTGATGCATTGCCAACACATCACCCTTGCAGATTGTTCGTGTCAATTGTTCATCCATTTGATTTCTGGCCTCCCTCCCGTCTGGTATCACATTACAAGCGAGCGCGAACCAACATCATCCCCCTATTACAATGACTTAATCATAATCCCATTGTGTGCCCGCACTCCTTTTAATAATAAGAAGGGAATGTGTGTGTGTTTTTCTCTTCGCATGGGTTAATTGGTTTTTGTGATTTGGCAGTCAACGCGTGCTTGTAAGATCTGCTTATGAATAGTTTAATCAATTGAATGAGACATGTAGCTGTTATGGTTCACGTTGAATTGCTTAAGCGATCTACATGCTGCAATGTTCAATTTCTTCGACTTTCTTACGGATTTGATAGAGAACGTACATTTTGCAATAAAGCAGATAAATCAGAACCATCGGCCTTGAACTCTAGAAGGTTATAAAAGAATGGAAGGATCCCTTGTGTATGGATTGAATTAACACCCATTTACATGGTTTAACCGGCGAAGTTCTCCGAAAGCCTTCGGTAGATATTACAAGTTCTCTCTGAATTCTGAAACAACGTTATGGTGGTTTCATACCACTCTTATGACTCTTATGATTTTGGAAATATTCGATGGAAATAGTTCTAACGCGAACGATGTCGTAATTCTGGTGTCAAGATGCGTTCCAGTTCCAAGCATAAGACTTAATTACGCACCAGGTACTATCAGCTAAAATTGGGTCAGAAGTTGAGGTCTGGGAGTTATTCCTTCATGCCCAGCGCTAGCTACTTTAAGAAGGAGACTACTAGGTGAACAGGTCTTTGAAGACCTAAGTGATCTGTCTAACAAAGACATTGTAAATTGATATAAATTTATATCAAAATCTAACTGGTTCAGCTGACACAACAGCAAACACTTCGCCCCCTCCTTACAACGAGAAGTAACTCATGTGGGGTACTTATAGTCACCTGCAGCATAGAAATAGGCTCGATTGAATCAGTCACCATCCCAACTCCACACACCATCAGATGACCCTCTCAAACCATACCAAACTAACACTGGTAAAACACAACACCACGACTGCATATCCGTAACAGGGATTGATTCAGGCAATTATCTCTACTACTCTTATGTACCCTACAGAGTGCACCTAGGTACTAAGGGTTCGATTGATTCAGTCACCCTACCTAGTCAAACCTAATACCACATACACATAGTTCGACTGCATAATAATACAAAGGTTCGATTAAATGAGTCACCTTATTTACTTTTATGCACCCCACTAGCTCCAAGGTCCACCTAGGTATGAAGGATTCGATTGAATCAGTCACCCGACCTAGCCAACACCAAATGCATAGTAGTACCAAGAATTCGATTGAATCAGTCACTCTAATACTCTTATGCATCCCTACACCTTCACGGTCACCTAGGCCCCATTACCAGCCAACACAATTTGCACAAGGGGTTCGATTGAATCAATCGCCCCTATGCTCGTTTGCACACAATACCTTCCCTGTCCAGCTTGACTTTAGGATTGATTGAGTCAGTCGCCCTACTTAGCCACTACAGGCACAGCAATTCTTAGCCATAACCGTCCTGAGAAAGGTAAGGGTTCCCGAGTACCCGGCGATTCCTCCGGTGCAATCAACATGTGGTATCACAATGGACCTAAATTGTCTGAGTGTACCCTGACTGTCAGGTCAGCCACCTTACCTAACCTAACCTAACCTTTTCCTTCAAAGATTGTTCTTTCCACAAAGAAATATCAGTCTAAATCTGAACCCACAAGGATCTAATCAGCTTCAAATACTCGGCGCTTTTGAGACTACAATGCTGACGTTTGAGACCGTAGAGTTAGCAATTTCTTTTAGAATAAAGAACGACTAGAGCGTTTTTCCAGCCGAAATCACCATCAGCCATAATCCAGGCTGCAGAAACCATGATCGAAAGCAAAATCGTCAAAAAGCTAATTACTTCTTATACTACTTGTAAATCAACAGCCAAACGTTTTGCATTCGGGTATTATACAACAAACTATTGCAGAAGTTGCAGGGACGAGGAACAAAATAAAATCTGTCCGTCACTTACTGTTTTCTCTTCTATGCCGACAGAAGAAATGGGATTGTTGGTAGTTATCTTTTCAAGAAGTTGGAGGACTTGCGCAAAATTAAGCTAAAATACCCCCGAGAGTACAGGTTCCCATTTTTTATAATAATCGGTCTGATAACCCATTGAAGAAACTCATACCGTTGAGGAGACCGTTTGTCTGTGAAATCTTATTTTCATCTGCATAATCACGTAATCGAGAAAGCACTTGAAGAAAAAAAGATTTGCTCAAGCGTATTTCAAGCCTTTGATAAAGTGTGGCATAATGGCTTGAAATGCAAACTACGACAAGTTCTCCCTGTATGCCTATACGATATTCTAGAATCATATCTCGGGAATAGACTCTTTCGTGTTAGACATGGAGTCAAATACTCCGAGCTAAAGAAATTTCGGCCGGCGCACCGCAAGGAAGCGTTCTCGGGCCGCTTCTCTATTTGATATATACTCGTGATATACTGAAAGAATATGGCACTATCCTTGCTACGTTTGCCGATGACACCGCTATCTTAGCAGTAGGTAAAACAATCAAAGAAACGACTGCAAAACGCACTGAATAATGCAAATGAATGGACGACGGACTGGCGGATCGCCCTCAACGATTCTAAATCTGTTTACTTGAATTTCACTTATAAGAGAACTAATTTTTCCAAACTCGGCCCGAATCCCTTTTGCAAACGAGGGCAAATACCTGGAAATGAATGGATTTCGCACGTGAAAATGAAACGTAAAGAACTCGAAATCAAATATAGAGAAATGGACTGGTTACTCGGAAAACATTTCCAGCTCAGTACTGAGAACAAACTGCTTTTATACAAGCAATTGCTAAAGCCGGTGTGGACCTACGGTATACAACTTTAGGGTTGTACCAAGAAAACAAATTCCAATATTTTACAAACTTTTCAAAATAAAGTGCTAAGAGAAATTTTCCAAGCAGGGATCTCGGAATTCCGACAATCGAAGCTGAAAGTAGAAGCTTCGCGAGAAAGCGAAGAAACCGACTAATCGAACATGTCAACAATACAGTCCTACAAATTTTGAATGAGAGCAATTTATTGCGCCGACTGCAAAGGACGAAACCGCGTCTGGATTGCGAAACATGCAGGATCTTTCAGTGGAAAGAAACCTGCCAAACGTTTTTATTTCGTGATAGAAAAATTGTTTTATAAGTTATTTCTTAGTTACGATATCTAACAAATTTATATCGAAGGGTGGTGTTTTTAGTTTTAGTCAGTAAGGATCGGACACTACTATGAGCACGCGCTTGCTATTCTCATAGTGTCTATGGAAGATTTTTCACCTACCCTCGAGAAGAAAAAAATGATCATCTGCATATAATGGGTTGAATTTCACAAAAATTGTCAGAAGAACGGAGGTAACTTCTATGCCAAGTCTTAGGCAAATAAGATAATTAATATTCAAATGTATCACCTGAGTTCCCAAAGTCTCTGGGGTCTGGTGTTTCTAAGAAAGCTCAATGTTAAAAGGGTAGTGTAGCCAACTATACAAGGAAAACTTTGTTTAAAGCGAAGGAAGCACGTGTGATGAACATACTCTGATAGAACTTGTGAAAGAGAGGACATCATTGTCCTTTCCGAAGAGTGAAATTGAGAAGCTATCTGTTACATGATAGCTTAATATACCTCTCCTTCTATCGCTGTCACAACGCCTTCCCGGTACAGTCTGCAAGTACCATCTTCCAGAGATGAAAATAAAGACATTTTTCTTTGTTCTAGGCATCGCTGTTCTACCACACGAAGTACCCTCCTCATAATGTATGCAGTGACATATTCTGATGACTCCTTATTTCTCTTTATTTATTTGAGCTCAATAAAAGCGGGAAAGTTAAAACTTAAAAGTAACAAATAATACTTATCAGCAGATTGGAGTAGAAGAATACTAAGAAAAAGAAGCAGATGGTAAGCTAAGAAGCAGGTGTGGTCAGGAGGATATTTTGTATCGGTGAAGGGCATTTCTAAATGCAGTTCTGCTGCAGTGAAAATCAAAAGTAGTTTGCTTGCGGTTAGCCTTACAAAATTTTTTTGGACATTGGCTCATCTTAGATTTGGCGAGAATCAGCAGAAGGTGATATATAGCATGTCTGAGGAGTCATAAATCATACAATATGCATCATTCATTGTCAAAAGAAAACTACTGGTCCAAGGTGGCTGCCTTGAGGGAGTCCCGAAGTGACTTTAATGGGATCAGAAATGGAAGATCTAAAAATGGCTTTATATTGGCGATCTTTCAAGTACGATTTAATCCACGAGATAAGCCCCGATTGAAAACTAAGTGCTTTGATTTGAGAATAATAATTCCGTGCGAAATTGTATCAAAAGTTTTGCTAAATCGGTTGCAACTACATCAACTTCTTTGCCATCTTCCAATTCACACAGAGTTCTGGATAGAAATTCGGTCAAGTAAGTGGATTACAACGATGCTCTCAATGAGCTTCAGTATGATAGAGAGTCTAGCGACTGGCCAATAGTTGGAAATATAATTTTATAAACTTTTTTGTGAATAAGAACTACATATGTATATCTATATATAAATTGTTCCATAGTTCAGTGAAAAAGATAGTTGGAATAAAGTAGTGACGTGTTCGACGAGGTAATTCCCGACTTTATTTATAATTATTACGGATAAACCATCTGGCACTGCCCCTAAGTCTTGAAGATCTCGTGTGAATTTTAATCACCCTGTTTTTTAGCAAAATATTTCCATCCATACTACAATCAATCCTATGACACCCCAAAGCGAGTTTCAAACTGACAGTGGATACTCGGACATTTGAAAGGATTGGGACTATGTACACTTGTTGGTTTATCTGAGATTCTAACCCCGAAGCTAACGCTCAGTAGTCCGACGCAGTCAATGTGTTCACTTTCCTGCGGAATGGTGACTTTTAATTGGAGTGGATATATGAAATACATATAAGTAATGAACAACGTGAGCTACATACATACGAGTATTTGGCGTAATAGCCCATGAAGGGCTTAGGTCTAGCTTCTCTCAACCACTCGTGTTGTGTGCGTTATATTCTTTGCACGAATTCAAAGGACCTGCTGGTTTGTGCCGTATCCGAAGATCAATTTTTATTCTGTTTTTTTAAAGATTTCTCGTGACAACAATACTCTCGGATGTTTGTCAAAAGTTCGCGAGTGGTGCGGCCCTGAAAAAACTTTTTAGTGTCTCCTGGAATTTGAACATTGAACCGCAGTGGTCCGAAGCACTAACTACTCCGCCACAATGCGCACGTGACCGTAGACAGCGCCCTCCAAAAGGGAATACTTCTTTGATCAAAAATACCAACTCGTTTTATGTCCAAACATAAAAAGAAGACACGAGGAGTCGGTTGCGAACAGACCCCTGGGTCATCAAAATCTAACCGTTTGCCGTAGAGGAAAGGGTCCCAAAAAGGCCCAACTACTCCGACAAGCTCGATCCTCAGCGGAGGACCGATGAGCACAATCAAGGTGCTACAGGCGAACTTGCATCATGCTAAGGGCGCATCCGCTACCCTTAGCAAGCGGTTCGCCGAAGAAAATATAACCCTTGGTGTCATTCACGAACCCTAGGTTATTTGCTGACAGTTTAAAGGTCTCCGGAATAGGGCAAGTAAGTTGACTTCCAAGTGTGGAGAGCTAGCGCCGAGAGCGGCTTGCTTAATTAGCAATAATTTAAACTTTCTCCCTATTCCAGAATTTATAACAAGAGACCTGGTGGCCCTACTACTGGAAATCCCCACTGGAGGAGGTACACAGAACATCGTGTGTATCTCAGCGTACTTCCCTCACGACAGTGGTGATATCCCGCCGAAAGACGTCCAGAGTCTCGTTGACTACTGTCAGGAGAACAACCTCCACTATATCATTGGATGCGATGCCAACGCACATCACGAGGTCTGGGGTAGTAACAACATCAACAGAAGGGGTGAGTGTCTTTTAGAATACTTTGTAAGTAGACAAATAGATATTTTGAACAAAGGCTCTAAATGCTATTCGCGAGGAGGTACTTGACCTCACCCTCGCTAGTCCATTTATTTCTAATTTTATTGAAAATTGGCACGTATCAGATGGGGCCTCTCTGTCAGACCATCAGCACATCAGGTTTGACATACCTGGCCAACTCTCATATGTCTCTAATAGATACGATCCCAAATCTACGGATTGTCATCGCTGTCATGAACTAGTGTTCTCAAAAAAAGATTCTCACATCAATCGAGTCCATAGAAGACCTGGATGAAGCTGCATACCAGCTTAACAATATACTGCTTGATTCCTACCACGACAGCTGTGTACCAAAGACACATGTTAGCAAACGCAAAGTGCCTTGGTGAAATGACCAACTGGCGGACCTTAGGAAGAAAGTCAGAAAACTCTTCAACTCTGCAAAGCGAACGAAGAGGTGGGACGAATACAGGTTTGCTCTCACAGAATACAATCTAGTATTGAGACGAAGTAAGCGAGCTACTTGGAGGAAATGCTGCGAAACAATCGCTGACATGCCTACAGCGGCACGAATCCATACATCGCTCGCAAACGATCATGTCAACTGTGTAGGGTTACTGAAGAAAAATGACAGAACCTACCCGATGGACCGTGTGGATACACTTAGAACCTTACTTCAGGTACATTTCCCAGGCTCGTCTCTTAACACATCTCATGTGTACTCGATCACAGTTAACCACAGGGTTTATGTGGACAGTAGAGTTAATAGTTTATCTGGAAAAATATTCAGTCCAGAGAAAGTTGAATGGGCGGTAGGCACATTCAAACCTTTTAAACCCTCCGGCGGTGACGGTCTGTTTCCAACACTTCTCCAAAAGTCAATTGACCTCACCCTGCCGGGGTTGACAGCTTTATTTAGAGCCAGCTACAATTGGGGATACATACCACCCACCTGGAGGCAGGTTAATGTGGTTTTCATCCCCAGGCCGGGCAATAGGCCTAGCGAGCTGCCTAAATCATACAGACCTATAAGTCTAACATCATTCGTCCTTAAGACAATGGAGAGACTCATAGATATCCATATTAGAGACCGGATAGATCTGTCTAACCCTCTGCACTTGAATCAGTAAGCATACAGGAAAGGTAAATCTACAGTAGGTGCCCTTCACTATCTCGTCAAAAAGATAGAGGGAACACTCAGTTCAAGGGAGATAGCCTTGTGTGCATTTCTTGATATCGAGGGCGCATTCGATAACACTGGTAACGACTCGATCGCAAGGGCGATCAGTAGCAGAGGTATCGAAGAATCGACCAACCAATGGATCAGGGCCATGCTGGTAAGTCGATTCATTACTTCCTCCTCTGGGGGAGTGTCGGTGTCTATAACTGCAGCCAAAGGCTGTCCTCACGGAGGAGTTCTTTCCACCCTGTTATGGTCTATAGTCATCGAAAACTTTTTAGTAGATCTTCACAGATCAGGATACACCACCGTCGGTTATGGTGATGACTTGGCGGTTTTTATTAGAGGTGAACACGACACGACAATTTCCAACGTCATGCAAAGTGAAATATCTCAAGTTGTAGAATGGTGTAACAAAGAAGGACTATCCATCAATCCTAGTAAAACTGTTCTGGTGCCGTTTACAAGGAAGACACAGGTCAACCTTGAACCTATCACAATCAAAGGCACCACACTAGTTTATTCCAGCGAGGTCAAATATCTTGGTGTAATTCTTGACAAACGACTTAATTGGAATTCACATATCAAGTCCGCCACTGAGCGCGCTACTAGAGCACTGTGGGCCAGTAAACGCCTATACGGCAGAACTTGGGGTCTCTCTCCTAAGATGATACATTGGTTGTACATAATGATGGTTATACCCATTATCACATACGCGGCCATCGTCTGGTGGCCAAAAACTCTCCAGCAGACAACGGCAAACAAGTTGCAGAAGTTGCAAAGAATGCGCACCTGCCCTACGACAGCTCTGGAAGCTATTGTTGGGCTTACACCCTTACCAATCTTCATTAGGAAGATGGCTGCAGCTAGATCACGAGT
Source organism: Brachypalpus laphriformis (assembly GCA_945910035.1). Taxonomy (NCBI): domain Eukaryota; kingdom Metazoa; phylum Arthropoda; class Insecta; order Diptera; family Syrphidae; genus Brachypalpus; species Brachypalpus laphriformis. The sequence goes on from OX246754.1 coordinate 286,659,263, forward strand.
ATAAACCAGGTGACCTAGTGGGACATTTAAAGATACTCAACTCAATCCCTAAAAGAGACATGTTTTGTACTTTACCAGATATTATGGTCAGGCAACATTGCTTTGGTAGGTTATTCGAGGTTGAAATACTGGACCGCGAAAACTGGTCCAATGGTGCTCCAACAAAGGACGCTAGAAATCTGGTCTGGTTCACCGACGGTTCGAAGATGGATTCTAGAGTTGGAGCTGGGGTTTTTGGACCCAACACAAAGATTTCGGTACTTATGGGTACGACTCCCACTGTGTTTTAGGCTGAAATCCATGCCATTGAGATTTGCGCCAGACACAATCTCCGTAAGGGGATCAAAGGCGCTAGAATACATATCTTCTCGGATAGCCAAGCAACGCTTATGGCACTGTCGTCCAACCTAATGGACTCCAGAACAGTGAAATGCTGCTACGATGCATTACAAGACCTTGCCATATACAGCAGGGTAAAACTCGGTTGGGTCCCTGGACACAAAGGGATTGTGGGCAACGAATCTGCAGATGAGCTTGCTAGGGCTGGCTCAGGATCTGTGTTCATAGGTCCTGAACCTTATTGTGGCGTCAATTGGGCGTCAGCTACAACGCTGATTAACGAATGGGAAAATAAATTTCGCCTAGACCACTGGACTAGTGGGCCGGGTATAAGACAATCTAAACGATTAATCAAACCTTACTCCTATAAGGAAATCCGTAATTTAGATAAGGAAAGCATTAAGAAGCTTGTGAGCTTTCTTACTGGCCATTGCGGCTTGAGATACCACCTTAACAAGATGAACCTGTGCCAAGAGAAGGACTGTCGGTTCTGTTTAGAGGAGGATGAAACTTCCGAACACATTCTTTATGAATGCCCGGCACTACACTGCTTAAGGAAACGTATTCTCCACAAGGAGATACTTACTCCAGTGGAACTGAAATGCTCCACTGCTAAAGACATACTCACTTTCATAAGGGAGGTAGTACGTCTGTTAGATTAACTCCAACCTTCCGATACAATAGATCTTTCAGGTCGCAGTACAAGAGGAAAAAAAAAAAAAAAAAAATTTACAAACATTATTTTGTCTTATCTAATGAGATCCCATTTCAATGGTGTGCTCAAAGCGCAGGCTCCAGTGCTGACAGAGATAATGAGAATAAGAAGACATTGTTCCAGATCCAAAAGCAGTGCCGGAACTAGTTAACCTATTAACCAATTATATATAATTTATCTCAGTGTATCACCTAAAGGACCTGCTCAAAGCATGCCTGGTATATAAAAACTCAAGTATTTAATGCCATTACTTACCGACAAATCATCAACTTTGTAACCTTCTTTAAGCATCAAGGCTTCAGTATTTGACGGGAGTAGATAGAATTGTTTGATATGACATCACAAATTTTTCGCTTATCTAAAAAGTTTATGAGCCTTTCAATAATTCCACTTCCTCGACGGTCTCTCGAACGTGAAAGTTCCAATTTGCACACACCCTCCTCATGCATTCAGCCCACATGTATCAGTATGTTATCAGTAATTTCAGACATCAAAACAAATCACTTGGTGTATGCCATCACACCGATATAACGCTGCACAAATCAATAAACACATTCTGACATCAAAAGTTTCCAACATCACATCACAGTCATCATCATCACCGCCATCGTCGCCACCATCAGCACCATCAGAACCATCATCATTGGCAACGACATCGTCATGAATCTATGACGAGATTTTTATTATTTATTCGTTGACAACGAGACTCATGTAGTTCGTGATGTTCCTGTCGAGGTCTATACCTATACCACACCGTTGCCGCCGCTGAAGCTCTCGAATGTGATCAAGCAGGCAATTGTCGTGGTAAAAAGTTTTCCCAAGCTCCACCGACACCATGACTGTCATGATGTCATTTGCGAGTCCGACACACCATCAAGAAAGAGTCAGTAGCGCGGGTGTATCTACGAACGTTACTATCGCTACAAATATGTATCTGCAAGTTACACACGTTCGAATCGGAAGTTTTGCAATTCAAAAACGTGCGCATTGGCGCGCCGGATATTGATACTCCTGTAAAAGGATTTCCCCATCGCATAACGAATGTTTGGTAATAAAAAGAAAATAATAATTCCCACCTCGAAATCCATTTATCACTTAACCGTCGTCGTTCAAATTTTTTTAAAACCCACAAGAACATGAATTTAAAATCTCATTACACGACAAAGGAGTGCTCAGAAATCAAAAATTGCACAACGCCGAAACATAATCCTTGCGTTATGAAAGGAGCACTAATAGGTTTTTGTTAATCATAAATGACGTTATCCTTTTTCTCGCTCGTCGACGATAAAAACTTGCGGAGCCACGTGACACACCGTCGGTCGATCATTCGTCAAGATAATCGCAGGAGGAAATTAAGCCTATTTGCAGTGAACAATACATGGTTGTCGCCTCCGACAGCAAACAGTGTGCGCCAGGATGATGCTTCTGGTGCAGCTCTGGCTGGTGTTGGTGGCAAGGATTTGCTGCATTGTAACTTTGCCGTGCAACCGCACACTAGCAGTAGCACCACGTGTAGGTAAAACGTTGACTGGGATGCGGTTGAATTCCTAAAATGGATTCTTTCATATAGTTTATCCGATAAGGATGTTACGTCGTCGTAAGGATTTTATTGTGTGTGATAGCTGGACCTCTGTTATGAGCGAAGGATAACCGACTTAGACTGGACAATTTGAAGTTATATGAGTTATAAATGTGATGCTAGTGGCTTGAAGCTTTACTTAACCGTTAAATTTTAAATAAGTCTCCTACAATATATTGTTGATATAATTTTATTAAAGCATTGGTTGGCCTGAAGTGACCTTTGAACCTCACCTTACCATACTTAGACCAGAATTAGACCAGAGCTTTCTAGTGTTGGCGAGCGCAGGACACATGCATTATTAATTAGCGATGATTTCTTCCTTCTCTTTGTCTTCCCAACTTATGAATATTAAGGTTTCTCTTTTGTCCTTTAGTAGCCTGATAGATGTTTTCTGATTGAGTATTGGCTCTGGCGCAGATGTATTGCATTAGTCTAGATGGTGGCATCGGTGCTTTGCTCTAATTACAGCGTCGATATGGATAAAGTACTTAGCATAGGCAGGATATTAGAGGCGCCGTGTTGGTAATGAAGGCCGATATCGGTAATGCTTGTGCTATTCGTACCAGAGGAGCCTTATCGTGCTGGTTCGTCAGCTTTGCAGTTCCGCGATATGTCACAGTGACATGGTACTCAGGCAATGGTGGGATTATTTCGTCCAGTTATCTCGATCTTGTGGCAGTCTTTCAATGTACCAGATCTTGTGGTGCACAATTTAAAGGATTTGTTGACAACCTTGCTGTTGTTATAAATGACGATATCTGACGGTATAGCATTAATCGCCATTAATAATCAAGTCGGGGACTTGAAAAATGCAACAATGGCTTGGAATGGTAAAGAAGAGGTGGATGGACACCAAGTCCTCCGAGTAGACTCTGGCACCGACTCCGTCTTTGGTTTTGGAATCATTCATGCAAATTGACTGCGACTTGCTGTAGAAAACAATTCGAAGAGTCTCGCGGACGAAACAACATCCGGAACTTCTATCGAACAGCCAAGCAAGTGCCAACTGCCTTGAAATCTGGAACGCAGGCTCGTGTTTAAGCAGCATTTCCAGAGGGAGTAATAGGGCAAGAAGAGAAACCACGTCCAGTCAATGAAGAAGTAGTACCTCCACCCAGTTTAGAAGAGGTCGGTGCAGCTATAAGAAAACTGAAAGGTAATGAAGCCGCTGGCTATGATGGGCTACCCACAGAGTCTTTTTTTATATGAAGGAGATGTCATGGGTGGGTGTATGCGCCAAGTCATCGGCCATGGGTGGCTGAAAGCATGCCCGATGGCTGGAGTATCAGCTTTATATGACGCATCTTAAAAGAGACGATCCCATCTCTTGCAAGAATTACCGATGCATATCCCTGCTAAATGTCGCATACAAGATAATATCCAACGTACTGTTTAAACGTCTTAAGTCGTTCTGCAACTCAATAATAGGCACTTACCAGTGTACCTTCCAGCCCAGCAGATCAACGATAGACAAATTTTTACACTGAAGCAAATCCTGAAAAAGACCGACGGATTTTAAGTCGGAAATCGCCACCTGTTTATCGACTTTACGGCTGTATATGATAGCATTCATCATATTAATTCAATGCGATGCCTGAATTCGGGATCCCGTCAAAACTGACCCAGCTGTGCCGCGGAATGGTGAAAAATACTCGGTGCTCTGTGTACATAATTTGGAAATAATTTGTCCAAAATATTCCGAACTTGTACCGGATTTCGGCAAAGAGACGCGCTGTCATGTGCTTTCTTCAATCTCGTTCTGAAACAGATATTGCGCAATGCGGCCGATATCGGTAATGCACTTTCTTCCACAAGTCCGTGCAGTTGCTAGGGTACGCAGATGATACTAATATCATTGAGAGATCTCAGCGTGTCGTCATAGAGGCATTTTCGACAATTAAAGATCAATCGAGATGAGTTGGTCTTGAAGTGAAAGAGGAGAAAACCAAATATTGTACATACGAGTACATATACTCGTAGGTTACCAACAAACAAAAATCTTTGTGTTCGAAACGAAACGCCACATCGGACACATCGAGCGAATGAACAACAATGCTCCAGCGAAGAAAATCATCGAATCACAACTCCCAGGTCTGAGACGATTAAAACCACCGAACTTTCGGTATAGAGACCAAGTAACCGCGGTTGCCAGAAAACTTGGTCTGCGTAACTGGAAGCAGCGTGCCTGGGATCAACGAGAATGAAACGATGCTGTGTCTCAGGCAGAGACTTTACACCGGTCGGGAGCCCATTTAGTAAGTATACGAGTTAGTACGAGCATGTACATTCATAAGTCTCCAGTAAAGTAAACGCCGAGATATTTATACCCTTTTACTACTTCGATGCTTTTGTACAACAACGTTCATAGAGTCTTCTTTCTTCCATCTCATTTAAAAATCAGCACTTTTGACGTTTTCAAATTCACCAGAAGATTCCATACTGTGTAGTACTGAAATAGCCGATTGCTCATCAATTAGAGAAAATCGAGCATATACGCCATAGCAAGACTACAGGGTTTGTCCAATTAGTATAAGGACTAATTTTTTCCTGATAATGGGAAGATGGAGGGGTATGTCACGTAAGGTAAGGGAATAGGCTCAGTTGTCTCTGACCTTTGAAGTGTTTAGATCGCACCCGAAATAAAAGTGTTCCCGTCGAGAGTCAAGATGCAGCGAACCATCGAGCAGCGTTGTGCCATTAAATTTTGTGTTAAATTTTACGCAAAAGTGCTCAAACGTTTGAGGATTAGGGTCCCCCGCGTTCGAATGGAGATCGTCGACATCTAGATGCTCCATCACGACAATGCGCCCAGTCGGACTAGGCTGATTGTGAGGGAAGAATTGGCCACACACAACGCGACAACCCTGCCCCAACCAAACTGCAGTCCAGATTTTGCTCCCCTCGACTACTTTTTGTTCCCTTGGATTAAAGGGAGCCTGAAAGCAACTCCTTTCGGCACGATTGAGGCGGTCCAAGCGGCTTCGATGAAATACCTGAACAGCGCTTGCCGGCTTCTAGAGGACGTATAAACAATGGAAAAAGCGCTGATAACTGTGTGCTGATACCGGAAGGTTGTATTTTGAAAAGTTCTGGCTCACTGTACATACATCTTTAATAAATTTCTTTTTAGCTTTCAGTCTTCTCGAAACTTATTGCAACGTCACTTAAGAATAAGTAAAAGTTACAGAAAATATTGTATTCGTGTCTTAATTTACTGAAAATTGAAGTCAATATGCTCTTACTGGTGATAAATCTGACAAATAGCTTTCTGTTGTGTACAGTACCTGCAAAACGAAAATCCTGCCACTTGATTCAACTAATCTGCAATCGAAAATAATCTCTATTGCACACGGATGTTGTAGACGCCCGTATTGTCTTCTTAACTGCCGCTAAAAAGGCGCCGCCTGTTGTGTTACTGCGATCATATTTTAAAAATGTCACCATAGAGAGGGGACTGACATCAAACGCACCTTAACAAATATTTGCCATTACCAGAAACATCTGTCAATCAGTCTCATCAATAGAAAACACTCTCCAAACACCGATTAAGGACAATTCGGGATCTCAACAAAGAAGAAAGAAATCCACTCACTGAAAGACTTTTTTTTATTTAATCAATTGCTCTCAACTGTGCAAATAGAATTCTTAAATTTCATTTCATTCTCGGATCATTGTCAAATATCCGAATTAAATATCCTGCCATTAAATGTGATGTCCTCTGTGCTGATGACACGGAGAAAATATTCAAATCTCAAGCGCAGATTCAAATCTAAATCACTCAATTTGAGTGAAAATACATTTTATCCTTTTTCGATTTTATTATTCACCTCAGCACTCACCCTGCCCGCTTCAGGACTCGGGTAGTATTCATATGTAAATTTTGTTATTTTTTTTTCTCTAAAGGACCAATAGGAGTGAATTTCTTCAATTTTCCAATTTTCAATTTCGAAAGAAATGGCGCGATATCACGTACATTGCCACTTTATTATAGTCCTCGTGTTGGGAATGGCAGCGTTCAACTTTTTTTCCTCTCTTCTTATCCTGTAGTTCTCCAAATCAACGGAGAAGGAGAACGTTTTTGCATATAAACTGTTTGATTGTCAGTTGAGCAAACGCAATGTGCACTTTTGACAAAAAAAAAAAAAAAAACGTTCAATTTCGAACGAAAAAGGACATAAAAATGAATTGGCGGGGGGAAGGAGAACAGAAAAAAAAATTGGTCGGATAAAGAGTGTTGCAAGGCGGCCATAAAATGGCGCCTCCATACCTCCTGCACCACATCCATCTATTGCGAGGCAAACAATTGCAAATGAAACGGATATGTCAATTTCCATTTAGATGTTTCTTTTATTGGTTTCGTTCGCTGGCATATCCTTTAGAGATTTTGACATCGTTGTCGAAATCGAAGAACGTGATATAAAAGAGTTCCGAGATAAAAATCTGTGAACAATCTGGCAACGAGCCGAGGTCCTGAATTTGCATACGCGATTGTAAGAGAAACAGAGGAATGAGTAAAGATACGGTTTTTGACGTTTTTCCAAGGAATGCCATCGTGTTGAAGCGATTGGTAGTTACTTCCTTTTTTTACGAATTTTGGGCGTGTGTGATTTATGCAAATTTCATGCAGATACAATCGGAGAAAACAATTGATGATTGTGTGCGAGTAAAGTTTACGATGGCGCTTGTACATAACACCGGCTTTGGTATAACAAAAGCGTAGTTCAAACAGTCTTAAAATTGGTATGTTGAGAGGAAGATTTGAAAAGTTGTGTTGCGTCTAGAGCTATGGACTAGACATCCGTTTCACTGAAATGCAGACCGATTATGTGCCTCAGTATGACAAACAAGCTAATGCGGTATAATTTGCAAGTAAACAGCTTGATTTCTATATCACTTTGCATTTAGCACATCCCCAGAGTGAAATCGAAGATTTTTTTAAATGTATTCTACCACATACAAGCCCTTTACAGCTTTGTAAACCAAGTATAGGAGGGAAAAGAAAGCAGAAGAGAAAAGATCCGGCTTACTTTACTAAAGTGGTGTTATGGTTCGAGATACAGATGGTCCTCAATCAACAAAACTCTCTAACCGGCTCGGTTGTAAGCCAACCGCTCCCAGTATCCCACGCCAAGTTTATTAAGGTCCCCTTATGATTACGCACAACATCTAAGGTGAAGTTTTCCTCTACAATGTTAGTTTGCAGTCGTAGACTTTTCAAGAATCGTACATGTGGTGTACTTGTGAAGTTTGTAAAATCCTTTCAAGTGTGAAGTAAGTAAAATCGCATAACATCGCTTTGTCTTGTCATAGGCCGCTTCTGGTATTGCAGCAGTGAATCCAATAAGTACCAATTCAAACAGCTTATAACCAAATGATACTCCAACGGATCCAACTTTTTCACAGAAACTATAGAAGTCATATATGGGCCTTAGACTAGATACTCTGGGAACATCTGGCAAACATATCGCAATGCTGTCATGTAGCCAAGCTGCAATTAAGAAAATGAGCTTACGCTAGATTAGATCCAAACTGGGATGAGAACTAAGATCAACAGACGGGCCCAAGCAAATAAACAAACTCTCTACTGGGTTTTATGTCATGTAGGAATAGTGGAAAACGAAGCACCTGACACAGTATCAAGAAACGGCTCGGAAATCCAGCTCTTTGGACCAGGGACTTTTTATGTGTTATACTCACACAAAATACGAGAAGAATGGAGAAGATGATAAGAGAGCAAATGGGCCAAGCAATGGAATGATATTCCCCAAATGAAAAAGGCCAAAGAACTTCTGGGGAACTAGAACCAGAAAAGAAGTAGAACGAGGCTAAGCGTTAACAAGAATGAACTTCCCATCTGGTCAGAAAACTGGGCAATATGAGAAGCAAAAACATCACCCACTAATGCATAAAAGAAGACACCACATGGGAGCTTACTTTTTACTAGAGACGGATCTACATTCGTTAAATTAACTTCAGATACTCTTGACCAGTTACTTATCGAGTATATACTCATCGATTAGGGCCTTATTTTGGGGGCATAATAGATCTATTTAGGTCGTTAACCTTTTCAGCCATACATCTACAGGGTGCGCCATCTTTTATGTCGGTAGGTGAATATTGAATAACTTAAAAAAAAAAAAAATGATTTCCATAGGTATATGAGGTATTTTTATTTAATCCGGTTCTTTACAATTTATTTGGACTAGTTCTGAATACAATATCAATCAAGCGGCCGCCTCTATTGACCAAAGCGAGATGTGCCCTTTTTGCTGTGTTTTCCATCACTTTTTCGAGCATCTCGGGCGGAATAGCGATGATTTCGGCACGAATGTTTGCCTTAAACTCGTCAATGGTATGTGGCTTGCTAGCGTATACTTTGCTTTTCAAATAACCCCACAAAAAGAAGTCCGGAGGAGTCAAGTCTGCAGATTTGGGTGGCCAGTCAGTGTCGCAATTTTTTGACAGCACACGTCCAGGGAATTTTCGTTGCAACAACTGCATTGTTTTATTTGCAGTGTGGCATGGCGCACCGTCTTGTTGAAACCAGTAACCGTCCATATCTTTTCAGACATTTGTGGGCAAACATATTGAGCCCACATCCACCGATATCGATTCCCATTGACTGTTTTGCCTTCCCCGAAGAGAAATGCGACGTGGACGATACGACACATGTGGGTTCTCGGCAACACTCTCTCTTACCACTTCAACCAGTTCATTGGAACGTCTTGGGCATTGATAAACGGCCTGTCGACGATCGCTTGAATCGAGATGCTATCTGGTTGGTCTTGCGCAGGAGAGGCATCCCAGAAAAACTTATAACTGTTATCAAAGCTACATACGAGGGCGGTAAGTGTCACGTCTTATACAATTGTAAGGTGTCGGAGGATTTTGAAGTCCAAAGTGGAGTACGTCAAGGGTGCATACTGTCGCCACTATTGTTCTTGTTGGTTATCAGCGATGTACTCCGTGCAGCGTTGACAGAAGCTAATTATGGAATTCGTTGGACGATGACACTTACCTTAAGCACCTAGATTACGCCGACGATGTTTGTCTACTTTCACATCGGATAATGGATCTTCATTTGATGGCCCAAAATCTAGAAGCTGAGGCAAACAAAGTGGGGCTAAAAATAAGCACAGCCAAAACAAAAGCCCTGAGCACTTCTAATACCCACGTTCAACTTAACATTACCGGACAGGAAGTCGAGAAGTTGATAACTTTCTTTATTTAGGAAGTGCGGTCTCGTCTAATCGTAGTGGCACCGAACTGGATGTGTGCAGCAGAATCGGCAAGGCTAAAGCTATCCAAAATCTGGAGAAGCAATGTTATTAGTTTAAGAATTAAGCTTCGACTGTTCCATTCCAACGTAGAATCGGTGCTGCTTTATTAGTGCAGTACTTGGAAGGTGGACTTCATTAGCACACGAAAGCTGCAAGTCTTCATAAACATATGTTTAAGGAACATCTTGAGGATTCAACGTGGCGTTGAGGAGGAATCGGGCTCTTTAGGAATGAGTTGGAGGCAGCTCAAACGTGTTGCAGAACTCCGAACAAGATGGCGCACAGGCGTGGTTGACACCCTATGCCCTCCGAGGAGTTAAAGGATCTAAGAGAAGAGATGTCGACGATCTCCCACTGTCCCGTGCTCAGCAAAATTCGACACCAAACGATGAATAGTGTTGTCAGACGGTGCTTGCTGGCCACGTTATTTCCGACGATATGCACGTTGAGTTAACCCAACTGAACGACTATTTTCAATGTTTCGGTATGCAGCGATTCATCGTTAAAATTGTACTGAATAGACGTTTCAAAAACATGTCTACTCAAGTCAATCGGTTGATAAATGTCAAAGTTTTTAATGTTTACATACCGGTATAAAATATGGCACACCCTGTACGTCTGTATCTATAGCGGACACAATACCACTAACTAACTCCAAAACTATCTGCCGCAATTCATTGTATTTGTCCTACGCCAAGAAACGTAATTTCTACTACAGAACCACAAGCACTAATGAACTTAGCACAAGGATTTCTTCCGAAACGTTAGTCCAATAAGGAGTCAAGCTAAGCTAGATAGAAAACGACAAGACTGAAAGAAAGTTTGGTCGTCGAGATACAAAAAGGTAGACGTTGACCAAATATGAATGCAAATTGTTTCTAGTTTTTTCAGGTTGTCGATCCTAGTAACTGGTCTAGTTGACTGAAGCATTCGAATGCACCGTGCTGCATTAATTCCCCAACATTTCTAATTGCTTTTAAATGCTAACACAAGCATTCACTATTTAATTCACCACAAATTGACATGTCAAATTAAAAGCAAACGAATGGCATTACTCAGATATAATATGCAAATATCTCCCGATCGTCTCACCAACGATCCGTGCCTGAAATGTCATCACAACAATTTATTCCGCGACTCTTTCATAATAATACCAGTATTTGCATGCAGTCATAAATTCATCCATCACTCCAGGTGAACGTGTAGGCTCGTCTCGCAAGACCCACAAAAAGCACACATCCAACCCTTAACCAAGGCACAGGCGAACAGCCAAAGGGACTTTATAAATCCATCTTGCGCGCATGCAGATGTCCAAAATAACCAGCTCCCGGAGATATCTTCCACAACCTACCCAAAATGTCAACCGATTCATCTGATTGACACGATTGATGTGATGTGATGCTTGACGTTGCAGCATTTACTTGTCAGTCAGTGCATGAATCGAATTTGAATACTAAAAACAAAAAACATTTCCAAATTGGTTTTCCACATTTTTCCATCATTAAACGAAAATTTAGCGAAACAGCTTCATCCGTACGATCAAACTGCGCGAAGCGATAAGTACAAATTCAAAAATTATTCCATTGAAACTTATTAGGAAATTCTCGATCCTAACTCCCAACTTGGCATTCCTTTACCACACTCCAAGGTGGCCACATGACAGGCGTGTATCTAGTCTCCTTCCACTACTTGTACGAGTATCTCGGTTTCAAAAATTACCATTCATTGCTTCGACAACTGACTGGTTGTTGATGTCTTCATAACGATCCTGCGTGACTCACTCGTCGTTCAAAGTCGCTGGCAATGGGACAGAATCCGTCAGCGGCATGCAACATGCCCAATTGATATCCGTGCAGCACAAAATAACGCTAAAAAAGGAGTTCGTTATTTCTGTAATGAACGATTTTCCATTCGCAGTGATTGTGAGCGGGCCTCGGAGACGAAGTGGTTCCTCGAAGGAGGCAGCCAGCCGCATTTACGGACCTCATTTCTTGCAATCGTACTATTAAATTTTCCACGGGATTGAATTGTTGCATTGCAATGCGAATCTATCCGCCATTCTGCCGGGTCGTTGTCATTGTCCTCTCTTGCGCACTCTCTGCAAGTGATTCGGATGATGATTGGAATTGAAGTTGGAGTTGAAGGAGCTGCAGGAACGATGTCTGATTGCAGTTTAAATGGTAATTTTGTGCGAATACGGAATGTCATGCCTCACATGAGGCGGAGGAGGAGAATGTGCGGGTAACGATACTCCTGGTCTTCTTCTGGGAATCAAGATGCGTTCGGTTCCAATCAAAATTTAATAAATATTTAATTTTCATTTTATTCCACGGGATCTGCGACGCATTGTGTTGAGCGGGTTGTATCGGGAATATTTTATGGGGCGGGGACCACTGGCCATAAATGAGGATAATAAAAAGGATGCGGAGGAAAATTAATTCCAATTTGTTATGAATTGAAATTGCGAACGGATTTATAATGTTTTTATAGTCTTTGGTAAGCTTCGGAGTTACGAGTATAAGGGAGTTTGATGGGATAAACGGTCCATGTCAGATGGAGGAATGTTAATGGGATCAATGCAGGCCGGAGAGATTCTTGTTAGTATCTTAAATACTTACTTGTTAGTACTGAGGTACGTGACAATTCATATTTGATTTACGGGTATGCCATACGTTGTGCTTTAAGGACTGATGGTATTAGAGTTATTGCTGAATTTTTTGAAAGCTGTTAAAAAAAAGTTCTCACACAAAGGGTGTTTCCACTTTTATGCTTAATCTATGTACATGACATGCAAAAGCTTTTCGAATATTTATTTTAGTGAAAATATAACTGAGAGATAGGGTGGATGATGTTGAATAGTTTTGCGTGGCCCGCCTACAATTCTGAGTAAGAAAGAGCGAAGATCAGGCAGAGATTTATTCTTGCGAGCACTCCTAAAATTCTATCGCCACCATGCTCACCACTAGTGAAGTAATGTCAAGTCCCTCAAAATTGGGCTCCAGTCTTGAGAAACATATTTCGTTAAAGGCAACTCTGCACATAACCAACGACAATGACCTTAAGCAACGGACTTCACTCATTCATGTTATCGTTGTTCTCGACTTTAGTCATTCGATCACCGGTACATAACAAGTTACTAGGTCGGTTGCATTGGAGCTAAAAATATACCATCATCCGTGTGGGAAAACCCACGTTCTAGCATCGCATTTACCTTTCCACTTTCTTTTCTGAAAAAGAATTCATACTCGAGAAAAATTCGTATGACGTTGTCAAACTCTTCCTAACTTCAAGTTTAACTCCTTAAATGCCTTTTTCGTTTCTTAGGGTTTCTAATTTCCTACCCGCAAAACGCCGAAGCCACTAGTGTTGAAGCGTACATCCACCATATACCCCATGGGGAACTGATTTTGCATAGCTACTTCTCTACTTATAATGCATTCCCACTTATGAGTAAAATGCGCAGAGAAAAAATGTGCTTGGGTATAATGAAAAAATGAATTTGCATACAATAAAGGCTGATTGGAAAATATATCGTAAGTACTCTATTGCTCAGAATTCTCAGTAAAGCTTGTTTGTATCAATCAATATTTATTTGATGATTTTTTTTTTCCTCTTGTGCAACCCATGCGCACGTGGCAACGACACTGCCACCTAGAAGATCTATTGTATCGGACGGTTGGAGTTAATCTAGCAGACGTACTACCTCCCTTATGAAGAGTATGTCTTTAGTAGTGGAGCAATTCAGTTCCACTGAAGTAAGTATCTCCTTGTGGAGAATACGTTTCCTTAAGCAGTGTAGTGCCGGGCATTCACAAAGAATGTGTTCGGAAGTTTCATCCTCCTCTAAACATAACCGACAGTCCTTCCCTTGGCACAGGTTCAACTTGTTAAGGTGGTATCTCAGGCCGCAATGGCTAGTTAGAAAGCTCACGAGCTTCTTAATGCTTTCTCGATCTAAGTTACGGATTTCCTTATAGGAGTAAAACAGCTTAAATCTAGAAGCTGAGGTAAACAAAGTGGGGCTAAAAATAAACACAGCCAAAACAAAAGCCCTGAGCACTTCTTCTAACAACCGCGCTCAACTTAACATTGCCGGACAGGAAGTCGAGAAAGTTGATAACTTTCTTTATTTAGGAAGTGTGGTCTCGGCTAATCGCGGTGGCACCGAACTGGATGTGTGCAGCAGAATCGGGAAGGCTAAAGCTGCGTTCGGAATGCTATCTAAAATCTGGAGAAGCAATGTTATCAGCTTAAGAACCAAGCTGCGACTGTTCCGCTCCAACGTAGAACCAGTGCTGCTTTATGGGTGCAGTACTTGGAAGGTGGACACCATGAACACACGGAAGCTGCAAGTCTTTGTAAACAAATGCTTAAGAATCATCTTGAGGATTTTTTGGCCGAACCGCATCTCTAACGAACAGCTTTATCTGAGAACGGGCCAAGAACCTATAAGCATTACTATACGAAGAAGAAAGTGGCAGTGGATTGGACACACCCTACGGCGCGAAGACAACTCCATTGCGAAATACGCCATGCAGTGGAATCCGCTCACCCAGGCAGGCAGAATAGCGGGACGCCCTAGGCAAACGTGGCGCAGAACAGTTGAGGAGGAATGAGTTGGAGGCAGCTCAAACGCGTTGCAGAACTTCGAACACGATGGCGCGCAGGCGTGGTTGACGCCCTATGCCCCCCGAGGGGTTAAAGGATCTAAGTAAGTAAGTAAGTTATAGGAGTAAGGCTTGATTAATCGTTTGGATTATCTTATACCTGTCCCATTAGTTCAGTGGCCTAGACGAAGTTTGTTTTCCCATTCGCTAATCAGCGTTGTAGCTGTCGCCTGAGCCAACCCTAGCAAGCTCATCTGCAGATTCGTTGCCCACAATCCCTTTGTGTCCAGGGACCCAACCGAGTTTTACCCTGTTGTATTTGGCAAGGTCTTGTAATGCATCGTAGTAGCATTACACAGTTCTGGAGTCCATTCGGTTGAACGATAGTGCCTTAAGTGCTGCTTAGCGCAGATCTCAATGGCATGGATTTCAGCCTGAAACACAATGGGAGTCGTACCCATAAGTACCGAAATCCTTGTGTTGGGTCCAAAGACCCCAGCTCTAACTCCAGAATCCATTTTCGAACCGTCGGTGAACCAGGCCAGACTTCTAAGATCCAGTTCTGGAGCACCATTGGGCAAATTTCCGCCCATTTTGCGCGGTCCAATATTTCAACCTCGAATAACCTACCGAAGCGATGTTGCCTAACCATAATATCTGGTATAGTGCAGAACACGTCTCTTTTAGGTATCGAGTTGAGTATCTTTAAATGTCCCGCTAGGTCGCCTGGTTTTTACTCATAATCTAGCTGCAGCTTGATGGCATATGTAGCAGCCATCTTCCTAACGAAGATTGGTAGGGGTGTAAGCCCGACAATAGTTTCCAGAGCTGTCGTAGGGCAGGAGCTCATCGCACCTGTAATGCCAAGTCAAGCAATTCTTTGCAACTTCTGCAACTTATTTGCCGTTGTCTGCTGGAGATTTTTTGGCCACCAGACGATGGCCGCGTATGTGATAATGGGTCTAATCATCATTATGTATAACCAATATATCATCTTAGGAGACAGACCCCAAGCTCTGCCGTATAGACGTTTACTGGCCCACAGTGCTCTAGTAGCACGCTCTGTGGAGAGCTTGATATGTGAATTCCAGTTAAGTCGTTTTTCAAGAACTGCACCAAGATATTTGACCTCACTGGAATAAACTAGTGTGGTGCCTCTGATTGTAATAGGTTCAAGGTTGAACTGTGTCTTCGTTGTAAACGGCACCAGAACAGTTTTACTAGGATTGATGGATAGTCCTTCTTTGTTACACCATTCTACAACTTGAGATATTGCACTTTGCATGACGTTGGTAATTGTCGTGTCGTGTTCACCTCTAATAAAAACCGCCAAGTCATCACCATAACCGACGGTGGTGTAGCCTGATTTGTGAAGATCTACTAACAAGTTGTAGATAACTATTGACCATAAAAGGGGGGAGAGAACTCCTTCTTGAGGACATCCTTTGGCTGCAGTTATAGACACCGAAACTCCCCCGGCGAAGGAGGTAATGAATCGAATTACCAGCATGGTCCTAGTCCATTCGTTGGTTAATTCTTCGATACCTCTGCTACTAATCGCCCTTGCGATCGAGTCGTAACCAGTGTTATCGAACGCGCCCTCGATGTCAAGTAAATGCATTTGATGATAAAGATATAGTTTATTTAAACATACATATATGCATTTATAGCGATATTTTTTCTTGGGAATATTGTTTGCCAATATATTTTATCTATTAGATGTGGGCAAAACTTATTAGAGAAGGTTTGCGTGGCTACGTGTACTAACAAGCGATTTACAATATACATCTCAGCATCTAAAATTTAGAAACTTGTTTGAAAGCAGTAGAATATGCGTAAATTAATCAATATTAATTTTAGCTGAAGAAAAAGTTTATTTAAAAATGAAAATATGGTTTTATATTCGATTAATGATTCACACTTTCGCGCTATATTTTATGCAAAGTCTATTTGGGTGCAAACGTAAGTAGTTATAGATTTTGTTTGTTCACTACTTTAATTCAAATAATGAACTAAACAGTTTGATACCCTATCATTTATGATTAAACATCGACCTGTTAAATTGGACTTTGGAATTGTGAATTGAATTGAATTTTTTTGTCGAACCGACCAAAGATATTTTCATCCTCTTTTAATAAAGACCATGTTTCAGCGCCATAAATCAGGACTGGGATGAACAGAGTCTTATACAGAGTCTCCTTAGTTATTCGAGATAGGGCTTTACTGTTGAATTGCCTTGTAAGACCAAAAAAGAACAGCGATTGACAAGAGTTATTCTTCGCTTGATTTCTGCGCTGATCTTGGTTTTACAGTCTATAGCAGAGCCAAGGTAGACAAAGTCCCTTACTACCTCAAAGTTATAGCTGCCCACTGTGACGTTCTGTCCAAGTCGTTGGTGTTGGCTGCCCCTTCTTGTTGACAGCATATACTTGGTTTTGCCAATGCTTGCAAACGCATCGGTGACAGCCCGCTAAGTTCTTCCAATAATGTCAATATCGTCGGCGTATGCAAGCAGTTGTACAAACTTGTAATAGATTGTGCCTCCGGTGTTAGCTTGTGAGTTCCGCGTAATCCGTTCAAGTACAACATTAAAGAAGTCGTATGACAGCGCCTTACCTTGTCCAAGACTCTTTTTAACATCAAAAATCTCGGTGAGATCATTACAGTCCTTGATGGAGCAGCGAGCGTTCTCCATTGTCATCCTGCACAGACAAACAAGTTTGGCAGGGATGTCAAAACTAGACATTGCTCTATAAAGCTCTTCTCTATAGATGCTCTCATAGGCGGCCTTGAAATCGATAAAGAGATGGTGAGTATCGATTTGAACTCCTTAGGTTTTCTCCAGGATCTGCCGAAGTGTGAAGATTTGATCGATGGTGGACTTTCCTGGTCTGAAACCGCACTGATATAGTCCAATCAAGCTGTTGATAAAAGGTTTCAGGCGTTCACACAATATCGCAGAAGAGATTTTGTATGCGATGTTGAGGAGACTGATGGCTCTATAATTGGCTCAGCTGAGGGTGTCTCCTTTCTTGTGGATTGGGCAAACTATGCTGAGATTCCATTCATCAGGCATACACTCGTCTGACCAAATCTTAGAGATGAGTTGGTTTATACACTCTACCAATTCATCACCAGCTGCCTTGGAAAGACTTCCAGACTTCCCACTGAAATGCCCCTTTTTTGGTTGACTTCTCAGAGTTCACATTAAAATTTGTGGAAAGGTGGACGCTTTAAATGTACCGATAGATTATAGAAGAGACAAATACCTGCATATATGGTCAACACTACTTCTTATGATTTCTAATAGAAATGATAAATGAAGGTTATTTTCCAAAAAGTGTGAGTGAATTGGAACCTATAATGTATTCACGCAGTAACAATGTTTTATTTGCCTGTAAAGCATATGTGTTTGCACACAATAGTCAATACGCCTGTGACTTATCATATTACGATTGACAGTAATTACAATCAATTCTTATTTATTGAAGCAAATGTTCAATGTACCAGCAAAATTTGTTTCGAATAAACATATCTTTTCTAAGCATGTATTATCTGATATTGTCACTGATCATAATTAGACACTCTGTGAAGTTATTGCATTAGATGACCCGCCATCCCACATTGAACCCGTCCTCCAGCGCCTTTCGGAACCCGTACGGCATTGAGAAGACATTAAAGATATATATTTTTCAAGGCTCTGTATTTTACCATTTCGTCCCTCAAAGTGGCACGTACAACTTTTTGTTACAGTGTTGGCTACTTTGGTTCATTATTTATTTATTCATTCAATATTCTCACTTTTGAAATATAAAGTTAACAATTATAAAACTTGGACTAATATTAACATATGTACTTATGGAGAATAGTTAGTAACAATTTTTTATTAAAAGATAAAAATAGATTTAATTCTTAATTAATTTTATTCATTGTGTGGAGACAGTACTAATTGTGTTTATTTCTTATAAAATACATTACGTGGTTAAAAAAAAAAAGAAGAAATTAAGAAGGAAAAAGTTTCAAGTTGAAAAGTTTAAAAGAAAAAAGGTAAGCAATGTGGTTTTAAACAATGAAGCGTAACAAAATTTCGATTTCATTATGATTAAAATCAAGAAGCCACAATCGTATTTTTATTTTTTTTCAAAAACGGTTGCAAAATTCGAATTATCCGTATATCGTCAGAGAGTCTTTTATACAATTTGCAAGATACAATTGAGTAGAGGTTTCCAAAAGTTGTTGTGCGATAAGCAGGTATGTTCACCTCAAAACTTGCATTGTTTCGTAAGCTATAGGTATCATTTTTAGCACTTTAAAATAATAAAGATGTCTTACTGGAAAAATTTTCAAAATCCTAAATATAGTTCCATATGTAAGCAAAACAGTTCGTGTTGCAGATTTTCCTCAAGGCCCACTTTTGCAAGACAATCAATTGCTGAAGTTTACTTAGGTAAGCCTATTCTATACTGCAATTTCGAATGAAATATTCCATAATATACTGATTTCATGGTTTTATTTGAACAAAACTTCCTGAGACGGTAGAAGCAACCAATAGAAGAAAGCATATATATTATTTTAGAATTGAAGTGTGTTCGGACCAACAACATGGATTGTAACACCTACGTAGTTATAGTGCCTTACTGTTTCGATCTTAAAACAATTAAAACACATTTTCATCAAAGGATGCTGTAGAAGGTTGTACATTGCATGTAGTGTTAAACAACTTGTGTCGAGAACAATTGGGAGCGCGGAATATAATGTCAGCCTCAAGAGACTCCTGCATACGTAGACTGAAAAACATTAATTTGGTATTATAGCTAACAACAGGCTTATGTTCTGCGAACCATAATCTCAGCAGGTGCACATCATGATTTATATCAGCAAATAAACTCAAAGGATTACCTAAACTATATGCAATTTCTAAATCGTCAGCAAAAGCCATAATTTTTTCCTTGAATGGCTGTGCAAATATAGAGTTCATGTAGATTACGAACTGTTCACGCCAAACAACTTAAAATCGTGCGATAATAGCAATTATATCATTGTATGCACATGCTAGAACAGTACCCACTACCCCTTTATTGAATTCACCACACCATCACTCCCACATAAAATACATCCCATCCACTGCACCAGCACTTTTCGGGCGCACGAACTTTAATAAAGCATTTTTATAACGTTTTAGTAGTGTTTTATTTAGTGGCCTTTGATGTAAATTCTTCATGAGCAAAAAAGGACCAATGACAGACCCTTGAGGTACACCTAGATGGGTAACTTTAGGTTCACTAACATTTTCCCCAATTTTCTCTTTATAAGTTTTATCTTTTAGATAGGTCACAAACCAATTGTAGATACATAAATCCACGAAAGCCAGCACATTATAATTTATATACATCATATTATACATACTACGAGTATATATATACATACTATGATTGACCATGTCTTCTTTTTCTTCTTATTTCGGCAAAGTTATGATCCGAAAACAAGAGATCATAACCTTCCCACTTCGCCGCATTTCTACTGATCCGCCTGTGTGCTTCGCCTTGATGATGGTATGATATACATACTCGTATACTATAATTGACCATGTCAAATGCTTTAGTAATATCAACAAAAAGGTCAGCGCAACAGTTTTTGTCATCCAGCCTGTTTTTGTCATCCATCCCTGTGTGTAGAGGAATCCATAAGTACCTCGATTTTATCTGTCACGTCCTTTTAGAAAAAGAAAAACTGAACCGAATACGAGCGGATGGCGACGCAGAGAATTGAAGTTAGTTTAGAATTTCACGACATTTATGAAGACATACATACATTTTGTGCATAAAAGTAACGATGTATCCAATTGTGGAAAATTAAAAGTTTTTTTTAGAAAATTTAGAAAAGTTAAAGTAATTTACTTCCTTCCTGTCCCAGTCTTTTCTGATTTCACTGGCAGAAAACAAAAGGTGTTTTTCATCTGCTTTTAATGCCCAAAGCTGACTCTCAAGAGCTTAAATGATATACGCACTTCATAATCCATCTTACTGAATCCTTTAACAAAATATTCCAAAGTGGTGAAGTACCCGAACATTTCCATAAGGGAATAATCTTTCCATTTTATAAAAAGTTGACCCAAACTAACCAGAAAAATATAGGGGCATAACGTTTCTTAATGCTTCGGTAGGTATGAATTGTACATATTACTGAAGCGGCATGGCTCGAAGAAAGAAATCTACTTAGTGAATATCAAGTCGGATTTAGAAAAAAGTACTCCACCATTGACCAAGATGTATAGGTATGCCGACGTACAATACAGCAAATGATCGATAGGCTTGAAACGTGTTGTAGTGCTATGAAATGTTCGATAGCCTTGAAATATATTGCAGAACTTTGAAAATCAAAGGCTATGGTATTCAGAAGAGGTTTAGGAAGATGTGCTATACACGCACACTGAAAAATTAACATTTGAAGAACAACGCATCGAAATTGTTGAGGAATATATGTAAGTACCTGAGTGTGGTAATAAGATTAAACATCAATATGCAACATCACTTCAACGATAGGCTAATTTCTGCCAAAATGGCCATAAAGTCGACCTGGAGCTCCTGTATAAACAACAAACTTCTGAATTCCTCAGTAAAATAGAGCCACAGCGAGGTGAGTTATGCAAGGTGAGTTATGTTGTAAGCCACACATCTGTGAAATAAGAAATACGAGAGTGTACAAAAATGGTTGAGATACTATCTAAAAAAAAGTATTAAGGCTGCCGTTCAACGCCCCAAACTGCATGCAATTTCTAGAGTTCCATTTGTCACTGTTGTTGATGAAGACTCTAGGAACTCATTTCGATTACATTCTTAGACCCGTGTCACACGAGCAGCATTTTGTCCGTTTGACGCAATATTTATTATGCTGAGTTGCATGTCGCTGTAGAATTCATATTTCTCTCCTTGATTTGCTTCTTCAAACTATTACTGCTCATCCAGGAAAGACGTACGAAAAGTTTATTCCCATAGAGTTACAAGTTACAAGTTACTACTACACCTAGGGCATATTAATTCCCATTTATTTAAAAGTTATGTGTTGAATTTTTTTGATTTTACTTTGTTATATCCCTCACACACGTTTCATTCATTCCTTTTTTTAAATTATTTTCTTATTTAAACATTTACCGACGGCATTAAGCTAACCGCATGAATCTGGATCACTTCATGTGTTCTTTATTTATTGAGCACTTTTAACTTTACTGGTAAATTATGCGCACACAAGATACAAGACGACCACACCAAAAAAACAGTCCAAAGGAGGAAGGGTTGAACGACACAATAGGACGGTCACCAGTAAGTTACCTGTTTCTTCCATTTATGAACTTACCCTATTGTTGCCAAAGTGTATAACCAAAAAAAAAAAAAATATGGCTGACAATTGTTTCGCACTGCGTGAGCCCCATTCTCATAGAGGCGAGTGAAAAATCCCTTCGAGGTAATAAATAATTTTTTAAGACGACATTTTGCAACGTTATGTGCCATAACACTCCAAGCACACACCGAGATCCCATAATGGAAGACGCCGCCGCTATCACGGACATTATGCAAAGGGAGACCAGCTAAGACGTTCAATTCGGCCCATGTACTGGAAAGGAGGATATCATGGATCCTTCCTTGGGATTTTCCACTTTTATTGGATATTTTCCCTCACCCACCCCTTCATTCGCTCACATGGCGCGCGCAAAAGTTTTATTTTTTTATTATCATATTTTTACGGTGGAAAAATTCTAATATCGTGTAGCACATGCACGAGTGGCAGGCTTCCCTGTCATCTCATCCTCCTGGGCTTTATTGGAATTTTATGCGAACCGCCTCAGGACTTGAGGAACATAATAATCATAACAATCCTGGAATAAAGTTCTCCGGGTAGGGATTCAGAATGGATATGACTGTGATTTCAGTTTTATGAAATTTTGTGTCATTATTCGTCCAGCATTTGGAAATAGTTTCCTTGTTGTCGGTGCAAGTGCGGAACAGGGATATGACTCTGGATGGCTGCTGATTGCCATTCGTCTGGCTGTAATTGCAAAGTTCGAAATTGTTTTGGTAGCAGTTCTGCATGCGGCAAACGAATT
Source organism: Brachypalpus laphriformis (assembly GCA_945910035.1). Taxonomy (NCBI): domain Eukaryota; kingdom Metazoa; phylum Arthropoda; class Insecta; order Diptera; family Syrphidae; genus Brachypalpus; species Brachypalpus laphriformis. Next base: position 286,681,887 of record OX246754.1, read on the forward strand.
AAGGATAATTTAATGGAGTGCCGTGTGGGAATGGAATGTTGTTTTGAAAATTATAATTTTATTAAAGTTGTGCGGTATGGGTAGACTGAAGTAGTAATGCTGCAGCGATTGCAGCTTAGGGGCTGATTTTGAATTCCTTACAACCACGCGAAAGAGACATTTGGGGTTAAGCGAAATATTATTATTATTGTTTAAAGTTTTGAAACATTTTTCTATTGCAAGCGCTTAGAAAACGAATTTTAGGTGGGATGTCTTGGCAGACAGTGCAGACACAACGGAGAATAACCACCTTCTTTATCTATTTTAACGCAATTCACTAGAAATAACGCTCAGTATATACCTATGTGAGGTTAGACAAAGTTCGTTGAAGGAAATACCAAAGGTTCACCTAGATCACATAGAGTTCGATGTGCCCAATTTGTTCAGTAAAGCCTGGGAACCTAAAATTGTCGGGCGCTAACTAAACACTCCGGTGATTATATGAATCTTCTGCTCAGAGTCAAAGCAGGACAGTGGCAATTATATTCTATTCCTTCTTCGTCCATGCAGCTTCTGCAAAAGTCATTGTAGGGTCGACATGTCATGATTGCCTATCTAGCAGTATTCAGTCTGGACGCCAACAGCAGTTGGTATGTCCTTGCGGTTAAGGTTAAGTAGACTGATAGATATCTTCTTATCGTAGACTGGTCATACCGATCTTGTTGTAGCACTATGCACTTTCTCGGCAGATTCGGTGTCTATTTCCTTGAATAATGCGCTAAGTGGGGCATTAGCCTCGACTAAAGGATGTGAAGGGTTCATACTCATATTTGACCTTCTTTTCGTTATCCAGTCCGCTTTTCATTTCCGGAGATGTCAATGTGTTTTTTTTAATGTGTCCCGGTACCCAGCAGAGTGTCACTTTGTTCATTGTCATTTAGTTTTCTTTTACATAGTTTTACGAACGATTACAACACATTTTTCCCATAATCATTTCCACAGCCTGTTTTATTGCGGCAATATCGGCATGAAAGACACAACAAACATTCTTTAGTCTAAAAGACCGTCTTAATACTCACATTAGATGGCCGCTCTTATTCCGTTATCCACTGAGATGCGTCAGTATACTTATGTATAAAGAAAGCCAGTTCGGTCTGTGCTTATATTTACTTTTTTCTGAAACCCGTGAGGATCCTTGAATAAACCTCTAGTTTAATAGATAGCGAGCTAAGCTTTGCTTAAATGTTTTCATTTGTCTAGCTAGCTAAATATATATAGCTATATTGTGTGTCTTGCCTTTTTTTTATCGGAATACTTCAGTAATTCTACGTTTATATACGACTACATGCAGACTTCTTTAATCAGCGTCGCAAAGTTACATCGGTTAAGTTTATTCAATTTTCCGAGTGCTTACCCTATCTAAGTGCTTTTTTTTCTCCAATGCAAGGGCGTTAGTATTTGTACCCTGAAAACAGTCCAGAAAAGAAAGTTTAGCCACTGTTGTAATTGTCCAGGCGATCTGAAAGACTGATCTCATGCTTGTGGTAGAATAGACCATAGAACACAAAAAGAATTTTCCTCCCGAAGATTCCGTGGACGCTTTCATAAGATGTTGACAATGTCCACAGATGATGAATGTTTCAAATAGTGCTTCGGTAGTTCTTCTTGATAGAGCTTTACTACTCAATTGCCTTCTCAGCCCGTAGAAGCAGCGATTGGCAAGAGTTATTCTACGTCTGAAATATTTTTTTTAGCACCTCGAAGTTTCATTGACTACATCGCAAAGTTTTGGTGGTGTTTTTCGTGTTTTGTTGTCAGCGTACATATTATTTTCGTTTATAACAACACCTTTCATAGGCATAGGCACTGCTTTCCAATGTACCCTTTCATTTCCCTTTTTGCTCATTTTCTTGGGTCTGGTAGAACCTCATTGAAGCCTTGCTTTGTAAGAGAAGCATACTTTATCAGACTCGGTAGGATACCTTTGGCTTTATTTAGAACATACCTACAGACTGTAGCAATCCAGCGTGGTATCCAAAAGTTAATTATCTAAAACTACTATAAACGCTCTACATGAAGATTATCTACATGTAGCCACAGGGCGCAATTTTTAACGCGTGGATTATTGTCAGTTTTTAAAAAACCACTCTTCGTATGATACGGCAATGTAGCATCCTTCGGTCATCAATTTAGTTTGAGTTGATAAATTCGTATAAGTGTCAGTAAAGGAGTCTTGGACATAACGAATTATTTTCAGAAACGCCTTATATGTATAGTTCATTCAATGGCAGTATATTTTAATTAAGTCGATTCATCCGATGACAAGTCTGACAAGTGTAGCAGACATTCGAGTGATCAACTGGGAGCTGGCGACCTGAGTGCTGAATTGGCTACAAATATTTCCCACGTGGATAGATATTATTTTGTCCACTTACTTACTTACTTACTTACTTTAGTAGGTGGGGCTACAGTTCGGGGTGAGCCTGAGCCTCAATCAACAAACTTTTCCATTTAGCTCTGTCTCTAGCTCATTACCTTCAGTTGCACACTACAAGTTTGTTAAGGTCCCCTTGAACTTGTGCGCACCACCTACGACGAGAAGGACTTCTACTACTGCGTCATCCCTTCGGGATATATATTTATATTTCGAGAGATTTTCGAATCAGTCTTTTTCATCTCTCTACCACGTTCCATCTTAGCCGAAGAGACTGGATTTCCCCGCAGATCTTCTCTGCCTTTGATTCCTCGTGTCAACGCTGGCACCTCTTTAACAGAAATCTGATTGATTTTCTGGGTTTCCACCTAGTGGCGCCCTAAGATATCCCTTCTTCTGCTGGCTAGTTCCGGACATTGAGGTAGTATATGTGTCCGCCGTCTCAGCTTCTTTCAGACATAGTTCACAGGTATCATTCTGCAAAAGACCCACTTTCTTTAGGTAATACCCAAAATTCCCATGACCTGAACCGCTCATTTCAGTGTTCTTTGCTCCAGGCTTAAAACTTATCTACGAGTGATGCCAGACGGCATTTTAACATCCATTTTTGCCTGCGTGCACAAACCATCCATCATAGATCCGTTGCTAAGGTCGATTATATAAATAATCTTCCTTTTCGGAAATGTTTCATTCCCTGATCCGGGATTTTCCTATGTTCATAGATAGTACCGCGCTACTGCTAGTTGGCATCGCGGTGCTGACGAAGTGCCGTCGATGCTGTTACTTTCTTAAGAAATAAGTTCGACAGCACAATATTAAATTGGGTTAACATTCCGTTTTTCTAAGGCTAATCTCAGATTTTCGAAACATACTAGCATTTTATCGAAGGCACCTTCAATATCCATTATTGTATTGTGGTCATTACAATACCTCCAGTACACATATGTATCACTTCTTCCGCAATCTGGTGTTTCTTTTTTCGCTGGGAGGTGGTAATCTTCAAAAGACGAAACTGAGCCCGTACTCAGTAGGTTAGATTGGCTGTCTGCACGACGATGCAGACACACTTAGACCAGTAAAGGTCCATTGTGATGCGTACCCAGTAACAGTGTGGGATTCTTACCCAATAACCCGTTCTCCCTTCTAACTCTTATTCCTATGGTACCGCCCTCTTGCCATTTCATCGTAGGGGGATTTCTGACTTAGTTCTCGTCTAAATTCGTGTTTTTTTCGTGTTTTTTCTCCCGCGTACAACCTGGTGTAGCGCTGTTTCCGTAGACCTGCCAATTCTGTACGCATATTGTCTTCTGTTCAAAGGATCCACTTTCAGCGCAGTCCTCTTCATATGGTCCACCACAATCCTTTCCATTGATTTCAACAGGTATGATGTTAGGCTGACCGGTCTGGAGGACTTCGTTTCGGGTTAGTCCTTCTTTCCCGATTTTTAACAGAAGCACCACATTTGTTTCTCTCCATGTTACCGGTATGTAGCATATTGCTATGCACGTAACGTATATAACCCCAAGCCTAGGTATAATGAAGTCTACTCCCCATTGTAATGAGGCTGGGAAAATACCATCCGCTCCTGCGGTCTTGTAAAGAGAAATTTTGTATCTTATCCGTGTTCCTGGGAATCCTAATGTATTTCCGATCTTTGTTACTCTTAGATCCGTATCGAACATCGAAAAAGATGACTCTGTGATCGAACATCACTGCCTGATCCATTACTTTCCAATTTGTTATTCTATCAGGCATTCTATTACTACACAGAGTCACATAAATAACTTTCCTTCGTCTTGCATCCACAAAGGTTGGTTCTGTTCCGCTGTTGATAATAGTTAGTTCTTTACACATTACAAACTCGAATAAAGCTTCTCTTCTGTAGTTATCATTGGTTGATCGGACTTTATTATGTGCGTTAGCATCGCAACCAATCATTAAACCTTCGTACTTGTCGTTGCAGACATTCACTAGAGACTTTACCTCTTTTGTTTGCGAAGGCTCTAGTGAGTGAGTAAGTGCCATAACAAAGTTGCCTAAGCATGTTCCTACTCGCAAAGCCACAAGGTCAAGGGCACACAGTTGTGGCAGCATGACCGCTTTAACTCCGTGTCTCACTAGAACACACGATCCAACTTCTTCGCCAGATCGCACATAGTGCAAGGTGGCAACATTTTCAGGTAGACATTTAATCTTCCATTTGAAAATCCAAGGCTCCTGTAGCTGGGCACTAATGACAAAACACCTGGTCATCATTCCTGATGCAGCTTCGGTGTCGTGAGGATTTAGTTGAATCGCCCTAAGTTTTTCCCGGTAGGTAACACCCATTAGGGTGGGCGTCATGGCATAAGTGGCTAGTGTGTCGGATTACTACGCATGAGGTTCCAAGTTCGAATCCCAGAAAACACCAAAAAGGTTTTTCACGGTCCCACCTCTCGCGAGCGTCTGACAAAAATCCGAGAGTATTGTTGTCACGAAAAAGCTTCTCAAATTGCCGTTCGGATTCGGCACTAAACTGTAGGTCCCTTCCATTCGTGTGAAAAATATAACGCACACAACATGAGTGGTTGTGAGAAGCTATGCCCTGGAACTGAAAGAGCTGTTGCGCCAAATATTTTTTTTTTTTATAACACCCATTAGGACTTCGCTGCCATCTGACCATAGATACCCACACCTTTGTTAACTTTGACATGCTCCTTCCTAGTGTTATGATTCTTCTCCTCTAATCACATTGCTCTCTTTTTCGTAGCTTAGTCCTGCTTTCGCATGACCTTGCTCGGTCCAGGTCCGCTTTCGAGGATGTTTGCGGTTTGGGGTGACTGACCTTCTGTCTCCTAGTTTGTCCATCAGTCTTTCCACTTGCATGTGGTCTTGGTTGATTAACCTCCTTGGAAGCAGGCTGTCCGTCCCCTTTTCCGCCTCCTATCTCCATCACCCTAGCTTCAGCTAAACTCGAGGTCTCGGTGTCACTTTTGAACCGTTTCCTAGTTTCGCCTCTTCTGGGATGGTTTCGATCGACGTCATGTTAGTGATCAGATTTGGCAAATGCTAATCTCTGTCTTTTTCTCGCCCTTTTTAGTACTTTTAGTACCCTTCCCAACTATATCATAACATAGGATTGAGTTGTCCCTGAGAGGTCACCACTAGCGGTTTAACCACCCATGAACCCTGTGATCCAGTAGTAGTCCGTCGGCATAGTGACCTATCACCTTGGAGTTAACTATTGTCGGATCTTAGTTTTCGAGTCACACTCAGCTCTGCCAGAATGGCGTTAACTATTTACGTAATAGTGCCTCCTGTTCCTCTACTTAAGCCGCCCCACCATGACAATGTGTCTAACGCCGGTAGGCCACTACGGGTTAGATTCGAAGACTCTTCTCCTGTCAATTTACCGCAATTTAAATGTCTATCGAAAAATTTACCAACTTCAAAGAGCCTTGATATAGGTATCTGAATAAAGATCTAAAACATTCACGGTTCAAAATCAAAATCTGGTTCCCCTGAGCAGTTTTAGAATTTTGACAAACTGCTTGTTGTCGAAATTCTTCAGCTGACTTATATTTTGGAAAATGGATTCGCATCCAATTAGCAGTTTTGCAGTTAACTTTCATCGTATCCATCAATTAATTATAACTTCTATTTTTGTCTTTTCTGTTGGGTGAACAACTAAGCTTAGCTCATTACTTCGATGTGTAGAACTGAGAATCACATTTTCAAGTTTTCGCATACATCTTTATTCTTCATAGGCACGTTGATGTACATTAGATACTTTAAGTCGGATACGAATCCTACTATGAGGCAATTTATTTGTCTTCACTTAATCCAACTGAGGCAGTCTTGCTTTTCTGATCTGGGATGTTAAAACTAGTTTTAGGTCTTTATTTTGTCTCCAGAAAGTATACTTTCTCTTGCGCTTGCATCCATAGCACCGAAAATCTCTTCGACAAATGAGATCCCAGTCCATATATAAACAAATGTGATCCCAAATCTAAACTAATGACTTGTTAATTGGTTCCCATGCCCACTTCCCATCCAACAAATTAGCTCCGAAATATCAATATTTGACATCTTGATAGGACCACAGGAACCCAACAGGATCCCACCCCGCCAAATAGCTAATTCCCCAAAATGCCGGTCAGTGAATCGAAACTTTACGACTTCCACCCGCCATGCAGCCTCGTCAAGAATCAAAGAGAATCACATTTAAACATTCGTAAATCGGAAATTAGATTTATATCAATGATGGTGATGCGACTCACTCGCTCATTCCGAAATAGAGTCTCCCACTGCGGCTGACCGAGAAGACGCACTGCTGCTGTGAGCCGCCGAATGCAGAGGGCATCAGAGGAAGGAAACATTACAACATAAAAGTTAATAATAAACATAATTCCCAATCGATGAGATTTATGGCCACATTTGAATCTCATCGCGGCCGGCTACCCTTGGTGCGTGTATGTCGGCGCGTCGTCGGTAGTGTTCTAAAAGTTTTCAATCTCTCCCTAGATTCTTATCATTCGATCGAGGAAAACATTAATTTTTCCCAATCTCCATGAGGAGTAGCTTTTTTTTTTTTTTCATCTTTCTCTCGAGCGACGGATATTTGGCGGTCAGTGATGTTCTATGGTCGATGGAGACCATTGATGCCGCATCGCCGTTGTCGGACAAAGGATTTGGGATTCGACGATGGTACAAATAATGTACACAGCGGTTTTGGATGTTTCTGGTTATTTTTACTTATTTTTTTTTTTTTGAGTTGCGGTGTTTTGTGAATGCATTAGTTTTTGAATTATCACAGAAGTTTGCCGCTTTCGATGCAAAGATACGTGATATCTGCGAGAGAATTTATTGAATCGTTGTTGACGCATTTGTATCTTGTTTATGGGGATAAGATTGCTAAACGGTCGGAAAGATTTTTATTTTATTGAGACTTTTATGCCAGCACAGAATGCTCATACACCTGCAGAATTTAGGTATACGAGTATATCTGTCTACTAATCTCCTTAAGAATGCTTACATCTAAATTTATTATTTCATGTGATTGGTAAATAATAAAAATTCAACGTAACTACTCACGTATGCCATGACAGATAAATTAAAATTTTCATTAGAAACTTGCCATCGCAAACCCAAGGCATATGGTATTTCGTATAAAAATTCCAGTTTATGTTTGCATCTGCGTTTTAGGGATTCAAGACGGACGTACATTACGACAGGCCAAGCACGAGTCGTAGGAGAACACCTCCAGCGCGCGGTATTAGCCCTAAGAGCAGCGTGAACGGGGAGTAGTACAGGCGCAGCGACTACCGGCACGCAAAAGCCGAGATCCCCGAAGAGGAAGGAATACAATTCCCGGGATGCCAAAAGGACAGCAGAGAGTAGCAGGGTTTATCATTTAGGTGTTAAAGTAGAAAAATGTAGCAGGATTGCACTTTTAAAATTGCGAGGACACGATATAGATTTTATACGTGACGGTAAAGAGTTGCATAGCCTAACAGTGTGGATGTAAAATAAACGCGATGAACTTAGGTAATTGCAGCGGGATGAAATAAGATTAATAGTCTTTGAGGATCGAGCAAACCTAAGCCTGTTATACAAATAAGACGGACATTGATTATAAATAATTTTGTGTAAGAATATACAATTCCTGACATTAATATATTCCTGAAGAGTAAAACCAAGCAAGTCCCTTGCAAAGAAAGAGATATGTTTATATCTACGAATCTATCTATCTATCTACGAAGGCCATAAATGTTTTTGTGAAGAATACTACCAATTGACGCAAACTCTTTCGGTCTACGGCGGCTACCGCCGATACCTCCATCGCTTTAGACTCGATGTATGCCTACCATGTCCTGGATGCGACGAAGACCTGGATCATGTTGTTTTTAGCTGCACAAGGTTCACTGAGCAAAAATGAAGTTTGGAAAGTGAAATAAATAGTACACTTCATGTCCCATATATAATACGATTAGATATACAATAATATGTATAATACCAGAGATGCTACAATCGGGGAGCAATTGAGACGCGGTTACTTACTTACTTACTTAGGTGGCGCTACAGTCCGGGGTGGACATGGCCTCAACCAACAAACCTCTCCAACCAGCACGGTTACGAGCCAGCAGCCTCCAGTTGCGCACGCCATGTTGGTCGAGGTCCCCCTCCACTTGTTTGCGCCATCTACCCCGAAGTCGCCCTCTACTGCGCCGTCCATCCGGGGTGGATTCGAACACTTTCTTGATGGGAACGTTGGGCTCTATACGCTCTACATGACCCAGCCATCTAAGTCGCTGTATGTGAACTCTTCTGGCTAAGTCGATGTCCTTGTACAGGTCGTATAGCTCGGCATTGTACCTTCTCCTCCACTCACCGTCTATGCAGACGGGACCAAAGATCGCTCGAAGAACTTTTCTCTCGAAATAACCAAGGGCATCCAGATCCGGTTTTGTCAAAGCCCATGCCTTTGCACCATACAGCAGGACTGGGATAATTAGTGTTTTACGAGTATAAAGAGTTATCTTATTGGTTTGAGATAGGGCTTTGCTATTCAATTGCCGTCTTAGCCCATAGAAACAACGATTGGCAAGAGTAATTCTTCGTGTGATCTCCCTACTGATGTCATTTGCGGAGTTCACCATAGAGCCTAGGTAGACAAAATCCTTTACTACCTCAAAATTATATCTGTCTATTGTGGCGTTCTGTCCAAGACGCCGATGTTGGGTGTCCTTTCTTGTAGACAGCATATATTTTGTTTTGCTTTCATTGACCGCTAGATCCATCTTCGCTGCCTCGAACTCAATACTCGTAAATGCCCCATTGACTACCCGCTGAGTTCTTCCGATTATGTCAATGTTATCGGCATAAGCGAGTAGTTGTGCAGACTTGTAAAAGATTGTACCTCCGGTGTTGCCTTGTGAGTTTCGTACAATTCTCTCAAGTACTATGTTAAAGAGATCGCATGATAGCGCGTCGCCTTGTCTAAGATCTTTCCTAACATCGAACGGATCGGTGATGTTCTTAGCGACTTTGATGGAGCAGCGAGAGTTCTCCATCGTCATTCTGCACAAACGGACAAGCTTGGCAGGGATGCCAAGACTAGACATGGCTCTGTATAACTCGTCTCTATACACGCTATCATGAATCGATAAAGAGGTGGTGCGTATCGATTTTATATTCATGGGTTTTTTCCAAGATCTGCCGCAGTGTGAATATTTGGTCAATGGTGGACTTTCCCGGCCTGAAACCACATTGATAAGGACCTATCAGGTTGTGGACGATCGGTTTAAGACGTTCACATAATACGGCAGACAGGATCTTATATGCGATGTTGAGGAGACTTATACCTCTGTAGGTGGCGCAGTTCAGAGGGTCTCCCTTCTTCAGGATCGGGCAAACGATGCTGAGGTTCTATTCATCGGGCATACATTCGTCCGACCAGATTTTACAGATGAGCTGGTGCATGCTCCTTATCAACTCATCTCCAACTGCCTTGAAAAGTTCAGCGGCAAGGCCATCGGCTCTCGCCATCCCCACTTCATTCTGATCGGGTTGACGGGAATCTTGACTCTCATCGTCACTGTTGAATGGCTCATTCTACCTGACAGCGGAATATTGGTTATCATTGGCGTTTAACGGTCTGCAGAAGTGTTCCTTCCATATTCTCAGCACCGAATGCGATTCTACTACTATATTGCCTTTTTCGTCCTTGCAGCCTTCTGTTCTGGCTCTGAAACCCTGACATGTTCTTTTAACCTTGTGGTAAAATTTTCAAACATCGTTCCGGCAGTAAAGTCTCTCAATCTCCTCGATCGGGCGCTTCTCATGCTCCTTTTTCTTCTTTCTGAGGAGTTGATGTTCCTCTTTTCCTCTGCTCACGTAGAGCTCGTAAGCAGCTCTAGTCCTTCTATTCAGCGCCGCTTTGTACGCCTCTTACTCAGCTGCATGTGTTTGCCGGCATTCCTCATCAAACCAGGGGTTTCGTTGTGGTGGCCGAGAGAAACCCAGTACATCAGAGACGGCATCTCTGATGACTTGTTGGCAACGCTGCCACTGGTCTTCCGCAATTGCTGCCGGCGGCATAGGACTTAGGTTAAGATTAAGATAAACTCGATCGGCAAAGGTTCTGGCGGTCTGTTGTGTTTGTAGCCGCCCGACGTCAAATTTCCTCACAGTATTTCGTTTATTTCGCTCCGTTCTGGATATCTGCATCCATTCTTTGGCTACAACTAGGTAGTGATCTGAGTCCACGTTGGCTCCTCGGAAAGTCCGCACACCCAGAATACTGGAAGAGTGCCTTGCGTCGATCGCAATGTGATCGATTTGGTTGACAGTTTTTCGGTCAGAGGAGAGCCATGTTCCCTTGTGAATATGGAGACGTTGGAACCGCGTACTAGCTACGACAAAGTTTCGTCTCCCCGCAAAGTCAACTAGCCTGGGTCCGTTGTCGGATGTGGTGTCGTGCAGGCTGTGCTTTCCGACCACGCTACTAAAGACGTCCTCTCTTCCTAGCTTTGTGTTAAAATCAACTAGGATAATTTTAACGTCGTGGCTAGGTAATTGCTCATACGTCTTGTCCAAGAGCTGGTAGAAGTCATCCTTGGTCGCTTTGTCCATCTGCTCGTTATGGGCGTGAGCGCATATTAGGCTAATGTTGGCAAATTTAGCCTTGATACGGATAGTCATGAGACGCTCGTTCACATGCCGGAAACTCAAGATTTCTTGCCTAAGTCTGCTTGCAATGACAAATTCGCACCCGAATAGACGCTGCCCTTGTTGTCTGTAGTAATCGCCGTAGTAGATGTCGCAGTTCTTCATCCTCCTTTTGCCCGGCTCATCCCATCGCACTTCTTGGTTGGCGGTAAAAACACTCTAGGGCCTCCGCAAGTTGTTCGGCTGCACGTGGTTTGTAGAAGGACCTAACATTCCTAACATTACAGACACGAAGATCGTTGTCCTTTTACGTTTGCTTGGGTTGTCAGCAGTAAAATCATCCATATCCGGGGATGATTGATTGGTTGCTTCGTAACCGAAAGTTTTTTACGTGGTAGGAAGTTAACCCGACGGCACAACCCCAATCCTGGAGGACCAGATCCTTTTTTTCCCCTGGGACAAGAGGCCAGGCGTGGGCGTGTGTGGGCGCCGTTGCGTAAGTGGTTAGTGTGTCTGATCACTACGCATGAGGTTCCAAGTTCGAATCCCAGAAAACACTAAAAAGTTTTTTCACGGTCCCACCTCTCGCGAGCGTCTGACAAACATCCGAGAGTATTGTTGTCACGAAAAAGTTTCACAAATCGCCGTTCGGATTCGGCATTAAACTGTATGTCCCTTCCATTCGTGTGAAAAATATAACGCACAAAACATGAGTGGTTGCGAGAAGCTAGGCCCTGGCACTTTAAAGAGCTGTTGCGCCAAATATTTGTATTTATACAAGAGGCCGGATACACCGATGTCAGTAACCCACTTCGGGGATATGAGCGCTGCCGTTGGCCCATTAAGGGTTCATCCGCCACATCTCGTTGTACCCTAACGCAGTATTGAAAATCCTTACAGACCTCAGCTCCAAATATGTCGAAGTAGCTCAAATCAGGTATCCGCTGGCCTGTAGACGTCACCGTTGATTCCATCGGGAGAATTCATCTGCCGCACGTCCTTGAGACGCGTTTAGAAGATTATTAACCCGAATACAAATCGAGCTCAAGTAGGCAGAAAGCCAGAGAAGAATTCGGCAAACGCAGACACGGAAAGTCGGAAAACTCGGCGAGATCTGAGTTAGCGGAGATAAGTAAGAATCAGACAACCTGCAGAGCGGTGCCTATGCAAGGTTCCCCCTTCGCTTGCCAATAAAAAATAATACATTCTATTAAGCTATCTAGTATCAAAACCTTATTTTCCCTTACGATGCTGAAATTAAAAAAAAAAAAAAAAAAAACATTTTCCTTACTGCTCTGCAATTATAATTGAATCAAAAATTTCCTTATGGTCGTTTGGAGCTGAAGATAATCCTGGCATACATTTTTTCTGAGTTTCCCTACTGCCCTTTAAAATGTCCCTAAAAATGATTGTCCTCACGCAAAGTAAGGAAATCACAAAACAAAAAAAAGTAAATAAATTCTAGAACACAATAAAGCGCCCAGCATGAATAATTGCAAATTAATGTAAATCGCTCAGGAACATGAAGCGTTTTATTTATTCCTCTCGCCCCATCGTCCTTGGTGTATGTACAACAATTTTTCTCCTTTTTTCGTTTTTATTGCAATTACAGTGAAAGACGCCAATAAAAATGAGAAAAACTGTTGGAGCTGGTTTGGGGGTGGTACTGGTGGGAGAAAGCACAATTTTTCAGTAACAATTTTTGTATGTATATATTTATAGACATTTTATTTTATCACACAGCATTAAGGGATGAGATCCTGACGTAATTTCAATTAATTTTGATATACGAGCGCGTTGCACTACAGGTCCACTGGGAGTCAAAGCCATCACAAACACTTGAGGAGGAGTCGATTTGGTGCTGCGCGAAGTTTGTATTTTTATTTTATTACTTTATTACTTTACATCAGCAGGAGATTTATCATTTTATTTATTTACTTTTCACTTTTCGCTTTTTGCGCGCTGTAATTGCGTTTCATTTTGAGAATGCAAATTAAATGTGTGCAAACAAAGTTTTCATATAAAATGCAGGAAGATAAACATATTTTCACTTTTTTGAATTTTTAATAGAATTTTGATTGTGAAATTAGGTTAGTATGAAATGATTTACTGACATGCATATACAAGGTGAAGTTAACTTTGAAAATAATTCTTATGATATATATTTCTATTGAAGATCATGTTTTTTATTTAAATCAGTGAGTATTTAATTAAATTCAATTTCTATTACTAATATTCAATTAAACTAGTAATACAAGGAGAGGTGTGGAATGTTGTCAGTGCATATACTCCCCAAATTGGGTGCGATCAGAGGGATAAAGACGCATTTTGGTTAGATTTCCACAATCTCCTTAAGAACATCCCAAGGAAGAATTTCTGTTTGTTGGAGGAGATTTGAATGGACTTGAATGGACGTCTGCGACGTGAACGGTCATTGCGCTTGGCGTCCCGTGGGCGCACGCCGGGCCTTCCCGTGAAGCGGCCGTTTTTTATTTGTTTAATAACTTAATCACTCACAAACTGTCATGTTAAAAAAAATAAATAAAAAATGTTTGTCTTTCGGTACATCTCTGAAACTGTTAAATGTAAAACTACAAGAGTTTTCAATAACTTTCTTCTTTTTAGTAACACAAATTTAACAATATGTAACAAAAATTGATCAATATGTAACATGGAATTATGTTACCTACTAAATGTAAACTTGAAGCGTGTCTGTAACGATTTCCCGGCAGCATGGACATTTATAATTATCTTTTACATCTGCAGCTGCTTGCGCTTGCAACTTAATGTTGCACTCAGAGCATACTTTCATGTGTTTACATGTCAACATCACAATAATTGGATAAAGAGCCTGACACATAATATCACATCCTCTTCAGGGTTGGGTGTCAAATCGCCCAAAACCAAATCGGCCAAATCGGAAAAATGTCACATCGCCCAAAAATTATGGGCGATATGACACAACGACACATCGCCCAAAAATTAAAAAAATGACAAAACGCCCACTTTCTTCGGCAGAAATCATTAATAGCCTTGCTTCCGATCGCCCAAAACCAAATCGCCCAAAATGCGGAAAAATGCAGAAAAATGTCAAATCGCCCAAAAATTTTTTTGGAAGATTTAACATTTTTAATTTTGGGCTATTTAGCATAATGTCAAATCACCCAAAAAATATAAGATTTTGGGCGGTTTGACATTTTCGTTAAATTGGGTTTAAGACTGCATTCAAAACGAATTGTAACAATTACATTAGCGGTCACAGCGCTTTTACGTCGCGTCCGCGCGCGAAGGACGGCCGGACGCGGCGCGGTTACCGTTTCGCGTCGCGTCGCGTTGCGCCACGCAACCACGCGCGGACCCCCCCCACCGAGCGATTTTGTTTCCCCGTAACTGTAAGTGTGAGCCTGACAAAGCAATCAGCGCGATTTACGTCGTAAGTAAGGCTCAATGCAGCTTACGTTTTTTTGGCAATACATCCATTTCTTCAATCCTTCATTTCCGATTATTAATGAATATAATATGAGCGCAGGGACATACATATGTATGTCAACATTTTTTTTTTTTCGAAGAGGCGTATACATAAGTCCACAATGCATAAACAGTGAAATGTGTAAGGGGGGGCATGCTGCCCCCCTGCAACCCCCCTGTTTGGGGTCACTGTTGGATTTGAGGTGGGTGCGAGGATGCGTGTATGCAAAGTTTCTTTATATCCATGTTTCGCACCCAACCTCGCACCCGCCTCAAATCCAACAGTGACCCCAAGCAGGGGGGTTGCAGGGGGGCAGCATGCCCCCCCCTTACACATTGCACTGTTTATACATTGTGGACTTATGTATGCCCCATCTTATTTGGCTGTTGTTTTCCTTGAGAGGTTTGTAGGTGGGACATAAGACCCAACATATTATGTCCCAATGCGGTGGGACTTATGCCCCGGGGACTAATATCCCTGCGCCCAAAATTGCGGAAAATAAATGTTTTCAACCTTTTTTCCATTTGGTCGTCTTTTTTGACCTTCCTATGTGTTGGTATTTTCAAATTGCGATGAAATGCCCATTTCTGCTTTGGGTGATTTGACATTTCATTTCTTGGTCGATCTGTCATAGTGCTAGATCGCCCAAAAATGTTGGGCGATGTGACATTTTCCAGATTTGGGCGATTTGGTGTTGGGCGATATGACACAGATCCGTCTTAAGATAGCCGAAACACAAAATCGCCCAAAATCACTTTTT
Organism: Brachypalpus laphriformis; assembly: GCA_945910035.1. Taxonomy (NCBI): domain Eukaryota; kingdom Metazoa; phylum Arthropoda; class Insecta; order Diptera; family Syrphidae; genus Brachypalpus; species Brachypalpus laphriformis. The sequence goes on from OX246754.1 coordinate 286,697,178, forward strand.
TGGGTGTTTTGACATCATGTCAAATCGCCCAAAAAATAAAAATGTTAAATCGCCCAACCTGTTTTTTTGGGTGATTTGACATTTTTTTAGTTTTTTGCATTTTGGGCGATTTGGTTTTGGGCGATTTGACACCCAACCCCTCTTCAGTGTTATCTTCCGGAAGTTCATATGCTTCTTCTTCGTCCAAATAATTGTTTGTGTCAACATCATAGCTATCTGAAAAATCCGTTTAAATTATATTATGTGATTATTAACAAGGAACAAAAAAAGAGCTTCAAAAACGTCATCATATGATTCCAAATCTATACGTATACCGTTTTTTTCATACACCATTTTATTAAGAGACATGATTGGTGTTATTTTTGTTGTCTCTTAAAAGTTGGCTTGCTTCTTCTTTTTTCGAATTTTTATCTTTATATATTTTCTTCTTAATAAATCTTGTTGCACCACCAGTTTCAACCATATTGAAAAAAGCACGACTTTTAAAAAAACTCCTCCTCCCGAAGAGTTGTATCAATCGACCCAGGACACCATTGTATGCCTCCACAGCTGATGTTGTTCTTAAATCTTTTGCATGCACGGATATATTTTCTGGCCTTTCCTGTGATTAAAAAATTATAAAGTCGAAACGTAATAATAGGTATAGACTAATTTTACCTGTTTTAGCCATTGATTCTCATAATAAGTCAAGAATTCTTTAAAAACGTTAACTTTTTAGAATCAATTTCACATTTAAGGATGTCATATGCATATCTAATTAAATTGGGTGGTAGCAAAGGCAAATCTGAAAACTTATGATAAAGGAGGGCTCTGATTTTTTAGTCATAAAAGCAAAAAAAAAAAAACTGGATATATCTGAAAAAAAAAGATTGTTGTCCAGTTCAACACATACATACGTATGTTTAGTTGATTTGTGATAACTCACATGGTCGAGATAGTGGATATGAATGATAACAAGTTGTTTAAAGCAACCAACGGGAACAATTTTAAATGTTGCATCTATGATGATTATTCGATTAGAGGCAGGAATATTTTCTCGTATCAACTCCAGAATCATTTCCGACACAAAAATACAAAAAGCAAAATCATTTTCCTCTATACCTACACGCCTTAAAAAAGGGGCGATGTTAAACCATGTGTTTTGTAACACCGTATCCATTCCAAATTTTCTCCTTCTGAAAAGCTTCAATAACTTCAACTGCCGACTTTGGCGACGAGACAAAGATTTTGCTAGTCCTTAAACCTCGTTCAATTTTAGGAAAAAGTATTTCTGATGCAGCCTGTTGATTACTGGAAAAATTTCATTTTAGAAATAGGTATTTGATTAATTTAGTTATTAAGATTTTATGTACCTTGCACAAGCTGATCAATATGCGCATCTGATCCCACTCATTGTATTGGTATCGTTTAATACGAGTACTATAGCAAAATTCATACATTCACCTTTAAGAGTATTTTTAACTCTTCATAGAATTTTTTTTGATCACTATGATTGTGCTCGATAATTTTTTTTCTTTCATACACAGTCCATCACTATTAATCATCATTTTTGCATCAGAATTTTTTAAGTAGCATATTATGTAGACCACACTGTTCTTGTAACAATATTTTTTTTGTTCGATAACGTATAAAAGATTACTACTTTTTTGCTTGCCACTAACATTTTCATGAAGAAAATTTTCCATTTTGTTTTTATTTTATTTTTACAACGTCACAGACACTGATGAACACTCGAAAGCAACTAAATGACAACGCAAACAAAAGTATCGCCAACAAGGATGACAAATATATGTAACTGTTAATTTGTATCAGTTATATAAAATACCGCTTTCTGGCTCTTTTTCCAAAACAGAAAATGGAAAGAACGCCCAAAAAAAATTCCCACATTTTTCCAAATAATTTTTCAGTCATTTGGAAAGATTGGCACAAAGAAGCATTTTCTGGCGTTTTTTCCCAAAGAATTTCTACCGTAATTTCCTCTGGCTTATTTTTCGAGAGCCCCTCTGAGTTCTGGAAAAAGATGGGGGACATCGGGTTCAGATGGCTCAGAATTCTCATCTCCAAATTTATGAGAGGTCATCCAATGCCCAATCAATGGAGGGAAAGCCACCTTCACCATGGGTGATACACAAAACTGTGATAACTACCGTTCGATTAAGCTGATGTCACACACCATGAAGATTGTTGAGCGGGTATTAGGTGGCCGCTGGAGTAACCGAAGAGTTTGCAATCAAATCGGGGTGCATCAGGGAAGCGTCTTAAGTCCTTTACTCTTTATAACAGTTATTGACTATCGGCTTGAAGGTAAAGTGACGGACCCCAACGTACATCAATTATTCTTTGCTGACGTTGCTGACGATGGAGCCATCATAAGTGAAGGTCCTACACCCCTGCAACAAGCACTTGATGTGTGGGTGGACATTTTGGAGGGAAATGGGTATCGCATTAGTTCAAAAACGACAGAGTACTTGTGCTGCCCGTTCTCTGATCCACTCAGGCCTATTCTAGACATTAACTTGAATGGAACAGTGCTTCCCAAATGCGAAAAGTTCAAATATCTATGATCAATAGCGAAGCAACCTGTGATGATGACATCAATTATCGCGTAACCGTAGGGTGAATGAAGTGGCGGGGAAAATCAGCTTTCTTCTGTGACTGAAAAATGCTCCCTGAGTTGAAAGGAAGGCTCTACACCGTCCAGCGCTCACATACGCAATGTTGGACGATGTACAAATAAACGACAGCTGAGATGAAGATTCTTCGCATGACAGCACGAGTGACAAAGTTTGATCGAATAAGAAGTTCGAAGATCCGTGGAAGCCTTCACATCAAGGAAAGCATCTTACGAAAAATAGAGCGCAACCGGCTCAGTTGGTATTGCCACGTTCAAAGAAGAGATTATTTGAACCTTGTTAAAAAGGAAATATTAATGAACGTTCTAAATACAGCGCGAGGCAGGAGAGGCAGGCCTATAAATGCCTGGATCACACAAATGCAACGACATCGGCATTTCATGGCCTCAGTAACGAAGTGATCCAAAATCGGGAGGCCTGCCGATGTTTTCTGAGGTCAAATAGGCGAACCCCACAGGCGGATCAGTAGAAATGCAGTGAAGTGGGAGAGTTATAATCCCTTGCTTTCGGATCATTACCTCGCCGAAATAGGAAGAGAAGAATATTCAACTAATGTTACAATCAGGGAAGATTGGCTTTAAATGTAACAATTCATACTGTGCTTGTGCTCGTTCCTACCCGTTCTATATATCACGAAAGAAATCTTCTAAGTCTTGCCTAGCCTTAATCTTGGTTCTTATGTAGCCATCTCTTGCTTCTGAACCACAAACAGATAATGCAGCCTCTGTTACAAGCTTAACACACCGTTCTATTGCCTGAGTGTGGTAAGGGAACTTCTGGAAATACAGCAAACTGTCTCCTGAAGAAATCATTTTTGTAATTTCTGCGTCACTGCATTTCATTGTCATTGGTGGTTCGGTAATTTTTTCTTTCGACCAATCAATTAACTCATAATAATGAGATGCCCCGATTTGAAGCTGAGGAAGCTGAAATTCGCGTAATTTTGTACCTTTGTTCTGTTTTCTTGCCTTTACTATTCTTCGCTGAGCTAGTTCCCTAATGTGTGACTCATCGGCTTGTAAAATAGCTAGCAACAAATTTTCTGGGTGTACAAAGAATGAATTTCTTTGAATTGTTTTAGATGATGCTCTTTAGATCATCCCGCATGTACAAAGATCTTCTTAGCATGCTAAAAACATGGATGGTACCATGTTTACACGACGGCTCAGTCTTGATGTCGAACTACGTTGGTGCGTACACTTTCATAATGAAAATGACCAGTTCTTTGAAGTTGATCTATGGTGTCGCTATTCCCACATATAATCGAAGAATCCTTTTTGTACAAGTCAACCATCGGGAATGTGCTAGCTTCCCTGGATCTTTGCTAGCTAAACCAGGCAAGATTGTGCCTTGAGAAATAGCTGAGCACATTTGATACAGATATTTTTGACGATCCGCTCGTTGGTCTTTTAAAAAGTCTCCTTCTGTAATTGGTATTTTGATCACATATTTGCACACTTCTCTTGAAATACATTTACATGTCGCTATATCAAATAATTTTTTCCAATGAATCGTCGTAGAACTCTTGCTTTTTAGTTTCACTGCGTAATTTCTTCATACTCTTGTATCCACATTTTCTCGATGTCACTAAAAACTATATCACATACGCCCTTGATTGCAGGATCTTTTCCATTATTCAATTCAATCAAATGGTTTTTACCCACAAATAATATTTAATAACATTAAAATACGTTGGCAACATGTTATCAATTAGTTTTTGTGGTTCACCAAACTGGGCAACGCAAATCTTTCCGTGTTTTAGGTATTTTAATGCTTTTAGTTAGCAACAAAAACACTTATTATCGAAGCTGATTTTACTTGAATTTGTTTAAAGTACAACCCTTATAATGACTAATATAGTTAGAAATGTCGGTAAATAGTGATAAATGCAAGACGGGACTTCACAAAAAGCGAAAGTAACACACTACTGTTGGAAAAGTTTTAATATCACTTTTAATTGTGCGTAGATGTAAGTAGTAAAAATTGAGATTTTTAAACGTCAACGCGCCACCTGAAGATAAAGTCATAGGTTCCTGATTTTTTACACAGATGATGTGCTACTATAGCGTCAACAATTAATAACACAGGAAAAACAAAATTAGCAAAAAAAAAAAAATGTTTTCCGCCGTTTTCGCTCCACCCTAAAATACAGCTATTATTATATAATTTCAGAGATCGATCCCCTTATTTAGAAGAAGTAGATTTCGTTAAAAACCGCTTTAATTTTTTTTTTTTTTCCAAACTTAGTATGTATACTCGTATGTCATATAATGCCGACAGATAATAGCCAATTTTCGAAAATCGAGCGAGTAAAAAAAAAGTTGTTGTAAGGTGAGTTTGAGGCACAAAAACATGTTGTGTGTTTGATACGAACTTCTAACTAAGTTTCAGCACAGTCACTTGTGTTTATTTGCAGACATATATATATGTATGTATTCTTTAAATTCCGGAATAAAACATCAGCACCCCTAAACCATCATGCATCTAGAATAAGTTTAAGAAAGGGCTACCCTTGGGTTCTGCTTAGACTTAAGTAGTACATACAAAGTGTGGCAAACATTGCTTTCGCTAACTTTTCAATCCACCCTTGTATACTCGGGTCACGAACACTAAATCATCACCGGAACTACTCAAAGAAATCTGCTTGATGAGTTCCATGAAATTTGTATGACGACCAAAGAAAGACACGCGTTCGTTTTGCTTCTTTTTTTTTTTAAACAAAATGGAAAATGGAGAGCCTAGCGCTTTAATAAAATCGTAACTGCTGACGAAACATGGTTCTATAAGTACTACCGTAAACTAAACAGATATCCGTGGTATGGAGCCTGGAAGGTGCAAGGCCGTGAAAGTTATTGACCAAAAGTTTCAATTTTTTTCAAAACCAGGAGACGAACTACGCCGCTACTTCTTCAACTGGTTGTTAACTTTTATTTGATAGAGCAACAAAGTTTTTCTTTGTTCTTCCTTAAAATTTTCGAAATTCCAATTGTTTGCTTTACTTTCAAACTCATACCCGCAATTCGAGTTCTGGGAAACAACAGAACAAAGCCTAATAATTTGAATATGGAGCGTTTAGCTGACCGGAACGCTATTTAGATATCCATACAGAAACAGTTGTCGGGAAGCCTCTGCTAGAACTCCCTAGTAGAACACACTACTGTTATTTGGAACACACCAGGTCATGGTGGCTGCAAAGAGATATGATGTCAGTATTAATGTGAATCACGTCCTTCTAAACTGCTCTGATTTGAGGCTAAGTTAAGAATCGGAGTATAGTATTGGAAACACGAAGAGTTAGATTGTAAGAGACGACGACAGGAATTTGCATATTTCAATCGTCCTGCCAGTCGTCCATTCTATTTATTTTATTATTTGAAATGTCCCTAAGCTTTCGGTATACTCGTATACGAGTACAAAGCGGACGATATTGGACGATAATATCTTAAGTACTGTCTGCAATTCACATACGCCAATCCGATCAAATAGATCCCTTTATTAAGTTTGGAAATATTATGTACCTACATTTTCCTTTGATTTATTATCGATATTTTAGATTTAAAAACGACAACAGTTGTCAAATAAAAAACAGGGGGAAAATCTGACAGCAGCGTAGTTTTTTTTTTCACAAACCGGCATAAAGATAAAAGACGGCAATCAAAACCTCCCAAAACTGCAAACTTACCGCCCTAGACATACGACAGGTTTACATACATACAAACTCATTTATCTAGATTTCGATAAATTTTACTTTCCTACTGCATTTTAACATCCACGTTATAATCTCCGTTTTTCAGAACTAACTACATGTATATTTACTTTTATCCCTAATAGCCCAATTACGATTTTCATAAATAATCCAGTCAAACGACTTCCGAGCCATTCAAACGCTCCGCGGACCACCTTCATCTCCGCTTGCTGTTGACTTGCGTCATTTACACCGATGATTGCATCCACACATCGCATCTAATAAATTCTCGTCCAAGGTGTTAATTGCTATTTACTTAACGTGCCTGTGATTTTCGGCATATCACCGCTGGCTTTCATCTCACACAGGTCGGCAGCGCGGCAGTAATGAGAATCACAACGACTGCCATCTAATTGAGAGATAATTAAATGTACAGATACTGGAGGGATGCTTTTATCTTTAGCCGCGCCGCCAATGGAATTGCCTACACCGCCTTCACTATCCCGGTAATTTTAAGCATTCAAACGATGATTGGATGTAATTTGTAGTGATCATCTAAATGAGTTAACGATCATGATTTTGTTTACAAACTTCAACTGGTTAGGAGGCATAGGAGATCTCTGTGTGTTAGTGGGACACAGTGTGGGTGTTTGAGATACTTTCACTTTAGAATGCTCTACGCAGTATTGTTTCGCGCGCTTAAATTTCGCTCTGATTAATCCTCACTTTGTGGACAAATTGATTCGGCCATGATGACAAACGACCTGTCAGCCAATCATCCGACACCAAAAAAAGTCGTCCGAAAATTTCATTCAATGGATTCATACACGCGCACAACGTAACTAACAGCAAGGAGCACTGTAAAAAGTAGAAATGTCGCGCGTGAAATTAAATTCGCCACATCAACTGTCAACGCATCTCGCGAAGGACAAAGCGCCGCTTCTCCCGTCAAATGACCGTGGTCCCAATGGCGAAAGGACGATCAACGAAAAGAAAGGAAATCTTTGTAATCATCCTTCATCGCACGTCAATGGTGGTCCAAAGTCATAAATTCATCGTCAGCAAGGACCCTTTTCGGACTCATAGGTTGGAATTATAACTGATTCTGGTGATGTCAAGATTTGTAGCCCGTTTTTCGGAGGCACAAAAACCACGCACAAATGTTTAATTCGATTTTTCGAAACGGCGCGGCGCAACGGCGGGCCGGCCAGCAAAGCGTAGGTTGGGATGGTTGCGTGTTCCGTCGATGTAATGTTTTTATCGTGTTGCCGGAGATAAAATGGGAGACGACATCATGTCGGACATTCCTACTTCTTCTGCTTCTTAATTTATAGTTAATTGAGCGTTTGTTTTCTGGAATAGATACAGTTGTGCGACCGATGCTGGTTTGGATGTGGTTCTCTAGTTAATTATCGTACCGGTGCACATTAACTGATTTTAAATTCCAATCAAAACCTACGCGTTGAGCTCACGTGATCCACATTTTGTATCTTTGGGGTCTAGTATGTACATATCTTAATGCTTGTGGATACGACTGATTTCGAATGTATTTCACGAGTGAGAGATGATGAGGTGTGTGTAATCAATTGAAAGTGGTCGGTGGAGAAATTTAATGGAATTGGACTTTTTTCGGAGCGATTTGTATGCAGTAAATCTCTATTAAGGCACAATATAGGTAAACGTGGACTTTGTGTTGAAGGAAGGCAGTAAATTCAATCAAAAATGCTGGTCGATAAGAAGTAGATGCGTATAAGGATTAAATTTCCTTTAACAAATTGAACTGTTATTTGAGCCTCACATAAGGGATTCTAGATATATAGAAATTGTATGAAGTCTTCGATGCTGTGGTGCGCATGATCGGATTTCGAGGCATATTACCTTAGGATAGATACTTGGATCTATTTATCTAAAATTGGAAAAAAAATTGTGTAGAGCTCTCACTGAGTGTTCTTGTTACCGCACTTACGCTCTACCTTCTCCGACTAACACTCATTAGCTAGTTTTCGTGCAATATTGATTCCCAGGATAAATTTTCTTTACTTAAATTGGGGCAGTTTTTAACAGGACTTTAGTTCCTCACCTTTACACCTGTTAAGGAAACCCATTCTGTAAGCATTCATTGCATCATTTACCTTAAGGTCCGCCATCCAAATGACAATATTTTCATTTTGTGTTGAACTCTATGCGGTAAGTAGTTCGCTATCGTCAGATGAAAGCTCGGCCATGATCTAACATTGCGTTTACCAAATCACTTGAACGTTTCGCGCCCATTTTCCCTCTAGTTTCTGCAGCCAAGGAGAATCACCACATTCCACAAGCCAATCTTTGTCCGTGTACAATAGGACAGCATGCTTACTCACCTTCGACAGGTCTTGGGTCAGTGTGGAAGGTACTGTCTTTCACAAGCCACATGGTTTTTGTTACGCAGGCGATAGATATTGCTATCTCTGTCCTCGGGGTCGTCGCTTCGTGAAGCTTTCAGCGGTATTGAAGTAATGCAAGACAACTTGCCTTCAGCCCATTGTCAGCAAAAACAATATTCTCTGTAAGACTAGGATAAAACTTCCCTACAAACAGCTATAACGTTAGGAAGTTAGGGAGCTCATATATACCTCAGAATAGACATAAACCCCAACGTATGAGAAATCTTACGCGGAATAGTCCATGCAAGCTGTTCCTTCTTTGATACAATATGTTCCACTCAACTTGTTCCAAAAATTCTTACTTCTACCAATGTGATGTTGCTACTTCAGCCGACCCTCGCCTGGTCAGCTCATCAGCGCGCTCATTAGCCTCATGGTTGCTGTGCCCTGGAACCCAGATGAGAGTGATTCTCGAGTGAGTGCTTTGATGATTCAATTCAAACCGGCATTGCTCTACCAGTTTTGAAGAGATGCAGACCGCATCAATGGCCTTTATGGCAGCCTGGTTATCCGAAAAAATAGCGATATTGTGATTAGATGTTGGAAGATTGTTTAGCAGGCGGCAGGCTTCTCGAATCGCAAGAGCTCCGCTTGGAAAACGCTAGCAGAGTCTGGGAGACGGAAAGACCTTGACATATTCAGCTGGTCAGAGAAGATGCCTGCGCCGACTCCGCAGTCCATCTTCGAACCGTCCGTGTATATCCCTATATCATAGTTGCAGGTAACGCTTCCGTTCTTCCATTCTTCTCTGGAAGGGAATTTTGTTAAGAAGGATTTTCTGAAGTTGAGTTTGGGAATCGTGTAGTCGGTCAAGGGGGCAACCAGTTCACTTGGTATCGTCTCCAGGACCTTGCCGTGACCATATGGCCTTGTGGTCCAACATCCATATTCCGTGAGCCGGACTGCGCTGCATATAGCTGTGTCTATGATGTGTAGTTCGAGAGGGATCAGATGCAAGATCACACTGAGAGCATCTGTTGGACAAGACCTCATTGCTCCTGTGATACCCACGCACGCCGATCTCTGTACTTCTTTTATTCTGTCGATATTGTACTTTTTGCTCAAAGCTGGCCACCAAACGATAGCGCCGTAAGTAAGAATTGGACGCACAACGGCTGTGCACATCCAAAGGGTCATCTTTGGCTGGAGTCCCCATTTCTTACCGAATGTTTTATTACAGGCATAGAAAGCTACGCTTGCCTTCTTAATTCGCTGTTCTATATTGAGTTTCCAACTAAGTTTCGGGTCTAGAATCGTGCCTAGGTATTTTGCGCTGGAGCAAAGCGAGCCCTAAAGAACCCTCTCCATGAGTTGACTTGTCGTGGAGAGGAACTTTCCTGATACTAGTATAACCATATCATCCGCGTACGCAACCACCTTAAAACCCTCCCTATCAAGTCGCACCAAGATTTTATTAATCGCCATTAACCAGAGCAGGGGGTAGATGACTCCGCCTTGTGGAGTTCCTCTGTTTACCGTCTTAGTTGTACTACTGTTGCCTAGTGTTGCAAGGATTGTACGAGTACTGAGCATAGAAACTATCCATTGGCTAATAAAGCCTTCTACACCTAACTCGGTGAGAGATTCCCAAATAGATTCAGTGAAAATGTTGTTGAAGGCTCCTTCTATATCAAGTAATGTGGCGAGAGTATATTTTTTGTAGTGAAGAGTTTTTTCCACTGTACGCACGACCTCATGAAGAGCAGTTTCTGTAGACCGCCCTTTGAGATACGCATGCTGGGATTTCGACAGTGGAGAACTCATGTTATCGCGGATATGGAAGTCTAGGATACGTTCTAAAGTTTTCAAAACAAAGGAGGACAGGCTTATGGGTCTAAAATCCTTCGCGGATTCATGTCCTCGCCGGCCCGCCTTGGGGATGAAAACCACTTTGACACGTCTCCAGGTTTGGGGAACATGGCTTAGGTTTAAGCAACTCCAATAAATCGGTAATAGCCAGGTAATTGCTATGTCTTGCAATTTTTGCATCATAATAGGCATGATGCTGTCAGGGCCAAGTGACTTATAGGGAGAAAAGCTATTTATAGCCCAGGAGACTTTATCCTCCGTAATAATGTTTGTGATGTTATCCCAAGCTGCCAGTGGCGTACAAGTGGAACTAGCTTGTTCTACTCTAATCTCACTGCAGCCTGGGAAGTGAGTACTCATCAGGAGTTCCAGAGATGCCGCAGAAGAATCCGTCCAGCTTCCATCCGTCTTTTTAAGAAAGGACGGGTTGCTATGCCCTTTGGACAAAATTTGACTGAGCCTTGCGGATTCTTTAAGGGACTCGATAGACTGGCAGTAATCTTTCCAGCCCTGTTTTTTGGCCATTCTGATGGACTCCTTATATATTTTTAGGCTGTCCTTGTAGGGCTGCCAGAAGTTGTGAATGTAGCAGATATTGAAGATCGCTCTGGTCATCTTCCTAAGCTTTGATAGATCTTCATTCCACCATGTTGGGACTTTCTTTTTACCAAAACTGATTGGATACGAGACTTTAAATGCAACGTTAATTGCTTTCTCAAAGATTTTAACCTTTGAATCCAGTTCCGTGGTCGAGTCGATTTTATACGTTGATGTGCTACGCAGTTTTGACTTAACTATACGATTAAATTTTGTCCAGTTTATGCGTTTTGGGTTTCTATATGGTTTAGGGGTCTCAATCTCGAGACAGACGTTGAAGAGTATCCAGTTATAATCAGAAAAAGATTGTAAATCGGATACTCTCCAGTTATCGACCTCTGATTAAGTAGTAAGTATTGAATAAATAAAATCGTAGCGATGGGGGTGTTGGAAAAACTTATTAGATGGATTGAACACAGGCCACAACTTTCCTACACCATCCTACACAAGAATTTCGTACCGAAGCTGCCATTTTTTCCCGTTAAAAGGGAAAGGGTTTTCCGTGAATCTATATCATTTGGCAATATTTTGAGATAAAACCAATAATAAATGTTTATTACTGATTCCAAGAAAAATTAAAATTTGTATTTTAGTCTATAATTTTTCAGTGGACTGTAAAGGGTGAGCCAACAGCTAGTGCGGAAGTTTTTATTAAATTGAATACACATTTATTACGAAATCAATATAGGGCTTTATTGATTAATGAAGTTTGGTCCACGGCAATTCCTCTCCTTAAAACGTTTCACCATTGCGCGAATTCCGGACTCACTAGAGCGATTATGTAGACCGAAAAATTCACAAATTTTACGAAATATTACTTTTACAGATCGCTCATTTTCGTAATAAGATTGCATATCAAAAGCGCGTTGTTGTGTAATAAACGGCTCTATAACTAAAATTGCTAAAGATTGACATCTGTTGAAAAGATCAACCGCATTGAATTCAGGAGATGACAGTAATTGACAGCCAATATCCACACCATCTGTTGGCTCACCCTTTATATTCGGCGCATTTCAAACCAATTTTTTTCTTCGCTGAAGTGTGCAATGGCCGGTTGGACTAGAATGTATTAAATACTGCTAACACGCATCAGATATTTTAAGTTCTTGCGGAACTAACATTTGCAATTCAATAAATATTCGCGTATGGAATTTTTGTGAATTCTTCGATTTTTCTGAATTTATATAATTCAATATTGGCTATATTGAAATTGAATTATCTTTTATCATGAAAACCTGCTAGGAGAGGGAGAGGCAGGTAACACTCACTCAGTTACTTAGATGGCGCTGTAGTTCGCGGTGTACCTGGGCCTCAACCAACAAACGTCTGCAGCCAGCTCGGTTACGAACCAGCTGCCTCCAGTTGCGCACGTCAAATTGGTTCTCCTCCACTTGTTCGCGCCATCCAGTCGACATTACCCAGCCATATTAGTCGCTGCATGTGAACTCTTCTGGCTAAGTCGATGTCATTGTACATGCCTATAGTTGGGCATTATACATTCTCCTCCACTCGCCGCCAATGCAGACGGGACCAAAGTTCATTCGAATAAATTTTCCCTTAAAAGTCAGTGACCGCGTGATAGGAACCTCAAAAGTTGTGTCCGTGTTCGTAACCGACTTCAAAAGTCGGGTCCGTGTCCATGTTTGTAACCAATCTGAACAGACAGAGACGTTTCCGTACAAGTATATAAAGATTACCCGAGAATACCGCATCTGGAGGCCATCTAAGAGTCAGACGCTCCGCTGCCGTACTAAGGTAGAATAAGTTATCTCGATTCCCTGTTATAAAAATTGTTAAGCCATAGAAACACTTGAATCGTTAACAAGGTCTATTGTCAATTATAATTAATCCGAATAAACTACCTCTTTTCCCAAAGTTTTACGATGTTTTATTGCGCCGATCCACTGGACCCAGCGAGCTAACCTCAGTCGTTAGACAAAAAACCCCGTCAAATTCCAATAGCAAGTACAAGAACCAATATAATCTACAAAAATCGACTGGCTAAAAATCGCTTTAATGGACCACTACCGAGCTAGGTTTCAAAAAGCATTCCATTCAATTGCAATAAAGTACAGAAATTACAAATACCACCGCGATCTATGACGCTTATGACGGAAATCAGAGAATAGTTCTATAGACAGTGCCTCACAAGTCTTACCGGATACAATATACAATACATTTTAACTGTATGTTTGTGATTTAAATAAGTAGGTTTACAAAAACAAGTCATACATCACTTGAAATAGCATTTTATGTAGTTTAACTAATTATCACAACAAATTCAAAAACTTAAACCGTTTATTCAGTGCAATAAGATACCCTATCCTATCTCACACGACTATCCGGATAAATGTTTCTTCTTTATAGCATATAGCTCACCAAATTTTGACAAATCTCTGGCGTTCTGGTGTTCGAGGCTTTTAAAAGATTTCTTGGTGCACTTTACACCCGACCTCTTCTCAATTGTAGAAACACTTTAACATGAAAGAAAAAAAAAAACGTTAACACCGAGAAGCCCTGAAAGCCATCTCGTAGCTGGCAGAAGCCCGGGAGAGAGTTCTGTTTTGGTAAGCGATGACAGAGGTTACTAGAGACGCTCGGAAATAAAGCCAATTTGTACTTAATTTGTTTGTAATGAAATTAAATTAGTTCAAATCAATTCTATTTAAATAAAAAGAAGTTCAATAACCCTCTCAGGGACCAGAGAACTTCTCTTTTTTGTCTCCATCATCCGTCGCAACCTTGGGAAGTATTCGGCGTGATCGACAATTTTTGTTACAATATATTAACTAGGAACTAACAATATGTGATTTGTGCTAAGCATCATTATCCTCGTAAAATCCAAAGTTATTCAGGGTTCCTGTTTATTGACAAAATGGTTCCACATTTTGCTGTTGAATATTGACATATTGCAATTTATTCATTATATTATCAACAAAATGGAGATTTCTAGTTCACGCCGTGGATATGCACCTCCAAACCATAACTGAGCATCCTCTGTCCTTTAAGGTAACCTTCGTTATTAAGGTAAGCTTCGTTATTATGTCATTCGATCCCTACACATTAAATTTGCTTTCATCTGTGTAAAGGATCTTTAATACAAATAAACCAATAATATATTCGCCCTTGTACTTGATTTTTACCTGGATCCAGAACTTAAAAGTCTTACTTACGAGTGCATGCGCTTATAAAATCGTAGTTATTATTTGAAGAAATATTTGGTTGCTTCGTACTAACTCGCCCATTTAATCCAGAACTTCTTGTGCTTCTACGATTTGTTTCTGTAGGAATGAACTTTCCTCTTTCTTTTTCGACCTCAATCCGAATCTTATCAACAGAAATAAAGAAATATTTCTCGACCATTATTTTGATGAATTTTTCTTTATTCGGTGTAAGCTTTTTTCCTCGGCCTTTTCTACTTTTATTACTGACCTACTTACTTACTTAGATCCTTTAACCCCTCGGGGGCATAGGGCGTCAACCACGCCTGCGCGCCATCGTGTTCGAAGTTCTGCAACGCGTTTGAGCTGCCTCCAACTCATTCCTAAAGAGCTCGATTCCTCCTCAACTGTTCTGCGCCACGTTTGCCTAGGGCGTCACGCTATTCTGCCTGCCTGGGTGAGCGGATTCCACTGCATGGCGTATTTCGCAATGGAGTTGTCTTCGCGCCGTAGGGTGTGTCCAATCCATTGCCACTTTCTTCTTCGTATAGTAATGCTTATAGGTTCTTGGCCCGTTCTCAGATAAAGTTGTTCGTTAGAGATTCTGCTGCACACATCCAGTTCGGTGCCACCGCGATTAGCCGAGACCACACTTCCTAAATAAAGAAAGTTATCAACTTTCTCGACTTCCAGTTCGGCAATGTTAAGTTGAGCGCGGTTGTTAGAAGAAGTGCTCAGGGCTTTTGTTTTGGCTGTGTTTATTTTTAGCCCCACTTTGTTTGCCTCAGCTTCTAGATTTAGGGCCATCAAATGAAGATCCATTATCCGATGTGAAAGTAGACAAACATCGTCAGCGTAATCTAGGTGTTTAAGGTAAGATGTCATAGTCCAACGAATTCCATAGTTGCCTTCCGTCAATGCTGCACGGAGTACATCGCTGATAACCACCAAGAACAATAGTGGTGACAGTATGCACCCTTGACGTACTCCACTTTGGACTTCAAAATCCTCCGACACCTTACCATTGTGCACGACGTGACACTTACCGCCCTCGTATGTAGCCTTGATAATAGCTATAAGTTTTTCAGGGATGCCTCTCCTGCGCAAGGCTAACCAGATAGCATCTCGATTCAATCTGTCGAAAGATAGATAGATATACTTTATTCTGCAATATAATTTACATTCGCTACCGCACATTTTACAATACAATTCAGAAATATGATATACTTTTATCTTTCTACTGAAACATTATTTTAACAATTTTGAAAGTCATTTAGGAATTATACAATATTTTGGAGGAAAATGCAAGAAAACCTCCAATTTAAGAAAAAAAAAAAAAAAAAAAAAAAAACAATACATAAATAACTAAAAAATTAAAAAAAAAAGACACCAGTACTAATAACATAATTCAAAAGAGATATTTGTTTTCAAATAAAACTTAAGGGTATCACAGAAAAAATAAATACAAAATCGGTAAGTTGATTAGTAATAAATAAATAAATATATGTGAACATAAATAAATAGATAAATAAATAAATATATAACTAAATGAACAAATAAATAAATTAATTAATTAATAAATAAATAAATAAGTAATTAAATAAATAAATAAATAAATCAATGAGTAAGTAAATAAATAAATTAAAATATACAAAATAATAAATATATAAGTAAATAATAAAATAAATAACAAAATAAATTAGTCAGAGCTTACACAATAATAAAATAAGCACTAAATAAATAACAAATATTTAAATAAATAAATTAATACATGCATGTATATAAGGAAACATAATAATAAATGTATAGATACAAAATTAAATAAATAAATGAAAAAATTTACTGAAAAAACGAATAAGTAACGAAACAAGGTAATAGCAATAAAATGAATTATCTAAACATTTAATTGATTAACAAGAGGATTATCTGAAAGATTACAATTAATTGAAAAAGTATTTGTAAGCTTCTGAATTCTCTCAATAAGCATTTCAACATTCGCTCTATTGTGCAAATCTGAAGTGGAGTAATGCCAAGGAAGGTTTAACATCATTTTAAGCAATTTATTTTGACAAATTTGAAGCTTGCTAGTGTGACATTTTGCACAGGTTCCCCAAACTTGGCAACCATATAAAAGAATGGCTTGAAAAATGACCTTATGAATTATTATTTTATTATCATTAGACAAAGAAGATTTTTTGTTTATGAATGGGTATAATATTTTGATGGCAATATTGATTTTCTTTAAGGTTTGGTTGGTATGCACTTGAAAAGTTAGCTTATAAGCCAAATGTATACCCAAGTATTTCACAGAAGGTGCCCATACTATATCAGCTCCATTAAATCTTATTTGATTGCTGGGAAGGTTGCAAAGCTTTCTTTTTCTTGTGAAAAAGATAGCTTGCATCTTGGCCGTATTCAATTTAATTTTCCACTTTATGTAATACCTTTCCAAAATTTCCATCGCATTCTTTAGATTCGTCTCAATGTTAAGACTAAATTCATTTGATGAAAGAATGGCGGTATCATCAGCATAAATAGCTACTTCACAATGAGGTAATTGTGGAAAGTCGGCTGTATATAAATTGTATAGTATGGGTCCAAGAACTGACCCCTGTGGTACTCCTGCTTGAAAATACACTAAATCGGACGCGGAATTATTAACGTAGACACTGAAACAACGGTTTGAC
Organism: Brachypalpus laphriformis; assembly: GCA_945910035.1. Lineage (NCBI taxonomy): Eukaryota > Metazoa > Arthropoda > Insecta > Diptera > Syrphidae > Brachypalpus > Brachypalpus laphriformis. The sequence continues at coordinate 286,714,173 of OX246754.1, forward strand.
AAGAAGCTTTGAATTATTTTACATAGATATGGGGGGAAATTATAACTAACTAATTTGTGCAGAAGGCCATTGTGCCAAACGGCGTCAAATGCTTTTTCTATATCTAGCAATAGCATTCCCGTGGTGCGAGGTGCTATGTTAGCGCCTAAAACCAAATTTTTCATCCGGATATATATGTCTATCACAGATAATTTTGAGCATGTATTCCTTAATAACCTTTTCATATATTTTGCTAATAGAGCTTAACAAGCTAATTGGTCTATAGCTTTCGGGACTTTCTGGATTTTTTCCTGCTTTTAAAATTGGCACAACTTTCGCTTTTTTCCAAGCATGGGGAAAATACTGCACCTTGATGCAGGCATTTAAAATGAAAGCTAACATTTTTACCCCAGATTTAGGAAGATTTTTTAGGTATATATTCCTTACATTGTCAAGTCCGCTGGTTTTTTTTTAACTCGCAAACCGCTAATGATGTGCCCTACGTCCTTCACCCGCACAAAAGCACTTGAGGGAGATTCAACTGAGACCGAGTTTAAACGGCTAACAGTATCCATCACTAGGTTAGTTGTAATAGAGTTCCCCAAATTTTGAGACACTGCATGATTCTTACTAAATGATAACGCAAGCTCTTTAGCTTTAGCAAGATCTGTGAAAAGTGTATTGTTAGAAGATTTTAAACAAGGAATTCGTCTGGACTTATTTTTTACTAATCTAACAATATTCCAGAAGGGCTTAGCACTTTTATCTAGAATACTGAGTTTTTTATTCCACTCTTTACTGCGATGCTGGTCAATGAGTTTGGAAATCAACTTATTCAGGTTATTAACTTGAATTCGGAAAAAACGTTGTCGATACCTTTGCCAGTTACGTCTATGTGCGTTCCGGATTCTGATAAGTTCTAAGACTTGCGAGGGAATCCTTGTACCAATATTCTTTTTTTCAACTTTCGGGATACATGTATCAGCCGAGTTTAATATAGTGTTTGTAAATTGCTGAAGGACGGAGTCAACATCCTCTTCAGTAGATATGTTTTCCAGATTTGTATGAATGTTCCGAACATAATTGTTTACTTCCGAGCGGAAACGCGCCCAGTTTGCATTTTTGATATTCAGGAAATATTGCACTTTTTTCTCCCCTGACCAAAGAAACCTGCAGAACACAGGATTGTGATCAGAGCTGAGCTCATTCAAGGATATTGGCTGACATATTTGACTAGAAGTATTGGTAAAAAACAGATCAAGAACAGAAGGACTTCCGCGAGAACAAGCTGGAACATACGTAGGACTAGGAGGAAACAAAACAGATATTGGTAACGTAATACAAAGGTCTGCAAGTAAATTTCCAAACGTATTTGCCCGATTGCAACCCCAATTCCTATGTCTGCAATTAAGATCTCCACCAATTAAGAAGTCCTCTCTAATCGTAAATAATTTTCTAAGATCATTCTTCAATCCTACTCTTCTTTCTATGGATGAACCTTTACCATTAAAGTAAACGGCATACATTTTAATTACCCTCTGATTCCTTAGTTTCACCTCTATCCCTACATTTTCCACATAGCGTGTTTGCACACTAGGTAAAAGCGAATGCTGAATTGATTTTTCTACAAAAATTACTACGCCTCCGCCTCGTCTACCGTTTCTATCAACTCGATAGCACTTGTAGACGGAAGTGTCGAAAGCTTTCTCGAAGTCGATAAACATTAAATGTAGCGGAGACCTATACTCAACGCATTGCTCGATAATGATCCGTAAGGTGTTTATGTGGTCAATGCAGGAGGATCCAGCGCGAAAGCCTGCCTGTTCGACATCGAGAGTTGAATCTAAATGTTCTTTAATTCGTTCTAGAATAATTTTAGCTATTATTTTAGCCACGGCTGGAAGAACACATATACCTCTCCAGTTACCGCACTCCATCAAGTTACCCTTCTCTGAAGTTTAATGATCATCCCCCTTTTCCACTCCTGTGGAAATTGTTCGCTATCCCAAGCTCCCCGTATTAGGGGATGCAGCAAATCTGCCGATGCATTTGGCGCCGCTTGAAATAGCTCGGCAGGAATGCCATCAATACCCACCGCCTTGTTCTTCTTGAGGGACTTGATTGCTGTTATTATCTCGGTTTTACTGGGAGGTGCGGTGCGATTTCTCGAATTTGTTGCTTCGAACTGCTCATTCGAATTCGAGATCATACCGCCATCGTCTATGTGATTTAGCACTGTAGTAAAATGTTCTCTCCATCTAGTGAGCTGATCCTCATCCGAAATCAGAAGGTTACCGTCTAGACTCTTCACTGGATGTTGTTTGGAGTTTCGACCACCAATGAGCTCCTTAGTGATGCTATAAACACTCCTACTGTCGCACCTACTCGCTGCTTCTTCAGCCCTTGAGGCCAGTGAGTTGATATAATGACGTTTGTCACGTCTCACACTACGCTGCACTTCTTTCTTCTTCGCACGGTATTGGGCTTCAAGCTCGGTTCTCTCTACTGCCGCTGCAATCCGAGCCTTGATTGCTGTACGCTCATCGATCCGTCTCCAGGTGTCTGTAGAAAGCCATGTGCGGTGGTGTTTCTGCTTTTTACCGACATAAGTGCGTGCCCCAGTCGCAAAAGCATTTTCCACAGCACTCCAGTGGTCATCCATGTTCTCTATGCTGCTGATTGCTTCTGCTTCTAAGGCAAGATGGTCCCTGAACTGTTGGCGCACTTGGGGAACCTTGAGCCTGTCGATATTAAACCTGGTGATGTTAAGTAGGTTTGAGCGGTTGCTGTTGACGGATGCAGTACGAAGGCGTAAATGAGCTACCATAAGATGGTGATCTCGTTCTTGTCCGACGTCAGCTCCACGTCTGTTTCGGACGTCCAGGAGACAATTTCTAAAGCGGCGACTGATCGCAATGTGGTCAATCTGGTTGGATGTTCGTTGCCTATCAGTAGAGACCCAACTGATCTTATGGCAGGTGTTATGCTTAAACAGCGTACCTCCGATGACTAGGCGGTTGGTATTGCAGAAGTCCACAAACCGCTCACCGTTATCATTACGGTCTCCCACGCCGGTGTTGTCGCTACCCACCTTGGCATTAAAATCTCCCATCACCATTACGATGTCCCCATTAGGCGTTTGGTTGTAGGCGGCGCCTAAGTGGCTATACAAATCATCCTTTTCGTCCTCAGTCGCGTCTAGAGTCGGAGCATAACACTGTATGATGGTAAGTTTCCTAACTCTACTCTGGAATCTAGCCGTCAATATCCGGTCACTATGGGGTTTCCAGGATATGAGGCTACTACGTGCTGCTGGAGTTAGCATGAGTCCTACTCCGGAACTCCGTGCACTTCCAGCTGGTTTACCAGAGTAGAGCATGACAGTGTTTTTGGTTGGGGAGATGAATTTCCCAGCATCGAACCATCTTATCTCGCTCAGCCCTAAGATGTCTATTTTATACCTTGCGAATTCGCGTTCTAATTGGAGGAATCTGGCGTTATAAGGCCCTTCCTTGAGTGAGTCCAGGAGGGTCTTAACGTTCCAGAATCCGATCGTTGTCCGTGTCCGATAGACAAAGGTCGTCATCAAATTATCCGTCCGTATCCGAGGCGTTGGTTTGCGTTTCGGAGCAAGATTTGTTTTTACGGTTGCGGCTCGCTGGGCCACAGACCAACCGACACTTATCCTGTTTTTTGGCGCAGGAAGCTCGCCATTCGTCCTCTCCCGTTAGCAATTTCCGAAGAAATCCCCAGATGGCACCACGAGGAGGTGGGAGTAGAGCTTACTAACAGAGCTGCTAGGTTTTCGGCTGCAGTGGCTCTTTCTCGTTACTTAGCGGACCAACACCTATCGGGAGATGCTGCCCCTACGAGGCCTTTGTTAGTCGTTTGCCATCCTAACTTACTGACCTGATTTTTTGTTAATTTTTTTTTATATGTCACGAACAGTTGATGTACTCCTGTGCGCAATATCTGAAATTTTATTCATGGTTTTCCCTCATCCCGAAGAAGCAAAATTAAACTTTCCACCTCTGTAGATGTTTGCTTGCCTAAGCTAGACTTTGTCGAACCTTTCTTCTCAAAAATGTCAGAAAAACTCAAAGATATGCTGTGGTTTTGCCCCAAAATGACAATTTCTTCATCACGAGACAAAAACAGTTCTTCTTCGACGAGGTTACTAGTATGATCCGGTAACCAGGGATCATAACCCTCCCACTTCACTGCATTTCTACTGATCTGCCTCTTGGGTTCGCCTATTTGACTTCAGAAAATATCGGCAGGCCTCCCGATTTTGAATCAACTGGTTACTGAGGTTAATCAGATGCTTGTGCCGTCGCATTTGTGTAATCCAGGCGTTATAGGCCTGTCTCTCCTGCATTGCGGTGTCTTTGGAACGTGCATTGATATTCAAATAATCTCTTCTTTGAACATGGCAATACCAATTGAGCCGGTTGCGCTGTATTTTTCATAAGATGGTTTCCTTGACGCGAAGGCTTCCACGGTTCTTCGAACTTCTTATCTAATCAAGCTCCTACACTCCTGTTGTCATGCGAAGCATCTTCACCTCAGCTGCCGTTAATTTACTCTCATACTTTTGTACATCGTCCAACATTGTGAACCGTATGTGAGCTCTGGATGCACAACTGCGGTGTAGAGCCATCCCTTCAACTTAGGGAGCATTTTTTGGTCACGAAAGATAGCGGATTTTTCCCGCCACTTCATCCACCCTACTACGTAAATACGCGATGATTGATGTCGCCATCACAGGTTGCTTTACTATTGATCATAGATCCCAGATATTTGAACTTTTCGCACTTGGGAAGCACTGTTCCATTCAAATAAATGTCTGGAATAGGCCTGAGTGGATCAGAGAATGGGCAGCACATGTATTCTGTCTTTTTTAACTAATGCGATCGCCGTTTCTCTCCAAAACGTCCACCCACACACAAAGTGCTCGTTGCAGGGACGTGGGATCCTCACTTATGATGGCTCCATCGGCAGCAAAGAATAATTGAAGAACCTTGGGGTCCGTCACTTTACCTTCAAGCAGATAGTCAAGGACTGCAATAAAGAGAAAAGGACTTAAGACGCTTCCCTGGTGCACCCCGTTTTTTATTGGGAACTCTTCGGTTACTCCAGCAGGGCATCTTACTTTTGTCTTTCCTTCTTCGTACATGTCCATGATCATCTGTACATAGGTTTCTGAAACCCAATTACAATATGTAAATCCTTTGAGGGATCACGATGTTTTTCCATTACGATCCTTATACTTTGGATTGCATCTAGGGTTGATTTACACGCGACAAACCTACATACACTGATCATCAGATAGCCGTATTATTTTTCGCAGTCGGTCACCTAATATCCGCTCAACGATCTTCAGGGTCCGTGACATCGGCTTAATCGAACGGTAGTTATCACAGTTTTGCGTATGAAATTTATAATTAGTTATGATCGTATTACAGATTCATGTGGCATAAGATTTTGACTTTATGTAATTGTTTTAGATACAATTAAAAACTAGCGTTATTAATTAACAGATATGGAATTAGTCTTCATTCAGTATGCATTCTATTATTATTGCTCTGAATATGCGTAGGCAATGCATCGAAGAAACGTGTTGCGATTGAGGTCCCGTCAGAACTTTGGGTCACTGTATTTCCGGTATTTATTTTCCTATCTTTCTTATGTTTTAGCCAAAGATTTCTCACTATAATCCCCCAGATTTTTGAGAAAACAAGTCTTGTTTCCACTATAATAGCAAAGTGCATGGATTAACTAATACTACTGTGTTACAGCTTTCCAGGTTGGGGCGTTTTTTTCTAAAAGCTGTTCGCATAAAAAATGTTTAATATAATTATGCAAAAATTGGATACAAATTTAGTTATTCTCAAAGAGCATAAATCACAGAAGCCATTACCCCAACCTTTTTCTGAATTCTTCTACTACAGGTAATCCTAACCTAAAAATAAGCGGTACCCCTTTTAACCACGCTATCTTTAAACCTCTCAATTAGTGATCTGTTTAAAAAGGGCAAAACAACAACAAAAAAAAAAAAAAATACCGCTTTGGGTCTCCTCTCTAATCACAGCACTTTCCAACACCAGCTCTAAATTGATCTGGCAAACTTTTCATTATCTCAGCTCAACTCAAGCTAAAAATTTGTTGATGTACCCCGACCACTTCATTCCAATTCAATACCAAAAAGCTACTTAACGCGTTCCGCCTGCCTCCTCCCATCTTCCTCATCAATTTCGGTCATCTCGAATGTGTAAACAAATTCTCCCTGTTTGACCTACAACGTAGCAGGCTGCTGCAGAAGTTGCTGCTTACTGCCGCATCCAGAAATGAGCCTCTATATTTACCCATCGGATTTACTATATTCCGACAAATTGAGTGGAAGAGCAGGTCCTCCTGGACACATCAATACATCGCCGCCACACACATAGTGTCCGCCCGAACGTGCATATTTGCCCATTTGCTTGGTGTTTGCTTCGTTAATTTGGGATTCGTACTGCCCAAAAATTGCCACTCAAGGTTTCCGCTGCGTCAAGTGGCCAGCAGCAGCAACAGCGGCAAGCAACACCACCGCCACTGCCATCACCGTGCAAACACAGAGATTCAACTTTGAAGATGTGACCGACACACCATCAGCTCCTTGGATGGAACACCATCTCTTTGGAGTCCAGCGAGTTCAGGTACGTTGACTGAGCGGCGGCGACGGCAACGGCGGCGCTGTTGACCCAAGCGATTATCAATTTACACTTCTCGTCAATACACCGCGCTAAACAATTTCGATATATTTTTGTTTATTTTTATAATTACCAATAGCCGGCCGATGGGTTAATTTGGGTGAGCTGAGTCGGTTTTAATGCGCCGGTAATGTGGCCGCCTCTGCCCCTCCACCATTAGAGCCGGCTTACAGATAGATAATCGTCGATAATGAAATTGTTATGAGCGTTCAATGAGCGGTTCAATCATCGCCATCGCGTCGATTTATTAGTCATAGTCGTCTCTAAGTGAAGTGCTGATGGATGGATGGATAGTTAGGAGCGGGTGGTATCCGGTGCTTTGATGTTCTCTTCGTGCCACGATCGAATCTCGAAGTCGATGGATGTTTGTTCGGATTTGATTCGGCTGAGAAGCTTTCGATGATAATTGATGCTTGTTGGCTTCATGACAGCACGCCGTTTGGCGTATGAGTCGCAATTAATTTTAAATTTAATTGCAATTGATTTATGGTGTTTGATTTGGATGTTTCCAATGATTGTGAAATGCTAATTATTTTTTTATTTCTGATTAATCGGATTGCAGTGGCAATTAATTGCTCATTAGTTGTAAGAGATAGTTAGGGCAGATTATGATTTTATGGTGCTTGTGGATGAATATATAAATGTAAAGTAATTCGCATTATGTAACCGAATCCAAGAGTTTTGCAAAAACAGTGCTAATTTGTTGTTGTCCTTGCATCTTCTTCTTCCATTTATCAGCGAGGTTATGATCCGAAAATAAGAGACAACCCATCCACTTCACCGCATTTCTACTGATCCGCCTGTGGGGTTCGCCTTGTTGTTGTCCTTGCATCATGTATTGTTATTACAAATTCAGATTAAAAAATACATGTATTCGGATCTTATCACGGATAATGAGTAGGACCGTAGGTTAGATGAGACATACTTGGACCCACCGCAATATTTATTAGGATACACTCACTTAAATGTACACGACTTATCATTTATATTTAGGGTTACTAAAAATTTATCAGAAAAGACTTAGCTATATATGTAAAGAGGTAATGTAATGTAATTTGTTACCTCTTTGACCACTTTGATACGAACACCTTAACGAAGAATAGTCTAGACGGGAGGTACTCAGTGTAGCCGACGGGAAAAGATTTCGTGCTATGATCAGATATACACCTACGCATGTATTTCTTTAGAGCATGACGTAATCCTTTCGAGCTAAGTGTTATTTTTCAATGCATCATAAACGGCCTAGTTCAGAATAAATAACGAAAGATTCAAGTCCTACTCAACTAACTTGGGGTGGCAATGGTATATTGGTAACATCGTCAATTGCCACGCTAAAGATTCATGGTTCAAATCCTGATGTCAGCAAGCATTTATTTATTTCTCATGAAATATATAAAGACGTGCGTTCAATTGCGAAAGTTTGTTGGAACACTACTGTGAAGGTTTAACACTGGCAGTAGCTTGGTCATTTGGCTGGAACAATTGTTCGCTCTGTTGATGATGATTTGCATATGACATCGGTTATCGGGAAAAGGAATACAGTGAATCGGAAGCAAAGACAAAAAATAACAAAAATTTCCCCAGTTATCTGGACTCCCCCCCGGAGTTTCTCTGAAGCAACTGAGCTTCAAACAACAACGTCAAATCTTTCTCTTTCAATTCATCTATCCTTTCCAACACCCGTACTGGATGTAAATATTATAAGGGTATTCATAACCCCTTGAGTGAGCGCAAATTATAAAAAAAACTTAAAATAACTGGTATGGTCGTAGACTAAACTGAATTTGATTGCGAGGACGGGAGGGCGTCTAATCAGCTCATGCACTGCGTTGCTTAAAGTAGTTACTTCTTCAGTCCCATTACATTATCTAAAATAGTTATTGTACTCCAAAATAAGGAACATTATGCATACTTCAAGAGACGAGATTTGAATACGCTCCCAAAAATGTCTGAGAGATATTTATCCTTCATCAACATAAAATCTGCATCTTCCTGAGGTTTCTAAGTACTTATTACGGACCTGACCTGTAAAATCTGAACTCTCCGTAATTATATATAATCCTTGTATAGGGTATGGTATGTCATGTGTTTGAAACCTTAACAATGATCTTCTACCATTCAAAAATGCTCTCTTCCCAGGAGGAACGAGAATCAAACATTTTTCCTTGAAACAAAATTTTAAGGAACTTGTTCCTTTACAAGGCCTAGTTCACTATTAAAAGACTTCACTTTCTTATCATTCTGTAAGGCTCGCTTTGTTTAGTTTGTTAAGCCATTATCTTGTTCAACATTTAGTGTCATATTATCATTCAATAGCTTTACAGAAGTTCAGTTAATGAGTTTATTGAGTCAGGCCCAGCAAGTCAATAAAATATAGTGTAAGCATTACTCCTTAGTCCATAAAAATCAAGAACCTGTTGAATTGAAGTTTTTCGAAGCCAACATTTTTATGAGTTTATCCGTAATATATTACATAAGATGACCAACTAAAGTTTTTGGAATAGCAGGTACTTATTTGTTATTCAAATTTATAAATTGTAGTTAAAAATCTCCGAAAAGAAAAAGAAATCTGTAAAGCTGTCCGGACTTACTTACTTAGGTGGCGCTACAGATCGGTGTGAACCTGGGCCTCAACCAACAAGCTTTTCCATTTAGCTCGGTCTTAAGCTAATTGCCTCCAGTTGCGCACTCTAAGCTGGTCGAAGTCCCCTTGAACTTGTGTGCGCCACTGCGTCGTCCCTCGGGGTTAGATTCGAAGACTCTGCGGGCCGGAGCGTTGGTGTTTTGACTAGGTCGATGTCGGTGTACAGCTCGTATAGTTCGTGATTCAATCTTGTCCTCCAAAACCCGTCAACGCAAACGGGACCGAAAATCTTACGAAGAATTTTTCTCTTGAAGGATATCTTTATCCTCTTTTAATAAAGTCAATGTTTCAGCGCCGTAAAGCAGGACTAGGATGATCAAGGTCTTATATACTCATAGAGTCTCCTTAGTTGTTCGAGATAGGGCTTTACTGTTGAATTGCCTTATAAGCCCAAAAAACAACGATTGGCAAGAGTTATTCTTCGATTGATTTCTGTGCTGATCTTGTTTGTAGAATTTATAGCAGAGCCAAGGTAGACAAAGTCCCTTACTACCTCTAAGTTATAGCTGCCCACTGTGACGTTTTGTCCAATTGGTCGGTGTTGGCTTTCCCTTCTTGTTGACAGCATATACTTGGTTTTGCCCCCGTTTATCGCTAAACACAGTTTGGCCGCTTCCGCCTCAATGCTTGCAAACGCACCGGTGACAGCCCGCGGATAATGTCTACATCGTCAACGTATGCAAGCAGTTGTACAGACTTGTAATAGTTTGTGACTCCGGTGTTGGTTTGTGAGTCCCGCACAATCCATTAAAGTACAATATCAAAGAACATCAAAGGTCTCGGTGAGGTCATTACCGACCTTGGTGGAGCAGCGAGCGTTCTCCATCGTCAGCCTGCACAGATGGACAGATGTCTTCTTTCTTGTGGACCGGGCAAACGATACTGAGATTCCATTCATCAGGCATACAGTCGTCTGACCAAATCTTAAAGATGAGTTGGTGTATGTACTCTACCAATTCATCTCCAGCTGCCTTGAGAAGTTTAGCCGGTAAGCCGTCAGGTCCAGCAGCCTTGTTGGATTTTAGCTTGGATATTGCTATCCTTACTTCGTTTTGGTCAGGTGGACGGAAATTTTGACTATCATCGTCTATGTTCAATGGTTCATTCTGCCTGACAGCGGGATGTTGATCTTCGTCGCCGTTATACAGTCTTACTTACTTACTTAGGTGCCGCTACAGTTCGGGGTGAACCTGGGCCTCAACCAACAAGCCTCTCCATTTAGCTCGGTCTTTAGCTAATTGCCTCCAGTTGCGCACTCCAAGTTGGTCGAGGTCCCCTTGAACTTGTGCGCGCCACCGTTATACAGCACCGACTGTGATTCTACTACGAGATTTTCATTTTCATCTCTACAGGTTTCTGTATGGGTATTGCTTCTCTGACACGTTCTTTTTACCTTTTGGTTAAACTTCCGTACATTGTTCCTGGAGTATAAACGCTCAATATTCTCCAAGCTGTCCGGGCGCTGATAGCTAAAAAAGAAATACTAGTTTTATACACACTTACCCAACTTAAGTACTAAAAGAGATATACAGAATATGCAGTAGGGTAGAGTCGCCAATACCGTCTCCTTTTTTTAAATCCTATATATATTCCATATTTTTAGAGATATATCAAATTGTTATAAAATTTAAAAATCGTTTTAGTTATAATTGGCAAGTTAAGCTTAAACGGGAACATGCCATATTTCTAAAATAATATTTGGACTCCAAATATTGTCCACTGGGACGATATTCGGGTTTCGTTATCATCTTACCATTATCATAACAAAAAAATAGAAACTATAACGACGAAAATACTTTTGATCAGGTTTAAAAGTCTTAAATCGAAAATCAATACTCAAGGCAGGCAGCACTTATAAACTTAAGACCAATATTTTCTACGCAATCTTCATGCATCCAAAGCAAACACTAAATGCATCTGATACATTTTTCTCCTGTTTTTGATTGGGAGCAATGCTAGTGACATATTGGCCATTTAACGTATTTTTCTTGATGGTCTTCATCATCAGTGAAGGCCAAACTCAGTGCTGAAGGAACAAACGTTTAAACAGTATCCATAAAAATATCGTCCCGGGGCATTATTAAGCTACAGTTCGGGGACGATATTAGGATTATTCGCTCGGTATTTGGGATTTAATTTCTGTGAATGAAACGGATGTATAACCTCAAAATTTTTTGCATCGTCATTCACTATTAGCAATAATGAAACTCATATTAAAATTTGATGTTGACTACAATGTACATCTTAAGTCTTATCTAGATGGAAGACATTTTAGAATAAAACAACAAAATACCTACTTATTCAAAACTAATAGAAACAAAGCCCGGCGTAATGCAAGGTAGTGCACTGGGCCCTATATTACAGCCATTATATACTAGTGATATTCCGGAACTAGAAAACCACACTATGGCAACATGTGCAGATGATACTACTTAGTAGAAGGGAGAACTAGTTTTCTTTGTTCTCTGTTCTTAAAAGAAACGGTACTAAAAAGTTACCATTGGAAAAGTCACCGGGTAATGACCCCCGGCCAGCAGGAGTGCAGACTTACGCTCAGGCCGCAGCATCCGAAAAACCAAAAAAACGTTGAAATTTTGACGGTCCCTGTCTCTCATGTTTTGTCGGTTATTCTCGAGAAATTTGAAGAACAAAGCAAAATAAATAAAATTATTCTGGATAGGCTGGTTAAGCTTGAAAATAATTCTCAGAAAACGCGTACTTCAACTAGAATATGAATGACAAATGAATGTTAAGAATATGTACTTAGAATGCAAACGGACTTTTGCAAAAACTCGACGAATTGAAAATATTCATGCGTGAAAAAGATATTAATATTTGCTTGATTTCTGAAACCCACGTAAAAAAGGAATCGCATTTAAAAATAAAAGGCTATAATGATTACCACGCTTGTCACCCTTCGGGAAAAGCGAGAGACGGATCATCCTTGTTTATTAAAGACTGCATCGAACAATCCGAAGACCTAAAGAAAGAACTTCAAACTTTGCAATTGTGCACGATTCGAGTTAAAAATAGTCAGCGTACTCTAAAAATCTCATCTATCTACTGTCTACCGCGTTCCGCGCTTGAATTTTACTAACTTGTTTGAATCGCTGAAACCTAATTTTATCATCGGAGGTGACTTTAATGCGAAAGATACGTTCTGGGGGTCAAGATACAGCTCGAAAAAAAGGTAGAATGCTCTATGGGGCAGGTATAGAGTACAGTTGTGATTTCCATTCGACCGGTAAACCAACTTACTGGCCAACTGATACTTCGAAAATACCTGACCTGATAGATTTTTTCGTTGTGAAAGAAATATCTACCAACCACCTAAAAGTTAAAGAGATTTTTGATCTGTCGTCTTATCATTCCAAAGTTATTTTGACATTGAGCGAAAAATTAGTCTATAACCTAGAGCCAGCGAGATTAACTGGGAAGGCCTTTGTACAGCTCGCCTCTTGGAATAATACGCCCAATCCAAAGAAAACGCCGGACAGATACGGTTTGCGATATCCTCCGGAAATAAAAGAATTGGTCAAGGAAAAAAGAAAAGCTCGTAGAAAATGGCAACAGAGTCGTGCTCCGCAGCATAAAGCACACTTCAATCGTCTGTGCAATTGTTTGAAGAAGACTATTAAGGATTTTAAGAATCGTGCAATAGGCTCTTACCATGAAAGTTTAACAGCGAAAAAAGATTCCAATGATTCACTTTGAAAAGCTGTAAAAGGCACCAAAAGGCCAAAGTCCCAGCGCCGCCAATCAAATTAAATCAAAATGAATCGGCGAGGGAAGATAAAGAAAAAGTGGACGTCTTTGCGGCGCACCTGGAAGAAACCTTTAAACCGTACGATGGTCAAGTGGTTTACGACAACCGCAATAGGCTGGATTTACCATCTGACGATTTGATGCTCACAAGTGCAACGCTAAGGGAACTCAAACATGAGATCGAGAATCTAAAACCTAAGAAATCTCCAGGTTATGATTTGATTACCGGAGAAATTCTCAAAGTTTTACCTAGAAAAGCATGGATTAAGCTTATCCATATTGTAAATGCTGCACTTAGATTAAAACACGTGCCGAGCCAATGGAAAGTTGCGGAAGTCATAATGGTTTTAAAACCAGGCAAACCGCCAAATGAGGTAAAATCGTATAGACCAATTTTGCTTTTTCCATTCATATCCAACATTTTTGAGAGGATATTATTAAGGCGTCTCCAACCGGTTATAGAAGAAATAAGCGTTCTTGGGCCGCTTCTCTATTTGCTATATACTCGTGATATACCGAACGAAGATGGCACTATCCTTGCTACGTTTGCCGATGACACCGCTATCCTAGCAGTAGGTAAAACAATCGAAGAAACGACTGCAAAACGCACTAAATAATGTAAATGAATGGACGAGGGACTGGCGGATCACCCTCAACGAATCTAAATCTGTTCACGTGAATTTCACTTACGAGAAAACTAATAACTGGCCAATTTTCCTAAACTCGGCCCGAATATCTTTTGGAAACGAGGCCAAATACCTGGGAATGACACTCGACGCAAGACTGAAATGGAATTCGCACGTGAAAGTGAAGCGAAAAGAACTCGAAATCAAATATAGAGAAATGTACTGGTTACTCGGAAAACATTCCCAGCTCAGTACTGAGAACAAACTGCTTTTATACAAGGAAGTACTAAAGCCGGTGTGAACCTACGGTATACAACTTTGGGGTTGTACCAAGAAAACAAATGGAAATATTTTACAAGCTTTTCAAAATAAAGTGCTAAGACAAATTGTCCAAGTACCGTGGTATAGTAGAAACGACGATATCCACAACGATCTCGGAATTCCGACAATCGAAGCTGAAACTAGAAGCTTCGCGAGAAAGCATAGAAATCGACTAATCGGACATGTCAACAATACAGTCCTACAAATTTTGCATGAGAGCAATTTATTGCGCCGACTAGAAAGGACGAAACTTTCGACTTGGCGAGATAATGATAAACCGCGTCTAGATTGCGGAATATGCGGGATCTTTCAGTGGAAAGAAACCTGCCAAACGTTTTTATTTCATGATAGAAACATTGCTTGATAAGTTAATACTTAGTTGCGATATCTAAGAAATTTATATCGAAGGGTGGTGTTTTTTTAGTCAGTAAGAATCTGACACTACTATGAGCACGCGCTTGCTATTCTCATAGTGTCTATGGAAGATTTTTCACCTACCCTCGAAAAAAAAAAAAAAGTATATGTATGATTTAGAGATGTTTAAGGATTCGGAAAACACCCCTGCACCGATTTCACAGTCCATCTTTGAACCGTTTGTGTAGATTGTTAAGTCGAAATCCTTAATCACCTGCCCATCTTGCCATTTTAATCTTGTGAGGATTTGAACGTCGAAGCGCTTTGTGGAATTCAATTTAGGTATAATGTAATCTGTTGTGGGCAAGAAAGCTTAAAATGTTGCTATGCATGTAGGGTTTCATTATCACAGCATCCTGTGATGTTTATTATGTGTAGATCTAAAGGTAGAAGATGCGAGAAGACTGTTTGAGCAACGATCGGGGTTGATCATAGAGCGCCTGTTGTGCCTATGCATGCCGTTTCTTGTACCCTATTAAGTTTATTTATATTAAAAGCTTTTTTTAGAGCCGGCCACCATACTATTGACCCATACGGAGAATTGGTCATACCATGGCTGTATACATCCATAAGGTTAATTTTGGCTGCAGTCCCCATTTTTTTCCAAAGGTTTTGCTACAAGCGTAGAAAGGTATACATGCCTTCTTTACCCGTTGTTCTATGTTTAGCTTCCGGTTAAGTTTAGGATCTTAGATGACTTCTAAATACCTAGCTCTGGATAATAACGAGAGCGGTTGGCCATTTAGCCGAGGAAGTGCGAAGTCAGATATTTTGGTTTAAGCGATGACGAGCGTCAGTTAAATTTTGCCCAAGTTGACCACACTTTTTGGCCCAAGCGCTTACTTTGCTCAGAGCATTTTCCGTGAGTTCGCTTACGACGAAGAGAAACTTTTCTGACACTAGTATCACCATATCGTCTGCATACTCGACTACCTTGATTCTTTCTCTGTCTCATGTTAAAAGGATTTTATTCATGACTATCAGCCATAGTAGAGGTGAGATAACACCGCCCTGGGGTATACCTAAGGTGACCATAATTTTTTCCTCTCGAAGCGGGACACCTGTACATTTCTTTCGGCAAAACATACATTTTTTTTTTTTTTATTATTTTAAGTTAAAGTATAACTTTTTTTGCCTAAGGGGTAGTGGAAAAACGGTAATTCGCACGAGAAGTGCGAGACTTCTACCAACTTTAACCCCTTTTCAACATGACACCATCCGCTCCGGAACCGGATACATTACTTCAGAGTGGTGTCGTTTTCTTTCTCCTCTAGGGACCGGCTTTTTTACATTTTTCTCCTGGTGCGGGTTTATAATATCTTGCCGGTAAGGCTTTCATCGGTTTGGCAAACTTACTGAGGGTATATTTACTTCCTCCTCTCTCTTTTTCGATATGAGTACCATCTCAATGAATAAAGATATTTTATTCCACTTGTCGATACTCGGGACCATCTTGTTTACCGCACGTATTTACAAAAAGAAAATACTGCTAGAAAAAGAAAATACTAGCCCACATCGCTCACTTAGTACCAGACGGGTGAACAAGAGCTAACACGTGAAACGAATTCGATAGAAAAGAAACGGCCTAGCAAAAAACGCAAAGCCGGTTCCTCACCGGAAGTCGGGCCATAAAAAGATGGAAAGCGCAAGGAGTTGCAAGAAAAGCCACAACCAATAAAATTACGTCATCCGCTACCGATAAACGTCGTTGGAATTACGGACTACATTGCCTCCTTAAAGGAACGGTGGCATCGTAGTTTAAGGTGACATCTCTCCGAAACAATACGCGGAAAATCAATATCGATGATGGTGACGGTTACCGAGCAGTGTCTCAAAAATTGAATGCCGAGGAGATAAGTTAGAAAGACCACTGCGTGTTGTAGTAAGGGGACTCCACCCCTCGTGCACTAAAGAAGATGTTATAAACGACCTTCAAGACAAAGGCTTTAAAGTTCTTGATGCCGTCAATATTATCAGGAAGAAGAAGCAACAGTCGGAGGGAGATCAGAAAAAATTGGTAAAGTGTAAATTTCCACTATTCATGCTAAGTTTTGATAAAGACGAAAATAAAGATGTAATATATGGTATTAAGACTATTCTAAACACCGTGGTCAAAATCGAATCTATGCGTCAGAGCTGCAGATCGATCCGCAGTGAAGGCGCTGTCAAGGCTTCAATCATACGCAGACTTACTGCTAGAAAGAACGGCGATGCGTTAAATGCGGAGGTAAACATCTCTAGGAAGAGTGTCACCTAAATAAGCGAACCCCAGTCACTTGTACAAACTGCAAAGGAAAACATCCTTCGAACTATCGAGGTTTCGAAGTGGCGAAAGAGATCCAAAAAAGATGCGATACGCTTAAAAATTCCATGCGTCCCAATCCGATACCAATTAAAAGTAGATCCAAAATAGCTACGAAAAAAGCAGCGAAAGATAGAAAATCCGTCAATATTCACTTAAGATCGGGTAATGAAGAAAGACATAAACGTAGTAGAGAAAAGGTGACAGAAACAAAATCTTCGAATATTGGCTGCAGTCTTATGCTCAAGCGGCGATGATTGCTAGTGGCAAGTACATGACCGACAACCCACGGGAGAATAAAGCAAGAAACCATCAAAACTTTAATGTAAAGACTCCTGCTCAACTTGCGGCATTGGAAAACGGGGATAGAGATAGCTCACAAGATCCTGTATCCCATGTTTTCTCTCTAATTCTTGCGAAACTTAAAGAGCAATGCAAAAGCAAACAAACTTATTTTCGAGAGACTAGTTGCACTAGAAAACAACATTCATAACACGCGCACTTCAACCAAAATATGAAAGAAACGTTTACATGGAAAGTCAACGGGCTCGACGCGTTAGAAAAATTTATACGAGAAAAAGATATTGATATATGCTTGGTATGTGAAACTCATCTGACAAAACAATCGGATGTTACGATAAGGGGATATACCGTGTATCACGCTTTCCACCCATCGGAAAGAGCCAGAGGCGGATCATCTTTGTTTTGTAAAAGAATGTATCGAACACTCAGCAGAAATACAGATTGAATTAGAATCAATGCAAGAAGAAATATGAAGAAAAAAAATGTACGCGTGAGAAATAGACATTTTATCTTCAACATTTCGTCTATATATCGTCCACTGTGATGTAAACTTGAAGAAAATGATTTCACGAACATCTTCAACTTCCTTAAACCAAATTTTATTATTGGTGTCGTCTTAAACGCGAAACACCCCTCCTGGGGTTCAAGGTACGCCTCTCAGAAAGGTAGAACGCTTTATAATGCGGGTATGCAATACAGTTGTGATTGTCACTCGACGGGTAAACCAACATATTGGCCGACTGATAGAAATAAGATCGATTTCTTTGTTGTTAAAGGAATATCTGGCAACTGTATAAAAGTTGAAGAAAGCTTTGATCTCTCCTCTGATCATTCTCCAATCATCGTGACGTAAGTGAAGCTTGATTAAAAAAGTAGGACTGGCTAGATTAACCAGCGCGAAAACTAATTGGGATGGCTTTAAAAAAAAATATTGGAGCAAGTATTGAGCCAAGCGTATCACTTAAAACGCCCTATGAACTCCCTCAAACCGAAACCAATCGTTTCAGTTTTAAAACGATCAAAGTATGCTTCGTTCGTTCATCATTTTTTTCATTCCCAAACAAACGATACATTATACGAGTAGATACATAGTAGATACTGACACGGTACACGGAGCGAGAGAGCGCACAGTACCTATTAACTACCCAGTTATGTATTTCAATTTCAAGCCTGTTTTTTGCTGTTTTTGGGTTTAGTTTTTCTTTTTTTGTGCTGTCTTTGGAAGTCTATCTGTGAGCAATATTCTTTTAAGTATATACATTTACTGAGAATGAGTTTAATGAACGAAACAAGTTTAATATGGGGTGGCCTTTTTTCAAAGCGGGACATTTTGCGTTCTTTGGGGACAGCGGGACACAAAGCTCGAAAGCGGGACTGTCCCGCCAAAAGCGGGACGCATGGTCACCTTAGGTATACCCCTACTGGCAAATTTGGTTATATTGCTATTGCCTAGTGTTGCCTGAATAATTCTAGTGCTAAGCATAGAATTTGATTACTCCGACATGACTTTGGCAAAGACAATTAAAGACAATAGTCAAAAGCTGTCACTTTAGAAAGAAAAAACAAAAAGAGAGTTTTTAGCAGGATACGTAAAAGCTTGCTCGTGCTTCGTGGTTCACTTTTGGTTCACGAGCCATAGTCATTTTCAAACGGATCGCGAGCGCTTATGAAAAATGTAAATATTCGCGAGCCATTTAAAACTGCTCCGGCTCAAGAGTCATTGGCGAGCCGATCCTCGCGAACCGTATACATGCATACTTATTGTCATTCAGAGTTGTGTGTGCTACATAGTGATCTTTAGGATATGTTAGACTATTTAGTGTTATACAGTATTTTTGCTGTAAATATGATATTTTGAGGTGAAACATATCATTTAAACTAGGTCCGGGCTTTGTAAATCTTATTTCTTTCAATATTAGGTTGTTATTAATCACCGGTTTCTCCCTCAAAGTAAAAAATACACAATAATTGTCTACACATAATCGTAGCTTAATCCACCTCTTTCTGTATTTTTACATAGCAAGTGGTTGAGAGTTTTTGCTTGCAAGCCACATGAATATGTAGAATTTTTTGAAATTTCGGCTAGATATAGTTTTTTTTGTACACCTAAAATGTATTCATGACGCATAAGCAACGCTCTCAAATAATGTAGAGCAGTGATTCAGTACCTTAACCTCCAGTTTGTCATCTACTGAATCTTTGTTGACAAACTTTGACAACTTTTTTCAATCTTTCCTAAGGCACTTTGGCAATAGGCAACCACCAAATCTTCTTCTCATAAATTTGTATGTTCAGATAAACTACATTGATTTCGTCTGAAGGCTGCGAATATATTCGGAGGATAATACTTTCCAAAATGCTGCTTTAGCTCTGTAATTTATTGCCATCTGTTGAGATAGGAAATCTTGTTTAAATGCAACTCAGATTCTGCGGAAAAGATTATTTCAACTCCAATGAAAAATGCCATAGAGTAAAAACACTGGCATGCACCGAATGCAAGATTACTGGCGCTAAAAGGGTACCAGTCTAGCATCACATCTACATACTGCTATTGGTCAATTTTCATGGATAGTGCTATGATCTTGTCGTTAAAGTTTTTACTAATTTGACGATTCCCCTACCTGCAAGAAACTATTTTTTTTGTATCTTGTTAGCCCTTTATAATGAACTCAAGTCAAGAACTACTTCTAAGCTGCCTTAATGAAAAACCAAAAGAACGCAGGAATTAACATTTAGCATGGCAGCTTCTCCCTAAACCCATCACAACTGTTGGCAAGGCTATTGGCAGCCGACCATTTACGACTACGGATTGCTGTCCACCAAGAAGATAAAAGTGTACCTAAAAGCAAGTGGTTAATAGTATCGAATTAAAAAAAAAAAAGTTAAAAATATAGTGTCCAAACTTTTCCGGTTCGGTTAGTTCTCTAATACTTCCTTCGGTAGGTCGTCAATGTGGCGTTTGTTCTGTTTCCATTAAATATCGCGGTTATGTTTCCGTGGTTAAATATGTCATGTCTCCGTGGTCAGGCGAACTCCACAGGCGGATCAGTAGAAATGCAGTGAAGTGGGAGGGTTATGATCGCTTGTTTTCAGATCATAATATTGCCGAAATAGGAAGAAGAAGATGTCTCCGTGGTCAAATAAGGGGAAGTCGTACGCTTCAGATGTATAGTGGTACAATACAGTAGACGCGGAATAAAACAAGCATGCGTACATAAATTTAGTTTCTTTAGAGTCTTTTTTAAAATGAATCTTGCCAATTCAAGATAGATATTACTCTGTTGACACCTTACAATAAAATATAATTTAAGAATCAATTGACTCCTCGATGACCCTTAAAGTCAGCGTTTTTATGAATGGAACAACCAATTTCATTGATAACTCTATTTTCGAGTACAATAAATAAAATTTTATAACAATAAGTCCTCTATAGTTCTTTCAATTTCCAAAGAAATCAAAGGACGAATAAAATATCGTCAGACCAGACCTACAAAGAGCATGAGTTTCCCACACGTTTCGCCGGCAGCCTCTGTCTTCTTAACCCTCCTTTAACCGAGTAAAATAATGCGTGCAACTAATTGATTTATTACACCTGATGTGTAGGTCATCTTTATTACAAAGAATCTTCAATAATTGGTTAACTACCGAACGATGAAAAAACTCCAACTTGAACTATAAAAAAGGACAAATTTTCCGAGCAATTAATAGATCACAAAAGAAATAGCTGAACGCACAGGTACAATAAATTCCGAGCATCGTTTGGGATAAAGAGGTCGATGTTCCCACGTCCTGAAATAGCAGTCCGATCGATATCAGATTTAGAGATCGGGACCGGAGTGTGTGCTTCTTTATTTTTTCATTACAAAGAGGCTAGATCATAGGGTAAAGATGATAAAGGCGGACCAAGATCTTGAAATCTAATCAATGTAATATATTTTATTGGGATTTTAATTTACTGACACTGATTGGACGGTTAAGTAAGACAAGGTTTCGATAATGATAACTGGTGGCAGCAACAAGTGCATTTACCTAGAAAAACTAATAAAAATTTGTGTATCATTGAAATTTTATTTTGTATCGATTTTATTCGGAATTTTGAAGGAAAGAAATGAGATACTTTTTTTTTCTTTGTGCAGATGCGTCAATTCGGATCTTTGTCAAAATTGAGATGGTGTTGCAATAAATTCACCATCTTGGAGAGTCCTTGTTTCTTTCCAGTGGTAGGTGGACGACATATTCGCGTGGCACAATCAACGACAGAGGCACAATCTGTCGAAAATCCGTACAACTTCTTGCATACGTCGACGATATTCGCATTATTGGAAGTAGCAGAAGCAGCCGAAATGGGTTTAGCGATAAACAAGGGCAAAACCAAGTATGCACTGTCAACAAGAAGGGACTATCAACCCCGATGTATTGGACAGAATGTCACAGTGGGCAGCTAAAACTTCGAGGTAGTAAGGGACTTTGCCTAACTTCGCTTTGCTATAAATTCTGAAAACGATACCACAGCAGAAATCAAGCGGAGAATAACTCTTGCCAATCGCTGTTTTTGGGTTAATAAGACAACTCAACAGTAAATAGGGCTCGAACAACTAAGGAGGCTCTATATAAGACCCTGATCTTTCCAGTCCAGTTTTTCGGCGCTGAAACATGGACTTTATTAAAAGAGAATGGAGATATCATTGGTTGCTTCGGGAAAAAAAATTCTTCACAGGTCAGATTTTGGAGGAAAAAATTAAATGACGAACTATACGAGATTTATACTGACATGAACCTAGTCAAAAAATTGCATATTGGACATTTGAGATGGCAAGAACTTATAGAGGGAATGAACACCAACGCTCCGGCCCACAGACTCTTCGAATCTAACCCGGAGGGACGACGCAGTTGTAGGGGACCTCGACCAACTTGCAGTGCGCAACTCGAGGCAATTAACCAAAAGAGATAGGCAATAGTCTATCCCAATGGTCCGTTCCAGATCCTGTACGCTTGAATTTATATATTGCCGATCTCATAGAAATAAAATCCAGGGAGTCTGTTTACGCTGACGATCTATACCTCAGCATACATAGTTCCAAACTTTCCGACCCCGACGACATTATAACCGAGGATAGTACAGATACTCGCATACTTCACAAAGTGGAGTGGAGTGGCCCTAGCATGGGGAGAAGCGAGTCAGCATGCTTTCATCTGTGTAATAAACTGACCAAATATCGCCTTAACATCCAATTTAATAATCTCAATCAATATCTCAAACATAGCACGCATTCAAAATACTTCGGAGTGACACTGGATCGAACATTGCCCTTGAAAAAAAATATCTAAGAAATATCACCGATAAGACAAAAGCTACAAACAATATAATATCTAAATTAACTGCTACGTTTTGGGGAGCATATGCTTACGTTTGGCTACCTTCTGGATTGTATACTCTACTGCGGAGTACGCCACCCCAGTCTGGCTAAACAGTAGCCGAGTAACGAAAGTGAACGCCAACTGTCGACGGAATGGATGCCTACATTCAGTAAGACCGCTGTATCCGACATAAAGATACACGCATTGATAAAGGAGTATAAGATTCAAGCAACCGATATGGCTTGCCACTACAGGCTGCTTTCTAAATTTTTATAAAAGACTCCGATCAAGGAAACCTCGCATAAAGTTAGCTGCTAACCTGACCCATAGTAACTTTGATCCCCTCACAGCGTGACGAGACAAGTGGTGGGAGTCAGAGCTATGCAACCGCCCGGAACCCCCGACGGAAGAAGTCCCCAGTTTTAAACTACACGGGAAAATGTGGACAAGTCTAAACCGTATTAGGGCGAACCACAGTAGACGCAACAGTTTTCTTCATAAGCAGTTCTTGAGAGTGAATAGATATTTTTAACTGTTCTCCCAATGGAATTAGGTGGCTTATTGGCTTCGATATAAATTTGTATGTATGAGTATGTATTTCATAATGCAATGTACCTATATATACATACAGTATCTGTACCGAAAATCTATCTGACAAATAAAATTAAAAAAATCGATGAACGCAAAGGACATGCAAAGCAATCTTATGTATACATAATCATAGCAGGTGGAAGTAAAAACAAGCTGGAACTGCAATCGGTTCGTCATCTTGAAGTAATCAGCTTTCGCAAAAACTTTTCTTTAAAAATTCGCAATACCTACCCGCTGGATGCAGTGCCGTAAAATAAGACATTAGTCCCAGCATCATGGAACATTTATACGAAGTACAAGACGTATCCTTGTGATATCTGCCAAAAGAGTATAGTAATCAACTCATAACATGCGATCGTTCGATTTCAATAAAAAAAATGTATTTTCGGAAACTTGTTAACTGAATCTGACTAATTAATAAGTCAGCGGGTGCCCTGCTGCAAGGGTATTAAAATATTTACGAGACACACAAGCCAATTGGCACCTTGAAAAATTAGCAAAAGTTGGTGCCCGCGGTTCCATGAATGCATGCAAATCCAACGGCACAACATCAAACCCATTAGGAAAATAAGATAAACAAACATCCTGCAACGAGAAAGTCCTTTTTGTCGGCACACAGTTGTGGGAAAAAAATAAAACTTTCGGCATTCCTTCATTATGTGTTGTGCAAAATCCTTTTGTCGTCCCTCTTTTGTTGTGTATGTAAGAGGACACTGCGGAGGTCGTCCTTATACGAAGCACCTACTGCATGTACTTGAAGGTATCACTGATCGGAATATTTATCACCGATTATCGGTACATTTTGTTTCGGAATCCTTTGTTCTTGCAGCACTTTGCACACCGGTTGTCGTATCCTTTTCGCTAATACCACACTTGTGTTTACGTGTTCCAGCACTTTTCGCTACCTTTGATGTTCAGAGCGGTAGTGCGGTCTGAAGGCTAATGCAAGTTTGTCAAGTGTTTGATGATAGTTTTGAAGGATTGTCTTATGTTAAATTTATTTCGAGATATTTGTTATTTCGTACTTTGGAAGATGCTATTTGTTGAAAGGATATTTAGCGGTGATCAAAGTGTTTACTGTTTATCGGATGTTTACACTGGCGCTACAATAGCATGAAGGATTTTGCCACATTTGGCATATGCGGTTTTTAACCGGTTGAATTGCAAACAGGATGTGATGAATACTGATAAATGTATCTACGTCCGTATATATTAAACTCGTACTCGTATCATGTCTTCTGAAGAATTTAGGAGTGAGGGTTCATAATGCACTTTACACAAAAGGCCTCGATGTGGAAAAGGCCAGTTATGGAAAATAATAATTTTGTAAATAGATATAAATCTTAAGACAACAAGCAATGTATCTGTATATGTTAGGTTAGTAGCAGTCAAAGGGCAATACACAATCAATACTTAGCTTGACAAGTCAACGCCTAGGATTAACTAGGCGTTTAATCAGGTCTGACTAGTCAAACCTAGAATTTGCCATGCGACGGGTTTTGACTGTAACATATACTAACGGACAGAATCTTGACTCATATTGAATTTAATCTGATATTTTTTTTTTTTTTTTTTTTTTTTTTCAAAAAAAAGGAAACCCAAATCCCAGAGCACTCAGACTCTCCGGTCCATTGTACTACCAGGCAGGAACCTTTCTTTGGTGCAGTGGTTGGAAAAACTTCGATGTAATTCGTTTTTCCTTTTATACTTGGGTGGCCCATGATTGCTGTTCTCCGCTGGGGCTTGAACCTGCACACATCGGTTAACGAGCAAACACACTACCCACTGCACCATTGCCACCCCCCTTAATCTGATATAGAAACTGTTGAAAAGGTGTTGACTGGCTTATTAGTACCCTTGAGTCTTCCAAATCAACTGACTCTGATTGCAGGCTGCAGGAAACGAAATATTACAGCGCTCCTACGGTCCTAGTAGAAATCTTCCGCAGCTGCCTGAGTTCGAACTACCTCGCTCAAGCATTAATACCCAAGCCATATACATATATGTATATGTACGTGCATAGTAAAATTCATGTTACAGTCGCATATATGTACTTAGTTGGAACAGCACTGTACAATGTAGCTGAAGCTGTGACTGTGGAAATATTTATGAGCGTTAGGTCCTAGGGGAGGGACCTACAGTGTTGTAGCGTATCTGAAGAACAATTTTTGCTTTTCTTGACGACAATACTTTCGGATGTTTGTAAAATGTGCGCGAGACGTCGGACCGTGAAAAAACGTTTGGTGCTTTCTGCAACCCGAACATTGAACATCACGCGCAGTGGTCCGACACACTAACCACAACAAAATGTCACGTCAAACAAAAATGTAATAGTGTCCAAAAAACCCTGACAACTTGTTGTTGTAAAGTACTGTTAAGATATAGGTGCCTACCAGACAACAAGCACTTATCCTAAGTGGAGCACTGTTTTAATAACTGCATGCAGGGGTGCGAAGAATAGACAAGGTCCTCACGCTGCACCCTGGGCAATGCCAAAAGTCTATTCACACTTGGATGCCGAACCCTTTCAAATGAGAACCGCACTCCGGGCAAAATTATAATAAGAACAAAACTCATATAATATCCGACCCCGCATCAGAAACGGCACTTGCCAGAGCCGCTTGACTAGAGATATAAGACCTTCTCTTCATATCTGCCAACTGAATATTGAAAGCATC
Organism: Brachypalpus laphriformis; assembly: GCA_945910035.1. Lineage (NCBI taxonomy): Eukaryota > Metazoa > Arthropoda > Insecta > Diptera > Syrphidae > Brachypalpus > Brachypalpus laphriformis. The sequence goes on from OX246754.1 coordinate 286,739,906, forward strand.
AGTAGATCAAACTGTCAACACTTACAAAGGATATTAGAGGAAAACAATATCGACGTGGTACTCCTCCAAGAAACCCACTATAAAGATGAATTAGCCCTTTTGACTAGAGGTAAATTAAGCGGCTACTCCTTAGCAGGCGCCCTCTATCATCATGTGTATGGCATAGTAACATGCGCAAGATCCTCACTCTAAAATGTAAGACTTATTGGCGCAAAATTATAGTCACTGTATTTTAAGTAGGTTAAGTGTATAGGTACTAGGTAGTATCAGCTTTCGAACGAATCCGCAATGAATTTTAGTCAAACAAACCCAAAAAATGGCACAAGGTTCAAAGTCGTTACTAAAAGATAATATCGGCTCTCGTTGGTTTTAAGTTTAGTATGGGGTTTTAAAGATAAAGTGGGTATCATATCGACTGTAATTAAGATAACACAAATTTTCACTTTGGTACGTACTAAAATAATTTTAAAGTGCACTTTATCCGACTATAATTTTGCGCCATTGAAACTTGAGGGAAACGTCGTTCCACGATAATAGTATGTAGTACTCGTTTATCTCTCAAAGCACGCAGAAAAACGATGGCATCTCTAGCTAAAGTATGATGACGACCCTAACTGCGGTAAGCTGGCGACCCTGTCTGCCGCAATTGCGGGTTTGTATCCGGGATATCGGAGACTACAACTAGGGTCTATCAACATCGGAAAGCTCGATATTTGAAGAAGTAGAGAGTGATATATATATAAAAAAAAAGTACAATTAAAATAAATGGAAACAAAGGAGAAGAAATTATATAAGGAGCGAAAGTGATATGATTCTAAGCTCAAAACTAGAAATAATCTGTTCCAAAAATGCCGTCCAGCTACTGGGGATCATCATCCGGAAGTCTTTGTTCTGCCGCGATATTTATACCCACAATATCACCTGATGCGTTTTTCTGGCTAGCTGGCCTCAATATCATTCTTTGACACCGAATATAATCTTTTATGTTTTGTGCTTCATGTATGTATATCTTTTATTGTCCTATATCAAGTATATAATTATTGTTAAATATGTTTAATGTTTTTATTTTTCTAATTATAATTTAAATAAAAACTGCATCATTGGTATTGTTCCACAGACTAAGTTGCTTTTCCAATTCGTAAGTATATGTCATCGCCAATGAGTATAATATCGTCTACATACTGTATGTTCCACGGTATTGGTTGCTGAATGCCTTCTGTTATGGAGTTCATAACCAAATTGAATATCCAAGGACCTAATGCACGTACGTCTACATTGACTGAGAATGATGTTGATACTTTAATTTAATGCATTCTTCTGGTATACCTTGTTTTCTAAGCGATTGACACATTAATTCTCTTGGTAGATGGTCGAATGCTTTTTCTAATCAATAAAGATCATAGGTATGTAAGTCATGTTTCCTTACTCGTAACTTTTCCATAATCGTTCGTAAAGTTTGAATAGCGCCGGTAGTAGCGCAGCCTGATACAAAACCACATTGACTTGGCGTTATACCGGAAATGTTGGATAACTGATTACATGTGACCCACTCCTCGACTTTTAGCGTGTCCGCAGTCAATTTTATACTTCGGTAATTAGAGCACTGTTGAATGTCGCCCATATTTTTATATATTGGTACTAAGCTAGATCTTGCATTTCCCTATCTGAAATGATTCTGTTTAACTTAACAGTTAGGAAGTTAAAAGTCGGTATCTCACCTGGTCCCGTAGCTTGCCTCCTTTCATCCTTTTTTAGTGCTATTGCAACTTCTTCTTTTGTAATGTTTGCACAGAGCCCTATATTGCTCTATAGTATCTCTATGAAATTCTTTATTCATCAGGTCATAAAAATATTCCCGTCAACTTTCATTCATTCCCAGAGATGTTTTCCGGTCCACCATACTACTACTTAGAGCAGGTAGTACAACCTTCCTACAAACAAGGTATTATAATATCAGCGCGTTGACAGAAAATAGCACCAGCATAAATTGGACAGTGACATCTTACCTGGAACATCTGGACTACGCTGATGACATTTACTTGTTATCACATTGAGTTATGGAACTGCACCAAATGGCCATAGTCTGAAAGTCAAAGCAAAGACAACAGTGTTGAGTATTAATACAGCCAAAACATAGGCATTGAGCCATACAACTTCCACCGCTTTGTTGGACAGCAGGTCAAGAAAGTTGTATAGTATCGGCCGACGGTGGCATTGAGCTCGATGCAGACAGTAGATTCGGGAAGCCAAAGCTGCCTTCGGCATGCTATCGTAAATCTAATATGATCGTAAATGAGTAATGTTTATCGCAACAAGACCACGCCACACTGCGACTGTTTCGCTCCAATGTCGAGTCAGTACTACTATATGGATGTAGTACTTCGAGAATCGACCTCATTGTCATTCGTAACTGCAGACTTTCGTAAATAGATGTCTACGCATCATTTTTAAGATTTCCTGGCCTAATCGCATCTCGAATGAACACTTCCACTCGAGAACGGATCAGGAGCATATCGACATCACAATTCGATCAAGGAAATAGCAATGGATTGGTTACACCTTGCGGCGCATGGAAAATTCCTTTGCCAAACATGCAACGCAATGGAATGCCCTTACTGAATCTGACAGAAATGCGGGTCGCCCTACGCATACGTGGCGCAGAACGTTTGAAAAGGAATCGAGAGCTTTGGAAATGAGTCGGAGAGAGTTGAAGCACAGTTCAGCAGTCCGAACACGATGACGCCCAGTCGTCCTACAATAAATACTATTATTGTATGTTGCTCTTGAAAACTTGCCACAAGAATGCCGAAGAGGAAGACTTCGTTGTGATACGTAGCCCAAGATGCCGGAAGTCTAAAACTACGTTTACGTAATTATCTTAGTAGTTTTGAGCACTCTATACGTAGAAACATAAAGTTGATATTTAGAAATCTGCAAACTAATGCGTTCCATAAAAAGACTATTTGGGTTACCTTTTAATCATTCACGGCTGTTTAAATATTTTCACCCTGGGCATGGTGAGATATAAAATAATAAAAATTGTATTGGTATTCTTTAAGGCAATCAAATGAAATGCTCTATTGCTAAATAAAGTTATAAATTAATATTTAATATTTTACATCATAACCCATCTCTATAAAAGTTGTTTATTACGTTATAGTTTAGGAAAAGCCCGAGGGCACTTTCAATGTCAACTTTATGGAACCTGCAGTGCTTACAATAATTAACTGGTCCTAGACATACACAAAACATCAAGTTGATGTCAATCCCCCCACTTCCTCAGGCAATAAAAATATTTCATGTTTCCAAAACAACAAATTCCAAATTAGAATTTTTAATCCTAATAAACTCATAAAATTTTAATTTTCCATTTTTTTGTTTTTCGTTAATAAATCCCCTCCAAACGGCGGCGTCTGAATAAAATATGCGCCCGGTGTGAAGTGTTCAACAAATCATCTATGTAGCTAAAGCCGCCCAGCGCAGGATGATGCCCAGGCCGAAGCCTTCAACAAACTTATTAATATGATAATTTGTAGGCTATAAAATCGATTCACGCAACCCATTGTTGGTTCTGTGTATCTGTATCTCTCTGTTTTTTTATGAAATTCGGATCATATCACACTGGGACAAATAATAAACGATGATGCGGCGCTCATTATCACTTGGCCACAAATGATCAGGGCGTTACCGGAGACACAATGGAGACGACAGTCAAATTGAAAAAAAATTTCATAATTGGTAAATGGAACCGTGAAATTATTTAAATGATCGGCATGAGCGGGAAATGATCGGCCAATGAGCTCCCCAATAGATCCCCAAGAGGTCCAAAATATTTTTTTATGGAATTTTTAATTGCGATCGAACGTAGTTTAGTTGTGAATTTACGACAGCGGCCGCGGCCCCTAACGAGGGGCGCACACCGGCTTTATAGTTTGTGATGGCAATTAAAATTCATTCTTTGGATTTGGAAGTGTATTATTAGCGGATTGGGTCTAACAATGACGGTTAATTGTTTTTGTCACCAATCAGAGTTGGATTTGGGGGTTTTTCTAGTCTGGTAATTTCGGTATTGTTTCTGTTTATTGTTTATTTTTATTCTGTTAGCTGAGGAATGTGTTGACTGGATTGGGGATTGCTATTTGAAGATACTTTTTGTCTAGGTTAATTTATTTGATTCCTGCAGACTTATCAATGAAGCTAAGGCCTGGAGCGTATCTGGACCACAATTGAGAGATAAAAGATTCTTAGCCGAATTCTTTTAGCTTCAACATCAAGGTGTTTTAGTTGAGTTGAAGTTGAGGTCAGTTCAGTTTAATTGGGTTTTATTCAAGCACTTCTCCAGAGTGTATTTCTGTCACTATTGACGACATGTAAAATGATATTCATATTGGTGTATCTCAATTTGTTTCACGATTTGTTGTTGCTTTTTAGTCGTATATCGGATAAACCAAGTCTTGTACGCAATATTAGAGAAATTATGGATATACATAAGTTTCTCACAAAGCGTCCTCTAAAGCAGTACTGAAAAGCTGAAAGGCACATACATATGTACTCGTACATATGCGTATCCTTCTGCTTTTCAGCTAATAGCTTGTCAGTTTCAGTAACCTTGATCGATTTCAGGTTTTGAATTCAAATAGTTCTTGGTTTTAAGCTATTGGATGGATATGTAAGTTATTATCTTGGACATTAAATAGCTTAGTTGAACAGTAGCCAACGTAGCCGTTCATAACATTTTCGCTTGATCTAGCAAGCTCTGAACATCGGACGCAAATAAAAAGTTGATATACCGCATAGCGGCAAATTGATTTTTCTGTCTTATAGCTACCCCTGCGATTTTTTAGCGATTCCTGGCGAAGTTTCTTGGAAGGAAAGTGGATAATGAAGGACGAGACAAATTAATCAATGAATTTGTACCCTTACATGCATTTATTTTAGTGACATTGGTGAATTTAAGCACTAAACCCCGTCCACTTATCTATGTAGTGACATCCAGCGGCTTTTTTATTTAATTCAGAAGACCTCTAGGGACTTGCTCAATTGGTGAAATCTGACGACTTTCGAACCTGGGAAATAGTACCTTATTTAACTGTTGTGCTGCAGTAACACTGCTTACATGGTCTGGCAATGTAGATGTGATCATATTACTTACTTTTCATATGCTCTAGAAGCAAAATTTACTAGGTCTTACAAGGTTCCGTACTTTGAGACCTCAGCTTTCTTATCAGCCTTTGCAGCATTGACATATTTCATTTACCTTCAATTACCTGAGTGCGAACACAAATGTATGTAAAGCAAGCCTAGTTCTACATTTGGTGAAAAGTCTCCGTCCAAATAAAAGTTACCGATTTTCAGAGACTGTTCAGAAACTGGAAATTGAGGAAAATCACTTAATAGACAGTCCAGTCATTAGGTGAAATACCGTTATACTATTTTGGAGCCAAAAACCTGCAATAGCATATAGCAGCTCCACAGACGCAGATGTAAAATATAAAGGAAATTATCAGAGCCGTTTTCGAGAAAATCGATTATTTCAAGTGTAACAATATTCGAAAATATGCAAATTCATTAATATTTTTTAAAACTGACAAAACTATGTACTCGTACATATCGTACCTCCGATGGTATAGCGACGTACATACGTACATACATACATACATTTTCAATGGCCCGCTAATCCTTTATGAGGGTCGCGGGGGTAGGATGCTCAGGTGGACCCTTCATCCTTCTCGATCCTCCGCCATTGACTCCAACTCATCAGGAGGAATCCCTAGACGGCTCCAGGAGAGATGCCGGACTTGGTCCAAACATCTATTTCTAGGCCTACGGCGGGGTCTCCTACCTGTTGCCACGGCCACCATGGCACGTCTTGGAAGCCGGTCTGGGGGCATACGCACTACGTGACCAAACCATCGAAGCATAGATCGTTCCGTTCGGAGAAGTAGCTGCTCAACATTGAGCGCCTCGCGTACTCTGGTGTTGCGCACTCGATCCCTACGACTTATTCCAGCAACACCGCGAAGGAACCTCATTTCGGCAGCTGGTAGCCGCGATCTATAACGACGTAAGTGCAAAAATTATTTTTTTTGAGTGAAGTATGTCAAGCGTTTTAAAAAAGGTAATCCTTTCCAATAAAACAAAGACCCAATTGAAAATACTCTATGTGTCTCCAGGGGGCAAATACGTTTTTGTATGATTACTATATTTAAAGATAAAAATTTCGGAACAACTTTGCCATATCTGTCAGTTGTGTTTTAAATTTCCAAGGAACACTACTTAATTTTGTATGTCAAAGACCTAATTGCGAGTTGCGATTTTTTTTATTTAATTTTTCTCAATTCTCGGTGGAACAAAGACGTAAGTCTTCGTTTCGTATGTTTTATATTCAAATTAGGTCATTGTTTGTGAAAAAAAATGCATTTTTCTAGCGGCGTAAGTGTCCTTTTGGTCATTATACATTTAAATACTGTGATTGTACTCTGAATTTAGGGCGCACTAACAAAATGTTTTTAATAAAAATAAATTATTATATTATTATTTATTTATCGTACAAGACAAAAAACAAATTACAGTGCCAACAAATATGCTAAATTTGGTTTCTATAAATACTTACTTACATTAAAAAAGAAATTAACTGTTATGTTGTTTTTAATAAAAATGATTTAAAAAAATGTTTAATTGCGTTTTCTGAAGAATCAATATTTTTGTGTTTCGTTTTACCACCGGAGGTGCGATATATCAATATATTACTAAAATACTGATTTCGAACAAAACCGGCTAGTAAATTGCCGAGAAATATTCGATTTTTTTGAAAACCAGTTAATAAGAAAACTACTGTTAAAAACCTAATCAAAATCGTTAAAGCCTTTTGAAAGCATGTATTTCTGCAAAATTCACTTTAGGTAAAGTAGGGTTAATTTTGAGGTAAGAATGGAAATTCCGATTCTGATTCAACTTGTAACCCACTGACTCTAGATATGAAGCAAATAGGTGTAGTTGTTTACGCTATAGTCGGGCGTATTTACAGGAATATAAACTGGCAGACAAACATACAGAATTGGAAGATCCACTTCTTTGAATTCTTCTATAATATTATAGTAATATCTTGCCTTATATCCGTAACACGCCCCATAGTTATATGTGCAACCAAAAATTAGAAAGTCTTCTGCGCGAGTAGACACTAAACTAAGGAGCAGTCATGATGTTTCTAACTTATTTACATAAGTGGCGCTACAATTCGGGGTGAACCTGGGCCTCAACCAACAAGTTTCTTCATTTCTTCTCCGTCTTTAGCTAATTGCCTCCAGTTGCGCATTCCAAGTTGGTCCAGCTCCCCTTGAACTTGTGCGCACAACCTACGGCAAGGAGACATCTGTTGCGTCGTCCCTCTGGGTTAGATTCGAAGACTTTACACGCCGGAGCCTTGGTGTTCATACGCTCTACTTGTCCTAGTCATCTCAAACTTCCAGTACGCAGTTTTTTTGACTAGGTCGATGTCGCTGTACAGCTCGTATAGTTCGTCATTGAATCTTCTCCTCCAAAACCCGTCGACACAAATGTGACCAAATATCTTGCGAATAATTTTACTCTCGAAGCGACCAAAGATGGAGTCCATTGCAACTTTGAAGTTTTAGCTGCCCGCTGTGATGTTCTCGCCAGTTTTTCGATGTTGATTGTCCCTTCTTGTTGACAGCATGTACTTGGTTTTGCCCTCGTTTTTCACTTAGTGTATTTTGGCTGCTTCTGCTTCAATGCTTGCAAACGCACCGGTGACAACCCGCTGAGTTCTTCCAATTATGTCGATATAGTCAGCGTATGCAAGAGGTTGTTCAGACTTTTGATAGATTATGCTTCTGGTGTTGGCTTGTGAGTTTGGTACAATGCGTTGAAGTACGATATTAGAGAAGTCGCATGACAGCGTGACGCGGTAAAATCTGTTTTGAGACTATTTATTAAGACTAGACTATTTATTTCATTAAAGAAAATACAAATAGATACAAATTCATTTTAGATATAATTTCTTAGTCTTTAATGGTTTGGCTGAAGGCCGTCTATCAGACCGACATTCAGAATTTTATAAAAATAATTTGAATATTTATACCTATTGTTCGTGAATCGTAAGTTTATTTTTAAAAATGTTCCTCAATTATGCAATTCCTGTAGCGTAGGGCATTCGTCGTGTAAATATAGAGTGAATTCCAGCCTTTGTTGCCGTTGAGTATGCTTATCGCGTCCTCCAACTCAATTGTACCTTCTCCGAAGATATTTACGCGGAATTCTTGAGGAATGGGGCATACTGCTAGGAAGTGGTATACATCCCCTCGCTCTTTCCGGTTGCATATGTCACACAGTATAGGAAGTTCTGGGCGGTGTGGGATATAATTAAGTGGTAGAAGTTCCCCTCTTATTTTAAGGATGGTGCTCATCATGTCGGTGGATTTACCAGTTAGAAAATATGTTCTATCTCGCAAATGGAGGTTAAGGCTGATTTAATATAGTCTGTGCTGCGACGCTTGGGTTCCTCTTAAGAATCTATCATACAATCTGTGACCTGTTTTCTTCAGTAGAGTCTTAAACTTTTCCTTCAAAGTTGCTAACTGCTCATTGGGGTTAACTGTTAGATTGAAATCACAATCGGATGCTAATTTTTCCCACTCTTGTACACAGATTTCCCTGGTTGATAGCATATGGGATAGAACTATCTTTGGTAGTCTGTTCTCGTTCATCGTCATAACTCGTAACACATAATCTAAGTGGAGCTTGAGCGAATCTACAGAAGAATAAGTGGAGCATGTAGATGGGCGAACTACTCGGCAGCTTAAGTGCTCTCCTTATAAAATAGCGAAGAAACTTTTCCACTTCTTCGAATGAACGGTACCCCCATACTTGTGCTCCGTAAAGAATAATAGCAGATTCAGTTGCACGGAATATTTTCAGCTTCGCGCTGTGTGATATGCTTTTGTTGCTACTGCAACTTCCCCACACTGAACCAACGGCTCGCTTTGCTTCTGGTAGTTTCGATGTTACGTGCTTCTTCATGTGCAGGTTTGATGCTATCAAAACTCCTAAGTACTTATATTCCCTCACGACTTCAATTTGCTCGCCTTGATACGTCCACTTTTCACCTCCCACCCACCTTTTCTGAAAACCATCATGTTCGACTTTGCTAGGTTAAGTGACAAATTCCAAGTTTTGCAGTAGTTTTCCAATCTACGTATCATCAGCTGCATTCCTTCAATAGTATCCGCGAGGATATTTCGGAATTTTCGTTCTGCTTATCTCTATTCCTCCTTTAATGTCATCTACTATGTCGTTTATATATAAAATAAACAGCAATGTGCTAAGGATGCACCCTTGTTTTACACCCATTGTCGTTTGGAACTCCTCAGATAAGTGGACCCCTTCCCAGATGCACGCCGAGTTTTTTCATACATAGCCCTTAAAACGTTTACGACTTTTGTTGAAAATCCGATTTTGTAGAGCTTATAGAAAAGTGATTCGTCTGGTATAGTGTCAAAAGCTGCTCGGAAATCTACAAAAAATGCATGCAGCTTCTTGCGCTTCTTTTTACAGACCTATGCTATGTTTACACGTGTAAATATTTGATCCGTTGTTGAATACATTCTTCTAAGACCTGCTTGAAATTCTTGCAGAATTTTCTAGTTTTCAACCCAGCCGCAAACAACTTGGTCGATGCGTTCAGGAATGATATTCCCCTGTAATTAGCTGGGTCCTCATGGCTTCCCTTCTTGTGCAACGGGTATATTATAGTTAGAGTTTCGGTACTGGTGGGAATATGAGATTCGCTCAATCTAATGAGCTCTGCATTTAGTTTTTGTTGGAACAAATGTCGAAATCCATCCTTTCATGCCAGTTTTGGCAATAGTTCCAGTTGCGAAAGATTCTGTTTGATATCAAAGGTATCGGTGGGGTCATTACCAACCTTGATGAAGCAGCAAACCTTCTCCATTGTCATCCTGCACAGAGGGACAAAACTGGACATGGCTCTATATAGCATCAAATCGCGTTCATCCTATCATAGGTAAGATCATAATGAAAACAGTCTGCCATAAAATAAAGTGCCGGCAGATCAACCATCGGTTTTAATTACTAATGTAATTCCATTACGTTCGTATATGATTCTATTTATGAAAAGGTGCTAATGTTGCTGAAATCATTGATCCACACAGTGTGCTTCAAAATTTCACGAGTAACGTGTCCAGTCCATCAACAAAAACCAATGCCGTTTCGTAACTTTAATATACTCGATCTATTAGCACATATGTATAGGTACATAACTCTATTCATGGCTCTAAGACATCTTTATCAACAGGTTTATATGCACAGATGTGGACATCTTCTATGTAGGAGGCCTTATTTTATTATTTTAATATTGGTATATCAGTTTAAAAAGAATTACGATATATGTACAGCACATCTTAGACTCGTTCTAAACACGTGTGAAATCATAAATGTCAATAGGTTGATCCTCTTCTTGATTAAAATGTTAACAGCTACTGTGTCCTTTGTACTGAAAGGACCACCTGGAATTCGTTACCAACCATTTAAGATAAGGAGACAATTATGGGAACAGGTAAACAATACTTTAAAAAGCAGCCGCTATATTTTTTTTTTTTTTTTATTAAACAGGTCAAAATTTACTTGTACCTTGTACATCTTCGTTGGTGTCCTTTGTAATTCGTGAGAGAAGACCATGGCACGTGATACAAGTAGATTTAATAGGTTGATGAGTTAAAAGCTGAATGAAAATGAACGGTTGCATTTATAGTTTTTTTGTCCGGAACAAAATTCTTTTTCTAGTCTCAATAATATATATGTATATACGTATTCTTTAGAATAAAAAAATCGTTATCTCCGACCATATTCAAACATAATTCTTTCTCTGTTATTAGTACTTTTCTTTTAAATTAAGTTTTAGTACCGCCATTAACGTTGTTATTTTTCTTCGTTTTCCTTAATTTGCTGGTATATTCGAAAGTATAGGTAAATAAGAAAACCGGTGAGCTGGACATTAGTCAACTAGTTAGCTGCAATATATCAAAGTAACACTCGTAGTAAACAGATATTAATTTTAATATTGCAAGATTGTCCTTTATTGTGCATAAAATATAGAAAAACCTTTTGTAATGTTTCGGCAATAATATTTAATATAAATTATCCTAAAATTAGTCAATAAGATTTTGCAATAGTGCTTTCTATAAATCAAAGGCTGCTCCTGAATGTTTTTGCCTCGGCAAAAGCCCTGGCGGTCGCTTGCGATTGTAGCCGTCCGACGTCAAACTTCCTCACAGTATTTCGGTGATTTCGCCCAGTTCTGGATATCCGCATCCGTACCTTGGCTACAACTAGGTAGTGATCTGACTCTACGTTGCCTCTTCGAAAGTCCGGACACCCATGGTAGTGGAAGAGTGCCTTACGTCGATCGCATATGATCGATTTGGTTGACAGTTTTTCGATCAAAGGAGAGCCATGTCCGCTTGAGACGTGGCAACCGCATACTAGCTACGTCCCGCCGCAAAATCCGTTGTCGTATGTGATATCGTGCAGGCTGTGCTTTTCGACCAAGCTACTAAGGACGTCCTCCTTTCCCAAAAAAATACAAATATTTGGCGCAACAGCTCTTTAAAGTGCCAGGGCCTAGCTTCTCGCAACCACTCATGTTGTGTGCGTTATATTTTTCACACGAATGGAAGGGACCTACAGTTTAATGCCGAATCCGAACGGCGATTTGAGAAGCTTCTTCGTGACAACAATACTCTCGGATATTTGTCAGACGCTCGCGAGAGGTGGGACCGTGAAAAAACTTTTTGGTATTTTCTGGGATTCAAACTTGGAACCTCATGCGTAGTGATCCGACACACTAAACACTTACGCCACGGCGCCCACCTCCTCCTTTCCCAGCTTTGCGTTAAAATCACCCAGGACAATTTTAAGGTCGTGGCTAGGGCATTGCTCATACGTCTTGTTAGACATATGTTCATTTGAAGTGCTTTTTAAATTCTGTCTGGTTTGACATAATATTTTTATAAATATATTAGGTACTATTACAGAGAAATGCGTACGACGGAAGACTTCCCTTGACAGGATCAACTGCGGCATCTACAGTCAGGCTGGCAAGAGTAACTTCGACATACTATATTTTGAGTTTGGGTTATTAAAGATTTTCAGGGCTAAATCAGGGCCCTGGAAAAGAGGTGTTAGCAGATGAACCCTAAATAGGCCAGTGGTAGCGCTCATTATCCCGAAGTGGATAATGGGCAGAATATGGCCCCCATTTTTTTTTTTTAATAATTTGCGCGTACTCAAGGGGTTATGAATACTCTTAACATGTTATTGCATAATGCGTGCATTGGAAAGGATAGATAGACACGGAAAAAGATTTGGTGTAGTGGTTTGAAACTCAGTTGTTTTTTATGTTTCAGAAAAACTCCGGCGGTGGCGTCCAGATAACTGAGGAGATTTCTTGTTATTTTTGTCTTTGGTTGTGATTCACAGTACTTGTTTTACGACGACATTTCATAGGCATATCAATCATCCAACAGAGCGAACATTTTTTCCAGCCATATGAACAAGCTACTGCCAGTGTTATGCCTTCGTAGTAGTATTCACATAAGCTTTCGCAATTGATCGAACTGACTTTATATATGAGGCCATCAGCGCAAAAGTGGTGTAACCCACAATTTTTGTTGGTTGCTGTTCTGGTGTTACATATATTCCTTACATTACCAACTATCAATACAAAAGTGGTGTAAGCCACCTTTTGGTATTCAAAAGCAGATGAAGCTGAAAAAATCGTTTTTGCACAGAGCAAAATATAACAAAGTAATAGAGCAATCAAGGTTAAAATCCCCATTCTCTCCTAATTAAATTGTTTGGGGTTACACTACTTTTGCGCTGGTAGCCTCATATTTCATGAGAAATAGATAAATGCTTGCTGACATCAGGATTTGAACCATGAATCATTAGCTTGACAAGTGAAAACATTACTACTACACCATTACAACTCCCGTAGTAGTAGTGTTGTGCCGTCGCGATAACTTGCTACCAAGTCGCATGATCGCGGCGGCCAATTGATGACCGCTCGCCGTGAGATGACCCAGTCGCCAAATTTCTCCTTCACAACTTTGAGCGTTTCGTCGCTTGTATGGCATGGAGCGCCATAATTCTTGCATCAGCATAATCTTATATGGATGTAGGAACAAATCCAACCGCAAAATAAGACGGGTTGACTCTCTGGCGATTCCCAATTCAGCTGATCGTCTCCGAATCGACATTTCTGGGACTTCTTCGATACTGGCCGCTACGGCGCTTATGTTTTCTTCATTTCACACTAATCTCTGTCTGGTTGGTGGCTTAAGGACCAAAAGAGTGTACTCACGCTCAAACTTTTCCACGGTGCGACGAATTTCCTACACACAAAAGCCATGATGGCGACTGACCTCACGACAAAATTCGCATTACGTATTTACAACTGAGCCAGAATTTTGATAATATTTTTTAACAATTTCTGCACGTTCGGCAAGCGTGAAACGATGCATGATGAAATTGCAAACCTAACTGAATATTTTGACAGCTGGATGTCACTGGTAACTTCGACAGCAATCATAACAATTGGAAAAAGTATCGTTGCTATCTGGTCACCGTTTATACTAAAACTAAGTAATACGTGACATATGAAACGACATGGCGCACAAACTTTGGAAAATTATACAAATATTTATTTTTGGTTTGTAAGGGAATATTAAAAAATCTGCCATCTGCTTATACGGATAAATTAAGAAGACAAAATAAGATTACACAACATTTCGCGCATAAATCATCACAAAGCCCGTTTTGAGGTCTAGGTGGAGCTGGCTAAAATATGCAAGGGTTAGCATGGGTCTACCAAACATTTTGAGTTCATATTCTCTCAATACCTGTCCTCTTTTTTTGCAAAAATGTATTAACTTGTATGCTTATGCAGCTAATCGATATTCCAAAGCTGGAATATAACGTCCACATCTGGATCTGATGCACCCAAGACCGTTCAGCACATTCTAGATGGGGTAGAGAATCGTGCGTTAAAACATATAGATGATAGATGTATTGTGAACTCCATAGTCTCACTTTAACATCGTTCAAATCTCTCGTGTCTTTCCCTATTTTATCGCATGTTTATAAAAAATGTTCCAGCGAAATGGTCATTTGCATTCCTCCCCTTCAAAATTTCACCCGCAATGCGCGTCATGCTTCGAATGCACTTCAGCCCAACATCGTTTATAAGATATGCCGAACAACACTTTTGTGGAGTGGCCTACCAGCCTCTGTATTTCCATATCATTACAGCATTTAAACATTTAAAGCAAACCGGCATTTCCTCTGTTCAGCTCACCCTATTCCTATCCGTCCGTGCCCTGAGCATCGGTATAAGGGTATTAATAATCCCGAAAAAATTATAAAAAAAATATATTCTACGTTTGGCATTGAATTCAAACCTAGTTTATACAATTCATGCACAATCAGTTTCCTTTAAGATGGCGGATTGGCCAGTAGTAACACAATTTACGTCAGTGAAGGGCTGCAGCTGCCCGATGATGGAATATCGTTATATAGTCGCAATAAATTGAGTTCATCGATTTTGAGTTCAGTAGTGGAAGCCATTTCCACCTGCAGTCACAATTCTGTCGCAATAAATGCGGGCACAAATCATTCTTATTGATTAAAATCAAGTCTCTGGTGATTCCTCTTCCTCCAACATTTTTACAGCTCTAGTCTAAATATTTGTTCATAACATCTATTACAAGCGCCAATCACCACTTGACTGCTGCTACCAACCTCCAATTATATGTCTTAGTCTATTATTTACGACATCCAATTTCAAAATCCAGAATAAAGATAACGATCTCACTACCGAAGAAGAACAAACCTAAGCGCCCAATTCACTCACCCATCGCATCAATCTAATTCAATGTCAGCGAGCATTAAATGTCACTGCCTAATATGAACTCATAACAGAATAATTTTCCACCTGCACCTGGAAATTTCGTGTCGTATAAAATGTAATGACCCACTCGTATCACCTCGGAACAATCTGTACAAACAGAATTCCGAGTAATCGTTACAAACCTTTGCGCAACGCAGATAACCATCTCCTGAGACTTGGCTTCCACACGCCCCCTAACATTTCGCCTCTTCCTATGTCTTAATTAAGATGGATACACCTCCTAACTACCATTGTCATGGTCATGATCACTGCCAACTCCTCCCAAAACGAAAATTATGAAGACATTAACAGAATTATAGACTCGCACACTTTCACCAGGTAGCAGCGTGTGCATGCGGAAAAACGATCCTGCCACACTAATTTTCCAAAAAAATTGAGAAAGGTCCACCGCGCACACAGTGTTGACAGAAATTGCTGTGGGTCAAGAAATTTATTACCGCCGACCAGTAGTCCAAGAGCCGAAGAGTTCCCAGAATTGACAAGGATCCTGACCTGCGATTAGGATCAATATTACATTTGAGCACTAACTAGGCGGAGTACTTGCTTACACGAACAAAGAAAGTATTTATTGGGTCGTTAATTAACGCAAGGGCAGTTTAGGGGGCTGTTAAAGGGTCCCGAATAAATTTCTCTCTGACGCGACGACGAAAGGGTGCTGCGAGTGCCGCTGATCTTGTTCCAATTTATTTACCTTTTATTCTGAGAGACCAATCTGGTGTTACAACGTCACGCACTCTTAGGGGTTAATTAAAAATCATAATTTCTTGGACATTTTAGTACTATATTCACCGGGATGCGCGGACTACGAACATGAAATTGGGAACAAATCTTTTCGCAGCGGGCTAACAGAAAAAAACCCATAAAAACCAAAAACAGCGAGGAAGATGAGAGTTGAGGCCCCGCCGCGATGGTTATGGTCCAAAATGCGGTCCCGAAAATTTGTCTTCCTTAAATAATTGATTGGGCATAATTAGTGTACGACTGCGAGCGCATGTTGCCCATTGATGGCGATGTGTAAACATAGGTGGAGACATGGTCCATCTCCATGGTAATGGAGCGATGATGCTGTGCATGTGGGAATTAATATTTAAATTTGCTGGAAATTGATTTTGAATGTTGACCGTGAAGATGATTACTTATTTTTTTGGATAAAGGAGGAAACGTGTGTTAAAATGATATTGCGCGGGCAGCTATAAACTGCTTTAAAATTGACTTTCAGAACTATAAGCACTATTTAGAGAAATTGTTTTGGTTTAAATTGCATAATGCTTGAGGTACGTTACCGACGTACGCGAATCATAACCAAACTCCTTCAAATAGAGAGCGCGGAGAATGTCATTTGGGTTTTCCAAAAAAAAGAAGAAAAAGCATGAGAAGCGCGCGATCGAGAATACTGAGAGTTTATACTCCAGGAACAATGTACTGTAGTTTTACAAAAAGTTAATAACAACGTGTCAGAGGAGCGAAACCCATACAGAAACCCGTAGAGATGAAAATTGAAACTTCGTAGTAGAATCACAGTCGGTGCTGAGAATATGGAAAAGCTACTTCTCCAGACTCCATAAGGGCGACGAAGACCAACATCCCGCTGTCTGGCAGAATGAACGATTCAACCTAGGCGATGAGAGTGAACATTTCCGTACACCTAACCAAAACGAAGTGCCGATAGCAATATTCAAGCTGAAATTCTACCTAGCTGCTGGACTGGAATTGGTATAGAGCATATATGTACCAACTCATCTCTAAGATTTGGTCAGACGAGTGTATACCTGATGAATGGAATTTCCGGATCCACAAGAAAGAAGACCCTCTCAACTGCACTAATTATAGAGGCATCCGTCTCTATTGTATGAACACCTGAAACCTTTTACCAACATCCTCATTGGACTCTATCACTGCGGTTTCAAGCCAGAAGAGTCCACCATAGATCAAATTTTCAGACTTCGGCAAATCCTGGAGAAAATCCAAGAAGTTCAAATCGATACTCATCATCTCTTTGTCGATTTCAAGGCCGCCTTTGACAGCGTCTATAGATAAGAGCTATGTAGAGCTACATATGTCTAGATTTAACATTCCTGTCGAACATGTTCATCTGTACAGGTTGACGATGGAGAACGCTCGCTGCTCTATTAAGGTCGGTAATAACCTCACCGAGACCCTTGATATAAAAAAAAATGTTTTAGACAAGGTGACGGGCTGTCATGCGACTTATTTAATGTTATATTTGAACGGATTGTGAGGAACTCACAAGCTAACACCAGAGACACAATCTATCAAAATTTCGTACAACTTCTTGCATACGCTGACTATATTGACATAATTGGAAGAACTCAGCGGGCTGTCATCGGTGCGTTTGCAAGCATTGAAGCAGAAGTGGCCAAAATGCGTTTAACTATAAACGAGGGCAAAACCAAGTATATGCTGTCAACCAGAAGGGACAGTCAACATAGACGTATTGGACAGAAGATCACAGTGGGCAGCTACAACTTTGAGGTAGTAAGGGACTAATAAGTCAATTTAACAGTAAAGCCCTATCTCAAAGAACTAAGGAGACTCTGTATAAGACTCTGATCATCCCAGTCCTGCTGAAATATGGACTTTTTTGGAAGCGGAGGAAGATATCCTTGGTCGGTTCGAGACAAAAATTTCTTCGTAAGATATTCGGTCCCGTTTGCGTTGACGGGTTTTGGTGGAGAAAAATCAATAACGAACTATACGGAACGTACAACGATATCGGGCAGGTCAAAAAAATGCGTATTGGACGTTTGAGATGACAAGGACATGAAAAGCGTATAGACACTAACGCTCCGGCCCACAGAGTCTTCGAAACTAACCCAGAGGGACGACGCAGTAGCAGTCCTCCTCGCAGTAGGTGGTGCGCATAAGTTCACACTCAACCAACTTAGAATGCGAAACTGGAGGCAATTAGCTAAAGACCGAGCTAATTGGAAAGGATTGTTAGCTGAGGCCCAGGTTCACCCCGAACTGTAGCGCCAACTAATTAAGTAAGTGAGTAGAGAATAATGTCATGTAATATCCCAGTTTTAGTATTTGGAAAATGCTAAGAATATACTGGCACAATCCTTTGATGACGAAACTTGCAATAGGTAGGTCATACAGTTTAAAAGGTGATAAACTTAAAGCCATCCATACCCAAGAGAGGATTTGGCCGACTAAGAAGCAAAAGGCACAGAATTGTGACACAAAACTTGGAAAAAGCTAGATTTTATTGCTTAAAGTCGTACCAGATGGCGCTTAGTATTGAGGGGTATCACAAGGGAAAATAGACCCAAAGAGAGTACATGAGTAAGCACAATATCAGAATTTGTTGGTGGCCAATTTGATCACTTTTTTACAAAATTGTTCTGAGCACTACCAGAGTTTACATGATTCGGATGCCAATAGCTTCTTCAGTAATGGGAAACTTCAACAATCAATGGGACCATGCACATGGAAACATATGTTAGAGAAGGAAACAAACTTTACAAAACTGACTTTCGTCAATGCCCCTGGCTTCACTCATCTGCAGTGAATGGAATTTCAGTTAGCTCGATTTCGATTGCGATCTTTATCGAGTATATTCTGTTTCGAGCGAATATACCATCCCATTCAGAGTCAAGATTTCTCAAATTACCAATAAATTATCAAATAATTCTTATGCTAAGTACAAGCAATATTCAGGCAATATTAGGAAAAAGCCACATAACCGTATTTGCCGATAGAAGTACATCGCAGGGTGGAGTTACATCACCTCTATTATAGCTTATACTTATGAATAAAATTATTTTGAGACTAGACGGAGAAAAAGTCTGGTTGCGTACGCGAATGAATGGCGTTGAGCTAAAGCTGCAACATTGCCAGTTATGAAAAGGTCAGAGAGCAGCACGCATATGCGCCAGGCGCCCTACGTTCAACTCCATTGCTCTTACGGTGCTCCTCACCTCTTGATCTACATATAAAAATCTTTACAGTATGTGGCGCCGTCAGATTCAGAGAAATGGAGTGCTGAACTCCGAAGCCCTACGATCATAGCTATACTCTGGATACGCTATTGGGTGAAATGGTTTCATTTCTAATAGACTAAGTCACCTGGAAGTGAACTTCGAAAGAATTCCTACTAGGCCGAAATAAAAGGACCGTGAAGTGGCTTAAGATTGATTCCAAGATCGACCTATTTAACTATCTACACCAACGGTTGAAAGACGGACTGCGTGTTTAGTGCGGGTGTCTTTTCGCAAACATTAAACATCTCAAAATTTTACAGACTTCCGGATTTTACTAGCGAATGTACTGGCATGCGAGAAGCTTGCAATCAAATCATGTTGTATACTTCAATGTATAACCAAAGAATGGCTATCTTCATCGATAGTCATTCGATAGATATTCTCGAAATTTTTTATAACAGTAGTGGAATGAGGTTCCTGTGTAGGGGGTCATTTAAAGATAAGTCTGCTTTAGGTTCCAGTTCAGATTGATATTGGGAGAAATGAACATGCTGACGAGCGGAAAGAGTACACATTTCGTTTGAAGTTGCAATATCTTCTCATTTTCTTCTGAAATATCAGACAGAGTAGGCTGACTAGCTGCGTTTTATCAAAAAAGATGCGTCTTAACTAATCAGGGCAAAAACAAATGATTTCGTAAGAAATAATGGCAGCAATTGCTACGGGCCATTAGGTAGTCGGAGATCGTGCGCTGAAATATATTCCACTTAGCGCGGCTGAAAAAGAAACTCTCATCCACTTTCTCCACACATGCCCGGCACTAGCCAGATTCAAACAACGTTCACTAGTTAAATGATTTTTCGATCCCCTTAAATGAAGTCTCGAAAAAAGAAATAATGATAAAACTAATATTTAACTAAAATTCCACATCAACAAATAGGTAACGTGAGATATATTATCCAAACAACTGCCAATTGTATCAATTAAATCACTTCTGTCTACTAACATACCTGCCAAAATAAATCCGACCCCAAGGAACTGCAGGATTTTTGAGAAGTTCATTGCATGCACTTGCAATACCGCAACACACTTTGGCGCCAATATTCTTTTAGTACGAGTAATAGGGCTTCCAACGGTTACCATGTTCCAGACAAAGGTATTTTACATAGCTCTCTACGTATGGTTTTCTATTACGTCAAAAAACCGTTTCGAATCAACTTCTGCTTCGAAAAAGCTTCGCAGCTACGCAGATTCGAATTCGATAAGCATGTACATCCCTTAAGCTTTTGGAGGTACTTGGTTTCAACCTTTGGGATATTAGCGTGGAAAACGTGCACTGGTCGTCCGAAAAGTATATAAAGAGATTTTAAAATTTTAGGAACCATTGCCACCCAAAAGCCATTCTGCTGTTTCATCGCTGCAAATGTATTCAGTATTCATCATGCGAGAAACCTGCAAGCTGGAAACTCTGTCCCAAGGAGCTTATTAACATATTTTACTCTTTCGAAAAGCCGTTAAAAGGAGAACTCTCCTCTCTGTTTTCTTTTGGAATTGTAATATGCTAATATGCTACGAGTACATTAACCTTAAACTTCTGGGCTAGTTTTGAGCTTGAAATAGTTCACAGCTTCTGGTATTTCCTATGTAGGTATAGGGTAAGGAACGCTTTGGTTACTTTGATAGAAAGGTTTTTCGAATGATCAAGTGGAAGGGACCTTAACCAACTTTGCTTGCGCAACTGGACAGTTTTTTTCTTTGTTGAGGCCCAGGTCCAGCTCGGACTGAAGCGCCATCTAAGGAAGTATGTAACGTTTTTTAGAGTAGGGCATTCGGCTTGATTTTGAAGTCGTGAATGGTTGCTTTGCTTTTATTTTGTTTACACAGAAAGTTACGTAAAGTTACACAGAAAGCCTCGTACCTTAGCATCAGCACAACATTGGGCTTTTTCACTCATTTCTGTGTAAATTGATACGTTGGGCATAGAAACTTTTAATACTCAAAAATGAAATCTTTTAAAATACTCCAATTATAGGCGCAAAGTACCAGCTATGCTGCAAAATCTCCAGCCAAGGTTATAAACAGGCTTAGGGAAATTTTTAAATACTGTTTAAGGTCATGTTACGTACCAGTGGCATGGAGGGAAGTGCGGGTTATATTCGTACCTAAAGCAGGTAAACCAAGCCACACTTCAGCAAAAGACTACAGACCCATAAGTCTTGATACTTCTTTATATTCACATCAGAAGTAAGTGTTGCAACGGCATTTTATGCAAAGCTCAACATGCATATTTCAAGGGGAAATCGGTGGAAACAGCTTTACACGACGTAGTAGGCTCGGCACTAGAAACATTAACTCTACTATCGGAAATAGTTCACTAAGAAAATCCATTACTAGGGGAACCCCCCAGGGAGGTGTTATTCACCCTTCCTCTGTGTTCTAGTCATTGATGGGATACTTAAAGAACTAAGCAATAAAGGCATAAGCGTCATCGCTTACGCGGACGACGTGGTGATTTTAGTCCACGGCAAATTCCTTGACACATTAAGTGAAATGATGGAATCAGCTCTTAGTAGTCTCGAATAATGGGCTAAAGGGTGTGGACTGTACATCAACCCGGATAAAACTGAATTGGTACTCTTCAACAGAAAGTACAAGACACCACCCTTCAATCTGCCTAAGCTAGCAGGGGTGGAGCTTTCCCTTTCGGATCGCACTAGATATTTTGGTATAATGCTGGATAGGAAACTAAACATACAGGAAAGAGTCCGCAAGGCTTATAATGCTCTCTTCATCTGTAAGAGAACCGCGGGGAAAAAATGGAGCCTGAAGCCCATAATGATGCACTGGCTATACATCATGATAGTAAGACCCACCTTTACGTATGGGGCTCTTGTGTTGTGGAAAGTAACGAATGCGAGAAACACACGGGATATGTTGGCCAGGGTACAAAGAACAGCTTGCATTGCCATCACGGGTGCTCTCCGCATAACCTACGGCTGTACTCGAGATCTTTCTGTATCTTCTACTACTAGACCTACAAATTAAATTTCAAGCAGGCAACAGTGCGCTTCGGCTCACTAACGTTGGTCTCTTCAAGACTAATAACGTAGGACATAGCTCCATTCTCAAGGAACCCTTTCCCGGAATCTCTAACGAATCGGACGATGTTCTTGGCACTTTAGACTTCGACACACCATAGGAAGTAATGTATCCTATTAGAGAGCACTGGCGAAGGAAAACAGTCTCTGTCCATAACGAGTTTGCAATATACACTGATGGTTCGAAGACCAGAGAGGGCACGGGGTCAGGTATCTACGCGAGTGATACGAACCTACAGGTGGCCCTGAGACTTCCTGACGCATGCAGTGTGTTCCAAGCAGAGGTTCTAGCTGTACTTAAAGCTGCGGAATTACTTGAGATGGCATCGATATCCGACAAGAATATCGCAATCTACATTGACAGTCAGGCTGCGCTAAAGGCACTAGAATCTTACTTCACCAAATCTGAAATAATCAGGAATTGCCGCACAATGCTTAAGACATTATGTACGCAGAGCGGGAGCGGAGCTCCCACATAGTGACATAATTGGTAGTATTAAGCCACCAGGGTACGTGGCTAAGGTAATCATTCGTGAAGATGGTCAAACTTAGATGGTCACAGGGTGTCTAAGACCTTGTGGCCTGTGTTAAACCGCAGAAAATCTCGGGAGATCATAAAATTAGAAAGATTACGTCTAAGAACAGCGATAGGAATACTCTCTGGCCACTGTCTCTTAAAAAAGAATGCTATGAGACTAGGATTATCTAACACTGATTTTTGTAGGTACTGCAATGACCTACATGCCTCAGAGGACATAACACATATACTTTGTGAGTGCCAATGAATTACCAGAACAAGGCTAAAGCATCGTCATAGATACTTCTTCGATAACCTGCAAGAGGTGAGGTCCTTGAACCACAACAAGGATCTCCTTAAATTCTGTAGGGAGATTAATTATCTTGGGTGAATTGGTTTAGGTCTTTTGCCATGAAGGTTCCCTAGGGATCGCGATGGGCCCACTCTGGTGCCTTGTGTTTTTATGATAACCTCATAACCCCATCTAACCTAACCTAACCTTACCTAACCTAGGCGCATCAGTCTCCTAATTACGTATAAGATCATATCCCCATATCGAGCCTAACTATTAATTCTTTCAAATTATTGTCGGTACCAAATCTTTCCAAGTACTTGTCAAATAGCTTGAGCATGCATACACTGTGTGCCAATACTGCCACTGAACCAAACACTGCTATGGGGTCTATCGTAATTATGCCAAACCGCTTTGCAAAGTTTGCCAAATAGTAAACTGCCAAACGTTCGGTATTGATTTTTGACTAATACTTGAGTTTGATAATTTCCTATTACACTGATTGGCCAATTTGGAATGACAAACGCCGAAAAGTTTGGCAGGGTGCCAAACAGTTACGTATAATCCTACTTTACCTCGTAGGACAGCGAAATCCGAAAAAAATATTTTGGTGGTACATGTGTGAATATCATAGGTATCTGACTCAGATTATCAAAAAAATGTCTTCGAATGGCAATTGTTTATCAGCATATGTACCTAACAACAATCTAATTGATCATGCAGTGATTATATCTCACAGCACTTTCGTACATACACTATCTACACACATGCGCTTTGCCAACTGGGCCACCATAAATCATGTCAAGTTGATCGGAAATTTGTTTTCAAACCAAAATCGCAGACGACATCCCGAAGCTAGCCATCTATCGATGACATTTCTAAAGAATTGTGGTAGAATGATCCTGAAAGAATTAATTATCCTCAAAGTTATCATCTCCATGATGCAGACTCCTTGCTAACTCTCTGCTCGTAAGATCGAGAGATAATATTTTGATATTCGTGCTAGCAGGCTATGAATTTGTCAAAAAGGTCCGTAAAATGGAATTTCAATTTTCGATTTCGTTTGTCTTACCCGTCAATGCCATGTCGCCATCATCATCATCGCCGGCATCATCCTTTCGAAAGGATATGTGCTGTAGCGAGAGGGTTTCATTATACTTTTCCTGGAACCAAAAACTCAATTCCCATTGTTTCCCAATGCGGGGAAAATTTATTGTCGAATCCGTATTTGGGATCTCTGTTGATGAGAGAGTGATTGATTTCACGCTCGAATCGAAAATTTTGGCGGGTTTTTGTGTCTCGTTAAGTGGAATGATAAATATCTGAAAGTACTGTCATACGTCATTGTTTGCTTAAGCTAAAAAAACATAATGATGCGTGATGTGTCTTTAAGATACCTCCTCGATGTTGGTGCCTTATGGTCCCTGGACCTTTGCATTAAAGTTTGTGCCAGTTAAATCGACTTACAGCGCTCAATTTGTACACATAATCTTTTTATCTGATGCAAATTTCGCATGTCTTAAACCAAAAACAATAGAATTCAAACATTTATAAACAATCCTCACAGCAGGTTTCTCCGGTTGCTCCTGATACTATTGCGCCTGACTGAGCACACTAGCAAGCACATGCGCGCAGCGCATACATCATTAATTTGAAGTTAAATTAATTGTTTCGATTTTCGAAGATGTCATCGACGGTCGACTGGCCTTTGTCTCAATTTCGTCCATAAATCGTTTGGTACCAATCGTTCTCGATTCCCGGAATCATGTTTTCAATATTGTCTTCGGCATTCTGGAGATTTTGTCGCTACGTTCGGTTTGTGTGTATCGCTTGATGGCCGCGCATCTTATCTGTGGGAAATCTTTGACAAATTTTTTCGATTCGAATCTTGGAATGGATGGAAGCTGGTGATGTGAGACCTCTAAAAGTATCTTATTTCCATTTAGTCGAATCGAGTGTTCTCCTATGAGTTGACCATGTTATGGACGATTTAAATTTGTTTGTTACGATGCTGCTGGCTGACGACCACAAAATCATTTTCTGTGGCGGTTAAAGTTTTTATGAATGCTAAATTAATGTTTCGCGATTTGCGGTTGTTCCGATGAATGCATTAAGGAAATTTGTTGTCGGGTTATTAATTGGCACTATTAAATGGCTTTTAGGAGGTTTAATTGATTTTCAGAAATTGGACCAATTTGTGAGCAGAATGAAGTTGTAATTCTTAAGCAGACTTCTCCTCACGCTCACAGTATCCGTACATTTTATAAGAATAATCTTTCAGAAGAAGACCTACGAATTATTTATCAATATCGCCGGCAATTGGAAGGCGTTTTTATTTCATGTGTTTTGATTTCAAGAAAATTACATCGTGGACGTAAGAATGTCGACTAGGGATTAAATTTGCTGAAAGGTTGGACTTAGTTCGTAAGGCGACGGCTGTAATGAATGAACATTTTTTCATGCATTGGTATAATCGATAAGATGACGAAGGTGGAATAAAATCTGAATGCAATTTTTAATATTTATATTGGGCGATCGAATCCTCGCCAATCTAACTGAATATTATTATGTTTAAGATTTCGAACATGAAGATTTCGATATTAGGTTACCCTTTCATAGATCATAACTTGCGTAAAATGCCACTAAGCCATAAAAATTAACAATTTTATTGCACAAACCAAGATGTTCTCAATCATTGTTACCCTTCTCACAAACTTTTTCTTCAGATAGCTTTTTATTGATAAGTTCTGCAGCGCGATGTTTGAGAACATCTATAGCGATATCTGAAGGTGAAAGGAGAAAGGACACCCCTTGGACTGCACCAACTACCTAAGTAGGTATAAGCCTTTTCAACATCGGATATAAGATCCTGTGAACGCCTAAAACCGATCGTCAACAACCTGATAGGTCCTTATCAGTGCGGTTTCAGGCCGGGAAAGTCTACCGTTGACCAAATATTCACACAACAGCAGATCTTGGAAAAAACCCATGAATATAAAATCGATACGCACGACCTCTTCATCGATGTCAAAGTTGCCTATGATACCGTATATAGAGACGAGTTATACAGAGACATGTATAGTCTCATCATCGCTGGCAAGCTTGTCCGTTTGTGCAGGATGACGATGGAGAACTCTCGCTGCTCTTAGAAAAGGTGACGCGCTATCATGCGATCTTTTTAACATAATATTTGAATGAATTGTACGAAACTCACAAGCCAACACCGGAGGTACAATCTTTTATAAGTCTGTGCAACTACTTGCTTACGCCGATGACATTGACATAGTCGGAAGAACTCAGCGGGTCGTCAGTGGGGCGTTTGCGAGTATTGAGATTGAGGCAGCGAAGATAGGTTTAGCGGTCAATGAAAGCAAAACAAAATACATATGTATATGCTGTCTACAAAAAAGAACACCAAACATCGGTGCCTTGGACAGAACGCCACAATAGACAGATATAATTTTTAAGTAGTAAAGTATTCTGTCTACCCAAGGTCTATGGTGAGCTCCGCAAATGACATCAGTGGGGAGATCAAACGAAGAATTACTCTTGTCAATCGCTGTTTCTATGGGCTAAGACGACGATTGAGTAACAAAGCTCTATCTCGAACTACTAAGGTAATTCTTTATAAGACACTAATCAGCCCAGTCCTGCTGTACGGCGCAGAGGCATGGGCTTTGTCAGAATCGGATGAGGATGCCCTTGGCTATTTTAAGAGAAAAGTTCTTCGAGTGATCTTTGGTCCCGTCTGCATAGACGACGAGTGGAGGAGAAGGTACAATGCCGAACTGTACGGCCTATACAAGGACATCCACTTAGGTTCACAACAAACAAACCTCTGCAACATGTGTTAATTGTAAGGGAAAGCACCCGGCAAATTATAGAGGCTGTGAAGTAGCTAAGGAGTTGCAAAAACGGAGAGATGCGTTCCTTAAGCCACTAAATATAAAATCAAAATTGCAAACTAAACCAAAGCGTAAGATAGCGCCGGAGAAAGTAGGCAAACTAAAACTACCGGGTTCAGAGCACAAAAAGGTGAGGGAAAGATTGACAACAGAAAAGCCCTCGACCTCTGCTCTTAAAAGAAACGGTACTGAAAAGCTAAGATTAGAAAAGCCACCGGGTAATGACCCTCGGATAGCAGCAATGCAGTCTTATGCTCAGGCCGTGGCTTCCGAAAAACCAAAAAACCTTGAAATTTCGACCGACACCTTTTCTCATGTTTTCTCAGTTATTCTCGCGAAACTTGAAGAACAAGGCAAAATAAATAAAATTATTCTCGATAGGCTGATTAAGCTTGAAAATAATTCACAGAAAACGCGCACTTCAACTAGAACATGAATGACAAACGAATGTTGAAAATATGTACTTGGAATGCAAACGGACTTTTGCAAAAACTTGACGAATTAGAAATATTTATGCGCCAAAAAGATATTGATATTTGCTTGATTTCTGAAACCCACATCAAAAAGGAATCGCATTTAAAAATAAAAGGCTATAATGATTACCACGCTTGTCACCCTTCGGGAAAAGCGAGAGGCGGATCTTCCTTGCTTATTAAAGACTGTATCGAGCAATCGGAAGACCTAAAGATAGAGCTTGAAACTTTGCAACTGTGCACGATTCGAGTTAAAAATAGTCAGCGTACTCTTAAAATTTCGTCTATCTACTGTCCACCGCGTTCCGCGCTTGAAAAAAGGGATTTTACTAACTTCTTTGAATCGCTTAAACCTAATTTCATTATTGGCGGCGATTTTAATGCGAAACACACGTTCTGGGGCTCAAGATACAGTTCGAAAAAAGGTAGAATGCTCTATCGGGCAGGTATGGAGTACAATTGCGATTTCCATTCGACGGGTAAACCGACTTACTGGCCAACTGATACTTCAAAAATACCTGATCTGATAGATTTTTTCGTTGTGAAAGGAATATCTACCAACCATATAAAAGTCTAAGAGAGTTTTGATCTGTCGTCTGATCATTCCCCAATTATTTTGACATTGAGCGAAAAACTAGTCTATAACCAAGAGCCAGCGAGATTAACTGGTAGAACAACTAACTGGGAAGGTTTTAGGAACGAAATTGAAGACAATGTTGAACTGAGCGTTCCACTTACGACACCCTATGAACTTGAGGTTGAAGTTGATCGCTTCGTCGAGATCATACAGCTCGCCTCTTGGAATAATACTCCCATTCCAAGGAAAACTCCGGACAAATACGGCTTACGATATCCTCCGGAAATAAAGGAATTGGTCAAGGAAAAACGAAAAGCGCGTAAAAAATGGTAACAGAGTCGTGCTCCGCAGCATAAAACACACTTGAATCGTCTGTGCAATTCGTTGAAGAAAACTATTAAGGATTTTAAGAATCGTGCATTAGGCTCTTACCTTGAAAGTTTAACAGCGAGAAAAGATTTCAATTATTCACTTTGGTGAGCCATAAAAGGCACTAAAAGGCCCAAAGTCCCCGCGCCGCCAATTAAATTGAATCAAAATGAATGGGCGAGGGAAGATAAAGAAAAAGCGGACGTCTTTGCGGCCCACCTGGAAGAAACCTTTAAACCATACGATATTCAAGTGGTTTACGATAACGTCAATAGGCCGGATTTACCATATGGCAATTTAACACTCACAAGTGCAACGTTAGGGAACTCAAAAATGAGATCGAGATACTAGAACCTAAGAAATCTCCTGGTTATGATTTAATCACCGGAGAAATTCTCAAAGTTTTACCTAGAAAAGCTTTGATTAAGCTTCTCTATATTGTAAATGCTGCGCTCAGATTAAAACACGTTCCGAGCCAATGGAAAGTTGCGGAAGTAATAATGGTCTTAAAACCAGGAAAACCGCCAAATGAGGTAAAATCGTATAGACCAATTTCGCTTCTTCCAGTCATATCCAAAATTTTCGAGAGGATATTACTAAGGCGTCTCCAACCGGTTATAGACGAAAATAATCTTATCCCTGACCACCAGTTTGGGTTCGACGATTGACCAGGTGCATGAAATTACTGACGTAATCGAGAAAGCACTTGAAGAAAAAAAGATTTGCTCAAGCGTATTTCTTGACGTCTCGCAGGCCTTTGATAAGGTGTGGCATGATGGCTTGAAATCCAAACTACGACAAGTTCTCCCTGTGTGCTTATACGATATTCTAGTATCATATCTGGGGAATAGACTCTTCCGCGTTAGACATGGAAACGAATACTCGCAGCTCAAAGAAATTTCGGCCGGCGTACCACAAGGAAGCGGTCTTGGGCCGCTTCTCTATCTGTTATATACTCGAGATATACCGAAAGAAGATGGCACTATCCTTGCTACGTTTGCCGATGACACTGCTATCCTAGCAGTAGGTAAAACAATCGAAGAAACGACTGAAAAACTGCAAAACGCGCTAAATAAAGTAAATGCATGGACGAGGGACTGGCGGATTGCCCTCAACGAATCTAAATCTGTTCACGTGAATTTCACTTACAAGAAAACTAATAACTTGCCAATTTTCCTAACCTCGGCCCGAATACCTTTTGCAAACGAGGCCAAATACCTGGGAATGACACTCGACGCAAGACTGAAATGGAATTCGCACGTGAAAATGAAACGGAAGAACTCGAAATCATATATAGCGAAATGTACTGGTTACTCGGAAAACATTCCCAGCTCAGTACTGAGAACAAACTGCTTTTATACAAGCAAGTGCTAAAGCCGGTGTGGACCTACGGTATACAACTTTGGGGTTGTACCAAGAAAACAAAGGCCAATATTTTACAAACTTTTCAAAATGAAGTGCTAAGAGAGATTGTCCAATCACCTTGGTATATTAGAAACGACGATATCCACAGGGATCTCGGAATTCCGACAATCGAAGCTGAAACTAGAAGCTTCGCGAGAAAGCATAGAAACCGACTAATCGGACATGTCAACAATACAGTCCTACAAATATTGGATGAGAGCAATTTATTGCGCCGACTACAAAGGACGAAACCTTTCGACTTGGCGAGATAATGATAAACCGCGTTTAGATTGCGGAGCATGCAGGATCTTTCAGTGGAAAGTAACCTGCCAAACGTTTTCATTTCGTGATAGAAAAATTGATTGATAAGTTATTACTTAATTGCGATATATAACAAATTTATATCGAAGGGTGGTGTTTTTTTAGTCAGTAAGAATCTGACACTACTATGAGCACGCGCTTGCTATTCTCATAGTGTCTATGGAAGATTTTTCACCAAGCCTCGGAAAAAAAAAAAAAGTTAGGTTCACATACAGCGACTAAGATCACGTCATGTAGAGCTCAACGTTCCAGCCAAGAAAGTATTCGAATCCATCCCAGATGGACGGCGCAGTAGAGGACGACCTCGCGATAGGTGGCTCAAACAAGTGCAGAAGGACCTCAACCAACTTGGCGTGCACAACTGGACACAGCTGTCTCGTAACCGGGCTGGCTGGAGAGGTTTATTTGTTGATGCCCAGATCCACCCCGGACTGCAGCACCACTTTAGCAAGTATGTTAAGGCAGCAATTGATAAGGTGTCTAAAAAATCATTAATGTACGAACTAAATGCAATGTGTATATGTATCTTATAAAATTGTTAAAATGTTCGATAGTATCTACGATAACACGATATGGACAGAAGAATAACTATCTGAGTATGTTGATAAAATCATCGGTGTTGAGCAAGGGTGCCTGGTTATCCCTTTACTCTTCTTTTTATATTTAAATGATCTGCATGATCACCCGGGTGTTGGGAAAGAAGTAGAAAAATTAAACGTGCTGTTACTTCTTTATGCGGACCATACTGTCATATTTTCGGATAACATTGCTATTATGCAAAACGAAAAGTAATTTGGGAAGTTATTGCAATTAATAGAAACTGGAAGTAAATTTAAACAAGTCGGAAATGATGGTGTTTAGAAAAGGAGAAAAATTGGCTAGGTAAGAAAACTGGATCTGTAAAGGTGAAACCATAAAGATCATAACGAAATATTGCTATCTTGGTGTGATGCTATCCCCAAAAATGTAATTTGTCAAACATGTTGATAAAAGAAGCAACGTGGCAAAAAATTACATAAACTCGGTTTGGTGAACCTACGAGTATGTCAACAGAAGGAATGTATATCTAGAAGCAAAGTGGAACGTCTTTCTTTCAGTATGCAGACCATACAAACGTATAATGCCCATTGCCCAGGTGTAGGGGTATACACTTTCTTCAGAAGTAGATAGATAAACTCCAAATATATTTTTTTAAAGCAAATGTTGAAATTGCCAGCTTTCACACCGACGTATGCTCTTATATTGGAAACTGGGGCTGAAGATAGTCACTTGTATACTTTAGATCTTCACTTTGGATATGTTATAAAAACACTTTTTGAATACAGCAGTAACAGATTGTGACAAAAACTCTCGAGAACTACTATGGTAAAAAAAAAAGAAAAAAATAAACTTTACACATTTTTGTGGTACCCTGCTGAACATTTCAAATGCAGTGGTACAACAACACCGTTTATTGAGCATGTGTTGCATTTGAAATAGGTATGAGTATGACTCTTGCTTTGCCGACATCGTCTTCTAAAGTTGCAACCAATTTTTTCGATATTGTGAAGTTGTGCAGTATGGGCTACAGGAATCAATAAATGTGATGATACTGGACAAGTATGGCAGGATAACTCCATGGATTTTCTCCATGGTTTTGCAAATTTTGTTTGCCCTGCCAAGGTATTTTATATTGTTACTAGCCAAACATTTCTTTCAAAATCTGCAAATTACTGCAATTCTCAGCTTACATACATTTAGATAAATGGTTTCTTTTATAAATAAGCTTTCTAAAACGATACTACAATTCTTTTTATTATTCTTTAAAGAACAATTACTGCTTCACTTTGCTGCAACTGCTTTTGAAGCTCAAAACATTTTACAGGAAAAGTGTTTAAAATGTAATATATTTTTTTTAATTTAACGGAATCGCCTACTAGAATCTTTGCAGAAAATGTTCAAAAGAAAATGACAAAAAGACACAATAATTACTTTGTAGCAGTTTAGTGTAGTAAAAAGTAAGATTGCGAAAAAAATGGCAAAAACGGGTTAAGATGAGAAGCAAACCAAACAAGAATGCGAAAAGCATTGGAAACATCCAGAATCTATAAACGCCTGAATTATGCACGACGCCAATTCTACAATTCTCCTGAAGGCGTGGTGTGATTTAATACATCTCAAGGGAAACAAATTCAAACTCAACCGCTTAAGACTGTATTAGTTATGCAACCTCAATGAAGTTTGTTGCGGTAAAATTTACCACAACAAGACCTACTCTATGCGTCTTTCCTTCTCTCCTTTTTTTCTCTCTTTGTTTCTGCAAAATTCTGGGAAAGCGGAGGGCAGCCATGGTTCCATCAGCCATAGGTCCACTTCCCCAGCATCTTGCAGAGACAACTAATATAGGATTCCCCTGGAGATGACCTTTTACCCTGAAGAAGTGGAGGAACGGGCGGTTCCTCCAACTACCAAGAGATGTTCGAACCCTGACGGAGAGGAGAAACGGGCGGTTTCTCCAAAACAATTTGAGAATGAGACGAGCGGCGAGGGTGAAACCAGCGATGGTAAAGACGGTGTGTTCGCCACTATAAGCTGTCGACCTTAACAACGAGCACACCAAACACAAACAACACTAACTACAACGCAGTACAACAATCAGCGTGTGAACAGATGGGACGGAGAGTCTGTTCCAGATCGACCTAACCAACGTCACAAGACAAGCCAATGAGCGGGGACGAGTTGTCCCAGAATCTACGAGCAACGAGAAACACTTAATTCAACGCAAGGGAACGAGGTGTCCCAATACCTGCAAGCACAACAAACAGCAACAAACATCAAACACAAATACAACGCGAGGGGACAAGGCGTCCCAGAAACAACAGCGTAATTACATCACGCAAACACATTCAACTTCACGAACACCACCAAACACACGAAGACATCGACATCAAACATCATCAAACAAGACAAGCGGCAGCCCACGAACAACGGCCGGTTCGGATGTAACCCATCAATGGCCGAAAGCCCACCCCAACCCTCGACTCTATGTGTGGAATGGCACCTTAACGTGCCTAGTCCCCAAATCTGCGCGGCATTCTACCGGGTAGATTAGTTTAACGCGTAGTTTAAATTTTACTCCTTGTTCTATTTTCTTCCGGTAGTGTAATTTTGTTGAGCGCAGAATGGCGTTTTAGGGCCCGTCCTGTAACTAGTCAGGTCACTTCTTTTCTTCTTTTTCTATTGGTGGGAGGAAACCCACTTTAGTAATTTTTAATTAATGATATTTTTTTCACTTTGTTGATTCTCCTGAATTGTTTAAACAAACAGAGCGGATTGTGAGGAAAAGCCGAAGTCGGGCAATTTCGAGCCAGCGGAATGTGGGTGATTATTGAGAGCGGAATAGCGGCGGTTCAAGAGCGGTTGCATACTTGCGCAAATGAGCGGAGTAATGCACAGCAAGCTGCTCTTGAATCCAATAGCTGAATAGCGGGGATTCACATATGTGTGAGTAG
This sequence comes from Brachypalpus laphriformis, assembly GCA_945910035.1. Classification (NCBI taxonomy): domain Eukaryota; kingdom Metazoa; phylum Arthropoda; class Insecta; order Diptera; family Syrphidae; genus Brachypalpus; species Brachypalpus laphriformis. The sequence continues at coordinate 286,773,301 of OX246754.1, forward strand.
AAGGCTCGAAGCTCGAGTAGGCCTTGCAGTCAGCGGGAGACCACTTCTTGGTTGACCAGCGAATAATTTGGAAGGTTTTTGTAAAGAGCAAAAGTGAGAATCAACAAAGTTGATTTTTTTTGTAATAGCGAGTGAAAAACAATTTTGGAGAAAGAGGAAGGAAAGGAAGTGACTAGGACAAGGGTTACAGGAGGAGGCTGGAAGCATAACTGGTAGCAGAGAAGTGGCCAGATCGAGGCATATAACAGGAGGAAAATAGAAAAAGGAGGACAAAAGAACAGATAAGTTTTTTGTATTTGATTTTCTGTGTGTTTTAGAAGTTATTTTTTTTAAAGTGCGTTCTGTGTAGGGAAATTCCAAAAGTGTTTTTGAAACCCGATAGGATTCCGTTTCGTTTTCTTTTATACTTCCCGGTGAAAGCGGGACACGCGCCCCGTAATTTTCGGTATTGAGTTGTTCGGGACTTGCCGTAGCGGGCCATTCCAACGGCGATATCTTGGTTTCTTTTTTGGGGATCTTTTTTCCTCATCGAGGTTTTTTTCTCGATCCCCGTAGATTATCTTTTGTGGTTTTCTTTTTTTAATTGCATTTGTTCCTTGGTTCTTTTTTTAATTAATAAGTCGCCGCTCATAAATAGCACTTATAACGTGGTAGGTTAGGTTAGGTTAGGTAGGGTTATGAGGTTATCATAAAACACTAGGCACCAAAGTGGGCCCATCGCGATCCCTAGGGAACCTTCACGGCAGAAGACCTAAACCCATTCTCCCAAGCAATTAATCTCCCTACCGAATCTGAAAAGATCCTTGTTATGGTTTAGGGACCTCACCTCTTCAAGGTTATCGAAGAAGTATCTTCCAAGATGCTTTAGCCTTGTCCTGGCAATTCCTTGACATTCACAGAGTATATGAGTTATATCCTCTGAGACATGTAGGTCGTCGCAGTACCTACAAACATCCGTATCGGATAACCCTAGTCTCATGGCATGCCTCCTTAGGAGACAGTGGCCAGAGAGTATTCCTATCACTGTTCTCAACCGCGATCTATCTAACTTGATTATCTCCCCAGATTTTCTGCGATCTAACACAGGCTACAAGGCCTTAGACACCCTGTGACCATCTAAGTTCGACCATCTTAGATTAGCCGTGTCAATGATTTTATCCCGAATAATTCCCTTGGCCACGCACCCTGGTGGCTTAATGCTACCAATTATATCGCTACGTGGGAGGCCCGCTCCTCTTTTAGCCAGCGCGTCGGCCTGCTCGTTGCCTTCAATATCGCAGTGTCCAGGTACCCAGCATAATCTGACTCGGTTCTGCGTACATAATGCCCTAAGCATTGTGCGGCAATTCCTGATTATATCAGATTTGGTGACGTAAGACTCTAGCGCCTTTAGCGCAGCCTGACTGTCAATGTAGATGGCGATATTCTTATCGGATATTGATCCCATCTCAAGTAATTCCGCAGCTTTAAGTACAGCTAGAACCTCTGCTTGGAACACACTGCATGTGTCCGGAAGTCTCAGGGCCACCTGTAGGTTCGTATCTCTCGAGTAAATACCTGACCCCGTGCCCTCGTTGGTCTTAGAACCATCTGTGTATATTGCCAACTCGTTATGGACAGAGACTGTCTTCCTTCGCCAGTCCTCTCTAACTGGATACAGTACTTCGTATGGTGTGTCGAAGTCTAAGGTGCCAAGTATATCGTCCGATTCGTCAGGGATACCGGGAAAAGATTCCTTGAGAATGGAGCTGTGTCCTATGTTATTAGCCCTGAAGAGACCAACGTTAGTGAGCCGAAGCGCACTATTGCCCGCTTGAAATTTAATTTGTAGGTCTAATGGTAAAAGATACAGAAAGATCTCGAGTGCAGCCGTAGGTGTTGTGCGTAGAGCACCCGTGATGGCAATGCAAGCTGTTCTTTGTACCATGGCCAACATATCCCGTGTGTTTTTCGTATTCGTTGCCTTCCACCACACAAGAGCCCCATACGTGAGTATGGGTCTGACTACCATGATGTATAGCCAGTGCATCATTGCGGGCTTCAGGCCCCATTTTTTCCCCGCGGTCCGCTTACAGATGAAAAGAGCATTATAAGCTTTGCGGACCCTTTCCTGTATGTTAAGTTTCCAATTTAGTTTCCTATCTAGCAATATCCCAAGATATCTAGCGCGATCCGAAAGGGAAAGCTCCACCCCTGCTAGCTTAGGCAGTTTGAAGAGTGGTATCTTGTATTTTTTGCTGAAGAGTACCAATTCGGTTGTATCCGGGTTGACGTGTAGTCCACACCCTCTAGCCCATTTTTCTAGACTATTAAGAGCTGATTCTATAATTTCACTTAATGTGTCAAGGAACTTGCCTTGAACTAAAATCACCACGTCGTCTGCGTAAGCAGTGACGCTTATGCCTGTGTTGCTTAGTTCTTTAAGTATCTCATCGATGACTAGAACCCAGAGGAGGGGTGAGATAACGCCTTACTGGCGAGTCCCCCTGGTAACGGATTTTCTTATTGAACTGTTTCCGATAGTGGAGTTAATGTTTCTAGTGCCTAGCATATTGCAGAGCCAATTGGTAATGCTATGCTCGACGTTCATTGTTTCCAGGGCCTGTTTGATGGCCCTTCCTTCTACGTTATTGAACGCCCCTTCTGTATCTAGGAGGGCTGCTAGTGCGTATTCCTTATGGTGAAGGCTAGTCTCTATCTTCCCTACTACGTCGTGTAAAGCTGTTTCCACCGATTTCCCCTTCAGATATGCGTGCTGAGCTTTGCATAGAATCCCGTTGCAACACTTACTTCTGATGTGAATATCAAGAAGTCTTTCAAGTGTCTTGAGGAGGAATGACGAGAGACTTATGGGTCTGTAGTCTTTCGCTGAAGTGTGGCTTGGTTTACCTGCTTTAGGTATGAATATAACCCGCAGTTCCCTCCATGCCACTGGTACGTAACATGACCTTAAACAATGTTTAAAAATTTCCCTAAGCTTGCTTCTGACCTTGGCTGGAGCTTTTTGCAGCATAGCTGGCAAAATTCCATCAGGGCCTGGTGCTTTGAATGGTGCGAATGACATAATGGCCCATCGCAGATTCTTCCATGTAATGAGATTCTCTACGTCGTCCCCTATTGACCTACCATTGTACGAGTAGCTATTAGTAGTAGAATCCATTGGCGATCTACTTCCTGGGAAGTGAGCTTCAATTAACGTTTCTAAAACTTCTTCGCTACTTTCTGCCCACGAGCCGTCAGATTTTTTGATGAAGCTTGGGACAGAAGTGTCTTTGGCTAGCATCTTGCGAAGTCTGGAAGCTTCACTAGTATCCGCAATGGACTGACAAAATTCCTTCCAGGACTTTCTTTTTGATTGCCTGATTAAGTACTTAAACTCCCGCTTGCGGTCCATATATTCATCCCATGTGGTACCGTCTCCTATTTCTTTGGCCCTGTTGTAGAAATGCCTAACCTGTTTTTTCTTGGAGTTGATTTCCTTGCTCCACCAAGGAGGTTGGGACCTCTTGGACTTCTTTCTTAGTGGACAGGCCCTTTCGAATGCCATGTTCATTACTTTGCCTAAGTTATCTACCGCCTTATCTATATCTTGAGGATCGCCGTTGCGAATAGGCCCATCCTTAAGATGTTTCCTTACTAGCTCTGTATACATACCCCAGTCTGTACTTTTAGGGTTTCTGTAGCTGTTGCTAACCCTAGTCTCGAAATTAATTTGAAAGCGTATCCATCTGTGATCAGACAGAGATGTCTCCTCCAAAACCCTCCACTTTTCTACCGTTAGGTGAACAGAACAAGAAGCTAAGGTTATATCAATCACTTCTTGTCTGTTCCTTACTACAAAAGTTGGCGTAGAACCCTTGTTGCATATGGTGAGCTTGGTCGAAAGGATGAAATCAAAAAGACACTCACCTCTTGTATTAGTATTACTGCTACCCCATTGTGAGTGATGCGCATTTGCATCACAGCCCACGATGAAGAGCCAGTTGTCCTTCCTTACCAACTGCTTCAACTTCACAGATGGAATCTCCGCCTGCTCGTACGGGAGGTATGCAGAGACCAGACACAGCGGTTTACTTCCCTCTCTTTCACAGGAGACTGCTACTAGATCGCCGTCACTGAAATTATTCAAAAGAAATGCCCTTATGTTGTTTTTTAAAAGTATACAAGCCCTGATTTTACCTTCGTTGGCTTTGTAGAACAACGTATAATTCCTGTTTTTGAGCCCTTGGATCTGGTTGTTGTCGCTCATCCATGGCTCTTGTACCAGTATGGCCGAGACGTCATGCTTGATGATATAGTTGATCAAGCATGCCGTCGCAGCCTTACTGTGATGCAGGTTTATCTGCATCACCTCCATCATCTTTGGGCTCCTCCTCCTCCTCAACACCCTTGGTCATGATCTTTAGCATGACCTTCCCCATGCTATATCGCACCATCCCTTTGGTCTTTTCAAGGGGTGGCAGCGATTCCCTATTTAGGGCCAGCAAGAAGTGCTGACCAAACTGCTTCCTAGGCCCAGTCTTGAGCACCCTCCATGTATTGGCCTTCAACTCCCTGTTCTGCATGTGGAGGAGACCAAGCAGTTTTTCTGGGTAGGTGTATGGCAGCGGAACCCAGACCCAAGCTTTGGGCGGAGTGCATCTCGCCAACTCCGCCATAGTCACGCACTTGAGCTGAGACCCGCTCCACACTTCCCCAACCTCCGAAATAAACTGTCTGAGGAAGTCAGCAGAGGCTTTGTTCCCACAGGCAACAACCTTCCGGCCCCCTTCCCATCCAGCACCGTCGAATTGAAGGTCACTATCCTCAGTGGAAGACATCTTCTTCCACAGAGCATCCTGAAACTTCTCCTCGACGGCAATCCACTGGTCCATGGTCAGGCGACCGCAGGGCTCCTGCTCGTTGACAATGGCAACAAGGAGCTCATCCTCCGGGTCGTAGTTCGGGCGCGCCGAAGGCGAAATACCAGCCTTCACCTTTTTCGCCGCGCTCGGTTCCACGACATCGTCGGACCTGCTCCTTTTGCTTTGGAACGCCACCCTACTGGCCCCAGCAGCTGAAGTCTCCCCCTCCCTGCCTGTGCCCTCAGTTCTGCTGGGAGGCTCTACTCCACTCGTAGAGGCCCCCAGCTCCTCCCTACTTCTAGCCTCACCTGCCTGTGCGACCGCTACCTTCCTGGCAGCCTCATCGGCTAAGACTGCCTTAGCCCGATCAAGCTGCAACCTATCCCAAGCACTCAAGGAGTTAACGTCACACCCACCGAACTGTTGGACCTTGCGCTTAGCACTCTCGACCTTCCACCGAGCATTGCGCACAAGCATCTTCTCCAGTTGGTGTGCGTTTTTCCTGCTACCCTTCCGCACGACCTCAGAGAAACTAGGGGCAGCAGAGTTCTCGCCAGCTGCGCTACTAGTCCCTTTGGTCACTGATCCCTTGCCACCTTTAGTGAGAGTGCCAGCCAACTCACTGCTACCCTTTCTAACTACCGTGAGAGTACCAGCCAACTCACGTGTGCCCTGTTCTAATAAGATGGGAGTACTAGCCAACCCACTATCGCCCTTAATTATAGAAGTGAGAGTGCTAGCCTGCTCACCTCCCACTGCGCTAGCGTCAGTGAGTGTGCTGTCCGCATCCTCGCTATCGCTAGCCAGTAAAACGTCCTCTAACTCCTTCTCTAGCCCAGACACGGAAGACTGTGGGGATGACACTACGACATCGCCCCCCAGTTCCATCCCTGTCTGTCCAGAGAGTACTTCACCAGGTAAAATTAAATTTTTTTGTGTTTTTTCTAAATTTATATTTGTTATTTGTTTGTTTAGGCTTTCACTGTTCATTTTGATTCCCACGAGTAGGCACGGAACAACTGGTCGATCTTAGTTTACCGGCATGCTAAGATAAGGCGCAACTTACTGTGGGCCCTGCCAGGGCGCCCACAGGAGCTCGTTAGGACTGGTTTAACCCCCAGTCTTCCATTCCTCGGCACGGTTCTAAAGCTCACACCACCAGGGAGTTAGGTATCTGTTGTTACCTCATTCTCGATGACCACTGCGCACGATTGATGCGTGCGTGTTAGTCTTAGCTGACACTAACCTAGCGAACTAGGATTAGCCATTTCCGGCGGGCGCCCACGGGGAGGACTAGAGAAGAGGATTTATGCCACACCTATAACGTGGTAAAAATCGTTGGTTTCTTTTCATTCGTCATTTCTTTTTACAGCATTGGTGTTCCCCACAATTTCCACAAAATCCACTCCAAAGGTTTCGTAATTTCCCTCCCTTATTTTATCAAAAATTACGTGGCGTCCAACCCATTGTGTACATACCCTATATTCTGTGGTCTCTCCCTAATTCATCGATTCTCCAATTTAACCACCCCAGCTGAGTGGCCGGTGAGCGAACAGCACTCAACGTGCTGTATTGTTGCATTTTTTTTCTCGTCTTTTTCTCCCTTCACTTCGTTTTCCGATCGCAAAAGCGATCGGTCATGTTTTCTTTTTTTGCGTTGTTTTTTTATTTATTTGTCAGTGTAGCAAGTCGGCTACTTTTGTTTTTATTTACCCGCGACTTAATTTTTCCTCCCCTTAAAAGTGCAACAAGTTGAAAATCAACAGCATTTTATGGGAAGATGCCCTATTCTAAAAGAATTTTAGCTTCAAAAAAAGCTGTTCTTTCGGAGGAAAGAGCTGATGGCGGCTGGAAAAATTGAGTAAAGTTTATCACACATGCACTTAAATATGTATAGAGAAGATCTAGTATATGAATTTAACTTTCAATGTATTTTTTTAATATTGATAAGGTAAATTCGAACTAGCGACAGACAACATTTTGTTACAGTCGTACAAATATGTTCAAAATAAATCCAGAATCCATTTAATGGTAATTTAATTTGTAAAATGAAATAATTGAAATAAAAAAAAAATTAACAAACTTAACTAAACCTCGATGGGTACTCTTCAGTTAAACGAATCACACTGTTCCAGGCGCAAATTAATTGCAACGATTATACAATTATAATTATATACAATTATAAAAAAAAAAAAATGGCAGGGATTTAAACTGCAGTTTCTTTATACAAGAAAATGTCCTCTAGAGTATCTGCGTATCCGTACTTATATATTCTTGTGTATCTGTATTCTTTTCACTTATGCCACTGTTAGGCTTTGTTTTTGTCGGGTGAGGAAACGCTCAACTGGAGCACTCAAACAAAACTGGTCCATTGTACTATCAGAGAGAAAGACCCTGATTTGCCATTTTAAAGAATGCCGCCGGTTTCTTACAGATGTCCGGTAGCATTCGTTTAGTCAACCTATGTACATCTTGGAAATTCATGTCACACACAATTGTGTTCGTGAGAAACCCAATTGTCAATGGAAGCCCTAACCGAGGACGCGGGGAGACCCAACGCAGGTCCGGATCCTGAGAAATACTCCTCTGAGCCTTGCTTAGCGATCTCATCATCGGAGATCTCGTTCCCCTCTTTGTGAGGTATCCTTTCTTAGTAGAGTATAGTAACAGTTGAAAGGCAACGAATAAATGGCGAATTATATACTCCATGGAAAAAACCTGCTAAACCACTTTCGAAGCATATCCTTTATATAGTGAAATTATCTTATTACGCAAGTGAGTCTTTAGTAGTTCCTTGTGTTTCATCCATCTGAAATTATAAGCGAACAAATACATAGGTACAAACGTGTGCGAAAAGGTCAATAAACAATCGTGTCTGAAAAACCATAGGGCTACCGATTGATTTTTCATTTTTTATTTTTTGACTAAAGGTTTATGAAAGCGGAAATTGCTCAATCTACCTTCTATTTCAATAAGGTAACCTCAAAATGTCAAAGCTGTGAAACGCTTTACGTATTCTAGCCTTTGGGGTATAGTTACAACCTTAACATTTGCGAAACACAGCTAGAATATGCTTTACAATAAAAGGTATATACAGGGTGGGGCAGAAAGAGCTCCCCGATTTAAGGAGAAGGTAGATGAGGTTAGGGTGGGAATAGCAAAACGCGGGAGGTGGCGAAAGACAGCAGCAATCGTGCGGTTTTCAGTTGTCATAATGGTTTAGACGGGAGTACATCGTGCGTTTGTTGTCGAAGAATTCATTAAAAATCGCGAGCCACCGATTGCGACGCAGTGTGCTTTTCGCATACATTTCGCACTCCGTCGACCTGATTCCGTTCCTAAAAAAAAAAACAATACACCTTTGGGTGTCAATCTTTAGAAAAACAGACTCTGCACTCAAAAAGGAGTATCCTGGACGACCTCGTAATTCAACAGGAGCAGAAAATGTGGCTCCTGTCAGGGCTTCGATTCAGCAATCTCCACGGCGTTCTGCACACAAGCACGCGGTGGCATTGAGCTTATCAAATCGAAGTGTTCGCAGGATTCTTCACCGTGAGTTAAAAATGCATCTCTATAAAATTATGATTGCACAGGAACTGAGTGAACGAGATTGGGAAACCTGTACAGTTGCGTGTCGAGACCTCCTTCTGAACATTCCCCGCACAGATATTTAATGTGTAGCGACGAAGCTCATTTCCATCTTTCAAGCACAGTCAATAAGCAAAATTTCCGGTATTGGTCTTAAAATAATCCCAGGGAACTTCACCAACAACCACTTCATAGTCCGCAAACTTTGGAAGCTCTAAAAAATGCAATAATACAGGAAATCGCTAACATTCCGCCTGAAATGACTCGGCACGTAATGGAAAACTTCAGAGAGAGGCTTACTCAGTGTATCCATAATGGACGCCGCCACTTGAGTGACGTAATTTTTAAACTTAATTTAAAAACTGCATTATGTGTATTATTTAGAAATAAAGTTATCTCTTTGAAATCTTGATGGTTTTTGTTATATTAGCATCCCAAATGGGGGAGTTCTTTCTACCCCACCCTGTATAAAGCAAATATATCATTAGGGCAAAATCTGGTAGGTAGGATTTTGTCCTAGAATCAGACATTCAAATCACTTTGCTGGCCAAAGTCTTTTCGCCCGTAGGGATTCATTTGCTTGATCGTGGTAGTGTAGAAGTCTTTTTTTTTACGCTGGGAGGTGGTAATCTTCAAACGACGAAACTGAGTCCACACTCAGTAATAGTGTGGAACTTTTACCCTCTAACCCCTTCTCCCTTCTTACCCTTACTCCTTACGGTACCGTTTTCTTGGTATTTAATCGTATGGGGGTTTCTGGCTTAGTTGTCATTTGTATTCGTGTTAGTCCTGTTGGACTCTTTTCTCTCACGTTCCAATATTCTTAATTTGCTCATGATATTTTTGGCAATTTCAGTCACTGCATCTAAACCTTTTTGGCTCTTAAGCATTTCACCAACTATGTTTTCGGCGGTTAGTGCCACGCCTAATTTCTGCCTCAGTGTTTCCCCCTCGTCTAGATACGGTGGGCATCGAAAGAACACATGTTCGGCGCTTTCAATGCAACGCAGTCAACACATCGTGGACAGTAGGGGCTGTCGTCATGATTGTATTTATGCAGGTATGAACGGAAGCATCCATGACCTGTCAGCAACTGAGTTAGATGAAACCCTACTTCACCATGCCGTCTTTCTATCCATGGTTTAACCTGCGGTATGAGCACATGCGTCCGCCTACCCTTTTCGGAGGCATTCCAGTATTCTTGCCACTCTCCTATGCTCTGTATCCTCAAAAGACATCTGTTGAATTTCGCCGGTTGGGGCAGTTTGCTCTTGTTCTGAGGGTCTCAATTCATATTGTCGTCGCTGCTCTTCTGCCAGGATGTCTATTGGTAGCATTTTTGCTATCACATAGGCTGCATCGCTAGAGGTGGTACGGTATGCGCAGCATACTCTTAATGTACATATTCTGTACACTGACGCAATCTTACTTCTGTTTGTTTTAGTCGTCATGGCTCTCGGCTAGATTGGTGCGGCGTAAAGGATTATAGACGCTATAACTCTGGCCAAAAGTAATCTTTGACTGTGCCTAGGGCTTCCTGTATTAAGCAGGATTCATGCGAGGGTAACGCTGGCATTCGCTGCTTTGTGAGACACACTCTTGGGCTGTTCCTTGAAGGATATTCTCGTATCTAGTATGCATCCGAGGTATTTTATAGGGGCCTCGATGTTATTGTGTGGCTACGGACGGTAATATTTATCGTTTCCTCCTTCTTCCTGCTGCTTATAAGAACCATTTCCGTTTTATATTCTGAGAGCGTGAGACCAGCCGAACTCAGCGAGTTCCGTACGGTCCTAATTGTAGAGCTGCTTATCTGCTCAACCTCTTCCAGTAGTTTGGCCAGTTACGACAATTGCAATGTCGTCCGCAAATCCGATAATTTTTGATTCCTCGGGTATTGGAAGATGCAAGATCCCATCGTACATGACGTTCCAGAGTAAGGGACCTAGCACTGACGCCTGTGATACTCCGCCAGTGATCTTATATTCTTTGGGTCCGTTGTCTGTGTCGTAGGTTAAGACTCTGCGCTTGAAGTAATTCGTCACGATATTTATGAGATATGCTGGAACTCATAAATTTCTGAGTGCCTCTAGTATATGGCTCCAGTTTGCAGTGTTGAATGCATTTTTGATATCCAGGGTTATCACTGTAGTGCAGAAGTCTTATCTCGAATGACTGCATGTAACCACTATCGTCCAACATTCGGAGCTATTTAACATGACTGACAGTCGGTGAAGCATGTGGCCATTTTTATAAATTAGGCGATTTAAACCGATATGTATCGTCAAGCCAGAGTAACAACGGATTTATCTGGTTTTACCTCATCCGATGTTGTTTTGCTATATCTTTAAAATGAAACGATATAATTTCATAATTATTTTTTTTAAATATTTATTTGGACCTTTTCCTTTTTTTCAATTGCTTTTTGAAGATGATTTCGGTCAAGTGGGCGCCGCCATTGATGATGACAATTTGGGCTCTTTTTATTGCATTTTCAATCGTTTTGGCGAGAACTTCAGGCGATAAGTTCTCGCACTTTTGTCGGATATTCTTTTTGAGAGCTTTTAGAGTCTGTGGCTTGTTCCCATAGACCCGTGACTTCAAAAAACCCCAAAGAAAGAAATCTGGAGCGGTCAAATCGGGCGATCTTACCGGCCAGGGCAAATCGCCAAAACGAGACATTAGGCGATTCGGAAACGCATCCTACAAAATGTCCTGTCCTGTTGGAACCACATGTACTCCAGTCCCAATTCATCAATTTGCGGCAACAAATACTCGTTGATCATGGTTCTGTATCGCTCACCAGTCACAGTAACCATGTTACTCACGGTGTCCTCGAAAGAATGAGGCCCGATGACACCTCCGGTGTAAATGGCGCACCATGCAGTGACTTTGAGTGGATGTAATGGCTCTTCGTAAATGATACGTGGATTCTCAGTGCCAGAAAGGCACACATTTTGTTTGTTTGGGTATCCGTTCAGATGGACTCAAATGGATCACGTTGCCCCAAAAATAGTGACGAATTATTCTGTAAAAAAAAAATAATAACGACCATTCCGCAATCTTGAGGAGTATAGCGTTCTATGGCTTGTCGATGTGTATTCTGCATCTAATATCAAAACAAAACTGAAAGTTGCCACCATTTGCAAAACTTATAGCATCTTCCGATAAGCTCATACATTTTGGGCCACCTTGTAGAAATAGATTGACTTTCCTTTGAGGAAAAATGGTTCAACATAAATCTTGAATGTTGTGTAACACATAGCAGACCGAACTATTCCAAGAAACTTTGTCAAATTATCAACATGAACTTCGTGATCTGGAGTAAACATGAACACCAAAGATATCTGAAATCTCTTTGCTATTCCAACATAACCGAACCTTTCAAAACCAACTTAATTAAACATTCCCTCTGATTTGATGAATGACACAAGTGAAAATCACTCAATTAATTTATTTTCCATTACCTGTTCGACCCGACATGCCGAACGACATAATTAAACCCACGTTCGCCTCATAACGACATTGTCACATCCAAGTCCGCCCCTATTCACGCTCCAGCCAACATGAACCAATGAGCCGAAAATTTTCCCTGCAAAACTTCAGAACACGCTCATAAATTATCCAAACATCAAACCATAATTTGCTGAGGCGTTCACAGCCCAGGATCAATGCGACCGTGCGCGCCCAATCTGACTATCCCCATTAACCGCCGCCACGTATTCGAATCAGAGAGTCCGAGACGTGAGATCCAATGCGGCGATTCCATTTGCAAATCTCCGCTTGTTACTTGCGCGCCGATGTTTAACATAATGCTCCGATCCGATTCAGATACAATTATTATTTTATCTGTTTGTTCGTGTACCTCATAATAAACATGTTTAGCAGTTCGTACCTCCGAAGGGAGAGGTGTAGCGAGGATATCGATCCATTCCCCACCATATGACAATCGTTCATTCATCGAACGTACACACGGCGAATTGAGGCGATCACAGCAATCGTATCTTATACAAGATACTTTGCCAAGGGAGATGTAAAGATACAAAGATACTCCGCTTCAGATGCGATTTATTTAATAGCACAACTAGTGTCAGGCCATTATGTCTCTATTCTCCCATTCACCAACGGCGGCCGTCGGGGGGATACACTGGTGTACGCTGTGCACAATATCGGTTTGTGGCGATCCTTGCGGGGGTGACGGTCCAAACAACCTCATAAGCGAGTATCTGTACCGAAAAAATAACGTTTATTGCCATCAATAATATTTCCGCCATTCCACACCAAGACGCGACGGGTTGATCCCATCCGCCGAAAGGGGAAAAGGGGGAGGTCTAGGCCGCATTCACGTCTTTATTTGAGCCCCAGCGAGTGGATGCAAAATTTGTTTGATCCAACTTTAACGATCGGCAAAGATAAAATAAGATACAAATCCAACATGGATGGTGGAATGGCTGCCTTTTGCCAATTGTCCGCGCGTTGTATGTAGCCGATTGGCAATAAAACATATTTACATTTGCTTTTGCCAAACCCTCCCTCCTGCCGCGTCATCGTCTTCGTGGTTTTCTGTGAGGTGCAATGCCGCTCGAGGAGGTCTGTCATAAGCTCTTCAATCGAGGATCGCTTATTTCGGGGCTTTCCGTAGCTGAAACTGAAAATTTTCATCTTCTTTGAAGAAAATTTATTGAATGGAAATCTCGAAAACTAACGTTGGGAATGCCATAAAAGTGCATTGTTGCGTTGTTGGATCAGGAATTGGGGGAAGTAAACGATGTGCATTTAATCGAAGTGACTTCAGAGGTAAGCATGTATACTTATAAATAATTGTGACATCAAAATGAATTTCTTTAACAATAAATCAATAAAGTGAATGTGGGTTTATTAGGCCTTAACGGTTTTCGAGATGTGAGGAATTTTCTCATCAATTAGATAATCGATGTGTTCCGAATTTTGGATACAAATGACCTTATTATAACTTTGCAAGCAAGACTGAAGTGAAGACAGTTTAACCCTTTAGCCACTAAGACCGTCTGTAGAAGGTCATCACTCAAATCCATTTCTACCCAAACTCAACATTTTTACCGCTCTGACGCTAGAGACGTTTTCCGTCGGGTAAAATTACCTATCTAACGGTGCCAGTTTGAGCCCTCTCTTTTGACAGGTTTAACCGTTACAGTCATTTCTGTCAAGATTTTTGTGAAAACGGGCGCGAAAATTATTTGTCATTTTGGTGCAAATTAAAATTAAAATAAAAATACTTTCCAACAGCTCAATCGACTCGGGAATTTTTTTGGTAAGTTGTTTGAAATTGTATTTTGATAATTTGTTGCTAGTTTTATTTGTGAAAACAAAGTCCAATAAAGTTTTTTGTGAAAACCGTCTGTAGACGGAAAATGTCACGACGAAGCGGAAGAAATAAGGACTGGAATAGGCAGAAAAAATTCAATCTTTCTTCAATGACTGATGAAGAGATTGCAGATTTGATGTATTTAATTGAAACTGATGATGAAGACTTTGATGACAGCATCGAAGATCCAGATTATCGTTGTAATGTGCTCGAACCCGAAGATAATGCATTGATAACCGATTGTTTACAACTAATGGATTCCTCAATGCTTATGAATGCAGTTAACTTTTGAACAACAATTTCTACACATCTCTACCAAACCAATAAAATGCTGAAAAGATAAAAGATATGACGATGTATAAGTTTCGCTTGAGCATTGCGAACGAACTCTGTGCTGCTGTTGAAAAACGATCCGTTGGCAGCAATGGTGCTGGTAAAAAGCAGTTCATCCAGTGGCAAGTGTGAGATTTGACGAAGAAAGCCATTTTCCTGAATGGGGATTGAAAAAATCGTGTAAATTGTGTAAAAAATCCGACGCACACACGTTTTGTACCAAATGTAACATCCATTTGTGTTTTCCAAAGCAAAAAACTGTATCATAAAGTATTACGTAGACAAATTTACCTGTTTAGGTCATTGTAATTTGAATAAAAAACAATTTTTTGTACTTGAATTATACAACACATTTTATATTTTTTTTCACTTAACCCACTAACCCAATCTACAGACAGTCTTTCACTTTTTTCACCTGGCGCTATCAGGTATAGTTTTTTTGGCAAACGGACTTCACATTCTTGTTTTTCAGTCTAAAATCATTCTAGAACCAAAATTCTCTTAACAAAATAGCTCGTATTTCAATTTCAGTGGTTAAAGGGTTAAGTTCAATAAAGCTTGGAACTTTAAATGCGGTTGTAATAATTAACGAATAAAATAGAATTAAATCTTAACTGTAGGCCCGTTTCCAGAAAAAATAAACAAATCTAGTAAGTACGAGTAAATAGAGGTGAACTCTTCTATGCCTCGTCTACCTTTGATATCTTTACATTGCTCGATCGCGTCTACAGGATGGCAATGAAAAATACTCACTGTACCATCAGAAGCGACGCAATATCGATCTCAGAAGCGACAAAAGATTGGTCTTGTTATAAACTCGCAAAATATAGAAGCTGTACAAGAAAATTGAAATTTGTTAGCATCGACGGTTCCTGTTAGGTGCCGATAGTTTTTGTTTGTCCTTCGTATGAGGTCCTCCCAAGGAATATCCAACTATATCCATCCATCCGGTTTTCTCCAAAGTCTTCACTATCACTTCAGTTTTGACGTTTTTTAAGCCGCCATCTACATTGAGAGTTGCGTAGCGTGAACACGAAACTTATCGTACGGGTTTTTAGTATTTATTATAAAATTAGATTGATGAAACTTATATCATTCGAAAGGTACTGTGCCATAGATGTGCAGAAAAAAAATTACAATATATGCGTATGTAACCCTTAAGTTAAGTAAATTCCCCTCGGTCGAATTTCGACCACATGCGATACTAGTATTCATTAAAGTACAGTTCTATTGTTACACCTACATATATATATATAGGGAGGTTTTGGTCAATGTCTCTTTGGAATAGACGATGACACGGTAGGATATCTAGATTCCTTTCTGATGTCTTTAAGTAGAAGGAGGTTGAGCTAATCGACCAGTAGCCATTCGCTTTGTGATGGGATGTAGTTTCTTGCCAGCATTTGTGGAACATTTTTACTAGCCTTGGGGTTATGAAATTTGATCTTCTCTGAAGCATGGCATTATAATTCCGCTAGTCTATTTAGGGCTTGTTTCTAGAAACCTTAATAATCCTTTCTTGCACAATCTGGAGGAGGAAACGCTTCACTTCAGAGTTTTTTTTATTTTATTTTTCCAATTCAAGCTGAATTACAACGCCTAAATATTGGGAGCTTAGTAGCTCCGGGAAATAACCCCTCAACTAAATTACTGCCTAAACGTAATTGGGGGATTATTTCACTGTCAATTAAAGCCCGAAACGGAAGATGAAATATGCCCCCAAAATAGCTCTTTACGAGTTTTTATTAAATTTTTTTTAAATATATAATAGAAAAAGTTTTTAATGTAGATACAAGTGTGGCCTCTCTTATAATCTTAAATTGCATTCAAAGCATAGACTGAGATGTCTGCATGGCATAAAAGGAATGTTTGGCATCGATTCTTGGCAAACAATGCATGCATTTTGAGCCCCTATATCATCAAATGAATTTTCTTTAAATTCGTCTAGAGAGATGTCATCGTACTTACTTACTTACTTATATAACTTACTCAAAAATATAGGGGGTTCGATTGACTCAATCACCCCCAATACTTGTTTGTACAATATATCTTCTCGGTACACTTTGGGGTTAACTGAGTCAGTCACCCTCTCTAGCCATTTCAGACATAGCATTCTCAGCCAACACCCTCATGAGAAAGGTTAAGGTTCCCCCGGTAACCGGTGACTCCACCGGTCCCTACTTAATGTGGTATCACAATGGACCCAAGCGGTCTAAGTGTGTCCTGACCCTATCAGGACAGCCACCTTTACCTAACCCAACCTAACCTGCTTATTTAATTAGGTGGCTCTACAGTTCGGGATAAACCTGGACCTCAACTAACAAGCATCTCCATTTAGGTCGGCCTTTAGCTAATTGCCTCCAGGTGCGCACTCCAAGTTGGCGGAGGCCCCCTTGAACTTCTGCGCGCCACCTACGGCGAGGAGGCCCTTTACTGCGTCGTCCCTCCAGGTAAGATTAGAAGACTGCGGGCCGGAGCGTTAGTGTTCATCTGCTCTACATATCCTAGCCATCTCAGACGTCTTACGCGCAGTTTTTCGACTGGGTCGATGTCGCTGTAGACCTCATATAGTTCGTCGTTGAATCTTCTCCTCCAAAACCAGTCAACGCAAACGGAACCGAATATCTTTCGAAGAATTTTTCTCTCGAAGCGACCAAGGATATCTTCATCCACTTTCAATAAAGTCCATGGTTCAATCCCGTAAAGCAGGACTGGGATGATCAGAGTCTTATACAGACTCTCATTAGTTGTTCGAGATAGGGCTTCACTGTTGAATTGTCTTATAGGAACAAAAAAGAACAGCGATTGATAAGAGTCATTGTTCGCTGGTATCATTGTCAGAATTAATAGCAGAGCCAAGGTTTCCTTGCTACCTCGAAGTTGTAGCTGCTCACTGTGACGTTCTGTCTAATTCGTCGATGTTGATTGTCCCTTCTTGTTGACAGCATGTACGGCATTTGGTTTTGCTTATTTTGGCCGCTTCTGCTTCAATGCCTGCAAACGCACCGATGACAGTTCAATTGAGTTCTACAATATCAACTAGTATGATTCATTCAGAAATCGAGTCGGTAGTAAGAGTTAACTTTTCGTCGGTTTTTGTACTTTGGGCTAAATGGGCGCTGTATATGAAACGATTGATTAGGACTAAGAAATTGTGGTTTGACTTGGAGCTTGAATCCTGCGTATGTTCTTTCTAGGAGAGCCTCACATAGGTTACATTCTTCGGGTTTTGAATCTACGTATACATGTCATGAGAACTACCTTACGAATAGACTATTCCGCGTCAAATGTGGAAACGAATATTCAGATTTTAAGGAAATAATGGCTGGGGTGCCGCAAGGAAGCGTTCTTGGTTCAGTTTTTTATCTATTATACACTCGTGAAATACCGCAAGTAGATGGCACTGAGTTAGCTACATTTGCCGACGACGCTGCTATCTTGGCAGTAGGTAAAACGGTCGAAGATACAACCGTAAAACTGCAAGAAGCTTTGAATACAGTAAATGAATGGACAAAGGTTTGGCGAATCGCACTCTACGAGACCAAATCTTCTTCTTCTTCTTCTTCCTTTTATCAGCGAGGTTATGATCCGAAAACTAGGGATCACAACCCTCCCACTTCACCGCATTTCTACTGATCCGCCTGTGGGGTTCGCCTATTTGACCTCAGAAAATATCGGCAGGCCTGCCGATTTTGGATCACTCGGTTACTGAGGCCAATGAAATGCCGATGTCGTCGCATTTGTCTGATCCAGGCGTTTATAGGCCTGCCTTTACTACATCGCGATGTCTTTGGAACGCGCATAGATATTGCCTTTTTTACAGGGTTCAAATGATCTCTTCTTTGGACGTGGCAATACCAGCTGAGCCGGTCGCGCTCTAATTTTCGTACGACGGTTTCCTTGATGTGAAAGCTTCCACGGATCTTCGAACTTCTTATTCGATCAAGCTTGGTCACTCCTGCTGTCATGCGAAGCATCTTCATCTCAGCTGCCGTTAATTTACTCTCATACTTTTTGTACATCGTCCAACATTGTGAACCGTATGTGAGCGCTGGACGTACAACTGCGGTGTAGAGCCTTCCTTTCAACTTAGGGGGCATTTTTCTGTCACAGAAGATAGCGGAATTTTCTCGCCACTTCATCCACCCTACGCTTACACGATGATTGATGTCGTCATCACAAGTTGCTTTGCTTTTGATCATAGATCCTAGATATTTGAACTTTTCGCACTTAAGAAGCACTGTTCCATTCAAATAAATGTCTGGAATAGGCCTGAGTGGATCAGAGAACGGGCAGCACAAGTACTCTGTCTTTTTTGAACTAATGCGATACCCATTTCCCTCCAAAACGTCCACCCACACATCAAGTGCTCGTTGCAGGGATGTAGGATCCTCACTTATGATGGCTCCATCGTCAGCAAAAAATAACTGATGTACCTTGGGGTCCATCACTTTACCTTCAAGCAGATAATCAAGGACTGTAATAAAGAGCAAAGGACTTAAAACGCTTCCCTGGTGTACCCCGACTTTGATTGGGAACTCTTCGGTTACTCCAGCGGGGCATCTTACTTTTGTATTTGCTCCTTCGTACATGTCCATAATCATCTGTACATAGGTTTCTGAAACCCCTCGGTGTCTTAGCGCCACCGATATCAGATCTCGTGGTCGTCTCTCGAATGGCTTTTCAAAGTCAACCAATACAATATGCAAATCCCTTAAGGAATCACGATGCTTTTCCATTATGATCCTTATACTTTGGATTGCATCTGTGGTTGATTTACCCGAGACAAACCCGCACTGATCATCAGATAGCCGTATTATTTTTCGCAGTCGGCCACCTAATACCCGCTCAACGATTTTCATGGTGTGTGACATCAGCTTGATCGAACGGTAGTTATCACAGTTTCGCGTATCACCCTTCCCTTTGTGTACAGGGAGAAGGTAACTTTCCCTCCATTCATTCGGCATTGGATCACCTCTCACGAATTTGGAGATGAGAATTCTGAGCCATCTGAACCCGATGTCTCCCATCTTTTTCCAGAACTCAGAGGGTATCTCGTCTGGCCCAACCGCTTTTCGTTTTTTGGAGTATTTGACCGCCTCACTAACTTCTTCGACTGTAATGTCGGGTATTTCTTCACAGTTAGGGGTGGCTCTTGGAAAGTATAGCCGGGGAAACTGTACATTCAAAAGCTCTTCACAATACTGCCGCCACCTCTGCAGAATTTTGTCGTCATCCACAAGAAGCTGGCCATGAGCATTGCTAATGACTATTCACTATTATTCACTATTATTAGAGGGGCACTTTGACCAAGCTTTGAAAGCCGCTTTCTTCTCATTTATCACTTTCTTAGCTTCATCACTCCACCACCATGTTTCTTTGGCGTGTTGATGGTGGCCTTTTGAAGCTCCTAGCAGTGATTTGGCCTTCTTTAAGCAAGTTCGCTGTAGGGAATCCCACATATTTTGTGCTCTGCACTCTTCATCCTCAGCTCCGTTGATGGTGTGAGAGAGGTAATTTTTCATTACGAAAACAAAAGCATCGCCTTTTTCTTTGTCCATATTGTACCACTTGATTTTCTCAGAGACCCCTGTTTGTTTGCTTTTCTTTGGTGTTTTCATAAAAATTTCTGTTAGCAGGAGACGGTGTTGACGAGCGATTGCCTCTCCCAGGATCACTTTGCAATCTTTTACCCGAGGCTTCATGAAACTGGCTACCAAATGGTAGTCAATCTGAGTTTCATCTCCACCACTGCTGTAAGTGATCAGGTGTCGGCTTTGTTTGATGAACATGGTATTTAACACGATAAGACCGTGTGATTTGCACATGCTTAGGATGTCTTCACCAGGAAGGTTCCTGGTGCCATATCCTTGTCCTCCATGGCAGTCTTCATAGTCTTCGTTTGATTTCCCGACATGTCCATTCAAATCTCCTCCCACAAACAGAAATTCTTCCTTTGGGATGTTCTTAAGGAGATTGTGGAAATCTAGCCAAAATGCATCTTTATCTATCTGATTGCACCCATTGTGGGGAGCATATCCACTGACAATATTCCACACCTCTCCTTGTATTACTAGTTTGAGAGACATCAAACGGTCGCTGGACTTCGAAATGCTCAAGACGTTTCCAAGTAGCTCTGCCGCAAGGATGATACCGATTCCGTTCCTAGCCTTTTCCGTTCCGTAGTAGAACATCTTGTAATCTTTTGTCCTAACGTCCAAGAAACGCGCCCGATTCCCGGTGTTTTTCCATTTCGTCTCTTGGACACACAAGATGTCCACCCGCCTTCTATTCATCATCTCTTCCAGCTCGTAACTTCGACCGGTCATGCTTCCAACGTTCCAACTCGCGACCCTTAAATTGCGTCCAAACTGTTTCATTATGTTGCTAGCCCCCGGAATCCGTATAGCTCTGACCCGAACATTTCTACTCGGTCCAGGATCAGTACCATGCACAGCAGTGGTAGTGCCTGGCGGGGTAGTGCCTTTCCTTTTTGCAAGTATTATCATAATGATACAGTTTTGCAATACAATTTTTGCACCATATTGCGATGGTGTTTGTTGTTTGACACGTGCATGCTCCTGTTTTAGTATTGTTTGATCTTTCTTTTATGACACCGGTGATCTCCAGTCGTGTCAACCCACGGACTCGCATGCACACTTGTGGGAGGGTTTTTATGGTAGTATATGTGTCGCTAGGCTCACTTGGGTGTTATATTGCCTAGATCTGATTTGTCCCCTTAGTCGCCTTTTACGACAAGCGCTAGTTGTTGGGTGATATTCTTAACCCGTCCCTGCACGGGGCTCTACGAGACCAAATCTGTTCATGTAAATTTCACTTATGAGAAGATAAATAATTTGCCGATCTTTTCGAACTCGGTTCAAATTCTGTTTGCAAACGAGGCTAAGTATCTTGGAATGACACTTGATGCAAAGCTGAAATGGAAAACGTACGTAAAGATAAAACGCGAAGAACTAGATAATAAATGTAGAGAAATGTATTGGTTACATGGAAAATATTCCAAGCTTAATATAGAGAACAAAAAGATTTTATATAAGCAAGTGCTAAAGCCTGTTTGGACATATGTTATACAACTCTGGGGTTGTCCCAAAATAAGTAACATTAAAATTTTACAAACTTTTAAAAACAAAGTGCTAAGAGGTATTGTTAATGCTTCATGGTATATCAAAAACAGCGATATCCATAGAGATCTTGGCATTAAAACAATCGAAAACGAAATCTAAAACTACGCGAGAAAGCATAAAAGTCGACTAGAAAGTCACGTAAATATTACAGTCCTCCAAGTTTTGGATGAAAGAAATTTACTACGCCGTCTACAAAGAACCAAACCTTTAGATTTAGCGTGATAAGTAACCGCGTCTAAACTGCGGAGCTAGCAGGAACTTCTAATGGGAAGGTACCTGCAAAACGTCCTTATTTCGTCAAATGAAAACTACTTGATAAGTCGAATAGTTGTAGTAAAAAATATAAACAAGTGTGTTTTGAAGGGAGGTTTTTTAGTGGGTAAGAATCCCGCACCACTATGAGCACGCGCTGTAGATCCTCATAGTGTCTTGCTGAAGACTTTCACCTACCATTGAAAAAAAAAAAAAAAAAAATGTCATGAGAACTAAGTTTTATAACATTTCTGACCGTCCTTTCAATAAGAAGAATGATTATTTTTAGAGTACTGATCAAAGAAGAAATCATTTTACCTAAAGGCAGGAGACGAATCTGAGATATTTATGATTTTAGCCACTAACGC
Organism: Brachypalpus laphriformis; assembly: GCA_945910035.1. NCBI lineage: Eukaryota > Metazoa > Arthropoda > Insecta > Diptera > Syrphidae > Brachypalpus > Brachypalpus laphriformis. The sequence continues at coordinate 286,795,175 of OX246754.1, forward strand.
TCTACCACTGAGCTATTCCTGGATGACTATTTTTCCGGCCAATTCTCCAAAATCACCATTTGTTGGTATATGTGCTGTCTCCTGTGGGTTTTAGCTGAAAGAGAATAGTATGTCATAGACAATGGAATGATAGTCTCGTGTTTTGCATTAAGACTAGCTTAGCTTGTGATACCAGTTACACATGGACTAACTAAGAAAACTAACCGGAGCTTTCTATAAAGCGAAGGATACTACTGACGTTTATTTTGGACAAGTAGCCAAGGTTATCTAAGAAAAAGGCCCTAAGCTGTAGTAGTCTCTTTTGTGTTATGCTGGACAGGTGCAGAGGAAATGGAGGATGGTTTCGTCCTCGTCTTCATCCCTGCAGCTCATGCAGAAAATGTTTGACACGAGATCTAACCATATGAAGACATCAATAGTGGTGCTGATATGATCGCTTCAACGCTTCTGATCCAGCCTAGGCCAGATCCGTCTGGAAATATACAAACATATTTGGCACAACTCGGATCACTACCTAATTGTAGCCAAGGTACGGATGCGGATATCCACAACGGAGCGAAATCAACGAAATACTGTGAGGAAATTTGACGTCGAAAAGCTACAATCGCAAGAGACCGCCAGAACCTTTGCCGATCGTGTTTCTTCTAATCTCAATCTAAGTTCTATGCCGCCAGCAGCAAATGCGGAAGACCAGTGGCAGCGTTGCCAACAAGCCACCTGAGATGCCGCCTCTGATGTACTGGGTTTCTCTCGGCCACCACAACGAAACCCCTGGTTTGATGAGGAATGCCGGCAAGCACATGCAGCAAAACAAGAGGCGTACAAAGCGCTGCATAGAAGGACTAGAGCTGCTTACGAGTTCTACGTGCACAGGAGAAAAGAGGAACATCGACTTCTCAGAAAGAAGAAAAAGGAGCATGAGAAGCGCTCGATCGAGGAGATTGAGAGACTTTATTGCAGGAATAATGTTCGAAAATTTTACCAAAAGGTAAAAAGAACATGCCAGGGTTTCAAAGCCAGAACAGAAGCCTGCAGGGACGAAAATGGCAACATAGTAGTAGAATCGCAGTCGAGTAGTAGATGGCAGTCAAAATTCCCCTCAACCCGATCATAATGAAGTGAGGATAGCGATATCTAAACTCAAATCCAACAAATTTTCAAGGCAGGAGGAGATGAGTTGGTAAGGAGCATGCACCAGCTCATCTATAAAATCTGGTCGGACGAACGTATGCCCGATGAATGGAACCTCAGCATCGTTTGCCAGATCCTGAAGAAAGGAGACCCTCTGAACTGAGCCAACTACAGAGGTATAAGTCTCCTCAACATCGCATATAAAATCCTGTCTGCCGTATTATGTGAACGCCTAAAACCGATCGTCAACAACCTGATAGGTCCTTATCAGTGCGGTTTCCGGCCTGGAAAGTCCACCATTGACCAAATATTCACACTACGGCAGATCTTGGAAAAAACCCATGAATATAAAATCGATACGCACCACCTCTTTATCGATTTCAAAGTTGCCTATGATAGCGTGTATAGAGACGAGTTATACAGAGCCATGTCTAGTCTTGGCATCCCTGTCAAGTTCGTCCGTTTGTGCAGAATGACGATGGAGAACTCTCGCTGCTTCATCAAAGTCGGTAAGAACATCACCGAACCGTTCGATGTCAGGAAAGGTCTTAGACAAGGTGATGCGCTATCATGCGATCTCTTTAACATAGTACTTGAGAGAATTGTACGAAACTCACAAGCCAACACCGGAGGTACAATCTTTTACAAGTCTGTACAACTACTCGCTTATGCCGATAACATTGACATAATCGAAAGAACTCAGCGGGCAGTCAATGGGGCATTTACGAGTATTGAGATCGAGGCAGCAAAGATGGGTCTAGCGGTCAATGAAAGCAAAACAAAATACATGCTGTCTACAAAAAAGGACACCCAACATCGGCGTCTTGGACAAAACCCCACAATAGACAGATATAATTTTGAGGTAGTAAAGGATTTTGTCTACCTAGGCTCTATGGTGAACTCCGCAAATGACATCAGTAGGGAGATCACACGAAGAATTACTCTTGCCAATCGTTGTTTCTATGGGCTAAAACGGCAATTGAGTAGCAAAGCCCTATCTCGAACTACTAAGGTAACTCTTTATAAGACTCTAAACATCCCAGTCCTGCTGTATGACGCAAAGGCATGGGCTTTGACAAAACCGGATGAGGATGCCCTTGGTTATTTCGAGAGAAAAGTTCTTCGAGCGATCTTTGGTCCCGTCTGCATAGACGGTGAGTGGAGGAGAAGGTACAATGCCGAGCTATACGACCTGTACAAGGACATCGACTTAGCCAGAAGAGTTCACATACAGCGACTAAGATGGCTGGGTCATTTAGAGCGGATGGAGCCCAACGTTCCCGCTAAGAAAGTTTTCGAATCCACCCCGGATGGACGACGCAGTAGAGAACGACCTCGCGGTAGGTGGCGCAAACAAGTGGAGGGGGACCTCAACCAACTTGGCGTGCGCAACTGGAGGCAGCTGGCTCGTAATCGTGCTAGCTGGAGAGGTTTGTTGGTTGAGGCCCAGGTCCACCCCGGACCGTAGCGCCATCTAAGTAAGTAAGTATTTGGCACAGCAGCCCATGTCTGGTATGGCTGATAGCGTCCAGCTGTAAGAGTCTACATGAAGCGAGCGATATAACCACAACCTGCTTCGCATCAAACACGTGTGTGTATTGTAAGCTGATGGCAATGGTAACTAATATTCCGCTAGGCGATGCTAAAGCCATACTAGTCTTCTACAGAAATGCAATAATAAAGTTCAGCTTAAAACCGCTTCAGCCAAGTTCTGTCGATGTATTCAATATTGTTGTAGATAACCACGTGTTCTTACAGAAATGACTCGACTACTATTTGGAACCTGACGAAGATCGTTCTATTTGTAAATTGCACATTAGTTTTTTTTTGTATACAGGATATCCATTTTTCCATTGACGAGGTTATCAAATTTGTATCTGGAAACACTGTGCTGAATAACATTTGCAAAGTGATTCGTAAGTAGCTCAGTCAGTGCGACTAACCTGCCACGTGCAAACGTGTAAACAAAATTGTTAATCTTCAGAATAATTAAATCATAGATTCAAAGTGTAACGGAAAATTAAAGTCCATTTGGCCATCTATCGGAAAAATTAGAAAGTTACATGAGATATGGTTTTGTTATTAGGTATACACAAATGAATGTGGCACTTGATGCTTGTCTATGATAGTACCAGTGTTAGAACCATAGCAGATGTGGTTGAGGTACATAGTGGATGAACTGTGGGTTGCGGGTAAATACACATTTTTTTCTGGGATTCCGGTTAGAATTTGAAGTGCTCATTGCCAATAATTTCATTATAATGCAATCTGAAAATTTAAGTAAATACTCGTATGTGTGTATGCTTATTTCTCATATGAATGAATGAGTATTGAGGGTGTTCAATAACACCAGTTGTATAAACAAAGCTGGTCGGAGAGAATATTCCGTGTGAGCTACTGGGCGGCCACTTAATTTTCGAAAACAAAGTGCAAAAGGGTAGTGAAGCGCAGAAGTGCAAAGCGTTATAAAAATTAAACAACAAAACATTTTGGATTAGTATTTAAAAAATGTATGAGATGAATAGTAAGCATTTGAAAAAAAGGCAGCTTATTCAAAGTGGCCTTTTGCTTTAACGCAGTGCATGCCCTCGAATGGTGTGGCCACTAGGCTACAGCGGCACGCACGGGGTATGTACAACGCTGTTGTGATTAAAGCACTTTCGAGGCTCATTAAATTTCGGTGGAGTCTCTTGCGGGCCATAAGTACTCCTCAACACTGGCGACAAAGAATAAACCAAACTATTCAAATCTGGGCTTCCTTAAGTCCAATCATCGGATGTAATAAAAGTAGGTATGATGATTCTAGGTCATTGCTGATTTGTTCTGACTTAATGTATTTACTGGAGCATAGTCTTGCTGCGAAACCTATCTTGCTCTATTAAAAAGGGTATTCCTCAAGCATGTAACGACGCCCCTAGGACAGCTTCTTGGTACATCTTCGGCCCAGTTTAAACCCCATTTTCATAAAAATGGGGAGGAGTAGCTCCCTGATGGGATACCCCCACCAAACTATTATCGAAGCAGGATTTTGGTTGCGCTGAACCCTAGGAACTGTATTTTTTGCTTCTTTAGATGTCCTTGAGTAGTTCTTATCGTTTTGTTTATTAAAAACTTCCTCGACGGTGAAACTCGTTTCGTCCGTAAAAATGATATTTTCGTGGCTGTTGTTCGCGTGCCAGTGTAAGAGTCACTTGTATCTTTCAAGTCTAATTTGCCTTAAATTAGGCATCAATAGATATTAAGTTGACCGATAAAAAGCTTTTATGTTGATATCATCCCGAATAAACTGGTGGATATATCAAGAACATAATTTTGTGTTTTCAAAGGGGATTTCTTCGAATTCACTTACAGCTTTTACAACCGCGGTCGTGAGGGCAACGAGCGGACGACCACTTTTTGGTCTCTCTTCTAGTTAAGGCGATTCAACAAATCGATTTATAGTTCTGTTTTGATATCACGATCAGTTTTACTAATTGAAAAATGTGGGTTACATTTTTTCGTACTTATGCAATGCTATAACAACAATTCGATTTTCTGTCATACCCCACTCCATTATAGTCGATCAGAGGCTAAAACTAAACTGGATGATATTTATTGGGTTTTGTATTATGTGTTCTAAAGGCAAAACGTAACAGTACAATGCATAAATTCATCGTCATACAGTTTACGCTGGAAGTTTTGTATAAGAACTTTTAACAGGAATAGGTAGCTCTTTTACTCTATAGGAAGTTTTGGAAGTCAACCATCCTTTTCTCTGAGTAAATATCTACTCTTTCTAAGCTCTTTCTAAACAAGAATTCCATAATCCACCTGTTACAAGATTTATGCATTGTATACCTTTTTTTTGTTTTTGAGGTAGATAGGGAGGAAGACAGAGACTGACTCCTGGAGCACTGCGACCTAGAAAGATCTTTTGTACTATCCCCTGGTTAATTGATTTTGAATTTGTCAACTAGCTGAATTCAAGTTCATTAATGAAGCCAAGAATAGTTCGAGCTGAAGAAGAGGTGACGTCAGAAGGTGATGTAACGCCTTTATTAAAGTGCTTTAGCCTAAGTCTGGCTATGGCCGGGCAATCACAGAGTATGTGATGGGCTGTTTCGGTGTCTTCAAGACAGAGATGGCACGTTTCCAATTAAACACGGCCCATTTTCTTGAGATGGTAGTTGAGAGAGCAATGTCCAGTACGGAAGTCAGTAAGGATCTTAGCATTCTGTTTGCTCATTGATAGAATGTCTCTAGTTCTATTTTTTGAGAAGTTAATAAATTTCTTGGAATGCCTTAGGCCGGGTTGAGCAATCCAATGAGAGAGCATTTGTTCACGTTCCCAGCGGAGTAGCTCTATTTTAAGCTGGCTGGTGGGTAAACCGCAGAAGGGTTCAGGTCCAATATAAAGTGATTGGGCACCTAGTCTGGCAAGCTTATCAGCCGCTTCATTACCAGGGATACCTTTGTGACCGGGGACCCACATTAGTGTGATATTATTGTGTGCAGCAAGCTGCAAAAGCGTCTGGAGACAGTTCCAAACCAGCTTAGACTTATAGTCAAAGGACGTGAGGGCCTTAAGTGCTGCTTGGCTATCTGACATTATATTAATATGTGATCTTCGAAGGTTTCGTCTAATGCATTCTCTGGCGCAGAGCTCGATGGCATAGACCTCTGCTTGGAAGATAGTAATAGATTGACCTAGTGGTGTAAAGAGTTTGTAGTTGGGGCCAAAGATACCAGCTCCAACCCCATTTGACATTTTTGAACCATCAGTGTACCAATTGATTTGAGATCTTGATTGGGGGATTTGAGGATAATCCCAGTAGCTGCGGTCAGGTATGTTTACTGTGAAGGGGTGATTGAGGTGGATTCTTTTGGGCATGAAGTCTGAGATGCATACTGCTGGACAAGTAAGTAGCGGAATTTTCTCAAGGATCTTCATGTGGCCAACTAATTCGGAATTTGTATTGTTGCATAAAAGGTGAAGCTTTAGAGCACTGACAGCAGCAGTCTTCATAATATTTATGTGTAGGGGTGGAAGGTTTAAGAGAACTTCCAGCGCAGCTGTTGGGCAGGTGCGCATTGCGCCCGTAATTCCTACACATGCTAGTCTCTGCACTTTTTGGAGGGCGGAGCGGGTAATGGTTTTGTTAACTTTATCCCACCATACTAGCGAAGCATAAGTTATTATCGGAACGATGATTGTGGTATAGGTCCAGTGGATCATTTTTGGATTTAATCCCCATTTTTTTCCGAAAAACTTAGAGCAGGCCCAGAAGGCTTTAGTAGCCTTCTCAGTGGTTCTGTTTATATGAGGTTTCCAATTTAATTTGTAGTCTAGAGTAATCCCAAGATATTTTGTTTCTTTTGAGAACACAATTTGAGTATTGTTTAGTGATAGTGCTTGAAGGCTTAAGTTTCTCCTCCTGGTGAAAGGAATGATTACGGTTTTTGCAGGGTTAACCGTTAGACCTTCTGACTGGCACCAGTTATTTACTTTGTTTAGGGCATGTTGCATTTGTTCAGAAATGCTCGATTCATCCTTGCCCTTAGCAATAATGACTACGTCGTCAGCGTAGCCCTGGGTGAGAAATCCAGAACTATTGAGGTTGTAAACATTAATGACCGATGATAATTCCTTAAGCCAGAACTTTGAGGTTGCTTAATGTTCACTATATTATTTCGCTCCAATCCAGAAAAGAATCGCAAGGCTGCTTTCTGATAGCTTTTGGAGCACTTGTAGGCAGAATAAGATTTTTTTTTTTTTTATAAATCACTAGCTGACCCTTGCTCGCCTTACTTCGTCCACATTTTAGTTGACGCTCATTTACTTGTTTTTTTAAATATAATTGCCAATTAAGTACAATACTGAAAATGTGTAAACTTAATTCTAACTTCTCAAGTGGGAATCCCCCACAGAGCATACACAAACCCGCACACAACACAGAACCAATCAAGCAGGTATAACGAAGAGTTCCATCCCCCAGCTACTTGGCTCTGCTCTTCATGATTGCGAAGATACATCTAAAGAAGAATAAAGGAAAGAAAAATAAATAAGAATGTTTTATTACCTCCGCTGAGTGCAGATAAAGAAAAAATTAATAATTCAATTTTGTATAAGATATTTTCGATTAGATCTCAGCTTGGCGGATCATAACAGAATATGGTATACACCATTCGTAGTTGCTGTTCAATTTCGTGTAGTAGTTCTTGCTTGGTGAGCTTTACATTTACAATTTTTTTTATAGGTATGTATAGATAGACTTTGACTATCTTGGGGGTTCCTACCCTCTCATTTCCCGAGATAAAAAGTATCCTAAACGCTAACGCAAGATATAAGCTATCACTCTGTCATCCGGGTAGCAGTTTTCGCTTGATATGTACGTGCATAGAAAGGCAAAAACTTTCGATGCTCTACAGTTTTATTATATGTTTGCCCAGGTTTTGCTCAATAAGTATCGAGACTGAAGTCATAATATGTGCAGTTAAGTTAGAACTTTTAGGAACATGACCCTCCCCAATCAATACACCGTTGTCAGCTGTTCGAAGCCGCTTGGGCCGCCTAAATTGTGCCGGAACGAAGTCCTTTCAGGCTCTTTATGATCCAAGAGACCAAAAAGATGTCGATGAGGGCCAAATCTGTACTGAAGGTTGGTTGGAGCAGCGTTGTTACGTTGTGCTTGACCAGTGCCTCTCTCACAACCAGGGACGTGCGACTGAGCTCATTGTCGTGATAGAGCATCCAGGTATCGGCGATCTCCATTCGGACGGGGCGGACCTTAATCCTCAAACGTTTGAGCAATATTGCGTAAAATTTAACGCAAAATTGAATGTTAGCTACAAAGATTGTGTATGTACAGTAAATATACATATATCAATGGCTTAATATACAATTTAATTTGTTTGGTGAAAAAAAATAAAAATTGAAATATCCCACTGAAAGTGCAAATAATTCAAACAGAAATATTTCTTTTGTAGATTTTTAAACTTTTTGTTAAAAAATATTTAATGTCTGATATAGAAATTATATATATGGATGCCGTGGTGTAAGTGATTAGTGTGTCGGATCACTACGCATGAGGTTCCAAGTTCGAATCCCAGAAAACACCAAAAAATTTTTTCACGGTCCCACCTCTCGCGAGCGTCTGACAAACATCCGAGAGTATTGTTGTCACGAGAAAGCTTCTCAAATCGCCGTTCGGATACGGCACTAAACTGCAGGTCCCTTCCACTCGTGTGAAAAATATAACGCACACAACATGAGTGGTTGCGAGAAGCTAGGCCCTTGCACTTTAAAAAACTGTAAAACCAAATATTTTTATTTTTTTTTTTTATAGAAATTATAGATTTGAAGAATCCTGAATCTGTAGGAAAGACCCGCATTCAAATCCGTTAAGTAGATTCGGAGTTTTTGTTTTACGTACATAAATACATCAAATCACATTTGCCTTTTATAAAAGCAAAGAAAAACGATAAAGGATAAGTTTAATAGTCTCCGTGGTTTTCGGCTTCAGTAGGAATGAGTAAATTTGAATTCGAATCTGCCATCTTAACAAATACGTAGATATAAACGTTTTCAAAAAAAATTATTAATTTCGCGGCTCAGGATTTTTACTATCATTCCCAAAAGAGCTTCTAAGACAGTCAATGGGTTGCTTCAACTGCAGTCATCCAGTTTTACGTCCGAAAATGACAATTTGTCTGTAAAAATGACAGTTTTTAGTTTAAAAATTGTACATACATATATTATGTACATTCAAAATCTATTCGATGATTGAACAAAATAAACTTAGAGAGGTCTTTCAGCTGATGGCAAATTCCCAACTACAGGGTGGCGCACCAATTGTGCTACAATAAGAAATTCAAATAACTTTTTTTTTAACCAATGTATTTCTTTTTTCTTTTTTTTTATTGTATAGAAAATTCATTTTATTTTATATAACTAATTGTTTTTGAAGATGATAGACCGTAAATGACCTTCATGCTCATCCACGCATATACGACACCTGATCAGAAAATTATTCATTGCGGCCTGAAGGGTTGAAGTCGGGATCGCCTCAATTATTGTTTTAATGGACTGCTTCAATTCAGTCAAATTCCTTGGTTTCGTTTTGTACACCTCCTGCTTGACATAACCCCATAAAAAAAAGTCTGGTGCAGTCAGGTCAGGTGACCTTGGGGGCCAGCGGAAAGTGGAGTTTCTGGATATTAATTCGTTTGGGAATTTTCGTTGGAGCTCCGCCATAACTGGTGTGGCTATGTGTGCAGTTGCTCCATCTTGCTGGAACCAAATGCTGTTGAAACGGATACGTCTTCGGCGCAGTTTTGGGTAAAAAAACTCCTTCAATATCTTTAAATAACGGTCCCCATTGACAGTTACTGTTACACGGATTTCTTCAAAGAAGTATGGCCCCACAATGCACCTTGATGAAACTGCGTACCACAAAGTGACTTGTTCTGGGTGCAGTTCCGTCTCATGGAGTATTTCTGGATTATATTCACTCCATATATGGCAATTTTGCTTGTTTACATTGCCGTTTAGATCAAAATGGGCCTCATCAGACATAAACAAGCAATTTATCAAGTTGTTGTCTTCTTCGGCCATTTCAATCATTTTTTGGCAAAATCCCAGGCGAATAGGCAAATTCAGAGGGTTTAACTAGCTTGTAATTTGGACTTTGTACGGAAACAAGTTTAAGTCATCATGAATTATCCGTTGTAATGACCGTCTGCTAACTCCAATTTGCGCCGATAAGTTTCGAGTCGAAATGCTTGGATTTGCCTGAATTGACGATGCTAAAGCCGCGATTGTGTCTTGAACCCGAACATAGGGATCTCGTCGGTACGGTCTTCGTGCGATGCTTCCAGATTCGGCAAACATGTTTACCAGCTTCATAATGGTCCATCTACTCGGGGGAGTGCCGCCAAACTCCCGCCTTAATTCCATTTGGACGGAAATAAAGGACTGCACAGCATGGTACCGCTGCACTATCCAAATCCTCTTTTCGGTATCCCAAGCATTCATTTTAATAAATCTAAATAGTAACCTGCCAAAAGAAAAAAAGTTACTTGATTTTTCAGTAGAGAGCCAGGAATGAACGGAAACGTTTAACTTAGTTGAGCTCTTTAGTACTTAAGTCTATACCTGGTTCTATTATCACATATACGAGTACAAACAACTTTCTCGGCTTGTTCAGCCAGAGCGTTTATACAATTTAGTTTGCAATGACGCACGCTACTCTCGACTTATATTAACTTTATTGGTATTGGGATTCAAGTTGACTTCTGCCCTCTATCAAAGTGCCTGCAATGCAAACTTGAAGTTGTTTTTTTTTTTCGATCAGTCTCAAGGCATTTATCCAGGTATCCGTCTCCAAGTATCTATGGGTCACGATCTCTGTCTCTTTATTCCAGTGCTCTTTTATGCTCGATAGTACAGCGTTTCGTTTACTTTTTTCCACATATAAGCTACCATAAACAGTTAACCCTGGCGTTAGGACTAGAGATCTTTTATCATTTACAACGACAAGAAAAACTATGGAGCTTATCGCAGGTAGTGCTTTCTTGCCTTCCACAGGCTTTCACATCTCGCTCACTGCTTATAAGTTCTTTAAATCTAAGCACTTTTAGAGATCAGTTTCGTTGGACCATCACTGCACTTTAGTTGAAACTTACGTCACTTTATTATAAGTCTTTTGCTCGAGCATATGGTGCAGCAAATGATAAAGCAATTAGCCTGGCAGAAATCTTTACCAAATCCTTTCCGAAATCATATCTGAGGGCTTTAGAAACTTACTATATATAAAATTATATGATTTATAGCTTATATGGAAACGGTTGTATTTTCAACAATGGTGGTGCTTCTTGGTCTCGTCCTAAATGTGAATTAAGTCTAGTTTATGTCGCACAAACTCAAGCCCAGTGGTCAGTGCACCACACCACTTAGTGAGAGAATAAAGATTCGAACACTAAAAAACATCAAAATGATCGCATCACAAGTAAAACTTTCCGAGAGCGAAACTTTCAGAAAGAACCTTCTCAAAAACCACTCTTTACATACGGCATACAGCTGCAGGTCCTTTCTAGTCCTGCAGCAAATAAAACACGAATAACCCATATGGTTGCAAGAAACTAGACCCTAATATTTTGCTGGTTATCCTACTGTTCCAAATCAAGTTTCGGACCTATACCGAGATCCCCAAATTGATGAATAATAAGAATACATATAGAGTCTCACTACACCATGCTGGCCCCATTTTCCATCTGATAATTTTAAGCACCCTTCACTCTACTTCCTACAGCAAGTGCGCTTGAAACAAAGAACCCTTTATATTCAATGGTAATGAAACGGACGATTGGCATGAATTACAAAGCAAACATGTAAACGACCCTCATCCCATCCAACTCATCCCATTCCTCACATCTCCAGCATGGGTATTGGGAAGATTCAATTTCGCTGCCAATCAATCATGTGTTAAATCTTCAGGAAGAAAGTGTCAGCATAGGCTTTCAGCATCAGTTACAGACTCAACCGATTGTTTGACGAAAAAAACAAACCGCCTCGACGTCGTGTTCGTTTGTCCGCCTATGGTCGACCGTTCTCGAATTTCACAATGTTGTTTGAATAAAACTCCCGTGTCCTTTGCATACATCGTCCGTTCTAATTTCGTAAACATCCGTAACGCACACAGAGGACAAAACAGAGAGATTAGAATTTTAGTTGGTGACATTCATGCGATTCAGCACAAATGTCTAGACGCCAGACTAGGAGCCAATTATCCTTGAGCGTACCACACAGCATTATCCTTGTTTATCAATATCTACGTACAGCAACTGACTGCGGTTAATGCAGGATTCACTTGCGCACTCGTCGGTTGTATAATATGAGTTCTGATATGGGAACCAAGTTCAAGTGGTCTGAAGACATCTAAACGTTTGGAACGAAATTTGTCAATTTGAAATATCGCGCGGGTGACATTTGTGGCCGCTGCCAACGTTACACCATCGCACAGAGGGTTCGGTAGAGCAATGCCGCCTCTCCTCGACAACGGGTGAAATATTAAATAAACAAATAAAAGGGATCAGATGCACTGTGGGCTCGGAAAATTTCCGAAAGGAAACCTAAAATTAGTGAAAGGATTTTATGATGGAATCTCAAGTGGTAATTAGGCGGTTACACTAAGGGAATTTTACTGCATAAAGTGATGGCCAATTAATTTATTACCCTTTAAAGGTCAATTATTATGAAAATTTATTGTAGACGTTTCTTATATGGTACTTTTAAAATAATGCATGAGGATGGTAAACATAAGAACAAAAGCGAACCGATTGCATGAGAACTGATTACAAACTTTTAAACAATAGCTAATGTCCAACCACCAGTAATCGCCCTCTTTTACCATTTTTCTTTAGAGTAATAAAACTGTGTAAAATTCTGCTTTAAAAACTTTTAATAAGAATATATTCCAAATATGTATGCAAAAAAATTCATCGATAGTGCTAAAGCAGTGCAGTTCGGGGCGAATCATTTTATGGCCGAGGGTGCAAATGCGAAAACTGCATTTTTCCAGTTTTCCGGGTGACTGGTGATGCTGAGGAGGTTAAGGTTTTACTATAATATGTATGAATTTGTATACCTTAAGTACGTATTCCACGCACCGGTCCTTAGCTTGCTCACCCAATAAATACAAGAGATTAGAACTGGAAAAGTCACTTATGAGTGACAAGCCGGTCCCTAAACTGCAATTTTTACAACAGCAACTGTCAACTATATGCATATCTGTACTTGGGGTTCGATTACATCAAAAAATAAATACAAATATTTGGCGCAACAGCTCTTTAAAGTGCCAGGGCCTAGCTTCTCGCAATCACTCATGTTGTGTGCGTTATATTTTTCACACGAATGGAAGGGACCTACAGTTTAATGCCGAATCCGAACGACGATTTAAGAAGCTTTCTCGTGACAACAATACTCTCGGATGTTTGTCAGACGCCAAGCCACTGCAAGTATGTACACTGAGATTTCTCAGTCCACATCCCACCGAAGATTGTTAAGGTTCCCCAAGGTACCCAGTAACTTCCGGTTTTTAAAACATATGGTATTACAATGGACTTAATCCTGGTCAAAATGTGCCAAACATAACCTAACATACGCTTTAAGTATTCCATATCTTGCCTAGTAGGTAAGTATAGACTGATTTCAATCTTGTTTCCAATTGACAGGTACCATGAAAAATTAATGGCAAGGCGACTACTTGGCTTGAGAAGCGTGACATCTTACATCCAATACCGTACGACTTTCAGAAGAATAGAAGTACAACTAAACTGCTGGTGGAATTTACGAATCTTCTTCTTCTTCTTCCTTTTATCAGCGAAGCTATGATCCGAAAACAAGGGATCACAACCCTCCCACTTCACCGCATTTCTACTGATCCGCCTGTGGGGTTCGCCTATTTGACCTCAGAAAATATCGGCAGGCCTGCCGATTTTGGATCACTCGGTTACTGAGACCAATGAAATGCCGATGTCGTCGCATTTGTCTGATCCAGGCGTTTATAGGCCTGCCTTTCCTACATCGCGATGTCTTTGGAACGTGCATTGATATTGCCTTTTTAACAGGGTTCAAATGATCTCTTCTTTGAACGTGACAATACCAACTGAGCCGGTCGCACTCTATTTTTTGTACGATGGTTTCCTTGATGTAAAAGCTTCCATGGATCTTCGAACTTCTTATTCGATCAAGCTTTGTCACTCCTGCTGTCATGCGAAGCATTTTCATCTCAGCTGCCTTTAATTTACTCTCATACTTTTTGTACATCGTCCAACATTGTGAACCGTATGTGGGCGCTGGACGTACAACTGCGGTGTAGAGCCTTCCTTTTAACTTAGGGGACATTTTTCTGCCACAGAAGTTAGCGGAATTTTCTCGCCACTTCATCTACCCTACGCTTACGCGATGATTGATGTCGTCATCAGAAGTTGCTTTGCTATTGATCATAGATCCCAGATATTTTAACCTTTCGCACTTGGGAAGCACTGTTCCATTCAATTAAATGTCTGGAATAGGCCTGAGTGGATCAAAGAACGGGCTGCACAATTACTCTGTCTGCAATACCCATTTCCCTCCAAAACGTCCACGCACACATCAAGTGGCGGAATTTACGAATGTTATAAATGAAAGCCTTAATAAAATTTATCATGTTCTGGTACTTTTCATGGACTTCAGTAATGCATTCGATACGTTAAGCAATTCAAACTTGATAACACGCACTGGAGAGACTGTCAATTCGAGGGATATTGATGGACTGGCTAAGGGGCTACCGGGTAACAAGTGTTTTCATGGTAAACTTAAAGAAACCGTCAAATGCGTAGTTCCGCAAGGATCAAAACTAGGACCAACACTCTTTATCCTGTATACTACACTCTCTTTATCCTGTTACTTCTCGGATTTTATAGCAGTTTTCCTTTTTTCGTATACATACCATACCTTGATAGTGATCCAACAGAAATGTCTCGAAACTACAAAGAACATTATTCAAGTCGAGCTTAACAAGTCAATTGAAAGGTGCTATGAAATCGGGCTTGTAATAAATTCAGATAAAATGACATGGACCACATCACAAAAGATATGGTTGAAATATTTGAAAACTACAAGAACGTGAATGCAACCATAGATAATTATTTTATTTGGAATGAACTTCCCTTAGACCTTAAGAAAGTTTTGTTCGCGCTAACCTATCTCAAGAACTCAAGGTCCACCCCGTTATCTAACTAATGTCCTTCCTTCCAAGACCGAGTTCGTACCTATGTATATATTTTACAGTGGATGCGCAGTGACTAGGTGGGATACACTGACACAACAGAATGCTTCAAAGTCAATGGGTCCCTCCGTGTACCAGCAAGGTTGTGTTGTGATAGGTGTGGTTCTTTCAAACTATGACTATCTGTGAAAAAGTGAAAATATAGAAGTCAATAGACATCTACATAGCGGAAGCAGCGTAGTTCGAATTTAAGATGCTTCACTTAAAAGCATTTGAGAGCTGTTCTAACGTTTTTGATGAAAAGTACATGAAGTATTATGTACTCAGTTTTTGCTATTATTGCTTAGCTTGTTGCTCTGATCCACTCAGGCCTATTGAATGAATGAATATTTGGCGCAGCTCTTTAAGTGCCAGGGCCTAGCTTCTCGCAACCACTCATGTTGTGTGCGTTATATTTTTCACACGAATGGAAGGGACCTACAGTTTAATGCCGTATCCGAACGGCGATTTGAGAACCTTTTTCGAGACAACAATACTCTCGGATGTTTGTCAGACGCTCGCGAGAGGTGGGACCGTGAAAAAACTTTTTGGTGTTTTGTAGGATTCGAACTCGGAACCTCACGCGTAGTGATCCGACACACTAACCACTTACGCCACGGCGCCCACTCAGGCCTATTCCAGACATTTATTTGAATGGAACAGTGCTTCCCAAGTGCGAAAAGTTCAAATATCTGGGATCTATGATCAATAGCAAAGCAACTAGTGATGACGACATCAATCATCGCGTAAGCGTAGGGTGGATGAAGTGGCGAGAAAATTCCGCTACCTTCTGCGACAGAAAAATGTCCCCTAAGTTGAAAGGAAGGCTCTACACCGCAGTTGTGCGCCCAGCGCACACATACGGGTTACAATGTTGGACAATGTACAAAAAGTGCTTGACAGCAGGAGTGACAAAGCTTGATCGAATAAGAAGTTCGAAGATCCGTGGAAGCTGTCACGTCAAGGAAACCATCGTACAAAAGATAGAGCGCAACCGGCTCAGCAGGTATTGCCACGTTCAAAAAAGAGATCATTTGAACCCTGTTAAAAAGGCAATATCAATGCATGTTCCAAAGACATCGCGATGTAGGAAAGGCAGGCCTATAAACGAGTGGATCACACAAATGCGACGACATCGGCATTTTATTGGCCTCAGTAACCGAGTGATCCGAAATCGGCAGGCCTGCCGATATTTTCTGAGGTCAAATAGGCGAACCCCACAGGCGGATCAGTAGAAATGCGGTGAAGTGGGAAGGCTTGTGATCCCTTATTTTCGGATCATAACCTCGCTGAAAAAGGAAGAAGAAGATTGCTTAGCTTGTTGCCACATATAATAAAAATTACTACTTATAATCATAAAAGGCACCATAAAACTATTTAAAATAATATCTGTTTGAAAATCAACGAGATTATGTACCTACACTTTGACGGGACGGATATCAGGCTTAGGATCACTAACGTTTTCCATATGCAACTCATTTCGAATGCCACACAAAATTGAATGGTATCAGTGCGTCGCCTATGTCGATTCGGCCGACTAGACAAACAATTTCTTACCACAGTACGCAATCCTAACAGAAAACAATTCAAATGCCCTCACACGATCACTTCCTCAATTACATCTTACGCACGTAAGAGCTATGCATCACCACTGTTTTCTAAATGTCAAACGCCTTTCGGGCAGAAAAGTCAGGCGCCATTGACTCACCACTGTAGGTGGTCATCATATGTACAATATCAGGAAGATCCATGTGTTCACCAGTGAGAGCATCATCGCACATGAGATCATTCAATGTGAACAAAAATATTGAATAAAATTTGCAGATACATTTAAATTATCGGAAAATGAGATACTTTTTTCCAACTAAAACATCAATTCGCGATCGTTCATCATCATGCACAGCACAGCGGCATGCGAATGACTTTTGACTCTTTCACGGAACTCATCTTCAAGAACACAGAATCCAGAATCTGCCATGCGCTCGCCGCGCCGCATCTTTAAAAATAACGATCAATTAGTCGAAGATATCGCGCAATTAATCGATCCCCTATGCCTGCGGGTGTACAATTTGTTAGACTGCCGATGATCCCATTGCTTGATCGCCCTTGCCACCCACTTTTTTTTTAGAAATATCTCAGATCAGAGAAGAACAGAAGTAAAGTTAAAAGGCCATGTGCCCGCGATGCTGTTATCTCGCACAAGACATTGAACGTTTTAATATTTTTTTTGCTTTTGTTTTAGATACTTTTTGGTTTTCCCCTTTCTTATTAAAATCCTGTGCTCAGGTTGTTGCTGTGGCAGTTGTGCGCGGTTTCCCGGTTAATGGTAGTTTGTTGGAAATTGCGCGTTACGCTAATGAATTTATGGAAACAATTTTCTGAAGTGGATGGGATCGAAGAAATGTTGGGAAATGCATTTGGCGGCTAATAGCCAGGAGCGCATGTGTATTTCATCTGTCCGTGTACTTAGTGCGGCACTTTTGAACAGAAGTCACATCGGTATTCGTTATGAAAGGATGACAGTAATTTATTTGAGTCCTGTGAGATAATTTTTTTATTGGAACATTATTGGGATTAAGTAGAGATAACTAACAAATATGTACATATGTATGTGGTTGTAATGTTGGTTTAGCATATGGAGTACTGACTTAGAGCCCTTTGTCCTTATGTCACAGAGGGCCGTAGCTTAAAAAAAGGTGGTCTGGTGCTATACTGCAGGCCAATGAAATGTGCAGAGCAGTATGTCGTTAGAACGTTACTTTAGAGGAAAGAAATTCATGGTAACAATGCGCGATCTAATGCACGGACCTAGAATAAGCCGAATAGCTCTACCGTTGTACCTACTTGGCGTTGTTGGGAGAAGTTCCACACCATTCTACCATTATTCTTTTGGATGATTTGTTGAAAGAATAAGTGAGCAGGAACTTAAACTCGAATGAGTTCAGGGGGATCTATGTTCGAACTAAAACACTTTTTTGAATTTCTGAGGAATTTGATAAACTGAAGAGTAAAGTGTATCTACTTATGAAGGATAACTGCCCGAATACAATTGAAAATCGCTGCAGCAAAGAAGTCCGAATCCTTAGTTTCATGTGGCTCATTACATCATCCGTACTTACATGGTTATATATAGATAGATAGAAGTGACAGTTCGTTAAAAAGAATCCAACTAGCACTAGGTGCCATTTAAATACCACAACTCATGAAGGTAAATTAGTTGTTGAGATATGTTGATGAGAAGTTTCTAAATCCAGCCTATCGAATTCAAGAAAGTTATTACTTACTTCTTTTTTTTAACAGGTGTGTGGGCACGCCCAAATGGCGTGTAGGCACTTCGACCAAGGAGATCTATTGTGCCATAGGCCACTTTTAGGGCAGCAGTACTTCTACTCTCCTTATGAAAGCTATAATTACGGCTGCGGAGTAGTTCCTTAGATCTATTGGAGATATGATCTCTTTAAGGAAAAAGCTTCTCCTAGTGCTACACAGAGCTACACACTCACATAGTATGTGTTCTGTGGTTTCGTCCTCTTCTAGGCAGAGGCGGCAGGTGATATCCTCCGAGATTCTCATTTTGTTAAGGTGGTAGAGAAGTTGACAGTGACTGGTAAAGAAGATCACAAGCCTTCTTATGTCATTTCCGCCGTATTGTAGGATTTCAACTGCCTGTCTTTGGAAGGGTTGGACAGCTCTTTTAGCCTGCCTGAGACCTTGGGAGTTATTCCAGTGGGAGATGCACATGTTGCGTTCCCAAATGTTTAGGGTCAGTTTGAAGGCGGAATCGGATATCCCGCAGAAGGATTTAGGTTCAGTGAACAACTCAGGGGAGCCCTTCCTAGCTAGCAAGTCCCAGTTTCATTGCCGTTAACTCCTACATGACCCGGTACCCACCACAATTTTACTTTATTGTGTCGGGCTAGATTTTGTAAGCTATCGAAGCAGCTTAGAACTGATTTTGAACTGATCAAATGGGAGATCAGTGCTATGAGCGCCGCTTGGCTATCAGTGAGTATTTGGATAGAGGCACCTTTGATGCCTGAGTGCAGGTTAATGTTGGCACAAGTTTCAATGGCGTAAATCTCGGCCTGGAAAACACTACGACTCTTTCCGAGTGATTTCGAAATTTTATGGTTGGGTCCATACACACCGGCGCTAACTCCTGAATCCATTTTTGATCCATCGGTGTACCACACTATACCTTTTTGATCAAGCGACGGTCCGCCATTATTCCATATATCACGGCTTGGGATCACAATCTCAAACCTTCTACCAAAGTAGAGTGATTTAGGCGTAAAGTCGGAGACCATGCTGAGCACCTTCTAATTTTCTAAGACTAACTGCACTGCGGATTGCCACTTTTTTTTATAAACATATGTAACGGAGTAAGTCCGATTATGGCTTCAATTGCTGTTGTGGGACAAATGTGCATAGTACCTGTGATGCCGAGGCAAGCTCGTCTTTGAAGTTATGTGAGTTTATTTATGGTTGTGACCTCTTTGGTTTTCGTCCACCAGACTACGGACGCGTATGTCAGAATGGGTCTTACAACCGTGGTGTATAACCAGAAAATGACCTTTGGAGACAGGCCCCAGGTATTACTTACTTACTTAGATGGCGCTACAGTCCGTAGTGGTTTAGCGATATCGATGCCGCTGCGAGCGCCGTCTCACTATGAACGTGGAAATCAAATGCACAACGTACACGTTAATAATATAATAGCTTTTGTTTTTTTATTAAAAAAAACTCTTGAAAAAGAACACAAAACACAAACACGGACACACCGCTTGAAAACCAGGTAAACGTGTTCTTGGGGGTCTTAAAAATCTTCAAAATCTTGAAGGGAAGGTTTTTCCTCGAGAACAGGACTGCTTGAATTCTTGAAGAAAAGCGAAGAATAAGCCTCTTCTTGAGGGGTGTTGTAGAAAAGGTTTTTCCTCGGGAAGGCGGCTTAAACTCTGGAAGAAACGCGAAGAATATACGTCTTTTTGAGGGGTCTTGCAGAAACGGTTTTTTCTCGGAAGCAATACCGTTGGGCATTCAATTTCAGCGGCGTAGTCGAAAGCTTGCTTGAAATAAAAGGCAAAACCTTTCTCTTGAACCTCGAAGAAAAGCGAATTGCTTCGATGATTTTTTAAGTCGACTAATTACTGATGAAAGGAACAGGTCTGTTTGATGTGTCGACTTGCTCCACAGCAGCTTCTTTTTTTTTATAATTTGCGCGCACTCAGGGGGTTATGAATACCCTTAACATGTTTTTACACAGTGCGGGCGTTGGAAAGGATAGATAGAGAGACGGAAAGATTTGGTGTAGTGGTTTGAAGCTCAGTTGTTAATGCTTCAGTGAAACTCCGGATCTGGCGTCCAGATAACTGGGGAGATTTTTTTTATATTTTACCTTTTGATTCTGATTCACAGGATTTTTTTCGTGACCACCGACGTCATAGGCAAATCATCATTCAACAGAGCGAACAAATTTTCCAGCCATATGACCCAGCTACTGCTAGTGTTATGCCTTCGCAGAAGTGTTCACACAAGCTTTCGCCATTGAACGGACTGACTGAGAAATAAATAAATGCTTGCTGACGTCAGGATTTGAACCATGAACCATTAGGGCGGCAACTGACAACGTTAACGCTACACCATTGCCACCCCTTAATAGTTCGAAATAGGGCTTTGTTACTCATAAAAACAGTTCTTTTTTGTAGACAGCATATATTTTGTTTTCCTTTCATTAACCGCTAAGCCCATCTTTGTTGCCTCGATATCAATACTCGCAAATTCCCCACTGACGGACCGCTGAGTTCTTCTGACTATGTCAATATCATCGGCGTAAGCGAGTAGTTGCATAGACTTGTAAAAGACTGTACCTCCGGATGTTGGCTTGTGAGTTTTGTGCAATTCTTTCAAGTATTATGTTGAAGAGACCTTTCCTGACATCGAACAGTTCGGTAATGTTTTTTCTGACTTCGATGGAGCAGCGGGAGAGTGATCGTCATCCTGCACAAGCAGGACAAGCTTGGCAGGGGTACCGAGACGTGGCTCTGTATAACCCGTCTGTATACACGACATCATAGGTAACTTTAAAATCGATGAAAAGGTGATGCGTATCGATTTTATATTCATGGGTTTTTTTCTAATATCTGCCGTAGCGTGAATATTTGGTTAATGGAGGACTTTCTCGGCTGGAAACCGCACTGATAAGGACCTATCAGGTTGTTGACGATCGGTTTTAGGCGTTCACATAATACGGTAGACAGGATCTTACCTACATATATATGCGATGTTGCGAATACTGATACCTCTATAGTTGGCGTAGTTCAGAGTGTCTTCTGTTTTCAGGATCAGGCAAACGATGTTGAGGTTCCATTCTTCGGGCAAACTTTCGTCCGGTCAGATTTTACAGATGAGCTGGTGCATGCTCCTTTCCAACTAATTTTCTTCTGCCTTAAAAATTTCGGCTCCAGCAGCTTTGTTGGATTTAAGTTTAGATATCGCTATCCTCAATTCATTCTAATCGGGTTGACGGGAATCTTGACTATAATCATTACTGTTGAATGGCTCATTCTGCCTGACAGCGAAATATTGGTCATCGTCACCGCTTAGCAGTCTGCCTCCAAGTTGGAAGTTGTGCCGTCGTGTTAACTTCCCTACCACGTAATACAGTAATGGTTAAGAACAGCCTCTGGTACGGATATTTTTTATAGAAGGATTTGCCTAAAGCTCATTATCTGGTACTTGGTACTAGCTAGTGCTGAACAGGTACTTAAATAGTGGATAAGGGTTTCTTTTTTTTTTGACACATTGAAGTGCGGCAGTGTGTGTTATGTGGGATACCTAGTCTGGCTGCATGGTCTCCTATAGGTCAGTGAACCATGGTGATCGCTGCTATTCAGTTTAGCAAGTAGTTTGTTCTTTTCTTGTTGTAGTTAGTCTGAGGCCATCTCCTGGTAACATCTGGTAACGCAGAGACTAGGGCATTTGCATAAGACGTGGTCTGTATCCTCCTCTGCCTCCGTGTTGCCGCAGCCTCTGCAATCTTCGTCTGTAGTTAGCCGTGAATAGGATGTGGCCCACAACGATTCCTGTGAAAAACGCAAAGCTTTGTCTGTTTTCAGTGAGGATGAGCTTGGTTTTCACCTTGTCCAGATGCTTTTGGAGATGCAGCAGGATGGAAGCGCTCTCCATCTTTCGTCTTCTTGTCGTTTCAAGTCAAATCAAGTTTGATTTAACAAATTTTAATCTGGTAACAAGTTTCGTGGATAGTTCTCGTACCGCCTCTGCTATCGCTAAGACTTCCGCTTGGAAAAAACTGAAGTCTTAGTGATATTGCAATATCGGGTTCTGCTGAGTAGATACCCGAACCCACTCCTTCGTCTGTTTTCGACTCGTCAGTGAAGACTGAAATACTGGATGACCGTTCTGACGTTCATGCTGAATTCGGGGGATGGCAGAAGGTTGTCTGTAGTGGCGTCTAGGTGAGCCCACCTTGAAATAGTAAGGTAGTCCATGTGGCCCTTTTTCCATTAATTGGATTGTAGACGTCTGTATACACGATATCATAGGTGACTTTAAAATCGATGAAGCGGCTGATTTCTTAACGAATAGGTTGTTGTAGTTTGGCCACATCTTTCTTGATATGAAACAAGCTTATACTATACTTATACTATACTGAAAGGTACAATTAAGGCGACGATGGAACTAAGTGTCAGATCATGCACAGAGATAAGCTTTTAGAAGGTAAGATATCGAAATCCAAAGTTGATTCTGGCAAGGAAACATTTTTTCGCCAAGATTATTTTGGTATGCTTCGCTCTACTTTATTGACTTACATACAACTAACTTAAAACTAAACTAAACTTAGCCGCCCAAAGAAGGAAGAATGCTCAGGAGATTCGTTCGCCAAAGTTCATTAGCAATGCTCATGGCCAGCTTCTTGTGGATGACGACAAAATTCTGCAGAGGTGGCGGCAGTATTGTGAAGAGCTTTTGAATGAACAGTTTCCCCGGCTATACTTTCCAAGAGCCACCCCTAACTGTGAACAAATACCCGACATTACAGTCGAAGAAGTTAGTGAGGCGGTCAAATACTCCAAAAAACGAAAAGCGGTTGGGCCAGACGAGATACCCTCTGAGTTCTGGAAAAAGATGGGAGACATCGGGTTCAGATGGCTCAGAATTCTCATCTCCAAATTCGTGAGAGGTGATCCAATGCCGAATGAATGGAGGGAAAGTTACCTTCTCCTGTATACAAAGGGAAGGGTGATACGCGAAACTGTGATAGCTACCGTTCGATCAAGCTGATGTCACTCACCATGAAAATCGTTGAGCGGGTATTAGGTGGCCGACTGCGAAAAATAATACGGCTATCTGATGATCAGTGCGGGTTTGTCTCGGGTAAATCAACCACAGATGCAATCCAAAGTATAAGGATCATAATGGAAAAACATCGTGATTCCTTAAGGGATTTGCATATTGTATTGGTTGACTTTGAAAAGGCATTCGACAGACAACCACGAGATCTGATATGGGTGGCGCTAAGACATCAAGGGGTTCCAGAAACCTATGTACAGATGATTATGGACATGTACGAAGGAGCAAAGACAAAAGTAAGATGCCCCGCTGGAGTAACCGAAGAGTTCCGAATCAAAGTCGGGGTGCACCAGGGAAGCGTTTTAAGTCCTTTGCTCTTTATTACAGTCCTTGATTATCTGCTTGAAGGTAAAGTGATGGACCCCAAGGTACATCAGTTATTCTTTGCTGACGATGGAGCCATCATAAGTGAGGATCCTACATCCCTGCAACGAGCACTTGATGTGTGGGTGGACGTTTTGAAGGGGGAAATGGGTATCGCATTAGTTCAAAAAAGACAGAGTACTTGTGCTGCCCGTTCTCTGATCCACTCAGGCCTATTCCAGAAATTTATTTGAATGGAACAGTGCTTCCCAAGTGCGAAAAGTTCAAATATCTGGGATCTATGATCAATAGCAAAGCAACTTGTGATGACGACATCAGTCATCGTGTAAGCGTAGGGTGGATGAAGTGGCGAGAAAATTCCGCTATCTTCTGTGACAGAAAAATGCCCCCTAAGTTGAAAGGAAGGCTCTACACCGCAGTTGTACGTCCAGCGCTCACATACGGTTCACAATGTTGGACGATGTACAAAAAGTATGAGAGTAAATTAACGGCAGCTGAGATGAAGATGCTTCGCATGACAGCAGGAGTGACCAAGCTTGATCGAATAAGAAGTTCGAAGATCCGTGGAAGCTTTCACATCAAGGAAACCATCGTACGAAAATTAGAGCGCGACCGGCTCAGCTGGTATTGCCACGTTCAAAGAAGAGATCATTTGAACCCTGTAAAAAAGGCAATATCTATGCACGTTCCAAAGACATCGCGATGTAGGAAAGGCAGGCCTATAAACGCCTGGATCAGACAAATGCGACGACATCGGCATTTCATTGGCCTCAGTAACCGAGTGATCTAAAATCGGCAGGCCTGCCGATATTTTCTGAGGTCAAATAGGCGAACCCCACAGGCGGATCAGTAGAAATGCGGTGAAGTGGGAGGGTTGTGATCCCTAGTTTTCGGATCATAACCTCGCTGATAAAAGGAAGAAGAAGAAGAAGAAGATACAACTAACTTAAAACACCTAGACCCAAAGACCTATTCATACTTTCAAAGAGGCTTCTGGCCGAATTGCCAAAGCAACGGAAACTCTGCTTGCTAAATATTGTTTAAAATGTGGGGAAGCATGTGCAATTAGCTAAAACATCAAACTGAAACTGTTCCGCTCCAATGCTGACTCCTGTCGCTGTCTAGCGCTTGGAAATTGACTGCCAATAAAAAAAAAATTGTGAGTCTGTGCTTACGAATAAACACCTTTATCGGAGAACACAACATCACCACTCAATGACGAAATTGGCAGTGGATCGGCCAGCAAAATATGTAATATAACGCAATCTGTTAACCCAAGATGACAGAACAATAGGTTGACCGAGAAGTACATGACACAGAAAAGATGAAAAAGAAACACGGCAACTGGGGAGGAGTTAGAGAGAAGTGTAGATGGCACGTGGGTGTAGTAGGGTATATAAGACCCACAAGCAGATACAGATATAGGTATGCAAGTAAGTTTAGACCTTATGAAGATAGAACCCAGACAAATAACATTTGCTTACCTAAATCTTGAAATGCGTGCCAGAGCTAAGTTATTTGAAAAATTAGAGTTCTATTAACCCTTCTGTCAATGAATAGGTCTGGCCAGACCTTTTCCATTTTCGAAACCATTTTTTCCTAATTGATTGTGTGGCTATCTTTACCAAATTTCCTGACTTTGTCAGCGTACATATTTTGAATGCTTTAGTGTGAACAATAAATTGTAAATCTAAGTGGGTGAGAAAAACTATTTTTTCTCTCTAGTGCTCTATCCTGTCGTCCGTGCCAGTACATGGAAATGATACAACCTTATATCTAAAATTATTTTTCTAGACTTTGCGCAACGATGATATGTTAAAGTAAGTGAAACCAGTACCAAATTATTTGTTTTCTATACTTTTTTGGGGGCTTATAAGAAGATCATACATGTGTGTAGTGGTAAGATTGCTTAATACCATAAAATTGTTTGAGTTGCTTATGTATGTATTCGACTGAGAAATGTCGAAATGTGCTAAACATTTTCGAATATTATTTTAATCTGAAAATTCATATCTTTCTTGGTTGCCATAGCCAAAGAGATTTACTAGAAATCTCCAGGTTGTTACTTTTATCTTTAGAATTTTGAGGTATATTAGAAACTAGCTGACCAGTGCTCGCCTTGCTTCGCCCGCATTTTAGTTGACGGTTATTTACATTTTAAAATATAATTGCCAACTGAATACAATACCGAAAATGTGTAAACTCAATTATAACTTCCCCCGTGAGAATCCCACCAGAGCATACGTAAGCCCGCTTCCAACACACAATTTATTTTAAATTCATTAAAACATTCTAAAATGTGGACAAATCCAACGATCAACATCTCATCTAACAAAATGGGAAATTTTGCAATAGTTCTATGTCTAGACATGCATATGCATGTACATATGTACCTACGCGTATATTCCCAAGTCTCTTAATTGCATAAAGTTTTGAGAGCACATGGATATCTTAATTAATAGAATTTACAAGACAATATCTTAGATTTGGCACTGATAATGTTTTTTTTTTTTTTTTCAATTTTAACTCTAGAAGAGACCGCACACTGAAGATCAAAACATAATGATGGGATAGCGCGCCCATATTCTCACACACACATACTATTACAACGATAGCCACTGCTGCATGACTGCTGGCCGTGGTCTCCACTGAAGGAAAATTGTGGGCGATGACTTGATTAATTGTTTTTAGCATTGCTCAGCTTCAGGACAGCACAGAAGGATGTTTTACACCTTAAATGAATCAGCGACAAATATACTAAATTCGCCTATTCTTTATTTTTTTAATCCGGAGAGCCAGTACTGAGCTACGGCTATGGAATCAATATTTACAGATGGAAAATTCGATCTCAACCCCCTTTATGCCACTTAGACCTTGAATTTCGAAAAATCCCTTCTTATCTAGCATCCAGGCAAAATAAGGCATAACTGTGCAAAATTTCAAGTAGCTACGTCTAGTAGTTTTCAAGAAACGGTGTTCACAAGGAAAATCGATTTTGCTTTTATAGTACAAGGTGACGCAAAACTAATCATCCAATTTTGTTTTTGAATTACTTTTTTACTAAATAAAAAAAAAAGATTTTGAGTAATGGAAATCTTTACTTGGATCTTTACAATTTTTTCTGTTAAGTGGAGAAGATGATATCCGCCAAGTGGCTGCCGCCAGTGTTGATACACATTAGTGCCCGTTTTATCGCATTTTCCATGACTTTCCGCAAGATTTCCGGTGGTAACTGTTCGCATTCCTGTCGAATATTCTCCTTAAGGGCTGCGATTGTCTGAGGCGTGTTGGCATAAACCCGCGACTTCAAGTAGCTCCAAAGAAAGAAGTCTGGGATGGTTAAATCGGGCGATCTTGCTGGCCATGCCAAATCGCCGAAACGGGAGATTACGCGACCAGGAAACGCTTCCTTCACAATATCCATTGTGGCTCGTGCTGTGAGTGCGGTTGCACCGTCTTGTTGAAACCACATGTTCACCAAGCCCCACTTATCCAATTCCGGCAGTAAGAAGTCGTTTATCATGGCCCTGTAGCGTTCGCCACAGCAGTATTGCCGATGGCGTCCTCAAAAAAAAACGGCCCAATCACTCCTCTCGCGTGAACGCCGCAGCACACAGTGGCTTTGAGTGGATATAATGGCTCTTCGTGCATCACGCGCGGATTTTCAGTGCCCCAGAAACGGAGATTTTGCTTATTGACGTAACCGCTTAAGTGGAAATGCGCCTCGTCGCTCATGATGATTTTCGACACAAAATCGTCCTCTTCGTTGTTGAGATTGAGGATGGCTTGACAGTAATTCACACGCGACTGACGGTCAGGAGGCATTAACCGATGCACTGTTTGCACTTTGTACAGGAACATGTGTAAGTCTTTCACTAAAATTCGCTGTAGGTCCGTCTGGTGCTGCCCAATTGCGTGGCCCATCGTCTGGTTGATGTTTCTTCGTTCCCAGCGCCATCGGCAGCCACAGCCGCGATATTCTCGGCCGAACGACCAGTCCGGTGGCGGCCATGCCCTGCATGGTCTCCTGTGGTTCCAGTCTGTTCGAATCGAGTAGCTAAGCGCCGGAATGTTTGCCCAGTTGGCACGACATGATTAGGAAATTGACGTCGAAATTCACGCTGCGGTAACACCACCGACCGATTATTGGTCAAACAAATCGACACAATTATTCCACGCTCTTACGGAGTATAGCGCCCCATTGTTTGTCTATTTGTATACTGCAGGTGCAACTGTCTAGTTCACAAATGTCAAATATGATTGACGTACGACGCCATTTGGGCGCCGTGGCGTAAGTGGTTAGTGTGTCGGATCACTACGCATGAGGTTCCAAGTTCGAATCCCAGAAAATACCAAAAAGTTTTTTCACGGTCCCACCTCTCGCGAGCGTCTGACAAACATCCGAGAGTATTGTTGTCTAAAAAAGCTTCTCAAATCGCCGTTCGGATTCGGCAGTAAACTGTAGGTCCCTTCCATTCGTGTGGAAAATATAACGCACACAACATGAGTGGTTGCGAGAAGCTAGGCCCTGGCACTTTAAAGAGCTGTTGCGCCAAATATTTGTATTTTTGTACGACGCCATTTGCAAAAATTATAACATCTTTCGATAGGGTGATTAATTTTGCGCCACCTTGTATTTAAGATTTAACAAGAACTAAAGTCCCACCTCTACCCCTGCTTGCATCGAGCCCGTAGATTGGTCAATGATCATTTTTTGGAAACCGAATTTCTTCGTTTTAACGTCGAAAGAAAAATAAAAGTTTGTTACCTACTGTCACACTCTTGAAGTAAAGGAATACCATGTTCCAGTTCTGGCAATCTTAATGCGGAATAGTGCAGATAAGCCTCGAGGATAGAACTTCAGCTCTGCAATGAAGATTGGAATTTGTGGTACAAGGATGGATGTCTTGGCAAGTATCCGATCGTTGCTACTCCATGTAGTAAGTGTTGTAGCAGATATAGCACCGTATATGTAGCCTCAGTTGCGGTTAGAGTGCGAAATAGGACATTGAAGCAGAGTATCCGATAGTACTGGGGGTGACAATGGTGTAGTGGTAACGTCGTCAATGGTTCACGCTAATGGTTCATGGTTCAAGTCCTGCTGTCAGCAAGCATTTTTTTTATTTTTCATAAAATATATAAAGTCAGTCCGATCAATTGAGAAAGCTTGTGTGATCACTACTGCGAAGGCATAACACTGGCAGTTTCTTGGTCATATGGCTGGAAAAATGATTCGCTCTGTTGATGATGATTTGCCTATGATATCGGTTATTAATTTCAATTTCAATTTCAATTTATTTCAGGATCGGAATGTACATTAAAATTAAGTCTTTTATAGTACGAATTACAAAATACTGTGAATCAGAACCAAAAACAAAAATAACAAAAATCTCCCCAGTTATCTGGACGCCACCCCGGAGTTTCTCTGGAGAATACACAACTGAGCTTCAAATTACTACACCAAATCTTTCTCTCTCTCTCTCTCTCTCTCTATCTATCTATCTATCCTTTCCAACGCCCGCACTGTGTGTAAAAAGGTTAAGGGTATTCATAACCCCTTGAGTGCTCGAAAATTGTAAAAGTGGTTTCCATAGAGGTTTCGAAAAGAGGCGAGAGAGCGAACCAGCGAAGTAAAATAAAACAGCATCAAAAATTTACTTACCGACCGCTTTATTGAATGATATCACTGTAACAATCTTTCGGTGACTGACCCTGAATTCGGCTGCAGTAAATACTGTTGGAGCTCGACATGCACCGTTGACTTAACACGTTGTTCTTCTTCAAGCTCTTCATGACGTACATACATACATATTTTTGCGCAAACTACCCATGAAGGGTCTTATGCTTAACTTCTTGCAATTACTCGTGTTATGTGCGTTATATTTTTCGCACGAACGGAGGGAACCTTCAGTTTTGTGCCGTATCCGAAGCTTCGAGAAGCTTTCTCATGACAGGATTACTCCCGGATGTTTGTCAGACGTACGCGAGAGGTGGGACCATGAACAAACTTTTGATGTTTCCTGGGATTCAAACATGGTTGGTTCCGACACACTAAAAATAGCACAACGACGCTCAGTTATAAATACTCTTCAAGACGATCGGACGATGTTCGGTCCCTAGAGGCTATGAAGGGTTCGTAACTGGATCAAGTAATGGCCAAATACTCAGTCCTGATCTTTTACAACGCAACATTACAAGAGAAGAAATAGCTTTCTTACATTAATCAGATCACGCTTTACACCTGTAATTAGTATCGTTCTGTTAAACAGATGGAAATGGCTATGTCAAACCGTTTGAAGCCATTTGCATTTTCGACA
This sequence comes from Brachypalpus laphriformis, assembly GCA_945910035.1. Taxonomy (NCBI): domain Eukaryota; kingdom Metazoa; phylum Arthropoda; class Insecta; order Diptera; family Syrphidae; genus Brachypalpus; species Brachypalpus laphriformis. The sequence continues at coordinate 286,825,104 of OX246754.1, forward strand.
TTTAATAAAAACCAAATTATCAAATGGGTCAAATAGGTAATGGTAGGCTAGAGAAAAATATTAAGCGAATGGTGAAAGAAGTCAAAGGTGTTTGATAGGATGGATGAGTTGCAGCCAGAGGTCTGGAAAGTGGTATCGTATTCCGACGAGCGAAGTGATGAAGAGGTGTAAATATTAAAATTTCTCGTGCACTATCCATCAGTTCTTAGGCACGTAATTCTTGCAGAAATTTTACACAAATCCCTCCCTTTCGCGCTTCCCGTTCGAATCTTTACCAAACACTACCAGGCTTCAGGTGGCTTTCGGCAAGGGTATGGCCAAAAGACACCTCTTTAGTTTCAAGTACATAAGATGCTAATATTAATTTTAATTGTTGCTCATCCATTTCGAAATATTTGACACTTATTTAGGAAATGCATGGAAATTTTTTCCTGCAAGAATTTCTGAAATGGATTTGTAAAATAAGCTGTCAGCTGTAATACAGTTGGGAACCGTTTAACAAATCGTTTGGCAACAAATATTTAGACGCAAAACGTCAAACAGTTGCTTAACTAGAATTTGTGGCATATTTTTTCTGATCAAACGTTTGACACAGTGTCAAGCAATGAAATTGTTGCTTAAGACTGCAGAATCCACTGTGTAGCCACCACAGTGGACAACCCTAAACCCTGAAATTGATGGGATAAATTCACTCGTAAGTTTCATAGTACTTCCCTAGCAGGTGCGTTCGGTATTTAAGTTGTAATCGATCACATCACCGTACTAAGCCTCTTGTCGAAGTGGTTATAATGTCCCGTTTCGCCGAAAACTTAATTTGATGCAACCGTTATTATTTAAATAATAAAACATCCACTTATTTCACCTGTACTCGCAACCATCTTCAAGTACAAAATCTTTACCTCTTTTAGCTCTTTAAAACACTTCAATTCACTCAACTGTGTGTTGGCTACTTGAAGTGATAATTCCACACAAATCGCAGTGAAGAGCTCCCAAGCACTATACAAGTGGCTTCGCTGAATTGGTATCTAAGTACCATAAACCCATCAATTGACAATTACACTAACTTTGTGCAAAAATCGATAAAATTGTTCTCAAAAAAAAAAAAAAACAAAAACAATGCACGCAAAATACAAATATTTGTTGAACCAACAATATTCGCCCTCGATATAAATTTCCACTACTACACCCACCATCAATCTGGAACGCATGGGATATGGAGAATGAATCCAATTGGTTCGTTAGTCTGCCATTTTTAAAGGCGTTTCCATGGTTCTATAAATGAGGGATGATGGTTGCGTGGGTGACGAATAAATGAGCGATGGACTGGGTAATGTGTTTCATTTCAATGGAATGTTGAGAATTTGTTCAACGAGGACGACTAATTTTCCACATCAGTGCGTCCGACCAGTTTGGCATCAACATTAACTTATAGAAGACGTAAATGTGATTTAAGGTCGAATCTAGTAGACATATTGAATTCGGTTTGAAATTGCCGTGGCGGGAAACGCGAGTTTTGAAACGATTTTCGAGTGGATATGTTTACAGTGAACTAGTTAATAATTAAAAGAACAATGTTACAGCAGCATCAGCAGCCGACGTCTCAGCAAGGATACTACGAATATAATCATCCGAGTCCGGGAAGTTTGACGAATTCCGATTCTTGCAATACAACACCATTCTCAGTGAAGGATATTTTGAATTTAGTCAATCAAAACGAACCATATAGCGGATGTCATATGGAAAGGTAACGTAGGATTGGAGAAGTTTAAAAAAAGGCTTCTCCAAAAGTTGGTATCTTTTAATGTTTTTAGTGGAGAAAGGGATAGTTTCTCAACGTCTTTACGAACAAGATACGTGGTAGCTTCGTTAAGGTTCTTTAAAATCCTGGTGCATAAAGTGGTGTAACTATGGGGGATTTTATGCCGATTAGCGACAAGTTCGTAAAATACTCTGTTGTTCCTTCTCGCTGTCACGCTAGTTATACTAAGTGTTAGAACTCTAGTGCAGAGAGATAATAATTCATTTGCTTCCCTTGAGTACAGGCAAGAAACCTTTACTTAAAAATGTCCCAGACCGACTTTGAGGTTGAGTGAAAGTAATTCTCACCGCATACCGCATATATAAATGCCATAAATACACTCCATCCTTTTGTACACATTTCCATTATACCTGCATATATGATGTGATTATTTCTGCTATTATGATTGGATAGCTACTTCTGACCAAGAGTGCTTCTAAGTATTCGGAAAATAGATATCCATCGGCAGCTCCGGTCGTTTTTTAGGTTATTCCCTGAGGTTATTAGGTTCTCACTTTTCTAGCTTAGTCACTTTATAGTTACGCCGCAGGGTATAGCATTCTCTCTTAAAGCTGTCCCTCGTTTTCATCCCGAAAACCCCACTTCTTAAAAAAAAATTCCATTGAGTAAGCTGGTCGAGTGTTGTAGTTCACACTTCTTGGATTTCTGTAGGTTAGGTTGATCCGGTATAACCGAGAATCTTGTAGAGGCAAAAAAAGACAATTGTGGTGTTTTGTTTTAGATTTACTGTGCTCACTTTTAAAATCTAAAAATAAAGTTCATATACGACCTTGTAACTTAAAGTAGATGAATTTGGACATTAGGTGGAGCTGAATTTGAAGATCAAAGCCTCCTACCAATGAGATCGAGATTAAAATCAATTCGTCGTACTCCCTCACTATACTCACATTTGGTTATTTGTGAGGTTAAACAAAAAAAAAAAAAACCTACTAACATTTCTATTTTTGGATCAAAGTTCACTTTTCCTTTTACTCAAAATTTAGCGAAAAAATTCTCTCGATACAAAACATAAAAAGCGTCCTCAAGCAAAAATACACGTTTCCCTCTTTTGCGACGTAAGATGTTTCTCTACAGTATATGGCTTACTTTCTAAAACAAGTTTCCTCGCGAACGGAGCCGAAGTAGACAATTCTCACTCACATTTAAAATTTGAACCTACATACTAATAAGCAAATATAAATAAATTGCAAATCTGGGCAGCACCCTTAAAATGTGGAATAAGAGTCCCTAAAGTTTAGCGTTAAGCTTAAAGTGGCTCTAATAGTCACGTAGTCTCTCTTATCTTTTCGCACATTTCGATGTCTGTTCCATGGTTTTATAGCTCTATTTTGGTGTGATTGATAGGATCGATGAAGTATCTCAAAGTGAAACTTGATCGGCTTTAATTCCACGAACTACAGTCGTATTTCTCAAATTCATACTGCGATTCTCAACAAACTGGTACTATCAAGTTGGTACTCTTTTAACTAATAAAGTACTCCTCTTATCGATTCTTCAATCTATGGAGTCGACTTACATTTCTGTTTCCCATATCAACCAAGCTGTAGGCTTACTTTGTCTGCATTCAACATAATCTTTAGATAACTACCGTTAGGCTTGGAACCCTTCCTGCAGAAAGATTCTCATTCCTCTCCCATATCGATATTTAAATACTTATATCATTAACAGTGATTTGAATTCATCACAATCATAGTCCTCCAAATTCCGTTAAGCAACCTCACAGTCTTAAGGAAATTGCCTGTATATTCAACCCAACCACTAGACAAACATAAATCGTCTACATAATAACAAAACCCAATAAATAGAAAAAAATCACTGTCTCCTAAACCAAAAAAAAAAAAAAAAAAAACGGAAACTCAAAGGACACTTCTCAAATGCACATCCTGGTCAACACATGTGTTCACCCATTGTTCCGTATCCCTTCTCTCCAACCGATAACATTCGTTACATATTTAAGTAATGATGCATGAAACGATGTTACCAACCCCTACTGTGCACTGCTTCTATTTTAGATTTTCATAAGGATGCAGAAAGGATATTGCGAAATTGTCCTTTACACCACACGACTCTTAAAACACATGTTGCAACGATCTTAATTCACATGTTCACTTTCTTCTTTCAGCGCCGCTCAGCCAAACAATATGTACCCCGATTATGATCGATATCAAGATCCTGCAATCGTTCCACATGGATACATGGCTCAAAGTCACATCTACTCAACGTATGACTACAACACCAGTTCACATCATCCGCATCATCATCCGCATATTCATCATCCACCACTTCATCAAGCATATCAGTATACACCGCAATACTACCCTCCAACAACTCCACAAGGATACACATATCCTTATGTGGATATTGCTTCGAACAGTAATCATATCCAGTTGCAGGATGGCACCTACTTGAAGCAGGAACCACTGCCATCGTCTTATGTGACACCATCGCCTACTTTGGACCTGAATAGCTCAACAGAAGTTGACGTTTGTGCCGGAAGAACATCATGTCCCAGTCCAGAGAAGGAAGCAGCAACAGCTCAAATTGTCACAACTCCTCAGGATGGAGTCACATCGCAGCATGTAAAGGAGTTGGAAACGATATGCGACTTTGAGGAGACCGATGACACCGATGGAACACAGCAAAGTGAGTTAGATCTTGCTAGTCCATAGAAAAAATAAGTTTGAACACAGAAACCTTAGCGTAAGAACCCTCATTTTACTGTGTCAAATAAATCCAAACATATTTACTGAGTTCCGCATTAATTCTCGTCTTCTGATTCCACGTCTTGAACTCTTGACATTGAGACTCTAAAAGCATTTCACCGGCTAACAGTTTTTAAAAGCTTTTGGCTCCACGCCAGGTATAAAGTGAGGACTCAACCGTGAATTTCATGCATTGCAGACTTAGATCCGATCTTTATAGTTTTCAGAACCTTATTCGCACATTTTTGCAACTAAATTCTAAGATATTCTTTACCCTTACTTCAGTCCTTTCCATTTTTCTAAGCTTCCTAACTTCGAATTTCTTTCCACAGAAGACACCACCCAAGTGACCTCATCCCGATGCGAGCTGCGAAAAAATGGAAAACCCCGGGCGAAACGAAAGCCCCGTGTGCTGTTCTCTCAAGCTCAAGTACTCGAATTGGAACGCCGATTTCGTCAGCAAAAGTATCTAACTGGTGCCGAGCGTGAGGTTATAGCCCACAAGCTGAGTCTATCTGCGACGCAAGTGAAAATCTGGTTTCAAAATCGACGCTACAAGTCAAAGCGAATGGAAGTTGATTCTTCTGCAGTTAACCAATCGTATAGTGGATGTGTAGATACATCTGCGAGTGAAAAATGCAGTCTCGATTGGAAGAAATATTCAGTCGGGGTGTATGGTGAATCGGAAAAGTCCCCCATGGAAGTAATGCCAATACAAATGCATGGATCGGTTGGAGTCGGCCCAGTAGCATCGACTGCACAACCACCGCCACCATATCCATCAAATGGAGCACTGAAGTATGAAATTTCTGCTGATCGCGACACTAACGTCCACTTTGTGAATGCGTACGAACCGCCAAAGGCGTATTGGCTTTAGTATAATATTAGTTTTAAGTTTAAGAAAGTCTTCTGTTAGAAAATATGTTTGTATATAAAAGGTTTGTAAATAAAGAAAAGTTAAAAACAAGTGTAAGCTTACAAGGGCGGAGTTCGAAATAGCTAGGGAGAAAGTTATTGAAAAGTTTGATCTTAAATGTCTTCGCAGTTCCAACGGTACTATAAAAAAAAAAGAATTGATTGATATGAATGGCAATGAAAGAACTGATGAACTCGCACGGAAAGTGTCGGCCTCCGTCTGTAGTTTGGAAAGAAACTTATCAGATCCCCCTCGTTGAGAGGATTCCTATCAGCTCAGTAAGTAAGTTCATTTATAAAGAAGCCTCTAGTAAAGCAAGTAGGTACTAGATTAAGCTTGACGAAGAATTGAGCTGCAAGATTTCCTGATAGTCGTGTTTTTAACTAGATGGCTCTAGGGTAGACTGGCGTAGTGGTTCTACTTAGAAAAAAAGAACACAATTAGCACTAGGTGCAGTTTTGATACTACAAACTCTTGTAGCCTGGATGTGAAGGTGCGTTGATGGGGAGTCTAAGAAGATTATTAAATCTTTAATATTTTTCTCTGAGACTTCCTCAAGGGAATTGGAAAAGGGTTTTCTAAAGCTCGTTGTCTGGCCCTAGCTAGTGCCAGACAGGCGCGTAAAAAGTGGATAAGGCTTTCTTTTTCAGTTGTGACATTACAACTGCGGCAGTGTGTATGGCAGTTGGCTCTAAATCGGTATTTGTTCTCGTTAAGCCAGTCGTGCATGAACGATTTTTTACTCAACTGATTCATCAATCGGGAAGAATTATAAAAAACAATAGATTTATATTAGTAAGCGTGCAAAATCGATGCGAAAACCGGTCGATTTTCAAATATTAGTCTGGGCACAGATTTCGGTTCGTATTGAGAGGGGAAGAACTGTCAACTGATCATCACTTAGTGCTGTGCAAATTGTATCTTAGCGAGAGAGTGCCTCCCCTACCAAAGCGTAAACCAAGGATGGTTACACGCATACGATGGGAGAGGTTACAGGACGACGAAATACGGGAGACATTTGCGCGGCAAATATCTGAAGGGTTTGAACGAATTCCAACTGTTCCATCAAATGTAGAGGAAGAATGGCAACTGTTTTCAGCAGCGGTTATTGGCCCTGCGGGAGATGTTTGTGGAGTGAAGCGGCTTGGTGTGGCGGCTGGTGGTAAGAAAAGGACTGCTTGGTTTAAAACACCCGGAGTTCAAGAAGCAATCGAAGAGAAGAAGAGAGCCTTTAAGGTGTGGATTCACTTAGGGAACTCCGATTCTCGAAATCGGTACACTGAGGCGCGAAGAACTTGCAAATTAGCTGTGAAAACAGCGAAAGAACAGTCTTGGAAGGAGTTTGGCGAAAAATTGGAACATGACCACAAATCTGCAAATAAGATGTTCTGGCAGACCATCCGCCGACTCAGAGGAAAAAAGTTGAATATCGTTGAAGGAGTCAAATCCAAAGACGGTAGACTTCTTTCCAATGAGGAGGACATCCTACGCAGTTGGAGCGAGCTGCCGCGGATACAAGCTGCCGAAATGAGGTTCCTTCGCCGTGTTGCTGGAATAACTCGTAGGGATCGAGTGCGCAACACCAGAGTACGCGAGGCGCTCAATGTTGAGCAGCTACTTCTCCGAACGGAACGATCTATGCTTCGATGGTTTGGTCACGTAGTGCGTATGCCCCCAGACCGGCTTCCAAGACGTGCCATGGTGGCCGTGGCATCAGGTAGGCGACCCCGCGGTAGGCCGAGAAATAGATGTTTGAACCAAGTCCGGCATCTCTCCTGGAGCCGTCTACGGATTCCTCCTGATGAGTTGCAGTCAATTGCGGAGGATCGAGAAGGATGGAGAGTCCACCTGAACATCCTACCCCCGCGACCCTCATGAAGGATTAGCGGGCCATTGAAAATTTATATATGTATGTATGGAGTGATTCATATTTTTATGGGGGTGGTTCAAAAGTAACGAATTTTTTTCTCTATAGGTTTCCAGAACAATCAAAAATGAGCTAACATCATACTAAATGCTACAGGCAGCGCTGCCACTAAGAATTAATTTTCCGGATCTAAACAGTGTAGCAAAAAGGTTAAACAGCGTAACAAAAGTAAAATCGTTTATAAAACCATATTAATTCATATGGAGATACAATTATTTTTTCTTCTGCCTCATCCAATATTATGATAACAACCGTTTCCAAAGTCATTTACAACACGATTTCAACATAAGAAGACAAGCCCAGCGTATGCTACATGTACTTCAAATCTATAGCGTGTATGGAAAACTTCAACTGAGGCATAAAGTACCAATTCTCCTGAACGAGCTACCTAGAAGTCTTATCAACATCAGAAGTCAACAAAGGAAAACTTAAAACAACATTTTCTTTCATCAAACTAAAGCTTAAATTAAAATAAAAATTTTCGTTTTCTGTCATTAATCATAAACAATTACTTAAAATCTTTAAAAATAACTTTAAAAAAAAAATCATATTTCCCCACTAAATATTCAAAAAAAGCTAAATTTTGTTCTTAACGTTTCATCAAAATAACATGCTGCAGATAAGCCTTAAGCTTTACGGGAAAACTATTTAATAATTGCAAATATTTTTAAATATGAATAGAACTTGAATTGAATTGAATTATTCGAACTTTGGTTGGAAATTTAGTCACTATTGCTTTTCTGACGATCTTCTTTCTACATGGCAGTACCAGCCGATACGTACGTTCAGTCTGGAGTTCTTCCACAATCGGTTTCTTAACTTGGTGGCTTCCGCGATTACTCGTACTTCCAATTAGGTATAGTTTTGATAATCACGCTTACATCCGCAACATTTTCATCTCGGGCTAACATTATGTTGCGTATGTTAAAGCTTGCGGAGTTTTCTTGCCATTTTAACAACCCCACACTCACTCGGTGAGCAATATCGTCGTTGCAATTTTCCGTGATTATTTATGATTGAGCCCAATTATTTAAATTTATTGCATTTCGGAACGATTACTCTGTCTAACAGAATATCTTGGGCCGCGTTCGGAAAACGAACCCGTTAACCGTTTTTTTTTAATAGTTTATTTTTCCACTCATACATTATCATAATTTATAGTTCCAATAAACTTAAAACTACACTATCATAATGCCTTAAAGTAACTGCCCTGAAGGGTGCTCAATACTTATACAGGGTGTCCGCCGGGAAGGTATACTACTTTGTTTGTTTATAATTTTTGATTAAATGAAAGAGAATGGATCTTATATTGATAAATGTTTTATTTAATGTCGGCAATTATGTATGGAATACAATCTTCTTCTTCCTTTTATCAGCGAGGCTATGATCCGAAAACAAGGGATCACAGCCCTCCCACTTCACTGCATTTCTACTGATCCGCCTGTGGGGTTCGCCTGTATGGATGTATGTATGTATGGAATACAATATCAGGTAAATGTCCGCCTCTGCTAGTCTCACAAATGCGAGCCCTTTTGAGCACATTTTTCATTACATTCTCACACATTTCACGCGGTATTTCATTAATTCAATTCAAAATTATAATAATTAATTCAAAAATGGATGCAAAGGTGACTGATGAATAATTTGAGGGTTTTCCATTGCCCAGAACCGACTATTCTGTTTATTCACATATCCATTCAAATGAAAATGTGCCTCTTCACTCATTATGAATTTTTCATGAAAATCGGGGTTGTCATGGGCTAGCTGTAACATCGTATTGGCATATGTACGGCGGCGTAAATGGTCTTCTTGAAGAAGCTCTTGTGTCACCTGAATCTTAAATGGAAACAAATGCAAATCCTTGTGCAAAATTGTGGCCAAAGTTGTTCTTTGAAGACCAAGCTCCTGAGCACGGCGTCGAATTGAGGTTGATGGATTGTTTTGAACACTTCCTTGAACAGCAGTAATGTTTTCAGCCGATCTTGCAGTACGTTGTGGCCCATGCTTGGGCCTATCACCTACAGATCCTCTTTCTTCGAAATCATTCACTACACGATAAATAGTGCGTTTTGTTGGCACGTTGTTTCTCCCAAAAATATCACGTAACTTTCTCATCGTCACAGTAATCGATGATTGATTTTGATAAAATGTTTTAACGATTAAAACACGTTGGTTTATCGAATATTTTTCCATAATAAATTTGCCACGTGTCTACTTCACGACTGCCAAATATGAACTGTCAAGACTAGTTCAATTCAATTTTATTACATTGTACAAATAAGACGTTAGTCTTTTATAGTACTAAAATATACGGTAACATTTGATATAAATCCTTAAATATTAAATAATATAAATAATAATATTGTATATGTATAAATATATAATTTTTTAATTTTTTTTTTTTTTTTTTTTTTTTTTTTTAATTTTTCAAGGTTTTAGGTTTTAACGAAAGTGCAGGGTAATTGCTTTTTTAAAACTTGCGTTTCCAGTTATTTTTTTAATTGTTATTGGGAGAGAGTTCCAAAGTTTGGTTGCATGTACAATAAAGAGGCGTGAAGAATTCAAGTAGTTGCATGATGGTGTTACTAGGTTCAAAGTTCTTACAGATTGGGTAAATTGCAGTTTTTCGTAAAGGTACGGTGGGTTCTTATGCTGAATGATCTTGTGCAGAAACATACAACACCTGGCATCTAGGAATTGTTGGAAAGTGCATCCAAGTAACAGTTTATGGTAATGTGATATATGTTCATGTCTCTGAAGCCCGTATATGTATCTAAGCATGTCGTTGAAGGCTACGAGAAGTTTATGTTGGGAATGAGAATCCGGTTTACAATAAACAACATTTGCGTAGTCAATAAGAGGAACAAGCAATGTTCTAACAAGTCTAAGTTTGGTTTTAACAGGAGTTATACTGGAGAATAGCCAAAGCTTACGTAATCCACAGTAGATTCTTCCAACAGTGTAATTAACGTGATTTTCAGCCGAAAGTGAGCAGTTGACCCTATAACCTAGACTGGTAACACTATCCACAAACTTAAGCTTAACGTGCGAGAGAAAAACCGGAGGTAAACATAAGGTATTAATCTGCTTCTTTGTTATCGCGATCAGTTGAGACTTAGCTGGATTAAGGGTTAGGCCATTTTTTAAGGACCAATTAGAGATTGCAAGAAGATCTTCGTTTATTCTATATACTAGGTCCTCTTGTAAACCAAGTGGACGGGACAGATAAATTTGCACATCATCAGCATACATATGAACTGATACGCTTAAACAGACATTTGGAAGATCATTTATGAAGAGGCAAAAGAAAATAGGTCCCAAAATAGATCCTTGCGGCACCCCCATCGTCAGGTTTAAGGATTCAGAGAGTTCCTGACCAACCTTAACTCTCTGGCTGCGGTTATTCAAATAGTTTCCTATGAGACTCGCCGCTCTATCATGGAAACCAAAGTAGAGCTTCAGTTTTTTACAAAGTATTTTATGGTTTACTCTGTCAAAAGCCTTTGAAAAATCCAGCAAACAAAGAACAGTCACATTGTCCAAATCATATTGAATCCGAATATCGTCAAGGACCTTGATCATTGCAGTTTGACAACTGTGCTGTGTACGAAATCCAGACTGAAGTGGGGACAGTAAATTAAACCTATTAAGGTGATTTGTTATTTGGGTTGCCAGAATCTTTTCAAAAACCTTTGACAGACAGGGTAAAATACTGATGGGACGAAAATCAGAGGAAGAGCTAGGATTCGATTTTTTTGCAAGCGGGATAGCCTTTGCTAATTTCCAACTATCAGTAAATGATGAAGAGGCTATACAAAAATTGATCACATGTGTAAATGCACTTAAGATATGAGGCATAATCATTTTAATAAAACATAAAGGCACCCCATCTTCTCCAACTGCATCAGACTTAATCGTTCGCATGCTTTCAAATACATCATACTCTGACACTACCTCAAATTCGAATTCCGTTGTTGATTCATAAAGAGCATTGTTACTGGGTAAAAAGACTTCTGAAGAAATTTCACTCGGAATAAATGCCTTATTTAGGTCATTTGGGTCAGGAAAATTAAGAACTACCTCCTTTTTGCCTATCCCAATGGAGCGTAGGTTATTCCAGAGCCTGCGAGCAGGTTGGTTTGTGTCCAGCTTTGACATAAAAAATCTTTTTTTAGCTCTGCGTGTCACAAACGTAGCTTCATTGCGAGAACGGCAAAACAGCTCCCAGTTCCGATTATTATTATTTTGAATACAGTTTTCTTCGATTTTTTATTGCCCTATGAACCTCCGAAGTAAACCAAGGACAATTCCTGCTACGCACTGCTACAGTTTTAAGAGGTACATGTTTATCAAATAGCTCGAAAACTAGAGCTTGAAAGTAGTTAGCTTTATCATTGGCATTTGTGAAAACATGGCATTGATGCCAGGGGTACCCGATGGCATCATTTTGCAGCTCAAGGTTGTTAATAGACTTTAGGTCTCTGAATTGGAATGTCGAAGGAATAGGTACATGTACAAATTCAATATCGAAGGTGGAAAATAATAGGTCATGGTCAGATATACCATCTAAGGATAATTGGTCTTGCAGAAGAACATATGATAGATCAGAAACAATCATCAAGTCAAGAAGACTAGGAGTAGAGTTTGGGGCAAAGCGGGTGGCATATGAGTTGGACACTGCAAGCCCGGTCGTTGAGATTTCATCCCTAAGTTGGTTAGCTCGAGTATCGAATTGCAATAGGTCTGCATTAAAATCACCACAGACGATAATACACTCATATGATGCAGAAAACTCCCGGAAAGCTGAGAAAAAGGGTTCAGGAGAAAAACTTTTACTAGGGTTATAACCTACACCCAGAAGACACCTACTGTTACCGCCAGCTACCTCAAGAATAAGAAATTCTATACCCTTATCCTCCGATTTACCTAGAACTCTGCAAGAAAGCGATGCATTGCAATATACTGCAACCCCACCTCCAATAGTGTCAGTGATTCTGTCATTTCTCAATAAGTTAAAATTATTTATAGCATATACACTACTGGGAATATCTGGTTTAAACCACGTTTCCGTAATACATAGAACATCGACCCCCGACCCATCAAAGATATACTTGATGAAGTCCAATTTATTTAAATTTAGACTACGAGCGTTAATACAGCATACTTTGAATCCTTCACGTGCACCTGAAAGTATTCTGATAACAGACCGAGCGGAAACAGAGAGAATATCTCCACCTGCCATGATACAAAGAAAAATAATACAAAAAAAAAAATAAAAATAAATTTAAATTTAACCAAAGACTTCAAAAACAAAAGGAACACTAATAGCAATTAACCTCCAAATAACAATCCGAGAATATTAGTACAAAAATAAAAATAATAATAATAATAATATATAATATAAAGTAGTAATATAAGAAAAAAGTGTGTGTAATATAAATAAACGTATATACATTTAAGATCTGCTCCCGATGACATTCAAAGTTTTGGGTCGGCTATAGTTGAGAGCATATTTGCGTGAATTTTTACCTCCGTGTCGTCACTACTAGTGACTAGTGTTTACCAAAATGGCGGCAAAAAAAAGTAGTATACGTTCCCGGCGGACACCCTGTATTATGATTTTTTAAAACTTAAACTTGAAAACTTGTTTTATTTTAGTCGATACTTTTTTCTTTAAAACATACATATTTTTTTTTTTTAGTTCACTTCAAGGAAAAACGTGGGAAAAAGCTTTTAGAATAAATTATCTTATTATTCTTTTATAGAAATCACATATCAAGGTCCGGCCTTGTTAACCCTAAATGCTAGCCTCAACCCAGTCAAACCACTAATATCTTTCCCTATTCAACTGAATCTCGCTCAGGTATGCTTACGCAGTATCTCAAGTCAGCGTTTCCTTCTCCGGAGTCCATCGGCTCGTAGAGGATACATTTATCTGTCGCCCTTCTAGCAAGATGGTAAATAATTGAAACGTTCAGCGAATCTGATAAGTAACCATGCGAATCTAGATACAAGAATCCTTCAGGAGGTATGAACCCACTCAACATAGTATTTCGGAAATACCCCGGGTTACGGTAAGATAAACCCGACACAAGGTCGTTTTCTGTAACGCTCATGGACCGCGCGAAATGGTTCCTCGCAAGATTCAGAATGACATTTTCGATTCTGGACACGCCGGAAGCATCCAATAGTCACTTATTAGAAACGTAATGTCGAAAGTCGGAATGTGCGCTTCTATACATACGCATGCAGGCTCGAAGACATTTTCTTTCAAATAATCTAAGTTGTTCCATATACGACGGGCTTATTCTCCACCATACTGGACTCGCATAAGTCAGAATAGGACGAACACACGCTAGGTAGCTTATGATCTTCACATTGGATCTAAGATAGTTGGAGTACTTCAACCGTTATTATCCAATTATTAAATGTATCCTGAAGGGTTGTCACGTCGCTGTAGCTGGCGAAAAAAAGAGAAATTTTTCCTTCCTATCCCTTTAGCAAAAAAAACGTACATGGCATTGAAAAGTAGGGGACTAATAAAAATACCTTAGTGCACTCCCACCTTGACTTCGAATTCTCTAGTTATTCCCGCTGTGCATTTAACTTTCATTTTTATGTTATCGTAAAAATCGCATATTATTCTGACGTACGTTTCCGGCACTTATTAAGATTTTTCCGCCGTCGTCCATATGAGAGCCCTCTTAACTCCGTCAAAAGTCTTTTTCCAGATTAATAAGGATGATTTGCGGATCTTTCAAGGCGTCACGAGGTTTTTCCATTATTATCCATAAGCTTTGAATATCGTCGTAAGTAGATTTCCCACGAACAAAGCCGCATTGACTATCATGAAGTTTAATTACATTGTGCTATCAACTGCGACATTATACAGTCCTGAGAAACAAATAAAACTTTCTATACAATTCGTCACTATAATGCAGAACTAGCTTAAATCACAGAAATTCAATTTTTCAGGAGAGCATTTTGAAATGGTTAGCATTGCAAGAAATGTATGTAAAACCACCTTAAATACTATAAAAGCAAAGTCGATTTTCCTTGTGAACACCGTTTCTCGAAAACTACTAGACGTAGGTACTTGAAATTTTGCACAGTTATTCCCTATTTTGCCTAGATGCGAGATAAGGAGGGATTTTCCGAAATTCAAGGTCTAAGTGGCATAAAGGGGGTTGAGATAGAATTTTCCATCTGTAAATATTGATTACACAGCCGTACCTCAGTACTTGCTCTCCGCATTAAAAAAAATAAAAAATAGCTGATTCATTGAAGGTATTTGGTGTGTTTTCGTGAGAACTATGCAAAGCAAAGTGGAAGCTTCTCCATAAAATGATTCTAAGTCAATCTGGTTAAAAACTTTTTTAATTGTTTGAAGTTTGGTGATTGAATTGAAATTGAAGTAAAAAGTATGAAAAAGTTGTGCTTAAATGTATGAAATACTACTGAATCATTCCAGTTGAATGAAAAAGCTTTTCTCAGGAAAAAAGCTCTTCCCATCCATCGCAACTCGTTTTCGACTGAGAAAAAAAGTTAAAGTGGTTCCAAGTCACTTTGTGTTGTTGTACTCCGTATTAAATCTTACTTCACTGAGAAGTGACGTTTCACCAAAACGCACCAATTGTTACAACGCTTTTATTTATTTTTTACTTGTAATTGATGTTGGGTTCTCGATAGGTTAAATGGA
Source organism: Brachypalpus laphriformis (assembly GCA_945910035.1). NCBI lineage: Eukaryota > Metazoa > Arthropoda > Insecta > Diptera > Syrphidae > Brachypalpus > Brachypalpus laphriformis. The sequence goes on from OX246754.1 coordinate 286,840,167, forward strand.
ACTGCCAAAATGAAAGAAATGTGTTCGATCGTACACTCGATCTGTACACTCCGCTCATTAATTTCTCGGGTTGACCATGTTTGACTTCGGGTTAGATGTGGAACAAAAATGTCAATTGGGATGTGCAATAGCTTCTTACGTTACGTAGGAAAGTTTTGTAACAGTTTAAAACATCCTTCTGCGTTGCCCTGAAGCTGAGCACAATTCTAAAAACAATTAATCAAATCATCGCCCACAATTTTCCTTCAGTGGAGACTACGGCCAGCACTCATGCAGCAGTGGCTACCGTTGCAGTAGTATGTGTGTGTGAGTATATGGGCGCGTTATCCCATGATTATGTTTTGATCTTGAGTGTGCGATCTCGTCTAGAGTTAAAATTGAAAAAAAAAAATATTATCAGTTTCAAATCTAAGATATTGTAAATTTTATTAATTAAGATATCCATGTGCTCTCAAAACTTCATGCAATTAAGAGACTTGAGTATATGCGCGTAGGTACATATGTACATGCATATGCATGTGTAGATCTAGAACTGTTGCAATATTTTTCCTTTTTGTTAGATGAGATGTTGATCGTTGGATTTGTCCACATTTTAGAATGTTTTAATGAATTTAAAATAAATTGTGTGTTGGAAGCGGGTTTGCGTATGCTCTGGTGGGATTCCCACGGGGGAAGCTATAATTGAGTTTACACATTTTCGGTATTGTATTCAATTGGCAATTATATTTCAACAAGTAAATAACGATCAACTAAAATGCGGGCGGAGCAATATCGTCGTTCCGAAGACAACTTGAATAAAAGCTGTCGCACATAAGGTCATGATTCGTACACTGCCAGGAGCGAATTACAACTAGTTATATGGTAAGGTGAAAATCACGATTTAAAAAAAAAATGGCTTAAGCTTTTTCTACCTTTTAGTGACGAATTGTGTACCACAATGTATGTAAATACCAGCCTTTCTTTCAGTACACCAGCGGTTTTCAAATTAAAATTTCCATAGTAATAATAATAATAATGGCGCAAAATTATAGTCCGATAAAGTGCGTTTTAAAATTATTTTAGTACGTACCAAAGCTCATAGTAGTGTGGGATTCTTACCCACTAAAAAACCTCCCTTCAAAACAGACTTGTTTTCATTTTTTACTACAACTAAGTATACGACTTATCTAGTAGTTTTCATTTCACGTAATAAGGACGTTTTGCAGGGACCTTCCCATTAGAAGTTCCTGCCAGCTCCGCAGTTTAGATGCGGTTACTTATCGCGCTAAGTCTAAAGGTTTGGTTCTTTGTAGACGGCGCAGTAAATTTCTTTCTTCCAAAACTTGGAGGACTGTAATATTTACGTGACTTTCTAGTCGACTTCTATGCTTTCTCGCGTAGGTTTGAATTTCGTCTTCTATAGTTTTAATGCCAAGATCTCTATGGATATCACTATTTCTGATATACCATGGCGCATTTACAATACCTCTTAGCACTTTGTTCTCAAAATTTTGTAAAATTTTAATGTTACTTATTTTGGTACAACCCCAGAGTTGTATACCATATGTCCATACAGGCTTTAGCACCTGCTTATATAAAAGCAGTTTGTTATATATATTAAGCTTGGAATATTTTCCAAGTAACCAATACATTTCTCGATATTTGTTATCTAATTCTTTGCGTTTTTTCTTTACGTGCGTTTTCCATTTCAGCTTTGTATCAAGTGTCATCCCAAGATACTTAGCCTCGTTTGCAAACGGGATTTGAACCGGGTTTGAAAAGATCGGCAAATTATTTATTTTCTTATAAGTAAAATTTACATGAACAGATTTGGTCTCGTTGAGTGCGATTCGCCAAATCTTTGTCCATTCATTTACTCTATTCAAAGCTTCTTGCAGTTTTTCCGTAGTATCTTCGACCGTTTTACCTACTGTCAAGATAGCAGTGTCGTCGGCAAATGTAGCTAGCTCAGTGGCTTCTACTTGCGGTATATCACGAGTGTATAATAGATATAAGACTGGACCAAGAACGCTTCCTTGCGGCACCCCAGCCATTATTTCCTTAAAATCAGAATATTCGTTTCCACATTTGACGCGGAATAGCCTATTCGTAAAGTAGTTCTTCAAAATATTATATAGGTGCTCTGGCAGAACTTGTCGTAGTTTAAATTTTAAGCCTTCGTGCCAGACCTTGTCAAAGGCTTGAGAAACGTCAAGGAATACGCTTGAACAAATCTTTTTTTCTTCAAGTGATTTTTCGATTACATGTGTTATTCGATGTGCTTGTTCAACTGTAGAATGCTTACTTCTGAAACCGAGTTGATGATCAGGGATGAGATGCCCTTCTTCTATTACCGGCTGCATTCGCCTAACCAATATTCGCTCGAACACTTTGGATATAATTGGAAGAAGCGAAATCGGTCTATAAGACGTTTTTTCATTGGGCGGTTTTCCAGGCTTAAGGACCATTATAACCTCGGCGACTTTCCATTGACTGGGAACATATTCTAGTCTAATCGCGGCGTTTATAATGAAAAGAAGCTTAATTAGAGCTTTTCTTGGTAGTGCTTTAAGAACCTCTCCCGTAATTAGGTCGTATCCGGGAGCTTTCTTAGGTTTAAGTTTCTTTATTTCTTGCTTAAGTTCGGTAAGTGTTGCATTTCTTATTGCGCTATTGTCTATATACGACGTATTTATATTTTCAATAAGAGCTTGTCCATCAAACGGTTTGAAAGTTTCTTCCAGGTGGGCGGCAAAAACTTGCGCTTTCTATTTATCATGCCTGGCCCATTCGTCTTGATTTTTCCTAATTGGCGCGGCTTGCATTTGAGATTTTTTAATACCTTTTATAGCCTTCCAGAGCGAATAGTTAGAATCTTTTTCTGCCGTTAAGCTTTTTAGGTAAGTTTGTATTTCATTATTCTTAAGGTCTTTAATAGATCTTTTAAGTGAGTTGCACAAACGGTTAAGATATGCTTTATGTTGCGGAGCCCGAGTTTGTTGCCATCTTTTACGCGCTTTCTCTTCTCCTTAATCATCTCTTTTATTTCCTGCGGATAAGTTTGAATGTAACTGGCCGGCGTTCTCTTTGGTTTGGGAGTATTCTTCCACGCGGCATCCTGTAAGATTTCGACGAAGCGATCTACTTCAGCTTCAAGTTCATATGGCGTTTTAAGTGATACGCTCAGCTCAATATTTGCTTCAATATCTTTTTTAAAGCCATCCCAATTAGTTTTCGCGCCAGTTAATCTGGCCGGTCCTACTTTTTTAAACAAAGCTTCGCTTATCGTCATAATAATTGGAGAATGATCAGAGGAGAGATCAAAGCTTTCTTCAACTTTTATACAGTTGCCAGATATTCCTTTAAAAACAAAGAAATCAATCAGATCTGGTATCTTATTTCTATCAGTTGGCCAATGTGTTGGCTTACCCGTCGAGTAAAAATCACAACTGAATTGCATACCCGCATTATAAAGCTTTCTACCTTTCTGAGAGGCGTACCTTGAGCCCCAGAAGGGGTGTTTCGCGTTGAAGTCACCACCAATAATAAAATTGGGTCTAAGGAAGTCGAAGATGTTTGTGAAATCACTTTCTTCAAGTTTACATCGCAGTGGACAATATATAGACGAAATGTTGAAAGCAAAATGTCTATTTCTAACGCGTACCGTGCTTACTTGCATTGCTTCTAATTCAATCTTTATTTCCGCTGAGTGTTCAATATTTTCTTTTATAAACAAAGATGATCCGCCTCTGGCTCTTTCCGATGGGTGAAAGGCGTGATACCCGCTATATCCCCTTATCTTAATATTCGATTGCTTTGTCAGATGAGTTTCACAGACCAAGCATATATCAATATCTAACTCGTCGAGTCTTTGTACGAGCCCGTTAGCGTTCCAGGTACGAATTTTAAGCGTTTCTTTCATATTTTGGTTGAAGTGCGCGTGTTATGAATGTTATTTTCTAGTGCAACTAGTCTCTCGAAAATTAGTTTGTTTGTTTTGCATTGCTCTTCAAGTTTCGCAAGAATTAGGGAAAAAACATTGGATACATGATCTTCTGAACTACCTCTGTCACCGTTTTTCAATGTCGCAACTTGAGAAGGAGTCTTTACATTAAAGTTTGGACGGTTTCTTGCTTTGATCTCCCGTGAGTTGTCGGTCGTGTACGTACCCTTAACTGTCTTCGCCGCTTGAGCATAAGACTGCACGCCAATATTCGGAGATTTTGCTTCTGTTACCTTATCTCTATTACTTTCGGATTTTTTGTCATTAACCGATCTTAAGTTAATATTGACGGACTTTCTATCTTTCGCTGCTTTTTTCGTAGCTATTTTGGGTCTGTTCTTGATTGGTTTCATATTCGGACGCATCGAATTTTTTAGCGTGTTGCGGCGTTTTTGAAGCTCTTTCGCCACTTCGCAACCTCGATAGTTCGCAGGATGTTTTCCTTTGCAATTTATACAAGTGGCTGGGGTTTGCTTGTTTAGGTGACACTCTTCCGAGAGATGCTTACCTGCGCATTTGACGCATCGCGGCTCTTTCTGGCAGTAAGTCTGCGTATGATTGAAGCCTTGACAGCGCTTATACTGCGGGATCGATCTGGAGGTCCTACGCATGGGTTCGATTTTGACCACGATGTTTAGAATAGTCTCGATACCATATATTATATTTTTATTTTCGTCTTTATCAAAACTAAGCATGAATAGTGGAAATCCGCGCTTTACCAATTTTTCATGATCTCCCTCCGACTGTTGCTTCTCCTTCTTGATAATATTGACGGCATCAAGAATTTTAAAGCCTTTGCCTTGAAGGTCGCGCATTACATCTTCTTTAGTGCACGAGGGGTGGAGTCCCCTTGCTACAACACGCAGTGGTCTTTCTAACTTATTTTCATAAGTATACCACTGAATCTTTTCGGCATTCAATTTTTTAGATACTGATCGGTAACCGTCGGCATCATCGACATTGATTTTCCACGTATTGTTTCGCAGAGATGTCACCTTAAACTTCGATGCCAGAGTTCATTTAAGGAGGCAATGCAACTTATTATAGTCCGTAATTCCAACGACGTTTATCGGTGGCGGATGACGTAATTTTGGTTGTTGTTGCTTTTCTTGCATCTCCTTGCGCTTTTCATCTTTTTGTGGCTCGACTTCCGGTGAGGAACCAGCTTTGCGTTTTTTGCTAGGTCGTTTCTTTTCGACCCAATTCGTTTCGCGTGTTAGCTCTTCTTCATCCGTCTGGTATTCGCGACTAGGTGAGCGATGTGGGCTAACTGTATTTTCTTTTTGTAGGTACGTGTTTTTTAGGGCATTATTTTCTTGCCTGAGTAAATCTACCTCTTTCTTGAGCTCACGATAGAGTAGCTCCATATTGCTAAGCTTGGTACGGAGTACGTCGTTTTCCTCCTCAATGCTTTTAGATTTCGTTAAGTCCCGTTTTTCACGCGTTTGCGCTTCCGGCGGACTTCTTTTTCCGGATACGTTCGATCTTGTTGGTGGAGATCGAGATACCCTTGTACTTTTTAAGAAGGGATTTATAATCACAGAGATATGATAAATTTATATCTTACTACTGCGAAAAAGATCAGAGATCGATGATTTTGGTGAAACTGACCAGCGAAGTAGTAAACGTAGCAACTTTGCTACGATCATATCAAAGCGGCAGCACTGGCCACAGACCACTTTCTACAAACTAACCCAAGTTTAACTATATGGTGTTTGGAGATGATTAGTTAATCTCAATATCTTTTGACAGCCTTTGGTTTGGTTGTATTCGATTCATTTGGTTGTTTACGATACTAGTTATGTCCGATTAACGAACGTTGTTATCCCTTGTGTATCTTACTGCATTCTGCTAAGATTTCTGCTTGAAAGACACTAGATGCTTCTGGCAGTCTAAAGGACACCTACTTTATTATAATTCTGTAAAAGGATAAATAGAAGTCAAGACATGTACATTTTTAAATCATTGAGGAGGATTGTATTTCCATGGTCACTGATCACGTATTTTGAAACACGTCTGCTCTACTGGTGAACAAAGTACAGATATTTATGCTGAAGTCATTGTAGGGAGCCTGTAGTTCCACCTATCTCTGACGCTTCCGGGCCAGACGAAGTTGAAAAATGAGCGGTTATAGTCCCTATCTAAGCATCGAAGGACTCCGAAAGAGAAGACCCACAGAAAGTATACGATTCCTTTCCCATACCATAATATCGGATATAAATTCTTCCATGATAGCAACCGCAAAGACAAAATAATGTACATAGATCTTTAAAATACGAGCCCGACTAATAGGACTCAACGACTGGCACTACCGTGAATCGGAAAGAAGACTATGTTCACTCTGTAATCTTTTGCAAAATGAAGACAGACGTTGAACACTATCTGAGAAGATGTCTAGTACTTGCGGAATTCGTCGAAGATACTTTGGAAAGGCATACCTGGAGCAACAAGAAAAGATAAACATTCTCAATGCCGAAAATGATGAAAAATAGGAAAACGTGTATAATTACAGAAAAATCATTTTGTGGTATCGAAAAGAATTAATAGATGAATTAAATTACTAAACCTAATAATTTTAATATTACAAACGTGCAGGGTGGCTGATGAATATTGGTACAGTATTAAGAGACTCAAATAACTTTTTTTTCAATTCATATAATTTATTAATTTTTAGTTCATTTCCAATATAATTCGTTTTTATTATATTTTTTTAATGGTTTTTAAAAATTACTGATTTCGAATGGCCTCCGCGCTCGGTGACGCATGTGCAACATCTTATTAAAAAGTTGTTCATTACTGCCTGTAGGGTTGCGACGGGAATTGTCTCAATTATTGTTTGAATGGATTGCTTCAAACCACTTAAATTTGTGGGTTTAGTTTTGTAGACGTCCTGCTTACAATAATCCCAAAAAAGAATCAGGTGTAGTCAAGTCAGGAGACCTTGGCGGACAACGGAAATCATGTTTTTGGGAATTTTCGCTGCAATTCTGTCATTTAACGGCTGGCTATGTGTGAAATTGCACCATCTTGCTAAAACCACATTGAGTTGAAAGTTCTGGTAAGAAAAACTCCTTCAACATCTTTAAATTAACAGTCTCCATTGACCGTTACAGTGGGACCATTTTCTTCAAAAAAGTATGGCCCGAGAATGCAGCTTGATGAAACTGCTCACCACACTGCGACTCGAGCTGGATGCAGTTCCACCGCATGGAGTATCTCCGGGTTAAAGTGACTCCATATTCGACAATTTGCTTGTTTACATTTCCGTTTAAATCAAATGGTCCTCGACAAACATAAAAATGAAGTTCAACATGTTTTTGTCCTCTTCCGCCATTTGAATGATCTTCTGGCAAAATTTCAACAAAGTCTGCTGGGTTCAATATGCTTGCTATTTGAAATTTATAGGGAAATATACGTAAGCTTTAATCATTATGCAGAATTGTTTGCACTAGTTGTCTGCTAATTCCCATTTGAGTAGATAAGTTCCGGGTCGAAACGCTAAGATTGGTTTGTATGGAAACAGTTACAGCAGCAATCGTATCCTGTGTCCCAACTGAAGGATCTTCTTGTGACTGTCCCACGTCTCTTTGGACGAAAATCACAGACTACAAAGCATGATAGCGACGCACTATCTAAATCCTAGTTCCATCGTCCCAATCGTCCATGGAAAATAAAAAAAATGGAACCGAATAATTACATAGAAAGAAAGTGTTTACGTTTCCTTTTTGTAGCATGTTTCATCAGCCACCCTATATGTATTTGATAGAGCTATATTAAACTTTTATGAAATTAATATTTATTTATCCACGGCGAACACCACAGGCGGATCAGTAGAAATGCGGTGAAGTGGGAGAGTTGTGATCCCTTGTTTTCGGACCATAGCCGCGCTGATAAAAGGAAGAAGAAGTATATTTATTTATCCACCTGTGAAACTGTGATAACTACCGTTCGATCAAGCTGATGTCACACACCATGAAGATCGTTGAGCGGGTATTAGGTGGCCGACTGCGAAAAATAATACGGCTATCTGATGATCAGTGCGGGTTTGTCTCGGGTAAATCAACCACAGATGCAATCCAAACTATAAGGATCATAATGGAAAAACATCGTGATTCCTTAAGGGATTTGCATATTGTATTGGTTGACTTTGAAAAGGCATTCGAGAGACAACCACGAGATCTGATATCGGTGGCGCTAAGACACCGAGGGGTTTCAGAAACCTATGTACAGATGATCATGGACATGTACGAAGGAGCAAAGACAAGAGTAAGATGCCCCGCTGGAGTAACCGAAGAGTTCCCAATCAAAGTCGGGGTGCACCAGGGAAGCGTCTTAAGTCTTTTGCTCTTTATTACAGTCCTTGATTATCTGCTTGAAGGTAAAGGATGGACCCAAAGTTACATCAGTTATTCTTTGCTGACGATGGAGCCATCATAAGTGAGGATCCTACATCCCTGCAGCGAGCACTTGATGTGTGTATCGCATTAGTTCAAAAAAGACAGAGTACTTGTGCTGCCCGTTCTCTGATCCACTCAGGCCTATTCCAGACATTTATTAGAATGGAACAGTGCTTCCCAAGTGCGAAAAGTTCAAATAACTGGGATCTACGAGTATGATCAATAGCAAAGCAACTTGTGATGACGACATCAATCATCGCGTAAGCGTAGTGTGGATGAAGTGGCGAGAAATTGTCGCTATCTTCTGCGACAGAAAAATGCTACCTAAGTTGAAGGGAAGGCTCTACACCGCAGTTGTGCGTCCAACGCTCACATACGGTTCACAATGTTGGACAATGTACAAAAAGTATGAGAGTAATTAACGGCAGCTGAGATGAAGATGCTTCGCATGACATCAGGAGTTAAAAAGCTTGATTGAATAAGAAGTTCGAAGATTAGTGGAAGCTTTTTCATCAAGGAAACCATCGTACAAAAATAGAGCGCGACCGGCTCAGCTGGTATTGCCACGTTCAAAAAAGAGATCATTTGAACCCTGTTAAAAAGGCAATATCAATGCACGTTCCAAAGACATCGCGATGTAGGAAAGGAGGTCCTATAAACGCCTGGATCACACAAATGCGACGACATCGGCATTTCATTGGCCTCAGTAACCGAGTGATCCAAAATCGGCAGACCTGCCGATATTTTCTGAGGTCAAATGGGCGAACACCACAGGCGGATCAGTAGAAATGCGGTGAAGTGGGAGGGTTATGATCCCTTATTTTCGGATCATAACCTCGCTGATAAAAGGAAGAAGAGGAGTATTTATTTATCCACCAATAGGCGATATTAGTCATTGTTTTAATTTTTTATTTTTTTTTTCTAAACGCAGTTCTTATTCATTTACTAGTATAGAAACTAGAAAATTCGGTCTCCAATTCTGCTCATTTGACCAACTGACGGTCTAGCTGTGTATCTGTTTGTTCGTACCTCGGTCAAACTTCATATCTGTGGTATGCAGGCTTATACCTCGAAGCAAAATCAGAATTTTTCCAAAATTAACCATACTTTACTAATGAATTGTTTCTCGGAATTAGGCTATTCCTCGGCTATTTCTGAGTAGTGTTTATTCAAAATTATTGTCTACACCAATAAAGGGCAAATGGAATGAAGCTTTAGAAAATTGTAAGAATATAAAAAAAAATTATTTTAGCGATTTTACTTAGATTTTAAATTAATTTGCCCAATACTCGTAAACATCAAACAGACTCAGTCGTGCCGCGTTGTTTCTCCCATCAATATTTCTTTTCCATCTTAGAACACTTGGAGTCGATAATAAAGTCAAACTATGTTGCTTCAGTACCCCCGCTCTTTCTATTGAACATCACTAGTTCGACCTTTAAGGATTTATTCCTACCCCGCTTGAAAAAGAAGAGAAAAATCTCTTGGAGAGGATTACATTAGTTCGTCGTTAGTTGCCACTGTTTACTCCGATGAATCCAGTAAATCTCAATTTCCGCATTAGTTCGCCTCTGGAGATGCATCTTCAGTAGACATTGACATTAAATGACACAAGTTATGATTTTTTTTAGTTTAGTTTAGTTTATTTTAGTTATTTCAATTTACAATTTTCAACTTTCCAAATACAGTTATAGTTTATAATTTAAATTTTTACAAAAAGATTTCTACAATGGAATTGAGAAAACGCCTACTGTGCTCTTTGTTGACTGTTGGAACGACCACAGTCTGCCTATTTCTCAGCAAGTACACCTCATTTCCTCTGTAATTAATATTACCACTCCTGACGAAAAAGACTTTAAGTGCTTTGTATATATAAAGATATCGAAGAGGAAGTACTTTTGCTGATTGAAATAAGGGCTGGGAGTGTTCGATTGCTTTTTTATGGAATATTAATCTGATAATTTTCTTTTGTGCTGTGACAATGGGCATCAGGTTCGTTATGTACGCACTACCCCAACATGCAAGACCATATTCTAGACGTGAATGAACCAGTGCATAAAAAATTGTTAATAGCAGACTTTGTGGAACGAGCTTACGTAGATAAAACAATTTGTTCATGGCGATGTAGAGCAACTTCTTTACTGACATAATATGAGGCTTCCAACACTATTTGTTGTCTATTAAAACCCCAAGATACCTAAACTCTTTAACACATTCTAGCACAAAACATTTATCTGAACAGCATACATTATAACATCTGGGGTGGTGAAAACGGGTGTTCTCAATCACCAAGTTAGAGTTTGACAAGGAAAAACACATAGCCTTAGACTTTGTACTTAGTACCATTTAGTGGTAATTGAGCCAATCAGATCAAATGTTAATCCATCTTTTGTGTCTATTATATTCTTGCCTGCATACGAGAGAGCAAGATCGTCCGCATAGCCAATTAAATGACCCTTAAGGGGTAAGTTAAAAATGGAATTGATGTAGATCAGAAAGAGCATTGGTCCAAGGACCGATCCTTGTGGAACACCAGTATTCAGACTCTTTTCTTCCTCACTTAACACTCCATTTAACTATACCTTCTGTTTTCTATTCGTTAGGGATGATTTGAACCAATCAATAATGTTTCCTCTAAACCCGGCATGAAACAGTTTTTGCAGCAGAATTTCATGGTTCGCCAAATCGAAAGCCTTTGTTAAGTCAAGGAAAATACCAACTGACTTCATGTTGTTATCTAGTGCACCATATACTCTGCTCAAAAAAGCGATAATTGCAACCTCAGTACATTTGCCTTTCACAAAGCCGAATTGAGATTTATTTAAGAATTTTGTTTTTGTTAAGAAGGCGATCATTCTATTAACTATTAATTTTTCAAATATTTTTGAGAAAACATTGAGCAGTGATATAGGCCTATAGTTATCTGGTTCACTAGGGTCTTCCTTTTTAAAAATTGGAATCACAATAGATGTTTTGAGAGCATCTGGAAATTTCCCACATTCAAAACTTTTATTTATAATAAAAACCAGAGGACTAAGAATTGATTTTCCTATCTTTTTGATAACTATGCTACTTATACCATCTGTTCCACATGATTTTTTTGGCTTAAGAACGTTAATGACGGAAATAAGCTCAGCATTAGTCACCGGACTGAAAAAAAAGAAGATGAATTCGATTTATCGACTAAAAACTTATTTGTTTCATTGAGCTTAACTGTGATTTTCGGTTTAACGTTTTCAGCAATATTTTTAAAAAACGTATTGAATTCGTTGCATAATTCCCTATTAGTATTAATAGCCCTATTGTTAAATTTAAGGAGTTTGGACTTATGTTCTTTCTGATCGTTTCCTAAGATATTATTGACTAAGCGCCATTGCTGTCTAGGGTTGGATCTGTTTTCTAAAAATTTACACCTATAGTAATCAATTTTGTGTCCAGCTATAAGACTACGTACATCCATTTGTAATTCTTTGTACTTTTGTTTTATTAAAGGCTGGTCTAACCTATTTTTATTCATCGAGTAAAAATTGTTTTTCTCCTTATTTTTGAGACATATTGCATCCGTAATCCAAGGCTTTAATTTTGTAATTCTAATATTTTGTGTGTACTGGAACAAGTTTCAATGTAGCTGTTTATACTTTCTAAAAATACCGAAAAGGCCTCTAAGGGACAGACGCAATTGTATACCGAAGTCCACATTTCTCGGATCAGAAGCTGATTAAGTTTTGCATAATTAATTTTTTCAATATATTTGCTATCAACAATTTCCGATGCGACAGTTGATTCACTTTTATTTAGAAAGTCTTTAAGAGCAATGCCAGTGGCCGAATGATCAGTAATGTTAAGCTCTAAAACAAATGGATGAGCATTCAGCGTTTTTCTGGACCTAATAAAGATATGATCAATGCAGGATGAAGTGTTTTATTTTATGCTACTGCTGTTAAGAACAGACATTGAACGACAACAGACGTGTGGTCTGCCCAGATTGCTTGAGTTTGCCCAACGACTCAGCTATTTTATTCCCCAATGTTCTGTGTGGAGCAATTTAATCATTCGTAAGATTTTTTTTATTTTTGCAATAACTGTAACGATTCGTTCTTTCAGTTCCTTTAAATGAATTTCTTCATTATAAATGAGTTACTCGTAGCTATATGAATAATTCTGATTTTCACAGCAGCCATGCTGCGATCATGGAGGCGTCAATCACTTGCCTCCCCCCGATAAAAACATTCCATCAATTTGTTATCTCAACGCAGCCATGACTGTGTGTTCCATGTGAAAGTCTATCAGATTTTCTCTTATGTCATAAACTCCCCAGTCCCAGAGTCAATAGATTCAATCAACCCCCATAACGCCACACTGCGAGTACTTGATGCCTGTCACATTGCAATAGTCAAGCAGCATGAGCTCATCCCATCTCAACCGACATGGATGCCTAAAAATATGACGAAACAATTTGTCGGGAGATAAAACTAATGCATACGTCTGCCGCGTCCGTGATCTGCTACTGCGCACAGATGCCAGAGGCCAGCGCCATGTACGAGAGATACATTTTCGTCGTCCGACACCCAGCTCGATTCATGTCTGAACTTTGGCGCAATTAAGGCGTATTAATTGTTCGTATTTTGATACACTGAGTGCTCCCGGGCACGTATTTATCTTTAGCTAGTGGATACATCCAGAGGAATCCCCCGTTTCCACGCAATCGTTGTCTTTTAATGGATATGGTGAGATAGATGGAGGCATGAAGCCATTGAAATGAAGTCATGAGTATCTGCGGTAGGGGTGGTGCCTGTGCGCGGTATTTCAATCAAATTTCAGTGGAAATGTATGGTATTGTCTTGAAAGTGTTGATGTCAGACAGATGTATCTTATGTGAAATGAGATCAATTATAAGAAAGAAATTTGACATTCGTGTCATTTGCTAAATTTTCTTACTTACTTAGATGGCGCTACAGTCCGGGGTGGACCTGGGCCTCAACCAACAAACGTCTCCAGCCAGCACGGTTACGAGCCAGCTGCCTCCAGTTGCGCACGCCAAGTTGGTTGAGGTCCCCTCCCCTTGTTTGCGCCACCTACCGCGAGGTCGTCCTCTACTGCGCCGTCCGTCCGGGGTGGATTCGAAGACTTTCTTAGCGGGAAGGTTGGGCTCCATCCGCTCTAAATGACCCAGCCATCTTAGTCGCTGTATGTGAACTCTTCTGGCTAAGTCGATGTCCTTCTACAGGCCGTATAGTTCGGCACTGTACCTTCTCCCATACTCACTGTCTATGCAGACGGGACCAAAGATCGCTCGAAGAACTTTTCTCTCGAAATAACCAAGGGCATCCCCATCCGGTTTTGTCAAAGACCATGCCTCTGTGCCATACAGCCGGACTGGGATGATTAGTGTCTTATAAAGAGTTAAATTAGTAGTTCGAGATAGGGCTTTGCTACTCAATTGCCGTTTTAGCCCATAGAAACAACGATTGGCAAGAGCAATTCTGCGTGTAATCTCCCTACTGATGTCATTTGCGGAGCTGACCATAGAGCCTAGGTAGACAAAATCCTTTACTACCTCAAAATTGTATCTGTCTATTGTGGCGTTCTGTCCAAGACGCCGATGTTGGGTGCCCTTTTTTGTAGACAGCATATATTTTGTTTTGCTTTCATTGACCTCTTGACCAATCTTTGCTGCCTCGGTCTCAATACTCGTAAATGCCCCATTGACTGCCCGCTGAGTTCTTCCGATTAAGTCAGTGTCATCGGCATATGCGAGTAGTTTTACAGACTTGAAGAAGATTGTACCTCCGGGGTTGGCTTGTGAGTTTCGTACAATTCTCTCAAGTACTATGTTAAAGAGATCGCATGATAGCGCGTCGCCTTGTCTAAGACCTTTCCTGACATCGAACGGTACGGTGATGTTCTTACCGAATTTGATGGAGCAGCGAGAGTTCTCCATCGTCATTCTGCACAATCGGACGAGCTTGGCAGGGATGCCAAGACTAGACATGGCTCTGTATAACTCGTCTCTATACACGCTATCATAGGCAGCTTTGAAATCGATAAAGAGGTGGTGCGTATCAATTTTATATTCATGGGTTTTTTCCAAGATCTGCCGTAGTGTGAATATTTGGTCAATGGTGGACTTTCCCGGCCTGAAACCGCACTGACAAGGGCCTATCAGGTTGCTGACGATCGGTTTTGGGCGTTCACATAGTACGGCAGACAGTATCTTAAATGCGATATTTAGGAGACGTATACCTCTGTAGTTGGCTCAGTTCAGAGGGTCTCCTTTCATCAGGATCGGGCAAACGATGCTGAGGTTCCATTCATCGGGTATACTTTCGTCCGACCAGATTTTACAGATGAGCTGGTGCATGCTCCTTACCAACTCATCTCCTCCTGCCTTGAAAAGTTCAGCGGCAAGGCCGTCGGCTCCAGCAGCTTTGTTAGATTTGAGTTAAGATATCGCTATCCTCACTTCATTCTGATCGGGTTGACAGGAATCTTGACTGTCATCGTCACTGTTGAATGGCTCATTCTGCCTGACAGCGGAATATTGATCATCATCGCCGTTTAACAGTCTGCAGAAGTGTTCCTTCCATATCCTCAGCACCGACTGCGATGCTACTACTATATTGTCATTTTGGTCCCTGCAGGCTTCTGTCCTGGCTTTGAAATCCTGACATGTTCTTTTTACCTTTTGGTAAAATTTTCGAACATCATTCCTGCAATAAAGACTCTCAATCTCCTCGATCGAGCGCTTTTCATGCTCCTTTTTCTCTTTTCTTCTGCTCACGTAAAGCTCGTAATCAGCTCTAGTCCTTCTATGCAGAGCCGCTTTGTACGCCTCTTGTTTAGCTGCATGTGCTTGCCGGCATTCCTCATCAAACTAGGGGTTTCGTTGTGGTGGGCGAGAGAAACCCAGTACATCAGAGGCGGCATCTCTGATGGCTTGTTGGCAACGCTGCCACTGGTCTTCCATATTTGCTGCTGGCGGTCTCTTGCGATTATAGCCGCCCGACGTCAAATTTCCTCACAGTATTTCGTTGATTTCGCTCTGTTCTGGATATCCGCATCCGTACCTTGGCTACAACTAGGTAGTGATCCGACGTTGGCTCCTCGGAAAGTCCGGACACCCAGAATACTGGAAGAGTGTCTTGCGTCGATCGCAATGTGATCGATTTGGTCTCCTCTCGATCAAAGGAGAGCCATGTTCCTTTGTGAATATCGAGACGTGGGAACCGCGTACTAGCTACGACAAAGTTTCGCCCCGCCGCAAAGTCGATTAGCCTGAGTCCGTTGCCGGATGTGTTGTCGTGCAGGCTGTGCTTTCCGGCCACGCTACTTAAGGCGTCCTCTCTTCCTAGTTTGCGTTAAAGTCGCCTAGGATAGTTTTAACGTCGTGGCTAGGGCATTGCTCATACGTCTTGTCCAAGAGCTGGTAGAAGTCATCCTTTGACGCGTCGTCCTTCTCCTCGTGATGGGCGTGAACGCATATTAGGCTAATGTTGGCAAATTTAGCCTTGATAACACAAGACTCCTTGCCTAAGTCTGCCTCCAATGACAAATCCGCACCCGAATAGACGTTGTCCTTGTTATCTGTAGCAGTCGCCGTAGTAGATGTCGCAGTTTTTCATCTTCTTTTTGTCCGGCCCATCCCATCGCACTTCTTGGTTGGCGGTAAAAATACTCTAGGACCTCCGCAAGTTGTTCGGCTGGGCGTGGTTTGTAGAGGGACCTAACATTCCACGTGCAGACACGAAGATCGTTGTCCCTTTTACGTTTGCATGGGTCGTCAACAGTAAGATCATCCGTATCCGAGGCTGTTGGTTGCTTCGTAACCAAAGGTTTTTTACGTGGTAGGGAAGTTAATCCGACGGCACAACCCCTAACCTGGAGGACCAGATCCTTTTTTTTTGTACCCCTAGGACAAGAGGCCGGATACACCGATGTCAGTAGCCCACTTCGGGGATATGAGCGCTGCCGTTGGCCCATTAAGGGTTCATCCGCCACCATCTCTTTTTCAATACCCTGACGTAGTATTGAAAATCATTACAGACCTCAGCTCCAAATATGTTGAAGTAGCTCCGGTAAGGTATCCGCTGGTCTGTAGACGTCACCGTTGATTCCATCGGGAGAATTCATCCGCCGCACGTCGTCCTTCTGAGGAGCTCTTACTAGACTTCTGAGACGCATATTTCAGCCAATCAGGTCAAAAAGGGATGCCTCGTTCGGTTAGACATATGCGCGCTGAAGTTCACCCAGATGTGCTTACGCAGGTCTGAGTGTTCAGCTGCACATAAATCGTCAGACTCAGCATACGCTCATCGTTAGTTCACTATCAGATAGCTATCCAGCGGGCACCGCGAGGAGGTGATGATGCGATTTTGCCCACCAAATTATGCTAAATTTTCTTAGTACGAGTAAATTACCTATATATGAACACAATAAGGATATTTGTCCAGCAATGGGTGTTGAATTGAGTAAAATATTTGTAATTTTAACACACATTTGAGACATATTTAGCCTTTTTTCTGTAGGAACGCAACTATCATAGATAATGCTGGCTGTTTTACCCAGATGTGCGCGAAATAAATAAAAAAAATAATTTATTGTAAGCTACATATAATCCGTAAAGATATGCTATAGCGAACTTTTTTGTAGATCTTTTCGTTGTCAAAACTTCATACACACATTATTTTCATGTATCTCTAACGATTGAGTTGGGTCGGATGCTCAGGAGGATTCACCATCCTTCTCGATTCTCCGTCATTGACTCCAACTCATCAGGAGGAATCCCTAGACGGATCCAGGAGTGATGTCGGACCTGATCCAACCATCTATTTCTAGGCTTACCGAGGGGTCTCCTACCTGATGGCACGACAATCATGGGACGTCTTGGATGCAGTTCTGGGGGCATACGCACTGCGTGACCAAACCATAGAAGTACAGACCGTTCTGTTCCTAGAAGTAGCTGCTCAACATTGAGCGCTTCGCGTACTCTGCTAGTGTGCACTACGACCCCTACCAACATCGCGAAGGAACATCATTTCTGCAGCTTGTACCACAATTGTAATTCATCTGAAATTTTCAGCTAAGAAATTGACTTTGTGCATTCTTGCCTATCGAAGGAATGTGTCTCACATTAGGCACAAATATTGTCAATCCTTTTCCTCTTACACAATTCAACCGATACACAGATTAAGTCCAGAGCACTGTCATTTTGCCTAATTTGTACTAATACTCGTAACTGTTGGAGTATAATGTTTTGCGTAGGGAATTCGAATTCGAAAACTAATCTTAGAGAACAGTGCACATCCTTGGCCGGCAAGGTCACCACGTCTTCTGCTCCATTTGTATGTATCGCACTGTTGCAAAATATACATACATAGAACAAAGCCCTGCAATAGGAACGAGCTGAAAGAATAAGCTCTTCCAAAGGCACTGACTGAGATGAACATGTACATATGTATTTGTTATGCAGTTCAAAGTATGTAAGATCGATTTAACATTGTTCAATAGAGAATGTATTTAGAAGTTTTATAAATTGGCGAAATGTCAATATAACTCCTCTTAAATTTTTAACCTTTTCCTAGGCCAGTCATTTGTAGCGAAAACTATAAAACTCTTCTATTTATTTGTTCAAGAAATAGGTTTCTAAAAATAAATCCTGTATCCCTTACAACAACCTACATCCACAATTCATTCCGTTGTTATTATATTCAGCATGTGCATGAACCTGATAGCAGTTCAGTCACACTGCGGAACAAATTCATTTGATTTATTTGTACAGTCATAAGCAAAACTTTGAATGGTTTGAGATTTGCTGAAAGTATTGTAGTTCGAAAACATGACAACAGAGTCAGAGGCATTTCATCTATTTTTAGTGATTCTTCTAACGTTAGTAATTTGAATAAGTAATGGTGTACATGTACATCCATATCACACCTATTGGTGCAATTCGGTTGACAGAGGAAGGTGAATATATCAAAAAGGATCTAATAAATGAATGAATTGTTATAGGGTAATGCATCTAGCATTAGGACCTAGAAGATCTATTGTACGCACTTATTGTTGGGTGATTGTTAGCCAAGTATAATATTGCACCTTCAGTGAATGAATGGGGTGGCAAATGTTCGGGAGTTCGAATGGGGTTGGATATCGTCGATGGCGAGCTCCTCACATCAGAATATTTTCGAAGAATTAAGAATCCTATTTGCGATCTCCTTATCTTGCTGCAGTACGCATGATGCTTCTGCAATGCTTTCGAAAATGTATACACATTTCCAAAGTTTTCAGTACACTTTGCAGATTTCATCTGTATTCCATAAACAAAGATCCATATGTTTTTATATAGAAACATATTTTCGGTCCCATTAACATTTATAACATCTTTCATTCATGATGTATCACTTGTTCTCTTGTGAATCACTTGTTAATTGATATGCGCCAGAGGGTATTGAGTTTCACAGTCTACCACCCAGCAAACTCATTGCGGTCAGATATAATGCGATGGACAAACATTTGAAGTGGATTTTGATAATCCATTAAACAAATTCTGACAGGGAGTGAGCAGAGTGCCTTGTGTTTACAATGACTTTGTTGTAGTACATACACTTTGATTGCGAGCACCCTTAACAATACGATGGTTACATACCATCTGGGTGGTAAACGATGATGTCAAAGGAAATATTCGCGCAGTAAAATTCGCACATTGTTGATTTTTGAATACGAAAATGATGTAATACTACCGTTAACATATGGGTGGCTAAAGTGACTGTGTTTTGTTGCACTCTTTCATGATGTAATGCAATAGGGTTTTCTAAAGATCCGTTTAACCAGAGACTTGCTGAGCTACGTTACTTATGTGTGGAAGTCAGGAAACGAACAACACGGGGAATCAAGTGCCGTTGTCCTAGACATCTCAAAAGATTTCGATCGTGTTTGACATGGAGCCTTATTAGGCAAGTTAGCTTCCTATGGACTACCGCAACAGCTCTGCGCTTGGATGCAAAACTTTCTTCGGGACAAATCAATTCATGTTGTGGACGATAGTGTATCTTCCGACACATTTGCTGCAAGCGTTAGAGTACCATAGGGCTCCATACTTCCACCAACTCTTTTTCTACTCCATATTAATGACCTACTAGACTCGATAAATAACAGGATATTCAGTTTTGCCGATAAAAGTACCCTAATAGCATCTTGTTCGCACAACATCGCCACAACAAATGCAAGCACCTCACACTTCCAGTGCTGCGACCAAACGCAGTCATTAAATGAAGAGTTGCAGACCATTTTGCAGTGGAGATAGACTAATTTGGGCCAACTCAATGCAAAAAAAGAAACCGATTCACCGCCTTTTCTAGAAAGAATCAGTCTACCGTACCACAGCTTCAAATGGATGACCAATTAATCCAGCCTAAGGAGGACAAGGATTTTCTTGGCGTTACAGTCCACTCTGGCATAATATGGCAGGAATACATATCCAACATTGCAAAATCAGCATCCATGAAACTGAACTATTTATTTAGAGTGAAGAGATCACAAGTTCGACCATGACTTGAATATTGTCCCCAAGATTGAAATTCGGCTCCAAAACATTCTCTGAATTTACTTGACAGCATCCAGAGGCGAGCAGATCGCCATCGAATTTCCAACCGCTTGCTACTCTGCGGGACTTATGCCTATACTGCGGATACTACCATGGATGATGCTCCAAAGAGCTTCAAAGAATAATCCCTGAAAACACGACATTAAGACAAGAAAGAGGCCACCATTTCCATGTTCACCATCTACTCTGCCTTCCAGGAAACATATTTCTAGAAGATTATAATCTCCAGCTATTCAAGAGCCGAATCAACAGATACCTGTAGGCACTTCGGAGCGCTGTTTCAGCCATTTCTTAGAGCAGGTTAAACGATTTTATTGCCAACTCGACTATTACGTGAGGCGACTATTACGAGTATGTAACATCATTTGTAAACGGAAGGAAGAGTCATTCTTTCGACGGACATATATGCATATTTCCAAATTGTTGATTTAATAATAGAATTAGTGCCCTTTACTCAAACAATGCGTTTCGCCCTTATATGGTGGTTGGTCTGGTCAGCAGACGACCACCGTACCTCGCCCAGACGTACTGTTTACTAGATTAATACCCATGGTATATGATTTTAACTTCTAAAAGCAGATTTAATTCATATAGTACTTCCGCGAGGTACAAACAGTTTTGCAGAACGTGAAGTAAAGAAATGCAGCTGGAAACGATTAAATCGCACATGAGTTCTATAAATAGGTACTACAGCCACGGATTCGCGAATTCCTTACTCCAGCTATTAAATAGCATATATGGATTGGAAATCTCTCCTGCGTACTTCGAATTAGCTGTGATTTTTCCAATATATTGTACGAGAATTCAACAGTGATGTATACTTATTTTTATTATTCATAGAAGACATTGAGCAATTTTGAATGGCGGTGTTTTTACTGACAACGTTACTTCTTCCTCCTATTTTGGCGAGGTTATGATCCGAAAACAAGGGATCATAACCCTCCCACTTCACCGCATGTCTACTGATCCGCCTGTGGGGTTCGTCTATTTGTCCTCACAAAATATCGGCAGGCCACCCGATTTTGGATCACTCTGTTACTGAGGCCAATGAAATGCCGATGTCGTCGCGTTTGTGTGATCGAGGCGTTTATAGGCCTGCCTCTCCTTCCTCGCGATGTCTTTGAAACGTTCATTGACATTGCCTTTTTAACAGGGTTCAAATGACCTCCTTTTTGAACGTGGCAATACCAGCTGAGCCGGTCGCGCTCTATCTTTCGTAGGATGATTTCCTTGACGTGAAAGCTTCCACGGATCTTCAAACTTCTTATTCGATAAAGCTTTTTCACTCCTGCTGTCATGCGAAGCATCTTCATCTTAGCTGCCGTTAATTTACTCTCATACTTTTTGTACATCGACAACATTGTGAACCGTATATGAGCGCTGGACGCACAACTGCGGTGTAGAGCCTTCCTTTCAACTTAGGTGACATTTTTCGGTCACAGAAGATACGAGTAGCGGAGTTTTCTCGCCACTTCATCCACCATACTCTTACGCGATGATTGATGTCGTCATCACAGGTTCCATTGCTATTGATCATACATCCCAAATATTTGAACTTTTCGCACTTGGAAAAAGTTACTGACAACGTCACTATCAAGATCTTAATATTTGCGGGTAATAACGTCATTTTGGCTACTGAAGCTACAAAGAATGATGAGAAAACTGAAAGAATATTGCAAAATGTGGATTCTTATCATGAACAGGAATAATTCATAGATCATTGTGTTTGGAAATGGAAAGGGAAGGCGTGCATCTTGAGAAAGATAGGTTTTTGAGGGCAAACCGGAAAAGCAGTATAAATAGCTTGGAGTGATTATAGCACTTCGAAATGGCATCAGCTCGCATCCATGGGAAAATTGAAAGAAGTAAAACAAGACATAAACTTAACATAGCAAGAATGTAAGGTAAACAAGGTATTAGTATTGGGGCAAAATACCTCATCTTCGAAGCTACTATATGTGCGGGTATATTGTATGCATCCATCTTTTTTGGTAGAAAAAAAAGGAAAAATCCAATAAATTCGGAAATTTCGCGAGATATCGAAATGAAGAAAAAAAAGATATCAAATATAAAAAAATGTCTGCCGCAAATTCATATTTTTTTCGTCAAAAATACTTATACGCTTATACCAACCAATCAACCAACATTGTTACAACTTCATTGTCATCGTCTTTAATGTCAATCGCACTCGCATTGGCATCACTTTTGGTGGAATATTTCTCCTTTTTAGCAATTTGGAGGAGTAAATCTGGCTTTGTTTTCAAAAAGTGGTAGAACTCTACGAATGAATATTTCAAATTGCATTTCACCATGAGACTCCCTTTAGATGTGTCGACTCTAGCGAACTTCTGCGTTGAATATGCATTTTCCTTTCGGTTTCGACATTCTTTTTTCATTAGATTAACGAAACACTGATGCGAAAAAGTTCACTAAAACTGACGTGCAGCAAATAAAAAAAAAAGTGACGCGCACATGAATGATAGAAGTAATGTGTATGGTTTAAGGCTAAAATCAAAGAAGAATGGTTTCGTACGACAACTTCCGAAACAGTGCGAATACAAAGGATTTGTATTGGGCGACCATAATAGCTTTTTGCTTCGATTCGTTAAGTTTCGTTCACTTTTGGTCACTTACGAAAGACCGAATCCATTCGCTTTTTCATACAAAACTTTGACAGCTGCACAGCTGTGAATGGCTATAACCCACACAATTGCTTCCGAACACATACGCCTATCAAGGGCTACTTTTGCTATTGACAGTACTGAAGGAAACTTAACGCAGAATTATGAAATTAGCTTCCGATTGCTTCCGATTATTATATTATAATTCAGCCTTTACTCGTTCGCTGTGAACGTGTACAATATTCGCCTGCTATCATCGTTCAGTCTAACAGTCTAATGTTCGCCACATATCAAATTCAAAATATTATATACGCTAGGAATTTTGTATGAAAAAAAGGATTTAGAAAATTTCCCCGGGATAGGTTTTTGGGAGCTGAAGAAAATGAGTATCCCGCGAAAAAAGGATAGATGGCAACTTTATATATGTACCATAGATGGTACAACTTCTTCGCTTCTTTCTTAAGCGAATGTTGTGCCTGCCGATGAGCACGCCGACCTACATACTGGACATTCAATTGGTGCCCCCATCACATGTAATTATACACGAAGGTTTTTAACATATAAAACATTTAGATTTTTTGAAAAATTCAAGGTGACAAACTCAACGCAAGAAGGTCTTACCAAAGGTCTTGGGTATATATTATACATATACGAGTATATGTATAGGTGTACTTAGACTAATATGAACGAATTATCATCTGAAACTCGCCAACATCAGATTGGGGTGATAAACGAGGTGCGCGGTTTAAAAAATATCAAGTCCCCACTTATACTGTTATGGCTTGTGGCCACAGAAATATTTGACGAGA
Source organism: Brachypalpus laphriformis (assembly GCA_945910035.1). NCBI lineage: Eukaryota > Metazoa > Arthropoda > Insecta > Diptera > Syrphidae > Brachypalpus > Brachypalpus laphriformis. The sequence continues at coordinate 286,863,575 of OX246754.1, forward strand.
ATTAAAAGAGGATACAGAGGGAGTTTAAAGAAAGACTGGGTCTCCACGTTGATAAGCCCGAGCCAGGATATGGATCATCAAATGGATCAATCAAATGGAAATACTTCCCTAACATTCTTTAGACACACAAAAGTCGCCGCTTAATATCATAATTTTCTGTTATTAATAGAGTATTATCAAGCGGGATCAAAAATAATAATGCCAGGAATTTGAGAAAACATCGCAAAAAGAAATCTTCTCAATCCAACATTTATCATGATCGCATAACTACGACTATGATGCTGTTAACATCCGATCCCTCTATATCCTCATTCAAAACTCAAATGAAATCCGAACATTCGAGCCATTAGACCTTGACATCACCCAATACTTAGATCTAAATGGAATCTAGTTCATTGTAATATTAAAACCAGTAATACATATTTTTGTGATATTTTGTAACAATAACTAAAATATTTCGAAAACGTGTAGAAAAGTATTTATGATAAATATTTTTATGGACTCGCGACACTGTGCGACGGCACTTACGATTTTGCTTATTTTATAATATTATTTTACGTCTAAGAGTTAGATAATATTAATTCCAACAGGTAATTGAACGACGTAAGATAGAATTGATGGGAAGAGTATATTTTTGAGCATTTGATTAATCATTTAATATTATTTGACATAATACAAACATATTTTGAGTTGTCTTGAATTGAGATATTATAATCAAAACTACAATCGAAGTTTTCTTCTATAATAGGCCCATCGTTCATCAGTTTTTCAAAACTTAAATTTCGCGCTTTTAAGGTAACTCATTCCTACAGAATTAAGAGACCAATTCTCCGACCATTTGAATAATTTAGGGAATCAGAGTTTAGAGTTGTAAGAAAGTTACTATGCTGTTAACATATTTGAACTCCGTCGTAAAACTCTTTCGAGTATATCGGCGATTGCATTTGCTTCATTGCCAACAGCAATTATAGATAGTGTTTTTTTTTTAACAGGTGTGTGGCCACGCCCAAATGGCGTGTAGGCACTGCGACCAAAGAGATCTACGTATATTTTGCCAGAGGCCACTTTTTAGGGCAGTAGAACTTCCACTCTCCTTATGAAGCTATAATAACAGCTGCGGAGGAGTTCCTCAAGTCTATTGGAGGTATGATCTCCTTAAGGAAAAAACTTCTCCTAATTCTACGCAGAGCTATGTATGTGTTCTGCGGTTTCGTCGTCTTCTAGGCAGAGGTGGCAGGTGATATCGTCGTAATTCTCATTTTGTAAAGGTGGAAAAGTAATTGACTCTGACCAGTAAGGAAGCTCACAAGCCTTCTTATGTCGTTTCTGCCATATTTTAGGATATCAACTGCCTATTTTTGGAAGGGTAGGACAGTTATTTTAGCTTGTCGGTTACCTTAGGAGTTATTCCAGCGGAAGATGTACATGTTGCGGTTCCAAATGTTTAGGGTAAGTCTAAAGGCGGAATCAGATATACCGCAGAAAGGTTCAGGTCCAATGAACAACTTAGAGGAGCCTTTCCTAGCTAGCAGGTCTACAGTTTCGTTGCCGTCAACGCCTACATGGCCCGGTACCCACCACAATTTTAATTTATTGTATCGGGTCACGTTTTGTAAACTGTCGAAGCAGCTTAGAACTGATTTTAAACTGATCAAGTGGGAGATCAATGCTTTGGAAATAAGCTTGGAAATAAAAAACAAATGACCCGGTCCTCCTGGCAGGGAGTTTGTGTGTAGAAATTACTGTACTACCCAATAAAACGAATACGGTTACAACAAATATGGCAATGAACAAAACAAATGATATAAATACCCCAGGTGGCAGACCAAGTAAACTGGAAAATCCACCCTCCTTGGAGGTCGGTCCCATGGATTCTGGGGGGGACCATTTATTGCTACATAAACAAAACTCAAAAAGGAATTCACTCACGTCGAGAACTCCACCAAAAATGATAGCGTCAAAAAGCCTTAGAGCCGAAGATAGCGCTATAATTGTAAGTATTCCGAAAATACATAAACAGAAATCTGGAACTGAAACCAATATAATTGAAAGTGAACCTAAAACAGTTTCACAAGCGAAAACAAAAACAAACAACTATTACAATGAATGGCAAGCTGAACTTGAAGCAAGGAAAAATCTTGAAATAATAGTTGCAAGTTTGCAAAACCAAATAAAAGAGCTGGAAAAAAGGGTCACCATTCTGGACTGCTCTAACAATTGTCCGGCCCAACTTGCCCAGCAAAATACAGAAAAGGAATACCTCACAGATGAAGAGGAGCTCGCACTGGAAACAGACAGCCAACTAAAGAAAAACAAAAGGCCTACGAAAAAGCGCAAGGCAGAAGACAGTCCTGAGTTATCTGCAAGAAGACAGGATGCTAAACAAGCAAATTTACAAGGTAAGACAAATCATAAAAGGCTTGGAAAGTTAACCACTGGTTTGAAAAAACAGCCATTACCACCACCAATAATGATCTCGGGAGTGGACAGATTTGGTGAGTTAAAAAAAGTAATAGAACAAAAAACGAAAAAGGCTTGTAAATTCACATCCTATAATAACAATAAATGGAAAATAAATGTCGATGACAGTGACACATATAAAGAAAACACTGAAGAATTGACAAAATCAAAGTTCCAGCGGCACTCATATGAAAATAAAGCTACTAGACCAGTTAGAGTAGTAGCCAGAGGTCTTCACTTCTCGTGTGATGAACACGATATCGTCGAAGCCTTGAGCAATAAAATATTTAGGATTTTGGAAGCCAAAAACCTAATTAAAAAAGAAACCACACAAGGTAGTGATGGGCAACCGATGACAAGAAACAAACGCCACCTTTAGCACAATCCGCAACTTTTCAAGATTCTCTTCCTCTGTCTTACCGAGTATTACTATGTCGTCCATATAGATCAGGATAAATCCCTGGCGCACCAACTCATGGAAAACTTTATTAATGTACCTCTGAAACATTGATGGCGAAGTAGAGAGTCCAAATGGGCACTTTGTAAACTCATATTGGCCATCCGGTGTTACAAACGACGTGTACTTGCGACTTGGCTCGTCGATGTCCACGTGGAAAAAACCATCCTTCAGATCCAGCGTGGTGTATACCTCAGCCTGCTGTAGAGCCTCCAGAATATCCTCAATCAAGGGTAGCGGATGTCTGTCCTTAATGGTCTTCTTATTTAGTTGACGATAGTCGACGCACAATCGATAAGTGTCGTCCTTTTTCTTCACTAGTACGATGGGACTAGCATAATCGGATTTGCTCGGCCGTATTACCCCATCGCGTAGCCAATCATCGACCTGTCTGTTTACCACTTCTCTCTCCTTGGGCGCTAGCCTCCGCGGTTTCTGATATACTGGTCTTTCGTCTACCAGAGTTATACCCATGCTAATGCAAGACTTTGTAACTTCTTTCGGGCAGTAATCAGAGATGAGTTTAGAGATGTCCCATCTGAAGTCCTCGTTGCCCACTCGATCTTCCACCAGGTCTTCCCTTTTTCTGTAACTTTCCATTTCGATTTTGAATACATCATTCCCTCCCAGCTGAACGGCTCGTCCTTTCGTTCTCTCATCGTTTTTCACAACCGAAATCCTTCCATGGTCCAAACGTACCTCAACATCTCCCAGAAAGTTTCTTCCCAGCAAAATACTGTCAGTGATCCAATTGTCCGGTACGACTTCGAAGCGAATAGTGTGCTCATCTGGTCCGATTTTCAAAGTTATCTCGCTCGCACCAAGGGTCTTTATGGGTCGGTTACCCAATCCTCTCAGCACCATTTTTCTTGGCTGTAGCCTAGATCCTAGCTCTTTCTGAAGCGATGCGTGAATGAGCGATACGTCGCTCCCATTGTCAACAAAAGCAAAAAGTGTTTTTCCTTGCACTTTTATCTGGATGTGACATTCCTCAGAGTAGATGCATCTTACTTGGTTCACGCCTTTTGACGTGGAACTTACCTCGTTCTTGATTGGACAGTTCGGTGATATGTGTCCAAACTTAAAGCAACGCGCACCTTTTCCTTTGTCTGGGCAGCCTTGCGCTAAGTGCGACATCGAACCACAGTTGTGACATCGTTTTGTTGTCGATGGTCCTTTTCCAGGCACGGTTGTTCGTTCACTTTTCTTGCTCACCTCTACTCTTTGCTTCGGTATTTGTCGCTGCATTTTCTTATATGTCTCTAACTTCACTTTTAGCTCTTCGATTGTAAATGCTTCATACAGTATTGTTTTATTCCCAACCGTATCGGGAATTCCATTTATTACATATTCAACCAGAGAAGATTCGTCCACGTCTCCTTGACTGCGGATATGCGCCATCACATACAGATATTCTAATAGGCTCTCGGATGAGTGTTTCTTCCTAGCCTCTAACTGTTTGTGAACTTCAATACTCGATGTCTTCTTTCCAAACTCCTTCGATAGATGTGCTTTCAGCTTGGTCCAATCAGTGACACCTCCAGTGGCTTCAACTGCCAATTTCGCGGCTCCTCTTAGCAACCTACGCGCATACAGATATTTCTGTATGTCGTTCCACTCACATGATGTCGCGATAGCCTCAAATTCTTCAATCCATTTGGCATAGCTTCTTCCTTCTTCCCCTGAGAACAGCCCCAGCGATTCTTCAACGTCACGAAAGACAAAATTATTTTTGCTAGACATCGTATACTCTAGTAGCTCGACTGCGTCCTCTCGTATCTCTTCCTCGTGCCTCTCTGTAGGTTCTTGTCCTTCGTTTTCTTGCTCAGACGTCTTTCCCTGGAAGCCTTCGTCTCGTTGGTTAACACTTGTAGTCGGCTGGTCGGCCTCTTGTTCGCGTATACTCGCTAAGACGTACTCCACCTTAAAACTTCCCGCTTCGAATGAGTTATAGACCCGTTTTACCAGATCCGATTTAATGTTATATCGGTAAGATAGACCCTTTTTCTTCAGAACTGCTTGCAACTGTCGGACGGTAAGGCCTTTTAGCTCATCCATTCACCTCAATGCACCTACTTATCTCTTTACCTTTCACTCTTAATCTTCTCGGCGTTGTTCAACCCTTACACTTCTTAGCTATACTTATCACATGTTTCTTCTTTACTCTGCTCTGCTTTACACTTCTCTTTTCTCTTTACCTGTACTTTACCCTTCACTCTTGATCTTCTGGTCGTTGTTCAACTCTTACTCTTCTTAGCTCTGCTTATCACTTGCTCTGCTTTACACCTTTCTTTTTCTTAGTTGGTATCCTCTTACCTTTCACTCTTAATCTTCGTGCCGTTGTTCAACTCTTACTCTTCTTAGCTCCACTTTTCACTTGTTTCTTCTTCACTTTGCTCTGCTTTACACTTTTCTTTTTCTTAATTGGTATCTTTTCACAATCTTCCCTTCGTCATCCCGGTTGAGCCCCCATGTCATGAAGATATGAATAAAACTTGAATTGAATTGAATTGAAAATTGAAAAAAAAAATTATCTCTTTTTATGCTCTTTCTTCATAATCAAGAAAAAGTCGAAAAAATCAATAACGGGTATTGTTGTTAAGATCGAGCCACTTCGAAAGAATTCAAACTCAATACCCCAATGCAAACGATGCCAAGCTTTCGGGCATACCCAAAGCTATTGTAAAAGAGATTTTGCTTGCGTTAAATGCGAAGAAAAACATCCCAAAAATAAGTGTCCTCTAAAAAAGGACGAGAAAGCAAAATGCATCAACTGTCATGGTAATCACCCAGCAAATTATAGAGGTTGTCCGATGGCAAAAGAATATCAAGAAAGGAAAAATAAAGCTACTAAAATCAACTAACGAAATGCATCCAATAATAAAAGCAAACAACAAGTAAACGCTGAAAACAAGAAACTAGACAAAGTGCCAACTGCTGCTAAAACGAACATACCAACTGTAGAAAGTAAATCATAATCCCAAATTGTGAAAAATACACGAAAGGAAGAGGAAATATCGGTAAAAGAAATGCTTATTACTATTATCCAAAGAATGGATAATCAGGATAAAATTATTAAACTGCTAAGCAAAGAAGCAGGAAAAAATCAACAAAATATTAATGATTAAAGATAATCTAAATGTCGCAACGTGGAATGCAAATAGTTTACTCCAACACATCCCTGAATTTCAGGTTTTTCTATGTAGCGAAGATATTGATGTTCGCCTGATTTCTGAAACTCATTTCAAACAGGGAACTGAGATTAGAATTCCTGGGTATCTTTGTTTTCACTCTCCTCATCCAGCTGACAGTGTCAGGGGAGGGAGTGCTGTGATTGTGAAAAGTACCTTGGATCATTACGAATTGCCAAAAATAGCAAAACAAACAATGCAAGTAGCGATAATAAACATAGAAACTAAAGGCAAGGAGTTTAAAATAGCTGCGATATACTGCCCACCCAAGCACTCGCCTACAGAGAAAGACCTAATTGATCTCTTCCAAATGTTAGGTAACAACTTCATCATCGGTGGTGATTTGAATGCAAAACATACATATTGGGGGTCAAGACTAATAACAACAAAAGGCAGGAAGCTCTACAAATCAGGGCGAAATTTTAACTGTGAATTTATTTCGACTGCATCACCAACTTATTGGCCCTCTGACCCAACGAAAATACCAGACGTTATCGACTTCTTCATAACGAAAGGTATTAATATTATAGAAAAGAAGTTAAAGTTAAAAGCAGTGTAATTCTAACAGTCGATAGAACAGATAAAAAACCCACGACTAACAAACAAAAGAAGGAACTGGTGTAAATTCAGAGAACTTCTCGAAGGTTTCATTAACCTTAGGTCCCCACTAGTCACAACAAAACATATTGACATTGAAACAGAACAATTCATTGCCGATGTGCAACAGGCAGCAGAAGATAGTACACCGACTTATCAACAAAAAAAAAACAGGCTTCAGTGAAATACCCCACAAAAATCAAGCAACTTATACTTGAAAAGAGAAGAGCTCGTGGAAAATGGCAAGCGACAAGATATCCTGGCGATAAAACCATTTTTAATAGACTCAATAATAGGCTTGAAAAAACTATTACTGAATTCAAAAATGATTCTCAAGCAAAATACCTTTGTAATCTAACGGCTGACAAAGTCACGGACTACTCCCTTTGGAAGGCTGCTAAACGTTTAAAGAGACCTCAAGCGCAAGATCCCCCGTTGAAAACATCTGATGGGAAATGGATCGGCGATCCAAAGATAAAGGTTAAACTCTTTTGTCAGCACCTTTCAAATGTTTTCAAACCGTTTCCACCTAGGGTAGCAAATGAAGATCTTGATTTCTATAACAGAGTAGATGAAAAGGAAATTCCTTATGTTTCGTTAAGAGAGATCGAGACATGTATTCATAAACAAAATAATAGAAAATCACCAGGTTATGATCTTATAACTGCTCAAATCTTGAAGGAACTTCCTCCAACTGCATTGTTGAAACTCAAGCCTATAACTAATGCTTGCTTTAAACAAAGGTATATCCCACATCACCGGAAGATAGCTGAAATTATTGTTATTCCTAAACAAGGTAAGCCTTTATCAGAAGTTACCTCATATAGACCAATCTCACTTTTACCGTTATTTTCAAAACTTTTCGAGAAACTCATTCTTAAAAGGTTAGACCCAATTATAGAGCAAAGAAAGCTTATCCCTACCCATCAATTCGGGTTTAGGAATAAACACTCGACGATAGACCAGGTGCATCGTATAACTAATGTTATAGAAAAGGCACTGGAAGAAAAACAAATTTGTTCTGCAATATTCTTAGACGTTGCACAGGCTTTTGATAAATTTTGGCATAAGGGTTTAGAGTATAAACTTCATAGGGATCTACCTAGACAGTACTATGAGATTCTTAAATCTTATATAGGTAATAGATTCTTTAGAGTTCGTTATGGCTCAGCGTATTCTGAAGTTAAAGAAATACAAGCAGGTGTTCCACAGGGAAGTGTTCTAGGACCCACCCTGTATTTATTATATACGAGTGATACACCGCATACGAGTGATACCATGATAGCCACACTTGCAGACGACACTACTCTTCTATCAACAGATAGATGTTTGGCTAAAGCTACAGAAAAGCTGCAAAATTCAATTAAGTAGATATGTGATTGGACGCAGCGATGACGAATTAAACTTAATGAGTCAAAGTCCATCCATATCAATTTTACAAATAAAAAAATAACGAATCTTCCCGTGGTTATTAATGATCAAGTAGTTCTTTACTCTAACACAGCTAAGTATCTCGGTATGAATCTGGATGCTAAACTGAAACGGAAGGAACATGTGAAAAAGAAAGTAGAAGATCTAAATATTAGATATCGAAAACTTTATTGGTTGTTAGGATATAACTCAGAACTGTCCATTGAGAATAAAATCCTATTATACAATCAGATATTAAAACCCGTTTGGCATATGGTATCCAATTATGGGGTTGCACAAAGAAAACAAATGTTCAAATGTTGCAAACATTTCAAAATAAGGTCCTTCGGAGAATAGTGAATGCCCCATGGTACATTAGAAATAGTGACTTGCATCGAGATTTGCAGATCGATCTCGTAGCAGATACAATTAAAAGGTACGCAATGCGTCACAACGAGCGTTTGCAAATGCATATCAATCCTGAGATAGACGATGTCTTAAATGTACGAAATAATATTCGTAGGTTAAGAAGAACCAAGCCCCATGAACTTTTTTCGCAAGGAGGGACCGTAAAAAAGCTTTTTGGTATTTTCTGGGATTCGAACTTGGAACCTCAAGCGTAGTGATCCGACACACTAACCACTTACGCCTACGCACCCACCCCTTGATAAGTAGTTTCGTATAATAATTGGTTCAGCCATTTGGCTATTGTTTAGAATTAAGATAGAGTAAGCATAATTTGTTAGTTGAAAATTGTATAAATACCCATTAGTTTACCATTAAAAATTAGTCTTAGCACATCTTTTGTTTCGACTCTATTGCGGCGATATCACCTCCCAATTCAGCGTGCTGCGTTTTGGACAGCAACAGTAGGAACCCCAAGAAACCCCATATACGGACCTTTACATTATGTTAGCACAAGTTTCAATAGCGTAAAGCTCGGCCTGGAAAACACTGGGACTCTTTCCAAGTGATTTCGAAATTTTATAATTGCGTCCATACACACCGGCGCCAACTCTGAATACATTTTTGAATTTTTGATTCGTCGGTATACCACACAAACTTCTTTTGGATCAAGCAACGGCCCGCCATTATTCCACATGTCAGGGCTTGGGATCTCAATCTTAAACCTTCTACCGAAGTAAAGTAATTTGGGCATAAAGTCAGAAATCGTGCTGAGCATGTCTAGCTCGAGGAAGTCGCTCATGAGATCCACATGATCCCATGTACTAATAACACCCGACTTTCGAAGACTAACTACACTGCGAGTTGCCACTTTTTTTATGAATATATGTAGCAAATGTGAGTCCGACTTTAGCTTCTATAGCTGTTGTGGGACAGGTATGCATAGTATGTTATACCGATGCAAGCTAAAAAAAAATGTAGTGAGTTTGTTGATGGTTGTTACCTCCTTGGTTTTCGTTCACTAGACAACGGACGCGTATATAAGGATTGGTCTTACAACCGTGGTGTATAACCGGGGACAGACCCCATGTTTTGTCATACTACGGCGACAGTGCCACATGACTGTAATCGCCTTCCATTAATTTTGAGTTGCAGTTAAGTTTCCTCCCCAGGAGAATTCCTGGAGATATTTAATCTCATCAGAAAAATAATTGGTTGTGCCATTTAGTCACTGAGCCAATGTTTAGCGTTCTTCCTCTTGTAAACGATACAACGACTACCTTGCTGGAATTAATCGATAGGCCCTCCCCAGCACACCAGTCCGAGACTACAAGGAGTGCATTTTAAATGAGTTGACACATATTGTCTTTATGTTTGCATTTGATGATGGTCACAACATCATCTGCACAGCCTGTAGTTGTGAAACCTGAACTATTAAGTCTATTCAATAAGTCATCCACCACGAGTGACCATGAGAGAGGTGAGAGGACGCCGCCTTGGGGGCAGCCTTTGGCTGCGGAGACGGTCACAGGGCATGGTTCTTACCCAGTTGGTAGTAGGTTTGTCTATTCCCCTGCGTCTCATGGCACTAGTGATGGATTCATAACCAGCGTTATCAAAGGCACCTTCTATTTCAAGGAATGCGCAAAGGACGACTTCTTTGGAGCGGTAGGCAGATTTGATCTCTGTGACGAGATAATGAAGGGCACCTTCCGTAGATCAACATTTCCTGTATGCATATTGACCAGAGTGCAGGGGTTTAGTCTTTTCAAAAATGCCTCTAATGTGAATCTCTAGCTGTCTTTCCATTGTTTTCAAGAAAAACGATGTCAAGCTGATTGAAAGGTAAGATTCGGGTAGCTCGCTGGGTTTGTTACCTAGCTTAGGGATAAACACCACATTTAACTCCCGCCAAGTTAGTGGAATGTATTCCAGGTTGAAACTTGTTCTAAATAGAGCTACCAAGGCGGGCAGGATGTAATCTAGACCTTTCCGAATAAGGACTGGAAAAAGGAACATCACTGCCGGGTGCCTTAAAGGGTTTAAATGAACCGATTGCATATTTAATTTTATCTTAACTGAACAGATTTCCAGACAAGCTGTTGACTCTTCTGCAGGTGCCACGCGTGGTGCCTTCAGGGGCAACAAGTGCGTGATTGTTGAACCTGAGAAGTGTACCTCGAGCATAGTTTCCAGGGTTTCCCATCGACTGCCTGTATGTGTGCCATCAGGTGATGGGCAATCCCACCCCATTGGAATGATCCTTTGAGAGAGCCTTTTGGAGACGGAGTGCTACTGGAAGGGATTCAACGTTTTCGTAGTTTACCCTGTACATGCACGGCATTATTTTTAATTTGTTCCTCAACCACTTACCTTCAATAAACCATGAACACTGACTGAATGTCTGAAATTACTATACTTTTTAAAGAAGAGATTTTTACACCCAATCCCACTGAGTAGCAACTGATTAAAGAGCAATCTGATTTCTGATTGAATTTACATAGCATAGAGCATCCTTATGCTTTCCGTAATATTTTTTTTAAACCGAAAACCAAGAAATATACCTCTGTTTTGTTCGTCGGTAGTGTCAGTCCATCGGCAAGTCATAAAATCTTATATATCTCAGTTATGGAAACAAAAATACTTATAAGCTTCGCTGATGTGCTCGAATGTATATTTGACATCAAATCTAAGGCAATTGGACTTGATGATATACATCCATCTTTCTTAAAAATGGTCTTACCTGTACTACTTCCATATACAGGATGGGCCAACTACAAGTTTCTTTTTAAAAATGCAATAAAATGAACAAAATTAAATTTTTTTCATGTATTATGGCTTTATTAGTAAGAGCAAACATTCCCATTAATTACAGAATACAACATCGTTCAAGTGGCTGCCTCGGCTGCCCTCGCAGTAGCGCATTCTATCACTCCAATTTTCCAAGACCTTGTTGATGGTTTCGGGCTGTAGCTAGCTCACGGATTGCTTGGATGATATTGGCTTGAATCGTTTCCGGATTGTTGGCATAACATCGGTCCTTCACGGTTCCCTACAAAAAAAAAGTTCAAAGGGGTCAAATCGCAGCTTCGAGGCGGCCAATTGACATCGCCAAAACGGCTGATAACACGATTTGGGAACTTAGTGCGCAAAAGACCGATTGTGGCATGGCGCGCCATCCTGCATGAACCAGAGTTCGTCCAAATCCATGTCTTCAATTTCAATAAAAAAAAAAAAAGTCGTTAATATGGCTCTGTAACGCCCACCGTTGACCGAAACGTTGCTCCCAGCCTCATTTTCGAAGAAAAATGGTACAATGATGCCACCACTCCACAATCCGCACCAAACTGTCACTCTCTGTGGATGCATTGGCTTCTTGACAATAACGTGCGGGTTTTCCGAGCCCCAGATGCGGCAATTTTGTTTCTTAACGTAGCCGCCGAGATGAAAATGTGCCTCGTCAGAAAAGATGATTTTTCGCCCAAAATCGTTGTCCAATTCAAGCGTACAGCAGGCGCGGTGGGTGCTTCATTTCGGCCAAAACTTCTACTGTTTGGGCTGCACAGCACTCACTTTGGAAATAAGTTTTCAATATTTCCCAATGTTGTTCAAGCGTAAAGCGACTCATTTCTTTCTGCGGAGGTATGATACTGACTTTCTGTCAAGATTTCGAGCGGGAAACGGCTGTCAGTGTCAAAATATCCTACGATTTAAGAAGAAATCACTAGATGGCCCACCCGTTATAACACATGCTTTTAATTCCATATTAACAACTGGCATCCCGTCGCAGTGGAAATCGGCTAAGGTTATAACCGTTGCCAAAACCTCGAAGAGTAACGAGTTCAGACCTATCTCCATTCTTTCTCTAGGTATAATCTTGTGGCCTCCAGACAATCTGGCTTTCAACAGAAGCATAGCTGTACTACTGCTCTCTTAGGTGTTACTGAAGACATATGGCAGGCTCTTGATGAAGGTCTGTTGTCCTTCTTGGTTCTCCTAGACTTTTCTTAGGCGTTTGATATGGTAGACTATTCTATTTTATGTGATAAGCTTTCTTAATTTTACAATTTCTCGCTATGTGCCGTCTTATTTAACTGAAACGACACAAGCGGCTAATATTAATCACAGTTTATCTGATTTTCTTTCTTCAGCCAGTGGTGTACCACGGGAATCTATCTTGAGACCCCTCCTTTTCTCACTGTACATTAATTAGCTTCAAACTCTCGTTAAGCACTGTTCGATTAATATGTACGCTGATGATGTCCAACTCAATTTGAGTTGTTCCTTGGGCTTAATCGGGCACGGTGCTACCTGTATCAATGAAGATCTTGCAGGTATAGTATACTGGTCAAACCATAATGGTTTGTTGTTAAATCTCAGAAATCTAGTTGCTAAATTGTATCGAAAAAGCCTACGAATTCCCTAGATGGATTCAACGGTGGCGTCTACAGTTCCAGATAGGTTGAACTTAGTGAACACCTTGCGCGAGCTGGTTCAACGTATGCTGATCACATGTCCGTAAAGAATTTCCATTATTGTTAGTCAGGACCTTGAAATAGAGATGGTGGTAGATGAAACCATGATCGGCAAATTCCACACTCCCGTAGTGGACTACTATGGCACCGATGTACCTGGCGCTGCGTCCTAAGGGTTAACAAAAGGAATTAACCCTCCAGGTTGGGGCTGTGCCGTCGGGGTTAACAAAATCGATTTTAACGCCAAAATAGCAAAGGAGGACGTATTTGGTAGGGCAGTTAATGAACTTAGCCCACACGATACCACGTGTGACAGCGAACTAAGGCTCTGTAGAGCGAACGTCACTATAAAAAGCAAATGGTTTTCTCTTCTCAATATTCATAAGCAGATATGGCGGTCAAATTATCATATCGTGATCGACGTAAGACATGCCCCTAGATTCTGGATGTCCGGACCTTCCGAGCGGCTAACGTAGACTCGGATCATTACCTTGTTGTAGCCAAGGTACGAATGCGGATATCCCAATCTGAGCAACAAAGAAGAATCACTGTGAGAAAATGTAACGTCGAAGAGCTCCAATCACAAGGGATGGACAGAGTCTTCGCTGAACCCGCATGCGGAAATCTCTCAAATAAAATAAATAAATAATTAAATAAAGCGGCGCTGTAACGGAAGACGAGAGCTACTCGTGAACTCTACAAGCAAAAAGACGGGAAGAACGTCGCCTTCCCCAAAAGAAGAAGAAAGAGCATGAGAAGTGCGCGATCGAATATATTGAAAGCTTACACTCCAGGAACAATGTACGGAAGTTTTACCAAAAGGTTAAAAAAACGTGCCAGAGAAGCAAAACCCGTACAGAAACTTGTAGAGATAAAATGGACACCTCGTAGTAGAATCACAGTAGGTGCTGAGAATATGGAAAAACTACTTCTGCAGGCTGAACCATTCAACATAGGCGATGATAATCAAAATTTCCGTCCGCCTGACCGAAGGGAAGTGAGGATAGCAATATCCAAATTGAAATCTAACAAGGCTGTTGGATCTGGCGACTTACCGGTCGAACTTTCAAGGCAGCTGGTGCTGAATTGGTATATCACCTCATCTCTAGGATTTGGTCAGACAAGTGTATGCTTGATGAATGGAATCTCAGCAACGTTTGCCCGATTCACAAGACGGAGATCCCTCAACTACGTCAATTATCACTCTCCTCAACATTGCACACAAGATCTTTTCTAGGATACTGTGGGAACGCCTGAAGCCTTTCATAAACACCCCGATTGGCACCTGTTTTAGGCCAGGAAAGTCCACCATCGTTGAAATATTCGCACCTCGACAGATCCTGGAGAAAACCCGAGAAGTCAAAATCGATACTCACCATTTCTTTACTGATTTTAAGGCCGCCATGACAGCTTACATAAAGAGGAGCTATATGGAGTTTTGACATCCCTGCCAAACTTGTCCATCTGTGCAGGATGACGATGGAAAACGCTCCCTGCTCCATCAAGGTCCGCAATGACCTCACCGAGACCTTTGATGTCAAAAACGGTTTTAAACAAGATGACGCACTGTCATATGACTTCCTTAATATTGTACTTGAACGGATTGTGCGGAACTCACAAGCCAGCACCAGAAGCACAATATATCAAGAGTCCGTACAACTGCTTGCATACGCCGACGATATTGACATAATTGGAAGAGCTCAGCGGGGTGTCAGTGGTGAGTTTGCAAACATTGAAGCAGAAGTGCCCAAAATAGGTTTAGCAGTAAACGAGGTCAAAACCAAGTGTATGCTGTCCACAAGAAGGGATAATAAACACCGACAAATTGGACAGAACGTCACAGTGGGCAGCTAAAACATCGAGGTAGTAAGGGACTTTCTCTACCTTGACTCTGCTATTAATTCCGAAAGCGACACCAGAACAGAAATCAAGCGAAGAATAAATCCTTCCAATCGCTGTTTTCTTAGGCTACTAAGGCAATTGAGCAGTAAAGCCCTTTCTTGAACAAGTAAGGAGACTCTCTATCTGTACAAGACCCTGATCATCACAGTACTGCCTTACGGCACTGAGCATGGACTTTATTGAACTCGTAAGATATTCGATCCCGTTTGCGTTGACGGGTTTTGGAGGAGAAGATTCAACTACGAACATGTGAGCTGTACAGCGACATCGACCTAGTCAAAAAACTGCGTATTAGACGTCTGAGATGGCCAGGATATATAGAGCGGATGGACAGAAACGCTCCGGTCTGCAGAGTCTTTAATCTAACCTGGAGGGACGACGTAGTAGAGAACATCCTCATCGTAGGTGGCGCGCACAAGTTCATGGGGAACTCGACCAACTTATTGGAATGCGCAACTGGAGGCAAATTAGCTAAATACCGAACAATGAAAATGAAAAATGTCAAACAACTCACTATCATGTTTCGAAATATGATAGACAATTTGAAATGCCATTCATTTTAATATTATAGTTTTTTGCGTACTAAACTAAACGTTGATATCAAAAAATATTCAAGTAGAACAGCAAACATATGTACACATGAACGTGTATCAGAGAAAAGACTGCCGCTGACTGCAGAGTTGTACGAGTATATTTTGCACTATTTTGTGATGTACTGATTTATTATATCTGTGAGGTCCAAAGGGATATTATCGGTGATTAAAACTATTCCCCCGCATTGTAAAACGTAAGAAGCAGTAACAACCAGAGTGATGAAAAACCCTCGTCGCGAACTGAAAACAACCCAGTAATCGTCCAGGATAGTTGGACGCAAAGCTGAACTCAAAATTCAAGTTTCACAAGATCCGTTAAGCTATTTTTGAGGTGAGAGGAATGCATGCATTTCTTTGTTACGCATCCCTATATATTATATTCATCTCATTCGTCTTCAATTTCTAAAGTGGACACCCTGGATTCACAAAGCTAATTTCAACGAAATCCTTTAGAACTTTTTGCGTTTTGGGCTAGAGAAAGCAACGTGAAAATCTCGTTTCTTATATTTTACCAGCAGTCTAATTTTGACAAATTTCGAACGATAATAGGTATCTGCGCATCGGGTCAAATGTTTTATACTTAATACAAATCTGTTAACCAAGTTTTTCTTGACTCAAGTATGTACAGTACATACGTATATATGAAAAGAGGAAAAGGTGAAGATTTTAAAGCCAAGAGTCTTGAAATAACCCATTTAATTAGTTAATCTATTGGAGATACATATGTATGTATATGTAGAATTGTTTTAAGTCCCGCATTTGCTTAGTGTTGTTGTACAGCACCAGTTGTGGCTAAATACATTGTTCTTTGCATGCGTCGGTCCACCATAGAGTACATGAATATATGCGAATGGCTGATTCGGTTCCACAAAGAAGGTGATATAAGTACCTACATATCTTACCAGTCTTTTTATTTAAAAATCAATTATTTCTTTTCTATTTAACACATATTTATTATTAAATATTCTTTCGTCGTATTCGATGATGACAATCATCAATGAGCCGCTTATCCTTTATAAGCGTCGCGGGGCAGGATGCTTAGGTAAACTCTATATCCTTGTCTGCTAGCGATTTCTCCATTAGTAGGAATCCCGAGATGAATCCAGAATAGATGATGGACTTAATCCATTCATCTATTCTTAGGCCTACTAAGAGGTTACGTCTTGGAAGTTCGGTCCGGGGACATGCCCACTGCGTAACTAAACCATCGATCAATAGATTCTTCCATTGGAAGTAGCTGCTCAACATTGTGTACCTCAGGTACTTTGATGGTGCTCACTCGATCCCTGCAAGTTATTCCAGCAACACCACAAAAGAATCTCCCCGGCAGCCTATATCCCCGATCTTTTCCTTTCAATCACTATCTAGATTTCATGAACATAGGTCAGAGCATATACCTTGGCATATAACTTAGCTCAAACGCTTAGTTTGGCCTTTGATGGCGATATAGCAAAAATAATAAAAAAAATTCTTTAAATGCTTATATAACTTGCTTTGAAAATTTGTATTGGTAAAATTGCAATTGTGCTTAGTCGTTAGAAAGATTAGAAGAGGAGCATACTTTATAATTCAATCAATGACAATGGAAAATCTATTCGGCCACATTATTTACTAAGTAATTTAAACGAGAAGCGGACTGCGTATGGATCACAGCAATAACAACATCAACACTGAAAAGGTGGCATGGTGCCCTAGTATAAAATAAAGGACATCATTTCAAATTTATTCACTCCCTATGAGACACAACCTTCCCTTCATCATATCCAAAAGTTGCTAATTATCCGACAAAAAATCTTCACACGCGCGTATCATATCCTTTCCCTTGTTCCTAAACTGCTTATTAATCACTTGCTCCTTATTCAAACCCATTCAAATGAAAGTACCAATACCCGAAACTTCACCACCATGGTACCGCAAGTGTGCAGCTCATTCAATCCGAGCAATCATCTCAATATGTTTCACAACCCTCCTCACGGGATAACAATAAAAATCCAATTCACTGAACTTCACAACTTAAATGGGATTATCGCCTAAGGTGCAGGTTTCTCACTACACCAAACCCACGCGACGTAATTAACCCCTAATAACTTTTCACGAGAAATCAATAGCACATCGGAAGAATTTTATCCAAATCACCCCCAAAGTGTGCGGTAATGGACCAAACCAACCGATGACGGTAAAAAAAAGACCGACTCCTTCGACCATCTTCCAATGGGAAACGACGAATTGCCAGAGGCGACAGCCAATAGGAAAGCACTTTTACTATCTGCCAGATACTTTTAAGAAGATTTTCTTCACACAGATACTTCCCACAGAGCGAACTCACCCCCGACAAGGAGCGCAAACTAAACGCCACCAACCGAACGAAGAAACGAGATAGCACAGCACACCCATCGTAAATCACAAGCACTTGCCGGATGCTTAAGTTGCCAGCCACAAACCAATACACTGTTGCAGGATTCACACATACTGCCAGATACCGTCGTGGGGGTTTAAAAATAGACTTCGATTATGGGCACTTAGCACTGCTTAGAGAGAGGGTGGAAAATTCGTTCAGCACTCAGTACTCATTGTGGACCGATCGAGGAGGACTATTTGAGCACTTGCGGCCGCGCTAAAGTATTCATTCGGTCGCGGACTTCGAACCACGTCAGTTGTTGTGAATTCGGATTTTATTGGATAACCATGGAAACGTTGAGCAGCAATAAGAGTCTGTCGACACCGTTTTCGATAAACGACATTCTCACCCGCAACAATACCACAATCACACCGCACATATCGCGTCGGAAATCCCTCGAATCCGGTCCGGTGTTGGGACAGCACGAGCTGAGTATCTACAAGCTGAGCGCTAGACATACGCCCGAGACTGTCTCGAATCCTAGTCCACCCTGTGATGGAGATAACTTGCACGGGGATTATTTCCAGTACTACAG
Source organism: Brachypalpus laphriformis (assembly GCA_945910035.1). Taxonomy (NCBI): domain Eukaryota; kingdom Metazoa; phylum Arthropoda; class Insecta; order Diptera; family Syrphidae; genus Brachypalpus; species Brachypalpus laphriformis. The sequence continues at coordinate 286,881,998 of OX246754.1, forward strand.
CAATAACAACCGCGGGGAGGGATACCTCAGTCGGTCGGCGGCAGCAGCGGTACAAATGAAACTTTTCCACTCACCACCGTCTTCATCAGAGGGTGGCGGCAGGATGCACCCGATTGACATGCGACGGTGTGCTAGTAATGACTCAGGTAAGCAAAACAATTATAATAAAAGGTTTCACCTGATACAAGTTGATACTATTCAGCTTTTGTGTTCCCTAAATGCATTCTAAGAGGTCTTTTGTATCCATTTTCAGACTGTGACTCGCCTCCGCCTTTATACCAGTCGGGACAGCAATCACATCTGCATGATGACAGTATGAACGGAGGTAGCCGGAAGAAAAGGTCGCGAGCTGCTTTCAGTCACGCACAGGTTTTTGAACTGGAGCGACGATTTGCCCAGCAGAGATATCTATCAGGACCGGAGAGGTCTGAAATGGCTAAGAATCTCCGACTGACAGAGACACAAGTAAAAATTTGGTTCCAGAACCGTCGTTACAAGACGAAGCGAAAACAGATTCAACAGCATGAGGCGGCTCTTCTTAACGCCACCAAGAGAGTTCCAGTTCAAGTGCTAGTGAGAGACGACAGTCCGTATGCCCATATGTTTCCGCAAGGACCATATCCTGGTGGATTGGATCCAGCTCTCCTAAATATCTACCGACATCAGGTAAGCGTTTTGATTCATGGGTATTATTTACATTTTGTACAACCCCAACGCTCTTCCTCATTTCAGATCCAAATGGCATATGGAGTCCCCATACCGCAAGTTCCATTCCCGTACTTCTATCAGTCGAAAATTCCCACTGCCATTCCACCACCAAATGGAGCACATCCGACCACCGGCACCCAGCATCCCTCGCAAAACTTCCTGTCTCACCTGAAAGGGGCACCAATTAATTTCTCCAAAAGTGATGACGGTCTTCCGCTTCGTTTCACGGATTCATCCCCCGCACATAGTCGGGACTCATCCAGCCCACTGCAGTCGTCATCTGAAGATCACGCAGTCAGGCGGTTAGACGTCGTAGGCGGTTCTTCGTCACCGAACACCACGGGCATTTCAGCGAGTACGACGGCAACTACTGAAAGTGGTGGTGACAGTGAAACTATGGAGGAAGAGTGTGAAAATGTGGAAATCGACTAGGAGGTGGAATTAAGTGTTGACTAAGTAGAGGGTGTCCTAATGTGATTGTAAATAGAAATAATTAAGGGCGATAATGAGTTACGTCCGAACTCGTATACCAAAAGTACGTAAGAATATGCTTTATAAGTGCAAAAGTGCAAAATATGTAGTTTGTTAAAATGTTAAATAAAAGAATATATACGCATAAATCTGTTTTGTTTAGCATTTGAATGTAAAAGAAGTTCACAGTGTTGAGTGGCGAAACGTCGAAAGGTAAACGAAATTAAAAATATTTGAAAGTAGCTTTGACATTGGGGTTCGAAAAAAAAATTCTTGCGACGAGGACTACAAACTGGATTGTGTTTTATAATAGAAAAATGCGGTCGAAATAAGACTTCTAGAAAACATCCTTGTTTTCAGATGTGAACGTGCACAGTAAGGGAATATCTACAATCCTGCTTTGTATTACATTTGAATCGTTCTTCTTAATAGACATTTACCATCACGGACTTTTACTGTCTGAATGCAGAAGTGTGTTGGTGAATCACTGTTGCAGATTGCCGCAGAAAAAGGATTTAATTTACCAAACGGAACGGCTCATTAGCCATTCATCAATAGCTACTGATAGATGCAAAACATTGAGCCCTAATAAGGGGCGCAACATGACGTTTGTGCTCTGAAATTAAGTTTTATTACGAATCCAACAGATAGAAATCGAATAGATTTCAGGATATTTAAAAAAAAAAAAAATCAGCACAATTCTGTTTTCTTATGCTGATCATATTTTTCTTACGACAATAAGAGACAAGAATGAACGATTTATGGGTCATTATAAGATTTAGGTTTCAATACGATCCAATCTTTAAAAAAAATATTAATAATAACGCTAGCGAACTGCTATTGAAATAATACTTGCACGCACTGCACCACTACAAGGCTACATTATATACTTTTTTGAGATGCCACTCATTGACTGATATTGCCTTAGATTCTGTTTTCGAAGCCACTTAAGTGAATTGTTGAGCATGAAAGACTTACGTTGCTATTTCAAGCACCATTATCCGAATTGTCCGTTTTAAAGCACTTTCAATACTTTCATCTGAACCTTTGCCATGATATTTTGCAAAATAGTTCCATTTTATTTGTTTGCCATTTCTTACCTCAAGTATTTCCAACGATACTGCTACGAAACGAATTTTCAACTGTAAGGACTCTGTCAGAGTATTTGTCTGTTACCTGATACTATCACGATAGGGTGCTGTCGTCCCTCAAACGAAAGAGATGCTGTAAATGAAGTTATTTGAGGTTATTCCCAAAGATAACTTTGAACATATAAAGCTCTCCGAAAAATCTACCTGTAACTTGTCAACGTAAGGGTTGAAATGGATACTTTAAATTGTTCTGCGGCTGTTGTTGTAATCTGTTGCTTGATTTCTTTTCGCTTAACAATGCTCCAAATGTTTAACGTGGACATTCTTCCAAAGGTACCATAAGCTATGCGAGCCATCCCAACATTCTTTGAGTTGATTTCTTTAAATAATTAGCGAATTTCCCATAATTTCTTAGCCAACATTCTAGCCTTAGAGCTTCACAACTTGCTGAAGAGACAAACGTTTCATGATAGCGAGAAAATCCAGGTAAAACTCCGTGCATCGCATGTATCGCCAATATCTTGTTCTCGTGGTACTAACATATGTACTCGTACCTTGTGAGGAAGTTTCTTACTAAGAAGTACATTTTAAGGACGAAAATGATTAGTATAGGTAAATGTATTATTTGTACCTTTTCTCTAGTATCATCTCCTTTTGTTTCAGTAACAAAATCGCTTGGCTACGACTACGGAGACTATCTTGCTGTTTCAAGCAGCGTTGCTGTTGCTGATATTACTAGAGGAACGATATTCACAGCCTCTGTGTTGTACATATTTTTCAGTTCCAGAGCTAAATCAGTATATTTCCCGATTTTTGTGTTATAAGTTGTTTGTATGTTTGCTCGTAATTTAGTGGCACTGCAATATCAAAGATGGTAATGTTATTCGCTAGCTTCTCAAATAGGACATTATCTGGGCGATTCGCTCTAATTGTTACATCTGTAAACATTGGTCGATCCCAGTACCTATAGCTTATATTCCACATGTTCGATTACAGCTGGTGGTATATACTTGGCTTTTTCCACCTATAGGTTGACTCTACGGACAAAGCCAAGGTGAACTATTTTAGCTACCATGTTATGCTTGTGTATGTAGTTAAATTCAGCTAACCGTCTACTATGGTCAATGACCTCAGGAGCACTGCTGCAACACCTGCATGAGTCGCTTGAGAGGTTCTCACCCAGAATAAACTTGCGGTTTTTCGTACCAAAATGTCTTGTATTGCTTCTTTGAAGCCTTCTGTCTCCGCAAATAGCAAGCCGCCGTTGAGCCACAAATTAAAAAGTAGTTGGTCTATGTGTCATGAATCCTCTTTGCTATCCATGTATCTAACAAGCCTTCTTCACATATAAAGTTAGGAGGCTTCTCATAGTTACCTGATGCCAAATTTAATGGAGAGACATTTTATCGAATTATGGCACTGCGCGAAGCAAAGAGTTGGAGGAGCTGGTATCAAAATAGGTTCGCAGTCTGCAGATCTGTATGTAGGGTAAAAGCGTTATGTTTATGATCCCTCTACTACTCTTAGTTCTCGGAAGCGTAATCCTTTTAGTGGACCTTCTTCGATGATGAAATCTGTATTTTGTCATTTGGGTACGCACACATAAGCTGATGTTGTCCGAATCGGTATTCGACCATAATTGGAGTTGGAGGTGATTGTTTCACTATCGATGGTACATCCTTCATTAGTGCTTACTATCTGTCCTCTCTGCAGGTTTATTATCTTACATTTTTCTACTCCAAACTCCATGCAAATGTCACCGCATGAATTGTTTAACAATTTTAAGCATTCTATGGATCGTCTCTCTGCTGTTCGTAGACATTTCTATGTCGTCTACGTACATGAGATGATAAGGATAAGTCGAATTTACTAAGCAGGTTACCAAGCGGATTGAGTGCGAGACAAAACCACAGAGAGCTGAAAGCGTCCCTTTGCAATATTTCACTGGTGATCCTTATTTCTCGACTAACTTTCCCATTCAGGTGTATTTTGAATACCAATTCTCCATTGCGGTCTTTAGGAAGTTTATGATGTTTTTATCTATCTTATACAATACATTCATAAAATGTCAAGAAGGTAGGTATGGGGTGCACTGGCTTTTTTGTTGTTAATTAAGGCCATGAATAAGTTACGCTTGTGCTTTACTGCTTGGCTCACAGTGACTGAGTCTATTATAACCTGCTCCTTGCATCCTTGAGAGTTATTGGCATAACTCTTTTGTTCTTGTATGATTATACTGTTTTCATTACAGTGTTTGTGGATCCGGTTTGGTTAGATACTGTAAGCAAGTGATTGGTCTATAATCATGTAAGCCGGTACTCTTTCGTACTGTAAAGGTTTCTTAACCATTGGAAGAAGCAGTGGGCAATGTGCTGGTGAAGCACAGTGAAATTCTTAATCCAGGTGTTTTGGATTCTATATTGGCCCACTGATTTCCAATTACTAGTGGACACAGATTCCTTCCTCGCTTACTTCGCTTGATCGCATTTCTGGGAGGAATGAATTCACCATCTGTTCGTCCTTAATTCTCTAATCTTCCTCGTTTTAAGTCCGGTGTTTTTCCCCAAACGTTCTTCCATAAACATGTTACATCATCCATTGTGGGTGTGAAGTTGGCGGTTTAACCTGGAGTAGGTTTAATTAGGCTCTGGAAGAACTTCCTCAGATCTTTTCGGAAAAGGAAATTTTCCGACCTCCACTTCCTACATGTCCTATACCTTTTAATCCGTTTCGTGTACGCTGCCAGTTTTTGTACTTTCAGTTAAACCCTTTGATGACATTTGGTTAAGATGTTGGTGTCGATCCAGTGCATTTATACACCACTTTATTTTCTTGCTCCTTTTTCCACTCAGGAATACTGTAAGGCAACCAATATCTCTCCGGATTCTCTCAATTTTGTTTTGAAGACGGCGCTCCCAACCACACGTCATCTTGTTGCTTGATATTCGACCTACAATGGGTCTGATCTTTCTGCCAATTGTTATTGCAATGGCTGCACCTATGACATAAATAAGAAGATGTAGCATCTCGAAGCTCATTCCTATTCGTAGGTGTTGTGGAAATATGCCAGTATTCACCAAGTCTGCTAATTTATCCACGGCCTTGCTGGCATAGAGTTCCGGAATTTAATCTCTATAAAGTAGGTTACTACATTATATACAGCTAGTGCCGCAGCGAAGTTCAAATTAAAAGCAAGGAAGAACCATCTTTAGGATCGTCCGCTTTGCATTTTTTTCAACTACGAGATAAAATAGAGTTAGCTCTAGCAATACTCCCATGGCTGCAGTTGATTCTCATGGTCCCAGTCATGTGGAGGCAAGCAAGTACTTAGTGAATTTCTCCCTCGTTGTGATTAGAGTAGTTTGTTTTCCCCATGCCATCGTTCCATATGTGACCACTGATCTCACAAAGGCAATATACATCCATCTTAGAATGCTCGGGCTAAGTCCCCATGACTTTCCCGCTAAGCTCCTGCATATCATGAGAGTACGGGTAGCCTCTGTGTGCTTTTTTCAAATCATTTTACTATCTAGATGTAGTCTTAGATACTTCACTTCTTTTACTGGTATCAGTATCGTCCCCCACAGCTGGATTGAGTTTAGTTCAAGATTTATTTTTCTCATGAATAGTACTATTGTGGCTTTGTCACGTTTATTATTAAGCCCATGCGGCACCATTATTACTATTCGAATCCTTTGTATGATATCACAGAGGGTTAGTTCAACCTCTCTATCAGTACTCTACCATCATCATATGCTTGATAGTTGATTCAGAGATTAGTCAACTTTTCAAGTAATTCATTCGCAACAAGACTCCACATTAGGGGAGATAGTATTCCTCCTTTCGGGCGTCTTCCTGTTGTAATGACCTGACGCCTTTATATTTCTGTAACGTTAGCGGATCTGCGGGGAATATGGGTCTATATTTATAAATATAATACATAACATATAATAATGCCTTCTGTTGAATACTTGAGAGTTACATGAGTTACTTGAGATCCACCTACGAGTATTATTATATCCTCCACTTGGTTACTCCTACGAATTTAATAACTTTATGTATGAATAAGTAAGGTTGCATATATGTATGTGTACATATATCAATCTTTTATTCTACCAACGAACTGAATCATTCTAACACTAAAATCAGTAGTATTCTGAATTTTCGATGGAGCATCATATAATCCAACTTATGATTGCTAATAGCTTTAAAAGCCATGACCTTCGGAGTCAGCAAGAGTGCATCAACCAAATCCACTTTAATCCACTTCAGCAGAAACACTCCAAATTTAAAGCAAAATTTTCATTTTGCAATAAAAATTCCAATCTCCAATCAACAGAACGCAAAACAATAAGTACACCAAGTACATCAACATTAAAGTGCCACTTTACATGAGAAGCCATATATGTATATGGGGCACTTGAATTGATCATAAATTTACAAAATTGTACTTAATTCGCCTGCAAGAATGAATAGAATTGCGAAATCAGTCTGAAAAACCATATGCGGTCATTTGGCACACAACGACTATGACGATACAGTGCCAGCACAAAATCTCATTCGAAGCAGAACCTCAAAACTACTTGACTTTGTTTATGTTGTGTGGCCCATCCAAAAATCAATTATTCACTCCCTAGCCAGTCGTGTTAAATAGGGACACACTTGTCATTCGTAGACTAATCAAACTGTCTACTGTCTACAGTTGCAACAGTAGCCTTTCCTAATTGCAATCCTTGACAAAGAACAAATTTCAAAATAATCAACTTGCAGCAGTAGTCTAAATTTTAGGGGAGGTCCAGAGATCGCGATCGTGTTTACATTCATTAGTACCTACTTGAGGTCGACGCCTCATACCAAAACATCATTCAGCAAAAAGGTTTGAAGGACCACAGTGTTTATAAACTGTGAATGTCGCGACACCCAAACAACAACACTTGACAGAGTCGTCCTGTCATCGTCAGTCGTCGTCACCAACCACATAGGGTGCCACTTGACAGCAACGTCACCCTGCCACTTGTTACAGTTTGGAAGTTTCATTACCTTGACGCAGGCGACATACTGAGCAAGTACAGGAAGGATGTGAGTCGTCTGTCTGGCAACATGTGTTGCGAATCTCTTGCCACTTTGCAACATGCTCGCCGAGTGTGTGTGGTCCCTAAGTGGCTGTGGGAATGTTAGACTAGACATGATATATGCCAATTCGTTAGTTTTGACTCCTCTCAAGTATCTCAACAGTTCAAACAATGATTATTATGCCAATAATAGACGTCATGTCTAGACGGGCCCTACTTCTGCGACATTTTCCGGTCTACTTAGTATATTCCAAACACTCGCACTCGTGTTGCGCCAATTCTAAGTGCCCACAAAGTGGATTTCCATTTCCATTACAATAGCAATCCGAATCAATCGAATTCTACGAATTAGACCAAATCACTTGGGTCAATCCATTGCATATGTATCTGTACGTAGATGCGGCGGCCAATTTAAACCCATAAATGTTTAGATTAATTGCAGTGATTGCCTGAATGCTGGATCTGCAATTTCAGTTCGATAATCTAATTTATTTATAATTATTGGTGAACCCAAGAGGATGCATTTGTGGAACTTATTTTGCGCACACGATAATGGCAGGCTGCTTAGATTCTCTCCGAAAGTCTTGGGGGGTGGTGGAAACGGGTCAAGGTTAAGTGGCCGTTGAGGTAGGATCTAGTGAAGTGGAATTAAAGTAAATTTTGAGTGGAATTCTTAATTGAATATTTCTGATTTTGATTTTAGATCGAATTCGATTGTTTTAATTCGATGCAATCGCAGATAAAGAGGAAAAAGTGGATTGCATCAGTAGTAAAAATAAATTTAACACGAATGTACTACGCGTTTCAATAATTATTTGTTGATCTGAGGTCATTTTGCAACTGTGGAAAAATTAGCACTTAAGTGGGAGGTTCTATTATCGATATTATGATATTATTATTATTATATAAAATGACCTTTATTAATCCAAGCGTGAACTGTTGGCTCATCGATACATTTTTGCCAACGAGATAATAATTCTAATGAGGAGATAGAAATGGCATAATAGTAACGTTGTCAGTTGCCACGCTCATGGTTCATGGTTAAAATCCTGATGTCAGCAAGTATTTACTTATTTTTTTTTAAAACAATTTCGAAAGCTTTGTGAACACTACGGCGAAGGCATAAGACTGGCAGTAGCTTGGTCAATTGCTTGAAAAGATTGTTCGCTCTCTAGGATGATTGATATACTTATGACATCGGTGGTCGAGAAGAAAGTGCTGTGAATCAAAACCAACAACAAAATATAACGAACATCTCTACAGTTATCTGGACGCCACCCCCGGAGTTTCTCTGAAACATAAACAACTGAACTTCAAACCACTACACCAAATCTTTCTCTCTATCTATCTATCCTTTCCAATGCTCGCACTGTGTAAAAATATTTAAAGGGTATTCATAACATAACCCATTGAGTGAGCGTAAATTATAAAAAAAAAAGTTATGATCCCTTTCTTGTGAAAACTGGGATTCCTAAATCGAATGAAATCTTCGAAGCCATTTTGGACAGATGCTTCGTGTCCATATGTTTAAACAAATGATAATAGGCTTGGGAAAAGTTCGGGGACCTTTCACACTGCAGTTGATGCAACTTTTAAATGGTTGTATGCGATACGTGTGACCTTGCGTTATCATGGAGAAGTATAATCCCAATTCTGTTAACTAAGTCACCAATTTCTCATGCAGAAGTTGCAGTTCCAAGCAGTACTCCTCTGCGTTTATTGTTTGACCAGGTTTCAGAAAAGTATAGGGAATTACACCTGTGGCAGATCACCAAACCATCACCATAACCTTCTTTGGGCCTTTTGAAGACTTGGCTTTGGAATGCGTTTTATTGTTTCATCAAAATCAAGCCACTGCTCAGGTCTTCAGCGATTTTCATGGAGGATTGACTTTTCATCACACTTAATAATTCAATGCAGAAATGGGTCTCTTTCGTTTCGAACAAGCAGAAAAACTCGTATAGTACATAATATCTATATCACTGGAAGCGTGAACAAATGCTCTGACATTGGAATGCTCAATCTAACCCAAGGCACTCCAAGCAATTTATCAATTCCTCAAAAAATAGAACGAGAGACATTCTAACAATGAGCAAACACAACGCTAAGATCTTAACTGATTTCCCAATAGGTCGTTGCTCTCTCAATTACCACCTCAAGAAACCGGGCATTGCTTAATCGGACACGTGCCGCCCCTGTCTTGAAGACACGGGAACAGCTCATCATATACGATGTGTTTGCTCGGCCATTGTCCGGCTTAGGCTTAAGCACTTTAACAAAGGCTTTACTTCACCTTCTGATGCTCTTCCTCAGCTCTTCCTAAGCTTTATCAACGAAATAGATGTCAGTTATCGCATAACTTCTTCTCGGAATGGCATAAAAGATCCCTTTAGCTCGCAGTGCTTCATGGGTTATTGTCTGTCCTGGCACCCCATCTCTTAAAAAAAAAAAAATATTTCGTCAAAATTCTTTCTGAAGTTATTGATTCATTCGGTGGATTTTATAGTCAATTTTCCATAAAATTGTTGAAAAATTTTTATGAATTTTCGATACGGTTTTATCAAATTCTTTCTGTCAAAAATGTAACTGAGCCAAAAAGTTTAGTTTCGAATAACTAGGGAGGCTATGATCACCATAACAGTTAAATCCATTCATACCTCGAGGAACGAAGGGCGTTAACAACGCCTACGCGCCATCTTTTTCGAAGTTCTGCAATGCGTTTGAGATCAATTCAGCACATATCTTACTTAAACACCTAGATTCCTCCTCAACTGTTCAAGTGGATGACCCACTTTTGCACTAAACTGGGTAAGTGCATTTTTCTTCGCTTCGTAAGGTGTAACCGATCCACCGCCACTTTCTCCTCCGTACTATGATGCATATAGATTCCTGTCCCAATTTCTGATAACGCTGTTCGTTAAAGCTATAGATATCGATATCTGTGCATGAGGTTGCAAGTGCACTGCGACCCAAATAAATCCATTGTGCCCCCAAGCTAAGGCTTTAGTCGATGGAATTCATAAGTTAGATGTGCCTTCTCAAATTTAACTGCTTTGGTGAACCGAAGTATCTAGAGTTAATTCAGGGAAGGTAGATCTGTCTCTCTTAAAATGTAAGCTCCCAGGTGATGTTTTGTGAATTACTACTTTACATTCCATGAGAAAGTGTGCTGGTGTTTCTTTGAAGTTCCTGTAGAATTTGCAGTGTCCATTTTCTTCTATACTCAGTTCCTTCAGATACCCCTTGAATGTACAGAGACCCGCTTGCATGCCAGTTGGGAAATAGCATCCAATGCTTAGCTCATTTGATTTATTTTTTTTTTTTTTTAGTTCATCCCGTCTTGTGCGGTCCTAACCAACATTATACGTTCTTATCCTCGCAGTCGGAAGAAGTTATTCTCGGCTAATATGAAATAAAACATTTTCGAGTGAATTTTGGTGTGAAGGAGAAGATTGACTGACGATATATGTATATGCATATATAGTCTAAGAGCCCTCAGCAATTTTTTGGGTATGAAAGTTAACCGAAAATAAAGATGAGTTGAAAGCTGGGTTAAGGCCTACGTTATAAACGAAAGTCATGCAGCAAATGGTCGCAACTATATTTTCGATTAACTTTCACACCTAAAAAATTCAGCATTCTCTCGGTATAATATAGCCACATAGACCGGCTCAGCTGGTATTGCCACGTTCAAAGATGAGATTATTTGAACCCTGTTAAAAAGGCAATATCAGTGAACTTTCCAAAGACATCGCGAGGCAGGAGAGGCAGGCTTATAAGCGCCTGGATCACACAAAAGCAAAAAAAACGACAATTCATTGGCCTCAGTAATCGAGTGATCCAAAATCGGAAAGTCTGCCGATATTTTCTGAGGTCAAATAGGCGAACCCCACAGGCGGATCAGTAGGAATGCGGTGAATTGGGAGGGTTATGATCCCTCGTTTTCGGATCATAACCTCGCGGAAAAAGGAAGAAAAAGAAGAAGAAGAAGAAGAAGAAGAAGAAGAAGAATAAGAAGAAGAAGGAGAAGATCGACCAAATCAGCAGTTTTTACAACTCTCGTCCTGTATGGCTAGAGCATGAACATGAACATGAAGTTTATGAACACCACATCATCGACCCCATTCAAAAAGCTTTCGACTATAATCGAAGGGACAGAGCAGTAAAAAGAAAACCTAACCCTAGGTGCCATATAGCTGAAAAGGGTCGTCAATCTACTCGCGCGCTGTGCACAAATGGAGGCAGATGGATAAAAATCGAATTATCCTCGGACCATAGCTACACTTGAGTTAAGGAAAAAGAAGAACTCCGCTGAGTATATCATTTCTTCATTGCTTTCTATTTTCAAACTTGAGACATCCAAATACTGATGAAATGATTGGACTGTCGTACAATGAATCATCTGTAGATTTTTGGTCAGCTTACAAGGATTCAGCACAAGAAAAGTGCTTGGGGTGAGGTGAGTATAAAATAAATTAATTTGTCACAATGTATCATGTAAGTATATATTTTTTTCTTATGCACTATGGTAGACGAATTTCTTCTTTGTGTGATACTGAGAATCAATCTCGACTCTCGCTAGAGCTTAAGTAGCTAGAATTCGAGCTGTTCGATCCTTCTCTCCTGGTCTCTGTAGGTAATGCGACAGACACTCTTAGCTGTCTTATAGTGCCCATCTCTGCTCTATTATACTCACATTTTCACTGCTAGACCTCTATTGAACAATGAGGACTATTAGTTATTTATTGTGTCGGTTCAACGTCTGCAAACTTTTCTACTTTTTGCAGATGTGCCTTTTGCGTGCACTTAGAGTTAGTTGCAGTGCTTTCCCGGCTTCAGAAATATTTCCAGTAAATTTCCTGGAGAAGAACAAGACTATACTCCTCTCCAGCTTGAATCCAGATTATAAATGCAGATGTCTGGCATTCCGAGGACTCTCACGTACTGAATTGTGGTACAGCCGAATGTCATCAACGATGCACTACTGCATTCTTGCCCTTTTTTTTTTAAATACTTCCAGTATTGATATTATTATCTAAACCGCACATAGATGATGGTGCTGTTGACTACGAATTTCTATTCCAACTTAATTAACCGGTCAACTGTAAAGATATTCTCCAAACTCTCACAACATATGGAGAAGAACAATAAAAATGAAAAGTAAATGCTTGTCTTTAAAAACGACTTAAACAAACATTTAGTGTCATAGAACTTTGACCCCTTTTTAAACCTCCCAATTATCGACAACCATTACTCGTGTCAGTGTAACAAGCACAAAAATACACTTACGCTTCACTAATTCCATTGCGAATTCCTGTACACTATACAGTACTAGTTTTCCTGTCTCCGGAAACACGCTGAGTATTAAAACAACTACGGCATAGTGTCTGCTCCCAATTTCCAATTCGCAACTATGACACCCTTCGGCGAACTGTCAAACACAGTAAAACAAATCTTTTTTAAAATGTGTTTTTTCAAATGTCAAGCCTACATGTGTGAAAACAGACCTCCACAGTCCACAGCACGGAAGCAGACCAACAACAAAAGAATTTGGTTCAAGTTTTGAGTGCTGTTCTTAAAAACGGCGAAAGTGAGTGATTGCTTTCAAAATAAAATGAAAAAATAAGCGCGACCGACTCGAATGGACATTTTGAATGTAAAAGTCGGCAGGAGGGTGGTTTATTGGTTTTCCAAAAATTAAATGATCTACTTTACGTGGAACAGTGCAATGCACCCGCACTGAGATCCTGCACTTGTTGAGGCAAAGAGTTGACCTTTTATGCACGCCGACACCAGACTTAATGGAGCAGTTAGCTGGATAGATTTGTTTATTTTGAAATAATGAAAGACCGTTTTTTAATGATTTTTCCTCTCTACTTGGTCTTATGAATGGAAATCAATGTCAGAAGCTATTAAGGGATGCACGGGCGGTCGTGTTCGTTGGAAAGTATTAAATTTCCCGATGAAGTGTTTATGTGAACTGATTTAGGGGTTAGTCAAGATAAATACTCGTACAATGGATTTAACTTATTGTTTCACCAACGAAGTGGAATTTAGCTACTTAGCACCGCATCAGTTGAAAAGATTTGAAAAAAATTATTTTGGCATGACGGTGTCTCCAATCTGGATTAGAATCTTAAAGATACGTATAAGAACTTACCGGAACTATTTTCGTTTTTGCGTGAGTAGATGGTAATTTTCCAAAGAAACTGGAACCGTGCTCAGTAATAGACTGAAATACTTACGCACTAAGCCCATTTTCCTCTTCCACTTTTCTCCTCATAGGATTTTAAGCACTTCATCGCGATGGAGTCTCCAGGCTACATCTGCATTATGTCAGTTGCTCTTCATTTCTTTGGGTCTCTTATTCTCGAGGCTATATTTTGTTTATTACATTTTTCGAGGCTCCTTAGAGTTTTTCTTACAGTAGCGATCTTTCGTTAACATGGACATCATTTTCGTACAAAAACCAATGTAGGTTCATCAGCATCTGGGCTATATAGGCATTTAGCTATCCTTGTTTTCAACTGATCCATATCTCGATATTGGGTATAACTATATCAGTCTATCTGGCTTTGTCAGATGAATTCCGTCTTTATTGCCATTCGTTTGGCAACCGTATTACCATTCTGCTAATCAGAACGTGCTTTTTTTAATCTCTGTTTCTTTGAACACTTCCTCCTTCCATAAACAATTATTAGCCGCGTTTTGTTTTTCCCGTGAACTGGTTCAGTTCATATTTTTACACAGGATGCAAAAACAACAATTGAACCAGCACTTGAGCTGAATGGCAGAAGTAAATCATAGATATTTGTTGCATCCTCACTTTCTGACATAAGTATCTAAAAACACTTAATTATTAAACAAATATAAAAATATTCATGCCGATTATTGAATCCGGCGGATTGATTGCGGAGGGATCTCATTCAATCCGCACTTATTCCCCATCATTGAAAACGTCGGTTAGCAAGTGAACGAATGTGGGTAAGGAAGTGACAAAAAGTAAGCATTATTTAAACCGCAAACGATTCGCACTCCATACAAAGTCAGACGTTTTCAATACGCATCAAAATAGTTGCGTATTACGGTATTACATTTTTCTCTTCGAAATGATGAAAAGCAATAAAAAGTATGTTCTAATATACATATGAAGGTAGATAGACAAACACGTATCTTAATTTAGGTTTGGGCGGACTACAAGTCATCCTTGCGAAAGAAATTGGCCCATAATAAGCGTGAGTTGAAAGCTACAGGTGGTGGGGAAAACAATGAAATTTATTTCACTCCTTTGGAGGACGATGTAATTAAGCTCATGTGCTTGAAAAACTGCATGGAGGATTTGCTTGAGACAAAGAGTTATGGTACACCAATAAAAACCATTGCCTCTGCCTGTAGTATGCCACATGGATATGTCTCTTAAAAGTGAAATAAACTTGCTAACTGAAACATCTGATGGCAGAAGCAATAGGTCCATAGGCTTAGGAACCGTCGAGAAAAAATATCCGAACTGCTTTTAACTGTTAGAGAACAATCCGGGGAAACAAATTCTTGTTTGAAATAAGTCTGCCGGTCAATAGATCGACCAAAGAAAAGGGAGTTCAATCCATCAGTTACTGCTTGAAGAAATAAAAAGGCACAATGAACGCACGAAACAACTCGCAGTAGAAAAAAAAAATAATTAAAAAGAGATAACCTTCAACTTGAGTTAATGATTTCCATTATTTTCAAAATATTTCCCCTGTTTTGAATATTTGTTGAGGAATATTTTCATTTGACAGAAAAAGGCCTTAATTCGATGTCGTTAATAATGTGCTTTTGCGGACCCATAATGTAGTTTATCCGACGGTTTCAATAATGGGATCACACAGAGAAAGTGAATAGGTGCGGATTGCATGAGCTCCCTCCGCAATCAATCCGCCGGATTCAATAATCGGCATGATTAAGCACTTTTCTCGCTTCAATTGCTATTTTTTCGCCATTTGTAATTCATATTAAACGTCGGTGTGTAGCTGCTGCTACCAACTTGTGAAAATGAAATTTCTAGGTGAACCAGGAGCGTTTTATTATTTTGAGATGAACTAGTTCAGTTCACGGGAAAAACAAAACGCGGCTATTGACGCTGAGAATTTTGTTAGGAGCAATATTCTTACGTATTTAGGAACGCCAATGTCGGACATGATCCGCGCTAATGCGGCGGTTGTCTTTGTTGCAAGTGTTGCCTAAGGGTTCATTCATTGGATCGTCGATGACACCGAATTACTTTAACGTGGGCTCCGGAATCTATTATATAGATCGTCAATAAAACTTCCGACCCACAGCAGTGTGTTTCAAACCGAAGTTCTAGCAATTGTCGATGTGCCCGAGAATTATCATTGAAACTATCTCCAAGTAAAAAATAATAGCAGATACATATGATAGTTAAGCTGCAATTAAAGCTATCTGATCCACGGTTATCAAGAATAAGCCTGTGAAAGGTTGCAGCGAATGAAAACACTCACTGCATAAGTCGATGAACTAGAAAGAAAGGGCACATAATTAGACCAATCAATGGTCGGTTCCTCAATGATAGGCCTACTTACTGACGACTTACCTAAGAAGAATACGTTCAAGTACAACTGACATATGCAGAGGCTGCGCTGATCTAGACTCGGATGAGTCGCGTATGCAAATCCCCAAGCCTACGTATATATAAAACCAAGAAGAACAATAGTTCAATGACTTAAGGGAATTGTTAATAAAATCACCAAGGGCAATTCTAAAATTCATACTAGACTTGGGATGGTTTGGGGAGGCGGCGTAACCAATAAAAGGCTAAATATTGGTAAAACTTTTCTTACCTTGCAGATCTGAAATCCCAGAACTGGGGAACACAATTGATCCACAGAGATTCGAGTGATAGTTGTATCGGACAGTTTATAATTTCCCCAACCTACATACCTACCTAAGTTACTTTATAAATTACAAACTGATTGCCAATTGTTATCGTTAAGTACCACTCCCACCGCTCTGTGAGATCAAGTCCCTAATGTGTCAACCATTTCCGCACGGTCCTAATAGACTCGGTGCTGTTATGCTTTATCTCTTTAAGATGTTTAGCTACCACTGCAATAGTAATGTTATCTGCAAAACCAACAATTTTCAAGGACCGTAGAGTTCTTTGTTTAAGGACGTCGTCGTGGATTGGATACTATAATGTAGGACCTAGCGCGGAACGCTGGGAATGCGGTACGAGTATATTCCGGTACCCTTTGACGTTGAACGATCGCAGGACAAGTTACTAATTACGGATTAGTAAAGGCGTTATTGATGTCTAGCACGTGTGTGTTGACAATTTACTCAATGGCGGTAACTGTCGACCTTGCTTTTAGGGAGCCATATTGGTGCCCCATAAAGCCTCTCGCATCGTCGATCGCAGTTTCAAACATGTCAACATTAGGATGAGGATTGTTCCCTTTCAGGAGTAAGATCAGTCCTTACATTTGTATCGGTCTGCAAGCACTCCGTCCTTTAAACACGTACTCGTATTTAACGCACCTACTCGTATATCAGCAAAAATATTGGGACGACACTTGATTACTTCTTTTAAAGCAACGTTTGGAATGCAAGGCACTTCTGGATTCCCGATTCGCTTACAGAGTCGTAGAACCTCTTCGGATGTGACAAATGGAAAACGTTGCGTTCTCTCCCTGTTCTCCCCGCCCTTGTGATAATTCTTAAATGTAACTACGTTTTCTAGCAATGTTACGAACATGGTTTTTGACAGTCATTCAGTTGTCTGATTACCGTTTGCTAAGCTTTCCCCGTGAATTCGCAACGTTGAAAAGTTCACCTGAACCATTTCAGAACTACAATGTATACCAATAGCTATAAAGTCGAACACGAATGTTTATTTTAAATTTAGAATCTAAGAACACCCTCACATTCATAATACAATATTTCTGACGTAAGCTGGACTAATTATTTCAAGTGCAGTCCAAACAATTGGGTGGCTCCTTCAGCAATCACAATTGTCGAAGTAAACATAGCTGCAGTTGAACTGAGCTAATAAGAGTATGCGTTTACGAAATTTTGCAAAAAAGAAGAATCTGCAGTTCAAATGCAAATTCCATTAACGCCTTTGCGCCATTAAATCCAATTAATTTCCGCTGTCTAAATTCTAGTGATCATGTAAACAATTGTAGGCTGTCGCCGTCATCGTCTTCGAAATTCTTAAGAACACTAGAGAGCTATCAAATGATGCTGGGATTTTGGAAAAATTCATTTTGAATTTGAAAAATTACATAAGCGGAAAATACTACTGCCTGCGGTTGCACTATCGGCGCTAAGTGGAATGCAAAATGTTTGCGGTTTAATGGGCGTTGCTGCCTATGCAATCAGTTTTAAGTTTACATTATGGCAAACTTGTTTGCCAACTGAGAAGGGTGATATAAATAAGTTGGCATAAAGGATGTGAGTATCAGTGTTGAATTAAGTAAGTAGGATGTTTTGGAGTCGTTTCCGATGTTTGCCATGAAAAGGAAGTTTTAAAAATAGTAGCATTTGGAATCCAAAACACATTCGATGTTTGAAATTTTCCTCGTATTCATTATTTGATTAACTATTGGGTTGGAAAGAAAGTATTAAGCCTTGTTGTCACTAGTTCGGAAAGGTGGCTGCTTGTAGATCAATTTAGAATAACATTCCAACAGCTGTTTTTGCGTAGTTAATATGAGTGAAATTTCGGAAAAAAAAATCTTTATATTTTGTCATTTTACATCGAAAAAGGCGAAATATAGTACTCGTATGTGCTATTTATTTGTGTTGTATATCAAAAACAATAAAGATGGTTGACTCGATTCCGTAGAATTTTGGTGTCAAAGATGCACCCGGCTCTGGTTGACCAACGACTGAAAAATTCGATGAAATCCTTAAAAAATTGCAGAATGACCGGCATATAAGCAGTCCTGACATCGCTTCAGAACTAAACATCAGCCACATGATAGTTTTAAATCATTTGGAGGAGGCTGGCTACACAAAGACACTCGACGTTTGGGTACCACACAATCTGACAGAAAAAATTGCTGGACAGAATTTCAATTTGTGAATCGCTAGTGAAACGAAATGAAATCGAGCAATTTTTGACAAGATTAATTCCTGGTGATGAAAAGAGGATCACATACGACAATGTGATGTGAAAGAGGTCATGATCGAAGTAGGCTGAGGCTCCCCAAACTGAGGCGCCGGAACTGACGCCAACGAAGATGATGATGAGTATTTGATGGAACTGGAAGGGACGCATGCATTATGATCGGCTGCCGCCTGGCCAAACGATTAACTCTGAGCTTTACTGTCGGCAGTAAACAAGATTAAACGAAGCGGTTTAGTGAAAGCGGCCGGAGTTGATCAACAGAAAGGGCATTGTCTTCCACCACAACAATACCAGACCACAAAATTCTTTGGTAACACCCCAAAAACTGAAAGAGTTTGGCTGGGAATTTTAATGCATCTGCCGTATAGTCCAGACCTTTCACGTTGGATAAGCATTTTTTTCGGTTCGTATAGATTTGTATTAATGGTGTAAAGTTGAATTCCAAACGGGATTGCGAAAACCACTTGTCAGAGTTTTTTGAAGAGAAATCCCAAAAGTCCTATGAGGATGCAATTATGGTTTGCCCCAAAAATGGCAAAAGGTCACTAACCAAAATGGACAATTTCTTCTTTTAATAAAATCCTTGTAAAATATGGAAAACAAATTATATGAACTTTCACTACAAAAGGCTCAATATTTTCTTTCCAACCCAATATTATGAAGTAAAAGCAGAGCTGATGCACACTTTGCAAGAGCCTAACATGAGCAAAATCAACAAATATATGATCATTATAAAAATTCGAATGCTAACAATTGGCAGTATTTTATACTTAAAACTCAAAAGGTTGAGAATATGTAAATTCCTAAATGGGGAGCTTTTACCAGTTTTCCAGATTTCTTAAATTCCATTATACTCCGAATCTACTACCTGCTATACCTTCATTGAAAAAAGCCATGTACATATAGGTATGTTCTGAAGATAAATACTGAGTTTCCTATCCCGACAATTTAATAAAAGCTTTGAAATAACAAGTGGTTCTCCTTGATAACAACTGACACTTAGGGGGTACAAGATAGCACTTATCTATAGTCAATGTGGCTACCTCCTACTATTCAACAGTATAATAAAAAAATGTAAAATTCAAAGGCAATGCACACAGCTATAACAATCTACTCAAGCTTAAGAAGGATATTTACCATGGACGCATGTTTTCCTCAAATCTCCAGCTCAAATCATTGCTGATCACAAATTATTTTGTTTTCATAATCACTGCTAATTTCAGTGAGGTCAGTGGCGACCCGAAAATACAAGTTAAATGCATTATATCAGTAGAGGGTTAAAATCAGGCTAATATTCGATGACGTAATAGGAACAAATATATACATTCCACTCTCATAAAAAGAAAATAATACCATGAAGACAAAATGTATCAGAATTTCTAACTCCAGCCACCTTACATACTATATACATACTACATAACAAATCAAAATATTCCAAGATTCCACTTTCAACAAAGTCTGCTTAATCACCTCCACTTCGAGTGTGTTCATGCGAATAACATATGCACTTCAGAATGAAATTCAAAACTTCTAACCCCACAAGTCGTACTGTATAATCAACTTTCCGAAGAAGGTGTCAAAACATCACCCCTTTGACATACAGCATACGGGGATTGTTCACCATAAGTGCGATATTAGTCTAAGGGTTGTTTCTAGTCGTGCTTGAGCTTTTTCGATTTTATGCAAAGGATTTATTTCCGTTTCGTTGACCACCATAAATTATCCGCCCCTGCACGTCCATTCGACTTGTTTAGGGTAATTTTTTCCTCGTAGTGGCAAGTAATCTTCAAGGAGATGTTTCCGCATCCCTAATTCCTTGACCAGAATTTTATTTCGACTTTTTCATTGTTGCAAGGACTTATCGGAACAATGTACATGAAATGAACGAACAATATGCCAATTAATGGCAAATTAAGGATAATCTTTCGAGGACTGATGAGGAAGTAGGAAATAAAAATGTTGTCACCATTTGAAGGGTGGATTTGAAGTTGATGTCATTATGTTGTTGAGTCGTTTTTCCTCACCTATTATTACATCATAGTGGCAGATAATAGATTCAAGAAGATTACATGTGTAGGGAAAGAAAATGTATGGACTAACCCTTTTACGATTTAGAAGATCACCTTCAACCGTACATATCTTTACAAGGAAACATTTTAAGGGCTCATAAAATCAGACAGATCCTCACCCAACTATCTCTACCTTGCTGCTGTTTAGACAATTAAATGTACGAGACTATCAAAAAGACACATGCCAAGCGCACGCACCAGCACCAACTCCAGTCCTCAGATCATTTCTATGAGTAAGGTCTGCTGTACACATGTTTCACTACTCGGTCCGCGCTTTATTATTTTAGTAATTCAGTAGTACGAGTAATTCACTTTGTTCTTTCGATTTCGGTTGTTTTTTGGTTTCTCAGGTCTTCAAGTTCACTTAAGAACTAACTGCCTCGTTTGTTGTTCTTTCGGATTCACGGGAGTGGCTGGCACGCAAGATACTGAGCTAAGTTGTTTGGATGCGTGAACGGATCCGTCAATTAGATGCATCGTATCCTTTTCTAGGAACACTACCACCAGCGAAAGCCCCCAATTGGGAACCTTGAGGAGTTGGAATGATTTCTCTTTTAGTTTTACGATGGCCTCCGGGCATCGTTCGGTAAACAAAATACACACATACACACATATAGTATTTCGAAAGTAGGCGGGTTGGATGGGATTAATTATTTCGGAATTTGTGTTTAGAATCGAATTCGATTACCTTGTGCTAGTACGTGGTGGGTGGCACAAAGTTGTTGATGCTGTTGTTTGTTTTCTGGTTACCGAATGAGAATTGTTTGGAAGCGAATGATGCTGTTGCTGCTGATGCTCATCAATGGGAAATAGAAATGTTGCGCGAGTTTTTAATGGATTACGAGAATTTGTTAATTGACTGATGATTATGGTTGGGAAATCAGCGGTATCATTGAAGAGGCGTATTCCGAGGTATGTGTCTAATTTTATTTGACTCCGTTTTTGTATGAGGCTACCTCCTATTAATCATTAGTGATGCAATTGAAAACATTTTAAGTTTTAGAAGCATACTTCACATATTGCATTTTCTAGGGAAAAAGAAAATGAGACGGGATATGGCATATTCTTAGTACAGGAGTGCCTAATACTTTGTAAGAGTTTCTGCTCTGTCGATTCTAAGTCATCTGCAGTAATTGCAGCCCTGCTATCGAACAAAACTTTTGGATTTTTCATCTGCTGGAACGTATTCGCTGAGGCTGTCTTTGGTGTCTAGTATTTCCCTGCCCTTTAAAAAGAAGTACCTTTATGATTGAAGAAGGGCAGTCCGCTAACCTCGCATTTCAAGTTGTCCATAGTCCTACTTCTGGAAAAAACAGATGAGAATGACAGAATGATGTGCATGAGAATCTTCTAATGATTGAACACAACATACATATTTAGAAATTATAAATTGGTACTGCGCAATATCTGCTTCTGTACCAGCCGGCTAAACATGCACAGCAATGTCGATGTATCGAAAATCCTTTATTTTTCCATATATACATACCTGGCGGATATTGAAAATTCAGATGTATCGATATTGAAATCCAGCTATCGAAACCGATATACAGTGAAATCTTCATAAGAGAACTGAGTTACGTGCAAATCATGATCGTTGGTCATTCATTAATTTTTGCTCAACAGAAGTGTCCACTTATGAGGTCTTTCTATTTCACTTTATTCTTACATAACGGGCCAAAATATGTTACTGCCAGTTTGATCTCCCACTTTCGAATTTACTACATCAAGCACTCGATACAGCAAAACCTACACTTAATGGATGCAGGTTTTTGAGTATAAGAACTTGATTGAATGGAATCATTCAGAGATTGAAGCTACTTGCAGAAAACTTATAAATAAAAATAAAATAATATTTGGCGCAACAGCTTTTCAACTGCCTGGGCCTAGCTTCTCGCAACCACTCGTGTTATGTGCGTTATATTTTTTCACACAAATTGAAGGGACCTACAGTTTAGTGCCATATCCGAAGGCCAATTTGTTTTTGAGAAACATTCTCTTGAAAACAATACTCTCGGATGTTTGTCAGACGTTCACGAGAAGTGGGACCGTGAAAAAACGTTTTGGTGTTTTCTGGGATTCGAACATGAAAACCTCACGTGGTCCGATACACTAACCACTGCGCCACGGCGCCCACACTCGAATTCAAAACCGAAAGCAAAAATTCCAACAAGTTATCCCCAACTAGTTCGGACAACACCCATTAGGTGACTGAGTGGGGCGCTTAAAGAGCTGTTGTGCCAAATATTATTTATTTATTTGTTTCGATTACGTACCTATTACTGCATATAATCCGTTCAATCGGATCTACGAATACTATAAGAAATTGTTGTGTCAAACGTTTAAAGTTAATAAAGTATTGTGTTTACCGAGTGATTTGGTGTATATATTTATTTGTGGTGGTTAAGCATTACATTGCAGTGATAATGGATGCAGCTTTTTTAAACACTAGACTTGGTGGATAAGTTAAGTTACATTTATTCCAGTTACCATTTATGATTATTTACATTTTTTTAAAAATATTGTTTTTATAACGTTACTTGATATGTTTGAGGATTCGGTTATTACTACAAACGCATAGGTTCGACAGTATGACGACATACTTTTACGATCCGACCTACCGGCAATTTCATATGTAACGACCAATACATATGTCCAAAGAGTTAATAATATCGTTATTTCAAGTTATTCCATTACTTCAGCTAAAGACAATTTGTATACAAATTTAAATAACAAACATATCTTTTTATATGTACATTGCACAGTATCCGATATATCGGATCATTCCTAAAGTGATCGTTGTGGCGTGAAGTTGTGCAGAGAAATTGAAAATAAAGTTTTATTTTTAAGAAAAGAGTGCAATTTAATCTTTCTAACGGTAAAAATTAATTTACACTATTAGCTCATTGAGTTGACTTTTTTCCTTACATAGTAAATGCTTTCACTAACAAATTTAAGAGCAATTTTCCTTTTTCAATTTAAAAAAACATGAACGCAGCTGCAGCGACTAGAGAAATTAACGGTGCTTTTGGTTTGGGTATGTGTAGTGAGAGAACTGTTTGAAACTGGTTTACCAAGTTCAGCAAGGGAGATTTTTCGCTCGAAAATTTTCCAAGGATAGTCCAGAGAATGTCATTAATAATGAAGAACTTGCAGCAGCTGTGGAAGAAAATCCAGCTACGACTGTTCTTAGCCTTGCTACAAGGTTCAAAGTGTCAACTATAACCATAAGTCGCCACCTTTCCGCCATCGGAAAGGTAAAAAAAACTAGAGAGAAAACTGGATCCTTTTTTGCATCGCATTGTCTCCTGCGACGAAAAGTGGATCCTATACGATAATCGGAAGAGGTCGGGAGAATGGGTAGACGTGGGTGAGCTTCCCAGTGGACTTGGCAAGACAGACTTACACCCCAAAAAGGTAATGGTGACAGTATGGTGGACGAGTAAGGGAGTTGTCCATTATTCCTTTCTCAAACGCGGAGAAATAATCACGGTCGAGTCGGGCTGTAGAGAAATAGACATAATGCACAACAAATTGCTCCAAAAACAGCCGTCACTAGTAAATAGGCATAGACCCATACTGCTGCATGGCAACGCAAGACCACATACCGCACAGTCGACGTTCCTGAACCTAGCGGAGTTGGGTTATGAAGTTTTGCCTCATCCGCCTTACTCACCAGACATATCCCCGACCGATTACCACCTTTTCCGAAGTTTGGGCAATCACCTCCAAAATAAACAATTCATAAGCCCAGATGCCATAAAACAGGACTTTAAGGACTTCTTAGCCCGAAAGCCCGTGTGGCGCTCCCATCGTTCCGATTTGAGTTCTGTTTTCTTTGTTAAGGTACATCTGGTACATCTGTTGTTGATATTCTCTCTAAATCAGTTACGTAGCCAAGAGTACCTCTATCTCTGCGTGTGTTGGCGATTTTTTACCAGACCAGAATTGTGGGCAGAAAACTCGTGGATTTTGCACCATGATAACGCACCGTCGCACAGTGCCATCATTATTCGTAATTTTTTGACGAGAAATGCAACTATTACCAATTCACCTGATTTGGCTCCCTGTGACTTTTTTCTGTTCAATCGAGTTAAAAAACCATTACGGGGAACGCGTTTCAGCAGCCGAGAGGAAGTAATGGAAAAATCGCAGGAAGCACTGATGGACATACCAAAAACCGAATATAAAAAATGTTTCGAAAATTGGATCAAGCGCTGGCATAAATGTGTTGCAGTTGATGGGGATTACTTTGAAGGGGAGAATATAGATTTAGATGAATAAACTTGTATTTTTAATTTTCTGAATAAATTCCGGGAACTTTTTGATCAAGGTGGTATGTATATTGAACCACCTGAAGAAGATGGTAATGATACGGATTACGCTAGTGATTCCTGCAATTTTGACGTTGCAGAAAATTTTAGTCACTTAGGGTCTAAATGCTGCGACATAATTGCGAATAAGTTATACACAATAATCAAAAATTTCTTAATCGGGGATATAAATTATTTTTTGATAATTATTTCTCTTGAGTTGCTTTATTGCAACATCTTCCAGATCGTGAATATTGTGCTACAGGAACGATAAAGGACGAAAAGAACAGCAAAATGTCATATGAAAACTGAGGCAGATATACAAAAAAAATTGAAGGAGGCACATATAATGAAATAAAGTTTGTTGGGTTACGTAGAAGGATAATAGGGTGGTAACATGCGCCATGAATTTTGATTCGATAAAAGGGCGTAAATGTTGAAGTTGGTCAAGAGAGAAAAAACGAAAAAATGCAGTGATTCAGCCCGATTTGTTTTGTAGTTGCAATGATGGATGGAGGTGTAGATCAAATGGATCAAAATGTTGCTGCTTATCGCACAAGAATAAGACAAAAAAAATGGTGGTGACCAATTTTCCGCTACTTATTAGATGTAAGTGTCCCAAATGAATGGTTGCTCATGCGTAAAATTCATTCAGATAAAAAAGAAAGCAGAAAATTGTTAACCCTAAAATTTGGACTGTTTTTTTTTGTTTTTTTTTTATTAAAATAAAATAAAAACCCACTCTTTGATGTTTGTTTGAGTTTTTGCGTGGCCTAATGCATAGTGATGCATACTCGTATATGAATCACTACTTTTTTTTGGTTTTTTAATATTAAATCTCAAAAGTGTACATTTTGCCAGAACAAACTTTGTTTCCTGACCGATTTTCTTCCGACAAATTTTTGTTTTTTCCTTAAAAATAAAAAATCATGCGCTATAGGGTTAAATTTCCGCCGAAATACAGCTCTTTTGTTGCTGAAAACCATCTATCAGAGGAAAATCGGTTCAAAGTATACGTATAATTACAGATACAAGATATGATGACAGTGACTGTTCTAAGCTGTGTTGTACTTAGAATAATTTTCCAAGGATGGTTGCCTTGAAATATGTTCGCTTGAAAATAACTTCTTATAATGGAAACACTCTGGCTGTACGTTATAAACTTGGGCTTTATTGCACTTCTTTCGAATTCTAGCTGACCAGTGCTGACTGTTGCTGACTGATGATGACCGTTGATGACCGAGGATGACCGTTGCTGACTGATGATGACCGCTGTTGTAGACTGCTGAATCCCAAAAATAGGTGCAGGAACTCGAAGGCGTTTATTGCACTTGTCATCTAGAATTCGATAGAAGTGCAATAAAGCCCAAGTTTATAACGTAGAGCCAGAGTGTTTCCTTTATAAGAAGTTATTTTCAAGCTATTATATTTCAAGGCAACTATCCTTGGAAAATTATTCTAAGTACAACACAGCTTAGAACAGTGACCATTGGCTAGATTTGTCATAACGGACAACACAACTTACGTGAACGGAACTACTTCCACAGCAATAATAGCCAAAAGGTAATTTCTGCTTTATTTAAAATGAGGGGTGAGCTGATACAATTGAACTTTATCCCACATCGCGAGGATTTGAGTATTTATTGCAATCTTTGTAATCTGTCCGAGAGGGAAAATATCGTTCATTTCATTGGGAAATGCCCAATCCTAAAAGAGATTAGAAGAACTTTTCTCGGCAGTGATTCAAAAACTGAGGCGGAAGTATTTCAAATCCTTAACTGCGGAAGAGATATAAACCTGCTATATAATTTTTACCGTATTGCAATGTTTTATAGAAGCCAAGTCCTAGCCGAAGCTTTTCAATACGGTGTATGAAGTTTCTATTCTTATTAATTATTTAATTATCACTTTTTTATTTTTACTATCCATTAAAAAAAGAAAACAAAAAATGTCAATCGGGCAGACGGCACAGCCATGCTTTAACGATTTTTGTAAACTTTTTTTGTAAAATGTATTTCAAGAAAACGAAATAAATGTAATCTAATCTAAAATCTTAAAAAAAAATCATAGACTCCCGGACGCTGCCAGCGTCTACAAACTGAATTACTCGCCATTCGCGAAGCCTGTTGCCAAATCAAGTCACACACAAATATACTACCAAGGCAAAAAATCGCTATTTTAATTGATAGTCAAGCTGCTATCAAAGCCATTGTCTCGGAAACCATTTCCTCCAAACTAGTACTAGAATGCCGAAAGGAGCTGTCCTCGCTAGATGGCCAATGTATGGTAACCCAAGTCTGGGTTCCAGGTCACAGCAACGTTGATGGCAACGAACATGCTGATGAACTGGCCAGGCGAGGTTCAGTCCTCCACTGCTCACTTGCGGAACTTATTCACACCCCGCTCGGAGCAAATAAGGCAAACATCTCCTCAACCTTTCTTAGAAAAGCTAACCTTAAATGGTCTAGGTTTACGAACTGCGTCATATCCAGAAGGATGTGGCTCAACTACAACAAGAGCAAAACAACGCGCAAAAATATTGCCAGAATAATCAAGATAATCACGGGTCATCGCCCGGTAGGAGGGCACGCAGCCAAACTAGGCATCCCATATAATACACACTGCCGCAGTTGCAACATAGCCACCGAAAAGGAAACAATCATCCACTTCATGACATCATGACTTGCTAAACATCAAGCATTAGGCAACCGCTTCTATAATTCACTTGAGGAGATTTCGGGTAAAAACATAAATGAGCTAATCCTCTTCTTAAACTTCTCAGATTGCCCTCATCAACACACATCAACATCCAAGGTCACATGAGTCGTGGTATTAAAACGGCACAACTGTGCTAATTGGGTTTCTGTTTTACAGAACCGCCACTTCTACCTGCCTACCTATCTAATGGGTTATTAAGCTAACCTAGATGGGCCTGCTACCGCAACATTTAAATTTATCACCAGAAATATTGAATGGATATGGTTAGTATTCAATTACCTAACACAATACCACTAGGTTTGTACATTATGCTAAGTCAACATACTCGTATACATATATGTAAAAATTAAGCTCATTATACTAAAATGTTCCCAATTTTAAAAACATTTTTAATCATTTTCAATGTGGGCGCCGTGGCGTAAGTGGTTAGTGTGTCGGATCACTACGCATGAGGTTCCAAGTTCGAATCCCAGAAAACACCAAAAAGTTTTTTCACGGTCCCACCCCTCGCGAGCGTCTGACAAACATCCGAGAGTATTGTTGTCACGAAAAAGCTTCTCAAATCGCCGTTCGGATTCGGCATTAAACTGTAGGTCCCTTCCATTCGTGTGAAAAATATAACGAACACAACATGAGTGGTTGCGAGAATCTAGGCCCTGGCACTTTAAAGAGCTGTTGCGCCAAATATTTGTATTTGTAATCATTTTTTTTGTTCAATACCTGCAACGGTTGTTGAGTTACGGGCATAGGAGTGCGAGCGAACACTTTAAACATTTCTGAAAAATGAACTTATGTTACCTTAACTTATTGTTAGGGAACATATGTCATTTAAAATATATCAGAAGTTGCGGAAAGTTTACTGTTGATGCTTATACAAACATTAGGTGGGTTTTAGTCAGTTCGGCAAATTTCCAAAAAATCCATTGCGTCTCATTCGACTTTTGTTTTCAAAATTTGATTCGTTGGAATATAAAATATTAAAATTCTTTTTCTGCAAGATGTCCGACAGATAAAAGATACACGTATATAGTATGCAATATAAAAAAAGAAAGAAATTCTTCCAAATTGCATTAGAGGTTCACTTCTTTGTGTAAACTTTCACTGTTCACCGCCTGTTACGTCTACAGTAGACCGAGAAGAAAAGCTTCATTGTTTATATTACTCACCCGTTTGACACTAAACAAAAACGTTTAACTTACGCTAAGTATAAGAGGAATCCATTAAGAAAAATTATTTTTGTTTGTTTATCCATACTTAACGTTTTTATGGCTAAAACCTTGAGATACATTTTGTGTCTGACTACCACATCATCAACTAAAAACAACATTTGAGTCAATTGTTATTCCTTGAAGAACAACAGTTCATGTTTCATGAATGAACTGAGTTTAAAAAACAATTAATCATTAAAACTTGTGTTTACATTTCACAATTAGCACTTAAAAAGACTATTTTTGTTTTGGGTTGGTATTCCGTTTCGGTATGTTAGCAAGGAAGACGTTTTCAGGTGGATAAAACTGGGTGCCTATTTGTACATAGTTTTCTCTTTTTTTTTTTACAACAGCCTCCCCCTAAGCAAGACATCCAAATATTTAGCCGCTGACGACCGACCGACGGAGGAGAAGATTTTCTTTTTTTTTTATATCTGTAAAATTTCAGCAACATTCGCCTTAGACACATGTTGCAGATCTGTTTATTTGCTTAATCCCGCGAACGTTTGATTTTCTTACCACTCCGGGACTCGTTGCATTGCACGGAACTGATGGATGGGTGATGATCCGGCAATGAGTTGCTCTGGGGAATTGTTATCCGAAGGCGTTTGATGATTATTTTCAATTGGTCATTGGTTTGTTGGCGTTGTAGCCATTGATTGTTTTACTTAAAATTCTGTGGATACCCTGATCGATGGTGTATGGCAGCTGACATTAGCTAATCAAATCAAATAAGTTCGCGTGTTAGATGAACACATTATTATTATGCTTGAAGATTGTGAAGGGAATTAAACAAATGTATGTTGTCTTAGTTATCTGTTGTAGGGTATGTTATGCGAGGATGAGAAGCTAACAATTTTCTGATTCGCAATTGTAGAGGTTGGAGAATATATTGAGATTGTTGAAACAGCAATAACTATATCTTACCTCTTCATATGGATTATTTTGCGTTCGCAACAGGGTGGGAGCAAAAATGTCCTCATTCGCTTGAAATAGAAATTGATACTCCTTACTCCTGTTTTTTGAGTGGTGGGAACTTGGGGGAGTGAAATTTCATACGACCTGCGCTCCATCAAACTTCTCTCCACACAAGCTGACCACAATCAATCAACTAAAGACGAGGCTAATAAGACTAACGTATCGATGTTACTCATCATCTCCATGTGAATCGCCTTGATTACGGTTAGCTCTGCATCGTTTTCAGGTTTTAAAAATTAGCGGAACCATATATTGAAGCTTGTAATAGATAAAGGTCAAGCGTTCATCAAGCGCAGACATCCACAGATCTGCCAATTGCATTCGTGTAATTTTCGATCAGGAGGATCGGCTATTATCAGATCGGCTAGATGTAGTCAGGAAGTCAAAATTATCAAATAAATTTGATAGTACGAATCTTAGATCTTGAATCTCTAAAATCAGTTCGACATAGAAGAGAATATTAAAATGTTTGGACTTTATAAAGCTATCTGGAAACAAATCCTTCTGATTCCTACAAATAAGTGTTGGGTAGGGGCAGACGGCTAAAGATCCCGACTGTATAATCTACTCTTAAGTTGTCAATGAATCTGTTTTAATATGCGATTATTCTAACTAGCTGCATCAATCTGAATGTTCAACCAATAATTATTACTATTATTATAATTATTTGTAGAGGCTTATTTTTACACTGCGATCTTACCCACAAGATTCTAGAAGGTGCTCCGGAGTCTCGCTTGACCCATTGCAGAATCTTCAAAGGCCGTCGTTTGGGATACCTAGTTTCCGAAAGTGATCCTTGAGTTTGCAGTGCCCCGTTAGGACGGCTGTTAGGATCGTAGGTTATTCTTGTGAAGGCAGATACAGGCTTCGAAGCTTTTCCGGTTGTAACATCCCAGTAGTTTCCTAACTTACCTCAGACTAGTGATATTATTCCAGGTTCTTGATTTGTTTTTTTTCTCCATTTTCCTGAATTCTTCGCGTATGGTATGTTCCCTTATTCCGCAGAATGGTTCAGGTCCAATGAAGGGCTCCGCAGCTCCTTGTCTTGCCAAAGCGTCTGCTGCTTCATTACCTTTTATACCGACATGACCGGGTAACCAACAAAGCGTAAGTTTTTTGTTTCTTCCTAATTCATTAAGTTTGTGTAGGCATTCCCACATAAGTTTTGACTTAATGACATAGGAGTCAAGTGCTTTGATAACACATTTTGATATAGCACATTTTTCAACTTGAAAGATGCTGGTACTCTTGCCCATGGGTTCTGAGTGCTTCGTCCTTGGCCCAAAACACGCCTGCTCTGCCTCTCGAAGCGTCGGTATACCACTTAATCGTGCGGCTGCCCAGTCCATATGTCGTAGATTCGTTGATCCACTCTTTCTTATTATTTTACTTTGTACAAAGTTTTTCCCAAAGTTAAATTTCTCCTGTATCTTTCAGAGGCTTGTACTGGAATCTATTGCAGTGTGCATACTTATTGTTCTTCACAGAATTGTACAGAAGCCATGTCGGAATCAGTGTTTACTGGTCGAGCAGTTTGTATGCTAGTTGCACCTTAGGGCGGATTCATGCGCTGGCTGAATTTGTACAGAACCTTCAAGGTCAAAAACTGTCCTATGCACAAGCCACTGAGCCGTAGATCAGAATGAAACTACAGGTCCCTAATACTTTTCAATCTCCAAAATTCAAACATAAGTCTTCATAATTTTTATTCTTGGCATAAACATCTGCTAGATCACCCTATGTTTCAAAATATTTTCTGTATTTTATTTAATAATTCGCACCCACAAGGAGCTACTTTTGTTATTTAAAAAAAAAAACTTCTTTGTTTACGTCACAAATGACTGGTTAAATGTAGAATTATTTGTCTATTCCAATAGACACAGATACACAGTGGAGTAAGGAATCCATTTCAACGATTTTCAAGTATCCCATAATCAGAACTGTTTTATGAAATTTTGGGATGATTTCTGTTTCTTTTTCTATAAAAAAGTACACTTTGGTCTGGTGAAAGGTCGAATATCTTCAAGTCGAGTCGAGTGGTGGTGCCAGTGGTTCCAAGAGTCAAGTCAAGAGGTCCAAATATTTTTTTTTTTTTGTGGAGATAATTAGTGATTTTTGGGAGTGTTAATTGATACAGGGCGCTATCTGATCCTTTTTCAATTGCTGCTTAGAATACGAATATGGTAGCTATAGGAGGCATTTGAAGGGCACACAAATGTGAATCCAGTGGAAAGCGTGGTTTTTGGTGGGGTTATCAAAAATTATCGTTTTGTTTTGTATTATTAGGTATATAAGTAGTTTAATTTGAATTTGAGTGCTGATGAATATCATGAATATTCTCATGGTGTTACACTGTAAGTGTGGGATGCATTTTATTTCTTTGACGTCATAATAACTTACCAACTTATTCACTGAATTTTTATTGACAGAGGAGCTGACATTAGCAATCCAACAGATTTCTTAAAACTGATATCTATGGGATGGTCCATCATGTATTGACAGAAATAGTGTCTACAGTTTTCCTTTTTTTTAAGTGCTGTTAAATGGCATCTCAAGTTTGTGTCTATGTGACAATTTATAACATTCAAATGGATACATGAAAACCAGCCTGATACCTTTGGAAGGCAAATCGTATCAGCTAACAAAAGAAGGTGGATGAGGGTATCGTGCATATATTCTTGTTCCAAATGGCAGCAGGCGAGTTCTATAGATACATAAGTCAATGCTCGGTGAAGTTGTAGTCCGATAGAACTTAGTAAACATATCATAGATTTTAATTTCTAAGTTAGATTCCTGGAAAAGAGATGGGAGCGGCCGAACTCTGAATGGGCTTGGGTTGGGCCTGGATCCCCAAAGTGGGTAAGTAACCGTTTTTCTTCAATATTAACTTATGTCTAGGAAGCATTATCAAGAATGCAATTACATGATTGCATGACGTAGATTGAAAAGGATAGACACAGAGAGGAGGATTTGTATAGATATTGTATAGGAGGATTTGTATAGAGAATTAATTTGTTACTTTATCCTTCTTTGTGATTCACAGTATTTTGTTCCCGACCACCTGATGTCATTCACATCAAGGATCAGACAGTACGAAGAAATTTTTCAGGCATATGACCAATCCACTACCAGTGTAATGCCTTCGCAGTAGTATTGACATAAGCTAATTTTATTGGTTCGAATGAATGTTATTCTTATCGCGAAAATGTATTTCGTGGGTAAAATTTGCGTAGTACAGACAATTTGTGCAACCAAAAAGTTAGAGTTTCGTGAAAAGTGCTAATATCATGGCTTCCTCAAGAAAGTAAGTTATAATTATTGTAATTATTGTAATTGTTTACGTTTGCCCATTATTTGGAATGTGTAGAAGTTATGTGTTTCAAGTGAACAAATTAAAATTATGTACTGTTATTCAGTTACACGTAATTTGCGTATGAATTTAGGCATCCTCATATGATGACACTCGGAGAATGTGTGTACATATCGTTTTCTTTTTTTGCTATGGACTAGATGTTTGACACTAACTGAAGTTCTGGACGTGTTAGAGCAAAATGATGCTGATACTTCAGACGTTTTCATTGAGTCACCGGCTGTGAGTGTTCTATCAGATGAAGACTCGTACGAAGAGGATGGAGTGAACGTCAAGAGATTGACTCGTAATCAACTTATGGTTCCAGCTGAAGTAAAGTTAGCAGACAAGAAGATGCACATGACCTTGAAGATAAAAATATAAAAAGGAAAGCAAGTGAGACCAAAAAGGACTTGAACAAATTATCGTGGAAGAGGGGCAGAAAAACAATACCGCCAGCTGAATTTCCTGTCGTTGCGACAGATGACATTGGCAAATTGACTCCTGTGCAATATTTTAAGATGTTTTTTGATGAAGATAATTATAGATGCAAGTGTAGATTATTCTTCTCCTTCCTATTTCGGCGAGGTTATGATCCGAAAACAAGGGATCATATCACTCCCACTTCACCACATTTCTACTGATCCGTCTGTGGGGTTCGCCTATTTGAATATCGGCAGGCCTCCCAATTTTGGATCACTCGGTTACTGAGGCAAATGAAATGCCGATGTCGTCGCATTTGCGTGATCCACGCTTTTATAGGCCTGCCTCTCCTGCACCGCGATGTCTTTGGAACGTTCATTGATATTGCCTTTTTAATGATCTCTTCTTTGAACGTGGCAATACCAGCTGAGCCGGTCGTGCTATATCTTTCGCAAGATGGTTTCCTTGACGTGAAGGCTGCAAGTGCAAAATATTGTTTATCAATAAATTGCCCGGATATAAAACTAACAAAATGTGGACTGAGGACATTTTTTGCCATTCTAATTGCATCCGGATATAATCAACTTTCAATTAATTTGGATTACTGGAGCTCAGACACAGATTTTCGAAACATTGCAATCTCAGAAGCTATGAGAAGGGATAGATTTGATAGCATCATGAGGTTTCTTCATTTTCAACCAAATTCAAACTAAGACTTCTCACATAAGTACTGCAAACTGAGACCTTTTATATCGCATATGCAAAAAAAAATGTATGCAACATTACGTACCAGCGGGGCCTATTTCACACAATGAAGCCATGGTGGAATATTTTGGAAAGCATAGCTGCAAGCAACCTACTCGAAACAAGCCAATACGAATTGGCTACAAAGTGTGGTGTCAAAATGCGCCATTTGGATACCTGATCGCAGGCTACATAGAAGTTGCTACCCTACACTACAATACAACATCAAAATATTTTTGACAAGGTGGACGGACAATGCGGTTGTTTCTGTTGCTTCTACTTGTTTTGCAGGTGATCCTAAGAGAAGTGTTAGAAGATACAGTAAAAGTGGAAACAAAATAAATATTTTCGTTGACATCCCTCATAAGATCTAAAACTACAACCGAAATATGGGTGGTACGGGTAGAGTGGAGCAAAACGTAAACGCACATCGCATATCAATTCGTAAAAAAAATGGTGGTGGTCATTATTTACGTGGATGCTGGACACTTCAGTTCAAAATGCTTGGTTGCTTGCACGGTCGAAGTATGCAACGAAATTGACGCAGACAAATTTTCGTCGAAATTTGGCCATGTCTTATTTATTGCAAGCGAGAAATCCACCAAAAACCAGCAACAAACCGAATATACCACATGGAATTGAAATGATTCAATTTTACCAAATCGGACACTATGTCAAAAAAACGTTATTTATTATATTATATTAAAAAATAAACAGTTAAAAAAAAATTGTATATTTTTACACACATTCTTCATATGAGGACACCCCCTACCTCCGCACTCTTACTTACTTACTTAGGTGGCGCTACAGTTCGGGGTGAACCTGGGCCTCAACCAACAAGCCTCTCCATTTAGCTCGGTATTTAGCTAATTGCCTCCAGTTGCGCACTCCAAGTTGGTCGAGGTCTGCTTGAACTTGTGCGCGCCACCTACGGCGATGATTCCCTCTACTGCGTCATCCCTCGGTAGTTAGACTCGAAGACTCTGCGGGCCGAAGCGTTGGTGTTTTGACTAGGTTGATGTCGCTGTACAGCTCGTATAGTTCGTGATTGAATCTTCTCCTCCAAAACCCGTCAGCGCAAACGGGACCGAAAATCTTACGAAGAATTTTTCTCTCGAAGCGACCAAGGATATCTTCATCCTCTTTTAATAAAGTCCATGTAGAGTCTCCTAAGTTGTTCGAGATAGGGCTTTACTGTTGAATTGCCTTATAAACCCAAAAAAACAGCGATGGCAAGAGTTATTCTTCGAATGATTTCTGCGCTGATCTTGTTTGTAGAATTTATAGCAGAGCCAAGGTAGACAAAGTCCCTTACTACCTCGAAGTTATAGCTGCCCACTGTGACGTTTTGTCCAATTCGTCGGTGTTGGCTTTCCCTTCTTGTTGACAGCACATACTTGGTTTTACCCTCGTTTATCGCTAAACCCATTTTGGTGGCTTCCGCCCCAATGCTTGCAAGCGCAACGATGACAGCCCAGTGAGTTTTTCCGATAATGTCTATAT
The DNA here is from genome assembly GCA_945910035.1 of Brachypalpus laphriformis. Classification (NCBI taxonomy): domain Eukaryota; kingdom Metazoa; phylum Arthropoda; class Insecta; order Diptera; family Syrphidae; genus Brachypalpus; species Brachypalpus laphriformis. Next base: position 286,917,770 of record OX246754.1, read on the forward strand.
CGTCGACGTATGCAAGCAGTTGTACAGACTTATAATAGATTGTGCCACCGGTGTTGTCTTGTGAGTTCCGCACAATCCGTTCAAGTACAATATTAAAGAAGTCACCTTGTCTTAAGCCTTTTTTGACATCAAAGGTCTCGGTGATGTCATTACCGACCTCGATGAAGCAGCGAGCATTCTCCATTGTCAGCCTGCACAGACGGACAAGTTTGGCAGGGATGTCAAAACTAGACATAGCTCTATAAAACTCTTCTCTATAGACGCTGTCATAGGTGGCCTCGAAATCGATAAAGAGGTGGTGAGTATCGATTCGGAATTCTTGGGTTTTCTCCAGGATCTGCCGAAGTGTGAAGATTTGATCGATGGTGGACTTTCCTGGCCTAGAACCGCACTGATACGGTCCAATCAGGCTGTTGATAAAAGATTTCATGCGTTCACACAATATCGTAGAAAAGATCTTGTATGCGATGTTGAGGAGACTGATGCCTCTACAACTGGCGCAGTTAAGGGGGTCTACTTTCTTGTGGATCGGGCATACACTCGTCTGACCAAATCTTAGAGATGAGTTGGTGTATGCACTCTACCAATTCATCCCCAGCTGCTTTGAAAATACCGGCCGGTAAGCCGTCAGGTCCAGCAGCCTTGTTGGATTTTAGCTTGGATATTGCTATCCTCACTTCATTTTGGTCAGGTGGGCGGAAATTTCGACTATCATCGTCCATGTTGAATGGTTCATTCTGCCTGACAACGGGATGTTGTCTTCGTCGCCGTTATACAGTCTGCAGAAGTAGTTTTTCCATATTCTCAGCACCGACTGTGATTCTACTACGAGGTTTCCATTTTTATCTCTACAGGTTTCTGTACGGGTATTACTTCTCTTACACGTTATTTTTACCTTTCGGTAAAACTGCCGTGCATTGTTCCTGGAGTATAGACTCTCGATATTCTCAAACGCGCACTTCTCATGCTCGTTCTTCTTTTTTTGGAGAAGCCGATGTTCTTCCCGTCACTTTTGCTCGTAGAGTTCACGAACAGCTCTCGTCTTCCTTTGCAGCGCCGCTTTGTATGCCTCTTGTTTTGCTGCATGCACTCGCCGGCATTCTTCGTCAAACCAGGTGGTGGGCGAGCGATACCCAGCACATCAGTCGCTGCATTTCTGATGGCATGTTGGCAGCGTTGCCACTGGTCTTCGGCACTTGATGCTGGCGACATAGGGGTGATTGTGAGATTTCGGGATACGCGTTCAGTGAAGAGTCTGGTGGTCCCTTGCGATTGTAGCTTTTCGACGTTAAATTTTCTCACAGTGATTCTTCTTTGTTGCTCAGATTGGGATATCCCCCTTCGTACCTTGGCTACAACAAAGTAATGATCCGAGTCTATGTTGGCCGCTCGGAAGGTCCGGACATCCAGAAAACTGGAGGCATGCCTTGCGTCGATCGCAATATGATCAACTTGGTTGATCGTGACATGATCATTGGACCGCCATGTCTGCTTATGAATATCAAGATGAGGAAACCATGTGCTTGCTATGGTGATATTTCGCTCCACAGCGAAATCAATTAGCCTTAGTCCGTTATTAGACGTGGGGTCGTGTAGGCTATGCTTACCGACTGCCCTACCAAAGATGTCCTCCTTCCCTATTTTGGCGTTAAAATCACCCAATACGATTTGAACGTCGTATTTAGGACATTGCTCGTATGTTTTGTCGAGGAGCTCGTAGAAACACTCTTTCGTGGCAGGGTCCTTTTCTTCCGTGGGGGCATGAATACATATTAGGCTTATGTTAGCGAATTTAGCCTTGATCCGGATAGTCATAATACGCTCGCTCAATGTCGGAATCTTAAGATTTCTTGCCTAAGTCTACCGCGTATGACAAATCCGCTTCCGAATAAGTGTTGCCTGTTGCCTCCGTAGCAATCACCGTAGTAGTTTTTCATCTTCTTTTTGTCCGGCCCATCCCATCGCACTTCCTGGATGGCGATAATATCTGCTTTACAGCAGTCTAGGGCCTCTGCTAATTGTTGGGCTGCACGTGGTCTGCTAAGGGACACAACATTTCACGTACAGATCCGAAGGTCGTTGTCGAACGACCGCACTCGAACCTCGATTTTTTTGTTTAACACATATTTTTAATTTCTTAAGCCATTTCAAAGCATGCTGCTGAATTTCATCAAGTTTGAGTAAGTATTTCTTGAATTCGGAGAATAAGGGTTAAGATTACCAGTAAATAGCTTTTTGCCATTTTAGAGTAAACAGATCAGGCAAACATGCGCCTGTTTTCCAAGAGGGTACTTATACAATCCTGAGTTGAACTATGAACTATGTTGCGAAGGACGGGTGGAAGCGTTTTTAGTGACACACAAACTACGCTTAAGGCCTTGCTTAACCCTTTAACTTACTACTTACTTAGATGGCGCTGCAGTCCGGGGTGGACTTGGGCCTCAACCAACAAACCTCTCCAGCCAGCACGGTTACGAGCCAGCTGCCTCCAGTTGTGCACGCCAAGTTGATTGAGATCCCCCTCCAATTGTTTGCGCCACCTACCGCGAGGTCGTCCTCTACTGCGTCGTCCATCCGGTGTGGATTCGTAGACTTTCTTAGCGGGAACATTGGGCACCATCCGCTCTAAATGACCCAGCCATCTTAGTCGCTGTATGTGAACTCTTCTGGCTAAGTAAATGTCCTTGTGCAGGCCGTACAGTTCGGCATTGTACCTTCTCTTCCACTCACCGTCTATGCAGACGGGACTAAAGATCGCTCGAAGAACTTTTCTCTCGAAATAACCAATGGCATCTTCATCCGGTTTTGTCAAACCCCATGCCTCTGCGCCATACAGCAGGACTGGGATGATTAGTGTCTTATAAAGAGTTAGCTTAGTAGTTTGCCGTTTTAGCCCATAGAAACAATGATTGGCAAGAGTAATTCTTCGTGTGATCTCCCTACTGATGTCATTTGCGGAGTTCACCATAGAGCCTAGGTAGACAAAATCCTTTACTACCTCAAAATTGTATCTGTCTATTGTGGCGTTCTGTCCAAGACGCCGATGTTGGGTGTCCTTTTTTGTAGACAGCATATATTTTGTTTTGCTTTCATTGACCGTTAAACCCATCTTTGCTGCTTCGATCTCAATACTCGTAAATGCCTCATTGACTGCCCGCTGAGTTCTTCCGATTATGTCAATGTCATCGGCGTAAGCGAGTAGTTGTACAGACTTGTAAAAGATTGTATATACCTCCGGTGTTGGCTTGTGAGTTTAGTACAATTCTCTCAAGTTCTATGTTAGAGAGATCGCATGATAGCGCGTCACCTTGTCTAAGACCTTTCCTGACATCGAACGGTTCGGTGATGTTCTTACCGACTTTGATGGAGCAGCGAGCTGCTGATTTCAAGACAAAATCGATTCCCTACAAATCGGCTAACGATATAAGGATCTACAAATGTACGCACATATGTATATGCTATTAGATACTGTATAAGGTTTTTGTCTAGGTTGCAGCCGATTTATATCTAATCATTATGTCGTTGTGATTACAGAACAATGCTGACTGATATTATGATGCTTTTCGTCATCGCTTTTATTCACACTTACTTGGTCGTGTTGGCTTAGGCATCCTATTAACAGTTTAAGCTGGTGACAGAGTCCCCAGAGTTAGCTTGGCTGGTAATGCGTTGGTGGCTAAAACTAAAGATCTCGCAGATTCGGTTCCCACCTCTGCATAAAATGCTTTTGGAAAGTGTTGGAAAATTCGAAAATATTCTATTTAGTTTTTAAATGTATTCTTTAAGAATTGACATTTCAGCATTTATGCTTAAAGTGTAAAATTTATGAAACTCCATCCATTTTCACGTTAGTCAGGGACAAATTATAGATCTGCAGATATTTTCTTAAGAAAAAACGAAATAAATAATACATAACCATCGTCGATTTTCCGTTCCATGTTCAACCTCCACGTTCTTCTCCAAACACCATTCAAGATTTCGCAATTTTTTATTTTTTTTTACCTCCGCAAATTGACGGCCATTCAGTAAGGAGACACTCTGAGTAGTAGCACGAAAAGGAAAGAAGCCAATTACAGATTCTTCCTCGAAACTCATTCCCGTCTTGCCTCAAGGTTCTCCAACCAAACTAAAAGGATAATGGCCACTGATGTTGCCATCTTCTAAAGAAAACCGGGAGAAAATCATTGGAAAAAATTGAAAAGAATTCTATTTCTAAGAAGGCCAATCAAAGACGTGCAAGAATTTTCAAAAAAAAAACTCGTCCTTCCTCCACAACCACACAATTTACTTCTCGTTTTTGAGAAGAAAAACGTGTCAGAATCTACTGGTGCTGGTTGTTGGCAAATCCTTAAGACGAGGTAAGATGAAGAAAATTGCACATCTTAAATGAATCACTGGGCGGGAAGGACTTTTGTGTAATGCGAATTTAAAGGAAACCGACAGGACGAGGGGGTGATTTTTTCTTCGATTCTTTTTCCTCCATTCCATCGCAAATTTGATGGTAGTGAAAAAAAGGTATAATTTAGAGCTTAGGAAAAGTCGAATAAAGAGAAGATAATTTAAAAAGTGAAAGAGCAGACTAACGAGCTGGACGATTAGAGGTGGCAATTATGATTAAGCTGCTACAATAAATTGCAGGGCAATCGCGTGACGAACTTAAGAAAGGGAAGCTAAGTCAATTGGAGTCATTAAGAATATCATTCATTGAACTGGGAAAAAAAAAAATATATTGAAGATGTGTGTGGTGTATATGTGGGCTGATATTTGTATCTAGAGCACGTGGGACCTGAATGAGTTCAGCAAGCTGAAGTAGATCATGAAATGTTTGGATATTTAAAGAAAGTTTATTTCGAGAGAACTATGTAAATCACTGGTTTGGCACAGGAAACATATTATCACATAGAAAGTCATGAGTGGAATAATGTGGGATTATTTACAACCGCGTTTGAGGAAAATGTTATAACGGCCGGCTGCCAAAATGATTTTAAAATATATTGCAGCAAAGCCACCATTGTAAACAACTTGGCATCGCAGTTATTTGTGCCTGAAGAATAATCCTGGAAGAATAATCATTCCCACAAAGAAAACAAAAATTCTATAATTATGCCAATTACACAGTAGCTAGCACATTTAGTCCATTTTGTCGAGGGGTTACCCTGAAGAACACAAAGTTGTTCATATTTTCAACATTGTAACATCTCAATCAAATAATGTCTTAGCCTTAATCTATATAACCGTAACTTAAGGGTATAAATTTCAGTCTGCATAGATGCAAGCCGACAGTAAAAGTATCAAAACCATGAAGGCGAGACAAGGAATCATTCATGAGGTATAGGAAGTTAAAGCACTCTCATTAATATGTGCTTAACATTCGCACGTCCGCAATCAACAAATCTACTTTGTTCGAATCTAACCTCATTCCCATCAAACATTGGAATCAATTGATGCATTAGCAATGCATGACACGCAAGGTTAACTTAATGTCCAATTTTCCGAGAAATATGGAGTCCTAGATATTACATGCGTATATACACTAAGAGCAGGATCTAAAATCTGAAAGGAAATTAGATCGAACAGTGTAGCCTAGCTCATTATCGGACCTTCGAGTGGAAAAATGATTAGACATACAGACTTCTTACATTAGAAGACGAAGTAACAAAGTACTGTCTGCGATTGTAAAAGCTCTCGACCTCCTCGCATTCTCGCATTCAAAAATTTGTTTTCACTTCAATCAAGTGAAGTATTAGGATGACGATAAAATGTTTCATCTGAGCAGCACCCCACCTGGGACGTTTTTAAGCTTAAGTTTTGAATCGCTTTGGTATGATGTGATCACGTCATCTGCAGCCACCAAAGGCTTTATACAGGGTGTCCGCCGGGAACGTATACTACTTTGTTTTGCCGCCATTTTGGTAAACATTAGTCTTGACAGTTCATATTTGACAGTCGTGAAGTAGACACGTGGCAAATTTATTATGGAAAAATATTCGATAAACCAACGTGTTTTAACCGTTAAAACATTTTATCAAAATCAATCATCGATTACTGTGACAATGAGAAAGTTACGTGAAATTTTTGGGAGAAACAACGTGCCAACAAAACGCACTATTTATCGTGTAGTGAATGATTTCGAAGAAAGAGGGTCTGTAGGTGATGGGCCCAAGCATGGGCCACAACAAACCAGAAACGCTTGAGCAACTCAAACAAAATATTCGTGATGAAATTAATGAAATACCGCGTGAAATGTGTGAGAATGTAATGAAAAATGTGCTCAAAAGGGCTCGCATTTGTGAGACTAGCAGAGGCGGACATTTACCTGATATTGTATTCCATACATAATTGCCGACATTAAATAAAACATTTATCAATATAAGATTCATTCTCTTTCATTTAATCGAAAATTATAAACAAACAAAGTAGTATACCTTCCCGGCGGACACCCTGTACATATACAATACGAAAGTGCATGGTCAAACAACTGGGTTGAGCCGTCATCAACGATAAGAAAAAAATCTGCGGAAAATAAGTTAAAAGCTTCTTCTGGTGTAATTCCAACTACAATGAGTTCAAAATGAAATTGTCCTATCCGCGATATGATGCGGCTTTTTAATGTCAATGGGGGCTATCTTCATCAATTCCAATGGGGTATGGGTCAGAATATATCCAAGGTAAGAGGCGACTAAAATCCACCATCTGTATACCGAGGATAAAGAGTACACAAATATGCAATGGACAAAGCAAAAATCAAATTAATACCCCAGGTTCACTAAGAAACTCACTTCGGAGACCGGCTTTACGCATTCTGGGGAGAGCCAGATATTGCAATTAATAAATCTGTTTATAAAAAGTTGAAGAGTACATAGATCTGCACCTCCAAGATCGAATGTATCCGGTAAAAGAAGCCCACTGGGAGCGTCAGCGGGTGAAAACAGTGACTCAGTAAAGACCAAAAGTTTTAAGGAGAAAAACAATGAATTCCAAATTAGGCTTAGCGTAAGAAAGATACTCTACCTATAGCTTGAAAGGAGATAGATTATTCAGAGAAGCAAACTAGACCTTTAAGAACTTGCAAATCTGAAAACAACGCGAAAATAATGTACCCCGCGCAACTAGTTCCGAATTTCATACGGATGAAGAAGAGCTTGGACGCGAAACGAATCCGGTCTCTAAGAAAAGACATAGTAAGAAAAGGAAAGGGGGTTATTCACAGGACGTCATACCACCGAAAGAAAAACGAGTTCAAGTAAAATTACGTCCTCCGCTCCCAATAAATGTCGTAGGGATTACGGACTACAATAAGTTGCATTGCCTCATCAAAGAATTGTTAGCATCGAACTTCAAGACAACATCATATAAACATAGCGAAGTTGGAATGGTGTTCTTACGAAAATAAGTCGGAAAGGCCACTGCGTATTATAGCATTACGTGGGTTGGCGTAGGAGGCAAAAATCGTCCACACTACACTGAGGTCAGTATAGACCCATTGTGGTACCTATAGAGGAAAAGAAGAATGAATCCCCTCCTCGTGATATATAATGAGATTGATTTGAAAATCTTGGTCAATTAAGAAATTTTAAAAAAAATGAATTTTGCAAAGATATTATTAATATTGCTTAGCTTTTAGAGCACGTAGAAATATAATTTTGGACTTAAAAGATGTGTATTTTAGAGCTTTAAAACTTAGCTTAATTTCATTGAAATAGAAAACGGAAAAGTTTAAGTTTTTTGAGTTCAAACTCCAATTATTGAATTTCTTGGTCTTTCGCAATCAAAATCAAATATTTTTGTATATACGAGCCTACTCCTTATCAAAACCTAATCAACAAAAAAAAAATTTATCAAAATCCGTTCAGTCGTTTGGTGTGTAGGTGCTTGCAAAGAAATATTCACTTTTATATTATGAGAGATGTACAGATCTTAATAGAAAACATTTATTACTTACTGTGCCCCAGATACAAACTATCCGGAGGATTTGATAAAATGTACGATGTCGTTCACCGGTTGGACAACTCTTCTAAATCCTAAAAGAAGTATTGTCCAAGGAAACTGTTTCTTAGTTTGTAGAAGTCTGGGTTGGGTATTGGCAAAGACAGTAGGTTGAACTTCCTCGTCACCACTGGCCCTACAAAGGTTTTCTTTCGACACATGTAACTTCTCATGTGTATGCCCCGTAATGACTCCTAAAAGAGTCGAGAGCGAACTCTATCCCTCCACATGAGTCTATCAGTCCTTGCTTTGTCGAATATAGGCCATTATTTTCGGAGGGGTGATACAGGTCTCTAGATAAATCTACCTCTGTTCGCCTCTGTTAAAGCTTTATTCCCTCCTTCGAGTTAAGTATGTGCAAGGCGGGATGTACACTAATGGGTCAGTTAAATCCAGGCTTAATGCAAGTTCGTCGGATTTCTCGTTCACGGCCTTGTGCTATGTTCCAAGAACCTCGAGCTCTTCTCGACATCATTTCACAAGTTTCGATTTTATTTCTGTAGTAGATATTCCTTTTATTTCTGCCTGTCAGCCGATGAAAAAGGTGTTATCTGCTTGTAGTATTGCCCTCATCGCAGTTTGACGGGCTGCTATTGTCACTGCTAGGACCTCTGTCTGATCTCTGTCTGCTGCTGTATATCAGAAACCGAACTAACAAGGATATACATAGCGGTCCAGAGAAGACTATTTCCATTTTGGATCCATCAGTGTAGACAGCTATGGATTGCGCGTTAGGTGCTCTACCGTCCTTAATTCATTCCTACTCTGGTAAGTGCTTGAAAATGGTCTCATAAAGTCTAGGTCCGGATCGGGAACTTGGTTACATAATAAGCTCCCGATCTCTGTACAGTTTTTGCCTTAGGCGTGGCCTCCAATTGCCCATCCGCTCGGCTCCATCACCAATGTAGAGCACGTTTCTTAGCATTTTAGACTATATCCAGATCTTGATAAAGCTCATACGTATATACATAGTTCCTGGTCGAAACTTCTCCTCCATTCACCCTTCTCACTTACGGATCGTACATATAATGTCTGACAAAATGTCTCTTTCTTAAAAGAACTCAAGGTCGGCTCTGCTTTGTTGCCTCTCGTCACGCACTTGGCTTCATATAATAAGAGCATACAATTTGACCGCCTAGCTATGAGTTTTCAGCTCTTTAAGGAGTATCATGTGTGGAGTTTGTATTTATTCCGCGGTAAGTGAATTTTTTAACTACCTCGACGTTATATGAATTTACTAGCTGACCCACCCGGTTTCGCTGGTGGCCATAAACTATTTTAATTGCAAAGATATGCACATTGAATTTTTTTAAGTATTTTAATCATACGTACCATTAATTTATTTTATTGAATCTCTACAATACATTTTCGGAAAAATCCAATTAAGGGAAGGATGGTTTATATCTTAAATGAATCAGCGGCGAATTTACTAAATTCACCTATTTTTAATTTTTTTAATCCTGAGAGCCAGTACTGAGCCACGGCTGTGGAATCAATATTTACAGATGAAAATTTCGATCTCAATTCCCTTTATGCCACTTAGACCTTGAATTTCAGAATTCTTATCTCGCATCTAGGCAAAATAAGGAATAACTGTGCAAAATTTCAAGTACATACGTATAGTAGTTTTCGAGAAACGGTGTTCACAAGGAAAATCTACTTTGCTTTTATAGTATTTAAGATTAACAAAAGTGTTCTTTCCGTAGACAGATGCCACTTTATTTGTTAACGAAATCCGTTTCGATTTGTTTTGATTTACTCGAAGACCTACTCATGATCTTCCATTGCCATGAAAGTCTGTTTGACGACATATCAGGAGCGTGCGCGAAAGATAGTGCATTCTGTGCTGAAACTTACCCCGCACACTGCCCGCTCTAGCACGAGATTGAAGGAATAGCATGGGGTCGCATCCCCTTTAAGAAATCCGCTGCATGTTTGGAAGAATTGAAGCATAGTGAACCGCGTGCTTTTCGATAGTAGCTTAAAGTCGGAAGAGCGGATAGGATCGTATATGCGACACTTAGAAGGGATATATACAAAGGCTTTAGTACAATATAATTGTTCTTGCAGCACTTTTTCCAGCGTTGTATGCCATTCTCATCACCTTTTCAATAGCCACATCAACCTCTTAAAAAATAGTTGACAGTACCGCTTTTTGACTGAAATGATCTGGGAGCTATTCTATCCCTATCCTATCCATCTCTCTGAATGATGGCCGCTTACAAGTTGTCGGAAGTGCTCCCTAATAATTCCTTGTATATCAGTAACTAAGTTTCAGGAGCCTATTTCCAGGAGCCTATTTCCAAGAGCCTTCATTCCAGATTTGAAGCTATGATAGTTGACAGTTTCTTGGGTTGATGTAAAAAATTTGGATGTTGCTGCACGTGTTTCAACTCCCTTGACGCAAAGACCCTCTTCTTTACAGGCTTCAGCAAAATTAAATGTTTACAGAAAAAAAAAAGTGCTACCAATGTCTACATCAGCGAGTTTACTAAAAACAGCCGTGAAGTGAAGTTCCCCCGCGAAATCTCAAAATCTTCTTAGGTCTATTAACCGCACTTGTTTACACGCATTTTATGCCAAAGTTTATTTTTTCGAATGAATTTTACTTTTATTATGGCAGCAATTGCGAGTAACTTAGCAAAATATCCGTTATAACACGTCCGCGTAGCGCAATTAAACGCCAGGTCCATCCCACGAATGCCATCAACGCCGATAAAATTGATTGATCGTAAAAGCTTGATTATCCTAGGCAATTTTAGAAATTCTCAAACTAAATGGTGGCGTGGCTCGTTAATAAAAAAACCAAGCTAAACTATGCGTAGGGAAAAAATCTGGTGGTGGTGGCGCACTGCACGACAATTGTTATTACCCGGTCGGGTAGCACTTCCTTTTCTTCGGTCTCAGTCATCAGCGCCATTGTTTATTTGAATCGTCACAGAGCGGCAGCAGTGGCATGGTAGTGGCAATACACCAACCCAAGAATCACTTGGCGACGAAGGATCTTTCAACTCTTATGCGGGAGCTGACTGCCACTCATTTGGGATTTATGAACTGGCTTCGGGTTACAGGCCCGTACTCTGTGTTTATTTACAATAGAAGCGGAGACGCGCACACAGTTCTTCATCTCCAGGATGCTGTCACACTATGGAATGGCCGCTGCCGCCGCCGACGCTCTAGTGTGCTCGATGCACTTGTTTAACCATTCGATATCTCTGGGCAGAGATGATGTACTGCGAGTATCTGTGGTACTCTGGGGAACTCGCTGAACTATGGATGAATGGGGACTACGGTGTTGTTTTAACACACCAGGCAGTGCACCGGATTTGTTTATCGAAATCGATGTGTAAACAACCATGTGTATCTGAAGATGCATTCTTCTGGGCCATTAAACGCTACTAATCGTTCCAAAGTGAAGTTTTAATTGAGTTGGATTGTTAATTGATTGATTGTGATTAACTTGGCGGAAGCCAAGTGGGTGTGGATGGATATTTTCGGCGCAATAATCGTTTGGTAGTAAACGGCAAGTTTTATTGAGCTTTAGGCGAAAATATGTTCGTGCAGACAAATTGTGAAGAAATGGGTGAATCAGGTACTTGCTGGGTTTTATTTTCGGCATTGTTTGGATTGCAGAAAGTAGTATTTTTGTTGACACAGATACACTGAGTTGTCTGCAGTCTGTAGGTAAATATAAGTCTATGTCATAATAGAGAGGAATTTTCGTTTCCGGAAGTCGTGTATTGAAAAGAGTGTTGTTTTTGAAATAATATTTACAGAATTATTATAAGTAGTTGGAAATCTTTAGGATAGATGATGACGTATTACTTCTTCTTCATCATGTTTGACACAATACAGTACGCCAAAAGTTACAGTCTCTACCATCAACGTAATATGTGCACATAGCGCCTTTGGTAGACGTTACGTAGGAGTTGTATACCTCCATGTCCATAAATGGTATATGTACGGCTTCAGTACGCTTTTTAAGCTTATATTTCTGAGGAAGCTTAAGAATCATCCTCCATTCTTCCAGTTGTATCTGTATCTCAACTTTTGAATTAGTGAGAACTGAATCTCTGCGACTTTTGGTGGAGGAAGTTTTTTTTTTTTTTTTTTGCCGAGAGTAGGTGAAAAATCTTCTAAAGACACCATAAGGCCCGACCGAGCGTGCTTATGATAGTATGAGATTTTTACTCACTAAAAATACACCTCTCCACAAAAGTAATACTACAACTAAGCCGACGCTTACCCAGCAGTTTTATTTTCGCTTACGATACACGTGATTTTTTGGGGGAAAAAAAAAATGTTCGTACGAAGTTAAAAGAAATGTAGAACCTTATGCAGGTTAAATTCCAATGATAGTTCCTGCCTCTTTCGCGACCGGCATATACTATGACGCGAGGTCAAACGGTTTTATCCTTTGCAGACGACGAATTGAATTATTCGGGTCAAGTAGTTGAATGACGGTACGGTTACAATGGCCGTGAACACGATCTTTGTGTTTACGCGCAAATTTTGTTATCTCTTCGACGACGCTGGGAATTCCCAGATCTCGATGAATATCTTCGTTGCGTACATACCATGGTGCGTTGACGATCGTTCTAAGAACTTTATTTTCAAAAGTTTGTATGATGTTTCTATTGCTTCTCTTGGTACAACCCCATAATTGTATACCATACGTCCACACAGGCTTTAGCACTTGCTTATAGATAAGCAGTTTGTTATGTAGGCTCAACTTCGAATGTCTTCCGAGTAGCCAGTACATTTGTCGGTATTTGTTTTCTAGCTCGTCGCGTTTCTCTTTTACGTGTGATTTCAATTTAAGCTTAACATCTAGAGTCATTCCGAGATATTTTGCTTCGTTTGCGTACGGTATTTGAGCCAAGTTAAGATATAGAGGTAATCTATCGACTTTTTTATAGGTAAAGTTGACGTGAGTAGATTTGCTTTTGTTCAGCATAATATGCCAAGAATTCGTCCAAGCGTAGACTTTATTAATAGCATGTTGCAGCTTTTTTGTTCTTCCAGAGCTTTCTCAATCACGTCAGTTATTTTGTGGACTTGGTCAATTGTAGAATGTTTAATTCTAAATCCAAACTGATGGTCAGGAATGAATCGTCTTTCGTCGATTACGGGCTGTAGACGTTTGGAAAGAAGTTTTTCAAATATTTTTGATATAACCGGCAATAGGGAAATAGGCCGATATGATTTCTTCTCATTTAGCGGTTTGCCTGGTTTCGGGACCATTATAATCTCGATGACTTTCCATTGCCTCGGAACATAAAGCAATCTGAACGAAGCGTTGATCAAATAGAGGAGTTTGATAATAGCTTCATTCGGCAATTCCTTGACTACCTGCGCCGTTATCAAGTCGTAACCCGGAGCTTTTTTAGTCTTTAAATTTTTCATCACTTCTCTCAGTTCAATCAATGCAACTTTTTTTACTTTAAAGTTGTCAGATGTCGGGCGTTAACGAAGGGCCGTCGAACGGCTTAAACGTTTCTTCTAAGTGCAAAGTAAAAAGTTCTGCCTTTTTTTTGTCGCTCTTGGCCCAGTTTCCATCGATTTTCCGAATTGGTGGTGCTTGCATTTGAGGTTTCCGGATGCCTTTTAGCGTTTTCCAAAGCGAATAATTTGATTCTCTTTCACCGGAGTGATTTTCAAGGTAGGTCGCTATATTTTTGCTTCTAAATTCGCGAATACTATCTCTAAACCGATTGCAGAGTCGGTTAAGGACCGTTTTATGCTGCGGTGCACGAGTGATTTGCCACTTCTTTCGTGCTTTTCGTTTCTCCCTCACCAGTTCAATGATTTCCCTGGGATACTTTTCATTGCGGTTGATCTTATAGCTTCTAGAAGGAGTGTTTCTCCATGCCGCTCTTTCAATTGCTTCCACAAAACGATCAATTTCATCCTCTAGTTCACAACGTGTTCTAAGTGATACATTTAAGGCGATATTTGTTTCGCAATCATTTCTAAAGCCCTCCCAGTTTGTTCTATTGCTAGTGAGTCTTGGAGGTCCTTTTTTCTTGATCAGCGCTTCTCCAAGTAATAAAATTACCGGCGAGTGATCAGAAGAGAGATCAAAACATTCTTTGACTGTAATAAACTTCTCGTAAATGTCTTTTGTAACAAAAAAATCGATAAGATCGGGAATTTTTTGTGAGTCAGTTGGCCAATAGGTAGGTTTTCCTGTCGAATAAAAACAACAACCGAATTCATATGCCACTTCGTAGAGAATTTTTCCTTTAGAAGATGTACATCTTGAACCCCAGAGGGTGTGCTTCGCGTTGAAATCTCCACTAATTAGGAAATTTTAACCAAGGTCATTGAAGACACGAAAGTAGTCATCTTTTCCTAGTAAGCATCGCGGCGGACAATAAACAGATGCTGTATTGTAACTCAGGTGTTTATTTTTAACCCTTACCGCGCACAACTGCAGATTTTCCAGCTTATATCGGCCGAATTTTCGATGTTAGTTTTAATGAATAAGGACGAACCGCCCCGCGCTCTATCAGAAGGATGGTAGGCGTGATAACCAGCGTAGCCTCTTATCTTTATTTGCGACTCCCTTGTTAGATGGGTATCGGAGATCAAACATATGTCGATATTTTCTCTTATTAGAAACATTTCTAATTCGTTAGATTTTTGTAAGAGTCCATTTGCATTCCATGTTACTATTTTAAGCAAAGAGGAAGTGAAATGCTTTAACAAGCCTACATCCACCAAATAATTAAAAAAAAAAAATAGAAAACTCCTCACTTTAAGCGGAACCCTGCAATCTACCTATACATACAATGTAATCACTTTTTATCTTAAGCATGTTAGCTGCTAGTATGTTTTGAAAGCATACGTAAAGAAGCAACCGTCGCCTCTTCTTTAGTATTATCTTCGGACAAAGTGTCAACCAAGATTATTTGTTAACGAATTTAACTACAACTAAGATCGTTTTTTATAATACATGGAAAAAGAATATAGATTTTACAGCGAACAGTATGCGCAGTGAACGTCTAGAACATCTCCACCACAGCATGGTAAACATTACAAAAAAAATAAAACAGAAAGAAGACTTTCAACAAAACAAGAAAAACAATTAAAGGCTTCACCTCATCAATCATCACAGCCCTTGTCTACAATGATAAGGATATCACGGACCGTAATTAGAGAGTTGATTTGCTAGCTGCAACATTGGAACTAAATTCCACTCGCTAGATACTTCTCTCGCTTCATTTAAACTCAAAGAACTCAACTGCAGAAAGCCGTCAGGTCCAGGTGGAGATGTTCTCTTGTGCTAGAGAAACCTCTACTTAAGTTTTTCCAGTTGTTGTACTCTGTATACCTTTTTCCAGGTATCTGTAAATTTGCACATACCCATCCAATTTTCTAAGATACAACTCTATAGTCAGTGATATCCGAGCCCTATAAGATATTTCGAAAGAAATATTCTTCCAAATGACCGTCAATATGGCAACCTTATGGAGTCCCTGTAAAAAAAAAAAATCCTGAATGCCACGTAGTTGCTCTTGAAATCTTCAAAGCTTCAATAGAGTGCGGGATAGTCTTCTCATTTTCTTTGCTAGTAGTTTTTGAGTAATCGGTCAATAAATGTTGTATTCCGTCCGTGTACTGTCAACCCCGTCTTCGACGTCCTCACACCGACCCAATTTTTTGATATTCAAGAATGATGTTATTTTTCTTCGAATCAATGGAGGCAAAGTTACCTTCTCCCTGTATACAAAGGAAAGGGTTTTTTTTTTTTTTTTTTTTATTCCAAACATAATAAGCTGTAAAGGATTACAAATGTTTGTTAACACTGCGACTAGTTATGAAACCAACGAGCAGTTTGCTTTTCAGTATAAATAGTGAGAGAAAAGTAAATGGCAAACAGTTTACTATTTTTAAAGTACAATATAATTATAATTTGTTGTATGTCATTCTTAACTTTTAATGAAAGTAACAAGAGCATAGATGGGATTTAATCCATCCAAAGCGTTGGAAGTTAAATTCACTCCGAGCGCCTCTTTTCGCTCGTTGTTGTCGCTCTGTCACTATCTAGTAGAGGATGTGGTAAGTCGTCTGGTTTGTGGTTGCCTTGCAAGATCTGACGGTCTTATACGTTGCAGTCGTCTCACGCCATATACGTTTAGAAGAATTGTTGCTTCCTCGTTAATATGTTCCTGGAGACTCTTCTCGTGTGCTTTGGCCCTAGTGTTGATTTCTTCAAGAATAGTAGGAATCCCTAGGTCCCGATGGAGGTCGCTGTTTCTGATGTACCATGGAGCGTTCACAATACTTCGAAGGACTTTATTCTGGAATCGTTGGATGACTGCAATATTAGTTTGGCTGGCACATCCCCAGAGTTGAGCGCCATAGTTCCACACTGGTTTTAGGATCTGGTTATATAAAAGAATTTTATTATTAATTGATAGTCCTGACTTTTTGCCTATAAGCCATTCTAATTTTCGCCATTTAATATCTAATTCTTGTCTTTTCATTTTAATATGCTCTTTCCAACGAAGCTTGGCATCTAGAGTCTTCACTGTATTAGCGTAAGGTATTGTCGTGCCTGATATTGCTATGGGGGAGTACGAGATAGACTTATTTGTGAAGTCAATATGTACAGATTTGTTCGAATTTAGTTTTATACGCCATCTTTGAGTCCACCTGATAATTTGGTCTGTAGCAGCTTGTAGCTTTTGCGTCGATTCAAAGGGAAGGGTGATACGCGAAACTGTGATAATTACCGTTCGATCAAGCTGATGTCACACACCATGAAGATCGTTAAGCGGGTATTAGATAGCCACTGCGAAAAATAATACGGCTACCTGATAATCAGTGCGGGTTTGTCGTGGGTAAATCAACCACAGATACAATCCAAAGTATAAGGATCATAATAGAAAACATCGAGATTCCTTAAAGGATTTGCATATGGTATTGGTTGACTTTGAAAAGGCATTCGACGGACAACCATGAGATCTGATATGGGTGGCGCTAAGACATCGAGGGGTTCCAGAAACCTATGTGTAGATGATCATGGACATGTACGAAGGAGCAAAGACAAGAGTAAGATGCCCCGCTGGAGTAACCAAAGAGTTCCGAATCAAAGTCGGGGTGCAAAGTCCTTTGCTCTTTATTACATTCCTTGATTATCTGCTTGAAGGTATGATGGACCCCAAGGTACATAAGTTATTCTTTGCTGATGATGGAGCCATCATAAGTGAGGATCCTACATCCCTGCAACGAGCACTTGATGTGTGGTTGGACGTTCTGGAGGGAAATGAGTATCGCATTAGTTCAAAAAGACACGAGTACTTGTGCTGCCCGTTCTCTGATCCACTCAGGCCTATTTCAGACATTTATTTGAATAGAACAGTGCTTCCCAAATATCTGGGATCTACGAGTATGATCAATAGCAAAGCAACTTGCGAACATGACATCAATCATCGCGTAAGCGTAGGGTGGATGAAGTGGTGAGGAAATGCCGCTATCTTCTATGACAGAAAAATGACCCCTAAGTTGACAGGAAGACTCTACACCGCAGTTGTGCGTCCAGCGCTCACATACGGTTCACAATGTTGGACGATGTACAAAACGTATGAGAGTAAATTAACGGCAGCTGCGATAAAGATGCTTCGCGTGACAGCAGGAGTAACAAAGCTTGATCGAATAAGAAGTTCGAAGATTCGTGAAAGTTTTCACGTCAAGGAAACCATCGTACAAAAGATAGAACGCGACCGGCTCAGCTGGTATTGCCACTTTCAAAGAAGGATTCATTTAAACCCTGTTAAAAAGTTAATATAAATGCACGTTCCAAAGACATAGCGATGTAGGAAAGGCAGGCCCATAAACGCCTGGATCACACAAATGCAACGACATCGGCATTTCATTGGCCTCAGTAACCGAGTTATCCAAAATCGACAGGCCTGCCGATATTTTCTGAGGTCAAATAGGCGAACCCCACAGGCGGATCAGTAGAGATGCGGTGAAGTGAGAGGGTTGTGATCCCTTATTTTCGGATCATAACCTCGCCGAAAAAAAGAAGAAGAAGATGTTCTCTTTCTTCCTTGCAACACAATCAATCTGATATTGATTCGATCAACAATTGGGGTTCTGAAACATGGATAATAATACAGCAAAACTAACTGAAAATGAGTCGAAGTCTTTGAACTCGGTCGCAAGGCTGAATCCCTGTCTCTCGTCGGAGTCCCAGTTCACACTGTTATCTTTGGGAACAAAATCTACGAAATCTGCGATGGGATCGCTAGGCAGGGCTCAGAGAGGTTTTCTCAGAACCCGAACCTGCGATGGGTCTCCCTGCGTCCTCGGTGGAAACCCATTAATGATTGAGTTTCACACGGACATAATTATGTGCGCCATGACTCTCTAGGATGTAGGTTGACTAAACGAATTCTGTCTGTAAGAAATCGGCCGCATTCGTGCTGTCTCTTAGCAGAAAATACTGCAAACAACTTATTGGTGTCTCGACAGGCCACTTTACTTTTTTTCTTTTTTTTTTTTTAGATTTAGACTGATTTTATTTTCTTAAAAAGTTACAATAGATTGAGTTACCTGCGAATCTAAAAGCTTATCTGCAGATGGTTAGATTTTCTTTCACCAAGCATCTTAATGTACTAAGCTTCAAGTGGCATCATTTCGGTGACGATGTGGTGAGTGCTGGTACTGTAAGCTCCTCACCACTAAAGTGTTTGGTTGGCTTTCTTAGAAAGACCAATAAAATGCGTAAACCAGGGTCTTGCTCTCTGGTAATATTTACAATGGACCAGTTGCGTCTGAGTACTCCAAACAAAAAAAGAATATTATAATTCTACTCCCAGTAAAGGTGGTTCTATTAGAAGCTACGGTTCAGTGGTAGGTTGTTGCAACTTCTCGCAGCCATTGTATTGTGCGTTCCGAAGGTTCTTTGCACTGGAATGGAAGAGAAAAATCATATGACATATCCGAAAGGCGATATTCCGAACCCTTTTCACGGTAGTTATACTCTCGATTGTTTCTAACACTTTTGCAAGAGGTAGTAACATTTCGTTGGGTAAATTTTTTTCGGGGATCAAACTTGAAACCTCACGCTTACCCGAAGGAAAAGCCTTATGTGATAATTGGTCAGGAGTCTACAGACAGCAATATTACATATAAGTACCTGTGTCCTGTTCGTCCGTCTGTTATAATAGCAATGCAAGAGCTTCCGCATATGATTCATGGATGTGGTACAGCTTGTCTTCCTAAGTATTTTCAGAAACGAATGCCTTGCAAAGTCTAAAAACCACTGGGAATCGTTACCTGTATCATTTCCTTCCACGTTAGGACAGGATTCTTAATGCGATGATTTCCTTGTTAGTTTTGATCGCTAATATTTCCTAGGCTTTCCTATTGTCATCTTAGAAAATGTTCTTTTATTTCTAAGACATATTATCTCTTCATTGTATTTGATGAATATTAAGGCGAATACAATTTCCTAAAACATATATCAACAAATGCGTCCAACAATTATTAAAATTCCTTCCACGTCCTCCACGCAAATATTATTCGAATATTCTCCAAAACTGTAAACAAATTCTTTTCAAATTACATATTGTTTTCTCTTGAGTAATTACCATTCAAATATCCGGCCACAATTTAAGTTCCCCAAAAACACCACCATTCCCATCAAAAAATGTAATTTCCAAGAATTGTTTTTGAATTGCGTAAATCCGCCCGCAGATACTTACACACTGCCTCCATCATTACATCAGACTGAGATCCGCCCTCCAATGGCCACCCAAGTCGATTGAAAGCTCGCATCCACTGGCGGTTAATTAAACCGCCCAAAAACCATCAACAACTGATTGAGTTTGAGCAAACATCGATAGGTGTAAACAGCTGCGCCCCAACCCCCCTTAAATATCCACCACCTCCAAATCGAATGCCACACACATTTCGCCGGAATCGCTTGTTGCCGATGATGATTTTCTAATTTTCCACATTTTATTTGCTTTCACCCGCTCCGGTGGAAAAACAAAAACATCAACATAACTCATATCAAACACAGAAAACTCCCCACCAGCCCACCATCCTCGCTGGCCAGCCAGGAATTCATGATCATGATCTCCATTGCACCAGCAGTCCTCCAGTCTCATTGCCACCGACAAGATTTTGTTTAGTTGATAGAACGTTAAATATTTACAACTCTAGTGCGGTATTTATGGCGGCGGTGATGGTGGTGGTGATTCCATCATCGTCATCAACATCTTCGTTGTTAGACGCAGATCAAAAAGCAATCAGTCCCTAAGGACGGGAGTGAAGTAAGTAGCCCGCACGCATGCAGCCCATGACCTCCTTACCGCAGGCTTAGTGCGTGCTGCAGCACAAGTGAGAGGGATATGGACTTAGCCGTGGCGCGGCGCCCTAACACTGGTGGGTGCTCCTTGCCTCCCTTAACTTCGAATCAAAGTTCCTTTGTGGTGAGCTCACATGTGCGCGAATGTTTACAGTGGAACTGCGCAGTGGTTTGTTATTCTATTCGCTCTTAGAAAACATACACAAATGTTATTCTTTCAGATCCAATGCTTGGGTATGTTAACAAGGAGCAGGGAAATTAAAAACTCATAATCCGAGTGTCGTTTGTGGGTTCATGAGCATAAATCATAAACAGAAGAACATCTGTAAAGTGCGGTCTTGGGGCGAAAGTGCAGCGTGGTATAAGAGGCTCAATGAACTTTATATTATGCAAGTTAAGGGATTAAAGGAGTTCATGAACGCGACTTCCCAAGTAAAACGGTTATTAAATTATTCGACAAAAGGAGTACATAACATTTAATGTGAATATGAAAGGGTTTTATAAATATGTAGTTCGGGAGATTTTCGAATTAGACCACCGTGTTGAGTCCCCTTTCGTCGCTCTACCACGATCCATCTTAGCTCGAGAGACTGTCTGGATTTCTGCACAGTTCTTCTTTGGCTATGATTCCTCGTGTCAGCGCTAGCATCCGTTTAACGGAAACCTGGTTCATTTTGCGGGTTTTTACATAGTGGCGCCCCAAGATATCCCTTCTTATGCTGGCTAGTGCCTGGCATTGATACAGTATATACATATGCTGCCGTCTCAGCTTCTTCTAGGCATAGTTCACAGGTATCATACTCCAGAAGACCCACCTTATACAGGTGATATCCGAAATTTCCATGGCTGTAAATAACGCTACCACCCATTTCAGTGTTCTTCGGTCCAGGCCTGAACTTCTCTACGAGTGATGCCAGTCGGCATTTCTTCATTTTTGCCTGCCTGCAACTTTGCATGGTTTTTCGCCGCTGGCCAGTTGTTGATCAGGTGCTCAAACATTCCCTTGCCAATAACAGCAAATGATTCCTGCCTCCGCTCTGCCATCCATTATAGATCCATCCGTAAAGATGATTATATCACTAATCTTCCTTTCCGGAAGTGTTCCCGATGAGAGTTTTGTGATACCTTTCGGAAACACGCATTCTCTTTATTCCATCCGTGAGCATATTGAACTCCATAACCTCGTTTTTCATGAGATCCAGGAGTTTCCTCTGTCCATAAATAGTACCGCGCCAATGCCATTTGGTGCAGACGAAGTGCCGTCATTGCTGCTGCTTTCTTAAGAAATAAGTCCAACGGCAGAATACATAGGATCAGTTCCATTGCACATGTAGGTGTCGTCGTAAAACCACATATTGTTTCAATGTGTTTAGCGGAAGGAAAAAACTACATCAGGTGATTGTTGAGTTCTTCTTCTTCATTTCAGCGAGGTTATGATCCGAATATAAGGGATCACAACCCTCTCACTTCACCGCATCTCTACTGATCGGCCTGTGGGCTTCGCAGGCCTGCCGATTTTGAATCACTCGGTTACTGAGGCCAATGAAATGCCGATGTCGTCACATTTTTCTGATCCAGGCGTTTTAGGCCTGCCTTTCCTACATCGCGATGTCTTTGGAACGTGCATTGATATTGTCTTTTTTACAGGGTTCAAATGATCTCTTCTTTGAACGTGGCAATACCAGCTGAGCCGGTCGCGCTTTATCTTTTGTACGATGGTTTCCTTGACGTGAAAGGTGATTTTTGAGTTATGGAAGGAACATATGTCGTACAGCGAAATCGCTTACCATTAACCGCTCTTGGCGCAGTGGCGTAAGTGGTTAGTGTGTCGGACCACTGCGCGTAAGGTTCCAAGTACGAATCCTAGAAAACACCAAACGTTTTTCACGATCCAACCTCTCGCGAACGTCTGACAAACATCCGAGAGTATTGATGTCTCGACCACTGCAGGTGCTGTCAAGACGCGGAAGAGATAGAAAGTATCAAACACGTGCTATGTGACTTCCCAAATCTACACGACGAACTAAGTGATCTTGTGCAAATTCTACTAAAGAACATGATACGTGATATAAAGAGCTCAGGTTAGTTCGCTACTGGACCGACCGAAAGATAAAGAGTTTTAACAGATTGTATAATACAAACCAAAAAGGGGAAACACAATGGACCGTTTGACCCCTGTGAGAAACATCTAGGTGCATTCCCCCTTTAACCTAACCTAACCTGTCTTTCAGTTCTGATCTAAACCCAATTGAACATCTGTAGGGAGACGTTAAAAAAGCAATAGCAACCCAAAACATTACTAATTTGAATGATCTCTTCGCGGAATGAAAAGGCTTGGGCGGCTGTACCGATCGAATGTTGTCGCCAATTAATAAAAGTCCATGAAGCGGCAATGTCAAGCAATTATACATCAAAAACGTTTTCTGACAAAATATTAACTGGTATACAATTGTTAAGCTGTGCGGGTGCAATTTTATATATCTATTTATTACGGTTATAGAAAGTCGTTCTTACACATTTGTCCAGCGGTTAGCCGATTTTTTTAGACGAATGGTATCTGAAATATTGGGTGAAAGTCTGGGGTGATTATACAATTAGAAAGATCACGACTAGGAACAGCGATAGGAATACTCTCTGGCCACTGTCTCCTAAGGAAGCACGCTATGAGACCAGGATTATTATCTAACACGGATGTTTATAGGAACTTCAATGACCTACATGCCTCAGAGGACATAACACATATACTCTGTGAGTGCCAAGGAATTGCCAGGACAAGGCTAAAACACCTTGGTAGATACTTCTTCGATAACCTAGAAGAGTTGAGGTCCTTAAACCTTTTCAAATTCGGTAGGGAGATTAGTTGTATGGGAGAATTGGCTTAGTTCTTTTGCCGTGAAGGTTCCCTAGGGATCGCGATAGGCCCACTTTGGTGCCTAGTGTTTTATGACAATCTCATAACACTTCCTAACCTAACCTAACGGGTCCAAGATGGATCCCTGTGTAACCATAGAAAGGAGTGCCATAGGCTGAGAATTTCCCAAGACTATACTAATTTGCAGAAATCTGTTGCTTAAATAGCTAGACATCAGCAATAGATAATCTTGTAAAGCTCACTTAGTTTTCTTTTAGCAAAATAAAGTGGTCCACGTTATCAAAAGCCTTGGAAAAATCTAACAGCCATGAAATGGAAATATTATTTTGGTCAAATTTATGTTTTATATCTTCCAGTATTTTGACAATAGTGTAGCTATGTTTTATTTCTGAAACCAGATTGGAACTATCATAAGAATTTCTAAATCCTTTGACATACATAGCAAAATGCTTACTGGCCTAAGATCGTCTACCCTACTTCTAATGGAGTTTGTCGATACGGAAACAACTTTAGCGCATTTCCAGTTGCTTGGAAACTCTGAACTCCTAATGCAGAAGTTAATGACATAAGTCAGAGTGTAGTATATCAGCGGTAAGATAAGCTTTACAAACACATACCTCATCTAGTCCTACTGCATTCGACTTAACACTAGTCACCGCCGGTGCGCCATTATAATTTCGTACTCCGATATACATGGAAACTAGAGAGTATTCGATAGATTAGTACCATTTTCCAAATGCAACTAAGTAACATCACTATCCTTACAGGTGGAACCGATATTGAAAAAGTATTTATTTAGGAGATTGGGATCAAAATCACACTCCAAGGTCTTCTTGGGACTTAGGCAAGAAGTCTTAAGCTTCCGACACGTGAGCGAGCGTATTATGACTATCCGGATCAAGGATAAATTCGCTAACATAAGCCTAATATGTGTTCATGCCCCCACAGAAGAAAAGGACCCTGCCACCAAAGAGTGTTTCTACGAGCTCCTCGACAAAACATACGAGCAATGTCCTAAATACGACGTTAAAATCGCATTGGGCGATTTTAACGCCAAAATAGGAAAGGAGGACGTCTTTGGTAGGGCAGTCGGTAAGCATAGCCTACACGACACTACGTCTGATAACGGACTAAGGCTAATTGATTTCGCTGTGGAGCGAAATGTCACCATAGCAAGCACATGGTTTCCTCATCTCGATATTCATAAGCAGACATGGCGGTCCAATGATCATGTCACGATCAACCAAATTGATCATATTGCGATCGACGCAAGGCATGCCTCCAGTATTCTGGATGTCCGGACCTTCCGAGCGGCCAACATAGACTCGGATCATTACCTTGTTGTAGCCAAGGTACGAATGCGGATATCCCAATCTGAGCAACAAAGAAGAATTACTGTGAGGAAATTTAACGTCGAAAAGCTACAATCGCAAGAGACCGCCAGACTCTTCGCTGAACGCGTATCCGGAAATCTCTCAATCACCCCTTTGCTGCCAGCATCAAGTACCGAAGACCAGTGGCAACGCTGCCAACATGCCATCAGAAACGCCGCGACTGATGTGCTGGGTCTCGCTCGCCCACCACCGCGAAACCCCTGGTTTGACGAAGAATCCCGGCGAGTGCATGCAGCAAAACAAGAGGCATACAAAGCGGCGCTGCAAAGGAAGACGAGAGCTGCTCGTGAGCTCTACGAGCAAAAGAGACGGGAAGAACATCGGCTTCTCCAAAAGAAGAAGAAAGAGCATGAGAAGCGCGCGTTTGAGAATATCGAGAGTCTATACTCCAGGAACAATGTACGGAAGTTTTACCAAAAGGTAAAAAGAACGTGTCAGAGAAGCAATACCCGTACAGAAACCTGTAGAGATGAAAATGGAAACATCGTAGTAGAATCACAGTCGGTGCTGAGAATATAGAAAAACTACTTCTGCAGACTGTATAACGGCGACGAAGACCAACATCCCGCTGTCAGGCAGAATGAACCATTCAACATAGACGATGATAGTCAAAATTTCCGTCCACCTGACCAAAACGAAGTGAGGATAGCAATATCCAAGCTAAAATCCAACAAGGCTGCTGGACCTGACGGCTTACCGGCCGAACTTTTCAAGGCAGCTGGGGATGAATTGGTAGAGTGCATACACCAACTCATTTCTAATATTTGGTCAGACGAGTGTATGCCTGATGAATGGAATCTCAGCATCGTTTGCCCGATCCACAAGAAAGGAGACCCCCTCAACTGCGCCAATTATAGAGGCATCAGTCTGCTCAACATCGCATACAAGATCTTTTCTGCGATATTGTGTGAACGCCTGAAACCCTTTATCAACAGCCTGATTGGACCCTATCAGTGCGGTTTCAGGCCAGGAAAGTCCACCATCGATCAAATCTTCACACTTCGGCAGATCCTGGAGAAAACCCAAGAATTCCAAATCGATACTCACCACCTCTTTATCGATTTCGAGGCCGCCTATGACAGCATCTATAGAGAAGAGCTTTATAGAGCCATGTCTAGTTTTGACATCCCTGCCAAACTTGTCCGCCTGTGCAGGCTGACGATGGAGAACGCTCGCTGCTCCATCAAGGTCGGTAATGACCTCACCGAGACCTTGGTTTTAGACAAGGTGACGCGCTGTCATGTGACTTCTTCAATATTGTACTTGAACGGATTGTGCGGAACTCACAAGCCAACACCGGAGGCACAATCTATTACAAGTCTGTACAACTGCTTGCATACGCCGACGATATAGACATTATCGGAAGATCTCAGCGGGCTGTCACCGGTGCTTTTGCAAGCATTGAGCATTGGCCATAAACGAGGGCATAACTAGAAGGGCTGTCAACTAGGAGGGAAAACCAACACCGACGAATTGGACAAAACGTCACCGTGGGCAGCTATAACTTCGAGGTAGTAAGGGACTTTGTCTACCTTGGCTCTGCTATAAATTCTACTAACAAAATCAGTGCAGAAATCAATCGAAGAATAACTCTTGCCAACAGTAAAGCCCTATCTCGAACAACTAAGGAGACTCTATATAAGACCTTGATCATCCCAGTCCTGCTTTACGGCACTGAAACATGGACTTTATTGAAAGAGGATGAAGATATCCTTGGTCGCTTCGAGAGAAAAATTCTTTGTAAGATTTTCGGTCCCGTTTGCGTTGACGGGTTTTGGAGGAGAAGATTCAATCACGAACTATACGAGCTGTACAGCGACATCGACCTAGTCAAAAAACTGCGTATTGGACGTCTGAGATGGCTAGGACATGTAGAGCGAATGGACACCAACGCTCCGGCCCGCAGAGTCTTCGAATCTAACCCCGAGGGACGACGCAGTAGAGGGAATCATCGTCGTAGGTGGCGCGCACAAGTTCAAGGGGACCTCGACCAACTTGGAGTGCGCAACTGGAGGCAATTAGCTAAAGACCGAGCTAAATGGAGAGGCTTGTTGGTTGAGGCCCAGGTTCACCCCGAACTGTAGCGCCACCTAAGTAAGTAAGTAAGGTCTTCTTGTTAATAACTTCCAATGCTCCCAAATTCTTTCAAAGAACAGACCTGGACTGCTTCGAGAAATAATAAGTCGATTTGGCTTTTCTGATTTCAGCGATCGCTATTTTTCTTAAGGATGTATAATTTAGCCAGTTGCCACCCCCGCGTTTACGACGCCATCAAAAATATTTCCTTTCAGCAATGCACTCCATAATGTATTCAGAAAAGCATGGAACTCTAACATCTCTAACCTTCCTGGATTTAACGACTACATGACTTTCAAAAAGTGAATGGATTATGTTTTGAAAGGTGTTAAACTTCTCATCAACAACGAATGCTTCCGAAAAGATGTACCAATGACTGCGAAGTATGTTTTGAAACAGTTCAGACTTATTAAAAATTCTGTAGGACAATGAACTTCATTTATAGATATATCAAATATTACAAAAACAAGATCATGGTAAGATGAAATTCCAGGGAGAGCTATTTATTCGTAAAATTTAACTAGATGCAAGCTGAAGTCAAAACGAAATCGAGAAGGCTTTCTGCACAATGAGGTTTAAAATGAATTGCGGTGGAAAACGTTGATAATATCAACTCTTGTCATTGAATAATCATTGCAAAAAATTTTAATTTATAAAAATTCGTAGCTATGTGCAATGTGCATACACGTATACTTTCACTCATACCTGAAAATGTTCGTATATTTATCCTCGATGTTATACGTATTTAAAGAAAAAAACTTGGAATAAAATAAAATTAAATTTTTATTTAAGAAGCATACAAATTTATTTAGATGAGATTAGATTAGATTATTTCTTATAAATTCATGAAACATTCAAATAAAACAATTCAAGTTCGTAGAAACATAATATAAGAAAGGTTGAGCATTCAGTATTTATAAAAAGTAAAAAATAGAGTTGAATGCCATATTCAATTGGATAAAACAATACAAAATAAAATGTATGGGTGGGGTGACCCTTTAAGAATTATAAATTAAGAGCAAAATAAAAAATGAACTATAAACGTACAAGAAACATAATCTAAAAATATTTCAATAAAAAAGAAAATTAATTATAAAAAAATCATAAAAGAAGGAAAGAATGAAAACAAAGACTAAAAACAAAGATTAGACCAAAACATCAGAAATCAGATTCTAACGTAGCATAATCAACGCTGAAGAGCCACATTTTTACGTATTTTAAGAACATTCCAGGTATTGTAATTGTCCTAATAGAATGAGGGAGTTCATTAAATAGTCTATAAGGCAAAACAGAAAAAAATTGCGGTATGCAGTGGTACGGAAATTGGGTACAGATAAAATGTTAGAAAGGTTTCCACGAAGATTATAACAAGAAATTAAACGAAAATTACGATTACCAGACTTCATAAAGAATATTTTTAACACCTTATAACAATACAAGTGGCGAGCAGGGAGAATTTTCAGGGCACAGTACAAAGGAAAGCTAGAATGTCTGCCAGATTTTCGACAAATTTTTCTTAGTACACATTTCTGCAAAATCAACAGTGGTTGTATTTTATTACGATACACATCCCCCAACAAGCAATTCCATATTGTAACTTGGAATGGAAAATACCATAATAAATTGTTTTTAAAAGTTTGGTAGAGCAAACTTTGCGTAAATAGTAAAAATGTCGAAGGGTGCATCGGAAATACTTTTTCAAAGTATCAGCGTGATTCGCAAAACTCATCCTAGAATCAAGGGTAAGCCCCAAATATTTAAATTCGTCTACTCTCTCTACTAGAAAGCATTTATCACTACAGGTTAGATTAGAATAAAAAGAGGGAGAGGAAAAACCAGACGAACACTAGCAATTAGACAGTTTAAATCTAAGACACTCAGGTACATGGAAGTACACATTTGCCTACAAATTGTACGGAGAAGATAAGCTGAAGAACATTATCTTAGTTTTTGAGCTTATTACTAAATTATGTTCAGCAAACCAGTGTCTCAATAAGCTTAGGTCCCAATTAACGTCAGCAAATAGGTCCAAGGCACTGTTTAAGCCATAAGTGAAACCAACGTCATCAGCAAAAGCCGTTGGTGAGCCCTTAAAATTAAGAGCAAAGAGTGAATTGATATAGACCAAAAATAAAACTGGGCCTAGCACAGAGCCTTGAGGAACACCCAGCTTGAAGAACCTTATTTCGCTCCTTATATCATCTATCTTCACTCTTTACGACCTATTTTCAAGATACGACCTAAACCAGTGAAGCATGAATCCACGAAATCCAGCTTTCTCCAGTTTTCTCAACAAAAAATTGTGGTTGACCATGTCGAATGCCTTGGTAATGTCAATAAACATACCAGCCGTACATTTTTTTCCATCGAGGTGTGACATTATTTGGGGGCAAAACTTTAAAAGCGCATCTTCGGACGATTTGCCTTTGAGAAAACCAAATTGAACTGGATTGAAAAAGCTTGTTTTATCTAAAAAAAAACTCATTGTTCTATTTTTCATTAGCTTTTCAAATATATGGCTAAAAATAGAAAGAAGTGACATGGGCCTATAGTTTCTAATTTCCGCAGCGAACCTTTTTTGAGTAAAGGAATCACATCTGCACATTTAAGACCTTCAGGAAAGACCCCCTCAAACACACAACGATCAAAAACATTTGCCAAGGCATCCACTATAAAACATGCAATTTTTTTAAGTACACAATTTGAAATACCATCGGCTCCGCACGAAGTCGAATTAGGTAACGTACAAATAACTTTCAAGATTTCGAAAGAAGTTATGAGCTGAAAAACAAAACTACTACTATACTACGGTTCAGCAAATCCACAAATTGAAGGACAAGTACAACAAATCGATTGGACAGGACACGGTTGAAGACTGCAGCCAACATTGCCAAAATAACAATTAAAGCATCAGCAATAGCGAGTAAGTCATGCACTTCAGAGTCATCAACACGTAAAACAGTGGGTTTTTTAGAAGCAGTGGATTTAGTCAGTAGCTATTTACTACTCGCCATTCATTTTTCGAATTAGCCTGTGCAGAGCTAAATTGAGCGCGGTAATAGTTATCGCGGCAAATAGGAATCTCCTTTTTTTAGTTCAACACACAATTTCTTATACTTCCTTTTTAGACCCTGGTTATCAGGATACTTATTGCACTTTATTCTGAGCTTATTTTTTCCTATAGCTTTGTTTAATAATAATCTAGATATCCAAGGTTTAAGTCTTTTAACCAACTTATTGGAAGGCAAAAATGAAGAACAAGATAAGATATGCTTTTTAAGCGAATCAATGAAGAATGAATAAGCGGTCGATGAATTGCTACAATCATAAACGTCTAACCAAGATTCATGGCATAAATTATTTTTTAGTCCATCAAAGTCAATTTTCACTCTTTTTTGCGAAGAATTAGAAGATCCACAACATTTAGTTTTCGAGATTGTTACTAAGAGTCCCGTCATACAGTGATCAGTAATTTTCAAGTCAAATACGCATTTTTCGCACTCATTGAGCGCAACATTACTGAGACGCCCATAAATACGATCCAGACAGCTTCTCGAAGCAAGCCTAGTGTAAGAATATCACTAGTGAAAGAATATCACTGCAGCGCCAGCGCCTTCAACAAATAGGGCTTGTCGTAAAAGTGAACTAAGGAGGCAAATCAGATCCGGGCAATATAACACCCAAGTGAGCCCAGCGACACATACCTACAAGACCTTAAAAACGTTCCCACAAGTGTGCACGCGGGTCCGTGAGTTGACACGACTGGAGATCGCCGGCTTCATAAAAGAAAGACCAAACAGCAAAAAACAGGAGCATGCTCGTGTCAAACAACATCGCAATAAAAAAAATGCAACTGTATCATTATGGAAATACTTGCTTAAAGGAAAGGCACCACCCCGCCAGATACTACCACTTCTCCGCATGGTACTGATCCTGGACCGAGCAGAAATGTTCGGGTCAGAGCTATACGGATTCCGGGGCTAGCAAAGTAATGAAACAGGTTAGACGAACGATAAGGGTGGCGAGTTGGAACGTTGGAAGTATGACCGGTCGAAGTTTCGAGCTGTTATGCGAACCACAAAGGTGAATCAGTAGAAATCCAGTAAAGTGGGAGGGTTATGACCTCTTGTTTTCGGAGCATAACCTCGCCGAAATAGGAAGAAGACATACAAATTTATTGAAATTCATTAGAAACGGTTTTTGTCCAATTGTTTTCTTACATAATGTGAATAAGATAGCTTGTTTTTAATAAATGTATCGCTTCCGCAGCTTTCTGATTTTTTTAGTGAATGAGTTTTTTCCTGGTGAAAAAATGTACTATCGTAATCGCGTGTAACGGACGCCATACTAAAAGAAATAAATTTCAAAACCGAATTCAAATTAATTTTCTTAAGGCCATCTGTTAGCAATCTTAGTTGTCCTACATAATGCACATGCTGCCATCTACCGACGCATAGTCACATGCGGGTGAGGAATTTCTACTTCATTGCAGACACAAGTCAGGCGTATTGAATTCTGCGCCACCTATTGACACACAATGTGCATGAACAATTTTAACATTAGTTGCTACTGAATACGAAAGATGTCAGGGAAATGAGTAAGAAGATAATAAAGTATCTGCAGTTTGATGGTAGTTGATAAATTGCAAATTTTTTCTTGGACTGACGTTCTGTAACTTAATTATTGTAGTAAAATTAATTCAAATGAATAAAATACGCCATTGAAATACATGTATAAGCCTACAACAACATCTTTATTCAAAAAATAAAAATAAAAAACAAATAAAACCACCAAAAATGAGCAAATAACGAACGAAATTCACAAATTAATCAAGAATCTTTAATAAACAAGTGGAATTTATGTTCAAGCCATTAACGGATGAATTTATATGTGGGATTTAAAATGCTGAGCAAATTTATCTAAAATGTTTCAGTAATTAAAAAACACAACCAGAAGCGGTCAATCTGCGCTGCGCTGCCTATCGCTGTGGAGAGCACTGAATATTTTATTTATAACACATGTTCCACTTGATTAGTTGAGAGAATTTTATTTCCCAAATTTCCATTAAGCGAATTAATCAATATCAATAAAAATTGTTTAACTGAAATGGAATAGTCTGGTGATTTAGTGAGAAGATGTTAGAGATGTGCTGTGAAGGGGAGGCGAAGAAAAATGATTAATCCAATCGTTCATTGACAAGCGGATTATGCGCGAACGAGCTAAGAATAGATTTTTAATTTAAAACCTTTTTTTATTTGTTAATAACACAATGTGTAAGCTTCTTAAGAAAGTTTTCCAAGATTATTGTACGATAATGAAAATATTTGAAGACAGCGTGGCGAATTTGGATTGAGTGTGAACGAATAATTATGCATTTCCTGTCGATCTGTCGTTTAGATACAATGGAAGATGCATTAGACGTTCCACTTAAATTTTAATAAACATGTCGAGAAATGACTTGGTGCTGGTTACTTGTTAGGCGGAGTTTGGAAGTCTTACCATTTAAACTGGACATAAAGGGTGCTCTTTAAGCTCTATATAACCTTATTTTTAAATAATAACGACGAATTGAGTTTAAATAAAAAATCTTCATTAATTATGAAGAATGGTCCAAGACATTATGTTTTGAACACCACTTCAGACATATGGCTTCTTTGGATATTTTTGAAGATGCGCATCCTATCGGTCCAATTATACGGGCCACTCTCTCGAATATTTGGGGCTCTATCTTACCAGCAATACGCTGAATATTTGCTTCAAAGCCTGAATAGTTTGCAGTTTATGAGCATACCTACATGAAAGACTTTACATAGCCCCACAAGAATTGATCGAGTGGGGTCAAATCGCACGCTCTCGGGGGACAATTCACTGGTTCATTTTGTAATATAATGTTGTCATTTAATTTATTGCTCAGTAAAGCCCATTCCGCGACCTCCAGATTCAATACATGGCCTCGTGGCTTTAATTCCTGCACGAACTGGATCTTATGCGGGTCAAGGCCGAGATCTTTTTGCAAAATGTTCCCACATAGTGAATGGACAAAGGCCAAACTGTTGCAGTCGACGCCGAATTGACAGTTGCGGAACTTCCGCCATACTTTCATTCACAGCGGTTACAGTTGTTTCTGTACGCACATTACGGTAGCGTTCTCCGCCGAAGTTGCCTAGATTTCCTCTTGGCGATAAATAGTCCTACGCCACTGACAGACTCATACAACATAACGTAATGTATAAGAGAAAAAGTTAAATACTTGCCTCAATGTAGCAGTTTAACTCTTATCGTTTGATCTCACAGCATCTACTCGTATGCATATGCACTTACCAGAAACCCAATCATATGCTTTCCCAAATCCGCAAAAGATATGTAGACAGGTTTAGCAAACTCCCAGGTATTCTCAAGAACCATTCTAAGAGTGAATAACTGGTCGGTTATGCTTCTACCGGGACAAAAACTACATTGCTCATCTCCCAAACTATTCCCAACCATAGCTCTGGAACGCGTTGATAACACCTTAGCAAAGACTTTTTCAGGGAGACTAAAGAGAGATATACCTCTATAGTTGGTGCAATCTCTTTTGTCTCCCTTTTTAAAAAGAGGAACAATCCCCCCTATTTGCCAATCACCAGGTGTTTCATCACATTCCCAGGCCACTTTAATGACACGCGAGAGCCATTGCACACCCACTTTACCTAAAGCCTTGAGTATTTCTAGCTTTGCTTTTACTTACTTAAATCCTTTCACCCCTCCAGGGACGTAGGGGTTAAACAACACCTGCGCGTCATCATATTCTGCAATACGTTTGAGCTCTCTCCAGCTTATTCCTAAAAACCTCGATTCTTGCTCAACTGTTCTGCAATGGACTTGTCTTCGCGTCATTAGGTGTGACCGATCCACTACCACTTCTCCTCTGTATGGTGATGCCTATTCAAATAAGTTCCTGACCCAATCGCGGATAAAGCTGTCCGTTAGAGATACGATTGGGCCCTAAATTGTAAGATGATGCGTAGGCATCTGTTTACGTAATTTTGCGACTTAGAGAAATTGGTACACCCATACAGCAGCAGTTTTTCGACGTTAGACCGGAGCGTTCTTGTGCCAAAAACATTGTTTCTCCTGATTTCTGATAGCTTAATGAACGCAGCTTTTACTTTCCCAATTCTGTTCCATATATCAAAATCGGTTTCACCACAGTCGACAAAGACCAAACTTCCTAAGTAATAATAATATTCAACTTTTTCGACCTATTGGCCGGCAATGTTGAGCGTGAGAGTTTAAAGTCCTCAGAGCTTTTGCTTTTAATGTTTATCATTAACCCTACTTTGTTTGTACCGGCTTCCAGGTTTTGGACCATTAAATGCAGATCGATTATCTTATGTCAAAGTACGCAAAAATCGACAACGTAGCCCAGATATGTTAGATAAGATGTCTTAGTTTATTTGAAGTAAATCGCTGATGACCATTAAAAATAACAGCATTGAAGGTACACATCCCTGTCATACTCCGCTTAAGACTTTAAAGTCCTCTGACACCTGATCATTGTGCACAACATGACACATACCCCTCTATAAGCTTTTTGGGATGGCTCTTCTGCGCAAGGCTAACCAGATAGCATCTCGATTCAAGCAGTCGAAAGTCGTCTTGGAGTCAATGAACAGTATATACGTACATGGTGGGGATTTGTTATCGACGAATTGTTCTATGATGATCCGTAAGGTGTTTATGTGGCGTATACAGGATGATCATGCGCGAAAGCCTGCCTGCTCAAGATCGAGAGTTGAATCTTAATGCTCCTTAATTCTGTCAAAAATTATACTAGCTATTAATTGGGCTTCGTCCAGCAGAACGCATATAATTCTTCAGTTCTTATACTCTATGAGTCCACAAAGTTATCCTTTTTTCGAAGCTTTGGTGATCATTCCATGCACTCCGTATAAGCGGTGAAGCAGTTCTGCCGATGTTTTTGACACCACTTGAAAGAGCTAGACGGAGAAACCACCAATATCCGCTTTTAGAGCTCTTTTTATTGCCATGAACTTATAAAGATAAACCTAGCCAACACAAACCCAAAGCTTTTTAAAAGAATTCTCATAAATTCAAAGCATTTGAGAACAACGACTATTACAAGGAAAGCAACAATATGTTAACTCGTTGAACTAAGGTTTAAACATTCAAATGCTTGCCGTGTTACATTTGATACTTTTAACTATACCATATAGATGCAGTATCTGAGCATCATCATATCTCTCTCGACTTGCAGCTTTAATTCCATTCATAATTAAATGTTATCTTTTATTCAAACCCAGTTGAGATGAATTCGTGCGATCCATTTACCTACTTAAATTTTGTTTGACCTATTATGGGTCAATAAATATAACCAGCCAATAGCACCATTGTATACTCTTTTAGACAATATGTTTTACAACTGTCCAGTACCAAAGTATAATAATTACCAATGGTTTGCGCCAGATATATCCAGAAATACCTTCTCTATGCCTAATTGGGACAGATGATGCGGAGACTTTTAGCGCATCTACACGTAATATTGTAACGCAACCTTCAGCACTACTAAGGTATCTAAAGTCTCTTTCGACAGTACTTAAGAAGCTGGAATGTTGTTAGGTAGGCTCAGAACTTATTTTTGGGGAGATTTACTCAGACTTCTACCACGTGTGTCCCTAACAAACGGAATCTTCCTCAGGACCAATAAATGCTAATTGGAATTCAGAAATTCCGCCTAGCCCCTTTCTGATTCATTGGCAATATTTTCTACTCTAGATACTTGTGGTTGATTTCTGTTGTTCAGTTTATAGTTGCTGGAGCTTCAACGATATCATTTCATGATGTGGAGGTCCCTATCTCACAACCAGGACTACGTTATAGAGCCTAGCACCAGAGTTTACACATCAAGCCATATACCTGACGTTTATTTCGAAAAATAAACTGCGCGAGAATCTATAGTTAGCTGACATTATCAACAGAGCTAACATGTCAATTTGAACTTACTGGCATAAGCATGAGCGGCAATAATTTGTGCGCTATGAACAAAATCGTAGAGTGGCCACATACCAACGCTGTCAAACCGATAATAACTAACATGATCTGGT
Source organism: Brachypalpus laphriformis (assembly GCA_945910035.1). Classification (NCBI taxonomy): domain Eukaryota; kingdom Metazoa; phylum Arthropoda; class Insecta; order Diptera; family Syrphidae; genus Brachypalpus; species Brachypalpus laphriformis. The sequence goes on from OX246754.1 coordinate 286,953,530, forward strand.
AAAGTTACCAAAAGTAGGAAATCAGAGCTAGTGCGTTACTTAGTCGGGATGTTCTCAACAGACTGTCTATGCACAACCTCAACCTTTACTTGAACTTAAGCCTATTCCATTCGAAATTAAAATCTTTGATTGAAGTAGCATCGACCCTAAATTCAGACATAGCGGTCACCTATTTGAACAATAAAGCCTGAGATCAAGTTCAGCATAGACATTTTGCATAACTTTTTTGTTTTTTCTTTTATAATACGCGCGCCGAGGGGGCCCATTAATACCCTTATACTGATGCTCAGGGCACGTGCAGATAGGAAAAGGAAGGAGAGGAACGAAGGAGATGCCGGTTTGCGTTGGCTTTAAATGTTGTAATGATTAGGAAATACAGAGGCAGGAAGATCATTCCACAAACGTATTGTTCGGCTTATAAACGAATCCCTATATTTGACAGTACGTCCGAAGTTGGGCTTGAGGGTAAACTGATGTGCATTCGAAGCGTGACGCGTATTGCGGGTGAATTTTTGAAGGGGGGGAATGCAACTGGCTATTTCGCTGGAGCATTTTTTATAGAAAAAGCGATAGAATAGGGAAAGACATCAGACATTTCTACGGTGTTCAAGTGAGACTATGGAGTTCAAAATGTCTCTATCACGAATTAATTTTAACGCGCGGCTCTGTACCCTATCTAGAATGTGCAGAACGGTCTTGCACCAGACCAGATATTGGCGTTATATTCCAGCTTTGAGCGGATGAATGCCTTGTAGATGAAGGTCAGATCAGAAGGGGTAAAATATTTTCTGCACCGCTTAAGGAATCCTAGACATTTTGCAGCATTTTTGGTGACCTCGAATATGTGATCGTTCCATCGAAGACGGTTATTGATGCACATACCGAGAATGGCAAGTCTTTCGGATTCAGCGATACAAGTACCATTCATGGATAATGGTTGAAGGTCTTGGTTTCGCTTGAGAGACAGAAGACAGATTTGTGTTTTGGATGCATTAAATTCCACTCTATTGATTGAATCCCATTTGGTTATGCTGTCCAAGTCGGAATTTAATGAGTTTAACATACGTTGCCGTTCCTCTTCTACGGCCGAAGAGCAGGGACGTGAGATAGGGAAGGAATATGAAAAACTGAGGGTACTGTCATCAGCGAAGAAATGGATTGGATTAGAAGTAGCAGACAAGAGGTCATTTATAAAAATGAGAAAGAGAGTCGGAGACAAAACTGAGCCCTGGGGAACACCAGCATTTATGTTGTGAATTGCTGACTTGAAGCCGTCCAAGACAACTTGTATTGAACGGCCCGAAAGGTAATTTCTAATCCATTGAAGAAGAAACTCATCGATGCCATATGCACGTATTTTCGACAAAAGAGCCTGATGCCAAACTCTGTCAAATGCCTTAGAAATATCAATCGCAACCATCTTTGTTTCTCTCTCTCTCTCTCTATCCATCCTTTCCAAACGCCCGCACTGTGTGTAAACATGTTAAAGGTATTCATAACCCTTTGAGTGTGCGCAAATTATAAAAAAAAAAAAAAAAAAACACAAGTGATAGAGAGATTGGTTCCACTTTTCGGTGAGATATGCCATCAGATCACCAGTGGACCTGTTGCTACGAAAACCATATTGCCGGTCATTGAGGGGTTTCCGTGAATCAAGATATTTCATAAGCTGACGATTTATCGGCGTTTCCATGACCTTGGAAAGAAGGGACGTTAGTGCAATGGGTCGGTAATTGGACGGGGAGGAAGATTCGCCTTTTTTAGAGACGGGATGGACAAATGCTGTTTTCCATCTACTCGGAAAGAGCCCAGACAGAAGCTTACGCAGAGGTTTTCCCAGCGTGGAAGAATACCTCTTCAGAACTATTGGGGAGATACCATCTGGACCAGCGGATTTGTGTATGTTAAGACCTTTAAGTACTCCTGCAACTGTATGAGTGCGAAAGTGGACTTGTCCCATGGAAAAGTCGACGCTCTCAAGTACAGGCGGAGATAAAGCGCTATCTACTATCGAAGTGGGCAGCAAGCAGATTGACTTTATCTAAGGAGCTGACAGCTGGAATGTCATTGTAAATGAGCGTTGGGATGGCAGGCGAGGCAGAATTATTAATATTTTTGACAAATGACCAAAAATGCTTACTACCTTTGGGACATTGTAGAATTTTTTGCCTCAATTTTTGGTCATATAAGAATTTTACACGTCGAATGAGAGCATTGCAGTCATTTCTGGCTTGTTTAAACTTCTTTCGGTTTTCCTCAGAATTGTTGGCTTTATAAGACCGGAAACTTACTTCTTTCAGCCTGATAGCCTCTTTGCAGCTCTGGTCAAACCACCAGTTTGCCTTAGGTTTGATGCTTTTTATTCTATTAGGAATAAAGGCATCTATACCTAAGAGGATGGTGTCAGTAGTCATATCAGCGACGGCATCCACATCGCTATCGAAGAAGCATAGCGACCAGTTAAAACTCCTAAAGAAACTGTTAAGGCCGTCCCAATTGGAACTACTGCTTTAGCAACAAATTCCTTGGCCAGAAGCACACCAAGACGGAACTACATAAACAAAATCTGGTTTCCTTTTGAAGCTTGACTGGAACAATCTCCACATCCTGACAGAAATCACTGTCATCTGCATTAAAAAGCATTTAACAACAGAATAACTCGTCTCCCCCTTTTTATAATTGAAAGACTCATTGTGAACCAAGGCCGATAGCTTTTAATTAATGCCATAGAAGCTTTGCATTCAGTCCGATGTCGCCCACCTATAACATCACAGGCCATGTGCTCCTGCATAGTAGTAACAATTTGATTCACTTCAGCATTTCGAATTAGATTACAATTGCAAATTCTCCACCACTGCTTTGACCAAAGGAGTGCCTCTTATCATTCGTATTTCTAATCTATAAGTGAACATCGAACAAGTCGTTATCCAAAAGCTTTTAAGAAACAACTGCTGCATATACGAGAAACTTCAGTTGAACTAATGAACCGCGATCTGTGACAAGAAATCTATTGTGCGCCATTCTGACGCTAGCCTTCGTTAGCCACTTCATTCAACTCAATTTCCACTAGAAACTCAAAGAATCTGTATTGGGTCTTAAAACGAACGATATTTCTACTCTAACTTGCAGGGTCTCAAACAGCTTGTCTTTGCGATAAACGGAAGTCTTCTCGGCTTTATCGCAGAATATGCCTAGCTCGAAGATTTATGTCCGTCGATTGCAATTTCTTTCTTTCTGCTTTGCCTTTGGGAGTTCCTTAAAGTTGTTAGCTCTTTTAGCTGTCTTACCCCCAGAGCCCTTTCTTGATCTTGCGTCCTCCTATTTCATCTTGGCGCTCTGGTCTTTCAAATGGAGTTGCACTTCCTACGACAACTCATCAACATCCACGTTATAATCTATACAACGTGGAATATGAGTATGTTTAAGCGCCGTGGCGTAATGTTTAGTGCGTCGGACCACTGCGCGTGAGGTTTAATGTTCGAATCCCAGAAAACACTTAAAAGTTTTTTCACGGTCCCATCTCTCGCGAACGTTTGACAAACATCCGAGAGTATTGTCATCACAAAAAGCATCTCAAAAACAAAATTTCCCTTAGGATACGGCACAAAACTGTAGGTCCCTTCCATTTGTGCGAAAAATATTACACACAACACGAGTGGTTGTGAGACGCTAGGCCTAGGCTGTTCATGGGCTGTTGCGCCATATATGTTGTGCGTGTAAACACTTCAATACCGTCTTAGAGTTAAGTGAAGTACATAGATGTGTCAATGCCTTGACTGCAACTTGGCTGTCTGGCATAATCGCAATGCCTTGCTTGCGATAGTTTCTGCCAATGGTAAACTAGGCATGGTTTTCTATGACGTGAATTTTCGCCAGAAATTTCCCAATATTTTTTGTTGATCTGAACAATCCTGCCGCGGCCTTAGCGGCTACCCTCGATTCGTACGTCACAGATTCGCTGGTTCATTATTTTTGTGAATAGTTTAGTGGCTAAAGTTTTGACAGGGCTGCATTTCTTGACTATATCATCTTTGAACATTTCAGTTAGAAAACAAGAGCCTTGGTTCCTGAATCCGATACATTTTCCTGCCCCCAATTCGTCTTTTGGAATTCTCGCTATTCCTTTATTTGTGACTCTTAAAATTTCTTAAATACCAGGTCTAAATAAGAAAAGCACCCCCTCGGTTGGCCAATCTTATTGCCCCTAACATATGTAGGTATACATACTAGTCTCCGTAATTTCTAGAGGTTTTTCATCGTAAAATCATCTTTACACCAAACTCACGCATCTTCTCGTTACGAACGTTAAACCGCTTCTGAACACCTTCATTTCAAAGGTCCACTCTGATTCTCATATTTCAGAAATAGGTCTGAGTCAGGTCAGATTAGTTGATAGTATTCTGTGAAGACTTTAATTAACGCAGATAGTCGACAAATTCTTCCTTAATTGAATTTACATAATTTTATTAAAATTACAAGTCCTTAAATTCGAACATTCCATGAATTAACCAACTAGAGACTAAAATAATTAATTTAAAAAGTAAAAAGCACACTAAACTTAAAAGATAAATCACATTAATTCGTAAAAAGCAAATTATAAAACTACACACTTATAAAATATTTACATATTTAAAATTTAATTTTATAAAACTATTTACAAGAGAAAGCTTCTTATAACTATCCTGTCACATCTATCCAAGTTCCTTATTGCTATTGCTATAGTACATCAATGTCATCCGCTTCAACATCGCCAGGTCATTCTTGGCTTCTTTCGTACGCTGATCTTGGCGTCCGCCTTGTGTCATCCTCCTCTCGATCGGGTCGTCTCTTTAAAATATTCAAGTCATTAACATTCTCTAAAAAACAATTATGTCCTGACAGTGTCTTCACGGTTTCCACATCTTTCTTCAGTTCTTCCATGTCGCGCTTCAGCTTGGCTCTGCGATTCTGGAACCAAGTAATGACCTAAACTCGTGCAAAAACACAAAAAACCCAGTTAGAATATGTAAACTTTAGGATACATTCGATTTAAAATACTCACCTGTGCATTTGAGAGTCCCAAGGATGCGGCAATTTCATCTCGATCCGCTGGCGATAAGTACTTCTGGTAGAGGAATCGCTTCTCTAGCTCAAATATCTGATGATTGGTGAATGCGGTGCGAGATTTCCGTTTCTTCTTCGGCTGTGGCCGGTTGGCGAAGAGATTCAGATGCGTTTGATCTGGAAAAGGAAAACAAAGCGGTGCTCATTAATCCTCAAAGAACAAAGCAAGGATATTTGTTTTGCGTTTGGCTTTCGAATTGTTGAAATCCCCGACAATCCCACACATCAAAGGTGCTAATTGATGTTATTTATGAACACCGATCGGAACTTATTTTTTATGGCACCCACGAAACGAGTTAACGAAATACAAATCAGGATTTTTATTTTTTATGTCGTTCATTAAATTTGTTTTTGGTCAGAGTGTAAATCAAGTCAATCAAAGGTGCCGGCCGGCACGGCAATCGACAGCAGTAAGTCAGATCAAAGGAGTTTTAATTGCTTTTCAACGAATCAAAATGCCGACAGGAATGTGCACTGTTGTTTGCTTTTTTTTCGCCGATCCGCGGCCGAGTGTGAGCAATGGAAAGGAGGTCGTTTTGAACGATTGCTTTAGCAGTATGGTTTAGTTTTTTTAGACAAAAATATAACAACGACTAGTTTAGGTTATGTAGATGGGTGCCTTGTGATATACGTCATTAGTCACTTAGACCAACACGGGTCCATTGTACCTATTTTATTTTTATCCAGGACACCTCCGCTGCAAAGAAAACTGCTGCTAGATACGGATATTGATTTCAGAGGGCCTATCAGCGCGGAAAGGAAAACTCCTGATTTTGAGCGCCCTAGATAGTGATATAAATCTCAGGAGGTATTTCAGCTCAATATGTCGTAAGTCCTTCAGCACAGTGAAGAAGTAACTACCAAGAGTCTTTATATTCTGTCACGTCGGCAGCCATTCGCACAGCAGATAACGGACAGATTCAATTTCTTCCGCGTCCTGCAGCTTCTCCACTAGTGATTGTCGGGTACGCTGATAAGCTATGCATGAACTCCAATTGCACAGTATCCTGTGATTATGCCAGAGATGACCCGCGTATAAGGTCACCTCATTGGCTCGTGTTACCTTATTAAGATGTCGTTTGCAGATTCTTACTAGCTTTGATATAATTGCTGTGGATTCCAGAACCTTAACAGCTGCCTGGGTATCAATGTGCACAGTAACTGATTTACCACCGATGCTGTCTTCGGTGATCATTCTCGCAGCCTGAATGACGGCTGTGATTTCAGCTTGAAAAATGCTGCATTCGTTGTTAATTCTGAAGGAACGATTGCCCAACTGGTTCAGTCAGATTAACAATAATGCCTTCGGTATGCTGCTCAATACTGCGAAAAATATTCAACGGTTATTTGAAGTCGAAAGTGCTTGAGGACAAATAAAGAACGGAACACCTTATTATTGCAATCACCCACAGAAATGAACAAAACTTATTTTGACAAATTTAACCGTGCATGGCAGACGAACTCACCAGGCAGGGCACTAGCCTGCATGCCGAGTTACAGTGAAACAGCTGCTTAACCTCAACACTTCAATGTAACCATTACTGATAGATCTGGCCTAAGCTGGATCAAAAACGGTCGAATTGCCTTTATTGTCTCATTACAACTGTAGTAGGTGTCATTACAGGGCACTGCATCATTTGAAGGCATGGCCTCCTCGCAAACGACTTCTGTCGAAGCTGTATGGACGAGGAAGAGGAAGAAACCATACTACACCTCTTTTATACGTACCAGGCTCTTCGGCTCGTAGAAGATTTCACTTAGGAGCTTTTTTCTTCGACTATTTAGGCGGATTGGCTAACGTCAACATCTGCAGCATCCAGCGTTTCATAACCAGTTCAAAATGGTTATAAGAGTAGTTCTGGGGATCATAGATCTATGTGGTATTACAGTGGAGCTTTCCTGGTCCAATTGAAGCTGCATCTAATGCAGCCTGCCACAATAACTTAATCTAATCGTCTGCATGGTAAAGCGAAAATAAATCTGCGCTCAGAGTCACCAAGGGGTTAGTACACACAGGTTGCATCGAAGCCTGAATTTTCGGACGATACATCTGCATAGATATATTTACCATCACATCGGTTGGAAAAATGGGATCTAAATGAAGAAAGATATAAAATCGACTAACTAGCAATGAGCAACTGACCACATGAGCGATGAAGTGCAAGAGTTCAAGAAAATACAAGGACCATATGGTATTTCTATCGGCAAGCTAATTGAAGTTCAGCATTTCCGAATGGGTTTGCATGCTCTCCAGATCATCCATTGTTGCTGGTTTGTTGACAAAGGCCAGAGACTTAATGTAGCCCTAAAGAACAAAAGGCTTAGGGTGTAAAATCGCACAATCGTAGTGGCTAAGGCAAACCATGTGCTACTCGTACTACAGATTGTTCTGTGATCATATCATATTATGTATTATAAAAGAAAGACAGTAAATTTCTTTTTTTTAAATCGAGTACATGCTCTTTAACCCTTCTGTCAATGGATGTTTTAAAACCTTCCCATCAATGGAATAGGTCTGGCTGGACCTTCATACATTTTGTATGAAAATTGATGGAACTCAATGAAATAATTGAATTTTTTCTTATTTTGGACAAGTTATTATTTTTATTATTAATTTAAAGTTTTTTTTAACATAACATTAATATTACGAAGTATTTTCTTGATTTATGGCATTTATGTAACTGAATACTGTGCCGTTAACAGACAGGCTCTTCGCAGGCAGTGCATGCAAATCTGGTTTTCTTTTGTATTTTATCGTTTCTACTGCAAATTCTACACGACTTTTTTTAGCCCGTTGATGTCTGGCTACTGCTGGGCTGTGGAATCCTATTTTGCAATGGTGCTCCGAAGAAAAATTCGATGCCATTTCGAACGGAAAACACTCCTATTATCCTTGGATCGTTCATCCTGGCTTCGATCTGAGGGGTCACTAACTGCTCAATCAAAGAATGCAAAAATTGTCGTCGTGCATTGGTTTTGTTCGTTGCACTCATATCATTTACTTTTTTATAAATTATGAAAGATGCTAATGTTGCGACATCCAACATGTTGTAGAAAAAAGCCATTGGCCATCGCTTCGTCAGTCGTTTACATGTATATTCTCCCAACATTTGATCCATGACGTCGACGCCAACTTTATGTTTGTTGTAAAACAGAATTGCTTCACTAATATATACCCACAAACTGATGAAAAATAACTACCTGCAAGAATGATGCCTTCAGTCTCATATATACCCACAAACTGAACAAAAATAACTAACTGTAAAATTCACTAATGATCTAATTATCTGGAAGTAGTAGGCAATAAACGATTTACAATCAAATACGGAATGTTCAAGTGACCCAGTGGCCTGCATACGTCATACATATAAGTAATTAGTGGAAAACTCCAGGCAGTTGCATATTTTTGCAAAATACCGCAATAAATTATTTTGTTTATATATAATGCACTAAACAAAACTAATAATTACTTGACGGACTTAGGTAAAAAGAGTTTTTTTTTCTGTTGAAATGTTAAATAAATACGTTTCTCCATACAATATGTAGCAAGGTCTGGCCAGACCTATTCCATTGATTCTAGGGGTTGTTGTAGAAAAACTTTTTTTTTCTCACCCACTTAGATTTACAATTTATTGTCCACATTAAAGCATTGAAAATATGTACGCTGACAAAGTCAGGAAATTTGGTAAAGATAGCTACACAGTCAATTAGGAAAAAATGGTTTCGAAAATGGAAAAGGTCTGGCCAGACCTACTCATTGACAGAAGGGTTAATATGGCAGTATGAACAAATAAATGAAATAAAAAGAAAACAACAAGTCAGTTCTTTGTTAGAAAAATATATACATATACCTATGTTATACATAGTATATTGCATTTTTTTTATTTGCGGTTTAACAAGAGAAAGCAATTTCTCGAATGCATTCCTACTCAGCCAGAAGTTTTCCTTAAACTGGTACTTGTCATAAACCTCAACAAGTCCGTCCACATAGCCTTCCATTTTTACAATACTTGCACACTGGCTCTGTGCAATTATTATAAAAAAAACGTATACCCGGCGTGCGTTGCTGCGCCTGTCTCACTCAAAATGCAGTTGTGGGCAAACTGCTGGACCGGTTTTGACCAAACTCAACAGGGCCAATATCGGACCACTGCGCGTGAGGTTCCATGTTCGGATCCCAGAAAACACCAAACAAGTTTTTTCCCAGTCCGAACGTTTGACAAACATCCGAGAGTATTGTTGTCATAATAAAGCTGCTCAAAAACAAAATAAAATTGATACGGCACAAAATTGTTGGTACCTTCCATTCGTGCGAAAAATATAACTAACGCACACAAAACGAGTGGTTGCGAGAAGCTAGGCCAAGGCCCTTTATGGGCTGTTGCGCCAAATATGTTTGTGTGCATAATATACCCTCAACTTCAGAAGTAAATTGAACAGCAAATTGGGAGAAGATATATAATCGAATCTTGATAGGATTGTTAAGGCCAACGGGCATTCTACATTGGAGGGGTATCATTTCATTCAGTTAGAAATTTTAGGGATATTAAAAACGTGCAATCGTACCTGGAGGCTTTTGCTAATTTCTGTCCCAAAAATGCACAGTGAGAATTTTGCTCAAATCGAAAAAGAAGTCTAAATCACTGTGAACTACACCACCTCGAGTAGAAAAATAGTGTTCTGTGGCAAATATTTTTTTTCGAGAAGATGATGTGCCTTCCATGAGGGGTGAAAACGTGTTCCGGACCTAAAAGGTAAAAACGAAACACTTACGGATTCAACACGGTGCTTGACCATGATTCTTTCAGGCGAACATTTGACATAAAGAACGAACTGACATCTTATTTAGAAAACGAAGACTTGCTAAAAACAAAAAAATTGTTACCGTACTTCTAGGTGATTCAATTACTATACTATCTGTTGAAGTCCTGAACGTCGCCAACCGTTTTGAGAGGTTTCGCAGAAGCTGCAAAGTTTAGATAGATAAATCATTATAACTGCTCAACTATTCTTAGAATACTCCCATACTTGTATGCCTATAGTAAAGGATTCTAAGATTGGCCATTGGATTACGGTACATCCACACGTTTGCGGTAATTTGCAAAAAAAAAAAGTATAATAACGACGCTGATTCGACACTGCTTTCTAAATTAGAATTGAGTGAACATTTACAGATTTTTTCTTCAAATTTAGAATAGGAGTCAACCTTTCTAATCACCAAAATATTTATTTTAAAATGAAATCATTCTATCCACGAACGAAGAAAAATGAAAACAAGTTAGTGCGCAAAGGTCGACTAAATATTTCTTGAAACTCAGCGCACTCATATATCAACAACAAATTTTATTGACAGCTTTAATGAATAGATGCTGAGGAATGAGGTGCCGACCAGTGAATATCAAATAAATCATTCTCTATTCACCATGACTATGTATCTATTTTATCTTGCACGATCTGTGTGTTAAGACAGTTTGGTTTTCCTCAAGCTTATAATAATGTTGCTCATAAAAATGATGAATTTATGACGGATGCATATGAAAGTTAACACAGGTGAACTATTGAATTCCATTTCACCACAGATTCGACACGAATGCCTTAAAATAACTTCAAATACACATTAGACAATGGCTATGATTTTGAAATATATCCAGCGCTTAAAATATTGACTTCTGCAAGTAGAAGAATGTATGCGCATTACTGCAATAAATGACTACCTCTTCAGTTGAGGTCCGAAATGCAATCTAGAAGGAAATATTCGTTATTTTGGATACTCATTCATACTCGATATTTAAAGACTCAAATGTATTTGAAAAAGCGTTGATCACCCCCACTATATACGTTCATCTATTACACCATGAGCACGTAGCAGAATCACCAGGCTATCAACTTCTGTCCAAAGGTAACAGGCACATATATAGCCGATTGGCTTATCTCTATAGGCAGCTACCAAACAGGAGGTCTAGAAAAGTACCAGTACGTTTTTTGTAAAATGCACTGAATAGTAGATGCTATTAAGACTGTTACAAAATGAAAACTACTGTGGGATAGTGACATTAGACGTTAAGAATGGTTCCATCTCTGGAAACTGGGACTAGTCCATTTTGAAGTACTTTAGAATAAATCGAGTACATGAAAATATATTTAATTAATATGGTAAAGCACTATTTTAGAATTAGAGTCTCATTATACCACCAACGACTTTACTTACTTACTTAGGTGGCGCTACAGTTCGGGGTGAACCTGGGCCTCAACCAACAAGCCTCTCCATTTAGCTCGGTCTTTAGCTAATTGCCTCCAGTTGCGCACTCCAAGTTGGTCGAGGACCCCTTGAACTTGTGCGCACCACCTACGGCGATGATTCCCTCTACTGCGTCGTCCCTCCGGGTTAGATTCGAAGACTCTGCGGGCCGGAGCGTTGGTGTCCATTCGCTCTACATGTCCTAGCCATCTCAGACGTCCAATACGCAGTTTTTTGACTAGGTCGATGTCGCTGTACAGCTCGTATAGTTCGTGATTGAATCTTCTCCTCCAAAACCCGTCAACACAAACGGGACGGAAAATCTTACGAAGAATTTTTCTCTCGAAGCGACCAAGGATATCTTCATCCTCTTTTAATAAAGTCCATGTTTCAGCGCCGTAAAGCAGGACTGGGATGATCAAGGTCTTATATAGAGTCTCCTTAGTTGTTCGAGATAGGGCTTTACTGTTGAATTGCCTTATAAGCCCAAAAAAACAGCGATTGGCAAGAGTTATTCTTCGATTGATTTCTACGCTGATTTTGTTAGAAGAATTTATAGCAGAGTCAAGGTAGACAAAGTCCCTTACTACCTCGAAGTTATAGCTGCCCACGGTGACGTTTTGTCCAATTCGTCGGTGTTGGTTTTCCCTTCTAGTTGACAGCATATACTTGGTTTTGCCCTCGTTTATCGCCAAACCCATTTTGGCCGCTTCCGCCTCAATGCTTGCAAAAGCACCGGTGACAGCCCGCTGAGATCTTCCGATAATGTCTATATCGTCGGCGTATGCAAGCAGTTGTACAGACTTGTAATAGATTGTGCCTCCGGTGTTGGCTGTGAGTTCCGCACAATCCGTTCAAGTACAATATTGAATAAGTCACATGACAGCGCGTCACCTTGTCTAAAGCCTTTTTTGACATCAAAGGTCTCGGTGAGGTCATTACCGACCTTGATGGAGCAGCGAGCGTTCTCGTTTGGTAGGGATGTCAAAACTAGACATGGCTCTATAAAGCTCTTCTCTATAGATGCTGTCATAGAAGGCCTTGAAATCGATAAAGAGGTGGTGAGTATCGATTTGGAATTCTTGGGTTTTCTCCAGGATCTGCCGAAGTGTGAAGATTTGATCGATGGTGGACTTTCCTGGCCTGAAACCGCACTGATAGGGTCCAATCAGGCTGTTGATAAAGGGTTTCAGGCGTTCACACAATATCGCAGAAAAGATCTTGTATGCGATGTTGAGGAGACTGATGCCTCTATAATTGGCGCAGTTGAGGGGGTCTCCTTTCTTGTGGATCGGGCAAACGATGCTGAGATTCCATTCATCAGGCATACACTCGTCTGACCAAATATTAGAAATGAGTTGGTGTATGCACTCTACCAATTCATCCCCAGCTGCCTTGAAAAGGCGGCCGGTAAGCCGTCAGGTCCAGCAGCCTTGTTGGATTTTAGCTTGGATATTGCTATCCTTACTTCGTTTTGGTCAGGTGGACGGAAATTTTGACTATCATCGTCTATGTTGAATGGTTCATTCTGCCTGACAGCGGGATGTTGGTCTTCGTCGCCGTTATACAGTCTGCAGAAGTAGTTTTTAAGTTTTAATGTAGCAGGATTAAAAAACAAGCAATTATTTGTGGACTTTTTTAATTATATAAAGGAATTTGATATTTTTGTATTGTTCGAAACCCATATAACAGATTACGAAGTTACTAATTATAAGAGTCTCTTTATAAACTATGAATTAAAATGTATACCAGCTGTAAAAACAAATTTATATGGAAGAGGGAGTGGATGTGAACTATTTGGATACCGCAAGCAGCTGCAAGGAGTAGCGATTGAATTTAAGAGGGTGGAAGAAACTTCTGTGCTGGAAATTAAAAACGACAATACCATCCTCCATATAGTGCCCGTGTATCTAAACGGAAGTCATTGGGAGCGTGATTTTGATAACCTAAGAGACCTGCTAAATTCTTTAGAATCAACAAACATAATATTAATCGGTGACTTTAACGGAAGAATAGGTTTATCGCAAAATGATTTTGCTAGTGGTTTTGATTCATCATATTTAAATGTAAGCCGCAACTCAAAGGATGAAATCAGCGATACTAAGGGTGCCAGGATCCTCGAACTAGCAGACGCTTTCGACTGCCGAATTTTAAATGGAAGCTGTAAAGGTGATCCACATGGGGAATTAACTTTTCTTCGCGGAACAGCTTGTTCAGTCATTGACTACTGTTTCCTTTCCGGATCTTGGATTTCTTCACTCAGCGAGTTTAGAGTAGCGATGAAAACATTCTCCGATCACATGCTCCTGGAGGTTACGTTTAAAATGTCTGCTGCGTCAAATGTTACAAACATACCGCAGTTGGGGCTATTGCCCAAGATAGCATGGAGAGATGAATTTCGAGAATTGTACCAACAGAATCTTACCACAGAACTCGTAAGTTTTCACGAATCAAACACTTCCTTTAGTATAGAAGCGTTAACGGAGATAATTAGGAGAGCTGCCCCGCAAAATGCTCTAACGAGAAGAAATGGCAGATTAAATAAACAAAAATGGTTTGACAATGAATGCATTAGGGCTAGGGATGCATCCTTTGCATTCCTTAGATTACTACGCACCAGCAATTCCACTTCATTTAAAGTCCTTTACGCGATGGCGAACAAATATTTTAAAAATCTTTGCTTTTCAAAAAAGCAAGAGTATGATCAACGAAACATAGATCTACTAAATGGAGCAAGATCCTCAGCAGAGTTCTGGAAGGCTGTGAAGATCGTCAATGGAAAGAGGAATACTATCAGCCTGGGATTGCAAGCAGATAAGCTGAAAGACCACTTCAAGAACCTTCTCAATGCAACACAAACCTCGCCATCATTCCATTATGCAGCTCCTCTGATTGTTGATGAATTTTTAGATGCACCGATCACGGAAGATGAAGTCCTAATTGCTATTGAGAATGCTAAAAGGAACAAAGCCCCAGGAGAAGATCGTATTTCTTTCGAATTCTACAAGAATTGTACGTCAGAATTTCTAGCAGCACTAACGTCGGAATTCGACCAAATATTTAAAACAGCGAAAATCGATAATATACCCGTTGCACAAGAAAGGCGACTACGAGGACCCAGCTAATTATCGGGGTATATCATTCTTAAACACATCGGCTAAGTTGTTTGCCGCAGTACTTTTCAACAGGCTCACTTTGTGGGTCGAAAATAAGGACATTTTGCATGAATACCAGGCAGGGTTTAGGCGAAATTATTCAACCATCGATCAAGTATTCTCACTCATAAGTATCGCAGAGGATTATAAGAAGAATCACAAAAAACTATATGCATTTTTCGTAGACTTTCGAGCCGCCTTTGATACTATAGCCCGCGATGCGCTTTTTTATAAGCTCTATAAGATTGGATTTTCAACAAAGGTAGTTAACGTTTTGAGGGCTATGTATGACAATAACGTGGCCTACGTCTGGGATGGGATCCACTTATCAGAGGAGTTTCAAACTTCAATGGGCGTTAAGCAAGGATGTGTCCTAAGGACTTTGCTGTTCGTTCTATATGTTAACGATTTAACAGAAGCTGTAAGAGGTGGTATAGATATAAATCGAACAAAGATCCCTGCTCTGTTATTTGCTGATGATATTGTCTTCTTCGCAGATACAGTGGACGGCATGCAACTCATGATAAATAGACTAGAAAGTTATTGTAACACCTGGAACTTGTCTGTTAACTTAACAAAGTCGAAGATGATGATCTTTAGAAGCGGAGGTGGCAGGTATTCGCGAGGAGAAAAGTGGTCATATCAGAGTGAGCAAATAGAAGTTGTCCGCGAATATAAGTACCTAGGTGTGTTGATTGCATCCAACCTGAGCATGAGTAAGCATTTAAAATCCAAATTAGCGGAAGCTAAACGAGCAATTGGTTCTGTTTGGGGAAGTTGCATCAACAACAAAAACGTTACGCACACTGCGAAGCTAAAAGTATTCCGTGCAACTGCAACCGCCATTCTCCTTTACGGAGCACAAGTATGGGGATACTGTTCATTTGAAGCTGTTGAAAAGTTCCTTCGCTACTTCATAAGGAGAATATTTAAGCTGCCGAGCAATTCACCCAACTACATGCTCCATCTTGAGACCGGTATAGCACCTCTGTTCTTGGATACACTCAAGCTCCACTTCGACTACGTGGTAAGAGTTATGGCAATGAAGGAGGAAAGAGTGCCGAAAATTGTGTTAACTCAGATGCTAACGACTAGGGGAAAGATCATTCAAGAATGGGAAAGGCTAGCAACGGATTGCGGGTTGGATTTATTGATTGCTCCCAACGAGCAGCCAGCATCAATGAAACAAAAGTTCAACATTCTGTTACAGAAAACCGGCCAAAAAATGTATGACAATTATGTCAGAGAAGCTAAGTCATCACAATATAGAGCATATTACAGCAGGCTAAATCACTTTCTGTGCCACAGAACATATTTCTTAGCAGACAAAAAGTCAGAAATGATGAGCATCATCTTTAAAATAAGAGGAGAACTCCTACCCCTTAACTATGTACCCCATCGCCCCGAACTTCCCTTACTGTGTAACCTATGCAATCGCAAAGAGCGAGAAGATGTGTATCACTTCCTTGCAGTATGTCCCATTCTAAAGGAATTTCGCATTAACTTTTTTGGAACACATTTACTTGAGCTGGAAGAAGCGATGAGCATACTAAACGGAGACAGAGGTTGGGATTTACTACATAGGTATACCGTAAATGCTCTACGTTATCGAAGCTGTATTCTTGAAGAAAACTTTTAAAATGCAAGCTATCATCGCAAATATTTTTTGAAATAATTTGAAATAGTAGAAAAGACAAAAAAATCATACATATGTGCTTTTATCTTATTTTATTCATTTATTTATTTTTTAATGTCAGTCTGGTAGACGGCCTTCAGCCAAACCAAATAGACTTGCTAACCTAAATACCAAAAATTTGTAAATATTTTTTTCTATGAAAAATAAATAGTCTAACTAACTAAACTAACTAGAAGTAGTTTTTCCATATTCTCAGCACCGACTGTGATTCTACTACGAGGTTTCCATTTTCATCTCTACAGGTTTCTGTACGGGTATTACTTCTCTGACACGTTCTTTTTACCTTTTGGTAAAACTTCCGTACATTGTTCCTGGAGTATAGACTCTCGATATTCTCAAACGCGCGCTTCTCATGCTCTTTCTTCTTCTTTTGGAGAAGCCGATGTTCTTCCCGTCTCTTTTGCTCGTAGAGCTCACGAGCAGCTCTCGTCTTCCTTTGCAGCGCCGCTTTGTATGCCTCTTGTTTTGCTGCATGCACTCGCCGGCATTCTTCGTCAAACCAGGGGTTTCGCGGTGGTGGTCGAGCGAGACCCAACACATCAGTCGCGGCGTTTCTGATGGCATGTTGGCAGCGTTGCCACTGGTCTTCGGTACTTGATGCTGGCGGCAAAGGGGTGATTGAGAGATTTCGGGATACGCGTTCAGCGAAGAGTCTGGCGGTCTCTTGCGATTGTAGCTTTTCGACGTTAAATTTTCTCACAGTAATTCTTCTTTGTTGCTCAGATTGGGATATCTACCACCAACGACACAGCACCGAAATAAAGGAAAAGACCCCAGCAAGTGACTGTACTAGGACTGCTACTCTGAAACAAAATGCGCAATGATGTTCGGAGGCTCGAAGTTCTCAATCTAGACACAATCATTGATACTCGTATGTAGACGATGTAGTGGTCTCGAAATTCTTGGATGAATTAGTGCAGATCTGCAGACCTAAAATCTATTAAAAATTCGACTAGACTGCTGTGCGAATGTCATGCCCTCGACGACAGAAGAATTAAAAGCCTTGGTAGTTACATCTTCACTAAGCTGAAAGACTTACGTCACAGGGCACCCACCTACCTAAGATAACTTACGAGTTTCCACTAAATCTTTTTGACAGCTCTTGACACTACTAGCTCGAGGCGTATATGCCCATTCTATGCAGCCCTAAAAGGGGAAGAGGGTGTCAGAGGGTATCATAATGACAACGGCGAAAGTTTTGTGGATTTCAGCAATGCCAACCGCATTGTGATAGGTGGCACCACATTTGAACACAAGACCTGCCACAAAGTCAGCTGGGTTTCCAACGACAGGCAAGCAACCTCCAATCAAATTGACCATTTTGCCAACAATTTCACCGCCGTAGTCTCCTGGACGTCTGAAACAGGCGAGGGGCAGATGTGGGGTTAGTACGAGATCACCGTCTTATGATAGCTACTCTCCAACTACGCACTGCTGCAATTCGAAGATCCCGCCAAAAACACAAGAATGCCCAAGTTTAACATCGATAGACTTAGTGATCCCTCAGCGCGCCAACAATAAAGGGTGCACCTTTCGCAAGGTGTGGAAGCAATCAGCACCTCACTGCCCATTGGTGTGCTGTGAAAAATGTTTTTATATCTGGTGCTGAAAGAATTGTCGATCGATCGCAGGGAAGACATAGGGTGCGGCTTCCGAGGATACCTGGAAACGAATTACCGAATGAAACCAGCTGAAAGCTCGCATTGCAGCTACCCCAGCAGCAGGGAGAAGCGAGCTAGAATCTCCATATCGCATAAAAATGAGAGAAGTTCAGCGTAGTGTGCGACGTGATAGGCGCAACTACATCAACGCGCTAACTACAGAAGTAGCAAAAGCTACACGGAGGTGCGACCGCAGAACCGTCTATAGAATCACCAAAGAGCTGACGGGTGCTCGCAGCTCCAGCCAACACACAGTGAAAAGCCTAGACGGCTCCTTGCTCGTTTCGGATGAGGATCAGTTCAAGAGGTGAAACCACGTATTCGCTAGCGATATGCTCCCATATCAGACTGACGTGTCCGAGGTGAGAAATGCCCGAATACGCACCACGACTCCCTGATGAAATCATTAACGCGATCAAGGCACTCAAAACCAACAAGATGGTAGGACTTGACGGTATTCGAGCAGAGCTCTTACGAGCAGCGCCCACAACATCGGCTGAGCTTCTGCTTCCACTTATAGGGAGACCTTGGGAAGCTGAGAGCTTTCCTAACGAGTGGAAAAAGGGAATAATCGTCAAGCTTCCTAAGAAAGGAAATTTAATGGAGTGCAGAAACTGGAGGCGTGTCTGCGTGCCGTCTGCTGTAGCTAAGATTATAGCTAAAATCATCCTGGAGCGAATCAAACAACATCTCGAAGACGCACTCGATGCCGAACAAGCAGGTTTCCGCTCTGGATCCTCTTGTGTCGACCACATCAACACCCTGCGGATTATCATCGAACAGCGCGTTGAATATGGATCGCCACTTCACCTGCTGTTCATCGATTTTGAAAAAGCGTTCGATAATGTCAAAAGGGAGTTTATTTGTTGTGCCTTACGCAGGAGAGGTATTCCCGATAAACTAATTGCTATTATCAAAGATACATATGAAGGCTCCAAATGTCACATTCTGCACAGGGGAAGGTTGTGTCAGGAATTTGAGATCCAAAGTGGGGTAAGACAAGGCTGTATCTTTTCACCAATACTATTCCTAATGGTGATTAGCGATGTGCTTCATGCAGCTTTGTCAACGGGAAATGGACGAATCGATGGATTCTTACATCCCAACTGAAACATCCGGACTACGCTGACGATATGTGCTTACTCTCCCACAGAATTATGGACCTCCAACAGACGTGAAGAGGGAGGCAGGCGTCGTCGGCCTGAAAATGAATACGACAAAAACTAAAATTATCAGTCTTGGAACAAACTCATCGCAGCGTGGGCGCCGTGGCGTAAGTGGTTAGTGTGTCGGATCACTAAGCATGAGGTTCCAAGTTCGAATACCAGAAAACACCAAAAAGTTTTTCACGGTCCCACCTCTCGCGAGCGTCTGACAAACATCCGAGAGTATTGTTGTCACGAAAAAGCTTCTCAAATCCCCGTTTCGGACTCGGCATTAAACTGTAGGTCCCTTCCATACGTGTGAAAAATATAACGCACACAACATGAGTGCTTGCGAGAAGCTAGGCCCTGGCACTTTAAAGAGCTGTTGCGCCAAATATTTGTTTGTAACAAACTCATCGGCTGGACAACTGGTAGAGAGAGAAGAAGATTTCCAGTATCTTGGGAGTTTTGTCTCGACCGATGGTGTAACTGAACTGGATATAGCCAACAGGATCGCCAAAGCAAAGTCCGCGTTCGGGATGTTGTCCAAAGTATGACGAAGCAATGCAATCAGTTTGAACACCAAGCTAAGACTGTTCCGCTCCAACGTTGAATCCGTTCTGTTATATGAATGCAGCACGTGGTCACGAGAGTGATCACTTCTATCGCCAGAAAGCTGGAAACATTCGTCTATATCTTAAGGATTTTCTGGCCCAATCGTATCTCTAACGAACGCCTTTACGAGAGAATGGGTCAGGAACCAATAGGCGCAACCATCCAACGACGGAAGTGGCAGTGGATTGGTCACAAGTTCCGAAAGGGTAACAGTTCCATAGCGAACTATGCTATGCAATGGAACCCTTTAACTCAGGATGGCAGAAGACCTGGTGGTCCGAGGAAAACATGGCGTAGAACAGTCGAGAAGGAGACATTGCAGTTGAGAAAAAGTTGGGGAGAACTCAGACACATTGCCAGAAACCGTACACGATGGCGCATAGGCATAGTAGAGGCCCTAGGACCCACAAGGGGATACAGGACATAAGCAGGGTATCATAGTATCGAAAGGGTGACTCTTCTTCCTGTCCCACTTGTAGTGAAGAAAGTGCAGACTCGATCATGAAAATGCGTAGAAAACGTCAGCTCATACTTCGTATGACTTCTACGCAAGAGAAGGGAATTACTCTTCACATGGCAGTTACTACTGTGAAGGAACTGTGCTAAATAAAAGACCACGCAAACCTCAATCCCAAGCCTCGAAGATGGACATGATAAATGAACATCACGTAGTTACCAATTGTAAAATATGTCGCGAAAAAATACCTGGGCTATCAACAAGAACAATGGAGATGATATTTAGCGGGTAAGAATTCTCCACTCCGATGGACACTGAGTCACTGGTGTCTTTCTCAATATTTCCACCGAAAAACAAAAAAACGATTATTTCTTAAAGCATTTTGAGCATTTTTTTTCGCTGCTACACACACTCATAGAGCATACCCTACCTACCAGGACAACAGACGATGATCTTAATTTTAATTGCGAAGACGTAATCTTCTGACAGACTACTCCATTATTTTGTATAACATGTTCATAATATTTGACTTAAATTGAAATATTGCACCTTTATTAAAATTACAAACACAAGATCGGCTTCTGTGAGATCTCAAACCACGATAATAGCACACTCCCTGACTCCATTTGCAAAATGTTGGTACCAAAACATTAAAACGAAAAGTTAAGCTGAAATAATTGCTTCTCTTCGTACTCACAACAAACAGTGGGACTGTAAATTTCCTTGGAAAGTCCAATTATTTACTAAATCCACATCTTATAATTAATTTCGAATCTACTATTCCCCACACAATTGTTTGCGCAAACTATACACCCGCCAACACTAAATCTCAATTAAAATTGCATAATTCAGGAATAAATTTTCACCTGAGGCAAACATGACTCGCCAGGTTTACGTCCTAATTAATTCCTCAAAATTAAGAACTAACCATGTACACCAATACACACATACGCACGCAACCAACCCTGGTAGGTGCTGTAGATTGAAATGGATAAATAGCCTAATGGATGGATACCGGGAACCAACCCACCTATCAACCCCCATCAACCAGGTGGAACGTGATGGATTATTAGCGTAATTAGAAAATAATATGAGTGCCTGTGTGCCCAATTAGACACACACTTGACGTTGCCGCCAGTGTTGCCGTCGGTTGGACGATGAGATCTTCTCAACAAGCCCCCTCCGCACCGAACCAACCAGTTTTGTTCCATTTGCCATTGATCTAACCGAGAAAGTGTAAGCCAAGACATACACACAAAAGCCAATCGGTGAAGCTGATAGAATTGTGTCAAAGCCAGTGCCGCGCCGCACACGCAACGCGTCAACTTTCATGCGACTACAATGAGTTGTTGAATTTATTAATTAATTAATTAAAACAAATTTGCCTGAAGCACGAGACCGTGCTGCGAGCACAATGTACGCCATTTTTCGGATTCTTTTGTGTCTATTGTATGACGACGTGACCAGGTATGATGGTCATGGTTCGGTGGGTCTCCTGCTTTAACAAGATAAATGGACTGACCGCGAGCACTAGTACTCAATGGCCAACAACCACGATGACGATGTGGCCATTTGAATTGGAGAAATGGAAGTGCACATTGATATGGAATGGGACATGGACATGGTAATGGAAATGTATGTAATAATGTCGTAAGCGGGTCTAATTGTATCTACGAGTATATGGAGATGTATGTGCGTTCAACTGAAGGAGTCTCGGTTAACATGCAATTGCGCGTTGAAGAGAGAAATGCACTGCGTGCTTTATCATAGTGAGATCGCAAAGTGTTGAACTGCCGTTTGAGCACTTGGTTGGCGGCATGTTACTAGTTGGGCTGCCATGGACGCGCATTAATTAGAAGGCATTGGTGAAAGGCACCTTAAACAGCGTGGGAGGCTATATATTTTCTAACGTGCTCAGGAGGGACTACGGCGGCTTCTGAAAAACAACCATTCATCACTGAATTAATTGGACCACTACTGTGATGAAGTTGCGTATACGGAACTTGTTTATGTGACATGAAATCTTGACTCATGAGATACGAGCTAAAGTACACGTTTCTTCATCCAATTGCAGGAAACTATTATAAATTTCTGTTAACTTGTTAGTGAAACCAGCGCTCCACCTACTATCATGTTCTTTGATGATTTTGAAGTACGTCATTTTCAGTTGTTACTAAGATTGTCTGCAGCTTTATTATAAGTACTTGAAAAGTTTTGAAAACTCCGAGCTTAGGATATGGACTACCAGTTAACTTCTATCCAGGAATCGAATGAATGGTTGTTATACCCCAACGCCCTATCAATTGTACTGACTGCATCGAAATATGTTTGTCTTAAATTTTGCCCAATATAAAGGACCATACTGCTTCTAAGCATCTCCTCATAACACCCAAATGATTATTAGTTAAGGAATTCACATATTTTCACTTACTATTTGCTTATTTTTCGCATAAAAATAAGAGATAATGTGGTACGTGAATGTATTCCAGAATATATTTTTTTATATTTAATTCTGTATTTTTGGAAAACCTTTTCGTCAGATTGACACCAAAACCAAGATATTTTCAGTTCTTGTTAGGTCCTAATATTCATACAATACTTCAAGTGAAACTCTTTAATATTTCAATCAACGAGTGATCGTTATGTTCAGGAATCCAGTGGAGTATGACCAAGTTTTTCTTAGTTAACTCTGAAAGCATTTTGGCTGTCCACAGAATTAGCTTTGATTTAACAGTGGCCGAGCCATAAAAATAACTTAGCTATCAGAGAAGATGAAGATGGCTTCGCCACGAAAGTTATGTAAAGTCCTTACGAACAACTTCTGCGTTATGCAGGTAATAGAGATTTTTAGACCAAAACAAGACTTGGAATATATAGAGCTTAATATAAAGATTCAAGCGTTCACACTTTAATATTAGATACACGACTTTCCGGCGTCAGATGTGAATACATTGAACTGAGAATGTTAACATGACACATAGTATACTTTATTCGGCTTTTCTAAGTGGAATGCCCATCCCATATACATCTTGTATCTAGCCAGCCAAGAACTACTGATCACTACAAACTGGCATAATCTTCAAGGAGAACACTTAAAAAATAAGTAAATTGATGCAGAATGAAGCTAGACGTTTGTAGTTGAATGTCACTCCGATTATGAGCACCCGTCTTACGAATTCTGATGGAATCTTCGTTTGGATTATGTGTAATGTTGCTATGGTCCCATATGAAATGGAGATGGAGATATGATGCGCTATCTAAATCCAAACCAGTAAAAAGGCTTTTGTTCAAACTTACTTTGTAAGTTTGCTCTAGCTGTGTTATTGGTTTTCGAAGTTATTAGCTTCTGCAAAATTGAATAAAGATACGTAGTGTGCTACAAGTATCACGTGAGGGACTTTCTTGTGTTATCTTGTTTGGAAAATATATACATATAAATACATATGTTTGCAAGCAAATGCAACCTGAATTGTACATTAATACATATATACATTATACTTAACTTGAAAGACATTATAATGATTCTACCAGTACGTTGCAAGTGAGGATAGCAATATCCAAGCTAAAATCCAACAAGGCTGCTGGACCTGACGGCTTACCGGCCGAACTTTTCAAGGCAGCTGGGGATGAATTGGTAGAGTGCATACATCAACTCATCTGTAAGATTTGGTCAGACGAGTGTATGCCTGATGAATGGAATCTCAGCATCGTTCGCCGATCCACAAGAAAGGAGACCCCCTCAACTGCGCCAATTATAGAGGCATCAGTCTACTCAACATTGCATATAAGATCTTTTATGCGATATTGTGTGCACGCCTGAAACCTTTAATCAACAGCCTGATTGGACCCTATCAGTGCGGTTTCAGGCCAGGAAAGTCGACCATCGATCAAATCTTCACACTTCGGCAGATCCTGGAGAAAACCCAAGAATTCCAAATCGATACTCACCACTTCTTTAACGATTTCAAGACCGCCTATGACAGCATCTATAGAGAAGAGCTTTATAGAGCCATGTCTAGTTTTGACATCCCTGCCAAACTTGTCCGTCTGTGCAGGCTGACGATGGAGAACGCTCGCTGCTCCATCAAGGTCGGTAATGACCTCACCGAGACCTGTCATGTGACTTCTTTAACATTGTACTTGAACGGATTGTGCGAAACTCACAAGCCAACATCGGAGGCACAATCTATTACATATATACCGGCTGTCACCGGTGCGTTTGCAAGCATTGAGGCGGAAGCGGCCAAAATGGGTTTAGCGATAAACGAGGGCAAAACCAAGTATATGCTGTCAACACGAAGGGAAAGCCAACACCGACGAATTGGACAAAATGTCACAGTCGGCAGCTATAACTTCGAGGTAGTAAGGGACTTTGTCTACCTTGGCTCTGCTATAAACTCTGAGAAAAACATCAGCGCAAAAATCAAGCGAAGAATAACTCTTGCCAATCGCTGTTTTTTGGGCTTATAAGGCAATTCAACAGTAAAGCCCTATCTCGAACAACTAAGGAGACTCTGTATAAGACCCAGTCCTGCTTTACGGCGCTGAAACATGGACTTTATTAAAAGAGGATGAAGATATCATTAGTCGCTTCGAGAGAAAAATTCTTCGTAAGATTTTCGGTCCCGTTTGCGTTGACGGGTTTTGGAGGATAAGATTCAATCACGAACTATACGAGCTGTACAGTGGCATCGACCTAGTCAAAAAGCTGCGTATTGGACGTCTGAGATGGCTAGGACATGTAGAGCGAATAGACACCAACGCTCCGGTCCGCAGAGTCTTCGAATCTAATCCCGAGGGACGACGCAGTAGAGGGAATCATCGCCGTAGGTGGTGCGCACAAGTTCAAGGGGACCTCGACCAACTTGGAATGCGCAACTGGAGGCAATTAGCTAAAGACCGATCCAAATGGAGAGGCTTGTTGGTTGAGGCCCAGGTTCACCCCGAACTGTAGCACCACCTAAGTAAGTAAGTAGTACGTTGCAAATATATGTACAGTGTGACCTCAAAAAAAGCAACCCTCGATAGGCGCGACTCCTTGATAAAAGCAACGCCTAAAATCTTTCCATTGTTGACTCAGTAATTGCAACTTTAAAAAAAAAAAGTGACTTGACAAAAGCAGCTTTTGTATGATGAATTCTTATTTCGTTCGCTATTTGCATCTTTTCCTTCTTGTTTACATTTGCTATGTCTGGGCAGTTACTTTACAGCAATTTTTCGGAACTACGTGGGCTATTCGACCGCAAAATATTGGCATCAATTAATGATTTGCTTGAAGCGCTATCCTCTACTGCCTGTTCCGAGAACATAAACAATTGAAAGACAAACCGATCTGGAGCCGAATTGCATAAATTCGAAAGCCGAAGACATCGAAAGTGATGGCGAAAATGCAGTTGAGGAACCCCCACGGCCAAAAGTTAAGATAGTAGCCGCAATTCAGGCACTCAACATTTGCTTTAAAAGGGCTGAAGAAAATTCAGCTTTACTGGATAGCATTTTAACGCTGCAAAATGTAAGAGAGTCAGCCGTGGAAAGGAATTTTGCATCCAAAAACATTCAATCAAAAATTTCAAAATTAAAAAAATAAATAAATGAAATCTGTGTATTATGTATGTATGTAGTATGTATAAGTGTTTGTATTAATAAAATGAAATAATTTATCAGTTTTGTTTTGTTTAACAGTGTAAGAAATGTCTTTCTTTAATATTCTTATGTATTTAACTTTTTGGTCCACTTTTAACACCTACTATTTTTTGACTCGGTTATTGCAACAGCCTCAATTAACGCAACTGCTCGAATTTCTATTAGTTGTTTTTATTGAGGTCACACTGTATTATGTTTGTCTGGAACAAGCTATAAGATTAAGGGCAGTTATTCTGAAGAGAATGAAAAAAATTAGATGTTAGTAAATACATAGGTAGCATGCGAATTATCACGAACTTCGAAACTAATTAAACACATTTCTTGGTTTTAATTATTATCATAGAAAAACTATATGTTTAAATAATAAAACTAAATAGTTAGTAATACCGTATATTTGACTGTGGAAAAATATGTATCTTAGGAATCTTAAACCACTACACCAATCTTTCTTTCTCTCTCTGTCTACCCTTTCCAACGCCCGCACTGTATTAAACATTTTAAGGGAATCCATAATCCCCAAGGTGCGCGGAAATTATAAAAATAATAAAATTCCAGCTCTGAACTTCCAACGGTGAAAAAAGTCTGACAGCGAAAAAGCTGGATCTTTCTGAAAAGAAGGTTCCAGTAAGAAATGTTCCGGAACTTCCAGCGAAGAAACAACTGGAAATTACTGAGCCTTGGAAGAGTTCAAAAGAGTTCGGCAGTAAGTCGTGCCAATGTTCAGAGGAATTTTCTGCTCACTCGTTACCTAGTTTACACGAGAATTAGCTGAGTTTTAAAAAGTTGTTATAGAGTTTTTGTTAAATTAACTCCATGTAAAATGTTAGCTTGTTTGCTTAAATAAAAAAAAAATGTTCAAACCTCTCGGGATCTAAAATCCATTTCATGGTCATCTTTGGCAGCGTACCCTATTTTCACAGAAATACTCGTACATGTGTCCATATATACTTGATACGTATTACCTAAATAATAGTACATTGGATTTAAGGCCTAAAAGGATGACAGAGTCTAATCCATTACTTTTATATATTTCTAACCTAATGATAGCAATACATTCTGACATAGACTTACCCCAAGGGAAGTGTCATTTCTAATCTTAAATAGAACAATACATATACATACAACACCCTAATTGTATTGTCATTTCTTATTTAAACACAAACACCCACCAACAACCCATTTAAAACATTTATCCTTAATATGTTGTGTCACTTTATAATGGCATGCGTGCGCAGATGTGTGAATAGGGTAAAGTGTCAGAAGGGACGTTTAAAACAACTTATTTCTGCGGTTTGTCACATTTAGACAATAAGATAGTAAACAATTCTGTATTGCGGTTTCTACAAAGGAATTTACCCTCATGACATGTGTCTCTTTCACTGTCTCAGCAATAAATGTATTAATTTGATTCTGTGCCTTTCTCATTTCAAAGAAAGAAATAATCTGTAATACAATGCACAGGCAAAGATCAGTTTAGAACTTTTTTTTTTCTCCCTAACCCTCAACCTAGAGTTTTAACATTTACGTGTATCATATGATTAGACAACCGCGATTGAAAGTACACCTTAACCAGAATACCAACCAAATCTAGATTTACACAGTAGATACGAATAGATCATTTGGTTTGTGATAGGTCAATATAACAGAGTATATATTTAGTTTAATTAAAAAAACAAAACTGCTGAGCTTGAAGTATCAAGTATTGTGTGATACCTTTGTATTAATATAAATTTTCTAATTTGTTTCTTGTACCGTGATTCGTTGCTTGCTATTTTTCCAAATTCTTCAGCGACAGCCCTATATCCTGGGTTCGACAAAGCATTGCAAGTGCAATTAGCCTAATATCATCTTCCTCGAATAACACATACTTAAATAACATTTTAGTTGCCTTCAATGTGAAAAAAAAAACAATTCACTGAATGCTGTAAAAAGAATACGTCTACCATGCCTCAGCTTTCTATAAACGACCAAATAATAAATTTAAAGAAGATATGGCGTTTCAAGCAACATCTCACAATCAGCGACCAACTAAAGGATGCTTTTAAGCCCAAAAAATTCAAATTAAAAAAAAAGCAACACGAAAATTTAGCTTGTTTTCATTCAAACGATCAGTACATGGCATTCATATTTTTTTAAATGATTTCGAGCATTTGGCCACCGAGGCTGTTTTTACCGAAGCGCATTCTGTGCGTTCAATTTTAAGTAACCTTTTCTAGCTTCCAAGATATTAATTGTTACTGGCTTATCAGCATAAGCCATAGAAAATATTCAACAAGTGTCAAATCGAACGACTTTTGAGGTTAATTGACTTTGACAAATCAATTTATCGGCAAATTGTAATTTCAATAAGTCCATGGTTTCGGTTGCCATCCTGTTGAAACTATATTTCCTACGCGATGGCTCCAAAACCAATCAAGAGTCTGGTACTGGTGTCTTCGTGAAGGACGACAATATTAGGCTTCACTTCTCGGTAGGTAAATATGCGTCTGTTTTCCAAGCAGAAACTTATGCAATCATAATGGCCATGAACTATGTTGTGGAGAACGGGTGGAAAGGTCGAAGTATTTGAGTCTGTAGTGACAGTCAGGCTGCGCTTAATGCCTTGTTTAACACTTTAACCACTTCCAAAATAGTCCGTAAATGTAAAAACTCTTTGAATTCAGTCGCAAGGCCGAATTCTCTGTCTCTTATCTCCAATGAGATTGCTGGACAAGGCTCATTGACTATTGGGTTTCTCACAAAAACAATTGCGTGTGGCGTGACTCTTAGGATGTCTTACGAATGCTCCCGGACGTCTTTAAGAAATCAGCGGTATTCTTGCTGTCTCTTAGCAAAAAAAAGACTAAAGACAACTTATTGGCGTCTTGATAGGCCACTTTGCTTTCGCTAAGCATCTAAACGTACTAGGCTACTAGGCTCAGGTGACAGATATTCGGTGCTGATGTAGTGAGTCCTGGTGCTGTAAGCTCCTGTGCTTACTTGACTTTCTTAAAAAGGCAAGAAAATGGGTAAAACTAGGGTTTTGCTCTCTGGCAGTACGAGTAAAATGACTAGTTGCACCTGAGTGCTCCAGTCGAGCGTTTTCTATCCCAAAAAAAAATGTGATAGGAAATCTATCCACAGATGACAACGATCTTCAATCGTTGGCTCTTATGCAAATTTGTTGAAGATCTCAGTGCAACGATCCTTATAAAAACAACGTAGATATGCGTCTTGTCAGATAGGTCGCTGAAGCACATTACGTGCATGGGTATCTTTGCAAATTCCGTCTGATAAAGAACTTTGGAGTTTACTGAAGAGAAGATGAAATGTATATTATTATCTATTAAAACTCACTCAGCATGCTACTTATCCATGACTCATACAAAATACTAAACCTAGCATAAATTATCGCCACCCAAACTCGTCTTATTTCGAACTAAAGTCTCCAAAGCATAATTTTGCCGCTTTTTGCCATCATATACAGTCTGCGCCTTTTTTTGATCATTTAAATCCCATCGCGTTGTCCAGAAGCTCGAAAATATAATCAAAAACTAATTTTAATCCTGTTTCTCTAATACCGTCCGGCGGAGGCAATGGATGAGTCGCAACCATATACCCCAGTAGTGCGACTTGACTCGTAACTCACATCAATTTCTTAGCAGTCTCCCGCGCTTGCCAGTTTACCACTTCAAAGCCCCAAGCCGAACTCCTATTTTTTTTTTTTTTTCGTTTAATATTTTTTTTATTTCGAACTTCCAAATCTGACCGTCTGAGATACCTGTGCAGCGGTGTATTACCTTTGTTGCGGCTTTTCGAAACCGAAACGGAAAGTGAAACAAAATTAAAAACAAAGAGGAGCGCGAACAAGATGAATGAGGAATGGGTAGTAGCACCTTCCGTAGAGCTGTTAGTTCATCTGTGGTCCGCAACTATCAAAAGTTAATTAGGGTGATGTAAATTCGGACCAAAGCCTCGAAGTTAGGTTGGGTTTCGTTGGCTGCCAAACGTTTTTTCTGTGTTTAATGGTTAATCCGGTTGGGATCTGAAGCTACGAAGCCCAGACAGATCGACTGGTCATATATCGCCCTGGGAATTACTGTCGAGCCGCACTCATCCAGAAGCTAAAACAGCCTGTAGTGTGATTAGAGCATTCCTGGTGGGCTCAATCAAATATCCATTTGGAGTGACCGCAGTGTGATAATTGAGTCTTATGCGATGGACTCCCGAAATTCTACGACAAAATCCAGACGAGCTCCCACTGAACATAATGATGAAGAGGATGGTTGCAGCATCAGCACACATACTCGTACCTACTCAAAGGCGATGCCGCAGCAGCCGTGTGAATCGGATCCCTCTCTCACAGATTAGATCACGGAGACGAGACCTTTTTAAAATTAGTCCTCGCATCTCGGGGTGTATCTGTGGAGCAAATCCGTAAGCGAATCAACCATGGCTAATTACCATAATTGATTCCATTGATCGGAGCGCAGATTGACGCGCTGCAGATACACTCTCTCAATGAGATGAGTGGACCGGACAAAAGAGACGCTGTCAGGGATGATGTTGCTAATGTTGATGGCCCCCGATAGAATCTCAATTAATTACAATTTATTTATTTTCTTTTGTACTTTCTTGCCTCTTGCTGCTGTCCGCGTTGCTGAGTCGTGTTCTTTTGGGCTAAGTCCACTTTTATGGTTATTACTTCTATTTTATTGGGTTTTTTTGATGTGTGGTGCGGTGCGGCAGCAATAGTAGCCAGTGGCAATAGAGTGGGTGATGAATATTCAATTGGGTTGCTTTATTTGTCCGCCTGCTTTGTTGTCAACACTGTCACACTGATGTTCGGTTAATGATTTTGCACCTAAATGGGAAATTTATGGAGAACTTTGAGTGGGCTTTGAATGGGGGGTAACTAATTAAGGTAGCTGCCGTTCGGTTCGGTTCGGATCTGATGGAGTGAGTTCTTGTTCTAGTCTGTCCCAAGCGGGTTAATTAGAAAGCTGTTGGTTGAGCTTGTTAGGAAATTAGCGCATATATCGTGGACTTAATTGATTTGATCATGGCTACTCAACTGTCAGCTATAAATTTTTAATCGGATTTTATTTGCCTTTGTGAATGGCTGGACGGAAGAGGTCAATTTAATGAAGTCTGATGTAAGGCCAGTGGCTGAAGAACTGAAAAGCGAATGACAAGCTATTCTCACCATAAACTGAAAAGCTATAATTTTACGACTCCATATGTCTATTTCATTTATTACCAGGAATTAATCGGAACTTAAGAAATATTCTCATAGAAGTTGTGATGGTAAGAATGGGTTCTATCTTTCTCGAAGATCTAATGGGCTGGAATGTTTTCCGGTACTGATGTGTGACATCATATCCTTTGCTTGGTTTCCTTTTCAAATAGGTAATTTACATACGAGCATGTTTGGAATGGACAATCACAAAGCGCACTTTGAAGAACTGAAGGGTAGTGGATGTTGTGGCAACTGATTTTAGTAAATTTTTTGACAAAAATTTCTCAACAAATTATTATTTTTACATTGCTTGGTTTTCCACTGGAATTATATTGGATATTAATTACTGCTTCAAAGACCATCACATTTTCCACACTTGCAGCGATCTTGTGGATACCAAAGAGTATCTAGGGCCCGTGATATTTATATTGACCTTAAGTGATGTTAAGGAATTAGGCTAATGGACAAGAGGCAGGATGCCAAGCTTCCCAGTTCATATCAAACTTTTCCTTTTGAACTCTGTTCAGGGCGGAAAAAAAACCGCATCATCACGTCATTGCGGAGCGCTTGGCTCATATGGCCCACTAACTGAGGCACCAAGATCTCTTCTCAGGAAGAAGGTTAGGTTAAGTTTTACTTGCCAACTGCGATATGGAGAAGACTAAGTGGTGAAACAGCCTCTGATAAACAAACTGGTTTTAATATTGACGATCCCAACAAACGTATAAAGAATAACGATTTAAGACCTGTACGTCGAATGTTCGTACTCTGAATTGGAAAAAATCCTCAACTCATTGTGTAAGCATTCGGAAGATGAATGCGATACTTGCGATGCAGACTGCTATCATGAACAACGACAAAGATAGGTGCGGAGTCACTATGAGGGGCAGACTTGAATAATAAGCCTTGAACTTTCGCTAATTAACCGAACGAGTGCTGACGAAGCGCATCAAGGGCAATTTTCACCACATTAGCCTCTTTCGCGTCCAAGATCCCACAAAGAAAAGTGATGTTGGTATCAAAAATTATATCTGTAGCAAGACATACGAGCAATATCCAAAGCACTTCGTAAGCGGTAATATTGGGAAGTAAGATGCCTTTAGTTATACTATCGGAAAACAGCCAGTACGGCACCACCTCCACCAACAGACTTAGGCAAGTCGACTTTCCTATGGGCCGAACATGGTAGTGCATAATACAGCTCCCTCATATCCACATAAATAATGCAACATAGCAATCAAATGATCATAATACTCTTACTTACTAAGGTGTCACTACTTTTCGGGGTGAACCTGGAACTCAACCAACAAGCCTCTCCATTTAGCTCAGTCTTAAGCTAATTGCCTCCAGTTGCGCACTCCAAGTTGGTCGAGGTCCCCTTGAACTTGTGCGCGCCACCTACGGCGATGATTCCCTCTACTGCGTCGTCCCTCGGGGTTAGATTCGAAGACTCTGCGGGCCGGAGCGTTGGTGTCCATTCGCTCTACATGTCCTAGCCATCTCAGACGTCCAATAGGCAGTTTTTTGACTAGGTCGATGTCGCTGTACAGCTCGTATAGTTCGTTATTGAATCTTCTCCTCCAAAACCCGTCAACGCAAACGGGACCGAAAATCTTACGAAGAATTTTTCTCTCGAAGCGATCAAGGATATCTTATCCTCTTTTAATAAAGTCCATGTTTCAGCGCCGTAAAGCAGGACTGGGATGATCAGGGTTTTACACAGAGTCTCCTTAGTTGTTCGAGATAGGGTTTTTCTGTTAAATTGCCTTATAACCCCAAGAAAACAGCGATTAGCAGGACAGCATATACTCGGTTCTGCCCTCGTTTATCGCTAAACCCATTTTGGCCGCTTCCGCCTCAATTCTTGCAAACGTACCGGTGACAGACCGCTGAGTTCTTCCGATAATGTCTATATCGTCGGCGTATGCAAGCAGTTGTACAGACTTGTAATAGATTGTGCCTCCGGTGTTGGCTTGTGAGTTCCGCACAATCCGTTCAAGTACAATATTAAAGAAGTCACATGACAGCGCGTCACCTTCTCTAAAGCCTTTTTAACATCAAAGGTCTCGGTTAAGTCATTACCGACCTTGATGGAGCAACGAGCGTTCTCCATCGTCATCCTGCACAGACGGTTGGCAGGGATTAAAAACTAGACATGGCTTTATAAAACTCTTCTCTACAGATGCTGTCACAGGCGGCCTTGAAATCGATAAAGAGATGGTGAGTATCGATTTGGAATTCTGGGGTTTTCTCGTTGGGGCGTTCACACAATATCGTAGAAAAGATCTTGTATGCGATGTTGAGGGGACTAATGCATCTATAATTGGTGCAGTTGAGGGGGTCTCCTTTCTTGTGGATCGGGCAAACGATGCTGAGGTTCCATTCATCAGGCATACACTCGTCTGACCAAATCTTAGAGATGAGTTGGTGTATGCACTCTATCAATTCATCCCCAGCTGCCTTGAAAAGTTCGGCCGGTAAGCCGTCAGGTTCAGCAGCCTTGATGGATTTTAGCTTGAATATTGCTATCCTCACTTCGCGTTGGTCAGGTGGATGGAAATTTTGACTATCATCGTCTATGTTGAATGGTTCATTCTGCCTGGCAGCGGGATGTTGGTCTTTGTCGCCGTTATACAGTCTGCAGAAGTAGTTTTTCCATATTCTCAGCACCGACTGTGATTCTACTACGAGGTTTCCATTTTCATCTCTACAGGTTTCTGCATGGGTATTGCTTCTCTGACACGTTCTTTTTACCTTTTGGTAAAACTTCCGTACATTGTTCCTGGAGTATAAAATCTCGATATTTTAAAAAAACGTGCGCTCCTCATGCTCGTTCTTCTTCTTTTGGAGAAGCCGATGTTCTTCCCGTCTCTTTTGCTCGTAGAGCTCACGAGCAGCTCTCGTCTTCCTTTGCAGCGCCGCTTTGTGAGCCTCTTGTTTTGCTACATGCACTCGCCGGCATTCTTCGTCATACCAGGGGTTTCGCGGTGGTGGGCGAGCGAGACCCAGCACATCAGACGCGGCATTTCTGATGGCATGTTGGCAGCATTGCCACTGTTCTTGGGCACTTGATGCTGGTGGCATAGGGATGATTGAGAGATTTCGGGAAACGCGTTCAGAGAAGAGTCTGGCGGTTTCTTGCGATTGTAGCTTTTCGACGTTAAATTTTCTCACAGTGATTCTTTTTTGTTGCTCAGATTGGGATATCCGCATTCGTACCTTGGCTACAACAAGGTAATGATCCGAGTCTATGTTGGCCACTCGGAAGGTCCGGACATCCAGAATACTGGAGGCATGCCTTGCGTCGATCGCAGTATCATCAATTTGGTTGATCGTTACATGATCATTGGGCCGCCATGTCTGCTTATGAATATCGAGATGAGGAAACCCGTGACATTTCGCTCCACAGCAAAATCAATTAGCCTTAGTCCGTTATCCTTACTGATACTCTCTAAAAAAAAAAAAAACTCTTCGAAA
The DNA here is from genome assembly GCA_945910035.1 of Brachypalpus laphriformis. NCBI lineage: Eukaryota > Metazoa > Arthropoda > Insecta > Diptera > Syrphidae > Brachypalpus > Brachypalpus laphriformis. Next base: position 286,987,938 of record OX246754.1, read on the forward strand.
AAAATTGGTCATTTTGTAATTGACGTCAATTCACTAGCCTGCGATCTCTTCAACCTTGGACTTGAGTAGATAGTGGGAAATTCTAAAGACCAACACACCAGGTACTATCTTCAATAAGTCGATGCAAGCACTCAGTTTTGTGAACATTAACCTGATCGGTAGAATGAAAGCCAGTTAACGGCACCTTTGCTAGCATCGAAGCGGAAATGGCTGAGATGGGTTTTGTAACACACCACCGACACATTGGCGAAAACATCACGATGGACAGGTATATCTTTGAGGTGGTCAAAGAATTTTAAAGGGCCCTAGAGACGGTCCGAATAGTTTTCGAATCCAACTCAAAAGGAACTGCGTAAACCAAATCTTCAATTGCATGTGCAAGTGAAAAGAGACCTCAAGCAATTTGGGGCAAGCAATTGGAGAGGAAATTGTTGGTTGAGGCCCAGGTTCATACTGGACTGCAGCGCCAACCAAGGTAAGTAAGCCAGAAATACACCATTAAGTCTAGGTTTCTTATACGTTAGAAACACACTTTTCTCGTGTGATGTGTCGGGGTATGCGTATAGCAGTGAAAGGACTTACTAATACAAGTTACAATGGCAATCGAAAATCAATACTTGATTTCTACAGAGCAGATTTTGATAGCCTACAAATGGTTTTGGATTTGCTAAAAAGATAATGAGAAAACCATACTATATGCATTCGATCCAACCTAAGAAATCTTTGCGATCAGATCGAGCCTATCAATCAGAAGAAACAATTTCATAGATTTAAAAATCCTGATTAACTACAAAATTCTTTTTTTTAATTTGCACCGCAACCGACCCCAATACTCGTATGACACACCACAAAACAGCACGACACGGTAATATAGTGTGTTTCGGCTTTAATTCACCAAAGCATCACTTTATATGATCCTGGGTGAAGCCTTTATACAAAGTCTGATGGATATGGGTAAAACCGGCAAGTTTATGAGCTGAACCTTCGATTGCATTGACCTAGACAAATCAATTAAACGACAATTCTCATGATAAGGTTTTCGAATCCCAGCACCAGGTCTGTAAGGTAATTCAAGACCAAACTTCGGTTTTAAAGACCAAATAGGTGGCAGAAATCTAGGCATCAATAATGGCTAGTAAATAAGAATGAGACCAGTAAATAAGACCCAAATTCAACAATGACCATATATTTTTTTTTTATAATTTGCGCGCACTCAAAAGGTTATGATGAATACTTTTAACATGTTTACACACAGTGCGGGCGTTGGAAGGGATAGATAGAGAGAGAGAAAGATTTTGGTGTAGTGGTTCTTGAAGCTCAGTTGTTTATATAACTGGGGAGATTTGTTTGTTATTTTTTTGTCTTTGCTTCTGATTCACAGTACTTTTTTCCCGATAACCGATGTCAAGGGCAAATCATCATTAACAGAGCGAACAATTTTCCCAGCCACACGACCAAGCTACTGCCAGTGTTACGTCTTCACAGTAGTGTTGACACAAGCTTTCGCAAATGATCGGACTGACTTTATATACTTCATGAGAAATAAATAAATGCTTGCTGACATCAGGATTTGAACCATGAACCATTAGCGTGGCAATTGCTCCAGATATAATTAAAATAGTTGCCTATAAGTGGAAAATACACGATACAACTGTTGTACCAACGGTTTTACAGCTTTGATGTTGTATACGAAAATTGTATCGTGTGTATCCACACAACCGGCCGTTGTGCTGATATCGCATGGTCACATGATCTTGACTGTACAACCGCTTTCACATGCACAGATTGTATGGAAATTATGTGGTATACATGTGTAAAATGACTGAATAAAATTCTGGTTGTATGTAAATCGTACGCAGATTGTATGATGGGTGGGCTGTTGTCGGTACATGGTTGTATCGTGTGTTTCCCAATATAGATAATAATTAAAATTTCGAGCCCCAACCATTCCGTAACAAGTTTTTTAACTTGAAAACTAGTCTTAAGTCTGCTGATTGATAGTGACTGCTATACGACTAGAGGCATAGTAGATAAATTATTTTTGGTATAATATACTGCACGCCATTGCATGTATATGTATATTACTGTTTCGTAGATCGATCGATTGCATAAGCTCACCAAATTGTTGTCGTTAAGATCTTGTTAAAATGTCATGCAATTAATCAGCCAACTTACATAGGACGATCTTGTCAAAGGCATGATTCAGTGTGTAAGCTCGTACTGTGGCGATCGTGTGCAAGTTAGTCGTAAATACTGATCTTTCCAGCCCATGTACGATCGCTAATTCAAAATTGTTAATATTTTTGAATAGATATTTATAGACCGTGCAGGGATGGGTTAAGAATATCACTGCAGCGCCCCGCAACAAATAGCGCTTGTCCTAAAAGTCGACTAAGGGGACAAATTAGATCTAGGCAAAATAACACCCAAGTCAGCCCAGCAACACATACCCTTCTTTAAAAAATCTCCCACAAGTGTGCATGCGAGTCAGTGGGTTGACACGAGTAGAGATGACCGGTGTCATACAAAACAGATCAAACATTCAATAATAAAGCAGGAGCATGCACGTGTCAAACAACAAACACCATCGCAATAATATTGCAAAACTGTATCATTATGGTAATACTTGCTAAAAGGAAAGGCACTACCCCGCCAGGCACTACCACTGCTGCGCATGGTACTGATCCTGGACCGAACAGAAATGTTCGGGTCAGAGCTATACGGATTCCGGGGTCTAGCAAAGCAATGAAACAGTTTGGACGAAATTTGAGGGTCGCGAGTTGGAATGTTGGAAACATGACCGGTCGAAGTTACGAGCTGGAAGAGATGATGAATAGAAGGCGGCTGGATATCTTGTATGTCAAAGAGACGAAATGGAAAAACACTGAAAATCGGGCGCGTTTCTTGGACCCTAGGACAAAAGATTACAAGATGTTCTACTATGGAACGGAAAAGGCTAGGAAGGGAATCGGTATCATTCTTGCAGCAGAGCTACGTGGAAACGTATTGCGCATTTCGAAGTCCAGCGACCGTTTGATGTCTCTCAAACTAGTAATACAAGGAGAGGTGTGGAATATAGTCAGTGCATATGCTCCCCAAATTGGGTGCGATCAGAGGGATAAATATGCATTTTGGCAAGATTTCCAGGAATCTAGCCTGGTGAAGACATCGTATGCATGTGCAAATCACACGGTCCTACCGTGTTAAATACCATGTTCATCAAACATAGCCGACACCTTATCACTTTCAGCAGTAGTAGAGATGATACCTAAATTGACTACCATTTGATAGCCAGTTTTCTGAAGCCTCTGGTAAAAGATTGCAAAGTGATCCTGGAAGAGGCGGTTGCTCAGCAACACCGTCTCCTGTTAACAGAAATTTTTATGAAGACACCAAAGAAAAGCAAACAAGGGTTCCTGAGAAAATCATGTGGTACAATCTGGACAAAGAAAGAGGACAGGCTCTTGTTTTCGTGATGAAAAATTACATCTCCCACACCATCAACGGAGCTGAGGATGAAGAGTGCAGGGCACAAAATATGTGGGATTCCATACAGCGAATTTGCTTGAAGAAGGCCAAATCACTGCTAGGAGTTTCAAAAGACCATAACCAATACGTCAAAGAAACATGGTGGTAGAGCGGTGAAGCTAAGAAACTGATAAATGAGAAGAAAACGGCTTTCAAAGCTTGGTCAAAGTGTCCCTTTAATAATAGAGGCGAAAAAGCTCCCCTCGAAGTGGAATACAGATGTTGCAAGAAAAATGCGAAGAAGAAGTACGCCCAACTTCAAGCAGAGAGTACGGAGGGCCTGTATCAGGAGCTGGAAAATAAAAATGTCCCCGCTTGCTGATGCAAACCGGGCTATCCAGGAGCTGCGACGATACAATATGAACAAGAGCGCAACCATCTTCAAAATAGCCGCCCTAAGAAGGAGGAATCCTCAGGAGTTTCGTTCGCCAAAGTTCATTAACAATGCTTATGGCCAGCTTCTTGTGGATGACGACAAAATTCTGCAGAGGCGAACCCCACAGGCGGATCAGTAGAAATGCGGTGAAGTAGGAGGGTTGTGCTCCCTTATTTTCGGATCATAACCTCGCTGATAAAAAGGAAGAAGAAGAAGAAGACAAAATTCTGCAGAGGTGGGGGCAGTATTGTGAAGAACTTTTGAATGAACAGTTTCCCCGGCTATACTTACCAAGAGCCACCCCTAACTGTGAAGACATTCCCGATATTACAGTCGAAGAAGTTAGTGAGGCGGTCAAATACTCCAAAAAACGAAAAGCGGTTGGGCCAGACGAGATGCCCTCTGAGGTTTTGGAAAAGATGGGAGATATTGGGTTCAAATGGCTCAAAATTCTCATCTCCAAATTTATTATAGGTGATCCAATGCGGAATCAATGGAGGGAAAGTTACCCTCTCCCTGTATACAAAGGGAAGTGTGATACGCGAAACTGTAATAACTACGGTTCATGTCACACACCATGAAGATCGTTGAGTGGGTATTAGGATCATAATGGAAAAACATCGTGATTCCTTAAAAGATTTGCATATTGTATTGGTTGAGTTGTCACATTTCGAGACAGATATGGCCAAATCGGGATTAAAAACGTAGTACCGAGCTAAGGCGAAAACAAATCAGCTGCGTCGTCGGTATTCTCACTAGACACTGTCTTATAGAACAACACGCCAAAAGACTTGACTTCTGCAGGTAGGGACGACGAGGAGGAGGATACCATCCTTCACCTTCTATGCACTTGCCCAGCCCTGTCGCATAAAAGAATGCTCCATCGAGGGTCCCCCTCCCTTGACGACCTCGGCGGTCTGGCGTCCTTAGACGTCATGAACATCCATCGCTTTATCAAAAGCTCCACCTGGTTTTGTTAGTCTCTGAGTGGCCTAATGGTTTTGATTCATGGTATCACAAAGGACATTCACTGGTCTAAGTGTGTCTGCACTCTCGTGTGGAGAGCCAACCTAACCTAACCTAACCATTGGTTGACTTTGAAAAGGCATTCGACGGACAACCACGAGATCTGACATCGAGGGGTTCCAGAAACCTATGTACAGATGATCATGGACATGTATGAAGGAACAAACACAAGAGTACGATGCCCCGTGGGAGTAACCGAAGAGTTCCCAGTCAAAGTCGGGGTACACCAGGGAAGTGTTTTAAGTCATTTGCTCTTTATTACAGTATTTGACTATCTGCTTGAAGGTAAAGTTACGGACCCCAAGGTATATCAATTATTCTTTGTTGACGATGATGCCATCATAAGTGAGGATCCTACATCCCTGCAACGAGCACTTGATGTGTGGTTGGACATTTTGGAGGGAAATGAGTATCGCATTAGTTAAAAAAGACAGAGTACTTGTGCTGCACGTTCTCTGATCCACTCAGGCCTATTCCAGACATTTATTTGAATGGAACAGTGCTTCCCAAGTGCGAATCTATTATCAATAGCAAAGTAACCTGTAATGACGACATCAATCATCGCGCTAGCGTAAGGTGAATGAAGTGGCGAGAAAACTCCGCTATCTTCTGTGACGGAAAAATTCCCCCAAAGTTGAAAAGAAGGCTCTATACGTACACCGCAGTTGAGCATCCAGCGCTCACATACGGTTCACAATGTTGGACGCTGTATAAAAAGTATGAGAGTAAATTAATGGCAGCTGAAACGAAGATGCTTCGCATAACAGCAGGAGTAACAAAGCTTGATCGAATATGAAGTTCGAAGATCCGTGGAAGCCCTAACTTCAAGGAAACAATCTTAAAAAAGATAGAGCGCGACCGGCTCAGCTGGTATTGCCACATTCAGAGAACAGATCATTTGAAACCTGTTAAAAAATCATTATCAATGAATGTTCCAAACACATCGCGAGGCAGGAGAGGCAAGCCTATAAACACCTGGATCAGACAAATGCGACGACATCGGCATTTCATTGGCTTCAGTAACCAAGTGACCCAAAATCGGCAGGCCTGCCGATATTTTCTGAGGCCAAATACGCGAACCCCACAGGCTGATCAGTAGAAATGCGGTGAAGTGGGGGGATTATGATCCCTTGTTTTCGGATCATAACCTCGCCGAAATAGGAAAAAGATATCACTGATTTATCACACAAGCTGTGCATACAACAGGAAAAAAAAGGCTTTCGAAAGAGAATAAATCAACAACGCGTTAGGAAATCCATACACATTTTTCTGAATATAGGATGCAATTAAAAAAGTTAGTTAATGCCGTCTTTTAATTAAAATAGGTAATTTATTCACACAAGTTTAGAAAAATTACGTACAAAATAAACCTAAGCTAAACTAAGCAAGTGGATGCCATGGCGCAGTGGTTACTGTGTTGGACCACTGCGCGTGAAGTTCCATGTACGAATGTCAGAAAACACCAAACGTTTTTCACGTACCTCTCAGGAATGATTGATAAACATCTGGGAGTATTGTCATCATGAGAAAGCTTCTCAAAGACTAAATAAAAATTGCGAAAAATATAACTCACACAACCCGCGTGGTTTCTAGAAGCTAGGCCTGAGCTGTTGCGCCTTATATGTATGTATGAATGTATGTAAACTAAGTAAATATACCTGCTTACGATCCTTTGTCATGTAAATCTTAGTATGGATACTTGTATTTTCAGATATCGGCTCACAGTACGAGTACATTACTCAGGTAGAGAGGTAGACATTTATTTGGAAGCACTCTTATAAAGACATAGATTCTACAAAATTCCAGAGTATCTAGTTGACCATAGCAAAACAATTGCAATGCGAGTGATGTAACTCAAATTATTGTCAATATACAGTGCTGGAGAGTATCCAATTTTAAGTCTACTTCGGGCAACAATTGGATCATCTTCGAAGTAAATCTCGAGGTTGAGACGCCTAAGCAAGAATATTGCCAATATATTGAAATGGAAATGGAAATGGAGTTTCTCTCCATAGAAATCCGCTGCCTTCGACAATATAATGCAGAATCACAAAACATAGTAATTCGCTATTTAATGCCGATATACTCGTACAGGAGTTGTATAATCTATCTAATCTATAATATGTGACAAGCCTACCGAATCGCGAGATGCTCCGCCTGAAAAACACTGGTAAAATTCTGTAAACGGAAAGATCGTGATACGTTCAGTTTGTCTGACAAAATGCTTGCCCCTACTGCGCAGTCAATTAACAATCCGTCCGTATAAATCATTATATCAAAATCTTTGATCACTTTACCGTTTTTCTATTATTTTGGTGGTTGGAAAAATTACCGAAGAGAGTTTTCTTTGTAATCAGTGGAAGACGCAACGAAGTCATATGGTACCGAGTCCTGGACTCCACTATTACCACATGACATAGCGGTCCAGCACACAGATATTCTGAGCCGGACTGCGCAGCATTAAGCTGTATCTTTGATGTGTAATTCGAGAGGGATCAAGTAAAGGATCACTATTAGAGTATCCGTTGGATCTCAAGGCTCCTGTGATGCCTTCACATTCTGCTTTTTAGTCTTTCAACATTGTACTTTCTAAATATTCAGGGCAGGCCACCAAACGACAGCTCCATAAGTGAGAAATGGACGCACAAACAAAAAGTGGTATTATTCCCACTTTCCTGTGAAATAATGTTCCTGTACCTATTTGGCTACACGCCACGTAGCGTCGCCCTGCATTCGATGCCGAAGGCCTTCCGGTGTATGAGTCGAAGAATGCCCCATAGCGCGAAAATCTTTACATCTGTGAATCGGGTCCCCCAAGTTCTGTCGAGATATAAGCGCTTGCCAAACAATAAGCACTTACCGTTAGCGGAGCAACGAAGTTGCGTTGGCGGCTAAGCCATACAAAGGAAAGGGTCCCATGGAAGTAGGACATAAGCCTATTATGGACCTATGTTCCGCACACTAATGTCTCCGCGCCTTCATGATTCACCTTATTTGGGTGACGAAGGATACGGACTTCCTAGGGAACTCGCCAGGCATGGCACAACTTTATCGATTCTACCGGGGAAGGGAAGTCTTATAACTCTTACTAAATGCAAACTGCTACTCAAATTAAATGCAATTGATGTCATAATCATCTGTACTATAGTACGTGCCATCACATGACAATGCACTATTGAAAGGAAAGCCAATAGACTAGGCTTCTTATAGAATCACTTTCACAGAAGCTGCCTGGATCAATAGAAAAGATCCTTCATTGCACATGTCGGGCCCTCACCAATCGTAGGAAAATACACCTTGGAACCAACTCATTCAATAAAATCTGTTACTCATCACTTGCAGATATCAAAATTATGCGCCTCCAGTGCTTTATAATAAGCTCCAGTTGGTTCTGCGGGTAGTTCTGGAGATATCCAAATCCTTGTGGTTTCACAACGGACTTGAGCCTGATTCCAGTGCAGGCTGCCACTCGGACCTAACCTATGCGTTTCTTTTATATATTTTTAAAAACTTTGTAATTGTAATGATTTGTAATTGTGAAACATTAAAAGGCAAATAAAGCTTAAAGTAATAATAATAGTGATGACCTGGAGGCTAAAAGATAATTCCTATTCCCTTCCGGAACTTTCCATTAAGACTGTTCTTACATTCAAGAACAAATTTTGAGTGATTTGTAGCAGTCTTGACGAACTTGAGTTCAGCCTAGCGGTCATTGAAAATGTTGATACTTCTTCTCATAAATTATTCCGTTTATCGCTAAAAGTAATTCACAGACTTACGACAGTCGCCATTCTCCCTAACGATAATAATCTTCCACCTGTCATCGGTTTTCTTGCAAAAAGAAAGTGTATATGTGTTATATGGTATGCATTACTTCCACAAACGCGTGTCTTTCTAAATAAACTTTCTTTTGTTTCATATAAATATCGATTAATCAAAGTATATTCTATTTTCCCAAAAATATTTTAGTTGCCCCCAAACATATCCAAATAACAATCTCTTCGTCTGCAAATAACGATTTCCACAGCAGTTTTCAACCCTTCATTGGCTTTACATGCTCTCGTTTTTCTCCAGTGTTATTTTGACACTTTTCGAAGCGAAATGCATAATAATCACTTTCCAAAGCCCATATCTGAAGAGGCTTACTTATTGCTACCTTCCACACTTATTACTCGGTCATTGAAAGCCACCTTCAAATTGTAGAATATTTAATGAGAATCTCATAAAATACATCAAGTGACCGACGCATTTAACTGCACCCGCCCTCTGGGGCAACCTTCGACGTAGGTTCATTCAATAAATTAATACAGCACTTTATATCGATTACTATTAATAGTTATTGATTTAAACGTCCATTATTGCCAAAAACATTTCAAAACGACATAAATAATAACATCACCGGAGGTATTCTGCAGCCCGTCTGTCCTGCCATCTACGGTCAGATATATCGATCATTAAAAACGTAACACCCTCGAAGGCACGCACGGGACAGTGCTCAGGACTGACTTCCATCACCGAAAATGTGTACCTACACACTTCCTTTTTTTTTTTTTTTGCGCAGTTTTATTACATGATCGTAAATTAGAACGCGTTTATGCCGCTTTTCTTGCTGATGGTGTTCTTGTACAGTGGAGACCCCATTAAAGTGTATCTGGGCAGAGGTAAACACTTTGTACAAGCATGAGTTGTTGTCTTTTACTTCATTCATCATTTCATTGTGAAGCCGAATTACGGAAGCACATTTGAAAGTAATGGGAGGGAAAATGCTGTTAGCTAGATTCTGGAATGTGGAAACTAGAAAGTTCGCAATTAGATAGAGTATCCTTAAGTAGGTTTTAATAATCATGTACTAAAGGACTTATTTTTATACCTTATGAGCCACTCCTTTACTATTCAGATTCCTATGACATCATCTACATACATACTTTCCATATGATATTGTATTAAAATCCAAAGCGGTAATAAAATATCACCCCAATTTATTTCCGTAATAAAACTTCTCACGCCTCCCACCTTAGGAGTTCAGCTATCTGTCTTAGGGTACTTAAGGTTCGGCCACACAGAATGCGGTGAGCGCCGCATGTACCCACCACCAGAAATCCGTGTGTTTTTGACATTCACACTTCTCGCGAGAAATTTATCTTCAAAGACAGATCTAACGCTACCACGGTTTCTCCAGAGTATGGGTTATTTGTTGGAAGGTGTTGTTGCACTTTTGGGCGACTGCCCGCACACAGCGTTCTATGTGGCTGAAACTTTAGGTAGTTCTGAAAAAGTTTAGATGCAGTAAAGAAGTTGATAGCGTTCTGATAGCATTTTTATGTAAGGTCTTCTGGGGTGATATCTGATCCACTATCTGACATAGAATACCATATAGCCCCGTTAGCAAGGTGGGTAAAAGTTGGACAAGTTTTAAAATATTGCAGATAATGGTTTCTCCATTTGTTAATACTGATACCAATATCTACGTTTTTTGAAGCCGGCCTTCCTCGATTGGACTCATGTTTACAACTACCCAGATACCACAGACAAATATGAAGAGTTCCGCGGCTCCAACAGTGTGAAATTTAGTTCTTTAAAGCTTAAAGCACCAAATAATAGAGGAAAAATTAAAGAATGAAGGGACAAGAGAAAGAGTGATGTGACGATGAACAAATCTCTGCAAATTATAAGTTTCTGGAAATACTGAAGACGATAAGCTATGCTACATTCGTGTTATGCGGAAAACGATTTTCTGAAGCCCGAAAGCATGCTCTTAAATGTAGGCACGTCCAGACGGTAATACGATTATTTACATCTTTGGCGTTGTTAAAGCGAAGGAATTTGGCGACATACAGACTTCAGCAATTTTTTGAGGCATCTATCACCGCTTTTAGCGGCGTCAGCAATCTCAGGAGACTAAGCAATGCCAGTGGACTCCACACGATCACCTTCATTATTTTGGCTTTGACTTTATTTCAGGTTTTTCGTCATCGGTAATGATGGCAGGAATACCAGAAATCAGTTAAGTGGACATTCACTGTGGCTGGAATTTTACATTTTGTGATCCGGAGATAGGACTAAGCCCTTGGGAAAACCGGCATTAGTTGAGAAACAGGTGCAAGTACATCCAACACGTGTTGTATTGACCAACTGCTTAAAACACTCGCAATTAATTTTGAGAGAATGTCACCGACTCCATGAACTTGAAGATTGCTAATGAGGTCAGTACACCACTCTATGGCGAAAGCCTTGAAGATAAAACACACAACTAGTCTGCATTCGCCGCGATGATGACTGCACTTATTTGAGTCGTCAATTAGTATGCGGGTGATATGTTGGTGGACTCCCACGAAACATATACTGACAGACAAACAACGTATTGAATCCAAAGGTTTTCCACTTTTATACTTTATGCCCAAAACAAAAGATGAAGACCTTAAGGAGTCTCTAGTCCGGTTGACTGCAATAAGAGTAAAATGTGACATAAGTGAACTTAGCAAAGTACAAAGAGTGACGGCACTTAATATCACGGGCTTAGGAAGAAGTACCTACAATGCAAGCAGAACTGGACTATACCTATCTCTCAGACCAAAGACTTATGGATGGAGACATAGCAACATCAGATTACACAACACCCTATTATGATTTGCAGATCATGGTCACGTTCTTCATGAATCCTTTAAAAATGTGCTCAGATACATGAGCAAATTTCCTCATAAGCATTATAAATATGGGATCCTTTGGGACTACCCAGCGCATACTACATTCCGAACAGAAATTATTGTAATTGAGAAAGTACAAGGTTTATACAAAGCCAATACACCATTGATGGTAGCATAATATAAGAATTAAAATTATATCGGATATAATATGATATTCCTATGGAGCATGAATGGTAGAAAAAGTCATAGAGGGATTCACAAGAGAATCATAGACTCTCCGAAGTATGGCATTAAACAATGACGCACCAGTTCTAGCCCAACCTGATCTAAAAGGTATACGAGCAACCAAAATATTTAATCAATTCAGTTCGAGATGGTATCACTAAAACTAACAGATAACGCGCTTCAAACACAACTGGGAGCAATATTCCACCGTGCTTTGCGGTAAGTAATCATTTGAAAAGAGAGTCCACTTCGCCGATAAAAAATGATTTTATGGGAATTCTATTCCTATTAACTTGTGAAGTAAACATTTAGTGGAAATGTTGAGTAGATTCTGGGAAATTGGTTTTGAAATGTTTAATATTGGCATCATCAGATCGTATCTTGTTTTTGAAAATATTAAAAACCGTGCAAACGATGGTGGGCGAAATAGCTGTGTACTTCACATATACAACTTCCGAATATTAATCTACTCCCAAGGCAGACGAACATGTTACCTGGTCCAACTAAATCTCGCTCTGTATGAAATAAATTTTCACAAGTATAGAGATATTAGCGCCGAAAATGTTTGCACCCAAAAATTGGTTTTGTTACATTTATAGGTTTTATATTAACCAAACACGCAGCCAAACTAGGTATCCCATATAATACACACTGCCATAGTTGCAACATAGCCACCGAAAAGGAAACAATTATCCACTACATGTGCAATTGTCTAGCACTAGCTAGGGCTAGACATCAAGCATTAGGCAAACCCTTCTACAATTCACTTGAGGAGATCTCGGGTAAGAACATAAATGAGCTAACCCTCTTCTTAAACTCCACAGGCTGGCTCTAGATTGTCCTCACCAACACACATCAACATCCAAGGTCGCATGAGGCGTGGTATCAAAACGGCACAACTGTGCTAATTGGGTCTCTGTTTAACAGAACCGCCACTTCTACCTACCTACCATTAACCAAAAATAAGTGAAAGGTGTTCAAATTAAATTCGGGATTTTAACTGGATCAGACAATAAAAAAATAAATATTTGGCGCAATAGCTCTTTAAGTGGACCAGGGCCTAGCTTCTCGCAACCACTCATGTTGTGTGCGTTACATTTTTCAGACGAATAGAAGGGACCTACAGTTTGCCGTATCCGGAGGACAGTTTGTTTTGAGAAGCTTTCTCGGGACAGCAATACTCTCGGATGTTTGTCAGACGTTAGCGAGAGGTGGTACCCGGAAAAAACTTTTTGGTGTTTTCTGATATTCTTGAAACCTGAAGCACAGTGGTCCGACACGCTAACCACTCACGCCACGGTGCCCACTAGACAATTAATAGTAATAAATAGTGATGAATACAAGTTTTCCAAAGAACCAAAGTGACCTACTCAGCGATATTGATAGAAAAGTATGAATATAGCGACTGCGATAGTTTGCACATGTACAACTGATCGACAACAACATCCCCGCCAAAAGAGTCTTCAAATCCACTTCGGAAGGATGAAGGAGTAGAGAAAGGACTCACGTTAGGTGGCGCAAACAAGTGGAAATCGGTCTCAACCAATTTGGTTATCGCAACTGGAAGGGCTTGTTAAACCACCCCGGATTGTAGTGCCATCTAAGTTAGTAAGTAAATACATACATACATTCTCAATAGTCCGCTAATCCTTCATGGAGGTCGCGGGGTAGGATGCTCAGGTGTACTCTCCATCCTTCTCGATCTTACGCCATTCACTCCAACTTATCAGGAGGAATTCCTAGACGGCTCTAGGAGAGATGTCGGACTTAATCCAACCATCTATTTCCAGGCCTACCGACAGATCCCCTAACTGATGGCACGGTAATAATGGCACGTCTTGAAAGCCAGTTTGGGGGCATACGCACTACGTGATCAAATCATCAAAGCAAGGTCGTTCCGTTCAGAGAAGTAGGTGCTTAACATTGAGCGACTCGCGTAATCTGGCGTTGCGCACTCGATCCCTACGAGTTATTCCAGCAACACCGCGAAGGAACCTTATTTCAGCAGCTTGTATCCGCGATCTTTTTAGTTAGTAAGTAAAGAACGAAGTACTGGAATAAAAAAAAAAAAAAAACAAAACAAACAGGGGAGACAAATATTTCTTGTAAGGACTGGTTTGAAACTCTGGTGGTACTAGGTTTGAACACATACTGCATGGGTTGTGTCCTAACTAATTAAGAGAATTTATGCGACTATTAGCATCATTTTAATTGCCAGAATTTTTCTATTTGGAGAATGTGTTTATTTGCTTCAGCTGGTGTGTGGACGTGAAACAACAATCTTTCACTCAATAACAGTGGACTACTACAGCGTGGACATTCACGGTGACACTGATGTTGCATGGAATTCATTTACATTTAGACAGATTTCTGTGGCCACAAGGTAAAACCGCCTAAGTCGATTTTCACAGATTCTCAGAAAACAAGTTTAAAGTTTTGGTTTTTCCCGAAAACGTATGGGAAATTGAAATTTTAGTTTTGTTCTTTTGCCTTTAACTCGGTAACGATACCTGTTATCAACTTTGTCCTAACTCGACTTAGGCGTTTTTCCCTTGCGGCCACAGATTTTTCACTGAAAGCCAGTACCAGGACAAGTGGGTTAGTAATGTGGTAGTGGCGAAGATACTTAGGTACACATTATATTTCTTCGCTTTCTCGCAGAAAATCGATAAAATCGAATACGAGTATCGGCGCCTTTTTTTTGTTGCTTTTTTATGAAAGGTTGTATCAATGCTTAAAAACGAAAAGTGTTGATAGAATTCTGGAGCTAAAGCTAATAGGTAGTTAAGAATATATTATATATAAGTATTTTTGTAGCTAGGTAATATTAGAAATGGTAATAGGTTTTTCCAAGTTTTTCTAACCATTGCACCAAAGACAGCTTCTGCTAGTATTATACAATGAACTGTAACCAGTCTGGGTGGTCTGGGATTTGGATTTCTTTTCTTAAAAAAAAAACAACTAGGTAACATACACGACCAACTAAGGAGACTTTCTAAAAAGCCCCCATGATTCCAGAGTATATGTTTTCTGGAGTGCAGAAGCATTGGGTTTATGAACGGCAGACGAAAACCTCATTGGTCATTTAGAAAGAAAAGCTCTTCGAGTGATCTTCGGTCCTGTTTAAGCAAACGAAGAATGGAGGGGAAGATTCAGTATCAAGTGTCTAGGATGGCTAGGACACGTGGAGCACGTGGATTTCCCATCCAACCCAGAGGTACAAAGCATTAGAGGAAGATCTCGTCTTATGTGACACGAGCAGTGGGACTGGGAGCAGCTTACCAAAAACCGAGTTAGCCGGAGAGGTCTTTTGATCGATCCTGCACTGTAGCGGCATCTATAGTAAGGTAAAGTAAGTACATGCACTAATGATAAACAATGCAGAAATGTTTATAAGCGAAAAAAATAAAAAAAACTTTGCGAAGGTAGTACTATTCCCCATTACCTTAAGTGTTACTTCAATATCCCTATGAGCTTCCCTTACTATCGATAACTAATAAACCACCCATATCTAGAATACCATGTAAGTGTAATCAGATTAAGCGCAAAAGCAAGTCCATCACTTTTTGACTGCCGGCTGTTTGTTCTTCTGTAATCAAATGCCTGTGCAACACATAAGTTCTGCTCTCCTGCGCAGTTATTTTGCAATTCATACTTAAACCTATTTAGAGCAGAGTAGAGGCTACAATTTCAAAATGTGCTTCATCCTCAGTATTACCGCAGGACCTCAACACACAACTGAATATCCGTACAAACACCTCGTCATTAGTGCTGCTTGAGTCAATGTATTTACACACACATACGACCACTAAGTCCCTATTTTGCCTCCCCTTATAATTTAATAATGAACACAAAAGGAGAACTTCATACACGAAACATTTTTAACAAAGTGTCGGTGTTGTACAAAGTGACGGCATCCTTTGATCAGAACATATAAAATACTGTAGCCACGCCTCGAAGGGTAGATTAAACGAGATGGCGCTCAATACGCCATTCACCCTCCGTGCATGGCCCGCGCTCCGCCAATAGCCCCTAATGACCATGATGCCCATTGCCATTGATGATGGGCACAACACACAAGAGTTGTGGTGGTGGTGTGCAACGAAGATTTACCTGTTCCTGCTCCTTCTTCTTCTGGTGATGCCGCGCGCCTCGGAGTGGACTACAAACAACTTGGACCGGTATTATTCTCTACTTCATCATCTTAATGTGCGCTGGCCTTTTGGACTTGTTGTTGCTCCGCACTGTGGTCCTCCGCCGCGATGGGGACATGCGGTGGGGCAGAAAAAAAAAGGAAAACACAAAATCGAATCCAACAATAATGGTCATCATCATTAAAATGTGATCAAAGCAGTTCCAGCTCCGCGGGATCGTGTTCTTAAAGATTTACATTTTAAGGATGAGCTGGAGAAAAAAGAAAGGAAAAGTTCGACGGATAGGAGATTCGCTTTATTGCAAATTTTTTTCTCACTGAGAGTATCTGGTTGTTTTGTAACATATTTTGGATAAGGAAGGACTTTTATGACACACAACGATATAGGCTTTTACATTTTCTTAGCTTTTAAAAAGATACCAATGTTTACAATGTAATTTGTTGATGTAGGCTTCAGTTGGCATAAACTCTGCAGATTTTATGAAGTCACTCTGCAAGCGTACGTTAGTGGATGACATAAAAATGCTGATCATCTTTTTGAAATTTTATCTCATACTTAAGAATTTGTAGAATGAGTCTATGTCGCGCGTGCTTGAGCTTTATGAAGGGTAGCCACTTTGTGTCGAACTATATTACCCCAATCATTAATAAGTTGTAAATCATATACGTTTAATGTTAACGAGAGCACTATTAAAGAAGCAATAAAGGTACACTGCATGCGTGCTGGGCACTTAATTGCAACTCTATGAGGTGCTGAAACAGTTTGTTATTACATAAATAAAGACATTAACTTTCAACAAAGTAAAACTCAATCCAGTTTAAGTATTAGTAAAAATACCGGAAAAAAATACAAAACTGGCTACAAATTTTGAGATATTTCAAACATTGATCCACTCCTCTTTTATCGTGTAGAAATAGAGCTGCCGTATGGTCCGTATGGTATGGATTACGGTACACAAGTTAAGGTGGCCTCTGATTCTAAATGTGTTAGGAAACTCCATTTCCAAAACCAGCTTTTAAAAAATATAAGTCGTTTGAGCTTCTGTGGATCAATTTTTGCATCTTCTTCCGGCGATACTGTGCTGTGTTTTTTCCCCCACTTCAAGTTCACCCCGAACTGAAGCGCCACATAAATTAGAAAGTAAGTAAATAGGTATGTACATACAGCCCCATTTGCTTTGTTTTGTGCTAACGTGCACGATAGTTTCCAAACCCCCCTCGAGCTCAGCGCAAACATCGAATAGATTTTATATCTGAATTTTTGTAATGGAGCGCTAAAAACACTCCTCGATGTCAACACAATGGGTATGCTGAGTCATGGCAGGCATTCATAATACGCGGAACATCAGCATCGTTTGCCCGATCAACAGAAAAGGGGATCCTATAAATTGCGCCAATAGCTGAGGCATCAGTTTCCTAAACATCGCATATAAGGTCTTATCTGCTGTTTTGTTTGAAAGTCTAAAAGCATCTGTCAACAACCTGATTGTTCCATATCAGTGCGATTTAAGACCAGAAAATGCAGCCATCGGTTAAATATTCAGACCACCGCAGATCTTGGAAAAAAACCAGGAGCACAGAATCGATAAACACCAAATTTTTGTAGGTTTTAAAACCGCCTATGATAGTATCTATAGAGAAGACCTATATAGAGCTATGTCTAGTTTTAATATCGCTGCCTATGTACGAGTAGGATGACGTTGGTGAACTCGCGTTGCTCCATCAATTTTGGTAATTATTTTCCCGATAGCTTCGATATCAGAAGAAAGCTTAGACAGGGCGACGAACTGTCATATGAATTTTATAACGCACAAGCCAACATACGAGGCACAATCTATCAAAAGTCTATACAACTACTGACTTACATGGACGGCATTCATACAATTGCAAGAAAAGATCGGATATTTAGATTGAATTCATTAAAAAAAGATCTTAATCTTTTACAGACCTACTAGGTAGTAAAGCCTTTACTTAAACTATGTTACCCTATACAAGACCCTAACCAGTCCTACTATTCGTATACGGACCAGAGGCATGGGTCTTATTAAAAGCGGGTGATGGTTACCCATGGTTACTTTAAGCGAAAGATGCTTCGAGTGATTTTTGTATAAACCGGGAGTGGAGAAGAAGATACATTGATGATTGTATGACCTGTACAGCAAAATCGAACTAACCAGAAGGGTTCGCTTACAGTGACTAAGATAGCTTGACATACGGGTATATAGCGAATGGACCAACGCTACGGAAAGTCTTCAAATCCACTTCGGAGAGACGACGCATTAGAGAAAGGTCTCACCATGGGTAGTACAACCAAGTGGAAAGGGACATCCATCTTGGCGCGCGCAACTGGAAGAAGCTGTCTAATGACCGACTTGGCAGGAGGGTCTCGTTAGTGGAAGCCCATCTAAGTAAGTAAGTAACGATATATCACATGCATCCATTGGAACCACCACGCGCATGGTTAAGGACCTATAAGGCGGTAACAGACGGACGGACGAAAAAGAGAGACCAACCGGATTTCGTAGTATATGTACGAAACGCCTGAAAAAGGAATACAAACAGAAGCCTACAGAAAAGTTACAATCTTTCGATCGTACTATACCCATTCAGACAGTATCACACGGCCTTTGAATCTAGTCTTACTAAAGTGGGTACTGCGTTGTAAATTTGTTTGAAACCTAGTTACTTTTTCAAAATCCCCTAAAGGCACCCTTTGCTATCACTCATTTATTCTTTATTCATAGTTCATTCATCATTCAATGCCATCGCGAACTCTAGGGAACCTTTACGGCAAAAAGACCTAAACCAATTCTCCCATACACTTGATTTCCCTACAGAAATTGAAGATGTCCTTATTATGGTTCCGGGACCTTACCTCTTCTAGGTTATCGATGAGTATCTTCCAAAGTGGTTTAGCCTTGTTCTGGCAATGCAGATCCGTATTTGATAAGCCCAGCCTTGTATTATGTTCGTGGATAAATTAAACGTTAGTCACTTGTGCTATAGTTTTATATCTTTATTAGCCGATGTTGGTCTTACAATGGTTGATCCTCGACTGACCTATGACTGTCTTACATATGTTTGACAATTCAACCTATTCTAGTTGCACTTAGGTGGCAGCACTTATTACAAGCCTCATAGCATGCTTCCTTAGAAGACAATGCCCAGAGAGCATTCCTACGGCTATCCTTAGCCCTGACATTTCTAGTTGTATGATCTCCCCGGATTTCCAGCGGTCTAACACAGGCCACAAGGCCTTAGACACCTTATGACCATCTAAGTTGGACCATCTGATATTAGCTACGTTGATGATTCTATCCCGAAAAATTCCCCTATCCACACTTCTTGGTGGTTTAATGTTACCTGTTATGTCCCTATGCAGGAGCTCTGCTCCTTTTTTGGCCAACTCGTCAACCTTTTCATTGCCTTTTATATTGCAGTGTCCAGGTATCCAACATAATCTGACACGGTTGTGCGTACATAATGCCTTAATGATTGTGCGGCAATTCCTGACAATCTCAGATTTTGCGACACAAGACTCTAGCGCCTTTAGAGCAGCCTGACTGTCAATGAAGATGGTGATATTCTTGTTGGATATTGATCCCATCTTAAGTAATTCCGCAGCTTTAAGTACAGCTAGAACCTCTGCTTGCAACACACTGCATGTATCAGGAAGTCTCAGGGCCACCTGTAGGTTCGTATCACTCGAGTATATACCTGACAGTGTGCTCTCTCTGGTCTTAGAAAAATCTGTGTATATTGCAATCTCGTTGTGGACAAAGACTGTCTTCCTTTGCCAATCCTCTCTAACAAAATGTACAACATTACTTCGTACGGTGTGACGAAGTCTAATGTGCCAAGGATATCGTCTGATTCGTCAGGGATATCGGGAAATGATTCCTTTAGATTGGAGCGATGTTCCACATTACTGGTCTTGAAGAGACCAGCGTTAGTGAGCCGAAGCGCGCTGTTGCCTGCTTGAAATTTGAATTGTAGGTCTAATGGTAAGAGATACAGAAAGATCTCAAGTGCAGCCGTAGGCGTTGGCGTAAAGCACTCGTGTTAACAATGCCGGCTGTTCTTTGTACCATGGCCAACATATCCCGTATGTTTTTCGTATTCGTTACCTTCCACCACACAAGAGTCCCATACTTAAGAATGGGTCTGACTATCATAATATATAACCAGCGCATCACTGCAGGCTTCAGGCTCCACTTTTTCCCAGCCGGTCATCCTTTAACAGATAAAGAGAACATTATAAGCTTTGCGAATTCTTTCCCGTATATTAAGTTTCCAGTTTAGTTTCCTATCTAGCATTATACGAAGATATTGAGCGCGATCCAAAATGGAAAGCTTCATCCCTGCTAGCTTAGGCAGTTTGAAGGATGGTATCTTGTATATCCTACTGAAGAGTACCAATTCTGTGTTATCTAGGTTGACGTGCAGTCCACACCCTTTAGCCCATTTTCCGAGACTGTTAAGAGCTGATTCCATCATTTCACTTAGTGTATCTAGGAATTTCCATGGACTAAAGTAACCACGTCATCCGCGTAGGCGTTGACGTTTACGCCTGTGTTGCTTAGTTCTTTGAGTCGATGAGTAACACCCAGAGGAAGGGTGATATAATGCCTCCCTTAATCTTATGCAACAGAGAATCCCTGAATATACTCAGATCTTATATGGTTCCAAATTATTTTATCGCACAAGAATCAGATCAACATCGATTTTTTTTTAAGAATATTAAGAAATGTTCCGTAAGTATGTTATTTTTAATTAAATATCCACAGTTTTGCTCCTCTGGTCACATTGTAACACATTATCTACATTACACATTATTAGCGACTCAGCTAATTATGTAGGAAAGCTAACTCTCTGAAAATTGACCCGTAATTCGAATCAATACCTAATCATAACCATAATCGAGTCATTGCAGTTAATTCAATAACTTAACATCAAGTGCAGAATACAAAAAGAAAAAAACTCCATGAATCCTTTTAATAAGCAGATGAATATCCACTTCAGATTTAACGAGCTAATGGCCAGCAATTTATATTCATGAATGAAAACCAGAGATACAAGTCGAATCCTCTCAATTGCTCAACAAAACGTTTAAGTCGTATCTGGCGCACATTGCCATCAAACAAACCCCGCAATGTCATAAAAACGCACATCTCAAGTACAACGGTCCTAATTATCCTTAATTACATCCAAACACAGCGATTTCGGGTAAACAAACATCATAAAATACAATTAGATCGAGTGCAACGCGCTGTGATTTGATTTAATGAGATTTCGTCGGAGGATGACTTCAATTGACGACCGAGACAGACGCCACTGTGCCTGCACTCTCAAGTGCAGCCATAAACCAATGGGAGGACTATAGTGTAGTAGCTAGTCAGTTACGTGGGTATTTGCTTAAAACCACTTATCACTACACTCCGGAGACGATGACGACGACGACGGCGACTGGGATTTATGAGTCGCTAAAATATGGAACCACGCAGTCGTCGTAGTTCTCCTTAGCACCTGCATTCTAAGTATCTTTGGTCTAAGAGCCTCCATTCTGTCCACCAACAGACAACGGCTAATCTAGAGTAATAGAGATCTCCGCACCCAAAAACTATGCATCTTTAATCTCATAAATAGAGATTTTCGGTTACGTTCCTACTCGCAATCGATTAGTTCCACTCAATTTGAAGCCTCTGTTCGACTTAGCATCCACATCATTTGCTGGAATGTAGGAACACAACACACAGTGAAGGACTAATTTCCATCGAATACATCATCATCATCATTGTGTCCATAGCCCGGTCATCATTTAGGCTTTTGTATGACTTGAGTGGGTAACAAAAGGGCTCAACAATGCGCGCATGCGTGCAGCGCAACAACAATGAGTATGCTGTGCTGTGCTGGCCATCGTCTGCTATTGTTCCACGACAATGGTCCAACAATTGTTATGGACATCATCGAACACGACCGGTAGTGCCACCAACGAAGAGAGCGAGGAGTGATGTGTTTCACACTTTATATCTCGATGTTCGTCGTTCTTTTGGTGAGGTGAGGTGAGCGTGACAAAAATGTGAGATCAAGATGAAATGTGTCTCACAGCGTGGCAGTTGTGGTGTGCTTGGAAGGAGTGGAATCATCACCTGGTGGTGGCAGAAGTGTGGGCCAATTTCAGTACTTATGTTTTGCTTTGGAGAATTCAAAAAGCCATTAAGCGATGATTGATGCGGAATTCAGAGCAGTTGTTTAAAGTGACAGTTATGGAGGACGAAAATTGGTTAATGTGGTCAGGTAGATGTTCGACGAGATGAGTTCAGGCTTGCGTCATTTTACCTTTTCTGTTTTGGTAGGACGACATTATTCAAAAAAAAGGCTTTTAAGCTGTGTATATATATGTCTGTCAATGCATGTACTTATGAAGGACAATAGTCTATACACACCATATCTCGAGTAGAGGATCAGTACAGCTTAATTGGCGGGACTGAATTCAGGGAAACCCAGTCAGCTATTTGTTGTGCGACACTAGAAAGCACAGGGAGATCTGTACAATTTGGGATCATTTCCGGGAACTTGGATCTCGGCAAGAGGGCGCACTATCATGCGAACTCTTCAATCAGGCATACTCGCAGATTCCCAGAGATTAAACTGCTTTTGAAAAATAAACACATTTCGCCAACGACAAGTTGAAAATTACCGTTCTTAAGTATTCAAACGAAATGGACCTCTTATCCCAACGCCAGTCGCCCGGCTGATAATAAGCAGATTATACTTCAATTGTCTTAAGTACTCGTAGAACCAGACAGTAAACTTTTCTAGTATTGGAGTTGCTGCATTTCGTATACATGCGCTGAGTAGTTAAGCCTCTACTCAATATGCTGCTCTGCATCCTGCCGGAAATAAGCATGCGTAGCAGCCTTTATTGGGCCGAAGAATGATTCGAATTTCATATCGATTCTGGAAAATTACTTAGATTTAATACAACAGCGTTTGAATTATTCCTCATGAGGTAACTCTATCTAAGCTAAAGGAAAAACTAGACCACATTTGCCAGGCTATATCGATCCTGATGTCGCCGAAAGTATTTTTCATTTTAGAAGCCGCCTCCAGTTTCTGAGAATCCTGAATTGCTAAAATAAATTATTGCAATGCTTAATCTCACACTGCTACACCTCCCAGTGCAGAAAGAAGCTACGCTGAGTGCTCTTAGGCTACCTCAGATACAAGAATTTATTGTATCTATTCATCGTGGCTGTTATGCCTTTACAGGACATCTGAGCATTCTTGAAAGCATCCAGAACAACCTAATCTTCGAGATTCCAGACACGGAAATTCGAAGTGGTCAACACACAAGGAATCAACACACCACCCAACGTTCAAGTCTGGTATACAGATGCACCCAAATTGGAAAATGGTAGTACCGGAGCTACGGTCTATAGTTCCAACATTTAGCGTGCCGCAGCGCCATCTTCGAAGCAGATGTTAATGCGATAGAACTATGCGTACGGTAATGCCTGTGGAGAAACGCTAACGGAACCTGCTTCTATATCTATTCGGACAGTCAGGACCTTTAATTCCTATACAGTAGGTTCAAAGCTCTTATGGGACTGTCTCGACCTCCTTGACAGCCCCTTGTCCACAATCCAGGTTACCATATCATGGATCCCTGGACATGAAAACTTTGAGCGAAACGAATGAGCAGATTGTCTGGAGAGGAGACGTGCTGGGCGACCACTCATCGACCCTGCACTCTACTTCGGAGTTTCACTCAGTGGTATCCACTCCACAATAAGACAATGGGAAGCTAAAGAACTCGCCGAGCACTAGGCTAACCAAAACCAAACTGCTTGAATTCAGCAAAGAAGATTTGTAACGGGCTACCTAACCGGAAATTGTTCACTCAGGTACTCTGAAGGAATAAAATAAAATCAGATACAGCCATGTGCAGACTCCGCAGTGAGCAAAGAGAAACAACAGAACACATTTTTTGTGAATGCCCAGTGGCCGCAAAGAAACGGCTACTCCATCCAACGCGGGTCTCGATGAGCCAGCGGAAACTTGGAAGAAAGGCATTGGTATCTCAAGCAGACACTCTTCACGGGTCGGAAGCTAATTAAGCTAAGAGTTAAGTTAAGAGCACTGGAACCTACTGCCAAGTGCGGGTTAAAACTAGCTATGTGGTGAGATGAATATCCAGAAATTTGGTTTTAAGCTAGATCAACTCTTTAGGTCTGTCTGTTTAAACTGCTTCGAATCAGTTCTCCCTAGCTCCGTAAAGAGTAATACAGTTTTTTTTTTTAGAGAACCCAAACCCCAAAAGAATAAATGCGGTCCATTGTACTGGCAGGAACCTGTGGTTTGAGAAACTTCGAAGAGAATCTCACTTCCTTTTCAGGCTAGGGCAGATATTGTTTGCTGTTCCCCGTTAGAGCTCGAACCTACGCAAGCGTGGTACCAAGCAAGTGCACTGCCCACGGCACCGCTACCATTCTTTTCTAATCGTAAGTTTCTTTGGTTTTCTGAATTTCTTGAGATGCTTCCGAAGATGAGAAGACCCATAAGTATTGAAAGTTTGCTACTACCTAGAACCCTACCCTATGCGCTTGTGGTGTGTGATGGAAATGTATAGTTGCAGTAAGTAAGTAAGGTTTCTAAATGGAATAAAGTAAAAATGGAAGTCCCTTGAAACCCAATCCAATTCACAGGAGAATAGGAAAGGGAATCTCTAACAAATGCTCCTGCATGGTTATGTGCTAAAAAAAAAAACCCTCCTGTTTCTCTGTCCTGTTGCTCCCAAGCCGCACTGCCAGTCAAGGCATACCTTCACATGGGCAGGTTTGACATTTCGTCATTTCTTTTTTAGCTGTCAGAGTTGGCACGATCTTCGTTTCTCACGCTTCTCGTTGCTCATTCCTCTATGGGCAGTCGCTGCATCATCGTGATTACTACGTTAGCAGTTTCTTAGCCTTCGCTTCTTGGGGTCCCTTTGCCGCCAACTTTTTTTTTTATAATTTGCGCGCACTCAAGGGATTATAAATACCCTTAACATGTTTACACACAGTGCGGTTGTGTGGGGACATGTGGAAGGGATAGATAGAGAGAAAAAAGATTTTGTGTAGTGGTTTGAAGCTCAGTTGTTTATGCTTCAGAGGAACTCCGGGGGTGGCGTCCAGATAACAGGGGAGATTTTTATTATTTTTTGCCTTTGCTTCTGATTCACAGTATTTTTTTTTTTTTTTTTTCGATTACCGATTTCTTAGGCAAATCAATCATCCAACATGGCAAACTATTTTGCCAGATATATGACCAAACTACTGCCAGTGAGGTTTCGCAATTGATCGGACTGACTTTATATATTTCATGAGAAATAAATAAATGCTTGCTGACGTCAGGATTTGAACCATGAACCATTAGCGTGGCAATTGACGACGTTACCACTACACTATTGTTCCTAGGATGTTCCTAGCCCTTATATAATTTAAGAATTCCATCAGTACATTCTCCGCGTTCTGCACTTTTCCTTCACGGTTCTGGCAGAATAGATCATCCGCGTGCTTGTACTTGCTCTCGGAAGCATCCGTGCCTCCATACAAATTATGTTAGGTAGTAGTTTACCTCCCCGTGCTTTCTGCTTATCCATTCATGGACTTCGGAGATCAATTTAATTATATGTCCATCGCCCTTTGGTTGTGATGTTCCACACATGTTGCCATTTTGCTTTTATAGCTTCTACCATTACTGTTCTGTCATCGGGCTCATTTTCACGTGATACCGCGGTCTTCTTCGTGTCTAGATCGATAGGTATTCGGCCTGATATTACACTTAGCGCATCTGCTGATACAGCTCTAAAGGCGCAGCATACCCTTAAAGTTGCGATTCTATGCGCCGAGTTCATAGTTCTAATGTACGACTTACGGTGCGTCGCTGATTCCGATATTGGGGCCACATACAGGATTATTGACTTACTCACGGTCGTTAGAAGATTTTTGGTTGGCTGCCTTGGTCCCCTAATATTTGGCATTAGTCTGCATAGTGCCGCTACTGCCCGAGAAGCCTTCTCGCCTGCGTACGTACAGCAACACTCCCAGGTACTTGATGTACGACATCGACTCGATGATTTGCTCACCGATCTGTACGGTAAGGTGTTCCACGGCTGCTTATGAGAACGGCCTCAGTTTTGTGGTCTGCTAGTTCGAAACCTGATGTCTGTAGCCATAGCTGCAAATACAAATATTTGGCGCAACAGCTCTTTAAAGTGCCAGGGCCTAGCTTCTCGCAACCACTCATGTTGTGTGCGTTATATTTTCCACACGAATGGAAGGGACCTACAGTTTACTGCCGAATCCGAACGGCGATTTGAGAAGCTTTTTTAGACAACAATACTCTCGGATGTTTGTCAGACGCTCGCGAGAGGTGGGACCGTGAAAAAAAAAAAACTTTTTGGTATTTTCTGGGATTCGAACTTGGAACCTCATGCGTAGTGATCCGACACACTAACCACTTACGCCACGGCGCCCACGTGTATGATTTTTTTACTGCAGTTTTGCCTAACTTCCTCTTATGTTTTGGCCATTACTACAACTGCAATATCGTCGGCATAACCGATTATATCTACTCCATTCGGCCTTTGTGTTCTTAGAATGCCGTCGTACATTATGTTCCATAGAATTGGTCTCAGGACCGACCCTTGTTTAATTCCTCTAGTAAGCTTGTACTTCTTTGGTCCCTCTTCCGTGTCATAGTAGAGAGTTCTGTCTTCGAAGTAATTCACAATTATTCGCAATAGGTAGTTTGGTACCTGCATGTGACTCAGAGCTTTTAGTATACAGCTCCAGTCGGCGGAATTAAATGTGTTCTTGACGTCAAGTGTGACAATGGCACAGTACTATTTTGTCCCTCCGTACCATTTTTCCCCCGCAATTGCCTCACGTGCTATATCATACACAGCTTGTATTGCATGGTTAGTGCGTCGTTTCTTGCTGAATTTAAACTATCGGTTACAAAGCCCGGAGTCCCATTCCGAGTATTGCTGCAGTCTTGTCCGCATAATTTTCTCGAGCACTTTTCCAGGCACAACACCAGCGTATCCAGCATGCACAACGGCCTTTGGTTCTGTTAAGGTAAGGTTTTTGGTGCTCATCTGTACGCCTGGCTAGGCTTTCTGCTTCGCTCTGATGATTTGGATACCAGGTTTAAGTCAGTGTAGGGGTTATATGTATCGACTTCGTTAGAAAATTTCTATGAGCGCATATGCTGCCTTATTCTGAAAGTACCCTGAAGCATTCTCTTCGTAGTACTTTTCGAGTGAAGATTCTGCCAATCCTATAGAAAGGTTGTGATGCTATAATTGGTGGCAGTCGCAATGTTTTGCTTGCCGTAGTTTCTGTTTTGGTTAAGTTGGGCGCTCCTTCGTTACGTGAATTTCTGCCTGGAGTATGCTGTTAAATTTGCCCATTGGTTCCGATTGTACAATTTCTGTGCTGAATACTCCTGGCACAGTTCGCGCAGCTGCTCTCGATCCATCTGTATACCATTTAATGTTTTGATCGTAGATTCGCTAGTCCACTCTTTTTCGTGTTCAGTCTTGTAATGAAGCTTTCGTCAACAATGTATATCTTAATCTCTGGGGACTTGCAGTAAGTAAGCAAAGTTTTTTGATGGAATAAAGTGAAAATGGAAGTCCCTTTAAACCCAATCTAAATCACCGGGGAAAGGGAATCTCTAACGAATTAGTGACTAAAAGTTGTTGGATATGATCCAATTACCGCTTCGGTTACTATATAGAATCCAAGCAATATTTATTATCAGATATTCTGAGTGCGAGCCTATATTTGAAACCAAACACTGTGATCTCGATCGATCAAAACAGTGACCGGACTAATCCAGAGCGTATTTGATCTGTGTGAGGTTAAATAAATATTGAAGTGTTTCACCTTCGAATAACTTGCGAAACTGCCAAGTGCATTGTGAAAGGGACCGGTGCTCAGGAAACTAAAAAGTATTTTGTGGAATGGTATGATCGGTCATTAGGTCACTTAAGTATATGGCCCAATTTCTCATTCACATGAAGAATCAACTAATAGACAACCCTATCCATATCAGGAAGTCGGAATTCCTTAGATCTGTCACAAGAGCACCGTAAAAATAAAATCTTACAAATCCGCGTAAACTTGCGAAAAGAAACCAATAAAATTCGCCACCGACTAGCCTACTACAGCCGGCATGGCACTCCCCACCGAGTAACTCTTGCGCGATCTCCATCACAAAATTCATGGCTCCATTATTCAAATGGGACCACGCAACGAACGACCGTGTTCGGTCAGAGTCAGTCACTCAGTTACTGGATCGATTCAATATTGTAAATCCGGGCATAAAATACTAAATTTATCTAATCCTGGTCGAGGCCACAGGAATGTCGACGAATATACATATGCAGCTCCCTCCGTTAACGCCTGAGGCGATCGGACTAACGCAATTGACATTGTACATAATTGAAATTTAATAAATTTGCGTGTAGTTACATAAAATGCGCACATAATTTGTACGTTTTACTGTACAGCGCTGGATTAACAGCTGCGGTTGTAAAATTTGTTTAATAATAATTACACAAGTTGCGTGCAGTTGACAAAAATCGCCTCTGGTACTTATTTGGAAATTGCCTCCGACTTTAGAGAATTAAATAAAATAAACGCAGAAGCATTAATGAAAAACTTAAGTTGCATCTTTAATTTTTTTTCTTTTTTTTTTTCACTTAGTCTTTAAGATTACATTTTTATTTGAATATATAATTAAATTAAGCTGATTATTGGAAAAAACGTCGTTAAATGCTGTTAAGAAAAATGTAATTCTATGTTAAAGTAACAAGTGATGGTGACCGTAATCTGTGAAGAACATCATTGTTTACTACTAAGGAAACTACTACCAATTTAGCTTATAGTAGTGGCTAAGTTGTAATAAATTGAAGAATAATGGACAAAGTTGAAGAAATTATTATATACGTAGTCAAAATCGTTCGACGGGAAAAAGTTGTGGCTGGTTTGGATAAGAATCTTATTGCATACAAAGTGTTATGGTACCAAGGAGATACTCTTCAAAATAAAAGCGAGTACGCACTGAATAGACACAGATAATGAAGAGATTACAGTCCTACTTGCAAAAAGATTCTCACAAGTTCTGGTCCTCTTCCCTTTACAAATATCTACACTTTGTTAGTTCAAATAGACAAGAATCCATTGAAAATTCAAAACTATTAGAAACACAATTCTATAATATGAGAAAGCATGTTGTGGCGGCCCATAATTCGTTTTCTTTTATAGTTCAGCCTTAGGGCAAAAGCACTGCAATGTCCTAAGGGCTGTATATCTTTTTGGTCTTTCGTTTAAAAATGTTAAGGCTTTAGGTTAGATTAGCGTGGCAGGCTGCATTAAAAGCAACTACACTTGGACCAGGAAAGGCTCATTATGGTACCACATGATCTATGAGCTACAGAAAAAAACTACATTTAGAACCAACTGAAGGTTGCTATAAAGTGCTGAAGGCTGTCTATATTGTCCTCAGTGCAATCTTTTACGACCTGAGGGAGCCTGGCACGTATTGTATAAAGGAGGTGTAGTATAGTTTCCTCATGTTCCTCCTCCATACAGTTCTACAGATATAATTTGCGGGCAGGCCTAACCTGATGGCATGACTGATAATGATGCAGTGTCTCGTAATGAAACCTACTATAATTGTAATGTGTGCATTAAGAGCTAGCTGCGATTTTTACACTACTTATAGGGATGCAGCCTGCGTGGTAGGCGGAATACTCTTAATGAAGATGCAGATATAGGTGTATGGTTACTGAGGTGTCCCCAAAACTAGAGCTGTATTCGATAATATTAATAATATTTGGCGCAACAGCTCTTTAAGTGCCAGGGCCTAGCTTCTTGCAACCACTCATGTTGTGTGCGTTATATTTTTCACACGAATGGAAGGGACCTACTGTTTAGTGCCGATTCCGAACGGCTATTTTAGAAGCCTTTTCGTGACAACAATACTCTCGGATGTTTGTCAGACGCTCGCGAGAGGTGGGACCGTGAAAAAACTTGTTGGTGTTTTCTGGGATTCGAACTTGGAACCTCATGCGTAGTGTTCCGATACACTAACCACTTACGCCACGGCACCCCCCTGTATTCGATGGTGTGCTCGATTTGTTGCATTTCCTTCCAACTGCTTTGATGAACCAGAGTATCTTAAGTAGATGCAGCAAGGGTAGATCCATCTCTTGTGGATTAGTGCTTCACATTCCATGAGAAGATGTGCTGGTGTTCCTCTAAAGTCCCTGCAGAATTTCCAGTGTCCATTCCCTTCTATTTTCATTTTACTAAGGCACTCCTTGAGTCTACAGTGACCCGTTTTAGCATGCCTAGCCCATTGGCTCTCTTCTTCTTTTGTCAGCTTTTCCCGTATTTTGTCTAGTTCTACGAGTATCTCACAGAAATGTTTTAGTCCAAGGAACGGGGTGACTGAGCCGTTTCTCGCTAGTCCATCAGCTGCTTCACCTCCACTCCTACATGTCCTGGTATCCAATAAAGGGCTACATTATTAGTCTGTCCCAGCCTGTTAATCTTGGTGAGGCTTTCCCATACCAGCCTAAATCTGATCTCGTGTGAGCGTAGTGCCTTGAATGCGGCTGAGCTATCTGACAGCATTGCTATGTCCTGCCCGTGCTATTTTATGTTATATATATATAATATATTTATGTATATTTTTTGTGTCTCCTTGGAATGTACTGAAGAAAATTCCCAGGGATTCTTAGTATCTGGTCCTGAGTCCATGCACGCCTGCCTCAGCGCCTGTTGATGTTTTCGTTCCATCAGTGTAGTATGTTGTTTGAATTGATACTTATCGGACTCACTGCTCCAATCCTTTTCAATGTTCAGCTTTGAGTCGAATTTCCTTTCAAGACAGTTCTTTCTGACCAAATCGTCTTTGGGTAAGTTCAGAAGCGGCACCGATTTGGATATGGCTTCTCGCTCTTTGTTTTCTATGTATTTTCCTTTCCCGATGCCCTCTTTGATTAGTTTTAACATGGTGTCCTTTGCGATACTTTCTAGCACTATGTGTAGCCTTAGCCAGCGGGGAATATCATAGCAATCATCAGCCACCCGAGTATAAAGGAAAATAATTACATTAAATAATTACACTGCTCCAAAGAAAGTTCCCTGTCTACTAGTAGTTCAATGAATCAGAGAGTCTGAGTGCTCTGGGTCTTGGGTTTCCTTAAAAAAAACCTTGTGCTGCTGATTCCTGCCACTGCACCATATGTAATGATGGGTCTAGCTATCATCATGTACAATCACTTCAGTTAGGCTGGACTGCACCCTCAGGTTTTATCTAAGAACTTCCTGAACGCTATAAGTGCTGTAGTGACTTTGATTACCACAGCTACATGTTCTTTCGAAAGAAGTTTGTTATCTAGTCCTATGCCTAGATACTCGACCTATTTTGTGGATCGACTCTAATCCCTGCCAGTAGGATGTATTGCATATGCCTCAGCTGCCTTTTCTTTGTGAAGGGTACCTCAATGGTTTTAGTTGAATAATACTTTCCTGAGAATTTCCCATAACCCATCGAATGACTTTTCGATAACTTCGTTTATCGTTAGCCCCCTTATTATTAGATGTCAATTTACAGCTCAATCCATCAACATATTCATTACCTCACCACCTCCGAGCTAACTACGTTGTAATACCCAATTACCTCTTTTCAGTCGACAATGAATGACAAGACAAGTCCACAAAGGAAATACCATCTCGATTGCCACAAGTAAAAATTAATAAGTTACCATCGGCAGGTATTTTCCCATAACAAGAACTACAATCGGTTCAATCGGCGGCACCTTTGCATCTGAACAATACCCCGGCGACAATGGACTTATAAAAATCATACCCAATTTACTTGCTTCCCACATGCCCAACGCGCCTCGGTAATTGACTCAAAAAGGAAGCTAACACAAATGGAAATATGAATCATTACCTGACATCGATTTCGATATGAGTTGAGTTGAGTTGGTTATTCAACCAAAGAAGGTCATGAGCACAGCCGAGCGATGGGATATTTTGACAAACCTGTCACATTACCCATGTAGGCAAACGGACAAACGCAATAATCGACATCCAATTTGTTGGAATGAGTAACACACACCTGATCAGTTGCTGGAATTGTTCTGCAAACACAATGATCGGTGTGGTGATCCTCTCGCTCCGCAGCTCTAATACCCGAAACCGAATTGATCCCAATTAAAAGAAGCCAACCTGCCACTGATACACAACGAGAACTACCTGCGATCCGAAGTAGCTGATCGCCTCTATTTTACACCTTCAGCATGCAAGATCAAAGCTGATGGACCGCACGGTACGAGTATACCTCCCTCTCCTTCTTTGACTCTCTGACCAGATCTCCATTCATTTCGATTACTTGCGGTGTTCCGGACCAATTTCCATGACGATTATGACAGAGATCAAAGAAATTCCTCCGATTATAATCATCATCGGGTTTTTTTTTTTTCTTTTAGAATCCGACTCAAAAATCCGGTGCCAAAGCACATATGAACGGCCGCCGCTCGTCGACGATCATTAGAAGCTGACCATTGTGGTTTGAGCCGTGCTCCCAATCATATCATTAGATCCGAACATAATGACCCACAGAACATTTTTAATTAAAACCGATAAACTGCCGCAAGCGGAACCGGCCAATAGGTTGGCATAAAACGTGTGATTTCGTATATTTTTTCTGCAAGCGGTTTCTATTAGGCGATCAACGAGGATCAACGGGAGGGCTTGCTGTAAGCCACATTCGACGTCCTGCCGCACGGACATGTTTATGTAATCATACAAGCTGATAATTTCACATCGAATGGTGACAATTTAGTCCGATGAAAATTGGCACAAGAGATACACCCAGACGGCTGGGCCTGCTGTGCGGGATGGCGGCGCGCAGGACTGCACGGCCCATATCGTAAATTCGCTTACAAATTAGTTTTGCATTTAAATTGCCGCTAAAGCAGCTGAGTGAAACTTGTCGGCGGGTTGTCGCTCGTCGATAAAGTATATTTAACATGACAGTTCGGTCCGTGATTGTGGGGACTTTACGCGAAGCTTTAGTGTCGTCGCATGTACGCATGGGGCGCGTTAGGGGCAAATTGGAAATCGCTAAATGGCCGCACAATCGGCGGGGGAATTCAATTTGTGTTTATTGGTTCTGGGGAATAACAAGCGAATCTTATGTCAGAAAACCGATTGAGGTTTTAGTGTGCAGACGCCTAAATTGGAAAGTCAAGTGGGGGCTGACTGGCGGCGCATTGGATTATAAAACGATATTTGTCGCGATGAATTATCATATAACGGATAAGGGGAGCAATTAAGGTTAGGTTAACACTCTCGTTATCTATATTAGGTTCGCTCTAGAAGTTTCTGGATTGTAGCAAATGGGTTTACTTAATGTACATATTTATGTTCCTTAGTGTCTAGGGTACAATTAAGTGCTATTGCTGCAAGCAAGAAAGTTACTCGTATGTACTCCACTGTATAGTCAGTACCCTGCTAACCTCTGCTTCTATTCAGAGAATTCCCAGCAAACATCTGAATCCACAGTAAGCAACTAGCCAAGTATGTCCTTAAAAAAAGAAACTAATGCCTAAGTCAGTTGCGAAATAAAAGTATCTCATAATGGTTTCATAAATCACAGTGACTCGAGACTGGCTTTCTGGTCGTTGGTTATGACAGTACGAGTATTTACTCTCTGAATTCGAGTTTGCCGCCTATTACAGTGGACTCTTGACCCTGGTGTACTGTGATTCCCTCAACACCTACTGGAACCAATACAATCTGATTGCCCATGGGAAAAAGGACTACTGCCTGCCTCTCATGGAAACGGGAAAGCTCTCGATAGGTAACAAAGTTAGAAACCAAAAGGCGGCCCTCCCTTGCATGGACCAGCAATTTTGAAACGACAGCATAGTGGCGGCCATAGCCGTTGTAGACACAACACGGGTAAGGAAGAGTCTCTTCGCTCATATCTCGAAGGAACACTTCCCGTGGGAAGAAAACACACAGACAAGCTCATGGCTTAGCTAATACTCTCCCAACCAGACAAAGAATGGCATAGTCTTAGTCTTGAGCTATCCCTCGAGGGGATCTATCTCTATCTGGAGCTGGAGGATGCGGACCTTGTTAAGGACTGCAACAAGCACTCGGTGAAGCACGTCGAGGAGGCGACGGCTAACTTTTGTTTTAAAATTGGTAACATACACTCATGAGATAGAGAAGGAACAACAAAACGTTAAGATTGTTAATTACACGAAATTTGATCCAAGCAATCTGAAAGACTGTGTCTATGGGGTTAAATGTGACCATTGACCAGGATGCTTTCTATTAACTTTTCAAATCATTTGACGCAGGATATTCTGGCTACAAGAATTTTCACTCAAAATCACTAAAATCTACAGAGAAGTTAGAGATACACAGATACTAATTATGGTCTTACACATGTACATTTTGAAATTAATCTCTGCTTTGCATGTGTGGAAGAAATATTTTAATTGAACTATTCATATTCCCTGATCATTGTGATACTGTCGTCTAGAATTTCATTGCGAGGGAGGCTCGAGCTATATGTTTTAATCGTCTCACTCACACTTGCATTCCCTTGCATTCTTAGTTTAAGAATGTTGTCGTACATTACGTTCCACAGCAAAGGACCTAGCACGGAGTGGTGAGGAACGCCGTATATGTAGATGCACTGCTTTGTTCGGTCCTCTATTCTCTTCATGAAAGTCTAAAAATGTTATATTCTCTAAAGGTAGTCAGAAAATGCAGGAGTTTCTCTGGGTGAATCGTTGACACAAGCTCAGTGCCCTGCCCAGAGTTCGTTGTTTCATATATATGAGACCGGAACTTTCAGTGATTATTTGAAGAAAGGCAATGTCCGGTGAATATTTAAGTTAGTGGAGGTAGTTCCTTAAGAGACAGTGACAACTGAATACGAGGGAGAATTTTATGGTGTTTTCTGCCTGTGCTTAAGAGAAATTTAAATTTCTTTTGTGACAGAATAATTCTGGGGTCGAGAAGGAGGCGGTTGCACCGATCTTGGCTAGTGGGTCGACTTTTTTACTGTCCGAGTTACATTCGTGTACAGGAATTACCATTTTTGGCTAGATCTGTAATCAACTTGGCTATCTGCAGAACAAGCTTTGATTTCGTTAGGTATAACTCTACCAAGTGCAGTTTGGCTGTCGGGGAAAATAAAAATAACTTTGCCACGGGTGTTGCAATGATTAATGGCAAACATTTCTGCCTGGAAATTGAGTTCATTGGTTCTATATCTATGCATGTGAACTTGCGCGAATTGAAGTTGGGTGGAAGGCATACAGCTCGTCATGCAAATTCTTTGGTCTTTGGGTTCACTATAGCTTGCTGATTGCTGGGACATCTTTGATTTTTATCCAGCATGTGCAGGTAATATCGCCTAAAATGAATCAAAATGAGACTGGAGGTAAGGTATTTTATGTCACATTTTGTATCCAATAAATGCAAAAATGTTTTAAAGGATAACATAAATATTTTTCTTACTCTAAGTACAAGGTAGTTCAAGATAGGCCTTTGCTACTCAATTGCCTTCTTAGCCCATAGAAACAACGATTGGCAAGAGTAATTCTTCGTGTGATCTCCCTACTGATGTCATTTGCGGAGTTCACCATAGAGCCTAGGTAGACAAACTCCTTTACTACCTCAAAATTATATCTGTCTATTGTGGCGTTCTGTCCAAGACGCCGATGTTGAATGTGTTTTTTTGTAGGCAGCATATATTTTGTTTTGCTTTCATTGACCGCTAGACCCATCTTTGCTGCCTCGATCTCAATACTCGTAAATGCCCCATTAACTACCCGCTGAGTTCTTCCGATTATGTCAATGTCATCGGCATAAGCGAGTATGACTTTGATGGAGCAGCGAGAGTTCTCCATCGTCATTCTGTGCAAACGGACGAGCTGGCAGGGATACCAAGACTAGGCTTGGCTCTGTATAACTCGTCTCTAAACACGCTATCATAGGCAACTTTGAAATCTATGAAGAGGTGGTGCGTATCGATTTTATATTCGTGGGTCTTTTCCAAGATCTGCCGTAGTGTGAATATTTGGTCAATGGTGGACTTTTCCGGCCTGAAACCGCACTGATAAGGACCTATCAGGATGTTAACGATCGGATTAAGGCATTCACATAATACGGCAGACAGGATCTTACATGCGATGTTGAGAAGACTTATACCTCTGCAGTTGGCGTAGTTCAGTGGGTCTCTTTTCTTCAGAATCGGGCAAACGATTTGGATTTGAGTTTAGATATCGCTATCCTCACTTCATTCTGATCGGGTTGACGGGAATCTTGACTGTCATCGTCAGTGTTGAATGGCTCGAACTACCAAGGTAACTCTTTACAAGACTCTTTAATCATCCCAGTCCTGCTGTATGGCGCAGAGGCATGAGCTTTGACAAAACCGGATGAGGATGCCCTTGGTTATTTTGTGAGAAAAGTTCTTCAAGCGACTTTGGTCCCGTCTGCATAGACGGTGAGTGGAGGAGAAGGTACAATGTCGATCTATCCGGCCTTTATAAGCACGTCGACTTAGCCAAAAGAGTTCACATACAGTGACTAAGATGGCTGGGTCATTAAGAGCGGATGGAGCCCAACTTTTCCGCTAAGAAAGTCTTCGATTCCACCCCGGATGAACGGCGCATTAGAGGACAACCTCGCGGGGTAGGTGGCGCAAACAAGTGGAGGGGGACTTCAACCAACTTGGCGTGCGCAACTGGAGACAGCTGGCTCGTAACCGTGCTGGCTGGAGATGTTTGTTGGTTGAGGCCCAGGTCCACCCTGGACCGTAGCGCCATCTAAGTAAGTAAGTAAGTACAAGGTGCCTTAGGAAAGTAAAAGCTCTTAATCAAGGCCCAGTGAGTAGGGTGGATAGCTGATAAATAAGTAGATAGAGAGGAAGTGATCCTCAATGAGGCACACTTTGACCAACATAGGCCCATTGTGAAACCACTGCAAGTAGAAAGCCATCTACCTACATACATTCTTTTTGATAAAGCTATTTATTTTGACAGTGTAGCTTTTGTTTAGATCATTAAAATCGTTGAAGAAGTATTCTTCTAGAGCGGAATTTCTGATATTGACAATTAAAAGGCATAGGCAGGAGAAGTGAACTATAGTCTCCCCCGATTCCTTTTCTCTGCCAGGTTCCATAGAAGTTGTAACGTACTAAGCACAGTCTGCCGAGTACACTCTGCCCGGTGGGAATGTAAGTAAATTTGGAGGGGTTATCTCTGCGATGTCTTAGCAGAACATTTGTCTTGTTAAGTCTTAAGGTTAACATAAAAAGTGTCAGAGTCATTTAAGTGTGCTTATCTGTAATTTTCTTTTCTCACAGCATCAAATCAAGCAGTTAACAATTAACAGTACAGCCTTGACATTTTTCAAGAGCCAACCGAGTGAATGTTTTCTACCTAATTCGTCATGCGTAAAATTTAAAGTCGACTTTCCTTGTATTCAGGACTGGCTTCGGCTAGAGTCTGAGCCAGGAACGGAATGTAGTCGAATTTTCTTGGATGGCTCCGAAAACATTCGTACACCACAACATACCCTCGTTCTGGTGTCTTCGTGGAAGACACCATGAATTATATTGTAAAGAATAGGTAAAAGGGCCGGAGTATTTGCATCTGCAGTGATAGTCAGGCGCTTAAGATCTTGCTCAATCACTTAACCACTTCCAAAATAATTCGTGAATGTAAAAAAAAACACTTTGAACTCCGTCGCAAGACTGAATTCACTGGCTCTTGTCTGGGTCTCAGGTCACACGGGGGTCATGGCAGGAGATCTCCGATGAGATTGCTAGGCAAGGCTTAGAGAAGGATTTCTCAGGAACCAAACTTGCGTTGGGTCTTCCTGCGTTCTCGGTTAGGGCTTTCATTGAAGATTGGGTTTCTAACGAACACAATTTTTGTGTCGTATAACTCTCGAGAATGGAAGTTGATTTAACCGTCGCTTCCCTATATCTTTAAGAAATCAGCGGCATTCTTACCGTCCCTCGGCAGAAAAGACAACTTACTAACATCTCGAAAGACCACTTCACTTTTGCGTATCATCTTAATCTGCGACGCTTGTGGAGAGAATGTCGATACTGTGAAACATTTCTTCTGCTGTTATCCTGCATTTGCTGCGGCGGCGATGTGGCGAAAGCTGGTACAGTAAACACCTCATCATTGAAGCGCTTCCTTACCTTTCTTAGAAAGACATGAAAATTTCAATAAATTGGGAAACCAGAACTTTTGTATCTTGGTAGTACAAAGGACTAATTGCGTCTGAGTGCGCCAGTAAAGCGCTTTCTATCCCAAAAAATAACTTACAAATCCAAAACACTACTTTCTTATTTTGCTGGAAAATTTTACTTAAACAGAGATTAAGCAATTGCGTCAGTTCTTTTTTATTATAGTTCTTCATGACGTGCCTGTAGCTAGTTCATTTAATTTACTAGGCACACATTTATTCATTGACATTATTTATTGTTTAATAGATTACACCCCTGAGACATGCAAAGTTAACCACGATTTATTTTTACTTAATCCTGTGCTATATCTTGCTAACGTAGGTACCTACGCTCAAATCCGGTGAAATACTTTGACCTTAAGAATCTCATCCAACAAATTAATATCTGCCATCAATATATTAACAACTACTTGAGCTCAAATCGAAGTTTCTTAATGACTTTCAAATTGATTTCATTGTTCGATGACAGATACAGCGAAATGTTATCGCCTCGAGCTCGAAACATGTTGCGGGTGTGAAAAATAATTCCATGTCCCAGAGGGATTATTAATCTTGTCGGTAAGACTCCCCCCATATCTCCCGTCTGTAAACTGTAATTCCGAAGAATTTTCTTCGAATCATTCAACCTTAGCAGTACACTGCGATTTCCCCCTCAAAAATAACTCAACTCACTGGCAACATGTATCCAAACAAAGGGAAGCAAAACTGTGTCCAGCCACCCAAATGACATCCCATGGATAAATTTATTACTTGTGAATTTTCCGTATCACTGATTTCGTTTTCAATTTGTTTTGTGCAACCCCTCGTCTCAACCCATGTATGTCATCGCACCTATTATACACAAGGAAGCTATGGTTGCGGGTGGTGGCAGATCGTTTAGAAAGCAATTTACCCCAAGGTGAAGGAATTCCAATACGAGGGCAAATGGGGGGGGGGGGAGGCTACATCATTAATTTCCTGACAGAAAAGTCTTTGTATCGGAGAGTCATAAAATCAAAGACGAGCAATGTTTCTGATGAAAATTAAAAATGGCTTCTCGACAAACTCACCCTCTGTGCTGAATCGGTTTCGAATTTTCCGGTTCAGTTAGTGTCTCCATCTGTTAGCTGCTGATTTTAATGGATCATTAAATTTGTTTAAATTATTTTTTTTCTGGGGTGCTCTGCAGTCAGGTAAGACCAAACTAGGTCAACGCCTGACACAAATCATCGACCAAAGCGCGGATAGACCCTTGCGATTAGTATGCACATAAATTGCTACCAGTGCTGGTTATATCAAGTTTGACACCATGCCAAGTGTGAAATAATATCTAAAAGAAACAGGTTAATGGCGCCCGTTTTTCCACTGGCATCGTAATTTCCTTCTGATTCTGTGCGCGCAGAGTTTAACGACAACAGAAACTTTGCTTGCTGCACTAAAGTTTACGGTCTCAGTTGGGAAATTTGCGACTGCGCGATGCGTTTTTATTCCGCATGATAGGCATATTAATTTTATTGCCAAATGATGGTTAACAACATTTTAGCATACATTTTATTGCGGTGACAATCCTTAGCGCTTAAGCAGCTCATTGATTGGGCTGCTGAAAGATGAGAGAAAACACGCCGACTTGGTTGGTTTATGGACATCAAACGCACAAGGTAATCAGGTGTATAAGTCGCTTTCGATGTTTCGGCTTAATGGGCACTGCAGTTGCAGTATTAAGTATCCGCTTCTTTGTTGCAAATTAAATTGAATTTTAGTTGGAGTTTTATTGATTTCACTTGGAAATCGAATAATTGACGATGATTTACGAACTGCATTGCGAAATGCTACCTCGGTTTTAGTTTTATGGGAGGGTAGGCATTTTGCCCGAAGTATTAAGTGGGATTTACTGAGAGTATCTTGAGACATTGTTGCCTCGGATTTGAACTGCTTTAAGAGCTTGTTATAACTTCATTTTAATTATCATGAACTTTAAGGAGTATTTAATAATTTAATGGAACGAGGTGCACTGAAAACCAGTTGAGGCAGTCATTACTTTATGATTGGTGACGTAACAATGTAGATACTTTCTAATGGCACGGAATTAAGCCACTTACTTAATGTTCTCATTTTAATATTTCGTATTAATGACAAGTGAAGTTGACTATTTCATTTACACAAGCTAAGACTGAAAATGAACAATAAATAATTAGGTTATTAGTTCTTTTCCTTGAGGCTTCAAGTCTGTTAAACTTGTGTTTTATAATTGCAAGTACAACTTCAATCCATATTAGTTAATTGTTGGTATTTCCCACCAGGATATTCTACTGTTGACCATGAGTTCGTCTTAAAAATATAAATATTTGGCGCAACAGATCTTTTAAGTGCCTGCCACACTCGTGCTGTGTGCGTTATATTTTTCGCACGAATGGAAGGCACCTACAGTTAAGTGCTATACCCGAAGGGCATTTTTCATTTTTGAGAAGCCTTTCGTAACAGCAAATGCTCTCATATGTTTGTCAGACGTTCACGAGAGATGGGACCGTAAAAAACCTTGTTGGTG
The DNA here is from genome assembly GCA_945910035.1 of Brachypalpus laphriformis. Classification (NCBI taxonomy): domain Eukaryota; kingdom Metazoa; phylum Arthropoda; class Insecta; order Diptera; family Syrphidae; genus Brachypalpus; species Brachypalpus laphriformis. The sequence continues at coordinate 287,028,775 of OX246754.1, forward strand.
TTTTTCTGGGATTCGAACATGTAACCTTACGCACCACTTCGCCACGGCGCCCACAAGTTCGTCTTAGGAATATTGTGAAATCTTTTCTCTTTAGGAATAGAAAACTATATGCATTCTTCGATGACTGATACAGTTGACCAAAACGAGTTATTTTGCAAGCTACATACATGGCATAGGCTAGGCATATAGCGGGCAGGTCTACTGAGCCGACTCTTTTGCTGAGAACAAGATCAGCAGAAACTCAGAAAAGGATACCTACAAGGAGGACTGATATCTCCTCTAATATGGAGTTCTGCTTTGGAAATACTAATTAACAAGTTAATCGACTTCGGAACTAACTGTCAATCCTATGCTGATGACATAGTACTGATTCCGAAAGGAAAGTTTGAAGAAACCGCCTTTGACATCATATAGAGAGGTCTAAGAGTAACTCAAAAACGGTAACGCACTGCTGGGCTGCCCGGCTGTCGGGCATAATACTCACACCAGTGAAAGAAATGAAGTATCTAGAATTACACCTAGATACGTGAAGAAATCACACAGAGGACATATGTCAAAAGGCTATCCGTCATCTCATGATAAGAAAGGGGCTGGCGGCAAGCACTGAGGATTTAACTCGAGCATTCTAAGATGGATATATGTATATCGCCTTTGTGAGACTAATGATCACATATGGAGCAATAGCATAGGCAAAACGGATTAGTCTAATCACAGCGAGGAAAGTGAGAAGCACTCTCTAAAATGCAAAGACTTATTTACCTATGCACCATTATGGCCATACCCATACCTTGCATTAACATACCCAACTGCAGCCATGGAAGTATTCCTAAACGTATCTCCGCTTCACCACGTAATTGAGCAAAATGTAAAGTGGACGATCCTTAGATAGCAAAAGAAGGAATTGGAAGGTAGAAATGCACCAGTTCAAAAGAATATGATGAAGACGAAACTTCCCGTTCTGGCAATCCCCAGGGACGACAGAATCAAGAAATTTAACTTTGAGGAAAAATTTCGTACGACGTTAAGTAACATGAAAAATTGGAGCACAATATGTGAACTGGGTAATCAAACAATAAATTCTTATACGGACGGTTCGAGAACTGAGGAAGGAACTGCGCCAGGCATGTTTTGGCCAAGCAAAAAGCACTCAGAACCAGGCGCGAACGCACGGGGGGGTTTTGGGGGTTCAAACGAAAACGAAATATCTGCCACCGTGCTACTAGATACTAGGAAATTGCCATGGCAAAAATGCGATCGTGCCACATCGCCAATGCGGATACTACCACATACATATACATATGAAAGTTTATCGAAAGAACTCATTATTTTTCTGCCTTCGTGAAAAGTAAGTCGATAAAGTCTTCTTTGCTTAAATAAGAAATTGCATAGGAACCATTAAAAAGGTTGTTATTTTATTCGGTTTATCTAATAAAGCAGCTCTAGTTTTAAAAGACAAAATTCAGGCGTCTTGCCCAAAAGCAAAACAAACGCGTCTTTTAAAATTTTGCGAAACGCGTTGGGTTGAGCATTTGAATTCACTCAATTTGTTCTATGACGTCTATGATGCCTTGATGCTTTCCTAGCAAAGGAGGTGAACGTCCCGTTCGCGCCTTAAGGGAGGCATCTTCGCGCACTATCTGCTAAAGGCGGATATTAGATGGTACGGGGTGCGGTACTGTGTCATCTCCAGGCAGATGTGGCCCAAATACTCCCTGAAAAGAACGCAAGATCTACTAAACAGAAACCGTACAGATATCGCAAGAACTCCGCAGTTAGTACCTTATGTAAATTCTTTTTCGACAACCTTATAGAGCGAGCTGAGATTAGCTTTGGGGATATTATCAGCTTCCTCAATGCAACGGGGTGCATTTGAATAATCCTAACCCCCTTTTTCTTCTTCTTTCCCCTAGTAGTTAACATCCGTTAGGTCACTTGAGTTGTGGTAATAAAACGGCATTTCTGCGCTAATAAAGTGTCGGCATGGTTTGCTGACACAACCACTCCTACCTACCTACCATGGTGTCTATGAATATATCTGTTGCTCATTAGAGTATCTGGATGGACAAAATATGAAAACCGAAGGAGTCAAACCTCATGTCCTACTTGCTGCTATACAAACTTCCCAATTTATAATATCCTTAACAGTGATTAAGCCAATTTTCAGCCTAATGAAAAATGTAAGTGAATTTAAAAAAAAAGAATGTGATCTCAGCTGCTGTATGGAATATGTAAACCATTTACATGAGGAAGTAAATGAAATGCGTCAAAACTCCGAAGTTAGATTCAGTCACATATTTGCTGGAGCAAAAGAAATGACAGACAAAATGGATATTCAATTAGTAGACCCGCGGTAAGTTGTAAAACAAAAGAACCGTGACAACTATGAAGGAGGTCCTGAAGAAAATTTCCGTCGGTCCATCTTTGTTCCTTTTTTCGAACCATCTATCGATGCAACTAAGGACTAGGTTTCTTGACCATCGAGAACTCCTTTCTAAAAATCAAAACATTCTACCGGAAAAGTTTTTTAAGCTAGAAACAGAAGAAATACGTAGCACTATCAACGTATTTTCGAAAGAATGGCCAAATGACATCAAAAGATGTGCTGATGATTTTGTAGGCGAAATGACGATGTGGCGCAGGTAAAAATTTCTTTCTTTCATTTTCTTGATATCTGTTTGAATGTTAAATTAACTATGGTTGCATTGCTTAAATATTCCGATTGATAAACGGCCAACAAATTTTATAGATGCTCTCAATTGTTGCGATTCAACGCTGTACCAAACAATACATCGCTTTATGCAGATCGGTGCAACATTTCCCATATCTGTGGCATCAAGTGAACGGTCTTTTGCTTGTCTTCGCAGTTTGAAAACTTATCTGCGTAGCAAGACTAATGAGGAGCGGTTAAATGGCTTGATGACTCAAAAAAGCCCCCCCCCCCCCCCCCCCCCCCCCCCCCCCCCCCAAATTTGTTCCTGCGTTCGCGCCTACTCAGAACCTATGGGGTAGAGTACCTGCATTTTTCAGGCTTGTATAATATGATATAGACAGATATGAAGCTTTTGAAATGTCATAACTGAAAAAGAAGATTCGAAGCATGCATCTGCATTGTGCGGGTTGTCTAGGGCCTTGATTCTAGACTAGGTAACGTGGGCCAACAACCAGCGTTACTGAACACCGACCGCTACAGAAATCGACACTATGCATCGCATAATGAATGCTCTCATGTTGACGACTTTTAGCTTTTATACCCGGACAAAGACAGGTTTCTGGAATATAAAGACGCTCCTCGACTCGGGAACGAAGGTCCTTGCAATTCCAGATTCCTTTAATCAGAAAATGAATTTATGCGATATAGACTGGATCCCTCAGTGCGTCAACAATTAAGGGAACACCTTTTGCAAGGTGTGGAAGCAATCAGCAGCTTAATGCCCGTAACCATCCAAGACCATTAGTGTGCTATCAAAAATGTTTTTACATCTGGTCTGAAAGAATCGTTGGTCGATCGCAGGGAAGACATAGGGCATGGCTTTCCGAGGAGACCTGGAGACGGTTCGACGAACGAAAACAGCTGAAAGTTCGCATTACAGCTACTCCAGTAGCAGGGAGAAGCGAGCTAGAGTCCTTTTATCGCATGAAGATGAGAGAAGTTCAGCGTAGCGTGCGACGTGACAAGCGCAACTACATCAACGCGCTGGCTACAGAAGCAGAAGAAGCAGCACGGAGGCGCGACAGCAGGACCGTCTACAGAAACACGAAAGAGCTGACAGGTGGTCGCAGCTCCAGCCAACACCCAGTGAAAAGCCTAGACGGTTACTTACTCATTTCGGATGAGGATCAGCTCAAGAGATGGAAAGAGCATTTTGCTACGGTTTTAAACTGTGTATTCGCTAGCGATATGCTACCAAATCAAACTGAGATGCCCGAGGTGAGAAATTCCCGAATACGCACCACGACTCCCAGTAAAGATGAGATCATTACCGCGAACAAGGCACTCAAAACCAACAAGGCGGTAGGAATTGACGGTATTCCAGCAGAGCTTTTACGAGCAGCGCTAACAACATCGGCTGAGCTTCTGCGTCCACTTCTAGATAGAGCTTGGGAAGCTGAGAGCTTTCCTAACGAGTGGAAAAAGGGAATGATCGTCAAGCTTCCTACGAAAGGAAATTTAATGGAGTGCGGAAACTGGAGGGGTGTCTGCGTGCTGCCTGCTGTAGCTAAGATAATAGCTTAAATCATCCTGGAGCGAATCAAACAACATCTCGAAGACACACTCGATGCCGAACATGCAGATTTCCGTTCTGGATCCTCCTGTACCGACTACATCAACACCCTGCGGATTATCATCGAATAGTGTGTTGAATATCGATCGCCACTGCACCTGCTGTTCATCGATTTTGAGAAGGCGTTCGATAGTGTCAACAGGGAGTTTATTTGGCGTGCCTTACGCAGGAGAGGTATTCCCGATAAACTAATTGCTATTAGCAAAGCTACATATGAAGGCTCCAAATGTCACGTTCTGCACAGGGGAGGTTGTGTGAGGAACCACCACCAAACGACAGCAGATGTGGAGAGGGAGGCAGACATCGTCGGGCTGAAAATCAATACGGTAAAAACTAAAATTATCAGCCTTGGAACAAACCCAGCGCTGGACAACCGGTAGAGACCAATGGTGGAACCGAACTGGATATAGCCAACAGGATCGCCAAAGCAAAGTCCGCGTTCGGGATGTTGTCCAAAATATGGCGAAGCAATGCAATCAGTTTGAACACCAAGCTAAGGCTGTTCCGCTCCAATGTTGAATCCGTGCTGTTATATGGATGCAGCACGTGAAGAATGACCATTACTAACACCAGAAAGCTGCAAACGTTCGTTAATACGTGCTTGCGCAATATCTTAATGATTTTCTGGCCCAATCGTATTTCTAACTAGCACCTTTACGAGAGAACGGTTCAGGAACCAATAGGTATAACCATCCAACGACGGAAGTGGCAGTGGATTGGTCACACATTTCGAAAGGGTGACAGTTCCATAGCGAACCATGCTATGCAATGGAACCCTTTAACTCATGATGCAGAAGACCTGGCGGTCCAAGGAGAACATGGCGCAAAACAGCCGAGAAGGAGGCACGGCAGTTGGGGAAAGCTGAGACACATTGTCAGAAACTGTACATGATGACGCGTAGGCGTAGTAGAGGTCCTAGGGCCCGCAAGGTATCCCCCTGGACATAAGTAAGTAAGTAAGTATCTGCCTTAACTAGAATAACCTACGCATTCTAACAGCAGGGACTCCGGAGAATCTTCTGAAGCTTTGTGGGGCATTGACCCACATATATTGAAATATTTAGGCAAATACTAACTCCCAGATGAGGATATGTCAACCATAGACTTACTACCCACAACTACACTCACTTGGGGTAAGAATACATACAGACTTTATAGTGTTGACCCTACACAAAAGTCGTAGTCGTACATATGATTTCCAAGCACTCAAAATGGTATCGATGACTACTCAAGCCATGTAGACAGTTTTGCCCTCAGTATATGCATACCTTCGCAAGCCAACTTGGGTCAAAGCAAGAATCATCACGTTTTTGAGTCTAAGTATATTTAGAAACTGGCGTTTTGTCCTCACAAACTTCGCGTACGGTTCGCAATCCAAAACGAATTTACAAGCGATATCCTAAACTGTCTGCACTTTCCGACACAGGCTCCTTGGAGCAGTACAGTAATATGTACTTGATTTTAGACTAATAACAATCTCTCAGAAAACTTTCATTGTCTTTCAATTAAGCACGGACGACATAACCGTCAGCTTCATCTTAAACTGACTTAGCAATCGTTGCTAGGTAGGTTCGACTCTCCGATCCACAATATTCGTAATTTGATGGCAATGAAACCATCTCTACATCTGACTGCAACTGCCTATTAAACCTTCTGGTAGGTTTTTCTTCATCCCTGTCGTGGAATACTCGAATATATTCTTTTAATATTATATCGAAGTTATTTCTTTCTTTTTTGCACTATTTTAGCAGTACAACTTCGCATTCAAACTTGTCACATTTCAAATATTTATCATGAATTTCCCGCTTTTCAAAGCATAAAATAATAAAATAAAGTCAAACGAACACCACACATCCAATGTAATACTAACCCAAGTACGTTGACACTGTCCTTACTGCAGTGCAACGTCAACAACCGTCAACCATCGTCATAGTTGACGAGGTTCGCATTTGCGTGCTGACCCGCAGCTATGCACAAAAACACATACTCACACTGAGTCCGTCCACGGGGCTGCTAAGAACTCTCTAGTATAATTAATTGCGAATTTTCCTGTCAATCGTGCAGGTAATTCCCTGATAAGTACCTGTGAGTGAGTGCAACATGCACCGACCGAGTTCGTTTCCTCACACACCATCATCACCGGCTGGCCGCCACCATCAAGTCGTCCTTCGCTCCACCACCACCAGCACCAGCACCACCGCCTTGACCAAGACGAAACAATTTCACTTAGGTGAAGTGCAGTGCAGAACTGATGCGGCGGTCGCGATGTAATCGCAAACATTTCAGTGTTAAACAAAACGCCAAAGGCCAGGAACATACGTACGTACAGGACCACACCTCCTCCGTATTCCTGTTCTAATCCTGCTAAGAAGGTCTTCGTGTTCCGAGTCAAGTGTACGATAGTTTCTCTAAAATCCTCTGCTCAGTGGAGCCCACTGAGCCTCTTCAGCCGTCGTAATCGTCATCATCGTTGTTTGTGGCACTTGTCAACATTGATTGTGTATGTCGCCTGGAACAAGGCCTTTGATCTTAGCCTCGTTCTCAACGAGCCGCGAGACGAGACGTGGTTGCTGGTCATAACCAGGAAAGTAAATTGTGTATCAACATGAATCTAATTGCTAGATACATGTGGTTTGTGTCACTCCAGTCATAAAAATGAAAAGTTTTATGGATCGGAGGACTGTCATATTTTAAAACTACTCATATGCAGGCGACACTTCCACCTGCTCCGAGACGAATCTACTTCTCTGCGTTCGGTGCATCTTCTTGAAGCGTCGTCGTCACTTCGCAGAGAGCGCATCGTCCCCTTGTTGGCTGCGCCCCATCGCGCTAACGATTTGAACGCTTTAATTTGGTTCATTCATCAGCGGACTGTAAAATGTGTGATGAATTTGTTCCACTTTATGATAATTCTGAGGAATGTGTGTCTTTCAAGCGAGCCTAATTCGACTGCAGCTTGGTGAAGGGTGTTTTTTGTTTAAAGTTACATTAAGGCCTTAAGACTCAGGAGGTGTTTGAAACTACGAGCAGAAGGTCAATGTAGTTGAAGGTATGCACTAGCAGCGGTTTTCAAGTTTAATTACCATCAATGCAGTGTACAACCTTTCTTGAGGTTCCGTTAGCAAATGCGTACCTATTATAAAATCAATGTCCTGGATATTATGTTTCTATGCGAGGTCATGTGTAATTAAACACGAACCTCAATGTCGCGAATTGCCTGCGTAATTGCGTTTCAGGAAATATGAGTATAGGTAGATTTTACTGCGAAAAGTAAACATTGCGTGTAGTGAAGGACATGATTGCTATCAGGAACATGAGTAAAAGGGTCTATTTCTTGCGAAATGTGTCCACGGGAATGTTCTACTTCTACTTTTTGCATTCCGTAAGTAATCGCATCTGGTTTGAAAACTAACAGAGCGTTTTGCTTATTGCATTTGCTATCTTTAACAATGCTACGATCCAACTTCGTATCTGTTAAACACTACGTTTACCTTACCCTCCGAATTCTTGTGGAAGGAGAATCGAAAAAAAGATATATAAATCCAATGTACTTAATGAATTGTAGAATTGCTTGAAAAACGCATAACTACCGTCAGAAGTAGTTTGAAAAGGCAACATTGTATATTTTTTTCTACTTTTAGCAGGGGTTTTGGAATTTTTATATTTACTCTGAAGAAATGTACCAAAGCTATTAGCAAAATCACAGATATAAGCAGAGTTTTAAAGAAAAGTCAAACAAATGTAGAAGAAGAACATCAAATTTTAAAAAGTATTTTTCCAATCTCAATGAGGAGTGAAAGTTCTATCAGGAATTGATATTGGATTGACTGCATTCATATTACATCAAGGACTAAGAAGCGCAATATTAATATGACCAAACAAGGGGTCCTGACAACTGCTTTGTCATGCTTCTCACACAGGACATGAAGCGCACGCTTGGTCTTGGTACTCCATGAAGTCATCTGATTACTTCATGAGTTGTGTGCTGTAATAATTCAAATCTAGCTCTGTACTCCTGCGTACTAAGAAATCTGACTATACGTATATAGATGAACACTCAATCCAGCGTAAGCACATCTGGATGAACTTCAAAACGCATAAATCAAACAGGATGAGATATTTCTTGTTGAACTGGTGTCTAACAGTGTAGAGACTAGTGAATGCCTTTAATAAGCTACTTTGACACACACGGAGCTCAGGTCATTAAGGACTTCTAGGGCTGAGTCAACACCTTGGAAAAGAACTAGTGGCAGGTGAACCCTAAACGGGCTAGGGCAGAATGGCCCCCCAAGTGGGATGTTGGGGCTAGTGCCGTTGAGATAATTCTCTTCTCAAATAGAAAACCATAGTTATGTTACACACGTCTCCATCGAAGAGGGTGAAAACTCTGTCAAGGAGAAGGGTTTCTACCCTGTCTGCCAGCCCAAGAACGTCTAAGAGTCTCTCGAGATTAACAATTTCCGGAAATACGACAAGAAAGCTGAGCAAGTGGCAGCTGACCTCTTCCTAGTTTTGAAGACGAAGAGGAGTTTTGCCAGGGGAGCTCATTAAATGTACCTTGGTGCATGAAGTCATCAACCATTAGTAGATGAAAGCATGCGTTATGATTGGCATACAGGCTATAGATGTTCCATGTTTTGCCGGAAATGTTATTTAGTACTAAATGTCCAACGCATGGTCTGAACGCGTTAAATACGTACCAGTATGGCCACTGGCTCGTAAGATTGACAATAGGTCAAGTAATCAAATATTCATATCATTTTTGCGTCGTTTTAAATGCTGCGTATAACATAACAGCAATCTTGGGTGGTCTGATATCTCACACCTTACAGGTTCATATCGATACAAGTGTAAACCGCCTAAAGCGAAAGAAAGTTAAGTAGCAACTCAAAAATGCAAAACAAACCATCAAAACTCCAATCATCGCCTTAAGCTCAACAAGGCTGTGAGTAAATCCGCGATCTCTTCGAAACTGGGTCAGCAGTGTTGTGTAACTCTGAAAAATAAATGATGCACTGTGCAGTAGGGAAACAACTCATCTGAATCCTTCCAAACATGCACCGGAACTTGGTAAAATGATGGACCGCTATGTGATTTCTTCAATCCCGTAAAAGCGAATATAGTGGCAGAATGAGTGTTTCACGCATAATACTGGATAAATGTGTCCAACTCCAGGAATATGGAAAACGACGAAATCGGATTGTCGACATACAATATAAAAAGAAAACGTAGAATCATTATCAAAGGGAGACAAAAGGAATTGCGTGCTCTTAGAACTTAAAACATAAAGAAGTGAATGTAACTCAAAAAGCTAAAGCTAGTCATTGCCGTAAAGAATTGGCAATATAGCTGTGGTTAGCTTTCAAATCTGAATGGAAAAATATTTCTTCCATTTCTTAAAATTATTATCAAGTCGTAGCCAAACTATGTAAGTACATACAACTATAATAATCATTTTTACAATCAGTCTTCAGGAATTAATTTAGAATATGTATTTTTTTTTTAACAGGTGTGTGGCCACGCCTAAATGGCGTTTAGGCACTGCGACTAAGGAAATCTATTGTGCCATAGGCCACTTTTAGGGCAGCATTGCTTCTACTCTCCTTATGAAAGCTATAATTACGGCTGCGGAGGAATTCCTTAAATCTATTGGAGAAATGATCTCTTTAGGGAAAAAGCTTCTCCTAGTACTACATAGAGCTACACACTCACATCGTATGTGTTCTGCGGTTTCGTCCTCTTCTAGGCAGAGGCCGCAGGTGATATCCTCCGAAATTTTCATTTTGTTAAGGTGGTAAAGAAGTTGACAGTGACCGGAAAGGAAGCTCACAAGCCTTCTTATGTCATTTCTGCCGTATTTAAGGATATCAACTGCCTGTCTTTGGAAGGGTTGCACAGCTCTTTAAGGCTGTCTGAGACCTTGGGAGTTATTCCAGTGGGAGATGCAGATGTTGCCTTTCCCAATGTTAAGGGTCAGTTTAAAGGCGGAATCAGATATTCCGCAGAAGGGTTCAGTGAACGACTCAGAGGAGCCTTTCCTAGCTAGCAGTTTCGTGCCGTCAACGCCTACATGACCCGGTACCCTTCACAATTTTACTTTATTGTGTCGGCCCAAGTTTTGTAAACTGTGGAAGCAGCTTAGAACTGATTTTGAACTGATCAAATGGGAGATCAGTGCTTTGAGCGCCGCTTGGCTATCGGTGAGTATGTGGATAGAGGCACCTTTGATGCCTGGCTGCAGGTTAATGTTAGCACAAGTTTCAATATGCATTTTAATAAGAACATTTGTACACACTAATTTGTTTGTAATAAAGTTTAAATGGTACAGCTTTAAATGCTCATACCAAAATCTTCTTAACTGTCATGACTAGTCTTATAACTTCTACTTTAAAATAACAAGTTAATTATTACAATTTCTGCTAACAGTAATTGATTTTTTTAAATAGACAAGTAAGAATGTATCTAATTAAGTTTGATCATAAAGCACGTATTAAGAGTGTGTAAAAATATGCATAAAATATTTACCTAACTTAACAGCGAATATAAAAATATAATTCAATTTAATTTCTTAACGCTATAAATTTAGATTAAACAACATGCAATTTCATATTTACGTAGCGTTAACATTCATAATAAATAAGTACCTTGAGGCAATGTATATAAAATTAATTACCACCTATAAAAGTTGCAGAAAAAGCTGGTTAGGGACGTTGTTTATAACGCTTCAGAAAACATACAGAAAACTTACAATCTGTATGGAACACATTGTATGATACTCTATTTGTTATCTTGCAACTCATACCAAATTAGATATTCATACAGAGTAAATTCTATCTTATACTTTTTTTTTTGACAAAAAATGATTGGTAATAACAATGTAAGTAGGTATCACTGCTTATAAAGAAAATTTCTGATTTCTGATCAGAAACCATAAATTAGAATTAATCATCATCGCATATACATACATGTGCATAATGCACGTAGTCAGCTCCAAGTATTCCCGACCTATCACACTTTCCGAAAAAAATATTCTTTTCTATTATCCCTTGAAGTTTTGATGAAAAATGTTGAAGAAATTATTAGCTCAGTTTAATTATTTACTCGTCAGTAGTGATTTGAATAAGTGCAGGTCTTTTAACGATTTAAAAATGGATGAGATTGAATATGGTGCGGTACTAAAATTCTTTGCAAAGAAGGGATTTGCTCCAAAACAAAGAAAGGATCAGCTGGATTCTGTTTATGGGGAATCGTTTCGTTTTCAATTCCTTTTTTAAATTCAATTCATAATGATTTACATGCTAACACGAACGCTTAAAACTAGCTAACAGAGCTTAAACTATCTCATTTTAACTTACTGTTCCCATGCGGGCGCTCTAAGCTAAACCTAACGCTTACTCTATGTCTTTCGACCTTATCTAACTTAAACTAACTTTATTATTTTCGTAACTACGTTAGTCTACAACTCCATATTTGAAACTGGAAACGTCCCGGAAAGCTTTAAACAAGCAGTAATATTTCCGATTTCCCTTCTGAATGCATCAGCACAAATCTTTACAAGCATTCTGCAAGCCCGATTGATGCACTGGATACAGGAGAACTCACTTTTGAAAGAGTTTCAAGCTGGGTTCCGAGCTGGCTACTCTACTACGGATCACATCTTTGTACTGCGAAACAAAACGGAAACATTCGTCGAACGGAAACAGAAGCTTTACACGTTCTTCATCGACTTTAGGGCAGCCTTCGATACCGTAGACCGGCAAAGACTTTTTTACAAATTGTTCCAGTACGGATTGTCTATATATATATATATATATATATATATATATATGCATATATATATACAACAATACAAAAGCAGCAGTCTGGAACGGTGAGGAATTGTCGAAGTGGTTTTCTACAAAAATAGGAGTTAGACAAGGATGTAATGCAATCCCGTCAGTATTTGCCCTTTACATAGAAGATATAATTGATTACCTTCCAGGAGGAGTCACATTTGCAGGTACTCTTATTAAGGCTCTTCTGTACGCAGATGATATTGTCCTGCTGGCTAGGTCACCAGAGTCCTTGCAGCTTATGATCGGCTGTACGACTACTGCACACTATGGAATCTAAAACTAAACCTGGGCAAATCAAAAATTATGATTTTTAGGAGAGGAGGTGGCAGGCTATGTAGAGCAGAAAGATGGACATTTAACGGTAAACCGATTGAAGTGGCTAAACACTATAAATACTTGGGAGTTGTGCTATCGAGTAACTTGAGTTTAGACACCCATCTAAGTGAAAAATTAGCGCAGTCTAAGAATGCAATGAACTCCACATGGCGAATCTGTTTCCAGAATCGAAATGTATCTCACAGTTCAAAGTACAGAGTCTTTGAAGCTGTATCCAAATCCATATTATTCTACGGAGCGCAGTCATGGGGTCATAAGTATTATGACTTGGTAGAAAAACTACTGAGGTTTTATCTTCGAAGGTCATTTCAACTCCCAACCACTGCCCCAAACTACATGCTCATGATCGAAACCAGACTTGCCCCATTGTTCATACAAACTCTTGAGCTGAGCGTGGATTATATTCTCAGTATACTCAGGACAGGTGATGAAGGGCTGACAAGGAAATCGGTTATGTTCGCAGTGAATGCGACCTAAGTCCCCTTAATTACTTTAAGGATTCGAACAGCGTAAGATGTATCTCTTTGATTTTTCGTGCCAGAGGAGAGATATTGCCACTCAACTTCGTGCCATACAGGGAGGATCTTCTAGTTCTCTGCTCAATTTGCAACTTAGCTCAAAGAGAGAAATCTATACACTTCTTGGGAATGTGCCCAATATTCCGGGGTATCAGGAGATTTCACCTTGGAAAAGCCATACTGTCGAGCGAAGAAGTAGCTGAGTTATTAAATGATTCTAATTGGAAAGATTTCATATCATACTATAAATCAACGCTAGGTTATAGAAAAATGACCATCGAAAAAGATTTTTAAAATTAAAAAGTTAGAAGTAAACATTACTGAAAAAGTTATTAAAATTGTACCAAAAGGTTAATAGTCTTTGGCAGGCGGCTTTGAGCCATGTCTTTGAGATTTAAGTAAAAACTTGGTATACGGACTTTTTTATTTATAAATAAATAAAACTTACAAACTATCTTAAAATAATTTTAACTAACTTAACTACCTTACGTAATTACGTACGGATCAGACTTCTTTGATCAAAATATAGGAAAGCTTCTGGAGGGTAAATGCCGTTAAAGCGCACACTCTCGTGATAGAGATTGTTGTGGTAATAAGCCCCAAAGATCAGGCTATTAATTGAGGTCATTGCTCTTGCAATGTGCAAGATCTTGATCAAGAAATTGTTCACTTTGATCAGATTCGCCCTGTTGTACAGGACCTCATTACGATAGAATTTGATATACTCAGATTCTGGTGTTCTGTACAAACGAAGGCAAGCCCTTTTAAATACCCGCATCTTTTCCAACAAGCTTGCCCCACGTTGAACCACACGGGACATCCATATACGAGCATAGGCTAAATGAGGGCCATGTAGCAGATGACTTTCACCCTTCCATCGAGTTGGCTACTATAAAACAGTCTCTTTGTAAGGGCGAGAGCAACTATGGCTCTGGCCAGAGCAGCATCTATATGTTTGTTAAAATATAGATATTGATCTAGCCAGACCCCAAAGTACCTGACTACACTTCGACTCGCAAGTGGCTGACCGTGCTGTTCCACAATAGAGAACTTTCGCCAATTCTTTCTGGTGTCCCAAGAGGTCACAGACAACGGCGTTCTGAACAGGGTGGTCTCCGACTTCGGAAAGTTGATCTTTAGCTTCCAGTCGTCGCAGTATCTCTTAATCTTATCGAAGTCACGCTGCAAGAGTATTGCAATTACCTCGATCTTAAGCCCTGACATGTACGCAACCAAGTCGCCTGCGTACGCTATGGCATGGTGAAGTGAACCTATGACAGCTCGTGTAAATGTTGAATAGGATCGGCGAATTAACCGCACCCTGTTGCAGACAATATTTTACTTCAAAAGTTCCAGCAGACGTCACATTGCCATACTTCACAATGAACTTCTTACTAGTGAGCATGTCATAAAGTATGTATAGCAGTGATTTACTTATGCCCAGTCTGCTCAACTTGTAGAAAGGTCCCTCTAACCATACGGTATTAAAGGCCTTCTCAAAGTCAACCAGACAGGGACCCGTTCATTGTTTCTTGCTTTTCCGTTTAGACGCGGCATGTATGGTATCATGCCACACCTTGAAACTGAATTCCTTATCTAGAATTATATGCATGTCCTCAATCCACTTAGCCAGGGCACTATGGATCACTTTTTCGAATACCTTGCTGATGTTCGGAAGGAGACTTATCGACCGAAGATTACCCGGATTAGAGCTATCTTCATTTTCTTTTGGAATGGGCTGCACCAACGCTGTTTTCCAATGCGCTGGATAATGGGCATTATTCATTGCATTATTAAACAGGATGGTGTAAATGTTCACCGCTCCTGGAGGAAAATGTCTAAGTACAATGTTGGGTATACCATCGATTCCCATGGATTTATTTTTTCTCAGTGAATCGAAGATCGCTTTGAGCTCTGCCTTCGAAATGAACGGGGGATGTACCCTTTAATCGGCGACGGCATTGTTTGCCATATTTCTGTCATTGAACACGGTGAAACCAGTGTTCTCAGATCGCCAGTGCTCCATGTCATTTCGAAGGTAGAATTTGTGCAAATGAACACAAGTGGACCTTATACACGTCCTGGAAAGTTGCTTCTATAGCCTCTACCTTCTCCTACGGATCTTCGATCACAAAGAAATTGTCATCCTCAGCTGCGTTATCTGGATCTATACCTGCTGTCACTAATATTTGTACATTGTTCGTAGTTCGGCAGATTTTAAGACGCAGAAGATCGTTTTGATTATTCCTCCGAAATATCTTGTTTATTTGCGGGAACATACTCGGGGTGTTGGATCTTACAGCTCGAATTTTCCTCTCCCAGTGCAAATTTACAGAAAGTCTGTGATTTTCTTTAATTCATTTCGAGAGGTTCCTAATCAACGTTTTCCGCGACCTAACCTCCTCCGAGTTCTGTCTGTCAGCAAACTGTCAGTACAAGGCTTTTAATCTCGACAGCAGTCTAGTTTTATGTTCATGCAGTGCGTCAATTGTTGCATTGCAGTATATTTCCACGTTGTCAGTGTGCTGATACCGAGGTATCGCACTTTCCATCGATCGTTTTACTGTCTGATCCATTTTTTTTAGGTATCTGTCAATCTCCTCGTTTGACAAATTCCTATTGGACGGTAGGCGATGCAAGTTCGAGGAGAGTGCTCTTGTCAACTGTCTGGAGAAGCGAGTCCAACTCGTTTTACTGTAATTGTAGGCGTGCAGTTGGACAAACTCCTCCAATTCCGCAATTTCGTTGGGAATAGTTTTTTCGGCAGTTATTCAGCAATGGTAACATTGTATGACAATGCACAAAAGTGTGTAAGCAGTTTAACGTTTGTCGGTCAGTTGTAACCGTACGTCGAACACCAATAGATCCAGATAAGATCCGCTTCTGGGATACGACGTAATGATACTCCTGTAATCGTTCTCCCTTTTTGAAGATTATCGATTAAGATAACTCCATGACTATCCCCAAAAACTGTCGCCATCACTTTCCCAGCCGAAGAAACAGTTTTTTTTTGCTTTTTTTTTGAAGTCGATTCCCCCTTCGTAGTCCACTGTTTGATTGTAGTTTTGTTTCCGGGGTATAAAGGTGTATCCAAGTTTCGTCTATTAGTTATCTTTCAGTTGATCGGCACCAATACTCTGATTTATTGCGCCTAAACTGGGCCAACAGAGCGTTGGAAACAGCCTTTTTGGTCTAACGTGAGCGAACGCGGCACCCAACGCGAGGTCAGCTTTCTCATGCCTAAATCTTGATTTAATATGTAAAAAGCACGTTCCTTGGATATATTGATAGCCTCTGTTGTCTCTCTTACTTTAATTCTACGGTTGCCTAGCACAATTTGGTGAACTTGAGCGATGTTATCGTAAGTGGTTGCAGTTTTTGGACGTCCCGAACGTTCATCGTCTCCCAAGCTGGTATGGCCACGTTTGAATTCAACTGCCCAAAATTTCACGGTGGTAAATTATGGTGCAAAGTCCTCGTACACAGTGCCCAACTCGTCTTTGATTTGCGAAGGCGTATTGCCTTTCAAAAACAAATATATAATGACAGCTCGATACTCGATTTTCTCCTTTTCACAAAATCACTCACATCGAGTCGCTCAAACGGTTATAAACAACAATTGCGCGTCCAAAATGGCTGACATTTTGGTAAGCACCTTTCAAAAGATGCGCAAACATATTCATGCTGCCATCTTCATATTGAGGTCGGAAACTTTTCAGCACGTCCCAGCACGCATCAGCAAAATCTACTTTACAGATTTTAACAAAAACTTGGCGTTTTATACATAAGAAGATTGGTCCTTATCTCCGGCTAGAATTATTACGATATTTCTGAAGGGGATTGAGATATTAAAAGAAATAAACACAGACGTATAAAAAACAGTTTAAACCAGGCATTATAAAACTACTAATAGATAGATTTGGGGAGTTTTAGGACTAAAAACTAGCGGATGACACGATGCAGGTACAAATTAATTTACTCTCTTGGTGCATTCAAAATGTAAAACATCAACGTAGTTAATTATTACTACATACTAGCTCAGGTATGTACACCTTCGTGCAATAGACCACATAAAACAATGAGTACTAAAAAGCCTCATCCTTGACATTCCATACCATGCCTACGCTTTTGAATTCTTATCCTGTCATCCTCTCTTTACGACCGCACAAAAAGGACAATAAAAAGCGCTAAAATTTGCAATTCTCCATCAAACTGCCCAACAAAAATTAAGCAAAAAAAAATTACATCGGTAGTTAAATGTAAGAAAATGAATCAGATAAAAGCTACACAAAAGGCAATAATAACAACAACAACAAAACACACCAAAAGGATAACGTGAAAGGAAGAACCAAGAAACAGAATAAAGAACGAGAAGCGGAATACAACATGATGGTGGTCCACCACTCTTCATACAAATGGACAAAGATACCGCCGCCGCCTAAGGTGTCGGCCAAGCTAATTGGAAGACCCCATCAAAGCAGCCGCCAACAAATTAAGAACAGGGTAACAATTTTGTAATAACTCTATCATCATCGATATGGGAGGCCGAAGGGAGCGGACAGCAACGTTCGTTGGTGCACATGACTTACCAGAGAGGGAGTTAGATGTGCCTCAGTTGAATGTGCTTACACAGGCCACTATCTGGATGGGACATGTAGGATCGGTCTTTACATTGGTTATGGGTCTTGATCGTGGTCTTATTTTTTTTTTTTTTACTTCTCGCTTCTCGATGTTGTGATGAAAAATGAATGAGTAGATTAATAAAACAAAAAAAAACGTTATCTTCCTGTGCCCATCATGTTGGCCCGAAGTTTTAACTTGTGAAGTGTGATGCAGATTCTAATTGTGTTTGGGCAATGCGCCTGCATTTTGATTTATCACTTTTAATTCAATTTCTCTAAGCGAGGCATAGTGAAGGTTGAATAAAATTATCCATTGACATTGAAAAATGAATGCATTTGCTACTGGAGTTTAATTATGAAGTTCTCATTAGTTTCCTAGAACTTAATGGGACGAGTATTAGGGCTGCATTATTTGATGGAACCGCGTTCTCTAAGTTTGAGTCTTCATTTTAGCAGTTATGTTACGATGCTTCGTCTAAAATCATTTGGGGATATAAAACTTTCGAAATTCTTGCATTCATATGTGGGCCTTAAGGCTTGAATGATTCCCAAACTGACCTCTGTCATGGACATGACGTTTCCCTCTTTGCTACGCACTTGAATTCTTATATAAGAGCTAATAACATCAATTTGACAGCATCCAGCCAACTCTTCAATGATTCTGTCCCCGATGTTGTCTGGATGATTAGAGCCATAAATTTCCCAATTACTGCTTAACCACCAACGTAAATGGCATGCAAAATATGTCCTATACTCCCGCCATTTGTGTAAGCTTTAGAGCAGTTGTACTCACAATTTTAATGAGTGTACTGCATCAGTTTGGTAGATTTACTCGTATGATCGGAGAGATACCTGTTTTTGAAAACTCGTTTATATATGTTCAATATGTAGCTATTCCTAAGCTATGAACAACAGCATTTTACGATTGAAGAACACGAGGCGAATAGTTGCTATTGCTCTGTTGTCCAAATTAAAGATAAGGTTGGACTCAAAATCAGTAAAATATTTGTCCGATCATACATAGAAGACAAATATACATATATGTTAATATTTTTTTTTAATTTATACATGCAAATATAAGGTTAAGATATGGCCATGAAGTACCAATAGTCCTTATTCTTCTGACGTATAAGGCAGGACATTCACACAGCAGGTGACAAACAGATTAAATTAGAAATTAACGCTTATCATGTGGAGGTTTGACAAGCAATATCCCCAGCGTTAATGCATCCATTCATGCGGTCAGTTTGGAAGCCAGAGAGCTTTCTCTTAGAGTGGAAAATGAGAATGATCATCAAGCTCCCCCCGGACCATTGCACATATAGTACTTACTGAGCACTACAGGCCTGCCGATTTTGGATCACTAGGTTACTGAGGCCAATGAAATGCCGATGTCGTCGCATTTGTCTGATCCAGGCGTTTATAGGCCTGCCTTTCCTACATCGCGATGTCTTTGGAACGTGCATAGATATTGCCTTTTTTACAGGGTTCAAATGATCTCTTCTTTGAACGTGGCAATACTAGCTGAGCCGGTCGCGCTCTAATTTGTGTACGATGGTTTCCTTGATGTGAAAGCTTCCACGGATCTTCGAACTTCTTATTCGATCAAGCTTGGTCACTCCTGCTGTCATGCGAAGCATCTTCATCTCAACTGCCGTTAATTTACTCTCACACTTCTTGTACATCGTCCAACATTGTTAACCGTATGTGAGCGCTGGACGTACAACTGCGGTGTAGAGCCTTCCTTTCAACTTAGGGGGCATTTTTCTGTCACAGAAGATAGCGGAATTTTCTCGCCACTTCATCCACCCTACGCTTACACGATGATTGATGTCGTCATCACAAGTTGCTTTGCTATTGATCATAGATCCCAGATATTTCAACTTTTCGCACTTGGGAAGCACTGTTCCATTCAAATAAATGTCTGGAATAGGCCTGAGTGGATCAGAGAACGGGCAGCACAAGTACTCTGTCTTTTTTGAACTAATGCGATACCCATTTCCCTCCAAAACGTCCACCCACACATCAAGTGCTCGTTGCAGGGATGTAGGATCCTCACTTATGATGGCTCCATCGTCAGCAAAGAATAACTGATGTACCTTGGGGTCCATCACTTTACCTTCAAGCAGATAATCAAGGACTGTAATAAAGAGCAAAGGACTTAAAACGCTTCCCTGGTGCACCCCGACTTTGATTCGGAACTCTTCGGTTACTCCAGCGGGGCATCTTACTTTTGTCTTTGCTCCTTCGTACATGTCCTTAATCATCTGTACATAGGTTTCTGGAACCCCTCGATGTCTTAGCGCCACCCATATCAGATCTCGTGGTTGTCTGTCGAATGCCTTTTCAAAGTCAACCAATACAATATGCAAATCCCTTAAGGAATCACGATGTTTTTCCATTATGATCCTTATACTTTGGATTGCATCTGTGGTTGATTTACCCGAGACAAACCCGCACTGATCATCAGATAGCCGTATTATTTTTCGCAGTCGGCCACCTAATACCCGCTCAACGATTTTCATGGTGTGTGACATCAGCTTGATCGAACGGTAGTTATCACAGTTTCGCGTATCACCCTTCCCTTTGTATACAGGGAGAAGGTAACTTTCCCTCCATTCATTCGGCATTGGATCACCTCTCACGAATTTGGAGATGAGAATTCTGAGCCATTTGAACCCGATGTCTCCCATCTTTTTCCAGAACTCAGAGGGTATCTCGTCTGGCCCAACCGCTTTTCGTTTTTTGGAGTATTTGACCGCCTCACTAACTTCTTCGACTGTAATGTCGGGTATTTGTTCACAGTTAGGGGTGGCTCTTGGAAAGTATAGCCGGGGAAACTGTTCATTCAAAAGCTCTTCACAATACTGCCGCCACCTCTGCAGAATTTTGTCGTCATCCACAAGAAGCTGGCCATGAGCATTGCTAATGAACTTTGGCGAACGAATCTCCTGAGCATTCTTCCTTCTTTGGGCGGCTATTTTGAAGATAGTGGCACTCTTGTTCATATTGTGTCTTCGCAGCTCCTGGATAGCCTGGTTTGCATCAGCAACCGGGGAATATATTTTATCCAGCTCCCGATACAGGCCCTCCGTACTCTCTGCTTGAAGCTGAGCGCACTTCTTCTTCGCTTTTTTCTTGCAGCATCTGTATTCCATTTCGAGGCGAGCTTTTTCATCACTATTATTAGAGGGGCACTTTGACCAAGCTTTGAAAGCCGCTTTCTTCTCATTTATCACTTTCTTAGCTTCATCACTCCACCACCATGTTTCTTTGGCGTGTTGATGGTGGCCTTTTGAAGCTCCTAGCAGTGATTTGGCCTTCTTTAAGCAAGTTCGCTGTAGGGAATCCCACATATTTTGTGCTCTGCACTCTTCATCCTCAGCTCCGTTGATGGTGTGAGAGAGGTAATTTTTCATTACGAAAACAAAAGCATCGCCTTTTTCTTTGTCCAGATTGTACCACTTGATTTTCTCAGAGACCCCTGTTTGTTTGCTTTTCTTTGGTGTTTTCATAAAAAAAATTCTGTTAGCAGGAGACGGTGTTGACGAGCGATTGCCTCTCCCAGGATCACTTTGCAATCTTTTACCCGAGGCTTCATGAAACTGGCTACCAAATGGTAGTCAATCTGAGTTTCATCTCCACCACTGCTGTAAGTGATCAGGTGTCGGCTTTGTTTGATGAACATGGTATTTAAAACGATAAGACCGTGTGATTTGCACATGCTTAGGATGTCTTCACCAGGAAGGTTCCTGGTGCCATATCCTAGTCCTCCATGGCAGTCTTCATAGTCTTCGTTTGATTTCCCGACATGTCCATTCAAATCTCCTCCCACAAACAGAAATTCTTCCTTTGGGATGTTCTTAAGGAGATTGTGGAAATCTAGCCAAAATGCATCCTTATCTATCTGATTGCACCCATTGTGGGGAGCATATGCACTGACAATATTCCACACCTCTCCTTGTATTACTAGTATGAGAGACATCAAACGGTCGCTGGACTTCGAAATGCTCAAGACGCTTCCAAGTAGCTCTGCCGCAAGGATGATACCGATTCCGTTCCTAGCCTTTTCCGTTCCATAGTAGAACATCTTGTAATCTTTTGTCCTAACGTCCAAGAAACGCGCCCGATTCCCGGTGTTTTTCCATTTCGTCTCTTGGACACACAAGATGTCCACCCGCCTTCTATTCATCATCTCTTCCAGCTCGTAACTTCGACCGGTCATGCTTCCAACGTTCCAACTCGCGACCCTTAAATTGCGTCCAAACTGTTACAAACTCGTTACAAACTAATTGTTCTTTTCAATTGTGATTGGTAAGCCAAATGTTTTGAAACCATTGTACAGAACGGACCGATAATTGTCAGAACAAGACTACCAGACATGATAGCATGAAGTGGTAAAATATAATATATTTCAGTCGTCTTGACCAGGATATTACCACCGTATTTCTTTAAACATCTCCAGAAACATTGGGTTTGCTATTTTTGAGTTCCATCGGCTCCCCCTTTTTGCTCTAAACCGCAGCAATAGTTTCGAACACCCCACAAGATGTATTTCATTTCAATCGATGACTTTTTTTGAAAGGCTTCTTTCGAATCACTTCTGGTGATATCTGCACGCCTTCTATTAAGGAGATCATCTGTTTTTTCCCTTGTTGTCGTTTGGTCATATCTTTCTTGATATGAACTGTTCATGTGGGATTGGCTTTTACAGGGAAATTTGAGAACTTTTTTTTTCTTCGACTTTTCCAAAGGAATGTGTATTGCTTCTGCAAGTGGGCAGTTGAGAGCTGAGAATGTTCGTCAACGTATTCGTTTCCGTCAATATCACTCTGCCTTGGAACCCAAATCAAGGTAACTAAGGTAACAATTTTGGTATTCTTGTCCTAATTTGGAGGACATGGTTACCGAAGCAATGGCTTTGATAGCGGGTTTGCTATAACTGAAGATGACAAAGATTTTGCCTTGACCATGTATTCGCATGTAGTTTGCTCTTCTCCGATTGCCATTAACTACCCCTGAAATAAACAGGTGATGTCCAGTAGACAGTACAATCTTGAGATGCTTAAAGATTTTGAAAACACACCCACACCAACTCCACCGTCCATATTTGAACCAATAGTGGAGATTGTTAAGTAACCCGTGCACGGACGGGTTAAGAATATCACTGCAGCGCCACACGACTGGAGATCACCGGTGTCATAAAAGAAAGATCAAACAATACTAAAACAGGAGCATGCACGTGTCAAACAACAAACACCATCGCAATATGGTGAAAAAAATTTATTGCAAAACTGTATCATTATGGTAATACTGGCAAAAAGGAAAGGCACTACCCCGCCAGGCACTACCACTGCTGTGCATGGTACTGATCCTGGACCGAGCAGAAATGTTCGGGTCAGAGCTATACGGATTCCGGGGGCTAGCAAAATAATGAAACAGTTTGGAAGGAATTTGAGGGTCGCGAGTTGGAAAGTTGGAAGCGTGACCGGTCGAAGTTACGAGCTGGAAGAGATGATGAATAGAAGGCGGGTGGATATCTTGTGTGTCCAACAGACGAAATGGAAAAACACCGGAAATCGGGCGCGTTTCTTGGACGTTAAGACAAAAGATTACAAGATGTTCTACTACGGAACGGAAAAGGCTAAGAACGGAATCCAGCGACCGTTAAAGCACCTTTGAGGCTCTCTAAATTTCAGTGGGGTCTTTTGCAGGACAAACTCACCAACACTGATCACAAAGAGTAATTCAAAGGACTCATATCAAGGCTTCCAGAAGGTCAATTCTCGGATGCAATAAGACCAAGAATATTGATTCTAATCCACTGCTGAGTTGTTTGGCTCTAGTGCTGGAGCAGTGGCTTGTTGGTAAACCCATATTGCTCCATTAAAAGGGTATTCGTTAGACCTTTAACGATGCCTCTTAGAACATATTCTTGGTATATCTTTGACCCAGTTTTGACTGCTTTGAAAAAAAAATGGAGAAATGGATGGATGGGAAACTCCCACCAAACCATTACCGAAGCAGGATGAGTAGTTGAAAGTGAATCATAATGCAACGTAACCTTGAAGAGTAAATCTCAACGAACAAATTGTCGGCTTTGACCAAAGTCCTTTAAACACCACAGAAAGCGACTATTTGCTGTGTAATTAGTGAGTGAGCCGTACCTATTCGCGAAAGCCCCAGGCAATTCCATCTGGCTAGTGCTATCGGGAGATGTTAGAGGACTTCTTGGGGACTGAAATAGAAGAGCAGGGTCTGGAAAACAAGTGCTCTCAGCAAGAGAACGCAACAGCATATAAAGCCTGTAAAATAATTGAGATTTGGAGAATATGTTCCCGATTCATCGTGGATGGCACCAAAGTTCCTTTTGTAGAATTATCCGGAGCAGCTTAAGGAGAATACTCGCCAAAAAAAATTATAACATTACGTAAAAAAAAAAACACAACTGTGCAACGATGAAAATGTCCGCCTTTTGCTAAAAATAATTTCTCGAGTTATGACAGAAGAAATTTCCAAGGAGAAGGTTAGTATGTCAGACCATAGCGCGTGAGGTTCAATTTTCGAATCCCAGAAAACACCAATAGTTTCTTAGATGGTCCCACCTCTCGCTTATGGAATAAAACTATAGATGGAAGGGTCCATTCGTCCGAAAAATATAACGCACACAACGCGAGTGGTTGCGAGAAGTTTTCCAAAGTAGTGCATTGTACGGGCCTTTGTAACACCGAAGCAATTTTAAAAAATTGTATGGCGTGGTGGATTCAAAGGAAAATTCAAATCAAAAACCTACATATGTACCCAATCATATCCGTCCCCTCTTCGATTACTTTGGCTCATTTGTTGTGCGGAGTTAATTCCATACCCCACGATTAATTGAAGCATTTGTATCTGTACATACTCATATGTACACATAATCGTAATTATGTACACCGAAGTGCCTCATTTGTCCGTAATTAGTTATTTAATACAATCTCAATGTATATCCGGTACAAACGACTTACATCCGTTGGCATTCCTTCCACAAACACTTATTCCTAATGGCTGTGTGTACAGTATCATCTAGATACAGAAAATTACGTATAAACAGAATGGAACAGTTTAAATGACAAACCTCAAGTATTTCCCATTTAAACTAATTACGTTATTTGTTTCCAACCAAAACTCCCCGACCAGACACTTTTATTTTTTTGTCAGTTTATGACTTCCAAATGGTGATAGATACAAATTGTATTTTCGAGGTGGCTGAGTGCGAGAGGGTGGCGGAGATACCATACGATAATGATGTGGAACAAATTGGGCTGTGTACGCAATCGCGCAAACTTTCTGCATTGTTAAACTAATTAAGTGACTTGTTTTGTGATTTTTTTGTATTTTTTTTTTCTCGTCTTTATTTTTAGTGAGGGGGTTTTCGAGAAACGAATGATCGAGGATCGTACTTCCGCGCTCAAACGGACCTACATACGCACCTGCTAAATTCACCACTGATTCTCATACAACTGTGACCGGGTAAAGAAGTTTGGTAATTATATTGTAATTAGGGATGCACATACACTGCAAACTAGTTACTTTGCACTGCAAATGTTGCAGATACATTGTTCGGTACGGCAGAGAATTATCAGAAGAAGAAAAAAGATTGGAAACTCTCTAAAGCCAGTTAATTATGTGATTCCATTGTGAAGGCAATTGTGAGGCTCTTATCGATGTTGCCAATCAAGTAGGCTTCCACAAATTGGCCGGTAGTTTTCTCCTCCGTTCAAGTAGGTGGGCTGCACCTCAAGTAGTTAGTTATAATGTGGTGACATTTAGCTTTCGACTCAACTCACTGACTTGGTATAGTAGTGACACGGATTCGAGTCTGAAGTGACTGTAATTTGCATAACCACTTTGGTTTCGGTTCAATTTTATAGGGAGACAACTTAATTGCTTTTGTTGAAGTTCAGTTATTTTAAAGAATTGTAAATGCAAAACTAAGCACAGGGTGGGTGATTTAAGATTTTGATAGAGATTATTCCCAGAATTTGGATAATGCAGAGAAATTGTGTAAAGATGTGACCTAGAAATATGAAATTTGACAGAGTGGAACAGAAGTTGTTTATCTGATTAACTTTCTTTCTTGAGAAGTATAAATGTATTTTAACACATTACCATTGGCTTATTCTTTTTATCGCCATGAAACTAAAGTCTTTGGCATATGTATAAGACGTTCTAGTATGTATATAAATGGGAGCTGAATGTTAAAAAAAAAATAGGGCTAGATGGAAAGTAGTGAGGAGAATGACGTATGTACATGGTCATCAATTGGTTTCTATTTGAAGTGCAAGTTATTTCGATACTAGCAAGATTAGCTCACTTGTATATTAACAGATATGTAGTATCAAACCTCCGCCATAAGAAATGTGTATTAAAAATAACTGAAGTGAGTGCTGTGTTGCAGAAAGTGTACGAATTTTAAAAATAATTTTTAATCGAAATGAAGCTTCTGCTACGCTTGGTGTAAGCAAATGCATAAAGAAATTGACATTCTTGTGGCTATCGGCGTGCTCTTTCGGTGCACACAACCGTAAGAATACCTGCGATTGCTCATAGTGTGCGTGACAACCCAAGAACCTCAACTCGTCAGAGAGCTTAACAACTGAACACCAGTCATACTTCACTGTGGAAAATATTGCATAAAGGCCTTAGATTATTTGCTTACAAGCTTCAACTCGTTAAAAAGTTGAAGCAAAATGACACACCTCTGTATGGGCTTTAATTCCGTTGGAAAATAATGTCGATTTTGATCACAAAATCGTTGTTTCGGAGATAGCTCACTTTTATCTCGGAAAGATTGACTCTTTGATGTGGGTTTTGCAGTGCGTGTATCTTCTTTGAAAATGAAGCCGGGAACAGTACAACGGTGAGCGGAATGCCCTACAGAGGCACGATAACTAAATTTGTGGCCGCAATAGGACGAGTTGAAATTGAATGAGCAACGTATCAAAATTGGCCAAACCAATTGTGGAATGGTAGGATTATTATCCCATTTTTCTTCGCAGATGAAAATAGCAGCAACTTTACTGTCAACGGAGAGCACTACAGAGGCATGATAACCCATATTTTTGACCAGAAACTGGGGAAAGAAAAAAAAGCGAAGAAGAAGTGCGCCCAGTTTCAAGCAGAGAGTACGGAGGGCCTGTATCGGGAGCTGGAGAAAATATTTTCCCCGGTTGCTGATGCAAACCAGGCTGTCCAGGAGCCGCGAAGACACAATATGAACAAGAGCGCAACCATCTTCAAAATAGCCACCCAAAGAAGGAGGAATGCTCAGGAGATTCGTTCGCCAAAGTTCATTAACAATGCTCATGGCCAGCTTCTTGTGGATGACGACAAAATTCTGCAGAGGTGGCGGCAGTATTGTGAAGAACTTTTGAATGAACAGTTTCCCCGGCTATACTTTCCAAAAGTCACCCCTAACTCTGAAAAAAATACCCGACATTACAGTCGAAGAAGTTAGTGAGGCGGTCAAATACTCCAAAAAACGAAAAGCGGTTGGGCCAGACGAGGTGCCCTCTTCTGAAAAAGATGGGAGATATCAGAATTCTCATCTCCACATTTGTGAGAGGTGATCCAATACCGAATGAATGGAGGGAAAGTTACCGTCTCCCTGTATACAAAGGGAATGGTGATACGCGAAACTGTGATAACTACCGTTCGATCAAGCTGATGTCAGACACCATGAAGATCGTTGAGCGGGTACTAGGTGGCCGACTGCGAAAAATAATACGGCTATCTGATGATCAGTGCGGGTTTGTCTCGGGTAAATTAACCACAGATGCAATCCAAAGTATAAGGATCATAATGGAAAAACATCGTGATACCTTAAGGGATTTGTATATTGTATTGGTTGACTTGTACTTTATTACAGTACTTGATTATCTGCTTGAAAGTAAAGTGACGGACCCCAACGTACATCAGTTATTCTTTACTGAAGATAAAGCCATCATAAGTGAGGATCCTACATCTCTGCAACGAGCATTTGATGTGTGGGTGAACGTTTTGGAGGGAAATGGGTATCGCGTTAGTTCAAAAAAGACAGAGGGAGGGTTGTGATCCCTTGTGCTACCCGTTCTCTGATCCACTCAAGCATATTCCAGACATTTATTTGAACGGAACAGTGCTTTCCAAGTGCGAAAAGTTGAAATATCTGGGATCTATGATCAATAGTAAAGCAACCTGTGACGACGACATCAACCATCACGAAAACGTAAGGTGAATGAAGTGGCGAGAAAATTCCGCTATCTTCTGTGACAGAAAAATGCCACCTAAGTTGAAAGGAAGGCTCTACACCGCAGTTGTGCGTCCAGCGCTCACATACCGTTCACAATGTTGGACGATGTACTAAAAGTATGAGACTAAATTAACGGCAGCTGAGATGAAGATGCTTCGGATGACAGCAGGAGTGATAAAGCTTGATCGAATAAGAAGTTCGAAGATCCGTGGAAGCATTCACGTCAAGGAAACCATCTTATAAAAGATAGAGCGCGACCGGCTAAGCAGGTATTGCCAGGTTCAAAGAAGAGATCATTTGAACCCCGTTAAAAAGTCAATATTAATTCACGTTCCAAAGACATCGCGGTGCAGGAAAGGCAGGCCTATAAACGCCTAAATCAGACATATGCGACCACATCGGCATTTCATTGGCCTCAGTAACCGAGTGATCCAAAATCGGCAGGCTTGCCGATATTTTATGGGGTCGAATAGGCGAACCCACAGGCGGATCAGTAGAAATGCGGTGAAGTGGGAGGGTTGTGATCCCTTATTTTCGGATCATAACCTCGCTGAAAAAGGAAGAAGAAGAAGAAAAAGAAGAACTTTTACTTAGCAGAAGCACTACTGTGTTTAAAACAACATAAATCTAGCATGTAGGCTATTAGTTCTCGAAACATTTACAGGGTGATTCAGTCATCAGTAAAGTAAAGCGGATCTTTGAGAGAAATTATTTCAAAGATGCTTATATTTGCACATTTCCATTTAAACGGATACATTAACTAATTTGGGGTACCTACTGAAAATGTATAAGTCATGCACGAAGAACTTCTGCACCCAGAACGAGTCACTGGTACGGTTTTGGGCTGGTGGAGTCATCGGACCGTACTTCTGCGAAAATTGGCATGTTAACAAGATTTGTATAGCGTGAATTGGATGGCATGGACTTATACAATATGTGGTTTCAAGAAGATGATGTCACTTGTCACACAGCGCGTGCAACAATGGCCCTATTGCGAACGAAATTTCCAAGACTCATTATCTTAAGAAATAGCGAAGCGAAATGACCGCCGAGATACTGCGATTTAACACCGTTAGGTCTATGCTAAGAAGCCCAAGATGATCCCAGAGCTGAAGAATGAAATCATACACGTTGTTAATGAGGTACAGCCCGAACAATTTATATCAAAAAGTCATGGATTTTGATACGCGCATCCTGTCTTGCCAGAAGGGTCGTGGTGAGCATTTATTGGCCATTGTGTTTCATATATATGTAAATGCCATAGACCAAAGAATACAATGAAATAAAAAAATTAACGTTTAGCGAGTGTGTTCTATTTAAGAAAAAAAATTTGCGTTGCAACCAGGGCAACCAGGGCAACCAAGTCCCTGGAATCGTATAACTTCACTTTAAAGGCCGCCTTAAACTGTCGTTTATCTTTTACCCCCTTCGGGTAGGGGTTAGAATATACCCGAGGTAGGCATGCCTGTCGTAAGAGGCGACTAAAATCCACCCTCCGTATACCGAGCGTAGCGTATACACAAAATGCAATGAACAAAACAAAACGATTAATTACCCCAGGTGGCAGCCCAGGTTCACTGGAAAATCCACCCTCTTCGGAGGTCGACTCTACGGATTCTGGGGAGAGCCAGTTATTGCAGTTAATAAATCCCTTCTTAAAAAGTGCAAGGGTATGTCGATCTCCTCCATCAAGATAGAATAACTCCGGGAAAAGAAGTCCACCGGAAGCGCCAGCGCGCGAAATTCAGGACTCAGCGAAATATAAAAGTCTTGAGGAAGAAAATAAAACACTCCGAATCAAGCTTAACGAAATGGATCTACTCTATCAAGATCTTAAGAAAGAGATAGACTTTTTCAAAGAAGAGAATAAGGTCCTAAAGAACACGCATTTCGAGAGAGAACGCGAATGTACTCCAGCACGCTTAGCTAGTGTGGAATATCACACAGACGAAGAAGAGCTAGCACGCGAAACGTATCGGGTCCCAAAGAAAAGACCTAGTAAAAAACGGAGAGCCGGTTCATCGCCCGAAGTCGAGCCCGTGAAACAAGAAAATCACAAAGAACCGCAAGAAAAGCAACGTCGAGCGCAACTTCGTCTACCCCCACCAATAAACATCGTCGGGATAACGGAATACAGTAAGTTGCAAAGCCTCCTTAGAGGAATAATAACATCCAAGTATAAGGTTACATCTTTGAGGGATAATGCGTGGAAAATCAACGTCGACGACTACAATGACTACCGAGCTGTGTCCCAAAAGCTAAATACCGAAAAGATTCAGTGGTATACTTTCGAAATCAAGTCAGAAAGGCCACATCGTGTCGTTGCAAGGGGACTCCATCCCTCATGCACCAAAGAAGAGGTTATGACGGACCTTCAAGCCAAAGGCTTCAAAATTCTTGATGCCGTTAATATCATCAAGAAGGAGAAGCAACAAACGGAAATAGATAAAGAGGTCTTGGTAAGGCGTGGACTTCCGCTTTTTATGCTTATCTTCGATAAATCGGATAATATCGACGATATCTACCGAATTAGAGCCATACTAAAAATCGTGGCCAAAATCGAGCCCATGCGTAGAAATTTAAGGATGATTTCGCAGTGCAAACGTTGCCAAGGATTTAACCATACGCAAATGTACTGCAAAAAAGAACAGCGATGTGTGAAATGCGCCGGAAATCACCTCTCCCAAGTCTGTGGAGTAAATAAACAAACCTCTGCAACATGTGCTAATTGTAAGGGAAGGCACCCGGCAAATTATAGAGGCCGTAAAGTAGCTAAGGAGTTGCAAAAACGGCGAGATGTGCTCCTTAAGCCCCTAAATGCAAAATCTAGGCTGCAAACTAAGCCAAAGCGTAAGAATGCACAGGAGAAACTAGTTAAACTAAAACTACCGGGTTCAGAGCGCAAAAAAGTGAGGGAAAGAGTGACAACAGAAAAGTCCTCGACCTCAGTTCTTAAAAGAAACGGCACTGAAAAGCTAACACTGAAAAAGCCGCCAGGTAATGGCCCTCGGACAGCAGGAGTGCAGACTTACGCTCAGGTCGTGGCATCCGAAGAACCAAAAAACATTGAAATTTCGGCGGACCCTGTCTCTCATGTTTTGTCGGTTATTCTCGAAAAATTCGAAGAACAAAGCAAAATAAATAAAATTATTCTTGATAGGCTGGTTAAGCTTGAAAATAATTCTCAGAAAACGCGTACTTCAACTAGAATATGAATGACAAACGAATGTTAAAAATATGTACTTGGAATGCAAACGGACTTTTGCAAAAACTCGACGAATTGGAAATATTCATGCGTGAAAAAGATATTGATATTTGCTTGATTTCTGAAACACACGTAAAAAAGGGATCGCATTTAAAAATAAAAGGCTATAATGATTACCACGCTTGTCACCCTTCGGGAAAAGCGAGAGGCGGATCATCCTTGCTTATTAAAGACTGCATCGAACAATCCGAAGACCTAAAGATAGAGCTTGAAACTTTGCAACTCTGCACGATTCGAGTTAAAAATAGTCAGCGTACTCTTAAAATCTCATCTATCTACTGTCCACCGCGTTCCGCGCTTGAAAAATCTGATTTTACTAACTTGTTTGAATCGCTGAAACCTAATTTTATCATCGGCGGCGACTTTAACGCGAAACATACGTTCTGCGGCTCAAGATACAGCTCGAAAAAAGGTAGAATGCTTTATGGGGCAGGTATGGAGTACAGTTGTGATTTCTATTCGACGGGTAAACCGACTTACTGGCCAACTGATACTTCGAAAATACCTGACCTGATCGATTTTTTCGTTGTGAAAGGAATATCTACCAACCATATAAAAGTCAAAGAGAGCTTTGATCTGTCGTCTGACCATTCCCCGGTTATTTTAACAATCAGCGAAAAACTAATCTATAACCTAGAGCCAGCGAGATCAACTGGTCGAACAACTAACTGGGAAGGCTTTAGGAACGAAATTGTAGATAATGTTGAACTGAGCGTTCCACTTACGACACCCTATGAACTTGAGGTTGAAGTTGATCGCTTCGTTGAGATCGTACAGCTCGCCTCTGGGACTAATACGCCCAATCCAAGGAAAACGCCGGACAGATACGGTTTGCGATATCCTCCGGAAATAAAAGAATTGGTCAAGGAAAAAAGAAAAGCGCGTAAGAAATGGCAACAGAGTCGTGCTCCGCAGCATAAAGCACACTTGAATCGTCTGTGCAATTTGTTGAAGAAGACTATTAAGGATTTTAAGAATCGTGCAATAGGCTCTTACCTTGAAACTTTAACAGCGAAAAAAGATTCCAATTATTCACTTTGGAAAGCTGTAAAAGACACCAAACGGCCCAAATTCTCCGTGCGGCGCACCTGGAAGAGACCTTTAAACCGTACGATGGTCAAGTGGTTTACGACAACCGCAATAGGCTGGATTTACCATCTGACAATGTGACGCTCACAAGTGCAACGCTAAGGGAACTCAAACATGAGATCGAGAATCTAAGACCTAAGAAATCTCCTGGTTATGATTTGATTACCGGAGAAATTCTCAAAGTTTTACTTAGAAAAGCATTGATTAAGCTTCTCCATATTGTAAATGCTGCACTCAGATTAAAACACGTGCCGAGCCAATGGAAAGTTGCGGAAGTCATAATGGTTTTAAAACCAGGAAAACCGCCAAATGAAGTGAAATCGTATAGACCAATTTCGCTTCTTCCAATCATATCGAAAATTTTCGAGGGGATATTATTAAAGCGTCTCCAACCGGTTATAGAAGAAAATAATCTTATCCCTGACCACCAGTTTGGGTTCAGAAGTAAGCATTCTACGATTGACCAGGTGCATAGAATTACTGACGTAATCGAGAAAGCACTTGAAGAAAAAAAGATTTGCTCAAGTGTATTTCTTGACGTCTCGCAAGCCTTTGATAAGGTGTGGCATGATGGCTTGAAATGCAAACTACGACAAGTCCTCCCTGTTTGCTTATACGATATTCTAGAATCATATCTCGGGAATAGACTCTTTCGTGTTAGACATGGAGTCGAATACCCCGAGCTCAAGGAAATTTCGGCCGGCGTACCGCAAGGAAGCGTTCTTGGGCCGCTTCTCTATTTGCTATATACTCGTGATATACCGAACGAAGATGGCACTATCCTTGCTACGTTTGCCGATGACACCGCTATCCTAGCAGTAGGTAAAACAATCGAAGAAACGACTGCAAAATTGCAAAACGCACTGAATAAAGTAAATAAATGGACGAGGGACTGGCGGATCGCCCTCAACGAATTTAAATCTGTTCACGTGAATTTCACTTACAAGAAAATTAATGACTTGTCAATTTTCCTTAACTCGGCCCGAATACCTTTTGCAAACGAGGCCAAATACCTGGGAATGACACTCGACGCAAGGCTGAAATGGAATTCGCACGTGAAAATGAAACGTAAAGAACTCGAAATCAAATATAGAGAAATGTACTGGTTACTCGGAAAACATTCCCAGCTCGGTACTGAGAACAAACTGCTTTTATACAAGCAAGTGCTAAAGCCGGTGTGGACCTACGGTATACAACTTTGGGGTTGTACCAAGAAAACAAATGCCAATATTTTACAAGCTTTTCAAAATAAAGTGCTAAGAGAAATTGTCAAAGCACCGTGGTATAGTAGAAACGACGATATTCACAGGGATCTCGGAATTCCGACAATCGAAGCTGAAACTAGAAGCTTCGCGAGAAAGCATAAAAACCGACTAATCCGACATGTCAACAATACAGTCCTACAAATTTTAGATGAGAGTAATTTATTGCGCCGATTACAAAGGACGAAACCTTTCCACTTGGCGAGATAATGATTAACCGCGTCTAGATTGCGGAATATGGAGGATCCTTCAGTGGAAAGTAACCTGCCAAACGTTTTTATTTCATGATAGAAAAATTGGTTGATAAGTTATTACTTAGTTGCGATATCTAACAAATTTATATCGAAGGGTGGTGTTTTTTTAGTCAGTAAGAATCTGACACTACTATGAGCACGCGCTTGCTATTCTCATAGTGTCTATGGAAGATTTTGCACCTACCCTCGGAAAAAAAAAAAAAAAATATATCTTTTATGGAGATAACATGCCCCTCGCTACATGTAAGCATCTATAATACTAAAGCTGAACGCTATTAGCAAGACCAACCTCAGATGGGAAAACGGCTCAACGTGTCACATTTCGAGACAGATCTTGCCTAGGCTGGACCTAAAACTTTGTGCCGAGTTGGTCAAGCTAAAGCGATCACAGATAAGCTGCGTTACCGGTGTTCTCACTGGACACTGTCATATAGGCCAACGCACCAAAAGACTTGGCGTCTTCTCCAATGACTTCTGCAGAAGCTGTAGGGACGAGGAGGAGGAGGGAACCATCCTGACCTCCTATGCACTTGTCCAGCCCTGTCGCATAAAAGAATGGTCCATCTAGGGTCGCCCTTCCTTGAAGACCTCGGCGATCTGGCACCCTTAGACGTCATGTGCATCCATCGCTTTATCAAAAGCTCCGGTTGGTTTTGTTAGTTCCTGATTGGCCTAATGGTTGATCTATGGTATCAGAAAGGGCCTTCACTGGGCTAAGTGTGTCTGCACTCTCGTGCGGACAGCCAACCTAGCCTAGCATAACCTAGTGTAATAGGCCTAAACAATTAATTTTAGTTTTTAATATTAATTTTAAATCACTTTTTCCCGTCTTCGAGTCGAGTGCCTTAATTCTAGACTACATAACGTGGGCTAGAATTCTGCGTTACCGAAACAAATCACGCTTTCGAAACAGCTAACATCCCTCGGAAAAGGATTGATAGCACGTCGGATGACTTGTTGTAATCGTTCCCGGACAAAGACTTATTTCTCGAACGTAAGAAACATCTTCGACTTAGGAAAGTAGGGTTTTTAAACTCTCTTTAGCTTGAAAACTAGTTTATGCCACATAAGCGGAACATCTAGGACTAAGTGGAATAAGGTGGCAGGGCACGGGTGCATGGTGGTGCAATGATTACGTAACGCTATCCTGTTCAATTGTGGAAAAGCGTCCGGAGGTATGTGCTAGACTGACGTAAGCTTATTTTTATCATTAATCACATACAAAGATTTCATTTCGTGGACACCGTTTAACGACTGGATTCTGATGGCCAGATTTAGGATGAGAGTGAGAAGAGGGAGAATATGAACACGGAAGCCCATGGAAGCACTTGAAGCATACAAATGATTGTAATGGAAACATATTCAACATTTTTGTATAAAGCAGTCTATTTACATTGAGTAATTTTAGTATAAAAAAATTAAATTACACTTGTTAGGAAAAAGGATAAAATATTTTATCGGAAGGTTTTAAATACTTAGTATAGAAAAAATGCTGAAATATAACAAAATCTCGCACTGAAGAAAAGTGAACTGCGAGTTCAGTTACTCAAGTATTTTTTTCGCAATAAGTCCCCAGATATGGCAATATTGTTCTTGATTAGATGAACCGTTTTAAAAATGAGAGCGTTGGTGATTGTAAAGTGACGCAAGTGTAACGTAAAGCGACGACATCAATAAGAAATAATCCAATAATTAGAAATAATTCAATAATTAGCAATAATCCAATAACTTTCTTACTGACCAGTTAATTGAATAAATTGTCATGTGAGAAGCGAGAAAATTGCTTAAGTGTATAATAAGAAAAATTATTAAGCGTTTACAACAAAATTACTGACAAACTGATCGGATAAAGGTTAAGTGGGGCATTGGATATAGGTATGCAAATGCAATCGATTAAGACGCAGATATGAAAGTGAAGTAGTAACTGCCCAACGGAGGGTGATTACATGAGCAATAAATTAAAGATGTCAATTAGGCTTAAATCAAATGTATAGTGACATAGTGACATAAAGTGATATATCTACATACGTACAAGGTTGATAAAGCATAACCCCCAGAAGGCTTTGTCGACTTTGTCTTACGAAAACAAAATTAAGTACTTAACTGCATACGATATGACTCTCAACATAAAATTTATTATGCCCGCCTTATTAACGCAATAAACCATCAAAGAGGCAACAATTTAGCACCCTTTGTCATTTTAAATGACCACAACCATCCACCTTGCCAATCGTAGAGGAATCATCTTAAGCACATTGTGTTCGGATGCGACGATAAGCCAAAACATGACATGTAGCGTGACCAATATGTATCGATGATCGTTTCGAGTGTCTGGTTTTTGTTTCCATTCCACAGATACACACACATACAGATAAATGCAAAGTCCGACTTACCAACTCAGCAGACCTCAATAGCAAACGAAAAAAAAAAAAAAGTCATTAGCATCGATATGAGGTGCTCGTTTAATATTAAACGCTGAACAATTTAGCCAGGCAACCATCAAGTCAATAGACACGATATCTCAAACCTATTGGACAATTTATTTGTTTATTTATGGCTCATAAATTACGCAAAATTATGATTACTATTATTTTTGGTTATACATAGATAACTGGTTACATTTCAGGCTCATAGGACAAACTGACTCTCGTTTAACTTAAATGAGGAAAAATGTATATTTTGTTTAAATTTATCTTCTTCTACAAGTATATGAGTTCAGTGTGTGTTTTAACTTATTTATAGATTATTTTAATTATAGTTGTCAGAGGCGATACGAGTGCCATTTATTATTATTGAACGATTTATTTAATTTTTAATAACATGTCTGTGCTATTGGACATTGACGCTGAAAAGACCGGGTTTAGTATAAAAATTACTTGAGCCAAGTGCAAGGCAAATCAATAACTGATTGGTATTTAAAATCTACAACCTGATTATCAACACTTACGAGTAGGCACGAATGACACTGATTTTATTTTAACAAATTACGTGGAGACTGATGGTGAAGAAGAAGAACTCACGTTATTGCAAATTTTAAATTAGATTCTAGTCTATGATTGATGATAAATAAAAATTGCCGTTTAACTGAGCTATTTCTAGAGCTTGGTTGAAGTTTAATCGGCAAAATGTAGGCCACCAGAACTAGTATAAGTTGCTCTTCGATAATAAAACAAGTATAAAACAAACGAGGACTTATATCGTCAGCTTAATTACGACTTGATTGTTCAGTTGGGTGACAAAAACTTGAGAGAAAGCTCGTTCGCCAGTAGACAGAACTGCAAATCCAGAATTTCCTAAGCTGTGGGGTACTGCTTTATAGTTTCGAGTTAAACTGAATACGTATCTAAAGTCCTTAATTATCTATCAAGTTATATGCATGTTACGAAAAAAACTCGGCTGTAAATCCAAGTAGGTTTGTAAGAAAAAAATGCGCGCGAGCAAAGTGAGTGTGACAGGAATGACTATTGCTATGTCCTAGGCAATTTCTAGCTTAAATAAGAAGTCCTACCAAATCCTTTAGATACGAGTATCACATTTTCCTAGGCGAGCCCCACTGGCGGCTCAGTAGAAATGCGGTGAAGTGGGAGGATTATGATCCCTTGTTTTCGAATCCTAACCTCGCCGAAATAGGAAGAAGAAGAAGAAAAAGAAGAAGAAGAGTATCACATTTTCCTGCCTGCCTTGAATAAAAAGTACACCATCGCCAGGATCAAAAAAGTACAGAGATCGGTGTGTGTTGATGTCACAGGAGCATTGAGGTCTTGTCCAACAGATGGTCTAAGTGTGATCCTGCACCTGACCCCCCTCGAATTTCATATTAAAGGCACACCTAGGTATATGCAGCACAGACCGACTCAGGAAATCTGGGTGTTGGACCACAAAGCCATAGGCCACTGTACGGTCCTGGAGACGATGCCAAGTGAACTGGTCTTCGAACGACTACAGGATACCCAAGCTAAGCTTCAGGAAATTATTATTAGTAAAACTCACTACCAGAGAAGAATAGAAGAACGGATGCATTATGACTATGACTATGACATGGGTACATAGGGTGACTAGATAAGAGCGATAGGAAAACAAATTTAAATAAAACAACAACGGTGTGAGATATAAAATTGATTCTGGCTTTATTTTGAAGCTACATTCATGCCATTATGTATGGAATAGTACAACATTTAAATGGCCGCCTCACCTTCGCTGGCAGTGCTTCAAGCGGTCGGTCCAATTTTTGATGACTCGGTCCAATGCGTCCATTATTCTAGCAATAGCGTCTCGAATGTTGGCCTCGAGCTCGTCCAAATTGGTTGCCTTATTAGCGTAGACTAAGGACTTGACGTAGCCCCAGAGAAAATAATCGAGTGGTGTCAAGTCGCATGATCGCGCTAGCAAATTGATGAACGCTCGCCTTGAGATGACCCACTCGCCAAATTTGTCCTTCATAACTTTGAGCGTATGGCATGGAGCGCCGTCTTGTTGGAACCACAGCTCGGATATATCGATGTTCTCTGTTAACATCGCTCTATACTTGTGACCATTGACGGTAAAGATGTCTCCTTCCTCATTTCGAAAGAAATAAGGTCCGATGATGCCGCCATGCCATAAACCGCACCAAACAGTTAATCTTTGTGAATGCATTGATGCTTGGTCCAACACTTATGGATTGTGTTTGCTCCAATAACGGCAATTTTGCCTGTTGACATGAGCCAAAAATGGGCCTCGTCCGAAAAGATAAATCCGGATCTCTGGCCAACATTTCCAGCGCCCAATTAGCGAACTCACGGCGTTGTCTATGGTCGTTCGGCTTCAATTCTTGAGTCAGCACAATCTTATATGAATGTGGGCTCAAATCCAACCGCAAAATAAGCCGGGTTGACTCTCTGGCGATGTCCAATTCAGCTGATCGGCGCCGAATAGACATTTCTGGGTCTTCTTCGATACTGGCCGCTACGGCGCCTATGTTCTCTTCATTTCGCACCAATCTCTGTCTAGTTGGTGGCTTAAGGTCCAAAAGAGTGTACTCACGCTCAAACTTTTCCACGGTGCGACGAAATGCCTGCACACTGAAGCTATGATGACGACCGACCTCACGACGAAATTCACGTTGCGTATTTACAACTGAGCCGGAATTTCGATAATATTTTTTTAATAATTTCCGCACGTTCGGCAAGCTTGAAACGATACATGATGAAATGGCAAACCTTACTGAATATTTTGACATCTGGATGTCATTGGTAACTTTGACAGCTGCTGAAACATAGCAATTGGAAAAGTATCATCGCTATCTGGTCACCCTGTATACATACATATATACACGGTTCGAATATGGAGTCGGCTCAGGTATCTTCTCTGAACAACTAAATAAATCGGAAAATTTTCGTTTCCCAGACTCTGCTAGCGTTTTCCAGGCGGAGGTTCTTGCGGTTCGGAAAGCCTGTCGCTTGCTGAATAACTTCTCAACATCTTACCACAGTATCGCTTTCTTTTCGGATAGACAAGCTGCTACCAAGGTCATTGAAGCGAATACCACATCCTCAAAACTGGTCGAGCAATGTCGGTTTGAAAATACTCGTAATGAGCAAAGTATCCACTCATGTATCACTCTTAGTTGGGTCTCAGGCCAGAACGAGCGTACTGACGAACTGGCTAGGCGAGGGTCAGCCCTTAACGGCTCTCTACCAGAAAGAGTTGATATTCCGCTAGGTACTGTTAAGGACTATATTCATCTTCACTTTCTCCAGCTAGCCAATCGCGGGTGGAAAAGTCTTACTAGTCGTGCTTAGTTACAGCAAACCCAAGTCAAACAAGTTGCTAGGCAAATCAAAACCAGAGTTCGGGCTATTATTACAGCCCACTGGCCAGTTGGGGACCATGCGGCCAAGCTTGGTATTGCCCACAATACCTTTTGTAGAAGCTGCAAAGACATTAATAAGAAAGAATCTCTATGCCACTTAGTTTGCAGATATCCGTCGCTGGAAAGACCAGACAACACACTCTAGGTATACCCTTTTTCGAGAATCTGAATGAGATAGCTGGCAAGAGGATTGGAAAACGAATCTTTTGACTGAACTCCACGTGCTGGGTTTAAGCTCATCATCCTTTCAAAACCAGCAACACTCTCCGACAAACTAATGTGCACAAGCTTATTATAACAAAAATCTTAAAACTTGCTAAATTGTTAATGTCTTACGAAAATTATGTAAGATTTGTATCTTTAATTGTAAGAAAGAAGTAAAATAAATACAAATACAAAATACAAAAACGGCGCGTCCTAAGCGCTAATTGGATTCCTTCTAAATCCCCACTCTACGTACCTGCCTATCACATTTTCTAGACTTTTTCAAAGATTCTTAGGTCTCCGAAGGCGGCTAGCGTCAGAGCGTCTGAACGGTGAACGGCTAAACGGCAAAAAAATGTAACTCTTATGAAATATTTTGGTTATGCAGGTGTTGAGTCCATGCAGGTGTTGAGCGGCAGAGCGGCGCCGCTGACAAACTAATTATATTTTTCAGTAAACTGCTGAGCGGTGATTGAAAAGCATCGCTTCTTCCATACCCTTTTCAGCAGTAAATAATACGACTGTACTGACATACGTAAGTATTGTATTTGTATAAAGATATACGTAATGCAATCTATTTTTGTTAATTGGACAAACACTATACTATCTATGTACTTCTTAGGCGAACGCCACAGGCGGGTCATTAGAAACGCAGTGAAGTGAGAGGGTTATGCTCCCTTACGTTCAGATTATAACCTCGCCGAAATAGGAAGAAGAAGAAGGATATACCATATCTTCTACTAAGTCAATGGCACTTTGCGACTAATAAGAACTGCGGTTCATTAATTTACCGCTCAGCAAATGGCCAGTCGATACTTACCTACTTAACTTCCGCAAAGCGAATTAGACTGACTCGATTGAGCTCGTCCTCCCGAAAGAACTATTTCGCTAAGGTAGCCATCCTAATCCGAACGAAGACTGGACATTCACAGATAAAGTGTAAAGCCATTTCGTGATCTTCCATGCGGCCCTCCATATTTAAGGAGGCTCGTTTAATGGACTTAATACAGTCACGAGACGTACTAAAGTTGTCAAGCCATGTTTATTCAGTCCTAGTAGGTATGTTCGAACGCCGAACTTAGTCCGAACCAGTATACACAGTGCTGAAGACATAGCAGCTCAGTAAATCCACATTTATGAATCGACAAGCAACAGCCTATAGAAGGTTTAAAAGATCGTCTTTCTTTCATTATCCTGAATACCTGTGAAGGCAAGAACCCAAGTCAGCATTACACAGTTACATCGTCTAAACCGATTCAGCTTAACAATACCCTCTTTCGTAATTATTACAGCAGAGCAGGCTATAATAGTGTTTTAACAATTTCAGCAGATGTGCATGTTTTTATGCTTTATGTGTGCTGCAGCGACGATCGCCAAAATCTGTGCCGGAAAGATAGTATTTAGTCTGCCCAGCGATTCAGATTGGTCGACACCAGCATTCCTAGAGTAAACTCCCGCCACAGAAAGGCCATCAGTAAGGAAACTGTCTGCATATAAAATTGTCTCACATGGCTTAAAGCAAACCTCACAGCTCATTACTCTATTTCAAGCGATCCGGAAAAATATCCCGAAACCAGCGCTCAAAGATATGTTTTGAGTACGGGTCAGAAAAGTTGCCAGCATAACGTATTCACCTTTCCCGACATTTGTTAGAATTACAATATAACAGTTAACAACACTCAACTCCTTAACCAAAGATATACGAAGAATTGCGTCACGTATAAATGTTGGATGGAAAACTAGTTTTTTGAGCACCACTGATAGAATTTCCGAACATACATGTTTGAAAGTGGAAAACTGGGAAAATTTTTGATTGATATATAAATTCTAAAATGTTCTTCATCCATTAATATATTGTATTCTACCAAAATTTTGACAAAATCATTCTCAATCAAAATAAACAGCGGAATTTGGGGACCTGCATTGCGATTGATCGGGAAACTACTGACTGCCCAAAACTTGGCTTGGGCCAGTAGCGCAACAATCAAATTCGTGATGAAGTGCTTAATTTACCTCCTAGTGGTGGTCCCCGGGCAACTATACGTATAAACCCTTATACGTATAGGCCAAAATTGTAAGTGCGGGTTGTCTAGGGCCTTGATTCTAGGCTAGGTAACGTGGGCTAGCAACCTGCGTTACTGAAACCAGCTCGCTACAGAAACCGACACTATGCCTCGGATAAGGACTGATCACATGTTGACGACTTTTGGCTATTGTACCCGGACAAAGATAGGTTTCTGGAATGTAAAGACGCTTCTCGACTCGGGAAGAGAAGGTCCTTACAATGCCAGATTCCTCCAATTGGAAAACGAATTCATGCGATATAAACTGGACATTTTGGGGGTAAGTGAAGTAAGATGGTTAGAAACGGGCGAGTACCAGTCTCCAACGCGTAACACTGTACTACTCTATTCTGGAAGACCATCCGGAAGTCCGCGGGAATATGGAGTCGGACTACTGCTAACAACAACAGCACGCAAGGGCCTGATTTCCTGGCAGCCTCATGGTGATAGGATTTTGACGGCCAGATTCCGGACTAGAGTACGACGCGTCACCATCATACAGTGTTACGCCCCAACGAATAGTTCGTCTGAGGACGAAAAGGAGAGCTTCTACAATATCTTAAGCGCCGTCTTCAACACAACACCAAATGGAGACATTGTCATAGTGATGAGGGATTTGAATGCCAAGGTAGGCAGCGACAACGAAGGGCTCAAGCATCTAATCGGGAAGCATGGACTAGGCAACCGCAATGACAACGGCGAAAGGTTTGTGGATTTCTGCAATGCCAACCGCCTTGTGAAAGGTGGCACCATGTTTGAGCACAAGACCTGCCACAAAGTCAGCTGGGTTTCCAATGACAGGCAAGCAACCTCCAACCAAATTGACCATTTTGCTATCAGCCGCCGCTTTAGAAGTAGTCTCCTGGACGTCCGAAACAGACGAGGGGCAGATGTGGGGATAGTACGTGATCACCATCTTATGATAGCTACTCTCCAACTACGCACTGCTGAAGTTCGAAGATCCCACCACAACACAAGAATGCCCAGGTTCAACATCGATAGACTTAGTGATCCCTCAGTGCGCCAATAGTTAAGGGAACACATTTTCGCAAGGTGTGGAAGCAATCAGCAGCTTAATGCCCGCAACCATCCAAGACCATTGGTGTGCTATCAAAAATGTTTTTACATCTGGTGCTGAAAGAATTGTCGGTCGATCACAGGGAAGACATAGGGCGTGGCTTTCCGAGGATACCTGGAGAAGGATTGACGAACGAAAACAGCTAAAAGCTCGCGTTGCAGGTACCACAGCAGCAGGGAGAAGCGAGCTAGAGTCCCTATATCGCATGAAGATGAGAGAAGTTCAGCGTAGTGTGCGACGTGACAAGCGCAACTACATCAACGCGCTGGCTACAGAAGCAGAAGAAGCAGCACGGAGGTGCGACAGCAGGACTGTCTACAGAATCACGAAAGAGCTGACAGGTGGTCGCAGCTCCAGGGAACACCCAGTGAAAAGCCTAGACGGCTTCTTGCTCATTTCGAATGAGGACCAGCTCAAGAGATGGAAAGAGCATTTTGCTACGGTTTTGAACGGAGCGATTTGCTCCCAAATCAGACTGAGATGCACGAGGTGAGAAGTTCCCGAATACGCACCACGACTCCCAGTAAAGATGAGATCATTACCGCGATCAAGGCACTTAAAACCAACAAGGCGGTAGGACTTGAGGGTATTCCAGCAGAGCTCTTACGAGCAGCGCCCACAACATCGGCTGAGCTTCTGCTTCCACTTATAGATAGAGCTTGGGAAGCTGAGACCTTTCCTAACGAGTGGAAAAAGGGAATGATCGTCAAGCTTCCTAAGAAAGGAAATTTAATGGAGTGCAGAAACTGGAGGGGTATCTGCGTGTTGCCTGCTGTAGCTAAGATAATAGCTAAAATCATCCTGGAGCGAATCAAACAACATCTCGAAGACACACTCGATGCCGAACAAGCAGGTTTCCGCTCTGGATCTTCCTGTGCTGACCACATCAACACCCTGCGGATTATCATCGAACAGGGTATTGAATATCGATCGCCACTGCACCTGCTGTTCATCGATTTTGAGAAGGCGTTCGTTAGCGTCAACAGGGAGTTTATTTGGCGTGCCTTACGCAGGAGAGGTATTCCAGATAAACTAATTGCTATTATTAAAGCTACATATGAAGGCTCCAAATGTCACGTTCTGCACAGGGGAAGGTTGTCTGAGGAATTTGAGATCCAAAGTGGGGTAAGTCAAGGCTGTATCCTTTCACCAATATTATTCCTATTGGTGATTAGCGATGTGCTTCATGCAGCTTTGTCGACGGGGAACGGAGGAATTCGATGGACTCTTACATCTCAACTGAAACATCTTGACTACGCAGACGATGTATGCTTACTCTCCCACAGAATTATGGAGCTCCACCAAATGACAGCAGATGTGCAGAGGGAGGCAGGTGTCGTCGGGCTGAAAATTAATACGACAAAAACTAAAATTATCAGCCTTGGAACTAACTCATCGGCTCAAATATGCATTGCTGGACAACCGGTAGAGAGAGTAGAGGATTTCCAGTATCTTGGGAGTATTGTCTCGACCGATAGTGGAACCGAACTGGATATAACCAACAGGATCGCCAAAGCAAAGTCCGCGTTCGGGATGTTGTCCAAAATATGGCGAAGCAATGCAATCAGTTTGAGCGCCAAAATAAGACTGTTCCGCTCCAACGTTGAATCCGTGCTGCTATATGGTTGCAGCACGTGGAGAGTGACCACTACTATCACCAGAAAGCTGCAAACGTTCGTTAATAGG
The DNA here is from genome assembly GCA_945910035.1 of Brachypalpus laphriformis. Taxonomy (NCBI): domain Eukaryota; kingdom Metazoa; phylum Arthropoda; class Insecta; order Diptera; family Syrphidae; genus Brachypalpus; species Brachypalpus laphriformis. Next base: position 287,073,391 of record OX246754.1, read on the forward strand.
TGTCTGCGCAATATCTTAAGGACTTTCTGGCCCAATCGTATCTCTAACGAACGCCTTTACGAGAGAACGGGTCAGGAACCAATAGGCACAACTATCCAACGGCGGAAGTGGCAGTGGATTGGTCACACGTTCCGAAAGGGTGACAGCTCCATAGCGAACCATGCTATGCAATGGAACCCTCTAACTCAGGACGGCAGAAGACCTGGCGGTCCGAGGAGAACATGGCGCAGAACAGTCGAGAAGGAGGCACGGCGGTTAGGGAAAAGTTGGGGAGAACTCAGACACATTGCCAGAAACCGTACACGATGGCGCGTAGGCGTAGTAGAGGCCCTAGGACCCACAAGGGGATACAGGACATAAGTAAAATAAACAAAAGGGATACAAAGTGGCTACCTTGAGAAATATCACGTACTATAACGCACTGATATCTATCACATAAAAGGATGATATCCAATGTAAAAATTGAATAAGATACCATAACCCAGCTTATAGACCAATATTTTATGGTTGAAACGGTCAAAGGCTTTGGTTGGTTGGTTGGTTGGTATAGGCCCTCAATGAAGATGCACTTAGACCAGAGACAGGTCTATTGTACTGATGATGTGAAAAGTGTGCGGGTAACCCTCTTGCTCTAGCAGCCATTTGCTTCGTTATATGAAGGAGTTGATTTTAGCCGTGCAGGCGTTGACGAGATCATTTAGATCATTGAAGGATTACGCACCTAAGGTGACCTTCCTAAAGTTGGACAAGTGCATAGGAGGTGACTGATGGCATCTTCTTCCTCTTCATCCCTACGGCTTCTGCAGAAGTCGTTGTAGGGGATGCCTAGTCTTTGGGCATGTCTTCCTATGGCGCAGTGTCCAATGAGAACGTTTGTTATTTTGTCTTGGGTTTCATGAGTCCGATGGACCAAAATTTGTTAAGTGTTGGTCAATGTTGTCTGCCGGTGTTGCATTCGCGTAGATGTTGCCAAGGCCTTACTGAATTACTGAATAAAACTAGTAGGTAGTGGAGTCTTATTACAACAGGTGGGGGAAGATAAGTACTACGGGGTCTTATTCACGAGTCATAAAAAAAGTCATGCTGAATTATCGTATAAAATGGGTCAGTCTGGATCAATTTTGCCGAACTTAGTGTCTTAGCTATATTATCAGTTTCTCACTGGGTACATCTTGTATGAACAGACAAATTAGGATCACAGATACCAGCCGCCGAAATGGGATTGCTTTCTAGTGTTAATGAAATAACTCGCAGGGATCCAATGAGAAACACTATAGTAGGAAAAGCACTCAATGTTGAGTAGCTAGTGCTAGAAACTGAATGATCTATGTTACAGTGGTTTGGTCATGTAGTACGCATGCCCCCAAATCGGTTTCCAGGATAATTGCCGTGTTATCAGCTAAGCAACTATTTAGGAGACCTTGACATCTATTCTGAATCCACCAGGGGATTCCACCTGATGAGTTGAAGTCGATGACGGAGAATCAAAAAGGATGGAGAGCAGAGAGCAATGTCAAAGCAAAATGTAGCATAGACACAAAACATTTCCTGGTCAATTATACCTCAAAATACGAGACGCTAGAATGTAATTCACGCAAGCATATGCATTTTGCGTGACACAGACAAGAAGATGAAAATAGATTTTGATTACAAAGATCTACAGGTCATATAAGCTTTGTGTTATATTCTAAATCTCCGGAGTAGTGGTGGTTGAAACTGATCTTGCGTAAGTTAGGAATTGTTTATGTGCATAGGCTACAAGACTGATTTTGAGTTCAGAAAATGTATTGACAGACTTTTGTCTGGGATAAAAACTGCGAAGTCTGTATGTCCAGCTCCTCAGTTTCACTTAGAACTTTCCTCGGGCCTCTAAATTTAGAAATGTAACCCATAGTAATTTAACGGTATCGGTGATATCTAATCTTAATCTGCAAGGCGATGTAAATTTTCCGCTATGCAACTAAAGTTAATCAATACTGAAAGTGTGTAAATGAATTTTCACTTCTTGATGAACACATCCACCAGTATGACTCAGTTTAAAAGGTCACCTTTGGCGTACAAGTAATTATAATCCAAGCTAGTGGCGAAACTATACCCTTATGCAGCAGTCATAACATAACACTCAAAGTGCACATGCATTAGGCGCCACAAAAACGAATAACTACATCCAAGCATAACCCCTAATCAGATGACTACGCAGTCAATACATTCACTGCCGGCAAGCTCATCATTTCACAAAGTAACAATTTTACTGCCCTACGTGACATTGCTTCCGCTGCTGCTGCTGCTGCTGCTGCTGCTTCGAAGCACAAATTGCATCCTCCCCAGGTAATCATACCATCATAACCTTCGCATGCTGATGTGATGGCTAATAAACTCGTACTCATCGCAAAAACGATATTCTTGTTACCACGGGCACACACATCCACCGGGATCACACTCGTAAGGATCTTCGGCATCATCTCTTGGCCAAAAAGAGCACCAATAACGATTATCTGACGCGCAAAGTCAATGGATTTTTGGAGCACACGCACACACGCGCACATGAGTGGCATCGCCTCGTCTACGCGGTCTTCCGGTAATTTCCTGTTCCCATTTCTGTTCCCGCGTGTCTTATGATCCACTAGCCACAGAGACGACTGCACACACATACACGCATACAGACGGAGAAGAAAAATCAATCAAAGTCGGGACGGGAGAGCTCCTGATTAGCTGCACACACATCGCCTCAATACGATTGAATCTCAACGGATTGATGCAATCACGTGATGTCATGGCATAATCATATTCATGCGGCCAAGCGTAAGAACAGTAGTAAGGTCACCTGGAAGGTGGTTTAATCAATCCGCTCCGATGTAGAGAGGAGAGATTCCAGCGCATTCATCTTTGCCAGCTTGTTAAGCCAGGGAGACCTTAAATTATGGTCAAACAAGTGGCTACTGCTGGTGGCTATTTTGTGCTACTGCTGCCGCTCTGTGGTATACCGGCTGCTGCTGCTGATGTTGATGATGATGGAATGGCTCTGGGTAAATTGAATTTGCGCGAGGCACGTACGCACAAATCGGTCCATAATCAGAGGTGGCTTCAATTTCATTCAACTGACGTCCATCCGTCTGGCTATCGATTCGATTCAGTGGCCTACCACTGAGTTCTGTGCAAGATTGCCACCGCGGCTGCTGGCTGAGAGAAAAAGTAGGGAATTCCGCAAAGGAATTCATCATTGTGGCCAATAATCAGTTGCTGTAACTACTAATGATAATGATGAGGCACAGCTCCACGATCGGCTACTGGGATTGAATTCCATTCCATCATGGGAAATGGCATAATTTATTTATGCACTTTGATTGGGAGGGTCTTGTTAGACAAAAGGACTGCCGTTGTTGCATAAACTAATAAGGGTACGGTTAGGTTTTTGATTTGTTTACGAAGAGATGGAGGCCGCCGGAGTGCTTCCGGTTTTCCGCGCGGTTACACTGAAGGCTATAACGTCTGCGCACGAAGTGTATCTCAAATTATGCGGTCACCGAATCTCAAAGTGAAAAGAGTTTCTCGTGCACAGGAATTGGATTTATTTTGATGGGATTTTTGGTGATTTCTTAGAAAGTCAAAGGAATTTTCTGTTGAGGAGACGGGTTCTGCCCTAGGTTCGTAATTGCTAATCGAAATAACCCAATACTGCTTCATTTGCTTTTAAGGTAGACCTTGGATTCTTATTTTCAAAAAAAAAAAGTTTGCGTGTAGTTCAGATGTTTACATTAAATCCAACAAACCCATTCATTTTGCTTTGCCTTATGCAATTGACTAGATACCATACCACTAAATTAACAAAAAAAAAAGAACTACAGCGTTGTGGCTACGGTCTTAAGAAAAATGTCTGGCTCTAGGCAGATACATATGTTTATATTCCAAAAATAAAAACCAGACCACGTCTAGGCTAGGATAGTTTGATGTGGCTACCAGCTTACGCCAACACTCATAGACGTACCACGAAGGATCATGTAATCCCTGCGTACTTGATAGAACCATTTTGAGCTTCTAATGAAGCGTGGGTGGCTTCTGATGTTTGAGACTATCAGATCGCCCAAATCTTTGTAACAGAAATCTCCTAAGTGAAGCTTCCTTCTTTGGGAGAGAGCTGGGCACGCACAAAGAAGGTATGGAATGGTTTCTTCCTCTTTTTCGCCCATGCAGTTCTGCAAAAATTATTCGAATATACGCCAAGCCTTGTTGCATGCTTGCCTATTAGACAGTGTCCTGTGACCACACCTATTGTAGCGCCAATATGCAATCGGTTGAGTGAAATCAGTTTCTTAGAGCATTTCAGATCCATCCTGGAACAAATCTGTTTAGGCACTAGGGATGTTGTACCATTTGTGCACCTGAGATTTATTATTCGATTGTATTCAGCTTGAATTTAGATTTGCGATTGGTATACATACATAGAGTATCCTTGTCTGAAAGGATGTGTACAGTTGTTTCTATTCTGGCGAGTTCAATAGCCTTGCAACTCTTCGGAATATCCTTTTGCCCTGGCAGCCAACAGAGGTGAATATTAAACTGCTCTGCAATTTCCTTGAAAGACGATCGCTACTTATGAATTTATAGAGACCGATTCCAACGATTTGATTGCTGCTTGCCTTACCTTGGCGGATATCATGTTTTTCTTTAGTCAAGATAAGACTTCCTTAATCGACATTATTTCCACCTGGAACACACTACAATGGTTTGTAAGACGGAAGGAAATGATGAATTGAATTGACGCCAGCTCTACCGGCACTTTATTAGGTTAATACAAGCACACAAAACTTAAACAATCTAAACTTAAAACTAAAGACAAAAACTTAAAACTAGCATCTTTAGGTGGGGGGGAAATAGGGTTGGGGATTGGCAAAATCAAGACATGGCTAGGAGGAATTGAAGCGCTGAATGAGGTTGTTACGAAGGGTGGTTCTGCTGCAGTGGATGTCGAATGTTTTTTCCACACTGTTAGCCAAACGCAGTTTTATCACAAGGACCTTCGCTGGTCTAAGTGTGTCTACACTCTCGTGTGGACAGCCAACCTAACCTAACTAGCCAAACGCAACATTCTGGATAGAGGTGCGTTATAACCGTAATTGGTCTTCTTGATAATTGGTGCGATGATAAGAGAGGCGGAAGAGCGGAGTGGACCTTAGGTTACGGGGATTGGTGTTAAATGAGTCCAATTCAAGAAGCGCGGGGCAATCAATTTGACCAGTAATTAGCTGATGAAGGAAGAGTAAGACGGCAATTTCGCGAAGATTTTCGAGAGACTAAAGATTGAGTCTTAAACGATTAGAGTAGGGAGGTAACTTGTATCTATCAATTCAACTGAGACCACGTATGACGAAACGGATAAACCTACGCTGAATGGCTTCTATACGGCGGATGTGGGCAGCGTTGTGTGGCGACCAAGCTTGGCTAGCATATTCGAGGATAGGTCTAACGAAGGTGATATAAAGTGATTTGGTGACGCATGAGTTCGAAAATTCCTTAGACCAACGCTTTACAAAGCCAAGCGCAGAGTTGGCTCTATTTATTATGTGGTCAATATGGAAACGGAAGTTAAGTTCCCTATCACCGATTACACCTAATCACGCAAAGATAAGACAGGTGGGACAAGCTCGTTGCAAAGGAAGTAGTTCCTATGGGTTGGTGGAAGGCGTTTACGGGGGTAGATGATAAATTGACATTTACTTACATTAAGTTCGAGATGGTTTTTCTGATACCAGAGAGAAAATCTGTTAAGGTCATCTTGAAGTGGGCGAGAATCAGTGGGAGAAAAAAATCTACCTGAAGATTTTCATTAGATTTTCCAAGTAGGATTTAATCCAATTGATTAAACCGGGCTGAAAACCAAGAGCTTTCAACTTAAGAATAATAATTTCCTGCGAGATTTTATCAAATGCTTTACTGAAGTCGGTGGCAATTACATCAATTTCATTGCCATCTTCGAATACATATAGCACCTGATAGACGAATTCAGTTATAATGGAGGTTGTCGATCTACCTTTAAGGAATCCATGTTGGTTGGAGGAAAATAAGGATTTACAATGAAAAGACATCGAGTCGTACACTGTGCTCTCCAAAGCACGAAAGTTTGGCGATAGATCGATAGTTGGATATTTCGTTTTTTGGTCCTTTCTTGTGAATAGGTATGATAAATGAGTTCTTCCAAAGTAGGGGGAAAGATCCTTGGGAAATGGACATATTAAAAAGAGAAGTCAATGGTTGGGCCAGTGGGTCACCCATTTTTTTAGAACAATTGCGGGCAACCCATCAGGACCGGGGGGTCCTTAAGTATGTTGAGTTACTTATTTAGACCTATTACTAGAAAACTTGAACTGATACAGTTAGTAGTAAAAATATCGTCCATATACCACATACACGTACATGTTTACATACATATATATTCTTCAATTACTAATTCCTATTATTTTTTGAATACTATTTTTTAAGTGTAGCTATGCAAAATGTAGGAACTATCACAGTAGCCGAAGGTTAGGTTGGGTTAAATGGCTGCCCCAACGTACAACTAAGGTACACTTAGACCAAAGGATAGGCCCGTTGCGATATCACAGTAGAAAGACACCCGGTCCGCCGGCACTGGAAACCAAACCACAAAACAGTATTCCGAAACTGGCAACACCAAGGAGAAGAAAATTGTCGTTAATGGTGTACACATCTTTAAAAACCACTGAAGTTCGTTTAAAGAAACCCAGCATAGAATTAGCTTTTAATATAACAAAATCCAAGTGCAACAAAAAAGTAAGTTTTGCATTAAATATAACTCGGAGATTTTTCAGCCAGTGCCTTTTGGAAGCAGTTCATTACCAAACCTATAAGTGAAAGCTACATGTGATAAGGTCTGAAAAGCACTAAAAAATTTACATTTTGAAAAATTGTAGTTGTTGTAGATGGTTAATTTCACACCAATTTAAAAATAGATCAATATCGTTTTTGAATTTCAAGCAGTCATGACTTGAATATAGGCGAACCTCACAGGCGGATCAGTAGAAATGTGGTGAAGTGGCAGTGTTACGATCCCTTGTTTTCGGACCATAACCTCGCCGAAATAGGAAGAAGAAGAAGACATAACTTGAAGATCTTCAAGATAATAATTTTACATTATCCGCAAACATCAGACAATTCGAACATTTTAGAACGTCAGAAGAGCTGACTCCACTTTAATGAAAAAACGGGCACGAATTAGTTGCAGTTGAAAGTTTGCTATGCCGTGATGCTTAGGAGTTATCGATTCTTTGATTGAAAAGTGTAGTCTTTCTGTTACTAGTTTTTTAAAAAGTTTCGGCACTGAAGACAGTTTTGAAATCGGTCTGTAAGTTTTTATATGGTTCTTAGAGATACTTTTCAAAATTAGACTTCCATGCGGCGAAGTTTTATTGTGAACAACTATGCATTCGGGCAAGATCTCCAGATTTACAATAGTTTGAAGGTTGCTAAACATTGTGAGCTGGAGCCTCGTTTTCTGGAACTGTAACTATCAGCTACAGCTATCGGGTCCAGAATTAAACTTTGTAACGTGTTTTTCAATTGGAACTTCCCATCTAATAGTGTTAATCAGCTATGCGTGAAGTTATTTGAGGTATATTTGCAAGTTTCAACTCATCTATACTTGCCATTTAATCATGGAAAAGTACACGCTTCAACAACGTTTACAAATTAGTAATTTTTTTTTATCAAAGTTTGCTTTCGGTTGTGACAACTTTACGTGCGCTAACTCCAATTTTCGGTCATCTTAGTCGTCCAGATAAACGAACAATTGAATTGAATTGGGGAACAAATTTGAGTCAACATATGCACGTGATAATGTTCCCGTGCCAACAAGACAAAGAAACACATGGAATGTCGGGAATATTGCAGCTGCAGCCGCGAGTGACAAGAGGCCTCGAATTTGTTGATTCCGCGTCGATCTCATCTCAGGAATTGGGCATCTCTGTGACCAGTTTGTGGCGAATTTCGCGCAAGGACGCCTCGGTGTCGTTCATGTAATTTGAACCTTTTGGACTTTTTTCTTTGGGGCTTTGTCAAGTTCATGGTCTTTGCCAGTAAGCCAAATACTTCAGGCGACGTAGGACCAGCATCGAACGCTAAATTTCCGGCATATGGGCCGATTTGTGCGAAATAGTAAAGGAAAACTGGGTTGAGGGTGTCATTCGTGCAGAGGACATTTGCACTATGTTGTGTTTCATAATAAATGGCATCGATGGTGCTTTAACTGGAAACAATTTTTTTATCTCAAGGAAGCTGTTTTATAAAAAAAAGGGAAGTTCTTAATGAAAACCATTTTAGAAGACCGTTTTAATAAAATGTAATCTCTTACTGCCGAATAATTTTTTGTCAAAGGTAGAGCTTCCAACACACAGCGAAAATCCGTAGATAGTCCAAATCTTCTGAACTAGCGAAGAATGATTTGCCGTATCAAAAGTCATGAAGTTCTAACGTCTACGCTCAGGCATATGCGTATGATGTTGCTATACTTTCTGTCGGGCTATTCCTGGCGACGGTCTGTGCTAGCGTGCAGGCGGCGCTACACATGATAGATGAATGGTGCACTGGGAGTAGGCTTTCGGTGAATTCTCTTAAAACTGACGATGTTCTCTTCACGAGAAGAAGGATTCTGACCGGTCTGACTCAGCCAGTGCTAAGAGGCGTCACTATCCGCATTTCCAATGAAACCAAATATTTAGGAGTGATTCTAGATTAAAAAAAAAAAACTATTGGTCTAAACATGTCGAGTCGAAAACATCTAAGGCGCTCTCAGTTTTCTGGCAGCGTACTGGTGCTTTTGACAAGACATGGGGGCTATCACAGAACAAGGTTCTCTGGATCTACACGGCTATGATATGACTATTCATCGCATATGCGTCAGTTGTTTGGTGGGAGGGGGTCTAGCGTAAAAGTGTGGCTTCCCTTTGCGCCAAACTCCAAAGAACGGCTTGTCTCGGCTGCTTGGGAGCTTTTCCGAGTACGCCTGGCTCTGCTCTAGACGCTTTGCTGAACTTACATCGTCTTGATACTTATATCATGGGCTGCACTATCAAAGCCATCCATCGTCTTAGGCGGATGGTTTTTTTATACTCCACACTGGAATTTTGTTGAACTTGCGCGATACTTATCTTACGACTCCTGTCTTATGGATATGCCGTCTGATGCAATGACAGCAGAACTTCAGCTGATGCGCAAATTCAGAGTCGACTTTCCTTGTGTTCAGGACTGGCTTCGGCCAGAGTCTGAGCACAAGGAATGGAATGCAGTCGTATTTTCACGGACGGCTCCAAAACTAGTCAATGGTCTGGAGCTGGTGTCTTCGCGGAAGACGATATCTTTTATCGTTAGGCAAATATGCGTCTGTTTTCCAAGCGGAAAATTTATGCAATCCTAATAACCATGAACTATGTTGTGAAGAACAGAAAGGGCCGTAGTATTTGTGCATGTAGTACCAGTCAGGCTTCGCTTAAGGCCTTGCTTAACTCTTTAACCACTTCCAAAATAGTTTGTGAAACCAAAAACTCTTTGAACTCGGTCGCAAGGCTGAATTATCTGTCTCTTATGTGGGTCCTAGGTCACACTGGGATCCTGGGGAATGAGATCTCCGATGAGATTGCTAGACAAGGCTCAGAGGAGGCTTTATCAGGTCTTGAACCCGCGTTGGGTCTCCCTGCGCTAGGGCTTCCATTGCCGATTGGGTCTCTCACGAACACAATTGTGTGTGGTATGGCTCTCCAGGATGTAGGTTGACTTAACGTATGCTCTCGGACGTCTGTAAGAAATCAGAGCGACGACACTGCGGAACATTTTCTCTGTGAGTGTCCGGCCTTTGCTCGTATTAGGTGGCAGATTTTCTGTGCTGATGTGGTGACTGCTGGTACTGGAAGCTCCTCATCACTGAAGGTGCTTGCTTGGCTTTCTTAGAAAGACAAGGAAATTTCAATAAAATGGGTAAATCAGGTTTTGCTATCTGGTAGTACAATGGACCTGTTGCGTCTGAGTGCTCCAGTCGAGCGTTTCCTATCCCGACAAAAAAAACCCTTAAAGACCAGTGTTAGAAAACTTTTTAAACAAACGTGCAGTTTGCTTTGATAAATGTCTAGACATATCCGTAGTCAGATATGCTTCTCCAAAGCTTCGGACAAGAATGGCAAGATAGAAATAGATCTGTATCTTGCTTCTTTTTTTTCAAACAGCCCTTGCGATTGTCCACTCGTTTGGGACGGAAGATGCTAGAAAATTGTTTGTAGGACATTGGTTAAGGTTGGAAGAATGCGATTTAGGATAATTTTGATGAAGCAAAGCTGAATATCTTTCAAACTTACAGACTTATGCTAAGCATTGCTTTAAATACAAAAAGAATTGCTTAAAATACAATTTAGTCTGTTCGCCAGAATTCAAATAAGCTAGGTGGTTGCGAGCGGGTGTGTCAACATTTTTGGTAATCGGATTTTATGTACAAACTTATAACCAAGAGCATACGCATGGGAAACAAGACACATTTGTCCACAAGGGCTTGATTTTATTTTTGTGAAATTGGTGAGCGAAAAAGTTGTATGTAGAATAAGGGATGAATTAAATTCATTGCGAAGAGTACAGGAGGTACCGAAAAAATTGTGCAGCCTACACCATGCCCATCTTTTATATGCAGGATCCAGTCTAGATTTTAGTATGTGCAGTGTGTTTATCAATAACTTCTTCGATTATATTTTAGGGTAATATAACTTTGCACTGGCTGTTTTCAGAAAGAAGACTTGTTGGCAATTTACAGTCTTGCTTCAAAGATTAATATTTATATTCACCCATGGCTTTCTGAATGACAATGGTGTAATGGGCAAAGTGTTTGCTAGTGACGCATTGTGTGCATGTTCGAAACCAATCGGGAAATAACAACCAGCAGCCATCCCAGCATTTAAGAGAAATGAACTCCATAGAGGCATGGACTTAGTCAAAATCAGATAAGGATTCCCTTGCTTACCTTGAGAGAAAAGATATTCGTGGTATCTTTGGCCTCGTTTGCATAGATGACAAGTTGAGTAGAAGGTGCAATGCCGAAATATACGTCCTATAGAGAACATCGACTAAGCCGGAAGAGTTCTAAGATGGCTGGGTCATGTAGGGCTGATGGAGCCCAACGCTTCAGCGCGGAAAATGTTCGAATCCACCCCGGAGGGACGGCGCAGTAGACGAGTGCAACTAGGTGCAGCTGGATTGTAACCGGGCTAGCTGGGGAGATTTCTTGGTTGAGACCCAGGTCCACCACCGACAAAAGCGCCATCTAAGTAAAGTAAAGTGTTGTTTCCGACTTGGATGGAGCAGTGAGAGTTCTCCATCGCCATCATGCAGAGGCCGACGAGCTTGGCAGGGATGCCGAGACTAGACATGGCTCTATATAACTCGTCTCTATACACACTGTCATAGCCAACTTTGAAATCTATGAAGAGGTGGTGTGTATCGATTTTATATTCATGGGTTTTGTTTCAAGAGTGTGAATGTTTGGTCAGTAGTGGACTTTCCCGCCCTGAGACCACACTGATAAGGACCTACCAGGTTGTTGACGATCGGATTTAGGCGCTCACATAACACGGCAGATAGGATCTTATATGCAGTTGGCACAGTTCAGACGGTCTCTTTTCTTCAGGATCGGGCAAACGATGCTGAGGTTCAATTCATCGGGCATACTTTCGTTCGACCAAAATTTTACAGATAAGCTGGTGCATTACCAACTCATCTCCTCTTGCCTTGGAACGTTCGGCGGCAAGGTCGTCGACTCTAATAGCTTCGTTGGATTGAAGATTTGATATCGCTATCCTCAATTCATTCTGGTCGGGTTGATGAGAATCTTGGTTGTCATCGTCACTGTTGAATGGCTCGATCTGCCTGACAGCGCAATATTGGTCGTCGTCGCCTTTCTGCTACTATATAACCATTTTCGTCACAGCAGACGTCTGTTCTGACTTTGAAGTCCTGGTATGATCCTTTTATCTTTTGGTAAAATTTCCTAACATCATTCCTGCGATAAAGGCTCTCAATCTCCTCGGTCGATCGCTTCTCATGCTCCTTATTCTTCATTCTGCGAAGTCGATGTTCCTCTTTTCGCCTCTGCTCGTACAGCTCGCGAGTAGCTCTTGTCCTTCTATGCAGCGCCGCCTTATACGAGTACCCGTCCCATTTTCCTGCATGTGCTTTCCGGTATTCCAAATCAAGCCAAGGTTTTCATTGTGGTGGCCAAGAGAGACCCAGTACATCAGAGGCGGCATCTCTGATGGCTTGTTGGCAACGTCGCCACTAGTCTTCCGCATTTGCTGCTTAAAATAAGACTCGATCGGCAAAGGCTCTGGCTGTCTCTTGCAATTGTAGTCGTCCGATATCAAACTTCCTCACTGTATTTCGTTGATTTCGCTGCATTCTAGATATCCGCGTCCATACCTTAGGTACAATAAGGTACTGATCCGAGTCCACGTTGGCTCCTCGGAAAGTTCGGACAACCAGAATACTGGAAGAGTACCTTGCTTCGATTGCAATATGATCGATTTGGTTGACGGTTTTTCGATCAATCGATAGCCATATCCGCTTGTGAATATCAAGAAGTGGGAACCGCGTACTAGCGACGACAACGTTTAGTCCAGCCGCAAAGTCGACTAGCCTGAATCCGTTGTCGGATGTGGTGTCATCTAGGCTGTGCTTTCCGACCACGCTATTAAAGACATATAACTTTCCTAGCTTTGCGTTAAGATCGCTAAAAATTGCAAAAGAAAGGATGGAAGGATTGCTTTTGTTAAACAGTCCAAGTTCATTAGACTCCAGTAGGTATGCTCTAAGGTCACCAGTATCTCATGAAATATATCATAATTTAAAAAGCATTTCATACCAGTTGTCTGGAAAGGCGGACCTTTATCTTTACACGACTGAAACGCCAGTAAATTTATTAAACCATGCACATCTAGTTTTATATTTAATTACTTAAAATACCGTATTCCTACTTTAAAGCTCTCACTTTTTACTTTAATCGCTCTAAAGACTTCTAACACGACATATGATGCTCGTTAATGTTTTTATAAGATCTCGATACTGCTAATTGAAAACAATCTAAGTTCATACAAGGTACATGAGTTAATTAAGACCACACAACTGGAAACTCGTGTAACGCAATCCATAGATTAAGCCACAAAGGGCGGTGCGTTTACTATTCACTAATTACTTTGGTTAATGTTGTTATTGCTGAGAAACCCACGTGATCGTTTAAATAACAAACGAACGATTTTGCACTAGTAGGCGTCTGATAAACCGAATGTCGATTTAGTGGCAACAAACTACACAATGTTGCAAGGTCGATGCATTTACTTAGATGTTGTTCGCTTCTATTTAAAAATTATGGTAATTTAGTAGAACCTACATAAATTCCAAACATTTTGAGTTTGTCATTAACTGTCAAACATCGTTAACACTTCCGAACTGTCAATCAGATTAAAGAAATCAATTTCACTCAAAACTAACTTGACAACTCACCATTAGTATCGTCGAAATTCTTATTTGTGAGCTGGAATAGAGCATCTAGGGGCGTTCCACTTGGCTTCGATTTTCCACCTTCACTGGGAATATATTGCCCATTGCTCTGTTCACCGTCATTATGCGTATGACTTCTACGCGCATTTTTATCTGAATCAGATGACAGCCGGCTACCGGTGCCCGTTTCCGGTGAGTAACAATCACTCGCCGCTGAGCTCGACCTCTCTGAACCACTTTCTGACGCTGGCACAACCATCTCAACGCTCATTTGGCGCAGCAATTGAGCCTGCAACTGCCTATGATAGTCTATAGCGGCCAACCGCTGCTCATACTGTAACAAAGCGGGTGGGAAAAAAGCCGGTCGCACAGGAATCGGACCTCGTACGGCATCCCATGGCCTGACAATTAAATTTAAACTCCGCACATCATCTTTCTCGTTGTGATTGTCATTCTTCCCGAGAATATCCGCAATCGAGAAACTCTTCACTCGGTCTCTAGTTGACTTGGCAGTCGGAGGAGTATCAATAAGACGTAAGCGTTTCAGTGGCTGGAAATAGTCATCGCGTTGTGGCGGTGGACTCGGTGATCCCACGGAAATCTCCGAGCCCGCCGGACTGTCCGCTCGGGGACTAGAGCACATGTCTTAATTTCACTACACTCACTAGGTGTCACTAAATACCACTAGCTATTAATTAGCAAACCACTCAATCAAACTGTCAAATCACAGATGTCACCTAACTCACTCAAAATAACAAATTTCCGCAAGCAAAATATCCACACGTTATGTGTCAAACGTGCCGCGTTTTTCACGACGGCAAATGCAAATGTTGCCACTCGTTTGCCGATTTTTTCAACCGAACCGCGGAGAATTTCATTCGGAAACTACTGTCAGACACTCACTCAGGCGCTAGCGAGCGAAACAAAACGAGTTTCCAATTAGAACGAGAGAGGGATGTCGCTTTGGTTGGTTTGTTTTCTTTTTCTGCGGTGGACTAAATGAGGCGTGGCGTCGTTGGCTGCGGTAACCAATAACGAATGAGCGAGATGGAGGAATCTTGTTTTGAGTCTTTTTTTGGTTTGGTTTTGTTTGTTACACAAAAGGGTGCCAGAAAGAGAACGACGCTGGAGAATTCCCTTTTTGCAGTTCGTTGGGGTTGACTGGATTTCACAATTTATTCATCCTTCTCTGTTTCTCGTTTGTTTCGTTCGATGCGTGCGCACTCAGCTGTCATTAGTGAGCGGCTGTCACATTGAGTACGCGCATTCGAGTGGGGTTTTGCCAATCACTCCGACCACCATACACACTTCTTTTTACTGCCGTGTGAGTAATTTGTTGACAGTTTGACGAGGAATATTGGAGTGAAGTTGGGTTAGCAACCCTTTGAAGGATGAGAGGCAGTGAAAGGTGTTCATGTTTAGCGTTGTAGGTTTTTTTTTTTTCTTGTTCTGATGATAAGTACGGACACGTTCATGGGCCCCAATTGTTCAATTGAAGAACAAACATGGTGGAAATGATAAAAAGGGGCGCGGTTGATGTGCTTATGATAGATATCATGGGTAAATTGTAAATGTGTATAATTAAAAGCTTATTGTTATAATCATGCTTAACGATTGCATACTATGCCATCGTAGTGCTTTTATTTAGTATTGAAGCGAATAATCTTGCAATTTTCTGATGGAAATGTGACATTACATACTAGGTGGGTATACAATCGATTTGATTGTTTGATGAAGTGGCTTCGCTGGAAAATAAGGTAAATATGGCAATTTTTTGTTAACAAGATGTAACAAGAAACTTAACCAGCTTACAAATTTTACACCATAACAAGCGAAACCTTTGAAGCAATATCTGTAAGTACGAATAAATGTGGGTATACCCGTGGTGGTAGTAGACAAACTAAACCAACAGTTTTCTATGCAACACTCTGTTATCTGTGGACAAAGAACATTTAAAATTGTGGTGCAAAGTACTCGTATACGTGCACAAGGTACGTACCAATTATTGGGTACATTCAGTGTTTTTCGAACCAGCATTTTAGTCAAGTCCTAACATACTGAACGAGAAAGTGACATTATTTTTTTAAAAAAAAAAACTTAGTTAGCTTGTGATTGCCCCCGTGCAGGGACCGGTTAAGAATATCACTGCAGCGCCCCCAACAAATAGCGCTTGTCGTATAAGTCGACTAAGGGAATAAATCAGATCTGGGCAATATAACACCCAATTGAGCCCAGCAACACATACCTTAACTTAAAAACTCTCTCAGAAGTGTGCATGCGAGTCCGTGGGTTCACACGACTGGAGATCACCGGTGTCATAGAAGAAAGATCAAACAAACAATAATAAAACAGGAGCATGCACGTGTCAAACAACTAACACCATAGCAATATGGTAATATTGCAAAACTGTATCATTATGTTAATACTTGCTAAAAGGAAAGGCACTACCACTGCTAAGCATGGTACTGATCCTGGACCGAGCAGAAATGTTCGGGTCAGAGCTATACGGATTCCGGGGTTAGCAAAGTAATGAAACAGTTTGGAGGAAATTTGAGTTCGCGAGTTACACGTTGGAAGCATGACCGGTCGAAGTTACGACGAGCTGAAAGAGATGATGAATAAAAGGCGGGTAGATATGTTGTGTGTCTAAAAGAAATGGAAAAACATTGAAAATCGGGCGCGTTTCTTGAACGTTAGAACAAAAGATTAAAAGATGTTCTACTACGGATCGAAACAGGCTAGAAACGAAATCGGCATCGTCATTGCGACAGAGCTACTTACGCGGCAGAGCTACTTAATTACGTCTTGCGCATTTCGAAGTCCAGCGACCGATTGATGTCTCTCAAACTAGTAATACAATGAGAGGTGCGGAATCATATGCTCCCCAAAATGGGTGCGATCAGAGGGATAAAGATGGATTTTGGGTAGATTTCCAGGAACCCAGCCTGGTGAAGACATCCTAAGCATGTGCAAATCACACGGCTTTATTGTGCTATGTACCATGTTGTTCAAACAAAGACGACACCGCATCACTTACAGTTTCATGAAGCCTCGGGTAAAAGATTGCAAAGTGATCATGGGAGAGGCGAGAGCAACACCGTCTCCTGCTAACAGAAATTTTTATGAAGAACCAAAGAAAAGCAAACAATGATTCCTGAGAAAATCAAGTGGTAGAATCTGGAAAAAGAAAAAGACGAGGCTTTTGTTTACGTGATGAAAAATTACCTCTCTCACACCATAAACGGAGCTGAGGATGAAGAGTGCAGAGCACAAAATATGTGGGAGTCCCTACAGCGAACTTGCTTAAAGAAGGCCAAATCACTGCTAGGAGCTTCAAAAGGCCACCATCAACACGCTAAAGAAACATGGTGGTGGAGTGATGAAGCTAAGAATGTGATAAATGGGAAGAAAACGGCTTTCAAAGCTTGGTCAAAGTGTCCCTCTAACAATACAAACGAGAAAGCTCCCCTCGAAGTGGAATACAGATGGTGCAAGAAAAAAGCGAAGAAGAAGTGCGCCTAGCTTCAAGCAGAGAGTACGGAGGGCCTGTATCGGGAGCTGGAGAAAATATCTTCCTTGATTGCTGATGCAAACCAGGTTATCCAGGAGCTACGAAGACACAACATGAAAAAGAGCGCAACCATCTTCAAAATAGCCGCCCAAAGAATGAGGAATGCTTAGCAGATTCGTTCGCCAAAGTTAATTAACAATGCTCATGGCCAGCTTCTTGTCGATAACGATAAAATTCTGCAGAGGTGGTGGTAGTATTTTAAATGAACAGTTTCCCCGGCTATACTTTCCAAAAGCCACCCATAACTGTGAAGACATTCCCGACATTACAGTCGAAGAAGTTAGTGAGGCGATCAAATACTCCAAAAAGCGAAAAGCGGTTGGGCCAGACGAGATGCTGTCTGAGTTCTGGACAAAGATGGGAGACATCGGGTTCAGATGGCTCAGAATTGTCATCTCCAAATTTACGAGAGGTGATCCAATGCGGAATCAATGGAGGGAAAGTTACCTTCCCCTGTATACAAATGGAAGGGTGATGCGCAAA
This sequence comes from Brachypalpus laphriformis, assembly GCA_945910035.1. NCBI lineage: Eukaryota > Metazoa > Arthropoda > Insecta > Diptera > Syrphidae > Brachypalpus > Brachypalpus laphriformis. Next base: position 287,090,981 of record OX246754.1, read on the forward strand.
ACTGTGATGTCACATACAATGAAGATCGTTGAGCCGGTATTAGGCGGCCGACTGTGAAAAATAATATGGTTATCTGATGATCAGAGCGGGTTTGTCGATGCAATCTAAAGCACAAGGATCATTATGGAAAAACAACGTGATTCCTTAAAGTATTTGCATATTGTATTGGTTGACTTTGAAAAAGCATTCGACAGACAACCACGAGATCAGATATGGGTGGCGCTAAGACATCGAGGGGTTCCGGAAACTTAAGTACAGATGATCATGGACATGTACGAAAGAGCAAAGACAAGAGTAAGATACCCCGCTGGAGTAACCGAAGAGTGCCCAATCAAAGCCGGGGTGCACCAGGGAAGCGTCTTAAGTCCTTTGATCTTTATTACAGTCCTTGGCTATCTGCTTGAAGGTAAAATGACGGACCCAAGGTACATCAATTATTCTTTGCTAACGATGGTGCCATCATAAATAAGAACCTGCATCGCTGCAACGAGCACTTGATATGTGGACGTTTTGGAGGGAAATGGGTATCGCATTAGTTAAAAAAAAACAGAGTACTTGTGCTGCCCGTTCTCTGATCCACTTAGGCATATTCCAGACATTTATTTGAATGGAAGAGTGCTTCCCAAGTGCGAAAAGTTCAAATATCTGGGATCTATGATGAAAAGCAAAGCAACCTGTGATGACGACATCAATCATCGCGTAAGCGTAGGGTGGACAAAGTGGCGAGAAAAACCAGCTACCTTCTGTGACAGAAAAATTCCCTCTAAGTTGGTATTAAGGCAATATCAATGCACGTTCCACAGACATCGCGATGTTGGAAAGGCAGGCCTATAAACGCCTGGATCAGACAAATGAGTGATCCAAAATCGGCAGTCCTGCCGATATTTTCTGAGGTCAAATAGGCGAACCCCACAGGCGGATCAGTAGAAATGCGGTGAAGTGGGTGGGTTATGATCCCTTGTTTTCGGATAATAACCTCGCCGAAATAGGAGGATGAAGCTAGCTAGTGATTGCCAGAAACGTCATATTTTGCATGTACATATGTAGGTACTGCAAAAATAACACCTATACAGGAATTGTTATTGTAAAAATGCCATATTTTGTGCAATTACAGTGAAAAGTTCCTTAACGGGCACCTCTTATAAGCGGACAAGTTAACCATAATCAATGTCTCTTATTTGCAATGTAAAGTTAACTCCCTTAAAAAAATAACGGAAAATTTCTTGGTGTCATCGGTGTCCGATCAAGAGATACTTCACTGGTAACGCTGGTGAGATCGCTATAGGTACACAACATCACAGCATGCCTATACAGAAGCAATACTTACCATGACTTTGATGTACTGAGCTCATATTTTAAAAAGTGGAGACTATGCCCAAGCATAAGCAAAATCGAAGTAACGTGTTTACACCTAAACGATAAACTCGCTCAAACAAAGCTCTCTGTCCATTTCAATAATATACAGCTAAGCCACAACACTATACTAAAATACCTCAGCATAACACTGCACATAGGTAACTTTAACATTCGAACATTATACTACGAGCACCAGCAAAACTCAATACCTGGAACAACATTACCTAGAAGCTGGTTTCAACATCATGGGGACCCCCTGCCAAAACACTTCACTCCGCTACCCTCGAACTAAAGATCTTTACTGCTGAATATTGCGCTCCCGTTTGAGTTATATAGATTCCACACAAATAACGTGGACTGCCAGCTAAATACATCAATGCACATTATCTCAGGAAATATCAGCTCTACACCAACGAGATTTCTTTCGGTGATGGATGAGTAACATTCGCCCTCCTAAGCTCCGACGCTAAAACGCATTAATGCGCGAATAAGCCGAAATTATTTCGAATTAGTATCTGCCAATCCATAATGACATTCATAACAGTGCACTGAGTAGGCTCAAATCTCGCCATCCTCCAGTACAAATTGCGCAAAATCTTGCAAGCAACCACTTCAATGCAACTGAACTATGGAGAAGCGAATGGATCTCTTCTTCCAGAAACGATGTGTGTCGGATAGACGACCCAACATATGTAAATGCCTGCTGAATATAATCTACCCAAAAATCGTGGGTCAGTCTCAAACGACTGTAAACGAAACGGGGAGCTGCCGAAACACCACAGCGGAATTATGGAGAAGGAATCCAAACCATTACACACGTCACATCCGAATGTGTACTCAGGAAGTATCATGACGAACTGCACGACTTTAACACTGCCCACCATGCCCCTGTCCAATAGCTACTCAACCTACACATGCAGTTTTATAGATCCTTGTTCAATATATGTGTATGTAAATGTATTAACTTTATTATGTGTTTTTCGTTCATATGCATATACTGTATCAGTAACCTTTGTTAAGATAACATTATATGTATCTAAGCCATACACTAAATGAAACCTAGCTTGAATATAAAATTTTAACAAATCGATTGATAAAACCCAATCAAAAAATTATTAAAACAAAAACACATACAAAATTCTCTAAACTGCTTGAGAAAACGGTACACGATATCAAATAGGATTGGATGTAGGTCTTATATAAATTAAATATTAAATTCACTTACTTACTTAGGTGGCGCTACAGTTCAGGGTGAACTTGGGCTTCAACCGACAAGCCTCTCGATTTAGCTCTGTCATTAGCTAATTGCCTCTAGTTGCGCACTCCAAGTTGGTGGAGGTCCCCTTAAACTGTGCGCGGCAGCGCACAGCGAGGAGGCCCTCTACTGTGTCGTTCCTCCGGGTTCGTTTCGCTCTACATGTTCTAGCCATCCCAAACGTCCAATACGCATTTTTTTGACTAAGTCGATGTCGCTGTACAACTCATATAGTTCGTCACTGAATCTTCTCTTCCATAACCCGTTAACGCAAATGGGACCGAATATCTTACGGAAAATTTTTCTTTCTAAGCGACCAAGGATATCTTCAAACGCTTTCAATAAAGTCCATGTTTCAGCGCCGTAAAGCAGGACTGGGATGATCAGAGTCTTATACAGAGTCTCCTTAGTTGGTCGAGATAGGGCCTTACCTTTGGATTGCCTTATTAGAACAAAAAACAGCGATTGGCAAGAATTATTCTTCGCTTGATTTCTGCCCTGGTGTAGTTTTCAGAATTTATAGCAAAGCCAAGTTAGGCAAGTCTCTTACTATCTGGAAATTATAGCTGCATACTGTGACGTTCTGTCCAATTCGTCGGTATTGATTCTACTTTCTTGTTGACAGCATATACTTGGTTAATGTGCGCATTCACTTTTACGTCCTCTACATTTTGCCAATATATCCCTCAAAAGCAAGTACAGAAACGAATATACATTACAAAAATCTACCAGCTAGGTTAAAAAAAAGGACACACCAACAATTGATGAGCTTTGGATTTTATTGCTTAGAAAGTTATTTCTCAATAAATCAAGGAAATTTAAAGTATGGATTATGAAAGCTCAATAACATTCATTTCACATGTTTGATTAACTTGCATTTGTACCTATCGATTTGTTGAATTCTTTGATCAACACTACCCCTCACAATGCCTCCGGCAGAGCTGCCCTTGGCCACACATTCAGATTCAGTCAACATACATTTACATATGCACATACATTTTCAAATGGCCCGCTAATTATTCATGAAGATCGCGGGGGAGGATGCTCAGGTGGACACTTCATCCTTCTCGATCCTCCGCCATTGACTCCAACTCATCAGGAAGAATCCCTAGACGGCTCCAGGAAAGATGCCGGATTTGGTCCAACCATCTATTTCTGGGCCTACCACGGGGTCGCCTACCTGATGCCACGGCCACCATGGCACGTCTTGGAAGCCGGTCTGCTACGCCCTACATGACCAAACCATCGAAGCATAGATCCGTTCGGAGAAGCAGCTGCTCAACATTGAGCGCCTCGCGTACTCTGGTGTTGCGCACTCGATCCCTACGCGTTATTCCAGCAACACCGCGAAGGAACCTCAATCCGGCAGCTTGTATCCGCAATCTTATTCTTTCGGTCACTACCCAAATTTCATGACCATTCAGTCAACATATCAACCCTATTGAGTATTCGCTGTAAATAAGGAGAATTTACATAACATCGATCTAGTTTTCTAATTAGAAACTTATCAGAGAAGTCTGAAATCTTAAACTTACTTACCCCGCAAAGGGTGTTAAAAACGGTGGATCTCAAACCAATTTCCCTGGAAAATATATCCATTCACCTATTCAGAGAAGTGAAGTATCTTTGAATAATTCTCCACAAAACGTTTACTTGAAACTCTTACTTACGTATGTCCGTCTCTCCTAAAGGGGCATAAGCATCAACCACGACTGCGTGCCATCATGTTCGGTGTTCTGCAACGCGTTTCAACTCTCTAACTCTTCCCCAAATTCCGGGATTCCTTCTCAACTTTTCTGCGCCACGCGTCTCTTGAATACCCCGCTGTTTTGCATAATTAACCAATCCACTGCCATTTTCTTCGCGGTATGGTGACTCAATAGGTTCCTGACCCGTTCTCATATAGAGCTGTGGGTTTGAAATCGGTTACGCCAGATAATCCTATGGACCTTGCGTAGGCGTCTATTGACGCAAGACTGGAGCTTACGAATGACGGTGGAGCACATCTTCCACGTACTACTCCCATATAGTAATATTGACTCGACATTTAAGAGAAACAGTCGCAGTTTTGTTGCTATAAGCATTGGTTCTCCAGATCTTAGATAGTATTCCAAACGCAGCCTTTACTGATTCTGTTCTCCACATCAAGTTCGGTGGCAGCTTTAAAGAAAGTTGTCAGCTTTCTCGACATGCTGTTCACCAGTGTCTAATTGAACGGTGGTATCTGTACGGGTAAGAACTTTTCTTTGAACTGTATTTATCTTCATTTGTTTGCCTCAGTTTATAGACTGGGGACTATTTGATGTAGGCCTAGTAGGTGCTTAAGACGAGCTATCATTGTGCACTGTATACCGCTGTTTGACGTTAGAATGCAGCCTTGTCTAATGGCACTTTGGACCTCAAAAACACTAGACAGCTTACCTTTGTGTTACATGTGACATTTTGCAGCCTCGTAGGTTGCTCTCATAATAACTACAAGCTTCTCGGGGATGCCTCTCCTACGCAAGGCAGAGCAGATGAAATCCCGATTTATACCATCAATAAATAGCAGATGAAGCGAAAACCTGTACTCCACGCTATGATGTTTCGTAAGGTGTTTATGTGGCTGACACAGGAAAATCCCGAGCGGCATACGTTCTTTGATTCTATCCAGTATCACTTTTGCTATTATTCTGGAGCCCGCAGGAAGGACGCAAATACCTCTCCAGCTTCCGCACTTTGTTGAATTCCCTTTTTTTTATTAGCTTAACGATCATTCCTCTTTTCCATTCTTCTGGGAGGTTTCCATTTTCGCAAGCCCTGCAAAGAACTGGTAATAAGACTTACTTACGTATGCCCTGTATTTCCTTGCGGGTCCTAGGACCTCTACTACGTCTTGCGGCATTGTGTACGGTTTCTGGCAATGTGCCTCCCCAACTTTTCCCAACTGCCGCACCCCCTTCTCGAGTGTTCTGCGCCATGTTCTCCTCGGACCGGCAGGTATCCTACCATCCTGGATTAAAGGGTTCGACTGCATAGCATGGCCTATTGGTTTCTGACACCTCAGGAATAGTAGTAGTAGGGCTGCCGATATACTTGGCTCTACTTGAAAGAGCTCTGCGGAGATGCCGTCTAGTCATACCGCCTATGATTTCTGTTTTACTGGAAGGACCGACGCGATTTCAGGTATTTGTTGCCGCGGTTAACTCACCCCGATATAAATGGTTTAGTATCGTAGCGAAATTTTCTCTGCACCTTATTAGTTTACCTTCATCCAAAGTCAGTAGCAAACCGTTTAAACTCTTCGCTGGATGTTGTTCGGAGCTCTAACCACCTATTAGCTCCTTTGTAATCCTATAAACGGTCCAACATTCGCCTCTACTTTCTGCTTCCTCAGCCTGCGCTGCAAGAGTGTTAACGCGATTGCACTTGTCACATTTCACACTACGCTGAACTTCCTTCCATTTCATGTGCGACTGGGACTCTAGCTCAACTTTCTCTTTACGCAGCAAACAATGAATAGTTATAGATACTTCATAAGCAGTCTTAAAAAGCTTCGTTTGAAATTTAGTTTCTATAAGATATTGCAGCACTATAGAAATGATATAAAAGGTTTATATCTCCTTCGCAGTTAAGGATCTCCAATACTTCCGCCTCAGATTTCGAGTAACTGTCGAGAAAAGCTTATCTTACCTCTTTTAGGATCGGGCAATTTCCGATAAAATGAACGGCATCTCAGATAGGTTACAAAGAATGCAATAAAGAATAATACACAGGTCCACACGATGTGGAATAAAGTTCCATCCTACCAGCTCACCCCTTATTTTCAATATAGTTTTTTTGCTGTGGAAATAGTTCCATTCACATAAATTATATTTCAGGTGGCTGTAAATACCTCTATGCACAGAAGACTTAGCTTCGTTAATACAGTCTAACTAACCTATACTTCTCGTCTACTTTCGAGACAAGATTGTAAAGCGCGTCTTTGGCATACCTACCATTACTCTCCCGCAGGTTAAGATCAATTAAGGCCACAATAGTCCGCAAGCTTCTTCAATTTTCCGAACCATAGATTCTTTCGCTCTATAGTATAAAGGGTGACTTTTTTGTGTTTGGTTTTTCAGTGTTATATTTTTGAGCTACGCGTGATTCGTGACATGTGTCAAAGTCGAACATGCTCAGTTAGCATTGCCATTTCATCATGGAATGACTTACACCCGAACAACGCCTACAAATTATTGAATTTTATTATCAAAATTAGTGCTCCGTGCAAAATGTTTTTCACGCACTTCGACCATTTTACGGTCGTCATAATCGACCTACTGAGCAAGCAATTCAAGCCATAGTGACCAAAGCTCGCACCGATTGTACGTTATTAGACATCAAGCCACCTACCCGTATGCGTAGACAGAGACACGGAAAAATGCACTGTTTGGTGGGGTTTATGGTCCGGCGGAAGCATTGGCTCATATTTTTTTCAAAGATGACCGGGAGAACAACGTTACCGTCAATGACACCCTCTATCGTTCAATGATTTCGAGCTTTTCTTTGCCCAAAATGCACGGGCTGAGGCTGACATGTGGTTCCAGCAAGATGTCGCTCCATGCCACACAGCACGCGGATCGATGGACCAATTGAAAAAGAGTTCGGTGAGCAATTTATCTCTCGTTTTGGACCGGTGAACTGGCCGGCTAGATCGTGCCATTTGACGCCTTTAGACTATTTTTTGTGGGGATACATCAAATCACTCGTCTATGCCGATAAGCCAGCGTCAATTGCAGCCATGGAAGACAACATTACACGTGTTATTAGCGAGATACCAGCCAATATGCTCGAAAAAGTGACTCAAAATAGGACTCGTCGTATGGACCACGTAAAACGTAGTCGTGGTCAACATTAACATGAAATAATCCTTAAAAAGTAAATGGCAAGCATTGGTTTATTAACTCAAATAAAAATTGTATACACTTTTGCAATTTTCCTGTACTTTTTTTGACAGTTAAAAAAAATTTCAGTAAATAGTCTACATGTAGCTTACTAAAGGGTTTTAATGAACAGTGGTGATAAACCTGAAAATCGATGGTGATCACGTAGTTAGGTGTGGGTTTAGGTAGCTACAAACATCTTTTTACATAATACCTTAACAGTTTTTCTACTCCTTAAATAGTTTTCTTATCCCCAAGTTTGTGCTGCGTTCATCATCACAGATTAAGCCACTGCTACGAAAACTCTGTATTTTACGCTGTGTGAGAAAAAATTGTTTAAGAAGCATTTTTTTCAAGTGCTGCTTATCGCAGTTTTCACTTTAATCAGTTTATCCTTTAGGCGGCTTTTCATGTTTAGATTGCTGGTAACACCAAGATAAGCTCTCACTACCTCGATCGGTTCACTGTTGCAGTGCCATTTCTCCCTTCTAGATGCTATACCAGACCATTTTTTATTTATCATTACTTTTGACTTGCTCAGATTCACCGTCGAATTCCACAACCTGCAGTACACCTCAAGTCGATTGATCATAATATGCAATGTTTCAGCTCTATATGCAAAGAGAATGACATCGTCAGCAAAGAGAAGAGCTTTAATTAAGGTTGCGGCAAATTTTATTCCACCTGGTATATAGTCTAAGATATGGACTTAAGGGGCAACCTTGTTTTACTTCCATTTTTGTGACGAACCATTCTGAAGTTTCGAATCCGTTACATACTGCGGGTTGATTGTCTTCATAGATACTCTCCAAGAGTTTTCCAAACTTGGTCGTCATTCCAGCGTTGTACAGCTTGTAAATAAATCTCTTCTGTCGACTGTATCGAAGGCTGCCTTGAAGTCAACGTAAAGCACGTATAGTTTCTTAATATGGTCGAGAAATGTTCCAGCGATACTTTATAGGATAAAAATGTTATCTGTAGTCGAGTATCCGCTTCGAAAGCCGGCCTGAAATTCTTTGAGCTTCATACCATAATTTATCCATTCAGACAGCCGAAAACTTAATAGGGATGTAAAAACCTCAAAGAAACCTTTGAGAAAAGATATTCTACGATAATTGAATCTGCTATGTTTCCTTTTTTGTGGTATATAATGGCTTCTCTGAAGTGTTGCGGTATATTGCCTGTTGCCATAATTTTATTAAAGCCCGTTGTTTCACGGCAATGCTACTTTGGATTAATGGAACCCCATTTAAGGTACGGCATACTTGCGGGGGGAAAAGGATCACAACTTTCTGGCCTCGAAAGCGTGAAACGCACGCTACGAAAAATGATATACAGGGCTAAATTAGGACAACACTAGGGCAGACGACACATCGGCATCGATATAACATTTCTTATATATAACGCAGATACATAAACTGGAGGTAATATCAAACTTCCATGATGACGTCATATACTAAGCCTCTACCCTACCCAGCAAATCGTCAATAGAAGGAGAAAACTTCAAAAGTACCATTATCAAACCAATGATCACCTATGCGTCATTAGTATAATGGCCGAAATCCCTGCATCACTGGAGCAATGAAAACGTGCCCATCAGCAGTCATGGATCATTGCTTAAATCCTCACACTGCTACATTTCGTAGTACAAAAGGAACCTATGCTGAGTACCCCAAGGCTACCTCAGATACTGGACCTTAAAGGCAGTGACTTCGCAGCGACCCGACTCTCAAGATCGTAGATATCATGCTCAAGAGGTCACCAAGATTGTTAAAGGTGCCCGCCACGAATGGAGGAATAAAGGTGTTGAAACTTTACAAAATCCTTAAATCTAGTATACAGATGGCTTTAAATTGGGAAATAGCAGCTCTAGAGATTGGCTTTACGGTCACAGATTCTTTGTGTGCCAGTGCTTCGACAGTCACCAACAATCTTTCAAACAGAGTTTAATGAAATTGTGCTAAGTGTATGGGAGTGTATACGTAGAAGAATCCAAGGCACCCGCATCTATAGGTTTTCAGACAGGCAAGCAGCACAAAGGGTAAACAGTAAGGTTGTTAGCATTGTCTCAATCTTCTTAAAGACCTTAACATCCACAAACATGGTTACTGGGGCCTGGATTAGAGGACATAAAGGTTTCAAGGAAAATGAACGATTGTGAAAACAGTGGGAAGTCGACAACCTAGTTGAAGGGAAAGATTACTTCATCTAACGTGGGACTTACTGAGCCCAGCGGAAACTTAGAACATAGAACCTGGAACTCTATTAAAGTTCATCAAGAGGCTCAGTCCTGCAGTTACCCATTGGGCCAGCACAATAGATTTTACAAGTCTCAGTGTATATTTAGGGCCTTGGTATCGTATCGTATCGTACGTCCTTATTTCTTCCAACAACAATATGTTGTCATTACAATTAAAAAGCAGATTCATCACAAATATTGGATCAGAATTATTAATTAAAATTTGCATTTTATTGGAAACAAATGATATTAATCCGCCCATTTATGGCATCCTTTGCAATGTGGGATGTGATGAATTATCCTTTTCACTCAGGCCACATGCTGGCGCATTTTGCGAAGAAGGTATGTCCCTACTGCATCCTTTGGTTTCTTCTGATTTAAACAATGCATATCCAATTTGGTCGACATGAATGTGTCGGATGCACGAAGGTGCTTCATAGATATGATGACGCAGCTTATCTTCTATCAGGAACAGATTTTGTCATGGATAAATAATAATATAATATTTAATGTTAACCAAAGATTTCACAAAAAAATTAATAAGGCTTTACAAAATTATTTAAAACTTATAACAATGACATACTTGTATGTAGTAGTCGTCTGTCGGAAATTCTGGATTCTGTTAGTGTTATTAAAGATATTAAAAATATTAAAATTAAGTATAAACAACAACTATGACCTATTTGTTGTCTGTTGGTGTACTCCTTAAGTTCTATGTACAAATATAATGCTCTTTAGTATATATATAAAAATAAATGCATGTAACGGGTGGGCCATCTAGTGATTTGTTTTCAAATCATAGGTTATTTTGACACTGACAGCTGTTTCCCGCTCGAAATCTTGACAGAAAGTCAGTATCATACCTCCGTAGAACGAAATGAGTCGCTTTACGCTTGAACAACATTGGAAAATATTGAAAACTTATTTCCAAAGTGAGTGCTGTGTAGCCCAAACAGTGCGTTTTTTGAAAATAAGTTTTGGCCGAAATGAAGCACCCACCGCGCCTGCTGTACGCAAGTTTGTGCAAAAAGTTCGTGAGACTGGTATGCTAGTGGACAACACTCATGGTCCCCGTCGTCGTACGGTGCGCACAGACGAGAATGTGGCTGCTGTAGCCGAGAGTGTGAGACTCAATTCACGAACATCAACTCGCCATCGATCTCAACAGCTCAACATTTCACGCAATAGCCTGAGGAGAATTCTGCACAAGGATCTGGGATTATTCGCTCACAAGGTCCAATTGATTCAGCAATTGAAAGCGCACGACCATCAGCTTCGTTATCGCTTCGCAGTTTGGGCCTTGAATTGGACAACGATTTTGGGCGAAAAATCATCTTTTCTGACGAGGCACATTTTCATCTCGGCGGCTACGTTAACAAACAAAATTGCCGCATCTGGGGCTCGGAAAACCCGCACGTTATTGTCGAGAAGCCAATGCATCCACAGAGAGTGACAGTTTGGTGCGGATTGTGGAGTGGTGGCATCATTGGACCATTTTTCTTCGAAAATGAGGCTGGGATCAACGTTTCGGTCAACGCTGGGCGTTACAGACACATGCTAACGACTTTTTTTTACTTAAATTGAAGACATGGATTTGGACAACCTCTGGTTTATGCAGGATGGCGCGCCATGCCACACAGCCCATGCCACAATCGGTCTTTTGCGCACCAAATTCCCAAATCGTGTTATCAGCCATCTTGGCGATGTCAATTGGCCGCCTCGGAGCTGCGATTTGACCCCTTTGGACTTTTTTTTGTGGGGAACCGTGAAGGATCGATATTATGCCAACAATCCGGAAACGATTCAAGCACTTAAGGCCAATATCATCCAAGCAATCCGTGAGCTACAGCCCGAAACCATCAACAAGGTCTTGGAAAATTGGAGTGATAGAATGCGCTACTGCGAGGCCAGCCGAAGCAGCCACTTGCACACGACGTTGTATTCCATAATTAATGGGAATGTTTGCTCTTACAAATAAAGCCATAATACATGGAAAAATTTCATTTTGTTCATTTTATTGCATTTTTAAAAAGAAACTTGTAGTTGGCCCACCCTGTATATATGCATGTACATTTTTCACTCTAAAAAGTTGAACTAAATTTAGTGGTTGAATCCTTCTAGCAGTTCTTTCTGTACCAAAGTGGTACAGTTTTTCCCAAAAAGGATTATTTGCTCCATTTGAAATTCTAACCATTTGTGCTTTACTTCAATACGTTTTTTCTTAGTAACTGGGCATCGTCGTAAAAAATAACCAATGTCCTCATTTTCCGCTAAATTAACATAGTTAGCACAATCGTTACCAGACTCCCGATATCACAGTCATTGAATCCTATTAATCCCGTCCTGATTTTAAGGATCCATATTATTCCTTTCGTATGGTATACGAGTATATCTTAAAGTTCTAAGAAACGTATTCTTCCACAAGTACGGGTAAAGTAGGCTCTTCATACATTCATAATTAATTTCTGTTGCAGTCTGCGATGCAATGTTCGAACCAACAAATTCTCTTATCAACGATCTAAACAAATTCATACTAAAAAAAGAAAAACCGTATGCAAAATTTGTAGCAAATTTAGCCTGACTAGTTCGGACACAACCCATGGAGTATGTCTGTACTGAAAAATAATAAGGAGCTTCAAACTACTACACAAAAATAACTCTCTTTTAACTCTTTTCTCTTAAAAAATGCATACTAAAGGTAAGCAAGTTTGTTACTGTGAATGTTTGGATACAGATCAAACTGCTTATACAACATAACTGGTATCCGCTGTGGAAGATCGTCTTCTCTTTCTTCTTTAAATCACATTACAACGGGTTTGAGATCTTACCAAACGACAACCTTGGAAGTTAAATCGAGATAGATCCAACAAACCTCTGAGCTCAACGAACATCCACCCAATCTAACCCATCATCTTCTTTATGTGAAACTAAAGCAGAAGATGTGCACAAGCTTTAAACATAAAGTGAAGTGAAGAAAGGCATTAAATCGTACGGCATAATATGATATCGATCCATTTTTAAGATCATATACCCACTTTCCATCTCGACACTTTCACAAACCGGACTATAGTTGAAGTTAAAGTTGATAATATGTACCTTTAAAGTATTTTATTTGCCGTCTTACATGGATCGAAAATCCCATTATACGCTGTACACACATTCGCAACCCAGTTAAGCTAGAAACACTGGTTAACTTCCTAACCTCCTGGCGTGACGACGGCAGCCGCACACGTAAATCATTTGAATAATTTATTGGATCCAGCCTGGATGAGGTGGTACAACATCAGATACGCGGCGGAGCATCAAATTGAAATGCACTCGCGTGCGTTGTACGCGTAGGCAGTGCTCTGGCAAATTAATTCAGCCTCCATGGTGCACACGGATCAAATCTGTTGGAATTGGATATCACCTATCCAATTAGATGTTCATACAAATCACCATTCACACCTCGGCATTCCTCTGGCGGAATTGCGGAACTCCACAGAGGCAGTCGGTGTCCCACTTTGATCATAGAGTTTGATCCCTTCTCGCTAGGCTATACCTATGAGATGGTTGGATAAGCCGCTGTGCTAATAGCCACCGAATGAGATGGCGCTGTCCACATTCCTCGACCTTCAGCTCGTCCAGTTGATGGCGATCCGAAGCCACCACATGAAAAACGAAGAACCGCGCAGATTCCCCGCTCGGGGAAGTCATCATCATTAAGTGTGTTGATGGAATTAGCTATTCGGCAGAGTCATGCAAAGGAAGAGATAGAGATTAAGTATTTTATGATTCCGCAGTTCCAACGAGAGGGTGCCGCTCTACAGAAGTCATTTTGAATTTACTTTTTCCTCTTTTGCTTTTGCACCCGGACTGATCCCTTGTACGCAGTCCTTTCGATCGGGTCTTGTTCTCTTCCTGTCATAATTGTCATTTATAGGTTTGCCAGTGTACACAGCCTTAATAGCCCATCGATCAGAAGTCCATTATGTGTTCAATTGGTCACAGGACAGATGCAAATCTTGGCACGAACAATCGCCACTTAATTAAGGACATGAACCACATTTTCAAGGACCTCAACATTGATCTCCATCTAGACCTTTCACGGGCATCAAAATGATGACTGAATGATGACACTAGGAATCCATTAAAATTTGATGACAATCCGGCGCATTGTCTGAGGCGGCATCATAGGGCGTGACAAATTTTCACACAAACGACATTATTAGTTGTCACAAATCCGGCTCCTGTGTGGGTCTGGCTAAATTGGCAAGATAGAGCCTCTCATGAGGATTTAATGAATCACGAATCTGGATGCTTTGTAGAACTGGTTGTCATTTGATGGGGTAACTAATTGTGATTGACGGATTTGGGACTGAAAATAGAGATACAACGACAAACAAATTGCTACATGACGCACATATGGGCGCGAATAAGTTGTGAGAAAGAGGGGCGCTCGACCGCAATAAATCGTTCCGTCGAGAGAGGGTAGCAGACAACGAATTAGCATAATGTGGTCTAAGTACCCGAACGGTTTGATAAATTATTATTTGAGGGGCCCACGGGTTTACTTATACGTTTGGGATTTAAAATTAACATTAAGATTGGGAACAAACAGTGGAGCTGTTGACGGCAATACAAATGGCTGTGAGAATTATTGAATTGTTCCGATGTGGTTGGAGTGGAATTTTTCTAAACAGTTCTTGGCAAAGCTTGTTTCTTTTTTTCTTGTGGTTTTAATTGGAATTGAAAATTAACAAAACTTGGTGGTTAACTCCCTGAATTTCAGTTAACTGGCTGAATTTGACCACATACACACCGTTGAGTTGAATGATCCTGTTAACTCTGGGCACTATTTAGCGTGATTTGCAGCGTAATTAAAGACATACCTACTCGTATGTATTAAGCGGTATATCGATGGAGACTCAAATTTATCCAGGCTTCTCTAATAAAGATCTAGATTTAATTGGATTTACACCGGCAAGTGTCAGCAACGTGGGATGCTGATGTATTGAAAATAAAATAAAGCTCATATTTAACACATTTGTTGCTTGTTGGCTACTTTTACTTGCGTTAAAATCTTCAAAACTGTTCCGACAGTGCGTGCTCATATAAATGTGAGAGTCTTACTCACTAAAAAAACTTTTCGCCTTTATTACTACAACCATTCTCTATACTGTATAGTATTGTATTATCATGGATTAATATACAATGCTACAACTAAGTTTCGACTTATCAAACAGCTTTTCTTTTACGTAATGAGTCCGTTTGGCAGATACCTTCCTACCGAAAGTTCCTGTCTAGACTACTGTTCTTCATCGTGCAAAGTCAAAAGGTTTGGCGCTTTTTAGACCAGATCCAGAATTTGAGGGTGTGTACTATTTATGCGCCTTTATTATTGATTTTTATGCTTTCACGCGAAGTTTTTAATTTTATATTCGACTGCAGCATTTCCGAGATCTCTTTAGATATCGTAGTTTCTTTGACGTCCGCATTCATTACATGTTATTTTTTCAGTCATATTTAAACATTGAACTAACAATGGTTATTTCCCCACAGTCTGGAAAAAATCAGGATCTTACTTATAGCCAAAAAAAAGCGCGAGGGACGTTAAGGAAATTCGTCCTATAGGAAAATTATTTGAACGCGTTCTAGCAGAAACCCTAGATCAGTTTTAAGAGGGCATGAATATCATTCCAAATAACCAATTTGGCTTCAGAAAGGGTCATTCGACGGAACATGCCTCATTATACTTCTGTGCAACAATATAGTACTCGTACATAACCTGAGGCAGAGAAAATGTACTGTTGCATTATACAATATGTTGAGCTACAGGCAGCAATTGATTCTATTTGGCATAAGGGACTGATTTTCAAGTTATTAAGTCGTAAGTTTCCTGTTACTCTCACCAGAATGATCACTCACTTTTTAGGTTCAAGAAGCGCCTGCATATCTATTGGTTCGGAGGTATCTGATGAATTTCCGGTCCTTTCGGGCGTTTCCTAATACTTGGACTCAAGTTATTTTTCCGAGAATAAGTGAAAAATCTTCTATAGACACTATGAGAATAGCAAGCGCGTGCTCATAGTAGTGTCAGATTCTTACTGACTAAAAAAACACCACCCTTCGATATAAATTTGTTAGATGTCGCAACTAAGTAATAACATATCAAGCAATTTTTCTATCACAAAAAAAAAATCGTTTGGCAGGTTACTTTCCACTGAAAGATCCTGCATGTTCCGCAATCTAGACGCGGTTAATCATTATCTCACAAAGTCGGAAGGTTTCGTCCTTTGTAGTCGGCGCAATAAATTGCTTTCATCCTGAATTTGTAGGACTGTATTGTTGACATGTCGGATTAGTCGGTTTCTATGCTTTCTCGCAAAGCTTCTAGTTTAAGCTTCGATTGTCGGAATTCCGAGATCCCTGTGGATATCGTCGTTTCTACTATACCACGGTGCTTGGACAATTTCTCTTAGCACTTTATTTTGTTAAGTTTGTAAGATATTGGCATTTGTTTTCTTGGTACAACCCCAAAGTTGTATATCGTAGTTCCACACCGGCTTTAACACTTGGTTGTATAAAAGCAGTTTGTTCTCAGTACTGAGCTGGGAATGTTTTCCGAGTAACCAGTCCATTTCTCTATATTTGATTTCGAATTCTTTACGTTTCATTTTCACGTGCGATTCCATTTCAGCCTTGCGTCGAGTGTCATTCCCAGGTATTTGGCCTCGTTTGCAAAAGGTATTCGGGTCGAGTTTAGAAAGATTGGTAAGTCATTAGTTTTCTTATAAGTGAAATGAATGTCCACACCGGTTTTAGCTCTTCTTGTACTAGTTTCCTATGTTAAGCTTGATATATTTTCCAAGTAACCAGTATGTTTCGATATATCTACCTTCGAGTTCTTTGGTTCTAAATTTTGCATCAAATGTCACTCCAAGATATTTAACGTCGTTCGCTAATGGGATACGGACCAAGTCTGTAAAGATATTCAAATAAGTTAGTTTCTTATAACTAAAATTCAGTGAGCAAGTTTGTTTTTGTTTTTTTTTAATTCGATTCGCCACATCTTTGTCCAATCACTTACCTTTTAGTAGTGTCATCGGGAAATGTATCTAATGTCTTTTAATGTAGCTAATGTCTCTACTTGCGATATATCACGAATATATTAAAGATACAAAAGCGGACCGCCAACGTTTCCCTGTGCTACCCCAGCTATGATTTCTTTGAATTCCGAATATTCACTTCCACGGGATAATCATTTCATCAGGCAGACTTTACCATAGTTTGTCCTCCAATCCGTCGTGCTACACCTTGTCAAAGGCTTGAGAGACGAATACGCTTGAGCGAATCTTCTTTTATTTCAGTTATTCAATATACTTTTGGTCAATTTTAGAATTATAGCCTCTGGACCCAAACTTATGATCAAGAATGAGACGTTTTTCTTCCAAAATCGGTTATAACCGCCTAAACAATATCCTCTCAGAAAGAAGAAGTCGGTCTATATGACTTCTTCTCATATGGCAGTTTTCCCGGTTATAGAACCATTATTACTTATTATACATAGAATTGTTATTACTCAAAACGTATTCCAATCTAAGCACTGCGCTTAGGTTGAAGTGGCTGCCATCTGAGAACTACCGAATTAGAGCTATACTAAATATCGTGGTCAAAATCGAGCCCATGCGTAGAAATTTAAGGATGATTCCGCAGTGCAAACATTGCCAAGGATTCAACCATACGCAAATGTACTGCAAAAAAGAGCGGCGATGTATGAAATGCGCCGGAAATCACCTCTCCCAAGTTTGTGGAGTAAATAAACAAACCTCTGCAACATGTGCTAATTGTGAGGGAAAGCACCCGGCAAATTATAGAGGCTGCGAAGTAGCTAAAGAGTTACAAAAACGGAGAGATGCGCTCCTTAAGCCCCTAAATGCAAATTCGAAACTGAAAACTAAGCCAAAGCGTAAGTTCGCACAGGAGAAAGTAGGCAAACTAAAGCTACCGGGTCCAGAGCGCAAAAAGGTGAGGGAAAGAGTGTCTACAGAAAACTCATCGACCTCTGTTCTTAAAAGAAACGGCACTGAAAAGTTAACATTGAAAAAGCCAATGTAATGACCTTCCGACAGCAGGAGTGCAGACTTACGCTCAGGCCTCGGCATCCGAAAAGCCAAAAAACATTCAAATTTCGACGGACCCTGTGTCTCATGTTTTGTCGATTATTCTCGAGAAATTTGAAGAAAAAAGCAAAATAAATAAAATTATTCTCGATAGACTGGTTAAGCTTGAACATAATTCACGGATAACGCGTACTTCATCTAGAATATGAATGAAAAACGAATGTTAAATATATGTACTTGGAATGCAAACGGACTTTTGCAAAAACTTGACGAATTGGAAATCTTCATGCGTGAAAAAGATAATGATATTTGCTGGATTTCTGAAACCCACGTAAATAAGGAATCGCATTTCAAAATAAAGGGCTATAATGATTACCACGCTTGTCACCCTTCGGGAAAAGCGAGGGGCGGATCATCCTTGCTTATTAAAGACTGCATCGAAAAATCCGAAGACCTAAAGACAGAGCTTGAAACTTTGCAAATGTGCACGATTCGAGTTAAAAATAGGGTACTCTTAAAATCGCATCTATCTACTGTCCACCGCGTTCCGCGCTGAAACCTAATTTTATTATTGGCGGCGATTTGAATGCGTTCTGGGGCTCAAGATACAACTCGAAAAAAGGGAGAATGATCTATTGGGCAGGTATGGAGTACAGTTGTGATTTCCATTCGACGGGTAAACCGACTTACTGGCCAACTGATACTTCGAAAATACCTGACCTGATCGATTTTTTCGTTGTGAAAGTAATATCTACCAACCATATAAAAGTTAAAGAGATCTTTGATCTGTCGTCTGATCATTCCCCGGTTATTTTAACAATCAGCGAAAATTTACGATATCTCCCAGAAATAAAAAAATTGGTCAAGGAAAAAAGAAAAGCGTGTAAAAAATAGCAACAGAGTCGTGCTCCGCAGCATAAAGCACACTTGAATCGTCTGTGCAATTTGTTGAAAACGACTATTAAGGATTTTAAGAATCGTGCAATAGGCTCTTACCTTGAAAGTTTA
Source organism: Brachypalpus laphriformis (assembly GCA_945910035.1). Classification (NCBI taxonomy): domain Eukaryota; kingdom Metazoa; phylum Arthropoda; class Insecta; order Diptera; family Syrphidae; genus Brachypalpus; species Brachypalpus laphriformis. The sequence continues at coordinate 287,109,845 of OX246754.1, forward strand.
ACAGCGAAAAAAGATTCCAATTATTCACTTTGGAAAGCTGTAAAAGGCACCAAAAGGCCCAAAGTCCCCGCGCCGCCATTCAAGTTAAATCAAAACGAATAGGCGAGGAAAGATAAAGAAAAAGCGGACGTCTTTGCGGCCCACTTGGAAGAAACCTTTAAACCGTACGATGGTCAAGTACGACAACCGCAATAGGCTAGATTTATCATCTGACGACTTGATGCTCGCAAGTGCAACGCTAAGGGAACTCAAACATGAGATCGAGAATATAAAACCTAAGAAATCTCCTGGTGATGATTTGATTACCGGAAAAATTCTCAAAGTTTTACCTAGAAAAGCATTGATTAAGCTTCTCCATATTGTAAGTGCTGCGCTTAGATTAAAACACGCACAGAGCCAATGGAAAGTTGCGGAAGTCGTTGTGGTTTTAAAACCAGAAAAAACGCCAAATGAGGTAAACTCATATAGACCAATTTCGCTTCTTCCAATCATATCGAAAATTTTCGAGGGGATATTATTAAAGCGTCTCCAACCGGTTATAGAAGAAAATAATCTTATCCCTGACCACCAGTTTGGGTTCAGAAGTAAGCATTCTACGATTGACCAGGTGCATAGAATTACTGACGTAATCGAGAAAGCACTTGAAGAAAAAAAGATTTGCTCAAGTGTATTTCTTGACGTCTCGCAAGCCTTTGATAAGGTGGGGCATGATGGCTTCAAATCCAAACTACGATATTCTAGAATCATATCTCGGGAATAGACACTTCCGTGTTAGACATGGAGTCGAATACTCCGAGCTCAAAGAAATTTCGGCCGGCGTACCGCAAGGAAGCGGTCTTGGGCCGCTTCTCTATTTGTTTAGATGGCACTATTTACGAAGATGGCACTATCCTTGCTACGTTTGCCGATGACACCGCTATCCTAGCAGTACGCAAAACAATCGAAGAAACGACTGCAAAACTGCAAAATGCACTGAATAATGTAAATGAATGGACGGGGACGTCCGCATCGGCCTCAACGAATCTAAATCTGTTCACCTGAATTTCACTTACAAGAAAACTAATAACTTGGCAATTTTCCTAAACTCGGCCCGAATACCTTTTGCAAACGAGGCCACATGGAATTCGCATGTGAAAATGAAACGTAAAGAACTCGAAATCAAATATAGAGAAATGTACTGGTTACTCGGAAAACATTCCCAGCTCAGTACTGAGAACAAACTGCTTTTATACAAGCAATTGCTAAAGCCGGTGTGGACCTACGGTATACAACTTTGGGGTTGTACCAAGAAAACAAATGCCAATATTTTACAAGCTTTTCAAAATAAAGTGCTAAGAGAAATTGTCCAAGCACCGTGGTATAGTAGAAACGACGATATCCACAGGGATCTCGGAATTCCGACAATCGAAGCTGAAACTAGAAGCTTCGCGAGAAAGCATAGAAACCAACTAATCCGACATGTCAACAATACAGTCCTACAAATTTTGGATGAAAGCAATTTATTGCGCCGACTACAAAGGACGAAACCTTTCGACTTGGCGAGATAATGATTAACCGCGTCTAGATTGCGGAATATGCAGGATCCTTCAGTGGAAAGTAACCTGCCAAACGTTTTTATTTCATGATAGAAAAATTGGTTGATAAGTTATTACTTAGTTGCGATATCTAAAAAATTTATATCGAAGGGTGGTGGCTGTTTTTAGTCAGTAAGGATCTGACACTACTATGAGCACGCGCTTGCTATTCTTATAGTGTCTATAGAAGATTTTTCACCTACCCTCGGAAGAAAAAAACTCTGCGAATCGCCAACACACTAAGACCAATAATAGGTCCATTGTGATACAACGTGGATCATGGGGGAAAGTTTCACTCCACCTACTTGTTAAACCACGCTTCTTATGAAGCGTAGGACGTTCTTAATATAGTGATGTTACTCTTGTAACGTTTTAAAAGAAAAACCAGCAGTTCGAAATAATTTTTAGCAAAGCTCTTTATTGTTTGACTATTCACTTAAAACTAATTTAACAGAGCATCTCAACTAGCTTAGATGGCTCTTATCTTTGTCTCTTCAAAGAGACGAAGATAGAGACGTTATTCTATTGAACAACCTTTCCCGTTCAATTAACTCTTTGCTTGACAAACAAGTGTGGCGGGAAAGTTGTGATTGCAAGTGTTAGGGTAAGTATAGTATTACGAGTACATGTACATAGCTATGTGCATTTGTAATATGATAATATCGATGTCTATCAGGTCGCCTATATCGTTGTAATAGGAGGCTCCTAGGTGAAATTTCCTTCCACGGGAGAGAGCTGGGCAGAAACAAAGAAGGTGAGGAATAGTTTCTTTCTCTTCTTTATCCATGCAGCTTCTACAAACGTCGTTTACAAAAGATCCAGCCATGTAGCATGCTTGCCTATTAGACATTACCCAGTGATGATACCTACTGTAGCGCCGATATGCAATCTGTTGAGAGGAATCAGATCCATTTTAGATCCAGTTTTGACCAAACCTGTTTTGTTGCTAGATATGTGGGTTCACTTGTCCACCTAAGATTTGTACTCTCGATAGCATCCAGCTTAAGTTCGCGTTTGCAAATAGTGATTGGTATACCAAAGGAGCCTTTGTTCTACAGGGTGGGTATAGTTGTTTCTATTCTGACGAGTTCATCGGCCTTACCATTCCCTGGAATGTCCCTATGCCCCGGCACCCAACACAGGTGAATATTGAATTGTTCAGCCATCTCTGCGGAGATCGGCAGTCTAGGACTACTAAGGAATTTATAATGGTCGGTTCCAGGGAAATGATTGCTGCTTGGCTGTCTGAAAAGATGCAGATATCTCTAGCTGATATCACGTTTTTCTTAAGCCAAGATAAGACTTTTTTAATCACCATTATTTCCACCTAGAACCCGCTACAATGATTTCGTAAACAGATTGAGAGCTTTAGATCAAGCATGTCGGAGAAAACACCTCCACCAACTCCGTCCTTGGGTTTTGAGCCGTTGGTGTAGAAGTGGATCGACCCATCTTCTAAAAATGTATCGTTATTCCAGAGTTATCTGGAAATTTAAAGAAACTTGATAAAAGCGAAAAGTGTTTTGGAGAAAAGTATCACTTATTTTTTTATTCATTTTACATTTTTTTTTTTTTTTTTCTCAATGCTAGACCTTGCCGAATGGCCGATACTTCGACCTAAAATATCTATTGTGTCAAGGATACTTATTAGTTTAGCATACTCACCACCTCCTTTTTAAATGTGAGTAAGCTGCTTAGTGCCGGACATTCATAAATAATTAGCTCGAAGGTTTGCTCCTCCTCCCTAAAAAGATGCCACTCTATCTTGGGAGACAAATTCAGCTTGTTAAGGTGGTATTTTAGCCTACAAGGGCCAGTGCTGAGACCAGCAACCTACTAATATAACTCTTATCAAATGTAAGTATTGCCTTGTAAGATTAAAGCTTAATTAGCCTTCTGTATTGTCTAAGTCCTGGGACAGTATTAAAAGAGCAAAGCCCGTACAGAATTCTCTAGAGATCAAGAAGGAAGCCCCGAATCACAAGCAGTGAATATAGAAAAATGGAAAAATTACTTCTGCAGAGTGTATAGCGGTGACGAAGACCAATATTCCGCTGTCAGGCAGAACGAGCCATTCAACAAAGATGATGACAGTCAACATTTTCGTCCACCTGATCAAAACAAACCGAGTCTATATAGCCTTGCTATCATTAACATCTTTTTTAAAAAGAAATGTGAGCACCTGCCAACTTTAAAAATTGCAAGAGCTGTAACACAGATCGGTTATATTTTGGCTGATCGCAAATAACTTCGATCGGTGATTGCAAAGTTATTTAAGACAAAGTATTGACTACATACTCAAAATCGGCTCTTGGTGCATGTACCTATTTAGTTTAAAGAGACTTTTAAAGCTTCCACTGATAGAACACCAAGAATTCAGTGGAATGAGCTAAACGTACCAAAGGTTGGATCCTTATTGAAGCCAACATGAATTTTGTGCTCGAAAGTATGAAACGGTATGAAAGCAACGAAGAAATGTGTAAAAACTTTGAAAACTTTTGTACGTCCGGGGCTAAGTTGGGAATATTAGAAGCTAAAATCAGTACAAACAAAGATACTATGTAGTGGAATGAAAATGTGAGACAGTTTCTGAGCCTAAATAAAAACAGGTTAAAGGTCTGGCAAAAGTAAAAAAAAAAGGCAATGGTCAGCCCTAAGCCCGACTTTGTTTAATCTGGTGATGGATTTCCTCACCAAAGATATTAAAATGCCACTGCCATGGTTCATTTTATACGCTGTCAACCAGCCTTGAGTTGTGGATTATTGCCCCAGAGAAAAACGGACTGCGCATCAGGAGAAGCAAAACGGAGTACATACATGGTATGCAAATACGCCGAAAGAGGAAAAAGAAGGATGAATCTATATGTATTTAGGAAATACCAGTTAACCTAGTTACCAAGTTTAAGTATCTCGGCTCGATTTTGCACTGAGACGCATCCGTGTATTCTGATGTGACCCACAGGATTAGCACAACATGAATGAAGTAGCGCTCTCTTTACGAAGTTAGGTGCAAAACCAAAATGCCTATCGAAAGAAATGGTAAAGAGTACAAGACAGGTTTTAGACCGTTTGAATCTGTAGAACAGTATTTGCAATCTTTCTGGAAAATGCTTTATGACATGCTGGTGGAGAATGAAGGTTCACGAATAGAAATTGAGTACCAATGACCTGAAAATGCTAAGATGAACCGGCGATATGACATGATTTGATAAAATAAGAAGGGGTAGTTTCAAAGTTGTACCAGAAGAAAAGCTGAAGGAAACCCGACTCAGATGGTTTGATAAAGTGATGAGGAGACCAGAAGAGCATATTGTTCAAAAAGTTCTCCAAATTTCAATAAATCTCAGAGGCGGAGGTCGCCCTCAAGCGACATGGTGGTCCAGCATCTCAATTGAAATACGGAGGAACCAAATTCAATAAAGGACTACGCAGGACAGGCGATGGTGAAGACTACGTACAAGAAGAACCGACCCCAGATAAATGGAAAGAGGACATTTTTCAGTATTTGTACTCGTATACGATAGCTACCTCAAAACTTCTGATTTAAACTTTTTTCTTAAGATCTTCAAACACCCCACCAAAATAGACTTCCAAAAATATAATAATTAAAACGTGTTCACTACTGTGGTGCCCCAAATATTCCAGCATCCATACACATTTATATATGTTTTCTCAGAAAGATGGATCACAAATCATCACACACCGAAATCAATCAATCTCCAGTGTTCATGTGGTTAGGATCAGTCAAGCCATACTAAACTTTTTCACAACCTACGCACACCTGACCGCCCGCCGGCTGATACTGATACTTCCAAGAAATCATTCAATTCCGAAGCATTAATGGATTTCGATTAACTTTAATTTCGGAAATTTGCATCACCAATTAACTCCAAATCTAGTTAAATCCATTGTGCTCTGGCTACCGCCTGCCGTTTAGAGCCATTCTCCTCAATGGATTACAAAAATAAAATAAAACCGCAGCCACAGACAAGAAGATTACCCTTCAGGGCCTTCGAAATGCCCCGCTTCCTAATGACCATCATGGTCGTCAATTGATAACTCTTATATGTGCTACCCTATTGTCCCACACGTTTGATGCTTCGGGAGATAATGAGTGGCTTCTGGCTTCTGAATTCCGTGGTTTTTTGTAAAGCAAATGACAGGGACTCTGGGGGTACACATCAAACGAGTAGCGACACGATTTATTTGATCGGATTCTTGTTCCCATTCTACGAATGCTTTTTTGGGATCTCAAAATCGGACACTTTTATTGTCGATGTTGAGGTTTTTATGGCGAAGAGATTTTCAGGCTTTTATCTCTGGACTTGGAGTTGTTAATAGGACATGTGTCCAGTCGTAAAATATTTTTATTTTATTTTTCAAAAGTATCTGTGATGGTTTTGGTTTGTGTGACGCTTTTGGGGTGACAATTAATCGAACTGAATCAATTATGGTGTTTGTGGAGACGTGTTGACCGCAAACTTGATTGGAATTCTTTGGTGACAGTGATTTGCAGTGTTTTTGACAGAAAGGGTGATGAAGGTATGAATTGTAACAGTGGTTACCGTTACAAGCATAAATCGTTTCAGACATTAAACAGTTTGGACATGGCATATATATTTGCTAGTAACACAAATATGTCAGGCCTGAGGGCAGACTAGATAGACGCGGGAGACTAACCCTGTCTCACTGACCTACTTGACAGACACTCTCTACTTTCTTTTCTTTTCTTTTTTATAATCGCCCCTTAAAGCATTGCAATGCCCCGAAATGCTTGCAGATCTCTGCTGGTTTTACTCTGAAATATCTGGAGACTGTTATACCTACCAAATTTAGAATTTGACATCATTTCAGAGAGCAGTATTATACAAGAAGGCAATATCTTCCAAGATTAGTCGCATTAGGTAAGGTTAGGTTAGGTAGACAGATATTCTATGATATCAATCATTGCTTACATATGTAGCCCATTAATTAAGTCTAGTGTGCCCATTTTGATTAAGCTTGGAGTCAGTAAGGAGATTGCTTTGAGTACCAGAACAAAAAAATATTGATATGAACCTCGGGATAAAATATTTTAGCTCTATTTTATGCAAATCATTCAGCTCTATAAACCCAAGATCCCTCTATTTCCTTTCGGTCGTAGGAGGACATTCGTACAACAGCTGAATGACGACGGACCACATGAATATGTACCTATGAAACAGCGCCCAAAGAAATTATCTGAAACGGCTGCTTTATTTTGCCTACTAAGCCAAACAAGAAAAAGCGATCTCTTATCGAAAACTGGACATGGAGTTCTAATAACTGTGATTACGTCCAAACGTGTTGGCTTCATCTTCAATCACTTTATTTAACAGACGATTGACATCTGAATCTTACAGATGACTGGGCATAGGAGGAGTGTAACTTCAATCAGTTCCTTGCAAAGTGGTCACTTCTTGCGCTGCATCGAAGATCAGCAGCTTAAGGATTGACAGGATAGACAGTCAGTGTCTCATGTAGACACCTCTCGCAAAGTCTTCCTTATCTTAATCTGAGCTTCAACGACAATCAGCTAGTGTGTCACCTTTTCTGCCTTCCTAATGTATGCAATTTTGACTTGAGAAACGCTGCAAATATGTATTGCTAATTCTTAAGGAAATGTTGATGCCTCTGCAGTAAGCATCTCCAGTGCCAACATCTAATTTGGTCAGTATAAAATGTCAGTTTCTCGATTGTAAAAGGTTTCATCCAAGTATTAATATCTTCCCAGTAAAAATATTTGTTTTTGAAGGGCTAACTCTCAAGCCTAGGCCAACGACCCCTACCATCACTAGATTGATAATAAATGTTTACCCGTTCTTTTTGGCTAAATATTGGAAAGCCCAAATTCGTCATTGTATACGAGTACAATGATTGTCTGTTACATTGAATGACCTTCCTCCCTCGATCCATCAATTTATCAATAAGGTTCTGCAAGAAAGCGCTGGGATTAGAGATATGGCCGATATTTGGAATGTTTCCTTTTCAAAAGTTCTGCATACTAATAAAAATCCAGCTTGGTATCAAGACAAGTGAGTATGGAAGATAGCCAAAAGCTGCTGTAAACATTTGACCCTCGTCCAATAACTAATGTGTGCACATCATGATACCACCTTGGCCCATTTCCTTAAAAGATTGCTGTTAGCGTTCCATTTTTCATTGCCGATTATCAACCGATCCAAAAAATACATGCGTCTTATTGACGGCGATAGATCAAGCAAGAGAAGACCGAAAATTGCTCCGTTAAATTTCGTTTGCTGAATTAATTGGGAAATTACTTTCACAACTTGTAGACAAGTAGTTTCTGTAAATGGCTTTCTATGATGGTACTTGGGACCCCACATCTTTCGACAATCTCTCTGATGATAATAAGTGGATCCTCCACACTAATGCTTATAAGAACATCATCATCCACGACCTGTACCTAGTGAACAATCATCAACACTACCTTCACCAGAAACTATGCATACAAGGTATGATGGCCGTCCTGGAAATCATACATATTTCGAAAATGCATGCATGATAGGCATGGATCCTATCGAAATTGGATGATAGGTAGATAGATGATAGATTGATTTTTATTCTTCAATTATTCATTAACAAAAACAAATTTATACTTCTTAAATTTAAGACATCACTATAAAGTCGTCTGCCCGAGTTTGACGATGCTATTAATGTTATGTTCAAAACGATTCTTCGACTATTGTTTTTTTTTGTATTTGAACGCTCTTTGACAATAACTGTGCAGTTTGTTCCAGTCCATACCATTTAAAATCATCACCATTTCGGACTCTTCCAGAATTCGCTTACCAAATAGTTGACACCTAAATTCGCTAGAATTGGGCACCTGCCAAGGAAGTGAAAGGTATCTTCTCGCTCTCGTAGATTGCATAAGGTGCAAATGACTGGTAAATCTTCGCGGTGAGGTATTAAATTCAGGCTCAAAATTTCTCCTCGTGCTTTAAAAATGGAAGATATTACTTCGGTCGGGTAGTTATCATTGAAGTAGTTATTGCCGGAGAGGTTGTGGTTAAGTTTTGCTTATATTTCTCTGTGTACTGAACTTCTAACTTTTTCTATGCTATCTGCATGCAATTTCTCGTCTAACTTAATTAGCAAGTTGTATAACTCTTCCTTTCAATTGTGACTGTTTTCGGCATTTATATTGAGGGTGTATCCGCAAGATTCAGCCAGCATCTGCGATTCTTCAAACCAAAGTGTTTTTGTCTCTATAATGTAACTCGCTACACGTTTAGTCAACCTTTCCTCGTCCAAAGACAGCGTTTTCAATATATAATCAAAATTAAGTTTTAAAGTTCTCATAAATAACGGCGAAAGACCAGTCTCGACGAGTAGCATGCTGTTTGGTGTGCATTGGGGGAGTTTAAATATCCTTTTCAAGAAGAATCGTAGGAGTTTTTCCACTGTATCAAACTTCTTATATCCCCACACCTGCGCCCCATACAGTAGGACTGATTTAGAGACAGCTTGGAATATCTGATATTTTACTCTCAGGGCTATGCGTTTATCTTCCAGAGAGTTTTTCCAAGCCGCACTAATGGCTGACTTAGCTGTTGTGAGCTTCTCCTTGAGATGTTGTACCATACTCATGTTGTTGGTGATATTGATACCGAGGTATTTGTAGGATTTAACTATTTCTGGCTCTTGGCCGGCGAAAAACCATTTTTCGTTTCTCACATACCTTCCTCCACCTCTTCTTAAAACCATGGCCTTGGATTTGGGTATATTAACACTGTTTATCATTCTCTGTAATGTTCGTGTCAAAAGTAGGAAATTTCCGTCTGCCCAAGTATAGTTTTAAGTGAAAATTTAGTTAAAAAGAAAAACTATAGTATTGTAGCAAAAATCGCCGATTACGCCGTAAATTCGAAGGTTTGGACGGAAGCTGGAGGAAAAACCCAAGTGCTCTGGTTCCCGAGAGGGTGAACTTCTTTTTTTATTCAAATAAATGTACAAAAGAACTAAATTTTCCACAAAAAATCTAGTACAATTTATTTTTGCTTGAGAACTGCACGTCTCTAGTGATCATTCTCACTGCTGCCAACCAAGAACTCTTTCCTTGGTTTCTGTCTACCTTTTTTTTATACTTGGCTCCCGCTTTCTAGGCGAATTTCCAAATTTCCACTTCGCCGCTGGAAATCTGTTGTCAAAAGTCTGGCAATTTCTAGTGCCTTCTCGTTGACAAGTTCTACGACTTTCGCGATGTTTCTCGGTTGTGCGGTTTATGTTTCTGGGCTCGCGTAACAGTATTTTAAGTTACAATATTAATGGTCTCCATAGCAAACTTTTACACACGCAATTTTTTAAATATGTCAATAAATTTGAAATATTTTGCTTATTCGAAACACATGTATTAGAAAATAAGGAAGATATGTTTGCTAAATATTTTAATAATTACGTGTTAAGTTGGATACCAGGCATCAGAAATAGCAACCAGGGTCGAGCAAGTGGAGGCTGCCTTTAAGGATACAAAAAAAAATAAGTGATATAAAAATCGAATTTAGGCAATCAATTGGTTACACGTACTTCACTGTCCAGACACAGCTCTCTTCAGGCTGTATATACTGCAGCATTCCGGTATATCTAAATGGATCACATGGCCCGCACTGGGGTTGGGATCTACAAAAATTAATCGATACAATAAATAACCTCCAACAACAAACTAATATACTACTAACAGGCGACTTTAATGCAAGGATCGGTATCGCACAGTCTTTTTCACCATACAACGAAAATACTTCATCACAACTACGTAAATCCAAAGACAAGGTTTTAGATAGAAAGGGTCGTCAGATATTGAACCTCTGTCGTGAATACGGACTAATTATTTAAAACAGATGCACTGAAGGAGACCTAGAAGGAGAGTACACTTTTGTCGGCACCCAAGAAAGCTCAGTCATCGACCTTAGTCTAAGCGGTGGAAAATGGAGCAATCTGATCAAGAATTTTGAAGTACAACTGCAGACTTTTTCCTATCACCTATCAATTGTAACTTCGTTCGAATTCTCTTCACAAGAGTCGAGTAGCACAGAAACCATAATTAACGCATTGCCTAGATTAAAATGGAACCACTCCCAAAAGGAAGTATACAAAATCAATCTAGGAGGAGAGATCCCTGCAATGAGCCCTGAAGGAAATATGGACGAGATAGAACAAGCAATCAAGAACGCCAACAGCCAAATACGAACAAAACAGAGTAAACTTGATCGGAAGAAGAAACAGCCATGGTATGATCTGGAATGTGACTGGCAGAGAAAAAAATCCTTCTCGTTATTAGACCTCCACCGAAAATACTATGAACCAAACTATTAAAGAATGTACTTACAAGCAAACCGTGAGTTTAAGAATACATGCCAGCAAAAAAGAAAACAATTTTATAACTCTTTAGCTATCGAAATATCGCAATGTAGAGATCCTACGACTCTCTGGAAACTTCTCAGCAGAAATTGGATGAAAATGTTCTTGGTTACTTTGAGAGAAAAGCTCTTCGAGTGATTTATGGACCCGTCTCTCACTGTATATGCTATACATAGATATCGACCTAGCCAGAAGAGTACGCATACAGCGATTGAGATGGATATGACATGGGGAGCGGATGGATAATAACACACCGGCCAAAAAGTCTTCAAATCCATTCCCGAGGGACGACGCAGTAGAGTATGGCCTCACCTTAGGTGGTGCGAAAAATTGGAAACGGTCCACAACCAACTTGGGGCGTACAGCTGAAGGCAGCTGGGTAATGACCGAGACGGCTGGAGGGGCTTGTTGGTTTAAGTCCGGGTTCACCATGGATTATAGTGCCATTTAGGAAAGTAATTAAGATGCACACTATATTTAGACATACGTATCAATATTAGCTACTTTGACAGTAAGTATCTTTTTTAATTTCATTTTAATAATATTTTGTTGAAGTCACGAGATTTACTGCTACCAAATAGGTCACGTACTTGCTTTATAAAATTTGTTCTACATTTAACACAGGAAATTAAGACTCAGCAGTAGAAAGATGACCGCAAGATGTTCGTATTTTTTCACCTCAAACACGCAATCATGATTTGTTTTTCCTTCCGCTAGATCCGTTTCGAGATTTACGAAAAAATCATACATTAACGTAAGGCTGAGTTTGCAGTTTATGTTATACTAGAATTAAATATCATTCCGGAAACATTTACTTAATAAAATAAACGATGTAAACTTTCGGTCTGTTGAAAAACAACATAATTAAGACATTCAATGGTAGTAACGTACGGTCATATGTCTCTGATGACACTTCCCTCATTTGTCATTAGAAACACGCTGTTGAAGTCATTAGTCATGTCCGTCTAATGAGGTGTCCCAGGAAATCGTGTATATGTTTCCATTTTTCTAATAATGACATCATATAGCGACACGGTATACATAACTTGTGACAGTAGGGTGAAAGCTCTTCCGCAAAAGGGCTTGGTCAACCACCCAGTTAATTAGCGTACATTGTCTTACCTAAGCTAAATGTGTCGGGTATAAGGGGGTCATGTTGGAAAAAGGTAAAAATATTACTATTATTATTTCTGTTTCTCCACTTGTTTCAAATGTTAGTACTTATGTATAAAACATCAAATAAAACCAAAACATTAAATACATACATAAAACTAGCATGTATCACAGGCAAAAACTAGAAGAAAACATCGTTGATGGCACTTTAATATACGTAGATTCAGATATTAGAGAATTTGTAGATTAGCAACATAACTTAATTATGGAGAAATTTAAGCTTTACTCATTTAACTAGTCATTTAAGGGAATTCGACATGATAAAAAAAAAAATATTAATGACTTTATCTGTGAAATTCATACTCATAATATTCTAAGTATCATGTATCTACCACACTTTCATGCTATCTTTTGTAAGTCACTAACCGAGGGTAAGAAAATGGGTTTTTTCGCCTGGCGCCTATCTCTCTTGAATTTTACTTCAAACCAAGATTAATGCAATGCTTAATTTTCCTGCATACGTGCAGTATTCGGAAGTATAATAAAATAGCAGGATTTATCATTAGTTTTGCAGTAAGAAAATATAGTTACTTATACGAAGACGAAATCCTTAAATACTTATCTCTCGATAGTGGTATTTTTCTGTGGATCATACATGGACTGTGGACATAACTTCAAAACAGGACAAAGATTAGACTTCATTCCATTTCAAGGATTATTTGTAGACCTTTTGGCTTAAGACCATGTCGATATAGACCACATTATACAGCAGGTACAATCTCATAACCAGTCTTCAGAAGTGTTCTTTCTATAACTTGAAAAAAAATATAATATGCTAATATGCTATATGCTAAAAATACCAGGATTAGTGTGTCGGACCACTGCGCGTGAGGTTGAATCCCACCAAAAAGGTTTTTCACGGTCCCACCTATCGCGAACGCCTGATAAACATTCGAGGGTATTAGTTAGTTTGTTTAAATTACTTTAATTTTAATATAATATAAAATTCCATTACATAATTTAAGTATAAAGTCTTTTTGTTTGACCTATGGCCGACTACCAGGTTGACAGAAGTATTTAAAATAATATAATTAGACAAAACAGAAGGAAAACAAAAGAAATGAAAAGCAAGAAATCAAATATGTGCAGTAACTTCACAAATATTAAAAATATAATTGAACAAGTGGTTACTTTAAAAGTCGCCCCTAATAATCTGCGTCCGATATCTGAGTGCATTGGTTGCGTAGTTGTATACTACATCAGGATAAAAATAGCTTCTAAAACTTCTAGTACATGCGATAAAAAAAACTTTTTCGCGAAGTTCTTTAAAAACTGGACATATCACAATGAAGTGTACCACGTCTTCTCTGTTTCAAGTTACATAGATCACATAAAATTGTGAGATCTGATCGGTGCGGTATGTAATTTAAGTTAGTTAACTCGCTCGTAATTTTAAAATAGTGCTTATCATGTCTACTGGCTAGCAGTTTAAAAAATATGTCCTCTCATTAAGCATGTGGTTCATTCTGCTATAGTGCATTTTATGTTGAGATTCTTGGGCTTCACATCTATAATTTGAAACATGGTACTCCCTATATTTACCAGTAGCATGTTGAACTTTCTTTTTAGTAATATTGGATCTTCATTGGTCGTAATAGATAAGCTAAGCCATCAGTTAGAAGATAATTTCTCCCACTCTTCGACTAAGTTGTCTCTTGTTGATAGAATATGCGAAAGCACTAATTTAGGCAGTCTTTCGCTTTCAGTGACATAAATTTAACTATATAGTCAAGGTACAGTTTTAAAGTACCAGAACAGAGGTGAACATCGCGTCTCTAAATGCAACATATAGATTTGAGTACTGCTCGGCAGATGAAATATGCCTTTTAGAAAATATCAGAGACATTTTTTTACAACTTCAAAGGAGGAGTAACCCCACACTTGAGCACAGTAGAAAAGTATGGAGGTAGCAGTTGTACGAAATATTTTCAGCTTAGAGATATGGTTTACACGCTTCTTTTTTATGCAGCGGCCCGAAACTCACGAAATTGGTACGTTTAGCTTCACATAATTTGGCTTGAAGGTGTTTAGATATATTTAGAAATCAAGACTCCAAGATACTCGTATTTATACTCTCACACTACTTCTATACAATATCCTTGGTGCGCCCACTTTATTTACGGCACTGCCTTCCACCGCCACTGTAAAATATTATTATCTTTGACTTCTCGAAATTCTCCATTCGAGGGTATTGTTGTCACGAAAAAGCTTCTTAAAGACAAAAATTGCTCTTCGGATACGGCACAAAACTGTAGGTCCCTTCAATTCATGCGGAAAACATAGCGCACATTCGATAAAAAAAAAGACAACAATAAGCTGAGACTAACATCGGTTACGAGTATTATTAAAACAAATATCAGTGATCCAAGGCGACTGGTCGGTCTTTAGCTAATGGCCTTCAGTTGTGCACTCCAAGTTGGTCGAGGTCCCCTTGAACTTGTGCGCGTCGCTTACGGTGATGACGTCCACTACTGCGTCGTCCCTCGGGATTAGATTCGAAGACTATGCGGTCCGGAGCGTTGATGTCCATTCGCTCTACATGTCTTAGCCATCTCAGACGTCCAATACGCAGTTTTTTGACTAGATCGATGTCGCTGTATAGCTCGTATAGTTCGTGATTGAATCCTCTGCTCCGAAACCCGTCAACGCAAACGGGACCGGAAAACTGACGTAGAATTTTTCTCTCGGAGCGACCAAGGATATCTTCATCCTCTTTTAATAAAGTCCATGTTTCAGCGCCGTAAAGCAGAACTGGGATGATCAGGGTCTTACACAGAGTCTCCTAAGTTGTTCGAGATAGGGCTTTACTGTTGAATTCCCTTATAAGCCCAAAACAACAATGATTCGCAAGAGTTATTCTTCGCTGGGTTTCTGCGCTGATCTTGTTTTTCGAGTTTATAGCAGAGCCAAGGTAGACAAAGACCCTTACTACCTCGAAGTTATTGCTGCCCACTGCGACATTCTGTCCAATTCGTCGGTGTTTGTTGTCCCTTCTTGTTGACAGCATATACTGTATTTTGCCCTCGTTCATCGCTAAACCCATTTTGGCCACTTCCGCCTCAATGCTTGCAAACGCACCGGTGACAGCCCGCTGAGTTCTTCCAATAATATCTATATCGTCGGCGTATGCAAGCAGTTGTACAGACTTGTAATAGATTGTGCCTCCGGTGTTGGCTTGTGAGTTCCGCACAATCCGTTCAAGTACAATATTAAAGAAGTCACATGACAGCTCTCGGTGAGGTCATTACCGACCTTGATGGAGCAGCAAGCGTTCTCCATCGTTATCCTGCACAGACGAACAAGTTTGGCAGGTATGTCAAAACTAGACATGGCTTTATAAAGCTCTTCTCTACAGATGAGGTTATAGGCGGCCTTGAAATCGATAAAGAAATGGTGAGTGTCGATTTGGAATTCTTGGGTTTTCTCCAGGATCTGCCGAAGTGTGAAGATTTGATTGGACTGTCCTGTCTTGAAACCGCACTGATAGGGTCCAATCAGGATGTTAATAAAAGGATCCAGGCGTTCACACAATATCGCAGAAAAGATCTTATATGCGATATTGAGGAGACAGATGCTTCTATAATTGGCGCAGTTGAGGGGGTCTCCTTTCTTGTGGATTGGGCAAACGATGCTGAGATTCCATTCATCAGGCATACACTCGTCTGACCAAATCTTATAGATGAGTTGGTATATGCACTCTACCAATTCATCCCCGGCTGCCTTGAAAAGTTCGGCCGGTAAGCTGTCAGGTCCAGCAGCCTTGTTGGATTTTAGCTTGGATATTGCTATCCTCACTTCGTTTTGATCAGGTGGACGGAAATTTTGACTATCATCGTCCATGTTGAATGGTTCATTCTGCCTGACAGCGGGATGTTGGTCTTCGTCACCGTTATACAGTCTGCAGAAGTAGTTTTTCTATATACTCAGCACCGGCTTTGATTCTACTATGAGGTTTCCATTTTCATCTCTACAGGTTTCTGTACGGGTATTGCTTCTCTGACACGTTCTTTTTAACTGTCGTACATTGTTCCTGGAGTATAAACTCTCGATATTCTCAAACGCGCGCTTCTCATGCTCTTTCTTCTTCTTTTGGAGAAGCCGATGTTCTTCCCGTCTCTTTTGCTCGTAGAGCTCACGAGCAGCTCTCGTTTTCCTTTGCAGCGCCGCTTTGTATGCCTCTTGTTTTGCTGCATGCACTCGCCGGCATTCTTCGTCAAATCAGGGGTTTTGCGGTGGTGGGCGAGCGAGACCCAGCACATCAGTCGCGGCGTTTCTGATGGAATCTTGGCAGCGTTGCCACTGTTCTTGGGCACTTGATGCTGGCGGCATAGGGTTGATTGAGAGATTTTGGGGTATGCGTACAGCGAAGAGTCTGGCGGTTTCTTGCAATTGTAGCTTATCGATGTTAAATTTTCCCGCAGTGATTCTTCTTTGTTGCTCAACTTGGGATATCCGCATTCGTACCTTGGCTACAACAAAGTAATGATCCGAGTCTATGTCGGCCGCTCGGAAGGTCCGGACATCCTGGAGGCATGCCTTGCGTCGATCGCAATATGATCAACTTGATTGATCATTACATAATCATTGCACCGCCATGTCTGCTTATGAATATCTAGATGAGGAAACCATGTGCTTGCTATGGTGACATTTCGATCCACAGCAAAATCAATTAGCCTTAGTCCGTTATCAGACGTGGTGTCGTGTAGGCTATGCTTACCGACTGCCCTACCAAAGACGTCCTTCTTTCCTATTTTGGCGTTAAAATCGCTCAATACGATTTACACCTTACATACGAGTATATTTTCTTTTCAAAAAAAATTGTGAGCATAGCATGATAAAATTGGGTGTACAACAAGAAAAACAAGTTAAGTTTTGAATATCCTTTTCATTAATATTTGAAAATTAACAATAAAGTACGCTTCATCAATGAAAAGAAAATTTAAGTGATCTTCGTCATCAGTTTCAGACACTCCGTTTGTTAAATGACCCAAAGCGTTTATGCGTTTTTTTTAAAAAAAAAAAAGATGTTGATGAAATAGTGTTTTTAAGTTTTTAAGATTTTTACTGCGACCGAACGAAAATTGACTCTCCTTTAATGTTAAAAGGAGGTAGCTCGGCAGCAGCATTTTACTTTCACTAAGCAATGGAGGGGCAAGCCTAGGAATCATTGGGTTTACTGTCGGATCAACACTTATTGTTGAATCAAATAACCCAAAATAACCTACTTGCTTCTATTCAAGGAGCGCCTTTGTTTCTCCCATTAGGAGATCAAAACGGGTGCAAGATAATCTTTTTTTTTTTTTTTTTTCTACAGGATAGACTGTAGTTTGCTTCAAAGATCAATGGACACCTCTTTAAAGAGTTCAACTCATTTATCAGCTGCCATCAGCTTTCCTTCTTTTGCTTATACTGAAAAACTAAGTTTTATGAGTTGTAACTTAGCCGACGCGACATGCGATATATGCATCGTTTATAATTTTAGGACTTAAAGGTGAGGGCAGATAGATGGCTGGATAGATAGGCGAGGCCAGTAACGTTTTCGTTCTTATGAAACTCCTTAAAAAGAATCAGGCTGTAAACGCAGGTAAGATAAGCTTATGCGTAGGATCTTTTTCGGTAGAATACTTGTTGATCTGCCATCAATTATTACGAACATAAGCGATACGTAGTATCTGTTGTTAAGTATGTACAACTTAGTTCTTTGTAGCCAGTGTCCTCAACATAAAAATTAACTTATTTGCTTAGAGACCACGAAATTAGTTTATTTTAAATTTAACAGAAATAGAAAAAAATCAGTTAAATATCTCGATGGACTGCAGGATGAATGCAGACAATTTAAAGGGGATACTTGATATAATCGACGAATAGTGTACATGTCCTTTGAACATGACCAGCCCAAACTCTCATTAAAAGAGTGTTCTACACGGTAATTATTTTTTTTTTTTTTTTTGATCACCTCTGGTTCATACAGCTTAACAACATTTAATTAAAATCTCCAACTTTCTAACTTAAGGTACTTGTACCGTGATACTAACCGTACTTGCAAATTCAAATAGTCACAGTGCTCCCGCTTAGACTTACATTACTCTGATTTCCGCATTATAATAAAACATCTTACCCCACGTTTAACTGCAGTCACGATACGAATGTACAAAACCAGTGATGACTCATGCCGTTCCTATTCGATGTTCAAAATATTCAAATATCTCATACATACGATCATTCCCAAACTACAACGCATGACTAAATCAATCGTGGCCACATTTCCTCTTCTCGGTGAATCTTTGACTTAAATCATTTCATTCACACAAAATCAAGTGTATCTCCTCCAGTTAATGCTCAATCACGTCCGCTCCTCAGTTCTACGGCCATGTATACCTTCGCATATTCCCTCTGCTTCGCGATTCGGGAAAAATGTTTGGACTTTGAGAACAAAAAATAAATAAAAAATTAAAGAAGAGAAAATAAAAATGATGATGATGATGAGATGCCTCAGCCTCGGTGTGTACCACAAAAGATAGCTCAGCTTCTGCTACTGAGAGCGAATATCCGCCTCGTATACTCGTATACAGGGGGATCCGTGTGTGATAGAGATATAAACCCAAAATTGGTAACTCATTCTTAATTTGTTGGCGGTGCTTTTGAACATCATCCAATTAGCTGATAGCCGACACCTCGGGCTCGCGGTCGGTACCTTTGACCAGCGACTCACATAAGGATAAAGCCTGGACCACCGCCACCAAAACCACAGCGAACGACCAAGACGCTGCGCGCTTAATGCACTTCCTTTGCCCAGTGCAACAGCAGGTACGAAAAAAGGGATTTTAATTCCCGTGCTCATTGTGTTCGCTATCATACTGGCATGGGGCCGCATGCATGGATCATCATAATGCATCTTGCGATCGGGATGGGTCCGACAATAGCAACAGGAACAACAACAATGTGACCATTAGAGTCGTCGGCAGGTTCCTCCTGCGGAGATGAATGACACTGCAAGAAAACATCGATTCATGACGACGACCACGACGACGACCGAACGATAGGATGGAGACCCAGTATGATTCACTCTCTGGTCAGCGATACAGAATGGGGTGCGGAGTGGAGAATCTAGCTTTGTGAGCTCTCTCGCTCTTTCTACATGCCATGTTGCAACAAAATACCAATTAGCCCGAAGAAGGATTTCCTTTTCCGATCGCCGATTAACTCCGATCCGATGGCGAAAAGCTAGAAGATCAAGGAGCGCAGGGCAGCGGAGTTAAGCACAAAAAAGAGTCAAGCCTTGTAGTAGGTACAGGAATGCTGTTGGTCTCACTCACCACCACCGGCATGTGGTTAATTTTATGCGGTGATTAAAGGTGTGCAAAACCGTAGAATGGCATTTTTATCTTATGAATAAATTTTCCCTGGATCTTCGACACTCGGTGTAGCTCTTGCATCCCTTCGCATCTACTTCGTGCTAATTGCAAGAGGAAATGAGCCTAATGTGAGGCGAAACATGTGTGAGATAAGTAGCGATGAACAAGAAAACTGCTCACAGTATGATATGACGCAGAGGCGATTGTTTAGTCTTTGTCGCCCCGCCGCAGATGCGTACCATGTAGTTATGACAGTGATGTCAATTTTATGTCCAAGTTAAAGAAATTGCTTTGCCATTATTGTAATGGCTTCTGTACTTATATTTATTGCCTCCCAGCACGCTACCGTGAATGTACTTCACTTAAATTCTTAAAGATTTACGACAGTCGACACCCGCGTCAAATGAAATCCTCAAAATACAAATTTAATTGGCAAACATTTAATAAATCGTTATTCCACTTTTTCAAATGACATAATCGGCAAACAGAACTAAAATTACCGGCGCGTATGTTTCGAATTTTTTTCTTGTACCAATGACCATTAATTAAACAGCGACCGCTCTGAACGTTTTCTAAATTAAGTTGCCTGCCGTACACTGTGTATCAATTTAAAATGAAAAAAAACAATAAAACATTCCAAAAATATGAAAAATGACGTGTTATGGTTTAATTTTCAGAGTTTCATCAATCAACAGTCAATCGTCAGTTAGTGTTATGAATTTGAACTCAGAACTGTATGATGAGTCAATTGGTTTGCTTGATGATTTGGTGTGATTCTTGGAAATTAACTTTGCAGCGCCGATCTGAAGTTTGGGATGAAATCAACCGAAATTGTGATCAAGCTGATTTCATGTACTAACGCTAAATGGCGATAGCTGACACAATGATCCCCCCGTGTCACTGCCTCCTCGCAATGCATTTTCCCATCTCTCCTTGCTAGTGCAATGAGAAGGAAGGATAAAACAAAACTTACCATCTCAGTACTCTAAGATCCAATATATCAAATCGTATATGCATATATGCTAGACTTATATTGGAAGTATATACATAATTGACTAAACTACTGATAAGCAAACAAATTGCCGAAGTAGATATCGAAGAATCCAAGAGCTCACCAGGAGTGGTGGACGTGACATCTTTAGTGTATGGATCGGCAATCTGGTGGACAATTTGCATGCTGGTTTGCTCGACACTTTATTCGACTCTTTGCATGACGCTTTGCTTGAAGTTTTGATCGACATTCTGCTTGACGCTTTGGTCTATGTTTTGCGTGCAAAGCAATATAGTAAAGTGGCGGCCTTGATATAGCAATCGGGAATGCAGGTGGGTTTGCGGAACATCAAAAATGCTCACATTGGAACAAACCGTGACAACAGACAACAAATTGCGAAAAGAGTGAGGGAGTATGTAGAGAAAATATTAGTGGACTATTTCATAACCAGAGTGCTGCTCATTGAAACATGTGCTTATCATGTCAGTGGAATTGGTGTTTAAAAAGTATGTATTATCGTGTGCGCTGTATCTCCATTTGCTGTAGATTGCCCTGTGCTGGGAATATTGGGCTTCGTTGACGAAAGCTTCGTATAAATGTTGTCCTGTTTTTTCTATTAGACTGCAAAACTTGTCTCTCAATGTTGCTGTCTGATCACTGGGCATAATGCTTAAGTTGAATCCACAATGATGTGCTAGATTTTCCTACTCTTGCACACAGTTTTCTTTTGTTGCTAATATACGCGAAAGTATTAACTTTGGTATCCTTGTATCATTCATTGACATAACTTTTAGCATATAATTGAAATGCAACCGTAGTGTATCAATAAACAAAGGTGGGATGCCATTCTCTAAGTGTATCATATAATTTGGAGTATTACTTGGCAATCTAAAGACTTTTTTGATACAATAGCAAAGGAACTTTCTAACGGAGGCATTTGAGCGATAACCCCATACTTGTGCCCCATACAGAAGGATAGATGTTGAAGTTGCTCGGATTATTTCTTGCTTGGCACTATAAGACACTTATTGATGCAGCTTCTCCAAACTGAACAAATTGCGCGTTTAGCTTCAGCTTACTGTTTCAATGTGTTTATTCATATTCAGGTTGGCTGTAATTAAGATTCTCAGATATTTATATTCTCTCACAACTTCTATGCATTCACCTTGATAATTCCATGTTTCATTTCGTGAGTATCTGCCCCCGCCCTTTCAAAATACCATTATTTTCGTCTTCGCCACATTGACAGTTAAATTCCAGGTGTTGCAATAGTTCGCAAGCCTACTTATCATTAGCTGTATACTATTAAATGTGGCGGCAAGGAATACAATGTCATCTGCATGCATTAGTGCAGGGATATTTGTTTGGTTAATTTCAATTCCACCTCTGGTACTGTCTGTTATGTCATTGATAAATAGGGTGAATAACAGCGCACTTAGAATACATCCCTGTTTTACTCCCAATGTAGTTGCGAATCCTTCAGAAGCACATTTTCCGTCCCATACAAACGCGGTGTTGTTACCGTGAAATACTCTCAACGTATTAATAAATTTACTCGATATTCCAAGTGTGTACAGTTTGTAGTATAGAGAGTTATGGTCAATGGAGTCAAATGCTGCGCGAAAGTCTACAAATAGGGCATATAACTTTTTTTGTTTCTTCTGATATATCTCCGCAATATTTAACAAGTGCAAATACTTGGTCCACAGGTTGAGTATTTTTCTCTAAACTCAGCTTGGAATTCATATAGAGCTTTCTTATCATTGACCCAATTTCTTAGCCGACTGAAAAGCAGGGCGCGAAATAACTTCGCCGACGTATTTAAGAACGAGATACCCCTGTAGTTCGCAGGATCACCGTAGTCTCCTTTTTGTGGAGTGGAAATATTATTGATTTCTGGAAACTATTTGGGATATCGTAGGTTTGAAATATTCGGTTGAACTCCGCCGTCAACGCTAGTGTGAATCCTGTAGAACAGTTCTTGTAGAACTCAAATGGAACACGATCATCTCCTGGGGCTTTGTTCCTTTTAGCGTTATCAATGGCTTTATGCACTTCAATTAAAGTAAATGGGGCGTCTAGATACTCATCAATGAATAGAGGGGCTGCAAATTGGAATGAAAATGATGTAAGCGGTGAGTTGAGAAGGTTTTTGAAGTGCTCACCAAGTTGTTGTGCATTTAGACACGAAGAGATAACATTTGTTCGACCGTTTACAAGTTTAACTGCCTTCCAAAACTTAGCCGAAGATCTGGCACTGCTTATTAAGGATACATTTTCTTGTTCGAATGATCTTCTTTTTGTGTAGTAAAGCCTTTTAAAATTCTTGTTAGCAGCGGCATAAAGGGTTTTAAAATGTCAATGTTGTATCGTCTCAGGAGTCTTAGAAACGTAAATGATTTTACTCTTGCTTCCTCGCATTCGCTGTCAAACCACTTTTGTTTATAATTCCAGCCTTTACTTCTCGTCGACGATCTTTATGGGGTAGGCTTTTTCATAATTTTTATAAGAGTTTCCATATGGGGAGTGATGTTGATCGTATAGAGTTGATCGAGTTCTTTGTTTAAATTTAGTTGGTACTGGTCTCTTATGGCGTCATTCCATGTTAGTTTCGGCAGCAGTAACTACTTGATGGGATACCCTCCACCAAACTATTCCCGAAGCAGAATGATGGCCGCGCTGAACTCTAGAAGCTGTATTTTGTACTTCTTTAGATGTCATTGCATAAATCTTATCGTTTTATTTATTAAGAACTTCCTCGACGGTGAAAATCTTTTCGTTCGTGAAAAAGGATAGGTATTTTCATAGTCATTGTCCGCGTACCAGTGCAAGAGTCGCTTGAACCTTTCAGGTTTTAAGATTGTCCTGTTGACCGACGTAAGACTTTCCTGCTGCGATCATCCGATCAGACTTGCCATGAATCTGGTGGGTATATCCAGTTCATGCGACATTTTTTGTTTTTTTTTTTTTGAGGTAAAAGGGGAGGACGGCAGAGAATGACCCCTGGAGCACTGCGACCTAAAAATATCTTTTGTGCTATCCCCTGGTTAATTGTTTTGAATTTGTCAACTAGCTGAAATCAAGTTCATTGATGAAGCTAAGAATAGTTCGAGCTGAAGAAGAGGTGACGTCAGAAGGTGATGTAACGCCTTTATTAAAGTGCTTTAGCCTAAGTTTGGCTATGGCCGGGCAATCACAAAGTATGTGCTGGGCTGCTTCGGTCTCTTCAAGACACAGAAGGCACGTTTCCGATTAAACACGGCCCATTTTCTTGAGATGGTAGTTGAGAGACCAATGTCCAGTTAGGAAGTCAGTAGGATCTCAGCATTCTGTTTGCTCATTGATAGAATGTCTCTAGTTCCATTTTTTGAGAAGTTAATAAATTTATTGGAATGCCTTAGACCGGGTTGAGCATTCCAGGGAGAGAGCATTTGCTCGCGTTCCCAGCAGAGTAGCTTTATTTTAATCTGGCTGGTTGGTAAACCGCAGAGGGTTCAGGTCCAATGTAAGTAGATTGGGCACCTAGTCTGGCAAGCTTATCAGCCGCTTCATTACCAGGGATACCTTTGTGACCGGGGACCCACATCAGTGTGATATTATTGTGTGCAGCAAGCTACAAAAGCGTCTGGAGACAATTCCAAACCAGCTTAGACTTATAGTCAAAGGACGTGAGAGTCTTGAGTGCTGCTTGGCTATCTGACATTATGTTAATATGTGATCTTCGCAGGTTTCGTCTAATGCATTCTCTGACGCAGAGCTCGATGGCATAGACCTCTGCTTGGAAGATAGTAGTGGATTGACCTAATGGTGTAAAGATTTTGTAGTTGGGACCAAAGATACTAGCTCCAACCCCATTTGACAATTTTTAAACCATCAGTGTACCAATTGATTTGAGATCTTGATTGGGGGATTTGAGGATGGTCCCCATAGCTGCGGTCAGGTATGTTGACTGTGAAGGGGTGATTGAGGTGGATTCTTTTGGGCATGAAGTCTGAGATGCAAACTGCTGGACAAGTAAGTATCAGAATTTTCTCAAGGATCTTCATGTGGCCAACTAATTCGGAATTTGTACTGTTGCATAAAAGGTGAAGCTTTAGAGCACTGGCAGCCGCAGTCTTCATAATATTTATGTGCAGGGGTGGAGGGTTTAAGAGAACTTCCAGCACAGCTGTTGGGCAGGTGCACATTGCGCCCGTAATACCTACACATGCTAGTCCCTGCACCTTCTGGAGGGCGGAGCGAGTAACGGTTTGATTAACTTTATCCCACCATACACAGTGGTCAAGAAAAGAATTTGGCCATGCTTCCATTCTGAATAAATTCAAAATCTCTCCCGAAAACACGGATTACACTATTGCTCGTCTAAATTTTGACAAGAACTTCCTCATCACCATCCCTTTCAGATCACTCTCTGAGTTCGATGCGTTTTTAGAAAATGGGTCGATTCACTTCTACACTGACGGGTGAAAAACGAAGGACGGAGTTGATGGAGGTGTTTTCTCCAACAGGCTTAATCTTAAGCTCTCCTTCCGTCTTCTAAATCATTGTAGCGTGTTCCAGGCGGAAATAATGTCTATTAAAGAAGTATTATCTTGGGTTAAGAAAAACGTGATATCTACTAGAGATATCCGCATTTTTTCAGACAGCCAAGCAGCAATCAATTCCTTGGAATAGACCTCTATAAATTCCTTCGTAGTTCCAGACTACCCGATCGTCTCTTGCGGAGATAGCTGAGCAGTTTAATATTCACCTGTGTTGGGTGCCGGGGCACAGGGGCATTCCAGGGAATGGTAAGGCCGATGAATTCGGCAGAATAACAACAACTATACCCATATCCTACCGAGCCAAAGCTCCTTAAGTATTCCAATCACTACTTGCAAACTCAAACTTAAACTGGATGCTATCGAGAGTACAAATTTTAGTTGGACAAGTGGATCTATTGTACATGTCTAGCGTCAAAACGGATTTGGCCAAAGCTGGATCTAAAACGCTTTAAGGATTTGATTTCTCTCAACAGATTGCATATTGGCACTACAATAATAGGTGTCGCCACTGGGCACTGTCTAATAGGCAAGCATGCAAAAGGCTTGAGGTATTTTTAAACAAATTTTGTAGAAGTTGTATGAACGTAGAAGATGAAAAAACCGTTCATCACCTTCTTTGGACATGGTCAGCTCTCTTCCACAAAATGAAGCTTCATTTAGGAACTTTCTACTACTTACAACAATTTAGGCGATCTGATAAACATAGATATTAGAAGTCTCAGAATGGTTCTAATGAGAAGGTAGAGATAACATGAACTATGTGGTATCGCAAAAGATTTATCTCTGATCGAAGTTTTTTGGCGTAAGCTGATCAGTTCAACATAACCGAACCTAACCTAACCTACTCATACGACAGCTATGGTTAGGTTAAGTTAGGTTAGATTGGCTGTCTGCACGACGATGCCAAGGATCTACCATTAGACCATTCAGGGACTAATCAAACCAAACTAATGATGAAGCGATGGATGCTAAGGACGCCAAATCGCACGACAGCTATAAAACCATAAAAATTATAATATGCCACCATGTCTCCTATACATTTAGCAACATTTCTTTATCACTTCACACCTGTTAGTTAAAACCAAAACAGTTACAAATTAAGCGCCTTGCCAGTCTGTTAGTCGGTAACACTCTCAACCTACGGCGTCTGGTCTAAGCTGCTAACGTTTTCAGAGTACCTACTGCGTAGGTCTTGTAACCTGTTATGAGTCATGTAAAAAAAGTTTTTAGCACCACTTTCGAGAACACTTTTATGAAATGCGTAGGAACTCAAAATATTAAGAAAAATAATAATCTAATAATTCTGAAGCACTAATCACAACCGTTATGCTAACGAAAGGCTTATTCAAAATCCATGTACTGGTCTAGATTGAAGACAAGAACCATTCTAGGGAACTGAAGCCACCACATCGTGCATTTAAATTGATGTACAATGCAACAAAAGAAGGACCAAAATAATTGAAATGCAGTTTTCGAGGTAGATCACCAAGGGGTACTTTGTACACATGTACGAGTATGTACTATGTACTCATGGCATCAGGTCCTGTTGTGAGTAAAACAAAACTTACTTCTTCGGTAATATATATTTCGTAGAATAAATAAAACGGAATTGAAGTCCAATCTAATATATTCAGATTTTTTAAATTTTGTAGATGGTATTTTCGCTTACTTTTCAAACGAAAATTATTTAAAGTTATGACACAAAATGTTGACCAATTGTTTGCATGTATACGTATGTACGTACTAGAGTTTGCATCAAACAAAATATTATATTGACAAACATGTTTTCAGGCAATTCGATACTAGATCCGGCTCATGTAGATCCACCAGTTATACCGGCTGTACAGACATCAATGCCTAACCTGAAGTTAAGGCTTTGTCCGATCAATTGCGAAAGCATAACACTGGCAGTAGTTTGGTCATATGGCTGGAAAAATTGTTCGCTCTGTTGGATGATTGATATGCATATGACATCGGTGGTCGTGAGAAAATACTGTAAATCAGAAGCAAAGACAAAAGTAATAAACAAATGTCCCCAGTTATCTGGGCGTTACCTCCAGAGTTTTCTGAAACACAAACAACTGAGTTTCAAACCACTACACCAAATATTTCTTTCTCGTTATCTATCCTTTCCAACGCCCGCACTATATAAAAATATTTAAAAGGTATTTATAACCCCTTGAGTGCGCGCAAATCATTTAAGAAAAAAAAACTTTGTCTGATTCTGCGCATCCTTAAGAACCTAAGTTGCAAAAAGCCACTAGGCCAGATGGAATTCCAGCTATAGTTCTCAAAAACTGTGCACAGGAACTAGCACTGACTCTTTGCAAACTTTTCTCTTTATTTTATTATACTTTCCTATTGTGCTGTCAAACCGCCCGCATCCAATCGATTCCCAAAAAAGGAAAGAATTGCCTGCCATAAAGTTATGATATGATATTATAAAATATGTAGAGAGTCATGGACTAATAAGTAACCGACAGTATGGATGCCGTTCAGTAGGAGACCTGCAGAGTTATGTAACTCATCTGAGGACCTCAGCTTTTGAACAATGCAGCGAATCAAGAGCGGTTGCCCTAGACATCTTAATAACGTTTGATCGAGTCTAGCATAGGGCTTAACTAACCAAATTAGCTTCTTATAGACTACCACAGCAACTCTGCAGATGGTTAGGCATTTTTCTTCCATCCATTCCAGACCAATTCAGGTTATTGTTGAAGGTGAGTTTTCATATACATTAACTACTAATGCTAGTGTTCCTCAACATTATTTTTTACTCGATATTAATGATCTACTAGGATCAACCAATAATACGATTTTTAGTTTCGCCGATAACAGCATCCTAATAACATCTTGCTGAAACTACTTACCCATGATTCCCAATACCTCACATAGTCAGATATGCGATCAAATCCACACAATTAACGAAGATCTACAGAAAATCTTTCAATGGTGAAAAGCAAACTTTGTGGAATCCAATGTAAAAAAAAACACATCACATCACCTTTCCCTGGTAGAATACATCTA
The DNA here is from genome assembly GCA_945910035.1 of Brachypalpus laphriformis. NCBI lineage: Eukaryota > Metazoa > Arthropoda > Insecta > Diptera > Syrphidae > Brachypalpus > Brachypalpus laphriformis. The sequence continues at coordinate 287,137,908 of OX246754.1, forward strand.
CTGTTCCCCAGGTTCCAAATAATCGAACCCAAGGAGACCGTACATTTACTGGGCGTTACAGTAAACTCTGGAGTAACATAACAAGGCCACATATCTAGTATCGCAAAATTAGTTTCCGCGAAGTTGAGTTATCCTTTCAGAGCTAAGAAGTATTTTACACCGTCGCAACGGTTCAAAGTTCAAGGAAGACCAGGGCTCAATACTCAATACTGCTCTCACGTTTGGAGCTCGGCCCCAAAACGCAATCTAAATTTACTTGACGCAATACAAACGCGAGCGGTTTGCTTATTAGAAGATCCAGTACTAAAGCACAACCTTCAATCGTTGGCTTATCGAAGGTAGATGGTAGACTTATGCCTGTTCTACAGATACTACCATCGCATATTATTTGTGTATTCAAAAACACCCACCTAAAGAAGTAATACTCGTAATGTATGAAACCGTGAAAATATCTCTTATTGTACAGATTTGGCGGCCCTGAGAAGAGCCGTTATTTTTTGTTTTATGTATTTTTTTTATTAAATTTTATTTAGCATTGGTTTTATTACTGATGCACTGTTGCATTAAAAATCGCCAACAGAAATGTCCCTTTGTGGTTGTTTTGTTATCTCCAGAATCAAATATGTCCGAAAAAGCAGCATTTATAGCAGCACATCGAATGCTCCTCATGGCTTGTTCTATCGAGCCGCATAACGTTGCGTAAAGCCAGGCGTCAATATGCCCTTAGAGGCTTTCTTTGGTGTCATTCCAGTACAAATACATTGGTTCTAATCAATTTAAAGAAAAATGTTCAGCATCTGCGCAATGAGTAGAAGGTGTCATGATGTGATCCATAGTTGTCTTCTTCGTCAGTAGTATCAAGTGAGGAAACAAAAACATCGATATCAACCTTCACATATTTAGCGCAGCATTTTTTATCCCAGTGACACAAAAATGTATGCTTGCGTCCTGCTACTTACAGCGAACGCCAAACGTCGCTTCATTTCTGTGGACTTATCGCTGTCGCCGATGGCGCTGATGTATCTGACCCATCGTGCATGGGTTTCTTCTTTAAAATACTCAAATCATTTACGTTTTCCAGGAAGCTTTTGTGAGCTGAAAAGACCTTAACGCTATCAAAATCCTTCTTCAATTCTTCTATATCACGCTTTTGCTTGGCACGACGATTTTGAAACCATGTTATCACCTGGAAATAAAGAATTAAAAACGATTTTTTAAGTTAATTTGCATACAGTAGTGTACAGTAAGTAGTGTTAGATATAGTGTATAGGATTGTATCGGAAACCAGCCAATGAAAACACGATCAAGGCAAAAATATTGAATGAATTGCTATCGTTTTTATTGATGTACGTACGGCTCAATCAATAAAACAGTATCATGGCTGGTGCATAATGTTAAGAAAACACCTTTAGTACATCTAGATACATAGGATTCATAAAGACAACCAGAAACAATATTTTTTCTTAAATTGGAGAATTTCAAAATGAACAAATTACGACAAAAGAAAACCACTGACCTACGTACGTATAAGGAGGATAATACTATCAGAATTCATGCCCAATGATCGTTAAGATACCCAGGATTGAGAACGAGTCGTTTCTTTATCCCTCTAAGTATGGGGAAGACGAACAGTTTAGCAGGTTGCCTATATTACAAATGGATATGCATGTTGAGATTTGAAATTCAGATGCGATTAACTTGATTTCCGACGCTACATTAGAAAGGCGCTTTACTAATCTTTCACCTTGTCATATCCAAGAGCCCTCAAGCTACCATTAATTAGAGCAGGACTTTGTCGTTTTCAACATCATAGTCCAAGTTGCTTTCCAAAGACACCGATAGTATTCAGACTGGTATGTTCTTGGACTTGTTTAGTCGGTCCTAAGCACGAAACCTGTAATGTCTAAGGAAAGTGTGAATTTCATTCTAAATTGACAAACATTCCCCGTAATTTCTCGTTTTGGCAAATGCTCATTCAGTAATTTACAAAGAGCGATTTGTCTTTCATTTCCGAAGAACATTACTGACAATGCAGGTACTGAATACTGCAAAACCAAACCTTAGCGCAACACAGTCGAACATTTATAAGAAAAATACCAATAGGAAGATCAATACATGGGCAGAAGTCGGCTAAAATGTACAATGTATCCACAAGAAAACCAAATTTAAAACTTAAATGATGCGATCAAAGAAAAGACTGAAGATAATCTTTATCCAGGCAATGATAAGTTTATGATTTCTATTTCTTGCGAGCTTTACTGCAATTATAATTGAATTTAGCAATAAAGTACTATATGTGCAATCTCAAAGCTTTATTCTAGCAAAGACGTTTAGATATATAGAGAACCCAAGACAAAACCAAACTTCAGAGCAATCAGCTTACAACTGAATCACTGATGATCATAAGAACGCCAATTCGATCAAACTAGGTATGCTTTCGATATATACATAGTGTTCCGTTTTGACTCTTATCAACCTCGTAAAGACATACATATGGCACTCTGTAATTCTAAGAAATTTAGTATTATTTACTATACTCTATATTTACCAACCACCATCCTGAAATTCATAACTTTTTCAGGATGGTTTAGAAGGGGCCGCTCCAACACCACAGAACTCTAGCTAATTCGTTTCTCTTTTCCTAACGTTTCAGTGTATCAGCCATGAGTTTTCATGTCAGGGGGCACAATGGATCTTTTTGAGATCCGAGTGCAGGCTGCATCATTTCGATGCAGCTAACCTTTTTAACCTAACCTTACCTACTATAATCTATCTTGGTATCATTTCCTGTACCTCTGGCGTATCTAAATCAGTTAGACTTGTAAATCATAGTATCATTTTCCTTCCAACGCAGGTTGTGACAACAGCCGTCCGTCAAACTGCGATGAGGGCAATACAACGAAATTTGCTTCATCGGTAGTAGAAGCAATATCTGCTATATATGCGAAATCAAAGCATGCAAAGTGCTATTACCAAGCTTACATAGCAGAAGACACTGCTCTTCTCATGAAGGCATACTAGAGAATGAGGAGGCTAAAGTAGGCAAAAAAAGATTTTACGCCGAACTTCGAGTAAACCAATCACTCTCTAAAAATCGCAGATGGAATTCACTGAAAACATGTGCTACAGCAATGATACTATGGCCACTGAACGAAGTCGTCCAACTAGGATATTGAAGCAAATCCAGCAAATCTGTATACAAAACCCTAGAGAATTAATATTTCTTTTGACAAGCATTACTTCCTAAGCAAGAGATGAATTCCCCTCAATTGGCCTCATTTATTGGTTTGTTTTGTAAGTATTTTTTGGTTGCTACTTAACTTTTGCTGTACATCGCTTTAAGGGGTTTACACTTGTATCGATCCCACAATTAAGGAATGCGGTCAACCTATGAGGTGTGAGATATCAGACCGCCCAATTGGCCTCATAATAAACCTGAAAATGGAATAAAGGTGTATATCTCTCTTTCACCAAATTTATTTGATGATGTTACGTTATTACCGAAGTGCAAAAGATCATCTGCTGAAGTTAAAATAATCCATTTACAGATTACCTAAGCACAATGATACGTCATATGTATCTTTGACATCAAATGATACTCTAAATTGTATCTTATTCTAACGAAATGACTCAATATTCACGACAGGGTATATGGATTTCCAAGTAACTGCAGAGTTGCTACTCTTGATAGGGTTTAGTGTTCCCTTATTGAAGATGTGCAACAAGAAGTGATATGGTTCTAAATAAAAAAAACTAAGTTTAGCATAGACAAACATGCCGTATTAGCTTCTCGTTTCTAAAAAAGTTGCACAGGAGTAGATAACACGATTCCTTTAGGATTTTTATATAAGCTTTGCATAGAAGAAAGAAAAACGAATTATATACTTCATTGGAAGCAACAACTAGTACTACGATTAGTTCCGTAAATGGTATCACAAACGTCCTACTCTTAGCTTAATTATGGTTGTAGGCACTTACAACGCTTGCAACCAATTCATCCTCACCTAACGAATGATTACGAAATAAAAACCTGCTAAACAGGGCTCACCTTATTCTACGCCTCATTCCATAATGGGTTAAAGGAAGTAAAGATAAATATAAAATTTTATTTCCTTCAATTGCTTATCAGGCGATCTTAAAACATGAATTTTGATTGAAAGAGCCAGAATGCCTCTCTTTTAAAGCCGCTTTACCTTAGATCAGGCTCGTCAACAACCCATAACACTTAACACCAAAAATCAATCAAAGATTCATTTATGCAGACACCCACCTGAGCATTAGATAGTCCCAAAGCAGCGGCAATTTCATCACGATCGGCAGGCGACAGATACTTTTGATACAAGAACCGCTTTTCCAGTTCAAATATCTGATGATTGGTAAATGCGGTGCGAGACTTTCGCTTCTTCTTCGGTTGTGGGCGATTCGAGAACAGATCCAAATGCGATTTATCTAAAAAGAAAAATAAGAATATTTCAAAATTAGTTTGCCACTCTCAGATAGTCTGTTTTGTTTTAGAACCTTTCCTACAGACGCGCGCTTGCCACCCAAAAAGTTATCGAAAACCAAAAACTCGATTGAAATTTATTGCCTACATTACTCTCATGCGGGGCGGCGACCGGCGTCGTCGCAAGAAGAGCTTCAAATTAAAAATTCAAATATCTGAGCAATACTCGGAGATAACAATGGACAGTAGCCACTTAACTCTAGGCCATCCCTCTCGCTTAATGGCCAATCGATAAAAACCACCACTAAATGAGAAAAAAAAAACTAACTAAAATAAAATTTAAATAATCAAGCCATCAATTTTACCGCTAATGATCCAAAACAAAAAGGAGATACTCATAGAGATAGATACTTTATTTTGAGGTCAGAAATGACCTTACACATGCGACAGAAAAAATTGATTTTGAATTGAAAATCGCGGTAGAGACCGCAACGACCAAAAAGACCGAGAAAGAGATATGAATGTCTATAAAATTAATTAATTACCAATTGATTGGACAGACCGACTGCGACTATGCGTATGCGGTGGAGAGTCTCTCTAAAAGCCTTTACTGTCCATTTCGGATGCGTAAATTAGATGAGAACACAAGAATTGAATCTAGGTTCGATACCTTTTTTTCTGTTCTTGACCAGTGTTAGGGGCGACTTAAGTACTAGATGAATGAAAGCGGATTTTCTTCGTGGTTGACACTTTTTTCTCTTCGTATAGGTACCAGCTCTCGAATGCGTATCGAATTTTGTGTGTGTAGATACAAATGTATCTGCAGCCACATAATTACAATTTATACACTCATATTTCGATTATAAGCAGATTTATGAAGATGAAAGGTTGTTGGAGGTAGTTTTTTTTTTTTTTTTTTTTCATTCCCCGCTTAGTATCTAATTTGGAAAAAGGTATATCTCCTGGTCTTTCTTGAAAGGAAAAAAGAATGTAAAACCGATTTAATTGTCGGTAAAATTTGTTTGATCTTTATTCGTGTGTATGCGAGCGAAGGCAAATAACAAATTGAAAAAAAGATATTTTATACAAGGTGTGAAATATAGTAACTATAAACATATATTAGAGTGGAATCTAATAGATGCGAATGGGTTTCTTCCATTCCGTCGTGTCTGTTGTGGATTAATGCGCAGATAGACAGATAAATCGAGGTTGAAAGGTATGCTTAATTTGGCGAAAAAAGAAAAACGAAAAAGAAAAATGCTGTTATGAAATTATAATATTAATTAGGAAAGAAGATAATTCAATGTGACAGGTGTTTTATTAAAAATTAACGATTATTTATTACAATGACAGGCAGGCAAGATTGATTGAAAAATCAATTAATAATAGTCAGTCATTGAATTTGGCACATAAGAAGATTTAGCGGAATGCGATTTGGGTGGAGGTAACGTTGCGAACATCAAAATAACTTTCTGCATCGTTTTCTTATTATAAAAAGGGACTCACAAATCAGCTTTTGTTGTTATAGAATTTTTTTATAATCTTTTAAAATTTGGAGCTCCTTATACTAATACTTGGTGGACATCAGAGCTGGTATTCAGAGCTCACTTTCTCTGACTTTCGAATGTATCTTCATACCTACTGAAGCCACCGTTGGCTTATTAGAGGAGGGAAGCTGACTAATGCTTATACTACAGACATTGTCGTTTTGGGAGTTCCGAACAACTTAATGGAATGATCCCTGGAAATGTGATCTATCACCTTTGGACAACCTATAAAGGAGGCCGTTATGGATAACTATCTCCATGATCATATGAACAAGAGAAATGTTCAAATTATCTTTCTTTTTGTCATACAACTAGCAAACGTTGGAACTCATTTGCGTGAGACATATTTTCAGAAGCTTCCAGTCTCCAGTAATTTAATAGCAGAATCAACAGAAACCTGCAAGCCGGGTGCGGGCCCTGTCACAACGTTATTAGGTTGTCTTCTACCGAGATAAAATTTAAAAAAAAAAATTATTTTTACATGACTTGTTTAAAATTTATTAACGTTCATCGTTTATACTTTAAAGCTAAGAAAACAATGTTGTCAGACAGAGAGAAGGAAAATCGTTGAAAGAAATATGGCTTCATTACGCTACAATTGCAGTGTTTGACCGTTCTCGCTGAGAAACAGGGTTCAGCCGGTTAACCAACTTCCATTTAGATCCAAACTTTATCAAACATAGCCAAACGGCAGATGGTTAAAGGTTTGCAAAGTCCACCAAAAGACAAAGTAGTCGCATCGAAATTATAATGGATTGGACACTGAGACTGAGACTGACACTAATGGTTCTACCACTGTGCTACACTACATTATGCCCCAACTAAACCATCCAAAGCTTTTGACGAAAGTGGGTGCGCATTTGACGCTGGTGTTAGCCACATTACCGAGTCCGTTGAAATGAAAACGTTTTTTTGGGACTTAAGATGTGGGCAGCAACTCCTGCAGAAGTTATTTGAAAAAATAGAAACAGTATCCTGGAAAGACACCAATGATGGAACATAGCAACATGAGTGACTATTGCAATAGCTTACTATTTCAATAAGGTACAAGCAGCAATCTAGAGTGAGATCTTTGATGTATGATATGTAAGCTTGATTCCAAAGCCTTTATTGTCATTTTGCTAATATCCTTCACAGATGCTCTGTTAATTTAGGCTGGGATAAGGCTCTATTTATATACATTTTTTTCGACTGTTACAGTGATATTGGGCACGGAAGGAGATAAATATTTTCCAGAGAAGACACTCTCTCCCACAATAAGTTTTGCAACCAAAACGAAAGTGACTAAAAAATTGATCACACTCCGCGAAAGGATAAAAACTTATAAAGAAGAAATGCATGGTAACTGGTGGTCAATATTGATTTTAAAGTATCTGTGAGACGAAAAGCTAAATCAATCTAAATTTGATATGAAGGCTTTCATTTAGCAATACAAGCTTACCACTTTTCTTCTGACTAATGCAGTGATTCCCATTAACCCTCACATAAGGACAAATCGATCATTAAAAACAAATTTATTGCTCAATTCTTTTTTGTTAACACTTTACGCTAGTAAAGATTATTTAATTAATCTACAATTTTCATCAATTAACATCCAACACCATTTAATTACCCTTCGCACTCGAATAACACAAGGCAAAGTCACTAATTTGTCAACAAGCACATTAATCGTTCGGATTTCTAATTAAACTGAGAACAATTAATCGTGATTAATGAGTATCAAACCTTGTGACTTGGTCCAATGCTAAAAATACTGAGTAACAACAGTAGCAGCTCTAGCTTCAAACAAACAAACACGACTTAACTAACAAGCTACGAGACATTTGCATTGCGCCGAACGCGCCTCCACTTCACTTCCTTGTCGTTATAAGATTGCCACTGTTCGCGAGATGTGTTCATAAATCAGTTACGTTTATTGTGTGGTTATTAAATTTCCATTTCCAATAATTAGAATCAAGAGTGTAATTTATTATGGGACCACGAATATCCGCGACTGATTAATCGGCAACCGCTTAAGCTGTCTGCGCGGGTATCTGTGCGCACTGCTGCGCGGCACAAACAAAAGATACTTCTGCGCGATGCTGGCTACTGAGTTGGCTTGGCTATACTGATCGCGTAACTGATCAGCATTAGGAGTCCGATTGATACTTATTTTTTTCGTTTGTCAGTTTGTTAATTAGAAAACGAAGCGAATTTTGGAGATTGTTGTTTTTACGATCATCATTTTTGTGCTGATAAATGAGGCTACTGACTCCACACTTGGGCGGTCAGTGCTGCAGACGAACTTCTTCTATGTCATCGGCACTTAATTTTCCATCGCACATCCATTAAAAGCCAAAGAGTAATAAACCATTTAATTCATTTGGGAATAAATATCACCACCACAACGTAATAAAAATTCACCTCAATAATGCATTCATATTTCTCGGTGCTGTCTGCTCCGACAACATCACATCGGGCGCGCGATTAATGAACTTTTCACAACTCATAATACACGATGAATGACATCCCGACAAATTAATAGCATCTAGCGTTCACGTAATTCCCATTCTCGAATAATAATTTTTCCCGCATCAGAGATACACAGATACAGATACAGCCGGCTACATGACAAACAACTTCACAGCTTCACAACAGCTCTCACACATGACGTTCCTTCGTGGTTGACGTGATGGAGGAACCAAAAGAAAACCAACAAAAATTCTGTAAAATTCCCACAGGGACGGTCCGGGGTTTTCGTCCAAAAATCGTTCGTCAATCAGAGCGGGTACGCGATCACATTCATTTACATATTTGTCAGCGGGCATTAGCTCATATATCAAACATAATGTTGCTGCAACATGTATATGTATGTTTTGTTTGTCAACAGGACAATTAGTTTTTAAAGTTTATTAGTGGATTTTTGTTTTTCTTGTTTGGATATATTGGGAGTATCTATTGGATGAGTGTTTGGTGGCTTTGTTAGCAGGGAATTGGAGTGTTAATTGAATTATTGAAATACAAAGCTGTAGATGTGTAGGAGAGAAAATTAGAAAAGTTAATTAGCGAGTTGTGTGTTGAAATGAAGTGAGAATGCAGGCGGTTGTTAATTTGAATTGAGTTCATGCAATAGTTAATTTAGCCTTGTTTCCAGTTTGGGGCCTAGACACGGTTGGCAGGCCTTGAGTGGAGACATTTCATTACCTCTTGCTACACATGCCATCGAAGTGGTGCAAAGAAGGTGCTGAATACAGTAGACGCTCGATGTAGTGAACTAATAAAAACCGAGCCTGTTCACTGGAACGAGCGTGGACTCCTTGAAGCAAATTTCATCAAAATGTGTATATATTTACATACAATACATCGAACATAGAATATACAGTGAACTATTGATAATTTGACCCTCCATAATTCGAAAACCTCTATAAATAGAAGTACTGCCTAAGTTCAATGAGAAAACCTCTATTAATCGAAGAAAAAATATGCAATTTGCCCTCTTCGTTAATTCGAACTTATTCTTGTGCAACATAACCTAAAAACTTCTCTAATTCAAACTTGTTGGCTTTTTTTACCTCTATAATTCGAAGTTAAGTCTTTTTGTTTTTACGCAACTGTTCGTTGAAGTGCGTATGCAATGAAAACTTGTCCCCTGTGTATTCATTGTTCAGATGGTTTACAGTAGAGTTTACAATTTTAACATTCTAAACGAACTTTTATAGAGGATAGATGTCGACAATGACGTTTTTTCAGCTTTAATCATGATCGAAAAGACCCTAGACCGAGCTCGTTTGCAGTCGCTTACTCAGAAGAAAATTACAGATTTTGTAATTTGTATACAAAAAATTATAATTTCTTTAGGTACAAAATAAAATTAAGTTTTCTAAAAATCTTCTTTTTTTTCTCTCTGAAACCTCCGTAATTTAAAAACCTTTGTAATTCGAAGTTTTTCCCGGGTCCAATGAAATTCGAATTATCGAGAGTTTACTGTAATTATTGTAGAATTTTTTTTTTTGCAATTACTAAAAAACAAGCCAATATTTATTGAACGGAATATTTTATTTTTAACAAAAACAAGCAAAAGGCAGTTTGCATTTGTACTACAAGCAACCTCAAACTGCGTAGCATATCGTCGTTCCAAATACGAAGTGGCGTATCTTCAAAAATTGACATTTTGAGATATTTGGCGTGTATTATCTACCGATCGTTATTTATCATCACACGAAGTGGCGCACTTGTATCTCAAACCTTTTTAATTTTATTAATACTTACAGTTTTGACGTAAATGTTTTTATATGTTTTTTTCTTTTGGCTCTACTGTAAAGTTAAGATTTTGAACATACGCCACTTCGTGTTTGGAACGACGATATAATCGGGCAAGACACTCGCACAACACGATGAGTAGAACAAACTGTAAATTTGGACGATTGTATATGGGTATGCATATCTATGAACGTACATATGTACTTCCCAGCGGGCCTATCTGGCGACTGCATGGCACTAAGGAGTTTTAACTGTTTTTTGCATGCTGTAAAGTTCTAAGAAAATAAAAAACTTAAGTTCACTGTAGCGAGATATTTTTTGTTCACAATTTACAACAGTCTGTATAAAATATTGTGTGTTCACTATATTGGATTGTTCACTGTATCGAGCGTCCACTGTATTTGTCATTACGATGGACATCTGAAACGAATTTTGTTCCATGATCTGGAACAGAGATAGATTACTTCAGGCAAATAATTCATACCGCAAGGTTCCGTCTTGAGTTCACTGTTATTTACCGTTATGAATGATAAGATATTTCTATTACCAGAAGAAGCTAAGATTAACAGGATTTAGAGACGATAGCTTCACAGATGCGATTGCCGAATTATAGAGATTTTTGTAAGCAGGTTTGAATCGGTGGGCTACACGGAAAAGGAAAAAGAGGAGCTGTTCAGTAGCACGGAAAACAAAACAACAAAATCGCATAGAAACTCATTGTGAAATAATAATTTAAATATCATTTGAATAGAATGGGACAAAGAACACGGGCGAAGATATCCCTAAAGAGAGAAAGATTGCTGTAGTGGTTTGAAACTCAGACGTCGTTTCAGAAAAGTCCAGATAACTGGGGTGATTTTTATTATTTTTGTTTTGGCTTCTGTTTCACAGTACTTTTTACCTCACCACCTGATGTCATGGGCCTTAATCGTTCAACAGAGCCATATGATCAACATATTGCCAGTGTTATGCCTTCGCAATAGTTTTCCCACAAGATTTCTCGATTGATCGGACTGACTTTATATATTTCTATCATATTTATCATATGTATATGTATTATATGACTCAGGGTTATTCTCAAGTGCGAATTGTTCAAATATCAAGGATCTATGATCAATAGCGAAGCAACCTGTGATGACGACATCAATCATCACGTAAGTAGTGTGGATGAAATGGCGGGAAAACTTCGCTGTCTTTTGTGACCGAAAAATTCTCCATAGAGAAAGGCTCTACACCGTATTGTGCTTCCAGCACTCACATACAATTCACAATTTTGGACAGTGTACAAAAAGCATGAGAGTAGCGTAGAGAGCAGCTGAGAGGAAGATGCTTCGTATGACACCAGGAGTGACAAAGTTTGATTGAAATTCGAAGATCCGTGGAAGCCTTTACGACAAAGAAACCATATCACGAAATATAAAGGTCGACTAGCTCAGCTGGTATTACTTAGGTGGCGCTACAGTTCGGGGTGAACATGGGGCTCAACCAACAAGCAACCAGCTGGTATTGCCATGTTCAAAAAAGAGATCATTTGCACCCAGTCAAAAAGAAAATATCAATGAACGTTCCCCTGATATCGCGGAAGAGAGGCATACCTGAAAACGCCTAGATCACACAAATGTAACAACACAGGCAGATCAGTAGATATACAGTGAAGTGGGAGGGTTATGAACTCTTGTGCTTCGATCATAACCTCGGAGAAATAGGAACAAGAAGAAGTATGCTTAGTCGAATGCTGTGATGGAACATGCGAACTAGGGGACAATGGAACCTCCATCGCATGCTCATATCCACACCGATTTAATTTTCTCACTTGGCGGGTTCTTAAACTCAGAGATAAACCTATAAAGTCACCTGGATGAACTGCCAACCCTAAGGAACATAGTGAAACATGTTATATGAGTACAAGTAATTAAAAAAAAAATCTACTGCTTTAAAGCAAGGTTATCCATCTATTCATAATCTTTTTGGATTAAGCTACTCACACAATTAGCCCAGAAATGGCCTTTTATATGTATATATCACAGAATCTAACCCAAACTACCCAACGAATTTGGTGTTATCTTTGTAGCTTCTAATAATTATATTCCCCAGGTCGCCGAGGTAATCGAAGAGATGAGCCCCCAGATAAAGCAGTCTTCATTAGGTTAGGTGCAAGGGATGTGAATTGTTTTGTTTTACCTATTCATCCCTAGAATATCTAGCAGGTATCGTTTAAGAAGAGACTAAAACTCGTTGTGCCCGGGTAGTGTCCTTTGTGTACCGTCTTGTTACATTGCAGAAAAATACGTAATATCTGTAAGCATTAGAACAGCGTCGACAGGTCGATGACTTAGTGGGGGCTGCGGCGACGAGAAGATTCACAAGGACATCACCCACTTTCTCTGCCACTGCCCAGGCCTCTACCACCTTAGAAATAGATATACTGGACAATACTTCTTTAAGGATTTAGAAGAATTGTCCAACAGACCGATCAATGACATCGCAAACTTCATCAAATCCTCTGGATGGTTTGTACCTCGGACACAGTAAGTACTATATGCTCTCTTTTTCTATCTTCTTTTCCCCCAATGGAATCACAATGGGTCTATACTGACCTGAGTGCCCACTAACCTAACCTAGCCCAGTCATAAAATAAATGGAAAGGAAAACCAGACACACTACTAGGATAAAACTTTAAGTACAGGTGGCGGTCTCTAAACAAGAACTAACTGACTACGCTAGAATTGAATGATAAGATAAATGTTAGGTATTACAACTGCCACTACCAAACAGAGAGCCCAGCCCGAATAGACTGAAATATCCAAACCTGGCTTTCTCTGCTCCTGTAGACATTCATTATAATATAAGCATGTCGAGTTGAATAATGCCGCGTCTGAAAGCGGGTATCGAGGTAATCCTTGACTCATATGAGAGATGTAAGCGAAATGTTAAAGACCATTTTTGAGAAAAATGGGTTTTTATTTAAAAAATTTGTCTTAAGTAAGGGTTCGAGTTTGTATAACTATGGGTACTGGATTATACTTGTTGTATTGAAAGCCAGATCACATATTGGAGTGGATAGTAGTGACACAGACATTTTAGCTGCGAAGTGCGTCACGGATGTCATCTGAGTTATGCGTTGTGAAGAGGAAGAAATGAAAAGAACCACACCCTCTGGGCATCTCCCAATGCTGAATAGAGCAACAGTACGTCACCGGATTTTTTGAACTGAATGGTCTAAGCGGCTTTAGATATATTCATGAATTCCCTTGCATGATATTGTAAATTCCGAGAATATCTCGGGAAACTAAGTTTTAAAACCGATAGGACATGTCCTTAAGAAACTCTGTAAGACAGACAACGAGATCCTTCATCTCTAAGCCCGATCTGAGAGTTATTGAGTTTCTAAGAGAAGGTATGCTAGATAAAACTGAGAACATATGTAGGGGGTAGCATCCAGTTAAGCAAGCGATTGAGCAGAGTAGTGATGCGCAAAATAGAACTGAAATGTTGTTGAATGCATAAGAACATCGGAAGCAGATAATTGAAGCAACTAATATAGATATGGTCGCGGAGGAGCCCTTAATGGGCCAACGGCAGCGCTTATACTCCCGTAGTAGACTACTGGCAACGGTGTACCTGGCCCCGAATCATAGGGGCATAACAAAAGGAATTGGCCCTCCAGGTTAGGGGTTGTGCCGTCGGGTAAACTTTCCTACCACGTAAGAACCTTATGGTTACGAAGCAACCAACAGCCTCGGATACGGATGATTTTACTGTTGATGACCCAAACAAACGTAAAAAGGAAAACAACCTTCGTGTTTGCACGTAGAATGTTAGGTCCCTCTACAAATCACGTGCAGCCAAACAACTTGCGGAGGCCAAAGACTGCTGCAAAGTAGACACTACCGCCATCCAAGAAGTGCGATGGGCTGGGCCGAGCAAAAGGAGGATGGAAAACTGCGACATCTCCTACGGCGATTGCTACAACAAGCACAGCGTCTATTCGGGAGCGGATTGGTTATTACAGGCAGACTTAGCCTCATGACTCTCCATATCAAGGCAAAATTCGCCAACATTAGCCTAATATGTGCTCACGCCCCTCACGAGAAGATGGACGACTTGACAAAGGATGACTTCTACAAGCTCTTGGAGAAAACGTATGAACAATGGCCTAGCCACGATGTTAAAATTGTCTGTGTGATTTGAACGCAAAGTTAGGAAAAGAGGACGTCTTTAGTAGCATGGTCGGAAAGCACATCCTGCACGACACCACATCCGACAACGGATTCAGGTTAGTCGACTTTGCGACGGGACAAAATGTTGTCGCAGCTAGTACGCGGTTTCCACGTTTGAATATTCACGAGGGGACGTAGCTCTCCTTTGATCAGAAAACCGTCAACCAAATCGACCGCATTGCGATCAACGCAAGGTACTCTTCCAGTATTCTGGGTGTCCGGACTTTCCGAAGAGCCAACGTGGACTTGGATTACTACATAGTTATAGCCAAGGCACGGACGCGGATATCCAGAATATCCGGATATCAGGCTACAATCGCAAGAGACCATCAGAACCTTCCGATCGAGTCTCCCATAATCTCAATCAAAGTCTTATGCCGCCAGTAGTAAACGCAGAAGACTAGTTGCAGCATTACCAACAAGCCATCAGAGATGCTGCCTCTGCCTTACTGGGTTTCTCTCGGCCACCGAAACGAAACTCCTGATTTTATGAGAAATGCTGGCAAGCACATGCAGCAAAACAAGATGCGTACAAGGCGGCGCTGCATAGAAGGCTTCTTGGCCAGAACGCCACAATAGACAGATATAATTCTGAGGTAGTAAAGAGCTTAGCCTACCAAGTCTCTATGGTGAGCTCTGCAAATGACAACAGTGTGGAGATCACACGAAGAATTAATATTGCCAATCGCTGTATCTATGTGCTAGGAAAGCAATACAATACCCTATCTCGTACTACTAAGGTAACTCTGTATAAGACACTAATCATCCCAATCCTGCTGTACCGCGCAGAGGCATGGACTTTGTCAAAATTGGATGAGGATGCCCTTGGTTACTTTGAGGGAAAAGTCCTTCGAGTGATCTTTGGTCCCGTCTGAATAGACGGTGAGTGGAGGTGAAGGTACAATGCAGAGCTATACGGCATGTACAAGGACATCGACTTAGCCACAAGAGTTCACATACAGCGACTAAGATGGATGGGTCATGTAGAGCGGATGAAGCCCAACATTCCAGCCCGCATGGACGGCGCAGTAGAGGATGACCTCGCGGTATGTGGTGCAAACAAGTGGAGGGGTACATCAACCAACTTGGCGTGCGCCACTGAAAGCATCTGGCTCGTAACCGGGCTGGAGAGGTTTGTTGGTTGAGGCCCAGGTCCACCCCGGACTGTAGCGCCACCATAGTAAGTAAGTAATGTAAATGAACTACTCTAAGCACAACAAGTTAAAAGGACCACACAGTTGTCTCTGAATGTAAGCCTGCAGACCCGAATGATATTATGTTATAAAAGAGAAGCATAAGAACTGTATTTATTCTTAAATTTAAACGTATTGTTAAGAACCGCTGATATGCTTAGCATATCTTCCTCAAAGCAATCGTAGATTAACAGATTGCGTGCTGCACTATGTCAAGTGATTCACTGGATTCATTGAGCAAGTCTATCAAATTGGGTATTGAATATCATACACATAATTGAAGTTTAGCAAATATAAGTTAAGGAAAGGTATTATACCTCTTAGTGGCCGTCTCTCTGAAAGTAAACAAGGAATGTCTTTAAAATAGTTGCAAATCTGAGGAAGGTAGCATTGAAGATTTATCTTTAAAAAACCCTAATTCGCCATGATATTTTTAAGACATTAGAAACCGCAAAGTTTCTTTTAATGGAAAATTTGCTGACGAAAAGGGTGAGCTTCTGTTTAATCGTTACTGTACGATTTTATAATATGTACATATAATCCTAAATAGTCTGCCCCATATCTTCAAACTCCAACACAACATCTTTGCAATGTACAGACAGCTTGGCCTCCCAATTATTTCTGAGAAGTATTTCTTCAATCAATTCTCAATAACAATCTGCTTGCCCATTCAATTGAATTCTTAGAATTCATAAAAATATTGAAACGATAATTTCCCTCGAAATTAACCATATGTCCCACTTCATTCACAGATATCTAATTATCCATCTAAAATATTTTTTTGTATCTTTTAGTTGTTTTGGTATTTAGCAGACATACAGCCACAAGTATCTCAAATTTCCAAGTGTCCCAAGTACCCTTGCACAATAATTCAACGGATCTTCAAGACAAAAAAAAAAAAAGGATCGTTTACCCCCTGACATGTGTTTACCAAAACAAACCTCCCTCCTTATTCACTAAATGAGATCCTTACAGATCTAAAAACAAATTGCTTACATGAGTTAATGATCAGAAATGGTTTTGTCCGAGATAAGAAGTTTTATGTTACAAATGTATGACCACCAATATACCTACTTGAGGTTGAAACGAGGGCAATGGGAACATGAAAAACAGGTATTTGTACGTTCCCACACGAGGCGACATAATAATACAAATTTATATCCTCTTAAGTGAGACAAGAAAACAAATTAATTATTATAAATTGCCAAGAATGCAAATTAAGCCAACTTAATTATTGGTCCATTCCTTAGTCGCGCACCACACTGTCACTGGCGTCAAAAAATTGAATAGCAAGATACTTTATTTGCCATTTCAGAAAATACGAAATACGACCATAAATCACACGATTTTAAATGTGTTTTTGTGTAGGCAGGCCGGCAGTCAAAATTCCGAACTTCTGTTTCGGTAGCTCGCTGATACAACCACCACCGGACCAGCCCATACATCATAGATACACTTTCGCCTCATTAGTTGAGTAATAACATTTAATCATTTAAAAGGTCATTAGGCAAAAAGTAACAACGCTGGAATGTTAGATACTAATTACAACGGAGTATCTATTATCTGTCTACAGTCATCCGACGAGATCGGAGCTGTATAGAGGGTGTGTATGTTGGGGGCGTAACTATTAGTATATAATGAAGCTGCACTAAGTGAACAGTGAGGGTTAATTTGTTTTCGAAATCGGAGGGGCGCACCGAAATTCGAACCCCATACATAGGGTATAACACACTAAGGTGTTATTATGACAAACATTTTGCGTTATCTACTATGGCACTGGCTTATCGCTACTGAACCATGATTAATGGCAATTTTAATTGGTAGTCAATTATTCTATGCAGTAATTTCCGTGAGTTTAGTCTGGTTAATTAACAAAAAAAAATAATTGTTAAAATATTTTTCGTGTGCTTCACTTGACTAACTGCTCGAGCACGTTCAAATACACATACCATATACTTTGTATCTATGCAATTTGTAGGAGAATTTTTTCTATTAACAGAATATTGATTGAGTGTAAATAGGTATGGAGTCACGCGAAAAACTCGGATTGCTGAAGGTGTAGCTAGAGTGAATGGCATTTACTTTGGTTGTATCTCACAATTGATTTATTAATTGAATTAGTAGCGTGAGTGATTGTGGTCAGTGAAGAGGCAAACTATCTAATTGATGGGTGGATTTTATAGACCTTAAACGGATAGTGCACCTACTTAATTTTAACGCAGGGGAATTTGTTTTTCTTTTTAATTTGTAAAATAATGTTGATACAAAGCTATTTCAATCGATTTGTGGTGGGATAAGCTAATGCCTAACAGAATTAAACTTTTTTTTTTATTGTGAAGACAACTTAGTAGAAAATGAAGATGTTCCCAATAATCATGAGGCCGGATTGCATCATGTATCTTTGAAGGTTGCCTTAACAGATAAGTAAAACAAACTTTGTCGAGCTCAATGAACTGTACCGATAATATACATGAAGCCAGACCAAGGTGAAAACGAGGACACATATTTGCTGTGGAAAAAAGGGGATGCAACTGAAATGGACATCATCTGAAAGGACAATGTAAAAATATTGTCACGAATTCATGTATTCAATACATGCTGCAGGAGGTTAGACCTGGAAAACAATAGAATATGCTTATTCTCCGATGTAATCGCAGATGCTCCGACGCATAGGTAAAGGACAGACTCCCATATCTATTATAGATTAAACTGTGCTTATTTGTCTAGGTCAATATAAGTCAAACGAGATAGTTTAGCACGAGGGCATTCTCGGTCATTAAATCCCTAATTCACACATTCATTCATTCATTCATTCGCTCATCAAAAAATACAAATATTTGGCGCAACAGCTCTTTAAAGTGCCAGGGCCTAGCTTCTCGCAACTACTCATGTTGTGTGCCTTATATTTTTTACACGACCGGAAGGGACCTACAGTTTAATGCCGGATCCGAACGGCGATTTGAGAAGCTTTCTCGTGACAACGCTCATCATCATTCGCTCATCAATTCACTTATTTTTTCATTCAGAGTAATGTAGTCGTAGAACGTTGCTTATTGGGGTTGGAAATAAGTGTGAAGGCAGTCAAAACGTTGCCTATGTCAGAAAAGAAATACTATTAATAAACAAGGAGGAGGTCCCAGAAGGAATATGTAACCAAAGTCAAGAGGCTGCATTGTATATACAACTTAGATAGGTTCCCAGAAGAACTATGCTATTTCAAAAAAAGAAACGTAGAAAAGCGTTACAAAATCCTAAGAATGCGAAAGTCATGCCATTGATACAATATTGATACCATTTTGATATAATAGAGTAGTAGTTGGCATCGAACTTGAAACACAATTTTTACCGGGAGTTTGTAAAGCATATAAGCAGCATCACATAATTAAGGGGCTGAACTCTAAAGCTCTCCAAGCTTCTTCATCATATGGAATCTCTTCCCCATTTATTCATTTTTGAACTGATTTGTGTAGAAATGGAAATTTTATTCAAAGGAAGTAACCTCTCTCTTAGGGTATGCAAAATAAAATCCTCATCTTTATTTGACTGTTGCTTATGTTCGTTAATTTTTGTGTAGATTCGTTTTTAAAGCACAAATGACTATGATAGGATATGACTCTCCAGTCCCAATACCTCCTTTACATCAGAGTAGTAAAGAATATACTTACAGGTTGCGGTGGGTAGTGTGTTTGCACGTTAACCAGTGTATGCAAGTTCATACCCCCGCGGGGAACACCAACATCCAAGTTTTTCAGCCACTGCACACCACAGAAATGTTCCTGGTAGTATCATACAATGGCCCGTCACGAGTCTGAGTGCTCTGAGATTTGGGGGTCCTTTTTATGAAAAAAAAAGATACTTGTCTTATCAGAATAAAGGGTATCATTTAGTTTACCATACCAACTTTATATACTCCTGGAAAAAAAAACTAAGTATCAAAGCATGTGCGAAATCTAAACATTAAGTCATACGCAAAGCGACTTATGATATCAAAGAACTTATAATGGACTTTGAAAGCTAGACTTTGTCTAATTAAATTACTTTGAATATCAATAGCTTTCTAAAAAATCGGCTGTATATGATGACTGAAAATGTAACAGAATTGATTTGGAGATATGTATACAATACAATAACTTAACTTTTCTACAACTTGTTGTTAGTAGATTTTTTTTTTTAAACTGAGGTGGTATCTACATTTCAAACAAAAATTAGAAGGGGGAATCGGCTAAGGTGATTTGTGATAAGTGATAGTCATATTTTTAGTTTTTGCTCCATGTAAGGAGATAATTGTTTTCATAATCACATTTTAGTGATCGTTTTCTTGTGACAGCTTAACCGGAGCCACTTTCATACATTCTCTTAGGTCCAGAGACCAACAAAATGTTCAAGCCGTGATGACGAGGACAAAGAAAGTTATAGAAGTGTGCCCCTTCTAAGGACCCAACTAAGAAATAAGTCAGATATCATTGCGCTACCAAATGCAATGCAAGTGTGACTATTTTCTTATTTGATAAAACAACAAGCATTCGCTGATTCTTATCATGTTGTTTAGATTGTTAAAAAATGTTCGACTTTCAGAACAAGCATTTTTGTATGTTTTGGGTGTGGATGACTTGCTAGCTGGAATAAAGTCTTTGCACATTCCACCCATTCTTCAGCTGGCATCAACTTTAAACCTTCTTAAAAGTGGTGGCTACTAACGACAAATTGGCGCTGAATGAGTGGCGCCAATGGGATAAAGTGCCATAGCTAAAATCACGGCTAAAGTCATAAAAACAATGCAGCTAAAATGATGTCCCTAGCATATAAAGTTCCTACCATCCCAAACCACCAAACTGTTTTTCTGAGAAAAATACAAAACACCTGAATAAATGAAATCAAAATTGAATTTCTTTACGTTTAGATAGGACAAGAATGAACAATGACAGCATTTTGACATTTTGAGAAGTCAATTGCTGCCAGCTCCTCCAAATTTTTTGGTGATCACTATACACAGACCAACCAATTTTTCTGATCGCTTTTGATTATCAGAAATCACACTATCACCTATCACCTTAGCCGATTCCACCCCAGTATTTTTGTGAAATGAGAATCTTGTATATCAAAAAAGACAACTTGAATCAATTTCTGAAGATGTGTGCTTGATCAAGGAGATGTACACACAAATAACAGAACTAGACATGCTTTCACATTTTGACTTCTTTTTAGACCCCATACAGTCTGCGAACCATCGTTTTCGAAACTCTATAGTGCGTTTTACATTTTGTTCAACTCATGCCCAAAAACCTAGGTTTTGCTTGTATGTCTAAGAAATGCTTACATACATGTTTTCGACTGTTAAGCAAGATATTTTGTTCTAAAGAAACGCCTAGCCATAAATCTTTGTGGGTAGGGATCGAATTGTGTCCATTATTGTCAGATTTAGATATCCTAACCTAAAAAGCATAATTTTGTTTCCAATAACTAACCGTCGTCGTATTTTTATGCTGGCGAGTAGGTCTTTAACGACAATACTTCGCCGTTTTTACCAAATCACAGAATGAATCTTCTAGAACAACTAGGTATCAGGCTGTTCTACAAAACAGTTGGTGGTTTGGAACAGAACATATTTGGTTTTGTTGTCTAAATAGCTATCTCAAATTCTTTATGCCATGATAGATCGTTCTGTTGTCAATAGTATTTCACACTAATAGTTATGCATCTCGGGATAGTTTTCTTTGCTATCGGAGACGTCTCCTCGCTTTCATTACTTTCTTCTGAATGAAGTCCAATAAGAAATGTGTTGGGTCACAAGAATTCTTACGGAAACTCTTTGAGCTGGGTTTTGTTTTCCATCCAGAACGTAAGCGACATAATATTAGGTTTCCTTTTAAACTACGATTCAAGTAGCGAATTTGAGATCAAAGTGAATCTTGCAAGACTTATTTTACTAGTACCCGTACAAGATAGATTTTCTTTTTGCAAAGATTCAGACTTGCAAGTACTTCTAAATTTTCAGATGAAATATTATAGTTGCACTGTTATCCTATTCGAGTCAAACATAAAATTTTACTTGTACGTATTTTTCAACGTGATGTTTTTAACAGTCAGAGTTGCGGCTTGTCGTTTTCTAAGAACACACAGTACGTGAACTATACGTCAGCATATTAAGCGGATGAACCCTTACCTAATTATCTTGAATTTGGTTGCACGACGATTGTGAACATTTTGAAACATAGCAATAACATTCTTTTTGTTGTACAATAAGGCTGAGGATAGCCAGGAGCCAGGTTAATCTCGAAAATAAGTAAATTTGAAGCTGAGAATCTAAAATTAAATAATATGTTAAATACCCAAACTATCTAATAGACACGATATATTTCGATATAGTTGAGATCAACTGACGGAAGGAGATGGAGACTAAAAGGATAAGTTCCTGATAATATAGTGTTTCGTCAAGTCAGATGCATCGAGGAAATGTGTCACTCTAAAATTTTAGTCTTTATTTCAAAATATCCTAAGGTTGACAAATGTGTTAGTCGTTCGCAATGATCTCACACTGGATATGCTGTCTCTTGTGTATATTAAGGACGCCTTTGTTGTGTAACGGATACGAGACTTTACAGTTCTAACACATATGGTATGTATGTGGGTTGCACTTCTTATAAGAACTTGCCACGAGTTCGTGCAAAACTATTTTCTCGGATATACCTACTCGATACAAAATAATGGCTAGCAAATTAAATGCTATTTAGGTGGCAGAGAGAACGTGCTATCCAATTTCCCAAACTATTGTCAACTTATCACTTGAACTTACCTTCGGATTCATTGAAGTCCTTCGTTGTCATCTGAAACAGCGCATCCAGAGGCGTTCCATTGGGTTTTGTTTTTCCACTGCTGGCATTGCCTGCAGCTTGATTAGCTGCTGAAGATGATGACGAGGACGACGAAGATCCTGTTTGTTGCCCATTTCCATGCGAGGGCGAATGACGGCTATGGCCGCTGTGATTTTGTGGATGAGCATCACCCGATAGGCGATTTGCTGCTATTTCCGGCGAACAACAATCACTAGCTGCTGAACTAGATCGTTCTGAACCACTCTCCGACGGAATAATATCCATTCCCATGTGCCTCAGTAATTGAGCCTGAGCATTGAAGTGTTCTTGCAACTGGCGATGATAGTCCAAGGCTAAACGCTGCTCATAGTGCAACAAAGCTGGTGGAATGAATGGCCTAACAGCGGGAATGGGTCCCAATAAGTGATCCCATGGGCGAACAATCTGTGTTGCTGGTATCAGAATCGGGTGGTGGGCTGCTGCTGCGGCTGCCGCTGCCACATCAAGCTGGGGATGTGGAAACGCAGCCGACGCTGCAGCTGCAGCAGCATTTCTTGAACTCTTGTCGTGCCCAAGAATGTCAGCAATTGAGAAACTTTTCACTCCTTCGATGTTCGATTTCTGATTGGTTGTAGTTGCCGGCGGTGGTATCGCTACTGGCGCTGGTGGAGGCGGCGGAGGTGTCGGACTCTCGGAGCGATCCCGCGAGTCAACCATTTTTAATCGTTTCAGAGGCTGAAAGTATTCATCTCGAGCAGCTAATTGCAACGGATGATGCTGCGAATGATGATGATGATGGTGATGATGTGGCAGCGGACTTGGAGCACCAACTGAAATTTCCGATTCAGCTGGACTCGGTGGTCGTATAGTCGGTGGACAAAGCATTGTTAAATTGTTCTAAAATCACTTTAAATTCACTAATCTTCACAAAAGATACTCGATTAATTCACAAATATTCGCACTTATCTATCACTGAAGTCAATTAATTAATCTACCAGATGTCACTAAGTAACAAGTATCTCTTTAGCTAAACTACTCCACTTAACAGGAGTAAAACACACAACACAAGTTTTTCTTGTTTTACAACACAACAAAAGCAAAAAAGTATCCGTCTGTCTTTTCTTTTTCAGGTTTCCAATTTTTTTTATTTTTTTTTCCTATATTACGTCAAATTTGAAAAATCCATACGACCTTTCACAACGACGATTCACAATCAACTGTTCACAACTAGATTCAAGATTGTTAAGCAGCAGCAAACACAGCTAACTAGACAAGTCTGTGATTCCCACTTAGCATTCCATCTCGTTCGCATAACCAGCCGACAGATATATCCGGTTTTTCGTACTAAAGGCACAAGAGTTAGAGGTAGAATACGGAAAGGTGTGCGCCGGACAGAGAGAGTCAAATGGTTGTGGAATTCCTCCCCCTTTTCTGGTTAGGCGGGTTGGCATGGAGTATACACAATTGGAAAAAAGGCGTTTGGATTTGACATGAGCATCAGCCAATGGTAGATGCGGTCGCAAACGCAATGGTGGTTCTGCTTGGGTAATTATGGCGATCATCAGCGTGGCCCTTCTTTCAAGTTCTGTTTTCCTTTCCTTTTATTTTGTTCTTCGATGGTTGTTCTTCAGACACTTTTTCTTTTAAATAATTTACAATGACATAAATATGTTTGTTTCAACCATTTTCTTTATACAAATCATCATTTAATAGCAAGAAAATTAAAATTTCACCTAAAAGCCATCGAGAGCCCCTAATTTTCTACCATAGATACTTTTTTATCTAAAAGATACTTTTATATCTTGTGGATTCTTTTGTATCTTTCTTACTGAAAACCAATCTAGAGTAACAAGAAACTACTTAGCCTTAAAAATTTCATCTTTACACACAATCAAACATCTCACAGATACTATAGATGCACAGCGAAGAAGAGGCCAGAGTCACTCCACGTCTTGCTTCCATCCTTGTTCAGCTTATACGCTGACTTTCGGTGGGTTGGTTAATTGACGCCGCTCGGGTGAATTATCTGCCAGGTACTTTTTTTGTACGGATTTCGTATCCAGATACATATTTGTTTCTCATTCGTATATGTATACATACAACTCGGCATTGTCGGTGTTTTGGGATAATTAGAAGTAACAATATGCGGTGCCGTTTGAGTTGTTCACTCAATTGTTGTGCACTCTGTCAGCGGGCGACGGCGCGGCGGCTGGGGGGAGGACATAATGATGAAAAGCTATCTGTTTGGTATAACCATGTGACGGTTGGTTGGAGCAAAGAGGGGGGATCGACTGACTATAATACGCCCCAAGCATACGTTTAACATAAACTTTTAAGTGTTTTGAATATTTGTTCGAGTCGAACAGCTCCCCTCTCGTAGGTATATACAGATGGATTCCATTTCACATCGTGGTAACGACTTTGGTTGTCCAGTTGAAGAATAAATTGATATCCATAATTTACCTACTCTGTGTGTCCTAGTATGTGTGTGTCAGTTGCCCAACTATTAATTGTGATTTTCTGATTGATGAATTGATTGGATACATTGTGGGGGCTAAATGGGTGGGTTGTCGATTCCTAGGTGGGCCGTTTGTTGGTGGCTACCAATTTTATTCTAACCCACACAAACCGACAACTACGCGGCGCTTAATTTGCTTAATTAATACACACAAAATGAATATCTATAAGTGAATATGTGTGCAGATAATTAAATTAAATTTTATGACTTTTGTGTGGCATTATGTTCGCTTAAGTGGAAACTTTTTTTTTAATTGATGGCTGAGAGGTTAAAATTTATTGAGTGGTTGAAAATTTATTAAAAAAAAAAATAAAAAATTTGCAAATTTGTCACATCAAGGATGGTCACTGTTTCTCGTTGTTTGTTGTTTTCCAGCGCTGCTTTTGTGTGAATGCTAATTGCTATTATTAAATTGTTTAATAAGGTGGACACATGGATATGAACATGTTATTTACTTATCAGCGACATCGTTAAGTAAATTTTAATTGCAAATGTGATTAGAGAGCTGAAGTGGTCATGAGTTATTGCATGTGAAACAGGAAGTTCAAAACTGGAATAATTTTCTAATCGCTTTAAATAGATACTCTTGAATGCATTAAGGGTGATTAGTGGAGTTTATGTCTACCTATTGTGTACACAAATCAATTAATTGGATTTGAAAAATGTGCTGACATTCTTTACTAGTTGTCTTTAGTTTGACCTTGACTTTTCGTGTTACGGTGTCTGAAATAGATAGATATATTTGCCGGTTTAAATTTATTAGCGATACTTATGTACAAAACTATAAACATAAATTTGTACTGATTGGCAGAAAAATGTAACACTTTATTTTTGGAAGAAAGTTGAAAAGTAGGTGGAATGAGAAATACCTAACTGGCGTTCATAATAAAAACAATATTTAATTTGCACCTTTAGATGTTTATTTAGCTTTTAAGAAAGTTTTTGCGGTTGTTTAAACAAGAATCTATTCTAGAGAATGTCGTGGCTTTAAGCTGAAACACATTTGCCTGGTGACAAAGAGTCTTTTTTGTTGGAAGATGTTCCTTAATTTTTATATTAATTTCGGCATACCATGAACATATGCGCCTAGATAATAATGCTAAAGCCTAACCGTAAAAGTTAACAGGAATAAAAAAAAAATATTTGGCGCAGCAGCCCAAGTGCCAGGGCCTAGCTTGTCGGAACAACTCATGTTGTGCGCGTTATATTTTTCACCCGAATGGAAGGGACCTACAGTTTAGTGCCGTATCCGAAGGGCAATTTGTTTTGAGAAGCTTTTTCGAGATAACAATACAGAGAGAGTAGAGGATTTCCAGTATCTTGGAAGTATTGTCTCGACCGATGGTGGAACCGAACTGGATATACCTAACAGGATCGCCAAAGCAAAGTCCGCGTTCGGGATATTGTCCAAAATATGGTGAAGCAATGCAATCAGTTTGAACACTAAGATAAGACTGTTCGCTCCAACGTTGAATCCGTGCTGTTATATGGTTGCAGCTCGTGAAGAGTGACCAGTACTATCACCAGAAACCTGCAAAGGTTCGTTAATAGGTGCCTGCGCAATATCTTAAGGATTTTCTGGCCTAATCGTATCTCTAACGAACACCTTTACAAGAGAACGGGTCAGGAACCAAAAGGGTAAAACCATCCAACGACTGAAGTGGTAGAGGATTGGTCACAGGTTACGAAAGGTTGACAGTTCCATAGCGAACCATGTTATGCAATGGAACCCTTTAACTCAGGATGGCAGAAGACCTGGTGGTCCAAGGAGAACATGGCGCAGAACAGTCAAGAAGAAGGCACGCAGTTGGGAAAAAGTTGGGGAGAACCCAGACACATTGCCAGAAACCGTACACGATGGCGCGTAGGCATAGTAGAGGCCCTAGGACCCACAAGGGGATACAGGACATAAAGCAAATACTTGAGGTGGTAGATACATTATACTCGTGCATCAGTTAGTGCAGTGCACATTTTCAAGAACGTGATAATTATTTTTCTTTTTTATTTAGTTGTGCGTGTTAACAAACTTGTTAGTTTCTGCTATAATTTATTTGGAAGATGGCATTTTTATAATTTTGCATTTTTGTTAAAAGCATAAGGTATGTATTTTATGATGCAAAGGTTAAAAAGTATGAATATTAGTGTAAATAATGGGGTGGCCGACTGCTAGGACCCAATTTATTTCGAATTTCAGTCCTCGGCCTGGGATGGTCGAGCGCTAAAGAAATATAGGTACTAGGTATAGCTTAAATTTATCTTTCGACGTACAATATTGAAAGTCATTCATGCATTGCATTGATTTCACAGTTAAGCAAACAAAAGTTTTAGAAATTCTAGTGTTCGGCCAGATGCTTAAGTTGTCGGTGCACTGCTGGCCGGACTATTGGAATTACGAAGCTAACGTTCGACCGCTGAATACTATTTCAATTGGTATTGGCCTACTTGTATAATTTACTGCGATTTCGAATACCTTTTAGAAATCCAAAAAAGGAAAAAGGAACTAAGGGAGGAATCAAATCAAAATCAAAAATCTCGGCAAACAAGAACGACAATTAGGTCAAATAAAGTTGCAGATAAAAAAAAATGTCCTTGGCTCTTCGTGACATAAGAAAAAATAATTTGAGGGTATAAAAAGGCGCCAACGGAATCTTTCATGGGAGAATTTCTGAAGACGTTTAGCGGTTGGATTAAAATCTTAACATTTAGCAGACGAAGAAATGAAAATTAAAAATAGATAATTAATTTAAGTAAGTACAATTTTTTTTTTTAAATAAAACAATCTTCTAAACATTGTTCAGAAGATAATTAAAGATAGTAAAAGAAAAGCATCCTTCAAAGATTGCAGGCCTGGAAAAACTTGTTTTTTTTTTTTTTAAACGAAATCCTATACTTGCTTCTAGAGAAGCTGAAGGAATAAGTAAAGCCAGAGCAATTATTACTAAGGAATCGAAGCTGGTCCTTGGAGTTCACAGAATATCTTAAAAATTCAAGATACGAAGATACGAGTATGATCCGTCTCGAATATTGAATGGGGAAGAAACTAGCTTTTGTCGTTGTCCAAAAGCAAGTAAAGTTCTTGTACTGAAAGGATAAAAAAATATGTACCAAATAAGTACTGCTCACGAAAAAAACACGACCACTGTTCTTATTGTTTTTTTTTCTGAAGATAAAAAGATGCTTCCCACATGGCAATTGGTCCATATCTAAGACCACAAAAAAATATTGTCAATAGAATGCCAAAACATTGAGTTTTGGGGCGAAATGAAAGTGGATGAATAAAGACTGAGACTTTCTTTGAATACGTGGCTAATTATGTCGACAGGTAGCTTGAGCAAGAAAAAGGCTAAAAGGCCTGTTATATTATCCGTAGATGGGTATAGCCGATATTGCAGTGAAAAAAGCATCATAATGTATTCTTCGTCACACATATCATGTTATACAACCTGCCGATGTTAGCATTTTCAAGCATTTAAATACTAGTTGGCAACAAACAGTGCATTCCTGGCAAAAAGAGAATTCTATTCTCACAAAGAAACATTTCTGCAATCTGTTGCAAAAAGTATTTCTCTGTAATCTATATATATAAAAGAGAGTGACGTTAGTTACTACGCTTATAACTCAAGAACGCCTGGACCGATTTCGATGATTCGCACCAATTCGGACTGGTCTCCGGCCAAACAAGAAGAATACCCAAGAAAATTCCCGAAAAATCCCCGAAAAAAAAAATTATGGAGAAAATTCATTTTCCCATACATTTTGTATGGAGCGATTTTACGACGCCATCTTCATGATAGATGACGTTTATGTTTACGTTACGTTGTGACAATTTTTTTTCTTTGTGATTGCGTGCGCATCGACAATAAATTCAAACGTTAATTTCGGATTGTGCTATTAATTTTTAGGTGGGTTACTTTTAAAATCAATTCGAATTCGCTGTTCATTTCATTCTGATTGATCATTTTGGTGTGGAATTCTATTTTCAAACGGTAAGTTGCCAACGAAGATTTTGTGAGGTTATGACATTTGTGCACATATATGCATCGATAATTCCTTAATTGCTTTTGTGACATTCATTTCTCAGTGTTATTCACAATGCCGCGAGCCAGAAGATCTAATCTTTCGCATCGAACCCGTAATGCAAGTAGAGTTCGGAATATCGCCAATCAATTGAATACGGATGAACAAGAAATCGCACGAGAACAGCGCCGTGTTAGTATGGCTCGACTTCGTGCATCACAAACACAAGAAGAAAGACAGGCGGCAAATGAAACGGCTCAGTT
Source organism: Brachypalpus laphriformis (assembly GCA_945910035.1). Taxonomy (NCBI): domain Eukaryota; kingdom Metazoa; phylum Arthropoda; class Insecta; order Diptera; family Syrphidae; genus Brachypalpus; species Brachypalpus laphriformis. The sequence goes on from OX246754.1 coordinate 287,167,161, forward strand.
AACAATGAGAAATCGTCGAGCAAATCAAACAATTCAACAACGTGAAAATCGAAATCAACGCGTAAGAAGAAGTGCTTCAAGACGGTACACTGCTTTCCAATGAGTGATGGAGATGAAGCGAGCAATTTCAGAATTGCTCAATCCCGAACAAGCCATGTCATCAGGAAGATGATAGACCCATGGTCGAGATTTTGGCTATCAAATCGCTAAAAGTTGGCGAATCTACCGGTTTGGATGAAATCCGGCCAGAAATGCTAAAGGCTTTTGGTAAAGAGTGAGTGCAATGACTCTCACGTGTCATTAAAGTGGCATAGGAATGCGGTGAAACACCTGGTGATTGGCAAATGGGAGTGATTGTCCCTCTTTGTAAACAAGGGGACAAGAGATTGCGCCAACTACAAGGGTATATTTATTTTAAGTATCCTTGGAAGTCTTTGCTAAAGGTGTTAGAAACACGTGCCAGACCTTTGGTTGAGGATAGTTCAGAGGATTAACAATGCGTTTTTCGTCCCGGTAGAAGCAGGACCGACCAGTTATACACTCAGAATGATTCTTGAAAAGGCCTGGGAGCATGCTGAACGTGTAAACACCTGTTTTGTGTATTTGGCTAAATCATATGTTAGGCTATGATAAAGGCGATTCGGCATATACATATATACAAATTATAGAAGCTGTGTTCGGGTAAATGGCGGTAAATCAATACCCTTCATTGTGGGGGTTGGGCAGGGTGCCAAGGGTGCCTTTTGTCACCTCGCCTCTTCATTGTATATATGGACTGGATGCTGCAGTGCAGCTGTGGCAGAGAATGTTGCAAAGTGGGGGACTTAAGGATTAGTCATCCTCTCTTTGGGGATGATTTGGGCATCCTTGGTCGTTTATCGGAAGTATTGATTGTTTCCATAACGCCTATTCAGTACACTCTGCATGTTTGTAGAGTCTCAATGAAGCAGGTGGATACGTTTAAGTATCTCGGGGTCTTATTCACGAGTGATGGAAAAAGAAATGACGAGTTATTCAGTAGAAATGGCCAAGTTGGATCAATTTTGAGAGAGTTTGGTCAATCTGTTATAAGGAAGGCCGAACTTACCTATAGTGTTCAAACCTAATTATCGGTTTTTAACTTGGTATATGTTCCAACTCTCGCCTACAGTCGCGGATACAAGCTGCTGAAAGACGTTCCTTCGCGGTGTTGCGTAACACCAGAGTACGCGAGGCACTCAATGTAGAGCAGCTACTTTTTCGAACGGAATAATTTATGCTTTGACGGTTTCGTCGCGTATAGCGTGTCCCCAGCTGATTTCAAGACGTGCCATGATTGCCGCACCATCAAGTTAGCGACCCCTCGGTAGGCCTATAAATAGATGGTTGGATCGAGTCCGACATATCTCTTGGAGCCGTCTAGGGATTTCTTCAGATGAGTTGGAGTCGACGGCGGAGGTTCAAAAATAATGGAGAGTGCACCTAATTATCCTACCCTCGCGACCCTCATTAAGGATTAGAGGGTGAACTATTTTAATGACAAAACGGAGAGCGCTCTAAAGAAGTGTACTTGAAATCGCACATTTAAAGACCCAGCGAAGCGGGTACAACCAGCTAGTAAGAATATAAATGAAATTATAAACGGATTTCAGAAATGTGGTATGTACCCATTAGATCTGAATGCTGTGGATTATACCAAATATGTAGAGACGACTGCTATCAACGTTTGTAGTATTCAGCCTCAAATGAGTATCTCTGATAGGTATAACAGAATCCTGATAACATAGCTAAAGTTATATAACTGAAGCATAGAGCATATCAAAGGTATCATCTTGCTCTCCAGAGAAATCGAAAAAAACCCGCATTCCGGAAATATGGCCTGCCACCCGGAAAGATCATCTGATGTTCTAGCAGTTTAATCTCATTTTCCAGCAGAGCTATTTGGCGATCCGAAGAAAATAAATCCTGCTTATTCCCGCCCGAGGAGTCAAATTTTATTCTTTATTCTTTTTCTATTAATATACAATACGTAGGACTAACAAAAGTAATTTTAACTTTAGATATTTAATCTTCATCTTTTTTTAATTTCTCCACATAATTCCCATTTATTTCAATACATTTCCTCAGCCGGTAGATCCATCTTTTAAAATCCTCCTCTTGGAGCATTCCGATTTCGACATTGACTGCATTAATAATTTCCTCATTAGATGTGAAGATTTTACCCCTCAAATCTTTTTTTATTTTCGGAAACGCTAGATCCGGAGAATAAGGTGCTGGGCGAATTTCATTGACGCCCGAGAGCGCAAGAAAGTTGTTGGTTTTTTCAACAGTGTGCGCAGGCGCATTGTCTTGGTGCAAAAAGTAGCGGCGCAGCTCCTTTTTAGTCGGTGGCCTAGTAAATTTTGGAAAACTTATGGTAAGCAACTGTCAGTATACCACTTAGCAGTGACTGTCTGACCAGTTGTAAGCGCGATGACGGCGGCCATTTTCGCCCTGGTGAAGTACATCGACTTCATAACTTTTGTCGCTGACTTTTGTTGTTTGGCCTTTACTGAAGGATTTGCACAATCTGGGCTCCATACCATGGACTGCTGTTCGGTTTCCGGGTCGTACTTGAAAAACCAAGATTCATCACCTGTAACGATCTTATTGAAGCAGCTTAACTCTCCATTTTTAAACTTATCCAGGAAATATTGAGCAAAACGAACACGAGCCTCGTTTTGCTCTCCATTCAAAATTTTCGGAACCCATCTAGCTGACTTCTTCGAATATTTCAGGTGATAATTTAAAATTCATAGCACCGCCATGGCATTCAAGCCCAGTTCATCCGTTATCATTTCCTGTGTGCTGTGTCATCCTGGCATCTTTGTCAATTTTAGCCTTCACCAGGGCCAGATCTCTATCGTCGGTCGAGGATTCGGGCCGACCTTCACGAGATTCGGCCTCCACAGAAAAAAGTCTGGAATCTTCGAAACCACTTTTAAATAGTAACAAGAGATGGTGCATTTATTCCGTATGCATTTTAGCATTCATGTAGAATTTTGACTTGCGTGAGTTGACGTCGAAGTCCGAAGAGAATGGCAAAACGAATTTCTTCTTGTGTTGGCGGTGGAACTTCAACCGTGCTTATGTCACTAAATTTTCTCTTTCTCGTCTCCATTTTTATCTATTGTTCTGAAATTTCGAAATAAATATTGTTGGATTATAAGCTACAGAAATCTTCTTTTTTTTTTCAAAAACTATTAAATTGACATCAACTAAGCGAACTTTTGTTAGTCCCTACCCATGTTTCGGGATTCAATAACATTTTTAAAATTTTTTTTTAAGTAACTGCACGAGAGTAATATAAAAAAAGCTAGGTGACCGACGACTAGAACCTTTACTCTAACTATCGAACCGACTATCATTCAGCCTGCTCTTTTTGACATTAACATCACATGATATGAATAGAATGAAGCTTGAACAACGCTACCAAATAATCCAAATGGACTTTGATATTCAGTCATCGATTCGCGAAACTTATTGACAACTTCGTCATTTTTATGACACACATAATCATTCATCTAAGCAAGCCACCCATACAAAAATGTTGATGGATTTAGTACCACATACTCTTTAAATGCTGCAATAATGCCAACACGTCAAAGTGCAAAACGATCGAAATATGTCGATTCGTCGTCGGTCAAAGCAACTGGAGCTCTGTCCGTCCACCAAGTAGAACATTTTTTGGAAATATCTTAGCATGCACCCGTATAAAATATTGCTGATGCAGTAATTAACACCACGAGATCATTATGTGCGTCGTCCTTTCGGTGATTGGGTTCTAGAGAAGATGCAAGCTAACGCATTGTTTTATGTTCAGCGATGAGACACATTCTTGGCTTGACGGGTTTCTTAATCAGCAAAATGATCGCATATTTAATAAGATTAATCTAGAAGAGACCCAACAGACCCCATTACACTTTAATTCTTAAAAAATGAGGCATATTGATAACCAGGGATAGGATTTTGCTAACTTTGCTTTTTTTTTTTGCTTAATCGGAAGATAGTATCGACTTTACACAAACACGTTTCATGTCCTCCTGATTCCAAATATATGTATTTTATTTTGCCTTTTTTTGCCTTTTTTGCCGTTGTTGCCTTTTTCTGCCTTTTTTGCCTATTTTGCTTTTTCGCTAAAAAAATTGTAGAAAATGCGCGTATGCATACATGTATATCTGTGCAAACATGCTTCTTACTCACACTACGTAATACGCATACCTAAATTCCTAGACGCGTTAAAATTTAAAACGTCTAGTCCGTGGGTAGAGTCAACATGGAAATATGTACATGACCACAGACGGTTTGCACTTGTATGTGACCGCAGACGTTACTGTGTATAACTCTATTACATATTTCTTGTTTGTGTACAATACATAATATGCGGATTATTTTGCTCGGATTAAAAACATCGTCAGCGTTCTTGAAGACGATGCAAGCTGTGTTGTGTTTGCAAAGGAATTGATTGAAGATGAAGCAGTACAAGCGCAGCTGGCGTACATCAAAGTCAATTTTAGGTTTTTAGTCGACCGAAAAAAACGAATTTTCGAAGACTTGCAAAAAACAGGTATTTTTGAGAGTCTGTACTTATTATTTTAACTAGCATTATTCTGATCAAGGAACATCAATTGGCGAAGTGTTGCCGGTTTTAAAGAACATTCAGCAAAACTTGAAAAAAGCAAAACGCCCGATTGTAAAGCAAGTCCTGAAGAGGTTTACTGCCGTTTCAATGCAAATACGGGACTGAAAACTATTGAGCAGATAAATTCTGTAATGAACGGCGACTTGGATTCCAAACTTCCAGAAAATATTGATGAAAATAATGTTGAAAGCTTTAAATGGGCTCCACTCGTTTCAGCTGAAGTAGAAAGGTCTTTAGCTGTCTAAAGGCGCTTCTAAGAAAGAACCGGAGAAGATTATTAACAGAAATTTCAAAAAGCTCTTGGTAGTTCAATGTACTATAACTAAATGTGCATTTACTTTCCTTTTCTTATTTTTTTATAAATGCCTATTTTTTGCCTTTTTAAGTGTTTTGTTTTGCCTTTTTTACTTTTTTATGTCAACAAAATCCTAACCCTGTTGATAACATTCACCCATACAAGATATGGGGTTAACAGGTTGGCGCTACGTGTCATATGGTGACCGTAACAATCAAATTATTGCAATCAACAACAATAAACGTCTTGGAAGTCAAGATTGTTCGTGTTACTTGTGACATGCGACCACCATTACTTGAAAAAGTGACCCAAAATTGGACAGAATGCGCTTGCTCAACAATAGCTACCCATATTTTCGAAATTATTATTTTTAAATATTAGTGTCATGAATTGATATTTTGAACACAAAAGTATTTTTGATTCAAAGTCAATTTTGTGGGTTTTTTTTTTTTTTTTTAATTTAAAGCTCTATCGGGAAGGAAGGTGGGTGCCGTGCCGCAGTGATAAGTGCGTCGAACCACTTAGCGCGAGGTTCAATGTTCGAATCCCAGAAAACACCAACAAGTTTTTTCACGGTCCCACCTCTCGCGAACGTCTGACAAACATCCGAGAGTATTGTTGTCATGAAAAAGCTTCTAAAAAAAATAAAAAATTGCCAGTCCGATACGGCACAAAACTGTAGTTCCCTTCCATTCGTGCGAAAAATATAATGGGCAGAATAAAAGTGGTTGCGAGAAGCAGGGTCTAGGCACTTGATGAGCTGTTGCGCCAAATATGTATCTATGTGTATCGGGAAGGAAGTACATTTTTTTAAGAAAATCTGAAGGAGTACCAAAAAGCTTCCACTTACAGTAGTGTATTGCTTTCTTACTTACCTACTAAGGTGGCGCTACAGTCCGGGGCGGACCTGGGCCTCAACCAAAAAAACTCTCCAGCCAGCCTGGTTACGAGCCAGCTGCCTCCAGTTGCGCACGCCAAGTTGGCTGAAGTCTCCCTCCACGTGCCTGCGCCACCTACTGTGAGGTCGTCCTCTACTGCGCCGTCCATCCAGGGTGGAACCGAAGACTTTCTTGGCTATTACGTTGGGCTCCATCCGCTCTACATGACCCAGCCATCTTAGTCACGTATGTTAACTCTTCTGGCTAAGTCGATGTCCTTGTATAGGCGGTATAATTCGGCATTATACCTTCTCCTCTACTCGCCGTCTGATGCAGACGGGACCAAAGACCACTCGAAGAACTTTTCTCTAAAAGTAACCAAGGGGATTCTCATCCGATTTTGACAAAGTTCATGCCTCTGCGTCATACAACAGGACTGGGATAATTAGTGCCTTATAAAGAGTTACCTTAGTAGTTCGAGATAGGGCTTTGTTACTCAATATCCTTCCTTCTTAGCCCATAGAAACAACGTTTGACAAGAGTAATTCTTCGTGTGATCTCCCTACTGATATCATTTGCGGAGTTCACCATATAGCCTAGGTAGACAAAGTCCTTTATTACCTCAAAATTATATCTCTCTATTGTGGCGTTCTGCCCAAGACGCCGATGTTGGGTGTGCTTTTTTTTAGACAGCATATATTTTGTTTTGCTCTCATTGACCGCCAAACCCATCTTTGCTGTCTCGATCTCAGTACTCGCAAATGCCTCGCTGATGTATTGCTAGTTCGAATCCCAGAAAACACCAAAAAGTTGTTACACGGTCCCACCTCCCGCGAAGCGTCCGACAGACATCCGAGAGTATTGTTGTCTCGTAAAAGCTTCTTAAAACAAATTGCCCTTCGGATACGGCACTATACTGTAGGTCCCTACCATTCGTGTGAAAAATAGAACGCACACAACATGACTGGTTGCGAGAAGCTAGGCCCTGGCACCTAAAGAGCTGTTGCGCCAAATATTTATTTATTTATTTAATACATTGCCTTAATAAGTTGGAAATACAATAGATATGAGGATAACGATTAATGACTGTCATGTTACAGAATAATGCATAAGAATATTAATTTGCTTACTAAATTTAAAAAAATGTATTGTGTGAATTAAATGTAAATTTAAACACATAATTCAGAGAGTTGGGTTTCGAACTCTGATCTATATTCCCTGCACAACTTGATTCACTTCGACTTAACATACAAACATCAAATAATCGTTCTAGGGTATAAGAAAGAGTTAACTATTTGTAGACAAAATTAGGAATACTGAGCAGGAGGCTAAGGATTTGGATCACAGAAAACACAATGTTAAAAGATCCACCAGAGTGCCAATGTCAAAAATTTCCAAAAAGTCTATTTCGAAGTTAGGTCTCCGACATTCCATGATCTGTTCGCGCGGAATGTATGTTTTCATTTTTAGTTAAAAATTGTTGATAGTGATATCCAAAATCATCTGCAACTGGATATTATTTTCGGCGATATCCGGATTAAAGGTGGTTCAGATAAGTGAGCTATTACTTTACTTCAAGTTGTTGACAAATTCTTGACAGAAAGTGATTTAGTGGACAAACCACAGCATGTGTTTCAAAATACGCGTACTATTACTTAAAAATGGCTCTAATAACGCATTCATTTTAAAAGAAAATATATGAGGCTAGTATCGGAAATGAACATCAGGTTATGTGGTATAAATGCGAATGTTAGCTGTTAGCTGTTGAGAATTAAACTTAAATTTAGAGCCAAGTCTACTCAAGTCAGTAAACTTCGACTTGAGGTCCAATTAAGTTGGAAGAAAGTGTTGAAACTGGGTTGAGCAGTCCAGTTGACGTCTTGCCCTAAATCGTACTTACTGACGTATTTACTTAGATGGCGCTACAGTTCGAGATGAACCTGGGTCTCAACCAACAAGCCTCTTCATTTAGCTCGGTCTTTAGCTAATCGCCTCCAGTTGCGCACTCCAAGTTGGTCGAGCTCGCATTGAACTTGTGCGCGCCACCTACGGCGAGGAGGTCCTCTACTGCGTCGTCCCTTTGGGTTAGAATCGAAGACTTAATCGTACTACTTGAGATTTTTCCTGTGGAAATTTGGTTTGTTTGTTTTAACTTTTTAAAAGAGTCGTAACGTTTGAGTACATTTTCTGAAGAAGTTGTACGATAAATACATCAGACAATCTGTCGTTTCGATTCAATCTCAATACAATATTTTGATTCCATGTACTCAAATACTCAAGCCGAACTAGATCTTTCGATCCTGCATATGTACTGAGAAATAGTGGATAGTCTCACTTCTTAAGAAACTTTTTTTCTGTTTGTCAGGAATATTTTGGGATGGAGGTAGCTCCAAAAACGTAAGAGGAGATAAAATAGGATTTATGTGGGACAAGTCACAAGTATCGAATATTTCTTGGAGGCATACGTTTTCGTAACGAGCATATACTATACACACCCGTAAATGATGGAATACCGCTGGATTTTAAAAGCGTCAAAGTGATGTTGTTATTTTATGGTCATCTAGATATCATACTAATCATTTTCAAATTCATCCTCATTGAACGCAATCATATTTATTTAAATTACGTACTTATATTAAACCTAAGAGCGAGGTAAGTATCTGAACAGATCGTCAACACAATCAAAATATAATTTATGTACATAACATTATGAACACGCGACTTATGCACGATATAAAGTACGTGAAAGCTACCGCCCGTTCCGAGGTCTGCGAACAAATCTTGGGCTAAAAATTTAAATATACGAGTATATTTAGTTACACATATTCACAGCTAGGGCATAAGTGAATAATGAGTTCCTTATTATAGTGTAGCCACCAATCATTCTGCATAGTAATTTCTATTTCGACAAAGGGTTTCAGTTTCGTTGAATAAAGAAAAAAAAAATAAAAATGCCTACGTGCAGATGCAAAATCGCATGCTGAAACATACATTCTTAGTTTCTTGACCTATGCATACGTAGTTCTGTAGGTTTTAAATTGAAAAATAAAATCGCTCTATAGTACTGTGAAGTTTTGAAAATCATCATCTCGATTTCAAGAAATTCAACGAAAGAGACAATAGTTTCAGTTGGAAATTAACTTCAGATTTCTGGAGGATTGAAGGAATTCTATATTAAGCTGCCTTTATTTGAGGGGGAAATTATCCACAAGCTTCGAGATCATTCGGTTTATTTCAATTAAGATAGAGGCTATTTGCTTGCACCCACGTCAATTTTTACCTTATTTCTAACGTTATTCATTTTAGCTGCTACTAGCTCTATTGAATCAAGAGAGCCCTTCTCCAATATATATTCATAGTCAACGTATATATGAACCTTAAGGTGCGTCCAGACTGAAGGAAACATTTCGAAATACAGTTCAGAAATTCTGCAAATATTTTTTTGTTTCTGATATGTTTCTGAAGTGTTTCGTTCAGTCTAGACGCACCTTAAGAGTACGTGACCACGTTAGGGAGTGTATTCATGTAGAGGGTGAAAATTATTGATCTCTCTAGAACACCGCGAGCCATTGGTAAGAGTCTGACATGTGATCGTTTATAGCTACGTACGAAGCGCGGAAGCTACTATTAGGTGTAAATTTACAGAATATGTCGTCGAGATCAGTTGCATTCCTCAAAAACATCCGCGATAAACATTCTTTGAAAGGGAAAATTTTCTTAAAACTGGTGACATATTTTAGTTCTTAAAAACGTGCATCTACGGGATGCCAGTTTGAAGGTGCAGAAGTGGCATTAAGGATGTCGCAGTTAATATCATCAGTGGGCTTAAGCTGTATTTTGCCTGAGCGTATATCTGTTTGTAACAGATTCGTCCAGAGTTTTCTTCCGAAAGTTGATGGTTCAAGCTTGCGAATGTAGAACATATTTTTTTCTTCCAAAGCAGGTCCCCAAAATCTGTATCTCTCTATCTCTATCCGACAAATTTTGGGCACGCAACGTCAACCCCAGAACCCATAAACAATCATTATTGAGTTTTGTTTGACCTGTGTCGAATGAGAAAAATCTCGATAAAGGGTAAAAATATTTAGGAAATAAGAATCTGTAATACCATTGATGTAGTTGACTGGAGGGTGTCTGACAAGGCATTCCTATCAGGCTATTGTTGGATACTCTTTTGAATACAGCTTAATACGTTAGGTAAAGGGGTATTTAGAAATATGCCGAAGACAAAATGGCCCAGATTCAGTACTAAAGTAAGGAAATCAGTCGAACATTGTCCTGCTGATAATCTCACCACTACAACAGCATTTGACAATGTAGTCAAATCTTTTACCAATGTTCTTACACAATATCTTGACCAATCATGCCCGGCTAGAAGTTACGCTCGTAAAATTGGTCCACCTTGGGGGAATGCGTAAATTGCTAAGCTTACTCGCAACTCAATAGTAAATTGGAACTTCATTAAAGAAATGGTCATCAGGTCACTTACAAATAAAGCGAAAGAGATCAGCCTTTTAAAGAAGACCTCATGGAGGAATCTTTACGGTTCTGTCGAATCAACAACTGAGACGGGACACTTCTCAGTCCTAGCCAAATTATTTTCATCACTAGTTTAGGTAGATGAGTGCCTTGTGACAAAGAGTCACTGCTCACTCAGACCAACAGTACGGTCCATTGTGCTCAAGCATTTAACGCTGGAAACGCTGTAAAGAAAGTAGAAAGCTTAGAACCACCCAGAAGTGATATGAATCTCAGGAGGTCCGTCAGTTCAACATTACCCAAGTCCTCCAGCTCCGAGAAGAAGTAACTACCAAGAGTCCTCATTGACAGTGACACAACAGGTGATGAACAGATTCAATTTCTTCTTCGTCTCTGCAACTTCTGCAATAGTCGTTATGCAGCACACTGAGTCGCTCCGCGTCAACGCCAATGGCACAATGTCCAGTCATTATGCTAGAAATGACCCGTGCGTTATAACGACTAAGTTTTAACAGAAAGATTGATCTCTTCTTGCTGTAGGCCGGCCATAGCGCCCTGGCCTTTGCGCATGTTACCAGATGAAACCAGCGTCTGTTTGCTCGACCGGTGGCTTCATCCTCTATTTTCTTCTGTAAGTTACTGACAGGGGTTGCTACAGAGGGGAGGGCCTGCGATAAGTGCAGCGTCGACCCTTTATTAGCAAGCTCGTAAGACCTTTCGTTACCTTCGATATCTATGTACCCAGTAGAGGGTCACCGCATTGGCTCTAGATATCTCGTTTAAGAGTGATTTGCAGCTTCTCACAAACCTCGATGTAATTCCAGCAGAGTCCAGAGCCTTAACGGCTACCTGGCTGTCTATATAGACGGTGATCGTTTTACTAACGATATTACTCTCGCGAATAATTACAGCAGCCCGTAAGCCCGGTAATATCTACTTTATAGCAGTCGAGGGCCTCTGTTAGTTGTTCGGCTGCACGTAGTCTGTAAAGGGACAGAACATTCCCCGTACAGATCCGAAGGTCGTTTTCGTTTTGCTGGGGTCGTCATCAGTTGAGTCATCCTTATCCGAGGCTTTTGGTTGTTTCGGAACCATAGGCTTCTACGTGGTAGGGAAGTTACCCCGACGGCACAACCCCCAACCTGGAGGGCCAGTTCCTTAATTATTCCCCCAGGACGAGGGGCCGGGTACACCGGTGCCAGTATCCACTACGGGAGTACGAGCGCTGCCTTTTGCGCCATACATGGACATGGACATGGGCAATTAAGTCTTTTTCGCCCATTGATGCCGCAAGAGTCTGTGGCTCAAGCGAATCTTCTCAGGCTGCCTAAAGCTAGATTATGTTCCAAAGAAATGGAAGGAGTTGGGAGTTATTTTCTTTCCCAAAGCAGGGAAAGTTAGCCACACGACCCCGAAGACTATAGACCAATCAGTTTATCGTAACTTTTACCTGAAACATTGGAACGACTGATAGAAATACACGTCAGGTCTAATCGGCGATAAATATCAACCTACATCATAACACGCGTATATGAAAGCTAGATTGGTAGATACAGCTTTGCATAGGGTAATATTGACCATGGAAAAGTCTCTCTATCGCAAAAAATATACGAAACGGATTTTTCTCGGTATAGAAGGAGCTTTTAACAATGTAAGCGCCGATGTGATTTTAAAAACCTCCGCAGAGTTCAATTGTTAGCCTCTGGAACTGGATAGGAATGACATTTAAGTCGCGTATGATAGGTTCAACGTTGAGAGGTGTTAACAGCAGAAGTTATGTTTTAAATGATTTAGATTTAATGAATCTCTGATAAAATGATAGCTTCTAGCCGAAGTACAATTGAGACGGTTAAAGTCATAGTGGTGCAAGTCATATTGAGCTCATATTAAGAACTTGAGATTTACACCGCTGCAACTTACAACATATAGGCTGTTCCGTTTATCTGTCAAACTTGTGTTACCATCTGTCGACGATGTAGTGAAATTTAAACTTACTTCATATTTTTACGTAACAGTTTGCATGTGTAGCAAGATTTCTGAACCAACATTTTTGAGAAGTGACTTACTTTAACCGCCTCAATTGACCAACTGCTCTACGTAGGTGATGACTCTATGCAAGTAAAACCCCCAAATATAAATATGTATAAACAAAACCAAATAAGTAATTACATATTCTCGTGACTAATAAATTGCCTACGTAACTAGTATAAAACTAACTGATATGTATAAATATCTATTGGTAAAATACCAACACCTTAATGTGCCACCTATTTAGCAGTGCATGAATTTATTTATGCTTTCCAATGCCGAATAGAATTTAAGTGGATGCAAATATTGCAATACATTTGTCAGTTTAATGTAACAACAATTCGATTTACGAGTCCGCAACTATCTATTAATTACATCAGCATTAAATAATAGCAGTTATCACAGCTTCCTGTAAATCAAATCAATAAATTTCTTGTCTTTCAAAAACTTGTGCGTAGGCAAGCCTTCCCCCAGTAAATTTCGACACCTAAAACGTTCAACTAATTGGCCACATAAAATATCTCCCGGCTACTCGTACACACGGAGCTACCCAAAGCAATAAACATTTTTATTTCGAGAAAAACGGAGGCGTCAAGTCGTCTAATAACACTCACCCTCTAACAGGCTCAGCTCCTACTGTTTCATTTTGTGCCGGTATTGTAGGTGCCCACTATAATACACCGGATACCTACTGTGCACCTGTGGCGGTGTCCGTCGAATGCCTTTGATTTTCCTTAAATGACTTAAATATTTGGCCGGCGCGATAACAGATAGTACTTTCGAGATGCCGCACAGGCACTTCTATATAGAAACACCAAATACCCGCAGGAAGGCGTGGGAACTAAAAACTCAAACACAATCATGATGTTAATTATCGTAAGTCGAGGCCACCAAAAGGATCCTTATTTTGTTTAATCGAACTATCCGGTTAAAGGTAATTTACACCTGAAAGGATCAAGGATGCTCAATGCTGTATGATTGAAATCGTGTGTGGTGGCTGTTGGATTCATGGGAGAATAGTTTTAATTGGACTCCGGATAAGGGTTATGATTAGAGGACAGATGTGAATTTAAGAATGCTTTCTTCTCATACCGAATAAAAATAATCAGATACGGTGGAGATTTATTCAAATTGGATCCTTTCATCCAGATGCTCAAGCTGCTCATTAAGTACCCTACAAATTGAAAAACAAAATGGACCTCCTCGACGCGGAGATAATCCTTTTGTCCAGAGAATACGACCCGTCACTATAGTTCAACCTCAAACAGCACCAGCAGCACTTAGATCAAAATACCACCGCCAGAATAAATATTTGCCTCAACACAATGCACAAAGGCTTAGAGAAATTTCGGTAGCTTTTTTGGTATTTAGATACTTTTTCGAATGAGTGGTACACATAAATATGTACCCGAGATGTTTACCTAAAACGCGTGCTTGCGTTTCATTACATTCAGTCACTATTTAGCCGACAAATTAACGCGGCACGCATGAATAGGTGCGAAGTGGCGGTGTTATGTGTCTATGAGTACTAAGATGCAACCAACTGACTATTGCATTGTGTAACACAATCTATCAGTGTCCTTGTTACGAGTATATGGGCGAAAGTTGTAGATACATTTTTATCTATGAAATCCCACTCATAATCGACTGCAAATTGGGTTAATTGTTGAAACTGGCATTACTAAGCTGTCAATAATTGCACGATCGAGATGAATCAATTCGATTTCGCTTGAATAATTTTTTTTTTTAAATAAAACTCTTAAAAGATAAAGCCAGATATACTCGTATAGCAATCGCTTGTTTCCGGTTATTTGGATGAAATATTGCGCACCGCGGCGTGGTGTGGTCTTCGTGGGTGGTATGGGGATTAATTAAGACGGTATTATGTGATGAAAGAAGCTCATTTAAGTGGAAAATCAATATTAATTGGCGGAAAATTTTGCGGTTAATTTATAGATACTTTTCTTAGCGGGAAAGTGCTGTAAAAGTAGGTCGTTGAGATATTGAAACGGTGTATGGATGACTTTCAATACCTTAATATTTACACTAAATTACAGTTTACATTGAATGCTCATTGATGTTGGCAATCATTTTGAAATACATGTAGTAGGTGAGGTATTGATGAAGCGATTTAAAAAAAAACGTATGGGGTGAGGTAATAACAATCGGAATATTGAAAGATAAGCATTATAAGAGTCACAGGTACTACATGATATTTTCTCTAATCGCTGTGAAACAGTGTATTGGATGTAACAAATTAGTGGAGGGAAATATTTTTGAAGTGCAGGAACAATATCACATATCAGAAACTACTTTCTAAGTGAGTTGAGAAGAATTTCACAAAAAAAGAAGTATTTAGAACATTTGAATCGATAAGATTACAACTAACAAGTGGCATAAAATGCGCTCTCAGATCACGACCTCATTTTCTGCAGATATGATATTAACTTTTCCCACTCGACAGTACCTCTTACTTTTCAGTACAAAGATTATAAATCTGTAAATATCAACTCACTCTCTCTTGACGCGAGTTGCTTGCACTGGGACGACTGCAAATACGTTGCAAATGTTGACGAAAAACATTAACAGACTGTTCGAGAGGCAAGTCCTCCTTAAGACAGTCCATATACGGAACATAGTATCCTTGGTTCACTTCTGAAGTGCAGGCTTCAATGAGGCAACGTCGTTAGCAGTATCATAAGTGTAGAAATAACCAAAGCTTGGAAAATTGGTCTATAAATCGTTCTACCTCAGTAACCCGGTTAGCGAAAAGAAATTACTTTGCATCGAAGTTAAATGGACAACTCTCCTCGAAACAGCTAGGATATCGGTATAGATAAAAGGGAAAAGTTAAAGTGCGCACTGGATCTCAATGTACTTAACGATCACTTTCTGGCAAACACCTCAAGTATGCAAATACCTCAAGCTGCTTCATGCAGCTTCGTTGACGGGAAACGGAGGAATTCGATGGACTCTTACATGAAATAATAATAACTGAAACATCTTGACTACGCTGACGATGTATGCTTACTCTCCCACAGAATTATGGACCTCCACCAAATGACAGCAGATGTGGAGAGGGAGGCAGGCGTTGTCGGGCTGAAAACTAATACGGCAAAAACTAAAATTATCAGCCTTGGAACAAACTCATCGGCACAAATATGCATTGCTGGACAACCGGTAGAGAGAGTAGTGGATTTCCAGCATCTTGGGAGTATTGCCTCGACCGATGATGGAACCGAACTGGATATAGCTAACAGGATCGCCAAAGCAAAGTCGGCGTTGGGGATGTTGTCCAAAATATGGCGAAGCAATGCAATCAGTTTGAGCACCAAGATAACACTGTCCCGCTTCAACGTTGAATCCGTGCTTGTCACTACTTTTTGTGGCCAAGAAATGAAAAACTGATTTTTAGCTTATAACTTTACTTTACACTTTTATTAACCCACTTTCGGGTGCTTAAAATTACAGTCAAATTTTCTCTTAAAATAAACTACGTCTGCTCCTTATCGTAGTCGGACAAAGGGTGACGGTAACAGTGAATATTCGGTATGTATGTAAAAATGGTTTCAACGGTTTGTAATTAGCTCAATAAAAAGATGGCGGCGCTCAATGGCAGCAGCCAGACTGAGGAAACTGAGCTTAGGTTTTTGGTTGCGTTCAAAGACAATCTACTTATTTTGGATGGCAATTTAGTTATTTCGGACAGTGCTGCTATATGGTTGCAGCACGTGGAGAGTGACCACTACTATCACCAGAAAGCGGCAAATGTTTGTTAATAGGTGCCTGCGGAATATCTTAAGGATTTTCTGGTCCAATCGTATCTCTAATAAACACTTTTACGAGAGAACGGGTCAGGAACCAATAGGCACAACTATCCAATGGCAGTGAATTGGTCACACGTTCCGAAAGGATGACAGTTCCATAGCGAACCATGTTATGCAACGGAACCCTTTAACTCAGGATGGCAGAAGACCTGGCGGTCCGAGGAGAACATGGCGTAGAACAGTCGAGAAGGAGGCACGGCAGTTGGGGAGAGTTGGAGGACTCACAAGAGATACAGGACATAAGTAAGTAAGTAAGTATGCTTCTGCGCCATACAGCAGGGCTGTGATGATTAGTGTCTTATAAAGAGTTACCTTAGTAGTTCGAGATATGCCTTTGTTACTCAATTGTCTTCTTAGCCCATAAGAAAAGCGATTGGCAAGAGTAATTCTCCATGTGATCTCCCCACTGGTGTCATTTGCGGAGCTCGCCATAGAACCTAGGTAGAAAAAGTCTTTTACTACCTCAAAATTATATCTGTCTATTGTGGCGTTCTATTCAAAACGCAAATGTTGGGTGTCCTTTTTTGTAGATAGCATGTATTTTGTTTTCCTTTCATTGACCGCTAAACCCATCTTCGCTCCCTCGATCACAATACTCGCAAATGCCCCAATGACGGCCAGCTGAGTACTTCCGACTATGTCAATGTCATTGGCATAAGCGAGTAGTTTAACAGACTTGTAAAAGATTGTACCTCCGGTGTTGGCTTTTGAGTTCCGTGCAATACCTTTAAGTATTATGTTAAAGAGATCGCAAGATAGCGCGAAACCTTGTCTAATACCTTTCCTGACACCGAACGGTTCGGTGATGTTCTTACCGACTTTGATGGAGCAGCGAGAGTTCTCCATCGTCATTCTGCACAAACGGACGAGCTTGGTAGGTATGCCACGACTAGATATGGTGGACTTTCCTGACCTGAAACCGCGCTGATAAGGACCTATCAGGTTGTTGACGATCGGTTTTAGGCGTTCACACAATACGGTAGACAGGATTTTATATGCGATGTTGAGAAGACTTATACCTCTGTAGTTGGCGCAGTTCAGAGGGTCTTTTTTCTTCAGATTATCCTAAAGTTGCGCAAACATCCCATGAAAGGCCTAGCTTCTCGCAACCATTCGTTTTGTTGCGCGTTATATTTTTCCGACGAATAGAAGGGACCTACAGTTTTGTACCATATACGAAGGGTAATTTTTATTTTTTATTTTTTTTTTTGGGAAGATTGTTCATGACAACAATACTGTCGAATGTTTGTCAAATGTTCGCGACAGGTGGGACCGTGAAAAAAACTTTCCGTGTTTATGGGATCCAACATTGAACTTCATGCGCGGTGATCCAACACACAAACCCCTGTGCCATGGCGGCCCATAAAGTGGTAATGCTGGTAATGAGATTCGTTTCCCTTAGGATACACTGAAGGCTATTGGGTTAACTTCACAGGTTTTATTCATATGATACCAGCCTTCAGTTTGCCCAATCTGTATAAGGAGAGCGTGAAATCGGTATAATACTGAATATACAAACATATGCGATACTAAATTGGAATTTGAGCACGAAGAGCTACCTAGTCGTTTGGCGCAACGTTGATGGGTGCATCTAAATGGCGAGCCCAGTGGCTTATTTTAGACCTTAAGAAAAATGATTGTAAAGTGCTGCTGAATGCTTGTTTCACAACTGTATCGAACCAATATAATAAATCCAAAGACGTCAGAGCTTAGGCAGAGTTAACGATAGTACCAAATCCTATTTATGGCTTTAAAGAACACAACCTAAGACGTAGTTGATAGAATTAAATATTACGTTTACTGATACATATATGTTTAATATAAATTATATGTAATCAATTTAAATGTCTATTACTTGGCCCAAATAAAACCGTATCACCATTCCATTCCGAAAATGCAAACCAATTATGATGACCCAATAAAAATGAAACTCCTAAGGGTCTCTATCTCATGTATAAACATACACCCAAGGATCAACAAATCCACCCTTCCACAACCCCGTACCCTTAATAAATATAATAACATGACGCCTTGCCATTAACCAGACAAACCATTTCAAGCCTCTCTGTCTGCAGGCATGTTATATAAACTGGCTTCCTTGGAGGACATTTCCTTTAGTGTAAATGTGACTAATAGATGTTCGTTCGCCTTTTATGTTGGCAGTAAATAGTTATTCAACATTATGAATGCACAGCGTAGAAGGAAGAAAATTAAATTACAATTCCTGCTCTTCCTCCAGGAGGGTTAAAAAAAAAATAGTCTGTTAGCAACGATAGGGGTGCGTTCGTTATACAAGTGTCCGTAGATAATTTCATTATCTTTACACGAGTGGTTATTTTTTTAATTATCGTGTTTCTTGTATGTTTTAGTTGATAAAGTTTATTGGTTATTTAGTGTACTTATTGCATTTTTATATGATCCTTACGAAGCAACATATATAATTTCCTTCTGACTAGAATACTTTAACTATCTGCAGTTTCTCCAGCGGTTCAATCCGAAATAAAGTAACTTTTAGGCTAAAAAATTAAATTCCATTACCTGGAATTCTGTATTTCCTTTGAGGTGCGACACTGCGAACATAAAATTATATTCCTGTGGCTTTTGTGGTGACACGCCCTCTAGCCCATCTATAACGTAACGTAGCACACCAAAGAAAAAGATACAAATATCTCAGCTCGAATTTGGATAGCTACATCCCAGACAGATCGCTGAGGAGAATTAATGTTCTCTTCTCGTTTTGTTCTACCTATTGTTTGTTGTTGTTCCGTTTTGTATCCCATACTTTACCATGCGCATAACACACACACACACAGACCAATAACTTCGTTTTGGCGGTAGGTGGCGGCCTTTTTGATCTTATGCCGACAATGCAATCAATTTTCCTCAGATTCATCAATATTTTCTTTAATCGCTTTAAACGTTATGCCTCGCACTCGCACTCTAGTTGAGATGAATGTTAACCCTCTTTCTGTTATGTTGTGCGGTTAATGTATCTAAACATGTATCTGGGGGATCAATTGATGTATCGCGTTTGATCGTATTTATTTTATTTATTTTTCCCGAGATGATAAAATGCGATTTAATGGGGATTGTTTGGATCGAACAAGGGTATACGTGTGTGGGTGTACACCAAAGCAGCTTTTTGATCTTCGAATATAGTGGACACAAGCAGTTATTGATTTTTGTATAATTAAATTGGAATTTTATTGGTGTGGTAATTAAAATTCAAACTCTAGCTTCCGGGATTACAGGAGTTAGTTCATACATTTTATTGGATTTCTTTTGAATGGAAAGAAGATGCTTAAGGAAGTGCGGTATAAAGAAATTGAAAAGTTCTTGGGATTTTTCCGCAGAAAGGGGTGGATCCAATTTTATGGAAACTCAAAACTAACTAGGTTCCTTTCTGAAAATTGTTTTTACCTGAACCTTGTAAATGACATGTTAGAGATATCTTCTCTGTCTCTAATGTCAATGTATTTACAATGTGAATTTAATTAGACAAGGTATATGGGGACAGTATTTATAAAATCTTGACCTACATAATATGTATGTTAATGACAGTTGACGTAAATGGCGTAATGAAAAATTACCTCTCTCACACCATCAACGGAGCTGAGGATGAAGAGTGCAGAGCACAAAATATGTGGGATTCCCTACAGCGAACTTGCTTAAAGAAGGCCAAATCACTGCTAGGTGCTTCAAAAGACCACCATCAACACGTCAAAGAAACATGGTAGTGGAAAGCGGCTTTGAAAGCTTGGTCAAAGTGCCCCTCTAATAATAGAGACGAAAAAATTCGCCTCGAAGTGGAATACAGATGTTGCAAGAAAAAAGCGAAGAAGAAGTGCGCCCAGCTTCAAGCAGAGAGTACGGAGGGTCTGTATCGAGAGCTGGAGAAAATATCTTCCCCCAGGCTATCCAGGAGCTGCGAAGAAACAATATGAACAAGGGCGCAACCATCTTCAAAATAGCCGCCCAAAGAAGGAGGAATGCTCAGGAGATTCGTTCACCAAAGTTCATTAACAATGCTCATGGTCAGCTTCTTGTGGATGACGAGAAAATTCTCCAGAGGTGGAGGCAGTATAGTGAAGAACTTTTAAATGAACCGTTTTCCCGGCTATACTTTCTAAGAGCCACCCCTAACTGTGAAGAAATACCCGACATTACAGTCGAAGAAGTTAGTGAGGTGGTCAAATACTCCAAAAAACGAAAAGCGGTTGGGCCAGACGAGATGCCCTCTGAGTTCTGGAAAAAGATGGGAGACATCGGGTTCAGATGGCTCAGAATTCTCATATCCAAATTTGTGGGAGGTGACCCAATGCCGAATCAATGGAGGGAAAGTTACCTTCTCCCTGTATACAAAGGGAAGGGTGATACGCGAAACTGTGATAACTACCGTTCGATCAAGCTGATGTCACACACCATGAAGATCGTTGAGCGGGTATTAGGTGGCCGACTGCGAAAAATAATACGGCTATCTGATGATCAGTGCGGGTTTGTCTCGGGTAAGTCAACTATAGATGCAATCCAAAGTAGGTATAAGGATCATAATGCAAAAACATCGTGATTCCTTAAGGGATTTGCATATTGTAAATGTTTAAATGTTTATTGTTTATTGTTTATTTATAGTCCTACACAGTAAGATACAATAGCTTTTAAGCTAGTGTAAGCTTCAGTATTACGATACTATTTGTAAATTCACATTTCTGTTACTAAGTGACAATTCAGCTGTATCTCAGTAATAAATAAAAAAGAAAAAATACAATACAAATAAAATAATATATAATAAAGATAAATACAAACGATTCAAGTAAGAATTATATCAATTAAGTTAATTTAGCTAGTTAACCCAAATAAAACCATCATCATCAAAGGGCTCCTAAATATTGCCTAAGTCTAACCTTAAACTGGGTTGCACAATTTATCGATCTAATGGTTCGTGGAAGGGAATTCCATAGCCGGATGGCATGAATGAAAAACTGCCGCTCAGATATTAGAAACGAGTAGCGTACTGGAACAATGTCACGACTTCTGGTAGAACGCGGAAAACGAGTCTTATTATACAGATAGGGCGGTTGATGTGTTTGCATGACATTGTGAAGCATGCTTATTGTTCGGAATCTAAAAAGGTTCTCTAGAGTGAGGCAATGTATTGATTTAGAAAACGAGGATATATGATCATACCTCCGCAGTCCATAGATATACCGTGCAATACTATTGTAGGCAACATTAAGTCTCCGTCTGTGTTCGTAATCGCAGTTGCAAAAAAGTTTACATCCGAATAATATAATTGGGATGAGTAATATTTTGGCGAGCATCATCCTTGTTTTGATCGGAGTAATTCGTTGTGTGGCCCATAACATGCGAAGACCTCCGTAAGTTTTACCTACAATCTTATATGGTCATTCCAGGTTAGTGTTTTGTTGAAGGTTATGCCGAGATTCTTCGCAGAAACAACATACCCTATGGGTATATTATTGAGTCGTATTAGGGGAAAACACGATGTATCGAGACAATTCCTGGATATGACAAGGAATTTTGACTTGGTCGGATTTAGACAGAGACCATTTACCTGTGACCATTGTAGTATCTTACATAGATCTTCGTTGTATTGTATTGGTTGACTTTGAAAAGGCATTCGACAGACAACCACGAGATCTGATATGGGTGTCGCTAAGACATCGAGGGGTTCCAGAAACCTATGTACAGATGATCATGGACATGTACGAAAGAGCAAAGACAAGAGTAAGATGCCCCGCTGGAGTAACCGAAGAGTTCCCAATCACAGTCGGGATGCACCAGGGAAGCGTCTTAAGCCCTTTGCTCATTATTACAGTCCCTGATTATCTGCTTGAAGGTAAAGTGATGGACTCCAAGGTACATCAGTTATTCTTTGCTGACGATGGAGCCATCATAAGTGAGGATCCTACATCCCTGCAACGAGCACTTGATGTGTGGGTGGACGCTCTGGAGGGAAATGGGTATCGCATTAGTTCCAAAAAGATAGAGTACTTGTGCTGCCCGTTCTCTGGTCCACTCAGGCCTATTCCAGACATTTATTTGAATGGAACAGTGCTTCCCAAGTGCGAACAGTTCAAATATCTAGGATCTATGATCAATAGCAAAGCAACTTGTGATGACGACATCAATCATCGCGTAAGCGTACGGTGGATGAAGTGGCGAGAAAATTCCGCTATCTTCTGTGACAGAAAAATTCCCCCTAAGTTGAAAGGAAGGCTCTACACCGCAGTTGTTCGTCCAGCGGTCACATACGGTTCACAATGTTGGACGATGTACAAAAAGTATGAGAGTAAATTAACGGCAGCTGAGATGAAGATGCTTCGCATGACAGCAGGAGTAACAAAGCTTGATCGAATAAGAAGTTCGAAGATCCGTGGAAGCTTTCACATCAAGGAAACCATCGTACGAAAAATAGAGCGCGACCGGCTCAGCTGGTATTGCCACGTTCAAAGAAGAGATCATTTGAGCCCTGTTAAAAAGGCAACATCAATGCACGTTACAAAGACATCGCGATGTAGGAAAGGCAGGCCTATAAACGCCTGGATCAGACAAATGCGACGACATCGGCATTTCATTGGCCTCAGTAACCGAGTGATCCAAAATCGGCAGGCCTGCCGATATTTTCTGAGGTGAAATAGGCGAACCCCACAGGCGGATCAGCAGAAATGCGATGAAGTGGGAGGGTTGTGATCCCTTATTTTCGGATCATAACCTCGCTGATAAAAGGAAGAAGAAGACGTAAATGGCGTCTGATTTAGGCTGGGGACTTTGGCATTCACGATCATGGCTCTGTTTCAAAGGAAAGTTCCCCAGTTTAGAATTAAGACTGAGGGACTCTATGTAATGTACACTGGACATACCAGTGTCCTATCGTTAAAACGTCATATTCGCAGCGTCGTCAACTACAATTAACTGTGGGCTTGAAACCAAGGGCCAAGTCGGTGCAGGAGTTTTTCGGAAGACCTATTAGCTTCTTCTGTAATCTTCCTAGCAGTTGCCCCGTTTTTGAATCCAAACTCACTGTTGTTCCCCAATTCACTAACTAGTTGGTGTTAGAAGAGATGGATGCCACCTACTCGTATATCGACAGTCATATAATATTATATGTAGTACATATGTAGTTAAATTCGTTAATGCCGTTGCGGTGCGCCTGCGGTGTAGCTGCGGTGCAGTTGCGGTGCCGTTGCGGTGTTGCTGCGGTGCCGTTGTGGTGTTGCTGCGGTGCAGTTGCGGTGCGCCTGCGGTGCAGTTGCGGTGCAGTTGCGCTGCCGTTGCGGTGCGCCTGCGGTGCGCCTGCGGTGTAGCTGCGGTGCAGTTGCGGTGCAGTTGCGGTGTTGCCGCGGTGCCGTTGCGGTGTAGCTGCGCTGCAGTTGCGGTGCAGTTGCGGTGCAGTTGCGGTGTTGCTGCGGTGTAGCTGCGGTGCCGTTGCGGTGTAGCTGCGGTGCAGTTGCGGTGCCATTGCGGTCCGCCTGCGGTGTAGCTGCGGTGCAGTTGCGGTGCCGTTGCGGTGTTGCTGCGGTGTAGCTGCGGTGCAGTTGCGGTGCAGTTGCGGTGCAGTTGCGGTGCGCCTGCGGTGTAGCTGCGGTGCCGTTGCGGTGCCATTGCGGTGCGCCTGCGGTGCAGTTGTGGTGCCATTGCGGTGCGCCTGCGGTGCAGTTGTGGTGCCGTTGCGGTGCACCTGCGGTGTAGCTGCGGTGCAATTGCGGTGCCAATGCGGTGCCGTTGCGGTGTGGCTGCGGTGCAGTTGCGGTGCAGTTGCGGTGCAGTTGCGGTGCAGTTGCGGTGCGCCTGCGGTGCAGTTGCGGTATTGCTGCGGTGTAGCTGCGGTGCCGTTGCGGTGTAGCTGCGGTGCAGTCGTGGTGCAGTTGCGGTGCCGTTACGGTGCGCCTGCGGTGTAGCTGCGGTGCAGTTGCGGTGCAGTTGCGGTGCAGTTGCGGTGCAGTTGCAGTGTTGCTGCGATGTAGCTGCGGTGCCGTTGCGGTGTAGCTGCGGTGCAGTTGCGGTGCAGATGCGGTGTTGCTGCGGTGTAGCTGCGGTGCAGTTGCGGTGTAGCTGCGGTGCAGTTGCGGTGCCATTGCGGTGTTGCTGCGGTGTAGCTGCGGTGCCGTTGCGGTGTAGCTGCGGTGCAGTTGCGGTGCAGTTGCCGTGCCGTTGCGTTGCCGTTGCGGTGCAATTGCGGTGCAGTTGGCTAAGAATTATTATTATAAAAAACAATTTTATGAAAATAGAAACAACATAAAAAAGACCTGGCAAACAATAAATAAAATTATAGGTAGAAAATCAAGTAGCCTAAATGAAACATTAACTAAAAACTTCAAAAACGAAAATTTATCTGTGTTAACGAACCAATTCGCAAAAACATTTAATGAAAATGTACAAAAAACTATACACGAGTATAGTTAACATATAGTCCTATTAACATATGTGTAATAAGCACAAGCATAATGTGAACTGTTAAACTTAAAGCCAATCTTTCCTGCATACAAGCCCTTAAGGCTTCGCGGGATATAAGCATGATTGTAATTTTATTAGATATTAATAATAAAAATTGAATTGAATTGAATTGAGTTGCGGTGTTGCTGCGGTGTAGCTGCGGTGCGGTTGCGGTGTAGCTGCGGTGCCGTTCCGGTGCAGTTACGGTGCAGTTGCGGTGTTGCTGCGGTGTTGCTGTGGTGCCGTTGCGGTTCTGCCTGCGGTGCGCCTGCGGTGCAGTTGTGGTGCCGTTGCGGTGCGCCTGCGGTGTAGCTGCCTTGCAAATGCGGTGTAATAAAAATTGAATTGAATTGAATTGAGTTGCGGTGTTGCTGCGGTGTAGCTGCGGTGCGGTTGCGGTGTAGCTGCGGTGCAGTTGCGGTGCCATTGCGGTCCGCCTGCGGTGTAGCTGCGGTGCAGTTGCGGTGCCGTTGCGGTGTTGCTGCGGTGTAGCTGCGGTGCCGTTGCGGTGTAGCTGCGGTGCAGTTGCCTTGCCATTGCCTTGCCGTTGCGGTGCCGTTGCGGTGCAGTTGCGGTGCAGTTGCGGTACGCCTGCGGTGCAGCTGCTGTGCAGTTGCGGTGTTGCCGCGATGTAGCTGCGGTGCCGTTGCGGTGTAGCTGCGGTGCCGTTGCGGTGTTGCTGCGGTGCCGTTGCGGTGTAGCTGCGGTGCCGTTGCGGTGTAGTTGCGGTGCAGTTGCAGTGCAGTTGCGGTGTTGCTGCGGTGCCGTTGCGGTGTAGCTGCGGTGCAGTTGCGGTGCAGTTGCGGTGCCGTTGCGGTGCGCCTGCGGTGTAGCTGCGGTGCAGTTGCGGTGTAGCTGCGGTGCAGTTGCCTTGCCGTTGCGGTGCCGTTGCGGTGCAGTTGCGGTGCAGTTGCGGTGCAGTTGCGGTGCAGTTGCGGTGCAGTTGCGGTGTTGCCGCGATGTAGCTGCGGTGCCGTTGCGGTGTAGCTGCGGTGCAGTTGCGGTGCAGTTGCGGTGCTGCTGCGGTGTAGCTGCGGTGCCGTTGCGGTGTAGTTGCGGTGCAGTTGCGGTGCAGTTGCGGTGCGTTGTAGCTGCGGTGCCGTTGCGGTGCCATTGCGGTGTTGCTGCGGTGCAGTTGCGGTGTAGCTGCGGTGCAGTTGCGGTGCAGTTACGGTGCAGTTGCGGTGTTGCTGCGGTGTAGCTGCGGTGCAGTTGCTGTGCAGTTGCGGCTCAGTTGCGGTGCAGTAGCTACTGCAGCAGCACCGCAATGGCACCGCAACGGCACCGCAGCTACAACGCACCGCAACTGCACCACAACTGCACCGCAGCTACACTGCAACCGCACCGCAGAGGCACCGCAGAGGCACCGCGACGGCACCGCAACTGCACCGCAGCTACACCGCAGCAACACCGCAACGACGAGAAGCGGATTTCCAGGACAATTTGGATAACCTATTTGACATAACTTATGCTGATGCTCCTCAAAATGAAAATAGAAGAGGACAGAGAGCCAGGATGACCAGGATAGCATCAAGGAAACCATCGTACGAAAAATAGAGCGCGACCGGCTCAGCTGGTATTGCCACATTCAAAGAAAAGATCATTTGAACCCTGTTAAAAGGCAATTTCAATGCACGTTACGAAGACATCGCAATGTAGTAAAGGCAGGCCTATAAAGTCCTGGATCACACAAATGCGACGACACCGGCATTTCGTTGGCCTCAGAAACCGATTGATCCAAAATCGGCGGGCCTGCCGATAATTTGTGAGGTCAAATAGGCGAACCCCACAGGCGGAGCAGTAAAAATGCGGTAAAGTGGGACGGTTGTGATCCCTTATTTTCGCAAGCAAACGTAAAAAGGACAACGATCTTCGTGTCTGCACGTGGAATGTTAGGTCCCTCTACAAACCACGTGCAGCCGAACAACTTGCGGAGGCAATAGAGTGTCTCAAAGCAGACATTACCGCCATCCAAAAAGTGCGATGCGATGGGCCGGGCAAAAACTAGGATGAAAAACTGCGACATCTACTACGGCGATTGCTACAGACAACAAGGTCAGCGTCTCTTCGGGTGCGGATTTGTCATTGGATGCAGACTTAGGCAAGATGTCTTGAGTTTCCGGCATGTGAACGGACCCCTCATGACTATCCGAATCAAGGCTAAATTTGCCAACATTAGCATAATATGCGTTCACACCCCTCACTAGAAGAAGGACGATGCGACGAAGGATGACTTCTACCAGCTCTTGGAACAGACATATGAGCAATGCCCTAGCCACGATGTTAAAATTATCCCAGGTGATTTTAACGCAAAGCTAGGAAGAGAAGACGTCTTTAGTAGCGCGGTCGGAAAGCACAGCATACACGACATCACATCCGACAACCGACTCAGGCTAGTCGACTTTGCGGCGGGGTGAAACTTTGCCGTAGCTAGTTCGCGGTTCCCACGTCTCGATATTCACAAGGGAACATGGCTCTCCTTTGATCGAAAAACTGTCAACCAAATTGATCACATTGCGATCGACGCAAGGCACTCTTCCAGTATTCTGGGTGTCCGGACTTTCCGAGGAGCCAACGTGGACTCGGATCACTACCTAGTTGTAGCCAAGGTACGAATGCGGATATCCAGAACGGAGCGATGTTTTCTATTTAGAAGCCAAAAGGATAATTCTTTCCCTTAAAGCAGTAAATGCTATAGCCAAAAGAGCTGTCAAGCTAATGCAGGACTTTTACGGACTTCCAACAGCCAAAGATGAGCAAAGAGAAATCCTTCGTCGTTGTGCGCAAGAACACTTAAAATGATGTCCTGATTGTAAGAAAAAAGTTTTGAAGAGAAAGTATCCGCAATAATTTCTTTTGTAATTAATCATTAGTATTCAAGTGTTTTTTGTATACTTATTTAATAAAAGTTTGAGTTTGAGCATATTAAAGAATTTATTTTTTTTACATTTTTATACCGATTTTCAATGTTGACTTTGCCGTCTAGTCGACACGTGTTAGCACCATCCCAGGAAGAAAATATTTTGCGTCCAAATACTCGTAAGTATTGGCATTTAGAAAAATAAAAAGTAAAGGCTATGCGTGAAAAAATCCTTCAAAATTTTTTTTAGCTCATGTAAGGGACACCCTAGAATGCAGCCTTTACCGCTATCCTCAAAAGGTAACCCTCAAGAAACCGTGGTTGAACATGGATAGTGAGCATGCTACTGCCGTTAAGAGCAGAGAAGCTAGAGAGTGACGCTCCAATCAATCAGAGCAATGAAGATTGGCCTTTGTAATACTTTCGAACGCGCTGTTCAACCAGAGACTTGATCTGGGGAAATTGCAATGGGGAAAAACTAACTTGGTGAACAGACATCTGCAGACATACCGGGGCTCTTTTAAAGTGTTGTATGTAGGTTCACCTTTCCTGAGAGAAGTGTATATAAAAGAAAGAACGCCAGCTCGCCGAGAAAGAAACAATCAAAGAAAAGAGCCCCTAGATGAAGCAACAGGGACAGGGCTAAACATATGCATAGGGGGTAAAGAATGGTTTCCCGCTCCTTTCCATCTATACAGCTCCTGCAAAAGTCGTTAGAAAGGAGACCCAACCTTTAAGCATGTTGGTCCATCAGATAGTACCCAGTGAGGACACCGATAACGGAGCTGATCCGGAACTACGTTTCTGATTCAGCGTAGACAAGATCTGTCTCGAAATATTACACGTTGAGTCATTTTCCCATCTTGGGTTGGTGGGTGCTAATAGCGTCCAGTTTAAGTAGATGTTTGCAAGAACCGAAGGACATATGCAGAATCCTTAGAGTCATACCCTGTCGTCAGCCTTGTAGTTTCGCGAAATGCCTTTGTGGCATGACACCCAGCATAGGTGTATGTTGAATTGCTCCGCCATCTCATTGAGAGACTATGGGCATTTGAAGCGAAAGAGCACGATTCTAGGTACTTGATTTCCGCTCGTAGCAAAATTTCAGGCATTTCTGGTGTTAGGGCCCAACCGATTGGCGAAATTCCTGCATAATGCAAGGCTCTGCGCAGCAGCATCAGGGTGTAGTAATTATGTTATCGGTGAGCAGCGATGGACTTATAGTAAGGCACACTAGGCACCACAGAGGGGGCATCACAGAAGAGGCAACTTTTACTTTCTAATTAGAACTATTTCTGTTATTACACTTCTGTTTAAAAATTATATTTTTGCAGACGACTGGTCCCCTTACTTTGTTTCTTTATGAATAAATGATTTCATCTATCCTGGAAGTGAATATAATTAACAACAAAACGAGAAAAACTAGGGCACCAAAAAGTTAAATCTGGCGCTGCTGGTATCAATACAAGTCTATTCGTGCTGGGATTTACTATTCAGATCTGTACTTAACGTCTATGTTAAGTTGGAATTGAAAAAATAAAAGTAGTAAGCTTAGAAGAGGGAATTTTTTTTTTTTTATAATTTGCAAACACTCAAAGGGTTATGAATACCTTTAACACGTTTACACATAGTGCGGGCGTTGGAAAGGATGGATAGAGAGAGAGAGAGAGAAAGATTTTGGTGTAGTGGTTCTTGAAGCTCAGTTGTTTACGCTTCAGAGATTCTCCGGGGGTGGCGTCTAGATAAATGGGGAGATTTTTGATAATTTTTGTCTTTGCTTCTGATTCACAGCATTTTTTTTGCCGATAACCGATGTCAATGGCAAATCATCATCAACAGAGCGAACAATTTTTCCAGCCATATGACCAAGCTCCTGCCAGTGTTATGGCTTCGCAGTAGTGTTCACAAAAGCTTTCGTAAATGATCGGACTGACTTTGTATATTTCATGAGAAATAAATAAATGCTTGCTGACATCAGGATTTGAACCATGAACCATTAGCGTCGCAATTGACGATGTTACCACTACACCATTGCCACCCCAAGGGGATGTTTTTATGCATACTATAGTTTGGCTCATGTATCTTTCAATAATGTTTACGTCTAGTGGTTGTGGGGGAAGACAGGAAGAAAATATCAAAAAGAAAATACACTGAATGCAAAGAGATATTTAACGACCTGTACAATTCCAATTGAAAGCTAAATGCACTGAGTGGTTCTTGGATCTAGATTACAAAAGGGTTCTTCTGGCATCCAGATTTCCGAAATCATTATCATTATCATTTTGAATGACCCGCTTATACTTCTTAAAGGTCGCCACTCCGCCACTGACTCTAATCCAGTAGGAGAAATCTCTAGACGGGTCTAGAGGAGATATAAGTAGCACTTGATCGAAACATCTCATCCTAGGCCTGCCAAGGAGACTCTTACCTGATGAGCTGATTTCATAACCATAGGTGAGAGTTGGAATAAATACGGAGTTAAGGACCGATAGCGTCTCCTTGACTTCCATGTAACATATCGAAAAATAAATATTTGGCGCAACAGCTCTTTAAGTACCGGGGACTAGCTTCTCGCAACCACCCATGTTGCGTGCGTTATATTTTTCACACGAATGGAGGGGACCTACAGTTTAGTGCCGTATCAGAATGGCAATTTGGTTTGAGCTTTTTAGAGAAAACAATACCCTCGGATGTTTGTCAGACGTTCGCGAGAAGTGGGACCGTGAAAAAACTTGTTGGTGTTTTCTAGGATTCGAACTTGGTACCTCACGCGCAGTGGTCTGACACACTAACCACTTACTCCGCGGCGGCCACATCGTCTAAGCCCCCTCAAATTTGATTCAGCCTGCCCTATCCTAGAGGATAACTTTGGCAAAATTAAACTAAAAATTCAGTTACATCACATTTAATTTTTATTTTCGTATGTGGAAAATTTGAATACGTCGCGCATATTATATCCCTAAAATTACTACTTACCGATGCCACGCCTAGGCGCGCCTGTAAGTCCACGGTACTCTTATTAATACTTAGAAACTCTTCGAAGGCATAACAGAATCTGTTTCTCGATTACTACGAGCATTAAAGAATGGTTATGAAACTGATGTAATTGCCACCGATTACAGCAAGGCTTTCGATAAAATCTTCTCCCAAACTGAAAGCCATCTCTTATTTTGTGCATTACGTCATATTTAGAGAAACTTCAGTAAAGAATTCTCTTCAGATGTTCAGTGTCTAACCCTATTAACGCTACCTCCGGTGTGCCTCAAGGTGAGTGATGTTGGCTTCATCTTAAAGGACTTAAAGGACTAAAGGAATCTATCCATGTACGCAAACGACAAAAACATCTTTAAAATAATTTCTTCCCCATCAGATTCTCTCTTACTGCAAAGCGACCTGAATTCGTTCTTCACATGGTGCAAATGTAATTTGTTAGATCTGAATGCTACGAGTAATAAGTGTACAGACATCACTTTCTCCCGCAAGAGTCTTCCACCCCGTACGTTTTACTTCAACAACAAACCTGCTCCTTCAGTCAATTCCATCTGCGACCTAGGTATGATTTACGACAGTGAGCTTAACTTTCGTTAGCACATTATTCATATAATTAATAGAACTATCTTTATCCTGGGTTTCATCAAACGCTGGCTGGTCTAAAGAATTCTTGAGTATCTACTTCATGAAATTCTTATATCACCTTTGTTAGGCTCCTCCTTGAATACGCTAACCAAGGTCGATCCTCCTATCTGATACCCATTATCTGAGAAATGAAGCTGCGTCGCGTAGGTTCATCCGTTTTGCCCTACAAGGTATCTTCTGGTAGCTTATTAGATGAGTGCAAAACTGCGGTGCGGATAACTCATCGGCCCTTAGTCGTTCGAGTTGGTAGACTTTTGGGGCTGATTTGGTGTATCTTGAATAACTTAGTTTCAAGAGATGTTTGCCTAAAGAATTTATAAATTGTTATTTTATGTACATATATATATGCACCTTCGTACATAATATTCTTGTGAACTGTACAAATCTGTTAGCATTATATACATATATTACTACCTTACTCAGTCTCTCATGCTAATCCCGTTAAGCTTTAATACATCAAATTATTAAATGTTACCATGTCATGTTCGGAATATTTCTTTTAATCTGTGCAATTAAGGCAAATTATATGATACATTGGTCGTATGGGCACATTAGTGTGGTTTTTAAAATCGAACTTTTGAAATTATACCCGGGCACTCTGTTATTTAGTTCTCCTATCTGAAAGATGTATGTACATAATTTTTTTTTTCAAATTCCATTAGCATTTAGGGGTCGTTACTGGGTATTAATACTTTCTGTTACTTTATAAATGTATACATGAAAAAATTGACATTCGATCACGTTTCAAACACATCCTACATCTAAAAAACTGTTTAGCGTAGATTGCTCTAATTAAGCTCATTTTATTTGTCAAGCGATCCTCTAAAAACATACACATGATGTCTGGGTAACTGCTAAATAACTTCTAAGATATTTTTGTAGAAAGATTAAAAAATGCAGATGCAAAATGCTACGGCAAAATCACTATTTCAGCACTTTGAAGCTAACAGTTCCTAGGCTTTGAAAACGAGTAGAGCTTTGTCTCTGAATTTATTTCTCTCCCCATTCATTGCAAAAAAGAAGTGAGAAAAAGGAAAGTAATAAAAGAATTCAATAATAAGAAAGAATAAAGTTTCAACTGTTGTTTAAAACAAGTAAATGTAAAAAATACTTTAAAAAACGTTTTTATTAAAGGTAATCCGGTATCTTGGTGCTTCCGCCATATTGGGTATTCTAAGGGTTGACCTAACAGCTAGTGTGGAAGTTTTTATTAAATTAAAGCACATTTGTTGTCAAATCAATGAAGAACTTTATTGACTAATGAAGTCTCATCCATGGCAATTATGAATAAAACACAACGTCGTTCATTTGACCAGCACGGCTTCTATTGCAAGAGACCATCCGAAGGTAAAAATTATGGATGACTTTTTGAAGAATAAGTGGGTCAATGACCGCAATTTCAGTTTGGATGTTATGTTTGAGATCCTGAATTGTCACTGGGTTATTGATATAGACCTTACTCTTCAAATAACCCCACAGGAAGAAGTCTAAAGAATGATCAAATTCAGATCGAAAGATCGAATTCAGTAAATGACAGTAATTGACAGCCTACATCCACACCATCTGTTGGCTCACCTTTTACTCAACAAACCCTCTCATTTGATACCTATGTCAACGGGGTTACGGAGAAAATGGTAAACGGCCATCTTGTGGCATCCGCCATATTGAGTTCGAAATGATGTCATACAGCTTATCGTATTCTACTCATCAAACCCTTTTATTTAGTACCCATATCAAAGGGTTTGAAGGCAATTGAAAAACAAAGCCCTATCCCAGACAACTAAAGTAACTCTATATAAGACACTAATCATCCCAGTCTTGTTGTATGACGTAGAGGTATGCACTTTGCTAAGATCGGATAAGGATGCCCTTGGTTACTTTAAGAGAAAAGTTTTTCGAGTGATCACCACTCGCCGTCTGCATAGATACAGCGACTAAGATGGCTGGGTCATATAGAGCGGATGGAGCCCAAATTTTCAGTTCGTCAAATCGTGGAATCCACCCCGAATGGACGGCGCAGTAGAGATCGATCTCGCGGTAGGTGGCGCAAACAAGTGGAGGAGGACCTCAATCAACTTGGCGTTGGGCCTCGCCTGAGGTTTGTTGATTGAGGCCCAGGTCCACTCCGGACTGTAGCGCCACCTAACTGAGTAAGTAATTTTTTTTGTCTATACGTTAATTTAGTTCCAAATTATTTTACTGAAATAAAAAGAAGTTCAAGCCAGAGAAATTGTGTTTTTCCTCAATCAAGTAAATAGGTTCTTCATTTATTAAAATTATTAAAATTTTCAATAGAAATACAATTCTTTCCAAAACGAATCTTTTAAGTAATGTATTGTGGTTTCAAAAGATTACGAGGAGGGAAAGGAAAAACTCAACCAGCTTTGATGAATGCAAAAACGGAAGTAAAGTGTTTTATTGAATAAATTTTATAAAGGCTAGAGTATAAAGAAAATTAGAATGAAGATAATCACATTTGGTTTTAACTAGAGAAGTGTCCAATTTGATACAAATAGAGATGCGCAATAAAAGCCTATAATATAACATAGACATTTTATGGGTTCTTAACACAATGGCACTGCCGTCAGCTGGATTGGCAACATTTTATGTAAATATTTTACTCAGGTGGACTCTTCATCCGTTTCGATAATCCGCCATTGACTCCTACTCATCAGGAGGATTCCCTAGACGGCTCCAGGAGAAATGTCGGACTTGATCCAATCATCTATTTCTAGGCCTACCGAGGGGTCGCTTACCTGTTGAATGTTTTAATATTTTACTAAAAAAAATTGAAATTAATTTTTCAGTTATTAATAACATCCTATATTTATATGCTAACTTGGCGAACTTGTAGAGTTGTTTCCCGTTCGATCCGTTCAAGATCGTGATTGTTTCCTCCGCTGTTAATGTTTTCTTTCCCGAAATATTTGAATTTTTGCAGATTGAAGATTGGACAGACGCTTATGAAGTAAAAACGGTCTTCTTTGGCTTTATGGATGCATAAGATGCTGAATCGGTCAAAACTTTCATTGTTAAGGCCGAGAATTTCACATCATGTTCTGAAAATAAGTACTGTATCCTTATGAATGTACGAATTTTAAAAATAGTTCCTTGCCAGGACTTTAATTGCTGCTTAGCTATCAACGTTAATGGAGATATCCTTCTGTGATATGTGCAATAATCTTGCCTTTTGGGCTGCATCGTATATGTCTACAAACTCCGCTGAAAAACACTGCATGAGTTCGGGAGTCTTATGTATGTGGATACGCCAATTTTTTTCGGAAAATAACCTGCTCCGGCACAATTGTCCATCTTTGACGCGTCCGTATAAACTGCTATTTCAAAATCACATATGACAGTATTAGATGCCCATTCATCCCTGTTGGGTTTCCTTACCGAGTAGTTATGATTGAAATTCATATAGAGCGATCACGCAGTCAGTTTTCTCATCGATATATGGGATAAAATGAAGTATTGAGCTGTACGATGTGTTCTAGCTTTCCAGCAGTTAGTAGCCTTATGGCGACAGCATTTTTCGCTGCAGTAGTTTTAATATAGAATGTACTTATAAAATTGTATTTAGTCCCGCAGTTGGGCTTGACCTTAGGGCACCTGTTGCGGCAAGACATGCTGCTCTTTTCACGTTTTTTAGTAGCTGATAGTTTTTGAATTTACACGCGGCCGACCGACGTTCATCGTACGGTAGAACCATACATAAGTATGCTTCTGACAATGTATATAGCTAATGCATAATTATCGGAGAAAACCAATAGAGCTTTTTTCCACAGATCCTGTTTCGGGTATACGGAGCTACGGATGCCTTTATTACTATTTTTCCTGTAACATATGTATATAGAATCCCGTTCATTTTATTATCAAGGATCAAACCAAGATACAACTTTTTCGACAAGTTGAGTGTGTCAGTGTCGGTGATGCGAAGTCGTGAATGGATCTCTTGTTAGTGAACCTTTTCTGTGGATTTACTCCTAGATTACACGATTTTTTAGATATCGTTCAGTCCAGGTTGCATTATGTCGCTTAGGGTCGATGAAAATTTGCCACGGACCATAAGCACTATATCGACGGTATAGGAAACGGCTACCCGGCTGAATTTTTCAATTTCGTCAAGATCCCGTTTATTACTAGTAGCAAGAGAAGTGCCGAGAGTACCCTTTGTCGTATATACATATATGTACTTTTTTGTACATTCTCCTAAGCTTGATGTGATAACTCTTAACGTTATTAAAAACACTTTTGATGACGAAGAAGGCACCAAGGGTGTACTTCTTAACCTGCATAAAACTTTCCACTGTCGATACCACGTCATGCAGTGCTGTTTCCATCGTCATTCCATAGTTTTAAGTAGAAATTACCTTTTTTTATAATTTGCGCGCACTCAAGGGGTTATGAATACCCTTAACATTTTTACACACAGTACGGGCGTTGGACAGGATAGATAGAGAGAGAGAAATATTTTGGTGTAGCGGTTTTTTTTTTTTTTAAACTCAGTTTATGCTTCAGAAAAACTCCGGGGCAGGCGTCCAGATGACTGGTCTGAAATATTTGACAGTAGTATGGTTCGCCTTGCCGAAGATAGCCTTAACTTCGCACCAAGACATTGGAAGGTAGTTTAATCTTAGATAGCTCGTTTTTTAAAGCATGGGCATTATCTTGGCTGGTTAAGCTGACTTGAAGGATTAAAAAGTGTTCAATCAATTATCTCACTGTTCTCAATGTCGTCGATTATGTTTGTTGCGGCCGCAGTTGGGGAGTGAGTGTTATATAACAGGTTAAGTGTTTCTGAACAGGATTCGGTCCATACACCTACATCGTTTTTGAGAAAACCTAAAGTCGGTGGTTCCTTTGAAAGGATTTTTCTGAATCTCGCTGATTCGTTCGCGTTTTCAATCTCACTGCAGAACAGAATTTCTAAGCTTCACGTTTGTCAGTATTTATTTCTTTCCTGAATTTACTTTGATTGGTTTAATATCTGGCCCAGTCGGTTTCTTCATGTGTGCTTTATCCATTATTGAAATGTTTCTTCGCCTCTTTTTGGTGTTATAGGAGTTCGCCGGACCACCACGGTTTCCTCCGGCTGTGCTTGTATTTGCTTATGGGGTGGGTGATCTTAAAGAATTTATCGTGTACGAGCACTTTGTGTTAAAAAAAAGTGAGTTATTTTCTGAAAATAGGAGGGCTACGAATATTTTCTGAGGTCAAAGAAGCGAACCGCACAGGCGGATCAATAGAAATACAGTGAAGTGGGAGGATTATGATTCCTTGAGTTCAGATAATTATCTCGTCGAAATAGGAAGAAGAAGGTGGCTGAAAAAATTGTTCGCTGTGTTGGATGATTGATATACCTACGACATTAGGTGGTCGGGGAAAAAATACTGTGAATCAGAAGAAGGGATAAAAATGCAAAACAAATCTCCCCAGTTATCTGGACACCACCCCCGGAGTTTTGTGAAATGTAATATCTGAGTTTCAAACTGCTAGATCAATCTGTCCACCGCACTGTGTAAACAATTTAGAATACCAAATTTCTATGAGCAATTTGCAACCTCTAAAACTTATCTTAAAAATAAAAAAAAATGTTTGGAACTTATTGCGGTAGAGACCATATGTCAAAGTTGCCGCAAAGAAATATAGAAAAAAAAATAATAAAAAATTGGTCCATATAAGAACCACCCTAGCCGGTACATACGAGTATGTATTGTACATATGTATTTCGATCATTTGGTTAAACTTTATAACCTCATTAAAGTAGTCTCGGTTAATCGTTTGTGCCTACATTCGAATCCATCCAAATCAATTGACAATCCGCCTGCAATTAGTCTCGCTCCAGCACAGCTGTATGAAGGTAATTAGGGCGTTCGCCAATTTCAATTTAACAAAAGACAAATCGATCCGATTCCGATTTCGATTCCACAACCTACTGTCACTTTGACTAATGGAAACAAAAAGAGTCAACAGCTCGAATGACTTTCGAATGTGCGGCACGACTGCGAACCATCCTAATAACAATGTGCCCTTAATTACAGTTATAACTGTTACTCATTGTGAGAATGAAATCATTAGTTTCAGATTCGCGGCAAATGCTTATGTGCAGATGCGAGTGTAATAAAAGGGTACTTGAGTGCCCTCTTAATTGATTGCGTAGCAAATCTTTTCAGTTGTCATTTCTTGCCGGGATAAGTAAATTAAATGATTTCTTGTTTTTATTGATCCTTCAGGGGCCTGTGATTAAGAAATCAAAGGTTTTTAGGCAATGGATGTTGAAATTAGTGTCCAGAGAGAATGATAGTTGTTAACGATAAAGAACAGAGAGACACAAAAAAGCTTAACACTTACTGAATATGGGTAAACACAACTCAACCCCTTTATGGGACCTAAAATCAAGTGCAAAATATCAAATGAATATTTCATGTCCCGATTGTCAAAAATTGTGGTTGGAAGCATAGACGAGCTATTCAACTGAATAAATAGAGACTGCAGATGATCTTTTTGTGTCGGGATAGAAAACGCTCGACTAAAGCAATCAAAAGCAATTAGTCCATTGTACTACTATAGAGCTAAACCCTGATTTATCCATTTTATTGCGATTTTCTTGTCTTTCTAAGAAAGCCAAGCAAGGCCTTCAGTGATAAGGAGCTTACAGTGCTAGCACTAACCACATCAGCACCGAAAATCTGTCATTTGATACGAGCAAAGGTAGGACACTCGTACAATATTCCGCATTGTCGTCGCCCTCTCTACAAGCCTAGTACATTAAGCTGCTTGGCGAAAGCGAAGTGGCCTTTCAAGCCGCCTATAAGTTGTCTGCAGTCTTTCCTGCTTAGAGCAATCTTATCTGAGATCTTGTTCCCCAAGATCAGTGTAACCTTGGAACCAGATAAGAGTCAGAGAATTCAGCCTTGCGACTGAACTATTCTGGAAATTGTTGAAAGGTTGAGCAAGGTCTTAAGTCCAGGCTGATTGTCACTATACACGCAAATACTTCAACCCTGCCACATTTTCCTTACAATATAGTTCATGGCCATTAGGATTGTAAAGTTTCCTCTTGGAGTACAGACACATGTTTGCCTAACGTTATCGTTTTCACAAAGACACCAGTACCAGTCCCTTGACTGATTTCGGAGCAATTTGTGAAAATTCGACTACATTCTATTCCTGGCTCAGACACTGGCCAAAGCCAGTCATGAACACAAGGAAAGTCGAATGTGAACTTACGTAACAGCTGAAGTTCTGGTGTCATTGTGTCAAAAGGCATACCCATGAAACCGGAGTCCTAGGATAACAAACGCACAAGATCACCAAAACTCCAGTGTGGGTTATATCAAAACTACCCCTCTGCTGGTCACATAAACGCTCTGCGAAAGGTGATAGAGCAATGCGTCAAGTGCAGATGCTCGTTGCACTTGCCCTTTACGAGCATCGATTCCGAGAAGGCTTTCGATAGCGTTCACTAGAAAATCATCTGCCAAGCGTGGGCATCATTCACCTCACCAAAACATTTGATTTGATGTCAAAAAAGGTTTTAGACAAGGTGACGCGCTGTCATCTGAATTCTTTAATATTGTACTTGAACGGATTGTGCGGAACTCACAAGCCAACACCGGAGGCACAATCTATCACAAGTCTGTACAACTGCTTGCATACGATGACGATATTGGCATTATTGTAAGAACTCAGCGGGCTGTCACCGATGCGTTTGCAAGCATTGAGGCGGGAGCGGCCAAAATGGATTTAGCGATAAACGAGGGCAAAACCAAGTATATGCTGTCAACAAGAAGGGAAAACCAAGACCGACGAATTGAACAGAACGTCACAGTAGGCAGCTATAATTTCGAGGTAGTAAGGGACTTTGCCTACCTTGGCTCTGCTATAAACTCGAAAAACAAGATCAACGCAGAAATCAAGCGAAGAATAACTCTTGCCAATCGCT
This sequence comes from Brachypalpus laphriformis, assembly GCA_945910035.1. Taxonomy (NCBI): domain Eukaryota; kingdom Metazoa; phylum Arthropoda; class Insecta; order Diptera; family Syrphidae; genus Brachypalpus; species Brachypalpus laphriformis. The sequence goes on from OX246754.1 coordinate 287,206,226, forward strand.
GTTTTTTTGGGCTTATAAGGAAATTCAACAGTAAAGCCCTATCTCGAACAACTAAGGAGACTCTATATAAGACCTTGATCATCCCAGTCCTGCTTTACGGCGCTGAAACATGGACTTTATTAAAAGAGGATGAAGATATCCTTGGTCGCTTCGAGAGAAAAATTCTTCGTAAGATTTTCGGTCCCATTTGCGTTGACGGGTTTCGGAGAAGAAGATTCAATGACGAACTATACGAGCTGTACAGCGACATCGACCTAGTCAAAGAATAACGTATTGGACATCTGAGATGGCTAGGACATGTAGAGCGAATGGACACTAACGCTCCGGCCCGCAGAGTCTTCGAATCTAACCCCGAGGGACGACGCAGTAGAGGACCTCCTCGCCATAGGTGGCTCGCACAAGTTCAACTTGGAGTGCGCAACTGGAGGCAATTAGGTAAAGACCGAGCTAAATGGATAGGCTTGTTGGTTGAGGCCCAGGTTCACCCCAAACTGTAGCGCCACCTAAGTAAGTAAGTAAGTGGTCATCTTTGGAAAACTAATTTATTTTTTTTTTACTTTTATCAGAAGGGCGAGCTTATGCACATGTAACGCCAAAATAGTGCCGCGAGATGCCTATAAATATCTATTGATTCTGCTCTAAAAAATCTGGAGACTGAAAGATTCTGGAAATATGGTAGGTATGTTTCCTCAGGAGTGAGTTCCAAACTTTACTTATTTCGTAACAAATGAAATTTTGATAAAGGGATAAACATATCGTGTTTATAGGAACCATTCTTCGACCTCCTTCGGAACAATTTGCAAAGGCATAGATTTGCTACTTACAGATTTGATGTTCGTGTGGGATCTTCTATTAGCGAACTGTTCGCATCTGTATGCTGTCATGCACAGAGATGTAAAGAGTGCTTTGCAGCCTCCAAACGTATGAATAATATTCATGTTCCGGTCCAACCTGTGATTTGTATAAGAACACACCGAAAACACGTGAAGTATCTCTTTGTTCTAAATAGATAGCTCAACTTCATGAACGCTGATTTTGTGTAAGTGAATATGTTGTTGTGTCACACCAGAGTTCACCATGATATCCTTCGGTTGTATAATTTGGACGTCCATTTGAAGCTGTGGTACAAGCAGCAGTTAAGATTTCCTTCGCCATTTTTATTACGTTTTCGGAATGTACATGTTGTTGTTGTTAGATGGCGCTACAGTCCGGGGTGGACCTGGGCCTCAACCAACAAACCTCGCCAGATAGCACGGTTACGAGCCAGCTGCCTCTAGTTGCGCACGCCAAGTTGGTTGAAGTCCCCCTCCACTTGTTTGCGCCACCTACCGCGAGGTCGTCCTCTACTGCGCCGTCCGTCCGGGGTGGATTCGAAGACTTTCTTAGCGGGAAGGTTGGGCTCCATCCGCTCTAAATGACCCAGCCATCTTAGTCGCTGTATGTGAACTCTTCTGGCTAAGTCTATGTCCTTGTGCATGCCGTATAGTTCGGCATTGTACCTTCTGCTCCACTCACCGTCAATGCAGACGGGACCAAAGATCGCTCGAAGAACTTTTCTCTCGAAATAACCAAGGGCATCCTCATCCGGTTTTGTCAAAGCCCATGCCTCTGCGCCATACAGCAGGACTGGGATGATTAATGTCTTATAAAGAGTTACCTTAGTAGTTCGAGATAGGGCTTTGCTACACAATTGCCGTTTTAGCCCATAGAAACAACGATTGGCAAGAGTAATTCTTCGTGTGATCTCCCTACTGATGTCATTAGAGCCTAGGTAGGCAAAATCCTTTACTACCTCAAAATTATATCTGTCTATTGTGGCGTTCTGTCCAAGACACCGATGTTGGGTGTCCTTTTTTGTAGACAGCATATATTTTGTATTGCTTTCATTGACCGCTAGACCCATCTTTGCTGCCTCGATCTCAATACTCGTAAATGGCCCATTGACTGCCCGCTGACTTCTTCCGATTATGTCAATGTCATCGGCATAAGCGAGTAGTTGTACAGACTTGAAGAAGATTGTACCTCCGGTGTTGGCTTTTGAGTTTCGTACAATTCTCTCAAGTACTATGTTAAAGAGATCGCATTATAGCGCGTCACCTTGTCTAAGACCTTTCCTGACATCGAAGGGTTCGGTGATGTTCTTACCGACTTTGATGGAGCAGCGAGAGTTCTCCATCGTCATTTTGCACAAACGGACGAGCTTGGCAGGGATGCGAAGACTAGACATGGCTCTGTATACCTCGTCTCTATACACACTATCATAGGCAACTTTGAAATCGATGAAAAGGTGATGCGTATTGATTTTGTATTCATGGGTTTTTTCCAAGATCTGCCGTAGTGTGAATATTTGGTCAATGGTGGACTTTCCAGGCCTGAAACCGCACTGATAAGGACCCATCAGGTTATTGACGATCGGTTTTAGGCGTTCACATAGTACGGCAGACAGGATCTTATATGCGATATTTAGGAGACTTATACCTCTGTAGTTGGCGCAGTTCAGAGGGTCTCCTTTCTTCAGGATCGGGCAAACGATGCTGAGGTTCCATTCATCGGGCATACTTTCGTCCGACCAGATTTTACAGATGAGCTGGTGCATGCTCCTTACCCACTCATCTCCTCCTGCCTTGAAAAGTTCAGCGGCAAGGCCGTCGGCTCCAGCAGCTTTGTTGGATTTGAGTTTAGATATCGCTATCCTCACTTCATTATGATCGAGTTGATGGGAATTTTGAATGCCATCGTCACTGTTGAATGGCTCATTCTGCCTGACAGCGGAATATTGGTCATCATCGCCGTTTAACAGTCTGTAGAAGTGTTCCTTCCATATCCTCAGCACCGACTGCGATGTTGCCACTTTCGTCCCTGCAGCCTTCTGTTCTGGCTTTGAAACCCTGGCATGTTCTTTTTACCCTTTGGTAAAATTTTCGAACATTATTCCTGCAATAAAGTCCCTCAATCTCCTCGATCGAGCGCTTCTCATGCTCTTTTTTCTTCTTTCTGAGAAGTCGATGTTCCTCTTTTCTCCTGCGCACATAGAGCTCGTAAGCAGCTCTTGTCCTTCTATGCAGCGCCGGTTTGTACGCCTCTTGTTTTGCTGCATGTGCTTGCCGGCATTCCTCATCAAACCAGGGGTTTCGTTGTGGTGGGCGAGAGAAACCGAGTACATCAGAGGCGGCATCTCTGATGGCTTGTTGGCAACGCTGCCACTGGTCTTCCGCATTTGCTGCTGGCGGCATAGGACTAAGATTGAGATTAGAAGAAACACGATCGGCAAAGGTTCTGACGGCCTCTTGCGATTGTAGCTTTTCGACGTCAAATTTCCTCACAGCATTTCGTTGATTTCGCTCCGTTGTCGATATCCGCATCCGTACCTTGGCTACAACTTAGTAGTGATCCGAGTCCACGTTGGCTCCTCGGAAAGTCCGGACACCCAGAATACTGGAAGAGTGCCTTGCGTCGATCGCAATGTGATCAATTTGGTTAACGAATTTTCGATCAAAGGAGAGCCATGTTCCTTTGTGAAAATCGAGACGTGGGAACCGCGTACTAGCTACAACAAAGTTTCGCCCCGCCGCAAAGTCGATTAGCCTGAGTCCGTTGCCGGAAGTGTTGTCGTGCAAGCTGTGCTTTCCGACCACGCTACTAAAGACTTCCTCTCTTCCTAGCTTTGCGTTAAAGTCGCCTAGGATAATTTTAACGTCGTGGCTAGGGCATTGCTCATACGTCTTGTCCAAGAGCTGGTAGAAGTCATCCTTTGTCGCGTCGTCCTTCTCCTCGTGAGGGGCGTGAACGCATATTAGGCTAATGTTGGCAAATTTAGCCTTGATACGGATAGTCATGAGGCGCTCGTTCACATGCCGGAAACTCAAGACTCTTGCCTAAGTCTGTCTCCAATGACAAATCCGCACCCGAATAGACACTGTCCTTTTTGTCTGTAGCAATCGCCCTAGTAGATGTCGCAGTTTTTCATACTCCTTTTGCCCGGCCCATCCCATCGCACTTCTTGGATGGCGGTAATGTCTGCTTTGAGACACTCTAGGGCCTTCGCAAGTTGTTCGGCTGCAAGTGGTTTGTAGAGGGACCTAACTTTCCATGTGCAGACACGAAGATCGTTGTCCTTTTTACGTTTGCATGGGTCGTCAACAGTAAGATCATCCGTATCCGAGGCTGTTGGTTGCTTCGTAACCAAAGGTTTTTTACGTGGTAGGGAAGTTAACCCGACGGCACAACCCCCAACCTGGAGGGCCAGATCCTTTTTTTGTACCCCTAGGACAAGAGGCCGGATACACCGATGTCAGAAACCCACTTCGGGGATATGAGCGCCCATTAAGGGTTCAACCGCCACTATCTCTTTTTCAATACCCTGACGTAGTATTGAAAATCCTTACAGACCTCAGCTCCAAATATGTTGAAGTAGCTCCAGTAAGGTATCCGCTGGTCTGTAGACATCACCGTTGATTCCATTGAGAGAATTCATCCGCCGCACGTCCTCCTTCTGAGGACCTCTTGCTAGACTTCTGAGACGCATATTTCAGCCGATCAGGTCAACAAGAGATGCCTCGTCCGGTTAAACATAAACGCTCTGAAGTTCACCCAGATGTGCTTACGCAGGTCTGAGTGTTCAGCTGCACATATATCGTCAGACTCAGCATACGCTCATCGTTAGTTCACTATCAGATAGCTATCCAGCGGGCACCGCGTGGAGGTGATGATGCGATTTTGCCTACATATACCTTAGTATATTCTCTGAAATTTTAAAACAACCTTCTCAGGTATATTCTTCAGGGATTGATTGAAGGAATAAGATTTCCGAAAATTATTTCTATTTTTTTAAACAATTCCCTAGATTTGTTTATCCAATAATAGAACCTTTTTGGTTTTTCTATTTTAAATAATCGAAACTGGAGATATCGTGCTCACCGCCAGACACCTTTTTTGGAGGACCTCCAGGGGATCGTCTACAGGAGCACTATAACTCAATATTTTTAAAAATTAAACATGCCGTTATAAAGCTAAAAGTTACCACTACATGTGTTAATACTTTTTGTATTTGTCAAATAAAATCCCCTTTTCAGAAAAAAATCGTAAATAAATAACTTTTTTTGGCCTTGCATCTGCGCATAACCCCTTAAAGTCTGCTAAGTTAGTCCACCTCCTCTGCTATTACTAAGACTATGGGTGGGTTTGACTATTCACCATGAGGCTTGAGGTTTTATTATTTTTTTTTTTTGTTTTTAAAGTTGAGCCTCTCGTGAATGTCTGAAAAATATTCGAGAGTATTACCGTTTCGCCCTTTGCACAAAGCCGTCAATTCCATTCACGTGGCATTCAATTAAGCCATGGTTATTTCCGGCCGTGATTAGCATTATTTTTTCTCCAGTATTGGTTGTGGAAAATGTTTAAATACAATGGACTATGGCATCTTTAAAATTGAGTTCAATTTATTCTGCTGTCATTCAGTGGTCTTTCATCAGCAAAGGCCCTCAAGTCGGATTATCTGCCCTAAGCGTACCTTGGATATAGAGCTTTACACAAGATCACAGTATTAAGCTTTAGACTTCACAATACGGCAGAGAAAGTGACAATAGATTTGTTATACCTTTCGGGCGCAATAAAATTCCATAACAAAATAATCCATCTACCCAATTTAGCAGAACATTGGGTCGAAGTGAGCATAACGCAGGAGCAATGCTGGTCCTTGTGAATAAAAAAGAAAGAGTTAGAGCGCGCTAAAAGATCCAAACACAAATCCAGCTTTTTCGTAGATCTATGGGACATAGACAAGAGATGACGAGACGAAGGTAATTCATTAAGCATCCAGGAGACCTTACACTAGCCATTAAAATTGTGGTTGCCAACGTATTGCTATGCTTTTCACGAGCATTTAGAAATTTGAGGCTCGAAATTATTTTTGGATTATTCCCTTTTCAAGCAAAAAAAAAACTTCATCGGCATTACTCAAATTATAACTCTCCTAAGATTCCTTTATTATCGTCGATTAATGCATGTGAATGAAAGTAAGCACCATCCGTCATAACAGAATTCAATGCACACCATCACAGTCGGTCAAATACGCAATTCTTATATATGCTGATCTTTATTATGATGAGAACTTTCTTAATGAACCCTGAAGCGCAGCCCAATGCGCCTTTTATCAAGTCTCGCCGAAAGATTGATTGAGTTTACTAATATGATGCCCTGCACTTAAAATGTTTCTCTGAAAATAAACCAGAGTAGCACATGTCGGCCCATATTTCGACCGCAATATGTCAAAATGTCACTCACTTAACGCCGCTAAACAGAATTTCTCACGCCACCGCTGGAGGAAGTTGAACGCATCATTCTCATCTGTCAAACTGATTCTTCGCGAAATCATGCAAATTTCCTTTGAAATTTGACACCAACGCCAGCGCCAAACGATTTCCAGACGCAATCAAGAACGAAGACTTAAAGATGAAAAAGTATCTCTCTCATCAATGCGGATGCGCAGGCGGACTGACATCAATCCCGAATAAAACTATTTAAACAGACTTTCCCACAGTATTTCAACCTAATCACCTAATTGCTGTAAGGAGCCTGGATGTGAAACAAACAATCTATCCGTCCGCCAAAGGATGTACAATGTGTACACATCTACTTACCTCGGACCTTTATTAACTTTATTACCTCGCAAATGGGTAAGAGAAGGAAATAAAACAAACAATCGACGGAGGAGGCCCAAATTGACATTTATTATCGACACCACCGACAAAAGTGCACTTGTCAAATGTGTGAACTGAAACGCCAAACAAACAAACAAACAAACAGCAGCGCAACATCTCAATTTGTATCTCACATGTGGAGTGGGTACGAGCTACTCCTCCCACGGCACGCAAAAGGAATCGCGTTGATACGTTGCGTATGCCTGTGTGAGTGTAGAGAGAAAGAAAGAGCCTTCCAAATCGGTAGCTAGTTATCCACTTATCCCGATGGGATAGTGACCATTAAAACGTTCCCCAGGTACGAAACAAAGATACCTGAGAGAATTCCGATGGTCATTAGGGGTATAAATGACGACGGTTTGGAACAAAAGAGTTGGACCCACCGCTAAGATGGGACGCGGACCGGCTTTGATCTCCCATCCAATCAGAAGCTGAAGTCTAATGTGATTAGAGACCCCAATGAGTTTTTTTTTTTTTTTTCCTATTGCCTCTCATCCCGGCTGAGTCATATACACTTCCCAAAGCTCCTCACACTGTGATACGCAGCAGTGGCCATTCGTCATGTGAGAGGTTGTTGGCTCGACTACTGCGTATAGAGTTCATTAGAGTCGCTACTGAGCATTAAGAAGATGTCATAAACGACGAAAAAGATACAAATTATGAAAATGCCCGTTAAACAATCTCTATTCACTTATCCCGCGACAGAGACAGAGATAGCCGTACGGCCAAATTGAAGAGATGCTAATTAATCATGGGTTTCTGGAGGTGTCAGGTGAAATCATAAGAATGCTGTTTTGATTATTAAACGTAATTAATTGACGATAATTAATGAACCTAGTTTTGCAAATTTAAATTAATCCGCGTACAGTGAGAGTTTTGAGTTTCTTTTCTTGTTTATTGTGCCTCGTCATTGGTAAGACGTTGCTGGCTTAGATGCTAATTTGCCTTATGAATGTATCTTATCTTATTAAGCAGAAAAAATAATAAATCGCCGTTGTTATTGTCGATTGTGTTAATCTAATATTTCGCTGAGTGGTTGAGGCACTAATTAATGGAACTAGAAATTTCAGGGAAGGTGAGGCAAGATTCAGGATGTATACAAATTTATAAGGTTTTCATTTGTTTAAATGTGGTCATGAGTCAGCGGTGGTCGTGGGTTGAAATCAAATTAGCGCGACTTCAGTCAGACCTCAAGAAATAGTTTCGTAAAGTATCGCGTGTGTGCTTGAGAGGTCTGTGCTATGTCATCATACAGTCTTAACCTAGGATGGAGCCCGGGAACTAAAAAATTCGCTGAAACATTGTAAAAGTGCCAGGTTGTCCCCAGTGCAGAAAATTTTGTGGGAAGAAAAAGGGTCAGGGGAAAATGAAATCACGGGCTAAACGTTGTCTCAGAAGCATTTCGAGAGTGTTTTGATCAAACAACCATCTAAATTGGTTGAGGAAATGGACCAGGAAAGTATAGATGCGGTTTTGTTGTAATAGTATTGGAAATGGACTGATCACACCCTTCAAAACGCCGACGTCTGTATAGCAGGTCCAAATGCCACCCAGTAACCTAGATAGAAGATGAATGGTCCGCCATATTGACCAGAACCAAACACAGTGGCTTGTAGGACTGAATTGCAGATGCGACCCATTGGTTAGGTAAGGTTATTATAGATAGCTGGGCAGGGGTATGAGGGTAAACCTCCCCGCCACACTCCGGTCAATACATACCCACTGTGATAATCATAAGGTAAAAGGAGATTACCTTGCCCTGTTCAATGAATATTTTAATGGCTTACTTACTACTCCTGTAATATAAACCATCCTTTGGATTTGATAAAGCTCGTCATGTCATTTAATAGTTTATCGAATTGCACTTCTATGAGTATATCATGGAAAAAATGTCGTTTGAGGAATGCGTTTCTTATGTGGTAGGTTCCTGGTAAGTGGCAAAGAAATTAACTTCTTTGTCACAGTGTCCTAAAGAGATCTTCCATTATACGTAATTCTTTCATTTCGTGCTACCGAGTTTTTGCTCCATAATCACTCCAAAGGGATAGATAGGGATTTGCTTATCCTCTACATAAATTTGTCGATTAGCTTTGTCAAGTAAACGTCATAACTTCCTAGTAGTGATACACGTATCTAAAGACGTCCGCCTATTACTTAGCTCTATTAGAGCATTTTCATTCCTGCTTCGAGCTTCCAACAGAGCTTTACCTTGTGCTGTGTTTCTGAAACCTTGAGCACTTCCCGACAGCTCTTCACAAGTTCTGATTTGTACATTGATTATATCTTATTAAACAGAAAAAAGCAAGAGAAAAAAATATTAAAAATAAAATAAAAATAAGTGACAATATTATTTATATATAAAAAGAATAGAGTTGACAAGAAGAAGACGACCGGCCTCGGATATTGCCAAGCCTGGTAAGCCAGGGCATCCTTTGGAGCCAGGCCTGAAGGGTGTCAGGATGCGAGCGTCTGGTGGTCGGCAGCCGGCCGGGTCAAACCCGAAATGGCTACGAGCTTCCTGTCAATGGTCTCGCGAACCATTACGGTGGTCAAGGGGTGAGCGCGCTGTGCACCGATAGGGGCACAGATGGACTCTCTGAGATTCGACAACGGCATCGACTTAGGATAGGCACATGGAACGTCCCATCGCTCACAGGGAAGGATCTTGAGCTTGTTGGGGAGGCTGTTAAAAGTCGACTAGATATAGTTGGCGTCTCTTCAACAAAGCAGAGAGGTTCTAAAACTGTGGACCTTTCGGGTGGGTGGAAGCTCTTGCTGTCAGGAGTCGCACACTCAATGTCTGCTCGGGCGGGAGTGGGGATACTCACAAGTCCCAGGTTGACAGACAGAGTATTGGAGTGGATACCATTAGGAGGGAGAGTTGCGATCTTAAAGCTCAAGCTTGGAAGATCAACTCTGGCATTGGTGCAGGTGTATGCACCGAACCTTCTGTCAGAGTACGCAGCTTTCTTAGATGAAGTTGATGTTGCCCTTGAAAAGGATTCTTTTGTCCTGATGGGTGACTTCAATGCTCATGTGGGTGTAGATGTTATGACATGGGGGAGTGTGATTGGGAGGAACGGTGATCCTGATCAAAACGCGAACGGAGAGAGGTTGTTGGATTTTTGTTGTGAAAATGGCTTATCCATCATGAACACTGTCTTTCCACACAAAGACATTCACAAATACACGTGGTACCGTCAGAGTCTTCAGCAGAAGTCGCTGATCGATTTCTTTGTGTATTGAGAGGGGCCGAACTGTCAACTGATCATCACTTAGTGCTCTGCAAATTGTATCTTAGCGAGAGAGTGCGTAAACCAAGGATGGTTACACGCATACGATGGGAGAGGTTACAGGACGATGAGATACGGGAGACATTTGCGCGGCAAATATCTGAGAGGTTTGAACGAATTCCAACTGTTCCATCAAATGTAGAGGAAGAATGGCAACTGTTTTCAACAGCGGTTATTGCCTCTGTGGGAGATGTTTGTGGAGTGAAGTGGCTTGGTGTGGCGGCTGGTGGTGAGAAAAGAACTGCTTGGTTTAAAACGCCCGGAGTTCAAGAAGCCATCAGAGAGAAGAAGAGAGCCTTTAAGGTGTGGATTCACTTGGGGAACTCCGATTCTCGAAATCGGTACACTGAGGCGCGAAGAACTTGCAAATTAGCTGTGAAAACAGCGAAAGAACAGTCTTGGAAGGAGTTTGGCAAAAAATTGGAACGTGACCATAGATCTGCAAATAAGATGTTCTGGCAGACCGTCCGCCGACTCAGAGGAAAAATGTTGAATATCGTTGAAGGAGTCAAATCCAAAGACGGTAGACTTCTTTCCAATGAGGAGGACATCTTACGCAGATGGAGCGAGCACTTTTCAGAATTGCTCAATCCCGAACAGGGCACCGAAGATGACAGACCTATGGTCGAGAGTTGGACGGAAAGTAGTCCTACGGTAGAGGAAGTAACTTTGGCGATCAAAGCGCTAAAAGCTGGTAAATCTGCTGGTGTGGATGAAATTCGGCCAGAAATGATCAAGGCTTTAGGTAAAGAGGGAGTTCAATGGCTCTCGCTTGTCATTAAAGTGGCCTGGGAAGGCGGTTAAACACCTGGTTATTGGCAAATGGGGGTGATAGTTCCTCTTTTTAAAAAAGGGGACAAAAGAGATTGCGCCAACTATAAGGGTATATCTCTTTTAATTCTCCCCGGAAAAGTCTTCGCTAAGGTGCTAGAAATGCGTTTCAGAGCTGTGGTTAAGGACAGTTTGGGGGATGAGCAGTGCGGTTTTCGTCCCGACCAACCGACCAGTTGTTCACTCTCAGAATGGTTCTTGAGAAGGCCTGGGAATATGCCAAACCTGTCTACACTTGTTTTGTGGATTTGGAAAAGGCATATGATAGGGTTCCTCGAGGCAAACTCTGGAGTGTTCTGCAGGAGTATGGGATTGCTGGTTCCCTGTTAAGGGCGATTCAGTCTTTATATACAAACTGTAGAAGCTGTGTTCGGATAAACGGTCTTAAATCAATACCTTTCACTGTGGGCGTTGGACTCCGCCAGGGGTGCCTTTTGTCACCTCTCCTCTTCATTGTATATATGGATTGGATGTTGCAGCGCAGCCGTGGCGGGGAATGTTTCAAAGTGGGAGACCTAAGGATTAGTCATCTGCTCTTTGCGGATGATTTGGTCATCCTTGGGTCCTCTCAAACCGAAGTTCAGCGCGCACTCGAAATGTTTGTAGCCGTTTGTGATGATGCTGGAATGAAGATCAACGTGAACAAATCGGAAGTAATGGTCGTTTCCAAAAAACCCATTCAGTGCACTCTGCATGTTAGTGGAGTCCCACTGAAGCAGGTGGAGAAGTTTAAGTACCTCGGGGTTTTATTCACGAGTGATGGGAGGAGCAATGCCGAGTTATCCTATAGAATTGGTCAGGCTGGATCAATTTTGAGAGAGCTTGGCCAATCTGTTATAAGGAAGGCCGAACTTAGTGTTCAAGCTAAGCTATCGGTTTTTAACTCTCTGTATGTTCCAACTCTCACCTATGGTCATGAAATTTGGATAGTGACGGAAAGAATAAGATCGCGGATACAAGCCTCCTTCGCGGTGTTGTTGGAATAACTCGTAGGGATCGAGTGCGCAACACCAGAGTACGCGAGGCGCTCAACGTTGAGCAGCTACTTCTCCGAACGGGACGATCTATGCTACGATGGTTTGGTCACGTAGTGCGTATGCCCCCAGACCGGCTTCCAAGACGCGCCATGGTTGCCGTGCCATCAGGTAGGCGACTTCGCAGAAGGCCTAGAAATAGATGGTTGGATCAAGTCCGACATCTCTCCTGGAGCCGCTTAGGGATTCCCCCTGATGAATTGGAGTCAATAGCGGAGGATCGAGAAGGATGGAGAGTCCACCTGAGCATCCCACCCCCGCGACCCTCATGAAGGATAAGCGGGCCATTGAAAATGAAGAATAGAGTTAATGTCACTTCAATATTATTACAAAAATAATTTAAAGTAATGGGTGGGGTGACCCTTCAATAGAAGTAAAAAAATTATATAAGAAACAGCAATTAATTCAAACATAAGGAAGCAGAAAACAAAAAGATTTAAGGAAACATTTTTATTTATTTCGTCCGCCAAAATATCAGAAAATTCTAGAGTGGATCATTTAATAAGGATTCCAACCTATTAAGATCTAAGCATAAAAACCAGTTTTTAAGATATTTTAAGAAGAGGTGTTTTGGATGTATAATTTTGAGTGATTGCGGAAGTTTATTAAATAAACGGCATGATGGAACTGTATAAAAATTTCGAAACGCTGTAGTGCGAAATTTGGGCACAGTGACTAGATTTAAAAAGTTATTCCGTAAGTTATGATTTTCAAATAACCTGAAATTTAAATTTCCTAATCTCAAGAAAAACGTCTTTAACACTTTAAAACAATACAAGTGACGGACTGGAAGAATTTTCAAATCGCGAAATAATGGAAAACTGGGATGCATAACATTTGTTTTGCATATTTTTCTTAATATAAGTTTTTGAAAGATTAATAGAGGTTGGATTTTATTAAAATAAGTTCCCCGCCAACAAGTAATACCATATTGTAATTTTGTGTGGAAAATTCCATAATCGACTATTTTCAAAAGCTTAGCTGATCAAACAGATTCCAGGTAATAGAAATATCTGAGCTATGAACGAAATTATTTTCTCAAGTATTCGGTATGGTTAATAAAAGACATCTTGGAGTCAATGGTAAGCCCCAAGTATTTAAACTCATCAACTTTTTCAACTTGGAAGCATTTATCGCTACAACTTAGGTCACTATAGAAGCTATATAGTGAGGAACTGGAGTTACAAGAGCAGGAGGACAGTTTAAATTTTGGGCACTCGGGAGCATGAAAGAAAAGATCAGCCTCAAAACAGTTTCGTGCAGATAGATTGAAAAACATAATTTTCGTTTTGGGATTAATGACCAAATTATGTTCAGCAAACCAGATCCTGAGTAGATTTAGATCCCAATTTATGTCAGAGACTAGATTTAAAATACTGCCTAAACCATAAGCGCAACCAACATCATCGGCGAACGCAGTAAGGATGCCTTTGAAATCTGAGTCAAACAGGGAATTGATGTAAATCAGGAAGAGTATAGATCCCAATACAGAACCTCGAGGCACTCCCAAATTGACAAAACTAATCCCACTCCTGGTATAATCTATTCTTACTCTTTGCGATCTATTTTCCAAGTAAGACTTGAACCAATTAATCATGAAGCTCCGAAAACCGCTTTATTTAGTTTCCTCAACAAAATTTCGTGAGTGACCATATCAAATGCTTTAGATATACCTATCGATGAATAAACTAGAAGTAAATAATTTCCTATCCAAGTTTCTGAATATTTGGGAACAAAGACGCAAAAGAGCATCTTCCGTGGATTTTTCTTTTTGGAAACCAAATTGAAAGGAACTAAAAAGCTTCGTCTTATTTAAAAAATGAACAACCAAACTGCCAAATTTAACTACTTTTTCAAAAATTTTGCTGATTGTTGAAAGAAGCGAAATGGGTCTAATATTAGTTATATCATCAGCTGCCCCCTTTTTTTAAAAGCGGTAATATATCGGCACACTTAAGAGCTTCAGGGAAAACTCCTGAAAAATACTTAGAATCAAAAATGACCCAAGGCATCAACCACAAAGCATGCAATATTTTTTAACATTTGGTTTGAAATGCCATCAGAACCACGAGAATTTGATTTTTTTAAAGAACCGATCGTTTTTAAACGTTCAAAGGCGGTAATCGAGTCAAAAAGAAACCTATTGTTTTGGACGCGACTATTGTTTGACTTGCACCCTCTACACAAAGGGGAACTGGACTGAGGTTGCAAGCTATGAGCTATATTAGTAAAATAATTATTAAATATTTCCTTCGCGGTGTTGTTGGAATAACTCGTAGGGATCGAGTGCGCAACACCAGAGTACGCGAGGCGCTCAACGTTGAGCAGCTACTTCTCCGAACGGGACGATCTATGCTACGATGGTTTGGTCACGTAGTGCGTATGCCCCCAGACCGGCTTCCAAGACGCGCCATGGTTGCCGTGCCATCAGGTAGGCGACTTCGCAGAAGGCCTAGAAATAGATGGTTGGATCAAGTCCGACATCTCTCCTGGAGCCGCTTAGGGATTCCCCCTGATGAATTGGAGTCAATAGCGGAGGATCGAGAAGGATGGAGAGTCCACCTGAGCATCCCACCCCCGCGACCCTCATGAAGGATAAGCGGGCCATTGAAAATGAAGAATAGAGTTAATGTCACTTCAATATTATTACAAAAATAATTTAAAGTAATGGGTGGGGTGACCCTTCAATAGAAGTAAAAAAATTATATAAGAAACAGCAATTAATTCAAACATAAGGAAGCAGAAAACAAAAAGATTTAAGGAAACATTTTTATTTATTTCGTCCGCCAAAATATCAGAAAATTCTAGAGTGGATCATTTAATAAGGATTCCAACCTATTAAGATCTAAGCATAAAAACCAGTTTTTAAGATATTTTAAGAAGAGGTGTTTTGGATGTATAATTTTGAGTGATTGCGGAAGTTTATTAAATAAACGGCATGATGGAACTGTATAAAAATTTCGAAACGCTGTAGTGCGAAATTTGGGCACAGTGACTAGATTTAAAAAGTTATTCCGTAAGTTATGATTTTCAAATAACCTGAAATTTAAATTTCCTAATCTCAAGAAAAACGTCTTTAACACTTTAAAACAATACAAGTGACGGACTGGAAGAATTTTCAAATCGCGAAATAATGGAAAACTGGGATGCATAACATTTGTTTTGCATATTTTTCTTAATATAAGTTCTTGAAAGATTAATAGAGGTTGGATTTTATTAAAATAAGTTCCCCGCCAACAAGTAATACCATATTGTAATTTTGTGTGGAAAATTCCATAATCGACTATTTTCAAAAGCTTAGCTGATCAAACAGATTCCAGGTAATAGAAATATCTGAGCTATGAACGAAATTATTTTCTCAAGTATTCGGTATGGTTAATAAAAGACATCTTGGAGTCAATGGTAAGCCCCAAGTATTTAAACTCATCAACTTTTTCAACTTGGAAGCATTTATCGCTACAACTTAGGTCACTATAGAAGCTATATAGTGAGGAACTGGAGTTACAAGAGCAGGAGGACAGTTTAAATTTTGGGCACTCGGGAGCATGAAAGAAAAGATCAGCCTCAAAACAGTTTCGTGCAGATAGATTGAAAAACATAATTTTCGTTTTGGGATTAATGACCAAATTATGTTCAGCAAACCAGATCCTGAGTAGATTTAGATCCCAATTTATGTCAGAGACTAGATTTAAAATACTGCCTAAACCATAAGCGCAACCAACATCATCGGCGAACGCAGTAAGGATGCCTTTGAAATCTGAGTCAAACAGGGAATTGATGTAAATCAGGAAGAGTATAGATCCCAATACAGAACCTCGAGGCACTCCCAAATTGACAAAACTAATCCCACTCCTGGTATAATCTATTCTTACTCTTTGCGATCTATTTTCCAAGTAAGACTTGAACCAATTAATCATGAAGCTCCGAAAACCGCTTTATTTAGTTTCCTCAACAAAATTTCGTGAGTGACCATATCAAATGCTTTAGATATACCTATCGATGAATAAACTAGAAGTAAATAATTTCCTATCCAAGTTTCTGAATATTTGGGAACAAAGACGCAAAAGAGCATCTTCCGTGGATTTTTCTTTTTGGAAACCAAATTGAAAGGAACTAAAAAGCTTCGTCTTATTTAAAAAATGAACAACCAAACTGCCAAATTTAACTACTTTTTCAAAAATTTTGCTGATTGTTGAAAGAAGCGAAATGGGTCTAATATTAGTTATATCATCAGCTGCCCCCTTTTTTTAAAAGCGGTAATATATCGGCACACTTAAGAGCTTCAGGGAAAACTCCTGAAAAATACTTAGAATCAAAAATGACCCAAGGCATCAACCACAAAGCATGCAATATTTTTTAACATTTGGTTTGAAATGCCATCAGAACCACGAGAATTTGATTTTTTTAAAGAACCGATCGTTTTTAAACGTTCAAAGGCGGTAATCGAGTCAAAAAGAAACCTATTGTTTTGGACGCGACTATTGTTTGACTTGCACCCTCTACACAAAGGGGAACTGGACTGAGGTTGCAAGCTATGAGCTATATTAGTAAAATAATTATTAAATATATTAGCAATGATTTTTCGAGGAAGAGGATTTTTTTAGGATGCTATTCACTACCTGCCATTCACCTCTTAGATTTCTCTTCACTAAGCTGAATTTATTGGTGTAAAAAATTTCACTGCATAATGGAATTTCCTTTTGCAACTGAGAACACAACTTTTTGTATCTTCTTGGTTGACCAGCGAATAATTTGGAAGTTTTTTTACGGAGCAAGAGTGACAATCAACAAAGTTGATTTTTTTAATAGCGAAGAGTGAACGTTTTTGAGTGAAAAACAAATTTGGAGATAAAGGAAGGAAAGGAAGTGACTAGGACAAGGGTTACAAGAGGAGGCTGTAAGGATTACTGCTAGCAGATTAGTGGCCAGGAGGAAACTAGAAAAAGGACGATAAAAGAATAGATAATTTTTTTTTGTATCTGATTTTCTGTGTGTCTTAGAAGTTGTTTTTAACTGCGTTCTGCGTAGGGAAATGTCGAAAGAGATTTTGAAACCCGGTAGGATTCCGTTTCGTTTTCTGTTTAATTTCCCAGTGAAAGCGGGACACGCGCCCCGTAGTTTATTCCGGTTTTAAGTTGTTCGGGATTTGCCGTAACGGGCCATTTCAACGGCGATATTTTCTTTCTTTTTTGGGGATCTTTTTTCCTCTTCGAAATTTTTTTCTGATCCCCTGTAAAATTACCTTTTGTTGTTTTTTTCTCCTTTAACTTGATTTTGTTCATTTCATTTTATTTAATAAATCGCCCGCTTGGAACGAGCGCATATATCGTGGTGAAAATCATTGTTTTATTTTCATTCGTTTATTTTTCTTACAGCACTAGTGCGTTCCCCACCATTCCCCAAAACCACCACAAAAGGTTTCGTAATTTTCCTCCCTTTTTCCAAAAAAAAATTGCGTGGCGCCCAAAACCCCTTATTACTTACACTATTTTCTTTTCTCCTCTCAGTACGTCGATTCTCAAATCGAACCCCACCCTAGCTGAGCGGCGGTGAGGGAACAGCACTCAACTTGCTGTGTTGTTGCACTTTTTCCTTTCCCCCCTTTCTGTCATTCCGTTTTCCGAACGCAGAAGCGATCGGTCGCGTTCTCATTTTTCTTGCGTTTGTTTTTTTTTTTAATTAAGTGTAGCAAGTCGGCTACTTTTGTTTTAATTTATCCGCGGATTCATTTCCTCAACCCCAAAAAAAGCGTAACAAATTTACACACTATTTAGTGGGTGCTTATGCATATTTGATTCTCAGCTTATTTTTTATAATAATTTTCTTCAATAAGAAGCTAGTCATCCAAGGTTTAAGTCTTTTTGACGAGTTTTTTTAGCCCCACTGTAAAGCTACAAGCAGCAATAAGCTTAGTTAGCTTAGCTTAGAGTCAATAAAGATATCATAGCATTTAGAAGCATCCCTTTCAGCATAAACTTCTAGCCAAGACCCGAAGCAAAGAATAGATTTAAGCTTAGTAAAGTTATCTTTAGTTACATTGATGTGAGATTTAGAGCTATCTCTTTTATCTAACCTAGAAATACTAACCAGTAACCCAGTCATTTAGTGGTCAGTAATCCTTAAGTCAAAAACACATTTCTAACAAAGACTAAGAGAAATATTGCTAAAACGCGCATAGATGTGATCTAAACATTTCCCAGAACTAAATCTAGTCGACTCATGAATAATAGATATTAGTCCATGAGATGCCTGTAAGGTCAAGTAATTAGAAATAGTATCACTCAGTTCTATAATGTTTATATTAAAATCTCCTAGTATAATTCAATTTTTTGATTTTTCGCTTTCCAGCAAATTTGAAAATTCATCCACAAATACCGAAACGTATCTATTAAATCTGTTGACACATAGGATAACATAAACATCGTTATTAATTTTAAAAGATAATTTCAAAATATCAGCACTCAGGAAATGTAAATTCGAGATAAAACAATCATAGTCCTGCTTTACAAGACACCCAACACCACCTGATGCATTATTTTCATTAGTATTACTGCAGCAGATATCGCTTTTACTACTGCCTGGCTGTCGACGGAAAATATGACACCTTATTGTTGTATTGCCCTCATCGCCAGTCTGCTAGGAACTCCGCTTTTAAAATATTGCTGCAATTTGGACGGCGGACTGTGTTGAATATGCCCAGGCAGTTCGGAGATGATACCTGGACCTACATTTATGTCCATTTTGAATTGCATATTAATATTTGACCGCTTTTTCATTCTTTCCTGCGGGGTTAAGTCCTTAAAAAATTTCTTGTAATGTTTAGGTAGAGTGTTGTGCAATCGGCAATGGATACAATCTTCTTCCTTTTATCAGCGAGGTTATGATCCGAATATAAGGGATCACGACCCTCCCACTTCACCGCATTTCTACTGATCCGCCTGTGGGGTTCGCCTATTTGACCTCAAAAAATTGAGGTCCATTGACCAATGGATACAATACATTGCCTAAATATTTCTCCAGAATCAATCAGAATGCTTCTGCAAGGATGGAAAGGAAAGGTGCTTCCCTGTTAAACTATTACAAGATTTAATGCATTAAAAACCTTGAATTATACTTGTCATAGTAGCTTTATGTTTACCACTGATATTGACCGCTTTTCAGCATATTCAATGGCGTAGTTTCCCAAACTACGAAGTGCAATCGAAAGATTATCAATGACAATGGATCACAGTAAAGGAGATGAAACTCCTCGCTGGGGACAATCTTTAATCGCAGTAACAGATACCGGCACTTTTCCAGAACAAGAAGTGATTATCCAGTAAAATAAGCCATTGTCCATCTATTAGTCGCGTTATCAATCCCTCTGCAACTTACTGTCCTTGTAATTGAGTCCCGGTATTACAGAAAGCGTCCATAGAAAGGTAAACAGAGCTACCTCATTAGACATCTTAATCTAAACGTCACCTAATATGAATGCCTGCTAGCCTTCCCATAGTTTTCAGGATGAAGGCGTTTGACTTACAGGTCTATACTACTTAGCCAGATCACTAGGCACTCGACTATCCATTGTCTGATACCCAAGGTATTAATTCTACACAAAGTTAAAGTTGGCTTAAAACAGACTCGAGTCTTATCGATGTCGATAGTAGCTATAGATCTCATTGCACTATAGGCTCCAATGACCGTCTGCTTTTGTTTTTATTGATGAACTGATAGTTATATTGGCAGCGCACCGTGGACAGGCTACTATAAGAAAGCATATGCACGCCTTGCCGATGAGTGAATGGTCGAGATCGCGGTGAGAAATTACCATCAATGAAGCTTATACTCTATACGGTAACAGTATGGTCGATAACATAAATGCCTTTCAACCAACATGAAACTTAATACTTGCAGACAGCAACCACTATACTTACAGCTCGCTATACAATAATCATGCCATGGTCCACATTTTCCAGTAGCATTATAGGGTTAGATAATATAAAGATATCGAAGCTATCACAATTCCCGAAAAATATAGGTGGATTCACAAGAAGCCTCGAGGTCTCCAATTGAAAGTAGTATATGGAACCTTCAGACACCCTTCCGAATCAGACTTAACCTACTTTCTACTCAGCCAACCAGCCAGCTAGGTATATTGATTCTGAAACAACAATGTCAGGAACTTTTCACTTCATTATTCCCCCCATTCAGAGAGGTCAACAGAACACAAGACTAAGGTTTCTAATGGCTTCACAGCACGTTCGGCTTAACCCTCTTCTTCTTAATAGGAAATTAATTTCGTAATTTGCAATTAATACCTCTTCAAGTTATCCAAACAACAGCGTAACACTATCGCTGTCAGCATCAGCAAAACCCCTCTACTCGTACGTCAACTGATGGACGTCAAGTACCTTCGAGTCGGCTTTGTTTACTGCTCTCCCGCGTCAGAGCATTAAAGCGTACAACACCATTAAAGTTTGTCGCAGCACATTAGCGCAAGGTAAATTTTCTAATTTGTTCCGGGACAGGTGAGGAGCGTGCACGACTGTCTTTGCACACATCCCAGAGAGGCTCATCAGTGTGCTCCGTCACTTGCTGACCGCATTTAAGTTGCGCATGCGCAACTCTCCCAAAGTGGTGATTAAGTGAATTAATAATGGTTTGCAGAGCAAGCAGGTGTCTATGGCACCATTATCCACGAGAAAAAAACTGAGGAAAACAAAGTGAGAACTTGCCTCGGGATCTATCCATAGATCCGACATCAAACAACGCGCGCGTCAGAGACATTTTCTACACACACTCACACGTTGGCTAATCAATTATTGACCACATCAGTTCAGCGAACTTTGATACGATTGTAATTAAATTTCTGCTAATGCAACCATAATATTTCGGAGCCGTTCTTGCGACTGTTGATGCTGGACAATGTTCTATGGCCATTCTGATGGCTGGCTATCTGGCTGATGATGATCACAGAGACTGAGCACATCGTTTCGTTCCACTTGAATACCCGAAGCAAACAATGCAAAAAGGATTTAATTTGTCGGTCCCCGGGAAGGTGGAAGGGCCCACGAATTGAGCGCCATCTCGTTTAATGCCTTTAAGGCGTGACCACAGTATTTTATAAAGTGAACCGATCAAAGGATACCGCTCGCTTTTATCTCGAGCCGACGAGCAACTCTTTGGCGGTGGTTTATTTCCACCTCCTTCTCCAGAGGTGAAATTGAAATAAAGTATCCAAATCTGTGCACAAAATCACACAGCAGAGGGCTCGGACTGATTTTATTGCCCCCCTTCTGGGTGTAGGTAGGTAAGGTGATGCGCGCACATTTGTTGCACGTGGGTTGAACTGGCGAACTAAACGACCAACGTTCGGGTTTCAAGTGCAATTAGTTGCGATGTCAAATTGAAATTTGAGTGAGCGACCCTTTGATGGGGGCTAATTGAAAATTAGAAATCAAGGAGAGGAAATAGGCTATAATAGGTATATTGCAGGTTTGTGTATGTGTGTTTGCTTGAACGAATAAGGATGAATGAGTTCTGATTCTGACTTTCGGAATGCTTGCTTAGATCGATGACGGAAGATGGCTGTGAATGAAATTACTTTTGCTGATTTGATGTACTGGGACTGTAGAGCATTCTTTTTGAGCGTGAGGCTGACCTTGTGTATCATAAAAAGGGTTTGTTTGGTTTTATAAAGGAGATTTTAGTGACTCAGACATTTTTTCACGGACTCTAAAGTTCCTCCTCCTTACGTGTGTGTCCGAGTGATGGGTACTTTAGAATAAGGTTTCAACAGCGAGTTCCATTTTATGGCCAAGACTATAACCTATGACTAAATTTTCTGTGATTAATTTGTTAGCTTGCGTTTCCATACAAGTAGCACTAAAGCGGCCAAATACTGCTCATGAAGAGATTTCTCCAAATTTCTGGATTTTATAAATAAGGCAGCAACTCTTCGCAGGATGCTAGCTAAAGGCCCTAGCATCCCAGCTTATATCAATATATCTAAGTGCTCATGAACAGAGTCTAGTCGGGAATCTGTGGAACTGTTAATTTAAACACACTTCCCGGGACGCAAGAACTACCACCCGACGAACGGCTGTAGTACGGGTGGCTTATAAGGCAGTGTAAGTGAGCTCAGAGATCATCAGTGAGTAAGATCTTTCCAACCCTACAAATCTGCTTAGCCCAAAGCGATGATACCCTTCATGTTAAAACAAACCCTAGAAGCATTATACGACATATAGTAATAAAGATATAAACCGAAACGTAAGAGTGGTTTTCATTCTGAAAGTAAGGAAACCAAGCCACTCAATCGGAAATGATTACAGGCCAATACGTCTGTAGTCTTTTCTTTTAAAAATACGAACGATTGCTGGACCTACATTACAGAGAAACAATCAATCCTCGAGATCTTAGAATTGCTCAATATGCTTATCTGAATGATAAGTCTGTAAGAAACGCACTACCTAAGTTCGTACGAGCGATAAAGCATTCACTGGAGCTTGAAGTTTGAAAAATGCTTTGTGGTGACCTTTTTCGATATAAAGGAAAACAACTAGGGGACGAGGAGTAGGCGATGTGGTCCACCCGTACCTACTTAGTGGCAGCACAATGGACCTTGTATGGTCTATATAAATATAGGTACCTCATCGTCTGAGAGTAAGCTCCTCGAAGACCGAGCTAATTTTGTTTAGGAAAAGTAACAAGATCTCTAGTTTCACACTACAGAAACTTGGTGACACTACACTCAATCTCGCCACTAAGGCTTAATACGTTCGAACCATTTTAGATTCCATCCTTTCTCTGAGATGAAATGTGGAAGAAAAACGAACCATAGGGTACCACTCTGCAAGCAGGAATAGATAAACTATTAAAAAGAATGAAAGAATGAAGAATGAAAACGGCAACATTGACGCGTGCGGGACCTAGCATTCTCTCTTCTGTAAATTCATCTGCATCCACGCTTTAACGTGGTGCACTGTCTAGTGCTGTTACTATAGCAACGCTTTCTAGATAATTCTCATAAAGTATTCCCATGGTAATAAAGAATTTATAGGTACAATGTCCAAGGTAGCTGAAGATAGCAGAACCCTAAGGCGAAGTTGAAGAATAAAAGAACATTTCTGGAATAAATGGCTAAAGAAGACTATTTGCTTCAATCATAAAATGATTATTCGCATTTGAAAAGTCCGAAGCCAACATATCAACCGGTTACGCTCTAGCTTTTCGACTAGAAATGTGTAGTATCTTCCAACACTAGCATCTAATGAATATCTTGTCCTACAGATAACGAGCATTTGACAAATGTCGAACTCCAACTAAATATTTTTATCAAAATGCGGTATACCGACAAGCTACAGTGTATCCCACCTAATCAGAGAATGCTCATTGTAGGTAATGTATGCGGTCAGTAGTCATTATTTATCGAGCGCACGATACTATACATACAAATCTGCGAAGAGTACTCTGCGTTGATGTTAAATTATTACTTCTGAATTTAGCCAAGCCAAGCCAAACTTAACCCATAACCGTCAAGGCGATAGATTCTATAAGTGTAAGATAACCACATAGGCTACTAGTTGTGGACTCGGCGTTAATTCAAGTAAGCTTCTATCAAACCAAAATACCAACCTTCACGCCTCCACGGCTAAGCAACCAACTACTCTCTTTATCCTCCAGCGCTATGTACCTTGGTGTGGTAATTGACCCAAAGCTTAGCTGGAAGCTCAATATAGAGCATGGTGTAAAAAAAAAACCTGCGTGGCTTTCAATGCCTGCAGCAAGACCTTCGGTAAGAAGTAGGGAATTCGCCGGAAGATGGTCTTATGGATGCACACCGCAAAAAAAATTAAAAATAAACATGCACACCGCAATAGTACGACCTATATTTTCCTATTAGTTACTAGTCTGCTCTAAGAAAAGACTACAAGATCAAACAAGTTAACAAAGTGCCAAGAAGTTCGCCCTTAGGCTCAACGAGACCCGTGCAAACATGTCCAACCAAAGCCTTAAATTCAATATTGCATCTCATACCGCTTTACATTCACATTGAATATACATATGTACATATCACAGCATGTAGTGCGATTAGATTAAAAAAAACGGGGTGCTGGAATACCAACACGTCACAGCATCCTTGAATATGCTACCAAGGGATTTGATAACAACTCTAACCGACTACATAACACCTTTAAACTTTAGAAACGACGTCACAGCCAGTTGCCCATCCAGAGTGGAGTGGGAAAAATTTGAAGTCACAAACGAGTACGAAGGCATGATTTTCATCGATGGTTCAAAAATAAATTGCGGGGATATTCTCTGAATCTTGCGGGCTAACGGATTCTTGCAGTGTCTTTTGAGCGGAAGTACTTGCTTGCTAGAGGCTTGGCGTATACTGCAACGTACCATTCACCCTTTTGTACCATCGTCATTCTCATTGACAGTCAAGCTGCTATCAAGGCAATAGTTTCCGCTACTTCAACTTCCAAACTGGTGGAACAGTGCAAAAAGGAACTCGGCTCGCTGAGTCATCGGTTCAGGATTACTCTCCTCTGTCTAGCGGGACGCAGCAACACAGAAAGAAATGAGCGAGCTGATGAACTTGCAAGACGGCGATTTGACCTTGACATATTCCTTCCGGAGGCGGTTTTCGTACAACATTGCAGCAATATTGCTAACGAGAAAGAAACTGTTTACCGTATCTTCTGTAAGTGTCTGGCTTCAGGGAGAGCTAGACAGCGCACACTAGGCAACCTAATAAAGATATCGGAGAAGTAGTCAGCTTTCTTAATGCCATAGGGTGGATTTAAAGACGTTTACACCAATTTCGCTTGGCTCCAAACTTAAAGCCCATTAAGGTCCCGTAACTTGTGGTAATAAAATGGCGCTAAAGCGCTTATTGGATCTCAGGATAGTTTGTGGTTATAGCCACTTCTATCTGCTTACCGTAGGAGCACTGATCTTGATGCAAGGCTGGGTAGGCTTCGACTTGAAATTCTTGCACTTTTTCCAGGAGTTGCCTCAGTGAAAACTTTGGTTTCTCTTCAAAATGCAGCAGTGTGCCGGTTTATGTGTTGCAGAAAGCTAGAGATGCTACCGCAATAGACTGGGTGTGACTCAGTGCTTGACAGCGATAGACCTCGGTGTGGAGCTAATACCCATGACATTCTTTCGTTGGCTCTTTATTTGGTTAATAATTTGATGCATGCATGATACATAGCATGATCCACTAATAGGCTATGCTATGTATCAGTGTTTGTAGGTGGTTGCTGGGAGTACTACGTACAAATAAATACAAATATTGTTACCGTGCGTTTGCCTGTTTCGAATTGTCTGTCTCTCAAATGTCTATTTTCAGACTTTCTAACAAAACTTTCTTACTCAGGACTCTATTCTCATCCCTTTTCTAGCGAGAAGCCCACCACTAAATGCCATGTCAGTCGATGTGTGTCTTTTGTCACCTTTCTCCACTGCAGACACTCATTACCCTGCTAAGAGTACTTTTTGCAAGTGGTAGCCCACATTGAATTTGGGCAGCGCTATGGTCTAGCTTATCCACTTTGTTTCCTCAAAACACACTTAACAGATCAAATTAATATCTAATAAATACCAACATAACATACAAACCTCTAATTAAAATCAGCAGTTGCCTACCAGGTGCAATGGCAATAATTAATAGCCCCGGCGCATACCAAACGTCAACTCATCGACATTTCCTCATAAATTACAAGATCCGGAAATCAAGTGAGGCGATATGTCCGCAACGCCATCTATTTCACTCCAATCTGCCCCAGCATCACAGTCCACATGCTCACACATCCGATATGTTCGTAATTCATCACATACGAGTATGACTCAATATTTGCACCTCAATCGAGAAAATACACTTTTCCCCCTTCCCCATCAAACGCAGTTGGCGTTCGATTTTTCCCCCGCAAAAATATTCAGATACAACCGCAGATTAGTCGTAGGGGCTGTTAATTTATGTTAATTGCTTTACTACTCTGCGCGACGGGCAATTTGCACTTAAGCGTGGTTTTTGGCAGAGGTACATATTTCGGGCGTCCATACCCACATAAGCCTCGCGCATTCGATCGAAATTAATGGACATGTCAGCCAATTAATAAATTCAGTCGGCATGCAAGTGGAAATCACAAGTATGCGTCTAGTGTACCTACTACAACTGCAAGCTACTATGTATCTGCAGTATCAATTAGTTTTACACTAATTGCCATCCCACTGGTAGTGGTGTCTGTACACTAACGACCGCCAAGAGGAGTGAAATCTGGGCTGATTGCCAAAAAGTGCTGAGTGCTGAAGCTACACAATACAGCGCCATCTGTGATGCAACATGCCAAAGCTGGGCAACATTCGTGCAGACCACACCACCACCGACCGGGGCAATTAGTGTAATTGCAAATAATTTAAAGGATCTTTGACTGCGGTATGAATTGCATGCCGAATCATTTATTTGCATTTTTAACTCAGTCCACACCGCCGCAGCACGCCCCTCCTGATGGACTAGCTGGCGGTTGTTGGCATGTATTTGGCAAGACGTCACTGGGCAACGGGCATCGACCAAAAGGAGCAAATCATTAGGTAATACTTAATGACAGGTGATGTCTGATGTCGAAGTGGAGTTTATCCCTCGACCTCTCTGTGTGCCCAGTTTGGTGATGCAATTGGATTTCGAGTTAGCCCATTGTCTTTGGGTAGGTGCTCCTTTCAACGAGTTTGGGGTCTGCTTACAGGTCTGCAAAACATGCAATTCACAGTATTGTTGTTAATTTGCAATACTTTTACTCGTATTAGTGATGGGAAAGGTGTTTCTTTAAATGGCGTCCACGACGTCAAGGAAGGGTTCATACAATTTCGTTGATGTGCTGAATCCTGAACGTGACTGCGACAGGTTTCAATTTATCAATCATTGTTGCTGGCTGTCATTCTATGGAAGTTTTTAAATTTAATTATGCAGACGTAAGAAATTATGCAAAAATGTTTTACTGCATGCAAGGATAACTGATGTTTGAGTCCCTTTTCAGAGACAAATGTGTATGGATTCTTAGTTTGGCGTTTTCCCTTTAAGTTGTAAGATTTTTTAATACGTCTTGCAAATGCTGCCGTACTTTCGTAACGTTGCCGTCAGTCTAGACGAAAAGTTCTCAGGAAAGCAGCATGAGAAAATGTCGTTTTATGGTAATGAATAAACTCTTAAGCAATTGTAAGTCTTATAGTCTGTCTATGAGCTCACGAAATCTACAGAAAAGGCATCGACATATTTAGACAGTTCTAGTGAATAAGGGGTACACTGCATAAAAGTAAAATGTATCTGCAGTCATGTGACTGTTAACAGCTGCACCACAGGTAAATGAATGGAAAGGGGTGCAACTGACACAAATCATAACACTTCGTCCCAGGTGCTCTGTAATATTCATCCCGAAAGTGGAAAAGTGAGACACGACTTCACCTAAATCCTTAAGACCCATCAGCCTGACCTTGTTCATACTGAAAACTCCGGAGATGGCAATAGATAATTAACTAAGAACGACGTTGCTGGAGAGAATACCTCTCCATATCAATCAACACGCTTACAGAGCAGGAAGGTATACTGAACTATGACAGCTGAAACAAAGGGAACTAACACCATCACAATAGGCACCACTAGAGGTTACCCACTAATGTAGAGCTTATTCGTAGATGAGCCTGCATCTGTATAACAGAAGCCATAAGAACCTATCCCAAGCAGCACTAGAGGGATTGTAGGATTACTAAGGAGACCATACTAAGAAGAATTAAAGAAGGCGTTTGAAAGAAAAAGATAAAAATACATCAAAAGCAAAGAGCGAGAAACCTTATTTAAGCCGGAAGCGCTTCTGGACTGGCCCAAAGATGATATGGTCAAGAAATACTGCTCTGAAAAGAAATTTGGCACAAAGCTGAGCAACAAAAGATACTGGAGCAATGGACCCGACAAGTAACGATTGAAATAGAGAGCAAATAAATGGTACACAGATGGATCCAAAACGTCGACAGGAACTGGGGCAAGCGTGCACGGATCCAAAACTAAATACTCAAAATCTCTGGGAACTTCCCCCAGTATCTTTCAAGTAGAAGTGCAAGCAATAGAAAGATGCGTCAAATTTAACCTTGACAGGAAATATCGTGGGCAAGACATCGTAATACTGCGAGCTAGCCAGGCTATAATTAAGGCACTAAACTCAACGAGATCGAATCGAAATTGGTATGGGAGTTCCTTACTAAGATCAACAGATTGGGTAAGTTCAATGAAGTAACCCTATATGGCTCTCTATGTCTCGGAAACCCGTTCTTCGGACCAGAACCATTCTACGGGTTAGGACCGCAAAAAGTACGGAAAGAACTGAAAAAGAAGAAAGGAGCGAATGGGCCGAGCATTAGGATGATATTTCCCAACTCAGACCTCAGGCCAAAGAACTACTGGGAAGC
Organism: Brachypalpus laphriformis; assembly: GCA_945910035.1. Classification (NCBI taxonomy): domain Eukaryota; kingdom Metazoa; phylum Arthropoda; class Insecta; order Diptera; family Syrphidae; genus Brachypalpus; species Brachypalpus laphriformis. Next base: position 287,234,534 of record OX246754.1, read on the forward strand.
TACAACCAGGAAAGAAGCAAGACATGCCTAAGCGTAAACAAAAACCAGCTTTACATTATGAAAGACGTTCTAACCGGTCACTGCTGACTCAAGAAGCATCTCAGGAATCTGGGTATAGAATAAAACGGCACTGCAGGGTCTGCAGGGACCTCGAAGAAACAGCAGGCCACCTATATTTTAAGAGAGACAACTCTACTTCACTGGATCCACAACAGATACTTCGGTTCACCAAAGCAGTTGGACTAGAGGAGGCCCTCTAACTCCCATCTACTAGAGCCGTAGCTTAGGGTCTAGGCTAACATACGTACATACCTATCAAGCATTAACAGGCCGTCGGATTGTTTAATGTCAACTCAACTCATTTTTAGTTTGGCCACGTTAATATCTTTCTTTAGAGACAGGAGTACTGGTCATCTCAGTTTTTGACATATCGGATTTATTTTTGCTTGGCATTTGTTGCCGCAAGAATGCTGTCGCCCTGAAAGGAATGAATTGGATTGCAATCATATAGGATTATCAAATATAGGATAGAGTCCTGGTGAACATCTAATTGTCCGACACGAAGGTCATTAGATATACTGCTTAACATGTTGTTTGAAATCATGCAATGATTATTGAGGATATGGTTAGGTTAGGTTGGAGGAAACTCCACCTAAGTACTTATCACGGGGGCCACACAGTCCATTGTGTTTCCCTTTTGTTGTGAGGAACCTATATTTTAAACGTCTTGTTGTTGGTTCTGTTGCAAACCAGCCTGTGCTCTTTATGAAGCATATCATGTTCCTTAGTGGAACTTGTGCGGGATTCCCTAGTTCGTCAAAAAGGCTGTTTCCCATATGACGGACGCGGCGGTTTTGAAGAATTGGGCAATCACACAACAAGTGTTTGATGGTTTCTGTCTCTTCTATATCTTGACAGCTCCTGCAGTGGTCTGGTGTGTTGATGCCTAGTCTAGCAGCCATTGTTGAGTATAGATGCATGTCCATAGGAGGTTTGCTTCCATGCGCCATGCGATTTTTGGAGACGAATCGCACTTTTGCCAGTTGTGCATCGTATGTACTCATCTAGTGAAGGAATATTTAGCATCATCTCTAAGCCGGCTTGTGGTATTGATCTATGTGCTCCTGTTATGCTTATGCATGCTAATCGTTCCTCCATTTCTAGAGCTTCATTTCCGATTGAATCACTTCATGCAGCATTTTCACAAATGCACATTGAGCGACTCTTTTAAGCTTTTAAATAATTCATGGTTGGTCGGCATGAACTTTACTTTTCAGAAAACTCTATAAAGAACTAGTATAAGACTGATAACTCGGCGGACTGAGCTGGCCGTGCTACGACACCTCTTAAATGAATTAATTGCTCGGATCATATTTGTTAGAGTACATTTATTAATGCAGTAGACATATGCACAGTTGTTTTCGCACAACAAAGTCACCCATTTTAAAAGAACTGTTTCGTAACAAAGGGATGGTCTGCCATTCATTAGGACTCAATAACTATAGAGAATATTGGTGAACTGACGAGAGTTCATATCGAATAACCCTTCCAAACCCTAGACAGATACAATAATTTCGAAAACTACATCCTACATCACACATCGCTGGATATATATTTAAAATGGTGGTAGAACCAATTGCCGTCTAATTAATCTAAAGATATTATATTACAAACACTGGCTTACATATATGTACATAGATGCCAGGGGTAATGAGGTCATACCCAATGGCTGTGATAGAGGTAATCCTCGATATGTCAAAGCTTACTTAGACAGCCCTATAGTCGGGAGTGGACTTGGGCCTCAATCAACAAATCCCTCCAGTCAGTTAAGTTCTTAGATAACTATCTTCAGTTGTCCTCACCAATTTTTGTTCTACTTAATAGCGCTACCTAAAGCGAGGGCGACATCTGTTGTGTCATCCCTTTGGGGTGGATTCGAAGATTCTTCCTCCCAAAACATTGCTGTCCGCCCGCTCTACGAGTCCAAGGCATTTCAGTTGCTGTATAATCACTCTCGTGTCTAAATAGGTGCCGCTCTATAAGCCGTATATAGTCGTAGTTCATTATTGTATCTTCTCTAAACATTTTCCTAACTCAGAATGGAACTTTAGATCTCTGAGTGAACTTGATGAGTCCTTATTCAAAACACACCCTTCTATAACCCATTACCATATTCTCCTACAATCTCCATCTATGCGGGTGGGATCAAAGATCGTTAGAAAAACCTTTCGCTTAAAGTACTCGTAACTAAGGGCAACCTCATTCGTTTTCAATAAGGTTTCTACGGGGTTTAGTGCACGAGGAGTGGAGTCCTCTTGCTACAACACGCAGTGGCCTTTCTAGGTTGTTTTCATACGCATACCACTGGATCCTCTGGGTATTTAATTTTTGGGACATTGCTCTGTGGCAGTCGGAATCATCGACGTTGATTTTCCACGTATTGTTTCGGAGAGATGTGACCTTAAATTGCCAACGTTTCTTTGAGGAGGTAGTGCTGCTTATTATAGTATGTAATTCCAACGACGCTTATCGATGGCGGAGGACTTAATTTTGCTTGATGTTGCTTCTCTTGCAACTTCTTGGGTTTTTCTTCTCTTTGTGGGTCGACTTCAGATGAAGAACTAGCTTAAAGTTTTTTGCTAGGTTTTTTTCTTTTCCATCCAATTCATTTTGCGGGTTAGCTCTTCTTCATCCGTCGGGTATTCGTGACTAGGTAAACGCTAAGGGATAACTTATTCTTTTTGGAGATGTGAATTTTGTAAGGCATTATTTTCTCAGGTAGTAAATCTACCCCTTTCTTCAGCTCGTGAAAGAGTAGCTCCATTTCGTAAAGCTTTATACGGAGTTTGTTGTTTTCCTTCGCTTTTTGATTTCACTAAGTCCCGTTTTTCACGTACTGTCGCTTCCGGCGGACTTCTTTTCCGGATACGTTCCATCTTGATGGTGAAGATCGAGATACCCTTGAACTTTTAAAGAAGGGATTTATTAGTTGCGATTAATGGCTCTCCCCAGAATCCGTAGAACCGACCTCCGAAGAGAGTGGATTTTTCAGTGAACCTGGGCTGCATTTTTTTGTATCCACTGCGCTCGGTATACGGAGATTGGATTTTAGTCGCCTCTGACGACAGGCATGTCTACCTCGGGTATACGAGTATTCTAACTTCATCCTAACTTAAAGTAGACAAAACTTGGCGCTTTTCATAGGAATCATTACCGGTCACAATCTATTGGCCCACCGAAAAAGAATGGGGTTAAGTACAGATGAGCTTTGCAGAGGCTGCGGCAACACAGACGCAGAAGAGATTACGGATCACTTCCCATGCAAATGCCCTAGACTCTACAACGCCAGAAAAACGGCCCTCGGAGAGTATTTCTTCAATCATCTGAGCGAACTCTACCACAGAACTCTAGCTAATTTGTTTCTTTTTCTAACTTTCGCGGGTTTCAGCCAGGAGTTTCCACTCAGGGGGGCACAATGGATTCTTTTGAGATTCGAATGCAGGCTGGTCCAATTCGATGCAGCTAACCCCTTTAACCCAACCTAAACTCTACCCGAAGGGCGACTTTAACTTTAAATTCTCCAGATATTCACGTCGTGCATTTTACTTTCGTTTTTACGTGGTCGTACATACATATGTCTTATCATTCTTACTTACGTTTCCGGTACTTTTCGAGATCTAAGCGCTGTTCCTATGAGATCTGTCAGAATTCTAACGAAAGCTTCTCCAGATTGATAAATTCAATGATATCCCTAAGTTTTTAATAGCGTCGTAAGCAGGTACAAGAAAACTTCTAAACAGGTCACTCAAGACAAATTTAGAGGGTTACTGGGATATTTTCACATCGAAGCAAAAATACTATAAGAAGTTAATTTGGTTGTCGAAATGTGCTTCTTGTAGATCAAGACACTCGGTGAAACTAGCAGGTTGGTCTTCAAAAGGGGCAAGTCGACCAAACCGAAGTCAATCAGAAAGTCTGATGGCAAGTTTACTGAGGCGAAAGCGGAAACTTTTAGTCTTTTGCTGGAGACTCACTTTCCATGCAATTAGATAACAACTAGGTCGCAGCTTGGCCCGCCTACCCAGGCTGAGCTTGATCTAAGTCGGAAAACTCGGCGCAGCTGGTACATTGTATCAGCCGTGGTAACAGATGAGGCTATCAAATATGCTGTGGCATATTTTAATGGTTTGAAATCGCCTGGCACCGACGGAATATATCGAGTTATGCTGCAACAGAGTACAAATAAGCTGCTGCCAATTCTGAATTTTTTTTTTTTTTCGTGGGTAGGTGGAAATCTTCATGAGACACTATGAGACCGTGTACTCATAGTAGTGTCAGATTTCTACTGACTAAAAACACCCTTCCCTTCGTTTTGTTTACTACGACTAAGTTGGACCTTATCAAGCAGTTTAAGCTTCAGAAGAGAATATTCGCGTGAGGCAGGTAGATTTTCAATAAAAGCACCTGCTGACACCGTCATGACATGGGGCTTTTTGTCTTACTGCGCTAATTCGAACGATTTCGTTCTTTGAAGTCGGCGCGTAAGATTTATCACATCCAAAGTTTGGAGTATGGCACAGTTGCAATGGCCATGAAGACGAATACGAAGCTTGCGAGCGAAGTTTTTTATTTCGTCCTCCACGATAGCTATCCCTAAGCCTCTGTGGATATCATTGTTTCTGATATACCAGGGAGCGTTCACGATTATTCTTATAATTTCATTTTGGAATGATTGTATGAGATTCCTATTGCTTGGTTTGGTACAACCCCAGAGTTGTATACCGTACGTCCACATGGGTTTAAGCACTTGCTTATACAGAAGCAGTTTGTTATATACGCTTAGTTTGGAATATCTTCCAATTAGCCAATACATTTCTCTAAGTCGATTTTCGACTTCGTCACGTTTCTTTTTAACGTGAGGTTTCCATTTAAGTTTCACGTCTAGTGTCATTCCTAGATATTTAGCTTCGTTTGCATGCGGTATTTGTACCGAGTTAATGAAAACGGGAAGGTTGATTATTTTCTTGTAAGTGAAGTTAACATGCGTCGATTTGGTCTCGTTAAGAACAATGCGCCAAGTTTTTGTCCACTCACAGACTTTATCCAAGGCTCGTTGGAGTTTTATGGTTGCTGACTCGATTGAACTTTCCGTTGCCAGAATAGCCGTATCGTCCGCGAACGTAGCTACAATAGTGCTTTCAGTTTGTGGTATGTCCCGAGTGTACAGCAAGAATAAGATAGGCCCAAGGACACTTCCTTGCGGAACTCCGGAGGCGATTTCTTTAAAATCAGAATATTCAGTTCCGTGCTTGACACGAAAAAGTCTGTTTTTAAGATATGATTCTAAGATCTTATGAAGTTGCTCCGGAAGGATTCGTCTTAGCTTATAATTCAATCCATCGTGCCAAACCCTGTCGAAGGCTTGAGATACGTCAAGAAAAGCGCTAGAACAAATCTTTTTCTCATCAAGGGCTTTTTCAATTTCGTCGGTTATTCTATAAACCTGGTCAATTGTGAAATGCTTGATTCTGAACCCGAATTGGTGGTCAGGTATTAGGCGTCTCTCTTCAATGACCGGAAAAATCCGTTTCAGTAGGAGTTTTTCAAATACCTTCGGTATTATTGGTAGTAGCGATATCGGTCTGTACGATTTTTTGTCGTTTGGAGATTTCCCCGGTTTCGGAACTATTATGACTTCTGCGACTTTCCATTGATTTGGAACGTATAATAATCTAATAGAAGCATTTATTAAATAAAGCAATTTTAATAGTGCCTTTTTTGGTAATTCCTTGAGGATTTGTCCGGTTATTAAATCATAGCCAGAAGCTTTATTATTTTTCAGGTTTTTTATTGCCTGGCAAAGTTCTATAAATGACACACTTTTTATTCTAAGGTTGTCAGATGTCGTAGTCGTACCGGTAAAATCGTCTACCAATGTTTCTCCATCAAATGGCTTAAAAGTCTCTTCTAAGTGCACGGCAAATAGATCCGCTTTTTCTTTGTCACCTTTTGCCCATTCGTCGTTGTTTTTTCTTATCAGTGGCGAATGTATTTGGGGTTTTTTAATTCTTTTGATAGCTTTCCAGAGCGAGTAATTAGTGGTTTTTTCGGCGGTTAATCCTTCAAGATAAGCTGAAGTATCTCCGTTTTTAGGTCTTGGATCGCTTTTTTAAGCTTATTGCATAGGAAATTCGAGTGGGTTTTATGCTGGGGAGCGCGAGTTTGTTGCCATATTTTGCGTGCTCTCCTCTTTTCTCGAATAAGTTCTTTTATTTCCGGCGGATAATTAGCTTCATTGCATGGGACTTCTTTCCTCCTTAAAGGTGTATTTTTCCACGCGGCATTCTGTATTGATTCAATAAATTTGCCGAGTTCATCTTTTATTTCGAAGGGTGTTTTGAGCGATACATTTAAGATAATATTTTCTTCGCAATCAGTTCTAAAGTCGCGCCAGTTAGTTTTTTTTGTTAGTTAATCTAGGCACAAGATTACCGCGAGTGATCTGAGGAGAGATCAAAGCTTTCCTCTACTTTCGCAAAATTTGAAGATACTCCTTTTGCTCAGAAGAAGTCTATTAGGTCCGGTGTTTTTGCTGTATCAGAGGACCAATACGTCGGTTTCCTCGTCGAAAAGAAATCAACCCCGAATTGCATACCGGCTTCGTACAGAAGTCTGCCTTTCCGTGAATTGGATCTGGAACCCCAAAAGGTGTGTTTTGCGTTGAAATCGCCACCTATAATGAAATTCGGTCCAAGTGAGTCAAGGAGACGTACAAAGTCGTTACTTCTAAACATGCATCGCGGAGGACAATAAATGAACGCGATGTTGAAATACGAGTGCCTATTCTTAACTCGAACTGAACTTGTTTGCATTGTATCGATTTCAATCGTCGTATTTATGGAGTGCTCAATGCAGTCTTTAATGAATAAGAATTCTGAATAGAATTTTCACTGCTGGCTTGGCGCTGGCTAATAATATTATTATTCCTACACCTTGGCGGACAGTCAGAGTAGCTTTCATACCAAAAATTGGTAAGGAGGACTATTCGCTCCCCTAGAGTTTCAGACCCATAAGTTTGACCTCCTTCTTACTGAAAAGTATGGAGAGACTGATGGAATTTCACTTGCCCAAAGTTGCTTTGAAACTGCATCCACTATCAGAGATGCAGCATGCTTATCAGTGTGGGAAATCCTGCGAGAGCGCACTTCAAAGTTTAGTGACCAGAATTGAATGCGCACTTGATAGGAAAGAATAACGCGACGGGTATCTTCATCGACATTGAGGGTGCTTTGGACAATGCCACTTTTGACTGCATGTGCGACACGGGCTAGACGAAACATTAGTTTTAGATTAAAGCAATGCTAATGAATAGAACTTTGGTAGGGAAGTGTAGTGTGTGTAATGTAGTGACTCTCTGTTGAACACTTTAAATAGTTATAACCTTTGCGCTCAGACAGATGCGGATGATGTTGCTCTGCTTTCTGTCGGGCCATGTCTGGCGACGGTCTGTGCTAGTGCTAATGCGCAGGCGGCGCTGGACATGATCGATGAATGGTGCACTGGGAGTGGTCTTTCGGTAAATCCTCTTAAAACCGAGGTTGATCCCTTTACGAGAAAGAGAATTCTGACCGGTCTGACTCAGTCAGTGCTAAAAGCCGTCACTATTCGCATTTCCAATGAAGCCAAATATATAGGAGTGATTCTGGATAAAAGCCTTCATTTGTCTAAACACGTCAAGTCAAAAACATCCAAGGCGATCTCAGTTTTCTGGCAGTATAAGGGTGATTTCGGCAATACATAGGACTTGTCACTGGATCTACACGGCTATGATAACATCATTCCTCGCATATGCGTCGGTTGTTTGGTGGAAGTGGCTTTCGCGTAAATATCTATGTGGCTGCCTTTTGCACCAAACTCAAAGAAGGGCTTGTCTTGGCTGCACGGGAGCTTTTCCGAATAATTCTGGCTCTGCTCTAGATGCTTTGCTAAACTTACCTCCTCTTCATACTTATATCATGGGCTGCACTATCTAAGCCATATATCGTCTTGGGCGGGGTAGTTTTTGGTGTACTCCACACTGGAATTTTAATGAACTTGCGCGACACTTATCTTATAATTCCGATCTCATGAATATGCTGTCTGAAGTTTAGCTGGTACGCAAATTCAGAGTCGACTTTCCTTGTGTTCAGAACTGGCGTCGGCCAGAGTCTGAGCCAGGAATGGAATACAGTCGTATTTTCACAGACGGGTCCAAAACCAGTCAAGTGTCTGGCGCTGTCGTCTTCGTGGAAGACGTCGGTCACCTGTCGCGTTTGCTTTTACACGGTGGAACAAAAAGCTTTTCCTACACCGACCTCCTCTCATGTCCATCATTTTATTAAGAAGAGCCGCGAGCCACCTACTTGGCCGTTTTTAGACCATACTTCCGAAGGTATGTAATCCGGTCCGACTGCCATTCACTGACTTGTTCTCGTCACCGCTTCACGGACTTCGTCGACCGCAAATTCCGACGCTTCTTACCATTTGAATGAATTTATTTCGCTCAGTCTTTCAGCTGACTTTCAAACCATCTTACAAACAGCCCCTGTGGATGCTTGGATAGTACGTGGACTGTAAATTTCAGAACTTCGAATTCAAATACCTGCGATTAACGAAAAAGACATGTTGAAAAGATGTGTCCCTTTCCGACAAACATATGTGATCCCTTAAATATTTACGGGGAGCAAATTTTGAACCAGCTTATACCCTGAGTACATTCAGCCAACTCGTTCTGATGCAACAAAAAAACATTAGGTATCGTGTTTATAAATTATTCTCCGAGTAATTGAATAAACTAAACAAGAATTAGCCTTTCGCCTCTAATGAAAAGGATCAACTCATTATTCTCGCATTCTTAATTGCATTACAAGTAATGAATAAATTACTCCCCAGTGAGGGTTCCACAGTTTCTTGAACTCTAACTTGCACCAAAAACAAACCAGGACAACCAGACCGCATCAGTGAAATTTATTGCCCTCCAATTCATCATTCCTGCATTAATCTATCGCTCCTGGGGGATTAATTGACTAAATCAATACCACATCCAACCCACAAACGACCCACACAGGATCGTATTAACTAAGTCACCCCAATTGCCAGCTAACACTCTCCGTTGCGCCACCCCGTCCGGTCTAATAGGAACAAATTGCTCAATTATTGTCGCTTTGTGTTTATCCTAGAAGCAGTGTCCTGACAATTTCAATCTATGCGACGAAAAAAATCTGCGTAGCGAATGAGTCCTTTCCGCGTACCATGTCTGAAAGTAACTTTGATCGTGATTTATGTCCGGCGGCAAATAACGAATGTCCTCACTCCAGGTGACACTATAAATCTCATTGCTGCTCAGAGGCATCTTATTTATTTCACTTACGGTGAATTATTGCCTTGGATTTGTCCGTCAGGACTAAGGACCAAGAATCAATAAACACGGAACTGAAATTAACAGGGACTGTTTTGATAAGCAAATGAGACGCCAAATGAAAAAGGAAAGGTTCCCAGGACATTTCCATTGGCATTCTTCCTGTTCAATCAGTGGCGCAATAAATTTCACTTTTTAGCTCACGATGCTGTTTTGAAATTCGAGCTCATCACCTCGAATGACAACATGGGGTCTACGCACATCCCATTAATATACTTTCAAAAAGGACTTAAAGGACAACACAAGTTCCCAGACATAATGGAAACAAAAACTCTTGCTGACATCACCTTCAGTCAGACAGCGCGCCATCTCACAATGGTTCCTTGTTGGTGGTCCCTTTGTCCTGAATCCATTTGAGATCCCGGCAGTAATTGTCTTTTACGTCCTCTCTAAATGGACTCGGATTTCTCCATTAGCTAGGATAATCTATATCCATCCACCCTCATGTGTGTGTATCCCACGCACAATCAAAATTCGATACACGTAGTTAAGAAGATTCTAGGCAGCCATCATCATCATCATCGTCGTCATGTACCTGCCAATTGTTTAACAGATCCTTGCGGACTGAAGTTCGGTTGGATTTTAACACCTTACATGCACACATATTCCCTTTTTCGGTGTTACGATTGGATTATATCCTAAGAAGGACGCGTGAAACATTAAATTGCCGCAAGGACATGAAAGCTGTTTGCCGACATGTTTTGTTGGATAAATGCGCTACAGGTGTCGATAGCAGGAGCAATTCTGCATTGTGCCAAGGACTTACGGCAATTCGCTGTGCTATTTGGCGGATATTTTATGGCGATTTAATTTTATTGAATTTGGTTTATTGTGCCGCTAAAAGGATACCCTGATGCACTGCACTTCTGACGTGGTGTGAAACGGTTTATTGTATTCAAGGAATTAATAAATTGTTACCCAACCATGTAACACCTTGGATTAACGGAATGATGCACCCGATGAAAGTCCGGGGAAGAGGGACCGTTTTTGATTTGGATAGCATTCAAGTTGCACACAAGGATTTAAAAATTTGTATGAGAACAGCATTTCTGAAAGGTGAGCAAAGATATTGCTTAAAAATGTGTCAAGGCCCTCAAGGTATCTGGGTGAAGGTTTGGATGCTTCAGTGGTTGGTAGCTTTCAGCCCTGTCGTTTGGTGTGCCTAGTTTTAATATCAGGACGATTTAGTAGGATTCTATTTGGTTTAATGTTGTTAAAGAATTAACGCAGTATTTTCTGAATTTTTGGCTAATTCAAAGAGTTGCTGAAAAATCCTATAGCCTTCCAATGCTTAGGTAGGGTAGGCAGGTAGAGGTGAAGATTCAGAAAAAGCCAATTGGCGCTAAGACGCGCCGTTTTGAAACCACAAACTCATGTAACCTGGCTGTGTGAGAGTGTTTTTGGTCGATAAGACGAGATATTTGAACCTAACCTGTAAAGTTCAAGCAAGGGATGAGTTCTTCAATCCTTTTGGCAGATATCTCTTTGAGATCATTAAAAAAGAGTTTACCTAGAGTACGCTATCTGGTAAATTCTAGGGCGAAATTCTTTCTGATTATTATCCTTGGAGCTAGGGTAAAGTGTTGTGAGAGATACAAATCTTGGTCGCATGGTCTCCTATAACTTATAACTAAAATTCTGCCAATATCTGGTCTTGAACTGCTTAGCAGCTCATTTCATTTGGTTTGTTGTATTTGGGTCATGCCTGTCTTGATTTGGTGCAGCTAGTATGTCTGTTTCACCCGATGTTGAGCAGCTTTAAGAAGTGATAGGGCAAATCACCCTGAATGACTCTTTCTGCCAGAGTGCCGATAAAAGCTAAACCTCGCCTGCCAGCAGGTCCGCTCGTTCATTTTCCTCAAAATTGCTGTGGACTGTGCCGACTTTGCAGTCCATTTTTGAGTCACCTGTATAGATTGCTGTATCGATGTTTTTGATTACTTTCCCGCTCCACCATTCTGCTCTAGTTGGGAGCTTTACTGTCGGACTGCGCTGCATAAGAGCTTGGAGTTGTTTGCAATACGGCTTATATAGTAAGCTCTGGGTTAATCAAATTAGCATACCTTTCAAAAGTTAGTGAGCAGAAGTTGAAGTGGGACTTTGGATTGAAGTTTAGTAGCAAAGTCCGCCTCAGGGCGGGGGAGTCGATTTAGCTCGTGGGACGAAAGTGGATGAGTTTGACTGTGGATAATTTCAGGCTGAACTCAAACGGATATTTGCTGTTTTCCTTCCGTGCTGCTGAAGGTTGATAAGTACAAGTCGGGGTTAAAGAGTAGGCCATAAAGTTTTGCACATGTACAATAAAAATTATTCTTCAAACTGAAACGACCTACTACGTACACTTACGAGTATGAATAAGAAATGCTGGTTTCTGTTTATTTTGTCTATTCGCAATTAACTTCCAAACCGCTCAACTATTTCTGATGCGTTTCCACCATAGCATTGTAAATTATTCAGGAAATGCTTTATGCTAAGTATCATAGCAATCCGCCATAGAGGTGCTAAGTAATAGAGCATCCACCCAAGAAAAGCCGAATAAAGTATTTAAGTAATTATGGCGTAGATAGAACGGGATTTCATTTACTAAAAATTATGTCGCAATCTGAATCCTGCAAGGGTGCAATTTAAAATGGTATTTCAGTACATGTCACAAGTTACTTTCTATATTGCGATCATTCTTCAGTCAAATCCTCGGGGACTTTCTTTGGTAGACTTTGTCGGAGTCCTGCAAAGGGGAGGCAGTTTTGGTGGGAGTTTGCATAGCTTCATCGTACACACGCGTTCGAAGGCTAGGTCCTTTACAAGTGCTAGAGCATCATCCGATAACATGTATGCCATCATATTATATTATGGGATTAGGGATAACCGAAAAAGTTTTGAAGTAAAGGTACACATTGTGGAAACTCACTGTTGTCACAGCTAGTGTGAGCAATTGCCACTAACTGAAGAAGATGCTTTCTATCCCCCTTCTCAAAGAGTAAATGTGAGGAATTCAGTTTAGCGAATGTTCTCCGCGAGAAAATTCATATCCAAGATGGCTGGTATACATTAGTTGGTAAAGGCGAAAGATTGAAACTTTGATCGTTCCTGAAGAAATGCATTCTATGCAGATTGATGGTCCTGTGACAGAAGTATTCGGAGATAGATATTACTCTTTGATATTGAATAAATCGGCACACTCCCACCGCAATGTACCTATCGAACTACGTAAACTAAGTCTGACACTATCCTTTGTTTTAATAAAGCGGGCCATAATTCTTGACAGCAGTACTTGCTGGAGGTGCCGCAAGCAGCTGCTTATTATTCTGTCCGACGATTAATTGCTTGAAGCGATTTGGGTCGCCTCTGCAGATCGGTACCGTCGATTTTTCCGCCCAGATCGACCACAAGAAAAGTGTGCTCACTATTATTATGAAGTAGTCGTTAAATTTTAGTAGGGAAATTACGTTGTTTTAGAATATTAGATCGCAATTTTCAGAACATACACTAATAAATCCTTAAATCATTCTGAGCAAACATGTATACACGCATCTAATAGAGGAAGAAGGAGAATTATTTACCGGAGAAGCGATTATCACCAAAACTGCAATGAAAAGACGCCCACGTAGAGAAGTACCGAAGCAATTTAGACGTCCTTCTAATTCTGCTGATGATGCTGAACTGCAGTCTGGTCAAGTATCTTCCATTCTCCAGGCTGCTCTTTAATCTTCTTCAATCAACATGACCATTTAAAAAGCGTCAAATATTGCACGACGCGAGCTGCGAAACGGCTAGAAAAAAATGATATCTCATATATTTTAAATTGCTCAAAACATTGAGACCGCTATCTCCCGAAACATTGTAACAGGAAGCAAACGTGCAGTATAAAGCCAATTCCAGGGAAAGGCAGAAGACATACACATCACGTCTGATGCAGTCTAGTCGTAAGTACGAGATAGTCGGTCGTTCTGAAAACTAGCTCGAACTCCAAGCAGTGGGTTATTTGATCGGGGCACTCGAATTGTAGTCAACGCTTTTTGTGAATATTTTAGGCAATTGCTGAACTCATCGCATGGCTCTCATCAAATAAGTTACGTTCTCCCACTTATAAAAAGCAGTAAACTTGAGCTCGAACAATCGAATAATCTCCGTTCAATAAGTCAAAAATGTCAAATAAGCTCCTGGAGAAGATCGGGTATAATATGAATTCTTCAAAAACGCCACCAACGATTTATACACGAACCAATGTAGGCGTATAACAGGTGAAGTTGCGGTTAGTTTTAGAAAAAAATCAAATATTTCCGCGGTTTAAAAACGGAGAACTAAGCGACCCCTCCGACTACCGAGGTATTTCCTTCATGAATCCGTTATAAAAATATTTACAGGAATCATCTTGGACCATCTTTTCCAATAGATATAGAGCTACAACTTATTCAGCGAATTCTAAGCTGGCTTTCGAAAGGAATACTCAACAGACGATAATATTTTCACTCTAACAAGTAAAAGTACAAAAAATTGTACGCGTTCTTTGTTGATTTCAACGTTGCATTTGATTTGATTTATAGGAATGTCCTTTTTTATAAGCTGAACAATTTAGGACTGTCAAAAAAAATGCTCAAGGTAATTGATAGCCTCTACGAGGAAAACAAAACAGGTGTTTAGTACGGCAGTATCTTTTAATCGATTTAGCTCTGAAATGGGACTAAATCAGGGAAGCCCTCTTCTCTTCTCGATGTTTCTAGACAACCTGATGTCATATTTGCCGGTGGAAATTAAGTTCGCTAACCTCATCATTAGGCTCCTCATGAAATCAGAGTCTTGTTAGCGAAAACTACGGACATGCTACTAATAATGATTAATAAGTTGCTTTAGTATTGTCAAATTTGGAATCTAAAAGATTACACAAGTACGTCAAAAATAATAATCTTAAGACTACGATAAGTCGCATCCGGAAGGCATTTTGGGGAAGAGCAAATTGTTCCCAGCGCGATATTCAGACTTTTTGAAGCGGTTATGAGAGCAATCATGTTTAACGCTGCACGAGTGTGGGGTATCTTTCAATGAGAAGATGTCGCAAAACTGTTAGATACTTCATTAAGAAAATATTTAGACTACAGGAAAATACTCCAACATATATGCTACACCTGGAAACAAGTCTCCCACCATAGTACATGTTTACGCTGAGGATGTATTTGAATTATATCCTGAAACTGTTGGCACTTCCTAATTATCGGCTTCCTCACTTAGTAGCAACTAATTTTCACATAGTAAAACGCAAATCTTCGGTGAATGGTCAAGACTATGTGTGGAGCACAATGTCCAACTATTTGAGAAGGACCCGTCCTCATGGAAAAATAACTCTACAGACGATATGGGAGAAAACACGAATGAACAGACAAAAAAATTTAAATTCAGTTTTTCAGAATTTCCTGTAACTCATGTAAAGCAAGCTCAATAAAGAATTGGTTTTGCCTACATGCGGAGGTGTTTGCCGTGGAAAGTATCTCTCTTTTTGCTGGTTATTTACTTAATTACCTACGTGGCACTACAGTTCGGGGTGAACCTGGACCTCAACCCTTCTTGTTAACAGCATATACTTGGTTTTACTCCCGTCTATCGCTAAACCCATTTTGGCAGCTTCTGCTTTAATGCTCGCAAGCGCACCGCTGACAGCCCGCTGAGTTCTTCCAATGATGTCAATATCGTCGGTGTATGCAAGCTATTGTACACACTTTTGATAGATTGTGCCTCTTGTGTTGACTTATGAGTTTACAAAGTCACATGACAGCGCGTCACCTTCTCTAAAACCTACTTTGACAACAAAGGTTTTGGTGCGGTCATTGCCGACTTTGATGGAGCAACGAGCGTTCTTCATCGTCATCCTGCCAGACGGACAAGTTTGGAATAGGCGATAAAGAGATAACGAGTAACGATTTGGACTTCTTGGACTCTCTCCAGGATCTGCCGAAGTGTGAAGGTTTGATCGATAGTGGACTTTCCTGGCCACTGATAGGGGCCAATCAGACTGTGAATAAAAGGTATGCGAAAGGATCTTGTATGGATTGTTGCGGAAGCTGATACCTCTGTAATTGGCGCAGTTAAGACGGTCTCCTTTCTTGTGGATCGGACAAACAATTCTGAGATTCCATCCATTATAAAAATGTCTGATGACCAAATCTTATGAGTTAGTTTTTGATCTCTAACAATCCTACATTAGCTGCCTTGAAAAGTTCGGCCGGTAGGCCGTCAAGTCCAGCAGCCTTGTAGGATTTCAGCTTGGATATTGTTATCCTCACTTCGCTTTGGTCAGGTGGACAAAACTGTTGACTATCATAATCTATGTTGAATTCTTCATTTCATTTCAATACAATAGATCAACGAATAATTGCGGCATTTAAAACCTATTACGTAAAGCAATAGGCATATGGGTCTACTTCCTGATGACTTTTCCCTGACGTACCATGCTCCTTGCCGCTTAAGTTTTGAATTATTTCCTCATATGCTTAGCTCCATTTCAAATTGCAGTGATGGCTGTTTTCCAATTGAGCGGGTTGATAATTTCAAATACTTAGTCATTACATTAGATAGCAAACTTAGTTAGCTAAATCATACGTCTCTTTTAAAACAGTATCTGCACAATGTAATTCGACAAATTTACCATCTAAGTCTATACTGTCCTCCTTCTATTTTTATTCTTGTTTACAATGGATTACTGAAATCAAAGCTTCAGTGTGCACTTAGCTTTTGGGGGAGGACGCATTCTTATAAAATTGAACAGATGCTTATTAAACAGAAGCATGCAATTCGCATAATATCCAAAACAAAAAGAAGAGAACCCAGCTTTGATCTGTTTGTTAGATCTGGTACCCTTCCGGTTAAGCACCTGTACTTTTTAATGTTTTCACATCTTTCTTTAAGAGAATTGGTGATATTTCTATCAAAGTACATACATGAAAATTACAGCTTACGCATCAACACTAGAAATATTTAAATCATAGTTTTGTCATTTTCATACAATTGCCTGATGATTGCAGATGCGAGAGAGTTGAATCGAAATTTTTAAGTAAAGTGAAAATATGGCTTTCTTTGCTTCCTCATTCTCAAAGTATACACACTCTTCTTCTTCCTTTTTTCAGCGAGGTTATGATCCGAAAACAAGGGATCACAACCCTCCCACTTCACCGCATTTCTACTGGTCCGCCTGTGGGGTTCGCCTATTTGACCTCAAAAAATATCGGCAGGCCTGCCGATTTTGGATCACTCGGTTACTGAGGCCAATGAAATGCCGATGTCGTCGCATTTGTTTGATCCAGGCGCTTATAGGCCTGCCTTGCCTACATCGCGATGTCTTTGGAACGTGCATAGATATTTTAACTGGGTTCAAATGATCTCTTCTTTGAACGTGGCAATACCAGCTGAGCCGGTCGCGCTCTATTTTTTGTACAATGGTTTCCTTGATGTGAACGTTTCCACGGATCTTCGAACTTCTAATTCGATCAAGCTTTGTCACTCCTGCTGTCATGCGAAGCATCTTCATCTCAACTGCCGTTAATTTACTCTCATACCTTTTGTACATCGTCCAACATTGTGAACCGTATGTGAGCGCTGGACGCCCAACTGCAGTGTAGAGCCTTCCTTTCAACTTAGGTGGCATTTTTCGGTCACAGGAGATAGCGGAATTTTCTCGCTACTTCATCCACCCTACGCTTACGCGATGATTGATTTCGTCATCACAAGTTGCTTTGCTATTGATCATAGATCCCAGATATTTGAACTTTTCGCACTTGGGAAGCACTGTTCCATTCAAATAAATGTCTGGAATAGGTCTGAGTGGATCAAAGATAGGGCAGCACAAGTACTCTATCTTCTTTTAACTAATGCGACATCCATTTCCCTCCAGAGCGTCCACCCACACATTAAGTGCTCGTTGCAGGGATGTAGGATCCTCACTTATGATGGCTCCGTCAGCAAATAATAATTGATGTACCTTGGGGTCCATCACTTTACCTTCAAGCAGATAATCAAGGACTGTAATAAAGAGCAAAGGACTTAAAACGCTTCCCTGATGCACCCCGACTTCGATTGGAAACTCTTCGGTTACTCCAGCGGGGCATCTTACTCTTGTCTTTGCTTGCTCCTTCGTACATGTCCATGATCATCTGTACATAGGTTTCTGGAACCCCTCGATGTCTTAGCGCCACCCATATCGGGTGTCGTGGTTGCCTGTCGAATGCCTTTTCAAAGTCAACCAATACAATATGCAAATCCCTTAAGGAATCACGATGTTTTTCCATTATGATCCTTATACTTTGGATTGCATCTGTGGTTGATTTACCCGAGACAAACCCGCACTGATCATCAGATAGCCGTATTATTTTTCGCAGTCGGCCACCTAATACCAGCTCAACGATCTTCATGGCGTGTGACATCAGCTTGATCGAACGGTAGTTATCACAGTTTCGGCTATCACCCCTCCCTTTGTATACAGGGAGAAGGTAACTTTCCCTCCATTGATTCGGCATTGGATCACCTCTCACGAATTTGGAGATGAGAATTCTGAGCCATCTGAACCCGATGTCTCCCATCTTTTTCCAGAACTCAGAGGGCATCTCGTCTGGCCCAACCGCTTTTCGTTTTTTGGAGTATTTGACCGCTTCACTAACTTCTTCGGCTGTAATGTCGGGTATTTCTTCACAGTTAGGGGTGGCTCTTGGAAAGTATAGCCGGGAAAACTGTTCATTTAAAAATTCTTCACAATACTGCAGCCACCTCTGCAGAATTTTGTCGTAATCCACAAGAAGCTGGCCATGAGCAGTGTTAATGAACGTTGGCGAACGAATCTCCTCAGCATTCCTCCTTCTTTGGGCGGCTATTTTGAAGATGGTTGCGCTCTTGTTCATATCGTGTCTTCGCAGCTCCTGGATAGCCTGGTTTGCATCAACAGCCGGGGAAAATATTTTCTCCGGCTCCCGATACAGGCCCTCCGTACTCTCTGCTTGAAGCTGGGCGCACTTCTTCTTCGCTTTTTTCTTGCAGCATCTGTATTCCATTTCGAGGCGAGCTTTTTCGTCACTATTATTAGAGGGGCACTTTGACCAAGCTTTGAAAGCCGCTTTCTTCTCATTTATCACCTTCTTAGCTTCATCACTCCACCACCTTGTTTCTTTGGCGTGTTGATGGTGGCCTTTGAAGCTCCTAGCAGTGATTTGGCCTTCTTTAAGCAAGTTCGCTGTAGGAACTCCACATATTTTGTGCTCTGCACTCTTCATCCTCAGCTCCGTTGATGGTGTGAGAGAGGTAATTTTTCATTACGAAAACAAAAGCCTCGCCTTTTTCTTTGTCCAGATTGTACCACTTGATTTTCTCAGAGACTTTTGTTTGTTTGCTTTTCTTCGGTGTTTTCATAAAAATTTCTGTTAGCAGGAGACGGTATTCCTGCGCGATTGCCTCTCCCAGGATCACTTTGCAATCTTTTACCCGAGGCTTCATGAACCTGGCTACCAAATGGTAGTCAATCTGAGTTTCATCTTCACCACTGCTGTAAGTGATCAGGTGTCGTCTTTGTTTGATGAACATGGTATTTAACACGATAAGACCGTGTGATTTACACATGCTTAGGATGTCTTCACCAGGAAAGTTTCTGGTGCCATATCCTAGTCCTCCATGGCAGTCTTCATAGTCTTCGTTTGTCTTCCCGACATGTCCATTCAAATCTCCTCCAACAAATAGAAATTCTTCCTTTGGGATGTTCTTAAGGATATTGTGGAAATCTAGCCAAAATGCATCTTTATATCTCTGATTGCACCCATTTGGGGAGCATATGCACTGACTATATTCCACACCTCTCCTTGTATTACTAGTTTGAGAGACATCAAACGGTCGCTGGACTCCAAAATGGTCAAGACGTTACCAAGTAGCTCTGCCGCAAGAATGACACCGATTCCGTTCCTAAACTTTTCCGTTCCGTAGTAGAACATCTTGTAATCTTTTGTCCTAACGTCCAAGAAACGCGGCCGATTTCCGGTGTTTTTCCATTTCGTGTCTTGGACACACAAGATATCCACCCGCCTTCTATTCATCATCTCTTTCAGTTCGCAACTTCGACCGGTCATGCTTCCAACGTTCCAACTCGCGACCCTCAAATTTCTTCCAAACTGCTTCATTATTTTGCTAGCCCCCGGAATCCGTATAACTCTGAAGCGAACATTTCTGCTCGTTCCAAGATCAGTACCATGCACAGCAGTGGTAGTGCCTGACGGGGTAGTGCCTTTCCTTTTTGCAAGTATTGCCATAATGATACAGTTTTGCAATATTACCATATTGCGATGGTGTTTGTTGTTTGACACGTGCATGCTCCTGTTTTATTATTGTTTGTTTGATCTTTCTTCTATTACACCGGTGATCTCCAGTCGTGTCAACCCACGGACTCGCATGCACACTTGTGGGAGAGTTTTTAAGGTAGTATATGTGTCGCTAGGCTCACTTGGTTAGATCTGATTTGTCCCCTTTGTCGCCTTTTACGACAGGGCGCTGCAGTGATATTCTTAAGCCGTCCCTGCACGGGGAAATTTCAAACTTAAATGAAATAAAGAAATTAAAAAAAACTTATCTACAATACAAACCGGTTAAAACTGGTCTAAGGCAACCTTCCCAGTAGTCAGCCTTTTAGTGCAAATTTTAATTTGCGAGAAGTATATTTAATATTTGTATTAAAGGAAAACGAAAATAAATTAATTTTTAGATTAAACGTTGTTTACTTAACTTTATCGTAAAAACATAACAAAAACAATAAGCTTTCTGCTTTAATTATAATAAACAAAAAACAAAAATGAGTCACTTTCGCCCAGTGCTCAGCCGCAAAAATCCAGTAGTCAGCCGTTCAAGAGCCAGTAGTCAGCCCATACATTTTCAGTTACTTATTGCAGTGAACATATACTCGTATAAAAAGACGGTCTTGGACTTCCTCACACATCATTTCAACAAAGTCGGTGCACTTAAGGTGCACGCACATTCGTCGCATCCTATGTTTTCTAGATTGTTGTCCTCGGTGTCACTAATAAGGTCGTCATCACATTTGAAACATCCAATTTTTTTAAAACATTCTTTTGTAATTTTTCGCCTTTCCGTGTTTCTCTTCTGTTCCTTATACCTCTTGCGAGCCTCTTCTTCACTTCAAATGACTCCAATGTTATCTCATTGCCATCATTTATAAAGTAGTTCTTCCATAGTGTTTCATTATCAAGAACTGGAAAACTTACGTTATCTTGTTCACCTGCTGTTACTATAGCTGGAAGGAAATTGGAAGTATTGACTAGTTCATTCTATAGTTCCTTTGCGTATTTGAATGATGTTGAGAACGGTTTTGACATCAATCGCGGAATTACTCAAGTCTTGACTTAAACGATTCGAAATCCTTTAAGTGAAGATTACTTTAGATTTACTGATGTTAATGACGTGTAAAAGGAGTTTTCTCTACTTTTATTTTTTACGTTTTCAGTGTTATTGTATACGCATTTCGTATTAAACGAATACTCGTACAGCCCACATTGTCGAAAACCATTTACGATAATTTCTGGCAAATTTTCTTTCCTCAAAATTATCTCTATAAGGGGACAACATGTTAACATTGTCAAAACGCTGTTCATATTTTCAGGTTGCATTGCCCAGTCATAAAGCGTATTATGGTATTTCCAATTCGACTTGAGAGTCTTGAAAACACTTACGTCGGTAGGTTGCATTATATCTGTGTCAATAAGTTGAAGTAGCTTAAGTCCAATAGTACGATTTTTCAGGAGAGGCATTTAAAATTGTCGCTCATGTGAAAATCGTAGGAAATTTTTGAATTGCGCCACTACTCTGATAGCCGTAACTCGGCAGTCTTTACAGATATGCAAATAAAAAATTGAGAGAGAATACTTTGTGTAATTGGGAACATTTTTCTGTAGTTAATTCAATTTTGACTTAAGTCGCCTTAAGCTACTTCAGCTTATTGCCACAGATGATTAGTGTTCGGTGAAGGAGTATACCAAATAATGTTTCTATCATGTCAAAATTGACTTAAATTCATTGTCAAATGACTTCTTTCCCAATCAACCAAGACACGGATATGTTTTTGTAGGTTTTGTTCCTGTTATCCACTTGTCCAATCCTTTCGCAATATAATCAAAAATTATATCTGACTTTATCCAGCTGGTGTCAGATTTTCCTAAAAACCATTATCTGGCTCTTAACAACATCTTTTGGGGGACTTACGTAAGAAAAACTTGCACAGAAAGGCAATGTTTTGCCACTAGCGGAAAAAAGAGAAGTACCTCTTTTTCTTTTTTCTTTTTTGTCTGTACGATCCTATATACATTCTTATACCCACGAGGTGCTATAACCTTCTTTCCACTTATTGGACAAAGACTTAAACCTACCCCATCTCCATTAAAAATTCGATCCGGATCCTCCACCATGTCACCAGCATCTATAGTGTCTAAGTAGCTTTTCAAATTTGCAACCCATATTTGAGGCTTTCTTTTGTTATTACGGCTCGACCCTTTGATATGTCTTTAAGCGCCATGTGACACAGAACTGGATTTCTTTTTAAACAGAATTTGTACTGCGTATTACCTGGTCCATTGTTAATGAAAGGGTTAGGTCTGTTATCTTCCAAAATAATGGTTTGAACTGTATTTAAAAGATCATTGGACTTCTAGGGAAATTCCCATTTGGTGAGGTTGATGCACCAGTTAGCAATTGTTGTATCCCCTTCTTTTATTTTATTTATTTGCATCATTGTCAACAAAGTACATGGGCTTTCTAAAACATTAGAATTACGGATAGTGGAAAAAAAAGTTAAAACAATAATACTTGTCAAATATAATATAAAGATAAAGAAACGAACAGAAAAAAAGAAAAGAACAGAAAAAGAAAAAAAAAAACCAACAGTTTAAAAAAAAGCTTAAATACATTGAGCAAACAATTATGACTGAAAATAATTTATCAAATTTGATTTTATTAAGGATATCGACATATTAAAGTCAATTAAAGACGCACAATCATTATACAATAACAGTAAACCATTTAAAGAAGACGATCGGGTATAATTAGTACGAGAACGGGCTACATAAAAGAATCTGTTATTACGCAAATTGAGAAATGGAACATTAAGATTAACAAGACTTAAGATTTCCGGGCAGTCAATCTCGCCAATCAGTACTCTGTGAAGGAAAACAACTCTTGACACCTTTCTTCTAACCTCAAGTGATACGAGACTAATTAGGTGTAATCGATCTGAATGTAAGTTATGCAAATCAGACCAAAGAAGACCCCTGAGGGCAAACCTTAGGAATCTTTTTTGAGTTGCTTCTATTCTCGCGATGTGAGTGCTGGGCTCCCACAAGGCACAGTTACAGCACCGCTTCTGTTCAACATATATGTTTCCGAAATGCTACAGGGTTTGGATGATTCCCTAGCGTTTGCTGACGACGTTATTCTGTATGTAAGTGGCTCAAAAATACAAGGCATTCAAGGTGAACTTCAAAATAATTTTGATAAACTCCAAACATTTTGCTCCGAATGGAAGCTTAAGATCAACCACGCGAAATGTGAAACTATACTGTTCCGCACCCCAGTAAGACGCGGTAATTCAGATTTGAGACGCAACTGGAAAAATTTACGAATCACGAGTTCTAATGGTCTTCGCATCGAATCAAAGATTGGTGTGAAATATCTAGGTGTCCATTTGGACAAATTTTTATACTATAATGAACATATACACCAAAAAGTTTTTTCACGGTCCCACCTCTCGCGAGTGTCTGACAAACATCCGAGAGTATTGTTGTCTCGAAAAAGCTTCTCAAATCGCCGTTCGGATACGGCACTAAACTGTAGGTCCCTTCCATTCGTGTGAAAAATATAACGCACACAACATGAGTGGTTGCGAGAAGCTAGGCCCTGGCACTTAAAGAGCTGTTGCGCCAAATATTTATTTTTTATTTTTATGAACATATAAATACACAGTTAAAAAAGGCAAGGGCAGCATTTATGTCCCTCAAACGCCTTTTTTACTCCAACTATCTGAGATCCGATGTGAAGGTCATATGTTACCAAGCTTTCGTTCGTCCAATCCTGACTTATGCGAGTCCAGTATGGTGGAACATAAGTCCATCGTATATGGAAAAGCTCCGATTATTTGAGAGAAAATGTATTCGAGCAGGTATGCGGATGTACAGAAGCGCACATTCCGACTTAAGACATTATGTCTCCAATAAGAGGCTACTCGATGCTTCCGGTGTATCCAGAATCGACAATTTCATTCTGGATCTTGTGAGGAATCATTTTGCACGGTCAGCAAACGTTACAGAGAACGAACTTGTGTCAGGTCTATTTTACCCTAACCCTGGGTATTTCGGAAATACTATGGAGAGTGGATATATACCACCTGAGGCATTCTTGCATCTGGATGCACACGGTTATTTATCGGACTCAACGAACGTACCAATTATCTATCACGTTGCTAGAAGGGCAACAGAAAAACGTATTCTCAATAGGCCTATTGACTCGGGTGATCGAAATGCCGTCCTAAGATACTGCGTAAGCATACCTGAAAGGGATATAATCAACACCGACCAGTTTAATCGGGAGAAATACTGGTGGCTCGACTGGGTTGAAGCTAATGTTTAGGTTAAGTAGGACTGGGCCCTGGTATGTTATTTTTGGTTCGCCGGTTAAAAGGGGAATAACAATTGGCATTCGCTGATCCTTTGTATAGACGGGCTGGAGATCGCATATCAGGGCCCAGTTTTGTCGTAGGTTAAGTTAGGTTAAGTTAGGTTTAACCTAGAATAAGTTAGTTTTCCCCTCTAATTTAGTTGAATAAAAATAATAAACATTTGTGTAAGGTTTTTCCACATTTCTCATTAAAACAAAATATAAAAATAGCATTAACAAATAAATAAAATAAAATAAAAAATAATGAAAATATACCAAGTATATAAAAATCATATTGTAAGTATTGAGAACCCTTCAGGTCAGATACTTTAAGTTATCATTATTGGTGTAGTTTTTAGGTTTATTTAAACAATATAATATGTAATAGTGTATAAGTGGATAAATAAACAAACAGAAAAAAAAAGCGATGTGAGTGCTGTAATAGGGATACCAAACAACCGATGCATATTCCAACAATGATCGAACAAACAACAATTTGAGGACCAATGTGGCTTCCTTGTGGGACACCAGATGTTACCTCGATTTCTTTAGATATTTGGCATCGAAACTTCACAAATTGGTATCTGTTTTTTAAATACGACGAAAGCCATTTTAGAAAAACTAGAGGAAATCCAAGTCGTTCAAGTTTGTAGAGAAGAAGCCTGTGGTCTTACTTATGTCCTTTAACCCCTCGGGGGGCATAGGGCGTCAACCACGCCTGCGCGCCATCGTGTTCGGAGTTCTGCAACGCGTTTGAGCTGCCTCCAACTCATTCCTAAAGAGCTCGATTCCTCCTCAACTGTTCTGCGCCACGTTTGCCTAGGGCGTCCCGCTATTCTGCCTGCCTGGGTGAGCGGATTCCACTGCATAGCGTATTTCGCAATGGAGTTGTCTTCGCGCCGTAGGGTGTGTCCAATCCATTGCCACTTTCTTCTTCGTATAGTAATGCTTATAGGTTCTTGGCCCGTTCTCAGATAAAGTTGTTCGTTGGAGATGCGGTTCGGCCAAAAAATCCTTAAGATGATTCTTAAGCATTTGTTTACGAAGACTTGCAGCTTGCGTGTGTTAATGGTGTCCACCTTCCAGGTACTGCACCCATAAAGCAGCACTGATTCTACGTTGGAGCGGAACAGTCGTAGCTTGGTTCTTAAGCTAATAACATTGCTTCTCCAGATTTTGGACAGCATTCCGAACGCAGCTTTAGCCTTCCCGATTCTGCTGCACACATCCAGTTCGGTGCCACCGCGATTAGCCGAGACGACACTTCCTAAATATAGAAAGTTATCAACTTTCTCGACTTGCTTTCCGGCAATGTTAAGTTGAGCGCGGGTATTGGAAGTACTCAGGGCTTTTGTTTTGGCTGTGTTTATTTTTAGCCCCACTTTGTTTGCCTCAGCTTCTAGATTTTGGGCCATCAAATGAAGATCCATTATCCGATGTGAAAGTAGACAAACATCGTCAGCGTAATCTAGGTGTTTAAGGTAAGATGTCATAGTCCAACGAATTCCAGAATTAGCTTCCGTCAATGCTGCACGGAGTACATCGCTGATAACCACCAAGAACAATAGTGGGGACAGTATGCACCCTTGACGTACTCCACTTTGGACTTCAAAGTCCTCCGACACCTTACCATTGTGCACGACGTGACATAAATAAAATAAAATAAAAAATAATGAAAATATACCAAGTATATAAAAATCATATTGTAAGTATTGAGAACCCTTCAGGTCAGATACTTTAAGTTATCATTATTGGTGTAGTTTTTAGGTTTATTTAAACAATATAATATGTAATAGTGTATAAGTGGATAAATAAACAAACAGAAAAAAAAAGCGATGTGAGTGCTGTAATAGGGATACCAAACAACCGATGCATATTCCAACAATGATCGAACAAACAACAATTTGAGGACCAATGTGGCTTCCTTGTGGGACACCAGATGTTACCTCGATTTCTTTAGATATTTGGCATCGAAACTTCACAAATTGGTATCTGTTTTTTAAATACGACGAAAGCCATTTTAGAAAAACTAGAGGAAATCCAAGTCGTTCAAGTTTGTAGAGAAGAAGCCTGTGGTCTTACTTATGTCCTTTAACCCCTCGGGGGGCATAGGGCGTCAACCACGCCTGCGCGCCATCGTGTTCGGAGTTCTGCAACGCGTTTGAGCTGCCTCCAACTCATTCCTAAAGAGCTCGATTCCTCCTCAACTGTTCTGCGCCACGTTTGCCTAGGGCGTCCCGCTATTCTGCCTGCCTGGGTGAGCGGATTCCACTGCATAGCGTATTTCGCAATGGAGTTGTCTTCGCGCCGTAGGGTGTGTCCAATCCATTGCCACTTTCTTCTTCGTATAGTAATGCTTATAGGTTCTTGGCCCGTTCTCAGATAAAGTTGTTCGTTGGAGATGCGGTTCGGCCAAAAAATCCTTAAGATGATTCTTAAGCATTTGTTTACGAAGACTTGCAGCTTGCGTGTGTTAATGGTGTCCACCTTCCAGGTACTGCACCCATAAAGCAGCACTGATTCTACGTTGGAGCGGAACAGTCGTAGCTTGGTTCTTAAGCTAATAACATTGCTTCTCCAGATTTTGGACAGCATTCCGAACGCAGCTTTAGCCTTCCCGATTCTGCTGCACACATCCAGTTCGGTGCCACCGCGATTAGCCGAGACGACACTTCCTAAATATAGAAAGTTATCAACTTTCTCGACTTGCTTTCCGGCAATGTTAAGTTGAGCGCGGGTATTGGAAGTACTCAGGGCTTTTGTTTTGGCTGTGTTTATTTTTAGCCCCACTTTGTTTGCCTCAGCTTCTAGATTTTGGGCCATCAAATGAAGATCCATTATCCGATGTGAAAGTAGACAAACATCGTCAGCGTAATCTAGGTGTTTAAGGTAAGATGTCATAGTCCAACGAATTCCAGAATTAGCTTCCGTCAATGCTGCACGGAGTACATCGCTGATAACCACCAAGAACAATAGTGGGGACAGTATGCACCCTTGACGTACTCCACTTTGGACTTCAAAGTCCTCCGACACCTTACCATTGTGCACGACGTGACACTTGCCGCCCTCATATGTATCCTTGATAATAGCTATAAGCTTTTCTGGAATGCCTCTCCTGCGCAAGGCCAGCCAGATAGCATCTCGATTCAAGCTGTCGAAAGCCTTCTCGAAGTCGATAAACAGTAAATGTAGCGGAGACCTATACTCAACGCATTGTTCGATTATGATCCGTAAGGTGTTTATGTGGTCGATGCAGGAGGATCCAGCGCGAAAGCCTGCCTGTTCGACATCGAGAGTTGAATCTAAATGATCTTTAATTCGTTCTAGAATTATTCCAGCTATTATTTTGGCTACAGCTGGAAGAACACATATACCTCTCCAGTTACCGCACTCCATCAAGTTACCCTTCTTTGGAAGCTTAATGATCATCCCCCTTTTCCACTCCTGTGGAAATTGTTCACTATCCCAAGCTCTCCGTATTAGCGGATGCAGCAAATCTGCCGATGTATTTGGCGCCGCTTGAAATAGCTCGGCAGGGATGCCATCAATACCCACCGCTTTGTTTTTCTTGAGGGACTTGATTGCTGTTATTATTTCAGCTTTACTGGGAGGTACGGTGCGAATTCGGAAATTTGTTGCTTCGAACTGCTCATTCGAATTCAAGATCATACCGCCGTCGTCTAAGTGATTTAGCACTGCAGCAAAATGTTGTCTCCATCTAGTGAGCTGATCCTCATCCGAAATCAGAAGGTCACCGTCTAAACTCTTCACTGGATGTTGTTTGGAGTTTCGACCACCAATGAGCTCCTTAGTGATGTTGTAAACAGTCCTACTGTCGCACCTACTCGCTGCTTCTTCAGCCCTAGAGGCTAGTGAGTTGACATGTTGACGCTTGTCACGTCTCACACTACGCTGCACTTCTTTCTTCTTCGCACGGTATTGGGCTTCAAGCTCGGTTCTCTCTACTGCTGAGGCCGCTGCAATCCGAGCCTTGATTGCTGTACGCTCATCGATCTGTCTCCAGGTGTCTGTAGAAAGCCATGTGCGGTGGTGTTTCTGCTTTTTACCGACATAAGTGCGTGCCCCAGTCGCAAAAGCATTTTTCACAGCACTCCAGTGGTCATCCATGTTCTCTATGCTGCTGATTGCTTCTGCTTCTAAGGCAAGATGGTCCCTGAACTGTTGGCGCACTTGGGGAACCTTGAGCCTGTCGATATTAAACCTGGTGATGTTAAGTAGGTTTGAGCGGTTGCTGTTGACGGATGCAGTACGAAGGCGTAAATGAGCTACCATAAGATGGTGATCTCGTTCTTGTCCGACGTCAGCTCCACGTCTGTTTCGGACGTCCAGGAGACAATTTCTAAAGCGGCGACTGATCGCAATGTGGTCGATCTGGTTGGATGTTCGTTGCCTATCAGTAGAGACCCAACTGATCTTATGGCAGGTGTTATGCTTAAACAGCGTACCTCCGATGACTAGGCGGTTGGTATTGCAGAAGTCCACAAACCGCTCACCATTGTCATTACGGTCTCCCACGCCGTGAACTCCCATCACGTGCTTAAGCATGGTGTTGTCGCTACCCACCTTGGCATTGAGATCTCCCATTACCGTTACGATGTCCCCATTAGGCGTTTGGTTGTAGGCGGCACCTAAGTGGCTATAAAAATTATCCTTTTCATCCTCAGTCGCGTCTAGTGTCGGAGCATAACACTGTATGATGGTAATTTTTCTAACTCTACTCTGGAACCTAGCCGTCAATATCCGGTCACTATGGGGTTTCCAGGATATGAGGCTACTACGTGCTGCTGGAGTTAGCATGAGTCCTACGCCAGAACTCCGTGCACTTCCAGCTGGTTTACCAGAGTAGAGCATGACAGTGCTTTTTGTTGGGGAGATGTATTCCCCAGCATCGTACCATCTTATCTCGCTCAGCCCTAAGATGTCGATTTTATACCGTGCGAATTCGCGCTCCAATTGGAGGAATCTGGCGTTATAAGGCCCTTCCTTGAGTGAGTCCAGGAGGGTCTTAACGTTCCAGAATCCGATCGTTGTCCGTGTCCGATAGCCAAAGGTCGTCAACAAATGATCAGTCCGTATCCGAGGCGTATGTTTCCGTTTCGGAGCAATAGTTTGTTTTACGGTTGCGGCTCGCTGGGCCACAGACCAACCGACACTTATCCTGTTTTTTGGCGCAGGAAGCTCGCCATTCGTCCTCTCCCGTTAGCAATTTCCGAAGAAATTCCCAGATGGCACCACGAGGAGGTGGGAGTAGGGCTTACTAACAGAGCTGCTAGGTTTTCGGCTGCAGTGGCTCCTACTCGTTACTTAGCGGACCAGCACCTATCGGGAGAGCCTGTGGTCAACACGATCAAATGCTTTGCTGAAGTCGGTGTAAATTGCATCGACTTGATTACCATTACAGATCTCACTGATTATAGAATTTGTAAAAAGGAGAAGATTTGTAACTGTTGATCTGTTTTTACAAAGCCATGTTGGTTATTGCAGATCATATGTTTACAAAAAAAATTTAATTTCTCAGTAACTAATGAATCAAACAGTTTAGGGATGGACGATTGCTTACAGATCCCACTATAATTTTCAATTTTATTTTTCCTGCCGGATTTAAATAGTGGGACTATAAAAGAGTTTTTCCATATAGTTGGAAACATTCCAGTCTTCAACGATAAGTTAAATATGTGGTACAAAATAGTTTGTAAAGGAAAGGCGCACATTTTTAAGAAACCCGACGGAATACCATCGGGTCCAGGATTAAAATTGGATTCCAATCACTTGAGTCCACTAAGGACAATGTCCTCAGAAAATTCAATACGGCTGAAAATAAGGGGGGATGCACCTAAATAGGAAAAAAAATTGTCATCTATAATTGAATCAGCGTTCGAGTAAACTGAGTGGAAAAATGAAGCAAAACTGTTAAAGATAATGCGGCGTTTTTCTATTGGCTTACCTTCGTAGAAGAAAGAAACTGGAAAACCATCAGTGCTTTTTTGAGAATTTATAAAATTCCAAAAATTGTTTGGCGATGATTTTATTTTGGATTCAATATCATTAATGTAAGCTGAGTGGGCATGGTGTAAAGAAGTTTTAAACTCAGTTCTAAGCGCACGGTACAAAGTGTAGTCCTCATTCAACATACTAGAGCGCCACTTCTTATAGGCTCTATTTTTAAGAATCTTTATTCTTCGTGTTATATCATTGTCCCAGGATAAATACCGTTAAAAAAGTTATTAACTTGAACCATAGGAACAAAATCAAAAATTAAGTTATTAGTAACCTGATTAAATACTGAACAAAGATCATCAATTTCTATAGATAAGAAAGTTAGTAATATTATTATAGTTTGCATTTTTAAAATCAAATTTGTAGGAACTAGATATATTTGAAGAATTAAAATCCAAATGACAAAATAAATATAGTGAGGGATGGTAGATATCTTCAGGAACCAGTGGGGTTAGACTTCTTGTGACATGGCTATCATCATTGTGATTTGAAAATATAAGATCCAACGAACGATTTTGGTGGTTTTTAATAGGATTGAGTTGAAGCAGTCCAAGGCATTGAAAGGAGTCAATGATTTCCGCACCAATAGTCGATAAGGTAATGGCAGGGGTGAGAAACGTACAATCCATATCACCAGTAGCCCATTCAATTTTTGTTTGGTTAAAGTCGCCAAAGACATAAAACTTGTCTGAAGCAGATAAGAGACTTTCAACATAGCGAATTGCATCCAAATATCTAATCACTACTGCCAGCTGAGACCTAGGTGGTATATAGATGCAAACGGTGTAGACTTTTGATGATGCGAGATCAAATTTGCTGCAGCACATTTCGATATCCGAGAATTTATAGAGGTTTTGTTCTATAGGATATAATTCTTTATATAATTCTTTCCTGATTGCTATAAGAACACCACCCAATCTTACAAATACAGTATTTGCTGGTAATCTATCACATCGGTTGACATAGAATTATTCAGAAAATATAACAGCATCAGGAAAGGTTTCATCTAATCCAGTTTCTGTGAGGACGTTGGTTGATGAAGAAGATGAGATGAGGTTTGTGGAGTAAGCAAATAATGATGTGGTGAATATCAACCTTGCTTTAACTTCAGAACATGCACTAAAATTTGTACTCACACGGAGGAAGTAGAAACACTAGGTATGCTCCAAAATGCAAGAAGAGAATGGAGCCACTTTTCCACTCAAATGCAGTTGTTGATGCAGTTTCCACATGAAAAGAAACCCGTGTGAAATGGTCAGTGTAGGTCAGCAATATTGCTTCAAAGGCAGAACATTCACTAATAATTGAACTCACCGGGATAAATGAGTCAAACAGTATTAAACTGAATGCGTTGAAAGGAGATAGAAGTATAAATATCACTCACGAAGTACAACTCAGTAAAACGGAGCAAAATGTATATGAACTTTTTTTTTTCTTTAATTTTTATTTGTTGTATTGTCTCTTATGAAGGAGAAAAGTAAAAGAGCAAAACAACTCGCAGATTTTTTCAAACTATGAAACACAACACGAGTTGAATTTACTACTTATGTCCTGTATCCCCTTGTGGGTCCTAGGGCCTCTACTACGCCTACGCGCCATCGTGTACGGTTTCTGGCAATGTGTCTGAGTTCTCCCCAACTTTTCCCTAACTGCCGTGCCTCCTTCTCGACTGTTCTGCGCCATGTTTTCCGCGGACCGCCAGGTCTTCTGCCATCCTGAGTTAGAGGGTTCCATTGCATAGCATGGTTCGCTATGGAGCTGTCACCCTTTCGGAACGTGTGACCAATCCACTGCCACTTCCGCCGTTGGATAGTTGTGCCTATTGGTTCCTGACCCGTTCTCTCGTAAAGGTGTTCGTTAGAGATACGATTGGGCCAGAAAATCCTTAAGATATTGCGCAGACACCTATTAACGAACGTTTGCAGCTTTCTGGTGATAGTAGTGGTCACTCTCCACGTGCTGCAACCATATAGCAGCACGGATTCAACGTTGGAGCGGAACAGTCTTATTTTGGTGCTCAAACTGATTGCATTGCTTCGCCATATTTTGGACAACATCCCGAACGCGGACTTTGCTTTGGCGATCCTGTTGGCTATATCCAGTTCGGTTCCACCATCGGTCGAGACAATACTCCCAAGATACTGGAAATCCTCTACTCTCTCTACCGGTTGTCCAGCAATGCATATTTGAGCCGATGAGTTAGTTCCAAGGCTGATGATTTTAGTTTTTGTCGTATTAATTTTCAGCCCGACGACACCTGCCTCCCTCTCCACATCTGCTGTCATTTGGTGGAGGTCCATAATTCTGTGGGAGAGTAAGCATACATCGTCTGCGTAGTCAAGATGCTTCAGTTGAGATGTAAGAGTCCATCGAATTCCTCCGTTTCCCGTCGACAAAGCTGCATGAAGCACATCGCTAATCACCAATAGGAATAATATTGGTGAAAGGATACAGCCTTGTCTTACCCCACTTTGGATCTCAAATTCCTCAGACAACCTTCCCCTGTGCAGAACGTGACATTTGGAGCCTTCATATGTAGCTTTGATAATAGCAATTAGTTTATCGGGAATGCTTCTCCTGCGTAAGGCACGCCAAATAAACTCCCTGTTGACACTATCGAACGCCTTCTCAAAATCGATGAACAGCAGGTGCAGTGGCGATCGATATTCAACACACTGTTCGATGATAATCCGCAGGGTGTTGATGTGGTCGGCACAGGAGGATCCAGAGCGGAAACCTGCTTGTTCGGCATCGAGTGTGTCTTCGAGATGTTGTTTGATTCGCTCAAGGATGATTTTAGCTATTATCTTAGCTACAGCAGGCAGCACGCAGATACCCCTCCAGTTTCCGCACTCCATTAAATTTCCTTTCTTAGGAAGCTTGACGATCATTCCCTTTTTCCACTCGTTAGGAAAGCTCTCAGCTTCCCAAGCTCTATCTATAAGTGGAAGCAGAAGCTCAGCCGATGTTGTTGGCGTTGCTCGTAAGAGCTCTGCTGGAATACCGTCAAGTCCTACCGCCTTGTTGGTTTTGAGTGCCTTGATCGCGGTAATGATCTCATCTTTACTGGGAGTCGTGGTGCGTATTCGGGAACTTCTCACCTCGGGCATCTCAGTCTGATTTGGGAGCATATCGCTAGCGAATACACCGTTCAAAACCGTAGCAAAATGCTCTTTCCATCTCTTGAGCTGGTCCTCATCCGAAATGAGCAAGGAGCCGTCTAGGCTTTTCACTAGGTATTGGCTGGAGCTGCGACCACCTGTCAGCTCTTTCGTGATTCTGTAGACAGTCCTGCTGTCGCACCTCCGTGCAGCTTCTTCTGCTTCTGTAGCCAGCGCGTTGATGTAGTTGCGCTTGTCACGTCGTACGCTACGCTGAACTTCTCTCATCTTCATGCGATATAGGGACTCTAGCTCGCTTCTCCCTGCTGCTGGGGTAGCTGCAACGCGAGCTTTTAGCTGTTTTCGTTCGTCAATCCGTCTCCAGGTATCCTCGGAAAGCCACGCCCTATGTCTTCCCTGCGATCGACCGACAATTCTTTCAGCACCAGATGTAAAAACATTTTTCACAGCACACCAATGGTCTTGGATGGTTGCGGGCATTGAGCTGCTGATTGCTTCCACACCTTGCGAAAAGTGCTCCCTTAATTGTTGGCGCACTGAGGGATCACTAAGTCTATCGATGTTGAACCTGGGCATTCTTGTGTTGTCGTGGGATCTTCGAACTGCAGCAGTGCGTAGTTGGAGAGTAGCTATCATAAGATGGTGATCACGTACTATCCCCACATCTGCCCCTCGTCTGTTTCGGACGTCCAGGAGACTACTTCTAAAGCGGCGGCTGATAGCAAAATGGTCAATTTGGTTGGAGGTTGCTTGCCTGTCATTGGAAACCCAGCTGACTTTGTGGCAGGTCTTGTGCTCAAACATGGTGCCACCTATCACAAGGCGGTTGGCATTGCAGAAATCCACAAACCTTTCGCCGTTGTCATTGCGGTTGCCTAGTCCATGCTTCCCGATTACATGCTTGAGCCCTTCGTTGTCGCTGCCTACCTTGGCATTCAAATCCCCCATCACTATGACAATGTCTCCATTTGGTGTTGTGTTGAAGACGGCGCTTAAGAGATTGTAGAAGCTCTCCTTTTCGTCCTCAGACGAACTATTCGTTGGGGCGTAACACTGTATGATGGTGACGCGTCGTACTCTAGTCCGGAATCTGGCCGTCAAAATCCTATCACCATGAGGCTGCCAGGAAATCAGGCCCTTGCGTGCTGTTGTTGTTAGCAGTAGTCCGACTCCATATTCCCGCGGACTTCCGGATGGTCTTCCAGAATAGAGTAGTACAGTGTTACGCGTTGGAGACTGGTACTCGCCCGCTTCTAACCATCTTACTTCACTTACCCCCAAACTGTCCAGTTTATATCGCATGAATTCCTTTTCCAGTTGGAGGAATCTGGCATTGTAAGGACCTTCTCTTCCCGAGTCGAGGAGCGTCTTTACATTCCAGAAACCTATCTTTGTCCGGGTACAATAGCCAAAAGTCGTCAACATGTGATCAGTCCTTATCCGAGGCATAGTGTCGGTTTCAGTAGCGAGCTGGTTTCAGTAACGCAGGTTGCTGGCCCACGTTACCTAGCCTAGAATCAAGGCCCTAGACAACCCGCACTTACAATTTTGGCCTATACGTATAAGGGTTTATACGTATAGTTGCCCGGGGACCACCACTAGGAGGTAAAGTAAGCACTTCATCACGAACTTGATTGTTGCGCTACTGGCCCAAGCCAAGTTTTGGGCAGTCAGTAGTTTCCCGATCAATCGCAATGCAGGTCCCCAAAGTTGAATTTGAGTTGTAATGATTAAAAAGATAAGACAATAATGAAGTGGAGCCGAAATGAAACACAGGCAAACGATCGCTTTTTGAATATCGAATATGACGGGATAGCAACGGGTCCCATCTTCCGCGGTCTTTCTGGTACCCTTAGATGCAGTTTATCTTGAAAGGTGCCCCTTGTCACGTCTTATACCCGACTACCTTTTCGCATTCTCATATCTTTTATTATTGCCACCATCGCTTGCGCAAGTTTTTCTGTGTGAATCGCTTCGAAATGATGTCCTAACAGATTTCGAAGTGGGTATTTGTCTAAATAATATATACTAAACTAAAAGAGTTGCTTTACTAACAAAACCGCTTAATTCGCTTGAAATACCAATATTTAGACCGAAAAACATCGTACGGCTGACTACTGGAGCAATGAATTCAGCCCCTCGTACCAAACAACTTTTTACGGTGGCTGACTACTGGTTAAAATGCTATAAATACTTCTAAAATTAGTGTTATTATATATTATATAATTCAGCATTTCCGAATTGACTTGCCTATCTAATTTTAATCATGTTGGTGAAAATCACGAAAATACCAGCAGTCGGCCGCATGCGGCTGAGTACTGGACCAACCAGCTAAGAACTTATCTTATACTTATAAACAATCTTTTCATTATAAATATTGTAGTTGTTTAATTATAATTTTGTCAGATCACTGCGCGTGAGGTTCCAAGTTCGAATCCGAAAAAAACATCAAAACGTTTTTTCACGGTCCCACCTCTCGCGAACGTCTGACAAACATCCGAGCGTATTGTTGTCTCGAAAAAGCTTCTCAAAACAAATTGCCCTTCGGATACGGCACTAAACTGTAGGTCCCTTCCATTCGTGTGAAAAATATAACGCACACAACATGAGTGCTTACGAGAAGCTAGGCCCTGCCACTTAAAGAGCTGTTGCGCCAAATAATCTTTGATAGGTATGTTATACCAAAAGAAAATTGTTCAAATTTCTTGAATATCAAATTTCTAAAAATACCTATACGCTTTTCAAAAAATACCTGTGACTTAAAAAATTAATTAGCTTCTCGGTATTCTAATAATTTTATTTGTTTTTATGTTTCTTTTATTTTTTTTCATTCCCAACCACTTTAGAGTAATAAAATTGCTCTGCCAAGCGCGTATAAATCTCATGCAAATTATGAACTCATTACCATTTCTGTGACTCAAACTAAATAATTTCAAATTTATTATTGTTTTTTTTTTTTATTCACTTAACACTTTTGTATCTCAAGCGACGGCTAATCCATTCCAAAGAAACTAACTAAACCTGCTTCAAGTGTTCGATTCAACATGTTTGTTGTATTATACAAAACTACTTTATCGACAATAACCTGATGTAGCACTTTAATGGGCACACAACTACATTCAAGCTATTCAGTGAGTAGCTAGAACGAGATGGATGTAAGAAGACCTTTTTCCAGCTTGCGCACTGAACTACTCTCTACTGTGATGAAAAACTCACCTAACAACTTGCCAGCAAAGAACCGCCTTTACAGACCACCAGGGCGTTGTTGCGACAACCAATCATAAGCGCGCTATAAACCAGCACAATGGTGGCTCGGCTTGTACATCAATTGAACGAGTATCTTTAGCCGGTGGTGGTAGGAGGCAGGATACAAACGACAATAACTCATGTCCTGATGTGGATTTCCAGTACGACTTCTAATTGGTATTTGGCTCTTCAAGCCAAATGAGAATTCCAACGTCAATTTCAACGTAATTGTGTTTTCGGTGATACCGTAATGGTGTCCTGGCGAAGGAGTACCCACACAGACACATCCTCATGAGCAAATGACAAGAATAAATTAAGTTCCCCCATGTAATTGGATGTAATTCAATTTCGAATAATTGATGCTGACGACGTTAGTGCGTTTGGTTTTTTTTTTTTTTTTTCATTTTTCTAGAACATAGCCATTGATTGTAGGTACAAAAGGCGAACAACATGAGAGTCCCACATGAATTCCTTAATTTAAATTTAGAATCTAATGGGCAAGCGCTTTATTGACTGTCATTAATTTTAATATGTGCGTGCACACAGTGTCACAGTGTGTGTTTGTGTAATTTTATGAAATTGAAACTGGAGTAGTTAGCGCAAGTTAATTGTGATGAAGGCAGATAATTAAACTAGAAAGAGCATTTGGGTTGGTATTCACGTATTAAGATAGGCATCATCATAAAGTCTGTGAAAGTGTAGAACTCACGTGCACCTACCTACGAGTATATCCTTCATTTTTATGTGTAAACATTTCATGCACGTTAACGTGCAAATCTAAAAAAAAATTAATTAACATGGGTGCCTTTAGTAGGAAAATTTAATTGAAAAATACAAGATTGCATGGTTATCAGTGGTATCTTAGGTGCAGTTTTAGGATTCATCTTTACAAGACCGCAGTATAAATACTTTTTTTCTTAAATAAGTAGATAATCATGGAGCTCCTTTCGGCAGATACAAGGTGAAGAAGGGTAGCTAATTTATTCTGCAGCCACATCGCCTTCATAGGTAATTGATCTTTAGACCCCACGATTGCCTAGGAGGTCTTAATTTGATTAACTTTATGGCAGCATACGTAATGTTTTTAATCTGTTGTCTTGTCGTCGCAAGTTTGTTAATTCTTGATTGGTCTAATCAAACTGTGTCATCTTGATTAGAAAGGCAGCAGCAATTCTTATGAAAATGCTTCTACGATCTTTCTGTGATCAGGATACAGTGATGGAAGAGTAAAATGCAAGTGAACCTATCAACTAAAGCGTGCTGGATTCATCTCTTAAGACAAATAGGTTAACGTGATATACAAAATGGGCATCTAAAGATATTTAGTAAAATGCAAGTGAACCTTGATATCAACTGGAGAGTACTGGATTCATGTCTTAGGACAAATAGGTTAACGTGATCTACAAAATGGGCGTCTCAATTTACTTAGATGAGCATGATTTCATACGCTGTGTGGACCTTGATGTAGATTTTTCATGGGTTATCCATGCGGACCTTGACGAGGTCAGTAAAATAATTTCAAACAAAAGGAGGGCCAAAATATGCATTTTCCTGCTTTAAAAACGGAGTGTGCAGACCGAATAATGCATATTTTAAAGTCGTTACTGTCACGTTCACGTAAACGTATTTTCCCTTATGGGTCTAAATACCAACACTATGCCTACGGGCTATTAGGACCAAAACGCACTTGAACTTTCTCCAATCATTCTTAAGTGTTCTGCGACACGTGCCTATTCCTGTGTTGGCAGACCTTCTGGGTAATGTGCACTTCTTATCGGATGTTCTCCTTTAGGGTTGTCAAGGTTTGTGTCTGGCCCATATTGACCCGTGACTTAAAAAGACCCCGAGGAAAGAAGTCTGAAACGATCAAATTGGCGGGTCAGTGCAAATCACAAAGCGAGAGATTAAGCGGCCGGGAAATGTTTGCCACAGAATGTCCACTGTCGCTCGTGCTGTATGTGTGGTTGCACCGTCCTTCTGGAACCACATGCTCTCTAAACCCAATTCGTCAATTTTCGGCAGCAAGAAGTCGTCAATCATGGTTCTGTAGCACTCACCAGTCACGGTAACAGTGTTGCCGACGCTGTCCTCCAAAAAATATTGGCCAATCACCTTTCCTTGGTAAACGCTGCACCAAACAGTGACTTTTAAACGATGTTGTGACTCTTCGTGCCCCAGAAGTGATAAATTTGCTTAGTCACGCATCCGCATAGGCGAAAATAAGCCTCGTCGCTCATAATGAAAAACCATCCTCATCGCGGTCGAGGTTTAAGATGTAACTTACACGCGATTGGCGGTTTGCAGGCATTAGCTAGCACTGTTTGCACTTTGTGCAGATATGTCTTCAAGTCTTTCGTCAAAAATTTGCTGAAAATACCGTCTATTGATGCTCAATTGTGTGGCCGCGTCGTCTGGTCCTATTTGATATCACAACTGCCACAATTTTCCGGAACTACGACCTAAAAAAAATTATTTTTAAGAAAGGTGGAAAGCATCGAACCCCATTCCCCGACAATGCTGCCAAGGCAATAAGGCTAAAGCTGTATTCCATACGTCTATACAGGTTACAGAACTTGCTTATATAATGCAGTTTTTTTCTCAATTGAATTTCTTCCCATCAACCAATGCATTTGTCTGTGTCTAATATTTAGCTCCCCTTTTTTTGACATGCTCTTTCCATCTGAGCTTTGCGTCAAGTGTCATATCCAAATATTTAGCAGTATCTGCGTACGGAACTTCTTTTCCATCAATATTAACTCTTGGAGGAAACCACACAGCAAACTATAAAGGATGCGTAATTTACAAAACTCTCAAATTACAGCGTTATACATACATACATAGATACAGCTACGCCAAAAAGTACAATCAAATCAACAATCTAAAATGGATGAAGAACTAAGTCAACATCGAGAACAAAACCAAGAACCAAAACAAAATCAAGCACCAACCGACTCCATGCCTAAAAAGGACTCAAATTACGCCGATACTCTCAAAGTCCCTGAGCGCATACCCCAAACCCAACCAAATAAGAAAACTGAAGAGGCAACTTCTGCTCCCAAAATTCGAACCCCAAATAATCAAGATCAAACCAACGATATTACAGAGCTTAAACAAATGACGAAACAACTAATAACCCAAATGACTAGTATATTAAATATTCTTACCATGTTAATTACAAAACTTAATGGACCCCAAACATAATTTTCTTAAAATCGCATTTTGGAACGCAAACGGACTAAGCAGACACCATCTTGAACTCAAACAATTTATCAACGACAATAAAGTAGACATAATAATTATATCAGAGACACTTTACTGAATAAAGCTATCTAAAAATTCCGGGATATAACATCTACCTTACTACTCACCCTGATGGAACAGCACATGGAGGTACATCGATCAATATAAAAAAAACAAAATAAAATGCGTAATACAATAAAACGGAATATATTCAATCCACAACGATACAAATTGAAGATAATAACGGACCACTACTAATTTCTGCCCTCTACTGCCCACCCAAACACATAATTTCAACAAAACATTATAATAGCTACATAGAAACACTAGGACAAAGATTCATAGCTGCGGGAAATTTTTATGCCAAGCACACGGACTGGGGATCAAGACTTACAAACAAAAAGGGAAGAAATCTTATAGATGCCCTAAAAAACAACAACTGCAGATTTCTAAGCACAGGAGAACCAACCTACAGACCAGCTGAACCCAAGAAAAAACCAGACTTACTAGACTTTTCTATAACCAAAAATATATGTACTTCAAAACTCAAAATAAAATCTTGTTTCGAACTTTCTTCCGTCCACTCGCCTGTTATAATAGAGTACTCAAGCAACGTTATGACCAACAAAGAACGACCAAAACTATATAACAAAAAAACAGACTGGGAAGAATTTCACGAATTCCTTGATCTAAGACTGCAAATCCAAGTTCCTCTTAAATCACTGACGGATATTGAAAAAACAATTATTTACTTCAACGACATGATCAATGAGGCTGCTTACCGGACAACACCAGAAATGGAGCAAAAAATATACGAGAATTATACACCAGACTTCATAAAAAAAAACAAATCAAAGCAAAAAGGAA
Source organism: Brachypalpus laphriformis (assembly GCA_945910035.1). NCBI lineage: Eukaryota > Metazoa > Arthropoda > Insecta > Diptera > Syrphidae > Brachypalpus > Brachypalpus laphriformis. The sequence goes on from OX246754.1 coordinate 287,275,157, forward strand.
ACTCAGAAAAAGGTAGCAAATGACAAGATCACCAGCAGATAAGCAAAAACTCAACAAAGCAATAACAGACTTCAAAGAAACACTAAAACAACAACAGAATTAAAAAAAATATATACAAATATTTGGCGCAACAGCTCTTTAAAGTGCCAGGGCCTAGCTTCTCGCAACCACTCATGTTGTGTGCGTTATATTTTTCACACGAGTGGAAGGGACCTACAGTTTTAATGCCGAATCCGAACGGCGATTTGAGAAACTTTTTCGTGACAATACTCTCGGAGGTTTGTCAGACGCTCGCCAGAGGTGGGACCGTGAAAAAACTTGTTCCTGTTTTCTGGGATTCGAACTTGGAACCTCATGCATAGTGATCCGACACACTAACCACTTACGCAACGGCGCTCCCAAAATAATAGCATCAAAATATACCTAAGAACGCTGACTCCAACCTCTGAAACGAACTATTCACTTTGGAAAACAACCAAACATCTAAAAAACAAAATGACTTTCTATCCACCCATCCAAAAAACAGACGGAAGCTGGGCCAGGGAAAATCAAGATAAGACCAATACTCTGGCTAAACATTTTTGGAATACTTTCTCCAACGACGGCAGCAATTCTCATATCCCACAAGTAAACAGAAATATTACACCCAATACACCAATCAGAAAAATGACAATAAACGAAATTAAAAATTGTATTAAAAAAAGACTGAACCACAAAAAAGCTCCTGGATATGACTTGATAAACTGCCCAAAAAAGCACTTGAATATATACGAAACGTATATAATGCGATGATAAGACTTCACCACTTTCCTAAGGTATGGAAAGTTGCTGAAGTTATAGCGATACCCAAGCCAGGAAAAGATGTAACGAAAACGACATCTTACAGACCTATAAGCTTACTGCCTGTGCTATGAAAACTTTTTGAAAGACTACTATGTGACCGCATGGAACCTATCCTGACAAGCATTAATGCAATTCCTGACCACCACTTTGGATTCAGACGACAACATTCGACGATTCAGAAAATTCACAGAGTGACCAATAAAATTGCAACTGACCTAGAAGAGAAAAGATTCTGCACCGGTGTATTTCTCGACGTCGCTAAAGCTTTTGACTCCGTATGGCATGTCGGACTATTAAAAAAACTAGAGCAAATTCTTCCAATTGACTACTGCTTATTAATTAAAAGCTATGTAACGGACCGATATTTCTACGTGAAGTACAAAGACGAATGCTCAGATCTCTATACACTACAAGGTAGTGTATTGGGGCCACTATTATACAACCTCTTTACCAGCGATATTCCCCTTCCGACTCAAACAACATGAATGATCGCTACTTTTGCTGAAGATACAATACTACTCTACTCGAACAAAAGCTTGCATACAGCGAGCACCGAACTTCAAAAAATCCTAGACAAAACCATTAAATGGTTTGATGATTGGCGAATAAAAGTAAACGATGAAGAAACAGTACAGGTAATATTCACGACAAGGACTAACTACACCGCTGAGCCACTAAAAATTAACAACAAAAACATTTGCATAGATACAGTAGCGAAATACCTAGGGATGTATCTTGACAGCAAGCTTATATGGAAGCACCACATACAGCAGAAACATAACCAAATAAAGAACAAATTCAGACAACTATACTGGCTACTACGCAAAGACTTGTCATTGTCAATTAATAACAAAATTCTATTCTATAAAGCTGTCATAAAACCAATATGGATCTACGGAGTACAACTTTGGGGTACAGCGAAAAAATCTAACACAAAAATAATACAAAGACAACAATCAAAAATCTTAAGAACAATAGTCAACGCCGAATGGTACATACCTATCTCTGACATACACAGTGATCTTCAAATTCCTACGGTTGAAGAAGAAATAACAAAAACGAGCAATATGCACTTGACAAGAATCAGTACACACTCCAATAATGACATCAATACCCTGCCAAATCAAGAAATTGTCAACAGACGCAAATTAAAAAGAACAAGACATACAGATTTAACCAATTTAAATGTTAACTATTAACAGAAACTGTAACAACTATGTAAATTATGTTTATTTGTACATTTATGTTAATTCTTCTGTGGATTTGACCACATACTATATTAATACTGCAAAACGTTCTTAACTTAATTTCAAATGAAAAGGGCTATGTTGCATTGGCAGCAAGTCAGTTCTAATTGAATCTTGTAACTTTATTATAAGTCTAGACAGATGTATGTATACAAATCTTGGGATGTAAAATAAAAAAAAAAATAAAAAAATATTAACTCTTACAGTATTTATTCTTCTATTAGTAAAGTTAATATGGGTAGATTTAGTTTCATGGAATTTTATTCTCCATTTTTTTTTTTTTGTCCAATCACTTACAGAATTAATGGCATTTTGTAATTTGTTCGCTGCTGCATTAATATTGTCGCCAATGGTCATAATTACGGTGTCGTCGGCGAAAGTAGCCAAGCTAGCTTCTTCCTGCTGAGCTAGGTCTCTTGTATATAGGAGATAAAGGATTGGTCCCAAGACACTTCCTTGTGGAACTCCTGCAGATTTAAATTAGAGTACTACGCGTAATCTTCATATCTTACATGAAAGTAACGATCTGCGATAAAAGATTTTAGAGTCAAGTAGAACTCTTCGGGGAGATCCCTTTTACAATTTAAACTTTAGTCCTCGATGTCTAGAAAGATGGCTGAACAGACTTTTTTGTTCCCAAGTGCTTTTTCTAAAACAAAACAAATATTTGGCGCAAAACCTCTTTAAAGTGCCAGGGCCTAGCTTCTCGCAACCACTCATGTTGTGTGCGTTATATTTTTCACACGAGTGGAAGGGACCTACAGTTTAATGCCGAATCCGAACGGCGGTTTGAGAAGCTTTTTTCTTGACAACAATACTCTCGGATGTTTGTCAGACGCTCGCGAAAGGTGGGACCGTGAAAAAACTTTTTGGTATTTTCTGGGATTCGAACTTGGAACCTCATGCGTAGTGATCCGACACACTAACCACTTATGCCACGGCGCCCACGGTAGTGGGCTTTTTCTGCTGCTTTTTCTACTGTACTCGCAATTCTATGCACTTGTTGTATAGTAGAGTGTTCTTCTCTAAGCTCAAATTGGCTTGAGTCTTTTCAAAAGCAGTTTTTCAAATAACTTTGATATTATGGGTAGGAACGAAATCGGTCTATACGATTTCTTTTCATTTTGGCGACTTATTTGGTTTCAGAATCATGATTACTTCCGCCACTTTCCATTGCATCGGAACATACTTTAGCCTGAGTGCTGCATTAACTAAATGTAAATGTTATCAAATCATAGCCCGGTGCTGTTTTTGCTCTAATGTTACTTTTGATTTCAAATTTTTGTTATGATAATATTACATGCTGTATGTTCATCTGGCAAGTTTTGGGCTGCAGAAATAGGTTTTCGTCTGCAGTTTGACTAGGAAATTGTTGGGAGGTTTCCTACATGCGATCTGCGAAGAGGTTAGCCTTTTCTTTGGCATTTCTTGCCCAAGACCCGTTTTCTTGTTTAATGGGAGGTGCTTGTTTTGCTGTTTTTTTTAAGGGTTGACAGCTTTCCATAGCGAATATTCTGTATCCTTATGGGCTGATAGATTATTCAAGTATCTGCCAACTGATTCGTTCTTTACAATTCTTAGAAGCCTCTTGAGTTCATTGCACAATGCGCTCAGGTGTTCGGATTCTTTGCCAAGTTTTACGAGCTTTACGTTTTTCCCTGATTAATTCTTATCTGCATATGGATAGTTTATGTCTAAATTCCTCTTTTTTGGCAAATAAGGGAACTTATCCATGCTGCTTGCTCAATAGCTCAATTTCTTCTTCTAAAATAGTTAAAATGAGGTTTTCATCGGGACTTGTACGTTTATGCTATCTTTAATTTATGTCTGAATAGGAGCCAGTTTGTTTTATGTTCATAAGACGTGGTCGACTTTCAGTTTTCAGTATACTAACACTAATGGTCATAGGAACAGGAGAATGATCTGACGACAGATCATCTTTATTTTCTACATATAATAAATGTAGTTATCAAGTATTCCCTTTCCTACACAGAAGTCTATTAGGTCTGGGATTTTATTCTGATCTACCGGCCTGTGTGTTGGCATAGCACTTGAATGGAAATCACAATTTAATGCTCAAATTGGCTAAATATAGCTCTCTAGCCTTGGTGGTCGTTAGTCTTGAGCCCCAAAAGCAATTTTTGGCATTAAAGTCACCTCCGACCATAAATTAACTTCCCAAAGCTTGGAAGAGTCTTTTGCGAGTAACGCAGATCCTCCTCTTGCCTTATCCGCTGGATGAATAGCATTAAGCAGCAATATCCAGTTTTGTTTAAGTTAGTTGATCTGGTAAGGTGACTTTCTGTGATTAAGCAAATATCAATTTTTTCCCTATTTAGGAAAACTAATAACTCTTCAATGTGCTGCATTAGTCCATTTGCATTCCGTGTTACTATTTTTAGTGCATTATTCATACTGATTCTTTGGTCGGTTTGTATATGATAAACTTGTCTAATTGCTTGAATTCTTCAAATATTTTATTATTTGTGTCTGTTTGTTCTTCAAATCTTCTGTTAGTTTATCTACCACATTAAGTATTTTCACAAGAATTTTGCTATCGTTTCACAACTTTGTTGGGTTCTCAGTGTTTACTAATTACTTTAGTAGGTTTTGATAAATATCTTAGTAGGTTCTTTTTGCTTAGTATTCTCTTTTGTATGTCGTTTCTTACTAGTAATTTCTTCAATAATCCATTTTTATTTAATAATTTCTACATATGTTTTGGCTACTGCTTTACTATTTGTCATGTTGTTAGACCTTGTTTGAAGCGGTAGCTCCTTTTCTACTATATTTGTGATATTCGTTGCTGATTTTTTGCAATTCATTGGCTATCTCACATCCCCTATAGTTTGCAGGATGGTTCTTCTTGCAGTTGATGCAGTTGGGTGGTGTGTTTTACTGACAGTACAATTTTGTCTTAAGTGTTTTCCGGCACACCTGACACATCTTGTTTCACGCGAGCAATATTTCTGCGTGTGGTTAAAGCCTTGACACTTCTTGTATTGTGGTATTGCGTCAATTGTTTTTCGTAGTGGTTCAATTTTAACTCTCATTTTAAAAATGGAGCATAGTTTGCATAATTTCCGGTTTCTCTTTGCTGTCAAATGCAGCATAAAGAGTGGAAGTGCTCTATTGGATACCACTTGCTTTCCTTCTACATTTTTTTTTCTCTTTTTTTAATACGTTGACTGCATCGAGCAAGTGCATGCCTTTCTGCTGCAAATCTTCTATAATGCTTTGCCTATTACATGTTGGATCAACGCCCCTAACTGTAGCCTTGATGGGTCTGCTATCTTTGTCTTCATAGGTAAACCATTGAATTTGAGATTCAATATACAAGCAGATACAAGCTCTGTATGTATCTGAATCTGGAGTATGAATTTTCCAAACATCCTTATTCCAAGGTACTATTTTATAGTACTTGCTTGATACTGACTTCAGAAGTGACTTAACCTATTCCAATTACATTGATTGGTGGAGGTGGTCTTTCTTTCCTAGTAACTGGTTGGGTGGGTGTTACCTTATTTCTTGTAACTTTTTCTTTATCTTTTATGGGCAATTTGCCTGGACTTATGACTGGTAATGATACTGCTTTATGCTTCTGACTTGGTCTCTCTATTACTCTTTTATTATCCAGTCAGTTTCTTTAATGAGTTCCTCCTCGTCTGTGGGGTATTCACGGCACTTTCCTTGTGGTTTTGACTTAAGTTCCTTTTTGAGGTCCTTATTTTCTTTAACTAGCTCTTTTACTTTATTTTGTATATGGATTTAGCGCTCGACGATCTAAAAATGAACTAAATTCTAAACTAAACCAACCTAAATTACAATACCTCATTATTTTTGAAATTTTTTATTTAAACTTTATCTCATATTAAACACTTTTCAGTTTAAGTTTTCTATATTTCCTAAGATTGCTTAGCATCCGGGATGCTAAGCACGGTGCACATAAGTTTTCTCGTACTCATTGATGAAGGATGGAAGTTGATACACCCCCTTCGCTCATTTTTTCGTATCAAACTGGTGGCTAATTGTTGTCTGAAAACTTGGATTGTCGTAGTATTCCAACTTCACACTCATCGCCAACACCTTCCGCAATTTCAGAATCCTTAAATTGTTAGTAGCGTTTCTTTTCGACAGCAGCTTAAACTCCCTATCTTGGGATAATTTTTAGCTTTTCGATGTGTTTTTGCGCAGTAGCTCCTCACGCTTATATACTCGTACCATACCACAACCTGTAGACAGGATTACGCAAACGGGGACCTAACCAGCTTGTTTTGTAAAATATTAATATGAGCTTCGCAGAGGAAATGGTAGTCAATAATGACGCCTAGATACTTGTTTGTATCAAAAATATCAATGTCAACATTTGGATACACAGCTTTTCCAAAATCGATGAACAATCGATTTTCAGACGGTTGTCAGATCTGACAATGCTTTTTCTGATAACGTTGTCAGATTAAAAATTGTTTTTCATTGATATACCTGACAATATTGTAAGATCTGACAATCGTCTGAACATAGCTTTACACTGTATGGCAATATACTGATTTTGCTCGCTTTTATAGATTCATAAAAGGTTAACCTGGCTTCTTACAGCAGTTCTTATTTGTGCGTTATATTTTCGAAAGAACTGAAAGGGCCTGCAGCTGTATGCTGTTCCTGCAAGTTATTTTATATGATATTTATCTTTTTGGAGCTTCATGGGATCAGAATCTTTAAAACTTCTAGTCCGCGACTCATTAATTACTGAGCTGTGGCGCCCTTGAAATGAAAAATAGAACGTACATTACGACAAATATGTAGTTTGTATGTGTACATAGTTTTTTTTTTTTTTTTATAATTTGCACGCACTTAAGGAATTGTGAATACCCTTAATGTTGTTTTACACAGTGCTGGTTGAAAAGGCTAGATAGAGAGGGAGAACGATTTGGCTAGTGTATTGAAACCCAGTTGTTTATGCTTTAGAGAAACTCAGGGGATGGCGTCCAGATCACTGGGGAGATTTTCGTTATTTTTTTGCCTTTGCTTTTGATTCACAGTATCTTTTTCCCGACCACTGATGTCATAGGCATATCAATCATCCAACAGAGCGAACATTTTTTCAGCTATTTGACCAAGTTACTGCCAGTGTTATGCCTTTGCAGTAGTGTTCGCACAAGCTTTCGCAATTGATCGGACTGACTTTATATACTCGTACTATATTTCATGAGAAATAAATAAATACTTGCTGACATCAGGATTTGAACGATGAACCATTAGCATGGCAATTGACGACGTTACCACTACACCATTGCCACCCCCCAAGGAATAAATTTAATTCTCAATAGTCTACTATGGATACCCGGCCAGCTGAAGTGTAAAAACTCTAGTTAATAATAGCACTAGTAACTGTGCTCAATACGAAATTTGTGGTAGGAATTATTAGCAGTCTGGGGGACTTTCAAATAGATCTGCGATATACCTTCCCGTCGGAAGGTAGACAAATTCAGCATGCTGAGAGTAGTGATTAATTCAGAAATGGTTTCTTCCGATTGCAGCTTTTATTTTGACTTTGTTTAGCTTGGGATAAAACGTACCCTGGATACAATCTTCAACTACGTAAGTAATTTAATTTTATATAAACGGCTCTAAAGTTCAGATACTTGACGCTATCATATCGTTTGCGTAGATGAATGATCAGAGTCTCTTAATATACTCAGTCTTAATATATTGTTATGAGAAAGATCATTGGTCCAAGATGACTGCCTTGAGGAACGCCCGAGATGGCCTTATTGGGGTCAGACACTAAAGATCTGAAGAGATCTATGTACTGGCGGGTCTCTAGCTAAGATCTAATCCACGAGGTGAAGAAAGGTGGGGAACGGATTCGATGGGATATTTTGTGAAAAGTCTTACTGAAGTCTAAGTTTGTTGTTGTAACATAGATCTACTCTTTAGAAGACTATGTTGCTTTGCAGGAAATATTGGTTTGCAGTGAAAGCACAATGTATCGTATACAATGCTTGCAAGCAGTTTAGGAATGCACGACCGTTTTGTTATAGGTCGATAGTAAGATATTTAATTCTTACAGCCCTATTTATAAGTGGTGATAATAAAGGAGTCCATCCACATCCTAGAAAGGACGGACTTTGAAAAAGAAAGTTGAAACCGTACAATGAGAGATTGAGACAGTGCATCTACATATATTTGATTCACCTAAAGTAGAACAGAACGGCTTCAGTTACGCTGACCATTTAGCAGCCTCAATTTTTTTGGAGCAATGATATTGCCTCGTTCGACTTTACTTACTCAAAATATCTCGTCATATCCAGAAATGAATAGGTATGCACAATCAAATACCATTGTATCTTGACGAAGATACTCAATTTATGCACCTCCATCGTTAGTTAACTATAAGAAATAAACTTATCCAACCACACCATCGGAAGATTATCTTTATTTTTGCCGAAAACTGTTGGTTCAAAATATAAATAAAATTTGCATCCCGAAGATTCACATGCCGATGTGTATAAAATACAGTTTATAACTTAATCCACAAATTATGGCAATGCCAACTCAAAAGCCTGGACTTACATAAATGTATGTGTGTATACAGACCTACCCTCCGCCGAGCCGACAAATATTTGATGTACATTTTGCTACTGTATCCAGCATCTTTGACTTCAACAAAGAACCAAAATTCCAAGATTATTTTATCTTATTGTCATCAGATACATTCACAACTAAATCGAGTTGCGACAATGGAATCAATGGCAATAAATAAAAGATATAAAAGAATCTCCCGACAAAATTAGTCCCCATGTTGAGGACAACAATCCCAACATCCTTTATCCGCTTCATCGTAACAATTCACCGAAAAATTCTTGTTGTCTCACACTAGCACCGCATCCGTATGTTCTACACACAAAATTACACAAAAGGCAACAAAACTAAAGCGGGATCAATTCGATTTTTAAGCCTCTGCCTCACGCCCTTTACAGAGACCTACAGCGGCGGTTGTGGCGGCAACCAAGGAATGCTTCATTTCACGCCACATAATTCACCAGACGAACGGCTTAATCATAATAAAAGTATCTCTGATCCGAAACTGCTCAAAGGTAATGGTAGAATGTTGCCAAGCGAAAATGATATGCAAGCGTCGCGTCGGAAAGGGAAGACGTTCTTAAAGATGAATTTGATTCATATTTGCTTGCAGAGAAAAGGGAGGATGTAAGCATAGTATTATTAGAACCGCCCTTGGGATTGACCGGGTATTACACGGTAAAAACTGGATCTTAAACGTGTAAGAGATTTAATTTTTAATTTGAGAGGCTTAAATAAGTGGTAAGTGGTAATTAAAATTAAGTGAGATTTTACGGCGACAATTAAAAGGTTTATTAATGTGTTAAAAGCTGGTAAATATTAGAAAATATTTTAAGAGCTTGCATGAGACAAGGTATCTGTTTGCAGAAATGTTTATTGGATTATAATAGAGGAATGACAGTGGACTTTGTAATGTCAGCAGCACCAGACTTGCTTGGTTTCCGAAAATTAAAAGTCACTAAGGTGGGTGCCGTGGTGCAGGCTTGAGGTTCTATGTGCGAATCTCAGAAAACACCAACAAGTTTTTTCACGGTCCCACCTCTTGCGAACGTTTGGCAAACATCCGAAGTATTTGTTGTCACGAGATAGCTATTTAAAAGCAAAAATGCCCTTCGGATACAGCACAAGAAACTGTAGGTCCCTTCCATTCAAGCGAAAAATTAAACGCACACAACACGAGTGGGAAAAGCTAGGCCTGGGCACTTAATGAGCTGTTGCTCCAAATTTATATTATGTTATACGAGTATAAGGTCACTAAGGACTTAAATATTTTTTTCGGCTGATGTTCCTGATGTCCTTTTGTGAATTTCAAACTCTACCATCATTTCCGCGAGAATGTTTTCAATTGGAATCACTTCCGGCCATTTTGTCACACGATCTGTGCAGGGGAGGGCTTGAGGCAATCTGTTAAAAACACACGAAGTCCAAATGAAATTCTTTTTGATCTTGGCTGTCACTTATTATTTAGTCTGAAGCCAAATAAACCTTTGAAGATGTGACAAGCCATGCCTAATATCTTATTGTTGTAGAGCTTCTGAGACGTAAAGATAGACATTGTGAAGACGGGTGTATAATCTGAAATTGGAAATTTGTGTTACAAATTTTTCCTAATACTGTTGAGCTACTGCTCGGGTGATGGTTTCAGATGCATTTACTATAGCAGCTAATGGTGAATTAGGAGACGCGATTCTGCTAGTTCTTGCCTTAATCTTTCGAATGAATCTCAAAGCTCTTTAGACGCTAATCGCTCGTAAAAGTTGGCCATACCCAAAAGCATGCAGAGCTCTCGCACTTTAGTTATGAGATAGGCGCTTGCATCTTCGATGGGGTGTCTTAGTTCTCTCTTTTGAAGTAAGGCAGAGAGAAGATTAATCATGACAGTTGTACTCTCCAACAATGTTCTTACTCTGCAGATAATTTGCAAAATCATGTGGCAATAGCATTTCTTCACCACTTAAAGAGCACTGGCCAAAGGCCATATTCGATTTCTGACATTTACGAGAGTTATTTGATGTATAATCTTCAGCTCCTCGGATAAAAAACGTTTTTGGCTTTGAGTGCTTAGAAGGTCCTCTAGCTTCGATGTAGTCTGTTACGTTATGTCTTGTTTTGCACATAAGATTAAGCTTAATGATCTCTACAAATTCATTCAGTACATCGCTTTGGGAACTTGGTTGTGCCTATTTGTGAAGCACAATCAGCTTAAGCTGTTTCGCAAACAGGTCTTTAGATTTTCTTACGGCTTTACACAAACGCTTTATGGTACCACAGTTTCACACTATTTAATGGATTATTTCTGGTCCTGCTTCGAATGAAGTTATTCCTTGAGAGAAATAATCTGTTCTTTATGCTCTGTAAGTGAGCATATACAGGGTGAATTCGATACAATGTGACGCAAAAGCATTTGATTTAGCTATAACTATTTCCTAAACTAAAAAAAAAGAAAGGTGAGTCTACATACCATATTTGTTTTTATTGTTTTTACTTGATCTTGAATTTTGTTCCATTGAGTACTCAGTTGATATCCTTCAAATGTTGGCATCCAGCGTTTATGTAAATTTGGAGCCTTTTTATGGCATTTTGCATCACTTTTCTGAATACTTCCGCCGGTATGTTTTCTATTTCTTATCTATTGTGAATAGCGATGTGCTTCGTACAGCTTTGTCGTCGGGAAATGGAAGAATTCGATAGAGTCGTTTACCCTAACTGAAACATCTTGACTACGCTGATGATGCATGCTTACTCTTTCACAGAATTATGTACCTCCACCAAATGACAGCAGATGTGGAGACGGAGATAGGCATGTCATCGGGCTGAAAATTAATACAACAAGAAATAAAATTGTCAGTCTTGGAACAAGCTCATCGGTTCAAGTTTGCATTGTTGGACAACCGGTAGAGAGAGTAGAGGATTTCCAGTATGTTGGAAGTATTGTCTCAACCGATATTGGCAGCAGGATCGCCAAAGCAAAGCCCGCGTTCAGCATATTCTGCTGATTCCGAGCTGGTATATGGATGCAGAACGTGGAGAGTGACGATTACTAGCACGAGAAAGCTGCAAACGTTCGTGAACAGGTGATTGCGCAAAAACTTAAGGATTTTCTGGCCCAACCGTATCTCTAAAGAACACTTATAGCAAAGAACGGGTCAGGAACCAGTAGGCATAACCATCCAACGACGGAAGTGACAGTTAATTGGTCACACGTTTCGAAAAGGTGACAGTTCCGTAGCTATCGATGCTATGCATCGCTTTATCTCGCGATGGCAGAATAACGGGCAGTCTGAAGAAAACATGGCGTTGAACAGTCCAGAAATAGGTACGGCAGTTGGGAAAAGTTTGGGAGAACTGAGGCACATTGCCAGAAACTGTACACGACAGCGCGTAGGCCCTAGTAGTGGCCCTATGACCCACAAGGGGATAATAGGACATAAGTAAACCTCTGTCATAAACATAATAAAAAAATGTAGGAAGGTCCCGTCCCTTCTTCAATGTCTTAAAAAATGACGTCGAATCCAAAACAACAAACAAATCTAAAAGAAAATTTCTGCCGAAAAGGAATGCCCCTCAAAGGCCATTACAATGAATTTGCATAGACCTGAATATGATATTAGCTACTAAGGTGGCGTTACAGTTCGGGGTGAACCTTGGTCTTAACCAACAAGCCTCTCCATTTATTCTCTCTGTATTAAGCTAATTGCCTTCAATTGTGCATTCCAAGTTGGCTAAGGTCCCTTGAACTTAACTCGCCACCTACGGCGAGGAGGCCCTCTATTGCGTCGTCCCTCCGGGTTAGATTCAAAGACTCTGCAGGCTGGAGCGTTGGTGTCCATTCGCTTCACATATCCTAGCCATCTCAAGACATAAGTACATATCTCTTCATCAACCCTTTTACCTAATCTAAGCTAAGCTAACTTTTACATAACAAATCGTTTTCTTTCAGTGTAGCTGTACTATTTATTCAACAGTTGATATTTTTATTTGCTCTCCACCTCGAGAACATTCATTCACGAAAATTTCTCAATCCATCAAAAGTTGAATATCATGATGATGATCCTCATATTGCCAAATAACAGCAAACGAAAAGGAAGAGAAAAAAAAAAAAAAACTACTAATCACGACTCACAAATCAAATTACTTCCAGTGCGCTGCCGACCTCCCACAGTGAAACATTAAACGTGCGGGTGTATGGACGGGCCAAACAACCCTATACCCACCGATAGAGTTATTTGCTGGTGCAGGAGCCGTATTCCGTTCGATTTTATTGGCGGTACCTTTGAGTCTTTGTTATCCCAATTAGGTTTTTCACTCTCTAGCTCGAATGATCCATTGGTTCGGTTAAACAACCATACGGGGACCATTGGAGTATCTCATCTGGCAGTTGGGCGCGCGTCATCGCCTTTAGCTACGGCAGTGATCCAAAATTGCACCATCATCATCAGCACCGATGGTGGTGATCCCCACATGGTGATGATGATAATGACGATGATGATGATGATAACAACAGTCGTCAGATTTATGGGCATCTGATCGTGCACCATCGCGGTAGGGCACAACATTACTTTATGTCTTGTCGTGGAGTTCGTTGATGATGGTTTCGCATAAGTGATGGTTCCTCTTCTTTCACGTGGCACTGCTGGGTTGCTGACATTCGGCACCATTTACTGCTAAATTTGTATGATTTTTGAATTGATAGATGTAGTATCACCTATGGTGTGGCAGATAATTTGTGGGTTCTTCTTTTAGGGATTATTGTTTGAAGTAAATAATTTTGTGTGAGATTTTGTCGAACGCTTTGCTGTAATCTGTAGAAATTACATCGACTTCATTGCCGTTCTCTAATGCGTGTAATGCTCGGGAAATAAATTCAGTTAGGTTGGTCGTGGTATATTTACCTTTTAAAAAACCATGTTGAGATGGAGAGAAGATTAGTTTACAATGGAAGTACAATGAGTAGTAAACAATACTTTCAAAGAGCTTTGGGATGCATGACAATTTTGCAATGGGTCGGTAATTTGAGATCTCGCTTTTACTGCCTTTTTTCTGGATAGGGAAAATGAAAGAGTCCTTCCACAGAAAAGGGAAGACGGTTTAAGAGTGTGAGAGCTGGAAAAGGGCACTAAGAGGCTGTAATAAGACATTCATACATTTCTTTAAAACAAAGCGGGCAGCCCTTCAGGGCCAGGAGAATAGTTGTCCTTAAGCCTACTGATCTTTTCAAAAACCATGTTTGTCGTAACCTCAATTGAAACAAAAGAAGTTTGCGCATAGTTGTTCAAGTAGCTGAAATAAACAAGATCTGGTTCGTGCAAGTGGTTAGTATAGGACTGGCCGAAGAAGGTTGCAAAGAGATTAGCGATCGTTTCAGGGTCGGCTGAGGATCTGCTAGATAGTTTTAAAGCGGAAGGGAGGCCATCAGATTTTCTTTTAACATTAATGAATTGGTAAAACCCATACTTATTGTTGCCCCCTATCCTTTTTTCGCGGGATACTGCTTTTTTCAGCTCTCAAAAACCTATCCCGCGAAAATTTTCTAAATCTTTTTTTCATGCAAAATTCCTAACGTATATAATATTTTGAATTTGATATGTGGCGATCATTAGACTGTTAGATTGTGCGATGATAGCAGGCGAATATTATACACGTTCACAGCGAACGAGTAAAGGCTGAATTATAATAGTTGGAAGCAATCGAAAGCTAATGTCATAATTCTGCGTTAAGGTTTCTTCAGTACTGCCAATTGCAAAAGTAGCCCATAATAGGCGTATGTGTTCGGATGCAATTGTGTGGTTCATAGCCATTCACAGCTATGCAACTATTAAATTTTCGTATGAAAGAGCGAATGGATTCGATCGAAAGAATGTCGAAATCGAAAGGAAAATGCATCTTCAACGCAAAAGTTCGCGAGAGTCGACGCATTGAAAACGATTCTTACGGGGAAATGCATGCGTAGAGTTTTACCACTTTTTGAAAACAAAGCCAGATTTACTCCTCCACATTGTTAAGAAGGAGGAATATTCCACCAAAACGGATGCCAATGCGAGTGCGATTGACGTTGAAGATGGCGAAGTTGTAACAATGTTGGTTGGTTGGTTGGTATAAGCTTATAAGTATTTTTGACGAATAAAATATGAATTTGTGGCAGACATTTTTTAATTTCGATATCCCGCGAAATTGCCGAATTTAGTGGAGTTTTCCTTTTTTTTTCGGCCAAAAAACGTTGGTAAGTTTACCCATACTGGTAACAAAACGCTCTGAAATCTCCTCGCCATTCCACACTGTCGCTTTAGTATTAGTGTACATGTCTTTTAGCAAATCTAGGAACCTTCTTGAAATACCCATATTACTTAGTTTGTAGAAAAGCGACTTGCAATCAGTACAATCAAATGCAGCCTTGGTCTACGAAAAACCCGTACACTTTCTCTTTTTTTTCTGTTCTTTATTTTAATTACTATTGTTAGGCTATAGATTTTATCTACAGTCGAGTAAACCTTTCGAAATCCTGTCTGGAATTCATTCAGAAACTTATGATTTCTTTCCCATTCACTAAGTCGATCTTGCATTATTCCAGCTAATATTTTTGCGATATACGAGTAATTCATAAAGGATATTCCACAGTAATTTTGACCTCATCCAGGTCTTTTTTTATGTGGATAGGAAATATGAATGTTTCAAGAAAGCTATTATCCACTGTACCATTCTTTAACATATTGGAGTATGTCTTTGCTAACAACTTAAGGAAGTTGTCTGGAGCATTTATATACATTTCGTATGGGGTCCGATCTACCCCTGGCGCTTTATTCAATTTGACTTTTCTTAGAACCTCCCTTATATCTCTTACTGTAAACTCTGCGTCCAGTTTTGGGTCATGTCTCTATATAGCAGCCGCTATCGCTGCTTTCCAAAAACAGAGTTCATCCCTGGACTTCTGCCAACCTACTTTTATATGTGGCTCTGGATTTCCAGGCAAATTCGAAAATTTCCAGTTCGCCGCTGGCACTCTATTTGCAAGTTCTACTACGTTCGAGTTGACATATTCCAGGGTTTTCACGATGGTTCTCGTGTGTGTTCTTTTCGTGTTAATTTAACCGAAACCGAAACACCAGGGAAGGGTCTTAAGTCCATTGTTTTTAATTGTAGTCTTTGACTATCTGCTTGAAGGTAAAGTGACGGATCTCCAAGTATTGTACATAAGTTATTCTTCGCTGATGATGGAGCCATCATAAGTGAGGATCCTACGTCTCTGCAACGAGCACTTGACTAGGTGAACTTTTTTGAGGGAAATGGGTACCGCATTAGTCCCAAAAAACCAAGTACTTGTGCTGCCCGTTCTCTGATCCACTCAGGTCTATTTCAGAGGTTTTTTTTCCGGAATGGAACAGTGCTTCCCAAGTTCGAAAAGTTAAAATATCTGGGATCTATGATCAATAGCGAACCAGCCTGTGATGACGACATCAATCATTGCGTAAGTGTAGGGTGGATGAATGGCGGAAAAACTCCGCCATCTTCTGTGACCGGAAAATGTCACCTAAATTGAACGGAACCCTCAACATCGCAGTTGTGCATCCAGTGCTCACATATGGTTCACAATCTTGGCCAATGTCCAAAGCGTATAAGAGTGTTATTTCCAATAACATTTTTGCAGATAGTCTCAAAAATTTTACCAATGACGTGACGGATTTTACTCTTTAGTTCAGCAGTTGTGTTCGGCTTGTTGGCATAGACCTTGGGTTTAAGATATCCCTACAAAAAGAAGTCGCAGGTGGTTAAACCACAAGATGTGGGTGCCCAATTAAGCTCCGATATTTTTGAGATTAAGCACTGTCGAAACCTCTGTCAGTAAAATCATTGTTTCTGGGGCTGTATTACACGTGAAAGCGTATTGTTAGAACGGTTCCGAGATCTAACATCTTTTTCCATCAAGGAAGTTTGTCAGACTTCGGAACAAGTTGAAATCTGCAGGTAATAAATCTGTAGAATAAGGCGGATGCACCATTTTTTTTGCAACCGAACTCCTATAACTGCTTGCAGGGGGTCCTAGCTGTATGAGGGTGAGCGTTATCCTGATGAAACAGAACACGCCTTCGATTAATCAGACCTGGCCGTGTCTGCTCTATTTCCGAGCTCTTTCAACACGCTCTCTTCTTACCGTCTACATATGCCTCAAGAATTGGATTCAGAACAAATCTCCCCAAAACTGAAATGATATTCATCACTTGAAATGCTCAGTCCCCCATTTTAAATAACACCAGTCTCTCTTTTACAGATAGATCAAAATCCTTGGAAGGACATTTCTTCAGTGAAAAAAACTTCTGCTATGGGTAGGTTCTATAAGTTTATTTTATTTTTACGCTTGAAGGGTATAAACTTAAATTAAAACAAAATAAACCTCTATACACTCTACATTGGCCCAGCTTCAATTGACTGGAAATTGTAAGAAGGAAAAAACACATCTCAGCCTAACGCGTTAGACTTGAAGTAAAACCCATAAGCCATTCCCTGTGTCCTGCAATAAAAGTAAACAAATTCATTAAAATGCATCACCTCAGCAGCATATTAAAACCACTGAGCCTCCTTCTAATCGTCCACCACCCCATGCACACTATAAAAACACCGCCGCACACAAAGCCCCTATAAACATTTATGACATTTGACAAATTGAATTGGGGCTCGTTCACTTGGAAAATTCATCTTCTTCATTCATTACTCAACAGCACCTTACGGCAGTTGTCACATTACCGCCAAGTCATGGTTATAGTGCACACAGAACACTCTAATGGTTGTGTCCTTAGGTGGAAGCAGTTTTCTTGACACTTCCGCAACGAAATCCCACCCCATATTAAGAGGCAATATTTGTCGGAACTAATTTTTGACTCGTTCGAGATTTTTGCGCTTCGCATGTTTTATTATGGTGGTGCTTTCGAATAAACCGACATGGATATCCTGTGTCATTCGGGAACAAGTGTCCGTAGATAATTCAATTAATCGCACTTGAGAGGAGTTCATTGTCTCCTTTACGGGAGGGTGGGGTGCGCTTTATTAGGTAAGAAGGATTTATTACTGGTTTGTTATTAAAAATGTTCGAAACAAATTAATAGAGTCTGGGATGGGTGGAAAGCTTAATGGATCTCATGATGCAGGTGGTATTATAAAGTGGAAGTAACGTTTCTTCAAAGAAGTATTTTCTTTGTCGGGGTAGGAATATGACGAAGTAGCGTTAGACTCAATACTGGTCCGTAATACTGGTTTGTAAATATGATATTACCAGCCGGGTACGGAAAAGCTTGCTCGCATGCTGTTCGCCAGTGGCTCACGGCTTACTCGTGGCTTTGGAACATGAGTCATTTTCAGAATGGTTCGCGAGCGAGAACGCTTACAAAAAAATAATGCGCTCACGAGCCATTACGATTAAGTTCGTATTTTGGGCGGATGATCAAATTTTCGTGTAGCCTCGCGTTGTTGTAGTGAAACACAAAGTTATTTTTCAGAATCAGGTGTCTGAAGTAAATTGTTCGAAGCAACTGTTTTCATGTGTGCGGTTAGACGTATGACTATAACCGCGTTTTCTAAGGGTTGCCTTTTGAACGTATTTTGAATGGTTCTAGGTCCCCTGATATTCGTTCTTTGAGTAGGCGTAGCGCCTTTGGGTTTTACTTCAATTGGGTCAAATGGCCATCATTTGAAAGCATATTGAGTACTGATAAAAAGCTGAATACTTTCACACGTTAGCACTTCAATTTTGATGCCATTCAACGTTCATAAAATTTTTATTTAGTTCACGCAATAGAGACAATAAAGGGGGCCTGCTAGCATTAAATTCGGTTATGTGTGTTATTGGCAGAGTCATAGGCCTAGGGGTCCTCGAAATAATTCTCAATTCAGAACCTCTCACCAACCCCGCTCGTGCTGACATCCATCTCAGAAAGGCTGTATCTGTTTTTGGACTATATTTTGCTGTTCTGCCTAGTGCAAAAATTATCATGATACATTTTGTAGATACCGCTAATTTTGTGCTTTAATTTTTTCAAACGAATAGTTTTGCATTACGACAAAGTAAATAAAAAGACTAGGTACATTTAATCTATAAATTTCTTGTGGCAAAATTGTCTAAGGGTTAGGTTAGGTAGATGGGTGCCTTGTGACAAAGAGTCACTGCTCACGCAGACCAACAGTACGGGTCCATTGTACCAAAAAAAAAAATTGTCTAAGACTAATCGACTACTAGCTGCTTGTACCCGCCGAAGTCTTTAAATATGCGATTTCAAGTACACTTCCTTAGAGCACTCTCCGTTTTGTCATTGAAATAGTTTACCCGCTAATCATTTATGAGGGTCGTATGCCTTACATTCGCCAAATACACAAAACAGGTGTATACAGGTTCAGCATACTCCCAGGCCTTCTCAAGAACTATTCTGAGAGTAAATAACTGGTCAGTTGTGCTTCTACCGGGCTGAAAACCGAAACCATTGCTCATCCGCCAAACTATCCTCAACCAGAGCTCTGGGACGCATTTTTAGCACCTTAGCAACGACGTTTCCAGGGGGACTTAAAAGAGGTATCCCCTTTAGTTGATTCAATTTCTTGTGTCCCACTTTTACAAAGAGGGACAATCACCAGGTGTTTCACCGCAATCATATGCTACTTTATTAATGACACGTGAGAGCCATTGCACTCACTCTTTACCAAAATCATTTAGCATTTCTGGCCCCAATTCATCCACATCGGTAGATTAGCGAACTTTTAGTAATTTGATCGCCAAAGGCTCGAGCATAGGTCTGTCATCTTTCTGATGGCATGGCTTGTTTGGGATTGAGCAATTCTGAAAAGTGTTTGCTCCATCTCCATCGCTCATTGGAAACCGTCTTTGGTATTGACTCTTTTCACGATATTCAACTTTCTTCTTCTGATTCGGCGGACGGTCTGCCAGAATATTTTATTTACAGATATGCAGTCACGTTTCAATGAAATAGTTTATTACATTTGAAAAACACGTATACCTGAAGTATTTCCCGAAAAACGCCTTCTAAAAGGTAGGAAAATAAGCTTAAAGTATGAGTATTCAACTTGCAATATACTGTCTACGCCACCCTGTTAATAATTTATTTTAAATCTATTAAAACATTCTAAAATGTGGACAAATCCACCGATCAACAACATCTCATCTAATAAAATGAAAAGATATTGCAATTTTTCTGTCTGTACATGCATATGTATTATATTACATATGGTCGCGAATATTGCCAAATCTCTTAATTGCAAGAAGATTTGACATATCCTAATTAATAAAATTTAAAATGTCTTAGATTTGACATTGGCACTGATAATAATTTTTTTCGATGTTTACTCCAGAAAAGATCACACAAAAAAGTTGTAAGTAAGTGGTAGAGCAATTTCTAATAGAATCTTTCCCGTGAAATGCAGATCATAACAGTGAAAACCGCATCCAAATCCCTTCAGTGGCTCTCGAGATTTGAGCAGTCATTTACGTTTTGGGGACTTCCTTTTATACGATGTAGTATGTTTGATGAACACGAATATGCATGCACTCCACTGGTGGACCATTGATTGATTGCAATGCCCCACGCATATCTGCGATATCTTTATATCTCAAATAATCATATTTTTGCTTATTACTTCCGTTATAAGAATCACAGAATAATGATTTATGCCTTAATCTCTTCAGCAAGAAATGTACTAATTGAGGAATCAAGTCACATTTAAATCAGTTCAGCCATTTTGTAGACATATGTGTGTAAAGCATAGGAAAATGGTTTTTGTCAGTTAAGAAAACATATAAAAGGGGTTTTTACTATAGGCGATTTGAAAATCGGGGAAATGACCTTCCCAGTCCCCCATTCCTCATAGACCATATGGTACAATCTGAAGAAAAATGGATAGAAATTTGCTCGTTTATTACGCACGTGCAAAAAGAGCTTCGAATTCAGGAAAGAATACGTCGAGAAGCAGAAAATACAGCATAAATTGCAAACCAACCCATCAAAGTAATACCTTACGGCAGTTCCGCAGGGAGAGTGGTAGAAGTGTGCAGGGTATGGATTAGTACGTAGGGGCATTCCTGGCATATTCGGGCTTGCGAATCGTGCATGCTAGTAGCCCGGGCTTCTAGTATCTTTCGAATATTACCACATCCCTTGGCGCAGCCAAAAAAAAAAACAAAAACACCCGTTTGCAAAAACTAGTTATTCATAACAAGGAAAACTATTCATATAAATAGAATATGTTCTAACGATGTTTGCATATTATTTATTTAAAGAATTGCATACATACCACCTTGATCAAAAAGTTCCCGGAATAAAAACCGTGTGGCGCTCCCATCGTTCCGATTTGAGTTCTGTTTTCTTTGTTAAGTTGGTACATCTGTTGTTGATATTCCTTCTAAATCTTAGCGTCATAGCTTGACATTTGCAAAAGTTACGTAGCCAAGAGTACATCTATCTCTGTGTGTGTTGGCGATTTTTTGCAATTTTAGAAATCGATTTAAATTTGCAACAACGAACTTGTATTAAATTTTGCGTAAAAAAAGGATTTAATGGTGCGCGAACGTTGGAAATGTTGGAAAAGTGTTTCGGCAACGATTCTCTAAAGAAAACGGTCGTTTACCAGTGGCACGAGCGGCTCAAAAGTGGTCGTGAGTCAATCGAAGATGATGAACGCAGTGGCAGACCATCGACATCGAAAACCGACGAAAACATTGATAAAGTAAAAGAAATGTTGGTCAATAACCGCAAATTAACCATCAGAGAGATAGCGGAGGAATTGAATATTGCCTATGGATCCGTCCAAGACATTTTGGTTAATGATTTGGGTTTCCGTCATGTAGCAGCAAAGTTGGTGCCAAAAGACCTCACTTTCATGCTAAAAAGAGGGCGTGTTGACGTCGCAAAAGGCATGATTTTTTGACGAGAAATGCAACAAATACCATCCAACAGCCACCGAATTCACCTGATTTGACTCCCTGTGACTTCTTTCTGTTCAATCGAGTTAAAAAACCATTACGGGGAACGCGTTTCAGCAGCCGAGAGGAAGTAATGGAAAAATCGCAGGAAGCACTGATGGACATACCGAAAACCAAATATAAAAAAATGTTTCGAAGATTGGATCAAGCGCTGGCATAAGTGTTGCAGTCAATGGGGATTACTTTGAAGGGGACAATATAGATTTAGATGAATAAACTTGTATTTTTAATTTTCTGAATAAATTCCGGGAACTTTTTGATCAAGGTGGTATATGGTATATAACTGTACATAGAAGAATGAATACATTGCATCAAATCATGTGCGGATGAGGATGACAAGAAAGGGTTTCCATACATATGAATGAAAAATTAATTGAAAGTGGGTATGTGTTGCATTTTCGAAACGGATTGGAAAAATGTAAGTACGTATATGCTTGTACATGCGTATCTATTTTCCAAGGAAACCGAGTTGAATTGGTAGATTCAATATGGGGAGGACAGAATTCAAACACGTGGTAAAATTTTTGCATTCCGTTGTACAATATATGTGGTAGATTTAAAAAAAAGTGTAAAATTGTGGTAAAGTGACAACACTGCACAGGTTTACAAATATCGGTAAACTTTGGACCCCAGAAGACAAGAGTATATCGAGCCTTCACCGCATGTTTATCGTAAGCGACAAAACAGTGAATTTTACAGGAGACGTTTTTTTTTTTGTTTGGTTTTCTTTTGTACATCAGAAGCAATTGGGTTCGATTTTGGCATTCAGTTATGTTTGGGCGTACGGAATTAATTGACATTGATTAAGACATTATTCTTAACAAATAAAGGCAGTTTTTGGTGTTTACGATAAAATTAAAAAGCCACACAAAATTTAACCGAAAACGAAATAACATTTTATCTTTTACTTTATGGTAAAGAACAACATGAAATCAACAAAGTATTATAGTTTAAACAATACTTACTAAAAAAAAACTAAATGCACTTTGTACGAAACAACAAAAAAAACTACACTCCAGAAAATATTAAGAAAAAAAAACATAATCAATCTTCTTCGTCAGTTTCATTTAAAACATGATCAACCATAGCGTCGGATTTTAAAGTTAAATATTCGTTAAACAAAATTTACTTAGTGTCAATAGATGTAAGCATAAACCTTTGAAAAAAAAAACATTTTTTTTTACAAAGCCCTTTCAAATCAATGTATTTCGCTTAGAATATTTTCAGCTTATTTTAAGCTAAGTAAGCTCATTAGGATTGGTTCTTGCGTTAGAAATTAAAGTAAGCTACTTCGAAGGTGCCCAAACTGTTTTATTTCGAACAAAAGACTCAATAGTGCTGTGGATAGAATTCACCGGCTTCATGGTGTGAGCGGGTAACAAAAAGGTAGTCTGTATTTGTGTTATAAAAGAGGAGTTTGTCAAAGAGTGCATTAACATAGACAACATAGCCTTATTATGATTTTGTCCAGCGGAAAAATCACAATAAAAGAGAATAACCTTGTAGGTCAACTATTTAAACATGATAGAGCAAATTTAACTGCATCCTCGATTTCCGACTTCCTATAAAAAGCAATAACCATTTCTAGTGCCGTTTTCGTAAACGCTTTTATTGTAATACGCATACTTACGTGAGAAGTAAAGGGTTACACTTATACCGTGTGGAGCGTTCAAAATTGTTCGCAAATTGAAGCTTGCTCATAAAAATGATAAGCTTGCCTTGTTTTTTGCTTAATCTGCCAGGAACAAAAGATCTTACTAACGACGTGGCGTAAGTGGTTAGTTTGTCGGACCACTGCGCGTGAGGTTCCAAGTTCGAATTCCAGAAAACACCAAAAAAGCTTTTTCAAGGTCCCACCTCTCGCGAACGTCTGACAAACATCCGAGAGTATTGTTGCCTCGAAAAAGCTTCTTTAAACAAATTACCCTTCGGATACGGCACTTGTAGGACCCATCCATTCGTGTGAAAAATGTAACGCAGGCAACATGAGCCAAATAAAAAAAAAAAAAACTGTTCGTGCCAGTTAGTTTCACTGTCATGCTAACAAAAACTATAAGAAGCCGGCAGCCGACTCGATCTCGGTCTATCGTAAATGGTACGAAAGAATTGGTTTTAGTTGCCAGAGCAGTTTAGCGCAACTGACAATTTCTGGCGTTTGCGATAAAATTACCTACAACTCTTAGGTTGGTTACGATATCTGGCAGGAAAATGAAAATGTGAACTTAGGTTACGATATAATTGCCCTATACACAGTTACAAACTGTGTATAGGGCAGTTTTATATTTATAATAATGTGTGGCTTGATGCCAATTAATGTTTACTATCGAATGGTATGAAAAACACAATTTCGATAAAATTGTCGCTTACGATAAATTTGCGGTTAGGGCTCGATATTTTCATGCCTTCGCCTTTTTCCCGGCATCATTTCATGTGTAGGTAGCACTGCGTTGTCACATTGACTGACAGCTGTTCACATCAATACCGTGTTCGTTTCAGTATTATTCGAAATATATTTTTCTTATTTTAATATCGAAAAGTAATCCATAAAAATGACAAGGAAGTCGTGCAAAGTCAGAGCGGAGTATTTTTGTTACGTCTGTAGCCCCCTTGGCAGAGTCCAACCGTTACCAATCCTACCATTCCCACCAATCCAATGATCCTGCTTCTACCGGCACAAGAAACGCATTGCTCATCCCCCAAACTATCCTCAACCTAAGCTCTGGCACGTGTCTCTAACACCGTTGCAAACATTTTTCCAGGGATACTTAAAAGAAATATACCCCTGTTGTTGGCGTAATCTTTTTTGCCCCCTTGTTTACAAAGAGGGACAATCACTCCCATTTGCCAATCACCAGGTGTTTCAACGCATTCACTTTAATGACACGTTAGAGCCATTGCAGTGACTCTTTACCAAAACCCTTTAGATTTCTGGCCGGAGATCCTCCACATCGGTAGATTCGCGATTTGATTTGATCGCCAAAGTCTCGAGCATAGCTCTGTCATCTTCCTGATGGCATGGCTTGTTTGGGATTGAGCAATTCTGAAAAGTGCTCGCTTCATCTCCAGTGCTCATTGGAAAGCAGTGTACCGTCTTTGGTTTTGACGATATTTAACTTTCTTCTTCTGATTCGGTGGACGGTCTGCCAGAATATTTTATTTACAGATATGCAGTCACGTTTTAATGAAATAGTTAATAACATTTGAATAACACGTATAATTACCTAAAGTGTTTCCCGAAAAATGTCTTCTAAAAGGTAGGAAAACAGACTTAAAGTATGAGTATTCAACTTGCAATATACTGCCTACGCCACCCTGTTAATAATTTATTTTAAATCTATAAAAACATTCTAAAATGTGGACAAATCCAACGATCAACAACATCTCACCTAATAAAATAGAAAAATATTGCAATGTTTCTATGGCTGTACATGCATATGTATTTACATATGGTCGCGTATATTGCCAAATCTCTTAACCTTTTGTAGCTCCAGTTATCAAAAATTAAAAAAATACTGCAATTAGGACACCTATTAGCAATTGAAATAATGTATCACATTGAGTTCTAAGTGTAAAATTCGCTGCTAACTTTGGCAAACACTTTTTTGGTTTGTGACAGTATTGTCACACAGAGCTACAAAGGGTTTTAATTGCAAGAAGGTTTGATAGCATAAACATATCCTTATTAATAAAATTTGAAATGTCTTAGATTTGGCATTGGGGATGATAATATTTTTCAATTTTTGCTCTAGAAGGGATTACACACTAAAGTTCAAAACAGCGCGCCCATATACTCACACACACATACTATTGCAACGATAGCCACTGCTGCATGACTGCTGGCCGTGGTCTCCACTGATGGAAAATTGTGGGCGATGATTTGATTAATTGTTTTTAGCATTGCTCAGCTTCAGGACAACGCAGAAGGATGTTTTATACTTTAAATGAATCGGCACCTGCGGCGAATTTACTAAATTCACCTATTTTTATTTTTTTAATCCGGAGAGCCAGTACTGAGCTACGGCGGAAGATACCCGAAACTCTTGATCATGAAAATCCTTTATGTTTATAAGGCATACATCTGTTCAAAGTAGAAAAATTATCGTATTTCACCTAGATACCAGCATCAGACCCTTGATTGGTTTTGTATCCATCTATTTGACTATAATTTCTTCCTTAGTCAGATTCCGCCCAGAGACAGTCTTGATCAGGGAGAAAGTTGACTTTCCACAGCAGCCTAAAGCTAGTGTCATTGCGTCAGACAAAATTTCTTTAAGGCGTACAATAAACACTGCGCAAGGTCGCCTAAGCGGATGCAAAAACCACTCGAAAAAGATGTTGGGTCTTCCATTGTAAGTTACATAATTAATCCCTTCATATCCACGACTTAATACAGATTTCAACCCGACAACTTAATAGAGATGAATCGTGCTGTGCAGTCTGTCTGCAATTCCAATCCGTTCATCTATACATCTTAATATTCAGAGTAATTTTCCTTTTTTTTTTTCATCTCACCTTCCATCAACGTCCTCGGCATATGAGCCTCATATAACCTCAAACATTCCTTCTTAGTTGCAATCATCATTCTCGCATCTACATACTGAGTTGGGGAAGGCACTTCACAAACAATTTGAAATAAAAGCCTCCTTAGCTGCGGATCACCACCATCTCGAGCAGCAGCAGTACCAACACCTTCAGCATCGTAAAACTACCACCACGTCAGTTGCTGCGGATAGCAGCAGCAGCATCACCACCACCAGCAACAACAACAACTAGCAACTGTCATAACTCTCGGCAGTTGGCACGACTTATCTCATTACTTACACCCAAAGCCCATTAATGTCAGCTTCGCGTTAAAAATCGATGGATTGGACGGTTGGCAAGCTCGTCGGCATAACATCAAAGGTGAACCGAGCCGCGCTTCCAGGTGGTAATTACATACACACATAGCTACATGAAAACGTATACACTCGCTGAATTGGTAACTACATGAGCGTCAAAACGCATGGCGGCGGCGGCTGCTGGCATCTAATTACTTTTATGCTTCTCAAGCTTAACCGTCGTCATCGTGGTCGTGGCCGAGCCGCGCCATCATCGACGTCGTGGGTCCTCTTAATTCGCGCCCATTCGCGGCTGCGCCCCCTCGCGTAACTCCAACTAGTTGGGTGGCAGCAGCCAGTCATTGTGCGTGGCAAGAGGGAGCTTTAACTTTGAAACTACCGTGCGGCAAGCATGTTGAGTGACAAAATTCCCCCCTAATTAGGGACACAATTCGTTGATATCCGGATAAGTTTGAAGATGATGATAACCGCAACATTATTAAGTGGTGATACCGTTTCTTGGGTTTTGTGTCCGCACCGACCGCTCGCGGCGACTGATGGGGAGCGTAATTGAGCGTAATTACTTTTTAGGTTAATTGTATGTGATTAGGGCCGGTTTACCTATATGGAACCGCAAGCTCTTCGAAACACCTATAGGTATGTGAACGAACCACAAATGTGACACAAGAGTGACAGAGGGAATGACATGTACGTTCTGGATGATTGGTGTCATTTGGTCGAAAAGGAGGTAAATTGCTGAGGTTAATGGGCACTGCAGAGGCCCGAAATGACAATTTTGCTTTTGTGGAAATTGATATATAGTGGCGAGAGCTTGGAAGTGAACGTGTATTCCCAGGAAGTCGAACTGTCATTCTCGACCTCTTTTGTTAATAGCTGTGTAAAGTCATGCACATCTGGATGTGCGTTCACTAAAAGAATCTCTTTGTGAATTTACGATTAGAAATGGCAATGGATTCCGGGAATTCAAATTATTGACAGCAGTGGAGGGTGGTCTGTGGTTCTTTTTGCTGTTCCACGCCAGCGACTAGTGTAGTCACTCATAATCTTTTTTCATATTATAGTCATCGGGCTAATTGTGATAAATTTAACGTCAGGTTAGGTCCTTCTAGAAGTAGAATAGGTTATTATAGTATGTTATACATCAAATTACAATAATGGAATTTTTAAAGGATGAATTTAGAGAAGAAAGAAAGAATTTTTCCAGAAAAAACAAATCGAAAATATAAATCTTATAAGATATTTACGTAACTAAAACAATATTACTTATACTGAAGATTAAGTTATGATTCTTAACAAAGATCCAATGCTTCTATGGTCAATGGTAAATCGCCAGTCTTTTACTTCTATTAGGAATTAGTGAAAGTTATAAGTAATTCTTATAAAATATGGTAGTTTATTGAAATATATTGGGGCTGTAACGGTGTAAAAATGAGTTCTATGTACAACTGGTACGAGTATGTAGACAAGAGCCAAGTTACTTATGCGTAAGCTATAAATTTGTGGGTCTCTACTGGGAATGTTACCAAATGGCTTGAAAAACTCCCTGAGTTCTTTAAAGACGTACAGATGCTTTAGTGGTAAAATTCTAAGTTTTTTGAACAAGGGTGTGTAAAACGATTACAACTAGGAATGATCCGAATTAAATGTTTTTGTGCCACCAATAAAGGTCTCAACGTACTAGAGTACGATCCTCCCCAGCTGGTGATGCCATATTTCAACCGTAAGTGTGCAAGACCATAGTAGATTTGAGTTAATACTTTCTCAGAGCAACATGGCTTGATAATATATAGCTTAAGATTCATCAGCATCACACGGGACTTTACTGCTCGGATATGATCTTTCCCGCTCAAGATAAGATGGATTAAAACTCCATGATATTTAAAACTGTTTACTGACTCGATTTTAAAGCAGTTAGTAGAGCTTTGGCTGTAATCGGAAAAATTGTTAATACCACATATGTGTATGGGTAAGCTAAACCTTTTACAGTCATATGCATGAAAACATAAATTGAAATCATCTTAAGCATTTCGCGACATTTTTATAGAAATCAGCTTCGTTTTATCACTGACAAGCTGGTTGTACCCGCTTCGCTGAGTCTTTTAATGTGCGATTTCAAGAACACTTCCTCAGAGCACTCTCAGTTTTGTCATTGAAATAGTTTACATACATACATAGATGTCGGACTTGATCCAACCATCTATTTCTAGCCCTACCAGAGGCTCGCTTATCTGATGGCACGGCAATAATAACACGTCTTGGATGCCGGTATAGGGGCATACGCACTAAGTGACCAAACCATCGAAGCATAGATCTTTCCGTTCGGAGAAATAGCTGCTCAAGATTGAGCTCTGATGTCGCGCACTCAATCCCTACGACTTATTTCAGCAACACCGCGAAGGAACCCCTTTTGACAGCTTTTATCCCCGATCAAATGTCATGACCATAGGTGAGAATTGGAACATACACCGAGTTAAAAACCAATAATTTAACTCTAACACAAAGTTCGGTTTGCCTTATAACACATTGACCAAGCTCTCAAAAAATGGATCCACCTTGACCAATTCTACAGGATAACTCGGCATTGCTCTTCCTGTCACTGGTGAATAAGACCCCGAGGTCCACCTACTTCAGTGGGTGCTCTAACATGCAGAGTGCACTGAATTAATATTTTGGAAACGACCATTACTTCCGATTTGTTCACGCTGATCTTCATTTCAGCATCATCACAAGCCGCTACAAACCTTTCAGGTGCGCGCTGAAGTTCGGTTCTTGCGGACCCAAGGATGACCAAATCATCAGCAAAGAGCAGATGACTAAGCTTTAAGTCTCCCACTTTAAAAAATTCTCCGCCACGGTTGCGCTGCAACATCTAGTCCACATAAACAATGAAGAGAAGAGGTGACAAATCGCACCCTTGGCGGGATCCAACGGCCACAGTGAAAGGTATTGATTTAACGTCATTTACCCAAACACTGCTTCTACAGTTTGCATATAAAGACTGAATCGCTCTTAACAGGGAACGATCAACCCCATGCTCTTGCAGAACACTCCAGAGTTTGCCTCGAGGAACCCTATTATATGCTTTTTCCAAAACCACAAAACAGGTGTAGACAGGCTTAGCATGCTCCCAGAGTTTCTTAAGAACCATTCTGAGAGTAAATAACTGGTCAGTCGTGTTTCTACCGGAACGAAAACCACATTACTCATCCCCCAAAATATCCTTAACCAAAGGTCTGGAACGCGTCTCTAACACCTTAGTAACGACTTTTCCAAGGATACTGTTCGCCGGTGGAATTAAAGCGTTTAGATGTGCTTTAATTCCACCTAATGGTGGTTTCTTCGTGAAGTTGGCACAATCGTATTTTATGTATATTGTTCTCTCTTTCATTACATTTTGGGATACTAATAAATGAAGTTTATTTTTTAGTTATTGATATTGACATCATCGGAAGATCCCGGCAAGCCGTTGTAGAGGCATTTACGGTAATTTATGAGCAGGCGAAACGACTAGGTCCTGAAATAAATGAGGACAAGACTAAGTACATGTTGTCAACAAACAAAAAAATATCTGCTCAAAACCTTGGACAGAACGTCACTGTTGATGTCTACAACTTCGAGGTAGCTAAGGAGAAGGTATTCTCGGAGCAAACATAACTCCCACAACTGACACCTTCCTGGAGATCCGACAAAGAATAAACTTAGCAAACCGCTGCTACTTCAGTTTGATAAAACAACTGGGTTCAAAACTCCTAACTCGATGGACCAAATTAATGCTCTATAGAACTCTCATCTTACCAGTCTTTCTTTATGGCGCCGAGTGCTGGACGATAAGTAAGAAAGCAGAGCAATTATTAGGAACCTTTGAGCGAAAAATAAATCGCCGGATATTAGGTCTCACATGCGAGGAGGGCGAATGGAGGAGAAGATACAACCGCGAACTCTATGAGTTGCACCAGGATGTGGATGTACTCCAAAAAGCCAAGACACGTCGACTACATTAGCTCGGCCACATTGAGCAAATGGACAACAACGCTCCAGCCAAGAGAATTTTCGAATCTCAGCCCCCAGGTTCGAGATGGTAAAAAAGGCCGAACCGCCGGTATAAAGACCAAGGTGTCGTGGATGCCAGAAAACTTGGTCTTCACAACTGGAAGCAACGTGCCCGGGATCACAGAGGATGGAAGGCAGCCGTGTCTCAGGTAGAGACTCTCCAAGGGTCGGGATCTCTTTAAGTAAGTAAGTATTTTTTAGTGGAACACGCGAGTTTAATTTTTCCTTTACAAATTTACGTTTTTCGAAAGCTTTTTAATTTTCAGCCACGTAATAATCAAACTATATTAATGGCCACGTCGATATTTCGAGTACGCGTACATTTTGGTCCTTCGAGTCGGTTTCATCATATAAATTTGGATTTTGCGCGGTACGTTGGCTTACGTATTTAGCCAAAAACTGCGGTTTATATTAATGCATATACATATACTTAAAAGAAATATAACACTGTAGTTGGCGCAATCTATTTTGTACCCTTGTTTAAAAAGGGGGACAATCACTCCCATTTGCCAATCACCAGGTGTTTCACCGCACTCCCAGGCCACTTTGATGACACGCGAGAGCCATTGCACTCCCCCTTTACCTAAAGCCTTCAGCATTTCTGGCCGGATTTCAGACACACCGCTAGATTCGCCAACTTTTAGCGATTTGATCGCCAAAGTCTCGACCATAGGTCTGTCATCTTCCTGATGACATGGCTTGTTAGGAATTGATCAATTCTGAAAAGTGCTCGCTCTAGTTGCGTAAGGCTATGGTTATGTAGCAAGCGAGTAATACTAGCGCTAACAAGCGCTTGCTATGTATCACTTGGGCTTTTAAGCTGGTCGATTAAAATTTAGCTAGTTAACGCTTCAGTTTCTGTTTGGTTTCCGTGAAGTGCACAACATTTCGCTATTTTTAGACGAATAAATTTTATTAACAGAAAGTGCGTGGTTGAGATACACATTTTTAAAAAGAAAAAAAAAAATATAGCGTATCCATCCTATAAACGAATTGCGGTCTGAACTAGTTGAATATCACCACTTGCACAAAATGCTTAAGTGCATTTTCTTGCGTACTACAAAGTTATGACATTTTGTTTCAGAGGGTAGCCGAATTTCCAGAGGAGAATTATTTGATAAATGGAAAAAATGGATAACAAACAAAGTGCGTTGTATACTTTTATCCTAGAAAAACTCGATACTGAGAAGTCTCAGCTGACAGTAGGGATAAAATTTATTCAATTCTGAAGACATTTAATGGATATGTAGGCAAAAAATGGAAGGAATGTAGCAGGAACACCGCTGTTTTTGAAAAAAGTAATAAATCGTGGCCGAGTGAAAATATAGTGTTACCAGTCCTTAAAGTTTGTGTGCATGCCGCTGAAGCAGAGCCTGGCTCATCAAATATCTCATCTACAGGCAGACCTCGAAAGGAACTTAGTGCTGCAAGTGAAAGAACTGAGAGGCGCAAAGTGCAATATTTGTTAAATTCAACTGATTCCTCTGAATTAGTTTATGCACCAGAAACAAATTTACGTGTGGTTGGAATGAAGGACGGAGCAAGCAGTTTCAGGGTCTCCTGGGAAAGCTACGAAAATAAAACGGGTATTACAATCACGGTCCATAGAATTGAAGCCTATTCAACCGAAGAAGCGCTAGCATTTAGTTTGGATGCTAAATTATCCAAACATGCGTATCAGTTGATTCGAAAAGAGAATTGTCCATGAACAAATCGATTCAGGACAAATTTCGAAGCTTCCATAACAAGGCTGAATGTTGAGCTTACAATACTGCACACAATGTCTAGCGGCTTTGAGATCAACATTGAAAAGTTTACTAGCCACTGTAAGAAAACCGCAGAATTGTATGTTAGTATTTACCCATGGTATTAAATGCCTGTGACTGTGCACAAGATACTAATTCATGGGCCAGACATGGTGCCGAATTCGATTGTCCCTATTGGACAATTGCCAGAGGAAGCACAGGAAGCAAGGAACAAAGACTGCAAATATTTTCGTGAACACCATATAAGAAAACTAAACAGAAGAAGCACAATGCAAAATTTGTTTCACATGCTCCTCGTTTCATCAGATCCTCTAGTGAGCTTTAACCGCCAAACACCAAGCAAGAAGATGTCTACTTTAACACCGGATGTGGTCGATTTACTTTAAATTCCTGAAAATCTTCAGGAAAGTGCTGAATTAGACTCTGAGAAAGAAGAAGAATGCAGTTTTGAGTCAAATATATCTGTATCTAGTTCGAATTAAATATTAATTTATTATTTTTTTTGCTTTAAAACTTATTTTTATTAATTTTTTAACTAGTGAATTTATTATTATTGATAAGAATTATTGAATTAATAAATTAAAAGAAATATAATAACCAACAATTTTCAAACAAAGTGGTTTTTCTAGTATTAACTTATTTATTGAAAAATTTCATATATGTATAATAAAAAAAAAATTTATTTATTTTAAGGTACAAATGCAAACGAACAGTTTGGCATAATAAAATAATTTTGTCCAGGTAGAATGGTATTTTGGACCACTATGCACTGGTGGCCTGTTGATTGCAATTACGCGCGATTGTTTATGATTTTTCGTTGACCGAAGAATTTTTGCCCACTACTCCGATTCTACGAAGCACAGATTAATGATTGATATCCCTTCATCGATTAATGCACTAATCAGAAAATTTAATTACATTCAAATCGGTTCAGTTTAGTTAGAAGAGTGGAAAGTGAAACAAATGTGTTTGAAAGGCTATAAAAGATTATATAAATGCGCTCAGAAGGCAAACAAAATCATTTTGGAATCTAGAATTTATTTCTGGCCCTTCTTCTCTTCAAAATCAATCTATTGATGTACAATATAATAATAACCTTGGGGTTTCGTAAGTCTACTTACATTTTTTTGCTGACAAACATAAAAAAATGTCTTCTAAAATATAGATATATGTAGAGATGTATAATTACATAAGAAACCTATAATAGTGCAAAGAATGAAAAGAGAAGAAAAAGGGTTTGTTTGATGCGCACTCCACTGGTGGGCCATTGATTGCAATGACCTACGCATATCTGTGATATCTTTATATCGTAAAGAATTACATTTTTGCTTTTTACTTCCGTTATAAGAATCACAGAATAATGATTTACGGTCGAGAACGAATAAGTGCACAACGCCCGGGCATCGATTTGTGCATCCATAATTGCAAAAGTTTGCACTTTTTTGCACTTATATGTACTTACTTAGTAAGGTGCACCGTACTTACACCGTATTTACACACCCAAAAAAAGAAACTGCATATATTTATATTATTTGAAATTCTTTTATTAAAAAAAAAAAGTTAAAACTAAAAAAATTAACAAAAACAACACAACGACATGAAGGATTAGCGGGCCATGAAAATGTATATATGTATGTACTATGTAGGTAAATAGTTTTAAGTGTTGCCGCTTAATTTTTTATTAACCCCTTAGCTGCCATGGTCCAAAGTGTACTTTGCTTTAAAATGCCACCATACAAAAAATCCACCCCGAGAATTCTCCTGTTTGGCATTGAGACAGAAAAATCGTACCCCGAGAATTCTGGGGCTGGCATTAAAGGCTAAACTTCAAACCCGAGAATACTCAGGCTTGGCAGTTAAAGGGTTAATGAAAAAAT
Source organism: Brachypalpus laphriformis (assembly GCA_945910035.1). NCBI lineage: Eukaryota > Metazoa > Arthropoda > Insecta > Diptera > Syrphidae > Brachypalpus > Brachypalpus laphriformis. Next base: position 287,309,333 of record OX246754.1, read on the forward strand.
ATTCAAAATTTCTATTTGCACTTATCCGTTTTAAAAACAGTGGAAAACTTTATTCGGGGTCTTGGAAACTTGTTCACTTATGAGAAATTTGCACTTATACCAACAAATTTGTACAGAAATCGCGTGAAATGGCTAGGGGCATCTAAAGTTGTTGCCCTTGTGCGATTTTTCCGCTTATCCGTTTTCCGCTTATCCGTTCTCGACTGTATACCTCAATCTCTTGACCAGTAAATGTACTAATAGAGCAGTGGTTCCCAATCTTTCAACATCTGTGTACCACTTCTATAATTTTTGTAACACTGAGTACCACTCGTCAAAAAAAAAAAATTCCATAAATAAGAAACAAAATATATTTAAATTCTCCAAATACTGTGTTATACATTTCAGGGTATCAGCATCAATCTCATCAGCCGAACTTGTTATAAACTCATGACGAGAGAGATTCCACTTTTCCATTACCAACTCTCTTTTGCCATGGTGGCGTTCACTTTATCTTGAACGTGAAGCGATGAAATTTCTTCGCCTTGCAACGATAAATTAAGACAATTTGAAATAGAGAATATATCTGCTAAGTATGCCAATTTACAGAGCCATTTCCAGTCATGTGAACAGTTTCTCAATTCAAATCTATCATCATCTAAGTTTAAACAATCGGTTTAGAATTTTCCATCGAGATAGCCAACGGACATCGGTATGAAAAAGAAGCTGAGTATGACTACTTCCCATTTCTTCACACATTTGCGAAAAAAGTCGTGCATTCAAAGGACGGCCATTAATGTAGTTTCATTCAGAGCTTTGTGTAGATCAGCGGGCATCTTACGTGCGGCCAATGCCTTTTTGTGTATGCAACAATGTGTGGATATGATATTTGGGGCTACATTCTGAATTCTTTCAACGGGTCCTTAATTAATTTCGACCATACTTTTGGTTGCTTGTTCCAACACACCTATTTCAATCAATTTTGTTCTTAATATCTTCTGTTGTATGACCTGATAAAAGCTGACAAAATAAAAAGTTCTCATGAATTCTTTAATCTTTTTCATATCTAACAAACGCCATAAGGTTAGGTAAGGTTAGGTAGATGGGTGCCTTGTGACAAAGAGTCACTGCTCACGCAGACCAACAGTACGGGCCCATTGTGCCCAATCATTTAATCCTGGAAACGCTGTAAAGAAAATCCGGTGTTAGAACCACCCAGAAATTGATATGAATCTCAGGAGGTCCGTCAGCTCAACATTACCCAAGTCCTCCAGATCCGAGAAGAAGTAACTACCAAGAGTCCTCATTCTTCCCACAGATAGGGCAGGACAGTCACACAACAGGTGACGAACAGATCCAATTTCTTCTTCGTCCCTGCAACTTCTGCAATAGTCGTTATGCAGCAGACCGAGTCGCTTCGCATGAACGCCAATGGCACAATGTCCAGTAATTATGCCAGAAATGACGCGTGCGTTATAATGACTAAGTTTTACCAGAGAGGTTGATCTCTTCTTGCTGCAGGCCGGCCATAGCGCCCTGGCCGTTGCGCATGTTTCCAGATGAACCCAGCGTCTGTTAAAACGCCATAAGATTTGCGAAATTCGCAATATCAGTGGAATCATGGACTTATAATGCATAATGACGACTTTGAGAAATATCAAACAATAACATATGTTTTTCATTATTAAACATATCAATGATTCGTCCATGAACTCTATTATTTGAGAGGGGAACGCGGTCAAAAGTTTTTTTTGCCCTATCTCCTATCATAACTTCTTTTTATTTTGGCTGCAGACTTGATTAAAGTTTATTAGATAGAGGAATCAAGTCATATTCAAATCGATTCAGCCATTTTGTAGTCATATGTGTGTAAAGCATAGGAAAATGGTTTTTGTCAGTAAAAAAAAACATATAAAAGGATTTTAAAAGCCCAATAACGGATTCAGAATACTAAAATTTCTAAATTATACCCCTTCTCACAACAAATGATATATACATTTTCGAGATATTGTTACGTCCCTATTCGCGGACAAACAGAAAAAATGTGTTCTCTTTTATAGATGTAGAGAACAGATAACCAATTTATGAGCAGCAAACCACAGTCTCAATCTGTCTAACTCTGCACCAATCCTTACTATGCATTCGTAAAGGTTTTGACATTGGTATGTAAAAGCTGTATCATCAGCAAATGCAATTAATATACCATTAAATTCCTGTGTGAATAGAGAATCAAAATAGATTAGGAATAGAAGTGGTCCAAGTACAGAGCCCTGTGGGACCCCATTTCTTAATACACGAACGTTACTGAAGGTTCCATTGATATTAACTTTTTGTTTCCTATCTTTTAAATAAGTTTTGAAAAATTCAAATATTATTCCTCTAAAGCCAGCATTATATAACTTGTCTAGTAACAACTCATGGTCGACCATGTCAAATGCTTTCATCATGTCAATGAGCAGAGCCATAGTTGATTTTTTATTGTTTGTACCTCCACATAACTGAATACACAACTGACTTCTGTTGACATACCATACCTTAAACCAAACTGATGATCTGAGAAAAAGTGATTATGATCCAGAAACAATAGGATGCGGATTTTAGTTTAGTAAAAGTTGGAAGCAGAGATATCGGTCTATAATTAGATACATGTTTTCTATTTCCTTTTTGAAAAAGGGGAATTATTTCGGCACATTTAAGGGATTGTGGAAAGCAACCATTATTCACACTTAGGATAAACAAGTAACTCAGGGTGTCAACCACATACCAAGTATTTTTTTTTCCAGTAAACTGTCTGTTATGCCATCGCTAGTGCAGGAATATTTATTTTTTAAAGATATTTATGTATATATGATGATGATCATGATCTTTAAAAGAGGAGGAGGAAAACGCTGTGGAAATGAGAAATGGCATTACAACGGCGAATATATAGAAGTTGTGAACGAATATAAGTATCTTGGCGTTTATTTCACTAGAAACCTTGGTATGGAGAGACACCTAGAGGAAAAATTAAGCAAATCTAAAACGGCCATCAACACGGTTTGGAAGAATTGTCTCAACAACAAACACATTGCCCACAGTAGCAAATATAAGGTATTTATGGCAGTCTCTGAATCCATACTGTTTTATGCTGCGCAAGTTTGGGGAGTAAGGAAGTACGAGAATGTGGAGAAGCTGTTACGATATTATATAAAAAGAACATTCCATCTGCCACCTAACACTCCAAATTATATGATAATGTTGGAAACAGGTTTATCTCCGCTCTTCATAAAAACGCTTAAATTGCACATTTTAAAGGTCTTGAAGATGTCAGATACCCGATTGCCGAAAAAAGCGGCAATGCAAGCCATGCGGTCCAAGACGGGGTGGTACAGTGAGTGGCTGGAACTTGCTAGTAGCTGTGGAATTGAGTTAAACCTCGATGACAGCAGGTGTTGGAAACGCCAGCTTTATCAAATTATTGCAAGTGTGGACGAGAAGCTTCGAGCAGGATACGTAGAGCAGGCGACGGCGTCGCTACATACAATAACCTATAGCCGTTTAGGTCATAACTTGCAGGAGAGTAATTACTTCCGTGATGAAAATAGCATTGAGGAAATATCGACTGTGTTTAAGCTGCGCGGAGAGCTTCTAAAGCTTAATTATATTCCGCACAGAGATGATCTACCAATACTGTGCAGCTTGTGTAACTTGGCGGAGAGGGAAGACGTTATACATTTCGTTGGAAAGTGTCCAGTATTAAAAGTAACGAGGAGATATATTTTCGGAAATGATATTCTGGCGACGGAGCAAGTATTAACAATTCTTAACGAAATAAACGTAGCGAAACTATTTCAGTACTGCAAAGTCGCACTAAAGTATCGTCTTGGAATAATCAACGAAAATTTATAATTTAAATAATTGCTATTTTATGTATTTATATAGTTGTTGCTAATCTGGCAGACGGCAAAGCCAAGCTAATTGATTTTTGTTAAAATTATGTTTAAATATGAAGTACATTAATAAAAATCTAATCTAATCTATAAGTAAGTTTAGCTAGATGACCCAAAGAGCATTACCTAGTTTGTCAGTGCGTTATTTGTGATCTATGCTTTTATCACAGTTACGATAAAATAACAACACCGCATTTCTTTTTCACCATTTTGTATATTAAGCTGAATTTTATTATTGCATTTCTGCAGAAGATTAGTATTTCCTCCAACATACCCAGACATGCTGCTGAACATAGTTAAAGGTTTATTTCCAAAACAGACAGAAACACCGTTGGAAAGCACCGAAAGAAACGCAACCAATTCGTTCTGTCACACCTGAAGAGATACTCGTACTTGAGGCATGCAATAGATTTAAGGACAAAAAATCCCTCGCTCAAATTACATGCCTTCAAAGCGCCAGTTAACGATTGACTGGACGTGTTTATGGATTTCTATAATGTCTGTTTGAACAAGGCTATGTGCCTCGAGCAATGGAAGAAGCAAAGGCTGCAGGAAACTACTCGAACGAAGTACGAACAAGAACATATGCAAATAGTAGTTCTTTTCTCCTATTTGCCCAGTATTAGAAATGTTCGAAAAGATATCAAAAACAAGAGAAAATCTTCCACGTAATGATCCCGATGACGGCATATAATTGTTTTTGATCCAACTTAAGCCAGATATTTTTATTTTCCACCTGGGAACCTATAATTTTTGTTTTTGTCGGTGAAGGCAGGCTATTCGCACAGCAGGTGTCGGACAGATTTAATTTCTTCTCGCTCCTGCAGAAGTCGTTATGAGGTACGACGATACGCTCTGCATGAACTCCAATGCCACAGTACTCCGTGATTATGCCAGAGATAACCCACGTACTGTTACGACTAAGCCTAACCAGAGAATGTGTTTTCCTCAAATTATAGCCCGGTCACAGCGTTCTGGCAGTGACGCACGTACCCATATGAATCCATCGTCTGTTGACTTTATCTCCGACGACTTTATTTATAGAGCTTATAGGAGCCTTCACACAGGGAAGGGCCTACGAGATGTGGAAAATTGACCCCATTCTAGCGAATTCGTCTGTTCTTTCATTACCCAGTATGGCCGTATGACCTGGTATCCAGCATAGGGTCACCTTGTTGGTTTCTGATACTTCATTAAGATGTCATTTGAAGATTCTAACGAGATTAGGTCTAATTACTGCGGATTTTAGAGGCTGGCTGTCAATGTACACAGTAATTCATTTTCCCACGATGTTACCTTTGGCTGTTTCGGCTTGAAAGACAATGCATTCGTTGTTACCAATTTACCACAGCTCCTTGAAACTCCACATGTTGCCGAACGTTTTTTATAAGCGTGAAAGGGTAAACTCGTTTATTTTTTTTTATGTGTACAAATAAGTTGAAAATGTAGTTCTATTAACAGTTCAATACATTTAAGGAATAAAAATGAGCAAAATATTGTAGTTAAAGTAGGAAAACTTTAGTGGTCAAAAAACATACTTAGGCGGGGCAAGAACTATACTGGGTAACACCCTCAAGAAAAGATATTAAGATCAGCAGAATGCGTTAAAGCAAGTATCGAAATCTGTGCAAAGGCTAAGGCGACTTGATGAGAACACTGCTACTATATGCATATGCCTGAGCTTAAGCAGAACCAGGCGCAAGTTCTAAATGGTATGAAAGTGTCTTCATATGAGAAGGAGGAAGGGCTTAGAATGGTGCAGACAGAAAGCGCTTGAAAGACGGTAATGATTTAGAAAGCAGACGAGTGGAAAAGGTAAAAAATTAAAGCGCCATTATGAGACTTTGTGTAAAAGAAAAGATCTGTGGGCAAACGACTACCAGAACCAGATTTACTGTCGCCGTATATTCTTCAGTTAATTCAATCTATGAAGGCAGTTGAACTGTTCTATTTTGAAGAGGTCGAGGAGGTATAGTAAAGGTAAAAGGAAGGTCCGTCTGTTCATACTTAACTTGGTCTAAGTGTAGCCACCTAGAGACTATGCATACACACTCGTTTTCAACACCATTTCGAATTTCATACAATAGTTTTTAACTCAAACTACTCCCGCTAATAAGATTCATTATAATTATCTCTCCTTCACATACACAGCTTGTTTGCATGATTTGTAATGTAATTCATGCACATGCTGCCATCATGTTACATCAAGATTGCTTGTTAAGTGAAATTACATTGCTCCTTGAACCATGAAAACCTCACTAACAACCAAGAAAAAATTATCGAATTACCTTCTTACATGCCTCCAGTTTAATTATTCAGCGTTCATTTATCGTATGCAAATATCACATGTCTATGGCTCCACCAACACCGACTGCTCCAATTAGATATTAATCCCTCATATGAAACCGAACCGATATCCATGTCAGATACTCCATACACGGTAGGAGGAATCATGCTCCAAAATAATTGCAACACATTTATCCGATGCTTCCCATCCAGTATACAATTTAAATAATTAAACCTAAGCCCACGTACCGCAAGCTACATGTGGCACATATTCAATTTGCCCCCCAAACTCGTGTTATACGATCCCGAGCGCACACACACGTGCGCGCGTGCTATTCCCCATTGCAATTAATTTAATCTCGGTGAAGCACAAATTTAACAACAATAGCGAACCCGTAATAAAAAATAAATAAACAGATTATTTTCTCGTCGTTAATTCGAAACGTTGTTACATCGATCGGGCAACGTCAACAGCAACAGCAACCAATCAAATTGAATTCGGCGGCCACAAAGTCGCTTGTTTGCGCAACATAAAATTGAATTACATCGGATTCCGCTTTATGACAACACACCCTCTGTCCTGTGCACAATGTGTTTCTCCATGCAGTATACGAATGAAATCCTAAAATAAATTCCATTTGGGTTCAACCGACCGAATGATTCGAGGGTGACAACTCACAGGAAGGGCAGTAGCAGCAAAATCTAGGACCAGAATAGACAACCGAAAACCTGATGTGAATAAATAAGGACTCAGCACCAGGGATGATTTTTCGCATCATGACCTTCCAATCCCCTCCTAATGCGGATAAATGATCTGACAATTACGGCCGGCAGAAAACGTTTCGAGGTGTCAGTCATTCAGTTTTGTGGCCACCATTATCCTGGCAGATGAGCCTGCTGGTATTATCTCTCAGATTACTTGGTGAAAGTATGTATGTAGGGGAAGATGTTTCTCCCCCATGTACAAACGGGTATGTTGACATATTTAGGGATGTTTTATTGGCTATGAAGCGAGGAATCCTGTTTCCTGCATCGTTGATTGATATACTGTGTACTCGTAGCATATTTAGTGTTGCAGGGAGTTGTTGTTAGGTGTGAATTGTGGGGTGTGGTGATTGTCGAAGGATTTAATTTGTTTAAGTCTAATGTTTTAGGGGTGAGCGTCACGTCGCTTCCCCTTACATTGTGTACTAAGTCTGTACAAATACAGTGGCAGGGTTATAAGAGACAAATTTAGATACACTGTGGCATATTTATATCTTGGTGGCTGTCTCAAACTTTTGAGTTAGGTAAGATGCAGAGAATTGGTCGGTCTGGTAATCGTTGTCAAGTTAGGCTTTAGTACGTGTAAATTGACAGTTTTTCTGAAGGGTCCAACATGTTTGCTACGATCAGATTTCAATTTGCCTTTGAAGACAAATAAACTTGAGTTGACTGCTATAAATTCGAACTCTAAAAATGTCCAAAAGTATTAATTGAGCAGGAAATGCTTTTCGAAGATTTGTGCATTTCGATTTCAGTCGAAATTAAGTATTCGGAAAATCTTATTCGATTACAACTGTGCTGGCTGCTTGAACCAGGGCTTAAAGCTTGATTTAGTCCCCTTCAATTAACACAACTAATGTAAATATTTTCCTAGTAATAAAGCTTCTTTGGAACCTGGAAGGGGCACATTAACATGTTCTTTAAAAATGGTGCACTAATAATTTATACCGAATTTTCAATATATTGTTATACAGATCCCATAGGGTATATTGACACATAGTTTGCAACATAAAAGTATAATTAATATAAACCCTACAAAGTATCTCTATACATAAAACTCAATGTACCTACCTATGTACCTATGTTTGTATGCTATGGACTCCGAAACCGCCGAACCGATTGAGCTCAAATTTTCAGGCAACATTTGGCATTAGCCTGAGAAGTTTCTGTGAAGTTTGGTCAAAATCGGCTCACTACTTTAGTATTAAAGTACTTTAGTACTAAAAAAAAATGTTCTCTGGTAGACTTATCCCCAGGCCCTGCCTGACAGTTGCCGTTTTTTTTTTTTTTTTCGTTAGGCGCAGCAACGCCGGGTACCCGCTAGTACACATAATATAGACGATAAGTAACCACGTCCGCCGTTACTGCCCGTCCCTCCATCTGTTCGTATGTCACCGCTTTTGGACGTTAAATTCTGAACTGAGATGACAAAATCTCGTATACAGGCTTTTAAGAATCCTAAGCAGTACATTTTTATGTCTGACCACGAACATTGAAAAAAAATGTTATTTTTTTAAGATTTTTAATAAAAGTCGTATATGAATGGCTGAACACAAAAGAGGGAATGCAGTCACCTGAATATATTGAAAACGAAACCGGCAAAATGCATACGCCCCAGATTATGAGTGATGATAAGTGCCTTGCCTTTACGTCTCCTCAGTAACCGAGTGGTCCAAAATCGGATATTTTCACTTCACAGGCGGATCTGTCAAAATGAGGTGAAGTGGGACGGTTATGATCTCTTGTTTTTGGATCATAGCCTCACCGAAATGGAAAGAAGAAGGTAACATTGTGAAGGTAGGTCGCGATGCGGAGCGGCATAAAATCCTGCTTAAGAGTTCACCTCTTGCTCGTAGTATAGTACATGGTTCCATCCATCTTTGAATTCCGTGCGAATAATATAACACACACGAGTGACTGCGAGAAGCTAGGCATAGGCCCTTCATGGGTTGTTGCGCCAAATATCTATGTGTATCTTTAGATTACATCCGCGCAGATTGTGGTACTCAAGTTGTAAACTTCTGTAGATGAGACGAGAACTAAAATTTCTGGCCTGGTAAATGAAATTCACTTTTTGTGCCTGGTCGACGTGATTCGTGAATTCAGTTAATTGCCAGTTCAGCCCTTGAAGTTTGATTCCATCCAGCATAAATTACATTGTACTTTGAGGCAACTTTTTCCCAATCCTTGTATAACTCCTTTTAGAACCAGCATTCTTGTGAGGTGGCTGCGGTCTCCTAATTTCATAACTTCTTAAATATATTTCATATTAGCGGGTACCCGGCGAACTTGGCTGCGCCCCTCAAAAAAAAAAAAAAAACAAAAACTGTCAGGCGCAACAGCTGTCACGCAGGCGCCTGAGGTTAATTCTATTAAAGAACAGTTTTGTGCCGGCCAGCAGTGGGTAAGTAGTCCAACCTTAAATATATATTAACAATTTGATAGTACGAAAGTATTATAATACAAAAGTAGTGGACAATCTGCTGAACCGATGGTACCCGGGGTGTTTTGCTGCCACTGGCAAAAGGGATTTTTTTTTGTATTACAGTACTATAATACTAAAGTAGTCGACCGACTACGCCATCGTGTACGATTTCTGGCAATGTGTCTGAGTTCTCCTCAACTTTTCCCCAACTGCCGTGCCTCCTTCTCGACTTTTCTGCGCCATGTTCTCCTCGGACCGTCAGGTCTTCTGCCATCCTGAGTTAAAGGGTTCAATTGCATAACATGGTTCGATATGAAACGGTCACCCTTTCGGAACGTGTGACCAATCCACTGCCACTTCCGCCGTTGGATGGTTGTGCATATTGGTTCCTGACCCATTCTCTCGTAAAGGTGTTCGTTAGAGATACGATTGGGATTGTGTTTAAATTGATTGCATCGCTTCGCCATGTTTTGGATAACATCCCGAACGCGGACTTTGCTTTGGCGATCCTGCTGGCTATATCCAGTTCGGTTCCACCATCGGTCGAAACAATACTCCCAAGATACTGGAAATCCTATACTCTCTCTACTGGTTGTCCAGCAATGCATATTTGAGCCGATGAGTTTGTTCCAAGGCTGATAATTTTAGTTTTTGCCGTATTCATTTTCAGCCCGACGACGCCTGCCTCCCTCTCCACATCTGCTGTCATTTGGTGGAGGTCCATAATTCTGTAGGAGAGTAAGCACACATCGTTAGCGTAGTCAAGATGTTTCAGTTGAGATGTAAGAGTCCATCGAATTCCTCCATTTCCCATCGCCAAAGCTGCACGAAGCACATCGCTAACTACCAATAAGAACTGTATTGGTGACAGAATACAATCTTGTTTTACCCCACTTTGAATCTCAAATTCCTCAGACAATCTTCCTCTGTTGACATTTGGAGCCTTCATATGTAGCCTTTATACCTAATAGCAATCAGTTTATCGGGAATACCTCTCCTGCGTAAAACACGCCAAATAAACTCCCTGTTGACACTATCGAACGCCTTCTCAAAATCGATGAACAGCAGGTGGAGTGGCGATCGATATTCAATACCCTGTTCGATGATAATGCGCAAGGTGTTGATATGGTCGGCACAGGAGGATCCAGGGCGAAAACCTGCTTGTTCGGCATGATTTTAGCTATTATCTTAGCTACAGCAGGCAGCACGCAGATACCCCTCCAGTTTCGGAACTCCATTAAATTTCCTTTCTTAGGAAGCTTGACGATCATTCCCGTTTTCCGCTCATTAGGAAAGCTCTCAGCTTCCCAAGCTCTATCTATAAGTGGAAGCAGAAGTTCAGCCGATATTGTTGGCGCTGCTTGTAAGAGCTCTGCTGGAATACCGTCAAGTCCTACCGCCTTATTGGTTTTGACTGCCTTGATTGCGGTAGCGATTTCATCTTTACTGGGAGTCATGGTGCGTATTCGGGAACTTCTCACCTCGGGCATCTCAGTCTGATTTGGGAGCATATCGCTAGCGAATACACGGTTCAGAACGGTGGCAAAATGCTCTTTCCATCTCTTGAGCTGGTCCTCATCCTCAATCTAGGCTTTTCACTGGGTGTTGGCTGGAGCTGCGACCACCTGACAGCTCTTTCGTGATTCTGTAGACGGTCCTGCTGTCACACCTCCGTCCAGCTTTTTCTGCTACTGTAGCCAGCGCGTTGATGTAGTTGCGCTTGTCACGTCACACGCTACGCTGAGCTTCTCTCATCTTCATGCGATATAGGGACTCTAGCTCGCTTCTACCTGCTGCTGGGGTAGCTGCAACGCGAGCTTTAAGCTGTTTTCGTTCGTCAATCCGTCTCAAGGTATCCTCGGAAAGTCACGCCCTATGTCTTCCAAGCGATCGACCGACAATTCTTTCAGTACCAGTTGTAAAAACATTTTTCACAGCACACCAATGGTCTTGGATGGTTGCAGGCAGTGAGCTGCTGATTGCTTCCACACCTTGCGAAAATGTGTTCCCTTAACTATTGGCGCACTGAGGGATCACTAAGTCTATCGATGTTGAACCTGGGCATTCTTGTGTTGTGGTGGGATCTTCGAACTTCAGCAGTGCGTAGTTGGAGAGTAGCTATCATAAGATGGTTATCTCATACTATCCCCACATTTGCCGCTCGCCTGTTTCGGACGTCCAGGAGGCTACTTCTTAAGCGGCGGCTGATGGCAAAATGGTCAATTTGATTGGAGGTTGCATGCCTGTCGTTGGAAACCTAGCTGACTTTGTGACAGGTCTTGTGCTCCAACATGGTGCCACCTATCACAAGGCGGTTGGTATTGCAGAGATCCACAAACCTTCCGCGTAATCATTGTGGTTGCCTAGTTCATGCTTCCCGATTAGATGTTTGAGCCCTTCTTTGTTATTGTCTACCTTGACATTCAATTCCCCCATCACTATGACAATGTCTCCATTTGATATTGTGTTGAAGACGGCACTTGAGAGATTGTAGAGGTTCTCCTTTCCGTCCTCCTTTGGATCCTTAGCACATCACGGATCGCATCACTGCCCTTAAACACATTTGATTTGGCAGCAATCGCGACATTTCGATTGATTAAGAGATTTTTCCAAGTGATATTGATCGCCCTTCCAAGTTATAGCGCTAAGTGTTTTCTTAGCGAGAAGTTATGTGATAATGTTTATTGATTCCAGATCCTCACCGGCAGCATAACTCCACCGCTTCGTTTCTTGTTAGGTTAAATTTTTACAAAATTAAACGTGGATATTCGTTTTAAAGCACTATGCTAGATTATTGTGGTCTCTACTATACTTATGCGCTGAGGAAGCAGAGTGTTCGAAGGCTAAACACGACAAACAGGTGGGTAACCACCGACTCTCATTTTAAGATACGCCGAGTAATTTTAAGTTAAAACTTGTGGTAATGAGAAGAAGATTCTTATTACGAATTCTTAATATATACTCAGTGGATAATACATATCTTTTTCTAGTCTATTCTTCAAGGCGCATACAAAGTAGATGTACTTGCTGTAAAAATATCGTCCAAATTATTTGCTGTATCAGAATCAAACCTTTATATGGAATCTCAAAAAGAAAGAATGCAAGTCTGGATTGAACACCTGGCCAGCCAAGAGTTAGAGTTCACAGCCATAACTAAAGCTTGTCCGATCTGATGAGAACCGCCTGGAACCGATTGAAACGTTTGGGTCATAAATGATCCACCTAGAGCACCTATACATGAGTTAAGTTAATAAATGATACATATGAGTAATTTATTATCCCACTTATTTGAAAGGTAAAATGAATCATTTCAGGTAAAAAATCGTTTATGGTCAATTATGACTGACGAAATTCTTTAAGGTGTTAACTCTTACAACCGGAAAATGTGGTAATAATAAGATGACAGGACGCAATTGGCAATTGTTAGCTAAGTTGTCCAATATACAATACGGACAGATCAAATGTCCCAAAATTTAACTCAGACACAATTGATGGATTCTAGGTTAAGGTTTTCAATCCCACGTTCCAGTTAGTCCCCGACATATTTTTGGTCGCTTGCATCACTTCGACCGATGAAACTAATTTAAAGTCAAACAAAGTGAGAGAGGTTGGCTTAAAGTGTGTTGGTGGCAAACAAGTCATGCATCGATCCCATGAACAATAAAACCCATTAAAAATTTCTTGCCACCATTAATTGTTTAGCTCACGAAAAAGATGAAACAGCAGCCAAAGTCCAAAGTCACACATTTAAAATTGGTACTTATGTTTACGGTTTGAATTTTTTCGTCCCTAATGCGATCCATCAATTTGGGACATGCATAGCCAATCAGGTAATTGAATTAGCACTCTGCGCCTTCAATATAAGCCTTCTTGTCGTCTGCTTATGTATGTGACAAGATATATTTTGGACATATTTGTCAACAAAACATATTCAAATTAATTTTCCAAAATTGTATCCATTAGCACGTTGCCTAATCGAAGTTATTAGATTGATCCATGATCGTCCAATCATCGTCATTGGAACACAATCACATGCTATTGGTGATAATAGTACCACATCACGCCCGGAACAAGATGCTTTTAGGACTAATCAACTTGATTAGTGTTGTTCGTTTCAGTAGCGCTATTATCTTGCTAATTGCTGGCCAAACAAACAATTACCGTGCGGCGCGACGAACTAGGACATGGACGCACCGGCAAATCCTTTCGCAAACACGAGTTAGTGCACTCAGTCCATTGCCGCCATTTAATTTTGGTAGTGGTTTGGTTTTGTTCTGCTGGCGTAATAGCCAACTGGGCCTCATTAGTTCAATTGCAGCGAAGAAGAGGAAGCACACAACGATCGGACCAATCGGAGGAGGAATGTTCAGTACCCATTCCACATCGGCGAAGTCCCACACTAACGACACTAATGATTTTTCCCAACAGCGCCCATGGCGGCCGATCTCCACCGCGACCACAAGGGGATTCCACTGCCATGATTGGCTGCAACAAGCCCACGATCAGATGAGGATCGGCACGAGATCAAAGAATCTGCGACCATGTGGTGGGTCTTCTTCGGTTATCCATTAGTTGTGCTGTTGCCCATGGAAGGAGGGTAAGCCTTCGAAGTTCCATACAGCCGGCGAGTAGGTAAGGTCCAACTAATTAACTTGATTGGTGCTCGAACGCTTTCACATTCCATAGAAGCTCACCATTATTAGGTGTCCCCAGCACCGGAGTGTGTCTCCATCTCCAGCGAGCTCTGTGCCACACAGAAGTGCTAATTGATACCACAAATGAGTGTTTCGGCTGAGTCAGTGGTACTACATGCCACCTCGTACGGTTTCATTATTCTCGGGGCAGGTGATAATTAAAAGCGTTTTCTTATCTTCCTTTTATTTTAGGTATTTTCTTCAATTGTGTAGAGTTATGAGATGGAAATTAGCGGGTTTTATTAATTAATGCCACATGGTTATATTGGGTTTTACCCACAGTCTCATCCAGCCAATTGATTCAATCAATTTGAATTAAGCTACGAGATCCACTAATGGTGGTGCTAATTGTGGTTTCTCTTTTATGCATTGGCATGCGCGGTGGATGCTCGAAATGAGCCTTTTGTCTTTCGATTTAAGAGATTTTTTTACTGCCGCATGGTTAGGTATGCAGCTTGGTAGGTATTTCTTAATAATTCACATGCAATTTACAGGCTTTGACAGAGTCTTTCCTCAATCAATAAAAAATTACATATTTGCTTCCGTGTGAACACTTAAGGCAAGCCGATGGACATTAACTCATCGGTTATTGCTTGGTTTTGAAATTAGGGTCATACACCTTTCCTATGCACGAAGTAGTAGCAAGAAATCCTTAGGGCAAGCCTATCAATAGCAAAACATTAAGTTATAGTGCATTGGCTGATGACTAACAGTTAAATCAAAAAAGGAAAAATTGGCTTTAGGTAGTCTTGTACAACTTATAAACTTATACAGACTATTTTAGAATTCTTTCTCATTTACCTCTTCTTCCTCCTATTTCGGCGAGGTTATGATCCGAAAACAAGCGATCATAACCCATCCACTTCACGGCATTTCTACTGATCCGCCTGTAGGGTTCGCCTATTTGACCTCAGAAAATATCGGCAGGCCTGCCGATTTTGGATCACTCGGTTACTGACGTCAATGAAATGCCGATGTCGTCGCATTTGTCTGATCCAGGCGTTTATAGGCCTGCCTTTTCTACATCGCGATGTCTTTGGAACGTGCATTGATATTGCCTTTTTAACAGGGTTCAAATGATCTCTTCTTTGAACGTGGCAATACCAGCTGAGCCGGTCGCGCTCTGTCTTTTGTACGATGGTTTCATTGAAGTAAAAAGTATCATCTACATATTGTGGCAAATTTAGGCATGGAACAATACAACAACTAAACAATGCGCAAAAGTGATCGAAGCATTTTAGGAAAATGGCCGTTCTGCAGGATGCGCATTTGACGCATTGCGTGCCTTTTTCGGTCAACATAACCGGCCATCTGAGACACCAACGCAAAATGCACGACGATGAACGATGAATGCTATACTCCTCAAGAACGGGATATTTTTTGTGGAATAATTCAATAATTAGTAAAAATAATTTCGTCGAAGATATCCCTACCATTCGTCGCTAACTGGACGCACAATTCGAAGCCTAGCTGCACGTCACGAGAAGACTCTCTCAATACGAGGACTGGCAGACCAAGAACAGGTCGTTCGGCCAAGAATATTCATGCTGTTCAAGGATGTGGAACAGTGTACACAGACATCAATCAGGCGAGGCCATACAATCGGGCATTTCCAGGTGGTCTGTGCAGAGTAATTTGGTGAAAGACTTATTTCCGTATAAGAATACAGCCAGTGCATCATAAACCTCAACCATGAATAGGACGATTTTCCTTCAAAATTAATCGTGAGTGACGAAGCGTATTTCGATCTCTCTGGACATGTTAACAAGCAAATACTCGCTTTTGGGACATTGAAAACCCCCGTATTACTAACGGATCGTCTTTATATGCACTGAAATTGACTGCGTGGTGTAGCGTCTATGTTGAAAGGGTGATTGGGCCCTACTTTTTGGAAGACGCTGCTGCTGCTGCATTTTTGGTATCCAAGTTGGGTGAGTTGGGGTTGGAGCACATGTAGTTTCAATAAGACGGTGCCACTTCACACACAACGAGCGACACAATGGGCATAGTTAAGGACACCTTTAAGGCCGTATTTTCGCACGTTTTCGAGATTGGCATTGGCTTACAAAATCACCAGTTCTTACAATTCCAGGCTTCTTTCTTTGGGGTTGTTTGAAGTTATTGGTCTATGGGAACAAACCATCGATTCTAGCAGCTCTTAAATAAAATATTAAGTAAGAAATAGAAAACATACCGTCGGAAGGAAGTGATGGAAAATGCCAATAAAAACGTTGAAATCCTTATAAATGTTCGAGGCCACTATTTGAACCATATCACCTTCCTACTGGAACGAAACTAAAGATCCAAATAAAAATAATGAGAACTACAAGCATTCTTTTGTAATTTAGAAAAAAAGTTATACCTAAATCAAATTGGGTCACACACTATTGTGTTAACTTGTATGGTATGGTAAGAGAGAAGTGCACTCTAGACGGTGCTTGCATGGGGACCACTCTTTACGAAACATATCATGTTCCAGAGTGGAACTTGTGCCGGATCCTCCAGCTATTAAAAAAGTCTGTTTCTCATGAAGCGGAAGAGACAAATTTGCAGATTGAGACAATTCCACAAAAGTGTTTGATAGTTTCTGTTTCTCCTGTATCATGACAAATCCTTCAGTAATCAGGTAAGCTGATGCCCACTCTGGCGGCCATTGCACCTATCGGGATAAAACGCTACGAATGCAATATTTCTGCATTGTTCAAGCAACTGACTGCTGTAGGCTGATTATCGATCATTCTAAGAGCATGACGCTGGACACAATCAAGAAAACTCAAGCAAGTGGCGGGAGCCCGCGCCATAACATGCATGTTATATTCAAGTTTCTGACAAATGTAAGCTTTATAGATTGTGACCAAGTCTGCAGGAGTGAAAAAACGTTTGCATCTTCTTAAGAATCCGAGACATCTTTTAGATTCCAGCCAGTCATCGGATTACCCAATGTCGACTTCTTTCATTTTTATATTGTCCACGGCAGTATCCCACTTTAGAGGCTAAAGACTGCACTGGGTTCTTGATGCGTGGAATTGAACTGGGTTCTTAGCAGATAGCACAAGCCGCTGGTGGAGAATGGGTTAAAAGTATACCCATCTAATACAATCTGTGTTAATAGACCTCTTATAAAACTGACAATGATTTAGAGAATATATTTTAAACGTCACAAGTTTGTAGCTTTTTCCAGAGGGTACAATGTCAAAATCTATCAAATGGGGCTGCCAACTCCTACTCTCAACCTTCACGTGGTACCGTGGTCGAAGATAAGGTCCTTTGAAAGATTTTTGGCGGCAGCAGATGAGAGAGGGGGAAGAGTGCTTTCTCACTAGAGCGCTCTCTTGTTCAAGACGGCAGCGGATGAATTCCCTAGATAGAGTCAACGGTGGCGTTTACAATTCCAGTTATGTTGAACTTAATGAACACATTGCGAGAACTGCTTCAACATATTCGGACCACAGGTCGGTAAGAAATTCCCAAGGTTAGTTAGGACCTTGGACTAGATATGGTGGCGGAGGAACCTTTAATGGGCCAACGGCAGCGCTCATACTCCCGTAGAAGACTACTGGCACCGATGTACCCGGCCTCGCTTCCTAGGGGTATAACAAAAGGAACTGGCTCTCCAGGTTGGGGGTATCGTCGGGTTAACTTCCAAAGTAACCAACAACCTGCGATACGAATGATTTAACTGTTGATGACCCTGGCAAACGTAAAATCGGCAACGATCTTCGTGTCTGCACGTGTATTGGTAGGACCCTCTGAAAACCACACGCAGCCGAACAACTTGCAGAGGCCCTAGACTGCTGCAAAGCAGACATTAACACCATCTAACAAGTGCGATAGGATGGGCCGGGCAAAAGGACGATGAAAAACTGCGGCATCTACTACGGCGATGTGGGCACCGTGGCGTAAGTGGTTGGTGTGTCGGATCACTACGCATGAGGTTCCAAGTTCGAATCCCGGAAAACACCAACAAGTTTTTTTCACGGTCCCACCACTCGCGGGCGTCTGACAAACATCCGAGAGTATTGTTGTCACGAAAAAGCTTCTCAAATCGCCGTTCGGATTCGGCATTAAACTGTAGGTCCCTTCCATTCGTGTGAAAAATATAACGCACACAACATGAGTGGTTGCGAGAAGCTAGGCCCTGGCACTTTAAAGAGCTGTTGCGCCAAATATTTGTATTTGTACTACGGCGATTGCTACAGACAAGAAGACAGCGTCTGGGCAAGAAGCCTTGAGATTCCGACACGAAACGAGCGCCTCATGACTATCCGTATCAAGGCTAAAGTTCCCAACATTAGCCTTAAATGCGCTCACGCTCCTCACGAGATGATGAACGACGCGACGAAAGACGACTTCTACCAGCTCTTGGATAACACGCATGAGCAATGCACTAGCCACGACGTTAAAATTGTTCTGGGTGATTTTAACGCAAAGCTGGGAAAAGAGGGCGTCTTTAGTAGCATCGTCGGAAAGCGCAGCCTGCACTACAACACATCCGACAACGGATTCAGGCTAGTCGAGTTTACGGTGGGGCGAAACATTGTCATAGCTGGTACGCGTTTTCCACGTCTCGATATTCACAAGGGGACATGGCTTTCTTTTGATCGAAGAAAACTATCAACCAAATCGATCACATTGAGATCGACGCAAGGCATTCTTCCAGTATTCTGACTGTCCGGACTTTCGGACGAGCCAACGTGGCCTCGGATCACTACCTTGGGATGCGGATATCCATAACGAAGCGAAATCAACGTAATACTGTGAGGAAGTTTGACGTCGGGTGGCTACAATCGAAAGAGACCACCAGAACCTTTACCGAACGAGTCTCTTTTAATCTCAATCTAAGTCATATGCCGCCAGCAGCAAATGCGGAAGACCAGTGGCAGCGTTGCCCACAAGCCATCAGAGATGCCGCCTCTGATGTACTGGGTTTCTGTCGGCCACCACAAAGAAATCCCTGGTTTGATGAGGAATGTCGGCAAGCAGATGCATCAAAAGAAGAGACGTACAAGGCGGTGCTGCATAGGATGCCTAGAGCTGCTCGCGACTTCTTAGAAAGAAGAAAAAGGAGCATGAGAAGTGCTCGATTGAGGACTCTATTCTAGGAATGATATTTCAGTAAAAACACAGCCGGTTCTGAGGATATGGAAGGAGCACTTGTGCAGACTGCTAAGCCGCGACGATGATCAACATTCCGCTATCAAGCAGAATGAGCCATTCAAAAGTGACGATGATAGTCAAGATTCCCGTCAACCCGATCAGAATGAAGTGAGGATGCCGATATTAAGCTTAAATCTAAAAAGCTGCTGGAGCTGACGACTTAGCCACCGAACTTTTCATGGCCATCTGCATAGACGATGAATGGAGGTGAAGGCCGAACTAAACGGCCCAAGGACATCGACTTAACCACAAGAGTTCACTTACGGCGACTAAGACGGATGCATCATGTAGAACGAATTTATCCCAACGTTCCAGCCCGGATGGACGACTCAGTTAAGGACGACCTCGCTATAGGTGGCGCAAACAAATGGAGAGGGGCCTCAACCAACTTGGCGTGCGCAACTGGAGGCAGCTGGCTCGTAATATAGGTCCACCCAGACTGCAGGGCCACCTAAGTAAGTAAGTAAATAAAGTAAGCAGCACTTTTGCCACAAAAGTAGCATTGTGGCAGTATTGGTTAGGACGTAGGGAGTTTTCCTCGTACTATTCAAATTTTGACCTACATCCTTATAAGTCCAAGGCTCAATACGTCGTAGTTTATATGTCTTATATTACTAAACATCGTCTGCGTTCAGATGAAATTTCGAAGCTCGATAAAGAAAATAGTAAATAAAAGCGGACATAAAGTGGATCCTAGTGATACACCTGAGGATCGATATAATAGTATTAATAGTACAGCGAATGATGAAAAGCAATATGCATTTCTATCCTTTGGAAACAAATTGGAAATGGTTCAGAGTTTCTGTGTCAGTGTTCAGCAACAGTATCATTGCAACCCTAAGGTCTTCCGATTCCGATTGATTTGCACACAATAGGGAGTTCCGTTCCAGAAAATTAGAGACCTGATCATGAATGAGTTCCTCCATAAGCAAGCTTGGATATTGTCCTATTTTTTAAATCCATGATCGACGTGTAACAGAGTGTAGTACTTCACATTTATTGAATAATGTATATGTTGTATAATTTGTGTGCCTTGAAACCTCAAGATATCGAATTTTCTACACCGGAACACTCAAATCGATCAAACATTATAAAGCAATTAGAATCCGTATTCTTGCTTCGGAAAAATGTCAGTCAGCTGCTGTTTATAATCATCCACCCTTAGATCAATTCTCATTAGATGCAATCCCTAATTTGTAGACCGTACAGTGTGCCTCAACCATTGGCAAAACAAACTCCTGCGGTTGAGTGCCATTAGAAATCCTTTTTTAACAATTTAACCAAAATCAACCACCAAAGCGATTCTACCCAACCCAAACCCCTTTTATCCCCGAAAACAAAAAGACAACAGCTTGGATAAAGAGGTACACCATTACGAGCCACAATGAAGTCATTCTTTCAAAAATTACAGAGAATCCCATTGGATCACACGTCAGATGGTGCGTGGAAAGAGCGGAACACCCAAATCGATCGAGGACAATCCCTTCGCGCAACACACCTCAATGTGGGTCTTGTATTTCTTTACATTTCGGGCCTATTTCATACCACGTTTCACAAGAAGGTAATTTCGTGGTGATTCCGATGATGAATCGGTCCCCGTGGCCATTAGCCGACGATTATAAACAAATTTCCGCGCAGGAAATGGAAAATGAGCCTTTTGTTGCGTTTTGTTGTTCGGGAATTGAGCGATAAATATTATTTGTTGATGACTGAAACCAATAAGCGAATGAAGTTGGCCCTGGTGGTGTGGGACAACATCAAAGAAATTGGTTAACAAATAGAGGAACGGTGAAATCTTGATGAATTAATTTGGGTTCTTTCGCTTTCGATATCGTGTGCATGATCAATGGCCGGGAGTTGTGCCCAAGCCAATGGAAGACGGTTGGGAACATTAATATTTCTTTTAGGCAGGCGTTCAATGGGGGTGGTGGTGGTCTCAATTACTGTCGAACACGTATCTGATGGTCAGGCCTGAGACCGGGTGTCCATTGAGTGGAATAAAAGTTTCGCTTAATTTGTAATTAATCGCTTTTTATTCTTCGGGACTATCGGGAGGGTGGCATTGTTATTTCATCCGAAATTGGTTTGTTTGTTGGGGTTGAAGACTATGTTTAGTAAAAGAACGTAATTTTTTTATTGCCTGCTGTCATAAGTGATATCAGAAAATGTTATAGGATAGGCAAAAATTAATAACGTTACCAAAGGCATGCCATGCTTGTTTTATTTCTCTTATACATTCCCTAAACAATTCTTCATCTTACAGTTATTTATTTACAGCTATATGGGAAAGGGCGAAGGATTTGGAAGAACACCGTATCTACTACTACGTGGAAGCAAATGTGTAGGTCCAACGTTATGAAAGTTTTCTTTATGGACCCCTTTCAATATCGTCTTGAATAGCAACGCTCCCTAGATAACACTTACTTATTTAGATGGTGCTACAAGTCCGGGTGAAACTGACCCTCAACCAACAAGCATCTCCATTTAGCTCGGTCTTTACCTAATTGCATCCAGTTGCGCACTCCAAGTTGGTTGAGGCCCCCTTGAACTTGTGCGCTTGCGCTCTACTTCGTCGTCCCTCCGGGTAAGACTCGAAGACTCTAGGGCCGGAACGTTGGTGTCGATCGACTCTATATGTCTTAGCCATCCCAATTGCCTGACTAGCACAAAAAAAAAAAACACAGCGATTGGCAAGAGTTAGGTTAGGTTTTGTTAAAAGGGGTTAGCTGCAACGAATGAGCGCAGCCTGCACTCGGATCACAAACGGATCCATTGTGCTCCCCTGACGTGGAGTTTCCTGGTTGAAGATCTGCAAAGAGAGGAAAGAAACAAAATGGCTAGAATTCTATGTTAGTGGAACGGCCTCCTCTGAACCACCCTGAAGAAGTTATGAATTTCATGATGGTGGTTGGTGGCTTTTCAGACAGGTCGCCCAGATGGTTGAAGAAGTACTCTCCAAGGGCCGTTTTCCTGGTATTGCAGCGACTAGGGCATTTGCAGAGGAAGTGTTCCGAGTCCTCCTCAACGTCTGTATTGCTGCATCCTCTGCAGAGTCTATCTGTACTTAGCCGCATTCTCTTCCGGGTGGCCGCCAATAGGTTGTGGCCGGTAATGATACCTATGAGAAGCACCAAGTTTTGTCTATTTTGAGTGAGGATGTGCTTGGTTTTCATATTGTTATATTTTGTCCAGATGCTTCTGGAGACACGGCATGATGGGAGCGCTCTCCATCTTTCTTCTGCTTGTCGTTTGAAGTCAAGTGCTATATTTGATTTATCAAGTATTAGGGGAGGTAGTACTGAGCTTTGTACCATTGACAGGTCTTGTTCTGATCCCTTTCTTGCCAGTTCGTCCACCATCTCGTTCCCTGGAATTCCTTCGTGTCCTGGGACCCACCAGAGTGTTACCTGGTGGCACTGGATAAGCTTGTTAAGTTCCTTGCGGCAGCGTTTTATTAGCTTTGATTTTACCTGTAACCACGGATGAGATGGCCTTTATAGCAGCTTGACTATCTATGTAAATATCAATCACTATCCTAGCAATAAGTTTCGTGGATAGTATTCGTGCCGCCTCGGCTATCGCTAGGACTTCTGCCTGGAATACACTACTATGGTTCGGAAGTCCATAGTGTGATATAGCAATATCCGGTTCCAATGAGTAGATACCCGAACCCACTCCTTCGTTGGCAAGAGTTATTCTGCGCTTGATTTCTGCGCTGCTGTCGTCTTCAGATTTAATAGCTGAGCCAATGTAGACAAAGTCCCTAACTACGTCGGAGTTGTAGCTGCACGCTATGACGTTCTGTCCAATTCGTCGGTGTTGATTGTCCCTTCTTGTTGACATCGTAACTTGGTTTGCCCTCGTTTTTCGTTAAGCCCAGCTTGACCGCTACTGCTTCAATGCTTGCAAACGCATCGGTGAGTTTTGCCAATATTGTCGGAGTATGCAAGCGGTTGTACAGACTTTTGATAGATTGTGCCTTTGGTGTTGGCTTGTGAGTTCCGCACAATCCGTTAATGTACAATATCAAAAAAGACACATGACAGCGCGTCACCCTGTCTAAAACCTTTTCTGACGCCTAAGATCTCGGTGAGGTCATTACCGACCTTGATGGAGCAGCGAGCATTCTCCATCGGCATCCTGCACAGATGGACAAGTTTGGCAGGGATGTCAAAACCAGACATGCCTCCTTCTAGCTCTTCTCTTTAGATGCTGTCATAGGCGGGCTTGAAATCAATAAAGACATGATTAGTATCGATTTGGACTTCTTGGATTTCTTCTTGAGGAGACTGGTGCTTTTCTCAGTGGTTCTTCTTTGTTGCTCAGTTTGGTTTATCCGCATCCCTACCTTGGTTACAACAAGGCAATGATTCGAGTCTATGTTGGCTACTCGGAAAACCCGAACACCCAGAATACTGGAGGCATGTCTTGCGTCTATCGCAATATGATCAATTTGGTTGATCGTAACATGATCATTGAACCGGCATGTCTGCTTCTGAGTATTGAGATGAGGAAACCACGTGCATGCTATGATAACGTTTCGCTCCACAGCGAAATCAATTAGCCTTATCCCTTAACCCTTAGTTCTCCTTTCCTATTTTGGCGTTAAAATCGCCCAATACGTTGTATTTAGGACATTGCTCGTATGTTTTGTCGAGGAGCTCGTTGAAGCAATCTTTGGTGGCAGGGTCCTTTTGTTCCGTGGGGGCATGAGCATATCTTGGGCTTATGTTAGCGAATTTAGCCCTGATCTAGATTGTCATAATACGCTCGCTCACGTGTCGGAAGCTTAAGACTTCTTGCCTAAGTCTGCTGCGTATAACAAATCCGCATCCATATAAGCGCTGCTTGTTGTCTCTGTAGCAATCACCGTAGAAGAAGTCACAGTTGTTCTTCCTCTTTTTGCCCGGCCCATCCCATCGCACTTCCCGGATGGCGGTTATATCTGCTTTATAGCAGTCTAGGGTGTCAGAAGTTGGCCCTACGGCATAAGCCCCAACCGGGAGGACCAGTTCCTTTTGTTGTACCTGTAAGACGCGGGCCGGGTACACCGGTGCCAGTAGTCGACTACGAGAGTATGAGCGCTGCATGCCGTTGGCCCATTAAGAGCTCGTCCGCCAATATCTCTATTCCAAGGTCCTGACCAACGTTAGAAATTCCTTACGACCTGTGATCCGAATACGTCGAAGCAGCTCGCGCAAGGTATTCTCTAAGTTCAACCTAACTGGAATTATAGACGCCACCGTTGACCCCGTCTAGGGAATTCATCCGCTGCCGTCTTGAACAAGAAGAAAAGCTCTAATGAGAAAGCACTCTTCCCCCTCTAACGGGGCTGGTTATCCATTTCTCGGATTAAGGTACTAGACACCCAGCGGTCACTACGTGAAGGTTGAGAGTAGGAGTTAATAGGCCTAGGCTAAGTGAAAACGCTTGTGTTTTCATATTATCACATGCACTACCATTTCAGCAGCTAATAGGGCACCTGAATTTTAATCCCAAAGGATTCCTGACTGAGAAGTTGAGCAAAACCTCATTACTACACCAGTGAAAACCGTCTAATGGAACAACTTATTGATTTTGGAATGTAATATCGAATGAGGAGTAGGATTGGGTTGAAAATCAAAATAATTTCCTATATGTTTATGGGAGCCCTACTAGTATTCAGAACCGCCGTAGTCCTGAGACGAAAGTCTTGGATGCGATGAGATGTACATCTTCTTCTTCCTTTTATCAGCGAGGCTATGATCCGAAAACAAGGGATCACAGCCCTCCCACTTCACCGCATTTCTACTGATCCGCCTGTGGGGTTCGCCTATTTGACCTCAGAAAATATAAGCAGGCCTGCCGATTTTGGATCACTCGGTTACTGAGGCCAATGAAATGCCGATGCCGTCGCATTTGTCTGATCCAGGCGTTTATAGGCCTGCCTTTCCTACATCGCGATGTCTTTGGAACGTTCATAGATATTGCCTTTTTAACAGGGTTCAAATGATCTCTTCTTTGAACGTGGCAATACCAGCTGAGCCGGTCGCGCTCTAATTTGTGTACGATGGTTTCCTTGATGTGAAAGCTTCCACGGATCTTCGAACTTCTTATTCGATCAAGCTTGGTCACTCCTGCTGTCATGCGAAGCATCTTCATCTCAGCTGCCGTTAATTTACTCTCATACTTTTTGTACATCGTCCAACATTGTGAACCGTATGTGAGCGCTGGACGTACAACTGCGGTGTAGAGCCTTCCTTTCAACTTAGGGGGCATTTTTCTGTCACAGAAGATAGCGGAATTTTCTCGCCACTTCATCCACCCTACGCTTACACGATGATTGATGTCGTCATCACAAGTTGCTTTGCTATTGATCATAGATCCCAGATATTTGAACTTTTCGCACTTGGGAAGCACTGTTCCATTCAAATAAATGTCTGGAATAGGCCTGAGTGGATCAGAGAACGGGCAGCACAAGTACTTTGTCTTTTTTGAACTAATGCGATACCCATTTCCCTCCAAAACGTCCACCCACACATCAAGTGCTCGTTGCAGGGATGTAGGATCCTCACTTATGATGGCTCCATCGTCAGCAAAGAATAACTGATGTACCTTGGGGTCCATCACTTTACCTTCAAGCAGATAATCAAGGACTGTAATAACGAGTAAAGGACTTAAAACGCTTCCCTGGTGCACCCCGACTTTGATTCGGAACTCTTCGGTTACTCCAGCGGGACATCTTACTTTTGTCTTTGCTCCTTCGTACATGTCCATGATCATCTGTACATAGGTTTCTGGAACCCCTCGATGTCTTAGCGCCACCCATATCAGATCTCGTGGTTGTCTGTCGAATGCCTTTTCAAAGTCAACCAATACAATATGCAAATCCCTTAAGGAATCACGATGTTTTTCCATTATGATCCTTATACTTTGGATTGCATCTGTGGTTGATTTACCCGAGACAAACCCGCACTGATCATCAGATAGCCGTATTATTTTTCGCAGTCGGCCACCTAATACCCGCTCAACGATCTTCATGGTGTGTGACATCAGCTTGATCGAACGGTAGTTATCACAGTTTCGCGTATCACCCTTCCTTTTGTATACAGGGAGGAGGTAACTTTCCCTCCATTGATTCGGCATTGGATCACCTCTCACGAATTTGGAGATAAGAATTCTGAGCCATCTGAACCCGATGTCTCCCATCTTTTTCCAGAACTCAGAGGGTATTTCGTCTGGCCCAACCGCTTTTCGTTTTTTGGAGTATTTGACCGCCTCACTAACTTCTTCGACTGTAATGTCGGGTGCGATGAGATGTACATATCCGTATGTATATTGTACGCCGATTTCAACTCTCTTTTATAAAAACAAGAAAACCTATCGATTTATTGGACTAAAATGTAAAAATAACGTATAAATGTCTTCATCTCCTCTGGCATGACAACTTTCTTTTGATTAAGTTTTTCACAACATTTTGCTATAAATGGGATTCAATCTTATTAATTACGCGTATTATTTTGCTTCTGGAATCATCTGAGGACTATTGGCATGGAAATCGTTTTGCACGTAGCCTAGAGAGAGAAGACCATTGGTGTCAAATCACAAGATCTCGTCGGCCAATTTGTGCCACTCAATCGAGAGACAATCACCCTACTCCTCCTGCAGCTGAAACAGGCACCTTAATGTCAAATAACCATTTTCAAAATTTGTTGGCACTGTGGCGTCTAAAAATGTTTAATTTGGAATTCTTACATGCTTAAAAATTCTTGAAATCAATTATTTTTTTATTTAAAACAAAAATCACTAAATTGTGCATAAGCGGCGACAGTAGTGTGAAGGACTTTTGAAGGACAATTTCCCCGGCTATACTGCCCAATAGCCAGCAGCCCTTAACTGCGAATAAATAGCTGACATAATAGTCGGGTGAGGGAGGTGATCAAATACTCAAAAAACGAAAAGCAGTTTGGTACCTCAAAAATTAATTCGAGCTTGAAGATCACGAAATGCCAATAAGTAAATACGAAAATTCATTTATTTTTTTATGTCTTGGTATTAACAATATTCACAAAATAATTTGTTCAGCTATGGCATTACCGTTAGCCCAGTTAAATAAATACTTTATCAAAAAATAAGTCTATGTAAATAAAAATGAAATGCTGTTCGTTGGTCATCGCATCACTTGAGAACGGCTGGACCGATTTGGCTCATTTTCTTTTAAAATGTTCGTACTAGTCCGAGTAAGGTTTCAACTGAAAGAAAAATTGGAAAAGTTGCCCGCAAAATTCGGGTTAAACTGAAAGTCCTTTTTACTTACTTAGGTGGCGCTACAGTTCGGGGTGAACCTGGGCCTCAACCAACAAGCCTCTCCATTTAGCTCGGTCTTTAGCTAATTGCCTCCAGTTGCGCACTCCAAGTTGGTCGAGGTCCCCTTGAACTAGTGCGCGCCACCTACGGCGATGATTCCCTCTACTGCGTCGTCCCTCGGGGTTAGATTCGAAGACTCTGCGGGCCGGAGCGTTGGTGTCCATTCGCTCTACATGTCCAAGGCATCTCAGACGTCCAATACGCAGTTTTTTGACTAGGTCGATGTCGCTGCACAGCTCGTATAGTTCGTGATTGAATCTTCTCCCCCAAAGCTCATCAACGCAAATGGGACCGAAAATCTTACGAAGAATTTTTCTCCCGAAGCGACTAAGGATATCTTCATCCTCTTTTAATAAAGTCCATGTTTCAGCGCCCTAAACCAGGACTGGGATGATCAAGGTCTTATATAGAGTCTCCTTAGTTGTTCGAGATAGGGCTTTACTGTTGAATTGCCTTATAAGCCCAAAAAACAGCGATTGGCGAGAGTTATTCTTCGCTGCTTGATTTCTGCGCTGATCTTGTTTGTAGAATTTATAGCAGAGCCAAGGTAGACAAAGTCCCTTACTACCTCGAAGTTATAGCTGCCCACTGTGACGTTTTGTCCAATTCGTTGGTGTTGGCTGTCCCTTCTTGTTGACAGCATATACTTGGTTTTGCCCTCGCTTATCGCTAAACCCATTTTGGCCGCTTCCGCCTCAATGCTTGCAAACGCACCGGTGACAGCGCGCTGAGTTCTTCCGATAATGTCTATATCGTCGGCGTATGCAAGCAGTTGTACAGACTTGTAATAGATTGTGCCTTCGATTTTGGCTTGTGAGTTCCGCACAATCCGTTCAAGTGCAATATTAAAAAAGTTACATGACAGCGCGTCACCTTGTCTAAAACCTTTTTTGACATCGAAGGTCTCGATGAGCTCATTAGCGACCTTGATGGAGCACCGAGCGTTCTCCATCGTCATCATGCACAGACGGACAAGTTTGGCAGGGATGTCAAAACTTGACAAGGCTTTATATAGCTCTTCTCTATAGATGCTGTCATAGGCGGCCTTGAAATCGATAAAGAGGTGGTGAGTATCAATTTGGAATTCTTGGGTTTTCTCCAGGATCTGCCGAAGTGTGAAGATTTGATCGATGGTGGACTTTCCTGGCCTGAAACCGCACTGACAGGGTTCAATCATGCTGTCCATAAAAGGTTTCAGGCGTTCACACAATATCGCAGAAAAGATCTTGTATGCGATGTTGAGGAGAATGATGCGTCTATAATTGGCGCATTTGAAGGGGTCTCCTTTCTTGTGGATCGGGCAAACGATGCTGAGGTTCCATTCATCAGGCATACACTCGTCTGACTAAATCTTAGAGATGAGTTGGTGTATGCACCCTACCAATTCATCACCAGCTGCCTTGAAAAGTTCGGCCAGTAAGCCGTCAGGTCCAGCAGCCTTGTTGGATTTTAGCTTGGATATTGCTATTCTCACTTCGTTTTGGTCAGATGGACGGAAATTTTGACTATCATCGTCTATGTTGAATGGTTCATTCTGCCTGACAGCTGGATGTTGGTCTTCGTCGCCATTATACAGTCTGCAGAAGTAGTTTTTCCATATTCTCAGCACCGACTGTGATTCTACTACGAGGTTTCCATTTTCATCTCTACAGGTTTCTGTACGGGTATTGTTGCTCAGATTGGGATATCCGCATTCGTACCTTGCCTACAACAAGTAATGATCCAAGTCTATGTTGGCCGCTCGGAAGGTACGGACATTCAGAATACTGTAGGCATGCCTTGCGTCGATCGCAATATGATCAATTTGGTTGATCGTTTCATGATCATTGGACCGTCATGTCTGCTTATGAATATCGAGATGAGGAAACCATGTGCTTGCTATGGTGATATTTCGCTCCACAGCGAAATCAATTAGCCTTAGTCCGTTATCAGACGTGGTGTCGTGTAGGCTATGTTTACCGACTGCCCTACCAAAGACGTCCTCCTTTCCTATTTTGGCGTTAAAATCGCCCAATACGAGGCTTTTGGTTGTTTCGGAACCATCGATTTTTTACGTGGTAGGGAAGTTACCCCGACGGCACAACCCCCAACCTGGAGGGCCAGTTCCTAAATTATTCCCCTAGGACGAGGGGCCGGGTACACCGGTGCCAGTAGTCCACTACGTGAGTATGAGCGCTGCCGTTGGCCCATTAAGGGCTCCACCGCCACCATCTCTATTCCAATGTCCTGACCAACATTGGAAATTCCTTACCGAACTGTGATCCGAATACGTCAAAGCAGCTCGCGCAAGGTATTCACTAAGTTCAACCTTACTCGAATTATAGACGCCACCGTTGACTCCGTCTAGGGAATTCGTCTGCTGCCGCCTGGAACAGGAAGAAGTGCTCTAGTGAGAAAACTCATATACAATATACTACATTTTACTGATGAAATATAGGGCACACGCTCACAAGGTGAAAACAATCTTCTTTGGATTTTAGTTTGCACAGTAAACAGAACTTATGAAAACTTCCGTTGTAAAGGGTCCCATTCATAGCAAGGAGCACGCATCTTATTTTGTATATAAGAGATATTTATTTGTAATTTAAACAGCCTCTGAAATAATTGATCTTTAGCTGACTGCGATCTCCTATCAGACTCATTTATTTCACGGATAATTCTATACAGCTGCTCTTTTAAAAGGTGCAAATTACTTGACGTCGTATTTAAGTCCACTCCCTATGCATTTCAAAAATTTCGCCATTTTACCATCCAAGAAAAGTTTTTATTTTTGTAAGTCGTGTTTAAGCGAGAAATTTGATTATGTAATCAGATTGTATACAGTTTTGGTAAGTCCGTTTATAGATGTATGTATGTAGAGGTAGGTTGAAAATCTTCTTTAAAAGGTTAGTGTGAAAACGTTCAACTGGATCAAAGTCATCCATTTCATAAACTTGTGCAGCGTAGCATAATGTTGGTTTCGTAACTGCATCAAAGACTTTATATTTTGCTGAGAGCAAGATATGGTCGCTTGAAAATATTTCTTTTAAATTAAATTTATCAAACTTAGGCAAGAAGCAGCTTTCAAAGTGAGATGTTTTCCAAAATCCAGTCTAAAGTTTAGTTCTACTCCCAAATCGCTGTATTTTTTTATCACTGGGCGCCGTGGCGTAATTGGTTAGTGTGTCGGATCACTACGCGAGGTTCCAAGTTCGAATCCCAGAAAACACCAAAGAGTTTTACCACGGTCCCACCTCTCGCGAGCGTCTGACAAATATCCGAGAGTATTGTTGTCACGAAAAAGCTTCTCAAATCGCCGTTCGGATTCGGCACTAAACTGTAGGTCCCCTCCATTCGTGTGAAAAATATAACGCACACAACATGAGTGGTTGCGAGAAGCTAGGCCCTAGTAGTTAAAGAGCTGTTGCGCCAAATATTTGATTTTTTTTTAAGACGACTACCGACGTTTTTTAAACCAGTTGTGCCTTACATTACTGCGAGCGTTTAGTAAAAAACCATTATTTTCGATTTGCTGGTGTTGATAATAAGTCCCCACTTCTTACAGTATGCATCCAAAGAATTCTCCAACGCTTTTGTGATCAGATCCCCTCTTTCGCCTCCTTCTCGAGTACGACAGTCAAGCGTGGTCCTCCCTTTCAGCGAGTTCATGTATCCAGAATCGAAAACGTTTAACATTGTTTTCTTAGATTTGCTCTTCAATGGAACGACCTTGTTATCCTACCTCAATACCAAGACCGCCTCAAACTCATTAACTTGTATACCCTTAAGGAACGCAGGGACTTAGCACACAGTCTCTTCATTCATCAACTCCTCTCAGGTTCTGTCAATTGCACGTCCTTTTACAGCTCTATTTTCTTTAACACAATCCCCCGTTATTTACGGTGCCCTCACCTCTTCTACGAGTATCTATCGACCCACTGCACCTCTTATGGCTCCAATAAACCAATCTCCCGTATGCTGCGAGAGGTTAGCTTAAGCCTTACAGTTGTCGATTTCGAACACAGCGTTTCCCGCCTTAAACTCGATCTCCTTCATCAATCTTAGGTTTCAAGTTATTATAGTTCAAGTTTGTATTAAACCGAATAAATGGAGACATTCCCTCCACCAAAATTAAATTAAATTTATGGGTATTAGAGTGTATTTATAAAACGAAATTTAACAAAATTTAAATAAAATATTTGAAGCTTTCGTTCAGAGTTGATTTTTTAAAAGTTTAATTATTCTATAAGTTTCCTAATAATGCTAATATCTACAAAACACTTAATCAAAGCTTCTAATTTGTGAGATTCCCAATTTCAGGAGAAGGTAAGACTTTCGTGTGATCCAAAAGTCAAGAGGTAGACATATTAAAAAAACAAGAACTCTAATCTAATTAAAAACCTTCACTCTAGAGGCGTTAACAAAACCTCCCCAGAATAAATACAATTAGGAAAACTTAATTTCTTTATTTTAACAATTCGTCCGGAGGTGTTGGTTTTTTATTTGTTTCTTCCGTATGATGGTCTATACCCGCACTGATGCTTCATCCGTTCATTTTCCCAAATAATTTCAAAACTTAATAGCGTGCATCGCACAATGCTCATGTTTACGGTAATTTGTAAATTAATTCCAGTTTCGGGGTCCAAACGACTAATGAGCGTTTAACGCAGCACATCGCCGTTGCATGCAACGATCAAAACAAAACAGACGCGATCAAATGTCAGCGCTGGTGGTCCGTATTACGACGAACCGCGACTACAACGACTTCGACTTCCATCCATCGGATGCGGACAAAGATCTCTTTTCGTAATCATAAAGGTGATATTTTGATTGGCCGCTTTGGGGGAATTGGATGCGCCATCGACAACAACGACGATGACGACGGTTTGGGGGGGCCGACTCTCTTGAGCACTGAGTAAGAGTTTACCGTGGAACGTTTGGATATGATTAATGGATTGTGCCTGGTTGTACGCGATATCGAATCGTGTGTTGTGTCGATCTAATTAGTTGCAATTATTCGATGTGAATTTAAACTGATAGAGATGTTAAGTGAAGAAACAGGCGTCTTAGAAGGAAACTATAATGAAGTGAAAGGGTGGCGGGAGAAATGGTATTTACTTAGAGATATGAACCTTAAGTTTTGTATTTTAAAACTAACGTGAAAATGCTTTGTAAATATGGTAAAGGCAACACCTCGCGGGTATTAATAACTTTTTCTCACCATTTATGAATTTCAATGTAGGTAAGGTTTAAAAAAAAAAAAAAGCATTTATCTTCTTTAGTTTTGACAGTTTCAGAAAATCTCACAGCTTTTGATTACCCTATTCTTCTCACGACCAAAATATTAACATATTTCGAAATGAGAAAGGTGTATGAGACCAATTTACTAACAAGGGCCTCCTTGGAGCAGAATCTTCTAATTTATTCTTAAGATTTATTAGTGAAAAAAAAGGAATTGATAGTTCGTAGTCTTCCTCCCCTTATCTAACAAGAATAGCAACAAATACACTAGAAAACCTTGTGTGACAGTCTTCTATGTATTTGATAGATTCATCAAATTAGACCACGAATTCATGACATTGTACAAAAGGCAGGAAACACTGTCTTGTTCTACCTTGGAAATCTGTCTGAAACCCTTTATGAGTCCGGAAGGGGCTCTCTGTTGATTTGAGCTGCATTAAATTGTTATAGGTATTGCGATGAGAACTACACCTATAGGGTCTGGAGGCTATCCACAACCTGCTTCGGCTAGATATCTTTACGGAAGCTTCTGCGGCTGTAAGTGTCAATCAGAAAGATGGAGACTTATTATCTTTTACCTCTATGCTTCATTTAAAACTTACAATATATGTAAATAAAAAGTTTAAGTTTAACATTTATTTATTCATTTATTTTATTTATGTTTTTTCTTGTAGTTAAATTGTTTACTATATTACAAAAAAAAAGTTTTCATATATGATATATTATATTATCTTAAATACTATAAAATCAAAGTCGATTTTCCTTGTGAACACCGTATCTCGAAAACAACTAGACATAGGTGCTTGAAATTTTGCACAGTTATTCCTTATTTTGCCTAGATGCGAGATAGGGAGGGATTTTCCGAAATTCAAGGTCTAAGTGGCATAAAGGGGATTGAGATCGAATTTTCCATCTGTAAATATTGAATCCACAGCCGTAACTCAGTACTGCCTCTCCGGATTAAAAAAAATAAAAAATAGGTGAATTTAGTATACATTCGCCGCCGGCGCCGATTCATTTAAGGTATAAAACATCCTTCTGCGTTGTCCTGAAACTGAGCAATGCTAAAAGCAATAAATCAAATCATCGCCCACAATTTTCCTTCAGTGGAGATCACGGCCAGCAATTATGCACCAGTGGCTATAATTGTAATAGTATGTGTGTGTGAGTATATGGGCGCGCTATCCCATGATTATGTTTTGATCTTCAGTGTTCGATCTCTTCTATGTTACAGTTAAAATTGAAAAAAAATATTATCAGTTAAGATATCCATGTGCTATCAAAACTTAATGCAATTAAGAGACTTGGGAATATAAGCGTAGGTACATATGTATATACACACTGAGAGAAAAACCAACATAAAATCAAATAAAACAACTTTAAATTAAAGTAAAATCGGAATGATTTGGAACCAAACGCGAAAATTTGTAAATCAAAGCAGTACAAATTTAAAAAAGAATCGTAGTTAAAATCAGTTGAAATTAAATACGACTTAACTTCAAATCAAAGTAGTTAAAATAATAGATTTAAATGTGTTGCAGATAAACTTTTCATATGTATAACTTTAAATTTAGTGCGGTATGTACTT
Organism: Brachypalpus laphriformis; assembly: GCA_945910035.1. NCBI lineage: Eukaryota > Metazoa > Arthropoda > Insecta > Diptera > Syrphidae > Brachypalpus > Brachypalpus laphriformis. The sequence goes on from OX246754.1 coordinate 287,343,722, forward strand.
ACTGTTGAGTTATACTCCGATACTTCTCCAAATAAAAAAAATTAAAGACTTTTTCCGAACTTCTAGAAACTGATTTTCTTTAATTTTCCTGTAAAATATTTCGGTAAATTCATACATATATGTACATTGCGTTGTGTCTTACGTTTTAGTCTTTCTTTTTTATTTTTATTTTTATTTTTTTATTTGTTTCAAAATACAAATTATTTTAAATAACTTTGTACAAAATTTTAATTAATTTTTAAAGGGAAAAAGGGGGAAATTGAAATTCGAATAAGGCACGATCACGTGCAACTTGTAAAAAGGCCAAATCCCATCCAAATTCCAATTAGGCGCGAGCATGTGCAACTTGATGAGAGAGAGAAAGCTATTTTCCTTAATGCATGTTGCAATCTGTCCCTTTTAGATCGATAGATTATTTTATCGATTTAAGTGGTACCAAGTTTGCTTAACACTCCCCCCTGGTAACTGGGTGAAGGACCCGGCTTACCACCCTCTTCGAACTTGCGAACGTCCAATACCGCCAGTTTAACAGCCGGACGGGTGTAAATACCTCCAGAGGTTTGCACAACTGCGCTACGTACTGTATCGTCTTTTCCAGCTATCACCTTAAGAACTTTTCCCTTTGGCCAAGATTTTCTCGGATTGTTGTAGTCTACGACTATGACAATATCTCCTTCCTGCAACTGCCTCTGTGGTGTAAACCACTTGGTACGTCGGGTCAAATCAGGTAAGTATTCACGAAGCCATCGTTGCCAAAAGGCTTGCGCGTACTTTTCAGCGGCTACCCAATTTCGTCTTATCGCAACTCCATCATCTATTGGCTCAGCCATCAGTCGTTCTTCATTAGGATAGCCGATCAGCAAATGATTGGGGGTGAGAGCTTCAGTACTCTCACAATCGATTGGCACATAGGTAAGGGGTCGCGAATTCACAATGCTCTCCCCCTCCGTCATCATGCTCAATAATAGTTCGTCGCGAGGATTGCGTGTTGGCGATATTTCAGCGAGTGTTTGCTTAACCGATCGAATCATACGTTCCCAACACCCACCCATGTGGGGCGCTGCTGGCGGGATGAAGTACTACTTTAACTCCAACTCAAATTCTTTAGCTACTGCGCGTTTGTTTAAGTCTCTTATTGCCTGCTTCAACTCTTTACTGGCACCTCTAAAATTTGTTCCGTTGTCAGAGTATACTTCCTTTGGCATTTCTCGTCTTGAAATGAATCTTCTGAAACCCAATATGCAGGAATCACTGGAAAGGCTGTGGACTATCTCGATGTGGATTGCTCGTAAGGTGAGGCAGGTAAGTAACATACCTCATCTTTTCTCTAGACGCCTCCCGATTTTTACATAGAGCGGTCCGAAATAATCCACTCCTGTGTACGAGAATGGTCTCTGGAATGGCTGGAGACGGGCGTGTGGTAGTTCAGCCATACGTGGGGGTTGCGGAGCGGCTCGTCTGTTCTTGCAGTGTTGACAATCTTTTATGACTTTCCTTAAAACACGTCTCAAATTTGGAATGAAGTAGTATTGTCGGAGTTCGTTCACTACGGTTTCGTTGAAGAGGTGATAAAATTTATTGTGAAATTCGTTTACGATAAGGAAAGTGATTGGATGCTGTTTTGGTAGAATAATTGGTCTTTTAGTTTCCATAGGCACGTTCTTTATTGCATCGATTCGTCCAGCAATACGAATCACACCATTTTTATCTAAATATGGAGAAAGAGTATAAAGGGGACTGGTTTTGCTAATATTGACCTCACACTCGGATCTTGCTGCGTTGGCTACGGCTTCGTACTCGTTTGGAAAACTCTCCTTCTGACATTGTTTGTAGAGCAAAGCCTCAGCTGCTTCCCTCTCGTCTTGGATAAATATCGGTGGCCTTGCAGGTTTTCGCCATCTGCGAGCAAAGAATTTGATGTAGCGATAAATAAACATTAGTGTCTTTAAAAGACATTTCCATCTTGAAAAGCGGTTATAGTCCAATACAAATGAGGGTGGTGTCTCGCGGTGAATAAAACATTCCTTTACTTCTTCACTGCCCTCATCATACGTAGGGACTTCCGAGAGTTTTGCTGCTAGAAGAAGTGGATTTTGGTACAGGAAGTCTGGTCCAGTATACCATCTGGCTGAAGAGCTGAAGTCACAATTACTTTTATACTTCGAGGCATCGTCAGCAATGTTCTCTTTGCTGGAGACCCAATTCCAATTATTTGCGTTCGAACTTTCAAGTATCTCGCCAATACGGACGGCCACAAAACTTTTGTATTTTTTACTGCTTGATCTTATCCAACTGAGGACAACTTGAGAGTCTGTCCAAAATGTTAAACTTTCGAAGTGGATTGTGTGTCCACTCAGAATAAATTTCGAGAGTCTAACTCCTAGCACGGCCGCTTCAAGCTCAAGCCGGGGTATTGAGAGTGTCTTGATGGGAGCTACTTTCGTCTTTGCACTGATGAGCGAACATTCAACTTCGCTTTCCGTAGAGACTCTAATATAGGCGACGGCAGCAATAGCTTCTTCACCTGCGTCCACGAATACATGCAACTCAACGCGGCTTCCATTTCCAAATTGAAGATTCGTAAGATATCCTCTTTTAATGGTTACGTCTCTTATTTTAGGAATCAGGCTCAACCATGTCTTCCATCTTTGAAACTGTCGGTCTTTGATCTTCTCGTCCCATCCTACTCCAGAGCGCCAAATCTCCTGGAGAATGATTTTAAGATGAACTGTGATGTTGGCAATAAGACCAAGAGGGTCGAAAATGCACATGAGTGTCCTCAATACCTGGCGTTTCGTTGGGACTTGTCTGCCGTTTATTAAGGCGTCCTGCAGTTTACTTGACTTGAAGGTGTAGACAAACGTGTCTGTGCCTGAAAACCACCACATACCCAGCAGCTTTTCGAAATCATTTTGAGCATAATCCATAAAGGGCTTGTTACCTTTTGAAGCTTTGTACTGCAGAGTGCTTAAAACGTTTGTAGAATTCGAGATGAAATTTCTAATTTCAAAACCCGCTTGCTTGTGGATGTGTATCACGTTTGTTGCCAAGGCTACCGCTTCTTCTTCCGTGTCTACGCTGTCTAGCCAATCATCCACGTAGTGGTTTTCGATGATCGCCTTTGCTGCTCTGGGGAACTGATTTTCAAATCTACTAGCGTTTTTGTTTTTTATGAATTGAGCGCAAAAGGGTGAACAAGTAGATTCGAATGTCCTAACCTGCATCTGGTACACCTCAACCTTTCCATCTTCTACATTCCGCGACAAGAACCTTTGAGCATCTTTATCCTCTTCGAGAATCTTTACTTGATGAAACATTTCGCACATATCACCTGATATCGCGATCTTCTTTTCGCGAAATCGAAATAATACTGATGGCAGTGCTGGTACAGTATCTGGTCCTGTCATTAGACACGAGTTCAGAGAAACTCCTCCAACTTTCGCTGCCGCAGACTATTCTCAATTTATCAGGCTTATTAGGGTTTATGACAGGAAATATAGGTAAATACCAGATTCGCGAGTTGGAGTTATTCACCTCATTCTCATTTAGCTTTCTTGCGTACCCTTTCTCTAGATATTCCTTGATTTGTTTATTAAGCCTTTTAGCTAATTGAGGTTGGTGTAGAAGGCGTCTTTCAAGACAGCGTAATCTTCTTTCAGCCATAGCTTTAGTGTCCGGTAGATGAATATTATCATACTTCCACAGCAGGGGTACGGCATAACTATTCCCCAAGAAAGTAGTTTTTTCCTCTAATAATTGCACGGCTCTATAGTCTTCGTCCGAGAGTGTTCGCTTTGTGGGCTTGGTGCCTGAACTTTCTAGGGAGAAATATTGTTTTACTGTTTCATGCATCTGTGAGTCCAATTTGTTTTGACAGTCACAAAGGTGAATATTAATATTTGCATCTGTGTCTTTTTTCAGTTCAGTACCAGCCGAAGCAACGCCAAAAAGAGTCCATCCTAACCTGGTTTTAATTGCTGCCGGCTGCGAGTCTTCACCCTCCCGAGTTTTCAGAGGCATACCTAATCGCCAATGTTGAAGGCCAAGCAGGATTTGCGGCCTCGCATTCGAATATGATTTTATTGGTAATCCCTTCAAGTGGGCGTATTGTTGTATCAGGCTGCTTATATCCAGTGACTGTGTCGGAAGATCTAGGGACTTGACTGTATGTGCATTTGGAAGTGAATATTTATGATTGCTATTTTGGCCTGAAATCTCGAATGTAATTTTCATAGATGAGTCCTCTCGGCGGTGAGTGTTGGCAGTCCACCTTAAGCATAAAGGTTCCTTATCGCCATTAGCACCGAGTGCAAACGCCAATTCTTCATCAACAAGAGTTACTGAAGATCCATCATCTATGAAGGCGAAAGTGTCTAAAGAGTTGTTGTTGTAGTGCAATGTCACGGGAACAATTTTAAATAACGACAATGCAGCGCTCGGACGAAGGGTTGTACCACTGTAGTAGGCTTCCTGAGTTCCATTGCTTGCGGTTGGCTGGTTTGTCTTTATATCGCCATTGTACTTGATTTTTGGTTGAATGTAGAAGTGCATTATGCGCGAAATGTGGACATGAAGCCAGCGATTTGCAATCACCCTTACAAGCAGGGCACTTATTATCTTCTAGAGGCTTTGTTTCTTGATGTACGTTGATAATAGCCTTTGTCCTCTTGTTCAGCCTTTGTTCAGACGAGTGAGGAACCGTTAACGTGACCTCTGACGCACCTCTTGCATACTTCGCAAGCCAATCGTTGAATACCGACAGGTCAACAAACGAAACAGTCTGCTTAAACATGCCCCAGTTTAGTTTTATTTCTGAAGGTAGCTTCTCCATCAGCTCTTGCAGCAAACAAGGGTTGTTGAGATGGGCATAAAGTCCGGTAGCTTCCATCATACGACATATATTATCCACCTCGAGGGAGAAATTAATTATGGTTTCTAACCTGTCATATTTTGGTGCGGGCTCATTTCTAATCTTCCTTAAAAGCGATTGAATAATTATCTCGGGCCTACCGAATAACATTTGTAACGTGGTTATCACCCCATCGACCTGATCTGGATGCAGGAGTCTGAACTGCACTGCTTCGAGTGCCTTCCCTTTCAAGCATCGTTGGAGCCGAATCATATTCTCATTGTTGCTGAACGCGCAAGCCTGCGATGAATTATTCCACCAGCTTATAAAGAGCGGCCACTCTTCTGGTCGTCCTGAGAATTGAATCTGCTCTTTTGACATTAACTGTCTAGCAGATATCTGGGACTTGCTCAAAACTGGAGCTATACCCATTGTACCTATTCCCTTTTCACCCCGTCTTGCGCTCGGTCTTGCCTCTGATGAATTGTTTTGTGCGTTATTATTTACACTTGCACCTGTTCCCTCCTGCACCCACTCATGAACACGGTCACTGACACTATACGCTGTCGCGACTGATTCCTGGTCGTGGTCGTCTGTGGAGCATTGTTCAAGGATGGCATATTTTTTATCGATGTACTCGCAATCACGCTTTTCCTGTAGTTGTCGCTCTTCTTCTATTCTTTTTAATTGTAATCTGGATTTTCTTGTACTCGATGCTGTAGCTACAGAGTTGCTTCTTGACTTGATGATGACTCGGTCCTTTTTATTTGCGACCGGTCTACACAGCCCTTGCAATGGAATATTACCGTCCACGGAAGTAGCATCCTTCGAAGAAACTTGGATGTTGACGTCTACAGCAGCAGCGTTATCTTTTGATTTGTCCTTCAAGGCTGAATCATGAACTGCTTTAAGCTTGATAATGCAATCGCTGCAGTGCCAATCTACGTTCTCCACTTCCTGAGAAACCCCAACGCAAGAAAAATGAAACCAATTTTCACACGTGCCGCACTCTACCATAGAGTGATGTACAGCGGTACATTTTTTGCAATTTTGAGCATTTGATGACGAAGATGTGTGAGCATTGCGAATAGTTGACCTATCTCTACTATGACTACTATAATTACGAGGCATACTGGCTCACCTTGTGCCAATCGGATGGGAATGATGATGTTGTTCTTTGACGAAGACGATGATGATAATCTGATGTTGAACCAGCTAAAGATGAGGATTACGATGATCACAGCCGATGAAGAAGACGATGATGATGTGAAGCAGTTCGTCCACGTGCTGTGACTTTGTTGTTCGTTTAAAACGAAAATTAAAGGATGTTGAGTTATACTCCGATACTTCTCCAAATAAAAAAAATGAAAGACTTTTTCCGAACTTCTAGAAACTGATTTTCTTTAATTTTCCTGTAAAATATTTCGGTAAATTCATACATATATGTACATCTTTCTTTTTTATTTTTATTTTTATTTTTTTATTTGTTTCAAAATACAAATTATTTCAAATAACTTTGTACAAAATTTTAATTAATTTTTAAAGGGAAAAAGGGGGAAATTGAAATTCGAATAAGGCACGATCACGTGCAACTTGTAAAAAGGCCAAATTCCAATTAGGCGCGAGCATGTGCCACTTGATGAGAGAGAGAAAGCTATTTTCCTTAATGCATGTTGCAATCTGTCCCTTTTAGATCGATAGATTATTTTATCGATTTAAGTGCTACCAAGTTCGCTTAACACTTACATTAAATGAAAACCAGCATTGAATCAATATAATGTTAGATTAATGTAAATATGGTAGTTACTGAATTTAAATGTGTGACCAAATATATTTTAATATCATTTACTTCGTTTTTAATATGACACTCTTTTGAATGGTAAATGAAACAAGGGCGAAAATGCATATGTATGTATACAGCTATGTATATAGAAATATAAATATGTGATGACATTTTTTTTTTAATAAATATTTATTACGGCTTAAGATGTTCATGTAAATTTTACATATATGTATTTATTCCTTACTAAGGTTTTTTTCCATTATTAATTTGATATAGGTGAAGTGGAGGACTGGTAACCAAATTTGTCTCCAACTTCATAAGCAAATGTTCATCAAACATTATAATTTTTATTTGAGAACAAACAACAAATAAATGTTAGTTTTCACAAAGTAAATCAGTTATTTTAAACAATTCAAATCAGGACGAATTGATTGAAGCTAAGTAATAATTATTTTTGTGCGAAATATTCGTATACGTCACATAGTTCGAAACTTAAATATGCGTCAAAGTTATGATTTCAGTAGAAGATAAATGAGTATAATATGCTTTGCTTGATAAATCTTCGATTTTGAAATAGAAATTTAAATCGCTATCGGTCGGACCAACTGCTATAATGAAGGGCTGATTTGTCAGACTTACGTTGTAGTATTTATTGATAAGTTCATCTATTTTTTCCGAATAATTATTGATAAATAGCAATCTCAAAACAAAACTCTCCTGAGTATCACCTATAGTCCACCTTCCGTTAACTACTTCCGGTTTATCCCTGAATCTTCCTGAATTGAGCAACGTAGCCAGTATATTATCTTCGGAATCTAGCAAAGTAAATTTTACATGTGTTTTAAGCCATTTTATTTACATACCTTTTTTAAAGAAGATTTGGATAATGCAAACTTTTTTTTGGAAATGTCGTTGTGAATGTTTACTTCGTAGTACTTATTTACGTCAACTTTAAACTTTTCCGATATAGAGCAGACGCGTCTGCCTTTTAAAGTTAAATGCATGCGAAAACAATTCACCTTGTAAAAAGGAACATGTTCCGCTTTGAATTAAATACGTTTCCATTTTGATTGAGGAGCGTCAACTTTGAATGGAAGTGGAAAGTCATCAAATAAAGATCCTGCATTTTAACTCAAGGTTATTTCATACATTCCTGAATTGCTAAACACATAATATTAAAATCAAATACGCAAAATTTCTCTCAATCAAATACGTTTTCACTTTGATTTAAAAAGTTTCATATTTGAAAGAAAATAAAATATTCTTAATGTTTTTATCGAATATTTTCAACTTAAAAATAAAGTCGCAAACTTGTTAAAGTGAAATGTTTTCAATTTTATGAATTCAAGAGTAGATTTTAATTTTGAAAAGTAGCTTACAACGTTTAGATTCAAAGTTTTTCCACACTTGTCTGATTTTCTAATATCTTTTCGTATTTAAATCAATACATTTTAAATTAAATTCAAATACGTTTAAAAAAATTGTCAAATTTTTGTTTTTGATACGATGCTATTAAAATCTACCATGCAATTTTTCTCTGAGTGCATGGATATGCAAGTGTAGACATAGAACTATTGCAATATTTTTCCATTTTATTAGATGAGATGTTGATCGTTAGATTTGTCCACATTTTAGAGTGTTTTAATGAATTTAAAATAAATTGTGTGTTGGAAGCGGGTTTGCGTATGCTTTGGTGGGATTCCCATGGGGGAAGTTATAATTGAGTTTACACATTTTTGGTATTGTATTCAGTTGGGAATTATATTTCAACAAGTAAATAACCGTCAACTAAAATGCGGGCGAAGCAAGGCGAGCACTGGTCAGCTAGTCAGCTAGTCATAGTCTATAAGAGGTATGTACTCTGATTGACGAAATAAATAAGTAAATAAAACAGCTCATTCTACGGTTCTAAAGAAATATCTAGGTAATGTACAGTTGTCTCTCGAAAATCAAACTCTTGATAGCGTAGAAAATTGTTTTTGTTCAAAAATGATAAAATATGGTCTTTCAACTGTCTTGGAGAACGTTAAAAGTAATGAAATTGATCTTCCACAAGCTTTTTTATATAGAGGAATAACTTCCGCGACTTTTAACGCTAAAGGGAAAATACAAAAATTAACACTCATATTTAATGTAAAACACAATACACCAACAACGAAAATGGCAATACGTTTTACAAGAGAAGTGTTTATACTATCAAAAGTACAAGAGTTCTTATTGTTAAGATTAATTCTACGTTTATATATAATAGTTCAAGTGGTGAAAAAGGTTAAAAAACAAAACTATTAATCTGGAAAACATCGTCAATTATGTTCGGATATAGATCACAACTGAAATCGGTTTGAGAAGGATTATGTTTGGAATTTGTTTCAACAGATGCGAAGTAGTCATTAAAACTACAGTGGAAGTCACTTATAATGACTATAACGAAGTGTTACATATATATCGCATATATATATTTTGACGGACGCTACTGAGTGGTTCAGCACGAAAATGACCACTTCTTTCAATCTCATTGGCCCAATTGTATGCAAAAGTGAATTGCATTCGCCTAGCTAGGAATATGTAATTCACATTTGCTTTTTGCAGAAATTTGCATAAGGGGGAGATTGAGAGATGTGGTGAAGAGAGAGTCTGCTCTTCTTTTTCCTTTTATCAGCGAGGTTATGATCCGAAAATAAGGGATCATAACCCTCCCCCTGTGGGGTTCGCCTAGAGAGTCTGCTCAAGTGGTGAAAGTACAAATCTCGTCTACTCTTAACAGCCTATCCCGGGGATCGATTTCCGACCCACTTATTGCATTTTTTACACCTTCACCTCGGTGATTGGGCGATTAAATACAAGTCTGCTACTGACCATAGCCGGCCCGCCATCCGATAGGTTTCGCCCCATCTGGCAGAAGCATTGTGGTTTACATACAGCGGATTTGCCGCCTCTTCCAAGTCTGCCTTAAGTGCGGATTGCCTCTTCCAAGCCTGCCCCCTTGCGTGGACTGGATCCTTGCAAGCCTGCCTTAAGTACGGACTGCCTCTTCCAAGCCTGCCCCTTGCGCGGACTGGATCCTTGCGAGCCTCTCCAAAGTATGGACCGCCTTTTCCAAGGCTGCCCCTTGCGCGGACTGCATCCTTGCAAGCCTGCCCTAAGTGCATGGTAAAACCGCTATAAATTAATGTTTTGGGGTTTTTTGTTAGAATCATTACTACTACTTAAAATATCAATATTTAAATCTCATCCATATCTTCAATAAATAACATACATTTCTGCTCAAATACATTTTCATGTAAGCGATAAATTCACCTAATCGTAAAAAGCTCACTAATTATTCTACAGGTAATTTTTAAGACATCTGCACTGCTAAGTTAAATTGTTTGACTTCCTCACATTTGACTTGTTCATTTATAAATACTGCTGTGCCCCCTGCATTATAAGACTTATTACAATTACCATTCAATTCATAGCCAGGAAGATTGTAGTTGGATGGCTCCAATACCAGTCAAGGGTCTGGTGGTATCGTGGAAGACTACAACATTAGGCTTCACTTCCCGTTTGGCCAATATCCGTCTGTTTTCTAAGCGGAAACGTATCCAATCCTAATAAGGATGAACTATAACAGGTTAATGAGTACTCGTATTTGCCTCCGTAGTGACAGTCAGGCTACCCCTTAAGGCCTTGCTCAATCCTTTAACTACTTCCAAGATAGGTCGTGAATTTAAAAAAAAACTCTATAAATCTGAATCTTGTCTTACACTGGCATCTTGCGGAATGAAATCTCCAATGTGATTGCTATTCAGAAGAGGATTTTTCAGAGCCCGAAAATGCGTTTAGTCTTCCTGTGTCTTCGGATAGGGCTTCCATTGACGATTGGGTTTCTCATGGAAACAATTGTGCGTGGTATGTTTCTTCAGGATGCAGGTTGACAAAGCAGATTCTCCCGGACGTCCGCAAGAAATCAGCAGCACTCTTGCTGTCTCTCAGAAGAAAGGACAACGTCTTGACATTCCACTTTGTTTTTACTAAGCATTTTAATGTTCTAGGCTTAAGTGGAACTATAGTCTACAACGCTTCTGGAGAATGCGACGAATATTCTCTCTGCGAGTGTCCTGCTTTGCTCGTATTAGGAAGCAGATTTTCGGTGCTGATGTGGTGATTGCTGGTACTGTACGCTCCTCACCACTGAACTGCTTTATTGGCTTTCTTAGAAAGACAAAAAAATTCCAGTAAAATACGTAAATCTGGGTTTCGCTCAGTGGTAGTACAATAGATCAGTTGCATCTGAGTGCTCCAGTCAAGCATTTCCTATCCAAGTAAAAAAAAAAAAATGTGATCGATTATTGAATAAGGCTGGGCCTTACTTCCGGCGAGGAAACGATGTATCCATTCACTACTATGAAGTAGTTTAGTATTAAATTTTCTTTTAAGTGCTGGAGTCAAGAGACGCCGTTTGGTGTCCTTAAGTCCGACTCTCTATACGTGAATGTGAACTTCGTTGTGATCTATAAAGATGATCTTAGTGATCCAGGTATCCCACTCTAGGCTGCTCTTTGGATTTTTATCACAATGCAAAGGTTGAATTATTTTTAAGATTCTTCTACAAAACCATGTGAGTGTAAGTCAAATGTTTCCAAAGGTTGGATGAAAGGCTGTAGAAGCGGCCCGACTTTGCAAAGCATCCTGTATTCATCAAATTGGCTATGTGCAGAATATCTCTAGCTCATCAATCAAAGAACAGCTTTTTCTTTCTTAATTTGGGATAAGAAGCTTATCAGCATAGGCGAACCCCACAGGCGGATCAGTAGAAATGCGGTGAAGTGGGAGGGTTGTGATCCCTTGTTTTCGGATCATAGCCTCGCTGATAAAGGGAAGAAGAAGAAGAAGCTTATCAGCATGTTTAACTTCCGATCAGTTTTTTAGGTCTCCTTGCCTGCCTAGAGGTTAGAGTATTTAATAGCCTCGCATCTTCCTTATCGTAATTAAACCCTCTTAAAACAAAGGAATACAACTGCTTAAATGATTGTTAGAATTGACAGCTATATATCAGATCACTTGGCGATAACTCCAAGCCATATTTCCTCTCTCACATAACTATTCCTTTTATCGCTCCATAAAACAGTAGTCGATCCCTGAGAGGCTTTTTCATTTTTCAAAAAATCAATTAAGCCGACTTATCAAGCAAATTTGAATATCAATTCCATCAAAATCAAGGCACTATCAGTTTGATTTGAAAATTCGTTTAACGAATTATTTATAAATTAATCCAGGAACCCAACCCAGCCAGCTACAGAGTCGACCCGAATAAACGGTACGAATGAGGAATTAATTCTTAAATCAAATAGAAATCAACGGAATGTGTTAAAAGCGCCAGGTTGTGGGTTTAAAAGATATTGCCATGGTTTTCCAGTTTTTCACTTCGCGCTATCGAGCGATAAGTTGCCAGAGAAGCCGTGCACACATACGGTCTGCCTGACGGCCGTCCCACGAACCGATAATTCAGTGCATTTAGTAAGTGTGTTCCGCTTTCATCTCCGCCGAAAGCATTTCTAATCGGAGTATTAATTTAATTAGACGAACACAAAGTGCTACAGTGTTCTATGGGAAATAGTTGACTGACGATGACCTTAATAGCGTGTCATCGACGAGAATGAGGACCACACACCGAGTGCGGTGACCGTTTCCATAATTTTTTTCTTTTGATTTTGAATAACTTTTTTGTGGCCGTAAAGTTTAGCTTCTGTTGTGCTATGAAACTATGGTCTGGCCGAGCGAGTTTTTATGAGCGGATCTTTATTGTTATTCAATTGTTCTGTTGACTTAATCCGGTGATTAGTATTCTTATTGGATTTTTATTTTATTGACTTGAGAGAATTTAATGGACAGGATTGGTGCAAGGAAGTCTTATGTAAATGTTCTCGGCAGATTTAATAGGACAAATATCTTTACCAACACCCTTGTTCTTTTTACTGCTTTTCACTGAAAAATTGTTTAATAGAAATCCGATAAGATTTTTGTATCTTTATATGATGAGGACTTATTTTTTGGAACAAACTAAGTTTCGAACTTCGTACTTATTTTCAGCCCTAATGACGTTAGTGGAATAAATTTCATGACACCGTAGCAGAAGTCTATTATAACCAGCTCTACATGTGGATATTTTATTTTATCATGAACAAATTATGATGGTAGGTATTTTATGGTCAGCGTTGTTAGTTTTTACTTCTTATTTGAGCTCCGCACTAGCTTCTACTACCTAACTTTTATGCAGGTGTATGTAGAGTTTCCCAAATTGTACGCCGATCGGTTGGTACTTCTGTTGTGTTGCAATAGCAGTTGCATAGCAATTAGCCTATATGGAACACTATACGAAAAAACAACGCATTATTATTAATTAAACTTGTTATAAAAATAGTGAAAGTTTTACTGCTGAGACCATTCGCAAACTCGATTCAATTTTTGGTCGACGAAGTGTACCAAATGAGTCAGTCCTCTCTTCGGCGTTTCATCAAGAAATTTGAGGAAACTACATACTTCGGCGATTGATGCATGTTTATCAACGAAAAGCGAAGAACGTCAATTCAGCATCCCTTAAAGTAACTGGATATTTCAAGGAGTTCTCTGTACAGTTCTCTCATTCGTACAAAATTTAACAAAAGCTGAACCAGCAATGTGGTTACAGTTAATGGTTCCATGTATCGAAATATGCATCAGGAGTTTTTTTTTGTACTTATTGGAAGATATGGATCTCGATTAAATGTTATGACACATGTAATACAGCGGCAGAAACAATGACTTTACTAGCAGAGAAGTTTCCACAGCGCTTAATCTCAAGGTGGTCGGAGGTAAATTGGTAATCGTGAGTATAAATACATAGCGCTATGTAAATAACAATATATTTCTTATAGTTAATAAGCAATTTAGAATAAAGAAAAAATGATTTTGACAACTAGCTCTATTGCTCCGTTGCTATTTAGCCTACTTACTTACTTAGGTGGAGCTACTGTCCGGGTGGACTGCCTCAACTGCCTCAGCACGGTTACTCCAAGTTGGTTGAGGTCCCCCTCCACTTGTTTGCGCCACCTACCGCGAGGTCGTCCTCTACTGCGCCGTCCGCCCGGGGTGGATTCGAAAACTTTCTTTGCGGGAAGGTTGGGCTCCATCCGCTCTAAATGACCCAGCCATCTTAGTCGCTGTATGTGAATTCTTATAACAAATCCGCACCCAAATAAACGCTGTCCTTGTTGTCTGTAGCAGTCGCGTAGTAGATGCCGCAGGTTTTCATCCTCCTTTTGCCCGGCCCATCCCATTGCACTTCCGGCCTCCGCAAGTTGTTCGGCTGCACGTGGCTTGAAAAGGGACCCAACATTTCACGTCCAGGCACGAAGATCGTTGTTCTTTTTACGTTTGCAAGAGTCGTCAACTGAAAAATCATCCGTACCCGAGAATTAATTTTTAAAAATCATGGTCGGGGTAAGATATAATTTTGTGGACGCCGTGGCGTAAATGGTTAGTGTATCGGATCACTACGCGTGAGGTTCCAAGTTCGAATCCTACAAAACACCAACAAATTTTTTTTCACGGTCCCACCTCTCGCGAGCGTCTGGCAAACATCCGAGAGTATTGTTGTCACGAAAAAAGCTTCTCAAATCGCCGTTCGAAATATAACGCACACAACATGAGTGGTTGCGAGAAGCTAGGCCCTGGCACTTAATGAGCTTTTGCGTCAAATATTTATTTATTTATTTAAGATATCATTTTAAAGGCGCTTTTACCATCCTAAAATTAATTAAGGTTTTACGGACTTTGTTAAAATGTGCTTTGTTAACTCAAAGTCAAATGAAATGGAATGAAATTTCAAAAAAATAAATAAAAAAGACGCTTAATTGTAGACCTGTGTTAAAAAAAAAGCCTAAGCATACGTTGGCTGGTCGTTTTCCACTCTTATATATTTTTTTTAAGAAAATAAATACAAAAATTAGAACTTCATGAGAAAAAGTTGCAACTTTGGTTAGAATTAATTAAAAATAAATATATTATATATATAGGAAGTCGTTGCGATTACTTAAATGTTCTTAATACATTTGACACATACATTCCGGTTGTGTTTGTTCTTGCAAACATTTTTTCCGCATATGCAGCAGACCTACTCTGTTTTGTATTCTTTGGTTTTTGCTTTTTCAGCTTAAATAGCACATCTGCCCGCTTTTTCAGTTGTGGTGAAAAAAATGTTGGCCGCTTGACAGGTGGATTGGGATCTTCGCTTTTGATGCCGGTCATTATCGAAGTGGATGCGCAAGATAGCATTGATTGAAGCGAAAGTGAGCAAGTGGCTCGAGGTGCTCTTGATCTGCTGAACACGTACTCTTTGGTTAATTCGACACCTAGACCATAAAGAAATTTCTTATGACTTTGTTTGTCTGATATCCTGGATCGATTTGCGTACAAGCGATGAAGGCATTCAATGCAGCAATGTCGATGATATTGGTAAACACGCATATTGTCCAACGATTTGTATTTCGTTGCGGAAAGTATTTTATCGGAACTGTCAACACAACCTTTAGTTTTGTTGTAGTATTGGATGATTTCTGGCATCATCTTCGGCTCAGGTCCAACATCAGGAGTATCATGCATTGTGCTTTGGACGAAGGTGCATTTATTTTTCTTACTGATGTACGATGCCAATGTTGTGGTTTCAGTAAATGCAAATGTTAATTGAAAAAGTGGTTGTTTTTCACCAATCATTTCATTTATTTTTTCTAAGCGTGCCAACTATAGTCAAATTCTTTTGGAGTTATTTTTGACCCAATTCATATGAAGAAAAAAAGTTGTCCTTTCAACCCTTCAACTAAGTCTAAGACCACGCGTTTACCTTGATTCCGTTCAGTTGCAGCTCCAGTTTTTTTTCCTAGATAAGGTTGAATGTTTCAAATGTACGAAGTCTCGGCACAAGTACAAACCCAAAATTTCAAGCCGTATTTTTCTGGTTTACTTTGCATATACTGCCTGAATGAGCAACGACCATGGAAACCGAGTAATTGCTTGTCAACTGTGACGGATGACGATGGGTTGTAGAACAGAGGAAGCAATTCAACCCATTTGTCCCATAAGCTACAAATCGGTGCAAATTTATGCGTGACTGTTAGTCGATTTTGTCGTTGGTTGGGTCATCGAAACGCAGAACTTTTGTTATATACTAGAAAGATTCTTTAGACATAACTGCACGAAATATTGGTCAACCAAAATCTGCATCAAAAAAATCTTCGATTCGCTCTGTTTTCGATCTAGGAAAACATCTGTTCAAAGCAAACTAAAAAAAAAAACTTTTGCGTTAAAATAACTCAGTCGTAAACACTCACAAGAATCAAGACGCGGAAATATGCATGCAACATGCCTTTGTCCATTTCTTTATGTTTGTCGCCGAACTTTTGTATTTTCCAAAATGATTTGTATTTTCCATTTAAGTTGGAAAAAACAATAAAAACGATTCAATCAAAACTTCAACACGAGCAATAGCGTAACGAGTGACACTTGGTTTCATTCTAATAATATTTTCGAAACGGGCGCGATCGACTGAAAACGCAAACTTGAGCAAAAATGAACACAACAAGTAAATTGTAAATCGCATTGTTTTTAGATGTGTAGATTAGTGGGCGCCGTGGCGTAAGTGGTTAGTGTGTCGGATCACTACGCATGAGGTTCCAAGTTCGAATCCCAGAAAACACCAAAAAGTTTTTTCACGGTCCCACCTCTCGCGAGCGTCTGACAAACATCCGAGAGTATTGTTGTCACGAAAAAGCTTCTCAAATCGCCGTTCGGATTCGGCATTAAACTGTAGGTCCCTTCCATTCGTGTGAAAAATATAACGCACACAACATGAGTGGTTGCGAGAAGCTAGGCCCTGGCACTTTAAAGAGCTGTTGCGCCAAATATTTGTATTTTTTTTGTATTGTTTTTAGATATGAAAAGAGGATCGGAATCTGCTGGATCCAGAGCTGCTTCTTCACTTTCACACTAGAATCACACTCTTCATCAAAAGCAATTTCGGTTTCAGGCACAAAATCTTCGTCACTAGCCGACGAAAAATGTTCATCACTTGACGAATGACTTGACATTTTATCAAAATAAACTTGCTTCTTTGATTGAATTAAAACAAATAACGATTTTATTTCCGCTTGCAATGAAATTTCAATACAAAATGCGTAGGGTCGAAAACTACCGAATCTGACAGAAAAGACACAAATTCTAAAAACGCACAACCATCTAAGAATAAAAATTTAAGACAGTCAAATTTCGATGGTTTAGGGTATAAGTAATGAAGTCCTGAAAGTCATGACGTAGTTATGGATGGAAGCTTCAGGTCCAAGTAAAGCCTCCGCCATATGATCCATGCTGTGACCATCACCAACGCGATTATTGACGCGTCCATGAGGAAAGAGATCGTGATTCATGAAGTGCTTTAGACGTTCAATGTTTCTAACACTTATGCCATGCACGTGTTCTAGATCAATCTTTTGCACCCGTTTAGTAATATTTGTAAGTACGGGTGGGGGTACCTGGACATGAGAATATGTGGAGCTCGAAAATGTTTTGTTTCCTAGCTGAATCACTTCGTTGTCCAGTTGAATTACGCAGGTACCGTTGAGGGTTCGAGAACTGTTTCTTGAAACGAACTGGCCTTCGAAATTTGTCACCAATACCGTGTCCTCCCTAACGAGCTAAATCGCTTCTTTTGAGTTCGAGCGGAAGGTACATGTCGTATGTCCTCCCTTCAAGAGTTTGGCCACACAGCTATCCTCTTCGAGTTTCTCCAAGGATTTTTGTCACAAATTACGAGGTTGTTAATCGAAAGGCATTTTCCAATGATGCCAAACGTCTCCCGGTGGTTGACCAGCATTCTATCAAATTCCATGTCGATTTGTAGCCCATTAGTGATCGATGCTCTTGTTAGGAGCAAGTTGAACTCCTCGCTTCTCACCTTCGGCATTGAACGGACATAGAGTAATAGTGACCCGTTCGTGAAGATGGATGGAGACCCGTACTCTACGGCTTCGATTTTGTTGGCATATGGCAGTGTCTCCATTTCGCTAATGATTCTGCTAATTCTTCTTTGTCCAGGAGATTTGTATTTATTATATAACTTTTTGCCATTTGGCAGGCTCGCACTATTTCGTTGACCTTGTCCCTTATTATCAGTAACTCGTTAAAAATATCCTGTTCGTATCTTCCGACGTTGGATGAATCGATTTCATAATTAAATAGGTCTATCATATGGTTGACCTTATTCGTTGTTTCATCCAAGGAGTCGGCTGTTGATTTTGTACTGCTGGTTGTTATTATTGACGATATCCTGCTCGCTCGCGAGAATTTTGTTCCAATCTGCTGAGTCAGGGTTTCCCGCGATACACTTTCAGGCCGACCCTATCTAATCGATGGACCTTGTACTCCGGCCGCTTCTTCCTTGGAGCAGGGTTAATCTTTCGTCTATTTCCCTCAGGTAGAACTCAACCGTGTTTCTTTTTTCCGGACTCTCGAACCTTTTTGAGTTTACGGAACCGCTGAGTCCCTAAACTTTCGTGTACTAATTTGCAGTGCCCGTCAATGATCCAGCCTTTGCCTTCCTTTATTGTCACGATCGGCGATTGGTAATTGAAAATCTGGTAGCCATGGACGGCAACTAGGGAAATAAGTACCTACTAGGATTTTCATTTTTCCCTTATTATGTTATTTCTTCTTCACTGTTCGGATTCTTTAATTTTGATGTAATTATTGTCATTCGTTCTGAAAAAAAAAATAAAGGAAATTCCGTTTCTATTACTCGGAACCGGTAAAGAAAGTGTCGTGTTATTCCTTTTTAGTTGCAACGTTTATAATTGATAGCAACCTACTCGCAGCACGAACAATCTTCACTATCATAACCCTTAGCCTTCTAGGTTATCCGCATGTTCCCATGGGTATGCAGAAGGTTATTACTCAGGATCCAGAATGGTTTACTGTGATCCCATGGGTACAGAAACGTCCACTCCATAGAGCGTACTGGTCCTAGTTGAGCAGAGATCCACAGGCAAAAAGGATATGGTTTTTATACCGGTCCTGCTCAGGCGCCAGTTAAGGATGTCCTTCATGAGAACTCAAAAAAAAAAAAAAAACGCGAACACTAACCTTAGGTTGGCTCAACCGTTCGACTTACAAATGAATCTCGCATTTCTGAATTAAATATAACTTTATTTCAACGACCGATAACTTACGCGCCCAACTTAAGACTAAACTTAAAGACTAATCCAAACCCGTAGGAGAATGCTGTTCCCGCCATCCAGTCTGCTATGACATTCGTTTACTCTCGGCGCGTGTATCCAAGGCGTGCAATATAATTCCAATGCACCGCCACAGTGGGAACATGTTCGCACCTGAATAAACTGACCCAGCGAATTCCATGGAGTTCACTGTCATGCACTGATCTCATGACTCAAGTGCGTTGCGTTAACTTCTATGATCTTATTATTACTATTATTATTTTCTTTTCTTTTTGTTTATTGAATTTTAAGTTGAAATATCAAATAGTATTTAAATCTAACCACATAAGGTATATAATATCTCTTTCATTGTACTATAAAAGACTATATGATGCAGCAACTGCGTATAGAGGAACAAGCAACGAGAAATGCGAGAAACGAAGATCCTACCACCTTCGGCAGGTAAAAATAAATGACGAAATGTCAAACCTAGGAATGCCTTGACTGGCGGTGCCGCAGGGAAACAACAGGGCAGAAAAATCGGAGCGGTTTTTTTTTAGCATGTAACCATGCAGGAGCTTGGAGTCGGGCATAACACGGGCTACAAGTATCCATTAAGGATTTTTACCCCTACCGGCGCATAAAAAAAAAAAAAACCCACCCAGTGTTACCATGGCATTGAAATTGATAGTAGTTCAAGTATTATGTGTACCATAACTAAACAACACCATAGCTCTGTACCTATATACCCATACTTACATATTTAAAAAAAAAAAATAATAAAAATACGCTTTTAATAATTCTTAATACGTAGAAGACACATCTAAACTTTAATTCTTCGAAAATGTGCATATGTATATGTACATAGATATGTATAGTTCACAGCAGAAGTTCGTAGTAAATTGAGTTTAACATGTAAATTGTATTAACTTTGGAAGAATACAATAGCCATTCATTTAAACGATTTGCCAGCCAGCCGATTTTATACGAACATATCTCTAGGAACCAAAGAACTTCGCAGTGGCAGCAACAACAAATAACTAAAAAACATTCGTTTTGCCCCACCTGAAATTAGGCATCAGAAAATTCCCAGCCAGTCACTTTTGGCTGGGGATTAAATCAAGAGTAGTAGCCAGCCGATGTTTGTATTTGTTTTATCTGTAAAAATAGACTTTACTAGCAACTACTGGCTGGATAGGTTTAATAAAAACAAGGCTACTGATAGAATCGCACATATTAAGTGACAAACGTAGGAGTCCTTCTTCTGATTGAAACTATATCAGACCACCCAGTAATGTGATATGTGGGAATTTTCCCCAAAAACAATCCAACAGATTAAATTCTTTAGATGGCGAATAAATAGTACTTCGCTTGCAACTACATATATTCCCTAAATAGCACTTATAATTTTTTAACCGCTTTATAAAAACATTGCAATTTTACACGGCCGAAATTCGACCGCATTCTAGTTAATCAAATATTTCATATATTTAATGAAAATGCATTATTGCTTAATTCAATGGCATTCATTTTTAATATTTGCATTATAAAAATATATTATACATGTGCGATTCGTGAAATCTGTGGTATAAATATTTGGTATTACATTTTTTTAAAGTAGTACATTTAAGATACATAAGTGACATCGCTGATTGTTGTACATATTTGATAGAGTTGGGCTAAGTCGTGAATTTATGTTCACAGCTATAACTGTGAATGTGATTTCTCATTCACTGTGAATATAACCTGTGAATGCGAATGTATGGGAGTCATTTTTTTTACGAATAAAAAATTCTTCACTTACTAATAAAGTACAATTTACATCTTTTCTGTTATCTATCAATAAATTATTATATCATTGACTTCGTGTATCGTAAAATGTACTCGTAGGTCATTCGTTAATTTACATGTGTGGATGAATGCATATACTATCCCTATTAGTACTAATACCGTTCAAAATATTCCGACCCAATAATTCAAAAAATAAACTTACCCCAGAAACGAATGTCACCAAAGGATGCTTGATTTGCATATGCCTGGCACAAATTACATTTTGCGAAACCCTCATCTAATTTCACAAAAAATTTCAAATAAAACTAATTCATTTTCGCTTTATTATTGGCGCCATCTTAAACGTATTTTTTTTTTTCTGTACGCGCACTTGTAAACACCAAAGGAACAAATCTGTAAATTTGTGCTTTGAATGTAACCACATACAAGAGTAATATAATACATATTTTTCTTATCTGTGGTATAACCCAGCGAATAATATACATTTCATATACCTGCATGTTGTTTGTGCACCCAAGGCATTTCTTTCACCACGTTTTGCTTTGTTCTATCCTTTGCTGCCTGGCACTTCAGCATACATAGATGCGATGTAAAAAAGAATTCCTCCCTTATGCACATTAGGTATACACATTTTCCTTCATCGTTGATTGCTCTACACTGAGCACTGCCAGCTCTGAACTGTCTGATGTGTACATGTTCGTTCTTCGCTCGTCGCTCTTCACTGATCAATAGCAGCTCTGAACGGTTTGATGTGTACATGTTCGTTCTTCGCTCGTCGCTCTTCACTGAGCAATGGCAGCTCTGAACGGTTTGATGTTTACATGTTCGTTCTTCGCTCGTCGCTGTTCACTGGGCAATGGCAGCTCTGTACGGTTTAGTGTGTACATTTGCTTTCTTCGCTCTGTATCTTTTGTTGCTATGTTGGAACGAATGTGTTTTGTGTAAAAGTGTATCGAAAATTAATTTTAAGTTTTCGGTAAATGTGTTATTGTGTAATGATTGTGCAATCAATAATTTCAATAGGTGTACTTTTATTAAATTAATTTGTGTGGTATAAATGTCTTGTGTATAAATGTTTACCAATGCGTCCGCACTCGGTGAATTTTTAAATCGAAAAAGAACGAAACTAATTTACAAAGGTACATTGAACAATGAACGCTATGAATGTAAATAGAAACTATGGAAAATCTAAATTTAAATTCGGAGTAATTCAAAGAGAGTGTAGCAAGAATGTAATTTAAAATAGAGAAATATAATGCGCTATGCGTTTATTTGGCACTTGAGTCTTATAGTAATAAACAGACGCGAATACAAAAATGTGATGTGTAAAATAATTCTTTATTCACGTTTTAAACATTCACAGTTTTTTTGAAATTCATTAACAGGCTGCGTATGCGAATTTGCATTCGCAGTGAATAATTCACAGGTAGTGATTTTTTGCCGATCTCTAATATTTGATAAACATCAGATTTCTGATCTTCGCACTCTTTTTAACGTAAGCAACTTTCGAAAAGAGAAAGACAACAGCTCAGTGCAACTGTGTGGGTCCTTAAAAGAGTCCTTGTAATACACAAATCACACTGTACGTGTACTTTTATATGGCGACTGCAGCGTTCCTGTTAACCTGACCTAAAAATAAAAACATTGTGTTTATCTGCATGGAAAGAGCTTTCCAACGATTTATAGTTTATTTAAATCGCTTCAGTCGAATCGCCGTAAAAGGGATCACAAAATTCGTATTTGTGTATTAAATAAATAATAATATATCCGTAATAATTTCATTCAAAAAAATGTGCATTGCTTAGCATTTTATCAGAAACATGCTAGAATTTAAGAAAAAAAAAAGAAGAAAAGTACGGAGTTCTTACAAGTGGATATAACATACCGATTCTTGATCTGAATTGACTATAATTAAAAAAAAGGAGTCCCAAAAGTAGTACAAATATGTACTACTATAGTAGTACAAACGACAACTAATCAAATGGACGCTTCATCAGAATTTGTCTGATATCACGGTCTTCACTCGAAGAAGGTTATGCTGTGTATTTGGTGGGACTGGAAAGGAATTGTGTACCGGGAGCTTCATCCTCATAACCAAACCATTGATTCCAATAAGTACTTCTCTCAATTTGACACAGTGTAGGGTGCAATCAACCAAAAATGCTCGAAAATGATTAATCGGAGAGGCGTTGTGTTTCATCTTGACAATGCTAGACCGCATGTCTCTTTGCAGACTCGGCAGAAATTTGCGCAGTTTGGATGGAATGTCTTACCCCATCCGCGCCTTCCAATTACCATTTATTCCGGTCTCTGCAGAACTCACATAATAAAAAAAAAAACTGGCAAAATCCACTTCGAGCAATTCTTTGCTCAGAAAAATGTTTTCTACGAGAGGGGTATTATGAAATTGCCCGAAAGGTGGCAGAAAGTTGTAGAAAATAATGGTGCATGAATGTATAACTGATTTAAGTTTTTTTCTAATAATAAATATTCAGTCTTTAATTACAACTAAAAAAAACTAGAAAGAACTTATTGGCCAATCCAATATTTCAAAGAAGCAAGAAGTGTCTGCATTCGCTCGGGCACACAAATTGACAAAAACTCTGTAACCAAGAAGGTCCTCGAATTAGATATAATAAAGGAAACCTAAACTTGATGCTCCGCGAGTATGGAATACCTGTCTATATATTTAGACACACATAAGTATTTTTTAGAAAAAAGTGCGGCCAATGCATAAATTTAGTCCCTGGCTTAAATTTCAAGCCACATGGCTTAAATCTATAATGAGAGGCGTGTAGTTGTTCAGTATGACTTTCAGAAATTGAACACGGGAGCAGTTAATAAGTGAGATTTCAAACACCTACTTTCGTATTATATAAATCGCAGATGAGTTAATAGATTTCTCACTGATCTTCATATAATAAAAAAAGATGTTTATACTTTTTTTTATAAAGAAGCTTAAAAGGGTCTCTAAATATTCTTAAATTAATTCAAAACAATAAAGGAAAGGAGAAATCTTTAGGAAATGCCGCCGACCCATTTATCAAAATGACCGTCTATCCGTCATACGCCAATTAACATAAAACGCATAAATACGTCGCCCGTTTCGCGGTTCCTTGTTCTGCAAATTTCTCGGAACAATGTCACAACTCGTCGATCCCACACACAACTCAAAGAGTCATCAAAATTTGTCTGTTTCTCTGCCATAATCATTTTTCTTGTTTTGTCTTTCGCAGCCGAAAAAAACGATCCACAATAGCGACGCCAAACCGCATGACAGTCCAATTAGCGCACATTAGCCATCGTATACTTCCCGGATGTTTCACTGAAAAAAACATTTTTATATGGCGTTCCATTCACTCTGCCCCCGCCGCCACCGCGCGCCGCTGTCAAAAAGCAACAACCATGTCATGGATTTTTGAAAATTTCGCAAGAATTTGACACCACATTTAGTTTTATTAACACAACACCGCACTGATTTGATCGAATTATGTATATTTTGGTCTCATCATCGCTGACAATAGCCGGACAGCAGTTTAATGCGGTTATAACGACAATCAATTAACAAGTCTTAATTACTTTTTAATAACAACATATTCGAGTTATGGAGATCATATTTTTTTTTTTCTTTAAATTGACAGACGTCCAACTGTCGCTGTTATGGTTTTTCTATTTTCGCACATCACCACGACACGCTGTCAAAACCAAGTGTCAGAAGTGCAGAGCGGCACTGGCAGCAGCGGCTACGATCAAAAGAAAGTGCGACTTGCATGACAATTTAATGATGATGATTATTTTCGTTTCCAGTTTAGTAAAACTGTGCTCAGTAGGCAGAATGCGTTTAATCAAAGCCCCCGAATCTTGATTGAGTGTAACAAGCAATTTGCAGATGAGGACCAGGGTTGGGATGAGAATCCCAATGTGTCGTCGTGGCATGGTGCGACACAGACGAACTGCACTGCACACTGTACATAAGACCGCAATGTGACATTTTAATACTTCGCTAATTGCGTATAAATCCTTAAGTTAATTTTCATAATTAGGTTGAAAAGTGCCTTGGGAGAATGGTGCAGGGGCATCACTTGTGGCGGCATGTGTTGGATACTTGGAAGGGATGCCAACTTTGAAATACTTATCTACATTAAAGCAAATTATCCATTTAAAGCGTCTTAAAAAGTCGTTTAATTTAAGGAGGATATGTAATTTTCTTGTGATGGGTCTTTGTGAGACAGTTCTTGACAAATAAATTCTATTAGTTGAAGCCACCCAGAAGGGGTGGAACGTACGAGTGTTTAAAAACGGCATAACATCAGGTGCTCTGCGTATCCTTCATTGTGTACATATTTAGGTATTCTTTTGAAGGATTAGCCATTATAGTCGGTCTCATGCTTAAGAGTCAGCCTGATTCCAGTGATGGAGTAGTTAATTGCCTCCAAGGTTTAAGACTGCAGGCTAAGTTAGTCGTTAGTGATCTTTTTAAACTGGGTTCCAAAGCCTGACATATTAAAAATCTTACCAAGTAAATCTGTTTCCACTCGGAAGGTTGTCACAGCTAGAAGGCAACGATGAAACAGTTTTAAACCGTGAAACCCAGATAAGTGCATCAGCAGAATTGTCCAATGTTGTAGGGTACATATCCGGGACTTGTAGTTTGCATTCTTAAGTGCTTAATACACTTATCACGTATTTGTTCTTCATAAATAAAACACACATATCTTTTTAATACATAAAATATATTGTTATGACTTTATTCTGAACTGACATTAACCTTCCAAGAACACATAAGGAAAATATTGCCTTTTAGAAACAGAAATTCCCCATTATCCGAAAAAAATTAAATAACCATACATAAAGTTATATTGCAAGCACTCTTACTGTACGGTTGTCAAATGTGGGGTAAATGTGCTTACTTACTCACTTAGGTGGCGCTACAATTCGGGGTGAACCTGGACCTCAACCAACAAGCCTCTCCATTTAGCTCGGTCTTTAGCTAATTGCCTCCAGTTGCGCACTCCAAGTTGGTCGACGTCCCCTTTCTACTGCGTCGTCCCTCGGGGTTAGATTCGAAGACTCTGCGGGCCGGAACGTTGGTGTCCATTCGCTCATGTGCTAGCCATCTCAGACGTCTAATACGCAGTTTTTTGACTAGGTCGATGTCGCTGTACAGCTCGTATAGTTCGTGATTGAATCTTTTTCTCCAATACCCGTCAACGCAAACGGGACCAAAAATCTTACGAAAGGATTTTTCTCTCGAAGCAGCCAAGGATATCCTTATCCTCTTTTAATAAAGTCCATGTTTCAGCGCCGTAAAGCACGACTGGGATAATCAGGGTCTTATACAGAGTCTCCTTAGTTGTTCGAAATAGAGCTTTACTGTTGAATTGCCTTATAAGCCCAAAAAACAGCGATTGGCAAGAGTTATTCTTCGCTTGATTTTGGCGCTGATGTTTCCCTTACTACCTCGAAGTTATAGCTGCCCACTGTGACGTTCTGTCCAATTCGTCGGTGTTGGCTGTCCCTTCTTGTTGACAGCATATACTTCGTTTTGCCCTCGTTTATCGCTAAACCCATTTTGGCCGCTTCCGCCTCAATGCTTGCAAACGCACCAGTGACAGCCCGCTGAGTTCTTCTGATAATGTCTATATCGCCCGCGTATGCAAGCAGTTGTGCAGACTTGTAATAGATTGTGCCTCCGGTGTTGGAAATAATTTGTTTTCCTTTTCAATAAAAAAAAGTGAAACATGTGTGACGACAAAAAAGAAGTACGAATTTCAGCCCAGCTGAAACCGAAAGATTAATGAGTTTGGTACTCATATAATATAATTTGTTCCAGGACAAAAAACGCGGAATACTGCGACATCCGAAATCTTGTGAAGAAATCAGCTTTATCCCACCTATGAAAGATTAACACGATGTCGAATATTTTTTTCCTTTCTAACGTGAACCACAAAATTATCATATTCAGAATCACTTATATCTTCTTGATTTGAATGTGTTTCCATCTTGATAATTAATAGAGAAAAATGTCATCCGAATCATGAATAAAAAAAGAAAATATCGCTGACATTTAGCTGCTATTAAGCAATAGGTATTGCCAGAGAACAGTTTTACGTGTCTACATACCTACGTATAACCATAAAACGCAGGTCTTTAACGAGATTAATAAGTGAATTCCACTCAGGTATGCCTTGCTAATTTGCCTCCGTTGTAAGAGAGTAGATATTTATTGAGTAAAGCAATATTCCCACAAATAGGACAAAAAAAAATAATATTTTGCAGGGTTATGTTCATTTCCATAAATAAAGTAGTTCTTCTTCTTCCTTTTATCAGAGAGGTTATGACCCGAAAATAAGGGATAACAACCCTCCCACTTCACCACATTTCTACTGATGTGCCTGCGGGGTTCGCCTTAAATAAATACTTATGCCCGGTTTCACAGTGGGAGCTTAAGTCGCAGCTTAGTTAAGTAAAACGCAGAGCTTAAGTTTTGGCTTAAGTTTTTCGGGTTTCACAGTCATTCAAAAAGTGTGGTTTAGCTAAGCCAAGCATAAGAAGTGATAGTGAACAGTTTGTGGGTAATTAACTACTGTGAATGGAAGGCGAACCCCACAGGCGGATCAGTAGAAATGCGGTGAAGTGGGAGGGTTGTGATCCCTTGTTTTCGGATCATAACCTCGCTGATAAAAGGAAGAAGAAGAAGTAACTACTGTGAATGGATCGGAGATGTCAAATAGAAAAATGTATTGGTAGTGTGTAAATAATTTGTTTTTCTTTTCAATAAAAGAAGAGTGGAACATGTGTGACGACAAAAAAAAAGAAGTGCGAATTTCAGCTCAGCTGAAACAAAAATGGAAAAAATATCATCCGAATAATGAATAAAAAAACGAAAATATCGCCGACATTTAGCTGCTCTCAAGCAATAGGTATTGCCAGAGAACATTTTTACGTGTCTATATACATACGTATAACCATAAACACACAAGGGACGCAGGTCTTTGACGAAATTAATAAGTGAATTCCACTCAGGTATGTCTTGCTTATTTGCATCCGTTGTAAGAGATATTTATTGAGTAAAGCAATATTCGCACAAATAGAAAAAATAATAATTAATTTGCAGGGTTAGGTTCGTGTCCATAAATAAAGTAGTTACATGTGCTAATGCTGGTAACATCCAATGATGAGTTTTGCTCCGACAGTAGTTAAGCCAATACTTAACCCACCAAACTCGGCGGCGTTATATCAACACTTAAGTGGGGTTTAGCTCTTAAGCCAGTACTGTGAAACACCAAGATGAGTTAAACCGTATCTTAAGCTCCAATTGAGGCTTAAGCTCTCACTGTGAAACCGGGCATAAAAGTTTATCCTTGGAAAAATGCCTATCTTTGATCTCGAATATTTATTCGACAAAATTTTCAAAATAAGCCCGCGATATGAAATTTTGAAAGGCAATCTTCTGCAGATCTGCAAAAAATAATCACTGTAAGAAATTTTTAATAAATATACCTAATTAAATAGATAAAAAGAAAAAAAAAAAGTGCGCGTAAATGCGCACGCAAATTCGCTTGTTAAAGTGTGTAAGTGCGCGTGTAAATGCTCGCGTAACTGCTTGTGTAGAAGCGGGTGCATTTAAAGGCACGCGTAAGTACAAGTATAAAGCGCGTGTGTGAAATGAATACAATATTAACGCCGGGTTCCTTACTTAGTACGAAAAGACTTAGGAGACATGGTTTTCTAAAATGGAAAACTATTTAAGATGCCTTAACAAGTTGTGCTTTCGTTACTACCCAAAAACCCACCTCCGACGAAAAATGCAAATCAAATAGCGCACATTTATTAACATGTCATCATATGCTAAATATTCCCAACAAGATATAAGTAAAAAAAAATTCGCAATGGCGAGCCCATTACCTTTAAATTCCTCAACCGCAACCGAACATCAGCTACACCAATTTGGATAATTATCAGCTCATATCGCTCCAATTAATTTTCCATTAATGCAAAAATGTGCACGAAAACGTTGCTCTCTCCATACCCTCTTTCCATCAAGGGGGACAATATTCCGTGCAATGAACTGCGGGTACTTAGTTCCATGAATGTCACGTTCCGCCGCCACTGCGTTCGTTTTCGCTGCGGTGCGCGATGACATTGGGCCGCCTCGTCAATTGACAAATGCATCTACTTCAAAGTGACGTTAACGTTTCAGTGCCGCAGCAAGCCCATGGTGGATACCACGCAGCCATTATGCTACCAAGGTAGTTGCCAACCCTCGCACAATCTACATACTAACTTTGGCCATCAAGTGCAATGATGAATGCACAAGAAGTATGTGTGCTGGGTAGGGGAGCGGAAGCTATTTGTAATTCATACGAACGATTTTCGAAAGGTACTTTACTATAGTGCTGGACAGGAGGAGGTGTGGCATGGGCGACCATAAATTATAATGATGGTCGGCTAGCCATTCCGGTAGAAGTGCTGTGCACTGCAATTGTAATTAGAAGCCATTTTGTGCATGTACGTACGGCATATTCATAATGTGTATCAGTTGTTCGTTTTGTTGTCATTGCAGTCTTTTAATTTACTGTCACTTATCTCTCACCCACATTAGCTGTACCTACGCCATGTTTGTGCTTCAATTTGAGGACATTAACACAAAATTTACTGATGGGGGTGGAAAATGTGACTTGGAAGTAGTCATTGGGTACTGTACGAGTAACTACACTGAAAGAAGTTCATAATGAAAAAAATAAACCATTTTGCATGATATGGTCGTCCAGAATACATTAGGAATTTGTAAAATCCCTTTATGAATTATGAGTCTTTGTACACATTTGCAGGGATATACTATCCATATTGGGAGCAGTCTAGATCTCTGGCAGAACTCTTTTCAAAGGTTGCATTAATGCATCAGCCCTCTATTGAAAGAAACGTATTTTGTAGATGTCAACAGTGATATAAAGGATGCGGTGTCTAAGGCCGAGATTATTGTCTCGATAAAAACATCTAGAACCGATTGCATTCATGTGAAGCTCAAAAACACTTCATCAACAACATAACTATTCCCAATAACAGAAAAGAAGTCTAAGACTTTGCCTAACCTTGAGTTAAGAATGTTGCATTTAATATGAATACGCAAAGCAATCAGCTTAAGCACTATGCTGCGACTTTTCCACTAAAACGTGGAATAGGTGCTGTTATAGGCTGCAGCTCCTGCAAAGTGACCGCGAGTGAAGAAGTAGAATGCAGGTTCCGTTTTATGCTCGATTGTGTTCAGGAACTCATAAGTTCATCAGTACGGAACTTATTGGTATTCATTCTGAAATTTAAAAAACGTAACCAAGTTGGTCGGAAACCAAGTAGTGGATATGGAAAGAACAGAAAGTCAGTTTCAGTCGTCGTATGGCACTTAGCACGGTCTTGTTGATACCACATCCCGTTCTTATCAGTGTCACCCACATTTTAAAAGAAATATTCCGGTAACGATCTCCATTGACCGTTACGCGAACTTCGTCCTCATTTTTAAAGAAATAAGGTCCAATGATGTCGCCAGATTGGAAACCGTATCAAGCTGTGCATTTTTCTGTATGCGATGGGGCATGTAGGATTTATCTCGATTGATCTCATTCCATATGGCACAATTTTATAAATCTCATTGCTGAACACAATTTCCCGATAAAACAACGGATCAGCTTGCACCTACTCCAGAGCCGAATTAGCGAAAGAACGACTCAAATGATGGTCCTGTGGCTTTAATTTCTGCACTAGCTGGTTCGTATACGGGTGTAGGCCAAAATATTAGCGCAAAATTTTCCACATAGTGGACGGACAGAGTCCCCATTACTGCGACCAACGATAAATCGATAAATTTTGATCTTCTTACGGACATTCCTCTGACGTTTTGGTGATATTGCATTATTTAAGGAGTATGCGGTACGAAATCTGTCAACAGATCGACGAGTGGCTTCCACCGATGGACCACTATGTGAGCCATAAAAATCATGAAGTCTTCTATAAGCTTCGCAAAATTGACAGGAAAGGATAATACCCACTGCACCAAAAAAATGTTACGATAGGCAGCTAGAACTCAAAGGTAACATTAAAAGGCACTTTGTGAATGTAGGTCCCGCTATAAGATCGGCAGGCGGAAATCAATCTTACTAATCGCTGTTTCTTTAGGCTAAGAAGTCAATTTTTAACAAGTCTTCTGGTATGAGGGAGAGGCATACTTAATTGCTTAGGTGGCGCTACAGTCCGGGGTGGACCTGGGCCTCAACCAACAAACCTCTCCACCCAGCAGGGTTACGAGCCAGCTGCCTCCAGTTGCGAACGCCAATTTGGATGCGGTCCCCCTTCACTTGTTTGCGCAACCTACCACGAGGTCATCCTCTACTGCGTCGTCCATCCGGGGTGGATTCGAAGACTTTCTTGGTGGGAAAGTTGGGCTCCATCCGTTCTAAATGAGTCAGACATCTTAGTCGCTGTATATAAACTCTTCTGGGTAAGTCAATGTCCTTATATAAGCCGTATAGTTCGACTTTGTACCTTGTCCTCCACTCACCGTCTATACAGACGGGATCAAAGAGCGCTCAAAGAACTTTTCTCTCAAAATAACCAAGGGCATCCTCATTCGGTTTTGACAAAGCCCATGCCTCTGCGCCATACAGCAGGACTGGGATGATTAGTGCCTTATAAATAAATACCTTAGTAGTTCGAGATAGGGCTTTGTTACACAATTGCCTTCTTAGGCCATAGAAATAAGACGCCAATGTTGGGTGTCTTTTTTCGTAGACAGCATATATTTTGTTTTGCTTTCATTGACCGCTAAACCCATCTTTGCTGCCTCGAACTCAATAATCGCAAATGCCTCATTGACGTCCCGATGAGTTCTTTCGATTATGTCAATGTCATCGGCATAAGCGAGTAGTTGTACAGACTTGTAAAAGATTGTACCTCCGGTGTTGGCTTGTGAGTTTCGTACAATTCTCTCAAGTAGTATGTTAAAGAGATCGCATGATAGGGAGTCACCTTGTCTAAGACCTTTCCTTACATCGAAGGGTTCGGTGATGTTGTTACCGACTTTGATGGAGCAGCGAGAGTTCTCCATCGTCATTCTGCACAAACGGACGAGCTTGGCTGGGATGTCAAGACTAGACATGGCTCTGTATAACTCGTCTCTATAGACGCTGTCATGGGCAACTTTAAAATCGATAAGGAGATGGTGCGTATCGATTTTACTTGTATATTCATGGATTTGTTCCAAGATCTGCGGTAGTGTGAATATTTTGTCAATGGTGGACTTTCCCTGCCTAAAACCGCACTGATAAGGGCCTACCAGGTTGTTGACGATCGGTTTTAGGAATTTACATATTACGGAATCCGTATCCGAGGCTGTTGGTTGCTTCGTAACCGAAGGTTTTTTACGTGGTAGGGAAGTTAACCCGACGGCACAACCTTGGGGGTGGTGCCGTCGATCTGGAGGGCCAGATCCTTTTTGCAAAAGCTAGCACGAGGGGCTGGATACTTACACCGATGCCAGTAACCCACTTCGGGGATATGAGCGCTGCCGTTGGCCCATTAGGGGTTTATCCGCCACCCTCTCGTTTTCAGTACACTGACGCAGTATTGAAAATCCTTACAGACCTCAGCTCCAAAAATGTCGAAGTAGCTCAAGTAAGGTGACCGCTGGCCTGTAGACGTTACCATTGATTCCATCGGGAAAATTCATCCGCCGCATGTCCTCCTTCTGAAGAGCTCTTACTAGACTACTGAGACGCATATTTCAGCCAATCAGGTTAACAAGAGATGCCTCGCCCGGTTAAACATATGTGTGCTGAAGTTCACCCAGATGTGCTTACGCACATATATCGTCAAACTCAACATACCCTCATCGTTAGTTCACTGTCAGATAGCTATCCAGCGAGCACCACGAGGAGGTGTTGGTGCGATTCTGCAACGCCGAGGCAGAGGCATGGACCTTATTAAAGTCGATGTGGATATCCGTGGTTGCTTGGAGAAAAAGGTTCTTCGAGCGATTTTTGGCCCCGCCTGTGCAATCAGAAATCGTGCTACAACCATCATTGAGACTAAGTTGGTGCTGTTAGAATCTCCACAGTCGCAGTTAGAACCTATGCACTTCACTTTCAAACTGCAGGAAGCGTGATTGAACTGCATAGTTTCAATGTTTCAGAGCAGAAACCTGCGCCCATATCCATGTTTATTGTAGTGGCATCAGTATTGGTTTCGGTTCGGCTTTTATTATTTTATTGTGAGGAATACTCCGTACTTGAAAAGATTAAGGAATACAGTCTAACGATGTTTCGCGTGTCTTTGCGAACCTACTCGCTTTTCAATATTTCATCTGACTGATTCCAAGAAAACTTTTCGCTGCAAGCTTCTAAGGAATGCATTTAGAGAACATCTTCGGGTCCACTGTCAGAGTTGTTCTCCTTACTTTGGTTAACTGATGCGAACGATGGTTAAAAGCCGTAGTATGCCATACATTTTCACAGATTCTGTATGGGTTATTTGATGTATCGGAAAGGTTTTGTACAGTCCTTACTCATATCCATGCTTACGAATACTCAACCCATTTGGTGAGTTCAAACAATCGTTTTATTTAGGCGCACTCTAATACGACTGATATACCAACTCCTTCTGTTCAGACGGTCATCTTACATTACTGAACCAAGGCAGTGAAAATCATGAGTAAAATAAATAAAGTCTGTAATGCATCTATGGTAAGAAGAGCTGATAAGCATTGTCCACCAGTCTGCTGTTGGAATGCCGAAATTCAAAAGCAAGGAGGCTATACACATTCCCTAGAACAAATACTTTCTCAAACGAACTCAAACAACGTTTCAAGACTGCACGTAAGGAGCTCAAAGCAGCCACCCAGTAAAGCAAAAGAAACTTTTTCAATGAAATGTGCGATGATGATAGCCAAGATCCCCGAAGGAAAGCATAGCAGGCAGTGATGAGAAAATACTAGACATGGCACCCGTCAATCTCCACCTGTCCAGATTTTCTTAAAAATATTGTTACTGGATTATACTCACAACAACATGAGCATAGTCACCACAGAACAATTAATAGATATGCAAAAATTCTAGAGGCAGAAGGGTCCCGGGAACCGACGACATCCACAATAGAGTCCTCATGATAGCAATTAAAGTGTTTTCCTAGACATGTGTAGCTCATGCCTTGAATAGAGAATCTTCCCGATACAATGGAAGTGACAACGACTACTGCTCCTTCCCAAAGGGAACAACAAGTCACCAAACGCGCCCTCGTCGTGTTGACCACTCTGCATCCTCGATACGACTGGAAACATCTTATAGCGTATCATCTGCAATACACTTATCACCGCAGCGGAACAAGCGGAAAGACTCTTGGAACAGCAATATGGTTTAAGGATGCCACACTCTACGACAGATGCAGTAAAAGTAGTATTTGAACCGCACGACAGGCCGTACAGGGAAGAAAGTGGAGAGGAGGCTCTAAAAAATACTGCGCGATAATAACACTCAATTTCAATAGTACGAGTACCAATAGCGATTGTCAACGTTCATAACCAATATCGTGACGGATTACTTTACGCGTAAAACTCTACTATACAACGCTGACTGTGGCCTCAAGGAATACACGGTGACCGGAGGCGAACAGCAAGGACACGTACTGGGACCACTTCTGTGGAATGTGATGTATGATAAACTTCTGGCCCTATCACCTGAGGCTTCGAAAATTGTCGGATTTCCAGATGATATTGCCATCGTGGTTACTGCAAAATTCCTGAATGAGGTAGAGCCAATTGGCTATGGGCCACATAGGTCTTTCATTTCATTTCATTTATTTCATTTTCATTTATTATTTCAGAATATCTCTTACAGTAGACTAAAGTCTTTTATAGCAAAAGTTAAGTTACAATTAATAGTAAATATAACAAACTAAAACTTAACGTAAATAATTCAATTAAGGAGCCTTATTTTCTTGATTGTGAATCAAAAGAATTATATATAGGTGGGTCTAACTCTAGCGGAACACAAAACAGAAGCGGTTCTTACGAGTATATCGAGTAAAAATTTTATAGAAACAATCACCTTTATAGTCGGTGGTCATGAAATTAAATCTAAACCGCACAGTAAGTATCTACATATACTACTTAGATGGCGCTACAGTCCGGGGTGGACCTGGGCCTCAACCAACAAACCTCTCCAGTCAGCATGGTTGCGAGCCAGCTGCCTCCAGTTGCGCACGCCAAGTTGGTTGAGGTCCCCCTCCACTTGTTTGCGTCACCTACCGTGAGGTCGTCCTCTATTGCGTCGTCCATCCGGGGTGGAAACGAAGACTTTCTTAGCGGGAAGGTTGGGCTCCATCCGCTCTAAATGACCCAGCCATCTTAGTCGCTGTATGTGAACTCTTCTGGCTAAGTCGATGTCCTTGTACAGGCCGTATAGCTCGGCATTGTACCTTCTCCTCCACTCACCGTCTATGCAGACGGGACCAAAGATCGCTCGAAGAACTTTTCTCTCGAAATAACCAAGGGCATCCTCATCCGGTTTTGTCAAAGCCCATGCCTCTGCGCCATAAAGCAGGACTGGGATGATTAGAGTCTTATAAAGAGTTACCTTAGTAGTACGAGATAGGGCTTTGCTACTCAATTGCCGTTTAAGCCCATAGAAACAACGATTGGCAAGAGTAATTCTTCGTGTGATCTCTCCACTGATGTCATTTGCGGAGCTGACCATAGAGCCTAGGTAGACAAAATCATTTACTACCGCAAAATTGTATCTGTCTATTGTGGCGTTCTGCCCAAGACGCCGATCTTGGGTGTCCTTTTTTGTAGACAGCATATATTTTGTATTGCTTTCATTGACCGCTAGACCCATCTTTGCTGCCTCGATCTCAATACTCGTAAATGCCCCATTGACTGCCCGCTGAGTTCTTCCGATTATGTGAATGTCATCGGCATAAGCGAGTAGTTGTATAGACTTGAAGAAAATTGTACCTCCGGGGTTGGCTTGTGAGTTTCGTACAATTCTCTCAAGTACTATGTTAAAGAGATCGCATGATAGCGCGTCACCTTGTCTAAGACCTTTCCTGACGTCGAACGGTTCGGTGATGTTCTTACCGACTTTCATGGAGCAGCGAAAGTTCTCCATCGTCATTCTGCACAAACGGACGAGCTTGGCTGGGATGCCAAGACTAGACATGGCTCTGTATAACTCGTCTCTATACACGCTATCATAGGCAACTTTGAAATCGATGAAAAGGTGGTGCGTATCGATTTTATATTCATGGGTTTTTTCCAAGATCTAGCGTAGTGTGAATATTTGGTCAATGGTGGACTTTCCAGGCCTGAAACCGCACTGATAAGGACCTATCAGGTTGTTGCCGATCGGTTTTGCTCGTTCACATAATATGGCAGACAGGATCTTATATGCGATATTTAGGAGACATATACCTCTGTAGTTGGCGCAGTTCAGAGGGTCTCCTTTCTTCAGGATCGGGTAAACGATGCTGAGGTTCCATTCATCGGGCATACTTTCGTCCAACCAGATTTTACAGATGAGCTGGTGCATGCTCCCTACCAACTCATCTCCTCCTGCCTTGAAAAGTTCAGCGGCAAGGCCGTCGGCTCCAGCAGCATTGTTGGATTTGAGTTAAGATATCGCTATCCTCACTTCATTCTGATCGGGTTGACGGGAATTTTGACTGCCATCGTCACTGTTGAATGGCTCATTCTGCCTGACAGCGGAATATTGATCATCATCGCCGTTTAACAGTCTGCAGAAGTGTTCCTTCCATATCCTCAGCACCGACTGCGATTCTACTACTATGTTGCCATTTTCGTCCCTGCACGCTTCTGTTCTGGCTTTGAAACCCTGGCATGTTCTTTTTACCCTTTGGTAAAATTTTCGAACATTATTCCTGCAATAAAGTCCCTCAATCTCCTCGATCGAGCGCTTCTCATGCTCTTTTTTCTTCTTTCTGAAAAGTCGATGTTGCTCTTTTCTTCTGCGCACGTAGAGCTCGTAAGCAGCTCTAGTCCTTCTATGCAGCGCCGCTTTGTACGCCTCTTGTTTTGCTGCATGTGCTTGCCGGCATTCCTCATCAAACCAGGGGTTTCGTTATGGTGGGCGAGAGAAACCCAGTACATCAGAGGCGGCATCTCTGATGGCTTTTTGGCAACGCTGCCACTGGTCTTCCGCATTTGCTGCTGGCGGCATAGGACTTAGATTGAGATTGGAAGAAACACGATCGGCAAAGGTTCTGGCGGTGTCTTGCGATTGTAGCTTTCGACGTCAAATTTCCTCACAGCATTTCGTTGATTTTGCTCCGTTGTGGATATCCGCATCCGTACCTTGGCTACAACTAGGTAGTGATCCGAGTCCACGTTGGCTTCTCGGAAAGTCCGGACACCCAGAACACTGGAAGAGTGCTTTGCGTCGATCGCAATGTGATCAATTTGGTTGACAGTTTTTCGATCAAAGGAGAGCCATGTTTCTTTGTGAATATCGAGACGTGGGAACCGCGTACTAGCTACAACAAAGTTTCGCCCCGCCGCAAAGTCGACTAGCCTGAATCCGTTGCCGGATGTGTTGTCGTGCAGGCTGTGCTTTCCAGCCACGCTACTAAAGACTTCCTCTCTTCCTAGCTTTGCGTTAAAGTCGCCTAGGATAGTTTTAACGTCGTGGCTAGGGCATTGCTCATACGTCTTGTCCAAGAGCTGGTAGAAGTCATCCTTCGTCGCATCGTCCTTCTCCTCGTGATGGGCGTGAACGCATATTAGGCTACTGTTGGCAAATTTAGCCTTGATACGGATAGTCATGAGGCTCTCGTTCACATGCCGGAAACTCAAGACTTCTTGCCTAAGTCTGCCTCCAATGACAAATCCGCACCCGAATAGACGCTGTCCTTTTTGTCTGTAGCAATCGCCGTAGTAGATGTCACAGTTTTTCATACTCCTTTTGCCCGGCCCATCCCATCGCACTTCCTTGGATGGCGGTAATGTCTGCTTTGAGACACTCTAGGGCCTCCGCAAGTTGTTCGGCTGCAAGTGGTTTGTAGAGGGACCTAACATTCCATGTGCAGCCTTTTTGCGTTTGCATGGGTCGTCAACAGTAAGATCATCCGTATCCGAGGCTGTTGGTTGCTTCGTAACCAACGTTTTTTTACGTGGTAGGGAAGTTAACCCGACGGCACAACCCCCAACCTGGAGGGCCAGATCCTTTTTTTTGTACCCCTAGGACAAGAGGCCGGATACACCGATGTCAGTAACCCACTTCGGGGATATGAGCGCTGCCGTTGGCCCATTAAGGGTTCATCCGCCACTATCTCTTTTTCAATACCCTGACGTAGTATTGAAAATCCTTACAGACCTCAGCTCCAAATATGTTGAAGTAGCTCCGGTAAGGTATCCGCTGGTCTGTAGACGTCACCGTTGATTCCATCGAGAGAATTCATCCACCGCACGTCCTCCTTCTGAGGACCTCTTGCTAGACTTCTGAGACGCATATTTCAGCCGATCAGGTCAACAAGAGATGCCACGTCCGGTTAGACATATGCGCGCTGAAGTTCACTCAGATGTGCTTACGCAGGTCTGAGTGTTCATCTGCACATATATCGTCAGACTCAGCATACGCTCATCGTTAGTTCACTATCAGATAGCTATCCAGCGGACTCCGCGTGGAGGTGATGATGCGATTTTGCACATATGAGTCAGGATTAATGCGGGACTGTCTTTAAATGCGATAGGTACAGTTGCACGCATCTCACCCAATACAGAAGAACCAATGCGCGGCCGAAAATTACATTTAACCAGAGTAGCTACATCCATAATCTTATATAGTTCACCAATCTGGGCGATAGCTTCAAGGATTAAATGTTACAACAAAAGGATTGCCCAAGTATATTGAATTTGCACACTGAGAGAAATCTTTGCTTATTGTAGAACTTCAAACGACGCAGCATGCGCACCACTTAACAAAAATGCTTCCCATAGATATTCTACATAGCAAAGGAATAGCAGCGACAGTACTCTTCAAACCACCACGTAGAAGCAGTTCTGATATGGACAACATGCACCTATGGGAACACAGCCAATGTATAGTCGAATGGCAAGAACGTTGGAGTAGTTCTACAAAAGGCAGATGGACACACCGACTAATCTCACGTATCCTGTCATGAGTCGAAGACGACATGAACAGGAGGGCTACTATGTAATGCAGTTCCTGATCGGGCAGGGATGTTTCCGATCGTCCCTTTTCAAGTACAAACGTGACGATAGCCCTTTATGCACACAATGCACGTTCTCTTCGAATGCCCATGTTTCTCCGACGAAAGGGAAACACTGACGAGAAAACTCGGCAAGCCACCAACCCCCGAAAGCCTGGTTGGTAAAATGCTGAGGTAAGTGAGTTTGGTTGGTTGGTTAGAAACGGCCCTGGATAAGAATATACTTAGAACAAAGGTAGGTCTATTGTACTACCGATGTCTAAGGTGGGTGGATTACCCTCTTATTCTTGCAACCATTTACTGATTTGATTGAAGGAGTTAATTTTAGCCGTGCAGGCATTGCTAAGATTGTATAGATCAGTGGAAAAGTATTTATCCAAGATAGCCCTCCTGATGTTTGCGAGTACAGGATAAGTGCATAGAAAGTTACCGATTGTCTGCGATGGAAAGGGTTTCTCTCTTGTGCTTCAGTAGTCCGTTGGACCTGCTTTTACTCAGTGTTGGCCGAAGCAGCCTAGCGGTGTTGCACTGGCCTAGTTTTTGCCATTCGCTGATTAGCCATAAGATGTTGGCACCTAGATGTCGATGTGAGTTTTGTGGGCGGAAATCACATAGTGTTACGTGGTACGGACTCAGTTTCGCCTTTAAAAGATTCTTACCTCCCAGAATTTTCCTACTGATAAATCAGGCAGTTTGGTGCTAACAATTTTGCTCGCTTTCAAGAGGTTAAGGTCTCTGTATGAAATTGTGCACTATTCTTGAAACTTCATTTTGTAAGAGTCTTTGCGGAAGGTTTTTTCATGAGTCAGCTTGAGACAACATTCATACGTTTGAATGGGAAAATGTATTGAAATACCATCACCACCTAGCATCAGTTGCTTGTCAATTTATCTCTCGCAGTGTACTAATCATGGCTAATAGCTTTTCACTAAATTGAAGTATAATTCAAACACCGTATTACTTTGAACGACAATGTTGCGTTCAAACCGCCATTATAGTGCGGGGTGTTACCATCATGCTGCATGCTTTGACGATTTTTTAACTGCCAATTTTATCCGTATCCCTGCGTTAGTGCTGCTGCCTGCATGCAATGCTTAACATCGAACATTGCTGAATTATAACGTGGCCAACCATATCCCACCCCCCGGTCCTGCCTCAGGTCCACAAAGACAGCACAAAGCAACAATAGTCCCAGGTAAACCACAAACACATAATTCATACCGTTTATGACGACGACACATTGTTGCTCATTCCAAGTATCTTCTTATCTTTGTCTCAGCAGCACCAGCACCAGCACCGTAAGGGGCAACAGG
The DNA here is from genome assembly GCA_945910035.1 of Brachypalpus laphriformis. Lineage (NCBI taxonomy): Eukaryota > Metazoa > Arthropoda > Insecta > Diptera > Syrphidae > Brachypalpus > Brachypalpus laphriformis. Next base: position 287,383,910 of record OX246754.1, read on the forward strand.
ACCAAAGCAACAGAGTAACAACGTCACATATTTCCGTGGTACGGTGACGCTGAATGCAACAAATTATTGTTGGCTGTTAATTGACCGCAACTTAATAAGGTAACACTTGGCCCGAAGCCGCAGTTGTTAGTTGGATTGTCTGAAGCTGAACTGAAAAGCCATGCGATTGAGAGTCAGAGGATGAGGAGACTTTTATCGCCCTTTGTATATGGAACGTTATTAATGTAAGGATTGCCGAAGATGAGCTCAAGTTGATAGGTTGCGATGGATTTGCGGTTAGCATCATCGAGCTGTCATGTCACATTGCCGGGGATTATTGTTTGCCGAACACCGACTCTGATTGGGAGGGCATCTTTCTCTCTCGTTGATTTATAATTGAAAAGATTTTAACAAGGTTGAAGGTGAAAGAGTTTGAATGGTTTTCTTGAATGGCAGCAGACAGACTGGGATCAAGCAAAGACTTAATCCTGTAGGTGTGTGCTGTTCTTTGTTACATCGGTGCTTTGATGGATCGTTAAATCGGGATTTCTAAGGTGAGGTCGATTGGATGTTTTCGGTTTGCAAGCGGGTTGATGGTATTGAACTCTCTTAGCAATTTACGATCCGTAATCGGAAATCAGGCAGTATTCCTAAATTAAGGTTCAGACTTTTTGGTTGGCTTATCGTTTCATGGTTTATGGGGAATCGATAGGCAATTTGTGATCTGTGACCTATCCCACTTCAAAAAGTAAGTGTTTTTAATTTGATGGCGTTTGAAAGAATTTGTCGTTATGCAGATTTTGCCAATTGGATCAGATTGCGGACATTGACTTGTATCTTTTAACATTCTGGAATCCCAGGCGAGAAAATATTAACAGGTCTTGTTATCAACAATGGGACTATCTGCATCTACTCTTCGCGAACGTAGACTAACATAGGCTAGATAAGTATGAACGTCTCTTGGCATGCTGGGATTTGGATATTACTGGAAAGGTAGTTCGATCGACGCGTTTGTGTATCGTAAATGTAACTTTTGCTCTATTACTTTGTTATATTATGCTCTGTGCAAAAACGATTTTTTCAGCTCCATTTGCTTTTGAATACCAAAAGGTGGCTTACACCACTTTTGTATTGATAGTTGGTAATGTAAGGAATGTATGTAACACCAGAACAGCAACCAAAAAAAATTGTGGGTTACACCACTTTTGCGCTGATGGCCTCATTTATTCCAAAAGACAAACACAGATTCTTTGAAACTTTTGCTATTGATTTTTTTTTTTTCGGATGGAACATGCAGCTTTTTGATGAGCAATTTTTCAAAGCGATTTAAAGTTATTTGGGGAGTATGTGGGTCAACCTCAATAAATTAAGTATTAAAAAAATAAGAATGTTGAATTTTCTTGAAAAAAAAAATACATTTAAATAAAAAAGAATAGCCTATCTAGTGGAAATAAAGAATATTCTAGAATTTATTTCACGTTAATCGGTTAAGTATTTGCTAAAATTACCGCGGAGTTTTTAATGCTCCATCTTTATATAATAGTAATGATAAGATTTTTATTAATTTTTTATTTTTCTCGCAGTTATCACCTTAAACACTATCTACTTATATGTTCCAAATTTCAAAGCTCTACCTCTATTGGGAGTATCCTAGATTTATGACGATCTACCAGTCAGTCAGTGAATGCTAAAATTGTGAAACTGTTCTATAAGTTAGAATTTGCTCAAAGTTGGCAAATCTGCTGGTGTGGATGAAATTCGGCCAGAAATGCTCAAGGCTTTAGGTAAAGAGGGAGTGCAATGGCTCTCGCGTGTCATTAAAGTGGCCTGCGAATGCGGTGAAACACCTGGTGATTGGCAAATGGGGGTGATAGTTCCTCTTTTTAAAAAAGGGGTATATCCCTTTTAAGTCTCCCTGGAAAAGTCTTCGCTAAGGTGCTAGAAACGCGTTCCAGAGCTGAGGTTGAGGACAGTTAGGGGGATGAGCAGTGCGGTTTTCGTCCCGGTAGAAGCACAACCGACCAGTTGTTCACTCTCAGAATGGTTCTTGAGAATGCCTGGGAGTATGCTAAACCTGTCTACACTTGTTTTGTGGATTTGGAAAAGGCATATGATAGGGTTCCTCGAGGCAAACTCTGGCGTGTTCTGCAGGAGTATGGGATTGATGGTTCCCTGTTAATGGCGATTCAATCTTTATATACAAACTGTAGAAGCTATGGTCGGATAAACGATGTTAAATCAATACCCTTCACTGTGGGCGTTGGACTCCGCCAAGGGTGCGTTTTGTCACCTCTCCTCTTCATTGTATATATGGATTGGATGTTGCAGCGTAGCCGTGCTGGGGAACGTTTCAATGGGGGAGACCCAAGGATTAGTCATCTGCTCCTTGCGGATGATTTGGTCATCCTTGGATCCTCTCAAACCGAACTTCAGCGCGCACTCGAAAGGTTTGTAGCCGTTTGTGATGATGTTGGAATGAAGATCAACGTGAACAAAGCGGAAGTAATGGTCGTATCCAAAAAACCCATTTAGTGCACCCTGCATATTAGTAGAGTCCCACTGAAGCACGTGGATAAGTTTAAGTACCTCGGAGTCTTATTCACGAGAGATGGGAGGAGCAATGCCGAGTTATCCTGTAGAATTGGTCAGGCTGGATCAATTTTGAGAGAGCTTGGCCAATCTGTTATAAGGAAGGCCGAACTTAGTGTTCAAGCTAAGCTATCGGTTTTTAACTCGGTGTATGTTTCACCTCTCACCTATGATCATGAAATTTGGATAGTGACCGAAAGAATAAGATCGCGGACACAAGCTGCCGAAATGAGGTTCCTTCGCGGTGTTGCTGGAATAACTCATAGGGATCGAGTGCGCAACACCAGAGTACGCGAGGCGCTCAATGTTGAGCAGCTACTTCTCCGAACGGAACGATCTATCCTTCGATGGTTTGGTCACATAGTGCATATGCCCAGACCGGCTTCCAAGACGCGCCATGGTTGCCGTGCCATCAGGTAGGCGACTCCGCGGAAGGCCTAGAAATAGATGATTGAACCAAGTCCGACATCTCTCCTGGAGCCGCCTAGGGATTCCTCCTGATGAATTGGAGTTAATGGCGGAGGATCGAGAAGGATGGAGAGTCCACCTGAGCATCCTACCCCCGCGACCCTCATGAAGGATTAGCGGGCCATTGAAAATGTATGTATGTATGTATGTAACGTAACTAACCTTGGTGATAGAGGGGGTGGGGGGGTGGGGGGGGGGGTCGAAAGGGCTCGAAATGGTTAGTGTAAATATTGCGCGCGTGGAGGGTTTTGCTGTGCGCTTAGATAAATTTTCATCAGACCATAGGGTTTTTTCACCAAAGTTTTCATTTGCACAATTTATGTTCATATGTCTACTCCTACATATGCAGAGCTATTTGTATGAGAGAAACTTCAAGGTCATTTTGTACCTGCACGGCTAACCAATTCAAAAAAAATGTTGTGACCAAATTTGTAAATTTTTTTTATGTATGGAAAAAGGAAACCCAAGTCCCAAAGCACTCAGACTCGGACCGGTGCTGTAAACTTTTCGGATGGCTGATGGTTGTTATTCCCCGCTGTGCACATCGGTAAATCTGTAGATAAATATTGCTTTAATAACTTTCTCCTAAACAATTTTCTATATAATGGATGTTTTTCGAAAGCCGGTAGAAATGATCTTCGGGAATGTACTATGTCAATACAGCCTGTATAGACCAAACTGTCTTCTATGTTGGCGCAAGCGCTAAGCACTTTCTGGTCTAGTACAAAATTGTGGAAGATGCATGACGATTTTTAATAAATTTAAATTTTTCTTAAAATTAACACCACCTAGTTGGCTCAGTCGCGAATGTGAAAGGTGCTCATCTCTTCATCCCAATACAAATGGCAAGAACTTGCATTCAATGTAGATCATGATACCCTGCAAAAGGTCCTTTAGACTTTTCTTTACAATTGGTCTTCTTTTCGAAGAACATTTGAATTTGCATTTGCTCTATTCCTCGGGTAACCGTTCTTATTTCGACCACTTGAATCGTTCTAGATCAAAGAAGCAGATTTTGGTATAATGAAATAAAGCATCAAGACTTTTCCAATGCAATAATGCATTTATTTAATTTGTATGGCTTTTGTGGCTCGTCCACGACTTACTTACTTACTTACTTAGGTGGCGCTACAGTTCGGGGTGAACCTGGGCCTCAACCATAAAGCCTCTCCATTTAGCTCGGTCTTTAGCTAATTGCCTCCAGTTGCACACTCCAAGTTGGTCGAAGTCCCCTTGAACTTGTGCGCGCCACCTACGGCGATGATTCCCTCTACTGCGTCGTCCCTCGGGATTAGATTCGAAGACTCTGCGGGCCGGAGCGTTGGTGTCCATTCGCTCTACATGTCCTAGCCATCTCAGACGTCCAATACGCAGTTTTTTGACTAGGTCGATGTCGCTGTACAGCTCGTATAGTTCGTGATTGAATCTTCTTCTCCAAAACCCGTCAATGCAAACGGGACCGAAAATCTTATGAAGAATTTTTCTCTCGATGCGACCAAGGATATCTTCATCCTCTTTTAATAAACTCCATGTTTCAGCGCCGTAAAGCAGGACTGGGATAATCAGGGTCTTATACAGAGTCTCCTTAGTTGTTCGAAATAGGGCTTTACTGTTGAATTGCCTTATAAGCCCAAAAAAACAGCGATTGGCAAGAGTTATTCTTCGCTTGATTTCTGCGCTGATGTTTCCCTTACTACCTCGAAGTTATAGCTGCCCACGGTGACGTTTTGTCCAATTCGTCGGTGTTGGCTTTCCCTTCTTGTTGAAAGCATATACTTGGTTTTGCCCTCGTTTATCGCTAAACCCATTTTGGCCGCTTCCGCCTCAATACTTGCAAACGCACCGGTGACAGCCCGCTGAGTTCTTCCGATAATGTCTATATCGTCGGCGTATGCAAGTAGTTGTACAGACTTGTAATAGATTGTGCCTCCGGTGTTGGCTTGTGAGTTCCGCACAATCCGTTCAAGTACAATATTAAAGAAGTCACATGACAGCGCGTCACATTGTCTAAAACCTTTTTTGACATCAAAGGTCTCGGTGAGGTAATTAGCGACCTTGATGGAGCAGCGAGCGTTCTCCATCGTCATCCTGCACAGACGGACAAGTTTGGCAGGGATGTCAAAACTAGACATGGCTCTATAAAGCTCTTGTCTATAGATGCTGTCATAGGCGGCCTTGAAATCGATAAAGAGGTGGTGAGTATCGATTTGAAATTCTTGGGTTTTCTCCAGGATCTGCCGAAGTGTGAAGATTTGATCGATAGTGGATTCTCCTGGCCTGAAACCGCACTGATAGGGTCCAATCAGGCTGTTCATAAAGGGTTTCAGGTGTTCACACAGTATCGCAGAAAAGTTCTTGTATGCGATGTTGAGGAGACTGATGCCTCTATAATTGGCGCAGTTGAGGGGGTCTCCTTTCTTGTGGATCGGGCAAGCGATGCTGAGATTCCATTCATCAGGCATACACTCGTCTAACCAAATATTAGAAATGAGTTGGTGTATGCACTCTACCAATTCATCACCAGCTGCCTTGATAAGTTCGGTCGGTAAGCCGTCAGGTCCAGCAGCCTTGTTGGATTTTAACTTGGATATTGCTATCCTCATTTCGTTTTGGTCAGGTGGACGGAAATTTTGACTATCATCGTCTATGTTGAATGGTTCATTCTGCCTGACAGCGGGATGTTGGTCTTCGTCGCCGTTATACAGTCTGCAGAAGTAGTTTTTCCATATTCTCAGCACCGACTGTGATTCTACTACGAGGTTTCCATTTTCATCTCTACAGGTTTCTGTGCGGGTATTACTTCTCTGACACGTTCTTTTTACCTTTTGGTAAAACTTCCGTACATTGTTCCTGGAGTATAGACTCTCGATATTCTCAAACGCGCGCTTCTCATGCTCTTTCTTCTTCTTTTGGAAAAGTCGATGTTCTTCCCGTCTCTTTTGTTCGTAGAGCTCACGAGCAGCTCTCGTTGTCCTCAGCACATCAGTCGCGGCGTTTCTTATGGCATGTTGGCAGCGTTGCCACTGGTCTTCAGCACTTGATGCTGGCGACATAGGGGTGATTGAGAGATTTCGGGATACGCATTCAGCGAAGAGTCTGGCGGTCTCTTGCGATTGTAGCTTTTCGACGTTAAATTTTCTAACAGCGATTCTTCTTTGTTGCTCAGATTGGGATATCCGCATTCGTACCTTGGCTACAACAAGGTAATGATCCGAGTCTATGTTGGCCGCTCGGAAGGTCCGGACATCCAGAATACTCGAGGCATGCCTTGCGTCGATCGCAATATGATCAATTTGATTGATCGTTACTTGATCATTGGACTGCCATGTCTGCTTATGAATATCGAGATGAGGAAACCATGTGCTTGCTATGGCGACATTTCGCTCCACAGCGAAATCAATTAGCACTAGTCCGTTATCAGACGTGGTGTCGTGTAGGCTATGCTTACCGACTGCCCTACCAAAGACGTCCTCCTTTCCTATTTTGGCGTTAAAATCGTATTGGGCGATTTTTGTCGTCGTATTTAGGACATTGCTCATATGTTTTGTCGAGGAGCTCGTAGAAACACTCTTTGGTGGCAGGGTCCTTTTCTTCTGTGGGGGCATGAACACATATTAGGCTTATGTTAGCGAATTTAGCCTTGATCCGGATAGTTATAATACGCTCGCTCACGTGTCGGAAGCTTAAGACTTCTTGCCTAAGTCTGCCGCGTATGACAAATCCGCATCCGAATAAGCGTTGCCTGTTGCCTTTGTATCAATCACCGTAGTAGATATCACAGTTTTTCATCCTCTTTTTCCCCGGCGCATCCCATTGCAGTTCCTGGATGGCGGTAATATCTGCTTTATAGCAGTCTAGGCCCTCTGCGAGTTGTTCGGCTGCACGTGGTCTGTAAAGGGACAGAACATTCCACGTACAGATCCGAAGGTCGTCGTCCTTATTTCGTTTGCTGGGGTCATCATCAGTTGAGTCGTCCTTATCCGAGGCTTTTGGTTGTTTCAGAACCATAGGTTTTTTACGTGGTAGGGACGTTACCCCGACGGCACAAACCCCAACCTGGAGGGGCACTTCCTTAATTATTCCCTAGGACGAGGGGCCGGGTGCACCGGTTCCAGTAATCCACTACTGGAGTATGAGCGCTGCCGTTGGCCCATTAAGGGCTCCTCCGCCACCATCTCTATTCCAATGTCCTGACCAACATTGGAAATTCCTTACCGACCTGTGATCCGAATACGTCGAAGCAGCTCCCGCAAGGTATTCACTCGTCTACGACAGATGAGTTCAATTTAACACAAAAATTGTTTGCATTATAGCAGTGTACTGCACTCTGACCCAGTTTTCGCTTTCATAATGTACCCGACGGGCCCGCGAGGATGAGAATGTGCCTTATCGCTCAGGCTGATTTTCTTCTTACCTGGGTGCATTTCTAAGACCAAGAAGTTACTTTCTTGTTAATGCCTTCAATGCTTCCTTTAATTCATTCTTCAAGTAGCTGCATTTTGTAACCGTGCATGCCAAGATCCTTATGGAAATGTGATGTAGATTGTCTAAAATACTTAATTTTTGCGAACATAATTTTAGTTTTCTGTCAAACTTTTGTCGACAGCAGCAATATTTTTAGTTGACCTGGCACCAGTAGTCGGATTGATATCTTAACAGCAATAACTATACCGGGAAAATAAAATTGATATATGATATGTTAATGGATAAAGAAGTAGCGCTAACTGGATCTAACTACTTCTTATACCATAACCCTAGACAATCTTATTTAAGATTTATCCTGAGCGCCTGTTTCTCGAAATCATTTAATTATCTCACGCCACGCTATATCACTTTCATCTGCTACTATTGAAAGTCATTATGATAACCTGCTTCGTTGTCGTTTCCCACAGTTTAATCGTAATTTCAGTCATCGAGTAGTGTTATCAATTTTCCTCGTTTTCACCTGCTCAGAGCACCCTTTTCTAAGACAAAAGACCATCAGCATCGTAATCCTTTCTCCCATTCACCAGTGCACCTGTCAAATGGTCATCGATTACCAGACTGACCCACAATGATAAAATCCCATCAAATTGATTAAACTGTTTACCATTCGTTCCAATGGATTTGTTCAAATGGATTTACAGATGCAAAAAGCGGTTCACTCTGATCTTCCAATCGAATGGATGCCATTAATCGATCCACATCCATCAATCTGACCAATTGTACTTGGCCCAGTCACTCAGGCCGACACTTGATTAGGTGGGTCGCGCGCACTCCCATATTATAACCGGCTGAGCGACGGCGGCGGCGGCGTCATCTAGGAGGTCCCGTGTGAGTCCAATTACGGAAAGTGCCCTTTAATTAGTCTTACACCTTTTGTGTGTGCGCTGCGGTGCGTTGCTGCACCAGCCCATTGATCTCCGTGGAAGATGAATTCTTAGAGTAAATATTATTTGAGCTGCAGCAGCTCCTTCATCCGTCTGCCACTGGATGGGCACTGGATAACCCAGCGGAACGTGCAATCATCCTCGGCTGGCGCTGCGCTGGGCCAACAATCTTTATAGTATACGCTCCCTGAATAAGGCACAAAAACAAATGAGCTGTTGGGGTAATTGCATATAATTTTCCCTTTTCGGATCCGTTGGGAGCTTCCAATTTGTTACTTTTATTTTCTTTTTTATTTGTTTGGTTGGCCATGTCCGATCCTTTTGTTGAATTTGATTGCTTGATTCGAAGAGTTCTTAGTGTTTGACGATGAAAGTCTGTCTCTGTTGGCAGCAGGTGAGCGCTCAAATTGGGAAAAAGAAACTACTTGCTTTGTAGGGAGAATGTGAATAAGATAAATTGTATTTCTCATAATAATTACGGGAGGTGTCCTTAATGTCCCACTAGATTTGTGGTCTATAATTTCGTGTACAGTTTTGATAGTTATTTTAGTTTCTACTGCAAAGGCAGGTATCATTAATTTATGTTCATTTGTTTGGTAGGTGGACACATTTGGTTATATGCTAATTAATTGTAGGAAATATACCATAGTCAATTAGAACGGAAAAATTCTACTCGGTTTTCTGAGGGAGGAACGTCAAATATAAAGATCTTATCCCCTTATCTCACTTTGCACAAGTACTCGTACATCAAAAATATTTTAAATCACTTTGTTTGACCAAGGGATTTAAAAAAAAAAAAAAAACCATAATGGGTTGCACGGGAAGTATCCCGTATACTATACGAGTACATATATGTATACTCGTATACTTATTATTCAGGGATCAACTTGACGAGGAATTCAAACAGATCAGTAGCTCAGTTAAAATTTTGCAATTTAAATAGAAAGCCTTAACAAAAACGCATGGTTGCCTGCAGGGACCTAGAAACGGATCGAAGAGCCCAAAAAGATTTACATGCAGAAGAAAGAATTACAAACTATTGTTGGGTCTGAGGAATGGCAATGGTCCAATGGGTAGTAGTTTACTCATTAACCGATATTGGCAGGTTCAAGCCGCAGTGGGGAACAGCAATCATCAGCCACCCAAGTATAAAATTTAAAGCGAATAATATCGAAGTATTTCTAAACCTACATCAAGGACAGGTTTCTGTCTGGTAGTGCAGTGGACCAGAGAGTCTGAGTGCTCTGGGATTGGGTTTCCTTTAAAACAAGAGAGTACTATACTCGTAATTCTTCCAGTAACACTGAGATCTTAGCCGTGATTGCAATAATCACGAAAGACAACGCGGGCCATCCGATCCGAGCTTATCCAAGTAGCACCAAATATATTGTTAGACCTCCTGCACTTAATTGTAGGGAGAGCAGAGAAAAAGAGGAAGACCATCAAGCTGCCTGATAAGAGAATTATTCAAGACGTGAAACTGCGTTATGTCTTCCTCGGTTATGGCTTCTATTGACGATTGCGTTTCTTACGCACACGATTTTGTGTGGCTTGGCTCTCCAGGATGGAAGCAAACTAAGCAGATGCTATAGAATTCTGTAATAAATCCGCGGCATTCTTACTGTGTTTTTGCAGAAAAGACTGTATACAATTTATTGGCGTTCTGACATAACACTATGCTTTTGTCATGCTTCTTTACATTACATACTTATTTAGACGCGACGATACTGCACAATACTTTCTAAGTGATTGTCTTGCCTTTGCTGGTATTAGGTGGCACATCTTCGGTGCTGAAGTGGTGAGTATTGATATCGTAAGCTATACCTAAAGGGGCAATTTTTTATTTTTTTTTTAAATTTGCGAACACCGAAGGAATTATAAATACCCTTATACTAGTTCTCAGGGCACAGATGGGGACTTAACGAAAACATGGATTCTCCGTTCCACACCTATGCGATTCATTAACTTTAAGAACGCATTTGAGAGGGAGAGTCCAGATCGCCTTTCTATTCCATATAGTTTGCGCAGTAAGGATATCCCAAACATTTTCATACATTTATATAAGAACCAGATAAGCCAGATAACTCAAGACTTATTTATTTTACACTTAAGATCTTATCTGATTCTGAACACCAAAACTGTTTGCCTCTAGGATATATCCTTTCTTTCATGGCAATAAGTATAAAAGCACTTAATCCTTCGAAATCATCTCCCAGGCAGGCTCATGGCCAGAAATTTGTAGACTCCATAAAGTATCTCATTCTACATAGAGGCATTTGTCGAAGAAATTTATGATAATTATTATTTTATTGGGGATTGGCTTTGCAGTTCTTGTCCAGCGGTGGACTCTAACATTCTTCCTTAAACAACTGGACGATGCCTGCTTGTTATGTCATGCATCTTTACATTACATGCTTATTTAGGCGCGACAATACTGCACAATACTTTCTAAGTGATTGTCTTGCCTTTGCTGGTATTAGGTGGCAGATCTTCGGTGCTGAAATGGTGAGTATTGATATCATAAGCCATACCTAAAGGGGCTATTTTTTATTTTTTTTAATTTGCGAGCACCGAAGGAATTATAAATATCCTTATACTAGTTCTCAGGTCACGGGTGGGGACTTAGCGAAAACATAGATTCTCCATTCCACACCTATGCGATTCATTAACTTTAGTAACGCATTTGAGAGGGAGAGTCCAGATCGCCTTTCTATTCCATATAGTTTGCGAAGTAAGGATATCCCAAACATTTTCATACATTTATATAAGAACTAGATAAGCCTGATAACTCAAGACTTATTTATTTTACACTTAAAATCTTATCCGATTCTGAACACCAAAACTGATTGCCTCTGGGATATATCCTTTCTTTCATGGCAATAAGTATAAAAGTACTTAATTCTTCGAAACCATCTCCCAGGCAGGCTCATGGCCAGAAATTTGTAGACTCCATAAAGTATCTCGTTCTACATAGAGGCATTTGTCGAAGAATTTGACACTTCGAAGTTCTTGTCGAGCGGTGGCGGAAGAATTGTGTGGACTCTAACATTCTTCCTTAAACAACTGGACGATGTCTTCTTGTTGTGTCATAAAATCATAAATCTCCACCAAATGACTTTGACCTGAAAGCTGAAGGCGTGTGGGGCTGAAGACTAATACGACAAAAACAAAACATTTCAGTTTTGCATGAAACTAATTCAGCCAAGTAAACATTGTTTGACAACCTCACTTATTTACTTATGTGGCACTACAGTTCGGGGTGAACCTAGGTCTTAACCAACTATCCTCTCCATTTAGCGTGGTCTTTACTTAATTGCCTCCAGTTGTATACTACAAGTATGTTGAGGTTCCCTTGAACATGTGCGCACCACCTACGGCGAGGAGGGCCTCTACTCTGGATTATGGATTATATATATATATATTTGGCGCAATAGCTCTTGAAACTGCCAGGGCCTAGCTTCTCGCAACCACTCATGTTGTGTGCGTTATATTTTTCACACGAATGGAAGGGACCTACAGGGACCGTATCCGAACGGCGATTTGAGAAGCTTTTTCATGATAACAATACTCTCGGATGTTTGTCAGACGCTCGCGAGAGGTGGGACCGTGAAAAAACTTTTTAGTGTTTTCTGGGATTCGAACTTGGAACCTCATGCGTAGTGATCCGACACACTAACCACTTACGCCACGGCGCCCACACTCTCTGGACTAAATTCGAAGTCTCTGTGGGCCGGAGCGTGGCTGCCTATTCACTCTACATGATCTAGCCATCTCAAACGGACTGTACGCAGTTTATCACAAGGTCGATGTCGCTGTACAGCTCATATAGCTTGTGATTGAATCTTCTCCTTCAAAACCCGTCAACGCAAATGGGACCGAATATCTTACGAAGAATAAAGCAAGTCTGGGATGATCAGGGTCTATATAGAGTCTCATTATTATTATTTTTTTTGTTTATAAATTTTGCACACTCAAGGAGTTATGAATACCCTTAACATGTTTTTACTCTGTGCGGGCGTTGGAAACGAAAGATAGAGAGAGAAAAATTTGACGTAGTTGTTTGAAGCTCAGTTGTTTATGCTTCATAGAAACTCCGGGGGTGACGTTCAGATAATTGGGGAAATTTTTGGTATTTTTTGCCTTTGTTTCTGATTCATAGTATTTTTTTCGCAATTACCAACGTCATAGGCAAATCAATCATCTAACAGAGCGAACAATTTTTCCAGCCATATGACCAAGCTACTGCCAGTGGTATGTCTTCGCAGTAGTGTTCACACAAGATTTCGCAATTGATCGGACTGACTTTATATATTTCATGAGAAATAAATAAATGCTTGCTGAGGTCAGGATTTGAAACATAAGCCATTAGCGCGGTAATTGACGACGTTACCACTACACAATTGCCACTCCCAAGTATGTCGAGATAGGGCTTTACTGTTGAGTTGCTTTATTAGCCCAAAAAAACAGCGATTGACAAGTATTATTCTTCGCTTGATTTCTGTGTTAATCTCTTTTTCAGAATTTATAGCAGAGCGAAGGCAGGCAAAGTCCTTTACTACTTCGAAGTTATAGCTGCCAACTGTGACATTTTGTACAGTTCGTCGATGCTGATTGTCCCTTCTTGTTGACAGAAATACTTGGTTTTGCCCTCGTTTATCGCTAAACCCATTTTGGCCGCTTCCGCTTCAATGCTTGCACCTACCGAACCACTTGTATCACGATAGGTGTCGTATTCAAACACACGATGTTGTACGGCCTAAAGCTCCATTGTAACTGAAAGGGCACATAATAACGTTTTCTAAAACATTAGCCCTCCTGGGTACAGACAGAAGAGCTACAACCGTTGCAAAAATGTCACAACTCGTTGGCTCACCCTTTACTTTAGTTACTGGCTCGTTTCTTGAAAATAGATTACTTCTCGGATGATTCTATTTTGGTAAAAATTAATATTTCAGCGTTGTACATACGTACATATGTGGGTAAGACAAATAGAAGGACAGGGCTTACCAAGTTTTGTAAACTTTTTGTTAACAGATTTAAGAAAACTAGTATCGCGTATGATCGAAATTCGACCGAGGGGAAAAAAAAACAAACACCGTATTTTTTTTCTGCACATCTATGACACAATACCTTTCGAATGATGTAAGTTTCATTCTTTTCCGTTTATAATAAATATTATAAAAACGTACGATAAATTATATATATAAGATATATAATATATGAAAGTTTTAAACAGAACATACAGCAGATGCAAGTATCATACTTGCGACCTAGACGTGCCCTTTATTTTCCCTGAACGAAGAGACGTCCGAATGAACATAGAAAAAAATATCTAGGACCACTTATGTATGTACTTGTACATCGATAAGTGTTCCTCTGTCTGCTTTTCAGATATCTACGATCTAACATTTCTTGGGATTAGACCCAGTCAAAAATTTGGCACCTTTAGCAAATTCTTGTCATTAATAGAGTAGCTACCATTCAAACCTGCCGTTAAACTAATTTCATCCCCGGTGCCAAGCGAAAGGTGCATGCAAATAAGAAAACCATCTCATTATTCATTCACAGTCACCTATTAGTTTGATTCAGGTTGACGTACATAATGACTTTAATTAGACGTAACTCATCGTGTATGAAATAGCCAAATGAATTAAAATCTCATATCGTTAGTTAGGTTGTTTTTAATTAAATTTAAAATTGCCTCTATACGCTTCTCTACATAGTATGTATGTAGATTCGTGCCGGTCCTCAGAGCGATGAGACTAAATGGATAATTAAAATTCAATGTTTTAGCGCGCATCCAAGCATTAATCACTGCACTTTGTGCATTGTCGTGTGAAAGATGCGTGATAGACAAAAGACGACACACCGCACGCATCGCACGATAATTTGTGAGTATTAGCAAATTGCGACCTTTCTTGCGCTTTGATGGGTGCGTTAATGGGTTTGATCTTCGAGAGCAGATTGCTGTGGAGGCTGAGGAAAGAAATGAGTTTGTGCATTATTTCCAAGACCCTACAGCACACACAAAGTAAACCTATGTTTACTAATAACTGGAATGGAAGATAATAGAACAATTGGGCTCAGTTTAAATAGCAGCCTTGGGAATTATTAGCTTTACGCGGCACATAAGTAACCAGCTTGTATTATATCTAGCACTATCAGCTGCGAATACAATGTTGTTGTAAGTCCAATACGGACATCAGACACATAATTTAGCGATGTCTGAAGGAAGAAAAGCAAATATGTCAAAGAAATGCTCACATAGATTGCAAGGTGTACCTTTAACTATAAGCAGAGGAACAGTATTTGAACTGTTTGAATTACGAACATAAAGTTGACTGTAATAAGCCTGATTGATTGCTAGTTATCGCGCCTTAATGCAGACTAGGGTTTGCACTTAGATATGCTAAGTGGCATCAAAACTATTTCCACACAAACTTACTTTATCACTTTCCTAATAGCTATATCGACATCTTTCATTCTAAAACTGTATCCAATGGCGATGTTGAAATCTTTCGAAAGAAATCTTAAGCTAAGCATAGTTTTGAGTCCATAATTTTGATGATGGGAACCAATAGGCACAACCCTCCGACGACGGAAGTGGCATTGGTTTGGGCACACGTTCCAAAAACGTGACAGTTCCATAGCGAACCATGCTAGGTAATGGAACCTTCTAACCCAGGATGGCAGAAAACCTGGCGGTCCGAGGAGAACATGGCGCAGAACAGGCGAGAAGGAGGCACGGCAATTGAGGAAAAGTTGGGGAGAGCTGAGACACATTGCCAGAAACTGTACACGATGGCGCGTAGGCATATTAGAGGCCCTAGGACCCACAAGAATACACAGGACATAAGTAAGTAAGTAAAGAAGCATGTGCCCTCACGAGAGCCGAGCTAGGTGACCAGCACATGCGATTCCTCAATGATAAAAAGAAAGACCACGGACCACCGCCCATCAGTTTACTGATCGGACTAAAAAATTGGAAAGCTTGCGTACCAAGACGGCATTTCAAATATAGCCGGAGACCCAGTTTTCTGATGTATATAATCTATGCTGAAAGTAAGAAGTTTTCCCGTACCAGTGGAAAAGACAAGAATTAGTGCTCCTACCCAAAGGGAACAAACCACCAGCCTAGTCTTCATCGTATCGCTCACTCTGTATGCTAGATACTAGGTCAACAAAATACTTGAACGGACCATCTATAATAGGCTAGAGGCAACAATTGAAGACACCTCAACAGTGGCACGCTGAACGTAGTCGTAGTTATAACAGTGTAAGGGGTTCTAAGAAATACTGCTTAGACATAGCCCTGGATACGTCTAATTGGAGACATATCTTTCGAGTAGTGAGAGACATTCAAGTACCAAAATACCTCCTGGAAATCGTGACAGACTACTTCAGGCACCGAATCCTTATATATTACTGTACCGGCAGCGACTGGAAGCTCTGTACTGGGATTACTACTTTGGAATATTGTATTCGACAGTATTTTACGGCTTTCAATACTCGAGTATTGTTCGGGAATGGCTTACCTAACAAAGCAATTCTCATAAGCAGCAGGAAGAAGGTAGAAATTGTCACAACTGCAATCGGCAGGCAAACGATAAGATCTAAGCCGCACATCAAATATTTAGGCACAATAATAGCTACGAGGATGCTATTTAAGGATGCTTTTTAAGGATTAAATATGTAAGTCGAATAGGTGGAATGCCAGTGCTGCGCTAGCGCGCATCATGCACAACACAGGATGGTTGCTACATGGCCGAGGACGGATGTTGGCTAAAGCAGTCACAATTACACCCTACCAATTTGGAGCGGGGCTATGAATTGAATTGTTCAACTGATACATCACCCATCCGAATGTGTACATTGAGGGTTAGCTGTGCATTCGACACTACCTCTAGAAATGCAGATTAAGGGACGCCACGGAGAACTGGGTTTCTACCCAACGCAGTTCCTCGTAGTGGATGCTTTCGTTCGTACTTGCATCGGTGCAAGTACAATGACAATCCCTACTGCCCGTGATGCATCACTAGATCCGCCTGCATAAGTGAAGTTTTGAGGAGAAAACATGGCGAACCACCAAACGCCGCATGCATTGTTGGTGAAATATTTTAAAGCCACAATGGAGTGGATACTGAATGAACTGTGTGCACTAGAAATACTGAGAAAGCAGCCAAGCCAGGGTAGTACAGACGACAAGGCAAGCGAGGCATTAGCCCCCTCCTGTGTAAACGATGGCACTGCAGGGAACAGGGGATAGGTAGGTTTGAGGGGGTAAAAATCCCCAACTATTACTGAGTACAGGCTCAGTTTAGTCAATTAAAAATCCTCCAACTTCAATCGTGAAAAACAAACTTCATCCGATGAAAGCTGCAAGATGTATTAAAATTTGTCCAGGTGGCATCTAGACTTCTGAGAAGTGACGGAGAATTTTGCAGATTCTTTTGGTATCATACCCTTTTGAGTAAATTGGGGAGTTACTTTAAGTTGATCCTTAGGTAGCATACAAGTAATCTTTTTTTTCAACACGTGGCAACATTGCTCTTTAATTTATTCAGCTAACCCTCTTGGAACTTCTAAAAGTTTAAAGAGTCTCAATCAGGAGATTCGAGTTGAAGATACTCCTAAGAGCTCTCTGAATGTACCCCTTTCAACTAGTAGGAATTCTTTTTAAATGGATATCTTAGTTTTAATGACTGTACAGCACATATGTGCCTCGAGTTTTGAGCACTAAATTACCTAAAGGTGAGTTAAAAAACTAGTCTATAACTTAGAACCAGCGAGATTAACTGAGAAGCCTTAAGGAACGAAGTTGAAGTTAATGTTGAACTAAGCGTTCCACTAACGACACCCTATGAACTTGAGATTGAAGTTGATAACTTCGTTGAGATCGTACAGCTCTCCTCTTGGAATAATACGCTCAATCTAAGGAAAACGCTGGACAAATACGGTTTACGATATCCTCCGGAAATAAAAGAATTGGTCAAGGAAAAAAAAAGGGCGTATAAAATGGCAACAGAGTCGTGCTCCGCAACATAAAGCACACTTGAATCGTCTGTGCAATCTGTTGAAGAAGACTATTAAGGATTTTAAGAATCGTGCAATAGAGGCTCTTACCTTGAAAGTATAACAGCGAAAAAAGATTCCAACTATTCACTTTGGAAAGCAGTTAAAGGCTCAAAGTCCCCGCGCTGCCAATCAAATTAAATCAAAATGAATGGGCAAGGGAAGATAAAGAAAAAGCGGACGTCTTTGCGGCCCACTTGGAAGAAACCTTTAAACCGTACGATGGTCAAGTGGTGTACGATAACAGCAATAGGCTGGATTCACCATCTTACCATTTAACACTCACAAGTGCAACGCTAAGGGAACTCAAACATGAGATCGAGAATCTAAAACCTAAGAAAGCTCCTCGTTATGAGTTGATTACCGGAGAAATTCTCAAAGTTTACCTAGAAAAGCATTTATTAAGCTTCTCCATATTGTAAATGCTGCGCTCAGATTAAAACACGTACCGAACCAATGGAAAGTTGCGGAAGTCATAATGGTTTTAAAACCAGGAAAGCCTCAAATGAGGTAAAATCGTATAGACCAATTTCGCTTCTTTCAGTCATATCCGAAATTTATGAGAGGAAATTACTAAGGTGTCTCCAATCGGTTATAGAAGACAATAATCTTATCCCTGACCACCAGTTTGGGTTCAGAAGTAAGCATTCGACGATAGCTGCATAGAATTACTGACGTAATCGAGAAAGTACTTGAAAAAAAAAAGATATGCTCAAGCGTATTTCTTGACGTCTCGCAAGCCTTTGATAAGATGTGGCATGATGGCTTGAAATGCAAATTACGACAAGTTCTCCCTGTATGCCTATACGATATTCTAGAATCATATCTCGGGAATAGACACTTCCGTGTTAGACATGGAAACGAATACTCTGAGGTCAAAGAAATTCCGACCGACGTAACGCAAGGGAGCGTTCATTGACCGCTTCTCTATCTGTTATATACTCGTGATATACCGAAAGAAGATGGCACTATCCTTGATAAGTTTACCGATAACACCGCTATCCTAGCAGTAGGTAAAACAATCGAAAAAGCGTCTGCAAAACGCACTGAATAAAGTAAATGAATGGACGAGGGTCTGGCGGATCGCCCTAAATGAATCTAAATCTGTTCACGTTAATTTCACTTATGAGAAAACGAATGACTTGTCAATTTTTCTAAACTCCGCCCGAATAGCTTTTGCAAACGAGGCCAAATACCTGGGAATGACACTTGACGAAAAGCTGAAATGGATTTCGCACGTGAAAATGAAACGTAAAGAACTCGAAATCGAATATAGAGAAATGGACTGGTTACTCGGAAAACATTCCCAGCTCAGTACTGAGAACAAATTGGTCTTATATAAGCAAGTGCTAAAGCCGGTGCGGACCTACGGTGTACAACCCTGGGGTTTTACCAAGAAAACAAATGCCAATATTTCACAAACTTTTCAAAATAAAGTGCTAAGAGAAATTGTCCAAGCACCGTGGTATAGTAGAAACGACGATATCTACAAAGAATTCCTCGAATCGGAATTCCGACAATCGAAGCTGAAACTAGAAGCTTCGCGAGAAAGCATAGAAACCAACTAATCGGACATGTCAACAATACAGTCCTACAAATTTAGGATGAGAGTAATTTATTGCGTCGACTACAATGGACGAAACCTTTCGACTTCCGCGTCTAAATTGCGAACATGCAGAATATTTCAGTAGAAAGTAACCTGCCAAACGTTTTTTTTTTTTTTTTTGTGATAAAAAATTGCTTGATAAGTTATTAAGTACTTAGGTGCAATATCTAACAAATTTATTTCTAAGGGTGGTGTTTTTTGGTCAGTAAGAATCTGACATGCGTTTGCTATTCTCATTGTGTCTAGAAAGATTTTCACCTACCCTCGAAAAAAAGAAATAAAAATTTCAACAGGCCATTCTGCCTGAGACAGAGGAGTTTTTAGCATCACTCATAAACTAGCCACAGACGTAATATTTTCAGAGACGTTTCTGATCGTTTTGTGAATTTGTGAACAGCTATTGGAAATTTGTAAACGAAGTAAAAATGAGAAACAAATTTTAACCACTTTCCGTTTTCCCGAATTTTCCAATTTTCCGGGAAACTTTTCCAATCGGTCCAGCCGTTCGCAAGTGATGCGCTTACCAACGAACAACATTTAATTTTTATTTATACTCGTATAGAAAGAAGATATAGAATTTTTTTTTGTCTTTGCAGCCTTTGGCTTGGGCTTGGTTCATTAGTGGGTGTAGATCTCTTAATCTGCTTCCATTTCTGCGTGGAGACCCATTTTATATGGGTCCTACTATGCTGCATAGTAGGAGCGTTAACAAATCAAAAAAATATATCGTCAAATCTGTTATATATGATGTGACAATCATTAACCACATCTTTCTAATCCTCATTTGTGACATGAGTTCTGATTTGCCATCGGGTACTCGTTATTAAATCTGTACAGATTTCTTTATAAAGTTTGTCTCTTTTGATAAATCTTTCTTATTGCAGGATGCTTTTGTTGTCAGTAGAGGGTCTCTTTTTCTTACTCGAGTTATATGGCTGTTTCGTAACAAACATGTTTTGATACTAAGCAGTTGCTCAATTCTTCTTCTTCCTATTTCGGCGAGGTTATGATCCGAAAACAAAGGATCACAACCCTCCCACCGGGGACCGGCATTGCGATTGATCGGGAAACTACTGACTGCCCAATACTTAGCTTGGACCAGTAGCGCAACAATTAAGGTCGTGATGAAGTGCTTACTTTACCTCCTAGTGGTGGTCCCCGGGCAACTATACGTATAAACCCTTATACGTGTAGGCTAAAATTGTAAGCGCGGGTTGTCTAGGGCCTTGATTCTAGGCTAGGTAACGTGGGCCAGCAACCTGCGTTACCGAATAACACTGTACTACTCTATTCTGGAAGTCCGCGGGAATATGGAGTCGGACTACTGCTAACAACAACAGCACTAATTTCCTGGCAGCCTCATGGTGATAGGATTTTGACGGCCAGATTCCGGACTAGAGTACGACGCGTCACCATCATACAGTGTTACGCCCCAACAAATAGTTCATCTGAGGACGAAAAGGAGAGCTTCCACAATCTCTTAAGCGCCGTCTTTAATACAACACCAAATGGAGACATTGTCATAGTGATGGGGGATTTGAGTGTCAAGGTAGGTAATGCCAACCGCCTTGTGATAGGTGGCACCATGTTTGAGCACAAGACCTGCTACAAAGTCAGCTGAGTTTCCAATGACAGGCAAGCAACCTCCAACCAAATTATATATATTATATCGCTAGCGATATGCTCCCAAATCAGACTGAGATGCCCGAGGTGAGAAGTTCCCGAATACGCACCACGACTCCCAGTAAAGATGAGATCATTACCGCGATCAAGGCACTCTGAACCAACAAGCTGGTAGGACTTGACGGTATTCCAGCAGAGCTCTTACGAGCAGCGCCCACAACTTCGGCTGAGCTTCTGCTTCCACTTATAGAGAGAGCTTGGGAAGCTGAGAGCTTTCCTAACGAGTGGAAAAAGGGAATGATCGTCAAGCTTCCTAAGAAAGAAAATTTAATGGAGTGCGGAAACTGGAGGAGTATCTGCGTGCTGCCTGCTGTAGCTAAGATAATAGCTAAAATCATCCTGGAGCGAATCAAACAACATCTCGAAGACACACTGAATGCCGACCAAGCAGGTTTCCGCTCTGGATCCTCCTGTGCCGACCACATCAACACCCTGCGGATTATCATCGAACAGTGTGTTGAATATCGATCGCCACTGCACCTGCTGTTCATCGATTTTGAGAAGGCGTTCGATAGTGTCAACAGGGAGTTTATTTGGCGTGCCTTACGCAGGAGAGGTATTCCCGATAAACTAATTGCTATTATCAAAGCTACATATGAAGGTTCCAAATATCACGTTCTGCACAGGGGAAGGTTGTCTGAAGAATTTGAGATCCAAAATGGGGTAAGGCAAGGCTGTATCCTTTCACCAATATTATTCCTATTGGTGATTAGCGATGTGCTTCATGCAGCTTTGTCGACGGGAAACGGAGGAATTCGGTGGACTCTTACATCTCAACTGAAGCATCTTGACTACGCTGACGAAGTGTGCTTACTCTCCCATAGAATTATGGACCTCCACCAAATGACAGCAGATGTGGAGAGGGGGGCAGACATCGTCGGGCTGAAAATCAATACGGTAAAAACTAAAATTATCAGCCTTGGAACAAACTCATTGGCTCAAATATGCATTGCTGGACAACCGGTAGAGAGAGTAGAGGATTTCCAGTAACTTGAGAATATTGTCTCGACCGATGGTGGAACCGAACTGGATATAGCCAGCAGGATCGCCAAAGCAAAGTCCGCGTTCGGGATGTTGTCCAAAATATGGCGAAGCAATGCAATCAGTTTGAGCACCAAAATAAGACTGTTCCGCTCCAACGTTGAATCCGTGCTGCTATATGGTTGCAGCACGTGGAGAGTGACCACTACTATCACCAGAAAGCTGCAAACGTTCGTTAATAGGTGCCTGCGCAATATCTTAAGGATTTTCTGGCCCAATCGTATCTCTAACGAACACCTTTACGAGAGAACGGGTCAGGAACCAATAGGCACAACCATCCAATGACGAAAGTGGCAGTGGATCGGTCACACGTTCCGAAAGGGTGACAGTTCCATTGCAAACCATGCTATGCAATGGAACCCTTTAACTCAGGATGGCAGAAGACCTGGCGGTCTGAGGAGAACATGGCGCAGAACAGTCGAGATGGTGGCACGGCAGTTAGGGAAAAGTTGGGGAGAACTCAGACACAAGGCCAGAAACCATACACGATGGCGCGTAGGAGTAGTAGAGGCCCTAGGACCCACAAGGGGATACAGGACATAAGTAAGTAAGTAACCCTCCCACCCCACCGCACTTCTACTGGTCCGCCTGTGGGGCTCGCCTCCCCATAGTTAAGCAGTTGCTCAATTATTATCCCCAAACACTAAACGATCCTGAAGAAAGGGGACCCTCTGAACTGCGCCAACTACAGAGGTATAAGTCTCCTCAACATCGCATATAAGATCCTGTCTGCCGTATAATGTCAACGCCTAAAACCGATCGTCAACCAACTGATAGGTCCTTATCAGTGCGGTTTTAAGCCGGGAAAGTCCACCATTGACCAAATATTAATACTACGCTAGATCTTGGAAAAAACCCGTGAATATAAAATCGATAGACATCACCTTTTCTTCGATTTCAAAGTTGCCTATGATAGCGTGCATAGAGACGAGTTATACTGAGCCATGTCTAGTCTTGACATCCCTGTCAAGCTCGTCCATTTGTGCAGAATGACGATGGAGAACTCTCGCTGCTCCATCAAAGTCGGTAAGAACATCACCGAACCCTTCGATGTCAGGAAAGGTCTTAGACAAGGTGACGCGCTATCATGCGATCTCTTTAACATAGTATTTGAGATAATTGTACGAATCTCACAAGCCAACACCGGAGGTACAATCTTTTACAAGTCTGTACAACTACTCGCTTACGCCGATGACATTCACATAATCGAAAGAACTCATCGGGGCGTCAATGGGGCTTTTGCTAGTATTGAAGTCGAGGCAGCATAGATGGGTTAAGTGGTCAATGAAAGCAAAACAAAATATATGCTGTCTACAAAAAAGGACACCCAACATCGGCGTCTTATACAGAACGCCACAATAGACAGATATAATTTTGAGGTAGTAAAGGATTTTGTCTACCTAGGCTCTATGGTGATCTCCGCAAATGACATCAGTAGGGAGATCACACGAAGAATTACTCTTGCCAATCGTTATTTCTATGATCTAAAATGGCAATTGAGAAGTAAAACCCTATCTCGAACTACTAAGGTAACTCTTTATAAGACACTAATCATCCCAGTCCTACTGTATGGCGCAGAGGCATGGGCTTTGACAAAACCGGATGAGAATGCCCTTGGTTATTTTGAGAGAAAAGTTCTTCCAGCGATCTTAGACGGTGAGTGGAGGAGAAGGTACAATGCCGAACTATACGGCCTATATAAGGACATCAACTTAGCCAGAAGAGTTCACATACAGCGACTAAGATGGCTGGGTTATGTAGAGCGGATGGAGCCCAACTTTCCCGCCAAGAAAGTCTTCGAATCCACCCCGGATGGACGGCGCAGTAGAGGACGACCTCGTGGTAGGTGTCGCAAACAAATGGAGGGGGACCTCAACCAACTGGATGCAGCTGGCTCGTAACCGTGCTGGCTGGGGAGGTTTGTTGGTTGAGGCTCAGGTCCACCCCGGACTGTAGCGCCACCTAAGTAAGTAAGTAACACTAAACGTAAAAATCAATTAATAATGACGCTTTTACAAAAATGTTGAGTCCCGACTATCACCGGAATCACTGTTAAAACCCTTTGAATCATCACTTTTTTGCCGCCTGAATCCAAGCATAATGCTTTAGTAAAAGTCCTTAAAACCTTTTCACGTGTGTTGGAACCCGATTGTTCTATACTTCTGAGGTTCACCAACTAGAGTAAATTTCAAAAGAATTCGGTGATACATCGATTCACATATATTTATGCAATCTACTAATGTCCACACTTTGTGTTCTTACGCAAAAAAGATCAGCAAGATCCCTTACCCCAGACTTCACTAGAATCCGTTTAATATATTATATTTTGTATCTTTCCGCTAAAGTCTGCAAGCCCACGTAGAAACAAACACAACACCTAGGAAATATGTTTGCACAGATTGTAAGCAATTAGAGGGAAAATGCATTAAATCTTAAATCTCGTTGCACTCAGATAAATTAATTAGAGGTATCACCAGTCGAAATTGGTGCCAATTAAAATAGCAACGCGAATCGCTACACCAACCGTTCGCAATTTGCTACATTGTAACACGCATGCGATTCTGTATCTTCAATCCGAGCAGGTAAAAAACGATTGTTATCTTGCATCGACTGTCATGTATGTACATAAGCCCCACTCAGCGGGCTGTGAATTGCAAGGACGCGCTTTCAGCAAATGCGTCGTACCTTCAAGCGATGGGACACAGATTTGCATTAATGTCCTCCAACCCTGGTGACAAATATCAATATCAAATAAAAATTCCTCTGCTGCGGCATGACTGACGTCTAATTACAGACACTGGCCCCATTGCATGGCATGCATATAAGAGCAACGCTAATGGGACTGTTACCACGAGCTTTGCAGCGACAATGCATCTAGATACATAGGTACTCTATGCTCTGTATCGAGCGGGTAAATCGGTTTTTTTTTTTTTTAAGTTCTAAATGACGATTGTTTCTATGTCTGGTTGGGCTGTCATACCAATTACCCTCTCGACAATCAGTGTGGCGGTACCGTCTACTTTGTATTTATGTAAATCCCTTTGTTTTGTTTGCTTTTGTCGGTGTGGTGTTGTACAATGGCGGAAAAAACAAATTGCAGAGTAGTTTGCGGTATGGCGGTGCGGTATGGTTTTTTTAAGGAAATTTTCTGCCATTTTGGCATGCCAATTGGCAGTTGGAATTCAGTTTTTATCGCTCATTACTCTGGGGTTTGTTGCTGCTTCGGTGCTGTTAAGTAGTGTAAGAATAATGGATTTCAATAATGCAAGTTGGTGTTACGAGTATTCGTATTGACGTTTGCGTTGGTCGATGACATGCGATTGTTACCCACCCAAAGTCATTCGTTTTAAGTCAGTTACAAACTGTGTTGATGTAATTTCAAATGAAAAATGATTTCAATGATTTGATTACACAATCAACTTGATAGTTTGAATTTAAATTCTTGCTTACTTTAGATGGTGCTACAGTCAAGTTGCCTCCAATTTTGCGCTCCAAGTTAATCCAGGTCCTTTCCAACTGCTCGCAGTTGAGGTCTTTCACTACTGCGTTGTTTCTAGGGGTTAGATTCGAAGAGTGTTCGGGCTGTTATCAATACGCACCACGTTCGTTAGCCATCTTAGAGGCTGGATATACATAACTCTTTCTGAGTATGTCAATGTCGCTATATAACCCATGTAGTCTATCGTTAAATCTTCTTATCCACTCTTTCGTTGAATCGACGATTGAGGAATAGATCTTTGCCTCTGGTTAAGCTTAGTCCCAGTGACGAACAGGTCTCTGGCATATCATTACTGGACACTGCACCAATAATATTCATGCAAAACGTCTCAGTATACCTCACAACGACTACTTCAGAAGCTGTAGGAAATGTTGACTCTTGGCAGTTACTGCTTTACAGAGCTGGATTCCTTACGATATATTAAGCTGAGGGATCTCCTAAGGTTCATATCTTTATCTAGGTATTTTTAAATTAGCGGTTCTTTCTTTACAGATTCCCAGGGTAATACGAAGATGAGAAGGCGCAATGGACCTAACTATTGGTCAACATGTGAAATTAATAATTTAAACTTGGAACCTCACGCGCAGTTGTCCGACACACTATCCACTTGCGTCACGGCGCCCACTAGTGGTCATTAGTGAACCAAAAATGGAGAAACAAAGATCTCAACACACCACAGAATGCACAAATATGGTACACAGATTGCTCAAAATTGAAAAATGACAATACCGAAGCTGAGGTCTATAGTCTCAACTTTCAATGTGTGGTAGCGCTTTGTTACCAATCTACATCTATTCAGACAGTCAGGCACTCAGGGCCCTTAATTTCTATACCGTAGAAGATAGTGTGGGACTGTCTCCACCCCCTTGATAGCATCGTGTCCAAAAATTAGGTTACCATAACATGGATCCCTGGACAAGAAGGCTTTGAGTGACTGACGAAGAGAGGCGCTGGGTGCCCACTTATCGGTCCTGAACCCTACTTCGGGGTAGCACCCAGTGGTATCACCTCCACAATAACACAATGGGAATCTGAAGGATTCGTCGAACACTGAGCCAACCAAAGGGCCCTAGACAAGCGAAAAAGTTCATAAACTATCAGATACAGCCATGCACAGACTCTGCCGGGAACAAAGAGAAAAAGCAGAATACATTCCTTGTGAATGCCCAGGTTATCATCGCTTTGTCGTTTTCGAAGAAGTACGGACCGATGATGCAGAGTCTTCGAATCTAACCCCGAGGGACGACGCAGTAGAGGGAATCATCGCCGTAGGTGGCGCGCACAAGTCCAAGGGGACCTCGACCAACGTGGAGTGCGCAACTGGAGGCAATTAGCTAAAGACCGAGCTAAATGGAGAGGCTTGTTGGTTGAGGCCCAGGTTCACCCCGAACTGTAGCGCCACCTAAGTAAGTAAGTACCGATGATGCCACCGGCTCACAATCTACACCAAACAGTGACTTTCTGTGGATGCATTGCCACTTGGTGGACCTCATGTGGATTGGCATCGTCCCAATTCCGGCAATTTTGCTTGTTGACGTACCCATTCATCCAAAAATGGGCCTCGTCGCTGAAGATGATTATTATTTTTTTTTTTTTCTGAAATCGGGGTCTGCTTCCAACTACTCCAGAACGCAAAATTCGCAAAATTCGTTGTTGTGCGCGCCGCGGAATTGACTGCGTTGGGTTCTCCTGCACACTCCACGGACAGCGGCGATTTTTTCGGCACATCTTGCGTTTCGTTCAGGGTTGCCGCTCGATTCTAGTTAAATGTTGCCCAAAAAATTGGGAAAAGTTGCAAAAGTAGCTAAATTTTAGCCTACAGTAGCAAAAACATATAAAAAAATGTTTGTAAGAGCAACTAGTTTATTTTGCAAAAATGGCGGATGAATAAATGAAGACTATAAGAATAAATTACATAAACCTTAATAAAAACAAATACTCGTATGTACTTAATACAAAAAAAAAAAAATCAGAATTTTTTTTTTTTATGTTTATAATTTGCGCGCACTCAAGGGGTCATGAATACCCTTAACATTTTTACACACAGTGCGGGCGTTGGAAAGGATAGATAGAGAGGGAGAGAAAGATTTGGTGTAGGTGTTTGAGGCTCAGTTGATTATGCTTCAGAGAAACTCCAGGGGTGGCGTCCAGATAACTGGGGAGATTTTAGTTATTTATTGTCTACGTTTCTGATTCGCAGTATTTTTTTCTCGATAATCGGTGTCATAGGTAAATCATCATCAACAGAGCGAACAATTTTTTCAGCCATATGACCAAGCTACTGCTACTGTTATGCCTTCGCAGTAGTGTTCACACAAACGTTCGCAATTGATCAGACTGACTTTATATATTTCATAAGAAATAAATGAATGCTTGCTGACATCAAGATTTGAACCATGAACTATTAGCGTACCAATTGACGACGTTACCACTACACTATTGCACCCCCAATATATGTATACATATGTACGCAAATACAGTTTAGTTAAGGCTCTTTAAAAGTACTCAGATTTAATTTGCTTAGCAAACATTATTACCTCTACGGTACTAATATTTTTCCCATTGGTCAGGTCATTTTTTACAAGATTTAGATAAAAAAAACTCACTTAGCTGCTGCTGAGCTATTGGGAAGAAAGAGCATTTTGGAAATGAAATTAATAGCATCCGAAAACAATGGTTCTTGTCTTTCATTTCCTTTCCATTTTACTCATAATTAAAAGAAATGCTTTCAACAATATTTCTGTTTGCCTTACTTATCACAATTGCAATTATTTAACTTATCACAGTTTGCACTTCCAGGTCTCGCTCGCTTCAAAGGAATGAAGGATTTAAGGCAGTTCACTACTTTTTGAATCCTGACAGAATAAATAAACGACGGAAGGCATCACGTGTTTTGGTTGCACGGAACAACAAATTCAGCATTCAGCCACAAATGCGCTGTAGGATCGAAAGCAACAGATATTATTGCCAAAGACCCTGTTTAGGTGTTAAGTGTTCACACACTGCAGTTTTCAGTGCAGCACTACTTGCCAAAGTTTCGGGTGAAATAAGTGAATTGAAACAGTTGTGTATCGGAGAGCGTTCTCACGTCCAAATATTCATATCATCCCTTGATCCTCACTACTCCACGATCGAACTAATAATGATAAAATGGAAGGGAATGGAACATTTCGGGTGTGGAACGTGACTTTTCTCTCGATTTTTATATTTCCTTCATGACTGCCTACCGTTCTTTACCCCTCACTTCTCTCACCCAAAAACTATCGACATAGCGCACATATCAGTTAACGTGTTAGCAGGGTCAAACATAAACAAAATATTGCAGGGATCTTCGAAAATCAGTGCAATATAAATTGGAAAAATAAAAAGTAGCAAAATGGGTCCCATTCTGAAATGTAAGTAGCAAAGTAGAAAACTAAGAAAGTTGAAAAAAAATGTAGCACTTTTGCTACAAAAGTAACATTATGGCAGCGCTGGTTTCGTTGATGTGTGGTTGTTGGCTGATTGTTCACTGAACCGGTTGACTCGAATTTGGCCACCACACGTTGAATAGTAGACTGGGAAGGACGATCATCTAAACCGCAAAATAGGAGCAACGCGCGCATCGTTGGCACAACAGAATACCCATTTTAATAATAAAGTTTTATCATTTGCACGTGTTGCTTGGCGCTGTAAATTGTCACGGTGATTTGTCTTTAGTGTCTGAATAAAAAAACAGGAAAAGTAACAACAGACAAAACAACATGGCCGCTATGAATTGTTAAAATCAACCCGTCCCTATTGGAAAACGCCGTACATACATCCTTAAGTGCTGTATAACAATGCAAGCACTTAGAAATATTTTTACAAAATCTAAAAAGTCAGGCTGAAAGACGATATGTAGAAACAGTATTGATTGTGCTTGGATAAGGTCCTAGTATCTCTAGGCTCTAAGTACAAAGTTCTTTAACTTGTGACTCTTTTAATATTCACGGGTTAGTACAAACTGTAAGTAGGTATGTACATTGTACAATGTACGAGTAGGTATCTTGGCAATCTTGCTTTCTTCGCTATTATTTACTAGTAAATTAAATTTTAAGAATATGTCTGCTAACTGCCCTCAAATCAATTTGTAAATCATTAATCCTAATGGATTTTACCTAATGGTAAAAAGTAGTAGTAGCTTTCCCTGAATCTTCATTCAATTTACAATCGTCTCCTCTGTGTGCGCCCTTCATTAAATCAAAACTCAAAAATCATCTGAGTGACTTTGAGACATAAACAAATTTACCCATTAAATAAATTAATTTCATAATTACTTAAATTCTCCACGGTGTGTCCCATAAAACCTGCCACAACGTCGCATGTACTCCATTTATTTCTGATACAGGCAGATCTGCACCACCCATTTCCCCGAAATCTACTCGTACTTCGCGATCTGTTCACCCGAAGTAAGACCCAGAGATTTATCTCACTTCATTAGATGCTGCTAATTGCAGCGAGCGGTGGTGATCACGGTAGCAAAAATGCAAAATAACATCGTCAAATCGAGACGCAAATCTACGCTCCCTTTGCGCCAGCAATTAGACTAAATGAAGTCAAATGGAGTTTGTCTGCTGCCGGCATGGGCTCCGCTTCGCATCCCCACTTTAATCCGTCCATATCTAATGTGACGGTTTTACATGAGCAAAACATGAAAATAGAAAATTCTTAATTGATACAATTTCTCATTTACCTCAGGATGCATACGCTGTTGCAGCCCCATTTGCTGCACTTTCAAATGATTTAAAAGAAATTTACTCTGACGTTAACTGGGTGGAAGTTCTCTTCGGCTGTTAACTCAAGTCATACAAAACTGTAGGTTAGCAGTTTGAAATTCTTCATTAACAGGTCTGGTTCAAAGATTAACTAAGAGGAATTTATTCTTAATCATATATGGTGACATCTAGCGTATGTTATTTATTTGGTTCCAAACCACCACCGAATTCTCTTCTACAGTCGATGTCAAAACCACTGGTTACTTTCCTCTTCAGTATAAGAGAGCAGGTGGCTAACAGACACATATCCGCTGGTTGGAGCCTGAGCTAGCAGTATTGTTTAGAAAAATCAGACTGGAAAGACGAAGTTATGGAACTCTCCGCGTGGTGTATGCATTGGATTGGTTGTTGTTTATGCTTGAATTTAATAGAATGGCAGTAGTGCCAGATTATACCCAAGGAAGACACTGCGTTAACATTTTAAAGTTGGAGCAGTGCATTTGCTGAAAATTTAAGTGGTTATAATATTTGGTATACTATCTTTATATGTATGTTGCATGTAAATATGTATTTATGTATGTATGAATGTATGGATGGATGTTGTATTTACAAATCAATGTGGGGATGGGAGAATGTCAGTAGATTGATGGAAACCGATCAGATGAACGCGATGTTAGCATTTGAAGGGAGATTCACTACAAGAATTCCTGACAGATTATACTAGAAGAACCGAAGAACCATTAAGAAAAAGGAGTTGGCGTTCTATACCGACGGTTCTAGGACGGACGGTGACACGGGAGCCGGAGTTTATTGCGAAGCCCTTGGAATAAACCACTCTTTTAGAATAAACGACGACTGCAGCGTCTTTCAGGCCGAAGTCACAGCCATCAAACAGGCTGCTGAAACTATACCCGAAAGTTATATCTTTGATAGAACGATCAGTGTCTATATAGATAGCCAGGCAGTCGTTAAGGCTTTGGATTCTGCTGTAATTAGATCGAGGCATGTGAAGACCTGCAAATCACTTTTAAACGAGATATCTAGAGCTAATGTGGTCACCCTCTGCTGGGTACCAGGGCATATGGATGTCCAAGAAAACGAATGGGGTGACGAGCTTGCTAGAAAAGGTTCGGCGCTGCACTTATGGCGGGCCCTCCCTTTTGTAGTAGCCCCAATCAGTTCCTTACGGAAGAAAAGAGAAGATGAAGTCATCGGTCGAGCAAATAAACGCTGGGTTCATTTAGAAATATGTGCAACGGCCAGGTCGCTATGGCTTTCAGCAAGAAAGCACGGATGTTGTTATAAGGCGGATCCGAGGTAGAAAAATTCTCTTACTAAGGGAGCTACTAAGGCGTGGCAAAATCGCATCATCACCTGAATATCTATCTGATAGTGAACTAACAATAAGCGTATGCTGAGTCTGACGATATATGTGTAGCTGAACACTCGGACCTTTTTTTTTTTTTTTTTAGGTTGCGCCAGGGATGTGTAATCTTCATAGATATTCTGCCGTTAGGTATTACTTCGCGGGGCTGGTTAGCAATTTATGCTGTACTTTCTGCTTCTCGACGTATTCTTTCTTGAATTCGAAGCTGCATTTGCACGTGCGTAATAAACGCGCAAATTTCCATCCATTTTTCCTCAGATAGTACCATATGATCTATGAGGAATGGAGGACTGGGAAGTTCGTTTCTCTAGTTTTCAAATCCCCTACAGTAGAAGACTGCATGCTCCGTATCTTCCTCCTGGTCTGGACATTCTGGACACAACGGAGAGCTATCGTGTCCAAACCGGTAAAGATATTTGTGATAACCTCCATGGCCAGACAGGAACTGCGTGAGGTGGTAGGTGCAGTTCCCATGTGCTCGGTTTATCCAAATGTCGATGGTGGGGATTAATTTATAGGTCCATCTGCCTTTAACCGCATTATCCCATCGATCTTGCCACACAGCTCTTGAAGCTGCTTTTTCTTCTTCTATAACCCTTCTTCTTTCGCTAGCCTCTTGATGGCTCGAGCCTCTCCGATTGTAGATTCTCTGCATCTCGTTCGCGAGGATGTCGATAGGAACAATTCCTGCTATGACAAAGGCTGCTTCGTCAGAGATAGTTCTAAAACCACTGATGGTCCTTATAGCCCAGAGTCTGTAGGCTGATGTAAGTTTCCTCCTTGTTTCTTTGGTCGCGAGAGCCCCCGCCCAAACCGGAGCCGCATAAAGAAGGACTGAGCTGACAACTCTGGATAGTAGGATCCTCCTAGCGTATCCAGGCCCTCCAATGTTGGGTATTATCCTTGAGAGTGCTGCCTGAAGTCTTGACGCTTTTTTGCTCGAATAATCAACATGCTGTTTAAGCCGCAGTCTATTGTCGAGCATTACTCCTAGGTATTTGATTGCTTCTTTGGATCTGATGATTTGGGTTCCAACCTGGACATTCATATATTCCACAGATTTCCGACTGGTTATTAGAACAGCTTCAGATTTGTGGTCAGCTAATAAAAAACCGGCGGATCCTAGCCAGCTTTTGATTTGACTGATTGCCACATTTGTAGCTGATTCTACTTCACTGATTTGTTTTGCTATTGTAACAAAAGCGATGTCGTCAGCAAATCCAATTATATTCACTTTAGGTGGCAGTGAAAGTCGCAAAACTCCGTCGTACATTATGTTCCATAGTAATGGGCCCAGCACCGATCCTTTCTGGACCCCAGCTGTAACATCGTAGTACTTCACTCCTTCGTCGGTATCATACCTCAGTTTCCTGTTGGTAAAGTAGCTCGCCATTATCTGCAGCACCTTGTTGTCACCTATCTTTCTGGATGCTATTGTCAATTCCTCTGTTGTAATCACTGGAATTACCTCCGTAAAGTTTTCTCTGGTGATTGCGCACATAGTAGATGCTCTCCTTGGAAAAAGGTGTTCTACTATTGACTTCAGCATAATCGGGCATGTTATCTGCGGGGAGTTGCCGCCCTTAAGCTTTGTCATCACCATCCTATACGCCGTGCCCCAAGGGTCTACGTTAGCTTCATCGCAGAGCTGTCTGAAACATCATGCTTTGCTCTCCTTGATAACTCTGATTAACTGTTTTCGCGCCAGCTTAAAGGACGATAGGTACTCCTGAAAAATGGGTGTGTTTCGCGATCTTTATACTTTGCTTCTTGCCCGTAGACACTCTGCTCTAAGTACCCTGATCTCGTCGTTCCACCAGTAGCAAGGCAGGCGTCTTCTTCTTGGGGCCCTCCTGGGCATTGATGCATCGCACGCCATGTTGATGGACTGGGTGAGGTGGCGAGCTGAATATTCTGCCGATCCTTGGACTAGCGTGAAGATGTCAACCACTTCGGCGAATGTATCTTTGTCGAAGAGCTTATCCTGCCATTTCGGACCAGTCGATCGCGGGCGGTGAGTGCTTCTGGCGTTACCGATGTCAATTATAACAGCTTGGTGGTCACTGTGGGTATAATCTTCATTGACTCTCCATTTAATTCCCCGCAGGATGGAGTTACTCGCTAACGTGATATCAATTATTGAGCCCATGCCTGCTCTGCGGAAGGTGTTAGCCCTTCCTACGTTTGCGATGCCTACGTTGAAAGCTGCAAATGTTTCCAGGAGGGCATGACCCCTTGCATTGGTAAATCTACTGTCCCATTCCGTCGCCCATGCATTGAAATCTCCGCCAATAATCACTGGAGTTCTTTCCCGAGCATCGGCCACGAGGTTATCTAGCATCTCCTGATATTCAATTATAGTCCAGCTGGGCCGAGCATAGCAACTATAGAAGTGTATACCGTTGATTTTGACCAGAACGAAACCCTCTGACTCTTCATTGGCATCCTGGAACGCATGTCTCCCACATGACCATATTGCGGCCCGCTTCGATCGATCACTGAGCCAGATGCTGCTGTTGTCCGGAATTTTATATGGCTCGCTGATCAAGATTACATCTGCTTTTTCGTCCTTGATGTTTTGTGCCAGGATATCCTGAGCTGTCTCACAATGGTTGAGGTTAATTTGGATAACCTTCATGGTTTCTTGCTGCAGATCGCTTTCTTGATCCCACAGCTTCCAACTTAGGGTCTGCTTTTACGCTGCGGAGTATCTGGGCGAAGGAAGCCTCCCCTTTCGCTTCGATGACGATGGCATCAGGTTTTGGTTTTCTGCCCTGCTTCTTTTTGGTGGCCTTCTTGTTTTTAACAGCTGACCAACCATTGTCTTCTTCTCGCATCGTACTTTCCTTATTACCAGAGGTACTGGCTTGTTTAGCCTTTACCATAGCCGTTTCTGTGACGTTTTTTTTGGCTCTTTCTTCTTATTTTCCTCGTCTCAAGGGCGCTTCTGCTTGCGTTCACGTTTCGGCTTCGGCGTGCTGTTCTCTGATGGCTGCCTCTTCTTTTTTGCGTCCTGGACAGGATTGAGCCAGGGAATACTCGGACCTGCGTAAGCACATCTGGGTGAACTTCAGCACGCATATATTAACCAGACGAGGCATCTCTTGTTGACCTGATTGGCTGAAATATGCGTCTCAGAAGTCTAGCAAGAGCTCCTCAGAAAGAAGACGTTCGGCGGATGACTTCTCCCGTTGGAATCAACAGTGACGTCTACAGGCCAGCATATACCTTACTTAAGCTACTTCGACATATTTGGAGCTGAGGTCTGTAAGAATGTTCAATACTGCGTAAGGGTACTGAAAAAGAGATGGTGGCGGATGAACCATTAATGGGCCAACGACAACGCTCATATCCCCTTGTCCTAGGGATAAAAAAAAAGAATCTGGTGCTCCGGGTTGGGGAGTAAAAAACCTTCCATTACGAACTAACGAACAGCCTCGGATACGAATGATTTTACTGTTGACGACCCAAGCAAACGTAAAAAGGACAACGATCATCGTGTCTGCACGTGGAATGTTAGGTCCCTCTACAAACCACGTGCAGCCGAACAACTTGCGGAGGCCCTAGAGTATTTCAAACCAGACACTACTGCCATCCAAGAAGTGCGATGGGATGGGCTAGGCAAAAGGAGAATGAAAAACTGCGACAACTACTATGGCGATTGCTACAGACAACAAGGACAACGTCTATTCGGGTGCGGATTTGTCATTGGAGGTAGACTTAGGCAAGAAGTCTTGAGTTTCGGGCATGTGAACAAGCGCCTCATGACTATCCATATCAAGGCTAAATTTACCAACATTAGCCTAATATGCGCTCACGCCCCTCACGAGAAGATGGACCACGAGACAAAGGATGACTTCTACCAGCTCTTGGACAAAACGTATGAGCAATGCCTTACACACGACGTTAAAATTGTCCTAGGTGATTTTGAAGCAAAGCTAGGAAGAGAGGAGATCTTTAGTAGCGTGGTCGGAAAGCACAGCCTGCACGACATCACATCCGACAACGTACTCAGGCTTGTCGACTTTGCGACGGGACGAAACTTTGTCGTAGCTTGTATGCGGTTCCCACCTCTCGATATTCACAAGGGAACATGGCTCTCCTTTGATCGAAAAACTGTTAACCTAGTCAGTCGACGCAAGGCACTCTTCCAGTATTCTGGGTGTCCGGACTTTCCGAGGAGCCAACGTGGACTCGGATCACTACCTAGTTATAGCCAAGGTACGAATGCAGAAATCCAGAACGGAGTGCAATCACCAAAATACTGGGAAGAAATTTAACGTCGGGCGGCTACAATCGCAAGAGACCCCCAGAACCTTTGCCGATCGAGTTTCTTCTAATCTTAATCTAAGTCCTATGCCGCCAGCAGCAAATGCGAAAGACCAGTAGCAGCGTTGTCAACAAGCCATCAGAGATGCCACCTCTGATGCACTGGGTTTCTCTCGGCCACCACATCGAAACCCCTGGTTTGATGAGGAATGCCGGCAAGCACATGCAGCAAAACAAGAGGCCTACAAAGGGCTGCATAGAAGGACTAGAGCTGCTCGCGATCTCTATGAGCGCAGGAGAAAAGAGGAACATCGACTTCTCAGAAAGAAGAAAAAGAAGCGTCAGAAGCGCTTGATCGAGGAGATTGAGGGACTTTATTACAGGAATGATGTTCGAAAATTTTACCAAAAGGTAAAAAGAACATGCCAGGGTTTCAAAGCCAGAACAGAAGCCTGCAAGAACGAAAATGGCGATATAGTACTATAGTAGTAGGATCGCAGTCGGTGCTGAGGATATGGCAGAAACACTTCTGCAGGCGGTTTTTTTTTTTTTTATTTTTTTTTCCCGAGGGTAGGTGAAAAATCTTCCATAGACACTATGAGAATAGAAAGCACGTGCTCATAGTAGTGTCAGATTCTTACTGACTAAAAAAACGCCACCCTTCGATATAAATTTGTTAGATATCGCAACTAAGTAATAACTTATCAAGCAATTTTTCTATCATGAAATAAAAACGTTTGGCAGGTTACTTTCCACTGAAGAATCCTGTATATTCCGCAATCTAGACGCGGTTAATCATTATCTCGCCAAGTCGAAAGGTTGCGTCCTTTGTAATCGGCGCAATAAATTGCTCTCATCCAAAATTTGTAGGACTGTATTGTTGACATGTCCGATTAGTCGGTTTTTATGCTATCTCGCGAAGCTTCTAGTTTCAGCTTCGATTGTCGGAATTCCGAGATCCCTGTGGATATCGTCGTTTCTACTATACCACGGTGCTTGGACAATTTCTCTTAACACTTTATTTTGAAAAGTTTGTAAAATATTGGCATTTGTTTTCTTGGTACAGCCCCAAAGTTGTATACCGTAGGTCCACACCGGCTTTAGCACTTGATTGTATAAAAGCAGTTTGTTCTCAGTACTGAGCTGGGAATGTTTTCCGAGTAACCAGTACATTTCTCTATATTTAATTTCGAGTTCTTTACGTTTCATTTTCACGTGCGATTTTCATTTCTGCAGACGGTGAAACGGCGATGATGACCAATATTCCGCTGTCAGACAGAATGAGCCATTCAATAGTGATGATGACAGTCAAGATTCCCGTCAACCCGATCAGAATGAAGTGAGGATAGCGATATTTAAACTTAAATCCAACAAATCTGCTGGAGCCGACGGCCTTGCCGCTGATCTTTTTAAGGCAGGAGGAGATGAGTTGGTAAGGAGCATGTACCAGCTCATCTGTAAAATCTGGTCAGATGAAAGTATGAATGGAACCTCAGCATCGTTTGCCCGATCCTGAAGAAAGGAGATCCTCTGAACTGCGCCAACTACAGAGGTATAAGTCTCCTCAACATCGTAAGGTCCTTTCTATCGTATTATGTGAACGCCTAAAACCGATCGTCGACAACCTGATATGTCCTTATAGTGCGGTTTCAGGCCCGGAAAGTCCACCATTCACCAAATATTCACATTATGGCAGATATTGGAAAAAACCTATGGATATAAAATCAATACGCACCACCTCTTCATCGATTTCAAAGTTGCCTATGACAGCGTCTATAGAGACGAGTTATACAGAGCCATGCCTAGTCTTGACATTCCTGCCAAGAATCATGACGCTTGCAAGTTATCTGGGCTGAAAAGTAATGAATTATCTGTTATGGGTACTAGCATTTTCACGACAGCCAAGTAGTTCTCTTTTACTTGAAAGGTAGCTCTAGACTGCTGGTCTCTCACAGAGATGACAGAGCAGTCCAACATTCACCTACTGGATGCCAGGCTACAGAGACATTACAGGTTTCTGCAAGGCTGAGTAGCTCACCAGACTTGGTTCTACCCTAAATATCCTACCCAATAGGCAGGTTGTGGGTTTCTCGGTCTACGTGGCGGCACATGATAACTTACAGTAGTGGTGCTCTGCTGAAAGTGAAACCCAGATTGTCTACCATTGGTAGCCAGTTTCATTTAGCATCGGGAAAAAGATTGCAAGGTGATCCTGGGAGAAGTAATGGCTCAGTAACATCGCTTCCGACTAACAGAAAATTTTATGGAGACAACGAAAAAAAGAGCAAACAGACAAGGGTCTCCGGGGAAATCAAGTGGTACGATCTGGACTAAGAAAAATGCGAGTCTTTTGTTTTCGTGATGAAAAATTACGAACGATGTAGTTTTAATAGAAATTTCGAAAAGAAACCAACAAATGGTCCATCCCTTTATATTTTGAGGCTGTTGGAATCCACTCATCTTCTCAGCGCATATCGACCTGCTTTTCGATTGAAACTGGGTACTGTGGATAAATTCTAATCCGACAAGTTACACTATCTTAACTGCAATGAAATGAGTCCTCTACAAAATAAATCCATCTAAAGAGTCCGTTAAGTGTTATTAATTCACCATATTTCGACCTCAATGTATAGCATCATC
This sequence comes from Brachypalpus laphriformis, assembly GCA_945910035.1. Classification (NCBI taxonomy): domain Eukaryota; kingdom Metazoa; phylum Arthropoda; class Insecta; order Diptera; family Syrphidae; genus Brachypalpus; species Brachypalpus laphriformis. The sequence continues at coordinate 287,422,248 of OX246754.1, forward strand.
CATCGTAGTGCTACCTGATTGCTACGACTCGACGTCAAACCGACTTTCCTCATATTAAGCTACAAATGGCAATATGATTGGCAACAAAGTGGCCAATGTGCATCACATCCAAACTACTCCACTCCCCTGTGATCCCCTTCGATTCAGATTCGCAAATTGGTTTCTCATTCTCATCACATTAATCGCTCATCACAGTTGTAATCGCAGCGATTAGATGCACTGTGCCAAAGCTGGGGCTACGATGAAAGTATCCCCGGCGAACAATTTAACAAAAAATAAAGCGTTTACGGAAACTCAAACTGCAAAAGTAAAATGCGAGAGAACATATAAAAAGCTAAGTCCATCGGAAATCGTTTGCTGGTCATAATAACAATACGAAACGTGATTGCTGGTCTTATTCCACCAGAAATTGCATCACCAGCACCACCACCACCATCAACATCACCATCATCATCAGCAACAGCATCGCTGGCTGGTTAATTTGAAATCGTATTGTGCCGCGATCCATGCAGATGGATAGATACTTTTAGGTCTATTAAGCGGTGGAACGATTTATTGCGCTGTTGTGGTGGCCAATCAACCTCGGATCCTAAATGGTGTGCACGGCCCTTTAAGACGTTGTTGGTCGCTGGCTCGAGTAGATGGATACTCAATTCCAATCGAGCGTTTGCAATGGTCGACTTAATAGGATTTCTGGATGGGTAGTTTCTGTCGGATCTACCTCTCTCCTTCTCCTCGCAGGCATCCATCGTTGGCCAATTCAATTTGCGAAATCGGTTTTCATTAAATTGACAGACTGTCGAGTACAACTGACAGTGGAGGGGGCCTGTGCGTGATCGATTGATGCAATAGCTCTGCGCTGCGCGGCCGACATTGGACGTGCTGCGCCATTGCACGACCACGTCTGACAATTTCATGATGCAAAAGATGAAGTTGAGGATGTCGACGATGAGTATGATGATGTAGATGAAGATCCAATCCAATTCAATTCAATCCAATCCGATTCAATTGGAGGCTTAAAAGTTTTTCAATTTATTTCGTCGCTTTTCTTTTTTTTTTTTTTTTCTCTCAGGTTTTTTTCCTTAGCGGAATTGCCATTAATGTTTTATTTTTCTTGTTTTTGCATTTGATTGTTTATTTCAGGTCATGGAGTTTTATGGCAAATTAAATTGGAAAGAGGGAGGGAGGAAGCGGACAGAATCGGTCAATTCAACGATGGATATCAAATAGTTATTCAAAATGTCGGCTGTTTGGGAACAATGACAGGGCAGTGATTCTTTGAATGGATGCAATTACCTCAGATAGGACTTTAACAATCAGGTTGAAATACTAAGTAGTATCTGCTGAAGGAATGTATTCAAAACATTTAATACGAGCCATTTTGTATAACTAACTTACAGCCAGTATTCAAATTTGTTTTCGTCGAATCGTTACTATGCTAGTCCCTTGGGGAGTTTATACGTGTACACATGTATTGGATTTTAGAGCATGAACAGACTTGTGAATAAATGTGCTGAAATGTAGGAATTAAAGTCTTTTTATTTTGTGTTAAATTAAATTGCCCAAAAAATAAGTCTTGGGCTTTAGGTAGTTAATACGATTTTTCAAATAAGTTTTGTTACGTAAGTACAGTCTACATATATGTGTTATGACCGCATTTACGATCATGCAAATGTACCAGCCTACTCTCAAGAAGCCGTAATATATCCTATTTTCAAAAAAGGAGACACTACTGATCCAAGGAACTATAGAGGCATATCACTTTTAAACTCCTCAATGAAACTGTTAACTAAATGATTATATAACTTGTATAGCTGGGTTCAAGACGACAACCTCTTAAGCGAAAGTTAAGCGGGTTTTCGCAGAGGCTATTCAACAGTTGACCAAATTTATACACCTTTTAGTATTGCCGAAGTTTCGAAAAATGATCGAAAATCTATACAGCATTACAACTTCTTCTGTGGCGCAATTTGAGTCCGCTTTCAGTCTTTATAATCAATCGAAGAAACGACTGAATAATGTAAATGAATGGACGAGGGACTGTCGGTTCGCCCTTAACGAATCTAAATCTGTTCACGTGAATTTTACTTATAAGAAAACTAATGACTTGTCAATTTTTCTCAAAGTGTGCCCGAACACTTTTGGCAAACGAGGCCAAATACCTGGGAATGACACTCGACGCAAGGCTGAAATAGATTTCGCACGTGAAAATGAAACGAAAATAACTCGATATCAAATATAGAGAAACGGAGTGGTTACTCGGAAAACATTCCCAGCTCAGTACTGAGAACAAACTGCTTCTATACAAGCAAGTGCTAAAGCCAGTGTGGACCTACGGTATACAACTTTGGGGCTGTACCAAGAAAATAAATGCCAATATTTTACAAACTTTTCAAAATAAAGTGCTAAGAGAAATTGTCCAAGCACCGTGGTATAGTAGAAACGACGATATCCACAGGGATCTAGGAATTCCGACAATCGAAGCTGAAACTAGAAGCTTCGCGAGATAGCATAGAAACCCACTAATCGGACATGTCAACAATACAGTCCTACAAATTTTGGATGAGAGCAATTTATTGCGCTGACTACAAAGGACGAAACCTTTCGACTTGGCGAGATAAGGATTAACCGCATCTAGATTGCTGAACATGCAGGATCTTTCAGTGGAAAGTAACCTGTCAAACGTTTTAATTTCATGATAGAAAAATTACTTTATAAGTTATTACTTAGTTGCGATATCTAACAAATTTATAGTGAAGGGTGGTGTTTTTTTAGTCAGTAAGAATATGACACTCCTATGAGCACGTGCTTGCTATTCTCATAGTGTCTATGGAAGAATTTTCACCTACCCTCGAGGGAAAAAATGTCTTTATAGGCGATATCGAGGATATTCTCCCAGGAGGGGCGAAAATAACATTCACTTTGCAAATTAAGCTTTTGCTATATGCGGATGATCTCGTCATTCTATAATAGCTGATATACCACATGGCTTGCAGATGATGATTAACAGGCTGCTTGACTACTGCGATAAATGGAGACTCCAGGTAAATTTCACAAAATCAACAGTAATGATTTTTCGGAAAAGAGGATTCAGAAACTGCCGCAACGAGAAGTGGTACTTCGTTGGCCAAGACATTTAAATAGTAAAGAAATACAATTCCCTTGGTGTCCAAATATCGAGAAATCTTAATCTTGGCAAACATATAACAGTGAAGTTAGCTAAATCAAAAGCAGCATTAGAAAAACTTAATTGGCACCAGCAACGTAGATTCAGTGTTGAAATATAATATAAAATTTGTTGAGCAACATCAAAAGCGATAATGTGGTATGTAGCCCCCAACCTAGGGTCATATGGAGTTCGAATAAGAAGTTAAGTAGCTTTTAAGTAACTTCCTAATGAGGTATTTTAAAGTACTGCTATGTTAGAAATAAGACTTTCACTAGTGTTTATATCAACGCTTAAGATGGATGGATTACGTCCTTTAAACGCTGCAAATGGACGCAAAAAGGTTCCCAAAAACGATTTCGATGGCTATTCTCAGGAAGGAATGTTTTGGTTTCAGTCTTGGAATAATCTTGCTTAAGTTTGTTGGAGTTATCATTAGAAATCCCTGACATCTTAACTCCAACTTAACCCATTCACTTCCAAATAAAAATTTTAGAACTAGCCAAACATGCCGCGTCAGCCCATATGGTCTGACATGAAATCTTCTTTCATTGTAACTGTCAGGCCATATGGACTGACATCCTGCCTTCGAATATTGTTGTTGTTTTATACATACATACACACATAATCCGGTCCTTTTGTACCCTACGGTGTCGAGGTCCTGTCTCTGGTTTCCGTCATCCTTTCTTTAATAAATTTTCTCCATTTCTTCCTCTAGCTGTTTCCTTCGCCGAGTTCCAGCTTTCTCCTGTATCTTTTAGCACTTTCTCTAGCGCGCTGTTCCATGTTGTCCTGGGCCTTCCCCTTCTGTTCTTCCCTTCAGTTCTAGCCTTCCAATTTGTACTTGTCTGTTGTCTTCCATCCTCACTAGATGTCCAAACCATCTCAGTTTTTTATCTTCTATAACTTTTTTCACGGATTCCACATTTAGCTCTTTTTCGGATGTCTTCAAAACTTTTTCTGTCGATTCTCTTTACTCCTATCACTCTTCGAAGGTATTTCCTTTCCATGGCCTGTATTTGCTTTTCTTGTCTTTCAGTAAGGATCCAGTTTTCTCCATGCAACAGTACAGTACTTGAAGATTGATATTTTTGTGGCTCGAGTTATTTCTTTATGATCTAGAACTTTTTTCTGCAACACTGCGTACAGCCTATTTGAAGATTGGATCCTTGCCTTCAATTCCTCCTCTAAGTTACCCTTGCTGTTAATAACGCTTCCAAGATACTTATAATTTTCAACTTGCTCGAAGGTCACTCCGTCCACACTCACTCTTATCGTCCCTGTTCTATTACTTACGACCATCGCTTGAGTTTTCTCGACATTGAGGTGCAGATTTTGAGATTCCAGGACCTCCTTCCATACTTTTAAGTTTTTCTCCAATTTTTTTTCAGAGTTTGCAAAGAGTATAATGCCATCGGCAAGAGCACATGCCATAAAGCCATAAAGAGATCGGTTCTAGGCGCCTATATCCCACATTAAAAATTACCATCCTTTCTTGACACTGTCTGATTACATCGTCCATGGCGCAGATGAACAAAAGTGGGCTTAGTGTACTACCTTGTCTGACTCCTTCCGAAGTTTTAAATGCGCCAGACATCCTGTTGCTGGTTCTTACTACATTATATGTCTCTTTATATATACTCTTAATTACCTCTACAAGTTCTTCTTCCACTCCTTTATTTCTTAGACTCATCTAAATTTTCCCTCTACTTATTGTATCGAATGCCTTCTTCATATCTAAAAAACATATGTAAATATCTTTATCTTTGGCTAGTTTTTTCTCTAGAACTTGCTGCACTGTGAAGGTATGGTCTTGTATACTATGTGCTGGTCGAAATCCGCTTTGTACATCCGAAAGTTGTCTCTCCACAGTCCTTCTTAATTTTTTTTCGAGTATTGTTTCGTATACTTTGAGAGTTTTTTTTATAAGATAATGTTTTGTGTTCATGCAATAATGTACTGGAAGTTGTTTTTGTTTGAATTTTACATCATATCTCAAAATCCGGCTATTCCTTTTTCTCTTTCGTTTCTATTTCAAATAGCAAGTACAAAGCAAGTACAGAATATGTAACGTTGGCGGCTGGAAGTGTAATTACTAATCACTCATTCAAAGTGTTTTATGCATGGCTGGTGGTTTTTTTTTGCCTAAGGGATAGTGTAAGAACGCTAATGCGCACGAGGAACAGGCCCGCTCTGTTTCAAGTAGTGTGAAACTCCTAAATAAATAAAAAATAAATATTTGGTGCAACAGCTCATCAAGTGCCTGGGCCTAGCTTCTCGCAACCACTTATGTTGTGTATGTTTTTTTTTTTTTATATTATTCACACGAATGGAAGGGACCTACGGTTTTATCCCCGTATCCGAAAGGCGATTTGAGAAGCTTTTTCGAGACAACAATACTCCTGGATGTTTGTCAAACGCTCACGAGAGGTGGGACCATGAAAAAACGTTCTGGTGTTTTCTAGGATTTGAACATTGAACCTCACGCGCAGTGATCCAACACACTTACCACTTGTACCACGGCGCCCACAGTGTGAGACTCCTACTCACTAAAAAACTACCTTTAACCCCTTTTCAGTCTGACACCATCCACTCCGGAAACGCTTTAGCATTACTTCAGAGTGGTGTCGTTTTCTTTCCGTTTAGCGTTTCCCTGTAGGGCCTGGCTTTTTCATTTATCTCCTGATGGGGGTTTATAGTACATATCTTGCCGGTAAGGCGTTCTTCAATTTGGTAAACTTACTGAGGGTATGTTTACTTCCTCCTCTCTCTTTTCGATCTGACTACGTTCTCAATACTCCACTTGTCGATACTCGAGACTATCTTGTTTACGGCATTTTCTAGGGAAAAGTTGCCTATCTCTGACTCTAGGCTATTCCTTTCTGCTGCTCACCTGTTACAGGTGAGAAAGGTGTGATACGCATCGTCTTCCAAAGAGTCTCCGTATTGGCAGTCTGCACTGTCTACTTTTCCCATCTTGTGCAGGTACCGGTTGAAGTAACCATATCCCGTAAGGAACTGGGTGATATAATAATTCACGTCGCCGTGCTCCCGCTCCATCCATGCAGCAACGTCTCTGATCAACCGGTAGGTCCATCTTCCCTTCGTTTCAGCGTTCCACCTGTTTTGCCACTTCTGCTTCGTGAGTTGCTTCGCTTCTGTAGCTGTTGTTTTCACTCCTATTTTCATCTTCTTGTCGTGGAAGTACTTCCTTTCTGCTGCTAGAAGATCAATGGGCGTCACTCGTGCAACTCAACATTTGTGGAAATTCCTTTCTTTGTCAGCAATAGTATCTCCGTTTTTTCAGTCGCTAGGCTTAATCCGTGGTTTTCCATCCAGGGATGCACCCGCCTCATATCTTGATTCATTCTCGGTATCCCGTGCAGTGATAACTGCAGCAATATCATCTGCGTAACCGACCAAGAAGGTGTCTTTCGACATCTCCAGGCATAGAATCCCGTTGTAGGAAATATTCCATAGGTTCTAAATAAACTATCAAATTACATGTACTCGTCGTTTGAATGCTTGGCAATTACAGCGAGACAATTGTCAGTCCATATGGTCTGACGTGGCAGTGAATGGGTCAAGCAGCAACAGCTACTTCAGTCCTGTGCATTCTACAGCTCTAATATCGGTTGTACTCAAAGCAAGATGTGAATTTTTGCCTCTCATCTTTAATCGGCACAGGGCTGATCTACCGAAAATATGCGGGATTTATAATCTCAGGGAAAAGGAAAATGTATCCAACTATCTCAGTAAATGTCCTTTATTCATATTTAAGATATATTGCAGAAATCATATTCTATCGTAGAACGATTCTCACAATTGATATGTTAATTTGATCCCAAGTTTTTATTTGCTTGAATAGCTTTCCATTGCTAATCTGGCAGACGGCATTAGGCTAAAAAAAGTTATTTTAAGAAAATTTCGAAATAAAATCATAGAAAATTGAATTTAATGTTATGTAGATAAGAATGGGATGGGATGAATAGAATGGAATATAAAAAAAAAAGTTAATACAATACGTTTTGTACGGAACAGTATCACAGGCTTTCGAAAATTCCAGCGATGCAAGTGAGGTAATTTGATCTTTCTTCATTTCCTGACGCAAGTTTTCCGCCAGTTTAGTTAAATTAGCTCATATTAAGGCGAAACTTAGATATTACAAATAATAATTCGCAACTTTTATAAATCGGTTCTAAATGCTATGCTACTAAAGGAAATACCAAAAATTAGTCGCGGGTTTGCCGCCATTTAAAAAAAAAAGTTAAATTCTCCTTATCGAATGTTGTTTTATTTGCTTACTGTCCTGGAAGTCCACTTGAATAATCAAAAAACCGAAAACTTCTCACACTTATGCTACAAGAAGGAAAAGGGCTCATAGGCTCGACTTTTGATTTCCAAAACCGAAAGAACACTATGCAAGTGTCCTCCGAAAGGATAATGCTGCTCTAGTCATTTTAATAGAGTCCGAATATCGTGACAGCTACAGATATTTAAGGAATCTACTGACGGATTCATCAATATGATTCAATTCCTCATTCCTTTTTTGTTAACCAATTCTTATGACTATATTTTTTTTACTAATGTAATTGGAGTACCGTATTTGGACCTCGGAAAAAATAATTGGGTATGTATCCTAAGCGAACTGTAAGGGGAATATTTTTCTGTATAAATTATGCAAATCCAAATTCGGAAAACAAAATCATGAAACTCTCTATTTGTTGAAGTATGCAATATGGTTAATTTAATTTGCAATTAGGGGTAGCGATGGTGTAGTGGTAGCATCATCGATTGCTGCGCTAATGGTGCATGGTTCAAAATCCTGATGTCAGCAAGTATTTATTTATTTATTTCTCATAAAATAAAAAGTCAGTCCAATCAATTGCGAAAGCTTGTGTGAACAGTATTGCAAGGGCATAGCACTGGCAATATGGCTTGAAAAATTGTTCGCTCTGTTGGATGATTGATATGTCTATGACATCAGATGGTCGGAAAAAAAATATTGCAATCAGGAGCAAAGCAAACACTTTTCCAGTTATCTGGACGCCACGAGTTTTTCTGAAACATAACATCTGAGTTTCCAACCATTACACGAATCTTTCTCTCTCTGTCCTTTCCAACGACCGCACTGCATAAAACATTTTTAGGCTATTCATAACCCCTTGAGTGCGCGCAAATTATAAGAAAAAAATAAAATAAAAATTAGGCAAATCCGTAAGTAAATTCTTTGAGATTTTTTAGTAGAGAATGGACGTTTTAGCTGCATAGACGTCGATCTACTGAGAAACCGCGAATATATGAGAGAAATAGGAAGGCGCGACTTTCATGGACAAAAGAGCATTTACACTGGACGAGGAGGCAGTGGGCTGATGTCCTCTGGAGCGATGAAAGTAAGTATTTACTGTTTCGTACGGATAGTATTAAGTGGACACAATGTTCCCAGTGCAAATGATTTTATCCTTAGGACCATTTGCTCACAGTAAATCATGGTGGTGGATCATGCGTAGTGTGGAGCTGCTTCTCTGCTCATGGCATGGGAACCATTCATCACGAAAAGTGCATTAGGGACCGTCAGGCCTACAAAGACATCTTAGTAAACGTAATACTACCTTGTGCACGTCGTGTAACTGGTAATACTTTGTATGCCATTTTAAACAAATCAATAGCCCAAAAAAAATGTATAAATAAATATTTTGCGCAACAGCTCTTTAAGCGTCTCACACGTCTTTCACACGAATGGAAGGGACCTACAGTTCAGTGCCGTATCCGAAGGGCACTTTGTTTTGAGAAACTTTCTCATGACAACAATACTCTCAGATATTTGTTAAATGTTCGCGAAAGGTGGGACCGTTAAGAAAACGTTTGGTGTTTCTGGGAATCAAACTTGGAACCTCACGCACAGTGGTCCGACACACTATCCACTTGCGCCATGGCGGCATCCAGAAAAAGACTATTTTCAAAAATAGGAATACAAGAGAAATGTGTCGTTAATACTGAAGTAATAATGAAAATTCCGATTTTGTTTCGAATTGGCTCCCTACATACTACGAATATTAAGTCTGAGAGGAATCGGTCCAGCCGTTTAGGCTGCTGTTGGCTATAGGTACATAGAGAAGACAAACATGCAGATAGGCAGACAGAAAACTTCGTCTATAATCGTAAAAGCAAGATTAATCTAAATCTCGAGATTCGGGTCTTTAGCCCCTTCTCCGTCTAACTCCGTGGGAAAATGTTTCAGGGCTTAGGCGGTCCAAAAGACAAGTTCGGCTTATATTCTTAACATGACTATAATTCTAAAAGGAAATACTTAGACACATCAAACTACAAAGGTTGTATTAGAATGCTGATGGACTTCCAAAGATGTCATTGTGGGCTGAGATACCATTTTAACAGGCTAAATCTGCCTCCAGAGACAGAGCGTTGCTTCTGTCGGGTTTACAACGAAACTTGCGAGCAAATTCTCTGTGAATGTGCGGCACTGTTCTGGTTAAGGCGGCGTATCTATAATAGAAAGTTATTCACACTCGTGGAGTTTAGGTACTTCTCTACTAAGGATTAACTTACCTTCACAGAGGAGGTAGGTAGAGTCCTAAGCTTATAAGCAAACAAGACACAATAGACGTCTTAGGTTGCAGTATCAGCCACAGGCAGTAGTTAAAAGAAAAATAGGTGCAAATAAAAATGTATGTATATGGAATAGTGTGACTTTGCACTCTCACTAGATTTAACGAGTTAATGCAATAGTGTACAAGTAAAGCTATGAGATTACAAAGTAGGCTATTACAGTCTTTCAAAAGGTATGAACATGCAATGAAAAATCGATTTTGACCACCGGCCGTACGAAATTTTTCATTTCTTCCCATCACCTTTCATACAAATCGCGTTGTCATTCAACAATCTTTAGTAATTTAAATCCCATTGAAATCATCATCCACATTGCATTTAACCACTTGACAAAATGCATAAAGATACTTTCACCGATGGTTCGAACTGCATGCTATCTGTAATTACCATTTACCCAGCATACATAAAACCACAGTTAATGGTTTTATTACTGCTGATGTCTCGAATCAATTAAATTCCCTCGCAAAAAATAAGCTACAAAGTCAGCATTTTCTATTAGCCACATTCGATCCATCTAACATGCATTCCTCCATCCATTCCGCGAAACGACCAATCTAATTCGCGTGCCATTAGGATCGTAAACCGCTTGGCAATAAAATCGAACGTAGAAATCGAAATCACAGCTAATTAGACGGCCACCTATAAAACGAACATTATCTCTCACCTGCAAATTAAAAGAATGCATTTACGCCGGCAGTAACGATCTCTGAATGAGCTCTCCGGTCGATTAAACGTTTAGGTTTCATCAGATGTAATAAATCAGAATCTCTAATTGATTCAGGAAATGGGTCACCCAACTTGACCTATCACAAGGTACCCGTCTGCATAACACGAATGCCGATAGAACTGGTGAGTCACCGATTACAGATGTCTGCCTCGTATCTCATTCGATGACCCTTTGGGAATCCCAAAATTCCACTGCGACCCCGAGAAAATGCTCTTAAAAGCTTTCCGTCTCGCCGGCGCAGGTCCTAATCAATTTGAATTCATTGATTACCCATTCGTCAGTCGGTCGGTCGGCTTTGTTCTCCTCAGAAACCACAATTGAACATGGCGCTAGATGTGACTGAGGTGTGAGACTGGCGCTAACATCGATGATTACGCAGAGAACGTGGAATTCAAGTAAAGAAACCGGGACCGTTTAATTACCCCATCACCAAAAGAGCGACCAGTAAGACACGAAATGAATGTTAAAACGGCCATCCGCGAGCAGCATCAAATTAATTAGCCTGTCGATTAACGACCGAGTGGGATATATTTCAAGCAAAATATTAAATTCGCACGAATTGTTGTCCTCAGTTGGGTCTTTGTTCCTTTAGTGAACCTGGTTTGTGTTCGTTAAGTGAATTTTAAAAGCGTAGCTATCTAATCGGGAACCGAATGTTATTTTGAGTATTTTTCGTCCGGTTAAAAGGCTTTTTGTAAGTCGGCGTAATGGATTGGCTTGTGATTGTGTGCCGTGAACGTGTGGGTGGACGGAAGTGTCATTTGAGAGCTGCAGTGGGGATTTATGACTTTGAAAGGATATATGACTTTGGAGGGACATATGACATGGAATTGTGCAATTTTCTCTACGATATCATGAAGATGTATCGAAAGTTTTATAGGTTAAGGAATGTAATAAACAACACAGGGTGGGTTAATGTATGCAGCTCATATGCTTTGTTTTATATTTATGCTTATTGGAGAGCTGAAGGGCCGCTCTTGTGCTGCGGTCTCTGGGTGAGTCTTACTACCAGGAACTTCATTAGCTTCTGTAGATACAGCAAGGGATGTCTGTGAGATGAATTCACTGCCAAGAGTATGCTTCCTTGCTTGTATAAGAGTGATTGCTTGATTATGTGGAGTGAGTTCTCGTCGTTCTCCAGGAACAGTCTACAGATAAAGTCCGATGATAATTTACGTTTTTCGAAATGCTTCCTTAGGATGCAGTGATCACTGATAGCACAAGTTAGTATTTTAAGGCTGTTCCTGTTCAAACTCACAAAAAACATAGATTTCTTAAGTGACAGAGCAGGCGGAAAGTAAATACTTGGACCATTTCTGGTCTGGGGTGTTAGTCTAGATTAAGTTGGATGACATGTTTTTTCGAAAAGATCGGTGCTCTTGCGACAGAAGGGTTCAAGGTCAGTAAATCGGATGCTGCACAGGTCTTGGCCAACTAGTCAGACATTTCATTACCTTAGTGACCTTCATGTGTTCAGATGCAGTGCAGAATGACGAAGCTTTTCATTGCTAGTTTAGCAAGCACTTTTCTTTCATTCTTCTTGAAGTCTAGCTTGACTACCAGAGAAGGTAAAAATGGTTATGATGGTATGGAATTTTTTTTTTTTTTACAAACTTCTCTCGGAAAAGGCGAACCTATAACGATGACCCAGCGCCCCGGAATACCTGCAGATGCCTTTGGATTCTGCGTTTACATTTTTGCCGATTATAGTTTTGTGGAAATATTTCGCCTGGAAGTGAGTTGCAAAGACTGCTTGCTCTGTAACAAAATAAATTTTAGTAGAATGATGTTCTTAAGGCTTCTTCTTCTTCTTCTTCTTCCTTTTATCAGCGAGGTTATGATCCGAAAACAAGGGATCACAACCCTTCCACTTCACCTCATTTCTACTGATCCGCCTGTGGGGTTCGCCTATTTGACCTCAGAAAATATCGGCAGGCCTGCCGATTTTGGATCACTCGGTTACTGAGGCCAATAAATGCCGATGTCGTCGCATTTGTCTGATCCAGGCGTTTATAGGCCTGCCTTTCCTACATCGCGATGTCTTTGGAACGCGCATAGATATTGCCTTTTTAACAGGGTTCAAATGATCTCTTCTTTGAACGTGGCAATACCAGCTGAGCCGGTCGCGCTCTATTTTTTGTACGATGGTTTCCTTGATGTGAAAGCTTCCACGGATCTTCGAACTTCTTATTCGATCAAGCTTTGTCACTCCTGCTGTCATGCGAAGCATCTTCATCTCAGCTGCCGTTAATTTACTCTCATACTTTTTGTACATCAACCAACATTGTGAACCGTATGTGAGCGCTGGACGTACAACTGCGGTGTAGAGCCTTCCTTTCAACTTAGGGGACATTTTTCTGTCACAGAAGATAGCGGAATTTTCTCGCCACTTCATCCACCCTACGCTTACGCGATGATTGATGTCGTCATCACAAGATGCTTTGCTATTGATCATAGATCCCAGATATTTGAACTTTTCGCACTTGGGAAGCACTGTTCCATTCAAATAAATGTCTGGAATAGGCCTGAGTGGATCAGAGAACGGGCAGCACAAGTACTCTGTCTTTTTTGAACTAATGCGATACCCATTTCCCTCCAAAACGTCCACCCACACATCAAGTCCTCGTTGCAGGGATGTAGGATCCTCACTTATGATGGCTCCATCGTCAGCAAAGAATAACTGAAGTACCTTGGGGTCCATCACTCTACCTTCAAGCGGATAATCAAGGACTGTAATAAAGAGCAAAGGACTTAAAACGCTTCCCTGGTGTACCCCGACTTTGATTGGGAACTCTTCGGTCACTCCAGCGGGGCATATTACTCTTGTCTTTGCTCTTTCGTACATGTCCATGATCATCTGTACATAGGTTTCTGGAACCCCTCGATGTCTTAGCGCCACCCATATCAAATCTCGTGGTTATCTGCCGAATGCCTTTTCAAAGTCAACCAATACAATATGCAAATCCCTTAAGGAATCACGATGTTTATCCATTATGATCCTTATACTTTGGATTGCATCTGTGGTTGATTTACCCGAGACAAACCCGCACTGATCATCAGATAGCCGTATTATTTTTCGCAGTCGGCCACCTAATACCCGCTCAACGATCTTCATGGTGTGTGACATCAGCTTGATCGAACGGTAGTTATCACAGTTTCGTGTATCACCCTTCCCTTTGTATACAGGGAGAAGGTAACTTTCCCTCCATTGATTCGGCATTGGATCACCTCTCACGAATTTGGAGATGAGAATTCTGAGCCATCTGAACCCGACGTCTCCCATCTTTTTCCAGAACTCAGAGGGCATCTCATCTGGCCCAACCGCTTTTCGTTTTTTGGAGTATTTGACCGCCTCACTAACTTCTTCGACTGTAATGTCGGGTATTTCTTCACAGTTAGTGGTGGCTCTTGGAAAGTATAGCCGGGGAAACTATTCATTTAAAAGCTCTTCACAATACTGCCGCCACCTCTGCAGAATTTTGTCGTCATCCACAAGAAGCTGGCCATGAGCATTGCTAATGAACTTTGGCGAACGAATCTCCTGAGCATTTCTCCTTCTTTGGGCGGCTATTTTGAAGATAGTGGCGCTCTTGTTCATATTGTGTCTTTGCAGCTCCTGGATAGCCTGGTTTGCATCAGCAACCGGGAAAGATATTTTCTCCAGCTCCCGATACAGGCTCTCCGTACTCTCAGCTTGAAGCTGGGCGCACTTCTTCTTCGCTTTTCTCTTGCAGCATCTGTATTCCATTTCGAGGCGAACTTTTTCGTCATTATTATTAGAGGGGCACTTTGACCAAGCTTTGAAAGCCGCTTTCTTCTCCTGCTAACAGAAATTTTTATGAAAACACCAAAGAAAAGCAAACAAACAAGGGTCTCTGAGAAAATCAAGTGATACAATCTGGACAAAGAAAAAGGCGAGGCTTTTCTTTTCGTAATGAAAAATTACCTCTCTCACACCATCAACGGAGCTGAGGATGAAGAGTGCAGAGCACAAAATATGTGGGATTCCCTACAACGAACTTGCTTAAAGAAGGCCAAATCACTGCTAGGAGCTTCAAAAGGCCACCATGGTGTTTAACACGATAAGACCGTGTGAATTGCACATGCTTAGGATGTTTTCACCAGGAAGGTTCCTGGTGCCATATCCTAGTCCTCCATGGCAGTCTTCATAGTCTTCGTCTGATTTCCCGACATGTCCATTCAAATCTCCTCCAACAAACAGAAACTTTTCCTTTGGGATGTTCTTAAGGAGATTGTGGAAATCTAGCCAAAATGCATCTTTATCTCTCTGATTGCACCCATTTTGGGGAGCATATGTACTGACAATATTCCACACCTCTCCTTGTATTACTAGTTTGAGAGACATCAAACGGTCGCTGGACTTCGAAATGCTCAAGATGTTTGCAAGTAGCTCTGCCGCAAGGATGATACCAATTCCGTTCTTAGCCTTTTCCGTTCCGTAGTAGAACATCTTGTAATCTTTTGTTCTAACGTCCAAGAAACGCGCCCGATTTCCGGTGTTTTTCAATTTCGTCTCTTGGACACACAAGATGTCCACCCGCCTTCTATCCATCATTTCTTCCAGCTCGTAACTTCGACCGGTCATGCTTCCAACGTTCCAACTCGTGACCCTCAAATTGCGTCCAAACGGTTTCATTATTTTGCTAGCCCCCGGAATCCGTATAGCTCTGACCCGAACATTTCTGCTCGGTCCAGGATCAGTACCATGCACAGCAGTGGTAGTGCCTGGCGGGGTAGTGCCTTTCCTTGCAAGTATTACCATAATGATACAGTTTTGCAATATTACCATATTGCGATGGTGTTTGTTGTTTGACACGTGCATGCTCCTGTTTTAGTATTGTTTGATCTTTCTTCTATGACACCGGTGATCTCCAGTCGTGTCAACCCATGCACACTTGTGGGAGGGTTTTTAAGGTAGTATATGTGTCGCTAGGCTCACTTGGGTATTATATTGCCTAGATCTGATTTGTCCCCTTAGTCGCCTTTTACGACAAGTGCTGGTTGTTGGGGGGCGCTGCAGTGATGTTCTTAACCCGTCCCTGCACGGGGAAATGATGTTCTTAAGGTTGCAGGATTAAATATCAACACAGGCGTTGGCAAAGACTTCTTTCTACCTTAGACATTGTTGAGTATTTGTTAAGGCTTATCGAAAGTAAGTTCGTACTATCTCACTGAATAGGTGATGTGAATATAACCTAGCATTTGTTAATACTAAGTTTTCACTAAGCAATTTCTAACTGTTGTATGAGGAAAAATAATTAATTGTTACGAGAGCTACATAGTATTTGCTAGAGTTTTCCAAAAATATAGTTTTTGACTCAAAATTGTAGTGAATAAACAGTTGCGACTTATTCTTAACCATAGCAGGTGCTACAAATTTTTCAAGTCAGGGGAAGAGAATGTTAGCTTTTTGGTAAGTTGTTAGTTTCATCCCAGCCATGATGGAGTTCATGCGCGTCAGTGGACGAAAAGCAGACTATGTCTGTAATCACACAGCTTTGAACAGGAATTATAACGTACGTCAATGCCAGAACGATTGCTAAATCCCAAAGTTGAATATGTTTTCCGTCAATAGCTGTGGAAATTAGTGCGGCCAATGTTGTGTGGCTGAGAAAGTTCCGTATGTCTACTGTGAATGGTGCTTTGGACTGTACGCTTATAGAAATACAAAAGCACTCAGTACGGAGAAGAATAAATGCCCAGTGGCTAGGTAGTGTGTATGACTTAAAGATATGGAGAAGAAGCACTGTCAGAGGGATATTGTCAGGATATGAAGTGTGATGCATAGCGCATGCACGTTCTAGTAATTGCTTAACTTAGCTATTACTATCTAAAGCACTTTCTCCAGTTTTCTGAGTTGTTCAGTTTATTCAACTTGAGTTTAAGAAACAGCTAAAACTAACTAATAGGTTCTAAATGATATTTGCTAGGTTTTATTCACATCACTTAATATGCCCGACCTAGATACAAGTAAGTAAGTATCCAGGATGGCATAATGATGGGCAGGAATGAATTTTTCCTAGTCGGTCAGTCCCATATCTTGGAGGGATGATTATGACCTAGTTCTTTTTGAATCAGGAGGCGTGTCTCGTTCACTGTTCTACTGAATAGAAATAATAAGGGTAAGATGACCATCGCACTGGTACGTGGAGCCAAGATTTTTCAACTGACAAAGCCTGTGCCTGGTATTTATCACTCTTCCATGCAGGACCTAATCCGATTGCAAATTGTCAGTGAAGAATTCCTATTGCTAAGAGCACAGTGCATTCATATGTTTAGTAATTGAACGATCTCTCAATATCTAAAAAGGTAACAAGCCTAAACCATTAAGCGTTGACTTAGAAGACTTACCCAACTGATATATATGTTCTAAATCACACAGATTCGAGATGGTTGACCCAATGGATTGGTTGGTGTGGAGTTGTAAAGTGGGAGCCAGGAAATCGGCACACTGTTGCAGTAATGCCGGAAAAATGCCGGCTTGTCCACAAGCGGTGAAAAGCCTTAGGGATGAGATATCACAATTGGAGGCATTACAAATTCCTTAAGTAAGAGTTTGAGAATTTCGTGCTAAGATTGTAAATGACATCCGTCCGCTTAAGCTAGTGACCCTTAATATATGACAATAACTTTCTGCAGACGTCATCTATAATTGGAGTCAATTTCCTTTTACCTAATGAACCCTATTTTGGTACATATCTACCAGATGTAAATTCTGATTTTTAATGTAAAGTGTAGTATCATCAATCTGAAGTTCAATGTTTTAAATAAGAAAATAGTACACAAGTAATTGCACTACTTACTTAGTGGCACTACAGTTCATGGTGTACCTGGATCTCAACAAACAAGCCCCTACATTTAACTCGGCCTTTAGCTAACTGCCTCCAGTTGCGCACTCCAAGTTGGTTGAACTCATGTGCGCCACCTACGGTGAGGAAGCACCCTATTGCGTCGTCCCTCTGTTTTAGATTCGAAGACTCTTCGAGCCGGAGCGTTGGTATCCATTCGCTCTATATATCCTATCTATCTTAAACGTCTTATACGCAGCTTTTCGACTAAATCGATGCCTCTGTACAGCTTGTGTAGTTCGTCAGAGAATAGATCAAAGCGATAAAGAATATCTTCATCCGCCTGCAATAAAGTCCATGTTTCAGCGTTGTAAAGTAATGTTATTGGAGTAAGCGAGTAGTTGTACAGATTTGTAAAAGATTGTACCTCCGGTGTCGGTTTGTGTGTTTCGTACAATATTTTGAACTATTGTGTTTAAAAGATCGCACGATAGCCACCTTATCTAAGACCTTTCCTGACATCGACCGGTTCAGTGGTATTCTTTCTGACTTTAATGGAGCTGCGAGAGTTTTCTCATCTCTGTGCTGTCATTCTGCATAGATAGACGAGCTTGGCAGAGATGCCAAGACTAGACATGGCTCTGTATAACTTGTCTGTATACACGCTATCATAGGCAACTGTGAAAGCGATGAAGAGGTGGTGCGTATCGATTTTATATTCATGAGTTTTTTCCAAGATCTGCGTAGTGTGAATATTTGGTCGATGGTGGACTTTCCGGGCCTGAAATCGCACTAATAAGGACATATCAGGTTGTTGACGGTTGGTTTTAGTCGTTCACATAATACCGCACAAAGGACAGGACATTTGACGAGGACCTTAATGTGCTAGGCTTTGAAGGCACTACAGCTTTCAATACTTGTAGAGAGGGCGACGAAACTGCGAAACATTTTCTCTGCTACTGTTCTGCCTTTGCTCATATCAGGTGGCAGATCTTTAGTGCTTTCTATAAAAGACAAGAAAATTCCAATAAAATTAAATTAAACAGAGTTTTTCTTCCTGCTAGTAAATTCGACCTGACCGCTCCAATGAAGAGCTTCTTATCAACAAAAAAATACCAAGATTTTATTAAATTCTTTAATTTTTAAAAAAAATATATTTTTTTGAGTTCGTTGTTTTTCCTGCATAATACGCTTGTGTAGCCGCATCGTGCAATTCAAGAAAAGAGGAAAAATAAAATACAGAACAAAAAAAAGACACATTTTCTCCCACAAATGGGGATTTCAACAGAAGAAATAGCACATCGCTGCCTGCATCATAAGGCTCCGAGTCGTTCCCCAAAATGCCTAGGTAGATTAAATCTTATAATATTAGATGCTCTGGCAATATAAACTTTTTCAAATAAACCTGAGCAATAGCATGCAATCAATTCATAAATTTTTCATATCACTCTTAGAGCCACGCCATTTAAATATTTTAAAAACACGCTCATTACAAATAATAAATTGTTACCACCTCTTTGGACTGCCATTAAGCTCATATCTCATTAATGCTGGCCGTTCCAAAAGTACTTACCACATATTTGTTAAATGTCTTACTTCTGTGAACCTACGTCCCTCTCCTCAGCGTCCCAACATCCCACACTGCAATATTTTTGCATTTATTTATTTATAATCTCCTGATATCCTGCTCACAGTAAATTCATTTCAACAACGATAGACAAGGGCTTTACACCATCACATGAACTGCGTAGGTACCCACATTACCCTCCCTCCCATCCTCTACTGTCAACAGCTCAACACAAAGCCCAACCACTAAACACTTTGCAAATCGTCACATCATGACACAAAACACCCCACTCAAATGTGCGTCGTTAATGAAATTCATAAATAACCAGCCTGGAACCAGTCTACATGTCCGCGTCCCGCCCTTGTCCCAGTTAACACTCCAGCAGCACCAGGCCAGCATTAATTACCATCGCGATAAATGACATTTAAATTTAATTCACACTTTGGCGAGGGAATCGAGTGTAATCTTGCAGTTCCACACACAACTCCCACGCATGATCTTCTCGAAGGGTTCGGACGGGCTAAAGCCCCTTTACACCACCACCCCATAGTGACATATCACAAACGACTAGGATTGCCATAAGTGATGGCTTTGTTTGCATTTTGAAGGGACATGGACTGTTGTTCGGACATTTGCTCTGGTTGCCTCCGGTCCACTTAAAATTCCTAAACACATGGAGAGGAGGCGACGAAGTGGAGTTCCGTACTGGCAAATTAGCGAGAGTTATTTGTCGCACAGGTAAGGAAACTACATTTGGATTGCTGCCTGTCCAGCTGATTGATGACTGGGGGTCGCCTTCAGTCGCAGTGGAGACTGATTAATTGCTGCCCACAATCGAAATCGGAAGAGTTTCAGGCCAATTCGTGACCATGTTCTTAGCGGTGTTCTCCTCCATCTCACCGGACGGATGATGAACGGACGAATAGATGGATGAATGCGAATTAAGTGCACGATGACAGACTTTCAGATTCAACAGATCCGAGTCACCAAAACACCTCACAATAAAATGTTAAGGGGGCCAGACATTTACACGGCTATTTGTGTATATGCGCAGTTTATTAACTGTCTTGTCATAACCACTGGACAACACAAATGACAACGACAGACGAACACACAAAAGTTAATAATACACAGAACTAAAAACCTTTTAAGATACAAAGTGCATCATTTCGAAACGTTAATGACGCTCAATCGAGATAAGTAGATCCCGAAACCATTTGTCGACCGTTGACAGACCGCACCACACTCGAGAGATTCTGGAATCAGCCAAATTGAACTGGCCAAGCGGGTTTTTAGAGGTTATCAGCGTGGTTTTTGTTGTTTTCTCGGTGACAATTCTGCGCCTAAATGTGGGCAGAATGTTGACACATATAATATCGACAGGGCGCGACACAGCGACACAGCGGCGCAGGGCGATAGGAGGCAGACGAAGCTCTCTATTGGGCTTCTCATATTTGAAAAATGAAAACACATAAATTCCTTGATAAGCGAGGAGGAAAAATTAATGAAGTCTCCCCGTACGGTTGTCATTCGGCTGCTGGCTGGCTGACTGACTGACTGACGGTCTGGGATCCCGATGGGCCCAACATAGGCTTTTAGTGTAAATAGATTAATTTTTCGTCTCGCTGGGAATTAAATTGTAGGACGCGCTCTGTGTTGACATCCGTGACAGAGCTGGAATATCAATTTTATTGACATTCTTTTGCGGTCTTTGAAATAATCAAGTGGTTGACTGGAAGGTAGGTAGTGATGAAGGGCTAAAAATTTGACATGCATATCTATGCTTGGGTGGCTCATATGTCAAATGATGGGCTTATTGTTATTAGTAAATCGCTTAATGTACATGATGGAGACACACTGTAGGCAGTCATAACTTAGCAACGTTTGTGGGTGGGTAGCACACGGAAATAAATTAAGAGCTTTTGATTGAAACGAAGAATTAAGAGCTTTTGATTGAACGAAGCAAACATGGAATCTATTATATCATTCTTAGTTGATGTGAACATTTTAGAGAGCCAAAGCTGATAAATTTTTAGTTTTAAATGAGTTTCATTTCATTAAGAAAATGTATGGCAAGTTAGTTATACCTAAGTCTTATTTGTTTTGGACGTGTACCGTCTACCAGATTGACCTACCACTTATTTATTCGATACTAGAGTAACTAAAAAATAGTCCCATTATGATGCGTTTTCTACAGCGAAGTGGATTCATGATATAATTGTATAACACATTCCAGCCTTTTTCCGCGTTCAAAATGTCCCCAAAAAAAAAACGAAGACGAAATGAAGCCTCGAATTATCCAATACGGTGGCACTATTGTCTCAAGGGGTACATTTGGTTGGGTGTACTATTTTGCGATCGAAAGCTACAGTTGAGAAAATACCGTAAATATCACTTGAGCTCCTAAAGGACAGATGTTGCCGTCGCATGAAATTATTTTTGAATCAAGGCGTGTGTTATACGAGTATACATATTAACTTTGGATGCGGCATCCCTAAATCGAAGAAATTGTCCGCTTTACTTGTGATAGTTTTGCTGTGAAATGTTTTTTTATCTTCAGATTAGCTGCGATCTAAATTTGCAGGTATATCTAAACTTACCATATTTTTTTTGCCGAAAAAAAAGGAAAACTTCACTAAATTCGGAAATTTCGCGGGATAACGAAATAAAAAAAAAAGGATAATAAAAGGACATCAAATATAAAAAAATGTCTGCTGCAAATTCATATTTTATTCGTCAAAAAGATTTATACGCTTATACCAACCAACCAACCAACATTGTTACAACTTCGTCGTCTTCAACGTCAATCGCACTCGCACTGGCATCCGTTTTGGTGGAATATTTCTCCTCTTTAGCAATTTGGAGGAGTAAAAGTGGTAGAACTCTACGCATGAGTATGCCAAATTGCATTTCACCATGAGAATCGCTTTCAATGTGTCGACTCTCGCGAACTTTTGCGTTGAAGATGCATTTTTCTTTGGATTCGACATTCTTTCGACCGAATCCATTCGCTCTTTCATACAAAAATTTAACAGCTGCACAGCTGTGAATGGCTATGAACCACACAATTGCTTCCGAATACATACGCCTATTAGGAGCTACTTTTGCAATTGACAGTACTGAAGGAAACTTAACGCAGTATTATGACATTAGCTTCCGATTGCTTCCGACTATTATAATTCAGCCTTTACTCGTTCGCTGTGAACGTGTATAATATTCGCCAGCTGTCATCGTACAGTCTAACAGTCTAATGTTTGCCACATATCAAATTCAAAATATTATATACGTTAAGAATTTTGCATGAAAAAAGGATTTAAAAAATTTTCGCGGAATAGATTTTTGGGAGCTGAAAAAAATGAGTATCCCGCGAAAAAAAAGGATAGATGGCAACATTAGGTATATCATATGTTTATCTCGGCAATATTAACAAGCGCGAAAATTTACTCTACTGTAAGTAATTTTTTTCTGAATCCAGCTTGGTCTTCTTCTTCCTTTTATCTTTTTATCAGCGAGGCTTTGATCCGAAAACAAGGGATCACAACCCTCCCACTTCACCGCATTTCTACTGATCCATCTGTGGGGTTCGCCTATTTGACCTCAGAAAATATCGGCAGGCCTGCCAATTTTGGATCACTCGGTTACTGAGGCCAATGAAATGCCGATGTCGTCGCATTTGTCTGATCCACGCGTTTATAGGCCTGCCTTTCCTACATCGCGATGTCTTTGGAACGTGCATTGATATTGCCTTTTTAACAGGGTTCAAATGATCTCTTCTTTGAACGTGGCAATACCAGCTGAGCCGGTCGCGCTATATTTTTTGTACGATGGTTTCCTTGATGTGAAAGCTTCCACGGCTCTTCGAACTTCTTATTCGATCAAGATTTGTCACTCCTGCTGTCATGCGAAACATCTTCATCTCAGCTGCCGTTAATTTACTTTCATACTTTTTGTACATCGTCCAACATTGTGAACCGTATGTGAGCGCTGGACGTACAACTGCCTTCCTTTCAACTTAGGGGACATTTTTCTGTCACAGAAGATAGCGGAATTTTCTCGCCACTTCATCCACCCTAGGCGTACACGATGATTAATGTCTTCATCACAAGTTGCTTTGCTATTGATCATAGATCCCAGATATTTGAACTTTTCGCACTTGGGAAGCACTGTTCCATTCAAATAAATGTCCGGAATAGGCCTGAGTGGATCAGAGAACGGGCAGCACAAGTACTTTGTCTTTTTTGAACTAATGCGATACCCATTTCCCTCCAAAACGTCCACCCACACATCAAGTCCTCGTTGCAGGGATGTAGGATCCTCACTTATGATGGCTCAATTGTCAGCAAAGAATAACTGATGTACCTTGGGGTCCATCACTTTACCTTCAAGCAGATAATCTAGGACTGTAATAAAGAGCAAAGGACTTAAAACGCTTCCCTGGTGCACCCCAACTTTGATGGGGAACTCTTCGGTTACTCCAGCGGGGCATCTTACTCTTGTCTTTGCTCTTTCGTACATGTCCATGATCATCTGTACATAGGTTTCTGGAACCCCTCGATGTCTTAGCGCCACCCATATCAGATCTCGTGGTTGTCTGTCGAATGCCTTTTCAAAGTCAACCAATACAATATGCAAATCCCTTAAGGAATCACGATGTTTATCCATTATGATCCTTATACTTTGGATTGCATCTGTGGTTGATTTACCCGAGACAAACCCGCACTGATCATCAGATAGCCGTATTATTTTTCGCAGTCGGCCACCTAATACTCGCTCAACGATCTTCATGGTGTGTGACATCAGCTTGATCGAACGGTAGTTATCACAGTTTCGTGTATACAGGGAGAAGGTAACTTTCCCTCCATTGATTCGGCATTGGATCACCTCTCACGAATTTGGAGATGAGAATTCTGAGCCATCTAAACCCGATGTCCCCCATCTTTTTCCAGCTTGGTATTAGTGCAAAATGCTCTTACTTTCAATACATTGAGTAAACCTGTTGAAAATGAAAGCCCTGAACAACTTGGCGCAAGTATTTAGAAAAGAAATGCCATTATAATTAGTTAGAACATTGTAATTATCTTTCTTGTGTAACAGAAACATTATGAGTTTTCTTAAACTTTCTGGAACATCTTCGATTTCGAAGTGTGGTGGACTAGCTCCATGCATTTTCGAAGTTCGAGCTTCCCTTTCGTTTGCCAAAACGACTGGTAAGATACAAGTTCCTAATCTCCGGCGATTTCATAGCCAATCTCTATGCACCTTTTTGAGGTTACTTTCAGTCTTCCATTCGCAAAGAATGACTCCTCTGGCTTATGGAAGATGGACTATGTCAGCAAATGAAGTGCGGTGTGCGTACTGACAAATTGTTACATGTCAGAGGGCAATGCGTTGCTCCGGCGCAGTCATGGAATGAGGAAATATAAGAATGTGGAATTACTTTGGACACTCTCTTTCATGTCTTGATGTACGGCTTGATGGCAAAGAGGACTTTGCTTGGCCCATGGGACGGACTTGACAATGAACATGCAAGGTAGGTTAACTTGTGCAGCTTATGTATGCCATAAATCATCATTTCCTACAGTTGTTAAGCCATTTTAACTTGATATCTTACATCAGTGACCAATATGGACGCAAATTAGCGTCAACGGGGACTGTGTTTGTCCACTTTCGAGAGAATGGAAACTACGTCGGAGGCAGAACATGCCTCTTAAACCAAGATTGATATGGTAGGATCTATCTTTTTTAAATCAGGGGTGAATTAGTCAGTCTGAATTACATCCCAAATTTACCGGATATTCCAATTCTGTGTTATCTTTGTACTCTCAAAGAGCGAGAGTTACCGGATCATATACACTGGATCAGAGTTAAAACATATTGTAAAGGGCATTTATTTGCTAAGATGGAACTTCTTTTTTTTTTTTTTTTCCTCTTGTACAACCCATGCCCGCGTGGCAACGACACTGCGACCTCAAAGATCTATTGTGTCGGAGGGTTGGAGTTAACCTAACAAACGTACTACCTCCCTTATGAAAGTGAGTATGTCTCTAGTAGTGGAGCATTTCAGTTCCGCTGAAGTGAGTATCTCCTTGTGGAAAATACGATTCCTTAACCAGTGTAGTGCCGGGCATTCACAAAGAATGTGTTCGGATGTTTCATCCTCCTCTAGGCATAGCCGACAGTCCTTCTCTTGGCACAGGTTCAACTTGTTAAGGTGGTATCTTAGGCCGCAATGGCCAGTTAGAAAGCTCACTAGCATCCTAATGTTTTCCCTATCTAAGTTAAGGATTTCCTTAAAGGAATAAGGCTTGATTAAACGTTTGGATTGTCTTAAACCGGGCCCATTAGTCCAGTGATCTAGACGAAGTTTGTTCTCCCATTCGTTAATCAACGCTGTAGCTGTTGTCCAATTGACGCTACACTAAGGTTCGGGACCTATAAACGCAAATTCTGAGCCGGCCCTAGCAAGCTCATCTGCAGATTCGTTGCCCACAATTCCCTGGTGTCCAGGGATCCAACCGAGCATTACTCTGTTGTGTTTGGCAAGATCTTGTAAAGCATCGTAGCAGCATTTTACAGTTACGGAGTCCATTTGGTTGGACGATAATGCCCGAAGTGCTGCCTGGCTATCTGAAAATATGTGAATCCTAGTGCCCTTGATTCCCTTGCGGAGAATTGCCTGGCGCAGATCTCAATGGCATGGATTTCGGCCTGAAACACAGTGGGAGTCGTACCCATAGGTACCGACATTTTTGTGTTGTGTCCAAAGACCCCGGCTCCAACTCCAGAATCCATTTTCGATCCGTCGGTGAACCAGACCAGACTTTTGGGGTCAAGTGTTGAAACACCATTGGACCAATTTCCGCGGTCCAATATTTCTACCTCGAATAACCTTCCGAAGCAATGTTGCCTGACCATAATACCCGGTAAAGTACAAAACATGTCTCTTTTAGGGATCGAGTTGAGTATCTTTAGACGCCCCACTAGGTCACCTGGTTTATACTCATAATCTAGCTGCAGCTTGATGGCATATCTAGCAGCCATCTTCCTAATGAAGATTGGTAAGGGTGTTAGCCCGACAATAGCTTCAAGAGCTGTCGTGGGGCAGGTGCGCATCGCACCTGTAATGCCGAGACAGGCAGTTCTTTGCAACTTCTGCAACTTGTTTGCCGTTGTCTGCTGGAGGGTTTTTGGCCACCAGACGATGGCCGCATATGTGATAATGGGTCTTACCATCATTATGTACAACCAATGTATCATTTTAGGAGAAAGACCCCAAGTTCTGCCGTATAGGCGTTTACTAGCCCAAAGTGCTCTCGTAGCACGTTCTGTGGCGGACTTGATATATGAATTCCAGTTAAGTCGTTTGTCAAGAATTACACCAAGATATTTGACCTCACTGGAATAAACTATTGTGGTGCCTTTGATTGTGATGGGTTCAAGGTTGACCTGTGTCTTCCTTGTAAACGGCACCAGAACAGTTTTACTAGTATTGATAGATAGTCCTTCTTTGTTACACCATTCTACAACTTGTAAGAGTGCACTTTGCATGACGTTAGAGATTGTCGTGCCGTGTTTGCCACTAATACAAACCGCCAAGTCATCAGCATAACCGACGGTGGTGTAGCCTGATCTGTGAAGATCTACTAACAGGTTGTCGATGACTATTGACCATAACAGGGGGGAGAGAACTCCTCCTTGAGGACAGCCTTTCGCTGCCGTTACAGACACCGACACTCCCCCGGAGGAGGAGGTAATGAATCGGCTTACCAGCATGGCCCTAATCCATTGGTTGGTCGATTCTTCGATACCTCTGCTACTAATCGCCCTTGTGAACGAGTCGTAACCAGTGTTATCGAATGCGCACTCGATACCAAGAAATGCACACAAGTCTATATCCTTAGAACTGAGTGTACCCTCTATCTTTTTGACGAGATAATGAAGGGCACCTACTGTGGATTTGCCTTTTCTGTATGCGTACTGATTCGAGTGCAGAGGGTTAGCCACATCTAACCTGTCTCTGATGTGAATATCAATTAGTCTCTCCATTGTCTTGAGGACAAATGAAGTTAGACTTATAGGTCTATAGGATTTAGGCAGCTCACTAGGCAGCTCACATTGACTTTTGTAGAAGTGCTGGAAAGAGACCATCAACGCCGGGAGCTTTAAAAGGTTTGAAGGTGCCCACTGCCCATTCAACTTTATCTGGACTAAATATTTTACCTGATAAACTGTTAACTCTACTTTCCACAAAAACCCTGTGGTCAAATGTGTTCAAGTACACAGGAGATGTGTTAAGAGACGAACCTGGGAAATGTACCTGGAGCAGGGTTCTAAGTGTATCCGTACGGTCCGTCGTATTAGGTTCCGTCATTCTTCTTCAATAACCCTACACAGTTGACTTGATCTTTAACAAGCGCTTTATGGATTCGTGCCGCTGTTGGCATAGCGGCAATGGTTTCGCAGCATTTCCTCCAAGCAGCTCGTTTAGATCGTCTCAATTCTAGATTGTATTCGGTGAGAGCAAACCTGTATTCGTCCCACCTCTTCGTTCGCTTTGCAGAATTGAAGAGTTTTCTGACCTTCTTCCTAAGTTTCGCCAGTTGGTCATTCCACCAGGGCACTTTACGTTTGCTAACATTGGTTTTGGGGACGCAGCTGTCGTGGTAGGAACTAAGCAGTATATTGTTAAGCTGGTAAGCAGCTTCATCCAGGTCCTCTATGGACTCAATAGATGTGAGGAGCATATCTTTTCTTGAGAACACTAGTTCACGATAGCGATGCCAATCCGTAGATTTGGGATCGTATCTGCTAGGGACATATGAGAGTTGACCGGGTATGTCAAACCTAATATGTTGACGGTCTGACAGCGAGGCCTCGTCTGATACGTACCAATTTTCAATAAAATTAAAGATAAATGGGCTAGCGAGAGTGAGGTCAAGTACCTCTTCGCGAATCGCATTTATGAAGGTGGGCTTAGAGCCTTTATTCAAAATATCTACTTGACTACTGACAAGGTATTCTAAAAGACACTCACCCCTTCTGTTGATGTCACTACTACCCCAGACCTCGTGATGTGCATTGGCGTCGCAACCGATGATGTAGTGGAGGTTGCTGTTTTGGCAGTAGTTAATGAGGCTCTGGACGTCTTTAGGCGGGATATCACCATTATCGTCAGGGAAGTACGCTGAGGCGCACACGATATTCTGTGTTCCCTTTCCGGTTGGGACTTCCAGTAGTAGGGCCACCAGGTCTCTAGTTATAAATTCTGGAATGGGAAGAAAGTTTATATTACTGCTAATTAAGCAGGCCGCTCTAGGCGCTTGCTCTCTACACTTGGAAATCAACTTACTTGCCCTATTCCGGAGACCTCTTATATGTCCGCAACTAACCCAGGGTTCTTGGATGAGACCAAGGGTTATATTTTCTTCGGCGAACCGCTTGCTGAGGGTAGCGGACGCGCCCTTAGCATGATGCAGGTTCGCCTGTAGCACCTTGATCGTGCTCATCGATCTTCCTTTGAAGATCGAGCTTGCCGGAGTAGTTGAGCCTTTTTAGGGCCCTTTCCTCTATGGCAAGCAGTCAGATTAGGATGACCCTGAGGTCTGCTCCTAACCGACTCCTCATTCGTCCGAGAAACGTGCCCTCGTGCACCGCTGGTGGGTTTTGAAAGTCCGGCCACATTGCCGGTCGTGGGACGTCTAACTGCATTGGGTGTAGCAGTAACTCTAGCGGCGGAGCTTGTACAAGCACTGCTGCTGGTAGCGGGTGGTGGAGTGTCCGCCGCAGAAGCAGTTGTTGAGCCAACTGCGCCCTCCTTCTTCGGGCTACCGTGACCAGGCTCTTGACCCTTTTCGGTGGTCTTCAGGATCAGTTTGACCTGGCCAAAACGGTAGAACACCTTGTTTTTGAGCGTGCTAAGCACCCTCATGGAGGTGTCGTCCATGGGTAGCACAAGGTGAAGGAGTGCACCTTCCTCAACCCTTTGCATGACCTTCCATGCAGTTGCCCGTAGGCCTTCGTTCTGTGCTTCCAAGGAAGCCAGAATGTTTGATGACGGGAGCTCGAGACTCTGTGGAAAGAATCCTCGGACAATGTGTGTCTTCGGGAAGGATCCCTCTACCACCAGTGACACGTCCAATCCACTTTTGGCTCTTATAGCCTCGAAGTTCGAGCGCATCCACTTGGCGGTGGCATTGTCTGAGCAGACGAAGATTAGCCATCCCGCCTTGTGTTGTGAGCCTGAGAAACGGGGCCAAACGCCTTTGTTTTTCAGCTCAATTCAGCCTCTTGAATGCTGGTCAACTGCTCTGTTGATAGAGGTTGGTTCATCAAGTCAACCGGGACAACACCTAACCTGACAACACTTGCCACTTGACTAAAAGTGGGAAAATCAGGTGTAGGCCCTGCCTTGGCTTTCTTGGCAGCAGGTGCTGGTGGGGTGTGATCCTCTGATCTTACCCGTTTTGCTTCTTTAGCAGGAGGGGCTTTAGCAAAAGCTAGGGCACCTTCCCTCCTCACCTCTGCGAATTGCGAACTTGAACCGCCTTCTTTCAGCAGAGTTGAACCGAACGAAACCGTCCGATTGTATCCGCAGCTCGTCTAACCTTTTCCTAATAGAGGAGCACCCAGATTCCTCTGTGACAACGCTGCACGTATCCACGAGAGTGGATGTGTCAGAATCAGAGGCGGCGGTATCCGCTTCTTCGGGATTGACACACTTGGAGGGCAAGGATTGGACCCCCTTGGCTCCGTCATCCATACCATCCGAAGATTTAGGTTGCTCGTCAGCAAGCCGAGTAGTTAAGGCCGAAGATGTAGTGGCCGTCGGAAACTCTATAGCATCACGACTAAGTGCAGCTGTTTGCTCGTCAGCAGAAACAGAAGCTGGTGCGATTTGAGATGCACCTGTCTCATAGTTTTTGTTTTTATCGGAAATTTTTGGACCCACGAGTACTCGAGAAAGGAATATCACCCATGATAGAGCTCGATATACCATGGGAAGGCTGAATTGAAACCGAAGGTCGCCAAGGTATTCGGAGTCCGCATACTAGCGACTAAGCACTCTCTTAGCCATGCATCCCTCGGCGTATGCTGTTCCATCTTGGATTAGAGATTATTTTCCAGAGGTTTACTCCTCACGTCGCTCACTTTGGCCGAATACTTACAGTCGGTGATTCAAGCCGTACATTTTAGGCAGGCGCAAAAGACTACATTCAATTGAACAAAACATGGAATGTTAGGCCGGTTATACCGCTATAGCATTCGTTGCCCGGTGGCCGCCCCGTGGAGGCAGTGAGTCTTCTTGTAACGGTTACTCAGTAGGGATCGTCCAAAGACTTTGCCCTAAGAGCCCGAACCTGACCACCTGACCAGATGGAACTTACGATAGAGATAAAGGTCAAACCGAGCTGTCATTTGCCCACCCTTTTTATCATTTACGTTAAGTATATATAGTCATTCTCACTTCGGCAGAACATATACTGAAATGGAAACGACACAGAGAAAATTGGCATGGCCCCTGCGCAAGGGTGACATGCACATTTATGAAACATTCTTTATTTATTTTTTTTATTTATTATACATTATTATATTATACAGCCATAGTATGCGTTGAGTAAAAGCTACAACATAACCAAACAGGGTACAAAGTACTTCATGTACATATAAGCACTACTGGCGCTCTACGGTCAACTCCGTCGGATACTCCAACAGTGTTCCTCATCCTCTATCTCTAGATTTACATATCAAAAATATCACAGCATAAAGCGCGGTCAGGCGTTCTGGTCTACAAAACGACCGGTAGAATTTGTATCCACTCCAACAGATTACATTATCCCCAAAATGAACTTTATAAAACGCTTTTCTAGGCAAGGCTCAACTCTCTGCTGCTCACTTGCAGTACATATTCCGCTTGGAGCAGCCAAGGTGAGAATCTAAATTTTCCTTTTACAAGCAAATTTTAGATGGACTAGGCTGACAAATTTTGTCGTATCAAGAAATATATGACCAAACTACAACAAGACAAACAAATGATCTCCTAGATAGAACGCTTGCAGATTTCACCAGAATAACAGCGATTAGAATGGGAAACTGGGTGATAGGAGACCATGAAGTTAAACTGGGCTTCCCCCATAATACACATTGCCGCACTTGCAACGTCGCAACTGAAAGAGAAACTTTGACCTAATTTACATATGGTATACACATATGTCAAACGTGCATTGAGAACAGAACAGACTTAAAGACTACATTACATTATTTCAATGCCGGATCAATAAATATTTCTTTGAAAATATGGACTTGCTTGAAATTGACCTGTAGATTGGCCTCGAAGATTTAACAAAAAAAAAACAAATATTTGGCGCAACAGCTCTTTAAAGTACCAGGGCCTAGCTTCTCGCAACCACTCATGTTGTGTGCGTTATATTTTTTACACGAATGGAAGGGACCAACAGTTTTTAATGCCGAATCCGAACGGCGATTTGAGAAGCTTTTTCGTTACAACAATACTCTCGGATGTTTGTCAGACGCTCGCGAGAGGTGGGACCGTGAAAAAAATGTTTGGTGTTTTTCTGGGAATCGAACTTGGAACCTCATGCGTAGTGAAGATTTAACACCGCAGGGCTATGTGGAGTCCCTGGTTTATGCTACGTATATAATTCTTTGACGTTAGGTAAAAAGGGGTTAAGTCAGAAATTGGAGTTACCAAAAAATGAGATTTAAAGTATGTTTTTTATATGAGCAACTTACTAACTTATTGCCTGTGGCTTAGTTAATTACTATAGGAAGCAGTTGCGCTAGACTTAAGTTGGTTATACCAATCGGAAAAGAAAACAAACTGACTTAAACCCATTTGGCATTTTTTGACTTAACCCCTTAATACCTGACACCAGAGAATTATTCGTATTATTCGTGATGTATGGCAACGATTACTCTAAAAAGTGACCGAAAATGAAATGGACATCATCAAGAACAACCGCGGACCATATGCCTGAAATAATTTTTTAAACCTGAACCCGATTAATTAATCTTCCGAATAAAAAAAAAGATTTTTGATTAAAAGAACACTTTTTTGTCTTATTTTCTTTTTTTAAGTTAAAGTTTCATCAAGCTTAACCCTTCTGTTACCTTAAAAAAAGTTACACTTATTACCTTTCGGGTCATAAAATGACTCCTGTTATTTTAATACCATAGAAAATGAAATATATTACATAGTTACCCTAATAGTATCATGTTGTGGACATACTGAGGTATTACAGACAGAACAGGAGTTAACTGACTTCCGGTCATCTTTCGAAGGACAAAATCTGCAGCGCTTTCGCTTAAATTTTTTTCTTTTCTTATGATTTCAAACGACTAGGTAGATTGTGTAGTTTCTTTAGTCCTTACATTTTTTACAATCGTAGCAAAAGATGGTGCCTTAGGTAGACAACTCCGTCGAGTAATATATTGTGGAACAAGGCGAGCTCGAGCTAAAACAAGCCGCTTTTGTGTTATTTTGTAATGTTCCATCCCGGATAAACCTATGTTCATAAGACATATGCGTTCAACGCAGAGATGTCGATGAAATAACTAAACAAAGCCACTCGCCACAACGGTTTGTTTGACTTTTACAAGTGTATGTTCTCACCAAGTGTTCAAGCGCAGTAAGCCTCATCTTTTGAAAAGTTGTAGAATTTAATAATTCTTGGAAGCTCATTCGTATGTTCCTCTAAAACATTATTATCATGGTACAAGTGCTCAGAAGTGTTACAAGCTTATCCTGTTTTGGAACATATTGCACAATTGTCACCTTTTCACTAAAAAAATGTGGTAGATAGCACTGGAAGGTTGCCAAGCCCTTTAACTGTAGCACAAACTGGCAAGAATCTTTCGCACTATGCCAACAGGGCTAATTGTAATATTCTCTTGCTCCATTGCCACCTTACAGATTGTAAAAACATTATTTGTCGTTACACAGTGTTTTCGCGAGCCATGATTCATGCTCGGACATCTGTCAGACAATGCCCAATTAGCTGCCATATTTTAATGGGTGGGTAGTTCATGTCTGAACATTTCATTGAAGATTGAGTCATATAACAAGCAAATATGGCTCATTTTTGCACTCAAAGCTTTAGACCAACTGCAAAACAAAGAAGAAAAAAAAATAAAAAATAAAAATTCTGACATTTTGAAGACTCGTCATATGCCCAAGAATGGATCATGGCTCGTGGAGACACCGTGTTACGTTTCTTCTACGACAAGTTGACACTAGATCTAAAACCATTCCCATTGGTTTCTTTCGGGAAGTGGATTTCTTGAATCTTTCCCAAGCTAAACTTGGAAGTTCAAACAAAACCCATTCGATCCACCAGCTGCAACCCATGCTTTGATCCCGTATTTTCCGCGCTTACTTGCCATATAAACATTGAATGGAAGCCTACCTCGAAAAGTAATCGTCGACAGTAATATTTTCACATGGAGCGTATAAAAAAAACATGAAACGACTCATTTTTCATACAAGTCCGAAATAGGCGCAAGTTTATCTCCAAGAGGCTGAGTTCTTCGGAGCTCTCTGTCATCGAATGCAAGGAAATGAGATATTTCGGTAGATTGGTTCAAAAACATATTCTTATATGCACAAAATAGAACAGTAATAAATAAATTCACTACAACGGTGTCGAATTTCAAAAAAAAAAAAAAAATTACAAACACCTACCTATATTTCTACTTAAAAGTAATTTTGGGTCGCAAAAATACCCTAAGGTAATATAAGGGTTAAACAACAACATCTATTATGTTTTGATGAATTGAAAAATACCTTTTCTACCTTATACCGCTGAGCTGTCATAACCAATTTTTGTTACAATTAGGTACTATCAAGGTACAAGATGCATACGAATTTTTACGAATGAAAAGTACTATTTGTCCTTCAATCAGATTATACTTACTTAGGTGGCGCTACAGTCCGTTGTGGACCTGGGTCTCAACCAACAAAACTCTCCAGCCAGCACGGTAACGAGCCAGCTGCCTAAAGTTGCGCATGACAAGTTGGTTGAGGTCACCCTCCACTTGATTGCGCCACCTACCGCGAGGTCGTCCTCTACTGCGCCGTCCATCCGAGGTGGATTCGAAGACTTTCTTGGGAACGTTTGTATGCGAACTCTTCTCGCTAAGTCGATGTCCTTATATAGGCCGTGTTATTGTAGCAATCGCTAGGCTGGAAAGTCGTAGAAAAACAAATATCCTTTTTCGTTGATTCGTAATGCATAATGTTTTAATCTGATTTCATTTACTGTGAAAATGAAAATTGGTTTTACAATGAAATTATTAGGAAAAAACAACTTTGAGTGAAACAATCCGCCTTACCACAGCGAGTACTACGAAAAATTAATAAATTGTGAGTTAAATATTTCACCCGTCTCTCGTTACCCAAAACAGTCGCTCCTCACATCAACAGCCTTTCTTCACGCAAACGGTCTCTCGGCATATAAACAGCAAGATGGCCGACTCGAATATGACAGCGAGGATACGAATCAAAGGAAGAAAATAGTGCCGCCAAATAAGTATTAGAAGAGAAAACTGTGGCTCGATGACAGGCCGTATAGTTCGGCATTGTACCTTGTCCTCCACTCACCGTCTATGCAGACGGGACCAAAGATCGCTCGAAGAAATTTTCCCTCGAAATAACGAAGGGCATCCTCATCTGGTTTTGACAAAGCCCATGCCTTTGCGCCATACAGCAGGACTGGGATGATTAGTGTCTTATAAAGAGTTACCTTAGTAATTCAAGATAGGGCTTTGCTACTCAATTGCCTTCTTAGCCCATACAAACAACGATTGGCAAGAGTAATTCTTCGTGTGATCTCCCTACTGATGTCATTTGCGGAATTCACCATAGACCCTAGGAAGGCAAAATTCTTCCTTTACCTTCCTTACTGCCTCAAAATTATATCTGTCTATTGTGGCGTTCTGTGCAAGACGCCGATGTTGGGTGTCCTTTTTTGTAGACAGCATAAACCCATCCTTGCTGCCTCGATCTCAATACTCGCAAATTCCCCATTGACGGCCCGACGAGTTCTTCCGATTATGTCAATGTCATCGGCATAAGCGAGTAGTTGTACAGACTTGTAAAAGATTGTACCTCCGGTTTTGGCCTGTGAGTTTCGTATAATTCTCTCAAGTATTATACTATGTTAAAGAGATCGCATGATAGCGCGTCACCTTGTCTAAAATCTTTCCTGACATCGAACGGTTCGGTGGTGTTCTTACCGACTTCGATGGAGCAGCGAAAATTCTCCATCGTCATTCTGCACAACGGACGAGCTTGGCAGGGATGCCAAAACTGGACATGGCTCAGTATAACTCGTCTCTATACACGCTATTATAGGCAGCTTTTTAATCGATGAAGACGTGGTGCGTATCGATTTTATATTCATGGGTTTTTTCCAAGATCTGCCATAGTGTGAATATTTGGTCAACGGCGGACTTTCTCGGCCTGAAACCGCACTGATAATGGCCTATCAGGTTGATGACGATCGGTTTTAGGCGTTCACATAATACGGCATCCGTATCCGAGGCTGTTGGTTGCTTCGTAACAGAAGGTTTTTTACGTGGTAGGGAAGTTAACCCGACGGTACAACCCCCAACCTGGAGGTCCAGCTCCTTTTTGCAACCGCTAGCACGAGGGGCTGGATACACCGATGTCAGTAACCCACTTCGGGGATATGAGCTCTTCCGTTGGCCCCTTAAGGGTTCATCCACCACCATCTCTTTTTCAGTACCCTGAAGCAGTATTGAAAATCCTTACCGACCTCAGCTCCAAATATGTCGAAGTAGCTCAAATGAGGTATCCGCTGGCCTGTAGACATCACCGTTGATTCCATCGGGAGAATTCATCCGCCGCACGTCCCCCTCTGACGAGCTCTTGTTAGACTTCTGAGACGCATGTTTCAGCCAATCAGGCCAACAAGAGATACCTTGTCTGGTTAAACATATGCGTGCTGAAGTTCACCCATATGTGAGTGTTCAGCTACACATATATCGTCAGTCTCAGCATACGCTCACTAGTTCGTTAGTTTACTATCAGATAGCTATCCAGCGGGCACCACGAGGAGGTGATGGTGCCACACCTCAATCAGATTATAAGAAGTATAGTATGTAACTTATTTCTTTTGATAAATGACAAAGGAATGTACGTACACATATTCTAAAACTGTCATGTCGAAGATATTTGATATCTTTAACATAAGTTTAGGTATAACTAACTCAAGGATGTAAATAAATTTAAAGTCAATGTTAAAAGCTGCCCTATTTTAATGAGCGAGATAAGTCGATAACATAATGCATCTCTTCAAATGTAACTGCCTGATTTATTATTTAAATAAGAAAATCGAAAAAATCTGTGCCATTTCTTAGAAACTACTGCAATATAACTTAACCACAACCATTAAGCATTAAGCCAATAAATCCATTCTTCAAACATCAAAGTCGGTCTCAGCCCCAAACTAAACACCAGAAGCAAATATTTCGCCTTCGTGAACACTCGAATAAACTTTTGACGATTTCCACTAAGATAAGGGCAAAAATATCACCTATTTAGAAAGAAACCACAAAGATTCCGCTACCGTCAATCCTTTCGAAAAGGTCAATTATAGACACACTTATGTGAACTGATATGCAATCGCAATTCCTCTCAAAAAGTCGGCTACTGTAAAAGGCGCCACAATCACACACCAAATCGATTCGAATGGATCAATTAATTAATCTCATCGAGCATTTAAATACATAAATTTCCTGCGCTATCCCGGTATGCGTTATCTATTTATTAAAAATGTATCTAATGAAACAAATGAAACCCGTTCCGCGAAATTTCCATTGGACCGCCGCGCCATCCATCTAGCCGCACAGATCGATTAAACACTTTTTAATGAAACCTTCGAGGGCATTAAAAGAGATTTATTTGTCCTCGGCCGTGGCAGCGCCGGCAGGAGTATGTTCCATAGTGAGAATGATTTAATTTGTTTATTTGGCCGCTATCAGCAGAAAACACATAAATTGGCGTTTGGCTTTTAACGAAAGCCCACCAAAGCCTGCTCGTGACAAATCGCGTGAATAAATCAACGCAGTTGCTTATGGTTAATCATCGACAATAGGGAGCTAGAGACGGCTTAGGTGGTTGCAAATGACACTTTTTAGAGGAGCTGATCATAATTTAGCAGATCCCTCATTTGCATAAAAGTAGTAATTAGTGCCAATATGTAATTAGTGCACTTATGGGGGTTTTCTGGTCAAATGGAATGGCCGTTGCCGTATCACGACATCCATGCATTTGTAAATACTTAATGATTTGCATTTTAAATTGATGGCATATTGATAAAAGTGGGCGGGTACAAGATATTGCAAAATATCAGAAGGAAGTGTGGTAGCTTTGGATAACGGCCTCTACCTCCTACAAGTATACGCTCCGAGTGGAGTTTACTTTTATGTCACTTTGCTGAGTTAAGCGAAGAAGCTCCTCCTCCTTCAGGCGTCAATTATGGTTATTGAAAGTCATGTAGTCTTGACAAAATTCAAAATAAAGGTATGACTTAACAAATTGGCAGAATCCATGGCCCGGATCCATGTCTTTTAGAAGCAGCATCCCCTAAATTATACTAATAGCACCTCCCCGCATTGTTATCACCAAATTTATTGTGAGCCAGTAACTCGCAGCCCATACAAAATATTTGACTTCGAAGCCTTGAATCTTGAAAATATATGAAACGGGAAGGATGACTTCTACGGGCAAGTTAACGATGAGCAAAATTTGTCGGAATTTCAATGCAAATATAGGAAGCTATAACACTAGACTCAATCACGTAATAGGACTTCAGTCCTATTCTTTACTATGTTAATCGGGTATCAACTGACAGGCAGCTAAAATCCAACCGTATTGATAGCTTAGCGATCAGCCGAGGGATTACAAGTTGACTTATAAATGATCAGAATAAGCGTTTAGCCAAAATACAGAGGAATATCACCAGATCACCATATCATTGTTTGACCATTGAAATGCATGCTTTAGTGCAACAAAGCACTCAAAACCAACAAGGCGGTAGGGCTTGACGGTATTCCAGCAGATTTCTTACGAGCAGCGCCAACAACATCGGCTGAGCTTCTGCTTCCATTTATAGAAAGAGCTTTGGAAGCTGAGAGCTTTCCTAACGAGTGAAAAAGGGAATGATCGTCAAGCTTCCCAAGAAAGGAAATTGAATGGAGTGCGGAACTGGAGGGGTATCTGCGTGCTGGCTGCTGTAGCTAAGATAAAAGTAAAAAGCATCCTGGAGCGAATTAAACAACTTCTCGAAGGCAAACTTGATGCGGAACAAGCAGGTTTCCGCTCTGGATGCTCCTGTGTCGACCACATCAACACCCTGCGGATTATCATCGAACAGTGCGTTGAATATCGATCACCACTCCATCTGCTGTTCATCGATTTTGAGAAGGCGTTTGATAGTGCCTTGGCTTTGATAGTGTTTATTTGGCGTACCTTACGCAGGAAAGGTTTTCCCAATAAGTTAATTGCTATTGTCAAAGCTACATATGAAGGGTCCAAATGTCACGTTCCGCACAGAGGAAGGTTGTCTGAGGAATTTGAGATCCAAAGTGTGGTAAGACAAGAATGTATTATATCACCAATAGTATTCCTATTGGTGATTAGCGATGTGCTTCGTGTACTTTTGTCGACGGGAAACGGAGGAATTCGATGGACTCTTACATCCCAACTGAAATATCTTGACTACGCTAACGATGCATGCTTACTCTCTCACAGAACTACGGACCTCCACCAAATGACAGCAGAAGTGGAGAGGGAGGCAGGCGTCGTGAAAATGAATATGGAAAAACTAAAATTACCAGCCTTGGAGCAAACTCATCGGCCCAAATATGGATTGCTGGACAACCGGTAGAAAGAGTAGAGGATTTCCAGTATCTTGGGAGTATTGTCTGGACCGATGGAGGAACCAACATGATCGCCAAAGCAAAGTCCGCGTTCGGGATGTTGTCTAAAATATGGCGAAGCAATGCAATCAGTTTGAACATCAAGCTTAGACTGTTCCGCTCCAGTGTTGAATCCGTGCTGCTATATGGATGCAGTACGTGGAGAGCGATCACTACTATTACCAGAAAGCTGCAAACGTTCGTTTATAGGTGCCTGCGTAGTATCTTAAGGATTTTCTGTACCAATCGTATCTCTAACGAACACCTTTACGAGAGAACGGGTGAGGAACCAATAGGCACAACCATCCAACGACGGAAGTGGCAGTGGATTGGCTACACGTTGCGAAAGGGTGATAGTTCCATAGCGAATCATGCTATGCATTGGAAACCTTAAACTCAGGATGGCAGAAGACCTGGCGGTCCGGGGAGAACATGGCACAGAACAGTCGAGAAGGAGGCACGGCAGTTAGGGAAAAGTTGGGGAGAGCTCAGACACCAGAGCTCAACATGCTAGAAACCGGCGTAGTAGAGGCAATAGGACCCACAATCTGATACAGGACATAAGTATACTTTAGTACTATAACAATTTCTGAATCATCAATCGCAAGGAATGGAAACAATCATCACCACTTTAGTGCAAGAATACGTGGATGAACAATGAAATGCTGTTAAAAATGTTTTGCACTTAAGACAAAAGACTTTGTCGTCATAAGTTAAGCAAATACCCCACAGCACATGGCTTTCAGAACTGATACACATGAGAGAATTTCAGCCTCTTGCAGTTCATGATTCAGGTAAACATAGAAAGTAGAAGTTCCAATTACTATTAAGGCCGTTAAAAATTTTGAGAAACTATATTTTCACCACGAAAACTAATCTGCAACGGTTCCACTGCAATGTAGCTATATTCGAGTAGTCGTACTAATTTTGGGACTTACTGTTTGGAAAGTCTTTTTAGGATATCTTCGCGTCTCGAGATTTTCCGGAATAACCTTGACTCAAGGAAATAGCTTTACAATCCATTTAGACAATCTGTCAGAAGAGTGGATCGCTGTGATTGAACTTGGTCGAGGATGAATCCATTTCTTCGGAAATTGATTAAGGGAGATTAAAACGCATTTTGGAAATTAGAACCGTTGTAGGCATTGTTGACTTGCAATGGATAACAAGAAAGTACTGCACTCACAATGCACCTAAATAACCTAGGCTTTGTTTGCTTGTAATTTACACATATCGCAACGGAACGTAGTAAGTTTTGTGTGAATTCATCAAAGGGTTGAAATCAGACATCTCAACAAATTGAAAAAAAAATTCCGAAGCCACAAAGAAATGTGTTCGCTCTGAGCCCGACTGATGTAACATTGAAGTGGGTGCTGTTGCGCTCAATCCAATAGAAAGTTAATAAATTTGACTTGATGATCCTAGTCACATCGTAGACGAGAAGGCCTCAACCCAAATGCAAGAAACGCCTTGGTTTCTATGGATGCGTACTGAAAGATATAAAGTACACTTGATCTAAGTATAATACATAAGTAGGGAGGATGTAATCGTATCCTCTGGCATTTGTCAATATTTGCCTACGATCATTCGAAATAGGAGTCCAGATACTTTATCTAAAATATGTCGTTTAAGGAGTTTCGGAAGAATTGGCACATTTTATAATAAAATGGACGTGCAAACATGGGACAGATCTTCTATTATACCACAAAATTCGACAGCTCAAGAGAGACCAATAAAAAGAAACGATCTAGTGGAACACTATATATTTAATTTGTTTAATCGGTCTGTTTTACTTAGGCCTCGTACCTCCTTGTGGGAGTCTAAACTATCTCTAATTCTTCCCCAATTGACTCCTCCACGAATGTTCTGCGCCATGTACTTCTCAGATGACCAGGTCTTCTGCCATCCTGGGTTACGGGTTCCACTGTATCGGAAAATTAGCTATGAAACTATTGCCTTTTAGGAATGTAAGACTAATCCATTCCTGGCAAAGATATTCGTTGAAAATAAGGTAGGACCAGAAAATCCTTACGATGTTTTGTAGCTATTAACAAGCGTTTGCAGCTTTCTCGTGATAGTAGTGGACACTTTCCATGTGTTGTACTCACTTCAGAGCACATGTTAACGTTGCAGCAAGAGTCCACCTAATTCCAATAAAAACAATATTGGTGAAGGAGTGCAGCCTTGTCTTACCACAATAGAAATCTCAGGCAACCTTCTTCAACCTACTACATTAAAGAATTTAAGAAAAGTTATGCAGATGAAAAAGCATCTGTCCTCTATCTGGCACATATCGTTTATGGAGAAAGGGATCCATTCGTTTCTCCATAAATCAGTTGGTTTGAAGTTGTTGCTTGCAAGACTTTGTGCAAGTTTTAGTGGAGGATGACGTGATTTAAGCCGACTGAGTGCACTATTCTGGATGTCATTGTGGATTGGCAGATGTTGGTTCGAACTGATTTTGGCGTATTCGCGCATTAATGCGTTTTGGCGTCGGAGTTTGGGAGGGTGGATGTTACTCAGTACCGGAAGAAATCTCGTTGGTGTGGAACTGATAGTACCTGAGATTATACGCATCGATGTGTTGAGCTGGCAGTCCACCTTGCTTGTATGGGCGCTGTTTAACCAAACGGGAGCGCAATATTCCGCAGTAGAGAACACTAGTCCCATTGTGACAGAGCGGAGTGTTTTGGCAGGGGCTCCCCATGATATTGAGACCAGCTTCTGGATTATGTTGTTTCGGGTCTTAAGTTTAGCTGCCGTGCTGATAAGGTGTTATTTGAATGTTAAAGTTCTGTCCAGAGTGACGCCGAGATATTTTGGTGCGGGGTTGTGGTTTAACTGGAAATTGTTGAAATGAACAGAGAGCTTTGTTTGGGCGAGTTTATTGTTTAGGTGGAAACACGTTACTTCACTTTTGCTCATGTTTGGGCAGAGTCTCCACTTTTTAAAATATGAGCTTAGTATATCAAGGTCCTTGGTAAGTATTGTTTCCGTGTGGGCCATGCTCTGATGTTTCGTAGCTATGGCGATGTCATCAGCGTACGAAAATTTCCTGGATTGAGTTATTGGTATGTCATGTGTATAAAGATTAAAAAGTACCGGGGCTAAGACTGAACCTTGGCGGAGCCCATTGTTCAGCTTTTTTGGCTTGCTATGCGTATTGTTTAGAAAAGCCCGAGATGGTCTGTCGCTGAGCATATTGTTTATTAATGTGGCTGTTTTGGAGCATAGTATTACTTGGAGGAACTTGAGTAACAATCCATCTTTCCATACTGTATCATATGCAGCGGTTGAATCTATAAATGCAACTGACGTTTTAAGTTTGGCCTGGAAGCCAGCCTCGATATAAGTTGTTAGTGCTAGTACTTGGGGTGTACAGCTTCGGCCAGGTCTGAAGCCTGCTTGTTCGGTAGGGACAATAGCGTTGATAGCTAACTCAATTCTGTTATATATGATTCTCTCAAACAGTTTGTATAGAACGCTAAGCAGCACGATAGGGCGATAGCTTTCGGGCTTTTCGTTTGGCTTTCCAAGTTTGAGCAGAGCCACAACTTTAGATTTCTTAAGTTCGGTAGGGAAGTGTCCCGTTTCGAGTATGTTTGAGTAGAACCTTGCAAGCCAATTCTTGAAGTTCTTGCCGCTATGTATGAGGAACTCTGGAAATATGCCATCTGGCCCTGCTGCTTTGCCTGCCTTTACCTTGAGAAACGCGGCATCGACTTCCTCGACGCTAATGGATCTTGAAAATTCTGCCAGTTCCTGCGATTCTCTTATTAGTGATCGGAGGTTTTTCTTGATAGTCTTGCTTTCTATTTTGTCTGCAGGTGCTTTGGATAGTTCGACAATCCTAGCAGCTATTTTATCTGGGCAGATTGTCGGTTTTGGTGCGGCTACCGGTGTGCTGTTCCCAATTTTACGGAGCAAGCTCCATGCTTTGCGGCTGGAGTGGACAAAGTTAGTGTTTTCGACGGTTTTTTGCCATTTTTCGCTGCGTGCTTTATCAAGAGACTTGAGTAACTCATTTGCAGTTTCGGGATCGCCGCTTGTCTCAAACTCCTTGTAGAGGCGATCAGTTGGCCTTGTAGACCTTCAGAGCGATAGCTATAGGAGTGATTACAAGACAAAACCTGCTAAGCAAACATTCAAAGAAAATGAAGATAATTATTCTACACCATGTTTGTAGAGGTGATATTGAGGAGCAACCGATCCAGTTGGGCGACGTTTCTATTCGAGGTGGACAGAACCTCATCAAACAGTCAAGTCTAAGTTTCTCTCACACTGAGTTTAATAAAGTACCCGCTCCAAAGGTACATGTATATCGCTTAGGGCCCACATATACGTATGCCTATGCGAGTCATCAGTCAATATAGCGACAAGCCTCCTAACCTAACCTATCGTAGCATTTTGCCCTACCTCTTGGTAAAATGTTTTATTCTTTGAGAAATTTTCCAAAAGTAGTCAAATTTTGAAATATTTTTCCACGCAACAGGTATGTGAATACTTGAAGATTAACAATAAGACGTGTAGACTTCTTCGCCAGTCGATTACAGGTGAATGCTTCCATTAGTTTAAAAATCTGAAACATTGAACTCGCAACCTTCCGATGAATCTCGATAGAATTATATTTAGTCCACTTAACACAAATTTAAGCACCTAAATCGATTTTATGCAATTCTACATGCGTTCTCAAAAATACCAATCATATTCGAACTGCGCAAAACCACACAAGGCAACCGACTTACCTTCATCTTTTTTACAAGAAACTGTTCAACAAGAACGCGCACTTTCGCAAAATGATTATGATTATCTTAGCTGTTTTGGAGGGGGGAAATAATCATCTACACAATCGATGAACTAATTAGACGGCGCGCAGAAAATTGCCATTTTAATTCACTTTTGCACAAATTATTACTCCACCATTACCTTCCGATATCGTTTGGCAATTATTAGCCATGGAGCATAATTGAGTCATCCACTCGATTGGGCGGCAAAAGAAGGGGGCCTCGCGTTGGTACGTTACCACCGAGGTCAAATGCAATAAATTTCCTTCCGCAATCCACCACCAGCGAGTGGGGTGCACAATAATCAAATTACAAGCACTTTATTATAATTTATTCAACTACCAGTGCTCGCCGGCACCACCATACCACACCATCCCGAGTCGATGAACAATTCCAGGATTTCATTTGTTTTTCTCGCGGCGCGCAGTTATACTGATTTTTATGTTCTTTTTGGTAATGGGTGCGGATGGGGTTGTTTGCAGTGATGGCTGGTGGGTGGCGGGGGTCGAAAGGAAGTACATATCCTGCCCACAAATGATGTTATGCTTTTTGTTATTCCGCGTCGTTGTGAAAGCAATTGAAACCGTTTTTCCTTTTCCTCTCCCTAAACAAGCAATCAACTGAGGGCATTTGAAATGTTAGAGATGGTGGTTGTGCACATGAAGTCATATGTTTGTGCGCGATAAAATATTCAACGGGGATGCCATTTGAAGCCTGTGAATTGCTTTTGAAATGGGATACCGGTGCAAACGAAATACAAAATTGGCTAACCTCATGGAAGTTTAATTGG
Organism: Brachypalpus laphriformis; assembly: GCA_945910035.1. Classification (NCBI taxonomy): domain Eukaryota; kingdom Metazoa; phylum Arthropoda; class Insecta; order Diptera; family Syrphidae; genus Brachypalpus; species Brachypalpus laphriformis. The sequence continues at coordinate 287,466,677 of OX246754.1, forward strand.
AGAGTATCGCGAGGCGAATGCTGCTTCTTTTGTTTTATTAAATTTTTATTAACAATGATGAGCTTCAAATGACTTTAACAGAGAATTGCGATTGGGAGTGTGGGCGTCACTTGGGTTGACGGCTTAGAATGTAATGCGGTGTGATAATGGTAGTAGAAATTCCCAACATACATAAATGGGAGAGAAAGGGAATACAAATCCTTGAGAGTTTTCCATTTTCATTGTTATATACATACTTACAACTCGTGCGCCCCGCCAAAGGAAAAGTTTGCATATATTAAAGATCTCTTTTCGGGATAGAATCGATGACTCTCACGGGCGAAACGTTGATGTCAATCCTATTATCGTGTACGATGTATACAAACACTTGTGAGATAAGATCAATATCGCTATACAGCCCATAGAGTACATCACGTCACTGTCAAGATAACAAAGTGTATCCTAATCCACTCTTATATGATCCACTTCTGAAATTGATATGGATCAATCAGTTAGTTGACAAATGATTTTTAGGTGGTCGTTCATATAAAACTCATATAATTTGGTTAGTCTAGAGATCTCCTTTCTCCTTTTCTGATCGGGAAGGCAATGCTGAATTATTTTCATCGTACTCGTATCTTACTCATTACTTCGTAAATATTTCTAATCAAATCATTCCCTGCTACTTAAAGAAGTTTAGCGGACATCCGTTCTAGCAGCTTTATTAGACAAACATAGTAAAATATATCGAAAGCAGTCTGTCATATAGGTTGAATGGTTTACTTTTCCTGACAATGAGATACAGTGGAAGTCGCTTATAACTACGTCGTTTATAACGACCAATCGCTTATAATGACGACTTTCCTTTCATTTGGTTTGTTTCTTTATATTATATGTACTTGTGGAGTGCAGTCGGATATAACGACCGCCGGTTATACCGACCACATTTGATCGGTCCCTTCACCGTCCCTATAAGCGACTTCTACTGTGTTGGTCGTAGTCTTCATTAAACTAGAGATTTCGATGTCATTATGGCCTACTGGCAATTTAGCCGGTGGTTGTCGATATTAAAGGGAATTTGATCGGCAATAGCTTTGGAGGTCTTTTGCATATTTCCTTGGCTTCATTCTATTCTGGATAAATATTCTTTTTTTTATTTGAAGGTGGGAATCATTCGATCGGATATACAATGAACACTTACATTGCGTCGTAAAGTACGAGGACGTTTATGCCCTAGGCAAAGTCGATGAGGCTGAATCTTAATATTTTTTCCAACCGTGGTACCTAAAACATAATCCTTTCCTAGCCATGCGGTAAAAAAAAGCCCAGGATAAACTAAAGTAAATGCATAGAAGAATGCTTGTGCGTTTTCATCAAGCGGATGTGGGAACATAAGAACGTATCAGATATCTAATGAATTTAGCCTTAATGCGGATTGTTATGAGGAATAAGTTTGACATACCTGGCCAACTCTCGTATGTCTCTAATAGATACGATCCCAAATCTACGGATTGGCATCGCTATCGTGAACTAGTGTTCTCAAAAAAAGATATGCTTCTCACGTCTATCGAGTCCATAGAAGACCTGGATGAAGCTGCATACCAGCTTAACAATATACTGCTTGATTCCTACCACGACAGCTGTGTCCCAAAAACATATGTTAGCAAACTAAAAGTGCCTTGGTGGAAAGTTAGAAAACTCTTCAACTCTGCAAAGCGAACGAAGAGGTGGGACGAATACAGGTTTGCTCTCACAGAATACAATCTAGTATTGAGACGATCTAAGCGAGCTGCTTGGAGGAAATGCTGCGAAACCATTGCTGACATGCCTACAGCGGCACGAATTCATAAATCGCTCCCAAACGATCATGTCAACTGTGTAGGGTTACTGAAGAAGAATGACGGAACCTACACGACGGACCACGTGGATACACTTAGAACCTTACTTCAGGTACATTTCCCGGGCTCGTATCTTAACACATCTCATGTGTAATCGAACACAGTTAACCACAGGGTTTATGTGGACAGTAGAGTTAATAGTTTATCTGGAAAAATAATTAGTTGAATGGGCGGTAGGCGCATTCAAACCTTTTAAAGCCCCCGGCGGTGACGGTCTGCTTCCAGCACTTCTCCAAAAGTCAATTGACCTCATTCTGCCGGGGTTGACAGCTTTAGAGCCAGGTACAATTGGGGATATATACCATCCACCTGGAGGCAGGTTAATGTGGTTTTCATCCCTAAGCCGGGCAATAGGCCTAGCGAGCTGCCTAAATCATACAGACCTATAAGTCTAACATCATTCGTCCTTAAGACAATGGAGAGACTCATAGATATCCATATTAGAGACCGGTTAGATCTGTCTAGCCCTATGCACTCGAATCAGTACACATACAGGAAAGGTAGTAGGCGCCCTTCACTATCTCGTCAAAAAGATAAAGGGAATACTCCGTTCAAGGGAGATAACCTTGTGTGCATTTCTTGACATCGAGGGCGCGTTCGATAACACTGGTTACGACTCGATCGCAAGGGCGATCAGTAGCGGAAGTATCGAAAAATCGACCAACAAATGGATCAGGACCATGCTGGTAAGTCGATTCATTACTTCCTCCTCTGTGGGAGTGTCGGTGTCCATAACTGCAGCCAATGTCTGTCCTCAAGGAGGAGTCCGTTCCCCCCTGTTATGGTCTAAAGTCATCAACAACTTGTTAGTAGATCTTCATAGATCAGGCTATACCCCCGTCGGTTATGCTGATGACTTGGCGGTTTTTATCAGAGGTAAATACGGCTCGACAATTTCCAACGTCATGTAAAGTGCAATATCTCAAGTTATAGAATGGTGTAACAAAGAAGGACTATCCATCAATCCTAGTAAAATCGTTCTTTTGCCTTTTACAAGGAAGACACAGGTCAACCTTGAACCTATTACGATCAAAGGCACCAACTAGTTCATTCCAGCGAGGTCAAATATCTTGGTGTAATTCTTGACAAACGACTTAATTGGAATTCACATATCAAGTCCGCCACTGAGCGCGCTACTAGAGCACGGTGGGCCAGTAAACGCCTATACGGCAGAACTTGGGGTCTTTCTCCTAAAATGATACATTGGTTGTACATAATGATGGTAAGACCCATTATCACATATGCGGCCATCGTCTGGTGGCCAAAAACCCTCCAGCAGACAACGGCAAACACGTTGCAGAAGTTGCAAAGAATTGCCTGTCTTGGCATTACAGGTGCGATGCGCACCTGCCCTACGACAGCTCTGAAAGCTATTGTTGGGCTTACACCCTTACAAACCTTCATTAGGAAGATGGCTGCTAGATATGCCATCAGGCTGCAGCTAGATTACGAGTATAAACCAGGTGACCTTGTGGGACATTTAAAGATACTCAACTCAATCCCTAAAAGAGACATGTTCTGCACTTTACCAGATATTATGGTCAGGCACCATTGCTTTGATAGGTTATTCGAGGTTGAAATATTGGACTGCGAAAATTGGTCCAATGGTGCTCCAACACTTGACCCTAGAAGTCTGGTCTGGTTCACCGACGGTTCAAAAATGGATTCTGGAGTTGGAGCTGGAGTTTTTCGACCCAACACAAAGATTTCGGTACCTATCGGTACGACTCCCACAGTGTTTCAGGCTGAAATCCATGCCATTGAGATCTGCGCCAGACACAATCTCTGCAAGGGGATCAAAGGCGCTAGAATACATATCTTCTCAGATAGCCAAGTAGCATTTATGGGACTATCGACTCCAGAGCCGTGAAACGCTGCTACGATGCATTACAAGACCTTGCCAAATATAACAGGGTAAAACTCGGTTGGGTCCCTAGACACCAAGGGATTATGGGCAACGAATCTGCAGATGAGCTTGCTAGGGCTGACTCAGAATCTGTGTTCATAGATCCTGAACCCTATTGTGGCGTCAATTGGGCGACAGCTACAACGCTGATTAACGAATGGGAAAACAAACTTCGTCTAGACCACTGGACTAGTGGGCCAGGTCTAAGACAATCCAAACGTTTAATCAAGCCTTACTCTTATAAGGAAATCCTTAACCTAGACAGGAAAAGCATTAAGATGCTTGTGAACTTTATTACTGGCCATTACGGCTTGAGATACCACCTTAACAAGATGAACGTGTGCCAAGAGAAGGACTGTCGGTTCTGTTTGGGGGAGGATGAAACTTCCGAACACATTCTTTGTGAATGCCCGGCACTGCACTGGTTAAGGAAACGTATTCTTCACAAGGAGATGCTTACTTCAGTGGAACTGAAATGCTCCGCTACTAAAGACATACTTATTTTCATAAGGGAGGTAGTACGTCTGTTAGAATAACTCCAACCCTCCAATACAATAGATCTTTCAGGTCGCAGTGTCGTTGCCACGTGGGCATGGGTTGTACAAGAGGGAAAAAAAAGAAAAGCTGACGTACCAGCAAGTCGAGACGTCTTGCCTGATTCTGCCTTTAATGGAGAATCCGGATGCAAATGGACGCTGCTTCTGCTCCTTATAGCAATCGGCCAGGAGATATCGCAATTTCCTTTTTCTTCTTACCCGGCCTATGCTATTGCATGTCTTAAATACCTATGGTGATGATATCGCATTGCGGATATATGACCGTCCCCTCTAGCCTATTTGGGCTCGATTCACTATCATCAATTAAGACGATGTTAGATGCACTGGCTCCTTCTAGTGCAGTCGAAGTTGTTCTCGAGGCTAGATCATCTTGGTTAGCTTGCAGAGGTACTTGCGGATCTAGTTCAGTATAGAATAGCTTTTGGTGAGATTGTTGGCAGTCCACCTAAGTCGCTTTCATTTTGGGTTTTTTTTTTTATTTGCGCCAAAAAAACCCGAATAATCGATACTAGGAATGCGCCTACGTACTAATCCACACCCTGCACACTTCTACCAATCTCCCCGCGGGACTTCCGTTAGGTATTACTATGAGGAGTGTTAAGTGTGATCTGTTAAGCATGTTAAGGATGTACATTGTTTTTATTGTATCGTTACAGTCTTAAGTTCTCTCAAGACCCGGTATGATGTGAGCACGCTCCTACTCTCGTCTCGCTAGGTGTTGGAAATACAATGCTATGTTGGGTTTTAGGAGGATGGAACGGAGGTATCAACCATTGATTGGTCCAGTTTTAAGCCCTGCTTTGCTAGTTCACCATCTATATCGTTACCGTGAATAGCTCGTTGTCCCTGGAACTACCAGAGTGATACATTGCGGTTCGCAGTAAGTGTTTTCAGTTCATCACGGCAATGTTTCATCAGTTTTGACTTGATTACTGTAGATGAAATGGTTTTGATAGCAGTTTAGCTATCTATACAAACATGACGCGACCGGCTCAGCTGGTATTACCACGTTCAAATAAGGGATCATTTGAACCATGTTAAAAAGGCAATATCAATAAACGCCTGGATCAGACAAATGCGACTACAACGGCATTTCATTGACCTCAGTAACCGAGTGTTCCAAAATCGGCAGGCCTGCTGATATTTTCTGAGGTCAAATAGACGAACCCCACAGGCGGATCAGTAGAAATGCGGTGAAGTGGGAGGGTTATGATCACTTGTTTTCGGATCATAACCTTGCCGAAATAGGAAGAAGAAGTATCTGTCCAATCGTCCCTTAAGAGGATGACTCTTTTGATATTAAGGCTCAATTCGAGAGATGGAGTTAGATAGTCAGTAACTATTTCTAATTTGTCTTATCTTGCAATAGTAGGGTGGTGCATTTTACCCATTCTTGCCCATTCTAAATTTGTCAGGTCTTAACGCGAGAATAGTTTCATAGGCTGCAGTAGAGATGATTCTGATGGCGGTAGTTACATACATGCCAATCGTTGGATTTTGGTGCCAATGTGCCGTGGCGAAAGCATTTGTAATCGAATGAAATTTGTTAAAACTGCTTGCCCTAGTTGTGGGAGTTGAATAAGAAATTTATTTATTTTTCTTTCATTTTCTTTTTATAGTTTTCCACACATCCAGTAGAAATAGAGTTGTTCCCCCTTTTCCACCAGCTTTCCGGCATGCTCATTTATTAGTTGATTTTGTCCATATTGCTCAATTTATCCAGGCACTCCCATTCGATCTTACTTGTGATCTTAAATAAGAAAGAAGCCTTACTGCCTGACTAATCATGATGATTTTCATAATTTCCTTTGAGTTTAAGTAAATCACAATTTCCTATTGCGTAAATTTCCGCCTGCAATATCTAATGCCGGGAAATTTACGCATTGGTTCCGCGTGTATAGATTTTATCTTGGATTCTCCTTCTCCTCAGATATATCTGTAATTTTTTGATGTTCTTCATCATCATGCATGGCTTAATTTTTATGGCCAAAGCCAGAATGCTACAGGTAGTCCCAGCATCATGGTATACATGCAGCGTAGAATATTGAGAATGTATCTCCAGATTTTACCTGTTAACTGTATAGCTCCTCTCACTTCTATACAATGTCAACTTCAGCTTCTGCAAGATGAAACAGAAAAAATCAAAATCTAAGACTCATGTTGACACCTGCCTTACACAGAAATACTCGTGCCATCTCTGTGTTCTCCTCAACCAAGTCTGTACACTATCACAGAATGTACCCTTACCCGTAGTTACTAAAACAATGTCCTCGCTCTATCTTTAACCAACACAGATTATTCCATAACACCTGTTGACGAGTTCGTCCACTGCTAGGCTCCCTATTAAGTGATGGTACTTTCTTTGAAGGCAGGCTCATGCTGTGCCAACTGCAATGCTATTTTTTCTCACGAATTCTTCGGTGCCTCGTTGGCGTACTTAGAATATCTCACGTCCATTTTAAAATTGTAAAATTGTCCCCTCTATTCCCTATGGCTGTAGTAACGGCTTCATGAAAGGCTCTACTCGTACACTAGTAAGTATCCGGCAACTGATGCCCGAAATACATACGTGAACGCTCTTATTGAGTTTCAGAAAGTTCGAACCGAATAAACGACGTCGTATACCCGATAGAGGGCGTGCGGGAATGTCCGCATACAAATTCTCACTGTAATAAACATTTCACATTGTCCCCTGCTCTTACGCAAATGACTCTAAGCATCGTTAGGGTTGTTCTATTGATAGTTTTCCGTCTTACTATCCCCCTTCTTCCATGAGCAAACCACAATCAAATTAACAAAACAAATTTATTTCTTAAGCGAAGCCATCGTCTATTCATTAATTACCTCGGCAATTATCCATTACTACGTCTATTGCCAAAAATCCAAACTACCCTCTTAGAAAATCAGTGAAAACCACAGAAGTAAAAATCCGAGTCGCCCACAACCACCACCCATCTGTTGGTCGGTTGGCGTTGGGGCGTCCCGCTTACACCAAAGGAATCAGATTAATGAATTATTCAGAGTAATTTATCGCATCCGAAATTGAATCGCATTAAATGGCAATTGCCATATTTCGATAAGGCGCAACCCCAAGACCCCATCCCTTGGCTCCGCCAAAGTGTCAACCACATCACCACCACCACTACCCACCCATGAATTCGCCTAAGCACCCGAAATAAAGGAAAACGATATGTTTCTCCAATCGTAGTCGCAATGATGTTTAAATATTAACATTTACCTTGGTTGTAACTCTCCAAAGGGAAAGCACCTGGTTGGCATTCTGGGCACATATCTCCGAGTGCCATGGCATCCCCAGTATAATGGATTCTCTTGCCATGGGTCCTGCCGCTGCAGCAGTGATGTGGATGACGATGATCACGGTTGGTATTTGTGTGTGCAAGGTTGACTCTGCCACCACCTCAGGTGGCATACCTTAAAGATGCAGAAAGATGTCGTCTCTCCTCTGGTGCTCATGGGTAGGCCCGGCATGTCAGAGACGAACGAGATGATAATACTTGGAGCAAGCATAGATGAGCCCCATTGCAATGGAGATGAAATAAAAATGAATCCTCAATTCTTTGTTGGTCTGTTGTTGAAGTGTTTCATGTGGCTTTCGAATGGAGGACATAAAGGCAACAAATGGAAGACTCCTTGTTGGGTAGTTTATTCTTCTGTTACAGACTGCTCAAAGGAGGAGAAACTAAAAGAAACGAGAAACTGCTTCTAAATAAGTAAACGAGCTCATCTCGTATTCATATGAAGTACCAATTGAACCTGAGCGACGTAGTAGGGGATGGTGGCGGTAACAATAAAATCGCTGGAATCCAATTAGCTGGAGAGGAGGCATAAAGCACGTCTCGTTTATTTCGTACTTTTTCCCTTTTTCTTTGTTCCATGTGGTTGTGCAGAATAAAAACAATAAACCGCACAGGTGAGCTACAGAAGCCGGCATTTTTACTTTTGTAATTGCAATTGAACAAGCAATGCCTTACACTAAATCCATTTCGGTTTTATTGCTATTCGATGTTCGAAGTAGAAAAAGAAACAGAATTGAAGGGTGATCATGATGGTTGAAGTCTGGAAGTCCGAAGGTACTGAAAGTTGTATCATAATCAGCAGAACAGTGATTGAGAAGAACAATTTTTAGTGTACGTTATTTTAACAATTACCAAAGTACGCAATTTAATATCTACTTAGCTTTGGATTTCACTTTGAGTTATATGGTCCTTAGATTTGATAACGTCGTCCTTTGCTGCTTTCTGAAGTTCGTATTGATGTTCCTAATCCCCATTATTGCCGCAGAAAAAGATAACTATATAGCTAGCAAAATCAGCTAAGGCAAAGACTGCTTCTCATATGCCAATGTTTCGAAACACTGATTCCCCTCATCTCCTCCTATTCAGAACGACCTGAATGAATTCTCCATCTGGTGTCAAAAAACTTTCTCAGTCAATAAACGTCACTTTATCACCTACCTATGCAAGCATCTCCAACCAACTACCAGGATTTACTTCTTTTGTGACGAGTTTGTACCCTTAGTAAGATCAGCATGTTATTTGGTTGTCATTTGCGATAGTGAGCTCAACTTTCGTTCACACATCGACAGGACCATAAGAATAGCTAACGCAGCACTCGGCTTTATGAAACACTGGTCAGAAGAGTTCTCCGACCCATAAGTTACAAAAACCCTTTACATTACGTTAGTTAGGCTCCTCTTCCACTATGCCAGCCAAGTATGGTCGCTCTGTTATGCCGTTCAAATCATAAGAATCGAAGCTGTCCAGTGCAAGTTTATTAGCTTCGCCTTACGCGGTCTGTCTTGGGGTGATAACCTCAATTTTCCATCGTATGGTATGTGGTCCGTCTTAGATTGATTAACTTACATTCATTGGAAAAATGTCGTAATGCCGATACATTTTTTTTTATTCACTAGCTGTTTGTAGGTAGCATTGATTATCCCATTTTGCAACCTTAAGTTTATTCTCTACTGAATATGGTCACAAGCAACCTCTGTCAAGAATTTAGTGAAAATCAAACAATGCGACACATATTTTTTCCCCTTCTTCCTTCGGGTAGGGATTCGAATATTCCCGAGGTAGGCATGTCTGTCGTAAGAGGCGTGCGGGATATAAGCTCTCTCCGTATACCGAGCGTAATGTATAGATGAATACATACATTAAACAAAACAAAACGATTGAATACCCCAGATGGCAGTTCGGCTCTACGGATTCTGGGGAGAGCGATTTATTGCAACTACCAAATCCATTTTTAAATAGTTCAAGAGTATCTCGATCTCCAACATCAAGATCGAACGTGTCCGGAAAAAGGAGTCCGCCAGAACCACCAGCGCGTGAAAAACGGGACTCAGTGAAATCCCAGGCACGAATACCAGACGGACGAAGAAGAGCTAACATGCGAAACAAATTGGATCGAAAAGCTGTTTCTTCACCTGAAGTCGAGCCACAAAAAGAAGAAAAGCACAAGGACTTGCAAGAGAAGCTAACTTAAGTAAAACAATTTCCTCCGCCACCGATAAACGTCGTTGGCATCGAAATTTAAGGCCACATCTATCCGAAACAATATGTGGAAAAAAAAATCCACAATTGCGTGTTGCAGCAAAACGATCCACCCCTCGTGCACTAAGGAGGACGTTATGAACGATCTTCAAGCCAAAGGCAGACTTACTAACAGAAAGTGCCGCGATGCGTAAAATGCCCGGGAAAACATAGATCGGGAGAGTGCGTCTTAAATAAGCAGGCCCGAGCCACTTGTATAAACTACAAAGGAAAGCACCCAGCGAACTATCCAAGTTGCGAAGTGGCCAAAGAGCTCCATAAAAGCGCGGTACGTGTAAAAATACCACACCCCCGAATCCGAAACTTATAAGGCAAATCAACAGTAAAGCCCTATCTCGAACAACTAAGGAGACTCTGTATAAGACTCTGATAATCCCAGTCCTGTTTTACGGCGCTTAGATTACGCTGACGGCGCGACTTTATTAAAAGAGGATGAAGATATCCTTGGTCGCTTCGAGAGTAAAATTCTTCGTAAGATATTCGGTCCCATTTGCGTTGACGGATTTTGGAGAAGATTTAATAACGAACTATACGAGCTGTACAGCGTCTGAGATGGCTAGGACATGTAGAGCGAATGGACACCAACGCTCCGGCCCGCAGAATCTTCGAACCTAACCCGGAGGGAGGGGCTGCAGTATAGGGCCTCCTCATCGTAGATGGCGCACACAAGTTCAAGGGGACTTCGACCAACTTGGAGTGCGCAACTGGAAGCAATTAGCTAAAGACCGAGCTAAATGGAGATGGTTTTTGGTTGAGGCCCAGGTTCACCCCGAACTGTAGCGCCGCCTAAGTAAGTAAGTAGAATCCGAAACCAACTAAGGACAAACCGAATTTGCTATGAAAAAGAAAATTAAAGAAAAAAATTCAGTCAATCTTGCCTCAAAATCGGCTACTAAGGAAAAACCTAAACGTGCTAAGAAAAGGTGGCAAAAGGAAAACGTTTGAATATTGGCGTGCAGTTATATACTCAGACGGCGACGACAGGTAATGCCATGTATATAACTAATAACTTACGAGTAGTTAAAGCAAACTCAGTAACAGAAAAGCGTCAAATTGCGTTAGTTTAAAAGATCCTGTCTCTCACGTCTTTTCCATAATTTTTGCGAAATTTGAAGAGCAAAGCGAAAAAAACAAATTATTTGCGAGAGGACTATACACTTGAGAATAATGTTTGTAGCACGTGCACTTCAACAAGAATATAAAGGAAATGCTTAAGATTGTTACTTGGAACGCCAACGGGCTCATACAAAGATAAGGGGCTATAGCGCTTATCACGCTTTTCACCCGTCGGAAAAGGCCAGAAGCGGATCATATTTGTTCATAAAGGAATGTATCGAACTTGAAAAAAGTGATTTCACAATTATTATTATTAACCCTGATTGTCGTTGGCATAACTCTTTCACTGTGAAAGAGTTGTAATAGTATTCTACAAGACAAACACATTGCTTAGTATTGTTTAATGGTCACCAGGTCGTAGCTATGAATAAAACGACAATCGTCGAAAAGCGACAAACGCCAACGACAATCAGGGTGATTATTCTTTATTTCGTTTATAAAATAACAGAGGCATGCCACCAGACATTTACAATACAGAGATATGATATATGGGGATATATGAATATCCTTCAACCGAAATTTTGTTTAATAAATGAAATGAATTATAATAATTGGGCCTTACTAACAACCAAATTAAGTACACAGCTTAAGTATAATCTCCATACTTTCCAAAATGTTTGTACCAATAACGAAATTAATAGTCGGTTTTAGTGTTAGTATGGAGCTAAATTTGAATGTTCAGAAACCCAAGTTTATTTTTTTTAATATATGACATTAACGAACAAAGTGATGCATATCTACTAATTTAATAGTAAGGACAATAGTTAGGGTTTGGTTGAAGTAGCTGCCAGCTTACGCCAACACACATACCAAGGAAGGTCCATTGTGGTACCACGAAGGATCATGTAATCCCAGCCTAGCTTCTAATGAATCGAAGGAGGTCTAAATCTATCAGATCGCCTAAATCGATAAAATGGAAAGCTCCTAGGTGAAGATTTCTTCTTTGGGAGAGAGCTGGGCACGCACAAAGAAGGTGAGGAATGGTTTCTTCCTCTTCTGCGAATATTATTGCTCCGACATCCTTAAGAGACAAATGGCGGTCTAGGGCTACTACTGAACTTATAGAGATCGATTCCAAGGATTTGATTGCAGCTCGGCTATCTGAAAAGATACGGATGTCTTTGGGGGATATCACGTTTTTTTTTTCGCCATACTTCTCAAATGGGTTTATTCTGTTTTTGTATACTTTTACCCTTCGGGAAGGAACTGATTCCTTAATTAGTTCAGTATCTATATAATTGTCCTCATCGGAGCCCGAAAGCATTTTCAATTAAACATCTCTATCGAAGAAGAAGTTTAGGTAAAAGCTGACTATTAAAACATTATTGGTACACTTTAGACTTAAGTTTGTATTAATATTTAAGTCGACACCTTTTTTAAGTCACGACCAGCGATTCGTTGTTAGTTAAGGCCCATTGACTTTTTCTTTGAACGGAAACAACGAGAAAACCGCTCATTTGACAAAAAAAAGGTACAATAAAATGGTATGGATTAGTTGCAACAGTTGCGCAACATTAAGTATGCTACAAACAAATTAAACATAATTATTATAGTTAATTATAAAAAATAACAAAAACAAAATAAATTAATCACATATCAGGTGAGTTAGCAACAAATTAGGGTATATTATATAAATAAATAAATAACATAAATAAATAAATGAATAATTAAGTAAACAAATAATTTAGTAAATAAATAAGTAAATTTATAAATAAATAAATAAATAATTAAATAAATAAACAAATAAATAAATAAGTAATATAATAAATTAACAAATAGTTACAGAGCAACACTTTTACAAATAATAACTAATTAATTGATAACTTAATAAATTAACATATAATATAAATGAATTAAGTAAAATAAAAATAAATAAAATTAACAAGAAAATATGTAGCTAATTAACTAGGTAAATAAATCATAAAAAGATACAGGTACAAATAAACATGTGGAAATCAGTTCAATGTATGGTAAGTAATTTTCAATTCTTGTATTAGGGGGTTATTGGAGAGGTCACATCTGATCAAAAACGTTCCGATAAGTCTGCTTATTCTATCGGAGATCAATTCAACATTGGCTCTGTTATGTAAATCGGAGGTGGAATAATGCCAGGGAAGGTTTAGCATCATTTTGAATAATTTATTTTGCTGTATTTGTAATTTTTTGATATGGGAGTCTGCACATTTGCCCCACACTTGACAGCCATATAATAAAATTGCCTGGAATATGACTTTGTATGTCACTATTTTGTTCTCGTTTGACAATGAAGAATTTCTATTTATGAACGGATATAACATCTTGATAGCCATACTTACTTTATGTAATGTCCTTGCAGTGTGCTCTTCTAATGTTAGTTTCTTATCGAGATGAACTCCTAAATACTTAACAAATGGCTCCCAATCAATCTGATGGCCATTTATTATCAACTGGTTAGACGGTAGGAAGCAAGTCTTTCTTTTTCTTTAGAAAAAGATAGCTTGAATCTTTTCCGCATTTACTTTTATTTTCCATTTGTTGTAATAGTTTATTAATATTTCTGCCGCATTTTGAAGATTCGTCTTAATATTGAGACCGAATTCATGTCACTAATATATTGCAGTATCATCGTCATATACAACAATTTCGCATTCCGGTATGTATGGGATATCTGATGTGTACAAGTTGTACAAGATCGGCCCAAGAACTGAGCTTTGGGGAACACCGGCGACAATATTTAATAAATTGGACGGACTGTCAAACGCCTTCTCAATATCGAGAAGTATCAATCCCGTCGATTTCCCTACAACACGATTTATCTTTATAGTATTGCAAATTCGGATGGGGGTCAAATCGCCCAAATCGGAAAAATGTCACATCGCCCAAAAATGTTGGGCGACGACACATCGGCCAAAAATTAAAAAATTACAAAAATTACAAATTTTGTCAGAATTCATTAATAGCCTTGCTTCCGATCGCCCAAAATGCGAAAAAATACAGAAAAATGTCAAATCGCCCAGAAATCTTTTTGGCCGATTTATCATTTTTAATTTTGGGCTATTTAGCATAATGTCAAATCACCCAAAAATATAACAGATTTTGGGCGGATTGACATTTTCGTTAAATTGGGTTTAAGACATACATATGCATGTCAAGACTTTTTTTTTGTCGAAGATGCCGTATACATACATGTAAGTCACTGTTGGATTTGAGGTGGGTGCGAGGATTGGTGTATGCAAAGTTTATTTATATCCATGTTTCCCACCCAACCTCGCACCCGCCTCAAATCCAACCGTTACCCCAAGCAGAGGGGTTGCAGGTGGCAGCATGCCCCCCATACACATTGCACTGTTTATGCATTGTGGACTTATGTATGCCCCATCTTATTTGGCCGGTGTTTTTCTTGAGAGGTTTGTAGGTGAGACTTATGCCCCGGGTTAATGTTAAATCGTAACGCCTAAAACTGTTCATTGTGAAAAATATGTTGGTCATCGATAAATTTTAACAATTTATTCTTAAGTATTCTTTCATAAATTTTACTTAAACTACTTAGCAAACTAATGGGCCTGTAGCTTTCCGTTCTATTAGCAGGTTTTCCTGCTTTCGGAATAGGTACAATGTTGGCTTCTTTCATTTTCAAACAGGCGTTTATTTCTTTCTTTTTTTGAAAGTAGTTGTGATTTTTATTTAACAAAAGTTTGGTCTGTTACAATAATTCACAGTAAATGACATTGACTATTGCTGTCAGCCGAGAAAAAAAAGAGAGAATTCTAATTCATATTTATAATTAAAAACAAATCTTCCAATAAAATAAAAATACAGTTTTGGTTTTGGTTTTATGAATATATCTAAAATGCTTCGTTTAGTATTTGTTGACTATATTTTGATGCAGATCTAATATAGTTGGCTAACAGATTCCAGTCTTGACCATTTAATTGCGCGATTACCTCATTTTCTGCTAGTGTATTTTTACCCAAGTAGACTCGCCTAATCTCCTTTAATACGGGACATATTCCAATAAAGTGGAGAACGTCTTCTTTCGCACCAAGGTTGCATATAGTGCATTCCTCATTCCCATCGCTTACGTAGGCCATAAAGTTTGGTCGAAGAAGTTCGCCTCTGGCCTTGAAGATGGTGGAAATTGTATTTAAGCTGTTGCGATCGTAGAAATAATTTCTATCCCCCAGATCATGATCGAGTAAACGATAAATGATTCTCGTCTCGCTATGCTGCGCTTTCACTTTGAATGCCGCTCGGGTGGAATCTTCGATATTCGTCAACAGCTCCTGTAGGGTACGCTTCCATATTTCCGTGCTATTTTCCTCTATGGGGAGATTGTATTCTCTGCTTAGCCTAGAACATTCGCCGAAAAATTGCTGTTTTCGGTGTATCAGGAGTTTTGCGATAATATGGGAAAGGCGATGGCGGGGGAGCTTCATAACTTTTAGAATGTAAAGGAACCTTAAGGTAAAGACATATAAAGGTGGTTAGCCTGTTTCTAGATGCAGCATATAATTCGGAGTATTTTTCGCCAATCTGAAAATCTTTTTTAGGAAGTATCTAAGCAATCCTTCTACTTCCTCATACTAAGAGATACCCCAAACTTGGGCAGCGTAGCACATGATCGATCCCATAGTTGCTTCAAAAATTTTGAATTTGGTGCTTGGCGGTACGTCTTTTTTTCCGAGTATGCCCTTCCAGCTGCAATTCATTGCCCTTTCCGCTTCTTTGAGCTTCTCTCTCAGATGTGTTTTGAACGACATTTGGGGGGCAATAATTACCCCAAGGTACTTATATTCCTTCACAACTTCCAGTACTTCATTTTGCCAGGTTCATTTTTCCAGCCTTGAATACTGTCCAGTACCATTTTGAAACACCATTATTTTTGACTTATTGGTATTCACTGAGAGATTCCATAAGCTGCAACATTGTTGTAGCTTATTAATCATCATTTGCAGCATTGTTGTGGATTCTGCCAGAATGACAATATCATCCGCGTACAACAAAACCTTTATATGAACTCCACCAAACACTAGTCCTCCCGGAAGAAACTATGTGAGGTCATCCAAAAATGTGAAGAAAAGGAGAGGACTCAAAAGACAACCCTGTTTTATGTGCGAGTCAAACCAGTTGGACATTTTGTTTCCATCCCATACTGCGATCTTATTATTTTCATAAAGGCTTTGTATTACTCTAAGCACTTTCCTAGGTTACTCAACTTATAGAAAAGGGCGTTCCTGTCAATTGTGTCGAAAGCCGCCCTGAAATCGACAAAGAACGCTTATAGTTTTTTGCCCCTATCAAGATATGCCTGGGCAATGCTTTTTAGTGTAAAGATGTTGTCTACAGTTGAATATCCTTTTCTAAGCCCCGCTTGGAATTCACTCAGCAAATTGTTTTCGCGTACCCAATCCGTCAGACGCTCTAGAATAATTCCAGCAAATATTTTTGTTACTGAGTTCATAATGCATATTCCTCTATAATTATTCGGATCGCTTATGTCTCCTTTCTTAAACAGGGGGAAAATTATACTCCTTCTAAAATTATCTGGCACCTCACCCATATCAAAAATATAATTAAAGGCTACCGCAAGTTTCCTGAGGAATTCATTTGTCGCAAATTTGAAAAATTCGTAGGGGATGCGGTCTTCACCAGTGGCTTTCTTTGTGCTGCATCTGTGCAGCACTTTGTAGAGTTTTTGGACAGTAATTGTGCGGTCTAGTGAGTCTACTGTTATGTAAGGCTGGGAGTAATTCAGTTGACTTGTGGTACTCGGTTGTTCAGTTCAGCAACTGCTCGAAGTGATTGGCTTCCTTTTCCTTGAATCTTCCTGACGGTTGAGATATACTCGCAGCATTCGAAATGCAGGAAACTAGAATATCTACACCACGGCTAGAGTTGAATTCGCTTTCGTTTATTGCGCTGAGATTGCTGTTCAGTTTTTGTTTATAGCTAAGTGCGTAGCTTTAATTCCATTTTAATTTTGGTAGCAGCCGCAACTCCGGGACGGTAGATTCTAACGGAATATCCACAGACATCAAAGCTGTCAACGGCAACTGATCCGAATAAGTGAGCTCCTTTACATTTAAGTCGACCACACACTTCAGCCATCTTCCACGTACGAGACAGTAGTCTATAGTTGAACAGGCTGTACCTCTGAAAAACCTTAGGTGGCCCTTCTCGTTGCCCTTAGATTGACCGTTTAGTACTGTGAGACCGAACGTTTCACACATTTCGGTGAACTTTCTACCGTTGCCATCAATTGTTTTATCCGTTGCACATCTAAATAAATTTACGTTCTGAGGTAAGAACTCCGGTTCCACTTCCAGCAGCTGCGTATCACCTATTCTCGCATTGCAATCTCCGATTACCATTACGTCTTCTTCGCCGAATTCCAATAGAAAGTCGTACAAGCTCTTAAAATCGTTTATCCATCTGCTACAATTGATATACACTGGAATTATCCACATTCGAACATCTTTCGATGCTATTTCCACCAAAACTCTGTTGATTTCATTGCTAAATCGGCACCTAACGCTACGGTTTAACTATTTTATAATACCATACGGGCATCCTCCGCTAGCTCTTCCATGAGAAGATAGTCGCGTTGCTGCTATCCAATGCAGTATATGGTTTCCAAAATAGGACTCAAAATGCTCCATGTTTTTGTCAACAAAAGTTTCAAATAAAAAGAAAATCTCGTAACAGCCGTTTATTATATGGTATATGTTAAAAACTTAATACCAATTTTAGGTAAATTTTTTTAGTAAATATTTCTTATATTATCCAGACCACCTGTTCTTTTAGTAATTAAGTTATCTGTAAAAGATTTTATATCTGCTTCACTTACAAACGCACTCGCCGGTGTTTCTACAACAAGAGAGGTGAATGCCTGCAGAGAGTTGCGTACAAGTAAGTTGGTATTTGCGTCCCCTAGGTGTTGAGCTACAGAATGATTTCTCGCTTAGTACAATGGCTTTGTCGAGATCAGTGTAATATATGTTACCACTATGTTGAAGGCTAGGAATTTGCTTATTTTTACTTTTAATGACTTTCATTTCACAAATATATTCAAGTTAGACCAAATTTTATTACTGGTGACAACTTCAGGGCGAAACACACCTTGTGGGGTTCAAGATGCGTCTCTCGAAGAAGTAGAATGTACAGATGTATAGGTAATTGAAAAACCTCTCGAAGTAAAAAATATTTGTTCAAACGTATTCCTTGACGTGTCTTAAGCCCTTGGCAAGGTCTGGTATGAAGTTTTAAAGTTCAAATAACGACAAGTTCTGCCCGAGTCATTATATGATATAATATTTTTAAGACTTATCTCACGAAAAAACTATTCCGCGTCAAACACGGAAATCAATATTCACACTTTAAGGATATAATGCCTGGGGTACCGCTAGGAAGCGTCCTTAGTCCACTTCTGTATCTGTTATACACTCGTGATACATCGCACTGCATTAAATACATTTGCCGATGACACTGATATCTTGGCAGTATGTAAAACGATCGAGGAGACAACCGAAAAATCACAGGAAGCTTTGGACATAGTAAATGAATGGATAAAGATTTGGCGAATCGCACTGAATGAAACCAAATCCATTCATGTAAATTTTACTTATAAAATAATTAATAATTTGCCAATTTTTTGAAACTCGGTTCGAATTCCGTTTGCAAACGAAGCTAAGTACCTTGGAATGACGCTCAATGCAAAGATGAAATGGACCTCACACATAAAGAAAAAACGCAAAGAGCCAGAAAATAAATACAGAGAAATGTATTGGTTACTTGGAAAATATTCCAAGCTCAATATAGAGAACAAACTGCTTTTGTAAAAGCAAGTGCTAAAGCCTGTGTGGACATATGGTATACAACTTTGGGGTTGTACTAAAGTAAGTAATATTTATAGTTTATTATAATTTATAACTGCTAATTGCTAATGCTCTGTGTTATATTAAAAGCAGCGATATCCACAAGGATCTCAACATTAAAACGATTGAAGACGAATTTAAAAACTACGTGATAAACCATCGACTTGAAAATCACGTAAAGAATACAGTCTTTAAAACTTTGGATGACAGACATTTATTGCGCCGTCTGCAAAGAACCAAACATTAGACTTAGCGCAATACCGAGTAACCGCGTCCGAACTGCGGAGCTAGCAGGATCTTCTAATGGAAAAGTACCTGCCAAATGTCCTTACTTCGTGAAAGAAACACTACTTGATAAGTCGAAAACCTAGTTGTAGTAAAATAATCAAGATTGTTGTGAAGCGAGGTTTTTTAGTGGGTGAAAATACGTAAAACTACTATGAGACAGTTTAGTGCCCTATCCGAAGGGCACTTTAAGAAGCTTTTACATGACACCAATACTATCGGATGTTTGTCAGACGTTCGCGAGAGGTGGAACCGTGAAAAAACTTTTTTGGCGTTTTCTGGGATTCGAACTTGGAACCTCATCCGCACTGGTCCGGCACATTGACCACTTGCGCCACAGCGCTCACTCACATACGGCGTGCTATTGATCAGCTGCATTTCAACAATTTTACTTTTAAACATTCATAAGGCTACGATACCACTGTTTGACAGGAAAATATGACAAATATAGCTGGTTGACACTTTGTGCCTAAATGCTGTATTACACTGTTTGACACTTTTTTTGATAATGTGAAAGTTTCGTTTGTTGGCAAACAATTTGCTAGATGGTTTCTAGATATGTATAACACACTATTTTTTTTTTTTCCGAGGGTAGGTGAAAAATTTTCCATAGACACTATGAGAATAGCAAGCGCATGCTCATAGTAGTGTCAGATTCTTACTGACTAAAAAAAACACCACCCTTCGATATAAATTTGTTAGATATCGCAACTAAGTAATAACTTATCAAGCAATTTTTCTATCATGAAATAAAAACGTTTGGCAGGTTTCTTTCCACTGAAAGATCCTGCATATTCCGCAATCTAGACGCGGTTAATCATTATCTCGCCAAGTCGAAAGGTTTCGTAATTTGTAGTTGGCGCAATAAATTGCTCTCATCCAAAATTTGTAGGACTGTATTGTTGACATGTTCGATTAGTCGGTTTCTATGCTTTCTCGCGAAGCTTCTAGTTTTAGCTTCGATTGTCTGAATTCCGAGATCCCTGTGGATATCGTCGTTTCTACTATACCACGGTGCTTGGACAATTTCTCTTAGCACTTTATTTTGAAAAGCTTGTAAAATATTGGCATTTGTTTTCTTGGTACAACCCCAAAGTTGTATACCGTAGGGCCCCACCGGCTTTAGCACTTGCTTGTATAAAAGAAGTTTGTTCTCAGTACTGAGCTGGGAATGTTTTCCGAGTAACCAGTTCATTTCTCTATATTTGATTTCGAGTTCTTTTCGTTTCATTTTCACGTGCGAATTCCATTTCAGTCTTGCGTCGAGTGTCATTCCCAGAGGACAGGGTCCGTCGAAATTTCAACGTTTTTTGGTTTTTCGGATGCCGCGGCCTGAGCGTAAGTCCTGGCGGCTTTTTCGATATTAGCTTTTGAGTACCGTTTCTCTTAAGAACTGAGGTCGAGGACTTACTGTTGTCACTCCTTCCCTCTCCTCTTTCCGCTCTGAACCCGGTAGTTTTAGTTTAGCTAGTTTCTCCTGTGCATTCTTACGCTTTGGCTTAGTTTGCAGTTTAGATTTTGCATTTAGGGGCTTAAGGAGTACATCTCTACGTTTTTGCAACTCCTTAGCTACTTCACAGCCTCTATAATTTGCCGGGTGCTTTCCTTTACACACTTGGGAGAGGTGATTTCCGGCGCATTTCACACATCGCGGTTCTTTTTTGCAGTACTTTTGCGTATGGTTAAATCCTTGGCAACGTTTGCACTGCGGAATCATCCTTAAATTTCTACGCATGGGCTCGATTTTGACCACGATATTTAGTACAGCTCTAATTCGGTAGATATCGTCGATATTATCCGACTTATCGAAGGTAAGCATAAAAAGCGGAAGTCCACGCCTTACCAAGACGTCTTTATCTATTTCCGTTTGTTGCTTCTCCTTCTTGATGATATTAACGGCATCAAGAATTTTAAAGCATTTGGCTTGAAGGTCAGTCATAACCTCTTCTTTGGTGCATGAGGGGTGGAGTCACCTTGCAACGACACGATGTGGCCTTTCTGACTTGATTTCGAAAGTATGCCACTGAATCTTTTCGGTATTTAGCTTTTGGGACACAGCTCGGTAGTCATTGTAGTCGTCGACGTTGATTTTCCACGCATTATCCCTCAAAGATGTAACCTTATACTTGGATGTTATTATTCCTTTAAAGAGGCTTTGCAACTTATTGTATTCCGTTATCCCGACGATGTTTATTGGTGGGGGTGGACGAAATTGCGCTCGAAGTTGCTTTTCTTGCGGTTCTTTGTGATTTTGTTCTTTCACGGGCTCGACTTCGGGCGATGAACCAGCTCTCCGTTTCTTACTAGGTCTTTTCTTTGGGACCCGATACGTTACGCGTGCTAGCTCTTCTTCGTCTGTGTGATATTCCAGACTAGCTAAGCGTGCTGGAGTACATTCGCGTTCTTTCTCGAAATGCGTGTTCTTTAGGACCTTTTTTTCTTCTTTTAATAAGTCTATCTCTTTCTTAAGATCTTGATAGAGTAGATCCATTTCGTTAAGCTTGATTCGGAGTGTTTTATTTTCTTCCTCAAGACTTTTTTATTTCGCTGAGTCCAGAATTTCGCGCGCTGGCGCTTCCGGTGGACTTCTTTTCCCGGAGTTATTCGATATTGGTGGAGGAGATCGACATACCCTTCCACTTTTTAAGGAGGGATTTATTAGTTGCAATAACTGGCTCTCCCCAGAATCCGTAGAGCCGACCTCCGAAGAGGGTGGATTTTTCAATGAACCTGGGCTGCCACCTGGGGTAATCAATCGTTTTGTTTTGTTCATTGCATTTTGTGTATACACTACGCTCGGTATACGGAGGGTGGATTTTAGTCGCCTCTTACGACAGGCATGCCTACCTCGGGTATATTCTAACCCCTACCCGAAGGGGGGAACACACTATTTGCCAATTATTATTTGAAATAAATTTTGTATAAATTTCCCAAGTAAATTTCAATTAATGCTAATTTTGATTTTTGTATAATGAAGGTGAAAATCTCGAAAGACACTGTGGAGTTAGAAGCCCAGGGTTGTGTGGGAATCTAGCCGCACTGAAAATACCTTCTTAATCATGACCAATCAGAGTAAGATCGACAAATGACTTGAGTTTCAACGTTCAGTTGCGTTTGAGAAGGTATTATAAATTAAATACAGGTTCTCATAATTGTCAGATTTTAAGTTCGTGAGGTGTAGTTCTTCTTAATCTAAGAATATTATATCGTACATTTAAGACGTCTTGTATCTCAGGATTAATATGCATCTGCAGACGGTCGTTGTGACGGAGTCATTATTTCTAATATACCATGGGGCATTTACTATTCACCGGAAGACCCTGTTTTAAAATGTTTGTATTATTTGTACATTTGTTTTCTTTGTACAATCCCATAATTGGATACCATTGTCCAATCAGGTATCTGATTCAGTCGGTCTTTATAAAGTTCTGCTAGCATGAGACTCTCGAGGATTCGATGATTACCACAAAAAAGCTTCTTTTTGACACGGAGAAACTTCAGCGAGAGTTAATCAGTTGTAGCACATAGCAGTATGTAGTAGAATTTCTAAGTTGCTATGTATGAGATGTAATAAAGAGCCAATTAGAAATAAGTGCAAGATCATAAAAATAAAATAAAACGATTTCCTTTTGCTGCAAAATTTTATTTGTAAACTAAATTAATCATATTATCTTCTTTCCGCGTATCATTTGATGGTTGGTGATTTTTCATTCCAAATGTTGTTGCGTGGTTTTCCTTTCACGGCACAACCTGTGCGGCATCCACTCAAATCAACACACAGACTCAGATAAAACGCCCTATGTTCCGGAAATTACCTGAAAATTGATTCCCAATTCAGAAAATGGGAGGAAGCGATAAAAACGAAATTAGGCTGATCCCGTCCATCCACAAAGGGACCGCCAACAGACAGAGACTCCTGTTAACACACCAAATCATCACCTCCAATTATCGTTGATGATCCCATTTCTGGTCATCGATGAGGGACATAATAACAGAGATAATGACAAATCGATTTTTAACTGCAAAGCAAACAAAGGGAAGCGCTAGAGGCGCTCCATCTGTCCGTCCACAGGATACCTTATGACGGACGACATGTGTGTATAAGTACGTTGAGCTTCTGTTTGAAAAAAACCCACTTCCACACGACACTGGGAAAGTCTGTTGTTAAGTGTAGTTGGATACAAACATGTATTTAATTAACGGCAAATGTACATTACAAGCGACTAGGTACATAAATCTTTTCCTTGTAATAATTCATCTTCAGTTGCTGTTGCACTCGTGGATTCTCTTGCCGGTGGTCCACCATGGTGTAAGTGAGTGCTTACTACAAGTAGTACCTACTCACGCTGTGCAAGAAGAAAACTTATAAACTTGCAACCTGTCCACGGTGTAGGCTGCTGGCAGTCAGCCATTTTGCACCAACACCAAGCGGATTGGGCAGCCAAACTGCTATGGGGGCAGTCGAACAAGTTCTTCGCCGGTTGTTCAATTTTTTTATTTTTTTTTTATTTTAAGGAAAAATAAAATAATCACGGAGTTACACGCCACTTGGGTCTCCATGGAGTACCCATGATGTGCCCCACGGACCATGCTATTGGGGGGCGTAGCTCATAGCATGCGCCCACATAGATTTTCATTTCGCTTTAATGGCCTCAGATTCATTGTGTTCTTAATGCATTGCGAGTGGATTACATCAATTTCCATGTTTTCTGCCGTCCCTACCACTTTGCAGCAATAATTTTAATTGAAATGGGAAAAAGAATTTTAAATTGTTTTGCCAGGGGATGTAGGATGTAGGTATGTATGTGTTTGCGCTGGAATGAGGCTTCTCCTGGAGTAAGAAAGTTGAAATAAATTAAGTTGCCGAGGAAACATCATCAATTACACTGCAATGTGGAGAATTTAATTGAAGAAAATACATTTGTCTTATGTGGATGGGAATTCTTATATATACACGCAGTGAATCCTTATAGCCATTCCACCCACTTTTGTTTATAATATTTATTTCCATTAAGAAAAAATATAAAAATTAATTTCTTTGCAAAATGATTTATGAATTTGTCTGTTGGATTTGCAGGCAAGGTTGACAGTTGCTCAAAAAATGTAAAAAGTGAAATATTAAATATCCTTCTGCAATTGTGCGACTAAAAAAAAGTAAATGTAAATTAGAATAAAGTAATTGTAAAGTTCGTATTTTCTGACAGCTAACAACGAACAGCCTTAGCTTATTGGATGTACTATAGGTATACAAAAATTTTATAAAAACAAAATTTTAAAGTGTTACGTATTTTATTTATTTATTTATACACACCTACTCGTATATGAATGAAAAACGAATGTTAAAAATATGTACTTGGAATGCAAGCGGACTTTTGCAAAAACTTGACGAATTAGAAGTATTCATGCGTAAAAAAGATATTGACATTTGCTTGATATCTGAAACCCACGTAAAAAAACGTAAAGAACGAATCGCATTTAAAAATAAAGTGCTACAATGATTACCACGGTTGTCACCCTTCGGGAAAAGCGAGAAGGCGAACCATCCTTGTTAAAGACTGCATCGAACAATCCAAAGACCTAAAGATAGAGTTTGAAACTTTGCAACTGTGCACGATTCGAGTTAAAAATAGTCAGCGTACTCTTAAAATCTCATCTATTTACTGTCCACCGCGTTCCGCGCTTTAAAAAATGATTTTACCAACTTATTTAAATTGCTGAAACCTAATTTCATTATTGGCGGCAAGTTTAATGCGAAACACACATTCTGGGGCTCAAGATACAGCTCGCACAAAGGTAGAATGCTCTATGGGGCAGGTATGGAGTACAGTTTTGATTTCCATTCGACGGGTAGTCCGACTTACTGGCCAACTGATACTTCGAAAATACCTGACCTGATCGATTTTTTCATTGTGAAAGGAATATCTACCAACCACATAAAAGTTAAAGAGAGCTTTGTTCTGTCGTCTGATCATTCCCCAGTTATTTGACATTGAGCGAACAACTAGTCTCTAACGTAGAGCCAGCGAGATTAACTGGTCGCACGACTAACTGAGAAGGCGACACCTTACTTACGACACCCTATGAACTTGAAGTTGAAGTTGTTCCCTTCATTGAGATCGTACAGCTCGCGTCTTGGAATAATACGCCGAATCCAAGGAAAACGCCGGACAAATACAGTTTACGATGTCCTCCGGAAATAAAAGAATTGGTCAAGGAAAAGAGAAAAGCGCATACAAAATGGCAACAGAGTCGTGTTTCGCAGCATAAAGCACACTTGAATCATCTGTGCAATTCGTTGAAGAAAACTATTAAGAATTCTTAGAATCGTGCGATAGGCCCTTACCTTGAAAGTTTAGCAGCGAAAAAACATTCCAATTATTCACTTTGGAAAGCTGTAAAAGGCACCAAAAGGCCCAAAGTCCCCGCGCCGCCAATTAAATGAAATCAAAATGAATGGGCAAGGGAAGATAAAGAAAAAGCGGACGTCTTTGCGGCCCACATGAAAGAAAACTTTAAACCGTACGATGGTCAAGTGGTTTAGGACAACATCAATAAGCTTAATTTACCGTCTTACGATTTAACACTCACAAGTGCAACGCTTAGGGAACTCAAACATGAGATCGAGAATCTAAAACCTAAGAAAACTCCAGGTTATGATTTGATCACCGGAGAAATTCTCAAAGTTTTACCTAGAAAAGCATTGATTAAGCGTCTCCATATTGTAAATGCACAAGAAAGGAGACCCCCTCAAATATGGCGCAACAGCTCTTTAAAGTTCCAGGGCCTAGCTTTTCGTAACCACTCATGTTGTGTGCGTTATATTTTTTACACGAATAGAAGGGGCCTACAGTTTAATGCCTAATCCGAACGGCGATTTGAAGCTTTTTCGCGACAAAAATACTCTCGGATGTTTGTCAGACGCTCGCGAGAGGTGGGACCGTGAAAAAACTTTTAGGTGTTTTCTGGGATTCGAACTTGGAACCTCATGCGTAGTAATCCGACACACTAACCACTTACGCCACGGTGTCCACTCCCCATTTTTTGGCACATTCATTCATTTTTTAGCACAACAGTATAACAAAATTAATCACTTTCATCAAACGGTTTTATAAACGTTAAAAAAGACACGAAATAAATAGAAAATAAATAATTTAATATAAATATATTTATTTTATTTAGTTTATAAGTACAATTCCTTTAGTTGAATAGTTCTCTTTGTCGGAGTCAGAGTCTCTAGAAAGGTTTACCTCCGCCAAGGCATCAGGAACCTTTTCGTCGACCTTTAGATTTTTATAAAAAATGCTGGTATTCTTTTGGAATTACCATCGTGTCGCACATTTCTTCAAATCTTTTAGCTTCGCCTCAGCGATGGGCAGTGTCTCCAAGTAGACACGGCTTGAAGAGCGGCGACTTCTTCCTTTGGGGACTCTTCATCAGAATAGTATTTTTTTTTTTAATCTTATACTATCTTTTATGTACCTTAACCAGCAAATACTTCGCAAGGGAAGTTTAATCGCTCCCTGTTGGAAATAATTGAAATGCAAACTTAGAAAGATTCTGGAGAAATACGTGCAGGAACGTATGCAGGCACATTCTTGGATTTTTTTATTTCGATTTTGAAATGTATGGAATCACACTCCATACCTGTGTGTCAGGTTTCAAAATATTTATAATCAATTGTTCTTACCGTAGGATGATTCTGGTAGAGTGCGATGCACATTGCGACGAACGTTTTATCTTTTTGCTGTCCTTCACATCCATCAGACATCATTTTAGCGGCAGAAATGTTACTTTGGGCTATTACGTATTGGTAGACACAAGTAGAGATCTCCACGCTTCCTCTTTCTCCTTGAGTTTCATCCGAAAGATAACAATGTCCTTCTCGATTATCTGTGTTGTAAATTGTTAAGTTATAAACCGCCAATTTTCGTAGATAAAATATTTCGCCACAAGCACCCTTCGGCGTATTTAGTACTGCCTGTTAATCAAAATTTAAAATCAGCACTGTACGATCATTTTTGGCAAGAGTTTTGTCCTCATTGGGTGTCTGACGTGCTAATGTCCTTCTTTCCAGATATTTTTCCTGGTTGTCTTTTTGAAATACTTTTTCGTTATCCGGTAGTGAATTAAAAATCAGACATTTCCTGAAATGATCTTTTTTTGGTTTGAAAAAACCTAAGTTTGAGCTGACTTTAGCACATTCATAGCATCAGCATTGTTAACACATTGTAGTTTGGAGTCAGATCCATGAATGTACCACATTCATGTTTATGGCTCTACTAAATAAGAATAATTCTACAGTCACCTAATGAACATTGTAAATTATTGTTGTTTCCACGCTCTCCGCACATTCACAGCTCCGGGACAGCATAGAGTACCGAAAGATTTGTTAAACTAACTATTAAACTAAAAAACCGAAAATTTGCACATTCATACTTCTGGCATATGGGGGATGATAAGAAAGTTTGAAGAGATTTTTGCCTTGACTGCTTCCAGCGGAATGTGAACTAATTCTGCACGTGAAGTGGAGCAGTGAACCTTGACTGGCCAGTTCGTCGAGCTGTTCGTTGTCATAACCATTTCAGTGCCCTGGAACCCAAATCAGGGTTACTATGAATTTACCGTCTAGTGAATCTAGCTCATTTTCGCATTCTTGTACTATCGACTGACGTTCAAAAAGCATTTGGAGGAGAAACTTAAAGAAGCTAGAAGGGCAATCAACTGCAATTGTAAGGGCATACTTTGCAAAAGGACTATTGCCCTGAGCACAAAATATAAAATCTACGAAACGGTAGTGAGGTCGACTTTGTGTTACGTGGCTCAAGTATCCTTCAATATAGGAAGTAGAAAAACTATATATATAGAAAAATAATTTTCAGACTACCCGAAAACTCCCAAGACTGCATAATCCACCTCGAGACTGAATTACCTTCCTTGTATATTTTTACACTTAGACTACATTTCCCATATATCCTGAAGGCAATGTCGCTACCTAATCAACGCTTACTTCATATAGTTGCAAAGTACCTTGTTCATCGTAAGCCGCAGCTCTTCAGGGAATGGATTAGATTATGCAGCAAACGTGGTGTCTTGTTGGAGGAAAATGATGCTGCATCGTGGGAAGAAAGCCTACAGTACTTGCTCATAAAAATAGAGCTATCCATCAGGGATTAAAGCCAAAGCGCAGGAAAACCAAACGTATCGAACGCTACAATACAACCTAGTGGAGCAAAACTACTTCAACGACCAAAACAGCCTAGAAACAATTTGAACAATTTTTAAGACTAGAGAAAAAAAAGGCTAGAGACGATTTCTCTAAAGTAATGATAAAGCGGTTTCGGAGTAGATGGTGTCAGGTTGAAAAGGGGTTAAAGGTGGTTTTTTAGTGAGTAGGAGTCTCACACTACTTGAACTACACTACTCACACTACCCCCTAGGAAAAAAAAAGGCTAGAGGCGAACTGCTAAATTTAAATAATAAGCCATACAGAACCGAACGCAATGCGGAATGCTCTTTGTGTAATCTATGAGTTAGAGAGGAATGTCCATCACTTCATCGGAATATGTCCCATCCTAAAGGAGATAAGAAACGAGGAAAACGAGTTACCGACAAACCAGATTAATGCTATTGTAAATGGTCAAAACTGGAAAGTTTTGTACAGTTACCTAAGATCGCTGTAAAGTACTGTAAACAGATATTAGATGCAGTTCCGTAACTAGGCTTTTATGCGCCCGGTGTGAGCTTCTATATTTGCGCCCTCGAAAAATACACTGAATTAACGAGGTTCGGATATCTAAGTTTTTGTTTAGTTGCTTGTTAGAATTAAAAATATATTAACTTTAGGTAAACAAAACAAATATATTTGGCAAAATATGTACATACAGGTATGTATAATAGACATGAAACACCAAATACAAACCGTAAGCGTACACAAAATAAGACAACTATTTATTTAATTATTTACTCTCCGGACTTTCCTCATAGCGAAGTCCTTAATGACATCATCATACGACAAGAGTCGTGCTATGTCAGCTTCAATCGACAAAACTATAACCTTTCCTGACTCATCGTCGAGCGCAAATATGTCTTTATCAGTTTGAGTTTACTGAATGATCTTTCACAAGAAACTACAGTCACTGGCATCGTTAAACAAAAATTTATAGCGACTAATACGTTTGGAAACATTTCCTTTAAGTCCAGTTCTACTATCCTCTTAAGAAGACTTAGGCTTGATTGACTTCAAATAATGATTTCTCTAAAGTAATGCTAAAGCGGTTTCGGAGTGGATGGTGTCAGGTTGAAAAGGGGTTAAAGGTGGTTTTTTAGTGAGTAGGAGTCTCACACTACTTGAACTACACTACTCACACTACCCCCTAGGAAAAAAAAAGGCTAGAGGCGAACTGCTAAATTTAAATAATAAGCCATACAGAACCGAACGCAATGCGGAATGCTCTTTGTGTAATCTATGAGTTAGAGAGGAATGTCCATCACTTCATCGGAATATGTCCCATCCTAAAGGAGATAAGAAACGAGGAAAACGAGTTACCGACAAACCAGATTAATGCTATTGTAAATGGTCAAAACTGGAAAGTTTTGTACAGTTACCTAAGATCGCTGTAAAGTACTGTAAACAGATATTAGATGCAGTTCCGTAACTAGGCTTTTATGCGCCCGGTGTGAGCTTCTATATTTGCGCCCTCGAAAAATACACTGAATTAACGAGGTTCGGATATCTAAGTTTTTGTTTAGTTGCTTGTTAGAATTAAAAATATATTAACTTTAGGTAAACAAAACAAATATATTTGGCAAAATATGTACATACAGGTATGTATAATAGACATGAAACACCAAATACAAACCGTAAGCGTACACAAAATAAGACAACTATTTATTTAATTATTTACTCTCCGGACTTTCCTCATAGCGAAGTCCTTAATGACATCATCATACGACAAGAGTCGTGCTATGTCAGCTTCAATCGACAAAACTATAACCTTTCCTGACTCATCGTCGAGCGCAAATATGTCTTTATCAGTTTGAGTTTACTGAATGATCTTTCACAAGAAACTACAGTCACTGGCATCGTTAAACAAAAATTTATAGCGACTAATACGTTTGGAAACATTTCCTTTAAGTCCAGTTCTACTATCCTCTTAAGAAGACTTAGGCTTGATTGACTTCAAATAATGAAGTCGCTTCAATTTGATTCTTCAAAGTTTCTATTTCGGCCCAAAATTCTGTGGCATTTATGTTTGTAGAACATTTAATACTCAAATCAGCTGCATGTTTCTTTAATTGTTGAACTGAATACGAAGATATTCTTTTTATCGTCAAAAAATTGAACATATCTTGAATCTTCTTCTTCTTCTTCCTTTTTAGCGAGGTTGTGATCCGAAAATAAGGGATCACAACCCTCCCACTTCACCGCATTTCTACTGATCCGCCTGTGGGGTTCGCCTATGGAACATATCTTGAATGTTATGAAGTTTTTCAAATTGCCATTTGAATTCAGAAGTTATTCTATCAATTACTTTATTTATCTGAATTTTGAATTTTTGCTGTTAAAAAATGTCGTAACCGGCATCTGAACTTTCGCTTGCATCTTGTTTTTTTTTACTCACTTTCGTCGCTTTTCAGGAAAATTATCTTCAATGTCACATTCTTCATAATTTTTTTTATCTTTTTCGAAAACATTGTCCACAGTCTCCCGAACATTTTGAATCTGCCTTGTCAATCCCTTGATTAATGCTGAGGCTTTGTCGGTAGTTATGGTTTTCTACTGTAAAGCAATATTTACTCTATCAACAGATTCTAGAACTTGATCCCAAATTTGCGGGTACATACAATTTTAAAGTTTATTAGGTCCATTAAGTTTTTAGCTGTAGCAGTTGTTTCCGTATTAAAATTGTTGGTAGTTAGAATCTTAAGCACTTGCCAAATTTGCGGTTTTTGCATGTTTAAAGCTTTGACGGCTCTAGCTTTAGAGGCCCATCTAGTGTCAGCTTCTATAAGTGGAAGAACAAGCAGGTTTCCGCTCTGGATCCTCCTGTGCCGACCACATCAACACCCTGCGGATTATCATCAAACAGTGTGTTGAATATCGATCGCCACTGCACCTGCTGTTCATCGATTTTGAGAAGGCGTTCGATAGTGTCAACAGGGAGTTTATTTGGCGTGCCTTACGCAGGAGAGGTATTCTTGATAAACTAATTGCTATTATCAAAGCTACATATGAAGGCTCCAAATGTCACGTTCTGCACATGGGAAGGTTGTCTGAGGAATTTGAGATCCAAAGTGGCGTAAGACAAGGCTGTATCCTTTCACCAATATTATTCCTATTGGTGATTAGCGATGTGCTTCATGCAGCTTTGTCGACGAGAAACGGAGGAATTCGATGGACTCTTACATCTCAACTGAAGCATCTTGACTACGCAAACGATGTACGCTTACTCTCCCACAGAATTATGGACCTCCACCAAATGACAGCAGATGTGGAGAGGGAGGCAAGCGTCGTCGGGCTGAAAATTAATACGACAAAAACTAATATTATCAGCCTTGGAACAAACTCATCGGCTCAAATATGCATTGCTGGACAACCGGTAGAGAGAGTAGAGGATTTCCAGTATCTTGGGAGTATTGTCTCGACCGATGGTGGAACCGAACTGGATATAGCCAACAGGATCGCCAAAGCAAAGTCCGCGTTCGGGATGTTGTCCAAAATATGGCGAAGCAATGCAATCAGTTTGAGCACCAAAATAAGACTGTTCCGCTCCAACGTTGAATCCGTGCTGCTATATGGATGCAGCACGTGGAGAGTGACCACTACTATCACCAGAAAGCTGCAAACGTTCGTTAATAGGTGTCTGCGCAATATCTTAAGGATTTTCTGGCCCAATCGTATCTCTAACGAACACCTTTACGAGAGAACGAGTCAGAAACCAATAGGCACAACTATCCAACGGCGGAAGTGGCAGTGGATTGGTCACACGTTCCGAAAGGGTGACAGCTCCATAGCGAACCATGCTATGCAATGGAACCCTCTAACTCGGGATGGCAAAAGACCTGGCGGTCCGCGGAGAACATGGCGCAGAACAGTCGAGAAGGAGGCATGGCAGTTAGGGAAAAGTTGGGGAGAACTCAGACACATTGCCAGAAACCGTACACGATTGCGCGTTAGGCGTAGTAGAGGCCCTAGGACCCACAAGGGGATACAAGACATAAGTAAAGTAAAGTAGTGTCAGCTTGTTTTTTTTAAAGAAATTTGCAAGTGCTTCATAAAAGTTTCCCATCTAACCGTAGAACTCGAAAAAAAACAAAAATATTTTCTGTATTATTCCGAAAAAAGTTATCATATCGGGTGTCACACTAGCAGCGTTTACGCCAGATAAATTCAAAGAATGCGCTGCACAGGGCACGTAAACAGCATTTTCATTTATTTTTTTTATTTTGGCTTGCACTCCGCTATATTTTCCAGCCATATTACTTCCACTGTCGTAGCATTGGCCACGGACATCTTGTATGTTCAATCCGTCCACTTCTAGTTTCTCTAAAATTTCTTTCGGCAATCCCTCGCCCGTCTTTTCATGAGACTGGATGAAATCTATAAAACGTTCTTCAATTGTGACTTTTTGTTTGTATATGATTACGAATCTCGATATTTGAGACATCTGTTCTTGATGCGATGCGTCTGGCGTACAATCAAAAGTATAGAAAAGTATTTTACCGCACGAACGTCGTCTAACTGACGCTAAATGGATTGCATTTTAAATCAAAGTTCATATTCATGACACCTGCAACTTTTTATAGGTAATATTTTTATTAGTAAACTAATCTTGCTTGGGTTTTTAATGTTGCGGGACTTACGAGTGTCACAGTTTAAAGATCTTTCAACGCGCATTACCTAAAAGTTGGTCCTGGTCATTTTTGCGCCCTCCTGCCCTACGCCGTGTGCCTGGGCACCGCTGGCACCGCCCTAGTTACGGCACTGATTAGATAAAACCTTTTAATGAAATTTTATCCTTAAATTAAATAATTAGATTATAAATCATAAAAGCTAAATCTCTCTTTTCTGGCTGACGGCAAATGCCAATGTCAAAATTTGTGAAATTACAAACACCTTTTTTTTTACAAACATTTGTTATAAGTTCTTTTTATCGTAAAATAAAATCACAATACTACTACTGCTACTAGTTTGGAAGATATTGCAACTGAGGCAATGACTTTCAAAGCAGCTTGGTTATGAATGAATATTGCGATCTTTTGCCTTGGTGTTATATTTGTTCATAGTTTAATCCGGCGACATGCTGCGTGGATAATGATTAATTCTGTGGGGAAAACACTGAAAGTGTTCGGAAGTTTATATGTTTTTGAGATGTTCAAGGAGTCAGAAAACACGCCTACACCAACCCCGCAGTTCATCTTTGAATCGTCTGTGTAGATTGTTAGACTGAAATCTTTAATCATCTATCCGTCTTGCCGTTCTGTTTTTGTGGGGAATGGTACGTCGAAACGTTTTGTGGAAATTAATTTGGGTATAATGTTATCTATTGGAGTCGACGCGAGTTACTTGAGAACTCCAGAATATTACTTAAGTACTATGGCCGTAAGGTTTCGCAGTCCAACACCCAGACTCTCTGAGTCTGATCGCGCTATTTGCTGTAATGTTGTTATGTGCTGATCTAGGGCTAAAATATGCAGAAAGATCGTTAGAGCACCTAACGGAGTTGACCGTGCAGCTCCTGTGGTGCCTATACATGCTGCTCGTTGTACTTTGCTAAGTTTGTTTATGTTATACTGTTTTCTTAAAGGCGGTCACCATACTATTGACTCGTATATGAGGATAGGACAAATTTAAAAATGTTTACGAAAAAGTGGTTTTGAGAAAAATACTGTTTATACCTGCTGCATGCCCTGGAGCCGAGCGGAGGTCAATAGCGTTCACAGGCTATAACTTCGGAAGGACTACGAATTTCGCTTTGAAATCTTAGGGCGATATTCTACACCTATTTGAATAATAGTTCATGCCAAAAAAAAGGAACATGTTTAAAAATTGTAAATAGATCTAGTTGTTTTTACCTGCGTCAGTAGCGTTCGCAGGCTATAATTTCGGAACGACTATGACAGTATTCCACACATACATATTTGACTAACATTTTGTGAAAAAAAGTGACGCTGTAATATTCCCACTTAAGTTGTTTCTCATGCGGATAGAGTATATGGCCATCTAAGCCTTTCATCGGAAGTTGCGTTGACATATACAACCAGCTCTTTTGCAAGACAGTACTAGTTTGATATTTTTGAAAGCCAGCAAATTTTAATGTAATACAAATACAACAGCTTGCTAGCTTCTATCCTTACTTTTCTTCTCAGCCACAAAGCGGCTAGCCAAAAACTGTCAAATCGTGAACTGCCATGTGATGCTGAACGTCATATTTCGTTCATTTAGTACATTTTTAGGGGCTTATTCGTATATAGTGAAATTACTTTGAATTAAAGTCGTGCAAAATGTAGGTCCGCCAATTCTAGCTGTCTTTCCTTCTGTATATTTAGCTGACTAGGCCCAAACGACATGACAGATTTACTTCAAACTTCATATCTGGGGTTTGAGGAATAACAACTCAAGGCGAAATCGGAATTAGCATTCTAACTCCAAAATTAAGGATGTTTTATTTTAGACAGATTTGAGGATCTAGAAGAGTTGCCCAACAGACCAATAACTGACATCGCAAACTTCATCAAATCCTCTGGATGGTTTGTATCTCGGGCACAATAAGTATTAAATGCTTTCTTTAGAATATGTACAAGGACGATATTTTTCCACGCGGAAGGGATTCTCTATTCTATCCCCTTTCCCCCCATGGGTATGACAATGGGTCTATATTGACCTGAGTGTGGTGTGGAGGTTTTCTATCCCCTACACCAGCCCACTTACCTAAACTAACCTACAATCAGCTGTTGTGGAAAGTAGAACCTAAGATATTAAGCTTACTTACTTACTTGGATGGCGCTACAGTCCGGGGTGGACCTGGGCCTCAACCAACAAACCTCTCCAGCCAGCACGGTTACGAGCCAGCTGCCTCCAGTTGCGCACGCCAAGTTGGTTGAGGTCTCCCTCCACTTGTATGCGCCACCTACCGCGGGGTCGCCCTCTACTGCGCCGTCCATCCGGGGTGGATTCGAAGACTTTCTTTGCGGGAACGTTGGGCTCCATTCGCTCTACATGACCCAGCCATATTAGTCGCTGTATGTGAGCTCTTCTGGCTCAGTGGATATTCTTATATAGGCCGTATAGTTCGGCATTGTACCTTCTCCTCCTCCTCATCGCTCGATCGCTCGAAGAACTTTTCTCTCGAAATAACCAAGGGCATCCTCATCCGGTTTTACCAAAGCCCATGCCTCTGCGCCATACAGCAGGACTGGGATGATTAGTGTCTTATGAAGAGTTACCTTTGTCATTCAAGATAGGGCTTTGCTACTCAATTGCCGTCTTAGCCCATAGAAACAACGATTGGCAAGAGTAATTCTTCGTTTGATCTACCAACTGATGTCATTTGCTGAGCTTACCATAGAGCCTAAGTAGACAAAATCCTTTACTACCTCAAAATTATATCTGTCTATTGTGGCGTTCTGTCCAAGACGCCGATGTTGGGTGTCCTTTTTTGTAGACAGCATATATTTCATCATCTTTGCTGCCTCGTTCTCAATACTCGTAAATGCCCCATTCATTCTGCACAAACGGACGAGTTTGGCAGGCATGCCAAGACTAGACATGGCTTTGTACAACTCGTCTCTATACACGCTATCATAGGCAACTTTGAAATCGATGAAAAGGTGGTGCGTATCGATTTTATATTCATGGGTTTTTTCCAAGATCTCCCGTAGTGTGAATATTTGGTCAATGGTGGACTTTCCAGGCCTGAAACCGCACTGATAAGGACCTATCAGGATGTTGACGATCGGTTTTGGGCGTTCACATAGTACGGCAGACAGGATCTTATATGCGATATTTAGGAGACTTATACCTCTGTAGTTGGCGCAGTTCAGAGGGTCTCCTTTCTTCAGGATCGGGCAAACAACGCTGAGGTTCCATTCATCGGGCATACTTTCGTCTGACCAGATTTTACAGATGATCTGGTGCATGCTCCTTACCAACTCATCTCCTCCTGCCTTGAAAAGTTCAGCGGCAAGGCCGTCAGCTCTAGCAGCTTTGTTGGATTTGAGTTTAGATATCGCTATCCTCACTTCATTCTGATCGGGTTGACGGGAATTTTCACTGCCATCGTCACAGTTGAATGGCTCATTCTGCCTGACAGCGGAATATTGGTCATCATCGCCGTTTAACACATTAAGCTATTGAATCTAAGTACTAATTCAAATCCCCCATCCCAAAACGCTACCTACGCCCCTCACAGCAGACTAAGTTTATGGCATCCGCGATTACTTGGTCTTTACATATATTGGAGCTTCGGTGGTTTTCGTCGTCTGAAAGCTAGGGGCTGTGATCCAAAGATTCTCTTGGCTGGGATTTTGTTTATTTTCTCGAAGTGCCCAAGTAAAGTGTATTTTAGCTTTTTGGACTACATCTACATGATAAGAAGGTACAGCTCATAGAGTTCGCGGTTAACCCCCAATATTAGCACAGCTTTCTTACTTATCGTCCAGAGCCCGGCACCATATAGCAGGACTGGTAAGATTAACTTTCTGTAGAGCATTCATTTGATTCGTCAAGCAAAGAGTTTTGAGCCCAGTTGTTTTGCTAAACCTAAGTTGTATCGGTTTCCGAGGGCTTTTCATCGTCGAATCTTCACGAAGGTGTCGTTGTGGGATTAATATCTCCAAGATAGATGAACTCCTTGCCCACCTCGGAGATAAGGTCATCAACAGTAAGATTCTATCATACGTTTTGTTTTTTGATAAAATATACTTAGCTTTGTCTTTATTTACTTCAAGGCCAACTTGTCTCGCCTGATCTTCAATTGCTGCAAATACGTCTATGTCGGCGCGCTGAGATCTCCAAAAAAACAAATACAAATATTTGGCGCAACAGCTCTTTAAAGTGGCAGGGCCTAGCTTCTCCCAACCACTCATGTCGTGTGCGTTATATTTTTCACACGAATGGAAGGGACCTACAGTTTAATGCCGACTCTGAACGGCGATTTGAGAAGTTTTTTCGTGACAACAATACTCTCGGATGTTTGTCAGACGCTCGCGAGAGGTGGGACCGTGAAAAAACTTTTTGGTGTTTTCTGGGATTCGAACTTGGATCCTCATGCGTAGTGATCCGACACACTAACAACTTACGCCACGGCGCCGCTGAGATCTCCGATGATGTCAATTTCATGTGAGTACCCCAGCAACTGGACGGAACTGTGGAAGACCGTGCATTCCGTGTTAACGCCCGCTCTGCGCACTATCTGTTCCAGTACGAGATCGAAGAAATCACATGACGAGTCTCCTTGCTCCTTGCTCGAACCAGTTCTTTCCGAGTTGCACCGCGTATTTTCCAGCGTTACGGCACATAGCTGGATCAGTATTCAGACATCGCATTATATATTGTGGGCTTAAGACGTTCACACAATACGTTGGATAGCATCGTGTATACAACCTTTACCAGGAATATGTCTCGGTAATTCTTACAAGACAAGGTATCGCTTTTTGAAAATAAAGCATATAGAGCTGATACTCCAGTCATCGGGCATACTTTCTTCCACCCATACTTGGGCGATGACTTGGTGCATACGCTCAACCAAGGCATCTCCTCTGTATTTAAAAAGCTCCTATTTAAAGTAGGCCAGAAGAGCCAGCGGGTTTGTTATTTTTCGACTTTCTAATACTCGTAGCTACACCGACCTCTTCCAAAGTGGGTGGAGGTAACACTACTTCTTCATTGACTTGACGTGGGTTTTCCTCTTGCCCTACTATCTCTTTTTATGTCCGTAAAGCAGCTGCTGGAAATGCTGCTTAAACATATCTATAATTCCCTGCGCTTCTGGGACCAGATTACCCTCGCCGTTTCGAAGAGGCTGCGTTCCGGATTTAAAGCCGGTTGCCAGTTGCTTACCTTTTTGATAGATGTTCCGAATGTTGTTGCGTCCGCAAGACTCTTCGATTTCCTTGAGCTGGGAGGTTATGTGTGCTCTTTTTTTTCTCCTCTGGATTGCTCGATACTCGCTGCCCTTGATTTACGCTGTAGCGTTTGTTTGTGTGCATCTTCTGTCACCTTCTTCGATTGGAAACACTCATCATCATACCACGGGTTCATTGTCGATGGTGAATGGTAGTCCAAAGTGGTCTCGGCTGCCACTTTGATGATGGTGCGATATTGGATCCACTGGTTGTTGGTATTTGTGGTTGGTGAATGCACTGCAGATAGTGATCTGATGGATTCATGGCTTCTTGTTGGAAAGTCGAGCTCTGAATATGCAACAAGAAAATGGTCAGAGTCGACGTTGGTTACTCTGTAGGTACGCTCATCCAAAACATTGGGTGCGTGCCTAGCATCGATTAGCATGTGGTCGATTTGGTTGCGAGTTCGACCATCAAAAGAGAGCCAGGATACTGTGGGGATTTTTAGCCGCGGAGACCT
Organism: Brachypalpus laphriformis; assembly: GCA_945910035.1. Lineage (NCBI taxonomy): Eukaryota > Metazoa > Arthropoda > Insecta > Diptera > Syrphidae > Brachypalpus > Brachypalpus laphriformis. The sequence goes on from OX246754.1 coordinate 287,505,432, forward strand.
AGTGCTACTAATTACCGTATTGCGAGCTGCTGCAAAGTCAGTTAGTCGGAAGCCGTTATATGTTGTCGTGTCCTTGAGGCTGCACTCTTAACTCACCCGCCGAAGATGTTCTCCTTACCGGTTTTTGCATTAAAGTCACCGAGTACGACTTTGACATCGTACCCCGGACAGTTTTCGTAGGCACCATCCAAAAGGTCATAAAATTACTCCTTAATAATATTTTCAGCTTTGTTGAAAGGGATATGTGCACATACATATAAGGCCGATATTGTAGAACGCAGCTATGATGCTGATCACAGCCCGGCGATCATTTATCGCTTCTTGATCTAACCCGATTTCCCACAACGAATCCGTGTCCTAACATGTGCAATCTTTTATGGCAGCTGTAATAGATGCCGCAGTCTTTTCGTTTCCGCATTGCATGCATCGTAACTCCTGGATTGCGGTGATATCTTCCTTGTACTGCGCGAGTACACCTGTACTCGTCTGTAGTTCGTATATGTCGTAGCAGTCCGAGTATGGTAGATGACACCGTCGACTTCAGCCAGGGAATTCGTCCGCGGCCGTCTGTCACAAGAAGACGTGCACTAGTGAGGAGACACTTTCCCCTTCTCCCTCATTTGTTGCCTCCAAGACCTTGAAAGGGGGTTGGCTAGCCAATCTCCGATCAAGGTACTACACACCCAGCGGTCACAAACTTGGAGATGGAGAGTAAGAGTTGATAATGTTACATTGTCTTACATTTATGGCTCACCCCAGACTAGACCACATAATGTAGGTATGTACATAAACAGGAAGCATTCCATAAGAAAATTGTATTACTTCCTCTGCCTATGGAAGTAATATCCCATAAAACTTAAATTCCAATTTTGGCAAATACTCATATGTATGTATACCTACTCGTACTTGTACCCCGTAATATACTAAGAAACGATGCTATTGTCGAATAAAATCTTAAGCACCTCGCGTAGGTACCTACCTGTGAAATCTTCGGAATCCCAGTAGCACCTTCTTCTCTAACGGCACATTGCCCGAACACACCCCAATAAAGCTGTCAATTAATAATCACCACCACCCCCATTCCACTCCTCAGTGAATTTACACTGAACTGCCCTGAATTTAAGTGCCCAACCAACACGCCAAACACCTTTCTGTACAAAGTTACAATTACAATTACAATTTACAGCAAACGTATTTGTTCCAATTCATAATGGCAAAGCGGAGGCATCGAGCGAGACAAACAGAGTGAGAGCGAGCGCACAATTTAAAAAGGTAACGAGTAACGACTGCCAAAGGTCCATTGAAGACAGTGGCGACTCAAATGGAATGGACGCAAATGTGAAGAAAAGAAAAAATCGAAAACGAAAAGAAAACCGTCAACGACCACTGGGAAGTAAAAGCAAAACACCACCAAACAAAATGACGTGACCCCACCCCCTTTTCATTGCCGTCTGACGCTGCGGATTCCAATTAATTCAACACATTTGCACTTTTCCCATGTTCCACAGATCTACTCTACGATCCAATGTCCGCTGCCTGCGGCCAACAACCCGCGACCGGCTGCAGTTGAACCAGTGCGCCTGTCCACCGTTTAGGCTCCGCCTAACTTGGCATCTGTCATACGACGGAATTCAGTGCCAAGTTTCGACAGGTAACCATTAAACCTGTTCGCCAGAGCATGTGCTGCGACTGAGTGAGATATCCAATGAAGAGGGCGTGGCCTACCCGGCTATTAACCACTAGGGGTGAATCGTGAATCGTAGCGAAAAAACCTGAACCTGTTTGGATTCAACACAACAGCACGCATGTGGCATGCAGGCTGTCTGCCAATTTTGCCGGGTGAATGTTTAGTTAACGCTGACACGTCAATTTGTCGAGTTGCCTCTCGTCGCGCAAATTTGTCGGTTGAATTGTCTTTTTCTGTTTCTGGTTGTGAACGGAATTAAATCTTTTCCTGTCAAGACACACTCTCATCTAATTAGGGCGATTTGCATACCTAGTGGGAACTTTTCTACTTCAAAAGAAACAGAACTGAATTGGCTTGTGTGTGGTGTGTTGTGATTCGTGGGAGATGTGTTCGTTTGTTAAGTTCGCGTGCTGAATGAAGTTCAAGCGTAACCGTCGCTAATTGTGACATCTGTCAATCGTAATTAATTTTTCCGATTCAAGTGTCAACAATAAGTTGCAATGCGAGATATTGCGAATGTTCCAATTTAATTCGAGCTCACTGTCGATTACACTTGATGTGACAATTCGAACTGTCAAGGAGTGGTATCTGGTGGATATTGTTACCGGTGTATTGAATCTTATCGATAGCATTTGGCATTTGGTGGCGGATTTTATCGCCGATTGACACAAAGTGAGCGACGTGTAACTGTCAGTGGATTTATTTAAAAGAAAATTAAGTGAAATTAAGACCGCAGAGACAATGTCCGGTCACGAAGACGACGATCACGATGTGGAACGGGAAATTCATGTGGATGTGGACTCAGATTCTCGAATGTCCTGTGGGACGGGATCGGATATCGATTTGGATGGCAGTTGTTATGATGAGTCCGAGACTCCTTTAAGGTTTGTAATAATTATGATGGATTGAGTGTGACGTTTAAATTAGACATCCAATATGTTAGCTACATGATGGATCCTACCGAACACCTTAAAAGGGAAGCAAAGCGTGTCATTAGTCTTAAAGGTTATCTTTCTTTCACTCTAAGATGTAACATTAAAACCAAATAATGGATAATCGTCACAAAACCTTTTCTCTCTACGTCCCTAACCTAGAAACTCTCCTTTGTTCCGCCGTCGGGTTAAGCAGTAAGTACCACCGTACTCCTGAGTTAAAATTTCGTTTTCTGACCGGAGCTTGAGGCTGCTGGCATTTTTGTTATTCTAAGATTGCAAATGTTGAAAACCCCTATTTTTACTAACTGTCAATGCCCCACACTTCAATATTGGCCCTTTTACGCCAAGCAGTACAGATAGGTCTGAGCAAAATCGATGTTGTACTTAATGCTAACTCGGGGCTGAAGAGTTTTTTCTAACAGAATGGAGTAAAACTCCTTAACCTAACTTTTGATAGTAAATGATAAGTATTCTTGAGAATTATTCACGATTCAATCGATTAAAGTCCTGTCGAACAGATGACTATCAAGGATACGTCGATTTGATATGTCAGGTTTTACAACAATTGGAGGTATTGCGTTTGCGAAACCTCACACGGAGCTGCTCAGCGCACTACTGTCAACAATCTGTAAAACTAGGAGCACTGCCTTTAGAGCAATTGGCTAAAAAATACTCGTTAAATTATACCCTGTGGTTAATTCTAGCTGTCCGAATCTGACCAGCTGTGGAGCTGCAGAAATTTCAAACAATTATCTATCCAAAATCCAACATCTTCACGTTCAGGTGATAGTTTGGATAATATAGGCAATGGCGGAAGCAAAAGGGTAATAAATATGCCTTTGCTAAGTTAATACTGAATCAAACCAAGGCCTTCGAGACAATGCTATACCTTCTTATCACGCGGGTTGAAAACGCACTTGGTGCCGCGATGTGACACGCAGGTGACGCAGATGCCAGATTGACGCAGTACCAAGGACCATAACCCTATGAAGGGCAACGAATGACAACATGAACAATGAAATTAGACGTCGAATTATGTCAAAAAAAAAAAAAAAACGGAGAACTAGCATTGTCTACGTAGTCTACGTGCTGAGATCAGTTGTGTTGGCGACTAAATAAAATATTTGGCGCAACAGCTCTTTAAAGTGCCAGGGCCTAGCTTCTCGCAACCACTCATATTGTGTGCGTTATATTTTTCACACGAATGGAAGTTGGCGACTAAGTACACTTCAATTAATAGACAACACAATACGAAAACAAGTTGAAATCATTAAATCACCAGTGACGATGTAGGTAGATGGTTGGATGTGGTGAAATATACTAATAGTTCATCATGTACAAACTTGCATTGGTCGGGGTAGGTGCAAGTAGCTTACATTCTCTACAATGGAAAATTTATAGCCAAGCGCAATCTTTGAAAATGTGTAATTTTTAATTGGCCTGTATTTTTTACCTGTAAGAGATATGGTTGTCAGTTTTAGTACAGACTACGCGATCAACAAATTTGCAATACTATACATGGCTTGAGCAGAAATTGAGAAAATTTCTTCAAGAAATGAATTTTTAGCCATGAAGAAGAATATGTGAATAGAACTACCGCATTTGGGGCTCCGGAAACCCAAGGATGACTGACTGAAAACGAGGCCGGTAACAAGGTTACTGTTAATTTACTGCGCTACCGCACGATGCTGTCGGAAATTTTTTTCGGTCTAAAGTTGATTCTATAGATTAGGATAACATCCGCAATTGTATCAAGAATTGTAGGAGAATTTTTGTAGATGATTACCAAATTGTAACCAAAACCCAGGCGGGCATTCATCCAATATTGTTTTCAATATAAAGACGCAAAGTCCCTCTACAATTGGATTCAATGAGAGCGTTCAAGCATCGGATTTCGTTTCTCCCGCCAGTTTAAATATTTCTTGACAAATACAACTCTTAAATACTTTTGATACTAAAGCCGCCATATTTACGCGTTCTCAATTAATTTTTCAATTCAGCAATTGTGTTCTGCTTTTTGGTGTAGACCTTGGATTTAAGATATCCCCACAAAAAGAAGTCGCAGGGTAACCCCCAGTTGCAGGATCTGGGCATTCAATTGAACGATCGCCTTGAGATTAAACGTTATGGAAACTTCTCAGTGAGTAAAATCAGTAAGGTCATTGTTTCACTTAATATTCTGTTGCAACCACATTTGATTGAGATCCTCACCATTGGTAAAAAGAAAAAAAAAGAAAATAAACTTGCAGCATGTTTCAATACCTGGCACCATTGACTCTAACCGCATTACCGCCCATATTTTCGAAGAAAGGAGGCCTTACATCCCGCCGAACCAAAAACCACACCCAACAATATTTTTTTGAGCATGCATCAGTCTCTCATGAATTTCACGAACATTTTCTAAGCTCCAGATCCGACAATTTTGCTTATTTGTCGAATTCATTAAGATGGAAAAGATCTTCGGCACAAAAAGTGATTTTTCACCAAAATTATGGCCCACTGACGAACTGATTTAGAATCATGCGCAATCAGATGTGGCATAGATTACACCATCCATATCCATTCACGATTTGAAGCAATAATGAAATTAAGCAACTCAACACTTGCTCGAAACAAATACCAGAAATCAGAACCGAATGCAAAAACCACAGCAAATCCTCCCCAAATAGTATGGACACCACTCGCGAAGTTATCATGTACCGAAAGCTAATATCACCATCACATTACACCAAAAAAACTGTAGCCACGAGTAAGCAGGTAGTAGCCGATCACATGCCTCCAATGCAGACATTTGACAGAATATCGAACAAGTTACTACTAACGAGCAATTGGCGCTCTTAACTGACGGTTCCAAAATGGAATCAACGACGATTGCAGCGTCTTTCAACCTGAAATCACAGCCATCATCCAGGCTGCGAAAATCATCACCAAGGGGAAACATCGTGGACAGAATAATGACTGTGTACATCGACAGCCAGGCAGCCGTTAAGGCTCTAGAATCCGCAGCAATTATATATAAGCCCGCTAAAATGTCTTAGCAGTATCTTAACGAGGTATTACAGGCCCAATAGGGTGACTGCTGCTGGAGCGAATCAAACAATATCTCGAAGACACACTTGATGCCGAACAAGCATGTTTTCGCTCTGGATCCTCCTGTGCCAACCACATCAACACCCTGCGGAATATCATCGAACAGTGCATCGATTTTGAGAAGGCGTTCGATAGTGTCAACAGGGAGTTTATTTGGCGTCCGTGCTATTATATGGATGCAGCACATAGAGAGTGACCAGAAAGCTGCAAACGTTCGTTAATGGGTGCCTGCGCAATATCTTAAGGATTTTCTGGCCCAATCGTATCTCTAACGAGCATCTCTACGAAAGAACGGGTCAGGAACCAATATGCACAACCATCCAACGACGGAAGTGGCACTGGATTGGTCACACGTTCCGAAAGGGTGTCAGTTCCATAGCGAACCATGCTATCCAATGGAACCCTTTAATTTAGGATGGCAGAAGATCTGGCGGTCCGAGGAGAACATGGGGCAGAACAGTCGAGAAGGAGGCACGGCAGTTGGGGAGAAGTTGGGAACAGCTCAGACACGTTGCCAGAAACCGTACACGATGGCGCGTAGGCGTAGTAGAGGCCCTAGGACCCACAAGGGGATACAGGACATAAGTAAAAGTATGCTGGGTACCAGGGCGTATAGGCATACCGAGAAATGAAAGAGCAGAGGAACTCGCCAGAAAGGGTTTTTTCACTTCACATACCGCAGGCCTTCACTGTGTAAAGATTCCTATTAGCTCTGTAAATGAATTCGTCGGAGATGAAGCCACTAGCGAAGGCAACAGATGCTGGATCCATCTGTATACATGCGTAACTGCCAGAACGCTGTAACCGGGTATGGTTTGAAGAAAACACGTTCCGTGGTTAAGCTTGGTCGTAACAGTACGCTGGTCAGCTCGGGCACAATCAGGGGCAATGTGCCATTGGGATTCATGAAGATCATATCGGCGTATCACACAACGACTTCTGCAGGAGCTGCAGGGTGAGGAAGAAATAAAATCTGTCCGACACCTGCTATGCGAATGCCCTGCCCTTACCGACAAAAAAATGAGGACTCTCGATAACTACTTCTTCATTGAGCTGGAGCACCTACGTCACATTCAGCTGAAAAACTTCCGGAGATTCATATCCCTATCTAAGTGGTTCTGAACTAGCGGTTTTTCTTTCCGAGCTGAGATTCTAGATGGGTGTAAATCCAGCAGTTTTTCTTTATACTCGCAGGTTCCCAGAATAAAAATAAAATGCGTACAGTGGATCCATATTGGTCAATGTGAGCAGTGACTTCGTCGCAAGACACCCATCTTTTTCACGCAACCTAACAGCAAAAACAATAATCCATATCTCTTCTCTTCACTTCAAAGATAACCTTGTAATCACGAGGTCTGTGTAATTGTGGGCAGAAAGAAATTTCACTGCTGTTTGAATGAGCCTGTCTACAGAAGATTGAATACTCTTGATAGTTTCTACTCTGGCGTGCAAAGTCTCTGTGGTCTGTGAACTTGTTGTAGTCGAAAGTATTCAAAATAAAAAAAAAACAGCTCTTCCACACCTTTAATTATACATTTCAGATTGAGATTCCATTCAACCTTAAGTATATTTTGTTCAAAAGTGGAAGTAGTATAAAAGGTAAAAGCTTGTATGACCAAAATAAATCTTAACGACTCTCTTAATGCCTCTGACATATTTTCAGCCATATTTACCTGTAAAATAGTAAAATGGTAATAAAACTACAGCTACCTAAATATTTGAAAAACATTCACACATTTCGGCTCTTTTTGGAGCCTTTCCAGGTTTATTACCAATGAATCGGAATTAATGCCAAACTGATTGATGTCAACTTAGATATAACGTCCATAAATCCCACACGTCTATAAATATGCTACTGTTTTACATTATATCTGCAATTGGAACAACTTTTACATATTAAGATTAATTAAAGATATAAATTTACTGCAACTGCTTTTCAATTGATATTGAGAGCAAATCTCCTTCACACTTTTGCAAACTGAAATCGATCTAAATTACTCAACCATGCATTAGCACTTACACAGTGCAAAACCTGCATGCATGTGTATCTATGTGAATAAAAATGGAATTATAATTAATAGAAACCCATCAATCGGAGCCAATAAAGCCTCACCTTAGTGTGTAATCGTTATTCAGAATTTTTTTTTTTATTTTTGCTTTTAACAACCCAACGGCGACCGATTAAAATGCAAATCTCACGCTTGGTCCTACTTATTTTGCCGCTAAAAAGTTTATTCAAATCTCAGTTTGTTTTTTTTTGCTATATACTCGTATCTCCGGCTTTAGTGTAATTAACGACGTTTTGTTCAAATGCTGAAAGCCTGAAATGATAATTGATTGACAGATCAAATCGAATTTGATAGCCACTAATGGCGGCGCTGCGCTCTATTGTTCGAAAAATTGGACTTCGAAGATGTCATTTGTTTGAATTGTTAGCATTATTGTTGTTGTGTATGTATCTACGTATTTGTTGATGCTATTTAATTGTAATTCATTTTGATTCGCTGATAGAATAGAATTAAATTAACATTACGATATTTATTGTTCAAATTGCTGGGTAAATCAATTTTGATAGCCCCCGGAAATGGTACGACAAGATTTTCGATATAATTGGATTGTTATTTAGTACCTAGCTTAAAATAGTACATACAGTCAGGGTCAAAAGTGTTTGTAGTTATTAATAACTTGCGGAATTCAGATGGATAAAAACGGACAATTCTAGATTTAATAGACGATTGCCTAGTGTAGATTCATCTTCATTTAGTCGTTTATATAGCTGCCTTCAATTCGGCTGTACCCCATCCTCATGGAAAAGAGTTAAGGTGGTCTTCATCCCGAAATGCGGTAAAACCTCACACTACACTCCGAAAGATTTTAGACCAATTAGTCTCTCCTCTTTTTTTCTAAAAACGTTAGAAAGGCTAATTGATAATTACATTCATTCTAAACTCAAGGTACAAACCTTATCGACATCTCCGTAGCCATTTCAGGTAAATTCCCTCAAACCCTAAGAGATCTAATGAATTCGGCGCTAAGTTTAGTAGCGAAATGGACTGACAGCGCTGGGCTTAACGCAAATCCGTCCAAAACTGAACTAGCACTTTTTACTAGGAAAATCAAAATCCCGATCATAACTCCCCCTAAGCTTAGAAAATACTTAGGGTTAACCCTTGATAGTAAACTTAACTGGAAACAAAACATTCTAGACCGAACAAAGAAAGCACCTGTAAAAAGGCTATAGGTCCTAAATGGGGTCTTCGACCTAATATCACTGGTTGTACCTGGCGATGGTCAGACCAATTCTGCTATATGGTGTTCTCGTCTGGTGGCCTGCACTCGAAACAAGGTGCAACACAAACTCTATAGAAAAAGTACAGCGATTAGCATGTAGGTGCATCACAGGGGCTCTCAGGTCCATTCCCACTGCCGCCTTAGAAACCCTTTTCAATATTTTTCCCATTGATACTTTGGGAAATTGGTAGCATCTAAAGCAGCCCTAAGACTTAGAGAATCTCTCCAGTGGTCATGATCACAAATCGGCCACATGAAAATTCTACAAAACTGCAATCTCAGAGAAACAGATTACATATCCCCATTTATCGATTTCAACATCGAATATAACACCACCATCCCTGACAGATCCGCATGGGAAGACGGTACCATTCTAAATGACGCCGTAATCGAAATCTATACAGATGGTTCCAAAATATCGGAGGGCACAGGCTTGGGTATATTTTCGGAAGTACCTTTGATAAGCGTAGCTCTCCAACTTCCGGACCACTGCAGCATTTTTCAACCGGAAATATCAGCTATTCGTGAAGCAGCGCGCAGACTCTATGTACCCGATAGATGGTAGGTCTATCGTTCCTAGACAGTCAGTCAGCGATTAAAGCTCTGGAAACGCCAAAAATAAGATCTAAGTTGGTCAAACATTGCCGCGAATCTCTTAACGAGATTGCGGACAGATGCAATATCACTCTGTGCTGGATCCCGGGACGCAGAGACATTCCAGGCAATTGTAAGGCAGATAAACTAGTTAAACAAGGCACCGTACTACCTTTAGCTGTCAACAGAGAGGTACCGGCACCCCCAAACGATGGAACATCGTATGTTTAACGAAGCGCAAGCTACTGTAAACGACAGATGGAGTAATCTATCTACGTGCGTATCGACCAGAAAGATCTGGCCTCTCTTAGACGCAAAGAAAACCAAAAAACTCCTTTCATTAAATATGTAAGAAGGAACATAAGCCTCACAGTAGGAATAATCACAGGACACTGTTTGTTAGGTAGACACGCCACTAGAATAGGAGTCCCAGCAAATGATTATTGTAGAAGCTGCAGAGATGAAGAGGAAGAGGAGAATAATCTCCACCTCCTCGGCTCATGCCCAGCGCTAGCTACCCTGAGAAAGAAACTATTAGGGGAATACTTCTTTGAAGATCTAAGTGACCTGTCTAACATACACATTATAAACTTATACAGATTCATAGGAAAATCCAACTGGTTTGAGTTGGGAAGAATTATTCTATTATGTTGTCCTTGCTTATGATTCACAGTATTTACATCAATCATCAAGCAGTATCAAGAATTTTTCCACCCATATGACTGCAATACTGCAAGTATTATACCTTCGCAGTCGAGTTGACATCAGTTTTCGCAATTGAACAAACTTATGTTAGGTTAGGTTGAAGTATCTTCCAGCTAAGAATCGTCAACACACGTAGACCAACAATAGGTTCATTGTAATCATAGGAGAAAGTTTCTCTCTAGCTACTCGTTAAACCATTCTAAGCTTCTTATGAAGCGTAAGAGACTCTTAATATCTACGATCCAGAGTGATCTGGAAAGAATGGTTACGAGGAAGTCCTTGTCAAAATTTAGACGTGGGATGGTGTAGTCCGTATTTTCGGGAGAGATTTTGAATTTATTGAGAATAGAAGCGTGGCCAAATTCTTTTCTTGACCACTATAAGGTTGCTTCAAGAAGAACGACTGCACTCGTTGACATTTGTTTGCTAAATATATCAGGTGAAACAAGATGTGCCGCCCATGCCCTAAGAACCAGTATAAAAAGAAAAATGTCCAGTGTCGCAGAGGGAGTTACGAGTATACGTAGTGCTGCGCTTATGCACAGACAAGCTGTTCACTGGACCTTGCTTAGATTATCGCGATTTATTGCTTTTTCTATGGCTGTCCACCAGACAATCACCCCGTATGTGAGTATCGGTCTAATGATTAAGATGTAGAACCAGTGAGTTATTCGAAGTTGTAGACCCCTATTATTCCCAATAGCTTTTTTGGAAAACAAAAGTGCTATTGTAGCGTTCTTAACTCGTTCTTGAGTGTCAAGTTTCCAGCTTAATTTCCTATCCAGGATAAGACCCAAGTGTTTTGCTTTGTCAGGAAAGTTAAGCTGATACCATTGACAGAAGGGGGGTCAAGTACCAGTTCAGCTTTGTGGGGGTTTAAAGCGATTTGTAAAAGCTCTTTTAGAATATTAAGTGCTTTCCCGAGACAGCTAAAGCAACATTATCTGCATAAGTGATCGCCGTGCATCCCTCGCCTTTCAGGATTATCAACTGTTTGTTGTCCACCAAATTCTAAAGAAGAGGGAATAGAACACCTCCTTGCGGAGTGCCCCTACTGACAGATCTTCTAGTAGACGTCCCAGCCAGCTTAGAGTTGATAATCCCACCATTAAGTAGTAGATTAATCAATTCGCAAAGTGAGCGGTCGACCTTCAGGTCTGAGAGTGCATCTGCTATCGCTGATGTATTAACATTGTTGAAAGTGCCTTCTATAATGTATACATAAAAGTAACCATTGTGAACCCCTTATGAAACAGGGAATATTCGGTATTACGTACTAGTGAGTATAATGCCATCTCCACTGATTTACGTTTGCAATATGCATGTTGGGCTGCCGGCAGTAGATTCTTGTCAATACTATTGCGTAAGTGGATATCAATCAGTCGTTCTAATGTTTTGAAGAGGAATGATGATAGACTAATAGGTCTGAAATTTTTTGGATTTGCGTGAGAACATTTACCCACTTTGGATACGGAGACAACTTCAACTTCTCTTCAAATGAAATCCAGACAAATTTATAGGATTGTCTCAAGCACCGGCAAGATTATGTCCGATGACTTCTGCAATTCGGCCGTCTAGTCCTGCTTATTTTTATTATTATGTCAATGTCATCGGCATAAGCATAACAGACTTGTGAAAAATTGTACCTCCGGTGTTGGCTTGTGAGTTTCGTACAATTCTCTCAAGAACTATGTTAAAGAGATCGCATGATAGCGCGTCACCTGTCTAAGACCTTTCCTGACATCGAACGGTTCGGTGATGTTCTTATTGACTTTGATGGAGCAGCGAGAGTTCTCAATCGTCATTCTCCACAAACGGACTAGCTTGGCAGGGTTGTCAAGACTAGACATGGCTCTGTATAGCTCGTCTCTATACGGGCTACCATAGGCAACTTTGAAATCGATGAAGAAGTGGTGGTGGTCATCGTCGCCGTTTAACAGTCTGCAGAAGTGTTCCTGCCATATCCTCAGCACCGACTGCGTTCTACCACTATATTGCCATTTTCGTCCCTGCAGGCTTCTGTTCTGGCTTTGACACTCTGGCATGTTCTTTTTAACTTTTCGTAAATTTTTCGAACATCATTCCTGCAATAAAATCTCTCAATCTCCTCGATCGAGCGCTTCTCATGCTCTTTTTTCTTCTTTCTGAGAAGTCGATGTTCTCCTCCGCTCGTAGAGCTCGCGAGCAGCTCTAGTCCGTCTATGCAGCCGCACTTTGTACCCCTCTTGCTTTGCTGCATGTGCTTGCCGGCATTCCTCGTCAAACCAGGGGTTTCGTTGTGGTGGCCGAGAAACCCAGTACATCAGAGGCGGCATCTCTGATGACTTGTCTTCCGCATTAGATTAAGATTAGAAGAAACTCGATCAGCAAAGGCTCTGGCGGTCTCTTGCGATTGTAGCCGCCCGACGTCAAATTTCCTCACAGTATTTCGTTGATGTCGCTCCGTTCTGGATATCCGCATCCGTACTTTGGCTACAACTAGGTAGTGATCCGAGTCCACGTTGGCTCCTCGGAAGGTCCCGGCACCCAGAATACTGGAAGAGTGCCTTGCGTCGATCGCAATGTAATCGATTTGGTTGGCAGTGCAAATACTAGGCCTGTTTTTTTTTTTAGCTCCGGGCACGCGAGTTTTGCTCTACGAATCTCTGAAGTGAACCCAGGCTTTTCTTAGGTAAGGTGCTGTCAAAACCGTCTACTTGGTATCCAGTTGAGTAGACTAACTATGCGAATATGGAAATTAAATTCTAAGCAAAAATAAATTCGGATTTGCAAAATATCTGAATGACAGCTTCAATGCGTTTTTTTAGAATGGAAAAAACCAAGGTTTTTTTTTCACATCTAGGAGTTGTAAAAAAGAAAAAAAAAAAACCGGGTCAGCCCTGGAGCGAATCTTAAAAAGTAGACCTACTTTTAGAATTATTTTCTCGAAATCTTTTCTTTGAAATCTCGGGTTTTGGTTTGGTGGAAACGTACTATAATGAATGCTTTTAATTTCCTTCTTCTAATTATAGTGCTGGCCATATTTTGTTTGTAGTTGCACAATTCCTAGAGAAAGTCCAACAGGTTAGTTTTGGAGTGCTGGTGAGCATCCAAACAACATATGCACTGATGCTTTTTTATACAGTTTATTATAAAAAAAAAACAACGCACAAACGAGCATAGACATCAAGCTGCACATTTTACCAAGGTGTGACGTTTCGCCGCTATTGAGTATGAACAGTGAATCTACGGCATATTTCTTGTATTTTAAATATGAGAGCATAATCTTAATTTTTCCTAGTCATTGGGTGTATCTATTCCGATTAATCGCTGCCGTCATGAAATCACTCACTCTACGAGTAGATACACTTGATGGGAACGCAATCAGTGATATATTGTAAATTTCATGAAAAATATCTTGTGTTGAGTAATAAATCAGAAAATTGGTTTGATAAAATTGGCGCCGGTGTATTTAAAAAAATTGTTTTAAGACCGTTGTATTAAAAACTCAAAACTCAAACATTTTTGCGGCGTTTTGAAAAAAAAAAAAACAAATATAAGACTTAGACGTTCACTTTTGTGAACTTATTATGAGAAATGTTTTCTTCATATTTAATAAAAGGAAACCCAAATCCCAGTGCACTTAGGCGGTCCATTACACTACCAGCTAATAATAGCATATTCGGTGCAGGGGTTGGAAAAACATCGATGTGTTTCGCTTTTCTTTTGTAGTCGGGTTGCTGATGATTGCCGTTCCAATCTGAAGCTTGAACATGCACACATCGGTTCACAAGTAAACATACTAATCATTACACCATTTCTGACTACCAAGCCAAATGATTAGTCGATACACGAACGTGGTGAGTCATGAGAATTTGATGAGAGTCACCAAAAGTTATTTCCCACATCAATTTTACTCAGCCATTAGTCGGATTAGATACACTCATTATTTAAATGAGCTTTCTGCCCAGCCGAATAACAAGTTCTGCATATTTATTGAACCGTCGATGGTCATCACAATGGATCTATATTGATTTACATTGACTGCTCCTTTTTTTTCCTTTACGTGTACCCATTTATTGAACCTAACTTAATGAACAAGCTTAAATTAACAAACGGCAAATGGTCCAAACCTTTGCATGACAACTATGACCATTTGACTCTTATTACCAGCGCAAAATGTCAAACTTTTGACAGTGATCAAACAGTGTAATAGTAGCTTAATATTTAAAGTAAATGTTCAGCTTAAGCTGGAAAATTGAAAAGCTAGAAACAAAGAAAAATAGAAAGCCGAACTACTTGGCAGAGGGGTTTACAAAATATTTGCATAGATACTTATATACAAGTACTAGGGAACCACCTTCGCTGCCAACTATGGAAGTATTCGATGTAAGTGTATTCGGAATTACTACTTTCTGGGCAACGTTTTGTAATGCTAGATGAGGTATAGAAAAGTCGCTAGAAATCATTAAATGTAATTTTAGCGACAAGATTATATTAAATGTTGCTAACACCGTGTCTCCACGAGACATGATTTGTGTCATGAAATGCGACTTGCCATAAATATTTCTAGTGGAGACCACCATTTTTCGGACATAACGTGCTTCCTGACATCTATGTTTGTCTTCTTGTCTTGTCTTCTTCGTAGACATAAACTCTGAAATAAATTTGACATGGACTGTCAATTTAAGCTTTACTACGAAGAAAACATGGCTGATTGGTGCCTGACATGAAGTCTCAAATAAATATTTTTCGTGGAGACTCGGTGTCAAGCAAGAATTGGTCGTTGCTTACTGTTACGCGATATGGTTGAAAATGAAATGTCTTGACAAAATTTGCCCACCGAATAAAAAAAGAAAAATTTCTGACAAGGAGTCTAACATAAAGCCTGAAATAATTATGTCTCGTGGAGACACGGTGTAATGACTTCAGAAATTCAGTAGATCAAGTCGCAGAGTCGCGACTAAAAAAATAAATAAATATTTTGCACAACATCTCTTCAAGTGCCTGGACCTAGCTTATCGTATATATTTTTTCACATGAATGGAAGGGGCCCACAGCTTAGTGCCGTATCCAAAGGGCAATCTTTTTTTTTAAGAAGCTTAACAATACTCTCGGATGTTTGTCAGACGTTCGCGAGAGGTAGGACCATGAAAAAACTTTTTGGTGTTTTCTTGGATTCGAACATGAACCTCACGCGCAGGGATCCGCCACACTAACTACTTGCGCCACGGCGCCCACTGTTTTTTTTTTTAAAGTAATCCGCTTTAAAACTTAAACTGTCTTTTTAATTCACTTGGCTTTGGAGCTTCCAAAATCTTGTTGACTTAGTTTTAAATATTTAAAAGCGGAGTTAAAGCGAACCCCACTGGCGGATCAGTAGAAATGCAGTGAAGTGGGAGGTTTATGATTCCTAGTTTTCAGATCATAACCTCACCGAAATGGCAAGAAGAAGAAAAGCAGAGTTGAAATAAAAGTGTGTGCATTATACAAAACAATCCATCTTTGATACCAAACCGTTAAGTGTAAAAGTTTGAAATTTGAGAGTTCATCATGTTTGTTATTCGATATTGGAAGTCTGGACTCCACGGGAAGAACTTTTTGGACTCCTTCCATTAGGTTGAATTTTGTACTGGTTTAGCTTTACTTTAGGTAAAGTACGAAAAAGTAGTCAACCACTTCAGTAGCCAGAATTTTTCTTTAGCTACGAGTAGTATAGTATAGTCCACACTTGACAATTCCAAGCAAATTTCTGTATAATTATGATACTCGTACACCCAGTACACTCTGGTAAAAAAAAAAATAAGATGAAATTGTTTATAACTTTTAAAATCTTTATTTTTTCATCTAAATCTATTTCATCGCCTTCAAAGTACTCCCCTACCGATACAACACACTTATGCCAACAGTTTTTCCAATCCTCGAAACAATTGTTAATATCGATTTCCGGAATGGCCTTCAAAGCGCGCAGCGATTCGGGTTTTATCTCCTCAATCGTATCGAAACGGTGTCCTCGGAGCGGTCTCTTGAGCTTAGGAAATGGCCAGAATTCACATGGTGCGAAATCAGGCAAATACGGTGGTTGTAGAACGATATGAGTTGAATTTTTGGCGAAATAGTCTCGGAGAACCAATGCAGTGTGAGATGGTTCAGAGTTGTCTGCCCATAATGACCTTTTCCAGGTACAAAACATGTTTCAAAATAGTCTGGTCTGATCGAAATCAAATATTAACTGTATCAGCGAGGTCCCTAATTATCAATCGACGATTTTTGAGCACCAAATCTTTGATTTCCTTGACGTGTTGTTCATCAGTTGATGTTGATGGCCGTCCAGGGCGATCATTATCTCCAACGCTTTCTCTGCCTTCTTTGAATTGTTTGCACCACTTGTAAACATTTTTCTGTGACATAACCTGGTCACCGAAGGCCTTCTATATATTCTCAACGTTTCTGCAGCAGAAATTTCATTCCACAAACAAAATTTAATGCAACTTCTTTGCTCAATAAAATCAGACATTGTAAAAATCGCTAAATTCACTTTTCGTTGTTCACAAAACACGTGCGTAACTATTGAACAAATGCGGATTTTGACATGATATGTGAAACAGATGTCAGTGACAGTACTACCAATCTAAATATAAAATATTTGCTAGAATCGAAGAGCCCGCGTATTTTAAAGTTAACATTTCAGCTTATTTTTTGATCGTCTACTCCCACTACTCATCTGAAATCACTCAGTACTACGAGCCTTTCAGTATTTGAGTTGTTGAGTCAGCAAAACACGAAATATTCATTAAAATATTCTTTCAATTGTCAACTCATCAGAAGTTTGTGGGTTCAATAAATTTTTCTTTCGTGCATTGACATATCTACATCTGTTCTAAGACCGTGACTCACTACAACCGAAACTACCTTTTCGCATAAATTTAAAGTTGAGGGCTCAAAACAGTGACATATATATTAAATAATAATCTATTCTTCCAAAATGTTTTTTTTATACCTTGGCATAAAATTGTTTAAAATATGTCTGTAAAAAATTAATGAAACATCCATATTCTTAGAAAAATCTGTTTATTTAAAAAATTGATAATACATGAAAATTTGTTTCTTATTTTTTTTTTATTATTCTGAAGAATTTTTGATGCGTTTTGCTTGTCTGTTATACAAGTATGATGGATGATCTCGTTTCGAGGTCGAACAAAAATCTGCGAGCATTCTCGACGATCATTTTCCTTGATGTCGCTTTTCCATCGCCATTATGTCTTGAAATCTCTACCCATGCTCGTCGCTTACGGCACCTAAGATTTCAGGGAAAAACTCCAAATGGGAATCAAGGAAATGAATCTTGAAGGACATTTTGCATCCCAAGCTTTTGTAGTTTTGTAATAGCTTAGAAATGATTTCCTTTTAGTTTGGTGACTTTGTACTGCCTAGAAAATATTGTGTCACTTCAACAAAAGAAAGCCATGCAGTTTTTCCTGTATATTTAATTTGTCAATAAAATTGGAGACCTTCATGACCTTTCTTACGAGTATATCTGGCCTTATAAAAATGCCTTCTTTTAATTTAGCTTCGCTCAATCTGGGGAACAAAGTTTTTAAATAGAGTAAACCTTCTCCAGTTGTATCTATGGGCTTAGCATCTATGGATTTTTCATAAATCCCAATTTTATGTGTTAGGGCGGCAAAATTATGTTGTTTGTCTCTACTTAGGGGGTTTGAGTAATATTTTTTTGTCAACTTGTATAATTACTCCTTATTGGCCATTCTTTTTTATTGTAGTGTTGATTCCTAGCTCTACTATCCCACTCGCGAAGAAAACAGCAGTATTTTGTGTACCTGCCCTGCAAACCAAGCAATATTATAACAACTTTAAGATCTGAACATATTTTGGCCTGTGCCCTGTGCTCTGAGTATTCATTGAGCAAAATGGTGTGCAGATGGTTGACAGTAGAGTTCAAATTTTTGCATTCTAAACGACGCAATTGGACTATCAATTTTCAAAGAGGACATATACCTATATGTCGACGATGACTTGTTTTCAACGTTAACCACTATCTCGTTAACGACCGAGCTCGTTTGTAATTTCTTTACCTTGAGAAGTATTACATAAATATAAACATGTACGTTTCATACTCATGTACGTGAAATTTTTTTTTTTTTTTTTGGTTGCGCCTGGAGGTGCAGGAATCTTCAAAAGATACCAACGGTCCGTACCATTGGTTATGCCCGATTCATATATCTGACAATGCCATCAGTGCTAGTCAGTATATGCCTACGGGCTAAACCTCACCCCCTCAGAGAGGCACTATGAGAACCGGCTGCGCGTACTCATGGTAGTAGGAAATTCGTTCCTCTCATTTTTTCATTTTTTTGTGATGACTACGACTAAGTTGCCTTAACGAGTAGTTTACGCTTCTGTAGTGTTAATCGCGTTAGGTAGGTAGCTTTCCAGTGAAGGCACCTACTAATACCGTCATTACATGCGGTTTTTCCTTACGGCGCTAGGTCGAAAGGTCTTGTTCTTTGTAGTCGGCGCTCAAGGCTTGTCACGTCCATAGTACGGATTATTTCATTATTGCAATGAACACGAAGACGGGTACGAAGTTTGCGAGCAAAGTTTGTTACTTCGTCCCTCACGGTAGCAATTCCTAGATCTCTGTGAATATCACTATTCCTTATATACCAAGGAGCATTCACGATTGCTCTTAGCATTTTATTTTGAAATGCTTGCAGTAGAGCCATATTGCTTGGTTTGGTACAACCCCAAAGTTGTATACCATATGTCCAAGACGGTTTTAGCACTTGCTTATACAGAAGCAGTTTGTTGTATACGCTTAACTTCGAGTATCTTCCGAGTAGCCAATACATTTCTCTAAATCTGATTTCGAGCTCTTCGCGCTTCTTTTTAACGTGTGGTTTCCACTTAAGTTTTGCGTCTAGGGTCATTCCTAAATATTTTGCTTCGTTTGCGTAAGGTATTTGTACCGAGTTAATGGATATAGGTAAGTTGTTTATCTTTCTCAACGTAAAATTGACATGCGTTGATTTTGTCTCATTGAGGACTATTCGCCAGGTTTTTGTCCATTCGCATACATTGTTCAAAGCTCGTTGGAGTTTTCCCGTTGATGATTCGACTGACTCATCCGTTACGAGGATAGCCGTGTCGTCTGCGAACGTTGCTACAATGGTCCCTTCATCTTGTGGTATATCTCTTGTGTAGAGCAAGAACAGGATTGGACCGAGAACACTTCCTTGTGGAACACCGGCGTAGATATCTTTGAAATCCGAATATTCACTCCCGTGTCTAACACGGAAAAGTCTGTTTTCAAGATAAGATTCCAATATTCTGTACAACTTTTCCGGTAAGATTACCCTTAGCTTATACCTTAGGCCTTCGTGCCATACCTTGTCGAAGGCTTGCGATACGTCGAGAAAAGCGCTAGAGCATATTTTTTTCCCTTCTAGAGCTTTTTCAATCTCGTTCGTTATTCGATACACCTGATCGATTGTGGAATGTTTGACCCGAAACCCGAATTGATGATCCGGGATCAAGTGTCTTTCTTCAATTACTGGTTGCAATCGTTTCAGCAGAAGTTTCTCGAAGACCTTAGATATTATTGGCAGAAGTGAAATGGGTCTATATGATTTCTTGTCATTTGCACATTTCCCCGGTTTCGGAACCATAATAACTTCGGCGACTTTCCATTGCCTTGGGACATATAATAGTCTTAAGGAAGCATTTATAATGTAGAGCAACTTAACCAGCACTTTTTTCGGTAGCTCTTTCAAAATTTCGCCAGTGATTAAATCATATCCCGGAGCCTTGTTATTTTTCAATTTTTGTATTGTCATTCGAAGTTCGGACAGGGATACGGTTTTTACTCTAAAGTTGTCGGGTGCCATATTATCATTCGGATCTTCGATCAACGGTTGTCCATCGAACGGCTTGAACGTTTCCTCTAAGTGATCGGCAAATAATTCTGCTTTCTCTTTATCTTCTTTTGCCCATTCCCCGTTAGCTTTCCTAATTGGCGGCAAGTGCATTACAGGTTTCCTTATGGACTTCAAGGCTTTCCATAGAGAGTAGTTTGAATACTTATCAGCGGTCAAACCCTCGAGGTAAGTAGAAGTCTCTACGTGAAATAAAAATTTTGTTTTGCAAAAATCTTCCTTTTCTCTGAAACCTCCATAATTCGAAAAACTCGGCAATCCAAAATTTCTTTCTGGTCCGATGAAATTCGAATTATCAAGAGTTCACTATACTATGATAAATGTATATAATTATAAGTAGGTATGTACATCGTCTATTTAAACATAGTTATCGTTAGTTCTTTAGTGAAGGTAGTTATAATACTCCTGTCAGTAACAAATTTCAAGTATACATTTTGTCGTTCGATAATTCGATGTAGTAAACTATTTCTGATATTTTTCTGTTAATACTTACATATGCCTGTACGATTCAAAAATGTATAATTAAATTAACGGCAAAAAATCATGTTGACCAGCGCTATCATCAAAAAATAATATACCATATATAATATTTATACATATATATTTTTTATGCTACGAATGATTCGATTGATTTTCATAAAATTTCGTGTTTGAGGTGTGTAAAAATATTTATTCAAACACAACGATATCAAAAAAGTTAGCCTCGGAAAAAAAAGATGATTATTCTAACTGGGTTAGTATGTTCAGTATCACTCGGTGCCACTTCTTGAATTTCGGAGGCCATGAGGAAAGATTTTTTTGGGGGGGCCCTACTTTTATTGTTCAATTTTAACGAACGAATGTTTTTTACAACGAACGAATGTGTTTCACAACCTTTTTTTTTTGGGCCTCCGGAAGCGGGGGCCCGTGAAGGTGGGGGCCCTGAGGCAATTGCATCACTCGCCTCCAGGTAAAAGCGACCCTGGTATCACTAGTATTGTTTTCAAAACACCTGGAGGGTTGTGATCCTTTGTTTTCGGATCATAACCTCGCTGATAAAAGGAATAAGAAAAAGAAGTTTGTTATCTGATATTGAAACCACATCAAGCCTTGCTTGTACATTGTTCTTTAATGCAGATCAGCAGATGTATAAGACATTATTGAAGTTTGTTGTCTTGCTGAGAGATTGCCATTAGCAGCTATAAAAGTAGATGGTTGCCATGGTGTAGTGGTAACGTCGTCAATTGTCACGCTAATGGTTCATGGTACAAATCCTGATGTCAGCAAGTATTTATTTATTTCTCATGAAATATATAATCCAGTCTGATCAATTGCGAAAGCTTATGTGAACATTACTGCGAAGGAATAACACTAGCAGTAGCTTGGTCATATGGCTGAAAAATTGTTTGCTCTGTTGATGGTGATTTGCCTATGACATCGGTTATCGGGAAAAAAAATACTGTGAAACAGATGCAAAGACAAAAAATAACAAAAATCTCCGCCACCCCCCGAGATTCACTGAAGCATAAACAACTAAGCTTCAAGAAACCACGACACCAAAAATCTTTTTCTCTCTCTCTATCCATCCTTTCCAACGCCCGCACTGTGTGTAAACATGTTAAAGGTATTCATAACCCTATTGTAAAGTGGTTTTTTTTTTTAGACTGTCCTACTTTTTTAGTAGAGATGAACTGTCAAATGTGAGTCATTTTTAGCTTTCAAGATGACATTTGTGTTCAGCATACTCTGGCAAAATTTTGAAATTGTATTTCCAACACTTACCTTACTTACTTAAAGGGCTCCTGACCCTTGGAGAGAATCTGCCTGAGACACGGCTGCCTTCCATCATCTGCGATCCACGCACGCTGCTTCCAGTTGTGAAGACATCCGCGACAGCTTGGTCTTTATACTGGCGGCGGTACGGTATTTTTTGCCGTCTCGAACCTAGGGCCGAGATTCGAAGATTCTCTTGACTGGAGCGTTGTTGTCCATTCGCTCGATGTGGCCGAGCCAATGTAGTCGACGTGTCTTGGCTTTTTGGACTACATCGTTCGCGATTGTATCTTCTCCTCCATTCGCCCTCTTCGAATATGGGACCTTATATCCGGCGAAGTATTTTTCGCTCAAAGGTACCCAATATTTGCTCTGCTTTCTTACTTGTCGTCCAGCACTCGGCGCCATAAAGCAAGACTGGTAAGATGAGAGTTCATTAATTTGGTCCATCGAGTTAGGAGTTTTGAACCCAATTGTTTTGCCAAACCGAAGTAGCAGCGGTTTGCTAAGGTTATTCTTTGTCGGATCTCCACCAAGGTGTCATTTGTGGGATTTATGTTTGCTCCGAGGTAAGTAAACTCCTTAACTACCTTAAGTTGTAGTCATCAACAGTGACGTTCTGAGCAGATAATTTTTTGTTTATTGACAACATGTACTTAGTCTTGTCCTCGATTAATTCAAGACCTATTCGCTTCGCCTGCTCTTGGATGGATTTGTGAAAGATAGTGCCTTCCGTGTTTACACCTGCCCTACGCACTACGAGAATCTGCTCCAGCACAATATTGAAAAAGTCACATGCCAGCGCATCTCCTTGCCGGAACCCGGTGCATGTTTGGAAAAGTTCAAAAGACCTGTTTCCAAGTTGAATAGAGCATCGCGTGTTTTTCAGCGTTGCACGACACATCTGGATAAGTTTTGACGGTATCCCGAATTGGGCCATCGCTTGGTAGAGCTCAAGACGATGAATGCTGTCGTAAGCGGCTTTAAAGTCGATGAAAATGTGGTGGGTTTCGACTTGATACTCGTTGGTCTTTTCCAGGATTTGCTTTACTGTGAAAATTTGGTCTATTGTCGATCTGCCGGACCGGAAGCCACACTGGTACGTGCCGATTAGCGTGTTGCAGAAAGGTTTCAGACGTTCACACAATACATTGGATAGGATCTCATATGCGACATTTAGTAGGGATATGCCTCGATAGTTCTTACAAGACATAGGATTACCTTTTTTGAAGATGGGGCATATAGAGCTGATACTGCAGTCGTCGGACATGCTTTCCTCTATCCATACTTGGCTGATGACTTGCATGTGCATGCACCCTACTTAGATATCGCCTCCGTATTTAAAAAGTTCAGCTGGGAGGCCATCAGAGCCAGCGGCTTTGTTGTATTTAGTTTTCTGACGGCTGCGCTACCTTCTTCAATACTATGTGGTGGTATTGGTTCGTCATTGACTGAAAGCGGGTTCTCTTCTTGCCCTATTACTCTCTCTGTTTGCTGCCCGTTAAGCAACTGCTGGAAGTGTTGCTTAAGCACATCAACAATTCCTTGCGTTTCGGTGACTAGGTTACCTTCGCTATTACGAAGAGCCTGTGTTCCGGGTTTGAAGCCAGCTGCCAGCTGCTTGGCTTTTCGATAGAAATTCCGTATGTTGTTGCGCTCACAGGACTTTTCGATATCCTGGAACTGAGAGGCTTCGTGGTCCCTTTACTTTTTATGCAGAATTTTCTTCTCTTCCCTTCTTCTGACCCGGTACTCCTCTCTTGCTGCTCTTGTGTATTTTTATGTGTATTTCCAACATCAGAGCTCAATTCGACAATATCAAAGAGTGTTTCGTTCGTGTAGAGGCTAGTGTAGCTGATGACCTCAATTTATCGATTTGACGCCGTGCACAGGAAATGTAGCTAGTCTTTGAAATATGTGAACCATTTTGCGAAAAGATCTTGGCCTATGAGCTTACAAGATTCAATTGATGCAACAATTGAAGCCAAACGGCAATCATTTACCCGTGATTTCAGTACTTGGGCCCTAAATCAACTGGAAATGGATCTTCTTTTTTTTGATCGCAAAAATGTTTCCAGCGACGATGTGCATTTCTGGCTTAGTGGGTATACAAACAAACTAAATTGTCACATTTCGACTTTATAGCCATATTTATGTGCTCCAACATCTTGAGCTCATTCAGCAAGCGGTGTTTACGTTTGAGGAACGGACTTGATATTTGTCTCATGCAGGCAGACAATGTATGCATTTTCGTTTAACTTTTATTCTCATTTTCATCATTATCCAAGGCATACTCCTGATCAACTTAAAATAGTGGCACAATACAAACCTTAAAGTAGTTTTCAAACTTTCACGAGGAACTTACCCCATGGAATTAATTTCGGATTGAATTTGAATTCAGTCCTCAATCGAATTTTTAGTACGTTCTTTTTGAACAAAGTATAAGAAAAAGAATTACGTCAGTCAGTACCAAGTGTCCAAGAACCACCTCCACAGCTACAAAAAAGCCTTCATTGTCCGCTTATGCCATGTTTTTAGAAAAAAACCACCACTCATGCTTTCTCACCGGTCTCCCCAATTAATATCTGCTCAAATCTCAATGTGGGCGCCAACAATTTTCAATAACCGACTACGACTCAATAAGCCTAACATTGAACATGCAGTCAACTAAAATTACCGAAAATCCATAAAAAGTGCATAAACTTCCATACCCGCCAATTGAACTAAATACTTGCAATGCTAAGCTCTCGAAACAGTAGCTACACTACACAGCAACATACCTTAAATGTGCCCTAGTTCCATTCCCGCCCACAAACAACACTTTTCCACATAAAAAGCTAAAATTCAAATTCCATTGCTCAAACATGCCCACTTAATGTTCCCCGGAACGCAAAATGATTTGCATATCTCCCGCATCAGATCGCGTGGGTCAACGCCGACCAACCGACCAACGTTGGCTCTTTCCAGTCTCTGAATTTTTATATCACTTTTATTAATTTGTAATTATGTTGTTGTGAATGAAGTTGAGCCAAAGAGCCATTCATCATTCCACTCAGCGACTCATTAACTTAATCAGGAATCATGTAGCTGCGAATTAAATAGTTTTTCTTTTGATTTGATTTAATGGTTTTAATGTTTTTTTTTTCTGTTTGTTGTTCACAGCGAATCCCTTCAATCAGAACAAACAAGATCATCCTCCAGCGAGAACCTGCCTTTCAGCATATCCCGCCTGCTGTCGAAGCCCTACGAGAACAACAACAAAAGTCCGGATAAAGACCTAAACATAGTCGACAGTGATGCTATGGCGGCGTATAAATTAGCGACTAGCATTGCATCGACGCCGTATAGTAGCGCTGCTACTGCCCTCTATTCGTATCCACATTTATATCCTTCCGGTCATGTGCTACGAGTGCCACCACAACGATCGCCATTGACATGGGCGCTACCTCCACTGCATCATGCGGCGTTAGCGCATCAAGCTGTGAAGGATCGCTTGGCAGGTGAGTTCTTCAAATAACTTTGTGTGTGTGTTTGTATCAGAGTTAATGATCCTTGAGAAATGGTGGCAAGTAGCATTCTAACGCAGACCTAGTATTTGTATTCGTGCTCATGTTAGGTCTATGACACGCAATTTGATTGTACGAAGGGAGAATGGAGTTTCTGGTTATAGTCGGACATTTTATTAAAATGCAATACAGAGTTGAATCTATTACATATTGTACGCTTTTATTGATGGAAATTAAAAAGGGTTTACACTTCCGAATCCGATTTTAAAATGACGGTGTAAAGAAATGTAAATACTCGTGTGTAGGTTCTTGGGCTTGGATTGAGGAAACTTTTGTAAATTTCTTCTTCTTAATGAAGAAAGTATTGTCCATTCAGTTGAATGACTTTCAACATTTGTACTACATTGTGTTGCACTTATACTCAGGCTAATTCTCTGCGGAATTTTATGGATCGAGTTTTCGAAGGACATCTACCTAGATATCGGAGCCAGTCTATTCATTTTATCTATGCTGACACACATTTTACACATTTCTAGGAAACGTAAAATTTGAATTTTCATCTTGCTTGGTCTACAAGCATAACTTGGTAGTCATTACAGACAACGGAATGGAAATGTAAAGCATGTGCTTTAAATATTGGGAAACGCTGTAGTATTCTTAAATCACTTCAGTTCTATCACGACTTAAGTACTCGTATGTATATGCATACATGGGAATTATTTGTTTGTGCTGAACTATTGATAGTGGTGTTTATGTCCTTTTAGACTCTGGTACTCGTATCTCTAGTAGCATTGTAGCTCTTGCAGTCTCAAATCTAGAAAATAACATCTATTGTAAATCTACCTTTTATTTCGCCCATGTCCGGTTGCGGAGACGCTGTCGAATTTTAAGAAACCATTTCTTTTGAAGTCTTTTTTTTTATAATTTGTGGGCACTCAAGGGGTTATATTTTTACACACAGTGAAATACATTTGAAAGTATAGATAGAGGAAGAGAGAAAGATCTGGTGTAGTGGTTTTGAAGTTCAGTTGTTTATGCTTCAGAAAAACTCCGGGGTTGGCGTCCAGATAACTGGGGAGATTTTTGTTATTTTTTGTCTTTAGCTTCTGATTCACAGTATTTTTTTTCCCCCGATAACCGATGTCATAGGCAAATCACCATCAACAGAGTAAACAATTTTTCCAGCCATATGACCAATCTACTGCCAGTGTTATGCCTTCGCAGTAGTGTTTACATAAGCCTTCGGCATTGATGGGACTGACTTTATATATTTCATGAGAAATAAATAAATACTTGCTGACATTAGGATTTGAACCATGAACCATTTGCGTGGCAATAGACGACGTTACCACTACACCATTGCCACACCGTGTGGTCAAGTTATGATTGGATCAAACGTTGTCGGCATCCAAAAGCCTTAGAACGTGATTATTATTAATTGCCTTGCATTTATCGAAATCACTTTGTATTCACTAGCACTCATTTAAACCAATGAAGTCATTGAAGTAAGTTAAGTTACTGAAGTTTTGATATTTGTTGGAAACGGGTCTAAATTGGACTGCCGTTTATCGATGTAGATGATTGTTTTTGTATCGTAGAAAAAATTTCTGATCTCACTTCAGTGACTTCAATAACTTCAATGATTTCAATGCTTACAGCTGATAGCAAAATGACTTCAACGAAACGCAATCGAAAATGATTACATTGCTTTGATTTCAAGCTTTTGAATGCGGTGTTCGAGCTTCACGCTAAACACAGACTAGTAAATTTAAGCAAATTGAGGGAGCCATCAGATAACGTGCGAGTTATACTGAAGTTTTTAATGAATGGAAGCTTTATAGATTAGAGGATTAAAAAAAGGTTTGCATCCAAGGCATCTAAAGAGTTCTCCAATAGGGACGGGTAGATGTTAAAATTGAATAAAACAAGTTGTGTGTCAGATATCAACGAATTTTTTTTCTTTTATTTGAAAGGCATTATGTGTGAAATATTACATCGTTCAAATGCCCGCTCCGGCTTCGCTGGGTGGCGCGCATCCATGTCGTCCAATTTTCAATGACTCTAGTAGCGCATAGATGAGGCTGAATTGGAGCGATGGCACGGGTTATCTTGACTTTGATAGCACCGGCCGTTTGCGGATTATTGGCATAGACCTGCGACTTAAGGAAACCCCATAACACAAAGTTTAACGGGGTTAAATCGCACGATCTCGGTAGCCAGTTCTCGTCGCTTCTGCGTGAGATAACCATGTCCTCAAATCGCTCACGCTAAATGTCTATTATAGCATCAGCTGTGTGGCACCGAGTGCCGTCCTGTTGGAACCACATATCGTTCAGAGTACCTACAAACATCCGTATCGGATAACCCTAGTCTCATGGCATGCTTCCTTAGGAGATAGTGGCCAGAGAGTATTCCTATCGCTGTTCTTAGCCTCGATCTATCTAACTTAATTATCTCCCCAGATTTTCTGCGATCTTACACAGGCCACAAGGCCTTAGACACCCTGTGACCATCTAAGTTTCACCATCTTAGATTAGCCGTGTCAATGATTTTATCCCGGATAATTCCCTTGGCCACGCACCCTGGTGCTTTAATACTACCAATTATATCGCTACGTGGGAACCCCGCTCCTCTTTTAGCCAGCGCGTCGGCTTGCTCGTTGCCTTCGATATCGCAGTGTCCAGGTACCCAACATAATCTGACTCGGTTCTGCGTACATAATGCCCTTAGCATTGTGCGGCAATTTCTGATTAACTCAGATTTGGTGACTTAAGACTTTAGCGCCTTTAGCGCAGCCTGACTGTCAATGTAGATGGCGATATTCTTATCGGATATTGATCCCATCTCAAGTAATTCCGCAGATTTAAGTACAGCTTAAGAACCTCTGCTTGGAACACACTGAAAGTCTCAGGGCCACCTGTAGATTCGTATCTCTCGAGTAAATACCTGACCCCGTGCCCTCACTGGTCTTAGAACCATCTGTGTATATTGCAATCTCGTTATGGCCAGAGACTGTCTTCCTTTGCCAGTCCTCTCTAAAAGGATAAAGTACTTCGTATGGTGTGTCGTAGTCTAAGGTGCCAAGTATATCGCCCGATTCGTCAGGGATTCCGGAAAAAGATTCCTTGAGAATAGAGCTGTGTCCTATGTTATTAGTCCTGAAGAGACCAACGTTAGTGAGCCGAAGCGCACTGTTGCCCACTTGAAATTTGATTTGTAGGTCTAATGGTAAGAGATACAGGAAGATCTCGAGTGCAGTCGTAGGTGTTGTGCGTAGAGCACCTGTGATGGCAATGCAGGCTGATCTTTGTACCATGGCCAAAATATCCCGTGTGTTTTTCGTATTCGTTGCCTTCCACCACACAAGAGCCCCATACGTAAGGATGGGGTCTACCATGATGTATAGCCAGTGCATCATTGCGGGCTTCAGGCCCCATTTTTTTACCCGCGGTCCGCTTAAAGATGAAGAGAGCATTATATGCTTTGCGGACTCGTTCCTGTATGTTAAGTTTCCAATTTAGTTTCGTATCCAGCATTATACCAAGATATCTAGCGCGATCCGAATGGGAAAGCTCCACCCCTGCTAGCTTAGGTAGTTTGAAGGGTGGTATCGGTATCTTGTATTTTCTACTGAAGAGTACCAATTCAGTTTTATCCGGGTTGACGTGTAGTCCACACCCCCTAGCCCATTTTTCGAGACTATTAAGAGCTGATTCCACCATTTCACTTAATGTATCAAGGAACTTACTCAGTGACTTTCTGCGGATGAATTGCCACTTGGTGGACCTCGTGTGGATTGGCATCATCCCAAACCCGGCAATTTTGCTTGTTGACATACCCGCTCATCAAAAAATGGGCCTCGTCGCTGAACATGATAAAATGGGCGCAATGCGCGCACTGTTGCCACAAGAGAACACTCATTTTAATAATAAAGTTTTATTATTTGCACGTGCTGTTTTTTTACCATGGTAATTTGTCTTTAGTGTCTGAAAAATAAAAAATAGGAAAATGATCAACAGATAAAACAACATGGCCGCCATGAACTGTCAAAATCAAGGTCAGGGTTAGTATGCTTACTAAACATTGACAAGCCTTCATATTCTTCTATGCCGACTCCATTAATTTCTAGATTGGCCACAGTAGTATTCTGCTTTAGAGACAGAAGAAAGTACTGGGTTTTTTGGCACGTTGAATTCAAATCTGTTTTTGGCACCCAATCCATGATAACATCAATGTCCGAAATGAGCTCAATATCGCTGAAATTACACAGCATGAGACCTTTGCCTGGGTGTTATTAATGAGTAAACAAAGTAGAAGAGTACTGTCATCCGCAAACAAATGGATTCGATTCTTAGTATCTTGTAAAGAGAAAGTCATTGGTATAAATAAAAAACAGGGTTGAATATAGAACAGAGCTTGGGGAATACGAGGGCAAGGTGAAAAGTTTTCGGCCTGACAATGAAAGACTGCGATTTTCAGTTAAAAAATGATTTTATTTTTCTACATAATCTCCCTTGACTTCAATACACTTAGTCCAGCGTTTCTCAACCTCAGTATTCCTTCTCAGAAGTGAAAGTCTGGAAGGCTGTGAAAATATTCATCTACGGCCCTCTCAACTTCTGCATTGGATGCGAAGCGCTTCCCAGAAACAAATTTTTTCAAGTTTGGGAACAGATGGAAGTCTGAGGGTGCCAAATCAGGTGAATAGGGCGGATGGCCGAGCAAATCGTACCCCATATCCCGCAGTTTTCCCATCGCCAACGCACACTTGTGTACAGGTGCATTGTCCTGGTCTAAGATGATTTTTTTCTTCTTCAAGCCAGGCCTCTTCTCGCGAATTTTGGCATGCAGCTGGTCAAGAAGGTTGGAGTAATATTCGCTTGTAATTGTTCTGCCTTTCTCAGGGTAATCAATTAACAGGATCCCTTTCGCATCCCAAAACACACTGGCCATGGAGCTTTCCGGCAGATGCGATCGACTTCGCTTTCTTTGGTGCTGAACCACCGGCTTCCACCCATTGCTTCGACTGCTGTTTCGTTTCTGGCGTGTAGTGGTGGACCCATGTCTCATCCATGGTGACAAATCGCCGCACAAAATCGATCGGATCCCTATTGATCATTCCAAAGATTGCCGCGAAAATCGTTTGCGCATTTGCTTTTTATCGGCATTCAGCAAATGCGGCACTCATCTTGCGCAGAGCTTTCGCATCCCTAAGTTTTTGTGCAAGATGTTTCACACCCTCTCTTCCGATATACACACAGCCTAAGCTATCTTACTCACCTTCACTCGCCTATCGTCCAACACGATATCATGCACTTTTTCGATGGTTTCGGGCGTGGTTGCGGTTTTTGGCCGTTCTTCACGTGGGTCATCTTCGAGGGACGTGCGACCACGTTTAAATTCAGCTGCCCACTTTTCAACGGTTGACATGGAAGAAGCAAAGTCCCCGTAAACTTTTGTCAACTTTGGATGAATTTCCTTAGGGGTTAACCCATCCAAAACGAAGAATTTTATGACCGCACGATATTCAAGTTTATCCATTTTAACGAAAAACTCGCAAGACGTCTACTGCAAAAATTCGTGTAAGCAAACTACTTGAGAGAACAAGTTGAAACTTGTCATACGAACTAATGAGAAGTGCATCCAGGCAGGAAACATACATTTTTGGTGCTTGGAACGCTATCTCTACGTCAGGCCGAGAACTTTTCACCTTGCCCTCGTAGCAGCATTGCTTGAGAATGGGTTAAAACTATTGTGTAATGCAACTATCTAATACAACTTTTACTGATCGACTTTAAAAAAAAAACTCAACGAAAAAAACAAGCGCAATTCATTCCAAGAATAAGTTGCCAACTTCATAAGCTTGTCTATGAGGGAAGAATGACAAATTTTTAGTAACTGAGGGCGCTTTAAATTGGAATTGGAAATCGGGGATAATAGCCAGATTTCGAGAATAGGGGAATTTGGCCTCTTTAATATATTACGAAGAAATAGAAACATTTTGCCAACCCAAACATCTACTTTCAATGGAAACCGCAATAAGATTGCTGGAAAATGCCTAAAAGTTAAAATTTAATAATCCTACTCTTGTTTGTGTTAAATACAAAAACAACGACTGTACCTTTATCGATTTTTCCTTCGTCATTGAACGCCGATGAAAAAAAATTGTAATAAGAACTGAAGACAAAAAAGGTAATTCAATATATAACTGGTGGGCCATCTAGTGATTTCTTTTTAAATCATAGGTTATTTTGACACTGATAGCTGTTTCCCGCTCGAAATCTTGACAGAAAGTCAGTATCACATCTCCGCGGAACGAAATGAGTCGCTTTATGCATGAACAACATTGGGAAATATTGAAAACTTATTTCCAAAGTGAGTGCTGTGTAGCCCAAACAGTGCGTTTTTTGAAAAGAAGTTTTGGCCGAAATGAAGCACCCACCGCGCCTGCTTTACGCAAGTTTGTGCAAAAAGTTCGTGAGACTGGTATGCTAGTGGACAACACTCATGGTCCCCGTCGTCGTACGGTGTGCGCAGACGAAAAAATGGCTGCTGTAGCCGAGAGTGTGAGACTCAATTCATGAACATCAACTCGTCATCAATCTCAACAGCTCAACATTTCACGCACTAGCCTGAGTAGAATTCTGCACAAAGATCTGGGATTATTCGCTTACAAGGTCCAATTGATTCAGCAATTGAAAGCGCACGACCATCCCCTTCGTTATCACTTCACAGTTTGGGCCTTAGAGCAGCTTGAATTGGACAACGATTTTGGGCGAAAAATCATCATCTTTGACCCCTTTGGACTTTTTTTTGTGGGGAACCGTGAAGGACCGATGTTATGCCAACAATCCGGAAACGATTCAAGCACTTAAGGCCAACATCATCCAAGCAATCCGTGAGCTACAGCCCGAAACCATCAACAAGGTCTTGGAAAATTGGAGTGATAGAATGCGCTACTGCGAAGCCAGCGGAGGCAGCCACTTGAACGACGTTGTGTTCCATAATTAATGGGAATGTCTACTCTTACAAATAAAGCCATAATACATGGAAAGAATTTCATTTTGTTCATTTTATTGCATTTCTAAAAAGAAACTTGTAGTTGGCCCACCGTGTACATATGTATGTAGGAATTTATCTATGTATTTCCATACGCATGTATATACCTATGCATATATACCAAATAAGCGGGTGATAGCTAAAACGTCATTGAGCGTTACTACTGCCAAGTTTTATAAGGATGTTAGGTCGGTTTCTTTGTTTTGAAATAGTCTCTGGTTTTTTTTTTGTCTCTAGTAAAGTGGAACTATAGTGGGCGCCGTGGCGTAAGTGGTTAGTGTGTCGGATCACTACGCGTGAGGTTCCGAGTTCGAATCCTACAAAACACCAAAAAGTTTTTTCACGGTCCCACCTCTCGCGAGCGTCTGACAAACATCCGAGAGTATTGTTGTCTCGAAAAAGCTTCTCAAATCGCCGTTCGGATACGGCACTAAACTGTAGGTCCCTTCCATTCGTGTGAAAAATATAACGCACACAACATGAGTGGTTGCGAGAAGCTAGGCCCTGGCACTTAAAGAGCTGTTGCGCCAAATATTTATTTTTATTTATTTTTTTTAAAGTGGAACTATTATCCCCTACTTTAGCCTTGATGATGACCCAAAGTGCACCAGTTATTCTCTGCTGATGATGGAGGCATCATAAATGAAGATCATATTACCCTGCAATAAGCACTTGACGTATGGGTTAACGTTCCAAAGATATTGCCAAAGAGAGGCAGGCGTAAAAAACTCTTGGATATGGATCACACAAATCCAACAACACCAGTATTTGGTTTGCCTCAGCGACGAAGTGATCCATTATCGGGAGGTGGATCAGTAGGTAGGAATGCAGTTTAGTGGGATGGTTATGATCGCTTGAGTACAGATCATAACTTCGACGAAATAGGAAGAAGAAGAGAAGCAGCGAATTCGACATAATTTTCGAAGCCTCTTGCCGGCACTTCTTTTTTTTTATAATTTTGCTCCAAGTAGTTGAAGATCCTGACTCATTTGTCAAAATGAATTTGGAAATGAAGCAAGTATAGTATAGTTTATATTCTGTGAAAACTAATTTTTACTTACATGTACATATGTGTTGTAATATCGTCATAAAT
The DNA here is from genome assembly GCA_945910035.1 of Brachypalpus laphriformis. Taxonomy (NCBI): domain Eukaryota; kingdom Metazoa; phylum Arthropoda; class Insecta; order Diptera; family Syrphidae; genus Brachypalpus; species Brachypalpus laphriformis. The sequence goes on from OX246754.1 coordinate 287,539,076, forward strand.
CGTGTTTGAGGTAAGACGATATTCTAACTGCATCAACCCGAAATCATGAACAAATATAGATTTCCCAGCGAAGGTTGCAGTTTTGTTTGTATTTCCATGGGATTGCATGCATTTTATTTATTTATTTGTTTAATCTTACACTGTAAGATACAATATCTTTTAAAATAGTGCAAGCTTCAGTATTATAATACATACAATACTATTAGTGGATATTTCCATTTATGTTACTAAGTTAAAAGAAAAATAATAATAATAAAATAAAATTACAACTTCTAGATATAGAAAGTAAAAAAGGAAACAAAAACAATTCAAAAAGGATAATAATATTAAACCAGCAAGTTATTGCAATTTAAATTTAAATTCGACACCTATTAAAACCAATCATCATTATCAAAGCACCTCCAAGTGCTGTTTGAGTCTCATCTTAACCCTTTCGGTACTTCTTTTTTGTTGTAAGGGTAAAAAATATATATTTTTTTTTTTTCTTTCAGATGTTACTGAGGCTTCTAGTAACAACATTGAAAAAGAATCTTTGTTTAGTATCGGTTCTAAAGTGATTTTTGCGATCGTTGCCATAGGGCAACAACTATCTGAAATGGTAACAAAATAAATGAAAAATTCGATATAACTCAACATATAGGCGCTCACGAAAAATTGGCGTTCAGGTATTAAAAACGAGTAGCGTACTGTAACAAAATTATAACTTCTAGTAGAGCGCAGAAAGCGAATTTTATGATAAAGGTAGGAAGGTTTGTTTGCATTATATTGTGAAGCTGGGTTAACGATCTGAATGTAAAAAGGTTCTCGAGAGTGTGGCCATGGATTGATTTGGAAAGGAGGAAATATGATCATACCGCCGCGCGCCGTCCGTAAATATACCGTGCAACACTATTGTAAACAACATTAAGTCTTCGCGTGTGGTCATAGTCACAGTTGGAAAAGATTTCAGATCCGAACAATAAAACAGGAATAAGCAAGGTTTTATCAAGTATCATCCTTGTTTTTAATGGAGTTATACGCTGAGCAGCTAATAGCATACGAAGACCTCCGTAAACCTTTCCTATAGTCAATCTTATATGATCATTCCACGTAAGCGTTTTGTTGAAAGTTATACCAAGATTTTTTGCAGAATTGACGAACTCTGCGGTTGCACTATTAAGACGTATTTGAGGAAAATACGATGTATCGATAGGCGTCCTTGAGATTACCAGGCATTTTGATTTGGCCGGATTTAGGTAGAGACCATTTGACTGCGACTAGTTTAGTATCTTGTGAAGATTCACTTCGCATGTCACATTTTCAATCAGACCCAATGGGCAACTATTGCATAGCTGAACATCATCAGCATACATATGAATAGTACAGTGTAGTGAGAGTGAAGGGAGGTCATTTATATACAATGCGAAGAGAAGTGTGCCCAGTATTGACCCCTGAGGGACACCTCTATTTAATAGTAGGAAGGCAGATACGGAGTTATTGGTTTGTTTTGTAAGCATTTTTTGGTTGCTACTTAACTTTTGTTGTTACCTAGCTTTGGGGGTTTACACTTGTCTCGATCCCACAATTAAGGAATGCGGTCAACCTATGAGGTCTGAGATATCAGACCGCCCAAGATACGGAGTTATTAGCAACAACTGCCTGAGATCTTCCATTTAAATATGAGGAAATTAGGTTCCTAGAAGGTAACGAAAAATAGAATTGGTTTCTAAGATTACTACGTAGAATATTGTGGTAGACCGTGTCGAAAGCTTTGGAAAAATCTAAGAGAGTGAGGAAGGTCACTTTGTCATCATCAACAGCTTGTCTTATTTCTTCCACCACATTTATGAATGCCGTAGTACAGCTATGCTAAGGACGAAAACCGGACTGATTGATGCAAAGCGTATTATTGTTGTTCAGAAAATCACGCATCTGACGGTTCACAATCCTTTCAAGCATCTTGGATATAAATGGCAAATTAGCAATAGGTCTGTACTCATTACTATTCTTGAGAATAGGTACGATTTAATTGAGTTTCCAAGCAGTCATAAAAATCGTATTGAAAAGATGAGTTATGTACTTTAAGGTATAAGGAAGTGTAGCTTTCTTAAAAACTGGGTGGATTTGATCAAATCCCACAGAATTTTACTTAACAGATATGGAACTTTCCAAAACGTCTGCTTCGTCAACAGCTGTAAAACTAAAACCAGTAGGGAAACGCTCATCAGTGATGTAATGCTGAATACACGAAGGGGGCAAGTTATTATCAATACCTAAGGAGGCAAGAGAAGTAAAATCCTGATTCAACTCATTGCCGTCAATATTAAGGAGATTTCTGTTAACACGTTTTCTCATGCCGATATCTCTCAGATTTTTCCAAAGCTTACGTCCACTGAGAGAAGAATCTAGTCTTGTGGCATAATAGCGTGTTTTAGCTTCGCGTATTTCGAATGTAACCCTATTCCTCAAAACACGGTATACGTTTAGGAGCACATCAAGTCTAAATCAATTCCAAGCCTTATAAGCCTGACTGCGCTTAGCGATGTTAATTTTTTTATGAGATTTTCGACACCGAACAGAGCAAAAGTATAGGTATACACAAGGGATACCAGTGACAAGGTAGATAGTCGGACTAGAGATTTTTTTGAAATTAAATAAATAGGCACACAGATGCGAAATAATAAGGATCACTATCAACTACATAAATGGATTGTGGCAGGGGTTGGCATGTGACTGAGAAGCAAAAACTCGAGGAAAAATGGATAGTTACCATACACTCTTTCAAGTAGAAATTTATTGAATCGGAAAACGTGTTTAAGTCAATCTCAACAGGAATTATAGCAATTTTTTTTAATATAGTCAATACTCAATAGTTTGAGTTTTTTTTTTTTTTTTCTGAGAATGTCCCTTATAAGCTCGCTCCAATGTCAAATTATTGTTGCACCCTATTACCTACTCAAACTTTAAGTATTCATATGAAATAAAAAAGTATGTCGTTTATGGGTCCTATTGTCTACCGGACCGACATCAGATATGATCAAAGAACTTGGATAATGTGGAATTCTTTCCAGTTTCAGTTGCATCTAGTGACCTCTCTAATAACGATTTGTTCTGAATGTTTCTCACACAGTGACGCTACTCGCTAAAGATCAATCAAAGAGGTTACTGCAAATAAACTACCTCGGATAGTCGTTAACTCGATTGAAACGGGCTCGGTTAAACCGGGTTTTATTGCGTAGTAAATAGGAAGGAGGCGCCGTGGCGTAAGTGGTTAGTGTGTCGGATCACTACGCATGAGGTTCCAAGTTCGAATACCAGAAAACACCAAAAAAGTTTTTTCACGGTCCCACCTCTCGCGAGCGTCTGACAAACATCCGAGAGTATTGTTGTCACGAAAAAGCTTCTGAAATCGCCGTTTCGGATTCGGCATTAAACTGTAGGTCCCTTCCATTCGTGTGAAAAATATAACGCACACAACATGAGTGGTTGCGAGAAGCTAGGCCCTGGCACTTTAAAGAGCTGTTGCACCATAAATTTGTTTTTTTTTTTTTATTTTTAAATAGGAAGGAGCTTAGTCAACGACGATCGGAATGACCTTTGATCTCACAATCTATACCTTTTATGCTTATTGTAGCCTTAGCACATACATATATTTACTGCAGTGTAAATATCACTTTGCTTAAGTAGAAGCCATAATTAAAAGTTTTCTTCAGCCTAACATTTCCATGCATCTGCTCATTACGTTTATCTATGAAATATTCACCACTCTACATGTCTAAACCACTTCCATAGTTCAATGTAACCACCATACAAGATCGTTAATTTTAATTTCCCATTAATTATATTCCAAGTCAATTGTACACAGCAAACAAATAAACATATGCCCCGCTTCACTCTTGTAAAACCAATCTAAATTCCAACACTCAGCAAATATCTAAAACCAACTCAATTTTCCATCCATTTATGCACCACATTCCAGCCGAATGAGTCCTTAAACAGTAGCGCTACCTCTACACCATACCCGATCATTACTCGATCTCGCCGATCCATTGATTAGGATCGGCACGCAAAAAACCAAAAACACCATCCAACCTCACGCATCAACAGCCATACCCCTGCCACCGGGTCCCAGTGACTCCAACACTAATAAGGATGATCAGAGAATACTCTTAACCGGGACACAAGCAGACAACCACCGCAAAGATGACGTGGTCCAGAATATTAAATGAGAGAGATTTTAATCCGCCGCTGGGTGTCCATCTATCGTAGTTGGCTCGTCGTTAATTTTCTCCTCGTTCTCGTGTGTATGTGTGACCTGTTCCAAGTGAGGGAAGTCTTCTGGAAAAAAGTCCAGTAGCAGTGGCAGTCTATGCCCCCCTCTGGTAATCACCTTTTAATATCCTTCAGTCCCCCACCTGCGGGGGTAACAGCCGCAACGGCAAAGTATAAAAACGTGTTCGCCTTTCAAATTGTTGGCCATGTCCACCACCCCGAAGAGGATGCTTCTACTAATTTGTTTACATTATGAGCTTCACTTGTTATTCATTGGGGCTGCTGTGGTAGTGGTGTGTGCAGACCCTGTTTGGATGTTACTCCACTTAAGGGAACAACACGCCTGACAAGGGCTGCAGGAAGCGCGATCTGCATCACATCTCACCTGGACAGAGACCACCGAACCACTTATTCCGCGCCGCCGCCACTACCAACTCGTTGCCACGCCGCGCCGCTGTCAAGGCAATGCCGATACTTGAGGTATTTTAATTAGGTGGTTAACATGACTTTTTAATTTCTGCAAAAAGAATTAATTACTCGCTGGGCGGTCCGCGGCAGAGTGGTTCCGTTTGAATTTGATTAGCGGGTGTGTGTTGTGTGGACGGATGGACGCTTACAGTCGGTCCCTTATCGCGCGCGGCCATTAAAGACCGGTGAAGCGAGCCTGAAAGGAGGAAGACGAATTACCTACCTGGCGTGTTGCTTTTAATTTATTGATTGTTAACTGCCTGTCGCTGAATGTCGTCGTTGTCGTCGATGTGTATGCAAAAAGCTTCACTTTATCCGCGCACCGATTACGTGTAGCCCACTCCCTTAAGAGGCTTTTAGTTAACTCCACCGACAGACCGCGGCGGCGGCGGCGATATCGATATGTGTCACTCGATTGAGTTTCGTTTTTCACTTTTCATTTTGGGACCAGTGTTGATAAGGTGGCGCCTCTTTTTGGTGATTATATGCAGCTCCCGACATCGCTAAGGTAGACCTTCGTTCTTATGTTACTGTGTAATAAAAATTTAAATTTCGATGTCAGTTACATGCAGCGAGATTTTATGACGGTTCCATCTAAGCGTGGACAAGGTTAACATGCAAGATGCTTCTTGCCAACGGTTAATGGACGCTTGTGATGAATTGTTGTAAACCAATTTCATTGTTTTAATTAAAATTGGAATCAAGTAGCCGCCAGAAGCTGTTGTAATTGTAATTAAAGACTTTTTAGGGGCCACTAGTGGTCTTAATTTTATTGGTCGCGGTTGAGACATGTTCGTATAGTATACGTATAATTGGAGCATTTTATATTGGAAAAGCCGCATGTTTAGTTTTTTTATTGCAAGATAAAGTAAAATGCCACAAGCACATGACTGAGAAGTTTCATAAAACTATCTATAATGGTCTGTTTATCAGATGCTGATCCATGTAGACAGATCGACGAATTAGTCAATCAGTTGGATTGGAAGGACTTTAGCATGCGTGAAATTGATTTTGCTAGTTGTATAGGGGCACTGGAGGGTGTTAAAAGGAAAGCTTAAGCCAGTTTGACGTTAGACGTAAAGACATTGAAGTCCAGAGAAAAAAATATTTTTACACATTTATAATATTCTCAATAGTAAAAGAACTATTATGATACAGTCCATATGCGTACTAATGTGTACACAAGAATTATAGTTATGGTAGAGAAAATGCAGCCGGTCTTAATTAGGTACCCCTTAATTCTTGCTCGTAATAGGCTGAGTTCACATTGATTTTAGAAAAGTTTTTAGTATTCAGATTCTTGCTGGAAGACTCTACCCCACTGATAGATTCCCGCAGTTCCAATATCTTTTTGGCCTCGCCTTTCTATACTTTCTTGGCAGCCTCATCGACCAAGGCTTTCTTAGTCCGATCAAGCTGCGACCTGTCTCAAACACGTCACACTCCCTGAACTGTTTAACTTTTGGCTTTGCACTCTCGAGCTTACGTCGAGCATTCTTCCTGCTAGTTGTTCGCAAGACCTCAGAGAAACTAGGAGCAGAAGAGTACTTGCTAGCTGCGCTACCGGTTTTTTCGGTATTAGTGAGAGTATCAGTCAACACAGTATGTCAGAGCGCGACGGGTCTAACGCCACATTCTGGGTTGGCTTTGACACTTACAATTCTGATCGGTTATTGCTATCGATTTTGAGTTTTGGGAAACTCGACTTTAAATTCACTTATTTTTAAGGGTCTTTCTCTTTATCTTAGTGTGTTGTTAAATTTTTAACTTTTCTGTCCTGTGCACTTTTTACATTTCTATGTGTATGATTCACTAACTTTATTGTTAACAATTTCTTCACTAGAACTGCAACAAGTACTGCATCGTACGAATTATTCACAAATATACGAAAGGCACAATGAAGACCAATTTAATAGAAACACTGAGGGAAGGAGGGTGTCTGAAGGAGGCCATCTCATCTATCATATACAATGTATGTCCCTTTATTCTTATTAAATTATATGACAAAATTCCACTTTAGGTTATAAAGTCTTCCGTTTAGCAGGTTATATTGAGATATTTCTCATTCTAATTGCGACACCCATTGTCACTTTATGGCACGGAAGACCTTAAAATGTTTGTATTATCAGTAATTGCTACTTCCTGTTGTAGTTGAAGTAACTTCACCTAATAGCATTCTACCTGAACCCCACAACTGAAATTTACGAAAAACTTGTTCCAATCTCAGTCAGCACTTTAACACACAATGCCATATCACTGCTTGCCAAAGTCGGAGGAGGGGAAGGAAAAGAAATCAATTAGTCCCAAAACAAAGTGTTTAACCCAAATCAAGTAAACAGCACACGCGACACAGTTTATGGCCGAACCAACTGAATGACTCACAAAAGTTGTCCAAACAGGAAGATTTCAAAGCAAACTAGGAAATCCCTTCGGGCGTAGGTAGAAATTCCGATATTGTGACAAGAAAAATAAAGGATTTCTTTGCGTCCTACCCGATATAGGCCACAGGGAAGAGAGATTCATTCATAACTGATGGAATGTGACAGACCTTTTAAAAGTTATTTTCGAGATAAGAGTTTTCTCTCTCGAGACACGGTGAAATTGTATCGCAGACCACTTTCCAGTGCAATGTCTTTGTGGTGCGCTGCGTCGGCGACGATTGCTCTTCTACATCATCCTGTATAGGAGCAACCTCAGTCCGCGAGTTTTTATCTTAATAGCCCGGGAGAAGTACAATTATTGGCGCCTCCGGGAGAGGTTTTATATGAATCGCGACGACTATACGCAGTCGCACACGCTCACTTGTATTGAGACAGTTTTCGTTCGCCATGTTGACACTGGCTATTAATTTGTGTATATGGCTCTGACCCTGGTACTAATGCGATATGTGGTCCAGCATTGAGTGGAGACCAAAGAAGAAAGTGAATTAGATAGGCGGACGATGCACTTTGGAGTTGCATGCAACTCGGTGGAAATTTAATGGATTTTTGCTTTATTAACACGGAAGAGGTTGTGATAGTGATTGCTTTGAAGAAGTGTGATGGAGTATTGATTTTCTGCGGCACTTCTGTACTCAATATGGGAAGAACGAAAAACAATTTGCGAAGATTGCGTTAAAAATTACATTTGGCTACGATATTGTATGGATTTTTTCGATATTTTTAAAAATAAATTCAAAGATTGGCGCCCAACTTGAGGCTTCTGGTATAGATCGCTTTTATTATATTTTATTTTGCAAATATTGTTCTTGTATGATTAGTACTTAATTTCATTTTTCAAGCTTTGTTGCTCACATTTTATGAAGATCAGAACGGACAGAATAGAACAGCGTTTCTTAACCATTTACATATATGGTTTGATGGGGTTGAATAGATTCTCTAAACTTTGACATGAGATGTGTTCAAAGCGATGCATCTGTTTGCTAAATGGTGAGGTCAGTGACTAAGGAGAAAGGTCTGGCAGAATCCTGTTTCCCTTTCAAGTCTGTTGCCTTTAGCGACATTAATCTCAACATTTCGAGAGTAGTACTACAGCTAGTTAGTTGGTTTAAAGTGCCGATTATCAAGCTCAGTGATCGTTGGTATAGAGATCGTTGCTTTTCTACATCAAAGCCAGTTATACCTTTTTGATGATCTGGTGCTGGCCAAAATACTGCCCTATATATGCTTCGGCATGGAATATGCACGTATCAAACGGCATTTGTGCCTTAATGTTGGTCATATCTCTGCTTTTCGTTCTGGAAAACGGAAAGGAAAGCTTGGTAAGCTTTTCCTATTATATGGTATCCGTTTCGATTCGCTGCGTTGCGTTCATTGTTAGTATTCGTTATTCGAAGAGAGCATTAATGGTTAACAAGTTGTTTTGGATTTGGACTGATAAAATACCATCGCCCCTTGATGTCCTAAAAGTTTTAAAAGACTCAACTAAACTATTAATTATGTCCTAATTGGACACTTTTCCAGATTTCCCGGCCGTATGTATGTAGTCCACCTTAAGTAGGACTATTTCTTTCGGCACCGCTGATTCTGCATTTGAAAAATACATATACCGTATGACAACTTCTTCTCATTGCGTAGCACCAGCTTTGTTTGTACACCATTGAACTTGTTCTTCTTCCCTTTTCAGCGAGGTTATGATCCGAAAACTAGAGATCCGAAAACTAGGGATCTCACTCCACCGCATTTCTACTGATTTGACCCATTTGACCTCAGAAAATATTTTTGTTTTTTTTTTTTTTCGTGGGTAGGTGAAAATCTTCATGAGACACTATGAGACCGTGTACTCATAGTAGTGTCAGATTTCTACTGACTAAAAACACCCTTCCCTTCGTTTTGTTTACTACGACTAAGTTGGACCTTATCAAGTAGTTTAAGGTTCAGAAGAGAATATTCGCGTGAGGTAGGTAGATTTTCAATAAAAGCACCTGCTTAAACCGTCATGACATGCGGCTTTTTGTCTAATTGCGCTAATTCGAACGGTTTCGTTCTTTGAAGTCGGCGCATAAGATTTGTCACATCCAAAGTTTGGAGTATGGCACTGTTGCAATGGCCATGAAGACGAATACGAAGCTTGCGAGCGAAGTTTTTTATTTCGTCCTCCACGGTAGCTATCCCTAAGTCTCTGTGGATATCATTGTTTCTGATATACCAGGGGGCGTTCACGATTATTCTTATAATTTTATTTTGGAATGATTGTATGAGATTCCTATTGCTTGGTTTGGTACAACTCCAGAGTTGTATACCGTACGTCCACACGGGTTTAAGCACTTGCTTATACAGAAGCAGTTTGTTATATACGCTTAGTTTGGAATATCTTCCAATTAGCCAATACATTTCTCTAAGTCGATTTTCGACTTCGTCACGTTTCTTTTTAACGTGAGGTTTCCATTTAAGTTTCGCGTCTAGTGTCATTCCCAGATATTTAGCTTCGTTTGCATGCGGTATTTGTACCGAGTTAATGAAAACAGGAAGGTTGATTATTTTCTTGTGAGTGAAGTTAACATGCGTCAATTTGGTCTCGTTAAGAACAATGCGACAAGTTTTTGTCCACTGACAGATTTTATCCAAGGCTCGTTGGAGTTTTATGGTTGCTGACTCGATTGAACTTTCCGTTGCCAGAATAGCCGTATCGTCTACAATAGCGAACGTAGCTACAATAGTGCCTTCAGTTTGTGGTATGTCCCGAGTGTACAGCAAGAATAAGATAGGCCCAAGGACACTCCCTTCCTTCCTCTTTAAAATCAGAATATTCAGTTCCGTGCTTAACGCGAAAAAGTCTGTTTTTAAGGTATGATTCTAAGATCTTATGGAGTTGCTTCGGAAGGATTCGTCTTAGCTTATAATTCAATCCATCGTGCCAAACCCTGTCGAAGGCTTGAGATACGTCAAGAAAAGCGCTAGAACAAATCTTTTTCTCCTCAAGGGCTTTTTCAATTTCGTCGGTTCTTCTATAAACCTGGTCAATTGTGGAATGCTTGATTCTGAACCCGAATTGGTGGTCAGGTATAAGGGTCTCTCTTCAATGACCGGAAGAATCCGTTTCAGTAGGAGTTTTTCAAATACCTTCGATATTATTGGTAGTAGCGATATCGGTCTATACGATTTTTTGTCATTTGGAGATTTCCCCGGTTTCGGAACCATTATGACTTCTGCGACTTTCCATTGATTTGGAACGTATAATAATCCAATAGAAGCATTTATTAAATAAAGCAATTTTAATGGTGCCTTTTTTGGTAATTCCTTGAGGATTTGTCCGGTTATTAAATCATAGCCAGGAGCTTTATTATTTTTCAGGTTTTTTATTGCCTGGCAAAGTTCTATAAATGACACACTTTTTATTCTAAGGTTGTCAGATGTCGTAGTCGTACCGGTAAAATCGTCTACCAATGTTTCTCCATCAAATGGCTTAAGAGTCTCTTCTAAGTGCTCGGCAAATAGATCCGCTTTTTCTTTGTCACCTTTTGCCCATTCGTCGTTGTTTTTTCTTATCGGTGGCGAATGTATTTGGGGTTTTTTAATTCTTTTGACAGCTTTCCAGAGCGAGTAATTAGTGGTTCTTTCGGCGGTTAAACCTTCAAGATAAGCTGAAGTCTCTCGGTTTTTTAGGTCTTGGATCGCTTTTTTAAGCTTATAGGAAATTCGAGTGGGTTTTATGCTGGGGAGCGCGAGTTTGTTGCCATATTTTGCGTGCTCTCCTCTTTTCTCGAATAAGTTCTTTTTTTTCCGGCGGATAATTAGCTTCATTGCATAGGACTTCTTTCCTCCATAAAAGTGTATTTTTCCACGCGGCATTCTGTATTGATTCAATAAATTTGCCGAGTTCATCTTCTATTTCGAAGGGTGTTTTGAGCGATACATTTAAGGCAATATTTTCTTCGCAATCAGTTCTAAAGTCGCGCCAGTTAGTTTTTTTGTTAGTTAATCTAGGCACACCTTTTACTGTCATTAGTCGGTCACTTATTGTCAAGATTACCGGCGAGTGATCTGAGAAGAGATCAAAGCTTTCTTCTACTTTCGCAAAATTTGAAGATACTCCTTTTGCTACGAAGAAGTCTATTAGGTACGGTGTTTTTGCTGTATCAGAGGCCCAATACGTCGGTTTCCCCGTCGAAAAGAAATCAACCCCGAATTGCATACCGGCTTCGTACAGAAGTCTGCCTTTCCGTGAATTGGATCTGGAACCCCAAAAGGTGTGTTTTGCGTTGAAATCGCCACCTATAATGAAATTCGGTCCAAGTGAGTCAAGGAGACGTACAAAGTCGTTACTTCTAAACGTGCATCGCGGAGGACAATAAATGGACGCGATGTTGAAATACGAGTGCCTATTCTTAACTCGAACTGCATTGTATCGATTTCAATCGTCGTATTTATGGAGTGCTCAATGCAGTCTTTAATGAATAAGGAGGATCCGCCTCTAGCTCTTCCGGAAGGGTGGTATGCGTGATAAGCACGGTACCCTCTCAGAAAATATTGACAGGCATCCCGATTTTGGATCACTCGGTTACTGAGGCGAATGAAATCCCGATGTCGTCGTTCATTGATATTGGCCTTACGTGGCAATACCAGCTGAGCCGGTCTCGCTCTATCTTTTGAACCATGGTTTCCTTAAAGTGAAGGCTTCCACGGATCTTCGAGCTTCTTATTCGATCAACTTCTGTCACTCCTGCTGTCATACGAAGCATCTTCATCTCAGCTGTCGTTAATTTACTCTCATACTTTTTATATATTGTCCAACATTGTGAACCGTATGTGAGCGCTGGACGCACAAGTGCGGTGTAGAGCCTTCCTTTCAACTTAGGTGGCATTTTTCTGTCACAGAAGATAGCGGAATTTTCTTGCCACTTCGTCTACCGTACGCTTATGTGATGATTGATGCCTTCATCAAAGGTTGCTTTGCTATTGATCATAGATCCCAGATATTTGAACTTTTCGCACTTGGGAAGCACTGTTCCATTCAAATAAATGTCTGGAATAGGCCTGAGTGGATCAGAGAACGGGCAGCACAAGTACTCTTTCTTTTTTGAACTAATGCGATACACATTTCCCTCCAAAACGTCCACCCACACATCATGTGCTCGTTGCAGGGATGCAGAATTCTCACTAATAATGACTCCACCGCCAGCAAAGAATAACTGATGTACCTTGGAGTCCATCACTTTACCTTCAAGCAGATAATCAAGTACTGTAATAATTAGCAAAGGACTTAAAACGCTTCCCTGGTGCACCCAGACTTTGATTGGGAACTCTTCGGTTACTCTAGCGGGGCATTTTACTCTTGTCTTTGCTCTTTCGTACATTTTCATGATCATCTGTACATAAGTAGGTTTCTGGAACCCCTCGATGTCTTAGCGCCACCCATATCAGATCTCGTGGTTGTCTGTCGAATGCCTTTTCAAAGTCAACCAATACAATATGCAAATCCCTTAAGGAATCACGATGTATTTCCATTATGATCCTTATACTTTGGATTGCATTTGTGGTTGATTTACCGGAGACAAACCCGCACTGATCATCAGTAAGCCGTATTATTTTTCGCAGTCGGACACCTAATACCCGCTCAAAGATCTTCTTGGTATGCGACATCAGCTTGATGGAACGGTAGTTATCACAGTTTCACGTATCACCCTTCCCTTTGTATACAGGGAGAAGGTAACTTTTCCTCAATTGATTCGGCACTGGATCACCTCTCACAAATTTGGAGATGAGAATTCTTAACCATCTGAACCCGATGTCTCCCATCTTTTTCCAGAACTCAGAGGGCATCTCATGTCGCCCAATCGCTTTTCGTTTTTTAGAGTATTTGACCGCTTCACTAACTTCTTCGACTGTAATGTCGGGTATTTCTTCACGGTTAGGGATGTCTCTTGGAAAGTATAGCCGGGGAAACTGTTCATTCAAAAGTTCTTCACAATACTGCCGAAACCTCCGCAGAATTTTGTCGTCATCCATTTGTACGCCATTTAACTCATGGTGTATAATGCGAGCTTGGAACCTCATGCGTAGTGATCCGACACACTAACCACTTACGCCACGGCACCCACTCAGTCGCTTTATCAAGAGCATTTTAAGTTTCTGAGGGGGGTTAAGTTGAATGCCATCTTAGAAAGAAAGATCGATGTGATGTATTTTCAAATATGCAGGTACATATTTCTCGTTATACTTTCAAAAAAAAAAACATATGCATATTGCAGGTATTTTGTATTTAAGGTCGTAAACTTAAGATGATGCAGTATTTCAGTCTGCACATACCTTTATTTTTCCTGGACGAAAACATTAAAAAAAATGAACAGCAAGCTGGGAAGCAGCTATCCATACAAACTTGCTTTTAAAAAGTTAAGTTAACAGACAGTCTGAATTTTCTGTAGCAAAAATGTCTTCGAAATCATCGAGGTACCAATATACTCGTAGCTGAGAGGACCTAAGATTTTTCACTGAAAGCCAGGGAAAAGATTATCTTACTATGCAGGTAATTCCGTTTTAGACAATCAATTTTTAAGAGATTGTACACGTACAAGGAATAGAATGTCTGAGGAAAAATGTGAATGCTTAGTATACCAAGATATATATATCCAAAAATAAATAAAAGAAAATAGATGATTTTTTGAAGAATTTATTATACAAAATCTTATGCAATGTCTTGGAGAAATGTTTTACTACTTTTATCTGATAAACTCTCAGCAGCGTTTTATTTCGACTTTACCATTGTATTTCGACATTTATAATTAAACATGACTATATAAATGAAGTGACATAAAGTTTTCACTTTACACCTCTGTAACCAAAGTACAAATGCAATATTATTTACGATTTACAATTCACTAGAATTTCACTAATAAAAATCCGAAAGTCGTTAAATCTTCATATCTGTGAGTCCACAATTACCAATAACCATTAACAAGGTCCTTCGTAAAAAGAAATTCTCTTCAGCTACCACCTGTATATTTCCGTTCACATCATCAATCTCATGTGCCACATGAAAGCCTGTGCTATAAACTTTTAATGTTTCCTAAGTGATATGACTGCTGCTTGGGTATAAGTACTCCAAATGCTTATTCACCACCACAAGTCACCTATAAAAAGAACGTGTCGGAATATCATTTTATATTCCGTTTTCAATTTGTCTAAATCAAGACTTGCAAATTTAAAAGGTTCCCGGTACACCACCGCACACTGTGCTGACTTGCACATCTGAAAACTTTCGCAAGAAATAAAAATCCATATTTCAAGTATTCCTCAGGGGGCGAGGTATTTTTGTATTTTATTGACTTTCTGCTTTAAAAAAAAAAAAACCTGGAGGCGGATATAGGTTTCAGATTATAGAGTCATCCCCACATGTGTGGAAAAACGCTTGCGAATCACCGTCGAGTGGGAAATATTAATAAATGCCTGGGGTTAATAACACCGGCAGTTACGGCTTTTGGCATAAACAGCCGGGGTAAGAAAGGGATATTTGGTACCACCATACACAAGGGTAGGCATGCGAATATATGTTTTTTAAAGCCGAGCATGGCTCTGAAACTTGTGTATCTGCAAATGGGTTTTTATTGAAATTGTTATTCGAAAAAGGATTATGACGAGTGTGTGGGTGGAAGGAAGGGTTGGGTTTAACCCTTTTTGAGGGAAGTCTTTGGCTTATATGTAGGTTTTGAAAAATGTGATCCGAATTGGCGTGGGTATATATTTCAAAATGGTACTTTATTTAAATGTCAATAGGCCTCAGATATTTGGGGTAAATTTATGCGATAAGTGGTTACATAAAATCTATGATTTGACAGCTTTGTGGGTGGATACACTTTGGAGGGTTTTGACGTGATGTTGAACGTACATATGCATGTAAAGGAATGAAAATAAAAGGGCGGCGGAATGTACCTCTTATCTAGCAAATTTTCATTGCGTTCAGTTTTGTAAACTTTTAATATTATATGCTTGTTGGAAGATTGAAAAGTTATTAAAATTTATAAAAGTGCACATTACTGACATCAATACCCAGGATCAAATAAAGTTTCAGTTTAATTGTGTAGTATTATTCACGGACTTAGGAGGCTATGAATGAATTATAGGTATATAATGATAATAATACTAGAAGTTCTATTTTCGACTAAAAAAAAGTTGTAAAAATTAAGCATTACACAGTTTAATAATTAAGATCCTACAATAATTGCATAGTACTCGTGTGTCAGAAGATTATTTTCTACTTAATTGGTACAGACTTGAGTTATAATTCTTCTGTTTAAGTTTGTATAACTATAAACTCGGCATATTAGTTGTTAAACTCTTGTATCAACATGTTTGTGTATAAAAAAAATGCTAGTTTGGTAGTTTTTCTCATTCAGTGTCATCTTCTCCATTTAATGCCAGTATTCTAGTTTTACCGAAGTATCTGCGTCTAATCTCTTCTAATATTTGCCATCTATCCAGAAAGTGTTGCACGGTTTCTTCTTCCCTCATATTACGCATAAACAAAGAAACTTAGCAAGTACTCATTGGCAATACGGAGGGACTAACACAATTTTGCTTAGTTGGTGTTAATTTAGTAGTTTTTGAAAAAAAAAAAGAAGATGCTTTTCTGTAGCTTATAACCTAGCAATATTTATTTTCAAATTTCAGAACAATAGGTAAAAATGGAGACGAGAAAGAGAAAAGTTAATGACGTAAGCTCGGTTGAAGTTCCACCGCCAGCACAGGAATAAATTCGTTTTGCCATTCTCTTCGGATTTCGACGTCAACTCACGCAAGTCAAAATTCTGCACGAATGCCAAAATGCATACGGAATAAATGCAACATCTCTTGTGACTATTTCAAAGCGGTTTCGAAGATTCCAGACTGGCCATTTTTCTGTTGAGGACGAATCTCGTGAAGGTCGACCCATATCCTCGACCGACGATACAAATCTGGCCCTGGTGAAGGCTAAAACTGATGAAGATGCCAGGACGATACAGGAGATGATAGCGGATGAACTGGGCTTGAATGCCATGGCTGTGTCACGAATTTTAAATTATCACCTGAAATATTCGAAGAAGTCAGCTCGATGGGTTCCAAAAATTTTGAATGGAGAGCAAAAAGAGGCTCGTGTTCGTTTTGCTCAATATTTCCTGGATAAGTTTGAAAATGGAGAGTCAAGCTGCTTCAATAAGATCGTCACAGGTGATGATTTTACAAGTATGACCCGGAAACCAAACAGTAGTCCATGGTAGGGAGCCCAGAAGGTACAAATCCTCCAGTAAAGGCTAAACGACAAAAGTCAGCGACAAAAGTTATGATGTCGATGTACTTCACCAGAGCAAAAATGGTCACCGTCATCCCGCTTAAAACTGGTCAGGCAGTCACTGCTAATTGGTATACTGAAACTTGCTTACCACAAGTTTTCCAAAATTTACTAGGACACCGACAAAAAGAGGACCTGCGCCGCTACTTAATGCACCACGACAATGCGCCTACGCACATTGCTGAAAAAACCAACAACTTTCTTGCGCTCTCGGGCATCAATGAAATTCGCCCAGCACCTTATTCTTCGGATCTAGCGTTGTGTGACTTTTGGTTGTTTCCGAAAATAAAAAAAGATTTGAGGCAAAAAATCTTTACATCTAATGAGGAGATTATTAATGCAGTCAATGTCGAAATTGAAAAGCTCCAAAAAGAGGATTTTGAAAGGTGTTTTGAAAGATGGATCTATCGGCTGAAGAAATGTATTGAAATAAATGGGAATTATGTGAAGAAATTAAAAAAAGATGAAGATTAAAAATCTAAAGTTAAAATTATTTTTGTCTTTTATTATTCAATCAACTAAGCAAACTTTTGTTAGTCCCTATGTATATACATTTCCATTTAACAGAATTACATAGCATCGCGCTTTGGCATTTGGCTTTGACTGTAATTGTCGAAAAAGTAGGAGTTGCCTACTCCCTAGTCTAAATCCTTGTATATGCGTTTGTTGCTTTCCAAAGCTCTTTGTAGTTTTGTCTGATACGTGTTAAGTGTTATCAGCTTCTCACTTAATATACAATGGTTCTCCTAGAATGTTGAGCTCCTTAAAATATAATAAATTTTTTTTCAGGATAATTTTCGATAATTTATGTGGTAGTCTTTCATTGCCGAATCCAAACATGATTTTTGTTATATATCCCAGATGCAAATTCTCAAAGTAAAAGTAACTCATCTAAACCAGTCCCTGAAGTTATAGTTTGGCGTAGCTTCTGGTAGTATTAGTATTTTTTTTTATAAGATATCTTTGAAGTTTTTTCACTTTATCAAACAATCCATACCCCCAGATTTGCGCTGTATAAGCCTGCATAGTTCTGCTTACGGCCTGAAAGGGTTATCACTTCGGTTTAAGATCTAAATTTTTTTTGCTTGCCATGTGCCACTGATGCTTTTCCTTGCTGAGATATATCTCTTTTCGACAAATAACATTTTTGGTGTAGCAATATGCCTAAATAAAAGTATTCTGCTGCAATTCTAATTGATTCACTTTTATATGCCCATTTTTCTTAATTAAATATGGCCTCCTCTTCGAAATATCACAATTTCAGATTAACATCCAAGTTCCACTTATTGCAGTACTCTTCTAGTCGATCTATCATTGCCTGCGTAATTTGAATGTCATCAGATAATATAAGGATATCATCAGCGTACATCAGCAACCTTACATTCAGATTCTGCACGTTGATTCCTTCACAAAGCCAATCATGCAAATCCAAAGTAATGACAAGAAACATTCCTGACTGAGCTTCAAAATGATATGATATTGCTCTGCCTATAGACACAACTGATTTCGTATCACTGTAGATACTTACTATCATATTGTCAAATTTTGTGGAAAGTCCAAACGTTTGTCTATAAGCAATTTTCACCATACCTTAGGTTAAGTTAAATCACAATGGACCTATTATTGGTCTAAATGTGTTGGCGATTCTCAGCTAGCAGCCACTTCAATCTAGGTTAAATTAAGCAGACACACTTAGACCAGGTCCATTGAGATGCCATGGATCTACCATTAGACCACTAAAAGATTAATTGAAAGCGATGGACGCTCATGACGCCTCATGAAGGACGTCAAATCGCCGAGGTCATCAAGAAAAGGGAGCATTCTTAAACTCGATAAGGCTTGACATGACTATGCATAAGAGGTGAAGGATGGTTTCCTCCTCCTCCTACTCCTTACAGCTCCTGCAGAGCTTCTCGTTAGCGAAGAGGCCAAGTCTTTTGGCATGTTCGCCTATAAGACAGTGTCCAGTGAGGACAGCTGATATGTGAGCGCTTTAGCTTAACCAACTCGGCCATACGTTTCTGGTCCAGCTTAGGGCAGATTTGTCTTGAAATATAACTCGTTGAGCCGTTCTTCCATTTGCGGTTAGTCTTGCTAATAGCGTTCAGCTTTAGTAGATGCTTACAGGTAGCGAGGGGAATACCCAAGGCATGCCCATCAGGTAGAATCCTTAGAGTTGTACCCTGTCTGGGTCGTCCACTCTGAGGGTTCCCGGAATGTCCCTGTGGCCTGGCATCCAGATTAGGTGAATGCTTAACTGCTCTTTCATCTTCGCAAGAGACAAACTGCAATTTAAGGCAGCCTTTGAAGTGAAGGAGCACGATTCCAGGGACTTGATTGCCGCTTGACTGTCAGTGAAAATGCTAATATCTCTGACAGATAATACATTACATCTTAGCCAGGGTAGGGCTTCCTTAATCGCCATGATTTCCGCCTGAAAAACGCTACAGCGTTCTGAGAGGCGGAATGGGCTGCTCAGGTTGAGCCTTTCGGAGAAAACATCACAACCAATCCCACGTTCGCTTGTAGAGCAATCTCTAAAGAAGTGAAGCGAACTACCTTCAACAGGGAGAGAGTTGTCCCATTCATCCCGTTCAGGGATACTTGTACGGAAGTTTCCGTCAAATCTCAGTTTCGGCGGGGTGTAGTCCGTATTTTCATAGGTGAAGCTGAGAAGATCAAGTATCAATGAGTGGCCAATGTGATATCTGGACCACTGCAAGGAGGCTTTTAGATGGATGGCCGCACTGGCAGCAATCTGTTTGCCAAAAAATATCTAAGGGCAGCAGATGGAACAAAATGTCCAATGCCGTAGAAGGAGTAGTTTTCACTGATGCACACGCATGCAGATCTTTGAACCTTAGTGAGGTGGACAGCCCTATCAAAAGCAGGCGACCATACGATCACGCCATAGAGTCGTACCTCATCAAAGTCTGTTCAAAAACTTCTCCTTTTCGCAAACTTCTAAAGCACAATTGACGCTATGTTGTTGTATATATGTTATTCACAGTTGAGCAATATCTTCTGAAACCAGCCTGGTATTCTGTCATAACCTTATATTTTTCTACGCATAAATATAACCTTTCATTTTCCCATTATGTCCTTTGCGATGCAGTTCATAAAGCACATTCCTCGGTAGTAACTGACTCAGATTATTTATATCTCCTTTTTTAGAGACGAGGCATACAACTAAATGTATCATTCGCCTTTTTACAGAAATGCGTCGGAAGCACTAATAAGGAACGCACAGAATATTCTACCTTCAACTGGCGCTTTATTTAAGTTCACTTTGCCTAGTATTTCTTTTACCTCTGCTATGGTAGTCCCTTTGTCCAGCCCTTCCTTTTTGTGTTAACCGGATACGTACTGAATATCGGGTACTGTTCGTGCTGGACTTAGGAGCTGTTGAAGGTAATTTTTGAATTCAATTGGTGCAATTTTTGTGCGTACATCGTATAACTTGAGTCCAACCTTCTGAAACAGTTTTTTGAATTGAACTACGTTATTGGGAACCGTAGCACAGATAACTGTACCTAAAAGTCATTGAAATAAGAAACAGCTTCAGAAAATCTTCCAAACACCTGTTTCGTTACACATCTAATGATCAATTACATACATATGTACAATGCTTAGAGTTTTTTGAAATAAAAATGTTTAAATTTGAATGGAGGCTTAAGATATCATTATATCCTGGATTTCAATATCTACTACTCTTTACCTTGCTCGAAGGTAAACAATTTTTATGAAATTTGGTTACTTCCTTTATAGTAGCTTAGTTAGTGATCTAAGTATTTAGTCTTGATTTGAATAAGTCGTTCTCATTCTTAAAGTTTCATATGATAAAACTCTGCGACATCGATTTGCAAATGTACACCGCTTTCCATATACCCATCTGTAAAAGGACCCAAATCAATTGAGGATCAATGTCAAAGGATAGGTTATTCATCCCGAAGTGGAAATTGGTTTAGGGGGAGAAGTTCTCCACATTATTATAACATTGTTGATACTTCGTCCATATTATGCTAAGTATGAAAGTAGTTTTTATGCTGTAGATCCTGACATAATCTGCTTTAGATTGTCTTGTGCAATGATTGCGATGCCTGTTGTAGAAGTTGCTCTTTGCATTTTGATATTTGCTATTTCCATCCAGTTTGCATACCATCTAGTCCTATTATATATTGCTTAAAACCACCGTTTTCTGGAGCCGATTGTTATTTATATAGAAGACTTTTAAGATATACATATTTCACTTGTAATTTCAATTTTGTTATGAAGAGTGGAGAAAAATAATCCAAAATTATTATCATATAGTTTGGTGTGCTTGAAAGTGATACCTTAACAACTTTTCTACCATCTCTTAGTGCAGCCCCACACTTGCCCGGCATAAAGCAAAATGGCTTTCGAAACTGCTTTAAAACCTTGTTATTTACTGATGTAAGCAATATTGTTTAGCCTTTTTCTCCTTTAAATGTTTTTTCCATATCTAAGCTCATGGTGAATGAAGTACGCGCCAACATATTTATATTCTTTAAAACTTCAAAACTCTCACCATTATAGCACCGCTTTTCATTAGAGCAATTTCTTCCTCTACCCTTTTTAAATAAGATTACTTTTGACTTATTTAGATTCACTATCAGATTTTAAATTGTGCAATATCAGTGCAAACGGTTGATTATTAGTTGTGTACGCGAGCAGAGCTACGTCATACGCAAAAAGCAAGCCCTTGATTAATTGTCCTGCACACTCGATTTTCAAACCATTTCGATACTTCCTCTGCGTTCCAAAACTCCTGCCTGCGTATCCCTGTACAGATTTTGGATAATTCTATCGAACATAAGCGGCATTCCCATACCACACAGCTTGTAGATAAGGGCATCCAGATCTACTGTATCGAATGCTGCCTTTAAATCAATAAAGAATATATACAGTTTCACCATAGGAATGAAAGCAAATATTTTCAAATTCAAAATGGTACAGCTTTTCTACTTTAACTTTTTCCAACATTCATATTTTTATTCATAACATCTTCAAAAATGGTTATTATAATTTGAATTTTTTTTTTTATTTCCAGCGGCGTTTCCCATCGCCCGTCGTATCGGTCACCCCTACCAAAATCGAACGCCGCCAAAGCGAAAAAAGCCCCGTACATCATTCACCCGCATTCAAGTCGCCGAACTCGAGAAGAGATTTCACAAACAAAAGTACCTCGCGTCAGCAGAACGAGCTGCCTTGGCGCGTGGCCTCAAGATGACAGATGCTCAAGTGAAAACCTGGTTTCAAAATCGAAGAACAAAATGGAGGTAAGTCAAAGTGTTGATAATCGATTTCCGCTCCAAATGTCTCCAACAGTCATTTCCTTAAAAGCCATGTCAAAACTCTTTAGAAAGTGGGGGGAATTGACGTGTGGGTACTTCTAAGATAGTCGAAACTGCTTCAAAACATTTTAAACTTTCAAAAGCATCCCCATACCTTAGCCATCTTAACTTTTCAACAACAACGAACAGTGAAACGTTTTACGAGGTAATTCTCTGACGGAGCACACGTTTCACTTGCTTTTTGTCTCGTTGCGCTGCTGTGGGCATCCCCCGGGTTGAGAAAAATACACAAAAATGTAAGTTTTTTTTTGTCCTCAGCATTTTAAAATATCATCAAATATTTAGTAGAATATAATGGGAGTAGATTATCGTTATAGGGGTTGAAAAACCTCTGCAACCGTTTCACGTTTTACCTGAAGTGATGCTCGTTTTGTTTTGTCAACACAAAAGTGGACCCCATCAGTTGTTTTTCTATGGCTCGGTGTGGCTTTCTTTATTTTTGAAAAAGTTTAAAAATTTAAGGGTTGAAAAAAAAACCTTCGTTAAATATTTATCAATCCTAAAACTGCACAGCATGAAAGTTTAATGGACGGATGCTAAGCGCTGCAATTTAATTCCTTGCAAACATGTCAACTTGTGAATCCTAAATATACCGGGGGGTTAAAAAATATGGTATATCCCTTGGCCCATGATATTATAATGTCCATAAGGCAAAATGGCGGTCTGACATGCTTTCCTCATTTTGCTCAATGAGGTTTTTCTTATTTTTTTTTCACCACCGCCGCATGCGGGGGTGGTTTTTCAACGCGCATTGTTTGATTTAAATATGGCTGCCCTTTGATGGCGGCTAATACACTCGACACAGATGTCATTTAATTTAATTGCTGATAAGGAGAAAATTGCGCCTGGGGTGCGCAGTGGATTGGAAAAGTAAACGAGAGAAAGGAAATCACTCATTGGTCTGTTTTTTTTATAGAGTTTCGCTAAGCACCCGTGGGGAAAATGAATCGCTGGGTATTTGCATTTTTATACTTGTGCTAGGAGCCTTAAGTACACATGACAAATTAAAATAGTTTTTGGATAAGTCTTTCGTGACAGAATGATTGCGTGCGCGGTACTTTAATCATTAGTTAGGTGGATTTGTGTTTTTGTTGAAGCTCAGTCTTTATTATACTTCCTTCCTAGATAAGGTTGGTTCTTAGGTATTTGTGACTCGATAGTCTACAAAGTAGCACCACTATATTAGGCTGTTTATGGGAAAATTCTTGCATGCAACTGTTGTACAGGGACACAACAGTTATAAGTAAATTGCTTTAATTAACACGAAAAGGTTTAACATATTATTTGAATACCTATGAGAAGCGGTAATGACGTAGTCCGTAAATGAGTCTTGGCATTAGAATAACTTTATTTAAATAATATGTACATCTACATACACAACGTTTTGATTGTGAAAACATTGTTAATTTTGATGAACAAGAATGCCTACAAATGGACTTTTTCGGTAACATTAGTAAGACATTCGTCGCCAGAAGAAGTGCTTTATTTTTATTATACTGCTCCTCTTCATTAAAAATAGTAGGTTAGGTTAGGTTAGGATGAAGTGGCCGCCAGCTGAGAATCGTCAACACACTTAAACCAATAATAGGTGCATTGTGATATCACATGGATCATGGGAGAAAGTTTCCAGATGCCGAAATTCACTGAACAATATATGCAACACCCATTAGGTACCTCTCTGCTGGGTTCCCGGACATAGTAATATATAATAGAAGGGAATGAGATAGCAGATAAACTGGCCAAAAGGGGATCAGCATTGGAGATAGAACACATTCAGACATCAGTAAAAGTTCCTATTGGTGTACTAAAAAGAAAAATCGACCTCAAAACAAGAGAACTGATTAACTCCGCATGGTTTTCCAGAGGCGACTGTATCATATCTCGAATGAAGGAAGAACAAAAAGCCTGCTGGCAATGAATAAAAAAGAAGTCCGTATCTTGATAGGTGCACTTACAGAACACTGCGCGATAAGGTAAATGGCCATACGACTAGGATCAACTCACCCGACCACTGCAGGAGCTGTCAAGACGCGAAAGAGATAGAAAGTATCAAACACTTGCTATGTGACTGTCCAAATCTACAATACCGCCGCCTATACCACTTGGGCAACAGGTTCTTTGAAGATATAATTGATCTTGGGCAAGCTCCACTAAAGAACATGATACGATATATAAAGAGCTCAGGGTGGTTCGCCAATGGACCGGCCGATAGATAGAGACAAAGAAAGAGTAAGTTTTTACAGGTTCCACAACATAAAGGGAAACACAATGGACCGTTTGGCCCCCGTGAGAAGCACCTAGGTGCACTTCCCTCTAACGTAACCTAACCTAACCTTACCTTCTCCTACCTACTCATTAAACCATTTTGAGCTTCTTATGAAGCGTAGGAGGCTTTTAGGGTCGATGTTTTTCAGGTCGCCTATGTCGTTGTAACAGGGGGCTCCTATGTGAAGCTTCCTTCTACGGGAGAGAGCTGGGCAGAAACAAAGAAGGTTAGGAATACTTTCTTCCTCTTCTTTATCCATGCAACTTCTACAAAAGTCGTTCGCAAAAACGCCTAGCCTTGTAGCATGCTTGCCTATTAGACAGTATCCAATGATGACACCTATTATAGCGCCGATATGCAATGTGTTGAGAGAAATGAAATTCTTAGAACGTTTTAGATCCAGCTTCGGCCAAATTTGTTTTGTTGCTAGATATGTGGGTCCACTTGTCCACCTAAGATTCGTACTCTCGATAGCATCCAGCTTAAATTCGAGTTTGCAAGTAGTGATTCAAATTTAACCTGAAAAACATCGTCATTAAGAGCCTCCTACGCTTCATAAGAAGCTATTTTGAGCTGAGGTTAAAAATAGTAAGAATGAAAATATCATTTCAGATACTAATAAATTTTCGAAAGTTTTCGCATGTTAGGTAGTGGTCGCTTCAAGTTTTTCGGGATTGAAAAATTATCCCCTACAGAGACCCAATGTGTTTTCGTTAGCCTTAGTTTCCAATCAATTGGCGTCGGCTCTTCTTATCCTGAGTCTACAGGATCATCTGTCCTATGTCATTTCCTTTATAACGCTATCGCTCCTCAAGTCCTTGTTTGTTGAGTCTATCTATCTTGCTTTTGGTCTTCCAGTTCTATTGGGGCCATCGTCCAGACCCATCGTTGTTCTTGCCGACGTTACTTCTTCGTATAACGTGAACCTACTATCGTAACTTCCATTCTTTTGATTTTTCACGTATTGGCAACACAAGTAAGCTTCCGCTTATGCTCTAATTACGCACTTTGTCTCTGAGTGATCATCGCAACATTATTTTTTTCCGTGATAGAGATTTTGTTGCCATGTATTTTTAATGCTGCTCAACATTCTGATCCATACATCATTGCAGGCGCAACTACCATTTTGTAAATTTTCCCCTTTTAAGAGTTTTAGGAGCATACTTTGATCTAGAGACGAGCGAAAAATCGAGCCACCACTTGGGGGTGGCAATGGTGTAGTGGTACCATCGTCAATTGGCACGCAAATTTCAGGGTTCGTATCCTGATGTCAGCAAGCATTTATTTATTTATCATGAAATATATAAAGTCAGTCCGATCATTTTGCAATAGCTTCTGTGAATACTACTGCGAAGGCAGCTTGGTTAGCTTGGTTATATGGCTGGAAAAATTGTTTGCTCTGTTGATGGTGATTTGCCCATGACATCGGTTATCGGGAAAAAAAATACTGTGAATCAGAAGCAAAGACAATAATGACAAAAATCTCCCCAGTTATCTGGACTTCACCCCCGGAGAATAGCTGAAGCATAAACAACTGATCTTCAAGAACCACTACACCAAAATCTTTCTCTCTCTTTCTCTAGCCAACCTTTTCAATGCCCGCACTTTGTGTAATGCCCTTTGAGTGCGCGCAAATTATAAAAAATAAAATAAAAAATAGCAAAAAAACGCCAACAAGCACCAAACCAACTCATAAGGTTGCATATCGCAGTCGCAGTTGGCTTGTAAGTTTGGTTCGTTGGTGTATAGCAGCACAGGGGTTATACATGCTAAGTTGCTATTGCTGCTATTGCTGCTATTGTTGCTATTACTGCTATCGCAGTCGCAGCTGGTTTGTAAGTTTGGTTTATTGGTATATAGCAGCACAAGGGTTATACTTGCTAAGCTGATATTACTGCTATTGCTGCTATTACAGTCACAGCTGGTTTGGAAGTTTGATTGGTTGGTATTTAGCAGCACAGGGGTTATACTTGCGAATTTGCTATTGGTGCTATTGCGTTGCGAATGCAATTTCCTAGCGGGAGCTCCAATAACAGTAAATCGAATTTAAAGAAGCGCATTGAAATTAAGCATCCTATGTGTCTTTAGTTTCAGCAAGTTCATCGTAGCCAGATGTGTGAGTAAGTTTTTTTTATGAAAGGACATATGTATGTACATACATTCGTGTGCATAAATATGTACATATGTAGGAATTACGGAGTTGTAAAACGATTTGGGGCCCTTGCACCAAGAAATTAAAATTCGCATTAGCAGTTTATATTAGCAGCTTACATTCACAGTGAATAAGAAATCGCATTCACAGTTATAACTGCGAATGCAATTTCACGACTTGGCCCATCTCTACTTTGCTCACATAAACTGCCCGAAACCTCTCTTCATTTCAACCATTCGACATTTATCTTGCGAGCCGTCAACCACCGTCAACCTTACTATCACCGCCTGTTACTGAGTCGAGATATGAGTATTTGAAAGATTATGAGCTCGTATGTATGCCGGCCGCGGTATTTTTTGGTTCAGCCTCCTTTTTTTCATAAAAAGGGAGACATAGGTGTTTGGTGTTTCTGGAGACTGATGCGTAAACCTCGTTTTGTGAACTGTAAATCACTATTAAGTACGATTTTGTCTGCGTACAGGATATTCGATGGCACTGGTTGTAGAATATCAGTTGTTATGAACATCATAACCAGGTTGACATTGGATAAGATTTCGATATACCAGAGAAGCTTTGCGTGTTTGTCGTACAATCGGCAGGGTTGCAGCGAAGTAGTCCTTATTTCAAAATATGTAGATAGGAATCTAGACACTCTATTGGATGTTGCTTGTGGAATGTGCGATGAAAGGAGGTTTTACCTACCACTTTTTACTCTACGCTGTGTAATCATTCAAAATTGGGATTTCCAGTCAATCATTTCTACAGAAATTCGTTTTTCCAGCGAAATGCAGTCGTCAATCAATTTATGGTGTCTGCAATAGTCACAAAACTTTGTGAGCTACTTGCAAAATCGTATCCACAACTCAATTGTGCTCCTTTATATTCATGTGCCTTAAGGCGCTGGTTTTGCGTTTCTGTTTATGGGAGATAATTCGTAAATCCATCTAGTCAGAAGCTAACTTTATATCGGAATAACATTTTTTCATGTCTTGTGCAATGATATTGCTCAAGTCAATTACAAGGAGCAAGTTGACATTAAGTGAAGCGCTAAGTTGACATTAAAGTTGTCCTCTTTGCTATATAATTTGGCTTCCAATATATGAATGAGAATTTGGGTATTATTTCAGTTAGCTGCAGCTTAATAACAAATAGTTCCAGCTGATTTTGGGTTGATTTGCTCAAGATCTTTCCAAGATGCCCGTACGGACCAACCAAAATAAATTAGATTCATTTCAACTTCAGTAAACAACGAAGTCTCCATTTCGTTACATTGTAAGAATCAATGTTAAACGTACAATTGTGGTTAATTCCATTGCAAGGAGATCCAGCATCTATCGACAGTTTCTGCAATTAGTTGTATCTAATAGCAAAAATATTTTAATTACAAACTAAAAGATACTATCACTCAACGTGCAACTGTCAATCAAGTAACAAAGTTGCAACATCATCTGAAACTGCAAATTGCATTTAATTTTTACTACGATACACTCACTGTTCGTTTTATCAGTGAGTAAAGTGATATCTGAAACTCAGCGATCAGCAAGTGTGAATAATTTGCTAATTGCTTCTGAGATACTCACGGAATCATGGCCGACGTTCAGTGGTTTTATTAATCTTTCCTTCTGATAGTAAGAAGGTGCGCCTTGCCTACTCCGTTGCCGTGTTCTGCTCAGTTGATTGCAGTCGCAGCCATCAGTGAATACTTGTAATTATATTTCATTGCATGTCTAACGACTAGTTTACCTGTCATCCCACATTCCCACTCGCTATTTATGATGACTTTCCTAAGTGAGTGTAATTAAACTACAATGTTTGAGACATTTTATTTCATGAACACTGTTGGTGTTCTTGGGCTTATTATATACATACTTATTTACCAACCCCTTCGAGTTATAACCAAAATATTCGTTATTTATCTGTGGGGAGTGAGTAGGGTTAGGGTAATGAAAGTTGCTTACACATAAACGAAAAGTAATGGCCACCTCATAACATTAAATGGGGCAAACAGCCCTGTACCGAGTTAAATGGGGCGGTTCGAGCAGACGACAACGCAACTCTAACAATTCCAGAATTTGTGCAACGAACGGTGCTCCGTCATAAGTGAGCATGCCACGCAAATGACTGTAATTATGGTTATGTGGTTGGGTACGTAATAATTGCAGTGAAAGGACAAAAACATAAATAATGAAACTAAATGGGAGTAGTTTGTGATGATACTCGTACGGTGGGATGGTACTACATTTTTTGAATTAAGAGGTTTTGCAACAAAGAGTTGCTTCAGGGTTCACAAAAGTTCCTTACCTATGCGAGCGCTAATGACATCCATTTTGCTTAAATGATCCGTGGAGTAAAGTTTTCGAAAAATATAATTACAGTTTCCAAGAAGAACAGGCATTGACATTCGTTCGGATAAAACAAACTAAAACGAAACGAAAACAATCGAAAGAAACGGTTAAAAGAAATTTGCCTAATTAAAATTTGCCAAAATCTGCGACAGACAACCATGAGATGTGATATGGGTGGCGTTAAGACATCAAGGAGTTCCCGAAATCTACCTATACCATATGTACAGGTGATTATGGACATGTACGAGGGAATAAAGACAAGAGCAAGAAGAGTTCCCAATCAAAGTGGATACAACAGGGAAGTGTCGTAAATCCTTTGCTCTTTATTGCAGTCTTCAGACTGTCTGCTTGATGGTAAAGTAACGGACCCCAACGTGCACCAGTTATTCTTTACTGATCATGGAGGCATCATAAATGAGGATCGTAAGTCCCTGCAATGAGCACTGTACATATGGGTGGACATTTTGGAGGGAAATGAGGGTCGTACTAGTCCAGAAAATACCGAGTACTTGTGCTGTCTATTCTCTGATCAACTCAGGCCTATTTCAGAAATTTGTTTGAATCTGTGACCAAAAGCGAAGCAACCTGTGATGACGACATCAATCATAGGGTGGATGAAGTGGCGATAAAACTCCACTATCTCCCGTGACCGAAAAATTCCCCCTAAGCTGAAAGGAAGGCTCTACACCGCAGTTGTGCGTTCAGCACTCACATACGGTTCAAAATGTTGGACAATATACAATGTGGGCGCCGTGGCGTAAGTGGTAAGTGTGTCGGATCACTGCGCGTGCGGTTCCAAGTTCGAATCGCAGAAAATACTAAAAAGTTTTTTCACGGTCCCACCTCTCGCGAGCGTCTGACAAATATCCGAGACTATTATTGTCACGAAAAAGCTTCTCAAATCGCCGTTCGGATTCGGCATTAAACTGTAGGTCCCTTCCATTCGTGTGAAAAATATAACGCACACAACATGAGTGGTTGCGAGAAGCTAGGCCCTGGCCCTTTAAAGAGCTGTTGCGCCAAATGTTTGTATTTGTAATGTACAAAACGTATGAGTGACAAAAGCTTGATCGAATAAGAGGCTCGAAGATCCGTGGAAGCCTTCACATTACACAAACCATCACACGTAAAATAGATTGCGACCTTCTTAGCTTATATAATCGTGTTCAAAAAGGAGATCATTTGAATCTTGTCGAAAAGGCAATACCACTGAACAAAGTTATCGCAAAAGAATGGCAGGCCTAAAAACTCCTGGATCACACAAATGCAACGACACCAGCATTTGGTTTGGTTCGGTAACGAAGTAATCCAAAAGCGGGCGGCCTGCCGATATGTTTTCTGAGGTCAAACAAGCGAACTACACCATGTGCTATGGTTTCCTCCTCGTCTTGGTTTCTGTAGCTGTTGCAGAAATTCTTGTAGACAATGCCCAATGTTTGACGATGCCAGCCGTTGACGCAGTGCGCAGTGATGATATATACTCGTACATGATTCTTATTCTAGAATTCAATGAATTGAACGACGAAGTATTATCCACTGAAGCATTTATATAAGATTCTCTTGAGATTCCGAATTATAAAGAACATACGATTAAGATATCCTTAGAGTGAGATCCTTAGGGAGCGAGTGTGATATTTTACCCTTTAGAGGTGCCAAACACACTGTGATAACTACCGTTCGATCAAGCTGATGTCACGCACCATGAAGATCTTTGAGTGGGTATTAGGTGGCCGACTGCTAAAAATAATACGGCTATCTGATGATCAGTGCGGGTTTGTCTCGGGTAAATCAACCACAGATGCAATCCAAAGTATAAAGATAATAATGGAAAAACATCGTGATTCCTTAAAGGATTTGCATATTGTATTGGTTGACTTTGAAAAGGCATTCGACAGACAACCACGAGATCTGATATGGGTGGCGCTAAGACATCGAGGGGTTCCAGAAACCTATGTACAGATGATCATGGACATGTACGAAGGAGCAAAGACAAGAGTAAGATGCCCCGCTGGAGTAGCCGAAGAGTTCCCATCCAAAGCCGGGGTGCACCAGGGAAGCGGTTTAAGTCCTTTGCTCTTTATTACAGTCCTTGATTATCTGCTTGAAGGTAAAATGATAGACCCCAAGGCACATCAATTATTCTTTGCTGAAGATGGAGCCATCATAAGTGAGGATCCTACATTCCTGCAACGAGCACTTGATGTGTGGATGGACGTTCTGGAGGGATATGGGTATCACATTAGTTCAAAAAAGACAGAGTACTTATGCTGCTCGTTCTCTGATCCACTCAGGCCTATTCCAGATATTTATTTGAATAGAACAGTGCTTCCCAAGTGCGAAAAGTTCAAATATCTGGGATCTATGGTCAATAGCAAAGCAACCTGTGATGACGACATCAATCATCGCGTAATCGTAGGGTGGATGAAGTGGCGAGAAAATTCCGCTATGTTCTGTGACAGGAAATGCCACCTAAGTTGAAAGGAAGCCCCTACACCGCAGTTATGCGTCCAGCGTTCACATACGGTTCACAATGTTGGACGATCTACAAAAAGTGTGAGAGTAAATTAACGGCAGCTGAAATGAAGATGCGTCGCATGACAGCAGGAGTGACAAAGCTTGATCGAATAAGAAGTTCGAAGATCCGTGGAAACTTTCACGTCAAAGAAACCATCGTACAAAAGATAGAGTGCGACCGACTCAGCTGGTCTTGCCACGTTCAAAGAAGAGATCATTTGAACCCTGTTAAAAAGGCGATATCAATGTACGTACCAAAGACATCGCGATCTATGACAGGCAGGCCTATAAACGCCTGGATCAGACAAATGCGACGACATCGGCAGGGCTGCCGATATTTTCTGAAGTCAAATAGGCAAACCCCCCAGGCGGATCAGTAGAAATGCGGTAAAGTGGGAGGGTTATGATCCCTTATTTTCGGATCATAACCTCGCTGAAAAAGGAAGAAGAAGAAGGAGGTAACAAACGCACTCATTCGGACATTGTGCAAGAACTTAACAGTAATGAACTACTACGAATAACAATCACAGTCAAATGTCTGCCAGAATTTAACTTAAGCCACAACTTTAAGGTGACATTCTTAAATCGCAATAACTCGGGACAGAACAAACCTGCATTTGCCAACGATTCTCATGTATGGTACACAGATGAAGGAGTTGGGTTTGGGGTATACCTACCGTGCAACTGGGTTTGGGGTATACCTACCGTGCAACTAACTGGACTTTCATCCAGCAGTGTGTTGAAAAATGTAAATCCGTATTCCAAGCCGAAATATTTGCTTTAGAAATATGTATCAGGGAAAATACAAACAGAAATCTTATCAGACAACAAAACTGCTCCATTAACAATTAAGACCTACAAAACAGCATTCAAACTGGTCTGGAACTCCTTCAACTACTCGTAACTCTAGCCAGCACAAACAGAGTTTATATCATTTGGGTGACAGGGTACAGTAGACATGGGGGGAATGAAATGACTGACCTTCTAGCCAAAACAGGAGCTGCATCACGCTTTATGATGCCAAGACCATTCCGTGGATTACCAGTCAATACGGCAAAAAGCTGTATAAAAATTTGGGTAAAAGAAAAAGTACTGAAGGTGGATAGAAACTGAAGGTAGCAAACAAGACGAAATCTTTCTGCCAAATACTTCCTGCAAAAGAATTAAACAACTCCTACAGTTAAATAGGAGATAGATTCGAATAGCCACAGGATTCCTTAGGGCCACTGTCGAGTCAAAAAATATCTCATGACTATGGGGATAGCGCAAGATAACATATGCAGAATGTGCAACGTAGGCGATGAATCAACAGAACATATCTGTGGCTGTCTAAGCAGAGCACGTCATCGTTACTTTAGAAAATTCTATCTTTAAGCAGAAGACATACATCCTAGCTCACTCAAAGTTGAATTCATCACCAACCCTGGCATCTTGAATAAGCTTTAAGATTAGAGGAAATCGCAATAGGCCGAATAGTAACCGCAGTGATAAGGTGACCAGATCTAACATCAAATCTAACAAACGCATATTTGCACTCTTTGTGAGATCATGAAAATAAATTCTTAGAATAGCACTCATTAATATAAGCGGGTTGAAATAGTATGAAATAGTATAGATGGCATATATAAGTATCTCTTGGTGGACTGCTCGTCTAAGGTTAACACTGCCTCTATCGTCAACGATATTGATAAAAATATAAAAATCAACTTGGTATAGTTCATGATTATCTATATTCTATTTTCTAGATTACGAGGGCAAGGTGAAAAGTTCTCGGCCTGACAATGAAAGACTGCGATTTTCAGTTAAAAAATGATTTTATTTTTCTACATAATCCCCCTTGACTTCAACACACTTAGTCTTTTTTGTTTTTTTATCCATCACAGAGCACACAGAACACTACGTTCTCTGGGTGTATACTCTCAGTATCGCTTTACACAACAGATGTTTGTTGCGCGACTAAGGATCATCTACCGATTTTGCATCTCATAGACTACTTCAAATAAACAAAATAAATATTATTATTGATCAAAAATCTATGAATAAACGCAATTTTTAAATTGTAATCGTGGTAAGCTAAAATCAATTCCATTGCATAGCTCATTAAAAGTGCATATACACCTGGTAATAGGCTCATTCCTACCATAATTGGTTCTATGCCTTTTGTCGAAAAGTAAATTTCTCACCCGGAGAGATCTCTGGGGAGCATATATATTTATAAGAAAAACCAAATCTGGTGAATTTATGTGATAATTAATTATGTCACGGATAAATATGACGGAAGATGCCTTACGCCTGAAACTTAAGGTTTGCAAGCCAATTAATTTGCATCTTTCATCATAATTAGGAAGTTCGTCAAACACGTTCAATTTACGGACAGCATATCTCGTGAAATTCTTTTGAACTCTTTCGAATCTAAGCTCTTGAACAACATAAGGTGAATCCCAAATGATGGAAGAGTATTCTAAATAAGGCCTGACCAACGAACAGTAAATAGTTTTAAGACAATAAACATCTCTAAAGTCTTTACTATTTCGTTTAAGAAAGCCTAACAAAGAGTTAGACTTAGCTATGGCGTAATCATAATGTAATGAGAAATTCAATTTAGTGTCAAATATGACCCCGAGATCCTTAACTTCATAAAGACGGAGAAGTTTAATATCGTTAATAAAATAATCATAAAAAAGCGGTGATGTAATGCGGTACACTGTAAAGATCTTACATTTGGAAATATTAAGCTCTAAAGCATTATGTTTACACAATTCAGACAACCTGTTTATATCTGACTGAAAACGAATGCAGTCAGATGTATTTTTTATGCGTGCAAATAATTTTAAATCGTCCGCGAATGTTAAAATGTCACAAAAATGAAATATACCGTGAACATCATTTAAAAACAAAATAAACAGCAGCGGGCCCAGATGACTACCTTGTGGAACGCCAGATATTACTTCTATTACGCGAGATGTAAAACTATCGACCTTTACCAATTGCCTTCTATTACTTAAATAATTGGAAAACCACATCAGCATTGAAGAGTGGAAACCCAACGATTTAAGTTTAGCCAAAAGTAAAGTGTGATGTACTCAATCAAAAGCTTTAGTGAAATCAGTGTAGAGTACATCAACTTGTAAGCGATTTTCAAAACTGTTAAATATATAATTAGTTAATAAAGTTAAGTTCGTAGTACATGACTTACCACGGACAAAGCCATGCTGATTATTGGAAATAACTTCTTTAACCGCGAAAAAAAGCTTATCTTTAACAATACTTTCAAACAATTTAGGTATTGCAGAAAGCTTTGATATAGGTCGATAGTTTTCAACTTTATGTGTCAAACCGCTTTTAAAAATTGGGGTAATAAAAGAGTATTTCCATTCGCTAAGAAAATCTCCAGTCATGAGCGACTGGTTAAAAATAATTTTAAGTGGATGAAAGAAGGAGGATATACACTTTTTCAATATTACTGCAGGGACGCCATGAGGGCCAGGGCTGCTGTTTAGTTCCAGTTTCTGCAGCGCGTTTATTACGTCTTCATCCGAGAATTGCAACACACCAATATCCAATAATTCGTTAATATTAGAGTAATGGCTCATCGTTGACTGGACTCGAGACTCATTATAAACCGACTCAAAAAAGTTGGCAAATAAGTCACAAGTTCCTTTCAAATCTGTTGAATTTACATTTTCAAATTCCATAACCTTCGGCAAGCCTGAGGTATTTCTTTTTGAGTTAATGTAATTCCAAAATGATTTACCATTACTCTTTACCGAAGACTCGACGGACAAGACGTATTGTCTATATAAAAATCTATTTAAGAACTCATATTCTTTTCGGAATCTCAAAAAAAGTTCACGATTAGAGTTCGTTTTATTCGAAATATAAGCTGAATAAGCTTTTCTTTTTACATTTCGCAAATTAACCAATCTTTTATTTGACCAAGGAATTCTAAACCGATTATTATGACGCGTTTTAGGTACAAATAACTCAAAACCAGAATTGTCCAGCGTTTCTCCATCAGTATTCCTTTTCGGAAGTGAGAGTCTGGAAGGCTGTGAAAATATTCATCTACGGCCCTCTCAACTTCTGCATTGGATGCGAAGCGCTTCCAGAGAAACAATTTTTTTTAAGTTAGGGAACAGATGGAAGTCTGAGGGTGCCAAATCAGGTGAATAGGGGGGATGGCCGAGCAAATCGTACCCCAAATCCCGCAGTTTTCCCATTGCCAACGCACACTTGTGTACAGGTGCATTGTCTTGGTAAAAGATGATTTTTTTCTTTTTCAAACTAGGCCTCTTCTCGCGAATTTTGGCATCCAGCTGTTCAAGAAGGTTGGAGTAATATTCGCCTGTAATTGTTCTGCCTTTCTCAAGGTAATCAAGTAACAGGATCGCTTTCGCATCCCAAAACACACTGGCCATGACATTTCCGGCAGATGCGATCGACTTCGCTTTCTTTGGCGCTGAACCACTGGCATCCACCCACTGCTTCGACTGCTGTTTCTGGCGTGTAGTGATGGATCCATGTCTCATCAACGGTGAAAAATCGCCGAACAAAATCGGTCGGATCCCTATTGAATCGGTCCAAAGATTACCGCGAAAATCGTTTGCGCATTTGGTTCTGATCAGCATTCAGCAAATGCGGCACCCATCTGGCGCAGAGCGTTCGCATCCCTAAATTTTTGTGCAAGATGTTTCGCACCCTCCCTTCCGATATACACACAGCCTCAGCTATCTCACTCACCTTCACTCGCCTATCATCCAACACGATATCATGCACTTTTTCGATGGGTTCGGGTGTGGTTGCGGTTTTCGGCCGTCTTTCACGTCGGTCATCTTCGAGGGACGTGTGACCACGTTTAAATTCAGCTGCCCACATTTTAACGGTTGACATGGATGGAGCAGAGTCCCCGTAAACTTTTGTCAACTTTGGATGAATTTCCTTAGGGGTTAACCGATCCAAAACAAAGAATTTTATGACCGCAGGGTATCCAAGTCTATCCATTTTAACGAAAAACACGCAAGACGTCTACTGCAAAAATTCGTGTAAACAAACTAATTGAGGGAACAAGTTCAAACTTGTCATACGAACTAATGAGAAGTACACCCAAGCAAGAAACATAAATTTTTGCTCATTGGAACGCTATCTCTGCGTTAAACCGATAACTTTTTACCTTACCCTCGTACTTTGACAAAACTCATACTCTTTTCTTTCACTCCATCACTGGGTTTTCAACGCTTTCAAGAACTGCGGTAGAGGTCATTTAAAAAAAAATCGGTATCCATTTATATCTCTCTTTTGATATATGTACATATGAATACTAACATGCCACTTAAGTTAAAAAAATGTTAATAATGTTTAAAGATATGCAACAGAAGAATCTTAATAGAAGCAAATCAATTTATCATCACAAACTTACAGTGCCATCCAAGAGTTAAGGGTAAGAATCACTCTTTTATAAAAAAAATAAATAAATTCTGACCCATGATAATTAAAATCAACCTTCTTCACATGTCAAATTTGCCAAAGGAAAGTCGCTATGTCCTTTTTATTTTTTTCTTGAAAACTTTCAAAAATAATTCTTTAAGATTTAAATCCCATCCTATCGTGCTAAGATAAGACAGAAAATCCCCAAAAAGATTTATAATCACCGTAAAATTTCCCAAATGGAGCACTTTCATTATCCTGAGAATGACCACTTTCTTGGCAAATTGTAATGTCTTAAGTGCTAATTACCACCCTCTCTGTTAATAGGGGTAAGATTTTAATTACAATTTGCTGGCAAAGGAAGGCTCTCTGTCGTCGTCCCCTCACACATTTTTTGAGTAAAATTTATGCCAGCATTTAATATTTTAATATTGGATTATTATTTAAGATAATAAATGGGGAGTGGTTTCCCCCTCTCCTTTCGGTTGTATATATTTAGATATTTCGTGTTTTATTTTAATATTTATCGACCTGACTTGCCCTGGTTTTTTGCACGTTTCTAACTTAATCCAATTACTTCTGTCTGTTGTTTTATTCTCGTTGTGGATATAAAAGTGGAGGGAGAAGAAAAAAAAATCGCATGCCTTACTACCATGTTGTTCCCCACCTCAAAAGCAACCACGCTTCAGCAATCAAGTTTGCAAAGGATAACAGATAGACAGGTGAAAGTCAGCGTTTTGTGGTAAAGACGTGCAACGATTCCAAGTACCTAGATACGATTGTACCGGATGGCAATTGATGATTCTTTTATTCTACTATATGCAGGGGTATTTTTTGCTTGTAGTTTTTGGCTTTCAGATAGATTACCCAGTTTGGCAAATGTACAACTTGACGAATAACACATGATGGTACAAATTAATTTAGTGTACTTTCCTGCACGACGGGGGTGAGTGGTAGGAATTTTATTGTGCCTCAGCTTCAGCGTAATTAATTATTAAGACACTTGTTAGGTACTTTAACAACATGACAGATCAAATGTGGTTGCTAGCTTGAACGTGTGCATAATTCAAGCGCCGATCTTATCGATTTGTCAATAATCATTAGTGCATTGATTTGTTGGGAATTGAATCTGTAAGTGATTTGACAGTTAATTGAAATGCGCCGAGTAATTGCTGGCATGCAATTATTTATACAGACCCCTCTTGGGGAGTATATGGTTGTTCATGTTTCTTTTAAAAGATTAATTAAGCAATTTAATCATGCCGATAGTAGTAAGGCTAACACATTGACTTTTTATTGTTTGGTGATTTAACAAAAATAAGGAATATTTTAATTAAAATTTTATTGTTTACTCATCTATATAAATAAAAATGATATGCTGTTCGTTGGTCATGCATCACTTGACAGCGGCTGGTCCGATTTGACTCATTTTTCTTTTAAAGTGTTCATAATAGTCCGAATATTGTTTTTACGGAAAGAAAAATTGGAAATATTTCAAATTCGGATATTGGAAAATTCGGTTAAAACTAAAAGCGCTTTTTTCCATGGGAAAAATGTTTGTATGCTATGGACTCCAAAACCACTGAACCGGTTGAGCTCAAATTCCTGTGAAGTTTGGTCAAAATCGGTCCACTTCTTTAGTATTATAGCACTTTAGTACTAAAAAAAATTCTCTTTTGTTAGTACTTTCAAATTGTTGATAAAAATATTTAAGGTTGGACCACATACCCACTGTTGGCCGGCACAAAACTGTTCTCTAATAGAATTAGCCCCAGGCGCCTGCCTGACAGTTGTTGGTCCCGGCGCCTGCCTGATAGTTGTTGCCCCAGGCGCCTGCCTGACATTTTTTTTTTTTTGCTGGGCCCAGCAACGCTCGCAATGTGCCCGCTAGTTAGTTACACATTTGTACAAACAGCAATTCGGATATGCTTACATTTAGAAGATATTTATAATTATTTAACTCTAGGTTGAGTCCTTCAATCTTCACAAAATTTCCTTTGACATTGAACTCATTTCACCTATTAGCATATACGTTTTGAGAAACTGAAGAATTTCTTGATAGCCTCTGAAATGAACTATTTATTCTAAACAAAATAGGTTGACAAAATAGGCTTCCCTGGATCGATGAGTCCGTAACATTACATATAAAGGTTTGTTTTGCTTAGATATAACTAACTATAGGGATTACTGTAAGACCTAACTGCCATTCTGTCTGCTCTTTCAGACATTTATGTTCAGTATAGTCTGACAGATAACCATGAATAGATTCATGCGTAAGCAACTCTACTAAATTATCTAAATTTAATTTTGAAATCTGTCGTGTGTTCGCGAAACTTATAGATGACGTCGTGATTTTTCTGCTGCACATAATAGTCCATCTGAACAAGTCATGTGTCGAACTGTGGATAGATTTCGTACCATATACTTTTTGAATTACTCAATAACACCAACACGTTAGAGGAATGTGTGTATTAGAAGAGTATCGCCGCTGTAAACGAAAGTGTGCAAGAAGATCCAAATTTATCAATTCGTGGTCGGTCGCAGTAATTGGGGCTCTGTCCCACTACTTGGAAAATTGTGCGAAAAGATCTTGGCCTGCACCCATGTAAAGTCCATTTAGGAAAAGCCACGAAACCAGAAGCTAAAGCCTTGAGATCACAATTTGCGTTGTTCTTTCGCTGATTGGTTTCTAGAGCAGTTCTTGAACGCGGTAATTCAGTTCTACTGAATTACTTCACGTACTTATCAAGCTCAATTTGTTGTTAAAAATGACATTTTTTTCATAAAATTAATTAACCATTATTTTAAGTATGAGCCTTGACGGGAGGAAAGAAATTCTTTTATTTCAACACACTATGCGTTCACTGTGAAGCTTGGTTCTACAAAATGGTTCGTACTCAAGGCCCTTAAATTTTCAGTTCTTTAGGTAATCAGAGAGCTTCTAAAGATGCCGTACAACTGGGATGGCCCAATTGGGCAGCCTATTTGAGTTAAGTTAGGTTCGGTTAGGTTATGTAGGGTTATGAGGTTATCATAAAACACTAGGCACCAAAGTGGGCCCATCGCGATCCGTAAGGAACCTTCACAGCAGAAGACCTAAACCCATTCTCCCAAGCAATTAATCTCCCTACAGAATCTGAAAAGATCCTTGTTCTGGCAATTCCTTGACATTCACAGAGTATATGAGTTATATCGTCTGAGACATGTAGGTCGTCGCAGTACCTACAAACATCCGTATCGGATAACCCTAGTCTCATGGAATGCCTCCTTAGGAGGCAGTGACCAGAGAGTATTCCTATCGCTGTTCTTAGCCTCGATCTTTCTAATTTAATTATCTCCCCAGCTTTTCTGCGATCTAACACAGGCCACAAGGCCTTAGACACCCTGTGACCATCTACGTTTGACCATCTTGAGTTGGAAAGCAATCAATTTCGGAAGCTGTATCGCTTGGCACTCGAACTGATGCACGCTGTGGTCGATTTAAGGCTTAGAAAAAGATGCATTGCGAGACAAAACGCGAGGAGATGTAGTACAGCGAGCGTATATTATATGGTATATGTATCATCGTAATATCCCACAAGGTAGCCACACTAATGCGTCGTGTTTCCATGTTTTTTGTTTTTATTTTTGAGTGTTGTGCAACCCGCCAAGAAGAAAATATCATCATCTCATCACTGTAATCTTCTGATGCAACGACTAGAAGTATAACACCTTCACCTGTGATAATTCCGTAGCTTAGCACACAAATATTGTTCAGCCTGTCACGCGTTCTGCAGCGTCCGGATAGTAGAATACATCGCATCTGGTCGGCGCTATAGCGCAGTGGCTAATAGAGAGTACTGGGGCATAATGACTAGCCCGACTTCTATTCCATGTTTGCAAAAAAGAGTTTGCTACTGTTGCTGGCGTTTCATTCGCTATATCTCTAGTATTAAAAGAAGTGTGGTTTTTTAAGTCGCGCCCTGCTTACAATAGAAAGAACTTTATAACACTATGATGTACTTTTAATTTTACTATAACCTGCCACTGCGTTGCGGCCTTTTCTGTACCTCAAATACTGCTGAATGGCCTCTTTCCTTATTTATAGCCTTCTTAGGTCGTAGCATCGACTTCTCAGATTGAGAGGCTTTATTGCAGGTATGATGTTCGAAAATGTTACCAAAAGGTAAATAGAACATGCCAGGGTTTCAAAGCCAGAACAGAAACCTGCAGGGACGAAAATGGCAATATAGTGGTAGAATCGCAGTAGATGCTTAGGATATGGAAGGAACACTTCTGCAGACTGTTAAACGACGATGATGACCGATATTCCGCTGTCAGGCAGAATGAGCCATACAATAGTCACGATGACAGTCAAGATTCTCGTCAACCCGATCAGAATGAAGTGAGGATAGCGGTATCTAAACTCAAATCCAACAAAGCTGCTGGAGCTGACGGCCTTGCCGCTGAACATTTTAATGCAGGAGGAGATGAGTTGGTAAGGAGCATATACCCGCTCATCTGTAAAATCTAGTCGGGCGAAAGTATACCCGATGAATGGAACATCAGCGCTGTTTGCCCGATCCAGAAAGGAGACCCACTAAACTTCGCCAACATCGCATATAAGATCCTGTCTGCCGTATTATGTGAACGCCTAGAAGCGATCGTCAGCAACCTGATAGGTCCTTATCAGTGCGATTGCAAAGCTGGAAAGTCCACCATTAACCAAATATTCACACTGCGGCGGATCTTGGAAAAAACCCATGAATATAAAATCGATACACACCACCTCTTCATCGATTTCGAAGTTGCCTATGATAGCGTAAATAGAGACGAGTTATACAGAGCCATGTCTAGTCTTGACATTCCTGCCAAGCTCATCCGTTTGTACAGAATGACGATGGAGAATTCTCGCTGCTCCATCAAAGTCGGTAAGAACATCAACAAATCCATCGATATCAGGAAAGGTGTTAGACAAGGTGACGCGCTAGCATGCGATCTCTTTAGCATAGTACTTGAGAGAATTGTACGAAGCTCATAAGTCAACACTGGAGGTACAATTTTTTACAAGTCTGTACAACTACTTGCTTATGCCGATGACATTGACATAATCGGAAGAACTCAGCGGGCCGTCGATGGGGCATTTGCGAGTATTGAGATCGAGGCAGCAAAGATGGGCTTAGCGGTCAATGAAAGCAAAACAAAATATATGCTGTCTACAAAGAAGGACACCCAACATCGGCGTCTTGGACAGAACGCCACAATACAATACAAAAAACAAATATTTGGCGCAACAGCTCTTTAAATTGCCAGGGCCTAGCTTCTCCCAACCACACGAATGCAAGGGACTACAGTTCAATGCCGAATCCGAACGGCGATTTGAGAAGCTTTTTCGTGACAATAATACTCTCGGATGTTTGTCAGACGCTCGCGAGAGTTGGGACCGTGAAAAAAACTTTTTGGTGTTTTCTGGGATTCGAACTTGGAACCTCATGTGTAGTGATCCGACACACAACGCCACAATAGGCAGATATAATTTTGAGGTAGTAAAGGATTTTGTCTACCTAGGCTCTATGCTGAGCTCCGCAAATGACATCAGTTGGTAGATCAAACGAAGAATTACTCTTGCCAATCGGGTAGCAAAGCCCTATCTCGAACTGCAATTGAGTAGCAAAGCCCTATTTC
Source organism: Brachypalpus laphriformis (assembly GCA_945910035.1). Lineage (NCBI taxonomy): Eukaryota > Metazoa > Arthropoda > Insecta > Diptera > Syrphidae > Brachypalpus > Brachypalpus laphriformis. Next base: position 287,581,298 of record OX246754.1, read on the forward strand.
GAAATACTAAGGTAACTCTTTATAAGACACTAATCATCCCAATCCTGCCGTATGGCGCAGAGGCATGGGCTTTGACAAAACCGGATGAGGATGCCCTTTGTTATTTCGAGAGAAAAGTTCTTCAACCGATCGTTGGTCCCATCTGCATAGACAGTGAGGGGAGGAGAAGGTACAATGCCGAATTATACAGCCTATGCAAAGACATCGACTTAGCCAGAAGAGTTCACATACAACGACTAAGATGGATGGGTCATGTAAAGCGGATGGAGCCCAACGTTCCCTCCAAGAAAGTCTTCGAATCCACCCCTGATGTACGGCGAAGTAGAGGACGACCTCGCGGTAGGTGGCACAAACAAGTGGAGGGGGACATCAACCAACTTGGCGTGCGCAACTGGAGGCAGCTGGCTCGTAACCGTGCTGGCTGGAGAGGTTTGTTGGTTGAGGCCCAGCTCCACCCCGGACTGTAGCGCAATCTAAGTAAGTAAGTACGTCGGAGCAAAGCATTAAACTTACCTTCTACGAGGCCCTTATTTTGAAAGAAAAAGTCAAGCATGTTTTCATATTGTTTAACGATTTGCTAACTTTAAAAGTTTGGGAATTCCACTACAGATTCGCTATATTTTAACCGAAATTCATAATAAACGTCTAAATACAAATTATTTTTTGGATACCGTAACAAAGAGAAGATGAAAAGAAGCGTTTCATGTATTCTTTAAACATTTATTCTGGATCAAATCCACTGAGAAATAGATGAGAAAGAGTAATTCTTCGAAAACCGGTGAATAAGTAAAGTACCCTTGTACAATTGTTTTTCTATTTATTTATTTTTTCTGCGAAAATCTGGTACGCCATCTAGTAGCACATCCTAAATATGAGATTTAAATGAACAGTGATGGGTATATTCGAAAGAAAAATTACTTTTTCCAAACCCGGTCTTAACTAAAATACGATATCGCTTTAAATTTTGACACCGCAAATCTCAGGCATGAAGCAGAATCCATAAGCCGTTTACGCTTCAGTTGAAAACTACGATTTCGAAAATGTTCACGATACCAGTAGAAATGGATTAGTTTGGAAGATTTATAGTTTTGACGATTGACGTTAAAAACGAACCCAATAGACCGACGTTAAACAAGCACAATTATCGTGAGTTTTTGAATGTTTAAAATAGCATTTTTAAATAAATATTTTTATTCAAATCGAATATAAATTCAAAGGTGTAAAAAATCCATATTCATGGCTAGGCTTTGTTGAACATTGGAATTTATGTACCTTCTAGCCACAACAATCACTAGTAAGACATTAAAAACTAAAAACACAACTCGAATTGGCTTAATACACACAACAGCCCTAAAAAGCGTCAATTCCATAACAATAACTATAACAATAAATATCCGCAATCTCTATGGGAAAAATATTATAATCCTCCGACATCGATGAGTCGAGCCTCTTTCATTTGGTGACAATGACAGCCAAAACTAATGTCTTAATGGCGAACAGAGTTAATCGTCTAATTTGGCCCGGCATCAGCAAAAAGATATCGATGTCGATGCTGATTGCCGTGATACGGTCTCCAATGAACTCGGCTTTAATGTATTTCTGTAATAAATTTACCAAGATGAAACTTTTAATTTTGTTGGGAAACACAAGCGCCTATTAAAGATTATTACCCGTAATAAAATACCGGAGCTAACATTTATTGATTCTCGTGTAACTTTATTGAGATGTTAGGAATTTCATGTGCCAAGCGAGACGCGGTTTCACTTTTCAGCCAGAGGGCCGGGTACATTACAATCCAATCCAACACGGGGAACTGTACTCACTCCATTTAACACGTGTTATAATTTATTCCATTTTAATTCGTACGGTTCGGTAATTTATCTACGGTGTAACTTTTGGGGAGACATGTTACAGTACAAAAGAAACGTTTATCCGTGCGCTGCTGGAGTTAATAAATTATTTCGCCGGAGAGTTTTTCCTCAGATAATGAAATGAAAAACACCTCCACCGCCCTCATATGAGTTACTTTTTGAATTTTGAATTAAGTTGTTATCTCTCATTCCTAGACAGTTACCTGAGAAAGGATAAGGACTACTGGTAGATGTATCTGTTGTATGTATCTTTGGGGCTTTGTCCAAACATTTACCAAAGGCAAGTAGAGAGAAAATAAATCGTTGGGCTAATTGATTAGGACGTTGTAAAATGTTGTGGCATTACCAAATAAACTTTGATTAATTGCTTCTGTTGGCTTTCCAACATCTTGGATGGTTGTTGATACAGTATCTTAGGCGAAAAGTTTTGTGTTTGAAATTAGTTAGGGTCTGCGAAGTTTTTGCACAAGTAATTGCATATGGGTATGGTAGTTTATCATTTTGCATGAGTTAATTTGGGCGAAACAAATTAATTGGGAGTCTTGGATTTGAGAATGAGGAACTATGCAAGCTAACGTAGCACACTCTTCTCCTTCTATTTCGGCGAGATTATGAGCTGAACTCAAGGGATCATAACACTCCCACTTCACTGCATTTATACCGATCCGCCTGTTTGACCTCAGGAAATAAGCGTATCACACTCCAAACGATGTTTTATTTAAGAGCAACAAGTTGACTTGTGTTTGCAATAGACTAATCCTTCAAAAAAATTATTTAGGGGTGTTTTTAAAAACTGCTGATAAAAAGTGGTAGTGTAGTGTATCCCCGTTAGTATTGCGCACAGTTAACCAAATATCTACCTGAAAATGTAAAAAGCCTCAATGCTTTATACTCGTACAGAAGCATCCTCCCTTTGTGTAAAGTTTCACAGGGTACATTCGATGTATGTGTGTACTGGGCACTCTTAAGAAGCCCTTATTTAAGCTGGATAAGTCTCCCTCTGGTTTTAAGGATATGCTACATATCTATTTAGAATTGTAAGACTATTGACTCTCTGATCATACACGCAGAGCTGGACTCCCTAGATCGTGCAAATTGTTAAACATAATAATGTTTTTTTAATGTTCTGCATCACTTAAGACCTTGTCTTTTAAAGTTATAAACCCAGTGATGGAGTGAAAGCAAAGGGTATAAGGGAGAATTAGAGATTAGATAGGGAAGGAAAACGAGTGAGGTGAAGATGCGCGTTAGTTTTGAATCTCTGTAGATGATAGGTAACAGGAAACATTGAGGAAGGCAAGTTATTCCACATTCGTGTGGAGTGGCTAAAAAACGATCTCCTATATTTTACTGTGCGCCCGAAAGCAAGTTTAAGTATATACGGACGTGTGGAAGAGGCCGCACGTTAACTACGATTGAACTGACGGACAGGATGGACTCAGTTATATATTTCATCCGAACACTTGTGATAGAAATACCGATATAGGAGCGCTAAGCATCCTACATTCCGGCGGTGTTCTATCGAAGGAATTCGGTTGCAGATAGACTGATCACCGGTCAATCTACAATACAAGATTGACGCTGAACACTTCAGGCAAACTCAAGCACGTGGCGGGAGCTCCCACCCAAGCATGTGAGTTATATTCAAGTTTCGGGCGAATGTATGCTTTACAGATAGTGGCCAAATCAGTGAGTGGAGTGAAAAAGCGTTTACATCTTTTGAGGAAACCAAAGCATCTAGCACCACCTTTTGCAGCATCAGTAATCTGCTGATTCCAACGTAAGTATGGGCTAATATGCGTTCCGAGCATTGACAAGCCATTAGATTCCTCCAGATCAACTCCATTCATTTTTTGTTTGGCCACGTTGGTGTCACGCTTGAGAGACAGGAGACAATACTGAGTTTTTGCCGCGTTGAACTCAACTCGGTTTTTAACACCACAATTGACGATTGCATCAATATCACAGTTAAGTTCTGTTGACATTCGCTGTAGCTGGGACTCTACAACTTGGGGCCCTTATCATGGAGTCGTAAGAATAAGCGAAGTCAAGAGTGCTGTCATCCGCAAATGAGTGGATTGGGTTGCGAGTAAGAGAGAGTATTAGAAAGAGGGTCGAAGAGAGGACTGAGCCCTGTGGAACACCAGCATTAGTTGAGAAGGGCGTAGAAGTATATCCATCTACACAACTTGTATTGATCGATTACTTAAAAAACTCGTAATGCATTTCGAGAAATTGTCACCAACGCCATAAGCTTGTAGCTTATTAACCAGGGCAATATGCCATACCTGATCGAAAGCCTTGGAAATATCAAGAGCAACTATTCTGCATTCACCATGTTTTTTTTTTTTTTTTTGTTGCGCCTGGAGGTGCAGGAATCTTCAAAAGATACCAATGGTCCGTACCATTGGTTATGCCCAATTCATATATCTGACAATGCTATCAGTGCTAGTCAGTATATGCCTACGGGCTAAACCTCACCCCTCAGAGAGGCACTATGAGAACCGGCTGCGCGTACTCATAGTAGTAGGAAATTCGTCCCTCTCATTTTTTCATTTTTGTGATGACTACGACTAACAACTAGTTTACGCTTCTGTAGTGTTAATCGCGTTAGGTAGGTAGCTTTCCAGTGAAGGCACCTACTAATACCGTCATTACATGCGGCTTTTCCTTACGGCGCTAGGTCGAAAGGTCTTGTTCTTTGTAGTCGGCGCTCAAGGTTTGTCACGTCCATAGTGCGGATTATTTCATTGTTGCAGTGAACATGAAGACGGGTACGAAGTTTGCGAGCAAAGTTTGTTACTTCGTCCCTCACGGTAGCAGTTCCTAGATCTCTGTGAATATCACTATTTCTTATATACAAAGGAGCATTCACGATTGCTCTTAGTATTTTGTTTTGAAATGCTTGCAGTAGAGCCATATTGCTTGGTTTGGTACAACCCCAAAGTTGTATACCATATGCCTCGTTTGCGTACGGTATTTGCACCGAGTTAATGGATATAGGTATCTTTCTTAACGTAAAATTGACATGCGTTGATTTTGTCTCATTCAGGACTATTCGCCAGGTTTTTGTCCATTCGCATACTTTGTTCAAAGCTCGTTGGAGTTTTCCCGTTGATGATTCGACTGACTTATCCGTTACGAGAATAGCCGCGTCGTCTGCGAACGTTGCTACAACGGTCCCTTCATCTTGTGGTATATCTCTTGTGTAGAGCAGGAACAGGATTGAACCGAGAACACTTCCTTGCGGAACACCGGCGTAGATTTCTTTGAAATCCATGTTGATGGATGTATTGGTTCCATTTGTCCGACAGGTAAGACATTAAGTCACCAGTGGAACGTTGTTACCTGACACCATACTGATGGTCATTAAGGAGATGGTTTCTTTCAAGGTACGAGTATCTCATGAGATGGTAATTGACAATGCTCTCCATTATCTTAGAATGCACTAGTGTTAAAGCTTTGGGGCGGTAGTTAGAAGGGGAGGTTTTATCGCCCTTTCTGGGAATTGGTTGAACATGCGCTAGTTTCCACCTATCCGGAAAAATGCCTGTAGAATAGGATAAGTAAAAGATCTTGCGTAGAGGTAGGAGAACACCTCTTCAAAATAAGGGGCAGAATTCCATCTGGACTTGAAGATTTGTTGCAGTTGAGATCTTTAAGGACACTAGCTACTGAACGGGTTCGGAAATATATTTGTCCTAGAGAATATTGAACACGGTTCAGCATAGGTGGAGAAAGAGAGCTGTCTGGTAAAAAAACCAAAATACATGTTCGATTCATTACAATATTACTAAATGAAATGTTCGATTTTTACCTCAAAATTTAAAACAAAATATTTTTCGTAAAATGATTTTTTTAATTAATTTCCGATTGTATTTTTCCGTATTTAAAAAGAATTTGATGTTTGAAAGCGACGCCTCAATAACTTAGTGCCGATTTCAGTACACCTAATGCTTCAAAACGCCTTCAACCCCGTGAAAATCTGGAAATCGGTCGGCGAAATGCTTGGGGGGTACAGTAGATCCGCAAGGATCTCGTAGCCTAAGCTAAGCAGTTTTTGTACCATCGTGTGTATGCCACACACGGTCTGGCGTTACCGTGCAAAAGGATTGGACCGTCCTCCAACTTTCTATGCATCACGTCGATTTCTTCACAGTGTTTGTCTGGATTAATATTTCCAGGAACGAGAAGTGAATAATTACTTGTGTAGGCGTTCAAACAGCAGCCATGGTCTTCTTTAGATGTAATGGGGGCCTTGGCGTTTATTTTGGTTTATCGCCAGCGTAACCTTTTCGCGTTATCATACTGGATCCATTTTTCGTCACAGGTTATGATTCGGTGCAAAAACAGCTTTTGTTGATTCTTCAGAAGGACCGATAAGCTGACTTCCAGTTGTTCCAGGCTTTGTGGGGGTACCCACTTGATAAATTTTCCAGCCTTTCCTATTTGGGAAAGGCGCCGATTCACTGTCATAGGAGATACCTCCAAACTCTGTGCAATACCTTTGACTGATTGCAAGGGATTTGTTTCAGCTGCGGCCGTCATGTGAGAGCGTCGCCGTCAATAGCTTCCCCCACACGTACGTTCTTTACCGCGCGAAAACGTGAAATGCGTGATTTTGCGGGCGAAAGAGTGCACGTGTAATGGCACGACTTGTGCAAAGAAATGCGCGTGTGCTCAGTACCGAGCGATGGCGCGCGCTCCCCGCTTTAGTAGTACAACTCTTTCCCACGTGATTGAGCGCACCAAATTAACACTGGCTCTGGTAAATTCTACCGCACGTTCCAGCGAAAACTGTTGAACTGTTACACACTCCAGCACGTTTCAGTTTCTCGCGGTATTTCGTGCGCGATTGCCCATTAGACACAAACTCCTGGAGTGTACGCTCCAAGAACGCGTAATTTCGCGAGTGAAAGACTTTGTAACCAAATGTTGGTACCACGTTCCTGGCGCGCGGTCTTTCACTCGTTCTTTACCACATTCAGGTGCGTACACTGCTCATTTTCGAGTCCCAATTCAACGAAATAGTACTTCAGGAACTATTTCTGAAAGACTCGTTCGTCGACGAATTCAAGTACAGCATTGGTGTCGCGTACGGCTAAGGAAGCATTTTGTTCGAGCTTCAACTCGTAAAGAAAACGTGTTCGAATTTTTTTGAATTACCTACTTTTAGATGTTTACTAGTGCCTAGTTGAGATATGTCAAATCAAACCCCGATTTATGTTTTTGTTTTTATGAGATTTTCTACTTTACATATGTTTCTTCTTTTTTTTTGATAATGAAAAGAATTGTTTAAGAATGTTTATAAATTATTATCCAATCACAAATCAGACATTAAATAAAAAAATTCGAACAAAACCGCGCTTGCTAGCCACAGCATCGAGAGGAGCATTAAGCCGGATTTTTACAACGTTAAAATTCTACAGGCGGAAAAACACACATCCAAGTGATACACTCTCGAGACGTTACACATTTAAAAAAAACTAAAACAACATGAACCGGAAACAGGACTCACAAAACATTTCCGCAATATACTGTTCTCTTGCCTCTGCAATAGTCTAAGTTTCAAATACATATGTTGTCCGTTAATAACTGACTAATCTTCATCAGAAAAAGTGTTTATTTTTTCATTCATTTGCTCATGGTTTAAAAACTTTTTTTTAAATGTCAAATAGTTAAACAATTTCTCCACATACTGTGTACTTCTTCTTTTGTTGAAATTGCGTTCCATATATAAACGAGTATATTTGCAAATTTCTCTGTAATATAGATCGCCTGAGGAAGGCAGCAGCCCCTTCCGAAACGTGTTTCATGTGTTTCATCAAGTATGTACTCAAAAAAGCCGAAGACAAGTGACGAATCAATTGTACACCAATTAGTATAAAAAAACGTGTCCAAGTTCTTCAGACAGAGTTTATAAATTATATAATTTTTTATTTTAAAAACCATAGAGACCAGTTACTGACCAGCATCTAACACCTCTTGGGTACCTACTTACTTCTTGTTCTTCCTATTACGACAAGAGTACGATCTGGAAACAAGAGATCATAACCCTCCCACTTCACCGCATTTCTATTGATCCATCTGTGGGATTCGCTTATTTGACATCAGAAAATATCGGCAGGCCTCCCGATTTTAGATCACTGGCTTACTGAGGCATATCAAATCCTGGTGTCGTTGCATTTGTGTGATCCAGGCGTTTATAGGCCTGCCTCCCCTGCATCGCGATGTCTTTGGCACGTGCATTGATATTGCCTTTTTTTAACAGAGTTCAAATCATCTCTTCTTTTAACGTGGCACTACCAGCTGAGCCGTTCGTGTTCTATTTTTCGTACGATGGTTTCCTTGATGTGAAAGCTTCCACGGATCTTCGAACTTCTTATTCGATCAAGCTTTGTCACTCCTGCTGTCATGCGAAGCATCTTCATCTCAGCTGTCGTTAATTTACTCTCATACTTTTTGTACATCGTCCAACATTGTGAACCGTATGTAAGCGCTGGATGCACACCTCGGTGTAGAACCTTCCTTTCAACTTTCGGTCACAGAGGATAGCGGAGTTTTCTCGCCACTTCATCCACCCTACTCTTACGCGATGATTGATGTCGTCATCACAGATTGCTTTGCTACTGATCATAGATCCCAGATATTTGACTTTTTCACACTTAGGAAGCACTGTTCCATTCAAATAAATGTCTAAAATAGGCCTGAGTGGATCAGAGTGAGAGTGAACTAATGCGATACCCATTTCCCTCCAAAACGTCCACCCACACATCCAACGTTCGTTGCAGGGAAGTAGGATCCCCACTTATGACGGCTCCATCGTCAGCAAAGAATAACTTATGTACCTTGAAGTCCATCACTTTATCTTCAAGCAGATAATCTAGGACTGTAATAAAGAGCAAAGGACTTAAAACGCTTCCCTGGTGCACCCCGACTTTGATTGGGAACTCTTCGGTTACTCCAGCGGGGCATCTTACTCTTGTCTTTGCTCCTTCGTACATGTCCATGATCATCTGTACATAGGTTTCTGGAACCCCTCGATGTCTTAGCGCCACCCATATCAGATCTCGTGGTTGTCTGTCGAATGCCTTTTCAAAGTCAACCAATATAATATGCAAATCCTTTAAGGAATCACTATGTTTTTCCATGATGATCTTTGCACTTTGGATTGCATCTAAGCTTGATTTACCCCTGGGTACCTTCTAACTTAAAGGTTGAACTTTAAAAACTTCACTTAGTGCAAGTTTAGCTGTATTAAAATTTTTATATACGAATACATGTTGCATATACTCGTACTGCGCGATTTCTGGTTAATATATTCAATAATTTGGCGGGACTTCTATCTCAAACTGTGCTTATAAGGATATAGATATCGGCAATATTTGAGATTAGTAATATTAACAGGGTCTTCCGAACCTATTTTACTTAAAAATATATTATTAGTAGGTTTGCTCGCTGCTTTCGTTTGATGTACCAAAGGGAGGGTAACAATGTTTTTTTTTTTTTGTTAGGTACGAGTAGGTACAATGTACCTCCAATACTTTCCTCGTGTTATAGCAATTTTAGTTCATAAATAAATAGAAAACTTAAGCGCATTTAAAACCAGTAAAGTGTATCTAATATGGTTTGCGAGGCAGTAATGGCATTTTTTACTTTCTACCTAATTCAGGTTTGCATTCATTTTACTCAATTGCCATTTAAATGAATTAAAACCACAATGAATTGACGGATTTTCTCTAAACAAAACCACATGCAATTACCCATTAAACCCATTATTCGTATACATAATACATGCTAATGTACATTATATATAAACCAATCATTTCCCTTAATGGAAAATTATCTCAACCCCGAGATCTCTTAACTGATTCCCATTTAAATCCAATCAACGAAACTAAATGCGAAATTAATTTCCCCAAAATGATTATTTTAGTTAAATTACATTTTCATCGTCTAATTTTGCCTGCAATGAATTATTAATCGAACTGACGAGTACCAATTACGTGTGTGTGTATATGAGACGGTCACTCATACATATATCTATTGTTTTGTCGCTGTCAGGTGTGTGGGGGAGCCAATCCCCTCCTTCTCTATGTCCTTCTCTCTTCCGACAATCTTGCTACCACAATCTGCATTTGAAATGGATTTTATGGGAGGACTAACAATTGTACAGCAGCTGCGCATTGCTAACGGGGGTGGAACACAAACTACGCCATCGATTAAGTTGCACGGGGGATGATAATAGTTTCAGGAAAATTTTCATCGTTCTCGTCATCATGGAAAATTGTCAAGGGGATAGGGAAGCAAATATACACATACGGAAGCCCTATCATCGCCACTGTATTATCGTTTAGGGGATGACGCATTTGATGATAGCTTGCTTTACCACTCTTCACGCATGAAACTCATGTGGATGTTGAAATTTGATTTATTAATAATTACCGATTTCAGTAATTAGATGTTGTCGTATCCATAACTATTTGCTAATGGATATGGGCATGGAATCGTTTTGAGACACATGTACTTCATGCTTGGATAACTTTTGGGAGAAGCCTTTAATATTGATATTTCGATTAAACTTTGACAGATAATTGCAGTCATTTGGTAATAACAGATTTTTCTTCTTTCTTGTTTCATTTCAGACGTCAAACAGCAGAAGAGCGAGAGGCTGAACGGCAAGCGGCTAACCGTCTTATGCTATCCCTGCAAGCAGAAGCCATTAGCAAAGGTTTCGCACCACCTGCAGCCCCCATTCAAGCGCATCCCTCGCAAAGTGTCAATGGAGCGCCATTGGCCGCACTCCATGGTCTTCAACCTTGGGCTGAACAACATCCTGCAGGATGCTAATGATATTTTTAAAATTAATCTAAATACAAAGCAAAATCAACACACCCTATTTTGTGATATGGAAAAATTAAGATATTCCGCTGTTTGTAAATATTTATTATTTATAAAAACAAAAAGTAAACAATACTAAGAAAAATGTAAGAACTTAATCACAATTTTTAAAAATTTGTAGTAAAATATAAAAAATTATATATAAGTCGTGCTTTTTTGCTTGTGTGAGAACTTTAGAGACAAAAATTGATATGTAATCTTGTAAATAGTAACTACATTAGCTACAGATATAGTAAACCAATTAAATTTAAGACCTTAAGGAAGCATTAAAATGTTTGAGAGTTTTAGAAAATTTCTAATGTAATCAGTTTTTGTATGCTTTCTACTGAAAAACATTTAAATTGTTTTTTTTCTTACGAATTTTCTTACATGTGATTCCTGCTCTTGGTTTGTACTTATTTTGTTTATAAAATTGTTTCTTAAGTTTATGTATACACTGTGAGCTATTATAGTTTAAAGATAATTTCTTTTTTTGATTACTCATTTGTAATTTGTTAATTTCTTGTATGATATTAAATAGCATAATAAGTGATGAAGAAGGACATTGTAAAGAGGTTTTAAGAAAATACGCAAATAAAAACAAAATATTCATTTTACGAGAATTTGCTTATCCATGTGTAGTATGAATATACTTGTTTCAGGTCGTCATCTACGTAAGCACGTCGTAGATTGCAGTGATTTAGGTATCGGTCATGAGGTTCAATGGCCAAATCCCAGAAAACACCGAAGTTTTTCATCAAGAAGTGTCTACCAAACATCCAAGAGTATGGTTGTTATTGTGAACTGATTAACTCCGCTTGGCACGCCAAAAGCGACTGTGTCATATCTCGCAGCTTGTGGCCGATAGTGGATGAACACAGAACAAAAAGCCTTTTGGCGATGAATAAAAAAGAGATTCGCGTCTTGACAGGTGCGCTAACAGGACACTGCGCGATAGGGGTAATGACCGCTAGATTGGCGTCAACACACCCGACCACTGCAGAAGCTGTCAAGATATAGAGGAGACAGAAACCATCAAACATCTGCTATGCGATTGCCCAAATCTTCAAAAGCGCCGCCACCATCATATGGGAAACAGGTTTTTTGACGATCTCATACAAGTTCCACTAAGGAACATGATAGGCTTCATAAAGAGCACAGGCTGGTTCACAACAGAAACGACCGCAAGATAATTATTTAAGTATAGGTTCCACAAGGTTTCAAAGGGAAACACAGTGGACTGAATGGCCCCCGTGATAAGCACTTAGGTGCACTTCCCTCCAATCTAACCTAACCTAACCTATGGTTGTGATCAGAAAGCTTTACAAAAAAAAACGAATTTCCCTTCGAATACGGCATAAAAATGTAGGTCCCTTCCATTAGTACGAATGGTCGCGGGGCCTTTTATAGGCTGTTTGGGTCAAATATTTATTTATTGCTTTGTATTTGAAATGAAAAAGAATTCGGGAGTACTATACTATTTACCATAGTCAGGGTTTATTGAACACAAGGACCTGCAGTGCAGCTTTTGAGATTGACAAGGCGTAGTGAAACTTTCAGTCTAATATAGAGTTTTTCTTAGATGGGCCTCCAAATGTGGACTCGGGGTTAATCCCCATAAAACGGAACTTGTTCTCTTCACAAAAAAGTATAAAGTTCGCCTCATAGACCCTTCGATGATAAATGGCACCAGTCTCTCTTCTCTGAAAACGCAAAATATCTGGGTCTTATTTTGGATAGGAAATTGAACTGGAAGGCCAATCTACTCGAACGCGTCAAGAAAAGAAATGTAGCTCTCTATTCCTGTAAAAAGGCTAAAGGTAGGAGCTGGGGTATGAAACATCAAATCACTCATTGGCTGTACGTGTCCGTTATCAGGCCTATACTACTTTATGTCGTATGGTGGCCTGCTCTTCGCAGGGCTGTCCACCTCTTTCAACTAGCTAAGGTGCAAAGATCTGCATGCATTTGCATCAGTGGTGCGCTGAGAACCACTCCTTCCGCGGCACTGGACATTTTGTTCAAACTGCTACCTTTAGATATTTTTAGCAAACAGATGGCTGTCCGTGCGGCCATCCGCCTAAAAGCCTCCTCTCAGTGGTCTAGCTATAGCTTGGCCACTCCTCGATCCTTGATCTTCTAAACTTCAAACACGAAAGCACGGACTACACCCCGCCGAAACTGAGATTTGACCGTAACTTCCGTACGAGCATCCCTAACCGGGATGTGTGGGACATTTCCCCCCCTGTCGATGGTAGTTCGGTTCACTTCTTTACAAATGGCTCTTATACCGGTGGTGGGTTGTGGTGTTTTCTCCAAAAAGCTCAATGTGAGCATCTCTTACCGCCTCCCCGATCAATGTAGCATTTTCCAAGCGGAAATCATGGCGATTAAGGAAGCCCTGTCCTGGCTGAAATGTAATGTACTATCTGTCAGGGATATTAGCATTTTCACTGACAGCCAAGCGGCAATCAAGTCCCTGGAATCGTTCTACTACACTTCAAAGGCCGCCTTAAACTGTCGCTTATCTCTTATGAGGATGACGGAGCAGTTCAACATTCACCTATGCTGGCTGCCGGGCCACAGGGACATTCCAGGTAACTGCAGGGCTGACGAGCTCGCAAGACAAAGTACCACTCTAAGGATTCTGCCTGACAGGCAAGCCCTGGGTATGCCTCTCGCTACATGTAAGTATCTACTAAAGTTGAACGCTATTAGCACGACCAACCTCAGATGAGAAAACGGCTCAACGTGTCACATTTCGAGACAGATCTGGCCTAAGCTGAATCTAAAACGTAGTACCGAGCTGGTCAAGCTAAAGCGAACACAAATCAGCTGCGTCGTCGGTGTTCTCACTGGACACTGTCTTACAGGCCAACACACCAAAAGACTTGGCCTCTTCTCCGACGACTTCTGCAGAAGCTGTAAGGACGAGGAGGAGGAGGAAACCATCCTTCACCTCCTATGCACTTGTCCAGCCCTGCCGCATAAAAGAATGCTCCATCTAAGGTCGCCCTTCCTTGACGACCCCGGCGATCTGGCGTCCTTAGACGTCATGAGCATCCATCGCTTTATCAAAAGCTCCGGTTGGTTTTGTTAGGCCTTGAGTGGCCTAATGGTTTTGATCCATGGTGTCTTTACTCTCGTGTGGATAGCCAACCTAACCTAACCTAACCTAGGGTTTTTCCTTAACAGTTCCCCATTTTGTTTTTTAAATAAATCAGCTTGTGTTTGAGATATAAAAAAAAGTTTAAGTATTATGCTATTAATTATGGAACAAAATATCATTCAAATATCTTACACGAAAACGCCTACATGGGTGAATGCGCTGAACCCAATTTTCCATGACTTTTCGCACAAATCGGGCGATTTGCCAGCAATTTCGTGTTCAATGTTGATCTTGAGGTCGTCTTAAGTCTCTAGCTTATTGGCATAGACCATAGACTTGGTATAGCCCCAACAAAAAGTACAGAGGCTTCGAATAACATGAACGGTCAATTGAATGGTCAATTTGTGGAGGTAACATGGTCATCAAAATTCGATTGTTTGGCCAGCTCTGTGGCATATGGCGCCGTCTTGTTGTAACCACGTATTCTTCAAGGCATCTTCGGTAGCATTACCAGCATCATTGAAAAAGAAGTAGGTGTCAATGACCCATCCAGTATGAAAACCCTCACCAAACATTCATTTTTTGTGGGTGTAATTGCAATTCGTGAATGGCTTCGGGTTGCTGACTTGCCCAACTGAGATGATTTCGCTTATACCTCATCAAAGCAGGGGTTTGGTTGTGGTGGCCGAGAGAAATTCAGTACATCAGAGGAGACATCTCTGACGGCTTGTTGACAACGCTGCCGCTGGTCTTCCGCATTCGCTGCTGGCGGCATAAGACTTACATAGATTGAGATTAAAAGGGACTCGATTGGCAGATGCTCTGGCAGTATCTTGTGATTGTAGCTGTCAGACGCCGCACTTCCTTATAGTATTTCGTTGATTTTGCTCCATTATGGATATCTCTATCCGTACCATAGCTACAACTAGGTAGTGATCCGAGTCCACGTTGGCTCGTCGGAAACTGCGGACACCCAGAATAATGATGGAAGAGTGCCTTGCGTCGATCGCAATGTGATAGACAGGCCTACCGTCCATGACGGTGCAATTTGCAGGTTGCATGCAAGCTGCAAATAACGACAAGCGTATTTTGCATCTAAGCACTGTCCACGAAGCTTCAAAGTTTAGCATTGCAAAAGGACGTTTTTTTCGTTGGAAAATTCAATGTCACGCTGCAAAGTCGACTAACCTGAATCCGTTGTCGGATATGGTGTCGTGCAGGTTGTGTTTTCCGACCACGCTACTAAAGACGTGTCGTCGTCCATCTTCTCGTGAAGGGCGTGAGCGCATATTAGACTAATGTCGGCGAATTCGCTTGATACGGATAGTCATGAGGCGCTCGTTCACATGTCGGAAACTCGAGAGTTCTTGCCTAAGTCTTCCCCTAATAACAAATCCGCCGTGGAAGATACCGCAGTTTTTTATCCTCCTTTTGTCAGGCTCATTCCACCGCACTTCTTCGATGGCGGTAATATCTGCTTGGCAGCAGTCTAGAGCATCCGCAAGTTGTTCAGCTGCACGTGGTTTGCAGAGGGACCTAACATTCCACATACAGACACGAAGATCGTTGTCCTTTTTACGTTTGCAAGGGTCGTCAACAAAATCAAACAAATCATCCGTATCCGATGCTGTTGGTTGCTTCGTAACCGAAGGTGTTTTATGTCGTAGGGAAATTAACCCTACGGCACAACCCTCAACCTGGAGGGCCATTTCTTTATGTTATACTCCTAAGACGCGGGACCGGGTACAGTGGTGCTAGTAGTCCACTACGGGAGTATGAGCGCTGCCGTTAGCCCGTT
Organism: Brachypalpus laphriformis; assembly: GCA_945910035.1. Taxonomy (NCBI): domain Eukaryota; kingdom Metazoa; phylum Arthropoda; class Insecta; order Diptera; family Syrphidae; genus Brachypalpus; species Brachypalpus laphriformis. The sequence goes on from OX246754.1 coordinate 287,596,956, forward strand.
AAGGGCTCCTCCACCACCATATCTTTTCCAAAGTCCTGACTAACCTTGGTAATTACTTATCGAGCTGTGATCCGAATACCATATGTCGAAGCAGCTAGCGCAAGGTGTTCACTAAGTTCAAGGTACGTGGAACTGTAAGCCCCACCGTTGACTTCATCTAGAGAATTCGTCCGCTGCCTTCTGGAACAAGAAGAAGTGCTCTTCCCCCCTCTCTCATCTGCTGCCCAAAGGGGTTGGTTGCTATATCTCCGACCAAAGTACTAGGCATTTAGCGGTCACCAACATGAAGATGAAGAGTAGGAGTTCATATGCCTAGGCTAAGTGAAAACGCTTGCACTACCATTTGATCACCTAGCCATTTCCATTATTTGTACGTTTAATTTTAATAGTGAAATATGTAAAGATGACAACCCTGATTTAATATTATATATATATTTTGAAGTAAATTATAGGAAGGCAGAATATGTTCTTAAGTTACGCTCGGTTAGGTTAGGTTGAACTGGCTGCCAGCTGAGAATCGCCAACACACTTAGACCAATAATAGGTCCATAGTGATACCACGTGGATTATGGGAGAAAGTTTCTCTCTACCTACTCGTTAAAACATTTTGAGCTTCTTATAGAGCATAGGAGGCTCTTAATATCGATATCTGTCAGGTCGCCTATATCGTTGTAATAGGAGGCTCCTAGGTGAAGCTTCCTTCTACAGGAGAGAGCTGGGCAGAAACAAAGGTGAGGAATAGTTTCTTCCTCTTCTTCATCCATGCAGCTTCTACAAAAGTGGTTCGCAAAAACGACCAGCCTTGTAGCATGCTTACCTATTAGGCAGTGGCCGGTGATGACACCTATTTTTCTTCTTCCCTTTTCAGCGAGTTTCTTTTTTTTTTGCAGAGACGAGGAGGAGGAGGAAACCATCCTTCACCTCCTATGCACTTGTCCAGCCCTGTCGCATAAAAGAATGCTCCATCTAGGGTCACCCTTCCTTGACGATATCGGCGATCTGGCGTTCTTAGACGTCATGAGCATCCATCGCTTTATCAAAAGCTCCGGTTGGTTTTGTAAGTCCCTGAGTTACCTAATGGTTGATCCATGGTATTACAAAGGACATTCACTGGTCTAAGTGTGTCTGCATTCTCGAGTGGACAACCAACCTAACCTAACCTTTCAGCGAGTTTATGATCCGAAAACAACGGATCATAGCCCCCCCCCCACTTCACCGCATTTCTGCTGATCCGACTGTGGGGTTCGCCTCAGGCCTGCCGATTTTGGATCACTCGGTTACTGAGGCCAATGAAATGCCGATGTCGTCGCATTTCTGTGATCCAGGCGTTTGTAGGCCTGCCTTGCGATGTCTTTGGAACGATCATTGATATTGCCTTTTTAACAGGGTTCAAATGATCTCTTCTTTGAACGTGGCACTACCAGCTGAGCCGGTCGCGCTCTATCTTTTGTACGACGGTTTCCTTGACGTGAAAGCTTCCTCGGATCTTCGAGCCTCTTATTCGACCAAGTTTTGTCACCCCTGCTGTCATGCGAAGCATCTTTATCTCAGCTGTCGTTAATTTACTCTCATACTTTTTGTATATCGTCCAACATTATGAACCGTATGTAAGCGCTGAACGCACAACTGCGGTGATGACAACTATTATAGCGCCGATATGCAATCTGTTGAGAGAAATCAAATTCTTAGAGCGTTTTAGATCCAGCTTTGGCCAAATCTGTTTTGCCTTGTGGTAAAAACGCAGCAGATTTTCGACTACCTCATATTTGCCTACTCCCCGTACTTGTGCTTAATAAAAGAAGATAGGCCGTGCCGTTGCCTTACTTACTTACTTACTTTGACAGCTGCATCATATCCTCGTCGATTGCGCTCACATCAGCACTCTTCTTAGGATAATACTTTAAAGTAACTGGATTTCGCCACAGTCCTGTACATTTTCGAAGGATCTTCCTTTCAAATATTAGGATCTTCTTCATCGTTGTTGGTGAGATGGTGCACCAAATAGGACAGCAATATGTGATGACTGATCGTATCAGCTGCTGGTAAATGAGGAGCTTGGTCGCTTTACTTATGCCATTTCGCCTTCGCAGCAGTAAGTGCTCTAGGTGGAGTATGAAGTTGGCCCTTCTCAGGATAATTGCAGCATGAGGATTAAATTGAATCCTCTCACTGAAATTTATTCCTAGAAACTTGGTTGCCGTCTTAGTTGGCACCTCGATGCTGTCAGCATGATCTGAATGTTACGATATCGAGTTGCGAACACACGACGTCCTCTTGTGGCTGTTGTTGCTGGTCGAAACAAATTAGCTCTATTTTGTTGATGTTGATCTTCAGTCCTCACTTGAGATAGTACTACCCAAGTGTCCTGATGTGTGGTTCAACTCTATCTATAGCTATAACTGGAGAGAGAGAGACTTCATACGTTATTGAGTCATACGCATAGAGCAAAGTCCTGCTCAAAGGCAACAGGAAGTTGACGTGATTGGTTGGTCAGCAGTGAAAATGTTTATCAGAATCGGGCCAAGCCTACGAGGGCTGTTTGAAATGTTCTCAGCCTGCCCAATAAAATATTAAAAATTTGAGAATTTTCTTTATTCTTTTTGTACATATTCTCCTCTTATGTCAATACACTTCTTCCATCTATGTTCCAGGGCTTCTATACTTTTTTTATAAGCCAATTCCCGTAACTCCTCAAAATGCCGCTCCGTCTCAGCTATCACCATGATTTTTTGAAGAATAAGTGGATCAATAGCCGCAATTTCACTTTGGATGTTATGCTTGAGATCCTGAATTGTCGCTGGTTTATTGGCATAGACCTTACTCTTCAAATAACCCCACAGGAGTTTGACCCGATACCGAACCAGTTTCTTCAAAACGCTTGACCATTGTACGAATTCCGGATTCAGTAGGGCGATTAAAAAAAAATAAAATAAATACATATTTGGCGCAACAGCTCTTTAAGTGCCAGAACCTCGGTTCTCGCAACCACTCATGTTGTGTGCGTCATATTTTTCACACGAATGGAAGGGACCTACAGTTTAGTGCCGTATCGGAACGGAGATTTGAGAAGCTTTTTGGTGAGAAGAATACTCTCGGATGTTTGTCAGACGCTTGCGAGAGGTGGGACCGCGAAAAAACTTGTTGGTGTTTTCTGGGATTCGAACTTGGAACCTCATGCGCAGTGATCCGACACACTAATACGCCACGTCGCCCACGGGCAATTATTTTGACCTAAAAATTCACGAATTTTGCGAAATATTACTTTTACAGATCGCCCATTCTCATAATAAGATTGAATAAGAAAAATGCATTGTTGCCAAGATTGTACTTGACATTTGTCAAAAAGTTCAATCACATTGAATTCAGTAAATGACAGTAATTGACAGCCAACATCCACAACATCTGCTGGCTCACCCTTTAGTCTGATGGTGACAAATCAGGCGAGTAAGGTGGGTGGTCCAGTACTCCAAATCGGAGTTCATGGAGCTTAGCCATGGCAACAGCTGATTTGTGCGCCAATGCATCATCCTCGTGGAAAAAAGTTTCTTTTTGGTCAAACCTGGTCTTTTTTCGCTAATTTATCTAACAGACTAGCATAGTATTGACCTGTAACAGTTTGCCCTTTGGCGAGGTAATCAATAAAAATAATTCCCTTGTAATCCCAGAACACTGACATCACTTTTCCCGCCTATACACATGTCTTGGCTATCTTCGGCGGAGGAGAACCGTTATATTTCCATTGTTTCGATTGTTCTTTTGTTTCAGGAATATAGGGGTGAATCCAGGTTTCATCAGTGGTTATAAATCTTCTCAAAAAATCGATAGTATTCCTTCGAAATAACGCCAGATTCTCTCTAGAAATTTCAACCCGATTGAATTTTTGTTCTTCGATTAACAAACCCATCTTGCTAAAATTTTGTTCAATACTAATTCGTCAGTTAAAATATGGAACACCCGTTCAGTTGAGATTCCTATAGTATCACTTATATCCCGCACTTTTAATCTTCGGTCTTCTAAAACCATTTTATGGATTTTATCGATGTTTTCTGAAGTGGTGGATGTCGACGGCTTCCGCTCCTTGGAACATCTTCGACGCTGTCTCTGCCATTTTTAAGCAAGCTGGTCACTTTTTTTACCGTGGAATACGAAGGCGCAGATTCCCCTAATGTGTTATCAAAGTCTTCCTTCATTTGACTTGTCGTCATATTCTTTTTAACAAAATATTTAATCACGGCCCTGATTTCAGTTTTCTCAATTTTTTTTAGATAGAAGCAGATTCGTTCAAACAAAAAATCATAGAAAAATAATTATGCGACCAACTGTAACGAAACTTGACACACAACTAACTTAAATATTAAGTAATTGAACGAATATAAATTTATTTACATACTATCACCCAATCTAGGTTAGGCCGAGAACTTTTCAAACAGCCGATTCTTGCGGCACGCTGGCGTTAGTCCTCTTTGTTGTTGACTTCGTGTTGAGAATCTGCACGAAAAAAGTATGTTTGGATTTGGATTGTACCGCCTTTGCTATAAAGTTGCATCTTCTTGGTATAAAAGTGCTGAATATAACAAAAAAAAAAAAAAGGAAATGTGTTAAAATAATATCTTAAAGAAATTCTAAATTCTTTTTTACCCTGGCAGTTCTCTACCGTAAGCCTAATCCTAATTAACCTAACTTAAGCTTGGTACTTCAATTGAAAGTAAAAAGTACTGCCAAATATGTACGCTCTTGGGACTGAGAAGACGTATTATATTTTATTTGTTTAATAAACAGGAAGCATCAATGTGGTTTCTTGCGTCCAAGGTTGGACCGATGATACCATCTATATTGGTTGGCGCATAATTAGATAGGCAGTGTAGAAACTCTTATCATTTCAACAGCAAATTTGGAAGACATCTTCTACGAGCCGAGAAGGATGATAAGGATGAAAGGTGAATCCTGTTTATCGTCACTACAACAATAATGCACTTTCATTTGGGTCTTTATCGGATTTGATAGAATTATTTTGCCGCCAGCTTTATATTGATACCGATATAGAATGACCCTGTTTGTTACATAACAGGCTTGGATTACTTTGAAGTTCTTTAAACTTTTGTATCAAATAACCCTTAGATTGGACGGTCAAGTTTTCATATACGTGCATACAAGTATGTATCTAGATGGCATGTTAAATGAAGTGATTAAAAACACCGCGTGGGTTTTTTGACTGTCATTTGAATCGAACAATTTAAAAATTCCTCTCTAGTTTTCAAATTGCATTTTAAAATGCAGAAATACTCAGTCAGTGTCCATAAAGAACGAAGCCTGCTTGCAAGTCTCTCAACATTTCACTTGTTTTACCATCGGTCGATATAACCACATGGTGTACGTTCGCCCTTCAAATGTTCATTAGAATTAATTTTCTTTTCATCCTAATCGATTTAGGACTGGTACTACCTAAAATACATATGTCTAACAACTCAAGGACAAAACCAACAAACAGGAAACTGAGCATAGTAATTATATTTTTTCAAAACGCTATCCTTTATCATTAAATTCCCTAGACTAAACAACAAATGCCAGTCTAATAAATGAACACCGGGAAAAAATTAATTAACCAACCTTACACAATGTGATGACAGTCGGTGCAGCACACACAAGCTCCACGACATAGTGCATCATCTAAACAACGATGGTGCGGCGGCTTTTCAAACCTAACAAATAATAAAAAGGTCCCATCAATTAGGATCAATTTTGATATCATCATTTTTTAATTTGTCCTCGATCCTTCCACTCCAACCGCGTCGACTACCAAATGACTCATTCAACTGAGAGAAGGTGAAAGATAGCTGAGCACAGATCTCCTCGCCGTGGATGATATGAAAGATTTAATGCGGTAGGTAGGTAGGTTGACGTCATTACGTAGCGCCGTGTCACTTTAGCCGGCCTCCTACACCTTGCAAGTGGATCTTTTTTTTACCTCCGATCCACCACTGTGGAGTCTTACAAATCGAGTGGAAAGGAAGAGTGGCACTAATGGCAACCACCGGCACCTCGTTTCGTGTTGGTGTGGTCCTTAAAGATTGTTTTCGGCTGCACGACAATTTCCTGGTCGCTTTGTTTGTTTTCGGCGGCACAGCCCAGCGGCGGCGATCTTATCAAATTATTTGAAGGATAATAATCGGAAGAGAAACACACGAGGATAATTTTTGAGAATCGGATTTTAAGTGGTAATAAGACAAATTGCGGCTAATTGGGATGCAATTGGAGGCGGCCGGATACAAACGTAAGTTTTTTGGAATATAGCTGAGACAGGTGTTAAAGATTTTTTACGAGGTTGTATAAGGTTTGTCCATATGTGCAATAGTAGAATAATTGAATTCCTTCCATCGTTTCTATGCACTATAGATATCGTTACCCCCACCTAGCAGTTCTTAGAACCGTATTGGTGTCCATCTTAAGGTGTCCAAGAACCATCGATATTCATGGTAAAGGCTAATTAATAGACAATATAAACATAAACCTTGGTTGGTTAGGATCGGCATCGATGAATATGTGCTTAAACCAGAGTCGGTCCATTGTGCTGCCGATGTGTGAGGTGGGTGGTTCACCCTCTTACTCTAAGAACCATTTGCTTCGTTGTATGAATGCCTTAATTTTAGCCGTGCAGGCGTTGCTGAGATCATTTAAATCGTGGAAAAAGTATTCACCCAGGGTAGCCTTCCTAATGTTGGCGAGCGCAGGACAAGCACAAAGGATGGGCCAGATGGGCCCCTATAATTGCGGTTTTAGGCCAGGAAAGTCCACCGTTAATCAAATCTTCATACTTCGACAGATCCTGGAGGAAACTCAAGAAGTTCAAATCGATACTCATCATTTCTTTATCGATTTCAAGGCCGCCTATGACAGCATCTATAGAGAAGAGCTATATAGAGCCATGTCTGGTTTTGACATCCCTGCCAAACTTGTTCGTCTGTGCAGAATAAAGATGGAGAACGCTCGCTGATCTACCAAGGTCAGTAATGACCTCACCGAGACCTTTGATGTCTGTCATAAAATAAAATAAATAAATATTTGCCGGCACAGCTCTTCAAGTGCCTGGGCCTAGCTTCTCGCAACCACTCGTGTTGTGTGACAACAATACTCTCGGATGTTTGTTAGACGTTCGCGATAGGTGGGACCGTGAAAAAACTTTTTGGTGTTTTCTGGGATTCGAACATGAAACTTCACGCGCAGTGGCCCGACAAACAAACCACTGCGCCAAGGTGTCCACAATAACTACGACGTCACTATGATATTACGCGCTGTCATGTGACTTCTTTAATATTGTACTTGAACGGATTGTGCGGAGCTCACAAGCCAACACCAAAGGCACAATCTATCTGTACAACTGCTTGCATACGCCGAAGATATTGGAATTATTGGAAGAACTCAGGGGGCTGTCACAGGTGCGTTTACAAGCATTGAAGCAGAAGCAGCCAAAATGGGTTTAGCGATAAACGAGGGCAAAACCAAGTATATGCTTTCAACAAGAAGAGATAATCAACCCCGAAAATTGGACAGAACGTCACTGTGGGCTGTGGGGAGAGTGGTTGAAGTGTGCAGGGTGTGGTTTAGTACGTAGGCGTATTCCTGGCATCGAGTATTCAGGTTTGCGAATCGTGCATGCCAATAGCTCGGGCTACTGGTATCTTTAGAAGATTACACACCCTTTGGCACAACCATAAAAAAAAAGAAAGAACGTCACTGTGGGCAGCTACAAGTTCGAGGTAGTAAGGAACTTGTCTACCTCGGCTCTGCTATTAACTCTGACAATGATACGAGCGCAGAAATTAAGCGAAAAATTGCCAATCGCTGTTTTTGGGCCTATAAGGCAATTCTACAGTAAAGCCCTATCTCGAACAACTAAGGAGATTCTGTATAAGACCCTGATTAACACAGTCCTGCTTTACGGCGCTGAAACATAGACTTTATTGAAAGTGGTTGATGACATCCTTGGTCGCTTCGAGAGAAAAACTCTTAGATATTCAGTCCCGTTTGCGTGGACGAGTTTTGCAGGAGAAGATTCAACGACGAACTATACGAGGTGTATAGCAACATCGACCTAGTCAAAAAAAAGCTCCGTATTTGACGTTTGAGATGGCTAGAACATGTAAAGCGGATGCGCCAACGCTTCGACCCGCAGAGTTTTCGAATCTAACCTCGAGGGACGATGCAGTAGAGGGCCTCCTCGCCGTAGGGGGTGCACACAAGTTCAAAAGGACCTCGACTAACTTGGAGTGCGCAAATGGAGACAATTAGCTAAAAACCTAGCTAAATAGAGAGGCTTGTTGGTTAAGAACCGGATTAACCGCGAACTGTAGCGCCACCTAAATAAGTAAGCACTTAAGTGGATAAATAAAAAAAAAAGAAATTTGTTAGATTCTTGAACAGGTTGATCGTCGGAGCTTCAGTTCCATTCGATACTACAGCGCAAATCATTAAATGTACATCGGGTCAAAATAAGTAAGTACTGTTCGCCAAGTTTCGCACGTCACTGTGGTGCATTTTGAAAATGGATTTACTCTTGTAAATATGCTTCCCATGCAAGGTGCAATTGGTGCAAGAATTAAAACCCGCAGATCATCCATCAGCAGTCTAAATTCTGCAATTCGCTTTCAAGAATTTGCCAGAAATGAAAATGGCTTTATTCAAAATCTCATTTTTAATTGAATGGATTTGTTAACAAACAGAATACGAGGTTTCGGGATACTGATAATCAGGATCCATTCACCAGCGTCAGTTGCACCTCGTTAGGCGTACGGTATGGTGTGGCATTACATCTGAGATCTGATCATTGGGTCTTACTTCTTAAAAAATGAAGGTAAAAGTGCAAACATAGTTAGTGGAGAGCGATGTCGGTTCTTAATTGAACACTTTTTACATCCTTTTGTTAAGAGGCCTGCGATGTGCTTTCAGCAGAATGGAGCAATTGCTCAACTGCCTGAGGCAGTTTTAAGGCAAATCTTTGGAGAACGAATGTTTCTAAAAATCCAGAAGTGGATTGTCCACCAGTCCGTACTTTCAAAGGTACTTTCATTGCTGTCAATTTTTCAATATTTTCCAACAACATTCTCTAGAAATAAACGGACCGAAATAAGAACGTTGGTTTAAGGCTTTCCGTATTGTATTCGCAATTACGAACGAATTCAATTAACAATGTCTGCAGCAGGCTCCAGTAAACTCCGTAATCATGATATCAAATTACCCTTAAAAAATCAATAAAACGATTTTACTAATAACCCAGCTTGCCTGGAGAAAAACAAAAAAATGCTTTCAAAGTTATTATCGTTAGGCCAATTAAATTTCATTTCAATTAAGCCGACGTTTGACACGCTCTGTGATTTTCATTGTTGTTGCTACTGTTCTACTGTCATTGTCACATAAAACCGTTCACTTGCCACATAGACAGCTGCTGTGCAACTACAACCGGCACCGCATCACTTTCAAAAATGGCAGAAACAAAAAGAAAACTGGAAAAAAAATATGTCGCTTCACAATGGATTTTAATTAAAGCCCTGAAAATAAATATGGCAACTGCCGATCCAGAGTAACAAGCACGAACTTCACACCCACATCTACCGCACATCCGCAGGTAATTGTGCGATGAAAAATAACTTTGTCCCATCTGTCAAACTAAATCGGTTTTTGGCGGCAGATATCACTGTACGATGCGCATTCACTTGCATGAAGATGCCGATCTGGCCTAATGATAATGAAGCACCTAGCCAAGTGCTTAAAACAAACAATTCCCATTGTTTAATGTACGATGGAGGAATTCAACTTTAAAACAATGGAGTGACAAATGAATATGAGAGCCATTTTGAAATTACAATTTCCTACCGCAGCTGTTTCCGTGCAATTAACTGTCAAACGATAATTTGTAAAACTGTCATTTGAAAGTTGACAGCATTTGTCAACTGAGCCAGAAGGTAATACACCATGACGCTTGGGCTCAGAATAAATAAATATATGCAGAGAGTTGGGTAAATAGGGTTATGTGTTATCTTTAAAGTCGATTAACTTGTCAATGAACTCTTAACCCCCGGATCACATCGCTCGAGCAAGAGAACTTGAATTATGTTCCAATTGAGTGCGAAATCTGGTTGAACATGGTCAAGCTATAAATTGAGGGGTGAATTTTAAAATGAACAACCCTCATTGATTGGTATTCTGTTTGTATATTCGAGAGCATACGGTTCACATTAAAAATTTAAACGTTTAGCTCTTGTGGAAGGAGCTCGATTCGCCTGAATGTGAGTGGCATTTTAAACTGTCAATTAACTTGTAAAGTTCACATTTAATTGTGAATGAAACTTATTATAATCCATTCCAACAACTTCCGAAGAACTATATGAGCAGGAGCACTATTAATTTGCTGTTCCTTATACTCGTAGCGACGCAAAATAAAAGAACACCGGTCGGCCTTAAGCGTCACATCACATCTCAATCCGTCTGACCGACCTCTTATTAGAAGAGACATTTCTTGTGAAACGATATAATAATATAATTGGAGTGGCGTCTCATCTCGACCGGTGGTCACTCGGTCGGGCGACGACGCACACATTCGGTAGCTGCTTCCGATACCTGAGGACCATTTGTTTGGCCATAATTGGTTGATGGTGTCATTATCTTCGAGATAGCGAGCAAGATATCCGTGCTAATTGTGTTCGAGTTTGTAAGAGGATGGAAATTATTAGATCCTGTCGCACTAATTTTTACTTCCTTTAAGAAGGATGTAAGAGGAGTTTTATTTTCACATCTCTGGTGGTCAAATGGCACTAATTGCAGAAAGCCCGTGTCACAGGAGGTTGGACTTTAATGACGCAGACTAATCACAAATAAGGTAAAAGGTCCTTAATTGTAATTCAATAAATTTATTTTTATTTCGTCTACCAATTACAGAATTAGCAAGAGAATTGATCCCCCGTATTGAAGGATAAATATATCAGCAGACCCACATTGGTACATATGACAAGAATATGGAAAGAAGTTAAGGTTCTCTTTATACCAAAATAATATTGCAAAGGACTACAGTCTAATAACACTTACCTCCGTCATCATGAAAATTCTAGGAAGAGTAGCAGACATATATGTACATACATACGAGTATGTAGAACCGCAACAACTGCCCCCCGGAGATTTATATCCAACACAACATGCCTACGCAAAGGGCAGAGTGTCGAGACAAGGTCGTCAGCACAGGTCCACGAACCGTGAGGGATAAGGAATACACACTAGCAGCGTTCCTAGACATTGCTAAAAAAAAAAGCATAGCAAAAATACCGTGCCAGCAGGACAGCGACGAGTCGAAGTGTTACTAAAGTAAAGCCTAGGACAAGTGTGGACGAATGGGAGGAGAGATGGTATCAGTCTGATAAAGCTAAGTGGATGCAGAGATTGATCAACAATATAAACGTTTGGAACAACAGGATGCGCGAGGAGCTGAATTTCTACCTGACCCTGATGCTAGTTGGTCATGGTTGCTTCAAAGTCTACCTCCACAGGTATGGATAAGAATCTAACCCAAGACAACATCACCAAACAGATGATGAGGAGAAAAGATGTCTGGGAAGTAGTTAGTGACACTAATGGCAACTATTATGAAGGAGCAGCGAAGACAGAAGCGACAACGAATCGCAGCGCAGGAGGCGGCCAACACGAATGAGCTGAGTCCCCCCTTACGATGAAATGCTTGACGTCAGTGCTGCGAGGATCATGGGTAGGACGGGAAGTTACACTGTTACACTGTATACGGGCTCAGTTTCGTTTACAGTTTCATGGGGCAATCACTCTGTTACTGAGTATGGACTCAGTTTCATCTTTAAAAGATTCCCACCCTCCGATGCAAAAGAAAACAAAAAAGACGTTGAATGATCCCTTTACAACCCTTTAGAAACCTAACAAACCTCGCAGTCATTGGTAATTGGACTTTGAGTAAAGACATCTTAATACACAATGAGGAGAGATAATTTTTTCTCGGAATAGGAGACGCTCTACATCTACTAAAGCCGGGCCCTATTAGCAGAGCCAACCATAGATGGGAAATTGGCTCAACGTGTCACATTTCGAGACAGATCTGGCCTAGGTTGGATCAGATACGTAATGCGGGCTGATTATGCTAAAGTGATCACAGATCGGCTAACTTATCGGTGTCTTCAGTGTGGTAGGGCAACTTGCAAAAAAGTTGGGGGTTTTGTCTAACGACATCTGCAGTCTGCAGGAGCTGTAGAGATGAAGAGAAGGACGAAACCATCCTCCACCTCTTATGCACATGCCCGGCCCTGTCCCAACAAAAGTCTGCTCCAACTCGGAGCTTCTTTCTTTTATGACATCACTGGCATCATGACCTCATGAGCATCCTTCAATTTATTAAAAGCTGCGGTTGATTTAGTTTAATTAATCCCTGGGTAGCCAAATGGAAAGATCCATGGCATTATAATGGATCTCTACTGGTCTAAGTGTGTCTGTACTCTCGAACGTACCTAACTTAACCTAGGAGACGCAAATGGTCCATTGTACTACCACACAGTAAAACCCTGATTTACCCCTGAGGAGCGATACACCTGGAAGAATGCGCTTTTACGGCTACACCCCAGGAAGGTGTTATTTGCCCACTATGGGTCCTAGTTCTAAATTACAAAAATTTTAAAATAGCGGAATTAAGAGAAACTCCTGGACCAAGAAATGCCGATTAGCAATCAACAGAGAAAAGATATTGCAATTTGTTACACCAGTGCGATTAGAACTACGCCAACAGCAGGGGCTAGATACAATATGATAACTACAGACAGAATATTCTTTTTATCGATTGCCCGCCAGCAATTAAAGCGTTATCTATTATAGAAGTTAAATCTGAGCTTGTAAGGTGGAGTCGAGAAAGCCTTAGGATGCTGGGAACCCTAAAACTCTGCTGGGTACCTGTTTCCGAGGGTGTATCAGGGAATGAGAGGACTGATGAATTTGAAAGAAGATGCTCGGCACTAAGCCCAAAAAAAGCTGACTACTCGATGAACATACCACTGTGCACTCACCGGCACGATGCAGGGAAAATACAATACACAGTTGAAATGAATATAAGGCTTACTTAAATAAGGAAATAATTTAGGGTAAGCTAGGCGTATCAGTTACACAACAATAACGACTCAGTTATGAATTCATAAAACTGCGCACATGCATGCATTTTAAATGTAATTGTTCCTCTATAAAGCCACCCCTGCCACACTTCCGAGTCCTTAACTTTCATTAATCAATTAAACTAATTTATTTTGCCAAAATTCTGTCTATAGCCACACAATAAATTTCTGCCTCATACTTCAGAAAGCAACCGACCATGTCCTCAAACCATAGGACAAGTGTCTGTTCTAATCAAATGTCAGACAGGGTGTGCATGTACAATGTTGCCAGTTACTGACAAGCAACCCTCTGCCAAAAAACGATACATCCCTTACCATTGCTACAATTACACTCAACACATCACAAAACTATCTATTTGAACTTTCATCCCTCGATGTTGATTGCGTTTGTGTGTAGGAAAACATCAAAAGCCAGATACAAATGAAATTTGATGATTCCTCAAAAATACGGGGACTTTGTGATGAAATTAAATCGAGGAAAATTTTCCAAAACTTCCAAGTCTTCGTTGGACGTTGGGCCACACCAAGTAATTCCACTTGACATATTCTGACATTCGAAGTAAGGACACAGTTGTAGTAGTGCGTTTGCGCTCATCTATACCCATTTCCTCCTGCAATGGCTATTTTGAAAGTAATCAGTCGTTAAGCTTTATCCTTGACATGCGATGTCTGCCCTGAACATTCAGTGCTCCCTTCACACCCCCTTCGTATTGATGTGGGTGCAAACGTTCGGGCAGTTAAAAGGACATAAAGAGATTGGTCAGCCAATTGCCTGTCCACATCTTTGTCCAATAATCAATCAAACTGACCATTTCAAATCAATTTGGAGTAAATTTCTTTAAGGATGGGGGGTTTTACTTGGAGGAACTTCAAAGGGATGAACATGTTGTGAGTTTGAAGCAGCACAACGTTCGACCTAGAGAGAGGTATGCCAAATGGAATTCAAATACAAAAATGTCAAATGTCACTTCTAGTAACATCTCAATATGGTAACTAAACTACTGTATATCTTTTATCTGATATTTGCATTTCTTGATTGTCAAATTAAGGGAAACATATCCATTAGCTCTTTCAAGGTATCTACATAATTTTTAGAACGAAAACATTTATTTACATTTTTATTGTTCGAATAATTTGGTGAACCTGAGAGATAGTGTCGTTAAATGAATACCATCGACTACCTACGCTTTTGTCACTTGTTGAAAGTTGGCTAAGAGCTCGTTTTAACTGAATTATCATTTTCATTTGCCTATTTGAGAGAACAATATCAATAACGTCAATAAGTATAGCTAATGGATTCGTTTTCATCGAAATTATGCATATGAATCACTTTAGAGCTCCAGATTTGTTTTTCGGAATGCAATGCTGTTTTACTGTGAACCGGCCACTCCTGTATTTTAAACTTCCATGAGGAAGGTTATGGTCAAGTGATGCTCGTAGATTCGGTCCAATAAAAAAGTAAAAGAAAGGATAAAAAGGATTCGTATTCTAATAAGCTTAGCTTGGTAAAGAGAAAGATATGGCAGATCAAAAATTACTTCACATACTCGTACCGAAGCACAGGACCGTGGACTTAGACCGAAAGAGAAGCTTGAAAATGTTCTCTGAATTTTAGCAAAATGCTATGACAGTGTCTGAACAAAAGTGTTTCCTAGTGGAAACTGACACTCAACAAATTGAAATAAACGTAAACAGGGAACTTGCAAATAAAGCACTCAAATCGTGAAAAGCGGATGACCGGGCGGGGCTTTTCAGTGGAGACGTGAAATAATGCTGAGAAATAAGGTCAAATTTGGCTGTATTTCAATTTTGAGATGGATGAGATCAAGTAAAGACAATATTTGTGTTTGGCAATATTTCAGTCATCAAAGTGAAAAAGGCCTTTGGGACCGCTTTACACATATTCGGCATTCGACACGATGTCGAACTCAATGAAAACGTTCACTCTTCTGCCGAATACGCGACGTTTTCTCTGTTGGACCAATTTAGCCTCTATCAGATACCTGATACACGACTCCGGATACATTTATGTGTACAGAACTAAATGGAAGCTTTCACAATACTAATCCGGCATTAAATACACGTCGTCCGATACAATATTTTCACACGTATCCAATGACGGAAATAAAACTTTCCGCTTGTAGTATAAATACTGTGGCCACAAGGTAAAACCGCCTAAGTCGATTTTCACAGATTCTCAGAAAACAAGTGTAAAGTTTTCGTTTTTTTCGAAAACGTTTGGATATTTGTAATTTTAGTCTTGTTCCTTTGCCTATAACTCGGCAACGGCAACAGGTAATAAGGTAAACATTTATATATAAGTATAACTCTGTATAAAAATAAATAAATTTGAGTAGTGTGGTTGTAAGATGTGACAAGAAGTAAGTTAAATTAACAAGAAGTGTCCGCCGAATGTAGTCTAATCGGCCGGACGGACAAGAAAGCTACAGTAGCACTTTTCTCTTGCAAAAAAGCTCTTGGAAACAAATGGGGTTAACAACCTCGATACGAGGTGATTAACTAGTGGACAGCCTTAGAAAAAGCTATAAATCGCGATTATGTAAGCAAGGTTCAGCGTACAGCTTGTCTGTGCATAAGCGGAGCACTATGTAGAACTCCCTCTGCGGCACTGGACAGTATGTTTCATGTGATACCCCTAGATATATTTAGCGAGCAAATGGCAGCGAATGCAGCCGTTCACCTTAAAGCTACCCAACAGTGGTCAAGAAAAGAATTTGGCCACGCTTCAATTCAAAATCTCTCCCGAAAACATCGACTTCAGCATCCCACAGTAAGCATACGCACGTTAAGCTAAAATCAACAAGAGCTCTCAGAACTTTTTGGCTGTATCGAAGAGCTTTAGGTACGATGCACGTGGTGTCTGAGACCTGCGGTGGTATACTGGTTGTACTCAGCCATCATCAGAGCAAATTTTCGCCTATGCGTCTGTAGGAGCCTAGGACAAGAGAAATGTGTCTTGGAGTTACTGCCACCATTTGCATTACTAGGTTCTGAGCAAAATGGCGATTGTCTTCCTGACGGAAGTTTTAAGAACATTCGAAGTGGCAAACTGGACAATTGATGAGACATTGCGTGGTAGAAGTATCAATATCAGTAGTGTTTTATGTGGAAACAGGATCATAGCGGAATTGTAAGGAATAATATGTATGTATCTCCGATGCACTTACGATATTGTGTGAACGCCTGAAACCTTTTATGAACAGCCTGATTGGACCCTATCAGTGCGGTTTCAGGCCAAGAAAGTCCACCATCGATCAAATCTTCACACTTCGGCAGATCCTGAAGAAAACCCAAGAATTCCAAATCGATACTCACCACCTCTTTATCGATTTCACGGCCGCCTATGACAGCATCTATACAAATAAAAATATTTGGCGCAACAGCTCTTTAAAGTGCCAGGGCCTAGCTTCTCGCAACCACTCATGTTATGTGCGTTATATTTTTCACACGAATGCCGAATCAGAACGGCGATTTGAGAAGCTTTTTTGTGAGAATAATCCTCTCGGATGTTTGTCAGACGCTCGCGAGAGGTGGGACCGTGAAAAAACTTTTTGGTATTTTCTGGGATTCGAACTTGGAACCTCATGCGCAGTGATCCGATACACTAGCCACTTACGCCACGGCGCCCACAGCATCTATAGAGAAGAGCTTTATAGAGCCATGTCTAGTTTTGACATCGCTGCCAAACTTTTCCGTCTGTGCAGGCTGACGATGGAGAACGCTCGCTGCTCCATCAAGGTCGGTAATGACCTCCCCGAGACCTTTGATGTCAAAAGAGGTTTTAGACAAGGTGACGCGCTGTCATGTGACTTCTTTAACATTGTACTTGAACGGATTGTGCGGAACTCACAAGCCAACACCGGAGGCACAATCTATTACAAGTCTGTACAACTGCTTGTATACGCCGACGATATAGACATAATCGGAGGAACTCAGCGGGCTGTCACTGATGCGTTTGCAAGCGTTGAGGCGGAAGCGAGGGCAAAACCAAGTATATGCTGTCAACAAGAAGGAAAAGCCAACACCGACGAATTGGACAAAACGTCACAGTGGGCAGCTATAACTTCGAGATAGTAAGGGACTTTGTCTACCTTGGCTCTGCTATAAACTCTGAGAACGACATCAGCGTAGAAATCAAGCGAAGAACAACTCTTGCAAATCGCTGTTTTTTTGGGCTTATAAGGCAATTCAACAGTAAAGCCCTATCTCGAACAACTACGGAGACTCTATATAAGACCTTGATCATCCCAGTCCTGCTTTACGGCGCTGAAACATGGACTTTATTAAAAGAGGATGAAGATATCCTTGGTCGCTTCGAGAGAACAATTCTTCGTAAGATTTTCGGTCCCGTTTGCGTTGACGGGTTTTGGAGGAGAAGATTCAATCACGAACTATAAGAGCTGTACAGCGACATCGACCTAGTAAAAAAACTGCGTATTGCAGAACGGAGATGGCTAGGACATGTAGAACGAATGGACATCAACGCTCCGGCCCGCAGAGTCTTCGAATCTAATCCCGAGGGACGACGCAGTAGAGGGAATCATCGCCGTAGGTGGCGCGAGTTATGTACGCATAACGTACCCTTTATTATTATTATTACAACATCATTATTATTAATATTATTATTATTATTATTATTATTATTATTATTATTATTATTATTATTAGAGTTTACCACATCTCAGCACGTGTGCCGGAGATAACATATCCCGGGTATCTTATACCAAAGGGATTATGCTCTGATGGAGCGTAGTCCAGGTTCTACGCCCTTACAATTTTATTGTTACACTATTTGTTACAATTGCAGGAACTTTCTGACGATATTACATGTATCCAACAGCACCGCCTTCTGAATTTCTGCCATCAGCTTTTCCAAATTATGCTTCTTGAGATTGGCGATAAGGTGTTTCGGTACCAATCCCGTCGCTGAAATGACAATCGGTGTAATATCTACCCTCTCGGCTCGATACATTGTTCCAATTTCGATTGCCAGTGCAGTATATTTCGAAATCTTTGTGGAGTACGTACTTTGTAGATTCCGGTTTAGCGTTACTGCGACATCAAAGATTTCAATTTTTTTGTTGGCTTTGTCAAATAGAATTATATCTGGCCTATTCGCTGAAATATGTTGGTCCGTGGTTACAGATCTATCCCAGTATAGCTTGGTGGTGGCGTTTTCAAGCACAGGTAGTGGGTGGTACTTGTAGTAAGGTGTATGCTGCAGGATGAGACCATTGTTCAGCGCTAGTTGTTGGTGGATCACTTTAGCGACGTTGTTATGCCTGAACGTATAGTCATGCGAAGCAAGTGCGCTGCATCCTGGTATAATATGGTCAATTGTTTCACCACACCCTCCACATCGCCGGCATCTATCTTCCACTGTTTCCTTTAAGATGAACTTACGGTGATTCTTGGTGGCAATGACTTTATCCTGGATGGCCATTATGAATCCTTCGGTCTCGGAGAACAGCTTTCCCTGTATGAGCCATAAGTTCGAGGCCTGTTGATCAATATATTCCATGTCAAGGTCATGTGGATGTCCTCCGTGTAAGGGTTTCGACTTCCATGCTACGATAAGTTCACTTGCAGTTTTGGCATTTGCAGGGGAAGGGAACGTGTTTGATTTTAGATGCAGGGGAGTATAACCATCATCAACTAATGCAATCGCGTTCAGTAGAGGTGACTGGCTGCTTTGGAAGTACTGACGAAGATTAAGATTCTGCTGCTGATGTAGTTGGTTGATACCTAGTATCCCCCTTCCACCCACCTTGCGACGCAATGGTGTTCTTTCTATTGCACTGTGTGGATGTTGGCTATTGAATCTTGACAGCGATGTACGAATCAGCATCTCCAGATTTCCGATATCAGTGGGCGACCATTTGATAACTCCGAAGGAGTAGGTTAATAGTGGTATAGCCCAGGTGTTGATGGCTTTGCATTTGTTGCCTCCATTGAGGTTGGATTTCAAGATAGCCTTTAACCGTGACTTGAATTGAAGGGTAAGACTTTTTTTGATGGAAACATGGTTAATTCCCTTGAGTTGAAGGAAACCTAGATATTTGTATGATTCACCATGCTGCATTGCTTCGATCACCTGGTTATAGTCTATTGGGCACCCTTCTTCCTTAGCATCTACATTTCCTCTTATTAGGTGGATTATTTTACATTTTTCCAAGCCAAATTCCATCTGGATGTCCCTGCTAAAGCTGCTGACTACCTCTAACATTCGGTGTAATTTTTCTCTTTTGTTAGTGTAGAGTTTTAAATCATCGACATATAAGAGATGGTTAAGTGTGTAGTCGAAAGTATCAGTTTTAATGCAAAATCCGGACTTCATTTTGGCTAGCAGTCTGCTGAGGGGGTTAAATCCCATGCAAAACCAAAGAGGGCTGAGAGCATCTCCTTGAAAGATTCCTTTTCTTATGGGTATGGCTTTCCCTGTGGTTCCTTTTTGCCATAACCTGGTGTTCCATTTCTCCATCAGCGATTTCAAGCAGCTAACTATAAAAGGATCGATTTTGTACATTTTGAGCACTTTAATAAGGTACCCATGCGGCATGGAATCAAATGCCTTTTTATAGTCAATGAAGGCCATACTGAGGTTACGTTTTTTCTTTAATGCCAGTCCGGTTACTACTGCGTCGATGGTTAA
Organism: Brachypalpus laphriformis; assembly: GCA_945910035.1. Taxonomy (NCBI): domain Eukaryota; kingdom Metazoa; phylum Arthropoda; class Insecta; order Diptera; family Syrphidae; genus Brachypalpus; species Brachypalpus laphriformis. The sequence goes on from OX246754.1 coordinate 287,616,789, forward strand.
TTGATCCTTACAGCCCATAGTTCCTCTACTGCAACCCTTTTGTTCGTCTGAAATAATGCTATTCGACGAACAATGCTCATAGATTCTATTTGCAAGGATTTTCGTAAATAGTTTGTAGGTTGTACATAAGCATGTTATAGGGCGATATTTAGAAGGATCATTACTATCATTATTATTATTATTATTATAATTATTATTCTAAATAAAACTATACACACTCTCTGAAAACATCCACATAAAAACATATACTTATTATATACCGTAACTATTATACATAAGATCACATAGACTGCTTAGCAACATAAATACTTAACGAAACATTACACATAACATTACACCTAATGCTTGACAACAAGCAATGATCAAGCCTAACTCTCTTTTTAAGAAGAACGGTTAAGTAGTCTATTTTCTAGTTCAGTTGATTTCTTGCGGTCAATGCTGACACATGCAAATTTGTTTAATTTGTATAACATTTAACTAATACAATAAAAATAAAATAAATTTGTTAACAAAATAAAAAGGATTGTGTTTGTGTAAATTAATTACCCATAACTCGCGCACAAGTTCAAGGGGACCCCGACCAACTTGGAATTCGCAACTGGAGGCAATTAGCTAAAGACCGAGCTAAATGGAGAGGCTTGTTGGTTGAGGCCTAGGTTCACCCTGAACTGTAGCGCCACCTGAGTAAGTAAGTAAGATGCACTTACAAAAGAGGACTCAGATACTTTTCCTCTAAGTTTGGAACCAAAAATTTGTGTTAATTTGGCAAAATTCCTAAACTGAATCGACTGTCATATGGTCTTTATACATAATGAGAGACGGTCTTGTTTTGGATTCTAGGAGAACCACCAAGTGTTTTGTGGTAGTTTAGGAGTAGCGCAGCTGCGCCTGAGTTGCATTTAAAGAGACAATCGAAAGCATTTCAAGTGAAAATAGGGGATACACAAATTCTTCGATTTCCTTTCAGTTCATCATAAGTAGCATTTCTTAATGAAAGCAATTTTCCCCATTCTCCCCTATCTGCCTTTCAAACCACAAAAAAACTCGTCCTAGAAGATTTGCTTCAGGAAATGAAATTTTCAACTTTTCATTGCGAAATCAAAAAAATCAGGACAACAACGGATACCAGTTTACGCTACAAGTAAGAGAATCACCCCTTCCGTCCTTTGACAAATAGTTCCAATTCATTCCCACATTCAGTTAAGCAATCATAGTTAATGAAACACTCAATTCCGAGGGCCCTGTCAAATGGACTGCGTCTGCCTTGCCAAATTGAATAAAAAGGTCGCGGCACATTTTTCATACACCACTTTCCAACCTTCAAAATATCTTGTAATCCTTGTTACAAATAAACGAGTAACAATTCACTTCATCCTTCGCGCACTATGCGAAGGGTTGCCGGCAAATTAATCACAAAAATGAATATGTTTGCTCCTTGCGCCAGAGACATCACTACCACCAGCACACCACTGCCGGTGCTGAACCACTCACAACTTCATCATCCCAGTATCATCCAGCCGTAACCGAATGAAGATCCTTCTGGATATTTGAATTCATAACAAGATAATCGATCCTTTGGGGGATGAACGCGCCTACCGTGCGCACGGGGACCTCTGGGAATTTACGTCCGGAATTTATCGTTTAATCGCAATGAAGCTCTCCGGGCACATTGACGCAGACCGTGTAACACACGTCCGGAGAGCTATGGGATAAAGAGCTGAATGAAAAGCCAACTCCTGGTGTTGCTTCAACATTTTTTTTTTTTTTTTTGTTTCATCCTTTTGCAGGTTGTCGTCGTTGCCATTGATGGTCTTTGCATTCTTGCCACTTGTAATTGCATTAAAATGCAATTAAGGACAGTGTTCGTTCGAAACGCGGAACGATTGACAAGAACGAGAGGACGGATGAGGACGGATGAGGACGATGCACGTGTTTATTAATGCGCTGCAACATCAATCGAAGGATCCCATCAATGTAATGGATTTCCAGCAAAATGGGGTCTTTATTGTTCGTTCTGCTGGCCTCTGCAGTTGCCGCGGTTTTAATGAAATGAGTTTTATGCGACGCTCTTCGACTTCAGCGGTATCTTTTATTATGATTGGAATGACAAAGTTTTCTATAAGGACGTAATATTATGATTAAGGATGAGGAAATTCCTTATGAGGCAATTATTTTGAGTGGAGGAAATTGTTTCCTTCCTTGTGGTGACAATAAAATGGGGCATGCTCACAATTTAATGGAAATGTCAGGCACCATGTGAGGTCGCCATAAATTTTAAAAAGATGGAAATTGGATTCCCCTCTTTCAACAAAGTTAAAAGAATTTCAAAGTTTTATGAATGTCCTCAGTAGGTCCTTAGTAGGTGAGGAAACAATCTTACGAATTTGAAATTGAAAACAAATCCAAAAAAATTCAGTAGAGTGGAATTTGCTTCTCAAGCCGCTGGTTCGATATTGTTCGAAATATCCATAGGTTCACTTGTTGTCATTTTCCACGTCTAAGTGTCATCCCGTACTGTTCATACCGCTGTGCGTCAATTCTAACCAACTTTTCTGCCGTCATTCTTATTTGATTAGTAGTAGTAGTAGTAGTAGTAGAAGAAGTGATTTTTATTGAACATTAGAAAATTGTTACTAATATATAATTAAATAATCACAAAATATGCATTGGCATTTGCCGTCAGCCAGAAAAGAGAGATTTACAAAATTTTAAAATAGATTTCAAAAGATCTCAATTACTTTATCTGTGTACATTCGTTTTAGTTATATTCACTAATTTTTCTAAAAAGCTTCATGTAATATTTATTGCCTGTATTTTAAAGCAGACTTTAGTAGCTAAACAGAACCTTCCAATTTTGACCGTTTAGTATTGCCTTGACTTCAGCTTCCGATAGCACATGTTTATCCCAATGGGTTCGTCTTATCGCCTTTAATATTGGGCATACTCCGATGAGATGAAAGACGTCTTCTAAGACATGTAGGTTGCTTAGTGAGCATTCAGAATTTCGTTCTGTTCTATATGGCATGTAACCCAAACGTAGGAGCTCTCCTCTAGCCTTAAATATTGTTGAAATAGCTTCCATACTGTTTTGGTTTTGGAAGTAATTGAATTCCCCCAAGTCACGTTGAAGAGTTCGGTATATGAGTCTGGTTTGATTCTCTTGGGCGATAGGTCGATCTTTATCAACAGTTCCTGTAGTGCCTCTCTCCAAGATGTAGGATTGTAATCCGCTAGTTGGATATCATGAATGCCGCAGAGCCTGGACCATTCGAGGAAAAATTATTGCCTATGGTGTATTATATGCATTGCAACCGAATTCGGAAGCCTCTGACTCGAGAGTGACATTGCTTTTAAAATGTAATGAGAGTGCAACTTTACTGTGAAGATCTACAAAGGGGACAGTCCTGTTTCCAGGTGAAGCATATACGTTGACGTGTTTTCCGGTAACCTGAAGATTTTGTTGATAAAATATCTTAGCAGCTTTTCAACTTCTTTAAACTGAATGATACCCCATACTTGGGCGCCATAACACATGATGGACCTAACCACTGCCTCATAGACTTTATACTTGTACTAAGCGGAACGTTATTTTTGGAAAATATGCCCTTCCAATTGCAGTTTATTGCCTTTTTTCCTTCTTTGAGTTTTTCCTGAAGGTGCTTTTTAAAATTCACTCGCGGTGTTAAAATGACTCCAAGGTACTTACATATATTCCTTTACGTTCTCAATTTCCTCGTTTTGGTAAAACCATTTTTCGTCCCTAGCGAAGCGACCGGTTCCGTTTCGGAATACCAATATTTTGGGCTTGCTTGTATTCAGTTTTAGGTTCCAAAGGTTGCAATATTTCTCTAGCTTGTTGGTCATCATTTGCATCATGGATGGAGTTTCCGACAGGATGACGATGTCATCAGCATATAAGAGGACCTTTACTTTCATTCCAGGTACTCGATTCCTCCAGGTAGAGATGTTGGCAAATCGTCCATAAATAGCGCGAAAAAAAGGGGACTCATGAGACAAACCTGCTTAACACCAGTTTAAAGCATTGTTTCCGTCCCATACCGCAGTCATATTCTCCTTGTAGAGACTTTCGATAATTTTGAGCACTTTTGTTGATACTCCAAAATTGCTTAACTTATAGAAAAGCGCTTTTCTATCAACAGAATCAAATGCCGCTTGGAAGTCCACAAAGAACGCGTACAAATTTTTCCCATTATTCAGGTAAGACCTAGTTAGCTCGTTAACGTGAAAATATTGTCTACTGTCGAGTAGCATTTCCTAAACCCGGCTTGGAACTCACTAAGCAGGTCATTTGACTGAACCCATTCTGTCAACCGTTCCAGGAGTATGGTTAGGTTAGGTTAGGTTAGGATCGGCCCTCGATGAGGATGTACTTAGACCAAAAAGTAGGTCCTTTGTACTGCCGATGTGTAAGGCGGGTGGATCACCCTCTTACTCTTGGAACCATTTACTTCGTTGAATGAAGTCGAGAATTTTAGCCGTACAGGCGTTGCCGAGATCATTAAGATCATTGTAGAAGTTCACCCAGAGTGGCCTTCCTGATGTTGGCGAGCGCAGGACAGGCGCACAGGAGATGACTGATGGTCTCTTCTTCCTCTTCATCTCTGCAGCTTCTGCAGAAGTCGTTGTGAGGGATACCTAATCTCTGGGCATGTCTTCCTATGACGCAGTGTCCGGTGAGGACATTTGTTATTTTTGAGAGGGTTCCTCTCTTGTGCTTCAAGAGTCCGATGGACCTGGATTTATTGAGTATCGGCCAGAGCTGGCTGGCGGTATGACATTGGTCTAGATGTTGCCATCGATGATTGGCTACTTTCTCGGCATCAATTTGAATAAGGTACTTAACATAAGACGCTGGCGCTTCGATGTCGTTGATGTTTATGCTATCTGTACCAGAGGAGCCTTGTCGTGCTAGTTCGTCGGCTGCACAATTCCCCGGTATGTCACAATGACCTGGTACCCAGCAAAGGGTGAGGTTGTACTGGCCAGCTATCTCGTTAAGAGATATGCGATAGTCTTTCACTGCCTTAGATCTCGTAGTGCTGGATGCGAGGGATTTGATGGCTGCCTGACTGTCGACGTAAATAACAATATCAGGTGTTGATAGTGTGCTACCTGCCAGCCAGTCAGCAGCTTTGCGAACTGCGGTGATTTCCAGGAGTATACCCGTAAATATTTTCATCACGGAGTTTAGGAAGGATAGGCCTCTGTAGTTACAAGGATCACTGGCATCTCCTTTTTTAAATAAAGGGTAAAGGATATTCCTCCTGAAGCTGGATGGCACTTCGCCAGTGTTGAAAATATGGTTGAACGCCACTGATAGTATCTCCAAAAACTCGTTGGACGCGCACTTAAAAAATTCATATGGGATGCGGTCTTCCCCTGGAGCTTTGTTAAGGTTGCAGCGGTGTATGACTCTACAGACATCTTATGGTGATATATTGCGGTCCAACTCTTCGATCCTCTGAAAAGCTAGAGCATATTGCAGCTGGTTTGTACTGCAAGGCGGGTTCAGCAGTTTTTTAAAGTGCTCAGCTAGCACAGGTGCTTCAAGTTGTAAACTCCGCGCAAAAGCTGTGCCGTTGAGTTTCCTTCCGAGTTTCTAGAAAGAGCGACTGTTTCGAATCCCTTTTTGTTTTTCTTTACATAGCGTTTTGTATGCTTTATTGGCCTGCTGATTTTATTATTATCTACCAAGTATGATAAGATGCACCCAGTCCATTGTAAGTATAATCCATGACCGGATGGGATATAAGTTATCGTCCTTTAGACCTTATCGAAATCGGATGAGGATACGCTTGGCTACTTTGAGGGGTTCTTCGAGTGATTTTTGGACCCGTCTGCATAGACGTTGAGTGCAGGAGAAAATATAATCAAGAACTGTACGGGCTGCACAGAGATATCGATCTAGCCAAAAGAGTACACATGCATTAACTTTGATGGCTAGGACATTTAGAGTGAATGGACATCGACGCACCGGCTCGAAAAGTCTTCAAATCCATTCCCGATGGACGACGCAATGGAGGAAGGCCTTCTCTTAGGTGGATCTAACAATTGGAAAGGGACCCCAACCAACTTGGCGCGCAACTGGAGGCAGCTGGCGAATGACCGAATGAATTATAGAGGTTTGTTGGTTGAGGCCCAGGACCTCCCCAAACTGCAATCCACTATTAGTTACGCTTTTGTATAATTGCACTGTGAGTTCTTGAAATGTTTTTTCTTAAAGGTGTTCATCGTCTTTTTCGAAAAATGGACAAAGTCTGAGATTCATATTTATTTTTTTGTTGGGACATCAAACGCGCGAATGCAGCCTTCAAAGGCAACTAGTCCATTATACTACCTGAAAGCAAAATCATGATTTACGCATTTTATAGGATTTTTCTTAAAGTTCTAAGAAAGCCAAGCAAGCGGTTCAGAGATGAGCTTACAGTACCAGCACTCACCACATCAGCAATGAAGATCTGCCACCTGATACGAGAAAAGGACACTCCCAGAGAAAATGTTTCCCAATATCATCGCACTCTCTACAAACGTCGCAGACTATAATGTCACTTAAGCCTACCACATTAAGATGCTTTGCGAAAGCGAAGTGGCCTGTGAAGACGCGAATAAGTTATCTGCAGTTTTTTTTTCTACGGGAGAAAATCCGCCTGATTTCTTACAGACGTCCGAGAGCATCCGTTTGGTCAACTTACATCCTGGAGAGTCATACCACATACAAATGCGTTCATGAGAAACCGAATCGTGAGTGCAAGCCCTAACCGAGATCGCAGAAAGCCCAACGCAGGTTCGAGCTCGAGACCTGAGAAAATCTTCTCTGAGCCTTGCATAGCAATCTCATAGTAAATCTCGTTCCCCAAGATCACAGTGTGACCTGGGACCCAGACAAGAGTCAGTGAATTCAGACATACGACCGCATTCAAAGAGTTTAAATTAGTTCTTAGAGCTCTCTTTACCAGGATCTTCGTAAAAAGCGTATTATTTTCCATACTTTACACTTAAAAAGTCTCTAAATTCAATCTAGGAATTTAAAAAAGTTATTAGTTCTTTAATATTTCTCCCTGAGACCTCCTCAAAATGAGTTAAAGAAGCTAAAGCTCGTTGTCTGGCCCTAGCTAGTGCGGAATACTTACTTACTTACTTAGACGGCGCTACGGTCCGGGGTGGACCTGGGCCTCAACCAACGAACCTCTCCAGCTAGCACGATTACGAGCCAGCTGCCTCCAGTTGCGCATGCCAAGTTGGTTGAGGTCCCCCTCCACTTGTTTGCGCCACCTACCGCGAGGTCGTCCTCTACTGCGTCGTCCATCCGGGGTGGATTCGAAAACTTTCTTAGCGGGAACGTTGGGCTCCATCCGCTCTACATGACTCAGCCATCTGAGTCGCTGTATGTGAACTGTTCTGGCTAAGTCGATGTTCTTGTACAAGCCGTATAGCTCGGCAATGTACCTTCTCCTCCACTCACCGTCTATGCAGACGGGACCAAAGATCGCTCGAAGAACTTTTCTCTCGAAATAACCAAGGGAATCCTCATCCGGTTTTGTCAAAGCCTATGCCTCTGCGCCATACAGCAGGACTGGGATGATTAGAGTCTCATAAAGAGTTATCTTAGTAGTTCGAGATAGGGCTTTGCTACTCAATTGACTTCTTAGCCCATAGAAACAATAATTGGCAAGAGTAATTCTTCGTGTGATCTCCCTACTGATGTCATTTGCGGAGCTGACCATAGAGCCTAGGTAGACAAAATCCTTTACTACCTCAAAATTGTATCTGTCTATTGTGGCGTTCTGCCCAAAGACGCCGATGTTGAGTGTCCTTTTTTGTAGACAGCATATATTTTGTTTTGCTTTCATTGACCGCTAGACCCATCTTTGCTGCCTCGATCTTAATACTCGTAAATGCCCCATTGACGGCCCTCTGAGTTCTTCCGATTAAGTCAATGTCATCGGCATAAGCGAGTAGTTGTCTGTACAACTGTAAAAGACAACTGTACAATTGTAAAAGATTGTACCTCCAGTGTTGGCTTGTGAGTTTCGTACAATTCTCTCAAGTACTATATTAAAGAGATCGCATGATAGCGCGTCACCTTGTCTAAGACCTTTCCTGACATCGAACGGTTCGGTGATGTTCTTACCGACTTTGATGGAGCAGCGAGAGTTTTCCATCATCATTCTGCACAAACGGACGAGCTTGGCAGGGATGCCAAAACTAGACATGCCTCTGTATAACTCGTCTCCATACACGCTATCATAGGCAACTTTGAAATCGATGAAGAGGTGGTGCGTATCGATTTTATATTCATGGGTTTTTTCCAAGATCTGCCGTAGTGTGAATATATGGTTAATGGTGGACTTTCCCGGCCTGACCCTATCAGGTTGTGCCGAATAGGCGCCCATATATGGTGTAAAGGGACTCATTTTCGGTTGCGACATTGCAACTACAGCAGGGTGTGTTATATGGGATACCTAGTCTGGCTACTTGGTCTCCTATAGCCAGTGTCCCGTGGTGATCGCTGTTATTCTGGCGATATCTTTACGCGTTCTGTTTAAAAAGTCATTTGGTTTGGCTTGTAGTTTGGCCACATCTTTCTAGATATAACGCACCTTGTCAGACTATTCCATCTGAGATTGTCTTTAATAAGAAAATTTGAGGAGATTTTTGCCTTGACTGCTCACAATGAATGACTAATTCTGCACTAAAACAGTGGGGGGCCTGAGTTCGTCGGCGGCCCCTTCGTTTCCATAAACGTTGTTGGGCCCTGGAACTCAAATCAGGGTTACGTTGAATTGACCGCCTAGCGAAGCATTCTTCTTCATTTCGGCATTCTTGTACTAGTTTGGAGGACATAGAAACCGAGGTGATATGAATACAGCAAACTTTTACCTTAGCGATATGTTTGTGTATATTTTGATCTGGCGACCTGCTTCGCAAATAGCGAGTAATACCGCATGGAAAACACTGTCGATGGCCGAAAATCTATATGAGTGACACCGAGTATAGAATAATGTAATCTTCTATCTATATAAATAAAAATGAAATGCTGTTCGTTGGTCATCGCATCCCTTGAGAACGGCTGGTCTGATTTGGCTCATTTTTCTTTTCAAATGTTCGTAATAGTCCGACTAAGGTTTCTTCTAAAAAATTGGAAAAGTTGCCCGCAAAATTAGAAAATTGGGGAAAAACTGAAAGTGTTTTTTTCTATGGGAAAAAATGTGTGTACCTATATTTGGGTGCTATGGACTCCGAAACCACGTAACCGATTGAGCTAAAATTTTCAGACAATCTTCGGTATTGGGACAGGGTATTCCTGTGAAGTTTGGTCAAAATCGGTGCACTACTTTAGTATTATCGTATTTTAGTACTAAAAAAAATGTTCTTTTGTTAGTCGCAGCAAAGCACGCCGGGTACCATCGGTCCAGCAGTTTGCCTACCACTCTAGTATTATAGTACTTTAGTACTAAACATATTTATATGTATTTAAGATTGAACCACTTACACACTGTTGGCCGACACAATACTGTTCTCTAATAGGCTTAACCCCAGGCGCCTGCGTGACAGTTGTTGCCCCAGGCGCCTGCCAGACAATTGTTGCCCCAGGCAGCTGCCTGATAACTGCTTTCTTTTTTGTTAGGCGTAGCAACGCTCCCCAGGTACCCACTAGTGAATAAATAAAAATAAAACAAAATTTCTGAAAGACCAAAAACCAACCAACTTCCATCACTGCCAGGACATCAGTGAAAAACAACAACCTTTATGTAAATGTTAATTTCGTCAAAATACTTGAATGACAACTAACTCAATTAGGACATCTTCCCAATACACTGAAACAACAGAAACGTAAAAATCCTCACACAATAAATAGAAAACCATTACCCTTTGGTTCTCAACGACAACAATCATCAATTACAGTAAAACACCGAGCGCAAATAAAACTGCCAACCCTCTAAATCACATTTATACAGCAATTCAATTGTCAAGTGATTTGAAACAGGATACTCGTGTAACCACCACTTTCACAGTGTTACCCGTTTGCCCTTTACAAGTAGCTCGTGTGCTCACACCCTTCCAACAACGCCTTCCACCGCCCTCTCAATTAGCTCATCCGTTGCCGCATCGTCCTCATAGACCACCCTAATCCGGATTTGCACTTTCTCTGTTTATTGTTATCCTTGTAAAAACCAAACAAACATTTTGCGCGCCTATTAAATTGAAACGAAACACAAAGGGGTGGTGGTGGCTTCGTTCACCCCTCAAACAAACGAGAGAAGCGAAACAAGTTAATCTATTACCAATGATTTGAACAAGGATATTTTGATGTCTCTCACAAGGTCTCCGGGGATTCTAACAAGGACGAGCACAAAAAACTGAGCAATGAATAAATTTCACACCAGTGGTACTCAGGAACGCCTGCTGTTTTACGTAAGTCTCTTAGCTCTCAGTCGTTCAATTTCATTGTCCGAATGTCATTTACTTTTACAATCGAACATTTGTTAGCCCCCGCATAAGGAATTTTCGTTATTTTTTTTTTTTTTGCCTTTCGTCCTTTCTACATATCCTTGGGGGCTGGAATCGCTTTCTCACCTTTTTAAATAAATTAGACTTAATTTGGAAAGTAAAAAAAAGGAGGCCATTATATGGAAAGGATCCGAGTGGTGGTCATAAGATATTCAGGACTTTTGCCAGATTGATATTTGAGTGAAAAAGGACGAAGGCGAAGAAAAAAACCGAAATAAAAGAAAACAAATGAAATGCGAATAAAATTAGGTGGGCTTTTTCTTTTCGCTGCGAAATGCCTCTTAGGAGTAAATGCGTAAGGGCCAGTTTGGGACTTTTCATTCTGGACAGGAGAGCGACTTGAGGTGATTCCATCGCTTCGTGTGGAGGTACTCGTAGCAACAAAACAAATCGCTCCTTCTTCTGCGTGTGCAAATGAATATGAAATGAATAGATTCAAAAGAAGGGCAATTGAATTCGTCCTTTTTTTTTTTTTTTGCGGGAGAGTGAGGGGCAATCTCAGCGAAAGAATGGTCGAATTGCCTTTTTCCTCACTCTCTGTCTTACATAAATAATTGACAAAGCCGACTTAATTTAAAGCGAGAGATAACGTTTAAAAAAAACACTCAAGCGAAATCCGTCTTTGGGAGGAAGGCAGGGAATTGAATGTGGGATTGCTGGTTTGCAAATAAAACCTTGTTTGGCAGAAAGTAAAGTGTCAAGTCGTTAACACATATTACACAATCTGTAGTTGATCTTGACTTGCTGTTCCAAGCAATTGAAATGAACGATATGCCAACATTTTTCAGCAATAGGATGTGAATAGGTTCCTTGCAATAAGGCATCTTAAGAGTGCGCTGCATCTCCCATCAACAAGCTATTTAAAGTCTAATACAATTTTAAGACTGAGGCCTCGACCAATACGTATCTGTTCAGTCCAGATTCCTTCGACCTTCTCGTTTTCGAGACACCACTATGTCTCAGGATCCAAATCTACATACAGATGTCAGCGAGGATAATTCTCGTGAAGTTTTAGTAATGGCTAGTGATTACCCTTGAAGCACTTTCGAAATGGCGAGGCCTGCGAGGCCGCTTTCCAAACAATCCTTGAAGGCAGATACATATGTATGTTTTTCGTAATGATAACCCTTCCTTTTCGGGAAATAAGTTGTTTGAAGGTTTAGATCGAGTTCGAGATCGGTATGTTTTTTAGTAGTGTTAGGGAGGTAGGGAGCTCCTTACTGGAGCTACTTCAACATATTTGGAGCTGAGGACTGTAAGGATTTTCAATACTACGTCAGAGTATTGAAAAGGAGATGGTGGCGGATGAACCCTTAATGCAACAGCAGCGTTGCCAACAAGCCATCAGAGATGCCGCCTCTGATGTGCTGGGTTTCTCTCGAAAACCCCTGGTTCGATGAGGAATGCCGGCAAGCATATGCAGCAAAACAAGAAGCGTACAAAGCGGCGCTGCATAGAAGGACTAGAGCTGCTCGCGAGGTCTACGAGCGGAGGAGAAAAGAGGAACATCGACTTCTCAGAAAGAAAAAAAAGGAGCATGGGAAGCCCTCGATCGAGGAGATTGAGAGACTTTATTGCAGGAATGATGTTCGAAAATTTTACCAAAAGGTAAAAAGAACATGCCAGGTTTTCAAAGTCAGAACAGAAGCCTGCAGGGACTAAAATGGCAATATAGTAGTGGCATCGCAGTCGATGCTGAGGATATGGAAGCAACACTTCTGCAGACTTTTCAACGATCAGAATGAAGTGAGGATAGCGATATCTAAACTTAAATCCAACAAAGCTGCGGAGCCGACGGCCTTGCCGCTGAACTTTTTAAGACAGGAGTAGATGAGTTGGTAAGGAGCATGCACCAGCTCATCTGTAAAATCTGGTCAGATTCCATTCAAGTATGCCCGATGAATAGAACCTCAGAGTCGTTTGCACGATCCTGAAGAAAGAAGACCCTCTGAACTGCGCCAATTACAAAGGTATAAGTCTCCTCAACATGGCATATAAGATCCTGTCTACCGTAATATGTGAACGCCTGAAACCGATCGTCCACATCCTGATAGGTCCTTATCAATGCGGCTTCAGGCCGGGAAAGTCCACCATTGACCAAATATTCACACTATGGCAGATCTTAGTATAAGAGTATATGGTAAAATCGATACGCACCACCTCTTCATCGATTTCAAAGTTGCCTATGATAGTGTATATAGAGGCAAGTTATACAGAGCTATGTCTAGTCTTGGCATCCTTGCCAAGCTCGTCCATTTGTGCAGAATGACGATGGAGAACTCTCGCTGATCCATCAAAGTCGGTAAGAACATAACCGAACCGTTCGATGTCAGGAAAAGTCTTAGACAAGGTGACACTCATGCGGCACCCATTTGTTGAGCTTTTTTGCTTTTTTTTCTTTTTCAAGTCGGTCCACGTGATCAGAGATAGCTGATTTATTTACACCAAGATCTGTTGCAAATTGCTCTCGAACCATTGTGCGTAGATCTGCTTCCAGCAACACCCTCAAGGGGTCGTTGTCAATGATCGTAGGTTGCCTAAGGCACTCTTCATCTTCCAGGCTCTCATCTCTACCACGAACATTTCGAAACCATTATTGCACCGTGCGCTCATTATCTGTACCTGGACCAAATGAGACATTGATATATGGAGCCACCTCAGCTGCTTTACCACCCATTTTGAACTTGCGTAAGAAAATTGCTCAAATTTGCTTTTTGTCCATCATTAATTCGATCCCTAAGTATTTCATCATCAAATGGGACTGTATGCTTTTTTTCCTGTGAGTTTTTTCGCCCCTTTCGACCTGTTGATGTAGGAAGATTAGGAAAAGAAATAGTCGTTTTTTATTATGAAGATAATGAGGTGTGTATGACGAACTTGTAGAAAAAAAAATTTGACTACATTGTCATCTCCACTCCAAGAACTTCCAGTAAGCAGCACTTGGAAACCCCAGGTTCAGGACCAGGTTTGCCCAAACCTACGCACGCCGAGGATTAAGTCTTGATCTTATGCCGGGTTCGCATGTGCATTCTTAGATGAACACAGCAGCAGATGGAAGCCGCACTGCTTCCCTAAAGGAGCATTATTCGTGAGATAGTCGTTGCTAGGCTCTCTTCATCCATGTATTATAACCAGCTATAAACTTCCCGTGAATGAATCGACAGAAGCTGCTATACAGCTTTCATCTTTTGCTTTTTGGTGGTATTTGAAGTCGTTGACTCATCATGTCCTATTTAACCAGCTCCTGACCATTCTCAAAGATTTTCTTAGCAATGGCGTTACTTACTTACTTAAATCCTTTTACCACACAGCGGACACTGTACTGTACTGTACTGCAACTCGTTGGAGCTGCCTCCAAACATTCCTAAAGAGCTTGATTCCTCCTCAATTGTTCTGCGGCACGTTGACATATCATTATCCGATGTGAGAGAAGGCAAACATCGTCAACGTAGTCAATGTGTTTAAGGTAAGAATTCGAATTCCGACAAAGCTTCACTGAGTACATCGCTGATGATCACCAAGAACAACTGCGGTGACAATATGCACCCCTGAAGTACTCCACTTTGGTCTTCAAAGTCCTGGGATGCCTCTCAAGGCCAACCAGATAGCATCTCAAATGGCATTGTATACTTTTTTTTTTTGATAAAGGTAAAGGGTGTTTTTTTTTTTTGCTTTTTGCTTGGATAGAGCTAACGATAGGGATAGCTGTCAAACCGAGCTGTCATCCAACATACATAGTTTGGCAAATCATCATGAATAGACCCACTGTTTAACAACGCTACTAAATAATTCGGATTTATTTGGAATATCGGTCGCGAAACTTGATTGTTATGGCACAAATAATCAACCCATCTGAAAAAGCCATCCATCAAACTGTTTATAGAATACGTACGTACCACATACTTCTCTAAATGAACAATAAAACCAACATGTCAAAGTGTGCAAGAAGATTCAAATTTATTAATTCGTCGTCGGTCGCGACAATTGGGGTCTTGTTTGTCTATTGCGTGGGATTTTCACAGCTGGTGCTGTGCATTTAAAGCCATGAGACCATTATGTCCTTTGCTCTTTCGCTGATTGGGCCCTAGATCAGTTGCAAGCTGACCCGATGTTTTATCGCAAAATTATGTTCAACAATGAGACTCATTTTTTACTTAACTGGTTTGAATGAACAGCATATGAAATGAGACCAATCCAGAAGAGAGCCTACAGACCCCATTATATCCAGAGAAATGCACCCTTTGGGACCGTTTCCTGATTCGTGGCATCATGGGACTTTATTTCTGCAAAAATAAGGACGGAGCTCGGATAACGGTCAATGGAGGTGATTTCCGGACCATGGTCAATGAAAATATGGATGATATTGATCCGGACAAGATATGGTTTCAACAGGATAGCACTACGGGCCTATGGCAACAAAAACCATTGACTTATTGAAATCACAATTTGGCGACAAATCTACTCGTATTTCGAGAAATGGACCTTTCAATTATGCTCTAGAGTCGTGCGATTTGACAACTCTCGATTATTTCCTGTGGGGATATATGAAGTAACTGGGTTATGCTGATAAACCAGCAAAAATTGACGTCTTAAAAGAGAACGTCTTATTCGTGACATACGGCGACCGAGTTCATAGTATAACAGATAATCGAAACATCTCTTGAAGAAAAAAAAGATTTGTTCAAACATATTCCTTGATGTCTCTCAAGTCTTTGACAAGGTCTGGCATGAAGGCTTAAAATTCCAATAACGACAAGTTATATAATATTTTGAAAACTTATCTGAAGAATAGACTATTCCGGAAATGAACTTAAGGAGATAATGTTGTTGCTTCTCGCAACCACTCGTGTTGTGTGCGTTATATTTTTCACACGAATGGAAGGGACCTACAGTTTAGTGCGGGCAATTTGCTTTGAAAAGATTTCTCGTGACAACAATACTCTCGGATGATTGTCAGACGTTCGCGAGAGGTGGGACCGTGAAAAAACTTTTTGGTGTTTTCTGGGATTTCAATATGGAACCTCGCGCGCAGTGGTCTGACACACTAACAACTTACGCCACGGCACCCACTCAAAAAAATTACGCAAATTGGTGGCCATATACTCGAAATCACTCGATTGATTGGCAACGCGGACATTTGACGGCTTATACGCAAGTAAAATCGCTCGTCCAAGTAAATTGATATTTTTTATATTCAAAGTTAAAAATCTACTCAAAAAGTAGTGCAAAGTGTAGAGCAAAAACACTCCCTCAATACCTGCTAAAATTTCCTGGTGAGTCAACTTATTTGTTAAGTACCCACTTCTTTAAGTCCTGCAACCAACTTGGAGAACAATGGTTGGTGGAATACGGAGAACACCGCCGAAGAATACCAACAACAATTCGCAAGCGAACGGCAGCAAGCGGCGTATCGTCGAAACGTCACCAGAGGCGAACAATGCTGCACCTGCCACTTCAAAACAAAATGCAGTGGGAAATATGTCAATTTGGGATCTAAAGTCCCTTATTGAGGGTTCTATGACAGCTTTACTCGACGATAAACTCAGCAACGTTGCAACTAAAGCTGATGTAGAAGGAGTATTCGTCCAAATCCAAGCACTACAAAAAGACAACACGACACTACGTCACAAACTGCAGGTGATGGAAGCTTCTTGTAGTGCATATGCCTGAGGAGGCCGGAGTCAACTCGGAGGAGAGGGCGAAAAGTCTGTGTCTGCAACTGCTGGGAAGCGACGACTCATCACTAATATCCGACGTTCGCGTCATGAGGCCAAACAACAACATTGCAAATATCGTTGTAAAATTGCAAAAGAAGGATGACGTTGTACGCGTACTAAACAACACAACAACACTTAGAGGCACCAAGGTAACTATTCACAGAGACTACACTAAAGCTTCGCGCAATCGAAGAAAACGCATGCTAAAGCTAAAAATAGACATTGAGAACAAAAACAAGAACACGAAAGTCGTAGTGAATGGGCAAAAGCTGAAAATTGGAAACAAAACATTTTATTTCGACAATAATAACATCCTCCGATGTGAGGGTTATGTCAGTGAATGTGGGATGACACTTCTCCAACAGCTGGTTGATGACAGTTCTACAGTGGCAGCTGCAACTGTCAGAAGCGAATTTGCCGAAGGTGGAAATGCATTGGGTGGAAACACAAGTAGCAGTTCTTCGTTTTTGGCGCCGCAGCCTTATATTTAATAGTAATGCCGTTTGCCGAAATATAATAGAAAATAGAAAAACATTAAGCAGTGAAAATGAAAATTATAGTATAAAAGAAATTAAAAACCATGAAGTATTGTCATTTAAAATATTAAGTTATAATGTTGCAGGCCTGAAAAACAAGTTATTTTTTTCGGATTTTTTTAATTATATTAAAAAATTTGATATATTTATGCTTTATGAAACACACGTTTTAGTCAGTGAAGAAATTAGGTTTAAGAGTATTTTTCTGGACTTCGAAACGAAATGGATTCCAGCAGTTAAAACTAATGTCTTTGGAAGAGGAAGCGGTGGTGAACTTATGGGTTATCGTAAATCTCTTAAAGAGGTGGACATACATTTTAAGATGGTGGAAGGAACCTGTGTTGTCGATGTAAGGATCAATGGCGGAACTTTTTGCATAGTACCTGTTTATTTGAACTGCACTCACTGGATGCGAGATTACGATAAACTCTCCGATATGCTGCAGATCTTAGGTTCGACGGACCTTCTTCTTGCTGGTGATTTGAACGCGAGAATAGGATTATCGCAAAATAATTTCGCAAGTGGACCTGCGTCAACAATTATAAACGCAACTCGGAGTTCCAAAGATGAATTTTGCGATGGAAAAGGCTCCAAAATTATGGAAATTGCTGATGCGTACGATTGTAAGATCTTAAATGGCAGCTGCAGCGGTGACTCAGATGGTGAATTTACGTTCATCCGTGGAACATCGTGCTCCGTAATAGATTATTGTTTTATGTCCGGTAATTGGAACTCAATTGTCAACGATTTTTCAATAGCTGTTCAAACATTTTCCGACCATATGCCGTTGGAAATTTCGTGCACTATTTGGAAGGCAGGGGATACGTCTAACTCAAGGCAGCTGGCTCTCCTTCCGAAGTTGGTTTGGAATAACAGTTTTCGTGCCTCTTATCAAAGTAATTTGAATACGGAACTTTTGAGTCTGATGGAACATAATTCAGCTCTACACATTGACGTCCTAACGCAAATTATAAAAAGATCTGTACCGTCTAACGTCAATGCAAGACGTATTGTAGCCAGTAAACAGAAGTGGTTCGATATCGAGTGTCTAAAGGCGAGGAAACGATCATTTGCATTGCTATGGCGCCTAAGGAAGCAAAATAATGACCATGTTAAAGAACTCTATGCAGAAGCAAATAAATATTTCAAGCGTCTTTGTATAGAAAAAAGGAAAAAATTTAGCCAGGAAGTCATTGCAGTTCTTAATACTTCAAGGTGTTCAGCAGACTTTTGGAAGGCGGTTAAAATTGTAACTGGAAGAACTAACTTGATTTCGTCGACTTTACAAGCTTCTGATCTGAGGGAGTATTTCAAAAATTTACTCAACACTCCACAGTTTTCTCCGTTACCGCAATATGCAGCCCCTTTCTTCACAGACGAGCTCTTAGACTCACCATTTACTCTTTTGGAAGTGAAACGCGCAGTTGATTGCTCTAAAACGAGGAAAGCCCCAGGTGACGATCGGATCCCTTTCGAATTCTACAAGAACAGTTCCACAGAATTTCTCACTGCACTTACAAATGAATTCAATAAAATTTTTGAAACAGCCAATGTCCCAGAAAGCTTTAGAAGAGCGATAATTTTCCCATTGCACAAAAAAGGTGAACTAGATAATCCAGCTAACTACAGAGGCATTTCTTTTTTGAATACTTCGGCAAAACTATTTAGTGCTTTGATATTTAATAGGCTTACACAATGGATGGCAAACAATCGAATTTTAAATGAATACCAGGCGGGGTTCAGAAAGCATTATTCAACACTGGATCAAATTTTTACTCTCACCAACATTGCAGAGTTTTTTAAACAAAGTAGCAAAAAGCTATATGTCTTCTTCGTTGACTTTCGTGCAGCTTTTGACTCCATAGCGCGTGAAGCTCTTTTCTATAAGCTGTACAAAATTGGTTTATCAAGTAAAGTGATAAATGTGCTAAAAGCGATGTATGAGAGCAACGTGGCGTACGTATGGAATGGAGAGAATGTATCGGAAGAATTTGGAACACAAATGGGAGTTAAGCAAGGATGCATCCTAAGCACGCTACTCTTCATCATATTTATCAACGACATAGTAGGAGAAGTAGGAGGAGGGATCGAGCTTGGTAGTGTGCGGATACCGGCGCTAAAATTTGCGGACGATATAGTGTTTTTATCGGAGACAGTTGAAGGGATGCAGCTTACTATGAACCGTCTTGAAAACTACTGTAAGCAATGGAATTTGACGGTGAATTTATCAAAATCAAAGATGATGATTTTTAGAAATGGCGGTGGAAGATACTCTCGCAACGAAAAGTGGTTCTATCGAGGTGAAAACGTTGAAATAGTGAAAGAGTATAAATATTTAGGTGTGCTAATTACATCCAACCTCAATATGAAAAAACACTTTGAATGTCAGCTAGCAGCAGCTAAAAGAGCTATTTCATCAGTTTGGGGACGTTGCGTCGACAATAAGTTTATCGATCACACAGCGAAGAATAAACTATTTCGTACAACTGCTGCCTCTATACTGCTGTACGGAGCCCAAATTTGGGGTTATTGCTTTTTTTAAGAAGTTGAAAAATTTCTAAGGTACTTTTTGAAACGAATCTTTCGACTTCCAATATGTACACCGAACTATATGCTGCATCTAGAAACTGGAGTCCCTCCTCTCTTCTTAGATACCCTAAAGCTGCATATAGATTATATTGTTAAAGTAGTGGAGATGGATGATGGAAGACTGCCCAGGATTGTTCTGAAGCATATACTTTCGACAAGAGGGCACTTGGTTCAAAAGTGGGAGGAGTTGGCAGCAAATTATGGCGCGAGCTTAAATATTGCATCTGATATACAACTTTCAATGATAAAACCTATGCTTACAAATGTTTTGAAAAATGCAGGTAATTCCATGTATGAGAGATTTGTAACTGAAGCACATTCATCGCAACATAGGCTGATCTACAGTAGGCTGAATTTTAACCACATTGAAAGCGATTCAACGTACTTCCTCAATCGTTACTCTCTGCATATGATAAGCACAATATTCAAACTTAGAGGTGAACTAACAAGTCTTTATTTTATTCCACATCGACCCGATCTGCCAATTTTATGTGACCTGTGCAACCTTAAAGAGAGGGAGGATGTTTACCATTTCATCGGAAGATGTCCCATTTTAGGAGAATTTCGCGCGAGATACTTCGGAGTAATTTCGCTAGACTTGGATGAGGTGATCAACGTACTGAACGGAAGTCATGGTTGGGATGTTTTGTACAACTATGCTACAGCTGCAATCCGCTACAGAGCCCGTATTTTGGAAGGCGATTTTTAAACAGAAATAGCAACCATATTGTCAATCTGGTAGACGGCCTTAAGCCAAACCATAAACGACTATGTATATACTGTTCTTGGAAATTATGTGAAGTTAATAAAAAGTCTAACTAACTAACTAACTAAACTACTCGAAATCATTCCAAAATCTGAGAGTGAAACTGAGAGTGAAAATGAGAGTGAAACTGAGAAATACTTCAACCGACTTAGAAAGTATCTCTAGTAATAAACATATTGACAGTCTGGCTAAAACTTTTACCGAACACATTCTCAGTTCCGTAGACTCAAGTGTCCCTAAAGTAGTTAAGAAGATTTTTTATGTTCAGATTCCGCACTATGTTTTAGAATATGTACCCATCAGAAATTCTTTAAAAAGACGCGACCAGCTGCAGTACTTCAACAAACTTATTTCTACTGAAACCCACAAATATAGAAACAAAGAATGGAATAAGAAGCTGAACTCTTTAGATAAAAATGCGAGACCCTTCTGGAATGTTGTTAAAATAGTTAGAAATAAAAATAGGCAAATTCGCGGACTCCAAAATTCTGGCAACGTCATTTACATGGATATTGACAAAGCCAACCCTTTTAGTTCCGCCTTTATTAGGAATCATATGATATCCCAGCACCTCGGTGATGCTGTCACAAATACGCTAGTTAATGACGCTGCTAATACCATTTCTCAGCAAAGTTATGTACCATCTACTGATGACTACATCTCTCTGACTGATATTGTGGACATACTAAAAACTTTGCAGCTGAGAAAGTCAAGGCCGTCTTGACAACATAACAAATTTGTATCTTAAGCATTTGCCCAAACTAGGAGTACTTTTCTGCCATTCTTGGTAAATGCATGCATAAAAATGCAGTACTTTCCGAATGCTTGGAAAATCGCAAAGGTAGTCCCAATTCTAAAGGCAGGACAGCCTTTTGAAAACCCTAATAGTTATCGTCCCATAAGTTTACTTAGTTGTCTAAGTAAAATCTGTGAAAAAGTTATAAAAAATAAACTTTTGAAATATGTTGATGACGCACATGTATTTCCTGACGAACAATTTGGGTTTAAAAGCCATCACAGCACGTCTCACCAGGTCTTCCGAATATGTAAAGATGTAAAAAGAAACCGTTCGTTGGGCAAGTCAACCGGTCTGGTACTACTAGATACTGAGAAAGCATTTGACTCTGTGTAGCGCAATGGCGTTGTGTACAAAATGTGTAGATTTGGTTTTCCTCCGTACTTAGTAAAAATTGTCCAAAGTTTCCTGTCGAATCGTTTTTTTAAAGTATATGTTAATGGCTGTGCATCCGTCCTACAACAAGTAGACGCCGGTGGTCCACGGTGTTCAGTTCTTGGCCCAATACTTTATAATATTTACACGTCTGATTTTCCAAAGTTACCAGCATGTGAAACCGCTATTTATGCTGATGACACTCCTATATTCTCATCGCATGAGTTTGGTCTCAACATTGAGATTAATCTACAAAATGTGATTAAAATAGTAACCGAATACTATAATAAATGGAAAATTAAACTAAATGTTGGAAAGCTGTTGCTGTTGCTGCTGTTTTCTTCCCAGCAATCAACTTGACGTCTGCGGTGCAAGAGTCAAATGGGAACCAAGTGCAAGGTAATTAGGTATTTATCTTGTTCAAAGATTAACTTTTAAAGAACATATCTTTAAAACAATTAAAAGGGTTAATGTTGCCATTAAGGTGCTTTACGCCTTCATAAATAGAAAATCCAAGTTAAGTAATGTGAACACAATAATAATTCGCAAAGTAGTTTTCCAATCAATACTGCTTTACGGGTGTCAAGTATGGGGAAGCTGTGCAAAATGCCACTTAAATAAACTTCAAGTGTCACAAAATAAATTTCTAAAAATGATGCTTAACTTGTCTATATCAAAGCGAATGTTGAATTGATCTCCGATAGAATTCTTATGCTCACGGATACATTTTTACGGAACTATGATAATCCAGATAATGCACTTATAAGCCAATTAAAGGTTTAAGCATGTTTCAGATTTACACATAATTGTATTGACTTGTCTATATTATTTATTTTTCTTTTTTGTATTTATTTATTTATTCTTATTCACTTGCTTGTTATTAATTTTTTTTTTTTTCATGCATTAATGTGTTGTCATCATTTTATAATATTATTTTTTTTACTTATTAATGTATCTTCTTCTTCTACCTTTTATCAGCGAGGCTATGATCCGAAAACAGGGGATCACAACCCTCCCACTTCATCATTTTCATTTTTACTGATCCGCCTGTGGGGTTCGCCTATTTGACCTCAGAAAATATCGGCAGGCCTGCCGATTTTGGATCACTCGGTTACTGAGGCCAATGAAATGCCGATGTCGTCGCATTTGTCTGATCCAGGCGTTTATAGGCCTGCCTTTCCTACATCGCGATGTCTTTGGAACGTGCATAGATATCGCCTTTTTAACGGGGTTTGAATGATCTCTTCTTTGAACGTGGCAATACCAGCTGAGCCGGTCGCGCTCTATTTTTTGTACGATGGTTTCCTTGATGTGAAAGCTTCCACGGATCTTCGAACTTCTTATTCGATCAAGCTTTGTCACTCCTGCTGTCATGCGAAGCATCTTCATCTCAGCTGCCGTTAATTTACTCTCATACTTTTTGTACATCGTCCAACATTGTGAACCGTATGTGAGCGCTGGACGTACAACTGCGGTGTAGAGCCTTCCTTTCAACTTAGGGGGCATTTTTCTGTCACAGAAAATAGCGGAGTTTTCTCGCCACTTCATCCACCCTACGCTTACGCGATGATTGATGTCGTCATCACAAGTTCCTTTGCTATTGATCATAGATCCCAGATATTTGAAATTTTCGCACTTGAGAAGCACTGTTTCATTCAAATAAATGTCTGGAATAGGCCTGAGTGGATCAGAGAACGGGCAGCACAAGTACTCTGTCTTTTTTGAACTAATGCGATACCCATTTCCCTCCAGAACGTCCACCCACACATCAAGTGCTCGTTGCAGGGATGTAGGATCCTCACTTATAATGGCTCCATCGTCAGCAAAGAATAACTGATGTACCTTGGGGTCCATCACTTTACCTTGAAGCAGATAATCAAGGACTGTAATAAAGAGCAAAGGACTTAAAACACTTCCCTGGTGCACCCCGATTTTGATTGGGAACTCTTCGGTTACTCCAGCGGGGCATCTTACTCTTGTCTTTGGTCCTTCGTACATGTCCATGATCACCTGTACATAGGTTTCTGGAACCCCTCGATGTCTTAGCGCCACCCATATCAAATCTCGTGGTTGTCGGTCGAATGCCTTTTCAAAGTCAACCAATACAATATGCCAATCCCTATGCGGTGGGTATTGATGGCATCCCTGCCGAGCTATTTCAAGTGGCGCCAAATACATCGGCAGATTTGCTGCATCCCCTAATACGCAGAGCTTGGGATAGTGAACAATTTCCGCAGGAGTGGAAAAAGGGGATGATCATTAAACTTCCGAAAAAGGGAAACTTCACGGAATGCGGAAACTGGAGAGGTATTTGTTTTCTTCCAGCCGTAGCCAAAATAATAGCTAGAATAATTCTGGAACGAATCAAAGAGCATTTAGATTCAACTCTCGATGTCGAACAGGCAGGCTTTCGTGCTGGATCCTCCTGCCTCGACCACATAAACACATTACGGATCATAATCGAACAATGCGTTGAGTACAGGTCTTCGCTACATTTGCTGTTTATCGAGTTCGAGGAGACTTTCGACAGCTTGAATCGAGATGCTATCTGGCTGGCCTTGTGCAGGAGAGGCATCCCAGAAAAACGTATAGCTATTATCAAGGCTACATACGAAGGCGGTAAGTGTCACGTCGTGCACAATGGTAAGGTGTCGGAGGATTTTGAAGTCCAAAGTTGAGTACGTCAAGGGTGCATACTGTCACCACTATTGTTTTTGGTGGTTATCAGCGATGTACTCCTTGCAGCATTGACGGAAGGCAACTATGGAATTCGTTGGACTATGACATCTTACCTTAAACACCTAGATTACGCTGACGATGTTTGTCTACTTTCACATCGGATAATGGATCTTCATCTGATGGCCCAAAATCTAGAAGCTGAGGCAAACAAATTGGGGCTAAAAATAAACACAGCCAAAACAAAAGCCCTGAGCACTTCTTCTAACAACAGCGCTAAACTTTACATTGCCGGACAGGAAGTCGAGAAAGTTGATAACTTTCTTTATTTAGAAAGTGTGGTCTCGGCTAATCGCGGTGGCACCGAACTGGATGTGTGCAGCAGAATCGGGAAGGCTAAAGCTGCGTTCGGAATGCTATCTAAAATCTGGAGAAGCAATGTTATCAGCTTAAGAACCAAGCTGCAACTGTTCCGCTCCAACGTAGAATCAATGCTGCTTTATGGGTGCAGTACTTGGAAGGTGGACACCATTAACACATGAAAGCTGCAAGTCTTTGAAAACAAATGCTTAAGAATCATTTTGAGGATTTTTTGGCCCAACCGCATCTCTAACGAACAACTTTATCTGAGAACGGGCCAAGAACCTATAAGCATTACTATACGAAGAAAGAAGAAAGTGGCAATGGATTGGACACACCCTATGGCGCGAAGACAACTCCATTGCGAAATACGCCATGCAGTGGAATCTGCTCACCCAGGCAGGCAGAATAGCGGGACACCCTAGGCAAACGTGGGGCAGAACAGTTGAGGAGGAATCGAGCTCTTTAGGAATGAGTTGGAGGCAGCTCAAATGCGTTGCAGAACTTCGAACAAGATGGCGCGCAGGCGTGGTTGACGCCCTATGCCCCCCGAGGGGTTAAAGGATCTAAGTTAAGTAAGTTAAGTAATCCCTTAAGGAATCACGATGTTTTTCCATTATGATCCTTATACTTTGGATTGCATCTGTGGTTGATTTACCCGAGACAAACCCGCACTGATCATCAAATAGCCGTATTATTTTTCGCAGTCGGCCACCTAATACCCGCTCAACGATCTTCATGGTGTGTGACATCAGCTTGATCGAACGGTAGCTATCACAGTTTCGCGTATCACCCTTCCCTTTGTATACAGGGAGAAGGTAACTTTCCCGCCATTGATTCGGCATTGGATCACCTCTCACGAATTTGGAGATGAGAATTCTAAGACATCTGAACCCGATGTCTCCCATCTTTTTCCAGAACTCAGAGGGCATCTCGTCTGGCCCAACCGCTTTTCATTTTTTGGAGTATTTGACCGCCTCACTAACTTCTTCGACTGTAATGTCGGATATTTCTTCACAGTTAGGGGTGGCTCTTGGAAAGTATAGCCGGGGAAACTGTTCATTTAAAAGCTCTTCACAATACTGCCGCCACCTCTGCAGAATTTTGTCGTCATCCACAAGAAGGTGGCCATGAGCATTGCTAATGAACTTTGGCGAACGAATCTCCTGATCATTCCTCCTTCTTTGGGCGGCGGCTATTTTGAAGATAGTGGCGCTCTTGCTCATATTGTGTCGTCGCAGTTCCTGGATAGCCTGGTTTGCATCAGCAACCGGGGAAGATATTTTCTCCAGCTCCCGATACAGGCCCTCCGTACTCTCTGCTTGAAGCTGGGCGCACTTCTTCTTCGCTTTTTTCTTGCAGCATCTGTATTCTATTTCGAGGCGAACTTTTTCGTCATTATTATTAGAGGGGCACTTTGACCAATCTTTGGAAGCCGCTTTCTTCTCATTTATCGATTTCTTAGCTTCATCACTCCACCACCATGTTTCTTTGGCGTGTTGATGGTGGCCTTTTGAAGCTCCTAGCAGTGATTTGGCCTTCTTTAAGCAAGTTCGCTGTAGGGAATCCCACATATTTTGTGCTCTACACTCTTCATCCTCAGCTCCGTTCATGGTGTGAGAGAGGTAATTTTTCATTACGAAAACAAAAGCCTCGCCTTTTTCTTTGTCCAGATTGTACCACTCGATTTTCTCAGAGACCCTTGTTTGTTTGCTTTTCTTCGGTGTTTTCATAAAAATTTCTGTTAGCAGAAGACGGTGTTGCCGAACGATTGCCTCTCCCAGGATCACTTTGCAATCTTTTACCCGAGGCTTCATTAAACTGGCTACCAAATGGTAGTCAATCTGAGTTTCATCTCCACCACTGCTGTAAGTGATCAGGTGTCGGCTTTGTTTGATGAACATGGTATTTAACACGATAAGACCGTGTGATTTGCACATGCTTAGGATGTCTTCACCAGGAAGGTTCCTGGTGCCATATCCTAGTCCTCCATGGCAAAAGATATAACTATTAAATATCAAATCAAAGTGAAGAAATAAGACTCACGACAGCGAAGTGAGAAATGAGATTAAAAATAACATTAACCCGAAAAAATGTCCTAGTTATGACCTTATAACTGGTGAAATATTGAGGCAGTTACCAAGGAAAACTGTAAATAAACAAACGAATTTAATCAATGCTGCTTTTAGAATGAAATATGTTCCTAGCCTATGGAAAGTGGCTGAAGTAATAATGGTCTCTAAACCCGGAAAGCCTCCGAACGAAGCGTCATCATACAGGCCAATTTCAATACTGCCAGTCATATCTAAACTTTTCGAACAACTGCTTGTTAATCGGCTTAATCATATAATTGAACGAAAAAACCTGATTCCAAATTATCAGTTCGGATTTAGAAGACAACATTTAACAATTGATCAAGTCCCTAGAATAGTTAATATCATTGAAAAAGCTTTAGTAGAAAAAAAGGTCTGCTCTGCAGTATTTCTCGACGTAGCTCAAGCTTTTGACAAAGTTTGGCATGCAGGACTAAATCATAAACTAAGATGCCTCCTACCAAAACAATATGCTGCAATCTTAGAATCATATCGAAGCGGAAGATTTTTCAGAATTAAACAGGAAGGTTCGTACTCAGAACTAACGGAAATTAAAGCAGGAGTTCCGCAAGGTAGCGTACTAGGCCCCATTCTGTACCTCCTATACACTAGTGACCTCCCAGAGCATGAAAACTTTAGCCACATTTGCTGATGACACTGCAATCCTAGCGGTAGGAAAGAATAATATAGAATCAACGCAGAAACTCCAATCAGCTGTGAACAAAATTTGTAATTGGACAGTAAAATGGCGAATGAAGCTTAATGAAAGCAAATCAGTGCACACAGATTTCACTAAGAGAAGAATAAATCATATCCCGGTAACTATCAACCAACAAGTAGTGCCGTACGCAAATACAGCAAAATATCTTGGAATGACCCTGGACGCTAAGCTAAGATGGAAAAAACACGTAAAAAAGAAAAAAACCGAATTGGAAATAAAATACAGAAACATGTATTGGCTGATAGGAAAGGATTCGACTATCAATCTATAATAAGCTTTTATTATATAAGCAATCATTGAAGCCAATATGGACATATGGTATTCAACTGTGGGGCTGTACTAAAAAGAGCAACGCAGACATCATCCAAAGATTTCAAAACAAAGTGCTAAGGAATATCGTTAATGCACCCTGGTACATAAGGAATAATGACCTCCACAGGAATTTCGGAGTGGAATGTGTCCCAGATGAAACTAGGAAAAATGCACGAAGGCATGAATCAAGGCTTCAACAAAACACTAACCCTGAGGTAGTACAGCTTTTAGACAACGCAAACATAGTGCGAAGGCTAAATAGGACAAAGCCATTTGAATTGACCTAGGTGTATCAGAACACACACATGATGAAATATATATATATGTATATATAGTAGGTATAGTATGTATCTGGATATCTACCTAACACTCGAAAATATGTATATACGAGTGTAATGGAACGACAACAACGAGCGTCGGGGCGCTCGGTGTGAATCTATCCCCCAACGTTTTGAGTGGATTAAATCCCACTTATGTTCTATGCACTTACTTATATACATAAGAAGACACTATCATCAAAGACCATAGAGATTAGAAAATAATTGCTAATTAGTCCAGGTGACTAGATCGCAATATCATCGAAGAGCACAGAACGTGGACTGTGCTCCATCCGAGCCTAACCAACGGTATTAACCGGGGTAGGTAAGCGCCTAACATCAGGCGTGTCTCTGTACCAGCGTAAATTGTGCGACACAACCCCACTGTAATCTTATTGCGAAAATAAATATATCTATCTTATAGTTCTATCGAGCTAATAAAAACACCCTTTACTTACTTATTCCTGTTTATTTAGCCCCAGTCTCCTCTATTTATTGTCGCCGAAAAGAACTTTTAAAATCAAAACGAAATGAATTCAAACGCTCAACAGTCAATTCCTTAAATGACTTCTTCCCTTCATCAGCGAGGCTATGATCCGAAAACAAGGGATCACAACCCTCCCACTTCACCGCATTTCTACTGATCCGCCTGTGGGGTTCGCCTTAAATGTAAAGGAATTAAATGTGTCTACTACCTTTGTAAGTTTTTTTTTTCCAGAATCATAAGAAATAACAAATTACAACACTTTCTCGGTTTCTTTGACTATGTGTGTATAGCAATAATAATTTATTTTAACTCTTATACTAAGTCCAGCCTCATAACTAATCTACGTTACACATTTTTTTTTTTTTTAAGGAATTTTAAATTCCGTTGATTCATAATAAATAATTTTCCATAATTACCAATATTAATAATTTAATAAACAAAACACCATTCTGCTTGGGGTTTTTAGAATTAAACATTGGGAGTGAGTAGAGTATCTGAAGAGTCCACTGTTGTGTCGTGGTTCTCCAGTCCATAAGCGATTCATTCATTATTCAGGCGATGGGTTGGTTGGGTGGTGCTGACGACGACATTGTGGCGGGGCTTTCACAATTAATCCTTCAGTTGTGCTTCGTAGAGAACTCGCCGGGTTCTGAAGATGCCAAATCTTCGAAAATTTCATTTGATTGATGACGGATGCTGCCACTACCGCTGATACCACTGCCGCTGGGGAAAAGATTGCTGTTGCCGTTCGCGTTGATGCTACTGGCCGTGTATGATGGACGGATAAGGAATGGATTATGGATGAAACGTTGTAATTGTATAATACATCTACGGCAAATTGAATTGAATGTAAATGACAGTTGAAATAGATCTGAATGCAAACACTCACTTTTCTAAGCGTCTTTCCGATTCGGGGAGCTCGAAAATTTCCGCAATTGTTGGGTCCTCATGGAAGTGTGACGATGACCTTTTGCCATTTGTCCAGCCTCGAGAGTATTGGAAAGTTTGTCCCATGCAGCTAATGACGATGGCAACCAAAACCAGGGGGTAGACCATAAAACGAAGCATAGTGTGTAAAATTCTGCGGAAAATTGAAAAAAGTATTGAGTGGTGACATCTGTCTGTGGGATTTATTGCTATTGGTTGTTGTATGGCAACGAATGTTAGTGGTTTGTGTACATGGTGGGAGTCTAGTGGCTCTCAAAGTGTGACTCTGCCACTCTCAAACATTTTTTCTGTCAAGTTTTCTGTTATATTAAACAGTGCGAAATAATATAAAAAATAAAAGATTTCAATTTTGGAGTGAAATTCTCTTGTTTATTTATAATGGTATGTGCTCGAGTGCTTAAAATTTTTTTTATATCTAGGGCAAGTCTTTTTTTTCGTACAAATATTCGATCTGGGATTTGACTAATTAGTATAGCCTCTATAGTCGGACTTTCGGTAGTAGGACACTTCTGTAGTCCGGATGCGTCTCTTTTTTGATTTTTTCTTATTTCACATCTACCGTCCAAACAGAGTATCGCAATGCATAAAGAATTTCAATTTTACTTTGGAAAATGTTTAAGAAAATTATTGTTCTGATTTGTGTGTATGCTGAGGGCGTATGATGAGCGTGATACTCTTAAAGCAGTTTTTCATGTTTTCTCTGCGATGAAGATTTCGTGAAACAAAATTTTTTTATATGCCACGAATTATGTTTTTAATTGATACTAATTAACGGCATAATCGAAAAAAGGAAAGCACATGATGTTACCTCTGGAAGAAGAGGGTGATAGTATTGAAATTGGTCTGGCTGTTAACTGTCTTTACTGCTGTTCCTGACATCATTTTGAACAAAAAAATATTTGGGCAATCTGTATCGGACATACTTTAGGAACAAGCTCGATCTATTGGAGTTTGTATTTTCTTTTTTCTTTATTTCCATCTCACGTCAAGCTTTAAAAGAGTTAAACTCTTAGACCAAGTTAATGCCATATTTTTAAATGCTCTGAACTTATACAAAATCATAATTATATGTTACAAGGTGTGCACCCAGAAGTATAATAGAGAAAGCGTTGATATAGACTATCCTGAAAATAAATAAATAAAGAATTACTACAGCAAAGTTTCTAAGAGTTAGTGGTTTGCTTTTTTGTGACTCGAAATATGAGATTAGACCATGAACAGGCTTCAGATGGTTTTTTTTTTTTATAGAGTTCTACCAGGAGCAGCTTGGGCTTCAGCAAATGAAAAATAAGCCCCTGGCAGAATAATCGCAAAGCAGGGATAACTAAGGAGGCACTTAGAAATTATTATTAACAATAATATTAGCCGTGTTTTTCTTAAACCTAGCCCGCCAGTACTTACTTACTTACTTAGATGGCGCTACAGTTCGGAGTGGACCTGGGCCTCAATCAACAAACCTCGCCAGTCAGCACGGTTACGAGCCAGCTGCCTCCAATTGCGCATGCCAAGTTGGTTGAGGTCCCCCTCCACTTTTTTGCGCCACCTACCGCGAGGTCGTCCTCTACTGCGTCGTCCATCCGGGGTGGATTCGAAGACTTTCTTAGCGGGAACGTTGGGCTCCATCCGTTCTACATGACCCAGATCTTAGTCGCTGTATGTGAACTCTTCTGGCTAAGTCGATGTCCTTGTACAGGCCATATAGTTCGGGATTGAACCTTCTCCTCCACTCACCGTCTATGCAGACGGGACCAAAGATTGCTCGAAAAACTTTTCTCTCGAAATAACCAAGGGCATCCTCATCCGGTTTTGTCAAAGCTCATGCCTCTGATCCATACAACAGGACTGGGATGATTAGTGTCTTATAAAGAGTTAGATACCTTAGCAGTTCGAGTTGCTACTCAATTGCAATTTTAGCCCATAGAAACACGGATTGGCAAGAGTAATTCTTCGTGTGATCTCCCTACTGATGGTAGGTAGACGAAATCCTTTACTACCTCAAAATGATATCTGTCTATTGTGGCGTTCTGTCCAAGACGCCGATTTTGAGTGTCCTTTTTTAAAGGTAGCATATATGTATTTTGTTTTGCTTTCATTGACCGCTAGACCCATCTTTGCTGCCTAGATGCCAGTAGTTACTAGTAAAGTCAAATTTTACACATAAAACAAATACAAACACCGGCTGGCTACTACTCTTGATTTAATCCCCAGCCAAAAGTGACTGGCTGGGAATTTTGTGATACCTAATTCCAGGCGGCGCAAAAACGAATGTTTTTTAGTTATTTGTTGGTGCTGTCACTGCGAAGTTGTTTGGTTCCTGGAAATATGTTCGTATAAAATCGGCTGGCTTTGGCTGGCTGGCAAATCGTTTAAATGAACAATTGGCTGGCTAGATTTATCAAAAAAACACTACTATTAATAGCAATTCAATTAAAAATGCAAAAAAAGAATCTAAATTAAACTATCTGGTGAAAACGATGACCTTGGGAGCATTTCAAAAGAGGAAGAAAATAATTATTTTTATTGAGGCTTTCAAGCTAATGTTTCTTAGACAGGCTGTGAAGGTCTTCGTGAATAAATTTTATTATCTTT
Organism: Brachypalpus laphriformis; assembly: GCA_945910035.1. Classification (NCBI taxonomy): domain Eukaryota; kingdom Metazoa; phylum Arthropoda; class Insecta; order Diptera; family Syrphidae; genus Brachypalpus; species Brachypalpus laphriformis. The sequence continues at coordinate 287,648,604 of OX246754.1, forward strand.
AGTTGGTTTTCGGTAACTAATTAATAACTACTGCTTCTTAATAAAAAAAAAACACCTCACAGTGCAGAAAAATGCTACGTTGAGTTCACTTAGACTGCCTTAGATACAAGAACGAAAACCTGGCAGCTTTACAGGTCATCTAGGCATTCTCGAAAAGATCTGAAATAACCCAAACTTCAAGATTCCAGATACAATGTTCAAAAGATTTTAGTTCTCCAGGAAATTTGAAGTTTTCCATTTTTCACACGAATGGAAGGGACCTACAGTTTAGTGCCGTATCCGAAGAGCATATTTGGTTTGGTAAGCTTTTTCGAGACAACAATACTCTCGGATGTTTGTCAGACGTTCGTTAGAGGTGGGACCGTGAAAAAACTTTTTTGTGTTTTCTGGGATTCGAATTTGGAACCTTACGCGCATTAAATCCGACACACTAACCACTTACGCCACGGCGCCCCGAAGTGGTCATTGGTGACCGCCAAAAATGGGGAAAATGGTCTGAACACACCACCCAATGCACAAATCTGGTACACAGATGGCTGCAAATTTGAAAATGTCAGCACTGGAGCTGGTGCTCTTCCCAACTTTCAGTGTTCTGCAGCACTTGGAAAACCAGCCACCTTCTTTTCCAAGCGGAGGTCTATGCGATAGAATTATCCATTCTGGAATGTCTGCGGAGAAACACTACCAGAACTCACATCTATATTTATTCTGACTGTTAGGCAGCACTGAGGGCCCTTAATTCCTACACGGTAAGATCAAAGCTCGTGTTTAACTGTCTCGGCCTCCTTGAAAGCCTCACGTCCACAAATCTGATTGTCATATCATGGATCACTGGACACGAAGGTTTTTAGGGAAACGAACGAATAGACTGTCTGGCGAAGGGAGGCACTGGGCGCCAACTCGTCCGGGGTACCACGCAGTGGCATCCACTCCACAATTACACAATGCGAAGTTGAAGGACTCGCCGAACACTGGGCCAATCAATGGTGCCTAAGAGAAGCGAAAAAGTAAATAAACCCTAACAAAAATAGAGCAAGCAAGCTACTTGAACTCGGCGAAGAGGATTAGCAAATTCTAACGGGGTACCTTACAGAAAATTTTCCACCATCTGAATAAAATAAAATTATAAGCAGCCATGTACAAACTTTGCGGGAAAGAGAATAAGTAGAAGACTTTGTGAATGCCCAGGGCGGCCCATGGAAACGATTACACCATCTATTGCATGTCTCGATGGGCCCAGCGGAAACCTGGAAACTGGAACCTAAAACATTAACGAGGCTTATCAAAAGTCTCAATTTGCTTCTGGTTAACTATTGGGTCAGCATAATAAACCTTACAGGTCGCAGTGTACTTGGGCTTCAAACATCGTATCGTGATACGAAACAAAGTGTAAAACAATGAGCAATTATATTCATCTTCATTTCTCTTTTATACGTAGAGTACGGAAATTTCACTAATCCGGACAGAGTCAAAACCTTAGTGTCCGGACCAGCGAAACTAACCTGTAGAACAATAATATTTTTGAATAATGTGAAATATACCGAGGGATGAATTGACTAGAGTTACCAATTTTCCGGAGCGAAATAAACAAAAACGTCCGGTTGTCTGATTAGTTTGAATGATTACCAGCTCAAAAGATGGAAGCGTAATTAGTAATTACGGCCGATATTCTTTTTCATGCCACACCAACAAGAGCCTTTGTAACTACTTAAGATGCCGAGATTTCTGGAAATATTGTCTCGACTAAGAATGGAACCAATATAGCTGGCTGAATCGGTAAGGCGTGGTCGAGCATATGAAAGCTGTTTAAGATATGGCGTTAGTTAAAATACCAATGTGAATAAACCAACAGAGATTGAGTTCTACTACTAGAAGATGAGACAACTAAGTTTGCAGAACTACAATACATTAACTGTGCTTTCAAGGAAATTACATTCGTTTGGGTAAAAGTTCATATAGAAATCAAATTAAAGTAGTGGAAAGTATTAGCATTTTTGAGCCCTTGTGTCTAGGCTACTGCTGCTCTAGACAGAGGAATGCTGAGGAACATAACCGGTGGTCATAAATAGGGATGTGCAGATAAGTTCAAATGACAAAACAAGAGTTTGTGTCTTTATCGATGCCAAAAGTATTACACTCCTACAGTATAGGATAGTAAGGGACACTCAAGCCAGTGGTGACAATGTTTAAATTGTAAATTTGATTAAATGATACTTCAATGAAGATGGAAATTCTGTAAGACGATACTTGTATGATACTGCAGGCATATCAAATCTCTATCACAGATATTATGGCAATGTGCTGCATTAGTAAAAAAAGAGGTTGTGGGTATGTCGTAATAACACTTTTACTGCAAATTAGAAGCCAAAAAATGTTTTCAAGTATTCAGTCCTTTTAAGGATTTCGTCTAGTTTCGCACTTATTTTTAGTGACCATAGCCTAATATTCTTTGCACTGAATATGTGTGTCTTTCGGTGTTCGCAAGCGGAGGGTCAATTAATTTTACTACTTTAGATAAATCCGATAGAAAAAATAACTTAGTTAAACCCCCGTCATGGCACTATGGACTTGTAGCTGATTCTCGCTGGCTATAGTCTTCGCAGTAAGCGAACCACAAAGATGGAATGAATTTCGCATAGGATTCGGCTTGAAATACATTTTAAGTCGCAATATAATCGAAAACATAAATGTGCCTTTAAAACGCTGCTTCTTCCTTTTTCAGCCAGGTTATGATCCGAAAACGCCGTGGCGTAAGTGGTTAGTGTGTCGGATCACTGCGCGTGAGGTTCCGAGTTCGAATCCCAAAAAACACCAAAAAGGTTTTTCACGGTCCCACCGCTCGCGAGCGTCTGACAAACATCCAAGAGTATTGTTGTCATGAAAATGCTTCTCAAATCGCCGTTCGGATACGGCACTAAACTGTAGGTCTCTTCCATTCGGTTGCGAAAAGCTAGGCCCTGGAACTTAAAGAGCTGTTGCGCCAAATATTTATTTTATTTTATTTACTGATCCGCCTGTGGTGTTCGTCTTTGAAACGCTATTACTGACAATTGCGAACATTGTCGCAATCGAAATTTGAGTTGCTACAAGTTGGACTAATATATCTTGTTTATGCTAGGTTAAGTATATGGGTGGCTTGTGACATAAGTCACTGCTCACTTACACCAACAGAGGTCCATTGTTCTCTCTTTTTTAAAAATAGAGAAAAAAAAACAGAGGCACAGGTACAACTTTAATTCGGACTATAGCGACAGTTGAAGTAACTGCCATACAAAAATTAAAACAATAACACACTCTTCAAATCTTGATATTTCCGTTTGATATCACTAAACTACTTTGTTTGAAATTAAGTCCAAAATTAGGCCAGCAAACAACTTTTGCTAATAAATAAGATAAGCTTCAGCTCACTATTATTTAGGTACAACCTATCAAATACCAAGGTTTACAATTCCGTTTATGATGAAGAATCCAGAAATTTTCACAAATCAATTATCTTTTATAAAAAAATGTTTCTCAGAAAACGTTAAGAGTTTTCGAAAATTTCAGTTTGATGGGAGTAGATTTAACTTTTTGTTTATTTAATTCACTATATTTTCCCTTTTCCGACTGAACTTTCAACAAAAGCACCAACGGATTTTTCTGAATTTCAATAACTTTACCAATTATTACCAAGAAAATCCCTTAGAACCACAGAAAATCCCAACACTATTTAGACTAGGAACGACTTTCACTTGTGAAGTTTCAAACACTGACTACGATTTTGTGAATGCGGTTAACTCCTTTTATAGTCCAATCTTTTAGTAAGCACATAAAGATCAAATACCCTCTAGTGTGGGCTGCGGCATGTGTGGCCGCCTTCAGGGCGTGTATGTAGATTAACAAGGATTATTAACACCTATTCTTAGTTTAAGATGCTTATCAGACGAACGAGCAAAGTCAATGCATTTACTGATTAAAATTACCACTTTGCTGAAGAGCAAGCAGCCTTTTGCAAAAGGGTTATATGATTGTATAGCCGAAGGATGAATAGTTTGCCTGTTGAATCTCGGGGGGAGTTTTGGTTGGGGTTTCTGAAAACATACCCATTGAGTTTACGAAGTGAATGAAGATTTTATTAGATACCGTAGGAAGGATGCGATTTTGTATGTAACCCTGTTATTAAAGTGTTACTTCTTCCGCAAGTGCGAACAACCACACTTTGGTTTTACTAAAACAAAAGGATGTTTTTTTTACGTTAGATACATGTGGATGTATTTTGAAATTTTTTATCTGTACTTATTTAAAGTATTATTCAGATAGTTTTCGTGGGCGGTTAATCAAATTTGTCTGGAACACAACAAGGATATTATACTAGAATTGCATAGTTACACCTTTAAAGCATACTGCCTGGTTTATTGCAACACCATTAGGAAATATTGGCCTGCATACTATATAGTATTTGTGTGTGCTAAATACCACATTGGTCCTGAACATCAATCAAAACAGATGTCTAATGGCTTTTATTAACTTACCGTGGAAGATGAACAGGCTGAAGTGAAAATATGTACTTAACCGAATGGGATTTTAGAACCAGAAAAATCAGCACCGATCTACCTAAACTCCGTGAGCGTTGAAGAGAGGAGATACTACTGACATGGAAGTTGTCAAAGCCCTCTTGCAAGATCCGCCTACGGGGAGCAATAAATGAGCCCACAATAAGAGGCAGAAATTGCAGTGACTATATGCCGTACAGTACACCGTTAAAAAAGTTGATATACTTAAAGTAGGATCGTAGGAAAATTTAATACTTAAGAACTTACTCGAAATGCAACGAAATTTCATACAACATGCTATCGCAATCCTCAGCTCGTCAGCACTATCTTCAAAAAGAGTAGTCAGCAAAGTGTTTCTCTACCAGATAAACTATTCTCGGAGACTTCTACAACCGTTGGACTACAGGAAAACTAATTTTCCTGTGAAGGTTTTCAACTCTTAGGACCTTCGCTTGACCTTTTATTGACGAGCGCTCAGACCTACTTTAAACTAAGGATCGAGAAGAGTTAAATATCCCAACAACAGAGAACGTTTCGGTTCATAATCGTAGAATAGTTTTAATCCTGCAAAAATCTTATGTAATTGGCAGCTAGTCGGCTTTGCCTTTATCTCTAGGGAAGCGTCCAGTGTATGTACGTATAATTAAGAATATACATGACCTCATCCTCACAAAAGGCCTAAAGACCTAATCCTCATAAGAGTTATATGAACACATAATTATTTGTGGTGATTTCCTCAAAAATGATCGTACTCTTCAAGGTAAACACTTTCTTTTTCTTGTCGGGATAGGAAACGCTTTGTTGTAGATACAATGGATCAGTAGATACAACTGATCCATTATAGAATACTATATATAAGGGAGTAAAACTCTAATTTTATTGTTCTTCCTATAAAGCTAAGCAAGCGCTTCAATGATGTGAAGTTTAGAGAACCAGCACTTACCACATCAGCACCGAAGATCGGCCACTTGATACGAGCAAAGGCGAGACAATACCAATGTTCACAGACTGTAGTATAAGCCTAGCACATTATAATCAAATCCATAGTTGCCTGCCAAGACGACAATAAGTAAATTGTCTGCTATCTTTTCTGCTAAGAAACAGCAAGAATACCCAGGAGCATCCATTTAGTCACCCTGCATCTGATGGATGATCACAACACACAATTGTATTCGTGAGAAACAATGGAAACTCTAACCGAAGACTCAGGAAGACCCAGATTTGCGATCTCAGAAGTCTTCCTCAGAACCTGTTCTAGCAATCTTATACTAAATCTCGTTCCCCAAGATCCCAGCAAGACCTGATACCCAGACAAGAGTCAAAGAATACAACATTGCGACCGAATTCAAAAAGCTTTAACATGCTCTAGCTATTTTAAAAGTGGTTAAGGGGTTGAGCAACGCCTTAAGCGTAGCGTGACTCTCACCACAGATGCTACACGAAAATATCAGCATCAGACACTTGACTCATCTTGGAGCCAACCGTAAAAATTCGATTACATTCAATTTCTGGCCTAGACTCTGCCCGAAATTAGTCCTTAACACAAGGAAAGTCAACTTTGAATTTGCGTAATAGCCGAAGTTGTGGTGTCATTGCATCAGACGACGTATACGTACGTGAGGCCAGAGTCGTATGGTAAGCGTCGCGCAAGATCTTCAAAACTCCAGTGTGAATTATACCCAAAATCATCCAGCCTAAGACAATGATTGGCTTTGAAAGTACTGCCCATTATCAGTTTCATGTTTGTTTTGAACGTCCGATGTTCAATTCGCTCATTGTGCCATGCCTACGTCATTTACGTTTAGAAATGTTAGCTCTATTGACTATGACCCTCCAACTTGTAACTACTTTAATCCCATCGGATTTCTCCATTCAATCGTTTGTCTCTCATCGAAGAAGCTTTGATGTAATCTTCAACAGGTACCTATAGCAAGAAAATTAGTTTAGAATATCAACTGAATCCAAGTAATCTTAATGAATATTTTTTGGGTAACGCTGCGGAACACAAGCCACAACCGTCTGTAGGCTGCTACCCATCCGTTCACAAAAATGGAATGACTGACCTGCTACGTCGCCAGCACTGCGTATAATGGCACAGACTGAGCTCATGTCGTCATTTAAATAGACTGGTGGTATATGAGCTAAAAGAGCGCCCGGCTAAATACCGGCTCGGACTGAAGAGACGTTACGTGAGAACTTTAGTACAATAGTTCTTGTCGCTGTGCTTATTCCATTAAACGAGCGTCTTAAGATCATTGGTATAGGAGACTCGGGTCTATGTGAGTTCTGTCTTGAGGTGGATGAAACAGCATTAAATTTTATCCGTGATTGTCCAGCTTTCGATCAACTTCTTTAGGGGTGATGAGCTGATCGAGTTCAACATTTTCACTCTCCTTCACTTTGCGAAAGCAATGGTTAGATATATCGTTTAAGTGCGCAATCGTTGATCAGCACTGCAATGAGCGGGATTTGTCGGAATACAATGTGCTAGCCGTCTATTCCAAGACTGGCTAATTTTGAAGTGATAATGGAACGTGATGTCGTTGCCTTTGGTACAGCCATAAAGTCAAATTTCGTGGGGAAAATGGGGTGCCCATCTGCCTTTTGAAGCCAATATTATCGCTGTTAGTGACTGTAGGCCCATTAGCATTATAACGTGCTTGTCAGTCTTTGAGAGACTAATAGCTAGGTGTATAATAAAGCACTTTTCTCTGAAGCTCTTATTCAACTCACTTCAATCTGAGCTCAGACTCAACCACAGCTGTTCCATGGTCAAGTTTAACATTTTAGAGGAGATGAGAAAAGATTTTAATTAAGGCTGCGTTACGCTTCTCTTCTTGCTTGATTTCTCTTAGACTTTCAACGAGGTTAATCGCAAAATCTTCTGGAAATTACAGCATTTTTTTTGTTACACTAAAGCTTGTTAAGCAAGGTGTTCCTCAGGGATCAATTCTGGTACCAATTTCCTTCTCCATGGCTAGAAATTGGTTGCCTTTGTATGCAATTATTCTTCAAAACACTTATACACATATGCGTACAAATTCAGCTCTACTTAACCCACCATATGTCCAAGGATCGGCAAGGAATTCAGCTCGCCACCTCACCCAGTCCATCAACATGGCGTGCGATGCATCAATGCCCCGGAGGGCCCCAAGTAGAAGACGCCTGCCTTGCTACTGGTGGAACGACGAGATCGGGACGCAAAGTACAAAGATCGCGAAACACACCCAACTTTCAGGAGTACCTATCGTCCTTTAAGCTGGCGCGAAAACAGTTAAGCAGAGTTATCAAGGAGAGCAAAGCAAGATGTTTCATACAGCTCTGCGATGAAGCTAACGTAGACCCTTGGGGCACGGCGTATAGGATGGTGATGACAAAGCTGAAGGGCCGCAATTCCCCGCAGATAACATGCCCGATAATGCTGAAATCAATAGTAGAACATCTTTTTCCAAGGAGAGCATCTACTATGTGCGCAATTATCAGAGAAAACTTTACAGAGGTAATTCCAGTGATTACAACAGAGGAATTGACAATCGCATCCAGAAAGATAGGTGACAACTAGACGCCCGGACCTGTCGGCATCCATAACAAAGCAGTGAAAGCCGCTGTTCAAAAAAGGCCAGACATCTTTATTGCAACAATGCAAAAGTGCCTAGAAGAAGGAATTTTCCCTAATCAATGGAAACTGCAACATCTCGTTTTATTGCCAAAAGGAAGCAAACCCCCAGAGACCCATCGTCATATCGTCCGATATGCCTACTGGACACAATGGGAAAGATCCTGGAGCGAATCATTTACAACAGATTGCTCACAATAGCGGAGGAGAAAGGGGCTTTGTCCAACCACCAATTCGGATTCCGAAAGTCTCGCCCAACAATTGACTGTAGTTAATATAGCAGCGGAAACAATTGAAGGTGAAAGATGGCGATACGGCACCAAGGAATACTGCGCAGTAGTGACGCTAGATGTTAAAAACGCGTTTAATTCGGCAGACTGGCCCACTATAAGAAGATCTCTTGCTAGGATGGATACACCATCTTACTTGCTGCAGATAATGGCGAGCTACCTTACCAACAGAAAACTGAGGTATGATACCGACGAAGGAGTGAAGTATTACGATATTACAGCTGGGGTCCCCAAGGATCGGTGCTGGGCCCATTACTATGGAGCATAATGTACGACGGAGTTTTACGACTACCACTGCCACCTAAAGTGAATATAATTGGATTAGCTGACGACATCGCTGTTCTTGCAGCAGCAAAACAAATCAGTGAAGTAAAATCAGCTACAAATGTGGCAATCAGTCAAATCAAAAGCTGGCTAGGATCCGCCGGTTTAGAATTAGCTGACCCCAAAACTGAAGCTGTTCTAATAACCAGTCGGAAATCTGTGGAATATATGAATGTCCAGGTTGGAACCCAAATCATCAGATCCAAAGAAGCAATCAAATACCTAGGAGTAATGCTCGACAATAGACTGCGGTTTAAACAGCATGTTGATTATTCGAGCAAAAAAGCGTCACGACTACTACTACTATCCAGAGTAGTCCAGAGCTTAGTCCTTCTTTATGCGGCTCCGGTTTGGGCGGGGGCTCTCGCGACCAAAGAAACAAGGAGGAAACTTACATCAGCCTAAAGACTCTGCGCTATAAGGACCATCAGTGGTTTTAGAACTATCTCTGACGAAGCAGCCTTTGTCATAGCAGGAATGGTTCCTATCGACATCCTCGCGAACGAGATGCAGAGAATCTACAATCGGAGAGGCTCGAGCCATAAAGAGGCTAGCGAAAGAAGAAGGGTTATAGAAGAAGAAATAGCAGCTTCAAGAGCTGTGTGGCAAGATCGATGGGATAATGCGGTTAAAGGCAGATGGACCTATAAATTAATCCCCACCATCGACATTTGGATAAACCGAGCACATGGGAACTGCACCTACCACCTCACGCAGTTCCTGTCTGGCCATGGAGGTTATCGCAAATATCTTTACCGGTTTGGACACGATAGCTCTCCGTTGTGTCCAGAATGTCCAGACCAGGAGGAAGATACGGATCATGCAGTCTTCTACTGTAGGCGATTCGAAAACTGGAGAAACGAACTTCCCAGTCCTCCATTCCTCATAGATCATATAGTACAATCTGAGGAAAAATGGATGGAAATTTGCGCGTTTATTACGCACGTGCAAATGCATCTTCGAATTCAAGAAAGAATACGTCGAGAAGCAGAAAGTACAGCATAAATTGCTAACCAGCCCCGCTGGACACCTAACGGCAGTCCCGCGGGGAGAGTGGTAGAAGTGTGTAGGGTGTGTGTTTAGTACGTAGGCGTATTCCTGGAATTGATTACTCAGGTTTGCGAATCGTGCATGCTAGTAGCACTCGGGTAATAGCCCGAAGAAGATTACACATCCCTGGCGCAACCGGAAAAAAAAAACCCACCATATGACAAGCTTGGATGAACTTGCTCCTCTGTTGGTTGAGCACTTGTCTCAAGTTGTTTCCATCTCAAAAAGATCTTTTTTTTAAACTTTTATTTCGTATCCGACGTATGGCTGTCTGACAGAAACTTGAAAATAGAATCTATTACAAGTTTTTAGTTAAGAATTGACCGTAACTTATCTGGTTGTAATCATACTCCGCAAATTGTGCTAGCTCTACGAAGGAAGCCAATAAGAAGTCTAGTTGTTACGATTATTAATTGCGTTGAGGTTGTACCTATATATAGTAACCTTGGAACATTTTCTCAGCACAAACTACAAGAAGCTTAAAACAATGCAGCGCAATATATGCACGACCATTGTAGAGGCTACTCGCACCTATTTGGAGCCCCAGGCCAATAAGAATCAGTATACCCGGTCCCTTTCCTCCAAGAGGTACAACAAAGGACTTGGCCCCCAGGTTAGGAGTCGGGTCGTCGGAGTAACTGACCTATCACGGAAAAAAGGACCGGATCCAAACAACCACAAGCCACAGCTATTGGGTCCAGTTTGTATCGACGAAATATGGAGGAGAAGAGTTAACGACGGACCTTATGGGCTATACAGCGACGCCGACCTTCGATGGCTGAGAAACATGACATTAGCACACCAACCCGTCGACCTTTCGAGTCCACCCCGGAGAGATAATGCAGTAGAGGTTGAGTGTTTCATTTTTGCACTTATGCTTGTTACATTCGCTGTGTAAAAAAAAAACGCAAATAAACCTTAACAAAAATGGCCCATCTTTTATTGGTATTCTTGCGAAAAAAAAGTCTCGATTGCACGCATGTATCGAATAAAGTTCTATAACTTCAAATAATTATTGGTTAATCGAAACATATTTCATTTCTCCCAAACCAATTTTATTTACTACGAGTTATAACGCACAAACACAGCAAACAACTGTCCATGTCCACTTCTAAGCACACCGCCAATTTGATAAATGCGACAAAATCCAGTCCTCTTTACGGCCATACCGAATTCTCTTGATTAGTATTTCACGCTGTCTCAAAGAAGATGCATGCAGGTGCACAGTTCGAAGCGATTGTAATTCAAGCTCCTAACAAGCTTTAGACAACAAAAACATAAAATCGGTGTTTACAATCCAATTTGGCCAGTGGAAGCGACAATTAAAAAAAAATTCATTCATTTGAATATAGAGATTCATCTGAGAACAGCAATAAACAACTGGGGTTAATTACTCCATTCCATTAACTCTTAATGATGCCGGGCTCCTCCACACAATTGTATTCAACTAACTCTCCAAGCTTAACATCAAGCTGGCCTCCATCGACTAGTAAGAGATGATGCTGCGGTTCGGGCGATTCTATCTACATACTCGTGCCATAAAAGTTCTTGACGATGGGTTAGCCTAGCCTCTACACTTCTAATTCAAATAATTAATTCTAATTTAAGTTTCGCAGCGAAACAGGTTTTCTGCCAAAAATAAAACACATGTAGTAATTCACTACCTCAATGGAATTTAATTCTTCGGATTCCAGTTTTTCTACTAATCAAGCTCTGATGCTTGAAGCTGAAGATAGAAGAAGCCAACGCCAAGTCTGAGATCAACTTGGAATTCCCTGGGCGATTAGTTCTCCGAGATCTGTTGTCGATTTGAAATCAGCAGCGTTGGCGTGTTCAAAGTTTAATTGAAGTATTGTTAGTTTGACGGGTTGCAACCATGGAGAGCATCACCAGTGATGTGCCAAAGGAGAAGGAAAATATCGTGAAGAAACTATGGGCCTACCGGAAGTACATCAACATAGAGCCATTCTTGTTCTTCTACATCATGCCGAGTATGTTCAATGCAGTGGCAGTACAGAACTTTCCCCTGGAAAAGGTTTGAATCAAGGGCTGCAAATTGGATGTTTGTTTTTAATGCGCTCTTCTGTAGGCGTGCAGGGTGAATTACAACTACAGTGATATCGTGTGTACAACGATTCTCGACAAAGAAGAGTTGGGTATAGACTGTGAGGGATTCGATTTCACGAATGTCACAGACTATGGCAGTGGGATATTATGGAATGTCACCAATCTGTCGCCGAATTTCAACTACACGGTTTGCAAGGCCGAACGGGATGCGCAGAGTCTTAGTGCGCACGTTACTGGTATTCGTGCACCTATTGGTGAGTCAATCAAGTGCTCGTCATTATAGTAATATTTCAATTATACCTCAAACTGGTTGAAGTGTACGGTGAAACTGGTGGCGTATGTTTGTTTATTTTATGGTAGTTGCATAAATTACTCAATATGTATTTTTTTATGACGGAAATTCGTTAATTATTTGTTGTTGAAGTCTCTAGTGCAGTGCTATGTTTGTTTATTAGGCCTTGAAATGTGGTAAGCATTCTAAAGGATTTTGCGTTTAATAATTAAAATCACTAATCAAATCGATATGACATTCAACTTAAAATTTTGAACAAAGAAAACCTGATAAACCTGATAATAATGTGACACTCGGCGGCAACATGTCATAAGACATATTTAATCGTGTTTAAATTCTAATCTTACACCCCATAAACTGAAGGTTATAATAGTTGCCGTTATTTTTTCTTTATTGATTTAATGCCATGTTCTCATCTTGATGACCAATTCTTCCAAATACGAGTAACATACGAAATTCCTCAGCTTACCATACGAATACAAATTAAATTGAAATTAATTGCAATTTCATTGGAATTGTGTCCGAAATTAGCAGACAGATTAGCACTTTTTTTTAGACTCTTATTCGAAAATATTCCAAAAAACAAGGAATCACTTCCTTTTCAGAAAGTAGCTTGGAGATGTATTCAAGGGGGTTTTGATGATAGATTTCTCTCTGTTCTACCTAGTGATTGAACTGACAAATATGAAACCGATGCTCCATAATTTTGGTCGTCTTGAGAATATCATCAACGCCGGCCGGTGATGACAGACTGTCCCTAGTTATCGGCGTGGCCTCAAGAAAATCAGCGCCTTCCCAGATCCAGAGGGACTTGTCACGACTGCAGGTGGCTAGCTGTACTAATGACTTTGGCCAGCTAACGCTCTTTACTTCGTTCTTATAATGTCTCATTACACTTGAATTCTCATGGAGTCAGAAAGGTGAGCACACTTATATACATATATTCATACTTCCAAATGATTGTTGTTATATAAAACATGGCTGATGCCAAGTACTTTTTTTTTGCCGAGAGTAGGTGAAAAATCTTCTAAAGACACCATAAGGCCCGACCGAGTTTGCTTATGGTAGTGTGAGATTTTTACTCACTAAAAAAACACCTCTGTTCAAAAGTAATACTACAACTAAGCCGACGCTTATCCAGCAGTTTCATTTTCGCTTACGAGACACGTGATTTTTGGAAGAAAAAAAAAAAAAAAAGATCGTTCGAAGTTAAAAGAAGTGTAGAACTTTAGGCAGGTTAAATTCCAATGATAGTTCCTGCCTTTTTCGCGACCGGCATATACTATGACGCGAGGGGTTACAATGGCCGCGAACACGATCTTTGTGTTTACGCCCAAATTTTGTTATCTCTTCGACGACGCTGGGAATTCCCAGATCTCGATGAATATCTTCGTTACGTACATACCACGGTGCGTTGAAAATCGTTCTAAGAACTTTATTTTCAAAAGTTTGTATGACGTTTCTATTGCTTTTCTTGGTACTTCTAGGCTTTAGCACTTGCTTATAGATAAGCAGTTTGTTATGTAGGCTCAACTTCGAATGTTTTCCGAGTAGCCAGTGCATTTGTCGGTATTTGTTTTCTAGCTCGTTGCGTTTCTTTTTTACGTGTGATTTCCATTTAAGCTTAACATTTAGAGTCATTCCTAGATATTTTGCTTCGTTTGTGTATGGTATTTGAGCCGAGTTAAGATATAGAGGTAATCTATCCACTTTTTTATAGGTAAAGTTCACGTGAGTAGATTTGCTTTCGTTCAGCACAATACGCCAAGAATTCGTCCAAGCGTGGACTTTATTAATAGCATGTTACAGCTTTCTAGTTGCTGCTTCAATAGTTTCGCCCGTGGTCAATATCGCCGTATCGTCCGCAGACGTGGCGACGACGCAGTTTCTTTCCTGCGGGATATCACGCGTGTAGAGTACATATAGAAGCGGGCCAAAGACACTTCCTTGTGGAACTCCGGCCGCAATCTCCTTGAAGTCAGAGTAATCATTTCCGTGCTTAACACGAAAGAGTCTCTCGGTGAGATACGATCGTAAGATTAGAAAGAGTTGCCGTGGCAGTAGTCGTTGCAATTTATACTCCTAGCCTTCGTGCCAAACCTTATCGAAAGCTTGTGAGACGTCAAGAAATACACCACAACAAATCTTTTTTTCTTCCAGAGCTTTCTCAATCACGTCAGTTATTTTGTGGACTTGGTCAATTGTAGAATGTTTAATTCTAAATCCAAACTGATGGTCAGGAATGAGACGTCTTTCGTCGATTACGGGCTGTAGACGTTTGGAAAGTAGTTTTTCAAATATTTTTGAGATAACCGGCAATAGGGAAATAGGCCGATATGATTTCTTCTCATTTAGCGGTTTGCCTGGTTTCGGGACCATTATAATCTCGGCGACTCCATTGCCTCGAAACATGAAGCAATCTGAACGAAGCGTTGATCAAATAGAGCAGTTTGATAATAGCTTTATTCGGCAATTCCTTGACTACCTGCGCCGTTATCAAGTCATAACCCGGAGCTTTTTTCGTCTTTAAATTTTTAATCACTTCCCTCAGTTCAATCAATGCAACTTTTTTTACTTTAAAGTTGTCAGATGTCGTGACTGGGGAGTCGGGCGTTAACGAAGGGCCGTCGAACGGCTTAAACGTTTCTTCTAAGTGCAAAGCAAAAAGTTCTGCCTTTTCTTTGTCGCTATTGGTCCAGTTTCCATCGATTTTCCGAATTGGTGGTGCTTGCATTTGAAGTTTCCGGATGCCTTTTAGCGCTTTCCAAAGCGAATAATTTGATTCTTCTTCACCGGAGAGATTTTCAAGGTAGGTCACTATCTTTTTGCTTTTAAATTCGCGAATACTATCTCTAAGCCGATTGCATAGTCGGTTAAGGACCGTTTTATGCTGCGGTGCCCGAGTGATTTGCCACTTTTTTCGTGCTTTTCGTTTCTCCCTCACCAGTTCAATGATTTCTCTGGGATATTTTTCGTTGCGGTTGATCTTATAGCTTCTAGAAGGAGTATTTGTCCGTGCCGCTCTTTGAATTGCTTCCACGAAATGATCAATTTCGTCCTCTAGTTCACAAGGTGTTCTAAGTGATACATTTAAGGCGATATTTGTTTCGCAATCATTTCTAAAGCCATCCCAGTTTGTTCTATTGCTAGTGAGTCTTGGAGGTCCTTTTTTCTTGATCAGCGCTTCTCCAAGTAATAAAATTACCGGCGAGTGGTCAGAAGAGAGATCAAAACATTCTTTGACTGTAATAAACTTCTCGTAAATGCCTTTTGTAACAAAACAATCGATAAGATCGGGAATTTTTTGTGAGTCAGTTGGCCAATAGGTCGGTTTTGCTGTCGAATAAAAACAAAAACCGAATTCATATGCCAGTTCGTAGAGAATTTTTCCTTTAGAAGATGTACATCTTGAACCCCAGAAGATGTGCTTCGCGTTGAAATCTCCACCAATAAGGAGAACCAAGGTCATTGAAGACACGAAAGTAGTCATCTTTTTCTAGTAAGCATCGCGGCGGACAGTAAACAGATGCTATATTGTAGCTCAGGTGTTTATTTATAACCCTTACCGAGCACAACTGCAGTTTTTCCAGCTCCATGCTTATATCGGCCGAATGTTCGATGTTAGTTTTAATGGATAAGGACGAACCGCCCCGCGCTCTATCAGAAGGATGGTAGGCGTGATAACCAGCGTAGCCTCTTATCTTTATTTGCGATTCCCTTATTAGATGGGTTTCGGAGATCAAACATATGTCGATATGTTCTCTTATTAGAAACATTTCTAATTCGTTAGATTTTTGCAAGAGTCCGTTTGCATTCCATGTTACTATTTTAAGCCAAGTACTGTCCACATGGTGGCCATGATATATGCCGAACCAATCAATCAAGTGGTCGTCACTTAGCGTCGTAGTGCGAATACTCGTAGTTTTATCTTCACCTATGAAGCGAACGCCCATTTTCACTGCAATTTAATCAGTAGGTTTTAAGCCAAAACAAAACATGTAGTCAAGTGGAACTTGTGTGATTGTGCAATGGCGCCAAATAGCTTCTAAAGAAAACCATAAATCAGCTAGAAACGACTGCAACGTTCTTTTTTAAATCGTACGGAATTCGACAGACCCAAAGAATTTATCATCCATCTATCCTGATCACCATTCAGTACTCGTTAGGAAGATATTATTTTCCGAGCTCGTATAGTAGATTAAGCCATTAAAAATCTCTTCTGTTTTGCGAAACATCTTCGAAAAGTCAACTGTCGTAATACATATCCACCTGTGTGTTTAACTCCCAAAAGTAGCGATACAACTTCATATTTTACTAACCGACCTATAGGTACAACGTCGGTATTTCCAAGGTCACTGTTTCACAAGCATTGTCAATCAGAACCACAGCTTTATGCATTATATCGAATAAAACCATGTCCATAACGACCGTTGGTCAGGTTTCTGGCACCACAGCTGCACAAGGAACTAACAGCTGTCGAAATATGTGGAACAAGTTCATTCATCACCTCAAGAAATTTCAATGGAGTGAAACGTAGCGCCCTCTTAAACAAGCTTCAAGCCCATGTGTTGGCGACGTCTTCTCGAAATGGAGTACTATTTTTTTTTTTTGAGTCAATTAATACAAGTTGTATTAGATGAATGTCCCTCTAACCCTTACCGGCTCCGGATCTGGTTTCTTCCAACATCAAATTATGAAGTCCCAGCGGCATGCAATTGGGTTGCCGAAAATCGAATGCTGTCTTATATCTTTAGAAAGTTATATTACCACAGTCGATTTCAAAATGAATAGAATCGATATTGAAGTATCGACTTGTCTATGCTAAGCGTGCATATAACGCCAAACCTTGACTGAAATCCGCAGATTATGGATGATGATAAAAGTAGTGGATGCATTGGATTCCTTAAAAGATTTAAACTGTACTTCACTTCTACAGGCTTGGATCCAATCCATGAAGCTTACTCGGATTTGATGTGGTCCATTGTACAATTGTTTCATACGATGCTGGGGAAATCCTTTTGATGTTTCCCTTTTGTGCCTTGCTGGCTCCTGGTTGCTGTTCTCTATTGGATCTCGAAACAGCACACATTAATTACTTCGCTTCAAGCTCAAGTTTACCTACTTGTGTTAAACACCAAGCACAGTCGGTCTACACTCATTCAAGCTTCTTCGTTTGTATCGCAAATCTTTTTAGCCACACGAAACGAATGTGGAACAGCTTGTCTTCACTATTTATGTAAAAAGAGTTTTGCAGGCCAAAGATGTAAATGGTGGAGAAACTTAGGAAATCTTTTTTGGTGTGTCTTCATATACAAAACATTGTTGTTAGCAATCATCTACATACGTATGGTAACATCTTTAGGAAACAGTGTGTGTTCTTAGTATCATCACATATAAAAACAAAAAAACTGCTCCAAGCACACTCATAGAATTAGTGTATATTATTAACATGTTATATACTCTTTAGTAAAAAATATAAAATTCAGTATACTTCAGAGCCTAATCTTCTGAAATGCAATGTTAAGTCTTTGCTCTTCTTAAAAAAATATAAGAGGATTTATAATTTTATTTTATGAATATAAACTTATACCTAATATTTGATTGTATGGACACAATTTTACAAAACAGCTTTACAACTGTGGCATCGACTCATCAAGACTGCAGCACGCACCCCGATTCTTCAACTCGTATACGACAGTCGCATTCGACCATAGTCGCATTTAGGTACGACAAAGTCGTATTTTTTGTTCGTAAAATACGACTTAAGTAATAACTAAATGCAACCATGGTCGGATTCGACTGTCGTATACGAGCTGAAAAATTGGGCCCACTGTTTTCCATGAATCTTCGTCATTCCTAAATATTTCTTTTCCAATGCGATCTTTTACTTCCATAGTTTCTATAAGTTTTTATTAGTATTTAAATTCGGTAAATGTTCTGACTAAGACACTAGGGGAACATTATTGATCCGAAAGAATTGTTTTGAAATATTGACCGTATGTTTCAGATAGTTCTAGCATTGGAATACGTACTGCAGTGTCATATTGCCCTTAGTGTACAACAGCATTACTTTCCTCATAATGTTTCCCACATAAAACATAGCTGTGATTGTTCTTCGAATCCAGTAAACAGGTCCTACATCATTCCAAGAAAAAACTTCTTGTCCTTTATGGTCTCTGGTATGTTTTATAGTTTTTAATGTGAATTTCAGATGAAGCTTTTTATTGTTCGGCCATTTAACATATAATACATCCATCAGTGTAAACTAGTCATATAAGTATATTCGCAGAAGTTTCTTTCTATTTATGAACTGTTATCCTAAAAACGCGCAGAATCCCTAAAACTACGCATGACCATCAAAATATGACTTGACCAACCATTGTTTACTACTACATAGCACCGATTTTGTTTACTCTACTTTCATGTTCAGGGTTATCGTGAATAAATTTCCCCTCGGAATTTTTCCCCCAAACAAAACTAAGGTATCTTCAAAAATAGCGAAAAAATTCATCAGGGAAAAATGAAATATCGCGATTGCGTTGATAATTCTCCTGAATTGTCATTCATGATTCCTATTTCTTTTCCGCGGAATTATTTCCTCTTTTTTGAAGATACCTAATTTTTGCTCGGTGGAATAATTCCGGAATAATTCCGAGGGAAAATTTATTCACGATAACCCTGGTTGGCAAAAACCGCACATGTACTCGTAGTGTATCTCAAAGACTGATCGACTATAAATCTGCACGACCTACAATAATTCCGAATGGACATATTCTTTGTTAAGGTCTTTTTTTATCGAAGGCTGAGGTGAGCTCGCCGGCTCCAGGGTCAACCCACAGAAATACCCTTAAACTTTGGGAAAGAGGTACTTTATTATTTAATGACCGGAATGCTATTACAATGTTCTTTTTAACAATGCAAGTTGTCTTTTCATTAGCAATTCTTATGCTTAACAATATTTCGATAATTCTTCATTTTGCTCTATAATACTTAATACTATTTGCTGATACGTAATACCGAGCTCAGGCTCGGGCTGGCACTCCGCGGCGGGTCTCCGGTGTTGCAGCTCGAGGGTCGGCTTGGAGGGCGTGCTGTCCACACGTCGTATAGGCTTGCTGGCTTGTCCGTGCTAGGCACGGGCGTGCGTGGGTAATCCGTTAAAGGGTACGGGCTTGTTGGCTCGTCCGTGCTAGGCACGGGCATGCGTGGGCAGTCCGGACGAGGTCCGGGCTTGCTGGCAGTCTGCAAAAGACTGCTTATCGAGAGGGGAAAGTTCAAGCGTAAGCTTAGAAGCGGGGAGGGCTAGCGACAAATTCCGCTAAATGATGCTCTGGTAATGTCACCCTAAAAGCAGGACGGAAAACTTAATCGGAGAACAGGCCGGCTGTGGTCAAAAGCGAACCCGTATCTGGATGCCCACTCACTGATGTGAAGGGAAAAAGGGAAAAATCAAAGTGTCATTTCGGAAACCGAATTCGGGAGAGTCTGTTCGTCGTACACCAGATTGGTACGTTGTTACCACTGATCAGGCTCTGTCGACTGCATCTTGCATTCTCCTACTTATGCAGAAGTCCTGTAAGAACGAAGTGTGAATTCTTAAAATTCCCTTGTCTTTTGTTGTTGTTTGTGTCTCCTTGTCTTTATTTCGTTTGTGGCTCTATTCCATTGCAAAGTGCCAGAGAGTATGCAATACTCCGCCCCTTACATAATGGTAGTCTTCGGCATTCGCACAAGTGCCCGAAGGTATGCAACTCTTCTTGTTGCCGTGGGTCGTCCTACGCAAAAAAATGCCTGGCTGTATACTCAGTTTTATTTTTACTTTCGTCTCGGATAGTAGGAAGAGGTAGAGAAACATGTCACTTCGTTACACTTTATGTGTATTGAAAGGTAGAAATCTTCGAAAAACACTGCTAACTTATATCCAGTATGTTGCACGCGAACCGGAAAATTATTTAAAAAGTAAAAAACAGCAGTTCCAGAATTAAGCTTCTAAAAATGCCGGTACAACAAATGCTAGTAGTATCTAGAAGCTAGCCTTTGAAACAGTCTACCTTGATGTAGACTCCTCCTGGTCAAACTTGATTGGACAAAAACTTGCTTTTCATCTGATGTCTAACTTTGAATTAACAAACTATCCGTAGTTGTAGTTTTTGACGGATCGAAAGATCTGAATGATTTCGATGATGGATTTAAATAGTTTAAACCGAAAAAATGTATGGTGCATGACTTCCAATTAAATGCCGAATCGATTTGCATCTGTTACAATCGATCAAATCGACTAAAAATTTCTAAAAAATATACATCGTTTGACAGCAAAATCGAGACTTTTATTAATTTATTGTTAGCACAGCTGCTCTTCAAACAAACTTTACAAAATTGTAAAATTATTAAGGGTATTCAATTAAACTCATAAAACCCTCGTAAACCACGTAAACCGTATAAATTTATCATCGCGTAAATGACCTGTGAAATTTTATATGAAAAATTATTTACGAGAGCCCCGTAAATTTCTACGACTATAGGCGTTTTTCGAACAGAGCTCGAGCACATCGAGCGTGCTTTGAACGTGCTCTGAACCGAGCGTGCCAATTTGTCTGTCAATTTAAACCCTAAAACAAAGTTTATGCGTGAATAGAATATTTATTGAGTTTTTTTTATGTTATATTCACCTTCTGCACCAGAACAATAAATTTCATCCGCCATTTCAATTGTTGATTTTTTTTCCTTCTCCTCTCCTGTCAAATATAAGAAATGGCTGTGCTCAGGATCTTGCTCCGAACGCTCGGTCAATTTATTCTGAGCTCATAGAGTGAGCTCTGAGCATACTCTGAACGAAAAAAGAAAAACGAATTCAGAGCTCTGATGTGTTTGAGCTAAAAAGGAAATACGAATTTTTTTTTTACAACTCAGGCTCTGCTCTAACAACTAAGGATACTCAATATAAGATTTTGATCATCCCAGTCCTGTTTTACGGCGCGGAAACATGGACTTTATTAAAAGAGGATGAAGATATCCTTGGTCGCTTCGAGAGAAAAATGTTTCGTAAGATTTTCGGTCCCGTTTGCGTTGACGGGTTTTGGAGGAGAAGATTCAATCACGAACTATACGAGCTGTACAGCGACATCGACCTAGTCAAAAAACTGCGTATTGGACATCTGAGATGGCTAGGACATGTAGAGCGAATGGACACCAACGCTCCGGCCCGCAGAGTCTTCGAATCTAACCCCGAGGGACGACGCAGCAGAGGGAATCATCGCCGTAGGTGGCGCGCATAAGTTCAAGGGGACCTCGACCAACTTGGAGTGCGCAACTGGAGGCAATTAGCTAAAGCCCGATCTAAATGGAGAGGCTTGTTGGTTGAGGCCCAGGTTCACCCCGAACTGTAGCGCCACCTAAGTAAGTAGGCTCTGCTCTGAACGAAAAAAGAAAAACGCCTTATTTTGGCTCGGAAATCACCATCGGAAAATAACACTGCTGTCGAAAATTGTGCTGCTGTCAAATTTGATTGAAACTATGGCGAGGTAGGAAGACAATATAATAAGTTTTTTCTTTTCACTAATTTTTGCCATTTTCATATGTTTGGCGACAGTTTGATATGGGATGTGATGAATTATCCTTTTCACTCAGGCCACATGCTGGCCATCTTGTGTACCTATTTCAATTACGCAACTTCTTTCCACAGAGATCTTCTTCTTCTTCCTTTTATCAGCGAGGTTATGATCCGAAAATAAGGGATCATAACCCTCCCACTTCACCGCATTTCTACTGATCCGCCTGTGGGGTTCGCCTATTCGGGATATTCATTTAAAGCTCAGAACTACGAGTTTAAGTGAATACCCTTATTATTTCACAGTTTATATAATAGTTTCCTCCAATCAACTATCACTCTTGCTTTTTAAAATTTTTCGAAAAATTTAAATAGAAACAAAATGAAATTTAAAAATACGCTACACCAAGTACCTCGCACATTAGCATATCCGTTCTAATATTAGAAACAAATGTCAAATTCATCATGATAGAACAATGTGTTTAGCAAATTAATTTACAATCAACAAATTAGCATTTATAACCTAAAATTATCGGTTATACCTATACAACCTGACCATATTGCGTGTGCTACACGGTGATTCCGACCAGCAAACCAGTTAAAGTAACCAGTCA
The DNA here is from genome assembly GCA_945910035.1 of Brachypalpus laphriformis. Lineage (NCBI taxonomy): Eukaryota > Metazoa > Arthropoda > Insecta > Diptera > Syrphidae > Brachypalpus > Brachypalpus laphriformis. The sequence continues at coordinate 287,670,936 of OX246754.1, forward strand.
TTATGTCGATATGTTATGGGCATCTTTCAATGAAAACATTTGTTCCTATTTTTAGAAATATGGTATAGGTAGATGTACTTATTTATGTTATAGAGTAGGTTTCCTATGCATCTCATACTTCTTCTGCCTATTTCGGCGAGGTTGCGATTGTAACCATCCCACTTCACTGCATTTCTACTGATCCGCCTGTGCGGTTCGCCTGGTTGACCTCAGAAAATATCGGCAGACCTCCCGATTTTGGATCACTTCGTTACTGAGGCAAATCAAATGCTGGTATCGTCACATTTGTGTGATCCAGTCGTTTATAGGTCTGCTTTTCTATGTACATCATTATTAATATTTTATTATAATACATACCTGCTTTTCTCTGGATCTCAAAAGGATCCATTGTGCTCACCTGACGTGGAATTTCCTGGATGGGACAATAAAAAGACAGAAAAAGAAACAAAGTTACTAGAGTTCTATGGTGTTGGACCGGCCTCTTTGAAACCATCCTGAAGAAGCTATGAATTTCAGAATGGCGGTTGGTGACTTTTCAAACACGTCGCCCAAATGTTTGAAGAAATACTCTCCGATGGCCGTTTTTCTGATAATGCAGAGACAAGGTTCGTATCTTCTTCTGGGTCTGTGTTACCGCAGCCTCTGCAAAGTTCATCTGTACCTAGCCGCATTCTTTTCCGGTGGGCCGCCAATTGGTTGTGACCGGGCCGGTATCGATTGCTATGAAAAGCGCCAAGTTTCGTCTACTTTGAGTGAGAATGAGCTTGGTTCACCTTGTCGTGTTTTTGGAGACGCGGCACGGCGGAAGCGCTCTCCATTTTTCATCTATTTGTCGTTTGAAGTCAAATGCTATGTTCCTATCTCTTTTTTGCTAGTTCGTCTGCCATTTCGTTCCCTAGAATTCCATTGTATCCTGGGACCCACCAGAGTGTAACATCGTGGCTATCGGTAAGCGTTCTAAGCTCCTCGCGGCAGAGTTTACAATAAAAACTTTGTCATTTACTGTTGGCCCAAAAACGTTTGTACATCCCTACGTAGATCGGAATACTTATATATACGTACATACATACTCGTATACGTCCAGCAAAACACTAGCGTATTAGTCGTATTTTTGGGCCTTTGTACTTACTGTTGGGCAAATGTTGCTTTAAACCTTTACTTATGTCCTGTATCCCCTTGTGGGTCCTAGAGCCTCTACTACGCCTACGTGCCATCGTGTACGGTTTCTGGCAATGTGTCTGAGTTCTCCCCAACTTTTCCCTAACTGCCGTGCCTCATTCTCGACTGTTCTGCGCCATGTTCTCCTCGGACTGCCAGGTCTTCTGCCATCCTGAGTTAGAGGGTTCCATTGCATAGCATGGTTCGCTATGGAGCTGTCACCCTTTCGGAACGTGTGACCAATCCACTGCCACTTCCGCCGTTGGATAGTTGTGCCTATTGGTTCCTGACCCGTTCTTTCGCAAAGGTGTTCGTTAGAGATACGATTGGGCTAGAAAATCCTTAAGATATTGCGCAGACATCTATTAACGAACGTTTGCAGCTTTCTGGTGATAGTAGTGGTCACTCTCCACCTGCTGCAACCATATAGCAGCACGGATTCAACGTTGGAGCGGAACAGTCTTATTTTGGTGCTCAAACTGATTGCATTGCTTCGCCATATTTTGGACAACATCCCGAACGCGGACTTTGCTTTGGCGATCCTGTTGGCTATATCCAGTTCGGTTCCACCATCGGTCGAGACAATACTCCCAAGATACTGGAAATCCCCTACTCTCTCTACCGGTTGTCCAGCAATGCATATTTGAGCCGATGAGTTTGTTCCAAGGCTGATAATTTTAGTTTTTGCAGTATTAATTTTCAGCCCGACGACACCTGCCTCCCTCTCCACATCTGCTGTCATTTGGTGGAGGTCCATAAATCTGTGGGAGAGTAAGCATACATCGTCTGCGTAGTCAAGATGCTTCAGTTTAGATGTAAGAGTCCATCGAATTCCTCCGTTTCCCGTCGACAAAGCTGCATGAAGCACATCGCTAATCACCAATAGGAATAATATTGGTCAAAGGATACAGCCTTGTCTTACCCCACTTTGGATCTCAAATTCCTCAGACAACCTTCCCCTGTGCAGAACGTGACATTTGGAGCCTTCATATGTAGCTTTAATAATAGCAATTAGTTTATCGGGAATGCCTCTCCTGCGTAAGGCACGCCAAATAAACTCCCTGTTGACACTATCGAACGCCTTCTCAAAATCGATGAACAGCAGGTGCAGTGGCGATCGATATTCAACACACTGTTCGATGATAGTCCGCAGGGTGTTGATGTCGTCGGCACAAGAGGATCCAGAGCGGAAACCTGCTTGTTCGGCATCGAGTGTGTCTTCGAGATGTTGTTTGATTCGCTCAAGGATGATTTTACCTATTATCTTAGCTACAGCAGGCAGCACGCAGATACCCCTCCAGTTTCCGCACTCCATTAAATTTCCTTTCTTAGGAAGCTTGACGATCATTCCCTTTTTCCACTCGTTAGGAAAGCTCTCAGCTTCCCAAGCTCTATCTATAAGTGGAAGCAGAAGCTCAGCCGATGTTGTTGGCGTTGTTCGTAAGAGCTCTGCTGGAATACCGTCAAGTCCTACCGCCTTGTTGGTTTTGAGTGCCTTGATCGCGGTAATGATCTCATCTTTACTGGGAGTCGTGGTGCGTATTCGGGTACTTCTCACCTCGGGCATCTCAGTCTGATTTGGGAGCATATCGCTAGCGAATACACTGTTCAAAACCGTAGCAAAATGCTCTTTCCATCTCTTGAGCTGGTCCTCATCCGAAATGAGCAAGGATCCGTCTAGGCTTTTCACTGGGTGTTGGCTGGAGCTGCGACCACCTGTCAGCTCTTTCGTGATTCTGTAGACGGTCCTGCTGTCGCACCTCCGTGCAGCTTCTTCTGCTTCTGTAGTCAGCGCGTTGATGTAGTTGCGCTTGTCACGTCGTACGCTAAGCTGAACTTCTCTCATCTTCATGCGATATAGGGACTCTAGCTCACTTCTCTCTGCTGCTGGGGTAGCTGCAACGCGAGCTTTCAGCTGTTTTCGTTCGTCAATCCGTCTCCAGGTATCCTCGGAAAGCCACGCCCTATGTCTTCCCTGCGATCGACCGACAATTCTTTCAGCACCAGATGTAAAAACATTTTTCACAGCACACCAATGGTCTTGGATGGTTGCGGGCGAAAACTTGCGAAAAGTGCTCCCTTAATTGTTGGCGCACTGAGGGATCACTAAGTCTATCGATGTTGAACCTGGGCATTCTTGTTGTCGTGGGATCTTCGAACTGCAGTAGTGCGTAGTTGGAGAGTAGCTATCATAAGATGGTGATCACGTACTATCCCCAGATCTGCCCCTCGCCTGTTTCGGACGTCCAGGAGACTACTTCTAAAGCGGCGGCTGAGAGCAAAATGGTCAATTTGGTTGGAGGTTGCTTGCCTGTCATTGGAAACCCAGCTGACTTTGTGGCAGGTCTTGTGCTCAAACATGGTGCCACCTATCACAAGGCGGTTGGCATTGCAGAAATCCACAAACCTTTCGCCGTTGTCATTGCGGTTGCCTAGTCCATGCTTCCCGATTACATGTTTGAGCCCTTCGTTGTCGCTGCCTACCTTGGCATTCAAATCCCCCATCACTATGACAATGTCTCCATTTAGTGTTGTGTTGAAGACGGCGCTTAAGAGATTGTAGAAGCCCTCCTTTTCGTCCTCAGACGAACTATTCGTTGGGGCGTAACACTGTATGATGGTGACGCGTCGTACTCTAGTCCGGAATCTGGCCGTCAAAATCTTATCACCATGAGGCTGCCAGGAAATTAGGCCCTTGCGTGCTGTTGTTGTTAGCAGTAGTCCGACTCCATATTCCCGCGGACTTCCGGATGGTCTTCCAGAATAGAGTAGTTCAGTGTTACGCGTTGGAGACTGGTACTCGCCCGCTTCTAACCATCTTACTTCACTTACCCCCAAAATGTCCAGTTTATATCGCATGAATTCGTTTTCCAATTGGATGAATCTGGCATTATAAGGACCTTCTCTTCCCGAGTCGTGGAGCGTCTTTACATTCCAGAAACCTATTTTTGTCCGGGTACAATAGCCAAAAGTCGTCAACATGTGATCATTCCTTATCCGAGGCATAGTGTCGGTTTCCGTAGCGGACAATATTCGGTAACGCAGGTTGCTGGCCCACGTTACCTAGCCTAGAATCAAGGCCCTAGACAACCCGCACTTACAATTTTAGCCTATACGTATAAGGGTTTATACGTATAGTTGCCCGGGGACCACCACTAGGAGGTAAAGTAAGCACTTCATCACGAACTTGATTGTTGCGCTACTGGCCCAAGCTAAGTTTTGGGCAGTCAGTAGTTTCCCGATCAATCGCAATGCAGGTCCCCAGCTTTAAACCTTTGATGCGTACTAATTTTCTAACAAATGCTTTCATTGGTTTAAGTAAATGTGAATATCGTTTTGAATTATACATAGCACAACCATCATTCTACCTATAGTTTTATGAGGAAAGTTCCACCCGGTGGGAAACTTAGCCACTGACAGTTGTTTTTACTTCGGAGTTCTTGGAATTATACGAGTACACATACTTTGAATTAATAGGTACAGCACAGCTATTCCTGAAAATAAATCTTGCAAAATCGTGCAAACCTGTCGAATTTTAAACGACAGTCCGCCGTGGTAGAGTGCAAAACCTAACAGCTATCCTTAATTTTTTTTTTATGTAATTTGCACGCACTCAAGGGGTTATGAATACCCTTAAAATGTTTACACTTAGTGCGGGCGTTGATAAGAATAGAGAGAGAGAAAGATTTGTGTAGCGGCTTTGAAACTTAGATGTTATGTTTTAGAAAACTTCGGGGTGACGTCCAGATAACTGGGGAGATTTTTTGTTATTTTTGACTTGGCTTTTAATTCACAGTCTTTTTTCATTACTACCAATTTTTCCTGCCATATGACCAACATACTACCAGTCTCATGCCTTCGCACTAGTTTTCACACAAGGTTTTACAATTAACTAACTTTATGTATTTGAACCGTGAACCACTAGCGTGGCACTACCCCATCGCCACTGTAGTTGGAAGTATTTCAGAAGAGCTTGGTGAATGGTTCATGTCGGGCGGTAAACAGTGAAATCTTTTCCGTAAAAATTCTTTGAAATCACTACACGGGACATGTTGTTTACTCTAAGACTTTACCTGGCACTTATAGAACTTTACGAAGTAGCTGGACAGATACACTCCACAAGGATGTCAATTCGCAAATTCTAGCTCTAGGGTTTGTAGGTCACGTATATGGGAGCAAATTTTATTATGAATGTTACTTTTTTCTAACAAATACCACAAAGAAATCCTTTCTAAAAGGAGAGATCAATAAGATGGAGGGCATGTATCTCAACTTTAATTTTATCTCTTTTTTTTCCAGCTGCCATTTTCCCATTAATTGTAATTTTGTTTGCTGGCGGCTGGAGCGATCGTTACAACAAGCGCAAGCCATGTATGATGTTCCCACTTATTGGAGAAGGACTCTCTTTCCTTGGTAAGACTTACTTGTTTCCGTTCTTCTTGAATAACCAAACTTTCCATTTCTTCGTAGGCTTGTTTATATCCGCCATATTCTTCGACACAATTCCAATGGAATTTGGAGCGTATTTAGAAGTAATTGTCCCAGCAATGTTTGGTGGATTTACATTCGTCCTTATGGCCGTTTATAGTTATATTACAGCCGCTACACCGGAACCCGATAGAGTGTTTAGGTATAGTTTGATCTTCCTCTATTTCCGCTGCATCTGTTCAGAATTCTTCTGGCGAACACTAACGTCAGAGGCATCATTCGCTTTATAATAAGCTAAGCTCGATTTACTTAGTCCTTGAATAGCATCAATACCCCAATCTTTATATTCCATCTTCAAGTCTGGCAAAACATATATTTAAAGAAGACTTTTTACAGGTTTGGTATATTTGCTATGTTCTTGAATTGTGTCCCCTTCATTGGATTACCATTCAGTGGAATTCTTTTTAAGAAACTGGGATACGTCTGTGAGTATTTATATCCTTACAAACAGGAACATCAATTGACTTATGATTCACAGATTCGTTTGCAATAAGTTGGATTTTCCAATTGATTGCATTCCTCTATGTGTTCTTCTTCGTTGACGAGGCAAAGACCATACCCAAGAGGGATAAACCAGTAGAAGGTACTGACAACTCAGGCTTTGAAATCAGTGAAGGCACTGAAGTAAATGGCAATAGAGAGGTAATCGCAGCTCTCGACGAAGCAATATCAAGTGAAACGGATCCAAAGAAGAAAAAATCCTGTTTAGTAGAGTTCTTCGATCCTACATTGGCAATAGAATGCCTTAAGATGCCGTTGGAGAAGAGACCAAATTATGGACAGGCATTGCTAATTGCACTTATTATTGCATACTTCTTAACCGTTGGTCCAGCTACAGGTAAGGTCCTCTAAGGTGCTGGTTTACATGGTGCTTAATACTTTTCTTTTTTCTTTTAGCTGAAGGTGATTATTGGTATAAATACACCCTAATCAAGCTGAACTGGAATGGCAATCAGTTCAGTTTCTACAGCACATTCTCCGCAGCGATGACAATTTTGGGTAAGATGGGTCCTAGGTGCACCATAGAATGCTAAAGTCTCCTTAATTCTTTTAAGGTACATTCATTGGAACTGCAATTCTGAGCAAGATCCTAAAAATATCGGATCCAATGATTGGTATCCTCTCTGCTGTGTGTATCCTCATCTCAAGGCCAGTGTTTGTAAGTAAAAATATAAAAAATAAACCCGCCTTAAGTATTTCTAACACTGTTCTAAGGCTTTTGCTAGAGACTCCATCATGTTCTATGCGGCTGGTGTTATTGAAATGTTTGTTAGCCTACGTGTCATTGCCATCAAGACTATCGGATCGAGTATAGTTGAAGGTGATGAGCTGAGTCGCATGTTTGCAATATTTGGTGTCAGTGAACCTATTGCACAGTTCATTTTCCCTCCATTGTACAGCTATGTATATTCACAATCAGTGAGCAGTTTCCCAGGAGCGATCTTCCTTTTCGGTGAATTATTCTTCATACCGAATGTTATAGTTTTCATGTAAGAAATTGAGTTAATTTCATATACTGCTAAGATGGGTCTTAACTTATATTTTATTATATATCAGAATCTGCTATTTCCTACTGAAAAAGAAGGGTAAGAAGAAGGATGTTATTGAAGACGGCGCTGCGCCCAATGGAGTGGATAAAGATAAAGCCGAACAAAATAGCGATCCACAAACAGAAATTACTAACTTGTAAAAGAAATGCATTTCCTTCGGTTATGCACTTGTGTTATATTATTGTTAACATAATTTGTTAGTCACTTGAAATAAAATAATTTATCTGATAAATTTAAATTTAAACCAATACCGGTGATTTTATTCTCAGGTTTCGCACGGGGTTGCCGTCTTACATTTTTAAAGGATATCCGATAAAAATGTCAATTTAAGTGGGATACTTGCAACTAATACAAATGCGACGATACCCGAAAAACGATTACTGTAACATTTTTATAGAATATTGTAGGCGTGGCTGTCACCATTTTAAATTTACAAATTCTGAGGAGGTCTTGAATATAAGGCTGCAGTAGCAACTGCAACTCAAAGCATGGAAAAATTATTATTATTTGTTTTTCTTAAATTGAGAAGAGTTCTGGAAGAATTTTACATTGGATTTCGTTTAAGGTTGGATTTACGGAATAAAACTCGGGATGATCTTTGACAACATGAACTAGGATTTTATCTGACGAACGTACCATAGAAAAGTAAAGTTAACACAAAAGAAGACATAAATGTCAGATGAACGGTCAGGCGGTTAGAAAAGAAATCCGAAGCTGATTGTAGATAGCGGAGAATTTGTATGGACTATATCTCTTATAAATGCTTGTTGCATATGGTGTTCGATAAGGTAACAATTGACTTCTCCATGAGTTTGGTCTATCCATTTCTGTACATCCGGTATGAATCAATGGGTTCATCGAGGACTGGTTATATCTCTACTGCCATGTTCTCGCAATCCGCTGTCTTTCTTCCAGCTTGATGCCTTTGACTGAACCTCACGGTTCCTGTATTTTGGTATCGTAGATCCTCTGTAGGTCGATGGTATAATATAATCTGACACAGTCCGAAACGCTCAGCACACCTGTACAATTGTACATACAAATAACTGCAAGCACGCAGTTCAACCAAACAGACGACAACAAAACAATAATATTGAAATCAAAATTAAGCTGACTAGCATAATTCGGCAACAACAGGTGAATTAGCTGAATTTGGGTTAACGCACGTGAGCATAATTTATGTATAAATAGCGATAAGAAATTAATATAAGTCTCAGTTTTGAATAAAAGCTCCCATAAATAACACAGTTTTTGATTTAAACATATATTCTATCCCCACAAGCGGTAAGGTGCAATATAAATCTGTTGAACCCAAGGTTGAAACTATCCCCCCAGCAGCGGTAAGGTGGCATCGACTAAGCGTTCAATAACACTCTTATTGATTGATGGAGTTAATTCTCCTGGCGGCCCAAACGATGACTCCTGAGTTTCCAAAAACTAAGAGATAGTCTTCGTAATTCTACCGGTGGTGGTGTGAGCAAAGTAAAATCGTGCCGAAAGACAAAAAGTTGGGGGGATAAAATACCAACTACTAACGAGCTCTCATAGATGCCCTGGCGAGGTCTCTGATGAGGAGATCTCTATGGAGATGGAGGAGCGGCTATTAGCAGATCCATCCAAGAGCCCCCGAAAAACGAAGACGAGGAAAAAAGTCCTCCTCCTCTGAGGTAGGGGCCTTCGTATAATATCTATGTACTAAACGTTTCATGTAGATTTTTTTTTGTGTCGAGGTCATTCCGATTCAGAAGTCCCGCTGAAGAAGTTTCACGTCAACATTTTTTTTTAATATTACCGAATTCTGTTTTCCCAACGATTCTGCATGCGCTTCAAATTCTATGATACTACTTCTAAACATTGCCACGAGGCGTTTGTCACCAGTCGTCAAGAAAAAGAGTTGAAAACGGCAGCCTTAATTTATATTTAATATATACGAGGTTCAGGAAAACCTGCTATATGGGACACTCTGTAATCGGACCACCTCCGTATTGGACCGCACTTTATGCTTTCTCTGCTATTTTCAATACAATATATAGCATTTGCAAATTTATTTAACCTAGCACCAAATTAGTTTAACCCAAACACAAATATATTTAGCCCTTTAGCAATTAACCTTAACCCAAAAGCAAATATGTTTAACCTTTTAGCAGATAGGTTTACCCTTTTAGCAAATAGGTTTAACCTTTTAGCAAATATGTTTAACCAAGGAACAAATATATTTAAACCAAGAGCAAATCATTTTAACCAAAACACAAATTTATTTCAACTTTATAATTGTATAAAAACTTAGAAGCCTTCTAAAACAAAATTAATATTTTAAAAAAATATTTAGTTCATTCGCTGCGATTGGAATGAGTAAAACCATATCCATTACATTACATATCCATAGCGCAATCGGTTTGTGTAATTTGTTGTAAACTATCTTCAATAACTGCAACCAAGTGTTGGTCCCTGCTGACGTCAGTTAAAACTTGATGTGCGTGTGTTCTTCATTTTAGAAAAAGATTTTTCAACGGGGCCTAATATGGGAGAGTAAGGCGGCAAAAATCCGAACTTCTTGTGTCTTATGGATTCTAGCGTTATCCATAATTAAAAAGTCATCATTAAGGGGTGTACGTTCAGATTCTCTGTAAGTTCATGGAGAAATAAACAAAACTTGTTAAAGTTGCAAGTGGAGTTTGTCAAAATCTTATAATGCATTATTCCTTCGTTACTAATTGCTGCAATTAGAGTAACGTTAAAAAAGATAACAAATTTGCAGATGCGTTGAAATAAATCTGTGCTTTGGTTAAAATGATTTGCTTTTCGTTTAAAAATATTTGTTCTTTGGTTAAACGTATTTGCTAAAAGGTTAAACATATTTGCTTTTGGGTTAAAGTTAATTGCTAAAGGGCTAAAAATATTTGTGTTTGGGTTAAACTTATTTGCTATTAGGTTAAATAAATTTGCAAATGCTATATTTATAACAAACTTCCCTAGTCTAATAACACAGCCTATTTCCGTAAACACACTTAGCTCAAATCACAATCCAGTCATCTGCAAACTTCTAAGAAAAGGAGAATTAAAAGTTAATTACTTTCTTGACCTAAAGAATGCTAACTGGGTATGATATCGCACAGAAGTTAAAAGTAGTTTGAGGAATGTGTCGTGTAGTCTTGACAGCGTCACTAATAATGAAGACGTTGATAATATTGTCGAGCAGTTCTCGGCCAAATTATCAAATGCCATTAATGTGAGTGTACCGAAACTTGCTAAAAGAGATACAGGTGCTAAACTCCCATCATATATCCTGGAGCTGATAAAAACTAGAAACATACAGAGAAGACACTGGCAGAGATATCGTCAGCCCATATTTAGACACAAACTGCTGTATTTAAATAGGCTTATATCGCTTTACATTGACTACGAACGTAACCAGAAATGGAACCAGCGCACTAGATAAGGGAGCAAAACCTTTCTGGAACGTTGTAAAGCTAGTTAAAAGCAAAACCAAACAATTGCCTTGTCTCCAAAACTCTGATCATATTTACCAAAGTGATCTGGAAAAGTCCAGTGCGCTTGCACATTCGTTTTTAAAAAATCACGATGTTTCTCTAAGCCTTGGAGATTCAGTTACTACTGCTTTAGTGGATAATGCTATTACTCAGTTCAATTCAGTCACTCGCGAAACCTCTGAAAACATGTTCGTAGACACGGAAGATGTTGAATTTGAAATTGTTAATCTAAAACCAAGTAAAGCAAGCGGACTAGACTGCATTAAAAATATATATTTGAAAGAGTTGCCGAGGGCTGGCATAATCTTCATTACATTCATCATTAATGCATGTCTTAAAATGCAGTATTTCCCAAACGTTGGAAAATAGCAAAAGTAATACCAATTCCAAAAGCTGGAAAGCCGCCTAATAACCTTATCAGCTATAGACCTATTAGCCTACTAAGTAGTACTAGAAAGATTTTTGAGCGAATTTTAAAAGAAAAAATCATAAACTTCATCACTCAAAAAGAATTATTCCCGAATGAGCAATTTGGGTTTAGTTCCCCGTGCAGGGACGGGTTAAGAATATCACTGCAGCGCCCCCCCAACAACTAGCGCTTGTCGTAAAAGGCGACTAAAGGGACAAATCAGATCTAGGCAATACAACACCCAAGTGAGCCTAGCGACACATATACTACCATAAAAACCCTCCCACAAGTGTGCATGCGAGTCCGTGGGTTGACACGACTGGAGATCACCGGTGTCATAAAAGAAAGATCAAACAATACTAAAACAGGAGCATGCACGTGTCAAACAACAAACACCATCGCAATATGGTGCAAAAATTGTATTGCAAAACTGTATCATTATGATAATACTTGCAAAAAGGAAATGCACTACCCCGCCAGGCACTACCACTGCTGTGCATGGTACTGATCCTGGACCAAGCAGAAATGTTCGGGTCAGAGCTATACGGATTCCGGGGGCTAGCAACATAATGAAACAGTTTGGACGCAATTTAAGGGTCGCGAGTTGGAACGTTGGAAGCATGACCGGTCGAAGTTACGAGCTGGAAGAGATGATGAATAGAAGGCGGGTGGACATCTTGTGTGTCCAAGAGACGAAATGGAAAAACACCGGGAATCGGGCGCGTTTCTTGGACGTTAGGACAAAAGATTACAAGATGTTCTACTACGGAACGGAAAAGGCTAGGAACGGAATCGGTATCATCCTTGCGGCAGAGCTACTTGGAAACGTCTTGAGCATTTCGAAGTCCAGCGACCGTTTGATGTCTCTCAAACTAGCAATACAAGGAGAGGTGTGGAATATTGTCAGTGCATATGCTCCCCACAATGGGTGCAATCAGATAGATAAAGATGCATTTTGGCTAGATTTCCACAATCTCCTTAAGAACATCCCAAAGGAAGAATTTCTGTTTGTTGGAGGAGATTTGAATGGACATGTCGGGAAATCAAACGAAGACTATGAAGACTGCCATGGAGGACTAGGATATGGCACCAGGAACCTTCCTGGTGAAGACATCCTAAGCATGTGCAAATCACACGGTCTTATCGTGTTAAATACCATGTTCATCAAACAAAGCCGACACCTGATCACTTATAGCAGTGGTGGAGATGAAACTCAGATTGACTACCATTTGGTAGCCAGTTTCATGAAGCCTCGGGTAAAAGATTGCAAAGTGATCCTGGGAGAGGCAATCGCTCGGCAACACCGTCTCCTGCTAACAGAAATTTTTTATGAAAACACCAAAGAAAAGCAAACAAACAAGGGTCTCTGAGAAAATCAAGTGGTACAATCTGGACAAAGAAAAAGGCGAGGCTTTTGTTTTCGTAATGAAAAATTACCTCTCTCACACCATCAACGGATCTGAGGATGAAGAGTGCAGAGCACAAAATATGTGGGATTCCCTACAGCGAACTTGCTTAAAGAAGGCCAAATCACTGCTAGGAGCTTCAAAAGGCCACCATCTACACGCCAAAGAAACATGGTGGTGGAGTGATGAAGCTAAGAAATTGATAAATGAGAAGAAAGCGGCTTTCAAAGCTTGGTCAAAGTGCCCCTCTAATAATAGTGACGAAAAAGCTCGCCTCGAAATGGAATACAGATGCTGCAAGAAAAAAGCGAAGAAGAAGTGCGCTCAGCTTCAAGCAGAGAGTACGGAGGGCCTGTATCGGGAGCTGGAGAAAATATTTTCCCCGGTTGCTGATGCAAACCAGGCTATCCAGGAGCTGCGAAGACACAATATGAACAAGAGTGGCACTATCTTCAAAATAGCCGCCCAAAGAAGGAAGAATGCTCAGGAGATTCGTTCGCCAAAGTTCATTAGCAATGCTCATGGCCAGCTTCTTGTGGATGACGACAAAATTCTGCAGAGGTGGCGGCAGTATTGTGAAGAGCTTTTGAATGAACAGTTTCCCCGGCTATACTTTCCATGAGCCACCCCTAACTGTGAAGAAATACCCGACATTACAGTCGAAGAAGTTAGTGAGGCGGTCAAATACTCCAAAAAACGAAAAGCGGTTGGGCCAGACGAGATACCCTCTGAGTTCTGGAAAAAGATGGGAGACATCGGGTTCAGATGGCTCAGAATTCTCATCTCCAAATTCGTGAGAGGTGATCCAATGCCGAATGAATGGAGGGAAAGTTACCTTCTCCCTGTATACAAAGGGAAGGGTGATACGCGAAACTGTGATAACTACCGTTCGATCAAGCTGATGTCACACACCATGAAGATCGTTGAGCGGGTATTAGGTGGCCGACTGCGAAAAATAATACGGCTATCTGATGATCAGTGCGGGTTTGTCTCGGGTAAATCAACCACAGATGCAATCCAAAGTATAAGGATCATAATGGAAAAACATCGTGATTCCTTAAGGGATTTGCATATTGTATTGGTTGACTTTGAAAAGGCATTCGACAGACAACCACGAGATCTGATATGGGTGGCGCTAAGACATCGAGGGGTTCCAGAAACCTATGTACAGATGATCATGGACATGTACGAGGGAGCAAAGACAGGAGTAAGATGCCCCGCTGGAGTAACCGAAGAGTTCCCAATCAAAGTCGGGGTACACCAGGGAAGCGTTTTAAGTCCTTTGCTCTTTATTACAGTCCTTGATTATCTGCTTGAAGGTAAAGTGATGGACCCCAAGGTACATCAGTTATTCTTTGCTGACGATGGAGCCATCATAAGTGAGGATCCTACATCCCTGCAACGAGCACTTGATGTGTGGGTGGACGTTTTGGAGGGAAATGGGTATCGCATTAGTTCAAAAAAGACAGAGTACTTGTGCTGCCCGTTCTCTGATCCACTCAGGCCTATTCCAGACATTTATTTGAATGGAACAGTGCTTCCCAAGTGCGAAAAGTTCAAATATCTGGGATCTATGATCAATAGCAAAGCAACTTGTGATGACGACATCAATCATCGTGTAAGCGTAGGGTGGATGAAGTGGCGAGAAAATTCCGCTATCTTTTGTGACAGAAAAATGCCCCCTAAGTTGAAAGGAAGGCTCTACACCGCAATTGTACGTCCAGCGCTCACATACGGTTCACAATGTTGGACGATGTAAAAAAAGTATGAGAGTAAATTAACGGCAGCTGAGATGAGGATGCTTCGCATGACAGCAGGAGTGACAAAGCTTGATCGAATAAGAAGTTCGAAGATCCGTGGAAGCTTTCACATCAAGGAAACCATCGTACAAAAAATAAAGCGTGACCGGCTCAGTTGGTATTGCCACGTTCAAAGAAGAGATCATTTGAACCCTGTTAAAAAGGCAATATCAATGCACGTTCCAAAGACATCGCGATGTAGGAAAGGCAGGCCTATAAACGCCTGGATCAGACAAATGCGACGACATCGGCATTTCATTGGCCTCAGTAACCGAGTGATCCAAAATCGGCAGGCCTGCCGATATTTTCTGAGGTCAAATAGGCGAACCCCACAGGCGGATCAGTAGAAATGCGGTGAAGTGGGAGGGTTGTGATCCCTTGTTTTCGGATCATAGCCTCGCTGATAAAAGGAAGAAGAAGAAGAAGAGCAATTTGGGTTTAGGCGCTGTCATAGCACCAGCCATCAAGTGCTCAGAATTTGCAACCACGTAAAAGAAAATCGTGATAAGGGAAACTCTACCGGAATGATTCTTTTAGATATTGAAAGAGCATTATTATTATACGAAATGGAAAATAAAAGTTAACATGGACAAAATGCAAGCCATCTTTTTCACACGGAAAAGAAAAGCTTGTTATATTTCAAATCACCCATTGCAGGTTAATGGTGTCGCGATTAACTGGGCGTCATCAGTAAGATACCTAGGGGTTCATCTTGATACGAAATTAACATTCAACGAACATATAAAAAATACATTCAATAAGGTTAACATTGCTATAAAAATGTTATTCCCGTTTATTAACAGAAAGTCAAAGCTATCGAACCAGAATAAAATTATAATAGCAAAGGTAGTTTTTAATGCAATTTTACTCTGCGGATATCAAGCCTGGGGGAGCTGTACTAATTCGCATATTAAAAAGCTGCAGATTGCACAAAATAAAGTTTTAAAAATGATATTGAATTTGCCAAGGCATCATTCTACTTTCGACCTGCATAAAAAAGGGAATATAGAATTGATCTATGATAGAATTGCAAAACTTAAAAACAGGTTGCTCGTTGTGTCCTTGTGCTTTCATTAATTGGTGGTTCCCCATTTTTGTTTTAAGTTGTTTGCTGTCAAAGGCATTGACATACTATATATGGACTGCTAGTAGCCAACTTTGCATTGGTTCCAACATTAGCGATAGCTCTCTTGGTTCGGAACGGAAAAAAAATGAAAACTCACACTTTTTTTAAATTTCGTTGGATGAAGTTCGCTGTACAAAGACAGTGTTTTCATTGACATATTACATGACAAATTGATTCGGGATAAATATACGGATATTGTGGGGCTTATGTGGCAGTCAAATGCATATATAACGATTTTTTATTTTTGTTGGTTCCATCTATCAGTAATTATTTGAACTAGCACATTTTGCAGGTGACATCTGCTGCAAACAATGCACAACAATTTGAAATTCAACAGTTTTACTTAGCAAATCCACACAAACTCAAGGGGGTCTCTACCATTCTATGGAGAAATTCAAGATGGTTTGCAATTCGTTTCCACATTTTTCCGCTCCGACCCAAGAGGGCTAGTTATGATGGCATCATTTTTTGGCATGGGCAGTATGGAACTGACATTTCACTAGCAGTCCATATACATATAGTATGGGCAATGGATTTTAGGAGTCAGTTGAATCACTTTGTATAAGAAGACCACGTCGATATATTTTCAGTTTTTATTTAAGTGAACGGAATTTTAACTACCGCGAACTTGAGTGTTACGAAGAAGAACATTTGTCTCAAAGAGATCTTGCACATAAATTTGATTGTAGGAAAAGTCAAATCCAAAGAATTTTAAGTACCAAGCAGGAAATTAAATTGATATAGAGACAAGAATGTGCCAATATCGGGTACAATTCTGTAAGCTAAGGCTCTTTCAATAGCAAACAATTTCAAGATTGATCATTTTATTGCTTCTAATGAATGGCTTGAGGCCTTCAAAGTGCGACACAACATTGTTTTTAGAATTCTCAGTGGGGAAGGCACTGATGTTGATACTGCTGCATGTCAGGATTTCAAGAAAACTATTAAAACTATTTGTGATGGTTATGAATCAAAAATCATTTTCAACTTGGATGAAACTGCGTTGTTTTTTAAAGCAACACCTACAAAGTCATTTCAGCTCAAAAGTGAAAAATGCAGTGGAGGTAAACTTTGCAGTGCGGTGGGAAAAAAAGAGCCAATTATGATCATCGGTAAGTTAGTTTCTTATAAAAAAAAAAATTCGTTAGGTTAGGTCTATGTTACAGGCAGAGCCGCTAAGCCCCGAGCTTTAAAAAAAAATTAATATCGAAACAGCATTAGGCATAACTTGGAGAAGTAATAAAAAGGCTTGGATGAACTCTGTTCTGTTTCGAGAGTGGCTTACCTCTTTCGATAAAAAAAAAAGATAAAACATAACCGAAAGGTTCTTCTTTTTGCAAACAACGCGCCTTCTCATGTTATCAGTGGATTAAAGAACGTCGAGTTAAAGTTCTTTCCTGCAAACACAACATCGCATTTACGGCCACTCGATCAAGATATCATCAAAAGCCTAGAACCCCGTTATAGAAAACAACTTATGCAGCATTTGATTTTATGCATAGATGAAGCATATCGGAGGTGTCGGGTAAAATAAGTGTTTTAGATGCCTGCGGCTGCTTTCAAATTGCTTTAAGAAATGTGGATTCTTCGCAGAAGAGGAGATCTGTCGGTCCCCGTTCTTGTTACATCCGGGGTACCACAAGGCAGCCACCTTGGTCCTCTCTTTTTCCTATTATTTGCCAATGACATTCCTAATATAATACTTAATTCTCAATGTCTTATGTTTGCAGATGATCTCAACGTTTTTCGGTGTTTAAAATCTATTCATGATTGTCTTCTTCTTCTTCCTTTTATCAGCGAGGCTATGATCCGAAAACAAGGGATCACAACCCTCCCACTTCACCGCATTTCTACTGATCCGCATGTGGGGTTCGCCTATTTGACCTCAGAAAATATCGGCAGGCCTGCCGATTTTGGATCACTCGGTTACTGAGGCCAATGAAATGCCGATGTCGTCGCATTTGTCTGATCCAGGCGTTTATAGGCCTGCCTTTCCTACATCGCGATGTCTTTGGAACGTGCATTGATATTGCCTTTTTAACAGGGTTCAAATGATCTCTTCTTTGAACGTGGCAATACCAACTGAGCCGGTCACGCTCTATTTTTTGTACGATGGTTTCCTTGATGTGAAAGCTTCCACGGATCTTCGAACTTCTTATTCGATCAAGCTTTGTCACTCCTGCTGTCATGCGAAGCATCTTCATCTCAGCTGCCGTTAATTTACTCTCATACTTTTTTTACATCGTCCAACATTGTGAACCGTATGTGAGCGCTGGACGTACAACTGCGGTGTAGAGCCTTCCTTTCAACTTAGGGGGCATTTTTCTGTCACAGAAGATAGCGGAATTTTCTCGCCACTTCATCCACCCTACGCTTACACGATGATTGATGTCGTCATCACAAGTTGCTTTGCTATTGATCATAGATCCCAGATATTTGAACTTTTCGCACTTGGGAAGCACTGTTCCATTCAAATAAATGTCTGGAATAGGCCTGAGTGGATCAGAGAACGGGCAGCACAAGTACTCTGTCTTTTTTGAACTAATGCGATACCCATTTCCCTCCAAAACGTCCACCCACACATCAAGTGCTCGTTGCAGGGATGTAGGATCCTCACTTATGATGGCTCCATCGTCAGCAAAGAATAACTGATGTACCTTGGGGTCCATCACTTTACCTTCAAGCAGATAATCAAGGACTGTAATAAAGAGCAAAGGACTTAAAACGCTTCTCTGGTGTACCCCGACTTTGATTGGGAACTCTTCGGTTACTCCAGCGGGGCATCTTACTTTTGTCTTTGCTCCTTCGTACATGTCCATAATCATCTGTACATAGGTTTCTGGAACTCCTCGATGTCTTAGCGCCACCCATATCAGATCTCGTGGTTGTCTGTCGAATGCCTTTTCAAAGTCAACCAATACAATATGCAAATCCCTTAAGGAATCACGATGTTTTTCCATTATGATCCTTATACTTTGGATTGCATCTGTGGTTGATTTACCCGAGACAAACCCGCACTGATCATCAGATAGCCGTATTATTTTTCGCAGTCGGCTACCTAATACCCGCTCAACGATCTTCATGGTGTGTGACATCAGCTTGATTGAACGGTAGTTATCACAGTTTCGCGTATCACCCTTCCCTTTGTATACAGGGAGAAGGTAACTTTCCCTCCATTCACTCGGCATTGGATCACCTCTCACGAATTTGGAGATGAGAATTCTGAGCCATCTGAACCCGATATCTCCCATCTTTTTCCAGAACTCAGAGGGTATTTCGTCTGGCCCAATCGCTTTTCGTTTTTTGGAGTATTTGACCGCCTCACTAACTTCTTCGACTGTAATGTCGGGTATTTCTTCACAGTTAGGGGTGGCTCTTGGAAAGTATAGCCGGGGAAACTGTTCATTCAAAAGCTCTTCACAATACTGCCGCCACCTCTGCAGAATTTTGTCGTCATCCACAAGAAGCTGGCCATGAGCATTGCTAATGAACTTTGGCGAACGAATCTCCTGAGCATTCTTCCTTCTTTGGGCGGCTATTTTGAAGATAGTAGCGCTCTTGTTCATATTGTGTCTTCGCAGCTCCTGGATAGCCTGGTTTGCATCAGCAACCGGGGAAAATATTTTCTCCAGCTCCCGATACAGGCCCTCCGTACTCTCTGCTTGAAGCTGAGCGCACTTCTTCTTCGCTTTTTTCTTGCAGCATCTGTATTCCATTTCGAGGCGAGCTTTTTCGTCACTATTATTAGAGGGGCACTTTGACCAAGCTTTGAAAGCCGCTTTCTTCTCATTTATCACTTTCTTAGCTTCATCACTCCACCACCATGTTTCTTTGGCGTGTTGATGGTGGCCTTTTGAAGCTCCTAGCAGTGATTTGGCCTTCTTTAAGCAATTTCGCTGTAGGGAATCCCACATATTTTGTGCTCTGCACTCTTCATCCTCAGCTCCGTTGATGGTGTGAGAGAGGTAATTCTTCATTACGAAAACAAAAGCCTCGCCTTTTTCTTTGTCCAGATTGTACCACTTGATTTTCTCAGAGACCCTTGTTTGTTTGCTTTTCTTCGGTGTTTTCATAAAAATTTCTGTTAGCAGGAGACGGTGTTGTCGAGCGATTGCCTCTCCCAGGATCACTTTGCAATCTTTTACCCGAGGCTTCATGAAACTGCCTACCAAATGGTAGTCAATCTGAGTTTCATCTCCACCACTGCTGTAAGTGATCAGGTGTCGGCTTTGTTTGATGAACATGGTATTTAACACGATAAGACCGTGTGATTTGCACATGCTTAGGATGTCTTCACCAGGAAGGTTCCTGGTGCCATATCCTAGTCCTCCATGGCAGTCTTCATAGTCTTCGTTTGATTTCCCGACATGTCCATTCAAATCTCCTCCAACAAACAGAAATTCTCTATTCATGATTGTATGTATGCATATGATTGCAAGCTAATTTAGATAGGTTATCATATTGGTGTGAAATTAACTGCTTGGACCTCAATGCATTCAAGTGTCAAAGCCTTACCTTCTGCCGTAATCATTCGCCAATTCAATATACGTATAACATTGATAACATTCATAAAACGACAGGCGCCGTGGTTCAAGTGTTTAGTGTGTCGGATCACTGCGCATGAGGTTCCATGTTCGAATCTCAGAAAACACCAACAAGTTTTTTTCACGGTCCCACTTCACGCGAACGTCTTACAAACATCCGAGAGTATTGTTGTCACGAATAAGCTTCTCAAATCGCCTTTCGGGTACGGCACTAAACTGTAGGTCCCTTCCATTCGTGCGAAGAATTATAACTCACACAGCACGAGTGGTTACGGGAAGCTAGGCCTAGGCACTTGAAGAGCTATTGCGCCAAATATTTATTTATTTTTATTGATAACATTCCCCTGTCTATTTTATCGTCCAAGATGGACTTGGGTGTCGTCTTCTATCGAACACTTCGTTTTTCCAGTCACAGTGATTTTTTAGTTACGAAATGTAACTCGCTACTAGGGTTTATTTTACGTAACTCAAAGGATTTCTGATCCTTCCTAAAATCTCTTTTTTTTTTGCATATGTTAGGCCTTCTTTGGAATATTGCAGTATCGTATGGAATCCATTTTATGAAGTTCATTCTGCTAGAATTGAAAACATTCAACCAAAGTCTACCAGAGTTCCAACACGAAGTTTGCTTTGGAATATTGATACACCGTCTGACAAAACTAGATTCAAGCTAATTGGAATTTTACCTCTCAACGTTCGCAGGAAGTATTTTTTCTGTTATATTTGTTAGAGATTTATTAACACATCGCATCGATTGCTTTTTTCTTTTGTCCCAAATCGGGTGATATACTCCCACGAGATCTCTAAGAAATCGCAATTTATTTTATGAATCTCGCCATAAAGTAAATTATGGGGTTAATGAACCGCTTACAAGATGTTTAAGAGAAGCCAATTTAGTGAGCAATTTAATTGATTTTCAATCTCCCTTAAGTAGAGATACCTTTAAAAATTAATTAGTATTAGTTTCAGGTAACTTTGGTGGAGAAAATTTGTTTATTTATCACTTTATAATTTTATCGTTAAGTAGTCTATTATACAAATAAATAAATAAATAAATAAATAAAATAAAAAAATATATATATAATTACTGAGGAGGTAGCACACGAACCTGTGTTGTTTGACGACTTTGTTACTATGGACAACAATGTAATGTTGTAACATCCCAAGGCAGGTCGGATAATTGGGAAAAGGATTTTTTTAAATCTACTAGTATTCGGCCAGCAACTTCTGATGCTAAAGAGAAGAAATCTTCTTCGGAGGGAGAAATTAAGGCAAAAGACTTCTCGGTTGAAAATGGGTTGGATGAAGTATGGTCGTCTTTAAGCATCTGTTCTCAAAAATTGCTGGCAGCGTTCAAGGATAATGCTGTGGTTCAGAAACAAATTACTGATTATTTTTTCGGCAATATATAGGACGACATGTACAACTTAATGTACCACCTTAATCGTAAAATGACGTCGAACGAGCTATAGTTCACATTAACAACATAGTAACTGCTGCAGTTACTGAAACAGCGTCAATTAATATACCAAAAACCCACAACAATATCACACCAACTATAATTCGACAAGAGAAAGATGAAAAGAGAAGACTCAGAAAAGGATGGCAAATTACTAGGCTACCCCAAAACAAATCAAAATTCAACAAAGCAGTCAAAGAACTCAAAGCAAAACTTAAGGCGATCCAAAACAATCAATTTAATGACTACTTAAAAAATCTGACCCCAACTTCTGAGACTAACTGATCATTTTGGAAAGCTACTTAAAAGTTCAAGAACAAAATATAATAGTACATCAAAGTCCTCTACAGAAACCAAACGGATCTTGGGCCAGGACCAATCAAGACAAAGCAAATATTCTAGCTAACCACTTCGAAGAAGTATTCACAAACGACAAGGGCAATACGGCTGTCCCACCTTCACGCCCAAACACACTCACCACCAATGTAAAGATAAAAAAGGACCACTTCTATATGTCCTCTACACTGCTGACATCCCTCTACCAAGTGGAGCTACAACCATGATGGCAACCTTCGCTGACGATACTATTCTGCTGATATCCGATGAAAACCTGGACACTGTAGCTACTCGAGCCCAACGACTTCTGTATAAGACAATGCTATCGACCATGTGTTTGTTTTGAGGAGCATTGTGGAGTCTTACATTGGAAGGGGTAAAAAACTGTATGCGTTTTTTGTAGACTTTAAGTCGGCATTTGACACGGTAGACCGAAATGCTCTATTTTATAAGCTTTACTGCATGGGCATGTCGAGGAAGTTCGGACGCGTCATCCAAAATTTGTATGCAGATACAAAATCAGCAGTGTGGAGTGGTGAGGAGTTGCCAGGATGGTTCCAGTCATTGTAAGATGATGACAAGGATGTTCGCTGAGTCCAAGCTTATTTGCGCTATACATCGAGGACATCGTAGATATTCTGCCTGGAGGTGTTGAGTACGCAGGACTACTGATCAATGCACTTCTGTTCCCTGACGATATAGTACTGTTACAAAAGTGCAGGGGCCGACGCTGAGTATACCTGAGAAAAAAAGGAAATAAATTTAAAAGCACCAATTTTTGGTTCCCGAGACGGTTTGGTATGTAGTCTGATAACAGTACTAATGGCGCAATCACCTAAATCCTTACAACTAATGATCAACAAGCTGTATGACTACTGTAAGCTATGGAACTTAATCGTAAATCTTACCAAGTCAAGGGTTATGAAATTTAAGAGAGGGGGAGGAAAGGACTGAAGAAACGAGAAATGGTACTACAATGGAGAAAGTATTGAAGTCGTTAAGGAATATAAGTATCTTGGGGTCTACTTTACAAAAAAATGTAGATATGGAGAGACATGTTAATGAGGAACTAGCAAAGTCTAAAACGGCCATCAATGTTGTATAGCAGAAATGTCTCAGTAATAAATTCATTGCCCACATCAGTAAATATAAGGTTTTTATAGCGGTGTCAGAGTCCATCATGTTCTATGCTGCGCAAGTTTGGGGGTAAGGAAGTGTGAGGCTGTTGAGAAATTACTGTGGTACTACATTAAGAGAGCATTTCACCTTCCACCCAACACTCCCAATTATATGCTAATGCTGGAAACAGGCTTGTCCCCATTGTACATCAAAACTTTTAAATTGCATGTGGACTACATTCTAAAGGTTTTGCATATGCCGGATACCAGACTGCCGAAAAAAGCTGGGCAGTGTCCAGTTTTAAGCGAAATTAGGAGACATATCTTCGGAAGTAATGTTCTGTTGGTGGATCAAGTTTTTATGCTTCTTAACGAACCAAACGTATTTAAGCTATCCCAGTACTGCAAAATTGCTTTAAATTATAGTGAAAGGATCATTAATGAAAATTTCTAAAATCGCTAAAAAAATAAAACAAATATGCAAATATACATACATATTTTAGTCAATTTTTAATTTTTAATTTATTTAATGTTGTCAATCAGGCAGACGGCAAAGCCATGTTTATTGATTTTTTGTTAAAACTTTGTAATAATAGTGAAGTACATAAATAAAAATCTTTCTATCTTTCTGCAATGGTTTGACGAATGGAGTATACAAATTAACGAAGACAAAACCCAACAAGTAATATTTACCACTAAAATAAACTACTCTCCAATCCCAATAAAAATAAAAGACAAAATTATTACAATCAACAAAGTGGCCAAATATCTTGGTGTTCACTTGGACAACAAACTTAACTGGAAATACCACATGCAAAAAAAAGGGGACCAAATTAAACTAAAATATTGTAATAAAAATTGTAATAGAAATAGTGTATCGATTATAGTAGCGTGGCTACTGAATAGCATCCAAGAGGTGGCGCTAGTGCTAGTAACGACTGTGGTTCCTTTTAAGAAAAACTGACTTGTCATTTGCGCGTGTCTGGTTTGATTTTTTAATTAATTTCCAACGGCCGACGCGGAAAGTTGGCAGAAAAAGTTTGTGCTTGTAGCAACTAAAATAAAATACTTCAAAGTAAAGCATTATAATTATGACAAAATAGAGAATTGTGCTATTATAATATATTCAACTGTTCTGGCTCCTGCGTAGAGACTCTAAACTATCGACAACCAATAAATTACTACTATATAAATCCATTATCAAACCTATCTGGACATTCGGGGTACAAATCTGGGGAACGTCAAAGAAAACAAACATCGCCATAATCCAAAGACAACAATCAAAAATATTACGAACCATAATCAATGCGGGCTGATACATACCCAACATGGACATCCATCGCCACCTAAAAATACCAACAGTGGAAGAAGAGATAATAAACATAAGCAGAAGACATCACATAAAATTAGTAGTTCATCCTCACAACGAAGTCAACTCATTACCAATGAAGGAATTCTTCGGAAGAAGACGACTAAAGAAAATTAGCCCTAGTGACTTCAAAAGGGACCACAAGGTCAACATCCTAAAACATCCTAAATATAAAAATTAAACTTTTATTATAACTACTTTAATCGTTTTATAATTGTTAAACTTAATTAAGCTTAAATTCCTAGAAAAGGGCTAAGAACAATGGTCACTTAGTCCAAATTAAGTTCCAAAATTCAAATTGCAAAAACAAATATTAAGTGTCTTTTTCTAAGACAGATGTATTTACTACATTGGGAAATAAAAAAAAAATTCTCAACAGACAAATTAACATACATACATGCGTAAATACATATGTACATTATGTAGTATGCACAATAAAAATTATTCAATTCACAATTTATAAACAGAATAAAACAAAAATAAACTTTATAAACACTAATCTGTTTATTATTTAATTGGTGCTTTGTCTATTAAATTTTAGATTAAATAGCAGTTTGCATCAATACATACTTCAATTCCAAGCAGGGTTTAGAACAAATCGCTCAACCGTTGACCAAATATTCGTGCTTCTTAATCTTGCTGAAATATACAAGAATAGGAATAAAAAACTGTATATCCTATTCGTGGACTTCCACGCTGCCTTCGATTCCATAGCTCGAGAAGAACTCTTTTATAAGCTGCTCAAAATTGGAATCTCAAGCAATATGATTAACATCTTACGAGGCCTATACGACAACAACATAGCGATGGTCTGGGACGGGAGTTGCGTGTCAGAAGAATTCTCAACAACAATGGGCGTTAAACAAGGCTGTATACTAAGTTCATTGTTATTCATCCTATTTATCAATGATATTACGGATAATATCAGAGGTGGAATAGAAATCTCAGGGACACATATTCCTGCTTTAATGTACGCGGTTGATTGCGCTTTGCTAGCCGAGTCAGTGAACAACATGCAGCTTATGATAAATAGACTGTCTGAATACTGCAAGACAAGTTAGCTATTATTAACTTGTCGGTTAATCTAGGAAAGACAAAAATGATGATTATAAGAAACGGAGGTGGGAGGTATTCGAGGAATGAGAAATGGACATACGACGGGGAGCCTATAGAAGTGGTGAAAGAGTATAAGTATCTGGGAGTTCTGATTAAAGCTAACCTTAGCATGAACAAACACTTTGAAACCAAATTATCAGAAGCAAAACGAGTAATCAGTTCAGTATGGGGAAATTGCGTCAATAATAAGTTTGGAGACCACAGTTCAAAGCTAAAAATAATACATGCTACAGCAACATCTATAATGGTGTATGGGGCTCAGGTATGGGGATACTCTCAATTCGACGCGGTTGATAATTTTATGCGCTACTGCATTAAAAGAGTCTTCAGGCTACCGAATAATACCCCCAATTACATGATTTATCTGGAGACTGGTATGGCTCCCCACTTCGATTATGTTATAAAAGTTATGAGGATGGAGCTTCAACGACTGCCAAAAATAGTTCTTTCTCACCTAATTTCAACAAGAAGCAACTGTGTGGATGAATGGCGTAAACTAGCAAGTAATTGTGGTTTCAACCTAAGTATAGCAGAAAATGACCAAACAACAGCTCTGAAAATTCAATTTCACAAAATCTTAGAAAAAACAGGAAGCCTTCTTTACGACCCTTATGTTAATGAAGCTCAGTCATCGCAGCATAGAGTTTATTATAGCAACTTAAATTACAATAGGAGAGAAGAATCGTATTTCATAAATAGTAACTCAATTGAGAAAATAAGCGTTATTTTCAAAATGAGAGGTAAATTAACAAACTTAAACTATATACCACACAGGCCTGAACTTCCAATCTTATGTGACTTCTGCAGCTTAAGAGAAAGAGAAGACGTATTCCATTTCATCGCAAGGTGCTCTATTCTCGGAGAGTTTCGTAAGACGTTCTTTGGATCTAACATACTAGGGTTGGAGGATACGATTTGCATTTTGAACGGTGAACGCGGTTGGGATGTACTTTATAAATATGCTGCTAACGCATTACATTATAGGAGATGCATTATTGATGAACATTTTTAAGAGAACACGTAAAAAACGGTCTATAATACTTCATTTTAAAATATCCTCTCTTCTTTTCGTATACAATAATTGTAAATGTCAATCTGGTAGACGGCATTAGGCCAGTCCACTTAGACTATAACATTTATAACTTTTTGTAAAAAATGTATTCTTGAAAATACTTAGTCAATAAAAACTAAACTAATATACGCTGAATAAAGCTTTGTAAGTGGGCCAGTCCAATTAAAAGGGACCTCCATAATCAGACCAACTGCTAATCGGACCACAATTCTTGGCTCCCAAGGGTAATCTAATCTGACAGGTTTTACCAAGAATGATAGAATACAAGATTGCGCTGTTATGTGCACAAAAATCCAATGTTCTGCGCAGTTGACGTCAGTGGAGACTTGCGATTTGACATCTGTTTGATTTTGGTTCAAATTCATCAGTAATTGCTGTGATATAAATAAATGTTATGTCTTTTTAGTGGTTTAATTACCGTATATTTGTGAATAGAATTAAAATATAAATGTATTTTGTGATAACTTTTGTAGTAGTTGTTTTGTTTACTATTTCTTTCCTTTGATTTTGAGAATTTATTTAACTTCATAACCACTGGACCGTGTGGAACGGTATTACACTAATTTAACCGTAGTTAGAAACGTGAAAAAGTAGAAATTGATCCAAGCAATTATGTGGAATGTTGTTAGAGTGCCAGCAATAATTTGACCAAGTCTACTTGACCAATATAGAAGAAAAAGTGTTTGTTACAAAATAAAACAATAAACAGTTCATGTTGATTTCATGTTTGATTTTTATTTTTATTTTTTAATGTAATGTTTTGTTGAATTTTCTTTTTTTTTTTTGGGGGTTTTTAACGATTTCTCTATTCAATTTCCACACCCTAAAAAATATTCTTGCACTAAAGAACAGCTTTTTAACATTTTCCTCGCAACTTATGTTCAACGCTAGCTCCAAGTGTGTCTCTAGAAAGTCTTTTGCAATTAGTAAGTCATCACCGTTGACGGATTCAATGATTTTTTCAAGTGCATTCATGTGCACCATCAAATCCGCCGTTGATTTTGATAAACCTCCTTGGTCGAGGTGATTTACCCACGTAATTGTACCATCTCTTGCGGGGTCAAGTCGAATGTTTGGGACTTTGTCACGCAACTTGTGGCAAATGTAGCCAGCTAGATTTTCTAGGCCGTCGTGAGCGATGGATTCAAGTTCCTTCTCCTCCGCATGATGTAAATCGATGCTTTCCGGTCTTATAGAAGAATTGTACCTATGTCAAAAATTTAAAGAGATTACAAAAAAATCGTTCAAATAAATCGAAGAAAAATAACCTGTAAGTGTATAATCAAATCCTCCTAGATCGGGCGTATCATCGACTGCCACATTAGCGCTTTCCGATAGGACGCCTTCATTGTATCCCAGTATATATGATCGCAGCCTATACTTAAATTCCTGACGATCAGGATGGTCGTGAAGGCCTCCTTTGGCACGTATGACACCGAAGAAGTTTTCTAATATATTTTGGTTAAGACGATATGTCAAGATATAGTTGAACTTGAAGCGATTCTTCAAGTCCGTAAGCAGATTTTTCACTGCGTTGTTGGCTTGAATAATACCTGGAAATAATTTTATGTAGTATTTAATTGAGTTAGTGAATCGTAAGTATATCTACCTCTTTGAAAAGGTAGTAAGTTATCCTTTTCAATTACTCTCATATCCAACATCAGATTCGTCATTTGGTCCAGACTCCGGTCTTGAATATCCAGAGCCAGACCATACGCATGGATTCGCTTCCTGGAATCTTCTGTTGGTGTCCTCGCATTCATTACATCAAACCAGTCATTTGTCTGTAAGGAAACAATAGTATTAGGGTTACAGTAAGTGAAAAAATTTTGTTTAAGTATTACCGTTTTAAATAACTAGAAGCGTTCTTGCCAATTTTGGTCGCTTGAAAGGCCCAAGCTCGCTGCCCTTGATAATGATTGGGCAATGGTATGTGAAAAAAGCTTGGTTGCCATTTTCACTTTCTGCCGCTCGGGCCCAACGACGTTAAGATGGCTGCTGGTTACTTTATGTGTTATTGTTAGCTCCGACGAACTGCACGACAGGAGTCTAACAATAATCTCCTTCTTCACATTTTTACCATTAATTACAAACCCTTGATCAATGAAATGATTTCTAAGGAGTTTGAGTAAGTGTGGAACATCCGCAAAAACAAAAATTTTGTTCTCATCCCGTAAAAATCTAAAACAATGGAATTAGGGTTAAATGCGTTTCAACACAAAATGTTTATGCATATTTACCAAGGCTTATACATACTGATTCGAAGATTTTTGAATAATCCTCTATTTCCACCACCCAAGTCGCTAACAATGGCTACATTGTGGTAGCCGCACTGCTTAGTTGTCGCCAGTATGTTGGTCAAAATTTCGACTGTCATTTGATAATCGAAGGCGTAAAATACTGGCTGCTTTCATTTCGCCATTAATCCTATAGAAAATAATTAAGAAAATGGAAATTAAGTAACATTAAAGAAAACTATATTTACCTTTTAGCATAGCCACTTGGACATAATTAGCACGAGCTAATGTTGAATCTGATGATTTGTCATAGCAGAAAGTTTTGCGGATTTTCATCTCGTCAAAACTGAGAACACACACTTTCTATGCTTCAGCAAGTTGAGTAGCTGCCGATAAAATCTTCACAACGGGATCAATAATTCCTGGTGAAATGTCAACCTTATGTGCCCAGCTTTGAAGAGTTCGAACCCCAGGAAGTGGAAAATTCAGCTTATATGCCTTAGCACTTGTTGAGTATAGCGTGATGGATTGTGCTATATCCGCTTCAGACCAACGGATTCTCTTAAGGTCGTTCTTTAGCTTGTTTACCTGGCCTGCAGTAAATATTCGCTCCAATTTCTTTTCCATTTTGTCACCTTCAAATTCAGTTTATCTCTAAAGTGCGTATCTTCTGCTGGAACATTTTTTCATTTTTATTTAATACGAAGTTCGTCCGTTTTAAGGCTTCACTAAAAATTCGTTGCATTGAAGTTTTGTTTTTAGGAAATTAGTAAACTTACACTTTATTTTCTAAAGATGCGGTATGCTCCTTTAGAGTTTCTGTAGAAATCGTATTTTCACAAAAAAGTCATTGCTATTGCAGTCCTCTTCTTCAGCAACTTCAGGTTCTTTTTCAGCCCCGTGAATTGCAGTTGCCTCAGCAGGAGCTGGGGTTTGCTGTAGCAAGCACGCAATCATCTCTTGTTTAGCTGGAACTTGCATCCAGTTAGAGCGAGATGAAACGGAAACTGTGTCAGCTTTTGGGTCTATAGTTGGAATAGTTCGCGGCTTCAATCTATACCCATTTTTCTGACAAAGTCCTGTAAATTTTCCATAATTAGGTTTGTATGGATTCAAACTGAAGTATAATAACATACCCATTTCAAATTGGAGATTTCTTTCGACATCATCCGAAGCAAAATAAGCATAACAAATTCGAGACGTTTTCACATTGAAATGGTCTTTCGTCGGCAAAAATGAACCCATTGCTTCACCAAGACTTTGTCTTTAGGGAATCGATAAAATCGAATAGTATGTTATGCTCATTTCCTTGATTATTATTCTTGCGTTTAAACACCGCCCACCTCATTTTTAATTTTTTTTTTCACCAAAAGTTTACACAACAATTTACCAACTTTCAAAATTACGCGCCAAATCACAGGAAAATCCGGAAAAAGTCGGTTCGTCTCCACTGACGTAATAGTCTAAGAGCTGGTGAACGTTTTTGAAACGTCATTGTAGCACAGGAAATAAATACATTTTTTTGTTAAACTTGAGCTAACGATCACAAATATCAACGTCTGGCAGCTGCCTGTTGGTGCGTTTGGGGGGGCTGGGCCCCAAAGACGTCGAAAAAAGGGATGCGGTCACGTCATTTCAGCAAAGCTGATTTTTTTTATATGAGTAGTTTACTTGTTTATATAACATATTTTGCCACTGCCAGACATTTTGGCCGGGTCCAAAAGGGTGCCAGAAATGCTGAAACCTGTATAAAAATGAGGGTCGGTAACGTCATAATGGCAAGGCTATTTTTTAATCGTTAATTGAGATCACCCTGAGTAATTATTCGGAACTGCCAGACGAAAATCCCGGGTCTAACATCCTGCCAGACGCAAGCGAAGTTTGAATGTCGCTACTAAAGCGATGTGCGACAAATGTATCTAATAGCCGATTTTCATCGAAACTATTGAAGCATTTGAAAACTTACTAAGTCTGTCTTATAGGAAATTAAATTTTAAATAAAAAAGTGTATATACAAAAATTTCATATATCCAGTAGAACAGAAGATATTTTAAAAAGAGTCAGTAGCCGCTATTCAAATTCAAGCAACTGAAAAACCAAGATTCAATGACCTTTTTATTCATCTAAGCAGCTTCAACATCATGATGGCTTATTTCAAAGCCATCGGAAAGTTTATAGATGATTCTGCATTGGCTTATGTAATGGTGGATAGCGAACCTTTAGCTGGATTTATAGCTGGAAAGCATTTTAACAGGTGCAAGAGACTGTATCCTTTAATGACTTTGGGCTTTCAGATCTTACATTTTGAAACTTTTATGAAGAAAGAACAAATAGAAATTGGCGATGATATAATCAGTTATCTTAATGACTTTCAATCTACACAGACATGAAGTCCCACTATTGACCATCCTTACCTTATACAATTGTTTAGAAAATATAATGAATATCAAGAACAACGATTAATGGACAATTTGGCAAAACACCGCAGTTCTACATGATTTATGTAGATGATGTTAATTATTATTTAATTTTGACACCAAGCATTCGTACTGCAGATTTCGAATTATTTAAATACATATTGCCCAAAATCGCAAATTTATTTTTTACATTCAACCAACCCAACTACGTACGGTGGTTGGTCAAGTACCACGATAATTTATTAAAAATCGACGAAACTGACCCAGGACTAAGAGAACTTTTTGAGAAAGGGTTCTTCGATGTGAAAAGAACCGAAAAGCCTTTTCTAGACAGCCAATAGATTTGACGTTGGAACAGACAATAAATGATGCTGCAAAAAGAATGACAGAAGTTATACATTTCACCAATTCGATATCTGCTCGTCAACGCTGGTCTAAAAGTCACAGCATAAAATCAACGATAATATAGCACGTATTTGATGAATGTGGATTGCATAAAGCTCTAGATATTACAGCAGACTTGAAAAGAAGTAGAATGGACAAAAGTTGCGTGCAGCTTCAGAATTTTATACATTACATTAAACAAAATATAAATCCTTTTGCACCAGAATTGAGTAACGATTTCTTATATAACATTGCAACAGGACGAGCAGCACCAAACCCTATAGCTGATTTCTTCTTACTGAAGATCGAAAGAAAAGGAAGTAATCTACGTGAGAAATTCATTTCTGAATGTCCTGAAAACCCTGACCATTTTGAAAAACCAATTACAAAAAATGAAATCTTAACCTTTTCAACTGCAGGGAAAAGGAAGAATGTCAAAGTTGCTGGCAAAATACAGGAAATCGTATGCAACGGGATCTATTCAGACGACTTTTATGTATTTCAATCGAACAAAATATAGATATTGCAAAAGTTTTATCGTATCCTTTGACTTACTTACTTACTTAGGTGGCGCTACAGTTCGGGGTGAACCTGGGCCTCAACCAACAAGCCTCTCCATTTAGCTCGGTCTTTAGCTAATTGCCTCCAGTTGCGCACTCCAAGTTGGTCGAGGTCCCCTTGAACTTGTGCGCGCCACCTACGGCGATAATTCCCTCTACTGCGTCGTCCCTCGGGGTTAGATTCGAAGACTCTGCGGGCCGGAGCGTTGGTGTCCATTCGCTCTACATGTCCTAGCCATCTCAGACGTCCAATACGCAGTTTTTTGACTAGGTCGATGTCGCTGTACAGCTCGTATAGTTCGTGATTGAATCTTCTCCTCCAAAACCCGTCAACGCAAACGGGACCGAAAATCTTACGAAGAATTTTTCTCTCGAAGCGACCAAGGATATCTTCATCCTCTTTTAATAAAGTCCATGTTTCAGCGCCATAAAGCAGGACTGGGATGATCAAGGTCTTATATAGAGTCTCCTTAGTTGTTCGAGAGAGGGCTTTACTGTTGAATTGCCTTATAAGCCCAAAAAACAGCGATTGGCAAGAGTTATTCTTCGATTGATTTCTGCGCTGATTTTGTTTGCTGAATTTATAGCAGAGCCAAGGTAGACAAAGTCCCTTACTACCTCGAAGTTATAGCTGCCCACGGTGACGTTTTGTCCAATTCGTCGATGTTGGTTTTCCCTTCTAGTTGACAGCATATACTTGGTTTTGCCCTCGTTTATCGCCAAACCCATTTTGGCCGCTTCCGCCTCAATGCTTGCAAAAGCACCGGTGACAGCCCGCTGAGATCTTCCGATAATGTCTATATCGTCGGCGTATGCAAGCAGTTGTACAGACTTGTAATAGATTGTGCCTCCGGTGTTGGCTTGTGAGTTCCGCACAATCCGTTCAAGTACAATATTGAAGAAGTCACATGACAGCGCGTCACCTTGTCTAAAGCCTTTTTTGACATCAAAGGTCTCGGTGAGGTTATTACCGACCTTGATGGAGCAGCGAGCGTTCTCCATCGTCATCCTGCACAGACGAACAAGTTTGGCAGGGATGTCAAAACTAGACATGGCTCTGTAAAGCTCTTCTCTATAGATGCTGTCATAGGCGGCCTTGAAATCGATAAAGAGGTGGTGAGTATCGATTTGGAATTCTTGGGTTTTCTCCAGGATCTGCCGAAGTGTGAAGATTTGATCGACGGTGGACTTTCCAGGCCTGAAACCGCACTGATAGGGTCCAATAAGGCTGTTGATAAAAGGTTTCAGGCGTTCACACAATATCGCAGAAAAGATCTTGTATGCGATGTTGAGGAGACTGATGCTTCTATAATTGGCGCAGTTGAGGGGGTCTCCTTTCTTGTGGATCAGGCAAACGATGCTGAGATTCCAATCATCAGGCATACACTCGTCTGACCAAATCTTAGAAATGAGTTGGTGTATGCACTCTACCAATTCATCCACAGCTGCCTTGAAAAGTTCGGCCGGTAAGCCGTTAGGTCCAGCAGCCTTGTTGGATTTTAGCTTGGATATTGCTATCCTCACTTCGTTTTGGTCAGGTGGACGGAAATCCTTTGACGCATGTTCCTTTATTAATGTGCCATTTAGATGGAACAGTTTGTAAAACCGATAAATTTGTTCTCATGAAATTGTTGGAGGCAAAAGTTGATAGTCAGGCAGTACGGAATATTGATATTGTAATTATCGATGGCTTTTTCATGCTGCATTTCTTAAAGGAAGTTCCAAAATCATTCGGCAACACCTCAAAACAAATTTGGCAAAGGGTTCCTAGGTATTCTGCGTATTCTGCATCCGGAATCGATATTATTTTCGATCGTTATTTTTCACTATCTATCAAAGATGGCGAACATCTTCTGAGAGATAGCTTGGACAACCACAACTACGTCAATACTGGGCCTGATCAAGTACGTCCAATAGATTTTGTAAAGAAACTGCAAAATATCAAATTTAAGAAAACGATGGTTAATTTCTTAGCAATCCATTGGGCTAGTGATGACACGGCACCCTTTATCGGAACAAAGACTGTATACATAAATTATGACTTTTGCTACTGTTTTAAAACTGACAATGAAAAAGTGAAAAAAACTGTGGGAGACAATTTATCTTGTGAAAAACATGAAGAAGCTGACACCAAAATCGTCTACCATAATTGCAACATCGATCAAGATGCAAATGTTTTAATAAAATGCTCAGATACAGACGTTATTGTGATTATGTTAGGTAACATGGAACATTTAAAGAGCTTTCTGAATATTTGGATGGGGGTTGGCGTTGGAAATTCACAACGATTTGTAGATTTATCCAAATTGTTTAATGCTCTAGGAAAGTCTTTGTGTAATTCTTTACCAGGATTTCATGCAGCAACTGGTTGCGATTATATTGCTTCATTTTACAGAAAAAGAAAACGAAGACCTTTTAAGCAATTGAATGAGTCCCGCAAATATCAAAAAACATTTACTGATCTTGGTACTTTGGATGTACAAGGCTCGAGGGAAAAAGTTTTTGAAGTCTTAGAGGAGTTTGTATGTCGTTTGTATAATATCCGTAATATGAATGACGTCAATAAATCTAGATATGAGATATTTACAAAAACATATAATGCAATGAACATGAATGACGATTTCCAAAAACAATTTTGACGCTGGAAATTTGCCACCGTGTAAATCAGAGCTGCGTCAACATTTCTTACGGGCTCATTATATTTCAAATATTTGGAGAAATGCACATTTAAATATCCCCAATTGAAAATGGATGGTTGGAATCTAATGGTGTATATGAGTGGTTCGACGGTGATCAATTACCTGCTTTAGTGAAAGACGTTGTAATCCAACCTCCTGATACTCGTATTTATGATGAAAACGAGAATTCAGATACATACATTATGAATATTATAATGCATTATTTTTATTGCAATATTATTGCATATTGATTATTCCATGCAAACTAAAAAAAACTGTTAAATTGTTTAATTTAGGTGATGATGGATCTGAACCTGACGACGAAGAAGACGATGATATACGAGATTAAAATACCGTAATACAGGAAGTTATATTCTTCCAAATCATTTATATAACCCAATAAAAAAACCGCAAATTATTGAAAGCATGATTGTTTTGTTTTTCCCAGGTAGTACAGTTGAAGGCAGAAGACATATGATGCATTTTCGTATCGTATATTTCGTATTTTCGTATCGCGGGTACTGACTCTTTTTAAAATATCTTCTGTTCTACTGGATATATGAAATTTTTGTATATACACTTTTTTATTTAAAATTTAATTTCCTATAAGACAGACTTAGTAAGTTTTCAAATGCTTCAATAGTTTCGATGAAAATCGGCTATTAGATACATTTGTCGCACATGGCTTTAGTAGCGACATTCAAACTTCGCTTGCGTCTGGCAGGATGTTAGACCCGGGATTTTCGTCTGGCAGTTCCGAATAATTACTCAGGGTGATCTCAATTAACGATTAAAAAATAGCCTTGCCATTATGACGTTACCGACCCTCATTTTTATACAGGTTTCAGCATGTCTGGCACCCTTTTGGACCCGGCCAAAATGTCTGGCAGTGGTAAAATATGTTATATAAACAAGTAAACTACTCATATAAAAAAAAATCAGCTTTGCTGAAATGACGTGACCGCATCCCTTTTTTCGACGTCTTTGGGGCCCAGCCCCCCCCCAAACGCACCAACAGACAGCTGCCAGACGTTGATATTTGTGATCATTAGCTCAAGTTTAACAAAAAAATATATTTATTTCCTGTGCTAAAATGACGTTTCAAAAACGTTCACCAGCTCTCCGACTATAACACAGCGTTCAGAAAAAAAAAATAACACGGCGGACATGCGCAATGCCTAATCTTGTATTCTATTATTCTTGGGTTTTACTGTATACATAAGATTGTGGACTAGTTAGAAAGTTCGATTACAAAACCAACAGCAATGCCCCCTATATTATTTCGATATCACTCCTGAAACCACTATTTCACATCTCTATCACCATTCCAGTGTAAATACGGCCACTCCGAAACCATCGCACCACATCGCCATCGCCGTACCCCATCGCCATCTATCGTACCCTTCTCTTTTGTGTTTTTCAACCTGCAACAGCGGCTGCCAAAAGAAGACAACACGAGCACACAACTCAATTCATAAGCCACCACCGCAAGTAGCAAGCAAGGCAGCAGCAGCCAACGACGTCGAAACTGGATATGTTCGTGTGCGTTGTTTTGTTTCGTCGAACGAGAGTGGCCGTTGCCGTCGTCGCATTCGCTCGTTTGATGTGAGAATTCGTTGTTTTACGTTTAATTGCCCTCGGACGAAGTAAAAATTTGGATTTTCTTTTGTTTTCCCCCCGACTTTGTTTCAGAATTAAGAAACACGGATTTCTGAAATTATCCATAAATCGCTGGTAAATCTGCACAAACGCAGCCCAAATGAGTGAAATTTACTGGCAAGTGCCTCGCTGCTGGTGCTAGTGCTGAGACTCGTCGTCGTGGTGTCGTCGGGAAGCGTATCGGGTTTTGTGTTGTGCAAGTTTTTTTTTTTTTTTTTTTCCAGTGAAGTGTGTGTGATGCAAGTGATCGAAAAACAACAACAAAAGAGCTCAGTGAAGGTGTGAAAATATAGTTTTTGGAAAAATTATTCTTAAGAGTTTCATTCATATTCATAGTCGGGCGGGGAATTGGGTGGGAAAAAGTGGAAAAGATAGTAGCGACGACCATAAGGAACGCGCGGAGGAGCGAGCATCAAGGTCTGCGCTGCTGCAGTTGACGTCGTCGTCATCGTCATCGTCGCCAGCCCCAGCCCCACAATGGATACGTTTCGAAAGTGGCTGAATAAACCGAAGGTAAATTCACTGAAAAACGTTGAAAAACGCCAACAAATAGTGCATGGGCAGTAAATTTTCGAGGCAGTAACCCGATAACCCAATTCGCAGGCGGATTCTGTGTGTTATCTCTTCTCGTGGTGTGGAATTTTGTCATCGTCTGTGGCACTGTGAGAGTTGTTTTTGTTTTTGTTTCACAAAATGAAATACAACAACGATTACTCGTTGAGTTGTAGTAAGAGTAAACACAGTGGGCGCGAAAAGTTGTCTAGCAGGTTTGAAGGGATTTTGTGATTTTTGTTTACGTGACGAGTACATGTAGTTGGGGGTTTCTAGACTCTAATTACGGTGGAGTTTTGTGGAATAATCGAGTCGCAGCATCAAATCAACGGCGTAGTATACTATGATTCACGCATTAAGTTTATGGGCTTGTCCGAATGGTTTGTGGGTAATCGCAGCAATTAAGGCGGTTCAATCGAAGTGTAGATAATGTTATTGTTTCGCATTTGTAAAGAAATATGAGAACATTTTTTAAAAACTGAGCACACACTGCAATTGGACACTAAGCAAACTGCTGCCAATTAGAAATTTTTCAAAGGGAGTTACCATTTAATATACAGTAGAGTCGCGGCAACGTGGACTACAACTAGCGTGAACGGGGCAATATTTTTTGTTTAACAGTCAGCTCCTAGCACGATGAACTATTGATGTTTACCTTATCCAATGAAAAAATTACGGCGGTTTCCTGTGGATGCAATAACATTATACCTATTTCCAGGGTGAAAAATGTTACATTCATGCAGCCGGGTGGGAGTTATTGACAATATTTTGAATATATTTTCCGGTAAAAATTATTTCGTTTTTCCGGAAATGTCGAAAATTGCAAAACAAAAAATGTACGTAAGCTCGTTAGAATAGCAGAAACAAAATTTGGCACTCGCTTTCCAGCAAGGGGTATCTCGCCCTCAAAGTTTGTAAAAAATCAGAAATTGGTACCAATACCTACGATATGGTTTGTTCAAACTCTGTAATTATGATTTCTTTGTGTAGACAAAAAAATTAACTATTTCTCGATTGAAAAGGTAAAACATCTTAAGTCGACTTACAGTGCCTCATACAAGTCATGGGACAGATGGCATGGAAAAGAGTTTTTGCTCATTTCATTAAGAAAGTAAGCAGAACGTAAATTCTGTTTTTTTCTTATTAAATAGTACTTCTTAAGACACAAAACTTAACATATCACAATTCATTAAACAAAAACTATAAAGCAAAATAAAGAAAATTTTATCTTAATAAGACACAAAATCAATCTCACAAAAATAATGGGACAATATATATATATATATAATTTAGCGGTTTGAAAATCAAAATGAAAAAAGTAAGTACTCTATATTAATATTTTTTGGGATTACCACTGGCTTCGATAACTTTCTGAAATCTTCTTGGAATCGATTTGACTAAGTTTGTGGTCTCTTCGGTGGTAACAAGTGCCCATTCGCCCGCCAAAATCATCCTCAATTCGGCCTTTAAATTGATTGTGTGCTTCCTTACTTTCTTTTCAAGAATATCCCATAGATGCTCAATTGGGTTAAGGTTCGAGAATCGAGGCGGTGTTTTAATGACCTTGGGACAATTATAAAGCAACCATGACTGTGTTTAGGGTCGTTATCTTGGTAATAATTAAACGTGTTCAAAAGTCCCATTTTCCGCGCTTTGGCGCAAATGATTTTTAATTATATTCAAATACACCCACTGTGTCATTGTCTCTTCGATAAAAACCAAATCGCCAACACCATAAGCCGACATACATCCCCATACCATAACCCTGCCACCTCCATGCTTGACTGTTGGTATCAGGATTTTCTTTTTAAACTCTTCATTTGGTTTTCGCCATACGGTAATGCGTCCATCACTACCAAAAATATTGAACTTACTTTCATCTGCGTATATTACGTTCTTCCAACAGGTGAAATCAAAGTTTTTGCATGTTTGAGCGAACTGCAGTCGTTTTTTTTTCTATTTGCTTCACTGACATAAAATTTCCTTCCAGCTGTTCTTCCATTATAACCAGCTCTCCGTATTGTTTCAGGATTCACTACTTTTCCCGTTCTTTCCTCTAAATTAGCTGCTAGTTTTGGTGCATTAATTCTTGTGTACTGCTTGATTTCTCTTAAAATATTTCTTTCATCGCGAATATCTAATAGCCTAGGTCGGCCACTCCGCGGTTTGTTTTCCAACCTGTTTTCTTCTTTATACCTTTTTATTATATTGAAAACTGTCGAATGACTTCTTTTAACTAAGTTTGCAATTTCTCTTACAGTCATATTTTCCTCATAATTTAAAACAATTATTTTTCGAATTTCTTCAGAAGTTTCTTTTCGCTACATATTCGGTATTTAAAACTGCACAACCAAATTGACTTTTTAGCGCCGAAGTCTTTTGCACGCCTAACTAGAAAACAGATATGAATAATAAATGCATCTACCCAAATGAACATGCAAGAACCCGAGAAAAAATCCGTTATTTCTAATACTGTCCCATGACTTTTTTGAGATAAGCTTTTGTGTTTGTACGCATTTTTCCCCTTAGCTAACACAGCATGCTTTCTCATTGTGCTACTTATTTACATAATTTTAAACAATTAAATGCTAGTCTTAGCTGTTGCGCGAATTTTTCGTTAGATTTCTAGAAATTTATTGCCATTGCTCTTGTCCCATGACTTTTGTGTGGCACTGTATGTCGTTTTTCCTTTCTTTTGTTCAACTAATATATATTTTCACTATACGCAGCTGTATCTAATCGCCCATTTTCTGTCGGACCTACTTCCTGTGTAAAGTAAAAGTAAAGTCCCAAAATTGGTATAAAATCGAGCCGATCCGCTTTAGTTTTTTCGCTCTCCTGAAAAACTATGAAAACAGACTTAACGTTGACTGTCACATGACGCACCGGTGGGTCATGGAACTTTTTTCTAGTAGGGCACATGTACCACCGGTGGGTCATGCGTTTTTTTTTCCTGCTTCATTCCATCCCATAACTTGAATTGGGATAACCTAACCATAACCTAACAGTATGACCACCGTTACCATACACATCAATGTATTATCAAAGTGCCACATGATCCACCGGTGGCCATGTTTCAAAAACACTGAAAAACGGCACAATTTTTCTAAAAAAAACTATGAAACACTTATAAACATTAACTAAACCACACTTTACCACAAAAAAACACACTTGGCACTTTGGTAATATTTTTTAATTTGCACGTGGGCAGTCAACGTGTTAAGATAGTTTACCTTTTCAGTCGAGAATTTATAAAAAAAAATATTCATCTAAATCAACCCATAAAAACCATAGTTATATTTAAAATGAATATAGCAACGGTCGATTGCATGTCCACAGTGCGAGAAAATGGAAAATTCGCGCGAATTTTTTTTTTACTATTATTAGGTATCTCAAATTTTCAATCGTTAAATTTCTTTATGAACCAGGTACGAAATTTTCCTATTTCTTTCCTCTTGCGTTCATTTTCCTCTGAGATTTGCTTATATGACGAGTGTGTAAGCCATTTTTTGCGAGTGCCAACTTTTTTTTTTTAATTTTCGGGTCAGAACAATGCATTCTATCGAACTTAGAAAAACAAAATTACGATTTTCGACATTTCTGGAAAAGTAAAATCTAGCCAAAATTTTCTTATTTTCTAAAATATTTCGTTCAAACATTTCGCGTCGTAGGAAAGGCAGGCCTTTAAACGCCTGGATCAGACAAATGCGACAACATCGGCATTTCATTGGCCTCAGTAACCGAGTGATCCAAAATCAGAAGGCCTGCCGATATTTTCTGAGGTCAAATAGGCGAACCCCACAGGCGGATCAGTAAAAATGCGGTGAAGTGAGAGGGTTATAATCCCTTATTTTCGGATCATAACCTTCTTGAAAAAGGAAGAAGAAGAAGACATTTCGCATAAAAACCCCATTTGTTTTGGTTTGAGTGTAAAATCCGATATACTGGACCATTAAAGCAAATGAGAAAGTGCCACATTCCTTGTCAAGAAGCATGAAATGGTAAATTTAATTAATTTCGCTCTTAACAGCGCATGTGTAGTAAAAAAAAAAAGAACTAAGAAGAATTCTGAGCTCTCTGAAAACGAATTTCGAGGTGTCAGAATGGGTAAATGAAAACTTGAAAACTTGGAACCTTGCAATGATAATAATGACAGCAATGTTGACAGTGAGATTCTTGAATGGTTCAAAATTTCAAGGAAAAAGGCAATATCACAAAGTATTGCAAAAAAAAGAAACACACAAGTTGCATATTTTTAACACAACATGATCACTAATTTGTTAAAACTTGTTAATATTTTTTTTTAAACAATACGTTTAAAAGTAAAATTGTTAAACTACAAATTTGATTTGTTTGACACTTCTCACCCAAATGCTATAGGTTTATTCGCGTACCTTCCCAAAACAAAGCATTTTTACGAAATTTTATGAATTTTTACGAAATCCTAATGGAGTACGGAGAAGTTTCGTACTTTTCCTAGAGAGTAAAGTGGGGGACAGGTTGCTGGTATTGGTACCATAGTATTGTGAATACCACAACCCCTGACAGACAGCAGTTCGTAGTACACGCTGATTTTCGCACACACCAATATTGCGTCTTGCGCCTCGTAGCGCGCCGATATAATTTGTTCCCACTTCTATAATTGTTTCGCATTTAAATAAAACAGTCCTCTTTGAATCCATTGCACAAATTGAATGCTTTACGTTTTCATCGTGATTATACAGTAGTCCCTCGATAATGTGAACTAATTAAAACAAGGCGTTTTTGGATTTTAGAGGGATTCACATTACTGGAACTTTTTTTCAGTACTTACTCAACTGATTGAATTGATTTTCAAATCCATTAAAAACAACACAAAATGCTTTTTTAAAGCACAGTTTCAATATTTATTTATTCAGAAGAAAAACGAAAATAAAATAATTTTATTCATTTCAAAAAATAAAAAAAAAAAAAAAAACATTTATATCGGCATAGATATTGGTATTCTCAATTTTTGGTAAAATATTTTGTTAT
The DNA here is from genome assembly GCA_945910035.1 of Brachypalpus laphriformis. Classification (NCBI taxonomy): domain Eukaryota; kingdom Metazoa; phylum Arthropoda; class Insecta; order Diptera; family Syrphidae; genus Brachypalpus; species Brachypalpus laphriformis. The sequence goes on from OX246754.1 coordinate 287,712,877, forward strand.
TTTGGACTGGGAAATAGCTTGACTTGATCTTTCTATTGCTTCTGCCCTTAACTTCAGCAAACTGGAAATCGTTTCTGCGTCCAATTCATTTTGATCGGCGTACTCAAGAAGCGTATTTGTACACTGGATCGCTTGCGAGCTAGCTATTTTGGGAGCAGCTGGAGTGACTTCGTCGCTTTCATTCCCCCAAGTGTCCTCAATTTGTTCAGGTTCATCAATGCCTTCTACGATGACCCAGTCTCTAACTTCTTGTATTGACATGTTGCGTTCGGTATCTATAATTCCAAGGAGATCATGAATTTCTTGTAACTCTCTTTGAAGCTGAGTTACGGGTAGTGTCCTTCGTAATTGGATAAGTGGAATTAAATCATCATCTTCCCAGGTGTCTTCTTTTGGCAGTAAACATTTAAAGCACTTAGCGATAGAGGAAGCGGGGAGCTGCTCCCAAGATTCCTTTTCCCTGGTCCAGATTCGGCTTTTTTGAAATGGTCCAACAGCTTCTTCGAATTTAATTTTATTCCTGTAATTGTTGACTTTGACACACCATACTTTTCAGCTAATGCAAATCCAGAATGTCCAGCATCTAGTTCCCGTAAAATTTTGCACTTATCTTTAATCGATAAAAATAGATGCAGTTTTTGTTTAGATGCCATTAGGTACCAATTGAGTTTATTTTACACACAAAACGAAAAAAGAAACACGAACCACACAAGACACAACTAACTGGAAAAATATAACTACGAACTGATCATATAACATCCATACCTACACAAATGGCAGTTGTTGTCTCTCTATAGCCTGCAGCTGCATTTACAACTGAAAGACAAATAACAGTTATTTAGTCCCTAATATCGCACGCAAAACGAGCAAGAGAAAAAAGAGAAATATAAAAACTTTTACAAAAAAATTCACATTTTAGAGGTTGAAAATTTCGGAAGTTCACATTATAGAGATGACAATGTAAAGTTTTGCCGATTCACATTTTAGAGAAATTCACATCATCGGTAATTCACATTATCGAGGGACTACTGTACTTGCTTGAAATTGTCAAATAATCTACGACTATTCGCCGAACAAAGAGAAAGCGGTGCTGCAATCAGTAAGAACGTGGTATATCTACCACCAAAACATTGGGAATCTCAATACCAGGTTTGTTTCGTGGTATACCTACCTACAAGCTTTTAACGTAGTATTGTAGTGACAGACAAGTGGTATAGAACATAGTATTGCTCTACCATGGTATCAATACCAGCAGTCTGTCCCCCACTTAAGAGATTTCTCCATGTCGCGATTTTTAACCCAAGAAATTGCATGAAAAAAGTTGTTTTGCTTCCCACGCCTTGAGGCTTTTCAAGCAGTCTCAAAATATCTCTATGAGTGGATATCCTCAACAGGTAGATAGACTGTCAAATTCATATCTTCTACCTCTCACATAATCAAAATCTACCAATATCACACACACACACCAATATCATACGCCCTATTCCAATATCTCACAGTTACACAGTCACCATGTATCTAGACTCAAATTTGTCGAATTTAATTCAACCGTCAAAATATTGCTCTCTGGGTTCAAAATAGAGAGTAAGACATCAAATCGAAAACTATAATAGGTCTATTCGCGTACCCTTTCAAAACAGCGAATTTTTACAAAAAGTTACGATTTTTTACGAAAACCTGGAGAATTTTTACGAAAATCACGGAGGACACGATTCGACCCCTGTTCGAGTACCGAGAATTTTCATAGTTTTTGACAAAAGAGAGCGCTCTCGAGAGAGTAAGAAATTTCCCCATGCTGCGAATTTTAGTGCAAGAAGTTTCTGTGGGCTAGTTTGTGAAAACTGTAAAATCTGCCAAATAGCTGTATATGTAATTTTTTGTTGGATTGTTCCTTCTCTTTCTATCGCGTACAATTGGGTTTGAGGTTTGACGTTAAAAAAAAATGGGCAACTCTTGTGGTTCAACGCGTTCGTTTACTTTTTCCTAATTTTACCTCTCTCTGAGAGAATTTTACCACCACTCGTGGAAATTTGACAAGCTGCGAATTTTGGTACGCGAACAGACCTAGTAGCTGGTTTCGGAAATCTCATGAAACATCAAATTTCTCCTGAGAGCGATAGCTCTGTTTTGGAGGCCATCTTTCTCATCATTAAGTCGAATACGCATGTTGACGAGGGGTGACATTTGTACAGAGTGATCTCGAACTAATTTTGAGTTCCTCTAATGCTTGCTGAAACTACATGTTTTTCAGACCTTGCTCTTCCTTTTTTCCTTTACTGTCTCCAAGAAGTTCTTGTCTACGTCGTTCTCGATTAAACACACCCATTTTACTTCCTGTACTTGCGCATCAAATATTCACTCTTTGGAGAAGTCAAGTCCTCTCATATATCATGTTCCACAAAAGCGTGTGTTCCCCTCAGTGGTGGCACTCACATTACCCACCGAACTACTTGTTCGCAATCTGATATGATGCCCCAAATGTGCCACCGTTCCGGTTTGCTCGAATGGAGCTCCTAGGCGCCGAATTGTCTTTAGGCTTGCAGCACAATAGACAATTTATTTAGACTAGTATCGCGTGTGGTCGAAATTCGACCGAGGGGAATTTACCTAACTTACGCATATGATTTTTTTTTTTTTTCTGAACATCTATTGCACAGTACCTTTCGAATGATATAAGTTTCATCATTCATTACAAGACTGTATTAACGTATTAGAAGAGATTATGTCAAATGTCATGTACCCAAGCTTGTAAATTGCAAACCACAAGTCAAATTCACGTTGGCTTAATGTTTGATCTGAAACCCTATGCTTCCTCGATATGGGCAACCGCCACCGCTGAGATGGCTTAAGAGCTAGCTTTACTTGGAGTGTTTATCTGAATTTCAGAAAACCGTTAAGTTTAACAAAATAAGAATTGAAGTCCGACGAGAAAATTCTGCAGAGGTGGCGGCAGTATTGTGAAGAACTTTTAAATGAACAGTTTCCCCGGCTATACTTTCCAAGAGCCACCCCTAACTGTGAAGAAATAGCCGACATTACAGTCGAAGAAGTTAGTGAGGCGGTCAAATACTCCAAAAAATGAAAAGCGGGTGGGCCAGACGAGATGCCCTCTGAGTTTTGGAAAAAGATGGGAGACATCGGGTTCAGATGGCTCAGAATTCTCATCTCCAAATTTGTGAGAGGTGACCCAATGCCGAATCAATGGAGGGAAAGTTACCTTCTCCCTGTATACAAAGGGAAGGGTGATACGCGAAACTGTGATAACTACCGTTCGATCAAGCTGATGTCACACCATGAAGATCGTTGAGCGGGTATTAGGTGGCCGACTGCGAAAAATAATACGGCTATCTGCTGATCAGTGCGGGTTTGTCTCGGGTAAATCAGCCACAGATGCAATCCAAAGTATAAGGATCATAATGGAAAAACATCGTGATTCCTTAAGAGATTTGCATATTGTTTTGGTTGACTTTGAAAAGGCATTCGACAGACAACCACGAGATCTGATATGGGTGGCGCTAAGACATCGAGGGGTTCCAGAAACCTATGTGCAGATGATCATGGACATGTACGAAAGAGCAAAGACAAGAGTAAGATGCCCCGCTTGGAGTAACTGAAGAGTTCCCAATCAAACTCGGGGTGCACCAGGGAAGCGTCTTACGTCCTTTGCTCTTTATTACAGTCCTTGATTATCTGCTTGAAGGTAAAGTGATGGACCCCAAGGTACATCAGTTATTCTTTGCTGACGATGGAGTGAGGATCCTACATCCCTGCAACGAGCACTTGATGTGTGGGTGGACGTTTTGGAGGGAAATGGGTATCGCATTAGTTCAAAAAAGACAGAGTACTTGTGCTGCCCGTTCTCTGATCCACTCAGGCCTATTCCAGACATTTATTTGAATGGAACAGTGCTTCCCAAGTGCGAAAAGTTCAAATATCTGGGATGTATGATCAATAGCAAAGCAACTTGTGATGACGACATCAATCACCGCGTAAGCGTAGGGTGGATGAAGTGGCGAGAAAATTCGGCTATCTTCTGTGACAGAAAAATGCCACCTAAGTTGAAGGGAAGGCTCTACACCGCAGTTGTGCGTCCAGCGCTCACATACGGTTCACAATGTTGGACGATGTACAAAAAGTATGAGAGTAAATTAACGGCAGCTGAGATGAAGATGCTTCGCATGACAGCAGGAGTGGCAAAGCTTGATCGAATAAGAAGTTCGAAGTTCCGTGGAAGCTTTCACATCAAGGAAACCATGGTTCAAAAGATAGAACGCGACCGGCTCAGTTGGTATTGCCACGTTCAAAGAATAGATCATTTGAACCCCGTTAAAAAGGCAATATCAATGCACGTTCCAAAGACATCGCGATGTAGGAAAGGCAGGCCTATAAACGCCTGGATCAGACCAATGCGACGACATCGGCATTTCATTGGCCTCAGTTACCGAGTGATCCAAAATCGGCAGGCCTGCCGATATTTTCTGAGGTCAAATAGGCGAACCCCACAGGCGGATTAGTAGAAATGCGGTGAAGTGGGAGGGTTATGATTCCCTTATTTTCGGATCATAACCTCGCTGATAAAAGGAAGAAGAAGAAGAAGAATTGAAGTCCGACTTGCCGATTATGGTGGTCATCTCAAAAGTTAACAGTTGGTCCAAATCTCGGATCCAAATCTTTCAGATCCATAAGTTTTTCTTTCTAAAGATTACGGAATATATTATTGATTATAGCAGATGGAATCCCATTCTCATAAAACGCTCTCTTAGCGACAACGAATTTTTAACAGTTCCCCATTCTCTATCATTTAGAAAGCCGGATATTCTCTAGAAATAGACCAACTCACTATCAATAGGATTAGCTCCGAGCTAAGGGCCAGAATCATCTTTTCTAAAATAGGACACTCATATGCCATTATCACATTTATTCAGACTTTTCCCGAACATGGCGTCTGTTGTAGTTTGTTTTCTTTCTTATGTTGTAGTTTCACTACACAAGGCTATGCTGAAGATCTCGTCATAATCATAAGATGCAACCATTGAGCAACTCTAATCTACCTATCGAAAACTGCCTCAAATAAAGTTTGGGACTAGTTCCAAAGGATGATCTTAGAACTAGTTTTGCAAATTTAGAGAGATTTCATAGCTTTCCTTGCTCTTTCTTTTATATTAGGTCCCCAGCTTAGCTTTCTGTCTACTATAAGGCTCCGATATTTGGAATTATAACACCATTTGAAAGTGGTTCCCTGAATGGGCAAGCTGTCGGCAGCCTGAAGCGAAAGCAGAAGTAATTGTAGTCAACTTGCAACCATCTGTCTGCATAAACGTTTAAATGAAAAGGACCTAATTCCGTAAAATTTTCTAAATTTGTTTCTCGGTAAATACGTATGAGCATTATTTTGGAGCAAAGTCCCAACAGAGCCAACTCGCAATGACCTAAATCTCACGAATTTATATGACATACAAACCAAATTAACTTAAAGTTGGCAGTTCGTCAAATCAAACATTTTAACGAATTCACTACGTCATTTTTAAACGCTGACAAAAAAGACGACAAACAGTTGCCAAAATACAATAATATTCTAAAACAAAAAAAAAAAACATTTTTTTTTTTAAATTCTTTTTACAGCTTTGGTAGGTTCTTAGTTTCTTTTTTTTTTTCTAAGTAATAGCAAATCCTGCAAAAATTGCTTCCACAATTGCAATTAACCCCTTCCTGTAAAATGAATTTCTCTTAAATTCCGTAGAAACACTCCAGTCAAATTAAAGAAAACACTCGCCAAATTTTGCATTAAGCTACGATTCCACTGGTTGATGACAAAAATTCGAGTCAATTGGCCGTTTAACGCTTAGCGTCCAAATACTTGTGTACGCGAATAGACCTGCTATATTACACAATTTGACACATTTGCTAAAAGTGTCAAATTTTTAATTGGTGTCAAATGATGTGAAACACTTCAGCGTCAAACGATTTGGAGCTATAAGGGGTGTTCACACGGTCCAACATATCTGACAGATATGGAGAAAATTTTATTTCCGAAAAGATATTCACGTTGTGTGGTTGTTCGCGGAAAATTAAACTGAAGTAAAAAAAATGCCTGTTTGCGAAATGTGGAATTCTGAAAAGAGTTTTCTGAAATATATACAGAAGTGTCCCGGTAACTTGAAAGATAGAAAGTGAAGAGTATAAAGATCGGTTTCTTCGTCTTCTAATATTTTATTTATCACAAGCGTACGTTCACCAACATTGAAATTCACTTGAAAAGTGAAGTCTGACGACATGTTTGACAATGTGAACGCTAACGTCATCGGTCTGTCCGTCATCCATCCGACCAAGTCTTTCAGATATGTTGGACCGTTGGACCGTATAAAAGTTTCATATTAACCTAAAAAAATGTTGACAGCCATTTTCACAAATTTATTTCATGGGCAGTAATTTGCATAAATTTAGCAATTAAATTTCAAAATGGATAAGGAACAACCTCTGGACTTCATTTCAACAGATTTTATACTGGAAAATGAACAGGATACGACTATTAAACAAAAACGTCAAACAGCTGAAGCGATAGCCTCATTGTGAAGAAGTGTGTCAAGAATCCCAAAAAGGAGGATTTTGTCCAAAATTGTTATGTAGATGTAGATGTATTATATGATTGGTGGGGTGCAAATGGGATAGATTGTGCCCCGAACTTTAGTCGATGGTTTGCTCGGTTTAGAGCACTTCATCTAGTCTAACTGCTTTGATGAACCGGAGTATCTGAAGCGGATCCAGCTAAGGTAGATCCGTTTCTGATGGAAGATGTGCTCTTAGGTGAAGTTTTCTTTTATGAATTAGTGCAGAATCTGCTTGTCAGGGTGTGAAGTCAATTTTTGCTAACTTAGGCATGTTCTACTTCTTTTTTAGTTGTAATTCCTCAGAATTTCTTTCACTTGTCTCAATCGGGGGAAATCACCCCAGCGCTTAATCCATTTCTCAGTTCTCGTATTTTGTGTGGTCCTATCCTACAAAAAGGTCCCTGCCTAAGGAACGGGATGTCTGAGCCCTTTCTTGTTAGTTCATCAGCTGTTTCGTTTCTCTCCACTCCTACATGTCCTGGTACACAGTAGAAAGTTGCTTTATTAGTCTGGCCCAGCCAGTCGATCTTGGTGAGGCAGTGCCATACCTCTTTCATTGCCTCTAACCCTCTGGAGTGTGTAATACCCCCTTTCTTTCTAGGCTGGCTTCCTGACCTCCTCAGGTTCGAACCCTTAGATTAGGAAGCACTGGTAACATTTTGCACCCGCGCCACAAAGGCCTCTTCTTAATGGGTCATCCAGTCCACGCGGTTTACCCCTGTTTGGTAGCGTAGGCAGTTTTTGGAGCCGGTCTCTTGCTTTCCTACTTTCTCTTTTCTACATTTCATCCCGGGAAGTGTATTCATTCCTATTTGGGGATCTGGGCCTCTGTATGCCGGCAACCTTTTGACGGGTTTAAGTGCTCGGATGGTAGCCTAATTCTGCTGCCACTTTTTCATACTCGTGGCTTGGAATGTGGTAGCGGCCGCTATTAACATTCCAGAGTTCTGATCGCAACTCTACGATTTCGATAAGCTGGCTAATTTTATAATCCGGTCAATTCCCTTTTTTATTATCGGCTCACTTGACACTTTGATTTTTCATAACATGATCAAACGGTGTAAAATAATGTCAAATCGTTTGGCAAAAGGTCAAATTATAGTGTGCTGTCAAATGGTTGAAATTTGTGTCATCTAGCGGGAGTCTATAATTAGTTAGTCCCAAATTTATGAGTACACTAGCTTAAGCCCGCCCGCTTCACCAGGCACACAAAAATGTCAAAGTTTTTATTTTTCAACGTTTTTGTATATTTTTTTTTGCCTATCACCTTTGTACCGTAATTACCTACATTAAAAAAAAAACCAACCAAATTGGTTGAAAATTACGGGCGGTAGAGGGAAACATACGCATTTTGGGAGTGGCAATGGTTTAGTGGTAACGTCGTCCATTGCCACGCTAATGGTTCATGGTTCAAATCCTGATGTCAGCAAGCATTTATTTATTTCTCATAAAATATATAAAGTCAGTTCGATCATTTGCAAAAGCTTGTGTGAACACTACTGCGAAGGCATAACGCTGGCAGTAGCTTGGTCATGTGGCTGGAAAAATTGTTCGCTCTGTTGATGATGATTTGCCCTTGACATCGATTATCGGGAAAAAAGTACTGTGAATCAGAAGCAATGACAATAATAGCAAAAATCTCCTCAGTTATCTGGACGCCACCCCCGGAGAATAGCTGAAGTATAAACATCTGAGCTTCAAGGATCACTACACCAAAAATCTTTCTCTCTCTCTCTCTATCCATCCTTTCCAACACCCGCACTGTGTGTAAACATGTTAAATAAAGGTATTCATAACCATTTGAGTGCGCGCAAATTATAAAAAAAAATAAATGTTGCCTCTTAGTTTTATATACTCGTACATAAGTAAATAGATGTCAGCCATTTATGGCTTTGATGTACAAAATTATTCATCAGGTTTCGCTGTTGTTCACGTTGCCGCTATTAATCAATTTCAACCTTGCTGATACCATCTCCTGCAAAACCGACAATTTTACTTGCACTTTACGACACTTTTTTTTTTTTCTTAGCAAAGAAGTGTTGGTATAACTTTTCACACCACTGTGTCCACAACTAGCATACTAATAACAGCTTGGCCTCTTTTTACGTTGTTCGTCGTCGTCCGTCTGTCACACAGAATCTTTTGTTTTGGCTTTTTCGCTCCCCCTCTATCGTTTCAGTTTCTATTTTAAGATTTTCGTCTTTCTTTTCAAAAATAGCAAAATCCTCTCCCAAAAATAAAAATAAAAATCGAAAATATTTATCACAAATGCGAAACGAAACGGGGCGCGTTCATTTGCTTTTTGAATGAAGCTGAAGTCGAAGCCTCACAAGTGCACACTTTCTGCCACCCCTTTCTTCGTGTTATTGCTGTTGTCTCCTTCTGTCTTTCTCATATTTTTTTTTATGCTTTCTCCTGCATTTTCCTCGCACTCTTCTCATATGAGTTGTTTTATTTCATTGTTGTTGTTGCTCAAGTAGACCTAGTGATTTGCGAGCTCAAGTGTCACCTAGAGTGATTTAGTGTGAAGTTGGAAAGACTTTATTTTAATTAAATTAATTACACGACGCATTTTTCTATGTGTTGCGCTGCTTCACATACACCAAAATTAAAAACCAGAAAAAACCTCCACAGGGAGGTGTTGACATCAGAAAGAAATATGTGCTAAATGTCCACTTGGTCGACAGCTTTATGAGCTCATCAATCATTTCCAGCTGTCAAATGAAGTAAATTGGGATAACCTTCCAATATGGGGAATCAATAGACTGCTGGAGAGTATGTTGTTCTTTCAGTTCGACGACAGCAGCACACTGGTCAAGTGCAGCAAGCCCACAAAGTTCCTACATGGTGATGATTCATTGAAAATTTTCAAAAAAGGGGAACATGCATGCATATGTGAAGGCTTCTGGGGAACTTCTGTATCAGGGTGACATAATTGTAATAAAGAGCAATTTTCCGAAAGAGCAAGACTGCTTTCAGTCTTAATCTGTCGAGGTTTTGCAATAAACTCCCGCTGTTGGATAATTTCATGACTGGACCATACTACTAATGCGAAGCTAGGGTATAATTCGTCTAGCAAACAATCAACTTCAACAAATGAATCTATGGTTTTGTGATGAAAAAGTTTCTCCAAAGATTTATGACGTTCTTAAGAGATATTCAAACTATAAACGATGAAATTAACACTTTCTGCATACAAAATAGAGTTGCTCACCCCACAGAAGGCGCAGCTATAAAATTTATGGTATCTAAGTGTCTTATCTGAAAGCTTATTAATCTTAGCTACAAACTTAGCACTTAATTAGTTATCTTATCGCAATATTTGTTTTTCTTGGAATTTACAAATTTAGCTTTGTGACAAATGAAGTAGTAAAAGGTATTATCAGGCACTTAACTTGTTTCCCTTCTAGATGGACGGATAGCTAGGGGGTTTAGAAACTTCGTGTAATATGTAGGTAAGCGCATGTGAAATGCACAAACGAATGATAGAAAATAAGAACTGGAAAGAGCTAACCTTTTTAGGGGACTTCCCGAACTAAGTTAGGCAAAAACACTCCTAGGAAACTTTAACTGACGAAGGTCTAAAACATGCATCCGCCTAAAAGGCTAACAAGCAGCGTTAACTGCACGAACACCACAGGCAGTTAGACTAAGTTAATAGGTGGACAAGCCTCTCTAGGCGGCTAGATCATTAGCCAGCTGTTTCCTGTTGCGCGAGCCAAGTTGGTTGAAGTCTCTTTCCAATTGTTCGCGCCACCTTCTACCGCGACGTCTCTCGGGAATAGATTTGAAGACTTCAGACCGGAGCGTTAATGTCTATCCATTCTAAATGTCCTAGCAATCTTAGTCACTGTACGCATATTCTTTTGGTTAAGTCGATATCTCTGCACAGCCCATACAATGCCTTATTGTAACTTCTCCTCCACTCTTCGTCTATGCAGACGGATCCATAATTCACTTGAAGAACCTATCTCAAAATAACCAAGGGAATCTTCCGACTTCGATAGGGTCTATTCTCTGTGTCATATAGCGGGACTGAGATCGTTAGGGTCTTGTACACGCCTACCTTTGTCGTTCACTCAGTTGCCTTTTTAATCCAAAAAAACAGCGATTGGTGAGATTAATTCTTCGTTTGATTTCCGCACTGATGGCATTGCTTGAGTTTATATCGGAGCCTAAGTAGACAACTGAAAGTCCTTAACTAACTGAAAGTTGTGACTGCCTATCGTGACATTCTGTCGATGTTCGTTACCCTATTTTCTTGACAGCATGTACTCTGTTTTGCCCTCGTTCACAGTTAAACCTATTTTTGCCGCTTCTGCTTCAATACTCATGAACGCATCATTGACATCACGCTCTCTTCTCCCAATTATGTATGTCAATGTCGTCCGTGTAGGCGTGTAATTGTAGAGACTTTTGAAATATTGTGCCTCTTATGTTGGGCTGTGAGTTGCGCATAATACTTTCAAGTACGATGTTGAAGAAATCGCATGACAAACCGTCACCTTGCCTAAATCCTTTTTTGACATCAAAGGGGTCCGCAAGGTCGTTACCAATCTTGATCAAGCAGCGTGAGTTTTCCATTGTCATCCTGCATAGACGGATAAGTTTGGTAGAGATGTCTAAACTTAAAATACTTTGTATAGCTCTTTCAGACCTATAAGTTTGACATCCTTCTTACTGAAAAGTATGGAGAGACTGGTAGAATTTCACGTGCGCAAAGTTGCTTTGAAACTGCATCCACTATCGGAGATGCAGCATGCCTATCAGCGTGGGAAATCCTGTGAGACCGCACTTCAAAATCTAGTGGCCAGAATTGAATGCGCGCTTGATAGGAGAGAATACGCGATGGGTATCTTCATCGACATTGAGGGTGCTTTTGACAATGCGACTTTTGACTGCATGTGCGACTCGGCCAGACAACACGGGGTAGATGAAACATTAGTGTTGTGGATTAAAGCAATGCTAATGAATAGAACGTTGGTAGTGGATGCGGATTGTGGCCAATATGTTATGACAGGGGTAAACAGGGGTTGTCCGCAAGGTGGCGTTCTGTCTCCATTGTTATGGTGCATGGTGGTCGACTCTCTGTTGAACACTCTAAATAGTTCTAACGTCTACGCTCAGGCATATGAGGATGATGTCGCCGTACTTTCTGTCGGGCCATGCCTGGCGACGGTCTGTGCTAATGCGCAGGCGGCTCTGGACATGATCGATGAATGGTGTACTAGGAGTGGGCTTTCGGTGAATCCTCTTAAAACTGAGGTTGTTCTTTTTACGAGAAGGAGGATTTTGACCGGTCTGACTCAGCCAGTACTAAAAGGCGTCACCATTCGCATTTCCAATGAAGCCAAATATCTGGGAGTGATTTTACATAAGAAACTTCATTGGTCCAAACACGTCGAGTCGAAAACATCCAAGGCGCTCTCAGTCTTCTGGCAGTGTAAGGGTGCTTTTGGCAAGACTTGGGGCTTATCACCGAATAAGGTTCTCTGGATCTACACGGCTATGATAAGACCATTCCTCGCATATGCGTCGGTTGTTTGGTGGAAGGGGCTCTCGCGTAAATATGTGGTTGCCTTTTGTGCGAAACTCCAAAGAACGGCTTGTCTCGGCTGCTTGGGAGCTTTCCCGAGTACGCCTGGCTCTGCTCTAGACGCTTTGCTGAACTTACCTCCCCTTGATACTTATATCATGGGTTGCACTATCAAAGCCATCCATCGTTTTAGGCGAGGCGGTTTTTGGTATACTCCACACTGGAACTTTGATGAACTTGCGCGACATTTATCTTACGACTCCTGTCTTATGGATATGCCGTCTGATGCAATGACACCAGAACTCCAGCTGATGCGCAAATTCAGAGTCGACTTTCCTTGTGTCCAGGACTGGCTTCGGTCAGAGTCTGAGCCGGGAATGGAATGTAGTCGTATTTTCACGGACGGTTCCAAAACCAGTCAAGGGTCTGGCGCTGGTGTCTTCGTGGAAGTCGACAACATTAGACTTCACTTCTCGTTAGGCAAATATGCGTCTGTTTTCCATGGCCATGAATTATGTTGTGAAGAACAGGTGGAAGGGACGTAGCATTTGTGTCTGTAGTGACAGTCAGGCTGCGCTTAAGGCCTTGCTTAACCCTTTAACCACTTCCAAAATAGTTCGTGAAACCAAAAACTCTTTGAACTCGGTCGCAAGGCTGAATTCTCTGTCTCTTATCTGGCTCCCAGGTCACACTGGGATCTTGAGGAACGAGATCTCCGATGAGATTGCTAGACAAGGCTCAGAGGAGGCTTTCTCAGGTCCCGAACCCGCGTTGGGTCTTCCAGCGTCTTCGGTTAGGGCTTCCATTGACGATTGGGTCTCTCACGAGCACAATTGTGTGTGGCATGACTCTCCAGGTTGCAGGTTGACTAAACGCATGCTCCCGGACGTCTGTAAGAAATCAGCGGCATTCTTGCTGTCTCTCAGCAGAAAAGACTGTAGACAACTTATCGGCGTCTTGACAGGCCACTTCGCTTTTGCCAAGCACCTTAACGTGTTAGGCTTAAGTGACACTACAATCTGCGACGCTTGTGGAGAGAGCGACGACACCGCGGAACATTATCTCTGTGAGTGTCCGGCCTTTGCTCGTATCAGGTGGCAGATCTTCGGTGCGGATGTGGTGAGTGCTGGTACTGTAAGCTCCTCATCACTGAAGTGCTTGCTTGGCAAGGGAAATTCCAGTAAAATGGGTAAATCAGGGTTTGCTCTCTGGCAGTACAATGGACCAGTTTTGTCTGAGTGCTCCAGTCGAGTGTTTCCTATCCCGACAAAAAAAAAAAAAAAAAAAAAAAAAAAAAAAAATAATAGCAGCTCTTTTAGATATATATGTGTACTGTCATAGGCGGTTTTGAAATCGATAAAGAGGTGGTGGGTATCGATTTTCTGTTCCTGGGTTTTTTTTTGCAAGGTCTTTCGTAGTGTGAACATTTGGTCGATGGTAGACTTTCCTGGTCTAAAAGCGCACTTATATGGACCAATTTGGTTGTTTATAAATGGTTTTATACGTTCACACAACACGGTAAGCGATGTTTAGGAGATTGATTTCCCTGTTTGGCGCAGTGTAAGGTCTCCTCTCTTATGAAGATCGGCCAAACGATTCCAAAACTCATCGCGCGTACTTTTGTCCGACCATATTTTAACAGATGAGCTGGTATATGCTCCCTACCAAATTATCTCCCTCTGCTTTGAAGAGTTCGGATCGAGTGGACGGAAGTGTTGTCCATCATCGCCCAGATTGAACACGTTATTCGCCTGACAGCGGAATTTTGGTCATAGTCGCTACTTAACAGTCTACAGAAGTGTTCCTTCCACATCCTTAGCAGCGACTGCGATTCTACTACTAGGTGCTCATTTGCGTTCCATAGGGATTGGAATCTAAATTAAAAAATTGTGGGGAAAACTGTGGGAGTCCACCAGATATAATGAATAAACTTTAGTTTCTGGTGAAAACTAAACCTAACGAGTTGATCCAGCCTGAGTACAGCTCCAGTTAATTCATATAGGGACATCACCGACCTTCGCACTGCAGTTAACCCCATCACAATTCATTTATTGCAATAGAGACCAAACTAAGTAGCATTCCCTTCGAACTATACTGCAAAAGTAGGGCAGCTAGAATTACAAAACCAGCTAAGTGACACTAAGCTCTGATTACCCATAGTCGTACATCCATCTCGACTTTTTGAGAGGCAATCAGATAGATTCCAAATGGATACTAGTTTTCAATAGAAGATCACGGTGATTTTCTGGCAGAAACGACTATGTAATCCGAAAAGTCACTAACAAGTAACAAAGTGGGTGCAATGTGGTCTGTTGAATGGAAAATTAATATACAAATTTGTAATACAACTTATAGGTATTTCATTTGTTTACCTACGCTTCCTCAGTTTCCATTTTATATTTTTTTTTATATAAAAAATATAAAAGAACAGCTGAACAGACAGAACTGTGCTGCCAAGTCTAGAGTTTTGTTTTGAAATATTTAGGCATGCATTTTATTTATTTATTTCGCATGGAAGAGTACAAAGAACGCAGTATAACGAATAAGTTAACAAAGTAAAATAAATTATACAATTAAAAGTCTTGCGAAGGATATGAAAGTTATATTATAAAATTGCACAATATTTCTATTTGTTCAAATATCAATACCTATTTAAATTCTGCAGCCATTCAATTGCAGTTGGAGTTGCTTCGTAGAAATTCGCAGGGCCGCCCTGATATGCTCGAATGCTGCATTCTTGGACAATGTGCTTTATAGTTTGTCGGGCCGCTCCACAATCGCACCCTGGAGAGTCAAGGATGTCCCTTCGATATAGAGAATCAGCACATTTACCAGAGTTTGTTCTAACCCTATTTAGTTTTGACCAGATGCGTCTTGGCAAATCGAAGCCAGGGAGCTTAGAGGATGGGTTTGAGATATAGGCCATTGTATTATGCCCAGAGGATGACCAAGTTCTGTTCCACTCATCTTGGATGTTAAAGCCGCTTGCAGCTAAGACTCCTGCATGTTTTATAGCGGGGTTCCTCGACTTAAGTCTCGGTTGTGTGTGCTGCAATACACCAATATCAAAAAAAAATACACCAATATCATCGTGTGTAATTAAATCTGAATTCGCCAAGATTTTTCTATAGTCTCTCAGGGCTGAGTTTGAACGACGAAGATTAGGAGGTGCAATATTGCAGAGAATTGGGAGCCAGTGAACCGGGGTGGATCGAATTGTGCCGGATATCAGTCGCATGGTGGTGTGGAGCTGAACGTCGATTTTGTTGACGTGGGCGCTCCTCAGCCACACCGGGGCACAGTATTCTGCGACACTGTAGACTAGCGCAAGAGATGCAGTACGGAGCGCGGTACCATTTGCGCCGCACGAAGATCCCGTTAGCTTTTGAATGATGTTGTTTCGAGTGCGGAGTTTAGCTGCAGCATTAGAGAGGTGTTGCTTGTAGGTTAGTGACCGGTCAAGAGTGACACCGAGGTATTTGGGGTGGGGATTGTGCCTCAAGACAGCATTGTTGAAAGAGACTGTAAGATTCACATCCGGCAGCTGGCTCGTTAGGTGGAAGCCGCAAAGTAAGATCCCAGGGTCCGGAGGTCCTCGTTGAGCGTTTCTTCAGTGCATGGGATGGATTTGTGTTGGGTAGCTATCGCAAGGTCATCTGCATATCCATACTTCCTTGAGGAAAGTTCAGGCAGGTCGGACATGTATAAATTAAACAGGATTGGAGCCCAAACTCCAACTGAAATTAAACTGATCCATGCGGGAGCCCATTGTTAAGCTTCTTAATTTTGCTCTGTTTTCCGTCAATGAAGACTTGTAGTATCCGATTCGTCATGGTGTTGTTTATGAGCTGTGCTATCGTCAGGCAGGGTATGACTTTTAGAAGTTTATACATAAGTCCATCCCTCCAGACAGTATCGTATGCAGCTGTCAGATCGACAAATGCCACAGAGGTCTTAAGGCCCTTTTCAAAGCCAGCCTCGATATGCTTTGTCAATGATAGCACTTGGTCAGCGCAGATTCGTCCAGGCCGAAAGCCAGCTTGTTCGATGGGGAGAGCTTCCTCAATAATGGGACCGATGCGATTCAGTAGCAGTCTTTCAAGTAATTTATAGCACGTGCTTAAAAGTGCAATAGGGCGGTAGCTTTCGGCTGGATGTTTCGGCTTATTGGGTTTCAGGATTGCTAAAATCTTAGTTCCTGTGTCCAAAATGTTGCTATAAAATTTAGATAACCATCTTCTTGTGTTAGTGCCGGCGTGAATAATGAATTCTGGAAAGATCTCATTAAATCCTGCTGCTTTCCCGCTTTTCATTGATTTTATAGCATTGTCGACTTCATACGTAGAAAAGCTATGTGAGAATGTGGACGGCACAGGTGTATTGCGTTTAAGTTCCCGCAATGCACATCTAATTAATTTTGTATGCACTTTGTCGACAGGCGCGCGAGAGAGGTCTACAACGCGGTTCGCTATTGCGTCTGGGCTTATAGGAGTTGCGTCTGGACTTATAGGAGTTGGTGAGGCTGATGTTGAGTTGCTGGCTCCAAGTTTGCAGAGTAGGTTCCACGCCTTACGGCTGGAATGTGTCAAGTTCATTCTTTCCACCGTTGACAACCACTTCTGTCTACGGCTCTCGTCAAGGGACCTTAGTAATCTGTCAGCGATGTTAGGGCTGCCAGTATCTTTAAAATCCTTGGACAACAGTTCGTTTTCCTCGTACCATTCAGGGATATATTCTTTGCGGTAGCACCGTGGAATGTGTTTTTTGGCAATAGATAGGATGATGCCAACAAATCTATCATAGTTTTTTGCTGACGGAGGGACGAAGCGAAGGCAGGCATCGACTACTCGGCTGAAACTGTTCCAGTTAGCTTTGTTAAAATTCCAACGAGGCCTTGGGAAGGAGTTTATTAATGGGATTTGTATCCCAATTTCAACGATGACTGGACGGTGCTGGCTATGTGGGAAGTTCGGGAGTACAGTTCTCGCAGCAAGGACTGGGTGGTTATCAGAGTTCTTGGTGACAAAACAGAGATCAGGGTTGTAATCCTTTTTCCATCTCCGAAAATAAAACGTGGCCTTATCTTTAGCATTGAATACTAAATGCATGTTGTTGTTATCGGCCCAGTCGACAAGTTTATTTCCATTTTCGTCGTTTGTGCTATACCTCCAGAGATGGTGGTGGCTATTGAAGTCGCCTATGTAGACTGTTGGTTTATCGTAAGTTTTGAGAACACTGTTTGGCCAAGAAATTCCGGGGGGCTTATATAGGTTCACTATGTAGGTCCCAGCTGTATCTATGGTTACGGAATAAACACAATCTTCGGAATTTGAGCTAATGACTTTAACTTGGTCAAGGTCGTTTCTTGCATATGTTGAGACACCATAAGTAGGATGGAATATAGAGCCGATCACAGAGTACCCGTGGATGATGCCTCTTGACTGAAGTTCAACTTCTGATGATACGTGAGTTTCTTGAATGGCTACAATGTCAAATTTGTTGCTTAGAAGTAGCTATTGTACTTTATTAGTTTATTGCTTGTCTTTGTACTAGTAGCCAGGAGAGATTAACTGGTTTGGCTTCCGAGTTGATAGATCTTTTAACGTTACCCAGGGTGCACCACGAGGAGGCGATCTATCATAGCACCCCTAGGCATGCATGATACCTTATAGCTTATGATTCAACCGCGTCTTATTTTAGTGGGAGTGAAGCTGTGAAATTAAAATTTCCTATTCAGATAGACAGACTTTCCTTAAAATTGGTTTATCTTTTTAAGATAACGCCCCCAAAAAGTAGGCGCGCTTTTGTGTCTTTTTGGAAAAGTGGACAGACGGTTTTCAAAAATGTTTACATTTCTATTGCTTTGGACTCTCAGAAAACCATATGTGGAATATCAGATTCCTAAGCCGAAAAATAAGGGACCGAAAAAGGTGACAGACGAACTGACGGACGGATGGACTGGGCTTAGTCGATTCGTGGATCGGCGGTACCATAAATAATATCAGCACATAAAATTGGGTTTACCTGGAAATCCTATTAACCACTCGTTCTTTCAGAATTGAAAATGACTACGGTTTCATGATGATGGTGATGATTACAGGTTTATATGGACAGTAAGGTATTCATTAGTGCTATGCAGTCAGCTGTATTTACTAAGATCGATGCTAGTTACGCTCTCTGGCCCGTCTTTGGTAGGTAAGACTAGTTGCAGTAATGCAAGAATTGTTTCTGGCATTGTTCCATTCCCTAGTATGATGCTGAGCATCATAGAGCAATTCATAATAACTAAGCACGGCTGATGCTGTCCTGAAATAGAGTACCTGGCAGAAGAATGGTTGCTTTTGACAATTATTTCTCCGAAGAGATGGAAAACTTGCCAAAAATTAAGTTGGAGCCTTTAGGTTCTCATGTAGTAAACTAAGTTTCACTTCTCCCACTTATTCAAATCTTTGATTTTTAAATAACACGGTTTGCTGAACTAACATGATGCTTTGAGTGTGTTTTTAAAGCTTAAAACGTTCACAGCCATGTCCTCAATTTTATGTATCTAAGTATTCCAGACCTTCAAAGATAATTAAACTCATAAATCTGCATCTTTTGAATTTAACAAATTTATTAGCTTCAGGACGTGTGCAGTATCATCAATCTTTGCTAAAACCATTAAATGTGTGGTAAAACCAGTAACTAATTCCTTCACATTCCATTCATTCTACTGTGAAGAATTTCGAATGGAAAAAACCAACAAAAATGAATAACATCTCCCATCAGTTGCGAAATTCCATGGTGCAGTAAAAATCCTGTTCACTGTGCTTATGTTCCACTTACACCAATCTTTGTGGCTTACCAAATACCTTGAATACCGCGACCAAACACCGTGATGACTTTTATTGTTTTTATTTGCGTAAACTCTTTCTATTTTTTCAACCTCAACACCAATACACTCAGGAAAACTTGACCTCATTCGGGCACAGACATCATCCTCCAACCAACTGCATTCGTAAACCACCTCCTTCTCTGCTGCACTTCTCCACACCACTGTTAAAAAAAAAAAAAAAAAAAAAGTGACGGACGAAAGTACTCTTGGGTGCACTCTGCGTGTATAAAACCAAAATCGTAATCAACCAAAGCGTCTGCATCCAGAAAGTTACAACCTTGAGAACCGACAGATACTGTATCTCGAACTAAATGAATTCAAGTTGAAGTTTTTTTTTTTTTCTGTTTAGCTGCTGGTAGTGGTAATGGCAGCTGTTACACAGCTATATAATATATAGCAAAAGTCCAGTTAGCAATGCCATGCCAATACTATAGTGGTAAGAATCGACAAGAAAGGACAACAGTTATTTTCGTATGACGTCATTCTGATTCATTGAATACTCCCAACATGGGATACGGTTTGTATGAGTAACTGTAATCGTAGTGTATCCATAGTTTTACATGGTCACCACCGATGCTTCTATATATCTGCGAGGGGGGCACACCATCCCTGAGTGGTGGGGTATATATAACAAGCAACAGAAATGAAAATCGTAATTTGTTGGCAAAAAGCAAATAAATTCGTGAACAAGAAGCAGAATAGACTAAAGTTAGAGCCAGCGGGAAAAACCTTGGAAAATATCCACTCAATTCGAATATCTGTGATTTCTCATTTTCATTCATTGGACGAGAAGCTTTTTTTTCAGTTCTTTTTCGTTTATTACTCCGGGTATTTCATCAAATTAAATTGAAAAGATGAATTTTAAAGGAGATTTCTGTCAGGAATTCAGAAAATTATTTTGAAATTTTTTATCTTTTGTTTTGGTTGGTTGAGATGGCTGAGAAGATGAAGTGGTGGAGTACTTAGGGAATTAGTTTTTTGATTCAATGCCAATGCTGAACATTGTATAAATGTACTTGTAGTTAGTTAAACAAAGTTTGAAACAGCAATCGATATGGACTATTCGTGATGATGTTGTACAAGGATTCCAATAAGTTGAATGCGATCATGGCTGCATGATGCACTCATCTTCTTCTTCTTCTTCCTTTTATTAGCGAGGTTATGATCCGAAAATGAGGGATCATAACCCTCCCACTTCACCGCATTTCTACGGATCCGCCTGTGGGGTTCGCCTTATGATGCACTCATATCGTAACGATTCGCTCCGTTTCGGTTAGGTGTATTGTTTCTTAATCGAGAAGCTTTACTTTGCCGGGATTAAGCTTCAGCAGATTAGTGTGCTGATGCGTGTCTTAAGAAGGCGTGATATCCACATTCTACTCGGTTCCACTGTGCGTCAGTCGCAACAATAGATCCTATATAGAGAAACTTGATGGAACTTTCTGTCTGTTGACCAGTAATATGTGTGATTGATGACTGAATGTTTTTTGATGCTTTCATTTTCAGACACTATGCTTCATTCTTCAAATTTATAGAACTCTTCTCTGCAAATGGATTGTCATATTTGACAAGCAAACATAGTCCGATGTTTAAAGTCATGGGCTATCGTATTCCATTATTTACTTCAATCAATAGAAGGCAAATATCGTTAATAACAGCGGTTTTAGTGTATATCCTTATCCTTCCTCGCACTTCACGATTGTGAAAAATGCTACACCTTGTGCTCTCATGTGTAGCCCTTAACTCTAAGCCTGCCTGATCGATATCGAGTGTTAAACCTAGGAGTTCTTCGATTCGCTTCTTAAATTTTGTGAGCTATTTTTTTTTTAAAAGCAGAAAGAACACAAATTTTTCTCCAATTTTCGCACTTAATTACGATGTCATTTCAATTTCAATTTATTATTAACTAACATTAGGGTTGTCATTTTCCAGAAAGCTATCATTTCTTCTCCAGAGAATCTCTGACTGCGCTGTTCTTACGCAAAAGGATTCTGTGTAATAAGCTACTCGTATATACTAGTAATAATATTGGATTGGAGTACTAGTATGGTGACCCGCCCTGGAGAAGAAGTTCAACCTATCCATAATGGATTACCGGTGCACCGAGAACTTCTCTCACAGCGGCACTCCAAACCATGCTCCACCTACTTCCGATTGACATCGTCAGTTAACAGTTGTCTATCAGCTCGGCAATAAGACAGAGGCTCCTAGCGATGCAAGGAGCAACGCACGGGACACGCCAAAATACTTTCGATGCACTGTCATCACTCCAATTCCATTGACCATGACTTTAACAGGGGCCACATGCACTCAATACCGGACAGAGCTGACTGAACGCAACGCAGTGTCCTATACAACGAATCGCTGTCAATTTCCACGGACGGGTCCAAATCCAATGACGGAGTCGGTTCCGGAATCTTCTCAGAAGACCTGGACAAACACCTCTCTTTTAACCTTCCAAACTATTGATGCGTTTTTCAAGCCGAAGTTATCGCGGTTCGCCAAGCCGCTGACTGGCTGGCGCCTAGTACACTATCAACATCGGATATTGTTATTTACGTCGACAGTCAGGCAACCGAGCGCTAGGAGTAGTGAAAGACTGCCGCGTATATCTTAACGAGATTGCTGATCTGTATAACCTCGCCCTTTGCTGGGTACCAAGCCACTGTGAAATACCGGTGAATTGTGCAGCTGACGAACTGGCTGGACGAGGTTCCTCTGCTACAAACAACATAAGCATTACTGACATCGAAGCGCCAGCGTCTTATGCTAAGCACCTTATTCAATCACATCTTATGCACACGGAGAAAGTGGCCATTCACCGATGGCAACTTCTAAGCCAATGTAACACCGCCAGATAACTTTGGTCAACACTTAACAAATCTAGCTCCATCGGACTTCTGAAACACAAGAGAGGAACCCTCTCCAAAATAACAAACATTCTCGCCGGAGACTGCGTCATAGGAAAACATGTCCGAAGATTAGGAATCCCCTATAACGACTTCTGCAAAAGCTGTAGGGATGAAGAGGAAGAAGAGACCATACCTCCTATGCGCTTGTCCTCCGCTCACCAACATTAGGAAGGCCACTCTGGGTGAAAACTCTTTTCAGTGATCTAAATGATCTCAGCAACGCCTGCATGGCTAAAATCAACTCTTTCATACAAGCAATGAACCTATTTCTGGTCAAAGTGCATCCTCATCGAGGCCCGATCCTAGCCAACCATATATGTACTCGTACTAGTAATAAGATAGAATCAATTTTATTTTCATAAGAATTGGAAGTAAAATCAAGAAGAGTTGCATTCCTTCTTAAGTTTATTTCCAGTATCAAATAGGGTTCCACGAGGCAAACTCTGGAGTGTTTTGCAGGAGTATGAGATTGATGGTTCCCTGTTAAGGGCGATTCAGTCTTTATATACAAACTGTAGAAGCTGTGTTCGGATAAACGGTGTTAAATCAATACCTTTCACTGTGGTCGTTGGACTCCGCCAAGGGTGCGTTTTGTCACCTCTCCTCTTCATTGTATATATGGATTGGATGTTGGAGCGCAGCCGTGGCGGGGAATGTTTCAAAGTGGCAGACCTAAGGATTAGTCATCTGCTCTTTGCGGATGATTTAGTCATCCTTGGATCCTCTCAAACCGAACTTCAACGCTCTCACTCAGGTTTGTAGCCGTTTGTGATGATACTGGAATGAAGATCAACGTGAACAAATCGAAAGTAATGGTCGTTTCCAGAAAGCCCATTCAGTACACTCTACATGTTATTGGAGTCCCACTGAAGCAGGTGGATAAGTTTAAGTACCTCGGGGTCTTATTCACGAGTGATGGGAAGAGCAATCCTGAATTATCCTGTAGAATTGGTCAGGCTGGATCAATTTTGAGAGAGCTTGGCCAATCTGTTAAAAGGAAGGCCGAACTTAGTGTTCAATCTAAGCTATCGGTTATTAACTCTGTGTATGTTCCAACTCTCACCTATGGTCATGAAATTGGGGTAGTGAATCTTTCTCTGTCTGTTTTTTTGTTCATTTTACTTCGTGCAATCATGTAATTGTAAGCGTAAGTTAATATTGGAAGAAAAAAGGAAATAGTTCATTACCGAAATAGTTTTATTTTTCCACCAAATCCTTTGGAATAGGATGGAAACGAATTTGCGGTCAAAGGAAGTGGTGAAGCAAAACGAGAGAGAGGGAGTTTTCTCATTTATTTCTAATTGCTTAAGTCCCCTTTCACATACATCCGGCTTTGGACACGATGTCGTGTACTCGACTGGAAGTGTACGAGAGTGTTGACATTTTTTCAGCGTCGATCAAATGCCGGATGCACACTTTTTGTCGGCCTATTTCGCTCTTGACTTTCAGAATTTCACACTACATATTTGGCATCGTATATACGACGTCGGATACAAAAAGGTTCATACTTATCCGATATCGGACTTAGAAATTTCTGCTTATAGGATTAACTGTATGTCATTAGTTAACTACCACCTTCCGTACTTTGATTCAATTTGGTTTCCAAACTCGTATAGTATTCTTATGCTCTGTCCAAAAATCATAAAATTTAAGCGGTGCGGTGTACTGGTGAGATATGAGTTGGTAAGGACCAAAAATCGTAAACTCAAAAATACCAAGAATCTCTCAATTTGGTCTATTTCTGAGAAGGTCTCAAACGAATAGAATAGACTTCTAACTCAAGAATCGCTGTGCAAATATTGGCGTTATCCCGTTCTGCACAGCAATATTTTTTGATTCAATTCATTAGCATTTGATGGGTGATGTTAAGATATGACTTATTTATTGATACTAGTTATAAAAGTTATTAGAGCCAAAAAACTGCCGATCAATTAAGGTTTGCCTATATCGGATACCAAAACGTCCTACACAATAATTCAATATCTATCTTTACGGGCGGCTCTAGGAGTTGGTACTGATATCTTCTCAGCAAATATGGACTTACACCTATCCTTCAACCTACCATTGCAGTGTTTTCTCGACCGAGGTCAATGCTATTTAATGCAATCTACCTTACATTGATGTTCAGTCAATCAGATCTCTCGCAGCTTACTCAGTAAAATATAGGGCAGTACAAGACTGCTGCTCATCTCTGAACGAAATAGATGGAAATTGTGCGGCTGATGAATTAGCTAGACAAGGCTCACTTGATATAAACACCCACCTCTTAAACAATGTCAATCCAGCAATGTCATTTGGTAAGAGCCTGACTTACGTCGAAACAGTAAATAACTCTAGATCTCTAGAACAAAAGTCCTGCTGCGACATTCTAGAGACAGCATATCTATGCTCGCTAAGGACATTTTTGTCGTGTATCTGATATCGGATAAGTGTAACGCTCTCATTGAGTGAACTCCGAATATGTGCGAAAAGCACCAGAAATCGTTATGTGTAAAAACGGTCTTAGAGTAGAAGTAGAGCCTAAGACTCGAGGATCAACATACGAGTACATACATATGTATATGGCAGAGGGTCACCAAAAATGTGCATTAAAAAGAAAAAAGTTATACTTACTATAATATTTACTATTTATTTATCATTAAAGTAGACTCTCAACGTTTAGGTTCTATATCCAGCCCATCACCATAATGTCACGAGTAGTTAGGGGGTTTACTATATCGAGTTGAGTGCTAAATGGAACGGACATAGAGAATTTCGTGGTGCGTTTTAGCATTTCATCATCCAGTTTCACCTGACTCATCGACATAAATAAATTATCTTTGAAAATTAAAACACTTTGTGGGTTCAATGTCCATATTACTCGTATCTGTATTACCAGGAAGAGTTGTATTTTCGGCGTAAATTGATTCTTGATCACAATGAATGCGCTTCGTTTGGAGCAAACACTTCTCATAATATAATTGCACGACGCGACGTGCTGAATAAAATAAAACATTTTGAAAGGTAAAATTATAACCAGAGACCCATTATTATTATCATTTGTAAAGGGTTATCTTGCACTGCGATCTAATGGCCTATTGTGCCCCTGATAATACCTTGAAGAGGTTCGTTCCCTTATTAGAGTTCCCTTTGCATTATAATTCCCTTGGAATTGTGTTTGAGGGTCATACACTCTAATTTCGCCTTGGCAAAAATATTCAATCCGGTTTCTCTGAGGAATCTGAGAAGAGAACCTATGGTTGGAATATCTTCTGATATTTGGTACTTGCTCACATATTTCAGTCAATGCCCCACAGGACTCCAGAAGATGTTCCGGAGTCTCGCTGAACTCATTGCAGAATCTGCAAAGGCCTTCATCTGTTATACATAGTTTCCTTACATACTCCCTGAGTTTGCGATGCCCCGTTAAGAAGCCTTTTAGGATGCGTATGTTATTCTTGCTAAGGCAGATAGATGCATGCTTCGAATCTTTTGCGTTTGCAGCATCGCAGATGCCCTTGACATCGGTTATCGGGAAAAAAGTACTGTTAATCAGAAGCAAAGACAATAATAACAAAAATCTCCCCAGTTATCTGGACGCCACCCCCGGAGAATAGCTGAAGCATAAACGACTGAGCTTCAAGAACCACTACACCAAAATCTTTCTCTCTCTCTTTCTCTCTCTCTCTATCTCTCTCTCTCTATCCATCCTTCCCAACGCCCGCACTGTATGTAAACATGTTGAAGGTATTCATAACCCTTTGAGTGCGCGCAAATTATACAAAAAAAAAAAGTTTCGTAGCTCGTCTCATACCTGGAGTATTATTCCAGGTTCTCGCCCTGTCTTCTTTTTCCATTTTCTTGAATTTCGCGTATGGTATGCTCCCCTATCCCGCAGAACGGTTCAGGTCCAGTGAAGGGTTGGGTCCTTTTTCGCTTACTTACTTACTTAGGTGGCGCTATAGTTCGGGTGAACCTGTGCCTCAACCAACAAGCCTCTCCATTTAGCTCGGTCTTTAGCTAATTGCCTCCAGTTGGGCACTCCAAGTTCGTCGAGGTCCCCTTGAGGAGGTCCACTACTGCGTCGTCCGTCGGGGTTAGATTCGAAGACTCTGCGGGCCGGAGCGTTGGTGTCCATTCGCTCTACATGTCCTAGCCATCTCAGACATCCAATACGCAGTTTTTTGACTAGGTCGATGTCGCTGTACAGCTCGTATAGTTCGTGATTGAATCTTCTCCAAAACCCATCAACGCAAACGGGACCGAGAATCTTACAAAGAATTTTTCTCTCGAAGCCACCAAGGATATCTTCATCCTCTTTTAATAAAGTCCATGCTTCAGCGCCGTAAAGCAGGACTGGGATGATCAGGGTCTTATACAGAGTCTCCTTAGTTGTTCGAGATAGGGCTTTACTGTTGAATTGCCTTATAAGCCCCAAAAAAACAGCGATTGACAAGAGTTATTCTTCGCTTGATTTCTGCGCTGATTTTGTTCTCAGAGTTTATAGCAAAGCCAAGGCAGACAAAATCCCTTGCTACCTCGAAGTTATAGCTGCCCACTGTGACGTTCTGTCCAATTCTTCGGTGTTGGCTGTCCCTTCTTGTTGACAGCATATACTTGGTTTTGCCCTCGTTTATCGCTAAACCCATTTTGGCCGCTTCCGCCTCAATGCTTGCAAACGCACCAGTGATACCTCGCTGAGTTCTTCCGTTAATGTCTATATCGTCGGCGTATACAAGCAGTTGTACAGACTTGTGATAAATTGTGCCTCCGGTGTTGGCTTGTGAGTTCCGCACAATCCTTTCAAGTACAATATTAAAGAAGCCACATGACAGCGCGTCACCTTGTCTAAAACCTTTTATGACATTAAAGGTCTCGGTGAGCTCATTACCGACCTTGATGGAGCAGCGAGCGTTCTCCATCGTCATCCTGCGCTTGGTTGGTTGTAAATATGGGAAATGCGTTGCCTTCGATACGGGGAATACTCAAAATCCAACTCAACCATCTCAATCGTCTCACTAGTGCCTCATTTAAGGCCTTCAAAATCCTTTAACACCTTTCAATGCCATATTAGCCAAGGATGACAGGTCAGATGACCTCACTTCTAAATCTGGCGAAACCTAGAGCTGTATGTATATTTGGGAAAAATTTGCACGCGCCCGTATTTACGTTGGATATAGCGTTGTTGGAGTTAGTATTACATATAAGTATAAAGTTCATTTCTTTAGGTACTTAAATGAGATATTGGAAATCTTAGCCGAGTGAATCATTCATGCTATTTTTATTATGTCGCTAAAAATAGTATTGCTTTAATTGAAATTTGTGATAATTCTAATGTTAGTGACCTGTAACACCAATCAATCATTTTGTAGAACCGAACATTATTGTAATTTTTTCATATACGTACTACCTACGTACAGTGGACGCTCGATATAATGAACATCGATACAGTGAACAATCCAATATAGTGAACACACAATATTTTATAGGTACAGGCTATTCTAAATAGTGAATAATAAAAATTTCGCTATAGTGAACTTAAGTTTTTATATTTTCCTAGAACCTTACAGCATGAAAAAAACAGTTAAAACTCATTAGTGCCATGCAGTCGCCAGTTAGGCCCGCTAGGAAGTAAATATGTACGTTCATAGATATGCATACCCATATACAATCGTCCAAATTTACCGTTTGTTCTACTCATCGTGTTATGCGAGTATCTTGCCCGATTATATGCTACGCAGTTTGGGGTTGTTTGTAGTACAAATGCAGCCTGTTGCTTGTTTTTGTTAAAAATAAAATATTCCGTTCAATAAATATTCACCCCTATCGTGGAATCCGTCGGAATTGAATTTCACTTCACCTATTCGATTCCCTTTCACTTTCTACTGCTATCGTGGAATCCGCCGAGAACGTCTCCTTATCGACAGGCATTGGGGAAAGGTAGTTTCACTGTCAAACAGCTGTCTTTTATTTGTCAATAAAAATCTGTGTTGCTATGCATTCGTTTCGTAAAACGAAAATTTCTTTAAAAAGTGATTAAAATAAAAATAAGGCACACAAGTGGACAGGATAACTGTTTTTGGAAGCAGAAGAGGAAGAAGATGAACAGTTTTCCCAGAGAAGAGTACGACAGAGGTTAATAGCAACAGTGGATGATTTCATGGAACTTCCAGATGAAATGCATGCTTCTAGAAACCATATTTTTTATTTATTTCTATTTTTTATTTTATTTGGTTCTGGATTTAATAACAATTTTCGGCTTAATAAAGCAGTTGTAGTTTTCTTCCTGTAATTTATATGTAAACACAAATTGTTTGTACACAGAAGACGATGTGCACCCAGCCAAGCCAGAAATCCGCAATGATTTTGATGCGGATGAGAAATGTCATTTTGTTCGGGAAAAATTCGATTCGAATGTTTTCCACGATACAGTGAAACTGATTCACATTACCCACACGGGGAACTGTTCAATTTGCGGATTTGACGATGCCGAAATATTTTTTTTGGTGAATAATTCCCCCGGCGGATTCCACGATAGGGTGATTGGCTTGTTTTTTAGTAATTGCAAAAAAAAAATTCTAATTACAGTAAACTCTCGATAATTCGAATTTCACTGGACCAGGGAGAAACTTAAAATTACAAAAAAAAGATTTTTAGAAAACTTAATTTTATTTTGTAAAGAAATTATAATTTTTTGTATACAAATTACAAAGTCTGTAATTTTCTTCTGAGTAAGCGACTGCAAACGAGCTCGGTCTAGGATCTTTTCGATCGTGATTAAAGCTGAAAAAACGTCATCGTTGACATCTGTACTCTCCAAAAGTTCGCTTAGAATGCAAAAATTTCAAACTCTACTGTAAACCATCTGAACACCTTTTCGTTCAGTGAATACACAGGGCACAAGTTTTCATTGCATACGCCCTTCAACGAACAGTTGAGTAGAAACAAATAGACTTAACTTCGAATTATAGATGTAAAAAAAGCCAACACCTTTGGATTAGAGAAGTTTTTAGGTTATGTTGCACGAGAATAAGTTCGAATTAACGAAGAGGACAAATTGCATAGGTTTTCTTCGACTAATAAAGGTTTTCTCATTGGACTTAGGCAGTAGTTCTATTTATAGAGGTTTTCGAATTATAGAGAGTCAAATTATCAAGAGTTCACTGTATAGTCTAAGTTCGATGTATTGCATGTAAAAACATACATATTTTGATGAAATTTGCTTCAAGGAGTCCACGCTCATTACAGTAAACAATCTCGTTCCAGTGAACAGGCCCGGTTTTTATTAGTTCACTATATCGACCGTCTACTGTATAAGAATACTCGCTCTAATATTTATTTTCGAATATAAATTTGGAAAGTGTGTATGTATATTGTTGCGAAAATATAGTACGACGCCGAAGATTACTGTTTCCAGGAGAACCAGTTGAACCCCAAAAGGAAGAAAAGTCCAGGAAAATACTAATTTTGGCTTCCGAGAGAGTTGGAACTCTTTTATTTTTATTTGATTATCTTAAAAATTCAATTCTCACTTCTGACATAACCTTTCAAAACTCAGCTAAATCTCGTGTAGATGACGGATTATAAAACCCTCTAAACGTGGCCACGACTTATTGCCGAACTCTTTCGAACTTTTTCGAGCTCATTCGATTTTTCTTGAACTCTCTTATTTGCTGCTGTGCACTTTGTACTTATGGAAAAATTAGTCATTTCACAATTTTTTATTTCCTCAGTGGAAATGCCGGAACTTTCCTTGCAAGACTTTTTTTTTTTTTTTTTATAAAGATCAATTTTTTTCCCACCGCTTTAAGTTTAGACCTTGATTGCTGTGGCTGTAAAGTTCGGGCGCCTTCTCAACCTGTTTGTACTTTGTCAGTAGTGTGAATTTCTTCACGCGCGCAGATAGCGTTTAAAGAATTTTCCAACGCTAAGCATATAACAATGGCGCCCAATGTGGAGCTGGATATAAGGATACTTTCTATACTGCTGTGATAGTTCTTTAAGTCCACATGAAACAGTTGTTTAGACTATCATATTATTGCAATGTATTCCAATCGGAGATGTTGGCTGTTCTTCAGGGTGGGCCAACTACAAGTTTCTTTTTAAAAATGAAAAAAATGATTTTTTTTCCATGTATTATGGCTTTATTAGTAAGAGCAAACATTTCCATTAATTATGGAACACAACGTTGTTAAAGTGGCTGTCTCGGCTGGCCTCGCAGTAGCGCATTCTATTACTCGAATTTTCCAAGACCTTGTTGATGGTTTCGGGCTGTAGCTCACGGATTGCTTGGATGATGTTGGCCTTAAGTGCTTGAATCGTTTCCGGATTGTTGGCATAACATCGGTCCTTCACCGTTCCCCACAAAAAAAGTCCAAAGGGGTCAAGTCGCAGCTCCAAGGCGGCCAATTGACATCGCCAAGACGGCTGATAACACGATTTGGGAATTTGGTGCGCAAAAGACCGATTGTGGCATGGCGCGCCATCCTGCATGAACCAGAGGTCGTCCAAATCCATGTCTTCAATTTCAGTAAAAAAAACAGTTGTTAACATAGCTCTGTAACGCTCACCGTTCACCGAAACGTTGTTCCCAGCCTCATTTTCGAAGAAAAATGGTCCAATGATGCCACCACTCCACAATCTGCACCAAACTGTCACTCTCTGTGGATGCATTGGCTTCTCAGCAATAACGTGCGGGTTTTCCGAGCCCCAGATGCGGCAATTTTGTTTGTTAACGTAGCCATCGAGATGAAAATGTACCTCGTCAGAAAAGATGATTTTTCGTCCAAAATCGTTGTCCAATTCAAGCTGCTCTAAGGCCCAAACTGCGAAGCGATAACGAAGCGGATGGTCGTGCGCTTTCAATTGCTGAATCAATTGGACCTTGTAAGTGAATAATCCCAGATCTTTGTGCAGAATTCTCCTCAGGCTAGTGCGTGAAATGTTGAGCTGTTGAGATCGATGACGTGTTGATATTCGTGAATTGAGTCTCACACTCTCGGCTACAGCAGCCACATTCACATCTGTGCGCACCGTACGACGACGGGAACCATGAGTGTTGTCCACTAGCATACCAGTCTCATGAACTTTTTTCACAAACTTGCGTACAGCAGGCGCGGTGGGTGCTTCATTTCGGCCAAAACTTCTTTTCAAAAAACGCACTGTTTGGGCTACACAGCACTCACTTTGGAAATAAGTTTTCAATATTTCCCAATATTGTTCAAGCGTAAAGCGACTCATTTCGTTCCGCGGAGGTATGCTACTGACTTTCTGTCAAGATTTCGAGCGGGAAACAGCTGTCAGTGTCAAAATAACCTATGATTTAAAAAGAAATCACTAGATGGCCCACCCGTTAGATATCCCATAATTGCAATCTCACTCTCACTCTGCGAGTTTCTGGCCATTTTTCCAACATTTCAGGTAACTGTAGAGTAGACAAATTAGCCAAAATGGCACTAAACAGGAGCTCTCGACTGCTACATTTACCTATGGAAACGGCAAGATACAAAATCTTCGTATTGGCCATGGATCAGACCAATGAGAGATAGCGCAATCTTGACATGTGTAACCATGCAAGGCAGACGTGGCCTCAACAAAGTAATCGGAAAACAAAAAGCCTGCTATTTATAGGCAGACCACACATATGAAGGTACACTAGTTGAGTTGGAGGGATCACCCTTTCACTTCATATGCGGCTGCCCAGCACTATCCTCAGCAAGCAAACAGACTCTTGGGGAATACTTCCCGATGCGGATATCAATAGTATCTGGGAATTCATCTTAAAATCAAAATGGTTCCAAGAGTGACGGAAATCACTGGCTCACGTGGTAACGCAATGGACCTCATCTGGTCTAAGTGAAACCTAACAATTACAGAGGATAACCACCTAACCTAACAAAAAGATAAATATGCTTTTGGCTTGTTTAGGACGTGTAAAAGAGTTCTGCTAAAAGGTATACCCATCGCTCAAAATATAACTACTAAATCCATCGTTTTGTCTATTAACACCCAACTGAATTTATGACAGCGTTAATGGCCGGGCATGTAATAAGCGCCATCTGTGACATGGCGATTGGCGTTGCAGAAATCAAATAAACCTTTCACCATTGTCATTGGGCTTCCCGAGGTTGTATTTCTCAATGACATGTTCGAGCGATTCGCTGTCGTTGGTTGCCTTTGATTGATGTTTTCGTTTGACGTAGAATTACGTGCGGCGCCCAGTTGTAGAAGTCGTTTTAATTTCATTCTAAGTCTAAGCAGTAAAGATATATCTATGCTAATGAAACAAACGTGTTAGGTTACATAAGCTTAGAATATACATTTAAATGAGGAGGTAGCCTAAAAGAATAGTGGAATGAAAATTACTTTCTTAGGTGATGACATTCTTTTAGAATCCACATCCATTCAAGAATCCGATGCACCGTATTGATAAGCCATAAACCGGTCCGTGTTTATTTATTTAATTAACAACAGCGGCGATATCGCTCTTACTTTTCGAAACATTCTATTTATTATTTCTTTCGCAGCAAATAAAATTCAAAACAGATAAAAGAGCGACTTCCTGTCCCAAATGGGCATAGATCAATCGAAATTCAAGTGCCTTGCTTCAATAAATTGTTTACACGACTGATTTGTGATGATTTTTGCTCGTGGAATAAAAACTAGACCAATGACTTCAATAGGATGGCACGAATCTCTAGACATTATGAAGAAGGTTATACGACACAGAAGAATGTAGACAGACTAAGTATACCCGAGTTCATAAAGTCTATCAGTACAATT
This sequence comes from Brachypalpus laphriformis, assembly GCA_945910035.1. Classification (NCBI taxonomy): domain Eukaryota; kingdom Metazoa; phylum Arthropoda; class Insecta; order Diptera; family Syrphidae; genus Brachypalpus; species Brachypalpus laphriformis. The sequence continues at coordinate 287,745,568 of OX246754.1, forward strand.
AATGGCCTTGCGATCATAAAGATTTCATCAGCAAGCAAGTACACTCTGGCTTTCAATTTAGATGTCGACATTGTTAATGTATCCATTAGGATCGTTATTGATGTTCTTCCGCAAACATTTGACCAGAAGCAGTCTGTACTTGTGGCTTCCAATGCCAAGTTGGAAAACTGCGAAAACCTTTCACCACACCGCACTTTATTAAACAAATTCCAATTGTGTCTGTGTGTACCTCTGCCTATTTTCTTTCCAACTTTATGCGAATCTGTAGGAGGAGGTGGGTATTAGTTTCCCAAGCAAAAGTACACAGAAAATGTTTACCTGACAGATTGCGTAAGGCAATAAAATTCGGTAAACACACAACTGTGCCTCAACTCACATTACAACTTGAGAATTTTATAGTGTATGTGTGTGTTTGAACTAATTTTAAGTTTTCTCTGGTGGGTTGATGGAACGAATGACAAGCAAACGATTACGTCTTTGATGACAAAAGCTGAAAATTGTGAAAAGCGAAGAGACATACAGAAAATATCAACTCGAAGGCAACTTGAGGGTGAAGTGTAGGTAGTGTACCCTATGTTAGTCGTGTTTTGAATTGGGTGTGTTAACTGATAATCGAAGTGCTGATAATGTTTTGAACAAGCTGAGTTCTTCGATATGATAACTAGGTGTTTCCTGCTTGGGTACATTTAATTAACAAACTTCCGTTGAAATTTATGCTTCCCGGTGTAGGTATTTTCAGGTCATCGTGCGGAGAAATTGAAATGTTTCCTAAATTAACAGAAAATCATGACCGGGTCGTAGTAAAGTGGATGTTTCCTCTGCACCAGAGTTTGTTTTGTAATTAGGAACAATGGCGCCCAACTTGAGGCTCGATATTGGAACGTAAGCTCTGTTCTACCTCTTCGGTAGCAAGTTTTGTGTTTTTCAAGTTCTGTCGTCGACCTTTAACTGCTAGAACCCTACATGGTTTAGCTAGACGGCTACATTGTCTTAGATGTCTTCAATCAGATCGATACAAAATTCGTACAGCGGCTACTATAAGATAGTGACAACATGACTGTATTAGTATGCATCTCACGCAGATACACTTACTATAGGTATATTCTGCAAGCATAGGGTTCCTTTAACCCAGGCGAACCCCACAGGCGGATCAGTAGAAATACGGTTAAGTAGGAGGGTTATGATCCCTTGTTTTCGATAGATAGGGTTCCTTTCATGTAGTTCTTCTCTAATTGGCAAACATTTTTGTTGACTGTCCTGTACCAAACTTTTAGACGGCAAATCGTTCCTTTTTGGCCTTTACGAACCCATAGATTTCATTACCAAATCTCGTTCACTATTAAAACGTTTAAGGTTATCGTGAATAAGCTTTGTTGTTCCCTTCGTTATCAATTCAAAGCTACTTAACTTACCGTCTTTTTGTTTCAAATTCTTACTTTTATTCATGTAGTTGTGGTCACTAACATTCAATAAGAACGCTGGCAGTACTGGTATATATGTTATGTATATCTAAGACAGATGAGGTTAGATAAGGCTGAATAGGGTTACGAAGTTATCATAAAACACTAGGCACCAAAGTGGCGCATCGCGATCCCTAGAGAACCTTCACGACAAAAAAGAAAACATAAACCAATTCTTCAATACACTTAATTTCCCTACAGAATTTGAATATGTCATTGTTCTGGTTCAAGGACCCTACTTCTTCTAAGTTGTTGAAGAAGTATCTTCCAAGGTACTTTAGTCAAGACATCCACTAGGTCTGCCAAGACTCGACAAAGATGGAGTCAATGTTGGATCTGGGATGTTTACTTCAGTGATTAGTGAGATTATGGAAGATGCCTCGGATAAGATAAGTACATGGGCTACTAGTTGTGGGCTTAGCGTTAACTCAAGCAGGAAAAACAAAATACGGAACTTCACACCTCCACGGCTAAACAATCTCTTTTTATCGCTGCATCGCTAAATATCTAGCCTGGTCTTTCAGATCATAGACAACGCATTAGTGTTGCAGCAACTGATGTGTTAAAAGGTTGCCAGACCCTGGATATATCGCTAGATATTAAGAATTTTATAAGTCGCTAGATTTTGCCAACCCGAATAGGTGATTCTTACAATAATTCTAGCCACAGATTCCTATATGTAAAGGTCCAATGAAACCGGATTTAAAAATGTCTCGAACCCGGGCTTTATATTTTCGTATTGGTCTTGAATTTGATGATTTTGTTGGCGACTTGAAACCATGTCATGGGGGTCATTTTGGTTCACAGGTTCATAGGTCTTACCTGATATTGTATTGTGCGAGTACAAAGCGATGGATGCCCTTTTAGTTTCTATTTGAATTCAATCTTTTCATATCTCAAGCATCAAAAGATCGGGTTATATATAGAATGGTTACAGCTATGTATTGTATAAAAATTCGTAAAATATCAAATTCGGAATAAATACGTTGGATTTTTTCGGGAGAACATAGGAAGAACAGCTTTGTAGCAAAAACAATACCGAGATACTATGTTCATGTAAGATATCTAGCACATTTAACGCGGAAAAAAAAATCATAAAGAAATCATTGAAATGAAAAGCGTTGAAACTGACAATGTACTTATTCAGAGGCAACATTAGCACACCTAAAAACTCCAAAATTAAAATTTGTTCCGGTTTCTTTCCGAAAAGAGACAACATAGAATGTTTTTGGATTCAATTCCTTCATTTTATATATCTAGCCACTATAATGGGCAATCATTTCATCCTTCTGATGTCTGACTCCGTAGATGCATGTATCTGCAATAAATACTTCATTTCGTTACCAACTACGTACGACATCTAACACACCCTACATAGGGCTTTAAAAAAAATGATCTGACAATTAACCCAGTGCCTTATTGCACCAACTACATACTTACTTAATTCCGTTGTGGATTTTTGATATTTATTTATGTGTGTCGTCTTCTCTTTTTAATTTTCTTCATTTTCGTATACTCGTACTTTTAATGATTCGGATTCGTATGGCAAGCCAACGAATTGCTGCGCTAATGAGAGCGCCTTCTTTGAACCAAATCGGGACCGCACAGCTATATCTATCTGTTGCTGCTGCACGCGCATTTATATTGCGGCTTCTCAAATGACATTGAATTTGTCTTTTTCAATTTTGGCATCATCACAGATACACCAAGTGTGAGATGAGCCAAACCAAAAGTATCTAGTTATTCAGTATCTCGATACATAAAGCAAAATGTAAATAAACTCAGCATCAGTATAAGCAAAAGATAAACACAATTCACAGCTATAATAAGTCTTCTCTTAATGACAGAACAGATTTGAGCGGGCCTGTGTTATGTTCGGTCAGTGGGGTAGTACACGCGCACTGCCCGCTAGACTACATAAAGAGGAAGCAGATGAGTTTTAGTGTGTCAGTGGGTCTATATGTGCTGCTGGATCGAGTACAGAGAGCATTAATATTTTGTAATATAATTAAAACGGTCTGTGCTGTTAGCCGAATGTGTTGACGCACAGGATGATGGGGGGAATGTAGCTCAGTCTTGCGGTTTTTACATCATCACCAGCCATTGCGGTCAGTTTTTAATCGTAATTTCGTCTACAATTTCTTTTTCTTTTTTCGTCGATTGTATATTTTCGGTGCGCGTTTTTGGTATTTTTGGTTTAAACGAGATTATTTTTCGTGTGAAAAGATTATGATTAGTTCCCAATGTCAGTCCCAGTCAGTCAGAGATTGCCCAATTAAAGTCGAATTAATTTGTTTAAATGTTGATAAATGATTGCAAATTATTGACTTGAAATGGTTTTTTTTTTTTAGGTCGTAGCTATACACCCGTAAAACGAGGTATTTTTTTTTTTTTTTTTTGCTCATGAAGTTGAATTAGTTTCATCTGGAAGAGAACAATGTTTTTAAGACGAACTTTTGTAGGGTTATCGTTTAATGTTTTTTTTGTCTTTTCGGTGCAATTCATCGAATTAAATATGTGAGGGGAAATAAAAGACACTGAGCGGCATTCCCAAGAAAGATAGAGTTCTGTTGCCTGTAAGGAGAAGATTCAAATCATTACCGAATAAAACAGAGTGGATGCAACGCGATGTCATGTACAATGAAGCGCTGTCAATCTTTATAGATGGATCCAAAATCGTGGACGGGGTCGATGCTGAAGTCGTCTCGCCAAACTGCTAATAATATTGTATTCCAGACAGATATCGTTATATATATTGACAGTCGGGCAGCTATTAAATCCCTTGCATCCAGCGCTATCAGATTGAAGGCAGTGAACGATTGCCGCGTAAGATAGCTGGACAGTACAACCTCACCCTCTGCTGGAAACCAGGTCACTGTGACATATCAGGGAATCGCAAAGCTAAAGACTTAGCTCGACAATGCTCATTTAGTACGAACAACATTAGCAATGACGACGTCGAGGCACGAATGTCCTTTGTTAAATATGATACCTCATCAATGCTGTCGCAGTTAATAAAGCAAATCACCGATGGTACCACTTTGACCAATGCAATGCAGAGAAGATATATATCGGACTTCTTAAACACAGACGAGGAACCCTCTCAAAACTCAGAAACGGTGTCACCGGACACTGCACCATAGACAAGCAAGTCCACAGGTTAAGCGTTTCTAAACGATTTTTGCACGAGTTGCAGAGATGAAAAGAGACCATCGGTCATCTCCTATGTGAGTGTCCGGCGCAAGCTAACATTAGAAAGGCTACATTCAGGCGTAGGCGTCTTGACCCACCCGTACCCACCTATTGGCAGCACAGTGAACATTTTCCGGTCTAAGTGTACCTTATCGTGCGCCACGCTTCGCCGCAGAAAGAAGCATAGAAGTATTACATTTTTATTGTTTTTATAAATTATTCTAGTGTCCCAATTTCCAGAAACACTTCCATAGAACATGTTGATGCAGTTAATTCTGCCAATAGGTGTACCCTGCCCTTCTCATGAAGTTTGAAATGACATTCATGAATTTGACTGTTGTCTTATATACTGGTACATTCTCTGTGTAGCCCCCTGTGTGGATGCCCTAGGGCAATCTATGGAAAATCTAGGAGAGATTCTACGGTTCCGACTCAGAATAACCTACGATATATGGTACCATCACCATATAGCTTTCTTTGTTCAAAGAATGAACATTTCTCAGTCTGCTTTCAACACACTGTCCACCCAACTCACACTTACGAAGACATTGGCAATGCACATTATCTCCTGTCCTCAGATTTTCTTCTGCAAAGCGTAAAACTTGACGACTTTGGATCTGATATTGTCGTCCGATCCAATACCATCCAATTACACAATCTCGAGCATCTTGCTACTTCACGCAGCTAGATTAATCACTTTTCTTCGTTAATTATCCATGAGAGTTGCTTTTGATCATCTGCCGACGATAGATAGATTCTTAAACACTACAAATATTCATCAGAACTTTTAATATTCTAGTGAAACGTTCGAAAGGTATGCAGACGAATACATACCTCCCCACATGCCACAATGTGCATGTTAACATGATAGAAATCCATAACGCAATACCTAACTCCACGCATGGAGCAACGTGGCCACTCAGTCCTCTAATCTTTCCTCCGAAGATTCAAGGTTCTTGCAGCTGCGCTTTACCCATCTTCCACGACGCATTTAGACATTGTTGCTGATGTCGTCTCTCCGTGGTGAAGATTCAATAAGCATACCTTAAAGTAAAGGTCTTCTTCCCATTGGGAAGACATGGGTGTGATCTGTTTGAATGATGTATATTACAATTCTAAAGTTTGCCTACAATCCTTTGAAATTCGACGAAGATAAGGTCTATAGCTTTGTGAGTACATAATGCCATCACTCTTCTTCGTATCGCTTTTAGTCGCTTCGGTACCCACTGTTGATTTTAAACTGAATTTATATAAAATTTTTAGAAATAATAAAATTCTTTGAACTAATTGCCGAACCATGAACCAGAGTAAGTCCATTAAATTGGTAATAATACTGAGAAAAACTACAAAAAGTACATTCAACTGATTCTTTACAAATCGTATTGCCCGCCCTAGCTGACCAGTCCATATAACCCTTAAAAGTTATCTAGGACAAATCCATTAAAGCAAAACTGTCGAAGCACACAATTTTCTGAGGAAACATTAAACCAAGTCATACGATTTTGAAATACCCCCACGATTCAACACACACAACTCGCATTTGAATGGATTTCCTTAAAAAAAAATTCTGAACAGCAAAACGTAATAAAACTTAAGCAACCCAATTAAGAGCTCCTAATTTCTCCACCACTGACACGAACAGTTTTTTTTTTTTTTTTTTTTTTTTTTACTTTTATTTCGCGGAAAATGTCGCAGCACTCATCATCGTCTGGCTCCGGTGGACAGTAAACAAATTGCCGCCAAGTCGACATATTTTCTTTTTTTTTTTTTTTTGTCTTTTTTTCTCACTACACGGATTGTTTCTCACCTCAGACTTTAGATACCGACATACATAAGAACAACGAAAAAATACTGTTATAGTCATAAAAGTGTTACAAAAAGGCCAGACTAAAAATATGAGAGTTCATCACTTAATCACAGTTTTTATGGTCGCGTCCTTGTCGATTAACGATTGCATGTAACCATACCTTTCCGTTTAGGACACCATAAAAGGCTATGGCGCCAAGCCGTCACGCACGCAGAAGGATGAATAGACTTTATTTCACTAAAACAGCGTCTCATGATGTCAGAAAAACGTTTGGGTGAATCAAGTGACTCCCACTTTTGACAAAAAAAAAAAAAAAAGTAGAAAAGTCCTTTTCAGTCGACTGACGAGAAAATAATGCAATATGGTTCTTTTTTTTATGTATACAACACTCGTTATCGTTAGCCATATTCGTCCTTGAAATTTCAAATGCAGTTGGTAAATATATTTAAATACTCGTACGGACATCGTACACATGTGTACATGTTGGACACAGAAGTAGGAAAATAAAAAACGCCATTAGGTGGAGTCGAGTTTAAGGCGATCATGGAATGGTGTTCGGAATAATTGTTTTGTATACAGAATTAATGTTAAAAGCTCGTATGCTTGCCCCATATATATTGCTCATTTGTTTCGGTTCTAAGAATGAATTACAACACAAATCAATAATAATATTACTCGACACAGTATTGTACAGAAACATGCATTGTTTGCAGGCAAATAAAACTTTATTTCCTTGCAAATATTAATTTGCATGTTTGGGACAGTTTATTCCAATGCTTGTTCGAAACAAAGAACTTATAATATTTCAATGAGTTGTGTATACGTATGTTTTCATTTACTAAGCATTTCGAAACGCCAATTAAAGTTTATTTGCTACATATATCTTCTTCTTCTTCCTATTTCGGCGAGGTTATGCTCCGAAAACAACGGATCATAATCCTCCCACTTCATCGAATTTCTACTGATCCGCCTGTGGGGTTCGCCTGTTTGACCTCGAAAAATATCGGCGGTCGTCGTGATTTACGATCACTCGTTTACTGAGCCCAATGAAATCCCGATGTCGTCGCATTTGTGTGATCCAGGCGTTTATAGGCCTGCTGCTCCTGCCTCGCGATGTCTTTTGAACGTTTAGTTAGACTGCCTTTTTAATAGGGTTCAAACGATCTCTTTGAACGTGACAATACCAACTGAGCCAGTCGCGCTCTATTTTTCGAAAGATGGTTTCCTTGACGTGCAGGCTTTCACGGATCTTCGAACTTCTTGTCCGATCAAGCTTTGTCACTACTGCTGCCATTCGAAGCATCTTCATCTCAGCTGCCGTTAGTTTAATCTCATACATTGTCCAACATTGTAAACCGTATGTGAGCGCTGGGCGCCCCACTGCGGTGTAGAGCCTTCCTTTCAACTTAGGGGGCATTTTTCACAGATGATGGTTCCATCGTAAGCAAGGAATAATTGATGTACCTTGGGGTCCATCACTTTACTTTCAAGCAGATAGTCAACGACTGCAATAAAGAGCAAAGGACTTAAGACGCTTCTCTGGTGCACCCCGACTTTGATTCGGAGCTCTTCGGGTACTCCAACGGGGCATCTTACTACTGTCTTTGCTCCTTCGTACATTGTCCAACATTGTAAACCGTATCTGAGCGCTGGGCGCCCCACTGCGGTGTAGACCCTTCCTTTGAACTTAGGGGGCATTTTTCACAGATGATGGTTCCATCGTAAGCAAAGAAGAATTAATGTACCTTGGGGTCCGTCACTTTACTTTCAAGCAGATAGTCAACGACTGCAATAAAGAGCAAAGGACTTAAGACGCTTCTCTGGTGCACCCCGACTTTGATTGGGAACTCTTCGGTTACTCCAACGGGGCATCTTACTACTGTCTTTGCTCCTTCGTACATGTCCATGATCATCTGTACATAAGTAGGTTTCCGGAACCCCTCGATGTCTTACCGTCACCCATATCAGATCTCGTGGTTGTCTGTCGAATGCCTTTTCAAAGTCAACCAATACAATATGCAAATTCTTAAAGGAATCACGGTGTTTTTCCATTACGATCCTTATACTTTGGATTTCATCTGTGGTTGATTTACCCGCGACAAACCCGCACTGATCATCAGTTAGCCGTATTTTTTTTCTACAAATATACTACAGGGTCCGTCAAATGAAGTGTTCCCAAATCAAAGTACTGTAGTCTCTTTATTTCAAAAGTTTTTAATTTCATATTTTAATACCATATTAAAAACGTATTCAATTTTATGAAAACTATGTCACTGTTCGATATAGTTCCCTCTATTGCGGATGAGGACATCAATCCTTTTGATGAAGGCATTGCACGCTGGACGAATGTGCTCCTGTGGGATTCGTGACCATTTTCGACGGCGCGCACTTTAATGTTTCCACACTTTGATAATTTTTTGTCGACACTTTAGGCTCCAAAATGGACCATATGGAGAACTCCATAGGATTCAAGTCTGGAGAGTATGGAGGCCACTGCTGAGAAGAAATGAGCTGCGGAACGTGATGATGTAAATAATTTTTGTGTTAGACGTTAGTGCTTTATGAGATGGTGCTGAGTCCTGTTGGAATGTCCAGCGGTACCGAATTGTTTTCGTGCCCAAGGGATCGCTGCATCATTTAGGACCTTTTGTTGCTACACCTCTTGATTCACTTCAACGCCCTGGTCCAGAAAAACCAGCGGAGAGCGCCCGTTTGCAGTTACAGCAGCCCAAACCCTCACAGAAGCAGACCCTTGTTTACGAACATCAATTCGGGTTTGCAAATTATCGTTAGACTTGCTCTGCAATCACACACGATCATTTTGCTTGTTTACGTGTTGCTGAACAGTCAAATTTTGTTCATCACAAAATACCAAATTCTGTAGATTACCGGCTGCGTGCTAGGCTTTCAGTGCTTTTGATGTTTTAAGGTGAACTTCCTTTTGAGCCGGTGTTAAATCCTGTACTTTTCGTATTTTGCAGGGATTCAATTTAAGTTAATTGTTCAGTATACGACGTATGCTTGATTCAGACACGTTCAAATCTTTAGACAATTTTTCTGCACTCTGACGTGGATTTCTTTGAATTCCTGCCTTTACCTTTCGGCTCATTTCTGATGATGTTGCTGATTTTCCATGACCACCTCGTAAGCGTTTGGCAATGCTACCGGTATCATTGTAACGCTTAATGGTCCGATACACAAACATTTTATTAACACGCAGGTGTTGCAACTCACGAACAATAGCTGCGTGTAATTTTCCTGCCAAGTACAAGGCAATCACACTATTTCTCTTGAATTCCATTTCGAATATTTCGCTTTAAGTACGGCGCAGGATGATAAGCAAACGTGTGCCTGTTAAATCCTGGATGTACTGTCAATATATGTCAAAATATGAATCAGCTGTTATCGCTATCATCAGTACTACCAATGTTAAGTTGGTAACACTTCATTTGACGGACCCTGTACTTAAAACGTTTCATCTTATAAATCAAATATACAAAACAAACTTTTCACAAACATGTATTTCAAATAAAATTTTTCTTCAGCTCCGTTATTATTATTTTAAGCGAAACAACATTCTTAGCATTCTGAGATGTATTGCGAATCGCTTATTAATCCAGACAAAAACGCGAACCTCCAAATAGATTTTGCTTGCGTCAAACACATGCATTGCTTGCAGTATTCTGCAGAAGAAATGAAAATGTGTTATGCATAAACATATAAAATTTGACAAAGATTTGATTTGATGATGATGATGAAGAAAATATTCCTTTAGGCCCTAATAAATATTGATTGATTAAAGTATATTTATGGCGAAATAATGGCTATCAAAAAAGTCTTTTCCTGGCAGAAGAAAAACGACATATTCGCTAAAGATATCCGCATCTTTTGGGACGGTTAAGCAGCAATGAAGTCCTTAAAATCTTTCTCTATTAATTCGAAAGTAGCTGTAGATTGCCGATCGTCTCTCATAGAGATACCTTTGTTGGGTGCATGGACATAGGGCATTCCGGGGAACTGTAAGGACCTTAATATACCCATCGCTGCATGCAAGTTTAAATTAAATCTGAATGCTATCGGAAGAACAAATCTTAGTTTGTCAAGTGGTACAACGTGTTGGCGAAAAAACTCATTTGGCCATAGCTGTAATGCTGTAAGAATTTGATTTCTCTCAGCAGATTGTATATAGCGCTGCAATAGGTGTCATCACTGTGCACTGTATAATAGGCAAGCGTGCAAGAAGGCTTGGTGTACACTCCAACGATTTTTGTATAAGCTTTATGAACGAGAAGAGGAGGAAACTATTCTCCATCTTCTTTATCCTGCCCAATGTTTCAAATCCTCACACTGACACGCCTACTTTTGGAAAAATTACGTCGACACGAAAGCCAAACATGGAACGATCAACTACGCTCGTGCGATCACCGAAATCAAGCAGTATCGGGCACGGTTGGAACTTAGATAGTGGACCGCTTGTTGTTTGCATTTTTTTGTTTTATAAGTTGATGTACGTACTCTACACAGATTTTACAAAAGCTTTTGATAGAGTACATCACACTTTACTTTTAACTTAATTTAAGTCATTGGGTTTTCACGTTCCAATGCTAAAGTGGTTTTCCAATTATTTAAGTGATAGAAGGCAATTCATAAAGTTTTACATCTCGCGTAATAAAAGCAACTTCTGGCGTCCCACAAGGTAGTCATCTGATCCATCATCTGGAAAGTTAAAGGCCAGAGCCAGCGCGTAAGTTTGAGTGTGTGTTCGCATATGCATCACAGAGCGATGAGAACATGCATAAGAGAAAGATGGATGAGTAGCACATGCCCATAAGTCAATTACGAGTTTAGGTCAGTGTCGATTTCTACGTTTACATGTTGGATACAATTCGGATCGAGTAGAATATAAACGCAGATCGGATTGAAATAGAATTGATTCGATCGGATCACAAAATTTTCCGGGATCGAAATGAGATTTTTCATATAAACGCGGATCGAAAGATCGAGTTCGATAGATAGAGAAAGAAGAGAGAGTATGAAAGGAAAATTAACTTTAAACATAGGCGAAGAAGCGTTAAACTCAATTCTCTTTCGTTTCTAGTCTAACTCGTTCCCTCAATTCATTGACAGCGAAAACGCGGATCGAAACTCAGTCCTACGTCAATCCGATCTCTCAATCCGGTCATGTTAACGTAGTTGATGCATCAGATGTGTGGTCCGTGTGTGTATGTACGATTTATGCGTTCAAATAATATGTTTTATTGAAGTGAAGCTTCAACAACGTGCTTATGTATATCTGGCTGGGGCACATACCATTTTTTGTTTTGTGTATATGAGTATATGCTTACGTGTTTTATGCGTTCTTATGTGTAAATGTAAGGTTACGGAGGCACCTTCAATGCAGTAGGGCGGCGACATGCTTTCCTTTCTTAGACCATCTTCAAAAGAGAGCTGTTTACCACGTTCAAAATCACAGACTGCAAGAAGGCAACCTACTGTGTATTTGACATCTCTACTTCGTTAAAATCGTTTGCCGCTTTGTAGTGTTTCCACCGCAAGTTGTTTAACATCTTCTTCCTAATTAAATCTAACTTATTAGTCGTTTTGGAAACGTCGTACCTTTGAGCGAGTTCAGTTTGTGTAATATTGGATGGAAACTTGTATGCACCAAATACGACGTAAAAGGACTTAAACGAAATCGAATCATGAACTACACGATGGTTGCAGTATTCATGGTACCTGCCAATACGTATACTGCCGTCGTAAGAAGAAAGGGCGCATCTCCATTTTAGTAGTTTTGAGATAAACGCATTTTACTGTTTCTGGTTTGCCTTTTTTTACTTAGGAATAGAGAGATACCATATGTCTATTTCCATTCGTGATTTTGAGCCATTTGCAGTTGGAAATATGACTTTTAAGCTTTACACAAAAATAAAGCACTGTTTAACGAATACAAATATGCCACTAACTCAATTTTGGAGTTTTGGCGTTTGCGTTTCCTTTTTTCTTAGGACGGCAGTATATACGACTGTATTTTGGCCTTTAAGTATCGATTAACTGTCTTGAATGCATTTGATTGAAGAGAGCATATCGCGGTGGTGCGACTTCATATTTGTGAAGGAAGTACTTTGGAATGAAGACTTGAAACTCATTCTAAATTAAAGTAAACATCCAGCAAAGCAGTGCCGGGTTTGATTTCTTCCATATTAACGTCTGAGGCAGTAGTAAGGTCTTTTCAATATTATTTCTCTAGACTATCACGAAGTCGAATTCTGGTAAATTTAGCTTACATATGGGTCGCGAGGATAAAATGCTCCTACCTACTTACCTAGTTATAATAATGTATTGGACATAGAAATATGTATGTTTCAGAAGGGTCTAAGCACTTAATAGACAGTACATCCGAAGTATAATAATTTCAAAACATGGAACCAGTAGAGCTTCTAGAGCCTCTTCAGTATCATTTAGTGCTAAATTGCAAACACCTTTTTGTGCTTGTTACTTGCAGCTATAAGAACAAGTATTGTTTTTATTCTCCAGATTTCGAGAGTCCGCCAATTCGATCTGTCTGGTCGTCTATACGTATAGCTAACTACAGTCTAAACCGCCGAACGGATTTACTTCAAACTTCATACCTGGTGTCTGTGGGGTAACAATTCGAGACGAAATTGGGATTTTTAATCCCAAGCCGATGAAATAAAAACTCTATTTTCTCAAAAACAGTTAAAGATTTTATTTAAATTTGATATTCGGTTAGTTTTGGCCTGGGTCTTTAGATAGGAACGTATAGCGGTGTTTTACTTACCGACCGCCATCTGAAAATCCTCTGTTTCAAAGCTTCTTCTAAGCCAATTTGGGCCAAATTGAATTTCTAAGCCAGATATGATATACGCATGAATATTTAGCGTATGGAAAAAATTCGCTTCTGAAGCAAATAAAAAAAAAAAAAATTATTTCAAAAACAAAAATGTGCAACTACGTGCGACCCAGACGTGTACTCTATTTTTATTCGGAGACTCTCTGTAAACGTCTCACGTATATGGTGCAATCAAAATCAGTTTTGAATAAAAAATAAAAATAGAACCGAAACGAAATAATTTTGACCATGGAAAATATATTATAATTTAAATGCGTCATACCCAGGGCATGCATATAATCGATTTCTTGCATAACAGGTCATTGACGTAAACAGTAAATGAAATAGGAGTATATTAAGCATTAACCTTGAGTAATTTGTTTAGCTAAATGGAGAGGCTTGTCGGTTGAGCCCCAGGTTCATCCTGAACTGTAGCGCCACTTAAGTAATTTGTTAGGTTAGGTAAAGCGGATTCCGCCCGAAGCCTTGCGACTTGACATGTAAATAGAGAGGGAAGTAAGATCTTTACAATGGATCTTTACTCCTTCTTTGAGCGATACGAAGAAGACTTTAGGAGTAAAGGAAGTGCGAAACAGTTTACTAACTCTTAAGAATTTTTCACTTTTAAGTGCCACAAATAGTGTTTCTTCTTCTCGTATCTGAGTTTTGAATTCAACTAATAAGTGTGGTTGATGGAAATAATAAAACACACCTTGACCTTCAAGCTGTTCAAAGTTTGTTCTGTTGTCATAATATGTTTCGCTGGAATAAAATGATAACTGACTTAAAATCGTATCAAAAAGAGTACCTATCTCCTCACAGATATGATCTTGTTGAGTTTCACGGACATTTATTCTGGTCAATGAATGGCAATGCTTTCAGCTCAAAATGCTTATATCGTTTCTATTTAGCCTGAAGGGCAATGCACAAATGTCCTATATGAGTCCCCTTCATGACGGGAGGCAGCAAACAGATGAGCAAAGTCTTTCAACGAATTTTTGATCTTAAATGTCTACTTACTGACCACAATCCAGCACTAGAAGGAAGGAAAATCCGGTCTAGGAGCGATCTGATCGCTCCGAGAAAGAGATCTACTGCATTAGGGCAACTTTAAACACTTAATTCAAGGTATGTGTATTAACCTTTCATTTAAGAAGCCAACGCACTATCCACTATGCACTCTTACACCCATATAACTTTTCCGTTGAAAGGTGTACCAGTACTTGTACTGGTTAAGTGTTGGGAATTTGGTATGTCCCAGATATCTTTACTGTGCTGCCAGTCAGTGGCCCTTAGAATGTGATGCGGCCTGGATTTCAAAGGACCTTTATCGAGCACATATCCGAGCAGGGAAAAATGGAAAAGTGACCGCAATCCATCTCTATCTACACGGATGGATCGAAGATGGACACAGGTTTAGGTTCAGGTATCTTCTCCGAATCGCTGCACATATCCAAATCAGTTCGCCTCCTGAATCAAAGTAGACTTTTCCAAGCGGAAGTCCTAGCAGTGACAATAGTCGCCCGTGAGACTGCGTTGAAATACCACAGGAATGTATTAGCTTTTTCATCGACAGCCAGGCAATTCCTGCTATCGAAATAAAATCCAAGCTTGTGAACACAGCACAAAGTTATGCTCTGCTGGGTCCTTGAACACGAAGGCATGTCAGGAAATGAAACGGGCCGATGAATTGGCTAGAAGAGGTTCGGCATCTGGATCAGAACAAGTAGACCTCTCGGTTAACAGTCCGCCTTGAAGTTCGAAGCAGGGATTAAGGCTCTAAAGCAGGCTAACAACAAATAGTCCTCCCTTGTACAACCACGAACAAAATATGGCCGTATTTCAATAAACCTAGGAACGATAAACTTATGCAACACTTATTTGTACGGGTAATCCCTTTTTAGCCATCAGTCATGACGGCGCACAATATTCTGCGGTACCGGATGATAAAGCTACGTCTAACGTAAAAAAGACCTATGTCGGCGATGTAGAGATAAGGAAGCCAATCAGGACACAGCCCACTTTCTCTTGTCCAGGTCACATCCACCTCAGCAATAAATTCTTCGGGCTTTGACGGCATTTCGAACTAATATGGTGCAAAATCCACTGGCTGGTTTGTAAGTTCATCACATTAAGAACCTAAATCAGCAGTAGAACATGGTTAAGCAATGGGCAAGGGACATCTCTTTTTCACTCCCCTATGGATATCACAATGGGTCTGTATTAACCTGAGTGTGGCGCCGTGGATTACTCCCCTTTCGCCTATCCACATACCCAACCTTGGAATAATATTAAAACTGACCTGCAATAAAAAGAGGAACGCAATGAACCAGTGGGAGATATTTGACTTAACCTATCTCAAACTATAGACTTGTCATCAAAAATTACGAAAGCTATTCGGAGAAGCCTTTGATTAATCGATTAAATTTCTTTTCTCCTATCAATGGAAAGACTGTCATTAGCTAAGGGCAACCAAGTAGTTACAACATTTTCTATTCAATTCAAATCGTCTGCGATGACAACCACCATCACAAATCAAAATGTGCGCCATTTAAGGAAGGCTATATGATACTTTCACACTCAATCAAGCTTTACTTTGTGAAATTACATATTATTATGACACTTAAAACGCAGACACATATTTTTTTCCTTTAGTGCTTTAGTGCAAGGCCAAGACATCAATCAAAATGAGTCACAAAGAGGTGCATACGTGACAGGGGACACATACTTATAGGGTAGAGCACATTTCATGTAACATCCTATTACTTATGTCTGCGCTCTAATTCCTGAGCAAATGTATCTCAAAAATATATTTATCTCCTCTCTAGGTCAAGAAACTTATCCCACTAATAATGCTAAAAATACATTTTTGATATATTTTCCCATAAACATGCCACACAAAAACCGACAGCCTAACAAGAAGATCGAACATTTTTGACAGGACGCTACCACCAACTGTTGATTCGGTTCTCTAAAGTAGCATTTTCGGCAAAACTGTTGCCAAAAGCATATACGATTGAGATATTACCTACTAATTAGCAAAATCACAATTTTTTTTATTTATTTCTGGCCAACCGCAGGCGATGCCAATTTTTGATAAAACTTAAAAATAAACCCAAAAGCACATTTCGTCTTGTTCTCGAGAGCGAAAAGTCGTCGTTGGTCTGGGGGAAGACGATAAATCGAACACGTTCCGTCATATAAGAGGAGCGTTTATGGTCTCGCATTAGCTTAATGTTCGAGTAGATTTTCAAAAAAAATATATTTACCAAGATGAGTCATAAGTCATTCCTTTTCGTTTGCGAGCTAGCACGTGTAGTTTAGTTTGGGGGGAGGCTCTTCAGGATTATCGAACGGCGAAACGTGGTGAAAAGTCTTAAACACGTGGAGCAACTTGCAGGCGGTAGTGGTGTACCAACCCGGAGATATATTTCATGATGTTTATGGCCCAAACTGGATCACCTTGAGTTGGCACAGGCAACGACGAGGAGGTTTACTTTATGCCGAAGTACTTTAAATAATAATCTTGTATTGATTTTGTTGTGAGACAACATTGGGGCGAAATATGATGGTCGAATGTTTACAGCGGTTTTAAGTGGAAGTTTGTTGGCGTCGGCAGCGTGCTGGCAAAGTATTGAGGCGGATTATTCTTGTTCGATGAGTGTATGTGAAGCATGTAAATAGTGATAGTTGACACATTTTTCCTGTTAATTGATTTTAATTGGATTTTTAAAATGCAAACAACATAGGTATTAAAAAAAAAATTGGGGGAAAGAATTTTTTCAAAGGAATTCTTATTGAAGTGTTGCCTTAAGCGTGTCCTTCTAGTACACAGTGTAGCATGGAAGGATATCAAATGTGGAGCAAGTTGTTGTAGCAAAACGTTTGTCAAACACTCAATAAAAATCAGTGATGGGTTTGAGAAAGCTGTAGTACAATGTGGTGTCTCTAGGTCGTAGTACTTTGCTAATAATAAAGAATATTCTTTTTTGCTTAGATTTTTTTGCTCGCTCATTTTAACATTTACATTTGCTCAGCACAAACTGGAAAATCATCATGAATGTGCTCAAGTTCGAACAGCGCTACCAAATTATCCAATTTTACTCTCAAAATCGGTCGTCGATTCGTGAAATTATGTGGGTACCAGGCCACAATGACATTAGCGGGAATGAAAAAGCAGATGAGCTGACCCAAAAAGAATCGGATCTCTGCGCTCTGCTCTGCTCTTAATGGACAAAAGAATCCAAATAAAATAACAAATAAAGGGTGACCAGATAGCAATAATACTTTTTCCAAATTACCAATGACATCCAGCTGTCACCTTTTTCAGTAAGGTTTGCCATTTCATCATGCATCGTTTCAGGCTTGCCGAGCGTGCGGAAATTATTAAAAAATATTACCGAAATTCCGGCTCAGTTGGAAAATTCAGTGAATTTCGTCGTGAGGTCGGTCGTCATCATGGCTTCAGTGTGCAGGCAATTCGTCACACCGTGGAAAAGTTTGAGCGTGAGTACACTCTTTTGAACCTTAAGCCACCAACCAGACAGAGATTGGTGCGAAATGAAGAAAACATAGGCGCCGTAGCGGCCAGTGTCGAAGAAGAAATGTCGATTCGGCGCCGATCAGCTGAATTGGGAATCGCAAGAGAGTCAACCCGGCTTATATTGCGGTTGGATTTGGGCCTACATCCATATGAGATTGCGCTGATGCGAGAATTGAAGCGCTGCATGCCATACAAGCGACGAAACGTTTAAAGTTGTGAAGGAAAAATTTGGCGACTGGGTCATCTCACGGCGAGCGTTCATCAATTGGCCCCCGCGATCATGCGACTTGACACCACTCGATTATTTTCTCTGGGTCTTCGTCAAGTCCTTAGTCTACGCTAACAAGCCAACCACTTTGGACGAGCTCGAGGCCAACATTCGAGACGGTATTGCCAGAATAACGCCGTACGTATTGGACTGAGTCATCAAAAATTGGACCGACCGCTTGAAGCACTGCCAGCGAAGCCGAGGCGGCTATTTAAATAATGTGCTATTTCACACATAATGGCATGAATGTAGCTTTAAAATAAAGCCAGACTGAATGTTATATCTCACACCGTTGTTGTTTTATTTAAATTTTTTTTTTTATCGTTCTTATCTGGACACCCTGTATAATGCAGAACTTAGTTGAAAGCAGAACTTAGTTGAAAGCAGATGGGAGAATATCCAAACCTGCAAGAACACAAAGGCACTCTGGCCGAAGTTAAACATCAGTAAATCGAAAAAAACTATTATCCCTTAACAGGCCTTCTACAACAATAGCTACAAGAGTCATAACAGGACATAATATGCTTAGCAAACACTCACAGAAGATGAAACTAATTAACTTGCAGCACATTTGCAGAGGTTGTGACGATCCGAACGTTGAGGAGGATACCGGACACTTCCTATGTCACGGTCCTGGCATCAGCAGACTTCACCGAAACCTACTAGACAAACCGTTCTTTGAGAAATTAGAGGAACTGGCTGACACACCCATCTCGATAATAGTAAAATTTTGCAACAAATCCGGTTGGATTAGGTTTCTATTCGAGACGGGCTCAACCATACCAAACGGATAAGTCTAAGTATCGTGTTCAGCGATGAGGTTCATTTTGAGCTTAACGGGTTTGTCAATAAGCAAAATTGGAATTAGAGCAATCCAGAAGAGACTTTGTAGATCCCACTATATCCAGAAAAATGCACTGTTTGGTGCTGTGTTCATGCTGGTGGCATTATCGGGCGGAGTTTGCGTAACGTTCAATGGAAATCATTACAGGAGCATGATCAATGAATGTTTTCGTGAAAATATATGTACATATATGACATTGATCCGGACGAGAAGTTGTTTCAACAGGATGGCTTGTCATACTACTTGGGGATAAGCTAATTTCGAAAAATGGACCTGTCAATTGGCCTCCAAGATCTTGCATTTTGAGACTATTATTTCCTGTAGAGCTTCGTGAAGTCCTTGGTTTATACTTATAAACTAGCAACAATTGACACCTTGGAAGCCAACATTGTTCGTGTTATACGTGACATACGGGCATGATTGCTCGAAAAAGTGACCCACAATTTGACGAACAGAATACGCTTCGTCAAGAACAGCCGCTGTGGCCACATGCCTGAAACCATTTTCAAATATTAATGCCATGAATTGATCTTCCGAATAAAAAAATATTTTTGATTAAAAGATAATCTTTTTAAAATATAGTTTTATCGGCCTTAAGAAAATAACTGCCTTTATTCTAATTTTCAGTAGAATTGACGCTCAAAAGTGATGTTCAAAAGCAACCTAGTTAGGCTAGGACACAGAAGAGATCTTCAGAAAGCCTACTCGTGCTCTCATGATGTGTAAGTGCTTAGCGGGTTAGTTTTGCAGCCCGAGCACTCTTAGATGGATGTATGTATTTATGTATATTGCCATAGTGAGATAAATGATCATTTATCTCTGTCGCAAGCGACAACAAATTCAAGGCAACAACTTACGTATTGTAAATAATGACTGTCACAACCGTACTCTCGTACATATAATAATACGATAAGAGGAACAAACATTAATAGAAGGGTACCTCTTGGGGAAATTTAAATATCTACCATCTCTTCTTTGTCTACCCTTAAGTTATCGGTACAGGTGACATGGAAAATGCTTTATCCTAAGGCGAAGTTCAGGAGGCTCATACCATTCGATGAGGAACGATTAAGCCCACAATCGCGAACACGATTTGAATATCGGACACTGACACTCAAATACAGTTTGTATGTACATATACTGAAAATTTTCCTTGGTCTATCTATTACTTACTTAGGTCGTCCTACAGTTCGGGGTGAACCTGGGCCTCAATGAACAAGCCTTTCCATTTAGCTGGATCTAAAGCTAACTGCCTCCAGTTGCGCACTTCGAGTTGGGTAAGGTCCACTTGTATTTGTGTATGAATGGCCTCTACTGCCTCGTCTCTCCGGGTTAGATTCGAAGACTGCGGGCCGGATCGTTGTTGCCCATTCGATCTACATGTCCTGCCCAACGTCCAACGCCCAATACGCAGTTTTTTGACTAGGTCTACAGCTCGTATAAACGTTATCGATTTCACTCCTCCAAAACACGCCAATGCAAATGGGATCGAATATCTTAGGAAGAATTTTTCTCTTAAAAAGGCCATAGGTATCTTTATCATGCTTCAGCGGCGTAAAGTAAGATTGGGATGATATCGATATTACACAGAGTCTCGTTACTTGTTCGGGACAGAGCTTTACTACTAATTTGCCTTCTCAGTCCAAAGAAACCGCGATGGCAAGGGTTGTTTTTGCGCTTATGTCGTTTTCAGAAGTAATAACATATCCAAGGTAGATAAAATAATATTTGCTTTCCTTGGATCTGCAGCTACACGAGGCTGCCCGCTTGCCTATTCATTAATTACTTATAATACTTAGGTGCCGCTACAGTCCGGGGTGGACCTGGGCGACAACCAACAAACCTCTGCAGCCAACCCGATTACGAGCCTGCTGTCTCTAGTTGCAGCAAGGCCGTCGGCTCTAGCAGCTGTGTTAGATTTAAGTTTAGATATCGCTATCCTCACTTAATTCTGATCGGATTGACGGGAATCTTGACTATCATCGTCACTGCTGAATGGCTCACTTTGCCTGACAGCGGAATATTGGTAATCGTCGCCATTTAGTAGTTTGTAGAAGTGTTCCTTCCATACCATCAGCACTGACTGCCATTCTACTACTATCTTACCATTTTCGTCCCTGCAGGCTTATGTTCTGGCTTTGTAGCCTTGAGAGGAGCCGATGCTCCTCTTCTCCTCCGCTCATAGAGCTCGCAAGCAGCTCTAGCCCTTTTATGCAGCGCCGTTTTGTATGCCTCTTGTTTTGCTGCATGTGCTTGCCAGTGTTCTTCATCGGGTTTCGTTGTGGTGGTCGAGAGAAACCCAGTACATCAGAGGCATAACCTCTGATGGTTCGTTGGCAACGCTGCCACTTAGATTGAGATTTAAAGAGGCTCGATCGGCTAAGGCTCTGGCGGTCTCTTGTAGCCGTCTGACGTCAAACTTCCTCGCACTATTTCGTTGATTTCGCGCCGTGCTGGATATCCGCATCCGTACCTTGGCTACAACTAGGAGTGATCCCAGCCCACGTTGGCTCCTCGGGAATTCTGCTAGAGTGCCTTGCGTCGATCGTAATGTGATTGATTTGGTTGACGGTTTTTCGATCAAAAGAGAGCCATGTCCCCTTGTGAATATCGAGACGTGCGTACCGCGTACTAGCTACGAGAACGTTAATCCCGCCGCAAAGTAGCCTGAATCCGTTATCGGATGTGGTTTCCGACCACGCTACTAAAGACGTCCTCTTTTCCTACCTTCCTTAGACAATCACCCAATCAATTCAGTTCGAGGTACAATATAAATGCTGATTGGATTCAACTAGAATTGACTCGATCCGATCACATTTTCTGGTATCAAGTTACGCGGATCAAAAGATCGAGTTTGACAGAGAGAGAAGGGCAAGAAAAGAAACTTCACGCACAGAGGAAGATGTGTCAAACTAAATCCTCCTTTGTTTCGATTCTAAATCGTTCCCTACATTCGGTTACAATTGAAATGCGGAACGAAACTCTATCCTGCGTCAATTCGATCTCTCAATTCGGTCATGTAAACATAGTAAATGCATCAGCTGCTGTGTGCGCTATGTGTGTGTACGGTTTCCGCGTTTAAATAATACGTTTTATTAAAATCAAGTTTCGCTTCAATCATGCGCTTGTGTGGGTGAGGCACACACTGTTTTTTTTTCATAATAAGGGGAATCCAAATCCCAGAGAAATCAGATAGAATACGATGCGGTCCACTGTATTGCAAAGCAGGAGCCTTTTTGGTGTAGTGGTTGGAAAAACGTTAATGTTTGCGTGGTTGTTGGTTGATGGTGTCGGCTGCAATAAGAATTAGTAAGGCTTGGCCGATGTGGAAATATCGCTCTTATTATCTAATATCCAATAAAACCCAACTACCCTAATTCTTAAGTTACAAATATCTTGAACCGTATATACATCTCCATATATTTAATATTCTTATTACTCGTACAGTATACTTATTGGCTTCATAAAAAAAAAAATATCCATATCAACTTTTTCTTAATCTGCCACAACATTTCATGTAAATTAATAAAGAAAGATAAAAAGAAAACCAGGTAAACACATACACAAACCCGTTTTGCCAATAAACATTCCACTTGGCTGTGACCACCTCAAACTTGAAGATTTCACAACACACCTTCACGAAACAAGTTCCACAATTTAAATAATTTTGCAAAATGTAATCTGTATATAGCCTTAGTAGACATGGCGCGGCCGTTGGTCGATAACTATTCATAGTAAATATTGATAAAATCGATAAGACACTCGTTTAACGAACATAAACATGTTTGGGGGTAGTTTTCCAATTGACAGGTTCTCCGATGAAGTCCGGGACCGCTGATATTACTATCAACACATATTTCATCATACTGATAATGAATTTGACTAAAATATTTTTTTTTTTTTTACCCAAAAAGGTAAGCAGCATTTTTTTTGTGTCTAATGTTATATATACTCGTATTTTTTTTATTTGATAATAAACATAGAAAATATCGTGTTTATAGCGGCTTAAAAATCTAGAAAAAATTCCAGTTTTTTTTTTTTTTTTTATTTAAACTTTGCTATGGCGTTTGTCAGTTAATAGCTTGCCTGATAGGCCGGTGTTGGTTCGTGTAATTAGCGCGTTATACCACCATAACCGATAAGATATGAATTCTTTAAATAAGTCTACGATTACTAAAAAAAAAAAAAGAATTTGAATGGAAAGAAACTTTGTTTATATTACTGTCGGCGTAAATAACGAATAAGTAATACCCACAGGGGATTAAATTCTCATTTAGGAATAACTTGATTATCAGAATCCAAATAGAAATAAAGGACACGACTGGGGCTTACTAAATGACAATGGTGTTCATTTGCAACTGATATGAATGTTAGAATTCAGAATAATTATAAAAAATATTTCGACAGTTTACCAACACTTTCTTGTGCCTCTGATTGTCTGTTGCGCGCAGAGTCTGTCTATTGACGATAGGCTCGTTTTGACCTTCCTCGTCCTAAGTGTCTCTGCCCAGGGTGCGGCATATAATAAAACTTAGGTGATAACTCTAGAGAGTAGAGTACTTCTAGCGTGTCCAGTATACGTATACGTGAGAAAGCTCACTGCATTTGCCATGCTTTTTTGGTCATCTAATCAACATTCGTTTTGAACTGCAATTTGTTGTCCAGCTTCTTTGGAGCTGATAGTTTGATTATCAACCTGAAAGTTTGCGATTTCAACGGTTTTCCGGCTGATTGTATTATTATTATTATTATTATTGTAAAGGGTTAGTTTGCACTGCAACCTAGTGGTCTATTGTGCCCCCTGCTAATACCGTGGAGAGGTTTGTTCCCTCGTTAGACTTCCCCTCGCATTGCAACTCCTTCGGAATTTTGTTTAAAGGTCATACACTCTTACTGTGCCTTAGCGAGAATAGTTCACCCTAGAGCTCTCTCTCCAAACCAGTTTCTTTTAAGAATCTGAAAATGAGAAGTGGGTCCATGGTTGGCATATCCTCTTCTGATATTTGGTATTTGCCCAAGTATTTCAATCTTTTGTGGGTCAGTGCCCCACAAGATTCCAGAAGGTGTTCCGGAGTCTCACTTGACCCATTGCAAAATCTGCAAAGGCCTTCATTTGTTATACCTAGTTTCCGTAAATGCTCCCTGAGTTTGCAGTGCTCCGTTAGGAAGCCTGTTAGGATTCGTAGGTTATTCTTGCTAAGGCAGATACAGGCTTCGAATCTTTTCCGGTTGTAACATCCCAGTAGTTTCTTTCTCCATTTTTCTTAACTCCTCGCTATGGTATGTTCCCCTATTCCGCAGAATGGTTCAGGTCTAATGAAGGGATCTGCAGCCCCTTGTCTTGCCAAGGCGTCTGCTGCTTCGTTACCTTTTATCCCGACATGACCGGGTATCCAGTAAAGCGTAACTTTATTGTTTCTGCCCAATTCAGTAAGTTCGTATAGGCATTCCCACACAAGTTTTGACTTAATGACATAGGAGTCAAGTGCTTTGATAGCTGCTTGGCTGTCTGACAGTATTGCTATGTCGTAGTTGCTGTATTTTCTTTCGAGATTGATTTGGATGCATCTATCTATAGCACACATTTCAGCTTGAAAGATGCTGGTACTCTTGCCCATGGGTTCTGAGTGCTTCGTCCTTGGCCCAAGCACACCATCTCTGTGCCTTCTCCAGTTCTTGAACCGTCTGTATACCACTTTATCTTGTGGTTGCCCAGTCCGTATATCGTGGATTCGTTGCTCAACTCTTGTTACTTAACTTTGTACAAAGATTTTCCCAAAGTTAAATTTTCTGATACTGTCGTCCCTGTGGACTGCCAGAAGGGGAAGTTTCTTGAGAAGTGCATCGTATTCTCTAGAACCAATGCATTTCTCCCTTCCAATACTTTCTTTTGCCATCCTTAGGATCGTCCGCTTTGCATTTTTCTCCACTACGAGATCAAGCGGTGTTAGCTCCAGGAGTACTTCCATGGCTGCAGTTGGACATGCACGCGAGTCTTTGCACTTTAGTGAGTGTCTCCCTTGTTGTGACTAGACTAGTACGCTTTGTCCATGCTATTGCTCCAGCTTTGATCACTGGTCTCACAATGGCAATATACACCCATCTTAGAATGTTTGGACTTAACCCCCAAGACTTACCCGCTAGGCTTCTGCATATCATTAGAGCACGGGTAGCCTTTTTGGATAACTCCTCTGTGCGTTTCTTCCACAAGAGTTTACTATCTAAGTATAGTCCTAGGTACTTCACTTCCTTTACCGGTGTCAGTATCGTGCCCGACAGTCGGATTGGCTTCAGTTCAAATTTTCTCTTTCTCGTGAACGGTACTATTGTGGTTTTAGCCGGGTTTACATTGAGCCGTTCTGCACCATTCTTGAGTTACTATTAGGCCCCTTTGTATAATATCACATAGGGTTTCCTCAAATTTCCCCCTGGCAATCAGTACAAAGTCATCAGCGTAGGCTTGACAATTAATTCCAAGGTTTGTTAACTTTTCAAGAAGCTCATCCACAACAAGGCTCCACATTAGGGGAGATAACACTCCTCTTGTGCGCATCCTCTAGTTATAAGGACAGCTTCTGTTTCATGGTCAGCTAGTTCTAGTCCGGCGGATATTAGCCAATCTTTTATCAGGGCAATTGCTTCATTTGTAGCTGATTCTACTGCATGGATCTTTTTTGTTACAGTTACGACGGCAATGTCATCGGCGAATCCAATTATCGTTAATCCGCCAGGAAGCGTTAATCGTAGGACTATGATATCCCATAATAGTGGCCCAAAGACCGATCCCTGTGGAACTCCCGCAGTAACTTTGTAGTATTTTACTTTTCATCGGTATTGTACCTCAACTTCCTGTTGCTGAAATAGTTCGTCACTATACGCAGCAGGTAATATGTTGTATCCATCCTGGCAAGTGACCTTCTAATGAATGATTAGTTCGCAGAGTTAAATGCGTTTTTAACGTCCAGCGTTAGTACTGCGCATTAGAATACCAGAATACGTGTCTACGCGTCTGTGTTCTCACATGCTGATCTATTGAAGATTTGTAATTATGTCTACATACTTTTTCTATTACACGTGTATTCATACTACGTTTTAGACTCCCAGTTATTTGACCTTTTGAAATTTTTATGATTGCGATAAACTTCTCCCATGAACATCTGTTTTTCCCATGTACATCTTCATCTGCCTCTGTTCTCTTTCTACGTTGTCTTTTTTTTATGTTTTTGTCTAAGGTACATCTATTAGAAAATTCTGTAGCTTGTGTATCTAGTTCAGTTCGACCTCGGCTATTTTAAGCGGTTTATGTTTGGAATAGATAAAATTCGAAACGAACAATGCAAGCACACATTTCATGACATTTATTCAATAAATTCGACTTTGCTTGATGAAATTTTTGAATCAAGTGTACATTTTTTGTATATATGATGAAAATAATTTTTCTTTTTAAAAAGGGTCCTGAAAACAGTTGCGTGCAAACAAAAGATGACGAAGTATTCTGCGGCGAAGTTAGGATATGGCTGGTATGCATGATACGTATACCTTCGCTATCGGATTCTTTTTAGCAGAATTTAACATTGCTGATAGTCCATATTAAAGCACATACGGGTGTAAATCAACAGCTTTACAGACAAATAGCAAGCAAGTCTAGGCTAGGCTTGACCAAATCACTCACCAGCAGCCGCAGACTCGTGTCTTAGCATTTCACGCAAGCTTCGTTGATAGAAGAGTATAGTTGCAGACTAGTAGTAGGAAGCTGTCGAAGTCGTTTCGAGTTGACTCAATGTCACCAACCTGATCATAATGTTAAGTACATCAGCTTCTATAATAACGCCTTTGATGCGCATATAACTAGACTTATGGAGATGGGACATGAAATTCATTTCTGGCACGCGCTGTGTGTGGCATGCTTTGGTACACAGAAGTGTGATACATCTCTAGGCGGCAGAATTCCATACTCAGTTGTGCGGCTTAAAGCCATCCTCTGAACCTGACTATGCGCCCAAAATTAGGCTCTGAAGTATAGACATATGCTGATACAACTGTATAAAGGGTGACCAGATAGCAATGACACTTTTTCTAATTGTTATGTTTCTGCAGCTGTCATAGTTACCAATGACATCCAGCTGTCAAATTTTTCAGTAAGGTTTACCATTTCATCATGCATCGTTTCACTCTTGCCGAACGTGCGGAAATTATTAAACAGCCGAAATTCCGGCTCAGTTGTAAATACGCAACGTGAATTTCGTTGTGAGGTCGGTCGTCATCATGGCTTCGGTGTGCAGGCAATTCGTCGCACCGTGGAAAAGTTTGAGCGTGAGTACACTCTTTTGAACCTTAAGCCGTCAACTAGAGAGAGATTGGTGCGAAATGAAGAAAATATAGGCGCCGTAGCGGCCAGTGTCGAAGAAGACCCAGAAATGTCGATTCGGCGCCGATCGCCTACATTGGGCGATGTTAACCGACTTTCTGTGGCCAGAGCTCGAGAACATCGATATATCCGAGCTGTGGTTCCAACAAGACGGCACTTCATGCCATACAAGCGACGAAACGCTCAAAGTTGTGCAGGAGAAATTTGGCGACTGGGTCATCTCACGGCGAGCGTTCATCAATTGGCCGCCGCAATCATGCGACTTGACACCATTCCATTATTTTCTCTGGGCCTACGTGAAGTCCTTAGTCTACGCTAACAATCCAACCACGTTGGACGAGCTCGAGGCCAACATTTGAGACGGTATTGCCAGAATAACGCCGTACGTATTGGACCGAGTCGTCAAAAATTGGACTGACCGCTTGAAGCACTGCCAGTGAAGCCGAGGCGGCCATTTAAATGATGTGCTATTCCACACATAATGGTATAAATGTGGCTTCAAAATAAAGCCAGAATCAATTTTATATCTCACACCGTTGTTGTTTTATTTCAATTTTTTTTCTTATCGTTCTTATCTGGTTACCCTGTATATCATCAGAACATTTATGGTGAAAATATCGATAAAGGAGCACTAAGCATCCAAAATCACAGCGGTGTTCATGCGAAGGAATTCGACTGTACGAGGCTAATCACCAATCAACCTAAACCTTCAAATAAACTCAAGCATGTGGACAGGTCTTGGTTTTAGATTGTAACCAAGTTGGTGTGAATGAAAAAAAACATTTGCATCTTTTGAGGAATCTGAGGTATCTAGCACCAGGTTTTGCTTCTTCATTAATCTGCTAATTCCAGCGAAGGTACGGGTTAACATGTATATCAAGCCACCGGATTCTTCAATGTTAACTCCATTCATGTTTAGTTTGACTACGTTAGTATCCCGCTTTAGGGGCAGGTGACAGCTCTGCATTTTTGACGCATTGTATTCAACTCGTTTCTTGACACCCCAATTGATGATGGAATCAATGTCGAAATTGAGGTCTGTTGATATTCGCTGTTGTTTGGATTCCACAACTGTCTCATTGATGAGTAGGCGAAGTGCTGTCATCCGCGAAGGAATGGATTGGACTGCGAGCAGCAGATATTAAGTTATTGCTATAAATCAAAATAGGGTCGGAGATACGACAGACCCCTGGGGAACACCAACATTAGCTGAGCATGGGATAGTAGTTCATACATCCATTAACAAAAAAAACTCGCTATCCATTTTAAGAAACTGAAACAGCCAAGAGTTTGAGGCTTCTTTATGAGGGGTACTATGCCGCACTCTATCCAAAGCTTTAGAGGTATCAAAAGTAACTAAAAAGAAGATTGGTAGAAAAGGGACTTAACAGGTCATAGGTACATAGGTTATATCGTTGGGCAACATTGTGACACATGTGCATTATGTATAGACCATTTGACTTAGCATCGTATCACACTTTCTTTGATCGATAGATTAAATTTACTTTAATCTATCGATTAAATTTAAGCCACACTTCAATGCCTTTGATTTGAAGCTTTCGCCTTAGAAAGAGGTCACCAACAGAATGAAAAATATTCGCTAATCATTTAATTATAAATCAGTCAGAGACTACTTTTCTAAAAAAAATGTTTCGAAAGCGGAACTCACGAAGTCACTCAGTGGAAATTGTTTGGTATTTTTTCCCCAATTTATCGAGATACAGGCACCAAGGTAACTTTTCATATATTTTTTGTTGTGAATCATTTACTTTCCATTTTCCATTTGTCTTAAATAAAGTTTTATTTTTGTTTTCGACTTTCCTTTGGCTTACAGTCAACAGTATATAGTTACTCATACCTTTATGTATACAAGAAGAAGTATCAAATGGCTGATTGTTATGTGATAATTATTCTCCCGGTAAGGTCGTGTATAGATACTTTCGTACCAATGCACTTCTTTTTTTGCCTCGACAATTCCACAAGAAAAAGTGAAAGCCAGTCTCTCTCTCTCTCGTTTTTTATTTTCTTACGAGGAAGACAGATTTTAAAATAAAAAAAAAAACTTTACAACAAACTGTAGGCATGGAAATGTATAACACTTATGGAATATACAATTACCACAGCCAGCGTGGGTACACGCGACGAACATCCATTGAAAGTGCACAACAAACACCGATACACTGTTGGTTACCTGAGAGCTAAGATAGCTACATAGCATACACCACAGAGTGTTAGCGAAACTTAAGATGGCATACTTCCTCTTCGCAGTTCAAACAATAGATACTAACACTACCAACACCCCACCACATTTTGTGTAGAAGAGGAAGACAGCAAAGTGTAATTAATAAATAAATTTTCGCGGATAGCTAAGTAATTCGCTGTTCTATACAACTCCGCGCGTTGCTCAAGGTTCCTCCTCGACTCCGAGAACCCCCGGGCAATACGTTAAATAAACGAAAGATACTCGCTCAACTGTATGGGAGCCTCTTCAGCGCCCCTCTCGTCCACCTCCTACATGTCAGAATCTTTGTTCATTACCTTGTGCAAATAGCGCGAACATTGTTAACATTATCATTATGGTTTGTTGTTAGTCTAATAATTATTATTATTATTATTTTTTTGTATTTTGCACACGTTTCCTATTTCACCCATCCATTCGCTGTCGGTAAAGGGAAAATCAATTTCGAGTCATACCTACACCTACTGGCTGTGGCTAGTGTATGGGGGACGACCTTCACTGAGAATTGATATTTACCGATGAATACGTACGGTGGTGGTTGTAATTGTCCACTCGATAATAGTATCTTACGGATACTTGTGTCGCTATGGGACACTCGTGTTTCTTATACTCAATATTTCATGTCAAAGTGTTTTTTTTTTGCTGTTTAATGTTGTAAGCACATCACACACACGAGGTGCAATCGGAGTAGCAGAGGAGGAATTGATTTGATTGTTGACGTTGTCTTCTTCGGTTTACTGCTGGGTTTGCAGTTTTTTTTTTTTTTTTATTGAAAACATTTATCCATGCAATAAAAGTGTAGAAGGAATGAAGTTCGTCTCTTTATTGTTTCTTATGGTATTTCTGGCAGATCCATGTGAATGGATTATTAATAACTCGTTGGACGTATGTCGGATATCCTGTTTGCTGATGTTTTGATACAAGTGTTTGTATGTCTTCTCTTGCGGTAAATACACGCGTGTCTTCCTTACTTATATGTATGTTCTTGAATTATATATCTACGGAAAGAGTTTAATTCAACTTCCTTGTCATGATTAACACCGTATACAGTCCTTTACTGAGTTTGGCTTCATGAACACGTGCGTACATGTGCATTCGTAAGTAGATATTATACAAGAACTTTATTCTACTGAGGGAATTAATATTCAGTTTGCTATCCGTAACTTTAAATACAAGTTATTAACGGACTACAACTGGGATATTGACGCTTAGATTTATGGGATGGTCACACATGTTTTGATGCAACCTCTCACCTTCCAGTCGACATTCTCGTATTGAATCTCTCAAACAGGTCGATGATAGAAAACTCATGATGGTTAAGAGTTTTCTGTTTCAATCTATCTTATCTTCTCATTCTCATCTGAGAAGACATTACTAAACGCCACCATGACCCACAAAAAAGTCTTGCAGCTTAGCCACCACACAAACCGACCCCTGTGAGTAGGAAAACTCAAGACTGGTGACGGAGAACGTAGCTTTACAAGCGATATTATAATGTACTGATTTCTGGATATGGTATTTCCTCAACACAATTTTTGTCAAACATTAGTTCACTGTGCGCATATTTCAATCAGCGATGTGACAATTTCGCGAAATGTAGCAAAATTTAGTTCCTTGATGGCAATAAAATAATGAATGAACTGTAGCACGGGTTTGGTACCGCACGACTTAAAGCCTCCATTATGCCTCTTCTTAGTGTGAACTGAGCTAACATTTCCAAGGAAACATTTTGTTTTTAAAAATGCCCTAATGGTACGGAGGGACTAACAAAAGTTCGCATAGTTGGAGTCAATTTAGTAGTTTTTGAAAAAAAAAGATGCATTTCTTTAGCTTATAATCTAACAATATTTATTTCGAAATTGCAGAACAATAGGTAAAAATGGAGACAAGAAAAAGAAAAATTACTGACGTAAGCTCGGTTGAAGTTCCACCACCAACACAGGAAGAATTTCGTTTTACCATTCTCTTCGGATTTCGACGTCAACTCACGCCAGTCAAAATTCTGCACGAATGCCATAATGCATACGGAATAAATGCACCATCTCTTGTTACTATTTCAAAGTGGTTTCGAAAATTCTAGACTGACCAATTTCTGTGGAGGACGAATCTCGTGAAGGTTGGCGCAAATCCTCGACCTACGATACAAATGTGCCCCTGGTAAAGGCTAAAATTGACGAAGATGACAGGATGACACAGGAGATGGGCTGCCATAGCTGTAACGAATTTTAAATTATCACCTGAAATATTCGAAGAAGTCAAGTCGATGGGTTCCAAAAATTTTGAATGGTGAGCAAAAAGAACCTCGTGTTCGTTTTCTGGATCAGGTTGAAAATGCAGAGTCAAGCTGCTTCAATAAGATCGTTACAGGTGATGAATCTTGGTTTTACAAGTACGACCCGGAAACCAAACAGCAGTCCATGGCATGGAGCCCAGAAGGTGCAAATCCTCCAGTAAAGGCCAAACAACAAAAGTCAGCGACAAAAGTTATGATGTCGATGTACTTCACCAGGGCAAAAATTGTTGGCGTCATCTCGCTTAAAACTGGTCAGCAGTTACTGCTAATTGGTATACTGAAACTTGCTTACCACAAGTTTTCCAAAATTTACTAGGACACCGACAAAAAGAGGAGCTGCGCCGCTATTTTTGGACCACGACAATGCGCCTGTGCACACTGCGGAAAAAACCAACAACTTTCTTGCGCTCTCGGGCATTAATGAAATTCCCCCCGCACCTTATTCTCCGGATCTAGCAGCCTAACTTAGTCCAGATTAGGCCCATTGTGATACCACATGGATCTATCATCCCCAGGGAAAACTAACCCTAGAAACAGTTGGAGCTTGTTATAAAGCGCTGTAGGCTGCCGATGCTGACATTAGCTAAGTCGCATAAATTGTTGAAGAGGTGGGCTCCTGGGTATCGTCTTTTACGAGCGGAGAGGGCTTGATACGTGCAAAGAAGGTATAGTATGGTTTCCTCCTCCTCCTCGTCCATGCAACTTCTACAGAAATCATTTACTAAGATGCCCAGCTCGCGTAATGACACCTACTGTTATTGAAATGAGCGATAAAGCAGTTGGAGCGTCTATGATCCAGCTCAGGCCAATTCTGTCTAGTAATGAGGCACGTAGTGCCACTAGCCCACCTGCGATTAATTGCGCTATTGGTGTTGAGCTTTTTTTTTTTTTTTGATGTAGAAGGGGAGGAAGGCAGAGACTGATCCCTGGAGCACTGCGACCTAAAAAGTTTTTTTTTGTGCTATCCCCTGGTTAATTGATTTTTAATTTGTCAACTAGCTGAACTCAACTTCATTAATGAAGCTAAGAATAGTTCGAGCTGAAGAAGAGGTGACGTCAGAAGGTGATGTAACGCCTTTATTAAAGTGCTTTAGCCTAAGTCTGGCTATGGCCGGGCAATCACAGAGCATGTGATGGGCTATTTCGATGTCTTTAAGACAGAGATGGCACGTATCCGATTGAACACGGCCCATTTTCTTGAGATGATAGTTGAGAGAGCAATGTCCAGTTAGGAAGTCAGTAGGGATCTTAGCATTTTGTTTGCTCATTGATAGAATGTCTCTAGTTCTATTTTTTGAGAAGTTAATAAATTTCTTGGAATGCCTTAGGTCGGGTTGAGCATTGAGAGAGCATTTGTTCGTGTTCCCAACGGAGTAGCTCTATTTTAATCTGGCTGGTGGGTAAACCGCAGAAGGGTTCAGGTGCAATATAAGGTAATTGGGCACCTAGTCTGGCAAGCTTATCAGCCGCTTCATTACCAGGGATACCTTTGTGACCGGGGACCCTCATTAGTGTGATATTATTGTGTGCGGCAAGCTGCAAAAGCGTCTGGAGACAATTCCAAACCAGCTTAGACTTATAGTCAAAGGACGTGAGAGCCTTGAGTGCTGCTTGGCTATCTGGCATTATATTAATATGTGATCTTCGGAGGTTTCGTCTAATGCATTCTCTGGCCCAGAGCTCGATGGCATAGACCTCTGCTTGGAAGATATTAGTGGGTTGACCTAGTGGTGTAAAGATTTTGTATTTAGGGCCAAAGATGCCAGATCCAACCCCATTTGGCATTTTTGAACCATCAGTGTACCAATTGTTTTGAGATCTTGATTGGTGGATTTGAGGATAGTCCCAGTAGCTGCGCTCAGGTATGTTTACTGTGAAGGGGTGATTGAGGTGGATTCTTTTGGGCATGAAGTCTGAGATGCATACTGCTGGTGTTGAGCTTAAGTAGCAGTTTCACTCTAGCGAGAGGCATGTCGAGATTCTCCTTGTTCGACGAGATCGGTAGACAAGTGCCCTGCTTGACGAATTCACTGACCGATCAGTTCCCTGGAATGTTCCTGTGCTCCGGCACCCAGATAAGGTGAATGTTGAACTGTTAGCGAGCTCGTTAAGAGACAAGCGACAGTTTAGGTCTGTTTTTGAGTTGAAGGTAGCATATTCCAGGGACTTGATCGCAGTTTGACTGTCAATATCAACGCTAAATTGTTATTGAATTGTTCGGGAGATAGCGCTACACAAAGACTTATCATCTAAATACACTTAGCACGGGTACCTGCTCAAGAAATGAAAGCCGTTCTCTTGCAAATTGCACAGAGTGCAAATTATTGTGCTTGTACATGCATCATGCTCAAAATTTGTCCCTTAGTTTTAAAATAGTACTGTTATTCACTTAGGTAAATATTAAGTCTTAAATATTATATTTCTACGGGTGAATTCTCACGCATCCTTTAAAGCACCAAGTCTAAAGTCTTATATAACAAAGTTCCTCCCGATTGGTTTAAAGAAAAAGTGAAGCTAACATAATAATTCATAAGTCTTGCAAAATCTTTTCGAAGAAGAATTTTGGTACTCGTAGTAGCTATTCGATATGTAAATGATTATCTATTGAAAATTATGATACTGCTTACTGAATAACGTGAACCTCAGGCCATACCGCAATTCATGACTATTGCAAACTATTTTAGCAGCAGTTTCACGATTGGAGAAGTAAATTTGATATTTAGAAGTCGTGCTTATATACTGGAATCTGAGCTCTAACGATACAGCAAATATATTAATATTCGTCGCCGTCATCGTCCATTCCCCACCGAAGCACGGCCAATTTAATTTTCAGAATCACACTCAGACTTAACAAAATTTATTAGTTGTAATAACTCAAATTTGTTAATAACAGAAAATAATGGGCTTTAACATAAGCTTAAACCTGACTAGAAATAAATCTTATATATTAATACGTGAACACGAATTTTACCGTACGTTTTTATAGTATTTATTATAAAAGGAGGGGAATGAAACTAACATCATTCGAAAGGTACTGTCCCATAGATGTGAAAAAAACAACAATAAAATCATGTACGTATGTTACCGTTAATGCACATGATTTCCCCACTTTGACCAATAAAATGAAAGAATTTTGATCACGTTCATTGCTGTTTGAACTTAGATCCCTTTGTCTTCCCGCAAGGGAGAATATTAAAAAAAAAAAAGTTATGCAAACAAATACAAAGCGTTTTTTTTTCGCTGTTTGTTTATTTCCCCTCGGTCAAATTTGGACCACACGCGATACTAGTAATAGTAAAATCGCCAAAATTTACAAAAATTTGAGTAACAAAATTGCAAATTTTATTATTTAAAAAAAAAAAAAAATAGCACTTTTGAGACAAACGTAACATTATAGCGCGTTGATTTCAAATCATAAATTCCAAACCAGATAATTTCGGACTTTTCTGGAAAAGATATTTCCAACGATATATTATGTATAAGAGAAGGCATATGTAAGACATCGAGGGGTTCCAGAAACCTATGTACAGATGATCATGGACATGTACGGGGGAGCAAAGACAAGAGTAAGATGCCCCACTGGAGTAACCGAAGAGATCCCAATCAAAGTCGGGGTGCACCAGGGAAGCGTCTTAAGTCCTTTGCTCTTTATTACAGTCCTTGATTATCTGCTTTAAGGTAAAGTGATGGACCCCAAGGTACATCAGTTATTCTTTGCTGACGATGGAGCCATCATAAGTGAGGATCCTACATCCCTGCAACGAGCACTTGATGTGTGGGTGGACGTTCTGGAGGGAAATGAGTGCCGCATTAGTTCAAAAAAGACAGAGTACTTGTGCTGCCCGTTCTCTGATCCACTCAGGCCTATTCCAGACATTTATTTGAATGGAACAGTGCTTCCCAAGTGCGAAAAGTTCAAATATCTGGGATCTATGATTAATAGCAAAGCAACCTGTGATGGCGACATCAATCATCGTGTAAGCGTAGGGTGGATGAAGTGGCGAGAAAATTCCGCTATCTTCTGTGACAGAAAAATGCCACCTAAGTTGAAAGGAAGGCTCTACACCGCAGTATGAGAGTATGAGAGTAAATTAACGGCAGCTGAGATGAAGATGCTTCGCATGACAGCAGGAGTGACAAAGCTTGATCGAATAAGAAGTTCGAAGTTCCGTGGAAGCTTTCACATCAAGGAAACCATCGTACAAAAGATAGAGCGCGACCGGCTCAGCTGGTATTGCCACGTTCAAAGAAGAGATCATTTGAACCCTGTTAAAAAGGCAATATCAATGCAAGTTCCAAAGACATCGCGATGTAGGAAAGGCCTATAAACGCCTGGATCAGACCAATGCGACGACATCGGCATTTCATTGGCCTCAGTAACCGAGTGATCCAAAATCGGCAAGCCTGCCGATATTTTCTGAAGTCAAATAGGCGAACCCCACAGGCGGGTCAGTAGAAATGCGGTGAAGTGGGAGGGTTGTGATCCCTTGTTTTCGGATCATAGCCTCGCTAATAAAAAGATAAAAGGAAGAAGAAGAAGACATAGATGTGAAAAAAGAATTCATCCCTTATTCACATTAGCATTTAGTGTATACACAACTTCGTTCATTATGCGCTGCCTTGCACTAGCTAGCTGTGTATCGTTTGTTGTGAATACATAGATGTGGTGTGAAAAAGGAATTCCTTCCTTATCCACAATAGCATTTAGTGTATACACAAATTGGTTCATGCGCCGCTTTGCATTATATAAAGCTATCCGTGTATCGTTTGTTGCTGATATAGAAATGTAATGTGAAAAAAGAATTCCTTATTCACGTTTTGACCATTCGCTGTTTCATTCGCAGTGAATAATTCACAGGTCGTGATTTTTTGCCCATCTCTAAAATGTATTGTACATACTCGTATTTATACTAGGGGGGAAAATGCTTCCACTCCCTTTGCGTGTACTGGAGCCACTTGCAAAATTACAGATGTTTGGAAAATGTCACCAGCTATGTCTATAGGGCAATGTCTTACATACGAGTATTCTATGCAAAACTATGCAAGTAGCATGTATAATTTAGCAACTGGAAAATGGAAACAGAAAGACAGACAGACGGTCGACGACCGACCGAGAGTAAAATAGTTTTCGTAGTATACTCGTATTTACGGCACCCCTGAAAAAAACCATAGATAGGTACAACTTGGTGCAAAATTTTATTTAGCTAGAAATGAAAAACGATGATTTTTTTTTTTTATTATTATTTGTATTTGGACCTTAAAATTTGTTCTATTAAGATAGATAGATAGATATACTTTATTCTGCAATATAATTTACATTCGCTACCGCACATTTTACAATACAATTCAGAGATATGATATACTTTTATCTTTCTACTTTCTACTGAAGTCATTTAGGAAATATACAATATTTTGGAGGAAAATGCAAGAAAACTTCCAATTTAAGAAAAAAATAAAAAAAACACCAGTACTAATAACATAATTCAAAAGAGATATTTGTTTTCAAATAAAACTTAGGGTATCACAGAAAAAATAAATACAAAATCGGTAAGTTGATTAGTAATAAATAAATAAATATATGTGAACATAAATAAATAGATAAATAAATAAATATATAACTAAATGAACAAATAAATAAATGTATAAATAAATAAATAAATTAATAAATAAATAAATAAGCAATTAAATAAATACATAAATAAATCAATGAGTAAGTAAATAAATAAATAAGTAAATAAGTATATATATATATATAAATAAATAAATTAAAATATACAAAATAATAAATATATAAATAAATAATAAAATAAATAACAAAATAAATTAGTCAGAACTTACACAATAATAAAATAATCACTAAATAAATAACAAATATTTAAATAAATAAATTAATACATGCATGTATATAAGGAAACATAATAATAAATATATAGATACAAAATTAAATAAATAAATGAAAAAATTTACTGAAAAAACGAATAAGTAACGAAACAAGGTAATAGCAATAAAATGAATTATCTAAACATTTAATTGATTAACAAGATGATTATCCGAAAGATTACAATTAATTGAAAAAGTATTTGTAAGCTTCTGAATTCTCTCAATAAGCATTTCAACATTCGCTGTATTGTGCAAATCTGAAGTGGAGTAATGCCAAGGAAGGTTTAACATCATTTTAAGCAATTTATTTTGACAAATTTGAAGCTTGCTAGTGTGACATTTTGCACAGGTTCCCCAAACTTGGCAACCATATAAAAGAATGTATTGAAAAATGACCTTATGAATTATTATTTTATTATCATTAGACAAAGAAGATTTTTTGTTTATGAATGGGTATAACATTTTGATGGCAATATTGATTTTCTTTAAGGTTTGGTTGGTATGCACTTGAAAAGTTAGCTTAGTGTCCAAATGTATACCCAAGTATTTCACAGAAGGTGCCCATACTATATCAGCTCCATTAAATCTTATTTGATTGCTGGGAAGGTTGCAAAGCTTTCTTTTTCTTGTGAAAAAGATAGCTTGCATCTTGGCCGTATTCAATTTAATTTTCCACTTTGTGTAATACCTTTCCAAAATTTCCATCGCATTCTTTAGATTCGTCTCAATGTTAAGACTAAATTCATGTGATGAAAGAATGGCGGTATCATCAGCATAAATAGCTACTTCACAATGAGGTAATTGTGGAAAGTCGGCTGTATATAAATTGTATAGTATGGGTCCAAGAACTGACCCCTGTGGTACTCCTGCTTGAAAATACACTAAATCGATTAAGTACTGAAGGATATCGTTCAAATGCTAGCCTTCATCGTTTATGCCAATTTCATCCCTATTTATGGCAATTTACTTTTCTCAATATTCCGGCGGTTCCTATTTCTTGTGTAATGTTGTCTTTGAGCGTTGCGATAGTCGGTGGTTTATCACATGGACCAATGACTGGAAAGAAGAAGTCAGAAGTAGTAGTGATCGGGTGATCTTGCGGAATAACGCGCAATGTGTGCAGTGGCACCGTCTTGTTGAGGCCACTTGTACTCTAAC
Source organism: Brachypalpus laphriformis (assembly GCA_945910035.1). Classification (NCBI taxonomy): domain Eukaryota; kingdom Metazoa; phylum Arthropoda; class Insecta; order Diptera; family Syrphidae; genus Brachypalpus; species Brachypalpus laphriformis. Next base: position 287,784,473 of record OX246754.1, read on the forward strand.
CGCAACTCATATAGTTCGGGTATGAAAAAGTCGCGTAGTGCTCGCCAGTGGCAGTTATCGCGTTTCCAACAGAGTCTTCGAAAGTAGGACCCTTTCAGCACAGACACCGCACCACACAGTAACTTTCAGTGGAAGTTAATGAGATTCTTGAACAATGCGGCGATTTTCAGTGCCCCAGAAGCGAGTATTCTACTTATTTCCATGTCGGGAGAGATGGAAATGTGCTTCGTTACTCCTGATTAATTTTAATATAATTTTGAAGGAAAATCGTCTTCTTCATGGTTGAGGTTTATGATGCGCTGGCTGCATTACAGACGGGCCTGCTGGCCTGCGGGCAGCAGCTGATGCATCATCTGAGTTTTAAAGAAAAACATCTCCAAGTCTTTCATCAAAATACGCTGCAGAGACTGCCTGGAAATGCCTAATTGCATGTCGTCTCGTTGATGTTTCTGGACTCTCTTCCACATCCTCGCACACAGCATCAATATTGTCGGCCAAACGGCCAGTTCTTGGTCTGCCCGCCCTTGCTGTATCTTATGTTGAGCCAATCTCTACGAGACGTGCGACTAGTCGTCGACTTGTGCGTCGAGTTGTTGCCGACTTTGTATGACTTTGGCATCGCCTGCGAAACACTACCATTTGCAAGATGGCTATCCAGGGATAGCTCAGTTGGTAGAGCGTTGCTGACTAAAGCCTTAACTATAGCAGGTTTTGAACATTGAAGGGAACCCTATAATAATGTTTGAATGAAAGGTGTAAGATGAGCTGTAAGCCACCTGAAGACAGGTCTTTTACTCTTAGTTAGCATTAGTTCAGAGTTAGTACGCGTTTTTAGAGGTACCCCTCAGAAGGGAGTGTTACAGCTTTTTTTTTTTTTTAATTGGGCCCTGCCCAATATCTGATACTGCAACCCAAGAGATCCATTTAATCATGGAGTGTGTGTTATTATACGAGTATTTGGGATTTTAATTGCAAACAGAATTTTACTGAATTTAGAGCACAGTGGAATAAAGATTGATATCTACCGACTTTCGAATTCTATTCAAATAGTACACTGACATGAAAAGAAGTAAAATTTAATATGTTCCCACTCTGATTAAAATTCTGATACAAAACTAATGACTTCTAAAAAGCAAAACGGTGTGGGTAAATATGGGAAAGACTGCTTTCATCTACAATGTGGTCTACAACGCCGTGAAAATGCTCCTTTTATCCTTTTAGCCGATCCTCATCTACAACGTTCCTACTGACCTACTGACCTATCTGCTATACCCTTGATTCCACAGACGATTCTACTGTCGCTCCTTATCGGAGGCATAAAAAAAAAACTTTGCTCTAAGGCATTTTTTTTTTTTTTGCAACTTTTCGAAATATATACTTCAGCGGGTAAACCTGAGTATAAAATCAGCAAAGTCAACTGAACTTTAGGGGGACTCTCAATTTAACGATTTCTTTGCGAACACCTCCTGTGACGTTGTACTGCTTTGTTCCATCTTCAGCGTCATATAGCACCACAGTATTTCCAAATACGGACAAAATAGTGCGATAGTATTTTCTGCACATATAAATTCCCGGAGCGCTTTGTTCGTAAGCTAAGTGCCAGCGGAAATAGTTTTCAACTAATCGTAATGAAGAATGGAATAGAAAACTAAGTTCATTGGATAAATCTTCCAAACCTTTTTGGAATATTGTTAAAATTGTTAGAAACAAAAATAAGCAAATTCCGTTTCTTAAAGACGGCCTTAACACATATTACACTAATACCGACAAAGCTAATGTGCTTTGCCAGAACTTTGCAAAAAACCATTCTGTTGGTGATCACCTTGGGGATATTCACACAAATGCACTCGTACACAACTCCTTAGAGGCTTTCAATGCGGGTGAAGTTCAAACTCCGTCGAGGGCATTTATTACCGAGTCAGAAATACAACAATTCATAGATAACTTAGTGATTAGAAAAACAAGTGGGCTGGACGGTATAAGAAATATTTATCTAAAAAAATTACCTAAGATTGGTAATAAATATTTAGCATTCATAATAAACGCTTGCCTTAAGATGCAATACTTTCCAACTGCTTGGAAAGTAGCAAAAATAGTGCCTATTCCGAAAGCAGGCAAACCTGCTGATAGACCGGACAGCTATAGGCCGATTAGTTTGCTTAGTAGCTTGAGTAAAATTTTTGAAAGGGTGCTTAAGGAAAAATTATTAAGGATAATTGATGAAAAGGAAATATTTCCTAATGAACAGTTCGGTTTCAGGCGTTATCATAGTGCATGCCATCAAGTACTTAGAATATGCAACAGTATCAAGATTAATCGTACTATAGGAAAATCGACGGGCATGATACTTCTCGACATAGAGAAAGCATTTGATTCCGTCTGGCATAACGGACTTCTATGCAAAATGCTAAGTTTTAATATTCCTGTATTTCTCTGCAAAATTGTCCAAAGTTTTTTATCAAATCGTTGTTGTAAAGTGTATGCCAATAACAGTCCGTCTAGCTTATTAAGTGTCCCCGCTGGTGTCCCCCAAGGCTCAGTCCTCGGACCAGTTTTATACAACGTATATACATCCGATTTTCCAAACTTACCAGGATGCGAATTTGCAGTATATGCTGATGATACTGCGATACTTTCTTCGCATGAGTTCGGTCTCAACATCGAGATGAATCTTAAAAATGCCGCTGAAAAACTAAGCGAGTATTATAAAAAATGGAAAATTAAATTGAATTCGGAGAAGATACAAGCTATCTTTTTTAGCAGAAAAAGAAAGCATTGTTTTCTTCCACCCAACCAATTAATTGTTAATGGACATCAGATAGCTTGGGAGTCAACAGCAAAATATCTAGGTATATATCTGGATAAAAAACTAACATTTCAAGAACACATAAGGAGAACATTGCATAAAATAGGTATTGCCACTAGGATGCTATATTCTTTTATAAACAGAAAGTCCTCATTATCCGATGAAAATAAAATAATCATACATAAAGTTATATTTCAATCACTCTTACTCTACGGTTGTCAAGTATGGGGTAGATGTGCTAGTTGTCATGTTAAAAAATTACAAATACAACAAAATAAACTTTTGAAAATGATGCTGAATCTTCCTTGGCATCACTCCACTTCCGATCTACATAGCGTAGCTAACGTTGATTTGATCTCCGATAGAATACATAAGCTTATCAACACATTTCTGATCAGATGTGATCTACCTGATAACCCTCTAGTAAATTGTGAAAATTCCACATGTTTTTGCATACCTACCTATAGTTCTAAGTTCTTTATTTGATATATATATATGTTAATTTATTAATTCTGTTTGTTTATATATTTGTTAATTTATTTATTTTATTTATTAATCTTTTGATAATATGTTTATTGTGTCATACGTTAATATATTTATCTTGTTGTTCATTTCATATTTATATATTTATTTTTTTTTAGTTGTAAGATTATTTATTTATTAATTTATTTTTTGTTTGTTTACTTACTTTTTCATATATTTATTTGTTAATTTATTCATTTGTTAATTTTTTTATTTGTTAATTTATTTATTCGTTAATTCATTTATTTGTTAATTATTTATTTGTTAATTTATTTATTTGTTAATTTTCTTAATTTAATCATTTACTTTATATTCAAATTCATTCATTTACTTTATACTTATTTATTCCTTAATTTACTAACTTAATTTAATTAAGCAACAAACTTTAATATATTATATTTTCATTAAGTAGATACTTCCTATAAACTTATTATTGCCTTAATGATGCAACTTATTAATTTTATCTACTTAACTTTTTTTCTTTTTTTTTTTTTTTTTTTTCAACCAAATGAGGGTTTTTCTCGTTGTTTCCCCTCGAATAATAAAATTATCGTAAGAAAATTGTAAATAATTTAAAATTTTGTTCAGTTGAAAGATATACATATATATATCATATCTCTGTATGTAAATTGTGTGGTGGCAAACCTTTGTAATTTTGAAACGAAATAAATATCTATCTATCTATCTATCTATCTTTTCGACTTAACCTGCGCTTCGAATGAAACATATCATGTTCAAAAGTGGAACTTGCACAAGATCCTAAAGTTCATTAAATCGTCTGTTTCCATGTAGGGGAAGCCACGGGCTTAACATATTCGGCAGTCGCAATGCAAGTGTTTGATAGTTTCTAATTCGTCAATATTATCACAGCTCCTGCAGCAGTCAGGTTAGTTGATACCTAGTCGAATGGCCATTGCGCCTATCGGCAGTGTCCCGCTAGCACAGCTGTCGGGTTTTTAATTTTTCTTTCTGGCTATAAGCTGCGAGATATAACACAGTTACCTCTGGTAGACAAGGTGGTGTTGATAAGCTCGCTTATTCTAAGTCCTATTTCTCATTTCAGTACACCGACTATTGATGAGTGTTTGTATCTAATGCTGATCCTTTCCTAGCTAGTTCATCTACAGTCTCTTTTCCGTCTACATTACCATGTCTGGAAACCCAACAGAGCATTCCTTTATGCTTGTTGCTTATTCGATTTTTGGTTTGTCGAGTCTAGTATCTTGATTGCAGCTTGATTATCCACTAAAATTCTAATCTTGGAAGGATTTAATTTATTTATGTATCTATATAGTCTGTGCTTTAAAAAAAAAGCAAATATTTGGCGCAGCAGCTCTTTAAAGTGCCAGGGCCTAGCTTCTCGCAACCACTCATTCAGTGTGCGTTATATTTTTCACACGAATGAAAGGGAGCTACAGTTTAATGCCGAGTCCAAACGGCGATTTGAGAAGCTTTTTCGTGACAACAATACTCTCGGATGTTTGTCAGACGCTCGCGAGAGGTGGGACCGTGAAAAAACTTTTTGGTGTTTTCTGGGATTCGAACTCGGAACCTCATGCGTAGTGATCCGACACACTAACCACTTACGCCACGGCACCCCACGCAGCTGTCTTAAGGGCGAAGATTTCGGCTTGGAAGGCCACTGCAGTCATCAGGAAGTCGCATGAGTTGCTGATGTTGAGTGATATACAAAAACATCGGTGCCGGTTCCTTTATCCATTCTAAACCCGTCAGTGTAGAGTTCAATGTCATCGGTTAGTGTATTGTTTTCCCACTTTTGTCTCTTTAGAAAAGGAATAGAGTAACTCCTATCAAAATCTATGTAGGGTATGATATGACAACTAATCGTATTCAACGCATTTCAATCTGATACTGCTATCTACGTTTCTATCATGTTTTCTATGGTTTCCTTTGGTATGCTGGCTTTCGTGTCTTGGGATCATCATACGTAGATTCGGCAATCCCAGAGTGAATGAGTTTTTGTGACCCAAATCTCCATATTCTTGCTGTGTTCGGCGGGTAAATTGCAGTTTTGCGATGAATCTCACAATTTTATTGACCACTATATCGTGTAGCACCCTGGCTTTTATTTGCTTCCGACAGACATTCAATCTTTTGTTTATTTATTGTTCTTCGCAGTCAACGGAGCTCTGACTGACAATTTTTAATTGGCATCGTCGAAAGATTCCGATTACACAGACCCATAATTGGGTCTGAATGAAACCTGGATGAATAATAAAGCTCCATTAAAACTACGACTTCGTGTCTTCGGCATATGTGTACAAACCTTTAACCTAGCCGATTGTCTATACCGCTATACATTAACCCTATCGTTTATGCCTTAAAAACCACTCATCAGTAACTTGATATCTCTTTCCTTAATTCAGTGACATTTTAGTACATAAGTTCTAAAAGCTAATTTCATCATCAACGCTTCCGTCTCTGTAAGATAAATTTGTTCTTACAAAAGATACAGCTGCGTGATTTTATTAAAAAAGGGAGTGTATTTTTAAACTTGATTTCTAACTAAATATTCTCCCTTGAAATAGTTTCCCGTCTGGGTGATCTATTTATGTCCATACGCATGTCAAAGCTCTAATAATCTTTTACGGCTTTATTTTTGGATTTATGTATATGTAGCGTTGAGCAATAGTTAACCGTCAGACAACAGACAACGCCTTTGTTAGCATGGTGTGACTCCTTTGTCCTTGACCACTTGCGACAGATACACAACAAAGTATTTTTTATTTAATTCATTGAATGGAGTACAAAAATAAATAAATTTTCAGTTCATTTATTCACATACCACACCATACAACTTCTCCCGGATATTAATACTAAAACGTAGGGGTTTGTTCACAGTTTAACGAGTCATCGAACTCAATGATTTGTTTTTGTTAACTCTAAGCTTTTCGGATTAATTACAAAATATATTAGTGTGTTTACAACAAATACATAACCCTAGGGTTAACTCTAAATGTTATAAATTATTTCCGGGTTCGCAATTAATTTTTTTCAAAAATAAATATAACAATTAGCAGAGTTATAATGTGAACTCCTTGAACTTTTTATGTTATCGTAACTATTTATTGTTTCATCAGTTTATTATATTTTTTGGTATAAAGTGTAGTTAGTATTTCAAAAGAATTTCTATTAAAAATTCAAATTGTATGAACAAAGCGCTCAAGGTCATTAAAATATCATCTGAACTGTTATTTGATTCAAAGTATTTTAAGTTAACAAAAAACCATGACGTCTCTAGAGAGATAAAGATTTCCTGTGTCAAATTCACTTTCCCCAGTCAATTAAAACGCCAAGTTGTGCCAAAGTCTATTGCCAATGCCACTAAAAAAGAGTTGCTTTTATTATATGGGGAAACTTTTCTCCTCATTAAAAGTATTACGTGGTTTCACCAACAAATTACAATCTCAGGAAGAATTTATTTGCGGAAATCATTTCTACGGTAGTTTTAGCCTTTTTTTAATTGCTTTCGCAGAAATTAGTTGCAAAATCTTTTTCGAGTTCTTGTCAAGATTGTTTTGATGGGAATTCTTTTTCTTTCTTTTTTTTGACTATTTGTGGTATCTATAAATTTGTTACTTACATAATTTGGCTAGTTTGCTGAGAATTTTTATTTCTCAAATCACAGAAAAATGCTCTTAAGTTTAACATCTACCGAAGGTTGAACACACCGAAGAGTTATAGTTCATATGGGATAGATTGTATGGTACCTTATGCCACATCATGTAATTTTCACAACATTTTTCCAAATTTTTAAAGATTTTCCCAGGTAAAAATGGTTCTTTGGAAATTTTTTTTATAAAAGGGAGTGAGCGTGGCCTGTATGGGACCATAATCTTTTTAAACTGAGACAGCGTACATACTTTACAGAAACTTACAATTTCCAACTATTCAAGAGCAGGATCAACAGGCATCTGTAAGCAACTCGAAAAGCTGTTCAGCATTATCCGATCTCCATTCCTAAGAAAAGTTTATAAAAAAAGTTTCTTTTTTTAAGTGTTCGGGGCAACGGTGTTGTCTGTCTGCCGGTGAGAAAAGCAAGCCTCTTGCCCGATAACTCGTAAGATTACACTCTACAGACCCATACTTAATTCAATTTTAATTTTATATCATTCAACTAAAATTAAAATTTATACATAAATTTAATTAATTTAAAGTTTTTCTTTTGTATTACTTAATACTAACGTATTTATTTTTTCTACTTCCAGGTATGTACGTTTTATTAATTCCCTACAACTTACTCATCATGTTTCACGTTAACCAAGGTAATTTTTTTGAGTATATATAGTATTTTAATTTATTGTCTAGAGGGTTCTAAAACAATCTTAAATACTATAAAAGCAAAATCGATTATCCTTGTGAACACCGTTTCTCGAAAACTGCTAGATGTAGGTACACAGTTATTCCTTATTTTGCCTAGATGCGAGATAATAAGGGATTTTCCGAAATTCAAAGTCTAAGTGGCATAAAGGGGGTTGAGATCGAATTTTCCATCTGTAAATATTGATTCCACAGCCGTAGCTGGCTCTCCGGATTAAAAAAATTAAAAATAGGTGAATTTAGTAAATTCGCCGCTGATTCATTTATAAAACGTCCTTCTGCGTTGTCCTGAAGTTGAGCAATGCTAAAAACAATTAATCAAATCATCGCCCACAATTTTCCTTCAGTGGAGACCACGGCTAGCAGTCATGCAGCAGTGGCTATCGTTGCAATAGTATGTGTGTGTGAGTATATGGGCGCGCTATGGCTATCCCATGATTATGTTTTGATCTTCAGCGTGCGATCTCTTCTAGAGATAAAATTGAAAAAAAAAAAACATTATCAGTGCTAAATCTAACATATTGTAAATTTTATTAAATAAGATATCCATGTGCTGTCAAAAATTCATGCAATTAAAAGACTTGGGAATATACGCGTAGGTACAATCTGTACATGCATATGCATGTGTAGACATAGAACTATTGCAATATTTTTCCGTTTTACTAGATGAGATGTTGTTGTTTGTTGGATTTGTCCACATTTTGGAATGTTTTAATGAATTTAAGATAAATTGCGTGTTGGAGGCGGGTTTGCGTATGCTCTGGTGGGATTCCCACGGGGGAAGTTATAATTGAGTTTACACATTTTCGGTATTGTATTCAGTTGGCAATTATATATCAATAACTAAATAACCGTCAACTTAAATGCGGGCGAAGCAAAGCGAGCACTTGTCAGCTAGTTGTATTATATTCAGATATTCCGTAAATATGTAGTGTATTAGCCCTAGCCCTATTGGTCTAACTCGCTCGTCCATCTGTCTCTGTCTGTTAACACCTTTTAGCTAGTAAATTTGAAGACGATATACGGTTTTTAAAAACAAATATCCACTGCCATTTGACAAACAGGGAAGAGGAGCGGCAGCATGCTTTTCCTTGAACACAGACATGTGATATACTCCGGCCTGAAATTCTTATAATTAAGAGCTCTTTTTGATCTTTCTAAATTTATCTCAGGTCGTCTTCCCAATATTGTGAAATAGCTCTTACACCCTTTACATTAAAAAAAACTGTAAAAACAAGAACTTAAATTACCGCCCTATTGCTAAATTTCCATGCATCCCCAAGTTTTTCGAAGCAATTACAGTTGTTTACGATTCAATGTACTTCCATTGTAAGCCAATCTTCTTGAGCGAAAAACTAGTCTATAACATAGAGCCAGCTGGTCGAACAACTAACTGGGAAAGCTTAAGGAACGAAATTGAAGATAATGTTGAACTGAGCGTTACACTTACGACACCCTATGAACTTGAGGTTGAAGTTGATCGCTTTGTTGAGATCGTACAGCTCCCCTCTTAGAATAATTCTCCCAATCCAAGGAAAAGCCGGATAGATACGGCTTACGATATCGTCCGAAAATAAAAGAATTGGTTAAGGAAAATATAAAAGCGCGTAAGAAATGGCAACAGAGTCGTGCACCGCAACATAAAGCACACTTGAATCTTCTGTCCAATTCGTTGAAGAAGACTATTAAGGATTTTAAGAATCGTGCGATAGGCTCTTACCTTGAAAATTTAACGGCGAAAAAAGATTCCAATTATTCACTTTGGACAGCTTTAAAATGCACCAAAAGGCCCAAAGTCCCCGCGCCACCAATTAAATTAAATCAAAAACGTATATAGAAATTCCCAGCTTCTGTCTCTTTTACTAAATTTTCTACAGATGTTCAGTGTCCAACCCCATTGACTGCCTCAAGGCAGTCATCTTGGACCACTGATTTTTGTCTTAAGAATAAACGATGTTGGTATCACCTTAAAGAACCTAACATACCTATTTTGGCGGTCGATAAGAAAATTTTTAAAATAATTTCTTCCCCATCAGAATCTGTCTTGCGCAAATATAATTTCCTAGACCAAGAATTTTCCTTGGCCTTTTAGGGCATAAGTATTCCTTCCATAACAACCCTGTTTCTTTATTCGATTCAGTCTGCGATCTAGGTATGTATTATCTGCGACAGACGGCTCAATTCTCGTTTATATCATCCATAGAGCCAACTCTATCCTTGTTTGCATTAAACGCTGTTTGAAAGCATACATTATCTACTCCAATTCCTGTGTCACTAAATCATTATACTTCGTCATTTTCAGATCTCTCCTTGAATATGCTAGCCAACTCTGATCTTCCTATCAAAATACCCATTCTCTCAAAATGGAAGCTGTGTAGTGTCTCTGTCGAATCTTCACACTTCGGCAGATCCTGCAGAAAACCCAAGAAGTCCAAATCGATACTCACCATCTCTTTATCGATTTCAAGGCCGCCTATGACAGCATCTATAGAGAAGAGCTTTATAGAGCCATGTCTAGTTTTGACATCCCTGCCAAACTTGTTCGTCTGTGCAGGATGACAATGGAGAACTTTCGCTGCTCCATCAAGGTCGGTAATGACCTCACCGAGACCTTTGATGTCAAAAAAGGTTTTAGACAATGTGACGCGCTGCCATGTGACTTCTTTAATATTGTACTTGAACGGATTGTGCAGAACTCACAAGCCAACACCGGAGGCACAATCTATCACAAGTCTGTACAACTGCTTGTATACGCCGACGATATAGACATTATCGGAAGAACTCAGCGGGCTGTCACCGGTGCGTTTGCAAGCATTGAGGCGGAAGCGGCCAAAATGGGTTTAGCGATAAACGAGGGCAAAACCAAGTATATGCTGTCAACAAGAAGGGACAATCAACACCGACGAATTGGACAAAACGTCACAGTGGGCAGCTATAACTTTGAGGTAGTAAGGGACTTTGTCTACCTTGGCTCTGCTATAAACTCGAAAAACAACATCAGCGCAGAAACCAATCGAAGAATAACTCTTGCCAATCGCTGTTTTCTTGAGGTTATAAGGCAATTCGAACAACTAAGGAGACTGTGTAAGACCCCGATCATCCCAGCCCTGTTTTACGGCGCGGAAACATGGACTATATTAAAAGAGGATGAAGATATTCTTGGTCGCTTTGAGAGAAAAATTCTTCGTAAGATTTTCGGTCCCGTTTTCGGTGACGGGTTTTGGAGGAGAAGATTAAATCACGAACTATACGAGCTGTACAACGACATCGACCTAGTCAAAAAACTGCGTATTGGACGTCTGAGATGGCTAGGACATGTAGAGCGAATGGACACCAACGCTCCGGCCCGCAGAGTCTTCGAATCTAACCCCGAGGGACGACGCAGCAGAGGGAATCATCGCCGTAGGTGGCGCGCACAAGTTCAAGGGGACCTCGACCAACTTGGAGTGCGCAACTGGAGCCAATTAGCTAAAGACCGAGCTAAATGGAGAGGCTTGTTAGTTAAGGCCCAGGTTCACCCCGAACTGTAGCGCCACCTAAGTAAGTAAGTAAGTAGTGTCTCCTCTGGAGTGACAGATATACTCGTAACTTTAGGAAGATCGACTAAAATTGATCAGCTTGCAAGCTCTAGAAACCGCCATCAAGTTACTGACATACCTTTTGTGCAGCAGTTGTAAGCCGGCACAATTGATTCCCCTGCTCTTCTTACTATAGCCGTGCTTTTTTGAAACCTAACCAGCCAGTACCTGCTAGTAAAGTAAAATTTTACGCATAAAGCAAATACAACAACCGGCTGGCTACTACTCTTGATTTTATCCCCAGCAAAAAGTTACTGGCTGGGAATTTCGTGATGCCTAATTTCAGGCGGCGCAAAAACAAATGTTTTTTAGTTATTTGTTGTTGCTGTCACTGCGAGGTTGCTTGGTTCCTAGAGATATGTTCGTATAAAATCGGCTGGCTTTGGCTGGCTGGCAAATCGTTTAAATGAACGACTGGCTGGCTAGGTTTAAAAAAAACACGGCATATGTTTATATGTAGATGCAGAGTCGAGAGATCGACCTAAAGACCTTAAGAAATAGGAAGAGAAGTACATTAATAATTCTGTCAACTATGCACTTCAATACGCATTCAAGTTAAAAGTACGAACCGTAGAAAAAATCCAAACAAAGGGATACTGATTGCTCGGCAACTTACCCTAAAATAAAAAAAAATAAAAACCCAGGTCTACATATATTTTTTCGACTCGACTCGATACAAAAGCGTAGGCGAGTCAAGCCAACTTCAGTTCAATCCTGCTTGTCTATAATGGAGTTCAAACCGGCTTGACGCCAGCTTTAACCATGCATACAAACGTTGTAACTTAGGTCTGTACCCCTCGTTTGTCTGGCTCTCGCACCGCACCGCAATTATCGTCACTTTGAACTCATGTCCAGATCCACCCAGCTTAAATAAATAAATACATACCTATAAAATGATATTTTCAAGTGAATGTTCGAATAAAACGCGTATCCCATTCTCGAAAATTATTTCGATTTACATACACGTACAACTGGTATAATTAGATGCTGCAAGGGCAGACAAAATGGAAACTTCTGTAACATCACCGGTACGCTATGTCCACGAAAATAGGTGCTTATGGAAGATCATCGTTCGTTTGTTGTGTCCTCTTAAGATCTGCACTTCCCCGGGTATAATCGTAATCGTTCAAATGTTCAATGTCGCTCGACAAAATAAAAGCGTGAATAGCGACCCTGTCCAATGCCTCCTCGAGGTCGATAAAGAAGCCGAGACATATACCCCGCATATTCTTCCATTATGATCCGCAAGCCAGTTTGTTCAATATCGAAAGTTACATCAATGTGTTTTTTTTTTGTGTACCTTTCCAGTTTTCGTATTGTCTCAGGCTACTTTTCTTTGACACTTCGATAACCATTCGTTCTTTTCTTTACACTTTCGGGAAACTTTCGCTTTCCCATGCATTCATTATGGTAAATTAGGAATGCCATAAAACCCCATCGTTTTTGTGCTTTGACCGCGGTTAACATTACTATGGGCTAAAACCATGGCGCAATGCTTCTTCCGTCGTCTGAGCTGATTAGAAAGGATTTGTTGAAACTCCCTTTACAGAGTATTATTTAGAGATTTGACCACCTATTAGCACCCATAAGCGGTCCTACTGCCATATATTTGCTGCTTCTTCAGCTTGTGAAGCAAAGTCGTGAACATCTCTGCGTTTGTTACGTCTAACACAACGTTGCACTTCTTTCTTCTTCATACGCTACTAGGACTGCAGATAGCTAGGACAACTGCAACTAAGGCTTTGTATCTGTATAGCCACGTGCCGTGATGTTTCTGCTTCAGTTAGAAAATATTTTCACTCTTTTTCCAGTGAACTAGGCGGTTGATCGTTTCGCTTCTGTTAGTACATCGTCCCTAAAGTTTTGGCGCATAATACCCGCCATCGTAAGAAGAAAGGGCGCATCTCCATTTTAGTAGTTTTGAGATAAACGCATTTTACTGTTTCTGGTTTGACTTTTTTACTTAGGAATAGAGAGATATGTCCATTTTCATCCGTGATTTTGAGCCATTTGCAGTTGGAAATATGACTTTTAAGCTTCACCCAAAAATAAAGCACTGTTTAACGAAACAAATATGGTATGCCACTAACTCAATTTTGGAGTTTTGGCGTTTGCGCCCTTTTTTCTTAGGACGGCAGAATAGCATTCTATTCTCTGTCGGTATTGCACTAATACATATCTATGCGTGCGAAACATGTTTTCGTCGTTGCATTGTTGCGAACGGATGAAGTACGACGGCGTATGGTACTCACGTACCGTTCTGTTGATACATTCTCGTAGTTCCATGCTTATTTGAAACGTTTAAAGGCAGCTTCTAAGAGCTTGAATCACGAGGTTCATCTCAAGTCAACACTACTGCGAAGGCATTAGGCTGATCATGTGGCTGAAAAAATGTATCGTACCTGATTGATGATTGCTGTGAATGACATCAGGTGGGTGGGAAACAATTATGTGAATCATAAGCAAGGTCATCATAACAAAACAATTCTCCCCAGATATCTGGACGCCATTCCAGAGTTTTTCTGAAACTAAATATAACCTGAGTTTTAAACCACTACAACAATCTTTCTCTGTCTACCTTTTTGTCCAGGTGCAACAACATCGAATGTCCGTTGTGCAAATGTCACCGTTACAGTGTTGCCCTTGTATTTTTTTTTTTTGTATTAAACCTATTTGTACTATAACCCATAGATTTACGAGTACCTTGAATGAGATATCACAATCACGTCGCATCGACTCATTGTCCCTTGTCGTGTGATTATGCCTCATGCATAACCATATTATTCGATGACACAGAAGATAATCTCTGATTTTCGAGAATTTCACAATTCGTGTTAATTTATTCCAAATAAAGATTTTCCAAATGAGTGCGCTGCCTTCAGAGTCTAAATGCGAAAATCACAACCCGAGTTGACAGTTATCACCAGCAAATCCTAATGTGTACAGAGAAAACGTTTAATTGTATTTAGCTATAAAAAGCAAAACAAGTCAAGCAATAAACAAAAAAATTATCATGATAGCGAACAAACTGCGCGAACTGGTTCTCACACACAGTCTTCTCCGTCAGGTTTTTTCCTTCCTTATTCACATTATGGTCTTGTTTGGAAAATTTATTTGACTTTTCATTGCGTTCGCAATTCATCACTCCTAACCTTGAATTTGAACATCGCAATGTAAGTGCGTAAGCCTCATTCGAATTACCTGCAAACACATCAAAGCGTGTCGTCGTTCGATGCTTGAAAAAAAAAAAAAAAAACCTTTATTTCTAAAGTAAATAAAAGGTTATTAGCATTTGTCAGAGGGGTAGACGCGAACTCTTTCTGGAATTGCGCAGTTCGGCGAGCGCGTATATCATCGTTTAAATTTGAAGGTGAATTTGCTAACTTTTTGAAGGCTCTTCTCGGCGGCTCCTTTTACATGCACGTGCGGCTGGATACAACTGAAAGGCCACATCCCACAGATGTAAATGAACTTTCGGTACGGCCATTGTACTTTGCCAAAAGGCCAGAAATAGTCCGATTAAATTTAACACACTTTTTGCCTTCCATGTGTTCAGTAAGTGCTCTCGAAATTTGCAATTAAAATTGTACACCGAGAAGTTTTAGGCGGGCGGAGGTACACGGTTTTCATTTCATGCCCGTGGGAAGCATGTCATTATGCAGACATGAGAGTCTCAAGTTCCACTTTCAGTCAGCTAAACAGTGCTTAAAATAAAAGTATGCATAGGCGGGGGTATTAGAAATAACGTGCAATTAATTAATCACTTGAGACTCTCGATAATCGAAATTAATCCCAGATAATCAATTTTGCTCAAAGTCCGTGCCATAAAGTATAACGTAACCGATGGTGTAAGACTTCTAAAAATATATATCATGGTAGGAAATAAAAGACTCTGCCTGTATAATCGATAAACAAAAAAGTTATTTTTGGAATAATCGTGTGTGCGTTCACTAAACTGAATGATTCATCTCGTTTACATATTTTGCGCGTACTCGTATATGTTTAATTTGAAATTTAAGTACTATCAACTTCAGTTTTGGTTTCGAGTCAATCACTTAATGTTTGCTCTCTTTGTGATTTTAATGAACTTGAAATTGTTGTGAGAAGGATGCTGTTGATGGAAAGCAATATGAAGCTGCGTTGAAATATCTTGAAAAGGACAATGTGTGTAACAAAAGTAGCATAGTTCCAATTCAAAATTATTGAAAAGCAATGAAATGGGAACATAACATGTTAGGTACTTACAGTAGCGGTCATAAGAACTACAGCGCCACAAAAATGCAGTGGTATTCATAAAACTGTTCATAGAAAAAGTATTGGCATAAGCTTTTGTTAAACTAGGTTTATTTTTAACACAAGGTTAAATGTTAGCCGACAAAATCTGATAATCTGACGATTTGAAATTTTTGAGAAAATTATTGTACGACTAAACATTTACTTAAGTGGCACTTCAGTTCGGGGTTAACCCGGGCCTCAACCAACAAGCTTCTTCATTTAGCTCGATCTTTAGCTATTGCCTCCAATTGCGCACTCCAAGTTGGTTGAGGTTCCCTGCAACTTTGTGATGACACAAACGGGACCGAATATTTTACGAATAATTTTTCTCGAAGCGACCAAAGATATCATCATTGGCCTTCAATAGAGTTCAGTGTTTCATCGACGTAAAGTTGGGCTGGGATGATCAACGTGTCCTTAGTTGTTCGAGATAGGGCTTTACTGTTGAATTGCCTTTTTACCTGAAAAAAACGGCGATTGGCAAGAGTTATTCTTCGCTAGATTTCTGCGCTGATGTCGTTTTCAGAATGTATGGCAGAGCCAAGGTAGATAAAGTCATTTACTACCTTGAAGTTGTAGTTGACCACTGTGGCACCCACTTATGATAGAAACACATGTGCAGATCTGCAAGTGAAACACCTGCAGCCTTTTTTTGGCTGCATTGTCTTGTCACTGTCATTCTCTGACTATAGTCAAACTGATATTGTTTTGTTCTTGTGTCTGTTCCACGTGGTGTAAATTTCCATATCATTCTATTTTTGCGATTTGATAGCATTGACTCATGCAGCGAAGGGAAATAGAAACATCATGCAGATCTGCACTGCATGCAGCAAATATGTACATACATGTGGCATTGTTCATTTAACTACGTATATGTGTATTCTAATTTCACTACATGGTTTTTTTTTGGTTGCACCAAGGGGGTGGTAATCTTCCAAAGATACTAGTAGCTCGGGCTGCTACCATGTACGATTTCCAAACACCAATAATCGAATAATCGATGCCAGGAATGCGCCTACTACGTACTAATCCACACCTTGCACACGTCTACCACTCTCCCCGCGGGACTGCCGTTAGGTATTACTTCGCGGGGCTGGTTAGAATGTCATGCTATTCATCTTGCATGAGCTAATGCTGCTTCTTATGATTCTGCTCAATTTTCACATTCCAATGTGCATAAGTGGCGTTTTTGTGTAACTTAGTCTACCTTCCAGTGTTTGTATGATCATCATTTCTCGCTGCTGCTCGTTCCTTCAGACGTAGTTGTTGCATCATGCTGGTAATGATTTCGTTCACTGTGTTACAGGCTCGATTCGTTGTCAGCATGAATGCTATTAGTCCTCTCGGAGTCACTTGGCCGCCAGTTTCTCTCTCTAATATGTTTTTGGCCGTCGTATACATTCGGCATTCCATCAAAACATGTTCTGCGTTCTGGATTTTGCCTTCACAGTGCGGGCAGTATGGGTCATCCACGTGTTTGTATTTGTAGAGATATTCCCGAAAACATCCCCGCCCTGATAGAAACTGTGTTATGTAGAAGTTTACTTCTCCGTGTTTCTTGCTGATCCATTTCTCTTAGTTGGGGATCAGCATCTTCCTTTGGGTGTGGTGTTCCACCCGTGTTGCCATTCTGCTTGTATAGCCTCGCTGGTTGCTGCGGACATTTTTATTTCCAAATCTATTGGCATTTGACCGGAGATTACGCTAATTGCCTCGGCGGACAACGTCCGAAAGGCACAGCACGCTCTTAACGATGCCATTCTATGGGCCTAGTTAATCCGTCTCATGTACGTTATCCGGTACATCGCTTGTGCCCACGCGTACATAAGGATCGACTTGTTTACCGTTGCTAGCAGGTTTCTAATTTCACAGCATTCAGAACTCTGCATATGTGTTTCTGGCATAATCCTTTCGCGACATTTTGGAAAACCCCGATTCTGCATGCTGTGGTAATAAAAAAAGGACATGAACTGATCTACCTATTAGTGTTTGAGGGCGCTGCAGTTTCGATGACCACTATTGTAGGCTATTAGGGCGAACCTGAATCATAAATTTAGCAGAATGTGTTCAAAGCTTCTGTTGAGCGTAATCTAGAGAAGAATTGTTTTCAAAACTTGTTCTAGACAATGGAATTGCATAATAGGCCAACAACTTCAGACATCGTTTGTAGAAGACTCTACGAGTGAACTGTCTTCGCCATACTCTTATACGGGTGTTTGACTGCATTTATAAATAAAGTGCATGACTGGATCACATGTAGATGCTGGCACCTGTATACTGTTCAATTGAGAGTTAGTCAGGTTTGAAACGTAACGCAAATTAGTTAAAATTGTAATTTTCAAAAATTGTATACGTAGCTATATCCTTCCATATGCCGAAAATTGTTTAAGTATTGATTTTTAACAAATAGAACAGTCGTCGGAAGAGAAAAACAGGTCAAAGTCGGAAATAATAAAAAGGAAGCTTGCCATTTTACCAACTATATGTGGGCGCACCCCCACAGGTTTTGTGTTTTGCAACAAAAAAATTAAAAAGATTTTCGTAGAATCTTGCAATTAGATGTATGCTGCTAGTTATTCCATTTCTATCGAAAAATTCTCAATGTCACCCCCACTTTAACGGATATGCTATCAAACCAGATGAATCGAAATATTTCTGTTTGTTTATTTTTATTTTCTGCTTCGATCTAGTATTAACCACATTTTGATGGATTTTCGTACAAATAAATGAACAGAAACAGTAACCCATTCTGTTCATATAAATGTTATGTGGAACATGTTTGCACGAGTTCATAAAAGCAATTCAACGCATGTAAAAACATTTGTAATTGTTTCATATTGGTTTTAAGTAAAAAAGAAACCCTTGGTTCGAGTATATGGAAGTGCTCGCAATGAAGTTACAATTTAAATGACCAAAAATGGAATATTTTTCTTTATCATTGCTCAATTTTGAATTTATCACATTTACTGGAGATTACAAATAATTTTCAAACAGCTTTGGTATGCAGTGGAATAAAGGTTCTCTGATTCCAAACATGCTTACACGCGACGGTCATTTGAAAACTTCCCGGCCTTATAGACAAACAGTCATGATAACATTTAATTTTTGCAACGTCCGGTAGATGAAGTTAATACATATGTCCCACAAAAATATCAAGTCCTTCCGACAGTACTTTGCTCATGGCATTCTCATGAAGTTGACTGGTGACGTTTTCTGTCAACAATGTGCCTTTATTTGAAAGGAAAAAAACTTAGGAAATAAAAGACGATTTAGACTCGACTCGCTGAAGTATATGGTGAAGTGTTCCCTTCATATACAACCGGCAGTCGTACCAGCATTTTTGATGATGAACTTTCTGCGCGCCCAAAAACTGTTTCAACTGACGAAATTGTCGATTTAATGCATGCAATTTTGATCGTCGACTGACCGTTCGGGAGTTTGCTGAGGATTGTGGGATATCAAGTGGTGCACACGATTTTACACGAAGATTTGCGTATGAGAAAATTATCCGCACGTTTGTTGACAAATCCTACATTCCAAACAAATCAGTTAGCTTAAAACCAAAACATGAACCTTGGTTCAATCCGACTTCCGCAATGGCACCAAACACCTACTGAGGAAAACCGGTGTCTCTATAGACGGGCCAGAAATGACTTTAACGTCACTTTGAAGTGTGCTAAACTCCAACGAGACCAAAAAGTGAGGCAAAAAATACTGCAATGTCGTAAAGACAGTAAATCCTTTTGGTCTTTCGTTAAAAGAATTAAAGGATCCGCTTTATCAGCAATCCCAGTACTTGTACTTACTACAATGATATGAATCACAGATTCCAAAGGGAAAGCTGATCTGCTTGCTACAAGATTCGTGGCAAATTCCACCTTAGCAGACAGCTCTCCTTCTCCACTCATGCTGAACCCCGTTCAATATTCTCTAGGACAAATATTAATATAAGATCTCAGCTACAACAAATCTTCAGGTCCAGACGGAATTCCGCCCCTTGTTTTGAAGAGGTGTTCTTCTACCCTCGCCAAACCTCTACGCAAGATCTTCTACTTATCCTATTCCACAGACACTTTTCCAAAAAGGGCGATAAAATCGCTCCTTTTAACTACCGACCCATAGCTTTAACGACAGTGCTTTCTAAGGTCATGGAGAGTATTGTCAATTACTATCTCATGAAATACCTAGAAAGAAACCATCTCATTAATGACCGTCAGTATGGTTTCAGGCAACAGTGTTCCACTGGTGACTTAATGTCTTATGTTACCCTAACATCGGCACTAAATGGTGCCATGTCCGAGGCCTGCCCACTCCGCAAACCTCGAGGTAAAATGAAATCTCCCTGGTGGAATGCAAATCTCAGTACTCTTAGAAAAGACAGTAGGCTCCTTTTTAATATTGCTAAAAGCTCCCGTGAGACGGCCGATTGGGACTCCTATAAACTGTCTCTTAGAAAATACAAAATCTCACTGAGGAAGGAGCAACGACGTTCCTGGAGACTCTTCTGCGACAGCATTGAAGAGTCCTCGGAAGCTTCCAGGTTGCGCAAAATCCTCTCTAAAAGCCCTTCTATACCCAGCTTCCTTTTGCATCCGGATGGTCACTGGACCTCCTCTGCTGAGGAATCTATTGACATCTTACTGGATACTCGCTTCCCTGGTAGCTCCCCTGTTGCTGTATCGCAATTGGGAAATATCCCCCCCCCCCTCAACCTTGCAGCAACACTTTATTCTTGATAACTGCAGAAAAGATCCGATGGGCTATGCGCAGCTTCAAACCCTTCAAGTCCCCAGGACCTGACGGTATTATTCCAGCTGAAATTCAGCAATGCGAGGACATTGTGCTTCCATGGCTCAAAGTCATCTTGTCGGGCTGTCTAAATCTGGTCTATATTCCCAAACTTTTGACCGAGGTTGATGTCATATTCATACCTAAGGCAGGAAAGAGCTCACACGTGGAACCAAAGGATCTCCGACCTATCAGTCTATCGTCCTTTCTGCTTAAAACTTTAGAAAGGTTAATTGATATCCATCTTCGGCAAAGCATTAGCCCAGCTCTGCTCTCGCCGTCCCAACATGCGTACTGCAAAGGCAAATCGGTTGAGACAGCCTTACATTCGCTTGTGCGCACCATCGAAAAATCATTGAGCATCAAAGAATACACCATGGTGGCTTTCCTTGACATTGAGGGAGCTTTTAACAATGTCAAACCAAAGGCGATTACCGACGCACTTGTAAATCTGATAGTGGATACCTCGCTCGGAGTGTTGATCAATCAATTACTTACATGCAGGATTATTAACACACAGCTGGGCGGAGCATCGGCCAGAAGAATTGCTCGCTGCGGTACACCTCAAGGTGGAGTCTTGTTACCTCTTCTGTGGAATCTGGTAGTTAATGAACGACTGATGTACCTGGATACGTCAGGTTGTAGAGTGATCGCCTATGCTGATGACATTGCTATTGCTGCCTCCGGTATTCAGTATGCTCTCCTTTGGCTCACCAAATGGGTCTCCAAATGTGGACTGGGGGTTAACCCCCATAAAACGGAACTCGTTCTCTTCACGAGGAAATATAAAGTTCCCCTCATAGACCCTCCTATGATAAATGGCACCAGTCTCTCCTTCTCTCTTATTTTGGATAGGAAATTAAACTGGAAGGCCAATCTACTAGAGCGCGTCAAGAAAGCTAATGTAGCTCTCTATTCCTATAAAAAGGCTATAGGTAGGAGCTGGGGTATCAAACCTCAAATCACTCATTGGCTATACGTGTCCGTTATCAGGCCTATACTACTATATGGCGTGATCGTATGGTGGCCTGTTCTTGACAGGGCTATCCACCTCACTCAACTAGCTAAGGTGCAAAGATCTGCATGCATCTGCATCAGTGGTGCATTGAGAACTACTCCCTCCGCGGCACTGGACATCTTGTTCAACCTGCTACCTTTAGATATTTTCGGCAAACAGATGGCTGCCTGTGCGGCCATCCGCCTGAAAGCCTCCTCTCAGTGGTCTGGCTATCGCTTTGGCCACTCCTCGATCCTTGATCTTCTCAACTTCAAACACGAAAACACGGACTACACCCCGCCGAAACTGAGATTTGACCGTAACTTCCGTACGAGCATCCCTAACCGGGATGTATGGGACACTTCCTCCCCTGTCGATGGTAGTTCTGTTCACTTCTTTACAGATGGATCTAAGACGGGAGGTGGGGTGGGTTGTGGTGTTTTCTCCGATTCTCAATCTGAGCATCTCTTTCCGCCTCCGTGATCATTGTAGCGTTTTCCAGGCGGAAATCATGGCGATTAAAGAAGCCCTGTCCTGGCTGAAATGTAATGTATTATCTGTCAGGGATATTAGCATTTTCACTGACAGCCAAGCGGCAATCAAGTCCCTGGAATCGTTCTCCTTCACTTCAAAGGCTGCCTTAAACTGCCGTCTATCTCTTATGGAGATGACAGAGCAGTTCAACATTCACCTATGCTGGGTGCCGGGCCACAGAGACATTGCAGGTAACTGCAGAGCTGACGACCTCGCCAGACAGGGTACCACTCTAAAAATTTTGCCTGAAAGGCAAGCCCTGGGTATGTATGCCCCTCGCTACATGTAAGTATCTACTAAAGCTGAACGCTATTAGCACGACCAACCTCAGATGGGGAAACGGCTCAACGTGTCACATTTCGAGACAGATCTGGCCTAAGCTGGATCAAAAACGTAGTGCCGATCTGATCAAGTTAAAGCGTACACAAATCAGCTGCGTTGTCGGTGTTCTCACTGGACACTGTCCTATAGACCAGCACGCCAAAAGACTTGGTCTCTTCTCCAACGACTTCTGCAGAAGCTGTAGGGACGAGGAGGAGGAGGAAACCATCCTTCACCTCCTATGCACATGTCCAGCCATGTCGCATAAAAGAATACTCCATCTAGGGTCCCCCTTCCTTGACCACCTCGGCGATCTGGCGTCCTTGGACGTCATGAGCATCCATCGCTTTTTCAAAAGCTCCGGTTGGTTTTGTTAGTCCCTGAGTGGCCTAATGGTTTGATCCATGGTATCACAAAGGACCTTCACTGGTCTAAGTGTGGACGCACTCTCGTGTGAACAGCCAACTTAACCTAACCTACCAAATGGAACCAATGCATCCATCAACATGGTTATAAGAGTTACTACTTGGAGGAATAAAAAGGAGAACTGCGCGCGTTGGTTGTATTAAAGTGAATGAACAAACTTGGCTGACGTGGTACCTTCATGGCCGTATGTCAAACCGAGTCAACTCATTCAGTACTTTTTTAATTTAAACATGTTATGAACGCGACCACTAAATCGCGCTAGGTAGCTAGTTATAAAAGCGTAATACAAATGTTATATTAATTAAATTAATGCTACTCGGGATTTACAATGGTGAATGCAGAACAGTTGCTCTTGATATTTCCAAGGCTTTCGATAGGTTATGGCATATTGCCCTGGTTAACAAGCTACAAGCTTATGACGTTGGTGACATTTTCTCGAAATGGATTGCGAGCTTTTTAAGTAATCGATCAATACAAGTTGTGTTAGATGGATATACTTCTAACCCCTTCTCAACTAATGCTGGTGTTCCACAGGGCTCAGTCCTCTCTCCGATCCTCTTTCTAATATTTATCAATGGCCCTCTCTCTCTTACTCCCAGTCCAATCCAGTCCTTTGCGGATGACAGCACTCTTGACTTCGCTTATTCTTTAACGACTCCACGACAAGGGCCACAAGTTATAGAGTCCCAGCGACAGCGAATGTCAACCGAACTTAACTGTGATATTGATGCAATCGTCAATTGTGGTGTTAAAAACCGAGTTGAGTTCAACCCGTCACAAACTCAGTGTTGTCTTCTGTCTCTCAAGCGTGACACCAACGTTGCCAAACTAAAAATGGATGGAGTTGATCTAGAGGAATCTAATGGATTGTCAATGCTTGGGATGCATATTAGCCCAGCACTGATCAAATACAAATACAAATATTTGGCGCAACAGCTCTTTAAAGTGCCAGGGCCAAGCTTCTCGCAACCACTCATGTTGTGTACGTTATATTTTTTCACAATTTGAGAAGCTTTTTCGTGACAACAATACTCTCGGATGTTTGTCAGACGCTCGCGAGAGGTGGGACCGTGAAAAAACTTTTTTTGGTATTTTCTGGGATTCGAACTTGGAACCTCATGCGTATTGATCCGGCACACTAACCACTTACGCCACGGCGCCCAGCACTGATCGATCCGGTGAAAATTTCTTTACATACCTGGCTAGTACTAAATAATACAAAATTGGCTTAAAATTTTACTTAAATTTTATTTATAGTTTTCGATGGTTTGGGGCTCTATTTTACGAATAGTTCAATTAATATTCTGCTTAAATGCCGGAATCGTTTCTGGATTGTCAGCATAACGTTGATCTTTAACGGCACCCCACAAAAAAGTCCATCGGCATCAAATTGTAGCTCCGCGGATTCCAAGCAACATCACCAAATCGACTGATTACACGATTGTTGAGCTTAATGCGCAAAAGATCGACTGTTGGACGGCAGTATGGCACGTGGTGGAACCAGAGAGATCGTCCAAGTTCATTTTCGGCTGAACGCACAGGACGAACGAAAGAAAAGTTATTATTTCACGAAATTTCTTCACAAATTTGTGTACAGGTGCATTATTTCGAACGAAATTTCTTTTCAAAATCCGCACTGTTTCGGGAACACAGCACTCACTGTGAAAATAACTTTTCAGTATTTTCCAACATTGTTCAAGCGTAAATCGATTCATTGCGGAGATATGGTACTGTGTTTCTGTAAAAAAAAATGTTTTGCGAAAGAGCTGTCAATAGCCGTGTTTTTTTTTAAACCTAGCCAGCCAGTAGTTGCTAGTAAAGTAAAATTTTACACATAAAACAAATACAACAACCGGCTGGCTACTACTCTTGATTTTATCCCCAGTAAAAAGTTACTGGCTGGGAATTTCGTGATGCCTAATTTCAGGCGGCGCAAAAATGAATATTTTTTAGTTATTTGTTGTTGCTGTCACTGCGAGGTTGCCTGGTTCCTAGAGATATGTTCGTATAAAATCGGCTGGCTTTGGCTGGCTGGCTCGGTTTCAAAAAAACACGGCAATGTCAAAATAACGTGTAATTTAAAAAGAAACCACCAGATGGCCCATCCTATTATTATATTCCTTATTTTGAAAACATAATTTTTACTAATTTGTTAGAAAGGGTGGCAATGATGCGTGGGTAGTGTGTTTGTTCGTTAACCGATATGTGCAGGTTCAAGCGTAATCTTTTCGGTCAGTTGCCGGTTTAAGTATCACCTATATCCACTCTATTTTTTAAAGAATAGAGTAAATTATATACTACTCGATGTACTACTGTCAAATTCGTACTAATATTTAAAATCGATTTACAAAATCACAGCAAATGCTAATTAACTAGTTCGGACACAACCCATGGAGTAAGCATGACTGAACCGTAATATATTATAAGTTTCAAACCACTACACAGACAATATAGATACATATCTCTCTTCTATCTCTTCACTTTAATCCATCTTACGATCGTGGTGCAGTTGCATTGAAAGAGAAAAAGAATTAAACCATTAAAAACAAACCTCTTGATAGACCGTAACAAAGTGAAATATATAATAATGGAAACAATGTCTAGTTGCTAAGTTCAAATAGAACTGTTTAAAATGCGAGGGTTGCGGCGGCTGATATAACGCTTTGACGAAAACGATGCTTACAAAGTAAACAGTTCCTAATAACTTGAAAATCTGTTTGTTTTATCGAAAACGTCAGAATGAATGATCGTCAGAGCACGCCTGTACTAAAACCCCTACATATGATTCAATTTGGTCGGCTCGATAATCAGACCAAAACCTCCCAATAGCGCTATTCCAGACCCAACTTGGTCGGCTGTTGATTGTCGGATAGCTCAGTCATCAAATTAATTTTGACACAATTTTTACTTGCATGTCTATATGTACATATACCTACAGAGAAGGTATTCGTTTTTTTTTATAATTGGCACTGCTTTATGCACTGAGCACGCTTGACCACTTTCGTGAAGGTTAAGCAATCATAATACTTAGACTTGGCATTAGCATTCAGTTAATTCTGTGACTAAACAGAGATCTGGTTATTCGCAAATTTGTTTACCTACTTAGGTAAGGTAGATGGGTGCCATGTGCCGTAAGTCATTGTCAACGAGGGTCCATTGTGCCCATTTTATTTTACCATGAGAACCTTCACCCATCTACATAAGGATATGAATCTCAGACGATCTATCAACTCAGAAAGAGAAATCGTTGGTTTAGAACCACATTGATAGGGATATGGTTCTCAGGAGGTCTTTCAACTCAATGTGGCGTAGGTCCTATAACTTAGTGAAGAAGTAGTTACCGAGAGTCTTCATTCTTCTGTCGGCGATGGTATGACATTCGCACAGCAGGTATGAGACAGATTCAATTTCTTCTTCGTCCCGGTAGCTCTTGCAAAAGTCGTTGTGAGGTACGCCGTTGCGATCTTCATGAACTCCAATGGCACAGTGCCCAGAGATTATGCCAGAGATAACCCGCTTAATGTTACGACATAACCTAACCAGAGAACGTGTTCTCCTCAAATAAGCCGCCCACAGCGTTCTGGTAGTGACGCACGAATCCAGATGGTTCCATCATATGTTGGCTTCGCTAGTGGCTTCATCTACTTTAGCGTTTAGCTACGTACTCGCACTCAGCAAATTGTAAACGAAATTGCCATATGACAAAAGCCAGTTGAGCTACAAGTTTTAGGCTGCTGTGTTCTTATACATGTGAAAACTTATGTTTGAACAAGTGAAGGTCTTGAAAGTGAGTGATATTCACAACTTAACAAAAAATCTAAGTGTCGCAGTAGCACAGTTGCTCAGAATTAAATCCATGAAATTTCCGATGGGTTACCAAATATATAGCCCGCACTGTGTGTAAACATGTTAAAGGTATTCATAACCCTTTGAGTGCGCGCAAATTATAAAAAAAAAAAAAAAAGAAATGACTCAATCCTATAAATACTGATTTAAAAGGACAAGCACTTAGTTTGTGTATCGACTACATATGGATGTCCTATAGGGGTGGCGTATACCTACCAACTTTCTTATTTACTTATTTCAGCGAAAAACACTAAAAGACAGCATTCATGCCAATTAATATTATATTAATATACCTCGAACCTCGTGCGCAGCAGTCCAAGGCACTAATCACAGCGCGCACTGTCAGCGATTTTAATTTTAAGTAAACGAATTCGGTAATTACTGGGCATCATTTAGATTTCATAGAATAGAATTCTCGAACTTTTCCAAATTTCCAGTACACATTTGCCATGACAGGGGTTATAAATTCCACCGAGAACCATGCTTTACACATGTAACGTCTAAGAAACGGAAATGTAATGGCATAAATGTGTTTTTCGTTTCGTTGCTTACTTACTTAGGGTCGTTAACAGTAAAATCATCCATATCCGAGGGTGTTGGTTGCTTCGTAACCATAATTTTTTTTTTACGTGGTAGGGAAGTTCACCTGACAGCGCAACACCCAGCCTGGAGGGCAAGTTTCTCTTGTTATACCCCTAGGACGCGGGGCCGGGTGTACCTGTGCCAGTAGTCCACTACAGGAGTATGAGCGTTGCCTTTTGTCCACTAAGGGCTCCTTCGCTACCCTCTCTATTCCAATGTCCTGACTAACCTTGGAAATTCCTTACCGATCTGTGATTCGAATATGTCGAAGCAGCTCGCGCAAGGTATTCACTAAGTTCAACTTAACTGGAACTGTTGACGCTAACGTTGACTCCATCTAGAGAATTCGTCCTCTGCCGTCTGGAACAAGAAGAAGTGCTCTAGTAAGAGAGCACTCTTTCCCCCTCTCTCGTCTGCTGCAGCCAAAAATCCTCCAAACGGTGTTGGTTACCATTTCTTGGATCAAAGTACTAGGTACCCAGCGGTCACCACATGAAGGTTGAGATTGTTTTCATATAATCGCATGCACTACCATTTGCATCATTTTGGTAAAGTTCCTAAATTTTTTTTATTAATTTCTGAAAGAAGTATGAATTTACCATGACGATGGTGACATGTTATAATAGATCTCTTCTTGTCTTACTTAGTGTGCCTGTGCTTTACTAGCCACTAAATTCGTGACGGAAGTAACCAATTGACATCGAAACTTGCCCACTCATCGTCGTCAAAAAAAAGCTTATATCGACCAAAGTGCTACTTTCAATAATTCAACATTTGTAAAGCGTGCTGTGGCTCTTTTCGTGACCCATCCATTATCACTTTCCTTCTCGTTTTTCTTCTTTTATTTATATATGCATATGTATACATTAAAAGTCTTCAATTACTTATATTATTAGGTTCAACATGCATGTACCACATGACGGTAGATCGACATTTTGATCAAATTTGGTATTTTAATGGAAAATCGAATGCATGTAAGAACGTAGCAAGTGTTCGTCAGTCGATATTGTATAAAACATCAATTTTTAGCTGAGTGCATACGTAATTTATATTAATATGATAACAATAAAATTGCTTGCAATTCATAAACACCAAGATCAAATAAATTCGATCTACACTCGATACATTTGTATTCCGAGCTAAGAAATGCACTTTGGTCTGATGATTTCGTTGTTCAAAACCAATTACAAGGCCAAGGCAACCGAGATGAACAAGGAATAGGTATAGAAAGCACGCGGAAGATAATATGTTTAGAGTCTTGCACTGATCTCAACTGCCATATGCCCTTCGAGTAGTGAGAGGATCTAAGTATGTTTTTGACTTTGATGGAGCAGCGAGCGTTCATCCTACAAAGGTTTGCCAGATATGCCACTTGTGGTCATATTGTATTGTAATTCAGTTAAGTCGTTATATGCGTTCTTTTACGTCCTTTCATCGATCCCTTTTCATTCCTCCTCTGTGTAGAAATGAGCGCAATTGAGGGTGATGAAGTCGAACTTGGCCTTGACACGAATCATCGTTAATCGTTTATTCACGAACTCTGGACTTTTTGCCTAAGTAACATATGACAATGGGAAGACGGTGGTCCAAAACAAACGAAGGAGTGGGTTCGGGTATCTACTCAGCGGAACGTGATATTGCAATACCACTAAGGCTTCCAAACAACAGTAGTGTGTTCCAGGCAGAAGTCCTAGCGATGGCAGAGGCAGCACGAGAACTATCCACGAAACTTGTTACTAGGAATGAGATTGATATCTACATAGATAGTAAAGCTGCTATAAAGGCCATCTCATCAGCGGTTATAAAATCAAAGCTTATAAAACGATGCCGCGAGGAGCTTAACATGCTTACCCAAAGCCACCACCACACTCTGGTGGGTCCCAGGACACAAAGGATTTCCAGAGAACGAAATGGCGGATGAACTGGCAAGAAAGGGATCAGATCAGAATAAGATCTGTCAATGGTCCAAAGCTCAGTCCTACCTCCCCTAATACTTGTTAAATCAAATATAGCACTTGACTTCAAACGGCAAGTAGAAGAAAGATGGAGAGCGCTTTCTTCATGCCGTGTCTCCAGAAGCATCTGGACAAAACATGACAAAATGAAAACCAAGCTCATCCTTACTCAAAATAGGCAAAACTCGGCGCTTCTCTTAGGTATCATTACCGGCCACAACTTATTGGCGGCCCACCGGCTAAGTAAAGGTGAACTCTACAGACGATGCGGCAATACAGACGTAGAGGAGGACACGGAACACTTCCTCTGCAAATGCCCTAGTCTCTGCAGTACCAGAAAGACTGTCCTTGGAGAGTATTTCTTCAACCATCTGGGCGACCTGTCTGAACAGCCACCAACCACCATCATGAAATTTATAACTCCTTCAGGGTGGTTCAGAGAAGGCCGTTCCACTAGCACAGAACTCTAGCTATTTTGTTTTTTCCTCTCTTTACAGTTCTTCAGCCCGGAAGCTCCACGTCAGGGGAGCACAATGGATCCGTTTGTGATCCGAGTGCAGGCTGCGCTCATTCGTTGCAGCTAACCCCTTTAACCTAACCTAACATATTACAACACAACCGAAATTTCACTGTTTCTGCTCACAGTAACAGTCTCTGTAGTATTTACATATGTGTTGCAGATGCAGATGTAACGGGTGGGTCATCTAGTGATTTGTTTTTATATCATAGGTTATTTTGACACTAACAGCTGTTTCCCGCTCGAAATCTTGACAGATCATACCTCCGCATAACGAAATGAGTCGCTTTACACTTGAACAACATTGGGAAATATTGAAAACTTATTTCCAAAGTGAGTGCTGTGTAGCCCAAACAGTGCGTTTTTTGAAAAGAAGTTTTGGCCGAAATGAAGCACCCACCGCGCCTGCTGTACGCAAGTTTGTGAAAAAAATCGTGAGATTGGTATGCTAGTGGACAACACTTATGGTCCCCGTCGTCGTACGGTGCGCGCACAGACGAGAATGTGGCTGCTGTAGCCGAGAGTGTGAGACTCAATTCACGAACATCAACTGGTCATCGATCTCAACAGCTCAACATTTCACGCACTAGCCTGAGGAGAATTGTGCACAAAGATCTGGGACTATTCGCTTACAAGGTCCAATTGATTCAGCAATTGAAAGCGCACGACCATCCGCTTCGTTATCGCTTCGCAGTTTGGGCCTTAGAGCAGCTTGAATTGGACAACGATTTTGGGCGAAAAATCATCTTTTCTGACGAGGCACATTTTCATCTCGGCGGCTACGTTAACAAACAAAATTGCCGCATCTGGGGCTCGGAAAACCCGCACGTTATGGTCGAGAAGCCAATGCATCCACAGAGAGTGACAGTTTTGTGCGGATTGTGGAGTGGTGGCATCATTGGACCATTTTTCTTCGAAAATGAGGCTGGGAACAACGTTTCGGTCAACGGTGGGCGTTACAGAGCCATGTTAAGGGCTTTTTTTTTTTTTACTGAAATTGAAGACATGGATTTGGACGACCTCTGGTTCATGCAGTATGGCGCACCATGACACACAGCCCATGCCACAATCGGTCTTTTGCGCACCAAATTCCCAAATCGTGTTATCAGCCGTCTTGGCGATGTCAATTGGCCGCCTCGGAGCTGCGATTTGACCCCTTTGGACTTTTTTTTGTGGGGAACCGTGAAGGACCGATGTTATGCCAACAATCCGGAAACGATTCAAGCACTTAAGGCCAATATCATCCAAGCAATCCGTGAGCTACAGCCCGAAACCATCAACAAGGTCGTGGAAAATTGGAGTGATAGAATGCGCTACTGCGAGGCTAGCCGAGGCAGCCACTTGAACGACGTTGTGTTCCATAATTAATGGGAATGTTTGCTCTTACTAATAAAGCCATAATACATGGAAAAAAATGTCATTTTGTTCATTTTATTGCATTTTTAAAAGAAACTTGTAGTTGGCTGTGGCGTAAGTGGTTAGTGTGTCGGATCACTACGCATGAGGTTCCAAGTTCGAATCCCAGAAAATACCAAAAAGTTTTTCACGGTCCCACCTCTCGCGAGCGTCTGACAAACATCCGAGAGTATTTGTTGTCACGAAAAAGCTTCTCAAATCGCCGTTCGGACTCGGCATTAAACTGTAGGTCCCTCCCATTCGTGTGAAAAATATAACGCACACAACATGAGTGGTTTCGAGAAACTAGGCCCTGGCACTTTAAAGAGCTGTTGCGCCAAATATTTGTTTGTTTTGTAGTTGGCCCACCCTGTAGATGAAGAGCATATTATTGTATTGTTTCGCTCCAGAAAAACCAGAATGGAAGTGAAGCCACTAGAGAAGTCCAAAATGTCTATTGAGAGGGTGTTCTCAGCGATTCCAAGTATTAACGTTGGCTTGCAAAGTTTAGAAATGTTAATCTTGACCTAAAGGATAAACCTAGTTCGAGTAGGCCAGAAAAGCTATACAATGAGCTCCTGAAGCCCACCGCCGAACGATATCCCGCTGTTACGATAAGGGACCTCGCAAGAGAACTCAACGCAACCCATATGACCATCCATCGACACCTAACAAAGATGGGAATAGGCATAACTCATAAGGTTGGGAAAATGGGTACCACAGCACCTATCGCAAAGTAATCTTCAGCAAATACCCGATGCTTGCCCTGCGCTTCTGTCGCGTCAACATCACCATCAAGAGTCGTTTTTGAACCAGTTTGTTACCGGAGATGACATCCCAGAGATAGACTTCACCCGTTCAAGGTGTTATTGTTTCCATGGTGGGATACTCATAACCATACTATCACCGCAGAAGTGTACTGTCAGCCAGCTGTATAGATTAAAGTCGGAAATAGAGCAGAAACGGCCAGGTCTGGTTAATCGATGTGGTATCTATTTTATCAGGTCGCTCGCCCTCATACAGCTAGGACCACCTGCACACAGTTACAGCAGTTGTGCTGGGAAAAGATATTGCATACGCCTTATTCTCAATATTTAACACCCTCCATATTTTCATTTGTTTCGAAATCTGCAAAGCTTTCAAGGAAGAAGAAAATGTTGATCTCGGAATATGTCGAAGTCGCTTTTGGGGTTTTTGTCAAAGCCAAACAATTTGTTTAGTTGCGGCATTAAAAAGTTCACTGGGCAAAAGTGTTGCGCATTTGGTGCAAATTATATAGGTTAGGTAAAGGTGGCTGTCCTGACAGGGTCAGGACACACTTAGACCGCTTGGGTCCATTGTGATACCACCTTAACCTGTCTCATGAGGGTGTTGGCTGAGAATGCTGACTGAAAAGGTTTGAGAGGGTGACTGACTTAGTCAACCCTGAAGTCAAAGTGTACCGAGAAGGTATAGTGTGCAACAAGTGATTGGGGGTGATTGATTCAATCGAACCCCCTATACTGTGTGTTCAAGTTATATTGGCAGGTCCCATAAACCGTGTAGGCGTAGAGGTGCATAACTATAGTAGAGTGACTGCTTCAGTTTAACTCTAATTACTGTTATGCATTACTGTTATACATGGTATTGACTAGGTGGGGTGACTGATTCAGTCAAACCCTTCATACATAGGTGGACCGTGTAGGTGTAAAGGAGCATAAGCGTACATAGAGTGACTGATTCAATCGAACTATAAGTACTGCTATGCATAAAGTGTGGACTAGGTAGGGTGATTGTTTCAATCGAACCCATACCTAGGTGGGCCGTGGAAATAGTGGGGAATGCAAAGTAGAGCGAGATGACTGATGCAGTCAATCTTGCACTAGTATGCAGTCGAACTTTAGCCGATATTTCCGCTTGAAAGATGCTAGAGTGGTCCGGAAGTCGGAGAGCTACGTTTATCATAGGTGAGTCGGAAAATATACCTAATCCTGTGCCCTCCGATGTTTTGGAACCATCTGTATAGATTTCGATTGCGGCGTCATTTAGAATGATACCTTCATCCCATGCGGATCTGTCAGGGATGGTGCTGTTATATTTGATATTGAAATCAATAAATGGAGATATGTAATTTGTTTCTCTGGGATTGGAGTTTTGTAAGATCTTCATCTGGCCAATTTGTGAGCTTGACCACTGCAGAGATTCTCCAAGTCTTAAGGCTGCTTTAGATGCTACCATTTTCCCAAATATGTCAATGGGATATATATTAAGTAGGGTTTCTAAGGCGGCTGTGGGAGTGGACCTGAGAGCCCCTGTGATGCATTTGCGTGCTAATCGTTGTACTCTTTCGATAGAGTTTGTGTTGCACCTTGTTTCGAGTGCAGGCCACCAGACGAGAACGCCATAAAGGAGGATTGGTCTGACTACCGCCAGGTACAACCAGTGGACTATATTAGGTTGAAGACCCCATTTTGGACCTATAGCATTTTTACAGGTGTAAATTGCGATTTCCGCTTTCTTGGTTCGGTCTAGAATGTTCTGTTTCCAGTTAAGTTTACTATCGAGGGTCAACCCTAAGTATTTTGCTTTGTTTGTAATGCTGAGTTCCGTGTTTCTAAGCGGTGTAGAATGTTCTGTTTCCAGTTAAGTTTACTATCGAGGGTCAACCCTAAGTATTTTGCTTTGTTTGTAAAGCTGAGTTCCGTGCTTCTAAGCTTAGGTGGGGCTATGAACGGGATTTTGTATTTCTTAGTAAAAAGTACTAGTTCAGTTTTGAACGGGTTTACGTTGAGCCCAACGCTGTCCGTCCATTTCGCTACTAAATATAGCGCCGAGTTCATTAGATCTCTTAGGGCTTGGGGGAATTTACCTGAAATGGCTATGGTAAAGATGGAGAGCGCTTTCTTCATGCCGTGTCTCCAGAAGCATCTGGACAAAACATGACAAAATGAAAACCAAGCTCATCCTTACTCAAAATAGGCAAAACTCGGCGCTTCTCTTAGGTATCATTACCGGCCACAACTTATTGGCGGCCCACCGGCTAAGTAAAGGTGAACTCTACAGACGATGCGGCAATACAGACGTAGAGGAGGACACGGAACACTTCCTCTGCAAATGCCCTAGTCTCTGCAGTACCAGAAAGACTGTCCTTGGAGAGTATTTCTTCAACCATCTGGGCGACCTGTCTGAACAGCCACCAACCACCATCATGAAATTTATAACTCCTTCAGGGTGGTTCAGAGAAGGCCGTTCCACTAGCACAGAACTCTAGCTATTTTGTTTTTTCCTCTCTTTACAGTTCTTCAGCCCGGAAGCTCCACGTCAGGGGAGCACAATGGATCCGTTTGTGATCCGAGTGCAGGCTGCGCTCATTCGTTGCAGCTAACCCCTTTAACCTAACCTAACATATTACAACACAACCGAAATTTCACTGTTTCTGCTCACAGTAACAGTCTCTGTAGTATTTACATATGTGTTGCAGATGCAGATGTAACGGGTGGGTCATCTAGTGATTTGTTTTTATATCATAGGTTATTTTGACACTAACAGCTGTTTCCCGCTCGAAATCTTGACAGATCATACCTCCGCATAACGAAATGAGTCGCTTTACACTTGAACAACATTGGGAAATATTGAAAACTTATTTCCAAAGTGAGTGCTGTGTAGCCCAAACAGTGCGTTTTTTGAAAAGAAGTTTTGGCCGAAATGAAGCACCCACCGCGCCTGCTGTACGCAAGTTTGTGAAAAAAATCGTGAGATTGGTATGCTAGTGGACAACACTTATGGTCCCCGTCGTCGTACGGTGCGCGCACAGACGAGAATGTGGCTGCTGTAGCCGAGAGTGTGAGACTCAATTCACGAACATCAACTGGTCATCGATCTCAACAGCTCAACATTTCACGCACTAGCCTGAGGAGAATTGTGCACAAAGATCTGGGACTATTCGCTTACAAGGTCCAATTGATTCAGCAATTGAAAGCGCACGACCATCCGCTTCGTTATCGCTTCGCAGTTTGGGCCTTAGAGCAGCTTGAATTGGACAACGATTTTGGGCGAAAAATCATCTTTTCTGACGAGGCACATTTTCATCTCGGCGGCTACGTTAACAAACAAAATTGCCGCATCTGGGGCTCGGAAAACCCGCACGTTATGGTCGAGAAGCCAATGCATCCACAGAGAGTGACAGTTTTGTGCGGATTGTGGAGTGGTGGCATCATTGGACCATTTTTCTTCGAAAATGAGGCTGGGAACAACGTTTCGGTCAACGGTGGGCGTTACAGAGCCATGTTAAGGGCTTTTTTTTTTTTTACTGAAATTGAAGACATGGATTTGGACGACCTCTGGTTCATGCAGTATGGCGCACCATGACACACAGCCCATGCCACAATCGGTCTTTTGCGCACCAAATTCCCAAATCGTGTTATCAGCCGTCTTGGCGATGTCAATTGGCCGCCTCGGAGCTGCGATTTGACCCCTTTGGACTTTTTTTTGTGGGGAACCGTGAAGGACCGATGTTATGCCAACAATCCGGAAACGATTCAAGCACTTAAGGCCAATATCATCCAAGCAATCCGTGAGCTACAGCCCGAAACCATCAACAAGGTCGTGGAAAATTGGAGTGATAGAATGCGCTACTGCGAGGCTAGCCGAGGCAGCCACTTGAACGACGTTGTGTTCCATAATTAATGGGAATGTTTGCTCTTACTAATAAAGCCATAATACATGGAAAAAAATGTCATTTTGTTCATTTTATTGCATTTTTAAAAGAAACTTGTAGTTGGCTGTGGCGTAAGTGGTTAGTGTGTCGGATCACTACGCATGAGGTTCCAAGTTCGAATCCCAGAAAATACCAAAAAGTTTTTCACGGTCCCACCTCTCGCGAGCGTCTGACAAACATCCGAGAGTATTTGTTGTCACGAAAAAGCTTCTCAAATCGCCGTTCGGACTCGGCATTAAACTGTAGGTCCCTCCCATTCGTGTGAAAAATATAACGCACACAACATGAGTGGTTTCGAGAAACTAGGCCCTGGCACTTTAAAGAGCTGTTGCGCCAAATATTTGTTTGTTTTGTAGTTGGCCCACCCTGTAGATGAAGAGCATATTATTGTATTGTTTCGCTCCAGAAAAACCAGAATGGAAGTGAAGCCACTAGAGAAGTCCAAAATGTCTATTGAGAGGGTGTTCTCAGCGATTCCAAGTATTAACGTTGGCTTGCAAAGTTTAGAAATGTTAATCTTGACCTAAAGGATAAACCTAGTTCGAGTAGGCCAGAAAAGCTATACAATGAGCTCCTGAAGCCCACCGCCGAACGATATCCCGCTGTTACGATAAGGGACCTCGCAAGAGAACTCAACGCAACCCATATGACCATCCATCGACACCTAACAAAGATGGGAATAGGCATAACTCATAAGGTTGGGAAAATGGGTACCACAGCACCTATCGCAAAGTAATCTTCAGCAAATACCCGATGCTTGCCCTGCGCTTCTGTCGCGTCAACATCACCATCAAGAGTCGTTTTTGAACCAGTTTGTTACCGGAGATGACATCCCAGAGATAGACTTCACCCGTTCAAGGTGTTATTGTTTCCATGGTGGGATACTCATAACCATACTATCACCGCAGAAGTGTACTGTCAGCCAGCTGTATAGATTAAAGTCGGAAATAGAGCAGAAACGGCCAGGTCTGGTTAATCGATGTGGTATCTATTTTATCAGGTCGCTCGCCCTCATACAGCTAGGACCACCTGCACACAGTTACAGCAGTTGTGCTGGGAAAAGATATTGCATACGCCTTATTCTCAATATTTAACACCCTCCATATTTTCATTTGTTTCGAAATCTGCAAAGCTTTCAAGGAAGAAGAAAATGTTGATCTCGGAATATGTCGAAGTCGCTTTTGGGGTTTTTGTCAAAGCCAAACAATTTGTTTAGTTGCGGCATTAAAAAGTTCACTGGGCAAAAGTGTTGCGCATTTGGTGCAAATTATATAGGTTAGGTA
This sequence comes from Brachypalpus laphriformis, assembly GCA_945910035.1. NCBI lineage: Eukaryota > Metazoa > Arthropoda > Insecta > Diptera > Syrphidae > Brachypalpus > Brachypalpus laphriformis. The sequence goes on from OX246754.1 coordinate 287,821,335, forward strand.
AAGGTGGCTGTCCTGACAGGGTCAGGACACACTTAGACCGCTTGGGTCCATTGTGATACCACCTTAACCTGTCTCATGAGGGTGTTGGCTGAGAATGCTGACTGAAAAGGTTTGAGAGGGTGACTGACTTAGTCAACCCTGAAGTCAAAGTGTACCGAGAAGGTATAGTGTGCAACAAGTGATTGGGGGTGATTGATTCAATCGAACCCCCTATACTGTGTGTTCAAGTTATATTGGCAGGTCCCATAAACCGTGTAGGCGTAGAGGTGCATAACTATAGTAGAGTGACTGCTTCAGTTTAACTCTAATTACTGTTATGCATTACTGTTATACATGGTATTGACTAGGTGGGGTGACTGATTCAGTCAAACCCTTCATACATAGGTGGACCGTGTAGGTGTAAAGGAGCATAAGCGTACATAGAGTGACTGATTCAATCGAACTATAAGTACTGCTATGCATAAAGTGTGGACTAGGTAGGGTGATTGTTTCAATCGAACCCATACCTAGGTGGGCCGTGGAAATAGTGGGGAATGCAAAGTAGAGCGAGATGACTGATGCAGTCAATCTTGCACTAGTATGCAGTCGAACTTTAGCCGATATTTCCGCTTGAAAGATGCTAGAGTGGTCCGGAAGTCGGAGAGCTACGTTTATCATAGGTGAGTCGGAAAATATACCTAATCCTGTGCCCTCCGATGTTTTGGAACCATCTGTATAGATTTCGATTGCGGCGTCATTTAGAATGATACCTTCATCCCATGCGGATCTGTCAGGGATGGTGCTGTTATATTTGATATTGAAATCAATAAATGGAGATATGTAATTTGTTTCTCTGGGATTGGAGTTTTGTAAGATCTTCATCTGGCCAATTTGTGAGCTTGACCACTGCAGAGATTCTCCAAGTCTTAAGGCTGCTTTAGATGCTACCATTTTCCCAAATATGTCAATGGGATATATATTAAGTAGGGTTTCTAAGGCGGCTGTGGGAGTGGACCTGAGAGCCCCTGTGATGCATTTGCGTGCTAATCGTTGTACTCTTTCGATAGAGTTTGTGTTGCACCTTGTTTCGAGTGCAGGCCACCAGACGAGAACGCCATAAAGGAGGATTGGTCTGACTACCGCCAGGTACAACCAGTGGACTATATTAGGTTGAAGACCCCATTTTGGACCTATAGCATTTTTACAGGTGTAAATTGCGATTTCCGCTTTCTTGGTTCGGTCTAGAATGTTCTGTTTCCAGTTAAGTTTACTATCGAGGGTCAACCCTAAGTATTTTGCTTTGTTTGTAAAGCTGAGTTCCGTGCTTCTAAGCGGTCTAGAATGTTCTGTTTCCAGTTAAGTTTACTATCGAGGGTCAACCCTAAGTATTTTGCTTTGTTTGTAAAGCTGAGTTCCGTGCTTCTAAGCTTAGGTGGGGCTATGAACGGGATTTTGTATTTCTTAGTAAAAAGTACTAGTTCAGTTTTGAACGGGTTTACGTTGAGCCCAACGCTGTCCGTCCATTTCGCTACTAAATATAGCGCCGAGTTCATTAGATCTCTTAGGGCTTGGGGGAATTTACCTGAAATGGCTATGGTAATATCGTCAGCATATGCTACGACCGTGTAGCCTTTATTTCCTAGTGAAGTGAGTAGCTCATTCACTACTAATACCCAAAGTAGCGGAGAGAGAACACCCCCATGGGGTGTGCCTCTGTGCGCTAACCTTTTGGTTGAGCAGCACCCGAGCTCGGATAGAATCTGCCTGCTGTTCAGCATTCGCTCTATCCAGATGCAAAGGCAGCAGTCCACCTTCAGGTCAGCGAGCGCTCTTGTGATGGATTCTGTATTGACGTTATTAAAAAATCACACAATACTTATGTTACAACCTGTTATTATCCTAGGCTCAATTACGTTTTATTGCTCGATGTTTTCAATTTCCTGCAAGTGGAACCTACGTGTAAATGAATCTCTAGATGATCTTTGTGGGAGTTCTTTGAATAGTCACCTATTTCCTATGAAGGGAACTCAGGGGCGAAAGCAGTTTGTCACAGTGCTTATTCAGGGAAGTAAATGGTTTCTTTTCGACCTCTGGTGCATATTCGGTGCTAGTGGCTGTAAAAAATGTCATCGTATCGAAGCCGTAGGGGCTTACGAGTAAATTAAGACGTAACGACCTTCGATTGTGGGCGCCGTGGCGTAAGTGGTTAGTGTGTCGGATCACTACGCATAAGGTTCCAAGTTCGAATCCCAGAAAACACCAAAAAGTTTTTTCACGGTCCCACCTCTCGCGAGCGTCTGACAAACATCCGAGAGTATTGTTGTCACGAAAAAGCTTCTCAAATCGCCGTTCGGATTCGGCATTAAACTGTAGGTCCCTTCCATTCGTGTGAAAAATATAACGCACACAACATGAGTGGTTGCGAGAAGCTAGGCCCTGGCACTTTCAAGAGCTGTTGCGCCAAATGTTTGTTTTTTTTTTTTTGGCCTTCGATTTCTTTGATCTTTTGCGGAATTTTATTCAAAGAAATACAAGTATCCAAACTCGTTCGCCTCGATCGACACGTCGAATACAGCTCGCCGCCTGCCATGGTAGGTAGATAGGTAGAAGTGGTTGTGTCAGCAAAACCATGCGGACACTTAATTACCACAGAAGCGCCGTTTTAATACCACAACTCAAGTGACCTATCGGATGTAAAAAGGACGTTAACTGCTAAGGAAAAAGGAAAAGAAAAAGGAGTGAGGATTATTCAAATCCACCCCGTTACATTGAGGAAACTGTTAATATCCCCAATGCTAATCTTCGCTAGCTCTATAAGGTTGTCGAAAAAGGGTTTACCCAAGGTGCGCTGTCTGGCCTTGCCTAAAGCCGGACACTTGCAGAGGAAGTGTAAGATTGTTTCTATCTCGTCAGCAGAATTGCAGCTGCGACAGTGTGCATTAAATGTAATGCCTATTCTGGCCGCATGAACCCCGATGGGCCAGTGGCCCGTACTAACTGCCAGAACTCTTACGATATCTGCACGGTTTCTATTTAGTAGATCTTGCGTTCTTTTCCGGGAGTATTTGGGCTACATCTGCCTGGAGATGACACAGTTCCGTACCCCCTGCCATCTGCTATCAGCCTTTAGCAGATAGTGCGCAAAGATGCCTCCCTTAAGGATCCCCAACGGGACGCCGCATGCCATTGTTGCTGCGTCTTGGGGTCTCTGCCGGCCCCTGGCTGTTCCACAGTGATGAGGATATCCTTTCTGTGGATATACGCGTCTTTATTGTCCCGGTAGTAGAGGGCATGTGCCTGCACTGGCAGCCGAATTTGTCTCAGCCGCTAATATTCTTCGGCACTTTCGTAGCTCGTTCGACTACGCGGTGCTGAAATTTGGGGTTTTTTTTTGGTTCTTGGTCCGTTTCTTCGATTTCGATGATATTTTCCTGTCATATGCATACACATATACCGTCGTTCTTGTAAAATTTTGATTTTCTAACTTTTCAAATTTATAAAATGTTAATTATTATTGCTGAAAGAATTTTCGCTTGAGGTCCAAGTAGAGTCTCTCGAGTGCTTTCTAAGGACACATCGATCGGCGTTCTAGCTTTTCACGGGATATATCATCTGCAAAGTATGCGTACTCCTATATTTCCGTCTCTTCCGCACGCGCCCGTCACGCTTGCAGATTGTATCAGTGGTCGCAATGACTTTGATATGTAGAATCTTACATGTATAACGTATCTGTATTTACCCGGTTACTCGGTTCATTATTCATCGTAATCTTGTATCGTAAATTTTGGCCTAGCTTCGTAATCTGGCATCGTGAATTTTGGCCTGGCTTCCAAAACGAAATTACAGACGTTTTCACGTCAAAAGGTCGATGCTTTCCATCGCTTAACAGAGCTTACAGAGTCTGTTTCGACTTTGCTTTTACTCTTCAGGTCAGTGGGCAAGTACCCAATATGGCGTTTGTAAGCACCGGCTTCTATGACGCTAGTTTCGATGGTCAAATAATTTCATGCAAAGTTTCGAGACCTCTGCCGCTGTGATCCACAGCCTTATTTTGCTATCCTTATCAGTTCAGAAAACGTTGTACACGCAAACTTTTGACCGCAACTATCAAATATCAAATAAAATCTTTTGTTTCGAAAATAATCTTCCCTAACCTGCTAACCTCTATTGCCACACTTATTAAAGTTGTTGAAATAGTCAAGAGAATCACCTTTCGGCGATAAAAAGTTTAATTCCATCAATAGACTTCACATTCTCAAAACCTTTCGTTCACACTAAAACGTACTAAATCTCACGAATACAATCTGAATGTCAACATGTGATTCGAATAAAGTTTTTTTTTGTTTGCACGTGTAAGAACAACTTTTGTTTTGTTGTTTTCTCATGACGAGAAAATTGAAATAAAAATAATATTTCGAACATAAGTTCGTTGCATGTTGCAAGTAAATAAAGAAATAAAGTTCTCACATTAACTCGGCGCTGTTAAAGTTTATTTTTGTGATTATCAGTTGAGATACGAGTACAACACTTTTATGAAAATACAGCAAATATTGTGTATACAACCGATATAAACCCCCAATAATACATTATCGGTTGGTTTAGATTAAGTCGCATATACGAGTAGAATGATTTTATTCGATACGCAGAAGTAACAAAGCGATTTGTGGTGAATCACACACATGCACTTGTTTCTATCGACTCACCCTCCTCTCACTGCACTTGTCGATATCGAATGCACAAACCACTTAACGTATGTGTGCTCTACGTGCAAAATATTATTAATTTAACATTATTCTGCTTACGTCAACGATAAGATATAATTAATGGCTAGACCACTTAACAATATTTATCAAATATCGCTTTTGGTTAGGTTTTTTTTTTTTAGGGGTTAAATGTGGAATCTGCGTGTTCGAGGTTCAATTTTAAATTATTTTTAGTTTTTATTATTAAAATTACTTCACAGTTGACACGTGATGGCTGTTGTAAGTGCTGTGGAAAATAATTTCAAATTCAACAGATGCAACCGCTGATTTAATGGGGGGAATCACAGCCCCCGCGCTTTTTATTTTAGCATACTCGTAATTTATTTTTTTTTTTTCTTGAAGTTTAATTACAACTGGATTTTACTGGGAAAAGTAGGATAGTTATCAAGATTTTATTTTTTACATTTCTTTCGTTTGCGATCGGTTACAAGCTTGCGCGTGTCAGAGATACCTGATAGTAGGCAAATGAGTTTGGGAAAGTACGATGAGAACTGTTTTTGTTTATTTAGTGGAAAGAAAAATATTCAATTAGTCAGCAAAACAATTCCACTAGTTAGATTAACGGTTAGGTTAGTCATGTGAGTAGGCGAAGGGGAAGTAATCTACGACGCTACAGTTAGATCAATGCAGACCCATTGTGATACCCATAGGGGGAGTGAAAAAGATGTTGCTTGCCCATTGGTTAACCATTGGTTAACCTTGTTCGATTTAGGTCCTTACTGTGATCAACTTACAATTCATCCAGTGGATTTGATGTAGTTCAAAATGTCGTTAACTGGTCTACTGGATGAATCTTCAAGGCCCTGAAAGAAGTGTCGCCCGAGGAATTTGTTCCTGAGGTGGATGAGACCTGGACAGTGACAGAGAAAATGCGTTTTGTCCTCATTGACTTCCTCATCTCCATAGCCCCGACATAGGTTTTCTTCCTTTATACGTATATTTATCATGTGCTAACGCAGAGTAGCGGGCGCCGTGGCGTAAGTGGTTAGTGTGTCGGATCACTACGCATGAGCTTTCCAAGTTCGAATCCCAGAAAACACCAAAAAGTTTTTTTCACGGTCCCACCTCTCGCGAGCGTCTGACAAACATCCGAAGGTATTGTTGTCATGAAAAAGCTTCTCAAATCACCGTTCGGATTCGGCACTAAACTGTAGTTCCCTTCGATTCGTGTGAAAAATATAACGCACAGAACATGAGTGGTTGCGAGAAGCTAGGCCCTGGCACTTCAAGAGCTGTTGCCCGGTGATGACTCCTGCCAGAGCAGAAACGGATTTACTGTCATTTTGCATAAGTCTATCGGTCCTTGTTTTGTCGAAGTACGGTCATATTTTTCTCGTGGTTGTACAGTGTCTACGGTGGACCATCTGCAGATTAGCGGTAAGAGAATATTCATAGCATATGTATACTGAGTGAGATTTTATTATAGAAGAAGCATGTGGTTATTTCGAGTCCAGTTTATAGTGCGACGACTTACAAAACGAAAAAAGAATCAGGGATTCGAATGGTCCATCCATAACCTAATCGAAGCAAGTGGAACTACTACTGGGAGCATGTAGTGGACAATGTAACCTATTTGTACAATTCTATATCCAGTTTGTAGCGTACTGACCTATCAATTCAGGAAATGTGTGCTGCAATATTCCACTTCAGACACCATGCATTTATAGCCTAGGTATAATTTTCTACTGGTCGAAAAATTCAAATTCTTTTCATCGGCGCTCATTTTGTAGCTCTATGGCAGCTCAGTAACTTAAAGGTTGTGGCCACTTCTAATGCGATTAAGCCTCCTTGTGTAGAAGAAGGGCACCTAAACACTATTTTTTTAATACCGCCTCAAGCAAAGCGTGTACGCACCGACAATTTCAGCTCCCTAATTCAAACAGTTCAGAAGTTACAAGAGCGTTACAGACTGACAGACACTGTGTTGAATCTACAAGGCCTAGTTCACATGACGCTCATTCGATTCGATATTTCACTTATACGGGATTTATCTTATACGTAACAGTATTTCACACGACGCCTTTTTCCATTTGATTTTTCACGTACAGCTGTGTTCAACAAATAACAAAAATGAATGCGTTTTGAAAATGTACTTCATTAATTTATTTACAAAGTATTTTTTTAGTTTGGTAATTTACCCAAGATTTAAAAAAGAAATTATATAACATTGTAATTCATTTAAAAAAAATATATATTCAAATAAGAAATAACATAGAAAAGCGCCCGATGAAATAGCAGTGCTAGAAGAAAATACGAAACCATTAGTTGTTTCTATTGTTTTCAGCTTAGATTTTGACTTACCGTCTCACTTGATTACGAACAGACAGTTTTTTTTTTTAATGTTACGATATTTTTCAAACCCTTCGCTAATCTGGGAAAAACCAATTGCACAAGGAATGAAGGGTATATTATGTTTACATTGTAAAAAAAAAAGGGATTAAGTTGATAAATGCAACTTTTATGACGCTTTTCCCAAGCTATTTTTTTGTCTCACTTGATTACGAACAGTAGCTTAAACTACCTGTTAGAAGCTTAAAAGGTAAAAAAAAAACAATACAAAATTTGTTTGTATAAATAAATGTTGGTTTTATTCAAAGAGTTTTTCAATAGTTTTTAGTAATGGGTACTACCTCCTGATCGCTGAATCACTTCAAGTAGCCTGCTGTGTAGAGATTCATAGAGTACTGTCAAATAATCTATCGAAATTTCGGACCAGGCTCGTTTTATGGCTTCAATCATCTCTTCCGTTTCATCATATTGCCTTCCTCCTTCGTAGACTTTTCTTGAAAGCCAACCCCACACGTTTTCCATGATGTTCAGGTCGGGTGAATATGGCGGCCATGCAAGTAGGTTTACATTTTGGTTCTGAATCCAGGCTTTTGTTGTCCGTGCGGTATGTATCGGTGCATTGGCTTGTTGGAAAGTCCACCGCTGTCCACCAAACATCTCCGAAATAATAACATCTCCGAATAACAGCTGTATCCATCAGGCCCGTCCAAATTAAATTTTTTTTCATCAGAAAAGACGACGGTATGCCACTCTCGATTCCACCTGATGTGACTTGTTGCAAATTCAAGCCGCTGGATTTTACGTGCCGCATTCAATGGTGCTTTCCTCTTCATTTTTTCATGGCGAATATGGCTGGCCATCTGTATTACGCGATGAACAGTCGATCTGCTAGCTGTAACTCCAATTTCTGCCTTAATTTTACTTACGGAGAGCCTTGAATTTGAAGCAGCTCTCAGTATCGCCCGCCTTTTCTGACATGTTGTTGCTTTGCTGACTCTTCCTTTGCGGTTTTTTCCATACTTCTCCGGGTCCTTAATAAAGCTGTGTACAACAGTGGCGCCTCTTCCAATCTTGCTGGTTATGAAACGGATGGATTTTCCTTGTTCCCGGTAAGCTCGAATTTGGCCTATTTCCTCCTTGGTTAATGTCTTTCCTTTACCCATAGTTGTGGATTGTATGAAGTTATTTCTTGAACTAAGCTCCCTAATACTGGAATTATCCTTTTATTTGATTTAAAACATGGTAACAGGTAGATTTAGCTACTGTTCGTAATCAAGTGAGACAAAAAAGACAAGTAAATTGTATGACATTTTTGGGAAAAGCGTCGTAAAAGTTGCATTGATCAACTTAATCCCATTTTTTTGTTTACAATATAATCATAATATATCCTTAATTCCTTGTGCAATTGGTTTTTCCCAGATTTGCGAAGGGTTTGAAAAAAATCGTAAAATTAAAACAAAAAACTGCCTGTTCGTAATCAAGTGAGACGGCGTGTATACTCCAACAAAAATTCCTTTTAGTTGCTCATCAAAATCCTTCACAACAAAATTTACCAAATACAAAAAAAATTCTGCCGCAAATTCATATTTTATTCGTCAAAAAACGCTTATACCAACCAACCAACTAACATTGTTACAACTTCGTCGTCTTCAACGTCAATCGTACTCGCATTGGCATCCGTTTTGGTGGAATATTTCTCCTTTTTAGCAATTTGGAGGAGTAAATCTGGCTTCAACCCAAGTGGTCTAAGTGTGTCCTGACCCTGTCAGGACAACCACCTAACCTAAATCTGGCTTCGTTTTCAAAAAGTGGTAGAACTTTGCGCATGAATATGTCAAATTGCGTTTCACCATGAAAATCGCTTTCAATGTGTCGACTTTCGCGAACTTTTGCGTTGAAGATACATTTTCCTTTCGGTTTCGACATTCTTTCGAACGAATCCGCTCTTTCATACGAAAATTTAACAGTGGCACAGCTGTGAATAGCTATGAACCACACAATTGCTTCCGAATACATATGCCTATTATGGGCTACTTTTGCAATTGATAGTACTAAAGGAAACTTAACGCAGAATTATGACATTAGCTTCCGATTGCTTCCGACTATTATAATTCAGCCTTTACTCGTTCGCTGGGAACGTGTCTTTTATTCGCCTGCGTCATCGTACAGTCTAACAGTTTAATGTTAGCCACATATCAACTTCAAAATATTATATACGTTAGGAATTTTGCATGGAAAAAAGGATTGAGAAAATTTTCGCGGGATAGGTTTCTGGGAACTGAAAAAAAGAAGTATCCCACGAAAAAAAGGATAGATGGCAACATTATCTATACCACGTGTCTCTCACTACAATACTACGTTAAAAGCTAGTATCCCACGAAACAAACATGGTATTGAGATTCCCAAATTTTTGGCGGTATACCACATTCTTACTGATTGCAGCGCCACCTTCTCTCTGTTCGGCGAAGAGTCGTAGGCTATTTGACAATTCAAAGGAAGTCATCACCGTGAAAACGTATAGCATTCAATTTGTGCAATGGATTCAAAGACGACTGTTTTATCTAAATGCGAAACAATTAAAGTTATAAAAAGATTATATCGGCGAGCTACAATATTGGTGTGTTGCAAATCAGTGTGTACTACGAACTGCTGTCTGTCAGGGGTTGTGGTAGTCACAATACCATGGTATCAATACCAGCAGTCTGTCCCCCACTTTAATGGAGTTCAACAATAATTTTTAAAATAGTGTCGATAGTGTGCTTATTTGTGATCTCGGTTTGATCCCCAACGGGAAACAGCAACCAACAAACACCCGAGCAGAAAAACAAGGAAACTTTACACCCAAGAAAGGTTTATGCCTAATTGTACATAGTCCGCACTGAGTCTGATTACTAAGTACAGAACGTAGTTGAAGCTGTCTCAGCAGCAGCGCCTTACATAGCGCTGGATCGCAACTTTTAGCAAGAACTTGTAACAGTTGCAGGAACCGCATGTTGTGTATGTATGTCCATATCATCCAATCCGGGCGAAAAACAAAAATCGGTCATCATCTCTGGATACCTTTCCTCATTTACAGTTACCGCCTCGCTTCTTTCATTCCGGAAGACGTATGACCACCTGACCAAAATCCTCAGTAAACAGTGAGGTTTTTTTTTTGGATGCAAAGAATGCTCCTGGAACTATTGTGGATTGGCATTGCCTCAGATCCAATAATTTTGATTCAGCCATTTTGCCAAACATGGCCTTCACTGTGGATAATTTTTTTTAATAAAATTAAAACCTGTTTCGAAATGCTCAGGGGCGCAGTCAGTAAAGCAGCACTTTGCTTTAGTAAGCAAAAATTTAAGAATTCTATGGTTTGAAAGCAGAAGCGCCATTTTGCGAAACTTATCTCACATGAGCAGGGCTATTTTCCACCACAATGCTTTGCAACTTATCACATTTATTTTAGAATACTTTTGCAAAGTATACATTTCACCAAACCTGTAAAACAGTAACTATGATAGATTCCAAATCGCAGACAGCTTTTGCAAATAATATCAAAACAATTCGTTCTGCAAAGTGCTAAGTGAACGTTGCAACGTTATTTGATAAAATGAGGTAATCAGTGCCTTAAAACAAATCGTGATAATTTGGAGACGCTGAAATGTAATAAGTAAAAATTAAGAAACAGGTCGTTCCTCCATTGCGTCGGTAAAGATACTTCAGCTCAGCAAGAAGAATCTACCTACGATTGTAAACGGACGTCTACAAAGTAAGCGAGCAAAAGCGACGACTCTGGACTGGAGGTGTTTAGTTTTTGGACAATGGGATCAAATTCTCCTGCGCTTTGGGCATAATGGCGAACGTCTTCAAGACGGAAGTTTTTGCCATACTCGGAGTTCCTAACTGGATTTTTTTTTTTTTTTTTATATATATATAAAAGGGGTTATGAATACCCTTAACATATTTACACACAGTGCGGGCGTTGGAAAGGATAGATAAAGAGAGAGAGAGAGAGAAAAATTGTGATGTAGTGGTTTTTGATGTTCAGTTGTTTATGCTTCAGAGAAACTCAGGGGGTGGCGTCTAGATAACTGGGGAGATTTTTGTTACTTTTTGTTTTTGCTTCTGATTCACAGTATTTTTTCCCCCCGATAACCGATGTCATAGGCGAATCATCATCAACAAAGCGAATCATTTTTCCACCCATATGACCAAGCTACTGCCAGTGTTATCCCTTCGCAGTAGTGTTCACACGAGCTTTCGCAGTTGATCGGACTGATTTTTTATATTTCATGGATTTGAACCATGAACCACTAGCGTAGCATTGACGACGTTACCAGTATACCATTACCAAGTATCAGTGTCTGTAGTAACAGTCAGGCTTCACTTAAAGGGCTTGATACTCCCACAAATCATTAAAATTGTTCTAGAACGTAAGAAGAGACTTAACATGTTTTCCAAATGGAATAAATGAAACAAAATCTCTGACGCGCTTGCAAAAGAAAATTGCTGAATTCTTCCTCTACGTCCTCTCGTAAGTCCATACCCTGATGAAAGATGGTCATGTTTGAATTCTTGCAGAATCACCAAGGGGCTGTTAGTATCATTGCAAAATTCCTTTTCGATTTGAGTACAAATGACTGCATAACTAAGGGTGGGTAGATGCAGACCTTCTTACCTCGAAAGCAAGGATACAATTGAGCATTTTTCCTGCGAGTGTCCCGCCTCTGCAAGAACAAGACTGCGCATATCGGGTCTTAATGTTATAGGAATGGGTTCAATTCAATCTTTTCGTACACAAGAGTTTTTGTTTGAGTAAGGTTGTGCGAAGTTTTGAGAAGGACTGGGGATAGATGGTGACATTTTCTTCTTCTTCCTTTTTCAGCGAGGTTATGATCCGAAAACAAGGGATTATAACCCTCCCACTTCACCGCATTTCTACTGATCCGCCTGTGAGGTTCGCATATTTGACCTCAGGTTTTGGATCACTCGGTTACTGAGGCCAATGAAATGCCGATGTCGTCGCATTTGTGTGATCCGGGCGTTTATAGGCCTGCCTCTCCTGCCTCGCGATGTTCTTGGAACGTTCACTGATATTACCTTTTTAACCGGTTTCAAATGATCTCAAATGAATTTGAACGTGGCAATACCAGCTGAGCCGGTCGCGCTCTGTCTTTTGTACGATGGTTTCCTTGATGTGAAAGCTTCCACGGATCTTCGAACTTCTTATTCGATCAAGCTTTGTCACTCCTGCTGTCATGCGAAGCATCTTCATCCCAGCTGCCGTTAATTTACTCTCATACGTTTTGTACATCGTCCAACATTGTAAACCGTATGTGAGCGCTGGACGCACACATACGGTGTAGAGCCTTCCTTTCAACTTAGGGTGAATTTCTCGGTCACAGAAGATAGCGGAGTTTTCCCGCAACTTCACCCACCCTACGCTTATGCGATGATTGATGTTGTCATCACAGGTTGCTTTGCTATTGATCATAAATCCCAGATATTTGAACATTTCAGAGAACGGGCAGCACAAGTACTCTGTCTTTTTTGAACTAATGCGATACCCATTTCCCTCCAAAACGTCCACCCACACATCAAGTGCTCGTTGCAGGGATGTAGGATCCTCACTTATTATGGCTGCATCGTCAGTGGGATAAATGGTGACATTGACATCTCATATGTGAGGCATAAGCTACTCGTAGCTTTCGAAGTATTTCCTAAAAAAATGTGCAGCAACTGATTGCAGTCAATCATAGAAAATATTTAACTATTCCCTGAATAGGCTGCTAATAGATATTAAGGGCCTCTATTCAATTAATATCAATATCATACAATTAATTGAAGTATTCGCATTCACAGTTGCAAACTCAATCAATTACTCGCGCGCAAAGCATCGTCGACCTATGCTATTGACCTTTAATTAAGGGGCGCGCAGGTGCCACATCAGAGCATGACAAAGCAGATGATTCGGTGGCGTCGCACCACACTGTAACATTCTCCGCTAACACAATCAATTGAACCACAATTGAAAGCTAATTCTCTGGGATGATGATTTGCGGGCGCCCGCCCTTCCTGAGCCCTCTCCGCAATTCACACCCCAACTCGAGTGCGAAAAATGTCTCGTAAAATCGATCGAAAATACTTTGACGTTCGAAAATTTGCATACATCAAAGCAGAATTGGGTGGGGTGGTGGTGAGAAAGAGTTTCTGTGATACGCTACTGCTGGTGCTACCTTTTCTGAGGTCAAGTGGAATAATGGGTTAATTTTGTCAGGCCTACGTTGCATTTCTCTACCCTGTTGCTGCGTGTGTTGAACTTGGAACGACCGCAGCACAACATGACAATGGCAGTGTTTAGTGACCTTTTTTGTTATTAAAATTGAATTGCGTTCAAAAAAAAAAAAAACAGAAAGAGGTGAAGTGCCCTTTATTCGTCTTCGGTTCAATGTCGGCAAGGCTCTTCGTTTGTGTATTCGTTTTCAACGCAAACGACGACGTATAGCAACAAGTGTTTGAATTTGAATTGCTTTCCAATATTTACACCGTTAACGGAATATCACCTTCAAGTGGGGAGTTCACGTACTCGCTGCGCTATTGAAACAAAGCGTGTGTGGTGTTGTTGTCTTAGCTGCTGCCTGTCAGTTGTGTAATCTCATTTGCAGCCTTCACTGTATATTTATTAATGGCTTGAATAAAATAATTTAATGTTTGTTTTTCCCTTTTTGTGTTGTGGGGGGACATGTGCTGCGGGGGAATAATAAACAAACATAATGGCACAGACTAACATGACGTCAGACGAAGCGTAGTTGCAGCTAGTATCGAATGTCGTAGGATTTTCTCTATTTCTGATACCAAGCTAATCTGTTTTCGTTTTAATAAATCAAGTCAGACGTAAATCCCCAAAGATGATGCGTGTTCTTAATTGACATAAGAATCACGTTCCGGTAGGACAGAGCAGAGTGTGGTGATTTATGTACAAAGAAGCTGTTCATGTTCATCAGTCTTTTGTTATGATTCGATTTAGTATGACGCTGTTTATCATATGACTGTGTGATATCACTGGAAGTACACCATGGGTATATTGGAAATAATAATAACAATGAGTTGACGCAGTTCGAAGTAATTAATTTGACATTATGGCAATTTTATCCATTGTGATTGAGTGGGATTTCCGCCAGTAGGGAGATTAAGGCAGAATCACTTCCTGTGACATGAAACATTGAGTGCTGCAGTTAGGAAATACCGTGCATCAGTTGAATGAACATCGTTAAGGTCAATAAGACTGTAACAAGCGAGTGGTAATTTCTTTCACATTTATTTTTGGTTGCATACGAAAGCCTTGTAATCGAATGACATAGTTCGAAGATACTGGCGCAACGTATGGTACGCACGTTGTTTTAAAAGGATTTTATTGAGTCTTGAGTTTCTCAGGTTAGGTTTCAATAAAGTTTGATAGCTGTTTTGAATGTTCTGTCAATATAGCCACATGATACGGACCCTCTTGCTTTTCTTAAAGGCTGTGGTGGGTTCGCCGGATCCCAGGGTCAACCAAAGAAGCAACTAAACTTCGGAAAAAAATACAACTTAATTGAGAGTTTAGATCTGGAGAATGTTTTTCTTTAACAAGATAGCATACTGTGTCCGCTGTTGGTCTTAGTGGTCTTCAGCGATATTCTCCGTGCAGCGCTGTCGAAAGGAATCCATGGAATTCAATGGGCTATGACATCCCACCTAAAATACCTAGGAAATGTGGTCTCGGCTTACCACAGTGGCACCAAACTGGATGTGTGCAGCAAAATCAAGAAGGCAAAAGCTACGATCAGAATGCTATCCAAAGTCTCGGGAATCAATGTTTTCTGCATTAGAACCAAGCTACGACTGCTCCGCTTCAATATACAACCAGTACTGCTTTATGGGCACAATACTTGGAAGGTGGATACCACTATTCACGCAAGCTGCAAACCTTCCTAAACAGATGTCTGAGAATCATTTTGAGGATGTTTTGGCCTAATGGCATCTCTAACGAAAAACTCTATCGGAGAACGGAGCAAGCTTATAGGCACTACTATACGGAAGAGAAAGTGGCAGACAACTCCATTGCAAAATACGCTATGCAGTGGAATCCGCTCACCCAGGCAGGTAAAACAGCGGGACGCCCAAAGCCAATGTGGCGCAGAACAATTGAGAAGGAATTGAGTTCTTTAGTAATGAGCTGGAGTCAGTTCAAACGCCTTGCAGAACTCCGAACAAGATGGCGCGCAAGCGTTGTTGACACCCTATGCCCCCCGTGGGATGAAATTAAATAATTACGAAGTGCTCTGGTCCTGCATGTGAATGAAATAGGGAAACTCCACTTTGAAACTCTGGAACTTGTCGTCAGGAAAAATAGGCTAAAGGCGTCATCGCATATTGCATCAGTAACATGCACAAATGAAAAGAAGCATCATCTGCATTATACGCGTAACCAAAAATAGACGAATCAGCAAAAAATCGGCCTAGTCGGCACTATCCGATTTACTTCAAAATAAATTGCCACATGTAAGGCCAAATGGGCATAGATGAAAAGTCAGTCTAATTATGTTAAGAAATGAGAGTTACGTACAATTTTAAAAAGTATCTCTTTGCGTAATCTAAATAACCTCGTATTACTCTATAACACAAACTTTCCATTAAATTACAGCTGCCTGCCTATATGATTGTAACATTGAACTGCGATACGATTTTTTTCCACAAACACCCAACACAGATAGACCTTGAGCAAATTATTGATTCGTAGCACCGAACACTGTTAGTAAGTTCCACCAGTGTGACGTGTTCTCTTTTATTTTCTTGTTCAAATCACGTTGAGTACGTGGTGGGCTAAATTGCCAAACAAAATCTACTTGAAACTAAAAGTGAAATTATGTAGCAATCTGTAACAATGTTTGTCAACAATATCGGTCAGCATATTTCGTCCCCGCTATTACGAATTCGAATTTCATTCAATCGACGTTTTTTTCAGGGGAAATTCAAACGAAATTCGAATGAAAATTAAAAATAAAAATGAAGCAATTGAAAGCAACACAGAACCGCCAACAATCTTATCCTCATTTGTTGAAATTTAGCTGATACCAGTTGCTTTGTTTGGTGCATTGGTCACCATCGAGTAAGTGAGTCACGTAACACGATCAAAACAGTCGACAGAAGAACCAAAAATCAAAACCAAAATACATTTTTGTTTTGAATGTCAAGAAAACAATTCCATTGGATGTGTTTTTTTTTTTTTGGACTGTGATTTGAGATACAAATTATGTACGTGCTGTGGCTATCGCGGGATAGATCAGGTTTTTTTTTTTCGTTTTTCGCTGCCGTGTTAATGGCACTAATCTGATAAGCAAATTTTGATGGGCACAATAATACTATTAGACGTTTGGATTCCGGCAAACATTTGTAGGCTTTGTGTACGCCAAATGGTGTTGGGGCATTCACTTAGTCTTGGTCTACGTGCAAATATGACGAATAGATAAGATAAGAACTCATATGATGGCTATTAAATAAAATTGTGTTGTAAAATTCGATGTAAATAGATAGTTTAGCTATTCCACTCCATAGTTAGGTAGAATGAGAACCAAGCAGAATCAGAATCTGTTTCAAGTAATTTAATGTTTAGGTCGCAAGATCAGCGCTGATAACGTTCCGCTGACAAACTATGTAATTTTTATTCATTGAATTGCGTAATAGCGCTTTTATCTTTGTTGTTTAATCGAAATGAGTTTACTAGCTTTTGACACTATCAAACTGATGAGATGAGTATACCCGCACTAGTGCGCATTTAAAGTAAGGTTATAAGGTTAATCACTCGATTAAGATCAGATGAAATGAGGAATGTAAGTGATTTCCCAAATCGACTATTTTGTTAACTCAAATCAGATTAAAACATCCGGAAGTTGTATTTGAGAGGCAATGGGTGAAATAACGATGATATCAAATCTGTTTCTAGACTAATAGTTGAATTTTTTGATCACTTGAAGGGAGCAGTAGACTTAGGACACATGTGCGGATGTGAATTAACGATAACATGTCTTTGAATACGCAGTTGGGACTATAATTTGTAAAAGTATTTTTTCAAGTCCGATAGAACATTAAATAAAAAAAAAATAACTTTAATCGAAAGATCAATTCATGGCATTAATACAAGAAAATGATTTCGGGCATCTAGTCTCTTCTTGACGAAGCACATTCAGTTTTGGGTCAATTTTTCGGGCATCGGTGGCCGTATGTCACGTATAACACGAACAATGTTTACTTCCAAGGCATAGATTGTTGCTGGTTTATCAGCATAAACCAGTGATTTCACATAAATCCACGGAATATAATCTACAAGTGTCAAATTGGACTATCTTGTAGGACAATTGATAGGTGCATTCCTCATCGATGGTTTCAATCACCGTATGGCACATAGTACTACAGAAACCTAGGGCAAAGCAATATTCATTAGTCATGGGCCGGTAACGATCTCCATTGACAGTTAAGCGAGCTGCGAGCTTTTTTTTGAAGAAACAAGGTCCGATGATACCACCAGCATGGAAACCGCGCCAAACGGTGCATTTTTCTGAATGTAATTTGGTCTCTAGGGTCTCTGTTGTATTGACCTCATTCCCTACGGGAGAATTTTGCTTATAAGCTAACCCGTTGAGCCAAAAATGAACTTCATCCCCGAACACAATTTTGCGATAAAACAACGTCTCATCTTGCAACTGCTCTAGAGCTATTTTTTTTTTCTCTTATACAACCCATGTCTATGTCGCAACGACACTGCAACCTGAAAGATCTATTGTATCGCAGGGTTGGAGTTAATCTAACAGACGTACATCTTTCCTTATAAATGTGAGTTTGTCTTTAGTAGCGGAGCATTTCAGTTCCACTGAAGTAAGTATCTCCTTGTGAAGAATCGTTTCCTTAACTAGTGTAGTGCCGGGCATTCACAAAGAATGTGCTCGGAAGTTTCATCCTCCTCTAAACAGAACCGACAGTCCTTCTCTTGGCACAGGTTCATCTTGTTAAGGTGGTATCTCAGGCCGCAATGGCCAATAAGAAAGCTCACAAGCTTCTTAATGCTTTCCCTATCTAAGTTGAGGATTTCCTTATCCCTTTCCCTCCTGAGCTATACGAAAATAATATAAGTTGGAAACTACATTGCACTATTGACAGGTCGAACGGCACACTTAAATAAACTCCAAACGCCGCCTATATACCTGAAAATGGATCTTCGATAAATTCACAATTGTGTGGTGCAGGAGTAAACCAAATAAATTGATTTTAGTTCATTTGACAGAGAAAATTCTAAAACTCACAATTGTGAGTCTGTGGAGGGAAAGGGTTATAGGAGTAAGGCTTGATTAATCGTTTGGATTGTCTTAGACCTGGCCCATTGGTCCAGTGGTCTAGACGAAGTTTGTTTTAATCAGCGTTATAGCTGTCGCTCAGTTGACGCACGCTACAATAAGGTTCAGGACCTATGAACGCAGATTCTGAGCCAGCCCTAGCAAGCTCATCTGCAGATTCGTTGCCCACAATCCCTTGGTGTCCAGGGACCCCACCGAGTTTTACCCTGTTGTATTTGGCAAGGTCTTGTAATGCATCGTAGCAGCATTTCACAGTTCTGGAGTCCATTATGTTGGACGATAGTGCCATAAGTGCTGCTTGGCTATCTGAAAAGAAATGTATTCTAGCGCCCTTGATCCCCTTGCGGAGATAGTGTCTGGCGCAGATCTCAATGGCATGGCTTTCAGCCTGAAACACAGTGGGAGTCGTACCCATAGGTACCCATAGGCTGTAGAGTTTATTCAGCGAAAGAACGACACAGATGATGGTTTTAGTCCCTGCATAAGCTGGATCTTATACGGGTGAAGGCTAAGGCAACATTTTTAACAAAGTAGAAGGACAGATCCCCAGTTGCTGCGACCGCCATCCGTTGATGGAGGACGCGATTCGACCCCTGATATGGGTGGCGCTAAGATATCGAGGGGTTCCAGAAACCTATGTACAGATGATCATGGACATGTACGAAAAGAGAGCAAAGACAAAAGTAAGATGCCCCGCTGGAGTAACCGAAGAGTTCCCAATCAAAGTCAGGGTGCACCAGGGAAGCGCCTCAAGTCCTGTGCTCTTTATTACAGTCCTTGATTATCTGCTTGAACGTAAAGTGACGGATCACAAGGTACATCAATTATTCTTTGCTGACGATGGAGCCATCATAAGTGAGAATCCTACATCCCTGCAACGAGCACTTGGTGTGTGTGTGGACGTTTTGGAGGGAAATGGGTGTCGCATTAGTTAAAAAAAAGACAGACTACTTGTGCTGCCCGTTCTCTGATCCACTCAGGCCTATTCCAGATATTTATTTGAATGGAACAGTGCTTCCCAATTGCGAAAAGTTCAAATATCCGGGATTTATGATCAATAGAAAAGCAACCTGTGATGACAACATCAATCATCGCGTAAGCGTAGGATGGATGAAGTTGCGGGAAAACTCCGCTCTCTTCTGTGACCGAGAAATTCCCCCTAAGTTGAAAGGAAGGCTCTACACCGCAGTTGTGCGTCCAGCGCTCACATACGGTTCACAATGTTGGACGATGTACAAAACGTATGAGAGTAAATTAACGGCAGCTGAGATGAAGATGCTTCGCATGACAGCAGGAGTGACAAAGCTTGATCGAATAAGAAGTTCAAAGATCCGTGGAAGTCTTCACATCAAGGAAACCATATCACGGAAAATAGAGCGCGACCGGCTCAGTTGATATTGGCAAAAGGTAATATCAATGAACGTTACGAAGACACCGCGAAGCAGGAGAGGCAGGCCTATAAACGCCTGGATCTCACAAATGCGACAACATCAGCATTTCATTGACCTCATTAACCTCATTAGGCCTGCCGATATTTTCTGAGGTCAAATAGGTGAACCCCAAAGGCGGCGGATCAGTAGAATTGGAGTGAAGTGGGAGGGTTATGATCTCTTGTTTTCGGATAATAATTTTGAAAACGGATAGAAATCACGAAGTTGTCTATAAGTTTCGCTAATCGATGAAGTAAATTTGGATAATTTGATAACGTTGTTCAAGCGTGAGTCTATTCATGATGTTTTGTCAGGTTATACTAAACATAAATGCCAACAATACCAAATGTTGTTGGTTTAAGTAAGAATTGAATTAGTAATGAATTTAACTCTGATTATGTGTCCAACAAGGAAAATACAATTTTCTAGCAGCAGTTGAAACCTAAATCTATTCCCTGGTCTTCAAGTGCCAACAAGAAGGGTAAAGAATGCCAATACAAACAGTGAGGGTGAAGATGTTCTAAGATTTATACAGTGTGGGTTCAAATAAAGTCTCTAAAGTTATTTGGTAATAACTTAGGCCCTTGAAAATTTGTTAATTATTATGTCTAGCCGTCATGTTCCTTGATTTTCAACTGGGCCGTCTTTATGGTAATTTTGCCAAATTTTCTTAGCGGATATTCTCCCGCTGATTGCTCCAGAGTCTTCAAATTATTAGCATAAACCTTGCCGCTCAAGTAACCCCACAAAAGGACTTTGGAGCATACGCTTTAAAATTTCGAGAGTTTGACGAGCACTACATATGTGCTGCGAAAACCATATGTTCTCTAGGTTCTGCTTTTCTATTTCAGTGTCCAACATCTCTCAACAGCGCTACCAAGTGACGGTCTTCAATCGTTGGGAAGATAAAGGCCTCTCATGTATCATGTGTAGGTTTTAAGTTCATCAAAAGCGAGTGTTCTGCTTGTTGATACATTCGTATAACCGTTTAGATTAAAATGGATATATTTTTTTGTTGTGGTTTAGGTTGGCCTATGCATAGTATTGTCGCCGCTGTTAGTCTATAGGCTTAGTTCATAAGGTTCCTGTACTTTATACGGAAAAATATGCAGGACGTGGTGCAAATTTCTTCGCAAAACCTTCGAGAAGCATTATTGGTTCTTGCAGCACACTTTCACTCAGATGCCTCACATTTGCCAGCGTCTCATGTTGTTCGAATCAAGTGGCTAAATGCTCAATTGTCTTCGCATCTGAAGCAGTACGGCGAAGATATTTTGTGCGGAAATCACGCTGTTCCAGCACAATAAACGAATTATTATATATGTAGTTAGTTTCGTAAAAAAAAAAAACAACCAACACTGTTTCGAGTACTTCCTTCACCAAAGTATCCTCCTCGAGCTATGATCACAGCATTGGCAAGTCAATGTATTCTTTAACTAATTTTGCTACTTCCTCTATTGTGACACTTCTTCAAGCAAGGTTAAGTTCCAAAAGTTTCCTAAGGATGTAGAAGGATTTGCACGAACCCTCCAGTTCAAGTATAAAATCCCAAAGAACCTCTGTCGGTTTCAAAGCCGGTGGCTAAGACAAAATATACATATGATAAAATACATATGATAAAATGATAACTAGGTGAGAAGGGGCAGGTATCACGCAGAAACTACATCACAGATGTTAACAAAACTTTGGCGTTTTATACCTTAGGATATTGGTCCTTAAATCCAATAAGAATTATTACGATACTCCTTAATGGGATTAAGATATTAAAAGAAATAAACACAGAGATTAAGAAAAACTGACAAAACCAGGCAAAGTTTGAGAACTACTGATTTTTTTTGCATGCAATTTTTGGGTGCAATACAAAAACACATTAATTTCCTGTTCCACATTAATTTCCTGTATTTCCAAACTGTAGCGCTTTCTAAGTAAGTAAGTGGTTTATTTCCTTGCCTACCTATAGGCGCAAATTTATAGCTTGGTATGGACATGTGCATTTTGACGCAGTCCTTCTGTTAGCTAAATATGTATATACATATGCGGCGGTTAAAGTCATGCGGGTGTAAAGGCCAATTCACAGCTCAGCGACCTGCGAATTCGAACGAGCGAATATTCGCCAATTTTGACATTTCATTCATATCTGCTTTTTTATCTGGTCGCTGCAATCCGCGAATTTTAGTTGTTATTCATTTTGTAACTACTTGCCTAAACTTGAAAAATGCATAAATTAGCGTAGCTTTCATGCATACATTCTTTCGATAAATTCAACCACGATCTTACCCACCAAGAACAACACAAAAGAATAGTGAGGTTAACTGGTCGAACACAATGCACGCAGCTGTGGCGTAGCAGTAGCGTAGTACGTAGAGCTATCAAATGGTGTGGCACAACACTCGCAAAATTCGCCCACAATAGTGTATCGCGTAGTAATGTCAAATTATGCCAGCTAATTAAAATTGTGTATTTCTTTTTGAGTGTTATTGAGATTTGATTATTTTTGTGAGATTATTGTGCTATAATAATGCAATCAAAATAATAAGAAATGGATAGGTTTATTTTCCTTTCACCAGCAAAACAAATTTTTCCACGTCGTGCTCTTCCATTTTGACTGTAACGAGTATTTCAAATTTGTTGCGCTACTGCTGAACTCAGTTCAAGAATCCGCCACGAAAACATCGTATAGAAAACCAAAACAGTCTTCAACAGTCGTCAATTTCTCTGTCTGTCACTTGCAGCGCTATACAAGTTAATAGTAACCCAACTTCGTACTACACTACTGCTACTGCTACGCGGCAGCTACCTCATTGTGGGCGCACTATTGAGTTCCCATATATTTCTACTTTGTGAGAGGTCGTACTACGCTACTGCTACGCCGCAGCTGCGTGCATTGTGTTCAGCCAGGGGCCTTATTTTGTATTTCGTTTCTATAGCAAATGTATACAAACTCAATTTCTAAGTAATCTAAGTGACGTTTGATAGATGTTTTGACAATCTAACTTTCGGAAATGTTTGATTTTGAATTGGAAGCACTTACACCCAATCCGAGAACCATACAAAATACCAATTCATTTTATAATTGGATTACATTTCCGAATGGTAATCCGAATTCGAAAGCAGTACAAAATAAGGCCCCAGTAAACGCTCGCGAAAGTTTTGGTCGCGGGAATGTGGATTGCGTCCTACATGTGTGGAATGTGAATAAAAGTTGACAGTTCGCAAAAAGCATTCGCTTATTCGCGGAAAAATCGGCAAATTGTTAATTTCTTCGCAGAAACTAATTACAATTCAACTTTTTTTTTTATATTAATCGATAGATAAATTAGGCTCCGTTCTTTTGGAATGGTAAAATTGCCAATGGCGTGCTTGTAAATGTGCTAAAAACGGTTTGTTCACAGTTCGGGCATTTGCAGGTCGCTGAGCTGTGAATGGACCCTAAGTCATTTCTCAAAAATGAAAGAATACAGAAATGAATGCTACACATGTCAAACTGTTGCATGAAAATGTGAAGTAAATTAAAATGTTACTACTTCAACAACAGATGGTAGCACAAACTTGATAGATAAAGGAAAAGCTGATATGTATTGTTGAAAGTTACAGCGGTGCAAATCTTAAGTTCTTAAGCTACATATGACTTACACCACTAACTTTAACCGCCTCACATAAAGTTATTGTGGACCACGCAGACAAAGTTGCGGGTATCTGCTAGTTTATAATACAAATCCCTCTCCAATTATTCGACTACATGGAATATCAAGTTCTTGAACAACTGAATGTATCCTTTCCTTTACGTATGTATCCCATGGGCCCTTACTGTGGGCGTTACTTCTTTAGACTAGTCAGTAATCCAAACCAGACACTAAATCTTTCTTCTTCCTTTTGGTTTCAATATTTTGGTTGTATAGCAGCGAGTGTTGGCTTTCCTCACATTTAACATAGTTGAAGTTCATTGAAAGGAGTGGTGCTGGTCTAGGACGTAGGCTCAAATGTTAACTAGGTTAACGTTTTGTACAATCACATGTAATTTTCCAATGTCGCTTTGTGGTGTGGGACGCTTCTTCTAAGCAGAGCCGATCGTTCGTCTAATTCTATAATAACTAACTAACCCCCTATATAGCGTTTAAATGTATATAAACTAAAAAATATTTTTCTTTTATTACAGGCGGATGACAAATCACTTTTAGCACGTTTTTACCATGCAGATCGATCTCTCACAGCTATATCCAGCGAATTGGATAGTTTCGATGGTCGCTCCGAACCAGATCGATGTTCTCGTCTTGTCAGCCGTTTACGACAGGGACAGGTAAGCAATCAATACCCACCAATCTTACACCCGCCTTGACTTATTCTCTATTTCCAGGACAAAGTTCTATCGATTACGAATCAGATAATGGAGGAACTCCTCGGTGATGATCGTGCTCCACGAGCATTCCGCGCTAAATTTCCCGAAGAAGTCCTGCAAGAGAATCTAGCCGGTCAACTATGGTTCGGTGCTGAATGCCTAGCAGCTGGTTCTTCCATTATGAATCGCGAACAAGAGAGTAAAGACATGCGACCCCTTGCACAGGCGGTGACCAAAAGTCTCGGCAATGTGCGAAATTTGCTTCGAGATCAGTGCCTTCGTAACAATGTCCCCAATAGCCAAACCTTGCATTTAGACTTTAACGACTCAAACACGGAGCAGCTATACGAAAGCCTTAAGATTTTTGATAGACTATTCGCTGAATTCGAGTTGCGCTATGTAAGCGCTATGGTACAGGTGAAGACGAAGCATGAATACGAAATGCAAGAGTTCATTTGTGTGTTATTCTCGGAGACCTTACAGCGAGCGTTGACTGTGGGGCTGTTAGAACAAGATAAAGTGGATGCTTTCGATCCGGGACTGATGTTTTCTATACCACGGCTGGCTATAGTCGCTGGATTGGTGATATATAATAGAGGACCACTCAATATGGACATGCCGGCTGAGCAGTTGTCGGAGATGTTTCGGCCGTATCGTTCGTTTTTGATAAAGATTCGAGATCTCTTGCGAAAGTTGAACAAGAACGAGTTGTATCAGTTGGAAAAGTTACTCTGCACCAATGAGGATATCCACCTAAAGCAACTGAATGTCGTGAATAATGGTGGTGATGATAGTGATACTAAGAATATTGCTAACAACAATAACTGTGATGATGCTGCAACGACGAGTTCCTCCTCGTCGTCGTCGGCGAAGAATGATAACGATGTAGAGACAAAAGAGGAAGTGCCAGCTCCCACCGCTGACTTACCGAAGGAAGACGACGATGTGGATCCAGTGAATAACAACAATAACGCGAAGGTGTTCAATGAAGATGGTGTGTTCGCTAATAACAATGTCTTTACGATGTCTTCATCTTCAGAAGCTTCAACACCATCTGTTTCACCGTCCCCATCACCCCTGCCATCGACTTCATCGACAACATCGTCCGCTGAATGGACTGACGATGAGAATGGAACTCTGCCCAAAGAGGGCGATATAGTGTCCGCCGATTGTGCCACCGGTTATCTGATACCAAACACTAATCTGGGCAACCTCCTACAGTCCAATGAGGTGCCGCTGACAGACAACTTCATAGCCAGTGAGGACGACGAGTTTGGTAGCTGTAACGGTGGCGAAGATGGAGACCTACCCGAAGCAGATCGAGAACTGAATGGCAATATTCCAAGTTGCAGTCGCATTTTAGCCGGCACAACAGTCGCCGTTGACTCGTCTGAAGAGAGTGAACAGCTCACAATTAAAGGCATAGAAGGCAAATCCCTCGATAGCAGGGGCAGTCAGTATGAGAAGCTGGAGAAGAGTTCGGCGGGCAGCAGTAGTACAGGTGAAGGCAGTGGGAAACGCTCACATCGTCATCACCACCATCATCATCACAGTCATCGGCATCATCATCATCATCACCATCATCATCATAGCAACAACAACAATAGTCATAGTATCATTGGGACCAGTAGCAGTGCGAGTAGCAGCGCGAGTAGTACTAGCAGCAGTAGTAGTGGCAGTAGTACCAGCACCATCAGTGACAGTAGTTGTCACCATTCCAAGAAACGTTCCAAAAATAACAGCACACAAAAGCAGCCTGACACCTCGAGTGGAGATACAACATCCTCACTGTCCGATGGTGATCCGCACGAAGTGACATTGGCCCTTCGCGCTGCCGGAAGAATGAAGTTTGTGTAAGTAGAATGGACATACCTCCCTTGCTTCTTAGTAATTACTTTTCTCTCCTTGTAGAAGCACAGAGTACCTCCTGCATCGACTATTCGTGAGCATAGCGAGTGTAGCAGATCAGCTACAGACGAATTTCGCATCTGATTTACGACAAATCTTGCGCAGCGTGTTCCTAATGAACATGAGTCCGGCCCAAGATGAGATCGAAATTCCCGAGAAGAACACAAAGGACACCACCGCGGAACTGTTTGAATTTCGAGCATCGGAAAATGATGTCATCCAACAGCAGAGTGCTGGCTCTAATCAAAGCATTTACTCGGCGGAAGAAGTAAATCCCGAACTGGACAATGTTTTCAATGGCACCGAACGTCCACCGGCCATTCAGCGTGGCCACACAATTGACTTGGCTCCAACAGAGAGTCCACCACCGGTGCCAGTTCGAAACAACATCGGACGCAGTCGAAGCTTAGGCGAGGAAACTCCAAACGAAGTATCACCGAACACAAGCGAACGACGTCATGGCACTACGTTGTCATCGTACCTGCGCGAACGCCGACTCTCCTCGGGTAGTCGTAGTCCGGCGAATTCATCTTCTTCCACAGCAAGCAACTCGCCAATTAGCGAACGCTCCGCAGCCCACTATACTGCCGTTGCCAACAATAATCTGAACAATAACACAAATCATAGTAATAATAGCATCATAAGCAACAACAACAATAGCATCGATGTACCAGCAACATCACCATCACCTCAGATCCGCCTATCACCACCTGTTTGGGTTCCGGACGATAAGGCGCCACGCTGTATGTCCTGCACCACTCCATTCACAGCATTCCGCCGTCGTCACCACTGCCGTAACTGTGGTGGAGTCTTCTGCGGCGTATGCTCATCAGCGTCGACACCTCTGCCCAAGTACGGCCTGACGAAGGCGGTTCGAGTGTGCCGAGATTGCTTTGTGCACCAACTGACGGGTTAGACGTAGCTCTGCCAAGAAAAATGGAAAAGAACAGCCACACAACTGATAGCAACTGATGGCAGTTGCCAAAAGTTTTTTTTTTTTTGTTTTAAATTAGTTTGTTTGTTTTTTTTATTTCTCTTAGATTGTAGAGATTTTTTTTAATCCGGATCATCATTTACACACGTTTTTTGTGTAAAAATCCGCCGATCCGTGTGCGGTGTCATATACCCATCAGCAATTAAGTGTACAGAGACATTTTTACGTAACCCTTCCCCACTAGACAACTACATTCAATTCGATTTGTAGGCATGTAAATAATTATAATAATTATATTTTTTAAAAATTCGCTCTTAAATATAAACGTTAAATAAAAACATAAAAAAAATTAACTAAAAACTTAAAAAAAATATATATATGCTTTGACGCGTTTATTTTGTGCAGATTCAGAAAATGTTTTTCTTTTTTTTTCTTGTCTTATTATTAACTCTAATTAGTTCAATCGTTGAGGACTTTTTGTAAACGTTACCAGAGAGAGAAGAATTAGTTTTCTTCTTTTTTTTTTTTATTAATTTTTAGTCAAATTTATATAAGTCTTAAGTAATGATGTAGTTTTGTAAGATTTAGTTCTTCTGTTTTGTTTTTGTTTTTCTTGATTTTATTTAGGTGAAGTATGTATGTTATGCACTGTATATGTATTTTAATAATGACTAATTCTAATTCCAATAGTTCTTTCGAACGAGAAAGATCTCTTCCTAATTATGAGGGCGTAATGATTAGGGGGATTCGATTTTGAGTAGAAGCTCTATTTTTGTTTTGATTATGACTTGGCCTATTTTTTGTTTTATTGATTTAGGAAAACGATATCGCTGTTCTAAAAAATTGTATTTATATGCCGCTAGTCGTATGACATGACGAATTGAACTTTTAAGTACATTCAGCCGTTCCTTAAGTCGTGTTACCTAATGTCGATTACAAACCCTTAGACCTACAGACGATCACCTTCAATATCAAACACTTGATTTCATTCCAACAGTTTCACCAACACAGAATTTACGTTATAAAACTATCTACAGATGACCAACATCGACACCAACATGGTATATTGACAACTTGGTTGACAATAAAGTTGATCGTCTGTAAGGCGCTTTAGACAGAGGAATTTAAACTAAAGTGTGAGCCAACAGCTAGTGTGAAAGTTTTCACTTAATTAAACACACATTTATTGTGAAATCAATGTAGAACTTTATTGGCTAATGAAGTTCGGTCCATGGCAATTATGAATGGATCACAACATCGTTCATATGACCACCATGGGGTCTGTTGCAAGCGACCATCTGAAGGTCAAAATTATCGATGACTTTTTGAAGAATAAGTACGTCAATGGCCGCAATTTCAGTTTGGATGTTATGTTTGAGATCCAACATCCATTTATCAAATCGGCGACGTCGTAGTTGGTCCAAAGGCTTCAATTGTTGTGTAATTTGGATTTTATGCGTGCAAATGAAGATCAGCTTTTGAAATTCGCCGTAAAGTGCCATAAGTGAGGCCCAATTGTTGATTTTGGCGACGAATTGAGGTTCCTGGCTGGTTTTGAACACTTTCGCTCACAGTGGTGATGTTTTGGCGTGTACATGCTGGCCAAGCATGCTGATATGGAGTTTTACCCGATACCGAACTAATTTCTTCAAAACGCTTCACCATTGTACGAATTCCGGACTCACTAGGGGCGATTATGTTGACCGAAAAATTCACGAATTTCACGGAATGTTACTTTTACAGGTCGCCCATTTTCGTAATAAGATTGAATAACAAAAATGCGTTGTTGCATGGCAAACGAATCCATGACAATTGACAAAGATTGTACTTGACATCTGTCAAAAAGATCAACCACATTGAATTCAGTAATGTCGTTTTCCATTGGGCCAAAAGGAGTACTCTTTTTGTGTTCCGCACAGAAAAAGCACTCCCAATCATGTTCTATTGGCTGTTTGAGAGCCGCTCACGATCCGATCACGACCCGCTCTCGTTCCAGTCAAATATATTTATGTTCACACTGATCGCGCAGTTTAGGTTTCAATAACGCTCAAAATAGTGCTCTGTTATTCAATAGCGGTTAGTCTAGAGTCAATCATGCCCAAATCGGCATTAAATTTTCGTTATTGTAGTCATTCAAACCTTCGCGGTATACGTGAATGGAAAAATCGTCACGGAATTTGTATGAATGTTATTGCTAGATCTACCAACAAGACACGAAAAATAAGGTGACCAGTCATCCGTTCACAGATACTGCGATTCGACGCCTGGTTTACTCTTTACGAGTTCAATAAGCATTTCATCTAAAAATTAAAAATTTAACTAACCTATCTTACGTATTTGCAAACCTTTACAACTCATTGTACACATTTTTTTAGAATGATGAAAAAGTTCTTGACGTCAGTGATACTAACAAAATTGAGCGACGACAGGCAAAGGTAAAGAGTTCACACAATCGGTTCGTGCCACTATAGGTCCAATTCACCTTAAAGGCTCATCTATAATAGTCGAAAGCAATCATAAGCTAATGTCAAAATTCTACGTTAAGTTTTCTTCATTGCTCAAATTGCCCATAATAGGCGTATGTGAACGGAAGCAATTGTCAGAAATGTCAAATTTGCATACGAATGAGTTCGCTCTTTTCGTAAGTGAGCGAAACGTGAACGAAAACTTAACGAATCTAAGCAAGAAGCTATTATGGTCGTACAATACAAGTTCCTTGTGTTTGCACAGTTACGTACGTCGACGTACGCACCCATTCGACTATTATGGTTCCGCCTTAAGTAAAAATTCCTTTTCGACCGAACTCTCTCAAACCAGGATCGAACCGATGCTTGACCGTTACCCATATTTTGAATGTGCTCATTGTAAACAATTTAAACATATTTAACTGGAGCGGCAGCGGAACCTGATCAGACCGTGAGTGGCTCTATAGTGTTAATCAAGCTTAATAGCCACCTAGTCCCAACCACCGGTATTCATGAGTGCGTTCACGTCGGGAATGGCATTGTTTTTGTTTAATTTTTGTGTTTGTTCCACTTGGTGCAGATTTTCATTCCATTCCATTTTTTGTGATTTGGAAGCACTGCAACAAATTTAGAAATAGAGACATCTAGCAGATCTCCACTGCATGCAGCAAATGCATGTGGAATTGTTCATTTAACAATTACCGCGTTTACATGACTGGATTGAAAGATGCAGTTGAAATCGAATTGAGTTTGTGTAAATTTATGTATGCCGAGCTATTTACCATTATCCGCCATTTTATTTTCATGACGTCACAGTGATGACAAGATGTTGAACGAAAAAAGGGGTAACAATGCATGCATGCAAATGGTAAAAAAAATGTGCCTGGGTAATTCCTTCCGAAGTTTACCTAGTCTTCTTGAAAAGGGAACAACCCTTCTTTTTGCTTTCTGACGTCAGAACAAGGAATTTCTTTCATTTCTCTCTCTCTGTCAAACTGGATCTTGCGATCCGCGTTTACATGAAAAATC
Source organism: Brachypalpus laphriformis (assembly GCA_945910035.1). Lineage (NCBI taxonomy): Eukaryota > Metazoa > Arthropoda > Insecta > Diptera > Syrphidae > Brachypalpus > Brachypalpus laphriformis. The sequence goes on from OX246754.1 coordinate 287,851,840, forward strand.
TCAACTCGATCACAGAAAAGTTTGTGATTGGATTGACTCAATCACGTTTCAATTCAATTTGCGTTTACACGGCATTCAATTCGAATTGAATTTGAATTCAATAGCTTAGATAGCTTTAAGATTCTAATCCAATGTCCAAGAAAACTACGGGCTAGAGTAGTTGACAATTTGTAATTTGCGGTTAAAATTCGTATGGTCTAGACCAGTTAGTTTTAAGATTAAACAATGCACAATATGTATATACAATGGTATTGCTCAGTAAAGGTCGGATCTACACTGTAAATTTCTTTTTACTAAAAATGAATTATCTTGGAGTAGCTGTCTGAGTGTGTGAATTACGCTGTATATAAGGAATAACTCGACTTTTTCCCAATGGCTGGAGTTCATTTTTAACTCGCTTCCCAGTATAAAGCACAAAGGTCATTTTTTACTTTGTTTGTCTACTGATAGGGCTTTGTAGTCCAAGAGGTGGTTTTTGTCCATGGTTTGGTTTGAGTTGGAAAAGGGTGCATTCTGCTGTTTTCAATATTTTTATTTTGAAGAGATGCACGAGGCAGAAGAGGCAGGCCTATAAACGCCTGGATCACACAAATGCAACGACACCAGCATTTGATTGACCTCAGTAACCCAGTGATCTAAAATCGGGAGGCCTGCCGATATTTTCTGAGGTCAAATAGGCGAACCCCACAGGCGGATCAGTAGAAATGCAGGATGAAGATGTGCAAAGCAGTCGTGTCCTGTTGTTAATCTGATTTTCGCTACTGCTTCTTTTCTTGGAATGAGTCGATCTGATTTCCCGAGCTGCAGCATTTTGTTCTGTATTAATTCGAGTTTGTTTAAAGTTGAGGCTTTTCCTGTTACAAGGGCTTCCCTGCTATATACAATGATTTTTCTTTCTTTTTGAATATCTCTTTACGTGGTTTTCCCAGGATAATTTGTTGTCAATGTACATTCCTATATATTTTACGCAGTCACTCTTTTGAATATTGGTGTTATTAATGTCAAAACTGCCGCTTTTGTGTCGCAACGAGAGATATTCACCCTGATTGTCGTTGGCGTTTGTTGCTTTTCGACGATTGTCGTTTTATTCTTCAGATGTAGCACGAATACATTTTCATAACTTTTCCAATGTAGAAGAGTTGTAATAGTATTCTACACGACAAATAAATTGCTTACTAAAACAATCGTCGAAAAGCGACAAACGCCAGCGACAATCAGGGTGAATGATAATAGGTCCGTTTGCGTACTTTCCGAGCCAAAAACTAATCAATTGTCAAATATTACATGATGCGAGTAAGCTCTCAGAGAGCGGAAAATATAAGCAAAAGTACGCGAATGAAAAGCGAGCCATTTCGAGCCAACTGTCATTAAAAAAAATATAATGAACAAATTAAACTCGTGTGAAAACTAACAGATTTAAATTAAGTTAAAAAGAAATGTTTTGGGAGAACATTTACACATCACAGCATTTTCTTCAAGATACTTTGCATCAATTTTTTATGTCTATTGACTTTTTGAAATGGAATCAAACATTTTTTGACTCATTTGACAATCATTTGGCAGTTTTTACGTTCGTGCCGGCAAAAATTCTTCAAGCACAGAGGGGAAATACTCGTTACTTATCAATTTGTCTCTTTATCTGTCATGTTCGCTCAGTACGCGAATACACTTCGAGCACTTTAGAGCACCTTAAAGCACCTGAAAGCAGATTGTGTACGCGAATGGACCTATTGTGTGCCCGAATGGGCCCAATATGTTTTCTCTGTATTTATCTCACTCGCCTTGTTTGGAATTGTTTCTGAACAACACTTACTTGCTATACAACTCAGCAATACGAACACAATTCGAAGAAGGTCTGTCGAATTTTGTTGAGCACGGGACGGTGGGAACGCCCAAGACGTTTCAATGAACTGGTTGAAGCGGTAAGCATTTTGGCGCAAGTTAAACCACCTTACGGCGAATTTTGAAGGATGCTTTGCATTTGCTTCCATATAAAGTGCAATTGACTTAAAGAATATTGCCGACAGACCGTCCAAAGTCGCTGGACGTGTACTGTCAAAAATAGGCGACATTGACTGGCCCCCAGATCGGACCTCTCCGGACTTCTTTTTGTGTGGTTATTTGAAAAGCAAAGTGTACGCCAGCAAGCCTCAGATCATTGACAAGTTCAAGGTAAACATTCGTGCCGAAATCATCGCTATATCGCCCGAGATGCTGATGGAAAAAGTGATGGAAAACGCAGCAAAAAGGGGACATTTTGTTTTGGTCAATAGAGGCGGCCACTTGATCTATGTTGTATTCAAAAACTAGTCCAAATAAATTGTAAAGGACCAAATTTAATAAAAATACTTCATATATGGAAATCGGCTTTTTTTTTTTTAAAAAGTTATTCAATATTCACATAGCGACATTAAAGATGTGCGCACCCTGTCTACTTTCATTAATAAATTACAACATCCCTAAAGTATCCAGCAGAACAATTAATAAAACTATTTGCCACGATTTCATCGAGTGGTGTCACCAATTGGCGAAAAATCACCATCTGTTTCTGTCGCACCCGATTCACCCGTTAAATTGCTATACAGGGTCCATCCAATGAAGTGTTACCAATTCAAAATACTGTAGTTTCTTTATTTCAAATGTTTTTAATTTCATATTTTAATAGCACGTTAAAAACATATTTAATTTTATGAAAACTATGTCACTGTTCGATATAGTTCCCTCTATTGCGGATGACGGCATCAATCCTTTTGATGAATGCATTGCACGCTGAACGAATGTGCTCCTGTGGAATTCGGGACCGTTCTCGACGAAGCGCTGACTTCAATGTTTCCACACTTTGATATTTTTTTTGACGACACTTTAGCCTCCAAAATGGACCATATGGTGAAGTCCATAGGATTCAAGGCTGGAGGGCATGGAGGCCACTACTGAGAAGAATTGAACTGCGAAACGTGACGATGTAAAAATTGTTGTGTTAGACGTGCTTTATGACATAATGCTGAGTCCTGTTTGAATGTCCAGCGGTTGGTACCGAATTGTTTGCGTGCCCAAGGGATCAAGGCATCATTTAGGACCTTTTGTGGGTACACTTCCTGACTTACTTTAACGCCCTGGTCAATAGAAACCAGCGGAGAGCGCTCGTTTGCAGTTACAGCAGCCCAAACCATCACAGAAGCAGACCCTTGTTTACGAACAGCGATTCGGTTTTTCAAATTATCGTTAGACTTGTTCTGCAAACACACACGATCATTTTGCTTGTTTACGTATTCCTGAACAGTAAATTTTTTTTCATCAGAAATTACCAAATTCTGTAGATTACCGGCCGCGTGCAAGGCTTTCAGTGCTTTTGATCTTTTGAGGCGAACTTCCGTTTGTGCCGGTGTTAAATTCTGTACTTTTTGTATCTTGTAGGGGTTCAATTTAAGTTCATTTTTCAGTATACGCTGTATGCTTGATTCAGACACGCTCAGATCTTTAGACAATTTTGCTGCACTCTGACTTGGGTTTCTTTGAATTCGTGCCTTTACTTTTCGGACTGTACCTGATGATGTTGCTTTTTTTCCAGGACCACCTCGAAAGCGTTTAGCAATACTACCAGTATCATTGTAATGTTTAAACGTCCGATACACAAACATTTTATTTACACGCAGGTGCTGCAACTCACGAACAATGGCTGCCTGTAATTTTCTTGTAAAGCACAAGGCAATCACACTATTTCTCTTAAATTTCATTTCGAATATTTCGCTTTAAGTACGGCGTAGAATGATAATCAACCAATTGGATATACTGTCAATATATGTCAAAATATGAATCAGCTGTTATCGCTGTCATCAGCACTGCTAATGTAAAGTTGGTAACACTTCATTTGACCGACCCTGTAGTTTTCTATTTTTTTAACATCCCCACAAAATTAGTTAAACCTTTCTTTCTTCTTCTTCCTTTTATCAGCGAGGCTATGATCCGAAAACAAGGGATCACAGCCCTCCCACTTCACTGCATTTCTACTGATCCGCCTGTGGGGTTCGCCTGGTAGTTAAACCTTTCTTTGAATATTGTTTAATTCTCAACTCAATTATTTTATTATTATTTTGTATAGAAATACACGTCAAATCGAATCCCTCGTGATGAAGCTTTTGTTTTTCTTCTTCTTTTTTTTTTGAACTAGTAAGTTATATTTTCTTACTTTTAACATTATCTGCATATAAAATAAATAAGAAATTAAGTAAAACAAAATATGAATTCTATTAAACAATTGCTTCAATAAAAAAAAAAGTAACTTGCTAAACGAATTAAAATTAAAAATAAAAAGTAAAAGAAAGAAAATAAAACTATATATTATAATCAAATGATTTAACAACATTTTTGAAAGTTTACAATATTATTTGTCAGAGTTAATTCACTACAATTTTATTTACAAAGTTTAATGGATTTTATTTTACCTTTTTTTTTAAAAAATATGTGTTCAGAAAGAGTTCTTTTTTTATTACTCGTATTATTGTTGTTTATAAAGTATACGAGTTTGTTTTTTCTATATTCACTAATAAATAACATTAAATTACAATTTTGTAAATCCACCTGATTGTCGTTAGTGTTTGTCGCTTTTCGACGATTGTCGTTTTATTCTTCAGATGTAGCACGAATCCATTTTCATTGCTTTTTCTCTGTGAAAGAGTTGTTATAGTATTCTACACGATAAACAAATTGCTTAGTAATGTTTTACGGTCAGCAGGTCGTAGCTATGAATAAAACGACAATCGTCGAAAAGCGACAAACGCCAACAACAATCAGGGTGAATGTTGCTTTTGTTGTTATCTTTGTTACCCCGCCCTCACACAATTTTTACTTTGGCATCTCAAACAATATACAAATAATATATATATTTTATTTATATAGATATATTATCATTTCTGTTATTGTTCTCTTGCGTTTATAAGCATAAACGAAAGTAAAACAATTTTAAATTTCCTAAATGACTGCATTTCAAGTTTTTCTTGTTTTCTTTTCTTAAATTGTTTAGCGGTTCAATTTGTATATCTCGTATGTATTTGGTTATTGAATCGTTAAAAATAATTAAACATAAAAAAAACTAGAAACAAAAAACATATTAAAAAAAAAAAAAAACTTTTTTATGTGATTTAAAAATAATTAAATGATTTATATTATACACACATAAATATTAAACAAGAAAAATTGTAATTAAAAAAAGAAAAAGAAAAAAAAAGTAATAAAAACGTATATACTGAAAAATAATCAAATCGTTTTGAATTTATTTGAACAAACATACCGTTTGCTGTTGCTTCAGTTAGATTCGATATTTCTTTATATTTTCGAGACAACGATTTATATTTGACAATAAAGAATGCCGCCGAAAGGGAAGGGGAAAAAGAAGAAGGATCCTCCAGCGGAACCAGTCATTGAAGCGCCATCACATGATTCGATTCCCGATAAGGATGTCGATTTGGCTGAGGATTTAAATGAGGAATTTTTCAATTCAGCAAATAAGGTTAAGTGCTGAAGCGATTTGTGTATGGTTAACGATTCTAACTAGGTGTTTTCGTTTCCTTATTGGTAGACAATTCAAAATTTGGTGCAAACGAAAAATTTACGAGATGCTGGCAGAGTTAAGAAGTTCATAACCATTTTGTACAACATTCACAAGAGATATGTAGAGGAATTGAGAATAAATCAAGAGCTGAAGCCACAAGTTGAGCGAGCAAATATTCAACTGCGCTTAGCTCTGGAGTTGACTGGAAATTCTGAGAAAGCGATGGAACGACTAAAAGAGGCCCTAGGTGAGTAGCAAGTGTTCAATAAGGCGAATATTGTATGGTAGTATGGCATGAAGGAAGTGCACTCCAGAGGATGCTAACTCGAGAGCCATTTGGTTCATTTTGATTGGTGGTACTATATCTAATTTGGTTGCCTCTCGGTTGGTGTTAAAATAAACACCATGTTCCAGAGTGAGAGGTCTTGTTGCTCTTTAAAAAGTATGTTTCCCATATGGCAGAATCGACGAATTTGAAGATTTGGATAGTTACACATCAAGTGTGATACCTAGTTACTATTTCTTCTGTATCATGGCAGCTCTTACAGTTGTGTTTGAGTTTGTGCCCAGTCTGGTGGCTATTGCACCTTTCGGATAATGCCAAGTTAGTACACCTATCGTGATACTGGTTTCTGTCTTGTTCAATGATAAACGGCTTTTGGTAGTGCTTTTGTTCAAACTTGGCCATGAGCTAAGAGATATCACACAGTTGCTTCTGGCTGCACAGGAGGTGCTGATCTTCTCTCTTGCCTTAAGGTATATTTTCTTTTTGAGTACACCAATGGGACAGTTGGGCGCCGTGTCGTAAGTGGTTAGTGTGTCGGACCACTGCGCGTGAGGTTCCAAGTTCGAATCCCAGGAAACACCAAACAGTATTTCACGGTCCCACCACTCGCGAACGTCTGACAAACATCAGCGAGTATTGTTGTCTCAAAAAAGCATCTCAAAACAAATTAGCCTTCGGATACGGCACTAAACTGTAGGTTCCTTCCATTCGTGTGAAAAATATAACCCACACAACATGAATGGTTGCGAGAAGCTAGGCCCTGGCACTTAAAGAGCTCTTGCGCCAAATATACCTATATATATAATAGGCACAGTTACCGACGCATGTGTGAATTGCTCATTTAATGCTGAACCTTTCCGTGATAGTTCGTGTGCTGCTTCGTTCCCTTATATATTACTATGTCCGGGAACCCTGCAGAGAGTGGCATCATGGGTGTTGTTTATTCTGTTTATAGTTTTTCGGCATAAGGAGACTGTTTTCGATCTGATTAGCACACTGTCTAGTGTCGTGAGTGTAGTTTGACTATCCACGAAGTTTGTGACCCTAAATGGGTTTAGTTTCTTTGCGTGATATAGTCTGTGCTGCTCTTTCAATGGCGAAGAATTCGGCTAGCAAGATACTGCAGTCACCTGGGAGTTTGTATGAATCGCTGATGTTGACTGATTCACAGCGCCTATGTTCATTTTAGACCCATCAGTGTACAGTTAAAAGTCTTGTGCACTGGTTAATGCGTTGGACTTCCACTCTTGTCTACCGGGAAAAGGAATGAAGTATTTCTTGTGAAAGTTTAGGTAAAGCACGACATAGTCTATTCTATCGCGATCAATTGATCTATATTTTTGAAATATAGATCCCTCTTTGCTTCCATGTGCCCGATTGTCTAAGAAGAATCGCGCTTTTTGCAGCCGTGCCACACATGAATTCATCCAGAGGAGAAAGATTGGGCATCATTTCCAACCCTGCCTGAGGCATTGATCTCTGTGCTCTTGTTATGCTAACGCATGCTAATCTTTGTACCTCCATAAGTTTATAAAGGTAATTAGTCGAAACTAAGCTTTTAGTCTAGCCGTCCAATTTACAAGATTTTTTTTGCTTTTCAAAAGCGCTGGATATCATTCATATTCTGTAGAGTTAAGTGACGTAAAACGACCTTCTTGAATCGTTGAAGAACAGGTTACTCACATATGAAGTGGGCAGAAACTTAGTTATAAATGAAAAGTATTACCGATTAGGCACAGTGATCTGAAAGATATTTATTGCACAATTAGTCGGTTTTTTTTTTATAAATCTCTCGGGAATGGCGAACCTACATACCTATATAACGCTGAGCCAGCGCAGCGCCCTGAGATGCCTGTAGATGTTTGTTGATTCCTACATCTAAATAGTTGCAGATTATAGTGCCCTGTAAACATGAAAATTTTGTATTCTAGTGGTCTGCCTATTAGGACGTTGAAAAGTCAAGTTTCTAGGAATCATTCTATAGAGATTTTCCAAACATCTGTCATGGTCATATCTGTAGAACCGGCCACCTGCCTTTGATGAACGAACAATTGAAGGTTGGACGTTAGTGTTCGATCGTCTATTAAGCGAACTGGATGTCCCTGAATTATGTCAAGTCGATTTAGATAGCGTTTTGTGACCGAACTGCAAACGTGAGAGGAGTACTCAAGTCCCGGTCTTATTTATGCTTTGTATAGAAGAAGAAGCTACAGCGGTGTAAAGAACTGCTTTGCCTTGAAAAGATAACTCAACTTCGTGGAAGCTGTTTTTGCGATGTTGGATATGTGGTAATGCCATGCTACTCCAGATTTTACTGTGACACCCAGTAAATGCATGGTTCGATTCTTTTGTAATCAATTTAAAGCTGGGGAACAGAAGGCGTATTCTCCGGGAAAAGGTGGTGGATTGTGTTTTCTTCGCGTTGAACTCCCCAAGGTTTGCTTTTCCCTATTGCAAGGTTTTCTGTACATCTTCGTTAATAGTGAGTGCGGATTTGTGTTCGCATATCTGAGTTTGTTGTTTGAGCAAGATGCTACTAGGGTACAGTCATCGGCGTTCGATCATCAATATTTAGTAAAAATAATGTTAGTAAAGAATAGACCCTCAGGTACACCAGCATTAATAGCAAATGTACGAGTATCGGAAGACACACCGTCAACAACAACCTGAATTGATCTATCCTGAAGAAAATTTTCCATCCATCCACAGAGTTGTTGTGGTAGCTAGTTTGCTTAGTAAAACACTATACCAAACTCGATCAAACGCTTTTGAGATGTCTCTTGATTCGCCATGTTATTCAATAGCTCAGGTCCATTGATGGGTTACGTAAATCAGTAGATTTTCTGTTGAACGGCATCTACAAAAAAGTTACTGTCGGTCACTTATTAGTTCATAACACTATACATAAATAGATGTATATACGTATAGCAGGGCTATGGGGCGGTAATTTTGTAGCTGGCAGTTCTTTCCTTATTTGGGAATCTGTTGGATGCGGGCGGTTTTCCAGCGTTTTCCAGTTAGATAAAGAGAAAAGTTTACAAAGTTCCGGTGCACAATTTTTGAAGACTATGGTTGGTATTTATTACACCTGACTCCGTGGCTTTTTTCCACGGTAAATCAGATGAGCTCTAAACTTCACCTCAGTTATCGATGTCTGTACAGCCGATACCCTAGTTAACTCTCCTCTGTTCCGCCGGGTTTGATCGCCACTATCTATAGGCTCTATTTTGTAGACGACGGATTGTTCACAATCTCTGCTGAACCATGGTTTGCTATAGGCTGATGGTTACTAGTATCTCCTGATGAAGTACACTTACACCAGAGCAAGTTTCATTGTACTGCCACTGAGCAATGACAGGTAGATCACTCATTTACGCCTAGAACCGTTTCTTTTTAGTTAAGTTTTAGTTTAGTTTAGTTTAGTTTATTCATCAATGGATTAAACAATCTGCTTTTTACTCGCAGGTGTAAAAGTTTAACTTAGCCATGCAGGCATTGCAGGCATCTTCCACAAGACACCGACTATGTACTTCCACAATGTCTGTTTGATAACAAATTTGAAACCCGCTACCCCTTCAGACTTGAATGGGAAGGGAAGATAGGGACACAAGAGGGATCCATTACATTATCCAGTAAAGAAGCATTGTGGTGGCTGAAGTATAATGTGATATCCAGGGTCGATATTACTATCTTTACTGACAGTTAAGCTGCGATAAAGTCCCTGGAATCTGTTACCTTCAACTCAAAAACGTGCTTAAACTTTCGGTTGTCTTTTAACGAGTTGGCCAAACAGTTCAACATTCACCTAATTTGGGTGCCGGGACACAGATATTCCAGGCAACGCGCCAAGCAGGGCACTTGTCTACCGATCTCTTCGAGCAAGGCGAATCTTGGCATGCTTCCCGCTACAGCTACCATTAGGGCGAGGTGGGCTAGCGGTTCCATGCCTCATTATTCAAGAGATCTGGCCTGAGTTTGATCAGAGACGCTCAAACTGTCTTATTGGGCTGAAAATGTCGCTCATCGCAACTAGAGTATGTATCATTTCGGGGCACTGCATCATCGGTAGGCATACAATCAGGTTGGGCATTGTAGCAAACGATTTCTGCAGAAGTTGTATGGTCGAGGAGGAGGAGGAATCATACTACACCTTCTTTGTACGTGTAAGGCCCTCTACGCTCGTAGAAGACAACACGTAGGAGCCTACCCCTTCGACACTTTAGGCGAACTAGCTAACGTCAGCATCAGCAGCCTCCTGCGCTTCATAACAAGCTCAAACTGGCTCCAGGGGTAGCTAAGGATCAATGTGGTATCATAATAGGCCTATTCAGGCCTAAGTGAGGCTGCATTTTGCACCCTGCCACTCTAACCTAACCTAAAATTACACAGTTCGTTATGGACGCCACGGGCTTTCTTGAGTAAGTATTTGGCGCTATAACGCAAAATCACTTTATTCCGCACGGCAATAGGCAATAGAAGTTCCCTTAAACCACTAGATCTCACTACAAAATTTGTATATACATATGTACCTACTCGTATGTATGCACTTTCTTCTGGTTGATGGGACCTAAAGAAAAAGCAATTGCCTAAGTATTTCATTTGGTTTCGGGTTATTCTCTTGCATTCTAATATTAATTGTGGATTCGGATTGTGGCCGATATTTTATGGTAGGGGTAACGAGGGGCTGTCCGCAAGGTGGCGTTTTGTTTCCTCAGGCATACGTGTATGATGTTACCGTTGTTTCTGTCTGGCCATCACTAGCGACTGTCTGTGACATGTCGCGCTAGACATGATCTATGAATGGTGCACTTAAATGGGCTTTCGGTAAATCCTCTTAAAACTGGGGTTTTTCTTTTTAAGATAACCAGGATTTTGATTCCCCTGACTCAATCAGTGCTATCTAGGAGTGATTCTGAATAAAAAGCTAAATATGTCGAGTCGAAAACATCCAACGTGGGGTTTTCGATGAACTGCCAGTTGAGGGACTTAGCGCACTTTTGGGAGTACCCCACATGCTTGAATATAATGGCCCAATCGTCACTACGTTTACTTGGGTTCGTTAGAGCTTTAATAGTTGACCAGAATAGCATTATTAGTCGGATCTATGGCTTCAAAGAAAAATCAACTGCACCTACAAGAAGCTGTTACTCGCTAATAGGCTGAGAGGGGAAGTTATACCGCAGTACCCAAGTGCCCAACATAATCCGATGCTGTTCAGCGTTAGTAATCCCTTGCACATGATTTCAAAATTTCTTACGACTTTAGATCTAATAAATCGAAACCCAGCGTCTGGCTGCTAATGTGTATGGATATCCGTTATGGATACTGATACTATTTCAAATAATCCAACAGCTTTAAGGACAACCAAAATCTCTGCTTTGCATGCCCTGCAAGTAGTCAAAGTCCTTCAAAAATTCATTGTCTAAAATTGCACGACCAGAAAATAATAAACGCTTAAATAATTTGCCCACACAGGTGATTCGTGGCGCGAAACAGACGCTTCTCAATCTCGTGAACAGGACATCCAGGAGAAACTTCACAAGCTCATGATAAAATGTATCAAATTCGAAGATAAAGATGCTCACAAACAAGACGATGCCGCAGAGTAATAAATTTCTTTGAAAAAAAGCCTAAACTTGTGTTTTCTTCTTCAAATACACACAACCCTCCTTACAGGTTTGGCCACCTAGCGAAGTACAAGAACATCATCCTCCGTGAACGTGATCGAATCAATGGTGAACTTATGGACCATGAAAAGCGATTACAACTTCAACGCTACTACTCAGAGTCCTTGGAATACATGTACAAAGTTGCCGAAGAGAATATTAATCGAATAAATAATCGCATGAGGGTAAAGCACTTTCCTTCCTTGTACTGATTCAATCTTGAGAAAACTGATTTTTCAGATACTTGAATCCGAAAGGCACAACTTGGATATTAAGACAAGAAACCTTGCAAGTGGACTAGAGGATCAAAAGGAATTCAATGCGGCAACAATGGCGAAACTCGACCAAGCCAGTAGGGAGGTATAATTATGATTTCTTGAAGCCAGTGGCTTGAGCTTGATCTAAGCTGAGCCAATATTTTCATGCAGTTAGCGGATACTCAGCAAAAGCTTGCCAAGAAGTCAGCGGACTATGATAAGCAAAGGCTGGTTCTTGAAAAATTTCGAAATGAAAACTTGGTATACGGCCGTGCACAGATAAAACACGAAGCTGAAATGGAGGCCAACAAGACAGAGAAGCATGAATTGGAGGAAACAATCAGGGGTTTGCGTGCTGTCGAAAAGGTATTCATTTATTTTTATTTATTTATTCCCTTGATATTATATAAAATTTTGTTGATATAGCAAAAAACCGACGCCCTCCATCAACTGTCGAAGAGATACAAGAAGGCGTTGTATGACTATGAGACGCTCTCACAGAAATTGTACAAAATGGACCGAAACCTGGCTGCGTTGAATGAGGAGATTGTAAAGCAGAAGTAAGTCATGGTCCTATACCTTGCCATCCTGGTAGTAATTACTTAACGCTCTTTATGAAGCACAGAGCGTCAACATCGCTTGCATGCTTTCTGAAATATCTTTTTCGGAGTTCTGTCCAATGACGTAGATTCATTTTGAGATTCTCTCTGAGACAATCCTTCTTAGGTAAATATGCTAGTTACCTTCTCCAATTTACTTGCTTTTCGATTATAACCTATATAAAGTTCGAGTGCGCTAGGTATTCTTCAGAACTATCCGCAAAACCAACCGGCGCTTTTTGTAGAGCACTGCGGGCACCTGATATTTATGTTTTCTAATTCGCCAATGTTATCGAAGAGTTGGCGCCTTTTTGTGGTTTTCTTCTATTGGAAAAAACCGGACACGTGCAGAGGAGGTGAAGGATCGTTTCGTCCTCTTCGACCATGCATCTTTTGCAAAAATCGTTTGAGAGGAAGCCTAGACGTGTCTGCCAATGATGAAACCTCTGATGACACCTACTATTGTACAGATGAGCGACCATTACTGTGTGATTAAGCAGCTGAAGCTTTTGTGATCCAGTTCATGCTAGATCTGTCCGGATTTGTCCATTCGCGGTTATTGGTGTTTATCTCATTCGGTTTAAGTAACAATTTGGATGTAGCGAGAGGCATTCCTAGATTCCCGTTCTCGGGTAAAGTCGAAAAAGTTGTGCTACGCCTGACGAGCTCGTTGGCCATACAGTTACGTTGAATGCCCCTATGCCCGGGCACACAAACAAGGAGCTTTTTGAATTGTTCAGGCGACTCGCTAAGAAACAAGCAGCAATACAGACCAATTTTTTAACTGAAGGTGACAGATTCCACGGACTTAATTGCGGTTTGGTTGTGGATAAAAGTGGTGACATCCCGCTTAGATATCACATTGCACTTCAACCACGAAAGTGCCTCTTTGATCGTCATTACCTCCGCCTGCAAAACACTACAGTGATTGGGGATGGGGAAGGAGACATTCACGTTTATGTTATCGGAGAAGACACATCCACCCACTCCAGATTCTGTTTTAGAACCATATGTGTTAAACGACCTCAGATTATTTCCCCAGTTATGTATGTAAATTTGGAGGTGGCTGTGGTTTCAAAGAAGTTTCTGTATGTAAGGAGGAGTTCATTAAGTCGCTGTTGTATCTTCGCGACAATAATAGCCCACATAACTGTGCAAGCATTGAACTCTTTTTCATATTTCGGCGAGGTTATGATCTGAAAACAAGGAATCATAACCCTCACACTTCGGTGCATTTCTATTGATCCGCCTGTAGGGTTGACCTCAAAAAATATCGGCAGGCCTCCCGATTTTGGATCACTTCGTTACTGAGGCCTAGCAAATGCTGGTGTTGCTGTCTGGAATAGACCTGAGTGAATCAGAGAACGGATAACACAAGGGGTCTGTCTTTTTTGGACTAATGTGGCACTCATTTCCCTCCAAAATGTTCACCCATACGTCAAGTGCTCGTTGCACAGACGTAAGACCCTCTCTTATCATGGCTCCATCGTCCACAAAGAATAACACCCCTATTATGGTTAGCGAATCAAATGTTCGACTCAAGTCGAATTAGTAGACTGGGAGGCGAATTGCTTCTATCGTGGTATTGCTGTTAGCGAACATTTTCATTCGAGTAAAGAATCAGTGCTGGCAAAGGAAAAACAAATGTGAAGTGTCAAAAGCGACAGAAGCAATTCGCCTGGCATTTCGACTTGAGTCGATCGTTCGATTCGCTAACCATAATAGGGGTGTAACTGTTGTACTTTGGGGTCCATGACTTTACCTTCAAGCAGATAGTCAAGGACTTCAACAAAGAGCAAATTACTTAAGAGGCTTCCCTGGTGCACCTCGACTTTGATTGGGAAGTCTTCGGTTACTCCAGCAGGGCATCTGACTCTTCTCTTTGCTGTCTTTTCGTACATGTCCGTGATCATCTGTACATAGATTTCTGGAACCCCATCAATGTCTTAGCGCCACCCATATCAGATCTCGTGGTTGTCTGTCGAATACTTTTTCAAAGTCAACCAATACAATACGCAAATACTTTAAGAAATCACGATGTTTTTCCATTACGATCCTTATACTTTGGATTGCATCTGTGGTTGATTTACCCGCGACGAACCCACATTGATCATCAGATAGCCGTATTATTTTTCGCAGTTGGCCACCTAATACCCGCTCAACGATTTTCATGGTGTGCGACATCAGCTTGATGGAAGCCTTTCCTTTGTACACAGGGAGCAAGCAACCATTGATTCGACATTGGATCACTTCTCATAAGTTTTGAGATGAGAATCTTAAGCCATCCGAACCCAATGTCTTATATCTTTTTTTAGAACTCAGAGGGTACCGCATCTGGCCCAACCGCTTTTTGTTTTTTCGAAGTATTTGACCTTACTTCGATTGTAATGTCGAATGCCATCAGAATGCTATTTTGTCTCTTCGGCTGTCTTCGGCCTACGCTTTTCCGGATACAATCACTCAACATTGTATCAGGGCTGGGAATATTCCATCTGATCCTTAGGTTTTGTAAAAAGGAAACGTGGTTATCATGTAGCGTCACTATATTTTTGGCCTCTATCCTATTCATACTGTCTGCTCCTCGTTTCTTTGGACCACACAATGGATTTGGATTTAATTTTGCAAGAAAATACGATTTCGTTTACATACCCCTGTGGACTGTCGTCTGTAGTTACTGGACCTGTGAAATTCTTCTCACTCTTGGGCAGAAAATCTGTAATAAAAGATCTGTTTTGCCCTACTACCTCATACCTTAGGTTCAATCTTTCAGTGGCCGCATTCTCTGATAGTCATTTGCTCTTTTGCCAAGAGATTCAACGTTCCTGTAGCGCAGTCATATAATTTAAATTTCGCATAAAACATTTAGACACCATTGCCGATGTAACGTTGTATTTGTTTTAAAAATTCTGTGTCACGAGTCATGAAAAAATATGCAGAACCTGTAGCAGTTGAAGTTCCCTTTTTCCAGTAGATTCTGGCCATTCGACCTATCAGTCCGTGTACCTGTTTACAGTCTCTTAGACATGACACCCACAATCATAAATTTGGGATATTGGGACTTAGTTTTGAGTCAGATGAGTTGTAGCTGTCTAATATGGTATATTTAGCATATTCCTCTACTCAAGCCTTCCTACCATTCGAACTGCTATGGACTGGAAACACAGCCTCCTCGAAACCATCCCGAAGAGTTATTAATTACAGGTTGGGGGGGGGGGGGGGATGCCGTGGCGTAAGTGGTTAGTGTGTCGGATCACTACGCATGAGGTTCCAAGTTTGAATCCCAGAAAATACCAAAAAGTTTTTTCACGGTCCCACCTCTTGCGAGCGCCTGACAATCATCCGAGAGTATTATTGTCACGAAAAAGCTTCTCAAATCGCCATTGGGATTCGGCATTAAACTGTAGTTCCCTTCCATTCGTGTGAAAAATATAACGCACACAACATGAGTTGTTGCGAGAAGCTAGGCCCTGGCACTTTAAAGAGCTGTTGCGCCAAATATTTTTTTTTTTTTGGTGTCTTATCAGACAGATTGCACAGATGATTGAAGAAGTACTCTCCGACGGCAGTTTTTCTGGTATTGCAGATACTAGGGCATTTGCATAGGAAGTGTTCCGTATCGTCTTTTGCTCTTCTGCGTCTGTATTGCCGCAGCCTCTGCAAAGTTCATCGGTACTTAGCCGCATTCTTTTTCGGTGGGCCGCCAATAGATTGCGGCCGGTAAGGATACCTATGATAGCGCCAAGTTTTGTCTACTTTGAGTGATGATGAACTTGGTTTTCCCCTTGTCGTGTTTTGTCCAGATGTTCCTGGAGACGCGGCACGATGGAAGTGTTCTCCATCTTTCGTCTGCTTGTCGTTTGAAATCAAGTGTTATTTTTGATTTAACAAATTCTAGGGGAGAGAGAATTGACTTTTGGACCATTGTCAGGTCTTGTTCTGATCCCTTTCTCGCTAGTTCGTCTGCTATCTCGTTCCCTGGAAGTCCCTTGTGCCCTGGGACCCACCAGTGTTACATGGTGGCTATTGGTGGGCGTTTTAAACTTCTCTCGGCAGCACTTTATTAGCTTTGATTTTATTATCCCGGATGAGATAACTTTTATAGCAGTTTGACTGCCTATGGGAATGCCAATCTCTTTTCTAGTAACAAGCTTCGCGGAAAGTTCTCATGCAACCTCTGCTATCGCTAGGATCTCCGCTTGGAACACACTGCCGTGGTTCGGTAGTTTTAGTGACATTGTAATCTCGGGTTCTGCCGAGTAGATACTCGAACCCACTCCTTCGTTTGTTTTCTACCCGCCAGTGAAGACTGAAGTACCAAGCGGGCTTATGGCCCCACCGTGTGCCCAGTATTCCCTTGAAGGGATGACCATTTTGACGTTTCGGCTGAAGTCGGGTAATGGCGGAAGATAGTCTGTGGTGGAGTCTAGGGACCTTGCAACGTTGGCCCATGTGGCCCTTTCTCCACAAGTTGGATTCTTTTAGGCGCAGGGTGTATAAGTCTAGAGGAATCAGTGCGAGAATTTTTTCAAGGGCTGCGGTCGGGGTGGTTCTAATAGCGCCAGTGGATGGTATGCAAACAAGTATGAATTTTTGTTAGTTCCCTGAGATGTGTGACTTTCTCTGCTATTGGCCACCAGACAATGCACCCATATGTTGGAATGGGTCTGACTATGGCAGTGTACATCCAGTGGATGATGGGAGGTTTGGGTCCCCTAATTTCTCCCAAAAATTCTACTGAATGCATAGATTGCAATGTACGCTTTCTTTATTCTCTCATTTGTATTATCTCTTCAGCTCAGCTTGCGGTCAAGTATGCACCCTAAATACAGTGCTTTGTCTGAGACTTGGATTAGAGTGCCATCGAGTCGTAGGGGACCGAAAGCTGGGATTTTTAATTTATAGGTGAAGAGGACCACCTCTGTTTTCACTGTGTTGACGTTCAGTCCACAACTTTTCGCCCATCAATGGAGGGCGTCTAGGGCCGATTATAGAATTTCGGTGATTTTGTCGAGAAATTTGCCGGACGTTAGTAGGATAATGTCATCTGCATATGCAACGACTTTTACTCCGCTGTGTCCTAATTTCAAATGGATCTCGTTTGCGACTAGATTCCATAGCATAGGAGATAGGACCCCACCTTGCGGGGTTCCCTTAGAGGCCGGTGCATTTACTTGGCTGCCAGCCAACTCCAAGTTGATGTGTCTTGTCTTGAGCATACATTCTATCCAGTCGGAGAGTGTGTAATCTCTGAGTCTGTCCAGTGATAGTCTTATCCATTCGGTTTTCACATTGTTAAAGCTCCTTCCACGTCTAAAAAGGCCGCTAACGTGAATTCCTCGTGGCAGAATGAATGCTCGACAATTGTTACCACTTCGTTCAGGGCTGTTTCCCTCAGTCGAATAGGCACGTTAACGTTTAACGTTTAACTTCCAAAGACCAAGTTGTCAACCTGATTCCATGTTTTGATGGTCCACCACGTGCTTGAGCATGGTGTTTTTTGGTTTACTTTGATACTCCTATTTAAGTCTCTCATAACGACGTCGGCGTTGTTTCTGAGTTATAGGCAAAGCCCAGACGAATAAGATGGTATACAGTAGCATCGTTCCCAATTCTTGCTCTTCTTACCGTTAAGTCACCGTATTTCAAAGTAGTTTTTTAACATTATCTCTAATTCGAGACTATATTTCGTCTCAGGAACCAATCAAATGCTCTTGAGAAGGATCTCATTAATTCCTCTCAAAAAATGGAAGATCTGCGACGGCTTAAAGATTATGTTACACGTGAACGCGATAGTCTTCGAAGTGACATAGTCAAGCTGAACAATCTGCTGGGTGATCAGAAGCACGTTAATATGATGTTAGGCATCAAGGTCGACAGTCTTCATTTGGACATTCAAAAGCTAAATGTTAAGCTAGACGAAGCACGCATCAATGTCAGTAAAGCGGAAAAGGAACGCGATGAGATGGCTCAGGAAGTCGAATCACAGCACGAACGTATTGAGTATCTACAAGAACAGATACAATTCAAGACTGACCAGGTGGTTGACCTCACCGAGAAGTTGGCAGCAAAGCACGCAGCATTGATCAACTTGAAGAAACTACTCGAGGCTGCACACTCTGAGAAAATGATGCTACAACGATCGTTGGAGACATGCACTCAAGAAAGGGACAACTTTAGAGTCTTACAAAATGTATGTCTTGAAATAGGTTTTTGAAACTCTTATAAAATTTGTGATGCTTACAGAAATCCAGTCATCAAATGGCACAACTTTCAGCTGAGATTACAGCGAATCAGAACAAGATCAATGTTTTGAACTTGAAGATTGAACGGTTGAACAATGAAAAGAAGGAACTTCAAACCGAATTAAGAGCTACAAGGGCTACGCTGAGTGATGTACGCAAGGACTTGAAGGAGATGAAGGTTAAGAATGATAGACTACTGAAGACTATAGCGGTGAGTAAGAGAGAACACATTTCTTTGGTGATCATCTTTTGAATATGTGTTCATAGGATGACGAAATGCGATTCCTTAGGCTGTCTCATGAGTTGGATGATACGCGCAAAGACAAGAATTTGATTGGCCTTCAGATGGTGCGGAGGAACGATGAGATTGTTCTGTTGAAAGAGAAGCTTCTCATTGTTCAGACTGCATTGGATCAGGGTGAGTTTCGTTAAGTTTTTAGCTCGAGTACGTTCTTACGGAATTCTCCCCCTTCAGGTCAAGTTCAGTATAATCAACGGCTGGAGGATATCCGTTTGCTGAAGGTCGAAATCACAAATCTTCATACAGAGCGAGACTGCTTATCCCGTGCTATTAAGAGCACTGCAGACATGCGAGAAGAAATCATACGACTGCAGCGTTCACTTAATCAAGAACGGGTTCGTTGTCGAGCTCTGACTGAAGACGCACGTACACCGGCTGGTATTCATCGATGGCGCATTCTCAAGGGATCACAACCTGGCAAATATGAGCTAATACAAAAAGTCCAAATGCTCCAGAGGTATTGATTAGTTTTGTATAAAATTCCAACTAATATCATTTTGTTATAGACGCAACCTGCGTCAGGAAGTTGAGAAGAACCGTCTCATACAGAAGCTCCAAGAAAGGGAAAAGGTTTGTGATTCCATGAAGAAAGTCGTCGAAAACCTCCCAACCTCCGGTGTTAAGGAAAAGCTGCTCTTAAGTCAGGTAATTCCATGTTATTCGCTGTAGAATTTCCCCTTTTTACTTGTTTTCTCTCTTTAAAGCGCTCACTGCGAGAGAACGAAAAGAAGCTTAAAGCTTTAACAGCCGAACTGAGTGTTAATCAAATTGAATTACGTGCTAGAGATTGTGCCATAGCTGAATTCAAAACCACCCTAAAAATGACTACGCAATCCTTGATTGAAGAAAAGAAAAAATTGATGTTGGCTGCTGCTGCTGATGAATCTTCAGTCAGCGGAAGGCCAACGCCGACATCATCTAGAGCAGCTTAAAAAAATTAAAAATAAAGCCCATATCCTATACAAGTTTTATTTCTTAATTTGGAATTTTGAAACCAGCTCCAAGAGTCCGTTGAAAACTGGGTGGTGCCGAGAAGCAGTGCATTTGCATTTGGGCTATGATCTGCCTTTCTTCCAGAAGCTTTTGTTTCTTTTTCTTTTCAGCACAAAGCTCCAATTTAGCTTTAGTTAAGTTTGTTTTAAGATCATCGACCATTGATTCTTTGGCTTTATCATCGGAGTCTTTGCTATGTAATTCAGCAACGAGGGCTTTGAGTTTGCGATTTTTGACGAAAAGATTTTGCTGGAAACGATACCTTGTAAATAGATCAAGGAACAGTATCTGGAGAATTTACCTTAACTTCATTTAATTCCTCTTTTATTTTGTAGCTTGGAAGTTTGAGCATAAATTCCTTTAAGGCTTCATACAGCCTTTGGGATTCTTCGAGAGCTCTACCTTGTTCCAGAACATTAACGTTTTGAGCGAGCATTTGCCTAGAAAGAAATGAGTTATCTAAAACGTAGCTTTTGACAAAGGAACTCATTGGACTTACTTTCTTAGCACTTGGATTTTGTGAATTAAGTCCATTTTTTCGGGATCACGGCCACGAAGATTACGCCATCTAGAAAGGAAGAGAAAAGTCATTTGAAAATCGCTATCAGAAACAAAATGGACTTTCAATGTTTAACAATATGGAGGTTAAAAAACGAATGGCTGCTCGAATGATATTAGGATTCAAGACTGGGTTAAGGCTTGTATCGAGAAAATTGTAGCTAGTAAACTCTAAATGGACCAACGCGGTCTAGGAATTTGACCAAATATTTGCCTACTCAGGTTCTGTGTTTCATGGTGGGGTAACTGCCGTTTTATAAGAATGGTTATGAAGCAACATCAAAGCTTGGATATCCGTAGGTGCATTTGACGAACCCAGGAAAGCAAATAAGAATAAACAGGTGGAACATTCTTATTCTTGACAAGGTACAGCTGAATAATTTTATCAGACAGTCCGATGGAATTGGCAAATCAAACTAAAGACGAAAACTTTGATATACGATATGGTGGTTGCTGAATGGAACGTAGAACAGAAACAGACTCAGACTTGGTAAGAGGCGAACTCAGACAAAAGGCCTTCAGAGTTATAAGAGAGCGCCTGATAATAATAGCCGTTAAGTTATCAATCTGCTGACTCATGCCACTGCACCGTATATGATTATGGGTCTGAATATCATCATGTATATCCACCTCAGTGAGGCTGGGCTACACCCCCATGTTTTACCCGACATGTTCCTACACACCATAAGTACTCTGTGGCCACAGGTTCCTTCCAGAGAAGTTTGCTATCTAGTGTTATGCCTAGATACTTGGCTGGTTTTTGTGGGTGGACTCTGATCACTTCCAGTAGTATAGGTTGCTAAAACATTGTGCCTTTTCTGGGTGAAGGGTACCACAGTGGTTTTGGTAGGGTTCACTCTAAACCCTACCATTTCACACTTCTTCTGTGTGATTCTTAAACCCCTTTAAATGATTTCGCAAAGCGTTTCTTCGAATTTCCCTCCTGCAATGATTACTACCTATATATCGGCGTAGCCTTGCCAGTTTATGCCGCCATCTTTGGTTTGATTCTTTGTAGACGGTGCAGTAAATTTCTTTCTTCCAAAACTTGGAGGACTGTAATATTTACGTGACTTTCTAGTCGACTTCTATGCTTTCTCGCGTAGGTTTGAATTTCGTCTTCTATAGTTTTAATGCCAAGATCTCTATGGATATCGCTATTTCTGATATACCATTAACAATACCTCTTAGCACTTTGTTTTCAAATGTTTGTAAAATTTTAATATTAGTTATTTTGGTACAACCCCAGAGTTGTATACCATATGTCCATACGGGCTCTAGCACTTGCTTATATGAAAGCAGTTTGTTCTCTATATTAAGCTTGGAATATTTTCCAAGTAACCAATACATTTCTCTATATTTATTATCTAGTTCTTTGCGCCATCTGTCAATTTTTTCAGTAGCTCGTCTACCACCAGGGTCCACATTAATGGCGATAGTACTCCTCCTTGCGGGCAGCCTTTAGTAGTGCTTATTGTGATGGTTTATTGTCCCACTTCTGTCTCAGCAGGCCTTGTTCTCAGCATTTCACATATCCAATTACTTGTAGTTTGGTTTACTCCTTTTATTTCGAGAACCCTCCTAATTGCTTTATTGGAGTTGTTCTCGAAGGCTCCTTCGATGCCAAAAAGGCGTATACTGTCGTCTCCTTGCTCTCTAGTGCATCGTGAACCCAACTTGTCAGCTGGTAGAGCGCGATTTCGGTGGTTCTTCCTGCTCTATGGGCGTGTTGATTGTTATAGTATTCTTATGTGATTGTTTATGACCTTTTCTAATGTCTTTAGTATGAACGAGGTCAGGCTAACGGGTCTAAGGGATTTTGGTAAAGTGGTGTCTTTTTCCCCATTTTCGGGATGAATAATACCTTCGTCCTTCTACAAATTCTTGGTATATACCCAAGTGCTTTACTTACTTACTTACTTAGGTGGCGCTACAGTTCGGGGTGAACCTGGGCCTCAACCAACAAGCCTCTCCATTTAGCTCGGTCTTTAGCTAATTGCCTCCAGTTGCGCACTCCAAGTTGGTCGAGGTCCCCTTGAACTTGTGCGCGCCACCTACGGCGATAATTCCCTCTACTGCGTCGTCCCTCGGGGTTAGATTCGAAGACTCTGCGGGCCGGAGCGTTGGTGTCCATTCGCTCTACATGTCCTAGCCATCTCAGACGTCCAATACGCAGTTTTTTGACTAGGTCGATGTCGCTGTACAGCTCGTATAGTTCGTGATTGAATCTTCTCCTCCAAAATCTGTCAACGCAAACGAGCCCGAAAATCTTACGAAGAATTTTTCTCTCGAAGCGACCAAGGATATCTTCATCCTCTTTTAATAAAGTCCATGTTTCAGCGCCGTAAAGCAGGACTGGGATGATCAAGGTCTTATATAGAGTCTTCTTAGTTGTTCGAGAAAGGGCTTTACTGTTGAATTGCTTTATAAGCCCAAAAAAACAGCGATTGGCAAGAGTTATTTTTCGATTGATTTCTGCACTGATGTTGTTTGCTGAATTTATAGCAGAGCCAAGGTAGACAAAGTCCCTTACTACCTCGAAGTTATAGCTGCCCACGGTGACGTTTTGTCCAATTCGTCGATGTTGGTTTTCCCTTCTAGTTGACAGCATATACTTGGTTTTGCCCTCGTTTATCGCCAAACCCATTTTGGCCGCTTCCGCCTCAATGTTTGCAAAAGCACCGGTGACAGCCCGCTGAGATCTTCCGATAATGTCTATATCGTCGGCGTATGCAAGCAGTTGTACAGACTTGTAATAGATTGTGCCTCCGGTGTTGGCTTGTGAGTTCCGCACAATCTGTTCAAGTACAATATTGAAGAAGTCACATGACAGCGCGTCACCTTGTCTAAAGCCTTTTTTGACATCAAAGGTCTCGGTGAGGTCATTACCGACCTTGATGGAGCAGCGAGCGTTCTCCATCGTCAGCCTGCACAGGCGGACAAGTTTGGCAGGGATGTCAAAACTAGACATGGCTCTATAAAGCTCTTCTCTATAGATGGTGTCATAGGCGGCCTTGAAATCGATAAAGAGGTGGTGAGTATCGATTTGGAATTCTTGGGTTTTCTCCAGGATCTGCCGAAGTGTGAAGATTTGATCGATGGTGGACTTTCCTGGCCTGAAACCGCACTGATAGGGTCCAATCAGGCTGTTGATAAAAGGTTTCAGGCGTTCACACAATATCGCAGAAAAGATCTTGTACGCGATGTTGAGGAGACTGATGCCTCTATAATTGGCGCAGTTGAGGGGGTCTCCTTTCTTGTGGATCGGGCAAACGATGCTGAGATTCCATTCATCAGGCATACACTCCTCTGACCAAATATTAGAAATGAGTTGGTGTATGCACTCTACCAATTCATCCCCAGCTGCCTTGAAACGTTCGGCCGGTAAGCCGTCAGGTCCAGCAGCCTTGTTCGATTTTAGCTTGGGTATTGCTATCCTCACTTCGTTTCGGTCAGGTGGACGGAAATTTTGACTATCATCGTCCATGTTGAATGGTTCATTCTGCCTGACAGCGGGATGTTGGTCTTCGTCGCCGTTATACAGTCTGCAGAAGTAGTTTTTCCATATTCTCAGCACCGACTGTGATTCTACTACGAGGTTTCCATTCTCATCTCTACAGGTTTCTGTACGGGTATTACTTCTCTGACACGTTCTTTTTAACTTTTGGTAAAACTTCCGTACATTCTTCCTGGAGTATAGACTCTCGATATTCTCAAACGCGCGCTTCTCATGCTCTTTCTTCTTCTTTTGGAGAAGCCGATGTTCTTCCCGTCTCTTTTGCTCGTAGAGCTCACGAGCAGCTCTCGTCTTCCTTTGCAGCGCCGCTTTGTATGCCTCTTGTTTTGCTGCATGCACTCGCCGGCATTCTTCGTCAAACCAGGGGTTTCGCGGTGGTGGGCGAGCGAGACCCAACACATCAGTCGCGGCGTTTCTGATGGCATGTTGGCAGCGTTGCCACTGGTCTTCGGTACTTGATGCTGGCGGCAAAGGGGTGATTGAGAGATTTCGGGATACGCGTTCAGCGAAGAGTCTGGCGGTCTCTTGCGATTGTAGCTTTTCGACGTTAAATTTTCTAACAGTAATTCTTCTTTGTTGCTCAGATTGGGATATCCGCATTCGTACCTTGGCTACAACAAGGTAATGATCCGAGTCTATTTTGGCCGTTCGGAAGGTCCGGACATCCAGAATACTGGAGGCATGCCTTGCGTCGATCGCAATATGATCAATTTGGTTGATCGTGACATGATCATTGGACCGCCATGTCTGCTTATGAATATCGAGATGAGGAAACCATGTGCTTGCTATGGTGACATTTCGCTCCACAGCGAAATCAATTAGCCTTAGTCCGTTATCAGACGTGGTGTCGTGTAGGCTATGCTTACCGACTGCTGTACCGAAGACGTCCTCTTTTCCTATTTTGGCGTTAAAATCGCCCAATACGATCTTAACGTCGTATTTAGGACATTGCTCGTATGTTTTGTCGAGGAGCTCGTAGAAACACTCTTTGGAGGCAGGGTCCTTTTCTTCTGTGGGGGCATGAACACATATTAGGCTTATGTTAGCGAATTTAGCCTTGATCCGGATAGTCATAATACGCTCGCTCACGTGTCGGAAGCTTAAGACTTCTTGCCTAAGTCTGCCGCGTATGACAAATCCGCATCCGAATAAGCGTTGCCTGTTGCCTCTGTAGCAATCACCGTAGTAGATGTCACAGTTTTTCATCCTCTTTTTGCCCGGCCCATCCCATCGCACTTCCTGGATGGCGGTAATATCTGCTTTATAGCAGGCTAGGGCCTCTGCTAGTTGTTCGGCTGCACGTGGTCTGTAAAGGGACAGAACATTCCACGTACAGATCCGAAGGTCGTTGTCCTTATTTCGTTTGCTGGGGTCGTCATTAGTTGGGTGCTTTACTGCTTCTCATGAAAACCAGGAGGTGCGGCATAATGGTTTTTTGGTCTTGAAACTCGGATGATATTAGCTTTCATTGCATACTTTGTGGATGGGATCTGAACTGGTCAGGGAGAAAGGCATTTTTTGCATTTGATTTTAATTCACAGTATTTTTTTCGAGTATTTGCTAGAGTTTTACTCTAGGTGTTAAATGGTCGCATTATTTAATTTTAATACTGGAACAATTCATTGGCTATGGATGGTACTTGAACCGACAACCTACCACTCAATAACCGAGCACATTACCAAGGCACTCATATCCGTAAGACTCGCTCTAGCTTACAACATGTGTTATCGTAACGTCATTAGTCCTTATCTAGCAGGCTACTGGCGGTTAGACTATGGTAAGTTCCGATAAGTATTTTTCTGAAGCTTAGTCTTCAGGTTAGTACTTATGGAGGGACTTGGGAGGCAGGTACTTTGTTTTTTGCGATAATTGAATTGGTTCGGTGACTTTTAATCGGTTGCATTGTTTACTCAAAGATATCGGAAAACATTACCTAAGCGATATAATTAGTATATAAAAAGGCTTGCTGAGCTGTTAATTGTAAATATTTTCAAAAAAAAATTCGTGAAACCGTGCCGTTTATATTACCCCTGTTTTTTGGCACATCGAAGTGAAGTAAAGTAGGATTTTGTATGTAAATCTACTACAATATCCCACTGCCAATGACTACCAATAAGTTCCGTAGCCGGATTCAAGTGTAGATCATTTTTTGAGACTCGATTACGAGCTCAATTATTTCGTTCACCCAAGTTGGCAAAGATAAAGAGGTTGTATTCTTTTATTTACGTACGTCTATTTTTTTAATGGAAGACAGAAATATCGGTAGGTTTGGTGTTTTTTTTTGATAGGAAATAGGAAATTTTAAAATATGGAAAATCTGACAGGAGCGGATCGTTTTTTTAACATGTGGTTTACTTCACTTCACTTTGCTATTTATAAAAGCCAAAAAAAAAAACAGGGGTATTGTCAGTTAAACCGATCTACTATCAACCAACTTCATGTGAAAACTTAAAACAGGTAAGGCCCAAGTCCACCTCGGATTCCAGGCGGAATTCCTTTCTATCCGGGAAGTCTATCGCCAAATCGAACTATATGCAAGGCAAAGGATCGCCATATTCATTGATTGTCAAGCTGCTATCAAAGCCATTGCTTCGGTTACTATATCCTCCAAACTAGAATAAGTTAAGAATGTTGAAACGAACTAGCCTCGCTAGACGGTCAATTCAACGTAACGCTGATTTGGGTTCTAGGGCACATTAACATTTATGGAAATGAACAGGCTGACGAACTGTGCAGATAAAGCTCAGCCCTCCACTTATCATTTGCAGAATTCTACCACATTCTGCTGGAAGCAGTCAAGGAAACAATTTCCTTAAACTCTCTTATTTAAGCCAACCTCAGATGAACTTGGCTGACAAACTATGGCATAATATTTAGAAAAATGTGGCCAAACTACAACAAGAAAAAACAGACGACTTTCTAAGCAAACCGCTTAGAGACATCGCCAGAATAACAGCGATCACCACGTGACACTAACTGATAGGAGACCATGCAGCCAGACTCGGTATCCTACATAGCACACATTGCCGTAGTTGCAATGTCGCAACATGAAAAGAGTACCTTACCCATTATGTATGTGCCTGTCTGGCAGTAGCAAGGGCCAGACAAACTTTCGGCAAACCCTTCTTCGACTCACATGAGGAGTTTTCAGGGAAAATACTTTAAATTCCACAGGTTGGATTTGGACACTTCGCCAACGCCACTCGCCAACACACCTTAACAACCAGGTTACATAAGTTGTGGCATCAAAACGGCTAATTGGGTTCTTTTTAACAGAACCCCTAATTCTACCTACCACCTCGGACTTTAGTTCCATCTAAGTAAACAAGCAAGACCGATCTGCGTACACCCGGCCGAAGATTGCCAAGCAATTCTACGAGGGCAAGGTGAAAAGTTCTCGGTCTGACGCAGAGATAGCGTTCCAATCAGCAACAATTTATGTTTCCTGCCTGGGTGCACATCTCATTAGTTCGTATGACAAATTTCAACTTGTTCTCTTAAGTAGTTTAAATAAATATTTGGCGCAACAGCTCTTTAAAGTGCCAGGGCCTTAGGTCTTAAGTAGTTTGTCTACACGAATTTTTGCAGTAGACGTCTTGCGTGTTTTTCGTTAAAATGGATAAACGTGAATATCGTGCGGTCATAAAATTCTTCGTTTTGGATGGGTTAACCACTAAGGAAATTCATCCAAAGTTGACAAAAATTTACGGGGACTCTGCTCCTTCTATGTCAACCATTAAAAAGTGGGCAGCTGAACTTAAACGTGGTCGCACGTCCCTCGAAGATGACCCACGTGAAGGACGGCCAAAAACCGCAACCACACCCGAAACCATTGAAAAAGTGCATGATATCGTGTTGAACGATAGGCGAGTGAAGGTGAGTGAGATAGCTGAGGCTGTGTGTATATCGGAAATGAGGATGCGAAACATCTTGCACAAAAACTTGGGGATGCGAAAGCTCTGCGCAAGATGGGAGCCGCATTTGCTGAATGCCGATCAAAAGCAAATGCGCAAACGATTTTCGCGGCAATCTTTGGACCGATTCAATAGGGATCCGACGATTTGTCACCATGGATGAGACATGGGTCCACCACTATACGCCAGAAACGAAACAGCATTCGAAGCAGTGGGTGGAAGTCGGTGGTTCAGCGCCAAAGAAAGCGAAGTCGATCGCATCTGCTGGAAAGGTCATGGCCAGTGTGTTTTGGGATGCGAAAGGAATCCTGTTAATTGATTACCTTGAGAAAGGCAGAACAATTACAGGCGAATTTTACCTCAACCTTCTTGACCAGCTGGATGCCAAAATTCGCGAGAAGAAGCCTGGCTTGAAAAAGAAAAAAATCATTTTTCACCAGGACAACGCACCTGTAGACAAGTGTGCGTTGGCGATGGGAAAACTGCGAGATTTGGGGTACGATTTGCTCAGCCATCCATCCTATTCACCTTATTTGGCACCCTCAGACTTCCATCTGTTCCCAAACTTGAAGAAATTTGTTTCTGGGAAGTGCTTCGCATTCAATGCAGAAGTTGAGAGGGGCGTAGATGAATATTTTCACAGCCTTCCATACTCTCACTTCCGAGAAGGAATACTGATGTTTGTTGGAGAAACGCTGGACTAAGTGTGTTGAAGTCAAGGGAGATTATGTAGAAAAATAAAATCATTTTTTAACTGAAAATCGCAGTCTTTCATTGTCAGGTCGAGAACTTTTCACCTTGCCCTCGTATGTTTAAGCTTCACTATCAACAGTATGAAATTAAAGCACAAATAAAAGTAACGGGTGGCGGGATTTACAAATATAATATTCTTTTGTCTTTTACTCGAAATAGATGCCAGAAATCAAAACTGAATGGTCTCTGCATTCACAGCTAAATCCTCTCCAATTAGTTCGGACACCAGGTCCGGGAAGGAGTTACCTGAGTTTCAATTCTCTAAAATTAAGATATACTCCTCTTCTATTTCTTCTTTTCATTTCGAACTTATAGCATTGAGAGAGCTACTCTTAGGCGCAACTTAATACTTAAAAAAATTAATTGCCCCAATGAACTAATCTACAGATCGTAATTCATTGCCTAGACTTAATTACTCGACAAGCTTATTGCTCTTACCTATGTATATTCATTGGCGTCAACATCTCATCCTGCAAAGCCCTTGCCCTGATTCTCTGCTGATTCAGGACTCTATGCATTTGTAGCAATTCTTTCCTCAAATCCGCCGCAGACTCTCGATCTTTACGTAAAACATTTCTCTCCGTTCGAAGGTTGTGAATTTCCACTCTCATCAATCGCATGTCATCCTGACATTGTCCATACTGCTTTTCTGTTTGATCGTAGGCCGATTGAAGGTTATCCAGTCGATCCTTTAGTTGAGCAAATTCCTCATTTCGTTTTGTCAGCTGTGCACTTATTGAGTTCTTCTCTTGGATAAGGTTATCAAGCTCCTTTTTTTGACGCGAGATGTTGTGCTCATCTTCCTGGAATATTTTAAAACCTTTAAGGATGTCAATTTCTTTTCAATTCCTCTACCTGAAGTGATTTCGAAAAGCGATCATTTTCCAATCGTTTCTCCTGTAACTCGGATCGAGTGTGTTGGTGAGCCAATTGGCTATTGTGAACCTCTGCTCTCAACATACGTCGTTCTTTCTCCATTTTGTCGATTTGAAGTTGTAACTTACTGATATCCGCATCCTTGTTTGCAATTCTATTACGGAACGTCTTTATGTCGTTGTTGGCATTTTCGAGCTGTCGTCGAAGTTTTTTACTTTCTTCCACTCCCGATTGAACCGAACGCTGAAGGCTATTCTTTTCATTCTGGAGCGCATCCTGCTGCGACTGGAGTTGACTGCATTTGAGTTCAGTGTCAGTGATGGTTCTTTTCAACTCAAACTCGTAGTTTTCCTTGAGGTGGATTTCATCTGAAAGAAGGATAGGATCAGTTGGGAGCTCATATTTTTCGAATCATACTTTGTAGAGCATCAATCTTGTCTGCAAGATTTTGAATCTCCTCCAGCTTCTTAGACTTCTCATGCGATAGCTTGGATAACTCCTCACGTAGCTTCTTCTGCTTGAGCTCAAGAAGGCCAATAGTATCCTTGAGAGATCGGATCTCATGCTGTGACTCCTGAAATTGTTGTTCAGTTTGCTCTACCACCTGTTGACAAAGAATCAAATCACGTTTTAGGACATCCCGCTCCTTCGTTAAAGTATCGTTGCTATTCTCGAAGCGCTGGACAATCTTACGCATGCCTTTTAGCTCCTTCTCTTGTGTATTGATTATCGATCTAAAAAAATGTTGAATTTAGTTACAAGGAAGATAAAGGAGCTTATCCTTTCTCAACTTCATTCGAAGATTCTCTTCTTCAGCCTTCTTTTTCGCCTCCATTATGGTTGAGTACTTTCGAGCCGAGGCATCTTGAGACTTACAGACACTAGCATTCTCCTGCCTCAGTTTGATTAGCTCTTCTTCACGCACCTGTGGGTATTATGGCATTGTTCTAAATTCATCGCTTCTAGTAGCAGAATAGTACCTTTAGAAGATTCGCTTTCTGAGCCAAATCAGCTTTGTTCTTGTCCCTCTCTGTGATGGCGTATTCCAGATCAACGATTACCTTAGCCAGTTTATTGCTAGTCGCATTGTGTTGTGTATGAAGGTGTTCTAGGTTTGTTTTTGCGGCAAGGATTTGAAGGTTTTGGTGGATTTTATTCTTAGTAAGTTGTTCGTTCTAGAGGGGAAATGCAATTCAATAAATTCTTTTGCTAATGGATGGAGTGTCTTACCCTGATTTTAATTTGTTGAATTTGGTCTAAGAGCTTGGATTCCTCGGATCTCAGGGTGGCTAAGTCCTTTGTGGCGTCATCAAGTTGCTTTTTACAAGTATACAGTTCCGATGTGGTTTCCTAATACAGGGGATAGCGAAATATTTTGATCGATGAGATAAGAGAGTGTAGCAGTGAGAGTGTAGAATTTCAGGAGGTGTGCAAAGACATATAACGATTATAGGAAGGCGCTATTAAAAAATCCGAGGGTTGTGGTAAACAGGAAAAACATGGCATCCCCTGTACTAAAAAAAAGTTGAGTGATGACTACGAGGTTGGCAGAGAAAAATAGATTCTAATCATTTCTTCTACTGTCCCAGGGGTGGTCAAAAAGAAGGTCGTCAATTCTCGTCGCTCCGGCCAACGATATCCATTGCTTCAGTAGCTCGAATCATCTCTGAGTTCAACTCCTAAGCAACCCCAGACTTATAATCGAAAGCCTGGAGGAGGAAGGTGGGATAGCTCCAGGGTATCTTTGGGTAGACTTTGGGTATCTTTGACGAAGACAACGAAATTGCTGGAGGCGGCCAAATCGTGGTGCGATAGTACGGACGGCGGTGGAGTTGCTGGACAAAATCTTCTGCAAATTGTACTTGAACTATGCGACTGAAGATCAACAAAAGACTACGAGAATCTAGACAGAAGTGCACCGCAGATTTGGAGCTGTATAATCCTCAAATTCAAAGCAACTTTGCCCGGAGCTGATGTACAAGAACGCTGGTGGAGTACATCGCGCAGAGAACTGCATATGACAAGTACAAAGTAGTAGCTAGCATCAATCAGCGGTATTTTGGAAGCGGATAGGTGTCGGCGTGTTGGGAAGCAGATAGGAATAGTTCAGATGCTTATATTACGAAGCTACGAGGAGTGGAGAAACTGTTGAATAGTAAAGACTCTAGGAAAATTTACTGAGCTAAAGAAGGAAGGGTACCGCGGCGCAAGTGGTTAGTGTGTCGGACCACTGCGCATGAGGTTCCAAGTTTGAATCCCAAAAAACACCCACAAAAATATTTCATGGTCCCACCTCTCGCGAACGTCTGACAAACATCCGAGAGTATTGTTGTGTCGAGAAGCTTCTCAAAACAAATTGCCATTCGGATACGGCATTATACTGTGAGTCCCTTCCATTCGTGTGAAAACAATAACGCACACAACACGAGTGGTTGCGAGAAGCTAGGCCCAGACAGTTGACAAGCTGTTGCCCCAAATATTTACTTTTCTTCTTTTTAAGAAGTAGAAAATGGGATACACGAAAAAAGCGGAAACGGAGAGCAAGGTCAGCTGCTGGTATGTAAAGCAAAATGAGACTGTGTGACCATTAATGAACGCAATATGACGCAATATGTGCTCATTGACTTTCGGAGGGACTGCGTGACGCATGATACATCAGATGGATACTGGACTTCATTCTACTTCAAACTAACCTAGATGGCTTTGCTAGCGCTGGCTGTACGACTTTGGGTCTCAGCTGGATATGAGGTCTAAGTGGCCGCAGATAAAAGTCAACCATATCACCGATTATTAGACTAAAACTCCTAGACCAAGTAAAGGCAGATAAATGTATGAGAGCAGTGGGCAAGTGGATGCTTTCAGTCAAGTAGGAATAGGTAGTGGTGACGAAGAAGATGGTGGTGGTTTAAAGTTTGGATGATTTGTACAACGGACAATCTTCAGGGCGCAAGCAGTAGATGTCGGAATGGCTTTGCGATAGTCTGTTAAGAGCTACATAGGTCGGCATGGACGTATCACTGGCTTTCGTCAGCAGCAGTCTATTTTCAACGGGGAAAGGGTTGGTGAATTTCGCATTCAAAGTGAACAAAATAGAATCCATTAATTCAGAGAAGTATACTCAAGTGTTTCTGAACTTACTTCCATATATTTTATTAAAGCCTTGTTTTTTTCCTCTAGACTCTGGCACATACTCTCCACTTCGGTTGTATACAATCGCTGTATTTGTATCCGTTTGTTGAGGTCCCGAATCTCAGTATTTAACTTTTCTCTTTCTTTTGCTTCATCCTTTTTACTAGAATAGAAAAGTAATAGAAGAATATTTTTTACCAAAAGTTATCCCTTTAACTTACTCTGTACGCCCAATTTTCTTTTCTTTCAGTCTTTGCACCTCGGATTCTAAATTTTCGTTCAGCTCCCGCAGTTTCATAACTTCCTCTTGGGCAACCTGTTCCCGATGTTGCGCGCTATCCTTTTGCTTCCAAGCTTTCTCTATAAATCAAATATTTTTTTAGGAAAAAAGAATTGAAGTAATTCCATTCAGCAAACAACCAATAACTTTTCTCAATTCCCCGATAGCAATTTGATCCAATTGAGATATTTCTTCTGCTTTTTGCAACCTTCGTTTGCAGTTTTCATTATCCCTTTGCAATTCCTCAGATCGGAGTTCTTCTTGGTGCAAGTCCGCTTGAAATCTCGTGCAGCATATATAAATTCTTTGAAAATTATCAGCATTCTCTTGGCTGTCCTTTTGCCGGAGGACTTTTGTTATCTAAAAGAAGGCAGTAGTCTTTACAGAGTATCTTCAACCAATAGAACTACAAACCTCTGGAACTTTTGATGATAAGGTGGTTAAAAACTCCTCATCAATGATGTCTGGAACCAAAGGCTCATCTTCAGAGCCAGATTTTTGTGATTCATCACCACTTTCGTCCATTTTTAGAAAGCAACTACAACTAACTGGGGAGTATTATTTCTATGCTCCCCAAAGCTTATGCTCGTTGTCATCATAACGTTGCTGGGTTCGAACATAGCAAGGAAATGTTAATATTGTTTGTTTGGATACCTGTAGATATTGATTAAACTAGTTTCAATGAAAATTTGGTTGTTATACCCGTAAGAGGAGCTTTTTCCGGGGATGAAATTTACGTATTTGTTTGCTAGTTGCTGCCGTGTAAAATTACATCTAATGGAAAATAGCGCGATACATTGCATTTGTCATACATTTATGTAGTCTTGACTGTAGCTAACAGAGTGTTTGGAACAGAAAATGTAGAAATTGTAAAATTTGAGATGGTGAGTAATTATATGTCCCAATTGCTATCTTCTGTTAAACCTAAGACTCACCACAGTCAATTATAAATTGGGAATCATAGTTGACTACCACAAGTAACCGATTATGAATTGCTGGTGACTGTGAGGCAACAATGTGTTTAGCTATAGAACGTATGACTAATACACCGATACTTTCGGCGTTGAATAGTTGGGTCTATTGGTTCGTGACCCGTTCTCTGGCAAAAATGTTCGTTTAAGATACGGTTGGGCCAAAAAATCCTCAGAATGCTTCGTAAGCACCTGCTAACGAAAGTTTGCAGATTTCTCGTGATAGCAGTGCTCATTTTCCATGAGCTGCACTCATATAGAAGAATCGTTCAACAAATCCATAATATTTCCTATTTACAAAAAGGGAGGCCCATGTAACTACCGCGGTATCTCACTCATAAATTGCACTGCGAAAATAATGATGGGAATCCTAAACGAGAGGTTATTTACATGGGTAGAGAGAAACAACGTTTTGATTGAGTACCAATCAGGATTTAGGAAAAAGTACTCAACTGTTGATAACGTTTATAACTTGGCATCAATCTTTAAGATAAAGCTTAGTTTAGAGATTGCGGCCGGAGTCTCACAAAGAAGTGTCCTTGGCCCGCTTCTATGTGTACTCAACACGCGTGACAGAAAAGAAACTGCATCGTCGCCACGTTTGCGGACGATACGGCGATATTGACAACGGGCGATACTATTGAAGCAGCAACTGGAAAGCTGCAACATGCTATTAATATAGTCCGCGCTTGGACGAATTCTTTGCGTATTGTGCTGAACGAAAGCAAATCTACTTATGTCAACTTAACCTACTTTTTGTAGGTATAGATAGATTACCTGTATAAAAAAAAACGAAAACAAATACCGACAAATGTACTGGCTACTTGGAAAACATTCGAAGTTGAGCCTACATAACAAACTGCGTATCTATAAGCAAGTGCTAAAGCCAGTTCTAAGAAGTTCGAGGATCCGTGGAAGCTTTCACGTCAAGGAAACCATAGTACAAAAGATAGAGCGCGACCGGCTCAGCTGGTATTGCCACGTTCAAAGAAGAGATCATTTGAACCCTGTTAAAAAGGCAATATCAATGAACGTTCCAAAGACATCGCGATGTAGAGGCCTATAAACGCCTGGATCACACAAATGCGACGACATCGGCATTTCATCGGCCTCAGTAATCGAGTGATCCAAAATCGGCAGGCCTGCTGATATTTTCTGAGGTCAAGTAGGCGAACCCCACAGGCGGATCAGTAGAAATGCGATGAAGTGGGAGGGTTGTGATCCCTTATTTTCGGATCATAACGTCGCTGAAAAAGGAAGAAGAAGAAGTGCTAAAGCCAGTGTGGACGTTTGGTCTACAACTATGGGGTTGTACCAAGAAAAGCAGTAGAAACATTCTACAAACTTTTGAAAATAAAGTTCTTAAAACGATCGTTAGCGCTAACTGGTATGTACGTAACGAGGATATTCATCGGGATCTGGGAATTCCCAGCGCAGAGATAACAAAATTTGCACGTAAACACAAAGATCGTTATCGAACCACGACCTGGAAAATCGGGTCCTTATGCACAACTTCTACCTTCGAAATGACATGGAGCACTGGCGATCTGAGAACACTGGTTTCACCGTGTTCAATGAAAGATATATGGCAAACAATGCCGTCGCCGATGAAGGGGTACATCCCCCGTTCATTTCGAAGGCAGAGCTCCAAGCGATCTTCGAATCACTGAGGAAAAAGAAATCCGTGGGAATCGATGGTATACCCAACATTGTACTTAGACATCTTCCTCCAGAAGTGGTCAACATTTACACCATTCTGTTTAATAATGCACTGAATAATGCCCATTATCCAGCGCATTGGAAAACAGCGGTGGCGCAGCCCATTCCCAAAAGGGATAAAGATAGTTCCAATCTAGGGGAATCTTCGGTCGATAAGTCTACTTGCGAACATCAGCAAGGTATTCGAAACAGTGATCCATAGAGCCCTGACAAAGTGGGTTGAGGACATGCATATAATTCCAGATAACCAATTCGGTTTCAAGGCAGGGCATGATCCATACATGCCGCGTCTTAACTAGTATCGGATATTCAATGGAACAAAAGCAAGAAGCAATGCACGGGTGCCTGCCTGGTTGACTTGGAGAAGGCCTTCGATACGGTATGGTTAGAGGGACTCTTCTACAAGTTGAGCAGGCTGGGCATAAGTAAACCACTGCTGTACATACTTTATGACATGCTCACCAGTAAGAAGTTTAGATTTAGATTAGATTTAGATTTAGATTTTATTAATTCACAAATTAATTACAATTCTTTACAAACATCGAAAAATCAAAAAAGCATGGCAATAAGCCGTCTGCCGATTGACAATTTTTTAAAAAACCATTACTACTTTATGGATTGCAATTTAATAAACGAAAAGCGTTATTCTTTAAAATTAGAAACTTTCTGTTATAATTCTTCGCCGATAGGCTAGGGCTATTTTACAGTACGCTACCAGAAGAGACGTTTGCGGTTCGTTGAGCTTACTTATGATTTCTTCATGGGAAATTTCATCTACTCCAAACAAGTGCCGTCTAGTTTCCCGGAGCGTAGGACATCTTCCCACGAAATGAAATATATCCTCCCTCTCCGCCATGTTAGATATATTACACAAGACCGGTAGATCTTCCCTATGCGGTTGATAATTTAGTGGAAGTAGTTCAGCTCGCAGTTTTAGCATAAGTGATATTTCTTCGCAGCTATTACCATCGTGAAAGCAGTTTCGGTCTCCCAAATTATGATCCAACTGCCTATAAATAGATCGATGCAGTGACTCTAATGCTTCTCTTTCAAATTGTTGTCTGAAGTTAACATCTAGTGCTGCTAACAACTGGTATAGCTTTGGCTTCCATGACTCCGTGCTTGCTTCATCCAAATCCAAGCTTATTCCACACTCGTGCGCTAGTTCGTTCCAATTTCTGTACCAACCATTATTGCATCGTAGTGCTTCCAGTGCAACTTTTCTTGGTAATCTTTCCAAAGGCATATTGAATACCTTTAAAATATAGTCCACCTGCAGTTTCAGCGTCTTTATAGCCAGTGGAGAAAGTCCAGTCTCTAGCATTATGGCATAGTTTGCGGTGTTTGGTGGTAAACGGAATATCCTTTCAATATAAAACCTCAATAGCTTTTCCACTTCCTCAAACCGCCTTCCGCCCCATACCTGGGCCGCATACAACATAGTTGACTCGGCAACCGCTTCAAAAACACGAAACTTACTGCTATGTACTATGCATTTGTTGGCAAAACATTTTCTCCAAGTTGTATTTATCATGGTTTTGGCCTTTTGTAGCTTGCATTTCAGGTGTTCTTCCATGCTTAAGTTTTGCGTGAAAAGCATACCCAGGTAGTTATACTTTTTGACGGTCTCAATCTGTTCGCCGTTCAAAAACCATTTCTCGTTGCTACACATCCTTCCCCCATTTTTTTTAAAGATCATCGCCTTTGATTTTTCCAGGTTTATAATTAGGCTCCACATTTTACAGTACTCATACAAACGGTTAATCATGCGCTGCAATGTCTCCGGGGAATTCGCCATCAACACTATGCCGTCTGCAAAAAGGAGCGCCTTTATCAGTATCCCTGCAAACTCAACACCTCCAGGTAGCGATTCGATGATGTCATCTATGAATAGTGCGAATAGCAATGGGCTTAAAGTGCATCCTTGCCTAACTCCTGTGCTCGCTTTAAACCAGTTTTACGCATTTTCTCCATTCCATACAGCTGACAGCGTCTTTTCATAAATGTTTTGTAATACCTTCCCAAACTTTTTAGACATTCCTTTGGCAAAGAGTTTATACATTAAGGAACCTCTGTTTATCGAATCAAACGCTGCTCTAAAGTCCACAAAGATTACATATAACTTTTTACGTTGCGCTATATAGGCTTCCGCAATGCTTTTGAGTACGAAAATGTGGTCGACGGTGGAATATCCTGCCCTGAAGCCAGCTTGGAATTCTTTAAGCAGACCATTTATTCATGAGGTTAATCTTTTTTGGAGTACGGTTGTAAATATCTTATAAGATGCATTCAAAAATGATATGCCCCTATAATTGTAAGGCTGGGACCTACAACCTTTCTTAAAAATGGGGAAAATCAATGCTTCTTTGAACTGTTGCGGCACCACACCATGCTCCAAAACGTTATTAAATAAGCCTTCCAGTGTCTTAGTCAGCTCAGGTGTTCCATATTTATAGAACTCCGTAGGAATTCCATCCGATCCCGGTGCTTTGCCATCTTTCAGACTCTTATATGCAACATCTTAGGCACATACCTTCTTCGCAAAATGGGCCAGCATGTGGCCCGAGTGAAAAGGATAATTCATCACATCCCACATTGCATTTGAGTGAACAGTAAGAAGTTCATTGTGAAGAATGGCAATGTGACTTCTGCTGGAACTTTTGAAGTAAAAAATTGTCTGCAACAGGGCGCGGTTAATTCGCCGATCCTATTCAATATTTACACGAGCGATCTCATAGGTTCACTTCACCATACTATAGCGTACGCGGACGATTTGGTCGCGTACAGATCAAGGCCTAAGACCGAGGTAATTGCAATACTCTTGCAGCATGACTTCGATAAGATCAAGAGATACTGCGACGACTGGAAGTTGAAGATTAACTTTCAAAAGTCAGAGACCATGATATTCAGAACGCCGCTGTCTGGGGCCTCTTGGGACACCAGAAAGAATTGGCGAAAGTTCTCTATCGTGGGGCAGCACGGACAGCCACTTGCGAGTCGAAATGTAGTCAGATACCTTGGGGTCTGGATAGATCAATATCTATATTTTAACAAACATATAGATGCTGCTCTGGCCAGAGCCAAAGTTGCTTTCGCCCTTACAAAGAGGCTGTTTTATAGCAGCCAACTCGATGCAAGAGTGAAGGTAATCTGCTACATGGCCCTCATTCGGCCTATGCTCGCATATGGATGTCCCGTGTGGTTCAACGTAGTGCCAAGCTTGTTGGAAAAGATGCGGGTGTTTGAGAGAGCTTGCCTTAGGGCTTGCCTTCGATTGTACAGAACACCAGAGTCTGAGTACATAAAATTCTATCCTAATGAGGTCCTGTATAACAGGGCGAATCTGATCAGAGTGGATAATTTCTTGATCAAGATGATTCGAAGGCACATTGCAAGAGCAATGACTTCGATGAATAGCCTGATCTTTGGGGCTTATTACCTCAACCATCTCTATCACGAGAGTGTGCGCCTTAACGGCTTTATCCCTCCAGAAGCGTTCCTATATCTTGATCAGAGAGGTCTGATCCAGGATAAGTTACCGGTGCCGCTAATCTTCCACGTCGCCAGAACAGCTGTGGATAGGCGACTCAACTACGACCGAGACGTCGCACAGAGTAGTGTAGAGCGTCTCCGGTTCAGTAGAGCGGTTTCAGTCCGCGACACTGGAGACGTCAGTAGACAGCATGACCAATTTTGGTGGCTTATTGAAGAAGAGGGAACGCCGTCGTCGTAATCCGGGTTAGCCTGTAACGGGTCCTCCATATACTTTCATGTAATAGCCATGGCCGGCTTACATAGTTTTAAGGTAGTCTTAAGTTCTATAATATAAAAAAAACAAAAAAAGAAAAAAATATATAAAAACAAATAGCACAGCACTTGGCTAAAAAAAATCAAGCACAGCACTTGGCTTAAAAAAAAAGAAAGAGTGTATTTAATTACACTGGGTAGTTAAGTTAGCTTAAGCTTATTTTTAAGGTAGTTTATAAGTTTTATCTAATAGTTTTAAAAAGAAACAGTCCATTTACTAAGTTTTTTCTACGGTAAACATTTTTCTTAGTTTAATTTGTTAATTAGATAAGTTACAAAAAATAAATTTAGTTAGGTTACGTCGAAAGACATAGGTTAAGAGTTAAGTTTAGCTTAGAGTGCCCGCATGGGGCCAGTAAGTTAGAATAAGTTAGTTATGTTAATTAAGCTAGTTTTAAGCGTTTTTGTTAGCACGTAAGATATAATGAATTTAACCAATAAAATGCATTAAAAATGAAAAAAATGAAAAATCGTATTCACGGCCATTGTAACGGTACCGACATTCAACTGCTTGACGCGAACAATTCAATTCGTCGTCTGCAAAGGACAAAATCTTTGACCTCGCGTCATAGTATCTGACGGTCGAGAAAAGCGCGAGAACTTTCATTGGAATTCAACCTCTCTAAAGTGCTACATTCCTTTTAAATTACGTACGAACATCTTTCTCCAAAAATCACAAGTCTCGTAAGCGAAAATTAAACTGCTGGATAATCGTCGGCTTAGTTGTAGTACGAGTATTCATTTTGAAGAGAGGTGTTTTTTTAATGAGTAAACATCTCAGACTACCATAAGCAAGAGCAGTCGGGCCTTATGGTGTCTTTTGAAGATTTTTCACCTGCTCTCGGCAAACAAATATAAAGAAAAAATTGGCAGAAGAGACTGCGAAAATTGGGCTTAGAGGTGAAACTGTGAAAATCTCAAATGATGGTAGACAGGGGGTTGAGTTGGGATGTAAGAATCCATCAAATTCCTCCGGTTCCAGTTAACAAAGCAGCACGAAGAACATCGCTAATCACTAATAAAAACAATATTGGTGAAATAATGCAGCCTTGTCTTATTCCACTTTGGATCTCGAATTCCGCAGATAACCTTCCTCCATGCAGAATGTGAAATTTCAACTCATGGTTCAACTTTAGTCCTTCATACTTATAAGAAAAAGCTTCGAATTTTTGGAAGGAAATGCCTTCGCGCTTGTTTAGGTAAGTATACAAGAAAGTACATATATACGGTTCTCTATCGCAGTTCCCACTTTTATATAATATCGCTTGAACTGGGTCATGTTCCACTGGAGGCTTTCAGTCTCCTATACGTCGACAGATAAAATGCATCTGTGTTCTACAATTCCTTCCGCAGGGCAACTAACAAGCCATTCGTATTTGATTCATGCCTTCGACTAAGCTCAAGTTTGTCTATTTCTTTTTGAAAATACAACATTGCTATTTCTGAAAGAGTACGCAAAACTCAGGTTAGTCAAAAAAAAAAGACAATTTTGCTATAAACTCATATTTCGGGAACATACCTACATACGAGTATGATATACAGAAGAATATGGCATTCCAAGCTGTTTCGATAGCCAAAGGCGTGATTACAGTATTTGAAATGAATTCTCCAAGCTAGTACACCATTCAATAATTAGGTTTGATTAGGTATGTGGACTGGCAGGGAGGGACGCTCTCTGCCACACTCAGGTCAGCGTTGAATTGAAACTAAAAACTATTAACTCAGTCACTTACTTCATTTCTGCATACAAACCACCCTGGTGATTTGATGAAGTTCAGCATCTTTCCAGTCGAAACGCCGGAGAGCTCCTCGAGATCCTGGAAAAAATGTTTACCAGGGAACTTTTTTCTGCGGTATTGAAGACTCGGGCAGTGGCACAAGAAGTGGGTAGTGTCCTCAAAAACAGCACCTACAAAGTTCCTCCTCCGTCAGACGTAGTTTCTTCAAGTGGTACCGCAGAGTGTTGTGCCCCGTGATGATGCCCATGAGGATGAAAACGGATTTCCTATCTTTCCGAGTAATTCTCTCGGTCCTTGCTTTGTCGAAGGATGGCCATAGCTTCCTCGAGATGACACAAGTTTCCATGGAGTTCCATCTTGTGTTCGCCTCTTTAATGGCTTTATTCCCTGCAACGACCTCGAGTGTGCAAGGCGGGATGCATACAGGGGGGTCAACTTGTTCTTGTAGGGGTGCTGAGCCGATCCTCGCCAGCTCGTCGGCTTTCTCATTGGGATACCCTCGTGTCCAGAGACCCAACAGAGCGATACCTTGTGCTGTGTTCCAAGAACCCCAAACTCTTCTCGATAACACTTCACAAGCTTCGATTTAATTTCCATGACAGTAATCGCTTTTATAGCTGCCTGGCTGTCGATAAAGATGGTGATACCTTCTGGCGGTATTGCCCTTACCGCAGACTCACGGGCGGCTGTTACCACTGCTAAGACCTCAGCTTGGAAGACGCTGCTGTAGTCTGGAAGTCGTATGGATTTCGATATACCTAGGAGGTCGGAGAAGATGCCTGATCCTACACCAGTGCTCATTTTTCAATCATCTGTGTAGATGGCTAAAGATTCAGCATTAGGTATATGACAGCTTTTCCATTTTTCCCTGCTAGGGTAGGCGGTGGAGAAAAGCCTTACAAAGTCTAAGTATGGCGTCGTGTAGTCCGTTATGGGCACGAGGCCAAAGTAATCAAGTAGGATCATCGAGTGACCTGTTTTATTTGGTTGCCAGTTTGCTGACTGGCTAATTCTCATAGCATTAATGGCTGCTGATGTGCATATAAAAATGTCTAACGTGGCAGGTTGAGAATAGCCTTGAGTCCTGCGGTTGTTCTCATTTCACTGGTAGTTTCAATGCACGCTAGTCTTTGAACTTTGGTGGTTGCCTTTAAGTTGGTGGGTTTGTTGACAGCTGGCCACCATATTAGATTGCCGTAAGTCAGTATGGGTCTAACTATAGCCGTACACATCCATAGTATGATTTTGGGGAGGGTCCCCAGGTTCTACCAAAAATTCTACTACACGAGTAAAAGGCTATTGTTGTTTTCTAAATTCTTTCCTCTACATTTCATCTCCAATTGAGTTTTTGCCCAGTATAAGGCGGATGTATTTTGCGCTATTGGATCTCTGAGTGGGATACCATCAACGGAAGGGGTTCTAAACTCTGGTACTTTTCTCTTATTCGTAAAAAGTACAAGTTCGATTTTTTGGAGATTAATCTTTAGACCGCAGTTCGTGGAACATATGCTAAGACTATTTAGGGCTCCGCCAAATTGTTCGCTAAGGGTAGGCAGGAATTTACCCGTTGCAAGCAGTACAACATCATCCACGTAAGCTATAGCTCTGACGCCACTGTACCTTAGTTGCTGTAGTACCTCATTAAGAACAATGACCCAAAGCAGTGGGGAGATTACCCCGCCTTGAGGGGTACCCATGGAGGTGTACGCTTTGAGCTTGGACCCTTAAGTTCGGTGGTTAAGTGTCTTTCCTCGAGCATGCTAACGATCCAGTTAATTGGACTGATGTCGATGTCTAAAAAAAAAAAAGGACAACGATCTTCGTGTCTGCACGTGGAATGTTAGGTCTCTCTACAAACCACGTGCAGCCGAACAACTTGCGGAGGCCCTAGAGTGTCTCAAAGCAGACATTACCGCCATCCAAGAAGTGCGATGGGATGGGCCGGGCAAAAGGAGTATGAAAAACTGCGACATCTACTACGGCGATTGCTACAGACAGCGTCTATTCGGGTGCGGATTGTCATTGGAGGCAGACTTAGGCAAGAAGTCGTGAGTTTCCGGCATGTGAACGAGCGCCTTATGACTATCCATATCAAGGCTAAATTTGCCAACATTAGGCTAATACGCGTTCACGCCCCTCATGAGGAAAAGGACGACGCGACAAAGGTCGACTTCTACCAGCTCTTGGACAAGACGTATGAGCAATGCCCTAGCCACGACCTTAAAATTATCCTAGGTGATTTTAACACAAAGCTAGGAAGAGAGGACGTCTTTAGTAGCGTGGTCGGAAAGCACAGCCTGCACGACAACACATCCGACAACGGACTCAGGCTAATCGACTTTGCAGCGGGGCGAAACTTTGTCGTAGCTAGTACGCGGTTCCCACGTCTCGATATTCACAAAGGAACATGGCAATCCTTTGATCGAAAAATCGTCAACCAAATCGATCATATTGCGATCGACGCAAGGCACTCTTCCAGTATTCTGGGTGTCCGGACTTTCCGAGGAGCCAACGTGGACTCGGATCACTACCTAGTTGTAGCCAAGGTACGGATCACTACCTAGTTGTAGCCAAGGTACGGATGCGGATATCCAGTACGGAGCGAAATCAACGAAATACTGTGAGGAAATTTGACGTCGAAAAGCTACAATCGCAAGAGACCGCCAGAACCTTTGCCGATCGTGTTTCTTCTAATCTCAATCTAAGTCCTATGCCGCCAGCAGCAAATGCGGAAGACCAGTGACAGCGTTGCC
Organism: Brachypalpus laphriformis; assembly: GCA_945910035.1. Classification (NCBI taxonomy): domain Eukaryota; kingdom Metazoa; phylum Arthropoda; class Insecta; order Diptera; family Syrphidae; genus Brachypalpus; species Brachypalpus laphriformis. The sequence continues at coordinate 287,895,748 of OX246754.1, forward strand.
AACAAGCCATCAGAGATGCCGCCTCTGATGTACTGGGTTTCTCTCGGCCATCACAACGAAACCCCTGGTTTGATGAGGAATGCCGGCAAGCACGTGCAGCTAAACAAGAGTCGTACAAAGCGGCGCTGCATAGAAGGACTAGAGCTGCTTACGAGCTCTACGTGCGCAGGAGAAAAGAGGAACATCGACTTCTCAGAAAGAAGAAAAAAGAGCATGAGAAGCGCTCGATCGAGGAGATTGAGAGACTCTATTGCAGGAACAATGTTCGAAAATTTTACCAAAGGGTAACAAGAACATGGACAACAGGGTTTCAAAGCCAGAACAGAAGCCTGTAGGGACGAAAATAGTAACATAGTAGTAGAATCGCAGTCGGTGCTGAGGATATGGAAGGAACACTTCTGCAGACTGTTTAACGGCGATGATGATCAATATTCCGCTGTCAAGCAGAATGAGCCATTCAACAGTGACGATGGCAGTCAAAATTCCCGTCAACCCGATCATAATGAAGTGAGGATAGCGATATCTAAACTTAAATCCAACAAAGCTGCTGGAGCCGACGGCCTTGCCGCTGAACTTTTCAAGGCAGAAAGAGAGCATGCACCATTTCATCTGTAAAATCTGGTCGGACGAAAGTATGCCCAATGAATGGAACCTCAGCATCGTTTGCCCGATCCTGAAGAAAGGAGACCCTCTCAGCTGCGCCAATTACAGAGGTATAAGTCTCCTCAACATCGCATATAAAATCCTGTCTGCCGTATTATATGAACGCCTAAAACCGATCGTCAACAACCTGATAGGTCCTTATCAATGCGGTTTCAGGCCTGGAAAGTCCACCATTGACCAAATATTCACACTACGGCAGATCTTGGAAAAACCCATGAATATAAAATCGATACATACCACCTCTTTCTCGATTTCAAAGTTGCCTATGATAGCGTGTCTAGAGACGAGTTATACAGAGCCATGTCTAGTCTTGGCATCCCTGCCAAGCTCGTCCGTTTGTGCAGAATGACGATGGAGAACTCTCGCTGCTCCATCAAAGTCGGTAAGAACATCACCGAACCGTTCGATGTCAGGAAAGGTCTTAGACAAGGTGATGCGCTATCATGCGATCTCTTTAACATAGTACTTGATAGAATTGTACGAAACTCACAAGCCAACACCGGAGGTACAATCTTTTACAAGTCTGTACAACTACTCGCTTATGCCGATGACATTGACATAATTGGAAGAACTCAGCGGGCCGTCAATGGGGCATTTACGAGTATTGAGATCGAGGCAGCAAAGATGGGTCTAGCGGTCAATGAAAGCAAAACAAAATATATGCTGTCTACAAAAAAGGACACCCAACATCGGCGTCTTGGACAGAACGCCACAATAGACAGATATAATTTTGAGGTAGTAAAGGATTTTGTCTACCTAGGCTCTATGGTAAGCTCCGCAAATGACATCAGTAGGGAGAGCACACGAAGGATTACTCTTGCCAATCGTTGTTTCTATGGGCTAAAACTGCAATTGAGTAGCAAAGCCCTATCTCGAACTACTAAGGTAACTCTTTATAAGACACTAATTATCCCAGTCCTGTTGTATGGCGCAGAGGCATGGGCTTTGACAAAACCGGATGAGAATGCCCTTGGTTATTTCGAGAGAAAAGTTCTTCGACCGGTCTTTGGTCCCGTCTGCATAGACGGTGAGTGGAGGAGAAGGTACAATGCCGAGCTATACGGCATTTACAAGGACATCGACTTAGCCAGAAGAGTTCACATACAGCGACTAAGATGGCTGGGCCATTTAGAGCGGATGGAGCCCAACCTTCCCGCTAAGAAAGTTTTCGAATCCACCCCGGATGGGCGACGCAGTAGAGGACGACCTCGCGGTAGGTGGCGCAAACAAGTGGAGTGGGACCTCAACCAACTTGGCGTGCGCAACTGGAGGCAGCTGGCTCGTAATCGTGCTAGCTGGAGAGGTTTGTTGGTTGAGGCCCAGGTCCACCCCGGACCGTAGCGCCATCTAAGTAAGTAAGTAAGTCGATGTCTAAGTTTCTTAGAGTTCTTTCAACCGCTTTGGTATTCACATTACTGAAGGCTCCTTCAATGTCCAAAAATGCAGCTAGTGTGAACTCTTTATCTTTAAGTGATTTTTCTATAGAGCCAAAAACATGATGTAGTGCAGTTTCCACACATTTACCCTTTGTGTATGCGTGTTGGCCTGGGGATAAATCCCACGTAGTATTCTACTACGCATGCATGTGTCGAGCAATCTTTCAAGCGTTTGCAGGATAAAAGAGGTAAGGCTTATTGGCCTGAAGTCCTTCACGATGGTGTGACTAGCCTTGCCCGCCTTGGGTATAAAAGCCACCTTTACCTCCCTCCATGCTCTTGGTATGTGATATTTTTTAAGACTACTAGCAAATAGCTCTTTGAGTACTGGGATAATAATTGGTGCAGTTTTTTGCAGCATGATCGGTATAATCCCAAGTCCTTGGATTTGAAGGGGGAGAACGATCTTATTGCCCACTCTATTCTATCCTCTATAACCAAATCCGCAGGGGGTTCCGATTCGCTGTGATTGCTGTTATTAGTACTGCTGCGTGGTGGAACTAGCGTCATGTGCAGACGCCAGATCATACCATTCTTTCAAGGGCGTTAATTTACAGCGAAGTGCAAACGTCATGACTTTCTTTTGCAGGCTGTTTTTAGCTCTCTGCATTACTTTTATAATGTAATCCGCATTAACTTTTAAGTTTTTAATATAAATTTGTAGATAGTTGCTTAAATATTCGTTTGAAAAAAAAAAATGCGTTGGACGGCCTCAAAGTCTTCAACAAACTCGTATCCAAATGTCTGATTTGCATAGCAAAGGCAGGAGTTTAAGGTAGCATCGAACACCTTAAATTTGGAGGAGGACTCTACATGTTTATTTGCAAAAAACTTGCCTCGCGTTGATAGCGGTTTTAGCAGCTACACATTTTCCTCTTACATGAGAACCCAAGTCCAAGTTATGCGACACGAGAAAACCTAAGTATTTAAACTTTTGAACTACCTCAATAGGTTCCCCATCTAATGTCCAACACTCTCGCAAGCTCCTGCGTAACGTAGACTCAAAAACCATAATTTTAGACTTCGATATATTAATTTGAAGTTCCCGAGCATCGCAATACCTCTTTAATTTATTGATCATTAGTTGTAGGGTTACAGGATTGTCAGCGAGAATGACAAGATCATCAGCGTACAATAAGACCTTCACCAACACTGCATCAACTGCACCCCTCCAACCTGCAGATATTCGCATATGTCATCGATAAACAGTAAAACAATGATCGGGCTTAAAACACACCCTTGCGGAACACCAGTTCGATTTTGAATAAACTTGACGTAGAACTACCATTCCAAACAGCAGCGGAGGTATTTAAAAGAAATTGCTTATAAAACCTTAAAAACTTAGTAGGTAAACCAAGAGCTAGTAGTTTGTAAAGTAACGCTTTCCTGTTGACGGTGTCGGTGTACAAAAATGAATATAATTTCTTTTTTCTTTCTAATTACCTCCTAGCGATATTCGTAAGTGTGTAAATTTGATCCACCGTCGAAAAACCGGATCGAAAGCCAGCCTGAAAAGTACTAAGACGGTTGTTTGATTCGACCGAGCTGATGAGCCTGTGATGTAGTATTTATGCGAAGATCTTCCTCAAGGTAAACTGTATAGAAATGCCTCTATAATTTTCAGGTTGGCTGATGTCCCCTTTCTTAAAAACGGCAAAAATTTGGGATTATAAAAATAACTCTGGGAGCTAAGTAAAAACTTAGAAAAACTGGCGTTGCGTTTTTAAAAAAATCTACAGGTATCCTATCGAGTCCTGGGGTCTTACTAGTCTTACTTTTTTTTTAATGCAACTTGTAGCTCAGAGATGATTGAAGCATCTTGTTCCAGAATCGACACATAAGGAAGCGCATATTGAAATACCATATTTCCTGATTCGTCGGAGGAATAAGGAGATTCTTAAAATGCCTTCCTAGAACTTTAAAATTTAAGAGTTGCAAAGGACGTATCCTTACCACCCCCAACAGCAATATTTTGCCCCGAAAATACCTAGAGCCTCTACAACTTTCCAAGCTCGGTGCAATACCTTGAAAATAATAGTCTTTTTACTCTAAACACCTGCTTATACACTTTCTTCTCCTTCTTCTTCTTCCTTTTATCAGCGAGGCTATGATCATAACCCTCCCACTTCGCCGCATTTCTACTGATCCGCCTGTGGGGTTCGCCTATTTGACCTCAGAAAATATCGACAGGCCTGCCGATTTTAGATCACTCGGTTACTGAGGCCAATGAAATGCCGATGTCGTCGCATTTGTTTGATCTAGGCGTTTATATGCCTGCCTTACCTACATCGCGATGTCTTTGGAACGTGCATTGATATTGCCTTTTTAACATCTTCTTCGATCTTCGAACTTCTTATTCGATCAAGCTTTGTCACTCCTGCTGTCATACGAAGAATCTTCATCTCAGCTGTCGTTAATTTACTCTCATACTTCTTGTACATCGTCCAACATTGTGAACCGTATGTGAGCGCTGGACGCACAACTGCGGTGTAGAGCCTTCCCTTCAACTTAAGGGGCATTTTTCTGTCACAGAAGATAGCGGAATTTTCTCTCTATGATCCTTATACTTTGGATTGCATCTGTGGTTGATTTACCCGCGACAAACCCGCACTGATCATCAGATAGCTGTATTATTTTTAGCAGTCGGCCACCTAATACCCGCTCAACGATCTTCATGGTGTATGACATCAGCTTGATCGAACGGTAGCTATCACAGTTTCGCGTATCACCCTTCCCTTCGTATACAGGGAGAAGGTAACTTTCCCTCCATTGATTCGGCATTGGGTCGCCTCTCACAAATTTGGAGATGAGAATTCTGAGTCATCTGAACCCGATGTTTCCCATCTTTTTCCAGAACTCAGAGGGTATCTCGTCTGGCCCACCCGCTTTTCGTTTTTTTGGAGTATTTGACCGCCTCACTAACTTCTTCTACTGAAATGTCGGGTATTTCTTCATAGTCAGGGGTGGCTCTTGGAAAGTATAGCCGAGGAAACTGTTCATTTAAAAGTTCTTCACAATACTCCCGCCACCTCTGCAGAATTTTGTCGTCATCCACAAGAAGCTGGTCATGAGCATTGTTAATGAACTTTGGCCAACGAATCTCCTCAGCATTCCTCCTTCTTTGGGCGGCTATTTTGAAGATAGTTGCGCTCTTGTTCATATTGTGTCTTCGCAGCTCCTGGATAGCCTGGTTTGCATCAGCAACCGGGGAAGATATTTTCTCCAGCTCCCGATACCGGCCCCCCGTACTCTCTGCCTGGTGCACTTCTTCTTCGCTTTTTTTTTTTTGCAACATCTGTATTCCATTTCGAGGCGAGCTTTTTCGTCACTATTATTAGAGGGGCACTTTGACCAAGCTTTGAAAGCCGCTTTCTTCTCATTTATCAATTTCTTAGTTTCATCACTCCACCACCATGTTTCTTTGGCGTGTTGATGGTGGCCTTTTGAAGCTCCTAGCAGTGATTTGGCCTTCTTTAAGCAAGTTCGCTGTAGGGAATCCCACATATTTTGTGCTCTGCACTCTTCATCCTCAGCTCCGTTGATGGTGTGAGAGAGGTAATTTTTCATTACGAAAACAAAAGCCTCGCCTTTTTCATTGTCCAGATTGTACCACTTGATTTTCTCAGAGACTCTTGTTTGTTTGCTTTTCTTTGGTGTTTTCATAAAAATTTCTGTTAGCAGGAGACGGTGTTGCCGAGCGATTGCCTCTCCCAGGATCACTCTGCAATCTTTTACCCGAGGCTTCATGGAACTGGCTACCAAATGGTAGTCAATCTGAGTTTCATCTCCACCACTGCTGTAAGCGATCAGGTGTCGGCTTTGTTTGATGAACATGGTATTTAACACGATAAGACCGTGTGATATGCACATGCTTAGGATGTCTTCACCAGGAAGTTTCGTGGTGCCATATCCTAGTCCTCCATGGCAGTCTTCATAGTCTTCGTTTGACTTCCCGACATGTCCATTCAAATCTCCTCCAACAAACAGAAACTCTTCCTTTGGGATGTTCTTAAGAAGATTGTGGAAATCTGGACAAAATGCATCTTTATCTCTCTGATTGCACCCATTTTGGGGAGCATATGCACTGACAATATTCCACACCTCTCCTTGTATTACTAGTTTGAGAGACATCAAACGGTCGCTGGACTTCGAAATGCTCAAGACGTTACCAAGTAGCTCTGCCGCAAGGATGATACCGATTCCGTTCTTAGCCTTTTCCGTTCGTAGTAGAACATCTTGTAAACTTTTGTCCTAACGTCCAAGAAACGCACCCGATTTCCGGTGTTTTTCCATTTCGTCTCTTGGACACACAAGATATCCACCCGCCTTCTATTCATCATCTCTTCCAGCTCGTAACTTCGACCGGTCATGCTTCCAACGTTCCAACTCACGACCCTCAAATTTCTTCCAAGCTGATTCATTATTTTGCTAGCCCCCGGAATCCATATAGTTCTGACCCGAACATTTCTGCTCGGTCCAGGATCAGTACCATGCACAGCAGTGGTAGTACCTGGCGGGGTAGTGCCTTTCCTTTTTGCAAGTATTACCATAATGATACAGTTTTGCAATATTACCATATTGCGATGGTGTTTGTTGTTTGACACGTTCATGCTCCTGTTTTATTGTTTGTTTGATCTTTCTTCTATGACACCGGTGATCTCCAGTCGTGTCAACCCACGGACTCGCATGCACACTTGTGGGAGGGTTTTTCAAGGTAGTATATGTGTTGCTAGGCTCACTTGGGTGTTATATTGCCTAGATCTGATTTGTCCCCTTAGTCGCCTTTTACGACAAGCGCTAGTTGTTGGGGGCGCTGCAGTGATATTTTTAACCCGTCCCTGCACGGGGATTTGTTCTCTATCCACCTAATTTTATCAAAGTTATCTCGTTGCAAAGCTAAATCTACTTATTCTTATATCGGCCTTTTAAAAATATCTACATTTAAAGGGTTCAAATTTGAAATTTTGCAAAAAAAAGCATAAACATTACCGAATGTACTTAGTATACGTATATGGAATACTTCCAGTTACGCCGGAAAGTTGTAATCAAAACCCTTCGTTCCTAAAGGTAGTATAATTACCCTAATCAGATCGCTTCATTGTTTTCTAAAGACAGATAAAAACTTTCTGTTACAATGAGTTCACTGATGAGTAATGTTACGCATATTATAAACCATCTCTGTGCCTCGATTTTCAATACACAACGTCGGCAATGAGTTTATTTATGTTTTTATCATCCATCTGGGGTGGCCACCTTCAACTTCCGGATTTTGTCAACGGCACGTTGCATAACCAATTTCTTTCCGATTTGTTGCTTCTCGTTGATTTTGTGCTGGTTCATTGTAATGCAATAAAAAGTAAAATGTCAGCGCAAGCGGATTTTTCCCCAACATTTTCCCAATTACAAAACCGCAACCATGTTGAGGTTACACGTTCCCAATGAAAATGAAAGTCTTTTTCGTTGCGCTTTGGATTTTTGAGTAGTAACTGTTGCGGTCTACCATTTTGGTGGTGAATTTCTTTGAATGCCATTGTGAGAAGCTTTTCTTTTTTAAATTTTCCGACGACACAACGACACGACGACACGACGACGAGGAGGAAATGCTTGTTTGCGGCTAATATTTGTCTGTTTGGTTTTTTTTTTTTTTTTATGTTGAAGAACACATTTTCCGAATGTCATGGTGCGGTGGTTTCTTTGTGGATACTCGGTGGTAGCATCTAAAAGCGGATGAGTATCTCTGTGACAGTAGTGCACTCTACCTGAGCACAAAGTAATTTCATATTTTAATACCCAACTGACCAAGTTAATTATTGTCGTGTGCTGTTACCTGAAAGTACAGTGGGGTGGAGATGGAGAGATATACTAATTACTCATGTATGGTTAGGTGCGTTTCACTTTTTAATTAAAACTGCAAAAATTGTAAGGTAAATACATAGGTAGCTTGACATTGTCTAACGAAGTGTTTTTTTTTTTTTTATAGGGAAACAGCTATGATGATTAGTAAGTTTTGCTGCCATTGTATTTTTAATTGATTTTATGAATGGAAACGAAAATGATCTCTGGACAAACAAACGGAAAACCCACTGAAGTGGGCGTGGTAAATTATAGAATCTATTGCGATGCTTTGCCACGTGCTTTCGAGAATTTTACAATATTGTTAAAGAGTACCAATCCCGAGTACTATTGACAGGCTCTCTAGGAACTCCAAAACAATAACTTTTGTTTATGCCTTTCCTTCCATGAGTGGGCAATCTACTACGAGTCCAATTTGTTTTTTTTTTTGTTCATGCCAAGTTGTTTACATACCATACATACATACCCGAAGACTTCCCATATTTAAGAAAGGCGATCCTAACATGCCAGAGAACTACAGAGGATTATCGTTCATAAACACCGTCGCGAAATTCTTCACGAGTTTGTTAACAGCGAGACTGAGGAAATGGGTAGAGGAAAGAAATGTACTCAGCCAATTTCAAGCGGGATTTCGGAAAGGTTTCTCTACAGTCGACCAGATCTTTACTCTGACATCCATAGCACAAAGTTTTATAAATAGGGGAAAAAAACTGTACGCGTGTTTTATAGATTTCCGAGCGGCCTTTGACACAATTAATAGGGACACTCTCTTCTACAAACTCTATAATATTGGGATTTCCACAAAGTTCGTCAAGATTTCGAGAAGCCTCTATAGTAATAACAGATCAGCAATGTGGTGCGTTGAAAAACTATCTGAGTGGTTCGAGGTTGGATTTGGGGTGAAACAAGGCTGTTTGCTCAGCCCCCTCCTGTTTGTCTTATTCTTAGATGATGTGCTGTCGTCATTACCAGCTGGCATAATGGTGGAAGGTGTGAAGGTTACAGCGCTTCTCTTCGCGAATGACATACTTATGCTTGCCGAATCACCAAATGCGCTGCACCTGATGATTAATAGCCTGCAAGCATACTGTGAGCTAAATATTGTAGTTTACGTATCAATACGGAAAAATCCAAGGTTTTAGTGTTTAGAAGGGGTAATGGACGGCTAGCGAGAAACGAGCGGTGGAGTTACGCGAAAGGATCTAGAGCCGGTTAAATCATACAAGTACCTAGGAGTAACATTATCGCATAACCTCTCGCTGGAAAAACACTTGGCGCTAAAACTTGCAGAAGGAAAAAAAGCAATCAATAGCACTTGGAGAATTCTCTTATCCAATCCAAATAATGCGATTCCTGCCAAACTAAATGTGTTTGATGCAGTGATGCGATCCGTGATGTGCTACGGAGCTCAAGTATGGGGGAGCAGAGAATATGATGATGTGGAAAAGCTGTTGAGATTTTTCTTAAAAAATGCTTTTTTGGCTTCCGTCCAATACGCCCAACTATATGCTTAATATTGAAAGTGGTTGCTCTCAACTCTTCATATACACGCCAAAGATAAATATGGAGTATATGTTAAAAATTATCAACTTAGAAGACAGCAGCCGCCTCACAAAAATGCTGGCTCTAAAAGTAGTTAGGACGAAAACGCAGTTCTATAAGGATTGGGAAGAAGTTGCGTTGAAGTATAATGTGAACTTATGCTTGATGGAACCAAACCTCACAGACTGGAGTAGGCATATAACTTAATTCACGAATCGCGTTGACCAAGCACAAAAAGCGAATTTCATAAACCAGGCCAGAAATTCTAGCTCCCGTCAGATCTATAGACACCAGAATCTACTCGGATCTCATTTGGGGACACATGAAAGTTCAATCATATTGCGAACAAAATGTGAACTTCTGAAGCTGAATTTTATGCCGCATCGCATCGACGTACCTACGCAATGTAACCTGTGTAATACTAGAGAAAAAGAACACGTCCTACATTTTATTGGTTCCTGACTTGTGCTGAAGGAGATAAGAAGAGCTCATTTCGGGGAAAACTCACTTAGAGCAGAAGTTGAATTGGATCTGCTAAATGGTGCTAACTGGCAGAGTTTAGCTTCATACTGCAGAAAAGCCTACGACTATAGGTTGCGAATTGTTCAGGGAGATTTTTGATTTCGTTTGATGTATAACTATAAGTATTAGAATATTAAATTAATAACTTTTCTAAAATTAAAAACTTGTCAGTCTACGGCAGACGGCAAAGTCACTGCTTAGATGGTACCTGCAAAAACAACATTTATAATTAGGTATATTTTCCTTTTGAAAAATAAAGTACACTTATTATTATTATATATTAGCCGTATTTTATTATCACCCAAGATCCATATAGATCACACGACGAAAATAAAACGATCCGGATCTGGATCAACGAAATTATTTTCCTTGTGTCTTGTAGCGTGGTTGTGTAACCTACCAAGGAATAAAAAAAAATGTTCCAGATCACGAAATTGATCCTGATAGAAAGCAAGACCTCGTATTGTTGTTGTATTGCATAGAAACCAATGATCCATATGGATCATGAGTGATAATAAAATACGGCTATTATTATATTGTTTACATACTTACTTACGTAGGTGGCGCTACAGTCCGGGATGGCCGTAGGCCTCAACCAACAAACCTCTCCAACCAGCACTGTTACGAGCCACCTACCTCCAGTTGCGCACGCCAAGTTGGTTAAGGTCCCACTCCACTTGTTTGCGCCACCTACCGCGAGGTCGTCCTCTACTGCGCCGTCCATCCGGGGTGGATTCGAAGACTTTCTTGGCGGGAACATTGGGCTAAATCCGCTCCAAATGACCCAGCCATCTTAGTCGCTGTATGTGAACTCTCTTCTCTTCTGGTTAAGTCGATGTCCTTATAAAGGCCGTATAGTTCGGTATTGTACCTTCTCCTCCACTCACCGTCTATGCAGAATTTTTCCCTCAAAATAACCAAGGGCATCCTCATCCGGCTTTGACAAAGCCCATGCCTTTGCGCCATACAACAGGACTGGGATAATTAGTGTCTTATAAAGAGTTACCTTAGTAGTTCAAGATAGGGTTTTGTTACTCAATTGCCGTCTTAGCCCATAGAAACAACGATTGGCAAGAGTAATTCTTTGTGTGATCTTCCCACTCATGTCATTTGCAGAGCTTACCATAGAGCCTAGGTAGAAAAAGTCCTTTACTACCTCAAAATTATATCTGTTTATTGTGGCGTTCTGTCCAAGACGCCGATGTTGGGTGTCCTTTTTTGTAGACAGCATATATTTTGTTTTGCTTTCATTGACCGCTAAACTGATCTTTGCTGCCACGATCTTAATACTCGCAAATGCCCCACTGACGGCCCACTGAGTTCTTCTGAGTATGTCAATATTATCGGCATAAGCGGGTAGTTGTACAGACTTGTATAAGATTGTACCTCCGGTGTTGGGTTGTGAGTTTCGTACAATTCTCTCAAGTACTATGTTAACGAGATCGCATGATAGTGCTTCATCTTGTTTAAGATCTTTCCTGACATCAAACGGTTCGGTGATGATCTTACCGACTTTGATGGAGCAGCGAGAGTTCTCCATCGTCATTCAGGACAAATGGAAGAGCTTGGCAGGGATGCCAAGACTAGACATGGCTCTGTATAACTCGTCTCTACACACGCTATCATAGGCAACTTTGAAATCGAGAAAGAGGTGGTGTGTATTGATTTTATATTCATGGGTTTTTTCTGTCTGTCGTAGTGTTTATAGTTGGTCAATGATGGACTTTCCCGGCCTGAAACCGCACTGGTAAGGACCTATCAGGTTGTTGACGATTGGTTTTAGATGTTCACATAGTGCGGTAGACAGGATCTTACAAGCGATGTTGAGGAGACTTATACCTCTGTAGTTGGCGCAGTTCAGAGGGTCTCCTTTCTTCAGGATCGGGCAAACGATGCTGAGGTTCCATTCATTGGGCATACTTTCGTCCGACCAGATGTTATAGATGAGCTGATGCATGCTCCTTACCAACTCATCTCTTCCTGCCTTGAAAAGTTCAGCGGCAAGGCCGTCGGCTCCAGCAGCTTTGTTGGATTTGAGTTTAGATATCGCTATCCTCACTTCATTCTGATCGGGTTGACGGGAATCTTGACTGTCATAATCACCGTTGAATGGCTCACTCTGCATGACAGCGGAATATTGGTTATCATCGCCGTTTAACAGTCTGCAGAAGTGTTCCTTCCATATCCTCAGCACCGACTGCGATTCTACTACTATGTTACCATTTTCGTCCCTACAGGCTTCTGATCTGGCTTTGAAACCCTGGCATCTTCTTTTTACCTTTTGGTCAAATTTTCGAACATCATTCCTGCAATAAAGTCTCTCAATCTCCTCGAGCGAGCACTTGTCATGCTCCTTTTTCTTCTTTCTGAGAAGTCGATGTTCCTCTTTTCTCCTCCTCTCGTAGAGCTCGCGAGCAGCTCTAGTCCTTCTATGGAGCGCCGCTTTGTACGCCTCTTGTTTAGCTGCACGTGCTTGACGGCATTCCTCATCAAACCAGGGGTTTCGTTGTGATGGCCGAGAGAAACCCAGTACATCAGAGGCGGCATCTCTGATGGCTTTTTGGCAACGCTGCCACTGGTCTTCCGCATTTGCTGCTGGCGGCATAGGACTTAGATTGAGATTAGAAGAAACATGATCGGCAAAGGTTCTGGCGGTCTCTTGCGATTGTAGCTTTTCGACGTCAAATTTCCTCAAAGTATTTCGTTGATTTCGCTCCATTCTGGATATCCGCATCCGTACCTTGGCTACAACTAGGTAGTGATCCGAGTTCACGTTGGCTCCGCGGAAAGTCCGGACACCCAGAATACTGGAAGAGTGCCTTGCGTCGATCGCAATGTGATCGATTTGGTCGACAGTTTTTCGATCAAAGGAGAGCCATGTTCCTTTGTGAATGTCGAGACATGGGAACCGCGTACTAGCTACGACAAAGTTTCGCCCCGCTGCAAAGTCGATTAGCCTGAGTCCGTTGTCGGATGTGATGTCGTGCAGGCTGTGCTTTCCGACCACGCTACTAAAGACGTCCTCTCTTCTTAGCTTTGCGTTAAAATCACATAGGACAATTTTAACGTCGTGGCTAGGGCATTGCTCATACGTCTTGTCCAAGAGCTGGTAGAAGTCATCCTTTGCCGTGTCGTCCTTCTTCTCGTGAGGGGCGTGAACGCATATTAGGCTAATGTTAGAAAATTTAGTCTTGATATGGATAGTCATGGGGCGCTCGTTCACATGCCGGAAACTCACGACTTCTTGCCTAAGTCTGCCTCCAATGACAATCCGCACCCGAATAGACGCTGTCTGTAGCAATCGCCGTAGTAGATGTCGCAGTTTTTCATACTCCTTTTGCCCGGCCCATCCCATCGCAATTCTTGGATGTTGGTAATGTCTGCTTTGAGCCACTCTAGGGCCTCCGCAAGTTGTTCGGCTGCACGTGGTTTGTAGAGGGACCTAACATTCCACGTGCAGACACGAAGATCGTGGTCCTTTTTACGTTTGCTTGGATCGTCAACAGTAAATTCATCCGTATCCTAGGCTGTTGATTGCTTCGTAACTACTTTTTACTACCTCTACTACTATAAACTCCATCTTCATACAAAATTTAAATAGCAAATTTACTGCCCTTGCCGACGATATGGTATTTACTTACATAAATAACTCTTTATTTGAATCTTTTGTAACATTAGAGATCGATGTTCAGTTGTTAAGACAATGTTTCCCAAAACATGACCTTATAGTAGCGAGAAAACTAAGCTAATGATTTCTAATCTGAAAAAAATGTGGCTGCACCGTATAGTAAGATCGGGATGACGAAGATCTTATGTTAAGTCTCCTTGTTGTTCTGGTAAACTACCATGCAATGATCACTCTACTACTAGACTTCATTTGTAATTCTTAAAACTTCTGTTTGCGCTTTGTAACCTTGGCATATCCTTCTTACTATTTGGCAAAATTTTCGAACCTTATTACTCTTTATTGCCTACATAAAACTAAAAATAAATCTTTTCTTCACAGATTTTCACAACCATAACCCCTTTAGTGACCGAAAAAACTTCTCCGCTTGTATTAACCGCACCCTTTTCGTTACAACGCACTAACACGTGTGGAATAATTTAGATTAAAACCCGGTCTAAAAATACCAACCTTCGGACTCAAAGTGCACACATTATTTCTGTAAATACTCAGTTATACTTCCTCAACTCTAATTTTTCAATCAGCAAAATAGAAAAGAGAACAAATTTAAATATACTAATAAGAATCAGCACACATACCTCACATGCAAATTAATAGCCCCAAACATCGCACATCTATCTCCCTTAGCATTTTTAATATTCATTAATTCACACGATAGAAAAGGTAACACGGCATGTTGTATAAGATAAAGAGCATACTTTGTAAATTGGCATGAGCGGAATATTGACACTATGGAAAGCATGGTAGTGAAAATGGTTTCGCTTCTCTTGCATGACGGAATGGGCGCTCCAAATGATGTCTTCACATGAAAATGAATAAATTAAGACAATCAGCTAACACTCAATGTCTTATAACTCGATGCACTCAAGTTCAATGGCCAACTCTTTCATTCATGCTTCGCTATACATGAGAGTATCTTTCAAGTTTTGATGGACCCATGTTCGTTACTAAGGAAATACTTATACTTGAAATGATGGTTTACCATAATTTGGAGGCCATTAGAAGGATTGCCAGGTGTCGGGGTCCATCATGCATTGGAGGGCATTTATTGTTATTTTTTTTTTTGACCATTTCTTATTTATTTATTGAGCTTGGATTGGATGAACTTACAGGTGAATATATCTTAACCCTTTTTTAGATGTTTCAAAAGATGGATGGTGCAAAAGATAGCCAACTTCTTACAGGTTTGCTATTCAAAATCCACAGATGTGCTGATTGACTTCATAGAAATCTGGCAACCCTGAGATAGATCAGCACTACCATGTGGGCTGAGAGAGGAGAATGATGCTCCTAGTTTGAAAAACTTTCGATTTGCCTGCCTGTCCGATGTGCTAATTAAAAGTTAGCACCCATGTGCTAGGGCAAATGTTTTTCTAACGCTTCCCGAATATGAAGTGTAATTAATTCTCAATACCATTCATGTATCTCCAGCAGTTGGCTATACAATTCGACAAATGCAATTATTGTCAATTATTTACACGACAAGTTATCTGGTGAACACACGCAAGAGACGAATACAAATAATAAAAACAAAATAGATGAGACGATGATTTTTGCAGTCTATATACCTACCTCACCGGTTTTGGTAGCACTGCCGGTTGCCGATTCGGCAAAATTACAGTGGCGGAGACTGTCTAGGGGGATAGATGAAGTTGTAGTTTATTTAGCGAAATATAGATTTTTAATTTTCAGACAATGTTTGCCACTGGTTGAGCGTTATAACTTCGGTACGCCTTCAAGTGACAACAATTGCCACCGAAATAAAAGGGAAACTTTGTTGACGATTCTTGGTGACAATACGATTGGATTGTGTAAGGTATTCACTAAAGCCAATATAGGGGCGCAGTGGCGTAAGTAGTTAGTGTGTCGGACCACTGCGCGTGAGGTTCCACGTTCGAATCACAGAAAACACCAAACAGTTTTTTCACGGTCCCATCTCTCGCGAACGTCTGACAAACGTCCGAGAGTATTGTTGTCTGACAAAGCTTCTCAAGAGAAAAAGTTGGCGTCTGTATAGTACAGTACGTGATCACCATTTTATGGTAGTATTCGTAGGTTTTTTTTACTGCATCCGTTGTCGGTAGAAATCGGTTACAACTTATTTCATATACATGTAGAATTAGATAAGTAAAAAAAAAAAGATATAACCATAGTTTTCGTTCTAACATGTAACTCTTTCCAGACCGCCGACGCATCATTTTCATTTCCATTTAGATGTACAGTCGGTCGCTGTCCTCACATAGTCGCATTCCACAGCGATCAGATATCGAGATGATGAACGGCTCACATTCGCACGTGGGGCGCATTCCACCGACGGTAGTGCAAATCGGATGACCTAGAAAAGAGTCATAAAAGCGCAGCGGTGATCGTCCCAGGAACAATTCTTGGAAATGTCGCATTGGAGGAAATTGATACTGCTCGTGGCTGTGGCATGTGGAGCTGGGGTCGTGTTCGCATGGGTCGCCAAGGCGTGGGCTTGGTACAATCTGCTGAGCGGGCTGAACGTGTGGTCACTGTGGTAACGGAGCGATTTGGTTGGCGAGGAGAGCGACAGTTCTTTTTTCATCGTCGCGGCGGTCTGGTCGGAGAAGTAGCTTAGTTCTCTTGTCTGTAATTTTAATTGTAATTGTAATTCCGAATCTAATGTAATAAAATAGAAATCATAGTTCCTACATACATACCTAGATACAATATCGACAGGCTTAAGAAGATTTCAGTGTGTCATGAGTTTCTTGACTACTTAGCACAAAGAGCGCAGAAACGGATGGAAGAACGTTCATATGATATTCCGCTAAAAGCTGCAGAAGCCTCAAAAGTAGTGAGTGGCTTCAATCACTGTTTCGTGTAAAGAGAAAAGAACTCAAGCGTAGTGTATAGCAGCACAAGAAAGATCATCTATCATCGTCGCGGGTAAATCAATTACAGATCGGATTAAAAGGATCATAATGGAAAAATATTGCGATTCCTCAAAGGATTTGCATATTGTACTGGTTGAATTTGAAAAAAATGTACTCGGTTAAGACTTCAAGGAGTTCTAGAAACATGTGTACAGGTGAAAGTAGACATGTATGAAGGACCAAAGACAAGAGTAAGATGCCCCACTGAAATAACCGAAGAGTTCCCAATCAAAGATGGGGTGTACCAAGGCAGTATGTTACGTCCTTCGCTTTTTATTGCAGTTCTTGACTATCGCCTTGAAGGTAGAGTGATGGACCCCAAAGTACAACGGTTATTCTTTACTGAGATGGAGCCATCACAAGTGAAGATCGTACTTCCTTGTAACGAACACTTGACGTATGGGTGGACGTTTTGTAGGGAAATGGATACCGCAGTAGTTTAAAAAAGTCCCAGTAGGAGTGCTTGCGGTATCCATTCTCTGAACCACTCAGGCCTAATCCAGGCATTTATTTGAATGTTGGAAAAGTTCAAATAACTGGGATTCATGATCAATAGCGAAGCAATCTGTAATGACGACAACAATCATCGCGTAAGGTTGGGTGGATGAAGTGGCGGGAAAACTATCTGCTGTGACCGAAAAAATTCCCCCAAAAGTGAAAGGCAGGATCTATACCGCAGTTGTGTGTCCAGTGCTCACATACGGTTTATAATATTAGATAATGTACGAAATATATGAGGGTAAATAAACGGCATCTGAAATGAAGATGCGGCAGTGACTAAACCGTGGAAGCCTTCGCGTCAAAGAAACCATCTCATCAAAAATAGAGCGCGATCGGCTTAGTTGGTATTATTATGTTCTTAGAAGAGATCATTTGAACCCCACTAAAAAGGCAAAGGCAAGACATCATTATTTGATTTGCCTCAGTAACGAATTAAGCCAAAATCGGGAGGCCTGGCGATATTTTCTGACGTCAAACAGGCGAACCCCATCGATCAGGCAGATCAATAAAAGTGCAGTAAAGTGGGAGGGTTCAAACATTTGACCATTTGTCATATAGTGAATTTGCAGCTTAAGTGCCGCGAGAGACTACTAGGACTCACAAGTAGGTCTACGATATGGTATACAAAGGAATTTATAGAGTTTTCTAGCAAACATTTTAAAGAGATTCTAGCATTGAACAAACATAAATGCAAAACTTGGCCTGTTTGCGCCAAAATATGTATGATACAATATTCATACGATCCTCATTAGCTCAAACAATCCCAAGCTTCCTTCGAAAACTTGCTTTCAGCTAGGACACAATTCGCACAGTGTTTGAATTGCTTTATAAGCCCAAAAAAACAGCGATTG
Organism: Brachypalpus laphriformis; assembly: GCA_945910035.1. Lineage (NCBI taxonomy): Eukaryota > Metazoa > Arthropoda > Insecta > Diptera > Syrphidae > Brachypalpus > Brachypalpus laphriformis. The sequence goes on from OX246754.1 coordinate 287,913,698, forward strand.
GTAAGAGTTCTTCTTCGATTGATTTCTGCGCTGATGTTGTTTTTCGAGTTTATAGCAGAGCAAAAGTAGACAAAGTCCCTTACTACCTCGAAGTTATAGCTGCCCACTGTGACGTTTTGTCCAATTCGTCGGTGTTGGCTTTGCCTTCTTGTTGACAGCATATACTTGGTTTTGCCCTCGTTTATCGCCAAACCCATTTTGACCGCTTCCGCCTCAATGCTTGCAAACGCACCGGTGACAGCCCGCTGAGTTCTTCCGATAATGTCTATATCGTCGGCGTATACAAGCAGTTGTACAGACTTGTAATAGATTGTGCCTCCGGTGTTGGCTTGTGAGTTCCGCACAATCCCTTCAAGTACAATATTACATGACAGCGCGTCACCTTGTCTAAAACCTTTTTTGACATCAAAGGTCTCGGTGAAGTCATTACCGACCTTGATGGAGCAGCGAGCGTTCTCCATCGTCAGCCTGCACAGACGGACAAATTTGGCAGGGATGTGAAAACTAGACATCTTCTCTATAGATGCTGTCATAGGCGGCCTTGTAATCGATAAAGAGGTGGTGAGTATCGATTTGAAATTCTTGGATTTTCTTCAGGATCTGCCGAAGTGTGAAGATTTGATCGATGGTGGACTTTCCTGGCCTGAAACCGCACTAATAGGGTCCAATCAGGCTGCTCATAAAAGGTTTCAGGCGTTCACACAATATCGCAGAAAATATCTTATATGCGATGTTGAGGAGACTGATGCCTCTATAATTGGCGCAGTTGAGGGGGTCTCCTTTCTTGTGGATCAGGCAAACGATGCTGAGGTTCCATTCATCAGGCATACACTCGTCTGACCAAATCTTAGAGATGAGTTGATGTATGCACTCTATCAATTCATCCCCAGCTGCCTTGAAAAGTTCGACCGGTAAGCCGCCAGGTCCAGCAGCCTTGTTGGATTTTAGTTTGGATATTGCTATCCTTACTTCATTTTGGTCAGGTGGACGGAAATTTTGACTATCATCGTCTATGTTGAATGGTTCAACGTTATACAGTCTGCAGAAGTAGTTTTTCCATATTCTCAGCACCGACTGTGATTCTACTACGAGGTTTCCATTTTCATCTCTACAGGTTTCTGTACGGGTATTGCTCCTCTGACATGTTCTTTTTACCTTTTGGTAAAACTTCCGTACATTGTTCCTGGAGTATAAACTCTCGATATTCTCAAACGCATGCTTCTCATGCTCTTTCTTGTTCTTTTGGAGAAGCCAATGTTCTTCCCGTCTCTTTTGCTCGTAGAGCTCACGAGCAGCTCTCTTCTTTCTTTGCAGCGCCGCTTGGTATGCCTCTTGTTTTGCTGCATGCACTTGCCGGCATTCTTCGTCAAACCAGGGGTTTCGCGGTGGTGGGCGAGCGAGACCCAGCACATCAGTCGCGGTGTTTCTGATGGCATGTTGGCAGCGTTGCCACTGGTCTTCGGCACTTTATGCTGGCGGCATTGGGGTGATTGAGAGATTTCGGGATACGCGTTCAGCGAAGAGTCTGGCAGTCTCTTGCGATTGTAGCTTTTCAACGTTAAATTTTCTCACAGTGATTCTTCTTTGTTGTTCAGATTGGGATATCTGCATTCGTACCTTGGCTACAACAAGTTAATGATCCGAGTCTATGTTGCCCGCTCGGAAGGTCCGGACATCCAGAATACTGAAGGCATGCCTTGCGTCGATCGCAATATGATCAATTTGGTCGATCGTTATATGATCATTGGACCGCCATGTCTGCTTATGAATATCGAGATGAGGAAACCATGTGCTTGCTATGGTGACATTTCGCTCCACAGCGAAATCAATTAGCCTTAGTCCGTTATCAGACGTGGTGTCGTGTAGGCTATGCTTACCGACAGCCCTACCAAAGACATCCTCCTTTCCTATTTTGGCGTTAAAATCGCCCAATACAATTTTAACGTCGTATTTAGGACATTGCTCGTATGTTTTGTCGAGGAGCTCGTAGAAACACTCTTTGGTGGCAGGGTCCTTTTTTTCCGTGGGGGCATAACATTAGGCTTATGTTAGCGAATTTAGCCTTGATCCGGATAGTTATAATACGCTCGCTTACGCGTCGGAAGCTTAAGACTTCTTGCCTAAGTCTGCCGCGTGATGTTTACCAAAAATGGTTCGGTAGTAAATATATTTATTTGTGTTTTTGAATTTCATTGGATTTTGGTTTGTTTCAGTAAATTTAGATTACTCGTTTTTCTACTTCGTATGGATAGTTATTTAGTTTCGTTTCCATTCCAATTTGTATAGATTTTCCTTTCCTTTTGTGACGACCTTTTTAGAGGACACTACACACCAGACACTTTCCAAAATCCAAATATATAAACGAAATGTATGCAGATTTTCATTTATTTGGAAGAAAGTTAATGAAACTTCATGAGATGATGGATTATTTGGAGAAGAGTGTTGGCTCTGATGATGAACATGGAAATCCTTTTTTCACACATCTCTTTATTTTACAAAAAAATAAAATAAAAATACAAAACCCCGATACAGATTGCAAATCAGAACCTTCAGATGTTGAAGAACTTGCTACAACGAATGTAATAAATCGAGTCGGTCAGTCTTTCATCAATACCGGGAGAATGTATTGGCATAAGGTTGGAGTTAAATGCCTCCTCCGACAAAGAAGTCCTGCTAACACACTGCTTTTCTGACTCAGGACTCCAGCAAGTAAATGACATTCCCAACTTTATGGATAGGAATCTCGAACTTATCTTCTCCCCCGATTCTGATATTTGTGTCGTATCAGCGAGCACTCATCTTCTATCAACTTTAGATCGCTTTCACCCCTCGCCCTCACTCTCTCAAGCCGTCTTCCCTTTTCTGTGGAAGGACTCTTTCATTTTCCCTGTCCACAAAAGAGGCAGCGAAAACGAGATGTCAAATTACCGACCCATTGCCAAACTGTCATGCATCCCCAAGCTCTTTGAAAGCATTGTTTACGACTCATTGTACTTCCGTTGTTAACCAATCTTTTCCTCATCTCAACATGGATTTCTAAAAGGTAGATCTACCACGACCAACCTAACTGAATTTGTTTCCCGAGCATTACATGCATTAGAGAACGGCAATGAACGATGTAATTTCTACGGATTACAGCAAAGCGTTTGACAAAATCTCACACAAAATTATTTACCTCAAACTCAAAGCCCTATGTTTTCCATCATCCTTTATTTCCTGGCTTAGGTCATACCTAGAGGGTCGCCATTATAGAGTTATTTCCCGATGTTCTGTATCCATCACCATCAAAGCCACTTCCGGGGTTCCTCTAGGTAGTCATCTCGGGCCGTTGATCTTTATCCTAACTATTATTGATATTGATTTCATCTTAAAGGAGTCCGACCTATCTGTGTACGCGGATGATAAAAAAATCTTTAAGATAATTGCTTCCACTTCGGATTCTCTTCTACTACAAAGCGACCTAAATTCGTTTTTCACATAGCGCAAATTTAACTTCCTAGAGCTGAATGTGGGTAAATGCCAAGCTATTACCTTTTCCCACAAGCGCGTTCCTCCCTCTCCTAGGATCTACTCCTTCGATAACAAACCCATTCCCTCAGTCAGGTTTTTTTTTGCGATCTAGGTATTAATTGTGACCGAGAGCTCAATTTTAATTCGCACATTGATCACGTAATTAACAGAGCCAACTCCACCCTAGGTTTCATCAAACGAATTCTCGAATCCTTATGCCACTAAATCCCTGTATGTTACCTTTCTCCGACCCATCCTTGAATACTCAGATACAGGGTGTCCGCCGGGAACGTATACTACTTTGTTTTGCCGCCATTTTGGTAAACATTGGTCTTGACAGTTCATATTTGGCAGTCGTGAAGTAGACACGTGGCAAATTTATTATGGAAAAATATTCGATAAACCAACGTGTTTTAATCGTTAAAACATTTTATCAAAATCAATCATCGATTACTGTGACGATGAGAAAGTTACGTGAAATTTTTGGGAGAAACAACGTGCATGGGCCACAACGTACTGCAAGATCGGCTGAAAACATTACTGCTGTTCAAGGAATTTGGTCAGGAGGAATCATTGGACCTTACTTCTTTGAAAATGAAATCGGCGTAACGGTAACTGTGAACGGGGAGCGATGTCGTGATATGATTGAAAACTTTTTAACGCCACAACTGCATGCTTTGGGCTTGATTAACATGTGGTATCAACAAGACGGTGCCACATCGCATACAGCCAGGATTACAATGGAATTACTGCGAGACCTCTTTCCACAACAAGTTATTTCAAAAAATGGTGATGTTGATTGGCCTCCACGGTTGCCTGATTTGACTGCTCCTGACTTCTTTTTGTGGGGATATCTGAAAAGCAAGGTTTATGCAAACAAACCAGAAACGCTTGAGCAACTCAAACAAAATATTCGTGATGAAATTAATGAAATACCGCGTGAAATGTGTGAGAATGTAATGAAAAATGTGCTCAAAAGGGCTCGCATTTGTGAGACTAGCAGAGGCGGACATTTACCTGATATTGTATTCCATACATAATTGCCGAGATTAAATAAAACATTTATCAATATAAGATCAATTCTCTTTCATTTAATCAAAAATTATAAACAAACAAAGTAGTATACCTTCCCGGCGGACACCCTGTATAATTGGACTCCATACGAAGATCAGTTAAAACTGATTAGTTTACAAACTCTTGCAAATCGCCGTCATCTCGTCGACATACTCTTCGTGCATCAACTATTAGTAGGTTCGATTGATTCTCCCGCTTTACTACATACGATCTACATACCTAAATACTAACCCTCATAACCTTAAATCCGTGCCCCTCTTTCGCCGCGCTTGTCACCGGACCAATTATGGCCACTTTGAACCCATGTCATGAATGTTGCATTTGGCCAATAACGCACATGTGACCTTTGATTTTCGTCTCAGCCGATCCTCCCTTAGAAAGCTCCTTCACACCTCCTCATAATTTTCCCCACACTTTCTTCTTAGTCTAAGTTCTTACATTAAGACTTTTATTTTGGTGGGCCCTGGGGCCCTTGTCACAAAAAAGGGCCTTTTAGCTTAGTTATGTAAGTTTTCCTCTGTTATAATAGTTTTTAAGCTTAGCTTTAAGTTAATCGCTTGTAGCTTAGTTAAATAAATAAATAGTGTTGTAAACGACAGCGAAAATAATTATGCTTCCGATAACTTGGTGAAAAATCCGAATTATTTTTCGAGAGAAGAAGGACACAAGTTGCTGTAATCAAACTGATTACAAATGTGAAAAGATCCCTAAATTCTTCGCTTTTATGCAATTCTTTTCGAATAAAATATACATTTTGCTACTTATCGGAACCGGTACGTGATTGTGATGCATCCATTGCATCCACTTGATCTGTTGTTCCATCAGAAGTACTCATATACAATAGAATTCAGAACGACCTGATATATCCTTTCATCAAGAATGGATTGTGATAATCAAAGTTAGTGAAAAGGATTGATTATTTCAAAAACTTTCAAGGATTTAGTTTGAAAAGATCCAGCTAAAAAAAGGTACGAACGAAATGAGACTACGCGGTACTGCAGTTATTGGGTTGGCCAATAAGTTCTCTCTGTTTTTTTAGGCGGAATGAAAGATTAAATATTTATCGTTAGGAAAAACTTTAATCCGTTATATATGCACCATTATTTTCTACCATACCATCTTTCGGGCAATTTTATAATGGTCCCTTCGTAGAACGTGGGCGCCGTGGCGTAAGTGGTTGGTGTGTCGGATCACTACGCATGAGGTTCCAAGTTCGAATCCTACAAAACACCAAAAAGTTTTTTCACGGTCCCACCTCTCGCGAGCGTCTGACAAACATCCGAGAGTATTGTTGTCTCGAAAAAGCTTCTCAAATCGCCGTTCGGATACGGCACTAAACTGTAGGTCCCTTCCATTCGTGTGAAAAATATAACGCACACAACATGAGTGGTTGCGAGAAGCTAGGCCCTGGCACTTAAAGAGCTGTTGCGCCAAATATTTATTTTATTTATTCGTAGAACGTTTGATTTTTATTGGCGAAGAATTGATCCAAGTGGCGAAATTTCCAGCGAAGCGAAATTTTGTTCATTAAGTGAGTGAGCAGGGACCGGAATAAATGGTAATTGGAAGGTGCAAAATCAGGTGAATACGGCGGGTGAGGTAAAACATCCCATCCAAACTGCACCAACTTCTGCCGAGTCTGCAAAGAGACATGCGTCTAGCGTTGTCTGGGTGGAACACGACGCCTTTCCGGTTAGCCAGTTTCGGTCATTTTTCGGTGATTGCATCCTTCAGTTTATCCAATTGAGAGCAGTATTTATCGGAATTAATGGTTTGGTTATGCGGAAGAAGCTCATAATACACAATTCCTTCTTAGGGTGAAGACCAGCTTTTGAAATGGCTAAAGGTGGCTCACTTCTTTTGCTTCATGATATTTTCCGTTCCACGTTATTGTAAAGTATCCACTTTTCATCGCCCGTTATTATCCGTTTTAAAAATGGTTCACTTTCGTTGCATTTCTGCAGGGAATCGCTGATGGAGACATGTTATTTCACTTAAATTGTGCGGTAGCCAAATGTCGTATCGATTTACGTAGTGCAGTTTACGCAAGTGATTTTTTACGGTTGATTTCGATATATCCAGTATATCAGCTATGTGCCTGGTTGTGTAGTGTGCATTATTTCGAACTAGAGCTTTAATTTGGTTCTCATCAATCTCAACCGGTCGTCCGGAATTTATTGGCCAACCAATACATTTTTTAAACGCTTTCCACCGATGAATTGATGCAACACACAGTGTTCCAAACAAACCTACACGCACGCCAAAAAGTGAACAATTGGATATAACAGAAGACGAGCTATTTGTTGTTCTAGGTGATTTTATTTTTGGAACTTACTTACTTAGGTGGCGCTACAGTTCGGGGTGAACCTGGGCCTCTCCATTTAGCTCGGTCTTTAGCTAATGTTTAACCGGACGAGGCATTTCTTGTTGGCCTGATTGGCTGAAATATGCGTCTCAGAAGTCTATAAAGAGGTCCTCAGAAGGAGGACGTGCGGCGGATGAATTCTCCCGATGGAATCAACGGTGACGTCTACAGGCCAGCGGAAACCTTACCGGAGCTACTTCGACATATTTGAAGCTGAGGTCTGTAAGGATTTTTAATACTACGCCAGGGTATTGAAAAAGAGATGGTGGCGGATGAACCCTTAATGGGCCAACGGCAGCGCTCATATCCCCGAAGTGGGTTACTGACATCGGTGTATCCGGCCCCTCGTCCTAGGGGTTGCTAGGGGGTTAACTTCCCTACCACGTAAAAAACCTTCGGTTACGAAGCAACCAACAACCTCGGATACGGATGAATTTACGCTTGACGACACAAGCAAACGTAAAAAGGACAACGATCTTCGTGTCTGCACGTGGAATGTTAGGTCCCTCTACAAACCACGTGCAGCCGAACAACTTGCGGAGGCCCTAGAGTGGCTCAAAGCAGACATTACCAACATCCAAGAAGTGCGATGGGATGGGCCGGGCAAAAGGAGTATGAAAAACTGCGACATCTACTACGGCGATTGCTACAGACAGCGTCTATTCGGGTGCGGATTGTCATTGGAGGCAGACTTAGGCAAGAAGTCGTGAGTTTCCGGCATGTGAACGAGCGCCCCATGACTATCCACATCAAGACTAAATTTGCCAACATTAGCCTAATATGCGTTCACGCCCCTCATGAGGAGAAGGACGACGCGACAAAGGACGACTTCTACCAGCTCTTGGACAAGACGTATGAGCAATGCCCTAGCCACGACGTTAAAATTATCCTAGGTGATTTTAACGCAAAGCTAGGAAGAGAGGACGTCTTTAGTAGCGTGGTCGGAAAGCACAGCCTGCACGACAACACATCCGACAACGGACTCAGGCTAATCGACTTTGCAGCGGGGCGAAACTTTGTCGTGGCTAGTACGCGTTTCCCACGTCTCGATATTCACAAAGGAACATGGCTCTCCTTTGATCGAAAAATCGTCAACGAAATCGATCACATTGCGATCGACGCAAGGCACTCTTCCAGTATTCTGGGTGTCCGGACTTTCCGAGGAGCCAACGTGGACTCGGATCACTACCTAGTTGTAGCCAAGGTACGGATGCGGATATCCAGAACGGAGCGAAATCAACGAAATACTGTGAGGAAATTTGACGTCGAAAAGCTACAATCGCAAGGGACCGCCAGAACCTTTGCCGATCGTGTTTCTTCTAATCTCAATCTAAGTCCTATGCCGCCAGCAGCAAATGCGGAAGACCAGTGGCAGCGTTGCCAACAAGCCATCAGAGATGCCGCCTCTGATGTACTGGGTTTCTCTCGCCCACCACAACGAAACCCCTGGTTTGATGAGGAATGCCGGCAAGTACATGCAGCAAAACAAGAGGCGTACAAAGCGGCGCTGCATAGAAGGACTAGAGCTGCTTACGAGCTCTACGTGCGCAGGAGAAAAGAGGAACATCGACTTCTCAGAAAGAAGAAAAAGGAGCATGAGAAGCGCTCGATCGAGGAGATTGAGAGACTTTATTGCAGGAATGATGTTCGAAAATGTTACCAAAAGGTAAAAAGAACACGCCAGGGTTTCAAAGTCGGAACAGTAGCCTGCAGGGACGAAAATAGTAAGTAGTAAGCATGGACCAGCTCGTCTGTAAAATCTGGTCGGACGAAAGTATGCCCGATGAATGGAACCTCAGCATCGTTTGCCCGATCCTGAAGAAAGGAGACCCTCTGAGCTGCGCCAATTACAGAGGTATAAGTCTCCTCAACATCGCATATAAAATCCTGTCTGCCGTATTATGTGAACGCCTAAAACCGATCGTCAACAACCTAATAGGTCCTTATCAGTGCGCTTTCAGGCCGGGAAAGTCCACCATTGACCAAATATTCACACTACGGCAGATCTTGGAAAAAACCCATGAATACAAAATCGATACGCACCACCTCTTCATCGATTTCAGAGTTGCCAATGATAGCGTGTATAGAGACGAGTTATACAGAGCCATGTCTAGTCTTGGCATCCCTGCCAAGCTCGTCCGTCTGTGCAGAATGACGATGGAGAACTCTCGCTGCTCCATCAAAGTCGGTAAGAATATCACCGAACCGTTCGATGTCAGGAAAGGTCTTAGACAAGGTGACGCGCTATCATGCGATCTCTTTAATATAGTACTTGAGAGAATTGTACGAAACTCACAAGCCAACACCGGAGGTACAATCTTTTACAAGTCTGTACAACTACTCGCTTATGCCGATGACATTGACATAATCGGAAGAACTCAGCGGGCCGTCAATGGGGCATTTACGAGTATTGAGATCGAGGCAGCAAAGATGGGTCTAGCGGTCAATGAAAGCAAAACAAAATATATGCTGCCTACAAAAAAGGACACCCAACATCGGCGTCTTGGACAGAACGCCACAATAGACAGATATAATTTTGAGGTAGTAAAGGATTTTGTCTACCTAGGCTCTATGGTGAACTCCGCAAATGACATCAGTAGGGAGATCACACGAAGAATTACTCTTGCCAATCGTTGTTTCTATGGGCTAAAACGGCAATTGAGTAGCAAAGCCCTATCTCGAACTACTAAGGTAACTCTTTATAAGACACTAATCATCCCAGTCCTGCTGTATGGCGCAGAGGCATGGGCTTTGAGAAAACCGGATGAGGATGCCCTTGGTTATTTCGAGGGAAAAGTTCTTCGAGCGATCTTTGGTCCCGTCTGCATAGACGGTGAGTGGAGGAGAAGGTACAATGCCGAACTATACGGCATGTACAAGGACATCGACTTAGCCAGAAGAGGTCACATACAGCGACTAAGATGGCTGGGTCATTTAGAGCGGATGGAGCCCAACCTTCCCGCTAAGAAGTTTTCGAATCCACCCCGGATGGACGACGCAGTAGAGGACGACCTCACGGTAGGTGGCGCAAACAAGTGGAGTGGGACCTCAACCAACTTGGCGTGCGCAACTGGAGGCAGCTGGCTCGTAATCGTGCTAGCTGGAGAGGTTTGTTGGTTGAGGCGCAGGTCCACCCCGGACCGTAGCGCCATCTAAGTAAGTAAGTAAGTAGCTAATTGCTTCCAGTTGCGCACTCCAAGTTGGTCGAGGTGCCACCTACGCCGAGGAGGTCATCTACTGCGTTGTCCCTCGGGGTTAGATTCGACGAATCTTCACGTTACTTGTTGGAAGTAACGTTATAATTTATGCCGTCTTATTTTTCCACATTATAATCTTCAAGGTATTGCAAAATACCAAACAAAAGAATGTTTTACAGCACTACGAAAGACGATGCGACAAAATGGATTTGATAAGAATTTTATCGAATGTGCATTTCAATTAATATGCAAGTAAATAAGAATGATGAAACCAATATTTGTTTGCTTCATAATTATCCAGAACTTTTCATGAAGTAAGTTAGAGTCAGTTAGATAAGCTGTGTAGATTTTAGAGCAGCGTTTGATTCAATAGACAGAAACTCATTGTTCTATAAACTTTACGAAAAGGGAGTGTCGCTAAAGTTAGGAAGGGTTCTCCAAAACCTGTATGCAGATACTCGAGCAGCAGTGTGGAATGGAGAAGAATTATCGGAGTGGTTTGCGACAAAGTCAGGAGTAAAACAGGGATGCCTCCTTAGCCCAGATCTTTTTTCCCTGTTCCTAGATGATTTGCTGGACGGGTTACCTGGAGATGTGGAGTACGCGGACACTAGTATTAAGGGTCTTCTGTTTGCGGACGATGTTGTTTTGCTATCCAATTCTCCGGAATCCTTAAAATTAATGATAAATTGCTTGCGTGATTACTGTAAGCTCTGGAATCTAGTCGTTAATTTAGAGAAATCCAAAGTAATGGTTTTTAAGGTGGTGGGAGGCGTAGCAAGAAGGAAAAGTGGCATTACAATGGTGCAGAATTGGAAGTCATGAGTGAATTTAAGTACTTTGGTGTGCTCTTAGCAAAAAACCTTAGTATGGATAAACACCAACAGGTGAAATTGTCAAAGGTAAAGACTGCAATCAGCACAACTTGGAAGGGATGTTTTGCCAATCGTTTTTTTTTTGTCCATAGCAGAAAATATAAGGTATTTGAAGCCGTTGCTGAATCAATTTTGTTTTATGCTCCTCAGGTATGGGGATATAAACAGTACGAAGCAGATGAAAAACTTCTGAGATTCTATATTCTTCTCCCTTCTGATGCGCCAAGCTACATGTTAATGGTTGAAACAGGTCTTTCTTCCTTGTTCATCAAAACCTTAAAACTCCAGATCGACTTCCAAAGAAAGCAGCTCTAATGATGACTGTCAGTAAAACAAGCTGGTACGCGGAATGACTGGATCTTACGTGGCAAACTGGAAGTCAGCCTTATATAGATTAATCGAAAGCATGGATGATCTTTACGCAGCGAAATACAGAGAGGAAGCCGAATCGTCAATGCACAGAGCCATTTACAGCCGTTTGAACCACAACTTGTCAGAAAATAATTATTTCCATAATAAAAATAGTGTACAGGAAATATCAATGATGATGAAGTTGCGAGGAGAACTTTTGAGGCTGAACTACATACCACATAGGGAGGACCTGCTATGCTTGTGTGAATTATGCAACCTAGGAAAACGAGAAGACGTCTTACACTTCATTGGAAAATGCCCAGTACTTCGTGAAATGAGACAGCATGTGTTTTGCAAAAACTTTCTTTCGGATGATGAAAGCATAAGCGTATTAAATGAGCTAGATGTTAGCAAACTGTATAGCTTTTCTAAAACTGCTCTAGCGTATAGCGACAGAATTATGAGCGGAAGTTTTTGAAATATTCTTCAGTGCATATGTATTTTTTTCTAAATATAAAAATCACAGAAATAATAATTATTGAATTATAATTGTCAATCTTGCAGACGGCAAAAAGCCAAACTAATTTGTTTTTGTAAAAAAATTATATGCAAATATTACTGAGCAAATAAAACTAAACTGAACTAAAAAAAAAAAAAAAAAAACAAATATTTGGCGCAACAGCTCTTGAAAGTGACAGGGCCTTGCTTCTCGCAACCACTCATGTTGTGTGCGTTATATTTTTCACACGAATGGAAGGGACCTACAGTTTAATGCCGAGTCCGAACGGCGATTTGAGAAGCTTATTCGTGACAACAATACTCTCGGATGTTTGTCAGACGCTCGCGAGAGGTGGGACCGTGAAAAAACTTTTTGGTGTTTTCTGGGATTCGAACTTGGAACCTCATGCGTAGTGATCCGACACACTAACTGAACTAACTAGATGTTAAATGTTAAACGTAAGATATAGTTGAATTGAAGATTAAAAGTACATTCAAAATGGAAAAATGGCAAACAACCAGTTATCTGGACGCCACTCCTGGAGTTTTTCTGAAACGTAGTATCGCCCAAGTTTCAAACCACTTATCAATCTTTCTCTTTCTGTCTGTCCTTCCCAACATACATCGTGCAACAATATTAGTGCATTCAAGCATTGCTCCCTAGGCGAAAACTAACATTTAAAAAAATAAGTGGACAAATAAAATTTAGTAAAAATACTCTTCTTACAAAAAGTGCGGTAACTATTTGCAAGCATTTAATGCTCCAAAGAAATAATTTCAAGACCAGCGCGCAGTAATTTGACTTTCATGATCCTTGACATGTGCACAGTTATTATGCTTATTTTTTATACAAAACAGGAGATCAAGTTTTTTACAATTTTTATTTAATAGAAGTTGAAAGGTGACACACCATAAAATGCCACGCGAAGTCTGGTTCGACTCTGATCACATAATCTTTCTTTTCAGCTTTTTCTCCTTTTCTTGACAATCAACCTCATTAGAGTAAACTCATTTCACTGTTACTGCATACTGTGACACAATTTCTTTAGTTTTGTTCACTGGTTTAGTACTACTGCGAAAACGATTTTATTTGCACCTATAAGGGTATAGTATTGGTTTAGTGAAAATTCGGCATTCGGATAGAGTGGATTTCTTAATTCTGTTTTTTTATAAGTGGAGGGGCAACTTTCCAGAGGCACCATATACCAGGTTGTCTTACTTACTAAGCCTGACCTTCGCTAGCTCAGACGCTAGCCATGAGAAACCACCGCAAGGTACTACTTCACGATGCGAATTATCCGTTTATAAAGGACCGTCTTTTGTCCATCTGATCTGATCGGTCTTTAAATATTTTTTCTCCAGTTGCGCGTCACTTACTGCGTCGTCCCTCTAGGTTATATTCAAAGGGTCTGCGGGCCGCAGCGTTAGTGTCCATTCGTTCTACATATCTTAGCCATCTCAAACGTCCAATACGAAGTATTTGGACTAGATTGATGTTGCTGTACAGCTCGTATAGTACGTCATTGAATCTTCCCCTCCAATACCAATCAACCAATAGGAGCGAATATCTTACGAAGAATTTTTCTCTCGAAGCGACCAAGGATATCTTCATCCGCTTTCAATACAGTCCATGTTTCAGCATCGTAAAGCAGGACTGCGATAATCAGCATCCTATGTATAGTCTCCTTAATTGTGCGAGATAGGGTTTTACTCTTGAATTGCCTTACTAACCTAAAAAAAAGAGCGATTGGCAAGAGTTATTCTTCGTTCGATTTCTGCGCTGGTGTCGTTTTCAGAATTTACAGCAGAGCCGAGGTTAACAAAGTCCCTTACAACCTTGAAGCTCTAGCTGCCCACGTAACGTTCTGTCCTATTCGTCGGTGTTGACAGCATACCATAATACTTGATTTTGCCCTCGATTATCGCTTAACCCATTTTGACCGCTTCTGCTTCAATGCTTGTAAACTCACCGGTGACAGCCTGCTGACAGCTGAGTTCTTCTTATACTGTCAATATCGTCGGCGTATGCAAGCAGTTATACGGACTTGTGATAGATTGTGCCTCTGGTGGTGGCTTGTGAGTTCCGCACAATCCGTTCAAGTATGATATAAAAGAATTCACATGACAGCGCATTACCTGGTCTGAAACCTTTTTGGTCATCAAAGATCATCAAAGGTGAGGTCATTGCCAACCTTGATAGAGCAGCGAGCGTTCTTTATCGTCATCCTGCACAGACGGACAAGTTTAACAGGGATGTCAAAACTAGACATGGCTCTATATAACTCTTCTCTGTAGATGCTGTCATAGACGGCCTTGATGAGTATCGATTTGGAGTTCTTGGGTTTTCTCCAGGATCTGTCGAAGTAAAACCGCACTGATAGGGACCAATCAGGCTGCTGATGTGAGGTTTTAGGCGTTCACACAATGTCGCAGAAAATACTCGTACCTTGAATGCAATGTTGAGGAGACTGGTGCCTCTATAATTGGCGCAGTTTGAGGGGGTCTCCTTTCTTGTGGATGGTTAGATATGTTTATCATATCTCAGTTAGTCTTCGAATTTAGCATTTCTTCGACCACTTATTTCTTCCTCCAGTCTTCTACATGCTCTGGGTGCTTCGGATCCTCCTCGCAACAAAGACGTACTGAATGTTTTGGAGAGTCATCATACCCAAATGGGTGGAGGTATTGGCGATAACCGCCACGGTCCGTTAGGGACTGTGCCAACTGACAATTTGTTTCTTCATGTTCTCTGCTTATGTAAGATAGTATATTTAGAATCAGCTTATGGGTCAATCTGACTTAAAATATGTTTAGTGTTCCAACGTTGTTGCCACATGTTCAGTGAGGCAACTCTCTCTTTCCTTCTCTCCCCTGCAGTTTCGATTATTGATTTTTGCCATCTTGAATTCGTCTCGGTTCATTGTCTTGGGTATCAATGGAGATCATACCGGTGGTGATATACTAAAGGCATATGCCACTCTAAGTGCGGTTAGTCGATAGACGCCCTTTACCTCCTTCTGGTTCTTTTTTACATTTAACGCATCCGCACACATAGAGGATGCGTAGAGCATTGTCAAGCTCACCAATCTGGCCAATAATAGCCTTCTGTTGGTTCATGGGCCCCCAACACTTCGCAATATTTCGAAAAGTGTCGAATGTACTTAGGATACCCTCTCCGAAACGTATTCCATGCGACTTTCGAAATTGAGCTTGATGGCTTTTTCAATGTCATCGACGAATCTTATGATTTCAGCTCCATCAAGTATTATATAATATACAACTCCTTCGTATATAATGCGCCTTACAAGTGACCCTGAGCACTTCTTATAACAACCGCGCTCAACTTAACATTGCCGAACAGGAAGTCGACAAAGTTGACAACTTTCTATATCTAGGAAGTGTAGTCTCGGCTGACTGCGGTGGTACCGAACTGGATGTGTGCAGCAGAATCGGGAAGGCTTAAGCTGTGTTTGGAATGCTATCCAAAATTTGGAGAAGTAATGTTATCAGCTTAAGAAGTAAGCTGCGACTGTTCCGCTCCAACGTAGAATCAGTGCTGCTTTATGGGTGCAGGTGGATACCATTAACACACGCAAGCTGCAAGTCTTCGTAAACAAATGCTTAAGCAACATCTTGATGATTTTTTGGCCGCACAGCAACTTCAACGAAGAACTTTATACGAAAACGGGCCAAGAACCTATAAGCATTACTATACAAGGAAGAAAGTGGCAATGGATTGGACACACCCTACGGCGCGAAGACAACTCCATTGTGGAATGCTATGCAGTGGAATCCGCTCACCCAGGCAAGCAGAATAACGGTGCACCCTAGGCAAACGTGGCGCAGAACAGTTGAGGAGGAATCGAGCTCTTTAGGGATGAGTTGGAGGCAGTTCAAACGCGTTGCAGAACTTCGAACCAGATGGCGCTCTCTACGACGACGCTGGGAATTCCCAGATCTTGATGAATATCTTCGTTACGTACATACCACGGTGCGCTGACGATCGCTCTAAGAACTTTATTTTCAAAAGTTTGTATGATGTTTCTATTGCTTTTCTTGGTACAACCCCATAGTTGTATACCATACGTCCACACAGGCTTTAGCACTAGCTTATAGATAAGCAGTTTTTTATGTAGGCTCAACTTCGAATGTTTTCCAGTACATTTGTCGGTATTTGTTTTCTAGCTCGTCGCGTTTCTTTTTTACGTGTGATTTCCATTTAAGCTTAACATCTAGAGTCATTCCTAGATATTTTGCTTCGTTCGCGTACGGTATTTGAGCCGCGTTAAGATATAGAGGTAATCTATCCACTTTTTCATAGCTAAAGTTGACGTGAGTAGATTTGCTTTCGTTCAGCACAATACGCCAAGAAATCGTCCAAGCGTGGACTTTATTAATAGCATGTTGCAGCCTTCCAGTTGCTGCTTCAATAGTTTCGCCCGTGGTCAATATCGCCGTATCGTCCGCAAACGTGGCGACGACGCAGTTTCTTTCCTGCGGGATATCACGCGTGTAGAGTACATATAGAAGCGGGCCAAGAACACTTCCTTGTGGAACTCCGGCCGCAATCTCCTTGAAGTCAGAGTAATCATTTCCGTGCTTAACACGAAAGATTCTCTCGGTGAGATACGATAGTTAGATTAGAAAGAGTTGCCGTGGCAGTAGTCGTTGCAATTTATGCTCCAAGCCTTCGTGCCAAACCTTATCGAACGCTTGTGAGACGTCAAGAAATACACCACAACAAATCTTTTTTTCTTCCAGAGATTTCTCAATCACGTCAGTTATTTTGTGGACTTGGTCAATTGTAGAATGTTTCATTCTAAATCCAAACTGATGGTCAGGAATGAGACGTCTTTCGTCGATTACGGGCTGTAGACGTTTGGAAAGAAGTTTTTCAAATATTTTTGAAATAACCGGCAATAGGGAAATAGGGCGATATGATTTCTTCTCATTTAGCGGTTTGCCTGGTTTCGGGACCATTATAATCTCGGCGACTTTCCATTGCCTCGGAACATAAAGCAATCTGAACGAAGCGTTGATCAAATAGAACAGTTTGATAATAGCTTTATTGGGTAATTCCTTGACTACCTGCGCCGTTATCAAGTCGTAACCCGGAGCTTTTTTTGTCTTTAAATTTTTAATCACTTCCCTCAGTTCAATCAATGAAACTTTTTTTACTTTAAAGTTGTCAGATGTCGTGACTGGGGAGTCGGGCGTTAACGAAGGGCCGTCGAACGGCTTAAACGTTTCTTCTAAGTGCAAAGCAGAAAGTTCTGCCTTTTCTTTGTCGCTCTTGGCCCAGTTTCCATCGATTTTCCTCCAGGTTGGGGGTTGTGCCGTCGGGTTAACTTCCCTACCACGTAAAAAACCTTCGGTTACGAAGCAACCAACAGCCTCGGATACGGATGAATTTACTGTTGCCGATCCAAACAAACGTAAAAAGGACAACGATCTTCGTGTCTGCACGTGGAATATTAGGTCCCTCTACAAACCACGTGCAGCCGAACAACTTTCGGAGGCCCTAGAGTGTCTCAAAGTAGACATTACCACCATGCAAGAAGTGCGATGGGATGGGTCGGGCAAAAGGAGTATGAAAAACTGCGACATCTACTATGGCGATTGCTACAGACAAAAAGGACAGCGTCTATTCGGGTGCAGATTTGTCATTGGCGGCAGAGTTAGGCAAAGAGTCTTGAGTTTCCGGCATGTGAACGAGCGCCTTATGACTATCCGTATCCAGGCTAAATTTGCCAACACTAGCTCCTCATGAGGAGAAGGACGACGCGACGAAGGATGACTTCTACCAGCTCTTGGACAAGACGTATGAGCAATGCCCTAGCCACGACGTTAAAATTATCCTAGGTGATTTCAACGCAAAGCTAGGAAGAGAGGACGTCTTTAGTCTCGACATTCACAAAGGAACATGGCTCTCCTTTGATCGAAAAACTGTCAACCAAATCGATCACATTGCGATCGACGCAAGGCACTCTTCCAAGAAGAAGGGTTATTGAAGAAGAAAAAGCAGCTTCAAGAGCTGTGTGGCAAGATCGATAGGATAATGCGGTTAAAGGCAGA
Source organism: Brachypalpus laphriformis (assembly GCA_945910035.1). Classification (NCBI taxonomy): domain Eukaryota; kingdom Metazoa; phylum Arthropoda; class Insecta; order Diptera; family Syrphidae; genus Brachypalpus; species Brachypalpus laphriformis. The sequence continues at coordinate 287,931,643 of OX246754.1, forward strand.
TGGACCTATAAATTAATCCCCACCATCGACATTTGGATAAACCGAGCACATAGGAACTGCACCTACCACCTCACGCAGTTCCTGTCTGGCCATGGAGGTTATCGCAAATATCTTTACCGGTTTGGACACGATAGCTCTCCGTTGTGTCCAGAATGTCCAGACCAGGAGGAAGATACGGAGCATGCAGTCTTCTACTGTAGGCGATTTGAAAACTGGAGAAACGAACTTCCCAGTCCCCCATTCCTCATAGATCATATGGTACAATCTGAGGAAAAATGTATGGAAATTTGCGCGTTTATTACGCACGTGCAAATGCAGCTTCGAATTCAAGAAAGAATACGTCGAGAAGCAGAAAGTACAGCATAAATTGCTAACCAGCCCTGCGAAGTAATACCTAACGGCAGTCCCGCGAGGAGAGTGGTTGAAGTGTGTAGGGTGTGTGTTTAGTACGTAGGCGTATTCCTGGAATCGATTACTCAGGTTTGCGAATCGTGCATGCTAGTAGCACTCGGGCTATTAGTATCTATGAAGATTACACATCCCTGGCGTAACCTAAAAAAAAAAAAAAAAGGCACTCTTCCAGTATTCTGGGTGTCCGGACTTTCCGAGGAGCCAACGTGGACTCGGATCACTACCTAGTTGTAGCCAAGGTACGGATGCGGATATCCAGAATGGAGCGAAATCAACGAAATGCAGTGAGGAAATGTGACGTCGAAAAGCTACAATCGCAAGAGACCGCCAGAGCCTTTGCCGATCGTGTTTCCTCTAATCTCAAGCTAAGTCCTATGCCGCCAGCAGCAAATGCAGAAGACCAGTAGCAGCGCTGCCAACAAGCCATCAGAGATGCCGCCTCTGATGTACTGGGTTTCTCTCGCCCACCACAACGAAACCCCTGGTTTGATGAGGAATGCCGGCAAGCACATGTAGCAAAACAAGAGGCGAACAAAGCGGCGCTGCATAGAAGGACTAGAGCTGCTTACGAGCTTTACGTGCGCAGGATAAAAGAGGAACATCGACTTCTCAGAAAGAAGAAAAAGGAGCATGAGAAGCGCTCGATTGAGGAGATTGGGTGACTTTATTGCAGGAATGATGTTCGAAAATTTCACCAAAAGGTAAAAAGAACATGCCAGGGTTTCAAAGCCAGAACAGAAGCCTGCAGGGACGAAAATGGCAATATAGTAGTAGAATCGCAGTCGGTGCTGAGGATATGGAAGGAACACTTCTGTAGACTGTTAAACGGCGATGATGACGAATATTCTGCTATCAGGCAGAATAAGCCATTCAACAGTGACGATGACAGTCAAGATTCCCGTCAACCCGATCAGAATGAAGTGAGGATAGCGATATCTAAACTCAAATCCAACAAAGCTGTTGGAGCCGACGTTTCAGGCCGGGAAAGTCCACCATTCACACTACGGCAGATCTTGGAAAAAACCCATGAATATAAAATCGATACGCACCACCTCTTCATCGATTTCAAAGTTGCCTATGATAGCCTGTATAGGGATGGGTTATACAGAGCCATGTCTAGTCTTGGCATCCCTGCCAAGCCCATCCGTTTGTGCAGAATGACGACGGAGAACTCTCGCTGCTCCATCAAAGTCGGTAAGAACGTCACCGAACCGTTCGATGTCCGGAAAGGTCTTAGACAAGGTGACGCGCTATCATGCGATCTCTTTAACATAGTACTTGAGAGAATTGTACGAAACTCACAAGCCAACACCGGAGGTGCAATCTTTTACAAGTCTGTACAACTACTCGCTTATGCCGATGACATTGACATAATCGGAAGAACTCAGTGGGCAGTCAGTGGGGCATTTGCGAGTTTTGAGATCAAGGCAGCAAAGATGGGTCTAGCGGTCAATGAAAGCAAAACAAAATATATGCTTCCTACAAAAAAGGACACCCAACATCGGCGTCTTGGGCAGAACGCCACAATAGACAGATATAATTTTGAGATAGTAAAGGATTTTGTCTACCTAGGCTCTATGGTGAACTCTGCAAATGACATCAGTAGGGATATCACACGAAGAATTACTCTTGCCAATCGTTGTTTCTATGGGCTAAAACTGCAATTGAGTAACAAAGCCCTTTCTCGAACTACTAAGGTAACTCTTTATAAGACTCTAATCATCCCAGTCCTGCTGTATGGCGCGGAGGCATGGGCTTTGACAAAACCGGATGAGGATGCCCTTGGTTATTTCGAGAGAAAAGTTCTTCGAGCGATCTTTGGTCCCGTCTGCATAGACGGTGAGTGGAGGAGAAGGTACAATGCCGAGCTATACGGCCTGTACAAGGACATCGACTTAGCCAGAAGAGTTCACATACAGCGACTAATATGGCTGGGTCATTTAGAGCGGATGGAGCCCAACGTTCCCGCCAAGAAAGTTTTCGAATCCACCCCGGATGGACGACGTAGTAGAGGACGACCTCACGGTAGGTGGTGCAAACAAGTGGAGGGGGACCTCAACCAACTTGGCGTGCGCAACTGGAGGCTGCTGGCTCGTAACCGTGCTAGCTGGAGTGGTTTGTTGGTTGAGGCCCAGGTCCACCCCGGACCGTAGCGCCATCTAAGTAAGTAAGTAAGTTATAAACCGAACAACACGTTTGTGGAATGATCTACCTGCCTCTGTATTTCCTAATCATTACAACCTTCAAACATTTAAAGCCAACGCAAACCGGCATTTCCTTCGTTCCTCTCCCCCCCTATCCGCGCCCGTGCCCTGAGCATCAGTATAAGGGTATTAATAATCCCTTCGGCGCGCGTATTATAAAAAAAAAAAGATATGGTGAAATTGATCTTTTTGTCTGTTCGAATGCACTGGTCTTGAGAACCGCGGAGCAGATTTGAATGCTGTTTCACTGACTTATACTTTAAGAAAGGTTAAGATAGATGAAAATGCACATTTCGCCATTAGGAAACACGTTGAAAGAAGCTGATGCGCAACGAATGATGTTACCAAAACAGTAGAAGATACGCCATAACAATCTGTCTTAAGTATTGTAGCCCTTTAGCAGTAGTATAAAAAAAAAGAAGAAAGCAGCAGAAACCTTAACCATTTATTTATGGGTCCAAGGAACCCTCGCGGTTTGGCTAACATAAGTATAATGACCTAAGCGGACCTAATTAACGTCTAAAAGATCGGTTTCTGGTTAAAAAAGGGAAAATACAATACCTATACAGTTACTAGCTGTTTATAGCCTTTAAGAAAATTAAAAAAAATAAAAATGTTAACACCCGTTAAATAATAAAAAAAAAATCTTCATCTCCGCCACTGTATCTTACCACTGCATACATTTACCGCGAACCGATCCTACCACAACAACAATAACAACAACATAATTCAAATGATTTTTCATCGTAGTCTTCGCACTCAGGCAGAAAAAAAATAAAAAAAAGCCACCAAAGCGCTAATAGATCCACCAACTTGCCCGTATAGTAGTACCAACCAGACATCCGTACAATGCGCTCACGAATTTCCGATCTCAGTTCGTAACAGCGGTCAAAACCACACAACGTGTTGCCGATGTGAACACTCTGAACAAGTCGTCTCTGACTTTGTCTTCGCTTACTCGTTTACGTCTTGTTTTTCGTACGATTTCGTTTTCATTTTCGATTTTTTCGGTCTCGATTCGGTTTGTCCACTACCAGTTCCCCTGCTGCTCTTCCCTGCGCTCAGGGTGTGTTTACGTTTTTATTTTTATTTTTTACGAGTTCTCTACTTTACAACAATAAACACACAAATTGTGTTGTATGGTATTCACTAAATAAAAAATAAAAAAAAGATCCAAAATAAATAATAAAAAGTGAAATTTTCCCCTGCAGTGTTAAAAAAAAAATTAATTAAATTACAAAATCCCGTAAAAGCGTTTAAATTCAAATTTTGAAAGAAAGTGCAAATATCAAGATGGCTTCACGTAAGGAGCGTAATGGTACTGGCATTCCCATCGATCATGAGAGGATCAGGCGGCATTTTAGCTGGTCCGATCCAAGTCCTGGGTAAGTCAGTGACCTTGACAAAAGCAAAATGCTTAACAATTAAGCTTAAAAATTTATACTAATTCTATTCAAAAAATAAAATATTCAATGTGGAGAACTTTTAGGTGAAACGCGTTTAAGGTCATCGGCGATCGACGGCATGCACGTTTACTTGCCAAACTCGTTTCTATAAATATCTAGCTATCTGCACTAATAACGTAGAGATACAAAAAATAAATCGAACCATAAGTGAGTTTTTTTTTAAAGAAATCTGGTTTTTTGCACTGATGATGGCTGCAGCTCAAGGCATCACCTAAAAGATCCCTTTGTCTGTCCATGTCCAATGGCTAGTATCTGTGACTCACAGACGAGTTTATTTTCGAGATTTTTGCGGCAACTTTCGCAAGTGTTGTATTGACCGTCTATCTCCTCCCGGAGCTTAGAAGTTATTACGAAACCGTCTTCAAATATTTGCTAAGATATATTTTTTTTTGTTCACACAATCATTTACATTTGTCTGATGTACGACGTATCTATGCCGAAATGTTGACGTGTATCTAGATAGTTTTTTTTGTGCTTCTTATGGAGATGAGAGTGGGATGCAGCGCTGCAATTATATGGTTGCTTGCCACAGTAATGAGCAGAGCAGAGAGGCAGAGTAGTGGCACATTAATGGCATTGAGTGAGGTTTCAAGGTGCTTGAACTTTTTTTGTTTGTATTGTACCTTTTCTCTTCATTAAAGCGATGTTAAATGGATTTTGTGCTATTGGGCGCGATTCGTAAAATTAAATTTTTCATCAGACCAAATGAATGCGAAAAATTGTTATTTGTCCGCCATGGCGGACAGTTAATGAAGTAAATAAAAACATTAAGCTTTGATTAATGGTAAGAATGTTCTGTCATATAAATCGAGTGATTTGCTTTACAAGCCAAATTTAAGAGTAATTGTACGGTGGTTAGGATGCCTTTTTGAGGATAAATTGCCTCATTAACTATTGTTTTGAGAATTAAAATTGTTTCCTCTTACCAAATGTGTCACCTTGATGGTATTTAACGGATCTCCTTGTTGATTAAATAGGTTTGGTAAGCAGGGAACGTGTTGTCGATTAAGTGTTCTATTTGTTAGACAAAATGGGGAACATTTTAATAAAGCAAGTTTATGTTCTAAATTTTGGAGATATTTCCTTACAACTATGGGCATAACGCAGTAGTTTATTCGCGCGATATAACGCTGTTGTTTTTCTATTTTCGGTTAAAAAAAAAAAAACCTGCGGTGAGTGAAGTTTTTTATTGAATATTCGTAGTTACGAATTTATTAGCAATAAACAATATAGAATCACTTTCGGTCAAATAGGCGAACTCCACGGCGGATCAGTAGAAGTAGGAGGGTTATGATCCCTTGTTTTCGGATCATAACCTTACCGAAATAGGAAGAAGAAGAAGATTCGCGTGAAAAATAAGTCATTTCCATAATAATAAAGCATTCTCCGGACAGTAGATTTCAAGTGCAAACCTACGACGACAAGGTGAAAAGTTCTAGGCCTGACACAGAGATATCGTTCCAATAAGTAAAAATTTATGTTTCCTGCCTGGGTGCACTTCTCATTAGTTCGTATGACAAGTTTCAACTTGTTCTCTCAAGTAGTTTGTTTACACGAATTTTTGCAGTAGACGTCTTGCGTGTTTTTCGTTAAAATGGATAAACTTGAACATCGTGCGGTCATAAAATTCTTCGTTTTGGATGGGTTAACCCCTAAGGAAATTCATCCAAAGTTGACAAAAGTTTACGGGAACTCTGCTCCTTCCATGTCAACCATTAAAAAGTGGGCAGCTGAATTTAAACGTGCTCGCACGTCCCCCGAAGATGACCCACGTGAAGGACGGCCAAAAACCGCAACCACACTCGAAACCATCGAAAAAGTGCATGATATCGTGTTGGACGATAGGCGAGTGAGATAGCTGAGGTTGTATGTATATCGGAAGAGAGGGTGCGAAACATCTTGCACAAAAACTTAGGGATGCGAAAGCTCTGCGCAAGATGAATGCCGATCAAAAAAAATGCGCAAACGATTTTCGCGGCAATCTTTGGACCGATTCAATAGGGATCCGACCAAATTTGGGCAGCGATTTGTCACCATGGATGAGACATGGGTCCACCACTACACGCCAGAAACGAAACAGCAGTCGAAGCAGTGGGTGGAAGCCGGTGGTTCAGCGCCAAAGAAAGCGAAGTCGATCGCATCTGCGGGAAAGGTCATGGACAGTGTGTTTTGGGATGCGAAAGGGATCCTGTTAATTGATTACCTTGAGAAAGGCAGAACATTACAGGCGAATATTACTCCAACCTTCTTGACCAGCTGGATGCCAAAATTCGCGGGAAGAGGTCTGGCTTGAAGAAGAAAAAAATCATCTTTCACTAGGACAATGCACCTGTACACAAGTGTGCGTTGGCGATGGGAAAACTGCGAGATTTGGGGTACGATTTGCTGGGCCATCCGCCCTATTCAAGTATTCACCTGATTTGGCACCCTCAGACTTCCATCTGTTCCCAAACTTGAAGAAATTTGTTTCTGGGAAGCACTTCGCATCCAATGCAGAAGTTGAGAGGGTCGTAGATGAATATTTTCACAGCCTTCCAGACTCTCACTTCCGAGAAGGAATACTGATGTTGGAGAAACGCTGGACTAAGTGTGTTGAAGTCAAGGGAGATTTTGTAGAAAAACAAAATCATGTTTTGACTGAAAATCGCAGTCTTTCATTGTCAGGCCGAGAACTTTTCACCTTGCCCTCGTACACACACCTAAATTCCTTTGTAGATTTATATTTACCCAAAGACATTTCTTTTACCATTCGGGTTTGTCTTAAGGATGTATGTTAACATGTAAGAATACTAAGAACCATATACATATGTAAGTCTAGTAAATTTGGTGGAAAGTTTGGAATGGTGTAGTGGAAGTCCTCCACTTAATGGCGCTTCATTTTGAAAATGTATCTTAGGTGATCATATTAAGCCAGAAGGGATCATCCCACCAAGCCTTTTATGTTTGGATATACAAACGATTTTATCTGGCTCTCACATGTGCAGGCATCTAAGAAGAAAGAGGACGGGGCAATGGTGTAGTGGTAACGTCGTCAATTGCCACGCTAATGTTTCATGGTTCAAATGCTGATGTCAGCAAGCATTTATTTACTTCTCATGAAATATAAGTGTAAAGTCAGTCCAATCAATTGCGAAAGCTTGTGTGAACATTACTGCGAAGGCATAACACTGGCAGTAGCTTATATATGACAACGCGTTTTTTTTTTTTTTTTTTTTTTTTTTTGTCGGGATAGGAAACACTCGACTGGAGCACTCAGACACAACTGGTCCATTGTACTGCCAGAGGCAAACCCTGAGTTACCCATTTTATTGGAATTTCCTTGACTTTCGAAGAAAGCCAAGCAAGCACTTCAGTGATGAGGAGCTTACAGTACCAGCACTCACTACATCCGCACCGAAGATCTGCCACCTGATACGAGCAAAGGCCGGACACTCACAGAGATAATGTTCCGCGGTGTCGTCGCCCTCTCCACACGCGTCGCAGATTGTAGTGTCACTTAAGCCTAACACGTTAAGGTGCTTGGCAAAAGCGAAGTGGCCTGTCAAGACGCCGATAAGTTGTCTACAGTTTTTTCTGCTGAGAGACAGCAAGAAAGCCGCTGATTTCTTACAGACGTCCGGGAGTATGCGTTTAGTCAACCTGCAACCTGGAGAGTCATGCCACACACAATTGTGCTCGTGAGCCCTAACCGAAGACGCTGGAAGACCCAACGCGGGTTCGGGACCTGAGAAAGCCTCCTCTGAGCCTTGTCTAGCAATCTCATCGGAGATCTCGTTCCCCAAGATCCCAGTATGACCTGGGACCCAGATAAGAGACAGAGAATTCAGCCTTGCGACCGAGTTCAAAGAGTTTTTGGTTTCACGAACTATTTTGGAAGTGGTTAAAGGGTTAAGCAAGGCCTTAAGCGCAGCCTGACTGTCACTACAGACACAAATGCTACGTCCCTTCCACCTGTTCTTCACAACATAGTTCATGGCCATTAGGATTGCATAAGTTTCCGCTTGGAAAACAGACGCATATTTGTCTAACGAGAAGTGAAGTCTAATGTTGTCGACTTCCACGAAGACCCCAGCGCCAGACCCTTGACTGGTTTTGGAACCATCCGTGAAAATACGACTACATTCCATTCCCGGCTCAGACTCTGACCGAAGCCAGTCCTGGACACAAGGAAAGTCGACTCTGAATTTGCGCATCAGCTGGAGTTCTGGTGTCATTGCATCAGACGGCATATCTATAAGACAGGAGTCGTAAGATAAGTGTCGCGCAAGTTCATCAAAGTTCCAGTGTGGAGTATACCAAAAACCGCCTCGCCTAAGACGATGGATGGCTTTGATAGTGCAACCCATGATATAAGTATCAAGGGGGGGGTAAGTTCAGAAAAGCGTCTAGAGCAGAGCCAGGCGTACTCGGGAAAGCTCCCGAGCAGCCGAGACAAGCCGTTCTTTGGAGTTTCGCGCAAAAGGCAACCACATATTTACGCGAGAGCCCCTTCCACCAAACAACTGACGCATATGCGAGGAATGGTCTTATCATAGCCGTGTAGATCCAGAGAACCTTATTCGGTGATAAGCCCCAAGTCTTGCCAAAAGCACCCTTACACAGCCAGAAGACTGAGAGCGCCTTGGATGTTTTCGACTCGACGTGTTTGGACCAATGAAGTTTCTTATCTAAAATCACTCCCAGATATGTGGCTTCATTAGAAATGCGAATGGTGACGCCTTTTAGTACTGGCTGAGTCAGACCGGTCAAAATCCTCCTTCTCGTAAAAAGAACAACTTCAGTCTTAAGAGGATTTACCGAAAGCCCACTCCTAGTACACCATTCATCGATCATGTCCAGCGCCGCCTGCGCGTTAGCACAGACCGTCGCCAGGCATGGCCCGACAGAAAGTACGGCGACATCATCCGCATATGCCTGAGCGTAGACGTTAGAACTATGGTATTTAGAGTGTTCAACAGAGAGTCGACCACCATGCACCATAACAATGGAGACAGAACGCCACCTTGCGGACAGCCCCTGTTTACCCCTGTCATAACATATTGGCCACAATCCGCATTCACTACCAAAGTTCTATTCATTAGCATTGCTTTAATCCGCAACACTAATGTTTCATCTACCCCGTGTTGTCTGGCAGAGTTGCACAGCAGTCAAAAGTCGCATTGTCAAAAGCACCCTCAATGTCGATGAAGATACCGATCGCGTATTCTCTCCTATCAAGCGCGCATTCAATTCTGGCCACTAGATTTTGAAGTGCGGTCTCACAGGATTTCCCACGCTGATAGGCATGCTGCATCTACGATAGTGGATGCAGTTTCAAAGCAACTTAGCGCACGTGAAATTCTACCAGTCTCTCCATACTTTTCAGTAAGAAGGATGTCAAACTTATAGGTCTGAAACTCTTGGGGAGCGAATAGTCTTCCTTACCAATTTTCGGTATGAAAGCTACTCTGACTGTCCGCCAAGGTGTAGGAATATATGCCAGCGCCAAGCCAGCGGTGAAAAATCTTTTCAGAGTTGGCAATAGCTGATCTATACCCTGTTGCAGCATAGCTGGATATATTCCATCGGTGCCAGGCGATTTGAAACCATCAAAAGATGCCACAGCATATTTGATGGCCTCATCTGTTACCACGGCTGATGCAATATACCAGCTGCGCCGAGTTTTCTGACTTAGATCAAGCTCAGCCTGGGTAAGCGGGCCAAGCTGCGACCTAGTGATTATCCGATTGCCAGGAAAGTGAGTCTCCAGCAGAAGACTAAAAGTTTCCGCTTTCGTCTCAGTAAACTTGCCATCAGATTTTCTCAGTGACTCCGGTTTGGTCGGCTTGCCCCTTTTGAGAACCTTAACCAACCTGCTGGTTTCAGCGAGTGTCTCGATCTTTTCACAAAAATCTCTATAAGAAGCACTTTTCGACAACCGAATTAACTTCTTGTAGTTTTTTGCTTCGATCTAAAAAGATTGCAGTCACCTTCTAAATTTGTCTTGAGTGACCTATTTAGAAGTTTTCTGGATTCTTTCCTAAGTCGCTGCAGTTCCGGGCACCACCAGGGAACCGGAGTTCTGCAGGGGGTTTTTGTCAATGGGCACGTCAGTTCAAAACAGCTGGTAAGGACACTAGTCAGGTTTTAAGCAGCATCCTCAACCTTTCTTTTCGTTCTGAGTTTAGTTGGAGTTTTGACAGATCTGACTAGCTTTTCCTTAAACCGCACCCAGTTGGTTTTCCTCGGATTCCTCCTCTCCTGCAAAGTTATGGCCTCGCATTCGATTTGGAAAGCGATGTATCTATGGTCTGAAAAGGACACCTCCGGCAGTACCCTCCAGTTAGTAATTGACTTGAAATACCTATTAGATAAAGTCAAATCAATTACCTCCTGCCACCTTGCCGTAACAAAAATTGACTGGGAGCCAACATTGTTAATTACCATGCCAGACGATAGTATAAAGTCTAGTAGATGGTTTCCTCGTATGTTGCATTTGCTGCTGCCCCAGACTGTATTCTGAGCATTCGCGTCGCAACACGTGACTAGTCCCATCTCCCGAGTGTCACAGTACTTTATGAGTTCGGCAACCGCCTTCGGTGGTGGAAGCATTACCGAATCATAAGGGAAGTAAGCCGACGCAACGACGAAGGTTTTCCAACTTCCGGTCGTTTCGTAGCTTACAGCTGCAGCAACCAGGTCCTGTCCACAGGATTGTTCAAGCTTGGTTACTGAGAGGAAATTCGGCACAATTAGACAAGCTCTCGGTCTTTCAGATCGCTCGTCACATAGCACCGTTACTCCACGAATACCCCCAAAACCACATATGCGCTTGTTCCGCACGTATGGCTCTTGGAAAGATGTTATGTGGGGTTTTGTACGCACCACGGAAAGTCTGCTACTTAAGAGAGCGGTAGCAGCCTTTGAGTGGTGGAGGTTTATCTGCGAAAATATCAAAGATATAGTCGCAGTTTTATTAGCAGAGGGCACGCACCAGGTGCGCACATGCTTCCGGGGAGGCGAGCGCCCCTACCCGTGGCATTGCCTGCGTCAGCCATTTTCTGTCCGCTAGTGCTGGGACCTTTAGGGGTAACAGCACCAGTATCCATCAGATTTTGTGCGCAGATAACCGCACCGGTAAGAGTGTACCCGGCAGAAGAGCGCGCATCAGATGCGCACACGCTTCCACCAAGAAGAGCAGGCGAAACTTGCTCCGTCAGATTGGACCTGTTCGAGCCGACCGAAAAGGAGCCAGCGTTAGGTCTGAGGGATTGATCGGCTCTAGTTGGAGTACTTTCTGCCGACCTAGGCTTCTTTCCTGTCGCTACTGAAGGATGACTGCTTTCGGCGCTTGCGCCGCTTCATCGCTGCCTTCCTTCTTCTCCTTTTCAGTTGACTCTTAGTCAGGAGCCCATCGGAGTGCGCCGCTTCGGGAGCTCGTTCAGCCTTATTGGTTTCCCGAGTCAAACCGTCACCGACACAACTTCGACTAGCTACCCTTCTATTGAGATAGAGATTAGACGTTCCAGCCGAAGCCTTTCCGCCACTTTCTTTGCCATTCCAGCCCAGTCTACCAAACGAGTCAGAGACAGAGCTGCAGGAGTCTTCTGAAACAAGCGTCGCTACTACTTCTGATTCAACGCCAGAGGCGGGGGGGTAAAGGTATGGTGGTTGGGACCTCCAGAATCCTCGTCCCGGCCGTAGTCAAAAAGACCACGGGTGGATTATCGTTTTCACGAGTACCACCTGGAGTAGATACCGTACAAGTTTCTTCCATCATACTGCCAACAGGTTTTGCGTCACAGTTAAGACGTCTTCAGCCTTTAGTTCGATGTCTCACCTGGGGTCCTTTCGGACCCTTAGGGTCATTGACTCTTAAGCCGTTTCGCCACGTCAAGGCAGCTGAAGAATGGGAACGGGTAAATGACAACGCTTACCGGGAAAAAAATACTGTGAATCAGAAGCAAAGATCAAAAATAACAAAAATCTCCCCAGTTATTTGAACGCCACCCCCGGAGTTTCTCTGAAATATAAGAAACTTAGCTTCAAACCACTACACCAAATCTTTCTGTCTATCTCTCTATCTATCCTTTCCAACGCCCGCACTGTTAAAAAACATGTTAAGGGTATTCATAACCCCTTTAGTGCGCGCAAATTATATAAAAGAACAAAAAAACGGGGCCTTTCAGTCTAATACTCAATCCGGCTCAAGGCTTTTGGGGAACGGCATTCTTGTTTGGAAAATAAATAAATTAATTAAAACAGGAGCAAACTTTTGGGTGAATTTACGAACCCAGTCAACGAGAGCCTCAACAAAAATCATCACATTCTGGCTATGTTCATCGATTTGAGTAAAGCTTTTGACAGGTTATACCGTCATAAGCTGTTGGAAACTACATGTAAATAGGATGGGAATAGAAGGAATATTGCCCTGTACGCCTATGATACAGCATTTATTAGTGAAACATCGATCCCTAGATACCGCTAGGCAAATAATGTGGGCAGAATTCGTCCAAGCTGCAGGATGGTATCAAGTCAATGGGCTTTTCATAAAAGTGTCGAAATCGAAATTGATAGAATCACAGCTTCGATATGGCTTTCTTGCATGGGTGGGGCAGCAAAGAAACTGAAGAATACTTGAGAAATTTCAGAGCAGAAAGTAGTCGATAGCAATGCATTAAACATTCTCCACGTTTCGAATATTTTCAATATGGCAATTGTTCTAAAATATGATGACAACAGCGTACGCTTTACAACGCGAAAATGTGGGTGGTCATAAGGAAACGTGTCGCAGAACAGTTGAGAAAAAATCAAGGTCTTTAGGGATTAAGTGGAGAATGCTCAAACGCATTGTAGAACTCGAAAAAGATGGTGCGCAGGCGTTGTTAACGTCCTATGCACATCGAGACATGAAACGAATTAAGTAAGTTTACAAGGCCCAGCATCTGCAACATGTACCTCAAATCTTTAACAGAGAAACATATACTCTTATGTAGTGCCAATTCTCCTCAGAACATTTTAATAAAACATTTTCTTTCATTATCGGTGGACGCCGTGGCGTAGTGGTTAGTGCGTCGGACCACTGCGCATGAGGTTCCATGTTTGAATCGCAGAAAACACCAACACATTTTTTCACGGCCCCACCTCTCGCGAACGTCTGACAAACATCCGAGAGTATTGTTGTCATGAGAAAGCTTCTCAAAAATAAATTGCCCTTCGGATACGACGCTAAACTGTAGGTCCCTTCCATTCGTGTGAAAAATCTAACGCAAACAACACGCGCAGTGTGACCATTAGTTTCTCTCAAAAATATTCCTTTCGGAATATTTATATTCCCCTAAGGTAATTTTATATTCCACTTGGTAATAAATTGTTCTTCCTTTTGAAAAACTATTTCCTGATTAAGGTGTAAGTCCTTTGAACTAGATATGTGTTTTTTGTGTTGAGATGCTGCTTCAAATAAGACTTTTTCAACGTTACTCAAACGCTTTTGGTTGTTTCGGAACCATAGAGAAAGAGAGACGGGAAGAACATCGGTTTGTCCATAAGAAGAAGAAAGAGCATGAGAAGAATATCGAGAATGCGTTCGAGAATATCGAGAGTTTATACTCCAGGAACAATATACGGAAGTTTTACCAAAAGGTAAAAACAACGTGTCAGAGAAGCAATGCCCCTACAGAAACCTGTAGAGATGAAAATGGAAACCTCGTAGTAGAATCACAGTCGGTGCTGAGAATATGGAAAAACTACTTCTGCAGACTGTATAACGGCGATGAAGACCAACATCCCGCTGTCAGGCAGAATGAACCATTCAACATAGATGATGATAGCCAAAATTTCCGTCCACCTGATCAAAACGAAGTGAGGATAGCAATATCCAAGCTGAAATCCAACAAGGCTGCTGGACCTGACGGCTTACCGGCCGAACTTTTCAAGGCAGCTAGTGATGAATTGGTAGAGTGCATACACAAACTCATCTATAAGATTTGGTCAGACGAGTGTATATCTGATGAATGGAATCTCAGCATCCTCTGCCCGTTCCGCAAGAAAAGAGACCCCGTCAACTGCGCCAACTATAGAGGCATCAGTCTCCTCAACATCGCATATAAGGTCTTTTCTGCGATATTGTGTGAACGCCTGAAACCTTTTATCAACAGCCTGATTGGACCCTATCAGTGCGGTTTCAGGCCAGGAAAGTCCACCATCGATCAAATCTTCACACTTCGGCAGATCCTGGAGAAAACCCAAGAATTCCAAATCGATACTCACCATCTCTTTATCGATTTCAAGGCCGCCTATGACAACATCTATAGAGAAGAGCTTTATAAAGCCATTGACATCCCTGCCAAACTTGTTGGTCTGTGCAGGCTGACGATGGAGAACGCTCGCTGCTCCATCAAGGTCGGTAATGACCTCACCGAGACCTTCGATGTCAAAAAAGGTTTTAGACAAGGTGACGCGCTGTCATGTAATATTGTACTTAAACGGATTGTGCGGAACTCACAAGCCAACACCGGTGACACAATCTATCACAAGTCTGTACAACTGCTTGCATGCGCCGATGATACAGACATCATCGGAAGAACTCAGCGGGCGGAAGCGGCCAAAGTGGGTTTAGCGATGAACGAGGGCAAAACCAAGTATATGCTGTAAACAAGAAGGGAAAGCCAACACCGACGAATTGAACAGAACGTCACAGTGGGCAGCTATAACTTCGATGTAGTATGGGAATTTGTCTACCTTGGCTCTGTAAATTTTGCGTTACATTTTACTCAGAAGTGTTCGAATGTTTGAGGATTAGGGTCCGCCGCATCCGAAGGGATATCGCTGATACCTAGATAATCCATCACGACAATGTGCCCAGTCACACGTCGCTGATTGTGATGGAGGCACTGCCTAAACACAACGTAGCAACGCTGTCCCAACCACCCTAGAGTCCAGATTTGGCTGACTCCAAATTCTTTTTGTTCCCTCGGATCGAAAGAAGCCTGAAAGGACATCGTTTCGAGACAATTGAGGCGGTCCAAGCGGCTTTGATGGGGTGCCTGAACAGCCTTGCGGCTGCCGACTTTCAGGCGCGTATGCAAAATGGGGAAGGTCATATTTTGAAAAGTTCTAACTCAGTGTACATATGAGTATATCTTTAAATTTATTTTTATGCCGACACCGACAAAGCACTTCAGCTCACTGAACACAACCATTGTAGACAGACTTGTTGGATATTATGACAAAAACTTGTTGCCACCTTTGGCAATTATTAGTAATTATTTTCAAGTAATTAGATCATTCATACTAAACCAGTTCAATTATTTTCAAGTTCTAAGCCATAGTTTGATTCATAATTAACTATACAATTCAAGATGTACAAAGATAAAGTTGATAACAGGCATCACATTTAAATGACATTGCTAAACCATAAATTTACATGTCTAGTTAAAACCCCACAAGCAAAGGAAAACCGGACTAGAATCATCCAACTCATCGGCTATTGCCATTCAACTTCGCGTATACAAGTTATTCAAGGATAAAGTACAAGACTGGGTCGCAGGTACTTGCATCTTAATATCATGTGCTGCTATGTTGCAATTTATTCAGAATTGAAATTCTAGAATTTTGCGAAAAGACCAGCTTCGTTTTTGGGTAGAAAAAAAATTCAAAAATTACAACGCGATATCCATGAGTATATCATATCTTGCTTGGAGCAGTTAATTCGACTCGATTATCGTGTGGGCATTACCGGGGGATGAGAAAGTGCGCGACGGCATCATTAAGAACAATGCTTAATCTCACGCCATTACTCCTTACAGTGTAGGAAGAATCTTTGTTGAGTGGTCTTATGCTGCCTCAGATACAAGAACTGAAACCCGGCTACCTTAGAGTCCTTCTGAGTATTTTGAAAAACATCCAAAACAACCTAATCTTGAAGATTCCAGATACGATACGGAGATTTCGGTTCGAAATTCGAAGTGATCATTTTTGACCGACAAGAATGAAGAAACAAAGGTTTTAACACAACACAAATCTGGTACACAGATGGCTCCAAATTGGAAAATGGCAGTACCGGAGCTGGGGTCTATGGTCCCAACTTTGAGCGCGCCGCAGCGCTTGATAAATCTCCTACCATCTTCCAAGCAGAGGTTCATGCGATAGAACTATGCATTCGAGAATGCCGGCGGAGAAAAACTACCGAAACCCGTATCTATATCTATTCGGACAGTCAGGTAGCCCTTAATTCCTATACGACAGAGTCAAAGCTCTTATGGGACTGTCTTGACCTCCTTGATAGCGTCGCGTCTACAAAACAGGTTACCATAAGATAGATCCCTGGACATGAAGACTTTTAGGAAAACGAACGAGCAGACCGTCTGACGAGGAGAGGCGGTGGGCACCCACTCATCGGCCCTGAACCCTATTTCGGGTACCTCCCAGTGGTATCCACGCCACAATTACACAATGGGAAGTTAAATGACTCGTCGACCACTGGAACAACCAAAGGGGCCTAAGACAAGCGAAAAACTTCATAAGCCCCAACAAAAAAAGAATAAGAAACCTACTAGAACTCAGTTAAGATGATTTGCGAACTCCAACGGGCTACCTAACTGGATATTGGCAACTTACACTTAATCCTATATCTAAGCATCAGTCGCACCATTCTATTTCTAATCCCCTGCCCTCCAATCCTTCTTAAAACTCTAATTGGACATTCAAAATGGGTTTATTTCCTAATTTTAATTCTGCTACAAATTTTCCTAACTTTAGGTGAGTTTCATTCGACGTCCCACCTGTCCCCTCTCCCTTACTGAACGCTAAGGACACCCCCAGCTGACTACTCTAATTTCATCTATTCCCACACTCTTAATTCTACTTCCTCCTCATCGTCAGCCCCACCCAACTCTTCTAACCTTTCATCTTCAAATGCCAGCGCCACTAACTCTGCCACCACATGGGCTGCCTTCTTAGATCCGTTGCTCCCACCCACTGTCAAACTTACGAAAGAGTTTGCAATTGCCGGCGATGATAACCGCTTCGTAATCTCACGTTTAAGAGATCGTAAAATTTTTTTGTAAAAAAGTCGATTAGCCTGAGTCCGTTGTCGGATGTGATGTCGTGCAGGCTGTGCTTTCCGACCACGCTACTAAAGATGTCCTCGCTTCCTAGCTTTGCGTTGAAATCACCTAGGATAATTTTAACTTCGTGGCTAGGGCATTGCTCATACGTCTTGTCCAAGAGCTGGTAGAAGTCATCCTTTGTCGCGTCGTCCTTCTCCTCATGAGGGGCGTGAAGGCATATTAGGCTAATGTTGGCAAATTTAGCCTAGATACAGATAGTCATAAGGCGCTCGTTCACATGCCGGAAACTCAAGACTTCTTGCCTAAGTCTGCCTCCAATGACAAATCCGCACCCGAATAGACGCTGTCCTTTTTGTCTGTAGCAATCGCCGTAGTAGATGTCACAGTTTTTCATACTCCTTTTGCCCGGCCCATCCCATCGCACTTCTTGGATGGCGGTAATGTCTGCTTTGAGACACTCTAGGGCCTCCGCAAGTTGTTCGGCTGCACGTGGTTTGTAGAAGGACCTAACATTCCACGTGCAGACACGAAGATCGTTGTCCATTTTACGTTTGCTTGTGTCGTCAACAGTAAATTCATTCGTATCCGAGGCTGTTGGTTGCTTCATAACCGAAGGTTTTTTACGTGGTAGGGAAGTTAACCCGACGGCACAACCCCCAACCTGGAGGACCAGATCCTTTTTTAGCAACCCCTAGGACGAGGGGCCGGATACACCGATGTCAGTAACCCACTTCGGGGATATGAGCGCTGCCGTTAGCCCATTAAGGGTTCATCCGCCACCATCTCTTTTTCAATACCCTGACGTAGCATTGAAAATCTTTACAGACCTCAGCTTCAAATATGTCGAAGTAGCTCCGGTAAGGTATCCGCTGGTCTGTAGACGTCACCGTTGATTCCATCGGAAGAATTCATCCGCCGCACGTCCTCCTTCTGAGGACCTCTTGCTGGACTTCTAAGACGCATATTTCAGCCAATCAGGTCAACAAGAGATGCCTTGTCCGGCTAAACATATGCGAGCTGAAGTTCACCCAGATGTGCTTACGCAGGTCCGACATATATCGTCAGACTCAGCATACGCTCATCGTTAGTTCACTATCAGATAGCTACTCAGCGGGCACCACGGGGAGATGATGATGCGATTTTGCCCACCTCCATGATAAAGATGATTCCGTCTGTATTGATGGAAAAACCAATACCAATATTAAGGTTTCCATCTCTCAGGAGGGCCTCCCTACTGAAAAGAACGCTCTGATGAATATATTTGTTCAGTTCCATGAGAGTCTCAATATACCACCTTTGCATGTGACTAACGATCTCTCGTCTTTCGCGTCTTACATCAGTTCAAAACGTAGGTCCCACCTCCATAGAACACGCGCCGATCATAATAATTATTTTCGCCCCTAATCAGTCTCACTCTCCTCCTCTTGATAAAGTTTCAACTCAAAGTATCCCTAACGTTTCCGTTATGCCGCTCGAATGCTTGTCTATTTATTACCAGAACGTGAGAGGTCTGGGAACTAAAACCTCCGCCGTATTTCTTAACTTCCCTACTTCCCTGCTTCCCTACGATATTTTCGCTCTCACTGAAACGAATTTATGTTCTAGTTTTATGAGTAGTGAGCTATTTTCCGCTGATTTCATTACCTTTCGAGATGATGGAACGGAAAGATGACGATTCCTTTGGTCGTGGATTTCTTTTGGCGGTACATAACAGCTTCGACTCAACTTTCGTTAAATCCTCGCCTACAGCTGATTTCGAATATATTTGCATCAAAAACAATTTTCCAAGCCTCTATATTCTGTGCTGCTATATTCGCCCTTCTCAGCCAATCCAGGGCTACCAGCTTGCCGTAGATGCGATTGATTCTTTATTTGACGTTATTGACCCCTGCGATGATGTCATTATCCTGGGAGACTTTAACTTTCCACATCTCCAATGGGCCAAGTCTGAAGATAAAAAACAAATATTTGGCGCAACAGCTCTTTAAAGTGCCAGGGCCTAGCTTCTCGCAACCACTCATGTTGTGTGCGTTATATTTTTTACACGAATGGAAGGGACCTACAGTTTAATGCCGAGTCCGAACGGCGATTTGAGAAGCTTTTTCGTGACAACATTACTCTCGGATGTTTGTCAGACGCTCGCGAGAGGTGGAACCGTGAAAAAACTTTTTGGTGTTTTCTGGTATTCGAACTTGGAACCTCATGCGTAGTGATCCGACACACTAACCACTTACGCCACGGCGCCCCCAAGTCTGAAGATGAGTCCCATTTTGTTGCTACAAACCCTACCACTGAAAAGGAAGCCCTCTTCATCGATTGTCTCTCTGATTCTGGCCTTTTCCAAATAAGTGGCATTACGAACAACTTAGGCAGACAACTTGACCTGATTTTCTCAACTGATGCCTCCAATTCCGTCGTTACTGCAAGCAACCACCTTCTCTTCACATTAGACCGCTTCCACCCACCTCTTTTAGTAACGTTTTCGTATGACAATTTAAGAAAAATTCCTCACTATGAGAACTCATATAGCTTTAATTTTCGTAAAGCTGATTTCGTTAAGCCTAATAATCTTCTCAGCAACATTAACTTTAGTCCTATCCAAGTTGACAGCATCGACAACGCTGTAGCGTATTTTTATGACCAAATTTTCACTTGTCTCATTCAATCTGTCCCTTTTGTGTCTCAGAAGAACTTTACCTCAGCCCCGCCATCGTGTAATAAAGAGCTCGCCTCGTAACAAAAGGAACAAAATTTGGCAAGCACTCATCAAATATCGATCTGACTCTGATTTTTCCTATTACCAGCACGTCCACTCCCAATTCTCTGAACTCTCTGAATATCTTTATAGGGAATATCTTGACAGAATGCAAATGTTTCTACCACTTCATTAAGCCAAACGGAAATCCGATAGCTATCCATCTACTTTGAAACTTGCACAATCACAATCGCAAACCTGTTTGCTCATTTTTTCAGCCAATCATTTACGGATAACGTTAATCAACTTGATCATAGCTACTTCCGCTACTTAGGCAACTGTCCCCAAACCTCCTTAGTCACCATTGTTATAACCCCGGCGTCGCTATAAGATAAGATTAGCAAACTTAAGGACGAATACTCCCCCTGGGCCTGATGGCCTGTCCGCTACAGTTCTGAAAAAATGCGTGAATTACTATACTTTTCCAACTATCTATTTCGCAGGGAGTTTTCCCCGAAATCTGAAAAAATTCGTATATAATCCCTACTCACAAAAAAGGTTGTAAAAGTGAAATTCCCAACTACCGCTCCATCGCTAAACTGTCCTCCATACCTAAGCTCGTTGAATGCATTGTTTAGGACACAATGTTTTTTCACTGTAAGGTTATCCTTTCACCGAACCAGCATGGATTTCTTAAGGGCAGATCAACAACCACTAATCTTACCGAGTTTGTATCTAGCACTCTGTGCATTTTGGAAGTTGGTAATGAACTTGATGTTCTTGCCACCGACTTCAGCAAAGCCTTCAACAAAATTTCGCATGCAATCATTCTCTTCAAACTTAAAGCTCTTGGTTTTAAATCGGGCTTTATTTCATGGATTAAATCTTACTTGGAAAAATGCTAGTATATAATCCTCTTCAGGTCTTCAATCTCTGATCCTTATAAAGCAACATCGGAAGTCCCTCAAGGCAGCCATCTTGGCCCAATGATCTTCATTTCCACAATAAACGATGTCGACTGTATCATCAACGATTCCCACCTTTCTATATACGCTGATGATATGAAAATCTTTAGACCTTTCATATATCATCCCGTGCCGACTCTCTCTCTGTGCAAGATGATTTGAACCGATTTTCAGTCTGGTGCCGTAATCATTTTTTAGAGCTCAACGTCAGCAAGTGTCAAGCTATTACATGTTCCCGTAAGCGCATCCGACCATCCGCTAGAGTCTACTCTATTTGCGGTGAGCCTATTCCCTCTGTCTCTTCACTGCGCGATTTGGGTGTTATCTGTGATAGGGAACTCAACTTTCGTTCCCATATTGATAACATTATCAACAGAGATAATTCTGCGCTCGGTTTCGTTAAACGATGGTCCAAAGAATTCTCAAGCCCTTATGTTACAAAATCATTATACATCAATTTCGCCAGACCCCTCCTTGAGTAAGCTTGCCAGGCATTGTCACCTTACTATGAAATCCATATCTTGCGAATCGAAGCCGTCCAGAGGCTCCTTCGCTTTGCCTTACGAGGTCTTCCTTGCGCTGATAGTTACAATTTACCCCCTTACGCGAACCGTTTGAAACTAATCAATTGACAGTCTCTCGGTAAACGTCGGTAAGTTGCTGACATCTTGTTTATTCATCAGTTATAAGCTGGTAACATTGATTCCCCCGCGCTGCTACATCTGATCTCTTTCAACACCAACCCACGCAACCTCAGATCCTCACCTCTCTTTCGTCTTTCTCCTCACCGGGCCAATTATGGATATCATGAGCCAATGTCCACAATGCTCCGTGGAGCTAATCACATTCAAACTATTTTTGACTTTCACACTAGCAGATCCTCCTTAAAAAACGCCCTTCAATCCCATAGTTCCTCCTGATAGTTTTTAAGCTTTAGTTTAAGTCTAGTTAAGTTAAGTTAAGTTTAAGTTAGGTTAAGCGCCAATTTTGTTAGTTTTAAGTTTAGCTTTAAGTTCGCTTGCATTTAGCTTGAATAAATAAATAAAAACCTCTACGTACCATCTGAATAAAATAAAATTATCAGATATAGCCATGTGCAGACTCTGTGGGGAACAAAAAGAAACAGCAGAATACATTTTTTGTGAATGCCCAGGGCCGCAAGGAAACGGTTACTCCATCTATCGCGGGTCTCTAGAGGCACAGCGGAGACCTGAAATCTGGAGCTCAAGACATAATTTATCACACTAATGTGGGTCCCCGGTCACAAAGGTATCCCTGGTAATGAAGCGGCTGATAAGCTTGCCAGACTAGGTGCCCAATCACCTTATATTGGACCTGAACCCTTCTGAGGTTTACCCACCAGCCATATTAAAATAGAGCTACTTCGCTGTGAACGCGAAGAAATGCTCTCTCACTAGAATTCTCAACCCGGCCTAAGGTATTCCAAGAAATTTATTAACTTCTCAAAAAATAGAACTAGAGACATTCTATCAATGAACAAACAGAACGCTAAGATCCTTACTGACTTCCTAACTGGGCATTGCTCTCTCAACTACCATCTCAAGAAAATGGGACGTGTTCGATCGGATACGTGCCGTCTCTGTCTTGAAGACACTGAAACAGCCCATCACATACTCTGTGATTGCCCGGCCATAGCCAGACTTAGGCTAAAGCACTTTAATAAAGGCGTTACATCACCTTCTGTCGTCACCTCTTCTTCAGCTCGAACTATTCTTAGCTTCTTTAATGAATTTGAGTTCAGCTAGTTGACAAACTCAAAATCAATTAACCAGGGGATAGCACAAAAGATCTTTTTAGGTCGCAGTGCTCCAGGGGTCAGTCTCTGCCTTCCTCCCCATCTACATAAAAAAAAAAAAAAACAAGTGTGGACTGGATCCCTCTTAAGCCTGCTCTAAGTGCAGACTGGGTCACCGCAAGCCTGCCCTAAATGCGGACTGCTACTTTTCAAGCCTGCCCTGAGTGCGGACTGGATCCTTCCCAAGCCTGCTCTAAGTGCGTACTGGGTCCCTCCTAAGCCAGCAATAAGTGCGGACTGCTACATTCCAAGCCTGCCCTAAGTGCGGACTGGATCCTTCCTAAGCCTGCCCTAATTGCGGACTGGCTCCCTCCTAAGCCTGCTGTAAGTGCGGACTGGGTCATCGCAAGCCTGCTCTAAGTGCGGACTGGGTCATTGCAAGCCTGCCCTAAGGGCGAACTGCGACCTACTAAGCGTGGCCTAAGTGCGGACTGGAACCCTTCGAGGCAACATACGACGCACCGAGCCGAACCGGACAACAACTCGTGTAGCCCCGACCCATACCAGAATTAGCCGCAGGATGTCTACACTAGTGTTAAGCTTATATTCATACTGTTAGGTATACAAATTGTTAACTAAGAATTAATTGAATTGCTAAGCTAATCATTGTAAATAACCAATACAAATAGCAATAATAACAATAAAGTACCTTTTTCCCTAAGTCTAGGGTATTCCTTTGGGTTGACCTTGGGGCCGGCGAGCCCTCCTCAGCCTTCGAATAAAGATACCTTCACAAAGTGAATCCGACCAGTCGTTTAGGCATACATATGTACCTACAGACGGAAGACAGGCATGATTTTTGGACACACTTTTCCCAGTTTCTGTATAACAATACGAGTAATACCAATTTTGATCAAAATTTGGAGATCGAAATTTTTTTATGAAAACAATACTTGGCCTTAAAAAACGGCACTTGAATCTGCAAATATATATTACTTGCTTCAAGGCTTATTTAAATAGTGCAAGCGAATCCGATTGAGTCATCGTTGAGTAATTCAAAGTTTAATGTCAATACCAGTCAATACGTTTGAGTCATCGTCGAGAAATTTAAAGTTGGGTTTCAATACCAGTCAATCAAAACCAGTCCTTGCACGAGTCTGTACTATGATCTGTACATCATCACAAACCTGTCTTAGTCAAAAGTGGATTTATCATTCCTGTTATGACACATATTGTTGCACGATGCCTTACGAAAGGTGGTAACCAGCAGATATCAACATTTTACAATGCAGTTATGATTTACAAGGTGCGGTCCAAAGTAAACAGGACTTTTTAAAAATAAGAACAACAAAAAGTTTTTTTTTTTGCAAAATCGATTTTTTTTATTCAAAATAGTCCCCTTTCGACTCAATACAGCGATGTGCACGCTGTAAAAGCATGTCGAATGAGTGTTTTAGATCGTCGGCCGGGATGTCCTTCAGGATGTTGGTACAAGCTTTCTTTTCATCGGCAAATGCATTTTTCCGAAAAGGTAAAAGTCACACTGTCAAATTAGGCGTATTCGGGAAGTGGTTCACAGTTAACATTTTTAGTCGAAAAATTGACCGCAAGTGTCGATCGATGAGCATTGTTGTGCAACAAACACCAAGTTTCTTCTGTGTGATATTCTGGCAGAAAACGATTAATTGATGTTTTTGAGATACTCAATTCAAATTCCATGAATTTCAACGATACCTGCGGTGTATGGAAATACGCCCACTTTTTGGGGGCGTTTTCTTTAAAAACCAGGAAATCATATAACTTCTGGAAAATCGAAGAAAATACGACTAAGTCTTAATTATATAACGTCCACTTTAAGAAAGGTGGGCTTAAAGAGAGAGAGATTAGTTATCAAATGATCGATTCCAGGCGGATTGTAGGTTAGGTTAGGTTAGGTTGAAGTGGCTGCCAGCTGAGAATCACCAACACACTTAGACCAATAATAATAGGTCCATTGTGGATCATGGGAGAACGTTTCTCTCTTCCTACTCGTTAAACCATATTGAGCTTCTTATGAAGCGTAGGAGGCTCTTAATGTCGATGTTTTTCAGGTCGCCTATATCGTTGTAATAGGAGGCTCTTAGGTGAAGCTTCCTTCTACGGGAGAGAGCTGGGTAGAAACAAAGAAGGTGAAGAATGGTTTCCTCCTCTTCTTCATCCATGCACCTTCTACAAAAGTCGTTCGCATAAAGGCTCAGCCTTGTAGCATGCTTGCCTTTTAGACAGTACCCAGTGATGACACCTATTATAGTGCCGATATGCAATCCATTGAGAAAAATCAAATTCTTAGAGTGTTTTAGATCCAGTTTTGGTTGTCGCTAGACATATAGGTCCATTTGTCCACCTAAGATTTGTACTGTCGACAGCATCCAGATTAAGTTTCAGTTTGCAACTAGCGATTGGTATACCTAAGGAGCCTTTGTCCAACAGGATGGGTACAGTTATTCCTATTCTGGCGAGTTCATCGGCTTTATAATTCCCTGGAATTTTTCTATGCCCCGGCACCAAAGAGGTGAATATTGAACTGCTCATCCATCTCCGTAAGAGACGATTGGCAGTCTAGAGCTACTAAAGAATTTATAGAGATCAATTCCAGGGAATTCATTGCTGCTAAGCTGTCTAAAAAGATGCGGATATCTCTAACAGATATCACGTTATTCTTAAGCCAAGATAAGACTTCCTTAATCGCCATTATTTCCGCCTGGAACACGCTACAATGATTTGGTAGAGGGAAGGAGAGCTTAAGATTACGCCTGTCAGAAAAAAACGCCTGCACCAACTCCGTCTTTGGTTTTTGACTCATCAGTGTAGAAGTGGATCGATCCATCCATTCTAAGAATGTATCAGCATTCCAGAGTGATCTGGAAGGGATGGTGACAAGGAAGTTCTTGTCAAAATATAGACGTGGGATGGTGTAGTCCGTGTTTTCGGGAGAGATTTTGAATTTATTCAGAATGGAAGCTTTATGACGAACGGCTGCAGTCGCTGCCATTTGCTTGCTAAATATATCGAGGGGTATCAGATGAAACAAGTAGGCGCCGTGGCGTAAGTGGTTAGTGTGTCGGACCACTGCGCGAGTGACAGAAATACAATAATGAAATAGAACATTAAAAACAATAAAAAATTATATTAAACAGTAAATAGTTGCAACCATGTAGACTAAGAAGATTAATATAACAAAAGCGAGTAATTTCAGTTTAAATTGGAGAAATACGAAAAACATGCCGATTGAAACTGTCTGTATTCGACTTTAGACTTCACCTGGTATGGCAGGTGGTTCCAAAGATTTACAGCATGAACAAAAAACTGTCTACGTGATGTCAAGCAAGTACATATAGACGGTCTTAAAGTTATATAGCGACTAGATCGGGATAGGACAAGCTTATTGTACAGATATGCAGGTTGCTTCTTGTGAATAACTTTGAAGAGTAGAACGCAGGATGGATATTTTAAAAAAATGTTCCAATACGCAACCAATAAGTTTGCGGCGTTCCGTTGAAACATGATCGTACCTATGCAGATTAAACACATACCTAGCAGCCGAATTTAGCGCTCTTTTTAATTTAGAAAAGAAGTGCTGTCACAGTCAGCGAAAAGCTCACACCCATAAGTAATAATTGGCACTTATCGTGCCTTTACAAGTTTTAACTTAATGTCAATAGGTGGACCTGTTTAGATACTTGTGTCACCACGAGGAAGCTGTGGCCCGCTTTTGACAGAGTAAGAACCAATAGACTCATACAGAGGCACAGAAAATTCCTCTCTACTCTAATTGGAGTCATTACGGGGCCTAACACCATGCGGTACCACATGAAAAAACTACGCGTGACTAGTGAAGACCCTTGTAGAGGCTGTGGCGACGAGGAGGCTGAGGAGGACACCGCCCACTTTCTCTGTCATTGCCCAGGCCTCTATCATTTGAAAAATAAGATCCTTGGACAACATTTCTTTGAGGATCTAGAAGAGTTGTCCAGCAGACCAATAAATGACATCGCAAACTTCATCAAATCCTCTGGATGGTTTGTATCTAGGACACAGTGAGTACTTAGTTCTTTCTTTAGGATATTTACAAAGACGGTATTTTTCTATCTCCTTTCCCCCATGGGTATCACAATGGGTCTATGCTGACCTGAGTGTGGTGTGGAGGTTTTCTAGCCCCCTACACCTGCCCACTTACCTAACCTAACCTAACTTAATGTCAATAGGTAATATGGATCTACTAATTGAAAGACCTCTGAGGGATGCATATACTTTAGATACTATACTGTTTATGTGGTCGTTCCAAGTAAGCTCACTATCAAAAATAATCCCAAGGTTCTTTACATGCGTGACATATTCAATATACGTAGAGAGAAGTTCTACTTTAGGAAAATCAAGAAGGTTGGGTTTGTGTTTTAAGAAAGGGATAACTTTGGTTTTGTCTGCATTAATCATGAGTGCATTCTGAGTGGACCACCTAATCACAGAGCGGAGATCCTCATTCAATCTTGCTACTGAATCTTCCACCATTCCAATTGGGTGCTTTTGAGAAGTCAAGTAATGCCAACAATGTCGTTTTATTTTTATCAAAAGCTTGGCGAATGTCATCAGATACTTTTAATACTGCTGTTATACAGCTATGTCCTGATCGGAAACCCTATTGCATAGGGGTTAGTAGCGTTTTAATTTCGACATATTCCCTTATTTCACGACTTACTAAAAATTCGAAGACTTTAGACAAAAATGGAAGAATAACAATGGGTGTGTATTCCGGAGTATTAGCTTTTTTAGGAATAGGAATAATTTTTGCTTTTTCCAGATATTTGGATAGGCGGATGTCATAAGGATGGTATTGAAAATGTGGGTAATATGAGGCAATATTATTGGAAGTAAAATTTTTATAAAATTTGGGTGGATATTATCAAGGCCGACAGATTTTCGTTTTACAGCAAGTATCGCCATTCCGACCGAGTAAACATCAAATCTATTGACTGCGAAAGCTTCTTCACTATCATTTTGTGTCAATGACAAAGGAGAGCCAATGGCTACTGGAGGAAGAGTACTGATAAACTGGTTGTTTAATTCATTTACGTTGATGTCTTCGTCATTAGCCTTACGACTTTTTTTGCATAGTCCAATTTCTCGTACTTGGTTGCACAGAAAATTAGACGATCGATCGGAATTAAATTTATCATTACTTACTTACTTAGATGGCGCTACGGTCCGGGGTGGACCTGGGCCTCAACCAACAAACCTCTCCAGCTAGCACGATTACGAGCCAGCTGCCTCCAGTTGCGCACGCCAAGTTGGCTGAGGTCCCCCTCCACTTGTTTGCGCCACCTACCGCGAGGTCGTCCTCTACTGCGTCGTCCATCCGGGGTGGATTCGAAAACTTTCTTAGCGGGAACGTTGGGCTCCATCCGCTCTAAATGACCCAGCCATCATGCCGTATAGCTCGGCATTGTACCTTCTCCTCCACTCACCGTCTATGCAGACGGGACCAAAGATCGCTCGAAGAACTTTTCTCTCGATATAACCAAGGGCATCCTCATCCGGTTTTGTCAAAGCCCATGCCTCTGCGCCATACAGCAGGACTGGGATGATTAGTGTCTTATAAAGAGTTACCTTAGTAGTTCGAGATATGGCTTTGCTACTCAATTGCAGTTTTAGCCCATAGAAACAACGATTGGCAAGAGTAATCCTTCGTGTGCTCTCCCTACTGATGTCATTTGCGGAGTTCACCATAGAGCCTAGGTAGACAAAATCCTTTACTACCTCAAAATTATATATGTCTATTGTGGCGTTCTGTCCAAGACGCCGATGTTGGGTGCCCTTTTTTGTAGACAGCATATATTTTGTTTTGCTTTCATTGACCGCTAGACCCATCTTTGCTGCCTCGATCTCAATACTCGTAAATGCCCCATTGACGGCCCGCTGAGTTCTTCCGATTATGTCAATGTCATCGGCATAAGCGAGTAGTTGTACAGACTTGAAGAAGATTGTACCTCCGGTGTTGGCTTGTGAGTTTCGTACAATTCTCTCAAGTACTATATTAAAGAGATCGCATGATAGCGCGTCACCTTGTCTAAGACCTTTCCTGACATCGAACGGTTCGGTGATGTTCTTACCGACTTTGATGGAGCAGCGAGAGTTCTTCATCGTCATTCTGCACAAACGGACGAGCTTGGCAGGGATGCCAAGACTAGACATGGCTCTGTATAACTCGTCTCTATTCAGGCTATCATAGGCAACTTTGAAATCGATGAAGAGGTGGTGCGTATCGATTTTGAATTCATGGGTTTTTTCCAAGATCTACCGTAGTGTGAATATTTGGTCAATGGTGGACTTTCCCGGCCTGAACCCGCACTGATAAGGACCTATCAGGTTGTTGACGATCGGTTTTAGGCGTTCACATAATACGGCAGACAGGATTTTATATGCGATGTTGAGGAGACTTATACCTCTGTAATTGGCGCAGTTCAGAGGGTCTCCTTTCTTCAGGATCGGGCAAACGATGCTGAGGTTCCATTCATCGGGCATACTTTCGTCCGACCAGATTTTACAGATGAGCTGGTGCATGCTCCTTACCAACTCATCTCCTCCTGCCTTGAAAAGTTCAGCGGCAAGGCCGTCGGCTCCAGCAGCTTTGTTGGATTTGAGTTTAGATATCGCTATCCTCACTTCATTCTGATCGGGTTGACGGGAATCTTGACTGCCATCGTCACTGTTGAATGGCTCATTCTGCCTGACAGCGGAATATTGGTCATCATCGCCGTTTAACAGTCTGCAGAAGTGTTCCTTCCATATCCTCAGCACCGACTGTGATTCCACTACTATGTTGCCATTTTCGTCCCTGCAGGCTTTTGTTCTGGCTTTGAAACCCTGCCATGTTCTTTTTAGCCGTTGGTAAAATTTTCGAACATTATTCCTGCAATAGAGTCTCTCAATCTCCTCGATCGAGCGCTTCTCATGCTCCTTTTTCTTCTTTCTGAGAAGTCGATGTTCCTCTTTTCTATGCAGCGCCGCTTTGTACGCCTCTTGTTTTGCTGCATGTGCTTGCCGGCATTCCCCATCAAACCAGGGGTTTCGTTGTGGTGGGCGAGAGAAACCCAGTACATCAGAGGCGGCATCTCTGATGGCTTGTTGGCAACGCTGCCACTGGTCTTCCGCATTTGCTGCTGGCGGCATAGGACTTAGATTGAGATCAGAAGAAACACGATCGTCAAAGGTTCTGGCGGTCTCTTGCGATTGTAGCTTTTCGACGTCAAATTTCCTCACAGTATTTCGTTGATTTCGCTCCGTTCTGGATATCCGCATCCGTACCTTGGCTACAACTAGGTAGTGATCCGAGTCCACGTTGGCTCCTAGAAAAGTCCGGACACTTGGAATACTGGAAGAGTGCCTTGCGTCGATCGCAATGTGATCGATTTGGTTGACGATTTATTGATCAAAAGAGAGCTATGTTCCTTTGTGAATATCGAGACGTGGGAACCGCGTACTAGCTACGACAAAGTTTCGCCCCGCTGCAAAGTCTATTAGCCTGAGTCCGTTGTCGGATGTGATGTCGTGCAGGCTGTGCTTTCCGACCACGCTACTAAAGACGTCCTCTCTTCCAAGCTTTGCGTTGAAATCACCTATAATTTTAACGTCGTGGCTAGGGCATTGCTCATACGTCATGTCCAAGAGCTGGTAGAAGTCATCTTTGTCGCGTCGTCCTTCTCATCATAAGGGGCGTGAACGCATATTAGGCTAATTGGCAAATGTAGCCTTGATACGGATAGTCATAAGGCGCTCATTTACAAGCCTGAAACTCAAGACTTCTTGCCTAAGTCTGCCTCCAATAACAAATCCGCACCCGAGTAGACGCTGTCCTTTTTGTCTGTAGCAATCGCCGTAGTAAATGTCGCAGTTTTTCATACTTCTTTTGCCCGGCCCATCCCATCGCACTTCTTGGATGGCAGTAATGTCTGCTTTGAGACACTCTAGGGCCTCCGCAAGTTGTTCGGCTGCACGTGGTTTGTAGAGGGACCTAACATTCCACGTGCAGACACGAAGATCGTTGTCCTTTTTACGTCTGGGTCGTCAACAGTAAATTCATCCGTATCCGAGGCTGTTGGTTGCTTCGTAACCGAAGGTTTTTTACGTGGTAGGGAAGTTAACCCGACGGCACAACCCCCAACCTGGAGGACCAGATCCTTTTTTAGCAACCCCTAGGACGAGGGCCGGATACACCGATGTCAGTAACCCACTTCGGGGATATGAGCGCTGCCGTTGGCCCATTAAGGGTTCATCCGCCACCATCTCTTTTTCAATACCCTGACATAGTATTGAAAATCCTTACAGACCTCAGCTTCAAATATGTCGAAGTAGCTCCGGTAAGGTTTCCGCTGGCCTGTAGACGTCACCGTTGATTCCATCGGGAGAATTCATCCGCCGCACGTCCTCCTTCTGAGGACCTCTTGTTAGACTTCTGAGACGCATATTTCAGCCGATCAGGTCAACAAGAGATGCCTCGTCCGGTTAGACATATGCGCGCTGAAGTTCACCCAGATGTGCTTACGCAGGTCCGAGTGTTCAGCTACCCATATATCGTCAGACTCAGCATACGCTCATCGTTAGTTCACTATCAGATAGCTATCCAGCGGGCACCAGGGGGAGGTGATGATGCGATTTTGCCCACCTAAATTTATCATTATAATAATTCAATTTCGTAGTTCTTATCATACATACAACAAGGTTTCGACTAACTTTATATTCAATATGCATTTCTGTGCAGCGGAATCGTTTCCACCGTCGATATAAAGTGTCCCTTCGCTTAATGGCGCATAATATTTCATTGACAACCAAGCTTAGCTTTTCTGCAAACGTGTTTTACATGGAACATGTCTGTTAAAAAGATACTCAAGACTAACATTCAGGAACTCTACTTGTACGTCAGACGACATATATATATTACTCCACTTAATATTGCTACAATCACAAAACAGATTTTGAACATTAATACTATGGAAATCACTATACTGAACGGGTTGTGAATAACTTCTACGTACATTTACACTGAAGGTGGCAAATACAAGATCGTGATATAGGAAAACAGGCACAGATAGTTGACTGTAACATTTCACAATACTTTTATCACTTGTCAAAATAACATCTAACAAAGATGGTGCACAATTAGGTTTAAAGTGAGTTGGGTCTGTTGTATTTAGAAAAAAAACTCAGAGATCTTATGGCGCTTCTTAATGAGGAGCTAAATGACGTGTTAAGAAGATTCATGTTGGAATCTCCACAAAGAATACTTTTTTGTGTCAAGCAAGAAATTCCTTCAATAATATCGCACACAATACTGGGATGCGTTATATCCGGTGCCATGTAAATTGTACCAATAGCACATTTGTCCTCACCGTTCAGAATTTCAACAAAATAAAATTGGCTTGAATGTGTATCATTAGAGCAACAAAGATGTTTTGACTTAATGGTAATTTTTACGTATATAGCAGCACCTCCACCTATTCTACCATAACGATCAGCACGGTAAAGTTTAAATCCCTTAAACGAGAAAACGTCGATATTTACGTTAGGGTCAAACCATGTTTCGGAAACGCATATAACATCAATCTGACTGTTCTCAAAAATCAACCTGAACTCATCTATTTTATTCACAAGACATCCGAGAGTATTGTTGTCTCGAAAAACTTTCTCAAAACAAATTACCCTTCGGATACAGCACTAAACTGTAGGTCCCTTCCATTCGTGGTGGTTGCGAGAAGCTAGGCCCTGGCACTTAAAGTGCTGTTGCGCCAAACAAAATGTCCAGTGCCAAAGAGGGAGTTGTACGTAGTGCTCCGCTTATGCACAGACAAACTGTACGCTGGACCTTACTTAGATAATCGTGATTTATAGCTTTTTCTAAGGCTGTCCACCAGATATCACCCCGTATGTGATTATAGGTCTAATGACCGAGATGTAGAGCTGTGAGTGATTCGGGGTTGTAAACCCCACCTATTTCCAATAGCTTTTTTGCAAGAGAAAACTGCTACTGTAGCTTTCTTGACTCTTTCTTGGAAATTAGGTTTCCAGCTTAATTCTTTTTGTCCAGGATAAGATCCAAATATTTTGCTGTGTCAGAGAAAGTTAAGCTGATACCATTAATAGAAGTAGGGTAGACGGATTGTAACTTTCAAGATAATATTGCGATGGGCATTCCTTATGTGTGTGCTGCCTCCCAATTGGGCTGATGTGAAAACGCCAAACCACATAGAAATTTATGGTTGACCTTATAAATCCACAAACTCTTCTCTTATGTTTGTAGACACCGCGCTTTCTAAAAATGTCAGTCCTGATTGAGTTCATCCAACACATTGATAATGACTGTGTCTGGAGTTTCAACCAGCTAAGACTGGTCCTCGAGAATATTGAGAATTTATCTACGCATACATACTCGTAACCATTTCTACGGTTATGATTAACGATTGAAATTAATTTTTTCATAATATTGATTGTTAATGAATATTTAGTGTTAAAAAGGTACTGCATGTTCTAACTGAGTTCAATGTCTACCCATTTACGTAAGCATTTAACTTCAAATTGCTTGCCGGGTGATGCGTAACCCAGAAAAAAACTGCTACCTTCTGATGTCAGTTCGATGTATTAACATCAATTTGTACTCCTTCGCTGGAAGGCGGATGTTAGAAATTAGATGCGACTACAATCATGTTGGCCCATTGTGAGTAATAACTATTTGCCATATCTAACCACTCTGAGGTGTCGACAAATTGGCAAATAATACTCGTACAACAAATTTAATAATTTTTATTTTATTATTGCTGAAACCTTGGCAGGGGAATTGTGTTCGAGTTTCAGAATTCTGACCGACTACACAACACCTAAACTGAATTTCACGAATAAGGTTTTCTATTCTTCCCATATCAGACTAACTGCTATCAAAGCCCTTGTTACGGCTACATCATCCTCCAAACTGATGGAATAGTGTAAAGAGGATCTTAGACTTCTCTGGGTTCCTGGCAATAGCAACATAGAGGGAAATGAGCAGGCTGACGAGCTGTCGAGGGGAGGGTCAACCCTTGATGGATCCATCGGGGATGTAGTCTACCTTCCGGTGGGAGCTGTCAAGGAGGAATCTTCTCACAATTTTTGTCAATAGCCAACGAAATGTGGAAGAAGTTGCAGAACAGAAAAGGTCCATTGTGATACCACTGGATCTAACACTCATCGCATACTCAATGACTATTAAGAAAACCAGTTAAAACTTTTTATAAAGAATACTTTTGACGTCTGTGTTCGCCAGGTGGCTGATATATAGAAGAGAATGCCTCCAATATGGAGTAGTCTCCTTTTGGATAGGGCTGGACAGGTGCAGAGGAAATGAAGGATGTTTCATGCTCCTCTTCAGCCGACCTGCTCCTGCAGAAATCGTTTGAAAAGAGTCTAGCCTTTTGGTATATAGACCCATTGGACCGACAATGAAGCTAAAATATGATCGTTTCAGCAAGATTAATCCATTCGAACGTTTCTAATTCAGCCTGGGCCAGATCTGTATGGATGTTTGGCATGCCGTGTCAGCCTCCAATCTGTGATTGGTCTTGCTGATTGCGCCCAGCTTAAGTAAAAGTTTACACATAGCGGAAGGCCTATCCACAACCTACCTATCCGAAGAATTTGGGCGAACTACAACTGGACCAGAATACAAGAGCTACAGAAGAGGAGTCACGTAGATGCCTTAAGAATTATAGCGATTAGTACAGGACACTGGCCAGTTAAGACACATGCTTTTAGATTTGGCATTTCCTTTAACACACTCTGCCGCAGTTGTATTAATGTAAATGAGAAAGAAACTCTTTTCCACTTCTTTAAGCATAGCCAGATGTCGCACAATAGGCAAATCTTTGACAACCTTGAGATGATTAGTTTCTTGAATGCCAAAGGATGGATTCCTTGGAAAACATAGCAAACGCAATCTGACAACCAAAGTCGACATATCCAAAAACGTTGTTGACCTTATCTATGGTATGATCGATGCGAGGGTTCCAAGCCAATTTGCTATCTAAGGTAACCCCTAGGTACTTTGCTATTTACAAAAGTTAGTGGTTTCGCTACAAAGGGAAAGGCGAATAAGAAGGTGAATGTACCTTCTCTGGCAAAAGGCAAAGCCGTTGACTTCCTGAGGTTTGCCAAGAAATCTCATTCCACCATCTCTGTACTATGTTAAAATCATATTGCATCACCTATGAAACGGAGCTTTCAATAATGACTACATCGTTGACATAACCAATGGACTAAATACGTTTACCTTTTAGTGACACCAGTAGGCTGCCTATGATGAGAGAATATACCTATAAGAGAATATAAGCGCGATCATATACTTTTCAGCATTGAGATAATTCAGTTAAAGATAGTCGTGGACTGATTGTGAGGACAATCACACAGCAGGTGACAAATAGATTCAATTTCTTCCTCGTCCCCAAAGCTTCTGCAATAGTCGTTGTATTGTACACTGAGGCATTCCGCATGAATACCAATGGCGTAGTTCCCAGTAATTATACCGAAGATGATCCGTGTGCTATGACGACTAAGTTTCACCAGAGAAGTTGTGGGAAATTTATATAAAAAAATAAAAAAAATAAAAATTTAAAAAAAATCCTACATTACACCCAAGGATAGTTCCAAAAAAAAAAAAGGTTCGAACCCAGGCTGCGGTAAAATTTGGGTTTGTGTCTGGGACGCAAACAATAAAATGTTCCAGAGATCGTATTCAAAAGCTTCTACCTCCCGACTAAGCCTAGGCAAGAACCCCGAGAATGAAAAAAAAAAATATAGGAATATTAGGGAAGAATTCTACTAGAGAGGTAGAGAAAAAGGAAAAGAAGAAAAAAACGGCCCAGTAGACTGTGCACGAGTGTTGGTAGAAAAATGTTTTCTAGTATATAGGAAAACGGATTTATCGGCTGATCAAGATCCGCAACCGAACACCCCGGCGAGAAGCTATAAAAGCCAGGTCAGCTATCCCGTCGAAGAAAGAAAAAAAAAGAAAAGAAAAGAAAACCGAGCCGAAGCTGCCGCTCCGGTGGATGTGGTACTGATTAAGTGCGGGAGAGTGACCAAATTGTTAAAAGAAGAAAAAAAGACACTCGAGGTTGCCGCGCCGAGTATGTCTAACTAGAATTTAACAGAAAAAGTGCGGAAAAGTGAGGTGCTGTATCAATTGTTTCACAAACAAACAAAAAAAGCTAAATCGACAAGAGCGCCAAAACACCAGATTTAACTAAAAACTCTGTGAAATAGTTAAGTGCGGAAGCCTCCGCCAGAAGTTACGACCTCGTAAGCAAAAAAAAAAAAGTGTCATATCCCCTCACCCCGTGTATCTTGGCCTCACCTAAAGATTCCCTTCCCAAAAAAAAAAAAAAAAAAATAAAAAATAAAAATTGTACAAGACAAATCAGTGTCACTCGTGAGACTAGTGCGTCACCGTATGGCGAAATAGCCCCTAGAGGAAAATACCTTCAATTTATCCCCAGAAGCCGCTGAGTTTCACCCTGAAAGAAAAAAAACACTGAAGGTACGGTAGCAGCACATCATCCTCCCCGTCTAGTGATTAGCAGTTTCTTCATCATCATCGGGGGAAAATACCACAGGAAATGCCTGTACTGCCGGATGAATATAGATCCGAAGATTTATATACCTAGTGTCTAAGTATTTTCGTATAAAAAAAAAAAAAAAAAAAAAAAACCAAATAAAAGAAAAAAATATATGTATAGTAAAAGTTCGTGCAATTAACAAAAAAAATTTTATAATTTTTTTTCCCAAGCTTAGCATATATGTATATATCTATGTACAAACCTGCGGTACTTAGACAACAATACCTATGAGAGTCTCGGGCGGAAAGGATGTGCACACCCTCACCTCACCCTTGGAGCACCTTCAAAAATTATCATTCACGTCCATACATACATATATACACCCAAGTAAGAACAAAAGAATTGGGGTAAGTCCAAACGATTAATATTTTTTTTGTATTTGCACGAATAGTAGGTGAAGATTTCTTATTATTTTTTTTGAGAGAAAATAGTATGTATGTATAGTTAAGTTCTTTCTATTAATTTTTTTTCATATACTTCTTATCCATGAATCGCATATAAAAGAAAAAGTTAACATCCAATTTTTTTTTGTAAACTCAAGAGCAAAAAAAAAAATATATATATAAATACATAAATAAATAGTATGTCAATTTTGGGTTACACATACGCCCTGGTAATAAGTTCTTCGAATAATTCTTTGATTTTTTTTTGATTATTATGGTATCCTATTTGTTTTTTTTATTCTTTTTTTTATAATTGTGATTATTTTCATCTCATATTTGATTTTTGATTTATTTCTTAGACGCTTTAGTATCTTCTAGGTATGCTTTTACTTCTCTTCTTATTTTTTTTTTTGGATTTTTGTAAATTAGCTTTAAGCATAAACACCCTCATTTTTGTGACAAATCCCTCCCTCCCCTAATGATATATCGCGAAATAAAAGGGTAGATACTTTTAAATGAAATTTGAGTCTGGCATTTCTCTTGTTGTTGTTGGGTTTTTCTTTGGTCTGGACGTAATTTATACAGGTGCCGGTAATTCATAATTATGGAAGCGTGGTAAACTTTTGGTTGGTGGATGAGATGGGTTGGCGGTGAATTTGCCTAAAGGGCTTGCTATCGATGGGCCGAGTTAGGGGTCTTCATGAGTATCCGGTGATGTGAAGACCACGGAAACATGCCATTGACTTTTAGTCTGTGGTATGTAGGGGTGGGTACACCAGGGGACTTAATCCATCTTAGCTTCCCCTCCCACTTTTGGAACTGTGCCGTATAGTCAGAGCTAGTGCTGCGAGAAGACATATCGGGCCTCATTAACTATCACTTCTACGTAGAAATAACATCTAACTACAGGCATGTAAAATCGTAACCCCCGTTTGTATCCACTACAGCAAGAACCCCCCCCCATCCGGCGAGCTGGGACGAGCCAGAGCTAGCATGCCTACGCTGTAGTGGTGCGAACACCCTTCCACCGATGCTGCCCGGACTGGCCTAAGGAGTCCTGTTGCTTTAGGTCATAAGGGTAGCTATGGAGGTGGAAGGTTCTTTGATCGGAGCCGTGTTTGAGACCTCGTCGAGTTACGTTCGCGGCAGAGGAGGGTAGTGATCACATTGGTTAGCCAGTTGTGTGGGTAACTGGTGTTAGTAGCTATCCCTCCTCTTTTTATTTCGTTACAGGTGGCGCCCAACGTGGGGCCCGATTGTCTTCAATTTGCAGCAAGTAATATCTTTAAAAGTATTGCCGAACATCTATGTGAAGGGTATGTGATAGAACTTTTCTTTTTATATTAGAGTATTATGTTTTCAGTACAACTTTGACTGATCTGTCTTCCGCCTTTTTATTCATAAATCACTGTCTTACATCTAGCAAGCGATAAGCCTCGGCCGGTAGATGAGCGTGAGAAAGCCTTGTCTAAGACTGTTGCGATGCTTTTGGTTGCTAGATATCGGAAAATTCGGTATGCCAGTTAGATTTTTTTTTCCTGTCCTCGTCAGTGAAAACTTCATCCGATGATCATGTTCCTTGGAAATGTGACCAGGTCTGCTGTGAAGTTTTCATTGACTTGATTAACTGTTAGGAAATGAAAAAAGTAGATCCGGTAATGCACGATAGAACTTCTCGTCATCTCGTTGTCAACTTTTCCATTTTCTTTTCCAAGGCGGGAAGATGCTGTTGAATCCAAGATGCGAGTGACCTTAGCCTAGCTGATAAAAGCAAAGCGTAAGATGCATTCGGCCTGTGCATTTTTCAGTGAAAGTCGGTCAAATGAAAAGTCTCTATCATATTCACCTACACGCAGATACATATATACTATACAGATGCACATAGTTCCTTAGTGGGTATTAGTAATCCCCGATGTAAGCCATAGGCACACCAATTACAGCCTGTCTCATTCACCAGTTATGACATACCTATTAACCGAAAGTCGTTCGATTGATTTTCCTGTCGAGGAAGATTTCTGTAGGGAACAGTTTTGCTTAAGTTTGAAGTTTTTGAAGTATTATTATTTTTTCTTTGCATTTCTTTAATTTTCAGAATTCAGTTCTACGGTATAGTTTTTGGTTAGATTAGGATTAGTTTTGAGATTTATTTAGATAAGGTTTTTCTTTTAGTTTAGGTGACGTTCTTTATTTTTTTTTTATCTCTTTTTTTGAAGATATATCTTCCTTGTTATTTTGTGAGATAGAATATTTCACCTGAGTGGGATTTATTTTTTCAACAAATAGCTTCCAAACATGTCGAACCAACGAAATCGCACCAAGCACCGCTACAGCCTAAGAAATAAACATTTTGCAAATCTTTCAATGCACTTGTCAAGCACGAATACCACCAACGAGATAGCAAACCGTCACAATTCGACTCACAACATGGGGGATGCTGCGCATAGTGAAGAAGGAGCTGCGTCTTTGCTGGCTCAAGCCAGCCAGAGACGAAGTACTGGAGCGAAGCCTCGCCTTTCGACCCGTACAGATGGCCAACCGAGACTTGAAGTTGCAGATGTATCTGCTGAGGACGATCAGCTGGCCGAGTACATCCATGAAGTGGTTACCGCTGCAGTAGGGGCAAACAGAGCGGCTGATTATCGCTTTCTGAAGGATGAGATGGAGAAAAGTCGAATCTGTCTTCGGAACGAAGTAGCAAGCATAGTACGCGAAACCCTGTCAGCCGATACTCTCGTCCATCGCCCACGAGCTGCTGAGAACAGACCACCTCCTCAGCCCGTCCCGAGACAATCTCCCCCAACTCCACTTCAAGGTGCGCGCAACCCTTCCTTTGGTCATCCCCAGGACGTTAGTCACAGCGAGAACGCAAATGACTTCCTGAGGCAATTAAACAACATGAGCCTCAATGATCCATCGAGTAACATTGGCATACCTCCACGTGTTTCTGTAGTACCAAGAATCCACCACTTCCACAAATGGGGTATTAAGTTTGACAGTCGTAATATGACAGTCGAGGATTTCCTGTTCAGGTTGGAGCGTCTGAAGATCTGTTACAATGCTAGTTGGGAGGATATACTGTTAAATTTTCACCACTTCGTGAGTGGGCCTGTGGAAAATTGGTTTTGGGTCTATCTAAAAGCGAATCCCACCGTAACTTGGATGACTCTTCGCCTGGCCCTTCTGGATCAATACAGAACTTCAGAACTGTCGCGAAAGTTATCTGACCGATATCAACAGCCGTCGGAATCATTCGACGACTTTTATACGGCAATTCAACAGCTTAATAGTAGACTACGGCTGCCGAAGCAAGACCAGGAGATCATCGAACTGATCAAACAAAATGTCCGCCGACGCATGGGAGAGTTGCTTATAACATTTAACACCAATAGCCTTCCGGAGATGATTTACGTTTGCAGAAACATAGAGAAGTATTTAAACAACCATGACCCCCAAAGAGGGAGGAACACTTTCGTGCCACCCCCACGTAGGAATGTCGTTGCGGAAGTTAACATCGAAGATAGTAGCACAGGGGAAGAATGGGGCCCCAATATCGAGGCATTTCAGCAGAAAAAGGACTCTGACCGGTTCACCTGCTGGAATTGTAAGGCAGCAGGCCATTCCTTTTTCGAGTGCGCTGAACAGCAGAGGAAACTTTTTTGCTACAAATGCGGTCACGAAGACACTACTACTCCGCAATGCCCTCGTTGTTCGGGAAACTACCAGAAGAGCAGTTTAGCGTCCAGGGGAAATTGCTCTATAAGTCGGAACCCGGACGCTCAGTAAGAACAACTGGCTACGACCCTACCCTTAACTTCTCTCAAAGCGCGATCGGCCCTTCTAAAATGACTTCTCCTATACGAATATTAAAACGCGAGTTCGCTTCACCAGATGTGGCTACTTTTCCATCTAAACCCACGGGCGATGCTCTCAAATCAAAGCCTAAAACTCTACATGAACGTCTTGCTAACTATCACGCTGTTCGTAATAGGATTTTTGGTACCCAATTCTGCACAGTATCTGATAAAATAAAAAAATTAAGGAAAAGATTTACTGCAAAGAAACGGATGTACAAGGCGATAGAGGGCACTACTCTCTGTTCCCCGAACGATCCCCGTCCTTATACTACCGTGTCTGTTTTCGGAGAAAGCATGCTTGGATTGTTAGATAGTGGAGCTAGTATTAGTTGCTTAGGAGCAGGTGGAGTAGAGACCCTTCGCCAGAGCAACATCGATTTTACCAAGTTTACTTCGCAGATTAAGACAGCGGATGGGAAAGGGCAGCCCATAATTGGGAAAATCATGGGTGAAATCACCTATAAAGGTGAAACTAAACATCTTCTTTTGTTCATCGTCCCTTCGTTGCAACAAAAACTTTATTTAGGAGTGGACTTTTGGAAGCTTTTCAATATAGCACCGAATATCGTATCGGAGATTTCGAGCGACGTTGTCACTCCAGAACAGGACCCATGTGCCCACGAATTATCAGCAGAGGAGGCCAGAACACTATCCGAAGCCGTCAACATGTTTCCGTCCTCTGCCACTATTGGCTTAGGAAAAACATCATTAGAGGAACATATTATAGACACAGGGGACGCGGAACCAATTAAACAACGTCACTATCCTGTTTCCCCAGCGGTGCAGAAACTTTTATATGAGGAATTGGATCGCATGCTTGAAACAGGAGTGATAGAAGAAAGTTCCAGTGCGTGGAACTCTCCGGTGGTCCTTATTCGCAAGCCCGGTAAGAACCGGCTGTGTTTAGACTACCGAAAAGTGAACCAGGTCACGAAGAAAGATGCGTATCCCCTTCCTCATATAGAAGGATTGCTAGGACGTCTTTCAG
The DNA here is from genome assembly GCA_945910035.1 of Brachypalpus laphriformis. NCBI lineage: Eukaryota > Metazoa > Arthropoda > Insecta > Diptera > Syrphidae > Brachypalpus > Brachypalpus laphriformis. The sequence continues at coordinate 287,973,087 of OX246754.1, forward strand.
AGACGCACTATATTTCTAGTATAGATCTGAAGGACGCCTTTTGGCAGATCCCGCTGGAGAAAGCATCCAGACAGAAGACCGCGTTTACGGTTCCAGGTAGACCCCTCTATCAGTTCAATGTTATGCCCTTTGGTCTTTGCAATGCTCCCCAACGCATGTGCAGATTGATGGACAAAGTGGTACCACATGAACTGAGAGGAAACATCTTTGTGTATCTGGACGACCTGTTGGTAATTTCGAGCACATTTGAGGAGCATATACGAATGCTTAAAATCGTAGCAGACAAATTGAAGGATGCTGGGTTGACGATTAATATTAATAAATCTAGATTTTGTTTTAGAGAGCTGAAATATCTTGGCTATATAGTAGGGGAAGGATGTCTTAAAACAGATCCTGCCAAAATTGCTGCGATTAAGGATTTCCCGATTCCCACAACAGCTCGCCAGGTTAGGCGCTTTTTAGGCTTAGCAGGGTGGTATAGGCGATTCGTGAAAGATTTCTCTTCCCTTGCAGCTCCTCTTACTGATACGTTAAAAAAGGGTAAGAAGTTTGAGTTCCCCGAGATAGCCACTGAGTCATTTAATGCTATAAAAACCACGCTAACCTCAGCCCCCATTCTTACCAATCCTGATTTTTCAAAGGAATTCATCATACTGTGTGATGCGTCAGCTTCTGGAATCGGGTGCGTTTTGAGTCAAAGGGATATGAATGGTAATGAACGCCCTATTTATTATTATTCCCATAAGCTTAATGCTGCCCAACGCAATTACAGCGTTACCGAGCGTGAATGCCTAGCAGCTGTCCTGGGAGTTCAAAAGTTTCGCGCTTACGTAGAAGGACAGACATTTAAAATCGTCACTGACCATGCCAGTTTGAAGTGGTTGATGAGCCAGAAAGACCTTAGCGGTCGGTTGGCTAGATGGAGCCTGAAACTGCAGGCATTTGATTTCGTCATCGAGCATCGTAAAGGCTCGCAGAACGTGGTACCCGACGCCTTATCTCGTGTGTACGAGGTTGATGATTTGCATCTCGAAGCTCCGATGACGAAGGATCCCTCCGATGTGTTGCATATTGATCTGGAAGACCCTAGTTTTCGATCTGAGGGATACCTTGAGATCATTGACACAATCGAAAAGCAAAAAGATCAGCTTCCTGACCTGCAAGTCTCGAATAATTTCGTTTATAAGAAAGTCAGACATTGCACAGGCAATCCACTAGAGGACGACCTCGTGTGGAAACTCTGGGTTCCATCTGAAATGACCGATCGCTTGATCACGCTGGCCCATCAACCGCCTCAAGCCTCTCATGGAGGTATCGCTAAAACCTTATACCGCCTTCGACGACAATTCTTTTGGCCAAATATGGCAAATCAAGTGAAATTATATATTGCGAGATGCGACATCTGCAAGACCACAAAGGCACAGAACAGCATACTAAGACCTCCGATGGGTAAAGCGTTCGTGGTAAATAGACCTTTTCAAATGGTGTATATTGATTTTCTGGGGCCATACCCTCGTTCAAGAAGTGGAAACACCCACCTAATAATAGCTTTAGATCAACTGACAAAATTCGTCCTTATCAAGCCTCTTAGAAAAGCTACAACTGACACTGCCTCAAAATTCCTACATGAACAAATTTTTTGTGTGTTTGGCGTTCCCCAAACTATTCTGTCTGACAACGGAAAGCAGTTCACCAGTACCGAATTCGGTAAACTGATATCAGCGTATGGAATTAACCATATAAAAACAGCGTCGTACTCTCCGCAAGCTAATGCTAGCGAGAGAGTGAATAGATCTATACTAGCTGCTATTCGCTCCTACATAGACCCGGACCAAAAAAATTGGGATGCCCACCTTCCATCCATAGCCTGTGCCCTGCGCACTGCCGTTCACAGCGCAATAGGCATGTCGCCTTATGAGGCTTTATTTGGTCAGGGAATGATAGAACACGGAACAGATTATAAGCTATTAGAGAACTTGAACGCGCTTAACAACTCCGAAATACATCTCGTGTCAAAAGCCTCACAAATGAACATTTTGCACTCTATTATCAAAGAATCGCTGCAAAAGGCACATTCTACATACGAAAATGTTTACAACACTCGCAGCAAAAATCGGAAATTTTCGGTGGGCGAAGAAGTGTTTCGACGTAATTTTATTTTGAGTGACGCAACAAAGGGCATAAACGCAAAACTAAGCCCGAAGTTCCTAAAATTGAGGGTACGGAAGGTGGTTGGCAATAACCTTTATGAATTAGAAGACCTTAAAGGGAAGCGTATTGGAGTTTACCATTGTAAGGACCTAAGACGATGATTTTCCTCTCTTTATTCCTCTCCAGCTAGCTCGTTGTGTGCATGAGAGTCTTAAGATTCTCAGGCGTGGGTCGAGAACTATCATCACCAGTTATTTTTCTTTCCTTGCAGTCGTAGTATATTTCCTTCTTCATTTAGCTCTCCGAATTTCGCAAAATGAATAAGTTTTGTGGGAAATTTATATAAAAAAATAAAAAAAATAAAAATTTAAAAAAAATCCTACATTACACCCAAGGATAGTTCCAAAAAAAAAAAAGGTTCGAACCCAGGCTGCGGTAAAATTTGGGTTTGTGTCTGGGACGCAAACAATAAAATGTTCCAGAGATCGTATTCAAAAGCTTCTACCTCCCGACTAAGCCTAGGCAAGAACCCCGAGAATGAAAAAAAAAAATATAGGAATATTAGGGAAGAATTCTACTAGAGAGGTAGAGAAAAAGGAAAAGAAGAAAAAAACGGCCCAGTAGACTGTGCACGAGTGTTGGTAGAAAAATGTTTTCTAGTATATAGGAAAACGGATTTATCGGCTGATCAAGATCCGCAACCGAACACCCCGGCGAGAAGCTATAAAAGCCAGGTCAGCTATCCCGTCGAAGAAAGAAAAAAAAAGAAAAGAAAAGAAAACCGAGCCGAAGCTGCCGCTCCGGTGGATGTGGTACTGATTAAGTGCGGGAGAGTGACCAAATTGTTAAAAGAAGAAAAAAAGACACTCGAGGTTGCCGCGCCGAGTATGTCTAACTAGAATTTAACAGAAAAAGTGCGGAAAAGTGAGGTGCTGTATCAATTGTTTCACAAACAAACAAAAAAAGCTAAATCGACAAGAGCGCCAAAACACCAGATTTAACTAAAAACTCTGTGAAATAGTTAAGTGCGGAAGCCTCCGCCAGAAGTTACGACCTCGTAAGCAAAAAAAAAAAAGTGTCATATCCCCTCACCCCGTGTATCTTGGCCTCACCTAAAGATTCCCTTCCCAAAAAAAAAAAAAAAAAAATAAAAAATAAAAATTGTACAAGACAAATCAGTGTCACTCGTGAGACTAGTGCGTCACCGTATGGCGAAATAGCCCCTAGAGGAAAATACCTTCAATTTATCCCCAGAAGCCGCTGAGTTTCACCCTGAAAGAAAAAAAACACTGAAGGTACGGTAGCAGCACATCATCCTCCCCGTCTAGTGATTAGCAGTTTCTTCATCATCATCGGGGGAAAATACCACAGGAAATGCCTGTACTGCCGGATGAATATAGATCCGAAGATTTATATACCTAGTGTCTAAGTATTTTCGTATAAAAAAAAAACCAAATAAAAGAAAAAAATATATGTATAGTAAAAGTTCGTGCAATTAACAAAAAAAATTTTATAATTTTTTTTCCCAAGCTTAGCATATATGTATATATCTATGTACAAACCTGCGGTACTTAGACAACAATACCTATGAGAGTCTCGGGCGGAAAGGATGTGCACACCCTCACCTCACCCTTGGAGCACCTTCAAAAATTATCATTCACGTCCATACATACATATATACACCCAAGTAAGAACAAAAGAATTGGGGTAAGTCCAAACGATTAATATTTTTTTTGTATTTGCACGAATAGTAGGTGAAGATTTCTTATTATTTTTTTTGAGAGAAAATAGTATGTATGTATAGTTAAGTTCTTTCTATTAATTTTTTTTCATATACTTCTTATCCATGAATCGCATATAAAAGAAAAAGTTAACATCCAATTTTTTTTTGTAAACTCAAGAGCAAAAAAAAAAATATATATATAAATACATAAATAAATAGTATGTCAATTTTGGGTTACACATACGCCCTGGTAATAAGTTCTTCGAATAATTCTTTGATTTTTTTTTGATTATTATGGTATCCTATTTGTTTTTTTTATTCTTTTTTTTATAATTGTGATTATTTTCATCTCATATTTGATTTTTGATTTATTTCTTAGACGCTTTAGTATCTTCTAGGTATGCTTTTACTTCTCTTCTTATTTTTTTTTTTTGGATTTTTGTAAATTAGCTTTAAGCATAAACACCCTCATTTTTGTGACAAATCCCTCCCTCCCCTAATGATATATCGCGAAATAAAAGGGTAGATACTTTTAAATGAAATTTGAGTCTGGCATTTCTCTTGTTGTTGTTGGGTTTTTCTTTGGTCTGGACGTAATTTATACAGGTGCCGGTAATTCATAATTATGGAAGCGTGGTAAACTTTTGGTTGGTGGATGAGATGGGTTGGCGGTGAATTTGCCTAAAGGGCTTGCTATCGATGGGCCGAGTTAGGGGTCTTCATGAGTATCCGGTGATGTGAAGACCACGGAAACATGCCATTGACTTTTAGTCTGTGGTATGTAGGGGTGGGTACACCAGGGGACTTAATCCATCTTAGCTTCCCCTCCCACTTTTGGAACTGTGCCGTATAGTCAGAGCTAGTGCTGCGAGAAGACATATCGGGCCTCATTAACTATCACTTCTACGTAGAAATAACATCTAACTACAGGCATGTAAAATCGTAACCCCCGTTTGTATCCACTACAGCAAGAACCCCCCCCCATCCGGCGAGCTGGGACGAGCCAGAGCTAGCATGCCTACGCTGTAGTGGTGCGAACACCCTTCCACCGATGCTGCCCGGACTGGCCTAAGGAGTCCTGTTGCTTTAGGTCATAAGGGTAGCTATGGAGGTGGAAGGTTCTTTGATCGGAGCCGTGTTTGAGACCTCGTCGAGTTACGTTCGCGGCAGAGGAGGGTAGTGATCACATTGGTTAGCCAGTTGTGTGGGTAACTGGTGTTAGTAGCTATCCCTCCTCTTTTTATTTCGTTACAAAGTGGATATCTTCTTGCTGAAGACCGGTCATAGCGTCCTGGCCGTTGTCATGTGCACATGTGTCCAGATGAACTCAGCGTCGGATAGCTCTATTTTCTTCCTTATAAGTCTAATTGGGTTCACTACATAAGGGATAGCTGACCCCCTTATTGCAAGTTCATTAACTCTTTCGTTTCTTTCGATATCCATATGCCCTTATACCCAGCAGAGGGTACCGCATAGGCTCTAGATATCTCGTTTAAAAGCGATTTGCAGATCTTCACAAGCTTCGATCTAATTATCTAGTTATCTTTTCACCAACAATATTGCTCTCGTGTATAATTTCCGTAGCCTGTATAATGGCTGTGATTTCGGCCTAAAAGACACTGCAGTTGGGTTTATTTTGAAGGAATGGTTTATTCTTGGGCTTCACAATAAACTCCAGCTACCGTGGTGCAACAGCTATTTAAGTGCCAGGGCCCAGCTTCTCGCCACCACTCATGTTGTGTGCTTTATATTTTTCATACGAATGGAAGGGACCTACAGTTTAGTGCCGTATCCGAAGGGCAATTTGTTTTGAGAAGCTTTTTCGAGACAACAATACTCTCGAATGTTTTTCAGACGCTCGCGAGAAGTGGGACCGTGAAAAAACTTTTTGGTGTTTTCTGGGTTTCGAACTTGGAACCTCATGCGCAGTGATCCGATATACTAACCACTTACGCCACGGCGTCCACGTCTGTATCTGCTACTTTTATTTTGCGCAGATAGTACCTGCGGGGGCAATGACCAGTCAAGTAACTTGTTAACGTCCTTAAGTCTGCTTTGCTTATCTCTTGAATTTTGCCCAGTACTCTGTATGACGCTCAGCTTTCCATTGTTTTATTTCTAGGTTTGTGTTACTCCGTGTAACTACAAAACAGGGTTCAAGACCGAATAGTGGGCGGCTAGCGCCTCTTCTCGCTAAGCAGTCCGCTCATTCATTGCCCTCAAAGCCTTCATGTCCTGGTATCTAGGCCAAAGTGACGGTGTTTTTCGATGCGAGATCTTTGAGTAGATTTAGACAGCCATACAAGTTTGGATTCTACTGTTTAGGATTACAGTGCCATAAGTGCTGCTTGGCTGTCCGAGAGGATGTAAATACGGGTGCCTTCGACCCTTCTTCGCAGACATTCTCGTACACAGAATTCGATTGCATGGACTCCCGTCTGAAATTCTCTTGGTGACTTCCCAAGCGCTGCTGCACGTTGGATCTTGTGTCCATAAACCCCTGCGCCAGTGCTACCGTTTTTCTATTTGGAACCATCTGTGTACCAAGTTTGAGAGTTTGATAAGACTACAAGCCCTTGATTCTTCCTTGTGTGGCGGTCACCTATGACCACGTTGAATCTTCTGGAGAGCCGGTATTTGTTGAGCATGGTATCTGGGATCTTGAGAGTAGAGTCATTTTGAATGTATTCCAAATTATTATATTAACCGTCGATTAATAGGCTAGTTTCTTTTTCTTGATACTTACTTAGGTGGCGCTACAGTTCGGGGTGAATCTGGGCCTCAACCAACAAGCCTCTCCATTTAGCTCTTTTTCTTGATGGTTCTTCGGTTTTTCCAGTATTGTCAGGAATTCCTATAGCAAATCTCCTTTCCAATGCCAGCATCGGGTTCAGGTGGTCAGTTTCCGTTGATCCCTTGGAAGCCTCCCATTGGGATAGTATAGAGGCATTGCCATAAGGGTTTGATGACCATAGTCGGCCTTTCACCAGCTTTACAGCAGTTTTGTTCATCAGGCTGTTGCAGTGTAGATCAAGTGGAATAAAACTTAGCATGGTTTTCATTCCTGTCGTTGGTGTTGTTCTTGCTGATCACGTGACTCCTGGTTTCTGGTGAAGTTTGAAAGTATTGCTTCCCAAGTACGCCGGTAAGAATTCTTGATGCGTTCATCAATGCTGTCATTTCAGTTTAGTTTGGAATCCAAGATTGTTTAGGTATCTATTAAGGAAAGCTTCAATTTTGGTTATCAAGTCTGTACACTGACCCAGGTAGACTTACACGTATGCTTCACTTCTTTCCTGCAAACATTAACCATTTATTTTTGATAACCTAGAAATGCGAATTTATCAAAACTACAAGAAATACGTTTAGCAAAGTGTACTCCAGGTTAAAACAATTTCCCTTTTATTATTAAACTGTAATTATACATTTAAATTTTCCCCTTTAATTGACCGCATCGAGGGGGAGTTTATATAAGTCATTTTCTTAAGTGCGACACTATGGGTCTTGTTCCTCCATGGTTTACTGATTTGTTTCCTTGGATGCACGCAAAAAAGTAAGCATCTTCCGCAGCAGTTAAAAGTCGACTTTTATTGTTTTCATTTCATATTTGAACGTGTACTTTGGACCACAGATTTGTCTTCCGTCTGCCATTAATGCTGATTCATGGCAAACCGTAGACACTTCAATTAGCGCCATTTGAAAGGGTAATACAAAAGGCATAAGCTGTTCCAATTACAGGTTTGCCTCTTATTCATCGGCCAGGTTTTATACGACTAATAACGCTTCATTAAGACGACCCGCGAAGAGAAGAATTATTGTTCATTATTCGTAATTTGATCTCGTAGTATGCATTACGAATGTTAGTTGGTCGCCCATTCGCGTATACGAGTGTGTGGTGCGATTTTATGGTTAATTTTTCTGGCGCTTTGCTGATGGTTGAACAAAAACGCGAGGAAATAATATAAGAATTGTAAAACAGTGTAATTAGTAATTGTCCATGAAGCTTGAAGCGGAAAATGATGAAATAGCGTGTAACTGAACGGAGATTTTATTGCATATCGTTATCGACGACATATGTAGCACGTACATACGAGTACATACTTAAAGTTATTATTTCATCTTTTATTGCTACGCATCGCCATTTTTATACCTAAACACTTTGTGCTAAATTTAGTTCAAATTAAAAAAGTATATTACACATACTGTTCGTATGTTAATTATGTGTGAAATATTTCAGGCATTTACGTGGTAATTCATAAAGCTACATCATTATTACGTACTTGCAAAAATGTTGGAACACTTTATGAAATCAGTTTTTTTTGCTTGAGTATAACTGACGATAGGGATACCTGTCAAACCGAGCTGTCATTCTATTCACTCTTTTTGACATTTATGCTCAGTATAGCCTGGCAAATTATCATGAACTGGATCACGTTTGAACAACGCTACCACATTATCCAAATTAACTTTAAAAATCCACTTTGTCCACTCGCGGAACTTATAGACGACTTCTCGGTTTTTATCTCGCACACACTAGTTGGGCGCCGAGACGCTGTGGTTAGTCTGACGGACCACTGCGCCTGAGGTTCCATGTTCGAATCCCAGAAAATACCAATAAATGTTTTTTTCACGGTCACACCTCTCGCGAACATTTAATAAGCATCCGAGAGTATTGTTGTCACGAGAAAGAAGACCCCTTCAAGCGCGCCGATTATTGAGGCATACATTTTCTCAACATTGTATAGAAGATATTTTCTACCATATTGTGCAAACGCCTGAAACCTCTCAACAACAGCCTAGTTGACCCCTATCAGTGCGATTTTAGGCCAGGAAAGTCCACTATCGATCAAATCTTCACACTTCGACAGATCCCGGAGAAAACCCAGAAGTCCAAATCGGTACTCACCATCTCTTTAATGATCTTAAGACCGCTTATGACATGGCAACATCTGTAGAAAGGAGCTACATAGAGCCATTTGACATCCCTGGCAAACTTGTGCGTCTGTGCAGGATGATGATGGAGAACACTCGCTGGTCCATCAAGGTGGGTAATAACGTCACCGATAATTTTGATGTCAAAAACGGTATTAGACAGGTGACTTCTTTAATATTGTACTTGAATGGGTTCTGCGGAACTCGCAAGTCAACACCAGAGGAGGCTCAATCTATCGAAAGTCTGTACAACTGCTTGTAGTTGCTGACGATATTGACATAATTGGAAAAACTTAGCTGGCTGTCGCCGGTACGTTTACAAGTATTAAAGTAGAAGCGGCCAAAATGGGTTTAGCGGTAAGCGAGGGCAAAGCCAAGTATATGCTGCCAACAAGAAGGGGCAATCAACACCGACGAATTGGACAGAACGTCACAGTGGGCAGCTTAAGTTTCGAGGTAGTAAGGGACCTCGGTTCTGCTATAAACTCTTAAAACAAGATCAGCGCAGAAATCAAGTGAAGAATAACTCTTGCCAGTCGCTGTTTTTTTTTTTGCTAATAAGGCAATTCAACAGTAAAGCCTTATCTCGAACAACTAAGGAGACTCTGTATAAGACCCTGATCATCACAGTCCTGCTTTGCGGCGCTGACATATGGACTTTATTAAAAGCGGATGAAGATATCCTTGGTCGCTTGGAGAGAAAAATTCTTCGTAAGATATTCGTTTGCGTTGACGGGTTTTGGAGGAGAAAATTTAATGACGAACTATACGAGCTGTACAGCGACATCGACCTAGTCAAAAAACTGCATATTGGACGTTTGAGATGGCTAAGACATATAGACGAATGGACACCAACGCTCCGGCCCGCGGAGTCTTCGAATCTAACACCCGAGGGACAACGCAGTAAAGGACCTCCTCACCGTAGGTGGCGCGCACAAGTTCAAAGGGACTTCGACCAACTTGGAGTGCGTAACTGGAGATTATTAGCCAAAGGCCGAGCTAAATGGAGAGGATTGTTGCTAGAGGCCCAGGTTTACCCCGAGCTCTAGCGTTACTAAAGAAAAAGAAGAATTGGATCTTCATAGCCACATCGGACTATCTGATTCCCAGAACAACTTTAACATATCTATCTCCCTATTCAATTGCCGAGCCGAGAGGGATTAAAACAGTATAATCAAAGACCACGACATCGCTCTTTTCACTGATCGCTCAAAAAATGTGTGTACTAGGTCCACTAGCCGGATTCTACCTTGGATTACCAGAAGCATATAATGTCTTTTAAGCTGAAATCCTTGCAATAGGAAAAGCTGTAAGAAGCAAAATCTTCACTGATAGCCAAGCAGCGTTAAAATTGATGAAATTCAATAAAATCAAACGAAAGACAGTCGGGAAATTTTGAGATTCACTGATCACCATCAGACACCACATAGTCGAAGTTTGCCAAGTTCCTTGACATAGCAATGTAGAAGGAACGAAAATGTAAATGAATTGTCAAGATTGGGGTTGGTTATGAGCATTAGTGATTCGGATACGTCCGTACTGCCACCGATAGTGAAAATTGTACTTTTCCTGGTTATCCAGGGCGTTATACCCAGAATTAAACAAAAACGAGCCTTCTGGCACTAGATCGATTTTCTATCCGCAGTTTAACGGATTAATCACGAGACACTAAATGTTTTACCAAACAGAACGCGGGCCAGCGGCGCGGGCAAGTGATTCAGCCCGCCGCGGTCGCTGTGCTGCGCAGAATTCAACAATTTTGCTCAAACAGAATGAAGACAAGTAAAGCGGGCCAGTCGAGAACGCAGCGGACAGATATAAGGTTGTTGTTTTTTTTTTTACAAAGATCGCGACGGACAAGAAGCAATAATGACTGATGACGTGGAGAAATTAATAGGTTTGGTGCGCCTATACGATACACGGCACGTATCTATATAATACACAGCATCCTGACTACAAAGATATTTCAAAAATGATGAGTTTATGTATCATCTCAAACTGCTTTCAAGACAAACGAAAATAATTGAAGAAACGGTCTTCAAATAAATTGAGTTCCTTACTAAGACGATGGAATTCATCATAATCCTTCCTTTTTTTTTTAGTTATTTCATGGACCCACTTTCTTCTCTTCTTTGATGCAAAAGTAAGAAGAAGAAGCATTTCATCTTCCTCAGAACTACTACTCATTTCTGCTGCCAAGCGACCGATGTGCTCTGGAGAAAACACTTTAATAAGTGGAACGCAGAAAGCTGTCCGCTTTATGTTTGACATCACTAACCGCGGCGGGAAATGGTGCGTTTTGCCCGCACCGCTGGCCCGCGTTTTGTTGGCGGAGCCTTAAGCCTTTGGAGCAAATGGAAAGTTCTGTTCAACGAGTTAAGAGGAAGAAGTAGTGTCAATCCAACATCTGATGGGGCATTGCTACGCTTAACGTAAACAACGCCTAGGCGCACTATGATCTGGATTCTTTACAAGTATTAGAGAGGTAACAGGATCACAGATAACAAACCTACTTAGATTTATACTAAAGCACCAATGGGTTCAAACAGCGGTCAATAATAAGTTTTCTCTTTCGTTCTGAAAATTGTTATTCTTGCTGCCATAACACAGAAAGGTGATTCTCAATGGATCCCTAGGTCTCCGAGTGAACGTGTTAAGTCCTTATGCAACACACACCTTTTTATAACCATAGCCTAAAGTCGACCCTTTCATGATCAACTTCTCCCCCGGATATTTTCCCGGATAAAAAATAGGTATTTTCGAAAGAGCGGAAAATTTCCTCGGAATTTTCGTGGTATCGTGAATTACACGTTTTAAATGCATTCACGATACCAAATTTTAAAGTAAGTCTCTACTGGGTACCAGGACATGTAGGAGTGGAGGGGAATGAAGCAGCTGATGAACTAGCAAGAAACGGACGCCACAAAATAATGGAGGACTTAAGGCAAGAGGAAGAGAACAAATGGGCCAATCATTGGGACGATATCCCCCAACTAAGATAGGAGAAAGAACTTCTGGGGAAATGCAACCAGAAAAGTAGCAGAACTTGCCTAGGTTAGGTTAGGTTAGGTTAGGTTGAAGTGGCTGCCAGCAGAGAATCGCCAACACACTTAGACCAAAAATAGGTCCATTGTGATACCACATGGATCATGGGAGAAAGTTTCTCCTACCTACTCGTTAAACCATTTCGAGCTTCTTATGAAGCGTAGGAGGCTCTTAATATCGATGTTTTCCAGGTCGCCTATGTCATTGTAATAGAGGGCTCCTAGGTGGAGCTTTCTTCTACGGGAGAGAGCTGGGCAGAAACAAAGAAGGTGAGGAATAGTTTCTTCCTCTTCTTCGTCCATGCAGCTTCTACGAAAGTCGTTCGCAAAAACGCCTAGCTTTGCAGCATTCTTGCCTATTAGACAGTGTCCAGTGATGACACCTATTATAGCGCCGATATGCAATCTGTTGAGAGAAATTAGATTCTTAGAACGTTTTAGATCCAGCTTCGGCCAAATTTGCTTTGTCGCTAGACATGTGGGTCCACTTGTCCACCTAGGATTCGTACTCTCGATAGCATCCAGCTTAAATTTGAGTTTGCAAGTAGCGATTGGTATACCTAAGGAGCCTTTATCCGGCGGGATGGGTATAGCTGTTCCTATTCTGGCGAGTGCATCGGCCTTACCATTCCCTGGAATATCCCTATGCCCCGGGACCCAACACAGGTGAATATTGAACTGCTCAGACATCTCCACGAGAGACGATCGGCAGTCTAGAACTACTAATGAATTTATAGAGGTCGATTCCAAGGATTTGATTGCTGCTTGGCTGTCTGATAAGATGCGCATATTTCCAGTAGATATCACGGTTTTCTTAAGCCAAGATAAGACTTCTTAATCGCCAAAATTTTCGCCTGAAACACCCTACAATGATTTGGAAGACGGAAGGAGAGCTTAAGATTAAGCCTGTCAGAGAAAACACCTCCACCAACTCCGTCCTTGGATTTTGAGCCATCAGTGAAGAAGTGGATTGACCCATCTTCTAAAAGTGCATCATCATTCCAGAGTGATCTGAAGGAAGTTCTTGTCAAAGTTCAGACGTGGGATGGTGTAGTCCGTATTTTCGGGAGAGAATTTGAATTTATTCAAAATGGAAGCGTGGCCAAATTCTTTTCTTGACCACTGTTGGGTAGCTTCGAGGCGAACGGCTGAATTCGCTGCCATTTGCTTACTAAATATATCGAGGGGTATCAGATGAAACAAAATGTGCAGTGCCGCTGAGGGAGTTGTACGTAGTGCTCCGCCTATGCACAGGCAAGCTGTGCGCTGGACCTTACTTAGATAATCGCGATTTATAGCTTTTTATAAGGTCGTCCACCAGACAATCACCCCGTATGCGAGTACCGGTCTAATGGCCGAGATGTAGAGCCAGTGAGTGATTCGGGGTTGTAAATCCCATCTATTTCCAATAGCTTTTTTGCAAGAGAAAAGTGCTGTTGTAGCTTTCTTTACTCTTTCTTGAATATTAGGTTTCCAACTTAATTTCTTATCCAGGATAAGACCCAAATATTTTGCAGTGTCATAGAAAGTTAAGCTGATACCATTGAGAGAAGGAGGGTCGACTGACGGAATTTTATATTTCCTGGAGAAGAGTATAAGTTCAGTTTTGTGGGGGTTTAGACAAAAAAATACAAATATTTGGCGCAACAGCTCTTAAAGTGCCAGGGCCTAGCTTCTCGCAACCACTCATGATGTGTGCGTTATATTTTTCACACGAATGGAAGGGACCTACAGTTTAATGCCGACTCCGAACGGCGATTTGAGAGGCTTTTTCGTGACAACAATACTCTCGGATGTTTGTCAGACGCTCGCGAGAGGTGGGACCGTGAAAAAACTTTTTGGTGTTTTCTGAGATTCGAACTTTGGGTTTACACCCAAACCACACCGAACTGCTCATCCAGTGAGCTTGTTTAAAGCGTTTTGTAGAAGTTCCTTTAGAGTATTTAAGTGCTTTCCTGAGACAGCCAAAGCAACATCATCTGCATAAGCGATCGCCGTGCAAACCTCGCCTTCCATGATTATCAATAGGTCATTGATCACCAGATTCCACAAAAGGGGGGATAGAACACCACCTTGCGGAGTCCCTCTACTGACAGACCTTCTGGTAGACGTCCCACCCAGCTTAGAGTTGATAATCCGACCATTAAGCAGTAGATTAATCAGTTCGCAAAGTGAGCTGTCGACCTTCAGGTCTGATAGTGCATCTGCTATCGCTGATACATTGACATTGTTGAAAGCGCCTTCTATATCCAGAAAAGCAACCATTGTATATTCCCTATGAAACAGGGAATATTCTATTTTACGCACCAGTGAGTGTAATGCTCCACTGATTTTCCTTTGCAATACTGTTGCGTAAATAGATGTCAATCAGTCGTTCTAATGTTTTTAAGAGGAATGATGATCGACTTATAGGTCTGAAATCTTCTGGATTTATGTGAAAGCATTTACCCGCTTTGGGTATGAAAACAACTTTAACTTCTCTCCATATCTTTGGGATATATACCAAGTCTAGACAACTTTTAAAAATTGTCTCAAGCATCGGCAGGATTATATCCGATGACTTCCGCAACTCGGCAGGTATTATGCCGTCTGGTCCCGCGGATTTATATGGCTTGAAGCTATGCAGTGCCCACTGAAGCTTGCTCTGTGTAATCAGTTTTGAGGAGTTTGTTTTCTGTGTAGATGGTTTGCTGAAAACCATATTGCTAACAACTTGGGAACTGTCTGGGAAATGAATGTCAAGCAGTAAATTTAGCGAATCTTTGCTTGAAGTCGTCCAAGACCCATCAATTTTCCTAAGGTAACTGGGTGTTATTGGATTTGAAGAGAGAATTTTCCTCAGCCTAGATGCCTCAGAGGCTTCTTCTATTTTACCACAGAAGAGTCTCCAAGAATTACGTTTGGCTTTCCTTAATTCTTTTTTGTATATGTTTAGGGATGCCTTCTACAAGTCCCAATCTAACACGTCTCTAGTACTTTTGGCATTATTGAAAAGTTTTCTACAATTATTTCTTAAAGGACCTAACCGGCAATCCACCAATGTAGCTTCTTCTTGCCCCTGGGTTGAATCAAGGGGCAGGAAGAAGTCATTGCTATATTTAAGGCTGAGGTTAAGTCCTCAACCACGCGATCAAGTTCTCGGGGGTTGCAGGGGGGATTAAGGTGATCTGAGGTAACTAAATTGCTTAAAGTTGACCTGTACTTGAGCCAATCAGTTTTGCGGTAGTTCCTAAAAACTGGCGGGCTAATAGAATCTACGTATAGAGAGAATTGGAGATACCTGTGATCCGCGAAAGATGGTTCGCTTGACAACTTCCAATTCTTGATGCGTTGGGCAATACTGTCGGAGGCAAGGGTGATGTCCAATACTTCTTGCCTGTTTCTGGTGATGAAAGTGGGCTCGTTACCTATGTTGCACAAAATAAGGTTTGTACTTAAAATGAAATCAAAAGAGAAAAGAACTTGCCTAAGAGTTAGCAAAAATCGACTTCGCATCTTGCAAACTCAAGGAGCATCTCAGGAAACTGGGAAAAGAGAGAGACGAATACTGCACGAACATTGTAGAAACACCAGAACACCTTCTTTTGGAATGCGAAGAATAAATCACCTTGGTCCATATCTCCTATCAGAAATGGATCTACTTTCTCTGGATCCACTCAAGATACTCCGGTTCATAGTAGCAGCTGGACTTAAGGAAGTGCTCTAGACGAGCATATCATCGACCAGAGCCTTAGTTTGGGGGGGCACAATAGATCTGCTAAAGGTCGCAGTGCAATTGCACCTCAAGACAACAACTATCTATCTATCTATCAAGTTCGGGAAAAAATTAATTCACGGTAGGGCTGAGTATTTTTATACCATGCCACCCTAATTCTAACAGCCAATGCTAATTCTAACACATGCTTACTATTTTCTCTGAAAGATTTCAAACGTTCGGCTATTTACCTGTATGCTCTTTGATTAGCAAAAGTAATACTGTCGCAGTCACACACATTCCAATATGTCTTCACGATTACTGTCAGATTCTAATTAAATTTCACACTTTTGCTCTAGGCATTCACGAATAGGCACCATTCCTATCCCGTTTTCCTTCGACTAACCTCAACAAAATTTATCAAATTAGCGGACATATGTTAAAAATCGAATTTGTTCCAAAAAGTTGCGCAAAATTGGGTCACTTTCGAAAGAAATTATCATCTCGACATTTTTATCTCAAGGAAACTGTGCCCAGTTTTATGGTCAACAAGGTCAAAAAATAGTTTATTAGCGCAATTGAAGATCAATTTTAGATATTAGTTGCAAAACCAGTTGAAGATTAAGTTTCCATCAATTTGGTGATAATTATTGCTGACCTTTGGTTGAAGGTGCTAAATTGGCTGTAGCTGTCAATATGAATCTCTAAACGATGAAGGTGCACAGAGAAAACTTGAAGATAATGTAGGCAGTCATTTGTTATTGCCCGATGAGCGGATAAAATTCGTAGCAATGAACTCTGTCAGTGTAGATATGAGTGATGTAGTAAAAGAAAATCGATTTTGAATTTGGTATTCATACAAAGCCAGATTTATTATACTTTCTTTTAACTCCATCCAAGTAAGCGCTGAATAGAGCTTTAAATGAAAGCTTTTTCGAAGCAAATGCAAGAACCCGAAGGGGACTGATAGTTTGTGAAGTTTCCGCTAGGTGCGGCTGCTGTGATTATGTGCAGTGGTTTTTGTACAGAATAAATAATAATGGCAGTTGAATCGGTTGACAGTTTGAACCTGCGTTTCCGGTTTCCGGTTTCCGACTTCTGTAAAGTCAGTTAAGTTTAAATAATTGGTATGGTTTAGTAGTGATGTAGATTAAAGCATATTTTGGCGAAAACAATCGCACTGCGCAATATGAGCAAACGTTATCTATCTATATCTAGTGCCAAAAAGTCGGCTATATTTAAGTACGTTGTTTGAAGTATTGGTTAGATAAAACCTAACCTAGGTTTATTTCTCATTGAATCTCTTACAGCTCAATTTTATAAGAAAACAAAATTCGATATTAACCCTGGATGGTTATGATTCGTTCGAATCGACGAACACCTCTTTTATTTTGTACAATTTCTCTTAAACTACCCAACATCTTCGGCTCCCTCCCCGTACAACGTCAGTTGGTGGTGGTTTCCCTCAATGGGCAGAAGAATGTTATCCAGCGAGCTTTAGAAATATCTTTTTTTTACAGGTATGTTCGTCGAAACGACGAAGGATAACTTTTGTGTGACTTTTTTTTTTGTTTGTAGTAAAAGCACACAACATGAGTGGTTACGAGAAGCTATGCCCTGGTACTTGAAGAGTTGTTGCGCCAACTATTCAAAGTTGGAAGTGGTTCTGTATCATGGTCGTCCAAAAAACAATCTACTGTGGCGCTTTCAACAACAGAGGCCGAATATATTGCAATGAGTATGGCGATGAAGGAAGGGGTTTGGCTTCGAGGTTTAGAGAAGAAACTCTTTCAAAATTCTTCAAAGAACTTCGATCTATTCTGCGATAATCAAAGTGTAGCATTAACTACAGGTTACCGAACTAGAACAAAACATATTGATGTGCGTCATCATTTTGTATGAGATTTATTCAAAAAGGGTGAAGTTTGCTTACATCACATAGGCACAACGGAGATGGTAGCTAATATCATCACAAAGGCGCTGCCATCATGCAAGAACAACAAATGTGTGCTGTCCATGACTTCAGTGATGCTTTTAGAATGAATTCTTGTGGGAGTGTTGAAGTAAAGAATCAATTTGGCATCACTATCGATCTACTACTTTATGTGATCCTGAATGGTTTCAATAAAGTTTCTTTTACTTTCTTGTTAATTTCCTTACTCCAAATATTGTGTTTTATTTGAGCTCCGGAAATTTCCTAGTAATTTTCAACTTTTCCATCAGTAGCGCTTTAAATTTTAATACGAACTGTATCTAAAGATGCAGTTAATGCTAGTAGAAAGCATGAGTGGCTTCGGGAGCGGAAACTACTAGGTTTTTACAACATAGTAAATACGTGTATCTTGTAGTGTGTGCCTATTGGCCTATTGGCATATAATGGCAATCATTTTTTAAATTTAATCTTTTTTTTATATTTGCATAATTAATACTTTTTATTTTTGTAATATGTTTTAAGATGCTACTACTTTATTTATTTTTATTTTTATTTTAAGTAATGACTGTTTGCGAAACAAAATGGACTGATAAATTTAATTTTTATTTTAAGTACAAGATATCACCCTTCAAACTGCCTAAGCTAGCAGGGGTGGAGCTTTCCCTTTCGGATCGCGCTAGATATCTTGGGATAATGCTGGACAGGAAACTAAATTGGAAACTTAACATATAGGAACGAGTCCGCAAAGCTTATAAGGATCTTTTCATCTGTAAGCGGACAGCGGGGGAAAAATGGGGCCTGAAGCCCGCAATGATGCATTGGCTATACATCATGATAGTCAGACCCATCCTTACGTATGGGGCTCTTGTGTGGTGGAAGGCAACGAATACGAAAAACACACGGGATATGTTGGACATGGTACAAAGAACAGCTTGCAGTGCCATCACAGGTGCTCTACGCACAACACCTACGGCTGCACTCGAGATCTTTTTGCATCTTTTACCATTAGACCTACAAATTAAATTTCAAGCGGCAACAGTGCGCTTCGGCTCACTAACGTTGGTCTCTTCAGGACTAATAACATAGGACACAGCTCCATTCTCAAGGAATCTTTTCCCGGAATCCCTGACGGTATACTTGGCACCTTAGACTTCGACACACAATACGAAGTACTGTATCCTATTAGAGAGGTTTGGCGAAGGAAGACAGTCTCTGTCCATAACGAGATTGCAATATACACAGATGGTTCTAAGACCAGTGAGGGCACGGGGTCAGGTATTTACTCGAGAGATACGAACCTACAGGTGGCCCTGAGACTTCCGGACACATGCAGTGTGTTCCAAGCAGAAGTTCTAGTTGTACTTAAAGCTGCGGAATTACTTGAGATGGGATCAATATCCGATAAGAATATCGCCATCTACATTGACAGTCAGGCTGCGCTAAAAGCGCTAGAGTCTTACGTCACCAAATCTGAGATAATCAGGAATTGCCGCACAATGCTTAGGGTATTATGTACGCAGAACCGAGTCAAATTATGTTGGGTACCTGGACACTGCGATATTGAAGGCAACGAGCAAGCCGACGAGCTGGCTAAAAGAGGACCGGGGCTCCCACGTAGCGATATAATTGGTAGTATTAAGCCACCAGGGTGCGTGGTTAAGGGAATTATTCGGGATAAAATCATTGACACGGCTAATCTAAGATGGTCAAACTTAGATGGTCACAGGGTGTCTAAGGCCTTGTGGCCTGTGTTAGATCGCAGAAAATCTGGGGAGATAATCAAGTTAGATAGATCGAGGCTAAGAACAATGATAGGAATACTCTCTGGCCACTGTTTCCTAAGGAGGCATGCCATGAGACTAGGGTTATCCGATACGGATATTTGTAGGTACTGCGACGACCTACATGTCTCAGAGGATATAACTCATATACTCTGTGAATGTCAAGGAATTGCCAGGACAAGGCTAAAGCACCTTGGTAGATACTTCTTCGATAACCTTGAAGAGGTGAGGTCCCTACGCCATAACATGGATCTTTTCAGATTCTGTAGGGAGATTAATTGCTTGGGGGAATGGGTTTAGGCTTCTACCGTGAAGGTTCCCTAGGGATCGCGAGGGGCCCACTTTGGTGCCTAGTGTTTTATGATAACCTCATAACCCTACCTAACCTAACCTAACCTAGGCTTTAAGGTGGACTTCGTCGATTTGACGAAGCATAACTTTAGTGTGCGTAAAATATGCATAACCATACAGAGTTAAAATGTGGAAGGTTAGTGACATTTTAATTTCAATAACAAAAATAGTGTGAAATGTTACTCCCAAATAGCTAGGCAACATTACTAGATTTTGTGTGCACTGACCCTTAGCAAAAATTGATTCGTTCTATTGATGATCAAGCATTTGGATGTATCAGGGTTAACCATCAAGGAGTTATCTTCAGACCAGCTTCGAATATTTTGGAGATCCTCATTGAGCTTATAATCCGCATTTTTAACTAGTCCGAGCTTGCAACTAAGATATAATTGTACGTTGTCCGCATACATACGCATATGTGAGTTTTATATGATTTACGGAAGATCGTTAATAAAAATGATGAAGAGCAAAGGCCCGAGGATAGATCCTTGAGGTACACCCGCAGATGTTTCAATTAATTCAGACGCAACATCGTTAATTACAACTGCTTGTTTTCGGTCATCGAGATATGTAGAAATTAGATTAGAAGCAACGGATGAGAAGAAATACAACATTTTAAGTTTCGAGATGAGTCGACCGTGGTTAACCGTGTCAAAGGCCTTAGAAAAGTCTAAAAGCGTTAGGAAAGTAACCATGTCATTGTCCAAGGCAATTCGCAGATCAACTGTTACGTTAAAAAGGGCAGTTGTACAACTGTGACTTCGTCTGAATCCAGATTGGTTTGAACAAAGTAACTTTTTGCGTTTGACGAAAGCAGACATTTGACTGTGAATCAATTTTTCCAAAACCTTTGATAAGAAAGGAAAGATAGCAATGGGTCTGTACTCAGCTGGAGAATGAGCTGAAGCTTTCTTCTTTAGGATTGGGATAATTGGATGGATCTTCCATACACTGGGAAAAGTAGAGGTTGATAAAATATTATTAAACACAAAGTTTATTATCAGGAGAAGGTACGGTAGAATTATTTTTATAAAAATAGGATGAATTCCATCAATACCAACAGCCTTGGATATTATATCAAGAATGGCTCTAACCACATCAGCTTCCTCCACTCTCTGGAATTCAAAGGAGTCAGTACTAGAATGTTGGATTCTGGAAGGTTGAGTGTACCGATGGGATGTTGTTTGTACTCTTACAAATTCATGGTTGAGCTGATTGGGATCAATACCATCCATTTCGTTGTTTATTTGCCGGCCAATACCTACCGCGCGCAAATTTTTCCACAGTGTTTTCGAGGGCAACTTAGCATTTAAGTGATAAGCATAGAAACGCACCTTGGCTAGTCTTTTTTTAATTTACTAAATTTCTTAATCGATGAAAGTATCCTGAAATTCAGGAAGCCTGTAACGTTTCCATTTAGCAAAAGCGGCATCACATTTATTTTTCAGCTCATTTATTTCCTCAGAAAACCACGGAATAGAGAAGTATCTAGAAACTTTAGTTTTGAGAGGCACATGCACATCGAAAAGGTACAAAACTAAGTTTTGGAGATAGTTAACCTGCCTATCGGGTGAGGTTTCATTGTAAATCGCTTGCCAATTAACATCACGGAGATCTTGCTCTAGACGCTCAGCATTAATGTTCTTAAAATCCCTATATGTAAACTTGATTTGCTGTCTATTACAGCCAAAGTTAAATGTGTGGAAAATAAGATCGTGCTTGGAGAAAGCTGGAGCAGATGCTTGGCTGTAAAATTCGTCTTCGGGGTCACTGGTCAGAAACAGATCCTAAAGAGTGCTCGTACTTTCAGTAGAGTTAACAACTCTTAAAGGTATTCAGCGAATTGACGAACGATTCAGAGCATTCACTCTTTAAAATGTTGCAATTAAAATCTCCACAGATGATTGTTTTTGCGAAGGAGGGAGAGGCAGTTTCAAGTAAATTGTAGAGTGCGGACAGATCAATATAACTATTTGCCCTATAAACAACGCCAAGCAGGCATTTCTCTCCTCATTTTGCTGCAATCTCAAGAAAACAATACTCAATAGGGTTATTAGCAGGTGAAATTAGATGAAGTTTTGTGGAAATGGTATTGTGAACATAAATAGCAACACCCCCTCCTATTCTTTTATGCCGTAAAAAACCATATAAGGAGTAATGACTATTTGGTTTTTCAATGTCGAACCAGGTCTCAGAAACACATACAATATCAACATTCGAACCAACAAATAGATTTCTAAATTCATAAATTTTTTTTGTAAAGACTCTGTGCATTAAAATACGAAATAAAAACGTTTAGCAGGTTACTTTTCACTGAAAGATCCTGCATATTCCGCAATCTTGACGTGGTTAATAATTATCTCGCCAGGTCTCAAGGTTTCGTCCTCTGTAGTCGGCGTAATAAATTGCTCCCATCCAAAATTTGTACGACTGTATTGTTGACATGTCCGATTAGTCGATTTCTATGCTTTCTCGCGAAGCTTCTGGTTTCAGCTTCGATTGTCGGAATTCCGAGATCCCTGTGGATATCATCGTTTCTATTATACCATGGTGCTTGGACAATTTCCCTTAGCACTTTATTTTGAAAAGTTTGTAAAATATTGGCATTTGTTTTCTTGGTACAACCCCAAAGTTGTATACCGTAGGTCCACACCGGCTTTAGCACTTGCTTGTATAAAAGCAGTTTCTTCTCAGTACTGAGCTGGGAATGTTTTCCGAGTAACCAGTACATTTCTCTATATTTGATTTCGAGTTCTTTCCTTTCATTTTCACGTGCGCATTCCATTTCAGTCTTGCGTCGAGTGTCATTCCCAGGTTTTTGGCCTCATTTGCAAAAGGTATTCGGGCCGAGTTTAGGAAAATTGGCAAGACATTAGTTTTCTTATAAGTGAAATTCACGTGAACAGATTTAGATTCGTTGAGGGCGATCCGCCAGTCCCTCGTCCATTCAATTACATTATTCAGTGCATTTTGCAGTTTTGCAGTCGTCTCTTCGCTTGTTTTACCTTCTGCTAGGATAGCGGTGTCATCGGCAAACGTAGCAAGGATAGTGCCATCTTCGTTCGGTATATCACGAGTATATAGCAAATAGAGAAGCGGCCCAAGAACGCTTCCTTGCGGTACGCCGGCCGAAATTTCCTTGAGCCCGGAGTATTCGACTCCATGTCTAACACGAAAGATTCTATTCCCGAGATATGATTCTAAAATATTGTATAAGCATACAGAGAGAACTTGTCGTAGTTTGCATTTCAAGCCATCATGCCACACCTTGTCAAAGGCTTGCGAGACGTCAAGAAATACGCTTGAGCAAACCTTTTTTTCTTCAAGTGCTTTCTCGATTACGTCAGTAATTCTATGCACCTGGTCAATCGTCGAATGCTTACTTCTGAACCCAAACTGGTGGTCAGGAATAAGATTATTTTCTTCTATAACCGGTTGGAGACGCCTTGATAATATACTCTCGAAAATGTTCGATATGATTGGAAGAAGCGAAATTGGTCTATACGATTTTACTTTTTGGCGGTTTTCCTGGTTTTAAAACCATTATGACTTCCGCAACTTTCCATTGGCTCGGCACGTGTTTTAATCTGAGTGCAGCATTTACAATATGGAGAAGCTTAATCAATGCTTTTCTAGGTAAAACTTTGAGAATTTCTCCGATCATCAAATCATAACCATGAGATTTCTTAGGTTTTAGATTCTCGATCTCATGTGTGAGTTCCCTTAGCGTTGTACTTGTGAGCGTCAAACCGTCAGATGGTAAATCCAGCCTATTGCGGCTGTCGTAAACCACTTGACCATCGTACGGTTTAAAGGTTTCTTCCAGGTGCGCCGCAAAGACGTCTGCTTTTTCTTTATCTTCCCTCGCCCATTCATTTTGATTTAATTTGATTGGTGGCGCGGGGACTTTGGCCTTTTTGGTGCCTTTTACAGCTTTCCAAAGTGAATAACTGGAATCTTTTTTCGCTGTTAAACTTTCAAGTTCAAGGCCTATTGCACGATTCTTAAAATCCTTAATAGTCTTCTTCAACAAATTGTGTTGCGGAGCACGACTCTGTTGCCATTTTTTACGAGCTTTTCTTTTTTCCTTGACCAATTCTTTTATTTCCGGAGGATATAGTAAACCGTATCTGTCCGGCATTTTCCTTGGATTGGGCGTATTATTCCAAGAGGCGAGCTGTACGATCTCAACGAAGCGATCAACTTCAACCTCAAGTTCATAGGGTGTCGTAAGTGGAACGCTCAGTTCAACATTATCTTCAATTTTGTTCCTAAAGCCTTCCCAGTTAGTTGTTCGACCAGTTAATCTCACTGGCTCTAGGTTATAGACTAGTTTTTCGCTGATTGTTAAAATAACCGGTGAATGATCAGACGACATATCAAAGCTCTCTTTGACTTTTATGTGGTTGGTAGATATTCCTTTCACAACGAAAAAATCGATCAGGACAGGTATTTTCGAAGTATCAGATGGCCAGTAAGTCGGTTTACCCTTCGAATGGAAATCCCAACTGTACTCCATACCTGCCCCATAGAGCATTCTACCTTTTTTCGAGCTGTATCTTGAGCCCCAGAACGTATGCTTCGCATTAAAGTCGCGGCCGATGATAAAATTAGGTTTAAGCGATTCAAACAAGTTAGTAAAATCAGATTTTTCAAGCGCGGAACGCGGTGGACAGTAGATAGATGAGATTTTAAGAGTATGCTGACTATTTTTAACTTAACTCGAATCGTGCACAGTTGCAAAGTTTCAAGCTCTATCTTTAGGTCTTTGGATTGTTCGATGCAGTCTTTAATAAATAAGGATGATCCGCCTTTCGCTTTTCCCGTAGGGTGACAAGCGAGGTAATCATTATAGCCTTTTCTATGCATTAATGTGACATACACATAATCCCTCGCGTTGCTTACAAAAAATATAGTACGCGCAGATTATCACTGACGCCATCATTTTTTGTAGAACGCACGCTCATGTCTGATATAAAAAATGTAACCAAATATGTACATACATATACAAATCCCCCACGGAAAAAAGATCTACAACAGGAAATGAGAGGTGAAAACTATAAAATCCATTGAAAAATTAAAACGAGTATGTGCAGACAAAAACAAAAATCGAGCTCGAAGAAATGAAGACAAGAATAGGGAACAATATAAAACATAGTATTGTCAAATATATAAACTTATTTTTAAAACATCTTAATAGCTGCAGCTTACAAATCGGCTGCAGCTTACTGGATGCAAACTGAAGGTAACAAGCAAGATAAGATCTTTCTGCCAAATACTTCCCTCAAGAGAACGAAACAACTCCTACAATTAACTAGAAGTCAGATTCGAATAGTCGCATGTTTCCTTATAGGCCACTGTCGAGTGAGATAAGTTCTCATGGCTATGGGAATAGAACAAGACAGCATCTGCAGAATGTGCAACGAAGACGAAGAAAAGAATCAGCAGAACTCATCTTATGTCACTGTAACTGTCTAATCAGAATACGTCATCGTTATTTATGTAAATTCTACCTTGAAACAAAAGACATATCTGCAAGCCCACTTAAACGCATAGTAGAGTTCATCACCAAATTGGGCAAATTGAGTGAGCTTTAAGATCAGAAGAAATCCCAATAGGCCCAATGTGGCCGCAGTGATAAGGTGACCTACGTAATCCCACCGCTTCAACAATCTACAATACTAATATAATACCATGTGTATTTCCTAATCATGACAACCTTCAGACATTTTAAACCAACGCAAGCCGACATCGCCTCCGCCTCTTACCCCCCTTTTCCCAATCGCCGGTGCCCTGAGAACCAGTATAAGGGTATTAGTAATCCCTTTGGCGTGCGCAAATTATAGAAAAAAAATATGTGTACGTCATGCTTAATTTATTCTTGCAGACACCCTTAACTAATTTCACAAACCAAAATCTTTCATAAGCCAAATCTCGAATGCCAGCACCTTAACCCATATATGCTTACCATGCCTTTAATGGCACACCCAACAACCCATAAATCTTCCAATCGTATAATTATTATTTTTTAATTCTTGAATTAAAATTTGAATATCTTTAGCTTCGAGAAACAACTAAGCTCTTACAAAATACAGACTAAATTATTAAATTATTTAATTATTTTATAAGTAAAGATAGACCTTCCAACGATAAATGGCACCAGTCTAATTTTGGACAGAAAACTGAACTAAAAGCCAATCTATGTTACTAGAACGCGTAACGAAAGCTAATATAGCTCTCTATTCTTGTAAAAAGGCTATAGGTAGGAGCTGGGGTATGCAACTTTAAATCACTTGCTGGTTGTACGTGTACGTTATCAGGCCTCTACTACTCTATGAAGTGATCATATTGTAGTATCAAGTACATCATCAGGTACTGCGTGCAACGACATGTATTGCCAAAACCTGCTAGCAGTAAATATTCCCACCTGATGTGCTTACGTTCCACAATTATTCCACATAATATCCCAATTATTCCAGGGTCATCAATTCATTCCGAGCGACATCTAGTATATTCTAGAAGGACTTGTATTTTATATAAATACCCTTACCACAACCATCGTCGACACAGTTGTTTATAAGTGAATACAGCGATTACAAGAGATATTCGACCAGTGGTGAAAACAAGCGACATTGTGAAAGTAAGTCTGTAGGGACAGTTTAATTTGAAATAAATAAAGAATAAAGTGATTGAATATTGTGTTAAAGTAAAGTTGGTGCTTGATAATAAATAAACGATTTAAATACACAAAGGACAGTTTTATTTAAACGAACCCCAGCGAGGATATAACAATATGATGGCCTGCTATTGATAGGGCTGTTCACTCAACTAGCTAAGGTGCAAAGATCTACATGCATATGCATCAGTGGTGTACTGAGAACTAATCACTCGCGGTACTGGACATCACCTACCCTTAGATATTTTTGGCAAATAGATTGCTGCCAGTGCGGCCATCCGTTTAAAAGCCTCCTCGCAGTGGTCCAGATATCACACTGGCCACTCCTCTATCCTTGATCCTCTCAGCTTCACCCATGAAAATACTGACTATACTCGCTGAGATTTGACCGGAACTTCCGTCCCTGAACAAGATGATTGAGACAACTCTACCCCTGTTGATAGCAGTTCGGTTCACTTTTTTACAGATGACCGAAGGTGTGGTGGGTTGTGTTGTTTTCTACGAAAAGCTCAACCTGAGCGTCACCGCCTACCAGATCATTGTGGCGTTTTTCAGCCGGAAATCATGGCGATTAAGGAAGCCCTGTCCTGGCTTAAATGTAATGTATCATCTGTCTGATATTAGCATTTTCACTGACAGTCAAGCGGCAATCAAGTCCGAGGGGGGACTTTAGCCTTAGGCACTCGGCTCGTTCGTGTTGGAAGTCTCTTGCGATGCGTTTCGCTGTCACTCCTGTCTTCGCTGCTCTTCTATAATGGTTGCCAAAGTGTCGCTAACTGCTTCGCAGGCATCTTCCCTGCTCATCGTTTGTCTGGTGATATTATTATATCTGGGGTTAGGTCCTCTCCCATTTTGTTCGCCAACAGGTGTCGTTCTTCATGGTATGGATCATGATGTGCTCCGCATCCTCGATTGCTTCCGTGTATGTTGGGCAATTGGGGTTGTTGTCTAGTCCAAACCTATGGAGGAAGGCTCTGAAGCAACCATGGCCAGTAAGCATCTGGCTCAGATAGAAATTCAACTCTCCATGCTTCCTACTGATCCAAGCGTTTATATTGGAGATCAATCTATCTATATCAGAGTGATCCCATACCTCCTGCCATTCATCCAGACTTGTCCTTAGTGGTGCCTCAGTGACACTTCGACTTGTCGCAGTTAGTGCCGTGGTGCGGCTGGCATGTTTAGCTCTTTAGTTAGAAGGTCTATTGATACCATGCCAGCTACTACAAATGCCGCGTGGTAGGAGGTTGTTCGGAGGTACTCTCAACGCATTGATTCTGTAAGCCCAGCTATATGTTACATCAACTAAAGCTGGACGCTATTAGCAAGACTAACCACAGATGGGAAAATGGCTCAACGTGTCTTATTTCGAGATAGATCTAAACTAAGCTCGACCAGGAACGTAGCGCAGAGTTGGTTAAGCTAAATCGATCACAGGTTAGCTGCGTTATTGGTGTCCTCACTGGACACTGTCTTATAGACCGACATGCTAAAAGACTTGACCTCTTCTCTAACAACTTCTGCGGGAGCTGTAGGGACGAAGAGGAGGAGGAAACCATCCTTCATCTCATATGCACGTGTTCAGCCCTATCGCGTAAAAGAATGCTCCATCTAGATGCCCCTTTCCTTGATGACCTCGGCAATTAAGCGTCCTTAGGCGTCATGAGCATCCATTAATTTATCAAAAGCTCTATTTGGTTTTAATTAGTCCCTGAGTGGTCTAATGGCAGATCCATCACAATCGACCTTTACTGGTCTAAGTGTGTCTGCGCTTTCGTGCACCTAACCTAACCTAACCTAATAATTAAGGAGTTACCAAACTAAACAGTAAAAGTATTTGTTGTTACTTACTTTCTTAATTTTTAATAAGGTTACGTAGCCACTCTGCGTATAGGGTTCTTTTTAAAAATGCATTCACGTAAATTTCAAATTCCTATCCTAATCGCAATCACTATACTCGTATAAAGAATCCTTTTTCTTCAAAACAAACAGTGGAACTTGTTCGTTGTTTTATCGTGCGTAACCTTCCTCAACGCGTCGCACATGCAACAAAGATAAATTATTCTTACCGGCCGCACCGGTGTATATTATACGTGTCCTCCGTTTGATTTAAGTCGTTACAGGTTGTCTGTAAGCCTCTGTCTATTTCAGATCATTACGTGCACGGCACAGCAAGTAGGGTAAATCAATATAAAATAATAATTCAGTGAATCATCCCTTATGCATGCAGTTTATAACTCGCCACGACAGGCAAGATGAACATTTTTAAATCGAATTATTTATTTAACACAAGCAATCTCCATTACGTGTTAGGCTGCATTAATAAATTAATGACAACGCCCGGCATTAATTTCATCGAATTTCGAAACTGATCTTTCGATTTTCAAGTTCGATTTGAATTTTGAAAGTCAAAGTTTTGTTAACGATTGTCATCTAACAATTAACGAGGCAAATACATACATTTACTTGGTAGCATAATGCATTGTATTGTATTAATTGTACAACTTATCTTTTTTCTTCTATGAAATTTATTTATGACTATTTTATGATAAGTTAAAAGCACTCCAGGAAAAAAATTGAGTGGTACGTTCATAGTTGAATAAAGTCCAGGTCGTAAGCATAGATAAGAAAAAGTCCACCCTGCGTAATATGACTTTGTGTAAGGTAGCAAGAAATGAAAACTTAATTTTTTAATTATGGGTGTTTCGAGAAAATTGGACTTACCCTGCCAATATACACGTGATATACATTTTTTTATTTGGTCACTTTATGCAAATAAAGACTTAACACAACATAGTATAATAATTGGCGATAAATGTTCTACTTTAAGTAAAAAGTGGAAAAACAAATTATAATATCGGTATATGTATATGGATTTATTCTAGTCTGTTTGTCTGTTTGTGTTTGGTTTGTGTTGGTCTCGTATTGAGAGGGGCTGACTGTCAACTGATCATCACTTAATGCTGTGCAAATTGTATCTTAGCGAGAGAGTGCCTCCCCTATCAAAGCGTAAACCAAGGATGGTTACACGCATACGATGGGAGAGGTTACAGGACGATGAGATACGGGAGACATTTGCGGGGCAAATATCTGAAAGGTTTCAACGAATTCCAACTGTTCCATCAAATGTAGAGGAAGAATGACAACTATTTTCAACAGCGGTTATTGCCTCTGTGGGAGATGTTCGTGGAGTGAAGCGGCTTGGTGTGGCGGCTGGTGGTGAGAAAAGAACTCCTTGGTTTAATACGCCCGGAGTTCAAGAAGCAAGAGAGAAGAAAAGAGCCTTAAAGGTGTGGATTCACTTGGGGAACTCCTGTTCTCCAAATCGGTACACTGAGGCACGAAGAACTTGCAAATTAGCTGTGAAAACAGCGAAAGAACAGTCTTGGAAGGAGTTTGGCTAGAAATTGGAACGTGACCACAGATCTGCGAATAAGATGTTCTGGCAGACCGTCCACCGACTCAGAGGAAAATAGTTAAATATCGTTGAAGGAGTCAAATCCAAAGACGGACACTTCTTTCTAATGAGGAGGACATCTTACGCAGATGGAGCGAGCACTTTTCAGAATTGCTCAATCCCGAACAGGGCAACGAAGATGACAGACCTATTGTCGAGAGTTGGGTGGAAAGTAGTCCTACGGTAGAGGAAGTAACTTTGGCGATCAAAGCGCTAAAGGTTGACAAATCTGCTGGTGTGGATAAAATTCGGCCAGAAATGCTCAAGGCTTTAGGTAAAGAGGGAGTCCAATGGCTCTCGCGTTTCATTAAATTGGCCTGGGAATGCGGTGAAACACCTGGTGATTGGCAAATGGGGGTGATACTTCCTTAAAATAGATTGCGCCAACTATAGAGGTATATCTCTTTTAAGTCTCCCTGGAAAAGTCTTCGCTAAGGTGTTAGAAACGCGTTGCAGAGCTGTGGTTGAGAACAGTTTGGGGGATGAGCAGTGCGATTTTCGTTCCGGTAGAAACACAACCGACCAGTTATTCGCTCTCAGAATGGTTCTTGAAAAGGCCTGGGAGTATGCCAAATCTGTCTACACTTGTTTTGTAGATTTGGAAGAAGCATATGATAGGGTTCCTCGAGGCAAACTCAGGAGTGTTCTGCAGGAGTATGGGATTGATGGTTTCCTGTTAAGGGCGATTCAGTCTTTATATACAAACTGTAGAAGCTGTGTTCGGATAAACGGTGTTAAATCAATACCCTTCACTGTGGGCGTTGGACTCCGCCAGGGGTGCGTTTTGTCACCTCTCCTCTTCATTGTACATATGGATTAGATATTGCAGCGCAGCCGTGGCGGGGAATGTTTTGAAATGGGAGACCTAAGGATTAGTCATCTGCTCTTTGCGGATGATTTGGTCATCCTTGGGTCCTCTCAAACCGAACTTTAGCGCGCTCTCGAAAGGTTTGTAGCCGTTTGTGATGATGCTGGAATGAAGATCAACGTGAACAAGTCAGAAGTAATGGTCGTTTCCAAAAAAAACCATTCAGTGCACTCTGCATGTTAGTGGAGTTCCACTGAAGCAGGTGGATAAGTTTAAGTACCTCGGGGTCCTATTCACGAGTGATGGGAAGAGCAATGCCGAGTTATCCTGTAGAATTGGTCAGGCTGGATCAATTTTGAGAGACCTTGGCCAATCTGTTGTAAGGAAGGCTGAACTTAGTGTTCAAGCTAAGCTATCGGTTTTTAGCTCGGTGTATGTTCCAACTCTCACCTATGATCTTGAAATTTGGGTAGTGACTGAAAGAATAAGATCGCGGGTACAAGCTGCCGAAATGAGGTTCCTTCGCGGTGTTGCTGGAATAACTCGTAGGGATCGAGTGCGCAACACCAGAGTACGCGAGGCGCTCAATGTTGAGCAGCTACTTCTCCGAACGGAACGATCTATGCTTTGATGGTTTGGTCACGTAGTGCGTATGTCCCCAGACCGGCTTCCAAGACGTGCCATGGTTGCCGTGTCATCAGGTAGGCGACCCCGCGGTAGGTCGATGGTTGGACCATCTCTCCTGGAGCCGTCTAGGGATTCCTCCTGATGAGTTGGAGTCGATGGCGGAGGATCGAGAAGGATGGAGGGTCCACCTGAGCATCCTACTCCCGCGGCCCTCATGAAGGATTAACGGGCCATTGAAAATGTATGTATGTATGTGTAACGTCTTCAAAATGATTTAAACACAATAGTTGATTGGTGTGAGTTTAATCGACTTACCTTGAACATAAATATATGTCATTCTTTTTCTGTGTACCATATACTAGTTCCTGCTATTAATGACTTTACAATTTCTGGGACCTTTTTCCGAACGGATACCTCGATAAGGCTGAATATGTATCTTTTATAGAGGGTCAAGTATGTGATGTTATTTATGTTTTTTTTTAAAACGATTAATGAATAGCTGTGGTCTTATTGACATATGTATGTGTTAATTTGTTTTATTAAGCCCTAAGTTATTTTGTGTTTTGTCATTTGTTATTAGTTTTTAGTGGTGATGTGAAATAGCGCCCTACGAAATAAGGCCACATTCAAAATTTCACGACACCGTTTTTAGTAAGTTTCTTGTATTATTTTAAGTTTTGAATGAAGTTTTCGTTTCTTGTTTTTCTTTTTTACTTGAATAAAACATTATTATTAAAGCAAGATTTTTTTAAAACGACAAATTCGTGTTTATTTTCAATAATACGTGTTTTTTCCTTTGTTTAAAAAAAGGGGATTTTGCGGGGAAAATGGACAGGAAAAAAGAAGAGAAAAGGGCAGAATGCGACAAAAGAAGGGGAAATTCATTTAGAAAGTTGGCTACTAGCAATCCATGTACCATATAGTATGTCAATATTTCGAATAATGTTCGTACTCGTCAAAGTTTTTTCGGGCACCTTTTTCATGGAGCGTCTTATTTCCGACCAGCACAGCTAGGAAAATTTCACGTGACAGAAGTTGTTTACAGTGAATGGATGCGCTTATATACTATTTTTCGTAAATAAATTTCTTTAACTCAGAGTGAAATGCATTTGCATCATTGATCTCGATTTAACCGGACATAATTTAGTTACTTCCAAACATATTCCAATATATTTTTTCCTCCTCAAATATATTTTTATATTTATTTAGCTGTTGGCAAACCTTATTACTCACCACTTTTTCCGATTAAAACTAGAGCAGACTTCATTAAATTAAATGCAAATACCTGATGTAAGGTGGCGAATGGATTATGTTGAATAGCAAGCTCAAATGGCAATGCAGAAGCTGATATTGTGAACTTTCATCAGTTGATTGTTTTCAGTCAAACTTTGTTCCACTCCTTCCTCATTCCCACGTTATTAAACGCAGGAAATAACGTATAATCAACTACTACTCGAATTTTGTTACAAAGGTTGTGCTCGGGGCGATTTAACAAAATTCGCATAATTTTTCAGTGAAAGTAGTATAAATCAGCAAATATAAATCATCTTTTGGGTATAATTTGTATCTTTTCCAAATCAAATCTGATGCGTGCAGACCGCTGACAGTCGTGATCGAGGGCAAACCAACACCATACCTGGTTTGCCGATTCCCATGCAATCAAAACACGGCCTCATTCCGTTTAAGCGCCTCGCGCACCGGAAGCATGAAAATCCATTTTCGAACACAAACATAACACTCCAACACAAGCGCACACTGTTGACAGTTGAAAAATCCATCCCAAAACAACGAGCAGTGTTTGCAATGCGATTCGATAATATTTGTCAATAAATTACTCGCTCTTGTGGTATGCACCCAAGTGCTAGTATAGAGCACCGCCATCCATAGGAGTGGAAATTTGTTCAGATTGCATAAGAGCTGACGTTTTGTCGACACTGGAGAGTGGTCACTGGTGGCTGCTGGACCACTGGACGCCTTAGTGCAGGCTTACAAGGGAACCTGTTAAGTGTGGTGAGTTCGGCGCTCGATAGCATCTTAATGCTGAGAAAATGTCGGATATAATTTAAATGAGAAACTAAAAACCACTGAATGAGTATAACCCACAGAAAGATCGTTAAATCCATGGGTGTTTGGTTTGATAGGTCTCCGAATGGTAAGCCTTTTCTTTGCTTGTTTGCATAAAATGTGACATAAAGGTGTTTTGACATAGGTGAGTGTTTGAGAAGGGAATCGGTGGATGTGTTCCTATTTTTGTTAGGAATGGCGCTGATGTAGAGATTAGCTTGGAGGTTTTTGTAACCACTTTTCGAAGCTTTGACTGTAATTTGGAACTACTTGCTACTTACCTAATGCAGATTTGTTGCTATCACAACGGCTGATAACAAAAGCTGAGGCACTCAATAAAATTACGTAACTGTAGACTAAGGTAGCTATTTTTACATGTAAAATTTTATTATGATTGAATCATAATAGGAAGCTAATTATGTCAGACATTATTGGGGATTTAACTTCGACAACTACTTGGTTTGGATTGACCTACATACGAGTATATCTGATTATCGAAGGTTAACAATTTGATTGTTATTTTTTCTGAAAGTAAATATCATGTGAATGGCTTATTCATTTTATAAATATTCTGAAAGGGAAGTACGCGCGAAGTTCTACCGAATCTGCAAATGTTGAAGATAAGGTGCAGCTAGGTAAGTTTTTCAAAATTCTATTACACGTTGATCGCTGATATAAAAAAAAAAGTTATAACTGTCAGAGCAATGCAAGGCATTAACTAGCCTGACTAGAATGCTTGGAAAATATTATGATCTAGTCTTTTTCTATTGTCATCTTTCGGGAGAAGAAGTAACGAAGGTGAAAATCTCGAAAGACACTTCGTAGTTCGCGGTTACCGAGTAGTGCGGGACTTTACCGCCACTAGAAAAAGGCCAATCCCTAAATTTAAGCCACATATGATTGGAGGTATTGCTCTACGTTCTCAAGTTCAGCACGATACCAGGGCATTATTTTAGATTCTAAATTAAATTGGAAGGATAATATCGAAAAAGGTCCCCCAGGCGGATCAGTAGAAATGCGGGAAAGTGGGAGGGTTATGATCCCTTGTTTGCTAATCATAACCACGCTGATAAAAGGAAGAAGAAGAAGAAGATAATATCGAAAAAGGATAATATTTAAAAAGCGTTCGGCAATACACGGACTTTTCAGCCGCTCTGATACATTGTCTATACACGGCGGTTGTGCGACCTATTCTAACTCATCGATCGATAGTGTGGAGGAAGGTATTCGAGAAGTAATACCAGAGATGCAATACCATCATTAAGAGCAATACCCATGACGATAATGGAGGTCATGCGAAATCTCATCCGCTGGATCTATACTGCAGCAATACTATACACACGGAAGGTCACAAAAAAACAGTTAGTAACCGATTACGTGACTTCGATGCTGACATTTGACAGGAGATTCACTATTAGAATTCCTAACAGAAATGACTGGAAGAATGAACATGTTATCAGTCATGAGGAATTGGCCTACTACACTGACTAGAGCTAAATCATTGCTTGAGAATTAACAACGAATGCAGCGTCCTTCAAGCCGATATCACTGCAGTCATACAAGCTGCGAAAATGATCACCAAAGATAATATCGTTGGAAAATCAATTAATGTATATATTGGTAGCCAGGCAGGCGTTAAGGCTCTGGAATCCACAGTAGTTTAGTCAAGGCTTGTAAGAATCTGCAAGCGACATCTTAATGAGGTATCAGGAGCCAATAAGATGACTCTGTGAAAGAGCAGATTAACTCGCAAGGTTCTCCTCTTTTCAGTCAATTCAATCTATGATGTAGGTATTATCTGCGACAGAGAACTCAACTTTCGCTCACATATTGATCATATCATCAATAGAGCTAACTCAACCATAGGTTTCATCAACCGCTGCTCCAAAGAATTCTCGAATCCCTATGTTAGTAAATCCCTTTATGTCATCTTTTTCAGGCTCCTACTCGAATACGTCAGTCAAGTCTAGTTCCCCTACCAAGTTACCCATTCTCTCAGAGCTGAACCCTTGCAGTGTAGGTTCATCCGTTTCGCCCTACGTGGTCTTGTCTGGGCTGATCGATATAACTTGGCTCCATACGAGGACCGGTTAAGACTGATCAGCTTAGAAACTCTGAAAAACCGCCGCCAAATTGCCGACATACTCTTCGTACATCAGTTGTTACTCGGTACAATTGATTCCCCCGCCTTAATTCAAAAGATCATAAAATTCAAAAACCCGGATGGACGGCGCAGTAGAGGACGACATCGCGGTAGATGGCGCAAATACATGGAGGGGAACATCAACCAACCTGGCATGCGCAACTGGAGGCAGCCGGGCTGGCTGGTGAGGTTTGTTTGCTGAGGCCCAGGTTCACCCCGGACTGAAGCGCCACCTAAGTAAGTAAGTAAGTACTATAAAAGATCTACCCTTACACTAATCCTCGTGACCTTTTTTACTCCTCTTTCGTCTTGAACTCCACCATACCAATTACGATCTTTTTGAACCCATGTCCACAATGTTGCGCTTTGCCTATTACGCGAACAACACACTAGACTTCGACCTTAGCCGATCTTCCCTCAGAAGGTGCATTTTCTCTTTATGAAACTTTCCTTTCTAGTATGTACCTTTCTCTCATTTTCTTAGTATTTTTAATTCTAGTCTTAGCTTAGTTATTTAAGTTCTCCTTTGTTAGTTTTAAGTTTAGCTTTAAGTTTGTTGTTTGTATTAAACTTAAATAAATAAATGA
Source organism: Brachypalpus laphriformis (assembly GCA_945910035.1). NCBI lineage: Eukaryota > Metazoa > Arthropoda > Insecta > Diptera > Syrphidae > Brachypalpus > Brachypalpus laphriformis. Next base: position 288,009,058 of record OX246754.1, read on the forward strand.
GGTCAGCGTTGCATATCTCACAGGCCCTCACCTCCGTGAAGGTTTCTATAAATCCGTTGAAGATGAAGTCACTAGCAAATCCAACAGGTGATGTACCTATCTAAATATGTGCGCCATTGCCAGAATTTTGTTGCCAGCCTATGATATGAAGAAAAGTTCAAATATTGGCTTGGCTCGGAATCACAGGTACTATCCATATATGTCCCACAACACAAATAGAAGCTATAATCGGACTCACTCCGTTACATATATTCATCAAAAAAGGGTCAATTCGCAGTGCAGTTAGTCTTCGAAAGTTGGGTGTTAATAGTACATAGGATCATGTGGATCTCATGGATCTCTTAACCGACTTCCCCGAGCTAGATATGCTCAGCACGGTTTCTGACCTTACGCCTAAATTACTCTACTTCGGTAGAAGGTTTAAGATTGAGATCGCAAGCCGTGACACATGGAATAATGGCGGACTGCTGCTTAATCCAAAAGGAATCGTGTGGTATACCAACGGATCAAAAATGGAGTCAGAAGGCGCCGCGGTGTGTATGGACCCAATTATAAAATGTCGAAACTTGCACTCAGGCATTAAAGATGCCTCTATCCACATACGAGTACTTACCGACAGTCAAGCGGGGCTTAAAGCATTGATCTCCCACTTGATCTGTTCAAAATCAGTTCTAAATTGCTTCGACAGTTTAAAAAACTTGACCCGGTACAATAAAGTCAAATTGTGGTGGGTCCCGTGTCATGTAGCCATTGACGGCAACGAAACTGCAGATCTACTAGCTAGGAAATGCTCCTCTGAGATCTTCACTGGACCTGAACCCTTGCGGAATATCTGATTCTGCTTTTAAATTATCCCCAAACAGTTGGGAACGTAACATATGCATTTCTGACTGGAATAACTCCCAAGTATCAGACAAGCTAAAAGAGCTGCCCAACCCTTCCAATAGAAGGCAGTTGATATCCTAAAATACAGCTGAAACGACATAAGAAGGCTTGTGAGCTTCCTTACCGGTCATTCTCAATTACTTTATGACTTTAACAGAATGAGAATTACAGAGGATACCACCTGCCGCCTCTGCCTAGACGTGGACGAAACCGCAGAGCACATTACAATGTGTGCAGCTCTGTGTAGAATCAGGAGAATCTTTTTCCTTAAGGAGAGCATATCTTCAACTGACTTAAGGGACTCCTCCGCCGCCATAATTTAAGCTTTCATAAAGAGATTACAAGTAATGCTACTCTAAAAGGTTCTCCCTGGTAGAATAGACCTTTCTTGTCACAGTGCTTACACAAACCTGTTAAAAAAAAAAACATGCAGGGATCACGTTCTCTGGTCTGGTTCTCGGGTCATCTCTGATATAATAAGGGGACACTTAGCCATTGGTGTTCATTCAGATTGTATCGGCGTATCTCAATGACTACTGCAGCTTCTAGGTCCAGGAAGAAAAAAATGAATCTGTCCGTCACATGCTGTACACGACTCCATGCTCCTGCATGGTAACGTGCCAAAAAAAAAAACTCTCCTATTTCTCTATCCTGTTGTTTCGCTGCCTGTCAAGGCATTCCTTCGCAGAGGCAGGTTTGACGTTTTGTCACTTCTTTTTTAGCTGCCAGAATTGGCACAATCTTCGTTCCTTTCGTTTCTCCTTGCTCGTTCCTCTATACGCAGTTCCTGCATCATACTCGTGATTACTTCGTTTGTAGTCTCCCAGCCTTCGCATCCTCGCCAGCATATATGAGATCGGGCTTCTTGGAGTCACATGGGTGTCAATAGCTCTTTAGATGCTCCTAGCCCTTGTATAATTTTGGCATTCCATCAGTACATGCTCTGCGTTCTGCACTTTCCTTACAGTATTTACAGTGCTAGCAGAATGGGTCATCCGTGTGCTTGTACTCGTAGAGATACTCCCGAAAGCATCCATGTTCCGATAAAAATTTCGTTCGGCAGTAGTTTACCTCCTCTTGTTTTCTGCTAGTCCATTCATCAACTTCTGGAATCAATTCGTATATTCATCGCCCTTTGGTGGTGATGTTCCACCTATGTTACCATTTTGCTGAAATAACTTCTACAGTTGCTATTCTGTCATCGTGCTCGTTTTCATGTAGTGACACGGTCTTCTTTGTGTCTAGATCGATAGGCATTTGGCCTGATATTATACTTATCGCATCCGCTGACACAGTTCTAAAGGCGCACTATACCCTTAATGACACGATTCTATGCACCGAGTTCATCGTGCTGATGCACGACTTAAGGTGCGTCGCTGATGCTCATTTTGGGGCCGCATACAGGAGTATTGACTTACTCACGGTCGTTAGAAGTTTTCTGATTGGCTACTTTGGTTCCCCAGTATTTGCCATTAGTCTGCATAGTGACGCTACTGCCCAGGAGGCCTTTCGCCCGCGTGATCCCTAAAGCTGAGTCGGTGGTCCAGCAACACTCTCAGGTAACATAATGGGTATTAAGCTACAAAAGTATACTAATTGTTTTTAGTTTTAACAAATTTCATGTTTTTCACTCTTGGCCAGGTTTCTCCATATTGGATACTCCTCTCTGCATCGCTGCCAATGTGCAGTTTTTCTTGATTTTCTTTTCTTAGTTTGAGTCCCTTATAGCAAAAGATTCATATCAAAGCTTCCTCACTCTCATCGCATTCTGCTCAAATGACTAAGCTCGTACTTTTCAAGAGCCCCTTACTATCTAGTTCCCTCTTCTCAATGCAATTATCTTAAACGCCAATTCATTCTCCATTGACTGCCCAAAGAAACAACTCACCAACCATGAAACCTTATATAATACCAACCAGCCAACCAACCTAAATGATTTGCAAACCCTAACCCATTTCTTTTGAATTTTTCTCAAGACACCCATTCGCCATTCGTTCACTCCACTCAAATTCATCGTTTTTGTTGATTTCTGTCACAATTTTGTATAATACACCAGCACACACATAGATGTATCGATTACACTACCTCTCCACTATAGCCCAGTCAAAAAAAAAAAAAAAACCGAAATCAAAATATTCAGAAAAATCGAAAGTGTTAATTGATAAACTGACTAGCTTGGCCTGGTCGCAGATATCGGATGGATGGCCACAGAAGTACATTCGCTCGACCTTGTACTCGAAACCAAAAAAAAAAAAAAAAAAACTTTTCTGCTGTTGCTCGAAAAATTGGTCATATCATTCACATAGACATCCACGATAACGTAACGCCTGACCGTAAAAAGAAACCGAACGAAAATGGAAATACCTAGTACGACCAGAAATATCTCAATTTTGTAATTTTCATTCATTCAGGTTTTGTCATATCATTCGTTGTTGTTGCTGTTTTGCTGTGTGTTTTTTTGTTATCTCATTTTACATGTGCGAATTTCCCTGAAACAAGACCCCTCGTCCACCCTCCATAGTCAACTGTTGATGCACGCAAGATGTAAAGCGAATTAATCTCAAAAACTGGTCCATACGCGAGATTATTGTTTTGGGGGGTCTGTGCACACTGCTACTGCTGGTGCACACACTGTTGCCACTGCTGCTGCTGTTGTGGTTGTTGTTTTTATTAATTATACAGAAACGAGGTTTATATGGCACCAGACACCGAAACGACTTTCACCTCTGATGCAATCGATTACGGGGCAAAATGTGGACGACTATACTTACTAAACTGCCTGCTAGTATACGTACCATGATGGCGATGATGATAGCGATGGTGGTGGTGGTCGTGGTGGTGCTGATGAGCTGGTACTAGTATGTATCTATGCCAGTAGTTAGTTCGCAAATTGTGGACATTTTTAGCTGCAGCTGAAGTGGTTTACCATTTGCCATTTGGCTGGTGGTAGTAGTAAGGCTAGTTTGCCAAATGCACTTTGTTTACAAACAACAGATTTGCTATTTATACCTGATCCGTGATATACCTCTGATGTATGGGAGGAGAGTGCAATAACATAGTCACTTAATCCTTGTTCGGCGCTTTGCATGTGTGAATTTTTCATGTTAGATCATTTGCGTAATTGGCATCGGTTACATACTCGTATCATTTTTTTTATTTTTTTCTGATTAAATAAACCTCGTGCGACGTAATGAATGTGTGTCAGTTCTCGAAGACCAGACCCCAGGGTAAGCTTGATTTCACTTAAAGGTAGCGTGTGAGGTAAAGCGGCAGCAATTTCAAGTTACACTCTGACGCACTTGTTTCACGTAACGACTCGTTGAAATGCATTCGACTCACTCATCATTTTTCATTCTTCACCAAGCCCGTACAAGTTTGCTTGACTTCTGTATTTGTGATCATAACAGTCGTGTCATATGCTGTTGCTTCTATGACTGCGGATTACAGTCATGAGTTGGTCTTAATAGTCCCTCATCGCCTGACCGTTCAGCAGGCACCACGTTCATTGGCGAACGAACAGTAGGACCACATTGTCGCTTATAGCCCAGAACAAATGTGCAGCAAAACTGCTTGCATTGATGCATGCAGCAACGCATGTGAAACAGACGTGCGGTCAATTTTTGACATTTCATCGCATTAGTTTGCTGTCATTCTCACTTACATGAAACGCCAAATCAAAATTATTTTATCAAATTGCACTATTTTGCTGTTCTACTATAATACTTTGGGTTTGCATCAAAAATAGAAATAAAGGGTTTTCCATTAAGCGTTTCCTATCCTAAAATTGAAATAAAACAAACTGTGGGTGAGATATATTATTATAGATAGATTGAAATTGTTTATTTATTTAGAAGGCCTAATATGCCATTATGTACCGAATATAACATCATTCAAATGCCCGCCGCAGCTTCGCTGGGTGGCACGCATCCGAAACGTCCAATTTTCCATAGCTCTGGCGCATAAATCAGGCTGGACCAATGGCATTGATTATGTTGGCTTTTAGGGCAGCGGTTGTTTGGGGTTTATTGGCATAAACCTGTGACTTACGAAAACTCTACAAGAAGAAGTCTAACGGGGTCAAATCGCACGATCTCGGTGGCCAATTCACATTAGCTCCGCGTGAGATAACCATGTTCGGAAATCGCTCGTGCAGAATGTCCATCGTGGCACCAGCTGTGTGGCACGAAGCGCCGTCCTGTTGAAACCAGGTGTCGTCGGTGTCCATATCATCCAATTCGGGCCAAAAGAAATTGGTTATCATCGACCGATAGCGCTCGCCGTTGACAGTGATGGCTTGGCCAACGTCTTTCTCAAAGAAGTATGGACCGATGATGCCGCCAGACCAAAATCATCACCAAACAGTAACTTTCTATGAATGCATCGCAATTTGGTGGATCTCGTGTGGATTGTTATCGTCCCAAATTCGACAATTTTGCTTGTTGACGAACCTATTCATCCAGAAAGGGGACTCGTCGCTGAATATGATTTTTCGACCGAAATTGGGGTCAACTTCCAACTGCTCGAGAGCTCAATCAGCGAACAAACAACGTTCACTATGGTCATTAACTTTGAGCTCCTGGGTCAGTTGAATCTTGTACGGGCATAGGCCCAAGTCATGACGCAAAATTCGCCAAGCTGTGGTCTGCGAATTTTCGGCAGATCTTGCGTTTCGTTGACATACGGGTGTTGGCGGATTGTTCACTGAACCGGTCGACTAAGGCACTAGTCGATGATATGCTCGGTCTAGAGCACTTTCTCCAGTCCAGTTGCTACTATGAACTGGAGTATCTTGAGTGGATCCAGCAAATGTAACATAGATCCACTTCTGTTTCAGGATTAGGTCTTCCGTGTTACAGATATACGATTCGAAATAATTGAACCTAGATTCCATTGTGACTGGTTCCCCATTAACAAATCATGTCGTAGCGGTTGCGTCAAACGGAAAGAGAACGTATTCAGTTTCCCTGATACTATTTCCTAGCCTGCTTGGCGTGAAGATGTCGCTCGTTTGGGTGAGCTTAAGCTCTATCTTTTCCCTATTCTCATCAATTAGAACGATATCGTCAGCATAGAAGATGTTCCATGTTAACGGCTTTTATAATTTTATGTTAAATAGTCCATAACGGCGTGAAATAGCATAGGACTAACAGCTAAGCCTTGGTGCACTCCCATTTAAATTTCAAATAGCTCTGTAATTCCTGATGAGTTTTTTATCTTCATTTTGAGTTTCTTCGTATACGTCGCAGACGAGATTGACATAGATTTCCGAGATTTTTATTTTTTTTTCATCTCAGATCTTGGTATGCCAGTTCCCTTGGTACTCTGCCAAATGATTTCTCAAAAACAATAAATCATATGTGTAAGTTTGTTTTTTCTTTGTCCCTTCTCATTGCTTGTAAGCATCTGTAGCAGATCGCCCAGCTACGTATCCGCACTGATTTGCAATTATTTTCACGTATCTACAGGGTATCTGCACTGCAAGACTATACTTTCGCCGCTGGTGAGTACCGAATCATGTAGCCGCAGACCTGCTAGCTAGGAAAGGCTCCTCTGAGTTGTTCACTGGACCTGAACCCTTCTGCGGAATATCCGATTCCGCCTTTAAACTGACCCTAAACATTTGGGAACGCAACATGTGCATCTCCCACTGGAATAACTCCCAAGGCTAAACCACCTGTCCAACCCTTCCAAAGACAGGCAGTTGATATCCTAAAATACGGCAGAAATGACATAAGAAGGCTTGTGAGCTTCCTTACCGGTCACTGTTAACTTCTTTACCACCTTAACAAAATGAAAATTTTGGAGGATATTACCTGCTGCCTCTGCCTAGAAGAGGACGAAACCGCGGAACACATACTATGTGAGTGTGTAGCTCTGTGTAGTACTAGGAGAAGCTTTTTCCTTAAAGAGGTCATATCTCTAATAGACTTAAGGAACTCATCCGCAGCCGTAATTATAACTTTCATAAGGAGAGTAGAAGTACTGTTGCCCTAAAAGTGGCCTCTGGCACAGTAGATTTCCTTGGTCCGAACCAGAATGGATTTTTTAAGGGCAGATCAAAAACCACCAACGTTACCGAGTTTGTACCTAGAACTCTGTGCGTTTTGGAAGATGGTAATGAAGTTGGTGTATAGCTGCCACCGACTTTAGCAAAGACTTCGATAAAATTTCGCATGCAATCATTCTCCTCAAACTTAAATATTTTTGTTTTCAATCGGGATTTATCTCATCAAGTCTTACTTCGAAAAATGCCAGTTTAAAGTCCTCTTCAGATCTGCAATTTCTGGTCCTATTAAAGACACATCGGGAGTCCCTCAAGGCAGCCATCTTGGTCTAACGATGTCAATTGTATTATCAACGATTCCCACCTTTCTACTATACCTATATATATATGCTGATGATATAAAAATCTTCAGATTTATAGCATCCCTTGTCGACTTTCTCTCACTGCGAGATGATTTGAACAGTTTTTCAGTTTGGTGCCGTAGTCATTTTTTAGAGCTTAACATCAGCAAGTGCCAAGCTATTATATATTCTCGTAAGCGTATCCGACCATCCCCTGGAGTCTACTCCATTTGTGGTGAGCCTATTCCCTCTGTCTCTTCACTGCATGATTTGGGTGTTACTCGCATCTGTAAGGGAACTCAACTTCCGTTCCCATATTGATAGCATTATCAACAGAGCTAACTCTACACTCGGTTTCATTAAGCGATAGGCTAAGGAATTCTCAAACCCTTATGTTACAAAATCGTTATAGATCACATTCGTTAGACCACTCCTTGAGTACGCTTGCCAGGTATGGTCTTCTTACTATGAAATACATATCTTGCGAATCGAAGTTGTCCAGCGTAGATTCATCCCATTTGCCTCACGTGGCCTTGCTTGGGTTGAAAGCTCCAATTTACCCCCATACGCGGACCGTTTGAAACTAATTAAATTACAGTCTCTCGATAAACGTCCCGAAGTTGCTGACATTTTGTTTATTCATCAATTATTAGCTGGTAACATTGATTCCACCGCGCTGCTGTATATGATATCTCTTAACACCAACCCACGTAACCTCAGCTCCTCACCCCTCTTCTGTCTTATTTCTCACCGGACCAACTATGGATATCATAAACCAATGTGCAGAATGCTCCGCAGAGCTAATTGCATGCAAACCGCTTTTGGCTTTTATAATAGCAGAGCCTCTCTGAAAAATGCCCTTCATTCTTTTAATTCCTTCTCCTGACCGAAAAAGTGGTTACTTTTAAGTCCAGTTTCAATCTTTTAGGCCTATTACTATTTAAGTTCCCCTTTTGTAAGTTTTTAAGTTTAGCATTTAGTTCTTGCTTGTATTAAGCTTAAATAAATAAATAAATAAAAATTAATAAATAAATGACGTCAATTTGCGGGATGTTACGTTGAGTTTGAGCGATATGATATTATTTCGGTGCGTTGTAGCGAAAAATAAATACTAATGCTCAAAATCGAAACACCTGCATGTGACGCCGAGGGCATCCTCTGTATGAATCGAAGAATGTCTCATAGTTTCAAGTCACCCAAGTACTGTTGGAATATAGGCGCCTGCCAGATAACAAGTACTTACCCTAAGCAGAGCAAGGATATTGCGTTAGCGGTAGAACCCGGCGGAAGAAAGAGTGAATAGTTTTAACGTGAGCTTTATTGCATTTTTAGATTTGAGTGTTACGATATTGCATAATCACTTTGCGCCATAAGTCGTTTGATTTTGGTTTTGTTACAATTTCTTCCTTCCGCGTTATGACATTTTTCGATTTCGGCGCTAAGACCTAACGCCAGCTTATCTATATAAGTTTTACGATCCTATAGTTTTCGCACGCCTGCTCATCTCCCTTATACATATGTTGAGTATATTGTGAGCTTTGTCTCCCGTCTGAAAAACCGAACAATCGCGAACATACCGACACCTTGCTCCCCTGCATCGAAGCTGCCTTTGTGGCCCTATGCCTACATAACTCGTCTATTGATTTTGGCGAATTGGGCCTACTTGATAACGAACTACCAGACAGGCGTTCAGTGTCTAGAAAATAATGTCTTTTTGTGGTTCTGTTCCTTAAAGTGCAGAGCTTCGTGCAGAGAAAATAGGTTTTATCCCCATGAACTTCTGCATCACTGCAGCCTTTGTATGTACTCGAATTCAAAAGGAGTAAGCAAGGTGTTCCTAAGGAATCAATTCTTGGACCAATTTCGTTTTGCATGTTTGTTGCACCAATGACTTGCAACTGACTATAAGTAGCTTGCATAATCTTATTTCTTTGTTAAATAAGAACTTATCTAGGCTATATATACGTATATACAAGCTACAATCGCAAGAAATCGCCGAACGAGTATACTGAAATCTCTCAATTTCTCCTATACCTCTAGCATCAAGTGCCGAAGACCAGTGGAAACGCTGCCAACACCCCATCAGAATCCCCAGAACTGATGTGCTGGGCTTCGCCTGACCAACACCTCGAAACCCCTGGTTTGACGAAGAATGCGGGCGAGTACATGCAGCAAAACAAGATGCATATAAGCGACGCTGCAACGGAAGACGAGAGCTACGGGTTCTCTAAAAGAAGAAGAACCAATGCCGAGTCTGATAAAACTAGATACTGCCAATTACGTCGGGAATTTGATTTCCTCAATCGATTTTTGTATAAGCAATATATGATGAACATTCAATCAGAGGTGTGTCATAATCCCAAGGCTTTTTGGACATTCATAAATGAAAAAAGAAAGCTATCTGGTTTTTATGAAAATATGCAGTATAATGCCCGAACCTCTACTGCTTTGGCGGATACATGCAATTTTTTTGCCGACTACTTTGAATCGGTATATAAGGTCAACCCGAATATAATTTTATGATCAAATAACCCTACAGTTATTAATGAAAGATTACGGGCATTGTTTCTTTCCCTAGATGACGTTTTAAATGGCATTTCATTAATGAAGGCGAATCTGAACTGTGGTCCGGACAAAATTCCATCTTTCGTACTTAAGCAGTGCAGCAAATCACTGTCAGAGCCGCTTCGTTTAATTTTTAATTTATCGTTATCTTCAGGAGTTTTATTGGATAAATGGAAGGTTTCTTTTATAAGTCCTATTTTTAAATCTGGGCTTAAACATAAAATTGAAAATTATCGAGGAATCTCCAAAATATCAGAAATTCCAAAATTATTTGAACAAATAGTTAAACAAAAATTGGATTTTCATATAAAGGATCTGATATCTCCTTCTCAGCACGGGTTTATCTCTGGTAAATCAACGACTACCAATTCAACGTTGTTTACAAATTATGTTCTGAATGCATTGGAATCTGGTTTTCAGATAGATATTGTTTACACTGATTTTGTAAAGGCATTTGATACTGTTTGCCATGAAGTATTAATACGAAAAGTTCAAGACTTTGGCATTCACTCTTCACTTCTTAAATGGATTTCTAACTATTTAATAAACAGGAAGCAAATAGTTAAAATTCACGGTGTTCAATCGAGATATATTAATGCCCCATCTGGAGTACCACAAGGCAGCCACCTTGGCCCTTTGTTATTTAACATTTTTGTTAACGAGATTCCTTCTTTAGTACGTTTTGCAAAATGTTTAATGTATGCAGACGATTTAAAGATAGAATAAAAAATAAACAACATGACTTAAGTATTATTGAAAAATGGTGTGTAGAACATTTTTTACCACTCAACATTAACAAATGCCAATTTCTTTCTGTCTATCGCACATTAACACCTCCCATTATATACTTATACTATTTCTGGTATAAGCCTTAGTAGACAGTCTGAAGTCAAAGACCTTGGTGTCATTTTTGACACGAGAATGACATTTGATTTTCATGTTGATTATATTATCGCAAAGGCCAACTCAATGTTGGGATTTCTTAAGAGGAACTGCAAGGATTTCTCGAACCCCTTTGCCATTAAATCTGTCTATATGTCTCTTGTCCGTCCTTTTTTAGAATATGCCTCAATAATATGGGAACCAGCATATGAAATTCAAAGAAACCTTATTGAAAAAGTTCAAAAAGCTTTTACTAGATTTTTAATACGGCAACTCAAATGGAATCTAGATAATATGCCTTCATATTCCACCAGATGTGCTCTTTTTGGTTTAGATATGCTCCAAAAACGATGTATTGTTCATTGTGTAATGTTTGTATATGATATTTTCGCGTACCATATTAAATGTCTTGAAATTCTTGAATTACTTACCATATATGCACCAGAAAGAACTATTCGATCTCGACATTTGCTATATATTCCAAGACATATTTACAATTATGCAGCAAATGAACCAATCACTAGATGTGTTAAATTGTATAATAACTATGATAGTATTGTAGATTTATATTTTGATAGATGTGATTTTAAAAAACTTTTATTAGAAAATGTAACTCTTACTTAAGGTAAATTGAATTCTGTTATCTGCTAGAGATAAGCTCGCTAGATAAATAAATAAATAAATAAATAAAAAAAAAGGATAAAGAGAGAATATTGAGGGCGTATACTCCAGGAACAATGTACCATAAAGTTAAAAGAACGTGTCAGAGAGCCAAAACCCGTACAGGCACCTGTAGAGATGGAGAAGGAAACCACGTATAAGGATCATAGTCGGTGCTGAGAATATGGAAAGTCACCTTTGTAGACTCTATAAAAGCGACGAAGATTAACATTCCGCTGTCAGGTAGAATGTGCCATTCAACACAAACGATGATAGTCAAAATGTCCGTCTACGCAAAGTGAGGATAGCAATATATAAGCTAAAATCGAACAAGGCTGTTGAACTTGACGGCTTAAGCCAAATTCTTCAACATAGCTGGTGATGAATTGGTAGAGTGCATACACCAATTCATCTCTAGGATTTGGTCATACTCGTACGAGTGTATGCCTGATGAATGGAATGTCAGCATCGTTTTGAAATCTTTCATGAACAGCCTCATTGGCCGCAATCAGTGCGGATTCAGCTATCAGCTATCAGCTATCGATCAAATCTTCACACTTTGGTAGATTCTGGAGAAAACCCAAGAAGTCCAAATCGATCCGATCAATGCCACCTATATCAACATTTATAGAGAAGAGGTATATACAGCCATGTGTAGTTTTGACATCCCTGTCAAACTTGTTCGTCTGTACAGAATGACGATGGAGAACGGTCGCTGCTTAATCAAGGTCGCCAATGGTCTCGCCAACACATTTGATGTCAAAAACGGTTTTAGACAAGGTGACGCGCTGTCCTGTTCTTGAACGGATTGTGCAAAACTCACAAACCAACTTCAGAGGCGCAATCTATCACCTTGGCTTTAGTAAAAATTCTGAAAACGACACCGGCACAGAAATCAAGCGAAGAATAACTCTTTCCAATCGCCGTTTTTTTTAGAGCTAATAAGCCAATTCAATAGTAAAGCATGATATGACCCAGGCGCTGAAACACGGACTTTATGAAGTTGGATGAAAGTATCTTTAGTCGCTTCGAGAGAAACATTCTTCGTAAGGTATTCGGAACCATTTGCGTTGACGGGTTTTCGAGGAGAAGACCCTCGCCATATGTGGCGCGAACAAGTTCAAAGGGACCTCAACCAACTTGGAATGTGCAACTGGAGGCAATTAGCTAAAGACCGAGCTAAATGGAGATTGTAGTTGGTTGAGGCCCAGGTTTACCCCGACATGTAGCGCCGCTTATGTAAGTAATTAAACTAACAAAGTACTACTGCAAAAATGAACAAACGACTTACATTTGTTTCTAGAAATTGTTGGGCTTGCTCAAGTAATCACTTATAAAGGCTTGCTTTAATCACTCATGTTGTGTGCGTTATATTTTTCACACGAATGGAAGGGACCTACAGTTTAGTGCCGAATCCGAACGGCGATTTGAGAAGCGTTTTTGTGACAACAATACTCTCGAATGTTTGTCAGACGCTCGCGAGAGGTGCGACCGTGAAAAAACTTTTTAGTGTTTTCTGGGATTCGAACTTGGAACCTCATGCATAGTGATCCGACACACTAACCACTTACGCCACGGCTCCCAGTGAGAAAGACCTTAAGGCTAAAAAAAACCTCACTTTATAGTGAAATAGCTTAGCTCAATGAATGATTAACTGACCACCAATTTCTCGACTGTATAATCGCATCCGACATATTCCTGTGTATTTGTTTAATTCGAAAAGTTGGAGAGATCCAGGATCGTAGAAAGTATTCAGGAAATTAATTAGTCTATCACGCGAAATGTAGGTAGTCCCCATCTTTCTCCTGGGATTGATGAGGATATGCCTTCAAAAATTTCCAAAAAAACTCCTTAAAAGGCGGTAGCAAGCGGTAGTAAACGTCATCTTCGAGCTTTTTGATCTCATAACAAAGTTCAAAAGGAAGTATTTTAAGTAAACAAAGTCACAAAAACAATAAGACCTCCATTCATGAGTGCGTGATGTAATTTTTATTGCCTAAGTCGGACGATGATTTCAATAATGAAGCTCAAAGTTCAGATAAATATTACAATCATTTCCCGATGCAGACAAACCAAAGCCTGTTTGACTTCAAACCTTGCTGACATACGTCATTGAGATCTCAAAAACAACTCCATAATTGCATATAATCATACACGTACCTATCACATCACGTAAGATCTGTCTAAATTTAACAATTAAAATGAGTAAATTTCCACAAGTTGTTGGCCTCTGAATAGCTATAACTATCCACCAATTAATCAGAGCAAAGACTTATAAATTTCCGCCTAACGATCGTCAATCTCTATGAGCACATCCCTCTGTACTTTGCACTGCACTTAGAGATAAAAATAAACTTTTAATGTGCATATTGCCCCTTCATGACATTCTCGAGTGGCACGTACTTTGCACACATGACGAATTCGTACCTCCCTCAACGAGATCGCACCCTAATTACCTGCGTCTACACACTAAAAGATGACATCAAGTATGAGGATACGTCGAAAGCGGCGAAAAATGTTATTTACACTTTTGCTCTTAATCAGATAAACACGTACGATTTATATTACTAACAATTAAGATGATACAGCTTCAAATAAAATCCAAAAGCAATTCCGAATACATTGGGATCAAGGTTAGAAGGTCGGGGCTACAGGTGACGAAATAATAAAGACGGAAAAAATTCAGTTTTGACAACAGCCATTACCTTGTGTCAAGTTTTAAGTGTAACCTCTGGACGAGGTCTTTGAGCGCACCCATGTCATAAAAGTACATGGTTACATGTGTTGTAAGTTTTGAAGCGCACAGTAGGCATCAGGTGCGAAAACACATCAATGACAGACCATGGATGCATGGAAAATTATTTAACCTGTTTCATAATAATTGGAAGCAATTATATGCAGCTATTGGCAAATAAACAAAAAAAAAACTAAAAAATCAGGTAGCAGCGATAATTTTTCATTTCGCAGAATAAATATTGATTCAGCAACAAGTTCCTGCAACATTTTGCGTTTGTGTGGCAGCCAAGCGGTGCTAATTAAAATTGCATTAAACAATTATTACAGTCCAACATGAATGTGCAATTGGAGCGTGCTAGATTCAAATTACAGATCACTCGATGTACACGGACACTGGCTTGGTAATAATTTCGTTTTTCATTCGAAATGAGACTCGCGACAAAAGTCGCCGATGGAGTTAACTTTGATTGCAGAGCGTTTTTCAATGAATGGCCGGCAGCGGAAATGTTTTACATGTACTGGCGGCTGTTGTTAAATTGCAAAAAGTTTGCTGAGTTTTGAAATTTTAGAAGGTTTTTTTGTTGGTAGGTATTTGTTGGTGGCACTCGTACGAACACCTGTGCGCCAGACGGGGAATGCATTTGCTAGACAGAAAGTCGTAAAAGGAATTCACAAAAATGAAAAAGAAGTATTTTTGGCCCAAAGAATGTTCATTAAGGTTAGAGCTTGTAAATAGTTGATGAATTCCAATTTGGCCTTCTCAATAAAGTTCTCGTTTTTAACAAACAAAAGTGTGACCAAACTTATTCCTTTGCCAGTTGCGACTCACTGTTCTTTCTTTTATGTGAAATTTCTGTTAATGCTATTTACCGCCTCCTTAAAGCTTATGAAATGTAGTGTGGGGCACCATTATACTAGATTTACCAGAATAGAGAAAGAGAATATTACGTCAGAGTGATTGCCATCCAATTCGTTTAGAATCACATGTTTAAACTTACTTACTTAGTTAGGTGGCGCTACAGTCCGGAGTGGACCTGGGCTTCAACTAATAGACCTCTCCAGCCAGTCTGGCTACGAACCAGCTGTCACCAGTTGCGCACGCCAAGTTGGTTGAGCTTCCATTCGTTTGCGTCTCTTACCGCGAGGTCGTCCTCTACTGCGCCATCCATCAGGGGTGGATTCGAAGACCCTTTTTGGCTAAAACGTTAGGGTCCATCCGCTCTAAATGACCCAGCAATCTTAGCCGCTGTATATGAACTCTTCTGGCAAAGTCCATGTCCTTGTATAGGCCGTATAGTTCGGCATTGTACATTCTCCTCCACTCACCGTCTATGCAGATGAGACCAAAGATCACTCCAGGAACTTTTTTCTCAAAATAACCAAGGGCATCCTTATCCGATTTTGACAAAGTCCGTGCCACTGCGCCATACAGCAGGACTGGGATGATAAGTGTTTACCTGAGTAGTTCGAGATAGGGCTTTGTTACTCAATTACCTTCTTAACCAATAGAAACAGCGACTTGCAAGAGCAATTCTTCGTTTGATCTCCCCACTGGAGTTATTTGCGAAGCTCACCATAGAGGCTAGGTAAACAAAGACTTTTACTACCGCAAGATTATATATGCCTATTGTGACGTTCTGTCCAAGACACCGATGTTGGGTGGCACATGTCTAAACTTCCTTCTTCTTCTTCCTTTTATCAGCGATGTTATGATCCGAAAACAAGGGATCACAACCCTCCCACTTCACCGCATTTCTACTGATACGCCTGTGGGGTTCGCCTATTTGACCTCAGAAAATGTCGGCAGGCCTGCCGATTTTGGATCACTCGGTTACTGGGGCCAGTGAAATGCCGATGTCGTCGCATTTGTCTGATCCAGACGTTTATAGGCCTGCCTTTCCTACATCGCGATGTTTTTGGAACGTGCATTGATATTGCCTTTTTATCAGTGTTCAAATGATCTCTTCTTTGAACTTGGCAATACCAGCAGAGCGGGTCGCGCTCTATTTTTTGTACAATGGTTGCCCTGATGTGAAAACTCCCACGGATCTTCGAACTTCTTATTCGATCAAGTTTTGTCACTCCTGCTGTCATGCGAAGCATCTTCATCTCAGCTGCCGTTAATTTACTCTCATACCTTTTGTACATCGTCCAAAATTGTGAACCGTATGTGAGCGCTGGATGCACAACTGCGGTGTAGAGCCTCCCTTTCAACTTAGGTGACATTTTTCTGTCACAGAAGATAGTGGGATTTTCTCGCCGCTTCATCCACACTACGCTTACGCGATGATTGATGTCGTCATCACAGGTTGCTTTGCTATTGATCATAAATCCGAGGTATTTGAACTTTTCGCACTTGGGCTGTTCCATTCAAATAAATGTCTGGAATAGTCCTGATTGGATCAGAGAACGGGCAGCACAAGTACTCTGTCTTTTTTGAACTAATGCGATACCCATTTCCCTCCAGAGCGTCCACCCACATATCAAGTGCTCGTTGCAGGGATGTAGGATCCTCACTTAAGGACTTAAGATGCTTCCCTGGTGCACCCCGACTTTGATTGGGAACTCTTCGGTTACTCCAGCGGGGCATCTTACTCTTGTCTTTGCTCCCTCGTACATGTCCATGATCGTCTGTATATAGGTTCTGGAACCCCTCGATGTCTTAGCGCCACCCATATCAGATCTCATGGTTGTCTGTCGAATGCCTTTTCAAAGTCAACCAATACAATATGCAAATCCCTTAAGGAATCACGATGTTTTTCCATTATGATCCTTATACTTTGGATTGCATCTGTGGTTGATTTACCCGAGACAAACCCGCACTGATCATCAGATAGCCGTATTATTTTTCGCAGTCGGCCACCTAATACCCGCTCAACGATCTTCATGGTGTGTGACATCAGCTTGATCGAAAGGTAGTTATCACAGTTGAAGAGGTGTTGTATGTTGTGCGGACCGTTCGAACAGTCTGAACATCTGTCTTCGATGCTGGGGTCAAGACGTGATTGGTATCTATTAAGTAGTCGGCACCAAACCGAGCGTAGTTGAGCTAAAATTGCCCTGGTCTATCGAGGTAAGTGACGCTCCTCGTTGCCTATGTGCGGAGAGCGACCACTTATCACAATATTCGGGTGATGGTTACGTACTGCATTAGCTACCGCCGCGCTGTGTTGATGCCATCCTCGTAGCGCTGGGGGTCGAGGTCCAGGAGTTGAGTGTAGGTGTCGATATCTCTTTGGAACATTGTCAGGTTTTTGCGGATATGCCGAGGTGGGTGCTGAAGCGTTATTAGAGAGTGGTTGGGATGCTCTTGTAGGTGGCAGGCCAAAAGGAACTGTTGAGAGAGCATGGTGTTGTGCTCTTTGATGGGCATCATTTTGGTTTCCGCATGGAGGTGGTCCTCAATGGCTGAGTTTTGGGATGTTTGAAGATTCCGCCAGTTTGAGTTGCTCAGCTCTGAAGTCCAGATGGGAGCGGCGTACTTTATGATGGTAAACCTGATCGTTTTATAGGTGGCTAGCAGCGTTTCTTTATCTTTAGCCCAAAAACTGCCTGCCAGAGATCTTAGAACATTGTTGCGGGAATTGAGGCGGCTGCAGGTGTTTGATGCGTGTGCGGAGAAAGTTAGCATGCTGTCAAAGGTGACACCCAAAAGTTTTGGCTGTGTGACTGTGGGTATGCACTTCCTTTGTCCAGAACGTGAACAGTGTGGCAGTGGATTTCTCCGTTGATAGCTGTAGATTGCGGCTGCTGAAGAACTGTACTACAATAGCTAAGTAGTTGTTTAAGCCCATACACAGCTCAGGTACGTTTGGGCCCAAAGCGAGGATCGTACAGTCGTCCGCGTATGACACAAGGGTTATACCGTAGGGTGGAAGGGGCAACTTGGAGATGTAGAAGTTGAACAGTATGGGGGACAGGACACCAACCTGTGGTACGCCTTGTTTGACTTTCCTATACTGCGATCTCGTGTTCCGGAATTCGACGTAGGCTTGTCGGCTGCATAGATAGTTGGCTAACCAACGTTTGTAGGAGTTAGGCAGCGTGGACTCCTGAATGTCGTTAAGCATCGCAACGTGTTCCACTGTGTTAAATGCTTTTGACAGGTCCAGGGCAACTGTTCTGTGGCATGACTAGGGTTGCCAGTTCTCCCGATATTCCGGGAGTTCTCCCGGTCTCCCGAAAATTCTACGAAATATCCCGATTTTCCAATCTCTCATTTTTACTTTCTTAAAAAGCCACGAACAGGTAAAAGAAAGTTTCATTACGAAGAAGTATAATCAGCGCCTTATGTAACTATACAATTTATTTGGCATTACTCTTTCTCGTATTTGAACTGCCATAATACATTGACATTTCCCCAAATATATTTGTTTGCTCGAAGGAGAATGGTAGCTTACAATTTTTCTAACGGAAAATATTAAATGTAAGCTATTAAATATGAATTTCAGCTACAAACAAATAAAATAATGTTGTGCATTAACAGATTGCATTCATTTCATGGACAACGCATCAGAAAAAGAAAATATGCGCCAAATTCCATGCAACAGCATGTTTTCTATATGTTTTCTATAAAACTACAAATTTGTTCTGTACTATGAAGTAAGGACGTTTTTCTTACTCTCCCAATTTTTTCTCATTCTCCCGATATTTTTCCTGAAACCTCCCGATTTGTTGAGGAACATTTCTGGCAACCCTAGGCATGACTGTCTTTTGGTTCAAGCCATTGCTGACTTGATTTGCTATGATGTTAAGAGCTAAGGTAGTGCTGTGGCGTTTACGAAAACCATGTTGATGTTGCGCTAGAGTTAAATGTTCAACGAGTGTTGGAAGTAGGAGTGCCTCCAGAATCTTGACGACCGGCGACAGGAGCGAGATTGGATTGGTAAGATTTGCTCTGATCCGTAGATTTTCCTGGTATGGGTAGTGGGATCACCCGACCAACTTTCTATACTAGTTTGCTTAGTAGAGACCTATGCCAGTCTCGATTTTGAGATTTCGAGTGCAACCGCAACTGATGCGTCATGGATGGGTTATGCAACTCAGTAGGTCTCCTGTTTGCTATCAGTTGTGCGAATCTTTTAGATACTGGAATACTTTCATAAGAACCTTTAGTTCATATATTTTAAACCAGATATTGTTGTAATTTTTTTCTTTGTAGTTATAATTTTTATATGTTATGGAATGAATATATTTTCCATACAAAACTAATTGATTTTTATTTTTTTATTTTTTCAGGTAAGTCAATCAAACTTTTCATCTACGTAAGTAACTCATTTTACAGTGAAAAGGCGGTCACACCGTTAATATGCATTGTATGAGTATTGTTGACCATTAAGAAGGAAGGTAGAGTGAAGCATATGTCTAAGATTTCCAACCAACAGTGGTAAGTGCGTTTTAAGGGCTACCGTTGAAGATCGGACCTCAATTTTTAGCGACAATTCAAATGGTCAAAAGGCTGCATGAAAAATATGACTACTTGAATTCATTTGACAGTGATATACTCGTAGCTTTAGGACTTATTTTTCTCATTTATTTATATACGAGTACTTACCGCTATCAAATATTTTATTTCAAATACCCTAAGAATTGTACAGAATGTCATATAGTTATGACGTAGCCAATATTACCCGATTTGAAGGAAAAGGTTCTGTTCAATCTATCATACTTATATTATGATTATTTTTTAATTATATATTTGTTTTTATTTTTGCTTCAATTGAAAATGTTGAAAAACTTAATACAATTGGTTATTTCCTTTTAATTAAATTCGAGAACACAACAACCAGAAACGACTTAATCTAAAATAACCTATAGCAGGCAGAATGGGTCTTACAACCGGCCGTGTATACGCAGTACACCACAGCTGTACTTGCCTTTTTGCAAGAATGGAAAGCTGCGCTTGCTTTCTTGATGCATTCGGCTACGTTATCCCTCCAGTGTAGTTTGAAAGGTAAAGGTAGTCATGAGTAGGAAGTTTTATACAACTATGCTACAGCTGCAATCCGCAATAGAGCCTGTATTTTGGAATGCGATTTTTGAACACAAATAGCAACCATAATAAAAGTCACTTTTAGTTTACTATTTACCTTATGATAGCTAAATTATTGTCAATATGGTAGACGGCCTTAAGCCAAACCATAAACGACTAAGTATACACTGTTTGTAAACTTAAACAAAAAGGAAATTATATGAAGTTAATTTAAAGTCGAATCTAACTTGGAGCATTTTTAAATAATTGAAACATTATCTTCAATACAGTCCTGCCAGCAAATTTAGTCATATATATATCTCTTTCTAGTATTCTTACGTACTGCACTGCCATCACCCGAGTTAATAGCTTTATAGAGGAATCTTACATGTATATCATTCTTAGTGTCATAAAATTAGCCGTGTTTTATTATTCTCGTGATCTGATATTTACGTTATAACTCATTGTTTATTATAATATTTTCTACAATAAGCTAACAGCCATTAGTATCAAAAGTTATAAGTAAGGTACCCTTTCTCGCTAGCCTGACTCTGAGGTACATTAACAAAATCAGATCATTAACATTAATGCAAACAACATCATGCGATCCTGACCTCTATTGAGATCCAGTTTATAATATCAACTCAAACAACAAGGTGGTTCTGTGAGGCTTAAGTATGATAGCACAGTTCAAAAACGACGTTAACGTTTGCTTTTCAAAAGTAATGGAATTCAAATCGGTGGGTCAAATAGCTTGTACTGTGCACGTAAGAGAAAATAACTAAAGGTGTCTTAAAAGCTAATGTAACTATAAAAATGTATTGTTTTCTTCTTTTTTTTAATTGCAGTACAAAATTAACTTTTTTATTATTAACTTAATTATTAAAACAAAATCGGGAGGCTTCTTCAACGAATGTGTCAATATGGGTTTAGAGACTAAGACAATGTGTAATGCATCTTGCTATAAAATTTATACATTTTGATAGTTATTATCAGCATTTTACCAACCGTTAATTAGTTCTTTCGCCTGACCAACATGCCCCACATGGATCTCCAAAAGATCTTCAAACCACCCATGGTGACAGATTTCAATGTCGATTTGTCAAAGCGAAACAACAAAGTGATTAGAGCTGTTTTCTTAAATACTATAAAAGCAATGTCCTTGTGAACATTGTTTCTCGAAAACTACTAGACGTAGGTACTTGAAATTTTGCACAGTTATTCCTTATTTTGCCTAGATGCGAGATAAGAAGAATTTTCTGAAATTCAAGGTCTAAGTGGCATAAAAGGGGTTGAGATCGAATTATCCAATTGTAAATATTGATTCCACAGCCGTAGCTCGGTACTGGCACTCCGGATTAAAAAAATAATAAATAGTAGGTTCTGCGTTGTCCTGAAGCTGAGCAACGCTAAAAACAATTAATCAAATCATCGCCCACAATTTTCCTTCAGTGGAGACCACTACCAGCAGTCATGCTTCAGTGGCTGAGCGGGTTTGTGTATGCTCTGGTGGGGATTCCCACGGGGGAATTTGTAATCGAGTTGACACATTTTCGTATTGCATTCAGTTTTCAATTATATTTCAATATGTAAATAACCGTCAACTAAAATGCGGGCGAAGCAAGGCGAGCACTGGTCAGCTACTATTTTTATAATCTAACGCTGGTCAGATTACAGGGTAAGTGTGCAGAGTTTCAGCTTCTGAAATTCCAGTCAAATTTGAGCCTTCTTCTCCTTCTTCCTATTTCGACGAGAATATGATCTGAAAACAAGGGATCATAACCCTCTCACTTCACCGCATTTGTACTGATCCGCCTGTGGGGTTCACCTGTTTGACTTTAGAAAATATCGACAGGCCTCCTGAATTTGGATTACTTAGTTACTGAGACAAATCAAATGCTGGTATCGTTATATTTGTGTGATCTAGGCGTTTATAGGCCTGTCTCTCCTGCCTCGCGATGCCTTTGGAACTTTCATTGATATTACCATTTTAATGCGGTTCAAACAATTTCTTCTTGTGACAATATCAGCTGAGCCGGTCGCGTTCTATTTTTCGTAAGATGGTTTCCTTGACGTGAAAGCTTCCACGGTTCTTCGAACTTCTTATTCGATCAAGCTTTATAACTCCTGCTGTCATGCGAAGCATCTTCATCTCAGCTGTCGTTAATTTACTCTCATACTTTTTGTACATCGTCCAACATTGTGAACCGTATGTGAGCGCTGGACGCACAACTGCGGTATAGAGCCTTCCTTTCAACTTAGGGGAAATTTTTCGGTCACAAAAGATAGCGGAGTTTTCCCGCCACTTCATCCACCCTACGCTTACGCGATGATTGATGTCGTCATCACAGCTTGCTTTGCTGTTAATCATAGATCACAGATATTTGAACTTTTCGCACTTGTGAAGCACTGTTGGATTCAAATAAATGTATGGAATAGGCCTGAGTGGATCAGAGAACGGTCAGCACAAGTACACTGTCTGTTTTGAACTAATGCGATACCCATTTCTCTCCAAAACGTCCACCCACACATCAAGTGCTCGTTGCAGGGATGTAGGATCTTTACTTATGATGGCACCATCGTCGGCAAAGAAAAATTGATGTGTTATACCTTGGGGTCCATTACTTTACCTTCAAGCAGATAGTCAATGACTGCAAGAAAGAGCAAAGGACTTATGACGCTTCCCTGGTGCACCCCGAGTTTGGTTGGGAACTCTTCGGTTACTCCAACGTATCTTACTCTTGTCTTTGCTCCTTCGTACATGTCCATGATCATCTATACATAGTTTTGTGGAACCCCTCGATGTCTTAGCGCCACCCATATCAGATCTCGAGGTTGTCTGTCGAATGCCTTTTCCAAAGTCCACCAATATAATATGCAAATACTTTAAGGAATTACGGTGTTTTTCCATTACGATTCTTATACTTTGGATTCCATCTGTGGTTGATTTACCCCCGACAGCTCAACAGCTCAACGATCTTCAGGGTGTGTTACATCAGCTTGATTGAATGGTAATTATCACAGTTTCGCGTATCATCCTTTCCTTTGTATACAGGGAGAAGGTAGGTTCCCTCCATTGATTCGGTATTGGATCACCTCTCATAAGTTTGGAGATGAGAATTCTGACCGCTATGTCTCCCATCTTCTTGCATAACTCAGAGGGTATCTTGTCTGTCTATTTTGGTCACCATTATTTAAAATAGCGACCTCGGCACAGTTTTTTTTTTCTGTAAACATTTGTAAAGTAGGCAGGAAGGTAGGTGAGTGGCGGTTCAGAAAGAATCAAATTAGCGCCTAAGATGCGCCATTTCGTTACCACAAACGCGTACATATCTGTGTGTTCGAGAGTGTTAATGGCTGTGAAAGGATGATAAGCTTTCACCCAGCACTTGAAGTTGAGATAATGGATTAATTCTTTAGTTGTCAGCTATTTCATCCAGGTCCTCGAAGAAGAGTTTACCCAGAGTGTGTTGTGTGGTCTACGCTAGGGCCGGACATCTGCAAATGAAGTGACAAAGAACTTCTTTCTCATAAATGTCCTTGCAGCTTCTACAAAATGTATTGTGGGCGATACAAAGCTTGGCCGCATGGTCTCCAAATGTCCAGTGGGCTGTAATAATAACCATAACTCTGGCAATGTCTGGTCTTGATTTGTCTAGTAACTCGTTTGACTTGGGTTTGTTGTTGCCTTTTTTGATATGGCACAACTAGTAAGACTGTTTTACCCGCGATTGACTAGCTGGAAGAAATGTAGATGAATATAGCCCTTAACGGTACCCAGCGGTTTATCGATTCTTTCTGCTAGAGAGGCGTTAAGGGTCGACCCTCGCCTGACCAGCTCGTCAGCGCGCTCATTACCTTTATAATTACTGTGTCCTGAGACCCAGATGAGAGTGATACTTTATTGGATATATGTACGAGTATATATTATTTGCAAGTGTAGATATAATTCTAATGAGGAAGCTGGAGATGACGTATCTGCAGATGCTTTTGCTTATAAGGCTTTGAATACACGACTTTTTGTAGTTTTGACAGATATCCGATGCCGGATATATGATTCTATATATCCGGGTAAGTGTACAGAACTCACTAACAGTATTCACACATGTCCGGCATCGGATACATGAACAAATGTTAGATACACGACGTTTTCCCTGCCGGATATATCTCCGGGTGTACAATTCACTCTGTACGTTGACTAAATTAAGTTTGTTCATATAGATAGCTTAGGTTAGGTTACGTTAACTTGAAGTGGCTGCGGCTAAAGTCAACACATTTAGAGCAATGATAGGTCCGTTGTGATACCACATGGATCATGGAAATCATATTATTTTGCGACAGAGTAGCTAAGCCGTATATCCGGCGTCGGATACATGAAAAAAATATTGTGTATGATGTCGTGTATCCGATGCCGAATTAATAGTGTGAAAGCTTTCATTTAATTCCATATCTGGCAACCGATGTCGGATAGAGCTAAGATTTGTCCGGCAGAGAAAACGTCATACATCCAGCATTTGTGCCATGTATTCGATACCAGATAAGTATGAACGCTCCCATTAAGTTCTGTACACTTTGAACCGGGTACACACCTTCGTGTATCCGATGTCGGATGTGTGTGAAATGGACCTAAATATTTTTGAAAAGTCCAAGTACAAAAAGCTTACCCCTAAGTCGCTGGCTACGACGGGCTGCTATCATATCAGCGTTTGACTACTAATACTGACTCATCAGGTGTGCATGGGTAATATCGATGAGTTGTTCACACGTTTTCCTTCAATTTTTCCTAAAAAATATAACGCACCGCAATTAAATTATTTAATTTCCTCCATACATCAAAATGAAACGAAGAAGTTGCAATGTTAGATTCATTAAATGCGAGTTTGCTTCCCATGTAAAAGTAGTTTAATCACATTCACGACATAATGCAATTGAAAAAGTTTATGTAAACCCGTCCCACAATGAACACATACATTGTCCTTCAAC
Source organism: Brachypalpus laphriformis (assembly GCA_945910035.1). Taxonomy (NCBI): domain Eukaryota; kingdom Metazoa; phylum Arthropoda; class Insecta; order Diptera; family Syrphidae; genus Brachypalpus; species Brachypalpus laphriformis. The sequence goes on from OX246754.1 coordinate 288,034,085, forward strand.
CGCCAAAATTACCTTCAACCAAATATGAAACTCGCCCATAACCTACCGGAAACCTAACAACTGCGCTAGTCACCAACGCCAGCGTCAAGTCGTGGTCTCCAAAATCATAAAATGAAGTAAAATAACTGTTAGCGCCTTCAAGGTTATCATGTAACCCTAATAGACTGCCGCACAGTATGTGTCCGATTTCCCAACATTCCAAGAAAAAAAAAAAAATAGTTTACGCACCGTCCATCATACAGTAGCACTCAAAACACTGTGTACCCCCCTCCAGTTTAAAAAATATTGGCGCACTGCGCAATGCAGCAACAGCCAACAATTACATTTTCATGTTGAGTTTGCCGCTGCGCTGCTGTGCTCACGAGTGTTACAACATTTTCGCACTTCGTGCAAACACCGCGTTTGTTAACCATTAAGCCGCTGAAATTAAGCCTCAATTTCGACCATTAGAGGTTTGAGTTTTAGATTTGTGGGTAGGGTACCCTAAGCCGGTACCCAAGCTCAGCTGGGTGCTGTGCTGCCACAATTGCGTGGTGAAACTGTTGCAACCGCAAGACTCATAGTGTAATTGGTGCACCTCTGGTCCATTAAGGCCAACACTTGAGCGGTAATTTCGGAGCTCGATTCATCAAAACTAGGTACTTCACTCGTCAGCTCATAGTTTCGGTTGAAATTAATCTTCTTTGAGGTCAAGGTGATGCGTGAAAAGAAGTAAAACTGGCACCGTCATCATAATTGGACGGGGAGTCATTGGTCAGCATTTTAGCTGGAATGACCAGCATTTGACACGCGATTGGATGACATCCAATTTGGGCGTCAAAATATTTGGTAAAACTTTGAACCCTTTCTTGCCACACACTCTCAACAGGTTTTTCTGTTTTTTTCTTTGTTGGGCTTGATTTCAATTTGCACCTCGATGGTGATGGCGGTGGTGGTGGTATGGCATGGCATTGAAATTGGAAATCAATTGACAGTCAAACGATGTCGCTTACTGTTATGCTGTGTGAGTGGGCGGCAAGCAAGAGTAGTAGTGTTGCAACTGACCATTGGTAGTAGTGTGTGCCCTATTTGGCATGGTACTAGATATTTTGGCGCAAACCATACTACAGCGACGACGAAAGCGTAAATCGCTTGATCAGGGGAAATCGGAATGGGATGAGGGGCTTCATTGTTTTTCCATTGCTGGCCTGGGTTTCTTTTCTTTTTCTTTTTGCTTCATCAGTTTTGAAGTTCAACGTTTAGCAATTGGTTTGCTAGTTGTGGGTGATTTCTCGTTGCGCGTTGCGTAAAAATGTATTGAACTCAATTTTTTTCAATGCTGCAAGTGTTAACCTGTGAATGGTGCTCTGTGTCAACTTACTGTCAAGTTGCGATTTCGGGTTTTTAAAATTGTCTATTGTTTTGTTGTGAAGTGTGTTGAGATTTTCGCCATATGATTCAGAGATTTGAATTCGGATTGTGATACTGATATGATATCTTGCAGCCACACCGTTAGGGGAAAGCATATTTTGGATATTTTTGTTTTGGGATACATTGTCTTTGGATATTTTAACCATGTGGAGGTAATAAGATGGTGCTAGATGGCACTGAAGTGAGTATATTTTTGAGTGATTTTCTCTAGATACATCTATCTACGTATCTATCTGCAGTGAAAGTGCTGCAACTAATTGAACTTAATGAGCTAAAGCTTCGACTGGCTAATATTAACGTGTTGATCTGATGCTGATTTTTAATAGATAATACTAAGACCCATCATTGGTAAGATAAACAAGTCTGCCATGGGTTTCATTTTTTTTTTTTTTTTTTAATTTTTAGAAAGTTTTCGTTCATTCGTTGATACTTTCTTTGTCAATACTACAACCTAGTGGAATTCAAGTTCCACTTGAATAGTTTTTGATAACTGCTGTAGTCCTTAACGCAAACTAATAGGTTTAGTCTGCCTTGAGACACATGAGTTAAGAACGTATAGTGTGTGCTATGCCTGTGTGGTGTACGAGCTTTTTGATTACACTGGGGTGTAAAAAAATTGCAACAAACGCTTCCGGCTTGAGCTTAGGATCTTACTTTTATTTTATTTGGCGTGACAATCGTGAGTGGACCAGGGCCGCAACTGCACCTATGTATATCCAGTTTCACACGTCAAGGTAACTGAAGTCTATTTGCAAATAATCTTATCGTCTAAGGTTAGTCACGGTGCTATCAGACGATAGCAGATCGTTTTGTCTTAAGCTAAGATTCCACTGTTTGAAAAATGATCGAGGGTTTGACGCTTTTCGATGTCAAACGATGTCAACGCGTGTAATCGTTTTCAGTGCCAAAGCGTTTGAGAGCACACAAACATTGTACACTCGAAAAACGTGTCAAATATTGTAATACAACATTAGGACGCAAGGGGTCAAATAGTGATTTGCAATTATAGCTTTAGGCCTGTTATGATATCAAAAACATCAAATGTCGTCGATATTTTTAGGACGCAGCCTGGATTCTCCATCTCTATTCTCCACCGACGAACGAGTTTGGTAGGGATGCCCTGTGCAGCTGACCCTATATAACACTGTCATAGGCGGCCTTAAAATCAATGAAAAGATTATGTGTACCGAACTGAATATATGTATTTTGTCTGCGTTGAGCTTTCCATCATGTATGTTTGAAAAAAAATAATGGTCAGCTATATAGAGACAACTTCGATGCATCTTGGGTTAATGGAACGAGTCAGCACTACAGTTATTTTCTATAGAATTCGTCCTTTCTCTCATTTTCAAAGAGGGGAGAAACAAATTTTAAGATCTCGTGATCCACCTATCATCTCTAATAAGCTTATCACTGAGTGCTCCATGAATCACTCATGAACCCGGTAAGGAATAGTCGTTACTTCGGACGAAGGCTTGTGGAGGGAGAGGCACTTAGTCACATATCATCTTAACGAGTAGGTAAATAAAGCATCTGGGTACGTACATATTGTAACGAACGAAGTCGTCGCGTATCCCGAAGCCATCACGTAATCCGGAGCCACCACGTAATCCGGAGCCACTACCAAAGTAAATTTTCACCGAAACCGCATGGAGGATGACCAATTTCCCCAACAGCTGTGTTTGACAGCTGCTCCCATGGCGATGTCGGCCGGCTCGAAGCTCGAAGCCTATAAAAAGCCGCTGCAAGGAGGTCAAAAAGCAAGTTGGTCGTGAAGTTTGGAGCAACGAGTCTTGAGGAAAAGTTTTAACACCAACTTTTTTTTGCAAAAAAAAAAAAATTGTTTATTTCTCTCGGGAACCAGTAAAAACTAGTGTTTGAGGGCGTCCCGCTATTCTGCCTGCCTGGGTGAGTGGATTCTACTGCATGGCCTATTTCGCAATGGAGCTATCTTCGCGCCGTAGGGTGTGTCCAATCCACTGCCACTTTCTCCTTCGTATAATAATGCTTATAGGTTCTTGGTCCGTTCTCGTATAAAGTTGTTCGTTGGAGATGCGGTTCGGCCAAAAAATCTTTATGATGATCCTTAAACATTTGCTTACGAAAACTTGCAGCTTGCGTGTGTTATTGGTGTCCATCTCCCCAGCCTTGCACCCATAAAGCAGCACCGATTCCATGTTGGAGCGAAATAGTCACAGCTTGATTCTTAAGCTGATAACATTACTTTTCCAGTTTTCAGATAGTATTCCGAACGCAGTTTTAGCCTACCCGATTCTGCCGCACACATCCACTTCGGTGCCACTGCGACTAGCCGAGACCACACTTCCTAAATGAAGAAAGCTATCAAGTTTATCGACTTCCTGTCCGGCTATGTTAAGTCGAGCGCGAGTATTAGAAGTACTCAGGGCTTTTGTTTTGGCTGTGTTTATTTTCAGCCCCACTTTGTGTGCACCAGCTTCTAGATTTTGGGCCATCAAATGAAGATCCATTATCCGATGCGAAAGTAGACAAACATCGCCAGCGTAATCTAGGTGTTTAAGGTAAGATCTCATAGTCCAATGAATTCCATAATTACCTTCCGTCAATGTTGCACGGAGTAGATCGCTGCTAACCACCAAGAACAATAGTGGTGACAGTATGCACCCTTGACGTTCTCCACTTTGGACTGCAAAATCCTCCGATACCTTACCATTGTATAAGAAGTGACGCTTACCGCCCTCGTATGTAGCCTTGATAATAGCTATAAGTTTTTCTGGGATGCCTCTCCTGCGCAAGGCCAACCGAATAGCATCTCGATTGAAGCTGTCGAAAGCCTTCTCGAAGTCGATAAACAGCAAATGTAGTGGAGACCTGTGCTGAAAGCACTGTTCGATTATGATCCGTAAGGTTTTTATGTGGTCGATGCAGGAGGATCCAGCACGAAAGCCTGCCTGTTCGATGTCGAGAGTTGAATCTAAATGCTGTTTGATTCATTCCAGAATAATTCTAGCTGTTATTTTGGCTACGGCTGGAAGAACGCAAATACCTCTCCAGTTTCCGCATTCCGTCAAGTTTCCCTTTCGAAAGTTTAATGATCATTCCCCTCTTTCTCTCTTGCGGAAATGGTTCACTATCCCAAGCTCTCCGTATTAGAAGGTGCAGCAGATCTGCCGATGTATTTGGCGCCGCTTGAAATAGTTCGGCAGGGATGCCATCAATACCCACCGCCTTGTTTTTCTTGAGGGACTTGATTGCTGTTAGTATTTCGGTTTTACTGGGAGGTGCGGTGCGAATTCGGGAATTTGTTGCTTCGAACTGCTCATTCGAATTCGAGATCATACCATCATCGGCTCTTTTGTTCTCTCCATCTAGTGAGCTGATCCTCATCCGAGATTAGAAGGTTACCGTCTAGGCTCTTCACTGGGTGTTGTTTGGAGTTCCGACCACCAGTCAGCTCCAAAGTGATGCTATAAACATTCTTACTATTGCACCTGCTCGCTGCTTCTTCAGCCCTTGAACTCAGTGAGTTGATGAGCTGACGTTTGTCACGCCTCGTATAACGCTGCACTTCTTCCTTCTTCGCACGATATTGGGCTTCTAGCTCGGTTTTCTCTACTGCTGAGGCAGCTGTAATCCGAGCCGTGATTACTGTACGCTCATCGATCCGTCTCCAGGTGTCTGCAGATAGACATGTGGGATGGTTTTTCTGCGTTTTATCGACATATGTGCGTGCCCCACCCGTAAAAGCATTTTTCACAGCATTCCAGTGGTCATCCATGCTCTCCTGCATTGTGCTGCTGATTGCTTCTGATTCTAAGGCAAGGTGGTCCCTGAACCGTCGGCGCACTTGGGGAACCTTGAGCCTGTCGATATTAAACCTGGTGATGTTAAGTAAGTTTGGGCGGTTACTATTGATGGATGCAGTACGAAGGTGTATATGAGCTAACATGAGATGGTGATCTCCTTCTAGTCCGATGTCAGCTCCACGTCTGTTTCGGACGTCCAGAAGACCATTTCTAAAGCGATGGCTGATTGCAACCTGGTCGATCTGCTTGGATGTTCGCTGCCTGTCAGTAGAGACCCAACTGATCTTGTGGCAAATGTTATGCTTAAACAGCGTACCTCCAATGACTTAGCGGTTGGTATTGCAGAAGTCAACAAACCGCTCACTGTCATCACTACGGTCTCCAACGCCGTGAACTCCCATCACATGTTTAAGCATAGTGTTGTCGCTACCTACCTTGGCATTGAGATCCCCCATCACCATTACGATTAGTGATGTACCAAACCGAGTTAACCCGAGTTGGAATCTAAGCAAACCGAGTTGCAAACCGGGTTGGCTAACTCGGTTTGTAACAAAATTATCCTACCGTCACATAAGAAACTAAAACCGAACCGAATACGAATTCGTGAATCAGCTTGCAACGCGGTTTCACTCGGTGTGTATACTCTTAATTGACTTGGTTCGATGGTACACACACCAAAACAGCGCATACACAAGAAAACTGACAAAACTATGTTGAAAAAAAAAACCAACAATGAGAGAAAACAGGAGTCACCGTCTCATGAGAAATCGAAACGAAACCGAATTCCAAATAGGTACAGAATCGGGTAATGCAATTCGGTTTGTAAAGAAACAATAGACTCCTTTCCAACTCGACTTTATATACGGGTTACGGGTACATTCATGTGTTAGTAACCAACTTAAACCGAACCGTGTGTTCAACTCGGTTGAATGCGGTTTTTTATTCGGTTCGTTCCATCGGTTTCGCAATCTCGGTTTGATATAAATGTAACTCGGTTTAGCTGTAACTCTGTTTATCAACTCGGGTTGGCACATCATTAATTACAATGTCACCATTAGGCGTTTGGTTGTAGACGGCGCTTAACTGGCTATAAAAAATGTCCTTTTCATCCTCAGTCGCATCTTGAGTCGGAGCATAGCACTGTATGATGGTAATTTTTCTTACTCTACTGTGAAACCTAGCCGTCAATATCCGGTCACTGTGAGGTATCCAAGATGTGAGCTGGAGTTCGCACCAGTCCTACATCGGACGCCCGAACACTTCCAGCTGGTTTATCAGAGTAGAACGTGGCAGTGCTTTTTGTTGGGGAGATGTATTCCCCAGCATCGAACCATCTTATCTCACTCAGCCCTAAGATGTCTATTTTATAGCTTGCGAATTTACGTTCCATTTGGAGGAATCTGGCATTATTATGGCCCTTCCTGAAGTGAGTCCAGGAGGGTCTTAACGTTCCAGAATCCGATCGTTGTCCATGTTCAATAGCCAAATGTTGTCATCAAATTATCCGTCCGTATCCTAGGCGTTAGTTCCCGTTTCGCAGCAATTGTTTTTTTTTTACGGTTGCCGCTGGGCCACAGACCAACTGACACTTATCCTGTTTTGTGGCGCAGGGGGCTCGCTATTCGTCCTCTTCCGTTTGCAATTTCCAGAGAACTTCCCAGATGGCACTACGAGGAGGTGGAAGTAGGACTTACTAGCAGAGATACAAGTTGTTGGGCTGTAGTGGCTCTTTCTCGTTATTTAGCGGACCAACACCTATCGGGAGATGCTGCTCCTTCGAGGCCTTTGTTAGTCGTTTAACATCCAATAAATTATCATAAACTCTTTGCTCAACAGGATCTTTCTTTATCTGTCGGTATCTTTTTTTCTAAAGATAGATTTATATATATTCATTTTTATTATATAAAAAAAGAAAAAACACAGCACTCAGACTCCTTGCAGTCCATTGTACCAATAAGCCATACCTTTCTTTGGTGCATCGGTTAATTAGCAAACAAACTACCCACTGCACAACTGCCGCCCACTTAATGCTCATGATTAACTACATAATGAAATAACCTCTTAACCGAGACTTGTTTAATGAGAATTTTCATTCTGAAGATGATAAAATTATGTCAGAGCTTGTATCTAATGAGAGATTGGCTATAAATCAGATTTTGTAAAGACATCCCCTATGTCATCATTTTCGTGATCTATTGTCGGCTTGTTGCAAGAAAGACATATTCTTGAGTTTTATTACCTCGTAACTCCTGTTTCCCTGGTAGTGGTCGGGCATTTACAATGTCTACTTCTACATGCATCTTATGCTTTCTACTGGAAAAGTACAATAGATACTTATCGAAGTATGGTGTGCCTTACTCGTATTACAGCTTTTAAAGAAAAACCGCGAAATGTTTGCTTTAAATATACCTACCAACATGTATGAATTTATTTACTTTAAATTTTCTTTTAAATCTGGTTGGCATTTCATCACCATTTAACAGATCCCGTCATTCTAAACCTTAAGTCTAATGAGTTTCTTCTCCTTATTATAAACAGTCAGAAAACAGCGTTCCATAGGATATCTAATAACCTAGCTTTTAAAAAATTGGAACAAGTTTTTTCATCATCACCATGGTCCTGATAGAATGTTACCAAGTTACACCAAGTTCCACCACAGTATGGCCCCTGTTGCAATCCGGAATTTAATTACAAATGCATAAAATTGACCGTCCGTAAGCAAATAATTCACTACTGTTTTATTTAAAGAAGTCCTAGTGCGGATAGCAACTCAACTTTTAAGGAGTTTGATGCACTGTCCCATTCCATCATACGAATTGTCTCCCTGTATCCTCATACTGAAATCGTTATTGCGGGCAATTTCAATATACACAATTCGGATTGGCTTCAACATTCTGGCTAGACAACACCCGATGGAAGGTATGTCGAACTTTTCGCTGAGACAAACATTCTGACTCAGCTTGTAAATGAGTCTACACGCATACCGAACATTGTAAGTCATTCCGCCAACACGCTAGACTTGTTTCTTACTTCAGACCCTGATAAATACACCATTGATGTTTTAGCGCCTCTAGGCAGGTGTGATCACAATATCATATGAGTTAAATTCTCGTACACCGACCACACAGTTAAAAGAAAAACTCCTAAAAGAAAAGGAGTTTGGCGTTAAAATCGCCCAATACGATTTTAACGTCGTATTTAGGACATTGCTCGTATGTTTTGTCGAGGAGCTCGTAGAAACACTCTTTGGTGGCAGGGTCCTTTTCTTCTGTGGGGGCATGAACACATATTAGGCTTATGTTAGCGAATTTAGCCTTGATCCGGATCGTCATAATACGCTCGCTCACGTGTCGGAAGCTTAAGACTTCTTGCCTAAGTCTGCCGCGTATGACAAATCCGCATCCGAATAAGCGTTGCCTGTTGCCTCTGTAGCAATCACCGTAGTAGATGTCACAGTTTTTCATCCTCTTTTTGCCCGGCCCATCCCATCGCACTTCCTGGATGGCGGTAATATCTGCTTTATAGCAGTCTAGGGCCTCTGCTAGTTGTTCGGCTGCACGTGGTCTGTAAAGGGACAGAACATTCCACGTACAGATCCGAAGGTCGTTGTCCTTATTTCGTTTGCTGGGGTCGTCATTAGTTGAGTCATCCTTATCCGAGGCTTTTGGTTGTTTCGGAACCATGCGGTTTTTACGTGGTAGGGAAGTTACCCCGACGGCACAACCCCCAACCTGGAGGGCCAGTTCCTTAATTATTCCCCTAGGACGAGGGGCCGGGTACACCGGTGCCAGTAGTCCACTACGGGAGTATGAGCGCTGCCGTTGGCCCATTAAGGGCTCCTCCGCCACCATCTCTATTCCAATGTCCTGACCAACATTGGAAATTCCTTACCGACCTGTGATCCGAATACGTCGAAGCAGCTCGCGCAAGGTGTTCACTAAGTTCAACCTAACTGGAACTATAGACGCCACCGTTGACTCCGTCTAGGGAATTCGTCCGCTGCCGCCTGGAACAGGAAGAAGCGCTCTAGTGAGAAAAGCACTCTTCCCCCCCTCTCTCATCTGCTGCCACCAAGAATCCGCCAAACGGGGTCGGTTACCCATTTCTTGGCTTAAGGTACTAGGCACCCGGCTGTCACCGCGTGGAGGTTGAGAGTAGGAGTTGGTAGGCCTCAGCTGAGTGAAAACGCTTGTGTTTTCATATGATCGCATGCACTACCGTTTGACCAGCCCGAAAGCTATTTGGGACGACAGTTATAGTTTCTTTAGGTGATTTAACTGGTCGCTAGCTTCCCCGATGGATGCCGCCGCTGATTTGATTACTGACACCCTCCTCTTAGGTATGAATGACTATATTCCTAACTGATTGAAATAGATCAAACCTAAGGCGACCTCGTGGTTTGACCAGAAGTAAGTTTTCGTTCTTATAAAGCCAACAAATGTGACGAAAACCAAACGAAGTTTAAACAAGCCAAAAATGACTGCAATACTCACATTTGACGTATTAAATTCTTACGTGACCAAACATTGAGGCAAAAAATTCTACAATGTAGGTAGTAAACATTTTTGGCAATTCGTCAAAAATATTAAAAATTCAAATTTAACTGCTATCGCAACGCTCATTTATAATGATACTCCAGCTGTCAGCTCCTTAGACCAAGCCAATCTGCTTGCTGCTCACTTTGCAGCGAACTTCTCCCTGGCAGATAGTGCTTTGTCTCCGCTTGTACTTGAGAGCGTCGAATTTTTCATGGGACGAGTCCACTTTCGCACTCGTACAGTTGCAAGAGTACTCAACGGTCTTAACATACACAAATCCGCTGGTCCAGATAGAATCTCCCCCATATTTCCGAAGAGGTGTTCTTCCACGCTGGCAAAGCCTTTGCGTAAGCTTTTCTGTCTATCCTACTATTCTGGGCTCTTTTTGAGAACATGGAAAACAGCATTTGTCCAGTCCGTTCCTAAAAAAGGCGAATATTCCTCCCAGTCCAATTACCGACCTACTGCACTTACGTCTCTTCTTCCCAATGTCATGGAGACGCTGATAAATCGTCAGCTTTTCAAATATCTTTTCTTCTTCTTCTTCTTCCTTTTAGCAGTGAGGCTATGATGTGAAAACAAGGGGAAATATCTTGATTCACGAAACTCCTCAATGACCGGCAGTATGGTTTTCTTAGAAACAGGTCCACTGGTGATTTGATGGCAAATCTCACCGAGAAGTGGAACCAATCTCTCCATCACTTCGGCGAAACAAAGATGGTTGCGCTCGATATTTCTAAGGCATTTGACAGAGTTTGGCATCAGGCTCTTTTGTCGAAAATGCATGCATATGGCATCGATGAGTCTCTTCTTCAATGGATTAAAAATTATCATTCGGGCCGTTTAATACAGGTCATCTTGGACGGCTTCAAGTCTGCAATTCACCATATAAATACTGGTGTTCCCCAGGGCTCCTTTTTGTCTCCGACTCTCTTTCCCATTTTTATAAATGACCTCTTGTCTGCTACTCCTAATCCAATCCATTCCTTCGCTGATGACAGTACCCTCAGATTTTCATATTCGTTCCCTAAATCGCGTCCCTGCTCTTCAGCCGTAGAAGAGGAACGACAACGTATGTTAAACACATTAAGTTCGGAGCTGGACAGCATAATCAAATGGGGTTCAATCAATAGAGTGGAATTTAATGCATCCAAAACCCAATGCTGCCTTCTGTTTCTCAAACGGAACCAAAACTCTCAACGATTATCCATGAATGATACTTGTGCCGCTGAATCCGAAAGACTTGCCATTCTCGGTATGTGCATCAATAACCATCTTCGATGGAAGATTACAAACTCGAAGTCGCCAAATATGTTGCAAAATATCTAGGATTCCTTAAGCGTTGCAAAAAATATTTTACCCCGTCTAATCTGGCCTCCATCTAGGTCATTACATATGAAATTGCCGACCAACCGATCATTCCTAAAGTGATCGTTGTAGCGTGAAGTTGTGCAGAGAAATTGAAAATAAAGTTCTTTTTAAGAAAAGAGTGCAGTTTAATCTTTCTAACGGTAAACATTAATTTACACTATTAGCTCACTGAGTTGACTTTTTTCCTTACATAGAAAATGCTTTTACCAACAAATTTAAGGGCAATTTTCCTTTTTCAATTTAAAATTGAAAATCGAAAAATGAAATGAAAATCGTCAATTGCCACGTTAATGGTTCATGGTTCAAATCCTGATGCCACTAAGCATTTATTTATTTCTCCTGGAATATATAAAGTCAGTCCGATCATTTGCAAAAGCTTCTGTGAACACTACTGCGAAGGCATAATACTGGCAGTAGCTTGGTCATATGGCTGGAAAAATTGTTCGCTCTGTTGATGATGATTTGCCCTTGACATCGGTTATCGGGAAAAAAAGTACTGTGAATCAGAAGCAAAAACAGTAATAACAAAAAAATTTTCTCAGTTATCTAGACGCCACCCCCGGAGAATAGCTGAAGCATAAACAACTGAGCTTCAAGAACCACTACACCAAAATCTGTCTCTCTCTCTCTCTCTATCCATCCTTTCCAACGCCCGCACTGTGTGTAAATATATTAAAGGTATTCATAACCTTTTGAGTGCGCGCAAATTATATAAATAAAAAAAAAAAAAAAACATGAGCGCAGCCGCAGCGACTAGAGAAATTAACGGTGCTTTTGGTTTGGGTACGTGAAGTGAGAGAACTGTTCGAAACCGGTTTACCAAGTTCAGCGAGTGAGATTTTTCGCTCGAAAATATGCCAAGGGGTAGACCAGAGAATGTCATTAATAATGAAGAACTTGCAGCAGCTGTTGAAGAAAATCCAGCTACGACTGTTCTTAGCTTTGCTGCAAGGTTCAAAGTGTCAACTGCAACCATAAGTCGCCACCTTTCCACCATCGGAAAGGCAAAAAAACTAGAGAGATGGGTGCCCCACATCCTAACACCAGCGAATATGCTACGACGTTTGGAGGTTGCAATATTTTTGACCAACAGACACCGTATGGATGCTTTTTTGCATCGCATCGTCACCTGCGACGAAAAGTGGATCCTATACGATAATCGGAAGAGGTCGGGAGAATGGGTAGACGTAGGTGAGCTTTACAGTGGACTTGGCAAGGCAGACTTACACCTCAAAAAGGTAATGGTGACAGTATGGTGGACGAGTAAGGGAGTTGTCCATTATTCCATTCTCAAACACGGAGGAACAATTACGGCCGAGCCGTTCTGTAGAGAAATCGACATAATGCGCAACAAATTGCTCCAAAAACAGGTGTCACTGGTAAATAGGCATGGTCCCATACTGCTGCTGTGGGCGCCGTGGCGTAAGTGGTTAGTGTGTCGAATCACTACGCATGAGGTTCCAAGTTCGAATCCCAGAAAACAGCAAAAAGTTTTTTCACGGTCCCACCTCTCACGAGCGTTTGTCAGATCCGAGGGTATTGATCCGAGAGTATTGTTGTCACGAAAAAACTTCTCAAATCGCCGTTCAAATACGGCACTAAACTGTAAGTCCCCTCCATTCGTGTGAAAAATATAACGCACCCAACATGAGTGATTGCGAGAAGCTAGGCCCTGGCACTTAAAGAGCTGTTGCGCCAAATTTGTATTTATTTTATTTCATACTGCTGCATGACAACGCAAGACCACATACCGCACAGTCGACGTTCCTGAAGCTGGCGGAATTAGGTTATGAAGTTTTGCCTTATCCGCCTTACTCACCAGACTTATCCCCGACCGATTACCACCATTTCCGAAGTTGGGCAATCACCTCCAAAATAAACAATTCATAAGCCCAGATGCCATAAAACAGGACTTTGAGGACTTCTTAGCCCAAAAGGATAAGGAGTTTTTCAAAAGTGGCCTTTTTGCTTTGGTAGAACGTTGGAAAAATGTCACAGATGTAAATGGAGATTATTTTTTCGAATAAACTTTTTTTAATTTTTGAAATAGCGTTATTTAACTTTTCATATAAAAATCGGCAACTTCATAAGTAACGACCAATATAAGACATTCATTCCCCCAAAGCTGGAATGAAACGCCCACATCTGGCCTGGTGCAGCCAAGACCGTTCTGCACATTCTAGATATAGTATCAACAGAATCGCGCATTAAAACTGATAGGTGATAGAGAGATTGTGTGATTCGTGTCTTTTCCTTTTTTATAGCTTTTTCATAAAAAAAAAAATGCCCCAGTGAAATAGCTAGTTGCATTCATCCCCTTCAAAACTTCACCTGCAATACGCGTCATGCTTCGAATGCACATCAGTTCACCCTCAAGCTCAACTTCGGACATACTGTCAAATATTTTTTTTTTTTCGTGGGTAGGTGAAAATCTTCATGAGACACTATGAGACCGTGTACTCATAGTAGTGTCAGATTTCTACTGACTAAAAACACCCTTCCCTTCGTTTTGTTTACTACGACTAAGTTTGACCTTATCAAGTAGTTTAAGCTTCAGATTTATATTCGCGTGAGGCAGGTAGATTTCCAATAAAAGCACCTGCTGAAACCGTCATGACATGCGGCTTTTTGTCTTATAGCGCTAATTCGAACGGTTTCGTTCTTTGAAGATAGTAAGAAGTAAGATTTGTCACATCCAAAGTTTGGAGTATGGCACAGTTGCAATGGCCATGAAGACGAATACGAAGCTTGCGAGCGAAGTTTTTTATTTCGTCCTCCACGGTAGCTATCCCTAAGTCTCTGTGGATATCATTGTTTCTGATATACCAAGGAGCGTTCACGATTATTCTTATAATTTTATTTCGCAATGATTGTATGAGATTCCTATTGCTTGGTTTGGTACAACCCGAGAGTTGTATACCGTACGTCCACACGGGTTTAAGCACTTGCTTATACAGAAGCAGTTTGTTATATACGCTTAGTTTGGAATATCTTCCAATTAGCCAATACATTTCTCTAAGTCGATTTTCGACTTCGTCACGTTTCTTTTTAACGTGAGGTTTTCATTTAAGTTTCGCGTCTAGTGTCATTCTCAGATATTTAGCTTCGTTTGCATGCGGTATTTGTACCGAGTTAATGAAAACGGGAAGGTTGATTATTTTCTTGTAAGTGAAGTTAACATGCGTCGATTTGGTCTCGTTAAGAACAATGCGCCAAGTTTTTGTCCACTCACAGATTTTATCCAAGGCTCGTTGGAGTTTTATGGTTGCTGACTCGATTGAACTTTCCGTTGCCAGAATAGCCGTATCGTCCGCGAACGTAGCTACAATAGTGCCTTCAGTTTGAGGTATGTCCCGAGTGTACAGCAAGAATAAGATAGGCCCAAGGACACTTCCTTGCGGAACTCCGGCGGCGATTTCTTTAAAATCAGAATATTCAGTTCCGTGCTTAACACGAAAAAGTCTGTTTTTAAGGTACGATTCTAAGATCTTATGAAGTTGCTCCGGAAGGATTCGTCTTAGCTTATAATTCAATCCATCGTGCCAAACCCTGTCGAAGGTTTGAGATACGTCAAGAAAAGCGCTAGAACAAATCTTTTTCTCCTCAAGGGCTTTTTCAATTTCGTCGGTTATTCTATAAACCTGGTCAATTGTGGAATGCTTGATTCTGAACCCGAATTGGTGGTCAGGTATTAGGCGTCTCTCTTCAATGACCGGAAGAATCCGTTTCAGAAGGAGTTTTTCAAATACCTTCGATATTATTGGTAGTAGCGATATCGGTCTGTACGATTTTTTGTCATTTGGAGATTTCCCCGGTTTCGGAACCATTATGACTTCTGCGACTTTCCATTGATTTGGAACGTATAATAATCTAATGGAAGCATTTATTAAATAAAGCAATTTTAATAGTGCCTTTTTTGATAATTCCTTGAGGATTTGTCCGGTTATTAAATCATAGCCAGGAGCTTTATTGTTCTTCAGGTTTTTTATTGCCTGGCAAAGTTCTATAAGTGACACACTTTTTATTCTTAGGTTGTCAGATGTCGTAGTCGTACCGGTAAAATCGTCTACCAATGTTTCTCCATCAAATGGCTTAAAAGTCTCTTCTAAGTGCTCGGCAAATAGATCCGCTTTTTCTTTGTCACCTTTTGCCCATTCGTCGTTGTTTTTTCTTATCGGTGGCGAGTGTATTTGCGGTTTTTTAATTCTTTTGACAGCTTTCCAGAGCGAGTAATTAGTGGTTTTTTCGGCGGTTAAACCTTCAAGATAAGCTGAAGTCTCTCGGTTTTTTAGGTCTTGGATCGCTTTTTTAAGCTTATTGCATAGGAAATTCGAGTGGGTTTTATGCTGGCGAGCGCGAGTTTGCTGCCATATTTTGCGTGCTCTCCTCTTTTCTCGAATAAGTTCTTTTATTTCCGGCGGATAATAAGCTTCATTGCATGGGACTTCTTTCCTCCTTAAAGGTGTATTTTTCCACGTGGCATTTTGTATTGATTCAATAAATTTGCCGAGCTCATCTTCTATTTCGAAGGGTGTTTTGAGCGATACATTTAAGACAATATTTTCTTCGCAATCAGTTCTAAAGTCGCGCCAGTTAGTTTTTTTGTTAGTTAATCTAGGCACACCTTCTACTGTGATTAGTCGGTCACTTATTGTCAAGATTACCGGCGAGTGATCTGAGGAGAGATCAAAGCTTTCCTCTACTTTCGCAAAATTTGAAGATACTCCTTTTGCTACGAAGAAGTCTATTAGAACCGGTGTTTTTGCTGTATCAGAGGGCCAATACGTCGGTTTCCCCGTCGAAAAGAAATCAACCCCGAATTGCATACCGGCTTCGTACAGAAGTCTGCCTTTCCGTGAATTGGATCTGGAACCCCAAAATGTGTGTTTTGCGTTGAAATCGCCACCTATAATGAAATTCGGTCCAAGTGAGTCAAGGAGACGTACAAAGTCGTTACTTCTAAACGTGCATCGCGGAGGACAATAAATGGACGCGATGTTGAAATACGAGTGCCTATTTTTAACTCGAACTGAGCTTGTTTGCATTGTATCGATTTCAATCGTCGTATTTATGGAGTGCTCAATGCAGTCTTTAATGAATAAGGAGGATCCGCCTCTAGCTCTTGCGTGATAAGCACGATACCCTCTTATTTTTACCCCGGATGCCTTTGTCAAATGAGTTTCAGAGATCAAGCAAATGTCAATGTTGTCATTCCGTAAGAATACTTCTAATTCGGCGTTTTTTTTGTAGAAGGCCGTTTGCGTTCCATGTTAAAATTTTTAGTAACTGATTCATATTCATATGGGAGTTCTTTTTTGGCGAGGTTTTAACTCGAGCTTGCTCAATTTATCAAATATGACTTTGTTTACCTTCGTTTGCTCCTCAAGTTTCGCAAGAATTATAGAGAAGACTTGGGAGACTGGGTCGACCGTAACACCGCTTTGCTTGGTTTCTAGCGACGCAGCTTGAGCATATGTTAGCGTCTCTGGAGATTGTGGATTTTTCTTTGACTTTGCCGAAGGAACTTTACTTTGCTCGACTCTCGTCTTAAGTTTGACGTGTTTATTGACGGTCGTTACCCTTGGCTTAGCGATTTCACGACTATGTTTAACCGGTTCTGCGTTCTGGCGTTGAATATTTTTAAATGTGTCTCGCCTTTTTTGAAACTCTTTTGCCACTTCGCAACCTCGATAGTTCGCTGGGTGCTTTCCTTTGCAGTTAATGCAGGTAGCCGGGGCCTGCTTATTTAGGTCACACTTTTCTGAGAGATGGTTACCAGCACATTTTACGCATCTCGGCTCTTTTTGACAATACGACTGTGTGTGATTAAAGCCTTGACAGCGTTTACACTAAGGTATCGATCTCGTACTCGTACGCATAGGCTCAATCTTGACTACGATATTCAGAATAGTTTTAACGTTATAAATATCGTCTACATTTTCGCTCCTGTCGAAGGTAAGCATAAAGAGCGGAAGTCCATGCTTGACCATGATTTCCTGGCCTTGTTCCGTTTGTTGCTTCACCTTTTTGAGAATATTGACGGCATTAAGAATTTTTAAACCTTTAGCTTTGAGGTCGTTCATTACGTCGTCTTTTGTGCACGAGGGGTGGAGACCCCTTGCTATAACTCGCAGTGGTCTTTCTGACTTATTTTCATAAGTATACCACTGGATCTTTTCCGTGTTTAATTTTTGTGATATTGCTCGGTAGCCATCGGAGTCATCAACGTTAATTTTCCACGCATTGTTCCTGAGTGACGTTACCTTGAATTTCGATGTCGTCGTACCTTTAAGAAGGCAATGTAGCTTACTGTAGTCCGTTATGCCAACGACGTTTATTGCAGGCGGAGGACGTGCTTTAGCTTGAGTTTGTTTTGGCTTCGACTCATTTTGCTTGTCTTCTTTTCGCGGCTCGATTTCGGGCGAAGAGCCGGCTCTGCGTTTTTTGCTAGGTCTTTTCTTTAAGACGCAATTCGTTTCGCGTGCAAGCTCTTCTTCGTCCGTTTGATATTGTAAATTAGCTGGGCGGGGAGGGGAATCTTCGCGTTCTTTTTGTAAAAGCGAGTTCTGTAGAAGCTTTTTTTCCTCTCTCAGCATGTCTACCTCTTTTTTGAGCTCTTGGTAGAGCCGATCCATTTCATCAAGCCTATTGCGAAGTTCGTTATTTTCCTTCTCAAAGCTTTTACATTTCTCTAAGTCCTGTTTCTTGTGCGCTTGCACTTCCGGCGGACTTTTTTTCCCGGAGACATTCGGTCTTGATGGTGGAGACCGAGGTACCCTTGAACTTTTTATAAAGGGATTTATCAATTGCAGTAATTGGCTCTCCCCAGAATCCGTAGAGCCTACCTCCGGAGAGGGTGGATTTTCCAGTGAACCTGGACTGCCACCTGGGGTATTAAATCTTTTCGTTTTACTCATTGCATTTTTTTGTATACACTTTAAGCCCGGTATACGAAGGGTGGATTTTAGTCGCCTCTTACGACAGGCATGCCTACCTCGGGTATATTCTAACCCCTACCCGAAGGGGGTTATCAATTATACTGTCAAATATAGGGATTCGTTTAGAAGCCGAACAACACGTTTGCGGAACGATCTACCAGCCTCTGTATTTCCTAATCATTACAACCTTCAAACATTTAAAGCCAACGCAAACCGGCTTCTCTTCCATCTTCTCACCCCTTTTCCCATCGTCCTTCCCTTCGGGCGCGCATATTATAAGAAAAAAAAAAGTAGCGTAGTGCCCTCTTAAACAAACTGCAAGCTTTTGGTGTCGGTGTCACTTTCTCGAAATCAACTGGAAGTTTTTAAAGTGGTCAATCAATACGAGTTGTATTTGACGGAGGTTCTTCTATCCCGTTCGCAGCTGATTCTGGTAATCCTCACTGGTCTGTCCTATTTCTGACCCTTTTTTTGATTTTATCGTTACGCTTATGAAATTCATAACTAGTCACAATCATAATCATAAATTTAGCATATTACCCCATTGAGAATGTGCAAATTTCGGTTCTAATTCTGTTCATAAAATTTATAACACCTTACCGAAATATTATACATTTTTTGTGGAATGAAAATATTTTAATGAGTGTAAACATTAACATGTGCTTATCGAAATATTTGATGCCAAGATCATGCGTTAATAATTGATAAATAAATGAAAAAATTAAAATGACTAATAAATACTAATTTTTAGTTTAACCAAAGGAAATCATTCAATGCCATCAATTCACTCAATGATGAAACGTTTTGCATTTCAAGGTTAGCATGATGTGAACTGCTCAACATTTTAAGGGGTGATGAATTTTTTGAGTCCTATTTCAAATTGGTATAGTTAGTGGGTTTTATCCTGCTTTTGATGCTAGCTTTGGTGCAGTGGATAGTGTGTTTGTTCGTTAATCGATGTTCCTGCCAGTTGGTACAATGGACCATTGAGTCTGAGTGCTCTGGGATTTGAGTTTCCTTTTATTTGAAAAAAAAAATATACTTTCACTGCAGATAATACATACAATTTCAATGGCCCGCTAATCCTTCATGTGGGTCGCGCGGTTATGATTCTTAGGTGGACTCTCCATCCATGTCGATCCTTCGCCGTTGACTCTAACTCATCTGCAGGAATCCCTAGACGGCTCCTAGAGAGAATTATTATAGGACTTTATCCAACCATCTATTTCAGGCCTACCGAGGAGCCTGGTCGCTTGACTGTTGACACGGAAATCATGGTACGTCTTGAAAGCCGGGAGCATACGCACCACGTGACCAAACCATCGAAGCATAGATCGTTCCGTTTGGAGAAGTAGCTGCTCAACATTGAGCGCATCATATACTCTGGCGTTGCGCAGTCGAACGCTACGAGTTATTCCAGCAACAGCGCGAAGGAACCTCATTTTGGCAGCTTGTATCCGCAATCTTGTTCTTTCGGTCACTACCCAAATTGCATGACCATAGGTGAGAGTTGGAACATACACCGAGTCAAAAACCGATAATTTAGCTTGAGCACCAGGTTTTGCTTTCCTTATAATAGATTGACGAAGCTCTCTCAAAATTGATCCAGTCTGACCTATTCTACAAGATAACTCGGCATTGATCTTTCCATCACTCGTGAATAAGACGTCGAGCTGCTCTAATTTATCCGCCTGCTTCAGTGGGACTTTACTAACATACAGAGTGCACTGAATGTGCTTTCTGGAAATGATCATTCCGATTTGCTCACGTTTACATTCATTTTAGCGTCATCACAAAGTGCTACAAACCTTTCAAGTGCGCGTTGAAGTTCAGTTTGAAAGGATCCAAGGATGACCAAATCATCCGCTAAGAGCAAGTGACTGATCCTTAAGTCTACCACTTTGAAACATCGTCCGACATGGCTGCGTTCTAACACCTAGCCCATATATACAATGAAGAGGAGAGGTGACAAAACACACCCTTGGCTGAGTTCAACGTCCACGGTGAAAGGTATTGATTTAAGGCCGTTTATCCGAACACTGCTTCTACAATTTGTATATAAAGACTGAATCGGCTTTAACAGGGAACCATCAGTCCCATTTTTTTTTCTCTTGAACAACCCATGCCCACGTGGCAACGACATTGCGACCTGAAAGATCTATTGTATCGGAGGGTTGGAGTTAATCTAACAGACGTACTACCTCCCTTATGAAAGCGAGTATGTCTTTAGTAGAGGAGCATTTCAGTTCGACTGAAGTAATTATCTTCTTGTGAAGTATACGTTTCCTTAACCAGTGTAGTTCACAAAGAATGTGTTCGGATGTTTCATCCTCCTCTAAACATAACCGACAGTCCTTCTCTTGGCACAGGTTCATCTTGTTAAGGTGGTATCTCAGGCCGCAATGGCCACTAAGAAAGCTCACGAGCTTCTTAATGCTTTTCCTATCTAAGTTAAGGATTTTCTTATAGGAATAAAGCTTGATTAATCGTTTAGATTGTCACAGACCTGGCCCAGTGGTCTAGACGAAGTTTGTTTTCCCATTCGGTAATCAGCATTGTAGCTGTCGCCCAGTTGATGCCACAATAAGGTTCAGGACCTACTCGTATGAACGCGGATTCTGAGCCAGCCCTAGCAAGCTTATCTGCAGATTCGTTGCCCACATTCCCTTGGGACCCAACCGAGTTTTACCCAGTTGTATTTGGCAAGATCTTGTCATGCATCGTAGCAGCATTTCACGGTTCTGGACTCCATTAGGTTGAATGATGGTGCCATAAGTGCCGCTTAGCTATCTGAGAAGATATGTATTCTAGCGCCCTTGATCCCCTTGCGGAGATTGTGTCTGGCGCAGATCTCAATGGCATGGATTTCAGCCTGAAACACAGTGGGAGTCGTACCCATAGGTACCGAAATCTTTGTGTTGGCTCCAAAGACCCCAGCTCCAACTCCATAATCTATTTTCGAACCGTCGGTGAACCAGACCAGACTTCTAAGGTCCAGTGTTGGAGGACCAATTTCCGCGGTCCAATATTTCCACCTCGAATAACCTGCCAAAGCAATGTTGCCTTACCATAGTATCTGGTAGGTAGGTAGGTAAAGTGGCGGTCCAAAAGAACCGAATTAGCGCTTAGGGTGCGCCGTTTTGTTACCACGGACTCGTGTATACCTATTGTAGTGGTTAGTTAAAAAAAAGGGGATGTTAAGTTTAAACCTAGCCCGTGGAGTTCAGGAAGACGATTAGTTCTCCAATCGTCTTGTCCCCTATCTCTCTCAGATCCTCGAAGAAGGGTTTGCCAAGAGTTTGTTGTCTGATCCTTGCCAGGACCGGACATCTGCAAAGGAAGTGACATAGAGATTCTTTCTCATTAATATCCTTGCAGCTCCTACAAAAGGTGTTGTGGGGGATACCAAGCTTGGCCGCATGGTCTCCAACTGGTCAGTGACCTGTGACGATAGCTACGATTTTGGCAATAACTGGTTTCGGTTTGCCTAGTAACTCTTTTGACCTGGGTTTGTTAAAACTGGGCCACGTCTTTCTAGATATGACACAGCTTGTGAGGCTGTTCCACCCGCGATTGGCTAGCTGGAGGAAGTGAAGGTGAATATAGCCCTTAACGGCACCAAGCGGAATATCGACTCTTTCTGCTAGAGAGCCGTTAAGGGCCGACCCTCGCCTGGCCAGCTCATCAGCACGCCCATTACCCTCATGGTTGCTGTGCCCTGGGATCCAGATGAGAGTGATTCTCGAGTGAGTGCTTTGTTGATTCAATTCGAACCGGCATTGCTCTACCAGTTTTGAAGAAATGCAAGCCGCATCAATGGCCTTGATGGCAGCCTGGCTATCAGAAAAAATAGCGATATTGTGGTTAGATGTTGGAAGATTGTATAGAAGGCGGCAGGCTTCTCGAATCGCAAGAAGCTCCGCTTGGAAAACACTAGCAGAGTCTGGGAGACGGAAAGACCTTGATATATTCAGCTGGTCAGAGAAGATGCCTACTCGTCCATCTTCGAACTGTTCGTGGATATCCCTATATCGTAGTTGCAGGTAATGCTTCCGTTCTTCCACTCTTCTCTGGAAGGGAATTTTGTCAAGAAGGATTTTCTGAAGTTGAGTTTGGGTATCGTGTAGTCGGTCGAGGATGCAACCAGTTCACTTGCTATCGTCTCCAGGACCTTATCGTGACCATATGGCCTTGTGGTCCAGCATCCATATTCCCTGAGCCGGACTGCGCTGCATATAGCTGTGTCTTTGATGTGTATTTCGAGGGGGATCAGGTGCAAGATCACATTGAGAGCATCTGTTGGACAAGACCTCATTGCTCCTGTGATACCCACGCACGCCGATCTCTGTACTTTTTTGATTCTGTCGATATTGTACTTTTTGCTCAAAGCTGGCCATCAAACGATAGCGCCGTAAGTAAGAAGTAGACACACAACGGCTGTGTACATCCAAAGGGTCAACTTTGGCTGGAGTCCCCATTTCTTACCGAATGTTTTATTACAGGCATAGAATGCTACGCTTGCCTTCTTAATTCGCTGTTCTATATTGAATTTCCAACTAAGTTACGGGTCTAGAACCGTGCCTAGGTATTTTGCACTGGAGCAAAACGAGAGAGGCTGGTATAGTGCAGAACATGTCTCTTTTAGGGATTGAGTTGAGTGTCTTTAAATGTCCCACTAGGTCACTCATAATCTACCTGCAGCTTGATGGCATATCTTGCAGCCATCTTTCTAATGAAGATTGGTAGGGGTGTAAGCCCGACAATAGCTTCCAGAGCTGTCGTAAGGCAGGCGCGCATCGCACCTGTAATGCCAAGAGGGGCAATTCTTTGCAACTTCTGCAACTTGTTTGCCGTTGTCTGCTGGAGAGATTTTGGCCACCAGACGATGGCCGCATATGTGATAAGGGGTGTAACCATCATTATGTACAACCAATGTATCATCTTAGAGAGAGATCCCATACTCCTGCAGAACACCCCAGAGTTTGTCTCGTGGAACCTATCACACGCTTTTTCCAAATCCATAAAACAAGTGAAGGCAGGTTAAGCATACTCCCAGGCCTTCTCGAGAACCATTTTGAGAGTGAACAACTAAAACTAAAGTCGCATTGCTCATCCCCAAAACGATCTTCAACCACAGCTCTGGAACGCGTCTGGAACGACTTGGCAAAGATTTTTCTAGGGACACCTAAAAGAGATTCATTTATTTATTTAGTACAAGCAGTTAACTTAATTAAAAAGCTTAGTTTGAAATTACTTATACTAGGTCTTAAAAAACAATCTTTAAAACTAAGGAGGGATGGGCAGAGAAATGGTGGTGGAAAGTGGGCAGTTGTGGTACAGTGGACATCAAACAAGTGTTCCATCCGTAGCATCCTGCACATTGGTTCGTTATATCCATAATTGATGCGATGGAAATTAACGTGAAAGAGGGGAACAAATATTAGATTATGACGGTTCGTATTAGAGGAGATTTCATGCACCGCAGGGTATGAAATTATTATTAGCTTTTGGATAAACAGAATATCGGCAACTTCTCGACGTTTTTCTAAGGACTGAATATTGAGCAATTTTAGGCGATACTGTGATGAGATGACCAGACTTGGCTAGCATATTCGAGAAAAGCTCTTACAAAAGTGAAATAGAGTGATCTTGTAACATAACGGTTGGAAAACTCTTTAGACCAGCGTTTGACGAAACAAACTAATAATGCTATCGATGTGAGTCCTTATTTATTTTATTTAGCGTACAAAAAAAGGAAATTACAAAACATATATACATATAGACATTTTGTAGCTGCATTGATTGTAGCTAGGCGATAGCTTCTGATGACAGGCTATTGATGTCGTCTAGGTTACCCGTATATGACAGCTCAGGGAAGTCGGGCAAGATGTGTTCCATCGTTTGGACGGGAGCGCCACATGAGCAGGACGGGTCAGTAGTTTGACCCCATTAAGGAGTCAAAGGTACCGTTAAGGTACCGTTACATCTCCCAGTAGAAGTCCGTATCCATTTCGTCGGTATTGGACTTCGTCTACCGGAATTTGGCCATGAAGATTACCAAGATTCTTCCAGGCAGAAGTTTTCAGCACTTAACTTTTTTGCGAGTTCTATTTAGGGGCGTCTTGTGCGCAGTCTCAGGGTGGTGGAGCCCCCAATCTCAGCACAAAGTAGGATTCTCGCATTGCCTTAGATTTTGTGAAATTCTTTGATCAATGCCTGCTTTCTTCTTAGATCGGGTGGAGATATGTTGCAAAGCATGGGCAACCATTCAACTGGGGTTGGTCTTAGGGTCCCAGATATTAATCTCATGGTGGTGTTCAGTTGGGGATCGATGTTGTTGGTCTGGCAACTATTAAGGCAAATAGGGGCTCCATATTCTGCAGTTGAATAAACCAGCGAGAGAGCAGAAGTACGCAGGCAGTTTGCGGAGGCACCCCAGGAGGTGCCTGCCAGTTTTTGAATCACGTTATTTCTTGACTTTAATTTTTGCGCGGCTTTGGTTAGATTAGGCTTGTACGACAGGGTTCGGTCTAAGATGATACCGAGATATTTTGGAGTAAAGTTGTCTCTCAGGTATACACCATCAAGCAGCAGTCGCAGCTCTCTTCGAGCCTCTCTATGATTGAGGTGGAAACAGCAGATCTCAGTTTTCTTTGCACTCGGTTGTAGGCGCCAATGCTTGCAGTATGCTGATAGCTGGAACAAGTCTTATGTAGCTACCTATTCCAGGGTTCCAAAGGACTTGTGCTGGAACGCAAACGCCATATCGTCGGCGTAGTTACGTTTGCGGGAGGACGTGTATGGAAGATCGCAGGTGTATATGTTGAAAAGAGTAGGGGGGGCACCGACCCTTGCGGAAGACCGTTGTTGAGATTCCTGGTTTTGCTTGAGGAAGACGTTGAATAGCCTGTCGCTCAACATCGCGCATACAAGGTTGCAGATTTTTATGAAAGGGATGATCTGGAGACGCTTATACAGGAGGCCCCTTTTCCACACGGTGTCGTAGGCTGCTGTTAGGTCCACGAAGCATACACTAGTTTTCATTTTCCGTTGAAAGCCGTTTTCGATAAAGTTTGCTATGGCCAAGACTTGGTCGGTGCAGCTTCTAGATTTCTTGAAACCTGCCTGCTCGTCTGGGACAGCTTTATCAATTTTGGTTTCTATTTCGTTCAGGATTATGCGTTCCAGGCCGTTTTAGGCCGAGAGGTAGGAGAGCAATTGGGCGGTGGCTTTGTGGGGCATCTGCAGGTTTGCTTGGCTTAAGGAGAGCGATGACCTTTGATTTTTTGAAGGACGTGGGAATCTTTGCAGATGATAGTATTTTGGAATATGCTCGGGCGAGCCACCTTCTTACTTTTGGGTTGCTGTGTTTTGGATAAATTCCATCTGCGCCGGCTGCAGTTCCAGGTTTTATGGAGGCGAAGGCGATATCAACTTCGTCTGTAGAAAATGGTGCTGAATAGGTGGCATGTGGAGCTGTGTTTCTTCGTAAATTTTTGTACTCTTGATTGATGTGCCTTGTGAATGATATATCTGGTTCTGCCTTCTATAGTTTAACTATATGGCTGGCTATGAGATTCAGGTCGATGGTTGGGTATGTAGCAGGTGGCAGGTTTGACGTGCCTAGTTTTCGAAGTAAGCTCCATGACTTCCGGCTTGGGTGTTTAAAGTCGACTCTGGTGACCGTGTCCATCCATTTCTATTGATGTGATGTAAGTCTTAAAATGTACGAGTAGTTCCCTGTTGCAAATAACTCCCAAATAACTTTTGTCCCCTTTATTAAAAAAGAGAAACAATAACCCCCATTCGCCAGTTGCCGATAATTTCACCACATTCCCAAGCTACTTTAATGGCACTAAACAAACTGACTATGATGTGTATGTTTTTCTCTGAATATTTCGTGGGAGGTATTTGTATACATTTGCGTAAAATATTGAAGGTCATGTATTTTTAAATAGAATTTCAATTGAAAAATCGAATCATAAATAAACGCTGCTACTGCAGACTTAAGCATTTTTTCTTTTCATTTTCTGTTATAGTCGTGTAGATATATATGTATGTATGTAGGTAAAATAACTGGAAATAAAGCGTATGGGTTACAAAAAAAGGATATACAGAGCATTTTATAAATAACCAGGAAACAGCTTCTGTTGACAGGCTTTTGATATCTTCTAGCTTTCCCTGTAATAGAGAATTGGGCAATCAACCAAGACGTGGTCGATGGTCTAAACAGGATCATGGCATGGTCATGAAATGTCGGTGATTTGGCCTTATCATTCTAGCGTACCGTTACATCGCAGTCGGTTCAGGTTGCACCAAGTTCGAATTCATGATCTTGCTTTTCATTGTTGAATATTGGGCTTTATGTGCCGGAATTCTCCCATGATGACGACCCTGTCTCTTGCAATGAGAAGTTTTCAGCACTCATATTTTTGTACAAGTTCTATTAGTCGGTGCCTTAAACAGAGTATTTTTTGATACCTGCAGGATTCTCACACTTCCTTCAATTTTCTGGAATTTTCTGAGGAGGGCTTGTTTGTTTCTTAGGTCCGGCAGAGCTATATTAAACAGCATCATTCAATTGGCGTCGATTTAAGCGTGATTAAATTAGATTAGAGGTCGGGGTGGCTGCCAGGTTACGCCAACACACATAAACAAACGAAAGCCCGTTGTGGTACCACGAATGATCATATAATCCCTGCCTACTTGTTAAAACCACTTTGAGCTTCCAATGAGGTGTAGGATGCACCAGATCGTCTAAATCGTTATAATAGAAACCTCGAAAGTAAAGATTTCTTCAATGGGAGGGAGTTGGGCACGAATAAAGAAGGTGAGGACTGGTTTCTTCATTCTTGTAAGTTCTGCAAAAATCATTCGAATATACGCCAAGCCTTGTTGTATGCTTGCCTATTAGACAGTATCCTGTAATCACACCTATTGTTGCGCCAATATGCAATCGGTTGAGAGAAATCAGTTTCTTAGAGCGTTTCAGATCCAGCTTGGGCCAAATGTGTTTAGTCGCTAGATATGTTGTACCACCTAATTCCTATTTTCTTTTTTTGTCGGGATAGGAAATGCTCGAATGGATCACTCAGACGTAACTGGTCCATGTACTACCAGAGAGCAACCCCTGATTTACCCATTTTATTGGAATTTCCTTGTCTTTCTAAGAAAGCCAAGCAAGGAGCTTACAATATCAGCACTCACCACATCAGCATCGAAGATCTGTCAGCTGATACGAGCAAAGGCCGGACACTCATAGAGATAATGTTCCGCGGTGTCGTCGCTCTCTGCACAAGCGTCGTAGATTGTAGTGTCACTTAAGCCCAACACGTTAACGTGATTGGCGAAGCAAAGTGGGCTGCCAAGACGCCAATAATTTGTCTTACTGTCTTTTCTGCTGAGAGACAGCAAGAATGCCGCTGATTTCTTACAGACGTCCGGGAGCTTACGTCTAGTCAACCTGCATCTTAGAGAGTCATGACACACACAATTGTGCTCGTGAGAGACTCAATCGTCAATGGTAGCCATAACCGAAGACGCAGGGAGACCTAACGCCGGTTCGAGACCTCTCTCATCAGAGATCTCGTTCCTCCCAGATCCCAGTGTGGCCTGGGACCTAGAAAAGAGACAGAGAATTCAGCCCTGCCACCAAGTTCAAAGAGTTTTTGGTTTCATGAACTATTTTGGAACTGGTTAAAGGGTTAAGCAAGGCCTTAAGCGCAGCCTGACTGTCACTACAGACACAAATAGTACGACCCTTGCACCTGTTCTTCATAACATAGTTCATGGCCATTAGGATTGCATAAGTTTCCGCTTGGAAAACAGACGCATATTTGCCTAACGAGAAAAGAAGTCTAATGTTGTCGACTTCCACGAAGACACCAGCACCAGACCCTTGACTGGTTTTGGAACCGTCCGTGAAAATACGACTGCATTCCATTCCTGACTCAGACTCTGGCCGAAGACAGACCTGAACACAAGGAAAGTCGACTCTGATTTTTTTGCGCATCAGCTGAAGTTCTGGTGTCATTGCGTCAGACGGCATATCCATTAGACCGGAGTCGTAAGATAAGTGTCGCGTGAGTTCATCAAAATTCCAGTGTCGAGTATACCAAAAACCATTCCGCTTAAACGATGAATGTCATTGATAGTGCAACCCATGATAAAAGTATCAACGGGAGGTATGTTCAGCAAAGCATCTAGAGCTAAGCGTACTCAGATAAGCTCCTGTGCAGCCGAGACAAGCTGTTCTTTCGAGTTTCGAGAAAAGGCAGACGCGAGAGCCCCTTCCACCGAGAAACCGACGCATATGCGTGGAATGGTCTTATGATAGCCGTGTAGATCAAAAGAACCAAAAGAAGCCCCAAGTCTTGCCAAAAGCACCCTTAAACTGCAAGAAAACGGAGAGCGCCTTGAATGTTTTAGACTCGACGTATTTAGACCAATGAAGTTTCTTATCCAAAGTCACTCCTAGATATTCGGCTTCATTGAAAATGTGGATAGTGACGCCTTTTAGCACTGGCTGAGACAGATCGGTCAGAATCCTCCTTCTCGTAAAGAGAACAACTTCAGTATTAAGAGGCTTCACCGAAAGCGCACTCCTAGTGCACCATTCATCGATCATGCACAGCGCCGCCTGTGTGTTAGCACAGACCGCCGCCAGGCATGGCCCGACAGAAGGTACAGCAACATCATCCGCACATGCCTGAGCGTAGACGTCAGAACTATTTAGAGTGTTCAACAGAGAGTCGACTACCATGCACCATAACAATGGAGATAGAACACCACTTTGCGGACAACCCCTGTTTATCCCTGTCATATCATATCAGTCACAATCCGCATCCACTACCAAAGTTGTATTCATTGTTTTTTTTTCCTAAGGGGTGGTGGAAAATGGTACTGCTCACGAAAAACAGTCCCGCTCTGTTTTAAGTAGTGTAAGACTTGATACTCACTAAAAACCACCTTTAACCCTTTTTTTTCTACTTGACACCATCCACTCAGGAACCGCTTATGCATTTCTTCGGAGTGGTGTCGTTTTCTTTCCCCTGTAGGGACCGGCTTTTTTATGTTTAACTTTTTCTGCGGGTTCATTCTTTCTTGCCGGTGAGGTTTCAATCAGGCTTATATATCTTGCGAGGATATGACTTGATCTTCCTCTCTCTGTTTTGCCTTTAATACTGCCTCAACAAAGGAGCATATTTTATCCCATTCGTCTTTACTGAATAGCATTTTTCTCACTACGTTTTCTGGGCTTATGTTGCCTATCTCGAGCTGTAGCCTGCTTCTCTCTGCCGTCCATCGTGTGCTCTACGGTATCATGTGGAGAGTCATAGTACTGGCAAGTTGGCCTTCCCACTTTCTCCATCTTATACAGGTACGCGTTGAAATATCCGTGCCCTGTAAGAAACTGAGTTAGGTAGAAGTTTACTTCACCAGAGCTCCGCTCCGACCGTTCAGCAACGTTGTAGATTAATCTAACTGTCCATCTACCTCTGGTTTCGGAGTTCCAACGTTCTTGCTAGCGTTCTTTGGTGAGCTCTTTAGCTTCAGCTTTCGCTGCCTCTTTTCCAAGTTCAGCTTTCTTTTGGTGGATATGCATTCTTTCCGCTGCTAAGAGATCGATGGGCGTCACTCCTGCGATCACGACGACTGCAGGCTCTGACACCGTGCGATATGAGCTTGCTACCCGTAGTGATGTTCTTCTCTGTATTGCTGCCATTCGCTTCCGATACTTTTCTTGTCTGATCCCATTGGCCCAGATTTCACTGCCA
Source organism: Brachypalpus laphriformis (assembly GCA_945910035.1). Lineage (NCBI taxonomy): Eukaryota > Metazoa > Arthropoda > Insecta > Diptera > Syrphidae > Brachypalpus > Brachypalpus laphriformis. The sequence goes on from OX246754.1 coordinate 288,063,904, forward strand.
TATAAGGGTATGGCATGTGTGATCGATATTAGAAGTTTTCGCTTACTTGCCGTGGGGCCTCTAACGTTCGCCATTAATATACTCAACGATGTGGTAATCTTTTCGGCTTTCTCTGCCGAATGTGCTGCCAGAAGGTGAGTTATGTGTCGAGTCTCAGTCCTAGGTACTTCACTGCGTCCTTTGTTGTTATTATTTCCGAGTTCAATTGGAACTCAGAAATAGCAGGTATTCGTCTTCATTTTAGCATGACTATCTCTGTTTTTTCTGCAGCAAGGCTTAGACCGTGATCTTCCATCATTAGCATTGCTTTAACTAATATTCTATCTAATGTCACAACTAATATTTCATCTACCCCGTATTGTCTTGTCGAGTCGCACATGCAGTGAAAAGTCGCATTGTCGAAAGCACCCTCAATATCGATTGCGTATTCTTTCCTTTCAAGTGCGCATTCAATTCTGGCCACTAAATTTTGAAGTGCGCTCTCGCAGGATTTCGCACGCCAATAAGCATGCTGCATCTCCGATAGTGGATGCAGCTTTAAAGCAACTTTGCGCACGATTGGTATACCTAGATTATCTTTGTCTGGAAGGTTGGGTATAGTGTTCTTATTCTGGCGAGTTTATCAGCCTTAAAATTCCCGGAAGGTCCCTGTGCCCCAGCATCCAACAGAGGTGAATATTAAACTGCTTCGCCATCTCATCGAGAGACGATTGTTAGTCTAGGGCTACTAATGAATTTATAGAGACCGATTCTATATTCTATTCTGCCTCTTCAGGCCTCAAAAGACTAACATATGTTGAATGTGAATGCTAGCTATAGGTTCTATCATTGATCCTTGGTGGAGACAGTTATTTTGTTTTCTTGGTTTGCTGCATGTGTCAATTAGGAAAACCGTAAATAATTTTCCACTTGGCATTGAGCATATTAAATCGCAGATTTTTATCCAGGGGATAGGTTAGGTTAGATTGGCTGTCTGCACGACGATGCAGACACACTTAGAACAGTAAAGGTCCATTGTGATGACAAATAGTCAGGGGATGGTCTTCCACTAATTAAAGAGCTGAAAGCTTCACCTGAGTTGAACGTTATTTCACGCAAATATTTTTGAAGAGAGCGAAACAAGTGGAAGATCAGGCGAGTATGGTGGTTGTGGCAACACATCCCGTATAGATAAATATATAATAAGCAACTGTTTGTCAAACAAAGACGGGAATTTCGAAGTGACTCTAGCTGAAATATTAAATTTTGAAGCAACATTTGCCAGGTAACAGTCAAATAAAATTTGAAAAATAATACGCTCTCTAAGGAGTTACACTTGTATTTCTCCGATTTCGAATTAAGTTTCCCCTTTCTTCTTCCCTTTTCGGTTAAAAATTCCCAAAAAAAACTGAAAAAATCCCTCATCGTTGGTTTCAAATCCTCTGTTTACAAACTTCTTCATCTGAAAATTCCGGAACCTCTTCGCTATTCACATTCACAGTGATGTGATGTTCTATGTTTTTTATTATAAATAAGGGATGAAGGGAATTAATTGTTAGCATTTGATATAATTTTTTTGTAGTCCTACAACACTTAAGACAATTTATTGTGAATACAGTACATCCATCTAATCATTTTAAAATAATTCTGCTAGGTCTGCGTTGGGCGCCATTTGAGAAATAAGAATCTGAAGTGTGATCTTCGCAGATATCTTCCTTAATGGTTATTTTTCAGAAAACCTTTTATCGTTCAAGTTAGAATTTTCCTTGGGGATTGAAAAAGGTCAAAGTAAAGCCACCGGAAGTCGATAAACGCACAAAATAAAAAGTTTTTCTCTTAAACGAGAAAACTTTACTAAAGTCTTCCTTACTTGACTACCTATCAGCAGTAAACTCCAATAGAAACCGCATCTATCTCGCAGCATATGAATGCTTATGTATGTGCATGTCTACTACTGCATCACACACTTAGATACTAGTTTCCATCGTTGTTGCATGACTTTATTGAACTCTTCAATCGAAACAAGTATATCCTCTCACCAACGCACACACCATTTAGCCGACATGTCCAAATTATTCTACATTCGTGATGAGTATGTAAATAAAGGAAAAGCTTCTCTCTCCTTTCCTTATCAAACCAGCTCATTACGAAAGCTTCCCACAGACAGGCTGGCAAAAACTCGCCCTAACCGAAGTCCAACAATCAACAGTCAACCACCACTGTTTACTGTTTACACTCGCAGTAACAGCATTCAAGAAAATCTTCACCACTACACCCACAGCAGGGTTTAGCAAAAATACAAAAAGCTTGCTAAAGTTGAGAAATAGTATCTAAATCTATAGCCTAGAGTCGCTCGCTAAAAGACGTAAACCAAGCAAACAGTAGTCTTGCTCAGATACACCACACTGTCACACAACGAGCCAAACCAAACCACTTGTAGTAGTAGTTCACCTGCTATGCTCATCGTCGTCGCCGTTTACCTGGTGTGTGTCTTACTGTCTTCACGTTTTGTCGTCTTTTGGACAGAATAGTGTAAACACCACAAAAAAAAAGAAAAAAACAACAACCGTGTGTGCGCGTTCTCCTCAGTCCGAGTATCTACAAGTCGAGTCGAGTGTGTTGTGGATACATATTTATGTTTAAACATTTTCCATTTCGGTTTCTGTCGCGTTTATGTTTTTCCGTGGATTGCATGCGGTCCGGTCCATCCAATCCATCGAAACCTTCGTCATCATCACATCGCGCGCTTCTCACTAGTGGATTGTTCAAGTGGGACTGGTCTGTGGTCATAAAGACGTAACATTACGCTCAAGCCGTGTTGTACTCTGCTTACTTGCTTTTTGCTTATACTTACATCGCATGCTAGTATAGCGTGTATCGCCACCACCACTTAGGGATAGAAGTTAGCTTCAAGTCGGTTGAGTTAGTACATCTTGGACTATTGTACGTTTAGCATGTCCAAGACGATTTTTTCGCCGAATCTCTACTCTGCACTGGATATTTAGTTTTAATTAATTTTTGTTTTTATATCTTTTCCGTTTTCGATTTTATTTTTTTGGTGTTGTGTGCCCCGCTCAGAAAATATTTAATTATTTTTTTCATACGAATTGTGTGGTGATAAACAAAAAGAAAAAAAAAAGTTCAAGATACCAAACGGTCAGTTTTTGGAATAAAATTAAAAAAAACCGTGTTAATGGCCAAACGAGACCAGGGTCAGTAATTGCAATTTAGATAGTTTCGCAGTTCGCAGCTATAAGAGTGTTTGTGGAGAGTTTTTTTTTTCAATTTATTTAAAAAAGAATTTACAAAAAAAGTGGATACATTATTTGTGGATACATTACTTCAAGTGTAAAAGAAAAATTCAACGAATTTCCCGACATCAAATCTGATCCAAAGTGTAAGTGTTAAATAATAAAATAAATTTCCTTACAACGAATCTTCAATTTCCAATTAATTGTGCACAGATACGTATGATAGGTTGAATTACGTCTTAAAGTGGATTTATACTATCTGTAATTGATGTCATATCTAGAGCTAGTTGGAATTTAATGACCAGTTGTCCTTCTATGGGGTAATAACGTGTGTGACTGTCCAAAGAGTAATTGCATTTCATATTGCGAATAAATCTGTAATTAATATCGATACCAACACAGATTGTGTGTAAGTTTGTGTATGCAAAGTTGTTTGAAATGGATTTCCTAACGACATGTCATCAGGATAATGGAATAGATTTGCGGCGCGCTGGTGACTGTTAACGACTATACCAATTATGTCTTTATGACACCAATTAGGATTAGATGGCCGAGTTGATGATGGGATACTGTGATGGTTTTTGATGTGTTTGTGTGGATTCAATACTTTTATTGACTTGCCTTGCCTTGTTGGGCATAAAAAGAAGGTCCACGTGTTTGTTATTCACTTCCAGACGAAGTACAATCGAATAATATATTTTTATTCAAAAAATCTTGCAATTCATTTAAAGTGTGTCACTTGCATTGCTACTTTCACACTTCTGTGGTGACTGGCGACTCCTGATTACGACTTATTCCCTCATGTATCCAATGAAATGTCCACTGAGAATGAGCAGTAAAGCAAGAGGTTGAAAGAGTACATGGACATCTGGGAAAGGTGACCCATTTGGAAGAGCAGACGTGCTCTCGGATTCCACCAAGAGAGTTCTTTTTCGAAGGAAAATTACTTTGAATGTACAGAACAAATCGTCTTCCTATTTACAATCTTGTTTGTATTTCCACGACACAATCTTCGCCATATACAGGGTGACCAGATAAAAACGATAGGAAAACATATTGAAATAAAACAACAACGGTATAAGATATAAATGGGGAATGAGCGAGCTGATGAACTCGCGAGGCAAGGATCTGCCCTTGATGCTTCCCTAGCAAAGGAGGTGAACGTCCCGTTGGGGGCCCTCAAGGGAGGCATCTTCGCGCACTATCTGCTAAAGGCTGAAAGCAGATGGCAGGGGGTGCGGTACTGTGTCATCTCCAGGCAGATGTGGCCCAAATACTCCCAGAAAAAAACGCAAGATCTACTAAACAGAAACCGTGCAGACATCGCACGGTTTTGTCAGTTACGAGTAGTACTGGCCACTGGCCCATCGGGGTTCATGCGGCCAGAATAGGCATTACATTTAATGCATACTGTCGCAGCTTCAATTCTGCTGACGAGATAGAAACAATCTTACACTTTCTCTGCAAGTGTCCGGCTTTAGGCAAGGCCAGACAGCGCACCTTAGGTAAACCCTTTTTCGACAACCTAATAGAGCTAGCGGAGATTAGCATTGGGGATATTAGCAGTTTCCTCAATATAATGGGGTGGAATTGAATAATCCTCACTCCTTTTTCTTTTCCTTTTTCCCTAGCAGTCAACGTCCTTTTTACATCCGATAGGTCACTTGAGTTGTGGTATTAAAACGGCGCTTCTGCGCTAATTAAGCGTCGGCATGGTTTTGCTGACACATCCACTTCTACCTACCTACCTACATATACATAAGATATAAAATTGCTTCTGGCTTTATTTTGAACCTACATTCATGCCATTATGTGTGGAATGCAAGTATCACATCATTTAAACGGCTGCCTCGGCTTCGCTGGCAGTGCTTCAAGCGGTCGGTCCAATTTTTGATGACTCAGTCCAATATGTATGGCGTTATTCTGGCAATAGCGTCTCGAATGTTGGCCTCGAGCTCATCCAAAGTGATTGGCTTGTTAGCGTAGACTAAGGACTTGATGTAGCCCCAGAGAAAATGATCGACTGGTGTCAAGTCGCATGATCGCGGCGGCCAATTGATGAACGCTCGCCGTGAGATGATCCAGTCGCCAAATTTCTCCTTCACAATTTAGAGCGTTTCATCGCTTGTATGGCATGGAGCGCCGTCTTGTTGGAACCACAGCTCGGATATATCGATGTTCTCGAGCTCTGGCCACAGAAAGTCGGTTAACATCGCTCTATACCTGTGTCTATACGGTGTCTCCTTCCTCACTTCGAAAGAAATAAGGTCTGATGATGCCGCCATGATAGAAACCGCACCAAACAGTCAATCTTTGTGGATGCATTGATGCTTGGTCGAATACTTGCGGATTGTGTTCTATCCGATAACGGCAATTTTGCCTGTTGACATAGCCTGTTGGTGGACGCTGTGGCTTAAGTGGTTAGTGTATCGGATCACTGCGCGTGAGGTTCCAAGTTCGAATCCCAGAAAACGCCAAAAAGTTTTTTCACGGTCCCACCTCTCGCGAGCGTCTGACAAACATCCGAGAGTATTGTTGTCACGAAAAAGCTTCTCAAATTGCCGTTCGAATATGGTACTAAGCTGTAGGTCCCTTCCATACGTGTGAAAAATATAGCGCACACAACATGAGTGGTTGCGAGAAGCTAGGCTCTGGCACTTAAAGAGCTGTTGCGCCAAATATTTATTTATTTATTTATTTATTTGTCCTTAAATCCACCCTGTCGTCGATACTTTCTCCAATATCTCTATTATGCTGTTGAAGAAGGATTTGTCAAGTGTGCGCTGCCTTACCTTATCTGGAGCCGAACACTTGCAGGGGTACACTTGTTTCTTGCTCGCTAGAAATATTGCAGCTGCGACAATATGCATAGAATGTAATGCTTAGCCTAGTCCGGTCCCAGTGGCTTGTGTCTAATCGCCTCAATTCTAGCAGTATCCGCATGGTTGTCATCTGTTGTTGGCATTTGACATGAAGTGCGCGAAGGTATTTCCCTTAAGAGCTCCAAGCGGTACTAGAGCCCTCGCCCTGCAAGTTCTTCAGATTGCTCATTCCCCTCTATGTTGCTGTGTCATCTAGGTGAGAATGATCCTGAACTGATAACCCAGCGAAGCTTGTTCCTATTTGTTCTGTTCCACCAGTTTCGAAGATGACATAGCGGAAACTAATGCCTTGATAGTATCCTGGCTCTCAAAGAGGATGGCGATGGTACTAAAGCGTGCAGGATTGTATTTTAGTAGACAGCAGGCCTCACGTGCAGCAAGTACTTCAACCTGAAGTGGCCGGCATGATTTTGATATATTGAATGTATCAGAGAAAACCCCGCACCTACTCCGTAGTCCCTTTTTGAACCATCGGTGAAGATCGTGATTTCGCGCTCATTTGGGGTTGGCAATGGTATAATGGTAACGTCGTCAATTGCCAGGCTAATGGTTCAGAGTTCAAATCCTGATGTCAGCAAGCATTTATTTATTTCTCATGAAATATAATATATAAAGTCAGTCCGATCAATTGCGAAAGCTTGAGTGAACGCTACTGCAAGGCATAACACTGGTAGTAGCTTTGTCATATGACTGGAAAAATTGTTCGCTTTGTTGGATCATTAATTTGCCTATGAAGTCGGTGGTCGGGAAAAAAATACTGTGAATCAGAAGCAAAGACAAGAAAAATAAGAAAAATCTACCCATCTATCTGGACGCCAACCCCTGAGTTTCTCTGAAGCATAAGCAACTGAGCTTCAGACCACTACACCAAATCTTTCTCTCTCCCTCTATCTATCCTTTACAACGCCACGCACTGTGTGTAAACATGTTAAGGGTACTCATAACCTCTTGAGAGCGCGCTCACTTCGCCTTTTTCTCACTCCATGGATGGGAAACTGCTCGTAACGTCATTTCTGAAGTTTGCTTTGGGTGTTGTGTAGTCGGCTAGAGTTGCTATCCGATCCATTGGTAGCATCATCTTCATGTAGGGGTCTATTGTAGTCTTCTTCTTCTTCCTTTTATCAGCGAGGTTATGATCTGAAAACAAGGGATCACAACCCTCCCACTTCACTGCATTTCTACAAATCCGCCTACGGGGTTCGCCGTAGGGGTCTATTGTAGTGATATCAGAATACTGAGTGCTCAGTCTTTAAGGTGGTAATTGTATACAGATCCGAAGTTCAGACAGATCTCGTCACTTTGACAACAAAAATAGGTTTTAATATAAATATTTGAGTACACATAGCACCCCTGTAATAAGAAAGAATATTCTTCGTTTACTTAAATTTCATTCTGAATTTATTAAGAAATGTACACATAAACATCTACAAATTGCTGAGTTTAAATTGCTCTAACACTATCGTGCGCCTAAAATACGTGCGTTAGGTCTAGAATTTTAATTCCTCGGACTCGTATTCATTGGATAGTCCATAAGTCAACCAATTCTTTAAACATTAGCTGAATCTTCCCAAATAATAAATAAATTTCTATCGGCATATTGCGCATGTAATAACACGCAATTCAAATTAATTTCAGTAAATTAGTAAAGACGTTCCGAAAATGTGGTCGATATGAGTAAGGTTTCTATTGTTAAGATTTTTGAATGGTGATGCATATGCTTATAGATCAATGACTAAGATTTCTGAATTTTTCGCTTAAGTAGATGAATAAAGCTACGATTCCACTATATGACAAATGGTCAGACGTTTGACCATTTTCGCTGTCAATCGTGGTTGTCATATTTTTCATATAAACGTTTGACCACTTATGGTTTGGTAGTTCTTGACACAGTTTTGATGTGACACTTGGTCAAACGGCGGCGTAACGGAGCCTCATTTCCTACAGAAAATTGTTAAAAGTTTGACCATTTGTCATGTAGTATAATAGTAGCTGAAGGCTTATGTAGGTGGCGCGCAGTTTCGGTAGTTCTCAATTTTTTTAAATGGGAACAAGGTTTCAAATCAAGGAATTGCTTTGGGCATTTTTTTACGACCTTTTGTAAATGTTGAGCTAAAGTTCACATTGTTAGTAAATTTTTTTTATCCACTTTCTTGAAGATTCGTCACTTTGAAAGCCAAAAACGAATTCTCGCACTAAATTATGTGAAGTGGAGCAAATGGGAGTGCCATAGTCTTCGAAGTTAATTTATTGCCAGACTATGGGAGTCTGCATATACCCGTATCGAGTATAAAAACATTTTCAAATATTTGAGTACATATGTACATATAATAGCAACTTTATTGTTTTTGCTCCACTTTACATTAACCCCACTTTACCCTACATTCAAATGATTCGATCCTGGACTATCATTGAAACGTGAGGATCAAAAAGTCGTAATCGTTACAAACATTTCAAAGAAACTACTCGTTTTTGTACAAAAAATCGTGAATGATGATAGGATACTCGTGGTGTCACAAATGTCGTGAGGATCCTTCTCCGATCATGAATTCGTCGTTGCTAAAATGTCAATAATCGTGAAGAAGTGTAAAAAACAGGCAATCGTTATGGTAATTTCATGGAATTTAAACTCGATCTTATGGCGATACTTCTGGAACTGCGTGTCTATAAAATTTGTTTGAAATTACACACTAAATTAACGTGTTGTAGATCGTTTAATTCGTTGAAGAAATTTATTCCTTCACGCCAAACTTCCACAAGCAAATGTTTTATTCATGAAATACTTTTCATGCCTGCCGTCTAGAAACAGAATAATGTAAACAAAATAATACGTTCAAATAATTTAAATGGGTGAATTGTACAAAGTGAGGAAGTAACAAATAATTTGGAAATAAATTTGGGGAGCTGAGGATCAAAGTACAAACATAAACAGAATGCTGGGGTTTCACCACAGATCTAGTAAGCTTATTAAAAAAAAAATTCCAGCTTAAGAAATAAAAGGCCCTGGCACTTTAAAGAGCTGTTGCGCCAAATATTTGTATTTTAGCTTAAGAAATACCTTTTATTAGATAGATAGAGAGATTTATTTCAGAAGCAACTGGTTACTATATATATTTACTAGGCATGGTCATAAGAGTCGTCAGCCAAATGACAGCTTTATAAAATTCACTTTATTACTTTAGCTTTAACAGCTTAATAAATATTTAAAAGATCCTCTAATAAGTTTTTCTTTCTATAGAGCAATTCTTATAAAACTAACTAATTTTTGACAGTTCTCTCCATTTAAGATTGCAATAACCCCCGCTCGATCAATGTGGTATATGTCGTCCTATTTTCACCACAATGCGACATTTAGCGATGAAATGTATTATATTTTCTCTTTGACCGGTATTGCATAAGGTTCAGATGTTGTTTGAATCCGCTCTGTGTGGCACATAGTTCAAAAGCAGTATTTCACCTCTTGCTCGGAATATCATTGATATTCTTTCTGTGTTGAAGCCGCCACCGAAATATTTGTTTTGATTTAGGTTGTACTGAAGAATTGAGTATATTTTTTTTTTTGCTGTAAATTCTTTGCAGTTTCTATATACGTAAATAGACAGATATTATCTTTATTTTCTTTCAGTATAATTTACATAAAAACGCACTCTTCGTAAGCTTGAATAGCATTTCTCAATCTAGACCAACTTCACCGTTCAGATTGTTTATCATCATCCCGCTCCAAAGTTGCTTTGCCATAATATATTCGACGGAATGCAGCGTGGATAAGGCATCTTTCTAAGAAATGTCCAACGTCTTCATTATTCATTCTATTATAAAGGGAGCATAACCGTCTCTCTGCCTCACGGTAACTACAATACAATCATCAAGTCCTAGCAGCCCAGTTCTTATTTTAAAAATCCACATCATTTTATCTCTGCGATAATTATCCTGAAATACTGTATGCCCGATGTTGGGCTCTAAGAACCTGTATAGTCCTCGCAAACTAGCTGCAGCACTTTTAGAGTTTTCTTCGAGGGTCCTTTTCCACAGTTCCTCCAAGGTTCTCAACTTATTGTCTTTCCAAATATCATGGTTGAGAGGAGTCCTCACCAGATCGAAGGCATTACAGCTGAAGTTTACTGTCCAATATTAAAACCACTACCTAAACATTTTTTTAAAATTTTTTTTCTTGATAATACATGTAGATATGGTAGTCTATTAACTCCATTATTAAAAAGTGTTTTGCGAATGTACGTCGTATGGAGATTTAGGGTATAGAGATGAGTCTCAATCAATCCCGTCTCCAATTGTACCGCATAATTGGCTTTTTCAATATATTCTTCTCTAAATTTAATATGCAGTTTTCCCAATAAGTTGTATAGATACGGTCTCCACTGTACTAAGTTTTCCAGCGTTAGATTAAAAGCATGGAGCAAGCTTCGGGGAGATGTTTCCACTCCTCAAACTATGCACTTTGCGAATTTATGACGGCTATTGCAATCTTTTTAGCAACCTTTTCGTTGTGGCTATCAGTAATTTTACTATGTAATCAAAATGAAGCCTTGGCGAGGTGAGAAAAACCGGCGACATTCCGGTTTCTATTTGTAACATGTAGTTTGGTGTGCTGTTTGGAAGTCTGAATTGCCGTTTTATGTAGAAACGTAGCAATTTCTCCATAGTCTCATACAGCCGCCACCCCCACGACTGCGCAACATAAAGCATAATATCTTCTGATGTAGCTTGAAATACTTTACGGAAGTAAACGTTAAGTCCTTACTTCCATATATTTTAAGCCAAACTGTTCCGATAGCATATTTGCAGGCAGCTAGTTTTTCCATGTAAAGGGTGCTCGTTATAGTTATTCCGAGGTATTGGTACTCTTAAACTGTTTCTACTTGCTCAGATCCATACAACCACCTTTCAGTTGCAGCCATGCGTCCAGTTCCTTTGCGAAAAACCATTGCCTTTGATTTAGTCAAATTCACAATTAGATTCCAGTTAAGGCAGTAGTCACATAGTCTATTTATCATTAACTGGAGAAATTCGGGCGATTCTGCTAAGAATACGAGATCGTCAGCATACATTAAAACCTTTATATTGAATCCCTCTATTGATATTCCGCAGGGCAATGTTTCAAATACCACCTTGATCAAAAAGTTCCCGGAATTTATTCAGAAAATTAAAAATACAAGTTTATTCATCTAAATCTATATTGTCCCCTTCAAAGTAATCCCCATCGACTGCAACACACTTATGCCAGCGCTTGATCCAATCTTCGAAACATTTTTTATATTCGGTTTTCGGTATGTCCATCAGTGCTTCCTGCGATTTTTCCATTACTTCCTCTCGGCTGCTGAAACGCGTTCCCCGTAATGGTTTTTTAACTCGATTGAACAGAATGAAGTCACAGGGAGCCAAATCAGGTGAATTCGGTGGCTGTTGGGTGGTATTTGTTGCATTTCTCGTCAAAAATTACGAATAATGATGGCACTGTGCGACGGTGCGTTATCATGGTGCAAAATCCACGAGTTTTCTGCCCACAATTCTGGTCTCTTTCAGCGAATTGCTTCACGCAAACGTCTCATAACGCCCAAATAATACTGTTTGTTTACTGTCTGGCCTTCTGGCAAAAATTCATGATGCACTACACCGTTGTAATCCATGAAAATCGTGAGCATTGCCTTCTTTTTTGACTGAAAACGACGTGGTTTTTTTTGGTCTCGGCTCATTTGGTGAACGCCATTCACTTGCCTGATGTCTGGATTGCGTGTCGTACTCATAAACCCACGTCTCGTCTCCAGTAATGATCCTTTTGATGAATGTGGGATCGGATTCAGCCTCGCAAATCATGGCTTTTGCGTCGTCAACACGGTCTCTTCTTTGCATGAAATTGAGGTCTTTTGGCACCAACTTTGCTGCTAGACGACGGAAACCCAAATCATTAACCAAAATATCTTGGACGGATCCATAGGCAATGTTCAAGTCCTCCGCTATCTCTCTGATGGTTAATTTGCGGTTATTGACCAACATTTCTTTTACTTTATCAATGTTTTCGTAGGTTTTCGATGTCGATGGTCTGCCACTGCGTTCATCATCTTCGATTGACTCACGACCATTTTTGAACCGCTCGCGCCACTGGTAAACGACCGTTTTCTTTCGAGAATCATTGCCGAAACACTTTTCCAACATTTCCAACGTTCGCGCACCATTAAATCCGTTTTTTACGCGAAATTTAATACAAGTTCGTTGTTGCAAATTTAAATCCATTTCTTAAATTGTAAAATATCGCCAACACACACAGAGATAGATGTACTCTTGGCTACGTAACTTTTGCAAATGTCAAGCCATGACGCTAAGATTTAGAGGGAATATCAACAACAGATGTACCAACAAAGAAAACAGAACTCAAATCGGAACGATGGGAGCGCCACACGGTTTTTATTCCGGGAACTTTTTGATCAAGGTGGTAAATCGCCAATGTAGAAGGAGAAAGCTCGTGGGCTGAAATTGCATCCCTATCTTAAACACACTAAGGACAAGAACCAGTTGGAAAGGTTTCTACTATCCCATACTGCATTAGTTGTTTGACTATGTATGTCTTCTAATATTGTTCCAAATTTCAGAGACAACCCATCTATGTAGAGTTTGTAGAAAATAGATTTTCTGTCTATAGAGTCAAAAGCTGGCCGTATAGCTCTGCAATATTCGTCAAACTAAAGATATGATCTACCGTCGAGTATCCCTTTCTGAAGCCGGCTTGGAATTCGCTTAGCAGATGCGAACTCTTGATCCACTTTGTAAATCGACATCGTAAGATTTCCATGCAAATTTTTAGTGGATATGTTTTAGGAAGATTATAGATCTTCTTCCGGTGCCTTTCCGCTGTATTATATATGGTATATACATACACCTTTTATTGTATGACATGAGAGCAATGACACTTTTCACATATTTATATAAAAAAATAAAAATAATTGCACAAAAATCGTTTTAAATGATTTCAAAATATTGTTAAGAAATTTTGAATTGAAGCTTCTATTAATTTAGTTTAGTTAATTAGTTAGTTATTTAGACTATTTATTTCATAAAAAAAAAAATACAAATACAATAGATACAAATTCACAAATTCATTCAATCTACGACCTGTTTTCTCCAGCAGGGTCTTAAACTTTTCCTTCAAAGTTACTAACTGGTCATTGGGGTTAACTGCTAGATTGAAATCACAATCGGATGATAATTTTTCCCACTCTTGTACACAGATTTCCCTAGTTGATAGCATATGGGATAGGACTATCTTTGGTAGTCTGTTCGCGTTTATCGTCATAACTCGTCACACATAATCTAAGTGGAGCTTTAGAGAATCCAAGAACATGAGAGCTATATCATTCTCTAAGTGGAGCATGTAGATGGGCGAACCACTCGGCAGCTTAAGTGCTCTCCTTATAAAATAGCGAAGAAACTTTTCCACCTCTTCGAATGGACTTTCCATACCCTTCCCTTCTATTAATTTTATTCGACCAATTGTTTAAATTCAAAGATCTTTATCAAGGACTGGCGGGTACCCGGTGTGCATTCCGGTGTCTAACAAAAAAAAAAAAACAACTATCAGTCAGGCAGCGCTTGCGGTTAAATCTATTAGATAACCAAGCTACACTCTCAGGGCAATACCGAAGACTGCATGAAAATTTGAGCTCAATCATTTTGGTGGTTTCGGAGTCCATAGCATAGAAACATAGGTACATAGGTACATTGAATTTTATATATACGAGTAGACATTCAAATAAAAGGGCTTTTAACGAATTCAATTGTCGTGCAAAATTAAATTAATATAACTACCGGTAAGGAATCGATGACGGATTTAGCAGTTTCGCTTATTAATGCTTACAGGCCAAAGTTAAACACAAAAATTCGTCAAGTAGGTGTTTGTTTGCACTCAGAGGATTTCGGTTAGAATTTTTATTATTATTTTTTTTAAACATTCCGCCACTGTGAGCGCATATTTCGAACAATATATGTACGTATTTGAAATTTTTGGATTCTTTTCGAAAAAATCTTTCGAACGATATACATTTTGGCTTGTACTGGAGCTACTGGAGCTATTGAAGAGGTGCAGACGCCCACACCGTCCATCATTTTAGATCCACCTGTGAAGATCGAAATATTGTTTGGTTTAATGATGTTTCCATCTGCCCTACAGCACTAGAGTACACGACAATAGCTGCAGGAATGTTTGAAATTTTTTTTTTTTCAAAATATATGTTTTAGAAAATGCCTTCTAAGAAATTCGAATATAATTACCAAAACGTAATGAATTCTTTGCGTATACATTTTTCCAAAGAATAGCTATGAACGTCAAGCTACAGATCAATCAAAATTCGCTATGATAAAGTGAAAGTCGAAGTAAAAGTGGTACCTACCTATAAACTCACAAATAACTACTCTCTAATAATTTGGGTTATTGTATCACTCGTCGTATGATTGAGGATTGAAAGTTATACATTCCTTATATGATCCAATAAAGTCAGTCAATCACTTGATGTCTAGTTCACTGAATGTATTCAGCTTCTAACATAAGGTACGCATTTTTGTTTGAAACAATCTGTGGGGAAATATGTTCTGCATCTATGTTTCTTTATGTGAACATGACACCGCCTAGACTTAGCGCCTTTGGTACATCCATTTCCTCTCTTAGCCTATAGCAGCTTTGTCGACGGGAAATGCAGGAATTCGATGGACTCAACTGAAACATCTTGACTACGCTGAAAATGCATGCTTACTCTCTCACAGAATTATAGACCTCCACCAAATGACAGCAGATGTGGAGAGGGAGACAAGCGTCGTCGAGCTGAAAATAAACACTAAAATTACCAGTCTTGGAACAAACTCATCGGCTCAAATATGCATTGCGGGACAACCGGTAGGGAGAGTAGAGGATTTCCAGTATCTTGGGAGTATTGTCTTGACCAATGGTGGAACCGAACTGGATATAGCCAACAGGGACAACAGAAAACAAAGCCCGCGTTCGGGATGTAGTCCAAAATATGGCGAAGCAATGCAATCAGTTTGAGCACCAAGCTAAGACTGTTCCGCTCCAATGTTGAATCCGTGTGGTTATACGGATGCAGCACGTGGAGATTGACCACTACTATCAACAAAAAGCTGCAAACGTTCATTAATAGGTCCCTGCGCAATATCTTAAGGTTTTTCTGGCCCAATCTTATAATATATTATCTCTAACGAACACCTGTACGAGAGTACGGGTCAGGAACCAATATGCACAATCATCTAACGACGGAAGTGGCAGTGGATTGGTTACACGATACGAAAGGGATAGCATAGCGAACCATGCTATGCAATCTAACCCTTTAACTTACGATGGCAGAAGACCTGGTGGTCCGAGGAAAGCATGGCGCAGAACAGTCGATAAGGTGGCACGGCAGTTGGGGAAAAGTTGGGGAGAACTCAGACACATTGCCAGAAACCGTACACGATGGCGTGTAGATATAATTGAAGCCCCAGGATCCACAAGGGGATACAGGACATAGGTTAGCCTATAGAACATTATCTGAGGTCAAGAGCCTATGTGCTAGCCATCAGGTTTTAAATTATATTATATACAACTTTTTTGAAGCCGGAATACTCACCTAACATTACTTCGATACACAAATTAATTTTATGTAAGCGACAAGCTTACTTGTTTGTGTGTTTCCCCAAAAACGTCTAATGCACGAAATAATAATGCGTAACCAGATTTAAATCAACTATTAGTGACCTTCACGATATTTGATGTACGGATATTCAATTATTCGCTTTTTTAATGCTTACACCTGAATGTAGGTAACCTTGTGATTTGAAGTAGTTTAAATAGGTTTAGAAGTGTCGAAGTTTTTATTGTTTGTAAACAAACAATTCAAACAAACGTTTATTGTTTGGAGCTTGATATGCGAAGAGACGCAGTTTTTGGAATCCATGGTCGTCTTTTGATACCTGATATGGCTCATGGGGAATACCACTTCTGTAGACATGAAGTATGGGGATATAATCCAACCCTAATTCACTCACAACGACTGCGTAATGAGGGAAGCACATTACTTAGCATAGAAATGGTTCTGCGTACCATTATTCTCCAAAATGGACTCGGCGAGTTCAACCTTGAACTTGGTGAGTTGTTGATTTCACGACTGAGTGAGAAGCGCTCTTGACAATTTTCTACTCCGTCAGGATAGCAGCATCACGTTTCAGATGTGGAGGAGCAATTTTGGTGGGACTGGGTAGCCATTGTGTTTGTGTGGGTATAAGGCTTCCAGATACAATTCTCATCGTAGCGTTCAGTTTGGTATCTAGTTTGTTTGTGTGTTTGCTTCTACTGCAGTATTTTCGGTGCCGTAGAGTAGGCTATACCTACAGAAGCTGTTCTGATGGAAGTTGCACTTGCACCCCAGCCAGTATCAGTCAGCATTTGTATTAAATTATATCTAATGCCAAGTTTGAGTGAAGTAACTCTATATGACATCTTGAGTCATCTCAGCGTGAGTTCTAAATATTTTGCGCTTTGATTGTTCAAACAGTTACTCCATCAAATTTAGTATTCAACTATGTTCTCACCTGCGCTTGCCTACAAACTTGTGTCTTCTTTGAGCTCTCTCGGCAAGTCGTAAATGTGTAAATTAAAAAGTATAAGAGGCAGCACAGAATCCTGTGATAAGCCATGCGTACCATGCTTACATGTTTATTCTTTACATTCTACAATACATAATTAGAACTGCTTTTATGAAATTATTTTTTATCCGACAACATAATCTTGGATAGGTTTGATCATTCACCAAAGACAATACCTTTCTACAATTATATAATAAGAACCAGCTAACTGAATTTTACGGCTTACAGATGTTTCCATGGAAGTCTTGTCGAAGCAAATCTGTCCGAACTTAGCTTGGATATTTGCAACTGATTCCCTTGGCGTAATGTTTACTTATTTACTTTGGCTGGGGCTACAATTCGGGATGAACATGGACCTCAACCAACATGTCTCTCTAGCAGGCACGATCCCTTAGCTTTGATCTCCGTGCTGATGTCATCAGCAGAACCAACTGCGGAGCCTAAGTTCGCAAATTCTTTGAACGCCTCGAAGAAATAGCTATCTATTGCGACGTTTTGCTCATGGCGTCGGTGGTGTGTTTCGTCATACTAATCTTAGCCGCTTCTACTTCGATACTAGTAAAGGTGCCGGTAACTGCTCGCTTTGTTCTGCCGATGATGTCAATGTCGACATATGGAAGATAGTACGTGATTGTTGACATGAGAATTCCGTATTATCATCCCAAGAGCAAGGTTGAATAGATTGCATGATAGTGAAGGTCTTGGTGGTGTCTTTCCCGACCTGGGCGAAGCAATGAGCATTTTCAAATGTCATTCTGCACGAGCGAATGAGTTGAGCAGGTACATACAGCTAAATAAGACACGACGTGGTACAGATTATTGCTATTAACATTATATGTTATATGTATATATACGTCGCCTTGAAGTCTACTAACAAATTGTGATTTGAACGATTGCTGAGTTCTTAGTTCTAAGACCGCACTGATAGGGAGCAGATAGTTCATCGACAGAGAGTTTTAAGCGCCTACAGATCGCATTAGATAGGATTTTGTACACGATGTTTAGGATGTTTATGCCTCGCAAGTTGGTGCATGTGAGGCGGTTTTATTTCTCATGGTAATGCTTTCCTCCGACCTTATCGTGCAGATAAGTTGGTGCACACTCTGTATCATGTCTTCAGTCCATAATTTTTTTATTTTTTGCGATGGGAGGTAAGAATCCAAGGTGAAACTGAGCCAGTACCGAGTAACAGGGCGGGATTGACACTCACTAAAAACACCTTCCATACGTTCCGCCTCTACCTGGACTTTCCCGCTTTTGGGGTACAATGGAGAACCTTTGTCTTATGTCCAGGAAATTAATTCATGTCCCATATGATTTGACTTTAAGCGCATTGACCTAGATCATCGCAGCATAAGGTATGAACGATTGAGTACTCCTGCAAATACCAGCCTTGTACTCTGCTCAGTCTCTAAAATACTTGTGTATTGTTCTTGACAAAGCAGCGTCCTCCCGGGCTGCCTTTTTTTTTTGTTTTTTAGGTTGCGCCAAGGATCTTCATAGATACTAATAGCCCGAGTGCTACTAGCATGCACGATTCGCAAACCTGAGTAATCGATTCCAGGAATACGCCTACGTACTAAACACACACCCTATACACTGCAACCACTCTCCCCGCGGTACTGCCGTTAGGTATTTCTTCGCGGGGCTGGTTAACAATTATGCTCTAGTCGTACGCACTTTGTCAATGTTTCTCATAAGAGTGTCTCATATCGATCATCATTCCTAGGTACTTTATGGCCGGTTGCGAGGCAATGATGACTATCGACTATTAGTGCATCTGTTTCTCTTATTTTGCCTGTTGCTAATCAGTACTGCTTCTGTCTTGTGTTCGCCTAGATCCAGAACGACTGATTATAACCAATGTCAAACTCGCAATGTTTCGTTGTATGTTTGTTTGATTTCGTCTTTGAATTTTGCAACTACTACAATGGCTACATCGCTCGCATATGCAATGCTTTTCGCTTCTCCAGGGAAAGTCAGCATGACATGACATGACTATACATTCAGGGTTATCGTGAATTATTTTTCCCTTGGAATTTTTTCCCCGAACAAAAATTAGGTCTCTTCAAAAATAAGCAACAAATTCATTGAGTAAAAATTAAATGTCGTGATTGCGTTGAAAATTCTCCTGAATTGTAATTCATGACCCCTATTTCTTTTCCGACAAAATATTTCCTCTTTTTTGAAGATATCTAATTTTTGTTCGGGGGAAAAATTCCGAGGGAAAATTTATTCACGATAACCCTGATTATGCTCCGCAATATTGGAGCTAGCACCGACCCTTGTGGGACTCCTCTGGTTCTCTTGACCTACGAATTTGTTTGGCCTTAGTCTTACTATGGCTGCTTGATTTTATTTCAATCGGATCGTTCGAGTTTGTGGTATTAGAAACCTAACCGGGTATCCAACTCTGGCACAAGATTTACACTGGCCAATGTTTTTTTTTAATGCGGAACACGTGTCGGGAAAATTATCTTTTCAATTCCTCGAAAAAATTCCATACTTCATAGAATTTAGTAGTTAATACTTGACCACTTAAAGCTCACATCCACTAAGAGTCACGTGCCCCATGAGCACATTTGAAAGTATGACACTTACAAACAATAATTATGAGTTCAAGTACCTATCTACCGGCCTTCCCTGAATCTCTATTTTATCTCCAGAATAGGTTTTTATTAAACGGCACTAGCTACTTTTTAGACTTTACTGCCGTTTTATTACGTGTCTATAAAAAAAACCACACCAAGGTCTTAAATTTTGTAAATTCTTGTCCCAGATCGCAGATGATCGTTACTAAGTGATCAAATAAATAATTTAATTATCTAAGCTCCCTGTCCCTGGGAGGAACTTAAACAAATTACTCGCGTGGTCATGCGGAATGACTAAGTTACTTATTTGACTCATTTTGTACGCATCTGTGAATATCTACACATGGCGTGTCGAAAGTTTTACGAACTTGCGCTGATGCGGCAATTCGTACACTATTTTGTTGTTCTTCCGAAATGTATCATCGTTTAGTCACACGTGCCATCGGAAATAATTACTTTTTGGAGCACTGTAGAAATTTTTGAAAGACTTGGGGGTATTGCGATTAAGAGTGTAGCAATTATTATACTTTTCATTTACTCAGTTTTTTTTTCTGAATTTTTGGAGAACGTCGAAATGTCTATTGAATAGAATTGAAAGTTCATGCTTTAGCCGCATCAGAACCAGAATACTCGAAGTGTGACCAGATTTTTTTTTTTTGTTGCGCTTGGAGGTGCAGGAATCTTCAGAAGATACCAATGGTCCGTACCATTGGTTATGCCCGATTCATATATCTGACAATGCCATCAGGCACTATGAGAACCGGCTGCGCGTACTCATAGTAGTAGGAAATTCGTCCCTCTCATTTTTTCATTTTTGTTATGACTACGACTAAGTTGCCTTAACAAGTAGTTTACGCTTCTGTAGTGTTAATCGCGTTAGGTAGGTAGCTTTCCAGTGAAGGCACCTACTAATACCGTCATTACATGCGGTTTTTCCTTACGGCGCTTGGTCGAAAGGTCTTGTTCTTTGTAGTCGGCGCTCAAGGTTTGTTACGACCATAGTACGGATTATTTCATTATTGCAGTGAACATGAAGACGGGTACGAAGTTTGCGAGCAAAGTTTGTTACTTCGTCCCTCACGCCTCACGGTAGCAATTCCTAGATCTCTGTGAATATCACTATTTCTTATATACCAAGGAGCATTCACGATTGCTCTTAGTATTTTGTTTTGAAGTGCTTGCAGTAGAGCCATGTTGCTTGGTTTGGTACAACCCCAAAGTTGTATACCATATGTCCAAGACGGTTTTAGGACTTGCTTATACAGAAGCAGTTTGTTGTATACGCTTAACTTCGAGTATCTTCCGAGTAGCCAATTCATTTCACTAAATCTGATTTCGAGCTCTTCACGCTTCTTTTTAACGTGTGGTTTCCACTTAAGTTTTGCATCTAGGGTCATTCCTACATATTTTGCCTCGTTTGCGTACGGTATTTACACCAAGTTAATGGATATAGGTAAGTTATTTATCTTTCTTAACGTAAAATTGACATGCGTTCATTTTGTCTCATTGAGGACTATTCGCCAGGTTTTTGTCCATTCGCATACTTTGTTCAAAGCTCTTTGGAGTTTTCCCGTTGATGATTCGACTGACTCAGCCGTGTCGTCTGCGAACGTTGCTACAACGGTCCCTTCATCTTGTGGTATATCTCTTGTGTATAGCAGGAACAGGATTGGACCGAGAACGAGTGTGACCAGATAATTTTTATTTCAATCATTAAAGATAAATTTAAAATACGAGTATCTTTTGTCAAACTTTAAGCTCATATTTCGTTATATTTCTGGTAACGTCTTTGGGATGTTTGATTTCAAAATATAAACTAGTTTTTGCGGATTTTTGAAATGTTTCTTGGAGGTAAGACCTTTGCATGAACCACAAAAAAAAAAAAAACAAGTTCCTACTAACAGTTGTAGATGATAAAAAAAACTCATCGAAAGGGAGTTGGGAGGAAGGGCTATTTTGCTAGAATTTCCTTTAAACTTAGTACCACACATGTAACCTTTAATCTTAAGCAACCAACCAGCACTTTAAGAATCGCAGCTTAAAGGCAAACAGCCGTCTAACTTTTTATATTAAAATGCTTACAGTGTTTGGCACACTTTCTGAAAGTGTACTATTTTTGTTTGGTGTCAAAGGATGTCAAAGGATGTACACTGTTGACCATATAAAAATTCGACATTATCAAAAAATGTGTGACAGCAATTTTCATAATTAATTACACGAGCAGTAGTTTGCATTCAATGTTAAATAATTCAAAATGAATAAGGAACAGTCTCTGGGGTTAATGCCAACAGCTTTTATACTGGAATAGGAACAAGAAAGGGCACTCAGCTATTTCCTTGCTTAAAACAGCTGACGTGGAAGACTCATAGTGAAGAGGAGTGTGGAAAAACAGAAAAATGATTTTGGGTAACTTTGTTATTTAAATTACATGACGAATAGTGCGTATGATTGGCATATGAGCAATTTGAATACTTACGCATCCACATCAGTCTTCTCACCGAAAAACAAGCCAGTCTTCATGATCACCTAATGCTGCCGCCACTTTTCTATACTTGTGGGCTTTGAATTACGAAAGCTACCATTGCTAACATTTCAGAGCTCTGGTGGTAACTCTATGATTCTGATCAGTTAGCAATGATACCTCGTTATACTTGCAGCAGATTATTTGGAAAACCATGGGGACCTTAACCTTAAATCATTCTTTGGATCTACACAGCAGTAGTGACTTTTTTATGCCCAGTATCCCCTTATGGCTCCTAGGGCCTCTACTACGCCTACTCGCCATCGTGTACGGTTTATGGCAATGTGTCTGAGTTCTCCTCAACTTTTCCCCAACTGCTGTGCCTTCTTCTCGACTGTTCTGCGCCATGTTCCCTTCGGACCGCAGAAGTAATGAGATCCATATTGACATACGGCAATTTAGTCAGACTACTAGTTAAGCTATTAACCTCTGGATATTGGCCAGAGTACAAAGAATAGCATGCATATGTGTTACCAGAGCAATAAGTTGCACATCTACAACAGGAAAAGTGGGCCATTCTTAACTTATTACCTTCACCAGATTGCATGGCTTATGTTTTTTTGTTGTTGTTTCCTTAGTAGCAAGGAATGGGAAACCAACCTTACAAGTAGGTACAGGGATATTTCCTGAAACGCTCGAGTTGTTTCAATCATTAAAACTTCCAAACTACAGTTCACGCGGAGTTTCTGGGAATTTATTGACAGCCACGTAGCAATAAAAGCAATTTTGCCCCGTAATATAATCTTAAGCAGGATAAGCAAGCTAGAAGATTCCTAGTAAGCAGCACAGCTTTGCTGGGTGTCTAGACACAGCTAATGAGAGGGCTGTTGAGCTAGCTAAGGAAGGCTCCTACCTTGCAACCTGATATTTGAGTTTTGAAATAAGATTATCACTATGACGAACAGTAGATGGAGCACACTAAAACCTTGTGGGAAGCTGAGAGCTTTCCTAACGAGTGGAAAAAGGGAATGATCGTCAAGCTTCCTAAGAAAGGAAATTTAATGGAGTGCGGAAACTGGAGGGGTATCTGCGTGCTGCCTGCTGTAGCTAAGATAATAGCTAAAATCATCCTTGAGCGAATCAAACAACATCTCGAAGACACACTCGATGCCGAACAAGCAGGTTTTCGCTCTGGATCCTCCTGTGCCGACCACATCAACACCCTGCGGATTATCATCGAACAGTGTGTTGAATATCGATCGCCACTGCACCTGCTGTTCATCGATTTTGAGAAGGCGTTCGATAGTGTCAACAGGGAGTTTATTTGGCGTGCCTTACGCAGGAGAGGTATTCCCGATAAACTAATTGCTATTATAAAAGCTACATACGAAGGCTCCAAATGTCACGTTCTGCACAGGGGAAGGTTGTCTGAGGAATTTGAGATCCAAAGTGGGGTAAGACAAGGCTGTATCCTTTCACCAATATTATTCCTATTGGTGATTAGCGATGTGCTTCATGCAGCTTTGTCGACGGGAAACGGAGGAATTCGATGGACTCTTACATCTCAACTGAAACATCTTGACTACGCAGACGATGTATGCTTACTCTCCCACAGAATTATGGACCTCCACCAAATGACAGCAGATGTGGAGAGGGAGGCAGGTGTCGTCGGGCTGAAAATTAATACGACAAAAACTAAAATCATCAGCCTTGGAACTAACTCATCGGCTCAAATATGCATTGCTGGACAACCGGTAGAGAGAGTAGAGGATTTCCAGTATCTTGGGAGTATTGTCTCGACCGATGGTGGAACCGAACTGGATATAGCCAACAGGATCGCCAAAGCAAAATCCGCGTTCGGGATGTTGTCCAAAATATGGCGAAGCAATGCAATCTGTTTGAGCACCAAAATAAGACTGTTCCGCTCCAACGTTGAATCCGTGCTGCTATATGGTTGCAGCACGTGGAGAGTGACCACTACTATCACCAGAAAGCTGCAAACGTTCGTTAATAGGTGTCTGCGCAATATCCTAAGAATTTTCTGGCCTAATCGTATCTCTAACGAACACCTTTACGAGAGGACGGGTCAGGAACCAATAGGCACAACTATCCAACGGCGGAAGTGGCAGAGGATTGGTCACACGTTCCGAAAGGGTGACAGCTCCATAGCGAACCATGCTATGCAATGGACCCCTCTAACTCAGGATGGCAGAAGACCTGGCGGTCCGAGGAGAACATGGCGCAGAGCAGTCGAGAAGGAGGCACGGCAGTTAGGGAAAAGTTGGGGAGAACTCAGACACATTGCCAGAAACCGTACACGCTGGCGCGTAGGCGTAGTAGAGGCCCTAGGACCCACAAGGGGATACAGGACATAAGTAAGTAAAACCTTGTCTAATTACTAGGAAGCTCTGGCACTTCTCGGATGGTTTAAGAACTTATAGGTTATATGCGATATCGCTCATATAAGTATATGAGTTGTTACACTTCATGGACATTACAATGAATCTACACTGATCTAAGTATGATATAGTTAGGGCTGATAAGGATGATCTTGGTTAGGTTATGTTAGGTAAGGTGGTTGTCTTGACAGGGTGAGGACACACTTACTCCACTTGGGTCTATTGTGATACCACATAGAGTAGGACCGGAGGAATCACCGCTTACTGGGGAACCTTAACCTTTCTCAGGAGGATACTGGCTGAGAATAGCTGTGCCTGAAGTGGCTGAAAAGGGTGACTGACTCAATCAACCCTAAAGCCAAGGTGTACCGAGGAGGTATAGTGTACAGATAAGTATTGGGGGTGATTGACTCATTCGAACCCCCTGTACTGTTGTCTGATGTTAATGGCAAGTATGGGCCTAGGTGAACCGTGCAGGAGTAGACATGCATAAGCGTAATAGAGTGACTGATTCAATCGAACTCTAGTATTGCTATGCATAAGGTGTTGACTAGGTAGGGTGTCTGTTTCAATCGAACACTAGGTGGACCGTGGAGGTAGTGGGGGTGCATAAGAGAAACGAGGTGACTGATACAATCAAACTTAGCACTATTATGCAGTCGAACTATGGGTAATTGGCTTGGCTGGTAGGGTGACTGAATGAATCGAACCCTTAGTACCTAGTTGCACCGTGTAGGTGTGGTGTAATAGAGTTGATTGACTCAATCAATCTCTGTTGCTCTTATGCGTGTAATCTGCATTTACTAGTGTTAGTAGTATTTGAGGGAGCTTACTATCAATCTTGGGGGTGTCTCTTACAGTATCTCTTGAGGGTCGATAGTAACCAATACGGCGTGGAGAGGGTTGGTGACTGGTTTAGTCGATGTTGTTTCAGCTAAACCAGTTAGATTTTAATATAAATCTATAATGTCTATGTTAGACAGATCACTTAGGTCTTCACCTAATAGTTTCTTCCTTAGAGTAGCTAGCGCTGGGCATGTGCCGCGGAGATAGAGACTGTTCTCCTCCTCCTCCTCATCTCTGCAGCTTCCACAGAAATCATTTGCTGGGACTCCCATAGTGGCATATCCACCTAACAAACAGTTTCCTGTGATTATTCCTACTGTGCGGCTTATGTTCCTTCTATTTAAAGTGTAATATATCTTTACTTAATGATTGTACGCCCTCTGTGTTCTTTTTGTAATAGCATAAGAAAATTGTTAATCTGGCAATGCTGAAAATAAAGAAAAGATGGCTTCCGGTGGAATGGCAATTCAGTCCACGTGCAAGGAGACGAACAAAGGGAAGCAAAAAATATTCATCTCTCTTTTCAATTACATTTTTTTGTTATTTCCACGGCAGGATACAAATTCAGATGTGGGGTAAATATCACACAGCCTAACAAATGAAAGGAGTTTTTTGGTTTTCTTTACATCTAGTAGAGGCCAGATCTTTCTGGTCGATATACGCGTAGCTAAATTACTCCATCTGTTGATTACAATAGCTTGTGCTTCGTTAAGCATACGGAGTTTCATCATTTGTATTGGTGGTGCCGGTACCTCTCTATTGGCAGCTAGAGGTAGTATGGTGCCTTGTTTAGCTAGTGCATCTGCTTTACAGTTGCCTGGAATATCTCTGTGTCCCGGGACCCAGCACAGAGTGATATTGCATCTGTCCGCAATCGCATTAAGAGATTCGCAATAATGTTTGACCAACTTAGATTTTATTGTTGGCGTTTCCAGAGTTTTAATCGCTGATTGACTGTCTATGTAAAGGACGATAGACTTACTATCTATCGGGTACAAAGAGAGTCTGCGCGCTGCGTCACGAACAGCCGATATTTCCGCTGGAAACATACTGCAGTGGTCCGGAAGTCGGAGAGCTGCGTTCATCAAAGATACTTCGGAAAATATACCCAATCAAATACCCTCCGATGTTTTGGAACCATCTGTGTAGATATCGATTGCGGCGTCATTTAGAATGATACTGTTATCCCATGCGAATATGTCAGGGATGGTGGTGTTCAATTTGATATTGAAATCGATAAATGGGGAAATGTAATCTGTTTTTCTAAGATTGGAATTTTGTAGAATTTTCATTTGGCCGATTTGTGATCTTGACCACTGGGGGGATTCTCTAAGTCTTAGGGCTGCTTTAGATGCTACCATTTTTCCATGGATATCATTGGGAAAAATGTTAAGTAGAGTCTCTAAGGCGGCTGTAGGAGTGGACCTGATACCCCCTGTGATGCACCTATTGCACCTTGTTTCAAGTGCGGACCACCTTGATCTTGATCTTGGTGACTCGGAGAAAAACGTTCTGCGAATGACTTTTGGAGGAGAAGATGCAATGATGAATTCCATGGCCTGTACACTGACATCGATCTAGCTAAATTGCATATATAATGAATGAGATGGCTTCGACACATAGAGCAGAAGGGCATTTTGTTTTTTTTTTTTTTGTAAAAGGAAACCCAAATCCCAGAGCACTCAGACTCTCCGGTCCATTGTACTACCAGGCAGGAACCTTTCTTTGGTGCAGTGGTTGGAAAAACTTCGATGTAATTTGTTTTCCTCTTTATACTCGGGTGGCTTATGATTGCTGATTGCAGAAGGGCATAAACGCTCGCGTCGTCTAATCTCCTTTGGAGTACGATGCAGTAGTGGAAGATCTCGCTTTACTGGGGGCTGCTAGCTAATAACCGAGCTGGGGTTGTCAGTTTAAGCCCAAAACTTTCCTGGGCTGTAGCACCTTTTAAATAAATAAGCTATGAACGAATATCTGACTGTCGTATTTAATAATCAAATGATTCTAGCTTTGCTTTTCTTATCCACTTCAAAAACCTGTTTGGAAACTTGAGTTTCATGGCCAATAATCCATTTCCCCATTATTAGCTAGATAGACATACATATATAAATAACAATACATATAAGCAAACTATATGTTTCATTGTCAGCGAAATTGATGTTAATTTTCATTAATTAACATGAAGGACTTGTTAATTAATAAAAGTCAAATGGTACTAATAACCCTATTTGTGGTGTAGTCTTGAACTACGAATACGAAAAACTTTTGGTTTTATCCAACACGTGCAGAAGTTGTCGTGAAGATTAAAAATGTACATTAGCCTGCTCAGGGGCCCGGGGAACTACAGCTGCTGCAATGTCACACCTCCTTGGCTCACCCTGTATAACTAATACGAGTAGTATTCGAAGAAAACTTGTGGATACGTGCTTTGCAACAGTTGCAACGTCTGTTATGCTGAAAGACTGATGCAATTACATTCCAACTTCTTTTGGAATGTAATTGCTTCAGCTACCTTGATCTGTTTTACAATTCTGCCAATTTCAAACATCGCGTATTTAATTGATTGTATGTAGCTTATTTCTAAATATGCATTTCAAGTAATTAGAAACATCTTCACACCTGGGGGTGGCAATGGTGTAGTGGTATGTCGCCAAATGCCACGCTAATGGTTCATAGTTCAAATCCTGATGTCAGCAAGCATTTATTTATTTCTCATGAAATATATAAAGACAGTCCGAAGATTTGCGAAAGCTTGTGTGAACACTACTGCGAAGGCTGGAAAAATTGTTCGCTCTCTTGATGGTGATTCGCCCTTGACATCGGTTATCGAGAAAAAAATACTGTGAATCAGAAGCAAAGACAAAAAATAACAAAAATCTCCCCAGTTATCTGGACGCCACCCCCGGAGAATCACTGAAGCATAAACAACTGAACTTCAAGCACCACTACACCAAAATCTTTCTCTCTCTCTCTCTATCCTTTAAACATGTTAAAGATATTCATACCCTTTGAGTGAGCGCAAATTATAAAAAAAAAAAATGTTCGAACCTCGTGGTTTTCGAACGTTTCTGGCTAAGATAATTGCTCCGGATAGTCATGCGCTTTTTAGGCCGTTTGATAACAAATCCAGTTTTCCCACAAGCTAAGATCTCAACCCAATAACCACCATACAAGGCTGTAACCGATAATCTAAAACAAACATGTGTGTAGTCAGAAGATGGTCTTTTATCAATTAGCTGCTGCTAATTGTCTGCTCCTGCAGACAATTTCTATTTCTTTGTTCAATATCACCTCAAGAAATCAAGGTAGCGCAATGTTTTAAAAGCCGTAGAGAGGACTTTAAAAGCCCCACACTACAAAGCTGAGTGTATAAGGAAACTTTGTTAATTAAAGAAAAACACTTCTCATTAATGACAACCGATATAGATACTCGTGAAAGTAAGCTCAACTTTGTTGCATTTGTCTAGAACTTTCAAATTGCAGTTAATACATTCTAATAAACAGCAAGACAGTGAGTTCAAAGGTCCTTATCTCGTGCCACACTTCTGTCATTCAAATCCACATAAGTGGATACAAGTATCTATCACACACTGGAAATTGCAAAAACCCGTTTGAAACATACGTATGGTTGAGTAATTCAATGCATTCATGCGAATCTAATACGTAGTTGCAAGTTCTCAACTAATAATTGAGGTTAATCACACACAAAGTTCTAAAACAGTCTCTTGAACGCAAACGCCTTGAATCATGCACCGGCAGATCCGAATATGTAAATCAATTGAAAAAATAAAAATAAAAATGTGTCTATCCATGGACAATAGAGGAAGTGGACAGCACCGACTTTTGGCGAAAATGTGAATTTGCCTATATGTATCTGAAGACATTTTTTTTATTTCCAATCTCCTTGTATAAACAATTTAATTGCCTATATAATGAGGTTTAATTGTGCAAGAAATAATTATTCGCGATTGATATTGCAAAGTCCCCCACTGGCCGTACGCAAGGAGAGTACCTACCTACCTACGTATATTTTTTATATAATTCCTTGACAATGCTGGGATATACATATATCTATTCAAAAAATTTGACAAACTTATCTGATTCAAATTCAGCATCGCCGTTGTTGTACCCAAATTAATGTAAATTTGTGTATTTTATTTTTTATTGTTGTTGAACTATCGAGTATGAATATTTATATTCTATGTCTCAGATAGGTATGTGGATTGTGGGTTGAATAATGCCGGATTGATTTCAATGCATTGCATGAACGATCAATAATTCTGTGCGATGGTTGTGTGGAGATTTTATTTAAATAATATTTATTGGAGAATTGAAAGTGATCGATTGTGTTTGTGGGGTGGTTATCTCATGGGGTTTATAATTTTTCTTTTTATATTTTAATTGGATAACTATTGGGACATTGTAGATTAGATTAGATAGATTTAGATTAATTGATTTTATTTCAGCAACTATTACAAAATTCACAATATTTTACAAAAAAAAAAAAATATATATATACACATATATGTAACATGGCATTGCCGTCTGCCAGATTAATGAGGAAATGACATTTTTCAATTTAATATGTATAAAAATGGAAACAAAAATAATCGATTTAAAAGTTTCAATTTGCTATTCTCTTATGGTATGCTAAGGCTACTTTGCAAGAACAATGTATTCAATTCACTTTATTTCATCTAGCCAAGTTACAATAAAAGTACTTAAATGATTACTTGATAAAAACAAAAAATATATATACTCGTACAATAACAAAATGAAAATAAAATACTTATAAACTTCCACCAGATGTACTATAAGTCAATAATAGCTTAGTTTTAAATACATTTCTATTAAGACCAAAATCAACAAAGTCACAGACAGTATTTGCTTCTCTTAGACATATAGATATTGGTTCATTAAAAGGATAATTCACTCTATGATTCGGAACATAAAATAGAAGACGATTTCTAAGCACTCTCACAGGGGTATACAATCCAACTAATGACAGAAGGTGAGAACAATCAATATGACTCATTATTATGTCGCGAATAAACATAATCGAGAAGTACTTCCTTCGAACGTGAAGAGGTAGTAGCCCAAGTAACTTGCATCGAGTATCGTATGAAGGCATATCAATGTTCCATTGAAGCCTTCTTACTGCAGTCCTCGTGAACCGTTTTTGAATCCTTTCAATTCTAAAGGAGTGGATCTCATAGAATGGGTTCCAGATTGTACTACAGTATTCAAGACTAGACCTAACGTAGGCAAAAACGAGACACTTTAGCGTTTGGGGATCTGAGAACTATTTAGAGTTGCGTAAAATGAGACCTAGCATTGAATTGCCTATGTGAGTCTATGTGACTCAAAAAGCTAAGTTTTTGGTCAAAGATAACGCCTAGGTCTTTTTTAATGGATACAGTTGATAGTGCTATATTAGCAATATTATATATATAATGAATGGGTGAATGATTGCGACAGTAAGTAAGACTTTGGCACTTGGAAACATTTAAATGCAAATCATTTTTATTGCACCAAGCTGACAATCTGTTAAGATTTTCTTGCAAGCGTAAATAATCTTGTGTCGAGTTAATACGTCGAAATATTTTTATATCATCGGCGAACATCAGACATAGTGAATATGAAAGAATGTCGGGAATGTCATTTACGAAAATAAGAAAGAGCAGAGGACCTATATGACTACCTTGTGGAACTCCAGAGGTAGCATATATTGGTGAGGAAATTAGGTTATTAATTCGAACGTACTGAACCCGCTCTCTTAGATAGGTGTTAATCCATTTTAGGATATTTGAATGGAAACCTACTTTCTTTAATTTCAACAAGAGCACTTCGTGGTTTACTCGATCGAAAACTTTAGAAAAGTCTGTATATATGACATCATATTGCAGACCCTTCTCGAGCCCATTTAAAACAAGATTACAACAAATTGAGAGATTTGTTGCCGTTGATCTTCCAGCAAGAAAACCGTGTTGATGTGAAGAAATAACTCCTCTTAAAGCAGGTGTAAGTTTATCTTACACTAGTTTTTCAAATAGTTTGGGAATGTTGGATATTTTACAGATTGGACGATAATTTGCAACTTCTTGTTTGGAACCAGACTTATGAACAGGAGTAATAAATGACTTCTTCCATATACTAAGAAAGTTAGCACTTTCCAAGGAACTATTAAATATTAACTGAAGGGGAATAGCAAACGCTTTTGAGCACATTTTCAAAATAATTGAGGGGATGCCATCTGAATCAGGTCTATTATCTGACTTCAAACCAGCGAAAGCTAATTCGACTTCAGAGATTGATAGGGTAAGACTGCCTTTACAGAGTCGAACGAGTGCATGTTTTCTGAGGTAATTGGTGTATTTGAAGAATTATTTGTGTAAACGGATTGAAAATGCTTTCCAAATAAGTTACAAACAATGGATAGATCCGAAGATGTTGCCCCATCGTGTCGGATAGAATTCGGAATGCCACCGGATTGTTTCCTACAACTGATAAAACTGCAAAAATACTTACTATCTTTTTTAAGTTTGATTCTACAGAGCATATATACTGATTGTAAAGAAATTTCTTTAGAAACTCAAACTCTTTTTGAAGCATACGATACTGCTTATAAAGGTCTGGATCATTATTCCATTTGCGAAATTGTTTATAAATCTTGTTCTTTCTATTGCTTAGGTTAATAATCCTTTTATTGAACCAAACTGGTTTAGAGAAAGAGATTGTTCTTTTTTTGGAGTATGCAAATCAATTGCTAAACGTACTGTTTCAAGAAACAAATTAAAAGACTCGCTTAAGTCTACATTGTTAAACATAGCTTGGATACATCCAATTTATTGAGTAGGGCTAAGGTTTTGTGGTCTGTTAGGATATCCCTATCGACGAAGTGCCTCCTTGCTTTCTTCAAGATTGGGCAACTGCCAAGAAAACGCAGAACGTTCTCCCCTTCCCCAATGTTGCATAAGCTGCATAATATAGGAAGATCCTCATGATGTGGTACATAGTTCAGGTGAAGGAGCTCATCTCGTAATTTAAGCATCATTGATGTATCGTGCACGTGGTGTTCATCCCGAAAACAGTTTTTCAGCGTAAAGTTGTGACATACGAGGGTCGATCAATAAGTACCCATGTTTGAAGACGGGTAGCGTTGCTGAGGGAAGTTTCTAACGAGATCGATGCCGCTGGAAATCAAATGCACAACGTTCAAAAAATCTTCAGTGATTTATTACCGCAATAAATAACTAAAGAACTGAATAGGAACGAGAAGGAACACAAAAACGAAAGAAAGGAAGACGACTTCTTGAAGTCTTGAAGATTGTTGTGGTACAGGACCGCTTGAATTTCCTGGAAAAAGGGTTTTTCTCGGGAGCAGGAATGCTTTATAGGTCGACTGGTTTCTTGCAGTGTGTTCTTGAAGATTTTCTCTTGATCGAAAATGTTGTCTTGAACAGAATAGCCGCGAACGAATTTTAACCGCCTCAATCGAATTTTCAGAGTCGACTATTTTTGATTTTGAAAAATATTGACTTTTTAAAATAAAAAAAGCGAA
Organism: Brachypalpus laphriformis; assembly: GCA_945910035.1. NCBI lineage: Eukaryota > Metazoa > Arthropoda > Insecta > Diptera > Syrphidae > Brachypalpus > Brachypalpus laphriformis. Next base: position 288,096,512 of record OX246754.1, read on the forward strand.
GACTCGATATGTTCAAAAAATAAACCGAGCAGGTTCCACAGCCACCGGTGTTATCGAGAGTCACAAGACGTCAACCGCCACAAGTTTTGTAGCGAGTCGACGGCGCTCTGAACGCCGCCTAGATATCAAAAAAAGAAATGCCAGTTGGAATTTTTTGCAAATCTCGAGAATGCTTTCTGATAAGCTTGGAGAAATTTCGGCGGCCCAGACCTCTTGTATCACTTGGAAAAAAGGTTTTTCTCGGGAGCAAGATAGCTGGAATTCCTGAGGTCGATTGCAAGGAGTCGATGGTTCTTGAAAAAATGGTATTCTGGCTTGAAGATTTCTCTTGAGGAAAAATGAACTTCTTCGATAAATTTACCACGTCGACTAAATTTAAATTTTAAAAATGTTCACTTCAGAAAAATCCAGGACTACTTAAGTTAATCTAAATTGGCCTAGCACGTTCCACATCTGCTTCTGTCATGGAAACTCCAACGCATAAGATGTCAAACATCACTGATGGCAAACGTACTCAGTGACAAACGTCAAAGACGTAAACTGCCACAAGTTGACATTACCGCCGTGTACTGCCATCTATCAAACAACACCATAATAAATTCCAGAATGATTTATATGCTAGTTTTTATTTGCCAGCCAGTAGTATCACACGTGTTTCGTGTTTCTCGATAAAATAGAAAAAGAGCAATATCGATCGGTAATTCGCTTTTCATTTTTGGATGGAAAAACACACGAAGAAATAAAAGCGAAGTTGGTTGCTGTCTATGGGGACCCTTCACTATCTATGAAAATCGTGACATATTGCTTCAACGAATTTAAACGTGGTCATACATCTGTTTTTGATGAGGAGCGGCCAGCGTAAATGGAAGTAGATCATCCTATGCAGGGATCCCATCGCCTCCTCTAAATATCGCTCTCTGTACTTTATGTCGACGGTTGAGATTAGTTGATAAAGTACAACTTTCCAGATGCCAAAATCTGAGCTACTTACATTTAGATCAATACCACAAAAGTTCGCGAGTTCCAAACACTCTGCGTACCAGCTGTACCTATTAAGAATTGCTTAGAGAGCCACTTTCTTAGGCAACCGATCTTTGTTCATGTTGATGACTTTCAGGATATAGTCTACTTGTAACTTAAGTGTTTTGATAAAGAGTGGAGACAATCCCATTTTCAGCATAATCATGTAACAATATGTCTACAACCCGATACTTGCGCCACATAAAACGAAATAGCATCAGACGCTGCTTGGAAAACTTTGTACTTGCTGCTATAATCAATGTTTTTATTGGCAAAACATCGTTTCCATGTGGCGCGCATTTAGCCTTAAAAAGTTTCTCTTTCAGATGTCTTTCCATGCTTAAGGTTCTAGTGAAGTAAACGCCGAAGTATTTATACTCCTTGACTAATTCGATGCCGTCACCATTATAGTACCACCTTACACTTGAGCAATTTCTTCTTTCGCCTTTTTTATAACTCAGAACTTTGGATTTCTCCAAATTCACAGATAGATTTCGCAACGAGCAGTATTGATGCAGGCGATTGATCATCAATTGGAGAGACTCAGGCGTGTAGGCAAGTAGAACTATGTTGTCCGCAAAAAGCAAGACTTTAATTTTCTGTCCGGCATACTCAATACCTGGGCAATGCTGGGCGCCGTGGCGTAAGTGGTTAGTTTTTCGGATCACTACGCATGAGGTTTCAAGTTCGAATCCCAGAAAACACCAAAAAAGTTTTTTCACGGTCCCACCTCTCGCGAACGTCTGACAAACATCCGAGAGTATTGTTCTTCTCTGCTTCTCAAATCGCCGTTCGGATACGGCACTAAACTGTAGGTCCTTTCCATTCGTGTGAAAAATATAACACACACAACATGAGTGGTTGCAAGAAGCTAGGCCCTGGCACTTTAAAGGGCTGTTGCGCCAAATATTTATTTATTTTTTATACTCAATACCTCCGGCTGAGCAATAAAATACGTCGTCGATAAACAGCGAAAGTAAGGACGGACCCATCCTTGTCTCACTCCAAATTGCATGTGGAACCATTCAGATAATTCCCCGCCACTTCACACTGCTGGCTGAGTTTCCATGACTGACTGCAGGTTATAAGGAGAAATCCCTAGGCAACTCTAGTAGCGATGTCGGATTTGATTTAATCATGTCATCCTAAGCCTACCAGACAGTAGCTTACCTGATCGCTAGACATTCATGGCATACCTTGGAAGGTAGTTTGAATGGTTTTGTTCATTAACATTAAGCTCCTCGCGTACTCTAGTGTTTCTAACGGATTTTCGGCGAGTTATTCTAGATGTAGTGACCACAGCTGACAGTTGCAACAAATACCGAGATAAAGACCAATAGCTTAGCGTCAACACTAAGTTCAACCTTCCATGTTACAGGTCGACCAATCTCTCTCAAAATTCATTCAGTCTGACCAGTTCTACAGGATACCTCAGTTTTGTTATTTCCATTATTCGTGAATTAGGTACTTATAATATTCAGAGTGCACTTCATGCAACCATTACTTCTGATTTTTTTTACTTTCATTCCAACATCATCACAAGCCGCTACAAGTCTTTCGAGTGTGCGCTGAAGTTCGGTTTGGGAGAACTCAAGCATGATCAAATCATCCCTGAGACATATCAATATCACTAAATTCTTGATCGTTTCTTTTTGAACCCAGAGGGTGGCAGTCTGGTCAGGCTAGGCAAATTATTGTACTCGGCTGTAGATTTTTGAACCCATGGCCCTACGTTCAAGACGCCAACATACTATCTACTTGAAATCCACTATTCATCTCCGTAAAGCAGATGACTTATCCTTAAGTCTCGCAATTTGAAACATTCTCCCCCACAGCTGCAATATTACATCCAGTACATACAAATACTGGAGGGAAGAGGTGACAAAACGCACCCCTGGTGGAGTCCAACGGCTATAGTTATAGGTATTGAACACAGCTTATGCATTATGTATAATATGTAACGACCAAATATAGCTTAATAGGGAACCATTTATCCCATATTCTTGTGGAACACTCCAGAGTTTGCCTCGATAAAACCGAATGCCCAAAGCAGCTTCCGTGAATCCTTGATCACTTGGCGTAAAATGCAAAGTGTTTCGAATATGCTATGCTTCATGAGTTCTTACTCGGAAATAATATCTCGCTGGCGCATAAAAATGTTTAGAGAGTTTTGGAATTATCACATCACGGGTCAGACGGTCACAGCTGCCTACTTTTGTGACCAAGGTTTGGTCCATTTCTCTAAGGCCGTCGTCTCACTGGAGAGGACGCAACTCGTTTACAAAAAAAGTTAAGGCTTCTACAAGGATGGATTGAAGGCTGAGGGTAGCGTGAGAGAAGGAGTCATTTCAAACTTTCTTGTTACATACTCGTATTATGGATTTCACTGATAGGCAGCGATTAAGTTACTGGAACGAATCCCCTTCAATGAGATTTCTTAGCGATATAGCTTAACCATCTGCTGCCTAAACTGTGCGACATTCAGCTAAACAGCTAATAAATTCGCCTGACATGGCACAAATTTACCGATTCTTATATGCAGATTGTTGCTTCAACAACAGTGAATCAGCACATCTGGCCAGAGCTTGATCAGAAATACTCTAGCTGTTTGGTGGTCGCACATCCGAAATGATACGAGATACTTTCTCATTGGTAGGAACGCAAACAAAAAAAAATGCAAGGATCGGAAGGAACAACTTCCACCTGTAGTGCTTCATGCGTAGCTCCGGCTATTTCCTTGGGTGGTTCTGAGGCATCTCTTATCTCGTTCTGGTGTCACAATAGACCTACTCCAGTCTAAAAATATCTGCACTCTAGTATAGTAACTCAAACGGAGATAGTTCATTAGCTTCCCCTTGCTATTGGAATCATTTTGTCCACCATTCCAGTGAATATCTACCATACACAAAACCGCCCACTTACTAAATATTTAAAAATAATTAGGTACCCACCACTCATACGATTCACCCACATTTTTTTTCCCACAAAATATTTGAATATTTCATTCTTGAACCAATTCGATAGTTTCTGTGAAGAAAGTGAACTATTCAATGAGTTGAATAATTAAATGAATTCCAAATTGGCGCCTCCTTGACATTAGAAACCGAAAATCACAAAATCCTTGGAATAACTTAACCTAGTATCTCAGACCATTAAAATTTTAATTACCATTACTTTGCATAGGAAAACCCATTAACGCCGTCGACGGCAGTGTGTCTAGATGTTAATTATGCGTCTAAGTAATTTGGCCGCGCAGCTAATAACATTGGAACATAAAAACCCCGTATAGGTACCTCAACTTATTACATCGCCAACAGGAACAGAAAACTCCTCGACTCAACAGGTAGCTGAACTTACCGCATTTCACCTCGCAAAATCCTCACACGGCGGCGACGGCTAGCCGTCGAGCCATTGGTTGTTTCGGAAGCACACTTGGTTTTGATTGATTTTTTTTTTTTCTACTCAGCGCAGATAGATAGATTATCTAACACCAAGTCGATTCAATTGAGCCAAACGTGGAAACGGGTTCCTAGTATCGGCATCCTCCCTGCGAGGAGCCATGTGGTGTGGAAATTATGTCATCATTAATCCAAGGAGGAAAATGCTGCTCCGATGGGGATAAATGATCGAAAATAAAAAATAAAAAACCGGCACCACAGACAGGCACGCGGTGGCGAAAGTTGTAAGACGCTTGCTATTCGCGCGGGGAGGAGCGGTATGGTGCGGAGAAAATTACATGTTTTCACACACTACTGAGAACTTTTACTTTTCTCTCTCTGCTATGCCAGCTAACTAGCCAAAGAAATGCCATTATCCGAGGTGGTTTCGGGAAGCCACCAATGGTGTCTTTGTGTGGTTCAACTTAGCTTTCATAGCAGCAGTAGGTACATAAATACCAGAAGTTTGAAGAAAAACAAATGAGCAAACATAGCCGACAACAAATTGTTGTCGTGTGCAGAAGATTTCCATGGATAGAATATCTGAGAAGCCAAATGTAGTCCTACATTTGGACATTTGGCATGCAGTGGGTGTCGCCGACGTTTGCCATTTGTTTATTAAATTGGAAATAAATTCAAAGCTTTTTGGATGTCTACCGGTTGGAGAACTGAATTAATTCAATTCGGCCCTACAGTGGGTTATAAAATTTACTCAGAAATTTTTTATTAACAATTTATAAGTAGTGCTCAACATTCTTATAGAGATTCATAGATATAAACCGGTTTTTCCAGATTCTGAAGTTGTTGACAAATTTTGAAGCATTGACAATGTGTGACAGTTAATCCAAAATAGTCATCAATAGTTTCGATTTCTTGGAAATAGAAGTATCTATTGTCTTCATTTTCAACAGGAGAATAGTTAAGGTTGACTTCTTGGGTGAAAACAGCTGGCTTAGTAAAAGCCAGGAAGTAGTAAGAAGAAAACTAATGTATTGAGGCGCTTCATTAAGAGCTAAACTAAAAAGGTACATAAGGTTGTATTACATTGCCCTTATTACCCCACATAAATGTTTTCGGTTCACTAACCTTCCAAATATGAATGTTTAAAAAGTATTTCCTTTTCGAGGTAAAACAACTTTTGAACACCGTCAAAAGAACCTAGGTCTTCAAAGGATTAAGAAAAGCAAAGTGGGTGGGGACCAACCGACCTGTTCAAGAGGCAGATCACATGTTCCAGAAGGAACACAATATATTTTTCCTAAAAGTATCCGAAAATATAAAGCTGAACAAAACTTGATTTGGATAGTTGCAGGATTCACAGCTTATTTTGGGTAACTGCCACTAGATTAAGGACTGAAACGAATAAAATTTGGAAACTTTAAAGCAAAAGAAAACATTATACGAGTAAAGGGTTTTTCAGGAGGTACATGACAATTTTGTAGCATCAAGGGCAGATTCTTGCCTCGCAAGTTCATCAGCTCACTCATTCCCCTCAATGTTGCTGTGATCTGGAACCCAAAGGAGATAGATCCTTAACTGATGACCAAGCGAGGCGAGTTCTTTTTTGCACTGTTCTACTATCCTTGAGGATGTAGTGGAAGATACTGTAGCCTTGATAGCCGCTTGGTTGTCCATGAAGATGGCAGTGGTATTTAGGGGTCTAGGGGTTTGCTTAAGTAGGTGGCAGGCCACACGTACAGCAAGCTCATTTGTCAGTATGCCAGTTTCCCATTCCGCCCTGGTAGGGAATCTGACCGTGACGTCATTTCTAAAGTTCACTGTGGGAGTTATATAGTCGGTCAGTATAGCTACCAGATCCTGCGGATTGGTGCACCAGCATACTGTTTCCCTAAGCCTGACCGCACTACATGCTGATAGCTGTATAATCTGAAGATCGAGTGGTAAGAGGTGCAGAATAACGTTCAAGGCATCGGTTGACATGTCCTCATGGCACCCGTTGCGCCTATAGCGCCCTGTTGATAAGTTTGATGTTATAAGCTTTCCTTAGCGCAGGCCACCAGACTAGCGATCCATAGGAAAGAATGGGACGCACCACGGCAGTGTACATCCATAAGACCATCTTCGGGCGAAGTACCCACTTCTTGCCAAAGGTCTTGCCACAGGCATAGAAAGCCATACAGGCCTTTTTTACCCGTTGCTCAATATTAAGCTTCCAGCTTAATTTTGGATCAAGTACCACACCTAGGTACTTGGCACTGGAGGATAGGGAGAGTAGATGATTGTTTAGCCGTGGAAGCGTAAACGTCGGTATTTTGGTTTTAGTGGTAAAGAGCATCAGTTCAGTTTTGCTTGGGTTGACGCTGAGTCCACATCCAGTGGCCCATGAGCTAATCTTGCCCAAGGCACCTTCCATAATTTCACTGATTACGGATGGAAACATCCCCGATACCAGTATTACCACGTCATCGGCATACGCGGCAACCTTAATTCCATCCCTATCAAGACTACACAAAATTTTATTGATGACCATAAGCCATAGAAGAGGAGACAAAGCCCCACCTTGAGGAGTTCCTCTAACAACAGATATGGTGGAGTTGCTGTTTCCGAGGTTCGATTGAATGATTCTAGTTTTTAGTATTGTCAATATCCATTTGCTAATAAACTCTACCACACCCAGTTGGATCAGAGCTTCCTGAATCGATTCCGTTCTGACGTTATTGAAGGCACCTTCAATGTCTAAGAAGGTAGCAAGAGTATATTGTTTGAAGTGGATTGTATTTTCTATCGTTCGCACAACTTCGTGGAGCGCCGTCTCTGGCGATCGCCCTTTGGTGTACGCATGTTGAGATTTGGATAGAAGGGATTGATCTAGGGTATTTCGAATATGTGTATCTAAGATGCGTTCCAACGTCTTCAAAAGAAAAGAGGATAAGCTAATGGGTCTGAAATCCTTTGCGGATCCATGACCCCGCTTCCCAGCATTCGGGATAAACACAACACGAGCACGTCTCCAGCTCAGGGGAACGTGGTCTAGGAGAATACAGCTTCTGTAGATCGGAACTAGCCACGGGACCACCTGGCCCAGTGTTTTTTGCAGCATAATAGGGAGAATGCCGTCAAGGCCGGCCGATTTATAGGGAGAGAAACTGTTAATAGCCCAGGAGGTATTAACTGCTGTAATTGTTGTCTTAATGCCATTCCAGGAAGATTGCGCGACCTGAGCTACTTGTGGGAGGGCAGTGGCTTTGTTAATAAGCAAAATATGCGTTATTGGACAGCAACAAACCCACATGTGCTTCAAGAGACTCGATTACATCCACGAAAAGTGACCGTGCGGTGTGGATTTCATGCCGGGAGGTGCGATAGGACCGTATTTTTTCTTCCATGAAAATGTTACGGTCAATCGAGTTCGCTGTCGTGCCATGTTGGGTGACTATGGTCATATGAAGGAGATCGAATTCCATACTTAAATTTAACAAGTGTACTATACCTGGGATAAATTTCAACTCGATATCTCAATTATTCTGTGATTTATTTAAATGCAAAATTGTTATGTCCTTTTTGAAAAATCCTTTATTGTTATAGTTCAAGTAAATAACTTTTATTTGCCTTAAAAACTATATTTACTAAAATTCGTTTGCAGTTATCGAAAATAAAAGAAATTATTTAGGTTCCCATTCTTTTCTCAACTTCTTTTGATTGCCTTTCATAAGGTTGATGACAGTAACATTCATGGCCTTCAGGATAGCTAGCGCTGGGCATGTGCCGAGGAGGTGGAGATTGTTCTCCTCTTCCTCCTCATCTCTGCAGCTTCAACAGTAATCATTTGCTGGGACGCCCATTCTAGTGGCGTATCTACCTAACAAACAGTGTCCTGTGATTATTCCTACTGTGAGGCTTATGTTCCTTCAATTTAATGAAAGGAGTTTTTTGGTTTTCTTAGCGTCTAGGAGAGGCCAGATCTTTCTGGTCGATACGCAAGTAGACAGATTACTCCATCTGTCGTTTACAGTAGCTTGCGCTTCGTTAAACATATGAAGTTTCATCGTTTGTATAGGGGGTGTCGGTACCTCTCTGTTGACAGCTAGAGGTAGTACGGTGCCTTGCTTAGCTAGTTCGTCTGCTTTACAATTGCCTGGAATGTCTCTGTGTCCCGGGACCCAGCACAGAGTGATATTGCATCTGTCCGCAATCTCGTTAAGAGATTCGCGGCAATGTTTGACCGAATTAGATCTTATTGTTTGCGTTTCCGATCCGTGAACTTGACCACTGGAGAGATTCTCTCAGTCTTAGGGCTGCTTTAGATGCTACCAATTTCCCAAAGATATTAATGGGAAAGATATTGAGTAGGACTTCTAAGGCGGCTGTGGGGGTGGACCTGAGAGCCCCTGTGATGCACCTACATGCTAATCGCTGTACTCATTCTATAGAGTTTATGTTGCACCTTGTTTCGAGTGCAGGCCACAAGACAAGAACACCATAAAGCAGAATTGGTCTGACCACCGCCAGGTACAACCAGTGGACTATATTCGGTCGAAGACCCCATTTAGGACCTATAGCCTTTTTACAGGTGTAGATGACGTTTTCTGCTTTCTTGGTGCGGTCTAGAATATTCTGTTTCCAGTTAAGTTTACTATCAAGGGTTAACCCTAAGTATTTTGCTGTGTTTGTAAAGCTGAGTTCCTTGTTTCTAAGCTTAGGGGGAGCTATTATCGGGATTTTATATTTCCTAGTAAAAAGTACTAGTTCAGTTTTGGACGGATTTACGTTAAGCCCAACACTGTCCGTCCATTTCGCTACCAAATTTAGCGCCGAATTCATTAGATCTCTTAGGGTTTGGGGGAATTTACCTGAAATGGCTATGGCGATATCGTCAGCATATGCTACGACCTTATAGCCTTTATTTTCTAGTGAAGTGAGTAGCTTATTCACTACTAGTATCCAAAGTAGCGGAGAGAGAACACCACCCTGGGGAGTGCCACTGTGCGCTAACCTTTTGGTTGAGCAGTACCCAAGCTCGGATAGAATTTGTCTGCTGTTCAGCATTCGCTCTATCCAGATGCGTAAGCAGCAATCAACCTCTAGGTTAGCGAGCGCTCCTATAATGGATTCTGTATTGAGGTTATTAAAGGCGCCTTCTATGTCAAGGAAAGACACTCTGGTATATTCTTTAATGGCAAGAGATTTTTCAATGGTGCCTACTAACGAGTGTAGAGCTGTTTCCACTGAAAGCCTTTCCGGTAAGCGTGCTGAGTTAGATAAGGTTTGTACCTTGAGTGTAGAAAGAATATAGTTATCAATTAGCCTTTCTAACATTTTTAGAAAGAAAGAGGAGAGGCTAATTGGTCTGAAATCTTTTGGAGTGTAGTGTGAGGTCTTACCGCATTTCGGGATGAAGACCACCTTAACTCTTTTCCATGAGGATGGGGTATAGCCGAATTTAAGGCAGCTATTGAAAATTACATAGAGCCACGGGGCTAAGGGTTTTATGCCCTCTTGCAGTTCTACTGGTGCAATACCATCTAATCCTGGAGATTTGTATGGAGGGAAACTATTAACAGCCCAATGAATTGTATGAGTGTTTATTATTCCCGCCGGAACGTCGATGATTGAGTGGTGTTGGGGTATAGATATGCTTGTATCTATAGAGTTTCCTGGGAAATGCGTGTGGTATTTAAATATTTACGCATTGGATGTATGTATATCCCTTATTGGAATTTACAGATTTATTCGGTTCAGTCCTTAAGTGAAAGAAAAACAGACTAAACTTTGAGGAAAATTAATGAAGGAAATAAATTCCGACGATTTCTATAAGAACTAAGCCGTAGAAATATTTTGTACTCAGGAAGCAACTAAACATATATTGCGATGGCGCAGTTCATTTTTACTTCGTTCTGCGCGTCCGCTTCACAAAAGCGTACTTATATTGGAATACTTCATATTTACGGCTTCCTGACGTCACATTTTTTTGACAGACATGCGCAAGGCAATTACTTGTATAGTTGAATCATGTGTTTTAAGATTTAGCATTTATCAAAATAAGTACTCAAAAAAATATATTAATGATAATACAAAAGTGTACGTGGCCAACGAATTCTTCCAAATGCATATCTTGAGCCCTAAGCCTTAGATAGTGTTTTTCCTTCAAAAACGTGTAAAATCGAGCTTTGAGTCGTATAATATAATGCTTTTGCAACACCAATACAACTAAGAAATTTTATTTTTAAATTTTCTGACGAATTACTAATCTCAAAATATTTTTCATGAAATTTGAATGCATTGCTGACTGAAAGTCAAGTGTATCTACTCTTGGGTGATTTCTGATGAAATGGTGGCAGCAATTAGTCTGAGTAGATACACAAAATGGGTTAAATTTTTAAGATTTAGATTTAGATTAATTTTATTACAGTACTCATTATTATAACTACAATATTTAATTACGAAAATCAGTAAGTACTCGTATGAGCTTGCCGTTTGCCAGATTAGCAATTTTTAATTCAACCAAAGTAGTTCAATGATTTAATTTGTATAATACATAAGCCTAACTAAGACATGGTACACTAAAATTTGCAAATTTTCTTTCTCAGTTTTCAATAAAACTACGTTGTTACCGGCTTCTCTTGTCTTGCGATTGCGCTTAGCACTATTTAGAGTTTGTTTCAAAAAACAAAATAAAATTTAAGAATCTGTAGTTTCAACTATGTCTTCGTCGCAAGAGGAAGTACGCAAAAAAATTTTGCACACTTATTTGAATAATAGAGACTCGCCATATAAAATAATTGCTAAACAAGTAAAAACAACATACGCAACCGTTCGAAGAACAGTTATTCGGTTTCTTCAAGACAATTCTGTGTTAAGAAAACAAGGAACGGGTAAGAAAGGTGGTGCTAGAAATAAGGATTTAGAAAAGAGAGTGATAAAGTGTATAAAGAGAAACCCTAACCTGTCACTTCGCGATTTAGCTAAAAAGTTTAATACTAATCACGTTCAAATACTAAGAATCAAAAGACGACATGGCATTAAGTCTTATAAAAAGTATTTTTTACCAAGAAGAGAGTATAAACAACAAAAAACCGCTATTCAGCGAAGTCGAAAACTATACCTACACCTCTTGGACAAGAAATACTCTTGCATTATAATGGATGACGAGACTTACGTCAAAAAGGACTTTCGGTCATTGCCAGGTAAAGAGTATTATTCTGCAATTGACAAAGCCAAGGTTCCTGAAAAATTTAAGACAATAAAAAGAGAAAAGTTTCCAAAAAAATGTATGGTTTGGCAAGCGGTTTGCCAATGTGGAAAACGCAGCACTCTGTTTGTGACAACGGGGACCATCAATTCGAATATTTATCTAAACGAATGTTTGAAAAGAAGACTTTTACCACTTATTAGAAAACATACGACCTCAACAATATTTTGGCCAGACTTAGCAACCTGCCACTACTCCTCTGTTGTTAAAAATTGGTACATACAGCAAAATATAAACGTTGTAGGGAAGGATATCAACCCACCAAACTGCCCCGAATTAAGGCCTATTGAAAGGTATTGGGCCACAATTAAAACGAAGTTGAGGAAATAGTTCCGAGCAGGTAAAAACATCGATGATTTTAAAAAAAAAATATTTACGAGCGACTAAAATGATACCAAACTCGACTGTGCAAGCTCTGATGAGACCCATAAAGGCAAAGATACGACTATTCCAACGTCAACCTATAAAAACTTGAAATCATTATTTTTTTATTTTCTAATTATATTCAATGAACTATTTTTGCGCTAAAAATTATTTCTTATAAATAAAAAAATTAAAAAGAGAAAAGTTTTCTGTTTGCAATTTTTATTGTACCACGTCTTAATACGAGTACTGCTGTTTTGGCTTTAGAAGCTTTTATTCATTATCCTCTCGCGACACGCTAGTGCCCTTTTACAGTATCGGAGCAGTTTGGAAACATTGATTTTATCAAGAATGGATAATGCTTGCTTTTTCGTCAAAAAGTCACTGTTAAGAACATGCCTTCTCGTTTCCCTTAAAATTGCACATTTACCAAAGAAATGGAAAATACCCTCCTTCTCCTGAAGATAACATAAGCTGTACTATAGGGGTAAATCATTCCTGTGCGGGATGAAGTTAAGCTTAAAAAGTTCTCCCAGAAGCTTCATCACTATTGATATTTTGTAGACACTATACTCATCACGGAAATAATTAAGCTACAAATTGAGATTAAAACGGGTGTAAATAGTCCTGTGCAGTGAACCGTATGCATCTTCTAGGGAAAATACAAATATTTGGCGCAACAGCTCTTTAAAGTGCCAGGGCCTAGCTTCTCGCAACCACTCATGTTGTGTGCGTTATATTTTTCACATAAATGGAAGGGACCTACCGTTTAGTGCTGGATCCGAACGGCAATTTGAGAAGCTTTTTCGTGACAACAATACTCTCGGATGTTTGTCAGACGCTCGCGAGAGGTGGGACCGTGAAAAAACTTTTTTGGTGTTTTCTGGGATTCGAACTTGGAACCTCATGCGTAGTGATCCAACACACTAACCACTTACGCCACGGCGCCCTAGGAACCTAATCGTTTTTGTTCATCAACCTTGGAGATAAGTTGGTACAGTTCGGATTTCCAACTCCTGCTGCCCTTGAAAGTCAGATCGACTCCACATCCATGCGCCAGCTCCATCCACTCGTTGAACCAACCTGTTCCGCTACGTATAGCTAGAGGAGCTGTTTTTTTTTTGGTAGCCGATACTCGGGCATACCAAGCTGTTTAATTATGTTGTCGACTTGCAGTTTGAAGCTTTTTATGAATATAGAAGATAGGCCGGTTTCAATCATGATCATATAATTTGGTGTATTGGGTGGCAGAAAAAATGACCTGCCTTCATATCCTCATCTATATTTCCAATCACCCGCCCGAACTTCCGCACCATACCCATACTGTAGAGCTTATATCATACATTAAGACGTTTCGGTTCACAGTATCAAACGTCGCTTTGAAATCTACTAAGAATGCAAAAAGCTTCTTATTCTGTGCGAAAAAAGTTTCCACAATACTCCTCAACTCCTCCTGATCTAAAGCAGGCTTAAAACTCCTTAATAGATTGGTGTCCCTTACCCACGGAGTATCGGTGTGAAAATCTTATACGACGCATTCAAAAATGCCATACCTCGATAGTTTGCTCGACCTGGCGTACAGCCTTTTCTGTGTACAGGAAAAATCAACGCCTGCCTAAACTGCCGTGGAATTACTCCGTGTTCCGAAACATTATTAAGTAGAATGGTGAGCTTCTGTCTTAGCTCGTTAGTCCCAACTAATAGAATTCTGCTGGTATTCCATCAGCTTCGGCCGCCTTACCATACTTAAGTGCGGACAGATCTTCAGTAACTTCTCGATGCGATATTGATCTGTTCAACATATCATTCTAGAAGCAAAGCATCGCTTATTCAAAGTTTACCAAAGTTTGCTCCAAATAAACTTTGTTTATATGTAAATGAAATTCAGTGTACAATATATTGAAATCTTTTTCTTAATTTAAATTGATAATCTGCAGATATAATTCATTAAACGATTTTACTTTACCCTAGGACCCCCAGAATTTATTAAAAATTTATTTAAAAGAAGCATGTTTCTTCTGAGCTTGTACGTCTATTCGCTTATTTTTGCATTCAAAGAAACACTACAATGACGGCATTTGTTCACCGACCGCCTTGCTGATAATAAGTTCATGTCTATGTTATACCTCTATTGTACTTCTAAACCACAATAAATGCCATAAATCGAAACGTCATCTCTGACAAGTATTGATGTGAAGAAATGCTTACGTAAGAGTCTCCTTCTTTCAACAACATAACATTCACTTCTGCGTTCCAAACTTGATACTATCACCATGGGATTAATATTTGCTACACGAAAATAGTTAGGCTTCCGCATATTCCACGTGCAAGTTCGAAGGTTATAACACGTTCTTTCTGTTGTCAGGGTATGTTAGCAGATGACTAATTCTCTATATCTTCCGGCGAAAACGTCATTTTGCTCAAACGGCCTGTCTGCTTCTAAGATTTGGGAAACACCCCACATTTGAACCGATGATTAACGGGCGTCATATTTCTATTACTATTAACTTTTCTGAAAGAGTTCGTTCGAACATCACAATTTACTAACGTAAGCAATATAAGTTTGTTACTTAGTCTGATTGACAGTTCTGACAACACAATTGTGCAAGTTAGTAATTATTCGGCTTAGCGTTTGGTAACTAATTATTTAACTTTGTTCATATTTATGAATATATGCTTATAACTTATCGCATTTCTCTCAGCGTTATGTATGTTCATGAATAATACAATGAAACTACATAGATCATGTCATTTTTGATAACAATAAATCTGCTAGAGTTTACATATAACGGCTTCTATTTGAGAGCAGGCTAACCCACCGAGACTCTTATGCACACTTGTTGCCAGTACAGCCCCGCACTTTCCAAGATACGAAGAGAGCCTCACAAAGAAGGGGGTTCAGTGATCTGTACAAATCCTAAGTTGATAGATATGACACAATACGATGGTGGTGCTACAAAGCGATACAAAAATTGTTGTTTAGACAAATTGTCGTTTAGACAAATTCTCCTTTAGACAAATTGTCGTTTAGACAAATTGTCGTTTAGACAAATTGTCGTCTAGACAAATTCTCCTTTAGACAAATTGTCGTTTAGACAAATTGTTGTTTAGACAAATTGTCGTTTAGACAAATTGTCGTTTAGACAAATTGTCGTTTAGACAAATTGTCGTTTAGACAAATTGTCGTTTAGACAAATTGTCGTTTAGACAAATTGTCGTTTAGACAAATTGTCGTTTAGACAAATTGTCGTTTAGACAAATTGTCGTTTAGACAAATTGTCGTTTAGACAAATTGTCGTTTAGACAAATTGTCGTTTAGACAAATTGTCGTTTAGACAAATTGTCGTTTAGACAAATTGTCGTTTAGACAAATTGTCGTTTAGACAAATTGTCGTTTAGACAAATTGTCGTTTAGACAAATTGTCGTTTAGACAAATTGTCGTTTAGACAAATTGTCGTTTAGACAAATTGTCGTTTGGACAAATTGTCGTTTAGACAAATTGTCGTTTAGACAAACTGTCGTTTAGACAAATTGTCGTTTAGACAAATTGTCGTTTAGACAAATTGTCGTTTAGACAAATTGTCGTTTAGACAAATTGTCGTTTAGACAAATTGTCGTTTAGACAAATTGTCGTTTAGACAAATTGTCGTTTAGATCAATTGTCGTTTAGGTTAGGTTAGGTAGATGGGTGCCTTGTGACAAGGAGTCACTGCTCACTCAGACTAACAGTACTGGTCCATTGTGCCCAATCATTTAATCCTGGAAACGCTGTAAAGAAAATCCGCCGTTAGAACCACCCAGAAAGTGATATGAATCTCATTAGGTCCGCTCAACACTACCCAAGTCTTCCAGCTCCGAGAAGAAGTAACTACCAAGAGTTCTCATTCTTCTGACGGATAGGGCAGGACAGTCACACAACAGGTGATGAACAGATTCAATTTCTTCTTCGTCCCTGCAACTTCTGCAATAGTCGTTATGCAGCACACCGAGTCGCTCCGCGTGAACGCCAATGGCACAATGTCCGGTAATTATGCCAGAAACGACCCGTGCGTTATAACGACTAAGTTTTACCAGAGAGGTTAATCTCTTCTTGCTGTAGGCCGGCCGTTGCGCATGTTTCCAGATGAGCCCAGCGTCTGTTTGCTCGACCGGTGGCTTCATCCTCTATTTTTTTCCGCAAGGAACTGATTGGGGTTTCTACAGAGGGGACGGCCCGCGATAAGTGCAGCGCCGACCCTTTCCTAGCAAGCTCGTTTGCCCTTTCGTTACCTTCGATATCCATATGCCCTGGTACTCAGCAGAGGGTCACCGCATTGGCTCTAGATATCTCGTTTAAGAGGGATTTGCAGCTTCTCACAAGCCTCGACCTAATTACAACAGAGTCCAGAGCCTTAACGGCTGCCTGGCTGTCTATATAGACAGTGATCGTTTTGCCAACGATATTACTCTTGCGTATAATTTCAGCAGCCTGGATAACGGCTGCGACCTCGGCCGCTGCAGTCATCGTTTATTCTAAAGGAGCGGTTTATTCCTAGGGCCTCACAATAAACTCCGGCTCCCGTGCCAACATCCATCTTAGAACCGTCGGTATAGAAAGCCAACTCCTTTTTCTTCATGGTTCTTCGATTCTTCCAGTATATTCTATCGGGAATTCTTGTAGTGAATCTCCTTTCGAATGCTAGCATCGGGTTCATGTGATCAGTTCCCATCAATCCGCTGGTAATCCCCCATCGGGACAGAATGCAGGCATGGCCGTAAAGACTTGATGACCACAACCGGCCTTCTCTCAGTCCTACAGCGGTTTTAGCAGCCAGACTGTTGAAGTATATGTCAACCGGAATGAAACTAAGCATGGTTTTCATTGCCGCCGTTGGTGTTGTTCTTATTGATCCCATGACTCCGATGCACGCCGCCCTCTGGATTTTGGTGAGGTTTGAAAGCAGGTATTGCTTCTCAAGTGCCGTCCACCATACTAGTGAACCATATGTGAGAATGGGTCTTACAATCGCCGTGTATATCCAGTACACCACAGCCGGTTTGAAGCCCCACGTATAGCTGAAAGCATTTTTGCAGGAGTAGAAAGCTACGGTACTACGGCCATATACCGAACAGAACTTGAGATACTTAGTTCAGTGCCACCAATATTTGGGGGTCTGGAGGTAGGGATTGATCTCCTCTTAGTGAAGAGAACTACCTCCGTCTTTGAAGGATTCACTCCCAGCCCTTTGCTGTTGATCCAGTTATCCACTAGTTGTAGTGCGAAATTGAGCCTTTCACTTAGGACTGGAGGAATTTTTCCCGAAACCAGGATAACGACATTGTCCGCATAAGCCGTCACGTTGAAGCCGTTTTCCTTCAGTATTGCCAAGATCTCATCCACCACAAGGAGCCATATTAGCGGCAAATTGCCGTTTATACAAGGTTAGGTTAGGTTAAAAGAGGTTAGCAGCAACGAATGAGCGCAGCCTGCACTCGGATCACAAACGGATCCATTTCCATTGTGCTCCCCCGCCGTGGAGTTTCCTGGTTGAAGAACTGCAAAGAGAGGAAGGAAACAAAATAGCTAGAGTTCCATGTTAGGGGAACGGCCTCCTCTGAACCACCCTGAAGAAGTTATAAATTTCATAACGGTGGTAGTGGCTTTTCAGACAGGTCGACCAGATAGTTGAAGAAATACTCTCGAAGGGCCGTCTTCCTATTATTGCAGAGACTAGAGCATTTGTAGAGGAAGTGTTCCGAGGCCTCCTCTACATCTGTATTGCCGCATCCTCTGCAGAGTTCATCTGTACCTAACCGCATTCTCTTCCGGTGGGCCGCCAATAAGTTGTGGCCGGTGATGATACCTACGAGAAGTGCCAAGTTTTGTCTACTAAAGAAGTTCACCTATCCTAGCTTTGCGTTATAATCACTTAGGCAATTTTAACGTCGTGGCTAGGGCGTTACTCATACGTCTTTTCCAAGAGCATGGGCGGTGTGACCGCATATTAGGCGAATTTAGCCTTGACACGGATAGTCATAAGGCGCTCGTTCACATGCCGGAAACTCCAGACTTCTTGCCTAAGTCCGCCTCCAATGATAATTCCGCACCCGAATAGAGGCTGTCTTTCTTGTCTGCAGCAATCGCCGTAGTAGATGTCGCATTTTTTCATCCTCCCCTTGCCCCGCCCATCCCATCGCACTTCTTGGATGGAGGTAATGTCTGCTTTGTAACAGTCTAGGGCCTCCGCAAGTTGTTCTGCTGCATGTGGTTTGAATAGATGAATAACATCGCACTTACAGACACGAAGATCGTTGTCCTTTTTACGTTTTCTTGGGTCGTCAACAGTAAAGTCATCCGTATCCTGGGCTGTTGGTAGCTTCTTAAACGGTTTTTTTTTTTACATGTTAGGAAAGTTAACCCGACGGCACAACCCCTAACCTGGATGATCAGATCTTTTTTATACAACCTCTAGGATGAGGGGTTTCGATACACCGATGCTAGTAACCCACTTTGTGGATATAAGCGCTGCCGTTAACCCATTAGAGAATCATCCGCCACAATCCCTTTTCCAATACCTTGAACCAGTATTGAAAGTCCTTACAGACCTCAGCTCCAAATATGTCGAAGTAGCTCAAGTAAGGTGTCTGCTGGCCTGTACAGTTCACCCAGATGTGCTTGCGCAGGTCTAAGTGTTCAGCTACACATACATACATATATGTCGTGATATTCAGCATACGCCCATCGTTAGTTTACCATCAGATAGCTATCCAGTGGGCACCACGAGGTGATGATGCGATTTTGCCACGCCACAGGATCATTGTATGTTCCTGCTAATCGCGCTAATTTTTGTGATTGAGTTTTTAAATGGCTATCGTGTCAGAAAACCATATTGTCTCTGGCCACACTCTTACTATATGAATTAGTAGTTCATATAGACACCAAAGTGTATAAATCCAGGTATCTTTGCGAGACCGATGTTATTCCCCTAAAACTGTTCCTTTTATTTTAAGTCTCATGGATTCATCCTTAGTTTTCTTCTATTCTATCTATTCTATCTTAAGATCCAAGCCACGCGGCCTAGATTCTATTCTTAGCTACTGAATTCAGTCTGAGGTTACTCGTTTAGAAACAAAGACATAATTTTAAGCACCATCACACAATACGTATTTCTAGAAGCTAATTAGATCCACGACAATGCACCGTATTGCATATGAACGCTTATATTCTTAAATGTGAAGAGATTTGTATAAACGTCTAAGGGAAAGTGTTAGTCTAACGTTGAAATGCCTCAACTTAATTTCCCAACAAAAGAACAATGCGAAGCCCAACAGTAGAGAGAAATAAATAATTCAAACCACAGAAACCATACAAAAGACACTACAAATTGACGCTAAATATCTACTTTCCCACTATTCTCTATGCCCCTCGATTCTTCGGATCAATAAATCATATGCCATTAAAATTTTCTACAATTTCTTGCTGTTGGTACATATCTACTACATATGACAAAATCTAATTTCTTTATACATCCCACTGACCTATTTTCCACATGCTGTGCAACGCTGTCACATTTTTCTGCTGAATCTTGTGAATTTCCCAAGAAATACAAACAAAAGATACAACTCTGCCATCATGAATCATTCTTTTTTGGATCAGCAAAACCAGCAATCATTTCTGAAGAAATACAAAACTACCTCTTGTCATTTAAAAAAAAGCAAAATGTTTCCACATAAATGCATCTCTATGCAAGTTGCATTCTGCAGCAGAAATTTCCCTCTCGGTGGCTTTGAGGCATGCAACTCTGCACATGAGTGCATTGAAAGTCCTTACAGACCTCAGCTCCAAATATGTCGAAGTAGCTCAAGTAAGGTGTCTGCTGGCCTGTACAGTTCACCCAGATGTGCTTGCGCAGGTCTAAGTGTTCAGCTACACATACATACATATATGTCGTGATATTCAGCATACGCCCATCGTTAGTTTACCATCAGATAGCTATCCAGTGGGCACCACGAGGTGATGATGCGATTTTGCCACGCCACAGGATCATTGTATGTTCCTGCTAATCGCGCTAATTTTTGTGATTGAGTTTTTAAATGGCTATCGTGTCAGAAAACCATATTGTCTCTGGCCACACTCTTACTATATGAATTAGTAGTTCATATAGACACCAAAGTGTATAAATCCAGGTATCTTTGCGAGACCGATGTTATTCCCCTAAAACTGTTCCTTTTATTTTAAGTCTCATGGATTCATCCTTAGTTTTCTTCTATTCTATCTATTCTATCTTAAGATCCAAGCCACGCGGCCTAGATTCTATTCTTAGCTACTGAATTCAGTCTGAGGTTACTCGTTTAGAAACAAAGACATAATTTTAAGCACCATCACACAATACGTATTTCTAGAAGCTAATTAGATCCACGACAATGCACCGTATTGCATATGAACGCTTATATTCTTAAATGTCAAGAGATTTGTATAAACGTCTAAGGGAAAGTGTTAGTCTAACGTTGAAATGCCTCAACTTAATTTCCCAACAAAAGAACAATACGAAGCCCAACAGTAGAGAGAAATAAATAATTCAAACCACAGAAACCATACAAAAGACACTACAAATTGACGCTAAATATCTACTTTCCCACTATTCTCTATGCCCCTCGATTCTTCGGATCAATAAATCATATGCCATTAAAATTTTCTACAATTTCTTGCTGTTGGTACATATCTACTAAGTCCATATGACAAAATCTAATTTCTTTATACATCCCACTGACCTATTTTCCACATGCTGTGCAACGCTGTCACATTTTTCTGCTGAATCTTGTGAATTTCCCAACAAATACAAACAAAAGATACAACTCTGCCATCATGAATCATTCTTTTTTGGATCAGCAAAACCAGCAATCATTTCTGAAGAAATACAAATCTACCTCTTGTCATTTAAAAAAAAGCAAAATGTTTCCACATAAATGCATCTCTATGCAAGTTGCATTCTGCAGCAGAAATTTCCCTCTCGGTGGCTTTGAGGCATGCAACTCTGCACATGACGATAGAGTCGACTACAGCTCTGTATAATTATTTTTCGCTTCCCGAAACGTCAACAAACTAAGACGACCTTGTGCCACCTTACCCCACTGTTGACGCCGCAACATGTTGCCAGCCACCTGGCAGCACCATCACTTGCTGTGCTGTGTTGTGTTGTTATTTTGTTATTTAATCTATTTTCTTTTATTTGATAGTGGTTGTGATTATTTTTTTTTTTTTTTTGTTCGCTTTGTTCACATTTTTGGTTTCGCAAAACAGTGCAACAACTCTGGGTCTCCGCTGGTTAGGTGGAAGTTAAACGCACTTTTGCGCAGTCAGGCAGTTTTGTTCCATTTGTATCTGTAGCTGATACTTGGTTGTTGTCTTAGTATCTAGATGGTCTTATCCAAGCAGCAACGGCCTCTATTGAAAATGAAAGTTGTCCAACTGGACTTTGGTTTGGTTTACTTTGCTTTGGCTTCCACCAGATGATGATGATGATTATGATGAGAAGCAGAAAAGCGGTCGGTTACTCAATAGACCATGCATGTGGTGAGCTGAGCACATAAAATTAATTCTTTCTTTGCCTCCGTGTCTGTCTAATCGGCTAAAATGAATTAAAATGGAGCCATCAGGTGTCTCTGTAGTCTGATGATATTCCGGACTAAACTAAATAAATATTTGTTTGTAAATTTTGTGATGAAATTGTATATCGTTCGGGGAGAATGGAGAAGAGTGGATAAAGGAAAACCTTGATTCAGTTGAGTAATAAACTGACTTAACTGACCATTAAATGCTTCATTGAATGTGAAATGAGTATGATGTCTGAGCGGAGCTTCATTGCAGTGCAAGTATCCTCCGGTGGAATGCGGTTGACCTTAAGTGGAATATACTCATCGATGGGTATTTGAATATTTTTCGGGTGACGAATGCTGGGAGTGTGGACAAGTGAATTACAGCATTTTTAGGATTTTCCCAAAAATTTCAAGAGTGTGAGCACCGTAATATTGCGGTTGTCGAACGTGCCTCAGGTATGAATGAAGTGAAGATGACATATTTCGGAATAAGAACGAAAGATTATTGTACGAGTAAATCCCCAAATATGAAGGCAGTGGATGAAATACAAATTATGCAGGTGTTACGTTATGACTTTGTTTTGTAACTTTTTGCATTTTGAGTTCCTTTGTTAAGCACTGAAAGGATTTCTGGTGACGGTCAGGAAAAAAATCATTCTTTGCACGATCTGCCTTAACCTTGAACGGTTTTTAAAATATCGTCCGGGGTTCTCAGCTTCTGACGTATGACGTTGCAAGATATTGTAATTTTATACCAGTCGTCATTCGAAATGAATACATAAGTAGCAAAATAAATCATCATGGTGGATGGTATTTACTCGTATTGTGAACACAAATTCATTAGCGACTAAGTCTAGCACGAACTAAGGTTCTAAACGTTAATACTGATCTCCGAAAAAGTAGAACCAGGAACAATCCGCTTTATCAAGACTGGTTGGGAAAAAATCTCGGTGGTATTGAAGACACTAAGTTATCGTGGAAAAGGAATGTCGAAGAGAGAATGCGAAGAAGACTGAACACTCTTTACGCCTGTAAAA
Organism: Brachypalpus laphriformis; assembly: GCA_945910035.1. NCBI lineage: Eukaryota > Metazoa > Arthropoda > Insecta > Diptera > Syrphidae > Brachypalpus > Brachypalpus laphriformis. The sequence goes on from OX246754.1 coordinate 288,119,156, forward strand.
GGACTTTCGGAAAAAGATGGGGATTGTAACAGCGCATTATTCAATGGATAAACACAGTAATCATCAGGCCAATCATATCCTACGCATTCTTAGTCTGGTGGACTGCAACCGGAATAAAGATATATTTGAATGAACTCTACAAAGTGCAAAGTGTAGTAGCACTATGCACCACAGGAGCTATAAGAAGCTCACTGCAAGTTGGCTTGGACACAATTCTTCATCTTCTACCCCTGGACTTGAACTTTAAAGGTAGTGTTGGAAAGGAGCCCTTAGACTGAGGGAATCCAAGCAAGGCATAGACACTGGGCGAAAAGTATAATTCCGAAAGCTTCACAGCCACATAGGTTTTAACATAGACATATCATACCTATTCTGTACCCACGCCGAGAGGACTGGAAGTCAAAAAGAGAGATCAGCGATCATGAGATCACAATTTACACTGATGGCCTAAAAATGGATGTAGGTACTGTATCCGGATTTTACTCCGTCGCACATAACGATAGTCAAGCAGCATTAAAATCAATAGAATCCAATACAATCAAATCAAGGAAATGTTGAGATTCACTGATCACCATCAGATACCACAAATTCAAACTCTGCTGGGCACCTGGGCACAGCAATGTAGAATGGAACAAAAAGTCAGATGCATTGGCAAGGATGAGGTCTGCTCTGCAAATCAGTGAGGTGGATGCGTCAATACGACCACCGAAAGGAAGATTGCATGGTATCATAGAGAATATAATAGAAAAAGAGGTCAACGTAGTATCATAGAGAATATAATAGAAAAAGAGGTCAACGTCTTCTGTGAATCCGAACAATAATTGGAGTAATTACAGGATACTATGCCATTGGAGTTATGCTCCACAAATGGTATGCTGAGTCCAAGGATTTATGCAGAAGATGTAGGGACGATGAAGAAGGAGAATCAATCCAACACCTGCTTTGCCTACCAGAACAACGCCTATGCATACTAGCCTCCGAAGCTTCTAGAAACAAATACTAGAAATCAAAACAGAATGCAAAAGTCGGAGTAAATTCTCACCAGTGTAGTTCAGACACAAACCATCAAATTGTTTAATCTTAGACGTAAAGTAGGTAAGTAGGTAGAATGGGCGGTTCTTAAAAAAGAAACCCCTGCTAACACTAGGTGGTGGGCGCGATGGCGTAACTGGTTAGTGTGTCGGATCACTACGCATGAGGTTCCAAGTTCGAATCCCAGAAAACACCAACAAGTTTTTACACGGTCGCACCTCTCGCGAGCGTCTGACAAACATCCGAGAGTATTGTCACGAAAAAGTTTCTCAAATCGCCATTCGGATACGGCACTAAACTGCAGGTCCCTTCCATTTGTGTGAAAAATATAACGCACACAACATGAGTGGTTTCGAGAAGCTAGAGCTGTAGCGCCAAATATTTATTTTTATTTATTGGACTTATTAGCACTAGGTGCCGTTTTGATACCACAACGCATGTAAACTGTCTGTTGGGGTGAGTTGGTGAGAAGTCTCTAAATTCAACCTGTGGGATGTAACAAAATTATTACTTCGTTAATAAATTTCTCTGACACCTCCTCAAGTGATTTGAAGAAGGGTTTGCCTAAAGCTCCCTTTCTGGCCCTAGTTAGTGCCACACAGGTATGTACACAAATAGTGGGAAATGGTTTCTTTTTCGGTTGGGATATTGCAACTGCGGCATTATGTGTTATGTGGGATACTTCATCTGGCTGCATGGTCTCATATGGGCCAGTGCACCGTGGTGATCTGGCGATGTCTTTACGTTTTCTGCTTAGGAAGTTGTCTGTTTCAAAGCCTTATTGTAGTTTGGTCAAGTCTTTCAAGTTGCCTTTAATAAGATAGTTTGAGGAAATTTGTTCCCTTAACAGCTCTCAGTGGAATGTGAACTAATTCTGCACGTGAACCGTGGATGGATGAACCTTGCATTGCCAGTTCGTCAGCATGTTCGTTTCCATAAATGGTACTGTGCCCTGAAATCCAAACCTGGTTTACTTGGGATTGACCATCTAGCGAAGGTATCTCATTTTGGCATTCTTGTACTCGTTTTGAGGATATCGAAACCGAGGTAATTGCTTGGATAGTAGCTTAGCTATCAGTGAATATAGCGATCTTTTGTCTTGGCGTTATATTTGTTTACAGTTAGATCTGGCGATATGCTTCGCTATCCGCGAAGACAGCGCAGTGTCCGGAAGTCTATAAGATTTTGAGATGTTCAAGAATTCAAAAGGCACACCTGTACCGAATCCACAGTCCATCTTTGATCCGTCTGTGTAGATTGTTAGATCGAAATCCTTAATCACCTGTACGTCTTGCCGTTCCGTTATGTGGGAAATTGTACGTCGAAATGGTTTCTGAAAACCCTTTTGGGGATAATCTACTCTGTTGGAATCGATACGAGTTCTCTCCGTAGAGAATCCAGAATATTACTATGGCCGTAGAGTTTCCCAGTCCAACACCCAGACTATTTGCGGCTAATCACTATATGTGCTGTAATGTTTGTTATGTGCAGATGTTGGGGTAAAATATACAGGAAGACTGTTGGAGCAACTGATGGAGTTGCCCGTATAGTGCCTGTGGTGCCTGTATATGCTGTTCTTTGTACCTTGCTAAGTTTGGTTATGTTATAGCCTTCTCTAAGAGCCGGCTACCATACTATTGACCTGTTTCTGAGGATTGGACGTACTACGCCTATGTACATCTACAAGGTAAATCTTGGTTGTAGGCCCCATTTTTTTCTTCTTAGGCCAATTAAATACTAAATATATAAGATCAAGCCCACGCCCTAATTGAGAGAGAATAGGACTTGAAACTACAAAATATCACAAGCTCAGGCCAATAATACTTACTTTAGGGCACGTGGTCAAGGCAATATGGGCGTTGCAAAATATTCTGAGCTAAAGAACGTATGGCTGTACAAATTCCAAACAGCATTACTGTAGTTCTTGAGTCATTTATTTTAAAATTCATCTCTAGTCGCTATCTCGAAATATTAACATTTTTTCTACTACGCACTCCTCTTCAGTATGCACTAGCACTGTGCCCCCATATTTACAAATAATTCCATTACACTTATGTGTATCGCAGCCACTTAACTTTATATACGACTTCAAGAAAAACCTAAAGACCTAGAAAAATGCAGATAGTCAAGAAATCTGCGCTCAAAGTTTCGATTAGTATCACAACAAGTCAATCTGTGAATTGCTGAACTCTTGCAAATTAATAAACTTTCAACTTCAGAGTTTGGACTTAATGGCCCAAAGTAACACAAATTTGAAAAGACATTGCTTAACCCGCGTTTAGTCAAATAGCTCTAGGTTGAGTTTGAAATTACGCATTAATGGAACTCATATTGTGATATTGAGTCACTTTGAGTATATCTGTTATGAATCATTCTTCGTTTTGATAGTTCGGAGAATTTGAAATCACAATGCGTACTTAAATTCTATAATACATCTGAGTGGTATTACAATGGATTGAATCATGGTTTTTGTACATTTTTTGGTTTATTGCTCGCTGCTGTGACGAATAATATCGAAATTAAATAACATTCGTCACTTTGCATGTAACTCAGAAGCGGTTTCGTTACTGCTGTTACTAACTGTTTTAAAAAAATTCAGTGAACTGAGGGAGAAGGGGGTCACTAAATACCCCATCAAACTTAAGTATGCTTTGGTTATGGGCTGGACTGGCTGATGACTCCAGGTTTCGGCCACAATTGGGAGGCATACTCAGTTGAACACATACCAAATGTGCGCACTGAATTTGAAGTTTGTACCCTTCTGTAAGGCTGCATCTTCTTTGCTTGCTAATATAACATTTACTAACACATACCCACAATTGTTGCAAATAACTGAGGTAATATCTGCACTCACAATAACCCAAATCTACGTTCGATTGTGGAGCGAATGTGTTCTTATTCTTAAATTGTTTTTTTTCTTGTTGCCGAAGCATGGCACTATTTTTTCAGTTTAAGCTACGAGATCAATGGCTAATACGCGAAGAGGCTTGGCGTCTTCCAAAATAGCTTTGTACGTACGTGCGCAGGTAAAAGCTTGACTGTTTGTTAACCTCAATCATCTGACAAATGTGAACGTCATTAATTTCAAGTCGCTGTAGATACACAATGGGTGTCAATTCTTATTTTCCATGCATTCAATCAATCAAACCTGCCCTAAACTGGAAAATGATCGTTTCGCCAGGAGTGGAAAAGAGGAATGATCATCAAGCTTGCAAAAAAAGTGTAACTTGATAGATTGTAAGAACCGGCCGTAGCCAAGATAAGAGCTAGCATAATATTGAATAGAATAAGAGAGATAAATGCTTGATTCAAACCCCAATATAAAGCAGACAGACTCTTGCGCTGGATCATCCTTCATAGACCATATACCTAAACACCTTGCGGATCATCGTACAATCATATATTGCGATCGACTATAGGTAACACTCACTTCAACTACGATTTAAGTTAGATTCTTTCACCCAAGCTGTTCTGGTCGTTGTAAGTACATAAACCTAAATAACTACTGTTCATCGACTTTGAGAAGGCTTCCGACAGCTTGCAACAGCTTAAGCATTGTGCAGGAGTGGCATCCCATAAAAACTCATAGCTATTGTACATACTGACATATAAAGGCTACATATGAGGGGGTAAGATCTATGTTTTCTGTGACGGTAAGGTGTCAGAGGAAAAACACGCGGGACATGTTGGCTATGGTACAAAGAACAGTCTGTATTGCCAACATGTGTGCTCTACGCACTACACCCACGGAGGCAATCTAGACTTTTCTGTATATTTTTCCATTGGACATACAAATAAAATTTCAATCTGAAAATAGTGCGCTTCGGCTCACTAACATAGGGCTCTTTCATCCCAGTAATGTGAACATAGCTCCATTCTTAAGGAATCATTTCCCAATATCCCTGACAAATCAAACGAAATATTTGGTACCTTAGTCTTCGCCATACCATACGACGCTATGTAGCCTGTTAGGGAGGATTTACAAGGGAATGCAGTCTCTTTTCACAATGAAATAGCAATATACACAGATGGTTTTAATATCAATGAGGGAACGGGATCAGGTACTATATATAGGTATACTCGAGAGATATAAGTCTAGAGGTGGCTCTGAGACTTGCAGATACATGCAGGGTTTTCCAAGCAAAGCCTTTAGCTGTACATAAAGCTGTGAAGTTCGTTAAGATGGGATCAATATTCGATCAGAATATCGCTATTTACATTGACAGTCTGTCAAAGAGCTCCCACGACGATCGGTTCTACGCACCGAAGCAACTCGAGGACAACACCTCGACCAAGGATCGTCAACCTCAGCTACACAACTGCTAAATGCATAAGAGTCTTACGTCACAAAATCTAAAGCCATCAGGAATTACCGCACAATGCTCAGTGTTTTATATACGCAGTACCGTGTGGAATTATGTTGAGTACTTGGGCACTGCGATATGTAGAAGGCAACGAAAGTGCCAACGCGTTGGCCAAAAAAGGAACAGAACTTCCACAACATAACATAATTGGAGGCATAAAACCTCCAATGTGCGTGGCGAAGAGAATTATTATGACAGAACCATCAACATGGCTGATAGTCCAACATAGTAGGGTATAGGGTGTATAAGGAAAAAATCTGGGGATTTAATTAAACTAGGCAGATCACCTCTAATAACAGTGATATTGATACTTTCTGCTCATTGCCTTCTGAGGAAGTACGCTCTGAGATCAAGATTATCGAATATGGATGTAGCAGGCACTGCAATAACCAACATGTCTCATAGGAAGGAACATCTACTCAGTGAATGTTAAGGCATTGTTCGAAGTAGACTAAAACACCTTTGAAGATACTTCTTTAATAACTTTAAAGACGTTGGGTCTTTGAACCGAAACAACGATTTATTTAAACTAGTATCGTGTGTGGTCAAAATTCGACCGAAGGGAATTTACCTAACTTAAGGGTTACATACGCATATCATTTTTTTTTTGCACATCTATGGCACAGTACCTTTCGAATGATATAAGTTTCATCCACCTCCTTTTATAATAATTACTAAAAACCCGTACGATAAGTTTCGTGTTCACGTATTAATATATAAGATTCTGTAGCGAAATTAAGTGCATGGGAGAATTGTTTTAGGTTTTCTGCCGTTGAGGTTCCCTAGGAATCACGATGGACCCACTATGGTGCCTATGAACGCCTTATAAATGCAATCTAGGCTGTCAGAGAACTTTGAAGACCAAAGCCGGGGATACCAGGAATGCATACTTCCACCGCTGCTGTTCTTAATGGCCACCAACGATGTACTTCGAGCACTGCTTCAGTCATAACACACGAACACACGAAATCAAATGGGTTACGACATCTTACCTAAAACTGACGATGTTTGTCTACTCTCACATACAACAATGGACCTGCATTTAATGGCCCACAGTATGAAAGCCGAGGCAAAGAAAATAGAACTAACGACAAACACTTCAAAAACAGAAAAGCTGAGTACTTGAAACTCTCACGTTCAACTCAACATTGCTTGACAGTCGGTCAAGAAAGTTGACAATTTCTAAAACTAGGATGTGCGGTTCTTTGTCGACCGTGGTGGCATCAAACTGTGTGTGTACATCAAATCAGAAATCTGGAGAAGCATAATTTTCAATACAAAAACCCAGCTGCGACTGTTCGCCTCCAATGTTGAATCAGTACTGCTGTATGGGTGTAGCACATGGAAGGTGATTACCAAACTCACTCGCAAGCTGGAAATTTTCGTTTACGGATCATCTGAAGGATTTTATATCTCAATCGAATCTGTAATGAACAGCTTTATTAGATATCGGGCCAGAAAACAACAGCCACAACCATATAGGGAAGAAAGTGGCGGTGGGTTGTTCACACCTTAGGGCGCGAAGATACGAGTAGTTCCATTGCAAAAATGCGGTGGAATCAACTTACCCAGTTAGGCAGAAAAGCAGGTCGTCCTAAGAAAGCGTGATGCAAAATAGTTTAGGAGAAATCGAAGTCTTTAAGTACGAGCTGTAGAGAGCTCAAATGCATTGCAAAACTCGGAACAAGATGGTGCGCAGGCGTTGTTGACGTCCTATGCCTATCAAGGTGAGAATGATTTAAGTAAATCGGTTGCTATCAGTGGATTTAATAATGCTTTGCAGTTCTACAACAAGATCCAATAGGGATCCTATGTTTTTAGTGGTGAGGTATTCCTTAAGGTAATCTACAAAGTAACATCCACCGCTATCTAATCACACGCACTCAGATCAGTGCAGATACATAGGTTTAAAGTAAACTTTACAATGTGTACGAATACTATCTAATTAGTTTAAAATGTGAACATGATGAGTTGTTATATTTGTAATGACTTTAGAACGCCACCTATTTAGATGGTCCTTAATGGCATCGTAAATGTATAATTATATCCGATCATCGAAGAGCTCGCAAGAATCGCAATGATACAATTAAGTGTGAACTACTATGTATTTCAAACTTCTAAGTCAAGAACAGAGTAGGTATTTGTAAAACAGCATAAGTCACTATATCTTGATCTTCTTCTTCTTCATCCTTTTTTCAGCGAGGTTACAATCCGGAAATAAGGGATCACAACTCTTCCACTTCACCACATTTCTACTGATCCGCCTGTGGGGTTCGCCTATTTGACCTCAGAAAATATAGGAATTTTCATCTCAGCTGCCTTTAATTTACTCTCATACTTTTTGTACATCGGCGAACATTGTGAACCGTATGTAAGCGCTGGATGCACAACTGCGGTGTAGAGCCTTCCTTTCAACTTAGGTGGCATTATTCTGTCACAGAAGATAGCGGAATTTTCTCGCCACTTCATCCACCCTACGCTTACGCGATGATTTATGTCGTCATCACAAGTTACTTTGCTATTGATCATAGATCCCAGATATTTGAACTTTTCGCACTTGGGAAGCACTGTCCCATTCAAATAAATGTCTGGAATAGGCCTGAGTGGATCAGAGAACGGGCAGCACAAGTACTCTGTATTTTTTTAACTAATGCGATACCATTTCCCTCCAAAACGTCCACCCACACATCAAGTGCTCGTTGCAGAGATGTAGGATCCGCACTTATGATGTCTCTACCGTCACCTTGGAATCCATCACTTTACCTTCAAGCAGATAATCGACTACTGTAATAAAGAGCAAAGGACTTAAAACGCTTCCCTGGTGCACCCCGACTTGTCATTAGTATGACAGTTATCATAGTTTCGCGTATTATCCTTCCCTTTGTATACAGGGAGAAGATAACCTTCCCTCCATTGATTCGGCATTGGATCACCTCTCATAAATTTGGAGATGAGAATTCTGAGCCATCTGAACCCGACGTCTCCCATCTTATTCCAGAACTCAGAGGGCATTTCGTCTGGCCCAATCGCTTTTCGTTTTTTGGAGTATTTGACCGCCACACTAACTTCTTCGACTGAAAGTATAGCCGGGGAAACTGTTCGTTCAAAAGTTCCTCACAATACTGCTGCCACCTCTGCAGAATTTTGTCGTCATCCACAAGAAGTTGGCCATGAGCATTGTTAATGAACTTTGGCGAACGAATCTCCTGAACATTCCCCCTTCTTGGGTGGCTATTTTAAAGATATTTGCGCTCTTGTTCATATTGTGTCTTCGCAGCTCCTATATAGCCTGATTTGCATCAGCAGCCGGGGAAGATATTTTATCCAGCTTCCGATACAGGCCCTCCGTACTCTCTGCTTGAAGCTGGGCGCACTTCTTCTTCGCTTTTTTCTTGCAACATCTGTATTCCATTTCGAGGCGAGCCTTTTCGTCACTATTATTAGAGGGGCACTTTCACTAAGCTTTGAAAGCTGTTTTCTTCTCATTTACCACCTTCTTAGCTTCATCACTCCACCACCATGTTTCTTTGGCGTGTTGATGGTGGCCTTTAGAAGGTTCTAGCAGTGATTTGGCCTTCTTTAAGCAAGTTCGCTGTAGGGAATCCCACATAATTTGTGCTCTGCACTCTTCATCCTCAGCTACGTTGATGGTGTGAAAGAGGTAATTTTTCATTACGAAAACAAAAGCCTCGCCTTTTCTTTGTCCAGATTGTACCACTTGATTTTCTCAGAGACCCTTGTTTGTTTGCTTTTCTTCTGTGTTTTCATAAAAATTTCTGTTAGCAGGAGACGGTGTTGCCGAGCGATTGCCTCTCCCAATCAATCTTTAACCCGAGGCTTCATGAAACTGGCTACCAAATGGTAGTCAATCTGGGATTCATCTCCACCACTGCTGAAAGTGATCAGGTGTCGGCTTTGTTTGATGAACATGGTATTTAATACGATAAGACCGTGTGATTTGCACATGCTTAGGATGTCTCCACCAGGAAGGTTCCTGGTGCCGTATCCTAGTCCTCCATGGAAGTCTTCATAGTCTCCGTTTGACTTCCCGACATGTCCATTCAAATCTCCTCCAACAAACAGAAACTCTTCCTTTGGGATGTTCTTGAGGAGATTGTGGAAATCCTCCCAAAATGCATCTTTATCTCTCTGATCGCACCCATTTTGGGGAGCATATGCACTGACAATATTCCACATCTCTCCTTGTATTACTAGTTTGAGAGTCATCAAACGGTCACTGGACTTCGAAATGCTCAAGACGTTACCAAGTAGATCTGCCGCAAGGATTATACCGATTCCGTTCTTAGCCTTTTCCGTTCCGTAGTAGAACATCTTGTAATCTCTTGTCCTAACGTCCGAGAAACGCACCCGATTTCCGGTGTTTTCCATTTCGTGTCTTGGACACACAATATATCCACCCGCTTTCTATTCATCATCTCTTCCTGCTCGTAAGTTCGAGCAGTCATGCTTTCAACGTTCCAACTCGCGATCCTCAAATTTCTTCCAAACTGTTTCATTATTTTGCTAGCCCCTGGAATCCGTATAGCTCTGACCCGAACATTTCTGCTCGGTCCAGGATCAGTGCCATGCACAGCAGTGGTAGTGCCTGGCGGGGTAGTGCCTTTCCTTTTAGCAAGTATTACCATAATGATACAGTTTTGCAATATTACCATATTGCGATGGTGTTTGTTGTTTGACACATGCATGCTCCTGTTTTAGTATTGTGTGATTTACAGTCGTGTCAACCCGCGGACTCGCATACACTTGTGGGAGGGTTTTTCAAGGTAGTGTATATGTCGCTAGACTCACTTGGGTGTTATATTGCCTAGATGTGATTTGTCCCCTTAGTCGCCTTTTACGACAAGCGCTAGTTGTTGGGGGGCGCTGCAGTGATATTCTTAACCCGTCCCTGCACGGCGCCCAGTCACTATATCTTGATGATGCCTTATATCTGTGCATTACGATTTTAGCGACTCGTAAAAGGTCAATGTTTCACAAGGTAATTACAGTATATCCAATGATAAACCGCGAGAATTTTTTCGTTTTTATTAATACTTTTCAATTAACACTTTTAGTTCTTATGTAAGTCATGTTCGAATAATAATGGGTCATTAACAAGTTTCGCAAAATAATTAAAAAATTATAACATGAAGTAGGTCACTAGGACCGGTTCTCCAAAGCCATGACAATTTGTGTCATTGTCTTGTCATCAAGATGATTTTTTGTTCCAGTTCTCGAGAACAAGGTGACATAAGTGTTTTCTTCATATTTCACTAAAAAACTGGACCACTCTCGATGTTCTTCTCATGTAATTCCACTCATTATCAACTGAACAAGCATGTGTGTAAAATTCACAACATGGATTTGTTAACTTGTTGACAATCACTGCCAATGACATTTTTGTTTTTATTTATGTATTCGCATACGAGTATACACCACAGCAGATGTTCAGATATGTTTTTTTGCTTATTACCACATTTTTCGCAACTACGTTAAACAGGTGTTTCTGTTGTGAAATTCAATATGAGTATGTTGACTTTGATCGTAAAAAGCATAATGCAAGCAAAATATTGCAATTGCCATTGAAATTATGCTTTCAGAGGAAAAAAAAAGTTTTAATTGTTGTAAAATGATACAGTGTTCTCGGAATAAGTCGAAGGTTAATGGGAATGTATTTAGGAAGAACACTGTTGTTGATAACGCTGCAAATGGACTTAATAGATATCGTACGAGTACAACTTAATGCGTCACGTTGGTGTATGATTTCAAATTTAAGACTTGAATTTGTTGGCGACTTTTGGTTTTAAGTTTAGCTACAGTAAGTGGAAATTAAAAGGAAGTTATAGAATGTACGTACATAGGTATGTATGAAACAATTAATTTGTCCTAGAATAAGATGCAAGATCAAATGTTTTGAGGAAAACGTTGAGATACATCCATAGCCTCTAGCCTACTTATTGCCTGATAACTTATAATAAAATAACAATGTTAATAGATTATAATATACAAACGTATGTACGCATGTCTGCGGAGTGCCTTTTATTAGAAATACTTTGGCGAACAGGAACTTCCTTATTTCCCCGAAAAAAAAAAAAAAATTGAATGTAATGAGTACATTTGCAAGCTTAACATTAAGGCACAAATCTTGATCAATCTTCTTAAGGACGATTACTGTTCTGGTCGAGACGGACTTCCAGCCAAAGTTATGAAAAAATACGTTTGCAATTTAGCTTGATCACTCACGGCTCTTTTTCAACTATCAATCTCACACGGTGTCTTCTCCAAACTATGGAAAGACTCCATCTCCATCCGTTAAAAAGGCTGCAAGAGCGTAATTTTGAACTATAGGTAGACCTATTGCTAAGCTTTCATGTTTACTCAAGCTTTTTGAGCGTATCGTTTATGACTCGATCTGCTTCTACTGTAAATTGATTTTCTCCCCTTAGCTGCATGGATTCCTAAAGGGCAGATCTAAAACCACCAACCTCACTGAACTTGTTTCTTCCACATTATGCGCAATCGAAAAAGGTAAAGAAGTAGACGTCCTGGTTACTGACTTCAGTAAGCGTTTTGCAAAATCTCTCACAAAAATATATTACTCGAACTATCAGCTGTTGGTTTTCTGCCGCCGTTTATTTCATGGGCTAAGTACATAGAAGATTGCCATACAGTGCCCCTTTCATATTTTCCATTTCAAACCCAATCATTGCAATCTCAGGCATACCTCAGGGTAGCCATTTATGAGCTCTGTTATTCGCCTTCTTCTTCCTTTTATCAATGGGGTTATGATCCGAAAATAAGGGATCACATCACAACCCTCCCACTTCACCCCATTTCTACTGATCCGCCTGTGGGGTTCGTCTGTTATTCATATTGACCATAAGTGATGTCGAGCGTATCATTACGAGATCCGAGCTGGCGAACTATTTAGGCGATGTGAGGATCTCAAAAAAAATTGTCTGCATTAGTGATTTTCACTCGCTGCAGGCTGACTTAAACCTCTTCCTCACAAAACCTTTTAGAACTTAACGTCGCAAAATGCCAATCTATTACTATTAGAACTTATTTTTTCAACAATGAATGTGTTCCCACAGTTAAATTCGTGATCTCGACATCATTTGTGACACTGAACTCAGCTTTCGTTCTTACATCGAACCAACTCAACACTCGGCTTTATAAAACGTTGGTCTAGGGAATTCTCCTACCCCTACGTTACCAAATTGCTTTACATGACTTTCGTCATACAACTTCTTGAGTATGAGAGCCAGGCTTGGTCACCATACAATCAAGTGCACATTCAGAGATTTGAAGCTGTTCAGCGCAGATTCATCCATTTTGTCTTGCGAGATCTAGGCTGTAATGACCCCTACAACTTACCTCCCTATGAGAACCAACTAAAATTTTTAAACTTACAAGCCCTAGAAAGACGTCGCGTTTAAACTGATTTACTTTGTATGCATCAATTATTAGCCGGAACTATTGACTGCCCTTACCTGCTGCAACTGATTTCGTTTAATATAAACCCTCCACGTTTAAGATCGGTACCCTTATTCCGCCTTGCCTACCACCGAACTCAATGCGGTCAATATGCTCCTCTGACCAGAATGCTACGTAAAGCAAGTCTATCCGTATCGTCTAGCACAACACCTTGGTTCACAAATCAGATTCGCCTACTCATGCTACAGCGTGATTATGCATACCGCCGTTGGAAGCGTTTTCGCCTGGATGAGCATCAACGTGCTTACCGTTCGCTCCGCAACAAAGTTGTTACTGAGATACGAGATACTGCTAAATCCCATATCTATTCCAGACGATTCAATGCCTCTATGGGCGGTAAACTTTTGTGGAGGAATCTGCGTAGTGTTGGAATCGGTAAATCAAAGAATCACATTATTGATGGGATGGATCCGAACGCACTCAACCATCAGTTTATAACCTCATCAACTTTTGATAACAACAATGGTACTTCCCATCTGTCAGAAAACCCCTCTGCTTCTGCTAGTTATCATAGTTTCTGCTTTTCTGGAGTTAATAGCGCCGATGTACTGGAAATCATACTCAGTATCAAATCGTATGCTGTTGGCCTTGATGAGATGCATCCATCTTTTTTAAAAATTGTCTTGCCGGTTATATTGCCTTACATAACGCATATTTTTAACTTAATTCTAACGAAAGGGATCTTTCCGGTGCAATGGAAATTGGCCAAAGTTAAACCTATTCCTAAGACACCTAGAGGTGATGAATTCAGACCAATATCCATCCTGCCATTTTTGTCAGAGGCGTTTGAGAAAATTATGCAAAAACAGATTGGTCAGTATCTCACAATCAACAACATTCTGTCTCCCAAGCAATCAGGTTTACGGCAAAAACATAGCTGCACCACAGCTGTTATAGGTGTCTCTGAAGATATACGGTGTGCCCTGGATGAAGGAAGTGTTTCATTTTACTCCTATTAGATTTTTCTAAAGCGTTCGACACAGTTGACCATACTATTTTATGTCAAAAGTTGCATCAGCTCTACAATTTTTCGCATTGCGCTGTAAAGCTTATATCGTCCTACCTGACAAACAGAAAGCAAGCTGTAAAAATAAAAGACGTTCTATCCGAGTTCCTCCCTAACGAACTTCCGCACTGTATTAAACACAGTTCAATTAACATGTATGCTGATGATGTACAGCTTATTTTAAGCTGTCCTTTGGGCTTTATAGAACACGCAGCGACTTGCATTAATAATGATCTTGCAGATATAGCACAATGGTCAAATAGAAATGGTCTCCTGCTAAATCCTAAAAAATCAAAGTGTATTGCCATATCAAAAACGCTATTGGATCTGTCATACTTCCCCTCCCTCACCATGAACAATGCCATTATAGAGTATGTTGATTCAGTAAAAATCTCGGTATGATTTTCAATCGGAACTTAACGTGGGACAATCATGTCAATCTGGTTGTAGGTAAAACCTACGGTGTACTCCATACGCTATGGGCCTCCCAGTCATTCACCCCAATTAAAACAAGAACCTACATACGGCTGTGATATATTTCACAACTGTAGCTACATTTCCAATAGGAAACTCAATGTTGCCTTTAACAGTATAATACGCTGCGTCTTTGGTTTGCGACGACATGACCGAATTTCGCGCTATACTAAGTACCTGTTGAACATGACATTTGATAACTTTCTCCAGTTTCGCATCCTATGTCTTCTGGCGGATATCCGACTTTCCCATCAGCCTTCCTATCTTTACGAAAAAATCAGATTTTCTTCCTCAAACAGATCCGGACAATTAATTCTTCCTCGCCATACTTGCCTGACATCGGAACGTCAATTTTTTATAAACTCCATTCGCTTATGGAATGCTTTGCCCCGTAGTCTTAGAAGAATAGACAACACTCCAAAATTTCTTTTTTCTTTTAGTTATTTTTCTTTTCTTTCTTTTAGTTATTTCTTTTCCTCATATTTATAATATTAAGTCAATTTTAACTCATGTAGCTTTCTTAAAATATTTTGAACTATTGAATGCTATTACTATATATGTATAAGATATTGTATCTTACAGTGTAACAAATCGTTAAATGAATGAATGAAATAAATGAAATGAAATGAAATATCCTTCGAAAACCTCCCCCGCAACTTACAAGTAGCTTCACACTCCTAAATTTACTCTTAAGTAATTGCTTAGTTAGTTTTAAGTAATAAATGGTGGGCCCACGGATAGGCCTGTTTCACATGTTCTTAAGTTATTGGTTTATTGTTAGTCAATTAGCCTTAAGTTCGTATTGCTTGTAATAAGCTAATAAATCAATTTAAGACGCCTCCGCCAAGCTCCTTCGACTGAACGATTGCATGCTCTGGAAGCCTTCTTAACTGCGACTGGTCAAATAAATTAACTTCATGTTATTTAAACTTACGAGTACTACTATCGAGGAAGTTCTTTGTTCCTATAACACTAGTACAACATTTACTAGACTAGCATAAGCACGCTGTCAACGTTGGATCATGCCGATAATTTGATTACTGCTTTTAAAAATTTGAGATCATCTGCAACTATCGAATTTTTAAAAAGTTTTGGAAAAATTATACGATGTTGTAGATAAATATAAAAGTGTACTCGTATGGATACGTTTACCCCTTTTAAAAAAAAGATTTACTTCTCCTCTGTTTCCCTAATACTTGTCGACTAGCTGACCCGTGCTCGCCTTACTTTGCCCGCCTGA
Source organism: Brachypalpus laphriformis (assembly GCA_945910035.1). Taxonomy (NCBI): domain Eukaryota; kingdom Metazoa; phylum Arthropoda; class Insecta; order Diptera; family Syrphidae; genus Brachypalpus; species Brachypalpus laphriformis. The sequence goes on from OX246754.1 coordinate 288,134,769, forward strand.
CACTTTTAAACCAAAAACGTATTTTCTTCCAAGACATATCTGTAGTCGATAGATACACATATTGCTAGGATTTACTTAAAGTGTAAACATATTAGGGACTATATAATATATCCCCAGATACTCAAGTCAGGGAATCAAAACTATATGAATAGCTGTATACATACAATACTGAGAATATGTAAGTCATATGGTCATATGGCGGGGAAAATTGTTTACTCTGTCGGATGATTGATATGCCTTTGACATCGGTGGCCGTGGAAAAAAGTACTGTGAATCAGAAGTAAGGTCAAAAATAACGAAAAATCTCTCCAATTATCTGGTTACCACCCCGAGGTTTTTCCGAAGCATAAACAACTGAATTGAACCACTATACCAAATGTTTCTCTCTATCTATCAATCTATCCTTTCCAACGCCCACACTGTATAATAACATGTTAAGGGTATTTATAACACGTTTGTGGAACGATCTACCATCTCCACATTCAAACATTTAAAGCGAACGCAAACCGACATCTCCTCTGCCTCTTTCCCTCCTTCTCCCATCCGCCCGTGCCATGAGAACCAGTATAAGGGTATTAATAATCCCTTTGACACGCGCAAATTATAAAAAAAAAGAAAAGTAAAAATTATAATTAAGAAAGAATTAACTTAATTCTGAATTTTCATCTTCTGGATGGCTGATCACAATATGTTTTATCACTAGACTAGCTAGAATAGATAGACTCTTAGTAATGCAACTGTGAAAACTTCTTTCAATATTAAGCTGTAGTCCTTGCATGATGCGTGTTAAAACACTTTCACGCTTACAGTTTCATTATATGTATATATAGATTTTGAATATTTTGTTAAAATCCTTTCATTCTCTGAGATAAAAAGTATCCTTAATGTTGACTTAGGATATAAACTATCACTATGCCTAGTTTCATCAAAATTCATGTAGGAGTTTTCGCGTGATACGTGCACAGACAGACAAAAATATTCGATCCTTTTATTGTGTATACAAGGTGGCCCAGAATGTATCACCCTATCGGCAGATGCTATAACTTTTGCAAATGGCAGCAACTGTCAGTTTGCTTTTAATATTTGTGAAGTAAATAGATGCAGAATACACGCCAATAAGCCATGGAACGCTTTACTTCTCAAGATCGCGGAATACATGTGACTATTTGTTTACGGAATAGTTCGTCATTGATTTTGTCGAAATTCATCATGAGCGACGAGACCCATATCCATCTGAACGGATACGTAAACAAATAAAATTTGCGCTTTTGGGGCACTGTGAATCCACGTACCATTCACCATTACATCCACTCAAAGTCACTGCATGTTGCGCCATTTACGCCGGAGGTGTCATAGGGCCTCATTTATCATTTCGAGGACGCCGTGGGTAACACGGTTACTGTGACTGGTGAGCGATACAGAACCATGATCAACGAGTTTTTATTGCCGGAAATTGATGAAATAGGACTGAAGGACATGTGGTTCCAGCAGAACGGTGCAACCACACACACAGCTGGCGCGAAAATGGACATTTTGAAGGATGTGTTTCCGGGTCGCCTAATGTCTCGTTTTGGCGATTTGCACTAGACGGCACGATCTCCCGATTTGACCGCTCCAGACCTGTTTCTTTGTATTTTTTTTTTAATTTACGGGTCTATGCGAACAAGCCACAGACTCCGGAAGCTCTCAAAGAGAATATCTGACAAGATTTCGAGAACTTATCGCCCGATAACATACCCTCGGAGCACGATTGGGCATGTATTAACTGTTGGTTGATTTAAAAATTTCACACCAAGAATACGTCCAACATTTGTTTCAGAATTTTAATAGACTGACTGTGTCGAGTCAAGTGAAATAGATTAACAAGAAGTAAATCTTGCCTCTAGCGAGGCAAAGGAACAGTCGTCCCAAGGACTTCGTTAAGTAATTTAAATGGTGATAGCTTGAAGTCAGAAAAAAAAAAGTAACAATGCATCTGAACGAATCGCATGATTCCTTATCCCTTATACTTTAACCACCCACTATTGAACTGGACGTGGAATTGTCAAATGAAGATTTTCTACTCAAGTGCACTTTTTTGAATTTATAGGGATTCCATTGAAATCTGTGTTTTTTTTTTAAGGAAATGCCCCTATATCCTTCTCGCAAATTTAGGTGTTGCTTAGGAAATAATTTTTGTGTTCTTTGGCCTGATGCTATTAATCAAGGGGGATATCTAGATTGACAACATCAAGATTAGAGTAAGAAAATTGTTACTGAGGTTGATAAATGGGTTTATTTTGAGAACACTAAGCGTCCCAGGTATTGGCTGAGTCCTTCAGATAAACAGCAGCAATTGACTGAGGCAAGTCCACATACAAAAATATAATGCTCTCTGTCTGATGGGATAGGCGTGGTGTTGTCCATTATGAAATGCTTCTTTCTAGTCAAACCATCACAAAAGAGTATAACAGTCAACAATAAGATTGATTGAAGGCAGATTTTGAAGCATTGGTCAACCGACCACTGATCTCTTCCCTCGAGCAAAACATGTTGCAAGAGGCAAATGTTTGCACAGAGAAATGAATGTCTTCAGTTGATAATGATTTTTGAAAATTTAAACTTTTGGCATTCAATCAGAGTATGCTTCTCAAGTGTGGGATCCACTTTTATATTGATCGGATCGAGATTACTCACAGCTTTTCAGCACTTTCCATTAGAATGGCTCCCATAAGAAGACTTCTTCAACCTTCCTCCATACGGAACCCAATTCATTAAACTGTTACAAATTTCTGAATCTTGGAATATTTCTTTGTGTTAATATTAAAATTGAATTTTATATACGAGTTGTAATATTGGTTTTTTGTGTGCTTTTGTTAGTACTGAGTGAAAAAAATATACAAGCCTGTCGAAACATTTTGTATGCTTGGCAAATCTTTACTCGTGGTAGATTCTTTCTTGGTACACTGGACCAGTTGCGTCTGAGTGCTCCAGTCGAGCGTTTCCTATCCCGACAAAAAAAAAAAGCTTCTTTCTTTCTTTCTTTGAGAGCTCCACGATACAAAATGTTATGTGAATACTTGGTCTCTTGCTATACATTTCTCAAAACCTTCGGGTTCCTTAAGATGTTAATTAACTACGTCAGGTGAAGCCAAAATAATATGTATTTACTTTATTTTGCGAAAAACCATGAGACTGTTCGAATCATGTGGAACACTTTTACAACTGTTCACTCAAAATATGGACTACGTGCATTCCAATTTCACGAAAAACGAAAGTGGAATATCAGGAAGATGAACTTGGTCACATAACTTTACAACGTCTTTCCAGAAACGATCAATGTCCTAACCTTTAGCAGGGTATTTCTTAAATTCACCAAAAATGTAAACTAAAACCAGTTATATCTTCCTTTTATCTTCCAATTTAAATTCGCAACAAAAATTCGATCAGGCAGCTACATATATCACCACAAGATTCAGGTTTCAATTCGAGCTCCAGAGATGTAACCACAGTGGAGAAAGAAAGGCAGCCGACGTTATCTGTGCACAATTTATTCGGAGATTTTTCACTTTTCTTTTGTACTGAATATCTTACTGATTATGTAACTTTTTTTTCTTACTCTTATCCCAAATAGTGCTGACATTTTGCTTGAAAGGAAAAAAAGAAATCAAAACAGGATAACCTGAGCAAACCCAACTTAAGATAGTTTCAATCGCAGTTTGCTATAACTTGCGAAAGAAACTTTTTGGCATTTTCAATTTCTTGGAAATTTGAACTCTGCCCCCCCCACCGATACATTATAACAAAATAAAAATCACAAAATGCTGATTACGTAAGTATTGAAATAATTATAAAAAAAAATTTAGTAAATACTCGTACGTATCTGACACTCTGATCGCAATCAGTTTAAAGTCACTGGTTAGATTGTTGCGGAGTTAATGTCATTGCTGACACCGAAATGTCTTGGGGCAGGGCTAAATGGAATGTGTTAATAAATCTGTGCTTATAAAATATGAGTATTACAGGAGCTGACCTGAGCAATTACAGTCATACGTTGATTGCACCGTCTGTAGCCATATAGTACTGTAACAAATTAAATATTAAATTGATTTATAACTAATTTGCAAACGGGTTTATTAAATTGTATAACTTGTTGGAATTGCAATATACAAATGAGCTTTTGAGTAGGTATAGTGCAAATTTATTGGCATTTCAAGTTCTTGTATAAGTGGTAGTGTTGCAAGGCGTATGGTTCCGTACAAGAGAAGGATGTTACGTTTGGCTGTAACAAACACTGCTGCTGAATCCGCTCGCAGCTGGAATGTGGTTAGCATTAAGAAGTATACCTATACCTACAGCTTTCTGCATAGGTGCTATTAAATAAAGTCGATGATAACAATGTTGAATCGAAGTCCAAATTCGGGCATCTTTCCAGAAACTTGCGCATGCATGTTCAATCAACTCCCAAATAGGGCGAGAAAATGTTCAGCCAACCTATAACTTTAAGTATTTTTATTTTTTTTATAAGAAACACTGGACTGGAGCACTCAGATGCAACTGGTTCATTGTATTACCAGAGAGCAAACTCTGGTTTGGTCATTTTATTTGAATTTCCTTGTCTTTCTTAGAAAGCCAAGCAAGTGCTTCAGTGATGAGGAGCTTCCCACACAAACACTCACCACATCAGCACCAAGGATCTGCCAGCTGATACTAGCAAAGGCCGGACACTCACAGAGATAATGTTCCGCAGTATCGTCGCTGTCTCCATAAGCGTCGCAGATTTTAGTGTCACTTAAGCCCAACATGTTAGAGTGCTAGGCGAAAGCGAAGTAAGCTGTCAAGACGCCAACGAGTTGTCTACAGTCTTTTCTGCTGAAAGACAGCAATAATGCCACTGACTTCTCACAGATATCCGGGAGCATTCGCTTAGTCAACCTACATCTTGGAGAGTTATCCCACACACAATTGTGCTCGTAAGAAACACAATCGTCTATGAAATCTCTAACCGAGGACGGAAGGAGACAAAAAAGGCGGGTTAGGGACCTGAGAAAGCCTAGCATTGTCTAGCAATCTTATCAGAGATCTGAACCCCCTGGATTCCAGAGTGACCTGGAACCCAGATGAGAGATAGAGAATTCAGCCTTGCGATCGAGTTCAAAAAGTTGTTGGTTTAACGACCTTTTTTTTGAAGTGGTTAAAGGGTTAAGCATGGCCTTAAGCGCAGCCTGAATGTCGCTACAGACACAAATACTACGGCATTTCCACCTGTTCTTTACAACATAGTTCATGGCCATTAGGACTGCATAAGTTTCCGCTTGGAAAACAGACGCATATTTTCCTAACAAGAAAAGAAGGTTAATGTTGTCGTCTTCCACGAAGACACCAGCGCCAGACCTTTAAATAGTTTTGGAGCCATCTGTGAAAATACGACACTTTAAGTCAGGGAGAGCATTGGCAATCACGTCCTTTTAATGTCATTTCTCCAATGACCGTCAGTATGGTTTCAGGCAACAACGTACGACGGGGGACTTAACGATCTACCTGTCGGAACATTGGAATAATTCAACATCACGGTGAATGCAGAGTGGTTACTTTCGATATATGGTATGTATATAAAGCTTTCGATAGAGTGGTATAGTGCTCTCTTAAATAAGATTCAAACCCTTGGTGTTGGTGGGACTTTCTCGCCCGCCACTTGGTTGAGTTTACTTGATCATGTTCAGCGTCAAGCTTTAAGGTTGATCGGTAATGAATCTACTAGCAGCCTAATTTTATTCTTAAATTGTCCTCTCGCTATCAAACTAATGAAGCATTTTGTTCTACTGCACCATTTCGATTCGCTTACAGTCCACTCACGCAGCGCTTCCATTATTCAGTTCAGAAATTCTGTTTCAAAGGACTTTGGAGAAAAGTTGTTTCATGACTCTAAAGAGAAAGCAAATCTACGATGACTATTCTTCAGAACTCGTTTCCCATATATTTAAAGACTTCAATCACAACAAATCCGCGGGTTCAGATGGAATTGCTCTCCATGTTTTGAGGCGGTATTCTTCCACGTTTATTAAACCTATACGTAAGCTCTTCCATTTGTCGTACACCACTGCTATCTTTCCAAATACTCGTAGGTGGAAGCTTGCGCATGTTAAACCAACTCCCAAAGAGGAATATCGAACGTCAACTTATGATTACTAGCACACGGTGAATGTGGTGAATGTGTGGCTCCAAGTTATGGAAATTTTTCGTCCGCCAATCGGATACACTATACATTTACATACATACAAACATACATTTTCAATGGCCCGCTAATCCTTCATGAGGGTCGCGGGGGTAGGATGCTCAGGTGGACTCTCCATCCTTCTCGATCCTCCGCCATTGACTCTAACTCATCAGCAGGAATCCCTAGACGGCTCCAGGAGAGATGGCGGACTTGATCCAACCATCGCGGGGTCGCCTACCTGATGCCACGGCCACCATGGCACGTCTTGGAGGCCGGTCTGGGGGCATACGCACTACGTGAACAAACCATCGAAGCATAGATCGTTCCGTTCGGAGATGTAGCTGCTCATCATTGAGCGCCTCGCATTCTCTGGTGTTGCGCACTCGATCCCTACGAGTTATTCCAGCAACACCGCGAAGGAACCTCATTTCGGCAGCTTGTATCCGCGATCTTATACACTATTTTTTTTTTTTTTTGGTTTATACACATATTCGACGCCAGATATACGAGATTGGATATCTGCTCGAATTTATGCACAACTCAATGAAAGCGTTCACACTTATTCGGCATCGGATACACGATACAAATGTCGCGTATCCGTTCCTTTGATTGCCGTACAGATCTCAATTCCGTGCTTTATATCTGCCTGCAACTGCACACAAATTTGTGTGTTTCTATTATGGGACAATGTACAGTCTAGGTTAGGTTAGGTTAGATTGGCTATCTTAGAGACTTAGACCAGTGAAGGCCCTTTGGGATGCCATGGATCTACCACTCAGGGACTAATTAAACCAAACGGAGCTTTTGATAAAGCAATGAATGCTCGTGACGCCTAAGGACGCCAAATCGCCGAGGTCCAGATTAGGCCAGATCTGTCTCGAAATGTGACACGTTGAGCCGTTCTCCCATCTGTGGTTGGTCTTGCTAATAGCGGTCAGCTTTAGTAAATGTTTACATGTAGCGAGGGGCATACCTAGGGCTTACCCGTCTGGTGGAATCCTTAGAGTTGTACCCTGTCTGTCGAGCTCGTCCACCCTGCAGTTTCCGGCATCCAGCATTTAAAGTGTAAATAGGCAAACAAAATTGATTGGCAGTCCTAGAGTTGATTTTAACGATTTCTAAGACTACAAGCAGCAAATCACATATCATATCTCACCTCCACTCTATCAGACTTTAAAAGAATCTGCAGCAATGTTGCCTCGGTGGTTCTTAGTTAGACTATCACAAAATGAATTTTGAACCACTAAACGCTATATCATACCTCCATGCCAATGAGACCATGACCAAATTGAAAAACTAAATTTGAACAAAATTCATAAAATTTGTTTCGGTGGTTCATAGGTAAAGGCATACTGTGTATCCCTTAAGCAGAAAGTCCTATACTCGTATGTACTCGTATATCCGGCATCAGATACGTGTGAAAATGTTGTATCCGATGTCGTGTATCCAATGCCGAATGAAGAGTGTGAACGCTTCCATTTAATTTTTTACACAAGGACGTATCTGGCATCGTGTATGGCATTTGATATTGGATAGGACTGAGGATTGTCCGGCAGAAAAGAAAACGTTCTCATTGACTTTCATACGCCAGCCAGCTCTTCTTCTTCTTCTTCCTTTTATCAGCGAGGTTATGATCCGAAAATAAGGGATCACAACCCTCCCACTTCACCGCATTTCTACTGATCCGCCTGTGGGGATTTACGAATATGCGTTAAACGGGCCTGTTGTGGGCGCCGTGGCGTAAGTGGTTAGTGTGTCGGATCACTACGCATGAGGTTCCAAGTTCGAATTCCAGAAAATACCAAAAAGTTCTTTCACGGTCCCACCTCTCGCGAACGTCTGACAAACATCCGAGAGTATTATTGTCACGAAAAAGCTTCTCAAATCGCCGTTCGGAGTCGGCATTAAACTGTAGGTCCCTTCCATTCGTGCGAAAAATATAACGCACACAACATGAGTGGTTGTGAGAAGCTAGGCCCTGGCACTTTAAAGAGCTGTTGCGCCAAATATTTGTATTTTTGTATTTGTTAAACGGGCCTAATGGTAAATTACAACGAAATTTAAGAGATCTCTATATTGAAACAGGGAAATGTTTCCAAAATGATTTTTTTGGGGACGATAACTAACCTGGAACCAAATTAACTTAAGACCCACCTACGTTGGTTGTAAGTTCACAAATTAGTTATGGATGAAACTATGATGGTAGACTTGTGTATATGACGAAATGCTACTTACTCTCCCGACCCTTGAAAAGCCTCTGCCTGAGATACGTCTGCCTTCCATGCTCTGCGGTCCCGGTCACGCTGCTTCCAGTTATGAAGACAACATTTTCTGACATCCGCGACAGCTTGGTCTTTATACCAGAGGTTCAGTCTTTTTCGCCGAGACGGCGGGTGCTGAGATTCAAAGATTCACTTGCTGGAGCGTTGTTATCCATTCGCTCGATGTGGACAAGCCAATGTAGTCGACGTGACTACATCCACATCCTGGTACAACTCACAGAGTTCACGGTTGTATTTTCTCCTCCATTCGGCCTCCTTGCATATGGGACCTAATATCCGCTCTGTACCCAATATTTGCTCTGCTTTGTTACTTATCGTCCATTGCACTTGGCGCCATAAAGTAAGACTGGTAAGATGAGCGTTCTTTAGAGTATTCATTTGGTCCGTCGAGTTAGGGGTTTTGAACCCAGCTGATTTGCCAAACCGAGGTAGCAGCGGTTTGCTAAGGTTTTTCTTCGTCGGATCTCCACGAAGGTGTCATTTGTGCGATTTATGTTTGCTCCGAGGTAGGTAAACTCCTTAACTACCTCGAAGTTGTAGTCATCAGCAGTGACGTTCTGTCCAAGGTTTTGAGCAGATAATTTTTTATTTGTTGACAACATGTACTTAGTCTTGTCTTCATTTACTACAAGACCTACTCGTTTCGCCTGTTTTTCATTTGCCGCAAATGCCTCTGCTACGGCTTGCCGGGATCTACCGATGATGTTAATATCGTCCGCGTGTCCCAGCAGTTGGATGGATTTGTGAAAGATAGTTCCTTCCGTGTTTATACTACCTACCCTACGCACTCTCTGCTCCAGCACAATATTGAAGAAGTCATATGACAGCGCATATCCTTGCCGGAATCCGGTACATGTTTGGTAGAGTTCCGAAGAGCTGTTTCCAAGTTGCATACAGCATCGCCTATTTTCCATCGTTACGCGACATACATATCTGTATAGGTTTTGATGCCATCCCGAACTGGGCATCGCTTGGGGGAGTTCAAGATGATAAGTGCTGTCAAAAGCGGCTTTAAAGTCGATGACAAGGTGGTGAGTTCTCCAGGATTTGCTTTAGTGTGAACATTTGGTCTATTGTCGATCTGCCGAGTCGGAAGCCATACTGGAACATGCCGATTAGTGTGTTGTAGAAATGTTTTAGACGATCACACAATACGTTGGATAGGATCTTATATCTGACATTTACCACGGATATTCGTCGATAGTTCTTACAAGAAATAGGATCGCCTTTTTTGAAGAAGGGACATACAGAGCTGATACTCCAGTCGTCGGGCATGCTTTCCTCCATCCGTTCTTGGCTGATGACTTGGTGCATATGACGAAATGCATTTATAAAATTCTAAGCTCTTGGAAGGATGTAATAACAGGCGAGAGAATATGTAGACCCTCTAGTAGTAAATACCCTCTTCCTTTTTTTCCCATAATAATCTTGAGATGTTAAAATTTCCTCACAGCGTTCAAAAGTTTTCGATAAGAATTAGGTCACGTACAGGACTTTTTGTATTGCAATGGTTATACATAGCAATTCTATAATAGTTTTCGTCTACATATGCCTGGGCCATTGAGGTGAACCCTACAGGCGGATCCATACGAAACTCAGTACGTACTGAGTAACAGTGTGTGACTCTTGACCACTAAGCCCCCTCCCACGACCGTCGCATTCTCCCCGGTACTACCGTCAAGCATTTCATCGCGGGTGGGATTTTAGTCTAATGTATCCGACTAGCGCGTGTTTGCATTTGTCTACTCGGCATTTATTGTATTTTGCCGGTTTGATTCTGTCCTTTTTCTTTCTAAGGTTCTAAGAATCTTCATTATGCGCATTGTACTCCCAGACACTGCATCCCATGCTTCCTGACTTTGTAGCATTTCGCCGACGAAGTTTTCTGACGTCAGCGGCTAGCCGAGTTCAGTCCTTAGTGCTTTCCTTTCGTCGAGGAATCTGTTCGTGATCTGCGTTTTCTATGCAGTCAGTGCAACGCGGGCAGTAGGGGCTATTATCATGTTTATACTTAAATAAGTAAGAATGAAACATCCATGGCCCGTTAGGAAATGCGTTAAGTAAAAATCAAGTTTTCCATGGCGTCTATCAATCCATGGCTGGATTTGGTGTATGAGCCTATGAGTCTACATGTCTTTCTCAGAAGCATTCCAGCGATCTTACCATTCTTTTAGGCTTTCTGTTCTTTGTAGCCGGGTTTCGCCGGCCTGATTTCTTTCTCTTCTTTTGCAGTACTGACGTTGCTGTTCTACTGCCAGGATATCTATTGGGAGCATTCTTGCTACCACGCAGGTTGTATCGCTAGAAGTAGTACGAAATACACATACGCTTATACTGATGCTCGGGGCACGGGCGGAAAGGAAATGGGGGGAGAGGAACTGATGTGCCTTCGAAGCATGACGCATATTGCGGGTGAAGTTTTGAAGGGGAGGAATGCAACTGGCTATTTAGCTGGTGCATTTTTTATAAAAAAAAGCGGTAGGGAAAGACATGAGACATTTCTACGATGTTCAAGTGAGACTATGGAGTTCACAATGACTCTATCACCTATGTGATCTGTATGTTTTAATTGCCATGGCGTATTGAATTATATACGTAACCACTCTAATCAGCAGTAACCTACGGTTATGTCTTGGCCCTCCTGGGCATGATACGCGCTGGCGCAGCATTTGCTATTGCATTCTTTCGGCTTACACACATAAAATGATCTTTAAATGAAAGTCTCATATCTATCATAATACCTAGATATTTTATATGCGGTTTAGATGTAATTTCACAGCCGCCGACTGTAATGGTGCCAGTTTCTACCTCTTTCCTACTGCTTCAGTTTTATGCTCCGACAGTGTTGGGCCAACTGAGGTAAGCCATTTTTGTATTATCCTTATTAGCGCATTGCTTATCTGTTCCACTTCCTCCAACAGTTTAGCAGTGACAATAATGGCGATGTCGTCAACAAATTGCACTACTTTTGTTTCGTCGGGTATAAATAGTCGCAGTATGCCATCATACATAATGTTATAGAGCAGTGGGAAAAGGACTGAGCTCTGTACCCCGCTTGTGATCTTGTATTCCTTGGGGCCGCGGTCTGTATTGTATACTAAGATTCTGCACCTGAAGTACAACAACGTCTATAAGGTATTTTCGTACTCACATCTCTCTGAGCGCTTGTAAGATGTGACTCCAATCTGCCGTATTGAAAGCGTTTTTTATATCGAGGGTTATAGCCAAGCAGTACTTTTTGGAACCGCCTCTCCATCTTATTCCTTGTATAGCCTTTTGTGTCTCTTTTACTACTACGTTGATTGCATCTGTTGTTGAGCGCGCTTTCCAAAAACTGTATTGATGTTCTAAGAGACCTCCAGATTCTGGAACTGCTGCCTCTAGCCTGTTACAGATGATTCGCTCCAATATTTTGCCAGCCATATCTAACATACAAAGCGGGCGGTATGATGATGGTTCATCTGGTGGTTTGTTACCGTGGGAACCAGCACTAGGTTTTGCCATTCCCACTTGTCCGGGAAAATTCCTTCCTTCAGGCACGAGTTGTAGATGTTAATGAATCACAGGCGGATCCTAGAAATGCAGTGAAGTGGGAAGATATAGGAAAGAGAAGATGCGTCGTCCAATGACAGTTGAACTTTCTTGTTCTTAGTTGTCCACAAAGACCAGCATCTCCTACATTACTCAAATGTTGATTTGCAGTGGTGCAAAAAGTTCAAGGTGCAATACCGAAGTACCTTATCAAACCTTCCAATTGAAATGCGAACCTTTTTACTTTGGTTTCGGGTCACAGAAGAATTTTGGAGAAAAAAAAATGTCTGGCAAACAGGAGAACAGGAAAGCCTTTCAACTTTTGTTTTGGGGGTAAGGGTAATAAACCATTTTTGTTGCCTGAGAACCGGAAGTAAAGCAAATAAACTAAAATGCGAAAGATTATTTAAATTGAACTGGAAAGACATCGGAGTCAAAGACTATTTTAGCTCATTCGATCTTTCGCTGTTCTGTAGATATACAAACAAAGAGGCAATGTTAGAATAAGGTTACAACACTTTCAGCAGATATTAAATCTTTTGGACATTGCATAAGGCATCTAATGATAGGCCACCTGAAATCGGAAACCCACTTAATGGCATATCAAAAAAACCCCAAAAGATTATATCTTTAGCGAAAGTCGCAAAACTTTTAAGTTTACTAAACTCACATCTGCGGAACATAATGACACTCTTCTTAGGACGGCTATATGCCTATATTATACGAAAGGCATTGCCTAAAGCAATTTGCCATACTTATGATAGTTATGCCATTTCTATAGGCTTTCTCTCTAAACTCCAGGGAAATCTATTCTCCCTCCAAACAATAGAATAATACAAATTTTATGCTCACATAAAATTATCGCAGAGTTTTTAATTTAACACCTTTTTTCCTTAAATATTTATAAAAAGCTTTGAGAGAAATTTTCCCAGACCCACCTGCTACAGATCCGACAAATCTTCGCGTCCAACTGACATAATAGCCCCTTTTCTGTTTTATTTCCCGCGAAACACAAAACCGCCAACAAAACGGCAATAATCTCCGCGAGTTTTATTACGATTTCTTGATTCGCACTCCCAGCCTCACAGCCAAGCCTAAGAGTTCCACAAACATGCAAAAATTCCACTTAGTCGCAGTTTTGGTCACTTCGTCACCATCCGCGTCGTCATCGCTATCATCATCATCATCGCCATCACCAAACAAAGTCACTGCTGGCCCCATTCCTCGTGTTACCATTTGTCCAAAGCCAGAAACACGGTGCTGGTGACCACAGCTGAGCTGAGGTAGTCAAACATGCTTGATAGGCTTTTGGGCCGGTTATGTAATTGTAAATTGGGTTGCAAAGTATGCGACCACGACGACGACGACGAGTACGGGTTTGTTGCTAATTTCCGACGCAGTAAACTTTGACGTTCGGGAGGGGCTCGTCATCGTCGTGGGGTGGTGGTGGTAACGAGTGTGGCACAAATGCGCGAAATGATGTAATTCTCCGGGGGAGTAGTGGTTACACCGTAGCTTGACTACTCGCTGGCGAGAGATGGAGGTGCATGTGGAAACCCTAATGTATGCATAAAAGTATCTGCATATGATCTGCATAAATGGTGAGGCTGATTAGGCACAGTTGACATGATGTTGGACATAATTTTTACGATTCCAATTAAGTCTGGCCGATGATGAGGTTGGTGGCTAATATGGCGTGGCATGATGAGGTAAGGGACACTTCTTAATGGGATTTCAAAATGATGTGCTAAGTCAATTAGATGGGCGTGTTATGAGCTGTATTTTGAAACATGTATTGTAATTAATACGATTTGGAAATTACAGTCAATAAGATAATCAATTGGTGGTCATAGCAATAGCTTGGGATGGGAAGTGGATTCCTTCTTTGGGATTAATTATTCATTCTGAAAATTAGATTATCTTTGAAGGAGTGCCTCTCGACCGGTATTCCGCTGCACGTCGTTTGAGCAGTACTTAATAATTTCCACAAAAGGGATGGTTTATTAGCTTTCAATACAAGTGTTTGATATCACTTATTATCAACTGCGAAAGCTGGGTAAGGAGTGCCGTGTTATGAATGCATCGCACATGGGATTGGGGCGGAATTGCATTTGAAAAATTGCATTCAAACTCTCGTAAAGTGTTTTTTGTGGTTAGTCGTTCTATTTAACTACGTTGCTTTTGAATAACGCTGAGCTAAGTTGGTTAAGAATATTCGCCGTTTATTCATATGGAGTCCTTAGTATTTTGAACCACAATGCACTAACGGAATGTATAACAATTAATCACCCTGGTTGTCGTTGGCGTTTGTCGCTTTTCGACGATTGTCGTTTTATTCATAGCTACCACCTGCTGACCGTTAAACATTACTAAGCAATTTGTTTGTCGTGTAGAATACTATTACAACTCTTTCACAGTAAAAAAGTTATGAAAATTGATTCGTGCTACATCTGAAGAAAAGCGACAAACGCCAACGACAATCAGGGTGAATGGTTCAAAAATAAATGTAGATATAGGAGACGGATTCTATTCAGATGCAATACGAAACCAGGAATCCTTTAGATTACCAGAAGCATGTATTATATCTCAATCTGAAATCATTGCAAAAGAAAAGTCGCAAGGTCGTAATAGATACATAGTGGCATTCCTTCGTTGGATACAACTATCTTTCTACCAGTCTTCTGCAGATAATGCAATAGTAACGTTCAGTTTAAAACAAAAATCCATAGTAAATGGAAATGCTTTACTTTTCTGGTAAAACAAAGACACCATGTAGTCCAGTATTTATTTTTTATTATTTTGTCGGGATAGAAAATGCTTTACTGAAGCATGCAGACGCCAACCAGAGAGCATAACCCTGATTTGCATATTTTATTGGTATCCACTTGACTTTTCAAGAAAGCCAAGCAAGCGCTTACAGAACCAGAATTCACTACACCAACACTGAAGATCTGCCTCCTGATACGGGCGCCAAAGGTAGAACAATAGGAGAGAATATGTTCCAAAGTGTCATCGTCCTCTCCACAATCCTGGCAAACTGTAGTGTCACTTAAGCCTAGCACGTTAAGGTGCTTAACAAAAGCGAAGTGCGCTGCAAGGATGCTATTAAGTTATCTACAGTTGCTGGGAGACAGTGTGAATACCGCTGATTTCTTACAGACACACTGCGTATTAGAAAGTATTTCTACACACAATAATTGTGTGGAATGAAAGCACTAACCGAAGAGGCAAGAAAACCCAACGTAGACTCAGGTTCTAAGAAGCTTTCCTCTGAGCCTTGTCTAACAATCTCATCAGACCTAGGTAGGAGTTAGTAAATTTATCTTTGCGGCCCAGTTTGGCGAATTACATCCACGAACTACTTCGGAAATAGGTTGAGCAAGATTATACACGCAGTCTGACTGTCACTACAGATGCAAATAATTCGATCGTTCCATCTATTGCATAAGTTTCTGCTTGGAAAACAGACGCATATTTGCCTAATGAGAAGCGAAACCCAATGTTGTCGTCTTCCGCGAAGACACCAGCACTATACCTTTGACTGATTTTTGAGCTATCCATGAAAATTCGATTTCATTCCATTCCTGACTCAGACTTTGGCGGGAGCCATTCCTGAACACAAGACCAATATCTACCCCACTTTAGTTTTGATAGTGCAGCCCATGATATATGTACATATCAAGAGGATGTGAGTTCAACAATGCATATAGACCAGAGCCAGGCGTACTCGGGAAAGCTCTTGTGCAGCTAACACAGGCCGTGCTTTTGAGTTTGACGATTGTGAGGAATATAGGTGGTTCTTCAAAAAAAAAACTTATAGATATTTTAAACGTGCCTGTAATCCATCCTGGATTTTGTGACAAATTATTATCATACGGACGTGAGAATGGTTACATTATCACACACTTCCATTCCAATTTATAATGGATTTATTGACATGTTCTAACTTGACGTTGACTTGACATCGGAATTGCAAAGTAAATACAAATTAACCAATCTAATGAATAGTAATGTGCACAATTACAGTAACTGGTCATTGTCATTATTTGTTTCTGGTTGAGATACATTTTAATTGCTTGTGAAATGTTCAGAAGGGTGGAACCTATAAATATGCCTGATCACCTCCTGACATATATTAAAGGGAAGTACAAAAAATACAATATTTTTGAAATGTACATTGGAGATACATAGATAAAGACAACCATGAGAACACGCAATACAACTTTGGAAATACGAGTATATTGCGCGTTAGTTAAATTACTTACCATACTGTGGTCGGTGGAATGTTGAACACAAACGGGCTTGTCACATATAAAACAATTGCCTTTGTGATTGATCATTCCTGGTGCATCGCGTTCGGGACCAGAGCATACTACTTTGGATACAAAAGATAAACACAAGGCCGAACCTAACACATCCTCTTAGCCATTTTTAGATGAAAAATTTCATGAAACCTGAGGAGTTCTTGTAAAAATTGTTGCCGTCTGCTTGGAGCTTTTTCCAGATGTGGATTTTTTTGGGAATATGTACGTACCATATACCTATATGATGTAAGCGGTCAATGTAGCCACATCCAAGATGTTGTGGAACATGGCCAACAGCCGTTGCTGCGTACGTCGCTTGCAGCTGTAATGACCCAACATCCCTTGGTATAGTCAATAGTCAACTACTATTTGCGGTTTTTGCACTGTGATCTGCTGGAGAAACACATTGTGCTGATTTATTGGATTCTAGAGCCTATTGTTCATTCCAGAGACTGGCAGGAAGTTTATTAGCTTTCCCGGGTGTACCGCAGCAAAGTAAGTCGGTGAGACGAGAGTCCACATTTGTGTAAGAGCGGGGCATTCCGTGATTACATGGGGAGAAGATTTGTTGCCTTCTAGGCATAGTCTACCACATACGGTCACATTCTATATTGAGTTTTTGGAGATAATTCTTTAGGAGGCAGTGGTCACAGATGGCACCGGCTATAATTTGAAGGAAATTTCTACCCAGATTCACTAGAAACTTAAATTCCTTAAGTGAGAGGAGAAAGAAAAATAACTTGGAGCATTTCTGGCCTGGGGTGTCAGTTCAGATCGATTTCAACTTGGTTCGGGTCTATCTCAGGGTAAAACACTTAATAAGACCTTTGCTCACGCCATAAAAGGGTTCAGAGCCAGTGGGTGGGGATGCTGCACCGGTCTTGGCCAAAGAATCAGCTTTTTCATTGCTTTGGTGGGCCTTCATATAGGTGGCCGCGCATAAGTTCAACGGGACCTCGACCAACTTGGAGTGCACAACTGTAGGCAATTTAATAGGGAACTGTAGCGTCACTAAAGCAAATAAGTATCTAAAAACTACATATTTTGTGACATTAATCAAAGCTACATCAACTTCCGATGCGTGAGGTCTTCTTGGGCGAAGAACATCTGATCGGCGTTTTCACTGCAGTAAACGCATCGTGGACAATAAGGGCTATCCTCATATTTGTACTTACAAAGAAACGATCGGAGAACCCGTCAGCTGCGTTAAATATTATTCCACCTCTCCATGTTGTCTTTTGACCCATAGCAGGATAGATCCTCCTTTTGTAGAATTATTTCAACGTTCTTGCTATTCAAAGACACTTTGGCTTCTTTCTGACCTGTTTCCGATGTCAGAGCTACTTCTGTAATCTACGTTGTGATTTGAAGAATACTGTCGCTGCTGTTCCCTTGCTATGATATCTATCGGATGCAGTCTTGTTGTAACATTTAATCCTCGTAGCTCAAAATGGTGAAGCATATAGAATTACATATGTACCTACTCTATATAAAAGCAGTCGCTGGTCGTTCTATATTAAGCATGATGCGTGCAAGTACGATGCTCGCTTTGCGACTTTGGCGCTTACCTACATAAGATGTTCATTAAAAGACAGTCTCACATCTATCATGACTCCTAGATGCCTAATGTGCTTTTGATTTCATTTTATGGTCGCCGACTATGGGTAGTTTTTTCTACTGATTGAAAGCACCACCTCCGTTCCGCATTCCGCTAGGATTAGATCCGCCGATGTAAACTATCGTCCGACGATCCTTAGTGTTTTATTGCCAATTTGCTCTAGCTCTTACAGCAATTTGGAATCTCACAAGCCTTCTTATATCATTTATGATACATTTAAGGATATCAGCTGCCTTTTTATTGGAAAGGTCGAACCGCTTTTAAGCTTGTCTAAGACCTTGGGTGTTATCCCAGTGGGAAATGCATATGATGCCTATCCAACTATTAAGAGTATATTTGAAAGCAGAATCAAATATGGTATTCCGCAGAAGGGTTCTGCTGCAATGAACAACTCAGAGGAGCCTTCTCTGGCGAGCAGATCCGCAGTTTGATTGCCTAGTAGCCCGGTACCCACCACAGTTTTACTTTGTTGTATTAGCCCAATACAACAGTTCAGTTTTTTTATTTTTCTTAAAACTGATTTTGAACTGTTTAATTAGGAGACCAGTGCTTTAAGCGGCTTTTAGCTGTTGGTGAGTATGTGGATGGTGGTAATTTTGATGACCCGAGTGCAGAATTATACTAGCGCAAGTCTCAATAGTGTAGAGCTAGGCCTGGTTTCGAAACTTTCTAAGTTGGGTCCATACACTCCGGCGCCAGCTCCTGCATCTATTTTTGATCCATCGGTATGCCACACGATTCCTTTTGTATCAAGCAGCAGTCCGCCATTATTCAATGTATCACGGCTTGGGATCTCAATCTCAAACCTTCTACCGAAGTGGAGTGACTTAGGCATAAAGTCAGAAACCGTGCTGAACATATCTAGCTTGGGGAAGTCGGTTAACAAATCCATGAGATCCACGTGATCCCATGTACTATTAACATCCGACTTCCGAAGCCTAACTGCACTGTAAATTGACACTTTCTTGAAGAATATGGTAGGTATATGTATTAGAGTGAGTCCAATAATAGCCTCTATGGCTGTTGTGGGACAGGTATGCATAGCACCTGTGATTCCGAGGCAAGCTTATCTTTAAAATAGATTAAGTTTGTTGATGGTTGTGACTTCCTTAGTTTTTGTCCACCTGACAATGGACGCGCACGTTAGGACCACTGTGGTATATAACCAAAATGTAACCTTTACGGATAGACGCCAGGTTTTACATACATACGGCGACAGGCCCACATGGCAGTGGTCGCCTTGGCAATTTTATGTTTAGCTAGTACCGCGCATGGTCGAAATTCGGCCGAGGGGAAATACTTAAGCAAGCAGCGAGAGAAACATGTTGTAATATGTATTTCTTCTAATATTCTCCAGCGCAAGGAAGGCAAAGGGATCTAAGCTCATAGAGCCATGAACGTGATCAAAATGCTTTGATTTAATTGGTTAACGCGTTTTGTAGGAGGAAATCATGTGTGTATGTTCACTTTATTTTACCTGACTTAACGGTAATACACGTACATGACATTGATTTCCTGCACATCTATGACATAGTACCTTTCGAATGGTATAAGTTTCATCCCCCTCCTTTTATAATAAATACTAAAAAAACGTACGATAAATTTCGTGTTCACGTATCCTTCTTCTTCCTTTTATCAGCGAGGTTATGATCCGAAAACAAGGGATCACAACTCTCCCACCTCACCGCATTTCTACTGATCCGCCTGTGGGGTTCGCCTCGTGTTCACGTATTAATATATAATATAAGATATGGGAGTTCTAATTTAGTTTTTTTATCTAGGATAATTCGTAGATATTTTACCTGGTCGGAAAAACCAATGGTTGTACCATTTAGATAGAGTCACTGAACCAAGGCTTAGTGTTCTTCTTCTTGTGAATGAATGTACAACGACTGCCTTGCTGGTGTTAATCGGTAGGCCCTCTCCAGCACACCAGTCCGAGACTGCAAGAGGTGCATCTTGCATGAGTTGACACACATTGTCTTCATGTTTGCCTTCGGTTATGATTACAAGATAGCATATAGTTCTGAAGCCTGAATTTACTAAGTCATCCACCACGAGATACCATAAGAGAGGGGAAGGGAGGCCGTTTTGGGGGCAGCCTTTAACTGCGGAGACCATCATAGAGACCTCTCCTGCCGTAGATGTTTTTATGCGGCTATCGAGCATAGTCCTCATCCATCTGGCAGTAGGCTGCAAATTTCATTGTATCTTATGGCACTAGTGATGGAGTCATAACCAGTGTTAATAAAAGCACCTTCTATGTCAAGAAATGCACAAAGGGCGATTTCTTGGGAACTGTAGTATGATTTTACATATCTCTGTGTCGAGATAGTAAATGGTGCCTTCCATGGATTGACCTATCCTATATGCATACTGACTAGAGTGCAGAGGTATTGTCTTTTCAATAATACGTTTAATATGTATGTCTGGCAGGGTAGGTAGGTAGGTAGAAGTGGCGGTTCTGTAAAACAGAGACCCAATTAGCACAGTTGTGCCGTTTTGATACCACGACTCATGTGACCTTGGATGTTGATGTGTGTTGGTGAGGACAATCTAGAGCCAGCCTGTGGAGTTTAAGAAGGGGTATAGCTCATTTATGTTTTTTAACCGAGATCTTCTCAACTGAATTGGAGAAGGGTTTGCCTAATGCTTGATATCTAGCCGTGGCTAGTGCCGAACAAGTGCACGTGTAGCGGATAATTGTTTTCTTATCTTATCTATGTTGCAACTGCGGCAGTGTGTATTATATAGGATACCTAGTTTGGCTGCGTACTCTCCTACCGGCCAGTGTCCTGTGATTATCGCGATTGTACGGGCAATGTCTTTGCGCGTTCTGTTCAATAGGGCGGTTGTTTTGGTCTTGTTGTAGTTGGGCCAGATCCTTATGGATATGACGCAGTTTGTTAACCTAGACCATTGAAGGCTAGCTTTTCTAAAAAAGATTGAGGAGATGTTTGCCTTAATTGCTCCGAGCGGGATGTGGGCAAGTTCCGCAAGTGAGCAGTGGAGGGCTGATCCTCGCCTGGCCAGTTCATCAGCATGTTCGTCGCCATCAACGTTGATGTGACCTGGAACCCAGACTAGGGTTACCATGCATTGGCCATTTAGCGAGGCCAGCTCCTGTCGGCATTCTAGTACTAATTTCGAGGAAATGGTTGCCGAGGCAGCTTGGCTTGGCTATCAATTAAAATAGCGATTCTTTGCCTTGGTAGTATATTTGTGTGTGACTTGATTTGGCTACAGGCCGTCTTTCCATGATTTTCAAGAAAACGGTGTCAAGCTGTTTGGATAGTAGGATTCGGGATGAACTCCACACTTACCTTCCGCCAAGTTAGTGGAATGTATCCCAGGTTGAATCATGTTCTGAATAGAACGACCAAGGCAGGCAGGATGCAATCAACGTCAATTTGGCAGTAATTACGATGGCAATATCATCTCCAAATCCGATATTTTTGGACACCTCAGGTACACCTCCTGTCACCTTGTATTCGTTGAGGCCACAGTCAGTGTTGTACTGTAGTGTTCTGTGCCTTAAGTAATCCGTCTGTGCCTTAAGTAATCCGTCACTGTTAGGTTTCTAATTGGTTACAGAGTAAGATTCCAGTCGAGGGTTATTACCGCGCTGTGTTTTTTAGAGTCTCATTTTCTCTTTCTCTGTATGGCCTAACGTGCCGTTTCAAGCACAACTCTTACTGCGTCTATCGCTGAGTTTGCCTTCCTACAAGCGGAAGGAGAGTCCTCCCGCATCTTCTGCTGCGTCTTTATGTATATTGCAGACGAAACGCTCCAAGATGTTTCTAGTCATGTCTAGCATGCAGAGTGGTCGATCCGCAGAAGGATATAGTTCATTGGATCTTTCGGCGTTAAATTATTGGTCCGTCTTGCAAATACATGCTGCATGGATTTTCTCTGTTTATTGTAATAAAAATGCGTCATTGTATTCAAAATCTAGTCAAAATACGCATAATCTAAAGAAAAAGTTGATATAACAAAATTATAGTTTTATATTATGTAACATGATGTGTACATGTACTTTGTAGTTCTATTTTTGCTAATTCACTACCATCAGCAGTGAGGAGGAGGCACTTAATATTTCGCATGTTACAAGTTAATCAACTCGCCACTCCACAAATTCTATGTATGTGTGCCTATGTTTGCACTTGTAATGAAAGAATTTCAATTGCGTTGCAATACTTGTAGTGGATAAATAAAATCTACTGCGGATAGATATACCATAAGTTTGAATTTCAAATGATTCAGATGCGCGTTGGTATATACATATGTAAGTGCTTTTGCCTCATAACTCACTGTTGCAAATCCAAAATTTATGGATGGAAAAAAGGCAAAAAAAAAAAAATATTACTCTAACATTGAGCAATTGGTGGTGGTCTTACAGTCTGCCTATACAACAGTGGTAATTGTTAATTGGATATGAGCACATGAGTAACTAATAATTGCGAAGCCAAGCGAAGAAAAAACAAAACTGAATTCCATTGCAATTGCAAAATAATATGAATTTAATTTAGTGTTACTTTTTATTTTATTATGCAATAAGAAAAAAATACAATTTCAACTTAGTGGTTATGTTCGTATTCCAAGTTAAGTTCCATAAATTCAGAGGAAACCTGTCTGGTCAGTGTGACGCATAGGCATCCAACTTCAAGTTCAACCAGACGAATAGAGGAGGGTGCTGCCATGTAAATGCAACAACTTCTAAGATGGACCTGTTGGTGGGTCTAATGTTGCGAAACTATTTATTCCATGACGTATGTACAATAGATCTTCATTAGACGTATATGGAATGCAAATTTCTTTTCCGTCAGAAACTTTTCCAGAGAAATCCATCGAATCCATCTAGCCAGACTAATTTCTTGAGAACTTCTGTAGTTTTCCGTTAAAGTTGCATAGAACGATGAATGAATTAGAGGCAGTCATGACTGTTTATGGAAAATAACCACAACTTACATTTGCTTAGCAGAAAAGTACCGTGTGCGGTTGTCGTCAATAAATTAAGCGAAATCGACATAGTAATGCATCCAATCCCAAATGTTGTGTCAAATCCTGATCTTCTACTCATATCAATCTCTTTAGTCTTTTCAATACCTTGGGGTACTTTCTATAATTTATTTATAAATGAGTTCAGTGCACGGCATTCCCAAGTCTTTAAGTAGCTTTAGAAGTGAGGTCGATATGCTCAAGTTACAAAGTGTATAAGTTACGAGAAAAATTATGTCATTTCGTAGACAGGCGAATAAATTAATCCAAATGTGATAAAATCGTGACAGTTAGCAATTAATTAATTGAGTTGTTGTAAACTTCATGTAAGTTGACACCACAAGATAAATACGGGGTTTATTGGACTTAAGTAGTGGATATCCGTTGGCAATTTGATTGAAAATCACTTACGACTGTATTTCAATTACGGAATTTAAGTCTCACAATTGTAAGATAGAAAGACACAAGGGTTGCTTTCCTGGATACCATATATCGGTGCAGTAAAAAGAAATCCATTATTTTCACATGAAATTGAAGGCTTTATTTAGCATAGTTAGAATGATCCGATTTAGGTCGAACATGCGTCGTTTTGTTAGATAACTTATTGCCATTTTGAAGGTAATTCCATTATGCCTCTCTCATATAAGCCTTCGTCTCTATTGGCAAAAAACTGGGACAGTTGATTTTCACAAGCCTCTCTTGAGGCGAATTATTCACTAGCAAAATCGTTCGCCATGGACAGGGACAGGTACTAATCACTTGGTGCCAGATCCAGACTATAACCTGGATGCATAAGAACCTCCCAACCAAGCTCCCGGAGCTTCTGGCGAGTAGCTATCGATGTGTGTACCCTGGCGTTGTCTTGATGGAACACAATTCATTTCTATTGGTCAAAGCTGGCCGCTGTCGTTGTCGTAAGTGATCCACTTTTCATCACCAGTCACCACCCGCTTCAGAAATGGGTCGACTTTGTTGCAATTCAGCAGCTGTTCGCAGATGGAAATTCGGTCCATGAGGTTTTTTTTGCGTTAACTCGTGTGGCACCCATACATGACGTTTTTTTTTTGTATCCAGCCTTATTCAAATGGTTCCAAATGGTTTTTTGTGCACTGTTTAGCTCCTGGGCAATCGAAACGGTGCTTACATGACGGTCAGACTCGACAATTTCCATGATTTTATCGACATTTTCGACAATTGGCCTTCCAGAGCGTGGTGCTTCTTTGACATCGAAATTACCGGAACGGAATCGACGAAACCAAAACTGCTCGTGGTTGGCTGTTACAGCGACTTAATAGGGAGGGTTTTAAGGTGGTTGCGTACGCGGATGATATGGTTATACTAGTATCTGGAAAGTTTCTCTCCACGATAAGTCAACTCATCGAGAGGGCTCTGGATAAGGTACACTCATGGGCTACGAGCTGTGGCCTCGGAGTAAATCCGGAGAAGACTGAAATGATGCTGTTTACCAATAAAACCAAGGTACCGGCATTCACACACATCCCTCCCAGACTCTGCTAGTGTTTTCCAAGCGGAGCTTCTTGCGATTCGAGAAGCCTGCCGCCTGCTAAACAATCTTCCAACATCTAATCACAATATCGCTATTTTTTCGGATAGCCAGGCTGCCATCAAGGCCATTGATGCGGTCTTCATCTATTCAAAACTGGTAGAGCAATGCCGGTTTGAATTGAATCAACAAAGCACTCACTCGAGAATTACTCTCATCTGGGTCCCAGGGCACAGCAACCATGAGGGTAATGAGCGTGCTGATGAGCTGGCCAGGCGAGGGTCGGCCCTTAATGGCTCTCTAGCAGAAAGAGTCGACATTCCGCTTGGTGCCGTTAAGGGCTATATTCACCTTCACTTCCTCCAGCTAGCCAATTGC
The DNA here is from genome assembly GCA_945910035.1 of Brachypalpus laphriformis. Lineage (NCBI taxonomy): Eukaryota > Metazoa > Arthropoda > Insecta > Diptera > Syrphidae > Brachypalpus > Brachypalpus laphriformis. The sequence goes on from OX246754.1 coordinate 288,159,580, forward strand.
GGGTGGAACAACCTCACAAGCTGTGTCATATCTAGGAAGACGTGACCCAGTTTCAACAAACCCAGGTCAAAAGAGTTACTAGGCAAACCAAGACCAGTTATTGCCAAAATCGTAGCTATTATCACAGGTCACTGGACAGTTGGAGACCATGCGGCCAAGCTTAGTATCCCCCACAACACCTTTTGTAGGAGCTGCAAGGATATTAATGAGAAAGAATCTCTATGTCATTTCCTTTGCAGATGTGCGACCCTGGCGAGGATCAGACAACAAACTCTTGGCAAACTCTTCTTCGAGGATCTGAGAGAGATAGGGGACAAGAGGATTAGAGAACTAATCCTCTTCCTGAACTCCACGGGCTGGGCTTAAACTTAACATCCCTTTTTAATTAACCACTACAACAGGTAGACACGAGTCCGTGGTAACAAAACGGCGCACCTTAAGCGCTAATTGGGTTCTTTTTAGACCGCCACTTTACCTACCTACCTACCTGGCTGTTACAGTATCAGGAACACTATTCACATTTTCAGCCGCCTGGCTTGCGTTTTCGCCTTTATCGAAGAAAAATTGTACGATATGGCGTATTTTCTCTTTGCTGGTGTCCATCCTTACCGCGCGCTCAAACAAAACTGAGTCAACCCATCACAAAACTGGCAGAGAAATTTTTTTTGTACAAAATTTCATCTTTCTAACGCCATTTAGTGTACTGCTTAGTGGTCGGATTATTAACTCTAAGCTGGGTGGGACGTCTATTAGATGATCTGTCAGTAGAGGTACTCCGAAAGGAGGTGTTCTAGCACTCTTCTTTGGAATTTAGTGGTCAACGAACTTTTCATAATCCTGGAAGGCGAAGGATGCAGATGATGTTGCTATAGCTGTCTGCGGAAAGCACCTTAACACCATAAAAGAACTTTTTCAAAACGCTTTAAATAAGCTCACTAGATGGACGGTTTGGTGCCGTTTGGGTGTAAGCCCCCACAAAACGGAACTAGTACTCTTCTCCACTCCTACTATAAAGATCATGGCTAAGAACAGCGATAGGAATACTCCCTGGCCATTGTATTCTAAGGAAGCATGCTATGCTATTGCAATTGGCCGCTGCAACCGGGGCGAATCATCTGTGTGGTTGGCTCTGCCATGAATCAAATGATTTTCTTTTCTTTCGTAGAGTCAACGTGATCACCAGTAAAAGCGTCGTGCGAAAGTAGTAAGCGTGTTCGCTTGTCATTTATTATTATTACGAAAAAGTAGTTCATCTACTGTAATTTTAAGTAAATTATCCAAATTAAGAGTATACTACACAAGTATACAAAATGGGAATTATATTTACCGAGGCTATTAAACCTTTCTGCAGTATACTGTTGGAAATTGTTAAACCAGAGTGAAAGATCCAATTCAGGGAAAAGGTGCTATGGACCGCAATAACACTCTTCATCTTCCTTGTCTGCTGTCATATCCCTCTATTTGGTATCATGAGCTCAGATTCCGCGGATCCTTTTTACTGGATTCGTGTTATCTTAGCCTCCAATCGCGGTACGCACATGGAATTGGGTATCTCTCCAATTGTAACATCCGGATTGATCATGCAACTGTTGGCCGGTGCTAAGATCATTGAAGTCGGTGATACGCCTAACGATCGTGCTCTCTTCAATGGGGCGCAAAAACTATTTGGCATGGTCATCACAATTGGTCAGGCCATTGTCTATGTAATGACTGGAATGTATGGCGACCTGTCAGGAATTGGAGCATGCGTGTGTCTACTGATTATTATCCAATTGTTTGCTGCTGGTTTGATTGTGTTATTATTGGACGAAAGAGATGCGGTTTAGGCTCGGGTATTTCACTCTTCATCGCCACCAATATTTGCAAGACAATTGTGTGGAAGACCTTCTCACCAACTACTGCTATGACTGGACGGGGTACCGAGTTCGAAGAAGTCGTGATTGCCTTGTTCCACTTGATGGCTACCAGGAACGATAAGGTGCGTGCACTGAGAGAGGCATTTTACCGTCAGAACTTGTCCAATTTAATGCACTTGTTGGCTACTGTTCTCGTCCTTGCTGTCGTTATATACTTCCAAGGATTCCGTGTAGATCTACCAATTAAGTCGGCATGCTATCGTAGTCAATATAGCAGTTATCCAATTAAATTTATCTACACCTCAAACATCCCAATTATCTTGCAAACAGCTTTAGTTTCCAACTTGTAAGTGATTTCGCAGATGTTGGCCGTTAAACTCCATGGCAATGTATCTTTTAATTTGCTGAGTGTGTGGGCTGATGTTGGTAGTGGCGGTCCAGCTCGATTCTATTCAATTGGGGGATTATGTTACTATTTGTCGCCGCCGGACAGTGCCCGTCAGTGGATCGGGTTTTTTTCCAAACGTGGATCGATATGTCTGGAAGCTCGGCCAAGGATATAGCTAAATACCTTAACAGGACATGGTTATGCGCGGTCATCGTGAGAATTCTATTATTCATGAATTAAATCGTCACATTTCCACAGCGGCTGCCTTTGGCAGTCTTTGCATTGGCGCACTATCAGTGTTAGTGGATTTCCTTGACGCAATTGGGTCAGGAACTGGTATTCTGCTGGCCGTGACAATCATTTACCAATACTTTGAGATCATCATTATGGAGCAATCTAAAATGGATGGCATGGGCACGTTGTTATTCTAAGAATAGCGCAAAGAAGTGTGCCACTCAGCCCTTTTAGACCTTATTTTGTAGGTTTCCCAAGTTAATTAAGTAATTCATTTTTTTTTAATTATAATTTTGTATGTATTATGTATGTATGGTTACACTCATACGATGGGAGAGGCTACAGGACGATGATATACGGGAGACATTTGCGTGGCAAATATCTGAAAGGTTTGAACGAATTCCAATTGTTCCACCAAACGTAGAGGAAGAATGGCAACTGTTTTCAACAGAGGTTATTGCCTCTGCGGGAGATGTTGGTGGAGGCTTAGTGTGGCGGCTGGTGGTGAGAAAAGAACTGCTTGGCTTGAAACATCCGGAGTTCAAGAAGACATCAGAGAGAAGAAGAGAGCCTTTAAGGTGTGGATTTACTTGGGGAATTCCCATTCTCGAAATCGGTACAATGAGGCGCGAAGAACTTGCAAATTAGCTGTAAAAATAGCGAAAGAACAGTCTTGGAAGGACTTTGACGAAAAATTGGAACTTGACCGCAGATCTGCAAATAAAATGTTCTGACAGTCCGTCCGTCGACTCAGAGGAAAAAGTTTGAAGGAGTCAAATCTAAAGACGGTACACTTCTTTCCAATGAGAAGGACATCTTACGCAGATGGAGCGAGCACTTTTCAGAATTGCTCAATCCCGAACAGGTCACCGAAGATGACAGACCTATGGTCGAGAGTAGGGCGGAAAGTAGTCCTACGGTAGAGGAAGTAACTTTGGCGATCAAAGCGCTAAAAGTTGGCAAATCTGCTGGTGTGGATGAAATCCGGGCAGAAATGCTCAACGCTTTAGGTAAAGAGGGAGTGCAATGGCTCTCGCGTGTCATTAAAGTGGCCTGTGAATGCGGTGAAACACGGCGATTGGCAAATGGGAGTTTTTTTTTTTAAATGGTACAAAAGAGATTTCGCCAACTACAGGGGTATATCTCTTTTAAGTCTCCCTGGGAAAGTCTTCGCTAAGGTGCTAGAAACGCGTTCCAGAGCTGTGGTTGAGGACAGTTCGATTTTCGTCCCCGTAGAAGCACAACCGACCAGTTATTCATTCTCAGAATGGTTCTTGAGAAGACCTGGGAGTATGCTTAACCTGTCTACACTAGTTTTGTGGATTTGAAAAAAGCATATGATAGGGTTCCTCGAGATAAACTCTGGAGTGTTCTGCAGGAGTATGGGATTGATGGTTCCCTGTTAAGGGCAATTCAGTCTTTATATACAAACTGTAGAAACTCTGTTCGGATAAACGGTGTTATATCAATACCTCTCACTGTGGGCGTTTGACTCCGCCAAGTGTGCGCTTTGTCACCTCTTCTCTTCATTGTATATATGGATTGGATGTTGCAGCGTAGACGTGGTTGGGAATCTTTCGAATTGGGAGACCTAAGGATTAGTCATCTGCTCCTTGCGGATGATTTGGTCATCCTTGGATCGTCTCAAACTGAACTTCAGCGCGCACTCGAAAGGTTTGTAGCCGTTTGTGATGATGCTGGAATGAAGATCAACGTGAATAAATCGAAAGTAATGGTCGTTTACAAAAAACCCATTCAGTGCACTCTGCATGTTAGTGGAGTCCCACTGAAGCGGGTGGATAAGTTTAAGTAACTCGGGGTCTTATTCACGAGTGATGGGAAGAGCAATGCCGAGTTATCTTGTAGAATTGGTCAGGCTGGATCAATTTTGAGAGAGCTTGGTCAATCTGCTATAAATCCGAACTTAGTGTTCAAGCTAATCTATCGGTTCATAACTCAGTGTATGTTCCAACTCTCACCTATGGTCATGAAATTTGGGTGGTGACCGAAAGATCGCGGATCCAAGCTGTCGAAATAAGGTTCCTTCGCGGTGTTGCTAGAATAACTCGTAGGGATCGAGTGCGCAACACCAGAGTACGCGAGGCGCTCAATGTTGAGCAACTACTTCTCCGAACGGAATGATCTATGCTTCGATGGTTTGGTCATGTAGTGCGTATGCTCCCAGACCGGCTGTCAAGACGTGCCATGATTACCGTGCCATGAGGTAGGCGATTCGCCGGTAGCCCTAGAAATAGATGGTTGGACTAAGTCCGACATCTCTCCTGGAGCCGTCTAGGGGTTCCTCCTGATGAGTTGGGTCAGTGGCGGAGGATCGAGAAGGATGGATGGTCCACCTGAGCATCCTACCCCCGCGATCCTCATGAAGGATTAGCAGGCCATTGAAAATGTATGTATGTATGCATAATTTTATACTCTTTGTGAGATTCATTTAATATTGATGGATGAATGATAATAACTAAAATATTTGATTACAAAGCATGAGGACAGAGAAACTTATGAGACAAGATGTATCAAATACGGATGTTTGTAGATACTGCAATGACTTACATGTCGCAGAGGATATAACACATATACTCTTTGAATGCCAAGGCATCGCCAGGACAAGGCTTAAATACCTTGGAAGATACTTTTTTGATAACCTAGAGAAGGTAAGGTCCTTGAAGTACAACAATGATATTTTCAAATGCTGTAGGGAAATTGAATGTATGGGAAAACTGGTTTAGGTCTTTTTGTCGTGAAGGTACCCTAGGGATCGCGATGGGCCCACTACGGTGCTTAGCATTTTATGAAAACCTCGTAACCCTGCTCAACCGAACCAAACCTAAGTTTGATCAAATTGCAATGTGTGGCGCTACTTAATGGTCGGCACTCGTTTTGACCACAAAAGTCTTAACGTTTAAAAACGCACCAGTTCCACAATTGCCCCTAGGAGCTTTCATATACTAAAAGATATATAAAAAAGAAATACTGAATCTTAATGCCATCTAAGGAATTGTTTTCGTGTGTCTCTCTTCGCAAATTATTTTTTGCAAAATGTGTCGTCAATGCTGTCGTAAATAACAAAAAGTACGTAGCGTCGTTTAAGAGGTCCAAGGTTCACCATGAAATTATATTCTAGATACCTGGCATGATCACGTGAACCTATTTTTCATAATAACCAAAGTTCCTGACCGCTATTATACTCATACTTAATGACAGAATATAACTTCATGGCCAACGTGCAATCCACTGTGGTCAAATGTCAAAAAGAATTATTATTTGCTTTAGTTATCTGAGTAGAAACTATTAGATCAAAGCTTAATTGCCTCCTTAACTGAGTTGACTTTTGCTCGCAGATTTTATAATTGCCATAAGCAATACAAATAGTAATGACAAACATTAACACTCCCCTTGGAGATGGCTAAGAACTGCGTCTATACTCTGCGCTAGGGATATGCTATTCTGTTTGGCGTGTGCACTATGTCATGAAAAAGTTACCTGAAGTGAGTCTTATTTCAAGACCAAGTCAAGTGGTTTCGCTAAGTACATTCGATTGATACGTGTTTGCCCATCAAACAGGTGCCAGCATTGTATTCCGGCAGAGGTATAAATAAAAATACAAAAATCGAGTTTATTGGATGCGTAAATCGTTCTGCCACACCTACAGAACATTTTATTGGATTTAATAATTTTTACTGGCGCTACCAATACAAATCAACGCATTAGAGAGATCCCAACTCCATTTCCGGTGTATTTTTTCGGAAAAACACTTGGCATGAGCTTGCAATTTTCAGAATAATAACCTTTAAGACGGAAGCTTACAGCTCAATATAATCAAAATAATTCAACAAAGAATTATATTTTTGTTTACTTTGTATCTGGATACACAATGGCATTGCAAACGTTTTTATATAAACGAGGAGGCAACCTTCGGATTTCGCGTTTTGCTGCTTGATCGAGTGTCTCTCTATTCAGTCGCGTAAATGTATCTCAATCGAGTGCGAGGGGTTGGGGCAGTAGTGGAAAGAAAAAAAAAGTAATCACACACAAAGCTCACTATTAGCCATCCTATGCCGGCTGAATGCTAATAGCGTGATTAGTATTGAAAATATTTCATTTGTTGTTGCTCAAGTGTGTACAGAGTTTTGCTGTGTTTTTTTTTTTTTTTTTTAAACAAATTTAGAAATTTTTATTGCAAATACACTTGAAACAATTGGAAGTAAAAATTGTTTAAATTATTTTAATGTTCTTTGGATGACGCATGGGAATGGAAGACGTATGTCTTCTACCATATAGTCCTCTGTAATCCTAAAAGGACAATAAAAATTGACTACCTAGTCTGAGATTTGGTGATAAAGTAATTTAAATGAGGAACTACTGCGTCAAAGAGATACAGGTTCTTGCGTCATTGTAGATTTAACTTTTTTATTTAAGTTCAAGTGTACTCTGCTTAATGTTTCACGGAGTTAGGAGATTATTCATAGAATCCATTGAGTACAAGTAACACATAAATATTTTTAAACCTCTGACAGGGGATAGGTTTTCCTGAGACATGCTATGCCATTATTAACAATTTACCGCCGCTGATGAATCCAAGTTAGGAGACACGTTTCAGCTAAAGTCGTTCGTATCAGGAATTACTAAGCCATCTGCGTTTTGAAATCTTTCGTTGAAAAATAAAATCAGGATAAGATAGGAATTTTATCGAATAAGGATGTATGGATGGATATCAGCTTCAAGGTTATTAAATTTTTTTTTATCCTTTAATTTTCCAAATTAAATAAATCATAAAATTCTTTCTGCGAAGCCTAAAGGGCTTATCTGCAGAAAATTGGTTTTCAGATTAGGTTTAACGAAGTGAGCGAGAATAAAAGTTAACTAAAGCAAAATTGAAATCGGAAAATTCATTCAATAGCTTAGGTTAGGTTAGGTATGTGGGCTGGCAGGGAGGGACGCTCTCTGCCATACTCAGGTCAGCGTTGACCCATTGTGGTACCCATGGGGGAAAAAGTAATCCCTTACCCAATGAAACTAAAAACTACTAACTCAGTCACTTACTTCACTTCTGCATACAAACCACCCTGAGAATTTGATGAAGTTCAGCATCTTTTCTGTCGAAACGCCGGAGAGTTCCTCGAGTTCCTGGAAGAAATATTTACCAAGGAACTTTTTCCTTGTGTTGAAGACTCGGACAGTGGCACAGGAAGTGGGTTGTGTCCTCAAAAACTCCCTCGTCACCACAGCCTCTACAGAGTTCCTCCTCCGTCAGGGGTAGTTTCTTCATGTGGTACCGCAGAGTGTTGTGCCCCGTGATGATGCCCACGAGGTTGGAAAGGGATTTCCTATCTTTCCGGGTGATTCTCTCGGTCTTTGCATTGTCGAAAGATGGCCATAGCTTCCTGGTGATGGCGCAAGTTTCCATGGAGTTCCATCTCGTGTTCGCCTCCTCAATGGCTTTATTCCCTGCCGCGAGCTTGAGTGTGCAAGGCGGGATACACACAGGGGGGTCAACTTGTTCTGGTGGGGCTGCTGAGCTGATTCCCGCCAGCTCGTCGGCTTTGCCTGGGATACCCTCGTGTCCAGGGACCCAACAGAGCGATACCTTATACTGTGTTCCAAGAACCCTGAGCTCTTCTCGACAACACTTCACAAGCTTCGATTTAATTTCTATGGCAGTAATTGCTTTTATAGCTGCCTGGCTATCGATACAGATGGTTATACCTTCTGGCAGTATTGCCCTTACCGCAGACTCACGGGCGGCTGTTTCCACTGCTAAGACTTCTGCTTGGAAAACACTGCTGTGGCCTGGAAGTCGTATGGATTTTGATACACCTAGATGTCGGAGATGATACCTGATCCTACACCAGTGCTCATTTTTGAACCATCTGCGTAGATGGCTATAGACTCGGCATTAGGTATATGACCGCTTTTCCAATCTTCCCTGCTAGAGTAGGCTGTAGGGAAAGGCCTGACAAAGTCTAAATATGACATCATGTAATCCGTTATTGGCATGAGGCCAAAGTAATGGAGTAGGATCATCGAGTGACCTGTCCTACTTGGTTTCCAGTTCGCTGACTGACTTATTCTCATAGCATTAATGGCTGCTGATGTGCGTATAAAGATGTCTAGTGGTAGCAGGTTGAGAATAGCCTCTCCTGCGGTTGGGGTTGTCCTCATTGCACTGGTGATGCCAATGCAGGTTAGTATTTGAACTTTGGTGATTGCCTTTAAGTTGGTGGATTTGTTGACAGCTGGCCACCATACTAGATTGCCGTAAGTCAGTATTGGTCTACTTATAGCCGTACACATCCACAGTATGATTTTGGGGAGGGTCCCCAGGTTCTACCAAAAATTCTACTACATGAGTAAACGGCTATTGTTGCTTTCTTAATTCTTTCCTCTACATTTCATCTCCAATTGAGCTTTTTGTCCAGTATAAGGCGCATGTATTCTGCGCTATCGGACAATCTGAGTGGGATACCATCAACAGAAGGTGTTCCAAACTCCGGTACTTTCCTCTTATTCGTAAAAAGTACGAGTTCGGTTTTTTGGGGATTAACCTTTAGACCGCAGCTCCTGGCCCATATGCTAAGAGTATTTAGGGCTCCATCAAGTTGTTCGCTAAGGGTAGGCAGGAATTTACCTGTTGCAAGCAGCACAACGTCATCCGCGTACGCTGTAGCTCAGACCCCGCTGTACCTTAGTTGTTGTAGTACCTCATTAAGAACAATGACCCAAAGAAGTGGGGAGATTACCCCGCCTTGAGGGGTACCCCTCGCGGCGTATGCTTCGAGCTTTGAACCATTAAGTTCGGTGGTTATATGTCGTTCCTCGAGCATGCTAACAACCCAGTTTATTAGACTGATCTCAATGTCTAGGTTTCTTAGGGTTCTTTTAACCGCTTCGGTATTTACATTATTGAAGGCTCCTTCAATGTCCAAGAAAGCAGCTAGTGTGAACTCTTTATCCTTAAGTGATTTTTGTATAGAGCCGACAACATGATGTAGGGCAGTTTCCACACATTTACCCTTCGTGTATGCGTGTTGGGCTGGGGATAAGTCCCCCGGGCGTATTCTACTACGTATGTAAATGTCGAGCAATCTTTCAAATGTTTTCAGGATGAAAGAGGTAAGGCTTATTGGTCTGAAGTCCTTTGCGGCGGTGTGACTAGCCTTGCCCGCCTTGGGTATAAAAACCACCTTTACCTCTTAAGGGTTATGAATACCTTTATCATGTTTACACACAGTGCGAGCGTTGGAAAGGATGGATAGAGAGAGAAAGAGAAAGATTTTTGGTGTAGTGTTTCTTGAAGCTCAGTTGTTTATGCTTCAGAGATTCTCCGGGGGTGGCGTCCAGATAAATGGGGAGATTTTCGTTATTTTTGTCTTTGCTTCTGATTCACAGTACTTTTATCCCGATAACCGATGTCAAGGGCAAATCATCATCAACAGAGCGAACAATTTTTCCAGCCGCATGACCAAGCTACTGCCAGTGTTATGCCTTCGCAGTAGTGTTCACACAAGCTTTCGCAAGTGATCGGACTGACTTTACATATTTCATGAGAAATAAATAAATGCTTGCTGACATCAGGATGACATTGAACCATGAACCATTAGCGTGGCAATTGACGACGTTACCACTACACCTTTGCCACCCCCAATTGTTGTAAGTGATTGTGGAAATTCGTTAAGTGTTTTTGGGATGCAGTATTTAAGTTGTCTTCTGCCGTAGGTATTTAAAAATCTTTATACTTGCAGCATACCTTGAGCACGCCTCCTTGTGTTGATCTCGTGGTCAATAGCCCTCTTGAAACGCACGTCGTCATAATACTCCAGAGCTAGAGTCATCTTGAAGATTTCCTTCACACCAAGAACTTTTAAACAGTTTCTAGGCGATGCGGATTCTGTCTCGCCGTCTCGTCGTGCAGTTTTTTGAGGATGGTATTTTGGAGTTTTTGCAACTTCTCCGAATGAGTATTGGATGCATTGCCCCATGCAAGCACACCATATCTTAGTTTTGACTCAACTAGGGCGTGATTAACTTGCTTTTGGACCTGCAAGGTTGAGTCATTTTTAAATAGGCCAGCGCCTTCTTAAGGTCAGAGCGGAGCTTGTCGATATGCTCATCCCATATAAAATGGCTGTCGATAGTTACACTTAAGTACTTATAGGTTTCGGCTCTCTCAACCAAATCGTCCTGATGACTTCTAGCACAGTTGTTATTTTTCAAGTATATCGCTTGTTCTGTGGGTTTATGACGAGGTCCACGAATATGCATTATTTTCGTTTTCGACGAATTTATAACCAACCCGTTGTCGTGGCACCATTCAACTGCCTTTTTGAGCTCGTATTGCATAATGTTAATTGCAATACCGAGGCATCTATGCTCCACCACTATCGCCGTGTCGTCCGCATACGCAAATGGAATACTATTCTCGAACACCCTAAGTAATTCATTTGTGTACAAGATGAAAAGTATTAGTCCAAACTTTGATCCTTGTGGGACGCCATACTTAACGTATTTGTCGTCGCTGAATTTATCCTTCACCTTAACACGAAAGGATCTATTTCTTAGGTAGTCCTTCTGCCAATCAGCTAACAACCCCCGAATTCCTAGTCTTTCCAGTGCCGATATCATCTTTGAATGGTTAAGCGTGTCGAATGCCTTTAGGAAATATGAGAATGAACTGCAGTACATGGTTCCCTGGCGGCGTTATTGTGTTTACGATGAGAAGTTATGTTAATTAATAATAAAGTCCATGAAAACTACCATGACATGATAATTTTTATTTAGACTTTCGTTAACCACATTCGTGAATTCCGCGAGCAGTTTACCCGTGCTTTTATTCTTCTGGAAGCCGTACTGCTTTGGATGTATAGTATTATATTCGTCTATAAATTTCAGATTTCTCTTTACAACTACCTCCTCGAGGCAATTCTCAATTACTGGCAGATTTGATATTGGCCTGTAATTTTCCACTGTTCCTTTTGCTCCCCCTTTATAGATGGGACGTATAACAGCAGTCTTTAGTATTTCAGGAAAATTGGTGTGACTTAGGCTTAGGTTGACAATTCTTGATATCAGAGGGGCAAACATGAGAGCATGAGATTTTAAGTCTATTGCCCTAATGCCGTCAGCTCCTGGTGATTTATTAATATTCATACTTCTAAGTATGTTATATGGTATACTTCGATGTTATTTGTTTCTTCAACAAAAATAGAATTTCGCACAAAGTTGATATTATGGTTGGACATGGATATATCACAATCATGGACTATATGCAAGATTTACTCGGAAAAATGTTCAGCATACTCATTCGATAATGTCGTCAGACATTTATCAGTTGGGAAATTTTTAACTATTACCTCATCTAGGATAAGTTTTTTACGAGCCATAATTTCATTTATTATTTTCCAAGTTTTCCTGGGATCTTGCCTCGCTTGAGTGAACTGATTTTTATAAAACGCTGCCGTTTGAAAGTTAATTTCTTTATTGAATTTATTTCGGAAGCTTTTGTACTCAAGTTCATAGGACTTATTCAGCCTGTTGCTTTTCCATTTTCTGTACAGCTCATCCCTTTTTGCGACATTTCGGGCCAAAAAATTCTGAACGTCTGTCTTTGTAGCTCCAGGGCAAGAGAATCTCTCGCAAAAAGACGGGATTTCAACATACATACACGTGTATAGATAAAGGATATCCCGAATTGAACGGGGGATTTAATTTTAAAATAAAGAATCCTTTTTGCATTTAAATCAAATAATTTTTATTGAATGCTAAAGTAGACATTATGCGGTTAAATCTTAAAAATTATGTCCTTCAAATGACCACCAATACTACCGTTGCTACTACTACCTTCTTCTTCTTCTTCATTTTATCAGCGAGGTTATGATCCGAAAATAAGGGATCACAACCCTCCCACTTTACTGCATTTCTACTAATCTGCCTGTGGAGTTCGCTTGTTTGAGCTCAGAAAATATCGACAGGCCTCTCGATTTCGGATCACTCGGTTACTGAGGCCAATGAAATGCCGATGTCGTCGCATTTGTGCGATCCAAGCGTTTATAGGCCTACCTCTCCTGCCTCGCGATGTCTTTGGAACGTGCATTGATATTGCCTTTTTAACAGGGTTCAAATGATTTCTTTTTTGAACGTGGCAATACCAGCTGAGCTGGTCGCGCTCTATCTTTCGTAAAATGAAGGCTACGTGAAAGCTTCCACGGATCTTCGAACTTCTTATTCGATTAAGCTTTGTCACTCCTGCTGTCATGCGAAGCACCTTCATCTGAGCTGTCGTTAATTTACTCTCATACGTTTTGTACATCGTCCAACATTGTGAACCGTATGCGAGCGATGGACGCACAACTGCGGTGTAGAGCCTTCCTTTCAACTTAGGTGGCATTTTTCTATCACAGAAGATAGCGAAATTTTCTCGCCACTTCATCCACCCTACGCTTACGCGATGATTGATGTCGTCATCAGGAGTTGCTTTGCTATTGATCATAGATCCCAGATATTTGAACTTTTCGCACTTGGGAAGCACTGTTCCATTCAAATAAATGTCTGGAATAGGCCTGAGTGGGCGCCGTGGCGTAAGTGGTTAATGTGTCGGATCACTACGCATGAGGTTACAAGTTCGAATCCCAGAAAACACCAAAAAGTTTTTTCACGGTCCCACCTCTCGCGAGCGTCTGACAAACATCCGAGAGTACCATTGTCATGAAAAAGCTTCTCAAATCGCCGTTCGGAGTCGGCATTAAACGGTAGGTCCCTTTCATTCGTGTGAAAAATAAAACGCACACAAAATGAATGGTTGCGAGAAGCTAGGCCCTGGCACTTTAAAGAGCTGTTGCGCCAAATATTTGTATTTGTAATAGGCCTGAGTGGATCAGAGAACGAGCAGCACAAGTACTCTGTCTTTTTGAACTAATGCGATACCCATTTCCCTCCAAAATGTCCGCCCACACATCAAGTGCTCGTTGCAGGGATGTAGGATCTTCACTTATGATTGCTCCATCGTCAGCAAAGAATAACTGATGTACCTTGGGGTCCATCACTTTACCTTCAAGCAGATAATCAAGGAATGTAATAAAGAGCAACGGACTTAAAACGCTTCCCTGGTGCACCCCGACTTTGATTGGGAACTCTTCGGTTACTCCAGCGGGGCATCTTACTCTTTTCTTTGCTCCTTCGTACATGTACATGATCATCTGTTGCTACTACTACCTACCTCCACAGAATGGGCAAAACAGGAAGCATGGCTTGCCAATATGGCGACTCAGAACTGGACGACGCAAAGCACACGTTCTTTAAGTGCAATAGATGGGAAGCTGAAAGGAGGGCACTAGAATCTCTAATCGGCGTCATCACCCCGGAAAACATAGCGATAAAAATGTCAATGAGTGACCAGAGCTGGAATAAATTACGTTCCTTTATAGAAAAAGTGCTTAAATCAAAAAAGAGAGAGGAAGACCTAATAATCACCTTAATGAGATTTATGTAAGCCTTACCGGCAAGAAAGAATTGACCCGTAAGAGAAGACATATATGAAAAAGCCGGCCCCGAAAGGGAAAGAAAACGACACCACTCTGAAGTAATGCGGTTCCAGAGTGGATGATTTCTTATTTTTTTTAGTTTTGTTTTGTAAGCATTTTTGGGTTGCTACTTAACTTTTACCTCGCTTTAGGGTGTTTACACTCTTATCGATCCCACAATTAAGGAATGTGGTCAACCTAGTAGGTATGAGATATCAGACCGGAGTGGATGGTGTCGAGTAGAATAAAACTAAAGGTGTTTTTTTAGTGAGTACCAAGTCCCACTCTACTTGAAACTTGAAACAGAGCGGGCCTGTTTCTCGTGAGCAGTAGCGTTTTCCACCACCCCTTAGGCAAAACAAAAAAAAAAAAAAGCTGTTGCAGAATCTGGTTCTTTTGACATAATTCTGAACGACTTGTTTGCAGATAGTCTGGTCGATTTTGGCGATGACGCTCCGAAGTTAATTGTACAGCTCAGCAGTTGTGTTCAGCTTGGTAGGACAGACCTTGGATTTAAGATATCCCCACAAAAAAAAGGCGCTAGGAGTTGAATCGGAAGATCTGGGCAGCCAATTGACCTCTGATCGTTTTGAGATTAAACGCCGAGCAAATTTCTCTGCCAGTAAAGTCATTGTTTCTGTGGCTGTATAACATATGGAACTGTAACCGAAATGACACCTTCTATAAATACGCGGTGCGCAGCAGCAAATTGGAGATTTCAAGAAGTTTTCGAAATTTCAGATAGTTCAGAACAGATCGATCAGTCGTGACACAGTTTACATGAGTCTTAGCTGAGACTAAGACCAGAATCCCTGATCATTGTAGAATTTTTCAGGCGGAAATCATGGCTATTAAGGAATCCCTATCCTGGCTAAGACGTAGTGTACTATCTGTCAGGGATATTAGCATTTTCACTGACAGTCAAGCGGCAATCAAGTCTCTGGAATCGTGCTCCTTTACTTCAAAGGCCACCTTAATTTTTCCGTTTGTCTCTTACGGAGATGACAGAATCTTGTTCTTCTTCCTTTTACCAGCGAGGTTATGATCCGAAAATAAGGGATCATAACCCTCCCACTTCACAGAATAGTTCAACATTAACCTATGCTGAGTGCTAGGCCACAGGAACATTCCAGCGAACTGCAGTTTGGTCGAGCTTCTGTCTAATAGACAAGCCCTAGATTTGTCCCTCGCTACGTGTAAGTATCTAATAAAGCTATTAGCAAGACCGACCATAGATGGGAGAACGACTCAACGTGTCACATTTCGAGACAGATTTGGCCTAAGCTAGACCAGAAACGAAGCGCCGAGCTGATCAGCTGCGTTATCGGTATCCTCATTGGACACTGTCTCATAGGTCCACATGCCAAAAGACTTGGCCTCTTCCGCAGGAGCTCAAGGGACGAGAAAGAGAAGGATACCATCCTTCACCTCCTTTGCACATGGCCACTCCTATCGCGTAAAATAATTCTCCATCTAGAGCCTAATTCCTTGATAACCTCGGCAATTTGGCGTTCTTAGGCGTCATGATCATCCATCGCTTTATCAAAAGCTCCGGTTTGTTTTATTAGTCCCAGAGTGGCCCAATAGTAGATCTAGGGCATCACAAATGATCTCTACTGGTCAACGTATGATAGACAACCATTCTATCCTAATCTAACCAAACTGAGTTTTCAAATGTTGTATGTTTTCAGAAGGGAGAAATGAATATTGTTAAAATAAACAAAAGTAAGTAAAAAAAAACTTAAGCGTGCCAATTCTATCGGAAAACTAAATAAGTGATTTAATTGGGCTGTTATCCTTTTGCGGTGCACTTGGTTTTCCTGGAAGCAATCATCTTCGGCAACGTACCATATTTTCGCAACATTATGGTGCTAAGGGTAATCACTTTGCCTATATTTTCTAAAAGACAGCAGAAAAGAATAAAACTATAATCGATTGAATGCCAACGGTTTTCTAAGACTGTCCCTCTTAGGGAATATTTCAATCTTTTCTATTTGATCTAAGGCCAAGGTCTAGGCAAATTCTGACCTGCTTTCATAAAGTCGTATACTCAACAAGCGGAAACCTGTGAACGTTCCCATTGACCTCTATGCATCTGATGCCAGATCAGGAATAGTTTTTTTTTTCCCAAGTCCTTTCAAATATATTGAAATATTCTGGTTTCTTCGGGAGAAACTTCTTTCTTTTTTTTCTTTTTTTTTTGTCGGGATAGGAAACACTCGACTGGAGCACTCAAACGCAACTGGTCCTTTGTATAGAGAAACTTCTTACTTTGTTATTTCACTTCTTTTACCTGTGAAATGCCAAATCGTCGCAATGACCCAATGTCAAAGACGGCAAATTATTAATATCACTGTTGCCCTACTAAATATTAAAATGTGATTTGATAGCTCGATGAATTCTTGGTTACATCTTTCATAATGGCACGGCATAGGATCTACTATTCGTTAGCATTTTTGGATGGTGGGAACGTTCAGCTACTACCTATTTCTTACACCACTGGGAGTCCACATTTAAGCGTTTTCTGGTATAAACTGACATTTTTATAAATACTTGATACAAGAAGCCATGCAGACACAATATTCATGCGAAAGACAATGTACTCTGATTCGGACTTGAGAAGGTTTCTATGAAATTTATACCATCGAATGCTTGTCAGATATTTATGGGAGGCGAAGGTAAATGTTTTCTGGGATTTGAAACTCGAATCGTTTGGCGAGTCTACAAAATGTCTATAAGATGTAAGTAAAGCTCATTCCCAATGGAGAGGAAAGAGTTGTCTTAACGAATTAAATCCTTTTAACATTTTTATGAGACTGTTTACATATTTGCCAACATCTGAATGAGAAATGAAACAACGTTCATATTCCAAAACTTTATAAAAAAGTATTAAACAATCAAAATTCTAACATAGTGGGTCCAATAAATGGCCGAAAAGTTCGTCTCTGTTTCTTTAAAATAACATTTAACATTTGCAAAATGTGTATTAGAACTGTTGAAGCTGATTATTATCATGAAATGACTACTTTTGACGGTCCTCTGATCAACTTTTCTTCCTCTTAATGAGTGTACTCGCCATATTTGTTTTCGCAGGGACTAATGTATCTAACATGTGTTCACATCAGCAATGAAATACTATATGGTAATCTGCCGTGGTACGTGAAAACCAAAACCTTCTACAAATGGTGTTCACGAAGATACATCCACTCTTTTAATTTAACATGTATCTCATTATCAGATAAACGTGCTAGAATGTACCCATATATCAACCTCATGCTGCTTGTACCTCAGTAAATATACCCCACGTGCTTAACACTCCCTTCCTCACATCTACAACCTTCTGTACCGAGAAATCGCACAAAAATCTAATCATTGTCATTTAATTTACGTACGAACACACCACACGTGTTTTCCAAAACAAAATTCACCTCACACCCTTATCAAATTTCATCAACAATTAACCTTGAAATGCTTATAATTTAATTATTCAATAAATATGCCAAAACTGTCAATTCATTCAGCATTTTCGTAATAGATACATTAGGACAAAACCCACTCTCATTAACAATTGACGACAATCATTGCCCTAATAAAATAATTGAACACTCACGACACAAAGTCTCATTGCTACTCAATTATTCACATGATCATCGAGACCGCACGCAGGCAGGCAGCCGTATATTGTGGTATCAAAGACCAAGTCTCTGACGTCTTTGTTTTCAGATGAAATTCACCACCGTCATTCGTCAATGATACTGATTGACCTTGTCGTTATAAAATTTTTCACATGAAATAGAAAACCACTTCTCATACGCACTTTACGCAATTGGTTTGAATATAGAAAATGCAGAAACGAAAGAGTTGACTAGCGAACTTGATATTAATTTAATATGTTGACGTGGGTTTTTTTTTTTTTTTTCGTAAACCTTCGCTGGATAATGAAAGAAAATCCAGAAAAACTCCCGAAATCGATACGCAAATTCATGTTGCAACATACGAGTATCGCTGGGAAGTCCCATAACCATAACTCAAGCTCACTCGTACTCTTGTTGCAATACATACGTATGCTTGCGTTTATTTCTTCTGCGATTGCATAATGAAGCATAACAAGTATTCGTAGTATTTAGCACGTTTATTGTGATTATGCTGTAGTTAGTTACTTGGTCTTGGATTACAAGTCGGAGGGAGCAAGTGGGAGGTGAGTGAACACCCGGCTGGGAAGTGAAATGAATGCGATAACTTGTTTGCTTCGATTTGCATTTGCAGAAACGCTTTGGATTTGATTGTGAACATAACTAGTTTCTTAAGTGTTTTTTGGTAAGTAAGTTGCGATAAGCACAGAGAGTATGCCAGATATTTATTGCATTGGGAAATGACCTCAAACCGGTTAAATTGTGGCTACAACTATTTACTTGTTAACAAAGGTTGGCCTCATAATTTGACGCAAATAGTCTGCTTAACCTGTTGCCATTTTATTCTCGACTGTTGTTAAATTCAAGCCTTCAGGTTCTTAAAATATCGAAGCATTTGAACAATGTAAATCTTTCATATAATAGTATCTCACAAATTTGTCACAGAACCATTACTCCTTGTTTGATCAAAACAAATCATAGTCATAATGGAGTCAAATCAAGACCGAAATAGGCAGTACATTCAACTTCAATTTGAATTCAAGTTTCATCAGTTGGTAAAGCACTAATGTTATGACGGACGTTGTTTTAGAAGCAGCAAACTAAGTGGTAGTTGGACTGTTGCGGGGATCGGTCGTGTTCGTCGAGTGCAAAAATCGAAAGCTTTTATTTCAAATCGCGAGTTCTGCTATGTTGCATTAGTTTATCTTATCTATTTTGTTGTTTTTCGTGGCATAAGTGCTAGATTTAATTCTTTTTTTTTAAGTAGTTAATATAAGAAAATAAACTACAATGCTGGATTTTGTAACTTATAGTAACTATCCGAATATGCAAGCAATTGCAGCGACAACACCCGTCAACCCACTCTTTCCATCACCAGATCCTGATTCAATGTGAGTGCATAGTCGTATAAGATAATAATAGATAGAGAGGTATAAAAAGTTATTTGTTTGTTAGAGGATTTTCACTTTGATTGTTTACGCTTGGAGGAAAGTGCGTAATCAGTGAGCTTTTTTCTTTAATTCAAGCCCACCTATAACCTGTGTAGTGTAACTGCGGTGGTCCAGTTGGTAGCGGTTCAGTAATTCCTTTCTTGAACTAATCATTTTAACTCACAAAATCCCTTGTATCTACCCTGTACTTCCGACTCATTTATTGGTTTATGACTATTTAGTTTTCGAAGAGAATATACGTACTTACGTTAAAAAACCTCGTCTTAACCTCGATGAAAAGATATGCATGAGAGCTTTTTTCTATTGAATTAATGTGCGTAGGTAATGTGTTTGACATGTTTTAGTTTTAACAAGGACTAGATCCATTCACGGACACATGCCGAAAGGCTCTCCTCTTAACAAGTAGTTGAGCATTTGGTGGCTTGAAAAATATACCTCTACTCGTATACCATCAAAGTTTTATGAGTTTAGAACCTAAGAGCTATAACAAATATTGTCTCAGAACCGTTAAGGGCTATGCTTATGTATAGCGCTGTTAAACCAGTATGAATTTATTCTTAAGAATTAATCTTGGTAAAAGGAACGTAGTTTTTGGCATATAATACATTATGTTTGAAATATTTTGAATTTGAGGAAGTTGAATCATTATGTTAGGTAAGTGGGCTGGCGTTGGGGATAGGAATCCTCCACACCACACTCAGGTCAATATAGACCCATTGGGATACCCATGAGGGGAAAGAAGATAGAGTAGAATGAATCCCTTTTTCGTGAAAAAAAGAGAAAATGAACGTCTTTTGTACACAGCTTAGCAGAAAGAATTAAGAACTGCCCGAGATACAAATCATCCAAAGGATTTACTGAAATTTGCGATGTCGTTTATCGGCCTGTTGTACAATTTTTCTAAATCCTTATTAAAGTATTGTTCGAGGAACTTATTTCCTAAATAGTAGAGGCCTAAGCAGTGGCAAAGAAAGTGGGTAGTGTCCTCCTGAACCTCCTCGTCACCGCAGCCCCTATAAAGTTCTTCGTTCGTCACACGTAACTTCTTCATGTGGTATCGCATAAAGTTATGTCCCATACTGACACCTATGAGAGTAGAGAAGGATTTTCGATCCCTCTGCATAAATCTATTGGTTCTTGTTCTGTCGAATTTAGGCCATAGCTTCCTCATGGTATCTATAGAGGTCCACACTTTGAGTGCGCAATATATACTGAAGAGTCGGATTGGTCCGAGTTTACTGCTGAGCCTTCTCTTGCCAGTTCATCGGCTTTCTCATTGCCTTCATGTCCAGGGACCCAGCAGAGCTTTACCTTGCCTTGTGCTGTGTTCCTAGAACCTCTTCTCTACAGCACTCCACAAGCTTCGATTTTATTTCTGTAGCAGATATTGCTCTTATCGCTGCCTGGCTGTCGATGAAAAATGTGATATCCGCCCGTGATATTGCCCTCATTGCAGTCTCATTGGCTCCTATTGTCAGTGCTGCACCTCTGCCTAGAAAACGCTGCTGTAGTTCGGAAGCCGAACTGACAAGGAAATACCAAACGGTTCAGAGAAGATGCCTGCGCTTACATCTAGTTCCATTTTGGTTCCATCGGTGTATACGGCTATGGATTGCTCGTTAGGTGTTCTGTCGTTTTTCCATTCTTCCCTGCTTGGATAGGTGCTTTGAAATCTCTCATGAAGTCTAGGCATAGCGTTGTGTAGTCTGTACTAGAAACAGAGCCGATATCACTATAGGATCGTAGTATGACTCATTGAATTTGGTCCAGCTATCTGTTTGGCTGAGCCACCCAAGTATAAAGGAAAAACGATTTACATCGACTGCACCAAAGAAAGGTTCCTGCCTGGTAGTACAGTGGACCGGAGAAGTCTGAGTGGTCTGGGATTTGGGTTTCCTTTAAAAAAAAAAATAAAAAAAAAAAATCTGTTTGGCTTAATATTACGGCACTAACAGCCGCCGATGCTTGTATAAAGATGTCCAGCGGAAGCAGGTTGACAATAGCCTCGAGTCCTGCTGTATATGTCGTTCTCATTGTATGCTAACCTTTGAACTTTTGCTTTGGCAGTTAGGTTGTTAATTTTGCTGGCGGCTTACCAACTTACAAGGCTGCCATAAGTTAGTATGGGCATTACTATAACTGTATACATCTATGGGATGATTTTGGTGTTCGGTTTCCAAGTTTTCTCGAATATTCTGTTACACGAGTACAAAGCTAGAGTGGCTTTTTGACTCTATCGTTAATGTTAAGTCTCCAGTTTAGTTTCCTATCGAGCACCAGGCCGAGATATCTCGCACTGCTGAGATACTTAGGGATGTACGTACACCGTACGTGTTACGAATTGTGGACTTATCCTTTTGTTAGTGAATAGTACTAACCCTGTTTTCTGGGGATTGACTGCTAGCACGCATCTCTTCATCAAGGAGTCAATGGTTTTTAGCGCCCCTTCAATTTGATCGCTCAGGGTCGGAAGAAATGTTCCTGTTGCCAGCAGCACAACGTAGTCGGCATATGTTATAGTTTTGACGCCGCTGTGTCTAAATTTTAGAAAAACTTCATTCAGGGCAATTACCTCCAGCAGTGGGTAGGCTTCTAACTTTGTCCCTCCGAGTTCAACTTTTATATATCTTTCCTCCAGCATATTGATGATACACTTTATCAGGGAATTCTTAATATTGAGGTTCGTTAAATTTCTATAAGCCGCATCTGTTCTGACATTGTTAAAGGCTCCTTCAATATCTAAGAAAGCGGCTAGTGTATATTCCTTGCCTTTCAATGATTTTTTTTATCGACTATACAGTGCAGAGCTGTCTCTACGCTTTCTTCTATCAGAGTTGAATAATTACTAAGATTCTTCATCAAAGAGAAGAAGAACTTATAGCAAAAGCTCAACAAAATCAAAATACAAAAACTAATCGGGGGCTTCCATAAGACCTTCGGTAGCGAAATTATTTTTACAATCGAAGCAGTATATTCAAGGGCAAAAGTGAACTCCTGCATTTTAACTATGTACAACATAAGGATCAGCAATATACAGAATGTACACTGTGCATCCTACGAGACTACAAAAATGTACCCAACACTTTGTCGGTACTTGTAGCATTTTAAAGCCGATTAGGAGAGCTAGATTAGAAGAGTGTCATGATTCGGGAGTGTCATGGTATCCAGCATTGGTTGACTCTTCTGTTTCGAACCTTTATGAACTAAAATCCACTTGATGGTGACCCAGATTGTCCTTGCCATTTGTAAGAGCAAAGTCTCCCGAAAAGGTTTGGCTTTAATTATTGGAAGCCAGGTGTTGCTAGAAGCCAGGAAGTGTTTTGTGCCCGTATCTACTTTGGATCTCTTTGGATGTCAATTTGACCAACAATTCACTCTTTACCGTAACATGATTTTACGTCGCTTCTACATTATTTTAGTAGAGAACTCGAAGGAACTTTAAGCTAGTTTCTGTTCCGAATATGATTTGTATGCAAAGAGGGTGGGTGACGTAATTATTATCAAATACAAGATTTTACTCAAAGTATCTTAATTGAGAAGATTCAGTTTTGATGGGACATTCACAGAGAATAAAGCCGAGTAGATCTTGCTTCTAAGTAGGTGTTGCACGTCTAATTGATGTGACAGAAAATGGCACCTGAACCTGTCTAAGGCTCTACAGCACAGAGTCAGCACATACTCCGTGTATCTCGATATTATTTTCAGTTCTATGAACCAAGCTGTTTTGAGTTCTTCGTTGCTTGGTTGATTAGTTCATTTACTCGAATGCACATATATGGTAGTTCGTACTCACAAGTAATAGGATTCTTATTATAGGCATGGGAAATACTTTGTTTTGTACTTCTCCTTCATTATTGAATGCCTCTACAATTTTGTGAAATTATGAAGGTAGTTCCCAGTAGATATATTGGTTTATGGAATGTTTGAATACCTTTCGAAATTAGAATTTACACAGCAGTTTTTCTTATTTTTTTCTTATGAACTAGTATCTGGTTACGTGCTAGAAAAACTGTTCCTGTTGGTCTATCCTGTTGTTGTACTACCCAATCAAGGCATTCCTTCACAGCGGCAGGTTTGCCATTTCGATACTTGTTTTTCAGCTGCCAGAGTTGACAGATTTTTCATTTTTCGCATTTTTCGTTGCTCGTTCCTGTATACGCAGTTGCTGCATCAGTCTTTCACCCTTCAGTCCTCGCCAGGATAAATTTAATCAGGTTTCCTGGAGTCATCTTGATGCCAACTGCTCTTTCCAGGATGAACCTAGGCTTGTGTAATTTTGAAATTCCATCAATACATGCTCTGCGTTCTGCATTCTTGTTTCACAATGCCGACAGAATTAGTCATCCGCGTGTTTGTACTGGTAAAGGTACTTCCGGAAGCGTCAATGTTCCTATAGAAATTGTGTTAAGTACGTGCTTTCCCTGTGCTTTCTGCTAATCCATTCATCAGTTTCAGGAATCAATTTATATATCCATCGCCCATTAGTTGTGATGTTCCACTTAATTTGCGACTCCACTTTTATAGCTCCCATCCCATCCCATTCTATCTGATGTCCTTTTGTCATCGTGGCCATTTCCTCTTATTGCCGAGGTCTCCTTCGCTTCTAGATCTATAGGCACGCGGCCTGAAATGATACTTACCGCATCCGCTGATACAGTTCTAAGAGCGATTCCCTATGCCGAGTTCATTCTTCTAATATACAACTCACGGCCGTTAAAAGGTTTCTTATTGACTCATTTGGTCTTCCAATATTTGGTGTTAGTCTGCATAGTGCCACTACTGCCCGAAAGGTCTTCTCGCCTGCGTACGTAAGGTGAATGATGTACGGCTTCCACTCAACTATTTGCTCACCGACCTGTATGAGAACAGTTTCGCTTTTATGGTCCGCTAGTTCCAAGCCGGATGCCTGTAGCCATAGCTTCACGTTTGTGATTAGTGCAGTGACTGATGAGAATGTTTGTTATTTTGGGGAGGGTTTTAGGAGTCCGATAGACCTAGTTTTGTTCAGTGTTGGCCAAGGTTGTCTGGCGGGTTGTATTGGCCTAGATGTCGGCCTTGGTGGTTAGTCACCTTCTCCGCATTGGTCTGGATAAAGTACTTAACGTAAGACGTAGGCACCTCGATGTCAATAAAGCTTATGCTGCTTGTACCAGAGGAGCTTTGTCGAACCAGATCGCCAGCTTCACAATTCCCCGATATGTCACAGTAACCTGGTATCCAGCAAAGGGTGAGGTTTTACTCACCAGCTATCTCGTTAAGAGATATGTGGCAGTCTTTAACTGCCTTAGATCTCGTAGTGCTGGATGCGAGGAAGTTGATGGCGGCCTGACAGACTGACTGTAAATAGAAATATCCGATAAAAAAAAACAAAACAAATATTTGGCGCAACAGCTCTTTAAAGTGCCAGGGCCTAGCTATCCGATGTTGATAGTGGTTTAGCCGCTAGTCAGCGGCTTGGTGAACAGCGGTAATTTCGGCTGGAAAAATGCTGCAATGGTTTAAAAGGTTAAAAGAGATGTGTATGTCTAGGTCTTCCGGGAAGATTCCGGCACCGACTACGGCCTTCACTTTGGAACCGCCCGTGAAAATTGACAGCGATTCGTTGTATAAGACAGCGCGGTGTACCTACCCAGTCAGTTTTGTCCGGCATTGAGTGCATGTTCAAGTCATACTCAGTGGGCAGGTGGTCACTGAAATTGGGGAGATGACGGTGCATCGAAATTATTTGACGTGCCAGGTGTGTTGCTCCCTCTACTGCCTGGAGGCTCTCAGTCTTATTGCCGAGCTACTAGCCAATTGTTTACCGACGATGTCAATCGGACGTATGAGGAACATGGTCTGGAGCGCCGCTGTGGGAGAAGTTTTCAGTGCACCGGTAATGCCGAGTCATGCGACTCGTTGAGTTTTTTCCATCGTGGTATGGTTGGCGGGACACCATACCAGTACCCCATACATAAAAATTATTACCGACGTATGTATACAGCCAGTGCATGAGGTTTGGTTGTTGGAGCCTACTGCCTTCTTGCAGATGTATAGGGTAGCCAGCGATTTCCTGGCACCTTCGACTACATTCTGTTTCTAAATTAGCTTTCGGTCAAGTGTTAGGCCTAAATACCTAGCGCTAAATATTTGAAAGTTTAAGAGTGGATTTTTTTATTTTGGGTGGAGTGAATTTGTGTTTTCTTATAAATAGGAGTAGCTTGGTTTTCGTCGGGTTAACGGAGGGATCGCATTTATCGGTCCATCTGAGCAGTTTGTGAAGAGCAGACTGCATCACATCGGCCAGAGTCTGCGAGTATTTGCCTGTTATTATTTCTATCTTAAGAAGTCCAAGTACTAAATCGTGCTTAAACTTTCTAGTTAAATGGTCTGTTACTGAGTGCTTTATAAGAATTCGACATTTAAATGTTACGAATTTCTATGTCAAAAAAGTCATTAACCACCTCAGTAGGCAATGCTATAAATTACTTCTAATACATATGTTACTGCAATCTTAATTATACTTCTTCGTGTCAACAGACACAAAGTAGTGCCTAATTCAGTGACTCCATTCATAAATAAATATGAATGCCAATGAATCTTTGATCGTTCAAGTCACACTGAATTATTCGTTAAACACCATCGACTGTTGTGAGTCGTTATTTCTTAATACTGACAGATCCGTGTAATTATTTAATTACACATTTCCAGGTTGATCATGTGAACTGAAATTTCTTAATATTGATACACAAGTAAAAAATAAAATAAAATCAGAACCCATAATTATAAACTTGTTACACCGGGTAGTTTTTGTATATCAATATATTGCTGTCTATGGAGTGATATGCTTTTTGCCTCGGTTTGCTACTACCCTTTAAGATACAACACCGGAAGGACCACTCATCATTTTAAAGCGCATCTGGCATATAGCATAACTGTACGTTTTAGGACATAGAAATGTATTAATTATCGATAAAGCTTAATGGATCTATTGCAATTGCAGAAGATACTTCCCTCGTTTACATCTACAATAGTTTTTCTGTACAAAAACATAAATAGTTCTCCAGAGCGGATGTTGAAAACGTGTCGACTACTAGTAGTACGTCCCAAAAGCTTGACAGCTTTCTTATTAAACTTCTCGCTTGCTGAATTCCTCGACTTCATTGAACTGACCCTTTTCTTCCTATTCAGGATTTTCATCTATTCGTATCTTTCATCTCGATGCTAATCACCGGCTGCATTTTTTTTTTTTACTGCAGTGCATGTAGATGTGCAAATTCTGCAACCTTTATTTAATGCCATTGTACCACAAGGCGAAGGCTAGAACCCAGTGTTGTGACAGTCTATCAGTCAAACGCCCCAAAATCCTGGGTACAGAAGTCGCTAGAATTGGTTAAGACGTGACAGAAGTCACTAACTCAGAGTGTTTCAAAGTCGCTAGAAGTGAGAATAGTTGCAAAATAAGTTCATTAACAAAAGCATCATTTCAACGTCTGGCGTCTTTTTTATGTTCGAATGGGAGATATGAGCAAATGCATTTTGTAGCAGATTCCACAAATTGAAAAAGTAACTAGAAGTCATTAGTATCAAATGGAAAGTCGTCACGAATCGTTACAAACTGGCAAAATCCCCTGGAATTTATTGAAATTTTAAAGCTACCGGAATGTCTTTGAGTCGGCAGAAACGTCTTCCTTTCTTCGTTAGGTACTAGATACGTTTTTTTAAGTCATCGACTATCACGCTAATGGTTCACGATTCAAGTCCTAATATCAAGAAACATTTATTTATTTCTTATGAAACAAATAAGGTCGGTCTTATGCCAACTCTGCTGGGGAGGCATAACACTGGCAGTAGGGCTGAAAATAATATTTCGTACTGAAAAAAATACTGTGAATCATAAAACAACGACAAAATAACAAAAAAAAAAGAAAATCTCCCCAGTTATGTAGACACCACCACCGGAGTTTTATTGAAAACTAATATCACCTGAATTTCAAACAACTACACCAAACTTTCTCTCCATGCTTGTCATTTTCAATTTATGTCATGCAATCAGGCAATTGAATACAGGATATTGCTCCATAGGTGTAAGTTAATATCAAAAGAAAAATGTATGTCGCTGTCGGTGTCTATGAGCCGATAAATTGGCAACATTGTTGATACTGTACTAGATTCACTTATTGTTGATATTTTTTTGGTAATTGCATTGTGCACTAGTGTGTTTCTGATCTAGACTTGAGAGATTATTAGACTTACTTGCATTTGTCTAAAGTGGTGACTTACTATAGAAATCCGGGATAAGGATTGCCCCAGTAGAACTTACAAATTTTTATCGGAATAACTAGCACAGATGGTCCTTGTCGCCTGGTGAGATACCAAAAAAAATGTTGCTATAGGCTCCGTTAAGTGGAAGTGATTACATTTGGAAGCTCGGCCGATGGACCGGTGCAACCAGGGTGGGATGTCACTTCCATGGATAAAATGTTTCAGAGCTTATGCTCATCTCCCATTCAGATCTCCAGGAAGGGCTATTTCATGGGGAGCATTCAATCGACTATCGGCAACAGCAGCTTTACAATATCTGTTGTTAGAGGAACTCCTCCAGGTGGGGTCTTGTCTCCTCTTCTATGGCTTATGGTCATCAATAAAATTTTGTGTAGACTTGATAGGGATGGAGTTAAGGTTGTCGCGTATGCGGTTGACGTGGTAATACTAGTATCGGGTATATTTCCGTCCATAATCAGTGAGATTATGGAAGGTGCCTTGGGCAAGATTAGCTCATGGGCCACTGGATGTGGACTCAGCGTCAACCCAAGCAAAACTGAACTGATGCTCTTTACCACTAAAACCAAAATACCGACGTTTACGCTTCCACGGCTAAACAATCATCTACTCTCCCTACCCTCCAGTGCCAAGTACCTAGGTGTGGTACTTGATCCTAAACTTAGCTGGGAGCTTAATATTAAGCAACGGGTAAAGAAGGCCTGTGTGACTTTCTATGCCTGCAGCAAAACCTTTGGTAAGAAGTGGGTACTTCGCCCGAAGATGGTCTTATGGATGTACACTGCCGTGGTGTATCCTATTCTTTCCTATGGATCGCTAGTTTGGTGGCCTGCATTAAGGATATTATAACATCAAACTTATGCAAAGAACTTCGACTATAGGCGCAACGGGTACCATGAGGACATGTCCAACCGAAGCCTTGAACGTTATTCTCCACCTTTTACCACTCGATCTTCACATTATGCATCTACCATCATGTAGTGCGGTCAGGCTAAGGGAAACAGGATGCTGGTGCACCAATCCGTATGGTCACAACAGTATCCTGAATCTGCTTCCACAGGATCTGGTAGCTAATCTGACCGACTATATAACTCCCACAGTGAACTTCAGAAATGACGTCTTGGTCAGATTCCCTACCAGGGCGGAATGGGAAACTGGCGTACTGACAAATGAGTTCGAAACAAGAATCTTCACCAAGCGACGGTTCAAAAATGGACTGCGGGGTAGGGGCGGGGATATTCTCTGATTCCCTCAATATTTCCAGGTTTTACCGGCTTCCTGATTCGTGCAGTGTCTTCCAGGCGGAAGTTTTTGCTGTATGTGAGGCCTGCCACCTACTTAAGCAAGCCTCTAGACCCCTAAGTACCACTGCCATCTTCATTGACAACCAGGCGGCTATTAAGGCTATAGTATCTTCCACTACATCCTCAAGGATAGTAGAACAGTGCAGAAAAGAACTCGCCTCGCTTGGTCATCGGTTAAGGATCTGTCTTCTTTGGGTTGCGGGTCACAGCAGCATTGAGCGGAATGAGTGAGCTGATGAACTCGCGAGGCAGGGATCTGCCCTTGATGCTTCCCTAGCAAAGGAGGTGAACGTCCCGTTGGGGGTCCTTAAGGGAGGCATCTTCGCGCACTATCTGCTAAAGGCTGATAGTAGATGGCAGGGGGTGCGGAACTGTGTCATCTCCAGGCAGATATGGCCCAAATACTCCCGGAAAAGAACGCAAGATCTACTAAACAGAAACCGTGCAGATATCGCAAGAGTTCTGGCAGTTAGTACGGGCCACTGGCCCATCGGGGTACATGCGGCGAGAATAAGCTTTGCTTTTAATGCACACTGTCGTGGCTGCAATACTGCTGATAGAAACAATCTTATACTTCCTCTGCAAGTGTCCGGCTTTACGCAAGGCCAGACAGCGCACCTTAGGTAAACTCTTTTTCGATAACCTTATAGAGCTAGCGGAGATTAGCATTGGGGATATTATCAGCTTCCTCAATGTAACGGGGTGGATTTGAATAATCCTTACCCCTTTTGCTTCTTCTTTTCTCTAGTAGTTAACGTCCTTGTTACATCCGTTAGGTCACTTGAGTTGTGGTACTAAAACGGCGCTTCTGCGCTAATTTAGTGTCGGCATGGTTTGCTGACACAACCACTTCTACCTACCTACCTTCCAGGCGGAGAAGCATGCAATATCTGATCTACATCAAATACACTGACTCCGACATGAACAGACTGGACAGAGATAATAACGCGCTCATAATGGAATTTCGTATCACTCGAAGTTTAAGATTCAATAACGTGAATGTGAGCTGCATACATCAGCACTTATAGGAAAAGAAACCATACTTACTAGTCTTAACCAAGACCCAAATTTACTCTGCAACTGATTCAACATATTTTTGTTGCCCAGCTACGAATTGCATTGTCAGGTTCGGTTTAAAGGTGATCTCTGTTTATTTGTTCAGTCAGACTTAGCTTGTCAGAGGGAGGAATCAATGAAGCCTGATTCCCTCGATGTTATATGCATAAAACTTACCACACCTGATTGCACCAAGTTTGTGCACTGCCTTTACCTGTCTTCAAATGATGACCGGCCAGATTATTCCAACATCTTTTTGAAAACGTCGACTGGATAAGAATTCACCTTCCAAGGGCTGAAATCGTTATTCTGG
Source organism: Brachypalpus laphriformis (assembly GCA_945910035.1). Classification (NCBI taxonomy): domain Eukaryota; kingdom Metazoa; phylum Arthropoda; class Insecta; order Diptera; family Syrphidae; genus Brachypalpus; species Brachypalpus laphriformis. The sequence continues at coordinate 288,189,607 of OX246754.1, forward strand.
GAGACTTCAACGAACACAACTCAATCCGGCTGGAATATTCAAATCGAACCGATAATGCCAGAAGACAAGCCGACTCTTTCGTCCTCAGCTGTATTATCACTCAGCTGATGGAAGCACCCATACGGGCTCCAGATAATCCAACTGAATTAAGAAATATATTAAATCTTTGTCTTTCCACAGAATCAGGCAATTGTCATAGAAATAGGTGCACTTTTAGGAAATTCGGACAATGCCTTAATATCGGCACAGCACTTGCTACCTACTCAATAACAGGGCAACAGGAAATGGCAGCTTGTGCTGCAGCATGTGGCAACTTGGGCAGCAACTCTAATGAAGGTCTAGTCTAAGTACCGGACAATTACTTATTCTTAACGATCTTGAATTCATTCCGCAAGACACGAACTACGCACTTCCACAACTTCTGTTTGATAAAAATATTGAAACCTGCATTAGCTCCTCCATTGGCTGGAGGAATGATCTAGTGTTACAGGAGGGATCCTTATGCTTCTAAAACTGAACCAGGAATAGGCGGGGGTGTTTTCCCCAATGTACTAAGCATAAGTATCTTTTTCCGCCTTCCCATTCACTGCAGCGATTTTCAGGCGACGTTTAGGCGATAAGGGAAGCCTTTTCGTGGCTAAAGTACGAAGTGATACCACTACTGCTGACAGTCAAGTGGCGATTAAATCCCTGTAATCTGTCACCTCCAACTCAAAAACTACTCTACATTGTCGCTTGTCTCTTAAGGAGGTGACTAAATTATTCAATATCCCGGGACACAGAGACATTCCAGGGAGTTACATGGCAGACGATCCCGTCAGGCAGGGTAACAGCCTAACAATTTCACTTAAAAAATATGAGTGTCGGCATATCTCTCGCTACATTGAAATTGCTGCTTAAGCTCAATGCTATAAACGTAGCCTATCGCAGATGGGCAAATGGCTCTATGTGCCTCATTACTAGACAGTTCTGGCCTAACTGGATCAGAAACGCTCCAACGGTCCTATTAGACAGGAAATGTTGTTCGTTACCATTACAGTAAGTAGTTTTCATTATGAGGTACTGTGAAGGCATACCATCAGGCTAGGCCAAATGACTTCTGTAGAAGCTGTATGGACGAGGAAGAGGAGGAAACCATACTATACCTCCTTTGTACGTGTCAGGGTCTCTCCGCTCGTATAGGATTGCACTTAGAAGCCCACTTTTTCGACAATTTAGGCGAAAAATATCAACAGCCTACAGTGCTTTATAACAAGCTCCAGTTGGTTCTAAGGGTAGTTCTCTCTGAGGATCATAGATCCATGTAGTACCACATTTTCTGGTCTGCATCGAGAGAATTAATCTCAAGACGTTTAATATTTCCACAAATTACTCATATACATGTGCCTAGATTTGGATGCTTGTCAGAATGAATGCAAAATTCACTTAACAGTTACTTTTAAACTAATAATTGCATGCAAAGCAAAAACTAAATAAATTTTTATTTTTTTTATTTTACAGATCGAGTGAGCCAAACATGGCAAACAACACAGGGAGATCCAGTTGGGGTGGACAAGATGCAGCGGTATCGATGCGACATGCTTTCAAATCCTATGGCAAGGGAAAGAACGCCAATCAGGTTTTGAACAACCTCAATATGACAGTACCAAAGGGCACAATGTAAGTAATATTCATTTGTTATTTGTTTTTACTAAGAAACCGGTCATGTAAGCCATGTTTCAATGGAACCCAACATCCGCAATTTATGACTCTTTTCATCGTATTCTCGCAAACGTACCATTTCGCAATTAGGTGCCAAGTGATTGAATAAATTGAAGGAAACCCCTAAAGGTGTTACGTGCTTGTTTATCTCAACTCATTCTGCAATAAAGGGGGCTCCCATTAGTTGTGCAGATACTCTTACTGACTTGTGACAAATCCACAGTCCTTTGTTTGAATTTGGAAAAATAAAGGGATAAATCAACCAAACTCATTGTTTCCATCCACATGATGAAATCTTAGAGTTATAGGTCGGCACTTAAGTGGAACACAAGATGATCATTATCCCCACAAGTGCAGATGAGTTATTTGATTGCTTACATGGACAGCCTTCTACTGTGACATTAGGAATAACAGTTGTTGGTCTGATTATTCAAATAATCTTTGAGATACTAGAATTCATTATCCAACAAAAGGGAATCGTGCTACTGGAAGTGTTTTACTTACCGTCTGACTGCAATTAGGAACAAAATGAGATTTGTAAACGGTTTGCGTCGGTTAATATTGGTATGTTAATTTGTGTACATATGTTTTGAGTAAGTAGATACATATACTTACTGTGAGATACTAAGCGTATAAATTGATGGGTTCATTAAGTGGCGGGTGAAAATAAATACTTAATTGTCCAATACTTATTTATTGATTAGAATCTTGTGAACTCTTTGAACCTTTAGAATGTATTCAGACAGAATTGTTTTCACTGCGCGTGAGGTTCAATGCTCGAATCCCAGAAAACACCAAAAAAGTTTTTCAAAGCCCCACCTCTCACGAACGTCTGACAAACAACCGAGAGTATTGTTCTCACGAGAAAGCTTCTCAAAAACTAAATAAAAGTTGCCCTTCGAATACGGGACAAAACTGCAGGTCCCTTCCATTCGTGCAAAATGAGCTGTTGCGCCAAATTTATATACGTTTACATATATAGACTTGGACACCATTTTTAAAATTTACTCAATTTGTATGTATTGTTCCATAGGGTATATTAAATTTGACACGTAGTTTGTTACATAGAAAAGTAGTGGAGATAAGTTCTACAAAGTATACACAGAAGAAGAAGAAAAAAATCGGACGGTCTTATACATTGCAGTCGTCTCACACCTTATACGTTTAGAAGAATTGTTGCTTCCTCGTTAATAGGTTCCTGGAGACTCTTCTCGTGTGCTTTGGCCCTAGTGTTGATTTCTTCAAGAATAGTAGGAATCCCTAGGTCCCGAAGGAGGTCGCTGTTTCTGATGTACTATGGAGCGTTCACAATACTTCGAAGAACTTTATTCTCGAATCGTTGGATGACTGCAATATTAGTCTGGCTGGCACATCCCCAGAGTTGAGCGCCATAGTTCCACACTAGTTTTAGGATCTGGTTATATAAAAGAATTTTATTATTAATTGATAGTCCTGACTTCCTGCCTATAAGCCATTCTAATTTTCGCCGTTTAATATCTAACTCTTGTCTTTTCATTTTAATATGCTCTTTCCAACGAAGCTTGGCATCTAGAGTCATACCTAGATACTTCGCTGTATTAGCGTAAGGTATTGTCGTGTCTGATATTGCTATGGGGGAGTACGAGATAGACTTATTTGTGAAGCCAATATGTACAGATTTGCTCGAACTTAGTTTTATACGCCATCTTTGAGTCCACCTGATAATTTGGTCTGTAGCAGCTTGTTTGTTTGCTTCGATTCTAGCGTTGTATCTCCCACTGCTAAGACTGCCGTGTCGTCTGCAAAAGTTGCAGTTTTGGTGTAGGGCGTTGTAGGTAGGTCTTTAGTATAAAGGAGGTATAACAGAGGTCCGAGGACGCTTCCTTGAGGAACTCCGGCTTCGATCTGCATTAGCTTAGAGTAGTAGTTTTCTTGTTTTGTACGAAAGTAACGCGATGTTAAATAAGACTCCATTAGGTGGAAGTACTGTTCTGGCAGGTACACTTTTAGTTTATTGAGAAGTCCTTCATGCCATACTCTATTGAAAGCTACGTCTAAAAAGATTGCAGAGCATACTTTTTTTTTTCTTCTAGTGCTCTTTCGATTTCAGATGTTATTCTGTCGACTTGTTCTATCGTGGAGTGTTTGCTTCGAAAGCCAAACTGATGATTTGGGATTAAATTTCTTGATTCTACGATTGGTTTGAGATGCTTAAAAATCAATCTTTCAAACAACTTTGATGTTGACGGAAGTAGCGATATTGGCCTATATGAGGATAGCTCGTGAGGGTCTTTACCTGGTTTAGAGATCATAATCACGTCAGCTACTTTCCAGACGCTTGGTACATATTCAAGGCTAATTATTTTATTTATTAACCGTAAGAGTTTCACTAACCCTTTGTTTGGCAGTCGCTTCAGGACTTCCGCAGTGATCAGGTCAAAACCTGGAGCTTTTTTGTCTTTTAATCGCCTTATCTCATATTTTAACTCGTGCATTTTAATGGGAGCAATCATAGAACTAGTACTTTCATTGAGATTTAGAAGCTCATCACAGGAAGCATCAGTGGGCTTAAAGGTATTCGCCAGGTGGTCGGCAAAAACAATCGCTTTTTCCTGATTGCTTTTAGCCCATTGCCCATTACTGCATCTTATTGGAGGAATATGATTTGTTGGTCGCTTAAGATATTTTGTACTTTTCCAAAGTGAATATTCAGTGCTCTTGTCAGCAGTAAGCTCTGAGAGATATATTTTCATCGTCTCATTTCGGATTAGCTTTATCTCAAGTTTAAGATCTTGTGTGGCCTTGTTTAGTCTCGTTTTGTCGGAGGTAGATCGAGTTTGTTGCCACCTTCGCCGAAGTTTTCTTTTGTTTATTATAAGCTACTTAATTTCTTTTGGATAATTGCTACCGACCGTTTTGCTCTTTGTTGGAGGAGTACAGCTCCAAGCTGCAAATTGGATTAGTTGGATGAAAGCATTTGCTTCGTTTTCCAGCTGGTCTGCCGTCTCAATAGGCGTACTAATATTGACTTTATCCTGAAGGATTTGTTTAAAACTAAGGCAATCTGTGAATTTATTTGAAAGGTATGGACTTTCTTCTTTAACTATAACAGTTTCACTGAGTGTCCGGTATATTGATGAGTGGTCCGAGTCGAGATCGAAATATAAAATAAAGTTCCTTGACAATTTATTTATGACAAAAAAGTCAGCCAGATCTGGAATTTTGTTAACGTCCGTCCGGCAGTATGTAGGCTTACCAGTAGATACAAATTCACACCCTGTTTTTTAAGCTGCATCGTAGAGTTCACGAACGAGGTTAGAATTGTAATAGTCAGGAACGACAAGTGGGCCTCCTAATAACCTGCTATGCCTGTATCAAAAATGACCTACCTACATATTTTTGGATATAATGCAGAACAGTAGCAGAGGTTCATATCAGTCACCCCTAATACTCTTACGCATCTAGTACCTTCACAGTCCATTAAGACAACCAGGGTTCGATTGAATCGGTCACCCCATTCAGCAACATCAGACATATTGAGATCTCTCAGTCCACATCTAACCTGAGGTAACTTAAGCTTACTTTAGGTACCCGGTAAATTCCAATTGTCAACCACATGGTATCGCAATGGATCTAACCTCTTTCCCAGTGTGTCCCGAATCGGCCAGGACAGCCACCACACTTAACTTAACCGAAAAAAGACAATTTAGAATGCATTTACAAAATATTTAGAAAAAAATTAAAACCCGTCTTGAGAGCCTTAACGTCTACAAGAGGCAAATGAGGAAAGACCAAAGAAGTAACTCTTTTGGTTAAATATTGAAAGTACGAGCGAAGCTGGAAGGGTTAGGAAGATGCTGTTTAGGTCTCCTGTAATACCCAGCTACCTCAGATATGTGGATGGAACTCTGACGACCTCTAGTAGAGACTTGCTAAACCTACTTCTGGATACTCCCTTCTCCGGAAACACAGCAGCGGATGACTTCAATGCCGAAACATTCAGATCAGAAGCGTTACAAATGTCAGAGAAAATTGTAAACGATTGAAAGCTCTCGTGGGCGGTGAAAGGTTTCCTTCGATACAAATCGGCAGGATCCAAGAGAGTTATTACAGTGGAGATGCAATATTCCCTGGTTGATTAAACTTTTCTGATCCTGCCGGGATAATGGTTGCATACTTAAACTTTGGAGAGAGGTAAGATCACTTTCGATTGGTTCCATGTTGTACTACCTCCTTGAACTTATAGGTAACTGAGCACTGCCAATATTATACAATATGGCATGACTTAGAGTCGTTCTTCATCCTTTTTAACTGATGAATTCCATTAGAAGCATACATGAATTCCATTAGAAGCATACATTTCCACCTCTATCAGTCCTCGTTTGTGGAAATTGTTAAAATTGTTCATCGTTCTTATATTATCACATTCCAAAGTGCATTACCCATGGTAAATGATGGAGTCATTCGTCAGTAATAATTGTTATAATTTAAATTCACTTGTGACTTTTACTGCCTCTATAACCCGATTTGCCGGATTTCAACCGGCTTAAATCACTTCCATTGATCATCCGTAGTTCGAATGTTTTCCCCGGCGGAAACATTGTCAGGAATTACTTTACGAGGTGTAAGGTTATAGTAATGTTTCACTATTGAGTGTTAAAACTCGCGTTACTCAGGCGTTCTAGGGGTCTAAGATCGCTTACCGCAGTCCAGTTTTCTTCACTGAAGATCATGAGGCTAACTATGTTTTCTGTAGTCGGCCATTCACCAAACTTGTTTCGCAGTACGGCTCTCCCATTTTTGTAACGTGTACATTGAAAAAATACGAGTTCTACATTCTCCGAAACATTATCGCAGCAAGGAAGTAAAAGGGGTACTCCCTGTAGCAGCCATTACCCGTTGTAGATGTAGATATATGGTTGGTGAAGTGCAAGTGCACTGCCTATATTAGATCTATTGCGTTCCCCAAACTAGGGCTCTAGTCGATGACGCGATCGATTTATTTGTAGAGCACTTCCCCTAATCCAACAGCTTTGGTGAACCGGAGTATTTTAAGTGGATCCAGCGAAAGTACTCGTACATCCATCACTGATAGAAGGTAGGGTCTTAAATAACATCCTCCTTTGTGGATAAGTACTCGCATTCCATAAGAAGGTGTGCTGGTGTTTCCGCGGACTACCTGCATAGTCTGCAGTGTCCATTCCCTTCTATTCCCAGTTTTCTAGGAATAGAAGGGAATGACTTGTGCAATCGATTCCTGCTAGCCCTTAGGCAGGTTCTGCTTCTTTTTTGGTTGCAATTTCTCAGAATTTTTTTCGTCTGTCTCAATTGGGTGATATTATCTTAATCCTTGGCCCATCTGCTCTCTTCTCCTTTTTTTCAATTCCTCACCGTATTTTGTGTGGTTCTATACCACAAAAGAGTTCTGGTTCAAGAAATAGGGTGTCTGAGTCATTTCTTGCTAGTTTATCAGCTGCGTCATTTCCCTCCACTCCTACATGTCCTGGTACCCAGTAGAGAGTTATTTTATTAGTCCAACCTAGTCTGTTGATCTTGGTGAGGGACCCCCACACTAGTCTTGATCTGATCTTATGTGAATTCAGTGCCTTGATTGCGCCTTGGCTATCTGACAGCATTGCGAGTTCCTGTTCGCGATATTAAAGTTGAATTGGACGCATCTTTCGATCGCGTGAACCTACAACTGTATGCAGCTTGTAACTCATCCGAGTAGCAGTCTTCTATTTTTGCTTAGTCCTCCGATGTTGTCCATAAGCCTTGGGAGCACTTCGAAGATTCTTGATGAGTTTTCCAAGTATTGCTTGTAGGTTAGTCGACCATCACTCCTAAGTATTTGAGGGATGGTACTTCTTGATTCCATCGTCGAAATCATAATAGAGAACCCTGTCTGTCAAATAGCTCAAAATATTTTTTAAAAGATATGCCTATACATTCTGTACATGCCTTGCGAATTCGCTGAATTGAACGCATTTTGTATGTCTAGCTTTACTACGGCGCAGTATTTTTTAGTTCTTCGTCTCCAACCTTTGTCCTCTATAGTGGCTTAGGATCTGCTTGTTCTCATGTTGATGGCATCTACTGTTGATCGCGACTTACGAAAACTGAACTGGTATTCTGCAAGACCATCCGCTGCTTCCATGGTAGACTGAAGTCTATTGTATGTAACTCGTTTGAGTATTTTTCCTATCATGTCGTGCAGAGAGGTCATTTGGTGGTCTGCAGCAGTGTTAATTGTCCTTTGTCATTTGTAGCTGTTGTAGCTAATCGAGCAAGAAGGGTGTCCACTATTCTGCGGAGTAAAACCGAGCACGTAAGCGTTTGTGCGCAGGAAGCCTTAAGTATCGTCGTTAGAATGTTGTACGCCTTATGACCCAGGCCCATAGAATCCGTTGATCCATTGATCCGTCGTTCCGTTGAATTTTTAATTGACAGCTAGATAGAAAACACGCATTCTCATGGAGGATGGCCCATAGCCAACGGATAAGTCCACGGCGACGGATAAAGTAGGTTTACTTGCTACTTTTTTCGTCCGTTGATCCGTTGACAGTTTCACACATTCACGCATTGAAGTTTCACACATTCACATATTGAAGTTCATGCGTTTACAAATTGAGAGTAATCACAGTCATTGGTGGACGCATTGTGAGAATGTTTGAATATAAAAGTTGAATATAAAAATACTGCAATGCAATATAAATATTCCATTTTCGTATTTTTGAGAGAAGCTAATGGTCACACTGGTCATAGCTAACTTCAGTCGAGCTCGTGCTTCTTGCTATATCTCTCGTAGCTATAGGTTGCTTTTGGCATTCTGTTACCGTTAATAGGTTCTTCGAGCCCGATGACACATCAATTTAATTAAGCGATCTCGCGATTCCACGAATACTCGTATTCCGTAGGTCAGTGGTCAGTGGTGACGTACTTTTCAAGTGATAAGTTCAGTCACGTTTTGTAAGATCCTCCACAAGTGGATGATGAGTGATGCCAAGTAATTATTTTTCCACGTGAATTCTAAGAATTCTTCTTTCAAAAATATTCCATTCCAGACCAAAACAATAATTAATAATGCAGGCAACGTCATAATGATGCAACGCTCACGAATCAATAATAACAATTTTATTAAAAAAAAAAAACAATATTATACGTGTGGCATGTACTCGTAAAGGAGTATGCGGTTAACCGCAAATTATTCACAACATCGAAGATGAATGGGTCACCCTCTACCACGTTGCTTTAATAACTTCTATCGCCAGCATCTTGGTGGTAAAAGAAAACGAAGCTTTTGATGTTCATTAGTTCTGAGTTTGTTACGGAAATTTACCACATTTAGCACTTATGTAGGCAGAGCTAGTGTTATGACTTCTATTAGTCCAAATATTGCTTGAATCGGTCGTTAAATGGATCTGTGGGATACTTCTAGACAGAGTGATGGCTGGCTGGCCTCAAGGCATGGTTGGTAAATCGCATATTGAGGTTCTTGTCAGAACTGTCACAAGCTCTGTCAGTCATTTATGCTTTAGAAATCGTTATAACATTAAAATTGTCTTCTAGTGCGATCCGTAGATTCTAGCTACAGTAACTGCAAAGCTCTTTCTGTACAAAATAACTAAGGAATGTACAATGAAAATCACTTCATAGATTGACGTCTGTAATTAGTATTCTCATTCCGCAGATAAATTGACATTTGTAGCCCAAAATTGTACATCATCAAAAGCAATTTGTAAGCTTAATAGTGTATGAAGGGGTGTAATTAAGATAATAAACTTTACAAGTATGCAGGCGTGGCATTAGAGAGGTAAATCTTTTTTTTTTTTTTTATTTCTTTGAATTAATGTTTGATATTTAGACGTTAATGGGTCTTAGTCCCGACCTCAATTGAGGGTAATAAGTGGGACTCAAAGTGATTTGTAGGGTACTAGTGACTTTTTATGGTAATCACTCTTTTGAGATATTAATGAAACCAAGACCATCCTTGTCTGTATCTTACCTGTCTTCATGTGTTCATTGGAACCACTGTTTACGTATTTCATTAGGCTGTGATGCAATGCGAGACTGTGAAAAAAAATGTTGCTTAGCTGGTATACGTTGCAATTTTAGGCGTCACAGTCAGTGGGTGGTATATTCACCATAGCAAATTTTAATTAAATTAACCAATGACGTAATGTGCTATATAATACGTTATTTTACAATTCGTCAATCAAGAATGCAGTTGCAGTAGATGCAGTAGAGGAAGTAAGCTAATCATCGACAAGCTTTCTATGCAATCAAATCATTTGTTGATGTGATTGTCTGTCGCGTACAGGTATACAATGTGGAACGTGACTGAAAGCTTGCGGTAAGGTGCCCTGAGAACCAGTATAAGGGTATTAATAATCCCTTTGGAGCGCGCAAATAGCTTGATGGCCCGATCGATTGAAATATACAGAGGTCCCGAGGTCGATAAAAGTGTTAACCCCTTAAGAGGGGTAAAACACAAGTTAAGTAGCAACCCAAAAATGCTTACAAAATAAACCAATTATGCAGAGGTCTCAGAAAATTTATAAAGCCTTCAGAAGCCGCTACCGAGAACCATAAATATATGCCGCACACTTAAGCCACTGACTAGTTATTAGCAAGCTCTCTCCGCTCCACCGGTTGGATTAGCAAGAGATTACCAAATCTTAGCTGACCGAAGAAGGCAAAGAAGAGAAGCTACGATTCCACTGCGTAAGTGCCTACACGCCATTTGGGCGTGGCCACACCTGTTTAAAAAAAAAAGCATCTAGCCAGTTAACAGCTTGATGAACATGACTTCGGCTTCGAAAACAATGCATTGGATTTGAAGGTTAAATGAGAGATAGGAGGAGCTGGCTCCGAGAACACTACCGCGTGTGCTTGTTTCCCTGAGGATGTATGCACTTACCATGGCAACCGTTACATGTTTCAATATTAGTCGCTCTTCACTTAGATCCTTTAAAACCTCGGGGGACAAAGTGTATCAAACACGCCTGCGCGCCATCTTGTTCGGAGTTCTGCACGCGTTTGAGTTGCCTCCAACTCATTCCTTAATAACTCGATTCCTCCTCAACTGTTCTGCCACGTTCGTGTAAGACGTCCCGATATTCTGTCTGCCTGGATGAGCGGATTCTACTCCAGATATCGTAATGGAGTAATATTCGCGCCATAAGGTGTGTCCAATCCGCTGCCACTTTCTCCTTCATATAGTAATGGTTATAGGTTCTTGGACCGTTCTCATATAAAGTTGCTCGTTAGAGATACAGTTCGGCCAAAAAATCCTCAAGATGATTTTTAAACATTAGTTTATGAAGACTTGCAGCTTGCGCGTGTTAATGGTTCCCACCTTCCAAGTACTGCACCCACGTTAGAACGGAACAGCCGCAGCTTGGTTCTTAAGCTGATAACATTGTTTCTCTAGATTTTGGATAGCATTCCGAATACATCCAGTTTAGTGCCACCGCGATTACCCGAGTCCACATTTCCTAAATATAGAAAGTTGTCAACTTTCTCAACTTCCTGTCCGGCATGTTAAGTTGAGCACGGCTGTTAGAAGTGCTCAGAGCTTTCGTTTTGGCTGTGTTTATTTTTAGCCCCACTTTGTTTGCTCAGCTTCTAGATTGTGGGCCATCAAATGAAAGTTCATTATCCGATGTAAAAGGAGACAAACATCGTCAGCGTAATCTAGGTGTTTAAGTTATGATGGCATAGTCCAACGAATTCCATAGTTGCCTTCCATCAATGCTGCACATCGCTGATAACCACCAAGAATAAAAGTGGTGGCAGTATGCACCATGGACGTACTCCACTTTGGACTTCAAAATCCTCCGACACCTTACCATTGTGTAAGATGTGATACTCACCACCCTCGTATTTAGTCTTGATAATACCTAGAATATTTTCTGGGATGCCTGTCCTGTCTCAATATTAAGTAGCTACTAACTGCTTGCAAATCGAGATTAACTGCATGATAACATGAGCGACTGATAAAATTGTGGCCGAGATTCGTACAAACAACAAATCAACGCTTTTATATGTGCTGACGCATGTCACCTAGTCTGTCGCGATGATTCTAGATACTGTGTTAGCATGTTGCTTTCCTAGTCTAAGCAATTTCTTATTTACTGTCACATTAGCCCTTGGGGTATCGCTTTGCATGTTTTTTTTTTTTTTGCCTAGGGGGTAGTGGAAAAACGCTAATGCGCACGAGAAACAGTCCCGCTCTATTTCAAGTAGTGTGAGACTCTACTCACTAATAAACCATTTTTAACCCCTTTTCAACCTAACACAACTGTCGTTTTCTTTCCCCTCTGGGGACCGGCTTTTTCACATTTTTCTTCTGTTGCGGGCTATCTTATATCTTGCCGGTAAGGTTTTCATCAAATTAGTAAACTTACTGCGGGTACATTTACTTCCTCCTCTCTCTTTTTCGATCTGAGTACCGTCTCAATGAATAAAGATATTTTATTCCACGTGTCGATACTCGAGACCATCTTGTTTACGGCATTTTCTGGTGTAAAGGTGCCTATCTCTGACTCTAGGCTATTTCCTTCTGCTGTCCACCTGTTACAGATGAAAAAGGTGTGATACGCATCGTCTTCCAGAGAGTCTCCGTTTTGGCAGCCTGCGCTCTCTACTTTTCTCATCTTGTGGAGGTACCGGTTGAAGTAACCATGTCCGGTTAGGAACTGGGTGATACAATAATTCACTTCACCGTGCTTCCGCTCCTTCCATGCAGCAACGTGTCTGATCAACCGGTAGGTCCACCTACCCCTCGTTTCGGCGTTCCATCTGTTTTGCCACTTCTGCTTCGAGAGTTGCTTCGCTTCTGTAGCTGCTGTTGCTGAGCCTACTTCCGCCTTCTTGTCGTGGACGTACTTCCTTGCTGCTGCTAGGAGATCACTTCTGCGACTACTAGGGCTGCTGGCTCCGACACTGTTCCGTGTAAACTCGTTTTACGAAGGGCTCCTATACGTTGCACTGCGGCTACTTTCTTCTTGTATATCTCCTTCTTGAGTGCGTCAGCCCAGATCTCGGAGATGTGCAGGAGTATTGAGTGCGTAATCGACATCAGGAGTCTTCTTTTACGTGCCGTGGGACCTCCTATGTTCGCCATCAGTCTGCTTAGCAATAGGCATGTTTTCTTGGCTCTTTCGGATACGAACTTAATTTGTTTCCAGAACGTGAGCTTCTTATCTATCCTAACTCCTAGGTATTTTACTGCTTCCTTAGTGTACCATATATGACTTCCAAACGATTATTGTGGATATCCGCTTCCTCTGAGGTCAAATAGGCGAACCCCACAGGCGGATCAGTAGAAATGCGGTGAAGTGGGAGGGTTATGATCCCTTATTTTCGGATCGTAACCTCGCTGATAAAAGGAAGAAGAAGAAGAAGATCCGCTTCCTCGTCAGCAGCACCATCTCTGTTTTCTCCACTACCAAGGTGATCCTCCATCGAATTGTGCACCCATCTCATGACTTGATTTAGCCTTCTCTTAGCGTCTTCGGTGTCTCGTGTGGTGGTCACTGCAGCGATGTCTTCTGCATAGCCGGCCAGGAAAGTGTTTTCGGGCATCTCCATGCAAAGAATTCCATCGTAGGAGATGCTCAATTAATCTGGTCCCAAAATTGAGCCCTGCGTTGCTCCGGCCGTTATTTCTTTCCTGTGGGGTCCTTCTGTGGTGTCATATATTAGCTCTCTGTCGCTAAGGTAGTCCCTTATCACTCGTCGAAGATACTGTGGTATCCGAAAATTTATTTTCAGGGGGTTCAGCATGTCGCACCATCTGGCCGAGTTAAAGTCATTTCTTACGTCGAGTGTTGCCAACACAACAACTTTCCTTGAGTAGTGGCTGCACTGCTGGGTTACTTGGGCAGCCTTAACCACCTTTTCCACAGCACCTATTGTAGAATGACCTTTTCTGAACCCATGATGCCTTTCAGATAGGTCACCTGCTCTCTCCACTGCTACTGGGTGTCGAGGCTTCAGCATTCTCTCGAGGAGTTTTCCTGCAGTGTCTAGCATACACAGGGGTCTGTACGCTAACATGTAGCCATGCATAATATTGCACTGATAATGGTTGTATCCACTTTAACTTCACAGACGCTAGTTTTGTGATGCTAGATATGTGGCAGTACCATTTAACACTACCACAAATTTGCATGGGCTCCTTAGATCGTCTCCACAACACACATCTTTGAGCAGTAGATAGAAAAGCGGCGAAGAAGATTTCTTAAGCATTAATGTCGGCTAAACTTGTCTTCCTCCACAGCAAGTTTTTCTGTAGGTCCACCTTTAATGATTAAGATTGGTCAGATCTCTGAAGGTGTTAGATATTTGCGTTCTCAGTGATCTTGTTCAAACAAGATGGTACTATTATGTTATCATATGTTGGCTCTAGTTGTTATTCGAGTTCGAATCCCAGAAAACACCAAAAAGTTTTTTAACGGTCCCACCTCTCGCGAACGTCTGACAAACATCCGAGAGTATTATTGTCACGAAAAAACTTCTCAAATCGCCGTTCGGGTATGGCACTAAACTGTAGGTCCCTTCCATTCGTGTGAAAAATATAACGCACACAACATGAGTGGTTGCGAGAAGCTAGGCCCTGGCACTTTTTTATTTATTTATTTTTTTAGTTGTTATTCGTATGGAATAGAAGAAAAAAAAGTTCACAAAAGAATTAAACCGTGTGAAACTCCTGCTTCTACAGTAAAGGCGTCAGAAGACATACTAACGAACATTACTTGCATTGATCTGCCCTGAAGATAAATTTCTGCAGAGCTATTTGTATAGTTCATAGAAACTGATCATGTTGCTCGGTGGTTCTCGTCCGTGCCTTCAAAGCCATTCCTCTGTTTATTGGAATAATATACTATTTAGTTTTGCGAGAGAATTTTTTTTACTTTTTCCAGCATAGTTGGAAGACCTTTTGGTGTAAAGCGCCACTGAAAACAGATATTTCTTCAGGCGCATATTTTTTGAGGACCGGTCCAGTTGCTTTTGCAATCCAATTGTTTAGGGACACACCGAGTGTCACCTGTCATCATTCTAGCATATTTGATGGCTCCCTTTATGCCGAAGTGACCTATGCTAGATCTTTTGAGCAGCTTTGCATTTTATTGCTTTACTTAAGTTTTCACACCACGAATTATCCTTGCTACCAAATATGGGCTTATTCTACTATTAAACGCACTTTTGCAGTCATCGACTATGCTTTTGTTTTTCATTCAATCCTCATGCTTGTGGACTAGTGACCATCAATATACTCTTACATTCCTCAAAGTTATACAGTCCTTTAATTAATGACACTATTAGCCTAGAACTTATACAGCCAACTCTGCTATTGCTTCCAGAAGTTGACATCCTGAAGATCTAAAGTCGGTATGTCGCACCCACCCATTTCTGATCAAAATTATATTTAGGCTTTTTGGAAAGTTGAATTTTTCAACATGTGTGTTCAGCTGACATCGTATTTCGTTCCATTTAACCTAGCTGTGCGATGATAGCTTCTTTTTCCCTCATTTAGATCGAAACTGGTTGTTTTCGTAACAAAAACTCTTTCTTAACGTATTTACATGGCAGTGGTCCATTAAATACAAAAGCCATGTACACATTCCACCTAGCTAAGTATTCTTGATCTACGCCATGTTCTCTTGCAATAACAAGTCAAGCCTGATGCATTATATCCGCATACAAGGCAAGCAAATTCCAGAAAAAAAAAATCATCTCCGCCGCTATTTACAGTAGAAATGACAAGTCTCAATGCTGTTTCCAGCAAGTCAATCAGTCGTCATTTAACTAAAAACTTACAAACATTTGTGTACAAAATATGTCATAATACCGATGAATAATGCATGACTAGTTCAAGATTTCCCTACAAAGCCCCTACAGCGGGTATACCACGAAAATGCGTCCATTAATCGACATTTAAACTACTAACCGTCGCCATGAGTACATAGAGTACACAAAATCAACAACGAAATGTAAGAAAACAAACGAAAAGCACCACGACGAAGATGAATCAAAATCAAAAGTCATTACATCGTAAGGTAAGGTAGTTTACTTACAAGGACAACGCGTCAGCCTTCACTAGATGGAACAACCCATGATTGTAATCAGTGGCCACAGAACGTCTGATTTCCTGCGTCGAAACCGGTCTTCACGCATCCATTTAAGTCTTGTTTTAGGCTTATAGCCTAGCCTTGACTCGTGTTAAACAGAAAAAAAAAAAAACGATTTTCTTAATGCGCTTGACATGTCTACCCTCAATTTGAGATGACGAATCACATGCACAGGGCCGGTCGGCTTCCTATCTCTACCTACGATGAATCGGTCGGTCGTCTTTCTAAACGTGTATGCTTAAGTCATTAACATACAACAAAAATAAGTTCCAAAAAAAATAAAAAAAATAAAACACCAACAACAACATCCAAAAAGTGGGTCAATGTTTCTCGAAAATCTTATGAAATCCGTTTCGTGTTGTGTGTATCTTTCGATGGTGTATGTGTATCTATGACCCAGCATTCAAATGAAAAGGAAAGTGATCACAATATTCGAAGATAGATGGGAATTGATGATGCCTCAAAGCGTTCAATGAACCTTAACACTCGTATACAAGCCGAACAAGTGCACTTAACCAGGTGGCTTCTAAAGCTACATCAATTGTAACACTTCAGATTCACCTTGAACACGGGGGTGGGGGGACCTAATAAAATGGTAACAAACACCAGAGTCTGAAGAGCAGAGCGAGATGAGTAGAGATGAAACTCGAAAGGAAGTCATGACCATGTCAAAGCCATGCAGTGCGTTGCCCCAACGCGCCGAGTTGAACTAATGAATTTCATAAACATGCCGCCGAACAAAACATGGTAATTTGATTAGTTTCTTGGTTTTTTTTTTTTTTTTTGGTTTTGAAAAGTTACTACTCTCAGATCTGGGTCACGACCATGTTGTCGTCATGTATGTAGTTTTGTGTGATGCAGCCGAAATGTGATTTTTGGATCTACAGATGCATGTCATCTGGTCTTGGAAGCGACTTAAGTATGATTGATTAGAAATTTTTGTTGTTTTTGTTGTTGCTGGGTTGTTACTCTGCACTTTGGAGAGCTTAGAGAATACTGCGAGATCAGATTTTGTTTCGAGTTTCAAATGGAGAGTGGCTTTCGAATTGCACTCTACCTGGGATGGCAGAGGCAGACAGACTATACGATTGTTTTCGGTGAGAGTTTGGGGACATGTAGAATTTCGTCATTTTCTCTTAAGTGGACACTGATGGATAGACGGGTGTATTTATTTTGAAATTCAACACAATTCACATGCATTGTCACTGAATAGGTTTTGAGATTTTTATTTTGAAGAGTGTAGACAGACAGGCAGTTGGAATGGCTACGAAACCGATGGTCTAATTAGGGAGTATGACATGTTTGGATAAGCTTTTGAGTTGCGTTCAGAAATTTGATATTTTGTTTGTTTTGTCGAGTTTGACTAACAACGCTTATAAGAATCGCCCTCGATCTAAATCACTATCTCATATGTGACAAGAATAGCAGCTAGCCTGCCTAATGTCTATGTCCGAAAGTAGCTGATTCATTAATGTTTCATTTATAAAAGCGAACATTTAGATGGCAACTCAACTCTTAATTTATAAACCTTTCTCGAGAAAGGTGAATCTGAGCCACTGTCCCGAGATGTCTGCCTGTTAATTCTGCGTTCACATTGCTACAGATTAAGCTGTGTAACTGGTTTATTCTTTCCATTTATCCTAGTATCCAGATCTTTTTGGGGGGGAACCAGTACAATGTACACAAAATGATAGCCAAGCTGCTATCAAAGCCATTGCTTGGGTTACTATATCCTGCAAACTAGTACAATAATGCAGAAATGAGCTAGCCTCATCCAATTCAAGGTAAGCCTGATTTGGGTTCTAGAGCACAGTAAGGTTTATGAAACAAACCGGCTAGGCAAGTCTTAGCCCTCCAATGTTCACGTGCAGAATTAATCCACATTCCGCTGGGAGCAGTCAAGACAAAAATATCCTCAAACTTTCTTATTAAAGCCAACCTAAGGTTGTGGTGTAAAACGGTAGGACTTAGAGTGAACCCTACCAAAACCACTGTGATACCCTTCACCAAGAAAAGACAGTTAAAGCGTATGCAACCCATCCTGTTGGAAGGGATCAGAGTTGACCCGCAGAAACAGGTCAAGTATCTAGGTCTAACACTAGACAGCAAACTCCTCTGGAGAGAACATGTAGAAACTGTGGTAACTAAAGCCACCAGAGCACTTATGGTGTGCAAGAACATTTCAGGAAAGACCTGGGGTTGTAGCCCAGCCACACTGAGGTGGATGTACATGATGATAAAAAGACCCATCATAACTTACGGGGCAGTGGCATGAGTTAACGGAACTAGACTAACCACGACGAGGACATCCCTCAACAAAGTGCAAAGATTAGCCTGTATATGTATAACAGGAGACATGCGAACCTGTCCCACAGCAGCTCTAGAAGTGATCGTAGGGATACCTCCACTACACATAGTGCTAGAGTGAATGGCCAAGGAGACCATTTTAAGAATCAGCAAAGAGGGCATCGGGAAAGGAACATGCATCGCAAATAAAGAGCGAGTAACCCTATCCAAATCGGTGCCGCTTCTGGACTGGCCCAGAGATGATATGGTCAAGAAATACTGCTTTGAAAGGAAATTCGACTCAAAGCTGAGCAACAAAAGCGATTGGAGCAGCGAATCCGATAAATACCAACTCAAACAACACACAATTAAATGGTACACAGATGGATCGAAAACTTCTACTGGCACTGGGGCAGAAGTGTACGGGCCCAGGACTAGATACTCAGAATCACTCGGAGTATTCCCCAATATATTTCAGGCAGAAGTTCACGCGATCGAAAAATGCGCGCAATTCAACTTAGACAGGAAATATCGTGGGCAGGATATTGCGATACTATCAGACAGCCAAGCCGCTATTAAAGGACTGACCTCGCACGAGATCAGATCCAAACTGGTATGGGAATGTCTCACCAGGATCAACAAACTGGGAGAAACAAACAAAGTAACTCTCTACTGGGTACCAGGACATGTGGGAGTAGAGGGGAACGAAGCAGCTGAACTAGCTAGAAACGGATCAGACACGCCGTTCCTTGGACCAGAACCCTTCTGTGGGACAGGCCGCCACAAAATAAGGGAAGACTTAAGGAAAGAAGAAGAGAACAAATGGGCCAAACATTGGGATGCTATCCCCCAAATAAGACAGGCAAAGGAACTTCTGGGGAAATATAACCAGAAAAGAAACAAAGCCTGCCTAAAAGTTAGTAAGAATCGGCTTCGCATTTTGGCGGGCATATTAACAGGTCACTGCAGATTTAAGGAGCACCTTAGGAAACTGGGAATAGAGGGAGACGTACACTGCAGATTCTGCAGGGACTTCGCAGAAACACCAGCGCACCTTCTTATGGAATGCGAAGCACTGATCCACAAAACAAGGAATCACCTTGGTGCCTACCTCCTATCAGAAACGGATTTACCTTCGCTGGATCCTCTGAAGATACTCCGGTTTGCTGTAGCAGCTGGACTGGAGGAAGTGCTCTAGACCGAGTATATCATCAGCTAGAGTCTTAGTAAGGGGGGCACAATAGATCTTTTATAGGTCGCAGTGCACTTGCACCTCTTAATAATATACATCTATCTATCTAACCTGAGGTAAACTAGACTGACAAATTGTGTCATATCTAGAAAGACGTGGGCAAACTACAATAATGCTTTGAAACAGACGACTTCCTAAGCAGAATACGTAAAGACATCGCCAGAATAACACGATCACTACGGGACACTGGCCGATAGGAGACCATGCAGCTAGAGTAGGTATCCCATATAACATATACATATACCGCAGTTGCAATATCGCAACCGAAAAAGAGACCCTTACTCAGTATATATGCGCTTGTCTGGCAAAGGCTAGGTTCAGAAAACTATCTTAAACCCTTGTAGTACAATGGACTAGTTGCTGAGTGCTCCAATCGAGCGTTTCCTATCCCGACAAAAAAAAAAATCCTTAACCTTTCTTCAATTCACTAGAGGAGGTCTCAGGTCTGTCACTAATAGCTCTCTAGAATTCTACAGGTTGAATTTAGAGACTTCTCACCAGAATACCTCAACAGCCAGTTTATATGAGTTGTGGTACGGCAAATGCTCCTAGTGCTAATAGGGATTTTTTCACAGAATCGCCACTTCTATATATCTACCTACTATTGGTAATTTGAGCTGGAAGGAGATTAAGGGACTGTATACTACTGTCTACTACTAGCTTTGCCCTCAAACACTTTTATTAAGATTAGGCATCTAAAGATCTTGATATACTACGCAACCCGATGGTACAAGTACCCATCCACAGTTCTAGAGGATGTTTTTCCACCCTGGCTAGAGAAAGCTTTTTATCTGTCCTCTTCTGTATCTTCTCAGAGTAGACGGCCATTCCTATTACCAAACAGATTCTTTTCTGATATTTTGTTCACTTACGGAAGTCAGCAGTATGATTTTGATAGCGAAAGTTCTATTAGTGATTAAGGACATAACCACTTGATCGAATAAGAAGTTCGAAGATCCATGGAAGCTTTCACATCAAGGAAACCATCGTACAAAAAATAGAGCGCGACCGGCTTAGTTGGTATTGCCACGTTCAAAGAAGAGATCATTTGAACACTGTTAAAAAGGCAATATCAATGCACGTTCCAAAGACATCGCGATGTAGGAAAGGCAGGCCTATAAACGCCTGGATCAAACAAATGCGACGACATCGGCATTTCATTGGCCTCAGTAATCTAGTGATCCAAAATCGGCAGGCCTGCCGATATTTTCTGAGGTCAAATAGGCGAACCCCACAGGCGGATCAGTAGAAATGCGGTGAAGTGGGAGGGTTGTGATTCCTTGTTTTCGGATCATAGCCTCGCTGATAAAACGAAGAAGACATAACCACTGAAAAGTGAAACTAATTTCCTCATCACTCTGGTGAAAGTAATGTTGAGGACAACTTGGACTTCTTTTTAGCACTATTTACCACTGCATTTTTGCAATATAGCCAAAGAACTACAATACATCAGTTGGTTTGCGAATGGATCATGGATCAATAGATGCTGTGGAGTACATTTAGAGGATGTTTTAAAGCCCGGCTCCAAGCATGGGAAAATATTCAAGTCCTGGTCGAGCTTGTAAATTCTATAGGAGTAAAAGTTGTGCCGATGTGAAATATCTCTTTAGATAAATAGCTGTTAATGTTGGATATGTGTTTGCGTGTTTTTATGTCAGATTTTATCGTGATGCTAAGAAGATGCATGGACTCCTTACATTGGATTATTTGGTCGTCAATTTGATGTGGTATGGTAGATTGGTTCTTTCTTGAAAAGGCGGTGAACTAAGCTTTCTTCGTATTGAATCCGACCAAGTTAGTCTTTCCTCACTTCAAAATTGTCTGCAAATCATCATTTAATGGTAAATATTCTGCCTCTAGCAGGTTATTAATATGTAGTAGCAAAACAGTTGGTGAAAGTGTAGAACAGTGTGGAACTCCAGGGTTTACAGCAAAAATGTCGAAAGATATACCATCGACCACAACTTAAACAGATGTGTCCTAAGAAAGTCTTTAATCCATGTTGCGGTAATCCAGTAGGAAGCTAACTTGCTTAAAAGGACTTCATGCTACAGACTATCGGGCTCTTGATTTCCAATGTTGCTCGATGCCTGAGGTCCATACATGAGTTACGTAGCTCAGGAAGTCTCCGTTTGAACGGCGCTTATTAATCCGCTTCTCTTCAGATACTATGTGATTATTTCTGCATTGACGACTTTTTCGATCAAACGCAATGTGGTATAGCAGCTTATAATCCTGAAGGTAGTTTGACTGTTCGAGAGATCCAGAAAGAGCAACGACCAAAACCAAACTCACACGCCATCTGAAATGGAACAAGGAAAGGCGAATACTGAACTTAAAGTTGAAGCAACTGAAACTATATTGCTAACCAGCCCTGCAAAGTAATACCTAAGGGAAATCCCACGGGGGAGAGTGGTTAAAGTGTGTAGGGTTAGTACGTAGGCGTATTCCCGGGCTACTAGTATCTTTAGAAGATTACATGCTGACTTACTCGGATGTCAAAGCGCTAAACGTTACAACGAGTTCCTTTGCGGAATAATTTTGCTGCGAAAATTGACTACTTCTGAGATTTGCGCGGGGTCGTTGTCACATTTATAAGCTTGAGAACTTTTCGCGGGAAAAAATGTAGATGGAGGGAAGAATTATATTAAACAATCACTAAGCATACCATCTTTCTTATGGGGGGTATTGGGATATTGAATTTCTTTTCATAAAATAAGAACTTCAACACAAGTGCGGTCGGCACATTTTATCCAAATTCAACCCGGCCCCTGATGTTCATAATTCACTTGAACTATGTTATAGCTTCATCTTCTGTATGGTATGGTATGGTATGGTGCACCCTAGAGGGTACTTGCATGGGGTCCACTTGGTCCATAAGGATTCCTTATTATTTGTGATACCATTCCTAATTTGGTTGCCTCTCGGTTAGCCTTAAAACAAATCAGCCTGTACTCTTGGCGAAACATCTCGTGTTCCAGAATAGAACTTGCGCCAGATCCTATAGCTCTTATTATAAAAAATTAATAGTCTGTTTCCCATATAGCGGAAACGGCATATTTAAAGATTGGAACAATCACACAGTACGAGTAAGTGTTTTAAAGTTTCTATTTCAGCTGCATCATGATAGCCCTTGCAGTAATCAGGTGAGTTGTTGCGCAGTCTGGTGTCCATTGCACCTATCGGACAATCCCCAGATGGTGCATCTATCATGATGCCGGTTTCTGTTTTGTTAGTTGACAAAAGGCTTTTAGTCCTTTTTTCGTTCAGCGTTTGTCATAAGCTGGGAGATATGACACACTCGCCTCTGACTGTCCAGGAGATGTTGGTTCTTGCTCTTGCTTTAAGGTCTACGAGTATTTTACTTTTCAGCACACGAATGGGGATAGATACTGATGCATAGGTGGATTCTTCATTTCATTAATACCCGTTCCGTGCTATTTAGTTAGTTTGCTGCTTTGTTGCCTTTTATATTAGCATGTCCAGGACCCTAGCAGAGAGTGACTCAATGATTGTAGTGCATTCTGTTTATATTTTGTCAGCATGCGGAGACTGTTTTCGATCTGATTGTATCGCTGTATAGCCCCTTGAGTGCCGTTTGACTATCCACGAAGATTGTGACACCAGATGGGCTTAGTTTCTTTGCGTGTATCGTCTGTGCTGCTCTTTCAACGGCGAAGACTTCGACTTGGAACATACTATGTGACCCAGAAGTTCTATGAATCGTTGATATGAAGTAATTCACAGAAAACTCTAGCGCCGGTTCCCATGTCCGTTTTAGAGCTGTGAATGTAGAGTTTAAAATCCTGTGCTCTAATTAATGTTTTTGATTGCCACTCCCGCCTTCTGGAAAAAAGATTGTAGCATTTCTGGAAAAGGTACGACATAGTTGTTCTATCGAGATCAATTGATCTATATCTTTGAAATGCAGATCCATATTCAAAGGGACTCTAGATTAGGTTAGGTTAGAAAGAAGTGTACTTAGCTGCATCTCACGGGGGCCAAATGACCCATTGTGTTTCCCTTTTAGTTTGTGAAACCTGAGCTCTTTATAAATCGTATCATGTTCCAATGGAATTTGCACAGGATCACTTAGTTCGTCAAAAAACATGTTGTCTATATGGTGTAGGCGACAGTTTTGTTTATTTAGGCAGTCACACAATAAGCGCTTTCTATCTCTTCTGCATCTTGGCAGCTCCTGTAGTGGTCGGGTGAGTTGATGCCTAGTCTTAGTGCCATTTCCCCTATCGCACAGTGTCCTGTAAATGCACCTATCAACGTACGGACTTCTTTTTTGTACATTGCCAGCAGGCTTTTGGTTCTTCCTGCATTCAATACCGGCTCTAAGCTGGGAGATATGATACAGTCGCCTCTGGTAATCTATGCGAAGTTGATCGGCTCTCTTGTCGAATTGTCTTTTTAGTACTCCAGTAGGCACTTCTACTGATGTCTGGGTATATTCTTTATCTAATGCTGATCCCTTTCTGGCTAGTTCATCTGCTTTCTCATTCCCTTCTATATTGCTATTTCCGGGAACCAAGCACAGAGTTACATCGTGGTTATTGCATATACTGTTCAGATAATTTCGGCATCTGGAAACTGCTTTTAATCTAACTTTTTCGCTGTCTAGTGCTTTGATTGTCCTCGAAGATAGTAATCTTGGAAGGATTGAGTTTCTATCTGTGAAAAGTCTGTGCTACTCTTGCAATAACAAAGACTTCGGCTTGAAAGCTTCTGCAGTCGACCGGGAGTAGGAGCTTTGCTTCTCTGTGATTGGTTGTCTAAGACGAATCGTGCTTTTGGCAGACAAACTTCACATGAACTCATCCAGAGAGAGAAGAATAAGTATCATTTCCAACCCTACCTGAGGTGTTGGTCTCTGTGCTCCTCTAATGCTATGACATCCTAATCTTTGTACATTCATAAGATTATTGAGATAGCTAGCTTTGTCTGTTGCATTCCACCATACAATTGTACCAAAGGTAAGTTAGGGTCTTACGATCGCAGTAAGATCATTTATCGAAAGTTTTCTTGCACACGTGGAAAGCACTTCATCTTCTGTAAATAATGGACATTTTTTGCTTTTCCACGTCTGGATCCTTTTGTTAAAATGTCCTTGTCTCTCCAAAATATCTACATAGCAACAAACTCGACTTGCTTCATTAACTCTTTTCTTTTTCTTCTTTCAGCTATGGACTCCTGGGAGCATCAGGTTGTGGTAAAACAACGCTTCTCTCCTGCATTGTGGGGCGACGTCGCCTGGACTCCGGTGACATTTGCGTTCTTGGTGGCAAGCCCGGCACTCGTGGTTCCGGTGTGCCTGGTAAACGTGTCGGCTATATGCCCCAAGAGATCGCCCTCTACGGTGAATTTTCCATCAGAGAGACCATGATGTACTTCGGCTGGATCTTTGGCATGGAATCAAAAGAGATCAGGGAACGCCTGCAGTTTCTCTTGGATTTCCTCGATCTACCATCAGAGAAGCGATTGGTGAAGAACCTTAGTGGTGGTCAACAGCGACGTGTTTCCTTTGCTGTCGCACTAATGCACGACCCCGAACTGTTGATTCTGGACGAACCGACTGTAGGTGTTGATCCATTACTACGTCAGAGTATCTGGAATCATTTGGTTCACATCACAAAGGCTGGACAGAAAACGGTTATCATCACCACACATTACATCGAGGAGGCCAGACAAGCGCACACGGTAAGTGGATATAATTTTTTTTTTAATGGATTACGTGATGGGTAATGAGTCTGAGTCGGCATAGCATTGCATGGGCTATTTAATCATCTCGGAGGTTGCAATAATATTTGCTATTTGGAAGTAAAAAAAACAAAACAAAAATAATAGACCAATTAAACTGGTTGACTTTATGGCCTCTACGCAGGTGTTTTTCTTGAGTAAGTGCATATGTCGATTGCAATGCCCTTATTAGAAATCAGTGTCTCAGGGTTGAACTTAAAAAAAAAAAACCTTCACAAGGGCTACTTGAAAGTTGTTTACGGAAATATGTAGTAAGGAGGACATTTTTTTGCAACCGATCATCTGAAGGCGAATGCAGTCATTAGTCAGCAAAATTATGCGTCTTTATGTGTAGTTATTGCTGACATTGTACTGTAATTAGTATGTTGTGCGGAGGGTGGTCCCCCAGACTTATTATATCACCAAGGTCAGGGTATATGGAATTATCCACAACTTATGATTAAATTGAGAAATTTCAAGTTCTTTTCACGTACCATATCGCAAATGTTTACTGGAACGTGAACTGATTTCACTAGTGGAACGGAAGATGGGGTGACTACTTAAATGTTAATAATTTCATAATATAAGCGATTTTCATGTCTCAACGGCCGGCGCCTGTGTTCGTCTTGAAATGGACTTCTTCGAGAGGATTTTTAAAAACCCAATGACTCTCTTTGAAATATGAAGTTGTAGGTTTATATGAATCTTTTTATCTCAATCTTTAATCTTTCTAGATTCATGAGGTTGATAGCACTTTGAGTGCATTTGAACTCGAAAATAAAACTTGATACCTGAAAATGCGAATGTGCCCTAAGTGTACCCCCAACTTGATAGCTTCAAGGTTAGGTTAGGTTAGTGTCGCTGTTTGTATGAGTTCAGACACACTTAGACCAGTAGAAGTCCATTATGAAGCCATAAATCTTTCCATTTACCTACCCAGGGACTAAGTAAACCAACCGGAGCTTTTAATAAAGCGAATGATGCTCATGGCGCCTGAGGAAACCAGTTCGAGGTCATAAAAGAAGGAGCCCATAGATGAAGGAGTGTTTTTCGAGATAAGGCCGGATATGTGCAAAGGAGGTGAGCACTGGTTTCCTGCCCATTCTTCGTCTCTACAGCTCCTGTAGAGGTTAGGTTAGGCTAAATGGGGTTAGCTGCAACGAATGAGCGCAGCCTGCACTCGGATCTCAAACGGATCCATTCTACTCCCCTGACGTGGAGTTTCTTGGCTGAAGAATTGTAAAGAGAAGAAAACAAAAAAAAAAATTGCTGGTGTTCTGTGCTAGTGGAACGGCCTCCTCTGAACCACCCTGAAGAAGTTATAAATTTCATGATGGTGGTTGGTGGCTTTTCCGACAGGTCGCCCAGATGGTTGAGGAAATACTCTCCAAGGGCCGTCTTCCAGGTACTGCAGAGACTAGGGCATTTGCAGAGGAAGTGTTCCGTGTTCTCTGCAGAGTTCATCTGTACTTAGCCGCATTCTCTTCCGGTGGACCGCCAATAAGTTGTGGCTGGTAATGATACTTACGAGAAGCGCCAAGTTTTGTCTATTTTGAGTAAGGATGAGCTTGGTTTTCATTTGTCATGTTTTCTCCAAATGCTTCTGGAGACACGACATGAAGGGAGCGCTCTCCATCTTTCTTCTGCTTGTCGTTTGAAGTCAAGTGCTATATTTGATTTAACAAGTATTAAGGGAGGTAAGACTGAGCTTTGGCCCGTTGACAGGTCTTGTTTTGATCCCCTTCTTGTCAGTTTATCCGCCATCTCCTTCTCTGGAATTCCTTCGTGTCCTGTGACCCACCAGATTGTTACATGGTGGCTTTGGGTAAGCATGTTAAGCTCCTCGCGGCATCGTTCTATTAGCTTTGATTTTATAAGCGCGGATGAGATGGCCTTTATAGCAGCTTGACCATCTATGTAGATATCAATCTCATTCCTAGTAACAAGTTTCATGGATAGTTCTCATGCCGCCTCTGCTATCGCTAAGACTTCTGCCTTGAACACACTACAGTGGTTTGGAAGCCTTAGTGATATAGCAATATCAGGTTCCGCTGAGTAGATACCCGAACCCACTCCTTCGTTTGTTTTGGACCCGTCAGTAAAGACTGAAATACTATGCGGGTTAATGGCCCCACCGTCTTCCCAGTATTCCCTTGATGGGATGACCGTTTTGACGTTTAGGCTGAAGTCGGGGGGTGGCGGAAGATAGTCTGTGGTGGCGTCTAGGCGAGCCCATCTTGAGATGCTACGGTGGCCCGTCTGGCCCTTTCTCCCTAGGTTGGATTCTTTTAGGCGCAGGGCACTCATCGCGGCTAATTGCTTAACAAATAAGTCTACTGGAATCAGTGCAAGAACTGTTTTAAGTGCTGCGGTCGGGGTAGTTCTAATGGCGCCTTTGGTTGCTATGCAGGCAAGTCTCTAGATTTTAGTCAACTCTTTGAGATGCGTGTTTTTCTGCACCCATATGTACCCATATGTAAGAATGAGTCAGACTATGACTGAGTACATCCAATGAAGGATTTCTGGTTTGGCTCCCCAATTTTTACCAACAATTCTGCTGCAAGCATATGGTAGAACGCAATGTACGCTTTCTTTATTCTTTCATTTGTGTTATCTCTCCAGCTCAGTTTGCGGTCAGGTATACACCCAAGATACCGTGCTTTGTCCGAGACTTGGAGTGGAGTGGAGTGTCACCGAGTCGTAGGGGTTCGAAAGCTGGGATTGTTCTTTTGTTGGTGAAGAGGACCACCTCTGTTTTCGCTGGATTAACGTTTAATCTACATCTTCTCGCCCAGTTATGGAGGGTATTCACGGTCGATTGCAGAAGTTCGGTGATAGTGTCGAGAAATTTGCCGGACATAAGTAAGACGATGTCGCCTGCATAAGCCAACTTTTACTCCGCTGCGTCCTTATTTTAAAAGGATGTCATCTGAGTCCATAGTAGAGGAGATAGGACCCCTCCTTGCGGGGTTCCTCTAGAGGCCAGTGCATTTACTTGGCTATCACCCAGCCCCGAGTTCATGTGTCTTGCCTTGAGCATACATTCAATCCAGTCGGAGAGTGTGGAATCTACTCTGAGTCAGTCCAGTGATAATCTAATTGATCCGGCTTTCACATTGTTAAAGGCTCCCTCCACATCTGAAAAGGCCGCTTAAGTGAATTCTTTGTGGTAGAGTGATTGCTCGATTGTTACTACCACTTTGTGCAGGGCTGTTTCGACTGATCGGCACTTTGTGTAGGCATGTTGTGCTGGGGACATGTCCCTAGGGCTTAATTTGGAGCGAATGTGTAGATCAATTAGTCTTTCAAAAGTCTTCAACACGAATGAGGACAGGCTAATCGGCCTTTTGGGTTCGTGTGGGCTCCTGTAGAAGTCGTTAGAAAAGAGGCTCAACTTTTTCGCATAACCAGCCCAGCACTAAATTTCCAATTCCTAGGATAGATCTGTCTTGAAATATGACACGTTCAGCCATTTTCCCATCTGTGGTTGGTTCTGCTGCTAGCGTCTAGCTTTAGTAGATGTTAATATGTAGCGAGGGGCATACCCAGGGTCCGCCATTTCGATAGAACCCTTAGAGTCGTTCCTGTATGGCGAGCGTGTCAGCCTTGCAGTCATCCGAAATATCTCTATGGCCTGGCACACAGCATGGTTAGGTCAGGTTAGGTAGTTGGGTGCCTTGTGGCAAAAGTGTCACTGCTCACTTAGAATAACAGTTCGGGTCGATTGTGCCCAATTATTTAGCCCTGGAAACGTTTTAAAGAGAATCCGCTGCTACAACTACCCAGACGGTGAAATGAATCTCAGGAGCTCCGTCAGGTCTACATTGCTCAAGTCCTCCAGCTCCGAGAACAAGTAACTACCAAGAGTCCTCATTCTTCTGACGGATAGGGCAGGACAATCACACAGCAGGTGATTTTTTTTTCGTCCCTGCAACTTCTACAATAGTCGTTGTGCAGTAAACCGAGTCGTTCCGTGTGATTGCCAATGGCACAGTGACCAGTAGTTATGTCGGAAATGATCCGTGCGTTGTGACGACTAAATTTCACCAGAGAGGTTGATCTCTTCTTGCTAAAGGCTGGCTATAGCGCCCTAGCCGTTGTGCATGTGTTCAGATGAACCCAGCGTCTGTTTGCTCGACTGGTGGCTTCATCTTCTATTTTCTTCCGTAAGGAACTGATTGAGGTCACTTCAAAAGGGAGAGCCCGCGGTACATACAGCATCAACCCTTTCCTAGAGAATTCGTGAGCCCTTTCGTTTCCTTCGATATCTATATACCCTAATATCCAGTAGACGGTCACCGCATAGGCTCTAGATATCTCGTTTAAAAGTGATTTGCAGGTCCTCACAAGCCCCGATCTAAATACAGTAGAGTCCAGGGCCCTAACGGCTGCCTGGCTATCTATATAGACAGTGATTTTTTTACCAACGATATTACTCTCACGTATAATTTCTGCAGCCTGTATTATGGTTGTGACTTCGGCATAAAAGACGCTGCAGTCGTTGCTTATTCTAAAGGAGTAGTTCATTCCTAGGACTTCACAATAAACCCCGGCTCCCATGTCAACGTTCATCTTAGAAACGTCGGTATGGAAAGTCAGTTCCTTTTTGTTGATGGATCTTCGGTTTTTTCAGTTCATTCTGTAAGGAATTCTTGTAGCAAATCTCGTTCCGAATGCTAGCATCGTGCTTATGTGATCAGTTTCCATCAATCCGCTGGTGATCCCCCATCGGGACAAAATGCAGGCATGACAATCGGCCTTCTCTCAGACTTACAGCGTTTTTGGGCACCAGACTGCTACAGTATATGTATATCAAGCGGAATGAAACTAAGCATGGTTTCATTGCCACTGTTTTCGTTGTTCTCATTGATCCCATGACTCCAATGCACGCTGCCCTTTGGATTTTGGTGATGTTTGAAAGCTGGTATTGATTCTCAAGTACCATCCATCATACTAGTGAACCATATGTAGGAATGGGTCTTACAATCGCCCGCCTTGTATATGTAATTGAATATTGAACTGCTCCGTCATCTCTGTGAGAGAGAAACTGCAGTCTAAGGTGGACTTTGAAATGAAAGAGCACGATTCCAGGGACTTGATTGTCGTTTGACTGTCAGTAAAAATTGAAATATCCTTGACAGATATTGCATTACATGTCAACCAGAACAAGGCTTCCTTGATCGCCATGATTTTCGCCTGAAATACGCTACATTGATCTGGGAGGCGGAAAGAGATGCTCAGGTTGAGCTTTTCGGAGAAGACACCACCACTCATCCCACTTTTGGTCTTGGAGCCGTCTATGTAGAAGTGAACTGAACTACCATTCAATAGCTCGTCCTTAATTATTCTTAATTATATGTGCAGCAACTACATTTTATGATTGTTCCTATGTTCAATTTTATTTGTCTACGACTAGGTACTGTGTTCTAGGGACATCCACAACAGCGCTAACAAGCCAATACCAAGACAATGTGGTTTAATATACCCCGGTTATTCCACCTCCAATCTAACAATCCAGAATCGCCCCAAGTCTTTCACAGAACAGGACACTACGTCGTCTGTGGTGAAAGGATGATTCATTATAAGTTTGGTAAAGCTTAAATTTTGGGTCGAGTGAGGTACGCCAATACGCTCTCGTGATTATGCCAAAAACAAAATGACCCGCGTACTCTTAAGACTAAGACTAACCAGAGAACGCGTTCCCCTCAAATCATAGGCCGGCCACTGCATTCTGGCAGTGACGCACTTATTCAGATGGATCTGAATCTGGATGATCTGTTGACTTCGATAGTGGCTTCATCTCCGACGAGTTTATTTATAGAGCTAATAGGAATCTTCACACAGGGGAGGGGCTGGCCTGATACCCAGCATAGACTCACCTTGTTGGCTTGCCATTAAGAAGACCATTAAACATTTGAACGTTACTATTGCATTATCTGCAGAAGACCGGTAGGGCTTTGACATCGCCTAGCGGAACACTACCATTGCCGAGATGGCTAAGATGCTGTGTTCACCATTCGTAGGTTCGTCTCCTGCCTCTTGAAATAATGTTTTCTTCTTTGATCAATTCTCCAAAAATAATCATTCTTTACATTAAACATTTAGAAATACACACTTTCTTGACCCAAGGATAATATCTATTAATGAATTCCTTAGAATAAAGATGAAAATAATTTTCTAATTTCAGATTGGTCTAATGCGATCGGGAGATTTGCTTGCAGAAGAATCACCTAGTGTACTACTCTCCATGTACAAGTGTATTAGTCTTGAAGAAGTCTTCTTAAAATTATCCCGCATTCAAAGCCAAAAAGGAGAAGTAACACAAGTTAACTTTAGGTAAGTCCTTACAGGAAATGCACAAAAATGGAGTGATTTTTGTCAAGGCGGTTCTTGAATATTAATTTTTTTTTTTATTTTATTTTATTTATATTTCTTATTTTAGTAATAATATATCACTGCATACCATGGCATTCGGTAGTAAAAAGGATAATCCTAGTTCGAGTCAAGAAGGTGGTGTTGTCGGTCTCAACTACTATCCAACACAAAGTAAAGAAGTACTAATCAACGACACAAATGGATCCATTTATACGGTTTGTGTGGTTTTTTTTCTTCTTTTGTTCAGAAAGGTGGCAGTTTAGGGCTTTAGAGTTTTGAACTCTTATGAGTCTTCTTAATCATCCTTCTTCTTTCTAGAATTTGTGTCCTATATTTCTCTATTCTTCTTGGCATTGGGCAATCATACACATACAAAGTTTTCCTAGTTATTTATTTCTAAGGCAGACAAGAGTTTGCATATGTACATGTGTATGGTAGGAAATTCGAAGTTGTTTTTGAGCAAAGTGTTTAGTTGACTAATGTGACAGTGAGATATTAATTCCGTGAGCAAGGCTTTCCTTCACCTCCATCATACTCATCATACTCTGGTGTCCTCTGCAGAATAGCATTGTTGTCTAGGGGCACCCAAATTATATCTGCTTGTAGCAGTTCGATAAAATCGAATCTTTGAGTACTAGATTCTTGATTGGAACACTCCAGTCTAATTTTTTTTTACCCTTATCCTTTGGAGCTGCCGTAGAACATTACTTCCTTATCGCCAGTTTCGTTTCAGTTCCAAGGCTTCTCATTCTTATCACATGGGTTACTTAGGTTTAATCATTACAGCGTTCAGTCAGTGCCTATTGCTAGGACTGTCTGTATGTTTCACCACCTAAGCCTTTCAAAACCCTGATTTGAATGGCTTTTCCAACTACTGCCTCTAAAGGAGGTGTTTCTAGATCACCTAGTGCGATAGCCGTCTACTACCTAGACGAAATTTTTAACACGATTTTGGTTGCATTGATGTCTAGTTCTTATAAATTTTTAGTCTTTCTGTACATTGCTACAGAATATCAGCAAGAATTTGCAATACTTATGCATCAGCATGACCATCCTATTCCTCGTCTTGTTTGATTATCGAGTAGCTCTTTTGTGGTATTGGAAGTACCTCTTTTGTGAACAGCTTCTTGTTGAACTCACCCGAATGTTCTGATGCTTCACTATTGATACACAAATCCCATCAACCCCTTTCTTTGGCAGAGCCTTATTAAGGGCTTTGTATGGAAGGAATCAAATCTCAAATCTCAAATCGCCGTTCGGATTCGGCATTAAACTGTAGGTCCCTTCCATTCGTGTGAAAAATATAACGCACACAACATGAGTGGTTGCGAGAAGCTAGGCCCTGGCACTTTAAAGAGCTGTTGCGCCAAATATTTGTATTTGTATGGAAGGAAGGTACAATTTTCAACAACTATATTTTGCCTAGTAGAGCTGGTTATGTTTATTAAAAATATTGTAACCTCACAAAGCTTCTCCAAAGTTCTAGCATATAATATGTATGTCGCGGTGAAGAGTTAGCTAGCTAGGGTTAACAAGCTTATCACTATCCTAGATGCTTACTGCGTTTATGATCTCCTACCTTTCTCGTTCCCCAGGCGCTTTTGTGACCTTTTCTGGAATGAACACCCAGCAATTATCCCTATGGTGTTCCTGAAGCTATATTTAAACGCCGAAAGGAGGACAAATATACGAAAGATGCAATAGATGTGCGACAGTCAATACGCAGTTTGGTGAAATCTTATTTTTAGACTGATGCCACTCCGCACTGACTTGACAAACTAGATCAGCTAGTACGTACTTGATCGTTTCCCATAATGTAGTCTTCTGTGTTTCTAAGTCGTTCTTGACTCGATTGCGTGAGGTACGTTGACCACAAAACCCAGATCGATATGAGCTCGATGTAATTGAAAAATACTGCGAGATCACTATTTTCCTCTCCAAATTTACCCAACATTTTAGGGCTGCTTCCTTTGATAAATAAATTAAAGAAGGTCCCTCTAGCGTCTATATCTATAGCTTATTAGCGTGCTAAGAGATCACATACGAGTACATACCCTTTGAAGCACATCTCTTCATCTTTTCAACACAAAACTCATCCTTTCTTTGTATTAAAATTTCTCCACCTAAGCGCATGTCCCATCAAACTATCTTTTGAATTCTTTTTTCATAGTCTCATTCTCATAGCTGTTTACATTTTCTTTTTTTTTTGACAAAACCAACCCCAACCCTTTTGATCTCTTCAACATAGCTAAACCAGGAGAATTTCAATCCCCCTTCACCTTACAAGAAGCCAAGCGAAAGCCAAGGATCTGATTGTTATGCCGACTTATGCATGGTGAGTACACAGGAACCCTTCCCAAGTTTATTTCCTTATTTCCTTGATATCTCTCCCTCAGATTACATCGAAAGGAAAAATAAAAGCTCTTCTGACAAAGAACTTCCTCCGGATGTGGCGTAATGTCGGTGTGATGATGTTCATCTTCGTTCTACCTGTGATGCAAGTTATCCTCTTCTGCATGGCCATCGGACGTGATCCCCAAGGACTCAATCTTGCAGTGGTTAATGGTGAAATGAATGATACGGTACCGTCTATCTAACACTCATCACTTGATAGTGGTTATAATGAAATTTTATTTTCTCAGGAAACTTGCTACTGGGAGGACGAATGCCACTTTACGAATCTGAGTTGTCGATATCTAAGTCATCTGAACGCCAGCATAGTAAAACGATACTACTCGGATCTGGACACGGCACTATCAGCGGTACGAGCAGGCGACGCATGGGGTGCTGTTTACATCACGGAAAATTTCACAGACGCATTCACTGCCAGGGCAGCCTTAGGTAAGATGACACTTAAACTTTTTCCAGACGATATAACACCTAAGTCTCTTTCTAGGACGAGATTCTGACGAAGAAACCATCGAACAATCCGAAATCAAAGTCTGGCTTGACATGTCAAATCAACAAATCGGTGTCATGCTGAATCGGGACCTACAGCTAGCGTATCGAGATTTTGCAATGAAATTGCTCGAGCAGTGCGGTAGTAATCCCAAACTTGGCGATGTGCCAATACAATTTAGCGAACCCATCTATGGCACAATGAATCCATCATTTACCGATTTTGTTGCACCCGGAGTTATACTGACGTAAGTTGGCGCAACCCGTGCGCATACAGATAGTTTCCTGTTTTAATAATTGCGCACTGAAACGCACTTTAATTTTTCTAATTGTTTTAATTGAGGTAATTTTCTTTTACATTTCTATTTGCAGAATTGTGTTCTTTTTGGCTGTCGCACTGACGTCATCGGCTTTAATTATCGAACGAACTGAGGTGAGTAAAGTAATCAAGCGATAAATGCGTAAGGAAATGTGCTCGGAAAAATTTAGATAAGTGTTAATGGATTTCTTGAATGGGAGGAGTACAATTTAAAAATAATTTATTGTTTGTGTTTCCGTTCTATTTGTGGAATTGAAAGATCAACACGTGGCTATTTGAACGCGGATATCTTCTTAAATTATGGTGCCCGTTAGCGCATAAATGCTTACATGTACTTAGATTAGTTTAGGATATACTACTGCCTAGGAGAAGGAAAAGACTCTAAATCTTGTACAATTGTTGATCATCGGGTTTTGTACTTCAGTAGCTTGTTGTTAAATTTCCTCTTCAAAAAATATTGATGCCTGGGTTCAAAGGATAGAGAAAGACTTCTGTAAGAATTAGAACGACAGTCATTAAGCTACGATTCCAATGTTTCACAAAACGTCAAATGCTTAACGCTTTTTGGTGTCAAACGATGTCGCACGTTTTGTCAAACAGTGTAATCGGCTGCCAAGTGATTGTACCAAACAGTTCAACACCATTTGACACCGTTTGACCTTACTTACTTACTTAGGTAAGTAAGACTACAGTTCGGGGTGAACCTGGGTCTCAACCAACAAGCCTCTCCATTTAGTCCGGTCTTTAGCTAATTGCATCCAGTTGCGCACTCCAACTTGGTCGACGTCCCCTTGAACTTGTGTGCGCCACCTACGGTGAAGAGGTCCACTACTGCGTCGTCCCTCGGGGTTAGATTCGAACACTCTGCGGGCCGGAGCGTTGGTGTCCATTCGCTCTACATGTCCTAGTCATCTCAGACGTCCAATACGCAGTTTTTTGACTAGGTCGATGTCGCTCTCTATGTTGAATGGTTCATTCTGCCTGACAGCGGAATGTTGGTCTTTGTCGCCGTTACATTCTACAGAAGTAGTTTTTCCATATTTTCAGCACCGACTGTGATTCTACAACGAGGTTCACATTTTCATCTCTATAGGTTTCTGTACGGGTATTACTTCTCTGACTCGTTCTTTTTACCTTTTGGTAAAACTTCCGTACATTTTTCCTCTCGATATTCTCGAATGCGCGCTTCTCATGCTCTTCCTTCTTCTTTTGGAGAAGCCGAATTTCTTCCCGTCTCTTTTGCTCGTAGAGCTCACGAGCAGCTCTCGTCTTCCTTTACAGCGCCGCTTTGTATGCCTCTTGTGTTGCTGCATGCAATCGAAGGCATTCTTCGTCAAACCAGGGGCTTTGCGGTGGTGGGCGAGCGAGACCCAGCACATCAGTCGCGGCGTTTCTGATGGCATGTTGGCAGCGTTGCCACTGGTCTTCGGCACTTGATGCTGCCGGCATAGGGGTGACTGAGAGAATTCGGGATACGCGTTCAGCGAAGAGTCTGGCGGTCTCTTGCAATTGTAGCTTTTCGACGTTAAATTTTCTCACAGTGCTTCTTCTTTGTTGCTCAGTTTGGGACTTAAGGGCTTAAGACTTCTTGCCTAAGTCTGCCGCGTATGACAAATCCGCATCCGAATAAGCGTTGCCTGTTGCTTCTGTAGCAATCACCGTAGTAGATGTCACAGTTTTTCATTCTCTTTTTGCCCGGCCCATCCCATCGCACTTCCTGGATGGCGGTAATATCTGCTTTATAGCAGTCTAGGGCCTCTGCTAGTTGTTCGGCTGCACGTGGTCTGTAAAGGGACAGAACATTCCACGTACAGATCCGAAGGTCGTTGTCCTTATTTCGTTTGCTGGGGTCGTCATTAGTAGAGTCATCCTATCCTATCCAAGGCTTTTGGTTGTTTCGGAACCATGAGTCTTTTACGTGGTAGAGAAGTTACCCCGACGGCACAACCCCCAACCTGGAGGGCCAGTTCCTTAATTATTCCCCTAGGACGAGGGGCCGGGTACACCGGTGCCAGTAGTCCACTACGGGAGTATGAGCGCTGCCGTTGGCCCATTAAGGGCTCTTCCGCCACCATCTCTATTCCAATGTCCTGACCAACATTGGAAATTCCTTACCGACCTGTGATCCGAATACGTCGAAGCAGCTCGCGCTGCTAAGTTCTAAGTATTCACTAAGTTCAACCTAACTGGAACTATAGACGCCACCGTTGACTCCGTCTAGGAAATTCGTCCGCTGCCGCCTGGAACAGGAAGAAGTGCTCTAGTGGAAAAGCACTCTTCCCCCCTCTCTCATCTG
The DNA here is from genome assembly GCA_945910035.1 of Brachypalpus laphriformis. Taxonomy (NCBI): domain Eukaryota; kingdom Metazoa; phylum Arthropoda; class Insecta; order Diptera; family Syrphidae; genus Brachypalpus; species Brachypalpus laphriformis. Next base: position 288,226,596 of record OX246754.1, read on the forward strand.
CTGCCACCAAGAATCCGCCAAACGGGGTTGGTTACCCACTTCTTGGATTAAGGTACTAGGCACCCGGCTGTCACCGCGTGGAGGTTGAGAGTAGGAATTGGTAGGCCTCCTTCGGGGTGTAGTCCGTGTTTTCGTGTTTGAAGTTGAGAAGATCAAGGATCGAGGAGTGCCCAAAGCAATAGCTAGACCACTGAGAGGAGGCTTTCAGGCGGATGGCCGCACAGGCAGCCATCTGTTTGCCGAAAATATCTAAAGGTAGCAGGTTGAACAAGATGTCCAGTGCCGCGGAGGGAGTAGTTCTCAGTGCACCACTGATGCAGATGCATGCAAATCTTTGCACCTTAGCTAGTTGAGTGAGATGGACAGCCCTGTCAAGAGCAAACCACCATACGATCACGCCATATAGTAGTATAGGCCTGATAATGGACACATATAGCCAATGAGTGATTTGAGGTTTAATACCCCAGCTCCTACCTATAGCCTTTTTACAGGAATAGAGAGCTACACTAGCTTTCTTGATGCGCTCTTGTAGATTGGCCTTCCAGTTTAATTTCCTATCCAAAATAAGACCCAGATATTTTGCGTTTTCAGAGAAGGTGAGACTGGTGCCATTAATCAAAGGAGGGTCTATGAGGGGAACTTTATATTTCCTCGTGAAGAGAACGAGTTCCATTTTATGGGAGTTAACCCCAGTCCACATTTGGAGACCCATTTGGTGAGCCGAAGAAGAGCATATTGGATGATATCCCTGAGAGTGTCCGGGTGTTTACCGGAGGCAGCAATAGCAATGTCATCAGCATAGGCGATCACTCTACAACCTGACGTATCCAGGTCCATCAGTAGTTCATTCACTACCAGGTTCCACAGAAGAGGTGATAAGACTCCACCTTGAGGTGTACCGCAGCGAGCAGTTCTTCTGGCCGATGCTCCGCCCAGCTGTGTGTTAATAATCCTGCATGTAAGCAGTTGATTGATCAACACTCCGAGCGAAGTATCCACTTTCAGATTTACAAGTGCGTCGGTAATCGCCTTTGGTTTGACATTATTGATACTCTTGGTTACTTTGAGAGAAAACTTCTTCGTCACGCCCTGAATGCTCATCACTTCACCCTCAAGCCTATTTTCGTACGTACGTACGTACTGTGTTGTTCGTACAACACGGATGCAGAATGCTTTGCCATATTCTATTGCTCTCTCATTTAGACTAATGTTCATCGGTATCTCTACTTATTTCCTCCTAATTTCTAACATTTTGAGAGTAGTCGTAACCCCTTGCAAATCAAGTAAAGGTCTATGTCAATGTTGACACCTAAGAGCGTTCGAATATGCAAAATATTGCAAGGATCTTCTTTATCGATTGGAAAATGATTTATTTAGTTGATGGTCAGTTGATTGAGTGTTGTCCATTATGCCATATGGATCTGGGAATCTGGAGTTAAACGTTATCATCTTTGATCCCACGGTGGAATTCTCTAGCGTTGGTAGATACAATTTAGCACCATTTGAGCCATTTTGATGTGTTCCATAGGGGCTTTCTGCAAAGGATTATACGCATTATCCTTATATTTTCTTTTGTGACCTACTCAGACGCCTTTTTGTAAGATAACTTTGTTTGGGTTTGACATACTCGTATTCGCAACACAACCATCAGATGCATCGGTTGTGATTGTATATCAAATTATTTCGATTTACTTGATATCACTGCCAGTGTGTCCTTATGGTGTCTCTGCCGTGACATATCTAGCAGTGTAGATTTTTATTTTTTTTTTATATACATACTCGCGTCTTTACAACTTGTGAGATGCTAGGGAAATCGCAAGTCATCCGGGTTTCTGTTTAGTCAAATACTTGACTATTAACCTACTGCTTTCGTTAGGTAAAAGACGGGATGGCTGTAAGTGGATACGAGGTGATCCATAAAATCCAATGGACTCCGCAACTTATTAGTCAGAATCAGAAGTTGAATGAATTTGCTTGCAAGACACCTTTTCTTTGGATCGTTTTCAAACATTAACTGCGCTGAAGTTTCACTAAATACTATACGCGAACCAATCTTCTTCAAAACTAAGTCATTTCGTGAAAAAAGTTATGCTGATCAAGTCAGCATAAGAGGTCTTGAAAATCTTTGAAGGGTCTCTTCAAAGCGTTAGCCTCCAGCGCTTCTCATAAAGATACATTTCGCCTCCGGCAAAACTTTGCTTCGAATACCACTTCTGTGAAGTGGTTAATACACACAGCCACGCCTTGAAAGTCTAAAATTAACATTTAAGGGTACTTTCACATAGTAACCTTCGATGGTCACTTTGTCTCTCTGAAATTGTTTGTAATTTTTGTCAATTGTTTGTTTGGTCTTGTCAATGAGGAGTATAATGTAATTTCTTTTATTCTTTCACAGGGTATGCTGGATCGTTCCTGGGTAGCTGGCGTATCTCCTGGCGAGATCCTGTTCTCACATGTGGTAACCCAATTTGTGGTGATGTGCGGTCAAACATCTCTGGTCCTGATCTTCATGTTGGTCGTCTTCGGTGTAACAAATAATGGTGACCTGTTCTGGGTGGTTGTCATCACTCTCCTGCAGGGTATGTGCGGGATGTGCTTCGGTTTCCTTATCTCAGCGGTATGTGAACTGGAGCGCAATGCTATTCAACTGGCGCTGGGTTCTTTCTACCCGACACTGTTGCTGTCCGGTGTGATTTGGCCCATCGAGGGTATGCCTATTGTACTGAGGTAAGTTTTTGTATGTTGCCCTAAGAAATCCTTTTTGACCTCTTTTCGATTGCAGATATATTTCACTGGTGCTGCCGCTAACGCTGGCCACCTCATCCCTGCGATCGATTCTCACTCGTGGCTGGACGATTGTGGAACCGACTGTGTACAGTGGATTCCTCAGTACACTGGCATGGATTGTGATGTTCTTGGTGTTCACACTGATAGTTCTGCGGGCGAAACGGGGATAAATACGGGCCGAGGGATCTAAATGCAGGATAATGTAATGTAACTCATCCTTGTGCTCCTTTTGATAGTGTAGTAGATCTGCACAACGAATGTACAATGATATATGAGCAAAAACCAAAACCTTTCCTATCTTGACTTCCGTCCTCTTAGACCACCTTTCAATATCGTCCTCGTCGTCGTCGTCATTCAGAAATGCTGCTTCGTCCCTCCTTCCATTTGCTCCATATTTATTTATCCGCAGCGCGCAGTGTATGTAGTTTTTAATTTAATTTAATTAGTTAATTCTAAGGGTTAGGCTGTAATTTATCATTTAAAAAAGAGAAACAAACGAAGTAACTATGCATGCTAGTAGAAAACTTTTTTGTACATAAGTAGGGAAAGAAAATTCACTTCTCGGTTTGTGATCACAAAAAGGATATACAAAATATTTTCGCTATAAAACGACTTTTTTTTTTTTTTTTTGTAAAACGTTTCTTTCTAATTAAAAAAAAAAACAAACAAACTTCGGTATAAGGAACTCCGGCATTCGACCAATGAATGCATCCGTTTCCTTAGAGAAAAGTTGTAAATTAGAATTTTATAATGTGTGTGTGGACTGTGATTTTGAATAATACAAAAACTATAAAAGAAACAATAACAAAGAATTATTAACGATTTTTTTATTTTTTTTTGGTATATTTGATGAACAAATATGTTTTATTTTTGAGGGTTTTTATTATTAAAACACAAATAAATGGGAAATAGATATCAGATATTTTTTATAGAGGGTTGTTTTCTGTGTAGTAGTTGTTTAAAAGTGAAATAATTCTATATAAACGAATTAAGCGAAAAGAATAATAATAATGAAGCGAAAATGTTAGTTTTCATAATTTGTTTGCTAAAGAAAATTTGTAAAACAATTGAATGTTTCAAAACATGTGAAAATTCAATGAACTAAATAGATATTTTTATTATGTAAAATGTAAATATATACAAAAAATAAAAAAAAAGTGAACAAAATTAAAATGGTACATTTGTTTTTAATTTTAAATTTTTAATGCTTAAAGGCTGAACTATGATAGGAGAATGGTTTCGTACGACCACTTTCGAGTCCATTCGCTCTTTCGTATGAAAATTTGACAGAAAAACAGATGTGAATTAAATGAAAATATTTCCTCCAGGTTGGGGGTTGTGCCGTCGGGTTAACTTCCCTACCACGTAAAAAAACCTTTGGTTACGAAGCAACCAACAGCCTCGGATACGGATAAATTTACTGTTGACGACCCAAGCAAACGCAAAAAGGACAACGATCTTCGTGTCTGCACGTGGAATGTTAGGTCCCTCTACAAACCACGTGCAGCCGAACAACTTGCGGAGGCCCTAGAGTGTCTCAAAGCAGACATTACCGCCATCCAAGAAGTGCGACGGGATGGGCCGGGCAAAAGGAGTATGAAAAGGTAGGTAGGTAGAAGTGGCGGTTCTGTAAAAACAGAGACCCAATTAGCACAGTTGTGCCGTTTTGATACCACGACTCATGCGACCTTGGATGTTGATGTGTGTTGGTGAGGACAATCTAGAGCCAGCCTGTGGAGTTTAAGAATAGTGTTAGCTCATTTATGTTCTTACCCGAGATTTCCTCAAGTGAATTGTAGAAGGGTTTGCCTAATGCTTGATGTCTAGCCCTAGCTAGTGCTGGACAATTGCACATGTAGTGGATAATTGTTTCTTTTTCGGTGGCTATGTTGCAGCTACGGCAGTGTGTATTATATGGGATACCTAGTTTGGCTGCATGCTCTCCTACCGGCCAGTGTCCCGTGATTATCGCGATTGTACGGGCAATGTCTTTGCGCGTTCTGTTCAATAGGGCGGTTGTTTTGGTCTTGTTGTAGTTAGGCCACATCTTTCTGGATATGACGCAGTTCGTTAACCTGGACCATTTAAGGTTAGCTTTTCTAAGAAAGATTGAGGAGATGTTTGCCTTAATTGCTCCGAGCGGGGTGTGAACAAGTTCAGCAAGTGAGCATTGAAGGGCTGAGCCTCGCCTGGCCAGTTCGTCAGTATGTTCGTTGCCATCAACGTTGCTGTGACCTGGAATCCAGACTAGGGTCACCATGCATTGGCCATCTAGCGAGGCCAGCTCCTGTCGGCATTCTAGTACTAGTTTTGAGGAAATAGTTTCCGAGGCAATGGCTTTGATAGCAGCTTGGCTATCGATTAAAATAGCGATTCTTTGCCTTGGTAGTGTATTTGTGTGTGACTTGATTTGGCGACAGGCTTCACGAATGGCGAGTACTTCCGCTTGAAAGACGCTGGCAGCGTCCGGGAGTCGGTACGATCTTGCGATGTTCAGGCACTCCGAGAATACACCCGCACCAACCCCACAGTCCATTTTTGACCCATCGGTGTGGACTGTTAGATCGAAACCACTGGTCGCCTGTCCATCTTGCCAATCTTTTCTTGTAGGGAATTGTACATCGAAACGCTTTGTGAAGTTCAATGTGGGGATGATGTAGTCCTGGTAGAGAATCTAGGATATTGCTGTGTCCATAGGGTTTCGCAGTCCAGCACTTGGACTCTCTGAGTCTGATTGCGCTGTGCGCTGAGATGTTTGTGATATGTAGATCTAGGGGTAAAAGGTGTAGCAGGACTGTTAGAGCGTCTGACGGAGTTGACCGTAGGGCACCTGTGGTGCCTATGCATGCTGCTCTTTGCACCTTATTTAGTTTGGTTATGTTATAGGCTTTTTAAGGGCCGGCCACCATACTATCGACCCGTAGGTAAGAATTGGGCGTACTACGGCTGTGTACATCCACAGGGTCAATTTTGGTTGCAGGCCCCATCTTTTGCCGAAGGTTCTGTTGCAGGCATAGAAGGCTATACATGCTTTCTTTACTCGTTCGTCTATGTTTGGTTTCCAGTTAAGTTTAGGGTCTAGAATAACTCCTAGGTACTTAGCGCTGAAAGATAAGGAGAGTATCTGACCGTTTAATCGAGGAAGATTGAAGTCGGGTATTTTGGTTTTTGTGGTGAAAAGCATCAGTTCAGTTTTATTTGGGTTGACTCCAAGTCCACACTTTCTGGCCCATGCGGTGACTTTACTTAGAGCACTCTCCATGATCTCACTTATCACGGGAGGGAAAAGTCCCGACACTAAAATCACCATGTCGTCCGCATACCCAACTACTTTAATTCTTTTTCTGTCTAAGCATAAAAAGATTTTATTCCGCGCCTCCCCACTTTCGGAATGAAAACCACTCTCACCCGTCTCCATGAGTGGGGTACATGGTTATTTAGGATGCAGCTCCTGAAAATCGGCACGAGCCATGGGATTGCTACCTCTTGCATTTTTTGTAGCATAATGGGCAGAATGCCATCTGGGCCTGGCGATTTATAAGGGGCGAAGCTGCGAATGGCCCAGGAGATTTTTTCTTCGGTAATAATGGGTGTTATGTGTTCCCAGGATTGCAGGCATTGCGAACTGTTAGGCTCAGTATAGCTGTCTTTACATCCGGGAAAGTGGGTGTGTATTAAGATCTTTAAGGATTCTGCAGTTGACTCCGTCCACTTACCATCCGAACTTTTCAGGAGGGATGGATTGGAATGATCCTTCGATAGAATCTTGCTGAGTCTAGCGGAGTCTTTGAGGGTATCAATTGATTGGCAATACTCTATCCAGGACCGTTTCTTGGCCATTCTTATAGCTTTTTTGTATATTTTAAGGCTGTCCGTGTAAGGCTGCCAGTATTTGCACTTGTAGCAGATATTGAAGGTCTCTTTAGTTAGTTTCCTGAGGTTAGGGAGTTCTTCGTTCCACCACGGAGGGCAGGTTTTTTTGCTGTATTTGACCGGACACGCAACTTTAAAAGCATTATTGAAGGCTTTTTCGAAAGTCTTTACTTTTGTGTCTAGTTCTGCAGTGGAGGTTATTAAAGCGTTTGGAGTTCTATGCAGCTTGGATCTAACGACTTGACTAAACTTTGTCCAGTCGGTTCTTTTGGGGTTTCTGTAGGGTTTGGGAGTCTCGATCTTGAGATCTACATTGAAGAGGATCCAATTATGGTCTGAAAAAGAATTCAGATTGGATACTCTCCAGTTCTCGACTTTCATACTACTACTGTTATTAGAGAGTGTAACGTCTATGACATCTTCCCAGCCGTTGAAATTTTCCGTACTCGGAAAAATAAAGGTTGGAGAGTTGCCTTTGTTACATACTGAGAGGTTATTTGCAAGGATATATTCGAACAAGAACTCACCTCGCTCGTTGCTTTCGGAACTGCCCCATAGCACGTGCCTGGCATTTGCGTCGCAGCCCATAAGCAGGTTGGTCTTTGTGGTGGAGATAGCCGTCACCATGTCTTGAAATTCTTCTGGCGGTGATTGGCGGTCGTGTGCCATGTAGGCAGAGGAGATGTATAGGTCTGCACTACCTGCGTTCTCTATTTTGACCGTTGTTAAATCGGACGAGCTAAAATTTGGACATATAAAGGCTTTAATATGCTTTTTAGCTAGAATGCAGGTTCTTGGCTTACCATGATTGATGTTATTCCGGTTGTAAAAAAGGTTGTATTGGTTGTCATTGAGGCCCTTAATGTCAGGGACGTTTACCCAGGGTTCTTGGACAATGCTGATGTCAATGTTTTCCTTCTTTAGAAAAACCACCAGATTATCTGTAGCACTAATCGAGTGGTGCAGATTAATCTGAATGACTTTCAGCATTGGTATTATCAGTGTTATTTGTGGTTTGGGATGTAGTTACAATCCTCATGTCCTCCAACAACTTGTTGGCATCGTCGACTTCGTCTAAGTCGGCAGTGAGACCAGAGGATCGGAAAATTTTTACTTTGGCATGCCTGATGTCGAAGCGGAGTTTGTATCCATTCTTCTCAATGGAGACGGCACTGTCTTCATTAATGAGAAGAAGGAAGGAGAGGGTATTGTTGTGGGGTTCCTCAACCTTGATAACTTTCCAGTCATCCATGGGAATCGTAGGGTTATGCAGCTTCAGGCAATTTAGTAGTAGGTTGTCGTTAATGGGCATGTTAGGGAGCCAAATGCGGATTCTCGGTCTCCTCGGAATCTCTCTGGCCAGGATCAGCTTGAGCCTCAAGCCGTCCCATGCGTCACGGATCTTGTGAACGCAGCCGCTTAGGAATTCCTTAGAGAAGGCGTCCTCGCATTTTATGACCCTGTACCCTCGTATGATCTCAGCTGAGTCGAAGCAGGGCAGCGGTCCTCCTTGGTTGTTAATAAGATGGTCCATGACCATCTGGGATAGTTTGACCTCGATGGCTCCCCAGACTTCAGACACTGCCTTGCCGTCGGTAGAGAGATCGTCTACCAGGTCGACTTGGAGGTCGTCTCTGACAACCTCGCTGACAGTTCGTGTCGCTTGGAAAGCCGAGGAGGTAGAAGGTTCATTGGGGTTGGGTGTTGACAGCTTAGGGACTTTGATCCTCTGGGAATCGGACTTGATTTCCTCTTGGGATCGGTTGCGCTTTGCTGCATCGCTTTTGGAAAGTTGTGGGGTATTGCGGTAGTTGATGTACTCATCAATAGCCTTCTGGAATTTGACTTTATCGGCCAGGTCCCGCTCGGAAGCCGTGCCGTGCACCTCCTTCTTAGTAATCTTACCCAGAATGAAGATGGCACGCTGGTACCCGATTTTCCTATGGTTGCTGGCCGACTTGTGAGAGTAGGGTGCTTCGCGCTTATGGGCACTAAGTCGAGTGTCCGACGCTGTGGTTGTAGTGGTTGTTAAATGTTTGGGGAGCGTTTCGCTCTCCGCCGTCTTTTTCTGGCTGGAAGCGAGCAGTTCGTCTTCCGATGAAGTGCCAGGAAATTCATTTTTTTTTTTGTTTTTTTTGTTGTATTTTTGTTTTCATTTTGTTTTGTTTTGTTTTTGTTCATTTTTAAATTTTCGGATTTTGGACCCACGAGTAATACGGAATTACGGTCAGTCCCGACAGCGCCGTAGTATCGGGATAAGGCAAAATACGACGGACCCCGCCTATGCGTCCGAAGGAGCTCGTTAGAGACTGGTTTAACCCCCAGCCTTGCATTCTTGGGCACGGTTTCGTGCATTAAGCGCTCTCTCCACCACTGAAATCAGGTACCTCGATCCGATGACCAAAAAGCATAAATAGAAAATTAAGCTATTGAGGAGCTAAGAATTCTCTTTGATGCCTTCTGGTCTTGGCTAACCCCATCTTGACATCGTACAAGACTGCTGTGGTGGTTATTTCCGGCTGGCACCCACGTGGAGGGTTAGGATGAGGATTTTTGCCAGCCCGGAGTATGAAAAACTGCGACATCTACTACGGCGATTGGTACGGCAAAAAGGACAGCGTCTATTCGGGTGCGGATTTGTCATTGGAGGCAGACTTAGGCAAGAAGTCTTAAGTTTCCGGCATGTGAACGAGCGCCTAATGACTATCCGTATCAAGGCTAAATTTGCCAACATTAGCCTAATATGCGTCCACGCCCCTCATGAGGAGAAGGACGACGCGACAAAGGATGACTTCTACCAGCTTTTGGACAAGACGTATGAGCAATGCCCTAGCCGCGACGTTAAAATTATCCTAGGTGATTTTAACGCAAAGCTAGGAACAGAGGACGTCTTTAGTAGCGTGGTCGGAAAGCACAGCCTGCACGACATCACATCCGACAACGGACTCAGGCTAATAGACTTTGCGGCGCGGCGAAACTTTGTCGTAGCTAGTACGCGGTTCCCACGTCTCGATATTCACAAAGGAACATGGCTCTCCTTTGATCGAAAATTGTCAACCAAATCGATCACATTGCGATCGACGCAAGGCACTCTTCCAATATTCTGGGTGTCCGGACTTTCCGAGGAGCCAACATGGACTCGGATTACTACCTAGCTGTAGCCAAGGTACGGATGCCGATATCCAGAATGAAGCGAAATCAACGAAATATTGTGAGGAAATTTGACGTCGAAAAGCTACAATCGCAAGAGACCGCCAATCTAAATCCTATGCCGCCAGCAGCAAATGCGGAAGACCAGTGGCAGCGTTACCAACAAGCCATCAGAGATGCCGCCTCTGTACGGGTTTCTCTCGGCCACCACAACGAAACCCATGGTTTGATGAGGAATGCAAGCACATGCAGCAAAACAAGAGGCGTACAAAGCGGCGCTGCATAGAAGGACTAGAGCTGCTCGCGAGCTCTACGTGCGCAGGAGAAAAGAGGAACATCGACTTCTCAGAAAGAAGAAAAAAGAGCACGAGAAGCGCTCGATCGAGGAGATTGAGAGACTTTATTGCAGGACTGATGTTCGAAAATGTTACCAGAAGGTAAAAAGACTATGCCAGGGTTTCAAAGCCAGAACAGAAGCCGCCGGGACGAAAATGGTAATAAAGTAGAAGAATCGCAGTCGGTGCTGAGAATATGGAAGGAACACTTCTGTAGACTGTTAAACGGCGATGACGACCAATATTCCGCTGTCAGGCAGAATGAGCCATTCAACAGTGACGATGGCAGTCAAGATTTCCGTCAACCCGATCAAAATGAAATGAGGATAGCGATAGCTAAACTCAAATCCAACAAAGCTGCTGGAGCCGACGGCCTTGCCGCTGAACTTTTCAAGGCAGGAGGAGATGAGTTGGTAAGAAGCATGCACCAGCTCATCTGTAAAATCTGGTCGGACGAAAGTATGCCCGATGAATGGAACCTCAGCATCGTTTGCCCGATCCTGAAGAAAGGAGACCATCTGAACTGCGCCAACTACAGAGGTATAAGTCGCCTCAACATCGCATATAAGATCCTGTCTGCCGTATTATGTGAACGCCTAAAACCGATCGTCAACAACCTGATATTTCCTTATCAGTGCGGTTTCAGGCCGGGAAAGTCCACCTTTGACCAAATATTCACATTGTGGCAGATCTCGGAAAAAACCCATGAATATAAAATCGATACGCACCACCTCTTCATCGATTTCAAAGTTGCCTATGATAGCGTGTATAGAGTCGAGCTATATAGAGCCACGTCTAGTCTTGTCATCCCTGCCAAGCTCGTCCGTTTGTGCAAAATGACGATGGAGAACTCTCGCTGCTCCATCAAAGTCGGTAAAAACATCACCGAACCATTCGATGTCAGGAAAGGTCTAAGACAAGGTGATGCGCTATCATGCGATCTCTTTAACATAGTTCTTGAGAGAATTGTACGAAACTCACAAGCCAACACCGGAGCTACAATCTTTTACAAGTCTGTACAACTACTCGCTTATACCGGTGACATTGACATAATCGGAAGAACTCAGCGGGCCTTCAATGGGGCATTTTGCGAGTATCGAGATCGAGGCAGCAAAGATAGGTTTAGCGGCCAATGAAAGCAAAACAAAATATATGCTGTCCACAAAAAAGGACACCCAACATCGCCGTCCAGGAGAGAACGCCACAATAGACAGATATCATTTTGAGGTAGTAAAGGATTTTGTCCACCTAGGCTCTATGGTGAGCTCCGCAAATGACATCAGTAGGAAGATCACACAAAGAATTACTCTTGCCAATCGTTGTTTCCATGGGCTAAAACTGCAATTGAGTAGCAAAGCCCTATCTCGTACTACTAAGGTAACTCTCTATAAGACACTAATCATCCCAGTCCTGCTGTATGGCGCAGAGGCATGGGCTTTGGCAAACCCGGATGAGGATGCCCTTGGTTATTTCGAGAGAAAAGTTCTTCGAGCGATCTTTGGTCCCGTCTGCATAGACGGTGAGTGGAGGAGAAGGTACAATGGCGAACTATACGGCCTGTACAAGGATATCGACTTAGCCAGAAGAGTTCACATACAGCGACTAAGATGGTTGGGTCATTTAGAGCGGATGGAGCCCAACGTTCCCGCTAAGAAAGTCTTCGAATCCACCCCGGATGGACGACGCAGTAGAGGACGACCTCGCGGTAGGTGGCGCAAACAAGTGGAGGGGGACGTCAACCAACTTGGCGTGCGCAACTGGAGGCAGCTGGCTCTTATCCGCGCTGGCTGGAGAGGTTTGTTGGTTGAGGTCCAGGTCCACCCACTGTAGCGCCATCTAAGTAAGTAAGTGTAAGATATGCAGGAATGTGTGACAGATATATACAGTATACAGGATGGATAATACGTGTGTCAATTGAGTTCTTTAATTTTCGACAACTTGCAAAAAAAAAAATTTCAACCTTAAAAAAGTTCAAATACAGGAGTGGTGATATAGTTGTGGGCGCCGTGGCGTAAGTGGTTAGTGTGTCGGATCACTACATTCCAAGTTCGAATCCCAGAAAATACCAAAAAGTTCTTTCACGGTCCCACCTCTCGCGAGCGTCTGACAAACATCCGAGAGTATTGTTGTCACGAAAAAGCTCCTCAAATCGCCGTTCGGATTCGGCATTAAACTGTAGGTCCCTTCCATTCGTGTGAAAAATATAACGCGCACAAAATGAGCGGTTGCGAGAAGCTAGGCCCAGGCACTTTAAAGAGCTGTTGCGCCAAATATTTGTATTTTGTTTTTTTTTTGATATAGTAATGAAATGGAGTGTATATGCATTTTACAAAATGACCTATAATTCAAATAAATTTCCCCGTATCTCAAATCTACCCTCTTCGACGGTGTATGTCTGAGATAAAGCCCATGCAGCGGTTTTTTTCTTAACTAAATGAGAAAATCCCTTGTGGATTGCATTCGCAAATATCCCGCCTCTATGAACACATCCACTTTCTCTATTTACCTTTTCGTTCCACTTGTCAGCGTTGTTTGTCATTTCTGACAGCTGTCAGACGAACGAAAACGTCAACACCACAAAAAAAAAATCGAAAAATTAGAAAACAAAGGTATTCCTCCGGAAAAACATCAAGTTTTCCTCATAAAACCCGGGAAATCACCAGAATTTCGTTCCAAAATGGATAAATCAAGCGTGGTGAACCAGTTCACCAACTACGTGGACCAGCTGCGGACCCAGGAATGCAGGTGGGTGTGTGGTGGAACAAATTGTTTGCTTCCGGCGACGGCCCGTCATCGCTTTGTCCACGAAAATGATAATTAAATGCGTGTCTCCCTATTCCGCAGCCAAAAAGAGAAGATCAATTGCTTCCAGCACATCGCCGAGTGCATCTTGTCGCCGGCGATGGCATCGCACATCAACTATGCGACGCATTGCAGTAATGCGACCAGTGTCCTGCTCCTGTTCTGCGAGGACCTGGACTCGGTGGTGCGGATGAGCGCCGAGGAGAACCTTAACAGGATCTTTCGGTCGCTGGAGAAGACGAGGGTGAAACGAATACTAATGGACTTGTACGGGGAGATCAAGAAGAACGGCAATCAGCGGTGGGTGGCTTGTTAAATGCGCAGTAACACTGATAATGGGGTCTTCATTTCAGGTCGCTGAGGATCTGTTTGAATCTGTTCTCGTACTACTCGCCACATATCAAGGAGAAACACATCTCTTCGTATGCGTTGCGGCTGCTGCCATGCTTGCAGACCATCGCCCAGCGGAAGGAGACCCAACTCTGCGAGACGTTATGCGAGTTCATCAAGAGCTTCGCCAAGTACCTGCAGATGGGACTGAATGATAGCGAAACTTGCAAGCTGTTCGATGTAAGTATGAATGGGTCCGGCTATGAGTTATGTTACTCACTTCGTTGTAGCGTGTGTGGGCACACTTTCTCCCTTAAGTGCTCACTGTGGTAGCCAATTGCAAATCGTTAATTGTGGGTAGTTTCTCGTAGTTCGTTATTACTGCAAACTATTTTGCTAACATCGAGGTGCAGCTTTTTGCACGCTCGTCTCATCAGATTTGCCTGCTTCCCATATTCCCTTTCGTGCTAGTCTTGCCGTCAGTTTGAGTTTTGTTTCAACAATCGACGTCATGAATGAATGAATTAGGCGGGGTTAGATGCATTACGACTCAAAATATGTTGTAGCAGCTATTTATTTGTATTGTTGGGTTACCGGTCAGTTGTTTTTAGGCCCAGGAAAAGAGCCACGTTGCTGGGGTGATTCCACAGCACTTCAGGATGTAATCTGGTTGGTTTGGCCGGATAGTTGAAGATGTGTTGCATGTTGTGCGGACCGTTCGCGCAGTCTGGACATGAACGTAGTTAGGCTAAAGTTGCCCTAGTTTGGCGTGGTAAGGGACGTTCCTAATTGGCTATAAGAGGAGGACGACCACCTAGGACAATGTTTGAGCAATGATTTCCTACTGCGTTAGCTACCGCCGTGCGGTGAATGCATTTGATGGCATCCTTGTAGCGCCGGGGGTCGAAATCCGGGAGTTGAGTGTAGGTGTAGATATATTTTTTGAACATTGTAAAGTTTTCGTGGATATTCCGAGGTGGGTGCTGCAGTGTTGTTATAGAGTGGTTGTGATGCTCTTGCAGGTGGCAGGCCAGGAAGAACTGTTGGGAGAGCATGGTGTTGAGCTCTTTGATGAACAACATTTTAGTCGCGTGGAGGTGGTCCTCATGTCCCATCAAGTGGCAGCCGGTGATAACTCGCATTGCTGTGGAGTCCAGATGGGAGCAGCGTAATTCATAATGGACCGACCGATCGCTTTATAGGCTAGCAGCGTTTCTTTGTCTTTCCCCCAGGAACTGCCTTCCGGAGATTTTAATACATCGTTGCGTGATCTGAAGCGGCTGCGGATGTTTGATGAGTGCCCGGAGAAAGTTAACATGCTAAAAAAAGTGACACCCAAAATTGTTGGCTGTGTCACTGTGGGTATGTGTCGATCTGCGACTGCTAAATCGAACTGAAGCTTTCTTTGTCAAGGGCGTTAATAGTGTGGCCGTGGATTTTTCCGCTGATAGCTGTAGATTCCGGGTGCTGAAGAACTGTTGCCATACACAGTTCAGGTACGTTTGGGCCCAAAGCGAGGATCGTGCAGTCGTCTGCATATGATATACGATTTATACCGTCAGGTGGATGATGCAACTTAGAGATGTAGAAGTTAAATAAAGTGGGAGACAGGACACCACCCTGCCATGACCCTGCCTTGTTTGGCTTTCCTGTACTGCGATCTCGTGTTCCGGAATTCCACGCAAGTTTGTCGGCCGCATAAATAATTCGCTAACCATCGTTTGTTGGAGTTGGGCAACGTGAACTCCAGTATGTCGTTAAGCATCGTGGCGTGATCCACAGTGTCAAATAATTTTGCTAGAAACGAGGACACTGTTCTGTGGCATGGTTGTCTTTGGTTCAAGCCGTTGCTAACTTGATAACTTGATTCTGTGGTACTGTGTCGTTTACGAAAACCATGTTGATGTTGCGCTAAAGTTAAATGATCGACGAATGTTCGAAGAAGTAGTGCCTCTAGTATCTTGACGACCGGCGATAGGAGCTATATTGGACGGTATAATTTGCTC
Source organism: Brachypalpus laphriformis (assembly GCA_945910035.1). Lineage (NCBI taxonomy): Eukaryota > Metazoa > Arthropoda > Insecta > Diptera > Syrphidae > Brachypalpus > Brachypalpus laphriformis. The sequence goes on from OX246754.1 coordinate 288,241,879, forward strand.
TGATCCGTAGGTTTTCCTCGTTTAGGTAGTGGGATTACCCAACCAGCTTTCCATACTCCTGGGATCAGTAGGGATTGGATGGAGACGTTTAGCAGCGATGTTAAGTACTCCAGTTCTGGTGTATCGAGTTTGGTGAGCATCATCATCGATATCCCGTCCGGTCCAAGAGCTTGCACGGTTTGGCTTTAAGTATGGTGGCTGCTACTTGGTCTGAGCTAAATGTTTGACGTTCAACGTTTATTGTTGTTGTTTGTTGTTGGTGTTGTTGTTGTTGTTGTTGGTGTTGTTGGTGTTGTTGTTGTTTGTTGTTGGTGTTGGTGTTGTTGTTGTATCAACTATGTTGATTCGTATGGTTTAAACGTTTAGGTGGTGTAGGTGGGTTGTCATCAGTAAGGTTGAGGCCCAAAATGCGGCAACTTCGACTGGGTGAGTCCATAAGGATCTTGGTGATAGTGTTGTGGGGTGCGATTGACAGCTGAACAAATGGCATATAATAGTTCAGCATAGATCCCCAGCCGGATCGCAGTTGGATAAGTGTCGATCTGGTACGTCTGGGGAAATGTTCTTCACTATGAATGTATTGTATTCAACGACGTACGACTTTTCGTGGCAGTTGTTGTAGCTTTCTCGTTATTGTTCTTTTGCGACGACTGTTCTTGGTAGGATGTTCAACAAACTCTTGGTCCAACAGTTTGCTACATTTCTTTGGATCGCTGTCCGTGATTGCTATATTATTATTCCGCTTACTTAGGTTTGCCAATGCCTTTGCAATCGACCAGAGTTGTTTGGTTCCGCGCCGAGGTTTCATTTCTACAGATTTTCTGCCCACTCTCTTCTTCGATGTTCATCCGTCAGACGTCGGATCTCGGAGTTAAGTTGATTGATACTGGGGTCAGATGGGTCTGCCGATCTGATGAAGTCGCGTTCGTCAACAAGTAATGCGGCGGCAACTGGCAGGTTGAGACGAACTCAAAAGATCTATAGTGCTGCCTCCTGATGCCAGCGGCGGCCGTTCTCGAGCTAAAGCACCTTGTTGAGTTGATAGCCCTCGCGGCTTTTTCGACGAAGCATATTCTGTCCGTCCGATTTAGGTTCACTTTTACTAGCAATGCAATGGTGGCCATATACCACGAATAACATAAACAATGTTTTGTATTTGTCCTGTCACCCCTCGGCGGCCAACAACGTCCGCTATTGTGTTCGAAGTTATGTAACGCGTTTCAACTCTCTCCAGCTCATCCCCAAAGTCCGAGAATGTGTCTCTTAAATGCCCCGCTATTTGGCAATGGAACTTTCTTCGATCATTCCTCTTTTCCATTCTTCTGGGAAGCTGTGAACTAGAGATGGGCTAAGTCGTGAATTTGCATTCGCAGTTATAACTGTGAATGCGATTTCTAATTCACTGTGAATGTAAACTGCTAATGTAAACTGCTAATGCGAATTCGTATAGGTAAACCTGTCCGGCTATTTTGTCTGAGTCAGAGAAAATTAAATTTTCTTCCATAAACGAATTTTCATTTTATGGTGCAAGTGCCCCAAATCATTCTTCAACCCTTAAATGTCTACCTATGTACATATTTATGAACACGAATGTATGTACAATGTACATACATATATGCTTTCATAAGAAAACCTACTCGCACTCAGCAAGTATAACCCCTGTGCTGCTATATACCAACCAACCAATCTTACTAACCAGCTGCGACTGCGATAGCAGCTATAGCAGCAATAACAACTTAGCAAGTATAACCCCTGTGCTGCTATATACGAACCAACCAAACTTTCAAACCAGCTGCGACTACGATATGTAACCTTATGAGTTGGTTTGCTGTTTGTTGGCGTATCATAAAAAGCTTCGCACACACAATGACACATGTTGAAAAAGAAAATTGGATGGATACTTTCAGCAGATAACGTGCAAAAAGGGTAGTTTATTTTATAATTTTATTATACCTGTTCGTCTTCATGTTCTTTGTATGAGACAAACACACATTTGTGTGTAGTGCATGAAAAATGAAATTCTGACTCGTGAATAGAAGAAGGCGGACAAATTATCACTAGCAATTCATTAGCAAAAGCAGTTTATTTATAAGTTAATTTTCATTAGCAGTGAATGAACTGAGGAAGAGCTCTGTGGGGATGCCGTCTAGTCCCACCGCTTTATTTTTCTTGAGTGCTTTGATCGTGACGTGACTATGATTTCTGCCATACTGGAAAGACCGATGCAAATTCGGGTTTTTGTTTCCGAGGATAACTCATCCGGCTTCTTCGAGATCCCATAAACGGACCTACTGTCGCATTCTCAGCTTCTGCTGCAAGGGCGCTTACGTTATTGGGTTTGTCATGTCTCACACTACGTTGAACTTCCTTCTTCTTCATGCGGCATTGTGATTCTAGCTCAATTTTCTCTTCTACTGAGGCAGCTGCGATGTGAGCCTTAAGTGAAATATGCTCTTCGATCCGTTTCCAGGTATCTGTAGATAACCATGTGCGGTGGTGTTTCTGCATTATACCGACAAACTGTTATTTAGCTACAAAAACGGTTTTCACAGCTTTCTAATGCTCGTCTATGCGCGTTTGAGCTGTACTGTACAGTACTGCTCAATCACCCTTATGCCACCAGCATCAAGTGCCGAAGATCAGACCATCATGCCGTCAGAAACGCCGCAACTGATATGCTGGATTTCGCCCGACCAATACCGCGAAACACTGGTTTGACGAATAATGCCGGCGAGTGCATGCAGCAAAACAAGAGGCATATAAAGTGGCGCTGCAACGGAAGACGAGAGGTGCTCGTGAGCTCTACGAACAAAAGAGACAGGAAGAACATCAGCTTCTTCAAAAGAAGAAGAAAGAGCACGAGAAGCGCGCGATCTAGAATATTGAGAGCTTCTACTCCAGGAACAATGTACGGAAGTACTTCTGCAGACTGTATAACGGCAACGAATACCAACATCCCGCTGTCAGGCAGAATGAATCAGCAGCGAAGCAATATCCAAGCTGAAATCCAACAAGGTTGCTGGACCTAACGGCTTACCGGACGAACTTTTCAAGGCAGCTGGTGATGTATTGGTAGAGAGCATACACCAACTCATCTCTAAGATTTGGTCAGACGAGTGTATGCCTGATAAATTTAATCTCAGTATCGTTTGCCCGATCCACAAAAAAGAAGACCCCCGCAAAGTAAGCTGTACTGCTGATCGTGTCTGCGACTTCGGCGAGATGGTCCCTAAATTGTTGGCGCACTGTGGGTTCTTGAAGACAGTATCTTGGCATGCGAAACTTGTTAGCAGAGTTTCAGACGGATGCAATACGAAGGCGAAAATGATCATCATAATATGATGAGCTCGTGCATTATCGATGTCATCCCCACGCTTGCTTCAGACAACTTTTAAGGCATCTGCTTATCACCAAATGGATGTTCGTCGCTTCTCCTTTGAAAACCAAGTAATATTGTGGAACACATTGTGCTCAAACAAGGTGCCTTGCAAGGGCATTGCAGAAATTCACAAAACGTTCTCCGTTGTTATTGCGTTATCCCATCACTTGCTTGAGCCCTGCGTTGTCGGTGCCTAACCCCATTAAAATGGCGTTGTCCCCGTTTGGTGTCAAGTTGTGAACAGCGCTAAACTGACTGTAAGAGTTGTATTTTTTTTTCTTTGTAGCAACCTGGGTAGGGGCGCAGTGGTGAATGCTGGTAATTCTTCTTACTCTGCTCTGGAATCTGGTCGTCAATATCCTGTCGCTGTGGTGTGTCCATGATATGAGGCTTTTGGGTGCCGTTGTAGCATCAGTTCTCGAGCGTTCCCGGCTGGTTTTCCAAAGTAAAGTAGCTCCGTGTTTTTCGTTGGCAATTGGTACTCGGCTGCATTCAATCATCTTATTTCGCTCAATCTCAAGATGTGAATGTTATACCACATGAATTCCCGTTCAAGTTGGAGGAATCTGATATTTTGGGGACCTTCTTTCCGTCAAGGAGAGTCCGCACGTTCAAAATCCTTTCGTCATCCTTTTTCGATAGCTAAAAGTCGTCAATATGTTTTCCTTTCATATCTGAGGTAAATTGTCGCGTTTCGGAGCGACAGCTCGCTGGGCCACAGACCAACTGACACTAATTCTGGTTTCTGATGCAGAAAATTCGCCATTCACCCTCTCCCGTTGGCAATTTCTAAAGTAATTCCCAGATGGCACCACGAGGAGGTAGGAGTAGGACTGACTAACAGAGCTGCAAAGTGTTCGTTATCTAGCGAAACCAACATCCACCGGGAGATGTTGCTTCCACGAGGCCTTTGTTAGTCGTTCACCATCGTACGACCACGTAGTCGCACAAGAAATAATCGAGAATTGTCAAGTCGCACAATCTTGGAGGCCAATTATCGCCAAACTGTGGTTTCAATAAGTCGATGGTTTCGGTCACCGCATGGTACGTAAAAAAAAAAAAAAAATATTTGCCGCAACAGCTCTTTAAGTGCCAGGGCCTAGCTTCTCCCAAGCACTCATGTTGTGTGCGTTATATTTTTTCACACGAATGGAAGGGACTTACAGTCTAGTGCCGTATCCGAAGGGCAATTTGTTTTGAGAAGCTTTCTCGAGACAACCATACTCGGATGTTTGTTAGACATTCGCGAGAGGTGGGACCGTGAAAAAACTTTTTGGTGTTCGAACTTGGAACCTCACTCGCAGTGATCCGACACACTAACCACTTACGCCACGGCGCCTGCCTCCGAATGGTACGTGCATTGGCCATAGCACGAGTATCCGGTCTCATTTTTGAAGAGGCCACCAGCGTCTCATTCCATATGCCACCATTTTTGCTTATTAAATAACCCACAAAGATAAACCCCAAATGATGCTCATCGCTGAACCAACTTTTGCGATAAAACAACGGGTCAGCTTTCAATTGCTTTAGAGCCCAATCACGGAAAGAACGACACAAATAATGGTCTCGGGGCTTTAGTTCTTGCACCAGCTGGATCTTGTGCGGGTATAGGCCAAGATGTTTCCGCAAAATTCTCCACACAGTGGACGGACAGAGCGCCAATTGCTGTGAATCACGACATGTCGATAAATTTGGATCTTACACGCATATTCTTTCGACGTGTTGGTATAATTGCATCATTTAGAGAGTATCTTCTTCTTCTCCCTAATTCGGCGACGTTATGATCAGAAAACTAGGGATCCTTCCATTTCACTGCATTTCTACTGATGCGCCTGTGGGGTTCGCCTATCATTTAGAGAGTATATGACACGAAATATGTCCACAGTTCGACAGGTGGACGATTATGTGTGCAACAAAAATCATAATGTCATGTACGAGTATAAGTTTCGGATCGAACACCGATTTTCAAATTAAATATTTTTTTTTTTTTTTTTTTTTTTTTTTTCCGAGGGTAGGTGAAAATCTTCAACAAGACACTATGAGGATCGACAGCGCGTGCTCATAGTAGTGTGGGATTCTTACCCACTAAAAAACCTCCCTTCAAAACAGACTTGTTTTTATTTTTACTACAACTAAGTATTCGACTTATCAAGTAGTTTTCGTTTCGCGAAATAATGACGTTTTGCAGGTACCTTCCCATTAGAAATTCCTGCCAGCTCCGCAGTTTAGACGCGGTTACTTATCGCGCTAGGTCTAAAGGTTTGGTTCTTTGTAGACGGCGCAGTAAATTTCTTTCTTCCAAAAGTTGGAGGACTGTAATATTTACGTGACTTTCTAGTCGACTTCTATGCTTTCTCGCGTAGGTTTGAATTTCGTCTTCGATTGTTTTAATGCCAAGGTCTCTGTGGATATCGCTATTTCTGATATACCATGGCGCATTTACAATACCTCTTAGCACTTTGTTTTCAAAAGTTTGTAAAATTTTAATATTACTTATTTTGGTACAACCCCAGAGTTGGCTTTAGCACTTGCTTATATAAAAGCAGTTTGTTATATATATTAAGTTTGGAATATTTTCCAAGTAACCAATACATTTCTCGATATTTGTTATCTAGTTCTTTGCGTTTTTTCTTAACGTGCGTTTTCCATTTCAGCTTTGTATCAAGTGTCATTCCAAGATACTTAGCCTCGTTTGCAAACGGGATTTGAACCGAGTTTGAAAAGATCGGCAAATTATTTATTTTTTTATAAGTAAAATTTACATGAACAGATTTGGTCTCGTTGAATGCGATTCGCCAAATCTTTGTCCATTCATTTACTCTATTCAAAGCTTCTTGCTGTTTTTCTGTAGTATCTTCGACCGTTTTACCTACTGTCAAGATAGCAGTGTCGTCGGCAAATGTAGCTAGCTCAGTGCCTTCTGCTTGCGGTATATCACGAGTGTATAATAGATATAAGACTGGACCAAGAACGCTTCCTTGCGGCATCCCAGCCATTATTTCCTTAAAATCTGAATATTCGTTTCCACATCTGACGCGGAATAGCCTATTCGTAAGGTAGTTCTTCAAAATATTATATAGGTACTCTGGCAGAACTTGTCGTAATTTAAACTTTAAGCCTTCGTGCCAGACCTTGTCAAAGGCTTGAGAAACGTCAAGGAATACGCTTGAACAAATCTTTTTTTCTTCAAGTGATTTTTCGATTACATGTGTTATTCGATGTACTTGTTCAACTGTAGAATGCTTACTTCTAAATCCGAATTGATGATCAGGGATGAGATGCCCTTCTTCTATAACCGGCTGTATTCGCCTAACCAATATTCTCTCGAACACTTTGGATATAATTGGAAGAAGCGAAATCGGTCTATAAGAGGTTTTTTCATTCGGCGGTTTTCCAGACTTAATGACCATTATAACTTCGGCGACTTTCCATTGACTGGGAACATATTCTAGTCTAATCGCGGCGTTTATAATGAACAGAAGCTTAATTAGAGCTTTTCTTGGTAGTGCTTTAAGAACCTCTCCCGTAATAAGGTCGTATCCAGGAGCTTTCTTAGGTTTAAGTTTCTTTATTTCTTCCTTAAGTTCGGTAAGCGTTGCATTTCTTATTACGCTATTGTCTATATACGACGTATTTATATTTTCAATAAGAGCTTGTCCATCAAACGGTTTGAAAGTTTCTTCCAGGTGGGCGGCAAAAACTTGCGCTTTCTCTTTATCATGCCAGGCCCATTCGTCTTGATTTTTCCTAATTGGCGCGGCTTGAATTTGAGGTTTTTTAATACCTTTTATAGCCTTCCAAAGCGAATAGTTAGAATCTTTTTCTGCCGTTAAGCTTTCTAGGTAAGTTTGTATTTCATTATTCTTAAGGTCTTTAATAGATCTTTTTAGTGAGTTGCACAAACGGTTAAGATGTGCTTTATGTTGCGGAGCCCGAGTTTGTTGCCATCTTTTACGCGCTTTTCTCTTCTCCTTAATCATATCTTTTATTTCCTGCGGATAAATTTAAATGTAACTGGGAGTATTCTTCCACGCGGCATCCTGTAAGATTTCGACGAAGCGATCTACTTCAACTTCAAGTTCACAGGGCGTTTTAAGTGATACGCTCAGCTCAATATTTGCTTCAATATCTTTTTTAAAGCCGTCCCAATTAGTTTTCGCGCCAGTTAATCTGGCCGGTCCTACTTTTTTAATCAAAGCTTCGCTTATCGTCATAATGATTGGAGAATGATCAGAGGAGAGATCAAAGCTTTCTTCAACTTTTATACAGTTGTCAGATATTCCTTTAACAACAAAGAAATCAATCAGATCTGGTATCTTATTTCTATCAGTTGGCCAATATGTTGGTTTACCCGTCGAGTAAAAATCACAACTGAATTGCATACCCGCATTATAAAGCTTTCTACCTTTCTGAGAGGCGTACCTTGAGCCCCAGAAGGGGTGTTTCGCGTTGAAGTCACCACCAATAATAAAATTTGGTTTAAGGAAGTTGAAGATGTTTGTGAAATCACTTTCTTCAAGTTTACATCGCAGTGGACAATATATAGACGAAATGTTGAAAGCAAAATGTCTATTTCTAACGCGTACCGTGCTTACTTGCATTGCTTCTAATTCAATTTTTATTTCCGCTGAGTGTTTGATATTTTCTTTTATAAACAAAGATGATCCGCCTCTGGCTCTTTCCGATGGGTGAAAGGCATGATATCCGCTATATCCCCTTATCTTAATATTCGATTGCTTTTTCAGATGAGTTTCACAGACCAAGCATATATCAATATCTTTCTCTCGCATAAATATTTCTAACTCGTCGAGTCTTTGTATGAGCCCGTTAGCGTTCCAAGTAAGAATTTTAAGCGTTTCTTTCATATTCTGGTTGAAGTGCGCGTGTTATGAATGTTGTTTTCTAGTGCAACTAGTCTCTCGAAAATTAGTTTATTTGTTTTGCATTGCTCTTCAAGTTTCGCAAGAATTAGGGAAAAAACATTGGATACATGATCTTCTGAACTACCTCCATCACTATTTTTCAATGTCGCAACTTGAGAAGGAGTCTTTACATTAAAGTTTGGACGGTTTCTTGCTTTGATCTCCCGTGAGTTGTCGGTCGTGTACGTACCCTTAACTGTCTTCGCCGCTTGAGCATAAGACTGCACGCCAATATTCGGAGATTTTGCTTCTGTTACCTTATCTCTATTACTTTCGGATTTTTTATCATTAACCGATTTTAAGTTAATATTGACGGACTTTCTATCTTTCGCTGCTTTTTTCGTAGCTATTTTGGTTTCATATTCGGACGCATCGAATTTTTTAGCGTATCGCGGCGTTTTTGAAGCTCTTTCGCCACTTCGCAACCTCGATAGTTCGCAGGATGTTTTCCTTTGCAATTTATACAAGTGGCTGTGGTTTGCTTGTTTAGGTGACACTCTTCCGAGAGATGTTTACCTGCGCATTTGACGCATCGCGGCTCTTTCTGGCAGTAAGTCTGCGTATGATTGAAGCCATGACAGCGCTTACACTGCGGGATCGATCTGGAGGTCTTACGCATGGGTTCGATTTTGACCACGATGTTTAGAATAGTCTTGATACCATATATAATATCTTTATTTTCGTCTTTATCAAAACTAAGCATGAATAGTGGAAGACCGCGCTTTACCAATTTTTCATGATCTCCCTCCGACTGTTGCTTCTCCTTCTTGATAATATTGACGGCATCAAGAATTTTAAAGCCTTTGTCTTGAAGGTCGTGCATTACATCTTCTCTAGTGCACGAGGGGTGGAGTCCCCTTGCTACAACACGCAGTGGTCTTTCTAACTTATTTTCATAAGTATACCACTGAATCTTTTCGGCATTCAATTTTTTAGATACTGATCGGTAACCGTCGGCATCATCGACATTGATTTTCCACGTATTGTTTCGCAGAGATGTCACCTTAAACTTCGAAGCCAGAGTTCCTTTAAGGAGGCAATGCAACTTATTATAGTCCGTAATTCCAACGACGTTTATCGGTGGCGGAGGACGTAATTTTGGTTGTTGTTGCTTTTCTTGCATCTCCTTGCGCTTTTCATCTTTTTGTGGCTCAAATTAAATATGTAATCTCAAGCGATAACCGCATAGGTCGAGTTATGACAGAATTGACTAAGGGATACCAGAAAATGCTCCAATGTTCGGAGTTCGTGGCATAAGATTTTTACTTTTCTATCTGCAGTGGTTACCGAGTTGTAGACAAAGAAACAAGTGTCCTGGACCTTAACTTTGTGTGTACCGTTCAAGACTTATCCAGGCAGCAGGTGATGTATTGGTAGAGTGCATATACCAACTCATCTCTTAGATTTGGTCAGACGAGTGTATGTCTGATGAATGGAATCTCAGCATCGTTTGCCCGATCCACACTATCGGAAACAGTTCAATAAGAAAATCCGTTACCAGGGGGACTCCCCAGGGAGGCGTTATCTCACCCCTCCTCTGGGTTCTAGTCATCGATGGGATACTTAAAGAACTAAGCAATACAGGTATAAGCGTCACCGATTACGCGGACGACGTGGTGATTTTAGTCCAGGGCAAATTCCTTGACACATTAAGTGAAATGATGGAATCAGCTCTTAATAGTCTCGAAAAATGGGCTAGAGGGTGTGGACTGCACGTCAACCCGGATAAAACAGAATTGGTACTCTTCAGCAGAAAATACAAGAACACTTCAAACTGCCTAAGCTAGCAGGGGTGGAGCTTTCCCTTTCGGATCGCGCTAGATATCTTGTTATAATGCTGGACAGGAAACTAAATTGGAAACTTAACATACAGGAACGAGTCCGCAAAGCATATAATGCTCTCTTCATCTGTAAGCGGATCGCGGGAAAAAAATGGGGCCTGAAGCCCGCAATGATGCACTGGCTATACATCATGATATTCAGACCCATCCTTACGTATGGGGTTCTTGTGTGGTGGAAGGCAACGAATACGAAAAACACACGGGATATGTTGGCCATGGTACAAAAAACAGCTTGCATTGCCATCAGAGGTGCTCTACGCACAACACCTACGGCTGCACTCGAGATCTTCCTCTATCTTTTACCATTACTTACTTACTTAGGTGGCGCTACAGTTCGGGGTGAACCTGGGCCTCAACCAACAAGCCTCTCCATTTAGCTCGGTCTTTAGCTAATTGCCTCCAGTTGCGCACTCCAAGTTGGTCGAGGTCCCCTTGAACTTGTGCGCGCCACCTACGGCGATGATTCCCTCTACTGCGTCGTCCCTCGGGGTTAGATTCGAAGACTCTGCGGGCCGGAGCGTTGGTGTCCATTCGCTCTACATGTCCTAGTCATCTCAGACGTCCAATACGCAGTTTTTTGACTAGGTCAATGTCGCTGTACAGCTCGTATAGTTCGTGATTGAATCTTCTCCTCCAAAACCCGTCAACGCAAACGGGACCGAAAATCTTACGAAGAATTTTTCTCTCGAAGCGACCAAGGATATCTTCATCCTCTTTTAATAAAGTCCTTTCTTTCTTTCTTTTACCATTAGACCTACAAATTAAATTTCAAGCGGGCAACAGTGCGCTTCGACTCACTAACGTTGGTCTCTTCAGGACTAATAACATAGGACACAGCTCCATTCTCAAGGAATCTTTTCCCAGAATCCCTGACGAATCGGACGATATACTTGGCACCTTAGACTTCGACACACCATACGAAGTACTGTATCCTATTAGAGAGGACTGGCAAAGTAAGACTGTCTCTGTCCATAACGAGATTGCAATATACACAGATGGTTCTCAGACCAGTGGGGGCACGGGGTCAGGTATTTACTCGAGAGATACGAACCTACAGGAGGCCCTGAGACTTCCGGGCACATGCAGTAAGTTCCAAGCAGAGGTTCTAGCTGTACTTAAAGCTGCGGAATTACTTGAGCTGGGATCAATATCCGATAAGAATATCGCCATCTACATTGACAGTCAGGCAGCGCTAAAGGCGCTAGAGTCTAACGTCACCAAATCTGAGATAATCAGGAATACCGCACAATGCTTAGGGCATTATGTACACAGAACCGAATCAGATTATGTGGGGTACCTGGACACTGCGATATCGAAAGCAACGAGCAAGCCGATGCGCTGGCTAAAAGAGGAGCGGGGCTCCCACGTAGCGATATAATTGGTAGTATTAAACCACCAGGGTGCGTGGCTAAGGGAAATATTCTGGATAAAATCATTGACACGGCTAATCTAAGATGGTCAAACGTAGATGGTCACAGGGTGTCTAAGGCCTTGTGGCCTGTGCTAGATAGCAGAAAATCTGGGGAGATAATTAAATTAGATAGATCCAGGCTAAGGACAGCGATAGGAATACTCTCTGGCCACTGTCTCCTAAGGAGGTCCTTGAACCATAACAAGAATCTCTTAAAATTTTGTAGGGAGATTAATTGCTTGGGGGAATGGGTTTAGGTCTTCTGCCGTGAATGTTCCCTAGGGATCGCGATGGGCCCACTTTGGTACCTAGTGTTTTATGATAACCTTATAACCCTACCTAACCTAACCTTACCTAACCTAACCTTGCCCGATCCACAAGAAAGGAGAACCCCTCAACTGCGCCAATTAGAGGCATCAGTCTCCTCAACATAGCATATAAAATCTTTTCTGCGACATTGTGTGACCGCCTGAAACGTTTTATCAACAGGCTGATTGGACCCTATCAGTGCGGTTTTAGGCCAGGAAAGTCCACCATCGATCAAATCTTCACACTTCGACTGGAGAAAACCCATGAAGTCCAAATTGATACTCACCATCTCTTTATCGATTTCCGGCCGGCTATGACAGAATCTATAGAGTGGAGCTTTATAGAGCCATGTCTAGTTTTGACATCCTCACTCGCTGCTCCATCAAGGTCGGTAATGACCTCACCGAGACCATTGATGTCAAAAAAGGTTTTAGACAAGATGACGCGCTGTCATCTTCTTTAATATTGTACTTGAACGGATTGTGCGGAATTCACAAGTCAACACCAGAAGTACAATCTATCAAAAGTCCGTATAACCGCTTGTATACGCCGACGATATTGACATAATTGGAAGAACTCAGCGGGCTGTCACCGATGCGTTTACAAGCATTAAAGCAGAAGCGGCCAAAATGGGTTTAGCGATAAACGAGAGCAATATGTATATGCTGTCAACAAGAAGGGACAATCAACACCGCCGAATTGGACAAAACGTCACAGTGGGTAGCTATAACTTCGAGGTAGTAAGGTACTTTGTCTACCTTGGCTCTGCTATAAACTCTAAAAACAACATCAGCGCAGTAATCAAACGAAGAATAACTCTTGCCAATCTGTGTTTTTTTGGGCTTATAAGGTAATTCAATAGTAAATCCCTATCTCGAACAACTAAGGAGACTATGTAAAAGACTCTGATCATCCCAGTCCTGCTTTACGGCGCTGAAACATGGACTTTATTAAAAGAGGATGAAGATATCCTTGGTCGCTTCGAGAGAAAAACTCTTCATAAGATATTCGGTCCCGTTTGCGTTGACGGGTTTTGGAGAAGAAGATTCAATAACGAACTATACGAGCTGTACAGCGACATCGACCTAGTCAAAAAACTACGTATTGGACGTCTGTGATGGCTAGGACATGTAGAGCGAATGAACACCAACGCTCCGGGCCGCAGAGTCTTCGAATCTAACCCGAGGGACGATGCAGTAGAGGACTTCCTCGCCGTAGGTGGCGCGCACAAGTTCAAGGGGACCTCGACCAACATGGAGTGCGCAACTGGAGGCAATTAGCTAAAGACCGAACTGAATGGAGAGGCTTGTTGGTTGAGGCCCAGGTTCACCACGCACTGTAGCGCCATCTCCTAAGTAAGTAAGTAAGTTGAAGACAACTGACTAATAAACGAATTGCTTAGTGGGTTTATTGAGGTTCAGATCCCTCCATTCCAGCCTAGAAAAACGTAAAATTGTACGCAAATAGAAGTGCATAGTTGATGAACAGAATTGATGCGAAGTCTGCGCAAAAATTATAATGTTTGCTCACAAAACAGTACTAGTTCTCATTTCGTATGAGTGAAAGCTCAAGCTTACTTTCCAAAAATGCTCTTAAATCGAATTTAAAGGTTCAACATGGAAAGGACCAACATTTTTGGGCACACATGTCTTCCTGTGGGCGCCGTGGCGTAAGTGGTTAGTGTGTCGGATCACTACGTGTGAGGTTTCAAGTTCGAATCCCAGAAAACATCAAAAAGTTTTTCCACGGTCCGACCTCTCGCGAACGTCTGACAAACATCCGACAGTGTTGTCTCGAGAAAGCTTCTCAAAACAAATTGCCCTTCGGATGCGGCACTAAACTGTAGGTCCCTTCCATTTGTGTATAACGTCCACAACATGAGTGGTTGCGAGAAGCTAGGCCCTGGCACTTAAAGAGCTGTTGCGCCAAGTATTTATTTTTATTTTTATGTCTTCCTGTGATAGATGTCAGTCAAGCGACCTTCCGACACAACTCGTATGTAAATATTTTATTCATCTGATACACGGAAAAAAAAAAAAAAAAAAAAAGGCTAACATCCCATTTAAAATTCTTTTTCTAACTTAATTCCGCGCTGACAGTTCACAACTTCTATCCAACTTGCGATGCATTTTTCAATTTATTAAAACACTCTAACGCATCGTTGGGTCGCCTCGGCATTTATATTCCATTTCTGATGGACTAACTCGTGATCTAAACAGAATTGTTTCAAATATAGATAGTTTGTGTCTACCGAAAAGGTAGATGGGGTTGGTGGGCTTTAAAACTGATACCCTAGGAAAAAATCGCCTCTACTCTGGAAATATACGAATATCTAGATACGTACATATACACAATTTATTTATTTATTTTTGCACTTGCAGGTTTTCATCGCTAACATCGGATCGGAATGCGCTGTAAAGCGTCGGTGCTCGTCGCAAAATTGCATCAGCTTAATTGAGAACTCTCGAAACAGGAGCCTGATGGCGAAACACGCCCTGAATAAAGCAATCGGTGAGTTGTTTCTCCTAAACACAATCCTGTCGTAGATTATTTTTTTTCGTTTTTGTCTGCTCTTGTTGTTGTTGCTCTCTATTTATTTATTTTTTATCCGATGCCTAGTGATAATTTCAAATGCAAATCAACAATCCATATCCAACTGGTGGATACACTTTTTATGCCATAAAAAAATGCAGATGAAAAATTCTGAAATAGTATTTAGTATACGAGTATGTATGCGCTATTTGTGAGGGATGGAGTACCCGAAGGCTCCCGCATCTCTAGTGCGAGTGGGTTTTAGTTTTTCTTTTTTGGATAGGATTTGGCTTAACATGGGATTTGGGGTGGAGTATTTATTTATTTTTATTTTTATTTTTTGTTATGCTTACTTTAATTAACAAAGTGTTTGAAATAGATGGCTAGGGGTTGAATAAAAATGGCGATGGGGTGGTTGAGAAATATTGATAGAATGTAAAAAGTTGCAATTATTCATGGGACGCTGGAAATTAAGGGCAACAATTCAATGTTGATTGCGTGGGGTGCTCCAATGGCCGGTGCTAAAATTTATGGTAGCTTTTCGGTTTTCCAAATGTGAATATTCTTTTGATTTATTAATTGAGTTAGGTAGGTATTTAGTTGTTAAAAAGAAATTGTTTGGTTATAGTCGAGTTTTTATTTTATTTTTAAACTATGGTTTGGTGTTGCGAGAAATTGTTACATCCGGTTTGATTGCGAGTGAAAGGTGACAAATTGAATCTGAAATGTTTAACAATCGAATTGATGTGTTTTTTCAAGAGGGGTATTAGGCGTCAGCTTAAGATGAAAGTATGCTAAGTTCATTTTTAATCTCATATTACTTGTTGGTACCATTCAAAAGATAATGAGATGGCGAAAAATGCTTAGTCGGTTATCGAGTTGAATTGCTGGGAATAAATTGAATTTGAATTTGATTGATTTTTATTTTCATTTTTCATCATTTACTTATAAAAACAAATCAAGATAGCTTGGCTTTGCCGTCTGCCGATTGACAACTAGATATTAGCAGTATATATGTATTATATTTAGATTCTAATTTAGTAAAAAAAAAAATAAAGACCAGAACGAAATATACCAATAACACGCTTTTCCTTCAAAAATGTTCTTGAATTATTCTCGCGCGATAGGCCAAGGCGATTTTGCAGTATTCGAATAATTGAGGAACATTCAACTCATTAAGCATATCGATAACTTGGTCATCCGATAAATAACCGGTACCGAAGACACTACGCCGAGTTTCCCTTAGAGTTGGGTACTTTCCAACAAAGTGAATCGTATCCTCCCGTTCACCTACATTACACATGCCACATATGGTAGGAAGGTCTTCTCTTTGAGATATATAGTTTAAATTTAGCAATTCTCTCAATTTGATAATCATCGATATTATTTCCACTTTGTGCTCGTCCCGGAAATAATTAACCCTTTAGCCACTAAGACCGTCTGTAGAAGGTCATCACTCCAGTCCAATTCTATCCAAACTCAACATTTTTACCGCTCTGACCACTAGAGACGTTTTTCGTCGGCTAAAATTACCTATCTAACGGTGCCAGTTTGAGCCTTCTCTTTTGACTGGTTTAACCATTACAGTCATTTCTGTCAAGATTTTTGTGAAAACGGGCGCGAAAATTATTTGTGATTTTGGTGTAAATTAAAATTAAAATAAAAATACTTTCCAACAGCTCAATCGATTCGGGAATATTTTTGGTAAGTTGTTTAAAATTATATTTTGATAATTTGATTCTAGTTTTATTTGTGAAAACAAAGTTTCTGTCCAATGAAGTTTTTTGTGAAAACCGTCTGTAGACGGTCTTAGTGGCTTTGCTTATTTTTTATTTAAGAAAATGTCACGACGAAGCGGAAGAAATGAGGACTGGAATAAGCAGAAAAAATGCAATCTTTCTTCAATGACTGATGAAGAGATTGCAGATTTTACGTATTCAATTGAAACTGATGATGAAGACTTTGATGACAGCATCGAAGATCCAGATTATCGTTGTGATGAGCTCGAACCCGAAGATAATACAATGATAACCGATTGTTTACAACTAATGGATTCCTCAATGCTTATGAATGCAGTTCAATTTTCAACAACAATTTCTACACATCTCTACAGTTTATATTGTATCTTAAAGCGCGCGGCATTTATAGTCTTGGTACTGTGAGAGCAAATCGGATTCCCAAATGCAAACTTCCAACTGACGAAAGCGAAGAATTGAAAAAAACACCACGAGGTTATTCAACTGAATTCGTTGGAGCGGCTTACGGTGTCGACATCACCACAGTTTTGTGGAAGGACACGAAGAATGTCAAACTCTGCTCAACATATGTTGGCACTAGGCCTTTCCAGAGAACCAATTCAGTTAGTCAGCCATCGAAAATTGCTCGTTATAATCGGAAAGAAAAATTGTATAACAAGATTGATTGTCCACAAATAATCCGTGAGTACAACGCACACATGGGCGGTGTCGATGTGATGGACTCTTATATGGGCCGCAATGGACTCCAAATCAAAACCCAGGATATGGCAACCAGTATTTTTTACCATCTTCTCGACATGGCTATAACAAATGCATTCGTTTTATATCGCAGACTCAACGCTGAAAAAAATCGAACCAATAAAATGATGAAAAGATAAAAGATATGACGATGTATAAGTTTCGCTTGAGCATTGCGAACGAACTCTGTGCTGCTTTTGAAAAACGATCCGTTGGCCGTCCACCATCCGACGTACAACCAACCAGTAGCAATGGTGCTGGCAAAAAGGCAGTTCATCCAGTGGCAAGTGTAAGATTCGAGGAAGAAAGCCATTTTCCTGAATGGGGATTGAAAAAATAGTGTAAATTGTATAAAAAATCCGATACACACACGTTTTGTACCAAATGTAACATCCATTTGTGTTTTTCCAAAGCAAGAAACTGTTTCGCAAAGTATCACGTAGACAAATGATTCATTGTCTATTAGTATTTACCTCTTTAGGTCATTGTATTGATCATTTAATTTGAATAAAAAACTGTTTTTTATACTTGAATTATACAACACATTTTATATTTTTTTTCAACTAACCCACTAACCCAGTCTACAGACGGTCTTTCACTTTTTTTTTACCAGGCGCTATCAGGTATAATTTTTTTTGCAAACGGACTTCACATTCTTGTTTCTCAGTCTAAAATCATTCTAGAACCAAAATTCTCTTAACAAAATAGCTCGTATTTCAATTTCAGTGGGCAAAGGGTTATGATGCCCTAGATTGTGACTTAGATGCCTGTAGACTGTTCTATGAAGCGAATTCGATGCCTCCTCTAAGAATTTCTCACGATACTTTAAATCCACGTTTGCAATTAGTTCGTAGAGCATTGATTTCCAGGTCGTATAATCCGCTGTTTGCAAGTTTAATTCCATCCCACATTCTTGGGCTAGGTCAAGCTAATCGCCATACCAGCTGCTCGCGTTACATATAGTCGTACAAGCTGCCTTTCTAGGCAGTCTTTCCTTTGGCATTCGTAGAACTTTAAGAACATAGTCCACCTGGAGCTTTAGGGTCTTGATGAAGAGAGGAGCTTTCCCTGTTTCGATCATAATAAGGTAGTTCGGCGTACTAGGTGGCAGACGAAATATTATTTTTATGAAGTACCTTAAAAGCTTCTCCACCGTATCATATTTTTTAGCTCCCCATACTTGAGCCGCATAAAACAAAATGGATTCGGAGGCTGCTTCAAATATCTTGTACTTACAGCTATGGGCAATGTACTTATTACAAAAGCTTCTTTTCCAGGTCATATTGATAGCGGTTTTGGCTTTGGAGAGCTTTTCCTTCAGATGCTTTTCCATGCTTAAATTTTTGGTAAAATAGACTCCAAGATATTTATACTCGTTGACTACCTCTACGGCTTCTCCATTATAGCTCCATTTTTCGTTGCCACAATTCCTGCCTCCTCCTTTTTTAAAAATCATTACTTTTGATTTCTCCAGATTAACAGTCAGGTTCCACAAGTTGCAGTATTCCGACGATGAATGAAAGGTAAGTCCACATAATGTAAGACACACGCGCGTTATGTTGGGGTCAGCGATTGCCAACACAACGAATGAAAGAATAGTCGGTCGATCGCAAGGCTTTCCAAGGATACCTGGAGACGGATTGACGAACAAAAACAGCTGAAAGCTCGCATTGCAGCTACTCCAGCAGCAGGGAGAAGCGTGCTAGAGTCCCTATATCACATGAAGATGAGAGAAGTTCAGCGTAGCGTGCGACGTGATAGGCGCAACTACATCAATGCGCTGGCTACAGAAGCAGAAGAAGCTGCACGGAGGTGCGACAGCAGGTCCGTCTACAGAATCACGAAAGAGCTGACAGGTGGTCGCAGCTACAGCCAACACACAGTGAAAAGCCTAGAGGGTTCCTTGCTCATTTCGGATGAGGATCAGAGGATCAGCTCAAAAGATGGAAAGAGCATTTTGCTACGGTTTTGAACCGTGTTCAGTAAAAATCAAAACAACCTGTTCGCTCTGTAGTCTATCAGCAACTCGCCAACCAAAAACCAAGCGGAGGACAATGTCGGTGTCGGTTGCGAAGGCAACCATCGTGGGAGAACTAGACTTTCCATGATGTGATTTATGCAAGTTGTGCAAATTATTCATTTGCATCTGTCGCCTGCGTGCTTCGTGTTCAGACGGGGTCTCGTTACTTAGACTCAGACAGAAAACGATAGCATCTCGACATTTTACACCACAACCGCGTATTCTCTAGGGATATGCTCCCAAATAAAACTGAGGTGCCCAAGGTTAGAAATGCTCGAAAAAGCACCACGACTCCCAGTTATGATGAGATCACTACCGCGATCAAAGCACTTAAAACCAACAAGGCGGTAGGACTTGACGGTTTTCCAGCAGAGCTCTTACGAGTAGCGCCAAAAACATCGGCTGAGCTTCTGCTTCCACTTATAGAGAAGCTGAGAGCTTTCCTAATGAGTGGAAAAAGGGAATGATCGTCAAGCTTCCTAAGAAAGGAAATTTAATGGAGTGCGTAAACTGGAGGGGTATCTGCGTGCTGCCTGCTGTAGCTAAGATAATAGGTAAAATCATCCTGGAGCAGAATCAAACAACATCTCGAAGACACACTCGATGCCGAAAAAGCAGGTTTCCGCTCTGGATCCTCCTGTGCCGACCATATCAACACCCACTGGATTATTATCGAACAGTGCATTGAATATCAATCGCTACTCCACCTGCTGTTCATCGATTTTGAGAAGGCGTTCGATAATGTCAACAGGGATTTTATTTGGCGTGCCTTACGCAGAAGAGGTATTCCCGATAAACTAATTGCTGTTATCAAAGCTACATATGAAGGAAGGTTGTCTCAGGAATTTGAGACCCACTGTAGGGTAAGCCAAGGCTGTATTCTATCACCAATACTATTCCTTTTAGTGATTAGCGATGTGCTTCGTGCAGCTTTGTCGACAGGAAATGGATAGACTCTTACATTCCAACTGAAACATTTCAACTACGCTGACGACGTATGCTTACTCTCTCACAGAATTATGAACTTCCACCAAATGACAGCAGATGTGGAGAGGGAGGCATGCGTCGTCAGGCTGAAAATGAATACGCGGGCAAGTTCTCGGCCTGACGCAGAGATAGCGTTCTAATCAGCAAAAATGTATGTTTCCTGCCTGGGTGCACTTCTCATTAGTTCGTATGACAAGTTTCAACTTGTTCTCTCAAGTAGTTTGTTTACACGAATTTTCGCAGTAGACGTCTTGCGTGTTTTTCGTTAAAATGGATAAACGTGAATATCGTGCGGTCATAAAATTCTTCATTTTGGAGGGGTTAACCCCTAAGGAAATTCATATAAAGTTGACAAAAGTTTACGGGGACTCTGCTCCTTCTATGTCAACCGTTAAAAAGTGGGCAGTTGAATTTAAACGTGGTCGCACGTTCCTCGTAGATGACCCACGTGAAGGACGGCCAAAAACCGTAACCACACCCGAAACCATCGAAAAAGTGCTTGGTATCGTGTTGGACGAAAGACGAGTGAAGCTGAGTGAGATAGCTGAGGTTGTGTGTGTATCGGAAGAGAGGGTGCGAAACATCTTGCACAAAAACTTAGGGATGCGAAAGTTCTGCGCAAAATGGGTGCCGCATTTGCTGAATGCCGATCAAAAGCAAATGCGCCAACGATTTTTGCGGCAATCTTTGGACCGATTTAATATGAATTTTGTGCGGCGATTTGTCACCATGGATGAGATATAGGTCCACCACTACACGCCAGAAACGAAACAGCAGTCGAAGCAGTGGGTGGAAGTCGGTGGTTCAGCGCCAAAGAAAGCGAAGTCAATCGCATCTGCCGGAAAGGTCATGGCCAGTGTGTTTTGGGATGCGAAAGGGATCCTGTTAATTGATTACCTTGAGAAAGGCAAAACAATTACAGGCGAATATTACTCCAACCTTCTTGACCAGCTGGATGCCAAAATTCGCGAGAAGAGGCCTGGCTTGAAGAAGAAAAAAAATCATCTTTCACCAGGACAATGCACCTTTACACAAGTGTGCGTTGGCTATGGGAAAACTGCGGGATTTGGGGTACGAATTGCTCGGCCATCCCCCCTATTCACCTGATTTGGCACCCTCAGACTTCCATCTATTCCCAAACTTGAAGAAATTTGTTTCTGGGAAGCGCTTCGCATCCAATGCAGAAGTTGAGAGGGCCGTAGATGAATATTTTCACAGCCTTCCAGACCCTCACTTCCAAGAAGGAGTACTGATGTTGGAGAAACGCTGGACTAAGTGTGTTGAAGTCAAGGGAGATTATGTAGAAAAATAAAATCATTTTTTAACTGAAAATCGCAATCTTTCATTGTCAGGCCGAGAACTTTTCACCTTGCCCTCGTACGACAAAAACTAAATTTATCAGCCTTGGAACAAACTCATCGGCTCAAATATGCATTGCTGGACAACCGGTAGAGAGAGTAGAGGATTGCGCCGTGGCGTAAGTGGTTAGTGTGTCGGATCACTGCGCGTGAGTTTCCAAGTTCAAATCCCAGAAAACACACTTTTTTTTTACGGTCCCACCTCTCGCGAAGGTCTGACAAACATCCGAGATTGTTGTCTCGAGAAAGCTTCTCAAAACAAATTGCCTTTCGGATATGGCGCGAAACTGCAGGTCCCTTCCATTCATGTGAGAAAATAAAACGCACACAACATGAGTGGTTGCGAGAAGCTAGGGCCTGGCTCCTAATACTTGCGCCAAGTATTTTATTTTTTTTATTTTATCGCCAAAAGCAAAGTCCGCGTTCAGGATATTGTCCAAAATATGGCGTAGTAATGCAAAAAAAAGCTTCAACACCAAGCTAAGACTGTTCCGGTCCAATGTTGATTCCGTGCTGTCATATGGATGCAGCACCTGGAGAGGGACCACTACTATCACCAGAAAGCTGCAAACGTTCATTAATAGGTGCCTGCGCAATATCTTAAAGATTTTCTGGCCCAATCGTATCTCTAACGAAAACCTTTACAAGAGAACGGGTCAGGAACCAATAGGCACAACCATCCAACGACGGAATTTTTTTTTTATTTATTTTTATTTTTTATTTTATTATAATGGCTAACAGTTTACTATTTTTAAAGTACAATATAATTTAAATTTGTTGTATGTCATTCTTAACTTTTAATGACAGTAACAAGAGCAAGGCGAACCCCACAGGCGGATCAGTAGAAATGCGGTGAAGTGGGAGGGTTGTGATCGCTTGTTTTTGGATCATAACCTCGCTGATAAAAGGAAGAAGAAGAAGATGACAGTAACAAGAGCATAGATGGGATTTAATTCATCCAAATCGTTGGAGGTTAAATTCACTCCGAGCGCCTCTTTTCGCTCGTTGTTGTCGCTCTGTTGCTATCTACGAGTAGTAGAGAATGTTGTAAGTCGTATGGTTTGCGGTTGCCTTTCAAAATCTGACGGTCTTATAGGTTGCAGTCGTCTCACGCCATATACGTTTAGTAGAATTGTTGCTTCCTCGTTAATATGTTCCTGGAGACTCTTCTCGTGTGCTTTGGCCCTAGTGTTGATTTCTTCAAGAATAGTAAAAATCCCTAGGTACCGATGGAGGTCGCTATTTCTGATGTACCATGAAGCAATATATTCAATACTTCGAAGGACTTTATTCTGGAATCGTTGGATGACTGCAATATTAGTCTGGCTGGCACATCCCCAGAGTTGAGCACCATAGTTCCACACTGGTTTAAGGATCTGGTTATATAAAAGAATTTTATTATTAATTGATCGTCCTGACTTCCTGCCTATAAGTCATTCTAATATTCACCATTTAATATCTAATTCTTGTCTTTTCATTTTAATATGCTCTTTCCAACGAAGCTTGGCATCTAGAGTCATACCTAGATACTTCGCTGTATTAGCGTAAGGTATTGTCGTGCCTGATATTGCTATAGGGGAGTACGAGATAGACTCATTTGTGAAGTCAATATGTACAGATTTGCTCGAATTTAGTTTTATACGCCATCTTTGAGTCCACCTGATAATTTGGTCTGTAACAGCTTGTAGCTTTTGCGTTGATTGACGATTAATTGGGAAATACAACGACGGAAGTGGCAGTGGATTGGTCACGCGTTCCTATAAGGTGGTGGAACTGTCCCACAGCGAACCATGCTATGCAATGGAACCCTTTAACTCAGGGGTCGAATCGCGTCCTCCGTGAACGGATAACTCGTCACGTAGTTTGTATGTATGTTGATCTACTAGATCTACCAACAACACAATACAAATTACATTACCAGTCATTCGTTGAGGGAGGACGCGATTCGACCTCAGGATGGCAGAAGACCTGACGGTCCGAAGAGAACATGGCGCAAAACAGTCGAAAAGGAGGCACTGCAGTTAGGGAACATTTTGGGAGAAACCATGCGCGATGGCGCATAGGCATAGTAGAGGCCCTAGGACCCACAAGGGGATACAGGACATAAGTAAAGTACGTAACACAACAACCCCATCTGCCGTTCTCAATTCAAACATATTTCCCTGGGGCGATTTTCGGTCAACCTGTAAACTTTTGTATAATCTCCACCTGGAACATACTTTATACGGATGGGTCGAAAACAGAATCTGGAACTGCATTTTCTGTTGTCGATGACAATGGAAGACTATTATACAAAGGGCTGCTAGCCCATTCCTGTTCGGTTTTCTCTGTTGAGGCTGCAGCTATTCTTCAAGCCGCGTTATTAGCTGGCAACAACAAGACTATAATCTGCACCGACAGCCTTTTTTCAGTTTCAACAGAACGGTGCGACTTGCCATAAAGAGAATGGAACATTGGGCTTATTGCGGAGAGAGTTTTCAAGACATCTCATCTCGCAAAGAATGATAATCAATTGGCTGGTTCGTTCTTCCAGTTTGACGCCGTTAGATTTTTCATTTCAATATTTTTGAATTCGAAATTTTATGCCAATAATTCTCAAACCGTTCCCGAGCTGAAGAACGAATTTCGTCGCGCCATTGGTGAAACATATCCCGGATTATGCGGAAATTTGATTGAAAATTGTGTGCATTTGTCAGATATGTATACCATGTCAATAGCACTCTTTACTAGAATTCGCTAGGCAGACATTACACAATACAGTCTTCGTTCTCCCCATGATCTCAACTCTCATACTATCCCACTCCATTACTTCATACACAGACGTAGCTATCTTTTGAAACTCTGGTGTCTTGCTGTTCCTATGTTGAATCATGGCTCCACCTCTGAGAAGGCGACTGTCTTCCTCTTCCTTTTATCAGCGAGGTTATAATCCGAAAACAAGGGATCCCAACCCTCCCACTTCACCGCATTTCTACTGATCCACCTGTGGGGTTCGCCTGAGAAGGCGACTGTCATTGCTGAAATTCACAAAGATTCGTCGAGGGGTAAACTTGCACTATCCTGACGCACTGCAATTTTGGCCGAACAACAACAGAGCGACAGTATTAAGCGTTGAAGACTAACACTTTTTGATTAAGTCCAACTTGTATCGTAAGACTTTGTTTATAATTTGGAGGAATCTGGCGTCCACTGGAGGTCCAACGTGTGATCAATTGTTATCTGAGGCTTAGTGTCGGTTTCTACAGCAATGGGTTTTTGCTAACACAAAGTGCTTTGAAACCGATGAAACCTTGTCTAGAATTAAGGCCCTAGACCATTTACATTTAGCCTTCCGGTGTCCACGACATATAGGTAGATCAAGCACAGTACTTGATCACAAATATATTTGTTGATCTACTAGGTTTTGAGTAATCAGTAGTCTTGCGACCTTTCGCAATTCAGGTCTGTTCGAGAACCCTCGTACACTCGAAGTCTTCAAGTGTGTCTCATCAAGTGTATTTCCCGGTCCCGGTGTATGCCATCCTGTATGAATTACTCACATTATAAAAGCAGACTCCTGCCAACCATGTATTCCTCTCATCCTTCGGTTTAGAGGAAATAATTAAAACAAAACCTTGTATAAAGTTAATAATTGAAAACCATATCCACATGTTTATGATGTTACCTGTTCCAAAATATCTAATGCTCGCCGTGTTTTCATGATTTTGCGCTGCAAAATGCCAAGGGCAACAATGCAAATTGAATTTTACATTTACCACAAATGCAGTACAAATGTATACACAATTTGGTATTAATAGGAACCATATCCATGCGATATCGCTGTACGGGGCTTGCCAACGGAACTTTTTCAAATACCAAATGCAAAACAGCCTTCGAACAGTGGGGGCACTTAATTCAATTTGCAACGTACCAGCGTCAGATGCAATGATTAATTAAAAATTGATTGCAATTTCGAATATTTAAATTTAATTCCTGAACTGGTTCTAAATTATGAATAAACAATCGGGGCCATTGTAATGCTATTAAGTGGAGCAAATACTTGGGGAAATTTTGTTATGATGTGGTATCGTGGTAAATCGTGGTATTTCGACAAGATGTGCACATTTTGGAAATACAAATCAGGAGAGGGTATACGTTGCCAAGAGAATGCTACAAATTGCAAAAAGGGATTTTCACAAATTGTCGAAAAAATTATATTTGTACCAAACACATTCTGCTGGTATTCAGTCCTTAAAATATGAACATCTTCATTTACACCGACATTCTTCCACCTATAATAGCATTCGAATTACCAATAATAAGATCGAGATTGATAAAGCAATATCGCGCATCCTTGAACGAGATATAACCCCGTGTAGGGTTCCTGCTCATTCTAACATTTCAGGTATCTGCAAAGCAAACGAGTTGGACAAAATAGCATAAAACAGGAGCTCTGGACTGCGGAATGGCAGATCTTGCTTCTTCTTATTCCTATATCGGCGAGCTTATGATCTGAACTCAAAAGAACCAAGAACCTCCCACTTCACTGCATTTATACTGATCCGCTTGTGGGGTTCGCCTGTTTGACCTAAGAAAATATCGGCAGGTCTCTCGAATTTGGATCACTTCGTTACTGAGGCAAACCAAATGTTGGTGTCGATGCGTTTGTGTAATCCAGGAGTTTCTAAGCCTGTCTTTCTTTCGCGATATCTTTGAAACGTTCATTGATACGACATTGATACGGGTTGCTACGTAAGTTTTGAGATATGGCAACATCAGTGTGAATATATCGAATCTGACATTGTCATCGTAAAGTTTGACATTTTTAATAGTACTCCTACTCAGAATGTTTTGTCGTACGAATGCTATTTGTGTTGTGTACAAGTACTTGAAATATTCATCTTGGTCAATAAATGGAACTAAATCGTGAACATTTTCGTGTGATGATTTTGTATGACTTTCGACGTGGATTAAACCAACAACATTGTGCCGAGTAACTCACTTCGACTTTTGGGAGTGAAGCACCATCTCGAGCCACCGTGTTTCGTCGGTTTTCCGAATTTAATCGTGGTCGCACTTCGCTACAGGACGAACTTCGTGAAGGTCGTCCAAAATGGGTTGTTGTGCCACAAAAAAATAGTGCTGGGCGTGAACTGATGTTGCAAGATCGTCATGTGACATACCGTGAGATTGTGGTATGCTTGGGCATTAGTTCCACTCGCATACATTTAATATTGCATGAACATTTGGCCGTCAAAAAGATAGGTTCGCGTTGGATACCGCATAATTTGACAATCGCTCAAAAAAAAAAGCTCGGGTCGATTGGTGCCAAGAAATGTTGAAAAAATGCAATCGCTGTGCTTCAAAAGACGTCTATAAAATCGTGATAGGCGACGAATCATGGATCTACAACAATCGACTGCACGAAGCACTTCGAAGCAAATGGTCGCCTGTTTTTTCGGAATAATTGGACATGTCGCTACCGTGTCATAAGACCAACGTAGAACGGTCAATTCTGAATGATACATCACGATTTGTTTGTCAGAAGTGTTCGGAAAAATAAGGGAAACCAATTGCAGAAGGCGAATCATTCTCCACCACGACAATGCAAGCTCTCATACATCGGCTCAATCGAGTGAATTTTTGAGCATTCAAAACATCGAATTGACGGGTCATCCGCCGTACAGTAGTGATTTGGCACCCAAAGATTTCTTCTTATTTCCGCAGATCAAAAATAAAATGCTAGGTCAACGTTTTTCGACGCCTGAAGAAGCGGTTGATGCGTTCAAATAACATGTTTTGGAGGTACCTCAATCGAAGTGGAAAAAGTGCTTCGAAAATTGATTCGAACGCATGCAAAAGTGTATTCATCTTCATGGAGAATATTTTCAAAAACAATAAAGCCATTTTCGATTATAAATATTTATTTTTACTTGTCTATCTCAAAACTTAAGTAGTAGCCTTATTTCTTCAAAGAAGAGCGTGGGTGGGCGCTGATTACCTAGTTTTTTTAGCTGGAAATTGATCGTTTGGGAATTGGCGACATGTTGTATCAACAGGACGGTGCGACATGCCACACATCACCAAGTTAATCGAGGTCCCCTTGAACTTGTGCGCGCCAGCTACGGCTAGGAGGCCCTCTAATGCCTCGTCCCTCCAGGTTAGATTCCAAGACTGCGGGCCGAAGCGTTGGTGTCCATTCGCTCTACATGTCATAGCCATCTCAGACGTCCAATACGCAGTTTTTTGACTAGGTCGATGTCGCTGTGTAGCTCGTATAGTTCGAGATTAAATTTTCTCTTGCGAAACCCGTCAACGCAAACGGCACCGAATCTTACGAATCTCGAGGCGACCAAGGATATCTTCATCCTCTTTTAATAAAGTCCATGTTTCAGCGCCGTAAAGTACGACTGGGATGATCAGAGTCTTATACAGAGTTTCCTTAGTTGTTCGAGATAGGGCTTTACTGTTAATTGCCTTATAAGCCCAAAAAACACCGATTGGCAAGAGTTATTCTTCGCTTGATTTCTGCGCTGATCTTGTGTTTCGAGTTTATAGCAGAGCCAAGGTATACAAAGTCCCTTACTACCTCAAAGTACTGTCCAATTCGGCGGTGTTGATTGTTCCTTCTTATTGACACAATGTACTTGGTTTTGCCCTCGTTTATCGCTAAACCCATTTTGGCCGCTTCCGCCTTAATGCTTGCAAACGCATCGGTGACAACCCACTGAGTTCTTCCGATAATGTCTATATCGTCGGCGTATGCAAGCAGTTGTACAGACTTGTAATAGATTGTGCCTCCGGTGTTGGCTTGTCAGTTCCGCACAATCCATTCAAGTACAATATTAAAGAATTCGCATGACAGTGCGTCAGCTTGTCTAAAGCCTTTTTTGACATCAAAGGTCTCGGTGAGGTCATTACCGACCTTAATGGAGCAACGAGTGTTCTCCATCGTCATTCTACACAGACGGACAAGTTTGGCAGGAATGTCAAAACTAGACATGGCTTTATAAAGCTCTTCTCTATAGAGGCTGTCATAGATGGCCTTGAAATCCATAAACAGATGGTGAGTTTCGATTTGGACTTCTTGTGTTTTCTCCAGGATCTGTCGAAGTGTGAAGATTTGATCGATGGTGGACTTTCCTGGCCTGAAACTGCAATGATAGGGCCCAATCAGGCTGTTGATAAAAGGTTTCAGGCGTTCACACAATATCGTAGAAAAGATCTTGTATGCGATGTTGAGGAGACTGATGCCTCTATAATTGGCGCAGTTGAGGGGGTCTCCTTTCTTGTGGATCGGGCAAACGATGCTGAGATTCCATTCATCATACATACACTCGTCTGACCAAATCTAAGAGATGAGTTGGTGTATGCACTCTACCAATTCATCACCAGCTGCCTTGAAAAGTTCCGCCGGTAAGTCGTCAGGTACAGCAGCCTCGTTGGATTTCAGCTTGGATATTGCTATCCTCACCTCGTTTTGATCAGGTAGACGGAAATTTTGACTATCATCGTCTATGTTGAATGGTTCATTCTGCCTGAGAGCGGGATATTGGTTTTCGTCGCCGTTATGCAGTCTGCAGCAGTAGGTTTTCCTTATTCTCAGCACCGACTGTGATTCTACTACGAGGTTTCCATTTTCATCTCTACAGGTTTCTGTACGGGTATTGCTTCTCTGACACGTTCTTTTTACCTTTTGGTAAAACTTCCGTACATTGTTCCTGGAGTATAAACTCGTTATTCTCGAACGTGCACTTCTCATACTCTTTCTTCTTCTTTTGGAGAAGCCGATGTTTTTCCCGTCTCTTGCTTGTAGAGCTCACGAGCAGCTCTTGTCTTCCTTTGCAGCGCCGCTTTATATGCCTCTTGTTTTGCTGCATGCACTCGCCGGCATTCTTCGTCAAACTAGGGGTTTCGCTGTGGTGAGTAAGCGAGATCCAGCACATCAGTCGCGGCGTTTCTGATGGCATTGTGGCAGCGTTGCTACTGGTCTTCGGCACTTGATGCTGGCGGCATAGGGGTGATTGAGAGATTTCGGTATACGCATTCAGCGAAGAGTCTGGCGGTCTCTTGCGATTGTAGCTTTTCGACGTTAAATTTGCTCACAGTGATTCTTCTTTGTTGCTCAGTTTGGGATATCCGCATTCCTACCTTGGCTACAACAAGGTAATGATCCGAGTCTATGTTGGCCGCTCGGAAGGTCCGGACATCCAGAATACTGGAGGCATGCCTTGCGTCGATCGCAATATGATCAACTTGGCTGATCGTTACATGATCATTGGACCGCCATGTCTGCTTATGAATATCGAGATGAGGAAACCATGTGCTTGCTAAGGTGACATTTCGCTCCACAGCGAAATCAATTAGCCTTAGTCCGTTATCAGACGTGGTGTCGTGTAGGCTATGCTTACCGACTGCCCTACCAAAGACGTCCTCCTTTCCTATTTTGGCGTTAAAATCACCCAATACGATTTTAACGTCGTATTTAGGACATTGCTCATATGTTTTGTCGAGGAGCTCGTAGAAACACTCTTTGGTGGCAGGGTCCTTTTCTTCTGTGGGGGCATGAACACATATTAGGCTTATGTTAGCGAATTTAGCCTTAATCCGGATAGTCAGAATACGCTCGCTAACGTGTCGGAAGCTTAAGAATTCTTGCCTAAGTCTGCCACGTACGAGTATAACAAATCCGCATCCGAATAAGCGTTGCCTGTTGCCTGTTGCCTCTATATCAATCACCGTAGTAGATGTCACAGTTTTTCGTCCTCCTTTTGCCCGGCCCATCCTATCGCACTTCCTGGGTGGCGGTTATATCTACTTTATAGCAGTCTAGGGCCTCTGCTAGTTGTTCGGCTGCAAGTGGTCTGTAAAGGGACAGAACATTCCACGTACAGATCCGAAAGTCGTTGTCCTTATTTCGCTTGCTGGGCTCATCATTTGAGTCGTTCTTATCCGAGGCTTTTGGTTGTTTCGGAACCATTCTTTTTTTTACGTGGTAGGGAAGTTACCCCTGTGGGCACCGTGGCGTAAGTGGTTAGTGTGTCGGATCACTACGCATGAGGTTCCAAGTTTGAATCCCATAAAATACCAAAAACGTTTTTTCACGGTCCCACCTCTCGCGAGCGTCTGACAAACATCCGAGAGTATTGTTGTCACGAAAAAGCTTCTCAAATCGCCGTTCGGATTCGGCGTTAAACTGTAGGTCCCTTTCATTCGTGTGAAAAATATAACGCACACAACATGAGCGGTTGCGAGAAGCTAGGCCCTGGCACTTTAAAGAGCTGTTGCGCCAAATATTTGTATTTGAGGTTACCAAATACCTGCAGGGCCAGTTCCAACAAGCCAGCAACAATAGCCGACCTTGAGGGCAACGTTGTTCGTATCATTGGTGAAATTGAATGTTCCTTAACTTGAAATAAAAAGATTCGCTATACCTCAAACACAACATGCTCTACTTAAATTCAAAAATATGTCGCGCTTAATGAATTACCCTTTACATAGTAGGACACTTTCTTCTGAGTGCATCTGTTTTCGCTTACGTCGCGGTTGAAATATGGTAGTACAACCAACAGAAGAACTGCGCGAAAAAACCCCGAATGCTTCCATTTACCAATTTCGTCATCCAAAAAAAAAAATCAATTATTCTTGACGTCTACCAAGTTCTCAGTTGTGGACAGCGATGTCCAATTAAAATAAAAAGAATGTACTCGTAGTCGTACCTTCAATAATTCTTCATTACTACGCAAAGTATACAAACCAGACGCGGAATTTAGCTTCTTCATGAAAAATAAAGTCTATCGTCAGCATTATTTGCATTTGTCCTTTCGCTGTCTGGTGCTGTTCTGTCCTTCCCACCCTGGCCACATAATGCACTCAAGTATTATGAGTCCAAATTATGCAGGTACTTCTACTATCGTCTTCATCATCAAGGAAGTTGGTAATTGAATCTCTGATCGCATCACCCTAACAAGGACGAAAATCTATAAAATTCAATGCTACAAGGAACTTAAATTCCGCTTCGCTCTTTAGTATTCTGATCAAAAGAAAGAAAAACAAAAAGGATCAAAAAAATAACTTTTAACGATGTGTCTACATTTGGACTCTTTCGCAGGATGCTGGACCAAAAATATTTACATCACTGTGATTCCTTATTTTTTATTTTTTTTTTTTTGACCAACAAAAGAGGAATTTCACATCCCTCCATTGGCAATCATCGCAATGGAGAAGGCCACATGGTATGCTGTTAAATTCATCATGTTCAACTAGATGTCTAGCTCTGGATACGAAGACTGTCACGCTTTTGGTTGCGGCGATTGAGGGGTGGCTTTTTTCCCCTAAAACCCACACAAATGTGAGAGTTACTAGGCTGAAGTCAAGCGAGTTGTTGCAGTTTGTTTAAGTTTTGCCTTCTAACTAAAAGTCAAACATGAAAGTTTTGTGGCGGCTTTTCAAATTAATTGATACACCATAAAGTTTCTAGGCGGGACGATGGCGGCAGGCAGGCAGGCAGGCTGGTACACAACGACGAGGGGGGCTGGATGAATGATGAGCAAACAAAAAGGGCTGGCTGGGCTACAAAGTGGGAAAAGAATTTTTGCACTGAAATTAATTGAGTAACAGAGTTATGTGCACAAAGTGTTTCGTGTTCTTGAGTATGTGGCATCTCAATTAGAACCTGAGTCACGGCATGATGCATGAGGAACTTTAAACATAGTTTACGTTTTCGTTTGGATTATTTTCCAGAAGTGAAAATACGTATATGTACATACGAGTGTGCGCATAAGAGTTTGAAAGTCGACTTTGCGGTGCGGATCTTTGACGAAAGTTGTTAGCAATGCTGCGGCTTGCATCGAGTCTTTGTGGTTATTTCAAAAGACATTTTGGGTTCACTTGACGTTGGAAGTTCTTAAAACGAAGATAGTTTACTACGTAACACATGGGGAGATTATTTTGTGTCATTGGGGAAAGTGCAATTCTGTTTCAATTGCGTATATGTATGTACATATAAGGTGTCTTTTTAAGAGCTATAGAACTTTTTTGTGCAATCGAAATCATGACATGCTAATCGTCGTCGGTGACTTTAATGCAAGAATTGGAAACGAGGAGGGTATTGAGGACAACAGGA
Source organism: Brachypalpus laphriformis (assembly GCA_945910035.1). Classification (NCBI taxonomy): domain Eukaryota; kingdom Metazoa; phylum Arthropoda; class Insecta; order Diptera; family Syrphidae; genus Brachypalpus; species Brachypalpus laphriformis. The sequence continues at coordinate 288,274,237 of OX246754.1, forward strand.
AGGGACTATATGGTCAATCGAAGGATCCAACCTGTATTCGCAGATGCAATACACTATTGGAACGATGTAATTCTTTCGGAAAAGATGGGAGACATCGGGTTCAGATGGCTCAGAATTCTTATCTCCAAATTCGTGAGAGGTGATCCAATGCCGAATCAATGGAGGTAAAGTTACCTACTCCCTGTATACAAAGGGAAGGGTGATACGCGAAACTGTGATAACTACCGTTCGATCAAGCTGATGTCACACACCATGAAGATCGTTGAGCGGGTATTAGGTGGCCGACTGCGAAAAATACTACGGCTATCTGATGATCAGTGCGGGTTTGTCTCGGGTAAATCAACCACAGATGCAATCCAAAGTATAAGGATCATAATGGAAAAACATCGTGATTCCTTAAGGGATTTGCATATTGTATTGGTTGACTTTGAAAAGGCATTCGACAGACAACCACGAGATCTGATATGGGTGGCGCTAAGACATCGATGGGTTCCAGAAACCTATGTACAGATGATCATGGACATGTACGAAAGAGCAAAGACAAGAGTAAGATGTCCCGCTGGAGTAACCGAAGAGTTCCCAATCAAAGTCGGGGTGCACCAGGGAAGCGTTTTAAGTCCTTTGCTCTTTATTACAGTCCTTGATTATCTGCTTGAAGGTAAAGTGATGGACCCCAAGGTACATCAGTTATTCTTTGCTGACGATGGAGCCATCATAAGTGAGGATCCTACATCACTGCAACGAGCACTTGATGTGTGGGTGGACGTTTTGGAGGGAAATGGGTATCGCATTAGTTCAAAAAAGACAGAGTACTTGTGCTGCCCGTTCTCTGATCCACTCAGGCCTATTCCAGACATTTATTTGAATGGAGCAGTGCTTCCCAAGTGCGAAAAGTTCAAATATCGGGGATCTATGATCAATAGCAACTTGTGATGACGACATCAATCATCGCGTAAGCGTAGGGTGGATGAAGTGGCGAGAAAATTCCGCTATCTTCTGTGACAGAAAAATGCCCCCTAAGTTGAAAGGAAGGCTCTACACCGCAGTTGTACGTCCAGCGCTCACATACGGTTCACAACGTTGGACGATGTACAAAAAGTATGAGAGTAAATTAACGGCAGCTGAGATGAAGATGCTTCGCATGACAGCAGGAGTGACCAAGCTTGATCGAATAAGAAGTTCGAAGATCCGTGGAAGCTTTCACATCAAGGAAACCATCGTACACAAATTAGAGCGCGACCGGCTCAGCTGGTATTGCCACGTTCAAAGAAGAGATCATTTGAACCCTGTTAAAAAGGCAATATCTATGCGCGTTCCAAAGACATCGCGATGTAGGAAAGGCAGGCCTATAAACGCCTGGATCAGACAAATGCGACGACATCAGCATTTCATTGGCCTCAGTAACCGAGTGATCCAAAATCGGCAGGCCTGCCGATATTTTCTGAGGTCAAATAGGCGAACCCCACAGGCGGATCAGTAGAAATGCAGTGAAGTGGGAGGGCTGTGATCCCTTGTTTTCGGATCATAGCCTCGCTGGTAAAAGGAAGAAGAAGAAGTAATTCTTTCGGACTACGAATACAAAATAGGAGAGCGGAAGACGACAAATCTGGTGAATGAACATTTGTTGGTGGGCAAGGTACTTCGGTTGTGGATAACTGTTTATTAGGAGGTGAGTGGAATCAGTATTTAATGGACCTCGAAGTGGGTGAATTACCTTATCCCGACACCTTCCAATTATCATTCATTACATTTGGAAGAAAATCTATATATACTTATACTATACTATCTGTATACTATAGTATACTTCTTCTCTTGAACGAATTTCAACTGTTCCATCTAATGTAGAGGAAGAATGGTAACTGTTTTCAACAGCGGTTATTGCCTCTGTAGGATTTGTTTGTGGAGTAAAGCGGATTTGTGTGGCGGCTGGTGCTGAGGAAAGAACTGCGTAGTGTGGTGACTACAGTCAGGTCACATTCTCATTTTTATATTCATTCTTATTTCAACCTCCGTAAAGAGCAGACGTATCCTTTTCCCTAAATTTATTCATATTATACTCATTCAGTCAGTAAACAAACATTTTTATACCTAGAAAGGACGCTTCTTTTATTATTTCACTACAATTCAGAAGTGGGATCCTAAACCGATCCGAATTGTTTTTGTTTTGGTGAACGTTTTTTTGTGTTAACCGTGTATACTGCGACGGCGATCAGGCTGTGTATAGCAAAAGGGGTGAAATCTGTGCGTGTCGAGTTTTGTTTTGGTTGTTGGCGACTTGATGACGAGACAAAGGGACTGCAGGCAGATTTTTGTACAGTGCTGATAGCAGACGGAACACAAGGAGTGAAAAATAAGAGCCTGTTGTGTAGTTTGGTGAATGTTGGTTGTGTTTGGGACTGATGAGTATACCTGCGTATAAAAAAGTAACTGCGAACGAGTTAAAGGATTTGCTGCAGGAAAAGGGTCTATCTACGGAAGGAGTTAAGAAAGAGCTATACCAACGATTAGAAATGGCCGCCAAGGATCAGAAGGAGGAACGTAAAAGGAGTTTGTCGGAGGACTTGGACGAAACAGTGACAGAAGTGACCTGAGCTACTGACGTCAGCGGAATGGTAGAAACTTCTGGCCGTGGTGATGGACACATAGATGCAAAGCGTGAATTGGAACTACTTCAGCGAGAGCGGATGCTGTGGGAACGTGAGCGGGTGTTGCTGCAGAAGGGATCGGAAGCGGAAATTCAACCAAAGATGCTGCTAAAGGATGTCGTCACTACTATTCCTGAATTCAACCCAGCGGATAAAACAGCTCTGTCTTCCGAACAGTGGGTCAACCAAGTAGAGCGTCTCCGAGGTATCTTTAAGTGGTCTGATCAGCTGATATTTTGCGCTGCTCTGATGAAATTTCAAGGGTCTGCTAAGTTCTGGCTGGAGTCTGAACAATTTGATATATTGGATTGGGTCGATTTCAAAAAGAAAATTCAGAGAGCATTTCCATCAGTCACCAATGAGGCTCAATTGCACGCTAAACTTACTGCAAGACGTAGGAATCCGAAGGAGGCAGTGGAAGACTATTTCTTTGATGTGCGGATGCTGGCTAAGCGTGGAAACTTTTCGGAAGCGGCCATAATACAATATGTCATCACTGGGCTGGACGATACTGAGATGTCGAACTTGCTCTCAGCACAGAAGTTTGAAGACTCTATGGAACTTCTGGAGCGAATTAAATGGATCGAAAGTATCAGGGAGCAGGAAAAGGCGCGAAGCAGCAAGATACAGTCGAAGACAACATGTACGACTACAAAGGATTCGAAACCACTGAATGCTGAGACACCAAAGAGTAACTTCGATTCAGACAAGAAGCATATCACATGTTTTAAATGCAGGCAGAAGGGGCACATAGCGCGTGATTGTCCAACAAAGAAGTCAGTGAACTGTGTACGGAAAAATGATGTACGGGATAATGGTTACCTCCGCACAGTTGTGATCCAGGATGTCGAGTTCCATTGCTTTGTCGACATGGGAAGCAGTTGCGTAACTCTTCGGAAAATGGATGCAGATAGAAGGGGAATTCGCTACGATATGCATTCTCAAGAACTTGTCGGATTTGGTCAGGGCAGAACGGAAACTGTGGGACGCGTAAAAAGTGATGTCAAGATTGCTGATGTTGCTGGTGTTGTGGAGGTGCTCATTGTTCCTAACGAATCACAAGACTTCGAGGTAATCGTTGGGCGCTCACTCTTGGATCATGAGCAATTTATCATCCAAATCGTGGCGGGGAAGTTGGAAATCCTTGAAAATGCAGACGCTGTCGTACCGGAGCAGGAAAGATCGACGATTGTTGTCTCCAGTATTCAAGTGGATGACCAGAAATTGCCGATCAAGCTGGATGATTGCAACATTGATGAGGATTTGCCCGACACCGTCAAATTCGAGTTGACTAACGTAATTCAATTACTCATATGAGACTCATTTGCTCTTAGTGTTGCAGAACCAGGGCATGCGAAAGGTGAAGAAATCCACATCAAAGTGAATACTGAAGAACCAACAGGAAAAAGAACATATCGTTTGCCGTTTGACACGGTGCATATCGACCAAATGGGACCGTTCCTGAGGAGTGCAAGTGGTAATCAGTATCTTTTGGTTTGTGTGGACGCCTTCACGAAGTACGTTATCATGAGAGCGGTGAAGACAACTGAGACGAGGCATGTTTTGAAGTTTCTCGATGAAGTCGGTGGGTACTTCGGGATGCCGAGGCGTATTGTGTCAGACAGAGGAAGTGCTTTTACCTCGAAATCGTTCAACAGTTTCTGTGCGGACAATTCAATCTGTCATGTGAAGAATGCTACGGGTAGTCCACGAGCGAATGGACAGGTCGAGCGGTACAATAGGACCATCATTGACGCGGTACGGGAGTATGTCCAGAAGCTCTGAAGGGAAAGACTGGGATCGAAGACTGAAGTATATCCAGTGGACTCTAAATGACACCAGAAACACCACCACCATGATGAGTCCTCACCAGTTGTTATTTGGCTATTCACCACGCAGTAAAATGAAGAACAAATTGATCCAAGCATTACAAACATGGCCAGAGACTGAGGATGATCTACCATTGCAGACGTTGAGGGACATCGCTGAGGGTAATATCGCGAAGTCACAGCAGAAGCAGAAGCTACAGTTTGGTAGAACAAGACGACGAGCGACGATATACAAGGCAGGTGATATGGTACTTGTCGAAAATGATCATCAGTCAACAGGTTCATCACGGAAGCTACACGAGGTGAAAGGGGCCATATTTAGTGACGTTGGCCATTGGAAATGATAGATATCTTTTGGAAGATATACCCGGTGCTGGGCGCACTCAACGAAAATTTCATTCTGTATACGCAGCCGATAGAATGAAAAAATGGCTGTCGCTGCCAGAAGACGAAGATGACTTATACATGTGCCGAGGTCGACACAAGATCAGGAAGGCCAATTGTGGTGACTACAGTCAGGTCACATTCTCATTTTTATATTCATTCTTATTTCAACCTCCGTAAAGAGCAGACGTATCCTTTTCCCTAAATTTATTCATATTATACTCATTCAGTCAGTAAACAAACATTTTTATACCTAGAAAGGACGCTTCTTTTATTATTTCACTACAGTAGTTTAAAGCATTCGGAGCTCAAGAAGCCATCAGAGAGAAGAAGAGAGCCTTTAAGGTGTGGATTCACTTGGGCAACTCCGATTCTCGAAATCGGTACACTGAGGCGCGAACAACTTACAAATTAGCTGTGAAAACAACGAAAGAACAGTCCTGGAAGGAGTTTGGGGAGAAATTGGAACGTGACCACAGTTCTGCAAATAAGATGTTTTGGCAGACCGTCCGCCGACTCAGAGGAAAATAGTTTAATGTCGTTCTTCTTCTTCTTCTTCCTTTTATCAGCGAGGCTATGATCCGAAAACAAGGGATCACAATCCGCCTGTGGGGTTCGCCTATTTGATCTCAGAAAATATCGGTAGGCTTGCCGATTTTGGATCACTCGGCCAATGAAATGCCGATGTCGTCGCATTTGTCTGATCCAGGCGTTTATAGGCCTGCCTTTCCTAGATCGCGATGTCTTTGGAACGTGCATTGATATTGCCTTTTTAACAGGGTTCAAATGATCTCTTCTTTGAACGTGGCAATACCAACTGAGCCGGTCGCGCTCTATTTTTTGTACGATGGTTTCCTTGATGTGAAAGCTTCCACGGATCTTCGAACTTCTTATTCGATCAAGCTTTATCACTCCTGCTGTCATGCGAAGCATCTTCATCTCAGCTGCCGTTAATTTACTCTCATACTTTTTGTACATCGTCCAACGTTGTGAACCGTATGTGAGCGCTGGACGCACAACTGCGGTGTAGAGCCTTCCTTTCAACTTAGGGGGCATTTTTCTGTCACAGAAGATAGCGGAATTTTCTCGCCACTTCATCCACCCTACGCTTACGCGATGATTGATGTCGTCATCACAAGTTGCTATTGATCATAGATCCCCGATATTTGAACTTTTCGCACTTGGGAAGCACTGCTCCATTCAAATAAATGTCTGGAATAGGCCTGATTGGATCAGAGAACGGGCAGCACAAGTACTCTGTCTTTTTTGAACTAATGCGATACCCATTTCCCTCCAAAACGTCCACCCACACATCAAGTGCTCGTTGCAGGGATGTAGGATCCTCACTTATGATGGCTCCATCGTCAGCAAAGAATAACTGATGTACCTTGGGGTCCATCACTTTACCTTCAAGCAGATAATCAAGGACTGTAATAAAGAGCAAAGGACTTAAAACGCTTCCCTGGTGCACCCCGACTTTGATTGGGAACTTTTCGGTTACTCCAGCGGGGCATCTTACTCTTGTCTTTGCTCTTTCGTACATGTCCATGATCATCTGTACATAGGTTTCTGGAACCCATCGATGTCTTAGCGCCACCCATATCAGATCTCGTGGTTGTCTGTCGAATGCCTTTTCAAAGTCAACCAATACAATATGCAAATCCCTTAAGGAATCACGATGTTTTTCCATTATGATCCTTATACTTTGGATTGCATCTGTGGTTGATTTACCCGAGACAAACCCGCACTGATCATCAGATAGCCGTATTATTTTTCGCAGTCGGCCACCTAATACCCGCTCAACGATCTTCATGGTGTGTGACATCAGCTTAATCGAACGGTAGTTATCACAGTTTTGTGTATCACCCTTCCCTTTATATACAGGGAGAAGGTAACTTTACCTCCATTGATTCGGCATTTGAATTTGGAGATGAGAATTCTGAGCCATCTGAACCCGATGTCTCCCATCTTTTTCCAGAACTCAGAGGGTATTTCGTCTGGCCCAACCGCTTTTCGTTTTTTTGAGTATTTGACCGCCTCACTAACTTCTTCGACTGTAATGTCGGGTATTTCTTCACAGTTAGGGGTGGCTCTTGGAAAGTATAGCCGGGGAAACTGTTCATTTAAAAGCTCTTCACAATACTGCCGCCACCTCTGCAGAATTTTGTCGTCATCCACAAGAAACTGGCCATGAGCATTGCTAATGAACTTTGGCGAACGAATCTCCTGAGCATTCTTCCTTCTTTGGGCGGCTATTTTGAAGATAGTGGCGCTCTTGTTCATATTGTGTTTTCGCAGCTCCTGGATAGCCTGGTTTGCATCTCCAGCTCCCGATACAGGCCCTCCGTACTCTCTGCTTGAAACTGGGCGCACTTCTTCTTCGCTTTTTTCTTGCAGCATCTGTATTCCATTTCGAGGCGAGCTTTTTCGTCACGATTATTAGAGGGGCACTTTGACCAAGCTTTGAAAGCCGCTTTCTTCTCATTTATCACCTTCTTAGCTTCATCACTCCACCACCATGTTTCTTTGGCGTGTTGATGGTGGCCTTTTGAAGCTCCTAGCAGTGATTTGGCCTTCTTTAAGCAAGTTCGCTGTAGGGAATCCCACATATTTTGTGCTCTGCACTCTTCAACCTCAGCTCCGTTGATGGTGTGAGAGAGGTAATTTTTCATTACGAAAACAAAAGCCTCGCCTTTTTCTTTGTCCAGATTGTACCACTTGATTTTCTCAGAGACCCTTGTTTGTTTGCTTTTCTTCGGTGTTTTCATAAAAAATTCTGTTAGCAGGAGACGGTGTTGCCGAACGATTGCCTCTCCCAGGATCACTTTGCAATCTTTTACCCGAGGCTTCCTGGAACTGGCTACCAAATGGTAGTCAATCTGAGTTTCATCTCCACCACTACTGTAAGTCATCAGGTGTCGGCTTTGTTTGATGAACATGGTATTTAACACGATAAGACCGTGTGATTTGCACATGCTTAGGATGTCTTCACCAGGAAGGTTCCTGGTGCCATATCCTAGTCCTCCATGGCGGTCTTCATAGTCTTCGTTTGATTTCCCGACATGTCCATTCAAATCTCCTCCAACAAACAGAAATTCTTCCTTTGGGATGTTCTTAAGGAGATTGTGTTAATCTAGCCAAAATGCATCTTTATCTCTCTGATCGCACCCATTGTGGGGAGCATATGCACTGACAATATTCCATACCTCTCCTTGTATTACTAGGTTGAGAGACATCAAACGGTCGCTGGACTTCGAAATGCTCAAGACGTTTCCAAGTAGCTCTGCCGCAAGGATGATACCGATTCCGTTCTTAGCCTTTTCCGTTCCGTAGTAGAACGTCTTGTAATCTTTTGTCCTAACGTCCGAGAAACGCGCCCGATTTCCGGTGTTTTTTCCCATTTCGTCTCTTGGACACACAATATATCCACACGCCTTCTATTCATCATCTCTTTCAGCTCGTAACTTCGACCAGTCATGCTTTCAACGTTCCAACTCGCGACCCTTAAGTTTCTTCCAAACTGTTTCATTATTTTGCTAGCCCCCGGAATCCGTATAGCTCTGACCCGAACATTTCTGCTCGGTCCAGGATCAGTACCATGCACAGCAGTGGTAGTGCCTGGCGGGGTAGTGCCTTTCCTTTTAGCAAGTATTACCATAATGATACAGTTTTGCAATACAATTTTTTGCACCATATTGCGATGGTGTTTGTTGTTTGACACGTGCATGCTCCTGTTTTAGTATTGTTTGATCTTTCTTCTATGACACCGGTGATCTCCAGTCGTGCCAACCCACGCACTCGCATGCACACTTGTGGGAGGGTTTTTAAGGTAGTATATGTGTCGCTAGGCTCACTTGGGTCTTATATTGCCTAGATCTGATTTGTCCCCTTAGTCGCCTTTTACGACAAGCGCTAGTTGTTGGGGGGCGCTGCAGTGATATTCTTAACCCGTCCCTGCACGGGGAGAAAATAGTTTAATGTCGTTGAAGGATTCAAATCCAAAGACGGTGCACTTCTTTCCAATGAGGAAGACATCTTACGCAGATGGAACAAGCACTTTTCAGAATTGCTCAATCCCGAACAAGGCACCGAAGATGACAGACCTATGGTCGAGAGTAGGGCGGAAAGTAGTCCGACGGTAGAGGAAGTAACTTTTGCGATCAATGCGCTGAAAGTTGGCAAATCTGCTGGTGTGGATGAAATCCGGCCAGAAATGCTAAAGGCTTTAGATAAAGGGGGAGTGCAATGCCTCTCGCGTGTCACTAAAGTGGCCTGGAGTGTTCTGCAGGAGTATGGGATTGATGGTTCCCCGTTATGGGCGATTCAGTCTTTATATACAAACTGTAGAAGCTGTGTTCGGATAAACTGTGTTAAATAAATACCTTTCACTATAGGCGTTGGACTCCGCCAAGGGTGCGTTTTGTCACCTCTCGTCTTCATTGTATATATGATATCCACAGTGATCTTGGCATTAATACAATCGAAGACGAAATCAAAAACTTTGCGAGAAAGCATAAAAATCGACTAGAAAGTCACGTAAATATTACAGTCCTCCAAGTTTTGGATGAAAGAAATTTACTACGCCGTCTACAAAGAACCAAACCTGTAGACCTAGCGCGTTAAGTAGCCGTGTCTAAACTGCGGAGCTAGCAGGAACTTCTAATGAGAAGGTACCTACAAAACGTCCTTATTTCGTGAAATGAAAACTACTTGATAAGTCGAATACTTAGTTGTAGTTAAAAATAAAAAAAAACAAGTCTGTTTTGAAGGGAAGTTTTTTAGTGGGTTCGAATCCCAGAAAACACCAAAACGTTTTTTCACGGTCCCACCTCTCGCGAGCGTCTGACAAACATCCGAGAGTATTGTTGTCACGAAAAAGCTTCTCAAATCGCCGTTCGGAGCCGGCATTAAACTGTAGGTCCTTTACATTCGTGTGAAAAATATAACGCACACAACATGAATGGTTGCGAGAAGTTAGGCCCTGGCACTTTAAAGAGCTGTTGCGCCAAATATTTATTTTTTATTTATTTAAGAATCCCACACTACTATGAGCACGCGCTGTCGATCCTCATAGTGCCTTGTTGAAGATTTTCACCTACCCTCGGAAAAAAAAAAAAAAAAAAAAATAAAAAAAAAATGGATTGGATGTTGCAGCGCAGCCGTGGTGGGGAATGTTTCAAAGTGGGAGACCTAAGGATTAGTCATTAGTGGGTGCCGTGGCGCAAGTGGTTAGTGTGTCGGATCACTGCGCGTGAGGTTCCAAGTTCGAAACTCAGAAAACACCAAAAAGTTTTTTCACGGTCCCACCTCTCGCGAGCGTCTGACAAAAATCCAAGAGTATTGCTGTCACGAAAAAGCTTCTCAAATCGCCGTTCGGATACGGCACTAAACTGTAGGTCCCTTCCATTCGTGTTAAAAAATTCGTAGGTCACATAGTGCGTATGCCCCCAGACCGGCTTCCAAGACGTGCCATGGTTGCCGTGCCATCAGGTAGGAGACTCCCCGGTAGGCCTAGAAATAGATGGTTTGGCCAAGTGCGTCATCTCTCCTGGAGCCGTCTAGGGATTCCTCCTGATGAGTTGGAGTCAATGGCGGAGGATCGAGAAGGATGGAGGGTCCACCTGAGCATCCTACCCCCGCGACCCTCATGAAGGATTAGCAGGCCATGTATGTTTGTATGTAACTTCTTCTCAAAACGCCTTCTAGGACCAAGAAGTGGTCCTAGAAGGCGCCGTTAAAGGCTGACGTATTCAGTTTTTGATGGAGCAAGATCGATTTTCCAACAAGACTCCTTTAGCCCATAAAGCCAAACAACTCGCAGTCGCTTAGAATCAATATTCACAGATATATCCAGATTTGAATCCTTTTGATTATTATTTGCGATCAGTGTTGCAGAGTATGGTCTGCAAGAAGCGCCGTCGAAATTTAAAGAGCCCCAAAAGTGCTTTAACCATAGCGGCGTTGTCTATACCCTTGAAAATTGTGCGTGCCGCTGTAGCCCAATGGCCACACTGTTTAATGGCCTACCCTTAGCTAATTGTCTTCAGTTGCGCAGCCCAAGTTGGTTAAGAACCACTCGAATTAGTGCGCGCCACCTACGGCTAGGAGGCCCTCTACTGTGTTGTCTCTGGGTTAGATTCGAAGACTGCGGGACGAAGCGTTGGTGTCTCTTCGCTCTACACGTCATAGCCATCTCAAACGTTCAATTGGCAAGACTTATTTTTCGTTTGATTTTTCCGCTTATATCATTGTCAGAATTAATAGCAGAGCCAAGGTAGACAAAGTCCCTTACTACCTAAAAGTTGTAGCTGCCCGTTTTGTGGCGTGGCGTGGCGTTTTTTTTTTTTTTTTTTTTTCTTGTTGACGGCATGTACTTGGTTTTGCCTTCGTTTACCGCTTAACCCCTTTGGGCCGCTTCTGCGTCAATGCTTCCGTCCGCTGATTTCTTCCAATTATGTCAATATCTTCGGCGTATATCATAGTACATGCAGTTGTCAAGACTTTCAATAGAATGTGCCTCCGGTGTTGGCGTGTGAGTTACAAATACAAATATTTGGCGCAACAGCTCTTTAAAGTGCCAGGGCCTAGCTTCTCCCAACCACTCATGTTGTGTGCGTTATATTTTTCACACGAATGTAAAGGACCTACAGTTTAATGCCGACTCCGAACGGCGATTTGAGAAGCTTTTTCGTGACAACAATACTCTCGGATGTTTGTCAGACGTTCGCGAGAGGTGGGACCGTGAAAAAACTTTTTGGTGTTTTCTGGGATTCGAACTTGGAACCTTATGCGTAGTGATCCGACACACTAACCACTTACGCCACGGCTTGTGAGTTGCGTACAATCTATTCAAGTAAAATATTAAAGAAGCCACATGACAGCGTGTCACCTCGTCTTCAACATTTTTTGACATCAAAGGTCTCGTTAGGGTCATTACCGACCTTGATGAAGCTGCGAGCGTTCTGCATCGTCATTCTGCACAGACAGAACTTTGGTAGAGATGTGAAAACTAGACACGCCTCTATACTTATTGCTCCTCTCTATAGATGCTGTCAGAGGCGCCCTTGAAGTCGATAAGGGGATGGTGAGTATCGATTTAGACTTCTTGGGTATCCTCCAGGATCTACCGAATTGTGAAGGTTTGATGTATGGTGGACTTTCCTGGCCTGAAACCGCACTGATAGGGGACAATCAGGCTGTTCATGAAAGGCGTTTCAGGCGTGCATACAATATCGCAGAAAAGATCTTGTATGAAATGTCGAGGAGATTATTGCCTATATAATTGACGCAGTGGAGAAAGTTTCCTTTCTTGTGGATCGGCAAACGATGCTGAGATTCCATTAATCCGATATACACTCCAGCAATTCATCACCAGCTACATTGAAAAGTTCGGCTGGTAACCCGTCAGATCCATCAACCTTGTTTGACCTCAGCTTGGATATTGCTATCATCGCCTATGTTGAATGGTTCATTCAGGCTGACAGCGGGATGTTAGTTTTTGTCGCCGTTGTACAGTCTGCAGAAGTGGTTTTTTCATATTCTCAGCACCGACTGTGTTGGGACGAGCCCTGCCAACCTCTGATTCGAATCTCTTATAAGTACGGCGCACTTGACTTGTCTTTAAGTTTAATCAAATCCCGACCATCTTTTCCGTTGAACAAATCGTCCTTTCATATTCCAGTTAGACCAGCGAAGATGAACGACTTTCGGCCAAGTAAATACAAACTGCATTTCCTTATTTTATGAAAATCAGGTTAGTTAAGCTCCTCCAGAGAAGCCAACACCAGCAGCCTTCGTCTAACCACTTTAGTTATACGTACTTTCCCTCAATCAAAAATATTTCCTCCAAATTAACTATTTGTTTACAGTAAACTCGAAGAATTCTATTTTTCTTTCCATTTCCTTTTGCAGATATTCTACTCAATGACGACCATCAAAATACAAATACCCTTCTTGGCACTCTAGGATTCCTTCGCATCCTCTTACCCTTAATTATTCGTGAGGACGAAGTCAGAAGCGGCAGTGGTCATATCTACCGCAGGACCAATAGTAATGGCAGCAATAACAAGAATGACGACAATTGCAACATCCAGGACGCCAAACAAATTATCGAAATTTACGATTTTTGTTTACACTTACTCAACACGAACCACACTTCCAGTCATTCCATTATAAATGCCTCTCTCGAGGTTATCAATTCAATTTTACAGTCCTTGGACGGAACAGGGACAGGGACATCCGCTGCTGGAAAAACACTTGAGCATCTCCTGTGCAATCACCAGCTGCAGCACAATGAATACCTAAGAAAGAGGAAATCATTAAAAAATCAAATATTCCAATTGAAAAATTTCCAAGTGACGTGCAATGTGGCAGCTCCAGGACGAGAAGGATGTGCAGGATCTGCAACTGCATCTGAAGCAGTAGCGGCGTCAACAGTTCCATACCCATTCAAAGCGGTGCCGGCGGAGCATCGAAGATGCTGGATGCCTGCCGCACTTCGTCAGACATCGAGTGGAAGTTTGCTAGGTGGTCCTGCTGATAGTGGTGCATCCGAATTGAATAAACATAAGACGTCGACGACAACGATGAAAGTGGCTGCTATTGCAGCAGCATCAAAAGTAAAATCAACGGAGGAAGCAACTATTAGGGATGCATTCAAATTAGGAATGGAAAAAACGATGTCGTCGTCTCTTCTGGAAGCACCCTTACATCCAACCCCACCCCCTCGAAGACATCACCAACAACAAGAGCAGCAGTTCCATCCTGTTGCGAGAACAACCATCACGAGTAGCGCGGTTTTTGATACGAAATGCGATGACAGGATGGGGCATGGGAATGGAAATGCCAGAGTAAATAATAAGAAGCAGAAGAACAAAAGTAACTCGGGAATATCAGTTGACGAGGTAGCTGGTGCCTGCGCTGTTAGTCCAACAAGGACTCCCGCTAACGATGAGTTACAACTTAAGAATCATAGGGATGATCAACATCATCACCGTATTATTGATGATGATGATGACGAGGACGACGATGATGGCTTTACTACCCTGTTGGAAGTAAATGAACCGCTCCAAGATGATTCCCATTTGTCGTTGTCGTCGTCGACAGAACCACCACCCCCACAGACGGGGGGAACTATTGAATCACCACCACCGACGACAGTGACGGTAGATGTCAACCTGCTGATTGAGGGCGAAGGTGATGGCGGCGAGGGTGGCTCCTTCGATGACAAATCACAGTTTTTGAGTGACATCGACAATGAATCATTCAATAGTATTGATTTCGAATCCGAAATCACAATCGGCGGTAGCAGTGGCATTGGGAGCGGTGGTGAGCATGATAATAATAATTCAGAGAACAAGGATGCGGATTCGACGTCGAGGGTAATTCCATCCTTAACTGGAGGAGCAACGAGAACGACGACGAGTGTCAACAGCGGCAGTGGTGGTGGCAGCATCAAGTCGAATGATACAATTGGTTCATTCTTTAACAATTTGCTCTCGCATTCAAGTGCAGGTGAGTGAGCACTTCTCTCTTTATTTTCAGGACTTAGGAATCCCTGGGATCATTTTAAGTTTGTGTTTCTGATAAGTTGACAGTTTGCCTTTGGTTCGAGTGCACTAGTTTTGTTCTATGAGCTATGGATGGATGAATGGCGGTGCATTTTAAATTTTGCTTACTTCGATCCTTGGGTCGCACACATATTTACATAATTGTGCATGCGACAAGGGTGGGGAATGAAAATGAATGAAATGAACCGTGCAAATGATGATTCCAGGCATGAAGGTGAATGTCAATATGTGAATGAAGGAGTTCACAGGTGATTAGCTGTCGGTAAGGACGAGATAATGTGTGATGACGCTGGCAGCGTTGGGATCTATCAACTGATTTCTTTGTTTGTGTTACCATGGAAATGCTGTGCAGTGACGAGATGTTGTTATCGCTGTTGACTGCGGAACAGTGATTGATTGTTTGAAGAGGTTTTTTCCCCCAAGTGGGTTCTTGTTATCGATGCAAATACAGAGATGGTGCCTTTTGTCTCTTCACAATGTGAATTAGGTGTGTTGGGTTTTTTGGTTTGCACTTCAATTGAGAGCTTAAGTTGGCTGTTAGGGTTAGGGTTTTTTCAGAACTTAATAGACATTGCTTCACTGCCGAAAGCATTTCTATTCGCCGGTTATTCACCAAATAAATATCCTCTCGTCGATCATCTGTCGACTAAAGCCAGCATCGCAAACCTGCTTTAGATTGATTGGTCTCCATCCTTCTCAGGACCTAATCTCAGTTGAGCTAAGGAGGATCTAAATTCATTGAGTCTATTTAGGGATCTTTTCGTATTCGATGAGACCCTAGAGTTCCAATAGAGCACCCCTTCCAGTCCATCTAAGATAGCTTGAATCGATATTAGTTTTTTTTTTTTTTTTATATATAAAAGGAAATTCAAATCCCGTGCACTCAGAATCGTTGCTGTCCATTGTACTACCAGTTAGGAACCTTTTTTTTTGGTACAGTAGTTGTTTTGGAAAAACTGCGATGATATTCTTTTTTTTTTTATATTCCGGTTTGATTGGTGTTCCCCGTTGGTGTTTAAATCTGTACTCATCGGTTAAACAAGCAAACACACTACCTACTATCACAGTTCCTCTTATAGTAAATGTGTTCCCAGATGCAACCTAGTCTTCACACTTTTACCGATATTTTCTACCTCGTGCCCAGTCTGATTCGCCTGGTTGAGATGGCTTTGTGCAGGTATATCCCTGACTGTTACTAGAATCTAAATTAGGACTGAGAGAATTCCTTAGCGACCTTTTGTTGGTCTTATTCTGATTGTTTTCTTTTTCACAATAGTCTGAGCTACACTAGGGAGCTAAGATGTTTTTTACTTGCATACTCCCTCCAAGAAGCTTTATGTTTGATGTTGCAGATGGGTCTTCTTGCTTGTCTCTAATTTGGAAGTGCTCACAAGAGCTTGAGTATTATGATGCACTTGATTCTCTATAGATGAAGTGTTCTACCATCCCATAATATGATTCTGGTTTGAAACTTAGGTTAAGTTACGTTTAAGTGCATATTTTCTCAAAAACTAAAACCCACCCTGGGTATACTGAGCATAGTGTATACAAAAACGCAATGAAGAAAACAAACAATTTAATACCGCAGATGACAGTCCAGGTTCACTGGGAAATCCACCCTTTTCGAAGGTCCGCTCTACCTTCGAGCGTACTCAGAACCAAAATTCAAATTAAATTTCACCACGTACGTTGTCTGCACCACAACGCACAACAAGAACATCTAAACCCGAATGATGCTTGCATCATCGAAAATGTAAGAAGTTACAAATACCTTGCGGTAGAACTGGACTGTTTCTTCAAATGGGATCTACATTTAGCACAATTGTGCAAACGACTTCGGAGAGCTGTCTATGCCATGCATCACCTAAGCAACTACACCAACTATACTGTCCTGAAGGAAGTGTACTTTTCACTAGTGGAGTCTGTACTAAGATATGGTATACTAGCATGGGGCAATACGACTTTGGGTTACTTGATGGATGTACAACGACTGCAGAACCAGATTTTAAAAATTTAAGTACGCGCGAAATGTGGACTACATTGGCGAAGAAGTACCCGAATGCTTAACTCAGAGCTAGGACTTTTAAGTCTTAAGCAATTGTTTGAATTCACAGTTATTGAGGAATACTACTATGATCAACAGTATAAGCGGTCTCTCGAACATGATGTTAACACCAGACGTCGAGCACTAGGTATCCTGCAAACACCACGGTACAACAATTCATATGGTAGACAACAATCATTAGTTATAATTCCTAACGTTTTCAACAGACTACCCAGGGAATTACACAATGTTTCATCAGAGGGCCTTAGAAAAAAACTTATAAAAGAACATCTATTAAATACATAATATCCACTGCGTTTTATTAAATCTCCATTAAACTTGTTTTATATCAATAAGCACTAAAATTAATATTTTATAAAGCTTATCTTAAGAATTTATAAATTTTCACTTTTTATTTACTTATTTACTTTGCCAAGAATACATTGTAATATATCTTTTTTAAAAAATAACCTTCTGCAGAAAAGCCTCTTAAGAGCTTCGCAGAATTATCATGTAAACAAATAAGAACTGAAGATTGAATAAAGAATTGAATTGAATTGACTGTGGGGAGAGCCATTTATTGCTGCTAACTGATCCCTTTTCGAAAAGTTCAAGGGTATCTCGATCTCCACAATCTAGATCGCATGCTTTTGGAAAAAGAAGTCCGTTGGAAGCGCCAGCGCTCGAAAAACGGGACTCAAGCTTTGAGGAGAAAAGCAACGAACTCCGTATCAAGCTTATCGAAATGGAGCTATGCTACCACGAGCTTAAGAAAAAGGTACATTTACTGCGGGAAGAAAACAGTTTCTTGAAAAAATCGCATCCAAAAAGAACGCGCAGTTAGCCCACAGCGCTCAGTTTGTTATGAATACTAGACGTAGGAAAAAGGGCTAACACACGAAACGAATTGGAACGAAAAGAAAAAACCTAGCAAAAAACGTAAAGCTGGTTCTTCACCTGAAGTCGAGCCACAAAAAGAAGAAAAGCGCTAGAAGATACAAGCGAGGCAACCTCAAGCAAAATTACGTCCTCCGGCACAAATAAACGTCGTTGGAATTACGGACTATAAAAAGTTGCATTGCCTCCTCAAAGCAACGTTAGCATCGAAATTTAAGGTCACATCTCTTTGAAACAATACGTGAAAAAAATAAAAATACCGATAAGATCCAATAGCATACGCATGAGAAGAAGCTAGAAAGGCTATTTTGTGTTATAGCAAGAGAACTCCACCCCTCGAGCACTAACGAAAACGTTATGAATGACATTCAAGCTAAAAGCTTTAAGATTCCTGACGCTTTGCGTAAGAGCAGAATATTGATCCCGCAGTGTAAGCGGTATCAATGCTTCCATCATGCACAGACTCACTGCAAGGTCGTATATAGACAAAAGTGCCATAAGAAACGCAAAGCTAACCGAACTTATTAGGTGCGCAACTAAGTTCTCGCTGTTTGTGCCATTGGAGCCATCTACTCCAGCAGTAAGTGGTGGTCGATTTGAACATATACAAAACGTCATGAACCGAGCTTAGACATATGGTAAACAAACAGTTGTGACACATTAGTGATTTTGTTTTGGCGTCATATACTTTTGGTTGTGTCATTTTGATTTTGTGCCTAATAATCGTCATTTACGGGAATCCTTCGAAGACACTGAATTGGATGCATTGCTCGATGAGGATCGAGGATCAATCGTTGAAACCCAACGAAATTATCACTGGGAAACGGTATTGACTTCAATTGATGCGATTGAGCCGAGCACTGCGCGAAAAACGGCCACAATACGAGCAGAGGCACGAAAAAGTGATTCTACAGCATGACAACGCTCGGCCTCACGTTGCCAAACCCGTTAAAACCTACCCGGAAACGGTCAACTGGGAAGTTCTTCCCCAGTTCGCCATACTCCCCAGATATTGCGCCGTCCGATTATAACTTGTTCCGTTCGATGGCACATGGTCTGGAAGAAGATGGAAGAAGCGAGAACTGTTAACTTCACCGATGAGAAACGCTTTTGCCTTGATGGACCTGACGGATTTCGTCATTATTTTCATGATTTGAGGAAGGACAAGCTATTTTTATGAGGCGGAGGTGGAGTCATGATTTGGGCAGGAATATCATACCAAAATAAGACTAGTAGTAATATCCGCTTCGTAAACGGCAGGATAAAAAGTGACCACTACCCTAAGATCTTAGACGAAGAGATCGTGCAACATAACCAAGAAAAATTCGGCGAAAATT
The DNA here is from genome assembly GCA_945910035.1 of Brachypalpus laphriformis. Classification (NCBI taxonomy): domain Eukaryota; kingdom Metazoa; phylum Arthropoda; class Insecta; order Diptera; family Syrphidae; genus Brachypalpus; species Brachypalpus laphriformis. The sequence continues at coordinate 288,292,942 of OX246754.1, forward strand.
TCATCCTACAACAAGATAATGCAGCAATCCAGACAACCCGGAATGTTAAAGAGTACTTACTTACTTACTTAGATGGCGCTACAGTCCGGGGTGGACCTGGGCCTCAACCAACAAACCTCTCCAGCCAGCACGGTTACGAGCCAGCTGCCTCCAGTTGCGCACGCCAAGTTGGTTGAGGTCCCCCTCCACTTGTTTGCGCCACCTACCGCGAGGTCGTCCTCTACTGCGCCGTCCGTCCGGGTTGGATTCGAAGACTTTCTTAGCGGCAAGGTTGGGCCCCATCCGCTCTAAATGACCCAGCCATCTTAGTCGCTGTATGTGAACTCTTCTGGCTAAGTCGATGTCCTTGTACATTCCGTATAGTTCGGCATTGTACCTTCTCCTCCACTCACCGTCTATGCAGACGGGACCAAAGATCGCTCGAAGAACTTTTCTCTCGAAATAACCAAGGGCATCCTCATCCGGTTTTTTCAAAGCCCATGCCTCTGCGCCATACAGCAGGACTGGGATGATTAATGTCTTATAAAGAGTTACCTTAGAAGTTCGAGATAGGGCTTTGCTACTCAATTGCCGTTTTAGCCCAAAGAAACAACGATTGGCAAGAGTAATTCTCCGTGTGATCTCTCCACTCATGTCATTTGCGGAGCTGACCATAGAGCCTAGGTAGACAAAATCCTTTACTACCTCAAAATTGTATCTGTCTATTGTGGCGTTCTGCCCAAGACGCCGATGTTGGGTGTCCTTTTTTGTAGACAGCATATATTTTGTTTTGCTTTCATTGACCGCTAGACCCATCTTTGCTGCCTCGATCTGAATACTCGTAAATGCCCCATTGACGGCCCGCTGAGTTCTTCCGATTATGTCAATGTCATCGGCATAAGCGAGTAGTTGTACAGACTTGAAGAAGATTGTACCTCCGGGGTTGGCTTGTGAGTTTCGTACAATTCTCTCAAGTATTATGTTAAAGAGATCGCATGATAGCGCGTCGCCTTGTCTAAGACCTTTCCTGACATCGAACGGTTCGGTGATGTTCTTACCGACTTTGATGGAGCAGCGAGAGTTCTCCATCGTCATTCTGCACAAACGGACGAGCTGACAGGGATGCCAAGACTAGACATGGCTCTGTATAAATCGTCTCTATACACGCTATCATAGGCAACTTTGAAATCGATGAAAAGGTGGTGCGTATCGATTTTATATTCATGGGTTTTTTCCAAGATCTGCCGTAGTGTGAATATTTGGTCAATGGTGGACTTTCCAGGCCTGAAACCGCACTGATAAGGACCTATCAGGTTGTTGACGATCGGTTTTAGGCGTTCACATAGTACGGCAGACAGGATCTTATATGCGATATTTAGGAGACTTATACCTCTGTAGTTGGCGCAGTTCAGAGGGTCTCCTTTCTTCAGGATCGGGCAAACGATGCTGAGGTTCCATTCATCGGGCATACTTTCGTCCGACCAGATTTTACAGATGAGCTGGTGCATGCTCCTTACCAACTCATCTCCTCCTGCCTTGAAAAGTTCAGCGGCGAGGCCGTCGGCTCCAGCAGCTTTGTTGGATTTGAGTTTAGATATCGCTATCCTCACTTCATTATGATCGGGTTGACGGGAATTTTGACTGCCATCGTCACTGTTGAATGGCTCATTCTGCCTGACAGCGGAATATTGATCATCATCGCCGTTTAACAGTCTGCAGAAGTGTTCCTTCCATATCCTCAGCACCGACTGCGATTCTACTACTATGTTGCCATTTTCGTCCCTGCAGGCTTCTGTTCTGGCTTTGAAACCCTGGCATGTTCTTTTTACCCTTTGGTCAAATTTTCGAACATTATTCCTGCAATAAAGTCTCTCAATCTCCTCGATCGAGCGCTTCTCATGCTCTTTTTCCTTCTTTCTGAGAAGTCGATGTTCTTCTTTTCTCCTGCGCACGTAGAGCTCGTAAGCAGCTCTAGTCCTTCTATGCAGCGCCGCTTTGTACGCCTCTTGTTTTGCTGCATGTGCTTGCCGGCATTCCTCATCAAACCAGGGGTTTCGTTGTGGTGGGCGAGAGAAACCCAGTACATCAGAGGCGGCATCTCTGATGGCTTTTTGGCAACGCTGCCACTGGTCTTCCGCATTTGTTGCTGGCGGCATAGGACTAAGATTGAGATTAGAAGAAACACGATCGGCAAAGGTTCTGGCGGTCTCTTGCGATTGTAGCTTTTCGACGTCAAATTTCCTCACAGCATTTCGTTGATTTCGCTCCGTTGCGGATATCCGCATCCGTACCTTGGCTACAACTAGGTAGTGATCCGAGTCCACGTTGGCTCCTCGGAAAGTCCGGACACCCAGAATACTGGAAGAGTGCCTTGCGTCGATCGCAATGTGATCGATTTGGTTGACGATTTTTTAAAGAGTACTTCGAGCGTAATAACGTTTCTGTTCTTGACTGGCCAGCACTGTCTCCAGACCTCAACATTATTGAGAGTATATGGTGACATTTCTCCAGAGTTGTCAACCAAGGCAGATCTTAAAGTCGCCATTAAAACTGAATGGGACAAAATCCCACGAAAATTAATTAAAATCTATATATTAATACCTGAACATAAAAAATGGTCGTACCTTTTTTTAGTATTCATTATAAAAGGAGGGAAATGAAACTTATATCATTCGAAACGTACTGTGCCATAGATGTGCACAACAAAAAAGTCGTATGTGTATGTTGCCGTTAAGGAAGGTAAAATAAAGTGAACATATACACATGATTTCCCAATACAAAACGATTTAACCAATTAAATGAAAACATTTTTATCACGTTCATAGCTGTATGACTTTAAATCCCTTTGGCTTCTCTGCACGAATTTCGACCACAAGCGATACTAGTACTGTTTAAACCTCTTCTATCAAGAATGTTAGAGGTTGTAAGTAATAACGGAGGAAGTACTCATTACTAGAAAAATAAAACCATTTTAATAAAACTCCCAATTTGGTTTCTATTAAAAAGAAAAAAAAAACAATTCTGTCTTAACCGCGCGGCCATTTAGGACAAATTGCAAATTCCAAGAAAATTAAGGGAAAAAAAGGATTTATGGTGATTAGAATCTTCTTAAAAATTGCTAATGATTACCTAACAGCAATATTTGCAACACATTACGGAACAAAATTATCGAGAGTGCCTCAACCAGTTGTAAAAGACTGTATTATAGACTCGTGATATACCACAAGTAGATGGCACTACGTTAGCTACATTTGCCGACGATACTTCTATCTTGACAGTTGAAGCATTGGACAGATCTCGGTATAAGATTAATCAAAGACAATACTTCTACGTAGGGACTAACAAAAATTCGCTTAATTGATTGAATAATAAAACACAAAAATAATTTTAACTTTAGATACTTAATCTTCATCTTTTTTTAATTTCTCTACATAATTCAATTAATTTTCTTCAGCCGATAGATCCATCTTTCAAAACAGCTTTCAAAATTCCCTCTTTGGAGCTTTTCTATTCCGACATTGACTGCATTAATAATCTTCTCATTAAATGTGAAGATTTTTCGCCTCAAATCTTTTTTTACTCGGATTTTTTGGAAACAGCCAAAAGTCGCACGGCGCTAGATCCGGAGAATAAGGTGCTGGGCGAATTTCATTCATGCTCGAGAGCGCAAGAAAGTTGTTGGTTTTTTCAACAGTGTGCGCAGGCGCATTGTCGTGGTGCAAAAAGTAGCGGCGCAGCTCCTCTTTTTGTCGGTGTCCCAGAAAATTTTGGAAAACTTGTGGTAAGCAAGTTTCAGTATACCAATTAGCAATGAGTGTCTGACCAGTTTTAAGCTGAATGACGGCGACCAGTTTCGCCCTGGTAAGTACATCGACATCATAACTTTTGTCGATGACTTTTGTTGTTTGGCCTTTACTGGAGGCTATCGGGTCGTACTTCTAAAACCAAGATTCATCACCTGTAACGATCTTATTGAAGCAGCTTGACTCTCCATTTTCAAACTTATCCAGGAAATATTGAGCAAAGCGAACACGAGCCTCTTTTTGCTCTCCATTCAAAATTTTTGGAACCCATCGAGCTGACTGACGTCTTCGAATATTTCAGGTGATAATTTAAAATTCGTGACACAGCCATGGCATTCAAGCCCAGTTCATCCGCTATCATCTCCTGTGTCATTTTGGCATCTTCGTCAATTTTAGCCTTCACCAGGGCCACATTTGTATCGTCGGTCGAAGATTTGGGCCGACCTTCACGAGATTCGTCCTTCACAGAAAAATGGGCAGTCTGGAGTCTTCGAAACCACTTTGAAATAGTAACAAGAGATGGCTCATTTGTTCCGTATGCATTTTGGCATTCATGCAGAATTTTGACTGGCGTGAGTTGACGTCGAAATCCGGAGAGAATGGCAAAAAGAATTTCTTCCTGTGTTGGCGGTGGAACTTCAACGGAGCTTACGTCACTAATTTTTCTCTTTCTCGTCTCCATTTTTATCTATTATTTTGAAATTTGGAAATAAATATTCTTAGATTATAAGCTACAGAAATGTATCTTTTTTTCTAAATTGACACCAACTAAGCGAACTTTTGTTCGTCCCTACTTGACAGTAGGCAAAACGATCGAAGAGACTATCGAAATATTGCAAGAAGTATTGGACAGATCTCGGCATTAAAGTAATCGAAGACGATACTTCTATCTTGACAGTACGTGAAACGGTCAAAGAGACTACCGAAAAATTGCAAGAAGCATTGGGCAGATCTCGGCATTAAAACAATCGAAGTCTACGTAAATAATACTGTCCTTCAAATTTTGGATGACAGCAATTTCCGCGCCGTCTACAAAGACCCAAACCTTTCTACTAAGCGCGGAGGTAGCAGGAACTTCCAGTTAGAAGGTACCTGCCAAACGTTCCTATTTCGTGAAAGAGAAACTACTTAATAAGTCGAAAACTTAGTTGTAGTAAAACAAACAAGATTGTTTTGTAGGAAGGTTTTTTAGTGTGTAAAAATGCCACACTACAATGTGCACGCCCTGACAGTCCTCATAGTGTCTTCAGAGAGATTCTCATCTACCATCGACAAAAAAAACTTAATTTTTTGTTTATTTCACCAAGATCTATAAGAAGCTGTTTTCAAGTTTTGACGCCACGAGAATTATAGAATCGCCAATCCCTGTGCGATTAGTCACTGATCGATTGTCCAGTGCTACAGTTATATTTTTACCAACAACCTGACTGTCTTTCAGGTGATCCAACGCATGCAACAAAGCAATCATCTCGGCTTGATAAACTGAGGTATATTTCCCCAAACTAATCACTCCTAGCGTGGAATCCGCCGGGGGGAATTATTCACCGAAAAAAATATTTCGGCATCGTCAAATCCGCAAAGTGATCAGTTTCCCGTGTGGGTAATGTGAATCAGTTCCACTTCTTCTTCTTCTTCTTCCTTTTATCAGCGAGGCTATGATCCGAAAACAAGGGATCACAACCCTCCCACTTCACCGCATTTCTACTGATCCGCCTGTGGGGTTCGCCTATTTGACCTCAGAAAATATCGGCAGGCCTTCCGATTTTGGATCACTCGGTTACTGAGGCCAATGAAATGCTGATGTCGTCGCATTTGTCTGATCCAGGCGTTTATAGGCCTGCCTTTCCTACATCGCGATGTCTTTGAATCAGTGAATCAGTTCCACTGTATCGTGGAAAACGTTCGAATCGGGTTTTTCCCACATTTCTCATCCGCATCAAAATCATAGCGGATTTCTGCCATTGCTGCAGCACGTCATCTTCTCTGTTTGCAAAAATGTAAGTGAAATTAAAAAAAAACAAGCAATTTTTGTTTACATATAAATTACAGGAAATAAACTACTTACTTACTTACTTAGGTGGCGAACAGTTCGGGGTGAACCTGGGCTTCAACCAACAAGCCTCTCCATTTAGCTCGGTCTTTAGCTAATTGCCTCCAGTTGCGCACTCCAAGTTGGTCGAGGTCCCCTTGAACTTGTGCGCGCCACCTACGGCGATGATTCCCTCTACTGCGTCGTCCCTCGGTGTTAGATTCGAAGACTCTGTGGGCCGGAGCGTTGGTGTCCATTCGCTCTACATGTCCTAGCCATCTTAGACGTCCAAATAGCAAGCACATGGTTTCCTCATCTCGATATTGTTAAGCAGACATGGCGGTCCAATGATCATGTCACGATCAGCCAAATTGATCATATTGCGATCGACGCAAGGCATGCCTCCAGTATTCTGGATGTCCGGACCTTCCGAGCGGCCAACATAGACTCGGATCATTACCTTGTTGTAGCCAAGGTACGAATGCGGATATCCCAATCTGAGCAACAAAGAAGAATTACTGTGAGAAAATTTAACGTCGAAAAGCTACAATCGCAAGAGACCGCCAGACTCTTCGCTGAACGCGTATCCCGAAATCTCTCAATCACCCCTTTGCCGCCAGCATCAAGTATCGAAGACCAGTGGCAACGCTGCCAACATGCCATCAGAAACGCCGCGACTGATGTGCTGGGTCTCGCTCGACCACCACCGCGAAACCCCTGGTTTGACAAAGAATGTCGGCGAGTGCATGCAGCAAAACAAGAGGCATACAAAGCGGCGCTGCAAAGGAAGACGAGAGCTGCTCGTGAGCTCTACGAGCAAAAGAGACGGGAAGAACATCGGCTTCTCCAAAAGAAGAAGAAAGAGCATGAGAAGCTCGCGTTTGAGAATATCGAGAGTCTATACTCCAGGAATAATGTACGGAAGTTTTACCAAAAGGTAAAAAGACCGTGTCAGAGAAGTAATACCCGTACAGAAACCTGTAAAGATGAAAATGGAAACCTCGTAGTAGAATCACAGTCGGTGCTGAGAATATGGAAAAACTACTTCTGCAGACTGTATAACGGCGACGAAGACCAACATCCCGCTGTCAGGCAGAATGAACCATTCAACATAGACGATGATAGTCAAAATTTCCGTCCACCTGACCAAAACGAAGTGAGGATAGCAATATCCAAGCTAAAATCGAACAAGGCTGCTGGACCTGACGGCTTACCGGCCGAACTTTTCAAGGCAGCTGGGGATGAATTGGTAGAGTGCATACACCCACTCATTTCTAATATTTGGTCAGACGAGTGTATGCCTGATGAATGGAATCTCAGCATCGTTTGCCCGATCCACAAGAAAGTAGACCCCCTCAACTGCGCCAATTATAGAGGCATCAGTCTCCTCAACATCGCATATAATATCTTTTCTGCGATATTGTGTGAACGCCTGAAACCTTTTATCAACAGCCTGATTGGATCCTATCAGTGCGGTTTCAGGCCAGGAAAGTCCACCATCGATCAAATCTTCACACTTCGGGCAGATCCTGGAGAAAACCCAAGAATTCCAAATCGATACTCACCACCTCTTTATCGATTTCAAGGCCGCCTATGACAGCATCTATAGAGAAGAGCTTTATAGAGCCATGTCTAGTTTTGACATCCCTGCCAAACTTGTCCGTCTGTGCAGGCTGACGATGGAGAACGCTCGCTGCTCCATCAAGGTCGGTAATGACCTCACCGAGACCTTTGATGTCAAAAAAGGCTTTAGACAAGGTGACACGCTGTCATGTGACTTCTTCAATATTGTACTTGAACGGATTGTGCGGAATTCACAAGCCAACACCGGAGGCACAATCTATTACAAGTCTGTACAACTGCTTGCATACGCCGACGATATAGACATTATCGGAAGATCTCAGCGGGCTGTCACCGGTGCTTTTGCACGCATTGAGGCGGAAGCGGCCAAAATGGGTTTGGCGATAAACGAGGACAAAACCAAGTATATGCTGTCAACAAGAAGGGAAAACCAACATCGACGAATTGGACAAAACGTCACCGTGGGCAGCTATAACTTCGAGGTAGTAAGGGACTTTGTCTAACTTGGCTCTGCTATAAACTCGAAAAACAAAATCAGTGCAGAAATCAATCGAAGAATAACTCTTGCCAATCGCTGTTTTTTTGGGCTTATAAGGCAATTCAACAGTAAAGCCCTATCTCGAACAACTAAGGAGACTCTATATAAGACCTTGATCATCCCAGTCCTGCTTTACGGCGCTGAAACATGGACTTTATTAAAAGAGGATGAAGATATCCTTGGTCGCTTCGAGAGAAAAATTCTTCGTAAGATTTTCGGTCCCGTTTGCGTTGACGGGTTTTGGAGGAGAAGATTCAATCACGAACTATACGAGCTGTACAGCGACATCGACCTAGTCAAAAAACTGGGTATTGGAAATAAACTACAACTGCTTTATTAAGCCGAACATTTTTGATAAAAATATGCAATATTGAACTTTATTAAAATCAGGAATAAAAAAAAAATATTGTTTCTAGAAACACACATTTCATCTGGAAGTTCCATGAAATCATCCACTGTTGCTCTTAACCTCTGTCGTACTCTTCTCTGGGAATACCGCTCATCTTCTTCCTTTTCTGCTTCCAAAAATAAAGCTATCCTGTCCATTTGTGTGCTTTATTTTTATTTTAATCACTTTTTAAAGAAATGTTCCTTTTACGAAACGAATGTAGCAACACAAATTTTTATTGACAAATAAAAGACAGCTGTTTGACAGTGAAACTTCCTTTCCCCAATGCTTGTCGATAAGGAGACGTTCTCGGCGGATTCCACGATAGCAGTAGAAAGTGAAAGGGAATCGATTAGGTGAAGTAAAACTCAATTCCGACGGATTCCACGATAGGGGTGAATATGACCGGCTAGTTCTAGTTCTTCTGAAAAGATAGCTGCCCCCGCTCTATCATCAATTATGGATCCATCCGTATAGTAAAGGACTTTGTCTCCCTAGGCTCTATGGTGAGTTCCGAAGAACTACTCTTGCGAATCCCTGTTTTTATGGACTAAGAAGACTAAGAAGGTAACAAAACCCTATCTCGAACTATTTAGGTAACTCTGTAAGATACTAATCATCCCAGTCCTGCTGTATGTCGTTGAGACATGGACTTGGTCAAAATTGGATGAGGTTACACTTGACTACTTTGAAAAAAAAATTCTTCGATCGATCTTTGGTCCCGTCGAACTATCACTGTCATATAGACAGCCAGGCAACCGTTAAGGCTCTGGACTCTGCTGTAATTGGAACGAGGCTCGTGAGGAACTGCAAATCACTTTTAAACGAGAAATCTAGAGCCCATGAGGAGACCCTCTGTTGGGTACCAGAGCATAGGGATATCGAAGGAAACAAAAGGGCTGACGTGCTTGCTAGATAAGGGTCGGCGATGTACATATCGTGGGCCCTCCCTTTTGTAGTAACCCCAATCAGTTCCTTACGGACGAAAGTAGAAGATAAAGCCACCGGCCGAGTAAACAGATGCTGAATTCATCTGGAAACATGTGCAACGACCAGGTGGGCGCCGTGGCGTAAGTGGTTAGTGTGTCGGATCACTACGCATGAGGTTCCAAGTTCGAATCCCAGAAAACACAAACAAGTTTTTTCACGGTCCCACCTGTCGCGAGCGTCTGACAAACTTCCGAGAGTATTGTTGTCACGAAAAAACCTTCTCAAATCGCCGTTCGGATTCGGCATTAAACTGTAGGTCCCTTCCATTCGTGTGAAAAATATAACGCACACAACATGAGTGGTTGCGAGAAGCTAAGCCCTGGCACTTTAATGAGATGTTGCGCCAAATATTTGTAACGACCAGGACGCTATGGCTGGCCTTCAGCAAGAAGAGATCAACTTCTTTGGTGAAACTTAGTCGTTATAACGCACGGGTCGTTCCTGGCATAAGTACTGACGTCCACGCGGGGCGACTCGGTATGCTGCATAACGACTATTCTTAGAAGTTATAGGGACGTAGAAGAAATTGAATCTATTCGTCACCTGCTGTGTGATTGTCCTGCCCTATCCGTCAGAAGAATGGTAGTTACTTCTTCTTGGAGCTGGAGGACTTAGGCAATGTAGAGCTGACGGACCTCCTGAGATTCATATCACTATCTGGGTGGTTCTAACAGCGGACTATCTAAACAGCGCTTCCAGGGTTAAATAATTAGGTAGACTGGACCCGAACTATTGGTCTATGTGAGCAGTGATTTTTTTTGTCACAAGGCACCCATCTACCTAACCTAACCTAACCTAACATTGGTCCCGTCTGTATAAACGGCGGCGAGTGGAGAACAAGGTCCAATGGCAAACTATAAGGCCTATACAATGACATTGACTTAGCTATAAGAGTTCACATATAGCGACTAAGATGGATGGGTCATGTAGAGCGAATGGAGCCCAACGTTCCAGCCGGGAAAATATTCGAATCCACCCCGGATGGGCGGTGCAGTAGAGGCCTGCAATTTGGCGTGCGAACTGAATGCAGCTGGCTCATAACCGAGCTTGCTGGAGAGGTTGGTTAGTTGAGGCCTTGGTCCGCCCCGTACTGTAGCGCCACCTAAGGAAGTAATGAATGTCTGAATGTAAAGCCATCTTCTACTCCTTCATCTTGGAATGCAGTGTTTTCAATTCTATTGTATAAGCCGAGTGTCCTTATGAATTCTTTGTGCAATATTGTCATTTTAAAAATCTTTATTCTTATTGTGGATGTAGTTCTAGGTCCCTCCTACATCAACGTTGTTGTTCTCGTCGATGTCCCCGTTTATGTCAGTTTTCTAAAGTGAAGATATTCATTTGTTATATTTCTTTCCCTGCTGGAGTTCTTCGGCTGTCACTGTCTCCCTTACTTTATACGGTTCATATCTCTTGTAAGAATATAGACTTCTGCTGCCTGTACAAGGTCTTACCCTTACATGTATGTATTCCCCGAAAGCAGTACTGAATCAGGCTGTTTTTATTTGTATTACTTCTTTTTCCACGATTAGGTAAGGTAATATCGGTTACCACAGAAATTACGCGGAACTTTAAAGACGCTAACTTTTTCACATATCTTGAAACCCCCTGAAACAAGCCAACAGTTTTGTACTCCCTTCCATCCCCTTGCCTCAGTTCCAGCTAATTAAAAGCAATTATCTCTTGCACTAACATTCATATTAGGTCACTGGAATATCCTAAATTTAATGATGCATCTGTAACCTTCAACAGCAATCCTAAGTGCTTAGCTTTCACTTCACTCGTATCCATTACCCACCAAAGTGAAAAACTACCCGAAGATACATAAACTCCTTAAGTTTAATGAAAAAATAGCTACCATACACGTAATCCACCCATTCATCTCTTTACATCCGTATCTACTTTTAAAACTTTTCCCTCTCAGGTCAGTGTGTACATCTGGGCTGGTATACTGATTTCTTTTGCTTGTTACCGGATGCACACAACTTGTTAATGTCGTCCATTAGTTTTATCTCTTTTAAATTCTGTTTCCTTTCTCTTCCAGAATCCATGACAAAACTATTCCGTTCTACCCCCAAGCCTCCACCGCCAGTAGCATTACCACCACTAGTGGCAGATACCACTCAAGTGCAGCAGCCGGCCGCAATAAACTCCCCACATCGCAAAACGCAACTACAACAACAGCAACAACAAGAAGATGCAGACGATCTCTCACTGGAATCCATAAACAGCCATATATCTCTGGGCAGTCACGTCTCACTTCCGACCAATAGCTCGAGCTCTAGAAATGAGCAAGATTTGGTAATGGTACCACATCACATTGGTAGTGGAACCGCAAGTGCAGGACTCAATGATGATGCATTATCTAGTGCGTCGGCCACCGCATCAACAGCTCTACTCATGGACAACACGAATACTCGAAATACTAGCGATGACGATGAAACAGAGGAGAAGGATGAGGATGAGGATGAGGAGCAATCATCTGTCACAAAGTCGCAACATGATGCGGTGGACGGTAGCAGTGCAATGCAACTTAATGTTGGAACAATTTATGATCAAGCCATCATCTACTATACATCACGTCTCGTAGTGGTGAAGTTTTTATTGACTGGCCAGCAAGGTGGTCTCCAATCGGATACCGCTATTCGAGTCTCCATAAAGCATCTTTCGCTGAATGTAATCGCTAATTGTGCTCGTCTCATGCCGGAGGTACTGCGGCTAGCTCTCGAAATCAGTGCTGCAGAGATCAGGCGAACGCAGTTGGCCCTTCAAATTCCCGAGGAAGATGACCACCTGCTGGCAACGGGGCACAGCAGCAATAATAGCAGCGATACCAGCAGCAGTTCCAACGTCGGCAAGGACTTTGACCACCTGACCGATGACTGCAGGTTGGGTGGCAGCGAATTTCCACAGTTCGAGGTTGGGAATTTGCTGCCGCTGGAAATTAAAGACGACCACTTTGGCGAGAGTACCACAAATGATTTCCTCAATCAACCACTGAGCAGGAGTGCCGACCCGTTATTGTTGTTCGCGGAACTAGGGAGGCAGCAGGAGAAGTCATCGTCACCCAAGCCGAAGCGCAATCACAAGCGATCGGAACAAATTTTGTCCAAATCGGAAATAATTGAATCTAAAACAAGTCGCAATAGGGTGGGAGCAAAAGGTGCGTCCGCGGTAACAGTGGTGGATGCAGTTCGACCAATAACATCGCAATCAAGAGATATATCGATTGGAAAATCCGCTGCGGAAAAATTCAATTTGGTCAACAAGCAGTCGTCGGACAATGACAACGGCGAGGACGACGATATCGACGGTAGCTATGACGGACATGGCAGCCATCAGCAGATCCTATCGGATGTGTTGCTCTTTTACAATCATTCGGATCCAATTTTGCGTGGTGATGTGCAAATAATTATTGGCAATTTCATGCAGTCCACACTTGGCTTCTACCACAATCGGAATGAGCTGTTCGGTAGCGGTGTCGGCATTGACGGTGGTATTCGGGAGCGCAGTTGTCTCCACCACTCACCGCTACAGATCAATAGGCTGTTGGCAATTTTAATCAAGGTATGTACCTACTCCTCTTGAGCTTGACTGATTGAGTTTTTATTTTTGTGGGTTTAATCGAAAATGTTGCTCATCACTGGTACACGAGTACGCTTATGTGTTTGCTTTGATGGTGTTTTGACATTTTATGGTCGTCTGATAAGGGTGGAGGGTGGGGGGTGCTATAATTAATGTTGGATTGGAAATGTTTTAGATGTGCGAGGGTGGTTGGTAAATGTAGACATGATACTCATGTGCGTGTCTGATTAGGGTGTGGCATGCGATTGGCCTTGGAATGGTTAATGAGCACAAGTTTAGTATCGCCCGTACTCTAAAAAATTCCGTAGTCTCTTAAATTATTCAGCATCTTCCATAACCTTGTTGTATGCCATCTTGAGAGACATCTTTATTATTGGCAATAACAGTTTAAAAAGCAGGCAAGGATTTTCGAAACTTAAGAATTATTTTTGAGTATTTAAGAGGCGATGATCCTAGTGTTAAGTGGGTTGGAATGGGTTTGGTTCAAAGTTCGCCTAGATCATTGAAGAAATGTTCCTACAGTCGCCACATTCCTTACTTACTTACTTACTTACTTAGGTGGCGGTACATTTCGGGGTAAACCTGGGGCTCAACCAACAAGCCTCTCCATTTAGCTTGGTTTTTAGCTAATTGCATGGAGTTGCGCGCTCCAAGTTGGTTGAGGTCCTCTTGAACTTGTGCGCGCCACTATCTACTCCGTCGTTCCCCTGTGTTAGATTCAAATACTCTGCAGATCAGAGCATTGGTATACATTCGCTCTAATGGCGGAGTTGTCGGTTTGCGTTGGCTTTAAATGTTAAACGATTGTAATGATTAGCAGCTACCAGACTCAGTATTTGCTAATCATTACAATCGTTTAACATCAGATCATCACACAAACGTGTTCTACGGCTTATAAACGAATCCCTATCTTTGACAGTACGTCCGAAGCTGAGCTTGAGGGTGAACTGATATACATTCGAAGCATAACGAGTATTGCGAGTGCGAGTATTTCGCTGGAGCATTTTTTTTTTTATAAAAAAAAAATAATAAAATAGGGAAAGACACGAGACATTTTTACGATGTTCAAGTAAGACTATGGAGTTCACAATGTCTCTACCTCTCGCGAGCGTCTGACAAACATCCGAAAAAGTCACGAAAAAGCTTCTCAAATCTCCGTTCGGATTCGGCATTAAACTGTAGCTCCCTTCCATTCGTGTGAAAAAATATAACGCACATAACATGAGTGATTGCGAGGCCCTGGCACTTTAAAGAGCTGTTGCGCCAAATTCACGAATGTCTCTATCATCTTTACGTTTTAACGCGCGATTCTGTACCCTATCTAGAATGCGCAGAACGGTTTTGGGTGCATCAGATCAGATGTGGGCGTTATATTCCAGCTTTGGGCGGAGATTGAAGCCAGATCAGACCGGGTAAAAATTTGTTTGCACCGCTTAAGGATTCCTAGACATTTTGCACCATTTTTGCCGACGTCGAATATGTGATCGTTCCATCGAAGCACCGAGAATGGCAAGTCTTTTGGATTCAGCGATGCAAGTACCATTCATGGGTAATGGTTGGGTGTCTTGGTTTCGCCTAAGAGACGGAAGTCAGCATTGTGTTTTGGATGCACTAAATTCCACTCTATTGGAATAACCCCATTTCGTTATGCTGTCCAGGTCAGAATTTAATGTGTTTGACATACGTTGAAGTTCCTCTTCTATGGCCGAAGAGCTGGGACGTGAGTTAGGGAACGAATATGAATGAGAGTACTGTCATCATCGAAGGAATGGATTGGGTTAGAAGTTGCAGACAACAGGTCATTTATAACAGTGACGAAGAGAGCCGGAGATAAAACAGAGCCCTGGGGAACACCAGCATTTATATGGTGAACTGCAGACTTGAAGCCGACCAAGACAGCTTGTATTGAAAGGTCCGAAAGGTAATTTCTAATCCATTGAAGAAGAGACTCATCGATGTCATGTGCACGCATTTTCGACAAAAGAGTCTGATGACAAACTTTATCAAATGCCTTAGAAATATTAAGCGCAACCATCTTTGTTTCTGGGTAAATCAAGTGGTACAATTTGTACAAAGAAAAAGGCGAGACTTTTGTTTCCGTGATGAAAAATTACTTCTCACACCATCAACGCAGCTGAGGATGAGAGTGCAGAGCACAAAATATTTGAAATTCCCTACAGCGAACTTGCTCAATGAAGGCGAAATCATTGCTAGGAGCTTCAAAAGGCGACCATCAACACGCCAAAGAAACTTGGTGGTGGATTGATGAAGCTAAAGAAGTGATAAATAAGAAAGTGGTTTTCAAAGCTTGGTCAAAGTGCCCCTGTGGACGAAAAAGTTTGCCTCGAAGTAGAATTCAGATGTTGCAAGGAAAAAGCGAAGAAGAGGTGCGCCCAGCTTCAAGCAGAGAGTACTGAGGGCCTGTATCGGGTTGCTGATGCAAATCGGGGTATCCAGGAGCTGCGAAGACACAATATGAACAAGAGCGCAACCATCTTCAAAATAGCCGCCCAACGAAGAAGGAATGCTTAAGAGATTCGTTCGCCAATGTTCATTAACTATGCTCATGGCCAGCTTCTTGTGAACGACTGTTGAATGAGCAGTTTTCCCGGCTATACTTCCTAAGATCCACCCCTAACTGCGAACATAAAGATCGTTGAGCGGGTATTAGGTAGCCGACTGTGAAAAATAATACGTCTATCTGACGACCAGAGCGGGTTTGTCGCGGGTAAATTAACCACAGATGCAATAAGGATCATAATGGAAAAACATCGTGATTCCTTAAAGATTTGCATATTGTAATGGTTGACTTTGAAAAGGCGTTCGACAGACAACCACGAGATCTGATATGTGTGGCGCTAATACATCGATGGGTTCCAGAAACGTATGTACAGATGATTATGAAAAGTACGAAGAAGCAAAGAATAAGATGCTTACTTATTTTTATTTTTTTTTTCGGTATAGGAAACGCTCGACTGGAGCACTCAGACGCAACTGATCCATTGTACTACCAGAGAGAAAACCCTGATTTACCCATTTTATTGGAATTTCCTTGTCTTTCTAAGAAAGCCAAGCAAGCACTTCAGTCATGAGTAGCTTACAGTACCAGCACTCACCACATCCGCACCGAGGATCTGCCACCTGATACGAGCAAAGGCCGGGCACTCATAGAGATAATGTTCCGCGGTGTCGTCGCTCTCTTCACAAGCGTCGCAGATTGTTGCTTACTTACTTACTTACTTAAGTGGCGCTTCAGTTCGGGGTGCACCTGTGCCCCAAACAAGAAGCCTCTCCATTTAGCTCGGTCTTTAGCTAATTTCATCCAGTTGCGCACTCCAAGTTGGTCGAGGTCCCCTTGAACTTGTGCGCGCCACCTACAGCGAGGAGGCCCTCCGGTTAGATTCGAAGACTCTGCGGGCCGGAGCGTTGGTGTCCATTCGCTCTACATATCCTAGCCATCTCAGACGTGCAATATGGAGTTTTTTGACTAAGTCGATGCCGCTGTACAGCTCGTATAGTTCGTAATTGAATCTTCTCCTCCAAAATCCGCCAACGCAAATGGGAATATCTTACGAAGAATTTTTCTCTCGAAGCGACCAAGGATATCTTCATCCTCTTTTAATAAACTCTATGTTTCAGCGCCGTAAAGCAGCACTGGGATGATCAGGGTCTTATATCGAGTCTCCTTAGTTGTTCGAGTTAAGGCTTTACTGTTGAAATGCCTTATAAGCCCAAAAAAACAGCGACTGGCAAGAGTTATTTTTCGTTTGAGAGCCAAGGTAGACAAAGTCGCTTACTACCTCGAAGTTATAGCTGCCCACTGTGACGTTTTGTCCAATTCGTCGATGTTGATTGTCCCTTCATGTTGACAGCATATACTTGGTTTTACCCTCGTTTATCGCTAAACCCATTTTGGCCGCTTCCGCCTCATTGCTTGCAAACGCGCCGGTGACAGCCCGCTGAGTTCTTCCGATAATGTCTATATCGTCGGCGTATGCAAGCAGTTGTACAGACTTCTGATAGATTGTGCCTCCGGTGTTGGCTTGTGAGTTCCGCACAATCCGTTCAAGTGCAATATTAAAGAAGTCACACGACCGCGCGTCACCTTAACCTTTTTTGACATCACAGGTCTCGGTGAGGTCATTACCGACCTTGATGGAGCAGCGAACGTTCTCCATCGTCATCCTGCACCGACGAACAAGTTTGATAGGGATGCCAAAACTAGACATGGTTCTATAAAGCTCTTCTCTATAGATGCTATCATAGGTGGCCTTGAAATCGATAAAGAGGTGGTGAGTATCAATTTGGACTTCTTAGGTTTTCTCCAGGATCTGCCGAAGTGTGAAGATTTGGTCGGTGGCGGATTTTCCTGGCCTGAAACCGCACTGATATGGTCCAATCAGGCTGTTGATAAAGGGCTTCAGGCGTTCTCACAATATCGCAGAAAAGATCTAAGATGAAAGCGTCTTAAGTCCTTTGCTCTTTATTGCAGTCCTTGACTATCTGCTTGAAGGTAAAGTGACGGACCCCAAGATACATCAATTATTCTTTGCTGACTTATGGAGCCATCATCAGTGAGGATCCTACATCCCTGCAATAAGCACTTGATGTCTGGGTGGACGTTTTGTAGGGAAATGGGTATCGCATTAGTTCAAAAAACACAGAGTACTTGTACTGCCTGTTCTCTGTTCTATTCCAGACATTTATTTGAATGGAACAGTGCTTCCCAAGTGCGAAAAGTTCAAATATCTGGGATCTATGATCAATAACAAAGCAACCTGTGATGACGACATCAATCATCGCGTAAACTTAGGGTGAATGAAGTGGTGGGAAAACTCCGCTATCTTCTGTGACCGAAAAGAAGCCCTAAGTAGAAAGGAAGGCTCTACACCGCAGTTGTGCGTCCATCGTTCACATACGGTTCACAATGTCACAAAAGGTTTGCGTGTAAATTAACGGCAGCTGAGATGAAGATGCTTCGCATGACAGCAGGAGTGATAAGGCTTGATCGAATAAGAAGTTCGAAGATCCGTGGAAGCTTTCACGTCAAGTAAACCATCTTTCAAAAAGTAGAGCGCGACCGGCTCAGCTGGTATTGCCACGTTTAAAGAAGAGATCATTTGAACCCTGTTAAAAAGACAATATCAATGAACGTTCCAAAAACTTCGCGAGGCAAGAGAGGTGGGCCTGTAAATGTTTGGATCACACAAATGCGATGACATCGGCACTTCATTGGCCTCAGTAACCGAGTGATCCAAAATTGAGAGGCCTGCCGATATTTTCTAAAGTCAAACAGGCGAACTCCACAGGCGGATCAGTAGAAATGCAGTAAAGCTCGAGGGTTATGATCCTTTGATTTCAGATCATAACCTCGCCGAAAGAGGAAGAAAATGAAGAAGAAGTATGATCTTAGCTTCTTCTGTTATTCCCAAGAACAGGCCCAAGAGCGAGCCCTGTGATGTGTACACCGTGACACCATGATCAGTGTCGTTGCTTCAGAACTTTCTGACTGAAGCAATCCTTTACTATTTGAGTATCGTGCTTTGGTATCTTGCTTCATGGTGCCCCCACAATATGTTTCCAACTTGCGCAGTTAGAACAACATCCTTTTGTATCTCCTTTATATATTTTCTAGCTGTTGCAGTCTTCTACTATAATACTTCGTCCATTGTTTTCAGCAAAATCGCATGCAGATCTACCGATGATTTGATGTACAGTAGGGCTTCTTGTCGTCTTTAAAAAAATTGCCTCAGTAGCTTTGACCAACAGATCTTGACAGAAACTTCTTCAGCTTTCTTAAGAAGGAACATTATCGTTTGAATTTGATTGCATGTTTGCAAAGAGACTTGCAGGACCTTTAGGCCTACCACTGAAATCTGATAGACGATGCATCGATTCGTTAACTAAATACCTGAAAGGAATCAATGAGTAATTACAAAAAACTGCACTGTACTACGCAAAGGCACCCCACTGCAGAGACTGTCAAGGATGGAGCACCTAAGACTAAGAATAGTCCTAAATAAGAATTGCAACGACAAAGAAGACCCCTTTGAAGACAATGATGCCTTTTTCAGTAGTTTTTGTTCTTTTTTTCTTAATTCCAAAATCTCTTGAATGATAAATTGTATAAAAAACTAACTTGTAGCGCAATCTGTCCGTCCAAGTTTGGGTCACTTTTCAGAGCAATGACCGTGTGTTACGAATCACACGAACAATGTTGCCTTCCAAGCTGTCAATTGCTGGTCGTTTATCGACATAAGCTAGCGGCTTCACGTAGCCTCACAGGAATTAATCGAGAACTGTCACACCACACTATGATGCTACCAGCGTGGAACTGCACCAAACAGTGCATTTTTCTGGATGAAATGTGGTCTGTAGGATCCTCTTCTGGATTGGTCTCATTCAGCCTCATCGCTGAAGGCAATTTTACTTTTTTACACTTAGTAACTGCTCTAGAGCGCAATCAGCGAAAGAACGAAACATGGTCTCATGGTCGTAATTTCTGCACGAGCTGGATCTTATACTGGTGTAAGACAGACTACCATTCCGACGATGAATCGATAAATATGCATCTTCTTGCAGCGGCGACATTCTCTTCAGTGTGCACTTCCTTTGACTTTTTCGTATTATTGCATCATTTAGAGAGTATGTGGTACGAAAACTATCCACAGTTCGACGAATGGCTTGGTCAGTAGACGATTATGTGCGCCATAAAAATCACAAAGTCGTCCATAGGTACATATAAGTTTCGCGAATCGACGACCGATTTGCAAAGTAAATTTCGATAATTTGGTGGCATTGTAGCTCAGACTATACTGAACATAAATATCAAAAAGAGCGGATAGAATGACAGCTTGGTTTGACAGTCATGCCTATTGGAAGTTCTATATAAGCAAAAAAACACCCTTTATATGCTAAAAATTAGGACATCTCTTCGCACTGACTATGTAGTACCTCTCCACATACCAGACAACCACTGACAGTATTTTATGCAATACAATTTTCCTAAAATGGCAGCTATGAATGAATCCTCGCATTACATAAATTGGTAGGGAGCACCAAAGTTCTGAGTTTCTTCAAAACTGATGATTTCCGTGTGAAGCAGTTAAAGCTCAGACCATTTTCGTAAATTTTTAATGAACACTTATGCTACGTTGTCGTCTCCAAGCCCACAATAGTCCATTATTATGAACAAAAGTGAAACTACCCGAACCGACCTATGTTAGTACCTATTACCACCCTGCAGTAATTTAACAAAAACGCCGTTCCCGCCTGTACTGCTTTTACCAAAAATGTAATTCCTTTTCGTGCAATCCTCCTCTTCATCACAGACAACCATTTGAAAATTTTCCAACTAAGCCAGTTATCTGAATAACTGAGACGTGCAATTTTGTAAAGAAGCTAGCGAAAAAAACCACCCTTACCCTACCCTACTCGACAAAGTCAAATACCAGATAAAAAGGAATGAAAAAGGATTGCTACTCCTCCTGCTGCTTCGTTCGTGTGGCTTCTCTCTACATAGGAGAACAATACAGCATCAAAAGTTTATAAAAATTAATCAGCGATGTGGAATGCGACTCTGCTCCTGCTTCGCCTGTAATTCTTCTTTGAGAAGTCCAACATTAGAGAGTGGGAGACCCAACACACTGTGATGATGTTGATGATTTGCGTTCGTTCTTTTAATTTCATTTTTGTCTGTCGTTCCTTTTAATGGTATGCTCGAGTCCTGAATGAACTTCAAACATTTTTTTGTCATTCCCCGCCCACTTGCGTTCTGAATTAGATTAGGTTAGGTTATTGCGTTACCCCAAAGCGAACAGAAGAGTATAAAGTTGTCAATGGCAACAAGTTCTCCCTCTCCATGGGCGCACCACCACCACCCACATTCCTACAGTGCCAGTGCCTCTACAATGAAAGAAATGTTTGCCTGAAAGAATTGGAATGCTTAATGATTCTGTTTTGTCTGCTCTGCCTACACATGGGAGCAAGGCAAAAGTTTTTGAGTGCTCAACGTTAAGGAATCGCATTTCCGGTACTAATGCACGCAGTAAATTAAATTGCATCAAAGCGATGCCATCAATTCAGAAGGAGTCGAAAGACTCGTAAGTCAATGCAGAAGCTATAATCGAATCGATAGTTAGAAAGTGCTTATGACATACTGCACAGGATTCCTTTCCATTCACCATCATCTTTTGTGTGCACACACATGGTGAAGGAGCATCAATGGTGCTGCTGCTCCCTAGGTAATCAGCTCTAAGAGCGCTATCATAGTCTACCCACCAGCACCACTACCAGCGCAACGATGCACAGCCATTAAAGTTTTCAGAATCCTTTTCTTTTCATTTTTCCTTCACAATGCAGATTACAGCGTACAACCATCCCCGAGGGGGCGGGCTAACTAGATAGAATAAGAAAAGAATAATTTGCGCTTATCTTCGGTTGAGAAGAAGTCGCTCCTCTTTCCACACACAAAAGGAGCAATGCAACGCAACGAACAACGAAGAAGGTTTCGTTGACGTTTTCATGTGAAAAGAACTGACTTGGTTCAGGCTTCCTCCTCTCAATATCAGATCCAATAATTTATCCTGCAACAACGATAAATAGCAGGAGCGAGTTTCATTCTGTTACGAGGGGTAGTATCCCTAGCCCTATCGGGGCCGCAGAGAATTGTAAAAGTTTTCTTAAGGCTTCCTTGTATGCTTAAGTTTTGCCTGTGTGCCTGTTTGATGTTGCTGGATGTACATTCTTAAGATGTCCTATTGAATTTCTATTATTCGCTTCTTTACAGGGTCTACAGGACGATATTCACACAGTGGTCATACATGCCTTGAATGCATTTGATAAGATATTTCCTCTGGTAATGTCCAAATATTTGACTGCGTCCTACAAACAACGAATGACAGCCACCACCACGACCGCAACAAGGACGACAACATGCATCAGTGGCAGTCGTAGGACTACTACTCACGAACAGTCACCGGATGCAACTAATGACGACGATGGGAATAATGGTGACACTGGTATGACTAATGGCCAGGACCACTTACTGTATGCTGATGACGATACACTTATTGGGAGTCTATTGAAATGTTTTGAACTCGACTACGAGCAAAGTAATGGAACGTCGTCCGTAGCGGCGTCAAACGAAAAAACCAATTGTACTAGCAGCCCACCATCGCCAGGACGACGAGTGGCTGGAGAATTTTTCATCATATCCCCGAAATTGCTGTTGAGTAAACTTCGCCTGTGCTATCACAATAAATATTGGTTGGTCCTGAATAAATACGCTGAAGTTATTTCGAATCTGGACTATGATGCAATTCGAGAATATTACGGAAATGATATGGCCAGCACTTATGAGGTAAGTTTGTTTTTTTTTTTTTTTTTTGTAGGGCAGGAGTGGGTGCCTTTTTTGTGGGGAATTTTTCGAATTTATTTTTAAATTGATGAAAAGTGCTCTTGTCCTTGTATCGGGGAAGCGGTTGGAATTATATTTATTTGCTTACCCCCTTTGGAATTGGAGAGTTTCGAATGGATTTTTTTTCACAAAATGTCCGCATTTAATTTTGTAAGTTATTCTGTTTGTTTTGGGAAGTCAGGTGCATTGCAATTCCATTGTGGTCACGTTGGATTGCATTAGTTGCATGAGAGGGTATGGGTATGGTTCGTCGTGCGTACTTGACAAAGTTTACATACTTGTGGAGTTCGCTTGCATGCCTCTAAATGTAGATTTGATAGTCTGGAATTCCTGCACGGGTAACTTTTACAATTCATTTTAGAAGGTTTGTTTGCAAATCTTAGGTAGAACGAGGTATTCTTCACCGTCCATCTTTCGTCAAATGTTTACTTCATGTCTCCACTATACTTTTTGGGAGATATTTGTGTATTTTAGATGTACAATTCGTCAATGGAAATAATGACCAGTCTTCTGCATAACGATTGATCGGGAAACAACTGGTTGTAGTAGTAGTGATAGTAAGTAGTAAAAGGTTCTTTATTTAGTAATACAAATTTTAACATTCTCCGACTATTTCAATAAATTCATAGTTAAAAATTTAAGAACCTAGGCGAACGCCAGAGGCGGATCAGTAGAAATGCGGTGAAGTGGGAGGGTTATGATTCCTTGTTTTCGGATCATAAGAGTTTATCAGACGTTCTCGTGCGCCAATGTATTTGATTACTATCCCTAATTATTTGTTAATAGAAATGTCTATTGCCTCATCCACAATACTGCCGAAAGAACTGTTACCAATGTCTTCTCTTGCTCTATGCTTTCTGCTCATTTGCGTTTCATATTTATGTTTTGTATATATTGACCTGTTCATTTAGGAAACACATTAAACTAAATAAGCAGCAATCCACTGGCAGTTGATTTTTGGATTAAATTTTGTTTTTGAGGTTTGAATTTTACTACTTCCAATTGAAAACTTTGATGTATGCGTTCGTTATTTTTATGGCCAAATATGTATAATACGAACATTTTCTTAAATTGTTTTTTGTGTTTTCTGTTGAAAGTTGTTAATTTGCTAGATTGCATATAGCATATTTTATTTATACTTAACGGGTGGGCCATCTAGTGATTTATTTTCAAATCATAGGTTATTGTGACACTGACAGCTGTTTCCCGCTCGAAATCTTGACAGAAAGTCAGTATCATACCTCCGCGGAACGAAATGAGTCGCTTTACGCTTGAAAAACATTGGGAAATATTGAAAACTTACTTCCAAAGTGAGTGCTGTGTAGCCCAAACAGTGCGTTTTTTGAAAAGAAGTTTTGGCCGAAATGAAGCACCCAGCGCACCTGCTGTACGCACGTTTGTGCAAAAAGTTCATGAGACTGGTATGCTAGTGGACAACACTCATGGTCCCCGTCGTCGTACGGTGCGCACAGACGAGAATGTAGCTGCTGTAGCCGAGAGTGTGAGACTCAATTCACGAACATCAACTCGTCATCGATCTCAACAGCTCAACATTTCACGCACTAGCCTGAGGAGAATTCTGCAAAGAGATCTGGGATTATTCGCTTACAAGGTCCAATTGATTCAGCAATTGAAAGCGCACGACCATCCGCTTCGTTATCGCTTCGCAGTTTGGGCCTTAGAGCAGCTTGAATTGGACAACGATTTTGGGCGAAAAATCATCTTTTCTGACGAGGCACATTTTCATCTCGGCGGCTACGTTAACAAACAAAATTGCCGCATCTGGGGCTCGGAAACCCCGCACGTTTTTGTCGAGAAGCCAATGCATCCACAGAGAGTGACAGTTTGGTGCGGATTGTAGAGTGGTGGCATCATTGGACCATTTTTCTTCGAAAATGAGGCTGGGAACAACGTTTGTGGGCGCCGTGGCGTAAGTGGTTAGTGTGTCGGATCACTACGCATGAGGTTCCAAGTTCGAATCCCAGAAAATACCAAAAAGTTTTTTCACGGTCCCACCTCTCGCGAGCGTCTGACAAACATCCGAGAGTATTGTTGTCACGAAAAAGGTTCTCAAATCTCCGTTCGGATTCGGCATTAAACTGTAGGTCCCTTCCATTCGTGTGAAAAATATAACGCACACAACATGAGTGGTTGCGAGAAGCTAGGCCCTGGCACTTTGAAGAGCTGTTGCGCCAAATATTTGTATTTGTATTTGTAACAACGTTTCGGTCAACGGTGGGCGTTACAGAGCCATGTTAAGGACTTTTTTTTTTTACTGAAATTGAAGACATGGATTTGGACGACCTCTGGTTCATGCAGGATGGCGCGCCATGCCACACAGCCCATGCCACAATCAGTCTTTTGCGCACCAAATTCCCAAATCGTGTTATCAGTCGTCTTGTCGATGTCAATTGGCCGCCTCGGAGCTGCGATTTGACCCCTTTAGACTTTTTGTTTGTGGGGAACCGTGAAGGGCCGATGTTATGCCAACAATCCGGAAGCGATTCAAGCACTTAAGGCCAATATCATCCAAGCAATCCGTGAGCTACAGCCCGAAACCATCAGCAAGGTCTTGGAAAATTGGAGTGATAGAATGCGCTACTGCGAGGCCAGCCGAGGTAGCCACTTGAACGACGTTGTGTTCCATAATTAATGAGAATGTTTGCTCTTACTAATAAAGCCATAATACATGGGAAAAATTTCATTTTGTTCATTTTATTGCATTTTTAAAAAGAAACTTGTAGTTGGCCCACCCTGTATATGCAATTTAACGATGAAATATGTAGATAGCAATTATTTACTTATGCCCTCTATCCCCTTGTGGTTCGTAGGGCCTCTACTACGCCTACGCGCCATCGTGTACGGTTTCTGGCAATGTGTCTGAGCTCTCCCCAACTTTTTCCCAATTGTCGTGCCTCGTTCTCGCCTGTTGTGCGCCATGTTCTCCTCCGACCGCCAGGTATTCTTCCATCCCGAGTTAAAGGGTTCCATTGCATAGCATGGTTCGCTATGGAACTGTCACCCCTTCAGAACGTGTGACCAATCCACGGCCACTTTTGTCGTTGGATGCTTGTGCCTATTAGTTCCTGACCCGTTCTCTCGTAGAGGTGTTCGTTAGGAATACGATTGGGCCAGAAAGTTGCGCAGGCACCTATTAATTAACTTTTCCAGCTTTCTGATGATAGTAGTGGTCACTCTCCATGTACTGCATCAATATATTGTAACAGCACGAATTTAACATTGGAGCGAAACAGATATCAATAATTTGTCGAGGTTTGTATCTCTTTACCTTTGAAGTACCAATTTTCTTGGTTAGCTTTTCTGACTCCATTTCTAAAAACCATTATTTGAGATTTGTTTAAATTTACTTTAAAGTTCCACTTACTGCAGTATTTATCATCCTTTGCAGAACTTGTATGGTAATGCCATCTGCATAAAAAAGCAATCTTATGTTTAGCTCATCTACGTAGGCTGTTCGACAAGTCAGTGACTTTGAATTTATTTTTCAACGTAGTCCCTTTTCAGTGCGATGCACTTTTTCCAACGATATTCCAACTTTTTTTAAGCATCCAAAAAATATGATTTCTCAAACCCTGCAAAATAGGCATTTGTTGCGTCGATAATTCTCGACTGAAGAGGTAAACTATCTTCAGTCTGTTTTCAAAGTTTTTTAGGAGAGCGAAAAACTAAAGCGGGTCGGGTCAATACGCATTTTGGAACTTTACTTTTACTTTACACAGGAAGTAGGTCCGACAGAAAATGGGCGATTAGATACAGCTGCCTATAGTGAAAATATATATCGGTTGAACAAAGAAAAGGAAAAACGACATAAGTCGACTTAAGATGTTTTACCTTTTCAGTCGAGAATTTCAAACCCCACAGGCAGATCAGTAGAAATGCGGTGAAGTGGGAGGGTTATGATCGCTTATTTTCGGATCATAACCTCGCTGATAAAAGGAAGAAGAAGAAGAAGAAGAAGTCGAGAATTTCTTAATTCGATGAAAATCTTTTTCCGCCGAGCCATTTCTTCATATTAGGAAACAAGAAATAATCGCACGGAGCCAAATCTGGAGAATAGGGTGGATGAGAAGGCAGTTCATATCACAATTCAGCTAGTTTTGCTGTTGCTACTGCGGACGAATAAGCCGGTGCATTATCGTGATGAAACAGCACTTTTTTCTTCTTCAAATGGGCCGTTTTTCCATCAATTCTGCATTCAATTTATCTAATAAATTGGCATAGTACTCTGCGGTGATCGTTTTTCCCTTTTCCAAACAGTCAATGAAGATTACGCTTTGGGATTCCCAGACAACCGTTCCCATGACTTTTCCGGCCGACGGAACAGTTCCGCCTGCAGAACTCCACTGTTTTCATTGTTCCTTCATTTCTGGCGTGTAGTGGTGTATCCTGGATACATAAACTGTTACGAAACGCCGTAAAAATTAACTTGAATTGCGCTTGAAGAGTCCCAAACTTGAAATCTTTACCCGAATCCGTTTTTGGTTCACCGTCAGCAAACGCGGCAACCATCTTGGCGATAATTTTTTCATGCCCAAATGGTCATCATTTAAAATTGCTATAATCTTAGCTATTATTACGAACGTTGAACCGGCGACCGTCCAACACAATATCGTGGATTTTGTTGACCGTTGTGACGTCATTTGGGCGTCCTGGGTGCTCAGTGTCTTTTGTGCTGGTACGACCGCAACGAAATTGAGTGAAACACTTGTGTAGCATTCCATGCGAGGGTGCAGAGTCGAACGCCGCTTTAAAGTCTACGAACAACGCGTAAACCTTGCGTTTTTTACAAAACTTTAAATGTACAATGACAGCTAAATTGTAGATGTTGTCCACTTGCGAATATTTTCCTGAAACCAGCCTGGTATTCAGATAAAATATAATGTTTTTCGACTCAAGTAGAAAGTTGTTCATTCAGGATACCCATCAATACAGTTCATGAAACATATCCCCCTGTAATTACTTGTCACCCTGCTATCTCCTTTCTTGAAGAGTGGAAAGTGTGAAGTGCTTCATCAACTCGGCCCCAGTGAAATATTTGATTGAATCCCCACGTCAATTCGACCAAAAACACATTGGGAGCGCTCTTAAGGAATTCATAGGGAATTCTGTCTTCACCCGGGGCTTTATTTACTTCCACAATTGATATTTCAGCATCTGGATCCGCATTCTCTCGATATACCGTAGTCGCGTAGTCTTAGATGTCTGCAGTGGACTTAAGAGCTGCTTAAAGTAGGTTCTAAAATCCGATGCCCTTATTTCTGGACACTCTTGAGTGATATGTGTTTTTATTCCCTTAGCGATCTTCCACTATGCCTCACTGTCATTAACCAGATTTATTTTTCCTTCCAGATGAATGTAGTATTCAGCTTTTTTTCTCCACACAGATCTTTTTATATTTTTTATTCGCCTCTACGTATTTACCTCGTTCTCTTGGATTTCAAATTTCTTAAATAGCATCAGCGCGTTAAGGGGTTATACGCAGTTGCAAGGCCAAAAAAAGTTGTTTATTTACGATTTTTTTCTGAAAAGGGATTTTATTTGACAAATACAAGAAGTATTAACACATTTAGTGGTAACTTTTAACTTTAGACCGGAATGTTTAATTTTTTAAAATATTGAGTTACAGTGCTCCTGTAGACGATCTCCTGGAGGTCCTCCAAAAAAAGGTGTCTGGCGGTGAGCACGATATCTCCGGTTTGGATTATTTAAAATAAAAAAACCAAAGAGATTCTATTAGTGGATAGATAAATCTAGGGACTGATTGAAATTTTGATTTTTGACAAAATGGCGGCTCCAAAAAGAAAATTTCCGATTTTCGACCAACATTTTTTCGTTAAATTGTTTAAAAAAACACAAATAATTTTCGGAAATCTTATTCCTTCGATCAATCCCTGAAGAATATATCTGAGAAGGTTATATTAAAATTTCAGACCGATTGGTTTAGCCGTTTTTGAGAAATCGTGCTCACTGACTTTGAAAACAACGTTTTGAGAAAAACGCGTTTAAAGTTTCGCCGCTTACTGTCTAACGCTCCGGGACGTCCTTAAAAATATGCGTATATTTCCGAGAATATTTGCCAGATCGATTTGATATTTGCAGAGAATATACTCAGATATATGTACATTCCGAAAATGCAATAATAATAAAATCGATTTTTTGAAATTTCTAACTGCGTATAAACTACTGATTGCTGGTTTGGGCCAGTAGTGCAACAAATAAGTTCGTGATGATGTGCTCTTCCTAATGTTCGTGGTCCCCGGTAATTTATTTTTATTTATTTTTAATTTTTGTTGCGAAAGTGGATGTGGTAATCTTTTAAAGATACTAGTAACAGGAAACAAACTTACTTCATAATATATCAATCCTAAACAAGTGGCAGTTTTCAGAGCCGTTTGACTAGAGATATAGGACTTTCTGTTCTTATCTGTCTATTAAATATCGAATGTATCAGCGGAGGCGAAATGCGATCATCTGTAGAAGCTTTTAATAGAAAATGAAGTTGACACGATTCTCCTCCAAGTAACTCACTGCGCGGACAAGTCTAGCCTACTGGCGCGAGGTAAAATCAGTGGCTGCTCTGCTCGGTGCTCACTACTATAGCTCGTACGAATTAGCTACCTGCGTAAGATACACCATTGAAAACGCAAGATTAGCGGGAATATATTTCTAGCTATATAAATAGATGATGATAATGGAGTAAGACTGTTAAACTGGGCTGATATTAATGGTTTAAGACAGAGGAACACTTCCCAGTAGTCCTAGAGGCCGACATAAAAACCCTGCTGGTCCATTCAAAACCTCGACTGAGGTGGAACTTTAATAAAGCATTCTGGCAAAGCTTCACTCTAGACCTAGATTCCTCCAAATATCAAAAACTACGAGAGATTTAGATTTGTTGGCACCGCACTAGCTACTGCGAAAAAACACATCCCATACATGTTCTGAAAAGAATACATACATATGTATCTGGTTGGATCGCAGTGCAAATCGGTAAGTAAAAATGTGAAAAGCTAAACGAGACAAGGAGCACACCAAACTAATTAAAAGGTCATAAAGAGAACTCAAAACTGCATCCTCAGAGTCTTCCGAATACTCCCGAAGCTTAACCATTATTGAGCTAAAAGAAGCCATTGCTAACTGCAAATTTGAGAAAGTCGTCGGACTAGATGGAATGCACCCCGAGCTTATAAGAAACTTCGGACGAATGCCAAAGTCTGACTGTGTAAGTTATTTAAAGACATCGTTTCATCTGGAGTTCTACCGAAAGCATTCAAAAGATCCAACATCATTGGAATAGTAAACCTAGGGAAGACAGATAACAGAGCTTAAAGTTACCGACCTCTTATGCGTTTATTATAAGATCCTCGAACGACTTATATACAGAAGGATCGAGAGTCGAAAGTCTGAACGATGTTAATCTTATAGAACAAGACGGCTTTCGATTGAGACGCAGCTGTACGAATTAGGTCCTGTTCTTAACAACGTTCATTGAGGATGGCTACGAGAACAGACTGAATGCGGGAGCCGTATTCAAAGACCTTACGGCAGCGTACGATACAGTATAACGTACCGGAATAGTTTTTAACCTACTCAAAGTAGTTGTACGCTGCAAAAACTTGAAAATTTAATCAATAACATGGTCAGCAAACGCACCGTCAAAGTTTTCATTAACGACAGCGACAGGAAATCAAGACAACTAAACAACGGACCAGCACAGGGGTACTCAGCGCTCCGCTTTTCAACTTGTATATTCCGATTACACGATTAAAAAGTTCACATATCCAGAGGATATGGCCCTAGCTACTCAGCCCAGCATACAACTGAGCATACGCTCGCAAAACATTTTGAAGCTGTGACCATACTTAACCATAACAAACTATCGAAACACCGTGAAATAACCGTTGACCGAACCCTGACCTTCAAACAGCACTGCCAAAATACCGCAGCCAAACCAAGGACAAGAAATAAGGTTCTTCAAAAACTCGCATCAAGCTCCTGGGATGCTTCTCCATACATGCTACGTACTGCAGCACAGCCCATGCAGCCCGGGGTATCAACATACACGATTTGCAAATCTGAATAGTCGATATCAGGAATATGCCTACGTACTAACCCAAACGCTATACTCGTACACTTCTACCATTCTCTCCGCGGGACTGACCTTTTATGCTCTACTCTGCTCTTCGCCGTTTTCTGTACTTAGGTGCTCGATTCTCTTGAGTTCGACTTGAATGCTTTTAAGACATCCATTCACTTCGCGACATGTCTCTTCCGACTTTATCATATCTCCAATAGGCTGTCTGGGGTCCTCAAAGTTTGTATCTCTTGGTATAAAGTGCGGACATTGGAACATCATCTTCTTCCTGGTTACCGCAGTTCGGACAAAGTCCAGATACTTTCTGTATCTAGGGTTCAGCGCGGCCATCATCCCTCTTCGGTAATGGTTTGGTGGGTGGTATTCCATCAACGAGTTACCGCTCTTAATTTTTGTGAAAAGGAGTCAAAAGTGAGGCCAAAGTGTACAAAGAAAACGTCGTTAAAGGCTTGACGAATATCCTTTTTAATGGAATAGGATGGGTCTTCTACTCTACTCCAGTACATAAAACCAAAACAATTCAGAACTGGCTTAGAATGAATATGTTTGCTTTTATTGCATCCGAAGATTGGCCTCCAGGAAGCCTAGATTTGAGTCTTTTTTAGCCACCCTAATTTTATGCAGCAGTGAAGCATAATATTCACCAGTCACCACTGTATTGCGCTTTATAAAATCAATCATAAACTTTCCTGCACAGTCCCAAAAAATATTTGCCGTTACCTTTTTGACGACTTTTGATACCCTTGCTTTTTTGGGTCGCTGCTCATCAGGACGGGCTTGGCAAAATCGCATCATCACCTCCTCTGATCTAACGACGAATGTATATTGTATCTGACGATATGTGCTTAACACTCGGACCTGCACAGACACATCTATAAAGATTTTCAATACTGTATTAGGGTATTTGCAAAGAGATGGTGGCGGATGATCTCTTAACGGGCCAACGGCAGCGCTCATATCCCTGAAGTGTGATACTGGCATCAGTATATCCGTCCCCTTGTCCTAAGGGTTACAAAAAGGGATTTGGTGAAGTGGCGCTATTCTGATGATCTAAATTACTGATAATATATAGCGCTACAATCCGGGGTGAGAGTTGTGTCGTTGGGGTAAATTTCTTATCGCGTAAAAAAGGCTTAGTTACGAAGCAACAAACTGCATCGGATAAGGGCGATTTAACTGTTCACGACCCTGGCAAATGGAAAAAAGACAGCGATCTTCGAGTCTGCACGTGGAATGTAAGGTCCCTCTACAAGCCGCGTGCAGTCGAACATTTTGCGGAGGCTCTAGACTGCTACAAAGCAGATATCATTGCCATCCAAGAAGTGCGATGGGATGGGCCGCCCGGCAAAAGGAGAATGAAAAAAACAAATCCGGACAGCGTCTATTTGGATGCGAATTCTTCATTAGAGGCAGACTTATGCAACAAGTCTTAAGTTTCCGCCATGTAAACGAACGCCTCATGACAATCAGTATTAAGGCTAAATTCGCCAACATTAGCCTCATACGCGCTCATGCCCCCACAGAGAAAAGCGGCCAAACTTATGAGCAATGCCATAACATAGGACACAGCTCCATTCTCAAGGAATCTTTTCCCGGAATCCCTGACGAATCGGACGATATACTTGGCACCTTAGACTTCGACACACCATACGAAGTACTGTATCCTATTAGAGAGGACTGGCAAAGGAAGACAGTCTCTGTCCATAACGAGATTGCAATATACACAGATGGTTCTAAGACCAGTGAGGGCACGGGGTCAGGTATTTACTCGAGAGATACGAACCTACAGGCGGCCCTGAAACTTCCGGACACATGCAGTGTGTTCCAAGCAGAGGTTCTAGCTGTACTTAAAGCTGCGGAATTACTTGAGATGGGATCAATATCCGATAAGAATATCGCCATCTACATTGTCAGTCAGGCTGCGCTAAAGGCGCTAGAGTCTTACGTCACCAAATCTGAGATAATCAGGAATTGCCGCACAATGCTTAGGGCATTATGTACGCAGAACCGAGTCAGATTATGTTGGGTACCTGGACACTGCGATATCGAAGGCAACGAGCAAGCCGACGCGCTGGCTAAAAGAGGAGCGGGGCTCCCACGTAGCGATATAATTGGTAGTATTAAACCACCAGAGTGCGTGGCTAAGGGAATTATCCGGGATAAAATCATTGACACGGCTAATCTAAGATGGTCAAACTTAGATGGTCACAGTGTGTCTAAGGCCTTGTGGCCTGTGTTAGATCGCAAAAAATCTGGGGAAATAATTAAGTTAGATAGATCGAGGCTAAGAACAGCGATAGGAATACTCTCTGGCCACTGTCTCCTAAGGAAGCATGCCATGAGACTAGGGTTATCCGATACGGATGTTTGTAGGTACATGTCTTAGAGGATATAACTCATATACTCTGTGAATGTCAAGGAATTGCCAGGATAAGGCTAAGGTACCTGGGTAGATACTTCTTCGATAACTTGGAGGAGGTGAGGTCCTTGAACCATAACAAGGATCTCTTCAAATTTTGTAGGAAGATTAATTGCTTGGAGGATTGGGTTTAGGTCTTTTGTCGTGAAGGTTTCCTAGGGATCGCGATGGGCCCACTGTGGTGCCTAGTGTTTTATGATAACCTCATAACCCTACCTAACCTAACCTAACCTATGAGCAATGCCCTAGCCATGACGTTAAAATTGTTCTGGGCGACTTTAATAGAAGGCTGCGAAAGGAAAGAGTCTTTGGTAGTACAGTCGGAAAACATAGCCTACACAATAAGACATGCGACTATGGACTTATGCTAATTTATTTGCCGCCGGCGCAGATCGAAACGTTGTAGTAGCAAGCACGCGATTCCCTCGCCTCAGAACCCACAAGGGAAAATGGCAGTTTAATGATCATAGGACCGTGAACTAAATAGATCATATTGCGATCGATGGAAAGTACTCAACTAATATATATGACGTTCGAACATTTTGAGGAGCCATTATAGATTCGGACATTGCAGCCAAGGTACGAATGCAGACATCCGATGCAGTGCGGAATCAGCGAAATACTGTGAGAAAGTTTGACACCAAACGGCTGAAATCGCAAGAAACCGTCAGAGCCTTTGCCGATCGAGTATCCCTCAATCTCCAAAGATGTCCTATGCCGCCAGCAGCCAGTGCAGATAACCGGTGGCAACGTTGCCAGCAAGCCATTAGAGATGTCGCTTCTGATGTGCTGGGTTTTTCAGAACACCACAAAGAAAAGAGCTGCTCCTGAGCTCTACGAGCAGAGGAGAAGGGAAGGGCATTGACTTCTCACAAAGAAAAAGAAAGAGAATGAGAAGCGCTCGATCGAGGAAATGCAGAGGGTAAAATGCAGGAATGATGTTCGAAAATTGTACCAAAAGAGTACGCCTACAACTATTGAACCGGCCAGGACATGTAGGGCGGATGGATATCAACGCCTCGGCCCTAAAAGGCGTCAAATCCTTTCTCAAGGGACGACGTAGAGAAAGGCCTCACCTTAGATGAGCGGACAATTGGATAGGGATTTCAATCAAATTGGCGTGCGCAACTGGACGCAGCTGGCTGATGACCGAGTCGGCTGGAGAGGCTTGTTGGTTAAGGCTCATGTCCACCCCGGATGGTAGCGCTATATATTATCAGTAATTTAGATCATCAGGATGGCGCCACTTCACCGAATCCCTTTTTGTTGTCGGATCATAATAAAGCACATACTTGGACCTTGCAAAGATACTCCCGGAGGGATTTGTAAACCAGGTAGACTAGGCCAATGACTTCTGTCGCAGCTGCATGGATAAATATAAAAAGGAGTCACTTTTTCACCTACGATGTATCCGTACTGTATTGTCCTCAGCCAGAAAGCAGATTCCGAGTGAATTTTTTCTTCGAGGAACTCTCAGATATTGCCTATCCAGATATCAACAAAATCTGGAAAGTAATCCAAAAATCAAAATGGTCCCAAGAGTAACGGCAATAACCCTTATCTTCAAGTTGTCTTGGTATAAATGTAGCGACTAAATTCCGAACTTTATTAGCTCAAATGTTTATCCTAAAATTTAACCCAGCATCTTACGTAGGTTCATCTGCTGTTTGTTGTTTTACTTCTAATTTCGTGGAGTTACCCCCTGTATTGCTTTACGGATTGTAAATCATCTTAAGAGAGGTCATTGCCTATCCTTAGTCCTTATCGAATCAACCTCATTCCTCCGATCTGTATCTATAAAATAAATTGATTTGAGTTTCGTGTAAACAAATTCTCGCTCTTTCTCCGCCTCTTTGTGGTTTCGGGCAAACAAACTTGATAACTCATTCACTGTATTATCTGGGTTCCATTTCCGCTTTCTGCCATTTTTTCTGTGTATCATTCAATCTGTTTTGTATTTTTATTTTTTTTCACTTCTTTCCCGCGAACCATCGCACGAAACGAGGACATAAAGCAGCACAAATAGCATAGAAAAAATAAAGAAAAGAAAATAATAATGAAGAGAAAAACATTTCTTCACCCTCACTACGAACGATGATGATGTGATAATCAATCTTCTCTTTGGTAGAATACATTTCTGGATGAACTCCTGCAACTTGTTGGCGACGATGATTTCCGCGTCAGGGAGCACACCGCCGATTGCTTGTACCGTTTTATTATTCAAATATCAGACCACCATCGTCGTCGTCGGGATCAACATGAGCATTCAACAACAGCAGGACCACCATCACCACCAACAAGGATGACATCGAGAACAGCAGCCGGACGAATCGTTATGTCTTCGAATGAGCTCTATCGCACCAATTTCAATTTGTTGTGGGACTACTACGACTATCGCATCTTCCAGGGTATGTCGATGCCGATTCGTGATTTATTCGCGGAACACAGCCCAGCGATACGATTGGCGAATGGCGAAGTTTTGGCCAAAGTTTTGTATAGACTGACAAATAAGCTGATGGAATTGAATGATAGGAACTTGCAGGTGAGTCCTTTAAGGGGTGGGTGGGTGGGTGGTATTTTGATCTGTTTGAGAGAGAAAGCAGGACTAATTCTATATATTTTTTTTTTTTTTTATTATGGTCTCTCCAATACAGTGTGGCATTATTTATGCACTGAAAGTACTATTGAAAGCGTTCAACTTTTTCGATTTCCGTGAGGTTTGGATGGAGTTCAACTTTGTGGAGATTTGCTTCAAGTTTTCTTATTATAATTACGCAACAGCATTGGATTTGAATTGCCAGAATGACCTAATGGAAGTTACAACAACACTGATTGCAGGTGAGTGGTTTTTCAAAATCTTAATCTTTTAAGTTTTATTTTGTTTTCAATCTTGTGGGTCAGGAAATGCTATCGTAGGTAAGCTAGGTAAGTGTTTGGGAGAACGAGTTTTCCTTACAATTTGGAGTAATTCTTTGTTTGAGTATCCCAACAAACTTCGCGAGTGCAAACCTTATATTCTGGTGAGAGCTTGGCGAACTGTCAGATGTAAACACCTATAATTACAGGCTACATGGTACACTAAGCTAAGCGCTGACCCCAACCTTAGTTAGATGGCCCTGGGTAATGGATGCAAACTTCGGTGAGATAGTTGATAAGCACAACATACCTAGCTTGGACAATCTAGTCATATGTGCTCCATACAAAGCATTTTTTTTTTATAATTTGCGCGCACTCAAGGGGTTATAAATACCCTTAACCTGTTAACACACAGTGCGGGCGTTGGAAATGATAGATAGAGAAAGAGAGAGAAAAAGATTTGGTGCAGTTGTTTGAAGCTCAGTTGCCTATGAAACTCCAGTTATGGCGTCCAGATAACTAGGGAGATTTTTGTTATTTATTGTCTTTGCTTCTGATTCGCAGTATTTTTTTTCCCGATAGCCGATGTCATAGGCAAATTATCATCAACAGAGTGAATAATTTTTCCAGCCATATGAGCAAGCTACTGCCAGTGTTATGCCTTCGCAGTAGTGTTCACACAAGCTTTCCCAATTGATCGGACTGACTATATATTTCATGAGCAATAATTTAATGGTTGCTGACATCAGGATTTGAACTATGATCCATTAGCATGGCAATTGACGACGTTACCGCTACACCACTGCCACGCCCAAGATTGCAAGAGTTCTCTGTAGATTCGTGGATCAACTAGTTCTACGGACAATGTCTTGTTGCCAGGTTACGTTAGGAACCAAGGAACACCAAATCCGACGTTAGGTAGGTACCAAGGATTACATCACCTCTTGGATTGCGAAACTTTTCCAGTATGTCTAAATTACGTTTACGTACTACAAGCCTGAAGAGAAGCAAGGCTCATATACCCAAAGCTGCTGTGGCCCAGCCACACGACCACGAATGACTTAAAGCCTATAAAAAAGAATTCACACTAGCTGCCTTCCTGGATATAGAAGGGGCCTTTAACCTTCACATGGACAGTATCTACCCGGGTAGATATTTCAATTTTCATCTCTAAAAATTTCTTCGATTCGTCAGTGGATTCTGGTATGGGTCCGACTCAGTGACTAACTTTTTGATTTATTTCAGATTATTAGCATGTTCATACTTTAAGTATATTTTTTTGTATATTTTTTGAAGTTTTGTGTTTTTTTTTGCTTACATGGACAGTATCTACCCAGGTAGATATTCACCGAATTTGTATGAAATATGCTGGTTGACTTGGATATAACATGTATCATTTACCTGTTACAGCTGAAAAGTCCACACTTTTGTGTATATGCAAATAGACATAGCAAATAATATAAAGAATAAAACAGTTTTTGTACCATTACTTAGGCAAATAATATAAGTTTATTCATTTTTTCAAGTGACACTTTTCACATTTTGTCTGGGTGAGACTATGTTCAGCGCATATAGGTTTTTTGCAGCTGACACAGGCTTGACGCGTAGCACGCTTTTTTTTATTTAGTTGATAGCACATAAAGCACCCACCTTTTTGCCGTAAGCGCCCACTGGAATCCCGCTCTTCTGGATCGTCAGGAGTAAACTCATCATTGGGCTTGTTTGTATTTATTGGGTGACCTAACAAACACTCCATAGCGTTTCTTATGGTAAAAATACCTGTCACTCTGTGATTTTGTGCCCGAGAGCTGATATGTGGGATGCATAGGTTCTCCCCCAATCTTTCGAGAAATTTGCGCCTTTGGCTTTGCTGCACAGCTGCAGGACCCAGCGAATTGTTCTTTGAAAATATTATATAGGCTGCAAGTCCTGAAAGGTCAATCAAATTATAAAATACAGCCTGTGGCCATCTATAAGTTTTTCTTTTTGTTGTGTATTGGCTCAACATTTTGTCCATAACGTCCACTCCCCCTTTAGTCTGATTGTAGTAGTGGATAATCTCAGGTTTCTGCTTGGGCCCGGAAACAGACTTGTCATGATGAAAAGTTGAAAGCAACACAACAGCCTTATCTTTCTTGGGAACATAGGAGCACAATACAACATTTTTACTGAACCCAAACTCAGAAGATAAAGGAACCCGGTCTTTCGATGGTTTGAACTCACGAGGTAAGAAGCGTTTGTTTTTTTTCACCGTTCCGACAATCGTCAATTTCCAGGTAAGTAATTCATTTGCAAGTGGAAGAGTTGTGAAGAAATTGTCCATGGTCACATTTCGTCCACTATTTTTGTATGGTGCAACCAGTTCTTTCACAATTCGCTCACCTTGATTTACATCTCTGATGCCATTCACCTTCCCGGTATAAATTTGCCCGTTGAGAGGGTATCCTGTTGATGAATCACAAGCCCACCAAAATTTAATTCCATACTTTGCCGGTTTCGAAGGAATATATTGGGTAAACTTTGTGTGACCTCTATAGCGAAACAACTGCTCATCCACTGTAAGTGATTCGTACGGTCTAAAATTGAGCCTCAAATTTGAGTTGATCATATCGAAGATATCACGAATAGGAGCTGCTTTATCAGTGGCCATCCGAGCTGTTCGCGTGGCATCCGAATCAAACCGTATAAATCGCGAAATCGCCTTGAATCTTCTGACCGACATTGTTGCTCGATATAGAGGAAGCGCATTGCTTTTCCAAAGTTCAGCCAGTGTCTCGTAATTAGATCGGTGGCAGCCCATGACCAACAAAATACCCAGGTAAGCACAAAATTCCTGTTCATTGATGGCTTTCCATTCAAGAGGAGCTTTTTCGGGATGATGTTCATTCCACTTAGCGAAATCACTGAGAGCTCTTTTATTAGTGTGTCGGCAAATAATGTCTTGAACGGAAGGGCTCATTATACGGAAGAAAGTTTCCACATCTGTTAGACCTTTGGTAGCTGGATGTGGACCCACAAATGTTGTTTCCCGGAATATGTTATGCGCCCC
Source organism: Brachypalpus laphriformis (assembly GCA_945910035.1). Lineage (NCBI taxonomy): Eukaryota > Metazoa > Arthropoda > Insecta > Diptera > Syrphidae > Brachypalpus > Brachypalpus laphriformis. The sequence goes on from OX246754.1 coordinate 288,331,690, forward strand.
TTCACGACGCAAATTTGGTGCACTTTTTATCCACTTTGTACCATCCTTACCAATCCAAAAATTGTCATCTGCTTCCGGCATAGGTTCTTCTTCGTTATCAGCAACATCACCCGATAAATCCTGATCTTCATCTTCCTCATCATCATCTTCTATCTCCACTTCTATTTGTTGACTGCTTCGTGGAACGTTTGCCTCTGCAAGCTCAGGCAGAAAGCTGTCTTCAGGATCACCATCTGCATCACCTTCACCTAGTTCTCCCTCTGAGTCGGAGCCGATTACTTCAAGAAGTCGCCTAAAATATATCTGCTGGTCATCATAAGCCAACCTGTCGACAGAATCGTTATATTCCTTTATTAAAATTCACTTATAAGCCCTGGTAAAACTTGATTACCTAGAAACAGCTGCTGCTGAAAGGTACTCAAAATCACTTTCGTTGTTATCCATTTTGCAAACTTTTTTTAGCACACAACTATTCACTGAAAAAATATTACGTGTAGTGTTTTACCACAATGAACTTTGTGCGCAAATTTTCAATAGGAGTGACTTTTCATTTGCGGTAAAAACCTAGCTTCCTAGTAACCTAGTAACGCTTTCAAAACGAAGGGAAAGAGTGGCAATAAAGAAAAATAGAAGAAAAAAACAAGCAAATTGAGCGAAAAAGCTAACTTTTAAGGCCACAAAAAGAGAGATGCACTCAAAACCTTGGAAAAAAACCGTTATCTAGAGAAAAAATCATTATAGGTAGTAGTCAAATAAAGAGAACGTGTGAAAAATGAGCTGTCAAGCAGAAATAACTCATACGAAATGCATGAAATATTATTTTATCTACCACGGTAGATACTGTCCATGTAGGTACATAAAAATTTCTGTTCAAGTGAAGGTTAATTATTTATTTTATTATTTTACTCTGACTTAGCCAAAAGAGTTCACATACAGCGACTAAGATGGCTGGGACATTTAGAGCGGATGGAAAGCCTTCTAATCCACCCCGGATGAACGGCGCAGTACATAATATAATATAATAGATCCCTTCCTCTCATGCTATGTAGACTGCATGCTCAAAACGAGACACTTGAGCTCAGAACTGAGAGGTACAAAAACGCATGTTAGGGCCTCTAGAGGCACCCTCCGAGGAGGAGTCCATAACACACCTTGGCTCAGTGGTGTGCGTGTCATTGCATATGCTGATGATGGGGTCATCCTAGTGACCATACAATTTTTCGCTACCATCAATACAAAACTCATAAACATCCCGACAAATTAACATAATGTAAAGAACTGCGACTTTAGGCACAACGGGGGCCATGCGAACATGCCTAACGGAATCATTAAATGTGATATTGCAACTCATGCCATTCAATATATCAAAATCGTACACCATTGGTGCAGTGTCTTCTAGGCGAAAGTACTTGCTGAAAGAGAGGCTTGTCGTCTACTGAGATACAGCTCTAGACACTTAAGTCTACCGCTTGTAAATATTTATTTAGTACAATCGCCATCCTCATTAACAGCCAGGCTGCTATCAAGGCAATAGCTGGTGGAACAGTGCAAAGAGGAAGTCGCGACTGGGTGCCAGGACAGGACAGGGAAACGAGCGAGCTGATAAACTATCAAAGGAGGGATCTGCGCTTGATAGATCCCTTGCAGAGGTGCTACTCGTACCCTTAGGGACTCTCAAGGGATTTATCTACGAGCACTTTATATAAAAGCCCAATAGCAGATGGCGTGCGTTGTGGAATTGCATCATATTAAGGGAGATGTGGGCTAACTAAACTTCGCACAGAACGCAAGGTCCACAAGGTCCGTGCAGATATTTCTAGAATTGTGACGATTAATATAGCTGGTCAAACGGTAGTGCATGCGATCATATGAAAACACAAGCGTTTTCACTCAGCTGAGGGCTACCAACTCCTACTCTCAACCTCCACGCAGTGACAGCCGGGTGCCTAGTACCTTAATCCAAGAAATGGGTAACCAACCCCGTTTGGAGGATTCTCGGCGGCAGCAGATGAGAGAGAGGGGGGGGAGAGTGTTTCCTCACTAGAGCACTTCTTCCTGTTCCAGGCGGCAGCGTAAGAATTCCCTAGACGGAGTCAACGGTGGCGTCTATAGTTCCAGTTAGGTTGAACTTAGTGAATACCTTGCGCGAGCTATTTCGACGGATTTGGATCACAGGTCGGTAAGGGATTTCCAATGTTGGTCAGGACATTGGAATAGAGATGGTGGCGGAGGAGCCCTTAATGGGCCAACGGCAGCGCTCATACTCCCGTAGTGCAAGAGGATGAAAACTGTGATATCTACAATACTACGGTGACTGCTACAGAGGCCACAGGCAACACTTATTCGGATGCGGATTTGTCATACGCGGCAGACTTAGGCAAGAAGTCTTAAGCTTCCGACACGTTAGCGAGCGTATTAAGACTATCCGGATCAAGGCTAAATTCGCTAACATAAGCCTAATATGTGTTCATGCCCCCAAGGAAGAAAAGGACCCTGCCACCAAAGAGTTCGAGCTCCTCGACAAAACATACGAGCAATATCCTAAATACGACGTTAAAACCGTACTGGGCGATTTTAACGCCACAATAAGGAAGGAGGACTTTCGTAGGGCAGTCGGTAAGCATAGCCTACACGACACCACGTCTGATAACGGACTAAGGCTAATTAATTTCGCTGTGGAGCGAAATGTCACCATAGCAAGCACATGGTTTCCTCATCTCGATATTCATAAGCAGACATGGCGGTCCAATGATCATGTAACGATCAACCAAATTGATCATATTGCGATCGACGCAAGGCATGCCTCTAGTATTCTGGATGTCCGGACCTTCCGAGCGGCCAACATAGACTCGGATCATTACCTTGTTGTAGCCAAGGTGCGAAAGCGGATATCCCAAACTGAGCAACAAAGAAGAATCACTGTGAGAAAATTTAACGTCAAAAAGCTACAATCGCAAGAGACCGCCAGACTCTTCGCTGAACGCGTATCCCGAAATCTCTCAATCACCCCTATGCCGCCAGCATCAAGTGCTGAAGACCAGTGGCAACGCTGCCAACATGCCATCAGAAACACCGCGACTGATGTGCTAGGTCTCGCTAGCCCACCACCGCGAAACCCCTGGTTTGACGAAGAATGCCGGCGAGTGCATGCAGCAAAACAAGAGGCATACAAAGCGGCGCTGCAAAGGAAGACGAGAGCTGCTCGTGAGCTCTACGAGCAAAAGAGACGGGAAGAACATCGGCTTCTCCAAAAGAAGAAGAAAGACCATGAGAAGCTCGCGTTCGAGAATACCGAGAGTTTATAGTCCAGGAACAATGTACGGAAGGTTTACCAAAAGGTAAAAAGAACGTGTCAGAGGAGCAATGCCCGTACAGAAACCTGTAGAGATGAAAATGGAAGCCTCGTAGTAGAATCACAGTCGGTGCTGAGAATATGGAAAAACTACTTCTGCAGACTGTATAATGGCGACGAAGACCAACATCCAGCTGCCAGGCAGAATGCACCATTCAACATAGACGATGATGGTCAACATTTCCGTCCACATGACCGAAACGAAGTGAGGATAGCAATATCCAAGCTAAACTCCAACAAGGTTGCTGGACCTGATGGCTTACCGGCCGAACTTTTCAAGGCAAATGGGGATGAATTGGTAGAGTGCATACATACATCATCTCATCTCTAAGATTTGGTCAGCAGAGTGTATGCCTAATGAATGGAATCTCAGCATCGTTTGCCCGATCCACAAGAAAGGAGACCCCCTCAACTGCGCCAATTATAGAGGCATCAGTCTCCTTAAGATCTTTTCTGCGATATTGAGTGAACGCCTGAAACCTTTTATGAACAGCCTGATTGGACCCTATCAGTGCGGTTTCAGGCCAAGAAAGTCCAACATCGATCAAATCTTCACACTTCGGCAGATCCTGGAGAAAACCAAAGAATTCCAAATCAATACTCACCACCTCTTTATCGATTTCAAGGCCGCCTATGACAGCATCTATAGAGAAGAGCTTTATAGAGCCATGTCTAGTTTTTACATCCCTGCCAAACTTGTCCGCCTGTGCAGGCTGACGATGGAGAACGCTCGCTGCTCCATCAAGGTCGGTAATGACCTCAACGAGACCTTTGATGTCAAAAAAGGTTTTAGACAAGGTGACGCGCTGTCATGTGACTTCTTTAATATTGTACTTGAGCGGATTGTGTGGAACTCACAAGCCAACACCGGAGGCACAATCTATTACAAGTATTACTGCTTGCATACGCCGACGATATAGACATTATCGGAAGATCTCAGCGGGCTGTCACCGGTGCTTTTGCAAGCATTGAGGCGGAAGCGGCCAAAATGGGTTTGGCGATAAACGAGGACAAAACCAAGTATATGCTGTCAACTAGAAGGGAAAACCAACACCGACGAATTGGACAAAACGTCACCGTGGGCAGCTATAACTTCGAGGTAGTAAGGGACTTTGTCTACCTTGGCTCTGCTATAAATTCTTCTAACAAAATCAGCGTAGAAATCAATCGAAGAATAACTCTCGCCAATCGCTGTTTTTTTGGGCTTATAAGGCAATTCAACAGTAAAGCCCTATCTCGAACAACTAAGGAGACTCTATATAAGACCTTGATCATCGCAGTCCTGCTTGACGGCGCTGAAACATGGACTTTATTAAAAGAGGATGAAGATATCCTTGGTCGCTTCGAGAGAAAAATTCTTCGTAAGATTTTCGGTCCCGTTTGTGTTGACGGGTTTTGGAGGAGAAGATTCAATCACGAACTATACGAGCTGTACAGCGACATCGACCTAGTCAAAAAACTGCGTATTGGACGTCTGAGATGGCTAGGACATGTAGAGCGAATGGACACCAACGCTCCGGCCCGCAGAGTCTTCGAATCTAATCCCGAGGGACGACGCAGTAGAGGGAATCATCGCCGTAGGTGGCGCGCACAAGTTCAAGGGGACCTCGACCAACTTGGAGTGCGCAACTGGAGGCAATTAGCTAAAGACCGAGCTAATTGGAGAGGCTTCTTGGTTGAGGCCCAGGTTCACCCCGAACTGTAGCGCACTTAAGTAAGTAAGTAAGTAGTACGATTAATATATTCCACTTGCCCATTCTGGTCCATGCGGCCAGACTGAGCACTCTATGTCACAGCTGCAATATTGCAAACGAGAATGAAACAATCTATTATTTCCCGGCAAGTGTCCGGCTCTAGGTAGGGCCAGACAACGCGCACTGGACAAACCCTTTTTGACGCCCTGATAGAGATATCGGAGAAAAGTATTGGCGAAGTAATCAACTTTCTTAATGGCACAGGGTGGATTTAAGGACGTTTACTCCAATTCCGCTTATCTGTAAGTTTTTAAGGTCACGTTAGTTGTGATATAAAAATGGCGCTAAAGCGCTAATTAGGTTTCAGCATAGTTTGCTGTTACAGCTACTTCCAGTTACCTACCTACCCCATCATTGTGGAAACGCTACTCAGGAATAGTTAGGAAAAGACAATCAACCAGCGGATAGTTCAGCGTGTTGTAGATAAGGTATAGCACAAGAACAGCTCGAAGAAACATTTATTGGAGTGTTAAGCAGAAATTAGAGAAGTTTATCACAAGGGAACCATACATCAAAGGTCTCGGTGAGGTCATTACCGACCTTGATGGAGCGGTGAGCGTTCTCCATTGTCATCCTGCACATACGGAAAAGTTTCGTAGGGATGTCAATAGTCAACGACTGTCTGGCAGGTGCCTGGGGCTAAGTCTATTCGGAGACAGTTCTGTGCGGGCCAACAGCGGGTAGGTGGCGCGCTTCGCGCGATTCATTTATTTAAACTCCGCTTTCCGGAGGGGTTTACCCGCTCGCGCAACTTCATCGCTCCGCTAAGGGTATGTAAACAACTGTCAGCCAGGCGCCTGGGGCTAAGTCTATTCGAAGATAGTTCTGTGCGGGCCAACAGTGGGTAAGTGGAGCGCTTCGCGCGATTCATTTATTAAAACTCCGCTTTCCGGGCGGGTTAAGCCGCTCCCGCTAAGGGTATGTCAACGACTGTCAGGCAGGCGCCTGGGGCTAAGTCTATTCGAAGACAGTTCCGTGCGGGCCAACAGTGGGTAAGTGACGCGCTTCGTGCGATTCATTTATTTAAACTCCGCTTTCCGGAGGGGTTTAACCGACTTCGTCGCTCTGCTAAGGGTATGTCAACAACTGTCAGGCAGTCGCGTAGGGCTATTCGTCGCTCCGCTAACGGTATTCATTTTGGTCTATGGTCGTCTTTTTTGTATTTGGATCTGCGCCTTGCAAAGAATTGCTTAAAAACTTTTAGGCGATTGTTCATTTGGGAGTTTTGGGCGTTTGTTCGCATAACATTTTGACATATGTATTTTCACTTTTGGCATTTTGGGCGATCTTTCACTATGAAGAATAGCCCAGCATACAATATAAAAATGCGTAAACGCCCAAATGAAAGTGAATATTGGGCCAAAAAATGTTCAGGTTTTTTTTTGGGCAGTTATTCGCCTTCTTTAAGTCTAAGTCAACCGCAACAAAATAACTAATTACAAAACAATAGGTCTACATAGAGAGAAAATGATAAATAACCGTTTTACGAGATAAATTTAGCCTAGGTAAAGCATAGACCACTTAACAAAAATACAGAACAAGTAAAAAGCACAAGAAGAAATGCAGTATGAACATGTAAAGAACTGATCGCGAAACAAAGTTAAAAGAAAAACAAAAGAACTTTTGCAATGTGAATAAAAATTATTGTAACCAAAATGAAATGATAGTTAACGAAATGAAAACGGCGAGATAATAGGCACCCCTATAGATGCTGTCATAGGCTGCCTTGAAATCGATAAAGAAATGATGAGTATCGATTTGGACTTCTTGGGTTTTCTCCAGGACTGATGGTGGACTTCCTTGGCCTGAAACCGTATTGATAGGGGCCAATCAGGCTGGCAATCCAATGTTTAGGAAACTGATGCCTCTATAATTGACACAGTTGAGGCGGTCTCCTTTCTTGTGGATCGATCTGCCGATCGTTCGATACATTCTTTTATGAACAAAGATGATCCGCCTTTTGACGAGATACTGGATTTAACAAATTTTCAATTTGTTCAGTAGATTTAGCAACTGTTGCTGTAAGCCATTTTCAATATCGAGAAGCCTTTCAAGCGTCTTGAGGTGAAATAAGTGAATAGTGCGTATTTTGGTTGTCTCGTGCTTCTGGAAACATTTGTTTAAATCTGTACAGTATTCGTCCTAATTTAATTTGATAATACTATTTCCACTTAAAAAATTAAGTTTAAAGCAGAGTTAAATATCCGCTCAATTATAATTCGACATTAATCCGAAATTTATTTATCGGAAAATTATGAATCATTAAATTTATCATCCTATCAACACCGTATTAATTAATTGTATCAACGAATTGATATCCATTTATTGTATACTCAAATCCAGTGCTATAGGAACAAATTTGAAAACAAAATTCCATCATCTAAAAATATAAAACTGTAAATTAAGGTTATCCAATCGCATTCAATAATTAAAATGGCTCAATTTATTTTTTTTAAAAACTTATCAAACCAAATTTTTGTGGGCGAGTAATTTAATCAAAAATTGTTGCATTATGATATTTAGCAAAACAAAAAATAAAAAAATAGAAACAAATATGTAAATACATATACTCGTATGTTAACTATTAGTATGTTGTTTATGCATTTTTTAAATTTAAGTTCAGCGTTCATCTGAACGAGTCGAAAACCCACTGCGGGCACCCTTTAGTGAGTGGTGTGGGCTGCATTGTACTCCCCTCGTGTGCAAATGGATAAATAACGAATTAAGCGCGAATACCTCGCGAATAAATCAGCACCGGAAATTCTCATAATATTTCAATTAATTAATAACCGAGCTATTTTGTTTTCGCTGCTTTTTGGCCCAATTTCTGTACTGTATTTGTGTTTAATTCATTTTCATAATTTACTCCGTGCTCCGTTCCACATGGATCGCCATCACCCTTTCCCGGTTCAAAATGCCATCAACCCCTGGGTTCAAAGTTTTTTTTTTTGTTTTTCTTCTTTTCTGCTTTTCTTTTTTATTTTCCCGTGGTAATTGAGTTATGATAATTCAATGCCGGTGGTATTTTACCGATTTATCATATCGGACAATAATGCGAGATGATGTTTTAATAATTTTTTATTTCTTTTTTTTTTTTTTGATTTTGATTATTGTTGGTTGTACGAGTACATGTATTTTTTATTGTTTTTCGTTTCAGGCAATGCTTTAACAACAAATGTCATCAGCAACAATCGTTTCATCGATAATTTATTGGCACACACGATGAAGATAATTAATATTTACTATCACCTGTTTACCAATCAGAAACCGTTGTTATTTGCTAAAGTGCAACGGAATGATTTATTTGCAAATGCCAAAGAGTTGGCCATCGTTAATAGTATGGGATACTTTGGGAGTGATTATGTGTACATCAAGCTGTATAATATTTTGAAGAGTGCGTACGATAGCTATAAGGTGGGTATTAGAATTAATGTTTTTGGTGGTCCTTATAGTCGTACACATGCATACATATAGGGTCATCCAACAATAGGTGTGATTTTAAATCAATAGAAAAACACAACATTTTTATGAAAAGTGGTGATACGAGTACTTTTATTTTAACCTAAAGTACAGGGTGGCGCACCAATTGTGCTACAATAAGAAATTCAAATAACTTTTTTTTTAATCAATGTATTTCTTTTTTATTGAGAAAATTAAATTTTATTTTAACTAATTGTTTTTGAAGATGATAGACCGTAAATGACCTCCATGATCATCCTCAGAAAATTATTCATTGCGGCCTGAAGGATTGAAGTCGGGATCGCCTCAATTATTGTTTTAATGGACTGCTTCAATTCAGTCAAATTCCTTGGTTTCGTTTTGTACACCTCTTGCTTGACATACTTACTTACTTAGATCCTTTAACCCATCGGGGGGCATAGGGCGTCAACCACGCCTGCGCGCCATCTTGTTCGAAGTTCTGCAACGCGTTTGAGCTGCCTCCAACTCATTCCTAAAGAGCTCGATTCCTCCTCAACTGTTCTGCGCCACATGTGCCTAGGGCGTCCCGCTATTCTGCCTGTCTGGGTGAGCGGATTCCCCTGCATGGCGTATTTCGTAATGTCTTCGCGTCGCAGGGTGTGTCCAATCCATTGCCACTTTCTTCTTCGTATAGTAATGCTTATAGGTTCTTGGCCCGTTCTCAGATAAAGTTGTTCGTTGGAGATGCGGTTCGGCCAAAAAATCCTCAAGATGATTCTTAAGCATTTGTTTACAAAGACTTGCAGCTTGCGTGTGTTAATGGTGTCCGCCTTCCAAGTACTGCACCCATAAAGCAGCACTGATTCTACGTTGGAGCGGAACAGTCGCAGCTTGGTTCTTAAGCTAATAACATTGCTTCTCCAGATTTTAGATAGCATTCCGAACGCAGCTTTAGCCTTCCCGCTTCTGCTGCACACATCCAGTTCGGTGCCACCGCGATTAGCCGAGACCACACTTCCTAAATAAAGAAAGTTATCAACTTTCTTGACTTCCTGTCCGGCAATGTAAAGTTGAGCGCGGTTGTTAGCAGAAGTGCTCAGGGCTTTTGTTTTGGCTGTGTTTATTTTTAGCCCCACTTTGTTTGCCTCAGCTTATAGATTTTGGGCCATCAAATGAAAATCCATTATCCGATGTAAAAGTAGACAAACATCGTCAGCGTAATCTAGGTGTTTAAGGTAAGATGTCATAGTCCAACGAATTCCATAGTTGCCTTCCGTCAATGCTGCACGGAGTACATCGCTGATAACCACCAAGAATAATAGTGGTGACAGTATGCCCCCTTGACGTACTCCACTTTGGACTTCAAAATCCTCCGACACCTTACCATTATGCACGACGTGACACTTACCGCCCTCATATGTAGCCTTGATAATAGCTATAAGTTTTTCTGGGATGCCTCTCCTGCGCAAGGCCAACCAGATAGCATCTCGATTCAATCTGTCGAAAGCTTTCTCGAAGTCGACAACATTAAATGTAGCGAAGACCTATACGTTTTTTGCCCGATCCACAAGAAAGGAGACCCCCTCAACTGCGCCAATTATAGAGGCATCAGTCTCCTCAACATCGCGTACAAGATCTTTTCTGCAATATTGTGTGAACGCCTGAAACCTTTTATCAACAGCCTGATTGGACCCTATCAGTGCGGTTTCAGGCCAGGAAAGTCCACCATCGATCAAATCTTCACACTTCGGCAGATCCTGGAGAAAACCAAAGAATTCCAAATCAATACTCACCACCTCTTTATCGATTTCATCTATAGAGAAGAGCTTTATAGAGCCATGTCTAGTTTTGACATCCCTGCCAAACTTGTCCGCCTGTGCAGGCTGACGATGGAGAACGCTCGCTGCTCCATCAAGGTCGGTAATGACCTCACCGAGACCTTTGATGTCAAAAAAGGCTTTAGAAAAGGTGACGCGCTGTCATGTGACTTCTTCAATATTGTACTTGAAGGAATTGTGCGGAACTCACAAGCCAACACCGGAGGCACAATCTATTACAAGTCTGTACAACTGCTTGCATACGCCGACGATATAGACATTATCGGAAGATCTCAGCGGGCTGTCACCGGTGCTTTTGCAAGCATTGAGGCGGAAGCGGCCAAAATGGGTTTAGCGATAAACGAGGGCAAAACCAAATATATGCTGTCAACTAGAAGGGAAAACCAACATCGACGAATTGGACAAAACGTCACCGTGGGCAGCTACAACTTCGAGGTAGTAAGGGACTTTGTCTACCTTGGCTCTGCTATAAATTCTACTAACAACATCAGTGCAGAAATCAATCGAAGAATAACTCTTGCCAATCGCTGTTTTTTTGGGCTTATAAGGCAATTCAACAGTAAAACCCTTTCTCGAACAACTAAGGAGACTCTATATAAGACCTTGATCATCCCAGTCCTGCTTTACGGCGCTGAAACATGGACTTTATTAAAAGAGGATGAAGATATCCTTGGTCGCTTCGAGAGAAAAATTCTTCGTAAGATTTTCGGTCCCGTTTGCGTTGACGGGTTTTGGAGGAGAAGATTCAATCACGAACTATACGAGCTGTACAGCGACATCGACCTAGTCAAAAAACTGCGTATTGGACGTCTGAGATGGCTAGGACATGTAGAGCGAATGGACACTAACGCTTCGGCCCGCAGAGTCTTCGAATCTAACCCCGAGGGACGACGCAGTAGAGGGAATCATCGCCGTAGGTGGCGCGCACAAGTTCAAGGTGACCTCGACCAACTTGGAGTGCGCAACTGGAGGCAATTAGCTAAAGACCGAGCTAAATGGAGAGGCTTGTTGGTTGAGGCCCAGGTTAACCCCGAACTGTAGCGCCACCTAAGTAAGTAAGTAAGACCTATACTCAACGCATTGCTCGATAATGATCCGTAACCTGTTTATGTGGTCGATGCATGAGGATCCAGCGCGAAAGCCTGCCTGTTCGACATCGACAGTTGAATCAAAATGTTCTTTAATTCGTTCTAGAATTATTTTAGCTATTATTTTAGCCACGGCTGGAAGAACGCATATACCTCTCCAGTTGCCGCAATCCATCAAGTTTCCCTTCTTTGGAAGGGATGTATTTGACCCCGCTTGAAATAGCTCGGCAGGGATGCCATCAATACCCACCGCCTTGTTCTTCTTGTGGGACTTGATTGCTGTTATTATTTCGGTTTTACTGGGAGGTGCGGTGCGAATTCGGGAATTTGTTGCTTCGAACTGCTCATTCGAATTCGAGATCATACCGCCATTGTCTAAGTTATTTAGCACTGTAGCAAAATGTTCTCTCCATCTAGTGAGCTGATCCTCATCCGAAATCAGAAGGTTACCATCTAGACTCTTCACTGGATGTTGTTTGGAGTTTCGACCACCGATGAGCTCCTTAGTGATGCTATAAACAGTCCTACTGTCGCACCTGCTCGCTGCTTCTTTAGTCCTTGAAGCCAGTCAGTTGATGTGCTGACGTTTGTCACGTCTCACACTACGCTGCACTTCTTTCTTCTTCGCACGGTATTGGGTTTCAAGCTCGGTTCTCTCTACTGCTGAGGCCGCTGCAATCCGAGCCTTGATTGCTGTACGCTCATCGATCCGTCTCCAGGTGTCTGTAGAAAACCATGTGCGGTGGTGTTTCTGCTTTTTACCGACATACGTGCGTGCCCCAGTCGCAAAAGCATTTTTCACAGCACTCCAGTGGTCATCCATGTTCTCTATGCTGCTGATTGCTTCTGCTTCTAAGGCAAGATGGTCCCTGAACTGTTGGCGCACTTGGGGAACCTTGAGCCTGTAGATATTAAATCTGGTGATGTTAAGTAGGTTTGAGCGGTTGGTGTTGATGGATGCAGTACGAAGGCGTAAATGAGCTACCATAATATGGTGATCTCGTTCAAGTCCGACGTCAGCTCCACGTCTGTTTCGGACGTCCAGGAGACAATTTCTAAAGCGGCGACTGATCGCAATATGGTCGATCTGGTTGGATGTTCGTTGTCTATCAGTAGAGACCCAACTGATTTTGTGGCAGGTGTTATGCTTAAACAGCGTACCTCCGATGACTAGGCGGTTGGTACTGAAGTCCACAAACCGCTCACCGTTATCATTGCGGTCTCCCACGCCGTGAACTCCCATCACGTGCTTAAGCATGGTGTTGTCGCTACCCACCTTGGCATTGAGATCTCCCATCACCATTACGGTGTCCCCATTAGGCGTTTGGTTGTAGGCGGCGCCTAAGTGGCTATAAAAATCATCCTTTTTATCCTCAGTCGCGTCTAGAGTCGGGGCATACCGCTGTATGATGGTAATTTTTTCTAACTCTACTCTGGAACCTAGCCGTCAATATCCGGTCACTATGGGGTTTCCAGGATATGAGGCTACTACGTGCTGCTGGAGTTAGCATGAGTCCTACTCCGGAACTCCGTGCACTTCCAGCTTGCTTGACATAACCCCATAAAAAAAAGTCTCGTGCCGCCAGGCCAAGTGACCTTGGGGGCCAGCGGAAAGTGGAGTTTCTGGATATTAATTTGTTTGGGAATTTTCGTTCGAGCTCCGCCATAACTGGTGTGGCTATGTGTGCAGTTGTTCCATCTTGCTGTAACCAAATGCTGTTGAAACGGATACGTCTTCGGCGCAGCTCTGGGTAAAAAAAAATCCTTCAACATCTTTAAATAACGTTCCCCATTGACAGTTACTGTTACACCGTTTTCTTCAAAGAAGTATGGCCCCGCAATGCACCTTGATGAAACTGCGCACCACACAGTGACTGGTTCTGCAGTGCAGTTCCGTCTCTTGGAGTATTTCTGGATTAGATTCACTCCATATACGGCAATTCTGCTTGTTTACATTGCCGTTTAGATCAAAATGGGCCTCATCAGACATAAACAAGCAATTTATCAAGCTGTTGTCTTCTTCGGCCATTTCAATCATTTTTTTGGCAAAATTCCAGGCGAATTCCAGGCAAATCCAGAGGGTTTTAGTTGCTTGTAATTTGGACTTTGTACGGAAACAAGTTTAATTCATCATGAATTATCCGTTGTAATGAACGTCTGCTAACTCCAATTTGCACCGATAAGTTTCGAGTCGAAATGCTTGGATTTGCCTGAATTGACGATGCTATAGCCGATGGTACGGTCTTCATGCGATGCTTCCAGATTCGGCAAACATGTTTACCAGCCTCATAATGGTCCATCTACTCGGGGGAGTGCCGCCAAACTCCCGCCTAAATTCCCTTTGGACGGAAATGAAGGACTGCAAAGCATGGTACCGCTGCACTATTCAAATCCTCTTTTCAGTATCCAAAGCAATTATTTTAATAAATCTAAATAGTAACCTGCCAAATAATAAAAAAAAAAATAAGCCGATTACTCACACAGAAAAAAAGTTATTACGTTTTGTTTTTGTAGCACGATTTGTGTGCCACCCTGTACAAACTTTGAGGTTAGTAATGAAATATTGGGTTGGCTAATAAGTTCCTTCTGTTTTTTTTAGGCACAATGAAAGATTAAATATTTATTGTTAGGAAAAACTTTAATCAGTTATATATGCATCATTATTTTCTACCACTTTGGGCAATTTTCGTAGAATGTTTGTTTTTATTGGAGCGAGACGAAATTTTTTCCATTAAGTGAGTTCTGCAGGGACCGGAATAAATGGTAATTGGAAGGTGCAAGGTCAGGTGAATACGGCGGGTGAGGTAAAACATCCCATCCAAACTGCACCAACTTCTGCCGAGTCTGCAAAGAGACATGCGGTCTAGCGTTCACGGAGAAAAAGAAGTTGTTGAAAATACCGAAAACGACAGTCAATTCAACGTTTTCCGGTCTTGCTTTCAGCTAATAGCATAAAATGTTGAATTTACGATTTTGCTTAATTGTTGAATCAACTGCCTGTCTAGCGAGCCCGTTTCCCGGCACACCACTTGGCCAAAATCAATTTAGTATTTTTTTAAGTGATGCAACCCAAAATATCTGCTGAAAGAATTTTTAAACAATTTCCCAAAACCTGAAGCTTCAACTATTCATGAAGACCAATAAACTCGAAATTTTCTTTTCAGATGACCATAAATCAAATATCTGGTGCAAAACTAATGTCCCTCCTGCGGACGTGCATCAATACGCTGAGCACTTGCGTTGAGCTTCGACTGAATTGTGGCGACTCCTCGCCCTCTGGCAATCCAATCAAATTAATCGACGAAATTATACAGTATTTGACTAAGCTAATCAATTATGCGCCGACTGAGTGCATTGCAAGCTTAAGGCAGCTATTAAAATTCTTATTCGGACGAAATTATGGCACCCGATGCAGTGACTACCAACGCTTTATAAACCCATACTTGGCGGCTAAACTCAATATTGCTGGTGGTATGGCGGGTGGCTCCAGTACCAGTACCAGTCCAACACATTTCAGTGCAGCCTCAACCCTTGACAATGGCGTAATTGCTGCGGCCGCCACTGTAAACCATAACCAAATGCACACCACCACCACCAATTCGACCATTGTTTTTGGTCAATTGTTCGCCGCCGGATTAGAGTTTCCATTGTGGAAAACCGACTGGGAGAACGATTGTGCTAAACACATTAAACTGTTCGAGCCATTGGTCATATACTGTTTGACGGTATGTATTTCTCTTTGAATTCTCTCCTGATTTAGGATATTCCTAGCGAAACTTATTAAAATACATTTTTCGTTTATTTTTTCATTATAATGGTTTTCTGTCTCCCCAGCTCTTTATGAAGTCGAATGCACGGGTGCAGGCTTCTATTCTGGAACTGCTCTCTCAATTGCTGGAACTGAATGTGACGTACAGTATTTTGGACTCGAAGTATGTGATATTTGAAGAAATTATGAACAATTTGGAATTAATAGAGTCTGGAGTTGCAAGGTAACTGAATCGTTTTTCATTTCACCCTTAAGTATAAGAATAGAGGTGAAAGCTCTAAGCAACATTGTATGTATATGAGTTGTGCAATGAAGTTGCTTGACGTTTTTAGGTCAAAGTAGTTTTTAGACATAAAATCATTTCGAAAGAACCGAGGATTTGGGTGCATTCATTGTGCTTCATATAAGAAGTAAAATCTGTGATCGTAAAAAAGAGATGTGACTACGTAGTGCGGGTAGATACTTGTCTATGGATGGTAAAGGGGTATTTTTATGGCTTGCATGTGAAGACCATCTCATGCGTTTGTAGTTCTGATTTGCTTCTGAGTAGAACAATTTATGATTGATTGATTTTTTTATGGTGGATAAAAATTAATGATAGATCGGTGATTTTTTTTTTTAGAGCAAACAGTTTGGTTAAAGTTTGGTTGCTGACGGAATGTGGAGAAAGACTTCGTTGCTCTCCTGACAGAGTGGGGACAGGGTGAAATCGATTTTATAAGATATTCCTACGGTGAGGGTATGGGAATCACAAGGTAGTAGTCTTCAGTTCAATTGGTATTCTGGGACTGCTGTCTCGTGGATGTCCATCGTGTCGGCCTGTGAGTTTGTGGAATAAGTTGTTCCCTTCAGAGGTTGTTAGGAAGTTCATAAGCAGCGATGTAGTTCGAGACAAGATCACTGCCTAGTCTTAAATACAATAGTTTCTAACCAAATTAAAAAAAAAAAATCGTACAATTTTTTTAATTTTTGGACGTGTCAGTTCTGGACCAGCACTTGGTGATTACCCTTCTGAGCTGTAATGCTCTGGCTCCGTAAGGGGCGTTGATGTTTCTATCTAGGCTAGTGATAAATGCCTCTTGATATCTCTAAAGCTTTTGATAGAGTGTGGCTTACTACTTACTAAGATAATGCTACAGTCCGGGGTGAACTTGAGCCTCAACTAACAAACCTCTTCAGCCAACCCGATTATGAGCCAGTTGCCTCCAGTTGTACGCTCCAAGTTGATTGAGGTCGTCCTCCACTTCCTTGCGCCACCTGTCGAGAAACCGTCCTCTACTGCGTCGTACATCCGGTGTGGATTCGAAGATTTTCCGGGCTGACACGTTAGGCTTAATCCGCTCTACATATCTCAGCCATCTTACTCGATGTATGTGAACTTCTCTGCCTTATTCAATGCCGTTTTGTAGGCCGTATAGTTCGACATTGTACCTTCTCTTCCACTTGCCACTTATGCAGATGGGACCAAAGATCACTCGAAGAAGTTCTCTCTCAAAGTAACCAAGAGCATAGTACGTCACCTTGTCTTAGACCTTTCCTGACGTCGAACGGTTCGGTGGTGTTCTTGCCGACTTTAATGGAGCAGCGAGAGTTCGTCATCGTCTTCCTGCGCAGACGGACGAACTTAGCAGGGATGCCGAGGCTAGACATGGCTCCGTATAACTCGTCTCTATACACGCTGTCATAGGCAACTTTGAAATCGATGAAGAGGTGATGCGTATCGCTTTTATATTCATGGGTTTTTTCTAATATTTGTCGTATGGTGTATATTTGATCAATGGCCTGAAACCGTACTGATAAGGACCTATCAGGTTGTTAACGATCGGTTTTAGGCGTTCACATAATACGGCAGATAGGATCTTATATTTTTTTTTGCCGGGATATGAAACGCTCGACTGGATCACTCAGACGCAACTGGTCCATTGTACTACCAGAGAGCAAACCCTGATTTACCCATTTTATTGGAATTTCCTTGTCTTTCTAAGAAAGCCAAGCAATCACTTCAGTGATGAGGAGCTTACAGTACCAGCACTCACCACATCAGCACCGAGGATCTTCCACCTGATACGAGCAAAGGCCGGACTCTCACAGGGATAATGTTCTGCGGTGTCTTCGCTCTCTCCACAAGCGTCGCAGATTGTAGTGTCACTCAAGCCCAGCATGTTAAGGTGCTTGGCGAAAGCAAAGTGGCCTGTCAAGACGCCAATAAGTTGTCTACAGTAGGAATGCCGCTGATTTCTTACAGACGTCTCGAAGCATTCGTTTAGTAAACCTGCATCCTGGAGAGTCATGTCACACACAATTGTGCTCGTGAGAGACCCAATCGTCAATGGAAGCCCTAACCGAGGCCACAACGCGGATTCGGAACCTGAGAAGCCTCCTCTGAGCCTTGTCTAGCAATCTCATCGGAGATCTCGTTCCACAAGATCCCAATGTGACCTGGGACCCAGATAAGAGACAGAGAATTCAGCCTTGCGACCGAGTTCAAAGAGTTTTTAGTTTCACGAACTATTTTGGAACTGGTTAAAGGGTTAAGCAAGGCCTTAAGCGCAGCCTGACTGTCACTACAGACGCAAATACTACGGCCCTTCCACCTGTTCTTCACAACATAGTTCATGGCCATTAGGATTGCATAAGTTTCCGCTTGGAAAACAGACGCATATTTGCCTAACGAGAAAAGAAGTCTAATGTTGTCGACTTCCACGAAGACACCAGCACCAGACCCTTGACAGGTTTTGGAACCATCCGTGAAAATACGACTGCATTCCATTCATGGCTCAGACTCTGGCCGAAGCCAGTCCTGAACACAAGGAAAGTCGACTCTGAATTTGCGCATCAGCTGAAGTTCTGGTGTCATTGCGTCAGTCGGCATATCCATAAGACCGGAGTCGTAAGATAAGTGTCGCGCAAGTTCATCAAAATTCCAGTGTGGAGTATACCGAAAACCGCCCCGCCTAAGACGATGGATGGCTTTGATAGTGCAACCCATGATATAAGTATCAAGGGGAGGTAAGTCAGCTCTTTTCCAAGAGTAAGAGGGTGATCCACCCACCTTACACATCGGCAGTACAATGGACCTACTTTCTGGTCTAAGTACATCCTCATCGAGGGCCGATCTTAACCTAACCTAACCTAACCTAAGTTCAGCAAAGCGTCTAGAGCAGAGCCAAGCTTACTCGGAATAGCTCCCGTGCAGCCGAGGCAAGCCGTTCTTTGGCATTTTGCACAAAAAGCAACCACATATATACGCGAAAGCCCCTTCTACCAAACAACCGACGCATATGTGAGGATTGGTCTAATTATAGCCGTGTAGATCCAGAGAACCTTATTCAGTGACGCGCCCCATGTCTTGCCAAAAGCACCCTTACACTGCCAGAAGACTGAGAGCGCCTTGGATGTTTTCGACTCGACGTGTTTAGACCAATGAAGTTTCTTATCTAAAATTACTCCCAGATATTTGGCTTCATTGGAAATGCCGATAGTGACGCCTTTTAGCACTGACTGAGTCAGACCGGTCAGAATCCTCCTTCTCGTAAAAAGAGCAACCTCAGTTTTAAGAGGATTCACCGAAAGCCCACTCCTAGTACACCATTCATCGATAATGTACAGCGCCCCCTGCGCGTTAGCGCAGACTGTCGCCAGGCATGGCTCGACAGAAAGTACGGCATATGCCGTACCGTATATATGCGTAGACGTTAGAACTATTTAGACTGTTCAACAGAGAGTCGACCACCATGCACCATAACAATGGAGACAGAACGCCACCCTGCGAACAGTCGCTGTTTACCCCTGTTATAACATATCGGCCACAATCTTATATGCGATGTTGAACAGACTGATACCTCTGTAGTTGGCGCAGTTCAGAGGATCTCCTTTTTTCAGAATCGGGTAAACGATTCTGAGGTTTCATTCATCGGACATGCTTTCGACCGACCAAATCTTACAGATGAGCTTGTGCGTGCTTCTTACCAACTAATCTCCTCCTGCCTTGAAAAGTTCGTGCTCCAGCAGCTTTGTTGGATTTAAGTTTAGATATCGCTATTCTCACTTCATTCTGATCGGGTTGATGAGAATCTTGATTGTCATCGTCACTGTTGAATGGCTCGTTCTGTCTGACAGCAAAATATTCGTCATCGTCACCGTTTAGCAGTCTGCAGAAGTGTTCCTTCCATATCCCCAGCACTGACTGCGATTCTACACTATATTACCATTTTCGTCCCTGCAAGCTTCTGTTCTGACTTTGAAACCCTGACATGTTCTTTTTACCTTTTGGTAAAATTTTCGAACATCATGCCTGCAATAAAGTCTCTCAATCTTCTCGATCGAGCGCTTCTCATGCTGCTTTTTCTTCTTTCTGAGAAGTCGATGTTCCTCTTTTCTCGTCCGCGCGTAGAGTTCTCGAGCAACTTTAGTCCTTCTATGCAGCGCCGCTTTGTACGCCTCTTGTTTTGCTGCATGTGCTTGCCGGCATTCTTCATCAAACCAAGAGTTTCTTAGCTGTGGCCGGGAGAAACCCAGTACATCAGAGGCGGAATCTACAAATACAAATATTTGGCGCAACAGCTCCTTAAAGTGCCAGGGCCTAGCTTCTCGCAACCACTCATGTTGTGTGCGTTATATTTTTCACACGGATGGAAGGGACCTAAAGTTTAATGCCGAATCCGAACGGCGATTTGAGAAGCTTTTTCGTGACAAGAATACTCTCGGATGTTTGTCAGGCGCTCGCGAGATGTGGGACCGTGAAAAAACTTTTGGTATTTTCTAGGATTCGAACTTGGAACCTCATGCGTAGTGATCCGACACACTAACCACTTACGCCACGGCGCCCACAGGCGGCACCTCCGATGGTTTGTTTTTCAACGTTGGTCACTAGTCTCCCGCATTTGCTGCTAGCGGCATAGGACTTAGATTGAGATTAAAAGAGGCAAAGGCTCTGGTGATCTCTTGTGTTCCGTTCTGGATATCCACATCTGTACCTTGGCTACAACTAGGTAGTGATCCGAAACCACATTAGCTCCAAGTCCTGACACCCAGAACACTGAAAGAGTGGCTTGGGTCGAACGTAATGCAATCGATTTATTATAAACAAAATCTTAATCCCAGAGCACTCAGAATCGATACTGTTCATTGTGTTGCAAAAAAATCCTTCTTAGGAGTAGTGGTTCTAGAAACTTTTTGTTTTTGGCATGGTATGTTTTTAGTTACTGCTCCTCGTTGGGTTTCGCACCTGCATACATCGGTTCACAAGCGGTGTATTCGCTACACCAATACCACTGATAGCTGCAAGTATCGTGATCACTCACTCACCAACTGGCTCCGTTGGCCAGAGAATTACTTTTGACTTTTATGTCCATCTCCAACCAACGTTGGGCACTGTATTGTGTATCTTCCAAATGTGCAAATCAGTTTAGGCTAGGTTTGGTTAGGTGAAAGTAACTGCCAGCTTACGTCAACACATACAGTATAGACCAAGGGAAATCCGTTGTGGTACCATGCAGGATCATGTAATCCCTGCTTTTAATGAAGTGTAAGAAGCTTCTGATGCCTGAGTCTATCAGTTGTAATAGAAAACTCCTAAGTGAAGCTTCCCTTAATGGGAGATAGCTGGGCATGCACAAAAAAGGTGAGGAATGGTTTCTTACTCTTCTTCGTCCATGCAGCCTCTGCAAAAGTCATTCGAATGCACGCACAAGCCTTGTTGCATGCTTGTCTATTAGACAGTGTCATGTGATTACACCTATTGTAGCACCAATATGGGATTGGTTGAGAGAAATCAGTTTCTTAGAGAGTTTCACATCCAGCTTAGACCAAATCTGTTTGGTCGCTAGATATGTTGTACCATTGTCCACCTAAAATTTACTCTTTCGATTGACTCCAGCTTGAATTTAAATTTGCAAGATTGGTATACCTAGAGTACCCTTATCCCGAAGGATGGGTACAGTTGTTCCCATTCTGGCCAGTTTATCAGCCTTACAATGCTCCAACATAGGTGAATGTTAAACTACTCCGCCATCTCCTCGAGAGACGACCGACAGTCTAGGGCTACTACTACAGATTCCAAGGATTTGATTGCTGCTTGACTGTCTGAAAAGATGCGGATATCCTTGGGGAATATCTCGTTTTCCTTCAGCCAAGATAAGACTCCTTTAATCACCTTTATTTTCGCGTGAAACACGCTACAATGTTGGAAGACGGAATGAGAGGTTACGATTAAGCCTATCAGAGAAGACACCTCCACCCACCCTGTCCTTGGTTTTTGAGCCGTCGTCAGTATAAAAATGAAGCGATTTATCTTCTACTGAGTGAACTACTTCCTCGCGGTCCTGGTACGAATGGTGACGTGGGAATTTTTGTAAAAAAAAAAGACGGGCAATGATGTCCGTCCGTGTTTTCGGGAAAAGTTTTGAAGTTGTCCAAAATGGATGCATGGGCGAATTCTTTTCTTGACCACTGTAATGATGCTTCAAGGCGAACAGCTGTACTGGCTGCCGTTTGCCCGCTGTAGATATCGAGGGGTAACAAGTGAAACAAAATGTCCAGTGCTGCTTTGCTTTGCTTATGTCCTGTATCCCCTTGTGGGTCCTAGGGCCTCTACTACGCCTACGGGCCATCATGTACGGTTTCTGGCAATGTGTCTGAGTTCTCCCTAACTGTTCCCTAACTGCCGTGCCTCCTTCTCGACTGTTCTGCGCCATGTTTTTCTTGGACCGCCAGGTCTTCTGCCATCCTGAGCTAAAGGTTTCCATTGCATAGCATGGTTCGCTGTGGAACTGTCACCCTTACGGAACGTGTGACCAATCCACTGGCACTTCCGTCGTTGAATGGTTGTGCCTATTGGTTCCTGACCCGTTCTCTCATAAAGGTGTTCGTTAGAGATATGATTGGGCCAGAAAATCCTTAAGATATTGCGCAGGCACCTATTAACAAACGTTTGCAGCTTTCTGGTGATAGTAGTGGTCCCTCTGCACGAGCTGCAACCATATAACAGCACAGATTCAACGTTGGAGCGGAACAGTCTTATTTTGGTGTTCAAACTGATTTCAATGCTTCGCCATATTTTGAACAACATCCCGAACGCGGACTTTGCTTTGGCGATCCTGTTGGCTATATCCAGTTCGGTTCCACCATCGGTCGAGACAATATTCCCAAGATACTGGAAATCCTCTACTCTCTCTACCGGTTGTCCAGCAATGCATATTTGAGCCGATGAGTTTGTTCCAAAGCTGGT
Organism: Brachypalpus laphriformis; assembly: GCA_945910035.1. Lineage (NCBI taxonomy): Eukaryota > Metazoa > Arthropoda > Insecta > Diptera > Syrphidae > Brachypalpus > Brachypalpus laphriformis. The sequence goes on from OX246754.1 coordinate 288,354,139, forward strand.
AATTTTAGTTTTTGCCGTATTAATTTTTAGCCCGACAACGCCTGCCTCCCTCTCCACATCTGCTGACATTTGGTGGAGGCCCATAATTCTGTGGGAGAGTAAGCATACATCGTCAGCGTTGTCAAGATGTTTCAGTTGAGATGTAAGAGTCCATCGAATTCCTCCGTTTCCCGTCGACAAAGTTGCATGAAGCACATCGCTAATCACCAATAGGAATAATATCGGTGAAATGATACAGCCTTGTCTTACCCCACTTTGGATCTCAAATTCGTAAGACAACCTTCCTCTGTGCAGAACGTGACATTTGGAGCCTTCATATGTAGCTTTGATAATAGCAATTAGTTTACCGGGGATACCTCTCCTGCGTAAGGCACACCAAATAAACTCCCAGTTGACACTATCGAACGCATTCTCAATATCGATGAACAGCAGGATGATGAGGGTGTTGATGTGGTCGACACAAGAGGATCCAGAGCGGAAACCTGCTTGTTCGGCATCGAGTGTGTCTTCGAGATGTTGTTTGATTCGCTCCAGGATGATTTTAGCTATTATCTTAGCTACATCAGGCAGCATGCAGATACCCGTCCAGTTTCCGCACTCCATTAAATTTCCTTTCTTAGGAAGCTTGACGATCATTCCTTTTTTCCATTCGTTAGGAAAGCTCTCAGCTTCCCAAGCTCTATCTATAAGTGGAAGCAGAAGCTCAGCCGATATTGTTGGCGCTGCTCGCAAGAGCTCTGTTAGAATACCGTCAAGTCCTACCGCTTTTTTTTTGGTTTTGAGTGCCTTGATCGCGGTAATGATCTCATCTTTACTGGGAGTCGGTGCGTATTTGGGAACTTCTCACCTCGGGCATCTCAGTCTATATATATCGCTAGCGAATACACGGTTCAAAACCGTAGCAAAATGCTCTTTCTATCTCTTGAGCTGGTCCTCATCCGAAATGAGCAAGGAGCCGTCTAGGCTTTTCACTGGGTGTTGGCTGAATCAGCGACCACCTGTCAGCTCTTTGGTGATTCGGTAGACGGTCCTGCTGTCGCACCTCCGTGCAGCATCTTCTGCTTCTGTAGCCATCGCGTTGATGTAGTTGTGGTTGTCACGTCGCACGCTACGCTCAACTTCTCTCATCTTCATGCGATATACTGACTCTAGCTCGATTCTCCCTGCTGCTGGAGTAGCTGCAATGCGAACTTTCAGATGTTTTCGTTCGTCAATCCGTCTCCAGGTATCCTCGAAAAGTAACGCCCTATGTCTTCCCTGCGATCAACCGACGATTCTTTCAGCACCAGATGTAAAAACATTTTTCACAGTACACCAATGGTCTTGGATGGTTGCCGGCATTGAGCTGCTGATTGCTTCCACACCTTGCGAAAAGTGTTCCCTTAGTTGATGGCGCACTGAGGGATCACTAAGTCTATCGATGTTGAAACTCGGCATTCTTGTGTTGTCGTGGGATCTTCGAACTGCGGCAGTGCGTAGTTGCAGAGTAGCTATCATAAGATGGTGATCTCGTACTATCCCCACATCTGCCCCTCAACTGTTTCGGACGTCCAGGAGACTACTTCTAAAGCGGCGGCTGATGGCAAAATGGTCAATTTGATTGGAGGTAGCTTGCCTGTCGTTGGAAACCCAGCTGACTTTGTGGCAGGTCTTGTGCTCAAACATGGTGCCACCTATCACAAGGCGGTAAGCATTACAGAAATCCACAAACCTTTCGCCGTTGTCATTGCGGTTGCATAGTCCATGCTTCCCGATTACATGTTTGAGCACTTCGTTCTCGTTGTCTACCTTGGCATTCAAATCCCCCATCACTATCACAACGTCTCCATTTGGTGTTGTGTTGAAGACGGCACTTAGTAGATTGTAGAAGCTCTCCTTTTCGTCCACAGACGAACTATTCGTTGGGGCACTGTACCATGGTGACACGTCATAATCCTATCACCATGAGGCTGCCAGGAAATTAGGCCCTTGCGTGCTGTTGTTGTTAGCATTAGTCCGACTCCATATTCCCGTGGACTTCCGGATGGTCTTCTAGAATAGAGTAGTACAATGTTACACGTTGGGGACTGGTACTCGCCTGTTTCTAAACATCTTATTTCACTTACTACCAAAATGTCCACTTTATATCGCATAAACTAGTTTTCCAATTGGATGAATCTGGCATTGTACTGCAGAGGGAGTTGTACCCAGTGCTCCGCTTACGCACCAACAAGCTGATCGTTGGACTTTACTTTGATTGTCCCAGTTTACGGCTCTTTCTAAGGCAGTCCACCAGACAACTATCCCGTACATGTGTATCGACCTGATGACTGAGATGTAGAGCCAGTGAGTTATGCGAGGTTGCAACACCTATCTTTATATTTTCTTGAGAATGCACCAGTTCAATTTTATAGGGGTTTACACCAAAACCACCCCGAAACGACCATTTGGTTAACTTGTCTTAAGCATTTTGTAGTAGTTCTTTTAGAGTATTAAGTTGCTTTCCTGAGACTGCTTTAGCAACATCATCTGCATAAGCGATCACCGTACATCCCACACCTTCCAGGATTATCAATATTAGATTAACCGCCAAATTCCAAAGAAGAGGGGATAGAATACCACCTTATGGAGTAGCTCTACTAACAGGTCTTTTAGTAGACATCCCACCTAGCTCTAAGTTTATAATCCGACCAGTAAGCAATAAATTGATCAATTCGTATAGTGAGCTGTCTACCTTCAGGACTGAAAGTGCACCTGCAATCGCTGATGCATTGACATTGTTTAAAGCGCGCTCTATAACTAAGAAAGCTACCATTGTGTAATCCTTGTGAAACAGAGAGTACTCAATAATGCAAACTAGGGAGTGTAATGCCGTTTCAACTGATTTGCCTTTGCAATAGGCATGTTGGGCCTCTGACAGAAGTTTTGTATCAATACTGTTGCGTAAGTGAATATCAATCAACCGTTCTAATGTTTTTAGAAGGAATGATGATAAACTAATGTGTCTGAGATCTTTCGGATTTGTGTGAGAACATTTACCACCTTTGGGTATAAAAACGATTTTTACTTCTCTCCATACTTTTGGTATATAGACCGAATCTATGCAGCTTTTTAGAATTATTTTCAGCACCTGCAGCAAATCAGTCTAACGTTGGAGAGATTTCAGTGCAAAGAGAATATATTTACGGTCTCTTCCAGCTTTGATAATGATGAGGAACCCTACGTCCCTCCTTGCAAACCTTATTTGCAGCATTACGGATTGAGTGTTGTAACTTCCAAGTTCTTTAACTTAATTGCCCAACACACACATCAGGCTCGTCAATTATTTTACCGATTGTATCCGCGCATTTAGTTTCTTGCTTTAACCCAAGGAATCATATTTCGGAGTATCTGTCGCTTGATTATAAACATCATTTGCGGTTATTTCTTATGTTATTCGTCGTCCACATTCATCCGAAACCAATAAAAATCACAACCATCCTTAGCACTTATTTATTATAAGAATTGTTTCTTATACGACTTCGCATGAATCAGGAACTTCCAGTACGACATGATGAACGGATTCTCTTTATTTTATAGTCACATCTCGCAGCTCAGCGCACACATAAACCATTTGCAAAACACTCTAGTACGTGACACATTAGCCAAATGAAATCATCGTTCAAATGGTTCCACTAAAATGTATTTCGTAAATAATTAGATATAACTCTTCCAAAACTCATCACAAACACCAACCTGCGACCACTTAACCACTCGTGAATTAAATCTATTTCAGTCCCCAAAATGTAATAAAATACATCCTCCCCCTGACCGCCAATGGAAAATGCAAATAAAACTTTCCGTGACCCAAAGCCCAGTTTAAAATAATATTTCCCTCATTGGTGGATGGGTGGGCGGGTATTTATAGTTTATAGACACTTTCATTTGTATAGGAAAATTAATAAAACAATGATAATTCACCGCCGCATCGCACTGTCTAACTATTTATCTCTGCTTTTCGTTTCATTCATAATAATCCTGCTCTGCAACGCTGATGCAACCACAACAACAACAGGAATGGCAGCACCATAATTCCACCGGTCCTAAAGTTCCTTGTTCAATTAACATATAAAAGCGATCGAAAGATAATAACGATACCGAAAATCATAAGCATCGCAAACAATTTATTAGCCAATAACTCAATACGAGAATGCAGTGTTCTAGCGTTGAAAGGATTAGCCTTTGAGATATTCCTCATGCCGGCTCCGTTGTTGGCGGCGGGCACCACCACAATAGATGTACGCCCCCATCGTCCTGCACCGCCTCCGCCAGCATTACCACCTCGGTCGTCGATGGTAGTGGCAGCTACTCCTGCATCACCGTTACGACTTGGTACCACAAATTCTGCTGCTGGTGCTGGTGCTGCTCAACGCAGTAGTATCAGTAGCGTAAATGCTTTAGATGCTCAAGAGTTGGACACACAAAAGGAGGTGGTCTTAGGGATGCTGGAGAAATTTATTGATTCCCAGGAATGCCAGAGGATGCTAGTGATTTTATTACTTCGAGACCGTAGCTGGCATTCAGTTGTCGCGCTTCAACAGCAGAAGCAGCAACAAAAAGCAGATCACTTAATGGATATGGCGCACCAAGCAATGGCCTCATCGCCGCCGCTGCTGCCATCCCCAACGTCACCGATGCAGGATGGAGCAATATATTCGATTGTAACCAAAGGACTCTGTGATGGCAGAATCAAAGTGCACGACTGGCAGGGATTCTTTGTGCTGGAGTCTTTGTTTCAAAATAGTGGTAAAAATATCCTTTTAGACAGCAAGGAATTTTCATCGATGCTTTCATTGTTCATCACAAAGGTAAGTCTCAGGTTGTTGGGTCTTTTTATAGTCATTAAATTCTTTTTACTGATTTAAGAGGGAAGCGCTGTGAATTTTGGTTTTTATTGTGCGCTCAGAACGTTACCAGAAAATAGCACTGCATATTGCATATGTATTGATGTGTAATGCTTGCTTAAGAAATGTGTGTACAGTGGACGCTCGATATAGTGAACATCGATACAGTGAACAATCCAATATAGTGAACACACAATATTTTATACAGGCTATTCTAAATAGTGAACAAAAAAAATCTCGCTACAGTGAACTTAAGTTTTTTTATTTTCTTAGAACCTTACAGTATGCAAAAACAGTTAAAACTCCTTAGTGCCATGCAGTCGCCAGTTAGGCCCGCTGGGAAGTACATATGTGGGCGCCGTGGCGTAAGTGGTTAGTGTGTCGGATCACTACGCATGAGGTTCCAAGTTCGAATCCCAGAAAATACCAAAAAGTTTTTTCACGGTCCCACCTCTCGCGAGCGTCTGACAAACATCCGAGAGTATTGTTGTCACGAAAAAGCTTCTCAAATCGCCGTTCGGATTCGGTATTAAACTGTAGGTCCCTTTCATTCGTGTGAAAAATATAACGCACACAACATGAGTGGTTGCGAGAAGCTAGGCCCTGGCAAATATTTGTATTTGAAGTACATATGTACGTTCATAGATATGCATAACCATATAGAATCGTCCAAATTTACAGTTTGTTCTACTCATCGTGTTGTGCGAGTATCTTGCCCGATTATATGTTACGCAGTTTGGGGTTGTTTGTAGTACAAATGCAAACTGCCTGTTGCTTGTTTTTGTTAAAAATAAAATATTCCGCTCAATAAATATTGGCTTGTTTTTTAGTAATTGCAAAAAAAAATTCTAATTACAGTAAACTCTCGATAATTCGAATTTCATTGGACCCGGGAAAAACTTCGAATTACAAAGGTTTTTAAATTACGGAGGTTTCAGAGAGAAAAAAAAGAAGATTTTTAGAAAACTTAATTTTATTTTGTAGAGAAATTATAATTTTTTGTATTCAAATTACAAAATCTGTAATTTTCTTCTGAGTAAGCGACTGCAAACGACCTCGGTCTATGGTCTTTTCGATCGTGATTAAAGCTTAAAAAACGTCATCGTCGACATCTGTCCTCTCTAAAAATTCGTTTAGAATGTAAAAATTGTAAACTCTACTGTAAACCATCTGAACAATGAATACACAGGGCACACGTGCTCATTGCATACGCACTTCAACGAACAATTGAGCAAAAACAAATAGACTTAACTTCGAATTATAGAGGTAAAAAGCCAACAAGTTTGAATTAGAGAAGTTTTTAGGTTATGTTGCACAAAAATGAGTTCGAGTTAACGAAGAGGACAAATTGCATGTTTTTTCTTCGATTAATAGAGGTTTTCTCATTGGACTTAGGCAGTACTTCTATTTATAGAGGTTTTCGAATTATAGAGGGTCAAATTATCAAGAGTTCACTGTATATTCTATGTTCGATGTATTGAATGTAAAAGCATACACATTTTGATGAAATTTGCTTCAAGGAGTCCACGCTCGTTACAGTGAATAATCTCGTTCCAGTGAACAGGCCCGGTTTTTATTAGTTCGCTATATCGAGCGTCTACTGTATTTCTGAATAAGAGGATATAGTGCGCTATTATTCTATGCGAATCAGTTCAAATTAATATTTGGTATTCAGTTTTCCCATTAACCTATTTTACTTACTTGAGTCCAGTCAACAACGCCTGTGCGCCATCGCGTGTGGATATTAAATTTCAGGCAATCAAACTTTGAATGATTACAGGTCCTATTGTTCCAAATAATCCATTTCCTCTCCATTTCAAGTTCTTCTTCTTCTTCTTTCTATTTCGGCGAGGTTATGATCCGAAAACGAGGGATCATAACCCTCCCACTTTACCGCATTTCTGCTGATCCGCCTGTGGGGTTCGCCTATTTGACCTCAAAAAATATCGACACGCCTCCCTATTTTGGATCACTCGGTTACTGAGGCCAATGAAATGCCGATGTCGTTGCATTTGTGTGATCTAGGCGTTTATAGGTCTGCCTCTCCTGCCTCGCGATGTCTTTGGAATGTTCATTGATATTGCATTTATAAACAGGGTTCAAATGATCTATTCTTTGAACGTGGCAATACCAGCTGACCCGGTCGCACTCTATCTTTTGTACGATGGTTTCCTTGACGTGAAGGCTTTCACAGATCTTCGAACTTCTTATTCGATCAACCTTTGTCACTCCTGCTGTCATGCGAAGCATCTTTATCTCCGTTAATTTACTCTCATACTTTTTGTACATCGTCCAACATTGTGAACCGTATGTCAGCGCACAACTGAGGTGTAAAATCTTCCTTTCAACTTAGGGCGAATTTTTCGGTCACAAAAGATAGCGGAGTTTTTTCGCCACTTAATCCACCCTACGCTTACGCGATGATTGATGTCTTCATCACAGATTGCTTTGATATTGATCATGGATCCCAGATATTTGAACTTTTCGCACTTGGGAAGCAGTGTTCAATTCAAATAAATATCTAGAATAGGCCTGAGTGGATCATAGGACGGGCACCACAAGTACTCAAGTCAAGTACAAGTCTTTTTTGAACTAATGCGACACCCATCTCCCTCCAAAACGTCCAACTACACATCAAGTGTTCGTGGCGGGGATGAAGGATTCTCACATATGGCTGCATCGTCAGCAAAGAATAATTGACGTACCTTGGGGTCCGTCACTTTAACTTCAGGCAGATTTTCAAGGACTGTAATAAAGAGCAAGGGAATTAAGACACTTCCCTGGTGCACCCCAATATTTCAAGTTATGGAAAGAAAGTGTAATATTAAAAAAAGGGGAAAAAAAATGTTTTCCATAGATTATGCCATGGCAACGAATAATCAGGTTACGATATAATAACTACCCAGGTTTTGAACTAAGAAAACTCGAATCTTTATAAATAAAAATGAAATGCTGTTTGTTGGTCATCGCATCACTTGAAAACGGCTGAACCGATTTGGCTCATTATTCTTTTTTTTTCTGTTTTTAAATTTTCGTAATAGTCCGAATAAGGTTTTTACGGAAAGAAACATTTTAAAAGTTGACCGAAAGATTGGAAAATTCCGGAAAAACTGAAAGTGCTTTTTTCCATGAGAAAAATTGTGTGCACCTATGTTTGTATGCTATGGACTCCGAAACTACGAAACCGATTGAGCTCAATTTTTCAGGTATTGGCTCTAGAGTATTCCTATGAAGTTTGGTCAAAATCGGTCGATTACTTTAGTATTATAGTGCTTTAGTACTAAAAACATTATCTTTTGTTAGTCCCAGCAAAGTACGCCGGGTACCATCGGTCCACCAGTTTGCCCACTACTTTAGTATTATAGTACTTTACTAGTAATTTTTTTTTTTTTAATATATATATTTGAGGTTGGACCACATACCCACTGTTGGCCGGCACAAAACTGTTCTCTAGTGGACTTAGCCCCAGGCGCCTGCCTGGCAGTTATTTTCTTTTTTGTTAGGCCCAGCAACGACGGGCGCATGTCTAATGATCCGATATGACCCACATCATTGGAAATTTGCTGAAGTGATCGTAATATCCAAACAAGAAGAACCACCAACATCTAATAGACCGATATCCCCTATTCCAATTATGGCAAATGTTTTCGAAAAGTTGCTCCTGAAAAAGCTCAGCAAAATCATCAAAGAAAGAAGTCTAATCCAGAATCATCAATTCGGATTTAGAAATAAACATTCCACGATAGACCAAGTGCATCGAATTAAGGATGTAGCAATTCACTGGAAGAAAAACAAGTCTCTTCGGCACAATTTTGACAAGGTTTGGCATAATGGCCTTGAGTATAAACTGCATAGGGATTTACTAATGTTACATAATGTGAATTTGCTGCCATTTTGTTAGAAATGAAAAAAATTGGGCTCTGTTTTCACGAAAAGTTTATTTGAAGGTGTAAAATTGATGACATTAAGTTGAAAAAATGATATCGGTCAAATGACCACCTCTTGAGGAGATGCACATTTGTGCTGGTTTTACGGCACTCTGAATCGCTGCTCAGAAAACATCTGGCTCCAAACTGGTGATTTCTTCTTCAATGTTGGCTTTCAAGACTTACAAGGCTTGTGGTCTGTTGTGGTAAACGCGAGAAAAAGCCCCAAAGGAAAAAGTCTGGCGCCGTCAGATCTGGCGATCTGGCCGGTCAGTTCAAATCGCTAAACTGGGAGATCACACGGCCCCGAAATTGGCGATTCAAAATCTCCATCGTTTCCCGAGCTGTGTGAGCGGTTGCTCCATTCTGCTGGAACCAGGAAACCCCCACTACACCATTGGGGGTGGCAATGACGTTAAATTTTCTCATAGTGATTCTTCTTTGTTGCTCAGTTTGGTATATCCGCATTCGTACCTTCGCTTCAACAAGGTAATGATCCGAGTCTATGTTGGCCGCTCGGAAGGTCCGGACCTCCAGAATACTGGAGGCATGCCTTGCGTCGATCGTAGTATGATCAACTTGCTTGATCATTACATGATCATTAGACCGCCATGTCTGCTTATGAATATCGAGATGAGGAAACCATGTGCTTGCTATGGTGACATTTCGCTTCACAGCGAAATCAATTAGCCTTAGTCCGTTATCAGACGTGGTGTCGTGTAGGCTATGCTTACCGACTGCTCTACCAAAGACGTCCTCCTTTCCTATTTTGGCGTTAAAATCGCCCAATACGATTTTAACGTCGTATTTAGGACATTGTTCGCATGTTTTGTCGAGGAGCTCGTAGAAACACTCTTTGGTGGCAGGGTCCTTTTCTTCTGTGGGGGCATGAACACATATTAGGCTTATGCTAGCGAATTTAGCTTTGATCCGTATAGTCATAATACGCTCGCTAACTTGTCGGAAGCTTAAGACTTCTTGCCTAAGTCTGCCGCGTATGACAAATCCGCATCCGAATAAGCGTTGCCTGTTGCCTTTGTAGCAATCACCGTAGTAGATGTCACAGTTTTCCATCTTCTTTTTGCCCGGCGCATCCCATCGCACTCCCTGAATAGCGGTAATATCTGTTTTATAGCAGTCTAGGGCCTTTGCTAGTTGTTCGGCTGCACGTGGTCTGTAAAGGGACAGAACATTCCACGTACAAATCCGAAGGTCGTTGTCCTTATTTCGTTTGCTGTGGTCGTCATCAGTTGAGTCGTCCTTATCCGAGGCTTTTGGTTGTTTCGGAACCATAGGTTTTTTACGTGGTAGGTAAATTACACCGATGGCACAACCCCAACCTGGAAGGCCAGTTCCTTAATTATTCCCCTAGGACGAGGGGCCGGGTACACCGTTGCCAGTAGTCCACTACAGGAATATGCGCGCTGCCGTTGGTTCATTAAGGGCTCCTCCGCCACCATCTCTATTCCCAGGTCCTGACCAGCATTAAAAATTCCTTACCGACCTGTGATCCGAATACGTCGAAGCAACTCGCGCAAGGTATTCACTAAGTTCAACCTAACTGAAACTATAGACGCCACCGTTGACTCCGTCTAGGGAACTCGTCCGCTGCCGCCTGGAACAGGAATAAGTGCTATAGTGAGAAAGCATTCTTCCCTCCCTCTCTCATCTGCTGCCACCAAGAATCCGCCAAACGGGGTTGGTTACCCATTTCTTGCATTAAGATACCAGGCACCCGGAATTAAGACAGTCCCAGACAGCGTTGACGCCACAGTATAGGATTTAAGGGCCCATGAATGAATGGGGAGCTCCGAACGGTATAATTAAAGTTCTTCAATTTTCCTCATCTTGAAGGTGATTTTTATTTTTTCCGTCGTGTTATCGACATGCAAGTATGTTTTTTCGTGTAAAAAGTGATTCTTTTGTTGTAAAGTTCTGTATTGGGACGAACAGGCATTTTTACAAAATTATCATACAGTTTGTGTCCCATTTTCGCGAGTAAGGTTTTGAGTTTTGACTTCAGCGATACGCACTGCTCATTAGCCACAATCGATAGATTCAAGTGGCATTCAGATGTTAGCTTTATCTACTTCTCAACAAACCCTGCTTTAGTCCGTAGCATATGCGAAAGCACATGTTTTGGTATCCTATCTTCTCTTATTGCCATAACTTTGAGTACATAGTCAAAGTGGAAGTGGTTTGGGGGTATCCATGAAAAGTAGGGCTGTTCCAGTCTCCAAATGTAGCATGTAATTATTTGAATTGCTACGTAGCCTAAAGATTCTACTAATGAATAAACGGAGAAAATTGTCTACGTCTTCAAATGGGCAACAACCCCATACTTGTGCAGACTGGCTAAATATTTGTTTTTCATGCAATTTCCCTAAACTGAGCAAATGGCTCGCTTATCATCAGATACTTTTGCTCGAATGTTCTTTTTTATACTAAGATTTGAGGTGAACAGAACTATAAGATACTTGCATTCGCGAACGATTTCTATCTCTTCTTGGTTATGTCAATTTTCTCTGCTTGCAAACCTTTCCTCTCCATTCTTGAAAATGATCATCTTGGATTTTGATAGGTTTAGAGACAAGTTCCAGGAGTTGCAGAACCTTTCGAGTTTATTGATTGTGAGCTGCATGTTTTCCACCGTGTCTGCTAAGAAAATCATATCGTCCACATACAAAAGGGGTCATTTTTCTCATTTGGACAATATTCGAATTATGGCATTCAACTTGTTCTGAAATGCCGCACGCAAATGTTGTTCGGCCGAAGTGAGAATTCTGATTTTGTTGGCTCTATCCAACTGTTTTTGAAACACTTAACGAGCTGATCACTTGAACACGAAACAACTAATTGACTGGAAAAAAACCACTTATAGTCGCATATTACGTAAAATTTTGAAAAACCCCGAGCCCGCATGCCGTGGTATTAAAAAAAGGACATGAACTGATCTACCTGCTAGTGTTTGAGGAGCTGCGGCTTCTATGACCGGTACCGTAATTTCAGTCCAACGTTTCAAGCCCTCCGTTCAACTTAAAACTTTCTCAAAGTGAAAGCTGGTCGTGATGATCTCCTGTACTGAGAATTCTGGAACTCTGCGCAATGCTTTTGGTAAAAACACATTTTTTTCGCAGCTCCTTGCGTAAGATCGTGTTTTAATTGCTGGTGTTATAAATTATTTACTTTACTTTAGGGGACGGAGAATAGCTTGTTAATCATAAAAACCCCTAACAGGATTGTTGTTTTTCCAACTCCGGTTATTCCCCTTTGTACGGGAAACTCGTTCTATTTATCGATTCCTATCAAAGAAAACCATTAAACTTAGCAGAAGACGTTGTTGTCAAATTAGAGTCCGCTGTGGTAGCCCATTAATTCTCTTAATTCTCCAGAGCAAATCTTATAGATTTCTCCTTATCTGGTTTATCTCCACAACAAATTCCTTAAATCTTTCGCATAATCTCATAATATCCTGCTGTGCCTGCGATTGTACCACAGCGTCCCATGTGGAAAAAGAAATAATATAGAGTTTACACTCCCATAAACTACGAGTAGTGCCATCGATAAAAAGGGTCCTTTGTCCTTCCACTTCCGTTGATAAACGCAAGTGTCCCAGCGGCCTTCCTTCTTCCTCCTCCACCCCTCTTTACCGACGCGTTGGCCTTGCAATTGGGTTATTTAAAGCTTCCTTCCTTCAATAATAAAACTGTACACCCTACTATCTCTCCCATGCCACGCTTCCATACCAGTGCAGCACCGGTGCCATTGCCATCCTTTTTACGTCGTTGAAAACTCCCATTCAACAGGTTCACTATTGATACAGCAACGATGGCTTGTACACCAGCACCAGCGCCACCACCCATTCTTGGGACTCATGCTCAAGTGATTCATGGAGTAAATAAAAGGATCATAAATCCTTGCAGAAGACCGCACACATTGTTTTCTTCGAAGAACTTCGAGTGCGTGTGTGGCGCTGCAGGTATCCTTTGGGGTTGATGTGTGTACCTATGCAGCCTTTACTATGGGATGAGCGTTTATTTGACGATTTATGAAAAGGGTTCGATTGTGTGTATACTCGTAGGTTCATTGTTTATCTACCACTATACTTTTGCTTACCTTTTGTATTCTCTATGTGTATGGCACACGTAAGGTCGTTTGTTCTAGGAAAGGATGTTTGTGCAGTCACAGCACAAAAAGAAGCAAGAAGCCATACAAGAAAACTTTACACTGCTCAAAGGTATTTTGTGAAATTCAAATTTTTCTACTTATTGTTGTGTTTTGAGTTTGTACTCGTTTACCTATATGTACATACGCCACCAGAATATTGTTGAAATATGTACATAATTGAATTTAAAGTAAATTGTGTGTAAACTTGAGAAAAATTCAAATCGAAAAGTTGAGATGAATCCTTTTAAGACTGGTGGGCTTTTAGATATTGAAAACATAAATATGTGTAACTTACGAAGGAGGATTGAATATCTGATCTTCAAGGACTCCTTATACTCGTAATTAAAATACCTGTCCTTCCTACAAGGGCTTAAAAGTCAGCTCTTCAACACTACCTTCAGGCGGAGCGTATTCGTCGTTTGAAGGTACTATGTCTAGTTACGTATGTACCCTAAGAATTGTTAGAAAGACGACTAATCGCATCTTGTCATTATATCTACGAGTAATACATTTGATAAAAAGTCAGAAAATAAAGCCTGCTCTGCATGTTTATGGTGCTGGTGTTAGGTTTAGCTTATAGTTAGTTATAAATGACTTTTATTTCATTTTTAAAAAAGAAGTTAACATAAACAAGAAAAGTTATAAGTCTTTTGGTTTGGCTGATGGCCGGCTACCAGATTGTCGATTAACATATTACTTAATAATTATATTGACTTGAATATGAAATTTAAAAGTTCTCCTGAATAACGCCTTGCCTGTAGCGAAGGGCATTCAGTGCATAATTGTATAATGAATCCCATTCTTGCCATCCATTCAAAATGCAGATTGCCTCATCTTCACCTAGGATAGTTGATCCAAAGAAACGTAAACGTAATTCCTTTAAAATTGGACAAATAGCAAGAAAGTGAAACACATCTTCTCGTACATTCAAATTGCACATATTGCACAAAATTGGAAGGTCTGGGCGGTGTGGTAAAAAAATTTAGGTGTACTAGCTCTCCTCTCAATTTAAATATAGTACTTATTTTATCCGTTGAATTAGAGTTTAGAAAATACGTACTGTCTTGGAGATGATTTGTTAATTTGCTATAGAGCAACCTATGCTGAGATGATTGGGCTTCATTAGCATACCTCTCGTACAAATTGTTTCCTGTTTTTTAAAGCAGAGTGTTAAATTGACATCTCATTAACGCAGCACATCTGGTGAAATACTTAGGCTTAAACCACACTCGGATGCAAGATTCTGCCACTCACCCACGAAATTAGCTCTTGTTGTTAAAAGATGTGTAAGAACAATTTTCGGCAACCTCTTTTCGTCCATCGACATTACTTTGATTATATAGTTAAAGTGTAATTTCAAAGTTTCCAAAAACATAGGTGGCATCGCAGTTTCTAGATATAACATGTAATTTGGCGTACTACAAGGCAATCGAAAGATTCGCTTCAGGAAATATCGGAAAAATATTTCCACTGCTGGGAAAGACCGGTATCCCCACACCTGGGCTCCTTATAATAGTATTGATGCCGCAGTTGCGCGAAACAGTTTTTGTTTTGAGCTATGGGTTACATAATTATTCATAATGCAGCGTCCCCAGATCGAAGAAATTGCTTCTGATAATTTCGCCTCCAAGTGTTTCTTCATATTGAAGTTGCCTAATATCAGAGATATTTGTATATTTATTTATGCGCACATTTTCAACAACCTCACCACAATATGTCCATTTTTCGATTCTGGAATATCTGTCGCCTCCATCTCTGAATACCATAGTTTTCGATTTCTCCAGGTTAACGAAGAGGTTCCAGTATTTACAATATTCGCTTAGCCTATTCATCATTAGCTGCATACTATTTACCGTATCAACAAGGAAGACAATATCATCCGCGTACAGCATTCCAGGGAGCTTTGTTCGGCAAAAATCTATACCTCCTCCTACAGCATCTGTTATGTCATTGATGAACAATATAAATAGTAATGCACTCAATATACACCCTTGCTTCACTCCCATTGCTGATGTGAATTCATCAGATATGGATTCTCCATCTCATACATACGCTACATTATTTTCATACATTGCTCTTAGGGTATACCATAGATGACTTTGTTGGAGATTCCGATTTTGTGTAATTTTTAGAATAGTGCCTCTCGTGCTATGGAGTCAAATGCCGCTCGAAAGTCAACAAAAAGTGCATATAACTTTTTGTGTTTCTTTTTATAAATTTCAGAAAAGTTCGTTAATACAAATATTTGGTCGACAGTAGAGTAGTTTTCTCTAAAACCTGCTTGAAACTCCGATAAAACCTCATTGTTTTTAACCCACTGAGTAAGCCTATTATAGATCAGGGCAGAAAAAAGTTTTGCAGAAGTGTTTAAAAAAGATATTCCTCTATAGTTAGTTGGATCGTTGTAGTCCCCTTTTTTGTGTAGCGGATATATGATTGCTTTTTTGAAGCTTCCTGGAACAGATGCAGTTTTGAAGATTCGGTTAAATTCCAACGTGAGCGCATATGCAAATTCGTCTGTGCAATTTTTATAAAATTCGAATGGAATACGGTCATCTCCTGGTGCTTTCTTTCTTTTTGAATTATCGATTACCTTTTTTACTTCTTGCAATGAAAATGGAGCATCCAAAAACTCGTCAGTAAAAAGAGGGGCTGCATACTGAAACAAAGGAGAGCTGATCGTAGCGTTGAGCAGGTTACTAAAGTTTTCTCTCAGAAGAGGAGCTTTTAACGTGGTGGCAATCGTATTTGGTTGTCCGTTTATGACCTTTACAGCTCTCCAGAACTCAGCAGAGGATCTCGAGTTGTTTACAACAGCGATCTTTTGTTGCTCGTAGGCTACTTTTTTTGCATAGCAAAGGCGTTTAAAAGCCTTGTTTGCTTCTCCGTAAAGCAATTTGAAAATGCTGGTGTTATGCACCCTAAATAGCTTTAAAAAAGCGAACGACTTGTCTCTTGCGTTAGCACACCCTTTATCAAACCATTTTTGCTTGCAGATACTATTGTTTCGTGCTAGTATGTATGGAGGGATTGAATTTTTCATAACGTTTGTAATCGTCTCAATAATTAAGGAAGTGTTTGAAGACTTCAAACTCTCTAGATTGGCATTCATGTTATTCTGGAACCTAGTGCGTATTCTTCCAAAACCAATTTTGGTAATAACCCTAGTTCTACGGTGTTGCCTTCATTTGACGAACCGGGTAAGCTTCATTTATTTTCAAGGGGCATATGATCCGAAAAGTGCTCCAATCCAAGGTTTAGCTTATACAACTTGGTGATCGATTCGTCAAAACGTTCTGCCACCTTCGTATCTTAGGTTTTTCGTCTTATCCTTGTCAACTGAGAGCTTACTTTTTTGCCTTGTTGTCGAAGTGAAACTGGGGACTCAACGAAAAGATGTTTTTTGCCAAACTTACACCTGTGTTTGTTATAACATTTTTGATTCGAAACGATAAAGTCAAAAATGCACATCGTTCGATGAACCTAATGCTCTTCAGACACATTTTCATTGGCGTCAATGAAACCGGATTGGAGCAATCTATCAGTGGGGATTTCTAACCCCACTAAACCCACCTCCCCTTCTACCCCTGGTCCTCGCGGCATTGACGTCAAGCATTTCATCACGAGGCGGGACTTTAACTTTAGGTTCGGCTCGTTCGTGTTGGCAGCCTTCTGCGCTGTGTTTCGTTGTCGCTCCCGTCTTTTGCTGCTGCTTCATAATGCTTGCCACAGTGTCGCTAACTGCTTCCCAGGCATCTTCCGTCCTCATCATCTGTCTGATGATGTTGACTGGGGTAATGTCCTCACCCAGTTTGTCCGCCAGCAGGTGTCGTTCTTCATGGTACCGTGGACAATGGAAGATGATATGTTCCGCATCCTCGATTGCTTCCGTGCATGTTGGGCAATAGGGGTTGTCATCTAGTTCAAACCCATGGAGGTATGCTCTGAAGCAACCATGGTCAGCAAGCTAGAAACCAACTACCCATGTTTCCTATTGATCCAAGAGTTTATATTGGGGATCAATCTCTGCATCCACCTGCCTTTATCTGAGTGATCCCGTCTTTCTTGCCATTCTTCCGGACTTGTCCTTGGTGGTGCCTCAGTGACACTTCGACTCGTCGCAGTTGGTGTCGCTGTCCTGCTAGCCAGAAGGACTATTGGTACCATACCAGCCACTACACATGCCGCATTGTAGCAGGTTGTCCGGAGGCGCGTTGATTCTGTAAGCTGTCTCCGTCTTCCTTCTGTACGACTTCGTCATCATGGCACAAGCCCATATTTGGGAGCCGTAGAGCATTATCGATGCCGCAACTCTTGCTAAGAGCAGTCTCCTCTTGTGCTTTGGCATGATCCTTGCCAGCGTAGCCATTGCCTTTACTGCCTTCTCCGCTGCATATTGCAGATGCTACTTAAAAATTACCCTTGCATCTATAGTAATGCCAAGATGCTTCAGCTCTGGTTTGGAAACTACCACGTGATCGCCCACGGTTACTTTTATAGTCTCCGTGACTCGTCGACTGCTTATGGGCACTACTTCTGTCTTCTCCTCCGCAAGTTGTAGGTCCATGGGTACTAGCCAGTCCTGAACCATCCCGATTGCTTCATTGCAGTCATATTGCAATTTCTCAACGAGTTTGGTTACTACAACAATTGCTATGTCTTTGGCAAAGCCTATTATTTCTGAGGACGTCATCATACGTTGGTTGAGTGGTTGCGAGAAGCTAGGCCCTGGCACTTTAAAGAGCTGTTGCGCCAAATATTTGTCATCATACGTTAGGTTCCGCCTTGGGGCACACCGCCTGTGGCGTTATACTGCTTCATTCAATTGTCGGTGCCGTAGTGCAGTATCCTATCTTTAAAATAGTCCACCATTATCTTCTGCAGGTAGTCTGGTACTGTCTTTGTGGTAAGTGCTCGCAGGATATTTCTCCAGTTTGCGGTGTTGAAGGAGTTTTTAACATCCAGCATTATAATTGCACAGTATTGTTTACTTACGCCTTTCCATCGTCTTCCTTCGATGGCTTCTTCCGCTGTATTTACGACTCCGTCGATGGCGACAATCGTAGAACGTGTCACCTGCCTCATCGATTGTACTCTCCAATCTATCACTTATGATGTGCTCCAGTATTTTCCCCACGGTGTCTAACATGCATAGAGGTCTATACGATGAAGGATCCTGCGGTGGTTTATTACCTTTCGGTAGGAGGACCAGTCTTTGTTCCTTCCACTGGTCGGGGAATATTCCTTCTTTGAGGCAGCGATTGTGAACTTCTGCAAAGATGTGCCAATTGATAACCGCTTTTAAGGCAATATTGGGTATTCCATCGACACCAGGTGCTTTTTGGTCCTTGATTTTTGTTCATACTTGCAGGACATCTTCTGTGGTGACGAGGGGAATTGGTTATGCTTCTGTTGAATTTCCCGTCTCCGTTTTTTCCTCGATTCCCTATTGTTGTGAAAAAAGTAACGTGACCACGTTTTCGAGAAACACTGTAAGAGGGTTTTCGACCACCCTTCGGCTTCATCATAATCACTTGATAGGCTTTCCCCCACAGATTTTGGTCAGCTTCGTTGCACAGTTCGACGAAGCTTCTCTTTTTACTGTCTTCGATCGCAATTTTTTGTCTCTTAACGAGATGGCAAAACAGTTCAACATTCACCTAATTTGGGTGGCGGGGCACATGGACATTCCAGGGAACTGCTCGGCCGGTGAAATCGCCAAGCAGGGCACTTGTATACCGATCTCGTCGAGGAAGGCGAATCTCAGCTTGCCTCTCGATACAGTGAACCAGCTACATAAGCTCAACACCATTAGCGCGACTAATCGCAGGTGGGCTAGCGGTACTACGTGCTGCTAGACAGATATGGTCTGAGATGGCTCAGAAACGCTCCAACTGCCGTATCGGGCTGAAGAGGTCGCTCATCGCAGCTGCAGTAGGTCTCATTACGGGGCACTGCATTATCGGTAGGCATGCAATCAGGTTGGGCATCGTAGCAAATGATTTCTGCAGAAGTTGCATGGACGACGAGGAGGAGGAAACCATACTACACCTTCGTTGTACGTGTCAGGCCCTCTACGCTCGTAGAAGACGACACTTAGAAGCCTACCTCTTTGACAATTTAGACGAGCAAGCTAACGTCAACATCAGCAGCCTCCAGCACTTCATAAAAAGCTCTAACTGGTTCCAGGGACAGCTCTCCCTGGAGATGAGAGATCCATGTGGTATCACAATAGGCCTAGTCTGGCTTAAGTGAGGCTGCATTTTGCCTGCTACTCTAACCTAACTTTACCTAAAAATAGGACTCCACTCGTTATTATTATTTTTCTAGTGAAAGCAAATCATTCTGAAATTGGTGTAACTTCGCGGTAATAAATAATAAAAAGAAGTGTAACGAACGACTGCCTTTGATTTTCTACTCAGCCTGATGTTTATTCGCACAGATATCCTATTGGTTTCACTAAAACCAATTATATATAGTACCCCAGCACCTAGATTTAGTGAAAACTTAAGCAAAGTGCATATAAATTTTTAGATCATCCTCTCAGATAAAACAGTTTTCACAGCCCTAAGTCAACACCCGACTCTATAGCTTCACAGAGAGAGCATATATATTTATTTTTATGTTCCATCTATAACTTTCCATCTCTCACTCTCCAAATGGACATTTCTTTCGTAGCGTAAGCTTTTAAGATCTGGACTGTCCACCATAAAATCAGTTTCCTTTAGATATCCAGTTCACTGATGCGTATGACTGTTATTTTTTCTCGTCCATCCTTTTTCAAACGGACCGAAAGAAGAAACAAAAAAAAAAAAAAAAAAGAGAAAGAAAATGAAATCCCTTTATGGCAGTATCACAACACGAAATAACCAACTCGATAATAAACTTCGGAAGCTTAGCTCCTCCGTAGCCGACTTGCAGTCTACGAGTGCTTCTCGGACAAAGGAGGAGTAGGGAGATACAAATCCGAACAACATTTGTATCCCTCTGGTTATAATTTTTCTACAAAGCTTTTCTGTACCACTTACTAATTACCAATTAACTTTTAAAGTCACTTCACTTATCCCCCTGTGTCTCCCTGTTTCAGCAGTCAGTATCCTTACTAATAGCATTTTTGTTGCATTTCTTTCTATGGCAGGATGTGGAGAACTTTAGCGATTTATCGTGTGCCACTATTATCCTGGAGAATGTGATCCTTAAAACCGAGGAAATTTATTTAGTAAATCACATAAAACTTTATTTGAAAAATCACGGCTTCCTCGGAGCGGTAGGAGTGGCAGCAGGAATGACATCATTCGAGCTCAGTGGTTACCCTCATCTTCAATCGATGTCCTCGACGTCGTCCTCAGTGGGACTCATGGCTGATGCTGATTACGGTGGTCGATATATGTCCAGCTTTCCAAGTACTAGTAGAGCCGCCACTGTCGCTGCAACTACCACCAGCACCATTACCATCAACGAAATTAACTATTTTGCAAAAGTTTTATGCGAGAAGCTTGATGGATGCCTGGCAACTTTGGCAAAATGTCGTACACCACCGAATAGAAAATATTGCGGTATTGCGGTGAGATTCGTTAGAGCGCTCTATGCCGTTACCGAGAAGAAGGATTCACTTCAACCGGCCGTACGTCGTTTGCTGTTGGGTGAGTATAATTTCTGGGACAGATACAATTTGGATGGATTGAGTGTGGACCAGGGCCTGCAATTGGAGATGCTGAAACTTTTCGTTGCCATCAAATTGCAATCGGACAAAACTTCAGTGTTGCAACAGCTTCAAGAGGACGGCATTAAGTGGAACGTGCAAAGAACACTTTTGAGGGAAATTTGTTTGAGATTGGTAAGTACCCACTTGCACCTACATATATACACATACGCATACAAGGGAGAAAATCTCTAGAATTCGAATAAATAGACGTTGTAAGGTAGTTGTTTAACAAAATCAAGTAGGTACATGTGTGCAGGGTGCCGAGCAAGAAAGTATACATGGTGAGTGTCAATACAGGATTTACGTATAGTAAGATGGGAAAGGTTGTTCAAAACTGAAATGAAAGCGGATCTTTGAAAATAATCACATGCAGGGTGAAACAGAGCTGAAAGTTAACGAGATAGAGCGTTGCTTGACCAGTTCCTTCAAGCTGTGTGTAGCGAATGGGCTGAAATCTGCATCTTAATTGTCAAAAACAACCGAAGGATGAAGCATATATGTTGACCCGGTCTTACCAAAGTAATTCGTGGTTAAGTCTACTATTAACCCATATCGAAGTAGAAGTAATATATTTTACGCCATTCATTGCAAAACTTTGACGAAGTAAGATGGCAATGCTGTCAGTGGAGTCAAATACTTCAAATGACTGAATAGATTAATGCCCAATGTATCGACTTAGAAGAAGGCTACTATATCGTTATTACAAAGCTTCTGAGTGGTACCCCAACTAAGAATTGGACATGGTAGCATTCATGTAACCATACGTGACTTTCGAGTAATAGGTTAGGTTAGGTTGGGTAGAGTTATGAGGTTATCATAACACACTAGGCGCCATAGTGGTCCCATGGCGATCCGTAGGAATCGCGGCAGAAAACCTAAACCAATTCTCCCATGTACTTTATTTCCCTACAGAATTTAAATAAATCATTCTTTTTATTCAAGGAGCCAACCTCTTCTTAGTTATTAAAGAAATATCTTCCAAAGCGTTTTTGTCTACTCCGGGCAATGCCTTGGCATTCACAGAGTAGACATATTATATCCTCTGAGACGTGTAGGTCATTGTAGTACCTGCAGACAGCCTAATTTCAAAGCATGCTTTCTCAGAAGTCAATGATCAGAGAGTATCCCTATCGCTATTCTTAACCGTGATGTTAAACACCCTATTTCCTTCTAAGTTGTGCCATCTTAGTTCAGCCATGTTGATGGTTCTGTTACTTTGTGCGAGCTCTGCTCCTTTCTTGGCCATGGTATTGGCACTTTTGCTGCCCTGCAAGTCCACAATCTCCAGTCTATTTGCTGAGACTATTGAGAACTAAAGCTGAATGCTATCGAAAGAGCAAATCTTAGGTGGACAAGTGGGATAACGTGTTTAGCGACAAATCAGATTTGGCCAAAGCTGGATCTGAATTCTGATTTCTCTCAACAGATTGCATATTAGCGTTACAGTAGATGTTTTCAACAGGTACTGTCTAATAGGCAAGCATGCAACAAGGCTTTGTGTATAATCAAATGATTTCTGTAAGAGCTGTATGGACCAAAAAAAGAAGGAAACTATGCCACACCTTCTTTGTACCTACCCAGCTCTCCCCCACAAGAGAAAACTTCACTTAGGACCTTTCTACTACAACGATCTAGGTGATCTGATAAACACATATATTAGAAGTCTCCTACATCAGAACCTCCAATTGGGTCAGCAAGAAAGTATGGTGAAACTGCTTTTGACTCAAAGACTCAGAGATATGTGTAAAGGATTCTACATCAGAACCTCCAATTGGGTCAGCAAGAAAGTATGGTGAAACTGCTTTTGACGCAAAGATATGTGTAAAGGATTCTACTAAAAAAATAAATAGTTTATTATGATCATTTCCATGCCGGCCTTTAAAAAAGCCTATAACATAACCAAACTAAATAAGGTGCAAAGAGCCGCATGCATAGGCACCACAGGCGCCCTACGGTCAACTCCGTCAGACGCTCTAACAGTCCTGCTACACCTTTTACCCCTAGATCTACATATCACAAACATCTCAGCGCACAGCGCAATCAGACTCAGAGAGTCCAAGTGTTGGACTGCGAAACCCTATGGACACAGCAATATCCTAGATTCTCTACCAGGAGAACTCATATCGACTCCAACAGACTACATCATCCCCACGTTGAACTTCACAAAGCGTTTCGATGTACAATTCCCTACAAGAAAAGATTGGCAAGATGGACAGGCGACCAGTGGTTTCGATCTAACAGTCTACACCGATGGGTCAAAAATGGACTGTGGGGTTGGTGCGGGTGTTTTCTCGGAGTCCCTGAACATCGCAAGATCGTATCGACTCCCGGACGCTTTCATTCTTTCAAGCGGAAGTACTCGCCATTCGCGAAGCCTGTCGCCAAATCAAGTCACACACAAATGCACTACCAAGGCAAAGAATCGCTATTTTAATCGATAGCCAAGCTGCTATCAAAGCCATTGCCTCGGAAACCATTTCCTCAAAACTAGTACTAGAATGCCGACAGGAGCTGGCCTCGGTAGATGGCCAATGCATGGTGACCCTAGTCTGGGTTCCAGGCCACAGCAACGTTGATGGCAACGAACATACTGACGAACTGGCCAGGCGAGGCTCAGCCCTTCAATGCTCACTTGCTGAACTTGTTCACACCCCGCTTGGAGCAATTAAGGCAAACATCTCCTCAATCTTTCTTAGAAAAGCTAATCTTAAATGGTCCAGGTTAACGAACTGCGTCATATCCAGAAAGATGTGGCCTAACTACAACGAGACCAAAACAACCACCCTATTGAACAGAACGCGCAAAGACATTGCCCGTACAATCGCGATAATCACGGGACACTGGCCGGTAGGAGAGTATGCAGCCAAACTAGGTATCCCATATAATACACACTGCCGTAGTTGCAACATAGCCACCGAAAAAGAAACAATTATCCACTACATGTGCAATTGTCCAGCACTAGCTAGGGCTAGACATCAAACATTAGGCAAACCCTTCTACAATTCACTTGAGGAAATCTCGGGTAAGAGACATAAATGAGCTAACCCTCTTCTTAAACTCCACAGGCTGGCTCTAGATTGTCCTCACCAACACACATCAACATCCAAGGTCGCATGAGTCGTGGTATCAAATCGGCACAACTGTGCTAATTGGGTCTCTGTTTTTTTTTTACAGAACCGCCACTTCTACCTACCTACCTACCTACCCATGATCATTTCCATACACCGTATCACTCCTTACTGTATATTTTCTTGCTTTTCACACTGTCACCAATCTAATCAGAATAAAAATTTCCAAGGACAAAGTAGAAAACGAAAACTTTTTCTATTTAATTCAAAAGCGTATGTCCATTTAGTAGATGTTAAGCATCCTTACGATGACCATTTTAGAGTTAACTTCTCTCTCCGAGTTAGCTTATAATTTTGTCGTTCATTAAAACGCAGGAGGAGGACCTGCCACCAACTAACTGGGATTACACTGAAGTGCAGCAGCTTTTCTCAAGGAGCTTTTTGAATATTTTAATTAACGATAACCTACCGTCCATTCGACTTTTGTGCGACGGAAATGAAGAATTTTGCTCATTATTTCTAAGAGCCCTAATCGACAATTGTGATGTCCTTGAGAAGGTAAGCTTTTTTTTTTTTTTTTTACTTATTGACGACCTCGACTGTAGACATGGTCGGTTGGGTCTGCTGCATAAGACAAACTACACAAAATTATGCCGCGCAATTGAATTATTTCCGCGCGTTCTTCCCTAACAGAGTACCATTCGACGGGTGGTGGTTCAGTTCATCGAACAGCAGCAGTACAACCTAATGCAATGCATTGATGCCAAAGTGGAACTACTGACGAGGCTCTTCGATTTGGTTGCAGATGGTTATGGTAATAAGTCTCTTGAGAGTTTAATTGTGCGAGCGAGTCGCAGTATAATTGCGGAGTACGATGATAAATTGGCTATTCGTAATAAGTTCCTGATATCGTCGTGCAATGCGAAGCTGCAGAAGATCCTGTAAGTGGTACTTTACTCTTATCCGCTTGAATACATTTTTTTGTTTATAATTTTTGTGAAAACACAATTTTTATTTTTTTTAATTTTTTTTATTTTTCGTTGAACAGTTTTGAAGAGGAGATGAATGCGGCAGCAGATGAAGCAATTAGTCGGAGATATGAACAAAGGATCATCGATGAGAAGTGGCTCTTTGCTCAAGTAAGTCTATTTTAACGCAGGAGATATACAATATATATGGTAGATACATATATATTAATTTTTGTAATGTACGCAAACAAAGATTTTGACTGTGGGCAGTAGGTTTGCAAGAGCACTGTGGAACTCGGTGGAATTAATTATTGCGTTTTGTTTTTAGTTTGTATAGATGGGTTTTCTGTACACACTTGTACTTAAGTTATGCTCTTGGACGGGTACTTCTAATTAAGTCTTCAATTCAAACAAAAAACCAACAAGCAGCTACTTTCAATGCTTTTAAGTTCAGTATTCGAAATTGTATAGCTGGCTTGTATAGACCCAGTTTAAGAAATTTTCAAGTGAGAGTTGTACCATCATTCGAATTAATTTTGCTTCCTCAATGAAACGAAAGAACTGTGTTAGTGGTCATTTCGGAAGACGTCGAAATTTTTGCCTTTCTGATGAAAAGTTGAGATCCTCGTTAACTGCGCCAACTACAGAGTTATAGGTCTCAACATCGCCGTGTCTGTCGTGTAATGCTAACGCTTAAAACCACTTTTCAATAAACTTTTAGATCCTTATCAGTACGGTTTCAAGCTGGAAAACTCCACCACTGACCAAATATTCACTCTATGGTAGATTTTGAAGAAAACCAATGAATGTAAAATTGATACGCACCGCCTCCTGATCGATTTCAAAGTTACCTATGATAGCGTGTTTAGAGACGAGTTATATAGCACCATGTCTAGTCTCGGCATCCCTGCCAAGCTCGTACGTCTGTACAGGATGATCTCGCTACTCCATCAAAGTCGGTAGGAGCACCACCGAACCGCTTGATGTTAGAAGTGGTCTTAGACAAGGTGACGCGCTATCATGCGATATCTTGAATATTACTAGAAAGAGTTGTGGGAAACTCACAAGCCAACACAGGAGGTACAATCTTTTACAAGTCTGTACAACTATTCGCTTACGCCGATGACATTGACATAGTCGGAAGAATTCAGCGGGCCGTCAGTGTGGCGTTTGTGATTACTGAGATCGAGACAACAAAGATGGGCTTAGCGGCAAAATATGTACGAGTATATGCTGTCTACAAAAAAGGGCACCCAACATCGGCGTGTTGGACAGAACGCCACAATAGACAGATATAATTTCGAGGTAGTAAAGGACTTTGTCTAACTAGGCTCTATGGTGAGCTCCGCAAGTGACAACAATGGGGAGATCAAACAAAGAATACTCTTGCCAATCGCCGTTTTTATGGAAAGGAAATTCAGTAACAAAGCCCTATCTAGAACTACCAAGGTAATTCTTTATGAGACACTAATCATCCTAGTCGTATGGCGTAGAAGCATGGGCTTTGTCAAAATCGGATGAGGATGCCTTGGTTTCTTTGAGAGAAAAGTTATTCGATTGCTCTTTGGTCCCGTCTGCATATACGGCGACTAGAGGAGAAGATACACTGCCGAACTATACGACACATACAAGGACATCGAATTAGCCAGAAGAGTTCATAAAGAGCGGCAGACGGCAATGCCATGCTATATGATATAATACAGTTGTGGCTTACACTCAAAAGGTAAACGGACGTACTGACCGGCTGATACTGCGAAAATACTCTATCTGATTTCTTTAAAAAAAATCTTGAAGTCTTCTCTGATCATTATCTAGTGGTTTTGATGATTTTGATAATTTGAGGAAAGCCCTAATTAAACAAGAAATACCAACCAGATTAACAAACAAAAAAAGCTGATTGGAAAGGCTTCAAGAAAGGCTGAGCGTGTCACTAAAGCCGCCTCATAAACTTGAAGTCAAAATTGATCTCTTAATTGAAATCCTGCAGTGTGCTCCGTGGAATAATACTCCATTTCAAGGGAAATCACTGAATAATTGCTCCTTAAAATATCCACGGAAAACAAAGGAAATAGTAAGGCAGAAAAATAGCAATTTGGGTGCGGATTTGCTGTAAGTGGCACACTTAGGCAAGAAGCCGTAAGCTTCCGACACATAAGCGAATGTATTATGACAATCCGCATTAATCTTAAATTTGCCAACATCCGCCTAATGTGTACAATGATGGCAAAGAAGACAAAGATGACAAAGATGACTCCAACAAAGAGTGTTTCTTCGAGCTTCTCGACAAAACGTATGAACAATGTTCTAGATACGACGTTATATAGGAAACGAGTACAGTTGGTAAGCATAGCCTATCCAACCGTATGTATGGAAGTGGACTTAGGCTAATAAACTTCTATTTCTGGAGCGCAACGTCACTATAGGAAGCACACGGTTTCCTCATCTCAATACCATATTCACAAGCAGACATTTTGGTCCTTTGATCATGTTGCAGTTAACGCAAGGCACTTATTCTGTATTCTGAGCGGCAAACATCGACTCCGACTACAACTTTGTCGTTGCCAATATACGATTGTGTATATTCCAAGTGTCATAAAAAAGAAGAATCTTGCTGCAATCGCAAGAGACCGCCAAAATCTTCGCCAGACGCGTGTTGCGAAAGCTCTCAATGAATACTACGCCGTCAGCATCAGGTGCCGAAGACCAATGGCAACGGAGTCAGAAAGCCGCTGCAACTGATATGCTAGTTTTCGCCCGACTACCACCACGAGGAATGTAAAACAAGAGCCTTGTAAAGCGGTACTGCAGCGGAAGACGAGGACTGCTCTACTCACGTGGTCTACTACTTGTAGCAATAGAGACGGGATGACTTCTGACTTTTCCAAAAGAAGAAGAAAGATCATGAGAAACGAGCAATCGAACATATTGACAAGTCGCTGCTGAGAATATGGATGAAGCATGGAACGTAGAGGATGATAGTCAGAACTTTCGTCCACCTGATCAAAATGAAGGGAATGTAGCAATACCCAAGTTTAAATTTAATAATGTTGCAGGACCTGACGGCTTGTCGGCAGATCTATTCAAGGCAGCTGAATATGACTTAGTGGAGAACATACGCTAACTCATCTCCATGATTTTATCAGATTACCTTATGCCTGATGAATTGAATTTCAGCATTGCTTGCCCGATCCACAAGCAAGGAAACCACAACTGCGCCAATCACAGAGAAATCCGTCTTCTCAGCACTGCAAGATCTTTTATGCATTTAGCTTGAACACCGAAAACATTTGATTAAGAGTCTAATTGGTCCCTATCAGTGCAGTCTTAAGCCAGGAAAGTTCACATTTAATCAAAAACCAAAAATTTAACACCGATACTCACCCCCTTTATCAATTTTAATGTCGCCTTTGACAGCATTTATAGAGAAGTTCTATACAGAGCCTTGTTTATTTTTGGCATCGCTTCCAAACTCGTGCGTCGCACTGTGGGGCAGAAAGCACCAAAACCCCGTATTAAATCAAAATATGAATTGGTGATAAGAAATCCGTTACTTATTTTTTTGTATAATGAATATTCCAGGAAACACTAAGCTGAATGAATAAAACCGTTCACTCAACGAGACACTTCGCAAGAAATCTATTAGTTGCAGCCATTTAGCCACAGTCATAACGTGTGTGTTTCGCGACTGATTTTTCCTAAAAAAGAATAATTCTAATTCGCATTCCTAATAATGAAGTTATTTTTTGAGTCAAATTTACATGACATTTTTTTACATTTATTTTGAAAGATAGATGAAAATAGTTGTGTATTAAGCTACATTAGGCAGGCAAATAATTTTTTTTATATTAAGTGTATATTCTGCTTTCAATAACTGTAAAAAAATGTTTGCCGATTTCCAAGAAAAAAATAATTAATAAGATGCGTTATAAATAAAAAAAATTAAATTCTCATTATTTTATATATCAATACCATATCTGTCTGTAGGAAATTTGTCCAACGTGTTAAGTTTAACGCGTCAAGAGCTTGTCGATATTATTAGAAGATCAGAAGGGCAAAATATTGATGACCTAATGCAATATTTGACTGAATACGTAAAAAAACAGACGAACAAATTTGATGATACAAGTGCAATGAAAAAGTTGTGTAGTTTTAAGTTCCAGTTTAAAACTCGATGGTTGAAGGTACGTAGAACTAAGGAATACTTTTTGAAGGAGAACAAGATATGGCTTGATTCGTCAATTTTATTTTTTTTGTGCTCCATCAGAGAAAAAAACGTGGCCGTCCAAATACTTCCTTTGAAGACAGTTCTGAGCGCACGAAACAGAAAAAAATAAAAACTTTACGAAACTCAACACCACTTGATGTACTGAGCTATGCCACCCCAATGAGTCTACGAGCAATGGGAAATACACATGCATCAAAAGTGTTAAAAGAAATTACATCAAGCAACAAACAAACAAACAACAACTTCAACAAACCCACTTTCATCAAACAATAATGCTTTGGCGGGTGAAGATACTATTGCAGTGATTGTGTAAGCCAATTTAACTCGACATTAATATCAGGTTATACGTATGAGTGCTCATAAAACATTTCCTTCATACAAAGTCGTTCAAAATGCAAAGAAAGAAGTATGTCCTGAAGAACACAGCATAAAAATATCGGAAATCTCAGCAGAAGTTTCTTTGCAAGCTTTACTCGACCTTACTGTAGAGCGTTTGCTTGCTTCCCAGCATGATGGCTTTGAGTTATTTGGAGATAAAAACTTCGACGATCTTAAATTATACTCAAGAGGGGTTTCGATGGAAGCTCGGGTAATAGCTCCTATAAACAAGCTTTTCATGGTTCTAAAGCCACAGATTCAGCTGTATTCATGACTTGCATTGTCCCACTTCGTCTTATCTGTGGCACTAAAATATTTTGGAAAAATCCTCAGCCTGGTTCTACCAGATATTGCAGACCCTTAAAGATTACATTCGAAAAAAAATGTACAGAAACTTCTTTATCAGAAAAAAAAAACGTGTTGTTGACAAAATAAAAAAGCTGATAGCCACTTCGATTTTCATAAACGGGAAATCATTTGGTTAATCATCTTTTAATTTTTTCTATGGTTGATGGTAAAGTCCTTAATGCGATTACAGATACATCTTCCACTCACAAATGCTATTTATGTGGGGCAACATCCAAACAGTTTAATTGCATAGACGAAATTATAAAACAGGAAGTGAAAATAGAAAATTTGAAGTACGGAATATCTATTTTACATGGCTGGATTGGTTTTTTTTTGAAACAATACTTTACTTATCCTACAAATTACCTCTTAAAAGTAGCAAGCTCGAAAAGAGGATAAACTAATTGTTCAGAAAAATAAAACCCAGATACAAAGAGAGTTTAGGGAGCGCTGTGGATTGATTATTGATACACCTAAACCAGAATTTGGAAATTCCAATGATGAAAATACTGCCAGGCGTTTCTTTCAAAATCCGAAAATCACAGCGGAAATAACCAAAATTGACATCGAATTAATCAAAAAGATGCACACAATATTAGAAGTTGTATCTAGTGGGTGAGCGATTAATGTTGACAAGTTTCGTCAATTTGGCGAAGATACCGCCAGATACTTTGTTCATAAGTATCCCTGGTACAATATGTCCCCAACACTCCAAAAATATTTTGTTCACGGGCATGAAATAATTTCAACTGCCCCTTTACCGATAGGCCAGTTAACTGAAGAGGCCCAAGAGGCCCGAAATAAGGATTTCAAGAGATTTAGAGAACATTATTCTAGAAAAACCAGTCGCGAAGAAACCATTAGAGATGTTCTTAATTGTTTTCTGCTAAGTTCGGACCCACTAATAATTAGCAAGAGAAAATTACCCAAAATGAAACAAAAACGATATCCAAAAGAAGCTCTTGAATTGTTACAATCGTCTTTGGGTCCACAGGGTTGTGACATCGATGTAGAAGACGAAGAAATAACGGATGACGACAACAATGCCTATTATGAATTTCATGACGAGTGAGTGTGCCATAAAGATAGAAGCACCATAGACGCTAAAAAAAAAGTAGCACCACACCCTGAAGTAATGCAAGAAGCAATCCCAGGGTTGGGTTGCCTGAAGATGGGGAGGGTTTAGTCGGTAGACACACCAGGGAATCACGGCCGACCCAGACGGTGCATCATTACAAAAAAAAATATAGATAAATATATGTATGTATATAATATTTCAATTCGAATTTTTTTTTTTTTATTATATTCTTCTATTTTCCTTATATCTCTCTTTGTTACCGTTCGTCTTTCTTTTTTTTCTAATTTACACAAAACAGTTTGTAATGTAATCATTGCACTGCGGTGCAAATTTCATGATAATCGGCCAAATATTTTATTTGATACGCATTTTAAGCGCTTCTTGCCCCACTGTGCGTCGATGCAAGATGACGATGGAGAATACTCACTGCTCCATTCAGGTCGGTAACGTCCTCATCGAGATGTTTGATGTCAAGAAAGGATGGTAGATAAGGAGAAGAACTCAAAGGGTTGACACCGGTGTGTTCGCCAGTATTGAAGTAGAAGGGTTTAATGGTGAGCGAATGGACTACAGCTGCATTTTTCCTTTTAAATTTTTTTGGAAACCCTAGCAATACAATAAAATAGAAACTGTCATCATAAGTTAGACTCCGTGTATTGTTCGTTTTTATTCCCAATAATTCGTAGTTATGTTTTTATTAAGGGAAAAACTGAATGCTGATACTGAAATGGTAAATGATTAGGAGGCAACCACACCTCGACATCTTCTTAAGGACGATCTTGCAGAAAATGTATACAATGCCGATGAAAATGGTCTACTTTACCGTGCCTTTCCAAATGACACAATGGCCTTACAAGGTGAAAATCTGACTGGTGGCAAAAAGCAAAAACACAGACTTATGTTGTTGGTAAAAATGGACGAGTCGGATAAGAAAATGTTCGCAACTGGTTGTGCGAAGCAGCCACACTCATTTAGGGGAAAAAGTATTCCTATCAAATATTTCTGGAATAAGAAATCCTGGATGACGAGTGTTATTTGGAGAGAAATATTAGTTGATTAGAACAAAATATTGCAAAAAGAAAAAGGAAAGGTTCTTTTTGCGGATAATGCAGCGGATAATGCATGCAAATAAGCTTTTAGACGGCACACATCTTTCAAACATAACATGCCATTTTTTGCCCCCAAATACTTACTTACTTGCTAAGGTGGCGCTACAGTCTGGGGTGGACCTGAGCTTCAACCAACAAAGCTCTCCAGCCAGCATGGTTACGAGCCAGCTACCTCCAGTTGCGCACGCCAAGTTGGTTGAGGTCCACCTCCACTTTTTTGCGCCACCTACCGCGAGGTCCTCCTCTACTGCGCCGTCCATCCGGGGTGGATTCGAAAACTTTCTTGGCGGCGGAACGTTAGGCTCCATCCGCTCTAAATGACTCAGTCACTGTATGCCTTCTTAGCTCATGGAAACAACGATTGCCAAGAGTAATTCTTCGTGTGATTTCCCTACTGATGTCATTTGCGGAGTTCACTATAAAGCCTAGGTAGACAAAATCCTTTACTACATCAAAATGATATCTCTCTATTGTAATTTTCTGTCCAAGACGCCGATGTTGGGTGTCCTTTTTTGTAGACAGCATATATTTTGTTTTGCTTTCATTGACCGCTAGACCCATCTTTGCTGCCTCGATCTCAATACAATACTACTGGGCAATGCCCCATTGCCGCCCCGCTGAGTTCTTCCGATTATGTTAATGTCATCGGCATAAGCGAGTAGTTGTACAGACTTGTAAAAGATTGTACCTTCGTTGTTAGCTTGTGAGTTTCGTACAATTCTCTCAAGTACTATGCTAAAGTAGTAGCGCATCACCTTGTCTAAGACCTTTCCTGACATCGAACGGTTCGGTGATGTTCTTACCGACTTTGATGGAGCAGCGAGAGTTCTCCATCGTCGTTCTGCAGAGACGGACGAGCTTGGCAGGGATGTCAAAACTAGACATGGCTCTGTATAACTGGTCTCTATACACGCTATCATAGGCAAAGCAGGCCCCCAAATACAGCATCATTAATTCAGCCTTTAGATCAATGCATGATCCACTGTTTTGAAGTTAACTAAAGGCGAACATTAGTACGCCGACAGCTTTAAGCTTTAGAAAGAGGGCAAACATTACGCGAATTTTCAAAAATTGTAAACATTTTGGAGGATCTAAAAATAGTCAAACGTTCTTGGTGGTTAGTATCCCCAACAACAATTAAACACTATTTTCGGAAATCTGGCTTTAGCATCTTAAGTCCAGAATCTAAATCTGATGAAGTGATGGTCGAATTACCTATGCCAATTGAGAACTTTGAACAATACGTTGACTGCGAATTCAACATCGAATGCTATGGGGAGTTCACAGCAGAAAATATATTAGAGGAAGTTGAAATATCTTCATGCATCCTGGAAGACACTGAAGGAGAAGGCAAATCAGTCCCTTGTCAACCACTTCCATCACAAAGAGAAGGGAGTTTCGTAATTGCTACATTGCGGCTTTACTTTGAAGTTGAAAATGGAAGTACGTTGATGTCATCGAAAACCATTTTTAAAAAAATGTATTTTCGAATATGATAACAAACAAAAATATCTGTGACTACTATTACTCTTAAATCTTCCTTTAACATTAACGTTTCTTTGTTCGTATGGTTTTATGTACATATGTATTTGTATGTACGGAAATTAAGTAATCTTTTTTATTGATTTTATTAATTTATTTTATTTCATTTTTGTTATGAAGTACATACATAAAGTTTGTTTGCTATTTTTCTAAACTTTAAAACAATAAAAATTATTTGAAAGATTTTGTATTATTTTTTTTTTTTGGTACAGTACAAGAAAATGTGAATATCGGATAGAAGCACAACCCGCTTATAGTCACAAATTTGTGTTGCCCGCTTCATGTGACAATAATCGAATGTATACGTTACTTTTGATCTGACTACCCGTTACAAAGATATAGTTAGTCGTTTATTTTCGTTACTGCAGTACAATGCGTATGAGTAACGTTTTAAAGGTATTGGTATGATATGGTATGTAACATATATCAATTATTATATCAAAACAGATGCACAGACGCATAACAATGAATGAAGCAGGCAACTTCAAGAAACTTCCCCAGTTGTCAGTGTATAGGTACCATGCAAAGTTAAACGGCGCACTTTTCCATATTAAATTGTTACATATGAAGAACGGCGGGAAGTTTTATTTGCATTCACAATCTAAAGCACACACTAACAGAATCATGCAAAAGTAACGATGGCATGTCAATAACGATATTTATTTGAAAGTAACGAAACATTACTTCGATTTTCATGGAATACCCGCTACTAAGTAATGAATACATACAGTTTGCTACAACACTAGAATAGACAGTGAGCGGGTACAACTTCGAGGTAGTAAGGGACTCTGTCTACCTTGGCTCTGCTGTTACTTCTGAAAACGAAATCAGCTCAGAAATCAAACGAAGAATAACTCTTGCCAGTCGCTGTGCTGAGTAGGCAATTCAGTAGTAAAGCATTGTCCTGAAGAACTAAGAAGATCCCACTCCTACTTTACGGCACAAGCATGGACTTTATTGAAGGCCAGGGCCCGCAGTGTTTTCGAACCTAACGTGGTGGAACGATGCAGTAGAGACGAGCGCACAAAAAATAGTAACAAACCCGTGCTTCCCAACATAAAGTACATGTTAATCGTTTGTGTAATTAGCTTAAAAAGATGATAGCAGAAACAGGTTATAATTACCCGCTTTGGAAAGTTATAAAAAAGAAATAGAGGCGCTTGCCGAAGCACATGTCCTATGTGTTGGCTCAGTAAAAATCTACACAGAGGAATCTATCCATTTTGGAACCATCCATGGACTATTGCTGAATTCTCCCTCTTACAAGAATTTAACCAAGATGAGATGACAATAGTGATGGTGTCCAGAGCCGGTATTTTTAAAGTAGAGAATGGTTTTGGATTGTAAAAGTTTAACCTCTCGATTTAATGCTGAACCACATGCATCTGGAATACATTACCTTGCTAGAAATTTTCTATCTCAGTGTAACCCACAATTGTTGAAGAGCAATGTGAGCCATATACGTAGGGACTAACAAAAGTTCGCTTAGTTGGTTGAACAATAAAACACAAAAATAATTTTAACTTTAGATATTTAATCTTCATCTTTTTTTAATTTCTCCACATAATTGCCATTTATTTGAATACATTCAAAAATCAAAATCCTCTTTTTGGAGCTTTTCTATTCCGACATTGACTGCATTAATAATCTTCTCATTAAATGTGAAGATTTTTCCCCTCAAATCTTTTTTACTCGTATTCTCGGAAACAGCCAAAAGTCACACGGGCGGCGCTAGATCCGGAGAATAAGGTGCTGGGCGAATTTCATTCATCCCCGAGAGCGCAAGAAAGTTGTTGGTTTTTTCAGCAGTGTGCGCAGACGCATTGTCGTGGTGCAGAAAGTAGCGGCGCAGCTCCTCTTTTCGTCGGTGTCCTAGAAAATTTTAGAAAACTTGTGGTAAGCAAGTTTCAGTATACCAATTAGCAGCGACTGTCTGACCAGTTTTAAGCGGGATGACGGCAACCTAGAGGAGAGTAACTCAGATCTGAACCGGCTCAATGATTCGGCTCTTTAAAAAATCCAATGAAGCAGATCTTCGTCACGGGTCTTTACGGATCACAGATCAGTGATACTTTGATACGCTATGAGCCGGAAAGAGTGCGATTCGAAAGAACTTCTTCTTCACGATTCTATACCTGCAGCCACAACATCGTATATGTTGTGCCATGTATTGAACCGACTCCTCCTATATATTTACATACACTTGGCAACAGAACGTTTCCTTCGTCTTTGTCATATGAATCGGTTGAAAAGATCCAGATGGATCTTATGTTCTGATGTTCTGTACGCTCTCAACAGATCAGAGATCCATATCCGTACAGTGATACATACAGTGCAACTGCCACAACAGAATACAAGAACAACACAATTGCCTGTAGACGTGCGCTGGCTCAATTGCATGGATATGCAATTGCATGGATGTACAAACATCGCTAAAGCAATAATACACTACACACTGTTCATCCCTTATTCAGTAGTATATTCTTTTGTAGTAGTCAGCAAGCATCAAAGTCTGCGCTGCCTCAATTGTGCGTGTATGTTTGCTAAGCTTTTTGTTGCTCTTGTGTTGCATTGGCACTATGTACCAATGTATCGATATGGATCTCTGATATGTTGAGAGGGTACAGAACAAAAGATCCGTCTAGATCTTTTGAGCCGATTTAAAGATCCGGACCTTTGGAAAGAGAGAGATCCGGTGAGTGGCCTCATTCAAAAGATGCACATATCCCATCTCTACGGCGACTATTTTTCGCCCTGGTGAAGTACATCGACATCATAACTTTTGTCGCTTACTTTTGTTGTTTGGCCTTTACTGGAGGATTTTAACCATGGACTACTGTTTGGTTTCCGGGTCGTACTTGTTAAACCAAGATTCATCACCTGTAACGATCTTATTGAAGCATCTTCACTCTCCATTTTCGAACTTATCCAGGAAATATTGAGCAAAACGAACACGAGCCTCTTTTTGCTCTCCATTCAAAATGTTTGGAACCCATCGAGCTGACTTCTTCGAATATTTCAGGTGATAATTTGAAATTCGTGACACAGCCATGACATTCAAGCCGAGTTCATCCGCTATAATCTCCTGTGTCATCCTGGCATCTTCGTCAATGTAAGCCTTCACCAGAGCTACATTTGTACCGTCGGTCGAGAATTTGGGCCGACCTTAACGAGATTCGTCCTCCACAGAAAAATGGCCAGTCTGGAATCTTCGAAAGCACTTTGAAATAGTAACAAGAGGTGGTGCATTTATTCCGTATGCATTTTGGCATTCGTGCAGAATTTTGACTGGCGTGAGTTTACGTCGAAATCCGAAGAGAATGGCAAAATGATTTCTTCCTATGTTGGCGGTGGAACTTCAACCGAGCTTACGTCACTAATTTTTCTCTTTCTCCATTTTTACTTATTGTTCTGAAATTTGGAAATAAATATTGTTAGATTATAAGCTACAGAAATAAATTTTTTTTCTTTTTTCAAAATTTACTAAATTGACACCTACTAAGCGAACTTTTGTTAGTCCGACCGTAGGTTTATCGGATTGGTGTTATGAATTTGTAATGACTTCTTAAGAGCTTACTACTTCGATAGGGAGAAGCTCTAGCAGCGTTTTAGAATTTTTTTTTTTTTTTTCAAATCTTCAGGGAAAATCTGAGTGCAGTCAAAGGCCTCCACGCCACTCTCATTTCGTTTGGTTAGGCCACGTATCATGACAACAAGATTCTATACTTTGCAGAAAATAGTGAGCCAATGCCCCACAAGCAGCTTCTAATCACTAAAATGTTACCTCGCTTAAGCATCTGTCCTCTTCTTAAGGTTGTTTTGAGTAAATAAACTGATTTAATTACAAAACAATTTGAACAATTACTGTTAAGTAACTAGAATGACCAATAATCCTGGTACTTGCAAATAACACCTGCCACAGTCTGAATTATAACGAAATACCTCAAAATTATTAGGTACAATGAGAAGTATGATACTCTCAAGTTGAGAGCTCGAAGGCATAAGGAAACCTGTAAATAAATAGGACCACTTTCGGATAGGACCTCTCCGAATGCCTACCCACACTAAAATCAAATTGGTTTCGATTTCATTGCCATAAATCCAACATTTCAATATAAGGATGCCTGCCCTGTGTATACATTTGTTCTTCTCTATTTTCAGATAATGAAATCCTCATCGGCTGCTGATCCAGATCGATTATCACGTATCCTCCTCGAAATCACATCCGAATACAAGCTAAGCAAAATCTTCACCTCCGCCGAATTCGATGTACGAAACACGCTCACATCCGCTATCGATACATCCCTGAAGTCGATGTTATCCTTATTCCGCAACAGCTGCATCCAATTCAATCCGCACGTACATTACATGAATGTTAACCCATTAGCGAAGGTCGCCATTGCCACCCTAATGACACGTATCGACGATTACCATTCGCAAAAGGAGCACTCTCCCTTGTATCTAGCAACCGCTGTCATTGCTTTAATGGAAAATCTCAAGCACATTGAGGCGATGGCATTAATCTACATCGAATCCAAGTTCATCGACAAGTTCATCAGGGAACATCTGTTGCGTGCCGAACTGATGGGTACACTCAAAAAGTTCCTTCAAATATGTTGCACCCGCATAAAAAGTTGCCTAATGAGTAAAGGAATCGAATCGGGAGCACTCGAAATCTACACCTACTCACATTGCATCGATGTGATGCTGAAACATAAGCTCGTTTGGTCCGAATTCAATTTGCTTTGCGATGGCGATGAACAGGATGAATCCTCCACCGCTGACACACAACTGCTAAATAATGTTCTTAATATGCTGTTTGCAGCAGTAACTCAATCGATGGGCAATACGATCTTCTACAAAAAGTACAAGGCACAGTTGTTGCTGCCCTCAACGACAGTGTCTACGCCTCATCCACAGACCGTGTCAGTCTTCCAAAAGGCAATTTTCATCGCCAAACTGATTGAAACGAAACTCGATGATAGCGATGACAGTTTGAAAGGAGCTCACATCAAGGGTGCCACAGTGCCAATGGTATACATATGCATTTCGTCCATCGGTCCTCTAAAAAAGGGGTTTCTTCTCACGTATTCATATTTCTTTCTCTCGTCCTTTTCCTCTAGCGAATCCTCAAATCGATTGGAATCTCAATTTTGCGAACAAATCGATTTTATGCATATGCTGTGACCCCATTGGAGATCTACCATCAGGGTGGGGGTAGTTCGCCTGCCGCAGGCGGCTATGAGAGTCATATTAAAAGTTTGAATGGAAAACTACCCTCGATTCCGGTTGAACACCTCAGTGATGTTGATGTTTTGCAAAAATTTGTAAAGAGGTAAGTCGAACTGGGGTTTTGGAATGCCGACGGCGAGGGGGTAGAAATCTGAGAAAGCTCAAGTTTGTGTTCCAGATTTGCTCCCTTCGGCTCGGCATGTGGGAGTGGGGGCAAGAAAAAAACTTTTATTTTCTCTGGTCAACTTGAGGCGTTGTGTTTTTGGCTGAGATTCAAGTGCAAATATTTGATAATCATTGGATCGAGTGGGGCGGCGCCAAACTATTTGTGGCTGACATTACAGTCCAATTGACTCCTATTGTCTCTGAGTGGACAAACATAATGGAGGGAGGACATGCTTCCCACTGAAAAGTGTAAACAGTGACGACAAATTTTGGGGCAACAGGTAATAGGTTGAGTGGTGGGACACATCTAAATTTGAATTGTTGGACGGTGGGGATAGGTATACTTCAGATGGCCTTGAAAGGAATTATTTTCACTCAATGGATTCACGTTCCGCCACCTTTGATGAACCAAGATTAATGATTATTTGTTTTTCTTTTGATGTGTACTTTGACCTTAAGCGGTGATTAATTGAACTTTGTTAGAGGGTAGTAAGGATGCTGTTTGCGAGGTGAATAACCTCCCACAGTGGGTGATTAATTCGGGTATTATTAGTTCGTAACATGCCGTTTGAAAAATTTGATTTGTTGAAGAAATACATGATGTTCTTGTGAAGTTATAATGGATGCTTAAGAAAAAATGTTTAAAGACACTTTGCCCTACGTTGACATCGCCAATAATAATGACAAATGAGCAGTAAGTGCCCTGAAATAAATCCACTGCAAAATATCACCCCTATCGTGGAATCCGTCGGAATTGAGTTTCACTTCACCTATTCCATTCCCTTTCACTTTCTACTGCTATCGTGGAATCCGCCGAGAACGTCTCCTTATCGACATTCATTGGGGAAAGGTTGTTTCGCTGTCAAACAGCTGTCTTTTATTTGTCAATAAAAATTTGTGCAGCTACATTCGTTTTTTCTCCTGAATATTAATTTTTTTTTTTTCCAGAAGAACCATTGGTGCCTTCTTTTTATCCTGGAATTTGGATGAACAATGTTGGGCAGCTTGTGGAATTAACTTATCAGTGTCTAAATGTGTCGCCTTTGTGCAGTTTGAGGTTCGTCTGGGAGATGGTCCAAAGAAGGAGCTGTGACCGGTTGTGCTTCTTCTGGCGGGCCAAAATACGAAGCTCCTTCAACCCCCTCAGCCGACTCCCTCAGTTGAATGAGAGCAACTACTTCCTCCTCATCAGCTGTGAACTGTTGAATTTTATATGGGCCACCACCAGTTGCTGATATCTGCTTGTTGTTGTATGCGAGTTTATTCTTCAGATACGTCGCTCTAAACCTGAAATATTTTACAAAACAATTGGTACCATGTATTATGTGATGTTAGAATCTCTTCCTTCTTCCACTCGCTTACTTCTTTTGCTCGTGGGCTATATTTGTTCAGCTCAAGCCGAAGATCGTCCCAAAACTTTTTCACCTGTTCTGGTGGCCTTTTCGTCATATTTTTCGCAATGTCTGGTGATTCTTTTAATTTCACTTATATTTTTGCAAACAAAGAAGACGACGTGCAGCAGCCAAGCCAGAAATCCGCAATGATTTTGATGCGGGTGAAAAATGCCATTTTATTCGGGAAAAATCCGATTCGAACGTTTTCCGCGATACAGTGTAACTGATTCATATTACCGACACGGGAAACTTTGCGGATTTGACGATGTCGAAATATTTTTTTCGGTGAATAATTCCCCCCGGCGGATTCCACGATAGGGGTGTATGTTTTCAACAGATTCGCTTCATTTACTTTAGCTAGCCGACGTCTGCGCTGTGAAGTATCTTACGAGTACCTAGAAAACCGTTTTTATAGTGTTTATCGTTATAGTTTTATAGTCTTGGCTCCTTTATTTGCCACCTCTGGTGTTGTATAAGGCAAGCATCTAGGTCCTCTTCTCCCCATCCTAACTAGATTAGATTAGATTTTTCATTTTTATCCATTACCTCGTATTGAAGAAATCTTCGCGTCTTTAGAGGGAGGTAAATTATTCACCTTCTTCTTCTTCCTTTTATCAGCGAGGCTATGATCCGAAAACAAGGGATCACAGCCCTCCCACTTCACCGCATTTCTACTGATCCGCCTGTGGGGTTCGCCTATTTGACCTCAGAAAATATCGGCAGGCCTGCCGATTTTGGATCACTCGGTTACTGAGGCCAATGAAATGCCGATGTCGTCGCATTTGTCTGATCCAGGCGTTTATAGGCCTGCCTTTCCTACATCGCGATGTCTTTGGAACGTGCATAGATATTGCCTTTTTAACAGGGTTCAAATGATCTCTTCTTTGAACGTGGCAATACCAGCTGAGCCGGTCGCGCTCTAATTTTTGTACGATGGTTTCCTTGATGTGAAAGCTTCCACGGATCTTCGAACTTCTTATTCGATCAAGCTTGGTCACTCCTGCTGTCATGCGAAGCATCTTCATCTCAGCTGCCGTTAATTTACTCTCATACTTTTTGTACATCGTCCAACATTGTGAACCGTATGTGAGCGCTGGACGTACAACTGCGGTGTAGAGCCTTCCTTTCAACTTAGGGGGCATTTTTCTGTCACAGAAGATAGCGGAGTTTTCTCGCCACTTCATCCACCCTACGCTTACACGATGATTGATATCGTCATCACAAGTTGCTTTGCTATTGATCATAGATCCCAGATATTTGAACTTTTCGCACTTGGGAAGCACTGTTCCATTCAAATAAATGTCTGGAATAGGCCTGAGTGGATTAGAGAACGGGCATCACAAGTACTCTGTCTTTTTTGAACTAATGCGATACCCATTTCCCTCCAAAACGTCCACCCACACATCAAGTGCTCGTTGCAGGGATGTAGGATCCTCACTTATGATGGCTCCATCGTCAGCAAAGAATAACTGATGTACCTTGGGGTCCATCACTTTACCTTCAAGCAGATAATCTAGGACTGTAATAAAGAGCAACGGACTTAAAACGCTTCCCTGGTGCACCCCGACTTTGATTGGGAACTCTTCGGTTACTCCAGCGGGGCATCTTACTCTTGTCTTTGCTCCTTCGTACATGTCCACGATCATCTGTACATAGGTTTCTGGAACCCCTCGATGTCTTAGCGCCACCCATATCAGATCTCGTGGTTGTCTGTCGAATGCCTTTTCAAAGTCAACGAATACAATATGCAAATCCCTTAAGGAATCACGATGTTTTTCCATTATGATCCTTATACTTTGGATTGCATCTGTGGTTGATTTACCCGAGACAAACCCGCACTGATCATCAGATAGCCGTATTATTTTTCGCAGTCGGCCACCTAATACTCGCTCAACGATCTTCATGGTGTGTGACATCAGCTTGATCGAACGGTAGTTATCATAGTTTCGCGTATCACCCTTCCCTTTGTATACAGGGAGAAGGTAACTTTCCCTCCATTGATTCGGCATTGGATCACCTCTCACGAATTTGGAGATGAGAATTCTGAGCCATCTGAACCCGATGTCTCCCATCTTTTTCCAGAACTCAGAGGGTATCTCGTCTGGCCCAACCGCTTTTCGTTTTTTGGAGTATTTGACCGCCTCACTAACTTCTTCGACTGTAATGTCGGGTGTTTCTTCACAGTTAGAAGTGGCTCTTGGAAAGTATAGCCGGGGAAACTGTTCATTTAAAAGCTCTTCACAATACTGCCGCCACCTCTGCAGAATTTTGTCGTCATCCACAAGAAGCAGGCCATGAGCATTGCTAATGAACTTTGGCGAACGAATCTCCTGAGCATTCTTCCTTCTTTGGGCGGCTATTTTGAAGATAGTGGCGCTCTTGTTCATATTGTGTCTTCGCAGCTCCTGGATAGCCTGGTTTGCATCAGCAACCGGGGAAAATATTTTCTCCAGCTCCCGATACAGGCCCTCCGTACTCTCTGCTTGAAGCTGGGCGCACTTCTTCTTCGCTTTTTTCTTGCAGCATCTGTATTCCATTTCGAGGCGAGCTTTTTCGTCATTATTATTAGAGGGGCACTTTGACAGATTTTTCATTTTTATATTGTACTAAAATATTTACAAAATCTAAATCAAACAAAAATTAGTTAGCATTGGCATTGCCGTCTGCCTGGTTGACAAAAAGTAAAACATTATATTAATTGTAGCCTAATAGCACAGTGATGATTTAATTCGTTATTTTCCTTATTTCATTTACAATTTTTTCAGAAGTTTTCATCCAAGACCCTCTCTCTGTATTGTAAAGCAATTTTGCAGTACCTGGTTAGTACTGTGACATCAATCTCATTGAGGATTTGCAAGACTTGGTTTTCCGACAAGAAATCATTTCCAAACACAGATCTCCTTGTTTCTCGCAAAATTGGGCACCAGCCAAGAAAATGAAACGTATCCTCTCTCTCTGACAAATTGCACAGCTGCAGAATAGCGGTAGGTCGTCCCTGTGGGATATGTAATTCAGTTTCAGGAGCTCTCCACGTAGTTTTAGGACCATTGCTATTTCTTCTATGCTGTACTCATCCCGGAAGTAATTATTCAGCTCCAAATTGTGGCATAACCGACTGTAGACTGCTCTATGGCGTGACCCTGCTGCCTCTTCCAGAAATCTTTCTCTGATCTGCTCATCCACACGCGCGATCAATTGGTAAAGTTTTGGATTCCAACTCCTCGCATCCTCCATACTAAGCTCCATTCTACATCCACTAGCTAGCCCCAGCCACTCTTTGTACCATCCAGTTTTATTTCGTATAGATTGTAAAGCCGCTTTCTTTGGTAGTCTATAGTCCAGCTTTTTCCCCCGTCTCAAATTGTCTTCCTCCCCATACCTGTGCAGCGTAGAAGAGAATGGATTTCGAAACTGATTGAAAAACTTTATATTTGCTGCTATGAGCTATACGAGGGCAAGGTGAAAAGTTCTCGGCCTGACGCAGAGATAGCGTTCCAATCAGCAAAAATGTATGTTTCCTGCCTGGGTGCACTTCTCATTAGTTCGTACGACAAGTTTCAACTTGTTCTCTCAAGTAGTTTGTTTACACGAATTTTTGCAGTAGACGTCTTGCGTGTTTTTCGTTAAAATGGATAAACCTAAATATCGTGCGGTCATAAAATTCTTCGTTTTGGATGGGTTAACCCCTAAGGTTTACGGGGACTCTGCTCCTTCCATCTCAACCGTTAAAAAGTGGGCAGCTGAATTTAAACGTGGTCGCACGTCCCTCGAAGATGACCCACATGAAGGACGGCCGAAAACCGCAACCACACCCGAAACCATCGAAAAAGTGCATGATATCGTGTTGAACGATAATGATATCGTGTTGAACGATAGGCAAGTGAAGGTGAGTGAGATAGCTGAGGCTGTGTGTATATCGGGAGAGAGGGTGCGAAACATCTTGAACAAAAACTTG
Source organism: Brachypalpus laphriformis (assembly GCA_945910035.1). Classification (NCBI taxonomy): domain Eukaryota; kingdom Metazoa; phylum Arthropoda; class Insecta; order Diptera; family Syrphidae; genus Brachypalpus; species Brachypalpus laphriformis. The sequence goes on from OX246754.1 coordinate 288,398,261, forward strand.
GGGATGCGAAAGCTCTGCGCAAGATGGGTGCCGCATTTGCTAAATGCCGATCAAAAGCAAATGCGCAAACGATTTTCGCGGCAATCATTGGACCGACTCAATAGGGATCCGATCAATTTTGTGCGGCGATTTGTCACCATGGATGAGACATGGGTCCACCACTACACGCCAGAAACGAAACAGCAGTCGAAGCAGTGGATGGAAGCCGGTGGCTCAGCGCCAAAGAAAGCGAAGTCGATCGCATCTGCCGGAAAGGTCATGGCCAGTGTGTTTTGGGATGCGAAAGGGATTCTGTTAATTGATTTCCTTGAGAAAGGCAGAACACTTACAGGCGAATATTACTCGAACCTTCTTGACCAGCTGGATGCCAAAATTCGCGAGAAGAGGACTACGTGCTTGAACAAGAAAAAAAAATTATCTTTCACCAGGACAATGCACCTGTACACAAGTGTGCGTTGGCGATGGGAAAACTGCGCGATTTGGGGTACGGTTTTCTCGGCCATCCCCCTATTCACCTGATTTGGCACTCTCAGACTTCCATCTGTTCCCAAACTTGAAGAAATTTGTTTCAGGGAAGTGCTTCGCATCCAATGCAGAAGTTGAGAGGCCCGTAGATGAACATTTTCACAGCTTTTCAGACTCTCACTTCCGAGAAGGAATACTGATGTTGGAGAAACGCTGGACTAAGTGTGTTGAAGTCAAGGGAGATTATGTAGAAAAATAAAATCATTTTTTTAGCTGAAAATCGCAGTCAGGCCGAGAACTTTTCACCTTGCCCTCGTATATTTGTTGGTGAAACATTTTCTCCGGGCAACGTTGATGGGTATTTTCGACTTCGACAATTTCTCTTTAAGGTGCCTTTCCATGTTGAGATTTCTTGTAAAATACACTCCAAGGTACTTATACTCTTTTACCACTTGGATAGTTTCCCCACTATTCTAACTATAAACGTTCTTGAGAGCGTCTTTAAACACTCCTCCCCCTCCACGCTAGCGATACCAAATTTTGCTAAGCCATATCTTCACCCGAATACTACGTACATATAGTTATAGTCTCCTTTAACAAGACATTAATAGTTTTTCGAGTTGGTGCCTCAAAAATTACTTAGAGCTCAACATCGCCAAATGCCAATCTATCAGCTTGTCTCGTAGGTACAATCAGTTCCCTCCCCGATTTTACATTCTCTATGGCCACCCTAAATCCCTCGTTCAATCTCTTTGCGACCTTGGCATATTGTACGACAGGAAGCAAAATTTCCGCTCGCATATTAATGAGATCATCCCTAAAGCCATCTCATCACTTGCTTTTGTCAAACGGTAGTCCAAAGAATTCTCCCACTCTTACGTGACCAGATCCCTTTGCATTAGTTTTCTTCACCCCTCTTCGACTACGCCAGTCGGGCGTGGTCCTCCTTTCAACGAGTTCATGTATCCAGAATCGAGAGCATTCAACGTCGTCGTTTTCTGCGAATTGGTCTAATAACTTCATTAACTTGCACGCCCTTGAGGACCACAGGGCCAATCTTCTGCATCCGTAATCTTTGAAATAAGCTGAGATTTGTAATCCCTCTTAATCCACAACAGATAGCGATTCTTTGGAAAGTATTGACTGCTCAAAACATGAGACAGTGGAACAACAACTAAGTTCGTGATGAAGTGCATGCTTTCTCTATACATATACTCTTACTTGTGCTTGTTGTTTAGAGTTTTGATTCCAGGCTTGGTAATGTGGGTTAACATTCTACGATACCAAGATGTAATTGTTATCGAAATCGACGCTATTCTTGGCTTAAGGGCTGAACACACGTTAAAGACTTTTTGTTACCATATCCGGGCGGCGTGGCGTAAGTGGTTAGTGTGTCGGATCACTGCGCGTGAGGTTCCAAGATCGAATCTCAGAAAACACCAAAAAGTCTTTTCATGGTCCCACCTCTCGCGAGAGTCTGACAAACATCCGTGAGTATTGTTGTCTCGAAAAAGCTTCTCAAAACAAATTGTCCTTCGGATACGGCACTAAACTTTTGGTCCCATCCATTCGTGTGAAAAATATAACGCATACCACAACATGAGTGATTGCGAGAAGCTAGGCCCTGGCACTTAAAGAGCTGTTGCGCCAAATATTTTTATTTTGTTTACCATATCCGGATGTAATAGATTCCATTTTTGAGTTATCAGTGACGAAGGAGCTGATGTGATCACCAATCAGACTATTTGATCACCAGTCTTCCGTGCTGGGAAATGGAATAGGTATGTTCATATTGGAATCATAATAGGGGGTGATGTGTCCTGATGCTGTCGTTAAAACTGTAGAGTTGTATCTCCCTAATTTCTGTAACGTGGCAAGTATCACCGCATGTCCATACGTGGTCTGCGGATTCTCATGACCTGAAAGCTGCTTTTGCTACAGAGCCTTTGAGGTAGAAGGACTAGAGAGCCATAGAAGATGATTGGTCTATTGATTGCAGTCTACATTCAATTTAGGATGTACGGTTGCATTCCTCATCTTATCCCGCAGGTCCTTGTACCGACGCGGCGTTAAAAGCGTTTAATCCTTTTTTCATTCTCTCTTCAGCATTTACACACACATACATAAATACTTACTCCATGTTGACACTATCGAATGCCTTCTCAAAATCGATAACCAGCAGGTGAAGTGGTGGTCGATATTCAACGCACTATTCGATGATGATCCGCAGGGTGTTGATGTGGTCGACACATGGCGATCCGAAGCGGATACCTTCTTGTTCGGCATCGAATGTGTCTTCGAGATGTTGCTTGATAAGCTAATATCTTAGCCTCAGCAGGCAACACGCAGATACCCCTCCAGTATTCGCACTGCATTAAATTTCCTTTCTTATGAAGCTTGACGATCATTCATTTCTTCCGATCGTCAGGAAGTCTCTCGGCTTCCCAAATTCTCTCTTTAAAAAGAAGCACCACGTAGCTCAACCGATGATTTTAGCGCTGCTCGTAGCCCCCTGGCAACCATGGCTTCTTTGAAATCCATGAAAAGAGATTCAACTTAAAATTCGTTCGTCCTTTATCACACTTGTATGTACAATACATGCCAATTAAGTACATCGTCTTTAGTTCTATAGGGTCGCTATAGAACAAGAACTCCAATCAATGGGTATGCCTTCATCCTTCTTTACCTAGAAGGTGACTTGCTACACGCAATTTTCTAAGACATCACTTCCGCATTTGAAAAGCACGACTGCCAGGCCATCGGAGCGAAACTCTGCTATTTTTCGGGTTCTTTATTGCTGTATCGATCTTGGGCTTTGGTTGTATTCTTGATCTATGTATCTTTCTCTCTACCTGCTGTCCATGTAAGACCTCCTGGAAAGTCTGCCTAAGTACATCTAAAATTCTCGGTGGCTTGACGACTTGACATTAATTGCTGTTTCGAAGAGTTTCCGTTCGCATTTGAAACGTACTGTCAGTTTATGTAGTCTTTATATCTTTGGCATCTTCTTTCCTATTCCTCCAAACGATAGTCCAAGGTGGTCTCGGCTACCTCCTTGATGAGGGTACGATACTGGTTTCACCTGTTCTTCTCGTGTGGTAAGACCTGTTCTTTACGGTCATCCACTGAAGTAGTTTTTCTTATCGATTTTTGGCCTTGTATTTCCCGTGTACTATTTCCAGATGAACATCCTGGTCGGAGATAAAAATATTCCTCCTTGATAGCACCTAAGTGGGAAATTTTTCGACCCTTGCGCTTAATTGCAACTTAATATTAAATGGTTAAATGAATGAATGAATTAGTACGGAGGGATAAAGACGAGTTTATCCCAATCACTCAGACACACAGCGGTACAATGTACTTAAACTGCTGGTAATCACATAGTCAAATTTCTTCGTACTCTTGGTGAATCGTTTCGACCAGCGGAAGAGATTGGATTGAAGCCATTCCCATAACATCAAAACTCAAGATACGCATTTTAGGCAGAACGCTGGCTGACAAAATGCTCCGTTGTATCCTCGCTTTCGAAGCATGCTCACACATACATTATGTTCTGTGATTGGTCCAGCCGTAGTTCTACAGTCATGCCTACTCAAATTGAGAAGAAATTTTGCAATACTACTATCAGGCAACTTAATGTTTCTTCACCAATTAGTAAACTAACATAAGAGCTACCAAATTGGGCATTTTAACTTGTTGCCATCAACAACTAAATCATCCAGCTAACAAGACAGTATGTATGCCTGTCACGAACAGCCCTAAATGCTCTCACATTTCATTCACAGAACAATTACACAACTGTCCCCGGGCTACCCCACTCCATTGTACAAGTGGCATATAACTCAACTTCTATAATACCTTCCCAAATGTCTAATCCTTATGGTGGATTTCTTCTACATGCATAGAGTCATACTTATGTATATGGGTTTTCGCAATTAGTAATAAATCGCAATAAATCAGCATTTTATCACTTTCATTTGCATGTCCATGTGCAACATCCGATTAAACCTAAACTCTCCTCTGTTCCACTGCGTTGGGCTGTCTTCAGCACAAACGACGACGGTAGCAGAGTATCAAACGTATCATCTAGCCTTTGGCAAAAACTTCATCATCATCGTCGTCCTCGATGTTGCCATGGATAACAAATTACTCGTCTGGCTACAGCGGGGCCTTATAGAATCCTTGAAAATTTGTATATATGTTTGTCTAGCCTTAACGCCAGCAACACACATTTTATATGTACATCTCTCCATGCCGAAATGAACACAGTAACTTAGCATATCACACACACAAAATAGCTGCGGGAAATTCGCCACATCGAGACACTTAACAAACTAAATTCCACCACCACTACCGTCACCGTCACTGTCATCATCCAAAAGTTATTACATTAAGCCGGACGAAAATTCCATCGTTAGTCTAGTGCCGCCGTCTGCCCTCTTATTGTAATTTAGATACGTTCGCCTCACGTGTATGTGTGTACAGGACACCCGGGGTATGAGGGATAAATAATAAGTCTACGGAGGCTATGTCTCTCTCGTTAACCAACCAATCTCTATCTCATTTGCAGGTTATCAATTTTTGGCTTCACAACACGACAACAATTCGAGGAGTACTTTATGACATTTCTGCTGCTAATCAATAAAGTTTACGATGAGAATATGGTCGACGTGCAGGAGCAGTTTCAAATTAAAAGCGTTTGTTTGGAAGCGATCCTCGAACTTTTAATTACGTACAAAACTTTTCCGATTGTGGGCAGTAAACTTTCATATTTTCATCATACAACTCGATGGTCTCGTATTAATTGCGATAGTATTAGGTGAGTAGTACACGTACACATAATATTATGTTCATGACATTGCCGCGACGGCCGGCCGTTGGCGCTACGCTGCGCTCCTCCTGAAAGGATTGAAATTAATAGCACTTACAATTTTCTCGCCCTCGCACTCGGTCCTGGTGGTGCGATTTTCGTGATTCGAATTTGTTATTAACGAGAGGAGAGGATGGGGTTTTAGTATGATGCAATGCAAATAGGGAAAATTGAAAAATTGGAATATCTGCAGGCTATGTACGTTGCACAAGAGCCCTGGAGCCATTTCGGGGTAAATATTAAAACTATTGATGAGCATGTTGAATGGGGTGGAATAACTCACTTCGGCAATTAAATGTTTTGTGTAGTATTTCTGAACTTTTTAGGTCCGGGCAGGTGTATGATACTAGAAGAGAATAGTATTTGCAGAGCTAAAATGAAGTGGAGATACTTTTTTGAATTTCATTTTAAAAATGTATAAAGGTTGTGTTTTTTTTTTGATTAAATAGACTTTACGATAAGGATAACTGTCAAACTGAACTGTCATTCTGGCCGCTCTTATTGACATTTATGGTCAGTATAGTCTGGGAAATCATCACGAACAACGCTGTTAAATTATCCAAATTTAGTTTGAAAGTTGTTCGTCGATTCGATTCGAAACTTATAAACGACTTGATTCGGCTTCTTCGACAAAATGGACCATCTGAGCAAGTCATCCGTCGAACTGTGGATAGACTTTGTACCATGTACTCTAAACGACGCAGAAACACAAGCACATCACAGAAAAGTGCGTGGGAATGGCACGTTTTCCCGCTGTACAGAATCCCGCATGGAAAATGACAACATTTTAAGAACTCTTTAGCACAAAATCCCGCCTGCAGAACACTGACAAAAATCCCACTGTGAGGCCGAAGGCCGCCCGGTGTAGGAGTTGAAGAATGTCCTAAAGTGTGAAATTCTGTAACTCGCGAAGAGGGCCACCTGAATACTGTTTAATTCGCCTCAAATTTTAGTTTATTCAACTTTTGCACTAAACTCATGGTTAAGGGTGGGTATACGTTCTACTCACACACACATGAATAATATTTCCATTAGCCGTTCGCCTCGAAGCTACCCAACAGTGGTCAAGAAAAAATTTGGCCACGCTTTCATTTTGAATAAATTCAAATTCTCTCCCGAAAACACGGACTACACCATCCCACGTCTAAACTCTGACAAGAACTTCCTCGTCACCATCCCCTCCAGATCACTCTGGAATGATGATGCATTTTTAGAAGATGGGTCAATCCACTTCTTCACTGATGGCTCAAAATCCAAGGACGGAGTTGGTGGAGGTGTTTTCTCTGACAGGCTTAAACTTAAGCTCTCATTCCGTCTACCAAATCATTGTAGCATGTTCCAGGCGGAAGTTTTGGCGGTTAAAGAAGTCTTATCTTGGCTTAAGAAAAACGTTATATCAGCTAGAAATATCCGCATCTTTTCAGACAGCCAAGCAGAAATCAAATCCTTGGAATCGACCTCTATAAATTCCTTAGTAGCTCTAGACTGCCGATCGTCTCTCGTGGAGATGTCTGAGCAGTTCAATATTCACCTGTGTTGGGTGCCGGGGCATAGTGGCATTCCAGGGAATTGTAAGGCCGATGAAATTGCCAGAATAGGAACAACTACACCCATCCTGCTGGATAAAGACACCTTAGTTATACCAATCGCTACTCGCAAACTTAAATTTTAGTTGGGTGTTATCGAGAGTACGAATCTTAGGTGGACAAGTGGACCCACATGTCTAGCGACAAAACAAATTTGGCCGAAGCTCTAAAACGTTCTAAGAATTTAATCTCTCTCAACAGATTGCATATCGGCGCTATAATAGATGTCATCACTGGACGCTGTCTAATAGGCAATCATTCTGCAAGAAGAGGAAGAAACTATTCCTCACCTTCTTTGTTTCTACCCAGCTCTCTTCCGTAGAAGAAAGCTTCACCTAGGAGCCCCCTATTACAACGACATAGGCGACCTGAAAAACATTGATATTAAGAGCCTCCTACGCTTCAGAAGAAGCTCAAAATGGTTTAACGAGTAGGTAGGAGAAACTTTCTCCCATGATCCATGTGGTATCACAATGGACTTATTTTTGGTCTAATTGTGTTGGCGATCCTCTGCTGGCAGCTACTTTAACCTTACCTAACCTAACCTATGGTCGAAATTCGACCGAGGGGAAATAAATAAACATCTTTTTTTTTTCTGCACATCTATGGCACAGTAGCTTGCGAATGCTGTAAGTCTCATCCCCCTCCTTTTATAATAAATACTTAAAAAACGTACGATAAATTTCGTGTTCACGTATTAATATATATTATATCGCCGCTGTACACGAAAGTGTGCAAGAAGATCCAAGTTTATCGATTCGTCGTGGGTCACAGCAATTGGGACATTTTTGAGCAAGGATTTGGCCTACATTCGTATAAGATTCAGCCCGATTGAAAGTCACTAGGCCGTGTTTTTAATAAGCGTACTTGTTTAGTAAGCCAAATTGTCACATATGGAATAAAGCCAATCCAGAAGAGACATTACGGGTGGCAATGGTGTAGTGGTAACGTCGCCAATGGCCACGCTAAAGCCGCAAACATATAAGCAGTTTAGGATCTCGTGAAATATAATGAATCAAAACAAATAATTGCGCTTATTATATATTCAATAATATTTTCTTCCATTGTTTTGGTTTGCGCGAACAAAGAAAACAAATGTCAAATTAAAACAAATGATAGAAATTGTACTATTTTCGCGATCTAGAACCGGCGCTGCAGATCCAAATTAGAAATAGAGACTTGAAGCAGCGCTGCGTGACATGCAGTATTCACATGCAATCGTATATATATAAACTTGTGTATTCTAATTTTCCTAGTTACATGCAGAATTCTGCACGTCTGTTTCAGGCTTAATTGTTCATGGTTTAAATCCTGATGCCAGCAAACATTTAAAGGGTTTTCCAATAGGGACGGACAGATGTTAAAATTGAATAAAACAAGTTGTGTGTGACATATTTTTTTTTTTTTTGTTTTATATAAAAGGGGTCTATCAATGACATTATGTGTGCAATATGACATCGTTCAAATGGCCGCCGCGGATTCGCTGGGTGGCGCGTATCCGAGAGGTCCAATTATCGATGACTAGCGCATAGATCAGGCTGAATTTGAATGATGGCACGGGTTATTTTGACTTTGAGAGCATTAGTCGTTTTCGGCTTATTGGCATAGACTTGCGACTTAAGGAAGCCCTACAAGAAAAAGTCTAACGGGGTCAAATCGCAAGATCTTGTTGGTCAGTTCACGTCGCCTCTGCGTGAGATAACCATGCCCTCAAATCGCTCGTGCAGAATGTCCATTGTGGCATCAGCTGTGTGACCATGACCACATGTCGTTCACATCCATATCATCAAATTTGGACCAAACGATATTGGTTATCATCGATTGGTAGTAATGATGTGCCAACCCGAGTTAATAAACCGGGTTAAACCGAGTTACAGCTAAACCGAGTTAAACCGAGTTACATTTATATCAAATCGAGTTTGAGAAACCGATGGAACGAACCGAATAAAAAACCGCATTCAACCGAGTTGAACACACGGTTGGTTACTAACACATGAATGTACCCGTAACCCGTATATAAAGTCGAGTTGGAAAGGAGTCTATTGTTTCTATACAAACCGAGTTGCACTACCCAGTTCTATACCTATTTGGAATTCGGTTTCTCATGAGACGGTGGCTCCTGTTTTCTCTCCTTGTTGGTTTTTTTTTTTTTAACATAGTTGTGTCAGTTTTCTTGTGTATGCGCTGTTTTGGTGTGTGTTCCGTCGAACCAAGTCAATTGAGTGTATACACACCGAGCGAAACAGAGTTGCAAGCTGATTCACGAATTCGTATTCGGTTTGGTTTTAGTTTCTTATGTGACGGTGGGATAATTTTGTTACAAACCGAGTTAGCCAACCCGGTTTGCAACTCGGTTTGCTTAGATTCCAAATCGTGTTAACTCGGTTTGGTGCATCACTAATTGCTAGCGCTCTCCGTTGATGGTGATGGCAATGCCATCGTCGTTTTCGAAGAAGTATGGATCGGTGATGACGCTGGCCCATAATCCACACCAAACAGCGACTTTCTGCATGCATTGCCACTTTATGGACCTCGTGTGGATTGGCATCGTCCCAAATCCGGCAATTTTGCTTGTTGATATACCCGCTCATTCAAAAATAGGCCTCGTCGCTGAATGAGCGCAACGCGCGCATCGTTGCCACAAGAGCACACCCATTTTGATAATAAAGTTTTATCATTTGCATTTGTTGGTCGACGCTGTAACTTGCCATGGCGATTTGTCTTTAGTATCTGGAAAATAAAAAAACAGGAAAATTAACAACATATAAAACAACATGGCCGCCATGAACTGTCAGAATCTACCCGTCCCTATTGGAAAACCCTTTATATATTTCTCATGAGATATATAAAGTCAGTCCGATCAATTGCGAAAACTTGTATGAACACTACAGCAACGGCATAACACTGGCAGTAGCTTGGTCAAATGGATGGAAAAATTGTTCGCTCTGTTGGATGATTGATATGCCTATGACATGTCGCGAAGAAGATACTGTGATTCAGAAACAAAGACAAAATATAATAAAAATCTCCCCGACAAAATACATTTTAGCAATCTCATTGTAGACAAACAATAACCTTTACCTTTATAATTACAAAAGACACTACCAGCGTTTGGTGGTGCTTGGCGTCCAGCCAGTGCGCCTATACAGTTGGGAAATTGCCATTGCTCATTAAATGGGTGTGCTACAGCTTCCCACTCCTGTGTTTTTGGTACCTATCAAATGCAAATTAAAATATTTTGTACTTACTACGTAATACACATCTTTAAATAGTCGCTGACCAAAGCTTTAAAAATTGCTTTCACTACCTTCGGCATACTGGGCGAGATGGTAGATTGTGGAATGAAGAAAATGTATAACAACGATTTGAAACTAGCACCAGTGGCCAAGTATCGTAGTATGAGCACCAGCCGATCCGATGCAAGTATGCTTAATTTTATATTCGTGACCGCTTTTCTTATGTACGGTGCCACCAAATGCAGCAAATTTGCGAATTGATCAGCCATTATCCGTAAGAAATTCAGATATAATCGAAGTTCTTCGCTACCAAATTCCAGCAACTTTCCAACTTTGCACAAAACCTCCCGTTTCCCAAAACGTTAGAACGCTCCACTTTCACTTTGAATTTTTTTCATTATTTTCAGCCATATGCTTGGCTAAAAAAAAAAACAGCAGCCCACTTGTTTTTCGGCATATTTGCGAAACGTCAAAAGCATCTTGTGAATATGTAGCTTTGCACACTTGCATAAACTGCGTGTGAAGAATTTCGACAATCGTCTAATCTACATAAAAATATGTAATAAATGTTATGTACGCATATGAAAGCTTTTACATTCGATCGCCAAGAGCACATGTGTATTTGTGCAGGTTTGACATTTCGTCACTTCTTTTTAGCTGCCAGAGATGGCAGGAACGAGCAGCAACTTGCTCGTTCCTCTATACGCAGTTGCTGCATCGTACTCGTGATTACTTCATTTGCAGTCTCCCAGCCTTCGCTCTTCGCCAACATAAATGAGGTCAGGCTTTTGGGGTCCCTTGCCCACCAATTGCTCTTTATAGGTTGTTTCTGGCCCTGGTACTGCTGGCAGAATGGGTCATCCGCGTGCTTGTACTTGTAGCGATACTCCAGAATAGGCGATTTTCAGAACCCAATACTTTTCGTTGAAAATGCAGCAAATGGTTTTGCTAATGTGAGAGGGTCCTTGGACAAGACGCTAAATGGGAGTGGAAGGCATCTTATTGATTTATTCGAGGATTATGGTCTGTTTGTGTAAAATGGTGTTACTAAAAGTGACAGTAGAGGGAAGTTCACATTTATCTCTGGACAGGGCAGCTCTATAATCGATTTGTGTTGCTAAGGGCGAATGGCTCAATATCATTGGTGATTTTGAGATACTTTCGGCAAATTATTCTTCTCTTCTACCTACGTTAACATCGCTAAAGTTTCAGAACGTCGAGCCAGCGTCGCAACAAGATTCAATAAAAAATCTGATTTGGGTTAAGAATAAGGCAGATTTGTACAGGCGTAGACTTGATGTTCAAGTTAGCCTTCTCCCCGATCTTGTAATCCGTGATTGTGAGCAGACAGCAGAGGCAATACTGCAGTCCATTATACATTTAACTGTACCAAACACTTTCCCGAGAGAGCCTCCTCCGTCGCTGAATGGACTTTGATTGCAAAAAACTCGGAAAAAAAGCTTTTTTGTTCCTTAATCTGTTCAGAAAAACAAACGCCAAATTTTTTCCCGATAACCGATGTCAAGGGCAAATCATCGTCAACGGAGCGAACAATTTTTCCACCCACATGACCAAGCTACTGCCAGTGTTATACCTTCGCAGTAATGTTCACACAAAGAATTCAAGCAGATGTGTAGAATTAAGCGAATACGCTACACAATCGGTGTAGCTGTGAGTCTCTTGGAGAAGCGCTGATCAAGAAAAAAGGACCTCCAAGACTTATTAGCAATAGAACAAACTGGGAGGGCTTTAGAAATGATTGCGAAACAAATATCGCCTTAAATGTATCACTTAAAACACCTTGTGAACTAGAGGACGAAATTGATCGTTTCGTGGATACAATCCAAAGAGCGGCGTGGAGAAACACTCCTTCCAGGAGCTATAGATCAACCGCAACGAAAATGATCCCAGAGAAATCATTGAACTGGTGAGGGAGAAACGAACAGCACGAAAGAAATGGCAAATCACTCGTGCACCGCAGCATAAAACGGTCCTTAACCAGTATACAATCGCCTTAGAGATAGTATTCGGGAATTTAAAAGCAAAAAGATAGCGAGCGTTCGACAGACAATCACGATATCTGATATCCAGAAACCTATGTACACATGATCATGGACATGTAAGAAGGAGCAAAGACAAGAGTAAGATGCCCCGCTAGAGTAACCGAAGAGTTCCCAATCAAAGTCGGGGTGCACCAGGGAAGCGTCTTAAGTCCTTTGCTCTTTATTGCAGAAAGTGACGGACCTCAAGGTACATCGATTATTCTTTGCTGACGATGGGGCCATCATAAGTGAGAATCCTACATCCCTGCAACGAGCATTTGATGTGTGGGTGGACGTTTTGGAGGGAAATGGGTAACGGATTAGTTAAAAAAAGACAGAGTACTTGTGCTGCTCGTCGTCTGATCCACTCAGGCCTATTGCAGACATTTATTTGAATGGAACAGTGCTTCCCAAATGCGAAAAGTTAAAATAGCTTAGGGTGGATGAAGTGGTGAGAAAACTTCGCTATCTTCTGTGGCCGAAAATTGCCCCTTAAGTTGAAAGGAGCGATCTACACCTCCAGTGTGCCTCCAGCGCTCACATACGGTTCACAATGTTGGACGATGTACAAAAAGTATGAGAGTAAATTAATAGCAGCTGATATGAAAATGCTTCGCATGACAGTAGGAGTGACAAAGCTTGATCGAATAAGAAGTTCGAAGATCCGTGGAAGCTTTCACATCAAGGAAACAATCGTACAAAAGATAGAGCGCGACAGGCTCAGCTGGTATTGCCACGTTCAAAGAAGAGATCATTTGAACCCTGTTAAAAAGGCAATATCAATGAACGTTCCAAAAACATCGCGAGGCAGGGGAGGCAGGCCTAGACACGCTTGGATCACATAAATGCAACGACACCAGCATTTCATTGGCCTCAGTAACCGAGTGATCCAAAATCGGGAGGCCTGCCGATATTTTCTGAGGTCAAATAGGCGAACCCCACAGGCGGATCAATAAAAATGCGGTGAAGTGGGAGGGTTATGATCTCTTGTTTTCCGATCATAACCTCGCCTAAATAGTAAAAAGAAGAAGAATGGTAGATTCATTTAATTTACTGCCGATGATGTACTCCAAGATTTGGTATCCTTCCACCGTAAGAAACATCAGTTCAGTTCACCTCGGTTAACATCCACTGCTTGTCGCATAAAACTAGAAACCTTGTACTTAGAAATTCGAAGCTACGAAGCTGTACCATTGTATAAAATTCCCTGATTTTTCAGTTTAGATTTTTTTTGAAATAAGAAAGTATCCCACTATGCAGTTTTTAATGGCCACAACTTTAGTTTTTCCACTTCTCTTAAATTACTCAACGTTCCGTCATAACTATTGTACTTGTCAATGACAGCTCAGAACGTTGAACATACCTTCATCTCCCATTTCAATACTATTGACTCACTGAAAGCCCGGTGACTCCTTTATGCCGTTCCTCATACTTCCAAGATTCCGTAACTACCTCTACCTACAACTATAGCAGTGAACTTAATAACCCACACGAAATACCACTAAGTGCACACGGGGTTAGTAGTAATCCAGGAAAGTATCACACACCCAAGTACCCTTCCCTGAGGAACTCCATTACGATTTCCCCTCGTAATGCGTCACTGATTCATCGCGTACACCCCACAACAACTTCTCCATAATTACCACAATCAAATTAAATCGCTTATAACGCGTGCAAGTACCTAATAAATTATCCAAAATTGTCATCTCGATTCCACCAAATCTACCATTTCACTCGTCCGGGTGCAGCCGCACTAGCACCCGCCAGTAAATCGACAGAAGCCCCAGAACCAAGAAGTTTTTATTGCGAAATTTCATAACCGTCATAACTCCGAAAATGTTGTTTGCTTTAATTAAGGAAATCCTCCGCAGATCGAAATCTGTGCGAAATACACAAGATTGAAGAAGCATTAAGCTTATTTAATTACGCCACCCCTGGTGAGTGGTGGTGCTGGTGCACTGAACGATAAACAAAAACAACCCCTCCATCGAACGAGTGAACGATAGTATCCGCATCCGCATCTCCCCATCAATTAAAGCGAATTCGTTTTGCTACAAGGCAACTGTCAGGGATACAGATTGCATTTCTGCTGAGGGTGTTGCACTCCCTTCCTCCCCCATATCATACAACAGGACCACCAAAAAAAAAAACCTCATGAACATAACGAACACATTTATGTTTTTTTTTTTAATTTACTATTTTTTATAATCCTTGTACTCGTTTCAGTTTAAAAAAATTACACAAAGTGCAGTTACTCGTGTCGGACTCGAATATATTTTATCACCCGAATTTGGAGCGAAGCCTGTCGACAGCAGGAGTCGGGCGCAACATCAAGGACAACATCATCGGTACATCACGCTTCCAGCCCAATCAATATGATCTCAATTTTATTTGGCAACAAATGGAGGCCTACAACAATCCGAGCAGTCCATCGCGTCGTTCCTCCAGCGTGGACCCATCATCATTATCTGGCGAATCAGTGGCGACAAGAACGGCAGGTGGCATACCCACCACTAGCACTGCAGCAGATGCTCGAGAAGACGTGTTCGCTAGAAATTTCCGTCATTTCACTGAGAGCTCGGGTATCGATTTTAGGAGCAGCTCCCAATTAATATTCGATGTCCTAATGCAAATCAATGAGGTATGGTGTTTAAATTTAATTTTGCAGTACTCAAGAGTGGTGCTGGGGCTTTTCTAAATTGAAATGCGTTCCACACATAAATTTTATGCGCGCACTAAATTTTATTATGTATTCTGTGGAGGCGACTCGCGTAATAGTGTATCCTTGAAGCGGTCTGGCGGCAGGATTTTAATTATAGATGTCATTTTGGCTAACCAACTCCCAGTGGACCATCAATTGCTATCGGACGAGTTTTATAATGAAT
Source organism: Brachypalpus laphriformis (assembly GCA_945910035.1). Taxonomy (NCBI): domain Eukaryota; kingdom Metazoa; phylum Arthropoda; class Insecta; order Diptera; family Syrphidae; genus Brachypalpus; species Brachypalpus laphriformis. Next base: position 288,413,345 of record OX246754.1, read on the forward strand.
GAGGAACGATTGGTTCGCTCTGTGGACTGTGGTGATGTGCTGTACTGGTGTCGCTTAGTGCACGAAGGGTTGCGTTGTGCTAGTTGAAGAGTCTCAGTGGGAAAATTTCCATTGCGGGTGTTAAATTTTATTAATGGTCATTTTGTTTAAGGGTATTCTGATGGGACTTCGCTGGGTAGAGAAGTCTGTTTTCCGATAGTGGATACATGTGGTTTAAGGAGTTTTTTTTTTACTGCCCACTCATTTGAAAGTAGGTATTTGTATTTTATATGTTATGCGAGAATGCAAATGAGATGCAGACGCTATCAGTAATGAGTTGGAGAATTTCAGAAATATCCACCACCTACCGTGAATATGCGATGTCAGCCGAGATCTGTTTCCAGGAGCCTCCCTCTCAGTTTTTTTGAGATCGATTGACTCTTCTTCTGTGTACGGCGAATTTTTCGGAGTTTCTCTATAATAGAAGCGCATATTTGATGTGTGGTTTATGCCCTTAGTCAAAGGGTGTGCTGGAAAAACAAACGCCGTACGTAGGAGTCGTCAGTTAAATTTTTCTTGACTCTTTTTAACGTTCCTAATATTCCTATTCATATATTTTAGTTTTGAATTAATTTTTAATTTGTGTGGCTCAAATCAGGTACATCAGTTGCCAACATTTTATATTGAAAAGAAGATCTAGGTGATCAAAGAATAATAATAACGGCAAGCAAAATCAAAAAACAGGCAAACTGACGACTTAAAAAGGGTGAAAAGGTAAGAGAGTCGCATCTTTTGAGTCAGTGTCTAAATAACGTCTAAGTACGTACATATGTATGTATTAACTTGTTTGCGAGCGTACATCTTAATTATAGATAGAAGTCTTGGGTGGTCGTGTCATAGAACCCCTAGAACCCCTACAGCTTACGATCGTAGGGCGTGTGATCGCCCTTACCACAGAGAAAAAAGACGTGCGGAAGCAACAAATCGGGACTGCAACCAACATTTTCTTTATGGATGTACACAGCCGTGGTACAACCAATTCTCACAGATGGGTCACTATTTACGCGCCTATCCGGCGCTAGCTAGGGCCAGACAACGAGCTTTAGGACAACCCCTTTTCAATTCCCTTGAGGAAGTCTCAGCGAAAAACATTAAAGATTTAAAGATTTAATAAGGTTTGATCTAGAAACTCCCCACCAAAACACCTTCACATCCAGGTTACATGAGTTTGTGGTATCCAAACGGAACCTGGTGATAATTTTCTTCTTTTTTTTTCTTTTTTTTTAAGAAGAACCACCTACCTACTTACTTTGCGGACGTTTATCACCCCAATGTTTTAAATTAGTGCATGTAATTAGAAGGTTAAGTAGTATAAGACAGTGTCGAGTGAGGACACCGATAATGCAGCTGATCTATGATCGCTTTGAGGGCGCCGTGGCGTAAGTGGTTAGTGTGTCGGATCACTACGCATGAGGTTCCAAGTTCGAATCCCAGAAAACACCAAAAAGTTTTTTCACGGTCCCACCTCTCGCGAGCGTCTGACAAACATCCGAGAGTATTGTTGTCACGAAAAAGCTTCTCAAATCGCCGTTCGGATTCGGCATTAAACTGTAGGTCCCTTCCATTCGTGTGAAAAATATAACACACACAACATGAGTGGTTGCGAGAAGCTAGGCCCTGGCACTTTAAAGAGCTGCTGCGCCAAATATTTTTTTTTTTTATGATCGCTTTAGCTTATCCAACTCGGCGTTACGTTTCTGGTCAAGCTTAAGCTAGATCTGTCCCGAAATGTGACACGTTGAGCCATTCTCCCATCTGTAGTTGGTCTTTTTAATAGAATCAGCTTTAGTAGATGCTTACATGTAGCGAGGGACACACCTAGTCCGAGGTGAATCCTTTCCAGAATTTATTAATAAAAATAACATTGATATTATAAATTACGGAAATAACGCCACCTTTATGAACAGAGTTAGGGTAGAAGTTCTTCATCTCACCCTTAGTACCTCATTCATAAAAAAACTTTATCGAAAACTGGCATCTTCTTCTTCTTCTTCCTTTTATCAGCGAGGTTATGATCGGAAAACTAGGGATCACAACCCTCCCACTTCACCGCATTTCTACTGATCCGCCTGTGGGGTTCGCCTATTTGACCTCAGAAAATATCGGCAGGCCTGCCGATTTTGGATCACTCGGTTACTGAGGCCAATGAAATGCCGATGTCGTCGCATTTGTCTGATCCAGGCGTTTATAGGCCTGCCTTTCCTACATCGCGATGTCTTTGGAACGTGCATAGATATTGCCTTTTTTACAGGGTTCAAATGATCTCTTCTTTGAACGTGGCAATACCAGCTGAGCCGGTCGCGCTCTAATTTTCGTACGATGGTTTCCTTGATGTGAAAGCTTCCACGGATCTTCGAACTTCTTATTCGATCAAGCTTGGTCACTCCTGCTGTCATGCGAAGCATCTTCATCTCAGCTGCCGTTAATTTACTCTCATACTTTTTGTACATCGTCCAACATTGTGAACCGTATGTGAGCGCTGGACGTACAACTGCGGTGTAGAGCCTTCCTTTCAACTTAGGGGGCATTTTTCTGTCACAGAAGATAGCGGAATTTTCTCGCCACTTCATCCACCCTACGCTTACGCGATGATTGATGTCGTCATCACAAGTTGCTTTGCTATTGATCATAGATCCCAGATATTTGAACTTTTCGCACTTGGGAAGCACTGTTCCATTCAAATAAATGTCTGGAATAGGCCTGAGTGGATCAGAGAACGGGCAGCACAAGTACTCTGTCTTTTTTGAACTAATGCGATACCCATTTCCCTCCAAAACGTCCACCCACACATCAAGTGCTCGTTGCAGGGATGTAGGATCCTCACTTATGATGGCTCCATCGTCAGCAAAGAATAACTGATGTACCTTGGGGTCCATCACTTTACCTTCAAGCAGATAATCAAGGACTGTAATAAAGAGCAAAGGACTTAAAACGCTTCCCTGGTGCACCCCGACTTTGATTCGGAACTCTTCGGTTACTCCAGCGGGGCATCTTACTTTTGTCTTTGCTCCTTCGTACATGTCCATAATCATCTGTACATAGGTTTCTGGAACCCCTCGATGTCTTAGCGCCACCCATATCAGATCTCGTGGTTGTCTGTCGAATGCCTTTTCAAAGTCAACCAATACAATATGCAAATCCCTTAAGGAATCACGATGTTTTTCCATTATGATCCTTATACTTTGGATTGCATCTGTGGTTGATTTACCCGAGACAAACCCGCACTGATCATCAGATAGCCGTATTATTTTTCGCAGTCGGCCACCTAATACCCGCTCAACGATCTTCATGGTGTGTGACATCAGCTTGATCGAACGGTAGTTATCACAGTTTCGCGTATCACCCTTCCCTTTGTATACAGGGAGAAGGTAACTTTCCCTCCATTCATTCGGCATTGGATCACCTCTCACGAATTTGGAGATGAGAATTCTGAGCCATCTGAACCCGATGTCTCCCATCTTTTTCCAGAACTCAGAGGGTATCTCGTCTGGCCCAACCGCTTTTCGTTTTTTGGAGTATTTGACCGCCTCACTAACTTCTTCGACTGTAATGTCGGGTATTTCTTCACAGTTAGGGGTGACTCTTGGAAAGTATAGCCGGGGAAACTGTTCATTCAAAAGCTCTTCACAATACTGCCGCCACCTCTGCAGAATTTTGTCGTCATCCACAAGAAGCTGGCCATGAGCATTGCTAATGAACTTTGGCGAACGAATCTCCTGAGCATTCTTCCTTCTTTGGGCGGCTATTTTGAAGATAGTGGCACTCTTGTTCATATTGTGTCTTCGCAGCTCCTGAATAGCCTGGTTTGCATCAGCAACCGGGGAAAATATTTTATCCAGCTCCCGATACAGGCCCTCCGTACTCTCTGCTTGAAGCTGGGCGCACTTCTTCTTCGCTTTTTTCTTGCAGCATCTGTATTCCATTTCGAGGCGAGCTTTTTCGTCACTATTATTAGAGGGGCACTTTGACCAAGCTTTGAAAGCCGCTTTCTTCTCATTTATCACTTTCTTAGCTTCATCACTCCACCACCATGTTTCTTTGGCGTGTTGATGGTGGCCTTTTGAAGCTCCTAGCAGTGATTTGGCCTTCTTTAAGCAAGTTCGCTGTAGGGAATCCCACATATTTTGTGCTCTGCACTCTTCATCCTCAGCTCCGTTGATGGTGTGAGAGAGGTAATTTTTCATTACGAAAACAAAAGCATCGCCTTTTTCTTTGTCCAGATTGTACCACTTGATTTTCTCAGAGACCCCTGTTTGTTTGCTTTTCTTTGGTGTTTTCATAAAAATTTCTGTTAGCAGGAGACGGTGTTGACGAGCGATTGCCTCTCCCAGGATCACTTTGCAATCTTTTACCCGAGGCTTCATGAAACTGGCTACCAAATGGTAGTCAATCTGAGTTTCATCTCCACCACTGCTGTAAGTGATCAGGTGTCGGCTTTGTTTGATGAACATGGTATTTAACACGATAAGACCGTGTGATTTGCACATGCTTAGGATGTCTTCACCAGGAAGGTTCCTGGTGCCATATCCTAGTCCTCCATGGCAGTCTTCATAGTCTTCGTTTGATTTCCCGACATGTCCATTCAAATCTCCTCCCACAAACAGAAATTCTTCCTTTGGGATGTTCTTAAGGAGATTGTGGAAATCTAGCCAAAATGCATCCTTATCTATCTGATTGCACCCATTGTGGGGAGCATATGCACTGACAATATTCCACACCTCTCCTTGTATTACTAGTTTGAGAGACATCAAACGGTCGCTGGACTTCGAAATGCTCAAGACGTTTCCAAGTAGCTCTGCCGCAAGGATGATACCGATTCCGTTCCTAGCCTTGTCCGTTCCGTAGTAGAACATCTTGTAATCTTTTGTCCTAACGTCCAAGAAACGCGCCCGATTCCCGGTGTTTTTCCATTTCGTCTCTTGGACACACAAGATGTCCACCCGCCTTCTATTCATCATCTCTTCCAGCTCGTAACTTCGACCGGTCATGCTTCCAACGTTCCAACTCGCGACCCTTAAATTGCGTCCAAACTGTTTCATTATGTTGCTAGCCCCCGGAATCCGTATAGCTCTGACCCGAACATTTCTGCTCGGTCCAGGATCAGTACCATGCACAGCAGTGGTAGTGCCTGGCGGGGTAGTGCCATTCCTTTTTGCAAGTATTATCATAATGATACAGTTTTGCAATACAATTTTTGCACCATATTGCGATGGTGTTTGTTGTTTGACACATGCATGCTCCTGTTTTAGTATTGTTTGATCTTTCTTTTATGACACCGGTGATCTCCAGTCGTGTCAACCCACGGACTCGCATGCACACTTGTGGGAGGGTTTTTATGGTAGTATATGTGTCGCTAGGCTCACTTGGGTGTTATATTGCCTAGATCTGATTTGTCCCCTTAGTCGCCTTTTACGACAAGCGCTAGTTGTTGGGGGGCGCTGCAGTGATATTCTTAACCCGTCCCTGCACGGGGTTTTATCGAAAACTGGCATGTTTCAACAGAACCATCCATATCGGACCATCGCCAAATTCGCTTCGATATTCATTTAGGCGCTAAATACTCTCAAACTTATAGACAGGCAAAATCCACAGATTGAGACCGATATTCTGCCAAGGGCTTTCTTATATCCCCAGCCGTTTCCACATTCACAGACTTCTCTCTAAACAGCACACTAATCAAATCGGGTTGATGAAAAAGCCAGATGGCACTTATGCGGAAAACGGTCTACAGACGCTACAGCTCCTAGCCGAAACATACTTCCCAGATTCCATTATCGCTCTCATCTCTCCAGCCTCTCCTCTCCAGAGCAGAATATTAAAACTAACCAGAGAGGACTAGCAGAGATCAAAGGAAATCTTCGACGAAGGAAAAATAATATAGGCCACAAATTCTTTTCTTCCCTTTAAAGCCCCAGGAGAAGACGAAATATTCCCTGCTCTCCTTCAAAAAGGCACCCCACATATAACACCGATACTTATCAACTTATTAAGAACAAGTTTTGCATGGGGTTATATGGTATACCATAAAGTTGGAAAGAAGTTACGGTTAAGTTCATCCCTAAAGCAGGCCGTAGAGCAATAGAACTACCGAAACGTATTTCTTCTTGAAAACTATGGAGAAAATACTTGATAGACATATCAGGGACAGAATCGTCGCTATTAATCTTCTACATAAAAACCAGTATGCGTATCAACTAGGAAAATCAACGACCCATGCTCTTCAGGAGCTCACAACTAGGATTAGAAATCCTTAAGAGACAAAGAGTTTGCGGTGGGCTGCTTCCTTGACGTCGAAGAAGCTTTTGATAACACCGAATACGCCCAAATATACAGATGCATCCTGTACACAGGAGTAGATAATACAACGTGTAACTGGATAAAATGCATGCTAGAAGATAGAAAAATGAACATCTCATAACTCAAGGTCACTGCTACGAAAAGATGCCCCCAAGGAGGAGTATCGTAGTAAATGAACTACTAAAAATACTCAGCAACGAAGGTTTTATGTCCAAGGCTAAGCAAATGATATTGCGATATTAATCAGAGGAAAATTCGAAGAAACAATCTCGTGTCTCGTCTAGTGCACCCTGAATATAGTTGCTGACTGGTGCCAAAAAGTCAGCCTTAACGTCAACCAAAAAAAAGAGCACCATAGTTGTATTCACCAAAAGACAAAAGCGAAAAAGCTTGAAAGCACCCACACTCTTTGGTGAAACAATAGAATTCTCTAATTTATGGACCAGCAAAAGTCTCATTGGTAGGAATTGGGGCCTAAACCTCAAACTGATGCTATGGCTATGAAGATGCTTTGCACGGCAATAGCAAGGCCAATTGTCACATATGCAGCGCCAGTATGGTGGCAAAAAACAAAGCGAAGGTCTACACAGGACTGCCTCAATAAACTACAAAGTCTAGCCTGTGTATGCACAACAGGTGCAATGAAAACTGCTCCTACTGCAGCGCTGGAGGTTATTCTAAACATACCACCTCTACATCTTCATATAAAGAAAAAAGCTATGGTTAACGCCTTTATGCTCATCGCAGAAGATAACTCAAACTAGTTCACTCGGATAGACCAAATATTCACACTACGGCAGATCTTGGAAAAGACCAATGAATATAAAATCAATACGCACCACCTCTTCATCGATTTCACGCCTATGATGGCGTGTATAGAGACGAATTATACAGAGCCATGCATCCCTGCCAAGCTCGTCCGTTTGTGCAGAATGACGATGGAAAACTGTCGCTGCTACATTAAAGTCGGTAAGAACATCACCGAACCGTTCGATGTCAGGAAAGGTATTAGACAAGGTGACGCGCTATCATGCGATCTCTTTAACATAGTACTTGAGAGAATTGTGCGAAACTCACAAGCCAACACCGGAGGTACAATCTTTTACAAGTCTGTACAACTACAGACGATGACATTGACATAATCGGAAGAACTCAGAAGGCAGTCATTGAAGCATTTACGAGTATTAAGATCGAGGCAGCAAAGATGGGCGGTCAATGAAAGTAAAATAAAATACATGCGTATACACAAAAGGATACCGAATATCGGCGTCTTGGACAGAACGCCACAATAGACAGATATAATTTTGAGGTAGTAAAGGATTTTGTCTACCTAGGCTCTATTGAGAACTCCGCAAATGAGATTAGTAGGGAGATCACACGAAGAATTACTCTTGCCAATCGCTGTTTCTATGGGCTAAGAAGCCAATTGAATAGCAAAGCCCTATCTCGAACTACCAAGGTAACTCTTTACAAGACACTACTCATCCTAGTCCTGCTGTATGGCGCAGAGGCATGGGCTTTGACAAAACCGGATGAGGATGCCCTTGATTATTTCGAGAGAAAAGTTCTTCGAACGATCTTTGGTCGCATCTGCATAGACGGTGAGTGGAGGAGAAGGTACAATGCCGAACTATATGGCCTATATAAGGACATCGACTTAGGCAGAAGAGTTCACATACAGCGACGAATATGGCTGGGTCATTTAGAGCGGATGGAGCCCAACGTTTCCGCTAAGAAAGTCTTCGAATCCACCCCGGATAGACGGCACAGTAGAGGAAGTTCTCGCGGTAGGTAGCGCAAACAAGTGGAGGGGGACCTCGACCAACTTGGTGTGCGCAACTGGAAGCAGCTGGCTCATAACCATGCCGGCTGGAGAGTTTTGTTGGTTGAGGCCGAGGTCCACCCCGGACCGTAGCGCCATCTAAGTAAGTAAGTAAGTTGTACACTCGGATATTGCGCATGAACTCAACAACAATGAACTACTAGGAATAAAAATTACGGACAAATGTCTGCCAAGATTTAACTTCAATCACAACTTCAAGGTTATATTCCCAGATCGCAATAACTGGGAACAGAACAATCCTACATTTGCCAATAACTCTCATGTATGGTACACAGAGGGATTCTAGACAGATGAAGGAGCTGGTGCTGGAGTATATGGCGCTACTACGAAAACTTTCATTCACCCATGCATGGAAAAAAGTAACTCTATATTCCAAGCCGAAGTATTCGCTATAGAACTATGCATCAGAGAAAATATAAACGGATCTATAACCAAGAAGAACATTTATATTCTTTCAGATAGCAAGGCTGTTCTACTGGCAATTAAGGCTTATAAAATAACATCCAAACTAGTATGGGACTGCCTTCAACTACTCATATCACTAGCCAGCACAAACAGAGTTCATCTCATTTGGGTGCCAAGACACAGCGGATACGAAGGAAATGAAAAGCTGACGTGCTAGCCAGAACAGGAGCTGCGTCAAACTCTATGATACCAAGACCATTCTGTGGATTACCAGTGAATACGGCAAAATGCTGTATCAAAAATTGCGTAAAAGAAAAACCGCATCATTACTGGATGGAAACTGAAGGTAACAGACAAGCCAAGATCTTTCTGTCAAATACTTCCCTCAAAATGACGAAACAACTCTTACAATTAACTAGGAGTTAGATTCGAATAGCCCCAGGTTTCCTTACAGGCCACTGTTGAGTGAAAATCATCTCATGGCTATGGGAATAGCACAAGACAGCATCTGCAGAATCTGCAACGAAGGCAAAGAATCAGAGCAGAACACATCTTATTTCACTGAAACTGTCTAATCAGAACACGACATCGTTATTTAGGTAAATTCTACCTTGAAGCAGAAGACCTATCGGCAAGCTCACTCAAAAGCATAGTAGAGTTCATCACCAAATCGGGTATATTGAGTGAGCTTTAAGATCAGAGGAAATTACAATAGGCCCAATGTGGCCGCAGTGATAAGGTGACCTAATCCCATCTTTTCAACAATCTACAATCTACCTGTCCGGCAGACTCCTTAGAGTTGTACTCTGTCTGGCGAGCTCGTTCGTCATGAAGTTTCCTGCAGTCTCTGTGGCCTCGCATCCAGCATAGATGAATGTTGAACTGCTATGTCATCTCCATTAGAGACAAATGGCAACTTAAGGCGGCCTTTGAAGTGAAGGAGCACGATTCCAGCGACTTGATTGTCAGTGAAAATGCTGCTATTCCTTACAGATAGCACATTACATTTTATCCCAGAAAACAAAATGTTCGGTATCTTAATCTGGCGGCATTATATTTGACCTTGTAGGCGGATATTCGTTGTATTTTCAGCGTTAAAACTTCTAAATTTAAGTCTGTCGATTCTCTCACAAGATGGTGATCAATTTAATTTTAGCAACAGGCATACAAAGGGACCTACTAATCAACGTTTTGAGCGCTAACTACTCGATTTTCAGAAAGAGTCCGTTCAATTACGAGTTGATTGAATTTGTATGAGTTCACACACCGCAAGCCTCCAGGTCGTCACATGCTAAGATATGTGAGCTCATTACCCACATTAAGATTTTAATGTCGATCCAAATGTGGGCCCCTTTCCATCTCTCATGCAATATCTGTAGTCTGCTCTGTATAAAAGACAATTTGTTGACTCCCTATAACCTTCTGCTGAAGAAAATCCAACAACATAAAAGCGGTCATGATATAATAATGATGTCGCCTTAGGAGTTGAGTATTGGACGACATTCCGTTGACTTTCAATATCTTTCACTATGTCCACGCCTAAATCACGAGCAGTCGGTCTTTCAGATCCAGAGTAGAACAAGTTAAAGTTTCTTTTCTGCGTATACTACACTTTGACGTCGACCTGTCTGAAAGTTAGCAATAGTTCCATATATTCTCAAGTTGTAACGAATACTTCATATTTTTCTTGAGTCGTCTTGATTTCCCTTTTTTAAGTGTTAATGTTTCCAAAGATGAAGCCTTACATTCGACAGCCCGCTACTCAATAGTATGGACATTTCTTGCTGGCTAAAATCAGCTCCTCCTTTGCGTTAGGCCCCTAGTTCCCGAGGAACCATTAGTTGGTATTACTTCACGGGGAGTTGTTCGCAATTATCCCTCTTCGTCTGCTTCTGCATCTCCCAACTGTCATTGTCATGCAACCGATTGTAGTCTACATCTCTTTTCTTGCGATGCCAACGTATGTCCGATTATACTCGTATGTTGCGATGTTTTTTTGGCGTTTACTGTTTTCCGGGTATACCTGAAGTGATGCTACCTTGTCATGAACTGAAGCTTCTATACCTACTCATTGAGTAATTATTTTAGGTGGAAATTTATTTGATTGAACATGCGTCCGGCTTACCTAGCGTTTTACTCTCAGCATCAGTTCCTCATTCCTTTTCCATGCTCTTTCTTAAATTTGTCCATTTCTTCAACGCTACTATCTGGGTTCCTTTTGGTGCATTTAGCCGAAGAACTTCATCATACTTAGCAATTCCTAAAACGGGTCCTACTACTGACCCCTGCGGTACTCCTGCAGTAATCGATTATTCGTTAGCCTTATCATCTGACTCATAAGACAGTTTATAGTCCGTATACACTATTATCGAGAACACTCTCGAAGCAGTTAAAGTTTTCGTTTTTGCACCAATTTTTTCCTCTACACCATAACTGTATAATGTTAGTCAAATTTAATTCTCATGAACCGCTTTTATCATCCGCAGCACAATCACATCCTGGCTCTTCCGAATTTGGTGAAATTCTGCGAGATCTGCGATAGTCGCGACCAAATCAAATTGATCAGGGATAAAGCTTTAAGACTCCAGGAAACAATACCCATGGACGACACAATAACTCATCAGGTACGTTGCCCGCAGACACACACATTAATATTCCCAAATGTAATCCGACAATCCATGAAATGCATTAGTGCAATAATGCCACCCACCCACCATTCCTTCTGCATCCACCGCACATCACAATTCAATTGCATTTTGCAAGAGAATCTAATGTTCATTCTATTTCTCCTCCACATCGCCTCATCACACCGCATCTACATACTCGTCGTATCTACTGCAGTACGTTATCTACTTATTGTGTAAAACTCAAGCGATGCTGATACCATCCCCCAACGAGCTCTCGCATCTATGCACTCTGGCAGCTGCCTACTTAAAGAGCTCTCATGTGTTCATTAGGAATGCCACCCTGTCCGGATTGTTGTGTTTGCTCGAGTGCTGCTCAAAAACGAATACAACAATTGGCAAATTAAGCGAAGAGCTATCAATGCTCCGGGATTTGATTGTTGGCTATATAAATCGGCACGGCATTATCGAGACAAGGTAAGTTTCCGTGGTTAACCTAACCAGGGTAGCTACGTTTGTGTCTACCTCTACATGCAAATGTTGTTACAAATAACTTTTAAGAACGAAGAGAAGTTGCAAGGATTTGATTTAAAACCCCAAACCCATCCCCACCCTACCAGCACTCACATTCACTCTGACATATGTGATGGTCTTTGAATTTGAATGCGATTAGGAAAATCATTTAAAGAGCCATTACAGGTCATATGCCGAATGCTTGCACTGACTTGGGGATTAATTGTGGCTTTTAATGTCGTCAATTTTGCATTGTTGCTACTATACTATATGAAGGATGTTTGCAATTTGGCGGTGTGAATTGAATTTGAATTTCAAGCCTGCTTGAGTGTATCTGGTATCTGGAACACTGTCACAATATTGAATGGCTAATTTATGTTCGGAAGTTGTCACTAATTCAGAGACCATAAGTGAGTCGATGGGGGTTGGGGGTGGAAGGGAACATTTTCAAAATTTCTAACACGGTAACGACACTGTTGCAGCACATCGATGCAGTGTCATAGTGATACCCACATGAAGCTAATTTGGACGCTGAATTTCAGTTTGATTGAATGGACAGCGAAATTCGTCACGCAGTGTCATTTGCTGTCGAACACAATAATCTGGGCTAATAAATTCCTTAAGAGAACAACCAACGAGGATATCTATTTGTGTGTGATACATGTAAGTATAGACGATGGTAGGTATGTTGGTATAACGTACGAGAAATCGATACTTATTGAACTTAACTAAAGCATTGACTGATGGGATTTAGGGGCGGATTCACGGATTCATTTTCAACAAAAATAACGATGCTCTCACGTCCGAGGAGTGAGTAGGTATTGATTTCTTCAACTTGATGTGGATGGCGATTCGAGTTGTTGATGTATCACCTTTTGGGCGAAGTGTGGCATCATTATGTCTGTGTGATGTTGAATGTTGAAACATGCGAGGTAGATGATTCAATTGGGATATGCGGGATTTGCTATAACTCACTCCAAATCTGTAAGAACCTTCGTTAGTGTATTAAAGACTAAAGCAAGCTTTTATCGAGAATTTCAAATTGTTTTCAGCAGACCAGTGGGAGGTTGTATTTTATTTTTAAAAATTAATCCATCGAAGGGCTCATAAGCTTACTTACTCCCACTTCTCGAAATTTTACTGGGAGCAGTGTTTTAATTTACTTACCTACCCTCGTGAGGCAAATCGTCTCGAGTTGGCAGAGTGTGTGTTTTAAAAGTACAAATACAAGAGAACATCTTTCATCATTTCTTTCGCATCTTACATCGTGAATTTTCTTAGAGCTTTTTTTGAATGTGGGCGACGTGACGTAAGTGGTTAGTGTGTCGGATCACTACGCATGAGGTTCCAAGTTCGAATCCCAGAAAATACCAAAAAGTTTTTTCACGGTCCCACCTCTCGCGAGCGTCTGACAAATATCCGAGAGTATTGTTGTCACGAAAAAGCTTCTCAAATCGCCGTTCGGATTCGGCATTAAACTGTAGGTCCCTTCCATTCGTGTAAAAAATATAACGCACACAACATGAGTGGTTGCGAGAAGCTAGGCCCTGGCACTTTAAAGAGCTGTTGCGCCAAATATTTGTATTTTTTTTTTTTTTTTTTGACTGAATGTCTCTTACGTTTTCCAAGAAAGGCTTATCTAGCGTGCGATGTCTACCTATGTGCAGTGCTGAAAGAGGTTTTCTTCTGGTTTTCGTCTTTGCGCAGCTCCATAGTGTTTTTTAAAGGGATGTAGTCGCATGCTCTCTATTCGCATGCTCTCTATTGGCATGCGACCATATCAGTGATTCTGATTCGAAGTTCGTCTATATCTTCCTGAATAGGTCACATTTCTCTAAACTGTTCGACATCAGTGCCTTGCTAAGCCTACCGTGATAAAAAAAAAATATTTGGTGCAACAGCTCTTTAACTGCATGAGCCTGGCATCTCATAACCGCTCGTGTTGTGTGAGATATATTTTTCACACGAATGGAAGGGGCCTACAGTTTATTAGTGTCCTATCGGAAGGGAAATTTGTTTTGAGAAGCTTTCTCGTGACAACAATACTCTCGGATGTTTGTCAGACGTTCGCGAGAGGTGGATCCGTGAAAAAACTTTTTGGTGTTTTCTGGGTTTCGAACTTGGAACCTGACGCGTAGTGGTCCGACGCACTAACCACTTACGTCACGGCGCCCCCAGCCTACCGTGATACCCTTCCTGAAATTCTTACTCCCAGTAGTGTAGTTAGTGATGACTGAATAGTGAATCATTCACCATGAATCAAATTGAATGAAAAAGTTCTTTTCAGCGCCCTCTGTAATTTAATAGCGCAAACCAAACATCCCAACTCAGTTTGGACTGCAAAAAAAGCTAAAGTCAGTCACTTTTTGTTGTTGTACTCTGTGCTAAATCTTACTTCACTGAGAAGCGACGTCTCACCAAAACGCACATAATGTCTTGCCTCGCAGCTCTGCGTTTTGTTGCCAGCTGAGCTTTGGTTCGAATGTGATTCCTAAGTAACTAGCTTTGGAGGATAAAGATACAAATTGTTTGCTAAGCCGTGGAAAATTAGAGACACGTTTGTTTGGTTTCATTGCAAAATACGTCATGTAATGAAATCCACTTTCACAATCTGGCAGGAGAGTGAGTCGTCCTAAGTCAACGTGGCACAGAACTACTCGAAAAGAATCCAGTTTTTTTTGGAAATGAGTCATGAAAAGTTAGAATGCATTTCTGAAACCGGAACACAATGGCGCGCAGCATTTGCTTTCGGACTATACCCCATAGGAGGTGAGAGCATCTGAAAAGAAACAACCAGTAGAAAGGGGATAACACCACCCTGACGTACTCCTCTATCTAAAGATTTGGTTAAAAGACTGTTGGCTAGGCTCGACAGAATATGTCTTGTTCTAGTTTTGGAACAGGAAACACTCGACTGAAGCAATCAGACCACTAGGTTTTTTGTACTACCAGGAAGCAATCACTGTCATCCATTTTACCCAAATTTGTTCGTCTTTCGTAGAAAGCCAAGTAAGCACTTCAGTTATGAGAAGCTACCGATATTCGTACTAACTACATCATCACTAGATAACTGCCACCTGATACCAGCCAAGGCGTGACCGTCGCAAAGAAATTGTTCCGCAGTATCATCGACCTTTTTACAAGCGTCGCAGACTGTCGCCTCACTGAAGTCTGGCACGTCAGGACACCAATAAGTTGTCTATAATTATGTCTGCTGAGCCACAGCAAGTATGCCGCAGACTTCGTACATTCGTTAAGTCCACCTGTGCTCTTGCTCTTGTAAATTTTTAGGCAGTTAAAAGGTTGCAGGAACCTAAACCTGCGGTAGAATTGTTGATTTTCATTTAACCTTAGAAGAAATGTACACTTACTAGGCAGCATCCACAGGCTAGATCGGATATTTGAGTTTTCATTTTGATCACTTGCTCGATTTACTTCTTGCCATTTCCTTTAGAATTTGTGAGCTTACTTACTTAGGTTGTGCTACAGTTTGGGGTGAACCTGGGCCTCAACCAACAAGCCTATCCATTTAGCTCGCTTTTTAGCTATTTGCATCCAGTTGCGCATTCCAAGTTGATCGAGGTCCCCTGGAACTTGTGCGCATTACCTACGGCAAGGAGGCCCTCTACTGCGTCGTTCCTCCGGATAAGATTCGAAGACTCTGCGAGCCAGAGCGTTGGTATTCATTAGCTCTACAAGTCCTAGCCATCTCAAACGCCAAATTCGCAGTTTTTGACTAGGTCGATGTCGCTGTACAGTTCGCATAGTTCGTCGTTAAATCTTTTCCTCCAAAACCCGTCAACGCAAATGGGACCGAATATCTTACGAAGAATTTTTCTCTCGAAGCGACCAAGGATAGCTTCATCCGCTTTCAATAAAGTCTATGTTTCAGCGCCTTAAAGTAGGACTAGGATAATCAGGGTCTTATACAGAGTCTCCTTAGTTGTTCGAGATAAGGTTTTACTATTGAATTTCTTATTAGCCCAAAAAACAGCGATTGGTAGGAGTTATTCATCGCTTGATTTCTGCGCTGGTATCATTATCTGAGTTGATAGCAGAGCCGAGTTAGACAAAGTCCCTTACTACCTCGAAGTTATAGCTGCCTACTGTGATGTTCTGTCCAATTCGTCGGTGTTGATTGTCTCTTCTTGTTGACAGCATATACTTGGTTTTGCCCTCATTTATCGCTAAAACCATTTTGGCCGCTTCTGCTTCAATGCTTGCAAAGGCACCGGTGATATCCCTCTGATTTCTTCCAATTATGTCAATATCGTCAGCGTGTGCAAGCAGTTGTACGGACTTTTGATGGATTATGCTTCTGGTATTGGCTTGCGAAAAGTTTAAGGGCTTATCAGACTCATAATACTGGACTGTTTACGTGGATCTGAGAGTTCTATGCTCATCGCTAGTTCAGATCTTTGTTTGCCGATGCATATATGGATTTTATTTCCTGTGAACTCGATACGAACTAACCTTCTCTGAAGGTGTCCCTCTGAACTAGAAATCAAATCTTTTCCGGTGTCAGATTTAGAAGCCACATTATTTGCCTTTAAAACTTAATTGATTAGCTGAACTTTGTGCAGTTACATGTCGTCCAGAAGTCATGACGAAGCACTGCTATTTTCTGCGACTATCGAAAAGTTTAAGTTTTCCAATTAGCTGAATGAAATCTTAAAGCCACTCCCCCAACGGGTGACCATCCGGAGGCACTTCTCAAAAATTATTTTTAATAAGCAACAGCTTGGAATTTTTTAAAACTTCTTCTACATGCATTTTCCTTCATTGGTATAAAGTTTTACTGCATCTGTAAATATCGCCCCCGGGAAACAATATCGTTCCATAGAACCCCATCAACCTCAACATGACTCTCTGAGTGTCGTGTCTGGCCATTCTGCTATTGTGCAGTGGTTGTTATCCTTTTGGGGCCATTTACACACAAACCTGCCAGCATCCACATTCCGACGGCACACGTTCACTTGCCTATGGACTATTCTTTCAAAGAGCTAGCTGCTCGTTGCTCTCAAATTGGTTTTTTGATTGGCAATTTTGAAACAAACTACGAGTACCACACAAAAAACGCGCCGCGCCGTACATTCGGTGCGTTCCTAATTGTTGTTTATTCGCCTTTTAAATACCCTATTGTCCCGATGACGTGTGTGCATTGTTATCACTCTAATGGGACCTGTGTTCGACGGTGCCGTCCTAATTCTAACTCGTAATTGAATTGATAAAAACCGGGTTTATCCGGTGTATGTATGCCATCTAGATATTAATAATGCAATAACCAATGTTTCCGATGCGTTGTTTTTGATTATTATTTTAGGGCTTGGAACGGATAATTGTAATCAACGCCGCCACACCGGAGATGCGTAATAAAATTGAAAAACTCGCCCTCGATCTGATGAAGCTGGAAAACGAGAAATTTTCAATTCCGGCCTTGAAATTGCTTTTGTCCTGCATGTACATGGGTAAGTTTTGCTTTTATTACAATTAGTGTGGTTATGGTGATGAGTCACAGAGGTCTATTTACATAGAATTGTGTTGTTCATGGATTGTAGGGGTTGTAAATGGAGGCGAAATTGAATTTCATTAGTCGAACCTTGTTTCTGATTTTACAAAAAAATCGAATAATTTTAGGTTTTTCGTGTTTAGTAGATAAAAGCGTGATTCAGTGATAGACCATGGTCCAGACAGAATTCAATGCAACACAGTCAGAAAGTATGGGTAAACACAGCTTTGGTTTTGTAACAGAATTGGCCGCACAAATGAAGAAATCGTCGGCTACCTAGAGAGCATTCGATTGAATGCCTAAAACCTTAACACCATTTACACAAGAAGTTAGAGATGGAACTGTAAGAAGTAGTTGTTAGAAGCTGTGTTGTCATAAGACTTTTTTTTTTCTATAAAAGGGAAATCCAAGTCCCAGAGCACTTAGACTTGATACAGCACTCAGTCCACTGTTCTTCTGACAAAAATCCTTCTTTGGTGTAGTGGTTGGAGAACCATTGATAATATTAATTTCTCTTTTTGTTCGGGAGATTGCTGCACAAATTAGGTCTTACTCAAACACAAAATCCACTACACCGTTATCACCCTTGATGATAAGACGTGCATACATATTTGGCGCAACAGCCCACAAAGGGTCTAGGCCTAGCTTCTCGAAATCACTCGTGTTGTGTGCGTTATATACATATTTCACACGAATGGAACGTACAGTTTTGTGCCGTATCCGAAGGGCAATTTTGTTTTTGAAAAGCTTTCTCCTGACAACATTACTCTCGGATGTTTGCCAAACGTTCGCGTAAAGTGGGATCGTGAAGAAACTTGTTGGTGTTTTCTGGGATTCGAACATGAAACATCACGCGCAGTGTCCGACACACTAACCACTGTGCCACAGCGCACACTGAGAATATGGAAAAAAAGCACTTCTGCAGACTACAAGAGCGACGAAGACCAGCATTCTGCTGTCAGGCACAATGAACCATTTAACATAGAAGATGCTATTCAACATTTCCGTTCACCTGATCAAAGTGAAGTGAGGATAGCAGTATCCAAGCTAAACTCCAACAAGACTGTTGAACCTAACGGTTTACCGGCGGAAGTTTTCAAGGCAGCTGGTGATGAATTGGTAGAGAGTATTCACCAACTCAGCTCTACGATTTGATGAATGGAATCTCAACACCATTTGCCCGATCCACAAGAAATGGGACCCCCTCAACTGCGGCAATTATAGAGACATCAGTCTGCTCAACATTGCATACATTCATGCATTCTGCGATATTGTGTTGATGAAACCTTTCATTAACAGTGGCTGCGGTTTAGTGCGGTTTCAGGCCAGGAAGTACACTATTGATGAAAATTTCACACTTTGACACATCCTGGAGAAAACCCAAGAAGTCAAAATTGGCACTCATCATCTCTTTATTGACTTCAAAGCCGCCTACGACTGTATCTGTAAAGAGGAGGCATATACAGGGTGGGCCAACTACAAGTTTCTTTTTAAAAATGCAATAAAATGAACAAAATGAAATTTTTTCCATGTATTATGGCTTTATTAGTAAAAGCAAACATTCCCATTAATTATGGAACACAACGTCGTTCAAGTGGCTGCCTCGGCTGGCTTCGCAGTAGCGCATTCTATCACTCCAATTTTCCAAGAACTTGTTGATGGCTTCGGGCTGTAGCTCACGGGCTGCTTGGATGGTATTGGCCTTAAGTGCTTAAATCGTTTCCGGATTGTTGGCATAACATCGGTCCTTCACGGTTCCCCACAAAAAAAAAGTCCAAAGGGGTCAAATCGCAGCTCCGAGGCGGCCAATTGACATCGCCAAGACGGCTGATAACACGATTTGGGAATTTGGTGCGCAAAAGACCGATTGTGGCATGGGCTGT
Source organism: Brachypalpus laphriformis (assembly GCA_945910035.1). Taxonomy (NCBI): domain Eukaryota; kingdom Metazoa; phylum Arthropoda; class Insecta; order Diptera; family Syrphidae; genus Brachypalpus; species Brachypalpus laphriformis. The sequence continues at coordinate 288,432,458 of OX246754.1, forward strand.
GTGGCATGGCGCGCCATCTTGCATGAACCAGAGGTCGTCCAAATCCATCTCTTCAAATTTCAGTAAAAAAAAAAGTCGTTAACATGGCTCTGTAACGCCCACCGTTGACCGAAACGTTTTCCCAGCCTCATTTTCAAAGAAAAATGGTCCAATGATGCCACCACTCCACAATCCGCACCAAACTGTCACTCTCTGTGGATGCGTTGGCTTCTCGACAATAACGTGCGGGTTTTCCGAGCCCTAGATGCGGCAATTTTGTTTGTTAACGTAGCCGCCGAGATGAAAATGTGCCTCGTCAGAGAAGATGATTTTTCGCCCAAAATCGTTGTCCAATTCAAGTTGCTCTAAGGCCCAAACTGCGAAGCGATAACGAAGCGGATGGTCGTGCGCTTTCAATTGCTGAATCATTTGGACCTTGTTAGCGAATAATCTCAGATCTTTGTGCAGAATTCTCCTCAGGCTAGTGCGTCAAATGTTGACGCGCAATGACGGACTATATGAGTTGCACAGCAACATCGACCTGGTCATAAAACTGCGTATTGGACGCTTGAAATTGGTAGGATATGTAGAGCGACTGGACACCAACGCTCCGGCCCGCTGAGTATTCGAATCTAACCCGGTTGAAGCCCAGGTGCACCCGGATCTGTACCGCTATTTAAGTATATGAGGAGCGGGCAACGAAAAAATATTGAAAACCAAATCTTTTTCCGTCTGACGACAATCAAAGCTGTCCAAGCAAAAGTTGTAACTTAGATTCCAATCGAACAATAATCCACTCTGCAGCCTTAAGGAAAGATAAACCTATGAAATATCTAAGAAATTCTAGTCAAAGTATAGCAACACCAAAACCGACAAAGTCTTACAAAGAGGCATAGGCCCACTGTGCGAGCGTGATCACTGGCCATCACCTACTAAGAAGCCATTTAGTGAAACTAAAACTAAATGATGACGCCCTCTACAGAAGCAGCAGTGGCGAAAAGGTACCCCCGTTTTTTTCACAGCACAGGCCGATCATGACATTGAAGACCAGTTTTATACCTCCCTCATAGATTCTCAAAGACATCAGGCTGGTTGAAAACTTGTAGTAGTAATTCCATAATTTCAATTGCAATACGTTGGCTCTACATTTACTTCTGTATCATAAAGAAGGCTTCCATTCTTCATTAAGCTTCTGGCAGCCTCTTAAGTGGGCAAGCGACGGAACAAGTCCCGTATATCTCCTATTGTTTTTTTTTTTGTCCTTTCATTGGAAAATGGAAGTCTTTAAATGGCGAAACTGAGCGCGTAGTCAGTAACGGTGTGGGATTCTTACCCACTAAAACCACAATATTGTTCAATGTTTCGTGTTTTCTTGAGTCCCTTCTCGAGACAGACAATTAGGAGTCAGTACAGATATTCGCGGGACACCCATGTCCACTCAGCAATTTTCATAAACGGTCCACTTCTCAACGCACAAGATAAGACGAGAGGTCTATCGACACCTCATTGATACTTTCTATCGTTATTACCAGTTCTTCCTACAATTTGCTCTCTCCAATGCATTTATTTCACCGCAAACTACTCGCATATCAGCTTCCCTGTTTCATGACAGGATACATGTATTAAGCTATAGCATTATAGAACGCAATTTCTAGTGTGACAAATGCCAGTACCGCTGTGGATTCACAGACACATTCCGGGAAACTGCAAAGCTGATGGGCTTACCAGACTTGGCTACCCTAAATATTCTAGGCTGTAAGTATGCCTCGCGCTTCATGCAAACTTCTAATTAAGCAAGACAAATCGCAGATGGGAGGATGGCACCACCTGCCAAATATCCAGACAGATCTGCCCTAGGCTGGATCAGAAACGTTAAAGTGGTTTGATATTGATTAGCTTCATTATTGGTGTACTCACAGGACACTGTTCCATAGGCCTTTACGCTTAAGGGGCTAGGTGTTTTTCATCCTCTGCAGGAGCTGCAGGAGTGAAGAGGAAGAAGAACCCATCCTCCATTTTCTTTACACCTGTCCAGCCCTATCCAGAAGAAAACTACTTCATCTTGGAGGCCCTTTCTTCGATAACGTTGGTGGCCTGGCGAACGCACACTCAATTTAATACTCTGAACTAATTCTCATACACTCCTCCTTGATTTATTTCTTTCCCAGCTACCATTCTTCATCATTAATTAAAGGCTTCTCAGTTTCATCGCTCATAAATCGGTTGACCTTAGACCATATCAATACGCTTGTATGGTATATATATCGTGCAGCTTCATCTAGCATTACATGCACGTAGACAAGTTTTCCTTCTCGATGTGCACAAATAACCTTTATTTGTTATGTACGGATATCCCATCAGTTCAATCCAATTGGTCAATTGTTTATCCTTGTTGTCCCAGTGTCGTCGTTGCAGCAAAAACAAAGGTCATTTTGTTGTATTCCCACGTCCTTTGTCCGTGCTCTCTATTGCCGATCTAAAAAGCAATCCCCCAGCAAGAAATGTGTGTGAAGTCCACCACCATGCCACCATGCCAAACCTGATAAAAATAACTGCGGAATTAGTTTCTGTCCTCTTACTGTTGGAATGTGCCCACAATTGTCCTGAAAGTTGTGGTGAAACTTAGTCGTCCTCTCTTGCTCCTCATATTTATAGTAGAGTAAATTAATATTTCCTCATTTTGCTTTAATCACACTTTCTCGTCGTCCTCGAGAATGTGGAGAGTGTGGACAAACTTCTGAGAGATATTGGTTCCTTTAGTGGCTTCAAATTAATGGTAAACATCTCTGTGTGTGGGACTGTGAATCCTTGTCGGTTCCTTAGTCGAACATGCACAACCGTTGTACGCTACAAGTGCTTTGTTCCTCCAACAAGAAGGACGACACTCAATCAGAGATACAAATCTCGTCACTGAGTACGTACCCTTGTAAGATGAAGGAAAACCGATGTAAGGGCATTCGTCCATCTCAGGAAAAGAAACATGACAGTAGAAGTTAGTCCCATATCCCTACAAGGGTAATCCCTGTTCTGATTTTAAAAAAACGTCCTTTTCTTTTGTTATTTCTCCAACAGGCTCCTCGAAACAACTGGAAAACACCGAACTATCCAATGGCATCGTCCAGGATGACCCCGAGATAATCGCACAACAAACCGACAAAGTCGACATCCTTTTGCATTGCATTAAATCATCGACAAGGAGCGCAGCCTGGATCTACGGCCAAGTATTGTGTCAAATTATCCGAGATTTAGTGCCGCCAAATGAGATACTAACCAAGGTCATCAAGGAGTTCTTGGCCATAAATCAACCGCATTGCGATGTTATTGCCAGCATCGTGCATCAGGTAGGTAGTACACATAGTTTGGCCCAAATCCCCAAGCTCTAATGCCAATTATCTCTCATTCCAATTTGCATATGTATTTATACACGACCACACTCCGGCAGGTCTTTCGGTCCGCCATCGATTCGTCGTTCCTGCAAATGCTGCAAGATTGGCTGATATGCTCGTTGCCAACTTTCCTGGCATTACCGCAGCAGAAAGGTGTCTGGGCGCTAACCGTCATCTTCTTATCGGCCTCCATAAATTTGCATTTGATTAAACTTTTCCCCGTTGTTTTGGTTGAATTCGGTCTGGAATTGGGTCAACACGAGATCTCGCTGTTCCAAACATCCGCCCAAGATTTCCACTCGAAGCTGAGTGCCGACCAGAAGACACGTTTCCGGGATGCATTCAAGCGTTTCCATCAAAATGAGATTTTTTCAAGGATGCTGCACAGCTTGTAGCGGTTCGGTTGGATGGCAGAAGTGCGATAGTCCTTTTGTGGATATGAGTAGAATCTTGAATGTGTTTAGTTAGCTGATGAATTTTGTCTCTTTTTTTCCTTTCCTCCTCATATTTATTTGTTCTACGTTTTGTTAGTTAAATTTTTTTTTTTGTGATTCAAGCGAATAAAAAGACGATAACGCCGTTTTATCCTTTTACGATATAAATGTAGTCGCAATGCGAAAAAGAAAGCTCTCAGAACCTAAAATGTGAAGTGTAATGTAGGAAAAAGCATTATTTATATATGTACACACCAATGTGAGTTTAAAGTGGAAGAGAAAATATTTTATTCTAATAAAAAAAATTATATATTCAACCAAAGGCGAATAAAGTTTTATTTGGGCTGGTAGTTGGGTTGATTGCGGTTGTTTTACAGCAAAGCCAGGAAGACCTCTACTTTGGAACTTCTTTGAACGTCCAAACGGTAAATTAGAGACATGTAAGTATGCAAAGGGTGTTGTTTTTTTTTTTTGGCTTGGATAGAACCTAGGAACAACTATGAAAACAAGCTGTAATTCGGCCGCTCCATTTGGCATTTATACCCGATCTGATCGATTTTTTTGTTGTAAAAGTAATACCAGAGCACTGCATTAAAATTGATGAACGTTTTGATCTCTCCTCCGATCATTTTCCTATCGTTTTAACTATGAGCGAGCGCCTAGTTAAAAAAGATGTGCCTGCTAGACTAACTAGCAGATAAACTGATTGGGAAGGCTTTAAGAAAAAAATTGAAGAACATATCGAACTGAGAGTGGCACTTAGGACGCATTCTGAACTCGAAATCGAAGTTGATCGTTTTGTTGAAGTTCTGCAGTGCGCCGCGTGGAAAAATACTTCCTATCAAAGGAAAACACGGGAAATAAATGAAATGGTAAGGGAGAAGAGAAGAGCGCATAAAAAATGGCAGCAAACTCGTGCTCCGCAACATAAAGCGCATTTAAATCATTGTGCAACTTGCTAAAAACGGCCATTATTGGTTTCAAAAATCGGACAATACAACCCAACCATGAAAGTTTAACAGCGAAAAGATTCCAATTATTCGCTCTAGAAAGTTATAAGCTTACTTACTTACTTACTCAGGTGGCGCTACAGTCCGGGGTGGACCTAGGCCTCAACCAACAAACCTCTCCAGACAGCACGGTTACGAGACAGCTGCCTGCTTTTGCGCATGTCAAGTTGGTTGAGGTCCGCATCCACTTGTTTGCGCCATCTACCGCGAGGTCGTCCTCTATTGCGCTTTCCATCCGGTGTGGATTCGAAGACTTTCTTGGCGGGAACGTTGGGCTCCATCCGTTCTATATGACCTAGTCACCTTAGTCGTTGTATGTGAACTCTTCTGGCTAAGTCGATGTCTTTATAGGCTGTATAGTTCGGCATTGTACCTTCTCCTCCACTCAGCGTCTATGCAGTCGGGACCAAATATCACTCGAAGAACTTTTCTCTCGAAATAACCAAGCGCATACTCATCCGGTTTTATCAAACCCCGTACATCTGCGCCATACAGCAGGACTGATAAGTGTCTTAAAAAGAGTTATCTTAGTAATTCGACACAAATCCTACAATTCTCTCAAATCCTATGTTAAAGAGATCGCATAATAGCGCATCACCTTGTCTAAAACCTTTCCTGACATCGAACGGTTCGGTGATGTTCTTACCGACTTTGATGGAGCAGCGAGAGTTCTCCATCGTCATTCTGTACAAACGGACGAGCTGGGCAGGAATGTCAAGACTAGACAAGGGTCTGTATCCCACGACAACACAAGAATGCCAAGGTTCAACATCGATAGACTTAATGATCCCTCAGTGGACCAACAATTAAGGGAACACTTTTCGCAAGGTGTGGAAGCAATCAGCAACCATCCAAGACCATTGGTGTGCTGTGAAAAATGTTTTTACATCTGGTGCTAAAAGAATTATCGGTCGATCGCAGGGAAGACATAGGACGTGGCTTTCCGAGGATACCTGGAGACGGATTGACGAACGAAAACAGCTGAAAGCTCACATTGCAGCTACCCCAGCAGCAGGGAGAACCGAGCTAGAGTCCCTATATCGCATGAAGATGAGAGAATTTCAGCGTAGCGTGCGACGTGCCAAGCGCAACTACATCAACCTGCTGGGTACAGAAGCAAAAGAAGCTGCATGGAGGTGAGACAGCAGGACCGTCTACAGAATCACCAAAGAGCTGACAGGTGGTCGCAGTTCCAGCCAACACCCAGGGAAAAGCTTAGATGGTTCCTTGCTCCTTTCGGATGAGGACCAGCTCAAGAGATGGAAAGAGCATTTTGCTACGATTTTGAACCTCGTATTGGCTAGCAATATGTTCCCAAATCAGACTGAGATGCCCGACGTGAGAAGTTCCTGAATACGTACCACGACTCCCAGTAATGATGTGATCACTACCGCGATCAAAGCACTCAAAACCAACAAGGCGGTATGACTTGACGGTATTCCAGCAGAGCTCTTAAGAGCAGCGCCCACAACATCGGCTGAGCTTCTGCTTCCACTTATAGAGAGAGCTAGGGACGCTGAGAGCTTTCCTAACTAGTGGAAAAAGGGAATGATCGTCAAGCTTCTTAAGAAAGGAAATTTAATGGAGTGCGGAAACTGGAGGAGTATCTGCGTGCTGCCTGCTGTAGCTAAGATAGTAGTTAAAATCATTCTGGAGCGAATCAAACAACATCTCGAAGACACACTCGATGCCGAACAAGCAGGTTTCCGCTCTGGATCCTCCTGTGGCGACCACATCAACACCCTGCGGATTATTATCGAACAGTGCATTGAATATCGATCGCCACTCCACCTTCTGTTCATCGATTTTAAGAAGCGTGTTTTGGCGTGCCTTACGAAGGAGATGTATTTCCGATAAACTAATTGCTATTATCAGAGCTACATATGAAGGCTCCAAATTGAGTTGAATTGAATTGAGCACAGACTCAGATTAATAAGCAAATGTTGTACTCTTTTTGAATCTTCTTCTTCCTAGTTCGGCGAAGTTATGATCCGAAGGCATGGGATCATAACCCTCCCAAAAAAAAATTTGGCGCAACAGCTCTTTAAAGTGCCAGGGCCTAGCTTCTGGCAACCACTCATGTTGTGTGCGTTATATTTTTCACACGAATGGAAGGGACCTACAGTTTAATGCCGAATCCGAACGGCGATTTGAAAAGCTTTTTCGTGACAACAATACTCTCGGATGTTTGTCAGACGCTCGCGAGAGGTGGAACCGTGAAAAAAACTTTTTGGTATTTTCTGGGACTCGAACTTGGAACCTCATGCGTAGTGATCCGACACACTAACCACTTACGCCACGGCGCACACCCCTCCCACTTCATCGCATTTCTACTGATCCGCTTGTGGGGTTCACCTGTACTCTTTTTGGATCAAGTAATAAAAAAGTAGTTAAACTGAATATACTGGATTTATACTGGATTTTAATAAAAAGAAAACGTTTATATTAAATATACTGGATTTCATTTAGCAAGAGTTGGTAGCATTAGTTATACCTAATCACCAGTTTGCGTTTAGAACCAAGCACTCAACAACAGATCAGCATAGAATAGCTAATATAATTGAGAAAGCTTTCGAAGAAAAAAAGATTTGCTCGAGTGTATTCCTTGATGTTTCTCAAGCCTTTGACAATATATTGAAATATACCTAGTACTTTCATAAATACTGTTACAACTTTTAAAGGTTCCCTACAGCCTATGGTATTACCCGCACTCTTGTGTTGGCTTACGTCATTTGTGGTTTTCCATTTGTTCTGTTTATACGCAAATTTAAATTAAGATTCGCTAAGTTTTTAACATGGGGCGGAAAACAGGATTGCGGTTATTGCACGTATTCCTCGCTTCATAATCATTGATCATTGGCCCTCAGCAAGATCGGATCTTAATCCTCTGTGTTATAAGCTATGGTCCATTTTACTTACTTACTTTACTTATGTCCTGTATCCCCTTGTGGGTCCTAGGGCCTCTACTATGCCTACGCGCCATCGTTTTCGGTTTCTGGCAATGTTTCAGAGTTCTCCCAAACTTATCCCTAGCTGCCGTGCCTCCTTCTCGACTGTTCTGCGCCATGTTCTCCTCGGACCACCAGGTCTTCTGCCATCCTGAGTTAGAGGGTTCCATTGCATAGCATGGTTCGCTATGGAACTGTCACCCTTACGGAACGTGTGACCAATCCACTGCCACTTCCGTCGTTGGATGGTTGTGCCTATTGGTTCCTGACCCGTTCTCTCGGAAAGGTGTTCGTTAGAGATACGATTGGGCCAGAAAATCCTCAAGATATTGCGCAGACACCTATTAACGAACGTTTGCAGCTTTCTGGTGATAGAGTGGTCACTCTCCACGTGCTGCAACCATATAACAGCACGGATTCAACGTTGGAGCGGAACAGTCTTATCTTGGTGCTCAAACTGATTGCATTGCTTCGCCATATTTTGGACAACATCCCGAACGCGGACTTTGCTTTGGCGATCCTGTTGGCTATATCCAGTTCGGTTCCACCATCGGTCGAGACAATACTCCCAAGATACTGGAAATCCTATACTCTCTCTACCGGTTGTCCAGCAATGCATATTTGAGCCGATGAGTTTGTTCCAAGGCTGATAATTTTAATTTTTGCCGTATTCATTTTTAGCCCGACGACGCCTGCCTCCCTCTCCACATCTGCTGTCATTTGGTGGAGGTTCATAATTCTGTGGGAGAGTAAGCATACATCGTCAGCGTAGTCAAGATGTTTCAGTTGAGATGTAAGAGTCCATCGAATTCCTCTGTTTTCCGTCGACAAAGTTGCATGAAGCACATCACTAATCACCAATAGGTATAATATTGGTGAAAGGATACTGCCTTGTCTTACCACACTTTGGATCTCAAATTCCTCATACAACCTTCCCCTGTGCAGAACGTGACATTTGAAGCCTTCATATGTAGCTTTGATAATAGCAATTAGTTTATCGGGAACACCTCTTCTGCGTAAGGCACGCCAAATAAACTCCCTGTTGAAACTATCGAACGCCTTCTCAAAATCGATAAACAGCAGGTGCAGTGGCGATCGATATTCAACACACTGTTCGATGATAATCCTTGGGGTGTTGATGTGGTCGGCACAGGAGGATCCAAAGCGGAAACCTGCTCTATTTGGAGGACATGGTTTGTACGAAAAGGCACCCAAACCTAGAGTCGCTTAAAATTAGCTTAAGGGAAGCAGTCGACACTTTTCCAATAGAAATGGTGCGTGCTGCGATTGATGAGTGGCCAACTCGTCTCAAGGCATATGTAAAAGTAATTGGAGTTAATTTTGAATGAATTGTTTTTTTTTGTTATATTTAAAAGAAACCAGTAAACATTTTTGGAAAAAATTAAATTAATGCCTTCTGTCTTTACTTTTTACATCTGTAACAGTATTTATGATAGTACTAGGTAGATGACGACAAGTTCTGTAGGAACACTTATATGATATTCTGGAAAAATACCTGACGAAACTCTTCTGAGTCAAACACTGCCATCCTGGCAAGGGGTAAAACGACAGAAAAACTGCAAGAAGCATTGAATAAAGTAAATGAAAGGACAAAGACTTGGCGACTAGCACTGAACGAAACCAAATCTGTTCATGTCAATTTTATTTACAAGAAAAGAAATAATTTGCTTATTTTTGTAAGCACTGTTAAAATTCCGTTTGCAAACGCAGCTACCATAAATAACTCGGTATGCCACTTGATGCTAAGTTGAAGTGGAAATCGCACATGAAGAAAAAACGTAAAGAGCACGAAACCAAATACAGAGAAATGTACTGATTACTGGGAAAACATTACAAGGTCAATATAGAGAACAAACTGCTTTTATACAAGCAAGTGCTAAAGCCGGTGTGGACATATGAAATACAACTCTGGGGTTGTACCAAAACGGCTGGTCAAACGGTAGTGCATGCGATCATATGAAAACACAAGCATTTTCACTCAGCTGAGGCCTACCAACTCCTACTCTCAACCTCCATGCGGTGACAGCCGGGTGCCTAGCACCTTAATCCAAGAAGTGGGTAACCAACCCCGTTTGGCGGATTTTTGGAGGCAGCAAATGAGAGAGGGGTGGAACAGTGCTTTCCCACTAGAGCACTTATTCCTGTTCCAGGCGGCAGCGGACGAATTCCCTAGACGGAGTCAACGGTGGCGTCTATAGTTCCAGTTAGGTTGAACTTAGTGAATACCTTGCGCGAGCTGCTTCGACGTATTCGGATCACAGGTCGGTAAGGAATTTCCAATGTTAGTCAGGACATTGGAATAGAGATGGTGGCGGAGGAGCCCTTAATGGGCCAACGGCAGCGCTCATACTCCCGTAGTGGACTACTGGCACCGGTGTACCCGGCCCCTCGTTGTAGGGGAATAATTAAGGAACTGGCCCTCCAGGTTGGGGGTTGTGCCGTCGGGGTAACTTCCCTACCACGTAAAAAGCCTATGGTTCCGAAACAACCAAAAGCCTCGGATAAGGATGACTCAACTAATGACGACCCCAGCAAACGAAATAAGGACAACGACCTTCGGATCTGTACGTGGAATGTTCTGTCCCTTTACAGACCACGTGCAGCCGAAAAACTAGCAGAGGCCCTAGACCGCTATAAAGCAGATATAACCGCCATCCAGGAAGTGCGATGGGATGGGCCGAGAAAAAGAGGATGAAAAACTGTAACGTCTACTACGGTGACTACTACAGAAGCAACAGGCAACGCTTATCCGGATGCGGATTTGTCATACGCGGTAGACTTGGGCATATTATGACTATCCGGATCAAAGCTAAATTCGCTTACATAAGCCTATTATGTGTTCATGCCCCCACGGAAGAAAAGGACCCTGCCACCAAAGAGTGTTTCTACGAGCTCCTCGGCAAAGCATACGAGCAATGTCCTAAATACGACGCTATAATCGTATTGGGCGATTTTAACGCCAAAATAGGAAAGGAGGACGTCTTTGGTAGGGCAGTCGGTAAGCATAGCCTACACGACACCACGTCTGATAACGGACTTAGGCCAACTGATTTCGCTGTGAAGCGAAATGTCACCATAGCAAGCACATGGTTTCCTCATCTCGATATTCATAAGCAGACATGGCGGTCCAATGATCATGTAACGATCAACCAAATTGATCATATTGCGATCGACGCAAGGCATGCCTCCAGTATTCTGGATGTCCGGACCTTCCGAGCGGCCAACATAGACTCGGATCATTATCTTGTTGTAGCCAAGATACGAATGCGGATATCCCAATCTGAGCAACAGAGAAGAATTGCTGTGAGAAAATTTAACGTCGAAAAGCTACAATCGCAAGAGACCGCCAGACTCTTCGCTGAACGCATATCCCGAAATCTCTCAATCACCCCTTTGCGCCAACATCAAGTACCAACATGCCATCAGAAACGCCGCGACTGATGTGCTGGGTCTCACTCGCCCACCACGAGCGATATTGTGTGAACGCCTGAAACCTTTTATCAACAGCCTGATTGGACCCTATCAGTGCGGTTTCAGGGCAGGAAAATCCACCATCGATCAAATCTTCACACTTCGGCAGATCCTGGAGAAAACCCAAGAATTCCAAATCGATACTCACCATCTCTTTATCGATTTCAAGGCCGCCTATGACAGCATCTATAGAGAAGAGCTTTATAGAGCCATGTCTAGTTTTGACATTCCTGCCAAACTTGTCCGTCTGTGCAGGCTGACGATGGAGAACGCTCGCTGCTCCATCAAGGTCGGTAATGACCTCACCGAGACCTTTCATGTCAAAAAAGGCTTTAGTCAAGGTGACGCGCTGTCATGTGACTTCTTTAATATTGTACTTAAACGGATTGTGCGGAATTCACAAGCCAACACCGGAGGCACAATCTATTACAAGTCTGTACAACTGCTTGCATACGCCGACGATATAGACATTATCGGAAGAACTTAGCGGGCTGTCACCGGTGCGTTTGCAAGCATTGAGGCGGAAGCGGCCAAAATGGGTTTAGCGATAAACGAGGGCAAAACCAAGTATATGGTGTCAACAAGAAGGGACAGCCAACACCGACGAATTGGACAGAACGTCATAGTGGACAGCTATAACTTGGAGGTAGTAAGGGACTTTGTCTACCTTGGCTCTGCTATAAACTCGAAAAACAACATCAGTGCAGAAATCAATCGAAGAATAACTCTTGCCAATCGTTATTTTTTTAACAGTAAAGCCATATCTCGAACTACTAAGGAGACTCTTTATAAGACCCTTATCATCCCAGTCCTGCTTTACGGGACTGAAACATGGACTTTATTAAAAGAGGATGAAGATATCCTTGGTCGCTTCGAGAGAAAAATTCTTCGTAAGATTTTCGGTCCCATTTGCGTTGACGGGTTTTGGAGGAGAAGATTCAATCACGAACTATACAAGCTGTACAGCGACATCAACCTAGTCAAAAAACTGCATATTGCACGTCTGAGATGGCAGGATATGTAGACCGAATGGACACCAACTCTCCGGCCGAATCTAACCCCGAGGGACGAGGCAATTAGCTAAAGACCGAGCTAAATGGAGAGGCTTGTTGGTTGAGGCCCAGGTTCACCCCGAACTGTAGCGCCACCTAAGTAAGTAAGTAAGAAGTTCGTTTTGCCAACGGTAAGAAAGTTAGACGTCCCATTCAGTTGATGTATCCTATGGAGATTCGTCATTCGCCTCGCCCGGAGGATGTCGAAAATGAAACAATTCAATTGACGCACATACGAGTATTATCCATCCTATATACTGTCACACATTCTTACATATCTTATTATTATATACATCATACACATATCTATCTCTTTCAATTGTAAAAATAGTTTTTGGAATGAAGTTCAGTTGTCACGAGACTTTTGACCCGAGTGAATCGGTTTTCTTTTGTTAAATAAAGTTTCATTCTAATTCTTCCACGGGCGTTTTTATTTTTACATACATGAAATAGCACGGACTTGGTTTTTAAATGAATGGCAATGCTTCACCATATTTTGGAAACAATTCCAAAACTGAACTTCGCTTTACATTCAATTTGTATCACGTGAAGTCGTAAAAGTCGACTAAGGGGACAATTCGATCTAGGCTATATAACACCCAAGTGAGCACAGCGGCATATGCATACAATACTTAAAAACTCTCCTACAAGTATACATCCGTGGATTGACACGACTGGCGATCACTGGTGTCATAAAAGAAAGATCAAACAACAATAAAACAGGAGCATGCACCTGTCAAAGACCCCCGCAAGAATACTATATTGCAAAAATTGTAACATTATGGAAATGCTTCCTAAACTGAAAGGTACTACCACTGCTGTCCATGGTGCTGATCCTGGACTGAGCAAACATTTTCCGGTCAGAGCTATACGGATTCCGGGGGCTAACAAAGTAATGAAACCATTTGGATGAAATATGAGGTTTATGAGTTGGAACTCGAAGTTACGAGCTTAAAGAAATCATGCATAGAAGCCGAGTGAATATCGTGTGTGTCCAAGAACCGAAATGAGACGTCGGAAATTGGGCGCGTTTCTTACAAGATGTTCTACAACGGAACGGAACAGGGTCAAAACAGAATCTATCATCTATCATCGTTGCAACAGAGCTACTTGATCACATCTTGGCCGTTTAAAAGTCCAGCGATCGTTTGATATCGCTCAAACTGGCGATGCAAGGAGAGGTGTGGAATATTGTCAGTGCTTATGCTCCCCATAGTGGGTGCGATCAGAGCGAAAAAGACGCATTTTAGCCTGCTTTTCACAACCTCCTAAAGGGAGGGATTTGAATGAACCTGTCAGGAAGTCAAATGAAAACTATGAAGACTCTCATGGAGAACTGGGATATGGCACTAAGAACCTTCTTGGTGAAGACATCCTAAGCATGTGCAGGTCATACGGTCTTATCATGTTCATCAAACAAAGCCGGCACCTGATTTCTTACAGCAGTGGTGGAAGTGAATTCCAGATTGCCTACCATTGCAAGTTATCCTGGAAGAGGCGATCGCTCAGCAACACCATCTCCTCCTAGCAGAAATTTTTATGGAGACAGCGAAGAAAAGTAAACAAACAAGAGTCTCTGAAAGAACCAAACGGTACAATCTGGATAAGGAAAAAGGTGAAGCTTTTGTTTTCGTTATAAAAAATTACTTGTCTCAACGCAGTTAAGGATGAAGAGTGCGGAGTACCAAATATAAAGTATTCCCTATAGTGAACCTGCTTAAAGAAGGCCAAATCACAACGGGCACCTGCAAGTTTGTTGGGGTGATTGCGAGAATTACCGGCCTTTGTATTTATACTTCGCTTTCCAGTTTCGTTTCCTTTTATATCTTAAGTTTCTATGATTTTGGTAAATAACACCCTGTGACAGAAGGAACCCATCTCCCACTTTTCCAAATAAAATCATATTTGTTATTGTCAATTCCAGTGAATAAACTGTACTCAACTCAACGTCAACAACTAGTTGAGAGATGTCTACTACTCTAAGTGGCCTCTAAAGTAGGGTAAGGAGATAGCTTCCTATGTAATAACATTTTCACGTAACCCATGGCAACCAAATTTGTCTCCTTAATTGGCCCAATAAATTCAGAATATAACGTTATGACTTACCCCCTTATGCACATCCACATGAACACAACTAGAACCCGTCTTCACCAAAGCAGAAGCATAAAATTACAAATTACATCTTGACATGATGCCAAGTGGCGCACTTGCATTCATCGACCTTGGCAACATGTATATTTTTTCTTTTTGGAAAAATGCTTTCCCTCATAACTCGCAGGAAGACAGCTAATCCCTCGAGACACCAGCTCTGAAAGTGCACTAAATAAACATTCCCTCATCCCGAATGACATGTAATGTAAAGTAAACCAAAAGGAAAAGGAAACCAAAACCGCTGCTCCTTTATCGATTGTTTTCCCTGGGAGATTGCACAAAATTCATTTCAAAATTATTGGTTCTTGAGCAGCATCATCAATTCGGTCTGTAAATGGAATATTAATGCCGTGCACACCAGCGCTAGGAATAGGGATGCATTCAATTCGTACTACTGACCTAGACCGGGTTTTTTTTTTTTTCCTGCTGATTCGTATCCACTTTGTTTCCACTCTTCAAAAAGTGGGAGCCACTCCCGTTGGATTCCCATCATTTGTCCCATTCACATGGTTCCTGTGAAACTGAGTCCTTATCACCTGAAATGGAGAGAAATTGAAACAGCCTTCAATGCTGAGGAGAGCTCCTGCGCATGGCTCTTCACAATCCCACGCGAAATGAAACGCTACACTGCAAAATGAACCAGTTCGACACATGCAGGCAGTGTTCAGCAGAAGCTGTGGGGCTACCTATGTGCATCTAGAATGGAATATGTTTGTGCCTGGCGTCTGTGTAATTTCCGCTCCCACAACGGGATTTTAATTGCATCCCTAGGACCTTGGCATTTGGTATCAGTTGGCAGTGGTCTCGTCTTAGTGATGTGAATGCTTCTGTGTGTGAGTGTGCCTGCCAGCGAAAATTAATCATTGTCAAAGTACTTAAATCAGGAACGAGGTATCCTGCTGCATCTTACAAGTAAAAGTCAAGGATATCCCTTCCTTGTTGTGGTGGCTGCTTACCCGGGTGAGCGTCGTTGCTCTGTGTGTTGGTTTGGGTCGACACTTTGTTGGCAACCAACGTCTTGATATGATTTGCAGGCGACTTTCCTGGCAACCAGCTTCCACCTGCCCCACCGCGCGCACCTTTAATGGGGAAGTAATGTTTGTTGGAATCACTTAATTACGTTGAGAACGATGGAATTCTTTCGGGAGCTAGACAAGTGGAAGAGCAGGATAATGTTATGAATTAATCACCTGAAATGTCCTTGGCATACAAAGGTGTACCTAGTCGGGGTCCATAATTCACTTTTCTCCTTTGAAGGGAAATATTCAATTGATGAGTTATGTCCTTGGAGATATTAGCGCTGGAGGTTAAGTTCCTTCATTTTGTCATCAAGGAAGCTTAGGTTCAATTAAGATGCTTGGATTGTTAAATTGCTGATGCAAAGTGCGCGTGCTATAAATAGAAATGAATTTCTGGATTAAAGGACCTCATTTGGCTGAGTAATTGTATAGCATTGTTTGAAATGTACAACAGTTGCAAGGAGTCATTGTTTCAAATCAGGTCGCAGCAGTTAACAAAGACCGAGTATTGTTACGGATACAATGTAATGTACCCATCCAGGTAATTAACTAATGAGACTCTGGAGAGGAGGTTCTGTGTGCTTATTAATATACAATTCTTCAGATAAACTAGCTGCGTGAGATATGGTGCGGTGAAGCGGTCGAATGAAACTTGTCTTCTTGAATTTAATGTACCATTTCGAAACCTCGGCATGAAGGCAGCCGTATACAGGATACATGTTAAGATCCGCCCGCTGATTGAGTATCTGGTAGAGTATTCGAGTTCGACCAAAAAATACCATATGTAACAAGTACACGTATAACTGTTTAAACATACATTGTATTCGATCAATTAATTTGTGGGTGATATCACTAGGTTATGTTAGGTTGGCTGTCCACACGAGAGTGCAGACACACTTAAACCAGTGAAGGTCATTTGTGATACCATAGATCAAACCATTAGGCCACTCAGGTACTAGCAAAACCAACCGGAGCTTTTGAGAAAGCCATGGATGCTCATGACGTCCAAGGACGCCAGATCGCAGAGGTCGTCAGGGAAGGGGTACCCTAGATGGAGCATTCTTTTACCCAACAGGGCCGGACATGTGCATAGGAGGTGAAGGATGGTTTCCTCCTCCTCCTCGTCCCTACAGCTCCTGCAGAAGTCGTTGGGGAAGAGACCAAGTCTTCTGCCGTGTTGGCCTATAAGACAGTGTCCAGTGAGAACACCGACAACGCAGCAGATTTGTGTACTATCGGCACTACGTTTTTGATCCAGCTTAGGCCAGATCTGTCTCAAAATATGACACGTTGAGCCGTTTCCCCATCTGAGGTTGGTCATGCTGATAGCGTTCAGCTTTAGTAGATACTTACATGCAGCGTGGCGCATACCCAGGGCTTGCCATTCAGGCAAAATCCTTAGAGTGGTACCCTGTCTGTCGAGGTCGTCAGCCCTACAGTTACCTGGAATGTCTCTATGGCCCGGCACCCAGCAAAAGTGAATGTTGAACTGCTCTGTCATCTCCATAAGAGATAGACGACAGTTTAAGGCAGCCTTAGAAGTGAAGAAGAACGATTCCAGGGACTTGATTGCCGCTTGGCTGTCAGTGAAAATGCTAATACCCCTGACAGATAATACATGACATTTCAGCCAGGACAGGGCTTCCTCAATCGCCATGATTTCCGCCCGGAAAACGCTACAATGATCAGGGAGGCGGAAAGAGATGCTCAGATTGAGCTGTTCGGAGAAAACACCACAACCCACCCCACCCTCCGTTCTAGATCCATCTGTAAAGAAGTGAACCGAACTACCATCGACAGGAGAGGAAGTGTCCCATACATCCCGGTTAGGGATGCTCGTACGGAAGTTACGGTCAAATCTCAGTTTCGGCGGGGTGTAGTCCGTGTTTTCGTGTTTGAAGTTGAGAAAATCAAGGATCGAGGAGTGGCCAAAGCGATAGCCAGACCACTGAGAGGAGGCTTTCAGGCAGATGGCCGCACAGGCAGCCATCTGTTTGCCGAAAATATCTAAAGGTAGCAGGTTGAACAAGATGTCCGGTGCCGCGGAGGGAGTAATGATATCACTAGCGATTGTAGCTTTTCGACGCTCGATTTTCTAACAGTGATTCTTCTTTGTTGCTCTGTTTGAGATATCCGCATTCGTACCTTGGCTACAACAAGATAATGAACCGAGTCTATGTTGACCCTTGGGAAGGTTCGGACATACAAAATGCTGGAGGCATGTCTTGCTACGATCGCAATATGGTCAGTTTGGTTGATCGTTACATGATCATTGGACCGCCATGTCTGCTTGTGAGTATTGAGATGAGGAAACCATGTGCTTGCTATATTGACGTTTCGCTCGGCAGCGAAATCAATTAGCCTTAGTACGTTATCAGACAAGGTTTCGTGTAAACCATACCATTGTTGCATGGGGGCATGAGCACATATTAGGCACATGTTCGCTCACGTGCCGGAAGCTTAAGACTTCTTGCTTAATTCTGCCGCGTATAGCAAATCTGCATCCGCATAAGGGCTGCTTGTTGTCTCTGTAGCAATCATCCCATCGCACTTTCTGGATGGCGGTTATATATACTTTATAGCAGTCTAGCGCCTCTAGTAATTATTTGGTTGCACGTGGTCTGTTAAGGTTCCGAACATTCCACTTACAGACTCGAACGTCGTTGACCTTATTTCGTTTGCTGGGATTGTCAACAGCTGAATCTTCCATATCCGAAGCTTGTGGTTGTTTCTGAACCAGATTTTTTTTTTACATGCTAGGGAAGTTGCCCCGACGGCACAACCCCCGATTTGGAAGGCCAGTTCATTTTATTATACCCCTAGGACGCGGGGCCGGGTACACCGGTGCCAGTAGTCTACTACGGGAGTATGAGCGCTCCCGTTTGTCCATTAAAAGGCTCCTCTGCCACCATCTCTATTCCAAGGTTCTGACTAACATTTCTTACCGACCTGTGATCTGAATACGTTGAAGAAGCTAGCGCGAGGTGTTCACTTAGTTTAGCCTACCATTACAGGAGCTGTAGACGCTAGTGGTTGTTTCTGAACCAGATTTTTTTTTTACATGCTAGGGAAGTTGCCCCGACGGCACAACCCCCGATTTGGAAGGCCAGTTCCTTTTATTATACCCCTAGGACGCGGAGCCGGGTACACCGGTGCCAGTAGTCTACTACGGGGGTGTGAGCGCTCCCGTTGGTCCATTAAGAGGCTCCTCTGCCACCGTCTCTATTCCAAGGTTCTGACTAACATTTCTTACCGACCTGTGATCTGAATACGTTGAAGAAGCTAGCGCCAGGTGTTCACTTAGTTTAGCCTACCATTACAGGAGCTGTAGACGCTAGCATTGACTCCATTTAGGGAATTCATCCGCTGCCGTTTGGAACAACAAGAAGTGTTCTAGTGAGAAAGCACTCTTATCCCCTCTCTCGTCTGCTGCCACCAAAATCCTTCAAACGGGTTTGGTTACCCATTTCACGGATCAAGGTACTAGGCACTCAGCGGTCACCATATGAAGGTTGAGAGTAGAAGTTGGTAGGCCTATCAATCTGAAAGCGCTTGTATTTTCATGTAATCGCATACACTACCATTTGATCGTTTGATGTTCGGTAAACTTTAGTTTTCCCGAAAAGCGTGGAGTCCGCAATATGTAGAATAGTGCATGATTATCAGGGATACGACCGTACCTTTTCTAGATATGGCTCACATGCCATCGCAGTCTTAAAGGAACACCATGGGACATGCCAGCAATTACGGAGCAGAATTGGATTGAACAGAAGAGCTGTTATATAGGATTTTTCAGTGGAACACAATATCATTCAAATGACCTCCACGAAAACGCTTTCACGAGTGAATGCGTTGAGTTAATAGCTTTGCGCATAAATCGGGCGGTATGCCTGCAATTTCACGTTCGATGTCCTGAGGTCGTCTAAAGCTTCCGGCTTATTGGCGTAGACCATCAACTTGACATAGCCCCAAAGAAAAATGTCCAGAGGCGTCAAATCACAAGAACGAGACGGCTCCATTTCTGGGGATAACACAGTCGCCGTACTTCGACTTCAATAGCTCGATTGACTGTCTTATTGAAACCACGTACCTATGCTCCAAGTCATGCTCTTTCAATTTATCCTAAAAATAGTTAATCAACAGCGGTTTCGAACTGTGACTGCGTTGCCTGCATCATTGAAGAAATATGGGCCTCTAGCATAAAACCCGCAGCAAACTGTCAATTTCTGTCGTTGTCATTTCGTGAATGGTTTCGGGTTGCTGACTTCACCAAATGCTACTATTTTGCTCACTGACGTAGCCGTTGAGCCAGAAATGGGCTTAATTTTTTCCACGATTAAACAGTATGTATAGATGAGTTCAAACGTCAAACAAACCGCCGGCTAACTGCAGGCATAGCCGAGAAACCCTATTAGAAAAATGGAGTTTTTGCTCCATTCGTATGTAATAGCTATGAATTTGTCTTAGATGCCTCTCCTGCGCAAGACCAAGCAGGCAGCATCTCTTTTCCTCGTCGAAGTCGTTACAAAGCAGATGTATTCGTATTCGACGCATTGCTCTAATACGATCCGTAAGGTGTTTATGTGGTCGATCCAGGAGGGTGCAGCGACAAAGCCACCCTGTTCTACGTCGAGAGTTGAATCTAAATATTCTTTAATGCGTTCTAATATGATTCTAGCTATTACCTTGGCTACGACCGAGTGAACGCATATACCTCTCCAGTTTCCGCGATTCATCAGATTGCCCTTTTTCGGTAGCTTGATGATCATGCCTCTTTTCCACTCCTGTGGAATTTGCTCATTTCCGCACGCTCTCTGTATGATCGCGTGAGCAGTTCAGCCGATGTGTTTGGCGACGTTTGAAATAGTCTGGCATGGATTTTTCATTTCATTTATTTTATTTATTTATTTCATGATGTGGTTTGTACATTAAGATTTGCAATCTTTTTTAGTACTTAGTACTTCAAGTTAAAATGATACATTAATTACTTAAAACTAATATACAAGTTTCTTAATCTAAAGGTTAAAAAGGTAGCGGTGTGGGGGAGTGTGGGGTGGAAGGGTTTATCGTTGAGGTGTTAAAGTAGAAAAATATAGCAGGAGTGCACTTTTAAAATTGCGAGGACACGAGATAGATTTTATAAGTGACGGTAAACAGTTCCATAGCCTAACAGTGTGGATTTAAAATAAACGCGATGAACTTAGGAAATTGCAACGGGATGGAATAAGATTAATAGTTCTTGAGGAACGATCAATCCTAAGCCTGTTATACAAATAAGACGGACATTGATTATAAATATATTTGTGTAAAAATATACAAGGCCGTAAATGTAACGCACCGCATCATTAAAGGCTACTTGCAATTTACGCTGGGATAATGAGTCGAGGCTACTGTAAACAACCTCGGCAAACGTTATTAGAGGCAAGACTAACGATATCACCAGCTTTCGTCATGTTTCCAGTGGAGTAAAGTATGTACTGAGCCACAATTTGCGTAGGCACCCATAGATACGACCGATGACCATATTGGTATGATTGCACACAGACAAGTGACGATTTATTGTATAGCCAAGGCTAGTTACAGATTCAACAGCTACAATTTTATTATTATTGAAGTATATGTCGGGTAAAAGATTCGAGTTAAAGTTCTTATTGGAATTGCAATTACCTGAGATTTTGTCGCATTGAGTAGCAATCCGTTAGTTACTGACCACGTATGTATTTGATTCAGATCCTCGTTGATGAGAAGACCAAGTTCATCCAGTTTATTGTAGGGTTTCGATAAGACTAGTTCATCGTCCGCATAAAGGTGGACAGAGACATGTTTACACGTGGATGGAAGGTCATTTATGAACATACAGAATAGTATAGGTCCCAAAATTGAGCCCTGTGGAACACCTTGCTTCAGTTCTTTTAGGGTTGAACAACGTTCTCCAGAAATAACCCTTTGATATCTGCCAGAAAGGAAACTACTCATCAATTTCACAACCCTTTCACCGAATCCGAAATTGTTTCTAAGCTTCCAACACAAATTCGCATGATTCACTTTATCAAAAGTCGTAGAGAAGTCTAGCAGACAAAGTACCGAAACATAACCCCTGTCAAAGTCCTGTCTGATTTCCTCAAGAAAATTGGCCATAGCTGTTGAACAGCTGTGGTTAGCTCTGAAACGGGATTGCTGAGCAGTCAACAGATTATTTAGTGATAGGTGCTTCGTTATTTGTTTTTTTTTTCCAGGGCTTTTGACAACGTAGGTAGAATGCTAATCGGTCGAAAGTCAGATGGAGAAGATGGATTAGTTTTCTTTGCAATAGGCAAAACTCTTGCAATTTTCTAGAACTGAGGAAAAGTTGAGGTCGTTATGCACCAGTTGATTACATGATTAAGATGAGAAATAATTTGGGGTAAGATAAGCTTGGCAAAACGTATTGGTATACCATCTTCACATTTAGAATTAGACTTAATAGCTGCTATGCATTGGCAATAAAATCCTCCAGTTTTGGTACCGACTGCAGGTCTTCAGTCCGATTATAGTCTAAATTCCGAGTATAGGAGGTGGAATCATCATTAAGGAAGTAGAGATTTAGTTCATCGGGATCCAGAACACATTTAGAGTCGTAGTTACCACTAGAAATGCCAATTTTATGCAAGTTACTCCAGAGTGTCTTAGCGGGGAGGGAGGTATTTAGTTTGGAAGCATAATAATTTTTCTTTGAAGCACGAACAATGGAGGTTGAGTAGTTACGTGCCGCCTTGTACTCAGACCAGTTAGCGTTGCATGGCCTACGCTTCCATCTGCTATACAGTTTATTCCGTTTTTTTATAGGGCGAAAAACCTCAGATGTGAACCAAGGACATGCTCTGTTTTGCACTTTAACCGCTTTTGTTGGTACACATTCATCAAATAGTAGTGTTAAAATTGACTGAAATATTTTTACTTTTTCATTCGGATCAGCACATAAACGACATTGCTCCCAAGGGGCAGAAGAAGTAGCAATTTGTAGCGCATGTAGGTCAATAGAGTTAAAATCTTTAAATGTGAAGGTATCTGGGACGACGGTTTTAGACAGATTCACATCATAATATACTCTAAGATATATAATTTTACATTTTAGAGTTCTTCGTTGCGCAAAAACCGGCAATAAGTTTTAAATCACTGAGTCTTAAGGCTTTGTATGATTTTAGAGTTTGTTAACTGGGATTATACACTCGTTTTGCTCACTTTTACTGGACGATGAGAAGAACACGTCTATTCTTGCTTAATGTACATTGGATGCCATCAATACCCGCCGCTTTCGTTTCCTTAGAGGACTGAATTGCTGTTGCTTTTCCAATTTTGCTGGGAAGCCCGGTGCTAATTCGGGAATTTGTTGCCTCGGAGTAATCATTAAAGTTCGAGATCATATCAGCATCGTCTAAGTGGTTAAGAACTGAAGCGAAATGATCCCTCCATCTAGTGAGCCAATCTTCATCCTAAATCAGAAGGTTACTGTCTAAACTCTTCACTGAATGTTGATTGGACTTCCGATCACCAATGAGCTCTTTGGCGATGTAATAGATAGTCCTACTGCAAGTCGATGTATTAACGTTTGTCACGTCTTGCACTACGCTGCACTTCCTTCTTTTCACACGATATCTCAGTTCTCTTTAAGGCTGAGACTGCTGCAAACCGAGCCTTGATTGCTGTTCGCTCATCGATCTGTCTCTAGGTGTCTACCGATAACCATGCGCGGTGATTTTTTTGCCTTTCACCGATGTAGGTGCGTGTCTCAGTTACAAAAACCTTTTTTACAACATTCCAGTGGTCACCCATGCTCTCCTGCATTGTGTTGCTGATTGTTTCTGCTTCTAAAGCAAGATGGTCCCTGCATTATTGCGCACTTGGGGATCCCTAAGCCTGTCAGTATTGGACGTGGTAATGTTGAGCAAGTTTGAGTGGTTGCTGTTAACGGATGCAGTACGATGGCGTATAAAGTCTTATGTAAGATGGTGATCGCGTTCTTCATGTCTGTTCCGGACGTCTAGGAGAGAATTTCTGAAGTGGCAGCTGATCGCAATGTGATTGATCTAAAGGGTGACCAGATAGCAATGATCCTTTTTCCAATTGTTATGTTTCAGCAGTTTCAGCAAAGTTACCAATGACATCTAGCCGTCAAAATATTCAGTAAGGTTTGCCATTTCATCATGCATCGTCTCACGCTTGCCGAACGTGGGCGCCGTGGTTAGTGTGTCGGATCACTACGCATGAGGTTCCAAGTTCGAATCCCAGAAAATACCAAAAAAAATTTCACGGTCCCACCTCTCGCGAGCGTCTGACAAACATCCGAGAGTATTGTTGTCACGAAAAAGCTTCTCAAATCGCCGTTCGGATTCGGCATTAAACTATAGGTCCCTTTCATTCGTGTGAAAAATATAACGCACACAACATGAGTGGTTGCGAGAAGCTAGGCCCTGGCACTTTAAAGAGCTGTTACGCCAAATATTTGTATTTGTTCTTTGAACGTGCGGAAATTATTAAAAAATATTGTCGAAATTTCGGCTCAGTTGTTAATACGCTTCAGTGTGCAGGCAATTCGTCGCACCGTGGAAAAGTTTGAGCGTGAGTACACTCTTTTGGACCCTAAGCCACCAACCAGATAGAGACTGGTGCAAAGTACAGAAAACATAGGCTCCGTAGCGGCCAGTATCGAAGAAAACCCAGAGAAGTCGATTCAGCGTTGATCAGTTGAATTGGGCATCGCCAGAGAGTCAAGTTGGATTTGAGCCTACATCCATACAAGATTATGCTGACGCAAGAATTGGAGCCGAATGACCATGAACAACGCCGTGAGTTCGCTAATTGCGTGCTAGAAATATTGGCCGGAAATCCGGATTTTGGCCAAAAAATTATCTTCTCGGTAGAGGCCCATTTTTGGCTCAGCGGCTATGTCAGTAGGCAGAATTGCCATTATTGGAGCGAACACAATCCACAAGTGTTTGAGCATCAATGCATCCACAGAGATTGACTATTTGGTGCGGTTTATGGCATGGCGGCATCATCGGACCTTATTTCTTTCGCCGTTACCGTCAATGATCACAGTGTATAGAGCGATGTTAACCGACTTTCTGTAGCCAGAGCTCGAGAACATCGATATGTCCGAGCTGTGGTTCCAACAAGACGGCGCTCTATGCCATTCAAGCGACGAAAGGCTCAAAGTTGTGAAGGAGAAATTTGGCGACTGGGTCATCTCACGGCAAGCTTTCATCAATTGGCCGCCGCGATCATGCGACTTGACACAACTCGATTTTTTTTTCTGGGGCTACGTCAAGTCCTTAGTCCACGCTAACAAGTCAACCACTTTGGACGAGCTCGAGGCCAACATTCGAGACGCTTTTGCCAGAATAACGTCGTACGTATTGGACCGAGTCATAAAAAATTGGACCGACCGCTTGAAGCACTGCCAGCATTGTTGTTTTATTTCAATTTATTTTCCTATCGTTCTTATCTGGTCATCCTCTAGTTGGATGATCGTTGTCTCTCAGTTGAGACCCAACTGACCTTGTGGCAAGTGTTATGCGTAGACAGTGTATATCCAATGACTAAGCTGTTGAAGTCCACATACCACTCTCCGTTGTTACCCCAGTATCCAAGGCCATGAACTCGCATCAGGTACTTAAGCATAGTATTGTCATTTTCTACCTTAGCGATGTCCTCATTAAGCGTTTGGTTGTCCTCATCATCCTCCGTCGCATCTTCGATGATGTTCATTTTTCTTACTTTACTCTGGAATCTAGCAATTAATGTCCGGTCACTGTAAGGTTTCGAGGATATGAGGCTGCTTCGTGCTGCTGGAGTTAACATCAGTCCAACCCTGGACCTTCAATCAAGGAATATATTTTCAACGCAAGAAGATGTAACCATTCGGAGAGGGGTCTGCAGAGGAACACCCCAAGGTGGAGTCTTGTCCCCGCTAATATGGCTCCTTGCGGTGGATGAGATCTTGGTAATACTGAAGGAAAACGGCTTCAACGTGACGGCTTATGCGGACGATGTCGTTATCCTGGTTTGGGGAAAATTTCCTCCAGGCTCAATTTCGCACTACAACTAGTGGATAACTGGGTCAGCAGCAAAGGGCTGGGAGTGAACCCTTCAAAGACGGCGGTAGTTCTTTTCACTAAGAACAGATCAGGTGGCATTGAACTAAGTATCTCAAGTTCAGCTCGATACCTGGGCGTAATTCTAGATTCCAAACTAATCTGGAAGGAAAATATTGCCGAACGCGTCAAAAAAGCAAGCGTAGCTTTCTACTCCTGCAAAAAGGCATTCAGTAATACGTGAGGCTTCAAACCAGATGTGGTGTGCTGGATACACACGACGATTGTAAGACCCATTCTCACATATGGTTCACTAGTATGGTGGACGGCACTTGAGAAGCAATACCTGCTTTCAAACCTGAGCAAAATCCAGAGGGCGGCGTGCATCGGAGACATGGGATCAATGAGAATAACACCAGCAGCTGCAATGGAAACCATGCTTAGTTTCATTCCGCTTGACATAAACTGCAGCAGTCTGGCGACTAAACTCGCTGTTAGACTAAGAGAAGGCCGATTGTGGTCATCACGCCTTTATGGCTAGGCTTCCATTCTGTCCCGATGGGGGACCACCAGTGGGTTGACGGAAACTGATCACATGAAACCGATGCTAGCATTTGAAAGGAGATTCACTACAAGAATTCCCGATAGAATATACTGGAAGAATCGAAGAACCATGAGGAAAAAGGAGTTGGCTTTCTATACCGACGGTTTTAAGATGGATGTTGGCACGGGAGCCGGAGTTTATTGTGAAGCCCTAGGAATAAACCACTCCTTTGGAATAAACGACGACTGGAGCGTCTTTCGGGCCGAGGTCGCAGCCATTATCCCAGTGCTGACATTATACACGAGAGTAATATCGTTGGTAAAACGATCACTGTCTATATAGACAGCCAGGCAGCCGTTAAGGCTCTGGACTCTGTTGTAATTAGGTCGAGGCTTGTGAGAAGCTGCAAATCCCTCTTAAACGAGATATCTAGAGCCAATGCGGTGACCCTCTGCTGAGTACCAGGGCATATGGATATCGAAGGTAACGAAAGGGCAAACGAGCTTGCTAGAAAAGGGTCGGCGCTGCACTTATCGCGGGCCCTCCCCTCTGTAGCAACCCCAACCAGTTCCTTGCGGAAAAAAATAGAGGATGAAGCCACCGGTCGAGCAAACATACGCTGGGTTCATCTGGAAACATGCGCAACTGCCCGGGCGCTATGGCCGGCCTACAGCAAGAAGAGATCAACCTCTCTGGTAAAACTTGGTCCTTATGACGCACGGGTCATTTCTGGCATAATTACTGGACATTGTGCCATTGGCGTTCACGCGGAGCGACTCGGTGTGCTGCATAACGACTATTGCAGAAGTTGCAGGGACGAAGATGAAATCGAATCTGTTCGTCACCTGTTGTGTGACTGTCCTGCCCTATCCATCAGAAGAACGAGGACTCTTGGTAGTTACTTCTTCTCGGAGCTGGAGGACTTGGGTAATGTTGAGCTGACGGACCTCCTGAGATTCATATCACTCTCTGGGTGGTTCTGACAGCAGATTTTCTTTACAGCATTTCCAGGGTTAAATGATTGGGCACAATGGACCCGTACTGTTGGTCTGCGTGAGCAGTGACTCTTTGTCACAAGGCATCCATCTACCTAACTCTAACCTAACCCTGGACCTCCGCGCTCTCAAAGCTGATCTGCCAGAGTAGAGCATGACAGTGGTTTTTGTTAGGGAGTGGTATTCCTCGCCATCGTATCATCCTATCTCACTTAGACCCAAGATGTCTGTCTTATATGGCATGAAAACACACCCTAGTTGGTGGAATATGGAGTTAAGAGACTCTTCCCAGTTTCTGAAGTGAGTCCACGAGGGTATTGAGCTACTAGAAACCGATCGTTATCCGTGTACGATAGCTAAAGATCGTCAACAAAACATCCGTCCGTATCCTATGTATTCCGCTTCGGAACAATAGGGATTTTTATGGTTGCCGCTCGCTGAGCCACGGACCAGTCGACACTTATCCTATTTTGTAGTGCAGGAGGGTCGCGGTTCGTCCTCTCCTGTTCGCAATTTCCTGGGAAATTTCCAGATGGCACCATGAGGAGGTGGAAGTAAGACTTTCTAACTGGGCTGCAAAACTCTTTCTTATTTAGCGGACCAGCAGCTTTCGGGAGACGTTACCCCTACGAGGTCTTTGTTAGTTGTTTCACGTTCTACGTGTTTGGTACATATTGATGACTAAAATTAAATACCAAAGCTTATAGATCAGTGTTCCCACTTTGTTGTGATACATACTTATGTGAAGGAGTTTATCCGTTCTCCCCATCCTATTGTAGAACCACTTACTTTCCTCATGAAGCAATTTTAAAACAGAACTTTCCGCTCTTTGGTTTTATTTTTATTGTTACAATAACTTACCTTAAGTATAATAATACAAAGACACTTTAAAGCTAGCTTTTAAGTAGACATATAAGGACTATAAAATATGCTTATACCATAACTACTCGCACTTAGTATATTTACATGACTATATTCTCATACATTTGACACTTGTTCACATACTGGTGGTTGATGTTCTGGCAGTTGATGTTCTTCGGGGCGCTGGTAAGTTTGGACTACAATTTCGATACCTCGGTGAACAGTTGACTGCCTGAAAATGAAACACATGAATTACATTTTTCCAAAACCATTAGTCCATTAAAAAAGAAAAAAAAAAGAAAAAGATTCTATTAGCCCTGATGCCCAAAACAAATAATACCCTCTTTCAGAAATTCGCTAAGAACCACAGCTAAATTATGCAGAGGATTGTTTCTCCCAACCCAACGATATCCTTGTGCCTGATTTAATTAGAATCAAAATGAATTCTGTCCCTCAAATTAAAAGCTCATTCGCAATGGACCTTTTTATCTCTCGTGCGCAACTCTGTACCCTATCCCAAGTTATTTTTAAACATAAATTTAATCCCATCGGTGGTATAGCAATTAACCAGGAAGAAAGGAGTCAGCGCTGAAATAGACCTCCTTTTCACACTCCTCCCACCCGCCTAGAAATGGTCTCTAATGACAGACGATTTGAAAGAAAAATCGTGTAAATGAACTAATTACTCGGCTTCAGCGGGTCCGCGCTGAATTTGCATAATGGACAGCGTGACAAATATTTACGAGTTTACAAAACGTTGCAATAAATTTCATCGCACGAAATAAGTGCGAAGAGTTTTTATTTGCACGATGACGACGACGACGTGGCGCTTATGGTCGTGGTTCACACAATTTACTTGTAAGGAAATTAGTTTTGTAAGGGCACAGGCCACAGAGCAGGGACTGAGAGTGATCAGTATTCATTGAAATTTGGGGTGATGCTGGCATATTACTTTCATAAAAAAAAGGTAAGATATACAGGAATGCTACATAGTCGTTAAATGCCTGACAGTGATTTAAGATAGTAAAGGCGGGATTTCCGTCAAATAATACGTGCACAGCTACTAGTACGCTCTTCAATGTATTTGAGACTACGCGTATGTACGAGTACTGGAAGATCATAGTTAATTTTAGAATATTACAGACATTTCAAAATTAAATTTTTAAATGTTTAGTGGCAATCATCGAATACGTTACATTATATTGTGAAGCATGACTGCTTGGCATGTACCTCCCCCCAAACCTAAGACTTACTAGTATTATCTCTACCTCATATTGTTACTTAAGTTAAATTATTTAATAGGAGGCACATCTATCGTCACAGCCAATCGTGAAAAAATATTCACCGGGAATATTACCCCAAAAATTGGAAGAAAATTGAGTCACGAAGAACATTTTCATACGAGAAATATATACTCGTATGAGTAATTGCCCTTTGTCACGATAACTATACAATTTGTACTCACACACTTACTTAAGTAGGTGGCACTACAGTTCGGGGTGAGCCCGGGCTTCTCCATTTAGCTCGGGTTTTGGATAATTGCCTCCTATTGCACATTCCAAATTGGTCGAAGCACCCTTGTACTTGTGCGCACCACCTACGGTGAAGAGGGCCTCTACTGCTTCGTCCCTCCAGGTTAGATTCGAAGAATCTGCGGGCCAGAGCGTTCGTTTCCATTTGCTCTACATTCTACCCCTTCGGGTAGGGGCCAGAATATACCCGAGGTAGGCATGTCTGTCGTAAGAGGCGACTAAAATCCACCCTTCGTATACCGGGGATAAAATGTATACATAATATGCAATGAATAAACCAAATAGACATAGTACCCCAGGTGGCAGTCCAGGTTCTCTGGGAAAATCCACCCTCTTCGGAGGTAGGCTCTACGGATTCTGGGGAGAGCCAATTGTTGCATTTAATAAACCCCTTTGTGAGAAATTCAAGGGTAACTCGGTCTCCACCATCAAGACCGAATGTCTCCGGAAAAAGAAGTCCGCCGAAAGCGCAAGCGCAAGAGAAACGGGACTCAGTGAAATGTAATAGCTTTGAGGAAGAAAACAATGAACTCCGTATTAAGCTAAATAAAATGGATCTACTCTACCAAGAGCTTAAGAGAGAGGTAGAATCACTAAAAGAGGAAAACAAGGCCTTAAAGAATTCACTTTTGCAAAGAGAACGCGAAGTTACCCCACCCCGTGCAGGTAGTCCCAAATATCACACGGATGAAGAAGTGCTAGCACGCGAAACAAATGGGGTCTCAAAGAAAAGACCCAGCAAAAAACGAAGAGCCGGTTCTTCACCTGAAATCGAGCCACGAAAACAAGACAAAGAAAAACACTTGAAGCAGAAACAAATTCACGACAAATTACGTCCCCCGCCTGCAATAAACGTCGTCGGCTTTACGGACTACAATAAATTGCATTGCCTTCTCAAGGGAACTGTGACATCGGAATTTAAAGTAACGTCATTCCGAAACAATGATTGCAAAATTAATGTAGTTGACTCTGACGGCTACCGAGCAATATTTAAAAAACTAAACGCGGAAAAGATCCAGTGGTTCACCTACGAAAATAAATCAGAAAGACCACTCCGTGTTATAGCAAGGGGTCTCCACCCCTCGTGCACTAAAGATGACATTATAAATGACCTTAAAGGAAAAGGCTTGAAAATGATCGATGCAATTAATATCTTAAAGAAGATAAAGCAGAAAACGGAACAAGGTAATGAAATCTTGGTCAAGCATGGACTTCCGCTCTTTATACTAACCTTCGATAGAAGCGAAAATATAGACGATATTTATAACGTAAAAAGTATTTTGAATATCGTAGTTAAAATCGAGCCTATGCGTACGAATACACGATCGATACCTCAGTGCAAACGCTGTCAAGGTTTCAATCACACCCAGTCGTATTGCCAAAAAGAACCGAAATGTGTAAAATGTGCCGGGAACCACTTATCAGAAAGGTGTGACTTAAATAAGCAGGCTCCGGCGACCTGCATAAACTGTAAAGGCAAGCAGCCAGCAAACTATCGAGGTTGTGAAGTAGCAAAGGAGCTTCAAAAAAGGCGCGATACTCTCAAGAAACCGATACATCCGAACCCAAGCTTAAGAGATCGTAAAACCGATAAGCCTAAGACCGCTAAGCCAGTCAAAACGACGAGACCGATAAAGGGAATTAAAAAAATTGCGCAAGAGAACATCGCTGGTCCAAGTGCAGCGGAAAAACCGCCACAGGTTGACGCGAGATCGTACGCACAAGTCGCGTCAAACGAAAACAAATTAAGATCAGCTACAACAGATCCGGTTAGCCAAATATTTACCATTATATTGGAAAAATTTGAGGAGCAAACCAAAGTTAATAAAATTATACTTGACAAATTGAGCAAGCTCGAGTTCAAACCTCGCAAGACAATCAAAAAAACATGAATATGAAACAGCTACTTAAGATACTAACGTGGAACGCAAACGGCCTTCTGAAAAAAATCGACGAGTTAGAAGTGTTTCTACGGAAAAATAACATTGATATATGTTTGATATCGGAAACGCACTTAAAGAAGGGACTTAGACCCAAAATAAAAGGTTACAGCGATTACCATGCGAATCATCCTTCGGAAAATGCGAGAGGCGGGTCCTCTCTTTACATCAAAGACTGTATTAAGCACTCCGAAAACATAGAAATAGAATTTGATTCTATGCAAAAAAAGCTCAGCCTCCGTAAAAATAAACCCCTTAGACTACAACATCGGATCTAGTTACTTCCCTCCGGGATATAAGCTAGTAGAAAACGACCTCGTTCGTCTCTTTAACTCGCTCGGACCTAATTTTGTCTTAGGTGGTGACTTTAACGCGAAACACACTTTCTGGGGATCAAGATGCAATTCGACAAAAGCAGATTATTGTACAAAGTCAGCATGGAACCTGGGGTGAACTTTTTTCGACAGGAAAGCCAACTTATTGGCCAACTGACAAAAATAAAATCCCTGACCTCGTCGACTTCTTTATCGCAAAAGGGTTAACTAAAAATTTGACGGAAGTCGAAGAATGCTATGATCTATGCTCAGATCACTCAGCAGTCACTCTGAAAATAGGTGGAAGTCTAGTAAAAAAAAGAAGGACCGCCTATGTTAACTAGTAATAAAACTAACTGGAACGCTTTCAGAAGAGACTGCAAGGAAAATGTTGCTTTAAATATACCGCTAAAGACACCGTTCGAAATAGAAGAAGAAATCGACAAACTCGTCGAAGCCATTCTGAGCTCGGCATGGAAAAACACTCCTTTGCGGAAGACAGAAGCGCGGAACAATAAAGTCAAATACCAGCCTGAAATCGAAGACCTCATACGAGAAAAGAGGAGAGCGCGTAAGAGATGGCAACAATCCCGTACGCCACCGGATAAAACTTATCTGAACCACCTTTGTAACAAGCTAAAAAATGTGCTGCAGGACCTAAAAAATCACGAGACTTCTACTTACCTCGAGGGTCTGACCGCTGATAAACATTCAAACTACTCTCTATGGAAAGCCTTGAAGTCCATAATGAAACCTGTAATGCACTCGCCGCCAATTAGGAAAGCTAACAAAGAGTGGGCAAAAGAAGACAAAGAGAAAGCAGAATTATTTGCCGATCACTTAGAGGAAACGTTCAATCCGTTCGATGGACAACCGTTGATCGAAGATCCGAATGATAATACGGCACCCGACAACTTTAAAGTAAAAACCGTATCCCTGTCCGAACTTCGAATGATAATAAAAAAATTTAAAAATAACAAGGCTCCGGGATATGATTTAATCACTGGCGAAATTTTGAAAGAGCTACCGAAAAAAGTGCTGGTTAAGTTGCTCTACATTATAAATGCTTCTTTAAGACTGTTATATGTTTCAAGGCAATAGAAAGTCGCCGAAGTTATTATGGTTCCGAAACCGGGAAAATGTGCAAATGACAAGAAATCATATAGACCCGTTTCACTTCTGCCAATAATATCTAAAGTCTTCGAGAAACTTCTGCTGAAATGATTGCAGCCAGTAATTGAAGAAAGACACTTGATCCCGGATCATCAATTCGGCTTTCGGATCAAACATTCCACAATTGATCAGGTGTATCGAATAACGAACGAAATTGAAAAAGCTCTAGAAGGGGAAAAAATTGCTCTAGCGCTTTTCTCGACGTATCGCAAGCCTTCGACAAGGTATGGCACGAAGGACTAAGGTATAAGATAAGGGTAATCTTACCGGAAAAGTTGTACAGAATATTCGAATCTTATCTTGAAAACAGACTTTTCTGTGTTAGACACGGGAGTGAATATTCGGATTTCAAAGATATCTAGGCCGGTGTGCCACAAGGAAGTGTTCTCGGTCCAATCCTGTTCTTGCTCTACACAAGAGATATACCACTAGATGAAGGGACCGTTGTAGCAACGTTCGCAGACGACACGGCTATCCTCGTAACGGATGAGTCAGTCGAATCATCAACGGGAAAACTCCAACGAGCTTTGCACAAAGTATGCGAATGGACAAAAACCTGGCGAATAGTCCTCAATGAGACAAAATCAACGCATGTCAATTTTACGTTAAGAAAGATAAACAACTTACCTATATCCATTAACTCGATGCAAATACCGTACGCAAACGAGGCAAAATATTTAGGAATGACCCTACACGCAAAACTTAAGTAGAAACCACACGTTAAAAAGAAACGCGAAGAGCTCGAAATCAGATTTAGAGAAATGTATTGGCTACTCGGAAGATACTCGAAGTTGAGCATATACAACAAACTGCTTCTGTATAAGCAAGTGCTAAAACCGTCTTGGACATATGGTATACAACTTTGGGGTTGTACCAAACCAAGCATAATGGCTCTACTGCAAGCATTTCAAAACAAAATACTAAGAGCAATCGTGAATGCTCCTTGGTATATAAGAAATAGTGATATTCACAGAGATCTAGGAATTGCTACCGTAAGGGACGAAGTAACAAACTTTGCTCGCAAACTTCGTACCCGTCTTCATGTTCATTGCAATAATGAAATAATCCGTACTATGGACGTGACAAACCTTGAGCGCCGACTACAAAGAACAAGACCTTTCGACCTAGCGCCGTAAGGAAAAACCGCATGTAATGACGGTATTAGTAGATGCCTTCACTGGAAAGCTACCTACCTAACGCGATTAACACTACAGAAGCGTAAACTGCTCGTTAAAGCAACTTAGTCGTAGTCATCACAAAAATGAAAAAATGAGAGGGACGAATTTCCTACTACTATGAGTACGCGCAGCCGGTTCTTATAGTGCCTCTCTGAGGGGGTGAGGTTTAGCCCGTAAGCATATACTGACTAGCACTGATGGCATTGTCAGATATATGAATCGGGCATAAGCAATGGTATGGACCATTGGTATCTTTTGAAGATTCCTGCACCTCCAGGCGCAACCAAAAAAAAAAAATAAAAATTTGCTCTACATGCCTTAGTCATCTTAAACGTCCAATACACACTTTTTTGACTAGGTCGATGTTAGTGTATAGCTCGTATGCTCGTCACTGAATCTTCTCCTCCAAAACCCGTCAACGCAAACGGGACCGAATATCTTACGAACAATTTTTCTCTCAAAGCGACCAAGGATATCTTCATCCACTTTCAATAAAGTCCATGTTTCAGTGCCGTGAAGGAGGACTGGGATGATCATTGTCGTATATAGAGTCTCCTTAGTTATTCAAAATAGAGCTTTAATGTTGAATTGCCATATTAGTCAAGCGGTGAAGTACTTAGGGATGGCCCTAAACACGAAGCTCATTTTCTAGCACCAAATAAGATCTGCTTCGGAACGAGCTAAGAAGATCACAATGTCACTGACAGCAAACGTTGGAGGCCCAACAGCCAGCAAGAGAAAGCTCCTAATGACAGTCACCCACGCCATTCTCCTGTATAGGTGCGAGATATGGGCCGACGCACTAAAGCAAGATACAGGAAGCAAATGGCTGCAGTAGAAAGGCGCGCGGTACTACGGGTTGCAAGTTCGTACCGAACGGTGTCGGAACCAGCCGTCTTCATAGTCGCGGGAGTGATCCCTATTGATCTCCTTGCGGCAGAGAGGAAGTACGTCTACGACAAAAAGGCGGAATTTGGAGTGGAAACGGCAACCGAGGAGGGGAAGGAGCTCACCAAACAGAAATGACAGGAGAGATGGAGCTCAGAAAGCAGAGGACGATGGACCACGAGGCTGATCAACCAATATCGCTGAATGGAAGGGACGGAAACACGGGGAAGTAAATTATTACGTCACCCAATTTCTTACCGGACACGGTTATTTCCTACCTCCACAGAATGGGCAAAATAGGGAGCCCGGCTTGCCAATATGGCGACTCAGAACTAGACGACGCAAACCACTCGTTCTTCGACTGCAACAGATGGGAAGGAAAAGGGGCGCTAGAATCTCTAATCGGCGTCATCACCCCGGAAAACTAAGTGACAAAAATGTCAATGAGTGACCAGAGCTGGAATCAAGTACATTCCTTTATAGAAAAAGTACTTACAACAAAAAAGAGAGAGGAAGACCTAATTATCACCTTCATGAGATTTATGCAAGCCTGATGTAAGTCTTACCGGCAAGAAAGAATTAACCCGCAAGCAAGAGACAAATATGAAAAAGCCGGCCCCGAAAGGGGAAAGAAAACGACACCACTCTGAAGTAATGCAAAAGCGGTTCCGGAGTGGGTGGTGTCAAGTTGAAAAGGGGTTAAAGGTATTTTTTTAGTGAGTAGAAAGTCCCACACTACTTGAAACAGAGCGGGCCTGTTTCTCGTGAGCAGTAGCGTTTTCCACCACCCCTTAGGCAAAAATAAAAAATTTGTCCAATAAAACAGCTACGAGTATTTGCAAGTTATTTTTCGCTTGATTTCTGCGCAGGTGTCGTTTTCAGAATTAACAGCAAGGCAGATAGGCAAAGTCCCTTACTATCTCGAAGATGTAGTTGCCCACTGTGAAGTTCTGTCCAATTCGTCGGTGTTGATTGTTCCTTCTTGTTGACAGCATATACTTGGTTTTGCCCTCGTTAATCGCTTAACTCAATTTGGCCACTTCTGTTTCAATGCTTGCAAACGCACTGGAGACAGCCCACTGAGCTCTTCCACTAATGTCAGTATGAGCGGCGTATGCAAGCAGTTGTACAGACTTTTGATAGATTGTGCCTCTGGTATTGGCTTGTGAGTTCCGCATAATCCGTTCAAGTACAATATTAAAGAAGTCACATGATAGCGCGTCACCATGCCTAAAACCTTCCTTGACATCAAAGGTCTCGGTGAGGTCATTACCGACCTTGATGGAGCTGCGAGCGTCCTCCATCGTCATCCTGCACAGACGGACAAGTTTGGTAGGATCTGTCGAAGTGTGAAGATTTGATCGATGGTGGACTTTCCTGGCCTGAAACTGCTCTGATGGGGGCCAATCAGGCTGCTAATAAAAGGTTTCAGGCGTTCACACAATATCGCAGAAAAGATCTTGTACGCGATGTTGAGGAGACTGATGCCTCTATAATTGATGCAGTTGACGGAGTCTCCTTTCTTGCGGATCGGGCAAACGGTGATGAGATTCCATTCATCAGGCATACACTCATCTGACCAAATCTTAGAGATGAGTTGGAGTGTGCTCGGTAAGCCGTTACGTCCAGCAGCCTTGTTAGATTTCAGTTTGGATATTGCTATCGTCGCATCGCTTTGGTCAGGTGGGTGCCTAACAGCAGGATGTTGATCTTCGTCGCCTTTATACAGTCTGCAGTCCTAGCAGGGGGCGCCGTGGTGCAAGTGGTTAGTACGTCGGACCACTGCGTGTGAGGTTCCAAGTTCGAATCCCAGAAAACACAAAACAGTTTTTTCACGGTCTCACCTCTCGCGAACGTCTGACAAACATCCGAGAGTATTGTTGTCACGAAAAAGCTTCTCAAACCAAATTGCCCTTCGGACACGGAATTAAACTGTAGGTCCCTTCTATTATAACGCTCACAACATGAGTGGTTGCGAGAAGCTAGACCCTGAAACTTAAAGAGCTATTGCGCCAAATATTTATATAAAATTATTTATATATATCTATAAATATTTATTATTTTATTTTAGTCCCAGCACCGACTGTGATTACCCATATACTACGACGTTTCCATTTTCATCTATACAGGTTTCCGTGCGTTGTTCCTAGAGTATAAACTCTCAATATTCTCGATCTTTCTTCTTCGTTTGGTCTCTTCCCGTCTCTTTTTCTCATCAAGCTCACCAGCAGCTCTTACCCTCCGTTGCAGCGCCCCTTTTTTTGATGCACACACCCGCCGGAATTCTTCGTCAAAACAGGGGTTTCGCGATGTTGGGCGGGCAAAACCCAGCACATCAGTTACGACGTTTTCAATGGCAAGTTGGCAGCGTTGCTACTGGTCTTCGGAACTTGATGCTGGCGGCATAGCTGTGATCGAAAGATTTCGGGATATACGTTTAGCGAAGACTCTGGCGGTCTCTTGCCATTGTAGCTTTTCAACGTTAAATTTTCTCACAGTGATTTTTCTTTAGTGCTCAGTATGGGATATCGGCATTCGTACCTAGGCTACACCAAGTTAATGATCCGAGTCTATGTTGGCCGCTCGGAAGGTCCGGACATCCAGAATACTGGAGGCATGTCTTGCGTCGTTCGCAGTATGATCAATTTGGTTGATCGTTACATGATCATTGCACCTCCATTTCTGCATGTGAATATTAAGATGAGAGGTTTCCTGTGCTTGTTATGGTAACGTTTCGTTCCGCAGCGAAATCAATTAGCCTTAGTCCGTAGTCAGATGTGGTGTCATGTAAACGTCATCCTTTCCTATTTTGGCGTTAAAATCGCCCTATTCTATTTGAACGCCGTATTTAGGACATTACTCGTATGTTTTGTCGAGACGCTTGTGGAAACAATCTTTGGCGGCATGGTTCTTTTGTTCCGTGGGGGCATGAGCACATACTATTAGGCTTATGTTAGCGAACTTAGCCTTGATTGTCATAATACGCTCGCTAACCTGTGGGAAGCTTAAGATTTCTTACCTAAATTATGTAAATTCCCCTTGGTCGAATTTCGACCACACGCGATACTAGTTATTCTTTTTCCTTTTATCAGCGAGGTTATGATCTGAAAACAAGGGATCACAACCCTCCCACTTCACCGCATTTCTACTGATCCGCCTGTGGGGTTCGCGATACTAGTTAATATAAGTAAATAAATCAGTTTAAATAATTAGATTTTATTATTTGAATCTAATTTCCTAATATAGTGACTTTGAGTCAGCACCTGGGTACATTAGTGAAATAATAGACCTGGGCTGTTTAGGGTTAAAGATCTTTTCACGTAATTTATTTATTTCGTAAAGATGAGCTATTACATTCTGGTATCTACGATATCTCTTTTGAGTAACCCTGGACCTGATAAGGTCCAATTCCAGCATTTTTCCTATTTTTATGGGGTCGTGGATTCAGTTTAACAATGAAAACAATGTGTTTTTTAACAGTTTCATCGAGTATTTGCCTGCCTTCTGTTGCGCACTCTAATTAAATAAAACCCATGCAGATTTACATCAATTAATTAGCCTAAATAGAATCTAATCAGCTTAACCTAATAGTATGAAGTAAATTAATTGATATCGCGGCCCGTTAAAACAAAAATATTTTTAATTAATCTACTTTTCACAATTTTTCCACTCAACCCACACCCACCGTTCAATCAAAGTAAACTCACCCCAAGGTACAATATCCGACAGAGAGTATCACGCGTAAACATTTCACATGACTGTAATCGCCAATGAAATTTATGATTAAAAACTAATAAAATAAAATCCGACACCGAGTTCAAATAAATAAATCAATTCCATTCAACCCCTCTAGGCCGTGCAAACGAGATAATTAATCACAAAATCATTCAGCTAAATCAGCGGTCATCTGTATTCAATCGAATATCAATTACGCCGGAACAAAGTGGCAACATAATTCAAATATATATCTCGGTGCAATATACCGACGATGTGGTCGGAATAAACAACATTTACTTTGCGGGATGGTCGCGAAGGGGGTGAAACAGTTCCGACTACACCCTCAGAAATTGTAATCACTTTCCGCGGTAAACGAAATTTTTTTTATGTAATCAATTTAGTGTTCTAGCTCGTTGCTTAAAAAAAAAAAATTACACTTTCCATGGAAATGATTTAGCACAATTAGCCTTTGTAATATGGGGGCCATACACCCACATCGGTGAAGCGCCTTGCTTTTAAGTACCACCAGCATCGGTGGGAAGGCATCATAAACCAAACGAGGGTGTGAAATAACAAAACACAAAAACTATCACAATTAATATTGTTTTTGGCGATAACTGCTCTGTTAGCGCCCTATTTTAATATACAAATGTATCTACATGTGTATCTATGGGTGTATGCTGTGCTTCAGGGCAGCGGATTTAAATTATGTGTATCTGGCGGGTATTGGTGCGTACGTGTACATAGTTTGATGTAAATCATCCCGTGACGTCATTAGAAAAGGCAGATTTTTGTTTTTAATTAATGGTGCAAAATTGTTTGCAGTGATTTGCAATTCACATGCCGTGGGTGGTTGAATTTGATGGCCCAATTCGATTGGATCCATTCGTCCGCTGCCAACTGTGTACAAGCTGTTATAGAGATTTTTTGAATTCTTTTTTCAAAAGTATTTGACTGGGGGCGAACGGACGGTGGCTATATGCTGTGATATGTCTTGCGAGTAAATAAACCTAAGTGCTTTGTAAACACTGAAGTGTTTGTGAATTCTGCTTGTTTTCATTTTCCGAATGGGAGATTTCAGCGACGCTGTAATTGGTTGTTTACGCAGTGACTTACATGAAAGGTATTTGGAACGAATTTGCTGTGTGTGTTGTGTACTTTTGTAAGAATAACGGGAGGTATGTGGAGGAAATTTGCATTTATTTTGCAATCGCTGCTGTCGCATGCAAATTTTGTAGAATATTGCCCTTCATTTGAGGCAGTATAACAGGTCGGCCACTTTCACTATTATCTAGTGGAAAACACGTAGGCACGGTTCTCGACCCGAAACTTAGTTGGAAGTAAGACATTCAGTAAAAAATGGGGACTCTATGGTCAAAAATGGGGACCCTATACACAGTCGCTGTGAGTCCAATTCTTTTCTACAGAGATCAGCGTGTATATGCATTACATAAACATTGAAGTCTTGTTCAACAGATGTTCTAAGTGTGATCCTGCACCTGATTGCCCTCATGTAGTGCAGTCCCGCTGGACCGCAAAGCCATATGGTCACTGTAAGGTCCTGCAGATGATACCTAGTGAGCTGGTTGCATCTTCGACTGATTACATGATGTCCAAGCTCAGCTTCAGTAAATTATTGTTAGGAAAATTCTCCACCAGAGAAGAATGGAAGAACGGAAGCATTATCAATGACTATGATATAGGTATGAACACGGACGGTTTGAAGATCCTTTTACCCCCTCGGGGGGCATAGGGCGTCAACCGTGTTCGAAGTTCTGCAACGCGTTTGAGCTGCCTCCAACTCATTCCTAAAGAGCTCGATTCCTCCTCAACTGTTTTGCGCCACGTTTGCCTAGGGCGTCCTGCTATTCCGCCTGCCTGGGTGAGCGGATTCCACCGCATGGCGTATTTCGCAATGGAGTTGTTTTGCGGCGTAGGGTGTGTTCAATTCACTGCCACTT
This sequence comes from Brachypalpus laphriformis, assembly GCA_945910035.1. Lineage (NCBI taxonomy): Eukaryota > Metazoa > Arthropoda > Insecta > Diptera > Syrphidae > Brachypalpus > Brachypalpus laphriformis. The sequence continues at coordinate 288,473,105 of OX246754.1, forward strand.
TCTCCTTCGTGTAGTAATGTTTAAAGGTTCTTGGCCCGTTCTCATATAAAGTTGTTCGTTGGAAATACGGTTCCGCTAAAAAATCGTCAAGATGATTCTTAATCATTTGTTCACGAAGACTTGCAGCTTGCGCCTTTTAATGGCGTCCACATTCTACGTACTGTACCTATAAAGGAGCACCGATTCTAAATTGGAGCGGAACAGACGAGGCTTGGTTCTTAAGCTAAAAGCATTGCTTCTCCAGATTTTGGATAGCATTTCGAACGCAGTTTTTGCCTTCCCGATTCTGCTGCACATATCCAGTTCGGTGCTACCGCGGGCAGCTGAGACCAAACTTCGTCAACTTTTTCGACTTCCTGTCCGGCAATGTTAGGGTGAGCGCGGGTGTTAGAAGTGCTCAGGGCTTTTGTTTTCGGCTGTGTTTATTTTTAGCCCCACTTTGTTTGCCTCAGCTTCTAGATTATGGGCTATCAAATGAAGGTCCATTATCCGATGCGAAAGTAGACAAGCATCGTCAGCGTAATCTTGGTGTTTAAGGTAAGATGTCATAGTCCAACTAATTCAAAAATAATAATTGCCTTCCGTCAATGCTGAATAAACTCTAAAAACAACAGCAGCGCAGAAATCAAGCGAAGACTAATTCTTGCCAATCGCCGTTTTTTTGTGCTTATAAGGCAATTCAACAGTAAAGCCATACTTCGAACAACTAAGGAGACTCTGTATAAGACCCTGATCATCCCAGTCCTGCTTTACGGCGCTGAAACATGGACTTTATTGAAAGTGGATGAAGATATCCTTGGTCGCTCCGAGAGAAAAATCCATCGTAAGATTTTCGGTCCCGTTTGCGTTGACGGGTTTTGGAGGAGAAGATTTAATCATGAACTATGCGAGCTGTACAGCGACATCGCCCTAATTAAAAAACTGCGTATTGGATGGCTAGGACAATTAGAGCGAATGGACACCAACGCTCCCGCTCGCAGAGTCTGCGAATCTAACCCCGGGGACGAAGCAGTAGTGAACCTCCTCGCCGTAGGTGGCGCGCACAAGTTCCAGGGGACCTCGAGCTGTACAGCGACATCGCCCTAATAAAAAAACTGCGTCTGAGATGGCTAGGATATTTAGAGCGAATGGACACCAACGCTTCGGCTCGCAGAGTCTTCGAATCTAACCCCGAGGGTCGACGCAGTAGTGAACCTCCTCGACGTAGGTGGCGCGCACTAGTTCAAGGGGACCTCGACCAAATTGGAGTGTGCAACTGCAGACAATTATCTAAAGACCGAGCTAAATGGAGAGGCTTGTTGGTTAAGGCCCAGGTTCATCCCGAACTGTAGCGCCGCCTAAGTAAGTATGTCCGTCAATGCTGCGCAAAGTACATCGCTGATAACCACCAAGAACAATAGTGGTGACAGTATGCACTCTTGACGTACTCCACTTTGGACTTCAAAATCCTCCGACACCTTACTATTATGTACGACGTGACACTTACCGCCCTCGTATGTAGCCTTGATAATAGCTATAAGTTTTTCTGGAATGCCTCTCCTGCCAACTAGGGACAACTAGATAGCATCTTGATTCAAGCTGTCGAAAGCGTTCTCGAAGTCGATAAACGGCAAATGTAGCGGAGATCTGTACTCAATGCACTGCTCGATTATGATCCGCAAGGTGTTTATGTGGTGGATGTAGGAAGATCCAGCGCGAAAGCCTGCCTGCTCGACATCGAGAGTTGAATCTAAATGCTTTTTAATTCGTTCCACAATTATTCTAGCTATTATTTAGGTTACGGCTGAAAGCACTCCAGTTTCTCTTTTTCGGCAGCTTAATGATCATCCCTCTTTTCCACTCCTGTGGAAATTGTTCACTATCCCAAGCTCTCCGTATAAGCGGTTGCAGCAGATCTGCTGATGTATTTGGCGCCGCTTGAAATGGTTCAGCAGTACCCACCGCCTTATTCTTTTTGAGCGACTTGATTACTGTCGCTATTTCGGTGTTACTAGAAGGTGCGGTGCGAATTCGCGAATTGCTTCGGAGTACTCAATCGAATTCGAGATCATACCGCCATCGTCTAAATGGTTAAGCACTATAGGAAAATGTTCTCTCTATCTAATGAGCCGGTCCTCATCCAAAATCAGAAGGTTACCGTCTGGACTCTTCACTGGGTGTTGTTTGGAATTCCAACCACCAATGAGGGCCTTAGTGATACTGCAAACAGTCTTACTGTCGCACCTACTCGCTGCTTCTTCAGCCCTTGAAGCCAATGAGTTGATATGCTGTCGTTTGTCATGTTTCACATTGCACTTCCTTCTTCCTTCCACGGTATTGGGCTTCTAGCTCGGTTCTTTCTACTGCTGAGGTCGCTGCAATCCGAACCTTGCAGCAATCAATCGATCATCGATCCGTCTCCAGGTGTCTGCAGAAAGGCATGTGCAGCGGTATTTCTGCATTTTACCGACATAGGTGAGTGCCCCACTCGCAAAGCATTTTTCACAGCATTCGAGTGGTCATCCATGCTCCCATGCATTGTGCGGCTAATTGTTTCTGCAAGCAAGGTGATCCCTAAACGGTTGGTGTACTTGGAGAACCCTGAGCCTGTCGATATTAAACCTGGTGATGTTAACAAGGTTTGAGCGGATGCTGTTGATGGATGTAGTACGAAGGCATATAGAGATTAGAGAGATTAGAAAAGACTTTATTTAGCAAATTCAGGATACATATTACACGGTACATTGTCTTTAGTGACCTGGTATAGAAACCGTCGGTCAGATTGACTTAAGCAAAATAATAGTACAATTTATCAAGTTCAGAAAATAAGAAAGATACAAAGTAAAGTAGATAACTTCAATTTCAATTATTATAATTAAGTGTTATTGTTACGTTAAAGCAGAGAATTAGAAAAAGAAAAATATTAAAAACTTTCTGTTAAAATTGTCCTTCGATATATTAATGAGTGCTGAATAAATCTAAAAAGTGTGGTCCAACCTTTGGCTCCATTTAAAATGCTTAATATTTCTTCTTCTCCTAAGGAGTTCGTTTGGAACACAGCTCTCCTAATTTCACGTAATATTGGACACTGGCCAAGGAAATGGAAAATGTCTTCTCTAACTCGAATATTGCACATTTCGCAGTAGAGTGGCAGGTCTGGCCTATGAGGAACATAATTTAAGCGCAATATTTCACCTCTAGCTCGGAAGACAGTTGAGATCATATTCAATGAATAATTCGCATTGAAGTAATTTTCTGCACACAGATCTAAGTTCAGTCTGGAGTAATATTACCTATGTTGCGAAGATCTTGCCAAACTAATATACTCTTCTCGTGATTTTGCGTCTATAGATGATAACAGCTCATATAGCTGTGTACGTAGATCAGTTGCATTATTCACGACCAGCCGCAGAGGAACTCTATAGGACTCAGAGAGTAGTGTCCAATCATTTATGAAATTAAGATGGTTTGTGACCAAGAATTTAGCAAACCTGTGGATGAGTCTTGAAGAATCCATTTAAAGGAGCTTGAGGACGTAATCAAAATGCAGCTTGAGTGTGTCTAAAAACATGTTCGGCAAACCAGTCTCAATATGTAGCATATAGTTTGGCGTTGTGGATGGTAGTTTGAAGATCCGCTTTAGGAAGAAGCGAAGCAATTTTTCCACTTCTTCGTATTGTTTATAACCCCATACTTGTGCCGCATACAACATGATGGATTTGGAAACTGCTTGAAACACCTTGTATTTTTCCGGATGTCCAATGTGCTTGTTTGACATACAACTTTTCCAGGATGCACATATGGCAGCTTTGGCTTCGGAAAGTTTAGACGTGAGGTGCTTTTTGAAGCTTATATTGCTTGTAAGGGTTACACCTAGGTACTTGAACTCCTTTACTAAGTCCATCTCTTGTCCTTTAAAGTCCCATTTTTCATTTACAGCATATCTACCGAGCCCTTTTTGGAAAATCATGATTTTGGACTTACTAGTGTTGATAGTTAGGTTCCAAGTGTCACAGTACTTCTCCAATTTGTTGATCATTTCTTGCAGCTGCTTAAGGGAGTCTGCTAAAAGTACTGTGTCATCAGCGTATAATAACACCGGTACGATAACACCTGCTACATCTACGCCTCCTCCAAGGCATTCTACGATGTCATCAATAAAGATAGCAAAGAGAAGGGTGCTTAACACACATCCTAGCTTAAGGCCCATCGATGAACTAAATTGATCAGAGACCCATTCACCATCCCACACAGCTATCGTATCGGCCGCGTACAGAGCTCTTAGAGTTGCTATAACCTTAGAAGAGATTCCTAAATTCGACAAAGGCTTTCCCTATCTATTGAATCGAACACTGCTTTGAAATCAACAAAGAAGGTGAAAAATTGTTTACTGCGCTGCAGATAAGACTGGGCAAGGTTCGATAATAAGAACACTTGATCTATTGTAGAATACTTAGCTCGAAAACCAGACTGAAACTCACTGAGTGGCCTCCTTTCGTTAACCCAGGTTGTTAATCTGCGATATAGCATCCCTCCAAAAAGCTTCATTGACGTATTCAAAAATGAGATACCTCTATAGTTCTCTGGAAGGTTAATGTCTCCATTTTTAAATATGGGAAAGATGATTGAAGACAGGAATCCCGATGGTATCTCGCAATTCTGCAAGATCTTATTGTAGCAGTCAGTTAATTTCGCCATATACTCCGGAATGGCATTTTTAAAAAACTCGTCCGAGATTCTGTCCATGCCACCTGCCTTGTTTAGTTTCGTGGTACCTAGAGTTATCAGGAGCTCTTCTACTATGAAATCGGCATCAAGAAACCGATCTGCTATCAGTGGCTCCGCATACTGAAACCGAATAGCTCTGCGCTCAATGTTGAGTAGAGAGGCAAAGTATTCTTTTAACTCCTTTGCCTTGAGAGAGCAGTAAGTCGAATCGTTTGCCGCTTTCATAGCTTTCCAAAAATCACCTGGCAATCTTGCATTTGACAAAGAGGCAATAATGCTCATGCTGTGTCCTTTGTTCTTTCCCGCGCATAACTTCTTTTATTGTTTGATAGCTGCAATGTAACTAAGCCTGAAATATGAGTTATTATAGGTTCGGAACAATGAGAGGAGAGCAAATGATTTCTTCCTACCAACTTCGCACTCGTTGTCGAACCATTTTTCCTTAAAAAACTTTCTTCGATTTTGACCACTTGGCTGACTAGGAATTGAAGCTTTTATAATTTCGAGCATGTCCTCGATACGCGAAGAACTATTCAATGTCATCAGCTTGTTATTCAGATTCCCTTGGTATTCACAGAGAGAGCTATTGTTCGATTTAAATTTTGGCAAAAGCTTAAGTTCCATTGCCTCAACAGTATCAGGAGTAATAGTACATCGAATTACTGCTATGAGTGGCATGTGATCTGAAAACGTTTTTGCGCCAACCTTAAAGTCAGATATGATATTCAACCAGTTTCCAGCTGCTAAACAATAATCTATGACTGAGCGAGCAGAAGAACGCACAAAAGTAAATTTGCCGGCAGGATCACTTAAGCTTCTGCCATTCAGCATATAAAGGTTGTAAGAGTCGCACAGATCTAATAACCGGATACCCTTATTGTCTCTTCGATTGTCTTTTGAGGCACGATAGCTGTTCAAACTGCTTGGCATTATCAAGGAGTTAGCTGGCCAACACTGCTCAGCTCCGATTCTGGCGTTGAAGTCACCCATCAAAAGGGCATTATTTTCATCCAGGTCTGCGAGGAGGTCTTCCAACTGGCAAAAATCTTCATTCCAATGATTCCAGTTTAAGAATACCGGGACAAAGAATCCCTTTATACCGTCTATCTGACACGCAATAACACTAGTATCTCCATGCATTTGAAATTTTAGAATATTTTTAAGGCTCGCTACCTATCAATAGAGACCGAACCGATCTTGTCGCAGGTGTTATGCTTAAACAGCGTACCTCTAATGACTGGGCGGTTGGTTGGGCAGAAGTCCACAAACTGCTCACCGTTGTCATTACGGTGTTCAAGGCCATGAACTCCCATTACGTGTTTAAGCATAGTCATCTTCTTTGACCAACTAAATAAATCCAAACTAAACTTTCAGACAAACTGGTATGCATAAATTTGTGGTACTAAAACGGCGCATTCTTACCACTTATTGAGTTCTTTCTGAACCGCCACTCTACATACCTATCTAAGGGGCAGTCTTCCAAAATTACTTAATGTGTAATAAGTTACAAAGATGTAATTGGCCTTGCTTAGGATTTGAAATCTGCAGCTGGTAACAACAAGTCCATACCTCACCATCAACCTGTTTTCGTCATAACGACTCACCATCGACACTGGTAAACATGCAGATAGCAGCGCAATTGACGAGAAGCCGTAGACGAGAATGGCTCAACTAACACTTCTGCTGAACTTAATCTCTTTTTTGTGTAGTATATATTTCATTTTGTACCATTATATCATCGCAAAGCATATTAAAAATAAATACAAGTAAACAGAATAAATCGAAATTAATTCTAACCAGGCTGATATATTGTACAATATAGACTGGAGCGGAGAGGATATATTATCATTTAAAGTCTCCAAATCGTCCTTGTTATATATTGAGGTCAAGAAATCAGGGACAGTTGATAAAAGCTATTTTTTACAAAATTCGTATCACACGCGGGGAATTATTACAGATTTCATTGAACGACATCGATGTGCTCCTTAGCAAGTCTTTTGTGCATTCCTTACATCATTTATAGATTCAAAGCGTTTAACATAAAACTCAGCACTGTGGGTTATATTTAGATTTTTATGTCTGTATTAAAAAATTACGGTTATTGCAGAATTTTTAATTTTGAAGTCAAAAATATATGTGTTCACTTGAGTTTTATTTTTAAACTCAAAAATTGAGCTCAACTGATCTGAAAGTGCCATGTTGTCTGACATTGTGTGCGCATGCGACCCCAATCCGTAGCATCTTCCGACACTTACGGATGTATTAGTCACTCAGTTAAATACAAGTTTAAAACGCTTTTAAACCACGAAGATAAACCAAAATTAACCAAGCGTTTAGGAACCTGAAAAATATAGGCCAACCTACATAATATTCACGCGGTTTACATGGTTTAGGCGCTTCATTTATTTTGGTTTATTTTACATATTAAAACGATTTTAAACCTATGAAATGGCGCAATTGACATTTCGAACAAAAGTTTGTTGTCATTATTTAGTTGTGTTGCGCCATTTGTGAAGAAAGTGGTGATGGTGGTAGTACCGGCGCTGATGCAGGCAGTTTTGCTTCCATGGGATCTTAGTTTCTAAGATGCAGCATACAGAAATATAGCTTCAAATTGATGTTACATAACCGAATTTCTGAATATGGTGAGTCATGTGTCGAGTCAAGCCAGCGAGCAACGACGATCTGTATCCAAAAATATTGTCTGGACGTTCATCGAGAAATATCCGTGTCGATCTCAAAAGAACTCGCTTATTTCTTCACCCGGCGAACTGATTCGGACATTGGTGCAATCGATGGCACCGATACGCCGGGGAAAATCAGCTAACATGCTGCAGCCTTTCTCAAACAATCATGCTCTGTTCGTGGCATTCGTATGATGTAGAGTAAAGTCGCGTCACACGCCTGCTGAAACTATGAAACAAACGAATAAAAAGCAGAAAAAATCAGATATACTCCTACCGAGGGCAGTATATGGCCACTGTTGGCTGGAAAATGCTAATATAATCAGCTGCCGTTTGCTCAAAATTGCTATCAATTTGTGCTCTGTGATCAACGTACATAAACTGAAAAAATAGAAATAGAGGTAAAAAACAGAATACCGAAACACTAGACACCAAAATACTTCCTTGTGGAACCGGAAGTATTTACGAAAATCGACGTCGTCCATTCCGGGGGAATTTAGGATTGATTGTACCAACATTCGTCGGCTTCGAACGAATTTCTTCGACTTGTACGCCATAATAATAAAACAATAACTAAGAATATCTGACCTAAGCTGTCAGGCTTATTACATTTCTCTGTTCGAAGAAAAACATGCCTTGAAGCCAACTTCTCCGATGATCTCAGCGAAATATGTTAATATCAGGGGACTCCAGTGCCTTATAAAAATCTGCAGTTGGTTCTGTTTGGGGAAACACGCAGATCCTTGTGGCATCACAAATAACCTATACCTGGCTAAGTGAGCCTGCATATAGTGCAAACTGCTGCTACAATCAGACCTAAGCTCTAAAATGTAGTTGCCAGGTACGCACTCCGAAACCATACTGTTTAGGTTAACCCATATATGAAAGATTAACAATCCTATTACATTTTTCGCATGTACATATACCAAAATTCAAAATTCTGTGTACATATTCATCACACTCCAATCCCGTATGAGGTTGTCTAATCAATTCAATTCATAAATGAAACCAAAACTCCCAGTTTCCACACATCAAGACTCAATACACACATCAACTACTTGCGCTTGCTAAATAAATATTCATCCTCGCCTTGTCGGCACATTATTTATTCACACTAAATTTAATGTCTCATTTCGAATGCAATCAAACCGAAAAACGCAGATTTCTCCTTTCGTTTATAATTAATGTTTTCCTGAATCACCCACCCACTGCTAACATCAGCAAGCACCTAATGCCATAACACAACACCATCCCCCCACCCATACTCACCTTGTGAAATGCTTTGCGGAAATTCTCCGATAGAAAGGCATACAGCACCGGATTAATACAAGAGCTGGCATAAGCCAACACATGCGAACTGATTTGTACAACAACCGCCCAGGTGGAATATGCATGGTACAGATCCAGGCTCTTCAGAAGCATAATAAACTGAAAAAATTATTTTCAATGTAAATGAATACAGGAATACATTTCGATTTTTAGAAACACCCACCTGTATAGGGAACCATAGCGATGCAAAGGCAATCACTACTACAACGACTAACCGGGTCACCCGCTTCCTGCCTCGCTGTGATTCTACGGACATCCTTACTCCAGCACCCTGCCGCCACAGGCGGGTTATCATCCGGATATAGAGACCACTAATTATCATCAATGGTAGTAGATACGAGCTCGTCATGAATATTATATGGTATGATGACCAGGAGATGAGATCGTTCTGCAGGAATCGACACAGTAGCCATCTTTGATGCATGTCCTTGTGCTCCTGTGTGCATGGAAATCAGATGAAAAAAAAAAATGAAAATGTAAATCCACGACCGCACTTGCATTTTACAAACACTTGTACGCAATTAGTTAATGGCTGGACTGTTGAAATTGCCAATAAAATATGAGCTTTTGTACACGGCCACTTAAGGACAGTAATTAAATTTAACTAACATAAAATAAAAAAAAGTCCACAGGTTATACCCTGCGCGAGGGGGTTTTGATATTTTGTTACTCATACACTCGAGTGGTTGGTGGAAATTAAATGATTGGAGTTTTTAAACTGTGTGTAGGTTGAAGGTTTTATTAAATTTGTTAGGCTTTTTCAATTTTATAAAGGGAAATGTGTAGGAGTGGAACTACGGAACTAAGGTTCCAGAGGGGACGCCTCCATGTTCTGCTTCTTACTCATATGTAAGTTAAAACTTAAAATAGTAAGTGATTTGGAAAAACTTAATAAATAAAGATACGGGGTATACTCGCTCTGAAACCGTTCATACAGAGTTATTCATTTCGTGCTTTGGGATTTCAAATTTAAATAAAACAAAAAGAGGATTTCAATAAAATTATTTTGCGTTTATGACGACCACAGAATAATATGATATTTCACGCGACACAATCCGTCGCTTTCCGAGCCAGCACTTTTGTTCCAAACTGGCCGGTCGCCTTTTCCGACATTCGTTTCCTATATTTACTGATTTCTCTCTGGCCGACAGCGATGGCGACAAGACATCTTTTAGATATCCATTGTGCTTCTCAATAAAATAGAATCTATTGTATACTGTTTAATAAAAGTTGTTGTTTTACAACTCGTAGAAGTTAATTCTCAATATCGTATACTCATTACCCTGTCTTGAACTTTAGACTTTGCCATTATGTATGAAATACTCATACGTATACAACATTTGGTAAATTGCCACTTTGATTCATCTGAATTAATTAAAAACATTCGATGAGTTTTCAGCACATTTCTGGCTTTATTGTCGACATAACTTCACGTATGTTGGTTCTTAAGTGCTCTAAAGCTTAGAGATGGTGTGCACAAACACAGAGACACAGTATTTAGCATAGCTGTACAGGATGGCCCAAAACTACACCCAATGTTGTTTTGCTCTATCTTTAAAATGAAACAACATAATTTCATAATTTACGGACTTTAAAGTTTAATCCATTACTTTTTGAAGATGATATCGGTCAAGTGGGCCCCGCCATTGTTGATGTCCATTTGGCCACTTTTTACCGCATTTTCAATCGTTGTGGCTAGAATTTTGGGCGATAAGTTCTCGCACTCTTATCAGTTATTCTCTTTGAGACCTTCTAGAATCAGTGGTGTGTTTTCATACACCCGTAACTTCAAAAAAGCACAAAGAAAGAAGTCTGGACCGGTTAAATTGAGCGACTTTGCTGAAAATCGCCAAAACGAGGCATTAGGCAAACCGGAAACACATCCTTCAAAATGTGCATTGTCGTGCCAGCTGTGTATGCGGGTGCACCAGCCTGTTGGAACTACATATCCTTCAGTCCCAATTCATGAATTTGCAGCAATAAAAATTCGTTGATCATGGTTCTGCATGTTCTGTGCATGTTCTGTGCAAAAGGAAATCCATCGATGTCAGAATATTGCTTCCAAACGTCTCTCCTATCTCCAAAAAACTCGCAGTAACCACAACAAATATTTTCGTCCCTAACTCAATTCCAGTCGATCCATCTCAATCCGTCGTAATTGCCCCAAAGCTCCTATCACTCTACTATCAGAATGTCAGAGGACTTCGCACCAAAACCTCGATGGTGCACTTGAACTCACAATCACTTCCCTACGACATTTTTGCCCTAACCGAAACCAACCTTTGTCCCTACTATCTTAACAGTGAATTGTTCACTTCTGATTTCGTAGTCTTCCGCGCTGACGGCCAGGAAAATGAAGACCTCTCCTTCGGCCGCGGTGTTCTTATAGCTATTCATAATCACCTTGATGCAACCCTCGTCAAACTCACTAACACAACCTCATTTGAATTCGTATGTGTTAAAATATCTGTATCTAGACGGAGCATATATATTTGTTTGCTGTTATATTCGCCCTTCTCAACCCGCCCAAGCATACCAGCAGGCCGTTGATACAGTGGACTCTCTGTTAGATATCGCTGATCCTGATGACGATTTTATAATTGTTGGCGACTTCAACCTTCCCCTTTTGCAATGGACTCAATCGGAGGACGAATCATCCTTTGTTCCTACTAACTCCTCCTCGGAAAAGGAAACCCTCCTGACTGATCGTCTTTTTGACTCCAGCCTTTTTCAGATGAGTGGCATAACGAACAACTTAGGTAGGCAGTTAGATCTTATTTTCTCATCCGACGCTCATAATTCTTTGGTTACCGCAAGTAACCATCTTCTCTCCACCCTAGACCACTATCACCCCCTCTCGCTCTTGCCTTTTCGTATGAAATCGACCACACCACTGTTGATTTTGAAAACTCTTTCTCCTTCAACTTTCGTAAAGCTGACTTCGTTAAACTTAATAGCTTAGTCAATAACATAGATTTCAGCCTCTTTCTAAACGTCAACACCCCCATTGATATCGCTCTTGCATTCTTCTACACAGCAATCTTTGACTGTCTTCTCCAATCTGTCCCTTATGTGCCTCGAAAAAACTGCTCGTCATCCCCTCCCTGGTATAATAGTGAATTGCGTTCTCTTCGTAATGTTAGAAACAAATTATGGAAAACTTTCTTGAAATCCAGATCTGCCTCAGATTTCTCATACTACCAACAAGCTTATTACCGTTTTTCCAACCTCTGCGAATCCCTTTATCGCGAATACCTTGATAGAATGCAATTAAGTCTAATCACAGATCCTAGGCGCTTTTACCAATTTATTAAAGTCAAAAGGAAGTCAGATGGTTTCCCTTCCACTCTAAAGTTACTTAATACTTCTTCTGCTGACCCTAAAGAAATCGCCAACCTCTTTGCGACCTTTTTCACCCTTTCGTACAGTGACCATGTACACGATCCGGACCTTGACTATTTCTCCTACCTGAGTAACTGCCCACAAACCTCCCTAGTCTCAATTGACATTAGGTCTGATATGGTGCGAGAAAATATTAATAGACTCAAGGATGACTTTTTCCCCGGTCCCGATGGTCTACCTGCCATTTTCATAAAACAATGTGTCAACGTCCTGTGCCAGCCCCTTACAACTCTTTTTCGACTCTCACTCTCTCAAGCCGTTTTCCCTAAATTATGGAAGGACTCCTTCATTTTCCCCATCCATAAAAAAGGCTGTAAAAGTGACATATCGAACTATCGACCCATAGCCAAACTCTCCTCTATCCCCAAGCTCTTCGAAAGCATTGTATACGACTCACTGTATTTCCACTGCAAATCCATTTTTACCCCACAACAGCACGGTTTTTTAAAGGGTAGGTCCACTACGACTAACCTAACCGAATTTGTTTCCAAAACACTGCAAGCATTAGAGGAAGGCAATGAAGTGGATGTTATTACCACTGACTTCAGCAAAGCGTTTGATAAAATCTGTCACCGAACTATTTACCTTAAACTTAGTGCCCTCGGTTTCCCACCCTCTTTCATTTCATGGCTGAGATCGTACCTCGAGAATCCCCAATACAGGGTTCTCTTCCGTTTTTCAATCTCCGATCCCATTGACGCCACTTCCGGTGTTCCTCAAGGCAGTCATCTTGGTCCGCTGATCTTTGCCTTAACTATAAACGATGTTGGTCACATATTAAAAGACTCAGATCTATCTATTTACGCGGATGACATGAAAATCATCAAGGTTATATCTACCCCCAACGACTCACTGTTACTTCAAAACGATCTAAATTCATTCCACACATGGTGCGTAAAAAACTTCTTAGAACTTAATGTCGCCAAATGTCAATCCATAACATTCTCCCGTAAACGCCTCCCCCCTCCCCTTAGAAGCAATAATTTTACTAATAAGCCCGTTCCCTCAGTCTCCTGTATACGCGATTTGGGTATTATTTGTGATAAGGAACTAAACTTCCGTTCCCACTTTGATCAAATTATACACAAGGCCAATTCTTCTCCCGGTTTCATAAAACGCTGGTCTAAAGAATTCTCGAACACTTACGTAACTAAATCCCTTTATATCACCTTTGTCAGACCCTACCTCGAATATGCCAGCCAAGTTTGGTCACCTTATCACGACACCCACTCCCTTAGAATCGAAGCTGTGCAGCGTAAGTTTATCCGCTTTGACTTACGCGGTCTCCCATGGGCCGAAAACTATATCTTACCCCCCTACGAAAATCGGCTAAAATTGATTAACCTGCAAACTCTTACAAAACGTCGTGTGGTTGCCGACATACTTTTCGTGCACCAATTATTAACCGGATCGATCGATTCCCCCGCTCTACTAGAAATGATTTCCCTTCGCACAAACCCTCGTAACCTTAGGACTGTACCCCTCTTTTGTCTTCCTTACCACCGCACCAACTACGGCCACTTCGAACCAATCACCAGAATGTTACGTCTTGCCAACAACGCACAGAACACCCTAGACATTCATTGCAGTCTATCCTCCCTTAGAAAATCCCTCCACACCTCATGACCTCATGACCTCATGACCTTCTTCCTCCCTAGCATTTAAGATAGTTTTTAAGAGATTAATTAAAAAAAAAAAAAAAACAATTACCCCTTTTCACGCCCTCTACCTCATCCCTTCTCTCCAAAATGCTGTTAGTTTAAGTTTTAGTTTCTAAGTTTTTTTGCCGCTAGTTGTAAGTTTAGATTGTTTAAGTTTTTTTTTGAGATTGTATTAAGCTAATAGGGGAACTTTTCGTGCAATAAAGCCAAACTTGCCTATATTGCACAGCATGTAGCATCGTCTTGTTGGAACAATACGTCGCTAACATCAGTGTCTTTAATCTCAGGCCAAAAAGAGTTGGCTATCATTTGATGGCGCCTTGGCCGCTGATCCACAGCGTGCACCAAACTGTCAGCCGTGATTGACGCGATAGTCTATCAACGATCACATTTGGATTCTCGGAACCCCAAATTCTTCAATTTAGTTTTTTTTTTGTACTTTATCACTGAAGAAAATTTTGTTCGAAGAATCGATGTCATCTTCCTGATTTTCCACCACCCAATCAGTGTATATTCTACACATTCTATAGTGGAATTGACAATTCCGGGTCTTCGGCTACTGAGACATTTACAGCGGCGTTAATATTTTCAGTTGATCGCGCCTTACGACATCACAAAATCTGCCGATTTGTTTGAATTTGGTTATTGTGTTTTGAATTGTTTGATTATGGCAACCATAAATTACCACCCTTCTTAAATCGCTATACACATCCATACACTACAGAACTCTTCTTTTTCTAGTTAGATGCAACAATTTGATTGAAGCTGTGGTTAAACGATCCATACTGTAGAATGGTGAGACAAGAACTAACTATTTGTCACTATGGATGATAGCTGGATTTAACGATGCCAAATGGCAGGGATATGAAATTTGTATGCAATTTTGAGTATAATAACCCTTTATGATACCCTATCCCTTGTGGCTAAACCATGCCCTATTAACGTGGGCATGCAGATGTGAACTTAAAACTTTCTACTCAGATTTTATTTTATTTTTATATTTAAGAGATTTCATTTAAGTTTGAAAGTTAAGTTTTGTGAAGTTAATTGGCTTAGATAATGTATGGATGGATTGTAAAAGAGATTGTTAGCCTTCTAATAAGAAGGCATTTTCCGAACAGGATATGAAAATAGATGACTGGGTCGCTTGTAAAGTATTTAGACTAGAAAAAACAAGATCATTAAAATCCTTTTATTTGAATGTTTAATAATTTTTCAAAACCTGATACGTCATCTCATTGCACGTTACACCTGGACACGGATTTTAATCCAGAAAGACTGAGAAGCAAGCCGATTTTTATTTTCTTCATACACTTCTCTCGGGAAAGACGAACCTGTAACGCGGAGCCAGCGC
Source organism: Brachypalpus laphriformis (assembly GCA_945910035.1). Taxonomy (NCBI): domain Eukaryota; kingdom Metazoa; phylum Arthropoda; class Insecta; order Diptera; family Syrphidae; genus Brachypalpus; species Brachypalpus laphriformis. The sequence continues at coordinate 288,488,242 of OX246754.1, forward strand.
CCTGAAATGCCTGCAAATGTTTGTTAATTTTGTATTTAAATTACTGCAGATTATAGCACTATGGAAATATTTCGCTTTGCTCCAAAGATTATTTGTCCTGTAACAAAAAGAATTTTCATAGAACGAGGTTCTTGTCGAGTTTCTAAGGATCATTTTGTTGAGATCTTCCGAACATATGTCATGGTACTTAGTATCTGTATAACAGGCATAAGTCTGCCAACTGCCTTCGATTAGCCAATGAGTGAAGGTTGGACGTTAGTATTAAGCTATTGCTCGCTTATGGATTCTGACAAGTAGATTTAGTGTTATGGGACTGAGTTCAAGCCCAAGTCTTATTTGCATCTTGTTTAGAGGAAGAAGTTGTGGCGGTGTGCATTCAAATTTAAGCGCTGGTTTTGGCCTTTAACTTTCCAGATAATTTCCCAGTTAACTACCTTGAGGGACGCAAGAACTTACTTTTATTGTTGTACATATGTAAAACGGCCGACTTCTTACAATTCCTTTCTGTCATTTAAATAATTGAAAAACCGCCATAGCATTTAAGAGTGAAAACCCAATGATTTAAGCTTACAATTAGCTACTTTTAGCTAATGTGTGATATGTGATGTACTCTATTAAGAGCATTTGTAAGATCTGTGTAGAGTTTGTTCACCATAAACCCTCCTACGATAAATGGAACGAGTCTCACCTTCACTGAAAATGCGAAATACCTGGGTTTTATTTTGGAGAGAAAACTGGACTGGAAAGCAAATCTACTAGAACGCGTAAGGAAAACGAACGTAGCTCTCTATAGGCTATAGGTAGGAGCTGGGGTCTGAAACCTCAAATCACTCGCTGGCTGTACATGTCCATTATCAGGCCTATACTACTTTATGGCGTGATCGTTTGGTGGCCTGTTCTTGATTGAGGTCAGCCTACCTCAATCAACTAGCTAAGGTGCAAAGATCTGCTTGCATGTGCATCAGTGGTGCACTGTGAACTAACTCCTCTGCGGCACAATTTGTTCCATTTTGGCAAAGAGATTGCAGCCAGTATGACGATCTGTTGAAGAGCCTCCTCGCAGTGGTCTAGTTACCACACTGGCCACTCCTCGATCGTTGATCTCCTCAACTTCACTCATGGAAATACGAACTGAGATTTGACCTTATTTCAGATTTGACAATCGCTGACCGGGATGTATGGGACCACTCTTCCCCTGATGATGTTAGTTCGGTTCACTTCTGTACAGATGGTTCTAAGACCGAGAGTGTGATTGTTTGTGGTGTTTTCTTCGAAAAGATCAACATGAGTATCTCGTTTCGCCTCCATAATCATTATAGCGTTTATCAGGTGGAAATCATGGCGATTAAAGAAGCCCTTCCTGGCTAATGTGTAATGTACTATCTGTCAGGGATATTCGCATTTTCACTTGCAGTTAAGCGGCAACTAAGTCCCTGGAATCGTGCTCTTTCACTTCAAAGGCCACCTTAAGCTGCACTTTGTCTCTTATGGAGATGAAAGAACAGTTCAACATTTACTTATGCTGGGTGCCAGGCTACAGGGACATTCCAGGAAACTGCAAAGCGGACGAACATCTATCACTTTATCAAAAGCTCCGGTTGATTTGATTAGCCCCTGAGTAGCCTATTGGTAATGGTCCATGGCATCACAAAGGACCCCTACTGGTCTAAGTGTGTCCGCACTCTCGTGCATACAGCCAACCTAACCTAGCCTAACCATGTACACCAACTTATAAAACGAAAAAAATAAAATGCTAACAACATCCCCATTGTGGTATTCCCAAGCGTTCCCCCTTCTTAGTATTAACCGCGCCCGGCGCTGCTTGATGTAAACAGAGCTTGGTTGATTATTTCATGATTGGCTTTTGTGTCGGATCATACAGATTCAGTAGACTCGCTAAAGAAGTTTCACTTGAAAAAATTGGTAGATCGCTCATGTATAAGCATCATTCACTCTTATGAATGACCTTAAGAGCACTTAGAGCGCACCTTTGTTTAACACATGTTCCTGTTTCAAATCACTCCAAAAGCAGGTGACTGTTATAATTTGCTGAAGTTTTATTCTGGTAAAGGTTTTGCAATACAGTGTACATTTTTGATGACAGACCAAATGTGTCTGGTATGTAGAATACGACTCTTCGGTCAATTGTCTCAAAGACAGTGTAAAAATCTACAAAAAAACACATGAAGTTTAGATCCACTGTTAAGAACAATTTGGGCGATGAAAATGTGATCGATTGTCGTGTAGTTCGACCTGAACACCGCTTGGTGTTCACTTAACAGCTTATTTTCCTCGACTCATGTCGATAACCTATTAAGAGGAACTGATGATAAGATTAGCGGAACTACGTGTATATATGGAGAAACTTTAGCACTAAAGCACTTTAACTTTTTATTTTTTTTGCTAGTTACAACGTGATTCGCGTGACGCATTCAATTGTTCAAGTATCAGCATTGAATACAGAACAAAAATTTGCCATGACAACATATTACGGAATTTACAAAAATAGAAGACTATTCTTAAAACATCTCAAACATTTCATAAATCATATTCTCATCATCTCGACATAGCTCTGCCATCTGAGATCAACGTATCTGGACAAATATTTCCAAAAATAAACCAAAAAGGCGGCAAAGTAACTACCCACTTCTAAAATCCAACATTCTCTAGACACCTGTGAGCGTATAAAATCCGACCCCGCCCAAATAATGTTTACGAATCGATATAATTTAATGTCCATTTAACGACCAATCCGTCATTTCACGGATTTTTTTTTTCATCTTTTCTATGCGTGGGCGCATAAAAAACCTCAACATGAAATTCAGAAATTCAACGGACACAATGTGCAGCTCGTGTTTGTAATTTCATAAAATCGAATAAATTACGAAAGTAAAACATTCCCTGGATTTCCTGGAAAAGATACATATTTTCTGTTCATCTTGAGTGCGTACTTTAGGTAGTACAGGTACCTAGCCGAACAGCAATGGCGAATTAAAAGAAATTCGCATTTGTTTATAATAAATTAAAAGAAATTTGTTTGTACATTGAATTGTTTATCAATCGGTAATAAAGTTGGAAAAGTTTTCTCAAATGTAAGGCAGACAATTAATCTCAGGTGATTCGCCAGTGTAAACTTCAAAAAATTGATCGAGAAAATTCATGGACTGAATGTGCGAGATTTTTAAATATTTATTCTCTCATCACGTTGTGCAGAAGTGCAGCATTCTTACATAAATACAATCGCATTCATTTTAGGTGTTAAATGTAAACTTAACTGTAATGAATGGATGTGTATTTTATTTGGGAATTGTACTGAGATACAAACCGGAAACGCTTGGTTGAAGACTGCATGAATGAAGATAACAATGAAGATCGACGGGTACAACAATCGGGGACTCACCCAAATAAATATTTTCAATGACTAAACATTGCTTAGCTGACAGGCAAAATTATGACTTGCAATTGCAAGTGGGCTCAAGTTAAATAGGCGTTGGTCATCAAATCGCAGGATTCGGACCTCAGCTTCATATTGTCTTTACTTATATTTATTGTACCGCCCCGTGAATGCTTCCGTACTTCCAATCGGTTATTTGCTGAAAACTTAAAGACTTTTTTTTTTGTCAGGATGGGAAACGCTTGACTGGAGCACTCAGACGCAACTGGTTCATTGTACTACCAGAGAGCAAACCCTGATTTACCCATTTTATTGGAATTTCCTTGTCTTTCTACGAAAGCCAAGCAAGTACTTCAGTGATGAGGAGCTTACAGTACCAGCACTCACTACAGCAGCACCGAGGATCTGCCATCTGATACGAACAAAGGCCGGACACTCATAGAGATAATGTTCCGCGGTGTCGTCGCTCTCACCACAAGCGTCGCAGATTGTAGTGTCACTTAAGCCTAGCACGTTAAGGCGCTTGGCGAAAGCAAAGTGGCCTGTCAAGACGCCAATAAGTTGTCGACAGTCTTTTCTGCTGAGAGACAGCAAGAATGCCGCTGATTTCTTACAGATGTCCGGGAGCATGCGTTTAGTCAACCTGCATCCTGGAGAGTCATGCCACACACAATTGTGCTCGTGAGAGAGCCAACCGTCAATGGAAGCCCTAACAGAGGACGCTGGAGACCCAACGGGGGTTCGGGACCTGAGAAAGTGTCCTCTGAGCCTTGTCTAGCATCTCATCGGAGATCTCGTTCCCCAAGATCCCAGTTGACCTGGGACCCAGATAAGAGACAGAGAATTCAGCCCTGCGACCGAGTTCAAAGAGTTTTTGGTCTCACGAACTATTTTGGAAGTGGTTAAAGGGTTAAGCAAGGTCTTAAGCGAAGCCTGATTGTCACTACAGACGCAAATACTACGGCCTTTCCACCTGTTCTTCATGGCCATTAGGATTGCATAAGTTTCCGCTTGGAAAACAGACGCATATTTGCCTAACGAGAAAAGAAGTCAAATGTTGTCGACTTCCACGAAGACACCAGCACCAGACCCTTGACTGGTTTTGAAACCGTCCGTGAAAATACGACTGCATTCCATTCCTGGCGCAGACTCTGGCCGAAGCCAGTCCTGAACAGAAGGAAAGCCGACTCTGAATTTGAGCATCAGCTGAAGTACTGGTGTCATTGTGTCAGACGGCATATCCATAAGACCGGAGTCGTAAGATAAGTGTCGCGCAAGTTCATCAAAATTCCCTTGTGGAGTATACCAAAAACCGCTCCGCTTAAGACGATGGATGGCTTTGATAGTGCAACCCAAGATATAAGTATCGAAAGGAGGTAAGTTCAGCATCTAAAGCTGAGCCAGGCGTACTCGGAAAAGCTCCCGTGCAGCCAAGAAAGAAACTTAAGGACACTCTAAGGTCCGTTTAGCACATATGCGGCACAGGATACACGGCGCTGTGAATCGGATTCAAAGTATACAGAACGAATGCGCGGCATGAATGCCAGTTACGGAGCATGAATGCTGGTTATATCGAAGTGCTGTCACACTGTTCATCCGGCATCAGATACGAATTACCTATTATGTTGCAAGTTTTGGATGTTAGAGCTTTGGATGCCGTTTATCTGGTGCCGGATATGTGTGAAAATTACAAAAATTCGTGCATTCGGCGTCGTGTATCCGATGCCGGATATGTGAGAAATAGGCCTAAGGGCAGAACAATTTGGGATTAACACCGAATTGTTTTTCTTTGACAGCCACTAGAAAGAGAAAGAGTGGGAGAAATATGAGTATCGAACCAGCGCACCGCGTAGGGTCCCTTTAGGTCTCCTTCTTTCATTTCATCCATTCCTCTTAATACTCTACAATCGATAGTCTGGTCATAACCAAGAGCTATTTTTCTGTGAAGGGCAAATCATTATACTTCAAGCCACAGCTTAACGTTAAAGCAGTCAACACACTATCCACCACGCCTTTGGCATTGATTTTTATATTGTAGTTTCGCATTTGACGAATTTTTGTATAATTCTCTCTCAGTTCAACGCTGAGGCAGCACCCAGCCTGCAGAAACTAATATATTCTGCTTTTGCTTTTGTATTTGCTTTATTCATGAAGCTAAGTTGTGTATTTCTAAGCTTTGGTGGAGCTATTGTTAGCAGTTTGTATTTTCTTGTGAATAGTACTAATTCGGTTTTGGACGAGTTGACGTTAAGTCCGACACTATCTGTTCAATTTGTTAGTATACTTAGAGTCCAGCTCCTTAGAACTCTTGGGAATATCCCTGAAATGGCTAAAGCAAAGTCGCCAGCGTACAAAACGACTTTGTAGCCCTCATTTTCTAGCATAGTTATTATTTCATTTACTACTAAAATCCAAAGTAGTGGAGAAGGAGCACTCCCTGGAGTGTGCCTCTGTGCGCTGACCTTTTAGTTGTGTAACAACCGAGCTCAGACAGAATTTGCTTGCTTGTAAGCATTTGTTCTGTTCACGTACGTAGGCAGTTATCAACCTCCAGGGGCCTATTTCACCAACTTACAAATTGTGATTTACAAGCGTTTTTTCACAAAATTTGTAGAAAAAATGGTAAACTTGATTTCACTAAATTTATGCTTCACAAATCTTTAATTGTGTTTCACAAGGGGAAATTTGCGGGAATTTTTCGCGTTTTGTTTCACCAAAAACAATTTATTGATGTACGAGTAGTTTACAAGTCACAAATTTGTGAAATTTGAAGTTTTTTGTACGTTTTTGTTTCACCAAAGAAATTGAATTCACAAGTTTTGTGTGATTTGTGAAAATTGTTCACACGAGCAAGGTTAGGTTAGGTTAGGTTGAAGTGACTGCCAGCTGAGAAACGCCAACACACTTAGACCAATAATTGGTCCATTGTGATACGGCATGGATCATGGGAGAAATTTTCTCTTACCTACTCATTAAACCATTTTGAGCTTCTTATGAAGCGTAGGAGGCTCTTGATATCTATATTTTTCAGGTTGCTTATTTCGTTGTAAAAGTGGGCTCATAGATGAAGCTTCCTTCTATGGGAGAGCGCTGGGCAGGAACAAAGAAGGGAAGGAATAGTTTCTTCCTCTTCCTCATCCATGCAGCTTCTACAAAAGTCGTTCGCAAAAACGCCTAGCCTTGTGGCATGCTTGCCTATTAGACAGTGTCCAGTGATGACACCTATTATAGCGCCGATATGCAATCTATTGAGAGAAATCAAAAATTTAGAACGTTTTAGATCTAGCTTCGGCCAAATTTGTTTTGTCGCTATACATGTGGATCCACTTGTCCACCTAAGGTTCGTACTCTCGATAGCATCCAGCTTAAATTTAAGTTTGCAAGTAGCGATTGGTATACCTAAGGCGTCTTTATCCGGGAGGATGGGTATAGTTATTCCTATTCGGCCTTACAATTCCCTGGAATGTCCCTATGCCCCGGCACTCAACACAGGTGAATATTAAACTACTCAGCCATCTCCACAAGAGACGAACGGCAGTCTAGAGCTACTAAGGAATTTATAGAGGTGGATTCCAAGGATTTGATTGCTGCTTGGCTGTCTGAAAGCATGCGGATGTTTTTACCAGAAAACCCGTTTTTCTTAAGCCAAGATAAGACTTCTTTGATCGCCAAAATTTCCGCCTGGAACACGCTACAATGATTTGGACGACGAAAGGAGAGCTTAAGATTAAGCCTGTCAGAGAAAACACCTCCACCAACTCCATCCTTGGATTTTGAGCCGTCAGTGTAGAAGTGGATTGACCCATCTTCTAAGAATGTGTCATCATTCCAGAGTGATCTGGAGGGGATGGTGACGAGGAAGTTCTTGTCAAAATTTAGACGTGGGTTGGTGTAGTCCGTGTTTTCGGGAGAGATTTTGCATTTATTCAAAATGGAAGCGTGGCCAAATTCTTTTCTTGACCACTGTTGGGTAGCTTCGAGGCGAACGGCTAAATTCGCTGCCATTTGCTTGCTAAATATATCGAGGGACATCAGATGAAACAAAATGTTCAGTGCCGCAGAGAGGGTTGTACGTAGTGCTCCGCCTATACACAGACAAGCTGTGCGCTGGACCTTAATTAGATAATCGCGATTTACAGCTTTTTCTAAGGCCGTCCACCAGACAATGACCCCGTATGTGAGTATCGGTCTAATGACCGAGATGTAGAGCCCGTGAGTGATTCGGGGTTGTAAGCCCCATCTATTTCTAATAGCTTTTTTGCAAGCGAAAAGTGCTACTGTAGCCTTCTTTACTCTTTCTTGAATATTAGGTTTCCAGCTTAATTTCTTATCCAGGATAAGACCCAAATATTTTGCTGTGTCAGAGAAAGTTAAGCTGATACCATTTAGAGAAGGAGGGTCGACTATCGGAATTTTATACTTCCTGGAGAAGAGTACAAGTTCAGATTTGTGGGGGTTTACACCCAAACCACACCGAACCGCCCATCGAGTGAGCTTGCTTAAAGCGTTTTGTAGGAGTTCTTTTAGAGTATTTAAGTGCTTTCTTGAGACGGCCAAAGCAACATCAACTGCATAAGCGATTGGTGTGCATCCCTCGCCTTCCATGATTATCAGTAGCTCATTGATCACCAAATTCCACAAAAGGGGGGATAGAACACCACCTTGCGGAGTGCCTCTGCTGACAGACCTTCTGGCAGACGTCCCACCCAGCTTAGAGTTGATAATCCGACCATTAAGCAGTAGATTAATCACTTCGCAAAGTGAGCTGTCTACCTTCAGGTCTGATAGTGCATCTGCTATCGCTGATACATTGACATTGTTGAAAGCGCCTTCTATATCCAGAAAAAGCAACCATTGTATACTCCTTATGCAACAGGGAGTATTCTATTTTACGCACCAGTGAGTGTAATTCCGTCTCCACTGATTTGCCTTTGCAATATGCATGTTGGACCGCCGACAGTAGTTTCTTATCAATACTATTGCTTTAATGGATATCAATCAGTCGTTCTAATGTTTTTAAGAGGAATGATGATAGACTTATCGGTCTGAAATCTTTTGGATTTATGTGAGAGCATTTGCCCGCTTTGGGTATGTAAATGCACGAGCAAAGACGTCTATATTTTTAAATACAAATTTTGTTTTGCATCAAAAAGTGATTGGAAAATGGCTTTACGATGTAGGCGCAGTACAAGTGGTAGTAATGATGATAATAAAATTGTTCTAAATGTCAGAGAAAAGTATACAAGAACTAGAACTTTTCCCAATGTTTTGATTTTAAAGACGGTTTTTCTTTCAGCTACTGCAAAGCGGAAGAAATAATTTTTGTATGTGGCGAACAAATTTGTCACACAACTGAAAAAAAAAGTGGTTTATCCCCAAGGCATCCTCAAGGTTGCGAGAAGCTAGGCCCATGCACTTAAAATCTGTTGCGCCAAATATTTTTTTTTATCCCCAAGGCAGCAATTACTGTTTTATACGGGATTGGTAATAGTGGACAGTAATACGGAACTGCAGCGTTCCACGCATGGAATATTTAAATCGAGCTTATGCAGATTCTAAACTCACTGTTTGAAAATGTCGTACAAAACCAATCTTTTTAGCATTATTAAGTTTTCGTTCGAAAATAGAAATGATATAATACTTAAAATATAAAAAACATTAAGACAATAAAGGACTATCTAAAGCATCCGGGCAAACTTGTTTGATATTACTATACGTACCAACATAAGTACATATGTCCTTACCATGGCTCCCCATTTTAAATTTGCCGTATAATATCTTCAAGGTATTTCTAGTATACGTACTTTCACGCTTTTTTCTCTAATTAAACACGCAACTAAAATCTTATAATATTTTGTTTATTCATTGCCAACGCATTTTCGAACCGATATTCCACACATTTGTGAATGTAGATTACAAGTCGCACAAAAATCCAGTGCAACGCTAATTTTTACGACTTGTGATTATCAAGTTTTTTTTTTACAATTCGGTCGCCATTCCTATTACAAATTTGTGGAGTACACATTTGTAGTTTGTGAAACAAAAGCACAAATTACAAATTTGTAATTGGGATTAACAAGTACAAGTTTTTGATTGTAATTTGAAGTTGGTGAAATAGGCCCCAGGTCTACAAGTGCGCTTATGATGGACTTTATACCGACTTTATTACAAGCGCTTTGTACAATATATCAAGGAAAGATACTATAGCTTAATCTTGCAATGAAGTAATATTAAATTACGTATATAATTCTTCTTATTTCGGCGAGATTATGATTTGAAAATAAGGGATCATAACTCTCTCACTTCAATGTGTGATCCAGGAGTTATGTTCATTGATATTACCCTTTTAATAGAGTTCAAATGATTTCTTCTTTGAACATGACAATACTACAATGCTCCGCTATTGGTCCAATGCTCTTCCTCATTCATACTAATTCTGGGTTTGTCGGTAAGCTAACCTGGCTAGACCTGGCACTTTCTTACAAATCATCGAACTCCCTAAATGACTTAGAACATCAAATAGACCAAAAATTACTTTTGCTTAGTATCTAGTTTGGCTTTCATGAGATGATACGAAGTAAAAAAATTGAAAGCTATGCGTTTCTCTCTTTCTAGTCATAATGTCCTTGTGGGTCTTGATTATCACCAATTTATCTGTACCAGGATCAATTGCACCAAGGAGTTTTGCTTTGAACTAGAATTCGTAAAAGAGTTCAAATACCTAGGAGCGTTAATTGATAGTCATCTTAACTGAAAGGCTTACATAATGTCTGTTAAAAGATTGATGTTTGTCGCAACGAGTAAGATGCGGAAATTGGTTCCACAGAATTTACTTTATATTATTTACTTGGCTTTGGTCCAATCTCAATTTGAGTATGGTCTTGCATGCTGGGGTAGTGCCGATATAACAAGCTTGAAACCAAAAACTGTTGTCCAGGAAAGAATTATAAGACTAATAATATTTATGTATAGCTCTGCTACTTCATTGCCCTTATTTCAAGCCCTAAAAATCCTCCCACTCAGATACTCATACATCTACAAAGTCCTTATAGTTTTCTTCGTGAGAAGTGGGAACACAAATTTCAGAACAAATATGGTGTATTCACTTAGAACCTGTAACGCAGTAGATGTCGCGGTAGTTAAGAAAGAACATAGTAGACGCTTTCTCAAGAACATTGCGCCTTATATTTGACCAACTGCTGACCGAATTATGTACCTTGGTTACTAATCCACATAAATTTCTTAAAATACACTTAGGGGAATGGCTACTTTCCAGATCCAAGATTGAGACCTTGATTAATGTTTTGTCCTATAAAAAAAAGAATTAGATGCCCGCTTACATATGTATCTACTTATCTTTTCTAAAATGAGCGATCGTTACTTTCTACAATTGTTATTGTTTTCTATGATTTTCCATCTCTTGCCTTTTTCTCTTAGTTTTTCTTCCCTCTGTGTTTAATGTTCGTTTTAATTATGCGTATAGACTCCTAAGACCTACATTTTTGCATCCAACTATTGATATAGTTTCCTTTCTCTTTTTTGGTTTGGCTAGATATTTTGAACCTACATACATATGTATATATATATATAGTAACACTCTGTGCACTTGTCACTAGTTATTAATGAATCACAAAGTGCGCAAGGATAAAATACCCGGAACTTCCTTTTTTAAATGCATCTTATATACAAATACTTAATTTAATTATCTTGTGCTAACTTAAATTTGAAATGCCAAGTATATTAACTCTTTCATGTAAGATACCGGGTGCGCCATCTCTTACGTCGGTATGTAGACATTAAATAACTTTGACATTTATCAACCTTTATTGACTTGAGTGGATATGTTTTTGAAACGTCAATTCAGTAAAATTTTAACCATGTGTAGCTTCATACCGAAACAACGCGCCGACATAGTGACACTGTACATTGAAAATAGTCGTTCAGTTGTGTTAACTCAATGGCATATCGTCGAAAATATCGTGGCCAACAAGCACCGCCTGACAACACTATTCGTCATTTGGTGTCGAATTTTGTTCGTTTGTAGAAGATCGCCGACATGCTGTCCATCAACGCCCAAGAGGTTTCAATGAACTGGTTAAAGCGGTAAGAGAGAGTGTTGTCGAGAACCCACATTTGTCGTATCGTCACCGCGCTCAGCATTTTGGGGCCAGTGGAACCATCTTGCGGCGAATTTTGGAGGATGGTTTGCATTTGTTTCCGTACAAAGTATAAAGACTCAAAGAACATTGCCGACAGACCGTCCACGTCGCTTAGAACATGGCCAAACTGACGCTCGAATGGTTGACACTGAACCTGATTTTTGGAAACAAATTTTGATGACCGACGAGGCCCATTTCACACTCTCTGGCGCCGTTAACAAGCAAAATTGCCGCATTTGGGGAACGAAGAATCCGCACGAGATATATGAAACACCATTACTTACTTACTTAATTACTTAGGTGGCGCTAAAGTTCGGAGTGAACCTGGGCTTCAACCAACAAGCTTCTACATTTAGCTCGGTCTTTAGCTAATTGCCTTCAGTTGCGCACTCTAAGTTGGTCGGGGTCTCCTTGAACTTGTGCGCGCCACCTACGGTGGATTCGAGATTCGAAGACTCTGCGGGCCGGAGCGTTGGTGTCCATTCACTCTACTTGTTCTAGCCATCCATCTCAGACGTCCAATACGCAGTTTTCTGACTAGGTCGATGTCACTGTACAGCTCGTATAGTTCGTGATTGAATCTTCTCCACCAAAACCCGTGAACGCAAACGGGACCGAAAATCTTACGAAATATTTTTCTCTCGAAGCGACCAAGGATATCTTCACCCTCTTTTAATAAAGTCCATGTTTCAGCGCCGTAAAGCAGGACTGGGATGATCAGGGTCTTATACAGAGTCTCCTTAGTTGTTCGAGATAGGGCTTTACTGTTGAATTGCCTTATAATATTGGCAAGAGTTATTCTTCGCTTAAATTCTGCACTGATCTGACATTATGTCTGACATTTAAGAAAAGAAGACAGAAAAAGGAGAAAGAAAGTTTGTCGAGGGAGATACGGGGTTTTTACTTCGTGCTGTCGACACACGTGGATTGAGGAGAAGAACTTTGCCAAGTAGAATTTTTATTTAATTAATAAAGTTAAAGTAGTTATTTATATGTGGATCGTTGTCTTTATTTGCAGCCTCCGCAACAGTTTATAGCAGAGCCCACGTAGACAAAGTCTCTTACTACCTCGAAGTTATAGCTGCCGACTGTGACGTGACTAAAAAATGACTGTTTGGGCCGGCTCGGCGTTTGAGCCAAAACCATCATTGGGCCATTATTCTTCAGAGAAGGCGAATCAGTCAATGAGAATCGATACCGGTGAATGTTGGTTGGACGGTTACTGGTTTCAACAAGACGGTGCACCATGCCACACTGGAAATCAAACAATGCAGTTTCTGCAACGAAAATTCCCTGGACGTGTGCTGTCAAAAATGACGACATTGACTGGCCACCCAGATCTTCAGATTTGACCCCTCCAGACTTCTTTTTGTGGGGTTATTTGAAAAGCAAAGTAGACGCCAGCAAGCCTCAAACCATTTGCGAGCTCAAGGCAAACATTCGTACGGAAATCGTCGATATACCGCTCGAGATGCTCGAAAAAATTATGGAAAGCGCAGCAAGAATGGCACATTTTGCTTTGGTCAGTAGAGGCGGCCACTTAATTGATGTTGTATTCAAAGACTAGTCCAAATTAATTGGAAAGGACCAAATTAAATAAAAAATCTCATACATGGAAATCGGTTGTTTTTTTTTTTGAAAGTTATTCAATATTCACATACCGACATAAAAGATGGAGCACCCTGTATATGTATATATACAACTCCAACCGTACGTATTGTCTACATTAAACGTATCCATTCACTATAAATGACTTCTGTCACGTGAAATTTTCCGAGCTGATCAGAACTCTCCATAAAAAAAAGTGTAAAACTTCGTTTGACGAGTACGAACATTCTTCAAATTTACATGATCAGTGCAACTGTATTGACTGGACTGAAGAAAAATTTACCAAGTGGAATTCCGAAAATTTGTCTACTGTTGAACGTTGGGTGGAAGTTTTCCAACATATGGACGTGCCTTTCGTCGAATTTTCTAAAATTATTTAATTATACATTTGCTTCCCTGGTTCTTAAGCTTCGATTGAACGTGTGTTTGGAAAAAGGTGAGCTCTGCTCTTTAGATATCGACGGTGAAAGCTATTTTAACTGTGAAAATCAATTTGGAATTAACGTGCATTGGGGCTTATGATTTTTTAAAAATTTCAAACCAAGAGGAGGTCAAGTCAAGATAACTTAACTTTTGAACTTAAACTCTGATGTTACACAAATTTTCCGCTGAAACACATGTACTGTTTTATTCTTTGTTTTCAACACAGCTATACTTTATTATATCCTTTTTTCGCCCAAAAAAAGAATTGGTAGGGCTAGTCATGAGCTAGGAGGTGTTTCCAACCCCACAGATTTTCACGTTCACTAAAAAAAAAAACTGCTTAACAACCGATTTTCAATTATGTATTTTTCATAAGGAATTTTTTTTATCATCAAATTAATCCCGAAATAGCATTAAACTAAAATTATTTGTACTCAATCGCAAACATTAATAGCACGATCGATTTTATTAAACAGGCCTTCACTTCAATTAAATTTCTTCGTACCTCCAATAAAAAAAAAAGAAAGCAAAACCGACAGCAACATTTTTTAACGATTAAGCACTGGAATACGAAAAAGAAAAGAAAGAAAATAAGCATACCAAACCAAATTTAAAATAACAAAATTCTGTTATCGCTAGCCTCACCGCTTGTTTGAAAATATACAGATACATTTTTTGCAAGTTTTCTTATTTACAAAAAGTTATTAAACATATGGAAATGTTTATTACCCCCTGATGTTTGATATCCAATTTTTCCTTCTTTTTTTTTAAAAAAAATCTTTTGCCAGAAAACAAAAGTGTTTCACCAGCCAAGCCAGCTGGAAGTGAGAAGTGCCTCGGATGAAGATCATTCAATTAGTGCTCTTTCTGAAAGTATATGCTTTCTTGCCCCAGAAAAAAGAATCACCACTTGTCAGCACCTTAAAAATAAATTCAGTTTTTATGGCATAAATTAAATTTAAATGTATTTGGCAGCGGATGTGAATGTGATAAAAACACGGCATCCCATAGACTTTTAGATACTTAGTTCCTAAGATAGGAAGATATTAAGATTTAGTTCAAGGATGAATGTTCAAAAAGTATTGTTTTTAAGTTTTTCAGCATTTTGCTAAAAACATTAATGGTTTTCTATAATAGAAAAAAAAAGTATTTCAAATTCATTTAACGATGTACATAAAGTTTTTTTTTTTTTGTTTTATAATTTTACTCAAAATGAATATAAACTTATAGAAAACAGCTGTTTCAGACAGCGAATTTAAAAAGTAAAATCGTTCGAAAACTGTTTATTGTTCTTTTCTGCATTGTTTTTCTGTTTTATAAGCTGTCGAAAAATATCCTAACACTTTCCTATTTTTTTGGGACGTCACGATCTTAATAAAAAAAGAGCACGTTTAAGGTGTTTGATCTTCGGAAAATGTTTACAACATACACGCTGCTTGACCTTGATTAGGGCATGGTATGTTGGTGCTTATCGAAGTTATTTACGTACATGCCTGATGCTTGGAAATTCACATCATGACATTTGAGTGATTTCGGATTTATTGTAAGGTCAGAGTTGGAGTATTATTTTATAAAGATCAGTTGGTGGTCTATTTGTTTTAGTTCGTTACTTCCTCATTCCTTAAACACACATAAACTAAAGATACACAGTGATTTGATACCGTGGATTAATATTGAAGTTGAAAAGGAGAACAATTGAGATTGTTTTGCTAGAAAATTTGGAAAGGATGGGAGAGCACTGTTTAGTAATTGAGAAAGTTTTGAGTCGTCATTGTCGTGTCCCATTCGGAATTTTAATAGACATCAACTTACTGAATAGATATAAAGTTGCTAGCATTTTCACTGATAGTCAGGCGGCAATCAAGTCACTGGAATCGTGCTCCTTCACCTCAAAGACCGCCTTAAATCGCCGTTTGCGTCTTATAGAGATAACTGAGCAACTAAACATTCACCTATGCTAGATGCCAGACCGCAGGTACATTCCAGGAAACTGCAGGGCGGACAAACTCGCCAAACAGGGCACAATTCCAAGAAATCTGCCTGATAAGCAAGCCCTGGGTAAGTATCTACTAAAGCTGAACAGTACTAGCTAGACCAACTACAGATGAGAGAACGGCTAAACGTGTCACATTTCGACGGATCTGGCCTAAGTTGGGCACGTAGCGTCGAGTTGGTTAAGCTAAAGCAATCACAGATCAGCTGCATTATCGGTGTCCTCACTGCACACGGTCTCATAGGCCAACATCTCGAAAGACTTGGCCTCTTCTTCAACGACTTCTGCAGGAGCTATACGGATGAGGAGGGAGAGGAAACCATCCTTGAATGCTCCATCTAGGGGCCCCCTTCCTTGATGACCTCGGCGATTTGACGCCCTTAGGCGTCATGAGCATCCATCGTTTTATCAAAAGCTCTGGTTGATTTGATTAGTCCCTGAGTGGTCTAATGATAGATCCATGGCATCACAGAGAACCTCTACTGGTCTAAGTGTGTCCGCACTCTCGTGCACACAGCCACCCTAACCTAACCTAACCTACTAAAATGCGTACTAGGAATATCTGAGATCCAATGTAAAGGTCATATGTATGTTACCCAAGCCTAAGCTCATCCGATTCAGACTGTTGCAGTATATTCCAGTACGGAGGGACTAACAAAAGTTCGCTTAGTTGGTGTCAATTTAGTAGTTTTGGAAAAAAAAGATGCATTTCTGTAGCTTATAATCTAAAAATATTTATTTCTAAATTTCAGAAGGTTGGCCCAAATCCTCGACCGACGATACAAATGGTGAAGCCTAAAATTGACGAAGATGCCAGGATGACACAGGAGATGATAGATAGAGATTTTGAATGGAGAGCAAAAAGAGGCTCGTGTTCGTTTTGCTCAATACTTCCTAGATAAGTTTGAAAATGGAGAGTCAAGCTGCTTCAATAAGATCATTACAGGTGATGAATCTTGGTTTTACAAGTACGACCCGGAAACCAAACAGCAGTCCATGGTGCAAATCCTCCAGTAAAGGGTAAACAGTGAAAGTCAGCGACAAAAGTTATGATGTCGATATACTTCACCAGGGCGAAAATGGTCACCGTCATTCCGCTTAAAACTGGTCAAACAGTCACTGCTAATTGAAACTTGCTTACCACAAGTTTTCCAAAATTTTACTAGGACACCGACGAAAAGAGGAGCTGCGCCGCTACTTTTTGCACCACGACAATGCGCCTGCGCATACTGCTGGAAAAACCAACAACTTTCTTGCGCTCTCAGGCATCAATATAATTCGCCCAGCACCTTATTCTCCAGATCTAGCACCGTGAGACTTTTGGCTGTTTCCGAAAATAAAAAAAGATTTGAGGGGAAAAATCTTCACATCTAATGAGGAGATTATTAGTGCAGTCAATGTCGAAATCTAAAAGCTCCAAAAAGACGATTTTAAAAGCTGTTTTGAAAGACGGATCTATCGGCTGAAGAAATGTAGTTAAATAAATGGGAATTATGTGGAAAAATTAAAAAAAGATGAAGATTAAATATCTTAAGTTAAAATTATCTTTGTGTTTTATTATTCAATCAACTAAGCGAACTCTTGTTAGTCCATACGTATAGTGGAACATTACCCCGTCATGCATGAAAAATCGTCGGCTGTTTGAGTCCGAATGCCTTCGAGCTGGCATGCAAATTTACAGGAGCGTACACTCCGACTTTCGGCACAAGGTGTCTAACAAAAGGCTATTAGGTGGTTCCGGTATATCTAGAATTGACCGTTTATTCTGGAACTAGTGAGGAACAATTTTGCGCGAATTTGTTTCGGGCTTGTTTTACTCCAACATTGGGTGTTCCAAAAACACTTAGGTCAGCGGGTATAGGTATAGCACTTGAGACATTCTTTTATCTATCATTTATCGAATTGAGAGATAGACGACAGATGAACGTTTTCTCTATGAACCTATTGACTTGGGAAATGGATAGATGAGATACTCCGCAAGCATACCAGAAAGAGATATAAACAATGTCAACAGATGTATTAGGAACAAATATTTGTGGCTCGACTGGTTAAGCAAAAATTCTGTTTCATTCATGTGGGTTAAGCAACGTCAGACTAAAAACCACCATACATATACATATGTATATACATACATACTTGATACAAGGGCACCATTTTGATAGGTAACTATCAACAATGGTACAAACTTTTACAGTGCAGCAATATCACTTTCAACCGTTTCTGACTGAACTATTCGACTGAAATTACGGGTAATGAACTTGAAAGGAAATCAAATCAAATTAAGACTCTGGGTTGCTACATACCAAAATTGCTGGGCTACTTCGCTCTCTTTGTAAATTTCCCTATTCATATTCACTTACCCTGATAAATCAAATTACTAAAGATATATCTCAATCTTTACATCTGGTGTCTACGTTATATCACAATAGTATTTCATTTTCCCCCTGAAATCAGGGGCAAATACCATAAGTTCTGATATACCATCTTGCTATCTATGGTACATGTGGCATTCTCTTTGACTCTAAGAATATGTCAGTGACACATTCCGAAGGCGTACCTACGCATATTGATGTAAGTTTGACTGAGGAATGTGTGGCGAAGCAATTATAAGCCGCATGTTAAGAACTCATTTTACTTAACGATTCCAGAAGACCACAATTCTTAGAACTTAATAAACCATGTTCTAACCCTGAACAAAGGAGACCCTCTGAACTGCGCCAACTACAGAGGTGTCTTCTCAACATTGCATATAAGATCTTGAACTGAAACACGTTCCAACAGTGAAGCCGAACATACGCGTATTATGAAGAGCAAGTAAAGGTGAAATGTATTGTTATCGTAAGCAGCTTGAAGGTGTAGTAATTGAATTCAAGAAGATGGATGAAGCATGTACACATAGCCTGTGTTAAACATGAATATTACGACTCTCCACTTAGTGCCAATATTCCTTAATTGCAGCCGCTCGCAGCTCGAACTTCATAAACTTAAAAATCGATTGAATAACCTAATGTCATTTAATTGAATGCTAATCGGTGATATCAATGGTAGAATATGGTTAACACAAAATAATTTCGGATCTTATCTGACACCCATACAGTTAAGCCGCAACTCTTAGGATCCAAAAAAAGTTCAATTTTTTGATTTTGCAGATGCTTGGGAATGTAAAGCTTTAAATGGATGATGTGAAGGAGATCCTTCGCTGAACTAACTTAACTTACGTGGTACAGCAAAGTCGGTAGCCGATTATTGCTTTATATCGGGAAAAAGGGTATTCTCACATTAGCAATTTCCGAGTAGCGATTACAACGTTTTCTGACCATATGCCCATACGAGTTTTGTTAAAAGTTTCCGGCATTGAGGATACAGCAAAGATATCTAAACTAGAAATAGTTTGGAAGGACAGTTTTCGGGACTTATACAAAAAAAAACCTTAACTCAGAGCTCGTGAAATTACGTGGAATGAGTACCTCTACCACGAATCGATGCCCCTGCAGTGATAGTTTAAAAATCAGCGCCGCATAATATGACAACAAAAGCAAGCATTAAAACAAATAAGCAAAAATAGTTTGATGATGAAGTGAATGCATGCGAGCTAGGAAGTCTTCGTTTCCGTTTCTGAGACTATTAAAGATCTATAATAGCGACGTTTTTAAACTTTCATATGCAGCTGCAAACAAATATTACAGAAACCTTTGCATTGAAAAAAAAAAAAAAATAGCCTTCGATCAACAAAATATCACCCTTTTGAATGGAACTAGATCATCGGCTAAATTCTAGAAAGCTGTTAAGCTTATAAATGGAAAAAAATAATTATAGCATTAGACTTGCAAGCAGAACAGTTAAGAGATCAGTCAGCTCTTCTCAATGTGCCGCAAATATCTCCATCTTTCCAATATGCAGCTCCTATGATCGAGGACGATTTTTTAGATTCACCGATCACCGTAGCGGAAGAAGAAGCTATCATCGGGAAATCCAAAGAAAATAGAGCTCTCGGAAAAGATCGTATTCCATTTGAATATTATAAAAACTGCACATCGGAATTTCTGTCGGTACTTGCACTGGAATTCAACCAATCGGCAGATGTTCCAGACTGCTGCCGTAGTGTTATCATTTTCCTATTGCACAAGAAAGGTGAGCACGACAATCCAGCAAACTATAGAGGTATCTCGTTTTTGAGCACATCCGCCAAGCTGTTTGCCGATGTGCTTTTTCACTAAGTTACCCAATGGTTGGAAGACAATAATATCCTCATTGAATTTAAGGCAGGCTTAAGGAAAAACTATTCAACTATAGACCAAATATTCTCCTTAGTTAATATTGCAAAGATTTTTTTTAAAGAAAACATAAGAAGTTGTACGCCTTATTTGTAGATTTTAGTGCCGCATTTGAGGCTGTAGCTCGGGAAGCACTTTTCTATAAGTTGTGTATATATTGAGTCTCGACTAAATTCATCAACGTGTTAAGGAGCTATGTTTGAGAATAATGCGGCGTGCGTTTGGGATGGGTCCAACGTATGGGTATGAAACAAGGGTGTATTTTAAGTACGCTTTTATTAATTGTGTACATAAATGATATAACAGTGGAATTGAGCTGACCCGGAGAAAAATCCTAGCACTATTACATGCTGATGACATTGTCTTCCCTGCAGACATAGTTGACACTATGCAGTTGATGATTAACCGGCTGGAAAATTAGTACAAAACATGGAACTTGTGTTCCAAATTTTGCAGTAAATTACAGCACGCTTCCACAAGCGCAGAGGCTGAATATATGGCAATAGCAGATTCACTTAAGAAAGCGATGTATCTTCAGAAGTTGTTACTTGAAATTCGTTTTACTGAGAAGAAGGGTGTTGCCATCTACAATGATAATAAAAGTGTTCAATCTATTGCCAGAAATCCAGTTCAACACTCACAGACCAAACATATTGACATCCGACATAATTTTATTCGTGAAGCTGTACAAAAAGGAGAGATCATCTTACAATATATCGACACTGAACATATGACTGCAGATGTGCTTACTAAAGGACTCACAGCGATTAAACATTACAAACATATGGAAGATCTAGGCTTGTCAATTTGTAATTGAGGGGAAGTGTTAAAAATATTAATTTCAAACTTATAGATTGTGCTCGATTTGTATCTTAACATTAATTATCTACTATATAACTAACTAACTAATTATGTAATTACACTACTATTTATATAACTATTGAACGTATGCACTATGAATTAGATAATCTACTACAATGTTATTATATACTAAGTTTATAATCTGAACTGTTACATTAAATAAAATCATCATTCTGATTTTTACCACTAAAGGTTGCGCTTTATTTAACAACTTGTCCGAAGACGAAGATGATAATTTTAAGAGAGGGTGGCGGCAGGAACTCTTGAAGCGAAAATTGGAGATATCAAGAGCAAGAAATGAAAATAGTTCGAGAATATAAGTGTTGATTACAACAAACTTTAATATGACCAAGGATCTTCAAATGAAATCAGCCGAAGAAAAACGGGCGATTTGTGCAGATAGGGGAAGTTGTATCAACAATAGAAGCATCACACATGCCGCGAAGCAGAAGGTATTCTGCGCAACCGCAGCCTTCATCCTGATATATGCGTCGCAAGTATGGGGCTACTTCTCTTTTGAAGCAGTGGTAAAGTTCCTTCGCTATTTTACCAACCGAATTTTTAGATTTCCGAGTACTTCTCCGAACTATATGCTACACCTTGAGACTAGACTAGCACCCCTATTCTTGGATGCCCTCAAACTTCATCTAGACTACCATGTGTGGTAAAAGGGCTACCGCCAATAGTGCTCTCTCACGTGTTGCAGTACGACAGAGAGTGTATACAAGAGTAGATAAATCTAGCAACCGAATACAACCTGGCTGTAAATATTTCTCAACAGGAACTACCGACCATTGCGAAGCAAACATTTAACACCTTGCTGATGAAAATGGGCAATAAAATCTACGATAGTTTTGCATATGAAGCCAAGTCCTCGCAGTACAGAACATGTTACAGCAAATTGAACCATCATTTAAAGGACAGATATGTTAAACATTATTTTTAAAGTAAGATGTGACCTGATCGCCTTGAACTACATACCTTATCGGCCGGAACTGCCAACTATATGCGATTTATGCAACCTCAAGCAGTGTGAGAATGTGTTTCATTTTGCCGCGATATGCCCCATCCTTCAAGAATTTCATCGCAGAAACTTGGAGCACAGGTCCTTGAATTAAATTAAACGATTAACATCCTTACTGGTGTCCGTGGGTGGAATTTGCTGTACAACTACACAATTAACGCGCTATGGTATAGACACTGCATTATCCAAGAAAGCTTTTAGAAATAAGCATCAACTTTATAAGAGGGCCCTATTACTACAACAAACAGTATTAAAAATTTGTCAATCTGGTCGACGGTCTAAAAACATTATAGGCAAAGAAATTATACTGTGAACAAATACTATTTTATCAAATAAATAGTCATAATAACTAATCTACTCAGTCATAATAACTATTAACTTACGATAATAAAACTCCGGGGGAAGATCGAATTCCTTACGAATTCTTTAAAAATGCGACGGACGCGTTCCTTCAAAAGCTTACTTTAAAAAAAAATATAATATTTCCGATATTTAAGAAAGGAAACCCAAATGAGCCAATAAACTATAGAGGGTATAGGGTTTTGTAACACTATCACAACAATTTTCACCTAAAAAACTGGATTCGAGAAAACGAACAACTAAGCGAGTTTCAAGCCGGTTTTCGCAAGAACTTTTACACAGTGGATAACATCTTCTTACTTACAAGTGTAGCCCGAACGTATTTGGACAAGGGCAAAAAACTGTATGCTTTCGTTGTTGATTTTAAGGCGGCCTTCGATTTGATCGACAGAAGAACCTAATTTTTCAAGCTAAGCAACCTTGGATTTCAAACAAAATGCTAAGAGTGCTACAACAAATGTATGAAGACAACAACACAGTGGTCTGGGATGGAACATCTTATCGGACTGCTTCCAATCGAAAGCAGATGTAAAGCAAGGATGCCTCTTGAGTCCCCTTCTATTCTCAATCTTTTTGGGCGATCTTATTGAATTTCTACCAGGAGGAATACCTTTCGTGGGTTTATCTATAAAGCTGTTACTCTACGCTGACGACATCATTATTCTTGCAAAAATCCCAGACATGATAGAAGTCATGATAAACAAGCTTTAACAATACTGTCACATGTGGAATTTGCAACTCAACCAACAAATCGAAAATTATGATTTTTCGGAACGGACGTGGTCGATATGCAAGGAATGAAAAATGGACGTGGCAAAATGAAGAACTAGAGAAAGTCAAGAATACAAGTACCTCGGAGTTACGATGGTTACAGTTATCGTTTAAAAGCACCTCCAGGAGAAACTAATGGAAAAGAAATGTGCAATTAATTGCAGCTGGAAAGGTGCCTTCAGCAAAAAGAATATTGCGCCGAGTACAAAGTATAAAATATTCGAAGCAGTCATGAGATCAATAATGTGGTACGCGGCACAAGTGTGGGGAATTTGGGAGTTTGAAGAGGTTGAAAAAGTTCTAAGGTATTTCCTTAAGCAACTGTTCAGATTACCAGAAAATACACCGACATAAATGCTATACTTAGAAACTGGAATAACACCACTACTGTAATGCTCAGATTACACTTTCAATACATTTCGAAAGTAATGTCACAACCATGTCATCGTCTTCCGCATAAGATTGCTATGCATCTCAAAACTAGGAACCTTCATTTCTTTGGTGAGTGGGCAAGGTTGGCCGTGAGCATAATGTCCCACTTCAAGAAAATCTTGTCAATGGAGTGGGATTGGGAATGCATTAGAGGAGTTACTTACTAAGATCAATGGTTCAACACGGGAGACATTTAGGATCCAAGCCCAACAAAGTCAAGCAAGAAACATGTATAAAATACTTCATTACGACCTTGGGGAAAAAAACTACTTTCATGACCGGCACGGACTAGATGAAATTTCAACAATATTCAAAGCGAGGGGTGAAATGTTACAGTGATAGAAATGATAACTGTACTCTGTGTAATCATGGAACTAGAGAAGACGTTCTGCATTTTATCGGAACCTTCCCTATACTGAGTTACAACCTTGATAAAAAACACTCTCTCTTCGGATGAAGTTATTCGTTTTCTAAATGGAGAAAACTAGGCCATTCTGTACAATTTTTTGAAATCTACTCTAACATACCGGCAACAAATTATAAACAAAGCTTTCTCAAATTGTCAATCACTTAAAATGAAACTTTTTTGAATTAATAAAAATTACTATTACTACTACTAACTATAAAATCCTATCTGCCGTACTATGTGAACACCTAAACCCGATCGTCAACAATCTGATAGGTCCCATTAGTGCGGTTTCAGGCCGGTAAAGTCATCTTTTGACCAAATATTCACACTACGACAGATCTTGGAAAAACCCATGAATATAAAATCGATACTATAGTCACCTCTTCATCGATTTCAAAATTGCCTACGATTGCGAGTATAGAGATGAGTTATACAGAGCCATGTCTAGTCTCGGTATCCCTGTGAAGCTCATCCGTCTGTCCAGGATGACGATGGAGAATTCTCACTGCTCCATCAAAGTCGGAAAGAACATCACCGAATTGTTCGATGTCAGGAAAGGTCTTAGACAAGGTGACGCGCTATCATGCGGTCTCTTTAGCATCATACTTGAAAGAATTGTACATAACTCACAAGCCAACACCAGAGGTAGAATCTTTTACAAGTCTGTGCAATTACTCGCTTACGACGATAACATTCACATAGTCTGAAGAAACCAGCGAGCCGTTAGTGGGGCATTTACGAGTATTGAGATCGAGACATCATAGATGGGTTTAGTTTAACATACTAAAAGACTAACAGAACGTTATTATTGCATTATCTGCGGAAGATAAAAGACTAACAGCAAGTTAAATGAAATCTTTTAAAAAATGACCATTACAGTACAATAACACAGAAAAACAAGATGACAAACATCTCGCCAAGAAGATACCAAATTAACGTATATAAGCCCACAAACTAAAATAAAAAAGTCAAAGTACTCCCTAAAATATCCACAACATTGGACAGGACGTTGAGTAACAATATCTTCACTGAAAATCTCTCAATGTACGAGAGCTGATAGAAGCCATAAGTACTCGTCTTATAAAAACCAGAAACAACCAGACTCAGAAAATAGATTTCCAGAATTCCCGCTGTTTAGAATTTTTAACGTAATTTGGAACAAAGACATAAACATATGAGTACCATCTATCCAGAACTAGTAGCCAGCTATAGACCAATGTCGCATACATCCGTAAATAATGGAGCTACTTATGTACGTATATCACATAACTTAAAATGGCTCCGTTAAAACCAACAAAACTTGCCGGATTCAGGAACAATTCTTACCATCTCTCTAAATTCTGAATCCTGAGAAGTAGTTCTCTGCAACTCGAACCAAACAATGGATGAAATACTGGCAAAATTAGTAATTTACTAGAAAAAAAAAAATGTAAAATCCAAAAATCATTTCACTTAGACCAACATTGGATCCATTCTTCTCATTTTATTTTTACCCGGTGAACCTGCAAGTAAAAAGTTTACAACCACCTACGTAAGGATATGACTCTCAAAGGGTTCCTCAGCTCAGAAAGGGAAATCGCTGACTTAGAACCACCTAGATAGGAATATAACTTTCAGGAGGTCTTTCAGCCCAATATGACATAAGTCTTCCAGCTGAGTGAAGAAGTAACTACCATGAGTCCTTATTCATCTGTCCGAGTAATAGATTGCTTCTTAAGTTCACAGTGTTGTGAAATTGTAAATGCACCAAAACTGCAGCAATAAAACCATTGTCGTGTTCGCTGTGTACCGAGTTATTAGATTCATAACTTTTCACTCAGGAAACTGAGTTATCATCAGCTGTTGGCAGTGCTCACAGACACAACTGCCGACAACCGAAAAACAAGCCTAATTAATGTTTTAAAAATTGTTATAACCTTTTTTGCTCCAGAAATTTTATTGGAAAACATTTCTTTATATGTGCCAGTTGTTAGGTTTCAAATATTTCGATCGACCGAGACTGCTCTTTATTAGCTGACTGAAACAATACAAAGTGCTCTTGCAACAAAAGAGATAGTAATCTGCGCCTTCCTAGACATTGAAGGGGCATTTGATAACACTTCACATGAAGCTATTAAACGTGCCCTTGACAGAAAGGGAGTTAGCAGAAGAGTATCTAAGTGGATGTATGAATTGCTGAGAACAAGATCAGCAGAAACTCAAATTTCACATGGAATTATCAGCGTCAACACAACAAGAGGATGCCCACAAGGAGGAGTGTTATCTCCCCTAATGTGGAGTCTTGTCGTGGATGACCTTCTTGAAAAATTAACAAGCCTTGGAATTAACTGTCATGCCTACGCTAATGACATTGTACTGATTGCCAGGGGGGAATTCGAGGAAACCCTATGCAATATTACACAAAGGGGCCTAACAGTAACTCAAGAATGGTGCAGCACGGCTGGGCTTAATATAAACCCGGCCAAAACCACAATAGTACTGTTCACGAGGAAGAGAAAACTTGAACTGAAGCCAATCCGACTGTCTAGCACTATACTGGCACCGGTAAAGGAAGTGAAATATCTAGGACTACACCTAGATAGCAAACTCTTGTGGAAGAAACACATAGAGGAGATATCCAAAAAAGCTACCCGTTCTCTAATGATATGCAGGAGCCTAGCGGTTAAGTCTTGGGGATTTAGTCCAAATATTCTAAGATGGATGTACATTGCCATTGTGAGACCAATGATCACTTATGGAGCAATAGCATGGACAAAGCGAACTAGTGTAGTCACAACGAGGGAGACACTCACTAAAGTGCAAAGACTTGCGTGCCTCTGCATCACTGGGGACATGCGAACGTGTCCAACTGCAGCCATGGAAGTATTTCTGGAGCTAACACCGCTCCATCTCGTAGTGGAGCAAAATGCACAACGGACGATCCTAAGGATGGCAAAAGAAGGTATCGGAAGGGAGAAATGTGTTGGTTCGAGAGAATACGATGCACTTCTCAAAAAACTTCCCCTTCTGGCCGTCCCCAGGGACGACAGTATCAGGAAATTTAACTTTGGGAAAAACTTTAGTACAAAGTTAAGTTACAAGAAAGAGTGGAGCAACGAATCCACGATGTATGGACTGGGCAGCCACACGATAAAGTGGTATACAGACTGTTCGAGAACTGGAGAGGGAATAGGAGCGGGCGTATTTGGGCCAAGGACCAAGCACTCAGAACCTATGGGCAAGTGCACCAACATCTTTCAAGCCCAAATATGTGCTTTAAACAGATGCATCCAACTCAATCTGGAAAAGGGATACCACAACTGCGACATAGCAATACTGTCAGACAGCCAAGCAGTTATCAAAGCACTTGACTCCTATGTCATTAAGTAAAAACTTCTGTGGGAATACCTATGCAAGCTAAATGAATTGGGCAGAAACAATAAAGTCACGCTTTACTGGATACCCAGTCACGTCGGGATAAAATGTAACGAAGCAGCAGACGCCTTGGCAAGACCAAGGGCTGCAGAACCCTTCATTGGACCTGAACCATTCTGCGGAATGGGGGAACACACCATACGCGAGAAATTCAGGGAAATAGAGAGAGAAGACAGCGCAAGAACCTGGAACAATACAACAGGCCTGAGGCAAGCTAAGAAACTACTGGGATGTTACAACCGGAAAAGATTCGAAGCTTGCATTTGCCTTAGCAAGAATAACCTACGGATCCTAACAGGCTTCCTAACGGGGCACTGCAAACTCAGGGAGCATCTACGGAAACTAGGTATAACAAATGAAGGCCTTTGCAGATTCTGCAACGAGTCATGTGAGACTCCGGAACACCTTCTGGAATCCTGTGGGGCACTGACCCACAAAAGATTGAAATACTTGGGCAAATACCAAGTATCAGAAGAGGATATGCCAACCATAGACCCACTTCTCATTCTCAGATTCTTAAAAAAGACTGGTTTGGAGAAAGGGCTCTAAGGTGAATTATTCTCGCCAAGGCAAAGTAAGAGCATATGACCTTCAAACACAATTCCTCAGGAATTGCAATTGCGAAGGGGACTCTAACGAGGGAACAAACCTCCCCAAGGTATTAGCAGGGGGCTCAATAGACCATTAGGTCGCAGTGCAAAATAACCCTTAACAAATAATAATAATACACGATCTTGAAAACAAATGACGACTTCATTTCTCGAAAACCACTTATCCCCAAATTCTGATCTCAAGAAGTTAATGCTTTCGGTCGCCGTGTGGTACGTAGCCCCATCCTTTTGAAACCACATCTCATCCGGATCAATTTGATTCTTATTTTGATACAAATATTCATTGATCATATCCCGGTAATGATTTCCATTGACCATAATGCGACCTGCGGTCTCATTTTGAAAAAAAATATGTAAGGTCTGGCCTAGAAGCCTAAAAAAAAAAACAAAGACGACACAAGTGATGGACTCGTGGCCTTTATTTCTTCGCCAGCTGAATCGGATGTAGGGCAAGATCTTTACGCACAGACAGAGCCCAAGTTGCTGTGACGAATGACGAATCGATAAATTTGGATCTTTTTGCACACACAGTGCACACATTCCCTTGACGTGTTGGTGTTAATGCATCATTTAGAAAGCATGTGGTACGAAATCTATCCACAGTTCGACGGAACGATTATGAGCGCCAAGCGTGTTGCGTTGTTCAAGCGTGTTTCTATTCATGATGATTTCGCAGATTAGTTCTATCCCAGCAAAAAGACACACTTTATACGAGTAAATGCTCCATTTTTAGCTTTTCGGGTCCACTTTTGAGAGCAAGCGAAATTGCTTAAAATCATCAAACAAATAAACCGGCGTTCTACATATCACTGATCCTTATCTGCTTATATGGCAACATTTTCTGGTTAATATTTTCTACTATGTTGAAGATATGACTATTCATTTTGAACATCATGAACCAGAAGTCAGAATCAGTCCAATGACTGACCGCTCCACATATCAAATTAGCTCAGAAGGGTAGTCGATTTCCAACCCTTGATCGATGTTACTATAACGGAGTGTCAATTTCTACGCAGAATCCTTTGGGATTGAAAGACCAGTAAGAAAGTTATTTGCCTTGAGAACAGATCTCCTCTACTTAGGCGGCATTTCCACGCTTCCTGAACTCCAACATAAAAGCAGACGCATGCTATAGACTCAGTGCTCTAAGGACAATTTGCACCTACAAAACAGTGTAGAAGCGATATATGTCGTAGCTGGGATGGTACCCATTGATGTCCTGGCCGACGTAATGAAACGAGTAGACAACAGGAACCTCGCTAACCGACAGTATGGAGAAGCTATTATAGCAGAATAAAGGGATATCTAGATGGCCAGATGGCAAAACCGATGCGATGACACTACAACAGGAAGATGGACATACAAACTGATCCCCAACATAGAAATTTGTGTGAATAGGAAAGTAAAAG
The DNA here is from genome assembly GCA_945910035.1 of Brachypalpus laphriformis. Lineage (NCBI taxonomy): Eukaryota > Metazoa > Arthropoda > Insecta > Diptera > Syrphidae > Brachypalpus > Brachypalpus laphriformis. The sequence goes on from OX246754.1 coordinate 288,517,384, forward strand.
AGGTGAACTACTTGTATACTTTGTATACAGTTTTTAATTAGTCACGGAGGATACAGAAGCACCTGCACAGATTCGGGCATGACAGTTCGTCCCATTGTCCGTGTTGCGATAACCAGGAATAAGACGTAGAACACATGATGTTTCACTATCCGCGGTTTGTACTAAAAGATGCAAACTTGCAAACACATGCCACCATGCTGCGTGCGATAAACCAAAACATTCTTTTGGTGTATTCCTCGTTGGCTTTGACCATATTTAAACCCACATACATAAAAGTTAACAATTAAAGCTTCGATAACTTGTGAAAAGGACATACATAAATTCATAAAAAAAACAAGCATTGAAATATTCTTCAAATCCTTAGCGGTCTGCATCACTGACTAACAGTTTTCGCATCAGAAACCATGTCCTGCTATTAACTGCGCCTACTATTAACTTCATCTTCAATCCTTTCCATTCACTCAATAACCTCACCTCCAAACCATGTGTAAAGAACACCGGAACCGATACCACTATAATCACTGTCCACAGTAAAAGTATGGCAATTTTTGTTATTTTCTCTGTGCGAATTTCCCGTGACCATATCGGATGGACCACGGCCAAAAATCGGTCAACCGACATCAATACCAGGGTATAGATGCTAACATACGCTGTCACCACAATCAAATACTGAACAATGCAACACCACGCCTCCCCGAATGGCCACACGTGCATCATGTAGTCGGTAGCCGTGAACGGGATGCAAAATATCACAAATAACAGATCCGCAATGGCCAAGTTCACTATCAGCAGATTCGTTGTGGACCGCATCAGAGGGTTGCACAACACCACAAATATTACCAAACTATTGCCCAGGAATCCGGTGACGGCAATCATTCCGAAAAATATTGGCACTATAATCGAAACAAGCTGCTCGACTTGCATGTCCGGCATAAGGGTCGCGTTGAGCTTAAAGTAGTCATCGTACTCGTAGGTGGAATTCATTGTGTGGCGTACGTGTTGAGTCTACAGGGGGTGACGAGAAATCAAAGGGCACCGATGTCCGACAATCACATTCTGGGCCAGAAAGTTCACGTCTAGTATTTTTTCGTTTGTGGAACACTCGTGGAATGTTCTCAAAGTTGTCGACCAATTGTTCACCGAATATCGTATCGCGCGAGCCACTTCACCCGAACATGTGCGCACTCCGACTACCGAGATGTGCTGGGATAAATACAAATTCACCAAGTCGAACGATTTTTTACGTTCGGAAGGTCATCATCATCACCATCACCCGCGGTTGGTTCTTTTCGGAATGCTGCTCTGGCTCTCACTAAGCGAATGCGGATTTGCAGGCCCATTGTTCGTTCCACACCAATAGGCGCCGCTGTATACTTCAGAGATAGAATTTTATCTCCCGTTGTTGTCTACCTGTTGTCTGAATGTGTAGATAGTTCTGTGTAAGTTTATAAATATAGAATCCAACAGATATACAGAAGAAAAGACAATGAGTGGGTGGTTTGGACAAAAAATTACATTTCGCGTAGGATTTACCTTGCAATCCGGATAATGGGTCGCGGATACTTGGAAATTGCACCTAGGCGTCGGGCGGTCGGTCGTCTGTAAAACTTCCCCCTGTTGGTGATTGCTTGGTGGTGGAGTCCTCAAGTGTCACCATTCATTGGGAAACAATTCAAATAGCTACAACAGGCGAACAATTCGATTCCATTTCCCTCGACAGGGATTGCTATGCACTTGTTGTGGAGGTGGATTGTATGTGTTTGTGTGTACGCGTTGCAACCGCAAATAAAATAAAAGCGGTTAGATGCTTTGATTGCAATTGCAAGCCAAATGTAAATTTGAGAAACGAATATGGCGTCGGATTGGAGCTAATTTGTTAGTGGCTTTGCTTGGGTAAACCAGAGCTTTAAAGGGATGCAAATATGCACAAGCAGTTGCTGGTGATGAAGTCGGTTGCACAAATTTGAATTTTCGATATCTATCTGGTAATAGAAGTTAGGATTTGTTGAACTGGATCTGAGACGAAGTAGAGGTCAGAATTGATGATTGTCAACATTGTTTAAACCCACTTGGAAATAATTCTAAGCCACAAGAGGAGTAAATTTCTACAACGAGTGTGGCGAAGGGTCGATATAATATCGGATAGGCATGGGTAGAAGAATGCCTTTGTATGCGTTGTCCTAATTAATGGTAAAAGAGAAACTGACCTAAATGAGTTCGATTCATTATAAAATTTGCTCTTGGTAAATGGTCTGGAATCTTCTATCGGAATCTGTTAATCAAGAATTTATTTCACAAATATGTATCTTAGAAAAAGGAAGTGTAAGCTACAATGCTGACCTGAATAAATCAGTTTGAAGAATGATTATCTTTTTTGTTAAAGAGATGCTCTCCTAAGCCCAGCTCAAGATACCAACCAGGCAATGGGGTGTTGTGAGGCGATGGCTTCCAAAATTCAGCGAGGAAGATTTTGATATGGAAAATGAAGCTCGTGGAAGACAGATACTCAGCATGGATAACATCAAGTTATTTGCGAAAATTGAACGCGATCCATCGGTGACTGTATGATACATTGCCGGAAAGTTTAGAAATAGACTAGCCAAAGCTACAATAAGCAAACTTGTCACGAATTGACTTCAACCAGTAAATTGCGAAGACTGTAGGTCAACAGTAGTTCAGTTAATCGCTACAGAATCTAGTCGCTTTCAAATTTGATTGTTACCTGCGATGAGTTTATTCTGTGCAATAGCCATAGACATCTCAGATAAAACCTGGAGGTGCAGCCCAGCCTAGCTGAGGTGAATGTACATGATGATAGTCAGACCCATCATCACCTACAGGGCAGTGGTATTGGTAACAGAACAGGGCTAAACACGTCGATGATATCCCGAAGCAAAGTGCAGAGATTAGCCTGCATCTGTATAACAGGAGCCATGAGAACCTATCCCACTTGACTACCTCTGCTACACATAGTGCTAGAAAGCGAAGGAGAATAGTTAAGGAAGGCATCAGGAAAGGATATTGAAAGATCAAGAATCCCTATCCAAATCAGTGCTGCTCTGGACTGGCGCAGAGACTACCTTGAAAGAAAATTTGACTTAAAGCTGAGCAATAAAAGGGATTGGAGCAGTGAGTCCCATAAGTACGAATTGAAAAAACATACTATTAAAAGGTACACAGACGAATCGAACACGTCTACAGGTACTGGGACAGGCGTGTACGGGCAGATACTCAGTATCTCTGGGAATTTCCGCTGGTATATTTCAAAAGTTCACAAGATTGAAAAATGCATCCACTTCAACCTTTATAGAAAATATTACGAGAAAGATATCGCTTACTGTCAGATAGCCAAGCCGCCATCAAGGTACTGAACTCACATAAGATCAGATCTAGACAGGTATGGGAATGTCTCAAGAATTTCAACAAGCTGGGCCAGGCTAATAAAGCAACTCTATACTGGATACCAAGACATGTAGGAGTGGAGGGAAATGAAGCGGCTGATGAACTAGCAAAACATGGCTCAGACACCCCTTTGTCCGAAAAATTTTACTCTGATAGGACCACACAAAATACGGGAAGAACTGAGAAAACTTGACTCTACTCGTACATGTTGAAATAGTATTACAGCTGTTCACCCGTACTCTGCTCTTTCCTAACTGACTTCAAAAACTTACTTCACAAATTCTCTTTTACAAAAGCACCTTCTGGTATATGGATACCAGTACATCATTTTGTTGAAGATCATCGGAAAGAGCCAGAAGACTGAATTCGTCAAAGCTGTATGTCCACGAAACTATAACTCATTTCAGGGAAAGGAATTGAATATGAACCTCAGAGCTGAAGTCTTTAAACAACGCTACGTGCATCGATAGTTAACATTTTAACATGACTATTGAAACTGAGTCATCACCTTTATTAAATCGCATTCTGGCAGGAATGTTCATACACCGGTATTCCTTTATTTCCTACAAAGCTCACATGGAATCTAACCTTACTCAACCATGAGTCGACCTTATCAAACCAGAAGCATGCACAAAATTGTACTTGATATCGAAATTCTTCTCCATTTCTTCACTGCATGGTAGGTACGTACGTCCTTGGAATTGTATTATGTATGCTGTATTAAGGGCAATTCAATGAATATCGAATTCTATGCACTTGGAATGTCAAACGCAGAGAACCCTATCGTTTAGTGTCCTTTGTTATGCTCACCGTCGTATGTTAGATAAATGGTGACGAGGAAACTAAAAAAAAGGCGTGTGCATGTACTTACCTTGAACACAACTATCCCGCATCAATGTCAAAGGATACCTTACTCAAAGTGTTCACTTTTTTGTTCACATTTTTCTCAAAAGTAAATGCTATTCAAATGGACAATAGCTTCTGCCGAAACCATCGATACGATACCCACTTCTTTGCGATGCACTTAAGGAATTGATAGCCTTACGATGGAAATTCCATTTGATTCCTACTCATCGGGAACAAGTTTTTCAGATGGTCATTACTTAAGTTGTCAATTCTGTGGAAAACGCTGACTTGGACTAGTTCATTGATGCAGATTACTTGCTTTACAATCTATTTCAGAAAGGTATTCTTGCCCTGTAGGCTTTGTTATGGTAATGCCCCACTTTTGTATCTAATACCATTATCTCGTTCTAAAGTCACATCCAAATGATGTGTTTTCCTCCATGCATCTCTGTTTATTCTACGTACGTTCCAATCTTATTTTCCACACATCGCACATGCAAGCGAGTATTTCTGTTGCAAGGACGCCGTCGTCGTCGTCGCATTATGCATTCTGAGCAATGTCAAAGTGGATTATGAAACATTTTCACCTTCACATACAGGGTAACACTTTACAAGGTCTCATTCGCTCTGACACTGCTGGTTTTCCTTTTTCCAACTAAACATACTCACAAATACAAGTTCGAGGCAACGTACCTATCCCCCGGTGCCCTCGAAACTACACGCGACTCTAATGAGCACAATTTACAGCAACGAAGACATTTACAACTTTCACAATGCCAAACTCATTAGCGAAATCCCATTTGGAGCTCGATCCTGTAATGAGGTACTCAATTAACACATTTTTTATCCTTTAACTCTGTCGCTCTGTGTTGCACTAAAAAGTTTATTCTTTAAATCTTCAAAGGATCACCCGTATGGGGTGCAAATAACAAATAAGGGATGCCTTTTCCGGTGAAAAAAAATATTTAACAAAAATTCCTACCACACATCATGTTCTAAAATTAAACCCAAACACATCTAATCATTGATGCAGAGCAATTCACAGCTAAAAACGACAAACACCTCGCTTAAAGGACCAAACAGCATAAGAGTATAGAAAGCAAGGACAATATATCAAATCAACATACGATGCAATGTCAACGCAGTGTAACACTTCCTTCGTTCGTCTCTGCCAGACTGGAAAATATTCCTCGTCGTGTGTGCTGAAATCCTTGACGTATGCTCATTTTATGCATAGTAGATCCTTAGAACACGTTTGTGTTGGTCGGTGGTGTGAAGCCAGCGAACAGAATAAGTACACCAAAATGCAACATCAAACGTTTTCGTCGTAAATTCTAGCAACCATTACCTCGTTCTCTATCTCTAAGTATTTTCATTTTTGTCCTCCTAGACACTATGTTTTTGTTGTTCTTTTTGGTTGAACAAGTCCTGTCGTTGAGTCATTTATGTTAGGTATCCTTTTCACCATGCACTCACATATTAACTACACACTGTGGCTAGGGGAATTTCGCAAAAATGAATGATATTCAGTGTATCCTTATACTGGGTATCAACTACAAGAAAAAGTGCAAACACTTGTGTGACATATTATCCTTGCAAGATTGTATGACATTTTGTCCTTTACTAGTTGAAATGGTTCTCTATTTCTATTCTGTGGAATTTTGCATATCCTCTGGGGTTTTGGTTAATATCTAGAGACAACAAATGAGACCATTGACTCAGACAGGGTAAGTGGATTGGATAGAATGGATGCAAAATAATTAAAATTAGTTTTCAAAAAGTTGTTCCACAGCTTGGTCCCATTGTGGGCCAAGTGATGAATCAAAGTACCTAGACACAGTTGCATCGGTTTACTGATCTCTATATAAGTTTATCGTTGCTCATGGTCCCGCATCTGACAGACTATAGTTGCACATATTCGACTGATTGAGGTCTCGCTCCAGTCTAAAGTCTACATCTTCAACATACTTAGTTGTAAAATATAAAAGGTGGGGCAAAAGGAATAACCTTTTATGAATTGCTTATGATTTTTGCAAATGGCGTCTCCTGTCATAGTGATATTGACAGCTGTGTAGTAAACAGCTGCGAAAAACACGACGATGAAAAACTATACTCCTCAAAAACTTGGAATAATTGTATCGATTTTTCTTTGTGAAATAATTTGTTAGTAACAAGAATACAATGTGAATTTCGACGAAGACATTCCCTTCCCACCGCTCGGCACTGTCTGGTCGAAAAATTCGACGCTAAGCCGCACGACTCGAAGAGACTGGTTCAACAAGAGCTAGTAGACCAAAAAGAGACCATTCGAGCAAGAATATAGAAGCTGTGCGCGAGGATGTGGAAGAGTGTCCAGGAACATGAACGAGAAGACGGGGAACATTGATGCCGCGGACTACCATTCCAAATTAATCATGAGTAACGAGACACATTTTCATCTCTGCAGACATTCAATAAGCAGAGTACTCGTTTCTGCGGTACTGAAAACCCTCGTATTTTTCAAGAATTGAACTAATATCTACAGAAAGTTGTTGTGTGATGCAGTATTTTTTTTTTTTTTTATATAATTTGCGCGTGCCAAAGGGATTATTAATACCCTTATACTGGTTCTCTGAGCACGGGCGGATGGGAAAACGGGGTTGGCTTTAAATGTTTGAAGGTTGTAATGATTAGGAAATACAGAGGCTGGTAGTTCGTTCCACAAACGTGTTGTTCGGCTTATAAACGAATCCCTATATTTGACAGTACGTCCGAAGTTGGGCTTGAAGGTGAACTGATGTGCATTCGAAGCGTGACGCGTATTGCGGGTGAAGTATTGAAGGGGAGGAGTGCAACTGGCTATTTCGCTGGAGCATTTTTTATATAAAAAAAAGAGAAAGATGCGAGACATTTCTACCATGTTCAAGTGAAACTATGGAGTTCACAATGTCCCTATCACCTATTAGTTTTAACGCGCGATTCTGTACCCTATTTAGAATGTGCAGAACGGTCTTGGGTGCACCAGACCAGATGTGGGCGTTATATACCAGCTTTGGGCGGATGAATGCTTTGTAGACGGAGGCCAGATCAGACGGGGTGAAATATTTTTTGCACCGCTTAAGGAATCCTAGGCATTTTGCAGCATTTTTGCCGACTTCGAATATGTGATCGTTCCATCGAAGACGGTTATTGATGCACATACCGACCGAGAATGGCAAGTCTTTCGGATTCAGCGATGCAAGTACCATTCATGGATAATGGTTGAGGGTCTTGGTTTCGCTTGAGAGACAGAAGAGAGCATTGAGTTTTGGATGCATTAAACTCCACTCTATTGATTGAACCCCATTTGGTTATGCTGTCCAGGTCGGACGTTGACGTTCCTCCTCTGAGCGCAACCATCTTTGTTTCGCCGAAGTGATGGAGAGATTGGTTCCACTTCTCGGTGAGATATGCCATCAAATCACCAATGGACCTGTTGCTACGAAAACCATACTGCCAGTCATTGAGGAGGTTTCGTGAATAAAGATATTTCATAAGCTGACGATTTATTAGCGTTTACATGACCTTGAAAAGAAGGGACGTAAGTGCAATGGGTCGGTAATTGGACGGGGAGGAAGATTCGCCTTTTTCAGGGACGGGCTGGACAAATGCTGTTTGCCATCTTCTCGGTAAGAGCCCAGAGAGAAAAGGATAGAGAGAAAAGGGTACGCAAAGGTTTTGCCAGCGTGGAAGAACACCTCTTCAGAACTATGGGGGAGATACCATCTGGATCAGCGGATTTGTGTATGTTAAGACCTTTAAGTATTCCTGCAACTGTACGAGTGTGAAAGTAGACTTGTCTTATGGAAAATTCGACGCTCTCAACTACAGGCGGAGACAAAGCACTATCTGGCAGGGTGGACTTCGCTGCAAAGTGAGCAGCAAGCAGATTGGCTTTGTCTAAGGAGCTGACAGCTGGAATGTCATTGTAAAAGAGCGTTAGGATGGCAGACGAGCCATCATTTTTAATATTTTTGACGAATCACTAACAATTTTTTGCCACAATTTTTGGTCATGCAAGGATTTTACACGTCGAATGTGGCCATTGCAGTCATTTGTGGACTGTTTAAACTTCTTTCGCTTTTCCTCAGATTTGTTGGCTTTATAAGACCGAAAATTTACCTCTTTCAAGCTGATAGCCTCTTTGCAGCTCTGGTCAAACCACGAGTTTGCCTTAGGTTTGATGCTTTTTATTCTGTTAGGAATAAAGGCATCCATACCTAAGAGGATGGTGTCGGTAATCATATCAGCGGCAGCATCCACGTCGCTATCGAGGAAGCATAGCGACCAGTTAAAACTCCTAAAGAAACTATTAAGGTAGCCCAGTTGGCTTTCTCGTAAGGCCGTACTTTTCTTTTGGGAGTTTTTTCTTTAACTGAGTGGTCAGAGTACGAGAATTTAGCCGATATGATGTTGTAGTCAGACCGGGCTAGAGGCGCTAAAACATCAATGACGTATTTATCGAGGTGTGAAGTAAGAAACAAGTCCAGTGTGTTGACAGAATGACTTGCATGTGTCCGGGGTGCGTGTAGGCTTATTTACAAGCTGAGTCAAATTGTTTATCTCAGCGAAAAGTTCAACATACCTTTCTTCGGGTGTTGTCTGGCCAGAATGTTGAAGCCAATCCGAATTGTGTATATTAAAATCACCCGCAATGACGACTTCAGTATGAGGATACAGGGAGACAATTCGTGTGATGGAATCGGACAGCGCACTAGGGTTTCTGTAAATAAAACAGTAGTGAATTATTTGCTTACGGACGGTGAATTTTAGCCATCTGTAATAAAATTCCGGACTGGAACAGTGGCCATACTGTGGCGGAACTTGGTAAGGTATATCACTACGGATATAAATGGCAAGGTCGCGATGGGGAAAGAATAATGGCACTAAGTTATATCCAGGCAGCGTTAGATTGGAAGATTCTTCGACTACCTGTGTTTCACTAAGTGTCAAAACGTCTGGTTTATGGGAATGAGCGTGGGCGTATAAGTCAAAGAAATTTGTTCTAAGCCCACGAACGTTGGTATACTCAAGCCTAAGCTCGCTCATCATTACAACATAAAAACACAAAAAGACAAAACTCCGACGCTACCAAGCGCAGCCGTGAAGTGTAGATCCTAAGTATAACTTTCCACAACAAAGTATCGCCGGTGTTATGCCCAAACGACAATCGGCTGTGGTGCGCTATTCAGAAAAACACTCACGGTCCGCTATATATCAGATGTTTCGCTCTCTTAATCCTCGCAACTGGAAGCATGTAAAGAACATGCGACAATTGCGATTTCTACGAAGCGCAATAGCGACTGAGTGGGGATGGGAGAGATAGGGAGACCCGGCTGTGCTGAATGAGTGAACGCTCTACATGTCCTAGCCATCTCAAACGTCAAATACGCAGTTTTTGACTAGGTCGATGTCGCTCGTATAGTTCGTCGTTGAATCTTCTCCTCCAAAACCCGTCAATGCAAACGGGACCGAAGAATTTTTTGCTCGAAGCGACCAAGAATATTTTCATCCTCTTTTAATATAGTCCATGTTTCAGTGCCGTAAAGCGGGACTGGGATTATCAGGGTCTTATACAGAGTCTCCTTAGTTGTTCGAGATAGGGCTTTACTGTTGAATTGCCTTATTAGCCCAAAAAAACAGCGATTAGCAAGAGTTATTCTCGCTTGATTTCAGCGCTGGTATCATTGTCAGATTTCATAGCAGAGCCGAGGTAGACAAGTCCCTTACTATCTCGAAGTTATAGCTGCCCACTGTGATGTTTTGTCCAATATTCCGACGTTGATTGTACCTTCTTGTTGACAGCATGTACTTGGTTTTTCCCTCGTTTAGCGCTAAACCCATTTTGGCCGCTTCTACTTCAACGCTTGAAAAGGCATCGGTGACAGCCCGCTGAGTTCTTCCAATTATTTCAATATCGTCAGCGTATGCACGCAGTCTTACGGACTTTTCATATATTGTGCCACTGGTGTTGCCTTGTGAGTTTCGCGCAATCCGTTCAAGTTCATTATTAAAGAAGTCACATGACAGCGCATCACCTTGTCTAAAACCTCCTTTGACATCGAAGGTCTCGGTACGGTCATTACCGACCTTGAAGGAGCAGCGAGCGTTCTCCATCGTCGTCCTGCACAGACGAACAAGTTAGGCAGGGATGTCAAAACTAGGCTCTATACATATAGCTCTTCTCTATAGATGCTGTCATAGGTGGCCTTGAAATCGATAAAAAGATGATGAGTATCGATTTGGACTTCTGGTGTTTTGTCCAGGATCTGCCGAAGTGTGAAGATTTGATCGCTATTGGACGTTCCTGGCCTGTAACCGCACTGATAGGGGCCAATCAGGCTGTTAATAAAAGGTCTCAGGCGTTCACACAATACCGCAAAAAAGATCTTGTATGCAATGTTGAGGAGTCTGAAGCCTCTATAACTGGCGCAGTTAAGGGCATCTCCTTTCTTGTGGATCGGGCAAATGATGCAGTGCTGAGATTCAAATCTAAGAGATGAGATCTTTTAACTGCTCAACTGAAGAAAATTTGGCTCAAAAGATGCAAGCGAATTATGCAGTGCCATGCGGAAAATGGGCATGAAAACATTCTATCTACGAATAAGAACATTTTTACCGTGATAGAAGTTTTTAACAAACAAAATGACAAACTGTATGCTACGTTTTCAATGGAAGAGAAAAAAATTGTTCCAATGGTGCAACGTGGCCATCGTTCCGCTTCCTTAATGGTTTGGTTGGAAGTCTCTCACTAAGGTGTCGCATCCCTCCACTTCTGCGAAAAAGGTGTGAAAACGGGTGCAAGTCAATATTAGCTCGAAGTTCGTATGGCTCTTAATTTACTTGCCAATTTGACGTTGTATAAAGAAATAATCGACTACCGATTTTCGGGTCCGAAAATACATCGTAAACCCATTACCTTACCACCTCCGGCTCTTGGGCACAAGCAGAAGACAGAATCTTACAAGCTATAACAACAGGAAATGCAAAAGCTTAAGTCCTATATTTTAATATGAGGTGGTTTTGAATAACAGCGCCCCATTTTGTTTTTTTAAATACGAACGCTTGTGTGAGAACATTTTATTTTCTGGTTAAAGTACCATCGATGCCATTAGTTATGGAACACAACGTTATTCAAATGTCCTGCAGGAGTGAATGCGCTGAACCCAATTTTCCATGAATTTTTGCCACAAATCGATATATCGAAAGTTTTCAACTTCGATGTTGGTTCTGAGGTCGTCTACAGTCTCTGGCTTACTTGACATAACCGCAAAGAAAAAGTCCAGATTCATCAAATCACACGAACGATGCGGCCCTTGCGCAAAACCGCCACAAACTGGACACAGTTCCGGAGAACGATGCCGAATCGACTATTTTGGGACGTCTCTAACGCCCGCGGATGCAGCCGCCATATTCTCGGCACTCTTTGCGTTTCTCTGTATTATTGACACAGGAACATTATGATGTGCATACGTTGACTTCAATTTTTCCACTAGAAGCTCAATTGTTCGTTTTTCTAGATGTACAACGATCGAAAATTGGAATTAGCGCACATAAAATTGTCACAACCGAACGTGAACTTTGGAAATAAAATGTTGATAATTTGTAGAAGTTGTTAAACATGTACTTCTCCATGATTAAATAGCAAGTAGAGACGGGTTCGAATGGCAAGCAAACCGGCAGCTAACTTAGTGAAGAAATGGAGCGGCCCAATTGGAAAATGAAGCTTCAGTCATACAATATTATTTTTCTTACACGTATACAATTTATTTGTATAGCTTATCGTATAAAATTTAGAAATCTAGAGTTAGGAGCTTACAACACCTATCACTAAAAGGAATCTTAGACAGTGGAACTTTTCAAGTATGATCCACAGGGTGCTACGTAGGTCATTCAACTTCTATTGTAATCGTAGTTTTCTGACGTGAAGGCGTACATAATCTGGAGTGCTGACATTTTTAAAGTAAATTGTTGAGAATTTCTTAAAAAGAAAAAAACCTGTCACAGCTGGATTTATAATTGTAATGTACGCTATAGTCTCCGTCATGGAAGGAGCACTGTCAGCCAGTTAATCACTCTCAGACTATTGTCTGCATTTGAAGAAGGCGTACGATCGGTCTCCTTGAGACAAACTCTAGAGTATTCCACAGGAGCATGGGATCGGTGATTCCCCGTTAAGAGTCATTCAGTGGTTATATTTATACGAGTGCAAACTTCAAAACCTGCTATTGGGTAAATGGCGTTTAATCAATATCTTTCACTGTAGGCGTTCAAATCTGTCAGGGGTGTGTCGCTCTTCTTTTCATTGTGATTATGTTTGAAATAACAGCCGCTATCATTCAATGATGATTGTGGTCTATCATAGCTTCCATTTAATAATAGCAAACTATGCACTTCAGCAAGTCGTCGAAAGTATGAAAAATTGTCATACAAATTCGTGCTCTGTTTGCCAAACAATGCGCGAGACACGTGGGCAAGACACATTCTAAGGCAAGATGGTCCCTGAATTGTTGACCTACTTGCGGATCCCTAAACCTCTAAGTATTGAACCTGGTAATGTTGAGCAAGTTCGAGCGATTGCTGTTGACGGATGCAGTACGAATGCATATAATAGCTAACATAAGATGGTAATTGCGTTCTTGCGCGATGTCGGCTCCACGTCTGTTTTGGACATCTAGATGTTCTAGATCGCCATGTGATCGACCTGGTTGGATGTTCGCTGCCTATCAGTTGAGACTCAACTGATTTTGTGGCATGTGTTATGCTTAAACAGCGTACGTCCAATGACTAGGCGATTGGTATTGCAGAAGTCCACATACCGCTCTCCGTTGTCATTCCGGTTACCAAGACCGTGAACTCCCATTGACCTTGGCGTTGAAAACCCTCATCACCATTACGATGTCGTCATTAGGCATTTGGTTGTATACAGAGTTTAAATGACTAAACTTATAGCCACTTCTATTTCCACTTTTGTTTTTTTGTTGCTTTGTGTGGAAAAATCGACTAAATTGGCTATTCACTTCTCACCAAAACACGCCTTATAAAAATCGTCCTTATCATTCTCAGTAGCGTCTTCGATCGGAGCATAACACTGTATGATGGTCATTTTTCTTACTCTACTCTGGAATCTAGCCGTTAATATCCGGTCAATGTGAGGTTTAGAGGATATAATGCTGCTTCGTGCTGCTTGAGTTAGCATCCATCCAAGTCTGAACGTCTGACCGCTCCCAGCTGGTCTATCAGAGTAGAGCATGACAGTGTTTTTTGTTGGGGAGTGGTATTTCTCGGCATCGTGCTATCTTATTTAACTTAGCCTTAGGATGTCCTTATTATAACACGTGAACTCACGCTCTAATTCGAAGAATCTGGCATTTGAGGCCCTTCCTGGAGGAGGAGGGTCTTAACGTTCCAGAAACTGACAGCTAAACGTCATCAACAAAGTATAATTCCGTATCCCAGGCATTGTAGTCCATTTCGGAGCAATTGCATTTTTTTGCGGTTGCGGCTCGCTGGACGACAAACCAACCGACACTTATCTTGTTTTGTGTGTCCGGAGGATCGCCATTCGTCCTCTTCCGTTCGCAATTTCCAAAGAAATTCCCAGATGGCATCACGAGGAAGTGGAAGTAGGACTTTCTAATACGGCTGTAAGTTGTTTGGCTGCCCGTGCAGTGACGGGTTAAGAATATCACTGCAGCGCCCCCCAACAACTAGCGCTTGTCGTAAAAGGCGACTAAGGGGACAAATCTAGGCAATATAACACCCAAGTGAGCCTAGCGACACATATACTACCATAAAAACCCTCCCACAAGTGTGCATGCGAGTCCGTGGGTTGACACGACTGGAGATCACCGGTGTCATAAAAGAAAGATCAAACAATACTAAAACAGGAGCATGCACGTGTCAAACAACAAACACCATCGCAATATGGTGCAAAAATTGTATTGCAAAACTGTATCATTATGATAATACTTGCAAAAAGGAAAGGCTCTACCACTGCTGCACATGGTACTGATCCTGGACCGAGTAGAAATGTTCGGGTCAGAGCTATACGGATTCCGGGGGCTAGCAACATAATGAAACAGTTTGGACGCAATTTGAGGGTCGCGAGTTGGAACGTTGGAAGCATGACCGGTCGAAGTTACGAGCTGGAAGAGATGATGAATAGAAGGCGGGTGGACATCTTGTGTGTCCAAGAGACGAAATGGAAAAACACCGGGAATCGGGCGCGTTTCTTGGACGTTAGGACAAAAGATTACAAGATGTTCTACTACGGAACGGAAAAGGCTAGGAACGGAATCGGTATCATCCTTGCGGCAGAACTACTTGGAAACGTCTTGAGCATTTCGAAGTCCAGCGGCCGTTTGATGTCTCTCAAACTAGTAATACAAGGAGAGGTGTGGAATATTGTCAGTGCATATGCTCCCCACGATGGGTACAATCAGAGAGATAAAGATGCATTTTGGCTAGATTTCCACAATCTCCTTAAGGACATCCCAAAGGAAGAATTTCTGTTTGTTGGAGGAGATTTGAATGGACATGTCGGGAAATCAAACGAAGACTATGAAGACTGCCATGGAGGACTAGGATATGGCACCAGGAACCTTCCTGGTGAAGACATCCTATGCATGTGCAAATCACACGGTCTTATCGTGTTAAATACCATGTTCATCAAACAAAGCCGACACCTGATCACTTACAGCAGTGGTGGAGATGAAACTCAGATTGACTACCATTTGGTAGGCAGTTTCATGAAGCCTCGGGTAAAAGATTGCAAAGTGATCCTGGGAGAGGCAATCGCTCGACAACACCGTCTCCTGCTAACAGAAATTTTTATGAAAACACCGAAGAAAAGCAAACAAACAAGGGTCTCTGAGAAAATCAAGTGGTACAATCTGGACAAAGAAAAAGGCGAGGCTTTTGATTTCGTAATGAAGAATTACCTCTCTCACACCATCAACGGAGCTGAGGATGAAGAGTGCAGAGCACAAAATATGTGGGATTCCCTACAGCGAACTTGCTTAAATAAGGCTAAATCACTGCTAGGAGCTTCAAAAGGCCACCATCAACACGCCAAAGAAACATGGTGGTGGAGTGATGAAGCTAAGAAAGTGATAAATGAGAAGAAAGCAGCTTTCAAAGCTTGGTCAAAGTGCCCCTCTAATAATAGTGACGAAAAAGCTCGCCTCGAAATGGAATACAGATGCTGCAAGAAAAAAGCGAAGAAGAAGTGCGCTCAGCTTCAAGCAGAGAGTACGGAGGGCCTGTATCGGGAGCTGGAGAAAATATTTTCTCCGGTTGCTGATGCAAACCAGGCTATCCAGGAGCTGCGAAGACACAATATGAACAAGAGTGCCACTATCTTTAGAATAGCCGCCCAAAGAAGGAAGAATGCTCAGGAGATTCGTTCGCCAAAGTTCATTAGCAATGCTCATGGCCAGCTTCTTGCGGATGACGACAAAATTCTGCAGAGGTGGCGGCAGTATTGTGAAGAGCTTTTGAATGAACAGTTTCCCCGGCTATACTTTCCAAGAGCCACCCCTAACTGTGAAGAAATACCCGATATTACAGTCGAAGAAGTTAGTGAGGCGGTCAAATACTCCAAAAAACGAAAAGCGCTTGGGCCAGACGAAATACCCTCTGAGTTCTGGAAAAAGATGGGAGATATCGGGTTCAGATGGCTCAGAATTCTCATCTCCAAATTCGTGAGAGGTGATCCAATGCCGAATGAATGGAGGGAAAGTTACCTTCTCCCTGTATACAAAGGGAAGGGTGATACGCGAAACTGTGATAACTACCGTTCGATCAAGCTGATGTCACACACCATGAAGATCGTTGAGCGGGTATTAGGTGGCCGACTACGAAAAATAATACGGCTATCTGATGATCAGTGCGGGTTTGTCTCGGGTGAATCAACCACAGATGCAATCCAAAGTATAAGGATCATTATGGAAAAAACATCGTGATTCCTTAAGGGATTTGCATATTGTATTGGTTGACTTTGAAAAGGCATTCGACAGACAACCACGAGATCTGACATGGGTGGCGCTAAGACATCGAGGGGTTCCAGAAACCTATGTACAGATGATCAGGGACATGTACGAAGGAGCAAAGACAAGAGTAAGATGCCCCGCTGGAGTAACCGAAGAGTTCCCAATCAAAGTCGGGGTGCACCAGGGAAGCGTTTTAAGTCCTTTGCTCTTTATTACAGTCCTTGATTATCTGCTTGAAGGTAAAGTGATGGACCCCAAGGTACATCAGTTATTCTTTGCTGATGATGGAGCCATCATAAGTGAGGATCCTACATCCCTGCAACGAGCACTTGATGTGTGGGTGGACGTTTTGGAGGGAAATGGGTATCGCATTAGTTCAAAAAAGACAGAGTACTTGTGCTGCCCGTTCTCTGATCCACTCAGGCCTATTCCAGACATTTATTTGAATGGAACAGTGCTTCCCAAGTGCGAAAAGTTCAAATATCTGGGATCTATGATCAATAGCAAAGCAACTTGTGATGACGACATCAATCATCGTGTAAGCGTAGGGTGGATGAAGTGGCGAGAAAACTCCGCTATCTTCTGTGACAGAAAAATGCCCCCTAAGTTGAAAGGAAGGCTCTACACCGCAGTTGTACGTCCAGCGCTCACATACGGTTCACAATGTTGGACGATGTACAAAACATATGAGAGTAAATTAACGGCAGCTGAGACGAAGATGCTTCGCATGACAGCAGGAATGACCAAGCTTGATCGAATAAGAAGTTCGAAGATCCGTGGAAGCAAGGAAACCATCGTACACAAATTAGAGCGCGACCGGCTCAGCTGGTATTGCCACGTTCAAAGAAGAGATCATTTGAACTCTGTTAACAAGGCAATATCTATGCACGTTCCAAAGACATCGCGATGTAGGAAAGGCAGACCTATAAACGCCTGGATCAGACAAATGCGATGACATCGGCACTTCATTGGCCTCAGTAACCGAGTGATCCAAAATCGGCAGGCCTGCCGATATTTTCTGAGGTCAAATAGGCGAACGCCTCAGGCGGATCAGTAGAAATGCGGTGAAGTGGGAGGGCTGTGGTCCCTTGTTTTCGGATCATAGCCTCGCTGATAAAAGGAAGAAGAAGAAGAAGATGTATTTATCGGGGTGTGAAGTAAGTAACAAGTCCAGTGTGTTGACAGAATGACTTGCATGTGTCCGGGGTGCGTGTAGGCTTATTTACAAGCTGAGTCAAATTGTTTGTCTCCGCAAAAAGTTCAACATACCTCCCTTCGAGTGCTGTCTGGCCAGAATATTGAAGTCAATCCGAGTTGTGTGTATTGAAATCGCCCGCAATGACGATTTCAGTATGGGGATACAGGGAGACAATTCGAGTGATGGAATCAAACTCATTAAAAGTTGAGTTACCGCAATATGGCTTCTGTAAATAAAACAGTAGTGAATTATTTGCTTACAGACGGTGAATTTTAGCGATTTGTTATTAAATTCCGGATTGCAACAGTGGCCATACTGTGGTGGAACTTGGTAAGCTATATCACTATGGGCATAAATGGCGAGGCCGCGATGGGAAAAGAATAATGACACTAAGTTATATCCAGGCAGCGTTAGATCAAAAAATTCGTCGACTACCTGCGTTTCACTAAGTGCCAAAACGGCTGGTTTATGGGAATGAGCGTGGACGTATAAGTCAAAGAAATTTGTTCTAAGCCCACGAATGTTGGTATAGTCAACCCTAAATTCCCTCATCATTACAACATAAAAACACAAAAAGACACAACTCCGACGCTACTAAGCGCAGCCGTGAAGTTAGGATCCTAAGTATAACTTTCCACAACAAATTAGCGCCGGTGTTATGCCCAAACGACAATCGGCTGTGGTCCGCTTTTCAGAAAAACACTCACGGTCCGCTATATATCAGATCTTACGCTCTCTCAATCATCGCAACTAGAAGCATGTAAAAAACATGCGACAATTGCGATGTCTACGAAGTGCAACAGCGAGTGAGTGGGGATGAGAGAGATGGAGAGACCTGGCTGTGCTGAATGAGTGAACGCTCTACATGTCCTAGCCATCTCAAACGTCCAATACGCAGTTTTTGACTAGGTCGATGTCGCTCGTATAGTTCGTCGTTGAATCTTCTTCTCCAAAACCCATCAATGTAAACGGGACCGAATATCTTAGGAAGAGTTTTTCGCTCGAAGCGACCAAGAACATCTTCATTTTTTTTTAATAAAGTCTTTGTTTCAGTGCCGTAAAGCGGGACTGGGGTTATCAGGGTCTTATACAGAGTCTCCTTAGTTGTTCGAGATAGGGCTTTACTGTTGAATTGCCTTATTAGCCCAAAAAACAGTGATTAGCAAGAGTTATTCTCGCTTGATTTCTGCGCTGGTATCATTGTCAGATTTCATAGCAGAGCCGAGGTAGACAAGTCCCTTACTATCTCGAAGTTATAGCTGCCCAATATTCCGACGTTGATTGTACCTTCTTGTTGACAGCATGTACTTGGTTTTACCCTCGTTTAGCGCTAAACCCATTTTGGCCGCTTCTACTTCAATGCTTGAAAAAGCATCGGTGACAGCCTGCTGAGTTCTTCCAATTATGTCAATATCGTCAGCGTATGGAAGCAGTTTTACAGACTTT
Source organism: Brachypalpus laphriformis (assembly GCA_945910035.1). Lineage (NCBI taxonomy): Eukaryota > Metazoa > Arthropoda > Insecta > Diptera > Syrphidae > Brachypalpus > Brachypalpus laphriformis. The sequence goes on from OX246754.1 coordinate 288,536,287, forward strand.
TCATAGATTGTGCCTCTGGTGTTGACTTGTGCGTTCCGCGCAATCCGTTCAAGTACAATATTACCTTGCCACCTTGTCTAAAACCTTTTTTGACATTTAACGTCTCGGTGAGGTTATTACCGACCTTGATGGAGCAGCAAGCGGTCTTCATCGTCACCCTGCACAGACGAACAAGTTTGGCAGTGATTTCAACTAGGCATGGCTCTGTATAGCTCTTCTCTATAGATGCTGTCATAGGCGGCCATGAAATCGATAACGAGATGATGATTATCGATTTAAACTTCTTGGGCGCAGTTGAGAAGATCTTCTTTCTTGTGGATCGGGCAAACGATGCTGAGATTCAATTCATCACGCATACATTGGTCTGATTGCTCAACTGAAGTTACTCGTAATTGGGGTCGAAAGATGCAAGCCGCTTTTGCAATGGCAGGCGTAAAATGGCCATGAAAACATTCTGTTTAGAGATGAGAACATTTTTACCGTGATAGAAGTTTTTAACAAACAAAATGACAAAATTTATTCTACGTTATCAATGGAACCGAAAAAAGTTGTTCCAAGGGTTCAATCTGGCCATCATTCCGCTTCTTTAATGATTTGGTGGGGAGTCTCTCACTAAGGTGTCACAACCCTACACTTCTGCGAAAAAGGTCTGAAAACGGGTGCAAAGGTTTATCAAGAAGATGTGTTAAGAGGTGTTGTGAATGGTTTAACCAATACCCTTTTCAGTGGAGAGAGATGGATCTTTGATAGGACTGTGCTCAAGGCCAAAACCACGAAGGAGTGGCTCGGAGTCAATATTCCTAGTTTGATAGCAGCAAAAGATTGGCCGTCGGGAAGTCCAGATCTGAATCCACTGAATTACTGTTTGTGGTCTCAACTGGAGAAAATCGCATGCACGACTCCTCACACAAATTTGGTAAACCTCAAAAAAGCCTTAATGGCAGCAGCGTCAAAGATGTCCATGGAAACCGTGCGTGCTGCTATAACCCAATGGCCGCAGTGTTTGAAAGCCTGTGTTAGGGTAAAAGGCAGTCATTTCGAGTGCCATAACTTTTTTCTTATAACCAATGTTACAGTTAATAAATGAAACAAATTTGAATACAAAATGTTTAGATGTTCTTCTTTATGGCGTTTTATATATGTAACAGAATTTATGGCAGTATTGCACGTGTATGCCTTCTACTATACGCAGAAAGGGCGTATCTTGTTAGCTAGGCCGAAGTCCGAAATCCAAAAAGAAATCTAAGATAGTGGAACTTTTCAAGCATGAATCACAGGGTGCTACGTAGGTCATTCAGCTTCCATTGTAATCGTAGTCTTCCAACGTGAAGGCGTACATGATCTAGAGTGCTGAGATTTTTTATGCGAATAGTTGAGAATTTCTTAAAAAGAAAAGAATCTGTTGCAGCTGGATTTATAATTCTATTGTACGTTATGGTCTCCGTCATGGAAGGAGCACTGTCAGCCAGTTAATCACTCTCAGACTAGTGTTTGCATTTGAAGAAGGCGTACGATCGGTCTGCTTGAGACAAACTCTAGAGTATTCCACAGGAGCATGGGGTCGATGGTTCTATTGGTTGCTATTGGGTAAATGGCGTTTAATCAATATCTTTCACTATAGGTGTTCAAATCTGTCAGGACCCCTGTGTCGCTCTTCTTTTCATTGTGGCTATGTTCGAAATGACAGCCGCTATCATTCAATGACGATTGTGGTCTATCATAGCTTCCATTTAACCATGGCAAACTATGCACTTCAGCAAGTCGTCGAAAGTATGAAAAATTGTCATACAAATTCGTGCTCTGTTTTCCAAATAATGCACGATATACGTGGAATTAATGGTTGCAAAAACATTTTTCGCAGCATTCCAGTCATTAACGCCCTTCTGCATTGTGTTGCTGATTATTTCTGCCTCTAAGGCAAGATAGTCCCTGAATTGTTGGCGCACTTGCGGATCCCTAAACGTATAAGTATTGAACCTGGTAATGTTGAACAAGCCATCGCTGTTGACGGATGTAGTACGAAGGCGCATAATAGCTTGCATATTGCCCGATGATTGCGTTCTTGCGCGATGTCAGCTCCACGTATGTTTTGAACGTCGAGATGTTCTAGATCGCAATGTGATCGACCTGGTTGGATGTTCGCTGGCCATCAGTCGAGATCCAATTGATTTTGTGGCAAGTGTTATGCTTAAACAGCGTACATCCAATGACTAGGCGATTGGTATTGCCGAAGTCCACATACCGCTCTCCGTTGTCACTCCGGTTACCAATATCGTGAACTTCCATCACATGCTTAAGAATAGTATTGTCGCTTCCTACCTTGGCGTTGAAAGTCCCCATCACCATTACGATGTCGTCATTAGGCATTTGGTTGTATACAGAGCTTAAATGACTAAAATTATAGCCACTTCTATTTCCACTTTTGTTTTGTTGTTGCTTTGTGGGGAAAAATCGACTAAATTGGCTATACACTTCTCACCAAAACACGCTTTATAAAAATCGTCCTTATCATTCTCAGTCGCGTCTTCGATCGGAGCATAACACTGTATGATGCTCATTTTTCTTACTCTACTCTGGAATCTAGCCGTCAATATCCGGTCACTGTGAGGTTTAGAGGATATAATGCTGCTTCGTACTGCTTGAGTTAGCATCCATCCAAGTCTGAACGTCTGGCCGCTCCCAGCTGGTCTATCAGAGTAGAGCATGACAATGTTTTTTGTTGGGGAGTGGTATTTCTCGGAATCGTGCTATCTTAATTCACTTAGCCCCAGGATGTCCTAATTATGTCACGTGAACTCACGCTCTAATTCGAAGAATCTGGCGTTTGAGGCCCTTCCTGGAGGAGGAGGGTCTAAACGTTCCAGAAACTGACAGCTAAACGTCATCAACAAAGTATACTTCCGTATCCCAGGCATTGTAGTCCGTGTTAGAGCAATTGCATTTTTTTACGGTTGCGGCTCGCTGGACGACAAACCAACCGACACTTATCTTGTTTTGTGGGTCCGGAGGATCGCCATTCGTCCTCTTCCGTTCGCAATTTCCAAAGAAATTCCCAGATGGCACCACGAGGAGGTGGAAGTAGGACTTTCTAATATGGCTGCAAGTTGTTTGGCTACATTGGCTCTTTCTCGTTATTTAGCGGACCAACACCTATAGAGCCATGCTGCTCCTACGAGGCTTATGTTCGCCGTTTACCGTCCTATCTAATTTGTAATACTTAAGTCATAATTTAAGACCCAAAATCTGCCGTCTTACAGATGGACAAGCATGCATTAATTGATATGGCTAATCGTTCATGCGTTTATTTTATGGGGCATCTTCCAACTTAATACGGCCTGTGGGATGGGATACACTAGTCTTCTTCTTCTTCCTTTTATCAGCGAGGTTATGATCCGAAAACAAGGGATCATAACCCTCCCACTTCAACGCATTTCTACTGATCCGCCTGTTTGGTTCGCCTGTATAGGATACACTAGTAAATATATAAACTTTACCAAAGCTGTGCTTCTAAGTACCACCCACTAATTCACACTCATATACTTTTTAGAATGAATATTTTCTATTCAAACAATCTACAACCATGAAAATACGCGCATTTGTATCGCTCTGGAAAAGGAATTAACTCCTAAGAAGCTATTGTTGCCCTTAGCAACTTTAAACATATGTTGACTCCTAATGTACGAGTACATATTCAGATGTACATACATGAAAGCATATTATAGAAATAAATCTCCATCCTTTACTTGCACGGTCTTCTAGAAGGCACTCACGCATTATCCTAATAGCTACAACCTACAATAGGTGAGAAAATAATTATCTTTGAGTGAATTTTGTTGTCGCAAAAGGGGCGTAAAAGACATTATTTCACAGAACGGGGATCCAAAACTTTTCCTTCTCACCCAAAGTGCAGTTTTCAAACTTTATCTGACCCAAATTTGACTGCGTCCTGCTTTAAGTCATAAAATTACAGATACTCCATTAAAACTATTTTACCTTGACACTCATTCCTGCTGAGCTATAAAAAGGCCAATTTATGGCATTCAAAGAGAGGAAAACTTTTTCAGAACTAAAGACAAGTTCTTTCAAAAATTGCTCTGCGGAAAATCATTTCTAAGACCAGAACATCGTCTTTGTCGGGAAATCCCCCAACAGGAGATGCAATTTTCCAGCTGAATAACAACAGCCCCGCAACAAGCATCAATCCTTTTTAATAACCAAAACAAAAGGCTAATTATAACGCCGCAAACACAGGGAGTCCGGGCCATAAGCCAGAAGTTAGGGATTATTCATTCAAGTTGAACGGAGTCTTACCCAACCCGCTCAGGTGAACTATTGTATCAAAACTGCTTTAAATAGTTCCTGAAGGACTTGCAAATCGCCTTAAGTTATCCGCTATAGCAAATATGCTTGTGAAAGAGGAAGGAGGTAGTTTCATCGGTTTCCAAGGATTGGACTCTATGCAGAGAACAGGTGGAAGGTTTTCGATCGAAAATTGGAGCAATAATGTTTGGATTTTCACAGTTCACGGGGCAGCCAAGGCCAGGATATAGTCTAAGTGTACTCTGTTAAATTTTGAGTGGTGTCTATTGAATCGAGCTTATAAAATTTTCGAAAGGATTTTCATGGAGCAACGTAAAGTACTCGATTAAGGTGCTTTGATTGGGCTCAATTTAATGATGGACTTAATTCAATTTGCTTCTTAAGGAATCTTCGCCGCATTCTGTTGATGGAAGAAAGGTGGAATTTATCGATTACCTACCTTCTTTTTCGGGGATTATGCTTGGGGAAGTTCGGTTTCATAGAATTTTCATAATAAGGGTTGATAAAGTATTCAAAAGGCAAAAACAAGACGGATATTCAACAAAATTTGAGTTATACGTTAACTAACGATCGAATATCATTAAATGGGTATACAAGAATGATAATATAATAGAATTTCATAGACTTTTTAGGCATACTGCACTTCGAGTTTTTGTTGTAAAAATGCAAAATTTAGGAACTTTATATTTTTTATAAAAAAATTACACTTTTCACAACAAAACTTGAAATGAAGGGAAGGTAGATTTCCCTCTGTCCAAATTTGTTTATGTATTTCTAAAATATGACCTACAATCTCCCAAAGTTTGATTGTCCTATGTTGAATATTCTACATACAGTGTTCTACAATTTAAGCAGTTCTATTTCGAAAAGCATCAACACTACAAGATTTAAAGATTATTCCGTAAAGATGACATTGCGGTGAGATATTTGTTCAATAACTTTACTTGGGTTTCTTCTATCCAATGACGAACAATTCGTCGAGTATACAAGTAGGTCTGCGCTACACCTTCTGTTCATTGATTTTGAAAAAGCGTCCGACAGCATTACTTACTTACTTAGATGCCGCTACGGTCCGGAGTGGACCTGGGCCTCAACCAACAAACCTCTCCAGCTAGCACGATTACGAGCCAGCTGCTTCCAGTTGCGCACGCCAAGTTGGTTGAGGTCCCCCTCCACTTGTTTGCGCCACCTACCGCGAGGTCATCCTCTACTGCGTCGTCCATCCGGGGTGGATTCGAAAACTTTCTTAGCGGAAATGTTGGGCTCCATCCGCTCTGAATGACCCAGCCATCTTAGTCGCTGTATGTGAACTCTTCTGGCTAAGTCGATGTCCTTGTACATGCCGTATAGCTCGGCATTGTACCTTCTCCTCCACTCACCGTCTATGCAGACGGGACCAAAGATCGCTCGAAGAACTTTTCTCTCGAAATAACCAAGGGCATCCTCATCCGGTTTTGTCAAAGCCCATGCCTCTGCGCCATACAGCAGGACTGGGATGATTAGTGTCTTATAAAGAGTTACCTTAGTAGTTCGAGATAGGGCTTTGCTACTCAATTGCCGTTTTAGCCCATAGAAACAACGATTGGCAAGAGTAATTCTTCGTGTGATCTCGTAAATGCCCCATTGACGGCCCGCTAAGTTCTTCCGATTATGTCAATGTCATCGGCATAAGCGAGTAGTTGTACCTCCGGTGTTGGCTTGTGAGTTTCGTACAATTCTCTCAAGTACTATATTAAAGAGATCGCATGATAGAGCGTCACCTTGCCTAAGATCTTTCCTGACATCGAATGGTTCGGTGATGTTCTTACCGACTTTGATGGAGCAGCGAGAGTTCTCCATCGTCATTCTGCACAAACGGACGAGCTTGGCAGGGATGCCAAGACTAGACATGGCTCTGTATAACTCGTCTCTATACACGCTATCATAGGCAACTTTGAAATCGATAAAGAGGTGGTGCGTATCGATTTTATATTCATGGGTTTTTTCCAAGATCTGACGTAGTGTGAATATTTGGTCAATGGTGGACTTTCCCGGCCTGAAACCGCACTGATAAGGACCTATCAGGTTGTTGATGATCGGTTTTAGGCGTTCACATAATACTGCAGACATGATTTTATATGCGATGTTGAGGAGACTTATACCTCTGTAATTGGCGCAGTTCAGAGGGTCTCCTTTCTTCAGGATCGGGCAAACGATGCTGAGGTTCCATTCATTGGGCATACTTTCGTCCGACCAGATTTTACAGATGAGCTAGTGCATGCTCCTTACCAACTCATCTCCTCCTGCCTTGAAAAGTTCAGCGGCAAGGCCGTCGGCTCCAGCAGCTTTGTTGGATTTGAGTTTAGATATCGCTATCCTCACTTCATTCTGATCGGGTTGACGGGAATCTTGACTGCCATCGTCACTGTTGAATGGCTCATTCTGCCTGATAGCGGAATATTGGTCATCATCGCCGTTTAACAGTCTGCAGAAGTGTTCCTTCCATATCCTCAGCACCGACTGCGATTCCACTACTATGTTGCCATTTTCGTCCCTGCAGGCTTCTGTTCTGGCTTTGAAACCCTGGCATGTTCTTTTTACCCTTTGGTAAAATTTTCGAACATTATTCCTGCAATAGAGCCTCTCAATCTCCTCGATCGAGCGCTTCTCATGCTCCTTTTTCTTCTTTCTGAGAAGTCGATGTTCCTCTTTTCTCCTGCGCACGTAGAGCTCGTAAGCAGCTCTAGTCCTTCTATGCAGCGCCGCTTTGTACGCCTCTTGTTTTGCTGCATGTGCTTGCCGGCATTCCCCATCAAACCAGGGGTTTCGTTGTGGTGGGCGAGAGAAACCCAGTACATCAGAGGCGGCATCTCTAATGGCTTGTTGGCAACGCTGCCACTGGTCTTCCGCATTTGCTGCTGGCGGCATAGGACTTAGATTGAGATTAGAAGAAACACGATCGGCAAAGGTTCTGGCGGTCTCTTGCGATTGTAGCTTTTCGACGTCAAATTTCCTCACAGTATTTCGTTGATTTGGCTCCGTTCTGGATATCCGCATCCGTACCTTGGCTACAACTAGGTAGTGATCCGAGTCCACGTTGGCTCCTCGGAAAGTCCGGACACCCAGAATACTGGAAGAGTGCCTTGCGTCGATCGCAATGTGATCGATTTGGTTGACGATTTTTCGATCAAAGCAGAGCCATGTTCCTTTGTGAATATCGAGACGTGGGAACCGCGTTCTAGCTACAACAAAGTTTCGCCCCGCTGCAAAGTCGATTAGCCCGAGTCCGTTGTCGGATGTGTTGTCGTGCAGGCTGTGCTTTCCAAGCACGCTACTAAAGACGTCCTCTCTTCCTAGCTTTGCGTTAAAATCACCTAGGATAATTTTACCGTCGTGGCTAGGGCATTGCTCATACGTCTTGTCCAAGAGCTGGTAGAAGTCGTCCTTTATCGCGTCGTCCTTCTCCTCATGAGGGGCGTGAACGCATATTAGGCTAATGTTGGAAAATTTAGCCTTGATACGGATAGTCATAAGGCGCTCGTTCACATGCCTGAAACTCAAGACTTCTTGTCTAAGTCTGCCTCCAATAACAAATCCGCACTATTCGGACGCTGTCCTTTTTATCTGTAGCAATCGCCGTAGTAGATGTCGCAGTTTTTCATACTCCTTTTGCCCGGCCCATCCCATCACTCTTCTTGGATGGCGGTAATGTCTGCTTTGAGACACTCTAGGGCCTCCGACATCATTAACAAAGAGCTTATATGGCATGCCTTATACAGGAGAGGTAAACAGAATAAATTGCTGGCTATTATGAAAGCAAGTTATGAAGGAACGAAGTGTCACGTGCTGCATAGGGGTTGGTTGTCGGAAAAATCTGAGATGCGAAGCGGCGTTCGACAAGGTTACATGCTATCGCCACTACTCATTTTGGTGGTAATCAGCGTGTTTTGCGGAGCGCTCTGTCGACAAGAAGTGGCGAAATCCAATGGAGCATTACAACCTATCTCAAACACCTCGACTGCACTGATGATATTGGCCTCCTATCGCATAGAATCATGGACCTCCATCAAATTACCACTGGTTTGGTGGCAAAAGCAAATTTGGTAGGATTAGCTCCACCAAAACTAAAGCCATAAATCTTTTTTCGAACTCATGAACAACTCAAATAAAAACCTTCAAAAAAAACTACAGAACAACAGACAACATCTACAGACCTGCTAAACCAAAATCCTGTCAAAAGTAAAACTAATCCCCAGATATCATTCGCAGAAGCCGTACTGAAAGAAAACCTAGATCTACCAGGAACATCAACTGAAGCACTTACTCATAATCCTGTCCCAAACAGAAATAATACCAAACCACAATTCACAGATGATTTGAGAAACAATACTAACCATAACGCACAAAGACCGCTAGCTAAAACCAAATCTATAGACGATCTATCAGAACTTAAAAGCATGATGATGCAGCTTATAACACAAATATCTAATATGATGAACTTTTTAACTTTACTAATTACTTAAATAAATGGACAATGGACTCAACCAACATGCGTCGGAACTAAAACAACTTATAATTGAACAATCTATTGACATTCTTTAATTTCAGAAACTCATTTCTCAAATATTGTAAAAGCTTCATAAAAATCCCTAAATACTTTATACACCACACTAACCATCCTAGCGGACGAGCCCGTGGTGGCTCAGCAATAATAATAAGACAACATATTAAATACAACGTACTTCAAGAATATGCAAAGGACTACATACAAGCTACGGCAATTCAAATCGAGGACACATACGGACCACGCATACTATCTGCATTTTATTGCCAAAATATCAAAATTTACAATTAGCCCAAGACAGTATTCAGAGAACATCGAATGGGAGGTGCTACAACTAAAAAAATACAGACTGGGGTTCAAGATTAAAAAATAAAAAAGGGAAAAATCTTATGGAGGCGATAACAAAAAATAACTGCAAATTCATAAGCACAGGAGAGCCTACCTATTGGCCAAGTGACATTAAGAAAAAACTAGACCTCGTTGATTTCTGTATCACGAAGAACAATAATCATACCCAATTAAGCATAACCTCTTGCCTTGACCTCTCATCTGACCACTCTCCTATTGTAATTGAATACTCCAATATTGTTAAAGCACGGTGATCCATCCAATCACGAACTAATTATAAACCCGATTGGGACGCTTTTCGCAGAGTAATTGACGAGAAAATTAAACCAAGGATTCCTCTTAAAACACACCAAAACATTGAAAGTGGTACAATACACTTTAATGATTCAATACACCTAGCAGTAACTACTCGTAGGTCAACACCTGGGATTAAAACTATGAGCTTACCTACTTTAACACCTAAATTTATACGACAAAAAATCAAAGAAAAATGAAAACTACGAAAAATTTGGCAATGTACCAGATCACCATTGGACAAAGCAAATTGTAATAAATCAACCAAGGAACTTAAAGACCAACACATTAACACATTCTTGGCAAATCTCACAGCACCTCACGCAACAAACTATTCGCTGTGGAAGCTGAAGAAAAGGCTGAAAAAAGGAATTAACCACCAACCACCCCTGATGAAAACTGACGGTACTTGGTTCTGGACCAAGACAGACACCGAAAAAGCAAAAAACTCTAGCAGACTATTTTAAAACAACATTCACCAATGACTTTAATGGACGTAATATTTTACTCCCAGATAGCAATTCAAATACGAACCAACGAAATAAAACACTACCTAAAAAACAAACTAAAATGCAAAAAATCACCCGGATATGACCTTATAACAGGACAAATACTGAAACAACTACCGGACAGAGTCGTAATTTATCCTAGAAATATCTTTAATGCCATCTTAAGGCTCAATTATTACCCAAAAGTATGGAAAGTCTCCAAAATAATAGCAATCCCGAAACCAGACAAAGACGCTACAAAACCCTCATCATACAGGCCGATAAGTGCTCTACCGATTGTTTCGAAAATATTCGAAAAACCCCTGCTTGGTCGTATCGACATATAACTAAAACTGAAACGCCTTATTCTGGACCATCAGTTTGAATTTCGACCAAATCACTCTACTATTCAACAGGTACATCGGGTGTCAAATAAGATCGTAAACGACTTGAATGAGGAAAAATACTGCGTAGCAGTTTACCTTGACGTTGCTAAAGCCTTCGATAGTGTATGGCACAAAGGACTATTATTTAAACTTAAGACAGTGCTACCGGACTACCACGAACTCATCAAAAAATACTTGGACAATTGGCACTTCTATGTGCAGTACAATGATGAACATTCAAATTTACGTGAAATCGACGCAGGTGTTCCAAAGGGAAGTGTACTAGGTCCTATCCTTTATTTACTCTTTACTGCGGACATACCTAAGCCAGTAACACAGGACTCCATGCCAGCAACATTCGCAGACGACACAGTGTTTCTTTCCTCAGTCTTGCTTACAAGCTTCTACAAATCAGACAAAAGTAACCCTAAGCAAAACAATGGATTGGTTCCGTAAATGAGGAATAGAAATTAATGAATAAAAAACAGTTATATACACGTCAATTCAAACCTCAAAACATCACAATAAACAACAAAAAAAGTTATTCTCGACAACTCAGCGAAATATCTAGGCATACTAATAGACAACAAACTAACATGGAAACCACACATAATTCAGAAACGCAACCAAATCAAAAACAAATTCAGACAACTGTACTGGCTGCTAAGAAAAAATTCTAAACTCTCTATAGAAAACAAACTTCTAATCTACAAAAGCATAACAAAACCGATATGGACCTATGGCATCCAAATATGGGGAACTGCTGAAAAATAAAACATAGATATTATACAACGACTACAATCTAAAATACTTCGGACGATTGCCAATGCACCCTGGTACATTTCCAATGAAGGCATACATCGAGACCTCAAGATACCCGCATTGAAGACGAAATCGTAAAACAAAATAGAAATTATGAAATCACAATATCAAATCACCTAAACAACGAGATACGAAATCTACCTCACCAGGAAGCTATCACGAAAAGACGACTAAAGAGGCGGAGACCAGTAGACCTGCAATCTATATGGATGTTCCTATATGTATGTATATGTATGTCATAAATAGAGCACATTTTGTTAAAATGATATGTATGTACTCGTAATCCTCGACCCGTATAAATGTAAAAGTGAAGTAACGTAAGAACACAGTTTTGTAAGATAATGGTCTTAAAACTTAATGTATATCCAATTGTATCCTTTAAAACAATTACTTAGTGTCCCAGGACAGATGTAATCTAACTTGGAAATAAAAAAAAAAAAAAATTAACAACTCACACCAGCATTGCAAGACAACAGGTCAAGAGAGTAGAAAACTTCCATTACTTTGGAAGTGTAGTCGCGGTTGATAGTGGAACCTAATTAGACATTGATAGTCGCATATCTAAAGCTAAGGCTGCATTCGGTATTATGTCCAAAATATGAAGAAGCAGTGCAATCAACGTTTGGTGGGCAACCGGTAGTGCATGCGATTATATGAAAACATAAGCGTTTTCACTTAGCTGAGGCATTCCAACTCCTACTCTTAACTTGCACGTGGTGACCGCTGGGTGCCTAGTACCTTGATCCGAGAAATGGGGTACCAACCCCATTTGGACGATTTTTTGGCGCCAGCAGACAAGAGAGGGGTGAGAGTGCATTCTCACTAGAGCACTTCTTCCTGTTCCAGGCGGCAGCGGACGAATTCCCTAGACGGACTCAACGGTGGCGTCTACAGTTCCAGTGAGGTTGAACTTAGTGAACACCTTGCGCGAGCTGCTTTCACATAATCGGATCACACGTCGGTAAAGATTTTCCAGTGTTAGTCAGGACATTGGAATAGAGATGGTAGCACAGCAGCTCCTTAATGGGCCAACGGCAGCGCTCACACTCCCATAATGGACTATTGGCACCGATTCAATTCAATTTAATTTTATTTATGTTAAAAATTCAAATTTGTGTGCATTTGTTTATCTACAGAAAACTGATTACAATTATATTAGTTACTTTAACATGTTGAGTTCTTTTCTTCAAAACAAAAATTTAATTTTAGGTTACAATTATGACAAAGATACTGAAATGATTACATTAATACAATAAATTAACAACCACAAATTATACGAAGAAGTTTTTATACTCATGAATGTACGGAGAAGTAGATTTCTTTGACTTTTTTTAATACTTTATTTTTCGTTAGGTTGCGAAACTCCCTCGGAAGTTCGTTTTGCACCACTGGGACTGCAATATTATACGTCCTTCGGCCATACTCGGTCCAGTACCTCGGGATTTGATAAAACTGCTGTTTTTTTTTTTTTTTTTTTTTTTTTTATAATTTGCGCGCACTCAAAGGGTTATGAATACCTTTAACATGTTTGCACATAGTGCGGGCGTTGGAAAGGATGGACAGAGAGAAAGAGAAAGATTTTTGTTGTCGTCTTCTAGTGTTTACTGTCTGTTGCGTTTGAATCCTATAAGTGTTGTCGTTGTAGAAATTAGCCAGGATTTCCAAATTATGGGTTTGAGAGATGTTCAGCATACTAGTCGTCTGGTTTCTATGGTGCTGCTCTTCGCTGTTACGGCTTGCTTTCTGCACTATTTTTTGCAGTCATGCTAGAAGCCGTTGTTGGGGTTGCATTTGAGACGCTCTTCCCCACGCTACTATACCATACCTCAGATGCGATTCATCTAAACCGAAGTAGCATTGTCTAAGCACTGTGTGTGTGCAGAGATTGCTTAGATGAAAGTGCGTAAGCCGATTGACGTAGTTTCTTTTTAAGTGCTTCTATATGGTATCTCCACTTAAAGTTGATGTCTAGTTTTAACATCCCTGCCAAACTTGTCCGTCTGTGCAGGCTGACGATAGAGAACGCTCGCTGCTCCATCAAGGTCGCACAGTGGTCCAAAATACCATTCTACCTGGACAAAATTATTTTATTATGCCAAACTGTTCGTTTGCATTTGTACCTTAAAATAAATATTTTTTATTTTTTTTTTACTATACATATGTATATGTATATGCAATTTTTCAATAAATAAGTTAATACTAGATAAACCACTTTGTTTGAAAACTGTTGGTAATTATATTTCTTTTACTTTATTAATTCAATAATAATGAATTCACTAGTTAACAAATTAATAAAAATAAATTTTAAAACAAAAAAACTAGTAAATTAATATTTAATTCGACCTAGATACAGGTGTATTTGACTCAAAACTGCATTCTTCTTCTTTCTCAGAGTCTAATTCAGCACTTTCCTGAAGATTTTGAGGAAATTCAAGTAAATTGATCACATCCGGTGTTAAATAGACATCTTCTTGCTTGGTGTTTGGCGGTTTAAGCTCACTAGAGGATCTGATGAAACGAGGAGCATGTGAAACAAATTTTGCATTGTGCTCCTTCTGTTTATTTTTCTTGTATGGTGTTCACGAAAAAAATTGCAGCCCTTGTTTCTTGCTTCATGTGCTTCATCCGTTAACTGTCCAATAGGGACAATCGAATTCGGAACCACGTCTGGCTCATGAATTAGTATCTTGTGCACAGTCACAAGCATACAGTACCATGGGTAAATACTAACATACAATTCTGCGGTTTTCTTACAGTGGCTAGTAAACTTTGCAATGTTGATCTCAAAACCGCTAGACATTGTGTGCACTATTGTAAGCTCAACATTTCAGCCCTGTTATGGAAGCTTCTAAATTTGACCTGAATGCATTTTTTTTGTTCATGGACAATTCTCTTTCAACTGATACGCATTAGCATCCAAAATAAATGCTAGCGCTTCTTCGGTTGAATAAGGCTTCAATTCTATGGACCGTGATTGTAATACCCGTTTTATTTTCGCAGATTTCCTAGGAGAACCTGAAACTTCTTGCTCCGTCCGTCATTCCAACCGCACGTAAATTTGTTTCTGGTGCATAAACCAATTCAGAGGAATCAGTTGAATTTAACAAATATTGCATTCTGCGCCTCTCAGTTCTTTCACTTGCAGCACTAAATTCCTTTTGAGGTCTGCCTGTATATGAAATATTTAATGAGCCAGGCTCTGTTTTAGTGGCGTGCACACAAAATTTAAGGACTGGTAACACTATATTTTCACTCGGCCTATATTACTTTTTTCAAAAACAGCGGAGTTCCTGCTACATTCCTTCCTTTTTTTTCCTACATATCCATTAAATGTCTTCAAAATTGAATAAATTTTATCCTTACTGTCAGCTGAGACTTCCTCAGTATCGAGTTTTTCTAGGATAAAATTATACATCGCACTTTGTTTGTTACCCTGAGTACATTTTTTCCATTCATCAAATAATTCTCCTCTGGAAATTCGGCTACCCTCTGAAACAAAATGTCATAACTTTGTAATACGCAAGAAAATGCAAGAAATTTTTGGTATGTGACTAAAAATATACAATTTGACTGGACGATGTTGGACGATAACACTGTAGGCTTAACTAAATTTAGGTTTTTATTCGCGTTTATCAAATGTTAGAGTGTTATATAAAATGTTTCACAATAAATTTTTAACAAGTAATTTATTCCATTCATTTACGTTTTTAGATAGCACTTACCTTCAGTAACAAATTCCATAATTAAATTCCACTCAAATCACTCTGGAAACTTAGCACATGTACTTACTTCTGACTGTTTGATTTTGCTTACATTATTTTTTGCAGCCATGTCATTCAAAGTGCGCACTTTGGGCACTCCTAGTACCATTATTTTTACAGAGTAGGCCGAAATACCTTGTCACATTATGAATTGACCATTTTTGAACATATTAATAATTTTTTTTTTTTTTTTGAGCAACAAAAAATTTGAATTTTGTCCAACTGGATTGCCATTTTGGACCACCGTGGGTGGGTAATGACCTCACCGAGACCTTTGATGTCAAAAAAGGCTTTAGACAAGGTGACGCGGTGTCATGTGACTTCTTTAATATTGTACTTGAACGGATTGTGCGGAACTCACAAGCCAACACCGGAGGCACAATCTATAACAAATCTGTACAACTGCTTGCATACGCCGACGATATAGACATTATCGGAAGAACTCAGTGGGCTGTCACCGGTGCGTTTGCAAGCATTGAGGCGGAAGCGGCCAAAATGGGTTTTAGTAATAAACGAGGGCAAAACTAAGTGTATGCTGTAAACAAGAAGGGACAATCAACACCGACGAATTCGACAGTGGGCAGCTATAACTTCGAGGTAGTAAGAGACTTTGTCTACCTTATCTCTGCTATAAGTTCTACAAACAAGATCAGCGCAGAAATCAATCGAAGAATAACTCTTGCCGATCGCTGTTTTTGCGGGCTTATAAGGCAATTCAACAGTAAAGCCCTATCTCGAACAACTAAGGAGACTCTAAATAAGACCTTGATCATCTCAGTCCTGCTTTACGGCGCTGAAACATGAACTGTATTAAAAGAGGATGAAGATATCCTTGGTCGCTTCGAGAGAAAAATTCTTCGTAAGATTTTCTGTCCCGTTTGCGTTGACGTGTTTTGGAGGAGAAGATTCAATCACGAACTATACGAGCTGTACAGCGACATCGACCTAGTCAAAAAACTGCGTATTGGACGTCTGAGATGGCTAGGACATGTAGAGCGAATGGACACCAACGCTCTTCGAATCTAACCCCGAGGGACGACGCAGTAGAGGGAATCATCGCCGTAGGTAGCGCGCACACGTTCAAGGGGAGCTCGACCAACTTGGAGTGCGCAACTGGAATCAATTAGCTAAAGACCGAGCTAAATGGAGAGGCTTGTTGGTTGAGGCCCAGGTTCACCCCCAACTGTAGCCCCACCTAAGTAAGTAAGTAAGTAATGGCTGTTTTTTTGTGCTAATTAGGTAATTCAACAGCAAACCCCTATCTCGAACAATTAAGGAAACTCTATGTAAGACCCTGATCATCCCACTCCTGCCTTACAGCGCTGAATCCTGGACCTTATTGAAAGCGGATGAAGATATCCTTGGTCACGTCGAGAGAAAAATTCTTCATAAGATATTCGGTCCCATTTGCGTTGACGGGTTTTGAAGGAGAATATTCAATGACGAACTCTACGAGCTGTACAACGATCCAGTCAAAAAATTGCTTATTGGACGTTTAAGATGGCTAGAGCATCTAGAGCGAATGGAGAGCAACTCTCCGGCCAGCAGTTTCTTCGAGTCTAACCCTGAGGGACGACGCATAAGAGAGCCTCCTCGCCGTAGTTAGCGCGCACAAGTTCAAGGGGAGCTCGACCAACTTGGAGGGCGCAACTGCAGGCAATTAGCTAAAGACCGAGCAAAATGGAGAGGCTTGTTGAAAAATGTCAACTTTTTTCGATTCAAATATTTTTACGTCAAAATCATTTACATTACTGCCAAGGACATATTCTCCACTTCAAGATGCCGATCTTTGAATGTCTGTAAAATGTTCTCCCCGACACGGAGTATACGAGCTCAGCTACTGCGTTCTTATATAATAAAACAATGAAACGTACTCATTTCCTTTGTTCTTCTGTAGTGCGGACAACTCATTGATAGGAACAGAAGACTATACTGTAAAGTTATCGTTTAAGTGTTATGAGTCATTCAAATCTTTGAAACGTCCACAGCAACAATTTATTTGTAATTTACAATATTGTGTTGTTCTAAGTACAATACTACAATTCATCCATTTGAATGACAATATTTTTTTCGAATTTGTTGATGGCCATTTCATGAAATTTGGATCAATCGATCTAAATACTAAATTATTCCTTTTACAAGAAGCAAGAATTTGTTGCTATATAGAACTGGCACTATTGGCTTAAGGCCTACATCGGCATAAGCATTTTTCGGAAAAGTAAAAACTCCCTTCTATCACTCCCCTATCAGTCGCGTAGTTATTACCTTCAACAAGAGTCTCTACAGGTAATTATGCATTCCCATTGTTTGACATGAAAACTCCCCCTTCTTATCAAACCAACATTCTGCACAAACCATGTGAATCCAACACTGCGTACTTATCAGATACACGTGACAGCCAACCAGTGTGCTTTTGATTGATTATGACATTTGACATGACGCTAGCGCTGTTTGCTATTTTTATCAGTATTGTAACATTCCTATTTCGAGTACGATCTCCTCATTAGCGGTTCTACTGGCAGACCGAAGCCACTTTTTAGCGCTTTAACAATTCTCCGCATACCTTGATGATTGCGCGAGAATCAATTCATCACACCGATGCTAATTGGAGGTGGTCACACTGTCGAGTGGAGTTACCTTTCGAAGTTAATTTGTTAGCACCCTTAGTCCGACTTGACACTATCTGTAGTGTGCGTCGACGTCACTGATATCGTGTATTTTAATCTGCCATAAAATCGATTACGGTTGATAAGATTTCAGTGCGCCACATACTTCAGTCCATACAGCAGTCACGACGCGAAGCTATGAAGCGGTAGCAGGCTGAATAGAATTATTTTTTCCACCGAATCCCAATGGGTAAATTTAAGCGAAAGAAGTATGTACTCGTGTTCTCAATTCTCGGAACGGTGTTCTTTGTGATTCTTAATACGGTGCAACTCGAACGTAAATCTGTTGCATCAAGTACCAGCGATTCGAAAGTAAGGGTGACATCGATTTAACTCCTCAAGTGGATGCATTTTATCATCAGCGATCCTTTTCAGATTCTCGCCAACATAAGCGCGCTATCGAGAGAATTTGAAGAATTTATCTCTCAACGGACGGTGGGGGATTCGGAGAACAGTGACTTTTACTTTTTCGAAAAATTCACAAGCGATGGAATCGGGGCGTTCCGCGAGCTTCCAGATACGCGTGATGAAGTGTAATGTTTTTTTCTCCTGTATCTGTTTCACGCTGGAAAGAAGTGATTTATATTATTTTTTTTTATATCGATGCAGTTGCAAGGAGCGGGTGTATAATGTGCCAAGGAAATCGAAAGTATCTGTGATAATAGTTTATAGGAATGAAGTGAGGTCAACACTGCTGCGAACAGTAGTCTCCGTGATACAGAGGACTGCAATGAAATTTTTAGAGGAAATTATCCTTATCGATGATTTTAGTGATGATGGTGAGATATAATGTTTCTTTTATTTCAACCGTATAATTCATCGCCAACTGTGCGTGGTAATTCGCCTTAGTACCTAGTTTTATATGGCAAAATTAGAAGCTAGTTAGGGATTGCCAAAGATTTGAAACACCAGAAAGTCTTCTGTCTCTTGAATATCAGTGGAGGCATTGAGTCCAGGATGTCAGCCATGCCAGGGTTTCGAGCTATTCACAATTGTCATGATACACGGTCGTACAAAAGCAGTTTCGTGTTAGAAAAGTCCAACATCGATCAAGTATCTAACAGTTTTGTAGCACAGACGAGGAAAAATTTAAGAAGCATTGAATGCAGTTGGCCTCGACTGGTCATAAACTTGTCATCGGTCGTTTGTTCAATACTTTTTAATGGGCTTCCCTCTCTAAAGTTTGTCTGTTAGTCTATCACCTTCTTCTAGCCCCTAAACTACATATACACACTACGTTCATGATGCGTCCAGATACTGCAGAATGAATAATTAAAAAAAATATATTTGGCGCAACAGCTCTTTTAAGTACATGGGCCTAGCTTCTCGCAACCACTCAAGTTGTGAGCGTTATACTTTTCACACGAGTGGAAAGGCCCTACAGTTTAGTGCCGTTTCCGAAGGGCAATTTGTTTTGAGAAGTTTTCTTATAACAAAAATACCCTCGGATGATTGTCAGACGTTCGCGAGAGGTGGGACCGTGAAAAAACTTGTTGGTGTTTTCTGGGATTCGAACTTGGAACCTCACTCGGAGTTACCCAACACGCTATCCACTTGCGTCACGGCGCCCATGGAATGGATACTTGATCCTAAAATCTTTGGCCCGATGTACAGGAAATATCGTCTTAAATTTGTTAAAACCAGAGGGGGACTTAAAAGACTTAAATAAGCTTTGTCATCCGCCATATTCAACATTTTTCTAATGGATTTTACTGAGATTTATCGCTATCAGTACTGTTTAAGGGCAAGCATTTTGTGACGAATATTACTTTGAACTGAAAGAGAAAAACTCAAATCAGCTACTAAGTAATATCCAGCTTGTCACAGTCATCATTTAGCGTGGGGTTAGTTGTTAGTATTGTGAATATTTATAAAGCCTAAATTTACTAACTTACTTACATACTTAGATGGCGCTACAGTCCGTGGTGGACCTGGGCCTCAACCAACAAATCTCTCCAGCCAGCGCGGTTACGAGCCAGCTGCCTCCAGTTGCGCACGCCAAGTTGGTTGACGTCCCCCTCCACTTGTTTGCGCCACCTACGGCGAGGTCGTCCCCTACTGCGTCGTCCATCCGGGGTGGATTCGAAGACTTTCTTAGCGGGAACGTTGGGCTCCATCCGCTCTAAATGACCCAGCCATCTTAGTCGCTGTATGTGAACTCTTCTGGCTAAGTCGATGTCTTTGTATAGGCTGTATACCATAGTTCGGCATTGTACCTTCTTCTCCACTCACCGTCTATGCAGACGGGACCAAAGATCGCTCAAAGAACTTTTCTCTCAAAATGACCAAGGGCATCCTCATCCGGCTTTGTCAAAGACCATGCCCCTGCGCCATACAATAGGACTCGGATGATTAGTGTCTTATAAAGAGTTATCTTAGTAGTTCGAGATAGGGCTTTGCTACTCAATTGCCGTCTTAGCCCATAGAAACAACGATTGGCAAGAGTAATTCTTCGTGTGATCTCCCTACTGATATCATTAGCGGAGTTTACCATAGAGCCTAGGTAGACAAAATCCTTTACTACCTCAAAGTTATATCTGTCTATTGTGGCGTTCTGTCCATGACGCCGATGTTGGGTGTCCTTTTTTGTAGACAACATATGTTTTGCTTTAATTGACCGCTAGACCCATCTTTGCTGTTTCGATCTCGATACTCGTAAATGCGCCATTGACGTCCCGCTGAGTTCTTCCGATTATGTCAATGTCATCGGCATAAGCGAGTAGTTGTACAGACTTGTAAAAGATTGTACCTCCGGGGTTGGCTTGTGAGTTTCGCACAATTCTCTCAAGTACTATGTTAAAGAGATCGCATGATAGCGCGTCACCTTGTCTAATACCTTTCCTGACATCGAAGGGTTCGGTGATGTTCTTACCGACTTTGATGGAGCAGCGAGAGTTCTCCATCGTCATTCTGCAAAAACGGGCGAGTTTGGCAGGGATGCCATGACTAGATATGGCTCTGTATACCTCGTCTCTATGCACGCTATCATAGGCAACTTTGAAATCGATTAAGAAGTGGTGCGTATTGATTTTATATTCATGGGTTTTTTCCAAGATCTGCCGTAGTGTATAATATTTGGTCACCGATAAGGACCTATCAGGTTGTTGACGATCGGTTTTAGGCGTTCACGTAATACGGCAGACAGGATCTTATATATTGAGGAGACTTATACCTCTGTAATTGGCGCAGTTTAGAGGGTCTCCTTTCTTCAGGATTGGGCAAACGATGCTGAGGTTCCATTCATCGGGCATACTTTCGTCTTACCAGATTTTAAAGATGAGCTGGAGCATGCTTCTTATCAACTCATCTCCTCCTGCCTTGAAAGGCAGTTTGTATTATATATTCGGGTTAGTGTTGCGGCAATGCACTTTGTAAAGGCGGAGCCAAGTCGGTATAGGGAGACGTTTCAAAGAAATTTATAATATGAACTAAGTACCAGGTTTTGATGGAATTTGTGTTTTGACTTCAGTTTAGCTTGAAGATGCCTTTTTATGAGACAACATTGTACAAAAACGGTATGTGCTAAACGATTCGTTATATTTTGCCAGTAATTGATGTATAAATTTGCGGCCTATACTATAAAAATTCGTTTCGTTGGATGTTGTGGTTGTGCTCGTCAGCAGGCCGCCACCACATCTTGTCTAGACGCACTGTTTGTTCGGTGTTTACCGATTCTACATAATTTTTTCTACTAAAAGCACATCAGAGCGAAACGCATTTTTGGGGTATAGGTAGCCTGACCATCTCCTTTTGCGGCATTCGGGGACATTGGTTCAAATTCGCGGACATTTTCCATTGAAAACATAAAAAATATATGTAGCTTACTTCTTTTTGTTCACTCACTCACTCAAATGCAATATGGTGATGTAATGGTATGATGTAATGAATTATCCTTTTCACTCAGGCCAGATGCTAGCCCATTTTGCGAAGGATGTACTTATATAAAGAAACAAAGAGAATGAGAATCAGTAGATAACTTAATTAAAATTCTTTAAAATAAAAATTATCGAAGGCTTGGATCTGCTTCTTCTCTGTCCAATTGTCCATTCGTTTCCTTTGTTTGTTGGTGATACTTATCGCTACCAGCAATCTTGTTCACCATTTCTCGAGTATTTTTAAGCAAGTTGAAAAAGTTAATTTCTGCATACAAACCACCCTGATGATTCGATGAAGTTCAGCATCTTTCCTGTTGAAACGCCGGAGAGCTTCTCGAGATCCTGAAAGAAATGTTTACCAAGGAACTTTTTCCTGGAGTGTTGAAGACTCCAGGAAAGTGGCACAAGAAGTGGGTAGTGTCCTCAAAAACTTCCTCCTCACCACAGGCTTACAGAGTTCCTCCTCCGTCAGGCGTAGTTTCTTTAAGGGGTACCGCAGAGTATTGTGTCCCGTGATGATGCCCACGAGGGTGGAAAGGGATTTCCTATCTTTCCGAGTAATTCTCTCGGTCCTTGCTTTGTCGAAGGATGGCCATAGCTTCCTGGTGATGGCACAAGTTTCCATGGAGTTCCGTCTTGTGTTCGCCTCTTTAATGGCTTTATTCCCTGCAACGAGCTTGAGTGTGCAAGGCGGGATGCACACAGGGGGGTCAACTTGTTCTAGTAGGGCTGCTGAGCCGATTCTCCCACGCTTTCTCATTGCCTGGGATACCCTCGTGTCCAGAGACCCAACAGAGCGATACCTTGTGCTGTGTTCCAAGAACCCTGAGCTCTTCTCGACAACACTTCACAAGCTTCGATCTAATTTCTATGGCAGCAATCGCTTTTATAGCTCCCTGGCTGTCGATAAAGATGGTGATACCTTCTGGCGGTATTGCCCTTACCGCAGACTCACGAGCGGCTGTTGCCACAGCTAAGACCTCAGCTTGGAAGACGCTGCTGTGGTCTGGAAGTCGTACTATTATTATTATTTGTATAGGATTATTTTGCACTGCGACCTATTATTATTGTGCTCCCTGCCAGTACCTTGGAGAGGGTTGTTCCCTCGTTAGAGTTCCCATCGCATTGCAATTCCTTCGAAATTGTGTTTGAAGGTCATATGCTCTTACTTTGCCTTGGCGAGAATAGTTCACCTTAGAGCTCTCTCTCCAAACCAGTTTCTTTTAAGAATCTGAGAATGAGAAGTAGGTCCATGGTTGGCATATCCTCTTTTGATATTTGGTATTTGCCCAAGTATTTCAATCTTTTGTGGGTCAGTGCCCCACAAGACTCCAGAGGTGTTCCGGTGTGTCACTTGACTCGTTGCAGAATCTGCTATGGCCTTCATTTGTTACACCTAGTTTCCGTAAATGCTCCCTGAGTTTTCAGTGCCCCGTTAGGAAGCCTGTTAGGATCCATAGGTTATTCTTGCTAAGGCAGATATAGGCTTCGAATCTTGTCCGGTTGTAACATCCCAGTAGTTTCTTAGCTTGCCTCAGGCCAGTGGTGTTGTTCCAGGTTCTTGCCCTGTCTTCTTTCTCCATTTTCCTGAATTCCTCGCGTATGGTATATTCCCCCATTCCGGAGAATGGTTCAGGTCCAATGAAGGGTTCTGCCCCTTGTCTTGCTAAGGCGTCTGCTGCTTCATTACCTTTTATCCCGACATGACCGGGTATCCAGTAAAGCGTGACTTTATTGTTTCTGCCCAATTCATTAAGTTTGTATAGGTATTCCCACAGAAGTTTTAACTTAATGACATAGGAGTCAAGTGCTTTGATAGCTGCTTGGCTGTCTGACAGTATTGCTATGTCGCAGTTGCTGTATCCTCTTTCGAGATTAAGTTGCATGCATCTATCTATAGCACATATTTCAGCTTGAAAGATGCTGGTACTCTTGCCCATGGGTTCTGAGTGTTTGGTCCTTGGCCCAAACACGCCCGCCCCTGTGCCTTCCCCAGTTCTCGAACCGTCTGTATACCACTTTATAGTGTGGTTGCCCAGTCCATATATCGTGGATTCGCTGATCCACTCTTTCTTGTTACTTAACTTTGTACTAAAGTTTTTCGAAAAATAAAATTTTCTGATACTGTCGTCCCTACGTAGGGGGTTGGAGAAGATGCCTGAACCATCTGTGTATCTGTGTATATGGCATTTGGTATATGACCGCTTTTCCATTCTTCCCTGCTAGGGTAGGCGGTAGAGAAAGGCCTTACAAAGTCTAAGTATGGCGTCGTGTAGTCCGTTATGCCGTTATGGGCACGAGGCCAAAGTAATCAACTAGGATTACCGAGTGACCTGTTCTATTTGGTTTCCAGTTTGCTGACTGGCTAATTCTCATAGCATTAATGGCTGCTGAAGTGCGTATAAAGATGTCTAGCGGTAGCAGGTTGAGAATAGTCTCGAGTCCTAAGGTTGGGGTTGTCATCATTGCACTGGTAGTGCCAATGCACGCTAGTCTTTAAACTTTGGAGATTGCCTTTAAGTTGGTGGTTTTGTTGACAGCTGGCCACCATACTAGATTGCCGTAAGTCAGTGTGGGTCTAAATGGGCGGTCTGATATCTCACACCTCATAGGTCGACCGCATTCCTTAATTGTGGCATCGATACAAGTGTAAAACCCCCTAAAGCGAAGTAAACAACAAAAGTTAAGTAGCAACCAATGCATACAAAACGAACCAATAAAATCGTAATTTTAAAATCGTAGCCGTATATATCCATAGTATGATTTTGGGGGAGGGTCCCCAGGTTCTACCAAAAATTCTACTTCTTCTTCCTTTTATCAGCGAGGTTATAATCCGAAAATAAGGGATCACAACCCTCTCACTTCACCGCATTTCTACTAATCCGCCTGTGGGGCATTCTACCAAAAATTCTACTACATAAGTAAAAGGCTATTGTTGCTTTCTTAATTCTTTCCTCTATATTTAATCTCCAATTGAGCTTTTTGCCCAGTATAAGGCCCAGATATTTTGCGCTATCGGACAATCTTAGTGAGATACCATCAACAGAAGGGGTTCTAAACTCTGGTATTTTTCTCTTATTCGTAAAAAGTACAAGTTCGGTTTTTTTGGGATTAATCTTTAGACCGTAGTTCCTGGCCCATATGCTAAGAGTATTTAGGGCTCTGTCAAGTTGTTCGCTAAGGGTAGGCAAGAATTTGCCTGTTGCAAGAAGCACAACATCATCCGCGCAAGCTGTAGCTCTGACTCAACTGTACCTTAGTTGTTGCAATACCTCAATAAGAACAATGACCCAAAGCAGTGGGGAGATTACTCCGCCTTGAGGGGTACCCCTAGAGGCATATGCTTCGAGCTTTGAACCCTTAAGTTCGGTGGTTATGTGTCTTTTCTCGAACATGCTATCGATCGAGTTAATTGGACTGATGTCGACGTCTAGGTTTCTTAGAGTTCTTTCAACCGCTTCGGTATTTACATTATTGAAGGCTCCTTCAATGTCCAAAAATGCAGCTAGTCTGAACTCTTTGTCTTTAAGTAATTTTTTTATAGAGCCGACAACATGATGTATGTTAGTTTCCATACATTTACCCTTTATGTATGCGTGTTGGGCTGGGGATAACTCCCCCGGGCGTTCTCTACTACGTATGTAAATCTCGAGCAAATTTTCAAGTGTTTTTAGGATGAAAGAAGTAAGGCTTATTGACATGAAGTCCTTCGCGGTGGTGTGACTAGCCTTGCCCGCCTTGGGTATAAAAACCACCTTTACCTCCCTCCATGTTCTTGGTATGTGACATTGTTTAAGACTACTAGCAAATAGCTCTTTGAGTACTGGGATAATAATTGGTGCAGTTTTCTGCAGCATGATCGGTATAATCCCATCAAGTCCTAGGGATTTGAAGGGGAAGAATGATCTTATTGCCCACTCTATTCTATCCTTTGTTACCAAATCCGCACGGGGGTCTGATTCGCTATGGTTGCTGTTATTAGTAAACGGCTGAGATAATCAGTGGTTGGAGCACCCTCCGGTCAAGCTTTACTACCGTCTGGTCTGAGCTGTTTTAGGTAGATAGAAGAAATAAGTTAATATGTTTCCTAGCTACGATACAAGTTCTGTTCTTGCAATCCGCGTTTAGCGGTTCGCTACTGTATAGTATGGGAAATCCATGGCTCTTCTACGAGAGCTATATCTATATTCCTTTCGCCTAGAAGATAGATAAGATTGGCGCTAGCAAATATGCTGTGGTGCAGGTTTATTTGAACAAATTTCATGTTTTTCTTACCGCCCCCCTTTCCTTCCTCAATGTTTTATCTGTAAAGGGTCGGACTTTGGACCATATCTCCTAAAAGTTTGTACGGCACGTTGTTTGCCGCAAAATGTTTGAAGAACTCCACTCAGCGCATATCAAATGGTGTGTTGTCTCGTTTCCATTCCTGAATTCCTTCAGCAGTTCTAAATTTCATCAAATAACCGAACTGATCAAAAAGATCAACGTCGCAATCGCTGTCACTGTCAGTGAAGGCGCTCTTGTCAAGCAAAGTTTTGAAAGTATTTTCGATGTTTTCCCATAGCGGGTAGGTCTTGGAGAATAGCCCAATGAAACGACTTGACCACGTCGAATTGTTTAGTCCATCTTTTCAGATAATCGATGCACGTATCTAAATTTGAATTAAAATTGAAAATTATTTTGATTCGATTTTGAAAATAAACAAAATAATTACCGAAGAATACTGAGGTAGTCATTAAAACGGCGACCTTTGTAATGTCGATATTGTTGTCAGTTAGATCCTCAATTTCCTTTTTGACATCAGCGGAAAAAAATTTGTTTCGTTTTCTTGTCTCAAGGCTGTCGATCAATTCGGCCACAACAATGCCGACTTCCATCGCAGAAACATTGTCACCTTGCACTTTTGTGTTTTGCATTTAATGTCAATTGTGCATTTGAACCAATTTTTCCTTTATGATCAGAGAATTCAGGGAAATTTTGGTCCGATTTGCGGGCGCCGGGACATCAGCCAAAATCCGGGGACATGTCCCGAGTAAATGGGACACATGGTCACAATCGTATAAGCCACAAATTTCTACATTAATTTGTAAATTCAGCACTTCAATTGCAATTCGCATCGTCACCTGTTGTGCGATTGTCCTGCTCTATCCGTCAGAAGAATGAGGTCCCTTGGTAGTTACTTCTTCTCGGAGCTAGAGGACTTAAGTAATGTTGGACTGATGGACCTCCTGAGATTCATATCACTTTCTGGGTGGTTCTGACAGTGGACACTCTTTACAGCGTTTCCAGAGTCAAATGATTGGGCACAATGGGCCCGTACTGTTGGTGTGAGTAAGCAGTGACTCTTTGTCACAAAGCATCCATCTACCTAACCTTACCTAAGCAATTTGCATATTCAACTAGCAATGATTAATATACAAACACATTTTGTTTTCCCTGCTGTCCAGATTGGTCAGCTCGGTATTTCTATACGCTGTCTCGATATGGGCAGGTGCACTGGCGGCAAATGAGTGCAGGAAAAAGCTATCATCAGCTCACAGGCTCTGCGCAACAAGAGTGATCAGCGGTTTCCGAATTATCTCCGATGATGCAGCCTGCGTTTTAGCTGGGATGGTCCCAATCGACATCCTTGCGGATGATATGCAGAGGGTAAACCTTAGACGTCCCTCGAACCGGCAGGAGGCAAAAAGGATTAAGGAGGAGAAAAGGGCAGCATCAGCAACGGTGTGGCAAACCGTAACCTCTATATAATTCTATACTCTCAATTCTTTTTTTTTTACGTTTTGGATAGGTACATTCGGAAATAGAGAGGCAAGACACAGTATGGTATGGTAGAGGTAGCTGTAACAGCAAACTATTTGAAACCTAATTATTTTTATATCAAAATTCACGTGACCTTATCGGATGTTGAACTCAGAGATAAGCGATATTTGTGTAAACATCGTTTAACCCACCGTGTAAGAAAGCTTATTACTTCGCCGGTACTTTTCTCTGATTTCTCTTTTATGTTGTCGAAGAAGGGATTTCTAAGTGTGCACCGCCTGACCCTACTTAAACCAGACACTTACAGAGGAAACAGTAGACCGTTTTTGCTCGCTAGCAATATTGCAGCTGCGACAATGTTTATAGAATGCAATGCCTAGTCTGGCCGCGCGGCCTGTACCAATCGACACAATTCTAGCAATATCTGCACCGTATTGCATAGCATATTATTGGTATCCCCCCCAGTGGTACGAGAACAGCCTCCGCCAGGGATTGCCAAGAGGAGAGTGACCCTGAACCGATGACCTAACGAGCCGAAAACTTCTTTGCGCTGTTTCACCAGTTTGAAAGATGACATAGGAGAAACTATTGCTTTTACAGCAGCTTAGCTGTCACTGAGGACAGCGATGGTACTAAAGGATGTAGGGTGTTATTTCAGAAGACTGCAGGCCTCACGTAGAGCAAATATAGGTACTTCTGCCTGAAAGACACTGCACGAATTCGGCAGCTGGTATGATTTTGAAATATTGATAATCCCCGCTTATACCCCACAGTCCATTTTTGAACCATCGGTGAAGATTGTGAATTCGTACTCGTTTGTCACTAAGCCTTTTTCTCACTCCACTCTGGATAGGAAACTGGGCTTGACATTATTTCTAAAGTTTATTAAGAATGTCGCGTAACCAATTAGATAGCAGATACCTTGGTAGCATATTCAGGATGTTCCTGTGACCATACGGATTGGTATACCACCACCCCGTTTCCTTTAATCAAACCGCACTACATGCTGAGATATATCGAATGTGAAGGCTAACGGGTATGTAGTACAGGACTACATTCAAGGCTTTGGTTGTCCGTAAAGTCCCGCTTCTTTGCATTTTGTTGATTTACGTGATGTGATAGCAGTTGTGCGTAGGCCACCAAACTGGTGACCCGTAGGTAAGGATAGGGCGTACAACTGCGGTGTACATACATAAGCTGGACATCATTTTCGTTGTGCTAAATGTGTGTGCATTTAGTTGGTTGAAAAGCAGGTTAACATGTTGAACATGGTTAATTCCCGATGTCAGCAAGCATTTATTTTTTTATTTCTCATGGAACAACTCATATGTACAAAAGTTAGTCCGATCTATTGCGAAAGCTTATGCCAAGACTATTAAAAAGGCATAACACTGGCAGGAGGTTGTTTATATGGCTGGAAACATTGTTCGCTCTATTGGATGATCGATATGCCTATGCCATCAGGTGGTTGGGAAAAAAAAAATTCTGCGAATCAGAAGCAAACAAATCTCCTTCCCCGGAGCTTTACTGAAACGTAATATCTGAGTTTCAAACCAATAAACCAATTTTTCTTATCCCATCTATCCTTTTGAACGACCACAACGTGTTAAAATATTCTAAACGTATTCATAACCCGTTGAGTGTGAGCAAAAAAAAATAAAAAAATAATGTTAACAGTTAAGTTCAGAAAATCCATTTTATAAGCCCCTCAACACCAACTTATTTTGTCGTGTCAGAGGGGCTTTGGGTCTTAACGCCCAAGCCAGTAAAGCCCAAATCAATAATACCATAAAGCCCAAAAAGTGCCAGAACAACTTTTTGTTATAAAAATGACGTCAATTTGAGTTATACTCGTATTATATTAAGTTTGGGCGTTATGGCATTTTTTCGGTGCATTTTGACGGGAAGAACAACTCAAAAAATCGCAATGCCAAAATCGAAGTGCGTCATAATGCCTAAATAAAGCTCTCGTGCCCAAAATGCAATGACAAATCGCTGGAAAATTTGTTGAAAAAAGATGGCGCGCAGATAGTCCGTCGCATTTTAGATGATGTCTTCTCTGGGCTGAAATCTTTTCCCTTTAAGAAAAGTTTGTAGCTTGGAGAAAAGCCAGAAGTCACGATGCGATGTCGGGAGAGTTTGAAATGAACGGATGTAAGGCTAATGCTCGCCTCGTCTGCGAGTTCTTTGAGCGCTATTCGACGATTCGGCATCACCAGACTCCTCACTTGGTCAATAATGATCTCAGTTCTGGATCTTAAGCGCCTGCCAGAACCTGGATTACTCTCCACTAATATGCGACCATATTTCACTCCTTTATCTGTGTGGTGTCCATTGCTTCGTCCATGAAGGTCTGTTGAATCTCTCGAATGATTTCGACTTGGGAATCACCAAGTTTTACAGGTTCTCACGGTGGTTCTTCAGGGTGGTTCAGACGAGGCCGTTCCATTAACACAGAACTCTAGCTATTTTGTTTTTCCTCTCTTTACAGCTCTTCAGCTAGGAAACTCTACGTCAGGGGAGCACAATGGATCCATTTGAGATCCGAGTGGAGGCTACACTCATTCGCTGCAGCTTATCCCTTTAACCTAACCTAACCTGCAGGTGCCCGTGGGATGCGGCATAAGAGTATAGGTCCCTTCCATTTGTCGAAAAAATACAGCGCGCACAACACGAAAGGTTCCAAATAGCTAAGCCCGGATGTACGCGCCAAATTCTTATTTGATTATTTTTTAAGGAACATGTGTGTACCATAAATAGAACTTTCAAGTTGTTCTTTAGCCGAGCCTAGCTTAATGTTTTTTTTTTTTTTTTTTTTTTTCGAGGGTTGGTGAAAAATCTTCCATAGACACTATGAGAATAGCAAGCGCGTGCTCATAGTAGTGTCAGATTCTTCTTCTTCTTCTTAGATCTTTTAACCCCTCGGGGGGCATAGGGCGTCAACCACGCCTGCGCGCCATCGTGTTCGAAGTTCTGCAACGCGTTTGAGCTGCCTCCAACTCATTCCTAAAGAGCTCGATTCCTCCTCAACTGTTCTGCGCCACGTTTGCTTAGGGCGTCCCGCTATTCTGCCTGCCTGGGTAAGCGGATTCCACTGCATGGCGTATTTCGCAATGGGGTTGTCTTCGCGCCGTAGGTTGTGTCCAATCCATTGCCACTTTCTTCTTCGTACAGTAATGCTTATAGGTTCTTGGCCCGTTCTCAGATAAAGTTGTTCGTTGGAGATGCGGTTCGGCCAAAAAATCCTCAAGATGATTCTTAAGCATTTGTTTACAAAGACTTGCAGCTTCCGTGTGTTAATGGTGTCCACCTTCCAAGTACTACACCCATAAAGCAGCACGTTGGAGCGGAACAGTCGCAGCTTGGTTCTTAAGCTGATAACATTGCTTCTCCAGATTTTGGATAGCATTCCGAACGCAGCTTTAGCCTTCCCGATTCTGCTGCACACATCCAGTTCGGTGCCACCGCGATTAGCCGAGACCACACTTCCTAAATATAGAAAGTTATCAACTTTCTCGACTTCCTGTCCGGCAATGTTAAGTTGAGCGCGGTTGTTAGAAGAAGTGCTCAGGGCTTTTGTTTTGGCTGTGTTTATTTTTAGCCCCACTTTGTTTGCCTCAGCTTCTAGATTTTGGGCCATCAAATGAAGATCCATTATCCGATGTGAAAGTAGACAAACATCGTCAGCGTAATCTAGGTGTTTAAGGTAAGATGTCATAGTCCAACGAATTCCATAGTTGCCTTCCGTCAATGCTGCACGGAGTACATCGCTGATAACCACCAAAAACAATAGTGGTGACAGTATGCA
Source organism: Brachypalpus laphriformis (assembly GCA_945910035.1). Classification (NCBI taxonomy): domain Eukaryota; kingdom Metazoa; phylum Arthropoda; class Insecta; order Diptera; family Syrphidae; genus Brachypalpus; species Brachypalpus laphriformis. The sequence continues at coordinate 288,567,361 of OX246754.1, forward strand.
CCCTTGACGTACTCCACTTTGGACTTCAAAATCCTCCGACACCTTACCATTGTGCACGACGTGACACTTACCGCCCTCGTATGTAGCCTTGATAATAGCTATAAGTTTTTCTGGGATGCCTCTCCTGCGCAAGGCCAACCAGATAGCATCTCGATTCAATCTGTCGAAAGCTTTCTCGAAGTCGATAAACATTAAATGTAGCGGAGACCTATACTCAACGCATTGCTCGATAATGATCCGTAAGGTGTTTATGTGGTCAATGCAGGAGGATCCAGCGCGAAAGCCTGCCTGTTCGACATCGAGAGTTGAATCTAAATGTTCTTTAATTCGTTCTAGAATTATTTTAGCTATTATTTTAGCCACGGCTGGAAGAACGCATATACCTCTCCAGTTACCGCAATCCGTCAAGTTTCCCTTCTTTGGAAGTTTAATGATCATCCCCCTTTTCCACTCCTGTGGAAATTGTTCACTATCCCAAGCTCTCCGTATTAGGGGATGCAGCAAATCTGCCGATGTATTTGGCGCCGCTTGAAATAGCTCGGCAGGGATGCCATCAATACCCACCGCCTTGTTCTTCTTGAGGGACTTGATTGCTGTTATTATCTCGGTTTTACTGGGAGGTGCGGTCAGATTCTTACTGACTAAAAAAACACCACCCTTCGATATAAATTTGTTAGATATCGCAACTAAGTAATAACTTATCAAGCAATTTTTCTATCATGAAATAAAAACGTTTGGCAGGTTACTTTCCACTGAAGGATCCTGCATATTCCGCAATCTAGACGCGGTTAATCATTATCTCGCCAAGTCGAAAGGTTTCGTCCTTTGTAATCGGCGCAATAAATTGCTCTCATCCAAAATTTGTAGGACTGTATTGTTGACATGTCCGATTAGTCGGTTTTTATGCTTTCTCGCGAAGCTTCTAGTTTCAGCTTCGATTGTCGGAATTCCGAGATCCCTGTGGATATCGTCGTTTCTAATATGCCACGGTGCTTGGACAATCTCTCTTAGCACTTTATTTTGAAAAGTTTGTAAAATATTGGCATTTGTTTTCTTGGTACAACTCCAAAGTTGTATACCGTAGGTCCACACCGGCTTTAGCACTTGCTTGTATAAAAGCAGTTTGTTCTCAGTACTGAGCTGGGAATGTTTTCCGAGTAACCAGTACATTTCGCTATATTTGATTTCGAGTTCTTTACGTTTCATTTTCACGTGCGAATTCCATTTCAGTCTTGCGTCGAGTGTCATTCCCAGGTATTTGGCCTCGTTTGCAAATGGTATTCGGGCCGAGTTTAGGAAAATTGGCAAGTTATTAGTTTTCTTGTACGTGAAATTCACGTGAACAGATTTAGATTCGTTAAGGGCAATCCGCCAGTCCCTCGTCCATTCATTTACTTTATTTAGCGCCTTTCAGTTTTCCAGTCGCTTCTTCGATTGTTTTACCTACTGCTAGGATAGCGGTGTCATCAGCAAACGTAGCTAGGATAGTGCCATCTTCTTTCGGTATATCACGAGTATATAGCAAATAGAGAAGCGGGCCAAGAACGCTTCCTTGTGGTACGCCGGCCGAAATTTCCTTGAGCTGCGAGTATTCGTTTCCATGCCTAACACGGAAGAGTCTATTCCCCAGATATGATACTAGAATATCGTATAAGCACACAGGGAGAACTTGTCGTAGTTTGAATTTCAAGCCATCATGCCACACCTTATCAAAGGCCTGCGAGACGTCAAGAAATACGCTTGAGCAAATCTTTTTTTCTTCAAATGCTTTCTCGATTACGTCAGTAATTCTATGCACCTGGTCAATCGTCGAATGCTTACTTCTGAACCCAAACTGGTGGTCAGGGATAAGATTATTTTCGTCTATAACCGGTTGGACACGCCTTAGTAATATCCTCTCGAAAATTTTGGATATGACTGGAAGAAGCGAAATTGGTCTATACGATTTTACCTCAATTGGCGGTTTTCCTGGTTTTAAGACCATTATTACTTCCGCAACTTTCCATTGGCTCGGAACGTGTTTTAATCTGAGCGCAGCATTTACAATAGTAAGAAGCTTAATCAAAGCTTTTCTAGGTAAAACTTTGAGAATTTCTCCGGTGATTAAATCATAACCAGGAGCTTTCTTAGGCTTTAGAATCTCGATCTCATTTTTGAGTTCCCTAAGCGTTGCACTTGTGAGTGTTAAATTGCCAGATGGTAAATCCGGCCCATTGACGTTATCGTAAACCACTTGACTATCGTACGGTTTAAAGGTTTCTTCCAGGTGGGCCGCAAAGACGTCCGCTTTTTCTTTATCTTCCCTTGCCCATTCATTTTGATTCAATTTAATTGGCGGCGCGGGGACTTTGGGCCTTTTGGTGCCTTTTATGGCTTTCTAAAGTGAATAATTGGAATCTTTTTTCGCTGTTAAACTTTCAAGGTAAGAGCCTATTGCACGATTCTTAAAATCCTTAATAGTTTTCTTCAACGAATTGCACAGACGATTCAAGTGTGCTTTATGCTGCGGAGCACGACTCTGTTGCCATTTCTTACGCGCTTTCCTATTTTCCTTAACCAATTCTTTTATTTCCGGACGATATCTAAGCCGTATCTATCCGGCTTTTCCTTGGATTGTGGGTATTATTCCAAGAGGCGAGCTGTACGATCTCGACGAAGCGATCAACTTCAACCTCAAGTTCATAGGGTGTCGTAAGTGGAACGCTCAGTTCAACATTGTCTTCAATTTCGTTCCTAAAACCTTCCCAGTTAGTTGTTCTACCAGTTAATCTCGCTGGCTCTAGGTTATAGACTAGTTTTTCGCTCAAAGTCAAAATAATTGGGGAATGTTCAGACGACAGATCAAAACTCTCTTTGACTTTTATGTGGTTGGTAGATATTCCTTTCACAATAAAAAAATCTATCAGATCAGGTATTTTTGAAGTATCAGTTGGCCAGTAAGTCGGTTTACCCGTCGAATGGAAATCGCAATTTTACTCCATACCTGCCCCATAGAGCATTCTACCTTTTTTCGAACTGTATCTTGAGCCCCAGAACGTGTGTTTCGCATTAAAGTCGCCGGCAATAATGAAATTAGGTTTAAGCGATTCAAACATGTTAGTAAAATTACTTTTTTCAAGCGCGGAACGCGGTGGACAGTAGATAGACGAAATTTTAAGAGTACGCTGACTATTTTTAACTCGAATCGTGCACAGTTGCAAAGTTTCAAGCTCTATCTTTAGGTCTTCCGATTGCTCGATACAGTCTTTAATAAACAAGGAAGATCCGCCTCTCGCTTTTCCCGAAGGGTGACAAGCGTGGTAATCATTATAGCCTTTTATTTTTAAATGCGATTCCTTTTTGATGTGGGTTTCAGAAATCAAGCAAATATCAATATCTTTTTGGCGCATAAATATTTCTAATTCGTCAAGTTTTTGCAAAAGTCCGTTTGCATTCCAAGTACATATTTTCAACATTCGTTTGTCATTCATGTTCTAGTTGAAGTGCGCGTTTTCTGTGAATTGTTTTCAAGCTTAACCAGCCTATCGAGAATAATTTTATTTATTTTGCCTTGTTCTTCAAGTTTCGCGAGAATAACTGAGAAAACATGAGAAAAGGGGTCGGTCGAAATTTCAAGGTTTTTCGTGGTTTCGTGTGCTTACACGAAAGAGTCTAGTTTCAACTTCGATAAAAGTCCCGCAAATGAATGAAGCTACCACCAAACTCCCATCATACCTCATCCCCATTTCGTAATTGGGTTTGTTTGTAAGCAAAACTCTTTATCTTTGTCTTTCCAGTGTCATCCTCAGCAGACATGGGCCAGCTACCACTAGCTGCGTTTATTAAAATACATCGCAATCGTCGGCACTACGGCCTGATTGAATCACGTAATCTGGGAGCAAAAATCGCCACCGGTGATTACATTGTGTTCCTCGATAGTCATTGTGAGGTGAACGTCGGCTGGATTGAGCCACTACTGCATCGTCTGGCCTCGTATCATGGTATAGCTGTGAGTCCAGTGCTAGATAGTATCGATGCGACAACATTTCAGTATCGTGCCACTTCAAAGAATCTCAAAGGTGGATTTGATTGGAATTTACACTTTCGTTGGATACCGATGGGTGAGGAGGAACGCGAAGCGAAAAAGGATCCATCGGACCCATTTACGTAATTGTCAATTCACTAGAGGAGTGTGCGAGTCTGAATAGACTCTGTTCCTTTTTTTATTCTTGCTTATCCTTACCGTGAACAAGTCCTTTCAGCGAGGCTTTCTCTTGTGTTTCACGTGTGATTTATTTGCAGGAGTCCAGTGTTTGCGGGCGGAGTCTTCATGATATCCCGAAATTGGTTTTTTAAACTGAATGGATTCAACCCACTTTTAAAGGTCTGTATCTGTATCCTTGTTACATACGCGCCACTGCCGAGTGGACGCATTGGAACTGGTTCGAATTTGTTGTTTCTTTTTTTTCCCATGACAGGTGTGGGGAGGCGAGTCCATTGAAATGTCCATTAAGCTGTGGCTGTGCGGTGGACAAATTGAGATTGTGCCCTGCAGTCGGGTGGGCCATGTGTTCCGGAAGACGAGGCATTCGTTAGATCTGCCTAATGGACAGTACCTAAGGTAGGTTTTCAGTAAACATAAACACAGATTAAGATAAGAAACACCAAACAAAGACCTCACTCCTCTCCTCTCCTCGTAAAAAAAACAGGAATCGTAAAATTATTGCCGAGTCCTGGATGGACGAGTACAAATATTTTTTCTACTCCTCGAGGCCAGCTGCCACCGAGCATCTACTATCACCAACAGGCATCACAAAAAGCAACAACGACGTAACGGCGGCGACTCCAGTCGAAAGGATAAAAAAGGATTTGCAGTGTCGCCCATTTGCATGGTACCTGCAAACAGTTTTCTATCAGCTAAAGTGAGTAGTCAGAGTCACAGTCAAACCGAGTCTACTCTACCACACCCGCTGATGTTGCTTTTACAGATTCCCAAACGAAGATTACATTGCATTTGGAAAATTGAGTTCTGGACAGAGGTGCTTGAAAATCGTTCCGGCCGCATCCGGAACCATAGATGTCCTGCTAAAAAACTGTTATCATGGCGACGTTACACATTGGTTTCTCGATGCCAAAGATGGTCGGCTGCGATCCGACACGGGTGCTTGTTTGAACGTGGGGGGAGATGCTGATGGTGAGGGTCCGATGACCATGTGGACCGTGGTGCTGGAGTATTGCAAGTCACAGTGGAGAAAGTCACAAAGCTGGACGCGGATGGGGGGCAAATTAATTCACGAGAATACTCGACTGTGCCTGGATAATCCGCTCAGAGAAGTTGTAACGATGAGCAAATGTCGACGTGGAGCTCCGTCACAGTTGTTTAGTTTTTCTGTTGAGCTGCAAGTGCAATAAGGGTACCAGCTGCTGCTGGATGAAGGTGTAGCAATAGTAGTCGTTGGCAGTGTACTGGAATTGTGAATAGGACACGAATTTATGGATTTGGTATTTGGCTGAGTTGGCAATAATAAGCTTTTGCTAGTTACCTTGCTCAGTGTTCCCAAATATATGGGCATTTGTAGACGGTAGCTTCTGTTGGTAGGTAGGTTAGGCAATTACGTGTCAGAGGTAGATGGAGGGCATATTTGCTTGGCGTTCAACAATGAGGAGGTGATTTGTTCGAATCTGGAATGCGAGTATTGCATGGTGAGTGTTTTTAAGCACGATCTGACGCTTTCCTTAGAAGATTTTTGAATATGTAGTGATAAGGCAAAGGTTAGGTAATTTTTTTTTTTAAATGTGTCAATAAATGTTATAAAATGTGTGAAGAAAATTGCTGTGTAGTTTTGCATTAAACACAAAAGACAATAAAGTGTTAATAGCACAGAACTTGTCATTTTAATATGACACCTTTTATTTATTTTTTATATAAACTTCTCCCAGGATAGGCGAACCTATACATTAAAGGAGCGCCATGAGATCCTTGCAGATGTTCGTTGATTCTGCTTTTGAATTGCTGGAGATTGTGTATTTAATGTTCCTAAGATAACTAATCTTGTAACAAAAGCAATTTTGGTAGAGAGATGTTCTTGCGGTTGCCAGATGAAAATGGAAATTATCGGCTCTGGTAGCCTGTCTGGCATTACGTCGATATGTGGTACTTTTAGGTATTAGTCATTTGAGTTCTTCCGAGCATCTGCCCTGGTAGTATCTGTAATATAGTCAAAGGCTTGCTACCAGTCTCAGATGAAATAGTGATTGGAGATTGGATGTTAGTACTATAAAGGTCTTTTTTGTCGAAGGCTAAGGTGAGGCTCGCCGGCTCCAGGGTCAACCCAAAGAAATGCCCTAAAACTTTGGGAAAGAGGTACTTTATTAGGGGGATGTTAAAGAAATCGTTACAAAGTGATTTTTAACAATGCAAGGTGGTTTTTTTGCTAACACTTTTTATACCTAACAATCTTTAAATAATACTCAATACCGCTTTGTAATACTTAGTGCGGTGGTGCTGGATACGGCTTGATGATGCTTAACGTCGAGCTCAGGCTCGGGCCGGCATTCCTTGGCTGGTTTCTGGTATCGCAGCGTCTCGTGCTCGGGTTGGCGGCCGTGCCGTCCACACGCTCGATCGGCTAACTGGCATTCCGGCTGAGGAGCCGGGCTAACTGACAGTCGGGCTGAGGAGCCGGGCTAACTGGCAGTCCGGTTGAGGACCCGGGCTAACTGACAGTCCGGCTGAGGAGCCGGGCTAACTGGCTGTCTATTTATGCATAATTCCTGTAGGAACGAAATGTGAATCTTAAAAATTCCCTTGTCTTTTGTTGTTGTTTGTATCTCGTGGTCTTTTGTTGTTGTTCGTGGCTCTAATTCCTTGCGAAGTGCCTGAGAGTATGCAATACTCTGTCCCCTTACCTAATGGCAGTCTTCGGCATTTGCACAAGTGCCGGAGGTATGCAACTCTTTTTATAACCGTGGGTCGGCCTACGCAGGATGCCTGACTGTATACTAGCTTTCCTTTTACTTTCGACTCGGCCGGTAGAGAGAAACATGTCACTTCGTTACAGTACTGGATCGTCTATTTATCCCATTGCTCGCCGTTGAATGTAGTCGAGTAGGTGTAGGTAGTTTTTCGGAACCGAACTCAAAATGTGAGAGCAATATTTTAGTCCCAGTCTAACCTGTGCTTTATAGAGAAGCAGGAGCTGACCGGAGTAAAGCACTTCTTTGCTCCGAACAGTTAGGTTTACTTACTGACGTACTTAGGTGGCGCTACAGTTCGGGGTGAACCTAGGCCTCAAACAAAAAGCCTATTCATTTAGATAGGTCTTTAGGTAATTGCCTTATTCCAAATTGGTCCAGTTCCCTTTGAACTTGTGCGCGACATCTATGGCGAGGAGGCCCTCTACTGCATCGTCCCTCTGGGTTAGACTCGAAGATTCTGCGAGCCGGGGTGTAGGTGTCCATTCGCTCTACATGTCCTAGCCATCTCAAACGTCCAATACGCAGTCGTTGTCACTATATGGCTCGTATAGTTCGTTATTGAATCTTCTCCTCCAAAACCCGTCAACACAAACGGGACCGAATATCTTACGAAGCTTTTTTCTCTCGAAGCGACCAAGGACATCTTCATCCGCTTTTGGGTTCTCTCCAGCATTTGCCGAAGTGTACAGATTTGATCGATGGTGGACTTTCCTGGCCAGAAACCCACTGATAAGGGCCAATCAGGCTGTTAATAAAAGGTTTTAGGCATTCGCACAATATCGCAGCAAAATCTTGTATGCGAAGTTGAGGAGACTGATGCCTCTATAATTGGCCCAGTTCAAGGTGTCTCCTTTCTTGCGGATCGGGCAAACGATGCTTAGATTCCATTCATCAGGCATACATTCGTCTCAACAAATCTTAGAGATGAGTTGGTGTATACCTTCTACCAATTCATCGCAACCTGCCTTGCCATGTTACGCCAGTGTTAACTGTGACACCAACCAGGTGCATACTGCCCCGGGTTGGATCGTTTCGTTGCGAATCCAAAAAAATTGTTGTGGAAGAAATGGTGAATTGGATTTTCTTCGTGTTGAAGTGCACTAAATTGAGGCTTTCCCACACCAATTTCTTTTGCAGGTCTTCGTTTAATGAATCGCATCTCTGGATATGTTAAATAGCTATATTTGCGGGAATGTTGTTCGAGCAAGATGAGGTGGGATCAATTAAAAAGGGGGATAGCTCTTATAGCTGCCGAACACAAAATTTCCCAATGAAGGACTTTGGAAGTGGTCCAGGCAGTAGTAACACCTCACAACAGTCATAAGAGGCGTTACTCTCGATCTACTTCGCATAGAAATGAAAGCCAAATTTCGAGTGCATCAGCTTTTCTCTCTAATAAACTTCGACTCTAGATATATGCAATAATGATAGTCAGCTTTAAAAATAATAATAATATTTGGCGCAACAGCTCTTTAAGGGCCAGGGCCTAGCTTCTCGCAACCACTAATGTTGCGTGCGTTTTATTCTTCACACGAATGGAAGGGACCTACAGTTTAGTGCCGTATCCGAAGGGCATTTGTTTCGAGAAGCCACCTTAGTTTGTTTAATTCTCAGAGGCGAGCAGCTTATTCAGTATGCCCATGTACTTCTTCAAGCCGAACTACTTCCTAGTAATTCCCTGCATTTAGCCCTAGATATAGGCAAAAGGATCGACAAAGCAAAGTCCGCGTACGGGATGCTGTCTAAAATATGGCGAAACAATACAACAAGTTTGAACGCCAAGCTAAAACTGTACCGCTCTAACGTTGAATCCATGCTCTTATATGAATGCAGCACGTGGAGAATGACCATAACTATCACTAGAAATTTGCAAACGTTCGTTAACAGAGTGCTGCGTAATATCTTAAGGATTTTCTGGCTTAATCGTGTCTCTAACGAACAACTCTACCAGAAGACGGGTCAGGAACCAATAGGTATAACCATCCAACGGCAGAAATGGTAGTTCAATGGTTTCGCGTTCCGAAAAGGTGATAGGTTCATAGCTGACCATGCTATGCAATTGAACCCTTTAACTTAACTTCTTGGATCCGTTAACTCCTCGGGGGGCATAGGGCGTCAACCACGCCTGCGCGCCATCGTATTCGAAGTTCTGCAACGCATTTGAGCTGCCTCCAACTCATTCCTAAAGAGCTCGATTCCTCCTTTAACTGTTCTGCGCCATGTTTGCCTAGGGCGTCCCGCTATTCTGCCTACCTGTGTAAGCGGATTCCACTGCATGGCGTATTTCCCAATGGAGTTGTCTTCGCGCCGTAGGGTGTGTCCAATCCATTGCCACTTTCTCCTTCGTATAGTAATGCTTATATCCTCAAGATGATTCTTAAGCATTTGTTTACGAAGACTTGCAGCTTTCGTGTGTTAATGGTGTCCACCTTCCAAGTACTGCACCTATAAAGCAGCACTGATTCTACGTTGGAACAGAACAGTCGCAGTTTAGTTCTTAAACTGATAACATTGCTTCTCCAGATTTCGGATAGCATTCCGAACGCAGCTTTAGCCTTCCCGATTCTGCTGCATACATCCAGTTCGGTGCCACCGCGATTAGCCGAGTCCACACTTCCTAAATAAGGAAAGCTATCAACTTTCTCGACTTCCTGTCCGGTAATGTTAAGTTGAGCGCGGGTATTAGAGGTGCTCAGGGCTTTTGTTTTGGGTGTGTTTATTTTTAGCCCCACTTTGTTTGACTCAGCTTCTAGATTTTGGGCCATCAAATGAAGATCCATTATCTGATGTGAAAGTAGACAAACATCGTCAGCGTAATCTAGGTGTTTAAGGTAAGATGTCATAGTCCGACGAATTCCATAATTAGTTTCCGTCAATGCTGCACGGAGTACATCTCTGATAACCACCAAGAACAATAGTGGCGACAGTATGCACACTAAACGTACTCTACTTTGGACTTCAAAATCCTCAGACACCTTACCACTGTGTTAGACGTGACACTTACCGCCCTCGTATGTAGCTTTGATTATAGCTATAAGTTTTCTGGGATGCCTCTCCTGCGCGAAGCCAACCAGATAGCATCTCGGTTCAAGCTGTCGAAAACCTTCTCGAAGTCGATAAACAGAAAAAGTAGCGGAGACCTGTTACTCAACGCATTGTTCGATTATGATGCGTAAGGTATTTATTATTACGAAAGCCTGCCTGTTGGACGTCGAGAGTTAAATTTAAATGCTCTTTGATTCCTTCCAGAATTATTCTACGGCAACGACTGGAAGAACGCAAATACCTCTCCAGTTTCCACATTCGGTCAAGTTTCCCTTTTTTGGAAGTTTAATGATCATTCCCCTTTTCCACTCTTGCGGAAATTGTTCACTATCCCAAGCTCTCCGTATTAGAGGGTGCAGGGCGCCGCTTGAAATAGTTCGGCAGGGATGGCATCAATATCCACCACCTTGTTCTTCTTGAGGGACTTGATTGCTGTTATTACAATATTTCGGTTTTACTGGAAGGTACGTTGCGAATTCGGGAATTTGTTGCTTCGAACTGCTTATTCGAATTCGAGATCATACCGCCATCGTCTAAGTGGCTTAGCACTGAAGCAAAATGTTATTTCCATTTAGCGAGCTGGTCCTCATCCGAGATCAAAGGTTACCATCTAGGCTCTTCACTGTGTGTTGTTTGGAGCTCCGACCACCAGTCAGCTCCTTAGTGATGTTATAAACAGTCCTACTGTCGCACCTGCTCGCTGCTTCTTCAGCCTTTGAAGCCAGTGAGTTGATGTGCTGACGTTTGTCACGTCTCACACTACAGTGCACTTCTTTCTTCTTCGCATGGTATTGGTCTTCTAGCTCGGTTCTGCTACGATCCGAGCCTTGATTGCTGTACACTCATCGATCCGTGTCCAGGTGTCTGTAGATAGCCATGTGCGATGGTTTTTCTGCCTATTACCGACATAGGTGCGTGCCCCAGCTGTAAAATCATTTTTCACAGCATTCCAGCGGTCATCCATGCTCTCCTGCAGTATGCTGCTGATTGCTTCTAATTCTAAGGCAAGGTGGTCCTTGAACTGTTGGCGCACCTTGAGCCTGTCGATATTAAACCTGGTGATGTTAAGTAAGTTTGAGCGGTTGCTATTGAGGGATGCAGTACGAAGGCGTATATGAGCTAACATAAGGTGGTGATCTCATTCTAGCCCGATGTCAGCTCCACGTCGGTTTCGGACGTCCAGAAGACAATATCTAAAGAAAAATGTTAACTTAAGATGGCAGAATGCTTGGCGGTACGAGGAGAATATTGTGCACATCGCCAGAACCCATACACGATGGCGGAGAGGCATAGAATAGGTCCTAGGATCCACAGCGAGATACAGAACATAAGTAAGTTTAAAGTTAAGTTTCCTACAGAGAACAACTGAGGAAATTTTAATCCCCGTCCTTTGAAACGTGATCTTGTCTGGTACGCGAAGGGCTCAAAAATAAGTACTTGATCTAGCTCTGGAATCTGTAGTGATGTATCATGCAACAACTTCTCGGCCCATTTTAGCACATATGCAGCAGTTTTACTCGCTGGTATTTTCACATCTATCAGTGCAACTAGCAGCACAATCCTCTTTACAAACCATATGTATCCTGTTTGATAGTCAAGGAGTTCTGAAGAGACCGAAAATACTTTCATAACTAGCTACGAAAAACTTGGTTGTACCTAATTGATTAGATCCCTTCATACAAAGTTGTTCAGGTACTGAATTGCCGTGGTCACTGGGGAAGGTTGGTTCATTATAGCATTTCATTGGCCCAGAAACAGCCTGTGGGGTAAGCTTAGGCCTATTTAAAGAATACACCATGTAACAGATTTTTCGAAAACCAATCAGAATCACGAGTAGGACTCCAGGTCCGAAATGTAAATATACTCGTAAGTATCTTAAATTACAGTCTTTTAAGGAGACAGCGATTCAGCGGCTTCTACCTGTAGACTGTGCCTGGAATGTGACGAGATCTGTTTTTACATCTTACAGATTATCCCACCCCTTTATCAGTATGATTTTAACTTGCAGATTTTTCTCATTGACTGAGATTTACCCCAAAGAGTAGAGTAAAATATTTGCTCTAGAACTTCAAGAGTCGACACCGAAAGACCGCGTTGCCAAAGCGGGATATAAAGCTGAAGTAATATATTTTTTATTTATCGTATAGAGTTTATAATAACAGAAATGTTACAGGAGGGATTTTACAATACAATTTTTACTATAACAATTTTACTATAAGAATTAAACAAATTGATTTCAAGCTCTTCGAGCCAGTCTATTAAGCTAGGTGTTGCATCTGCGCAGTCAGAGAGGTTTCCGGGATAAGACCTTAGTAGACACTCTGTTACAATGTATCAGATTGTTTGTCGCTTAGCTCCACAGTCATAGTTTGGCGAAGTTAAAATACCCCACTTATGCAGCATATCAGCATATATGCCGCAGTTGGGTCATATGGGGTTAAGTCGCACCAGAACGTTTCGGGGTAAGTTAAAGCCAACGAGAGGTATTGTAGGGTTTACAATTTGGATCAATCCAGTTCAATGTCTCTTCGTCCATTGGGTAACATATTCTTTGTTTACGTTAAATTGGGCTGAGAATAAGGCAGTACCTTAATCCAAGAAATGGGTAACCAATCCCGTTTGGAAGATTCTTGGCGGCAGCAGATGAGACATGGGGGAAGAGTGTTTTCTCACTAGAGCAATTCCTCCTGTTCCAGGCGGCAGCGGACGAATTCCCTAGACGGAGTCAACGGTGGCGTCTATAGTTCCAGTTAGGTTGAACTTAGTGAATACCTTGCGCGAGCTGCTTCGACGTATTCGGATCACAAGTCGGTAAGGAATTTCCAATGTTGGTTAGGACATTGAAATAGAGATGGTGGCGGCGGAGCCCCTAATGGGCCAATGGCAGCGCTCATACTCCCGTAGTGGACTACTGGCACCGGTGTACCCGGCCCCTCGTCCTAGGGGAATAATTAAGGAACTGGCCCTCGAGGTTGGGGGTTGTGCCGTCGGGGTAACTTCCCTACCACGTAAAAAACTCATGGTTCCGAAACAACCAAAAGCCTCGGATAAGGATGACTCAACTAATGACGACCCCAGCAAACGAAATAAAGACAACGACCTTCGGATCTGTACGTGGAATGTTCTGTCCCTTTACAGAACACGTGCAGCCGAACAACTAGCAGAAGTGCGATTTGCTATCTGCTAAAAAGCAGATATTACCGCCATCCAGGAAGTGCGATGCGATGGACCGGGCAAAAAGAGGATGAAAAACTGTGACATCTACTACGGTGATTGCTACAGAGGCAACAGGCAACGCTTATTCGGATGCGGATTTGTCATACGCGGCAGACTTAGGCAAGAAGTCTTAAGCTTCCGACACGTAAGCGAGCGTATTATGACTATCCGGATCAAGGCTAAATTCGCTAACATAAGCCTAATATGTGTTCATGCCCCCACGGAAGAAAATGACCCTGCCACCAAAGAGTGTTTCTACGAGCTCCTCGACAAGACATATGAGCAATGTCCTAAATACGACGTTAAAATCGTATTGGCTGATTTTAATGCCAAAATAGGAAAGGAGGACGTCGTTGGTAGGGCAGTCGGTAAGCATAGCCTACACGACACCACGTCTGATAGCGGACTAAGGCTAATTGATTTCGCCGTGGAGCGAAATGTCACCATAGCAAGCACATGGTTTCCTCATCTCGATATTCATAAGCAGACATGGCGGTCCAATGATCATGTAACGATCAACCAAACTGATCATATTGCGATCGACGCAAGGCATGCCTCCAGTATTCTGGATGTCCGGACCTTCCGAGCGGCCAACATAAACTCGGATCATTACCTTGTTGTAGCCAAGGTACGAATGCGGATATCCCAATCTGAGCAACAAAGAAGAATCACTGTGAGAAAATTTAACGTCGAAAAGCTACAATCGCAAGAGACCTTCAGACTCTTCGCTGAACGCATATCCCGAAATTTCTCAATCACCCCTATGCCGCCAGCATCAAGTGCCAAAGACCAGTGACAACGCTGCCAAAATGCCATCAGCAATGCCGCGACTGATGTGCTGGGTCTCGCTCGCCCACTACCACTCCTGGTTTGACGAAGAATGTCGGCGAGTTCACACAGCAAAACAAGAGGCATACAAAGTGGCGGTGCAAAGGAAAACGAGAGCTGCTCGTGAGCTCTACGAGCAAAAGAGACGGGAAGAACATCGGCTTCTCCAAAAGAAGAAGAAAGAAGAATATCGAGAATATCGAGAGTTTATACTCCAGGAACAATGTACGGAAGTTTTACCAAAAGGTAAAAAGAACGTGTCAGAGGAGCAATACCCGTATAAAAACCTGTAGAGATGAAAATGGAAACCTCGTAGTAGAATCACAGTCGGTGCTGAGAATATGGAAAAACTACTTCTGCAGACTGTATAACGGCGACGAAGACCAACATCCCGCTGTCAGGCAGAATGAACCATTCAACATAGACGATGATAGTCAAAATTTCCGTCCACCTGACCTACCTTGACCTGACCGTCCAATATCCAAGCTAAAATCCAACAAGGCTGCTGGACCTGATGGCTTACAGGCCGAACTTTTCAAGGCAGCTGGTGATGAATTGGTAGAGTGCATACACCAACTCATCTCTAAGATTTGGTCAGACGAGTGTATGCCTGATGAATGGAATCTTAGCATCGTTTGCCTGATCTACAAGAAAGGAGACCCCCTCAACTGCCCCAATTATAGAGGCATCAGTCTCCTCAACATCACATACAAGATCTTTTCTGCGATATTGTGTGAACGCCTGAAATCTTTTATCAACAGCCTGATTGGACCCCATCAGTGCGGTTTCAGGCCAGGAAAGTCCATCATCGATCAAATCTTCACACTTCGGCAGATCCTGGAGAAAACCCAAGAATTCCAAATCGATACTCACCATATCTTTATCGATTTCAAGGCCTATGACAGCATCTATAGAGAAGAGCTTTATAGAGCCATGTCTAGTTTTGACATCCCTGCCAAACTTGTCCGTCTGTGCAGGCTGACGATGGAGAACGGTCGCTGCTCCACCAAGGTCGGTAATGACCTCACCGAGACCTTTGATGTCAAAAAAGGTTTTAGACAAGGTGACGCGCTGTCATGTGACTTCTTTAACATTGTACTTGAACGGGTTGTGCGGAACTCACAAGCCAACACCGGAGGCACAATCTATTACAAGTCTGTACAACTGCTTGCATACGCCGACGATATAGACATTATCGGAAGAACCCTGTCACCGGTGCGTTTGCAAGCATTGAGGCGGAAGCGGCCAAAATGCGTTTGGCGATAAACGAGTGCAAAACCAAGAATATGCTGTCAGCCAGAAGGGAAAGCCAACACCGACGAATTGGACAAAACGTCACAGTGGGCAGATATAACTTCGAGGTAGTAAGGGACCTTGTCTACCTTCGCTCTGCTATAAACTCTGAGAACAAAATCAGCGCAGAAATCAATCGAAGAATAACTCTTGCCAATCACTGTTTTTTTGGGCTTATAAGGCAATTCAACAGTAAAGCCCTATCTCGAACTACTAAGGAGACTCTGTATAAGACCTTGATCATCCCAGTCCTGCTTTACAGCGCTGAAACATGAACTTTATTAAAAGAGGATGAAGGTATTCTTGGTCGCTTCGAGAGAAAATTTGTTTGTAAGATTTTCGGTCCCGTTTGCGTTGACGGGTTTTGGAGGAGAAGATTCAATCACGAACTATATGAGCTGTACAGCGACATCGACCTAGTCAAAAAACTGCGTATTGGACGTCTGAGATGGCTAGGACATGTAGAGCGAATGGACACCAACGCTCTGGCCCGCAGAGTCTTCGAATCTAATCCCGAGGGACGACGCAGTAGAGGGAATCATCGCCGTAGGTGGCGCGCACAAGTTCAAGGGGACCTCGACCAACTTGGAGTGTGCAACTGCAGACAATTATCTAAAGACCGAGCTAAATGGAGAGGCTTGTTGGTTGAGGCCCAGGTTCACCTCGAGCTGTAGCGCCACCTAAGTAAGTAAGTACTAAGGCAGCAGCTGTGCGTAGGACTGGTCTTCTAGATTTAGGTCTCAAGTCTCTCAAGTCTAATCTAATTAATTTACTTAATTTAAATAAATTAAATAAACTATGATCCACATGGTGTTGTTAAGTTTTACATCTACTTTTGAAATACGAGTATGTGAGTTTTTCATCCAAACCAGGACACAGTATTCAGCTGCCGAATACACAAGCAGTAGAGCGAAGCGATGTAAAACTAGCTCCCTATGACGTCGTAGATTTCCAGCTTATTTTGTGAGACAGGCTCGGTGGCATAATGCGTGGGTTGTGAATCAGAAGGGTGCCGTTGAATTTAACTATTAATTTGTAAGATACCAATCTGGTATTCAAATGCAAACAGCGAAACTTCCGTCTTTGTCATGCTTGGACACAGACGCTATTCCCTAAAATATATATCTTACACTTTAAGGTCATTTTTCAAAATACTTTCAGTTATAGTCCGATGATTTGGTGTTGGGTGGCTAAAGCGATGTCATCGGCATATGAAAACTTTCGTGACACAGTTGGTGGCATATCTTAGGTATATAGATTGAAAAGTGTTGGTGCCAACACCGATCCTTGCGGTAATCCGTTGTTAAGTTTTTTCGTATCACTTTTAGCATCATTTAGGAAGACTTGGTGCTTCAGGTTTGACAGTATACCATATTACTCACCAGTTAAGCTATTTTGGGAGTTTATAGAGTACGCCATGTCTCCACGTCGTGTCATAACCTGTTGTGAGATCGACAAACGCTACTGATGTCTTGACAAGATTTTCAAACCTTGCTTTGATGTGTGTCGTTAAGGGGAGTACCTGATCGGAGCAGCTGCGACCAGTTCAAAAACCAACTTGTTCAATGGGAATATGCTCTTTTATAGTTGAACTGATTCCATTGAAAATGGCTCGTCCTTGTAGCTTATAACATGAACTCAGAAGAGCAATGAAGTAGAAGCTTTCGGGTTTATTTAGCGGTTTTCCAGGATTTAACAGAGCAATTATTATTTTTTGCTTAAACGATTTGGGAAGTTTTCTAGCTCTCTGCAGCAGGAATTCTAGATATATACGAGCATTATCGAAACCAGCTGCTCACAGAAGCCAAGGCTACAACTGTTCCATCGGTTGTCATTGAGTTGGAATACTGAAATGTGTTCTTAACCATATTTCCAGAGGTTGTAAATAAATAAATATAAATATTTGGCGCAACAGGTCTTTAATTGCATGGGCCTAGCTTCTCGCGACCACTCATGTTGTGTGCGTTATATTTTTCACACGAATGGAAGGGAGCTACAGTTAAGCGCCGTATCCGAAGGGCAATTTGGTTTGAGAAGCTTTTTCGAGACAACAATACTCAGACGTTCGCGAGAGGTGGGACCGTGAAAAACTTTTTGGTGTTTTCTGGCATTCGAACTTGGAACCTCACACGCAGTGATCCGACACACTAACCACTTACGCCACGGCGCCCAGGTGGTGATGACTGTTGAAATCACCAATATAAAGAGTGGGTTAGTTGTATGCACGCTAAACATCACTCGTCCGTAGTGAAACTGGAGGTTTGTAGATGTTAACGATGCTTTGACTAGCAACGTTCATGGTGACCGTATAGACGTTATCTTCAAGGTTCTCATCTACCAGGTGTACATTAGATAACTTATTTGGAACGAATTTGGCTGTCCCATAAATATGGTAATATGTTGCACCGATCAGAGAGTAGCCTTGAATATTACTCCGGGATTTAAGACTGATATGTGTAGCAGCGTGTGTTCCTTGGATGACAGCTACGTTGATACGGTTTTCTCTTAAAAGCTTGGACTGATATTCGTTTTTTGATTTGCTGTACCACCATGTACGTATATATGGGCGGAACTCTTTCTTAGTATTGTTGTGCGCCCAAATTAGAGGCCACACATGACACTCATTTCCACCATCAATCGACACTGCATTCGATCGACTGACCGAGTGACCATGTGTCATGATTCCAATTTCGTATGACCATTTCTATGCGTCATATGTCTTGCAGTGCAACCAGCGATCGACATTGCAATGATATATGCTTTTGTGTGACATAACAAAACACAATCAGGGTTATCGTGAATAAATTTTCCCTCGGAATTTTTCCCCCGAACAAAAATGAGGTACCTTCAAAAATAGGGAAAAAATTCATCGGGAAAAAATTAAATATCGCGATTGCGTTGAAAATTCTCTTGAATTGTCATTCATGATACCTATTTCTTTTCCACAGAATTATTTCCTCTTTTTTGGAGATACATATATAATTTTTGCTCGGGGGAAATATTCCGAGGGAAAATTTATTCACGATAACCCTGAATAGCACATACAATGCGACTGGTGACCGATATTGACATAATGACATAATGCGCGTGTGCCACTTAAGCGGTTTATTCCCCTCTGTGCTACCCAAAGAGGTCAATAATGGAAAACAACACAAGTGGGCTACCTAAGTCTGATAGTTCCCATAGTGGAGAGGTCACAAAGTAAGAAAAGCAGAGGCATGAGGAAAGTGAAGACGACGAATTAGGCAGTCTGATTTTGACTGCGTTAAGATGCAAACGAACGCAAAATGTTTCTGTGCTTCTCTCTCCTCCGGTATGATAGTACTTTGATCCCCGTTCGGAAAATAACAGTATGCACCACCCACAATGAAAAAAAAAAAAAATCATCAATTGTATTTCCATTTGCCAGATACGTTCCTCCCGCAGTATCTCAATCTTTATCAAACAATCTTTGGTGTCACTATCTTAGCGTAGTCTAGTAGAAGCTTATACAAGTTTTTCAACACCCTTAGCTTAGTCCTTATAGTCATTTCATGATGTTGTGCATACAACTTCGGTATGGTGTTACTTTTTTATCAATAACAATAAATAAGTTCACACCAACACCGCACACAAAAGCATCATAAACCAAAAGTTAATCTCAAAGTTATACACCGAGACATCTAGATGTATATTGAGTTAGCAAAAAGGCGGTTTGGGTCCCTATAACTTATTGTGGTTGCACAAAACAGATGAACAGTTTCCAGGAACATGGCAGCAACTAAAAACCCAACTCGGGTGGATTGAAGTGATTTGCACGAATTGGTCTCCTGTTTTTGGAATTGCAACCGTTAAACTTTCGTCGGCCAGTGGGTTTGTTCGACCTTAGTTTCGTTCCGTGTGAATGACATTGCCCCGTCGTTTGCAGGGTGAATGAAGCTGCCCTCTAATCAGGCTACGATTGCTTGTGAGGATTTTGATTCCAAAGGTAATTAGATTCATGTACACATGTACTTAGGTGATATTTTAACGACAAACTCTTCCTGTTCATACGTGTCTACAGATTCCACCCGCCTACTGAATGGTAATTAAAAATATATTCTTAGGTTCAAAACTTAGTACAGACTATCGTACAATGTACAAGAGAATCTCAGATAGAAATATAATCTGCTAAAATTACACCACAATTTTGAAAGGATTCTCGGAACCATGTCACGTTCTACGATAAGCAATTTTCTTTTCTAAAATCCTTCGCACCTTCTCATTCACTTTTCAAGCACTTTATGCAGTCAGTGTACATAGCCTGCAATCAGTGTTTGTTCTTGGAAAAGGTTATTTTCGTCCGTCATTGCCACACAGTTGACGAAAATATGAAAAGCGGTTCGTTCGATGAACATCAATTAAGGCACTAGGATATCACTAGGATGGCACGTGTTTGGCCCCCACACATCTATCATTATTAGCGTTACCAAAATATTGTCGTCTTTCATCGTCCTTTTTTTGTGGAAATGTGGAAGCCGCGCCAAGGTTGCCAGTCGTTCAGTGAACTTATGTCATTCCTTGAATCCTGTCAATTAGAAATTCATAACGAGGAGGATCCAGCAGATTAAAGACGCACATTCTGCTGTCTGGGTGATAGGTGAACGTGATTTGAATGCAAAGTTTGGAATTTGTTTGAAAATTTCTAGTAGAACGAGTCATCTTTTGATTAAACCCTTTCAATGATATTCGTGTGTAGGGGGAATTACGGTTCCGTAGTAGTAGGTAATTTGATAGTGAAACTGCAGAAAATTTTGCTTTTGTGAACTGCATTCTGGAGATATTTTTGGAAGGAATGCGAATACGAAAACAATGTTAAACATTTGCAGAAAAAGAGATCTAAGCCATTTTTGGAAAAAACACAATTTTGTACTAAATTGCCACGTAGCAGACCCATTGCCAGAGCTAGCATTGAGCATTTTAAGTACACGACCCTTGGGTGACTACCTATACTGCCGAGTAGTACCGAGGAGTTGCTAATGGCAATGAGACTTAGGGCCGGTTCAGAGTGCATACTTAAGGGAAATCTAAATGCATATGCAGACCAGCGCTGAAGCGTCATTCAAGTTT
Source organism: Brachypalpus laphriformis (assembly GCA_945910035.1). Lineage (NCBI taxonomy): Eukaryota > Metazoa > Arthropoda > Insecta > Diptera > Syrphidae > Brachypalpus > Brachypalpus laphriformis. The sequence goes on from OX246754.1 coordinate 288,587,788, forward strand.
CTTTTCGTTCCACGCTCGTTTCGATTCGATCTATCGTCAAATGTTTGGAAGTGATTATTGTGGGGTGGCTCAAGACCTTTGTTGAACAGCATTCAATAATTTGGAAGAAATCAATACGGCTGTCGAAAAACTAAAACCACCAACAAACTCTTGGGCGAATTCGCGAACGTGGTCAACGAGAGCCTAAAAAAAAATCATCACGTCTTGGTTATGTTCATCCATTTCAGTAAAGCATTCGTCGCATTAGACCATCATAAGCCGTTGGAAGCTGTTTACAGGGTAGGAGTAAGAGGAATACTCCCAAACTGGCTGTCAGATTACCTCACCAATCGACAAGTCAAAGCTAAAATTTCTGGAAGTTACGGTGAACCGAAGAGAAAAGAATACGGCGTACTACAGGGCTCGAAGCTAGGTCCACTATTGTTTATAATCTACACAAACGAACTGCTACGGGTCTTTACAAAAAGCCATCCCTTCGCGTACGCCGGTGCTACAGCGATTGTAGTAAAACAGTGATCCTTAGATACTGCGAGACGAATAATGCAGGCAGAATTCAACAAAGTTGAAAGATGGTGCCACGATTACGGCCTTGTCATAAATGCGTCGGAAACGTAATTGATGCATATCTATAGACTACACTATACAACAAACAACACTCACCCCTTGACCCCCGTAATGGTTCGCGAGACCATTGACAGGAAGCTGGTAACCGTTTCGGGTTTGACCTGGTCGGCTGCCGAGCGGGACAGGCCGACCACCAGACGCTCGAAAACTGACACCCTTCATGCCTGGCTCCAAAGGATGCCCTGATTTACCAGGTTTATGTCGTCTTGTCATCATGGGGTTTGCGCTTTGTTAGCCGTGACTGGATTGTATGGATGGGAAATAACAATTTAAGTTACCCCATCTGCACATCCCAGGTCCTCTGCCAGAGGGGCTGAAAATATTTTCTTGTGTCAATATTTATGTTGGGAAACTCACTTGGTGGGCGCCGTGGCGTAAGTGGTTAGTGTGTCGGATCACTACGCATGAGGTTCCAAGTTCGAATCCCAGAAAATACCAAAAAGTTTTTTCACGGTCCCACCTCTAGCGAGCGTCTGACAAACATCCTAGAGTATTGTTGTCATGAAAAAGCTTCTCAAATCGCCGTTCGGATTCGGCATTAAACTGTAGGTCCCTTCCATTCGTGTGAAAAATATAACGCACACAACATGAGTGGTTGCGAGAAGCTAGGCCCTGGCACTTTGAAGAGCTGTTGCGCCAAATATTTGTAAACTCGCTTGGCACTAATGAAAGCAAGCGTCAACGATCGAAATAAAAACGAGTCAATCGTGTAAATGGTCCGATTGCACGGTTTACGCTTTTTTTTTTAAATTGCGTCAATCGATATTTTGGTTGACGTTGACAAAATTGACGCTTTTAAGTCAATCGTGTAAATCGGGGGAAAAATCTATTTACGCTTCTATCAAAACTACATCAATCAGGCGTAAAACTATTGACACTAAATTTACACTTTCTCGTCAATCGTGTAATCCTAACTTTATCAAACGTAAAAACTCCTTAATCAGCACACGCGTCGATTATTGGAATGCAGTTGCAGTGGATTTGGATCATATCCGTCTGGCATATTCGCCAAGAATGCTGACGCTACTCTAAGACCCGAATTTTATGTGTTTTCCCATAAGGAATAGAAATGTAAACCTATAAATAGAACTGTAAGCGTAGTTGTACTTTATTTCATTTCATTTATTATTTCAGAGTATCTTTTTACAGTATACTAAACTCTTTTATAGCAAAAGTTAAGTTACAATAAATGGTATATAAAACAAACTAATACTTAAGGTAAATAATTGAATTAAGGAGCCTTAATTTCTAGGGTACGAGTCAAAATAATTATGTGGGTATAATTATTTATTCTGCCATTTTATATAATCTATTGATTAGAGATTTACATTTTTAAAGTTTTAAAATTAAGAAAATAAAATCAAATTTCATGGATTTAAGAATTTTCTGCCGAATACCTAAAGAGAACGCGTTGACAGAGCTGAGTTTCTCGGAGTTTTCTAATGTGTAAGGGTATAGAGTTCCATTGCCTAACAGCATAAACAAAGAGTTGGCGCTCTATTAAAATGCATGTGAATCTTGGTTGAATAAATATAAAAGACCGACTTGAATTAGGAAACGCTATTTTATCATAAAGATACGATGGTTCTTTCCTCATTATAATATTATTCAAAGCCTTTAATGTGTGGTAATTTATGTAAGCGTGTAAAGTGCAACCCAAGACGCCCTTCGTGTATCTGGACACATGATCAAAACGGTTAAGATTATAGACGTAACGAACTATGTTGTTAAATGCAACAGCAATTGTCTTTCCGACCACCTAACCGTTAACACGCATTATTTGTCTCTCTACCGCAATTTTTCCCAATTTTTTCTTTTTCTCGGTTGTTTTTTACCACTCGCTAGTCGACCTACTTTTCGTGCATTTTCTGCAATCTTCCTGATCAGCAGTTTTCGGCTTATTCACCCAAGTTGTGTCGCAATTTCAATTAGTGCCCTCAAGAACTATTTTTTTTTTTTTTGTTTATTTGTGTCTCGTTTCGTAATACTGACCTATCCCACTTTCCGCTTAATATGGCTAATATCTGTGGAAACGTAAATTGCCCAAGTGAAATGAGCAACGTGGAACTGATTAACTGCAGTGGCCTATGTGGCAAATTCTTTCACCCTTCATGCACCGGCTTATCAAAACGATCTGCGACTTATGTTAAAGATTATCTTAAGAACTTTGTTTTCTACTGCGATGAGTGCAAAGTGATCACCCTATCCCATGACTTGCTCGCGATCAAGTGTCAAAATGACTCTACGAATAACTTGCTTGCATTCCATAAAAACTTCTCTAAAAAGGTTTTCGAGCTTTCGTCCAAGTTCGATGATGTGATTAAGTGTGTCGAGGATCTTAACAAAACCGTTGAGTCCTCTGAACTTACACGAAAGCCATTGCTAAAAAACATTGAAAAACAATTAAAGCTTATCAGTGAAATCGACCAAAAACCACCTTGTGAAACTTTCAGCAAATTGAGTCATCTTGATGACCTTAAGCGAGAATTTTCATCTTACTCTCAAGCAATCAAATCGAGCATTTGTGAGAGTATCAACTCCCTGCGTTCCGACATCGAAGTCCATTTCCAAAGCCCATCCCTTGTAACTTCATCGTCTGCTGGCCAAGCCGATGCACTTTTTGCCGAGCTAGTAACTACGATGGAGAGTATCAGCAACCAAACACTATCTACTCAGCTTATCATCGGTGATATGGGTGAAGAAATACGGGTGATCAATAGCAAAATCGATGTCGTACAACCATCCTGTAAAGAATCGCACGTGCTTTACAACACATCCATACTCACTGAACACTGCTAATTCGCCTCCAAGGGTCCAACAACCGCCCGTTCAACCTGCCGCTCAAGTTATTTCAACTTCCGCTACCACCATACCCTCCACCGATGGATCACAGAGTCTCCCATCACCACCTCCCTCATTAAATGACTTGGAGCCTTTTGGACCCCATCCGATTGGAACGAAAGGCTTGAGAAATTAAAAAAAAGCAATCTCTCGACCTTTACCGTAAAAGTTACTTCTCGTCTCGTCGACCCCTCATGGCTACGAAACTTCTTTCACCAAAGATTTGGCATCACAATTACGGACTGCACAAAATCTCACCAGCAAATTCCAGTAAGTTTAGCACTTTTAAGTTCACGATGCCCTCAAGATACGACTGGTTATTTTCGGACCCCACTGACGAGCTTTCAATTTAGGTGATTTGTGCTTTAAAAAATGGATCGCCAAAACCAATGACACTAGCTCTAAACCTAAACCTAACACTAAGTCTAAGTCCAAGCCTAAGCCGAAATCTAATCACACTTCTAAGCCCTACTCTCAGTCAAATCCTGACCCTAACTGGAGTTTTAAAACTAACAGTTTTCCTATTTTTCCCCTCGAATAATCCAGTCTCTTTCTCTTCCTTCAGTTAATAGTCCCTCTAATGTTACTCCTCATCCTAAACGTAACCGCGTCTCTTTCAACCTAACACCTGCTTTCGCCACTTCGTCACAGCAAACTTCTTCCAACACTAAAACCAAGTATCCTAATTTTTCTCACTCGCATATTCTTAGCCCTAGACGATCTCCACCGTCATCCTCCGTTGGCAACCCAACCGACCCCATTAGCGCTTTCAACTCTATTAAAGCAGCTTCTCCCGACGCTCCATCTACCTTTTTGGATCCAATGCTTCCCCCTAAGATTAAACTAACTAAACAATGAGTTGATCAGAGCGATGATGGTCGTTACGTAATGTCTCGCTTGAGAGATCGTAAAATCTACGAGGATGTCCGTTTGTATCTTGCATACCTGCATAACAAACCTGATTCCATTTGTATCGATGGTAAAACAAAAACTAATGTAATGGTCTCAATCAACCAGGAAGGTTTTCCTTCTAATCCTAAGGATTTAAGGCAATTTTCATGAGTGCTTCAACATCTCACCCACTGATGTCTCTAACGATCTCTCTTAATTTGCTTCCTATGTTAGCTCAAAACGTCTTTCCCATCTTCAGAGATCGAGTACTGACTTTAAAAACTACTACCGCTCCTAACGACAAACGCATTTTCGCTCCAAATAGCTCAATGCCATGCCCTACTAGCGTAGATAATAGCACAGTTAAACACCTATCCGTTTACTATCAGAACGTACGCGGTTTACGCACGCAAACCTCCTCTGTATTCCTCAATTCGCAAAAGTTGTCCTACGATGTTTTCGCCCTTACTGAAACTAATCTCTCCTCCACCTACAATAGTAATGAGTTATTTACCCCTGAATTTTACGTTTTTGTTAGTTTTTAAGTTTTAGCTTAAAGTTCCTGCTTGCATTAAGCTTGGATAAAAAATAAAAGATTTCTTCTAGATTCCGAGCTATGACTGCAAAAAATCTGACATCCGTATATGATGAAAGGGATAATTAATGTTTTTGCCAAACGGAGTCTTATATTTTGTGGGGTATAGAGCTTTGTAAAGGAAAGATTTCGCAAACATCCATAAATTCTCCCTATAACTAGCTGTATAGGTGTACAGCTAAGTGTACTGTTGAACCAAATACCTAGGTTCTTGACCTTTTCCACATAAATTATTTCTTGGTTTCCAATGTGTAAAGGAGGAAAATAACTAAGGTCAAGCTCATTTTTGTAAACGACTAAGCATTTTTAGTTTGTCGGTCAGATTCAACCTCAAGTTATTTGCCTCGGACCAATGTAGGATACGATCAAGGTATTTGTTCAATAAATAAACACCGTTCTCGATCATGCCCAATTTGCAGCTGAGGCGAATCTGTGCATCATCCGCATACAAATCAATCGAAATCCAGTAATCCTAAAAATGATACTAAATCTGCATCCACAGCGCGTCTGAGTCCTTCAGTTACTTTTAGGAGCACAGATATGCAACTGTGGTTTTGTCTAAAGCGCGATTGGTTAACACATAAGAGATTATTGTTTTTTATGAAACTTAAGATCTGGCAATGCAAAAGATTTTCGAAAACCTTCGAGATAAAAGGAAGAATCGATATTGGCCTATATTCGGGTGGCGATAGACGTGTGGCAGGTTTTTTAACAACGGGGATAACTTTGGCAATTTTCCAGGAGCTGGGGAAGGTGGATGTCATGATTATAGTGTTGAATATGTGGGTGAGAGCAGGCAGAATATGCGGCAGTATCATTTTTATAAAGAGCGGGTGCATTTCAGCGAAGCTTATAGCTCTCGATTTAATCTTTAAAATACATCGGCTTCTTCAATTCTTTGAAGCTGAAAATAGCTGTTCGGGCGAGGACTGCTTGAGAGAACAGGAGAATCGATTGAGTAGGTTTGCAGATTAGGAGATCCAGATTGGACTTTTGCCAAGTCTGAGTTGAGAACGTCTGAGTTTAAGTTTTCAGGGTATTTTTCATTAACCCATTATGTCCCATTGGCAACTTTAGATGCCATGGTACAAAAGTACTTTTTATTCTTTAAAACAAAACACGACACACTGTTTTTCTTTGCTTAATACTTTTGCATATATTGTTCATATCCTTCAATCATGCTGCGGGAATTTCAAAAGCGAATTGCACCGTTAAGGTGCAATCTTTTTATTATACAATGTGGTGTTTTTTTATGCGTTGTTTTTTGCAACTATGATTTGCGGGAGATCAAAAAAAGTTGAATGTTGATCAAGTCATTGAGGAACTTGAAAGATTGGAAACTGTTGACTATTGGTGTGTTTTCGTGAGAACTATGCAAAGCAAAGTGAAAGCTTTTCCACAAAATGATTCTAAGTCAATCTGGTTAAAAACTTTTTTAATTGTTTGAAGATTGGTGAATGAATTGCATGCATCGCAACTCATTTTCGACTGAGAAAAAAAGTTAAAGTGGTTCCAAGTCACTTTGTGTTGTTATACTCGGTATTAAATCTTACTTCACTGAGAAGTGACGTTTCACCAAAACGCACCATATGTTGACCAACTGCCGATGATTTCTACAATTGCTTCGGAGGAAAGAGCTGATCAGCAGACTGATGAAGATTCAGACTGTTCCGACATTCAAGCGATTGGTGACGTCGACTGACTCCCTGCCCGCATATTAGTGTCTGAAGTTGAGGATGTGTCAGCGTCACAATCCACTGCTGCAAAAAAAAGCAAGAAAATTCAAGCATCTTCCAAAAAATGGTTCAAACGAAGTCCTGTTTTCAAAATCGTGAGCCCAAAAGAAGTTACGTATGAGCCAACAGCAGAATCACTTTTGAAAGAAAATGTAAAAACTCCAGCTGACGCATTTTTCGCATACTTTTCGGAAGAACTCGTAAGTGAAATTACTCTTCAAACAAACATACATATATGCTGGCCAAAAGGGAGCTCACAAATTTGGCGTGACACCCGAAGAAATCAAGGTATTACTTGGTATAGCCTTATTCAGGCGCTATCACACACTTCTTTAAAAAAAATGTACTGGAGTTCGAACAGTGATTGCGTTTGCCCCTTAGTTTCAAATGCAATACGTCGGAATAGATTTGATAGCATCTTTCGGTATTTACATTTCTCTGATAATTCAACCATGGATACATCTGATCGCCTATACAATTGCTTTTGATAAGCTCAATGCTTCTTTCAAAGTAATATAACCCAGTGGATATTTATCTATTGATGAAAGTATGATTCCATACTATGGACACCATGAAGCAAAACAATTCATAAAAGGGAAGCCCATACGTTTTGGCTTCAAACTTTGGTGCATAACCGATTTCAGTGGGTAGTCCTAGGGCTCCTGGAATATGCGTCTTGTTTGGCAGCCAAACAACTCTATTTCCACAATTTATTCACATCGGTCGCTTTACTAGAGGAACTGAGCAAACGTATCATAGGAGGAACCGCCGCATTGAGGGAAATTAGAGTAAACAGCAACATGAATTTATCAGACAAAAAAAAATTTTCGAAGGGAAAAAGAGGATCTTACATGTTAACTTCTTCTGGATATTTGTTGGCAGTCAGGTGGCTTGACAATGCAGTAGTTACAGTTTTAACAAACTGCATAACGCTAGAGCCTGGTAAAACAAGTAACAGATATTCCAGAGCTGATAAGAAGATCATACAGCTGAACGTTCCTGGACCGATTGCTGCTTACAATCAACACATGGGAGGTGTTGATATATGTGACCAATTTCTATCGACATACAGAACGCACATTAGAACAAAAAAAAATGGCGGTGGCCTTTCTTTGGATGGGCTTTTGATATATCTTGTGTTCAAGGATGGCTTCTATTTAGAAGACTTGGGAACAACATTTCCTTGCTGGAGTTTAGAAGGCAATGTGCTTTATATATCTTGCAAAGCTTTGCAGTACCAAAAAGTCGAACTAGACCCAGCTCTTTTACAGCACCTGATTCAGTTTTAGACTCCATCAGAGCAGACAGGAAGGATCATATTGTAACGAAGGGCGAATCCAGAAGCGAATACAGGCATTGTAATAAATGTTCAAAACGGACCACATTCCTCTGCAAAAAATGTTCCCTTGCATCCTTCAAAGTGTTTTGAGGATTATCATCCTCCGAAATCAATTGAATTAATTATTTACCATTTTTTTCAGATTCTTACATCAAAAATAAAACTTTTCAATACAATTCAGAAATATTTTTTTCTTTTCAAAAATATATTGTAAGCTCCCGTTGGCAACTAAAGCTGCCACCTCCCTACGGCCACACCCATTTTATATTTTCCAGGTTAAGTGTAAGAGTATAACAAATACATTATATGACAAAAGTTCACTTAAAAAAATGTTTAGTTTTCACACAGGGGAATTTTGGGATCTAATGGGTTAATGCGACCGACGGCAAGTTGTCGAATGTTTTTCCAAAGCGTTTTAGTTGGTAATTTTTTATTAAGCCGATTTGAGTACTCTTGGATTTTAGATTCCCTAATTTTTATGCATACCTTGTTTCGGGCCACACGAAAAGAATTGAGAAGCTTTGGTAACCTGAAATGTTTCCAGTGTTTCTAGGCCAAATCTCGTTGCTTAATCAGTTCCAGAAATTCTTTAGTGAACCACGAATTATGCTGATTTTTGACTACCGTGGTTTTTAATTTGACGTGAGTATCGAGTTATGTAGGAAAGTTACTTGGTCATCAGCGGAATTCATAAAATAGAGTTGTTGGCAGTAAATCTGGTGAATGTCCTCTTCCAGCTGAACCAAGTCAATATTTTTAAAATCACGATACTCGTATGTAATGGGTAATGTTCGCGGAACAATATTGAACGTCGCAAAAATTAGGTCGTGCTTTGAAAAAGCGGATGCTAATAGTTGTAGACATTTTTCCATATTACTGCTAAAGAAAAGATTTAGTTTGGCAATAAAATAAGCGAGACAATAATTGTCTCTAAAAAAAATATTTTTTTTATTTGTTTTTGTAATTAGACGTGAACTTAGAACCTTATACCTTAATTTAAATCTAATGTTTCCTCTTCTAAAATTTGTAAATTCGAAACTGAAATTCACTTATAAGTAACTACCGATTCTTGTACGTATTGTATCTTAAATTTTTTTCCTTAAGCCAATCACAGAATATAAGATTAATCTTAATGTGATTTATCATAAATATAAGTATCAAATATCAAATATCAAATTAACGTAATTTAATTTCTGGGACCGTGAAAAAACTTTTTGGTGTTTTTTGGAATTCGAACTTGGAACCTCACGTGCAGTCGTCCGACACACTAACCACTTACGCCACGGCGCGCCCACACTCGTCGTTTTCGTTGGCACATTTTTATATGATTAGCACAATCGACGACTGATTTTGATAAAACCACTGAAACACGTAGATTTATCGAATATCATGATAAATTTACCGCATTCAATACTTCACGAACGCCAAATGAAAACTGTCGAAACTAACTTATACCAAAATAGTGGCCTGACAAAGTGTAGCATATCTTTCCGTAGAACACCCTGCACTATCTAGTTTCTGACATTCAAAATTTGAATTACTTCTTTCAACAAGAGTACACATTGATTCTGTGCTACTCCAAAATAGGACATCTTTCAAAGAAATGGTATATCTCTCACACAAAGAAGGCAAAAGTTGTAAGTCGTTCCTCTGTCTGTAGGTCAATGTGGGTGCTTCCCCCTGAATTTGATTAATACACTTATTTATGGGTGGTGCGCTTTTCATTGAAATATCATAGTTGCTTTCCTTCAAAGTGTAGCTAAGGATCCTCTAGATACTATGACTTTCAGAATGGAACCAAGACGGATCCTTTACACAGAATACTTCCTACCGCTGCACTCCAGTCATATCTGTCTTCTCAATGCAGTGACAATTTTGTATACTGAACTCCCATGTTTAGAAAGCTTCCCACTTAATAGATGAACGATGATTTGAATGCTTTTAGATTTTATTTTCCACGTGCGGCGGCATATACTCCTATACTCGTATATGTTGGTATGCTCGCTGCCAATTTAAAAAGTTTCTTAAAGAAATGTCTTTGCAGTAACTCGGAGCCCATTTTACCCAATAATTTTTCCAGAAATTCGTGACACACCAAGATTTGATTGTAGCATTCCTATTAAATTTAAGTAACTCCTTATTATTCAGCTTTAAATACAAACAAAATGATAGAGGGTTAGGTAGCTACTTCTCGGCAGTCTGCTTCTCAAGCGTATGCATCATATTAATGTCATGGTATTCAATTTCTTGTAGCAGAGCATCGAATCAATGTACGTACGCTCGCTTGGGTGATTCTGTTACTCCGTTCGTCCTTTGCTGCGAAACATCAATTTAAAATAAATTGGCTTAAAAATACATACATATTCATGCTCTTTCCTTATTCTTGACTTTATAACAGCGCGCCGTGGCGGATCCATGTCATCACATTTTAAATTTAAATGGAAAAAAAAGAGAAGAAGCTGAATCATCTCTCGTTGCCTGGGGCTGAGTGAAATACATACGCAGCTCTCTCGTGGACCCTACTCTTACACTTCAAAGGCATCACGCTCACCTAACATTTGTTCTTTGTCCTTAGAAGGGAAAAAAAAAAAACATCAAAAACCAACAAACTGGCAGAATAAGTTCAAAAGCAGATCCCATCATTTCATCTTCGGCGAATCCGTATCAAACATGACCTATTGAAGCTATACGTATAAGTTCTCCGGCAGTGGCGTTATTAGTGAATCGTCCTTCGTCCTCTTAAATCAGAAATTTTGCGTGCATCACCAGAGGAGTTGGTATGCTCGCGCCCCAGGTGTGAATCATCTGAAGGAAAACATTAAGACGTGCTCTTGCCGCCTTTCCATATCCTGGTAGCAACGTGCTGCCACTGCGAGGATAATTGTTGTGGCTATGAAAGGATAATGTTGTCTAAACCTAATTACAGGTAGCATTGGGTAACTTAGTGTGCTGCTGCTGCCGATGCTGTCACAAGTGACTTCTTGTACATATAGTTCGCACTTGTACGCCGTCTGGTTAATTGCGATAGGACATGAACAAATGGAATAGGGTCGGCATGGTTCGGCTGGAATAGGTGGCGGCTGCCTGGTCACCTGTTGAGAAATGTGTGTTTTGTTTTAATTACCCTGAAAAGGAGTGTTTATGCAATGAATTTGCGGTGAAATTTACATTTTTATGATTCCCGTGCGGTGCCGGTGCTGTTTTGTTTCACTTGGCAATAATTTTCGTTCACAACGAGAGACAATTTGTTTTATTACCCAAGGAGATTTCATTTTTATGATGGTGTTGATGTGGATGACGTTGACTTAATGGTTCACTTGTGGGTCATTAGTTGAGTTAATTTCCTTCCTTTTTTTTTTTGTTTTACCAAATATTTACATTTTTTTCCTATAAGGAAGATCTTAGTAGTATAAGGGTAAACTCTTAGGATTATTGCGGGTGTAAGTGACTTTATTTACGTAAAGAATAGATCGTGTGATTGTTGGAGTGTGAAACGGAAGTAATTTGGGTTACACTCATCGTAATTGGTATAAAAACTAATGATTTATCAAGGCAAGGACTTGGGCTGAGTTTAACATTACTTATAAGTAATGGCTATCGATTTCTAACACACATTTCATGCGCCTTTCAAAAAAACGTCTATTATGAAGTTCGCCGTGGAGTAGTGGGTAGTGTGTCGGAACACTGCGCCTGATGATCAATGTTCGAATTCCAGAAAACACCAAAGGTTTTTTCACGGTCTCACTTCTCACGAAAGTTTGACAAACACCCGAGAGTATTGTTGTCAAGAATAAGCTTCTCACAAACAAAATGAAAATTGCCCTTTGGATACGACATAAAACTGTAGGTCCGTTCCATTCGTGGGAAAAATATAACGTTCACAACATGAGTGGTTGCGAGAAGCTAGACCCAGGCACTTGAAGAGCTGTTGCGTCAAATATTAATTATTATTAATGACAAAGATTTGGTACAACAAACGATAGGAATACATCCCGAAGATTTTTTCAACAATTCCGGGGTTACATCATCTATAACTCAAGTAGGTAAAGAAATTACCATAAGATTAGAAGTGATTTTGAACGCATTATCATCTACTCGTACTTACTTACTTACTTAAGTGGCGCTACAGTTCGGGGTGAACCTGGGCCTCTCCATTTAGCTCGGCATTTAGCGAAATGCCTCCAGTTGCGCACTTCAAGTTGATCGAGGTCCCTTTGAACTTGTGCGCGCGACCTACGGCAAGGAGGTCTTCTGCTGCGTTGTCCCTCCCGGTTAGATTTAAAGACTCTGCGGGCCGGAGCGTTGGTGTCCATTCGCTCTACATGTCCTAGCCATCTCAGACGTCCAATACGCAGTTTTTTGACTAGGTCGATGTCGCTGTACAGCTCGTATAGTTTGTGATTGAATCTTCTCCATCAAAACCCGTCAACGCAAACGGGACCGAAAATCTTACGAAGAACTTTTCTCTCGAGGCGACCAAGGATATCTTCATCCTCTTTCAATAATGTCCATGTTTCAGCGCCATAAAGCAGGACTAAGATGATCAGGGTCTTATACAGAGTCTCCTTAGTTGTTCGAGATAGGGCTTTACTGTTGAATTGCCTTATAAGCCTAAAAAAACAGCGATTGGCAAGAGTTATTCTTCGATTGATTTCTGCGCTGATCGTGTTTTTTGAGTTTATAGCAGAATCAAAGTCCCTTACTACCTCAAAGTTATAGCTGCCCACTGTGACATTTTGTCCAATTCGTCGGTGTTGGTTTTCCCTTCTTGTTGATAGCATATACTTGGTTTTGCCCTCGTTTATCGCTAAACCCATTTTGGCCGTTTCTGCCTCAATGCTTGCAAACGCAGCGGTGACAGCCCGCTGAGTTCTTCCAATAATAACAATATCGTCTGCGTATGCAAGCAGTTGTACAGACTTGTAATAGATTGTGCCGCCGGTGTTGGCTTGTGAGTTCCGCACAATCCGTTCAAGTACAATGTTAAAGAAGTCACATGACAGCGCATCGCCTTGCCTAAAAGTTTTTTGACATCGAAGGTCTCGGTGAGGTCATTACCGACCTTGATGGAGCAGTGATCGTTCTCCATCGTCATCCTGCACAGACGGACAAGCTTGGCAGGGATGTCAAAATTAGACATGGCTCTATAAAGCTCTTCTCTATAGATGTTGTCATAGGCGGCCTTGAAATCGATAAAGAGATGGTGAGTATCGATTTGGAATTCTTGGGTTTTCTCCAGGATCTGCCGAAGTGTGAAAATTTGATCGATGGTGGACTTTCCTGGCCTGAAACCGCACTGATAGGGTCGAATCAGGTTGTTCATAAAATTCACAATATCGCAGAAAAGATCTTGTATGCGATGCTTCTATAATTGGCGTAGTTGAGGGGGTCTCCTTTTTTGTGGATCGGGCAAACGATGCTAAGATTCCATTCATCAGGCATACGCTCGTCTGACCACATCTTAGAGATAAGTTAGTGTATGCACTCTACCAAATCATCACCAGCTGCCTTAAAAAGGGGGCGCCGTGGCATAAGTGGTTAGTGTGTCGGATCACTACGCATGAGGTTCCAATTTCGAATCCCAGAAAATACCAACAAGTTTTTTTCACGGTCCCACCTCTCGCGAGCGTCTGACAAACATCCGAGAGTATTGTTGTCACTAAAAAGCTTCTCAAATCGACGTTCGGATTCGGCAGAAATAACGCGAGGCATTCTGTTTTGCTGAAGCGAAGCAGCTATATATATAATATATATAAAAAATGCTTTCGTTTTAGGGTTCTATGAAACGCCTAGGGATTGGTGATGGTGTAGGTGGAACGTCATCGATTATCACGTTATTGGTTCATTCTTCAAATCCTGATGTTAGCAAACATTTATTTATTTATTTCTCATGAAATATAAGTATAAAAGTATAAAAGTAAGTCCGCTCAATTGCGAAAGCTATGTCAACACTACTGCGAAGGCATAAAACTGGCAGTAGGTTGATTATATGGCTGGAAAAATTGTCCGCTCTGTTGAATGATTGATGCCTATAACATCAGGTATTCGAAAAAAAAAAACGGTGAATCAGAAGCAAATGCAAAATAACAAAACAAATCTCCCCAGTTATCAGGACACTATACCTGGGATTAATAATAATAGATAATTTGTTTTTTTTTTTTTTTCTAATAGATAATTTGTTTTTTTTATAGATAGATACATTTTATTGAACAAATTATAAATTGAAATACAAATTTATACAAATTATTGACGTTGGCTATTGCCGTCGGCTAGAAAGGGAGAAAAATAAATGTTATAATAATGAACTAATAGAAAGTCTGATTAAATCTCATTTCAGGATTATACATCTATAGCATTTGCATTTTAAATTCATCTGTTTGAATGTTATATAGGTTATATAGTTTTAAAAGGCCTCATTTAAAATTTGTGAGCGGTATCTCAAAGAGAGCTTCATGAAACTGAACAACTTATTCCAATCATGTCCATTCAGTATCTCCACGACCTCGTTAGCAGTTAAAAGGTTTCTTCCCAAATGATTTCGTCTGATCTCCTTTAGAATTGGGCAGGTGTCTATGAAGTGGCGAACGTCTTCTGTGACTCAAAGGTTGCATAGAGTTTAATCGGGAGATCGGTCGATGAAATACAATAGTTCTTGTCCTTAAGGTCATGCTGAAGAAATCGATACAAATTCCTTGTAGCGCTCTGCTTTGTATTATCAGTAAAATTCCCGAACGTGTTAAGTTTAATTTTGACCAGAAGTGCTTGAAAAGCATCTTTCCGTAATGACGTACTGCTCTCCAATAGAGGAACGTTGTGTAAACTTCCCAGCCTTTCCCATTCCCTGAAAAACTGAAGTTTTCGCTGTAGTAAGTGACGTACAACAATGTTACGAAGCCGTTGACCAGGTAAGGCTATTGCCTTCATTATATAACTAAAATGTAAGCTAAGGATAAATAAATATAAAGGTGGTAGTCCAGTTTCAAGATGTATCATGTAGGTGGGAGTGCGTTCTGGCAATCTGAAGATTTTTTTTATGAAAATCTTAGTAACTTCTCTACTTCTTCATATTGACAAATTTACTCTGCACTAGGGGTGATATTTTTCTTGCTCAGGAACCCCCTCCAGTTACAGTTGATGGCTGTTTTTGCTTCCTTTAGTTTCATTTGAAGGTGCTTCTTAAACGACAGATTCGGTATGATTAGGACCCCGGGGTACTTATATACCTTGACCATCTCCAGTTCAACACTTCCCCAGATCCAATTCTCCTCTCTAGCTTATCTTCCTGAGCCGTTCCGGAAAACCATTATTTTCGATTTTTCTATATTCACCTCCAGATTCCACAGATGGCAGTACTGTAACAACTTGTTTATCATGTTTGGGGTGTCTGCCAGAATGACTATATCGTCAGCATATAATATAACTTTGATGGAGATTCTATTAAATAAGATCCCTCCGATCAGAAAAGTCATAAGGTCGTCCAAAAAAATTGAGAAAAGGAGTGGACTGAGTAGACATCCCTGCTTAACGCCCGTTTTTGATTGAAACCACTTCGACAGTTCAATCCCATTCCATACGGCAGTTGAGTTCTCGTTATAAAGGCTTTTTATTACCCTTAGCAATTTTGAGGATAATCCCAGTTTGCTCAGCTTGTAGAAGAGGGCGTTTCTATGGACGGAGTCGAAAGCGGCTCTTAAATCAACGCAGAATGCGTACAACTTCGTATCCCTGTCCATATACGTCCTTGCAATGCTGGTTAATGTAAAAATGTTGTCCATCGTTGAGTATTCCTTTCGAAATCCAGCCTGGAACTCGCTTATCAAGTGGTTTTTCCGTGTCCAATCTGTCAGACGTTCCAAGATGACACCCGTAAAGATTTGCGTTACAGAATTCAAAAGCGATATACCACGGTAGTTATTTGGGTTGTTGGTGTCTCCTTTTTTAAACAGAGGTAAAATTATGCTCTTACGGAAGCCTGCCGGCACTTCGCCCGTGTTCAATATAGAATTATATACGTCCAGAAGTTTTTCCAGAAACTCTTCCGTTGCATATTTGAAAAATTCATAAGTAACACAATCCTCTCCTGGTGCCTTGTTTAGACTGCAACGATGCATCACCGAGGTGACTTCTTGGACTGTGATTATACGGTCCAGAGCATCATTTTCGAGAAGTGCAGAGCGTCATTTTCGAGAGTTTGAAACCTATTATCTGAGTTACAAAGCCGATCTTTCTCTCGCTCTCTCTGTCTACCTTTTCTGATATCTTAAGTCTGTATGAAATATTTTAAGGGTACTTATCGCCCATACATACGTTGTAGTTTATCAACTTCTTCATATTCTCGATATCTCCGCACTTGCGCGCAATAATTCATTATTGACTTAGACCCAGTTTCATAAACTACCTTGTGGAATGGGATATAGTTTTGTCCCTTATTAAATTAGCCCATGTCGTGGCAGTTTGGGATATACATATATTGTCAATGTTATATAGCTTACTCGTAATTTATTACATAGTGAGGTTGCTCTTCAAGACAGCGTACGCCACTACCTCTATCACTCACAAAACCTTATTTAGCTATTTCGATCTTTAGCTAGTTTCGTGGGAACATTTAGTTAATGTCTCTTGGTTTCCCGATTGAATACAAATGTTCGTGGCTACCTCTATTTCATTGCATAACGAGTGTAGTTCGTATTTCAGTCTTTTTATCAACAACATGAAGAAGGGGCTGAAAATAAAGCGATTCTAAATGTTGATTCCTTCATCTTTTAGAAAATTCTATTTAAAATTGTCGATACTGTTAAACCGACTATCCCCTTTCTAATTTAACATCCGCAACGAAAAACTGAGAACCGTTTCGAAAATAAAACTCACCACTTCTCCTGAATATTGTTTCTCCTTTTTGGGTAGATAGTTGTGTGTTGCTAACATTTTGTTGTTCCTAAAAGTACATATGGGTGCCTCTGGAAAATTATAAAAAATTCTCTTTGGTTCAAACAATCTATTTTCTTTGAACATTGCTCACGTTTTATTATTCCATTTTCTTGGAAATTTTATCCCTACAACGTTTCTACCTCAGAAATTTCGAAACTGAAATTCCCTTTAAGCTTTTTCGAAGATGCTCTCTCCCGACCTGATTGTTCCCTCTCAAAGCACAACCACTACAATGAGCATTGGACTAGGAACCAAGTACACATTTTTGTATTTCTCAGCCGTTTCATTCCAAAATGGTCTCACATCTATACACTCCTAGAGTACCTCCAAGAACCATCAGAAAGACTATGACTTTTTTCATGAAATGGTTAAATTGTTTCAAGTTAAGCACTCAACACCAGGAAGTATAGAAAAGAGTGCCGCTTTAACCCGAAGCGCAAAAATTTCAAGAGTCGTGATTTTTCATGAAAATAATTCAGTTTATGACTGCAACCGCAATTTAGAATAAAAAAAAAAATAAAAAATTACAGCATAAAGTTCAAATATGATATCCTTTTTGAATGCTAAAATCCGAGTCTCGCACACAAATGGCCCGAAAACTTTGGCACAGCTAAATGACATTCCGGGCGAAACTTTTTCCCACATAAACCTATGCTGCCGGAGAAAAAGTTTCGTTTTACCAGTTAAACAATCCCCAGAAATTATACTCAATCTGGCATGAAATTTAAATTTCAACGATACCATTGTACGTACATCCTGAAGTGATAATGACTGTTGAGATACACTTTCCTTGGTGCTTGCCATAGTCGTTGTCGACGTCTGGTATGCCATTGTGCACACAATAGAATTTCCATAACACATTTAAAAATTCATTGACAAATTTTTGAAATGAACAACATTTTACGAACTTTTATTTCCATCAGAGGGATATGATGGGAAACAGGAAGGACATCCATGCTGAGTTGTGCTGGGGAAAAGTTTTACGTCGTACCCCCAACGACGCCACCTCACAGACAG
This sequence comes from Brachypalpus laphriformis, assembly GCA_945910035.1. Taxonomy (NCBI): domain Eukaryota; kingdom Metazoa; phylum Arthropoda; class Insecta; order Diptera; family Syrphidae; genus Brachypalpus; species Brachypalpus laphriformis. The sequence continues at coordinate 288,605,759 of OX246754.1, forward strand.
CGATACATTATTTAACTGTGATTCATTTGCGGCTGTATCCTGTTTCAATGAGGACGATTTTTTCCTGCGGCATGATTTATAATGTGTAATCAGAAAATGAGTAATTTAAGGCGCTTTTAGTATGATGAAAGGGTGGTAGTCTGCTACTGGGAAATCCTGCAACCTATTGCACGGGTTTTGAAGTTATTTTTAAACGGAATGTGAGACGATGTGACATTTTGCATGAACGTTATACCTGCTTGTGTGTGGTATTGAATTGTAAAGTACTTACAAACCTTTTAAAGGCAATGTAGTCGATGTATACTGTTGAATGTCTCATGATTTTGTCTTGGAAACAACTGATATCTAAGTATATACGTACGTCATCAAGGCCCCAAAGAGAAGTTTATAGAACTTTCGTAAAACGTCAAAAGTGTACAGATTAGGGAAATGATGTTAAGCATTGTACCCGTCACGCTATACACATACTCTTGGGTGTTAATGGAGTTCAGTATACACTCGGTTTTGATAAATAGTGGGCGACAATAAGCGTACAAAAAAGGTATATTAAGTGATTTTACATGCAGAATCATTTTTGGCCACCTGTCCAGAAAAAGTAAAAAATTCAGAGACATTTGGATATATTGACCACATCCAGGATGGCGGACATCAAGCCAGTGTTCACGGAGAGTTATGTGACTTGGTCAGCCTTTCACGATTTGTTCGTGTCATTCATTCGAATTTATGCTACGAAGCTATTAGGCAACAATAGCTCGATTCAGTCAAAGACCTTGATTGACTTGTAGGTGCTCTCTGAATATAGAGATGTGGTTGGGCTAGGCTAAGTACATGGTTGCCTTGTGACAATAGAGTCATTGCTCCATTCCATTGTGCTCATTGAACTTAACCCTGGAAACCCTTTAAAAAAATATAACCGCTGTGTTAGAACCACGCAGACAGTGATATGAATCTCAGGAGGTCTGTCCCTGTGGCGAACACTGCCATTTGCAGAGAGCGGTACATCATCCAGTTTGGAAAAGAAGTAACTCATTCTTCTGACGGATAGGGCAGGACAATCACACAACAAATGCGAAAAGATTCAATTTCTCCCTTGTCCCTGCAGTTTCTGCAATATTCGTTGTGCTGTACACCGAGGCGTACCGCATGAATACCAATGGCACAGTGCCCAGTAATTATGCCGGAGATGACCCGTGTGCTATGGCGACTAGGTTTCTCGAAAGAAAGGGATTTCTTCTTGCTAATGGCCGGCGATATCGTTCTAGCTGTTGCACATGGTTTCAAATAAACTCAGAGTCGATTATTTCGACCGGTAGCTTTTTCTTTTTTTTTCTTCCTTAAGAAAGTAATTGAGATCACTTCAAAACGGCGAGCCTGTGATGTGTGCAGCGTTGACCCCTTTCTTGCTAGCTCATCAGCCCTTTCGTTTCCTTTCCCTGGTACCTAGCGGAGAGTCACCGCATTGGCTCTAGGTATCTCGTTTAAAATTGTTTTCCAGATCACCACAAGCCTCGTTCTAATAACAGCAGAGTCCAGAGCCATAATGGCTACCTGGCTGCTTCATAGACATAGACATAGATAGATAGATTTATCGACGATATTACTTGTGCGTATAATTTCCGCGGCCTGTATAATGGATGTGATTTGGGCCTGAAAGACGCTGCAATCGTCATTTGGATGGCTTATTCTTAGAGCTTCACAATAAACTCCGGCTCCCGTGCCGACGTCCATTTTAGAACCATCGCTGTAGAAGGGCAGTGGTTCCTCTTTGTTTATGGTTCTTCGGTTTTTCCAGTATATTCTGTTTAATTTTTATAATGAATATTCTTTGAAATGCTAGCATTGGGTTTATGTAATCAGTTTCGGTCAATTCGTTATTATCATCCATCAGGATAATGAGAAGGCTTGGCTGTAAAATGTTGGTAACCATAGTGGGCCTTCCCTCAGCCTTACTGCGGTTTTGGCCACCTGATTGCTGCAGTATAGATCAAGTGGACTGAAACCGAGAATGGTTTTCATTACCGCCGCTGGGGTTGTCCTTGTTGATCCCATGATTCCAATGTATGCTATCCCCTGGATTTTAATGAGTTTGAAAATCTGGTATGAAGCCTCACGTATTGCTGAATGTCTTCATGCAAGAGTAGAAGGCTACACACTAGAAGGCCTTCTTGCTTAATTTAGAATCCAAAATTACGCCTTGGTATTGTGCTGTACTTGACATATCCAGTTCAGCACCACCGATATTTGCGAGTCTGAAGGTAGAAATCATTCCCTTCTTAGTGAAGAGTACTCCCAGCCTTCTGATACTGACCCAATTATCCACTAGTTAAGTTAAGTATTCCACGTAGGACCGGAGAAAATTTCCTTGAAGCCAGAATGACCACTTCATCAGCATAGGCCGTCGCGTTCAGGCGGTTTTCCTTCAGTATTACCAAGATGTCATCCACTGCAAGTAGTCATATTAGGGAGAGGGAACTCCGCCTTCGAGGGTTTCTCTGCAAACCCTCTTTGGAATGGAAGATTTCCCACAGAGATGTGGTACTCATTTGAAACGCAACAGCTTTGGGAAGAGAATGTAGGATGCATGCGGGATAGTAAGGAACTGAAGACGTTTGCTGGTATATGACAATTTTTGGGAATCAGGGTAAAAACGTTTGAGATTGTCAACCATACCAGGCCTAAGCATTATCAGATATGAAGTGTGTTACACTTATATGCTGAATCCGCCAAATTTTTCAGCAAGGCTTGCAGCACGCTATCTGCAAATACAGTTCTATCCTTAAGATGAGCAACCCAGATCGTTGCCTATGCCTATCCAGATTAGATCCTTGTAAGACTCTCCAGCACTTCTCAAAACAGCGTTTAGGCAGTCGTCTACTTTCATAATACACCATTTAGTGCACTGTTCACATCTACCTTTCTTCAAATACTGCACTATCACACTCTGTTCTTCATAGTCGGTCTAATCCATACAGTCAATCCAACAACCTTGTAGTCCCGACTATGACCACTGATGATCCAAATTGCTTCCCACCTCAACCAGAGTGTCTTTCAACTAGCTCAACTAGCAATATGCTCTGCTCCATATCGCGAGCCAATACGCGGGTTTTACAATACTTAAAGTCAGGACAACATCAAAGGAGATACATACATATGTATGTATGTCAAAGTAGTGCACTTAAAGTGAAAATCCGCGTACGTCAAGGTATCCTGATATGGAATGGATAGCACTGCCGTTATGGTTCTTATCCCTTTTTAAGAACCATGGAGGTCCACATCAACAACTAGCTGCCTAGGCACTTCCTTAACTGAAATCTGCCAGTGGAAAAGTCAAAGCATCTTGAGGACTTTTTGTTAGCAGACTCCCGCTTCCACAAGACAGGCATTAGCGTTGTTAGGTAGCAACGTCCTGGCGAATTTTTTTTGAACAAGTATTATTATTATTATTATTATTATTATTAGAGTTTACCACATCTCAGCACGTGTGCCGGAGATAACATATCCCGGGTATCTTATACCAAAGGGATTATGCTCTGCTGGAGCGTAGTCCAGGTTCTACGCCCTTACAATTTTATTGTTACACTATTTGTTACAATTGCAGGAACTTTCTGACGATATTACATGTATCCAACAGCACCGCCTTCTGAATTTCTGCCATCAGCTTTTCCAAATTATGCTTCTTGAGATTGGCGATAAGATGTTTCGGTACCAATCCCGTCGTCCCGTCGTCCCGCCCTCTCGGCTCGATACATTGTTCCAATTTCGATTGCCAGTGCAGTATATTTCGAAATCTTTGTGGAGTACGTACTTTGTCGATTCCGGTTTAGCGTTACTGCGACATCAAAGATTTCAATTTTTTTGTTGGCTTTGTCAAATAGAATTATATCTGGCCTATTCGCTGAAATATGTTGGTCCGTGGTTACAGATCTATCCCAGTATAGCTTGGTGGTGTCGTTTTCAAGCACAGGTAGTGGGTGGTACTTGTAGTAAGGTATATGCTGCAGGATGAGACCATTGTTCAGCGCTAGTTGTTGGTGGATCACTTTAGCGACGTTGTTATGCCTGAACGTATAGTCATGCGAAGCAAGTGCGCTGCATCCTGATATAATATGGTCAATTGTTTCACCACACCCTCCACATCGCCGGCATCTATCTTCCACTGTTTCCTTTAAGATGAACTTACGGTGATTTTTGGTGGCAATAACTTTGTCCTGGATGGCCATTATGAATCCTTCGGTCTCGGAGAACAGCTTTCCCTGTATGAGCCATAAGTTCGAGGCCTGTTGATCAATGTATTCCATGTCAAGGTCATGGGGATGTCCTCCGTGTAAGGAGGACTTCCATGCTACGATAAGTTCACTTGCAGTTTTGGCATTTGCAGGGGAAGGGAACGTGTTTGATTTTAGATGCAGGGGAGTATAACCATCATCAACTAATGCAATCGCGTTCAGTAGAGGTGACTGGCTGCTTTGGAAGTACTGACGAAGATTAAGATTCTGCTGCTGATGTAGTTGCTTGATACCTAGTATCCCCCTTCCACCCACCTTGCGAGGCAATGATGTTCTTTCTATTGCACTGTGTGGATGTTGGCTATTGAATCTTGACAGCGATGTACGAATCAGCATCTCCAGATTTCCGATATCAGTGGGCGACCATTTGATAACTCCGAAGGAGTAGGTTAATAGGGGTATAGCCCAGGTGTTGATGGCTTTGCATTTGTTGCCCCCATTGAGGTTGGATTTCAAGATAGCCTTTAACCGTGACTTGAATTGAAGGGTAAGACTTCTTTTGATGGAAACATGGTTAATTCCCTTGAGTTGAAGGAAACCTAGATATTTGTATGATTCACCATGCTGCATTTCTTCGATCACCTGGTTATGGTCTATTGGGCACCCTTCTTCCTTAGCATCTACATTTCCTCTTATTAGGTGGATTATTTTACATTTTTCCAAACCAAATTCCATCTGGATGTCCCTGCTAAAGCTGCTGACTACCTCTAATATTCGGTGTAATTTTTCTCTTTTGTTAGTGTAGAGTTTTAAATCATCGACATATAAGAGATGGTTAAGTGTATAGTCGAAAGTATCAGTTTTAATGCAAAATCCGGACTTCATTTTGGCTAGCAGTCTGCTGAGGGGGTTAAGTCCCAAGCAAAACCAAAGAGGGCTGAGAGCATCTCCTTGAAAGATTCTTCTTCTTATGGGTATGGCTTTCCCTGTGGTTCCTTTTTGCCATAACCTGGTGTTCCATTTCTCCATCAGCGATTTCAAGCAGCTAACTATAAAAGGATCGATTTTGTACATTTTGAGCACTTTAATAAGCTACCAATGCGGCATGGAATCAAATGCCTTTTTATTATTATTATTATTATTATTATTATTATTATTATTTATTTCCATTTTAAAAGAACAATATTATTTCTTATATCTAAGTTATTACAAATTCAATTTCAAATTTTTAATTAAAATAACTTAAATATCGTTTAACTACGAATTTTGCAATCATTTTCGATTGGGTGAAATGGTATCTAGTACACACTTTGTGGCATAAAATACCAGTGGTAAGTGCATTAAACTAAAACTTTGTTTTAAAATATTGTGAAAAGCCGCGCCGAGAGAGTAATAAGTTTTATGTTGAGAGAGAACAGTATTGGAAGTTACATATCAAAGTAAAGTAAACATTTAGAAGCGAAAATGAAAGATGTGGAAAATAATGAGTATTACACATTAAAAGTCGACAAGTAATGTTACGCCTACGTAGTACAAAGAGGGTTTAGTGCTGCTTACGTTAATACCTGCATCAATTCTTCTACATCTGATCTGGACAGCAACCAGTTTCTGAGACTTCTAAGGAACAAGGACTTGCAATCTATATGGTTACATATATCTGGAGGCAGTCTGTTATATATAAAGGGAGCTATAATAGAAGCAAAGCGTCGATAGTGTTCTGTTCTAGCTCTTGGAACTATTACTGCTGTTGAAGACCTTAGTGAATAGATTTCATTTTCAATAACATTTGTGTAACCACCTCGCAAATAGAACAGCCTCAATAACTTATAAACATAAAGATTTCTTAACGGCAGTATATTTAAAGAATTAAATAATGGGTGCGATGGCTCCTATCTTGGTTTGAACAGCATTACTCTGATTATCTTCTTCTGAGCTGTAATAAGAGGTTGTAGGTTACTTATGAATGCACTGCCCCAACAAGAAATACCGTATTCCAGTCGCGAGTTAACAAACGCATAATAGATGGCAATTAGTAGATTGGATGGTACCAATTTTCGTAAGTGAAAAATCTTGTTCATTGCTATATAAACAATTTTTTTAATATTAATAATGTGTGGTTTCCTATTTAAATTATAGTCCAAAGTTACACCTACATATTTAAATTCAGCAACCGATTCCAACGTCATGCAGAAATCCTTGCAGTTCTTATGATCGCAATTAGGGTCATGTAAACCAACCCCATCTCTATAATTCTGGTTTGAGAATGAAAAAGACATAACTTTGGACTTACTGCTTAGCACCATTTGGTGATACTTGAACCACTTGTTTAACACAGAAAGGTCCATGTTCATTTGTTGTCTTATATTATCTACACAGGGAGCAGCGTATGAGATAGCCAAGTCATCGACGAAAGCAATAATTTTCCCATTCAGAAGCAACTTAAATATAGAATTTATATATAAAAGGACTTTATAGACCAATAACTGATCCTTGGCGAACGCCGACACCTGGACAGGGCAAGAACTTACTCAAAGTTGCATTTACACGAACAAGCTGTTTTCTATCTTGAAGGTAGGACGAGATCCACTTCAAGATGTAACTTCTAAACCCAAATCTCTGAAGTATTTTCAGTAATAGTTTGTGATTTACTAAGTCAAATGCCTTTGTAAGATCAAGGAAAAGAGCGGTAGATTTATTACTCCTGTCGAGTCCCGCGCTAATATCCTCTAAGAAAGACAATATAGCTTCTTCCGTAGACTTTCCTTTTATAAAACCAAATTGTGATTTACTAAGAAGCTTGTATTTTTCTAGGAACTTAAGCATTTTTTGGTTATAATTTTCTGAACATTTTTTGAGAAAACTGACAGTAACGATATAGATCTATAATTATTGGGATCACATTTATCACCCTTTTTATAAATTGGAATTATTACAACCGTTTTCAGGCAATCTGGAAATACACCACTTTCGAAACTTTTATTTAAAAGATATGCTAATGGCTTAGTGATTAGGTTGCTTACTTGTTTTATTGTTAAACTGCTAATACCATCTAGTCCGCAAGAGTGTTTAATCTTTAATTTGGATATGACATGAAGCACCTCAGCTTCAGACACTGTGCCAAGGAAAAACGACGAGAGGACTACGTTATCTAGGATGGATTCCCGAGAGGCTATTTCCCCATGAATCAGCTGACTATTTTTTGAGCTTTCCGCTACATTTTTAAAGAAAGCATTCAACCCATTGCCCATTTCTAGTTCGTTTGAAGTTGTGGTTAGATCCAAAAATTTCAAACATTTTAAGGTATTATCTGTATTACTTTTGCCTAGTAATTCATTAACGATATTCCATTGCTGTCTTGGATTGAACTTGTTTTCGTTAAACTTTCGGTGATAATATGATTCCTTTTGCTTGTTTATTCGAGCAAGAATTTCCTTCTGCATTCTTTTGCAAGAACTTTTTACAGAGGGAATTTGGAACCTTCCTTTATTTTTAACATAAAAATAGTTTTTTTCCCTAATTCTTTCGCAAAGTTGGTCAGTCATCCATGGTTTAATCTTCTGAAGTAGTCGTTTTTGTTTCATAGATTTGCTCGAGACTACATGGTCAGAGAGGATCTTTAAAAATATACTAAAAGCATTAGAGGGGCAAGGTGTATTATAAACCTCCTCCCAAGATTCCTGCGCAAGATATTCGTTCAGTTTAGAAAAGTTTAATTTAAAGTGTGCGTGTACTTTTTTGGAATGCGACTGCTCCTTATTGGTTACCTTCAGGAAAACAGAAAAAGATATACCAGTTGCAAAGTGGTCAGTTATATCCCATTCCAGCATAAACGGACGGACTTTCAGTTCATTTTTTTTTCCTCACGAAAATATGGTCGATGCACGTTTTGGTACTGTCGGTTACTCTAGTTGGTACATTCAAGAGTGACTCGAAGCCCAGTGAAGACAAAAGAAGTATATAATTATCACAGCTCAGAGGAAGATCGAGTATATCAATATTTATGTCACCAATAACACAGACATTGTGACCATTCAATGCGCATAGTAGGTCTTCAATATCTTTTAAGAATATGGAACAGATTGCAACCGATATATGCAAACAGTATCTAACAAAATGCTATCAAGTTTAATTTTTACTATAATACAATCTGCACTTCTCAGATCAGGTGTAGAAACTTTAGCGACTGAAAGGGTATTTTTTACAAATATTGCTATTCCACCGGATGGGTACCTTTCATTGCACTCAGCATAGACATTATAGCCCGGAAGCGAATATTTGGATAATTCGTGGTCAAAAATCCAGATTTCGGATAAGACAATTATTTGAGGTAAGACTAGAAAACTATTCTGCAAAAACGAACAAAAACTATCAAAATTTGTTCTCATATTTCTTATATTTAGATGAAAAACGGTTAAGTCATTCGAAGATGCACTATAATCCAAACCAATAAATATATCATTATTTGAGCTACTACTATTAAGATCAATAAATTCATTACAGGGAAATATAAAAAAACAAGAATTTTTTTTTTAGATAAATACTACTTAATCATAAATGTTAAGATCATCGATGCAGTTGATGAACTTGATCTCCATGCCGGTCGTTCGTCTCATCATAACTTTTCCATACCGAACCCAAAGAAAATCATAACTGAAATTCGTTTTCGCTTTTTTTGCCTCTTTTAGCAAACCTTTTGTCGCACTTGACAGCCCGTCATTAATAAAAATATTACCTCTACTCGATGCAAAGATTTTTCCAGCATTAATCGGTTTCTTCTTAGTGTGTACGGCAGCCAAAATTCGCTCTTTCACTCTCCTGCTACGAAGTTGTACCACAACAGCACCAGACGGGTTCCCATTGCTCTTCTTTCTATAGCACGTATCCATATCATCGTCAGTAATTTCAACACCAACACCATGATTGAAGATTTGAAGCACAGCATCACAAATGTTCTCCTTCTCGAGGAATGGAACTTCACGTAACTCAAGATAGTTTGAATGAATTTTGTATTCTGCATTATCCAGTCTCTCTTTGGCTACATTTAGCTGTAACTTCAGCTGTTCGTTCTCTCGTTTGATTTCGGCTAGCATTTGAGTGGACTGCTCCAAAAAAGCAAGCTGCGATTGCATCAACTACATGGACTGGACGGTATTGGCGAGAGTCTCTTTTAGGTCTATTAACTGGAGGTGAATGCCCTCCAATGTAATATTGCTATGATCGCTCTCACTGCTTGCAGTACATCACGATATCGATAATCTGCTTGGGTCGTTTCTTTTCTTCATGATGCAAGATTGACAACTCCATGGTTTTCTCGATTTTGTGAGAAATTCAACATCAGCAGGCTTTAACTTAGCACAATCCGCATGCAAGAGACATTTACAGTCATTGCAGATGATTTTGCAAGAGTCTCTTACAATTTTAACACTACAACTTTTGCAACTCATTTTTTTACTTCTATACTCGTTGGCGGCGAAACACGAAGAAGACCTTGCACGAGAAGACCTTGCACGTTCGCTAGAAGACGAAAATTACTGAATGACCATCAAAAACTTTTTGTCGACGTAAAACTTTGATGCAAATCTTTGAAGGCCATGAGCCATGAGGGTAGAAGAGATAGCTTGCATTCGGGCGATAGCAATGGTATTGAGAAGAAGGAGAAAAGCTAAATTTAGAGCCAGAATTGGTTCTAATTCATGGAAATTATGTTTCAGTTCGTGATATTTTTGATGCCATCGAAGGGCTTAAACTCAGTCGAAATCTATTAGCTTTCTGGCGTCTTTTCGTTGAAAGCCTCCAAGCAGTCCGCAGATAATGAAGAGGATTTTCTTTCACCAACTGTCTTCTGTAGATCACTTCGCTACAGTCTTTAAGTACTTAGACGAATTGATACGATCTCGAACTCTAACGAGTCTTTCAAAGCAACAATTTCCCGAACTCGCACCGGACCTCACAGTAAAACCCTTTATTTCGGCAGCAATCAAGTCCCTAAAAAAAAATAAAGCAGTCGGTTTTGATGGCATCCCTACTGAACTATTTCAAGTAGCGCCAAACGCGCGAGAAAATGAACAATTTCCGCAGAAGTGAAAAAAGGAATGATCATCAAGCTTCCGGAACAGGGAAACTCGAGAGGTATGCATTCTTCCGACCGCAGCCAAAATAATAGCTAGAAATTAATATTAATATTAGAACGCATTTAAGAACATTTACACTCAACTCTCGATGACGAACAGGCAAACTTTCGTGCTGGATCCTCCTGCATTAACCTCATAAACACCTATCGGATCAGATTAAAGCAATACATCGAGGGGGGATCTGACCATTACATCTACTGTTTATCAAGTTACAGAAGCCTTTCGATAGTTTGAATCAAGATGCTATTTGGTTGACCTTGCGCAGGAGAGGCATCCCAGAAAAACTCACGGCTATTTACCATCAGGGCTACATACGAGGGTAGTCAGTGTCGCAAACATATTACACTAAGCACTTCGACTACGGTGACGATGTTTGCCTGCTTTCACATCGGTAATAGGACCTATATCTGATGGCCCAAAAGCTATAAGCATAGGCAAGAAAAGTGGGGCTTAAGATAAACACAGCTAAAACAAAAGCCCTGAGCACTTCTAACATCCGCACTGAACTCAACTGTTCCGCTCCAACGTAGAATCAGTACTTGGTATAAGTGTAGTACTTGGAAGGTGGATATCACTACGCAAGCTGTAAACCTTAATAAAAAGATGTCTTAGAGTCTTTTGGTCCATTCATATCTCCGACGACTTTCCAAGCTTAATATATATAACAATCTGCTTTTATATAAGCAGGTGCTAAAGCCTGTATGGACATATGGTATACAACTCTGGGGTTGTACCAAAATAAGTAACATCCAAATTTTACAAACTTTTGAGAACAAAGTGCTAAGGGGTATTGTTAATGCACCATGGCATATCCGAAATAGCGATATCCACAGAGATCTTGGCATTAAAACAATCGAAGACGAAATCAAAAACTACGCGAGAAAGCATAAAAGTCGACTAGAAAGTCACGCTAATATAACAGTCCACCAAGTTTTCGATGAAAGAAATTTACTTCGCCGTCTACAAAGAATCAAACCTTTAGACTTAGCGCGATAAGTAACCGCGTCTAAACTGCGGAGCGAGCAGGAACTTCTAATGGGAAGGTACCTGCAAAACGTCATTATTTCGTGAAACGAAAACTACTTGATAAGTCGAATACTTAGCTGTAGTACAAATAAAAACAAGTCTGTTTTGAAGGGAGGTTTTTTAGTGGGTAAGCATCCCACACTACTATGAGCACGCGCTGTCGATCCTCATAGTGTCTTGTTGAAGACTTTCACCTACCCTCGAAAAAAAAAAAAAAAAATATCTCCGACGAACAGGTTTGTCATCTAACTGGCCAAGAGTCTATAGACATTACTGTGCGAAGGAGAAAGTGGCAGCGAACTCCATTGCAAAATATGCGATACAGTGGAATCCGCTCACACAGACAGGCAGAACAGCGGAACGCCGTAGGTAAAAGTGTCACAGAACAGTCCAGTAGGAATCAATCTCTTTAGGAATAAATTGGTGGTGCGCAGGCGTTGTTGATGCTCTATGCCATTTGATAGGTGAAATGATTTAAGTAAGTAAGTAAGTAACTGCCTTCTATCTCTAAGGAAGATTGGGACCTCATTTTACTTTCAGATTTAATTTTAGAGTCCACACCACAACTTGTAGCAATAGCCTTGAAGAGAATGCATCACTTTTACCCACGGAAACCTTAAAGGGTTTTTTTTTCTCCTTCAAGAGCACATATGCACAAGTTAGTTTCGAAGACTTTTGCCTTACAAAAAAGTACTCATACGCCGTAGTACACTCCATGCATAAAGATGCAGAAGAAAGATATGAAAACCACGAACTTCTACTTCCTAAAAGCATTCGCCAATCAAAAAATGGATAAAAAAAAACTCCTCTGTCACTTGACTGTCTTTATGTATGCAAACTTAATTAATAACATTACACAGTAAAACTTCCTCGATCCTTCAGACAATACATAAGCGTATTATCTGATAAGCAGTCTCATCTCTGGCGCAGATAAATGAGAGATGGATAAGAAAATGAGTTTAAGAAGTTCTACTTGGTTTTTTTTTTTTTTTACTTTGCTTTGCCGTTCTAAGCGGATCTGTAGAAAGACTTTTTCAAAGATTACTGCAAGAATATTGTCAGAGGTAATGAGCTTTTAAAGATCCCAAGGACATGTGGAATATTTCTTTTCTGTTGTGTCTCATTTTTGATGTGAAATTTCTTTCTCGCCTGGGGGGAGGGGGGTAACGAAATTTAACTAAATGGGCTCGACATGGGTAATCAAATTGATGTAGTATTTGGCAAAACGACGTCCACTTAGTGCTGATTTACAGGGGTAGATATACGTTTATCCATTAGGAATACCGAGAATTGTTGGTCTAATTTTGAACGTTTTAGATTTCCAGAAACTTTGAATGTGTTTCTTGGAAATGGTTGCCAAGTTCTTCAAGGCCGATCATTTTATTTTTAAACAAAATTATATTGTTTGTTTTTCTTAAGGGCTAAATGAAATGGTACATAATACGGCGTGTACCTTAGAGTCGGAGCGTTGCTGAGAATTTCTTAGGAAAATTTACATGACTTGATCTTCAAAACGAAATAACCGCCGATGAATGTGAAATGAAATTAAGAAGAATGGAGCCGGCACTTGAAGGTAACCGCAGACTAGGGATCATTGAAGCGAGGTTCTTTATTAGCAGATGACGATGCATCATAATCCTGTGCGTGAGCTTGGAGTAGAGTTACGTTTAAAATACACACAAACGCCTAATATTCTGGAAACCTTTCAGAGACAAAATACTGACGGCAAGATTCGTCTATGGAAGACGTGTAGTGTCCGCCGTGACCAAGAAAATGTCACCTATACACTGAGTGAATAAGCCGAAGAAGCAGCAAGTAGATGCGACAGCAGAATCGTGTATAGAATAACCGAAGTGCTGAAAGGACGACCCATCCAGCTTGCGAAAACAGCCGGTGAAGAGTTTGGACGGAACCCTGCTTTTCTCAACACCTTTTTTCTCCGCAAACTGAACACAATTGAGAGTGGTGCATGCGATTACATGAAAACATAATGTTCTCACTAAGCCGAAGAAGGCTACTAACTCCTACTCTCCACCTATTCACTGAGTGTCTAGCACCTTGAACTGAGATAGACTAACCAGCCCTTTGGAAGATCTTGGGGGCAGCAGACGAGAGAGGGAGGAAGAGCGCTTTCACATTGAAACACTTCTTTTGGTTCCAGACGGCAACGGATGAATTCACTAGAAGGAATCAATGGTGGCGTCTACGCTTCTAGTTAGGTTGAACTTAGTGAAAACCTTGCGCGAGCTGCTTCGATGTATTCGGATCACAGGTCGGTAAGAAATTTCTAAGGTTAGGCAGGTCTTGGAATAGAGACGGTGGCGGAGGAGCTCTTAATGAGGCAATGGCAGCGCTCATACTCCCGAAGCAGACTACTGGCACCAGTGTATCCGGCCCGTGGTCTTAGGGCAAGGGGAATTGGATTTCCAGGTTGGAATTTGTACCGTCGGTCGGGGTAAATTCCCTACCACATCAAAAATTATATTTTTAAAACAAACAATAGCCTCGGATAAGAAGGACTTAACCGATGACGAAATCAGCCAACGAAATATAGACAACAACTCTCGGATCTGTTCGTGGAATATTCGGACCCTTAACAGTGCAGTTGAACAAGAGGCAGAGGCCCTAGATTGCTATAAAGCAGATATAACTGAGATCTAGGAAGTGCGATGTCCCGTTTGCCTTGACAGGTTTTGAAGGAGGAGATTCAATGACGAACTATATGAGCTGTATGAACTTAATTGTAACCGTTCAGGTACTGCCGAGATCATTTTGATCGTTGAAAACCTTTTCGCTCAAGGTAGCCTTTCTGATGTTGGCGAGTGCAAAACAGGTGCTTAGAAAGTGATTGATGGTCTATTCTTCCTCTTCGTCCTAAAACTTATCTATACATAACTTCTGGGCTTGTCTTTCTACACACAGTGTCCGATGAGAACGTTTGTTATTTAAGAGAGGGTTCCTCTCTTGTATTTCAGGAGTCCTATGGATCTGGTTTTACTCAGTGCTGGCCAAAGTAGCTTAGCGGAGTTACATTAGCCTAGATGCTGCCATCAGTGATTGGCTTCACTCACCTCGTCGGTGTGGATAAGGTACTTAACATAAGACATTGGCGCCTTGATGTCGGTGATGCTTATGGTATTTGTACCAGAGGAGCTCTGTACAGCCAACTCGTCAACTTCTCAATTCTTCGATATGCCACAATGACCTGGTACCCAGCAAATACTTATGTCCTCTATCCCTTTGTGGTCCTAGGGCCTCTACGTGCCATCGTGTACGGTTTCTGGCAATGTGTCTGAGTTCTCCTCAACTTTTCCCCAACTGCCGTGCCTCCTTCTCAACTGTTTTGCGCGATGTTCTCCTCAGACCGCCAGGTCTTCTGCCATCCAAGTTAAAGGGTTCCACTGCATACCATGGTTCGCTATGGAACTGTCACCCTTTCGGAACATGTGACCAATCCACTGCCACTTCCGCCGTTGGCTGGTTGTGCCTATTGGTTCCTGACCCGTTTTCTCTTAAATGTGTTCGTTAGAGATACGATTGGGCCATAAATCATTAAGATATTGCGCAGGCACCTATTAAAAAACGTTTGCAGCTTTCTGGTGATAGTAGTGGTCACTCTCCACGTGCTACATCCATATAGCAGCACGGATTCAACGTTGGAGCGGAACAGTCTTATCTTGGTATTCAAACTGATTGCATTGCTTCGCCATATTTTGAACAACATCCCGAACGCCGACTTTACCTTGGCGATCCTGTTGGTTATATCCAGTTCAGTTCCACCATCGGTCAAGACAATACTCCCATGATACTGAAAATCCTCTACTCTCTCTACCGGTTGTCCAGCAATGCATATTTGAGCCGATGAGTTTGTTCCAAGGCTGATAATTTTAGTTTTAGTACCCAGCAAATGGTGAGCTTGCACTGCCCAGCAATTTCGTCAAGGGTTACGCGGCAGTCTTTCACAGCAGATCTCGTGGTGTTGGATGCGAGGGATTTGTTGGATTTCTGACTGTCGATGTATATGACGATATCTGATATTGGTACTGTATAATATTAACCAATAAGCAGTCAGCGGGTTGGCGAAGAGCGGTGACTTTGGCTTGGAAAACGCTGCAGTGATTTGGAAGGTCAAAGGAGAGGTGGGTATCCAGGCACCGACTTTGTCTTGATTTTGGACTCGTCCGTAAATATCGACAACGATTCGTTGTATAGGCCGTCGGTTTGAGTCTCCTCAGTTTTGTCCGGTATTGAGTGGATATAGCCCATGTTGAAGTTGTGCTCAGTGGGCAGTTGATCAAAGACTTTGGGAAAATCACGATGCATCGAAAGTATTTTGGCGTACCACGTGTGTTGCTCTTTCCACTGCTTGGAGCCTCTGAGACTTATCGCTGAGCTGGTATCCAGTATAGTTAAGTTGAAGTTCTCCTCCAAGGCGGACCACCACACTAGTACTCCATACTATCGACGTTTATAGCCACTGCTTGAGTTTTTGTGGTAGAGCCCAAAAGGAGGCTACTGCCCTTCTGCATATGTTTAAGGCAACGAGTAATTTCCTGGCACGTTCGACTTCCTTTAAGCTTTCGGTTAAGCTATTTGAAAGTTTAAGAGTGGATCCTCTTATTTTGAGTGCATTGAAGTCTGCGAGTTTTTGCTTTCTGGTGAATAGGACTAGCTTGGCCTTCGTCGGGTTAAGGGAAAGGCGGCAGCTGCCGGTCCATCTGAGCAGTTCGTTAAGAATAGACTACCTTACATCGGGTGTATTGTTCTTGTAAACTCGGCTTTTATTTTACCGTTTGAACGTCGTACCTTAGCTTCTCTAATTTGTCTAATGACATCACACAGAATTGTCCTTCTATTCGCAGCGATGGATTGAATATGCTCATTTCGATTCAAATAAACTACTAATCACTGAAATTTCCCCCAACATTTTCTGCTAGCCCAACTGATCTACTTTCCAAGTTAAATTAATCACCCAAACAGTGAATATTCAATCGAAGATGCACTTCAGTTAAAATCTCCAATCTGATCCTCTTCACAGACAACACCATTTTAAGTAAATTTCCTGAAATGCAATTACCAAACCAACATTTCTTCATCTGCCTGTACTGTCTTGAAACGTAATTGATTTTATTATAAGCTTACACATGCATGCATCGCTTGGATCTCTCAAAGGCAATTCTCTTCCTGGAATTGCCAACGAAATTATTGGGCTAATTTTTAATAAGTCCTTTGTTTCACATTATTCCCAGTCAGAGCGATCCTTTCGCATGTAAGTAATTCACTTATCAAAATGGCATCTCCTATGTATGGGCCATATGCAAATATGCCCACAGGATACACGACCGGTAGAAAGTTCAAAAATTCAACAGGAAAACAACAAAATGGGCTACCACCCATACAAGGGTCCTTCTGGTTCTGCAAATTGTTCTCAGGATTCGAAATTGAAATTTTTGTTACTGTTTACTTTTGTGTGTGTGTGTGTGTGTGAAAGGATGTGTTTGTGCGTCCTGCCGGAGCTGCAGTTCCTCCCCATGTTCCTCTCCGTCACAGTGTTGTTGCTGCTTAAAGTTAAAACTGGATCCCTTGAGAGCCAGTCATCCGTTGGTCTTTCTTCTCATAGGAAAATTTAATATTTGAATTTTTCAAATTCCTAAATAATATCAAATTGATCCTTATTAAGTGAACCGTTAGAGGAAGTTCCAAGCAAACGTACATATGTATATCGACCTTAGGACGACAGGATTTTAGCCAACGATAGATGGGATTTTGCAGAGCTCTGGGTTCGTTCATTATCAATGGCAAACTAATTTAATCATTTTATTCAAACAGAGGACGACGACGATGATCATCAAGGAGCTCCCGTGGACCGAACAGCACAGGTAGTGTATGTAGGGTAATCAAATTACACCGTAAACTATTTGCGGTGCAAAATTAATTGAAATTCGATTCATTACTGACCAACTAGTTTACGTTCCCTCTAACCAATGGGTTATTTTAATAAATTATATTTTCAACAATTAATAAGGGCCACATTGCCAGGCATCTACCTGACCACCCATTCACCCGTACCTGAACTGAAATCATCGGTTGCATTATTGATGAGTGCACAGGATCAATACGGTTTCTTTTACAATCCCATTTGAGGTAATTTCACACATCATTTGCGTTCGGTCTTCAGCAATTTTCATAAATATCGAAGCGAATATGTTTCCCCGATGCCACCGACACGATGCTACCGCAACCCAGTAAGGGTAGCCATCATTACTTATCCCAATCGATTGTGATGCGGTTAACCAAACACTTTGGGGACCAATGATCCTTGAAATTTTCGCATATAGCTAAAGGGGGGTAGCTCCAATTTACGGAGGCAAACAAAAAAACTCAAATAAACCCGAATGCATGTGGCAATGGCAGGGGCAGTGGCAAACATACATATATACGCAAGGACCTCTTCTGAACATGAGTGTAAGGGGCAATAGTTATTACCAAAATTAAGAGAGTAGATATTCAGTTTCATTCAGTTGTACAATAATTGCAACGGTTTTTTGAATTTATCGAAAATAAGAAAAAAAATATTTTTTTTTTTTGATTTTGCGTTGTGAGTCCACTAATGAAGCCCTCGAGGTATGCGATGGTATTTGATGGGAATTTGATTGTGTATTTTAAATTCGTTGAAGTCCCTTAGTACACTCAATCAAACTTAAATTCAATCAAATAATTGAACTCAAAGAAGTGGGTGACAATAGTTGAGATAACAAAGTATTTCCACGGTTGAGCTGTTGGTGAGTAGCAGGTACGGATAGGTACTACAATCGAATCTGAAGTTTCAAAAATATCACATTCTCCATCACAAAACGGAATGTACTTGCGCTTTGTTGGCAATTTCAACTTGAATGTTTTGTTTAAAGTCATTCAGAGTAATTTAAGATAGCCACAGAGATAAAAGTCCGAGCTGTTAAATTCGATGACCGGAGACGCCAATTGAAATCACCATATTTTGAAATGATGCTGTTTGAAAAAGTAACGTTCATTGTCCGGCATGCTGTATGGATTCTGGGACGAATATTCTGAAGTCTTACTCTGCCTATCTTATGACCGTGACTCCGCACCAAACAATTAACCTATGCAGGTGCAATGTACTCGAGAGTGTTTCTTTTGAACTTTCACTTCCCCAAAGTCGAAAGTGTTGTGTGTTCACTGTTCTACTCAGGTCAAAATGAGCTTGGTCAGACATCACAAAAAGGGAGGAGAACTCTGAGGTGTCATTATGAAGGTTTAATACCATTTGGCACTATTCCAGACGTTTTTGGTAATCAGCTGAGAGTAATTAATTGACAGACTGAGCTTTATACACAAACAAGTGTAAATCCGATTGCAAGATTCAATACATGGACGATTTAGGAATTTCTATTAAAATTTCGGGATCTTCGCGCACACTTTCAGCAGCACGCTCTTGCTGTTTCCTCAAACCCAGCCGGGAATCGCCAAATGGTCTGTGGTAAAGGGGAGTTTGGCCCCCATATTTTCCTCTGAATCGTAATAATTAAATTATTGTTTCTTGTGTACTCAAAAAACGAAGTTCAAAAGGTTTTCCAAGCGAATTCGCCATTACGACCTTGTGTAATAGTCAAAATTATTCACGTGCAGTAAAGATTTGGTCAGAAATAAAAGGGGCCTGTTGTCTGTTTTATAGTCTCATAAAAAAATCAAAATCCTAGAGTATACACATCTGCAGAGTGAAGCTAATATCCTTACAAAATGCAGTAAAACTGAATGAAACAAAACAATTCCATGTATTAACTGCTTGATGACGCACTTTTATTGGTTAAATATTTTTAATTTTTGATATATAGAGATGAAGATATGAGGAAAATAATTTGGATTTATTTTCGATTACCAATACAAAAAAATACAAATATTTGGCGCAACAGCTCTTTAAAGTGCCAGGGCATAGCTTCTCGCAACCACTCATGTTGTGTGTTATATTTTTCACACGAATGGAAGGGACCTACAGTTTAATGCCGGATGCGAACGGCGATTTGAGAAGCTTTTTCGTGACAACAATACTCTCGGATGTTTGTCAGGCGCTCGTGAGAGGTGGGACCGTGAAAAAACGTTTTGCTGTTTTCTGGAATTCGAACTTGGAACCTTATGCGTAGTGATCCGACACACTAACCACTTACGCAACGGCGCCCACCAATTAAAAATACTTATACAATTTTTATTTTTTTTTTTTTGTCGGGACAGGAAACACTCGACTGGAGCACTCAGACGCAACTGGTACATTGTACTGCCAGAGAGCAAACCCTGATTTACCCATTTTATTGGAATTTCCTTGACTTTCGAGGAAATCCAAGCAAGCACTTCAGTGATGAGGAGCTTACAGTACCAGCATTCACCACATCAGGACCGAAGATCTGCCACCTAATACGAGCAAAGGCCGGACACTCACAGAGATAATGTTCCGCAGTGTCGTGGCTCTCTCCACAAGCGTCGCAGATTGTAGTGTCACTTAAGCCTAACACGTTGAGGTGCTTGGCAAAAGCGAAGTGGCCTGTCAAGACGCCAATAAGTTGTCTACAGTCTTTTCTGCTGAGAGACAGCAAGAATGCCACTGATTTTTTACAGACATCCGGGAGCATGCGTTTAGTCAACCTGCATCCTGGAGAGTCATGCCATACACAAATGTGCTCGTGAGAGACCCAAACGTCAATGGATGCCA
Source organism: Brachypalpus laphriformis (assembly GCA_945910035.1). Lineage (NCBI taxonomy): Eukaryota > Metazoa > Arthropoda > Insecta > Diptera > Syrphidae > Brachypalpus > Brachypalpus laphriformis. Next base: position 288,625,864 of record OX246754.1, read on the forward strand.
TAACTGAGGATGCTGGGAGACCCAACGCCGGTCTGGGACCTGAGAAAGCCTCCTCTGAGCCTTGTGTAACAATCTCATCGGAGATCTCGTTCCCCAAGATCCCAGTGTGACCTCGGACCCAGATAAGAGACTGAGAACTCAGCCTTCGACCGAGTTCAAAGAGTTTTTGGTTTCACGAACTATTTTAGAAGTGGTTAAAGGGTTAAGCAAGGCCTTAAGCGCAGCCTGACTGTCACTACAGACACAAATGCTACGTCCCTTCCACCTGTTCTTTACAACATAGTTCATGGCCATTAGGATTCCATAAGTTTCCGCTTGGAAAACAGACGTATATTTGCCTAACGAGAAGTGAAGGCTAATGTTGTCGACTTCCACGAAGACCCCAGCGCCAAACCCTTGACTGGTTTTAGAACCATCCGTGAAAATACGACCACATTCCATTCCCGGCTCAGACTCTGACCGAAGCCAGTCCTGGACACAAGGAAAGTCGACTCTGAATTTGCGCATCAGCTGGGGTTCTGGTGTCATTGCATCAGACGGCATATCCATAAGACCGGAGTCGTAAGATAAGTGTCGCGCAAGTTCATCAAAGCTCCAGTGTGGAGTATACCAAAAACCGCCCCGCCTAAGACGATGGATGGCTTTGATAGTGCGACCCATGATATGAGTATCGAGGGGAGGTAAGTTCAGCAAAGCATCTAGAGCAGAGCCAGACGTGCTCGGGAAAGCTCCCGTGCAGCCGAGACAAGCCGTTCTTTGGAGTTTGGCGTAAAAGGCAATCACATATTTACGCTAGAGCCCCTTCCACCAAACAACCGACGCATACGCGAGAAATAGTCTTATCATAGCCGTGTAGACCCAGAGAACCATATTCGGTGATAAGCCCCAAGTCTTGCTAAAAGCACCCTTACACTGCCAGAAGACTGAGAGCGCCTTGGATGTTTCCGACTCGACGTGTTTAGACCAATGAAGTTTCTTATCTTAAATCACTCCCAGATATTTGGCTTCATTGGAAATGCAAATGGCGACGCCTTTTAGCACTGACTGAGTCAGATCGGTCAAAATCCTCCTCCTCCTCCTTCTCGTAAAAAGAACAACCTCAGTTTTAAAAGGATTCACCGAAAGCCCACTCCTAGTACATCATTCATCGGTCATGTCCAGGGCCGCCTGCGCGTTAGCACAGACCGTCGCCAAGCATGGCCCGACAGAAAGTACGGCGACATCATCCGCATATGCCTGAGCGTAGACGTTAAAACTATTTAGAGTGTTCAACAGAGAGTCGACCACCACGCACCATAACAATGGAGACAGAACGCCACCTTGCGGACAGCCCCTGTTTACCCCTGTCATAACATATTGGCCACAATCCGCATCCACTACCAAAGTTCTATACATTAGCATTGCTTTAATCCACAACACTAATGTTTCATCTACCCCATGTTGTCTGGCCGAGTCGCACAAAAGTCGCAGTCAAAAGTCGCATTGTCAAAAGCACCCTCAATGTCGATGAAGATGATGAAGCGCGCATTCATTTCTGGCCACAAGATTTTGAAGTGTGGTCTCACAGGATTTCCCACGCTGATAGGCATGCTGCATCTCCGATAGTGGATGCAGTTTCAAAGCAACTTTGCGCACGTGAAATTCTACCAGTCTCTCCATACTTTTCAGTAAGAAGGATATCAAACTTATAGGTCTGAAAATACTTTTACAATACTCTAATACTTAGAAAAGAGACACCCGGCAAAAGTAAAAAACATGAAAACACGACCATGGCAGTGAGCCTTAGGGAGTTGTTATAACTTATTTAACGGGCTTTCGACACATATAGAATCTCTGCCTGAAACACAAAAGACTTTGTCGTCCATCCCGGATACGCTAATTCCAGTTAAAAGAGTAAGTTTTCTAGCATCGGTGATTACTTGGTCTTTATACCGGAAGTTCGGTTCTTTTCATCGACTCAAGCCAGGGGCTCTGAGTTAAACATCTCGCGTATGTGGCGTCCCACAAGGTAGTCATTAGGGCCATCGTTTGGAAAGTGAAAGACAAGAGCCAGCACGTGAGTTTCAATGTGTGTTTACACATGCATAAGAGTTCGGTGAGTAGATGTTAGTATAAGAAAAAGATGAATGAGTAGCGCATTCTACGGAATCAGATCGGTTCGAGTGGCATATAAATACAGATTGGGTTGAAAATGGATTGAATTGATCCGATCACAAACTTTTGTAGGACCGGGTTGAGATTTTGTATATAAACACAGATCGAAAGATCAAGTTCGACAAATAGAGAAAAAAGAGAGAAAAGGAAAGAGAAAGGAACTTCACACACAGGCGGAGAAGTGTCAAGCTCAATTCCCTTTTGTTTCGATTTGAACTCGTTCCCCCAATTTAGTTATAGCGAAAACACGGATCGAAACTCAATCCGGTCATGTAAACGTGGTAGATGTAACAACAGTTGTATGTTGATAAAATAATACATTTTATTGAAGTGAAGTTTTACTTTATAAACAATAATATATCCACATCATGGTATAAGTATATAAGAGTTTTGCCCTCCACGCACACGGGACCTTATATCCGACAAAGTACTTTTTTCTCAAGAGTTCAATATTAGCTCCGCTTTTAAGCATATTGTCTTTAAGCCCTAGGGACATGTCACCAGCACAACATGCCTACACAAAGGGCCGATCAGTCGAAACAGCCCTGCATGAAGTATTAGCAACAATTGAGTAATCACTCTACCACAAAGAATTCACTGTAGCGGCCTTTTTAGACGTGGAGGGAGCCTTTAACAATGTGAAAACCGAATCACTAAGATAATCACTGGACCGACTCAGAGTAGATTCCACGCTCTCCGACTAGATTGAATGTATGCTCAAAACAAGACACATCAACTCGGAGCTGGGTGACAGCCAAGTAAATGCACTGGCCTCTAGAGGAACCCCGCATGGAGGGTTCCTATTTCCTCTACTATCCTTTTAGAATTAGGACACAGCGGAGTAAAAGTTGTTGCTTATGCAGACGAAATCATCCTACTTATGTCTGGCAAATTTCTCGACACTATCACCGAACTTCGTGGGCGCCCTGGCGTAAGTGGTTAGTGTGTCGGATCACTACGCATGAGGTTCCAAGTTCGAATCCCAGAAAACACCAAAAAGTTTTTTTACGGTCCCACCTCTCGCGAGCGTCTGACAAACATCCGAGAGTATTGATGTCACGAAAAAGCTTCTCAAATCGCCGTTCGGATTCGGTATTAAACTGTAGGTCCCTTTCATTCGTGTGAAAAATATAACGCACACAACATGAGTGGTTGCGAGAAGCTAGGCCCTGGTACTTAAAGAGCTGTTGCGCCAAATATTTATTTATTTATTTATTTTTATCACCGAACTTCTGCAATCGGCCCTGAATACCCTCCATAACTGGGCGAGAAGTTGTGTACTGAATGTTAATCCAGCGAAAACAGAAGTGGTCCTTTTCACCAACAAAAGAACAATCCCAGCTTTCGGATCCCTACGACTCGGTGACACTCCGCACCAAGTCTCGGACAAAGCACGGTATCTTGGATGCATACTTGACCGCAAACTGAACTGGAGAGATAACACAAATGAAAGAATAAAGATAGCGTACATTGCGTTCTATGCAATTGCAGCAGAATTTTTGGTAAAAAATGGGGACCCAAACCTGCCACCATCCATTGGATGTACACAGCCATAGTCAGACCCATTCTTACATATGCATTGGGTGCATTATCTGGTGGGCAATAGCAGATAAAATACCCATCTCAAAGAGTTAACTGAAATCCACAGACCTGCTTGCGTAGAAACCACAGGCGCAATTCGAACTACTCCGACCGCACCACTTGAAACAATTCTCGCACTAGTCCCACTATACTTATTTGTTAAGAAATCAGCTGCAATGAGTGCCCTACGCCTAAAAGAATCCAACCTATGGTGAAAGGGCCACACGGGACACCGTAGCCTCTCAAGATGGGCTCACCTAAACGCCACCACAGGCTATCTTCCGCCATCCCTCGACTGCAGCCTAAACATTAAAATGGTCAGCCCATCAAGGGAACACTGGGAAGACGGTGGGGCCATCAACCCGCATAGTATTTCAGTCTTCACTGATGGGTCCAAAACAAACGAAGGAGTGGGTTCGGATATCTACTCAGCGGAACCTGATATTGCAATATCACTAAGACTTCCAAACCACAGTAGTGTGTTCAGGCAGAAGTTCTAGCGATAGCAGAGGCGGCACGAGAATTATCCACACAACTTGTTACTAGGAATGAGATTGACACCTACATAGATAGTCAGGCAGCTAAAAAGGCCATCTCATCCGCGGTTATAAAATCAAAGTTAATAAAACGATGCCGCGAGGAGCGTAACATGCTTACCCAAAGTAACCATGTAACACTCTGGTGGGTCCCAGGGCACAAAAGAATTCCAGGGAATGAGATGGCGGATGAATTGGCAAGAAAGGGATCAGAACAAGACCGGTCAATGGTCCAAAGCACAGTTCTACCTCCCCTAATACTTGTTAAGTCAAATATAGCACTTGACTTCAAACGACAAGCAGAAAAAAGATGGAGAGCGCTCCCTTCATGCCGTATCTCCAGAAGCATCTGGACAAAACATGACAAGATGAAAACCAAGCTCATCCTCACTCAAATAGACAAAACTTGGCGCTTCTCGTAAGTATCATTACCGGCCACAACTTATTGGCGGCCCACCGGAAGAGAATGCGGCTAAGTACAGATGAACTCTGCAGAGGATGCGACAATACAGACGTATAGGAAGACACGGAACACTTCCTCTGCAAATGGCCTAGTCTCTGCAGTACCAGGAAGACGGCCCTTGGAGAGTATTTCTTCAACCATCTGGGCGATCTGTCTAAAAGTCACCAACCACCATCATGAAATTCATAACTTTTTGGTTTGGTTTTCAGAGGAGGCCGTTCCACTGGCATAGAACTATAGCTATTTTGTTTTTTCCTCTTTGCAGTTCTTCAGCCAGGAAACTTCAGGTTAGGCGAGCACAATGGATCCGTGTTAGATCCGAGTACAGGCTGCGCTCATTCGTTGCATCTAACCCCTTTAACATAACCTTACCTAACATATCGTACAGCATTCGGCGCCTTATAGCAGGAGTGGTAGGATCATCGTTCTGTAGGGCATTAGTTAAGTCCGCTGAGTTAAGGGTTTGAGCCCAGCTATGTTAGCAAACCGAAGTGCCCTGAGAACCAGTGTAAGGGTATTAATAATAATCCTTTTGGCATGGGCAATTATAAAAAAAAAAAAAGTTGTAGCAGTTTCCTACGGCTATTCTTTGTCGAATCTCCAAGAAGGTACCGTTGAGGGATTGATATTTACTCCAAGATATGAGAACGCCTTAACCACACCGAAGCTTAAGTAATGAACAGTGACATTCCATCCTACGTTTCGGGCTTTGTCCTCATTTTGTCCTCATTCACTTCAGACCACTCAATAATGACACACCGCGATCTCCCGATGATATTCACATCATCTGTGTACCCCAGAAGCTGGACGGAAAAAAACACGTAAATTGGTTGAAGCTGTTAAATGAAACATGTGTCATTGCATTTTAGCATGGCAGTATATTATATGTATGTATACTCAAAAAGAGAATCCATTTGGTTCAAACACCTTGCTTATTGGAGCATACTACCATTCTCTGCACCTTATTGATACCTATTAGAAATTATGATTCAGTATTACGATCATAGTCAATCAATTGTTTCTTTTAGTCACAAGATTTTTGCTATTATCTTATATCTAGATTAGCATTCCATTTGCATGAGTTGCTTAACAAATTAAACTGCACCCAATTGTATCTGCAACATGAATCACTTCCACGCTCATAGTGGAGATAGAGTTTATGTGTGCCGTGGGTGTTTTTTTTCTACTTTTTTCATTTTCATATAATTTTTCTGAACGTAATGCGCCCCGATTTTCTTGTATATTTAAAGCATGGAGCACCATTTAACATCAATTCAGTTTGCGTAAGAATGCCACGGCATGTCGACGAGTCGAATAATAATTGTCATCATTGTTATCATATTTGGATTATGGCTTTTGGCTACATTAGGTGCCAAAGCGGCCAATTGGTACAACTTTCTGTCGACACTACACATTTTATAAATCAATGCGAGTCAGTATCCAAGCAGTTTAATTTAGCCGGTCAAAGATTGCTGCAGTAAACCAGACACTGCTTCCAGGAACTTATAGTAAAGTTGTCAGAAATAAAGTCACTTCTTCACTTATTCTAAGTAAAAGAAATAGATTTATAATAAAATTGGTTCCTATATGCTGAATGATGTGTTCATTCCTTTTTATTGTGTTTGCTGTATTCTTGATCCTTACAAATTCCTTCTGCTGATCAGATGCTTTGCAAAGTAAACAGGCCGTAACGCTTGTGAACAAGTCACAGTGCCATACTTCCGTGAACATACAAAACAGCTGAGCCACTTGCTGCATTAGTGAACTTCAAATAACACTCCCTGAGTGAAAATTGTGAATATGTTCAGAAATCCAGGACACAGCCATTGCAATACATTTACTTCGCCTATATATTTGCGAATTTCCTAAGCAGTGTACTTCCAGTATTTACGAGATATTCATTCCAATGAAGCCGAATAAATACTCATACTGCTCACTGGATTTTTTTATTTTGTGTTTATAATTTGCGCGCATTCAAGGGGTTATGAATATCCGTAACATGTTTACACACAGTGCGGGCGTTGGAAAAGAAAAGAAGAGAGAGAAAGATTTAGTGTAGTGGTTTTAAGCTTAGCTGTTTATGCTTCAGAGAAACTCCGGGAGTGGCGTCCAGATAACTGAAGAGATTTTTGTTAATTTTTGTCTTTGCTTCTGATTCACAGCATTTTCTTTTCCGATAACCGATGTCATAGGCAAATCATCATCAACAGAGCAAACAAATTTCCCAGCCACATGACCAACCTACTGCCAGTGTTATGCTTCGCAGTAGTATTCACACAAGCTTTTCCGATTGATCGGACTGACTTTATTTATTTCACGAGAAATAAAATAAATCATTGCTCATATCAAGGAATCATAAACCATTAGCATGGACGTCCGACATTAAGCTGCTTAAAGTGGCGTATATTCTAAGGAGTTGCATTTACACTCGTTAAGTGCCGGAACTCCGCCACCAAGGACTTACAATCATAAGAGAGACAGTAAGCATCCCTATGAATGCGAGTAAGTCAAGCACAATCTTGGAATAAATGTGTTAATCTGTGGATAATCTCATGAGCAAAGGTATAGATCGAATTAGAGGTTGAAGGCAACAGATGATTTGTAATCATGAGAAAAATACTTGGAGACAAAACAGAGCCCTGGGGAATATCATCACTTATTTCGTGAGTTGCAGGCTTGTAGTTTCATATCCAAGAAAGAAGAGTGCCGTCGATTTCATATGAATGCATTTTTAATAAAAGGTGTTGATGACAAATTTTGTCAAATGCCCTAGAAATTTACACTTGTTATTGAAAGATAGTCAATCTTAGTTTCCCAAAAGTGATGCAGAGATTAATTCACTTTTCGGTGAGATACGCCATTAGGTTGCCCGTGAATCTGTTGCTTCGACAGCCGTACTAGTTGTTATTGAGAAGTTTTCGCCATTGAAGATAATTCATAAGACCATGATTAATCAGCGTTGATATGGTATGTATAGCTGGAAGGTAAAGACATTCTCCTGTTTTGGGGATGTGCTGAACAAGCATTGCCTTCCATCTACTCAAGTAAGCAGAGATGACTAGGACCGACGAAAAGCAAACCCAGTTGTTTTGCCAGCTCTTCGATGCACCTCTTCACAACAATGGGTGAGATGCCATCTGGTTCATCGGATTCGTGGATCTTAAAATCACGAACTACTCGTATTCTTACACCTGCATGAGTGTAAGGCAATTCGTGTACGCTTCTGGTGTGGGCTCGTTTGCAAACTAAGTTAAGCTCTTTACCTCACCGCAGATCTCAAAATATTTTCCTTCGGGTCCTCTCCCGTCTACTATGATGCCGAACCTAACTTGAATTGTGTACAATATGATCGCCTGTAATAACGATTTTAGCGTTAGGGTATAAGGAGACGATTCTTGTGATGGAGTCGGGCTTATCTACAGTAAAATTGCAACCTAAATTTTGGTTTCTATAAATTAAATAATAGTGAATTTATTTCAAATTGATTAAGTTTCAAATTGATAAAATTAAATTCCGAAGTGGAACAATGGCCGTATTGAGTCTGTATTTCTACACCATTATATACATTTACGACGAAAACGTGATGAATAAAGAATAATATCGCCAAGCTTTTCGCCAACTTGTAAAGCAAGAAACAGGATATACATGGGCTTACGAACTTTGCTTGCGTTTGCTCTGAAATTGGCTACACTGTAGCTTGGCTACCCTTGCATGGTGAAATAAACTTTTGTATCTTAAAAAAATTATCAGTTGACGTATAATCCAATGCATGCTGGCTTATTTAAAGGTGCATTTGGTGTGGGCTGGATAACAAACACACTTAAAAAAAGACCTAAAATCTCAGAGCTACACGGCTTCCAAGAGTATGCCTTACCGTTCTGAGGTAGCCATTGTAACAACTCCGACTGAAACTCTCGAAAGCATGTACGCGACAACATCAGTTGATTTACAAGAAAAGCATAAAACAGCAAAATCCAACTCTTTAAAAAAGGATCAGTAAGGCCACTATATCTAGACTCCTCACTCCTCAGCCAATACCTTTAAATAAGACTACCCTCGAGATATAAGGGGTTATAAACTCGACCATCATATCTATATTGTAACGAAGTGACATAATCCACCACCACAGAAACGATCATCCACACTCTACGCACACCACACTAAACACCTAATGCGGAGGCCGCCATCTGTTGGCAGGTAACGAAACCGCGAATATTCTCCGAAACCCCAGTCGAACAAGAGGAAACGGAGGAAAGGGAGAATAGTACAATATGGAAAAAAGTAAATACAAAGGTCGAAGACGAGAATGTGGAGGAAATTTTGCATTGGCTCATGATTCACATTTTCATCTTGCAGAATTTTTCCATAAAGGAAAGTGGATGAAAGTCAGTCGGGAGAGTCTGCTCAAGCGTGGTAGTACCAATCCAGAGTACTCTTGACAGCCTGTCCAGGAATTGGTCTTACGACTTTCCACCGATTTTTTTCTGCCTTCACCTCGGTGATTGGGCAATAACCCACGGGTCTGCTACTAGCTTTAGCCGGCCAGTCCGATAGGTTTCTCCCCTTCTGAGAGAAACAAACCGATTTAACTACAGCGGATTTGCCGCCCTTTGTTAAGCTACTTCCTAAGCCTGCCCTAAGTGCGGACTGGGCCACAGCACGCCTGCCTTAAGTGCGTACTAGCATTGTTCCAAATAACTATTGTGAAACAAATCCGAGAAATAAAGTACCTCTTCCCAAAGTCTAGGGTGTTCCTTAGGGTTGACCCTGGTGCCAGCCAAGAGATGTAGATTTGAATTCGTCTTTAATGATAATAATAATAATAATTTTATTGAATAAGCAACAAAAACAGAATTACAACTTTGACATATCTGTTGTCTGGTGGTGAGTGTTGTTCTTAATTAAATTTACAATTTTGTATAAACATTTTAATGTTCTAATTTATGTATTAGCTTTAAAGTTAAATTCATCTTCGAGTAGCCAAAAGCCATTATTTGCAAATTTGTGAAGTCTGTTTCATTCAATTCAATTTTATTTACTCGTATGTTAAAAATTCAAATTTGTACACATTTGTTTATCTGCAAGCCGGAAGGGCTTGTCTGCAGAAGACTGATTACAATTATATTAGTTACTTTAACGTGTTGAGTTCTTTTTTTCAAAACAAAAATTTAATTTTGGATTACAATTTTGATAAAAGTACTGAAATGATTACATTAATACAATAAATTAACAAACAAATATTATACGAAAAAGTTTTTATAGCCATGTGTGTAAGTAGATTTTTTTTACTTATTTTAATACTTCATTTTTCGTTATGTTGCGAAACTCTCTCCGAAGTTCACTTAGTAACATTGGAACTGCTACGTTATACGTCCCTCGGCCATAATCGGTGCAGTACCTCGGGATTTCTTATAACCGCTGTTGTCGTCTTCTAGTGTTTACTGTCTGTTGCGTTTGAATTCTATAAGTGTTGTCGTTGTAGAAATTAGACAGGACTTCCAAATTGTGGATTTGGGAGATGTTCAGCATACTAGTCGTCTGGTTGCTATGGTGCTTCTTCTTCACAATTTTTTGCAGTCGTGCTAAAAGCCGTTGTAGGGGTTGCATTTAAGACGCTCTTCCTTACGCTAGTATACCATACTTCAAATGCAATTCAACTAAACCGAAGTAGCATTGTTTAAGCACTGTATGTTTGCAGAGATTGCTTAGATGGAAGAGTGCGTAAGCCGATTGACGTAGTTTCTTTTTTACTGCTTCTATATGATAGCTTCACTTAAAGTTGTAGTCAACCGTCAGTCCAAGATATTTATAAGTCGACAGATACTCTATATATACGGCATAGTCATCGTCTTCTCGTATTAGATCATAACATCCGGTTCTGTGCAGGCAATCTATGTCATGCATCTTTGTCTTTAGTTTGGTTTTTGGGATATGCGGCGGAAGAATATGCATAACCTTTGTCTTCAGTGCGTTGATTATTAATCCATGGTTGTGGCACCAAGCTGTGACTCCATTAAAGTCTACTTACATTAATCTTGCAGCTTCCTCAACACTCCTATGGCTAACTACAATCGCTGTGTCGTCCGCATATTCGTAGCCTGTACTATATTTTAACACTGACAGTAGATCGTTGACATATATAATAAATAAAAGTGGACCCAATTTTGATCCCTGCGGGACACCATATGCCACGTTTTCTTCTTCACTGAGGAATTCACCAATTTTTACTTTAAAAGTTCTATTTCTCAGGTAGCTTTCGAACCATTTCAGCATGTCCCCTCGTACTCCAATCTTTCCTAGCTGTCTAAAGATTTGCTTGTGGCTTAAAATGTCGAAGGCTTTCTTAAAGTCGATGAATAAAACTACTGGGTTGTCATTTTTATCTAAACTTTGATACAATTTGTTAGCGAAGTCTCCCAGCAATCGATTGATGCTCTTGTTTTTGCAGAAGCCAAATTGATTCTTTTCCAAAATTTCATACTTCTCAACGCAGTCTTTTTCCCAGTACTTCCTCCATAACTTTATCGTTAGCTGATAAAAATGAAATCGGTCTGTAATTGAGAATTTCGTTCTTTTTTCGGCTCTTATACAATATATTGGTCGAACAATTGACATTTTTAATAAGTTAGGAATCGATGCTTGATCAATGCTCATATTAATAAGCTTCGGCATTACTGGGGAGAGAGTCTGTGCATTCATCTTCAGGTCTTTTGGCCTTATTTCATCTATTCCCGCCGATTTGTTGCAGTTTAACGAATTGAGAATATTTGTTACCTCGTTAACTGATACGTTTTCTGTGTAAATTGACCGTTGTACACTGTTTGAACGACCAACAAATGTTCGTTGATTGCATTCATGCACTATTTTTAGGACTTCGGATGAAAGTGTGCTAGCGAATATGTTTGCAAGGTTCTTAAAGTCCCTTTCGTTTGCAAAGTTCTTTCTTCGGGCATCATCCAGATTGCTCGGCTTTTCCGTAATATTGCATTTACGAGCTTCCAGGTCTCCTTTGGGTTATTTTTACAGTCTTGGAATTTCTGTTTATAGAAGCATGCTTTTGTTCTCGCTATTTTCTTGTTAAGCTCGTTTCAATATGTTTTGTACTCTCTGTGATAATCTTCGTTTTGCATATCGTTTTTGTATCTTCTTTATAATCTGTCGCGTTCTCTACAGTTGTGTGAACGCCTGAAACCTTTTATCAACAGCCTGATTGGACCCTATCAGTGCGGTTTAAGGCCATAAAAGTCCACCATCGATCAAATCTTCACACTTCGGCAGATCCTGGAGAAAACCCAAGAATTCCAAATTGATACTCACCACCTCTTTATCGATTTCAAGGCCACCTATGACAGCAACTATAGAGAAGAGCTTTATAGAGCCATGTCTAGCTTTGACATCCCTGCCAAACTTGCCCGCCTGTGCAGGCTGACGATGGAGAACGCTCGCTGCTCCATCAAGGTCGGTAATGACCTCACCGAGACCTTCGATGTCAAAAAAGGTTTTAGACAAGGTGACACGCTTTCATGTGACTTCTTTAATACCATATTGTACTTGAACGGATTGTGCCGAACTCACAAGCCAACACCGGCGGCACAATCTATTACAAGTCTGTACAACTGCTTGTATACGCCGACGATATAGACATTATTGGAAGAATTTAGCGGGCTGTCACTGGTGTGTTTGCAAGCATTGGGGCGGAAGCAGCCAAAATGAGTTTAGCGATAAACGAGGACAAAACCAAGTACATGCTGTCAACAAGAAGGGACAGCCAACACCGACGAATTGGACAGAACGTCACCGTGGACAGCTATAGCTTCGAGGTAGTAAAGGACATTGTCTACCTTGGCCCTGCTATAAATTCTACAAACAAGATCAGCGCAGAAATCAATCGAAGAATAACTCTTGCCAATCGCTGTTTTTTTGGGCTTACCATATAATGCAATTCAACAGTAAAGCCCTATCTCGAACAACTAAGGAGACTCTGTATAAGATCATGATCATCCCAGTCCTGCTTTACGGCGCTGAAACATGGACTTTATTAAAAGAGGATGAAGATATTCTTTGTCGCTTTGAGAGAAAAATTCTTCGTAAGATTTTCAGTCCCATTTGCGTTGACGGGTTTTTGGAGGAGAAGGTTAAATCACGAACTATACGAGCTGTACAGCGACATCGACCTAGTCAAAAAACTGTGTATTGGACGTCTGAGGTGGCTAGGACATGTAGAGCGAATGGTCACCAACGCTCCGGCCCACAGAGTCTTTGAATCTAACGCCGAGGGACGACGCAGTAGAGGGAATCATCGTCGTAGGTGGCGCGCACAAGTTCAAAGGGACCTCGATCAACTTGGAGTGCGCAACTGGAGGCAGTTAGCTAAAGACCGAGCTAAATGGAGAGGCTTGTTGGTTGAGGCCCAGGTTCACCCCGAACTGTAGCGCCACCTAAGTAAGTAAATTAAATTAGGCAAGCTTGGTTTACACCCATATTTTTTTTAAAATCCTCTGAGATTTGATTCCCGTCCTACACTGCCGCTTTGGTTTCAGTGTACATGTTTTGCAGCAAATTCAGATATTTTGTTGGTATGCCCATGTTACTGAGTTTATAAAATAGAGATCTCCTGTCAATGCAATCAAAGGCAGTCCTGAAATTTGCGAAAAAACCATATACTTTCATTTTTTCCGCAAGTTTTATTTTGATTATACTCATTATTATACTCGTAAGGTTACATATGTTATCTATACTCGAGTATCCTTTTCGAAATCCGGCTTGATTTTCATTAAGAACTTTGTGCTTTGTTTCCCACTCACTTAGTCGGTTTTACATCATTCCAGCTAATATTTTTACAATGCAGTCCACAAAGAAGATTCCACGGTAATTTTGCACCTCAGTTGGATCATTTTTCTTGTAGATAGTAAATATAATCGTCTGAAGGAGCTATCGTCGACTGATCCTTTTTCTAACATGTTGAAGTACGATTTTGAAAGAAGAATTAGGAATTTTTCTGAAGCGTTTATAAAAATTTCATAAGGGATTGGATCTGCACCTGGCGCTCTATTTAATTTTACCTTCTTAAGAACTTCTCTTACATTTTCTACCGTAAATTCTACATCTAGATCAGCGTCGTATTTCCAAGGTTCTGCATACTATAGAGGTGGTGACGATAAAATGAATTCGTCTATATATTGATAAAAAAAATACACAAACAAATTTAGTAAGTCTATGTGACTGATTATATTCTACTAGAAGCAGTGGATTTAGTTTAAGGCAAACAAACTCAAGCATCTCATTCGAAAGACGTTCCATAAAGATTTTTGTTTCAATTTTGCATCTCTTCTTCGTCGGCCCATTTATTATCCATGCATATCCAAATAGCAGGCTAATTTTTTAAACTCTTTTTTTTTAAGGATCTGCATGATGCTGAACAGCTTCAAAACGTTTACATCAAAGATGTAAGTCATTTCTTGGCAAATTATTTCGACACTTCTCATGCTCCTGGCACATGGCATTCTAGGTTTATTCATCCTTCCAATAGTCCAATACAATACCTAATAAGAGTTTCTCATAAAGATACATATGTATGTTTGTATCCAGATATGCCATATGTAATGCTACAGATATCTCAGAACCAATTACGTCCTTATATGCAACCCGTTCCACTCATTGCCCTATCTGATTGATGTTTCAATGTTTTACCACATTGTATTGTTATTGCCACAAATGTTTGGCTTTCGTCAGGACCCTACGGCATCTTGCTTTGCATGTGCATTTATCTGAATGCAGAAAATCCTGCAATGTCTCAATAATTGGACAGAGTCAGGACATTAAACGACAATCACTGAGCTGTTACATTATTCTCTTACATATGGCAGAGGCATATATTACGTTTGATAGCTGTCGTAATACGAATATGTATGAGTAGATACCCTCAAGGACGAGTTGGAGCAATTTTATGAAACTAATTAATCACCCAATAAAAATTACACCTGCAAGACGAGAACCCACAAGGAGCACTACTAATAACATTCCGCTATCAAGAAGTTGAAATATTCGTTTTGTTTTTATGAAACATATAACTTTTACGATTTGATGTAGCTATCGCGCGTAGCTATAAAACTTTACAGCTTATTTGTTGGAATTTGTTACTTTTTGGGTATTAGCATAACCATAACCCCTCGAGTGCTGAGTCACTGGGTGTGGTCCTGCCTGCAAATATGTGGTCGGCTATTCGCTCCAAATATGCGGTAAACATTATTTAGAGGGACATTCAAATATGCGGACTAATAACATGGCTTCGCAACTCAATTACAGCAACTTCAATTATTTACCTCATATTTAATAATTCCAAATGGATTCGTTGAGTATCCTGTAGACTGTTGGTACACAAATGTTGTGGGACTTTAATTCGCTTGCCTGGCTAGACTTGCTTGCCTGTGTTTGTGCGTCCAATGCGTTTGATGGTGCTTAATCTATTTATGTTATCGGCTTTTATGAACGTAATCCCTTCGATTAGTTGGTCAGTTCATGCATAAGCAGACGTACGCCACTTGGTAAACAGGTGGTGCAAGCGATAAGCTTAGCGCAAATATTGATTGGTGATAGCACAAAAGGAGGTTTTCAAATAGCGTAATTATCTTTGGCTCATAGCTCTGTTAAGGTGCGCAAATGTATTGGTATTGGTATGTGGGATATTAAGGTTTAAAGGAGACTGGCAAAGTCAAAGGAGTGTATGACGGGCCTATATACACAGTTTGAGCAGGATTGAGTTGAGTTCTGTTGTTGAATACCCGTAAAAACCATGTGAAGACGGTAATGATGATTGTTATAATGATGGATTAATAACAATACAGCGTTACGTTAAGACCGGTCACCCCTCGTGAAACATAGGGCGTAAACAACGCTTACACGCCATAGTCATTTTCAATTAATTCTCAAGGACCTGCATTCTTTCCCGTTGGTTCTGTCTCATATAAGCATAGGGCGAACTAGTCTCCTGGCAGATTGCGTAGGTCTAAGTTAATAGAAAACCTGCTCATTAGAGATACGGTTTGACCAGATGCAAACACATATATTTACGAAGATCTGCAGTTTACTTGTACGAGTAACATTCTTAGTTATTTACTTAGGTGGCGCTACAGTTCTATGTGAACCTGCCCCCCAACCAACAAGTCTTTCCATTTAGCTCGGTCTTTAGCTAATTGCTTCCTGTTGCAAACTTTGAGTTAGTTGAGGTCCCCTTGAACTTGTGCGCGCCACCTGCAACGAGGAGGACCTCTACTATGTCGTCCCTCCGGGTTCGATTTGAAGACTCTGCGAGCCGGAGCTTTGTTGTCCATCCGCTCTACATGTCCTAGCCATTTCAAATGTCCAATATATAGTTCTTTTTGACTAGATCGATTTCGCTGTACAGCTCGTATAGTTCGTCATTGAATCTTCTTCCCCGAAACTTGTCAACACAATTTTTTCTCTCGAAGCGACCAAGGATATCTACCGCACTGATAGCGGCTAATCAGGCTGTTGATAAAAGGTTGCAGGTTTTCACATAATATCGCAAAAAAAATCTTGTACGCAATGTCAAGGAGACTGATACCTCTATAATTGGCGCAGTTAAGGAGGTCTCCTTTCTTGGGAATTGAGCAAACGATACTGGGATTCCAATTATCAGGCATACACTCATCTGAAAGCTTTTGCTTTCCCGATTCTGCTGCCCACATCGTTTTTGGTTTCATCGTCGGCCAGAACAATGGATCCTAAATGCAGAAAATTGCAGAAATTCTCTGTCGTGTGCCGTGATAGGCTGAGAGCTTTTGTTTTCGGTGTTTGCTTGATATTAAGTGGCAGGTTGTCGCTTCATTTATTAAATATAAATATATAAAGATTTTCTTATTATAAGGTTAAAGGATCCTGCTGCATCTTTAAATACTATAAAAGCAAAGTCGATTTTCCTTGCGAACACCGTTTCTCGAAAACTACTAGACGTAGGTACTTGAGATTTTGCACAGTCATTCCTTATTTTACCTAGAGTGAGATTTTCCGAAATTCAAGGTCTAAGTGGCATAAAAGGGGTTGAGATCGAATTTTCCATCAGTAAATATTGATTCCACAACCGTAGCTCAGTTCTGCCTCTCCGGACTAAAGAAATAAAAAAAAAATCGCCGCTGATTGATTTAATGTATAAAACACCCTTCTGCGTTGTCCTGAAGCTGAGTAATGCTAAAAACAATTTATCAAATCATCGCCCACAATTTTCCTTCAGTGGAGACCACGGCCAGCAGTCATGCAGCAGTGGCTGTCGTTGCAATGGTATGTACTAATACGCCTACGTACTAAACACACACCCTTCACACTTCTACCACTCTCCCCGCGGGACTGCCGTTAGGTATTACTTCGCGGGGCTGGTTAGCAATTTATGCTGTACTTTCTGCTTCTCGACGTATTCGTTCTTGAATTCGAAGCTGCATTTGCACATGCGTAATAAACGCGCAAATTTCCATCCATTTTTCCTCAGATTGTACCATATGATCTATGAGGAATGGGGGACTGGGAAGTTCGTTTCTCCAGTTTTCAAATCGCCTACAGTAGAAGACTGCATGCTCCGTATCTTCCTCCTGGTCTGGACATTCTGGACACAACGGAGAGCTATCGTGTCCAAACCGGTAAAGATATTTGCGATAACCTCCATGGCCAGACAGGAACTGCGTGAGGTGGTAGGTGCAGTTCCCATGTGCTCGGTTTATCCAAATGTCGATGGTGGGGATTAATTTATAGGTCCATCTGCCTTTAACCGCATTATCCCATCGATCTTGCCACACAGCTCTTGAAGCTGCTTTTTCTTCTTCTATAACCCTTCTTCTTTCGCTAGCCTCTTGGTGGCTCGAGCGTCTCCGATTGTAGATTCTCTGCATCTCGTTCGCGAGGATGTCGATAGGAACCATTCCTGCTATGACAAAGGCTGCTTCGTCAGAGATAGTTCTAAAACCACTGATGGTCCTTATAGCGCAGAGTCTGTAGGCTGATGTAAGTTTCCTCCTTGTTTCTTTGGTCGCGAGAGCCCCCGCCCAAGCCGGAGCCGCATAAAGAAGGACTGAGCTGACAACTCTGGATAGTAGGATCCTCCTAGCGTATCCAGGTCCTCCAATGTTGGGCATTATCCTTGAGAGTGCTGCCTGAAGTCGTGACGCTTTTTTGCTCGAATAATCAACATGCTGTTTAAAACGCAGTCTATTGTCGAGCATTACTCCTAAGTATTTGATTGCTTCTTTGGATCTGATGATTTGGGTCCCAACCTGTACATTCATATATTCCACAGATTTCCGACTGGTTATTAGAACAGCTTCAGTTTTGTGGTCAGCTAATTCTAAACCGGCGGATCCTAGCCAGCTTTTGATTTGACTGATTGCCACATTTGTAGCTGATTCTACTTCACTGATTTGTTTTGCTACTGTAACAACAGCGATGTCATCAGCAAATCCAATTATATTCACTTTAGGTGGCAGTGGTAGTCGTAAAACTCCGTCGTACATTATGTTCCATAGTAATGGGCCCAGCACCGATCCTTGCGGGACCCCAGCTGTAACATCGTAGTACTTCACTCCTTCGTCGGTATCATACCTCAGTTTCCTGTTGGTAAAGTAGCTCGCCATTATCTGCAGCAAGTAAGATGGTGTATCCATCCTAGCAAGAGATCTTCTTATAGTGGGCCAGTCTGCCGAATTAAATGCGTTTTTGACATCTAGCGTCACTACTGCACAGTATTCCTTGGCGCCGTATCGCCATCTTTCACCTTCAATTGCTTCCGCTGCTATATTAACTACAGCTTTAATGGCGTCAATTGTTGAGCGAGACTTTCGGAATCCGAATTGCTGGTTGGACAAAGCCCCTTTCTCCTCCGCTATTGTGAGCAATCTGTTGTAAATGATTCGCTCCAGGATCTTTCCCATTGTGTCCAGTAGGCATATCGGGCGATACGACGATGGGTCTCCTGGGGGTTTGTTTCCTTTTGGCAATAAAACGAGGTGTTGCAGTTTCCATTGCTTAGGGAAAATTCCTTCCGTTGCAATGGTATGTGTGTGTGAGTATATGGGCGCGCTATCCCATGATTATGTTTTGATCTTCAGTGTGCGATCTCTTCTAGAGTTAAAATTGAAAAAAAAAAAAAAACATTATCAGTGCCAAATCGAAGATATTGTAAATTTTATTAATTAAGATATCCATGTGCCATGTCCATGTGTTAAGATAGCCATGTGTGTCAAAACTTCATGTAATTAAGAGACTTGGGAATATACGCGTTGGTCCATATGTACATGCATATGCATGTGTAGACATAGAACTATTGCAATATTTTTTCCATTTTGTTGATGTTGGATTTGTCCACATTTTAGAATGTTTTAATGAATTTAAAATAAATTGTGTGTTAGAAGCGGGTTTGTGTATGCTCTGGTGGGATTCCCACGGGGGAAGTTATAATTGAGTTTACATATTTTCGGTATTGTAGTCAATTGGCAATTATATTTCAACAAGTAAATAACCGTCAACTAAAATGCGGGCGAAGCAAGGCGAGCACTAATCAGCTAGTATTAACTAAAGCAATCTAATCTAAATACCCGAAACAAATACGAGAAATCAAAACCGAATAGAAGAATCACAACAAATTTTCCTCGAATAGGTCGGATACATTCCACTGAGCATGTCTGCACTAAAATAGCTGGTTTCTAAGCCACATTAGCGCAAATAACTCTCTTTCCTATCTTTCTTTGACTTTTCATTCACATCGTCATTGTTTAGCTCTCTTTTGATAAGACTTAATGATATATGGGTAGGTAGGTAGAAGTGGCGGTTCTGTAAAACAGAGACCCAATTAGTACAGTTGTGCCGTTTTGATACCACGACTCATGCGACCTTGGATGTTGATGTGTGTTGGTGAGGACAATCAAGAGCCAGCCCGTGGAGTTTAAGAAGAGGGTTAGCTCATTTATGTTTTTACCCGAGATCTCCTCAAGTGAATTGTAGAAGGGTTTGCCTAATACTTGATGTCTAGCCCTAGCTAGTGCTGGACAAGTGCTCATGTTGTGGATAATTATTTCCTTTTCGGTGGTTATGTTGCAACTACGGCAGTGTGTATTATATGGAATACCTAGTTTGGGTGCATGCTCTCCTACCGACCAGTATCCCGAGATTATCGCGATTATACGGGCAATGTCTTTACGCGTTCTGTTCAATAGGTCGGCAGTTTTGGTCCTGTTGTAGTTAGGCCGCATTTTTCTGGATATGACGCAGTTCGTTAACCTAGACCATTTAAGGTTAGCTTTTCTAAGAAAGATTGAGGAGATGTTTGCCTTAATTGCTCCAAGTGGGGTGTGGACAGGTTCCGCAAGTGAGCAGTGGAGGGCTGAGCCTCGCCTGGCCAGCTCGTCAGCATGTTCGTTGCCATTAACGTTGCTGTGGCCTGGAACCCAGACTAGGGTCACCATGCATTAGCCATCTAGCGAGGTCAGCTCCTGTCAGCATTCTAGTACTAATTTCGAGGAAATGGTTTCCGAGGCAATGTGATTTGTGTGTGACTAGATTTGGCGATAGGCTTCGCGATTGGCGAGTAATTCCGCTTGGAAGACGCTGGCAGCGTCCGGGAGTCTGTACGATCTTGCGATGTTCAGGGACTCCGAGGAAACACCCGCACTAACCCCACAGTCCATTTTTGGCCCATCGGTGTAGACTGTTAGATCGAAACCACTGGTCGCCTGTCCATCTTGCCTATCTTTTCTTGTAGAGAATTGTACATCGAAACGCTTAGTGAAGTTCAATGTGGGGATGATGTAGTCTGTTGGAGTCGATTCGAGTTCTCCCGGTAGAGAATCTAGGATATTGCTGTGTCCATAGGGTATCGCAGTCCAACACTTGGACTCTCTGAGTCTAATTGCGCTGTGCGCTGAAATGTTTGTGATATTTACAATAGATCTAGGGGTAAAAGGTGTAGCAGGACTATTAGAGCGTCTGACGGAGTTGACCGTAGGGCGCCTGTGGTGCCTATGCATGCTGCTCTTTGCACCTTATTTAGTTTGGTTATGTTACAGGCTTTTTTAAGGGCCGGCCACCATACTATCGACCCGTAGATAAGGATTGGGCGTACTGCGGCTGTGTACATCCACAGGGTTAATCTTGGTTGCAGGCCCCATCTTTTACCGAAGGTTAATGATATGTAGTCTATGTTATCTCGGATACTATGTCTTCTATGACGGTAAAGATTTATCGCAATTAGGTAAGGAGTTTTTCAATTAAATATGTTACAAACAAACGAACACACAGTAATATGAATTGTTTAGATATTTACTTAGACCAAATGGATTAGATAGAGGAAGGAAGTACAGCGTAGCAGGCGAAATTGCGTAAGCGCCCTTGCCTCAGAAACTGCGCAAACAGCAAATAGATTCGACAGTAGAACTGTTTATAGGATCAGGCAGGAACTGGTAGGTGAGCGGAATTCCAAACAACACCATGTCAAGAGTCTGCATGGTTTATTGCTAACCTCGGATGAGGATCAGTTTAGAAGTTGGAGAAGCATTTCGCAGCATTGCTTAGACATACTCAAATGAGCGGTCCATGGATATACATACCCTCCCAGTAGCCGCGATCAAAGCCCTCAAGAAAAGTGAGTTGGTGGGACTCGATGGCATTCCTGCAGAGCGTTTCCCAGCAGCGCCAAGTATATCGGCATACCTTCTTCACCCAACTATTAGAAGGGTGTGAAAAAGTAAAAGCTTCCAGCAGAGTGGAAAAAATCATTATAGAGCAGTGTGTTGAGTACAGGTCCCCGTAACATCAGCTATTTATCGACTTCGAGAAAGCCTTCGACAGTGAAAATCAGGAAATTTTATCTGGTCTGCCCTGCGCAGGAGAGGTATTCCTAAGAAACTCGAAGCTATTATTAAAGCAACGTATGAAGGTGCTAAGTGTCACGTCTTGTATAATGAAAGGTAGGTTGAAGTCCAAAGTGGGGTGTGGCATGTCTATATACTCTTAGCACTGTGCTTCGTGCGGCCCTGACAGTAAATAACACCGGCACAAAATGGACAATGACATCTTACTTTAAACATCTAGTCTACGCTGACCACATTTACTTGCTATCGCATAGAATTATGGATCTGCACCAAATGGTCCATAGTCTGGAAGTCAAAGCAAAGTCAGCAGGGATAAGAATTAGCATGACCAAGACAAAAGAACTCAGCCTTACAAATTCCACCGCTCAAATAAACATTACTCGACAGCAGGTCGAGAAAGGTGATAGCTTTCTATATTTAGGAAGTATAGTCTCGGACGACCGCGACGGTGGCACCGAGCTTGATGTCGACAGCAGAACCGGAAAAGCCAAAGCTGCGTTCGACATACTGTCGAAAATTTGGAAAGTAATATTTACAGCACCAAGACCAAGCTGAGACTGTTCCACTCCAATGTTGAGTCAGTAATATTATATGAAAGTATTGTAGTTCTTGAAGAATCAACCTCATTGTTATTCGTAAGCTGCAGACTTTCATATGTGGGTGTTTACGCATTATCCTTAAGATTTTCTGACCTACTCACATCTCGAATGAACCCCGCCACTCGAGAACAAGTCAGAAATCTATTGACTTCATAATTCGACGATGGAATGGCTTGGTTACACCTTGCAGTATGGAGAAAATTCTGTTGCCAAACACGACATGCAATGGAATCCCCTTACTCAATCTGGTAGAACTAGGTGCCGTCCTAGGCAAACGTAGCGCAGAATGTTTGAATATGAATCCCGAGCTTTGGAAATGAGTTGAAGATAGTTGAAGACCGTTGCAGAAATACGAACATGATGGCGCGCAGGCGTTGTTGACGCCCTATGCCTTGGGAGAGGTGACAGGACTTATGTACTATAAGTAAGTAAATGAATTAGGAAACACACGAGAAATAGTAAATCCTTAGAAATGGACTAATAAGTAAAATTATTTGGCCAAAACCCAATCTACCATCAATTAACGTTTGTCTAAGCTAACTCAAATATGAATTTCGAAAGGGATCGCGTGGAAATATGAACCAGACACAAGACTCAACGAAAATAACATATCCGATTTTGAACCATTTTTACCGGGTTATGCAAACTGAAAAAGCTTTTTAGCGCCAGTTAAGGTCAACCACGTACTCTAGCTTGATAAAACATAACCATCCAGTAGAAAATCAAATCCATCCAAACATAAAGTTACGCGTTGCTTTTATACTCAACTGTAGATCCAAGGTAATAAAAACTAGTATGAGAAATAATATCACCTACAGCCAATGGCTAGTTCTAACTTCCTATCATCTGGCAAAGCCTACAAAATCGTCCTTGCTGATCCAATATTTGGTTCGCCTAAGGCCCCAGAATCCCATTAATCTGGCTTTTCCATTTAACATGATAGATGTTCGAATTTCAAAACCCACATCCGGTTACAGTTTGAATTACCTAGGTGTAAATTCTTTTTATTAAATCAGTTCAGCAGCCACGGGCGTGAATGCCTCAGATCCCCCATTCAGTTTAACAATTTAAAATTATCGCCCGACACAAACACCCTCGTTTTTTTTAAATTACATACACTGCAGTGAAATAAAATATAATATTTACTCGATAAAAATAAGAAAAAAAAAAAAAAAAAAATGCCACCACCACAGTCGTGAGTCGTACAATTTCACAGCTCCGCCCCGGTTTCCTTCCGTCAACAATGGCACAGCTCAAAGCCCTCATTGCCACAGAATTTCCACATGATAGAGATGAAGGGGGTGGAGGAGGACAAGACCTGAAGCGATATTTTCACAAATGTCCTTGCGTTTGACACATGTGTCGTTTTGTCAGCGTTATGAATGAATGTGGCAATCGTAAACACCGTAGCGCTCATTGTATTTCTGTATATACCCCGCGCTATTAACTACATATGTATATAACCGCACGTATATGGTTTGACAATTTTCAGGACATTATTCTTTCGACATCCTTTTGCGTAGATTTATGACGGTGCACACAGCCAAAATCACTCTCTAGGGTGACATACGTACATGCGGACTTTCGCTTTTGAATCCAGATCCGCAATCAGAAGAATTCTTTGGCATTCGAAAGCTTACGTACTGTATGCAGCAAAGGCGAACGCGGACTGGGACTAAGAAAACCATTAAAATTGAAGTTGTCAACTGCGGATGAATGAAGGAGAATATTTCACAATTTTTCGTACCAAAAAAAGGGGTAATAACACGTGCAGGACTAGTTCAATTTAAGAAATTATTTACCTGCGTGGAGGTGGAAGGAACCTTATCTACTCTTTGTGGGTGACATACATTTTGAACGAATTTCAATTAAGAATTCGATTTCAAAGGGATGGAATTAATTATAATATTTAACCAGTTGTGGGAGGCTTGATTAATTTATTGGTTGCTAAGATTATTAAATTCCTTTAATAGAGATGAAAACTACGGAGCATCGATTTGGATAAATATCTGCATCCGGAATCAGGTACTTCTTTTGACAAAGCTGTTGTCCTTGCATATCATCGGAAGGGTTTGCTTATATCCCTTAGATCGCTAAAGAAATACTTTATTAGAGCAGCCCTTCCCGATATGGGCAACTTTTATTGCGTGCAGCTTTTGCAGAAATCATTGTCTGCCTAGCTCCGGACCCTGTCTACCAAGGGCACTGGGTAAGTTGATGATGTTAGTAAGTTTGGCCTTACTTAGGCCTTATAATAGACTCGAAACTTACTTGAAAATGAACGTCCATGAGCGTACTAAGAAGGCCACTACGGCACTATACGCTTGTAAAAGTGCCTTGGACCACAAATAGGGTGTCCGCAAATAATGCACTGCATATATACAGCGGCAGAAAGTCAAATACCCATTTACGGAACCTTAGTCTGCTTGGATGGCAGTGTAAAAGGAAAGTTAACTTACGTATGTGGCGCTGCAGTTCGGCGTGAACATGGGCCTCAACCAATAAGCCACTCCAAAAAAATACAAATATTTGGCGCAATAGCTCTTTAAAGTGCCAGGGCCTAGCTTCTCGCAACCACTCATGTTGTGTGCGTTATATTTTTCACACGAATGGAAGGGACCTACAGTTTAATGCCGAATCCGAACGGCGATTTGAGAAGCTTCTTCGTGACAACAATACTCTCGGATGTTTGTCAGACGCTCGCGAGAGGTGGGACCGTGAAAAAACTTTTTGGTATTTTCTGGGATTCGAACTTGGAACCTCATGCGTAGTGATCCGACACACTAACCACTTACGCCGCGGCGCCCACAAGCCACTCCATTTAGCTCGGTTTTTAACTAATTGCCTCCTGTTGCGCACTTTAAGTTAGTTGAGGGCCTATTGAACTTGTGCGTGCCACCTATGGCGAGGAGGCCCTCTACTGCGTCGTCCCTCTGGGTTAGATTCGAAGACTCTGCAGCCCGAAGCGTTGGTGTCTAGTCGTCCTACTACATGTCCTAGCCATCTCAGACGTCCAATAAGCAGTTTTTTTTTCAGTGCAGTTCGTATAGTTCGTCAGTGAAGCCTTTCCTCAAGTCAACTCGAAAAACGTGACCTAATAACTTGCGAAGAAATTTTCTCTTGGAGCGACCAAGAATATCTTCATCCGCTTTCAATAAAGTTAATATTTCAGCGCTGTAAAGCAGGACTGGGATGATCAGGGTTTTATATAGAGCCTCCTTAGTTGGTCTACAAGGTACGTTTCAAAGTAAACAGGACATTTTGAAAACAGGTATTTTTAGTGAGGTCATTTATTGACAATTACATGCGTCGGAAAGGTAGTGATAAGTCAGTGGTAGAGTAATGTTGACTGTCCCGATACCTTGGCGTATGTTTAACTCTAGGAATTGACAGCAATTGCACGGCATGCTTTGTAATAAAGGAGACTTGTGAACCTGTATGGATAAGAGCACGCAGTAATTTCTGTTTTCCGTTTAAGGATGTTGCTTTTATTATTGCAGTAGCTAGCAGTACATCCGAATTTTGTTCAGCTACCGTATTCTGAACCCGAATTGGTTTGTTGAGATTATATGGTTCCTGATGGATTAAAGTATAATGGTTTTTCTGGTATTTGCTGCACATTCGTCGGCTATGGCAGCTTTCGTTTGTTGTATGGTTAAGACAGTTTCGGCATAAGTTAAGACGTCTTATAGCGTCGATGCGTTGTTGATTATTCATCGCAAGGAAGGCGGTACAGTTGTAAATACTGTGTAGCTTTTGGCAGTACCGGCACCTCTGTTCAGTAGTTGTATGGTAGTTTCGCACCGTTGGCCCTCTGGAAGAGGTCTTTTGTATAATATGTTCCCGCCTTTTATTTTCTCCGAAGGCTTCTAAGGCTTAGAACCTGTTTGTTAGGATGTGGTAAAATTGTTTAAGTGTTGGTATTTGCTTGACGTTAGGAAGTGATTGTTCAAACGTCTTTACGGACTTAAAGTCTAGTTTTTGGATTAAAAGGTGAACCACTATAGGATCCCATGAAGTTGTGTCGATGCCCAAGTTGCTTATTCCATGTAGGCATTCCTTATTTGTGTCGTGCATTTTCTTCAGGATGGTACTGGATACTACCTCCACTTTTTGTTGTGTGAGCAAAGTTTGAAGGTAGCTTGATAGTACCTTTCTCTTGTTCTCATATCTTTCTTTAATTAGTTTCCAGGCTACATTATAATTGGAGTTGCTGACATCCAGATGGCTTACAGTCTTGTTGCTTCTCCTTTCAAATTGCTACTCAGGTATTGCATCTTTTCAACGTCTGCTAGTTTTTTATTCGTTTGAATCAGTTGTTCGAATATGTCATGGAATTCGACCCAATTGTTAAATTTGCCTTCAAACGTAGGAATCTGAAGACGTAGAAGTCTTACGTCGTGCTCTGCATGGCTAATTGTTTCAATGTTTTTCATCTCCCGCATTGAGATCACGGTATCGTAATACCGTCGTCGAAGATTCTGTACTTGAGTCGTAATCACTTCTGTTTTGCTGACGTCATCAATGTGCATTAATACTTCCTCATGAATCGACTCAATTTTTTGCCATTCTTCCATTAGGTTATTCAATACTGGCATTACTCATACGAGTATTGTTATTGCTATTGACGAACTCCAATTGTTTCGTAAATGACATATTACGAATCTGTGCTAGCTTGCATTTTGGTGAATCTATGTCACTGGGTATGGGTGACGATTTCGTTCGTTCTGCTGACAACTTAAATTTTGCCTTAGGTAATTTGTCGTCGTGTTTTGCCTCGCTTGTTATTGCAGGCTGGTCAGTTACCTCCAATGCGGCTGCATATGATGCAAGTTTTTGGAGTATTTTATGTTTAATTTGCTCGACTTGGGCAAAGAATTCCTTTCTAAAATACTCGTGGTCGGGTTGGTTAAGCCTTTTAATTTCCTCGTGCAGTTGAAGAAATATTACCCATAGGCGCTTAACTTCTTCCTCCTTCTTGATGATGTACTCAGGTGTCCTCCTAGCTATCGGTTCTTTTCCGACTTGTTCTAGGAGTTTGGTCATGGATTTGCCGATCTCTTCCTGTTGGATGGTTAAATTTTCCATGGTTCCTAGGTTAAGTTTCTCGTACAAAAGGGGATATGTAAAGGATAAATGAAAGGTTAAACGTATTTAATTTAGGAGACTGGGACATTTTTAACAGGGTGGTTGATCCGGCTCGAAGGACCAATGATAAGTCAGTGGCAGAGTAATGTTGACTGTACCTTGGCTTTATTTTAACTTCCGTATTTATACAATATTTTTGCTTACTAACTATTACTTAAATTCCTATAAAGTGGGTTAAAAACATATTCCTTGCACTTATGAACTAATTATGATTATTCCGCACATTGATTAATAATATGGGTCATTTGAGTGCATTGCCTATAGTAGGTCATTTGAGTGCTGGGGTTAATTGAGCAATCATTTTATTGGTGAATAAGATTTTAAATATGTGCAAATGACCTGGACTTTGTAATGCACTCAAGTAATTTCTTGTTTATGTCTAAACAGGCAGATATCTCACTGATGTACTGTCAAAAGCTCATGACATTTGGAGGAATAGAAGCGGAGTAATTGCATCTAAAGTGACAGTATGTTGTGTCAATGGTAATGCGCCATATCATCATCAACACTTCCGAGCAATTTTTTTGACCAAAAATTGCATTTTAGCTGATAACGACTCCCCGTATTCACTTAATTTAGTATCCTGCGACTTCTACCTTTCGGAAAAATGCATTTTCAGATGAAAGGGAAGCGTTTTGTGACGTAGAAGCCATACAAAAGGCTTGTACCGACATCATGAAGGACATCGTGGCCGACGATCTAAAAGACTCATTCGACATACTTTAAGAGTTGAGAAGGGACTATTTTGAATAAAATTAATCGGTTTTGCCAAAAAAAAAACTTTTTGTTGTTATAAAAGGTCCTGCTTACTTTGGAACGCGTCTTGTAGATAGAGCTTTACTGCTGATTTGCCTTGTTAGCACAGAAAACAGCGATTGCAAAAAGTTATTCTTCGCTTGATTTCTGTGCTGATGTTGTTTATAGAATTGATAGCAGAGCCAAGGTAGACAAGGCCCATTACTACCTAGACCTTTTTGTAGACAGCATATTCTTGGTTTTGCCCACGTTAATCTCTTAACCCATTTTGACTACTTTCGCCTCAATACCTGCAATCGCACCGGTGACAGCCAGCTGAGTTCTTTCAATAATGTCAATATCGTCAACGTATGCAAGCAGTTGTACGGACTTTTGATAGATTGTGCCTCTGGTGCTGGCTCGTTAGTTCCGCACAATTCGTTCAAGTACAATAATAAAGAAGTAACGACACGACGGCACGACGCCTTGTCTAAAACATTTTTCGACTTCAAAGGTCTCGATGAAGTCATTACCGGCATTGATGGAGCAGCGAGCGTTCTCCATCATTATCCTGCACAGACGAATAAGTTTGGCAGGGATGACAAAACTAGACATGGCCCTACAAAGCTCTTCTCTATAGATACTGTCGTAGGCGGCCTTGAAACCGATAAAGAGATGATGTGTATCGATTTGAACGTCTTGTGTTTTCTCCAGGATCTGCCGAAGTGTTAAGATTTGATCGATACTGGACTTTCCTGACCTAAAACTGCGCTGATAGACGTTAATCAGGAGGTTGATAAAAGGTTTCAGGCCTTCACAAAATATCGCAGAAATAAGCTTATATGCAATGTTAAGGAGACTGATGCCTCTGTAATTGGGACAGTTGAGGGGATCTCCTTTCTTGTGGATCAGACAAACAATGCTGAGATTACATTCATCAGGCATCAGGTTTGGTGTATGCACTCTACCAATTCATCACCAGCTGCCTTGAAAAGTTCGGCCGCCAAGCCGTCAAGTACAGCCTTGTTGGGTATTAACGTGGATATTACTATAATCACTTCGCTTTGGTCAGGTGGACGGACATTTTGGCTGTCATACTCTATGTTAAATGGATCATTCTGCGTGACAGCAGGATGTTGATCTTCACTGCCTTTATGCAGTCTGCAGAAGCAGTTTTTCAATATTCTCAGCACCAACTGTGATTTTACTACGAGGTTTCCATTTTCATCTCTACGGGTTTCTGTACGGGTTTTGTTTCTCTGACACGGTCTTTTTATCTTTTGGTAACATTGTTCCTGGATATTTTCGATATTCTCACAAGCGCGCTTCTCATGCACTTTCTTCTTTTTTGGAGAAGCCGTTGTTCTTTCCGTCTCTATTGTGCGTAGAGCTCACGAGCAGTTCTTGTTTTCCGTTGCAGCGCCGCTTTATATGCTTCTTGTTTTGCGGCATTCGTCGGCATTCTTCGTCAAACCACGGGTTTCGCGGTGTTGGTCGGACGAAAACCAGCACATCAGTTGTGGCGTTTCTGATGGAATGTTGGCAGCGTTGCCACTGGTTTTCGGCACTTGATGCTGGCGGCATGGAGGTGATTGAGATATTTCGAAATACGCCTTCAGCTAGACGCCAGAGTCTTCTCTTGCGATTGTAGCTTTTCGACGTTAAATTTTCTCAGAGTGATTCTTTTTTGTTGTTCAGTTTGGGATATCCGCATTCGTACCTTGGCTAGAACAAGGTAATGATCCAAGTCTGTGTTGGCCGCTCGGAAGGTCCGGACATCCAGAATGGAGGTATGTCTTGGGTCAATCGCAATATGATCGATTTGACTGATCGTTACATGATTATTAGACCGCCATGTCTGCTCGTAAATATTGAGACGAGGAAACCATGTGCTTGCTATGATGACGTTTAGTCAAGTATGGTAGGTTTAGTCCGTTATTCGACGTTTTTTCGTTTAGGCCATGTTTGTCCACTGCTTTACCAAGGGCGTCCTCCTTTCCTATTTTGGCGTTAAAAGAAGTTCAACCGCCTCACTCTTATAAGTGCGATTCAGAAATCAGTATGTTTTACAGGCGCACTTCGTACGACTCCTACAACGGCACTGGAGACAATGCTGCATACCATAGGTTAGGTTGGAGGGAAGTGCACCTAAGTATTTATCATGGGGTCCATGCGGTGGGAGGTAGATAGCAATGAAATTCTCGTTGTGACTGAGCGAAACATCACAGTGGATCCATAATAATACAGGGTATGCCAATATCTTGAGCTCATGCAACAATTTAGTAGAAGGCACGGACTACTTAATAGCGTTCCTAGACTTCAATTTTAACTACGGCACTAGCATTCCCAGTTGCCAGAATTAGGCGGAGAATGATATTCTGGAAAATTCTGCATTGAAAATATACACTGATGGGCTTAAGCCAGATGGGTATGATAGGTATTCCAGTATATTTGGGGGTGGTGATGGTGCAGTGGTAACGTCATCGATTGCCACGCTATTGGTTCACGGAATATATCCTGATGTCAGCAAACGCTTATTTATTTCTAATGAAGTTTAGAAAGTCAGTATTATCAATAGCGAAAGCTTATGTCGGCATTACTGCGAGGACATAACACTGACAGTAGGTTGGCTGTATGGCTGAAAAAATGTTTCGTGGTTGCTCCCTAGGCGTGTTAATAGTTAAAATAAAAGAAGAATACAATATTTCAAAATTGTGATTTGTCATTTTGTCAGGCAAAGAGTCAGAAATAGTGAAAAAATTTTTATTCATATTTTATTGTCATGTCTCCTGTGAGATAGTTTGCTTGTTCTATAACAAAAGGAATTTTGATAGAGAGACGGTTGAGCTTGAGTGATAGGATTTCCAAATGTTTTATATACCATATAGGGATTGTTTCATTGAATTCACAGAGCATTTTCCATGGTAGCATTTGTAGAATTAGCATAAGTCAGCCACATTTATTCGAGCGAAAAACCATTGAAGGTTAAAGTTTTCCACTTCTTCTTCCTTTTGTCTTCTTCCTTTTATCAGCGAGTATATGATCCGAAAACAAGGGATCACAACCCTCCCACTTCACCGCATTTTTACTGATCCGCCTGTAGGGTTCGCCTATTTGAACTCAGAAAATATCGACAGCCCCCCCGATTTTGGATCACTCGGTTACTGAGACCAATGAAATGCCGATGTCGTCGCATTTGTCTGATCCAGGCGTTTATAGGCCTGCCTTTCCTACATCGCGATGTCTTTGGAACGTGCATTGATATTGCCTTTTTAACAGGGTTCAAATGATATCTTCTTTGAACGTGGCAATACCAACTCTTCATCTCAGCTGCCGTTAATTTACTCTCATACTTTTTGTACATCGTCCAACGTTGTGAACCGTATGTGAGCGCTGGACGTACAACTGCGGTGTAGAGCCTTCCTTTAAACTTAGGGGACATTTTTCTGTCACAGAAGAAAGCGGAATCTCGCCACTTCATCCACCCTACGCTTACGCGATGATTGACGTCGTCATCACAAGTTGCTTTGGTATTGATCATAGATCCCAGATATTTGAACTTTTCGCACTTGGGAAGCACTGTTCCATTCAAATGAATGTCTGGAATAGGCCTGAGTGGATCAGAGAACGGGCAGCACAAGTACTCTGTCTTTTTTGAACTAATGCGATACCCATTTCCCTCCAAAACGTCCACCCACACATCAAGTGCTCGTTGCAGGGATGTAGGATCCTCACTTATGATGGCTCCATCGTCAGCAAAGAATAACTGATGTACCTTGGGGTCCATCACTTTACCTTCAAGCAGATAATCAGGGACTGTAATAAAGAGCAAAGGACTTAAAACGCTTCCCTGGTGCACCCCGACTTTGATTGAGAACTCTTCGGTTACTCCAGCGGGGCATCTTACTCTTGTCTTTGCTCCTTCGTACATGTCCATGATCATCTGTACATAGGTTTCTGGAACCCCTCGATGTCTTAGCGCCACCCATATCAGATCTCGTGGTTGTCTGTCGAATGCCTTTTCAAAGTCAACCAATACAATATGCAAATCCTTTAAGGAATCACGATGTTTTTCCATTATGATCCTTATACTTTGGATTGCATCTGTGGTTGATTTACCCGAGGCAAACCCGCACTGATCATCAGATAGCCGTATTATTTTTCGCAGTCGGCCACCTAATACCCGCTCAACGATCTTCATGGTGTGTGACATCAGCTTGATCGAACGGTAGTTATCACAGTTTCGTGTATCACCCTTCCCTTTCTATACCGGGAGAAGGTAACTTTCCCTCCATTGATTCGGCATTGGATCACCTCTGACGAAGTTGGAGATGAGAATTCTGAGCCATCTGAACCCGGTGTCTCCCATCTTTTTCCAGAACTCAGAGGGTATCTCGTCTGGCCCAACCGCTTTTCGTTTTTTTGAGTATTTGACCGCTTCATTAACTTCTTCGACTGTAATGTCGGCTATTTCTTCACAGTTAGGAGTGGCTCTTGGAAAGTATAGCCGGGGAAACTGTTCTTTTAAAAGTTCTTTACAATACTGCCGCCACCTCTGCAGAATTTTGTCGTCATCCACAAGAAGCTGGCCACGAGCATTGCTAATGAACTTTGGCGAAAGAATCTCCTGAGCATTGCTCCTTCTTTGGGCGGCTATTTTGAAGATAGTGGCGCTCTTGTTCATATTGTGTCTTCGCAGCTCCTGGATAGCCTGGTTTGCATCAGCAACCGGGGAAAATATTTTTTCCAGCTCCCGATACAGGCCCTCCGTACTCTCTGCTTGAAGCTGGGCGCACTTCTTCGCTTTTTTCTTGCAGCATCTGTATTCCATTTCGAGGCGAGCTTTTTCGTCACTATTATTAGAGGGGCACTTTGACCAAGCTTTGAAAGCCGCTTTCTTCTCATTTATCACTTTCTTAGCTTCATCACTCCACCACCATGTTTCTTTGGCGTGTTGATGGTGGACTTTTGAAGCTCCTAGCAGTGATTTGGCCTTCTTTAAGCAAGTTCGCTGTAGGGAATCCCACATATTTTGTGCTCTGCACTCTTCATCCTCAGCTCCGTTGATGGTGTGAGAGAGGAAGTTTTTCATAGCGAAAACAAAAGCCTCGCCTTTTTCTTTGTCCAGATTGTACCACTTGATTTTCTCAGAGACCCTTGTTTGTTTGCTTTTCTTCGGTGTTTTCATAAAAATTTCTGTTAGCTGGAGACGGTGTTGCCGAGCGATTGCCTCTCCCAGGATCACTTTGCAATCTTTTACCCGAGGCTTCATGAATCTGGCTACCAAATGGTAGTCAATCTGAGTTTCATCTCCACCACTGCTGTAAGTGATCAGGTGTCGGCTTTGTTTGATGAACATGGTATTTAACACGATAAGACCATGTGATTTGCACATGCTTAGGACGTCTTCACCAGGAAGGTTCGTGGTGCCGTATCCTAGTCCTCCATGGCAGTCTTCATTTTCTTCGTTTGATTTCCCGACATGTCCATTCAAATCTCCTCCAACAAACAGAAATTCTTCCTTTGAGATGTTCTTAAGGAGATTGTGGAAATCTAGCCAAAAT
Organism: Brachypalpus laphriformis; assembly: GCA_945910035.1. Lineage (NCBI taxonomy): Eukaryota > Metazoa > Arthropoda > Insecta > Diptera > Syrphidae > Brachypalpus > Brachypalpus laphriformis. The sequence continues at coordinate 288,659,512 of OX246754.1, forward strand.
GCATCTTTATCTCTCTGATTGTACCCATTGTATAACTAGTTTGAGAGACATCAAACGGTCGCTGGACTTCGAAATGCTCAAGACGTTTCCAAGTAGCTCTGCCGCAAAGATGATACCGATTCCGTTCTTAGCCTTTTCCGTTCCCTGGTAGAACATCTTGTAATCTTTTGTTTGCTGAAGTTTTTCGCATCTTCTATGAATCGGATCCCTCGTTTCTGGATGCTGTCGAGTAAGTGTAAATCATGTTTTGGAGGTCATATGTAGAAAATCTTTTAGCTCGAAACAGGGAGGTCAACTTCATGGAAACAGATATAGTGACTGAGGACTAGACAGAGATTACTGACACCAAGAGGATGCAAGGTGCAAGTTATTCGAGCTAGTTGCTATCATAGTACTGGCGTCGGCAAAACTAAAATCTTTATATTTCTAAATTCAATCAGGCCATTGACGTGGAAAATAAATAAAGTTGTAGAAAGAATAATGTCCTCCAGCATTTACAGCAAGGGTATCGAAAGATACACCACCGGGTACAACTCAAATTCACTGGTACTGAAGGTTCATCCGCCAAGTTGTTGCGAAAGTCCGTAGGAAGCTAGGATTCTTAGGCGGACTTCATGCCAGACTCGACAAATATAAGCAACATTTGCATGTCTCTAAAAAAACCTATCAGAGTTTAGCTAGGTAAATGAATAAATAAAAACATTAAAATCAAAATAAAATATATTTCGATCCCACAAAATAATAAACTTTTCGCTTTCATTTTTTCTATAAACTTCTCATCGATTATGTAACATTTTTCAAAAATAAATATTTAAAAATAATAAATAAGAAAAGTTTGCATTAACAGTAGGTAGGTTTTAATTTGCGTTCAGTGAATTATCCAGTGAAAAATTATATTTAATAAATTTCTGACAAATCAACACCTGCAATTTTAATAATATCTCAATTAATTAGTTTTTTACTTGCATCTGTAGGGGTATGTATTTGTTTCATGAAAAATGCTCAGGCCGGTAATTATCAAGCGCCCTTAAATCGATTTTAAGTTTATGTAGCTCTTAGTTTTAAATTTTTGCTACGTATTCCATAAGCACTAATAGGTTTTTGTCCATGTTAATTCGAATATGCGAAAATTTTATTTTCGGATTTCCAAATGCGTTCTAAAATGAGTTTTCGAACTCCCTTTAGAACTGGGAGAAATGTCAAAGAAAAAGAAAACATTGTATTTTCCTGATTTTAATCAGAATTAATCAAGGCACATTCAATTTTTATTTGGTTGCCAGTCCTTTTGACGGAAATGCTGGAGGCATTAAATTCGTCGGCCTTTCTTCTCTTGCATTACGCCAATGCAGCCTGTCCATTGTTTGTCTGAGTCACAGTTCACAGCTGATTTCGAAAATTTTCGAAATTCCTAAGTTATGAGCTCTCTTAACTTAAGAGTGGTTGGGACCACTCATAAGTCTTATGAGCGCTAATAAATCTTCAATAATATTCGTTGCACTTCATAAACCTAAGCCCTTAGCTTAAGATTGGTCTGTGAATACCGGCCTCAAACTCGAAATTTCGATCAGACTTAGTAGAACTGTTACGGAGGAATACAGAAAATAGTCCATAACAGGTGGAATTTTCGGTCCTAATTTTAAATTTGCTGTGCCATTGAGAAGCACTTCTACTATCTTCTAAACTGAGGGTTATGCTATCGAAGAACAAACCTCTGAAGATTATACGTTGTCATTCTGTTATAGACCTAAATAACTATAAAAGCTCCCAAGTCCTCCCATTGTGAGTTTAAATTATTCACAAAGTCCTTGAAGCTTGCTGCGCTCAAATAACGTCATACTCACCTGGATCCCTGTTCACAAATTCATCACTGGCAATGAGATCGCTGACCAACTAGCCAGACTACATATTCTTTGTGAATGCTCCATGGCCGCAAGAAAAAGACTTCTCCATCTCGGGAGGGCTTCATTGAGTCCCTCCGACTTCTGGAACATTGAGCCTGGAGCTTTGTTGAGGTTTATCAAGAGCCTTAACCAAAATCTCAGCTAAAAACCGGGCTGGCACAATAGATCTTATAGGTCGCAGTGCACACAAGGCCCTAGTAAAGTATAGTAACTAGCCAGACTAGGTACTCCAGACAATGAGAAATAGAATTAAAACTCTGGAAACAACATGAAATACTTTCATACTGGGACTTAGAAGCATGACTAATATGTGCCAAGATATTTATTAATTTTTCTACCAAATGATAGAAAGAGATTATAGCAATAAACAAATTATGGTAAATGTTAGGATCTTAACTCACTTTCTAACTGCTCTCTCACCCACCGAAAATTAGTTAAATTAAAGCAGAAACAGCCAAACATTTTATATGCGAATATTCCGCCATTGCTTGTGCCAGAACTAAACACTTTCAGAAGGGCTTTATCTCCCCATCTGATGTCATCTCTTCCTTTGCTTAAGAATCGTAAGTTTCCTTCGAGAACTTAATTAATGGATGCGAACGCCGGCAAAGCAAATTCCAAGGGTATAGTACAAAAGATTTCAAATATCGCTTCTAATCGCCCTTAAAAAAAAGGAATGGCAATAGTGTAGTGGTAACGTCATCAATTGCCACGCTAATGGTTCATGGTTTAAATCCTGTTGCAAGCAAGCATTTATTTATCTCTCATGAAATATATAAAGTCTGTCCGATCAACTGCAAAAGCTTGTGTGAACACTTCTGCGAAGGCATAACACCTGCAGTAGGTTGATCTATGGCTGGAAAAATTGTTTGCTCGGTTGGATGATTGATAAGCCTATGATATCGGTGGTCGGAACAAAAATACTGTGAATCAGAAGCAACGACAAAAATAGCAAAAAATCTTCCGAATTATCTGAACGCCACTCCCGGAGTTTTCCTAAAACATAAACAACTGAGTTTCAAACCACTACACCAAATCTTTCACTCTCCTTTCCAACGCCCGCACTAACTGAAAACATATAAAGGGTATTCATAGCTCCTTGATGGCGGCCAAATTTAAAAAAAAATATGCTTTAGGCCTAATTTGTAAAAAGTCGATTTTCCCGAAAACGGCTTGTACGATTTCATTCAACTTTCATAATGTTGGATTGCTAAGATACGTACATATACGCTACCAGATGGCGTACCAGGAGCAACCACTTGAATTCAATTAGATGATTGAAGGACATAATTTGGAAAGGAGCGAGAAAGATGAATATAGTAGTTTCAAATTCAGGTGATATTTGGTTTCAGAAAAAAAAAAGAACCGAGGGTGGCGTCTAGATAAATGGGGAGAATATTTTTTGTTACTTTGTCGTTACCCTATGATTCAAAGTATTTTTTTTCCTGTCAATCTGACGTCATTCCCATCAATCATATTTCCGCACAATAAATGTTTCCAGCCATAACCACCCTACTGCCCATATCATGCCTTCCCAGTACAGTTGACGTAAACTTGGCAATTGTTCGGACTGACTTTGTTTATTTGAAAAGTAATAAATAAATATTTTTTTGAGATCAGGGGTGGTGCCACTTTTTTAGCGGCAACTTGTCGTTAGTAGCCACCACCTCCAAGAAGGTTTAAAGTTGAGGCTAGCTGGAAAATGGGTGGAATGTGCAAAAACCTTATTCCAGCTAGCAAGTCAAGCACACCCAAAAGATACAAAAATGCTTGTTTGAAAGTCGAACATTTTTTAAAAATCTAAACAACATGACAAGAATCAGCAAAATTCTTGTTTTTTTATGCAAATTAGAAAATGTTCTTACTAACATTGCATTTGGTATCCCAATGATATCTGATTTATTTCTTAGTTGGGTCCTTAAAAGACTCCTATAACTTTCTTATTCCTCGTCATCACTGATTGAACTCAAGAATAATTACATCAAGGTAAACATTTTGCTGGTCACTTTACCTAGGTTAGGTTATGTTGAGTAGGGTTATGAGGTTATCATAAGACACTAGACACTAACGTGGGCCCATCGCTATCCCTAGGGAACCTTTATGGTAAAAAGACCTAAACCAATTCTCCCATACACTTGATTTCCCTATGGTTTTGGAATCTTACCTCTTCTAGGTTACCGAAGAAGTATCTTCCAAGGTGCTTTAGCCTTGTTCTGGCAATGCCTTTGCATTCACAGAGTATATGGTTTGTGCTATATCCTCCGAAACATGTAGATCATTGCAGTACCTGCAAACAGCCGTGTTAGATAATCCTAGTCATAGCTTGCTTCCTTAGAAGACAATGGTCAGAGAGTATTCCTATCGGTTTTCTCAGCCCTGACTTTTCTGGTTTTATGATCTCCCCAGATTTCCTGCGGTCTAACACAGGCCACAAGGCCTTAGATATCTAATGACCATCTAAGTTGGACCATCTTAGATTGTCTATGTCTCTGGACCTAAGACATACTTACATATGAGTACATACTTTTTAAATGGCCCGCTATTCCTTCATGAGGGTCGCGGGAGTAGGATTCTCAGGTGGACCCTCCATCCTTCTTGATCCTCCGGCATTGACTCCAAATCATGAGGAGGAATTCCTAGACTGTTCCAGGATAGATGTCTGATTTGGTCCAACCATCTATTTCTGGGCCTACCGGGGAGTCGCCTACCTGTTGGCACGGCAATCATGGCACATCTTGGAAGCCGGTCTGGGGGCATACGCACTACGTGACCAAACCATCGAAGCAAAGATCGTTTCGTTCGGAGAAGTAGCTGCTCAACATCGAGTGTTGCGCACTCGATCCCTACGAGTTATACCAACAACACCGCGAAGGAACCTCATTTCGGGAGCTTGTATCCGCGATCTTATCCTTTCAGTCACTACCCAAATTTCATGACCATAGGTGAGAATTGGAACATACACCGAGTTAAAAACCGATAGCTTAGCTTGAACACTAAGTTCGGCCAAGCTCTCTTAAAATTGATCCAGCCTGACCAATTCTACAGGATAACTCGATATTGCTCTACCCATCACTTGTGAATAAGACCCTGAGGTACTTAAACTTAACCACATGCTGAATGGGTTTTTTCGAAACGACCATTACTTCCGATTTGTTCACGTTGATCCTCATTCCAGCATCATCACAAACGGCTACAAACCTTTGGACCTAAGACAATCATGAAAAAATAATTCAATTGTATGAAAGTGATGTCTCTTCAGCTGTCACAAGAAAACGATCACTTAAATGTGATTATCAAAACAGCTATCATCTTACATGGAGTACAAACTAAAAATATGACTGTCACTTATTACAAGTCACCTTAGACGATTCCACCCAAGGATTTGAACCATGAATCATTAGTGTGGCAATGGATGACGCTACCACTACAACCAGTGCCACTACTACAACATACCATGCAGAGCTGTAAAATAATGCTTGTTCTTCCTCCTTTTTATCAGCGAGGTTATGATCCGAAAACAAGGGATCACAACCCTCCCACTTCATCGCATTTCTACTGATCCGCCTATGGGGTTCGCCTATTTGACCTCAGAAAATATCGGCAGGCCTACCGATTTCGGATCACTCGGTTACTGAGGCCAATGAAATGCCGATGTCGTCGCATATGTTTGATCCAGGCGTTTATAGGCCTGCCTTTCCTACATCGCGATGTCTTCGGAACGTGCATTGATATTGCCTTTTTATAATTCAAATGATCTCTTCTTTGAACGTGGCAATACCAGCTGAGCCGGTCGCGCTCTATTTTTTGTACGATGGTTTCCTTGATGTGAAAGCTTCCACGGATCTTCGAAGCTGTAAAATAATGCATTCACTGAATTTACCCAACTGAATGTATGTAACGGATTTCATGCATTGAATTCATTTCTGAATGCTGAGTTAAAAAACAAAACCACCATTCAGTTCGAACACATTGACTTTCATTTTTCAATCAAGTCGCATTTATTTTTCATCAAGTCGCATTCAATTCGCATCCATTCGAATGCAACTAACTTACTTACTTAGGTGGCGCTACAGTTCGGGGTGAACCTGGGCCTCAACCAACAAGCCGCTCCATTTAGCTCGGTCTTTAGCTAATTGCCTCCAGTTGCGCACTCCAAGTTGGTCGAGGTCCCCTTGAACTTGTGCGCGCCACCTACGGCGATGATTCCCTCTACTGCGTCGTCCCTCGGGGTTAGATTCGAAGACTCTGCGGGCCTGAGCGTTGGTGTCCATTCGCTCTACATGTCCTAGCCATCTCAGACGTCCAATACTCAGTTTTTTGACTAGGTCGATGTCGCTGTACAGCTCGTATAGTTCGTGATTGAATCTTCTCCTCCAAAACCCGTCAACGCAAACGGGACCGAAAATCTTACGAAGAATTTTTCTCTCGAAGCGACCAAGGATATCTTCATCCTCTTTTAATAAAGTCCATGTTTCAGCGCCGTAAAGCAGGACTGGGATGATCAAGGTCTTATATAGAGTCTCCTTAGTTGTTCGAGATAGGGCTTTACTGTTGAATTGCCTTATAAGCCCAAAAAAACAGCGATTGGCAAGAGTTATTCTTCGATTGATTTCTGCACTGATTTTGTTAGAAGAATTTATAGCAGAGCCAAGGTAGACAAAGTCCCTTACTACCTCGAAGTTATAGCTGCCCACGGTGACGTTTTGTCTAATTCGTCGGTGTTGGTTTTCCCTTCTAGTTGACAGCATATACTTGGTTTTGCCCTCGTTTATCGCCAAACCGATTTTGGCCGCTTCCGCCTCAATGCTTGCAAAAGCACCTGTGACAGCCCGCTGAGATCTTCCGATAATGTCTATATCGTCGGCGTATGCAAGCAGTTGTACAGACTTGTAATAGATTGTGCCTCCCCCTCCCTTGGAATTCTTGGGTTTTCTCCAGGATCTGCCGAAGTGTGAAGATTTGATCGATGCAACTAAGTCATTTGCTTTTTTAAGTTTTCAAATCATTCACATTTATTTAAAGGTGATGCATGCTCTTTATCAATTCATGTCCTTCTGCCTTGAAAAGTTCGCTGGCCAGGCCATCAGCTCCAGCCGCTTTGTTGGATTTAAGTTAAGCTATCGGTATCTCTACTCCATTCTAATTAGTTTGACGCGAATACTGGCTATCATCGTTACTGTTGAATGGCTCATTCTGCCTGTTTTGGTCATCATCACCGTTCAACAGTCTGCTGAAGTGTGCCTTGCATATCCTCAGCACCGACTGCGATTCTTCTACTATATTCCCATTTTCGTCCCTGCAGGTTCTGTTCTGTCTCTGGAACCTTTTTACCTTTTGTTAACATTTCCGGACATCACTGATACAATAAAGTCTGTCAATCTCCTCAATCAAGCGCTTCCCACGCTCCTTTATCTTTTTTCTGAGAAGTCGATGTTCGTCTTTTCTCCTCTGCTCATAGAGCTCGCGAGCAGCTTTAGTCCTTCTATGCAGCCAGCTTTGTTTGCTTCCGCAGGTATTGATCCGAGCCCACGTTGGCTCTTCGGAAAGCCCAAACACCCAGAATACTGGAAGAGTGCCATGCGTCGATCGCAATATGATCGATTTGGTTGACGGTTTTCCAATCAAAAGAGAGCCTTGTCCCATTGTGAATACCAAGACTTGGGAACCACGCACTAGCTATGACAATGTTTCGACCGCCCCAAAGTCGACTAGCCTGAATCCGTTGTCGGATGTGGTGTGGTGCAGGCTGTACTTTCCGCCCACGCTATAAGAGGCGTCCTGGTTTCCTAGCTATGCGATAAAATCACCCAGGACAATTTTAACGTCACACTTCTTGGATGGCGGTGGTGTCTGCCTTCGCAAGTTGTTTGGCTGCACGCGGTTTGTAGAGGGACCCAACATTTCACGTTCAAACACGAAGATCCGCTTTATGTTTGCAAGGGTCATCAACAGTAAAATCATTCGTATCCAAGGCTGTTGGTTACTGCGTAATAGAAAGCTTTTACGTGGTAGGGAAGTTAACCCGACGGCACAGGCCTGAATTTTCAAAATCTGCCCCTTTTAATGAATTTGCTTAGGCTCTGAGCCGAACTGCGATGAGTGCCCTGTGCCTAAAAGAATCCAACCTATGGAGAAGGGACCACGCCATCACAGACTATCTTTCTCCATCCCCTGACTTCAACCTAAACATCAAAACGGTCATCCCATCAAGGGAACACTGCGAAAATGGTGGGGCCATAAACATAGTATTTAAGTTTTCACTGACGGGTCCAAAACAAACGAAGGAGTGAGTTCGGGTATCTAATCAGTGGAACCTGATATTGCAATATCACTAAGGCTTCCGAATCACGGCAGTGTGTTCCAGCCAGAAGTCCTTGCGATAGCAGAGGCGGCACAAGAATTATCCACGAAACTTGTTACTAGGGCAGAGATTGATATTTACATAGATAGTCAAGCTGCTATAAAGGCCATCTCATCCGCGGTAATAAAATCAAAGCTAACAAAACGCTTCCGCGAGGAACTTAAAATGCTCATCCATAGCCACCATGTAACACTCTGGTGGGTACCAGGCCACAAAGGAATTCCAGAGAACGAGATGGCGGATGAACTGAAAAGATCAGAACAATACCTTTCAGTGGTCCAGAGCTCAGTCCTTCCACCCTTAAAATTTGTTAAATCAAACATAGCACTTGACTTCAAACGACAAGCAGAAGAAAGAGGGAGAGCGCTCCCATCATGTCGAGTCTCCAGAAGCATCTGGACAAAACATGCCAAGATGAAAACCAAGCTCATCCTCACTCAAAATAGACAAAACTTGGCGCTTTTCATAGGTATCATTACCGGCCACAACATATTCGCCGCCCGACGGAAGAGAATTCGGTTAAGTACAGATGAACTCTGCAGAGGATGCGGCAACACAGACGTAGAGGAGGACACAGAATACTTCCTTTGCAAATGCCCTAGTCTCTGCAATACCAGAAAGACAGCCCTTGGAGAATATTTCTTCAACCATCTGGGCGACCTGTCTGAAAAGCCACCATTCACCATCATGAAATTTATAACCTTTTCAGGGTAGTTCCCAGGAGCCTGTTCCATTAACACAGAACTCTAGCCATTTTGTTTTTCCTCTCATTTCAGTACTTCAACCAAGAAACTCCACGTGAGGGGAGCACAATGGATCCGTTTGAGATCCGACTGCAGGCTACACCCATTCGTTGCAGCTTACTCCTTTAATATTACCTAAGCCGGACTAATAGCTAGCGAATATCAAGTAAGTGCAAGAACGTGCGGCCCAGTCGTGCCCTTTATTTTTTAGTTTACTCCAATCCAGCCGATATATGTACTGTACATAGTACGCCTTTGGTTTTAATTCATTTGCATAATTTACTCTTAATCCATTTTTGTTTTTATTATTTTTTATTGCGAACGGGTATAGTACACATTTTGCTTCTGCTGAAATCGAATGTTGCTAACAACTCAATGGAATAATAAACAAATAAAGTCATAAGCATGAAGCCGTGAGGTCCTGGCCTTTATGAACGGTCAGTATTTTTTCCTTAATTGGATAATGATTGCATGCAAAATAAAATTGTGTTTATTTTATTTCCTTAATTTAATTTCATTGTGCAATTGTGCACGGTTTTTAAAACGAATTGAATTTACATGACGCGGTTTTGTGTGTTGTGTTGATAAGGTGCCGATGTTGCACGATTGGATTTCTGTGTAAGTTAATATCGTGCCATTATTTTGGTTATGTTAATTTTTATTTATTTACTCAACTGAAATTGACGCGGTGACTTTTACTGTTCGTTAGACGATAAAATTAACAACGCAATCTATAAAAAACAAAAAAAGTGGTTAAACAGAGCTTAGGTGATGGGGAAGGGGTAATAGTGTCACGTTTAATAGAGATTTAAGTGTACCTACGGCAGGGCGGTGGAAAAAGGAGTTTTAATCATTGTTTCTATCCGTGTGAGATTTTGTGAAAGTTTAGTTGTTATACTGGGAGTTTATGTAAATATAGTACTTAAACTGATTTTACTACCACTTACACTTAACCCTTTGCAAGTTTGATAGCGAACGATAAAGTGGCTCTACCTATATAATGAAAGCGTTTAAACAGAAACAATTGAAAGGTAACGAGTCAAAGTGACCACGAAGTAGGCCAAAAGAATCCTTTTATAGATTTTTCCATAAAACATATTTTTATGTTGTGGCCTCAGAATAATTGCCTTTAATCGGTAGCTTACGCGTTGTTATAAGGACTTGGATCATCAGTCCAGGCCACACTCGTAATTGGAACTCATAAATATTTCGGCTGCTGGAAGAACATACTCCCAAGCGAACAATTTCATTGCAAAATAGCTAATTACTAATACAAATATCAATGGACAATCGGCTTGCATGGCGAAAATGGTGAATCAGTAGATAGATTTGAATGCTTCAAAAGAGCATTGGAGGCAGTAATTAATACTATTAGGGTGGGTTGTACCCGGTTAAACAAGCTTCAAACTCGACGTTTTGCTAAACAGTCGTTCAATACGAGTTGTATTAGATGAATGTGCTTCTATCCCACTCTCAACAAATGTTAGTGTTCCCCGTCAACATTATTGCTGATTTACATCAACGACCTTTTATTTGCTACTCGAAATCAAATGCATTTATTCGCGAATGGCAGTACTCTTGACTTAAGAGTCCTAGCGACAGCGAATGTCAGCAGATCTTAATTCAGATATTGATGCTATTATGAATTAGAGTGGCAAACACCGAGTTGATTTTAACGTGTTGCGAACCCCCGTGATGTGTCCTGCCCCTTAAGTAGGATACTAACGTGGTCAAACTAGAAATAAATGGAGTTGACATTCAAGAGTCCAATGTCAATCCTTGGTAAGCCCACACTTGAACTTCGCTTGAATCAGCAGATTAAAGAACCGGAAGTTGGCGCAAGATGCTTCGGATTCCTCAAAAGATGTTTATCTGGACTCGGCCCCGTACACATGCTTGAGTTCATTTAATCGAGTTCAGTATCAAACGTTTTGGCTGGTGCATGATCTCTATTTGCAGCCGAATTCCTTAGCTTGGGCACCGCTCTGATGTTGGATGCATAGTGCTTCTTTATTAATAGTACCACCATAAATGCTCAGATGAAATACATAGTTAAGTTTCACCAGTCCGTCTGTTCGACAGTAACATTTAAGTAATTGTATGTGCTTTAGAACTTTCTTTTGGGTGAACAGTCAAGTTCAGAAAGTCATAAGCCGGCCACAGTGTACTGGCAATAACGCATGCACCCAGATGGATCCATCCTCCATTAAATTCACTGGCATCTTTTTCGACGGGTTTATTTATAGAGCTAATAGGAACCTTTATTCAGGGAAGGGCCGTCGGTCGGTGAAGAAAGCCAATTCCTCATTACTAGTGGCCTGATCGTTTGGAATATTGATAGCGAATCGCCTGTCTAAAATTGCGACCTCCAATCTGAATAGGATGTGCGTGACCGTATGGTGAAGATGACCAAGAGTCTTGCTTCCCCCAGTCTGAGTCGCGATTTTACCTCCGTATTTCTGCAAAATATATTTAACGGAATTGAACTTAGCATAACCTCCATTGCCGCCGTGGGTGTTGAACGTTATAATCCCATGATTCCAGGCTGACCTCTGGATCTTGGTGAGGATTAGAAGCTGGTATTACCAGATTAACAAAGCATATCTTAGGATAGGTCACACAACCGCCGTCTATAACCAATATATCATAGCAGGCTTGAGATCACATGTATTACCGAACTCTTTTTTACATGCGTAAAAGGCTACACATGCTTTTTAATGCGATTCTCGATATTGTGCTTCCAATTTAACTTGGAATCTAGAATTACGCCCTTGAATCAAGCTGACTTTGAGAGATTAAGTGCACCCGATCCGAGAAAATTTGAAATCAGGGATTAACCTTTATCTAGTGGAAAGGACTATCTCTGCCTTAGCAGCGTTTACTCTGAGACCTTGGGTACTGATCGAGTTCTTGGGATGCAATGAAAGATTGCCTCCCCTTGGGGCATCCTGGATAACGCTAAATGATCTATCAAACCTGGGGGGCAGACACACCATCTAGTGATCAGACTTTCTGGCCACGATACTATTTAGAAACACAGTAAAACAAGCACAAATGAACAAAAACAAAGCACACAACGGTACTGTTCAGCATCTCTTGACGAAGCGTATTGGACCTTCTGGCAGAATATGCTAATTAAATATCGTAGGTATAAGCAAGTTTAAAATCCAGCTTCTGTCAAAGTTGCTCTTAGAAAATTATATCGACGTGCCAGTAATACAAGGGACATATGCAGCTTCAACATACCATATGGCATAAACATGGCATTCGAATCTATTAAAGTGGGGAATGCAGCTGGTTTTGATAACGTCTACCCAGAATTGCTCAATCACACCGGCAACACAACGAGAAAATAGTTGTGCAAGCTTTACAATGACATAATGGCATCAGGAAGAGTACCTCACGAGTTCAAACGCACAAAAATAATCGCTTTTTGTAAGCCTGGCAAACCAGCCAATGAAGCTACAAGTTACCGTCCCATAGCCCTCTTGAGCATTTGCTTCAAGCTCGTGGGGTGGCTGATTTATAAGAGAATAAGCCAACCCGTTAATGAAGTCATCCCAGTTCAACAAGCGGGTTTTAGAAAACGACGCAGCTGCTCGGACCTAGTTCTCTCCCTAACCACATAACATCGAAACTGGGTTCGAGGATTGCCTAAAAAATCACCAGTTGCCTTCAAAGACTTAACAGCTGCAATAGATATTGTCTGGAAAGTCGGGTTCTTATATAAACTTCTAAGAGTTATACCATGCCTCAAAACATACCGCTTAATTAACGACCTGCTATCAAACCGGTATTCATTAAAGAAAAAGACAGCAGGATGAAGAAACTGAGCAATGGTCTACCGCAGGGCTCAGTGCTTGCCCCGCTTTTAATGTTCTAAACGCGTTCAGAAATGAAATTTAGAGTAGGTCATATGCATAGTAAATACATACTTATAAACACCTCCTGTCCAGATGTCTTTAATTTAAGTAAACTTTCACTTAAGTTTATGCGATGCATAAATTTTAAATGAATTTCCTAGAAGCCTTGTCATTTCGTATCTCGATTTTCTTGTGGATTGCCGTGTGGACCATATTTCATCCTTCTGAATATTTAATAAATTCTGTCAACCAAACTGAAGTAGGATAACGATAACAAGGCATCGACAGGAGAGGGATACCGCATCAAATATTTCCCACTCAATCAACATCGAACCGAATTTTATTCAACACACAAAACAAATGATAGCCAATTCCCAACCCATCATCGATGGTAATTCATCATCTCCGAAAACAGGCTGTGATGTGTCCCACTCCCACCTTGTGCTCCTCCTCCTGTCAGTGACGACCGGCAACAACACCATTATCATCGCTGTGGATACCCACCAGGGAGTAAGAGGAGGTGATCCGTAGGAGGTGGCAAAATATGTGACTACAATCAGCAATGATGGCACCATCACGTCCAACGCAACACAACAATGTTCTTGTTAATTTCGGTTTTTTTTTCGCCTAATGCTCCCGAGTCTTAACATTTACACCGAAATCGATATTTATCCAGAAGCGAAATATTCAATATACCTGATGGCAGAATGGCACTTTGTTGGCTTAACAGGAAATTTTACCATTACATACGGGTTTCTAAGTAATGGTGGTGATGGTGTTTTGTGGTAACCGCATGCCGCCACCGATTTAATTGGCACGACGGCGTCGCTAGTCTAATCACACCGTCAGTTTTAATTGGCTACATTTGAGGGTATATGCAATTCGAGATCTCTCTAATGAGTGACCGCAGTGGTTGTGTTGTTTGAAGTACTTTGAACGAGTGCTGTCGAAACAGTAGTACAAATATTCAGTTTCAGTCATTGGTATTATATTCAGAAGGATTGCATTGAAGCTATGTTATTTTTTACGTGTGTACTTCTTAAATAAAATATAAATTTAAGACCATACTCTTAAGATGAACAGTTTTCTTTTGTACTTAACTCAGTCATGTTTCCCCTATTTTAATCATTACCACAGCCTGGGGATTGATAACGGACCACAGCAAGATGAAAATGATATGACTTTGAAACAGAATTGAATGACCTGGATCTTTGTTGGGATATACCCCAGGTTAAGTTATGTTAAAAGACTGCGCCAAGCTACAGTTAGGGTACACTTAGACCAAAGGATAGATCCATTATGATAACACGATAGATAGACACTGGGTCCTCCGGAACTCGTTACCATAACATCCATTTAAATGAGAAATTGGGATATTTATCCTCCACCCTTTAATCTGTCAATACATTGCGAAGCATTTGATTCCATCTAATGGAATCATTTACACTTTGAATCCTCATGAAATCTCTTGTTTCTAGATATATCCGGATCTCACGGGTCGTCTAAGTTCCTAATTGCTTTCCCAGGGTCTTACGCCTTAGGAAGGAAGAGGACATGTAAATATGTGAGTTTAAGTCCTCTCTTCCTCGTCTTTAGAGCTTTTACAAAAATGATTGGAGGGCCTTTTAGAATATTCCCCTATCAGGATATGCCCCGTGCACGTGCCAATATTGTAGAGCTAGTATTTTTTTACCTACTGAGATTAGTCTGTTGGCCTTTTTAAGGTCTCAGAGAGAGGTGTCGATATTAGTTCTTCTACCATTGGAAATTTTTTCTCGCTTCGGTGAACTTTAATCGTGTCGATGGTGGCAGAGGGAGTTTGACTATCCTTAGCGAGATCGCGACCAGTGTAATTTCATCAGGTGAACTGGAGAAAACCGCTCCCGTTATAAAAAAAATAAAATAAATATTTGGCGCAACAGCTCATTAAGTGCCAGGGTCCAGCTTCTCGCAACCACTCATGCTGTGAACGTTATATTTTTCACACGAATGGAAGCGACCTACAGTTTAGTGCCGTATCCGAACGGCGATTTGAGAAGCTTCTTCGTGACAATAATACTCTCGGATGTTTGTCAGACGCTCGCGAGAGATGGCGTGAACCTGGGCCTCAACCAACAAGCCTCTCCATTTAGCTCGGTCTTTAGCTAATTGCCTCCAGTTGCGCACGCCAAGTTGGTCGAGGTCCCCTTGAACTTGTGCGCGCCACCTACGGCGATGATTCCCTCTACTGCGTCGTCCCTCGGGGTTAGATTCGAAGACTCTGCGGGCCGGAGCGTTGGTGTCCATTCGCTCTACATGTCCTAGCCATCTCAGACGTCCAATACGCAGTTTTTTGACTAGGTCGATGTCGCTGTACAGCTCGTATAGTTCGTGATTGAATCTTCTCCTCCAAAACCCGTCAACACAAACGGGACCGAAAATCCTACGAAGAATTTTTCTCTCGAAGCGACCAAGGATATCTTCATCCTCTTTTAATAAAGTCCATGTTTCAGCGCCGTAAAGCAGGACTGGGATGATCAAGGTCTTATATAGAGTCTCCTTAGTTGTTCGAGATTGGGCTTTACTGTTGAATTGCCTTATAAGCCCAAAAAAACAGCGATTGGCAAGAGTTATTCTTCGATTGATTTCTACGCTGATTTTGTTAGAAGAATTTATAGCAGAGCCAAGGTTTTGTCAAATTCTCGGTGTTGGTTTTCCCTTCTAGTTGACAGCATATACTTGGTTTTGCCCTCGTTTATCGCTAAACCCATTTTGGCCGCTTCCGCCTCAATGCTTGCAAAAGCACCGGTGACAGCCCGCTGAGATCTTCCGATAATGTCTATATCGTCGGCGTATGTAAGCAGTTGTACAGACTTGTAATAGATTGTGCCTCCGGTGTTGGCTTGTGAGTTCCGCACAATCCGTTCAAGTACAATATTGAAGAAGTCACATGACAGCGCGTCACCTTGTCTAAAGCCTTTTTTGACATCAAAGGTCTCGGTGAGGTCATTACCGACCTTGATGGAGCAGCGAGCGTTCTCCATCGTCAGCCTGCACAGGCGGACAAGTTTGGCAGGGATGTCAAAACTAGACATGGCTCTATAAAGCTCTTCTCTATAGATGCTGTCATAGGCGGCCTTGAAATCGATAAAGACGTGGTGAGTATCGATTTGGAATTCTTGGGTTTTCTCCAGAATCTGATATGATCGATGGTGGACTTTCCTGGCCTGAAACCGCACTGATATGGTCCAATCAGGCTGTTGATAAAGGGTTTCAGGCGTTCACACAATATCGCAGAAAAGATCTTGTATGCGATGTTGAGGAGACTGATGCCTCTATAATTGGCGCAGTTGAGGGGGTCTCCTTTCTTGTGGATCGGGCAAACGATGCTGAGATTCCATTCATCAGGCATACACTCGTCTGACCAAATATTAGAAATGAGTTGGTGTATGCACTCTACCAATTCATCCCCAGCTGCCTTGAAAAGTTCGGCCGGTAAGCCGTCAGGTCCAGCAGCCTTGTTGGATTTTAGCTTGGATATTGCTATCCTCACTTCGTTTTGGTCAGGTGGACGGAAATTTTGACTATCATCGTCTATGTTGAATGGTTCATTCTGCCTGACAGCGGGATGTTGGTCTTCGTCGCCGTTATACAGTCTGCAGAAGTAGTTTTTCCATATTCTCAGCACCGACTGTGATTTCACTACGAGGTTTCCATTTTCATCTCTACAGGTTTCTGTGCGGGCATTACTTCTCTGACGCGCGCTTCTCATGCTCTTTCTTCTTCTTTTGGAGAAGACGATGTTCTTCCCGTCTCTTTTGCTCGTAGAGCTCAC
Source organism: Brachypalpus laphriformis (assembly GCA_945910035.1). Taxonomy (NCBI): domain Eukaryota; kingdom Metazoa; phylum Arthropoda; class Insecta; order Diptera; family Syrphidae; genus Brachypalpus; species Brachypalpus laphriformis. The sequence continues at coordinate 288,676,194 of OX246754.1, forward strand.
GAGCAGCTCTCGTCTTCCTTTGCAGCGCCGCCTTGTATGCCTCTTGTTTTGCTGCATGCACTCGCCGGCATTCTTCGTCAAACCAGGGGTTTCGCGGTGGTGGTCGAACGAGACCCAGCACATCAGTCGCGGCGTTTCTGATGGCATGTTGGCAGCGTTGCCACTGGTCTTCGGTATTTGATGCTGGCGGCAAAGGGGTGATTGAGAGATTTCGGGATACGCGTTCAGCGAAGAGTCTGGCGGTCTCTTGCGATTGTAGCTTTTCGACGATAAATTTTCTCACAGTAATTCTTCTTTGTTGCTCAGATTGGGATATCCGCATTCGTACCTTGGCTACAACAAGGTAATGATCCGAGTCTATGTTGGCCGCTCGGAAGGTCCGGACATCCCGAATACTGGAGGCATGCCTTGCGTCGATCGCAATATGATCAATTTGGTTGATCGTTACATGATCATTGGACCGCCATGTCTGCTTATGAATATCGAGATGAGGAAACCATGTGCTTGCTATGGTGACATTTCGCTCCACAGCGAAATCAATTAGTCCGTTATCAGACGTGGTGTCGTGTAGGCGATGCTTACCGACTGCCCTACCAAAGACGTCCTCCTTTCTTATTTTGGCGTTAAAATCGCCCAATATGATTTTAACGTCGTATTTAGGACATTGCTCGTATGTTTTGTCGAGGAGCTCGTAGAAACACTCTTTGGTGGCAGGGTCCTTTTCTTCTGTGGGGGTATGAACACATATTAGGCTTATGTTAGCGAATTTAGCCTTGATCCGGATCGTCATAATACGCTCGCTCACGTGTCGGAAGCTTAAGACTTCTTGCCTAAGTCTGCCGCGTATGACAAATCCGCATCCGAATAAGCGTTGCCTGTTGCCTCTGTAGCAATCACGTAGTAGATGTCACAGTTTTTCATCCTCTTTTTGCCCGGCCCATCCCATCGCACTTCCTGGATGGCGGTAATATCTGCTTTATAGCAGTCTAGGGCCTCTGCTAGTTGTTCGGCTGCACGTGGTCTGTAAAGGGACAGAACATTCCACGTACAGATCCGAAGGTCGTTGTCCTTATTTCGTTTTGCTGGGGTCGTCATTAGTTGAGTCATCCTTATCCGAGGCTTTTGGTTGTTTCGGAACCATGCGCTTTTTACTTGGTAGGGAAGTTACCCCGACGGCACAACCCCCAACCTGGAGGGCCAGTTCCTTAATTATTCCCCTAGGACGAGGGGCCGGGTACACCGGTGCCAGTAGTCCACTACGGGAGTATGAGCGCTGCCGTTGGCCCATTAAGGGCTCCTCCGCCACCATCTCTATTCCAATGTCCTGACCAACATTGGAAATTCCTTACCGACCTGTGATCCGAATACGTCGAAGCAGCTCGCGCAAGGTATTCACTAAGTTCAACCTAACTGGAACTATAGACGCCACCGTTGACTCCGTCTAGGGAATTCGTCCGCTGCCGCCTGGAACAGGAAGAAGCGCTATAGTGAGAAAAGCACTCTTCCCCCCCCTCTCTCATCTGCTGCCACCAAGAATCCGCCAAACGGGGTTGGTTACCCATTTCTTGGATTAAGGTACTAGGCACCCGGCTGTCACCGCGTGGAGGTTGAGAGTAGGAGTTGGTAGGCCTCAGCTGAGTGAAAACGCTTGTGTTTTCATATGTTCGCATGCACTACCGTTTGACCAGCCAACGCTCCCGTTACAAACTTTTATTTTCAAGTTGAAACATATTTTAAATGATACATCTTATCAAAAACGTTTTGTATGTGGCGTGCTGCTGTATTTTTTATTTGGACAGTCCCTTTGTAAGGTACAACAGTAGCCTGCCACCATACTTATGGTGATCCCGGAAACCATGAAGTGTAGGACTGCATCCTTCAAATTCACTTTCGGCGCTTTTGCCAGCTGTATATCTAACATTTCAATATTATCACTGTCTACGTTTGATAAGGCAGAAAATATAGGTACAGGCAAGACTTCACTATGCAGCGTTGGTGGCTTAGTCGTTGTTATACAATACTTGAAAAGGACCATGGACGCTTTTTGTATCGGTTCGTGCCTCTTACTTTCATCGCACAAAAGTAGCAATCATCGAAATAGTTTTTTGGTTCGTTCCATGTCATCGACACTACAAATGCAAGCCCTTTCCATCCTCCTTGTCTCCAATAAAGAAGCAACACCACAAGTCCAAGAGCCGACCGCGTGATGTCCTAAGGCACACAAAAGAAGGATGAGTTGGCTGAATTATTTGCTCAGGAATAAAAAAAAATGGCAACTTCCGGTCCGTTTTTTTTTTTTTTGATTTTCAAAGGTATAAAAAAGAAGACTGAATGAGTAACCATTCGATAGCGGACCTTAAATAGTACTTGAACCCATTGGGTTGGCAGCTCCTATCTGGCCACTAACCCCCAACAACCCTATTTTAAATAGTCCATTTTTTTTGGCTATTGGCATAAAAAAGAAAGTTGGAACAAATACCAAATTAAAGCTGATATCTTACTCTGCGTTTTATCTGAAGAAGTGGAGCTTTCACAGCAGTTATCTGCTCTAACAGCTTCTCCAAAATCTGCCCATCTCCAGATGAGGATGGGGTTATGGGATGTGGCTAGGTACTTACTTACTTTTACTTTACTTATGTCCTGTATCCCCTTGTGGGTCCTAGGGCCTCTACTACGCCTACGCGCCATCGTGTACGGTTTCTGGCAATGTGTCTGAGTTCTCCCCAACTTTTCCCTAACTGCCGTGCCTCCTTCTCGACTGTTCTGCGCCATGTTTTCCGCGGACCGCCATGTCTTCTGCCATCCTGAGTTAGAGGGTTCCATTGCATAGCATGGTTCGCTATGGAGCTGTCACCCTTTCGGAACGTGTGACCAATCCACTGCCACTTCCGCCGTTGGATAGTTGTGCCTATTGGTTCCTGACCCGTTCTCTCGTAAAGGTGTTCGTTAGAGATACGATTGGGCCAGAAAATCCTTAAGATATTGCGCAGACACCTATTAACGAACGTTTGCAGCTTTCTGGTGATAGTAGTGGTCACTCTCCACGTGCTGCAACCATATAGCAGCACGGATTCAACGTTGGAGCGGAACAGTCTTATTTTGGTGCTCAAACTGATTGCATTGCTTCGCCATATTTTGGACAACATCCCGAACGCGGACTTTGCTTTGGCGATCCTGTTGGCTATATCCAGTTCGGTTCCACCATCGGTCGAGACAATACTCCCAAGATACTGGAAATCCTCTACTCTCTCTACCGGTTGTCCAGCAATGCATATTTGAGCCGATGAGTTAGTTCCAAGGCTGATGATTTTAGTTTTTGTCGTATTAATTTTCAGCCCGACGACACCTGCCTCCCTCTCCACATCTGCTGTCATTTGGTGGAGGTCCATAATTCTGTGGGAGAGTAAGCATACATCGTCTGCGTAGTCAAGATGCTTCAGTTGAGATGTAAGAGTCCATCGAATTCCTCCGTTTCCCGTCGACAAAGCTGCATGAAGCACATCGCTAATCACCAATAGGAATAATATTGGTGAAAGGATACAGCCTTGTCTTACCCCACTTTGGATCTCAAATTCCTCAGACAACCTTCCCCTGTGCAGAACGTGACATTTGGAGCCTTCATATGTAGCTTTGATAATAGCAATTAGTTTATCGGGAATGCCTCTCCTGCGTAAGGCACGCCAAATAAACTCCCTGTTGACACTATCGAACGCCTTCTCAAAATCGATGAACAGCAGGTGCAGTGGCGATCGATATTCAACACACTGTTCGATGATAATCCGCAGGGTGTTGATGTGGTCGGCACAGGAGGATCCAGAGCAGAAACCTGCTTGTTCGGCATCGAGTGTGTCTTCGAGATGTTGTTTGATTCGCTCAAGGATGATTTTAGCTATTATCTTAGCTACAGCAGGCAGCACGCAGATACCCCTCCAGTTTCCGCACTCCATTAAATTTCCTTTCTTAGGAAGCTTGACGATCATTCCCTTTTTCCACTCGTTAGGAAAGCTCTCAGCTTCCCAAGCTCTATCTATAAGTGGAAGCAGAAGCTCAGCCGATGTTGTTGGCGTTGCTCGTAAGAGCTCTGCTGGAATACCGTCAAGTCCTACCGCCTTGTTGGTTTTGAGTGCCTTGATCGCGGTAATGATCTCATCTTTACTGGGAGTCGTGGTGCGTATTCGGGAACTTCTCACCTCGGGCATCTCAGTCTGATTTGGGAGCATATCGCTAGCGAATACACGGTTCAAAACCGTAGCAAAATGCTCTTTCCATCTCTTGAGCTGGTCCTCATCCGCAATGAGCAAGGAGCCGTCTAGGCTTTTCACTAGGTATTGGCTGGAGCTGCGACCACCTGTCAGCTCTTTCGTGATTCTGTAGACAGTCCTGCTGTCGCACCTCCGTGCAGCTTCTTCTGCTTCTGTAGCCAGCGCGTTGATGTAGTTGCGCTTGTCACGTCGTACGCTACGCTGAACTTCTCTCATCTTCATGCGATATAGGGACTCTAGCTCGCTTCTCCCTGCTGCTGGGGTAGCTGCAACGCGAGCTTTTAGCTGTTTTCGTTCGTCAATCCGTCTCCAGGTATCCTCGGAAAGCCACGCCCTATGTCTTCCCTGCGATCGACCTACAATTCTTTCAGCACCAGATGTAAAAACATTTTTCACAGCACACCAATGGTCTTGGATGGTTGCGGCATTGAGCTGCTGATTGCTTCCACACCTTGCGAAAAGTGCTCCCTTAATTGTTGGCGCACTGAGGGATCACTAAGTCTATCGATGTTGAACCTGGGCATTCTTGTGTTGTCGTGGGATCTTCGAACTGCAGCAGTGCGTAGTTGGAGAGTAGCTATCATAAGATGGTGATCACGTACTATCCCCACATCTGCCCCTCGTCTGTTTCGGACGTCCAGGAGACTACTTCTAAAGCGGCGGCTGATAGCAAAATGGTCAATTTGGTTGGAGGTTGCTTGCCTGTCATTGGAAACCCAGCTGACTTTGTGGCAGGTCTTGTGCTCAAACATGGTGCCACCTATCACAAGGCGGTTGGCATTGCAGAAATCCACAAACCTTTCGCCGTTGTCATTGCGGTTGCCTAGTCCATGCTTCCCGATTACATGCTTGAGCCCTTCGTTGTCGCTGCCTACCTTGGCATTCAAATCCCCCATCACTATGACAATGTCTCCATTTGGTGTTGTGTTGAAGACGGCGCTTAAGAGATTGTAGAAGCTCTCCTTTTCGTCCTCAGACGAACTATTCGTTGGGGCGTAACACTGTATGATGGTGACGCGTCGTACTCTAGTCCGGAATCTGGCCGTCAAAATCCTATCACCATGAGGCTGCCAGGAAATCAGGCCCTTGCGTGCTGTTGTTGTTAGCAGTAGTCCGACTCCATATTCCCGCGGACTTCCGGATGGTCTTCCAGAATAGAGTAGTACAGTGTTACGCGTTGGAGACTGGTACTCGCCCGCTTCTAACCATCTTACTTCACTTACCCCCAAAATGTCCAGTTTATATCGCATGAATTCCTTTTCCAGTTGGAGGAATCTGGCATTGTAAGGACCTTCTCTTCCCGAGTCGAGGAGCGTCTTTACATTCCAGAAACCTATCTTTGTCCGGGTACAATAGCCAAAAGTCGTCAACATGTGATCAGTCCTTATCCGAGGCATAGTGTCGGTTTCAGTAGCGAGCTGGTTTCAGTAACGCAGGTTGCTGGCCCACGTTACCTAGCCTAGAATCAAGGCCCTAGACAACCCGCACTTACAATTTTGGCCTATACGTATAAGGGTTTATACGTATAGTTGCCCGGGGACCACCACTAGGAGGTAAAGTAAGCACTTCATCACGAACTTGATTGTTGCGCTACTGGCCCAAGCCAAGTTTTGGGCAGTCAGTAGTTTCCCGATCAATCGCAATGCAGGTCCCCAAATGTGGCTAGGTAAGGTAATGTGATTTTTCGAAACATTGACAGGACTATTACAAATTTGTCTTATACCTTCAGGTTGACAAAACGTTTCAAATTCTTCCTTGTATTAAGGAAGAACTAACGGTTAGAAAAGATCATAAACACCCACCTTAGAATGACTGTGCTGAAAAAATACCTTTCCATCTCAATCAAAACGCCTACAGAACAGGAAGACCCACCGCGCTCCACCAGCTGACACGTTGGGTTCAGAATGCACTGGAGAGCCAAGAGACGGTATTATGGTTGTCGAAGAGATAGAGGTGTGAAAGGAAATAATCACAATAAGCACTAGAAGCTGCTTACAAGGAGGAGTATTATAAGCATAAATGTGGAGCCTATTAGTAGATGAACCACTGCAAAAATTAACAAATCCTGGCATAAACTGGCAAAGATATGTCGACGGCGTAGACATTATTGTACAGAAACTTGTAGGAATGAAAATGCAAACATTGTAGTAGAATCACAGTCGGTGCTGAGAATATGGAAAAACTACTTGTGCAGACTGTATAACGGCGACGAAGACCAACATCCCGCTGTCAGGCAGAATTAACCATTCCACATAGACGATGATAGTCAAAATTTCCATTCACCTGACCAAAACGAAGTGAGGATAGCAATATCCAAGCTAAAATTCAACAAGGCTGCTGGATCTGACGGCTTACCGGCCGAACTTTTCAGGGCAGCTGGGGATGAATTGGTAGAGTGCATACATCAACTCATCTCTAAAATTTGGTCAGACGAGTGTATGCCTGATGAATGGAATCTCAGCATCGTTTGCCCGATCCACAAGAAAGGAGACCCTTCAACTGCGCCTATTATAGACGCATCAGTCTTCTCAACATCGCATACAAGATCTTTTCTGCGATATTTCGTGAACGGCTTAAACCTTTTACCAACAGCCTGATTGGACACTATCAGTGCGGTTTCAGGTCAGGAAAGTCCACCATCGATCAACTTTTCACACTTCGGCAGATACTGGAGAAAACCCAAGAAGTCCAAATCGATACTCAACATCTCCTTATCGATTTCAAGGCCGCCTATGACAGCATCTATAGAGAAGAGCTTTATAGAGCCATGTCTAGTTTTCACATACCTACCAAACTTGTCCGTCTGTGCAGGATGACGACGGAAAGGCTCGCTGCTCCATCAAGGTCGGTAATGCCCTCACCGAGACCTTTGATGTCAAAAAAGGCTTTAGACAAGGTGACGCGCTTTCATGTGACTTCTTTACGTATTGTATTGTACTTGAACGGATTGTGCGGAACTCACAAGCCAACACCGGAGGCACAATCTATCACAAGTCTGTACAACTGCTTGCATACGCCGACGATATAGACATTATCGGAAGAACTTAGAGGGCTGTCACCGGTGCGCTTGCAAGCATTGAGGCGGAAGCGGCCAAAATGGGTTTAGCGATAAACGCGGGGAAAACCAAGTACATGTATGCTGTCAACAAGAAGGGACAATCAACACCGACGAATTCGATAGAACGTCACAGTGCGCAGCTATAACTTCGAGGTAGTAAGGGACTTTGTCTACCTTGGCTCTGCTATAAACTCAAAAAATAACAGCGCAGAAATCAAGCAAAGAATAACTCTTGCCAATCGCTGTTTTTGGGCTTATAGGCAATTCAACAGTAAAGCCCTATCTCGAACAACTAAAGATACTCTGTATAAGACCCTGATGATCCCAGTCTTGCTTTACGGCGCTGAAACATAGATTTTATTAAAAGAGGATGAAGATATCCTTGGTCGCTTCGAGAGAAAAATTCTTCGTAAGATATTCGGTCGCGTTTGCGTTGACGGGTTTTGATGGAGAAGATTCAATCACGAACTATACGAGCGGTACAGCGACATCGACCTAGTCAAAAAACTGCGTATTGGACGTCTGAGATGGCTAGGACATCTCGAATCTAATCCGGAGGGACGACGCAGTAGAGGACCTCCTCGCCGTAGGTGGCGCGCAACAGTTCAAAGGGACCTCGACCAACCATTAGCAAAAGACCGAGCTAAATGGAGAGGCTTGTTGGTTGAGGCCCAGGTTCACCCCGATCTGTAGCGCTACCTTTGTAAGTAAGTAAGTAAACATTATTGCTACACGTAATCTTGAAGAAACACTCTGCAAAATTATTCAAAGGGACCTCAAAATTACTCAAAATTGGTGAGAAACGGTAGGGCTTAGAGTGAACACAAATACCAAGACCACTGTGGTAACCTCCATTAAATGAAAGGCAGCTGGAGCGTATGCAACGAATCCTACTGGAAGGAATTGGAGTCGGCCCACAAAAACAGGTTAAGTATTTAGGCATAACAGATAGCAAACTTCTCTGGAAGGAACTATCTCAGTTCATACTTTTATTATTTATAATAGGAAAACGAGGCTATTGTAAAAAGGCCAACAGTTGTGCAGTTGCAAATGCATATAATATTATAAGAAAACACAGGGAGTAATAGGTATCTGGACACAGCATTTAGTCAGCAAAGATTTAGATGTGATGCATTGTGCTACTGACTCTTTTACGGAAGAGGAAGACTTTGTTCCAACTCAAGGCATGACTTTCACAATTCTGACAGTTTTCTGACTGAATAATTTGGTAATAAACTGCCGTATTAGATATAAAAGGCAGATCATAAGAGAGGTTTTAAAAAAATAAATCAGGGTTGTTGAACAATTGAAGATTTAATGTGTTTATTAAATTAGTGCAGAATAGCAATGTACTTTAAAGCATTCTGCCAGTCCTCTACCCAACTTTCTTGTTCGTCGAAGAATGTTTTAATGCCCATCTAAGCAAGGCACTCAGCCGTCAAAATCCGCACATGTTTGCATTATCACCTCACGCCAAATTGTCCTCTCATTTCCTTCCTATTTGAAGATAACACTATAGCAGGATACATTAACCTTACCTTCAGCCCATTGTTTACTATTAAAGATGTCTTCCTGGGAAAATTCGAACATGTCGTTAATTGAATTTAATAATAAATCACCGTTCGGCTGTTCACGCACTTCCCACGCAGCGTCACTAGTCATTGAAATAAAACTCTGATTCTATTTGTATGGTGATGTCTAATCTCCCATCCCATTACACAACGCACTCCATCTTCCGGATCGAAAATAGTTCAATAGAAAGGCACACACACCCCTGCTCCAACAATGATATCTGGAGCCACTCGAATGTGATAAATCATAAAAATATTTCCTTTCTTCAATATTGTGTCGAACGCGGGTCTGGGAAGAGGAAGGACACTCACTTGTTTACTGAGTGAATCAGCGCCCATACTTATACGACGTCCGACGAAGGATACATAAATAAATAATAGATTTCCTTTCTGTCATCCTTTAAGTATCCAACATTATAGGTGAAGCATTGAAGCTGATATCCTTCATGTACTAAGGTGGACATCGGAGACGGGGAGACGGTGGAAGCGGCGCGATGGATGAAAGGATTCAAAGTATACTTTGTGTTGTTGAAAAATAAATACTGTGGTCAACCAACGCAAAAAGGATTGAAGGGATTTTTTCACTTAATGTTACCGCAAATATTTATCATTCAGTTCGGGACGAGGGTGGGCAAATCTATTTTGGTTTGCTTCTCACCCTCGTCCTGTGAGTGGTGGAAAACTTTTCCAACTACAAACAAAAACTCTTCGCCACACAGAGCGAGCGAGAGTGCAGAAAAACAAAAACACAACCACTTGAAAAAAGGAAAAACAAGGACGAAAGGAGGCAAACAAAAAAAAAAATAAATAAAAATTAAGGACGAACAACTTTTGTTTACAATTAATAGGTGCGCAACAACAACGGCTGATGCTGCTGCCTTAAACAGACAGCCCTCAGTCTGTGCTGTGCATCGAAAATATACACTCGGTTTTGTCAGTTAGCGGTTTGCTTCCGCCAGGCGGCACCTGCTGGATACATAACCCCCTTGCAATCAATTCACTGTTTCATGACCAAGTACACGTTCAAGGGGATAAAAGTTTCTTTGTACCCAACAATGACGGGGCCATTACAACAAGAACTATTGACCAATTGGATTTGATAAAGGGAATACATGAATCAAAGTTCCGTCCTTTATTTTTCTTGTTGCTGCAGCGTATACTTTGTTTTGCAGGATCTTGCTAAGGGATTGCTGTACTGTACTACTATAACATTCCGATTCGATTTTCGGGCTTTATTCTCCGTAGTAAGTAGGTTGGATTTGTACTTGCAGCAGAGTTTATGTTCAGAGATGAGATTAGAAGTAGTTGCAGGAAGTTCTAGAAACAGCAAACGGGAGAAGAATAACGACTGAGTTATACAAAGGACTCACATTTTGATTATTTCATTGAAGATTCAATGGAGGAAAAGAATGCAAGTAAGGGAGGTATGTTGAGGATTTTCATTTACGATTCTTGTTCTGAGTTTGGAAATGCATGCTATGATGAAATTTGAAGTTGGTAGATTCGTGTAGTATATGGGTTACAACCTGATATTTCTACGAACTGCTGTAAAAGTTTCATCGTCAAAAACGGCGATTTCTTCTTTAAAGTTTACTGCGCACAGAGTGCATACTGCAACGCACGCTTTTGAGGTGTGTACGACTTCAAGATTTTGCTCCAAATACTCTAGTCAACATCTGTCAACGAACTTCTAGCAGATAAGGCTAGGGTCGGTGTTACGCCGAATCCTGTTGAATATTATGCATCATACATTGAAGCATTTTTTATATTATTTTTTTTACATTGTAGCGGAAACTCTTAAACAACAAGTCCAGGAACCAGAAATTTGGTATGGCTATAAGAATCAGTCCTGGAACTGGCAGGCCAAAGACGGAAGCAATGATAGTAAGTACCAGCGCAAGGGTTGAATACCATACTATACAGGTTGGTGAACAAACCATCTAGTTGAGCCCACACATACAGTACCTGGGAATACTACTGGACCACAGACTCAACTTCAGAGACCACCTGATGCACCTGATGTTAGCTGAAGCTAAGAACAGTTCGAGCTGAGGAAAAGGTGACATCAGAAGGTAATGTAAAGCATTTATTAAGATGATTTAGCCTAAGCCAGACTATGGCCGGGCAATCACATAATATGTGATGGACTCTTTCGGTGTCTTCAAGACAGAGATGGCACGAATCCGATTGAACACGGCCCATTTTCTTGAGATGGTAATTGAGAGAGAAATGTCCAGTTAGGAAGCCGGTTAGGATCATAGCATTGTGTCTGCTCATTGTTAGAATGTCTGCGGTTCCATTTTTTTTTTTTAATTAATAAATTCCTTGAAATGCCTTAGGCCAAATTCTGCATTTCAATGTGAGAGCATTGGTTCGCGTTCCCAATGAAACAGCTCTTTCTTTATCTGGCAGGTGGGTAAGCCATTGAAAGGTCCAGGTCCAATGAGAAGAAATTTGGTACCTAGTCTAGCAAGCTCATCAACAGCTTCATTACCAGGGATGACTTTGTGTCCAGGGAGCCGTATTAGCATGATTTTATTGTAAGTAGCAAGCTCTAAGAGAGTCCGGAGACAGCTCCAAACCAGCTTGGACTCAAAGTCGAAGGACATGAGAGCTTTGAGTGGTAATTAGGTATCTGACATTATATAAATATGTGATTTAAGGATTCTAATGAATTTTCTGGCACAGAGCTCGATAGCATAAACCTCTGATTGGAAGAGAGTTGTGGATTGGTCTAGTGGTGTAAAGAGTTTGCAGTTGGAGCCAAACATACCCGCTCTTGCCCCGTTTACCAATTAAGTTAAGATGTTGTTTGAAGGATTTGAGGATAATCCCAATAGATGCGGTCCGGGATGCTAACTGTCAATGAGTGGTTGAGATGGATTCTTTTCGGCATGAAGCCCAAAGTGCATACTGCTGTTGAAGAAAATAATGGAATCTCCTCAATGATATTTATGTAACCAATTAAATTGGAGTTTGCGTTGTTGCATAAAAGGTGAAGCTTTAGTGCACTGGCAAGCGCAGTCTTCATAATATTTATGAAAAGGGGTGGAAGGGTTTAAGAGAAGTTCCAGCGCAGCTGTTGTGAACAGATGTACATTGTACCTGTAGTACTCGTATGTACACATTCTAGTTTTTGTACACTCTGGAGTGCGGAGTGGGTAACAGTTTGATTTACTTTGTTCCACTATGCCCATACTAGCGCACCTCAGGATATTATCGGGGTAACGATTGTCAGATAGGTCCAGCAGATCATTTTTGGATTTAAACTCCATTTTTTGCCGAAAAATCTAGAACAGGCCTAGAAGGCTTTTGTCGCCTTCTCAATTGTTCTATCTAGATGAGGCTTCCAGTTTAAATTTTTTGTATAGAGTAACCCCAAGATATTTCGTTTCTTTTGAGAAATCAATTTGTACGTTGTCTAGTGCTAGTGCTTGAACGCTTAAATTTCTCCTCCAGGTAAAATGTATGATTACGGTTTTAGTTGGGTTGTGATCCCTTATTTTCAGATCATAACCTCATTGACCTCATAAACACCTTACGGATCATAATAAAGCACTGCCACGAGTATAGCTCTCCGATACGCCTACTGTTTATCGCCTTCGAGAAAGGGTTTCGACAGCTTGAATCGCGATGCTATTTGGTTGGCCTTGCGCAGAAAAAGTATCCCAGAAAAACTCGTAGCTTCTATCCAGGCTACATACCAGGGAAATAAGTGTCACGTCTTACACAATGATAAGGTGTTGGAGGATTTTGAAGTCCAAAGCGGAGAACGTCAGGGATGCATATTGCCACCGCTGTTATTCTTGGTGGTCATCAGCGATGTACTCTGTGCAGCATTGATGGAAGGTAACAATGGAATTCGATTTACTATGACAAGTACTTTAATAAAAAAGTTCTTCGAGTAATCTTTGATTCCGTCTGCATAGACGGCGAGTGGAGGAGAAGGTGCAATGCCGAACTATACGGCATATATTATGACATCGACTCAGCAGGAAAAGTTAGCATACAGCGGCTTGGTCATATAGAGCGAATGGAGCCTGGAAAGTCTTCAAATTCACCCCGGATGGACGGCGCAGTAGAGAACGACCTCTCGGTAGGTGGTACAAACAAGTGGCGGGAGACCTCAACCAACTTGGCGTATGCAACTGGGGACAGCTGTCACGTAACCGTTCTGGCTGGAGAGGTTTGTTGGTTGAGGCCTAAGTTCTCCATAGACTGTAGCAGCACCTAAATAAGTAAGTAAAATAATAATAATATAAAATTTGAAATACTGCTTCTTTTTAGAAACCTTAACCCCCATGAAAAAATGCAACCTGTGATGTTACTAACCTTGGAAATTGTGGGGAACTTGGTCTGGGGCACTCAATACGCTTAGATTCTCTCGAATAAATGCACTTCTCCCTTATTTTGCCATCCTATGGTCATTCTATGGAATTCGCTTTAGGAGTATTTCTTAGGCCTTTGTTGGACATGTTTTCATGGCCCCAGTGGTGCAAAGGCAAGCATGGTTAAGATTAGTTGATTTTACCCACACTATCGCTCTATATGTGATTACTGGTCTTACAATGGCAATGTACATCCTTGGCTTACCGCTAGGCTTCTGCATATCATGAGAGTACGGGTAGCCTTTTGGATATCATCTCCGTAACTTATTTCCACTTGACTTTACTGTCTAGATATAGTCCTAGACACTTTACTTCTTTGACTGGTGTCAATATCCCGATAGCTGGATTGGCTTCAGTTTAAGTTTCCCTTTTCTCGTGGATGGTACTATTGTACTTTTAGCCGGGTTTATATTAAGCACCATTCTTAAGTTACTATTAGACCCCTTTGTATGATATCGAAGAGGGTTACTTGAAATTTTCTTCTGGCAATCAATACCCTGTCATCAGCATAGGCTTGACAGTTGATTCCGAGGTTGGTTAACTTTTGAAGTAGTTTAACAAGACTCCACATTAGAGGAGATAGCCCTCCTCCTTGTGGGCATCATTTTATTCTGTTGATCTTAATAATTCTACGTGATGTCTGAGTTTTTGCTGAACTTTTTCTCACCAACTCGTACATCAACTAAGATACTGTTCTGCTTACTCTTTTTTCTAACCAGGGCTCGTTTAATGACTTCGTGCGAAGTGTTCTCGAATGCCCCTTCAATGTCTACGAAGGAGGCGTATCTACCAAAGGTGAGTATATGAAACCCGAGATATACTAGCTTAAGTTGGCCTATCCACCGAGACCGTTCTTTTGCTGAACTGCAATACCTATGGTTGAGTTGTAGGATTTGTTTGGCAGAACTATATTATTTGCACCGAGGCCAACATCACCCTGTTGGGTTGGAAAATTGAACTGAACGAGTAGTCAGTTAAAGGACCATTCCATAGAAAATATCGCATCTATTGTGTTGACAGCATATACGCCTGCTTATGGAGGGGGAGCTATAGGTAACGGATATGACAATTCGACAGATAGAGTAGGTTAATTTTCTACTTGTTTATCCGTTTATTCCATTGGCAACCGATTGATAGTTTTACTAACAAAAAAAAGATAGAAAACACATTAAGCAATAAGAAACTGTCATCTTACACGACGGATTTTATGGGACCGTACCTTCCATCAAATACGTCAATGTCAACGTATTCGTCGACGTAATGGATGTTTTTGTCTAAGGGCATCCTCGAAGACGCACACATGAACCATCGACTAGTCTGGTATGAATTCGTTTTCTTTTTAAATAAACTGAAGCAGAATTTACTGTCGCGCTTATACATATACCTACTTATAGGATACAGAACCTCATAATATGTGGACAAAAAAATACCATGACACCATGGTTAATTTTTCAAATTCACAATACCCCATAGCAATGTTCATGAAATTCCGAAAATTAATAAATCTCTCAGTTTATTAACACGACTTGTAATCTCCCGGATCAGAGGAAGATACCCTTAATGGATCGGGAGTGTGTTAATGTTGAGTAAGCAAAAACCTTAAATCTGTGTACCTATCTACTTTCTGCTGAAAGCTGTAAATATTCCTTCTTCCCACCGTAGAGCAGCAACTACCTACAATATTCTCAGTCAGCGAAATCAATGTACAGACAAACCGCAAGTATAATTATCACGCAAATTAATTGGTAATTAAATCGTTAATTACAAGTAAACCACCGCCAGTGACAACGCTTACACCGCCTCCGCATGGCATACAGCCAATGGCGTTGGACTGGATACAAATAAATTAATTGCTCAAAAATATTGACTATTAAAAAATTCCGTTTCGTGCAAATTACAGGAAGAGACATCATCACACCTGCAACGTATACGGATGCCACCGAATTTGCCAGCGGCAGGTTGCAGCATACAGCGCTCGCAGTAGGACAGGAAGTACACTGCCGCATCATAGATGTTGTAGGTTTTGCATAAAAAATTCATGAAAAGGAATTTCTTACGAGTCCTGAGTCCAAAGAGCTGGAGTTCATTTAATTTCATTAAGTGTAGTCTTAGTAGCTACTCCAAATGCAAATGAAGCCAAGTGACCACTCAAGGATGGCACGCGCACCCTTTCTCCATCCATTTATAATATTCTGAATGTACTCTCGAAAGGCCCACTTCAGCTACGTACAGCGTAAAGTTAATGTAAACATGTCCCGCAAAGTGTGCATCCTCGATTATGAATTCATGTGTGAAGTGAACTTTGGAGGCAAGTAATTCCGCCAGGACAGGCGTGTCGATTTGAGTGGATTTTCTATATATATATTTTTTTTAATGTGAGACAACAAGGATTACCACCATAGACGGATTTTAATAATTCCCATATTTGGGGGGATCCTTTTCGCGCTGACTATGTACAAATGACAGCTCTCATTGCAAAGATAATCGCTGGAAAAATATTTTCCGTGCATAATGTTTATTTAATAAATAAACAACTTTGGCATATTTTAATGATTTTATGTGCGCGCAAGGACGCATGGTCTTTTTGTCGCCTTTTGTGGGCTGAAATGTACGTGGAGGGCATATGGACAGCTTAAACTGTTTGCTCATTATCTGGCCGAGATCGTCATTTTTTCTCGCAATACCTAGGTGGCTTAATTAGTCGGCAGGCGACATTTTCGAGAGAATGAAATGCTGTAATTCTGCTTCATTAACTGCGAAATTTAAATTTAATTTGATGGTTATGAAATAAAAAATGCAGAGGAAATGAAATGAAATAAATAGTGCAGGTGTGTGTTGTAAAAGCATACCTGGCATAATTGTGTGCTTTGCATGGCTTTGTTGGTTATTGTAGATGAATATACAACTACTGCCTTGAATTGGAGCATATATCTACCACCTAGCCCAAAGATTTAACAACAATTCACGCATTCTATTATAGATGAACTTTAAATATGAGGACATCAGAAATATGGCCACACTATTCTCTAATATATGGGAAGATTGAAGACATATCGTTCAGCTTAGTGTCTTCTTTTCGTTTGTATTAAGATAAATACACTGCTGGACAGAATTAGAGGAACGATAATAGTTTTTGGTTTGACCGTTAAATATAAACTAACGAGATTTTTTTTTATATGTATGTTTTATGTTTCACGGTACTCTTATGGTATTTTGCTGTCAGATTTGAATTCATTTGGCTAACGAAAATGCACTTAAAGAACTTTTATTGCAGTCAGTAGACATTTGAACATTAAATGCGTATGACCAAGCTTGAATTTTTCGCGTTTTCTTTTTTTTGTTATTCTTTCAATTATCTTATCAAACTGTTGTTGGAATACTGTTAATGATAAAAGTGAATATTACGTGATAATTAGGTGAAAATGCCAGACTTAACCGAAGTTCAGGTAGCCCCTGCCATGTTTGATTGAAAATGGACATTCATACCAAGAATGTCTGAATGATGAATGTCATTCATCAAGAATGTGAATGCTAAATGTGTCAAAGTCCGCTATTTTTCGCAACGTAAAGCGAAAGAAAAACAAGTTCTTTGAAAAAAAATAATCAGGGACAAGGTCGAAAAAGGGCCACTACGCAACGAGACGACCGATATCTGGTATGTTATGCCCTCAGGAACAGGACCGCAACATCAACTGAAATTAGGAGTAGACTTCTGCTAGTTCGGGTATCTTCCCAAACTGTAAGAAGGAGACTCAATGATACTGTGTTAAGACCATGCAGATCAACAAAGGGCCCTTTTTTACCAGACGCCCTAGAGTAGTGCGTGTTGGCTTCGCTCGAAACCACGAAAACTGGTCAGAGGACGACTAGAAGCGAGTGCATTTTACTGATAAGTCCAGATTTTGCCTGAAGCCAGACGACAGACGGCGAAAAGTGTATAGACAAACAGGTGAGCGATATGTGCAATGCAACATCGTTCTAAGAGCGGCTTATGGTAGAGGTTCCATAATGGCCTGGGTTGGCATATGTTTGGAAGCACGCACAGAATTACACGTGATAGAAAATGCGTCCTTAGTAGCAGAGCAGTATGTAAGAGACATTTTGGAAAAATTGTTGTGCCGTTTGCCGCAAGTATCGGCGTCAACTCCCTTTTAATGCAAAATAACGCGCGTCCCCACACTGTAAATAGGGTTTCGGAGCATCTTCGAGAGGCCCAAATGAGCACCCTAGCCAGCTTGCTTGCCTGACCTAAATCTCATTGAACATGTCTGGAACATGCTTGGCAGATAGTTAAGGCACAACAATATGGACCCTTCATTGGAAGGGAGGACCTTTCATTGGAATTTAACCTGTCTAAAGTGCTACATTTCTTCTAAACTACATATGTACGAACACCTTTTTTCCAAAAATCACGAGTCTCGTGAGCTAAAATAAAACTGCTGTATAAGCGTCGACTTAGTAGTAGTATTAATTTTGAAGAGAGGTGTTTTATTTTAGTGAGTAAAAATCTCACACTACCACAAGCACCCACTGGAATAACCGAAGAGCTCCCAATCAAAGTAAGGGTGTACCAGGGAAGCGTTTTAAGTCGTTTGCTCTTTATAACAGTCCTTGGCTATCTGCTTAAAGGTAAAGCAACGTACCAACGTACATCAGTTATTATTTGCTGACGATCAAGCCATCATAAGTGCGTATCCTACGTCCCTGTAACGAGTATTGTAAACGTATTTTTAGACGTTTTGCAGGGAAATGGGTACAGCATTAGTCCAAAGAAGACAGAGTACTTGCGTTGCTTGTTCTATAATCCACTCAAGCATATACCAGGCGTTTATTTGAATGGTACAGTGGTTCCTAAGTTCTGAAAGTGCATATGATATCTGGGATCTATGATTAATAGTAAAACAACCTGTGATAACGACATCAATAAATTAGCTGAGATAATGGTCCCAAATAAGTTGAAAGGAAGGCTCTACACCGCAGTTCCCATCCAGCTCATTACATACGTATACGGTTCACAAATGTTGCACAATGTACAAAAAGTATGAAAATAAATTAACGCCAGCTGAGTAGAAAAAGCTTCGCATGACAGCAGGAGTGACCAAGCTTGTTCGAATAAGAAGTTTGAAGATCCGTGGCAGCCAACACATCAAGGAAACCATCTCACGAAAAAAAGAGCGCGACTGCTCTTCAGAAGAGGAGTTCAAGGAAGAGATTCTTTGAACCTGGTTAAAAAAGTAATATCAATGAACGCTCTACTAATATCGCGAAAGAGAGGCAGGCCTAAATACTCCTGAAACACATAAATACAGAAACACCAGCATTTGCATTGCTTCAGTGATGAACTGATCCAAAATCGGTAACTCTGCCGATATTTCCTGACGTCAAACAGGCGAACTCCACATGCAAATTAGCATAATGCAGTGAAATGGATGGTTCACGATCACTGTGAATGAAAATTCAAATTGGTAGCCTGTGAATGGTTAAAGTGTGAGCAAGGAATTATTTTTTTTCATCACATCTATGTATTCACAACAAACGATTCACAGCTAGCGTCGTGAAGTTCGAGGCAGCGAATGATAGAAGAAAACAAAGTGTGGTGAACGAAATGCATTGGCTACACAAACAACATGTTTGTATGCATGTTATTGGCTGGGTTACACTCAAAGCACAAATTTGCACATTTGTTGGTTTGGTGTCTACGAGTATGGTTTCTTAAAGAAAAAAAAATTAAAAATACATTTAAGATGCCCCCGATAGCAAAGCGAGGAAAAATTTGTTTTAGATCGATCTGTTTACCGAATAGGATGGAAGTTTCGGAAAATATATCTTCTGCCAGGAGAAATTATCGCACAAAACCAGCACATCCAATTGCAAAGACATATGGAAATCGAACATTCATTGGTGTCATTAGTTTCTATGGTAGGTTTACTTTTTCTTATTATTGGTTAAAAACTAAAACCAATTTACAATTTAGTTATGGTGTTTTGATTTTCTTCTGGTCAAGTTTTGTCAGCAGGGGGACATGCGAAGCATCTTCATCTCACCTGCCGTTAACTTACTCTCACACTTTTTGTACATTGTCCAACATTGTAAACTATATGTGAGGCAGTGGAGGCACTGGACGCACAACTGCGTTGTAGAGCCTTCCTTTGAACTTAGGTGGCGTTTTTCGATCACAGAATATAGCAAAGTTTTTCCGCCATTTCATCCACCCTAAACTGATGCGATGATAGCTTTGCTATTGATCATAGATCCCAGATATTTGAACTTTTCGCACTTTGAAAGCACTGTACAAATGAATGTCTGAAATAGGCTTGGGTGGATCAGAGACGTGTCAGCGGAAGTACTGGATCTTTTTTTGGATTATTGCGATACCTATTTCCGTCTAAAATATTCACCCATACGTCAATTGCTCGTTACAGAAACTTAAGATCCTCACTTACGATAGTTCCATGGTCAGAAAAGAAAATTTGATGTACCTTGGGGCCCGTCACTTTACCTTCAAGCAGATAGTCAAGAACTGTAATAAAGAGCAAAGAACTTAAGATGCTTCCCTGGTGCACCCCGACTTTGATTGGGAACTCTTCGGTTACTCCAGCGGGGCATCTTACTCTTGTCTTTGCTCTTTCGTATATGTCCATGATCATCTGTACATAGGTTTCTGGAACCCGTCGATGTCTTAGCGCCACCCATATCAGATCTCGTCGTTGTCTGTTGAATGCCTTTTCAAAGTCAACCAATGCAATATGCAAATACTTTTAGCAATCCCGATGTTTGCCCATTACGACCCTTTTACTTTGGATTGCATCTGTGGTTGATTTACCCGCAACAAAACCCACACTGATCATCAAGTAGTCATATTGCCTTTCGTAGTCGGCTACCTAATGCCCGCTTAACGGTCTTCATGGAATGTGACGTCAGCTTGATCGAACGGTAATTACCACAGTTTCTCGTGTCACTCTACCCTTTGTACCTATATATCCGTACATGAAAAGGCAACTTCCCTCCATTGTTTCGGTATTGGACCAACTCTCATAAGTTTGTAGATGAGAACTCTGAACCCGATGTCTCCCATCTTTTTCCAGGTCATAGAGGGCATCTCATCTGGTGCAGCCGCTTTCCTTTTTGGAGTATCTGACCGCCTCACTAACTTATTTGAATGTAATTTCGGGTATTTCTTCACAGTTATGGGTGGCTCTTGTAAAGTATAGCCGGAGAAATTGTTCATTGAAAAGTCCTTCACAATACTGTCACCACCTATGTAGAATTTGGTCGTCATCCACAAGAAGCTGGCCATGAGCATTGCTAGTGAACTTTAACAAACGAATCTCCTGAGCATTCGCCGTTCTTTGGGCGGCTTTTTTGAATATGGTGGTGCTCTTGTTCATATTGTGTCGTTGTAGCTCCTGGGTAACCTGCCTTGCATCAGCAGCGGGGAAGCAATTTCCTCCAGCTCCAGGATATAGGCCCTCCGTACTCTCTGCTTGAAGCTGTGTGCACTTCTAATTCGCTCGTCTCTTGCAACGTCTGTATTTCACTTCGAGACGAGCTTTTTTGTCTCTATTGTTAGAGGAGCACTGTGACCAAGTTTTGAAATACGCTTTCTTCTTATGTTCTACTTTTTTAGCCACATCACTCCGCAACCACATTTCTTCGACTTGTTGGTGATGGGCTAGCCGTGATTTGGAATTCGTTAAGCAAGTTCGCTCCTCAGATAGTGGAGATATATTAGCAGGTCACCTCTGTAACGAAAGTAATTTGGAAGAGGGCTAGCTCGATGTATCTAAGAAGCAAACAACAGCAAACCGAGGTATTTAACTGCCCAACTCTGCTGCGAACGTAGCTTAGCGAGATTTCACACACGGATGACTCTCTATCTAGTTAGCTACTCTATGACTTAAGACCACAAAACTCTTTAAGCTAAGCCGAACAGCTAAAATAGAGGAGTGTTCGGGCCACTGCGTCTTAGTCATGGTAGTTTTTGCGCATCCTAGCTATTCGGCGCGAGGTTCTTCGCGCAGTAGACACGAACAGTGTTACGCAATTGCGTGCCTATGATTTGGCGATGTTTCCACTTAGAAGTGAGTGTTAATAAGGAAACCCGAAATACCTTCTCCAGTGTGCGCGTCTCCTACCCTAGACAGTTCCCAAAGGCGTGGATAAACATTTGGTGTAATGTTTTCCCTGGATGGACCCACCGCTATATTAGAGCAACTGCAGTCCCTGCCATGCTTCCAGACTTATAATGACCCGTAACTGTCTCATCGACTATTAGGCTTGTTCACCTACGGACTGCCTCATCCACCTAATAGGAGCTTTACCACGATTTCATCATCCTGGTTGGTATTTTAATAACTCTTCGGGGGATTTTTTATACTTTTCTTATTCGGTATTGCCCTTGCTGCTGACTACCAACAAAAGAAAACCGCTATCTAAATTAGGCATCTATTTGCTGGCCGAACCACGACGCGGCAACTCTCAAGGCAACTTCTATCCAACGAAAGGAAACCGAACCGAATTAGGTGTTCCTTCAAAAAAGTTATTTTTTTATATAATAAGGGGAAAAGCAGCTTTAAAACAAAATTATTATTTAATTCATGCCGTTAGCCATACAATTGAATAAACATAATGTAAAGAATACTTCCGATGGCGTATGTGAAACCAATAAAAAAAAAAAAAAACTAGAGGATCTGATGCTCGTTTACAATCGATCGAGGGGCATCAATGAACCTTTTCCCTTTTTCTTTCTTTTATCTTTATAATATCGCTTAGGCTCTGAATAATTCACTACCTTATGCGTTCAAACCTTATTGCAACACTGAATATTGATCATATCGTTCGAAACTGTTCTTGTTCTTCCATTGCTTTCATTGCAGGGTTTTGTACTTTAACTAGCACAATGTATAAAACTGCATGAGAGGAACTTTTTTGGTTAATATGTATTTAAAATTTCTTCTAGGCTTCTAAAGTATCTTCCTCCTTTGAAATTCGTGTGACTTAATACCACCGACGAGGAACTCTGCTTAATTTGGTATTGGTTTCTTATATTTTTTGTCTGGAAGACCAAGCCAGTCAACGCTGCCTCTGAACGGTATCACCATGTTGTCCACTGCTGTACTAATTTCAATTTTATTATTAATGAACATTTATATTACTTCTGATATAGCAAGTCCTAGACTGTGCTCTAGAACCTATTTTTAAGAAAAGTGACAAGACACATTCTTTACTACATAGTTTTGAAGTTTGAAAGATTGACCCATTGTTCTTCTATGTACTTTCTCGCAATAGGCTCAGCATTGTATCTACACATTTGTGCAAAAAGCTTATTATTGATGATTTCACGCGGTGAGTACATGTCAATTTGATAGTGAAGCTGACCATTTAAACCGATTAACCGTAGTAATCGTAGTGTAGTATCGTTGGTCAAATGAATCGATGAAATATTTGAAAGCATCCGATAATAAATTCTTCCAGGAAAAAACGACGATTTCAATTTTTGTCGTCATGCTTTAACCTCAGGTTAGGTATGTGGGCTGGTGTAGGGGATAGAAAAACCTCTACACCATACTCAGGTCAATATAGACCCATTATAATACCCATGGGTAGGAAAGAAGATAGATTAGAGAATCCCTTCCTCATGAAAAGCAGAAAATAAATCGCATTTTGTACATATTCTAAAGAAAGCATTTAGTATTTACTATGCCCCAGATACAAACCATACAGAGGATTTAATGTAGTTTGCGATGTCGTTTATTGGTCTGTTGGACAATTCTTCTAAATCATTAAGGAAATATTGTCCAAGGAACTTAGTTTTTAAATGATAGAGGGCTGGGCAATAGCAAAGAAAGTGTGTGGTGTCTTCCTGAACCTCCTTATCACCACAGCCTCTACAAAGGTCTTCTCGTTCGTCACACGTAGTTTTTCATGTGGTATCGCATAATGCTATGCAACCTTATGACTCTTATTAGTGTAGAGAGAGATTTTCTATTCCTCTGCATGGGTCCATTGGTTCTTGCTCTGACGAATGCAGGCCATAGCTTCCTCGTGGTGGCACAAGTGTCTTAAGAGGTCCACCTGCTGTTTGCCTCAATTAGGGCTTTGTTCCCTGCTTCGAGTTTGAGTGTGCAAGGAGAGATGTACACTGAGGGGCCGGATTGGTCCGAGTTTAGGGCTGAACCTCCTCTAGCCAGTTCGTTGGATTTCTCATTCCCTGGTATGCCTTCATGGCCAGGGACCCAGCAGAGTTTTATCTCGTGCTGTGTTCCAAGAACCTTGAGCTCTTCTCTACAGCACTTCACAAGCTTTGAATTTATTTCTATAGCAGGTATTGCTTTAATCGCTACCTGGCTGTCGATAAAAAAGGTAATATCCTCCCGTGGTATTACCCTCATCGCAGTCTCACGGGCTGCTATTGTCACTGCTAGGACCTCTGCCTGGAAAACGCTTCTGTAGTTCGGAAGCCGAGCTGACATGGAGATTCCAAGCTATTCAGAGAAGATGCCTGCAAATACACTTATTTCCATTTTGAATCCATCGGTGTTCACAGCTATGTATCGCTCGTTAGGCGTTCTGTTATTTTTCCAGTTTTCGCTGCTGCGATAGGTAATTAAAAATTATCTCGTGAAGTCTAGGTAAGGCGTTATGTAGTCTGTACTACATACATTGCCAGAATCGTATTATGACCCATTGCATTTGTTCTCCAGCTACGTGTTTACTTACGCCACTATGAGCCGCCGATGCTTGTATAAAGATGTCCAGCGGAAGCAGATTAAGAATGGCCTCGAGTCCTGCTGTAGGTGTCATTGTCATTGCACTGGTTGTGGCGATGCACGCTAGTCTTTGTACTTTTGTGATAGCAGTTTTTCATTTTGCTGGCTGCTTGCCAACATACAAGGCTGCCATAAGTTAGTAGTGGCCTTACTATAGCTGTATGCATCCATAGGATGATTTTGGGGCTAGGCCCCTAAGTTTTCTCGAATATTTAGTTGCGCGAGTAAAAAGCTATCGTGACTTTTTGACTCTATCACTAATGTTTAGTTTCAAGTTCAGTTTCCTATCGAGCACCAGGCCGAGGAATCCTGCACTACTACTCGTAGAGTGCGGTGGGGAGGGGAATACCCCTTACGGAAGCTGTTACGAATTGTGGAATTATCCTTTTATTAGTGAATAGTACTAACTCCGTTTTCTGGGGATTACCACCAGTCCACATCTCTCCGTCTAGGAGTCAATGGTTTTCAGCGTCCCATCAATTTGCTCGCTCAGGGTTGGGAGAAATTTTCCTGTTGCCAGTAGCACAACGTCGTTCGCATAGGCTATGGTTTTGACGCCACTGTTTCTGAATTTTAAAGAACTTCATTCAGGACAATTACCTGTACAGCAGTGGGGTGCTTGAGAAGTGCTTCTTGAGGCATAGGCTTCAAGCTTTGTTCCTCTGAGTTCGACTTTAATATGTCTTTCTTGTAGCATATTGAGAAACCATTTTATCAGGGAGTTGTGAATATTGAGGTTGGTTAGACTTCTATGAATCGCATCTGTTTTGACAGGCTCCTTCAATGTCCAGGAAAGCGGGTAGTGTATATTTTTTTTCTTTCAATGATTTTTCTATTGACCCGACTACACAGTGCAGCGCTGTCTCTACGCATTTCCCTTTCATATATGCTTAAACCTTGCAGATGTTCTCTCTGATATCTATTTGACTCTTCAATTTAATTAATTAACTATTCGATAATTAGGTATAAATAAAAATATAATTTAATACCATGAAGCAATAAAAGGAAATCGAAGCTACAACTGAGACCGTATTCCAACGATATTTCATTGAAATGAAATCTGATCCAGTGATGAGTTTATATTTCCCGCTGCTATTATTATTTATGTATCTACCATGATACACGAGTATTCATGCGGCAAGTAAGCAATTTCTTAAGTAAACATCCTTTTTAGTTTAAGTGATCCCAATCGACTCGCATTTGCATACGTATGTCCTCGATGTCGTAAAATTTTATTGAGCACAGACGTGACTTGCGATTCTTTTATGCCATGCGACACAAACGACTCTGATTTGATCACATTCGAGGAATCCACTTAGACGTATGTTTACTGATTGTGATTGAGAATATTGAATATCCAGCGAAAATGAATGACATTGGAACTTCGAATTGTGTATTTGAAGTTGGCAAACCAATTTTCTGTTTCTCAGTCAGTTTAGATAAATACATCCGAATCCATATATCCATGCTAGTTAATGTGAACCCGGAATATGACTTATTTAAGACTATAGAGCACTAACATAAATAATAATAAATAATGTGTGGTAAAATGTCATATTCGGCATTCTGTGATTGTATCGAAAAATGGTGAACAAGTCGCTATCAGAGTCAAAGGAGATATACGTACATGTATTAGGTGGGATAAGGACTACCTTGGATAAGGACTTTCGAGGAGTATAGGTTTATCTATTTATTTATTTTCTTTACAAAAAAAAACCTAAGTCTTGAGGAAACTGATGAACTAAATAACATTTTAATTTGGGTTTGGATATACCCGCCGAGATCTTGAGCCATATAGGACCGCCATAAGTGATGACCGGCCTGTTTCTACGAGTACACTAGGAGTTTCGACCTTTCACTGAGACCATTTCGATTTCTATGTAGCGACTGAACTAAGTAAAGCGAAAGTTTGTCCGTCTCACAATAGTCTCCCGATAAGAATTAAATTTAAACCTCTCGCTGAAGTATAGTCCAAGGTATTTGATTGTTTTCATATACATAGTTACGAGTTTCATAATGAAGTCCGGAAGAGTCATCTAGATGTTCTGTCAGCGTGTTGCAAACGCTCGGCGGCCGCTCGTAGCTGTCGTTGGTGGCCGGAAATATATAATCTCTGTCTTGCTTCCATTTGTCTTCTCATCCCACTTAAGATATCACTCTTAGAGGTTTTTTACATTAACAGACGTACAGGGTTAGTATTTTATCGAAATATCTTAAGAAATACGCATTGAACGCGGAAAATATCCGTAATAAAAACTTGTTGTTTTCGAGAGAGAAAATTCAACTCATCTCTAATGTGGAAGGATGGTAACTTTGACATTTCAAATGTGGACCTCTTTTTTTTTTGTATCAGAAGGTAGTGATTGCACGATCCAGTAATTTTAAATCGATGATTGTAGAAGATCCAAGTACAAGGATCGGAAAAGCAAAGGAATTGAGAATAGCAAATTGAAAGTAAAACGCCAGTCAAAGGATGTGGTTTGTAATGTGAGAGGAAGAAAACTACTAAAATTTTGCAATTCTTTCGGACTGCATGCACAGAATGGTACCAGTGAAAGAGACATTGCTGGTGAATTCAAGTTCATGGGATAACAAGGGAATTCGGTCGTCGACTAGAGTCTCATTGATAGTGAAAGGAACCTCAGTCAGACCATTTATAAATTATTGTAACATTTGCACTCGCTGCACCAGAAGATAAAAGAACAGCAAATATGATGCTAGTTCCCATCTAAAATAGAGCCCATCTATAGAAAGCAACTCGATATGCACTTGCAGACGCAACCGGATGCGGACTTTGACAAAGTGGATGATATCATAAAAAGGTTCTATCTAACTCCAAAGCATTGCAAGACCACTGGAAGAAAATGTGCTGAACCATGGTTTGACAAGGAGTGCAGAAAAGCGAGTCAGTTGACGTTTATTTGGCTCAAAATATCATATTCCGTGGATCTAACGAAGGCAGTTTTAAAGATCGCTATGTAGAAGCCAATAACAAATTAAAAGTAGTCTTCTTCTTCTTCCTTTTATCAGCGAGGCGACAATTAGCCGGGTCTGACATGCAGCCTTTTTTGTGGAATGGAAAAATTAAATACTCTTTAAATTTGATTGGAATTATCTCGCTTTCTAGCACCACATTAAATAGTCTTCAGTGCCACACCTACTTGTGGAATTCGGCTGGTATTTGGTCAGATCAAGGAATTTTACCATCAGGGGGTGACAATAGTGCAGTGGTAACGTCGTCAATTGCCACGCTAATGGTTCATGGTTCAATTCCTGACATCAGCAAGCATTTATTTATTTGTCGTAAAAATATAACGCCAGTCCGATCAATTGCGAAAGCTAGTGTTAACACTACTGCGAAGGCAAAACACTGGCAGTAGCATGGTCATATGGCTGAAAAAATTGTTTGCTCTGTTGGATGATTGATTATAACATCGGTGGTCGCGAAAAAAAATACTGTGAATCAGAAGCAAAGACAAAAAATAACAAAAATCTCCCAAGTTATCTGGACGCCCCCCCCTCGGAGTTTCTCTGAAGCAAAAACAACTGTGCTGTGAACCACTACACCAAATCTTTCTCTCTCTCTATCTATCCTTTCAATGCCCGCACTGTGCAAAGACATGTTAAGGGTATTCATAGCACCTTGAGTGCGCGCAAATTATATAAAAAAAACTATTATGTCCACTATATCTCGCTACAGAGTGAAAATATACAGTAGTAAAATCACGATGAAGAGTGGAAATAAAAGATCAAAGGCTGCTTAAAAATAAAATAAAAATTTCAAAGAAGTAACTTAATGGTAAGTAAGACAGTATCTCAAACGATTCCACAGTTGGATAACAACCTTTGCCATTCCCCTGAAAGTGTCACAAACATAAATCGATCTATGGAGAGAAAAGTTTCATTCGAAAACTCATTTTTTGTATAAACAAATTGAGATAGGATGAAGTTTCACTACTTTTGCTTCAGCGTTGTGCTTGTTTTTTTGCCTTGATTTCCATAAGGAAACCACCCGCGCCGCCTCTCCTTCGAGAGAAATTTAATCCATGTACCGCGAAGGAATCGTGGAACTAAGTTTCGTATTTTACATTTTCCAAGGAATGTAAACCATTCCGCACACAACACTAAAAAATTTAAAACAAAATTCCTTGCAGACTTTTAAAGTTGCGGCGCAAAGAATTTTTCCAAGGACATTTCTGTTATTAATTTCTTAGTTGATGAAGAATTTTTCTTCTCCTCAAAAAAAAACGACGAAAGACATAGAAAGAGGAAGTAAATCCTCTTTTGCGTGGAAATTAAAATTAAATGAGAGAAATTTATGCAGCTTGTTCAAGTTTGTTTTTCCTTGCAAATTAATTAAAGAAAAAAAAAAAATATTTTGAATGACAATGATTGAACGAAAGAAACCCAGTTTTCTACCCGCATACACCCCATTGAGATGCATTCAAATGTTAAACAGGATTTTTTGGTGCTACTGGAGATACGACACCTGAAACACATCGCTCACTCAGAAGAGCGGCACACCCTCACACAAAACAGCACTTAAAATGGAAACTCAGTTTAAAAAAAGGAATGGAAATGAAGAAGAAGAACTCCAGACACTTCAATTGAAAACGACAATCGGGAGCACCCCAGGGGCGTCCTGATTTATTCTTTCGCATCCGAGTTCAATATTATTCATGATTCGATTTGATAGCAAATGAAATGCATCTCTGTCAATTTCCTAAGTGCATCACAAAGTGAATACAATTTTAATAAATTAAAGTCCTCCAATAGATAGATAGATAGATACTCGTACGTGTTGGAAGGTGTGGGTGGCAGCACACTCTTCCGCAAAATCGCACACGAGAGCACGTTAGGAACCTACCTACGTACGAATGTATTTGTGTATTTGAACAGATCTCACTTCAATTGAAATGAAATCATTTTCCAAAAAAGGGTAAACCTATCACCGTAGCAACATCAAAGGGGCGGAAGCCCCCATGGTCTGCTCGTAGAACTTCATTTTTGATCAGGCGACTGTTATAGGAGTCTCTAACGCGTGGATGTGTTGGTGTCATTGTGATAAAAAAAATATGGAAGCAAGCTTATTTTAATTGCATTTGGTTTTATTGCATGTAGTGCTCGATAATGTATTCGGTTATTGAGAGGAAGGTTGCTGATGTAAGTCCCAAACATAAGCATTGCGATTTTACAACTGTAAAATAAATAAAGCGATGCTAAATCACCTGGAGCAGCAAGCACGTATACTTGAAAAAAAAAATGAATTCTCCTCATCAACTTACCCATGGAATTACAGCCGCATTTTTAGTTTATTTTATTCTGTAATTTGCTCGCATTCAAGGGGTTATGAATACCCTTAATACGTTTACACGCAGTGCTGGCATTGAACAGGATAGAGAGAGAAAGATCAGTGTTGCCAAGTCATTCTGCCGCTTGAGCACGATTCTTAAAATGTTCAGCATTAATTTTGACCTCCTGGGCGCCATTTTCTCAAAAACATATTCAAAGTACAATAAATTTAGGGGTTTCCAATAAGAGGTTTCATTTGGAATAGTGTGCTATTCTGCCACCCGATAGATGACAAGTAAGAACTACGCCATTAATAACCATGGAACGATACACAAACGACGCATTAAAGTTCTTAAAATTCGCTACAAGAATGGCGAAAATTTCGCTGAAACAGTTCGAAAAGTTAAAAATTTACTCGGTCGACGTGAAGCACCTTCTCGTGCAGCAGTTGGTAAATTGGTTCAGAAATTAGAGCGATTAGAACAAGTTTATGATGTAAAGCAGTGTTTTTCAAACTGCGGGAAGCGACCCCGTAAGGGGTCGCCAACAGTTCCTAGGGGCTCGCCAAGAGTTCCTTGGGGGGTCGCGGTCGCAAGCCGGTAAGATTAATAAACAAAAGTTCTGTGCTAAAAAAATGGAACAACATTTTTTAGTGCGAAATATGTGTTTAATAAACGTTGAAATCTTGGATTAATCTTTTTTTTTTCCAAATTTAGCCTGTTTCTCTTCTTAGTTTTGATGTTAAGAATGTGACTTCACACAGGTATGAAGTGGCGAATGGCAGTAACAAGCTCAAAGCCTCGTTTGCCAGCTCAGGATACTCCTCTTCTCTTTATCCAGAAATTGTCAATAGTTTTTAAATTGAATTCCATTCTCAGCACGCCACCTGCAGCTAAATCTATAAGATTTTCTTACATCTTTACCGATGGTAGATCGGCGAGTTCGACTGACATATTCAAAAAAGGGCTTAATATCCATCTTTGTCCATTTCCACTTTCAGAATCCAGTTTTGGAAAGCAACTTAATAGTTTCTTCGCTAAATTATGCAAACTCTGTACCATGAGATGAATATGAGAGCTTACTGATATCGATTCATCGGATGAAGTTTCTTCGAGGATCTTTTGAACGCAAGTAAAATAATCAAACATTTTTGTTTGTAAAGACTCTGACCACAAACGAAGTTCTGCAAGGAATACTCTGATTTTGCCTTTAGCAGTTATAATGCTTTCTTCTCTCCCTTGGAGGCTCTTATTCAAGATATTTAAGTGGTCAAAAAGATCAGCGAGAAATGATAATTTTAAAAGCCAGGTGGGATCAGAAAAATGATTCGAATTGCCAGATTCTGAATCTTGTAAGAACATCAATAATTCAGCTTTTAATTCCAGAACTCGTGTCAATACCTTTCGTTTTGACAGCCATATGACCTCTATGTGATAAAGGCGATTTTGATGGAGTGAACCCATTTCATCACATATGATCCTAAACAGCCGGCTTTGCAAGCCCTTGCCTTTAATAGAGTTCACAACTTTGATCACATCTTAAGCACATCACTTAATTCAGAAGGTAACACCTTGGAAGCCAGAACTTGTCGATAAATAAAGCAGAGTGTCCATGAAACGTTTGGCATTATTAATTTTAATTTTGCAATGAGTCCACTTTTGTTGCCCGTCAAAGCTTTAGCACCGTCGCTACAAATAGCAAAACATTTTGTCCAATCAATCTCGTAGTCGCGACAGCTTTCTAAAAACATGTCGTACAAACACTGGCCAGTAGTATTAGCAGGAAGAGCTTTGCAAAATAAAATTTCTTCTTCAATGTTTTCCTCTGATTCAAAACGAACAAATACCACAAACTGTGCACAGTCTGAAACAGCAGTAGATTCATCCAGTTGCAAGGCAAAATGTGGACTCTTCTTTAATTTTTCGATTAATTGTTCTCGAATGTCAGCGGCCATGTCACTTATTCTCCGCTCAATTGTATTGTCAGAAATTGGTATATTTTTAAGCAATTGTATGAAGTTTCCCTGTTTTGGCAACTCGGTATGCTACTTGATAGCTAGCTAACAACGCTTTCTCATTGGCACTCGATAACTAAAACAAATGTTAAAACAAAAATGATATATCAGACAAACAAAACAGTAAATCAAAAACACAATACATATGTAGCAAAATGGATCAAATATGAAAGAAAGCGTAGGTATATTTTTCGCGAAGTTAAGCCGGTTAGTACATATGTACATACCCTAATACCTATGTACAAGTACATTCAAATAAGACTTATTTTTCTTACCTGAACAACAGTACTTTGTTGCTGGTTTAAGGGATTTCAATTTTCGTTCGAAAATTTCTAACGGCTTATCTGCTTCTTTGGAATGTTTAGTTGAGAGATGTCGCATAAGCTTTGATGGTTTCATACTTTCAGCAGATAAAACTTCACAACAAATAACACATTGATGCTTATTATTTGAAACTGTGAAACTATATTTAAGATAATTTTCGTCATAAAGTCTATTTTTTTTCATATTTTCGTTGCTTCCGCCGCTTCCACTGCACCGGATGTGCAAGGCTGCAACGGTCTTTTGAGAAACTTGTCCATAATTACTGGTAAACAAGACAACACAACACTCAATTTTTTGATAAATAAGTTCCCAGTTGAAAATAATTAAATGACAATTCTGATGCGCACTTAAGAATTCAAAAAAATGAATATGTATTACTGCAAAGTCTGCCACAATTTTTATTTTTATTTTTTGGCAACCCGGAAGAAAATTGCATCGCAAATAAGTGAAATCTTGTGTAATTAGACCGGGTTTGGAAGGGGTTCAGTGTATGTAGCTTCTTAAATATCTGACATATTATAATATGGGGGTCGCCAAAGTGTTTCTACTAACAAAGGGCTCAAAGGGTTGTATGTATATATGTAGAAAAAAATACCTCATATGTTGTGCGAAATAGTGTTATACAATAATGTAAAATATCACGTATTTTTTTGTTGCAAACCATTGTTACCGGAGTGTTGAAATGCATGTACCAAAAACGGAATTTTATTTACTGCATTCGATACAATGCAGCGAGCGATGCTCTTTGCGCATAGGCTGTTGACATGCCCCACACCCTTTTTTTGTTTTTCTATCTTTTTTCCTGTCACAGAAGTTGCATTGAACATATTTTTTTCTAAATTTGTTGGTTGTCGTTTCATTTTGTGATTCACTGTTCAATACTCCTTCCATAATTTTTTTCAAACCCCATCTTAAACTTCATTTTTATGATTAAACAAACTTCACACTTGCACATCAATGTATTTGTATTTATTTGTTTATTCAAATGCTGGATAAACTACTATAAACGAAGTAAAAACAACTTAACACCTTTATTCACAAACTGTAAAGAACACTTACATGAACTGCACACTGGGGTGTATGATACCCAATATAAAATGTTAAAGTAAAATTATGTATGTAAAAAAAATGGAAATCGCTCAAAACCACGGCCTACTACTGCAAAAAATGTTGAATTGAATTGGCTGACAAAAAATTGTGATGATAACGGCCCGGTTTGAAATTTTTTGTGGGCTATCTTATGCCCCAGTGGGAGGAGGGAAGGTTAAATGAAATCCCCACTCCATCAAGTTGCTTACGATATCCATAAAGTTCACCTCCGCTAGCTCTTCCAAACAGATTTGTTTTTTCCGCAGGTATAAGTTTCAGTTCATAGTTCTCAAAAATACTCATATCTATTTTCATCATAAACTATTAAATGAGCTTCGTATAATACAAAAATATCGAATTCATTTAAATAATTAAGAAAATCTACAAATAATTCCTTGTTTTTTAGGCCTGATTTGGTTCAGTTCATATTTTTACACAGGATGCAAAAACAACAATTGAACCAGCATTTCTAACCCATACCTCACCACTAGATGGCTATTCACAAAAAAAATGATATGCAAAGCTTGGCAGCTCTGCTGAATGGCAGAAGTAAATCATAGTTATTTGTTGTATCCTCACTTGCTGCCATAAGTATCTAAAAACACTTAATTATTAATCAATTATAAAAATATTAAGCACTTTTCTCACTTCGAATGCCATTTTTCCGCCATTTCATACGTCAGTGTGTCTGTTTTTTTTTTTTTTTTTTTTTTTTTTTTTATATCCATTACAGAGCACACAGAACACTACGTTCTCTGAGTGTATACTCTCAGTATCGCTTTACACAACAGATGTTTGTTGCGCGACTAAGGATCATCTACCGATTTTGCATCTCATAGACTACTTCAAATAAACAAAATAAATATTATTATTGATCAAAAATCTATGAATAAACGCAATTTTTAAATTGTAATCGTGGGAAGCTAAAATCAATTTCATTGCATAGCTCATTAAAAGTGCATATACACCTGGTAATAGGCTCATTCCTACCATAATTGGTTCTATGCCTTTTGTCGAAAAGTAAATTTCTCACCCGGAGAGATCTCTGGGGAGCATATATATTTATAAGAAAAACCAAATCTGGTGAATTTATGTGATAATTAATTATGTCGCGGATAAATATGACGGAAGATGCCTTACGCCTGAAACTTAAGGTTTGCAAGCCAAGTAATTTGCATCTTTCATCATAATTAGGAAGTTCGTCAAACACGTTCAATTTACGGACAGCATATCTCGTGAAATTCTTTTGAACTCTTTCGAATCTAAGCTCTTGAACAACATAAGGTGAATCCCAAATGAAATAAGGCCTGACCAACGAACAGTAAATAGTTTTAAGACAATAAACACCTCTAAAGTCTTTACTATTTCGTTTAAGAAAGCCTAACAAAGAGTTAGACTTAGCTATGGCGTAATCATAATGTAATGAGAAATTCAATTTAGTGTCAAATATGTCCCCGAGATCCTTAACTTCATAAAGACGAAGAAGTTTAATATCGTTAATAAAATAATCATAAAAAAGCGGTGCTGTAATGCGGTACGCTGTAAAGATCTTACATTTGGAAATATTAAGCTCTAAAGCATTATGTTTACACCATTCAGACAACCTGTTTATATCTGACTGAAAACGAATGCAGTCAGATGTATTTTTTTATGCGTGCAAATAATTTTAAATCGTCCGCGAATGTTAAAATCTCACAAAAATTAAATATACCGTGAACATCATTTAAAAACAAAATAAGCAGCAGCGGGCCCAGATGACTACCTTGTGGATCGCCAGATGTTACTTCTATTACGCGAGATGTAAAACTATCGACCTTTACCAATTGCCTCCTATTACTTAAATAATTGGAAAACCACATCAGCATTGAAGAGTGGAAACCCAACGATTTAAGTTTAGCCAAAAGTAAAGTGTGATGTACTCTATCAAAAACTTTAGTGAAATCAGTGTAGAGTACATCAACTTGTAAGCGATTTTCAAAACTGTTAAATATATAATTAGTTAATAAAGTTAAGTTCGTAGTACATGACCTACCACGGACAAAGCCATGCTGATTATTGGAAATAACTTCTTTAACCGCGAAAAAAAGCTTATCTTTAACAATACTTTCAAACAATTTTGGTATTGCAGAAAGCTTTGATATAGGTCGATAGTTTTCAACTTTATGTCTCAAAC
Source organism: Brachypalpus laphriformis (assembly GCA_945910035.1). NCBI lineage: Eukaryota > Metazoa > Arthropoda > Insecta > Diptera > Syrphidae > Brachypalpus > Brachypalpus laphriformis. The sequence goes on from OX246754.1 coordinate 288,711,134, forward strand.
CGCTTTTAAAAATTGGGGTAATAAAAGAGTATTTCCATTCGCTAAGAAAATCTCCAGTCATGAGCGACTGGTTAAAAATAATTTTAAGTGGATGAAAGAAGGAGGATATACACTTTTTCAATATTACTGCAGGGACGCCATCAGGGCCAGGGCTGCTGTTTAGTTCCAGTTTCTGCAGTGCGTTTATTACGTCTTCATCCGAGAATTGCAACACACCAATATCCAATAATTCGTTAATATTAGAGTAATGGCTCATCGTTGACTGGACTCGAGACTCATTATAAACCGACTCAAAAAAGTCGGCAAATAAGTCACAAGTTCCTTTCAAATCTGTTGAATTTACATTTTCAAATTCCATAACCTTCGGCAAGCCTGAGGTATTTCTTTTTGAGTTAATGTAATTCCAAAATGATTTACCATTACTCTTTACCAAAGACTCGACGGACAAGACGTATTGTCTATATAAAAATCTATTTAGGAACTCATATTCTTTTCGGAATCTCAAAAAAAGTTCACGATTAGAGTTCGTTTTATTCGAAATATAAGCTGAATAAGCTTTTCTTTTTACATTTCGCAAATTCACCAATCTTTTATTTGACCAAGGAATTCTAAACCGATTATTATGACGCGTTTTAGGTACAAATAACTCAAAACCAGAATTGATTTTTCCCATAAATACATCGTAATTACCTTTTATATTGGGGGTGTTCAGCAGTGCATCCCAATCAAAACTGTTTATATAATCCGAAAGTGCAATAAAATTGGTCTTAGCAAATTTGTAAGCTAACGCGGAATCATTATTTATACTTTGATTAGAGTAGCTTAAAAATGTTATTTCTAAAAATAAGGCTTTGTGATGGATTTTATTGGAATCAATAAGATCCAAAGCTTCCGAAATATTAAAATTAATTTCGTTATTCAAAAATATTAAATCTAAAATTCTATTTAAACTATTCCGAATATTGTTTATTTGAAATAAGTTTAGAGATAGAAGACCATCGATAACCAATTGCTCCCATTCATGATTAACATTGAAGGGGATTAAATTTTCATCACCATCCACATTCTTCCAAGTAACATCACCAATATTGAAATCTCCCAATACACAAGGTAATTGAGAGGCACCAAGACGAGCAACGACACTACTTATGTTATCAATGTGCTTTTGATACACACTGGTCACACTATTCAGCGGAACGTAGGAGACAAAAATAAACAATTGATAACGAACGTCATCAGCAAAATTAATACACACACACAACTGTTCAACTTCAACCGTTCGATGCTCTAATATAATTTCCCGGCTGAGAAAGTGAGATGAGATAGCTATTAAAACTCCCCCACCACGCTCCTCAATAGATCTACATCGATCATTCCGGTAAACCACATATGACTGGTCAAAGATTTCAGTCGAGAAGATGTGTGGGTGTAACCATATTTCGGTTAAAACAACAACATCATATTTGTGGCTGGAGAGTGCAACGAAAATCTCTTTTAATTTACTTCTCATACCACCAATATTCTGATAGTAAACCGAATATTTAACAGAGGTGCTTGGTTGTCGCAGCTGATCAATGTTTATGTTTTGATCACTGCTGCGGGTAAAGCAACTCCGTTTTTTGTAAAAAAATTTCTTACGCGAATACCCGACGGCCAACTTGTGAAAATGAAATTTCTGTGTGAACCAGGGGCGCTTTTTTATTTTGAGATGAACAAGATCAGTTCATGGGGAAAACAAAACGCGGCTTTTATAGCTTAAGATCTTTAAATTCGTTAACGCTTCGTTGATCCGGTAGACTTGCAAAATTCAATTTGAGTCAGTTTATCTTATTTTTTGGCGTGTGCTGTCAATTTAGCGTGACACTGACATTTCATGCAGATTCTTGTTTTCATTTTCTGAACCGATCATCGGGCTTGTTAAACTTGCTGGTATTTCTCCTAATAAATCTCTAAATTCTTGCCACCATCTTCAGCGCCACATTCCAGCCCTTCGATTGTATCCCACGTAAAAATCTTGTCTGCCGCCAGCAGTTTATCGTCCCTCAGTGTTATCTTCTTTTCCATTCTCGGGTGCTTGTCGCGTAGGAATTTCATGAGTGGAAATAACTTGGACCTTCTCTGTCGCATGTAATGTGGGAGATCTCCAATGGACGCTATAAGTGCTAATACCAATAGAAACGTCAATGCCTTTCCTCAGAATAATAATAGTCTACAGAATCATAGTCGTAACAATTTATACACAGCTAAAGGGGTTTCCAAGATACGAATCTTCAAAAATTACAATTTTGAGCTTTCACTGACTGACAGATCATAAATCATAAATAAATCTTGGGTACTCCCAATCGAGCTAGAGCACAGGAACATAGATAGTGTTGTTAATTACAAGAAAAATCAAAAATTAATAAATACCATATCTTATAAATAATGAACTTCCCATAAATAATAAATAATAAATTCCAGGACAGCCACCTTACCTAACCTAACCTAACCTAACTTTCATTTTTGTAGTGAACTGGAACTTTTCTCTATTTTCTTAGTCTCGTGTGTAATTAAGAGGGAACTGGCTCCCTTTAACGTTAATGAATTCTCAAAACGTAGAGTAGGAAAGAAATTCCCTTTGAAATTCAAAATTTAACTGTAAAACTAAGTAAGAAATGAGAATAAAAGCCACGGTGTAATTGCAAAAACTGTTGGCAAAACTGGTGCAACAGTCCAATCTATAGATACCGTATAGTAAAATTATACATTTTATCTGTTTATTTGAACACGTATCCTGTTAAAACTACTTACCCAATCCGTATGGATTTTTCAGGAAAACATCGACCTAACTTTTATATTTAATTGCAATCGGCCTACTCATTCAGGAGATATGTATGCCAAAAAAATATGGGAAATGGAGTTAATTCTTACACCACTAATGCCGGGTTTTACAGTGCAGGTTTAAACTCCGTTTAACCATGTATTAAGTTTAAACTGATATTCAATGGTATAAATGCAAATTCCAAGAACATCAAGGAAGTCAAAGGATTTATGGTGATTAGAATTTTCCTACAAATTGGTAATACCACCTTTCTTCTTTCTTATGTCCTGTATCCCCTTGTGGATCCTAGGGCCTCTACTACGCCTACGCGCCATCGTGTACGGTTTCTGGCAATGTGTCTGAGTTCTCCCCAACTTTTCCCTAACTGCCGTGCCTCCTTCTCGACTGTTCTGCGCCATGTTCTCCTCGGACCGCCAGGCCTTCTGCCATCCTGAGTTAGAGGGTTCCATTGCATAGCATGGTTCGCTATGGAACTGTCACCCTTTCGGAACGTGTGACCAATCCACTGCCACTTCCGCCGTTGGATAGTTGTGCCTATTGGTTCCTGACCCGTTCTCTCGTAAAGGTGTCCGTTAGAGATACGATTGGGCCAGAAAATCCTTAAGGTATTGCGCAGACACCTATTAACGAACGTTTGCAGCTTTCTGGTGATAGTAGTGGTCACTCTCCACGTGCTGCAACCATATAGCAGCACGGATTCAACGTTGGAGCGGAACAGTCTTATTTTGGTGGTCAAACTGATTGCATTGCTTCGTCATATTTTGGACAACATCCCGAACGCGGACTTTGCTTTGGCGATCCTGTTGGCTATATCCAGTTCGGTTCCACCATCGGTCGAGACAATACTTCCAAAATACTGGAAATCCTCTACTCTCTCTACCGGTTGTCCAGCAATGCATATTTGAGCCAATGAGTTTGTTCCAAGGCTGATAATTTTAGTTTTTGCCGTATTCATTTTCAGCCCGACGACACCTGCCTCCCTCTCCACATCTGCTGTCATTTGGTGGAGGTCCATAATTCTGTGGGAGAGTAAGCATACATCGTCTGCGTAGTCAAGATGTTTCAGTCGAGATGTAAGAGTCCATCGAATTCCTCCGTTTCCCGTCGACAAAGCTGCATGAAGCACATCGCTAATCACCAATAGGAATAATATTGGTGAAAGGATACAGCCTTGTCTTACCCCACTTTGGATCTCAAATTCCTCAGACAACCTTCCCCTGTGCAGAACGTGACATTTTGAGCCTTCATATGTAGCTTTGATAATAGCAATTAGTTTATCGGGAATACCTCTCCTGCGTAAGGCACGCCAAATAAACTCCCTGTTGACACTATCGAACGCCTTCCCCAAATCGATGAACAGCAGGTGCAGTGGCGATCTATATCCAACGCACTGTTCGATGATAATCCGCAGGGTGTTGATGTGGTCGACACAGGAGGATCCAGAGCGGAAACCTGCTTGTTCGGCATCGAGTGTGTCTTCGAGATTTTGTTTGATTCGCTCAAGGATGATTTTAGCTATTATCTTAGCTACAGCAGGCAGCACGCAGATACCCCTCCAGTTTCCGCACTCGATTAAATTTCCTTTCTTAGGAAGCTTGACGATCATTCCCTTTTTCCACTCGTTAGGAAAGCTCTCAGCTTTCCAAGCTCTATCTATAAGTGGAAGCAGAAGCTCAGCCGATGTTGTTGGCGCTGCTCGTAAGAGCTCTGCTGGAATACCGTCAAGTCCTACCGCCTTGTTGGTTTTTGAGTGCCTTGATCACGGTAATGATCTCATCTTTACTGGGAGTCGTGGTGCGTATTCGGGAACTTCTCACCTCGGGCATCTCAGTTTGATTTGGGAGCATATCGCTAGCGAATACACGGTTCAGAACCGTAGCAAAACGCTCTTTCCATCTCTTGAGCTGGTCCTCATCCGAAATGAGCAAGGAACCGTCTAGGCTTTTCACTGGGTGTTGGCTGGAGCTGCGACCACCTGTCAGCTCTTTGGTGATTCTGTAGACGGTCCTGCTGTCGCACCTCCGTGCAGCTTCTTCTGCTTCTATAGCCAGCGCGTTGATGTAGTTGCGCTTGTCACGTCGTACGCTACGCTGAACTTCTCTCATCTTCATGCTATATAGGGACTCTAGCTCACTTCTCCCTGCTGCTGGGGTAGCTGCAATGCGATCTTTCAGCTGTTTTCGTTCGTCAATACGTCTTCCTGCGATCAACCGACAATTCTTTCAGCACCAGATGTAAAAACTATTTTCACAGCACACCAATGGTCTTGGATGGTTGTGAGCATTGAGCTGCTGACTGCATCCACACCTTGCGAAAAGTGCTCCCTTAATTGTTGGCGCACTGAAGGATCACTAAGTCTATCGATGTTGAACCTGGGCATTCTTGTGTTGTCGTGGGATCTTCGAACTGCAGCAGTGCGTAGTTGGAGAGTAGCTATTATAGGATGGTGATCACGTACTATCCCCACATATGCCCCTCGCCTGTTTCGGACGTCCAGGAGACTACTTCTAAAGCGGCGGCTGATGGCAAAATGGTCAATTTGGTTGGAGGTTGCTTGCCTGTCATTGGAAACCCAGCTGACTTTGTGGCAGGTCTTGTGCTCGAACATGGTGCCACCTATCACAAGGCGGTTGGCATTGCAGAAATCCACAAACCTTTCGCCGTTGTCATTGCGGTTGCCTAGTCCATGGTTCCCGATTACATGTTTGAGCCCTTCGTTGTCGCTGCCTACCTTGGCATTCAAATCCCCCATCATGTCTCCATTTGGTGTTGTGTTGAAGACGCCGCTTAAGAGACTGTAGAAGCTCTCCTTTTCGTCCTCAGACGAACTATTCGTTGGGGCGTAACACTGTATGATGGTGACGCGTCGTACTCTAGTTTGGAATCTGGCCGTTAAAATCTTATCACCATGAGGCTGCCAAGAAATTAGGCCCTTGCGTGCTGTTGTTGTTAGCATTAGTCCATTAGTAATACCACCTTTGCTAGTCAGTAAACAACTCCCAACTATTCGCTTTTTTTTGCCAATCTTATTGAACACACACACACACACTCGCACACTCTGTGCATATTGCTCTTTTTCTTCGACCTTTCTTATTTCTTACCTATACTCCCACTACAACGCTCGGGGCGCACCAAACTCAACAATGAGTGACTCTCACTCTCATGCCTTGTTCTCAACAGGACAACAGTAGTGAAGATCCATATACAGAAAAGTTATTTTACTTATTATTGAACGGATACAGCTTTATTCCGGGAATGCGCCCCGACTAACACATACGTAGCTACTTATTATTAAACGCATATAGTTATAATACACATAGAATAGTGTAAACCAATTCGCCTAAACTGTCGAAGTAGAAGGCTCCTAAGTGCAATCTTCTACAAGCGGTGAGAGAGCTCAGCGACCTGCTTATGCGAACGACCGAATGTTCGCCAATTTTGACATTTCATTCACAGCTGCTTTTTTATCTGGTCGCGGCAATCCGCGAATTTCAGTTATCAGTTCTTTTGGAATAGTAAAATTGGCAATAGCGTGCTTATAAAGGTGCTAAAAACGCTTTGTTCGCAGTTCGGGCATTCGCAGGTCGCTGAGCTGTGAATGGAATGCAGTGCCCCATAATGACACCTACTATAGTTGTAATGAGCGCTCTTTTCTGTCTAATAAGGCAGCTGGAGCGTTTTTGATCCAGCTTAGACCAAATCCGTCTGATAATGAGGTACGTAATGCCGTCTGTCCATCTGCGTTGGGTTACGTTGATAGTATTGAGCTTATGCAGCAATTTCACTGTAGCGAAAGGTATGCCGATAATTACTTTGTTCGGTGTAATGGATAGGCTAGTACCATGCCTGGTGAGTTAGTCGGTCTTGCAATGCCCTGGAATGTCTCTGTATCCCGGCGTCCAAATGACGTTGATATTAAATTGTTAAGCAATCTCGTTAAGAGAGAGGTGACAATTTATGGAAGTTTTTAAATTGAAGGTGGCAGATATTAGGGATTTCATCACTGCTTGACTGTCAGTGAAAATGGTGATATCCCGGTTAGATGCCACATTGTACCTTACCCACGAAAAGGCTGCCTATATCGCCATAATCTCCGCCTTAAAAAAGTCGCAGTGATTGAGAAGGCGGAAAGAGATATTTATGCTTGATCATTGGAGAAGACACCTCCTCCTACTCCCGATAGGTTATTGATTACAATTTCAGCAATCACAATGTAGTCGACAACTAAATTGTATAAGGTAGTTCGATGCCATATCCCTTGTACTTAATTTCCCAAGAAAGGAGCGGTGTTGGACGCTAACTTATTTTACTCTTCAATTCCGGCATTGTCCCAAAAATTATTCCATGGTATTCAACAACGCTTCAGACTTTTGTACGCAAGTAGGTAGCAAGGGTAAATTGTAGTAAATTTATGTAATTGGTCTAACTCAACTGAATAGTTCTTCTTCTTCCTATTTCGGCAAGGTTATGATCTGAAACAGGGGATTATAATCCTCCCACTTCACGACATTTCTACTGATCCGCCTGTGGGGTTTGCCTCAACTCAACTGAATAGTTAAATGCGTTAAATAAATAAATTCATGTTTCAAGTCTAATTCTTCGAGAAACGAAATACCTCGTCGCCTTCCCGAACTCCCACAAGATAATAATAACGTTCATTTCATTATTTGCCAGGTTTATATTTTCGGCTCGCCACCACTTCATAGCCAACCACAACGAGACGAAATGAAACTAATGATGTAGGTCGAAGTCGAAAAGGCCAAATGCCAATTGCTCCGATGCGAGCAATGATGATGGGTTTTGCGCTCATTGAAATCCTTATAAATCCGATATCGTTACAACCAATGGAAAGTCGTTAATATTATTTCAATGGGGCCATGGATTGAGCGGTCGGACGTTATACCATGCCACTGTGCCACAGGGCACACACATTTCTTTTGAGATTAACAAAATGGCAAAGAAAATTATTTGAAAAACGAGATTCTATTACGACCGAATGGAGAAGTTGAATTGGCAATAGCCACTGGGCCATGGAGTGAATGCTGTAGATCAGAGCGGACTTCTGGGAAACAATTATATTGCTAGTCGGTAATAACATTAAGCATCAAGGCCAAGGAGCAGGCGAAGATGTTTTAGATTTTCATTTCGGTAGAAATGAATAGCAAATTGGATTTCCTCAAGCTGATTTGATTTTTATGGTATGAGGATGAAATGATTGATGGTAAGGAGAAGAATAGCGGAGGATTTGAAGAATAGAAGTCTTTAAGGTTCTTCATTATCTATTCTCTACAATGTTGACCATTTGATAGTGACTAATTTAACCAACCCTCGTTACTTTTCCATATTGTTAATGTATCTTCAAGTAATGCGTAAGTCTGAGTAGTGTGTCTATACAAAACTCATATTACTCGTATACTGATAATCATATAATTCAATCGACTATGCAGGCTTTATATATCTTGAACAAAGTTCAATAACTGGACTAGACATAGACAAGACCGATGTGGAATACAGACGTTGCAAGAGACAAGCGAAAAAGAAGTGCTTGAAGCAGAGAGTACGGATCTAATATTTCAGGCTATACAGGATCTTCGACGACACGATACGTAAATGGGTGCAACCATCTTCAAAGTACCCGCTCAAAGAAGGAAGAATTCGCAGGAGATTAATTTACCAAAGTCCATTAATAATGCTCATAGGCAACTTCCTGTGGATGACGACAAAATACTCAAAAAAAAAAAAAAATTATTGAGCTGTGGAAAAAGATGGGAGACATTGAGTTCAAATGGCTCAGGATTGTCATCTCCAAACTTATGAGAGGTGATCCAATACCGAATAAATGGAGGGAAGGTAACCTTCTCCCTATGTACAAAGGGAAGGATGATACTTGAAACAGTGATAATTACCGTTCGATCAGGCTAATGTCACACACCATGAAGATCCTTTAGCGCGTATTAGGTGGCCGACTGCGGAAAATAATACGGCTATCTAATAATAATCCGAGCGAGTTTGTCGCGGGTAAGTATACCACAGGTGCAATCTTTAAAGGTTATTTTTTGACTTTGGAAAAAAAATTCACAACAACCACGAAATCTAACGCGGGTGATGCTGAAACAGCGATAGTACCAAAAGCCTACGCGCAGATGATCGTGGATACGTGCAAGGGGCCTAAGACCAGAGTAAGAGGGGAGTAACCGAAGAGTTCCTAATCAAAGTCGGTGTATACCAGTAATGCGTGTTAAGGCCTTTGAACTGATTACCACTTCTTCAAGCATCTCCACCACTTCTTGCAGGGGAGAACCTACAACAATCAGGTTGATGTTTATAATGCATTCGAAGAGTTTATCGCCTCCAGAAATTCGGAATTTTATGCTACCGGAACAAGTTGTTGGGCGCCGTGGCGTAAGTGGTTAGTGTGTCGGATCACTACGCATGAGGTTCCAAGTTCGAATCCCAGAAAATACCAAAATGTTTTTTCACGGTCCCACCTTTCGCGAGCGTCTGACAAACATCCGAGAGTATTGTTGTCACGAAAAAGCTTCTCAAATCGCCGTTCGGACTCGGCATTAAACTGTAGGTCCCTTCCATTCGTGTGAAAAATATAACGCACACAACATGAGTGGTTGCGAGAAGCTAGGCCCTGGCACTTTAAAGAGCTGTTGCGCCAAATATTTGTTTTTTTTTTTTTTGAACAAGTTAGCAAAAATGTGTAGATTATAAGGGTTCTTATTTCGACCAGTAAAGTTAGTTCTTAGCTAAGATATTAGCATTTGAATTTGAAGGTAAAAAACCGCAGTAACTTTCTGAATAACCCAATACACAGCCGTAGTTCGACGGTCTGTGCTGTCGGTTCTTACTATGGTGACCAGCTATAGAAGGTGACCAACTATAGAAGAGATCACAAACCTCAAGAAGTGTACACTACTGACGCCATCGGAACTGCTCCCACCGTGGCCAATCGGCATTTAAATGAAATAGCCATGAAAAACGCTTTTCATCTGCAGCAATGGAACTTCTGAAAGATGAACTATATGTCCAAAATTAGCGACGGCTCCAATTTCGGGATAAACGTTGAAACACTATTCCCCTCAAGATAAAACTGGACTGACGAAAGGGGCGTCGAACAATATTTTAATCAATGATGTACCAAACCGAAAACATCTCAAACCGTGTTAACTCGAGTTGGAATTTAAGCAAACCGAGTTGCAAACCGGGTTGGCTAACTCGGTTTGTAGCAAAATTATGCCAATGTCACATAAGAAACTAAAACCGAACCGAATACGAATTCAAAATAGATATTGAATCAGTTTGTGACTCGGTTTGACTTGGTGTGTATACCGCGCATACACAAAAAAACTAACACAACTATGTGAAAAAAAAACCAACAACCAACCAACCAACCGAACCGAAAACGAATTCCAAATAGGTATGGAATCGGGTAGTACAACTCGGTTTGTATAAAAACAATAGACTGCTTTCCAACTCGACTCAATATACGGGTACATTCTTGTGTTAGTGCATTGTGTTTACTTATCCTAACCAACTCAAACCGAATCGTGTGTTGAACTCGGTTCAATGCTGTTTTGGCATTTAATTATTCGGTTCATTCCATCGGTTTTGCAACCTCGGTTTGATATTTGATGTAACTCAGTTTAACTCGGTTTGAACCGGTTTATGAACTCGAGTTGACACATCACTAATTTTAATCTTTACAGACGATTCAAAGATTGAGGGGGTATGTGCTTTGGTATCTATTCAGTGGAGTTCAACATTGCCCGTTCAATAAGTTTTAACGGCTGTGTGCTCGAAGCAGAAATTCTAGCCATTGCTTAAACTACCCGATAACCTTGATACTAAATCCAGGAAAGATATCGACATTTCCTCGTACATAGGCCCCGCAGCCAAAACCATCTTATCCACCTAATTAAGTCGAAACTAATTCCTGTTTCCGCAAATAACTTAGAGCTTTTCCCTGAAAGTCACAATGGTCTCGGGACATATGGATATCTAAGGCGATGAGTTGCTTGATCAAATATATAGAAAGGGCTCAGAACTGTTCCAAGCAATGATCAATTCTAAATACATATATTACGGTTTTAAACATCCAAAAGATGGAGTACACTCCCATCAGGCTGCATTTCAAAAACACACTTTGGGGGTGACAATGGTGTAGTGGTAACGTCGTCGATTGCCACGCTAATAGTTCATGGTTCAAATCCTGATGTCAGCAAGCATTTATTTATTTCTCATGAAATATATAAAGTCAGTCCGACCAATTACAAAAGCTAGTGTGAATACTACTGCGAAGGCATAACACTGGCACTAGCTTGGTCATGTGGCTGGAAAAATGGTTCGCCCTGATTATGATGTTTTGCCTTTGACATCGGCTATCGGGAAAAAAGTACTGTGAATCAGAAGCAAAGACAAAAAATAACAAAAATCTCCCCAGTTATCTCGACGCCACTCCCGGAGAATCTCTGAAGCACAAACAACTGAGCTTCAAGAATCACTACAAAAAAAAAAAAATTTTTCTCTCTCTCTCTCTATCCATCCTTTCCAACGCCCGCACTGTGTGTAAACATGTTAAAGGTATTCGTAACCCTTTGAGTGCGCGCAAATTATGAAAAACTCTGGACACTTTATAAAAAGACGAACAAATGCAGAGCCCTGGGTTCATCACAACTGGTTGACGGACCATCGATGCAGAGTTTGTGGCGACGTTGACGTGGATGATTACACGGCACCTCAATGTAGGACTAATCATAAAAATGTATCAACTATTTCCAGGTTTCGACATCTCTCAACTGAGAACAACAGTGGATCGACCGAGATCCGGGTAAAGACTGTACGACGTTACTCAGTTACCTTCAACCTACCTAGGTGTCTAAGGAATTTTAAATGTAAATTAATTCTTTATCGACAAACCAGGCGACCTTGATTTCCTCCACAGAAAGCAAATTTACTAATAAATCCGCATTAAACCTCCGCAGAAATCTTAAAAAAAAAAAACGTCTTGTATTTCAGTCTGACAGCCTTGAGTCATTTTAACAACAAACACCTCAAACCCTATTTCCTATTAAAATAACGCATGTTAGCTTGTTTATAGCACCACCTGTGACGTTCAGCCGCTACTTTTACCTGACACACAAGTACACTCAGCTTTGCTACATCTTAAGCAGACGTAAGCGAAATCTGTTTTGATGAGAAAAAAAAGCCTCCGCATGATCCATTATTATCCCGTATATCGCTTAAAAAAATGACACCCAAGTAGGTAGGTATCACTGCTAAGAAAAAAAAGACATCGGTTTAATGCGGATGACTTTTATTTCCTTCGGGCTCCTTTTACTGAGGATTATATGTCTCATTCAATCGCTGGCGGAGTACGCTCCATGTCTGTCACTCCACTGCGATGTATCCATTTAGGAGATTTCGCACAATCACCTTGAAGTCTCAACAACAAAAGAAATGTGGTAAGGATATCTGAAAAATGCGTGACGAGATTCTTCCACTTTTCTTCCTTTTATTTATTTTATTTTTTTGTTGACGAGGATGTGTTCTTGGAAAAAAAAAAAAAAAAAAAAACTTCAACTGAGAGCATAATAATTAAGTCGAACTGGAAAGGAATCTGACGAATTGATGGGCATATATTTGTATTTACTTTAAGCTGAGAACTTCAAAGGATACGAGGATAATCTAATTTCAATCTTATCGATGAAAAGGAAATAAATTCCATCGGAGGTTGTAAAAGCACTTAGTTTTATGACAGATGCAGCAGATTGAAGATGTTGACGGCTTCCTATGGATGTGTCAATTGCTACACGTGGTACCCTTATGAAGAAGAATCGGAGTTCCCTACAGTGGGTTTTAAAGAAGATACGGTTAGTCACCTTCTGCGTACTTGTCTTAGATATCCCGTTTTTTTTTTTGTTTATAGCTGGAAATTCTAACCTTCCAGAAATATGTTTCCTGAGAATACGTTCCAAATAACAAAAAAAAAAATTTGTAGAGATGTTCACGTGGTTTCCAGATGAACATGAAAATGGTTTGTTCTTTCTTTGTCTGGTAGCACGTCTAAACGTTTTGTTTTCAGGAAGTACTCGTCGAAGTTCTTCGGAGCAGCTCCCATGGTAGAATGAGTAGTATAGGCATATGTCTGATACTTGCATTCGATGAGCCAACGGAGATTCGATCCAAGCACTGGCCTTGTATTAGGCGAACTGCTCGTCTCTGGATGCTGTCTAGTAAATTTTGACAATTTTTTGGAACGAGCTCCAAACGAGTGAGCAATATTCAAGTTCGGGTATTAGTTGTGATGACGATGTGAAGTACCTAAAGCTCTAAATAAAAAGCTCAGTTTCGTGGATGATAGTCAAACGGTAGTGCATGCGATAACATGAAAACACAAGCGTTTTTACTTAGCCTAGACCTACCAACTCCTACTCTTAACCTTCACGTGGTGACCGGTATCTTAGACCAACTCATCTCCAAGATTTCGTCGGACAGATTTGCCTGATGAAAGGAATCTCAGCATCGTTTGCCCGATCCACACGAAAGGAGACCCTCTCAACTGCGCCAATTATAGAGGCATCAGTCTTCTCAACATTACAAGCAAGATCTTTTCTGCGATAGCATGTAAATGCCCGTAACCTTTCATCAACCACCTAATTGACCACAGCGCGGTTTCAGGCCAGGAAAATGTCACTATCGATCAAATCTCCACACTTCGGCAGATCCTGGAGAAAATCCAAGAAGTCCAAACCTACATTCGCCATTGCTTTACCTATTTCAAGACTGCTTATGACAATATCTATAAAGAAGAGTTTCTTCTTCTTCCTATTTCGGCGAGGTTATGATCCACAAACAAATAACAAAGATCATAACTCTCCCACTTCATCGCATTTCTACTGATCCGCCTGTGGGATTCGCTTATTTGAACTCAGAAAATATTGGCAGGCCTGCCGATTTTGGATCACTCGGTTACTGAGGCCAATCAAATGCTGGTGGGGTTGCATCTGTGTGATCCAGGCGTTTATATTGATATTATAATTGATATTTCCTTTTTAACAGAGTTCAATTGACCTCTTCTTTGAACGTGACGATACCAACTGAGCCCGTTGGGCTATATTTTTCATTAGATGGTTTCCTTGACGTGAAGGCGTCCACGGATCTTCGAACTTCTTATTTGATCAAGCTTTGTCACTCCTGCTGTCATGCGAAGCATTTTCATATTCGCTGCCGTTAATATATTTTTTTTTTTTGTACATTGTCCAACATTGTGAACCGTATGTGGGCGCTGGACGAACAACTGCGGTGTAGAGCCTTCCTTTCAGCTGCTTTGCTATTGATCACAGATCTCAGATATTTGAACTTTTCGCACTTGGGAAACACTTTTCCATTCAAATAAATATCTGGAATAGGCCTGAGTCGATCAGAGAACGTGCGCCAGCTTGCTGTGCATTACTCCGCTCATTTGCGCAAGTATGCAACCGCTCTTGAACCGCTGCTATTCCGCTCTTAATATTCACCCACATTCCGCTGGCTCGAATTCGCCCGACTTCGGCTTTTCCTCACAATCCGTTCTGTTTGTTTTAACAATTAAGGAAAGTCAACAATGTGGAAAATCGATTATTAATTAAAAGTTACTAAAGTGGGTTCCCTCCCACCAATAGTAAAAGAAGAGAAGAAGTGACCTGACTAGTTACAGGACGGGCCCTAAAACGCCATTCTGCGCTCAACAAAATTAAACTACCGGAAGAAAATAGAACAAGGAGTATAATTTAGATTACGCGAATAAGCTAATCTACCCGGTAGAATTCCGCACAGATTTGGGGACTAAGGACGGGCCCTCAAGGTGCAATTCCACACATAGAGTTGAGGGTTAGGGTGGGCTCTTGGCCATTGATGGGTTCCCTCCGAACCATCCGTTGTTCGTGGGCTGCCGCTTGTCTTGTTTGATGTTGATGTCTTCGTGTGTTTGGTGGTGTTCGTGATGTTCAATGTGTTCGCGTGATGTAATTAAGCTGTTGTTTCTGGGACGCCTTGTCCCCACGCGATGTATTTATGTTTGATGTTAGTTGCTGTTTGTTGTGTTTGCAGGTATTGGGACACCTCGTCCCCTTGCGTTGCATTTAGTGTTTGTCGTTGCTTATAGATTCTGGGTCACCCTGTCCCCTCATTCAATTAAGTATTTGTCGTCGCTTGTAGATTTTGGGGTTTTGATGTTTCGTTTCTTAATGATTGCTTGTATTGTGTTGTAGTTAGTGTTATTTGTGTTTGGTGTGTCCGTTATTAAGGTGGGCAGCTTGTAGTGGCGGACACATCGCCCTTGCCGTCACTGGTCTCACCCTCGCCACTCGTCTCGTTCTCATGATTATTGGGGAAACCGCCCGTTTCTCATCTCCTTCAGGGTAAAAGGTCATCTCCAGGGGAATCCTATATTAGTTGCCTCTGCAAGATGCTGGGAATAGGCCTATGGCTGATGGAACCATGGCTGCCCTCCACCTTCCCAGAATTTTGCAGAAACAAAGGCAGGAAAGAGGGAGAGAATGAAAGGTGCATAGAGTAGGCCTTGTTGTGGTAAATTTTATCGCGAAAAGTACTCTGTCTTTTTTGAACTAAGGCGATACCCATTTCTCTTTAAAACGTCCACCCACAAATAAAGTGCTCGTTGCATGGATGTAGGATGTTCACTTATGATGGCTCCATCGTTAAGAAAGAAGAATTAATTGTAACTAAATTTACTTTTAACAAAAAAATAAAATCTAGTACAATTGTTCTGGCTTGAATTCCGCGCATCTTAAACAGCCGCTGTCATTGCTGACCAAAACAGAACTCATCTTTATGCTTCTGCCAACCTCTCTTTATATTTGACTTTGGCTTTCCAGTCAAATTACTAAGTTTCCAATTTGCCACTGGAATTTCATCTGCCAAGAATCTGGAAAGTTCTGCAATTGCCTTCTAAGCCCATAGAAACAGTGATTGGCAAGATTACTTCTTCGTTTGATATCTCCGCTGATTTCATATGCGGAGCTCACCACAGAACCTAGGTAGACAAAGTCCTTTAATACCCCAAACTTATATCTGTCTATTGTGGCGTTTTGCCCAAAACGCCGATGTTGCGAGTCCTGTTTTGTAGACAGCATATATTTCGTTTTGCTTTCATTGGCCGCTAAACCCATCTTTCCTACCTCGGCCTCAATACTCGCAAATGCCCCACTGACGGCCCGCTGAGTTCTTCTGACTATGTCAATGTGATCGCGTAAGCGAGGAGTTGTTGCCACTATCTGTCTATTGTGGCGTACTGTCCAAGACGCCGATGTTGGGTGTCCTTTTTTTTAGACAGCATATATTTTGTTTTGAGACCCATCTTTGCTGCCTCGATCTCAATACTCGTAAATGCCCCATTGACGGCCCGCTGAGTTCTTCCGATTATGTTAATGTCATCGGCATAAGCGAGTACATACTTGTAAGAGATTGTACCTCCGGTGTTTGCTTGTGAGTTTCGTACAATTCTCTCAAGTACTATATCAAAAAAATCGCGTGATAGCGCGCCACGTTGTCCAAGACCTTCCCTGATATCGAACGGTTGGATGATGTTCTAACCGACTTTCATGGAGCAGCGAGAGGTATCCACTCATTCTGCACAAACGGACGAGCTTTGCAGGGATGCCAAGACTAGACATGGCTCTGTATAACTCGTCTCTATACACGCTATCATATGCAACTTTGAAATCGATGAAGAGGTGGTGCGTATCGATTTTATATTCGTGAGTTTTTTTTTTCAAGATCTGCCGTAGTGTGAATATTTGGTCAATGGTGGACTTTTCTGGCCTGAAACCACACTGATAAAGATCTATCATGTTGTTGACGATCGGTTTTAGGCGTTCATCTAATACGGCAGACAGGATCTTATATGTAATGTTGAGAAGACTTATACCTCTGTAGTTTGCGCAGTTAAGAGGGTCTTCTCTCTTCAGGATCGGGCAAACGATGCTGAAGATCGATTCATTGGGTATACTCTCTTCCGACCAAATTTTGCAGATTAGCTGGTGCATGCTCCTTACCAAATTTTCTCCTCCTGCCGTGAAGAGTTCGGCGGGAAGGCCGTCGGCTCCAGCAGCTTTGTTGGATTTAAGTTTAGAAATCACTAAATCGCATCACTTCATTCTAATCGGGTTGACGAGTATCTTGCCTATCATCGTCACTGTTGAATGGCAATTCCGCCTGACAGCGGAATATTGGTGATCAACACCGTTAAGCACTCTGCAGAAATGTGCCTTCCATATCCTCAGCACCGACTGCAATTCTACTACTATATTGCCATTTTCCAGCTCTGAAACCCTGGCATGTTCTTTTTACCTTTTGGTAATATTTTCGAACATCATTCCTGCAATAAAGTCTCTCAATCTCTTCGATCGAGCGCTTCTCATGCTTGTTTTTCTTCTTTCTGAGAAGTCGATGGTCATTTTTTCTTTTCCGCTCGTAGAGCTCGCGAGCAGCTTTAGTCCTACTACCTGGCGAACAGTCGAGAAGGAGGCACAGCAGTTGAGGGAAAGTTGGGGAGAGCTGAGACACATTGCCAGAAACTGTACACGATGGCGCGTTGACGTGGTTAAGGCCCTAGGAACCACAAGGGGATACAGGAGATAAATGAAAAAATAAAAATGTATGAACTAACAGCCCCCACTCTAGAAAAGTCGACAGCCAATTGCATATATCAATGAGAGTAATATTTGGAACAATTAAGTCCACGCCTACTCCATGGCTTCCTGTGCTGACCAACATCAGACCACCTGACCTGAGACCAAGCATGGTCGGCGTGCTGACGCTCTTTCTGAATGGGATGACATTTCGTTATGCGCTTGTAACTGCAGTATACCAACACAGATTATCCAACATATCAGCTTGAATGAATTCTTACGAACACTTCTCAGAAAATTATGACTACAGGTTAACTGGGAATTGCGGGGTATATGTAAATCTTGCGCGACGAAATTGGTCTTTAATATTCATTCAGTAGGGGAACTCATTGTCAGAATGCGGCCGTTGGGGGTTTTTTAATTAGAACAATAATGGTTGCAATTCTTCAGTTACTTACTTACTTAGATGGCGCTACAGTCCGGGGTGGACCTGGGCCTCAATCAACAAACAGCCAGCTGCTTCTAGTTGCGCACGCCAAGTTGGTTGAGGTCCCCCTCCACTTGTTTGCGCCACCTACCGCGAGGTCGTCCTCTACTGCGGCGTCCATCCGGGGTGGATTCAAAGACTTTCTTAGCGGGAACGTGGGCTCCATCGCTCTAACTGACCCAGCCATCTTAGCCGCTGTATGTGAACTCTTCTGGCTAAGTCGATGTCTTTGTACAGGCCGTATAGTTCGGCATTGTACCTTCTCCTCCACTCACCGTCTATGCCGACGGAACCAAAGATCGCTCGAAGAACTTTTCTCTCGAGATAACCAAGGGCATCCTGACCCGGTTTTGTCAAAGCCCATGCCTCTGCGCCATACAACAAGACTGGGATCATTAGTGTCTTATGAAGACTTACCTTAGTAGTAGAGATAGGGCTTTGCTACTCAATTGCCGTTTTAGCCCATAGAAACAACGATTGGCAAGAGTAATTCTTCGTGTGATCTCCCTACTAATGCCACTTGCGGAGTTAACCATAGAGCCTAGGTAGTTCTTCAGTTATGTTGGTCAAGAAAAAGAAACTGTATCAACTCCAGGAGCGCGAATGAAATAAGGAAATGAAACGTACCCGCATTTTAATACCGAAAGTTTTATAAACAGGATGCATGATTATTAAATTAGCCGATTGCTCTGGAGTACAAATCTAGGGTGGAGACAAGTCATAGTCCCTGAGTATTCGTTGCACTCTGTCACGGTTATGCCGTTTGTACAGAGTGTCAGCGCTGCCTAAGGTAATAAGTGAAACCATACGTTCTCTGTTGAAGGAGCATTTCTCTGACTATCTTCATGACCCTTTCGTTTCCTTTTCAGACTTGGAGCCACATGTCAGACTGCTTGAAAAGACGTTATACTTGAGGAAAGAAGACGGAATTAAGAATGAATGTGGAGGAAATCAAGTTCTGCTTCAGAGAAGTAAAATGTCTGGAATATACGAGTACTATCGGTGAGATGATAGTTGCTTACGTCAGTGGCTTTTATAGAGGACGGGCACTAGATTCCTAGTTTTGCGAACTTCTCTACGTTCTCGATCGAGTATCTCTGTAAATGACTCAACGAATTCGGCAGTTTTAACTGTAATGGCTGCACCAGTTTTTATTAATTCAAATTCAACGGAACAATTTTCCGTGCAATATGGTGCACCAACTTCTATTAAGGGTCTGTGCTGTTTCAAAACGGGAAGCTTAATTCCGCTCGGCGGAAATAATTAAGTTCAATTCAATTCTATGGAGTACTCCTGTCAGTTCAAGCCCTAAATGGATGTATTTTCTTTCTTTCACTAATAACCGACCATAACACTTTGAAATGATCCATGATCCAGAGGACCGACCTTGCAACTGTGGAAGATGGAGTTTAAAACTTCTAGTGCTCGTATTCAAGACAGAGCGCAAGATGGATGTCCAAAATGTAGTCACTATGGAATACCCATAACGCAAATGTCGAATATGATTTCGATCCACTGTAATTTTTTTCGAAAGAGTATATACTCGTACATACCTACTTGTATGTATAGAAGATAACTAACCCACCTTCCACACGGCATTTCATTGATAGGGGGGCTTCTGCATTTCTCTCCTGTTGTAGATGTTTGATTGCGCCGGGACCGACGGAAGATCTGCTGTGCCCCCAAAACTAGGGTTATGGTTAGGTTAGGTTAGGTTGAAGTGGCTGCCAGCTAAGAATCGCCAACACACTTAGACCAATAATAGGTCCATTGCGACGATACCACGTGTACGTGGAATGTTCAATTTCAATTTCAATTTATTTAAAGATATTTCGGGTGTACATGAAGACTTATGATGATTATGACATGAATAACAATGATAATAATAGATAACAAATATATATATAAATAATAATTATAATAATACTAATATAAAACAAAAAAAAATAATAATAATATTAAGAAAAAAGAAACATATAAAAAGGAGGACGTGGATCATGGAGAAAATCTCTCTACCTACTCGCTAAAATCATTTTGAGCTTCTTATGAAGCGTAGGAGGCTCTTACTATCAATATCTATCAGGTCGGCTAAATCTTTGTAATAGGGGGCTCCTAAGTGAAGCTTCATTCAACGGGAGAGAGCTGGGCAGAAACACAGAAGGTGAGTGTTACGCGGCGGCGTAAACGTGTCCAGGCGGGACAATGATGGCGGAGATAACCCTGCTGAATCGACGGCGTATAACAAACTCCCAATGTAAAACACGTATATTTTCGTATGAAACGATGGGGAAACGATGGGGGAAACGATGGGGGAAACGTTTATTATTTGTAAAGTTAGGATTAATAATAAATACAAAAATGGATTTGAAGCACTTACTACTTTTTAGTCGATTCGTGGCGGCTGCATGGGTCTCTCTGTCTGAAGCTTGCCGGAAAGGCACAAGAAAATGGCGGAATGGATGGAGTTCAGTGGAAATCCAAACGTCAATTCTAGATCTGTTTCATTCTACTTAGAGAGATGCCATAAAACCGCCAGAACCGTCACATCAGTTCAAATATTTCAAATAAAAACTTAACATTCCGCCCCCCGTGAGGCGCACTGGTCCGGAACCGAAGCCTCACCAACATGTAGCAGAGCAAGTTTGACAGCTGGCCTTCGTAGAACTCCAGCGGCAGTCTTTACCTCCGCCGAACGAATTTGGTCGTCTTTCCCTGGAAACACTCGCACAATCCTACCTCGTACCCATTTGCTTCTCGGAACGTCAGCATCACAAATGAGTACCAAGTCTCCTTCTTTGAGAGGAGGTACACGTTCAAACCACTTACACCGCCTTGTGAGAATCGGCAGGTACTCCTTCACCCACCTCCTCCAAAACCGGTTTTTCAATTGCTGACATACTCGCCACTGCTTGCGGAGACAGAGCGCCCGCTCATCGATAGGACCCGGGGTCTGCGTCGAATTCATACCACCCAGCAAAAAATGATTCGGAGTCAAAGGTTCCTCGTCCTCACTCGACACGGGTAGATGAGTGAGGGGACGACTGTTCACTATGTTCTCTGCTTCAATAAGGGCACTTTGCAGAGTCTCCAGTTTCGGCGCCACTTCGTTCAATGAACATTTCAGCACTCTCTTGACGATCTGCACGAGTCTTTCCCAACACCCTCCAGCATGAGGGTTCAGCGGGCAATTAAAAACCCATTCGATGCCCCGCGATGAGAGTTCTGTCTTGATGGGATCGCCGTCAAAGATTCCGGTGGTCAGCAACTCATTCCTGGCGCCGACAAAATTGGTACCGTTGTCGCTCCTCACCTGCACCGGCACTCCTCGTCTGTTGACAAAGTTCCGGATGCATAAGACGCAGGCATCCGTCGATAGGTCTGCAGCAATTTCGAGATGAATCGCTCTTACCGTCATGCACGTGAAGAGGGCAATCCACCGCTTTTCCTTCCGACGCCCGCTAGTGATGTAAACTGGCCCAAAATAGTCGAGGCCTGTATAAGTAAAGGACCTGACGAATGGGGTGACACGGTCCTTAGGCAACTGTCCCATTAACGGAGGCAAAGGCTGAGCATCTCGAACACGGCAGTACGAACACTCGCTCCTAGCTCTTCTTACGACAGAACGCAGATGTGGCACCCAGATTCTTCGCCTAATTTCGTTTGTGATTGTATCTTCATTTTGATGACGTAAGATGCGATGGTAATGATCCACTAATAGTTTTGTGATACGATGATCCTTCGGCATTATGATCGGACGCCGAGCATCGAAGGGTATAGTTGCGGCGCCATCTATACGACCGTGTACTCGTAACAGGCCTTCTTCATCCAAATACGGCGTTAAGCGATATATACTGCTCCCTTTTTGGACTGGCAAGTCCCGCTGCAGTCGGTCAATCTCACACGCAAACGCATCCGCCTGCGCCTGGCGCCATAACAACCGCTCTGCCTCGTCCAGCTCGCTGGCTGATAGCTCTCCTCGTTCGACTGATTTACGTCCAATTAGATTAGCGAATCGGAGCACCCAGCCTACTACCCTTTTCATCTTCAAATACTTGGAATATCTTGAAGGATCAAAACACGGTTTACTCACTGCGTTAATGTGTAGAAAGGTTTTCGGACGCAGCTCCTCTTGACATTCATGGCTGCTGATGTCGCCTGGCTGTGCCGGCCACTCTTCTTTAGGACGTCCAAGAAAGGATGGCCCCCATAACCATTTGTTGTCGGACTGGAACCTCGGCGGATAACGTGCCCGTGTCCCTTCATCGGCGGGATTTAACTTTGATGGCACCCAACGCCACTGACCAGTCTGGCTGCTCTCCAGTATCTCAGCAATCCGAAATGCCACGAACTGTTTGTGACGACGTGGCTCCGAACGAATCCAATTAATGACCGTCTTGGAGTCACTCAAAAATACTCGATCGTCCAATCGTAGGTCGTGCCATTCAGCAACAGAGTTGGAGAGCCTGATGCCCAAGACTGCCGCCGATAGCTCCAGACGTGGAATTGACATCAACTTCTGAGGGGCACATTTTTTCTTTCCACAGACAAACGACACGAACACTCCATCTCCTGACTCGATCCGCAAATAAGCAACAGCGCTGAATGCCTCCTCACTGGCATCGACGAAGATGTGAAGTGCCACCCTATCCGCAGACGATAAACGTGGGTAGCACCTGGGTAGTTTAAGCTGCATCAATGCGGGGAAATCGGCTTTCCACTGCTTCCACAGCTGGAAGATTTCCTGGGGAATTATTTCGTCCCACGGATTTGCACATCTCCAGACAGATCGTAATAGCAGCTTCGCGTAGATGACAAAATTCGCAATCATCCCAAAGGGGTCAAATATGGACATCGTCATGCAGAGTAGCTCCCGCTTCGTCGGGCATTTGTCGTTCACCATGACGTCTCGGCTGACACGTGGAAACTTAAAGCGGAACACGAAGACATCCTCCTCAGGGCACCAGCACATACCGAGAATCTTCGCCGTCAGACTGTCGATGTTCATGTCTACCACCTGTTGCCAACACGTCACTAGAACTCGACTTGAAATCTCGCAGATTGAACCCTCCATCAGCGTGAATGGCGGCGACGGCCTGTGTCACTTCGATCGCCTCTTCCACGCTGTCGAAGCTATCGACGTAGTCGTCTACGTAATGATGTTTGACAATCGCCTTGACAGCTCTCGGGTGGCTCCTTGAGAATCTCGATGCATTGAGATTTTTCACGAATTCAGCTGAACATGGCGAGCAGCTAGCACCAAATGTCATCACCTGCATGACGTACGTATCGACAGGCTCGTGGATGTCATCTCTCCATAGGAAGCGTTGCAGGTTTCGATCCTCCGGTCGGATAAGTACCCGATGATACATTTCTTGTATGTCGGCCGATACTGCTACGGGTCGCATCCGAAAATTGAATAGAACAGCCACCAACGGAGGACGATCGTCAGGTCCCTTCATCAGAAGTGAATTCAATGATGTGTTGTCCACTTCAGCGGCTGCGTCAAAGACTACCCGTACTTTATCAGTCTTATTCGGGTTTTTCACCCCAAAATGCGGAAGATACCATATCCTCGGGGTCTTACGGTCAGCTTCAGCCCTAGTCAGCTTCCTGGCATAGCCCTTCCTGACGTGGCTTGCGATAATGTCTCGGTAGACAGTCGCAAATTCTGGATCCCTGGCGAATCTCTTCTCCAAACTGCAGAGACGTCGTCTGGCCATCTCGTAGCTTTCAGGAACCTCGAACACATCGTTCTCCAGTAGTAAGCCTGTTTGGTATCGGTCGTTGACCTTTACTGTTGTGCTTCTGAGAATTCCTAATGCTCTTTCATCCGCGGCAGAGATCGATGGCTTTGTCGGCTTCTTCACCCCGAAGTTCTCCACTGATAGGTACTCGTTGACAACACTTTCCAAACGCATGTCTTCGTCCTCGCTGACTTGGCTGCTGTGAAGAACTAACTCGTTGCTAGGAGTATTTTTGGCAGGTGCGGCTGACCTACCGTACACCACCCAGCCGAGCCTTGTTTCCGCGAAGACTGGTCCCTCATTCGAACATTCAATGGTACGGATCGGTACGCCCAAGTGGCAATGGTCAAGTCCAATCAGGATCTGAGGTCTCGCATCAGTATACTCGGCAAGTGTGTCTGGAATTAACTGACGACGTACTGGCTGTAGGTCGACTTCACTCAACGTCTGGACTGGCAAGTTCATATCCTCGATGGTATGTACTGCTTTCATCATATACTTTTCCGCCCCTTCTTTGTCCGCGCTTATTTCCAGATCCACGACAACCGATTTTCTTGACAGCGTCTCCATACTGAACCATTTCAACTTCAGATCATTCGAGCGACCCTTCAGGCCCAGCCGACTTGCCAGATTGGAGCTCATCATTGTTATGGAAGAGCCCTCATCTAACAATGCATATTCCTTTAAAACCGTATTTCTGCCGTAGAGTCTCACTGGCACAACTCTGAATAGTACTCTCTCATTATTGGCTGCATTGCTACCAACTAGGCGCTTCTCTTCACCCGTTTGCATCTGCGATAACACAACCTCCGATGACGCTGACGTCACTTGTACGTGACCTTCGTGAAGTGAAGCGTGATGCATTTTCGGACACCCACTGGTTCCACACCTTCGTTGAGATCTACACGATCGGGAGCGATGCCCATACTTCAGGCAAGAGAAGCATAGCTTGTTCTTCTTTACGAATGTCCACCTGACTGGAACGTCCAAATTATCATACACTTGACAATCGACTACTGGATGTGATTCTCCTCCACAATAACGACATTTGCTCACGGCCGGAATTGGTTTACGTTGTTCTACGGCATGGAGAACGTTCTTCGGCTTTGACTTTTGTTCAACGTTGGAAGACGGCAAGGTAGTCGGCAGGACCAAGCAAACCAATCTAGCGACTCCACTTAACCACTGCTCGAAGTGCTTGATTGTCGGATACGGTTGTATGAAGATACTACGCTGGGCCCACTCCATCCTCTTACTCATCGGCAACTTACTGACAAGCTCGTCTAGAAGAGTTGGATTGGCCAGGTGCTGATGCATCCCACTGGCTTCAAGAAAGATGGAGATATTTTGCACCTTCGTCGCCATCGGTATCAGTAGTTCAAGTTTTCCTTCTGGGATCGGTTGGATATCCCTAACTTTCGCCAGCTGACTTCTCACCAAACATTCAGGCCGACCAAAGCGAAACTCCAATGTGGCCATCACCTGTTCCACGTTATTTGGGTGGATCAGCAGTGACTCCACGACTTCTCTTGCCTCGCGTTTGAGGCATCTTTGTAGTCGGAACATATTTTCGACCTTCGAGTAATTCATCATGGTCGTGGACTCCAAGAACGCAGTGGCAAATAGTGGCCATTCTTCGGGTCTGCCGGAGAATTCGGGAAGGTCAAGTAGCTTTCGACTACCCACAGAACTATGCTGATACACCTGGTGACTCAGTGGCAAAACGGATGATGTGTGCGGTGGCGGGGGAAAACAGTCCTGGTTGAAGGGCAAGATCGCATTGATGGGCGACATGAAAGTTGGAACCCTTTGGATACACGCTGGCGGAGGTACTATCACTTGCGGTGTATTCATGCTCATTGTTACTTCGGGTGTCAATGATGGGAATGCAGGATACGGTATCGAGCTGTACTGCGTAGATCCAGTATGCGTGGACATAATAATGTCGGTCGCAGTAGTCGATACATTGGCATTGGAAAGCGGCATCGAAACAGAGTTCACAGGGGTGCTCTCACGTGAGCAGGTGGTGGCAGACGTGGATGTACTCGCTTCGACTGGCCCATGGACATCCTTCTGAGACAGCAACTCCTGAAGACGTTGGCGTTCGGCTTTCTCTGTTGCTGCGCTAGTAGTGGCAGCGTCCAACTGTGTGCGTAGCTCTCGAAGTTGATTGCTTATTTCATCCATCGTTGCCATCGGCTCCCCTTGAACGATTGTTCGGTTTGTGTCTGAATCACTGTCCTGGCGTTCGTCGTCTTCCTGGTCAATAAGAACTGGAAGAACAGGCATCTGGCTTGTCGCTTGAGACGTGGACCTCCCTGAGGCTAGACGGGAACTTCTTCGTAGGTCTTGTTCCTTGGGCATATGTATATATATATCTCTGTCGCAGGCGGCGACTTCTCGTATATATATACCCCTCACAGGCGGGACCTCTCACAATAACGAGTGCTTTTCAGCGATCCTCGCTCGAAATGAAAATTCCGTTTTACTGTACAAATACTTAAATTCGTGGACTATTATTCCACGGGCTTATCGCTGGCGGCGATTTATTCTTTGTCGCATACTGCGACACAAATCTCGTAGGCGACGAGTGCACGGCAGCAGTTTGTTGTCGCGGGCGGCGACACTAAATCTCGTGGGCGACGAGTGCACGGCAGCAATTGCTTTGTCGCAGGCGGCGACAGACTGATTGTCTCGTTGGGAACCGGTGCACGGCAGCAATTCCCTCT
Organism: Brachypalpus laphriformis; assembly: GCA_945910035.1. Lineage (NCBI taxonomy): Eukaryota > Metazoa > Arthropoda > Insecta > Diptera > Syrphidae > Brachypalpus > Brachypalpus laphriformis. The sequence continues at coordinate 288,737,554 of OX246754.1, forward strand.
CGCAGGCGGCGATATCCTAAGGAACTTGGTCCCAACGAGATAAAAAGTAATAATAAAGATGTTACGCGGCGGCGTAAACGTGTCCAGGCGGGACAATGATGGCGGAGATAACCCTGCTGAATCGACGGCGTATAACAAACTCCCAATGTAAAACACGTATATTTTCGTATGAAACGATGGGGAAACGATGGGGGAAACGATGGGGGAAACGTTTATTATCTGTAAAGTTAGGATTAATAATAAATACAAAAATGGATTTGAAGCACTTACTACTTTTTAGTCGATTCGTGGCGGCTGCATGGGTCTCTCTGTCTGAAGCTTGCCGGAAAGGCACAAGAAAATGGCGGAATGGATGGAGTTCAGTGGAAATCCAAACGTCAATTCTAGATCTGTTTCATTCTACTTAGAGAGATGCCATAAAACCGCCAGAACCGTCACATCAGTTCAAATATTTCAAATAAAAACTTAACAGTGAGGAATAGTTTCTTCCTCTTCTTCACCCATGCAGCTTCTACAAAAGTTGTTCGCAAAAGTGCCTAGCCTTGTAGCATGCTTGCCTATTAGACAGTGTCCAGTGATGACACCTATTATAGCGCCGATATGCAATATGCCGAGTGAAATCAAATTCTTGGAACGTTTTATATCCAGCTTCGACCAAATTTATTTTGTCGCTAGACATGTTAATCCGCTTCCCACCTAAGATGTGTACTCTCGACAGCATCCAGCTTAAATTTAAGTTTGCAAGTAGCGATTGGTATACCTAAGGCGTCTTTATCCGGCAGGATGGATATAGTAGTTCCTATTCTGGCGAGTTCATCGGCCTCCCTGGAATGTCCCAACACATGTGAATATTGAACTGCTCAGCCAACTCCGCAAAAAAACGATCGGCAATCTAGAGCTACTAAGAAATTTATAGAGGCCGATTCCAGAGGTTGTAGGCTATAGGGTTATAGTCCCATTGATTTTATGAATCAGAGTATTTGAAGTTAATCCAGGGAAGGTGTATCCGTCCCTGATGGAAGTTATGCTCCCAGGTAATGTCTAATTAGTACTTCGCATTCCATAAGAAAGTGTGCTGGTGTTTCTGCGAGGCCCCTACAGAATCTACAGTATCCTAAGGTGCTCCTTGAGTCTGCTGTTAGTTGGGACTTTCCTTGTGTCTATTCCTTTCCATTCACCGAAGTTTTTTTGGAGGTAAAATTTAGTATTGTATCTACTACCATAGATCACATTTTTTCTGCGGTTAGAACTCCTTCAATTGATTTTTGAGGTTTCTACGTTGAGTCCTTAATTTTGTTCGATGAAAGAATGCAAAATTCGCATCTACTCAATCTGGACAGAAGGGATAGAATATAAAGCTACCCTCTATAATAGCCGTGCCCTATTAGCAGCCGACCGAGGTAGAAGTTGATCTCTCCGTAACGCCGATTTAGTCGTATCACTTGTTACGGGAACCTCTTTTAGCGTAGCATCCCACGTCCATGATGACGTAATGTCAACATCATGTAGAGATCTGGAAAGAAGAGAGATACTCTCTTCCATCACTCCGAAAAACCTTATCTTGATTCTTGGATTCTTGACGTACAGATCTGGAAAGGATTAGTGATATTGTACTCCCTTTCAAGAGAGAGAGAGAGAGAGAGAGAGAGAATTAGTAAAGGACGACAAATAAGAAGAGAAATAGCTACAGAAATAGAACAAAGAAAGATCAGACAGAACAAAGAAACATGAGTGAGACAAAGAGTGCGTAGGGGAATGAGAATTAAGAGAACAAAGGCAAAGAATGAAGGCAAAGTGCATCGACCACATAGGTATTCGTACCCGGACCTACGTGAACAGGTGAGCTGGAGCTAGACATGTAGGTCAATGCACTTCAGAGTTTGTTTTTTTTTTGCTATATTTGGGCCAATTTTAATTAATTGGGGGTGAGACTTCGGCGAAGGCATATGAAATCAACCCCAGCTATAGGCATATATATATAGAGTATATATATTAACATATAGTAGAGGGACGAAAATCGACGTTACAGAGGCGCTGAGCGAGTGCAATCCTACGGGGGTAGCTCAGGCCTCTGCCGTTTTTTTATATGTACATACATATGTACCATAGCCAGGCGTGGAGCGTGAGGTAGAATCATAGACAAGGCTATAATTCTGAGGGGACAAGATATATATAAAGTGGAATCCCGAAGCCGCAAGGGGCTCACACAAGATACATACATATATACATCTTGAATAGTGAGCCACCGAGAGGTAACCAAAGAAGAAATAATCGAGATTTGCAATAAAATTGGAGATAAAAAATCACCTGGACCAGATGGTATCCCAAATATAGCACTCAAGACAGCTATAAAAGTAAGCCCAGAAATGTTTATTAACATTTACAACTCGTGCCTGAAGGAAGGAGTCTTCCCGCATCAGTGGAAACGGCAAAACCTGGTACTTCTTCCCAAAGGTAAGAAACCACCAAATGAACCATCATCATACCGCCCGCTCTGTATGTTAGATACGGCTGGCAAAATATTGGAGCGAATCATCTGTAACAGGGTAGACGCAGCAATTCAAGAATCTGGAGGTCGTTCAGAACACCAATACGGTTTTCGAAAAGCGCGCTCAACAACAGATGCAATCAAAGTGGTAGTTAAAACGGCACAAGAGGCTATACAGGGAAGAAGATGGAGAGGCGGTTCCAAAAAGTACTGCTTGGTTATAACTCTTGACATAAAAAACGCCTTCAATACGGCAAATTGGAGTCAAATCTTACAAGCGCTTAGAAGGATGAGAGTTCCACAATACCTCGTAGACGTTATTGTTGACTACTTCAGGTGCAGAATCTTGGTATACAATACAGACCGCGGCCCCAAGGAATATAAGATCACAGGCGGAGTACCATAGGGCTCAGTCCTTGGCCCTTTGCTCTGGAATATTATGTATGACGGTATACTGCGACTTCCTATATCCGCGAAAACAAAAATAGTGGGATTTGCTGATGATATCGCCGTCATTGTCACTGCTAAACTGTTGGAGGAGGTGGAACAGATAAGCAATGCGACAATAAGGATAATACGAAAATGGCTAACCTCAGTTGGTCTAACACTGGCGGAGCATAAAACTGAAGCAGTCCTGATAAGTAATAGAAAGAAGGTAGAAACTCTCACCATTATAGTCGGCGGCCATGAAATTACATCTAAACCGCATATAAAATACCTAGGTTTCATGATAGATACGAGACTTTCATTTAGAGATCACCTTAAGTATGTAGGCCGAAAAGGTGCAATAGCAAGTGCTGCACTCGCGCGTATCATGCCCAACATAGGAGGACCAAGACATAGCCGTAGGTTACTGCTGGCTAGAGTGGTTACGTCTATAATCCTATACGCCGTACCAATTTGGGCCGGGGCCATGGCAATTAAAACATACAGATCACATATCACATCTGTGTATCGAATATGTGCATTGAGAGCTAGCTGCGCATTTCGCACTACTTCTAGCGATGCAGCTTGCGTGGTAGCGAGAATGCTCCCAACAGATATCCTGGCAGTAGAACAGCAACGTCAGTACTGCGCAAGAAGAGAAAGAAACGAGGCCAGCGAAAACCGGCTCTATAGAGCAGAAAGCCTAAGAGAATGGCAAGAACGCTGGAATGCTTCTGAGAAAGGTAGGTGGACCCATAGGCTCATACACCAAATCCAGCCATGGTTCGACAGGCAACATGGAGAACTTGAGTTCTACTTAACGCAGTTCCTAACGGGCCGTGGATGCTTTCGTTCGTACTTACATAAGTATAAACACGACAATAGCCCTTACTGTCCGCATTGCGCTGACTGCGTAGAAAATGCAGAACATATATTTTTTGAATGCCCAAGATTCCTCGACGAAAGGAATGCACTAAGGAGTGAACTCGGCCACCCACTGACGCCAGAAAACATCGTTGGCGAAATGCTCAAAAGCCAGGAGGCATGGGACGCAGTCGCTGGGAGCACAATGCGCATAATGAAGATTCTAAGAACCCTAGAAAGAGAAAGGAAAGAATCAGACCGGCGAAATACAATCAATGCTGAGCAGGATAATGCAAACATGCACTAGTCGAATACATCAGGCTAAAACCCCCCCCGCGATGAAATGCTTGACGGCAGTACCGCGGAAAATGGGGCGGTCGTGGGAAGGGGTTTTAGTGGGTAAGAGTCCCACACTGTTACTCAGGACGTACTGAGTTTCGTCTTTTGAAGATTACCCCTCCCAATCAAAAAAAAAAAAAAAAAAAAATAGCCCACCGAAAGGGGGTGCTCCGAGGGACAGAAGCAGTTTGTTTTTTTTTTTTAGTGCGAACGTTTGATCATTTGTGCAGTTCAGTTGATCTAGAACCCAAAGAAGAGCACTTATTTGCTCGGGTTATAAAACGAAGTTTAATTTTTTTTTTTTTTTAATTTCCAATTGAATTTTGAATTTTTCCTTTTGTGTTTTTCAAATAACGTAAAGTAGTGAATAAGGTTAGGGTTAAGATTTAAAATAGTTCCGTTTTTAAAGTCCTTTACTAAATAACGCGTTCACAGTGGATCTTGCTCCAAACTTCCATCCTTCTTGTGCTGCCGGCAGGACGACGGGGATCGCAAAACCGTAAGTACTTACAACTTAGTATTTTTTTATGACCTCTGTATATTTAGAGGTCACATACACTCTAAATACAGAACTATCTTTTTTTTCATAGTATTTTCTTTATAATTATCCTTAAGATGCATATATCTTTCTCTTGTTTTATTTTTTTCTTTTTTTTTTAATTAAACATTATCTATATATAATTTGTGAATTAATTAAGTATAAGAATATGGTAATAAAGCTGGAAAAGCTTAAATATATAAATATCTTTGGTGCTCAAATTGAGTTTTGGTGGTGAAGATGCACCTTTAGATTCTTTTCGCGACTGGTGTGTGGACAATGGACCAGCCGATCTCTACTAGATGAACGATGACGTGACAGGACTACCACAAACGCTGACGACATGACCTGACCTTTGACCGACTCTCTCTACAACGAACGCTCAGTGGTTTTGACTGGAAGGTACTTCGAGGGACCATTTCCCATCGATTCTGGCCAGGGAGATGGCATTGGTTCGTGCTTTTAAGCATGAAGGGGTGGGCAGGCCAACCTTTGCCACCAACATCAGGCATACCTCGAGTTCTTGGTGAACCTTGGGAAGGGAGAGACTCTGGGAAGGAAGAGTTGCGATAGATAGATTAAGTTAGTGGTAAGGTGGTAGCTTAGGGGTTAGCTTAAGTCGTTAGGTTAGTATAGGCTTAGTTTAGGTTTAGTATAGGCTTAGTAACACGTTTTTTTTTTCCCGATTTTATCCCTACTAAGGGCATAAGTTCAAGGGCATTTTCTTTTCATCATTTTTCTATCCTATTCCTTTTTTTGTCCGTCCGATGTCAAGTTAACGTAGCTTTCTTTCTCTATCTCAATTTTTTTTTACTTAGAACCATATAAAATGTTTGGTGAGTAGGAGGTGTATGGTGGGGTTGACAAGAACTTCCCCGTCCGACGAGCTTAAGCCGAGCAACCGCGAGCGCGCCACCGTCCTCCACACCTACACCAAAGATGCCTCCGTGGCCCTTTCCAACTCCCAACACACTTTATCCGGTACCAATCGTTGGGTTCATCTTCCCTTAATAAACTGGTACCACGACTGATGCCTTTCGTCGCTTCTTCCGATTCTTTCAGTCTTGTTGGATTCCCTCAGAAACTTTCAGCCGAACTATTGACGATAAAGATTTGCTCCGGGATTATGTTGCGGAAACAGGCCTGCAATGTACCTAACCGCATCGTCTGACAACATCCTGAATGCTCTACGTACCCTCTGACTACACAGGTGGTACACTGAGTTTAACTGCCTGTCGTACTTGATGAAGAAGCCTTCTGCTTCGTTTATGTTGCCCGACGTTAGTCCTTGATAACGCTGGGATATGACATGTGTCCCAACGGAATTGTTGGGGCCCATAAAGTGGTACAAAATAGTCAAATATATACTCAACTGCATCTTGCAATAGTGTCGCAACTAAGCACAATTTCTTACGAATTCCATCACGACAAATATACACCCTTATTGAAATAGAAAAGATGTTCTAAGTGGATTTCAATGATCTTAGAACAAATCGTATACATAGCTTTCTGCTGTCATCAGTCTACTTCAAGCAGAAAATAAAAATATTTTATTTTATTATTGTAAAAGAAAGAAGAAAGTAAATTGGAAAACGAATAATTTCTTACCATGACTCTGTTTGAACATTTCAACACTTCCAATCAAACGAGTCCACGGTTCGAAGGACATGAGAACTTCGTTATTGAATTACAATCGGTTTGATAGTAAATACATTCCCTAAAATACATTCTAACTGCAATAATCTTTTACAGCCAGGTTGTGCACTAGCTCAAACTTTTAATTATATAGAGCGTTGTCCATTTGTAAGGAGGACTGAAGATTGCCGAGAGAATGTCATGATATTCGACTACACAGATATCTACTACTGTATTCTTGCTCCGGAAAATGCTTTAACGGAATTTGGTGCTATTCTTATGGTTTTATTTGTCGGCTATATAGCTTTGAGCTTCGTACAAACTATAGCAGAGGAATTGTAATTTTAAATTGCATGCTGCATGGCTATATAATATAAGTTCTATTCAAAACAGCTTCTGTCCACCACTTCAAGTGATCACACACGAGTCTGGAATGAGTGAGAATTTGGCAGGGATCACCGTCTTGGCCTTTGGAAACAGTGCACCCGATTTAATTGGTAGTTTGAGTAGCATCACCGAAAAAGTGCGTACGGTTTACTCGGACAACGTGGGATCTGCTATGTTCATTACTTCCTTCATAGCTGGTATTATTATAGCATTGAAACCATTTCAAGTAGAGCCGACTGCCTTCGTTCGAGATATTTCGTTCCACGTATTGGCTATCACTTATATTAATTTGTCTATGAAAAGTGACCGAGAAGTTACTTTCACGGAGAGTATAGGTTTGTTTGCTTTTTATTATTCTTGGAAACATTAAAAAATAAGAAGTTTCAGTGATGCTGAGTATGTATCCGGCCTACTTTGTTATTATCCTGGTGGACCACTATTACCTAATGCAAACGTTAAAAAGTGAGTGCTGATCTAAAACGAATGGATTTTAATATTGTCTTATATTTTAGTTTTAACAAATAAAAAGAAAAGAGACACACTCTCAGGTAAGAGTAGAGATACAAGTATAGATATACAATTATTTTAAGAATCGTAAATTGCAAATTGCAAATTCTCTTTACATTTCTTTTACGAGTATGTAGACAAAAGCCATCTGCCAGAATTTTTATTTAATATTTTGAATCGGTATTTCTAAACTGTACATATATATAGTGTGGTGGACCGGTGCAGTTCCTTACTTGGTTACTTACCGCACAATGCTTAATGTATTATATACGCACAACCGTGTCAGATTTGATTGGGCACCTGGACACTGTGATATAGAAGTCAACGAAAAGGCTGACGAACTGCACAAAAGAGGAGCAGAGCTCCCGCATAGAGACTGTTTAAGTCCGTTTTTAACCTTGCATTTAAACCCTAAATTATTCTCATTTACATCTCATAAATAGATGACGCTACTACCGGTAGTTTCCAATATCTTCCTTTGTTCTCTACTTCCGCCATTTTTAAAATCCAACTTCCTTTCCTTTTTCTTCTACCAACCCTCACCGAGGTAAAAACGTTGCTGTAAATAAAGATACATAAACTAAAAATGAAAACTCTATCTTTTCTCATTGTGTTTTTTTCCGCCATATCCCGGGATCGGCTTGCATCCCAACAGGGACATAATCGGTAGCATTAAACCACCCAGATGTGTGCTTAGGGGAATTACTCGTGATAGAATCATCAACATGGCTAACTTAAGATGGTCCAATTTGGATGGTCATAAGGTCAAAAGGTATTCAATTTAATCAGTGCCGATAGAAGGTTGCAAAGGTTTTAGCTCTGCAAAGTTTCAATTTTATTTGTTGAATAAAGTGTCGTACTGGACAGCACATGCTCTCTAGTGATTAATAACTTGAAAGCCTAAATTGCTGCACGCAAAAAGTCACAAAATTCTCTTTATTTCCCACAAAACACAAATTTTCTTTTTCAAATCATGATTTGTGAGTACATACCAATGTACCCCAATTGTGGTATCGACCACAATTTTGCAATTTTTTTAAATCTACCACATCTACAATGGAATGCAAAAATTCTACCACGTTTTTGAATTCTGTCCTCCCTATATTGAAACAGCCAATTCAACTCCGTTTCCTTGGAAAATAGACATGCATGTATGTACAAGTATATACATTTTTCACATACCCACTTTCAATAAATTTTTCATTCATATGTATGGAAACCCTTTCTCGTCATCCGCATATCATTTGATGGAATGTATTCATTCTTGTATGTATAGTTAAATATACCATATATGTATGTAATATTGTTCTTTAAATAAATAATATGCAAACATCGTTAGAACATATTCCATTTATTTGAATAGATTTCCTTGTTATGAATAATTAGTTTTTGCAAACGAGTGTTTTTGTTATTTTTTATTTTGTTTTTTGTTGCGCCAAGGGATGTGGTACTATTCGAAAGATACTAGGAGCCCGGGCTACTAGCATGCACGATTCGCAAGCCCGAATATACCAGGAATGTGCATACGTACTAATGCATACCCTGCACACTTCTATTACTCTCCCTGCGGGACTGCCTTAAGGTATTACATTGCAGGGCTGGTTAGCAATTTATGCTATATTTTCTGCTTCTCGACGTATTCTTTCCTGAATTCGAAGCTCCTTTGTACGTGCGTAATAAAGGCGCAAATTTCCATCCATTTTTCCTCAGATTGTACCATATGATCTATGAGGAATGGAGGACTGGGAAGGTCATTTCCCCAATTTTCAAATCGCCTATAGTAGAAGACTGCATGCTCCGTGTCTTTCTCCTGGTCTGGACTCTGGCCAGACAGCAACTACGTGAGGTGGTAGGTGCAGTTCTCATGTGCTCGGTTTATACAAATGTCGATGGTGGGGATTAATTTATATGTCCACCTGCCTTTAACCGTATTATCCCATCGAGCTTCCCACCCAGTTCGCTGAGCTGTGAATGGACCTTAACAAAGGCTGCCTTGTCACAAATAGTTCTAAAACCACTGTAGGGCGAGAGCCCCCACCTAGACAGGAGCCGCATATGGCTATATACCAATGTCAATGTTATATCAAATCTACCACCCTTTTGTAAATCTACCACATTTCTTTGTTCAATCTACCACTTCTTTCAAAATCCAAGTGACAACACTAGTACATACTCGTGCATATGTATATCTACCTAACCATCATGTCTAACAAGAACACAAGCTAACAACACAGGAAACTGAGATCGGCTGAAAAAAGTTCCATCTCTCTCGCTCCTTGCTCTGAGTCTACAGCAACGGCGCTGTCGTCAGCCAAACTTTGGAATAAAGTTGAAAGCTGTTTTGAGGAGCTTACAAAAAATATAACAGCATCAGTAGTTTCTCAACTGAATTCGGAGTTCGACTCCATGTTCACCATTGCTTGGAGCGTATGTCTGCGATGGAAAGCGACTTCAACACAAAACTAAAATTACTTGAACGCGATTTTAAAGAGATGCACCTCTTTCAATACCATAGTTTTATACTGCTAAAGCAGTTTTGACGCTGTGGAAAGTCACTGCACTCACATCGATGCACTGCAAAATGAAAGTTCCATGGTAAGAGCGCAACAGTTTAAGAGTGATAACTCACAGCTTAAGTCGCAAATTGATGCTCTTGCTAGAAGAGGCATATCAGGAGATCTTATTTTGCATGGCATCCCAATCACTGCTAACGAGAATCTCCCCGAAATCTTTAGAATATTTGCAACGATTAACGTGAATTCAGCACTTTATTTTACGAACAAAAACGTTGAAAAATTCAACGAGCAGCGCCGTCATTGTTAAACTACCACATGTAGAAATGAAACTGTGTCGGAGCACTGCGTGTGAGGTTCAATATTCGAATCCCAGAAAACACCGTCAAGTTTTTAACGGTCCCAACTCTCGCGAACGTCTGACAAACATCCGAGTGTATTCTTGTCACGAGAAAGCTTCTCAAAACAGATGGCCCCTCGAATACGGCTCTAAAATGTAGGTCCCTCCATCGAAGTAGGCCCTGACATCGAAGAGCTGTTGCGCCAAATATTACAAATGAAAATTCGCGTATTAAGGAAAGTGGCTGAGTATTACAAAAACAATCCTAAGTCAGTTACCGTAATAATCTTGGGTTCACGAGTAATGCCTTCAATGAATCTGCCGTTACCGTTAATGTGGAACCTGACTTCAACTGATCTTTTTTTGTCATACTTTTTGTTTACATTATAAGTTTTCAAATGTCTTTCGTGTTGCCAATTTATGGATTTTTATTTTCGACTAGCTGATCCGATAAATGGTGTCCTGTCAACATTTTTTATTTTACTGAAAACATAAAAAGAATTACGCAAATCCATCATTTAAATCGTGAGTTCATACAAAAATTCCATGGAAAAAGCTCTTTCAGTTTCTCTCGAATTTTCCAATTTTCCGAGCAACTTTCCAGCTGTTCTCAAGTGATGCGCTTACCAACGAACAGCATTTCATATTTATTTATATAGATTGTAATTTTTTTCTTTTTACTTTATTTTTTTAAATTCAATTTGCGCGCACTTAAGGGGTTATGAATACCCTTAACATGTTTTTACGCAATGTGGGCATTAGAAGCAATAGATAGAGAGAGAGAGAGAAAGATTTAGGGTAGTATTTTGTAGCTCAGTAGTTTATGCTTCAGAAAAACTCCGGGTGGCGTCCAAATAACTAGGGGAAATTTTCGTTATTTTTTGTCTTTGCTTCTGATTCACAGTATCTTGTTTACGACCATCGACGTTATATTTATTCCTATTATTATTATTATTGGAATTTCTATTTTCTTTTTAACACTTTTTTTTTTAATTTGAACACTGTCTCTGTGGCTTCGTAGAACCATAAGCTCTGATTTATATACATTTCTTTTCTGCTAAATGTGTGGTTATGTTTTTATAAACTATTTTAAATGATGATTCAATCCGATCCTGATATGGTAAGTACCGTTCTCAAAGTGTTGAATGTTTGTCATCTGAACGCAGGAACCTTTCGCCCTAGATTTACAGTGCTCTACCAAATACTTAGTACTCCAAAGCGAGATGTTATTATGATATTAGAATCGTGGCTTTATTGTAAAATTTTACCTCAACTTGTAAATATTCCGAAATATAAATTATTTAAAAACGATCGTGTCAACAGGTATGTACTTATTCGTATGTATGTTAAAGAACACATCTCCACAAAATGTGTTTATGTGTCATCTATGTTATGCCTGTTATTCAGTTTCTGTGTGTTGAGTTTAATGATCGCGTGTAAAACATTTCTTAGTCGTAGTGTATTGTCCACCTAAGAGCTTTAAGGAAGATAACTTAAATGAACCTGAAGAAACTTTGACGAGGTTAAGCCCCAGATATAATAGCATTTTATTTGGTGGCGATTTTAATGTAAACTGTCTAGACAGCAATAGCAAGACTGAACTATTGAAATATTTCTGTGATAAAATTAGTCTTCATGTTGTCAATTCTCGTTGGCCCACTTGTTTCAAGTCTAGTAGTAATCCGCCCTTGATTGATATATTTTTGACAAATTCAGGACGCACTGTATTGGGAAAAGTTCAAGTTAGACCCACATCCGGCTTTATTCACGATTTTTTGTTTTATTGTATTAAATATAACCATACTGAACCACGCAATAACAAAATTATTAATTATAGATCCTACCAACATTTTAATTTCACTCTCTCATATTTGCGACTCTATTTTACACCTGACCTAGATATTAAAATTAGTCTTTTTAATAACTTACTAAATGGATTGTATGATGTTAGTAAATATACCTAAACCTAAACGCTGTAAATAGCAGATCTTTAAAAGAAGTCCCTCGGACTACAATAACGTTACTCGGAATAAGACAGTTACCATGATACGCTTCTATAAACGGGCATATATCGTTCAAAAACTTGACCATAAACAAAGTTCTAAAGAACAATAGAAGAGCTTGAAAACCCTTGGAGTGATTGCCGAGAAGAATTGGGCTGAATGTTCTTCTAGTCCCAATACAATGAACTCCATTTTTGCTCCTCTCTCTACAATTCCATCAATACTTCCAGCAAGCTTAGCGAACTCAAATGAAGGTTTTAGTTTTAAATATGTCCAGTCAATTGATGTTCATGATGCGATTCGTAGTATTAAATCGAATGCTACTGGTCCTGACTGTGTGTCACCTAAATTTTTAAAGTTAATATTGCCCCTAATAATATCTATAGCGGTCGATTTCCCGAAAAATCGAAAGAATCTACAATTGTTCAAATCCCAAAAAATGTTAGCCCGTCACCTCCGTCAGATTTCAGTCCCATCAGTTTGCTCTGTTTTCCAGCTTAAATTATCGGACAGGTTATGACTAACCAAAAACAAAGGTTTTTAGACGCTGGTAATAACTTATAAAAAAAATAAATAAAGATTACCTTCTTAAGGACATCACAATTATCGATTAGGGCTCTTAGAAATAATGAGTAAAATTCTTCATTTCCGTCGCACAAAAGTCGAATGGCCGATGGGTTATCGTTAATCAAAATATTCAAAAAGCTCCTTGAGAAAAGCTGCTGTAATCCCAGTTAGTTGGTGGCAGGTCCTCCTCCTGCGTTTTGATGAACGACAAAATTATAAGCTAACTCGGAGAGAGAAGTTAGCCCTAAAATGGTCATCGTAAGGATGCTTAACATCTACTAATGGACATACGCTTTTGAATTAAACAGAAAAAGTTTTCGTTTTCTACTTTGTCCTTGGAAATTTTTATTCTGATGAGGTTGGTGATAGTGTGAGAAAATATATATGAAGGAGTGATACGGTGTATGGAAATGATCATAATAAACTATAGTAGCTATGCAAACGTTTTTTTTTAGTAGAATCATTTACACATATCTTTGAGTCAACACTGCAGTTTCCCCATACTTTCTTGCTGAACCAATTGGAGCGTCTGATGTAGGAGACTTTAAATATCTGTGTTTATCAGATCACCTAGATCGTCGTAGTAGACAGTTCTTAAGCAAAGTTTTATTTTGTGAGAGAGAGCTATGTAGGTACAGAGAAGGTGTGGCATAGTTTCCTTCTCTTTTGAGAAGACATCTATTGTAGCGCTAATATGCAATCTGTTGAGAGAATTCAGATTTCAGATCCAGCTTTGGCCAAATCTGATTTGTAGCTAAACACGTTATCCCACTTGTCCACCTAAGATTTGCTGTCGCGATAGCATTCAGCTTTCGCTGTTAATAGCCTCAGCAAATCGACTAGAGATTGTGGATTTGTAGAACCGTGTTAGTTAGGTTGAACTTATTAAATACCTTGCGCGAGCTGCTTCTACGTATTCGGATCACAGGCCGGTAAGGGATTTACAATGTTAGTCAGGACACTGGAATAGATATGGTGGCGGAGGACGGACGTTTAATAATAAACGGTTCCGAAACAACCAAAAGCCTCGGATAAGAACGACTCAACTGATGACGACCTTAGCAAACGAAATAAGGACAACGACCTTCGGATATGTACGTGGAATGTTCTGTTTTTTTACAGACCACGTGCAGCCGAACACGGAGGCCGCAGACTGCTATAAAGCAGATATTACCACCATCCCTGAAGTGCGATGGGATGGGCCGGGCAAAAAGAGGATGAAAAACTATGACATCTACTACGGTGATTGCTACAGAGGCAAAAGGCGGCGCTTATTCAGATGCGGATTTGTTATTTGCGGCAGACTTAGGCAAGAAGTCTTAAATTTCCGACACAGGCTAAAGCTTAAATTCGCTAACATAAGCCTAATATGGGTTCATGCCCCCACAGAAGAAAAGGCATAGCCTACACGACACCGCGTGTGATAACGGACTAAGGCTAATTGATTTCGCTGTGGAGCGACATGTCACCATAGTAAGCACATGGCTTCCTCATCTCGATATTCACGAGCAGACATGGCGGTCCAATGATCATGTAACTATCAACCAAGTTGATCGTATAGCGATCGACGCAAGGCATGCCTCCAGTATTCTGGATGTCTGAACCTTTCGAGCGGCTAACATAGACTCGGATAATTACCTTGTTGCAGCCCAGGTATGAATGCGGATATCCCAAACTGAGCAACAAAGAAGAATTACTGCTGCTGCTGCTCGTGAGCTCTATGAGCGAAAGAGACAGGAAGAACATCGGCTTCTCCAAAAGAATAAGAAAGAGCATGAGAAGCGCGCGTTTGAGAATATCGAGAGTTTATACTCCAGGAACAATGTACGGAAGTTTTACCAAAAGGTAAAAAGAACGTGTCAGAGAAAAAATACCCGTACAGAAACCTGTAGAGATAAAAATGGAAACTTCGTAGTAGAATCCCAGTCGGTGCTGAGAATATGGAAAAACTACTTCTGCAGACTGTATAACGGCGACGAAGATCAACATCCAACTGTCAGGCAGAATGACCTATTCAACATAGACGATGATAGCCAAAATTTCCGTCCACCTGACCAAAACGAAGTGAGGATAGCAATATCCAAGCTAAAATCCAACAAGGCTGCTGGACCTGACGGCTTACCGATCGAACTTTTCAAGGCAGCTGGTGATGATTTGGTAGAGTGCATACATCAACTCATCTCTAAGATTTGATCAGACGAGTGTATGCCTGATGAACAGAATCTCAGCATCGTTTACTCGATTCACAAGAAAGGAGACCCCGTCAACTGCGCCAATTATTGAGGCATCAGTCTCCTCAATATCGCATACAAGATCTTTTCTGCGATATTGTGTGAACGCCTAAAACATTTTATCAACAGCCTGATTGGACCCTATCAGTGCGGTTTCAGGCCAGGAAAGTCCACCATCGATCAAATCTTCACACTTCGGCAGATCCTGGAGAAAACCCAGGAATTCCAAATCGATACTCACCACCTCTTTATCGATTTCAAGGCCGCCTATGACAGCATCTATAGAGAAGAGCTGTATAGAGCCATGTCTAGTTTTGACATCCCTGCCAAACTTGTCCGTCTGTGCAGGCTGACGATGGAGAACGCTCGCTGCTCCATCAAGTTCGGTAATGACCTCACCGAGACCTTTGATGTCAAAAAAGGCTTTAGACAAGGTGACGCGCTATCATGTGACTTCTTCAATATTATACTTGAACGGATTGTGCGGAACTCACAAGCCAACACCGGAGGCACAATCTATTACAAGTCTGTACAACTGCTTGCATACGCCGACGATATAGACATTATCGGAAGATCTCAGCGGGCTGTCACCGGCGCGTTTGCAAGCATTGAGGCGGAAGCGGCCAAAATGGGTTTAGCGATAAGCGAGGGGAAAACCAAGTATACATATGTTGTCAACAAGAAAGGAAAGCCAACACCAACGAATTGGACAAAACGTCACCGTGGGCAGCTATAACTTCGAGGTAGTAAGGGACTTTGTCTACCTTGGCTCTGCTATAAATTCTACAAACAAAATCAGTGCAGAAATCTTTGAAATTTTTTAGGCTTATGAGGCAATTCAACAGTAAAGCCCTATCTCGAACAACTAAGGAGACTCTATATAAGACCTTGATCATCCCAGGCCTGCATTACGGCGCTGAAACATGGACTTTATTAAAAGATGATGAAGATATCCTTGGTCGCTTCGAGAGAAAAATTCTTCGTAAGATTTTCGGTCCCGTTTGCGTTGACGGGTTTTGGAGGAGAAGATTCAGTCACGAACTACCATATACGAGCTGTACAGCGACATCGACCTAGTAAAAAAACTGCGTATTGGACGTCTGAGATGGCTAGGACATGTAGAGCGAATGGACACCAACGCTCCGGCCCGCAGAGTCTTCGAATCTAACCCCGAGGGACGACGCAGTAGGGGAAATCATCGCCGTAGGTGGCGCGCACAAGCTCAAGGGGACCTCGACCAACTTGGAGTGCGCAACTGGAGGCAACTAGCTAAAGACCGAGCTAAATGGAGAGGCTTGTTGGTTGAGGCCCAGGTTCACCGCGAACTGTAGCGCCACCTAAGGAAGTAAGTAAGTACGATAGTGAAGGACTGTAATAAAGAGCAAAGGACTTAAAAGGCTTCCCTGGTGCACCCCGACTTTATTTATTTATTTATTTGTAACAATCTTACATATTAAGGACAATTTGCTTATAAGCTAGTGCAAGTGTTATGTAATGTAATTTAATTCAAGTATTGAAAAGTATGGTTATACTTAGCTAAGGATACTGAAAAAATAAAAAAATAAAAATAAAAAAAGTTCGATTCTGTGCAGTGACTACCTGGCCACTCGAAGGCAGATTTTAAAATGTTTTGCATTTCTAATTCTTCTCAAATCACGTGGGAGGGAGTTCCAGAGACGAGTGATGTAAGCGAAGAATTGTCTTTCAGATATCAGACAAGAGTGTTTTGGTTGAATTAGTACGGATGTCCTTTGAGAGCTCGGAAAGCTTAAGTTTTTGAACAAATACTCGGGCTGATGTGTATACAATATTTGATAGATGCAGACTTTGATAGACAACCCTTCGGTTACTCCAGCGGGGCATCTTACTCTTGTCTTTGCTCCTTCGTACATGTCCATGATCATCTGTACATAGGTTTCTGGAACCCGTCGATGTCTTAGCGCCACCCATATCAGATCTCGTGGTTGTCTGTCGGATGCCTTTTCAAAGTCAACCAAAACAATATGCAAATCCTTTAAGGAATCACGATGTTTTTCCATTATGATCATTATACTTTGGATTGCATCTGTGGTTGATTCACCCGCGACAAACCCGCACTGATCATCAGATAGCAGTATTATTTTTTACCAGCCGCCCACCTAATACCCGCTCAACGACCTTCATGGTGTGTGACATCAGATTGATCAAGTTACAAGTTAACTTTATTGAAGCAAAATAAATCAGCATATAATAACAATACATTCTTATTCTAAATTTTGGCCGACTTAATGATATGTCTGACTTGAGCAAAAGTAAAAGAATATTTAAGAAAGATATTAATCAACAATTCATTACAATATTATTTATACTCATCATTAATTTGAGTACGCTTGCTCCCGGCGTACAATCACTACTATGCTCATTGTTGGCAATCTTAACTTAATGACTAAAACTAAAATATAAAATTAAAACTAAAACCTAACCTAAACTATCTACAACTAAAGGTAATTATTTATCTTGTAAGTTATCAAGAATATATATTGTCTAGGGCCTACATACAAACATTGATTGCAGAAACTTTAAAAATCCTTAATGGTTTATATAAATTACTATACCACCATAAAGAGATCCAAAGCTTTCTGCGTTAAAACAAAGGGTTATGTTGGGAATCATTTTAATTATTTTCTAAATGATATTTTTAATCAACATCATCCCCTATAGTTATAAGGCGATACTTTTTCATAGAACGGCGCCAACTGACGTCTTTATGTGTCTTGTCTTGTTAGGGATATTGAATTCTCGTTTAGGAGGTTAAAGGGTGACAAATAGTATTTGTCACTCAAACTGTCGTTGATATTAGCGTCCATTAAAGATCTTACCAGTGGGTTGGAGTGTGAACGTATAAGTTCCACCTTTTTTAGAAGAAGTTCTATTTGATAGTTCATAAGAGGTGTAACCTGAGTTGCTTCATATAAAGTCTTGTTAGAGAACCATTTTTTATTTGGTTTTCTATACAGATGGATCGAACGGTAGTTATCACCCTTCCCTTTGTATACAGGGAGAAGGTAACTTTCCCTCCACTGATTCGACATTGGATCACCTCTCACAAATTTGGAGATGAGAATTCTGAGCCATCTGAACCCGATGTCTCCCATCTTTTTACAGAACTCAGAGGGCATCTCGTCTGGCCCAACCGCTTTTCGTTTTTTGGGGTATTTGATCGCCTCACTAACTGCTACGACTATAATGTCGGGTATTTCTTCACAGTTAGGGGTGGCTCTTGGAAAGTATAGCCTGGGAAACTGTTCATTCAAAACCATTCTCATTTTTGTAACACTTGAGTAAATTCTTTCTTTCGTCGCTAAAGTTTCCGTACTGGGAATCAATATTTATTTTTGAGCCCAATTAAGTTATAACTTAAAACATTTAAATATTTAAAACCATAGCTTTTACAATTTAGCTGGCAGATGGCAGGTTCGTAATTTTTTTTGTAGATCAAAGTACAAATGATTATATGTATTTCTTTTAATTAGCGGCTGAGTATGAACGGCTCAAAGAACTTCAAATTGAAGCAGGTATCGATAAAATAAATAACCAAAAAATCAAAGCTGCTGCTGAATTAGAAAGGAAAGAAGAGATCCCGGCGATGGGTGCTAATGACGGTTTATTTTGGCAATTTCTTAATACTATAAATCCGCTTGATGTGGAAAAATGGGAAAGTGCTGGGATTTTCAAAAGGATGTACATGATAACCCGATTGCCGATAGATTTTGTTCTCTTTTTTTTAATACCAGTTGTGAACTATGGAAAGTCAAACGAAGGTTGGTCAAAGCTTTTAAACAGTATACAGGTGCCTCTAATGCCAGCAGTTATCTTGAAAATAAGTGGTATGAATTTTACTTACGTATATTTAAATATTTAAACGAATGCAAATACATTCTTTAGGCCCCGACGTCTTAATATTCGGATACCATATGTGGATGTGCAGCCTTTTTCTTACCGTTCCTCTCGGTCTAATTACATTTCTGGTAACAAGAACTGATACAATCCCACGTTATCATTTCGTGAGTGTACCATTAATTAGTACTTGGAGAGTATGTAATTTTTATTTATTTATTTTTTTATTTTTTTCATTCATCAGGTATTTGCAGTTGCAACAATGATTGGTTCAATTTGTTTAATACGAATTTGTTCAAGAGAACTTATGAACATCATAGAATTGTTTGGACTGGTGACGTATAGGAGTCAATCGTTTCTGGGTTGTACGATAACATCTTTTGGCGATAATATTGGAGACCTGATTGCATCCATAGAACTCGCTAAAAGCGGTTATCAGAAAATGGGTCTAGCAAGTTGTATCGCCAGTCCACTGTTCTGTAAGTACATAACATTTCATAGCTATTCTAGGTTTAGTAAAGCAGAAGGTTTTGTATTTTTAGATCTAACATTGGGATTGGGTAGTTTCTTCCTTTACAAATGTTATGTGAGTAAGACACACATTTATCCGGTAAGCATTTTCTAATTTTTGTATACAGACAGACATATATATATCTTTAATAAATTTATTTGTCACAGGCATCACATGGATCCATGGGAGAGAACTGCACAATTTTTCTAATGGCAACTTTAGTTGGTATGCTGTTTTCCGGTTTAGCAACAAACTTTAGAATGCGTCGTAGTATTGGAGTTTTCTTGATATCTTTATACATATTATTTTGCGCATATTGCTTTTTAGGAGAGTTTGAAGTTATTCACCCCTTTGGTACTGATCATTCTGAAGATTATGGAATACAATTTATGTAGTGTCATTTATAATTTATAACTTCATATTTCATTTCGTTTAGTTTATAACTTTTACAAATTTGGTTTGAATTATATGCTGTTTTAAAAAAGATAATTGCAATAAAAATAATTTTACTATAATTGTCTATGCACGTCATTTTCACAGCTTATGCACCATGCTAAAACTTAGGTAGTTTCTATGTGGGAGAATTTATACGGAAGAAATCGGTGCATCCGTTTATGTATTTACTTAAAGAGCTCTAGATCCGTATAGTATCAGATACTGTGATCCAATTGCAGATCGTAACGCTACATAATGTTGTATGGAGACTAAATCCCACACCCAACTGTGTTTAGGCTTCTTTTTTTTTATATATTTCATTCACTTGTCACTTTGTCACGTTTCAATAACACTGATAACTTAATCATTGAGCCACTGTCTTTTATACCTCATTGTCTTTTTCATAATTTCCGTGATAGAGTGATGTGGGAAACCCTCTTGTCTCGTCCTTACTATCCTCACTATCCGATACCATCCGAAGATCTGACACTATCCGAAGATTCGAAACTATCGGACACTGTCCGATTATCCGAAATCGGATTCTATTGAAATAGAACAAAAACATAACTGGATCGATGAGGATATTGTTTTGCTTCCAATAAACTTCCAATAAAAAATAAATGTATGACCCGGGATCATACGAATCTCGTTACGCAAGAAGAGACACTGCTCAAAATTATTTTCACAGCAATTTAACACTGTCAAAGATCACATGCTCAAAAATATATAAAACTGTAGGCATAAGATTTAGAAAGCCAAGACTTGTCGAACATATGTTGAATCTATCCCCCACCGTCTTGAGTGGATTAAATCCCACTTATATTCTATGCACTTA
Source organism: Brachypalpus laphriformis (assembly GCA_945910035.1). Lineage (NCBI taxonomy): Eukaryota > Metazoa > Arthropoda > Insecta > Diptera > Syrphidae > Brachypalpus > Brachypalpus laphriformis. Next base: position 288,758,049 of record OX246754.1, read on the forward strand.
CTTCTATACAAAGGTTAAGTTAGGTTGAAGGGGTTAGCTGCATCGAATGGGTGCAATCTGGGATCTCAAACGGATCGATTGTGCTCCCCTGACATGGAGTTCCCTTGTTGAAATACTGAAAAGAGAGGAAAATACATAAGTAGATATGTACTTTCATCTGTCGAGAGACGCCGATGGGCCGAACTCTCCAAGCAAAAATAGCGAACACAGATATCAGAAAACAAATTGCTAATTAGTACAGGTGACCAGATCGCAATACGAGTATTATTGAAGAGCACAGAACGTGGACTGTGCTCCATCCGAGTCTAACCTACGGTATTAACTGAGGTAGATAAACGCCGAATACCTATTTATTTATTTATTCAAGCTTAATACAAGCACGAACTTAAGGATAGCTTAAAACTAACAAAGGGACACTTAACCTAACTTAATTTATTTTTTTTATTTTTTATTTTTTGTACTGGGCCCTAAAGGGCCCACAAATTTCAATCTAGAAACCTTACCCTAGAACTTAAACACTAACAGTTATCAGGAGGAGGAATTGATGGAACGAATGCCATTTCTGAGGCTTTGCTATTATGAAAGCCGAAAGCGGTTTGAATGAGATTGGCTCTGCGGAGCATTCTGGATTCCATAATTGGTACGGTGAGGAATAGGACAAAAGAGGGGTGAGTACCAGAGGTTACGTGGGTTGGTGTTAAAAGAGATCACATGCAGTAGCGCGGGGGAATCAATCTTGCCAGCTAATAGCTGATGAATTAACATGATGCCAGCAACTTCGCGGCGTTTGTAGAGGTACTGTAAATTTATTAGTTTCAAACGGTCCGTGTATGGCGGTAAATTGTAGCTATCAGCCCAAGAAAAACCACGTAAGGCAAAGCGGATGAACCTTCGCTGAACAGCTTCGATTAGCAAGATATGGATTTCATAGAAGGGTGAACATACCTGGCAAGCATACTCAAGGAGGCTTCTGACGAAAGTGATGTATACAGATTTTGTAACGTAAGGGTTTCAAAATTCCTTAGACCATTGTTTGACGAAACCGAGCGCAGAGTTAGCTTTATTGATAATATTATCGATATGAGAAGGGAAGTTGAGTTCCCTATCACAGATAACTCCCAAATCGCGCAGTGAAGAGACGGAGGGAATAGGCTCATCACAAATGGAGTACACTCTAGCGGATGATCGGCTACGCTTAGGAGAGAATGTGATGGCTTGACACTTGCTGACGTTACTTACTTTACTTATGTCCTGTATCCACTTGTGGGTCCTAGGGCCTCCACTACGCCTACGCGCCAACATCCCGAACGCGTACTTTGCTTTGGCGATCCTGTTGGCTATATCCAGTTCGGTTCCACCATCGGAACCCCACAGGCGGATCAGCAGAAATGCGGTGAAGTGGGAGGGTTGTGATCCCTTGTTTTCGGATCATAGCCTCGCTGATAAAAGGAAGAAGGAAGGTTCCACCATCGGTCGAGACAATACTCCCAAAATACTGGAAATCCTCTACTCTCTCTACCGGTTGTCCAGCAATGCATATTTGAGCCGATGAGTTTGTTCCAAGGCTGATAATTTTAGTTTTTGCCGTATTAATTTTCAGCCCGACGACACCTGCCTCCCTCTCCACATCTGCTGTCATTTGTTGGATGTCCATAATTCTGTGGGAGAGTAAGCATACATCATCAGCGTAGTCAAGATGTTTCAGTTGAGATGTAAGAGTCCATCGAATTCCTCCGTTTCCCGTCGACAAAGCTGCATGAAGTACATCGCTAATCACCAATAGGAATAATACTGTGCAGAACGTGACATTTTGAGCCTTCATATGTAGCTTTAATAATAGCAATTAGTTTATCGGGAATGCCACTCCTGCGTAAGGCACGCCAAATAAACTCCCTGTTGACACTATCGAACGCCTTCCCCAAATCGATGAACAGCAGGTGCAGTGGCGATCGATATTCAACACACTGTTCGATGATAATCCGCAGGGTGTTGATGTGGTCGGCACAGGAGTATCCAGAGCAGAAACCTGCTTGTTCGGCATCGAGTGTGTCTTCGAGATGTTGTTTGATTCGCTCAAGGATGATTTTAGCTATTATCTTAGCTACAGCAGGCAGCACGCAGATACCCCTCCAGTTTCCACACTCCATTAAATTTCCTTTCTTAGGAAGCTTGACGATTATTCTCTTTTTCCACTCGTTAGGAAAGCTCTCAGCTTCCCAAGCTCTATCTATAAGTGGAAGCAGAAGCTCAGCCGATGTTGCTGGCGCTGCTCGTAAGAGCTCTGCTGGAATACCGTCAAGTCCTATCGCCTTGTTGGTTTTGAGTGCCTTGATCGCGGTAATGATCTCATCTTTACTGGGAGTCGTGGTGCGTATTCGGGAACTTCTCACCTCGGGCATCTCAGTCTGATTTGGGAGCATATCGCTAGCGAATACACGGTTCAAAACCATAGCAAAATGCTCTTTCCATCTCTTGAGCTGGTCCTCATCCGAAATGAGCAAGGAGCCGTCTAGGCTTTTCACTGGGTGTTGGCTGGAGCTGCGACCACCTGTCAGCTCTTTCGTGATTCTGTAGACGGTCCTGCTGTCGCACCTCCGTGCAGCTTCTTCTGCTTCTGTAGCCAGCGCGTTGATGTAGTTGCGCTTGTCACGTCGTACGCTACGCTGAACTTCTCTCATCTTCATGCGATATAGGGACTCTAGTTCGCTTCTCCCTGCTGCTGGGGTAGCTGCAACGCGAGCTTTCAGCTGTTTTCGTTCGTCAATCCGTCTCCAGGTATCCTCGGAAAGCCACGCCCTATGTCTTCCCTGCGATCGACCGACAATTCTTTCAGCACCAGATGTAAAAACATTTTTCACATCACACCAATGGTCTTGGATGGTTGCGGGCATTGAGCTGCTGATTGCTTCCACACCTTGCGAAAAGTGCTCCCTTAATTGTTGGCGCACTGAGGGATCACTAAGTCTATCGATGTTGAACCTGGGCATTCTTGTGTTGTCGTGGGATCTTCGAACTGCAGCAGTGCGTAGTTGGAGAGTAGCTATCATAAGATGGTGATCACGTACTATCCCCACATATGCCCCTCGCCTGTTTCGGACGTCCAGGAGACTACTTCTAAAGCGGCGGCTGATGGCAAAATGGTCAATTTGGTTGAAGGTTGCTTGCCTGTCATTGGAAACCCAGCTGACTTTGTGGCAGGTCTTGTGCTCGAACATGGTGCCACCTATCACAAGGCGGTTGGCATTGCAGAAATCCACAAACCTTTCGCCGTTGTCATTGCGGTTGCCTAGTCCATGCTTCCCGATTACATGTTTGAGCCCTTCGTTGTCGTTGCCTACGTTGACATTTAAATCCCCCATCACTATGACAATGTCTCCATTTGGTGTTGTGTTGAAGACGGCGCTTAAGAGATTGTAGAAGCTCTCCTTTTCGTCCTCAGACGAACTATTCGTTGGGGCGTAACACTGTATGATGGTGACGCGTCGTACTCTAGTCCGGAATCTGGCCGTCAAAATCCTATCCTTGCTGACGTTGAGCTCTAAGAAATTGCTATGGCACCAGACTAAAAATCGGTTCAGATCATCTTGCAGTGAGTGAGATTCGGCAGGGGAAGATATTGGGCTGAAGATTTTCATATCATCAGCGTATATAGAAAGGTTGGAATCATTGGTGATACAATCAACGTCGTTAATTGTCAGGATGAAGATCATTGGACCAAGATGGCTGCCTTGAGGGACTCCCGAAGTGGCTTTAATGGGATCAGAAATTGAAGATCTGAAGAGGACTTTATACTGACGATTTTCCAAGTAAGATTCAATCCATGAGATGAACCCAGGTTGAAAGCCAAGAGCTTTAAGTTTGAGAAGAATGATAGCATGCGAAATTTTGTCGACGGGTTTGCTGAAGTCGGTGGCAACTACGTCGACTTCATTACCCTCTTCCAAAACGCACAGAGTGCTAGACACAAACTCGGTAAGGTTGGTGGTTGTTGATCTGCCCTTAAAGAATCCATGCTGGTTCGGTGAAGGGACAGTCTTGCAGTGGAAAAACATTGTGTCATAAACAATGTTTTCAAATAGCTTAGGTATGTAGGACAGTTAAGCGATGGGCCGGTAGTTGAATATTTCACTTCTAGAACCTTTTTTGTGGGCGCCGTGGCGTAAGTGGTTAGTGTGTCGGATCACTACGCATGAGGTTCCAAGTTCGAATCACAGAAAACACAAAAAAGTTTTTTCACGGTCCCACCTCTCGCGAGCGTCTGACAAACATCCGGGAGTATTGTTGTCTCGAAAAATCTTCTCAAATCGCACTTCGGATACGGCACTAAACTGTAGGTCCCTTCCATTCATGTGAAAAATATTACGCACACAACATGAGTGGTTGCGAGAAGCTAGGCCCTGGCACTTTAAAGAGCTGTTGCGCCAAATGTTTGTATTTTAACCATTTTCGTGGGTGGGGATTATGTATGAATTTTTCCAAATTTCATGGAAAACTCCCTGCGAAATAGATAAACGGAAAAGAATAGTGAGGGGTTGGACTGGGATTGACGCATTTTTTGAGAACTATAGGAAGGCCATCAGGACCGGGGGAGTATTCGTCCTTTGGTTTCTTAATCTATTCTAATAAGGACGCCGAAGTTATATCAATTTTGCCTGAGGAGGTTTGGGGACAGTGTTCTAGGTAGCGGAAGTAGTTATAATCAGGTTGAGTAACGTGATCCGTAAACGATTGGCTACAGAAATCAGCGAAAAGATTTGCAATTGCCCAAGATTTATTAGCAAATTTCAAAGTGGATGGATAGCTATCAGATTTACGTTTGGCATAAATAAAGTGGTAGAAACGTTTGGGGTCACTGATTAGCGTGGATTGCATTCTATCAAGATATTTGGTGTATAGATAGATATTCACAGAGTTCAGAGAATTGGGAGTGGACATGTTGGTAATGGGAAAAATCAGAGTCAGATCGAGATTTTAGGAATGCTTTCCATAGTTTGTTTCTATTGTTACGGAGCGAGCGCAGCTCTTCATTATACCATGCGGGGCTGAACTAAAGTTTTTCTGAGGCACAAAAGGGACTGATTGAATGAGGCAGGTACAAATTTGGTTATAGAAATTCGCTAGAGCATTGTCAATGGTGTCAACTTGGATAGAACTAAAGTTAATGTTACTGAGGAGATTATTGAGTTTAGCGAAATCTGCTTTGCGAAAATTGAAGCTATATGAGTTCTCGCAGTGAGGGATTGTGCTGAAATTGTTGTACGAAAAAAGAATAGAGGTGGGTGGAAGCAATCTAATGTGGAGAGAAGATGGTTGCTTTCAGTAATGATGCAATTGGCGGGATCGGTTGAGAATATTAGGTCAAGTTGTCTATCCAAGTAGTTTGTAATGCAAGTTTGGAAAAGGCCGGAATCAGAGAGACAGTCAGTGAAGAGGACTTTCTTTTCAGAGGTAGGGTTTACAGCAACATAATGGGACTCATCTTCAGACTGGGACCATTGGAGATGGGGAGATTAAAGTCACACAGAATCATCACATCGTCACAGGGGTCTACAATGTCACTTAGGGAACCGATCGCATCTACGGCAAGCTGATAGCCATGGATTGGTTGAGATGGGCTAATATAGCAACACGGAATGTAGGGGTTACGCCTTGGGAAGGTGATTTTGACGCAAATATATTCGAAATCAGCTGTGGGTGAGGATTTAACGAAAGTTGAGTCGAAGCTATTATGTATCGCCAGAAGAACACCACGACCAGAGGAATCGTCATCTTCAATTGGCCATCATCTCGGAAGATAAAGAAATCAGAGGTAAATAGTTCACTATTCATAAAGTTAGAAGATAAGTTCGTTTCAGTGAGAGCAAAAATATGGTAGGGGAGTTTTTGAGAGTTAAGAAATATGGAGGAGGTTTTAGTTCGCAGAACTCTCACGTTCTGGTAATAAATAGACAATGACCCAGAGGAGGCAACTCTAGTATGCGGGATGTTTCGGGTTGAAACATGCTGAGGAGGAGGAGAGTGAGACGATAACTGATTAGAGGCGAAAGTAATTATTTTGGTCAGCGCGAGTTCTTTGGAGGTGGGACCTACGCTTGGAGCTGATGTAAGATGCGAAACATGAGAGATCGTTTGTTACATGGAGAGGTGGTATATTAAGACTCTCATGGAACTCATCAAAGATTTTCATCAAAGCATTCTTATCAGTAGGGAGACCTTCTTGAGACATGGAAACCTTAATGTTGGTATTAGTTTTCCCATCAATACAGATGGAATCATCTTTATCGTGAAGGTAAGCAAGATAGATACGGACATTTTCGTAGATTTTTCGATCTCTTAAATAGCGACTATCATTACCGTAATCAGCAAGTTGTTTCGTTAGTTTAATGGTGGGAGGAAAAAGTGGGTCTAAAAAGGCAGGTGATGTGATAGTAGAGTTAGTGGAACTGACATTAGAAGACGGTAGGTCAGAAGATCTAGGTGGGGCGGACGATGAGGAGGAAGCAGGGTTAAGAGTATGAGAATGGATGAAATTGGGGTAATTGGCTGGGGAAATGTCTTTAGTATTTGATGAGGTAGAAGGGACAGGCGAGAGGTCGAATGAAACTTGCTTGACGTTTGACAATTTGGTAGCGTAATTAAAATTAGGAAGTAAACCCATTCGGAATGACCAGTTATTATTGAAGGGTTTAGAGTTGTTGGAAGAGTTGGAGGGCGGAGGATTAGAAGTACGCTTAGAGCTAGTATTAGAGTTGTAGGAAGGGTTGGAAGGTGGGACATTAAAAGTGTGTTGCTTTGATATAGGGTTTATTGTATTATTAGGCTTAGATCTAGATTTATTAATAAAGTTAGGTTTAACCTATTCGTTGTTGTCCTTGGGAACCCATTTGACCATAAACATTTCACCCAGCCGGAAAGCATCGCCAGGGGAGGACCAAAAAAACCATTGGTACTTCGTAGGAATCCTGAATTTGAAACAGCTAGGATTTCTGAAAGTCGAAGTTGATGGTAAAGGTGGAGGTGGATGAGCAAGTGCAGGAGAGTTGGTATTAGACTGGAGTAATTCCAAAAGTATTGATGTGTTGTAAATGAGAGGGTTCGGTTGGTCCGGTGTGTCAACGATTTTGCTGGACGCCGCCCCAAAGTCATCAATTATTTCGTGAAGTGTGAGCCGAGTTGCTGCAGACTCGCTGCGGATATCGTCCATTTTGCGTAATAAAACTTCAAGTAGTGGATCAGGTTGGAGGGGTGAAGGTACAGATCCAAAAAGTGCAGAAAGGTTGTTAAAGTCCGCTTGAAGAGATCCAATTAAAAGTGTAACAAGAGAGGACTTGGATTCAGCGATGGAGGTATTGAGGCAGTCAACAGAGGCGATGGATCTTCTTCAGTTCTGGATTAATGGAGTGAAACAAAGAATGCAGGAGTTCGATGTTGCTGGAATTCTTTAGAACGGAGTCTTTGATGATTTTGACTTGCGACTCGTTCTTATTGAAATAAGATTTCGCTTCGTTTTCAAGTTTCTCCGTAAAGTTGTTAAACGAGTTGCAAGATTCAGTGAGAAGTTCCTTGATCTTATTGTTGCTGTACCGTAGTTAAGACTCTCGGCTATTGACGGTATCAGATAAAGCGATGACTGCTCGTTGTTGCATTTAATGGCAAGCAAAATATGGGCGAGGGAGATGGGCTTGCATTCGCTGCACAAGTAGGAGAAAATATTCCTATATTCCTGCAGATGATGCCTACCGTTTCTACTCGGCCCAATACAGATAGGGTGGAACACTGTCTTCCAGATGCCCTCACAAGCAATCTAATCAGAAGTGATTTCGCTGACGGTGCAGTTACTGGATCCACAGGTAGGCATGGTGGTAGTTAGTATTAGATTTTGCAGATAAAGAAAAAAAAAGCAAAAGAGTTCGCGAAATAGCACAGTGCACTAACGAGCGACGTTATAAAGTAGGTCAACGAAAAAAAAAAAAAATCCGATTTACTCGACGGGTTGACGAACAGCAGCAAATAGGTAGATTGTAAAGTATAGTAAGATTGTAAGCGTATAGGGGAAAACACTTGAAATAGGTCACCGGGGTAGACCCACTAAAAAAAGAACAAGTGTAAGGTAAAATTAAATTGGTTTAAGACGGAAAGTGAAAAATTTATCTTCCGAGGTGAGAGAGAATTGAAAAACACGACTGGACAGGTTGACGATTCAATCAGAATTGAATATCAAGCGTGTAAAAAAAAAAAATAATGTTATGCATGTGAAATTTTCAAATCTATATAGGTTATTGTATCAGGAGAAGAAAAACTTACGTTGAAAAAAGAGCAGAAAGAACATCATTAGGCTTCCGACTTGGCATTCAAAAGCAAAGACAAGGTCGAAGAGAATACCTGGAATAATAAATCAATTCACATTTTCACGTTTGACTTACAACAGTGCCTTACTACACCATTCTTGAGAACCAATGTTTCATTCTACAAAAGACAAAAAACACGGAGGACATATGCTTATATCTCCTTTTCTTACATATAATTCTCAAAATATTTTTTTTTTTTTTTTTTTTTTTTTTTTTTCCGAGGGTAGGTGAAAATCTTCAACAAGACACTATGAGGATCGACAGCGCGTGCTCATAGTAGTGTGGGATTCTTACCCACTAAAAAACCTCCCTTCAAAACAGACTTGTTTTTATTTTTACTACAACTAAGTATTCGACTTATCAAGTAGTTTTCGTTTCGCGAAATAATGACGTTTTGCAGGTACCTTCCCATTGGAAGTTCCTGCCAGCTCCGCAGTTTAGACGCAGTTACTTATCGCGCTAGGTCTAAAGGTTTGGTTCTTTGTAGACGGCGCAGTAAATTTCTTTCTTCCAAAAGTTGGAGGACTGTAATATTTACGTGAGTTTCTAGTCGACTTCTATGCTTTCTCGCGTAGGTTTGAATTTCGTCTTCGATTGTTTTAATGCCAAGATCTCTGTGGATATCGCTATTTCTGATATACCATGGCGCATTTACAATACCTCTTAGCACTTTGTTTTCAAAAGTTTGTAAAATTTGAATATTACTTATTTTGGTACAACCCCAGAGTTGTATACCATATGTCCATACAGGCTTTAGCACTTGCTTATATAAAAGCAGTTTGTTATATATATTAAGCTTGGAATATTTTCCAAGTAACCAATACATTTCTCGATATTTGTTATCTAGTTCTTTGCGTTTTTTCTTAACGTGCGTTTTCCATTTCAGCTTTGTATCAAGTGTCATTCCAAGATACTTAGCCTCGTTAGCAAACGGGATTTGAACCGAGTTTGAAAAGATCGGCAAATTATTTATTTTTTTATAAGTAAAATTTACATGAACAGATTTGGTCTCGTTGAGTGCGATTCGCCAAATCTTTGTCCATTCATTTACTCTATTCAAAGCTTCTTGCAGTTTTTCTGTAGTATCTTCGACCGTTTTACCTACTGTCAAGATAGCAGTGTCGTCGGCAAATGTAGCTAGCTCAGTGCCTTCTACTTGCGGTATATCACGAGTGTATAATAGATATAAGACTGGACCAAGAACGCTTCCTTGCGGCACCCCAGCCATTATTTCCTTAAAATCTGAATATTCGTTTCCACATTTGACGCGGAATAGCCTATTCGTAAGGTAGTTCTTCAAAATATTATATAGGTGCTCTGGCAGAACTTGTCGTAATTTAAACTTTAAGCCTTCGTGCCAGACCTTGTCAAAGGCTTGAGAAACGTCAAGGAATACGCTTGAACAAATCTTTTTTTCTTCAAGTGATTTTTCGATTACATGTGTTATTCGATGTACTTGTTCAACTGTAGAATGCTTACTTCTAAATCCGAATTGATGATCTGGGATGAGATGCCCTTCTTCTATAACCGGCTGTATTCGCCTAACCAATATTTTCTCGAACACTTTGGATATAATTGGAAGAAGCGAAATCGGTCTATAAGAGGTTTTTTCATTCGGCGGTTTTCCAGGCTTAAGGACCATTATAACTTCGGCGACTTTCCATTGACTAGGAACATATTCTAGTCTAATCGCGGCGTTTATAATGAACAGAAGCTTAATTAGAGCTTTTCTTGGTAGTGCTTTAAGAACCTCTCCCGTAATTAGGTCGTATCCAGGAGCTTTCTTAGGTTTAAGTTTCTTTATTTCTTCCTTAAGTTCGGTAAGCGTTGCATTTCTTATTACGCTATTGTCTATATACGACGTATTTATATTTTCAATAAGTGCTTGTCCATCAAACGGTTTGAAAGTTTCTTCCAGGTGGGCGGCGAAAACTTGCGCTTTCTCTTTATCATGCCTGGCCCATTCGTCTTGATTTTTCCTAATTGGCGCGGCTTGAATTTGAGGTTTTTTAATACCTTTTATAGCCTTCCAAAGCGAATAGTTAGAATCTTTTTCTGCCGTTAAGCTTTCTAGGTAAGTTTGTATTTCATTATTCTTAAGGTCTTTAATAGATCGTTTTAGTGAGTTGCACAAACGGTTAAGATGTGCTTTATGTTGCGGAGCCCGAGTTTGTTGCCATCTTTTACGCGCTTTTCTCTTCTCCTTAATCATCTCTTTTATTTCCTGCGGATAAATTTTAATGTAACTGGCCGGGGTTCTCTTTAGTTTGGGAGTATTCTTCCACGCGGCATTCTGTACGATTTCGACGAAGCGATCTACTTCAACTTCAAGTTCATAGGGCGTTTTAAGTGATACGCTCAGCTCAATATTTGCTTCAATATCTTTTTTAAAGCCGTCCCAATTAGTTTTCGCGCCAGTTAATCTGGCCGGTCCTACTTTTTTAATCAAAGCTTCGCTTATCGTCATAATGATTGGAGAATGATCAGAGGAGAGATCAAAGCTTTCTTCAACTTTTATGCAGTTGCTAGATAGTCCTTTAACAACAAAGAAATCAATCAGATCTGGTATCTTATTTCTATCAGTTGGCCAATATGTTGGTTTACCCGTCGAGTAAAAATCACAACTGAATTGCATACCCGCATTATAAAGCTTTCTACCTTTCTGAGAGGCGTATCTTGAGCCCCAGAAGGGGTGTTTCGCGTTGAAGTCACCACCAATAATAAAATTTGGTTTAAGGAAGTTGAAGATGTTTGTGAAATCACTTTCTTCAAGTTTACATCGCAGTGGACAATACATAGACGAAATGTTGAAGGCAAAATGTCTATTTCTAACGCGTACCGTGCTTACTTGCATTGCTTCTAATTCAATTTTTATTTCTGCTGAGTGTTCGATATTTTCTTTTATAAACAAAGATGATCCGCCTCTGGCTCTTTCCGATGGGTGAAAGGCGTGATATCCGCTATATCCCCTTATCTTAATATTCGATTGCTTTTTCAGATGAGTTTCACAGACCAAGCATATATCAATATCTTTCTCTCGCATAAATATTTCTAACTCGTCGAGTCTTTGTATGAGCCCGTTAGCGTTCCAAGTAAGAATTTTAAGCGTTTCTTTCATATTCTGGTTGAAGTGCGCGTGTTATGAATGTTGTTTTCTAGTGCAACTAGTCTCTCGAAAATTAGTTTATTTGTTTTGCATTGCTCTTCAAGTTTCGCAAGAATTAAGGAAAAAACATTGGATACATGATCTTCTGAACTACCTCTATCACTATTTTTCAATGTCGCAACTTGAGAAGGAGTTTTTACATTAAAGTTTGGACGGTTTCTTGCTTTGATCTCCCGTGAGTTGTCGGTCGTGTACGTACCCTTAACTGTCTTCGCCGCTTGAGCATAAGACTGCACGCCAATATTCGGAGATTTTGCTTCTGTTACCTTATCTCTATTACTTTCGGATTTTTTATCATTAACCGATCTTAAGTTAATATTGACGGACTTTCTATCTTTCGCTGCTTTTTTCGTAGCTATTTTGGGTCTGTTCTTGATTGGTTTCATATTCGGACGCATCGAATTTTTTAGCGTATCGCGGCGTTTTTGAAGCTCTTTCGCCACTTCGCAACCTCGATAGTTCGCAGGATGTTTTCCTTTGCAATTTATACAAGTGGCTGGGGTTTGCTTGTTTAGGTGACACTCTTCCGAGAGATGTTTACCTGCGCATTTGACGCACCGCGGCTCTTTCTGGCAGTAAGTCTGCGTGTGGTTGAAGCCTTGACAGCGCTTACACTGCGGGATCGATCTGGAGGTCTTACGCATGGGTTCGATTTTGACCACGATGTTTAGAATAGTCTTGATACCATATATAATATCTTTATTTTCGTCTTTATCAAAACTAAGCATGAATAGTGGAAGACCGCGCTTTACCAATTTTTCATGATCTCCCTCTGACTGTTGTTTCTCCTTCTTGATAATATTGACGGCATCAAGAATTTTAAAGCCTTTGTCTTGAAGGTCGTGCATTACATCTTCTTTAGTGCACGAGGGGTGGAGTCCCCTTGCTACAACACGCAGTGGTCTTTCTAACTTATTTTCATAAGTATACCACTGAATCTTTTCGGCATTCAATTTTTTAGATACTGATCGGTAACCGTCGGCATCATCGACATTGATTTTCCACGTATTGTTTCGCAGAGATGTCACCTTAAACTTCGAAGCCAGAGTTCCTTTAAGGAGGCAATGCAACTTATTATAGTCCGTAATTCCAACGACGTTTATCGGTGGCGGAGGACGTAATTTTGGTTGTTGTTGCTTTTCTTGCATCTCCTTGCGCTTTTCATCTTTTTGTGGCTCGACTTCCGGTGAGGAACCAGCTTTTCGTTTTTTGCTTGGTCGTTTCTTTTCGACCCAATTCGTTTCGCGTGTTAGCTCTTCTTCATCCGTCTGGTATTCGCGACTAGGTGAGCGATGTGAGCTAACTGTATTTTCTTTTTGTAGGTACGTGTTTTTTAGGGCATTATTTTCTTGCCTGAGTAAATCTACCTCTTTCTTGAGCTCACGATAGAGTAGCTCCATTTCGCTAAGCTTGGTACGGAGTACGTCGTTTTCCTCCTCAATGCTTTTAGATTTCGCTGAGTCCCGTTTTTCACGCGTTTGCGCTTCCGGCGGACTTCTTTTTCCGGAGACGTTCGATCTTGTTGGTGGAGATCGAGATACCCTTCTACTTTTTGAGAAGGGATTTATAAGGTGCAATAAATGGCTCTCCCCAGAATCCGTAGAGCCGACCTCCGAAGAGGGTGGATTTTCCAGTTTACCTGGACTGCCACCTGGGGTATTTAAATCTTTTGTTTTGTTCATTGCATGTTTTTTGTATACGCCATACTCGGTATACGGAGGGTGGATTTTAGTCGCCTCTTACGACAGGCATGCCTACCTCGGGTATATTCTAACCCCTACCCGAAGGGGTTAATTCTCAAAATATGTTTCTAAACTACAAGCACCCGCATAAGTGCATAACTTACATAACGTCCACCGTTTTTTGAAGCCCAAGATTTATGAGGAAATATTCATATAAAACTCTCCTCTTAAGTAACTCTCGCTTATCTACCTTTCTCGCTTAATTACTCATTACTTTTCCAACTTTTTGAACGTTTAACTGAAATATTCACATTTTAAGGACCGTTTATTAAAATTAAGCACTGGATTTGAAAAAATTGAAAAGTAATTTTAAGTGATGTGGTGAGCTCTACCCCTCTTGTAAGCTTTTGACATTTTCTTACTAACTGTCACTGCCCGGTTTTTGATTGCCAAAATTAGCCGCTGTTTCGAATTCGTAAATCTAAGCAGCTAAGAGATTGGAGATAGTTACCTTAAGCACTTAAGCTAGTATTTATGATTGCACACCCCGCATTGAAGATTTAGATTAGATTAGATTAGATTAGATTTATTTCGTTCTCTTGAAATACATTTTACAAAAAATAAAGTTTACAAAAATCGTTAAAGCATGGCTGTGCCGTCTGCCCGATTGACATCTTTTATTTTCCGGATAGTTTTCATTTGATATAAACAAAATAATAATAATAATACAAAAGTGATAATTAAATAATTAATAAGAATAGAAGCTTCATAAACAGTATTAAAAAGCTTAGGCTAGGATTTGGCTTCTATAAGATATTGCAGTACTGTAGAAATTATATAACAAATTTATATCTCCTCCGCAGTTCAGGATTTCCAATACTTCCGCCTTAGTTTTTAAATCATTTCGAATCGAATCGAATCGGTGGGCAAAATCGCATCATCACCTCCTCGTGGTGCCCGCTGTATAGCTATCTGATAGTAAACTAACGATGAGCGTATGCTGAGTCTGACGATATATGGGAAGCTGAACACTCGGACCTGCGTTAGCACATCTGGGTGAACTTCAGCGCGCATATGTTTAACCGGACGAGGCATCTCTTGTTGACCTGATCGGCTGAAATATGCGTCTCAGAAGTCTAACAAGAGGTCCTCAGAAGGAGGACGTGCGGCGGATGAATTCTCCCGATGGAATCAACGGTGACGTCTACAGGCCAGCGAAAACCTTACCGGAGCTACTTCGACATATTTGAAGCCGAGGTCTGTAAGGATTTTCAATACTACGTCAGGGTATTGAAAAAGAGATGGTGGCGGATGAACCCTTAATGGGGCAACGGCAGCGCTCATATCCCCGAAGTGGGTTACTGACATCGGTGTATCCGGCCCCTCGTCTAAGGGGTTGCTAAAAAAGGATCTGGTCCTCCAGGTTGGGGGTTGTGCCGTCGGGTTAACTTCCCTACCACGTAAAAAACCTTCGGTTACGAAGCAACCAACAGCCTCGGATACGGATGAATTTACGCTTGACGACCCAAGCAAACGTAAAAAGGACAACGATCTTCGTGTCTGCACATGGAATGTTAGGTCCCTCTACAAACCACGTGCAGCCGAACAACTTGCGGAGGCCCTAGAGTGTCTCAAAGCAGACATTACCGCCATCCAAGAAGTACGATGGGATGGGTCGGGCAAAAGGAGTATGAAAAACTGCGACTCTACTACGGCGATTGCTACAGACAAAAAGGACATTGTCTATTCGGGTGCGGATTTGTTATTGGAGGCTGACTTGGGCAAGAAGTCTTGAGTTTCAGGCATGTGAACGAGCGCCTTATGACTATCCGTATCAAGGCTAAATTTGCCAACATTAGCCTAATATGCGTTCACGCCTCTCATGAGAAGAAGGACGACGCGACAAAGGACGACTTCTACCAGCTCTTGGACAAGACGTATGAGCAATGCCCTAGCCACGACGTTAAAATGATCCTAGGTGATTTTAACGCAAAGCTAGGGAGAGAGGACGTCTTTAGTAGCGTGGTCGGAAAGCACAGCCTGCACGACAACACATCCGACAACGGACTCAGGCTAATCGACTTTGCAGCGGGGCGAAACTTTTTCGTAGCTAGTACGCGGTTCCCACGTCTCTATATTCACAAAGGAACATGGCTCTCCTTTGATCAAAAAATCGTCAACCAAATCGATCACATTGCGATCGACGCAAGGCACTCTTCCAGTATTCTGGGTGTCCGGACTTTCCGAGGAGCCAACGTGGACTCGGATCACTACCTAGTTGTAGCCAAGGTACGGATGCGGATATCCAGAACGGAGCGAAATCAACGAAATACTGTGAGGAAATTTGACGTCGAAAAGCTACAATCGCAAGAGACCGCCAGAACCTTTGCCGATCGTGTTTCTTCTAATCTCAATCTAAGTTCTATGCTGCCAGCAGCAAATGCGGAAGACCAGTGGCAGCGTTGCCAACTAGCCATCAGAGATGCCGCCTCTTTTGCACTGGGTTTCTCTCGCCCACCACAACGAAACCCCTGGTTTGATGAGGAATGCCGGCAAGCACATGCAGCAAAACAAGAGGCGTACAAAGCGGCGCTGCATAGAAGGACAGCTCATCTGTAAAATCTGGTCGGACGAAAGTATGCCCAATGAATGGAACCTCAGCATCGTTTGCCCGATCTTGAAGAAAGGAGACCCTCTGAACTGCGCCAACTACAGAGGTATAAGTCTCCTCAACATCGCATATAAAATCCTGTCTGCCGTATTATGTGAACGCCTAAAACCGATCGTCAACAACCTGATAGGTCCTTATCAGTGCGGTTTCTGGCCGGGAAAGTCCACCATTGACCAAATATTCACACTACGGCAGATCTTGGAAAAAACCCATGAATATAAAATCGATACGCACCACCTCTTTATCGATTTCAAAGTTGCCTATGATAGCGTGTATAGAGACGAGTTATACAGAGCCATGTCTAGTCTTGGCATCCCTGCCAAGCTCGTCCGTTTGTGCAGAATGACGATGGATAACTCTCGCTGCTCCATCAAAGTCGGTAAGAACATCACCGAACCGTTCGATGTCAGGAAAGGTCTTAGACAAGGTGACGCGCTATCATGCGATCTCTTTAATATAGTACTTGAGAGAATTGTACGAAACTCACAAGCCAACACCGGAGGTACAATCTTTTACAAGTCTGTATAACTACTCGCTTATGCCGATGACATTGACATAATCGGAAGAACTCAGCGGGCCGTCAATGGGGCATTTACGAGTATTGAGATCGAGGCAGCAAAGATGGGTCTAGCGGTCAATGAAAGCAAAACAAAATATATGCTGTCTACAAAAAAGGACACCCAACATCGGCGTCTTGGACAGAACGCCACAATAGACAGATATAATTTTGAGGTAGTAAAGGATTTTGTCTACCTAGGCTCTATGGTGAACTCCGCAAATGACATCAGTAGGGAGATCACACGAAGAATTACTCTTGCCAATCGTTGTTTCTATGGGCTAAAACGGCAATTGAGTAGCAAAGCCCTATCTCGAACTACTAAGGTAACTCTTTATAAGACACTAATCATCCCAGTCCTGCTGTATGGCGCAGAGGCATGGGCTTTGACAAAACCGGATGAGGATGCCCTTGGTTATTTCGAGAGAAAAGTTCTTCGAGCGATCTTTGGTCCCGTCTGCATAGACGGTGAGTGGAGGAGAAGGTACAATGCCGAGCTATACGGCATGTACAAGGACATCGACTTAGCCAGAAGAGTTCACATACAGCGACTAAGATGGATGGGTCATTTAGAGCGGATGGAGCCCAACGTTCCCGCTAAGAAAGTTTTCGAATCCACCCCGGATGGACGACGCAGTAGAGGACGACCTCGCTGTAGGTGGCGCAAACAAGTGGAGGGGGACCTCAACCAACTTGGCGTGCGCAACTGGAGGCAGCTGGCTCGTAATCGTGCTAGCTGGAGAGGTTTGTTGGTTGAGGCCCAGGTCCACCCCGGACCGTAGCGCCATCTAAGTAAGTAAGTAAGTTTTCGAATCACTGCCGAGAAAGGCTCTTCTAATCTCTTTTAGGATTGGACATTTCCCAGTAAAATGAACGACATTTTCCCTCTCGGACAGATTACAAAGATTGCAATAAATACTCAAATCCTCGCGATGTGGGATAAAGTTCAATTGTATCAGCTCACCCCTCATTTTAAATAAAGCAGAAATGACCTTTTGGCTATTATTGCTGTAGAAGTAGTTCCGTTCACATAAGTTGTGTTGTAGATGGCTGTAAATTGCTTGTGAACAGAGGACTTTGCTTTGTTAATACAGTCCAACCTATACCTATCATCAACTTCCAAGATAAGATTGTACAGCGCATCTCTGACATAACCTCCATTATTCTCTTGAAGTCAAAATTAAGGCCACAATAGTCCGCAAGCTCCTTCAATTTTGCAAACCACAGATTCCACCTCTGGATTGTATATTTTGCCATGATTTTCGGCAATCTTTCGTTTGGCATATCAAAAACTTTCAGTAAATAGTCCACGTGCAGCTTGAGGGTCTTAATAAAAAGTGGTGATAATCCTGATTCGATGGTAATCATGTAGTTAGGTGTGGTTTTAGGTAGCTAAAAAGATCTTTTTATATAATACCTCAGCAGTTTTTCTACAGTTGCATACTTTTCATATCCCCACGTTTGCGCTGCGGACATCATCACCTGCGTACACCATCACCACTGCCACTGATATGAAAACTTTGTATTTCACGCTGTGTGATACAAATTTGTTAGAGAAGCACTTTTTCCAAGTTGCACTTACAGCACTTTTGGCTTTTATGAGTTTATCCCTAAGGTGGCTTTCCATATTCAGATTACTGGTTATTGTGACACCAAGGTACTTATAAGTTCTCACTATCTCGATCGGCTCTCTGTCGAAATATCATTTCTCCCTTCTCGATGTTCTACCAGACCCTTTATTAAAGATCATTACTTTTGACTTGCTCAGATTCACCGTCAAATTCACAACCGACAGTACTCCTTAAGTCGATTGATCATAAGTTGCAATGTTTCGGGTGAATATGCAAAAATGATGACATCGTCAGCAAAGAGAAGTGCTTTAATCAAGGTTCCGGAAAATTCTATTCCGTCTGGTAGATAGTCTATCAAATCGTCGATAAATAAGGCAAAAAGATTTGGACTTAGCGGGCATCCTTGTTTTACTCCCATATTCGTCTCGAACCATTCTGAAATTTCAGCTCCGTTCCATACGGCTGATCGATTGTCCTCATAGATACTCTCCAAAACCTTTTCAAATTTGGACGTCATTCCAGCGTTGTACAGTTTATAAAATAAAGCTCTTCTGTCAACTGTATCGAAGGCTGCCTTGAAGTCGACAAAAAATACGTATAGTTTCCTATTGTGATCAAGGAATGTTCCAGCGATACTCTGTACTTCCTACTATGATTTATCCATTCGCACAGCCGATGACTTAATAGGGATGTAAACACCTTGTAGGAAGCGTTGAGAAAAGATATCCCACGATAATTGTTTGGATCTGTAATATTTTCTTTTTTGTGGGGTATAAATTGACTTCTTTGAATTGCTGTGGTTGATTTTTTCTCCTACCTGAATAACTGTCCTCAAACATCTCTAGCTTCAGACGACATTAGGTCTGATATTGTGCGAGAAAAAATGAATAAGCTCAAAGATGACTTCTCCCCTGGTCCCGATGGTCTGCCCGCCATCTTACTAAAGAAATGTGTAGATGTCCTGTGTCAGCCCCTTACAACTCTATTTCGTCTCTCACTCTCTCCAGCCGTTTTCCCAAAATTATGGAAGGACTCTTTTATTTTCCCTATCCATAAAAAAGGCAGTAAAAATGACATTTCTAACTATAGACCCATAGCCAAACTTTCCTATATCCCTAAGCTCTTCGAAAGCATTGTCTACGACTCACTGTATTTCCACTGCAAATCCATTTTTTCCCCACAACAGCACGGTTCCTCAAAAAGTAGGTCCACAACGACTAACCTGACCGAATTCGTTTCCGGAACACTACAAGCATTAGAGAAAGGTAATGAAGATGTCATTACCACCGACTTCAGCTAGGCCTTTGATAAAATCTGTCACTTAACAATTTACCTTATACTTAAAGCCCTCGGTTCCCCACCCTCTTACATTTCATGGCTGAGATCGTACCTAGAAAAACGCCAGTACAGGGTTCTCTTCAGATTTTTAGTCTCTGACCCCATTAACGCCACTTCAGGGGTTCACCAAGGCGGTCATCTTGGTCCGCTGATCTTTGTCATAACTATAAACAATGTTGGTCACGTCATAAAAGACTCTGATCTGTCTATTTACGCGGATGATATGAAAATCACTGAGGTAATATCTACCCCCACCGATTCTCTCTTACTTCAAACGATCTAAATTCATTCCACACATGGTGCGACAAAAACTTTCTAGAACTTAACGTCGCCAAGTGTCAATCCATAACATTCTCTCGTAAACGCCTCCCCCATCCCTCAGAACCTATTACTTTCTTAGCGAGCCCGGTGCCTCAGTCTCCTCTATATGCGATTTGGGTATTATTTATGACAGGGAGCTAAACTTCCGTTCCCACATTGATCATGACCATATGCCTATGGAGATTACATTCGAGATTTCTGGTAATACAAACGTAGCCAACACAAGCCAATTGAATCTTCTGCCGAAACTGTATTGGGACGACAGAATCCTGTATCAATATGAACACAACTTAAACTCCGAACTCAGTCGATTTGCTAGATCAGAAGTCCCGTTGCGCATTGAAGTTCTTACAGAAATTATTAAGAAGGCTGCCCCTCCAAGGCCGTCTCTGAGCCATAAAACCAAAGGTAGAAAGCAGAAGTGGTTCGACAGAGAATGTGAGAAAGCGAGACGTAAGTCATTTGCTTATCTTAAACTGTTAAGGGAGTATAACTCAAGTACTTACAAAACGCTTTATGCCCATGCGAACAAGGATTATAAATATCTATGTCGTGTGAAAAAGTCTGAATATGAAGAGATTAAGATAGTCTCACTAAGCAACTCTCGATCTTCAGCCGACTTTTGGAAAGCAGTTTAGCAGATAAATGGGAGAACAAATAGCATTGCCCTGCACCTTCATGCACAACAATTGGCTGATCACTTTAAGAAATTACTAAATACAGTTCAAATCTCACCGTCATTTCAATTGCTGCCCCACTGTTTGTTGACGAATATCTGGATGCGTCATTTACTTTAACTGAACTGCAGCTAGTAATCAAGAATGCAAAGAAGAATAAAGCCCCTGGAGAGGATCGCATCACATTTGAATTTTTTAAAAATTGCACCACTAAATTTACATTAGCACTTACAGAGGAGTTTAATAGAATACTCCAGACTTCAGACATTCCACAAAGCTTTAAGAAGTCCATTACACTGAGGTACAATTTAAAAAAAAATTTCTGTTGAGTTACATTTTTCAGCTGTTTTACAGTTAAATAGGTACGCTGATTACAAAACTGTACTTAGTTTTCTTCTGTCACGTCAAGTTTTTTCGCTACAGAGACTTTGTGTTTCGATCCATATATTTATAAATATCTATTATAGGGAATTAGTGAAGTGGAGTCCGAGTTCTCGTCGGCATACAGTGAGTAAGCAGGGTTAAGTTTTTGCTTACATATACCATATATGAACGTATTCCCTTTCCTTTGGATCATGTCTGCCTCTACTATTTCGCGTCGCAAGTGCTTAAATAGTCCTGATTCATTTTGTTATATATGTGTCAGTTTTACCATTCCCAGTCAAAGAACAACCATCAGCGCATTTGTCAGGGAAGCGTATTTTGCATCTTTTTAAATAAAAATTGGTGATCAAGATAAACGTTGGACACCTCACAAGGTGTGCAAACAGTGTGTTGAGAGTTAATGGATGTGGACACGAAATAAATTGCAATTTGGTATAGCTATGATTTGGTGAGAGCCCAAACATCATTCAAGTGACTGTTACTTTTGTATAGTGAAAACGTCCGGATATAAAAATAAAAATAAATGTAAAATAGAGTATCCTAGTTTATCATCAGCCATACGCCCAGTACCTCATTCAGCTGAAATCCCAGTGCCAGTTTTCAAAGAACTACCTTCTTTATTACAAGAATACGAGTATGGTGGAGATCGAAGTGACACCAACGATGAAGATTTTGAAATGGAAGAAGACTCCATTCGTAAGGGATTTGATCAGAAAGAGTTAAATGATTTGGCCCGGGATTTGGGACTTTCTAAAAAGGTTTCAGAGCTCTTAGCATCAAGATTTCACGAGAAAAACTTGCTTAAAAAAGGAGCTAAGGTATCCTACTTTCGATCAAGAGAAATTGCATTTCTGCAATACTTTCGAAGTGACGGTAAATTTGTGTATTGCCATAACATAAATGGTTTAATGGAGGAGTTGGGAATTCTAGCCCTTAACGCAACTGAATGGCGACTGTTTATTGATAGCTCAAAGCGGAGCTTGAAGTATGCCCTCTTCCACAATGGAAACTTATTTGGTGCAGTCCCAATAGGCCACTCAGTTTGCTTGCGTGAAGAATATGAAGACATAAAGAGAGTCATTGATTTGTTGCAATACCACATGCATAAATGGATCATCTGTGTTGACCTTAAAATAGTATGCTTCCTTCTTGGCCAGCAACGCGGCTATACCAAGTATTTTTTTTTTTTTTTTTTATGGTTGCGCCAAAGGGTGTGTAATCTTCTAAAGATACCAGTAGCTCGGGCTACGGGCTATGCACGATTCGCAAACCTGAATACTCGATGCCAGGAATACGCCTACGTACTAAACCATACCCTGCACACTTCAACCACTCTCCCTGCGGGACTACCGTTAGGTATTACATCGCGGGGCTGGTTAGCTATTTATGCTCTTCATTCGCTGTCTTCCGCTCCTTGTTCCAAAAGTGTTGCCGGTTGGACTTGGTTGCTCTTTCTGACTCTTTCCAGCCGCCTAAGTTCCTGCACGATTATCGCTGCAACTTGTTTCACCGCGTCCCATATTGCATTCGATGCTATCATATGGTGCACAATGTTTTCGGGGGTTGGTATTTCTCCAATTTTTTCCTCCAGTTCTCTGTGCTCTATATGAAAACGTGGGCACTGAAAAAATACGTGCTGACCGTCTTCTGAGGCCTCTCCGCAATTTGGACAGTTGGGAGATTCATCGAGCCCAAACCTGTTGAGGTACTCACGAAAGCAGTCATGTCCGGTTAGGAACTGGCTAAGATAGAAATCTACCTCTCCGTGTTTCAGGTCCATTCATTTTTGTATATCCGGTATAAGTCGATGGGTCCATCTTCCCTTTGAGGACTGGTTCCATCGCTCCTGCCATGCTCTAATGCCTCGCTGCCTTTCTTCCAGCTTGATATTTTTGACTGACGCTTGAGGTTCCTGAATTTTGGCGTCGTAGGTCCTTTGTAGCTCGATAGCCAAGATATCCGCTGGTAGCATTCCCGCGATGACACATACTGCCTCGCGCAAATAATCTGTTGACATATTTTATCCTAGGTCTTTTTCATTCTTTTGGCCCATATGGGTGCCGCATACATAAGGATGGACTGCACCACCCTTAATAGAATAAGTCTCCTTTGTTGCCTAGGTCCTAGGCCTAGGTATTTATCATTATTCTTGATAAGGCACCGCTCACCCGAGCCGCTTTGTCACACGTTCTTTCAAAGTACTCCTTGTAAGCGAGCCTCGCGTCGGTCATCACACCTAGGTATTTGATAACCGATTTTGATGTCGTATTATGATATCCTACTCTAATGGTGATTTCCTCTCTTTTCCTGCGGCTGCTTACCAATCTGCCTCTGTTTTATGTTCGGCGAGCTCTATCCCGACTGCCATCCACTGTCTGAATTTTCGGATACATTCATTTGCAATAATCTCTATTTCTTCCAGATGTTTTGCAACCACGACAATTGCAATATCATCGGCAAAGCCTATGATTTTTGCCTCATTTGGGATTCCAACCCTTAGAACTCTATCATACATAATGTTCCAAAGGATAGGGCCTAATATCGATCCTTGTGGAACTCCGCCAGATATGTGGTACTGCTTTACTCCATCGTCGGTATCGAAGAGCAGAAACCGTTTCTCGAAGTAGCTCAGTATTATTATAATTAAGAACCATGGCATCATCATTGACCTAAGCGATTGCACTATGAGTCCCCAATTCGCAGAATTGAACGCGTTTTTGACGTCCAATGTTATTACGGCACCGTATTTCTTTGCACCGCCTCCCCATCTCCTGCCCTGAATAGCTTCTTCCAAGGTTGTAGTTACCCTTCTTATTGCGTCTACTGTAGATCGAGCTTTCCTAAAGCCGTACTGTTGGTTGGAGAGTCCCCCGGCTTCACCAATTTCCACTTCTAATCGGTTGCATATGATTCGCTCCAGTATTTTACCCATTGTGTCTAACAGGCATATGAGACGGTATGACGAGGGTTCGTCTGGTGGTTTTTTCCCTTTAGACAGCAGCACTAGACGTTGCTTTTTCCATTGGTCTGGAAAAACTCTTTCTGTTAGACACTTGTTGTAGAGTTCCACAAATGGTTGCGTATTTGTTTTAATGGCTAATTTAAGGGCCTTGTTCGGTATGCCATCCAATCCAGGTGACTTGGTATCCTCGAATCGTCTGCATACATCCAGGAGTTCCCTTTGCGTGACAGTTGGGACGTCCTGTACTTCCGGAGGTGGCTCTATACGCTCTGCTGGTATTTGAGGTGGAAACAACACCGATACAATTTTCTGCATAAGGAGAGGGCATGAGGGGGAGGGTGCCCTAGTGCCTTTGAGTTTTGCCATTACTGTTCTATAGGCGGTGCCCCAAGGATTTACATCTGCTTGCTCGCAGAGTTCCTTAAAGCAATTGCTCTTATTTCTGCGGATGGCTAGTTTTAGCTCTCTTCGCCTATCTTTGAATTGCACCCGTAGGTCCTGATGTGTGGACAAACCTCTGGATCGCTGAAATAGTCTTCTGGCTCTATGGCACTTGCTGCGTAGCTCTGCTATCTCTTGGTTCCACCAGTATACTGGTGGCCGGCGATTTGTTGACGTTTTCCGGGCCATGGATGCGTCGCAAGCCCTAGTTACTTGTTTGGTAACCTCAACGGCCATAGCGTTTGTTGTTCCTGGGCTTATTGTTGACTCTGCAAAAATCAGGGCAAAAGTGTCTTTATCCATGGTGCTTATTTTCCACTCCATTCGTTGTGCCTTCTTTGGGAGTTCCTGGGTTGGTCTCCTAGGTTGTACATCAAACAGGATGGCAAGGTGGTCGCTGTGTGTATATTGATTACTGACTCTCCAGTTGGCGCCTCTCGATAAGGAACTAGTTGCAAAGGTGATATCAACTATGGAGCCTACACCATTTCTACTAAAAGTGTGCTCACTTCCTGTATTTAGCAATATTAGGTCTAGTGACGATACGGCTTCTAGGAGAGCTTCTCCCCTACTATTGGTCCGTGCACTGCCCCAATCAGTGGCCCATGCATTGAAGTCTCCAGCTATAATCGTTGGGCTACGACCTCTAGCATCATCCACGAGCCTATCAAGCATACTTTGGAACTCCTCAATGGTGTTGTTTGGAGATGCATAACAGCTATAGACATGCACTCATTTGACCTTTGCTCGCACGAAGCCTGTTCTGGGTGTCATCATTTTTTCTTCAAAGGCGCAATCTCCGCAGGCCCAAATAGCAGCTCCTTTTAAGTCATCCGCAGCCCAAACTGTATCATCGAGATTTTTGTACTGCTCCCATAATACGCATAATACCAAGTATCCCTGTTTTTTGTGTATGTGAGACAGCAGAGCTCGTGAAAAGCATTGGCTACAGTCGAATTGGCCGCCAAGATCTGAACTCAAACTTGGTGATCCAAACATTCTACATCAGCCGCTTGTTGACAGAAAGAGTATTATATTTTCACCTCTGCATATAAAACTGGGCCTCATGAAGCAGTTTGTTAAAGCTTAGCCAACTGAAGGAGACTGTTTCAAGTACCTCATAGCCATCTTGCTGACTTCCCGCAAAATCTAGGTGCAGTCAGTGATGAGCAGGTTGAGCGATTCCACCAAGATCTAAAGATCATGGAGGCACGGTACCAAGGTAGATGGGATGTACATATGATGGCTGACTACTGCTGGAGCATCAGCCGAGATTGTCCACAGAATGCACACTACAGGAAAAGCTATAAACGAACATTTTTACCTTGATATGTATGTTTGCCGTTTGGTTAAAGAAGTTTACTACTTTCATGAATAAAATTATTTTCTTTGAACATTTTGTTTAGTAATTGTTTCCTTAATTGTTTATTGTATGCACATTTCGTATGTTATTTAGAACAAAAGATGATATCCTGTAGCTTAAAAGGTGACGTGATAGACGAAAACTGTGATCATTTTCGCATTTAGACGCCAAAAATAAGTCAAAAACAAGTATCAGGTCTTAGTCAACGAAATGTGTGTTCCCCAGTGTTATATATCCGCTTCACAAAAAAGGAGGCTACGATGAGCCAGCAAATTACAGAGGCTTATCCTTCCTTAATACTTCCGCTAAGTGGTTTGCTGCTTTACTCTTCAACAGGCTTACTCATTGGGTCAAAAATAGAAAAATCCTGCACGAATACCAAGCTGGATTTAGGGCAAAGTACTCGACGGTGGACCAAATTTTTACACTGGTGAATATTGCTGAGATATACAAAAAAAGCATAAGAAGTTATATGGCCTATTCGTAGATTTCCGTGCAACCTTTGACTCCATTGCCCGTGAAACGCTCTTCTATAAGCTTTACCGATTAGGAATTAGTAGTAAATTCATAAACATCTTGAGAGCTTTACAAACAAATACAAATATTTGGCGCAACAGCTCTTTAAAGTGCCAGGGCCTAGCTTCTCGCAACCACTCATGTTGTGTGCGTGATATTTTTCACACGAATGGAAGGGACCTACAGTTTAATGCCGAATCTGGACGGCGATTTGAGAAGCTTTTTCGTGACAACAATACTCTCGGATGTTTGTCAGACGCTCGCGAGAGGTGGGACCGTGAAAAAACTTTTTGGTATTTTCTGGGATTCGAACTTGGAACCTCATGTGTAGTGATCCGACACACTAACCACTTACGCCACGGCGCCCACAACTTTGTATGACAACAATTTAGCTTCCGTATGGGATGGAAACAGTGTTTCGGAAGAATTCCCCACGACAATGGGTGTGAAACAAGGTTGCATCCTAAGCGCACTTTTATTTGTCCTATTTATTAATAACATAACAGATGATATTCGGGGTGGTATTGATATCTGCCAGACTAAGATTAGCGCACTAATGTATGCCGATGACATTATTCTGCTGGCAGATACAGTAAATAACATGCAGCTTATGGTCAGTCGTCGGGAAAGGTACTGCGACACCTGGAACCTATCTATAAACTTAGACAAAACTAAACTGCTTATATTTAGAAATGGAGGCGGACGTTACTCAAGAAGTGAGACCTGTACGTATAAAGGGGAACGAATACAAGTTGTGAAAGAATACAAATACTTAGGAGTTTTAATTACAGCTAACCTGAACTTCGAAAAGCATCTTAAAACCAAATTATCGGAAGCAAAACGCGAAATCAGCTAAGTTTGGGGTAACTGTATCAATAATAAGTGCATTGATCACAGCTCAAAGCAAAATTATTCGTGCAACTATGACGGCCATTCTTCTATATGGAGCTCAAGTATTAGGTTACAGTCCTTTCGACGCCGTAGACAAGTTTTTTCGTTACTGTGTTAAACGAATTTTTAGACTACCGATTAGCACACCTAACTATATGATCCATCTAGAGACGGCGACCCCGCCCCTATACTTCGAAACGCTTAAATTGCATTTCAACTATATAGTAAAGGAGAGGCTACCGAGAGTATTGCTTACGCATATGCTCTCGATTAAAGGAAACTCGTTTAAAAATGTTAAGACTTATCAAGCAACTGTGGATGCAATACAAGTTTTTCATCCAGTCCACATCACTAAAAAGGAAATGGAAGGTGTATACCATTTCATCGCGTCATGTCCTGTTCTTAAGGAAATTCGTAGGATATTTTTCGGCGTAAATATACTTGAGAAAGAAGAAGTGGTAAAAATGTTGAATGGTGAACTTGGATGGGATATGCTTTATACATATGGCGTAAAAGCGTTGAGTTATACGAATAAAATAAGGGAAGGCGACTTGTGAAATTTTATAATTTAAGTTGTTAATAAAAAAAAAGTTCAATCTGGTAGACGGCCTTTAGCCAAACCTTTAAGACTTAGAATTTATTAATTGTTAAGCATGCAAATTCTTTTTTATGGAATAAAAAGTCATTATAAACTAAACTAAACTATACAAGGGCAATCCTTCTCTTGGTTTCATAAAACGCTGGTCAAAAGAATTTTCTAACCCTTACGTTTCTAAATCCCTTTATATCACCTTTGTCAGACTACTTCTTGAATACGCAAGCCAAGTTTGGTCACCTTATCACAACATCCACTCCCTCCTCTACACCTCTTCATGACCTCTCTTCTCTTATTTCCACCAACCAGTCTTCGCCTTTCTTACGCTACAGTTCGGAGTGAACCTGGGCCTCAACCAACAAGCCTCTCCATTTAGCTCGGTCTTTAGCTAATCGATTCCAGTTACGCACTACAGGAATCGAGGTCCCCTTGAACTTGTGCGCGCCACCTACGGCGATGATTTTCTCTACTGCTTCGTCCCTCGGGAATAGATTCGAAGACTCTGCGGGCCGGAGCGTTGGTGTCCATTCGTTCTACGCTGTACAGCTCGTATAGTTCGTGATTGAATCTTCTCCTCCAAAACCCGTCAACGCAAACGGGACCGAAAATCTTACGAAGAATTTTTCTCTCGAAGCGACCAAGGATATCTTCATCCACTTTTAATAAAGTCCATGTTTCAGCACCGAAAAGCAGGACTGGGATGATCAGAGTCTTATACAGAGTCTCCTTAGTAGTTCGAGATAGGTCTTTACTGTTGAATTGCCTTATAAGCCCAAAAACAGCGATTAGCAAGAGTTATTCTTCGCTTGATTTCTGCGCTGATGTCGTTCTCAGAGTTTATAGCAGAGCCAAGGTGGACAAAGTCCCTTACTACCTCGAAGTTATAGCTGTCCACTGTGACGTTTTGTCCAATTCGGCGGTGTTGGCTTTCCCTTATTGTTGACAGAGTATACTTGGTTTTGCTCTCGTTTATCGCTAAACCCATTTTGGCTGCTTCCGCCTCAATGCTTGCAAGCGCGCCGGTGACAGCCCGCTGAGTTCTTCCGATAATGTCTATATCGTCGGCGTATGCAAGCAGTTGTACCGACTTTTAATAGATTGTGCCTCCGGTGTTGGCTTGAGAGTTCCGCACAATCCGTTCAAGTACAATGTTAAAGAAGTCACATGACAGCGCGTCACCTTGTCTAAAACCTTTTTTGACATCAAAGGTCTCGGTGAGGTCATTACCGACCTTGATGGAGCAGCGAGCGTTCTCCATCGTCCGCCTGCACAGACGGACAAGTTTGGCAGGGATGTCAAAACTAGACATGGCTCTATAAAGCTCTTTTCTATAGATGCTGTCATGGGCGGCATTGAAATCGAAAAGGAGGTGGCGAGTATCGATTTGGAATTCTCGGGTTTTCTCCAGGATCTGCCGAAGTGTGAAGAATTGATCGATGGTGGACTTTCCTGGCCTGAAATCGCACTGATAGGCCTTTCTTCGCCTTTCCCGCACTTTTTTCTTTTTCCCCTTTTTTAGGGGCGCAACGAAAAAAAGAAAATACTCTTAAGCTTAGAGTTAAGTTCCCTTGTTGTTAGTTCTTAAGTTTAGATTTAAGCTCTTGCTTGCTTGTACCAAGCTAAATAAATAAATAAATAAATATCACTAGTTTCCACAATTAGGTTCAATGCTGTTGTAAGGTCGTCGATTAACCCATCTGAAGAATTCTACGGCGCCAGGTGCCTTCCCATCCTTAAGTTTGTTGATTATCGATCGTACTTCTTCTTGCGTAAAAGGAGTATCTAATATATCATTAGTGTACGACGGTACAACATACTGTATAGACGGCGTAATATTAACAGGATTCTGAAAGTGAGCTTGTAATGAATCAGTAGTGAGCTCAACACTAATTTGAAGCTTCTTCCATTTAAGTTTTTTATCGCCATCCAAAATTCCTTCGAGTCTCTGCAATGCGTGAGTTTTAATGCCTCTGTTTCATAGAACTTATTTTTTTTTTCTTAACATAGTTTTTTGTATAAGGTGTTCGTTTCGATGTATACATTTTTAAAAAACGAATTGTTGTACTTCCGAAAAGCTTTAAGCCATCCAAAGGTTCTTTTTCGAGCTGCTTCACATGCCTCATCAAACCATTTCTCCTTATTTTTTCTGTTGGTTGTATGCAGGTGTCTATATACCGGATATGATGATTTGATTAGATGTTCGATATCGCCAATTCGCAGTTCTCTTCCTGTTTGCATATTGCGCTCAAGATTCATTCTGTATTCCATTCCTTTGGCATCCTTCCATAGCAGCTTTGGGGGTAGCTGAAGTTTCCTCGTTTCTTCTTGGGTTATTTGGGCTGAGCTTAATACAACCGTTATAGGGAGATGATCTGAGAACGGCTTACTTAATACCTCAAAATCGCAAAATCACCATATGCAGTTCTTCTGTTATGTTGGTGAAAAATTCGGGAAAAACAAACTCCAGGAGACCGAATGAGATGAAAGGAGACCGAATATATGCTCACCTGCATCTTGCAATAGTGTCGCCACTTAGCACAATTTTTTATATCCTTATTTCGACGAATTCCATCACGACAAATATACACTCTTATTCACATAGAAAATATGTTCTAAGTGGATTTCAATGATTTTAGAACAAATCGCTTACGTAGCTTTCTGCTGTCATCAGTCTACTTCCAGCAGGAAATCAAAATATTGTATTTCATTTTTATCGAGAAAAGAAGAAAGTAAATTGGAAAACGAATAATTTATTACCATGAAACTGTTTGAACATTTCAACACTTCAAATCAAACGAGTCCACGGTTCGAAGGACATGAGAACTTCGTTATTGAATTACAATCGGTTTGATAGTAAATACATTCCCTAAAATATATTTTAACTGCAATAATCTTTTACAGCCAGGTTGTGCACTAGCTCAAACTTTTAATTATATAGAGCGTTGTCCATTTGTGATGAGGACTGAAGATTGCCGAGAGAATGTCATGATATTCGACTACACAGATATCTATTACTGTATGATTGCTCCGGAAAATACGTTAACGGAATTTGGTGCTATTCTCCTGGTTTTATTTGTCGGCTATATAGCTTTGAGCTTCGTACAAACTATAGCAGAGGAATTGTAATTTTAAATTGCATGCTGCATGGCTATATAATATAAGTTCTATTCAAAACAGCTTCTGTCCACCACTTCAAGTGATCACACACGAGTCTGGAATGAGTGAGAATTTGGCAGGGATCACCGTCTTGGCCTTTGGAAACAGTGCACCCGATTTAATTGGTAGTTTGAGCAGCATCACCGAAAAAGTGCGTACGGTTTACTCGGACAATGTGGGATCCGCTATGTTCATTACTTCCTTCATAGCTGGTATTATTATAGCATTGAAACCATTTCAAGTAGAGCCGACTGCCTTCGTTCGAGATATTTCCTTCCACATATTGGCTATCACTTATATTAATTTGTCTATGAAAAGTGACCGAGAAGTTACTTTCACGGAGAGTATAGGTTTGATTGCTTTTTATTATTCTTAGAAAAATTAAAAAATAAAAAGTTTCAGTGATGCTGAGTATGTATCCGGCCTACTTTGTTATTATCCTGGTGGACCACTATTACCTAATGCAAACGTTAAAAGGTGAGTGCTGCTCTACTAACAGTAATGGATTATAATGTTGTCTTACATTTTAGCTTTAACAAATAAAAAGAAAGTAAGATCACTCTCAGGTAAGAGTAGAGATATAGATATATGTACAATTATTTTAAAAATCTTGTGTACATATGTTTAGTTGCAAATTCTTTATATATCTTTTATACAGACAAAGGCCATCTGCCAGTATTTTTATTTAATATTTCGAATCGGTATTTCTAACTGTATTTATATATTGTATGGGTGGACCGGTGCAGTTACTTGTTTACTTATGTAGCGCTATAATTCGGGGGAAACTTGAGCCTCAACCAACAAGCATCTCCATTTAGCTCTGTCTTTAGCTAATTGCCTCCAGTTGCGCACCCTAAGTTCGTTAAGTCCCCTTGAATTTGTAGAGGAGCCCGGGATAGAAGGCTGCAACAATTTTAGCTCCGCAAAGTTTTAATTTTATTTCTTGACTAAAGTGTTGTACTGAACTACACATGCTCCCTAATGATTAATAACTTGAAAGCCTAAATTGCTTCAAGCAAAAAGTCACAAAGTTCTTTTTATTTCCCACAAAATACTATTTTTCTTTTTCAAATCATAATTTGTGAGTACATACTCGTGCATATGTACATCTACCTAACCATCATGTCTAACAAGAACACAAACGAACAACATAGAAAAGTGGTATCGGCTGAAAAAAGTTCCATCTCTCCCGCTCCTTGCTCTGAGTCTCCAGTAACGGCGCTGTCGTCAGCCAAACTCTGGAATAAAGTTGAAAGCTGTTTTGAGGAGCTTACAAAAAATATAACAGCATCAATAGTTTCTCAACTGAAAACGGAGTTCGACTCCATGTTCACTATCGTTTTGGAGCGTATGTCTGCGTTGGAAAGCGACTTCAACACAAAACTAAAATTACTTGAACGCGATTTTAAAGAGGTGCATCGCTTTCAGTACCATGGTTTTAAACTGCCAAAGCAGGATTGACGCTGTTGATAGTCTCTGCACTCACATCGATGCACTTCAAAATGAAAGTTCCATGTTAAGAGCGCAGCAGCTTAAAAGTGATAACTCACAGCTTAAGTCGCAAATTGATGCTCTTGCTAGAAGAAACATATCAGGAGATCTTGTTTTGCATGGCAATCTCAATCTCTCCGAAATCTTTAGAAATTATGTGCAACGATTATCGTGAATTCAGCAACACAAAACAGTTGAAAAATTCTACGAGCAGCGCCATCATTTTTAAACCATCACATGTACAAATGAAAACTGTGTCGGACCACTGCGCGTGAGGTTCAAGGTTCGAATCCCAGGAAACCCCGACAAGTTTTTTTCACGGTCCCACCTCTCGCGAACGTCTGACAAACATCCGAGTGTATTGTTGTGACGAGAAAGCTTCTCAAAACAGATTGCCTGTCGAAAATAAAATGTAGGTCCCTTCATTCGCGTGAAAAAGATAACGCACACAACACGAGTCGTTTCGAGAAGCTAGGCCCAGGCACTCGAAGAGCTGTTGCGCCAAATATTACAAATGAAAACGCAAGTCTTAAGGAAAGAGGCTGAATACTTATTATAAAAACAATTCTAAGTCAGTTACCCTAACGATTTTGGGTTCACGAGTAATATTTTCAATGAATCTGCCGTTACCGGTAATGTGGAAGCTGACTTCAACTGATCTATTTTTTGTCATACTTTTTGTTTCTTTTGTTTTCCTAATAATGTTTGCAAATGTCTTTAGTGTTGCCAATTTATGGATTTTTATTTCTGACTAGCTAACCCGACAGGCGTTGTCCTGTCCAAAATGTTCATTTTACTGAAAACATAAAAAGAATGACCCAAATTCATCGTTCAAATCGTGAGTAATGGTCGCGAGTTCATGCAAAAATCCCATGGATGGTCGATGTCCATAGCATCCAATTCGGGCCAAGAGAAATTGGTTATCATCGACCGATAGCGCTCGCTGTTGACGGTGATGCCCAGGCCAACGTCGTTCTCAAAGAAGTATTGACCGATAATGCCGCCAGCCCAAAATCAACACCAAACAGTGACTTTCTCTTGACTTGGCTGGTCAAACGGTAGTGCATGCGATCATATGAAAACACAAGCGTTTTCACGTAGCTGAGGCCTACCAACTCCTACTCTCAACCTCCATGCGGTGAAAGACGGGTGCCTAGTACCTTAATCCAAGAAATGGGTAACCAACCCCGTTTGGAGGATTCTTGGCGGCAGCAGATGAGAGAGGGGGGGAAGAGTGCTTTCTCACTAGAGCACTTCTTCCTGTTCCAGGCGGCAGCGGACGAATTCCCTAGACGGAGTCAACGGTGGCGTCTATAGTTCCAGTTAGGTTGAACTAAGTGAATACCTTGCGCGAGCTGCTTCGACGTATTCTGATCACAGGTCGGTAAGGAATTTCCAATGTTGGTCAGGACATTGGAATAGAGATGGTGGCGGAGTAGCCCTTAATGGCAGGAGCCAATGCCAGCGCTCATACTCCCGTAGTGGACAACCGACACCGGTGTATCCGGTCCCTCGTCCTAGGGGAATAATTAAGGAAATGGCCCTCCAGGTTGGGGATTGTGCCGTCGGGGTAACCTTCCTACCACGTAAAAAACCTATGGTTCCGAAACATCCAAAGGCCTCGGAAAAGGATGACTCAACTGATGACGACCCCAGCAAATGAAATAAGGACAACGACCTTCGGATCCGTACGTGGAATGTTCTGTCCCTTTACAGACCACGTGCAGCCGAACAACTAGCAGAGGCCCTAGACTGCTATAAAGCAGATTTTACCGCCATCCAGGAAGTGCGATGGGATGGGCCGGGCAAAAAGAACATCTACTACGGTGATTGCTACAAAGGCAACAGGCAAGGCTAATTCGGATGCGGATTTGTCATACGCGGCAGACTTAGGCAAGAAGTCTTAAGCTTCCGACACGTTAGCGAGCGTACTATAACTATCCGGATCAAGGCTAAATTCGCTAACATAAGCCTAATATGTGTTCATACCCCCACGGAAGAAAAGGACCCTGCCACCAAAGAGTGTTTCTATGAACTCCTCGACAAAACATACGAGCAATGTCCTAAATACGACGTTAAAATCGTATTGGGCGATTTTAACGACAAAATGGGAAAGGAGGACGTCTTTGGTAGGGCAGTCGGTAAGCATAGCCTACACGACACCACGTCTGATAACGGACTAAGGCTAATTGATTTCGCTTTGGAGCGAAATGTCACCATAGCAAGCACATGGTTTCCTCATCTCGATATTCATAAGCAGACATGGCGGTCCAATGATCATGTAACGATCAACCAAATTGATCACATTGCGATCGACGCAAGGCATGTCTCCAGTATTCTGGATGTCCGGACCTACCGAGCAACCAACATAGACTCGGATCATTACCTTGTTGTAGCCAAGGTACGAACGCGGATATCCCAAACTGAGGAACAAAGAAGAATCACTGTTAGAAGATTTAACGTCGAAAAGCTATAATCGCAAGAGACCGCCAGACTCTTCGCTGAACGCGTATCCCGAAATCTTCCAATCACCCCTTTGCCGCCAGCATCAAGTACCGAAGACCAGTGGCAACGCTGCCAAAATGCCATCAGAAACGCCGCGACTGATGTGCTGGGTCTCGCTCACCACCGCGAAACCACTGGTTTGACGAAGAATGCCGGCGAGTGCATGCAGCAAAACAAGAGGCATACAAAGCGACGCTGCAAAGCAAAGGAAGACGAGAGCTGCTCGTTAGCTCTACGAGCAATAGAGACGGTAAGAACATCGGCTTCTCCAAAAGAAGAAGAAAGAAGAATATCGAGAATATCCAGAGTTTATACTCCAGGAACAATGTACGGAAGTTTTACCAAAAGGCAAAAAGAACGTGTCAGAGAAGCAATACCTGTACAGAAACCTGTAGAAATGAAACCTCGTAGTAGAATCCGAGTCGGTGCTGAGAATATGGAAAAACTACTTCTGCAGACTGTATAACGGCGACGAAGACCAACATCCCGCTGTCAGGCAGAATGAACCATTCAACATAGACGATGATAGTCAAAATTTCCGTCCATCTGACCAAAACGAAGTGAGCATAGCAATACCAAAGCTAAAATCCAACAAGGCTGCTGGACCTGACGGCTTACCGGCCGAACTTTTCAAGGCAGCAGGGGATGAATGCATACACCAACTCATCTCTAAGATTTGGTCAGACGAGTGTATGCCTGATGAATATAATCTCAGCACCGTTTGCCCGATCCACAAGAAAGGAGACCCCCTCAACTGCGCCAATTATAGAGGCATCAGTCTCCTCAACATCGCATACAAGATCTTTTCTGCGATATTGTGTGAACGCCTGAAACCTTTTATCAACAGCCTGATTGGACCCTATCAGTGCGGTTTCAGGCCAGGAAAGTCCACCATCGATCAAATCTTCACACTTCGGCAGATCCTGGAGAAAACCCAAGAATTCCAAATCGATACTCACCACCTCTTTATCGATTTCAAGGCCGCCTATGACAGCATCTATAGAGAAGAGCTTTATAGAGCCATGTCTAGTTTTGACATCCCTGCCAAACTTGTCCGTCTGTGCAGGCTGACGATGGAGAACGCTCGCTGCTCCATCAAGGTCGGTAATGACCTCACCGAGACCTTTGATGTCAAAAAAGGCTTTAGACAAGGTGACACGCTGTCATGTGACTTCTTTATTATTGTACTTGAACGGATTGTGCGGAACTCACAAGCCAACACCGGAGGCACAATCTATTACAAGTCTGTACAACTGCTTGCATACGCCGACGATATAGACATTATCGGAAGAACTCAGCGGGCTGTCACCGGTGAGTTTGCAAGCATTGAGGCGGAAGCGGCCAAAATGGGTTTAGCGACAAACGAACGCAAAACTAAGTATATGCTGTCAACAAGAAGGGGCAGCCAACACCGACGAATTGGACAAAACGTCACAGCGGGCAGCTATTACTTCGAGGTAGTGAGGGACTTTGTCTAGCTTGGCGCTGCTATAAACTCTGAGAACAACATCAGCGCAGAAATCAAGCGAAGAATAACTCTTGCCAATCGCTGTTTTTTTGGGATTATAAGGCAATTCAGCAGTAAAGCCCTATCTCGAACAACTAAGGAGACTCTGTATAAGACCCTGATCATCCCAGTCCTTCTATACGGCAGTGAGACATGGACTTTATTAAAAGAGGATGAAGATATCCTTGGTCGCTTCGAGAGAAAAAATTTTCGTAAGATTTTCGGTCCCGTTTGCGTTGACGGGTTTTGGAGGAGAAGATTCAATCACGAACTATACGAGCTGTACAGCGACATCGACTTAGTCAAAAAATTAGTATTGGACGTCTGAGATGGCTAGGACATGTAGAGCGAATGGACTCCAACACTCCGGCCTGCAGAGTCTTCGAATCTAACCCCGAGGGACGACGCAGTAGAGGGAATCATCGCCGTAGGTGGCGCGCACAAGTTTAAGGGGTCCTCGACCAACTTGGAGTGCGCAACTGGAGGCAATTAGCTAAGGACCGAGCTAAATGGAGAGGCTTGTTGGTTGAGGCCCAGGTTCACCCCGAACTGTAGCGCCACCTAAGTAAGTAAGTAAGTGACTTTCTCTGGATGCCTTGCAATTTGGTGGATCTCGTGTGGGTTGTAATCGTCCCAAATTCGACAATTTTGATGGTTGACGATCCCATTCATCCAGAAATGGGCCTCGTCGCGGAATATGAATTTTCGACCGAAATTGTTGTCAACTTTCACTATGGTCATTAACTTTGAGCTCCGGGGTTAGTTGAATCTTGTACGGGTGTAGGCCCAAGTCATGACGTAAACTTCGGCAAGTTGTCTGCGAAAGGCCGAGTTCTTGTGCGTGGCGCGGAATTGACGGTACCGTGAACTAAGGCCATACGAACTAACGCCATAATGGCGTTAATTCACTTTCAAATGCGAATTAACGCCATAATCCACTTATGGCCTTATTTCACTTTCAAATGAGAACTAAAGTCGTACGGTGTTAGTTCGTTTTAGAAAGTGGCCTAAGTTCTCATTTGAATGTGAATTAAAATCATATGAAGTTATTTCTCACCTATAAAGGTGGGGACGAACTTCACTTTCTTATGGGAACTTGGTACACACTCGAAAACATGAAGAAACATGGATATAAAGAATCTTTACATACACCCATCCTCGCACCAACCTCAAATCCAACAGTGACCCCAAGCAGGGGGGTTGTAGGGGGGCAACATGCCCCCCCATACCTACCTCACTGTTTATACGCCCTAAAATGTATGTACCTATGTATGCATCTATGTCGATATACATTGCACTGGCTGTGCTTCAGCGCTCAAAAACATTTTATGGCATTAGTTCACATTTGAATGTGAATTAACACCATATGGCGTTAGTTCACATTAAATGATGGCTTTAGTTCTCATTTGGAAGTGAATTAAAGCCATAAGTGGATTATGGCGTTAATTCGTATTTGAAAGTGAATTAACGCCATTGCGGCGTTAGTTCATATGGCCTTAGTTCACGGTACCGGAATTGACCGCCTCGGATTCTCCTGCAGACTCTCACGGACAGCGGCAATATTTTCAGCAGATCTTGCGTTTCGCTGACGCACGGGTGTTGGTGGATTGTTCACTGAACCGGTCGACTCCAATTTATCCACCACGTTGCGAATAGTCCTCTGGGAAGGAAGCGCGCGAAATGTTGCACAAACAGAAGACCCACTTTCATAAAACAATTTAATCATTTGCACATGTTGTTGAACGCTATAACTCTCCACGTTAATTTGGCAAGACAGATTTAATAAATGGCAGCCAATTTGACGGATGTAGCATCAACAGAATGGCTGAAATCCCTATTGGAAAAACCTTTAGATTGTAATTTTTTATTTTTGTTTTATTTTTTACTTTTATAATTTGCCCGCATTGAAGGGTTTATGAATACTATTAGCATGTTTTTATGCAGTGTGGGCATTGGAAAGGATAGACAGAGAGAGAGAGAGAGAAAGATTTGGTGTAATCGTTTGAAGCTCAGTTGTTTATGCTTCAGAGAAACTCAGGGGGTGGCGTCCATATAACTGGGGAGATTTTTGTTATGCTTTGCCTTTACTTCTGATTCACAGTATTTTGTTCGCGACCACCGAAATTATAGCCATATCAATCATCCAACAGGGCGAACAATTTTTCCAGCCATATGACCAAGGTACTGAGAATTTTTTGCCTTCACGGAAGTGTTCACACAAGCTTCCGTAATTGACCGGAATAACTTTATATTTTTTATAAGAAATAAATAAATGCTTGCTCACGTCAAGATTTGAACCATGTGCCATTAGCGTGTCAATTGAGGATGTTTCCACTACACCATTGTCACCCCCTATTATTATTATTGCAATTTCGATTTTCTTTTTAACACTTTTTTTTTTTAATTTGTACAGGGTCTGTGGCTCCGTAGAGCCATTAGCTCTGACTTATACACATTTCTTTTCTGCTAAATAGGTATGTGGTGACGTTTTTAAAAGATATCGTAAATGATAATTCATAGTTTGGACCGTTCTCAAAGTGTTGAATGTTTGTCATCTGAACGCAGGAACCTTTCGCCCTAAATTTACAGTTCTCTACCAAATACTTAATACTTCAAAGCGAGATGTTATTATGATATTAGAATCGTGGCTTTATTGTAAAATTTTACCTCAACTTGTAAATATTCCCAAATATAAATTATTTAGAAACGATCGCGTCAACAGGTTGTTTATGTATGTATGTTAAAGAATACATCTCTACAAAATGTGTTTATGTGTCATCTATGTTATGCCGGTTATTCAGTTTTGTGTGTTGAGTTTAATGATCGCGTTGTAAAACATTTTTTAGTCGTAGTTTATTGTCCACCTAAGAGCTTTAAGGAAGATAACTTAAATGAACCTGAAGAAGCTTTGACGAGGTTAAGCCCCAGATATAATAACACTTTATTTTGTGACGATTTTAAGTAAACTATCTAGTCATCAATAGCAAGACTGAACTATTGAAATATTTTCTGTGATAAAACTCGTCTTCATGTTGTCCATTCTCGTTGGCCCATTGTTTCAAATCTAGTAGTAATCTGCCCTTGATTGATATGTTTTTGACAAATTCACGATGCACTGTATTGGGAAACGATCAGGTTAGACCTACATACATGCAACTTTATCCATGATTTTTTCTTTTGTTCTATTAAATATAACCATACTGACCCACGTAATGACAAACTAATTAATTATAGATCCTACCAGATTTTAATTTCACTGACGTACTCGTACAAAGAAACTGCGACACTCATATTTGGGACTCTATTTATTTCACACCTGACCTAGATAATAAATTTAGTCTTTTTAATAACTTAAAAAATAAATAAATATTTGGCGCAACAGCTCATTAAGTGCCAGGGCCTAGCTTCTCGCAACCACTCATGTTGTGTGAATAAAAGGGACCTACAGTTTAGTGCCGTATCCGAACGGCGATTTGAGAAGCTTTTTCGAGA
This sequence comes from Brachypalpus laphriformis, assembly GCA_945910035.1. Lineage (NCBI taxonomy): Eukaryota > Metazoa > Arthropoda > Insecta > Diptera > Syrphidae > Brachypalpus > Brachypalpus laphriformis. The sequence continues at coordinate 288,797,682 of OX246754.1, forward strand.
CAACAATACTCTCGGATGTTTGTCAGATGCTCGCGAGAGGTAGGACCGTGAAAAAACGTTTGGTGTTTTTTAGGATTCGAACTCGAAACCTCACGCGCAGTGATCCGACACACTAACCACTTACGCCACGGCACCCGTCATTTAAAGTGGCCTGGGAATGCCACTGAATGGGGTAACAGTTCCTCTTTTTGAAAAAGGGGACAAAAGAGATTGCGCCAACTATAGGGGTATATCCCTTTTAAGTCTCCCTGGAAAAGTCTTCGCTAAGGTGCTAGAAATGCGTTCCAGAGCTGTGGTTGAGAACAGTTTTAATAACTTACTAAATGGATTGTATGATGCTACCTAAGCCTAAACGCTGTCTATGGTATATCAGTTTTATTAAACAGCAGATCTTTAAAAGAAATCCTTAGGATTACAATAACGTTGCTCGGAATAAAACAGTTACCATCATACGCTTCTATAAACGGGCATACCATATATCGTTCAAAAACTTGACCCTAAACAAAGTTCTAAAGAACAATGGAAGAGTTTGAAAAACTTTGGAGCGACTGCCGAGAAGAATTTAGCTAAATGTTCTTCTAGTACCAATACAATAAGCTCCGTTTTTGCTCCTCGCTCTACAATTCCATAGCAAGTTCCAGCAAGCTTAGAGGACTCAAGTGAAGGTCGGTAGTTTCAAATATGTCCAGTCAATTGATGTTCATGATGCGATTCGTAGTATTAAATCGAATGCTACTGGTCCTGACTGTGCGTCACCTTAATTTTTAAAGTTAATATTGCACCTAATACTACCACATACTTTGCATGTCTTTCATTTTTGTATCTATAGCAGTCGATTTCCCGAGAAATGGAAAGAAGCTACAATTGTTCAATTCCAAAAAAAAAACCTAGCTCGCCAGCTCTGTCAGATTTCAGCCCCGTGAGTTTGCTCTGTTTTCCAGCTAAAGTTATCAAAAAGATTATGGGTAACCAAATACTTACGCTGGTAATAACTTAGCCAAGTGGCAATCGGGATTCCGCCATAAACATGGCTGCGAATTCGCAGTTATCAAAATAATTACAGGTTTACATGTAGCAATTAACTAAACCAAAATCGGAATTATGGTTCTACTTGACTATTCCAAAGCCTTTGACTGTATTGACCATTCTGCTTTACTGTGTAAATTGAAAGATTATTTTGGTTTTCACACTGCGTCACTAAAGCTTCTTGCATAATAAATATCTAAGTAATCGTGTGCAGGTAGTTAAAACGGACGAGGGTATATCAAGTTCTATTTCTGTTTCACTCCCAAGGATATTGTAAATTCTTTGGATGAAAAATCAGCGTTCCATACATATGCCATTTAACTATCGTACATCGATTTTGGATCAAATTATTTTTCTAGAGATACCAATAGAAAATGGCTTGAAGTGTATCGAGTTTTTTGACGTTTCTTTTTATAAGTTTCGGCAATATTAGGCAGAGTGAATTTTTGATCTACAGTGAACTTTACCATGTAGAACGTCATTATTTAACTATCATATTTACTTCATTATTACATTGTGAAGTTTGAAAAATTCGATTCTGAAAAAATATGACGTCGACTGAAGTTAGTTCTGCTTCTAGACAACTCATATATACATATGTCAGTATGCTGCAATTAAATCCAACCCATTTTTTGTTTGCTGTCATGCTGCATAAATTGGTAGTTAATTTATTTCCGTTCGCATTAATGTAACAATCGAGGGTGTGTCTATGCATTTGTGTTACAATCGAGCGTGTATCTATGCTTAAACCTCCGTTCTGATTTTTATGGCATTCGAGAGTCTGTGTGCTAAAACTTCTGTTTGCACTTTTATTACTTTCAATCGCTCGTCTATGCTATAATTTCGGCTCGCATTTTTGTAACACTTAAGTATATTTTATCTTTCGTCGCTAAAGTTTCATTTATGGGTATTGAAGCTCAATTAATCATTTTTGAGCCCAATAAAAACATTTAAATATTTAAGATCATAGCTTTTACAATTTAGCTGGCAGATGGCAGGTTCGTAATTTATTTTGTGGATCAAAATACAAATGCTTATATGTATGTATTTCTTTTAATTAGCGGCTGAGAATGAAAGGCTCAAAGAACTTCAAATTGAAGCAGGTATCGATAAAATAAATAACCAAAAAGTCAAAGCTGCTGCTGAATTAGAAAGGAAAGAAGAAATCCCGGCGATGGGTGCTAATGACGGTTTATTTTGGCAATTTCTTAATACTATAAATCCGCTTGATGTGGAAAAATGGGAAAGTGCTGGGATTTTCAAAAGGATGTACATGATAACCCGATTGCCGATAGATTTTGTCCTCTTTTTTTTAATACCAGTTGTGAACTATGAAAAGTCAAACGAAGGTTGGTCAAAGCTTTTAAACAGTATACAGGTGCCTCTTATGCCAGCAGTTATCTTGAAAATAAGTGGTATAAATTTCACTTACGTATATTTAAATATTTAAACGAATGCAAATACATTCTTTAGGCCCCGATGTCTTAATATTTGGATACCATATGTGGATGTGCAGCCTTCTTCTTACCGTTCCTCTTGGTCTAATTACATTTCTGGTAACAAGAACTGATACAATCCCACGTTATCATTTCGTGAGTATACCATTAATTAGTACTTGGAGTGTATGTAATTTTTAATTAATTACTTTTTATTTTTTTCTTTCATCAGGTATTTGCAGTTGCAACAATGATTGGTTCAGTTTGTTTAATACGAATTTGTTCAAGAGAACTTATGAACATCATAGAGTTGTTTGGACTGGTGACGTATAGGAGTCAATCGTTTCTGGGTTGTACGATAACATCTTTTGGCGATAATATTGGAGACCTGATTGCATCCATAGAACTCGCTAAAAGCGGTTATCAGAAAATGGGTCTAGCAAGTTGTATCGCCAGTCCACTGTTCTGTAAGTACATAACATTACATAGCTATTCTAGGTTTAGTAAAGCAGAAGGTTTTGTATTTTTAGATCTAACATTGGGATTGGGTAGTTTCTTCCTTTACAAATGTTATGTGAGTAAGACACACATTTATCCGGTAAGCATTTTTTAATTTTTGTATACAGACAGATACATATATCTTTAATAAATTTATTTGTCACAGGCAGCACACGGATCAATGGGAGAGAATTGCACAATTTTTCTAATCTTAACTTTAGTTGGTATGCTATTTTCCGGTTTAGCAACAAACTTTAGAATGCGACGTAGTATTGGAGTTTTCTTGATAGCCTTATACATGTTATTTTGCGCATATTGCTTTTTAGGAGAGTTTGAAGTTATTCATCCCTTTGGTACTGATCATTCTGAAGATTATGGAATACAATTTATGTAGTTTCATTTTTAATTTATAACATAATTTTTCATTTTTTTTTAGTTTATAACTTTTACTTGGTTTGAATTATATGCTGTTTTAAAAAAGATAATTGGAATAAAAATAATTTTACTATAATTGTTTATGCACGTCATTTTCACAGCTTATGCACCATGCTAAAACTTAGGTAGTTTCTATGTGGGAGAATTTATACGGAAGAAATCGGTGCATTGGTTTATATATTTACTTAAAGAGCTCTGGATCCATGAGGAGCTTTTATTCTTAAAGAAGTATACGTTTTAGAAAGTTTTTCAATAGATATATCCGGAGTTTGTAATTTTTTCTTCTGGCAACCCTTCGTCCTTTTTGACATTTGAAGTGAGTTCTGATATTGCATCATACTAAGATGTACAGTCCAACAACGCCTAAGTATGCAACGCTATTATGGAAAATCGCAATCGGGAATTCTTGTATACTGGGCGAACACAATGGTGAAGCTGAAGCTATACGCCTGTAGCGCTGTCAAAAATCGCGCACTGATGAAGCTGAGTACGAACACAATGGTGAAGCGCTGCACGGGTGTTTGTTGTTGGTAATCCAAATGGTTCGGAATTTTTTTGTTCACACCTTGGCTTTATTTTGTTGCTATATTTTTATAGCGAGGATAATTTAAATCGCATAGAATATTGTTGCTTTTTACTAGATCGATTCATTTTTCTATTTACTGATGTGCCCTATAATTTTTTTTGTTTTGTATGCTGTTCAAGAAATATCTCCGAGATGTCACTGAGGTCACTGTCCCATGCAAAGATGAGGTAAATAAACACCCCTTATAATCAACACTATATACCTCTTATGCCAGCAGTTATCTTGAAAATAAGTGGTATAAATGTCAATTACGTATATTAAAACACTATATAAATTGTATAACCTAAATAATAGAATTACATTCCACAACTGAAATCGAATAAAACAACACAGTTTTTATAACGTTTAAGACGTCTTTATTTTCCAGTAAAGTTACAGTGATTATCACAGCACTCTTTTTCAGTAAAGATTACAGTGATAACCCTACCCTTTAAAGAACCAGTGGTACCGGAAACATATGCAAATGTCAAAAAAGTGCGCTGCAGTGAAGCTGAAGTTAACTCCACTTCTACTTCAACGGTAAGCTTCAACTTCACATTGTGTTCGCAGTATTGGATGTGTGTGTATTTAACTTTTACAGCGCGACGTACTTCAGCTTCAGCTTTATCATAGTGTTCGGCCAGATATCCATCGTAGTGGCGCCTGTTCAAACGTCGGTTTTCCATCGATTCATTGTGTTGCCCAAGAACGTAGGCTTTCACACATTAACTTGGAGAATTTTGCACACAAATTTGGGCCTTCAACCACATAAAATTCATTTAACACACAAACTTAAGCCAAACCACTATTTGTTGCACCGTAGGTTCACTAACTGTCGAAGTTGACCCGAATTTAAGCCGTTAAATCATCTTCAACGACTAGGCTGCTTTTGCAAATAATCCACAAGAGATTTTGAAGTGTCTACTGCAAACAGAAAAATTAGTGTGGTCCGTATTGTTGGTGGGGGCCGTCATTAGACGAAAACAGTGTTGCCCAAACGTGAAACGTGAAACGTGAATGGGCGGAGATATCGGGGGATAATGAAGGATCTTAAATACAATTTTTAGCAAGACGGTGCCAGGCGCTGCACACCTATCATTCTATCTCTCAGCGCGTAGTTTTACAAAACGGTGACGGTACTTGACTGCTAAGAAGGCGTGATTTGACACTTTTACATATCATTTTTGTGGCGATATTTTAAGTCATTACTTTATAGGTCCATTCGCGTACACAATCGTAAGAGCTTTAAGGAGCTTTAAGGAGCTCTAAAGTGCTCGAAGTGCATTCGCGTACTGAGCGAACATGACAAATAAAAAGAAAAATTGATAAGTAACGAGTAACGAGTATTTCCCCTCTATGCCTGAATGTGCTCGAAGAATTTCTGCCGGCATGAACGTAAAAATTGGCAAATAAGTCAAGTTTTTGGTTCCATTTCAAAAAGTCAGACATAAAAAATACATAGATGCAAAGTATCTTAAAGAAAATGCTGTGATGTGTGAATGTTCTCCCGAAACATTTCTTTTTAACTTAATTTAAATTTGTTAGTTTTCACACGAGTTTAATTTGTTTATTTAATGACAGTTGGCTCGACTTGGCTCAGAATGGGTCGCTTTTTATTCGCGTACTTTTGCTTAGATTTTCCGCTCTATGAGATTTTTTACTCTCATCATGTCATACTTGACAATTTATTAGTATTTGGCTCGGAAAGTACGCGAACGGACCTTATGTCTATAGCCCAAGGACAGTTCCAGAGCTAGAAGACAACACACGACGAGAAATCGCAGATTTGCAATCTCATTCATGAGCCACTCAACGAAGCCAAGGCATCTATCAATCAAGATTTAGATTAGGTTAGATTTAGATTTTATTAATTCACAAATTAATTACAATTCTTTACAAAGATCGAAAAATCAAAAAAGCATGGCAATAAGCCGTCTGCCGATTGACAATTTTTTTTTTTTAAAAACCATTGCTACTTTATGGATTGCAATTGAATAAACGAAAAGCGCTATTCTTCAAAATTAGAAACTTTCTGTTATAATTCTTCGCCGATAGGCTAGAGCTATTTTACAGTACGCTACCAAAAGAGACGTTTGCGGTTCGTTGAGCTTACTTATGATTTCTTCATGCGAAATTTCATCTACTCCAAACAAGTGCCGTCTAGTTTCCCGGAGCGTAGGACATCTTCCCACGAAATGAAATATATCTTCCCTCTCCGCCATGTTACATATATTACACAAGACCGGTAGATCTTCTCTATGCGGTTGATAATTTAGTGGAAGTAGTTCAGCTCGCAGTTTTAGCATAAGTGATATTTCTTCGCAGCTATTACCATCGTGAAAGTAGTTTTGGTCTCCCAAATTATGATCCAACTGCCTATAAATAGATCGATGCAGTGACTCTAATGCTGCTCTTTCAAATTGTTGTCTGAAGTTAACATCTACTGCTGCTAACAACTGGTATAGCTTTGGCTTCCATGACTCCAAGCTTGCTTCATCCAAATCCAAGCTTATTCCACACTCTTGCGCTAGTTGGTTCCAATTTCTGTACCAACCATTATTGCATCGTAGTGCTTCCAGAGCAACTTTTCTTGGTAATCTTTCCAAAGGCATATTGAATACCTTTAAAATATAGTCCACCTGCAGTTTCAGCGTCCTTATAGCCAGTGGAGAAAGTCCAGTCTCTAGCATTATGGCATAGTTTGGGGTGTTAGGTGGTAAACGGAATATCCTTTTAATATAAAACCTCAACAGCTTTTCCACTTCCTCAAACCGCCTTCCGCCCCATACCTGGGCCGCGTACAACATAGTTGACTCGGCAACTGCTTCAAAAACACAAAACTTACTGCTATGTACTATGCATTTGTTGGCAAAACATTTTCTCCAAGTTGTATTTATCATGGTTTTGGCCTTTTGTAGCTTGCATTTTAGGTGTTCTTCCATGCTTAAGTTTTGCGTGAAAAGCATACCCAGGTAGTTATACTTTTTGACGGTCTCAATCTGTTCGCCGTTCAAAAACCATTTCTCGTTGCCACACATCCTTCCCCCACCTTTTTTAAAGATCATCGCCTTTGATTTTTCCAGGTTTATAATTAGGCTCCACATTTTACAGTACTCATACAAACGGTTAATCATGCGCTGCAATGTCTCCGGGGAATTCGCCATCAACACTATGTCGTCTGCAAAAAGGAGCGCCTTTATCAGTGTCCCTGCAAACTCAACACCTCCAGGTAGCGATTCGATGATGTCATCTATGAACAGTGCGAATAGCAATGGGCTTAAAGTGCATCCTTGTCTAACTCCTGTGCTCGCTTTAAACCAGTTTGAAGCATTTTCTCCATTCCATACAGCTGACAGCGTCTCTTCATAAATGTTTTGTATTACCCTCCCAAACTTTTTAGACATTCCTTTGGCAAAGAGTTTATACATTAAGGAACCTCTGTTTATCGAATCAAATGCTGTTCTAAAGTCCACAAAGAATACATATAACTTTTTACGTTGCGCTATATAGGCTTCCGCAATGCTTTTGAGTACGAAAATGTGGTCGACGGTGGAATATCCTGCCCTGAAGCCAGCTTGGAGTTCTTTAAGCCGACCATTAGTATTTATCCATGAGGTTAATCTTTTTTGTAGTACGGTTGTAAATATCTTATAAGATGCATTCAAGAATGATATGCCTCTATAATTATAAGGCTGGGACCTACAACCTTTCTTAAAAATGGGGAAAATCAACGCTTCTTTGAACTGTTGCGGCACCACACCATGCTCCAAAACGTTATTAAATAAGCCTTCCAGTGTCTTAGTCAGCTCAGGTGTTCCATATTTATAGAACTCCGTAGGAATTCCATCCGATCCCGGTGCTTTGCCATCTGTCAGACTCTTATATGCAACACCTATTTCCGCTACCGTAATTGGTGCATCTAATTCGTCGCTGTCGAAGGCCGGTTGAGCAAAGTGGAATCTGCATGGATCAGTTATTGGATTCAAAAGTTGCCTAAAGTGCTGAAATAGAGTATCGGTCCCTAAAGTTTCACTGATGATGAACTTTTTCCCATTAAGCTTCGCAGCGCATCTCCAAAAATCAGCTGAATTTTTACACTCGGAGAGCTTTTTGGCTTCCGCCTCATAGCGCAGTTTCTTTTTTCTTTTGCATAACTCCTTATATTTTGAATTTGCTTCTACATAAAATCTCCTGAAAAAAACCTCGCTAGAGTTTCGAAACAATTTCAGCCAAACGAATGAGTATTTTCTTGCCCTTTTGCATTCCTCGCCGAACCATGGTCTGTCGTTAGCTGGTCTACTGCCTATGTTATGTATGCTTGTCTGGTACGCCGCCTTGATGACATCTCCCAGTTGACCGACATCTATAGGCTGCCTTTCCTCCAAAAGTCGATCAAGGTTCTGATTATATATAATCCTTCAATCAATATTTGTAGAATTTTTTTTATTTTTTTTTGCTTTATTTTAGGCAGCCCAAAAATCCCCTGACAACATACACACATAGACACATACATATGTATGTACGTATACACTCATATCGGAGAGGCTCGAGCCATCAAGAGGCTAGCGAAAGAAAAAGGGTTGTAGAAGAAGAAAAAGCAGCTTCAAGAGCTGTGTGGCAAGTTCGATGGGATAATGCGGTTAAAGGCAGATGGACCTATAAATTAATCCCCACCATCGACATTTGGATAAACCGAGCACATGGGAACTGCACCTACCACCTCACGTAGTTCCTGTCTGGCTATGGAGGTTATCGCAAATATCTTTACCGGTTTGGACACGATAGCTCTCCGTTGTGTCCAGAATGTCCAGACCAGGAGGAAGATACGGAGCATGCAGTCTTCTACTGTAGGCGATTTGAAAGCTGGAGAAACGAACTTCCCAGTCCTCCATTCCTCATAGATCATATGGTACAATCTGAGAAAAAATGGATGGAAATTTGCGCGTTTATTACGCACGTGCAAATGCAGCTTTGAATTCAAGAAAGAATACATCGAGAAGCAGAAAGTACAGCATAAATTGCTAACCAGCCACGCGAAGTAATACCTAACGGCAGTCCCGCGGGGAGAGTGGTTGAAGTGTGTAGGGTGTGTGTTTAGTATGTAGGCGTATTCCTGGAATCGATTACTCAGGTTTGCGAATCGTGCATGCTAGTAGCACTCGGGCTATTAGTATCTATGAAGATTACACATCCCTGGCGCAACCAAAAAAAAAAACGTATACTCTTATCCTCACTTTACAGAATTCTAACAATGAATGTTTCGATATTTTCGGAGAAGCGTTCATGGTGTTGTGGGGTCACGTACTCTGATCTGGCCGTGTAGTTCTACTTTTTCCTTCATTTAAAATTAAAATATAAAATATAAAATGCTCTGTGTTTGTAAATTCAAGGTTGAACGTAATTAGCCAATAATTAAATATATGGGTTGCAATGAATATTTCCACTGTAGTTGCGTTAATATTCAACCAGCTGACCGGCTGACGTTGAGTTTTTGCAAAAATCGAATAAAAAATTTCGTTCAAAGAGTTACTCTGCTATTCGTAGGGGCTCCCTTCGGTCTCCCCTTCCTACGAATCCTACGAAACAGCAGCGAGAACGACTATCACAACAAACAATTGATGGCAACAATTCGCCTCTCTCACCAGCTGAATTGCCAAAAAGCTCTACATCAGATCCGCAGCCAATATCGTCACTCGCTATACAAACTAACGGTAAACAGTTTCAATTACAACATCAACATGATCATCAACAAAACAAAAACAACAGCATCATCACCATCTAGTTCAAAAACCAGTTTCTGTTCCTGATAACCTTGGGAACAGTGTACAACCAAATTGATCTGAAAGGGCCATTACACACTGGTGCAATTTCACCCCGGGGTAACCCCGGGGTTTCCCTTACTCTAATTACACACTGGATGAATAATGCGGGGTAAAATTCTGTATACATGAACCAATTTTCATTGTAGTGGTACGACATACTCATTTTTTTGCATCTCGAAATTGAGAAGTTATGTGTATTAGTTTTACCCCGATGCTCAACCGCTTCAATACTGGATGAAGATTTCACCCCGTTTCTTACTTCACACTTCATCTCCCTCTTCCATAAAGTCGGTTTAACCCCGGGGTAATTGCACCAGTGTGTAATGGCCCAAAATGTTTATGCACTTTCTTTGATAAGCTCTTTATAAGATGATAAAAATAAACTTCTAAATAGTTAGAGAAATGCAAAGTGAAATGAATTTCTTCCACCAGGGTAGAAGAGAAAAATGTGTTGAAATAGTAAGTGTACCAAACGTAAACAAAGCAAAGCTCTTAAATGTGCTCTTCAAGTTTTTTCAAGGGTGCATGCGCAGATATTTCTGAAACCGATATTGAAAATTGCTACGTTAAAACTATAAAGAAAACCAACAATTCAGATCAAAGTGAATCAAATATCTTAGTGGTTAAATTTGTTTCTAAATTAAAAAAAAGAATGTTATAATCTATATAAATAAAAATGAAATGCTGTTCGTTGGTCATCGCATCACATGAGTACGGCTGGACGGATTTAGATCATTTTTTCATTAAAATGTTCGTAATAGTCCGAATAAGGTTTTTACGGAAAGAATAATTGGAAAAATCGCCCGGAAAATTGTAAAATTCGGAAAAAACAGAGTTTTTTTTCATGGGAAAAAATGTGTGTACCTATGTTTGTATGCTATGGACTCCGAAACCACGAAACCGATTGAACTCAAATTTTCAGCCAATTTTCGGTATTGGCTCTAAAGTGTTCCTATGAAGTTTGGTTGAAATCGGTCGATTACTTTAGTATTATAATACTTTAGTACAAAAAAAAAGCTCTTTTGTTAGTCGCAGCAAAGCACGTCGGGTACCATCGGTCCAGTAGTTTGCCGACTACTTTAGTATTATAGTACTTTACTACTAATTTTTTTTATATGCATATATATTTACGGCTGGACCACCTACCCACTGTTGGCCAGCACAAAACTGTTCTCTAATAGACTTAGCCCCAGGCGCCTGCCTGACAGTTGTTTTCTTTTTTGTTAGGCGAAGCAACGCTCACCGGGTACCCGCTACTGAAGAATAAATTTAGTAAAATAAAAGCTTAACCTCAAAAATTTTTGCTTGTGAAAAAAATAGTAAGATTTTTATAAATAATTCCTTAAATGGTGCAACAAGATATGCATCTTTTGAAAGCTGCACAGAAGGCCAAGAAAGAAAAAATGTATAAGTATGTTTGGGTTAAAAACGGGAGAGTACTCAAGCGAAAGAGCAATAACGATAACTTCAATGTTACCAACTCTTTTGAGGACCTTTTGGCACTACATCCAATATCCAGTAACAAATTTTCTAAACATTCTATCTGTCAACTGCATAAACGATGACTCATGATTTCGTTTTTAACCAAAAATAGTTACAGAATTTTCTTAATATTCACCTAAACATTAGAAGTATGCGTACAAATTTTGATAACTTTCTTGTGCATTTAAGTTCTTTTGTGAATAAGCCAGAGTTTATTTTCGTGTCGGAAAAATGGATTTATGAGGAAGAAAAGTGGGTTTTTGGTATTGCATGGTATGATTTTATATTTTGCTGTTATAATGAATATGCTTCTGGTGGTGTTGCCGCTTTTACAAAAAATACGATTAATGTGAAATAAAATACAAATATTTGGCGCAACAGCTCATTAAAGTGCCAGGGCCTAGCTCCTCGCAACCACTCATTGTGTGCGTTATATTTTTCACACGAATGGAAGGGACCTACAGTTTAATGCCAAATCCGAACGGCGATTTGAGAAGCTTTTTTGTGACAACAATACTCTCGGATGTTTGTCAGACGCTCGCGAGAGGTGGGACTGTGAAAAAACTTTTTGGTATTTTCTGGGATTCGAACTTGGAACCCCATGAGTAGTGATCCGACATACTAACCACTTACGCCACGGCGCCCACTAATGTGAATGCTTAGTGTTAAAGCTTACAGTTATAATTTGCATAGTTGTGATGTTCTAAAAGGTTAATGATAAAAAGTTAACATTATTTTCTATTTACAGATTTGATGAGTGTTTTATGAGGAATTAAAAAATCTGTTATCAAGTGAGTCACATAATACTAACTTACTTATATCCTTTAACCCCTCGGGGGGCATAGGGCGTCAACCACGTCTGCGCGCCATCGTGTTCGGAGTTCTGCAACGCGTTTGAGCTGCCTCCAACTCATTCCTAAAGAGCTCGATTCCTAGTCAACTGTTTTGCGCCACGTTTGCCTAGGGCGTCCCGCTATTCTGCCTGCCTGGGTGAGCGGATTCCACTGCATAGCGTATTTCGCAATGGAGTTGTCTTCGCGCCGTAGGGTGTGCCCAATCCATTGCCACTTTCTTCTTCGTATAGTAATGTTTATAGGTTCTTGGCCCGTTCTCAGATAAAGTTGTTCGTTAGAGATGCGGTTCGGCCAAAAAATCCTCAAGATGATTCTTAAGCATTTGTTTACAAAGACTTACAGCTTGCATGTGTTAATGGTGTCCACCTTCCAAGTACTGCACCCATAAAGCAGCACTGATTCTACGTTGGAGCGGAACAGTCGCAGCTTGGTTCTTAAGCTGATAACATTGCTTCTCCAGATTTTGGATAGCATTCCGAACGCAGCCTTAGCTTTCCCGATTCTGCTGCACACATCCAGCTCGGTGCCACCGCGATTTGCCGAGACGACACTTCTTAAATATAGAAAGTTATCAGCTTTCTCGACTTGCTTTCCGGCAATGTTAAGTTGAGCGCGGGTATTGAAAGTACTCAGGGCTTTTGTTTTGGCTGTGTTTATTTTCAGCCCCACTTTGTTTGCCTCAGCTTCTAGATTTTGGGCCATCAAATGAAGATCCATTATCCGATGTGAAAGTAGACAAACATCGTCAGCGTAATCTAGGTGTTTAAGGTAAGATATCATAGTCCAACGAATTCCAAAATTAGCTTCTGTCAATGCTGCACGGAGTACATCGCTGATAACCACCAAGAACAATAGGGGGACAGTATGCGCCCTTGACGTAATCCACTTTGGACTTCAAATTCCTCCGACACCTTACCATTGTGCACGACGTAACACTTGCCGGCCTCATATGTAGCCTTGATAATAACTATAAGCTTTACTGGAATGCCTTTCCTGCGCAAGGCCAACCAGATAGCATCTCGATTCAAACTGTCGAAAGCCTTCTCGAAGTTGATAAACAGTAAATGTAGCGGAGACCTTTACTCAACGTATTGTTCGATTACGATCCGTAAGGTGTTTATGTGGTCGATGCAGGAGGATCCAGTGCGAAAGCCTGCCTGTTCGACATCGAGAGTTGAATCCAAATGTTCTTTAATTCGTTCTAGAATTATTCTAGCTATTATTTCGGCTCGCCATGGCATAAGTGGGCGTCATGGCGTAAGTGATTAGTGTGTCGGATCACTACGCATGAGGTTCCAAGTTCGAATCCCAGAAAACACCAAAAAGTTTTTTCACGGTCCCACCTCTCGCGAGCGTCTGACAAACATCCGAGAGTATTGTAGTCACGAAAAAGCTTCTCAAATCGCCGTTCGGATTCGGCACCTAACTGTAGGTCCCTTCCATTCGTGTGAAAAATATAACGCACACAACATGAGTGGTTGCGAGAAGATAGGCCCTGGCACTTGAAAGAGCTGTTGTGCCAAATATTTTTTTTTTTCTTTTTATTATTTTGGCTACAGCTGGAAGAACACGTATACCAAGTTTCCCTTCTTTGGAAGATTAATGATCATCCCCCTTTTCCACTCCTGTGGAAATTGTTCACTATCCCAAGCTCTCCGCATTAGCGGATGCAGCAAATCTGCGGATGTATTTGGCGCCGCTTGAAATAGATCGGCAGGGATGCCATCAATACCCACCGCTTTGTTCTTCTTGAGGGACTTGATTGCTGTTATTATTTCAGTTTTACTGGGAGGTACGGTGCGAATTCGGGAATTTGTTGCTTCGAATTGCTTATTCGAATTCAAGATCATACCGCCGTCATCTAAGTGATTTAGCACTGTAGCAAAATGTTCTCTCCATCTAGTGAGCTGATCCTCATCCGTAATCAGAAGGTTACCGTCTAGACTCTTCACTGGATGTTGTTTGAAGTTTCCACTACCAATGAGCTCCTTAGTGATGTTGTAAACAATCCTACTGTCGCACCTACTCGCTGCTTCTTCAGCCCTTGAGGCCAGTGAGTTGACATATTGACGTTTGTCACGTCTCACACTACGCTGCACTTCTTTCTTCTTCGCATGGTATTGGGCTTCAAGCTCGGTTCTCTCTACTGCTGAGGCCGCTGCAATCCGAGCCTTGATTGCTGTACGCTCATCGATCCGTCTCCAGGTGTCTGTAGAAAGCCATGTGCGGTGGTGTTACTGCTTTTTACCGACATAAGTGCGTGCCCCAGTCGCAAAAGCATTTTTCACACTACTCCAGTGGTCATCCATGTTCTCTATGTTGCTGATTGCTTCTGCTTCTAAGGCAAAATGGTCCCTGAACTGTTGAGCCTGTCGATATTAAACCTGGTGATGTTAAGCAGGTTTGAGCGGTTGCTGTTGACGGATGCAGTACGAAGGCGTAAATGAGCTACCATAAGATGGTGATCTCGTTCTAGCTCGACGTCAGCTCCACGTCTGTTTCGGACGTCCAGGAGACAATTTCTAAAGCGGCGACTGATCGCAATGTGGTCGATCTGGTTGGATGTTCATTGCCTATTAGTAGAGACCCAACTGATCTTATGGCAGGTGTTATGCTTAAACAGCGTACCTCCGATGACTAGGCGGTTGGTATTGCAGAAGTCCACAAACCGCTCACCATTGTCATTACGGTCTCCCACGCCGTGGGAGTCCTATGTACCCTGGTTTAGAAGTTATGAAATGCCTAAAAAGGTTAAAAAAATTTCTGACCATAAACTAAAAGTTTTTTTTCATTTTTTTTTGTTTTTCCTAATTTTCTTACATGTGTTTAATTATTTTACGTACTTGGTTTTGTACACTTAAATTTCTTTATATATTTTTTTAAATAATTTGCACTCATATTTCGCATAAAAAAAATTGTACATGCGCACTCACCGAAGATCAGCTACAAAGTGATCACTAGCAATACTTTCAATAAAATAATCGAAAAAAAATGGTACAGCAAACTTGCACAACATATCAACCTATTCTAAAAAAAAAGTCGTTAGAGAATAAATTAAAATTACGCGACTTAGAAGCTAAAACATACAACGTTGCCTATAGGCAACATTTGGCATGAGTAACCCTCTCAGCAATAAAATTAAAGAGAAGAACAAACTTCACAAGAAAAAAAGTCAAAAATCCAAATAATATAAGAATCTGTACTGCCTATAAACAATTATGTAAGGATATTTCTAAAGACGTAGTGTAGTGTAAAATCTATACATGTCCTAGCCATCTCAGACGTCCAATACGCAGTTTTTTGACTAGGTCGATTTCGCTGAACAGCTCGTACAGTTTGTTAGTGAACCTTTTCCTCCAGAACCCGTCAACGCAAATGGGGCCGAATATCATAAGAATCTCTTTGCTTTCACTATTTTGTAAGATATTTGAAAAAGCTATAAAGAACAGAATGATAAAATATTTAGAGAAAATCAAATTTTTTAGTGAGTCTCAATTTGGCTTTCGTACTGGTTTTTCAACTGAAGGAGAGCCCTCTTTAATTTCTCTTCAAATATTTATAATAGTTTCAATAGTAGGAATTTAACTGCAGCACTATTTATCGACATTACAAAAGCTTCTGATACCGTCGATCATCAAATACTTTTGGACAAACTGTACAAATGTGGTTTTTGGTGGAGTAAAGCATAATTGGTTCTGTTCATATTTATTTGGCAGAGGGCAAAGGGTAAAAGTTAATGAGCAACTAAGTTCCAATAGCATTATATCTATGGGAGTTTCCCAAGGTTCTGTGCTTGGTCCGATACTTTTTTTAATTTTCATTAACTCACTTTTTCCATAAAAATACGGAAGCAAAGTTAATGCGTTCGCTGATGATATGGCATGTGCGTTTCACAGTGACTCTGTTCTAAACCTTTCCGCTGACATAATCATGACCTGAGAGTCTTAAGTCATTGGTTCCTAATATTATGTTTTTTAACGTGTGTGGTAAGGAATTTGGCTATGGAACTTCCTTTTTTCATTGTCCTAACCGCAACAAATATAAGCACAGTAATTATATTTGCAATTCGGAAGCTATCTCGCATACATTTTTTGACTCGCGTACATGCTCTGATAAATGTTTTAACAGCGAGAGTGTCAAGTCATTTCAGTATCTAGGACTGCTTGACTGGATGATGAGTTGGTCTATTCATACCGATGCACTAAAGAAGTATCTTATGGCTGTCACAAGGCAAATGTACCTTTTAAAATCGTATTGCTCACGAGTTCTCCTTAAGTGTATTTATTATAGTGTAGTGCTTTCTAAGTTTGAATATGGCATAGTTTCCTGGGGTAGTACACATAATAACAAAATCCACCCGCTTTTAATTTCTCAGAAACACGTTAAACGTTTTATTTGTAGTAAAAGTCGGAGATATAATAGTTTAATACTTTTCCGAAACCTTAAAGTTCTACATCTAAATCACTTGTATTTTTTCGAATTTTTAAAAATATTTTTCACCAGATCGGGCTATCTTTTGAACAGGTACTCTTCTAGTTATAGCCTTAGAGTAAATAATCAAAACCTTACTTTAGCACTTCATCACAATTTGCACATTTTTTAAATTTCTTGGTTACGTCAATTGCTACGAGACCTAGAGTACCTTATAGCATTAGAAGTAGGTTAGGTTAGGTTAGGTTGGCTGTCAACACGAGAGTGCAGACTCACTTAGACCAGTGTCCTTTGTAACCATGGATCAAACCATTAGGCCACTCTCCACTAACAAAACCAACCGGAGCTTTTGATAAAGCGATGGATGCTCATGACGTCTAGGGACGCCAGATCGCCGAGGTCGTCAAGGAAGGGGGACCCCAGATGGAGCATTCTTTTATGCGACAAGCCTGGACATGTGCATAGGAGGTGAAGGATGGTTTCCTCCTCTTCCCCGTCCCTACAGCTTCTGCAGAAGTCGTTGGAGAAGAGATATGGCGTGTTGGCCTATAAGACAGTGTCCAGTGAGAACACCGACAACGCAGCTGATTTGTGTACGCTTTAACTTGATCAGATTGGCACTACGTTTTTGATCCAGCTTAGGCCAGATCTGTCTCGAAATGTGGCACGTTGAGCGGTTTACGCATCTGAGGTTGGTCGTCCTAATAGCGTTCAGCTTTAGTAGATACTTACATGTAGCGAGGGGCATACCAAGGGCTTGCCTGTCAGGCAAAATTCTTAGAGTGGTACCCTGTCTGGCGAGGTCGTCAGCCCTGCAGTTACCTGGAATGTCCCTGGGGCCCGGCACCCAGCATAGGTGAATATTGAACTGCTCTGACATCTCCATAAGAGACAGACGACAGTTTAAAGCGGCCATTGAAGTGAAGGAGAACGATTCCAGGGACTTGATTGCCGCTTGGCTGTCAGTGAAAATGCTAATATCCCTGACAGATAATACATTTCATATCAGCCAGGACAGGGCTTCTTTAATCGCCATGATTTCCGCCTGGAAAACGCTACAATGATCAGGGAGGCCGAAAGAGATGCTCAGATTGAGCTGCTCAGATTAGGCTGTTTTAGGTTGCGCCAGGGAGGTGTAATCTTCATAGACACTAATAGCCCGAGTGCTACTAGCATGCACGATTCGCAAACCTGAGTAATCGATTCCAGGAATACGCCTACGTACTAAACACACACCCTACACACTTCAACCACTCTCCCCGCGGGACTGCCGTTAGGTATTACTTCGCGTGGCTGGTTAGCAATTTATGCTGTACTTTCTGCTTCTCGATGTATTCTTTCTTGAATTCGAAGCTGCATTTGCACGTGCGTAATAAACGCGCAAATTTCCATCCATTTTTCCTCAGATAGTACCATATGATCTGTGAGGAATGGGGGACTGGGAAGTTCGTTTCTCCAGTTTTCAAATCGCCTACAGTAGAAGACGGCATGCTCCGTATCTTCCTCCTGGTCTGGACATTCTGGACACAATGGAGAGCTATCGTGTCCAAACCGGTAAAGATATTTGCGATAACCTCCATGGCCAGACAGGAACTACGTGAGGTGGTAGGTGCAGTTCCCATGTGCTCGGTTTATCCAAATGTCGATGGTGGGGATTAATTTATAGGTCCATCTGCCTTTAACCGCATTATCCCATCGATCTTGCCCCACAGCTCTTGAAGCTGCTTTTTCTTCTTCTATAACCTTTCTTCTTTCGCTAGCCTCTTGATGGCTCGAGCCTCTCCGATTGTAGATTCTCTGCATCTCGTTCGCGAGGATGTCGATCGGAACCATTCCTGCTATGACAAAGGCTGCTTCGTCAGACATAGTTCTAAAACCACTGATGGTCCTTATAGCGCAGAGTCTGTAGGCTGATGTAAGTTTCCTCCTTGTTTCTTTGGTCGCGAGAGCCCCCGCCCAAACCGGAGCCGCATAAAGAAGGACTGAGCTGACAACTCTGGATAGTAGGATCCTCCTAGCGTATCCAGGTCCTCCAATGTTGGGCATTATCCTTGAGAGTGCTACCTGAAGTCGTGACGCTTTTTGCTCGAATAATCAACATGCTGTTTAAACCGCAGTCTATTGTCGAGCATTACTCCTAGGTATTTGATTGCTTCTTGGATCTGATGATCATATATTCCACAGATTTCCGACTGGGTTATTAGTACAGCTTCAGTTTTGTGGTCAGCTAATTCTAAACCGGCGGATCCTAGCCAGCTTTTGATTTGACTGATTGCCACATTTGTAGCTGATTCTACTTCACTGATTTGTTTTTCTACTGTAACAACAGCGATGTCGTCAGCAAATCCAATTATATTCATTTTAGGTGGCAGTGGTAGTCGTAAAACTCCGTCGTACATTATGTTGCATAGTAATGGGCCCAGCACCGATCCTTACGGGACCCCAGCTGTAACATCGTAGTACTTCACTCCTTCGTCGGTATCATACCTCAATTTCCTGTTGGTAAAGTAGCTCGCCATTATCTGCAGCCAGTAAGATGGTGTATCCATCCTAGCAAGAGATCTTCTTATAGTGGGCCAGTCTGCCGAATTAAATGCGTTTTTGACATCTAGCGTCACTACTGCGGAGTATTCCTTGGTACCGTATCGCCATCTTTCACCTTCAATTGCTTCCGCTGCTATATTAACTACAGCTTTAATGGCGTCAATTGTTGAGCGAGACTTTCGGAATCCGAATTGGTGGTTGGACAACGCCCCTTTCTCCTCCGCTATTGTGAGCAATCTGTTGTAAATGATTCGCTCCAGGATCTTTCCCATTGTGTCCAGTAGGCATATCGGGCGATACGACGATGGGTCTCCTGAGGGTTTGTTTCCTTTTGGCAATAAAACGAGGTGTTGCAGTTTCCATTGCTTAGGGAAAATTCCTTCTTCTAGGCACTTTTGCATTGTTGCAATAAAGGTGTCTGGCCTTTTTTGAACAATGGCTCTCACTGCTTTGTTAGGGATGCCGTCAGGTCCGGGCGTCTTGTTGTCACCTATCTTTCTGGATGCCATTGTCAATTCCTCTGTTGTAATCACTGGAATTACCTCTGTAAAGTTTTCTCTGGTGATTGCGCACATAGTAGATGGTCTCCTTGGAAAAAGATGTTCCACTATTGACTTCAGCATTATCGGGCATGTTATCTGCGGGGAGTTGCTGCCCTTAAGCTTTCTCATCACCATCCTATACGCCGTGCCCCAAGGGTCTACGTTAGCTTCACCGCAGAGCTGCCTGAAACATCTTGCTTTGCTCTCTTTGATAACTCTGCTTAACTGTTTTCACGCCAGCTTAAAGGACGATAGATACTCCTGAAAGTTGGGTGTGTTTCGCGATCTTTGTACTTTGCGTCTTGCCCGTAGACAATCTGCTCTACGTACCCTGATCTCGTCGTTCCACCAGTAGCAAGGCAGGCGTCTTCTACTTGGGGCCCTCCTGGGCATTGATGCATCGCACGCCATGTTGATGGACTGGGTGAGGTGGCGAGCTGAATTTTCTGCCGATCCTTGGACTAGCGTGAAGGTGTCAACCACTTCCGCGAATGTATCTTTGTCGAAGAGCTTATCCTGCCATTTCGGACCAGTCGATCGCGGGCGGTGAGTGCTTCTGGCGTTACCGATGTCAATTATAACAGCTTTTTTGGTCGCCATATAGTAGTATAGGCCTGATAACGGACACGTATGTCCAATGAGTGATATGAGGTTTAATACCCCAGCTCCTACCTATAGCCTTTTAACAGGAATAGAGAGCTACATTAGCTTTCTTGACGCGCTTTAGTAGATTGGCCTTCCAGTTTAATTTCCTATCCAAAATTCAGTCTAGCCGGAGCTTTTACCTGCGTATGACGTCTCGGTCCATTGACTTCTCTCACTGTAATTAGATCTTAAAAAACAAAATAAAAATTACCAAACGCGAAAGATCTCCAGATACCGAGGACAAACGTTTGTCCTCGGGGAAAAGGTTTCGAAGTAAAATCGATATGAGTGCACGTAAGAAAGATTCCAGGACTAATTACTGGAGTCCCTTGCAATGTCTTCCGGATAATGACAGTGACACCGACGATATGGACGAAGAAATTGCGCCAAGTGAATCGGTTAAAAAAATCTCCGTGCCCCCAATAAAGTTATTACTTAAAACCAATGACTATATTCATAATTTAATGAGCACCTTAAATGTTGTGGATTATTCCATAAAAAAGTTATCCATTGGAATTAAAATTGCTTGTGACTCTATGGATTCATATAAAAAAGTGATATCTAAATTAAAAGAAGAAAACTGTCAATTTTTCACGCACGATTTGAATAGCGAAAAAGCTTTTAAAGTAATTCTTCATGGTATGAGTGAAATGGACGTAAATACATTAAAAGATACTTTAAATAATCTTGGACTCAAGTGAAAGAAGTTAAAAAAATTATTAAAAAATACGATCAATACGTTGATTATCTATATTTAATTTATTTAGAAAGTGGTTCCATAAAATTACATGAGCTACGTACAAAATTTCGTTCTATCATGCATACCCAAGTCAATTGGAGTTATCAAAGAAAACTGAGAGGTAAACTGACGCAATGTCACAATTGCCAAATGTTTGGGCATGGCGAGAGGAATTGTCACGTAAAATCGTACTGCACTTTCTGTGCTGGTCCACACAAGTCTACCGAATGCGTTAATACTTCCGCCAATAAGTGTGCAAACTGCAGCGGTAATCACAAAGCAACCGACGTGACCTGTGTTAGTAGAGCGAAATATTTAGAAATGAGAGAGAGATCTTCAAATAAGTATCCCCGCGCTTCACCAAAAGCTGCTTACTCCCACGCTCCCAGTCACTCAGCTAGTAAAACGGTTTCTTTCGGCTCAATGACTGATTTCCCTTCGCTACCACAAAGGTCCACCGTGAAGTCTAATACATGTAGCAGCACTCAACCAGCGAAAGTTTGGGAGAACTTCTCTCCAACAAGTTCGAATGCAACCAACTGCAACGCATCCACCATCAACAACAGTACACTATTTTCTATGGAAGAACTAAACTCCTTGGTTATGGAAATGATAACGAAATTAAGTTCCTGTAAATCCAAAATTGAACAATTTAATGCTATCGCACATTTAGCTACCAAATTCTTATATTCTAATAATGTTAAGTAATATGGTAGATAGATATATGAAAGTAATTACTTGGAATGCAAGAGGTATTCGAAACAAATATCTAGAATTCATAGACTTTTTAAATCGTAACGGCGTTGATGTTGCTTTAGTTACGGAATCTTGGCTCAATCACGATATTAAACTACCCACTTCCATCTACAAGTGCTATCGAGTTGATAGAAACGGTAGACGAGGCGGAAGCGTAGCA
This sequence comes from Brachypalpus laphriformis, assembly GCA_945910035.1. Classification (NCBI taxonomy): domain Eukaryota; kingdom Metazoa; phylum Arthropoda; class Insecta; order Diptera; family Syrphidae; genus Brachypalpus; species Brachypalpus laphriformis. The sequence goes on from OX246754.1 coordinate 288,819,617, forward strand.
ATTTTTGTAAAGAAATCTATTCAGCATTCGCTTTTACGGGCGCCGTGGCGTAAGTGGTTAGTGTGTCGGATCACTACGCATGAGGTTCCAAGTTCGAATCCCAGAAAACACCAAAAAGTTTTTTCACGGTCCCACCTCTCGCGAGCGTCTGACAAACATCCTAGAGTATTGATGTCACGAAAAAGCTTCTCAAATCCCCGTTCGGATTCGGCATTAAACTGTAGGTCCCTTCCATTCGTGTGAAAAATATAACGCACACAACATGAGTGGTTGCGAGAAGCTAGGCCCTGGCACTTTAAAGAGCTGTTGCGCCAAATATTTGTATTTGTATTCGCTTTTACCTAGTGTGCAAACACGCTATGTGGAAAATGTCGGGATAGAGGTGAAACTAAGGAATCAGAGGGTAATTAAAATGTATGCCGTTTACTTTAATGGTAAAGGTTTATCCGTAGAAAGAAGACTAGGCTTGAAAAATGACCTTAGAAAATTATTTACTATTAGGGAGGACTTTTTAATTGGTGGAGACCTCAATTGTAGACATAGGGATTGGGGTTGCAATCGGGCAAATGCGTTTGGAAATTTACTTGCAGGCCTTTGTATTAGGTTACCAATATCTGTTTTGTTCCCTCCTAGTCCTACATATGTTCCAGCTTGTTCTCGTGGAAGTCCTTCTGTTCTTGATCTGTTTTTTAACAATACTTCTAGTTAAATATGTCAGCCAATATCCTTGAATGAGCTCAGCTCTGATCACAATCCTGTATTCTGCAGGCTTCTTTGGTCAGGGGAGAAAAAAGTGCAATATTTTCTAGATTTCAAAAATGCAAATTGGGCGCGTTTCCGATCGGAAGTTAACAATTTCGTTCGGAACATTCCCGTAAATCTGGAAAACATATCTACTAAAGAGGATGTTGACTTCGTTCTTGAACATTGTACAAATTCTATATTAAACTCGGCTGTTGCATGTATCCCGAAAGTTAAAAAGAAGAATATTGGTACAAGAATTCCCTTGCAAGTCTTAGAACTTATTAGAATTCGGAACGCACATAGACGTTATTGGCAAAGGTATCGACAACCATTTTTTCGAAATCAGGTTTATAACTTGAATAAATTGATTTCCAAACTCCTTGACCAGCATCGCAGTAAAGAGTGGAATAAAAAACTGAGTACTCTAGATAAAAGTGCAAAACCCTTTTGGAATATTGTTAGAGTAGTAAAAAGTAAGACTAGACAAATGCCTTTTCTAAAATCTTCCAATAGTACACTCTTCACAGGTCTTGCGAAAGCTAAAGAGCTGGCGTTTACATTTAGTAAGAACCACGCAGTATCTCAGAATTTAGGGAACTCTATTACAACTAATCTTGTAATGGATACTGTTTAGGTTTTAAACTCGGGCTCAGTTGAATCTCCCTCTAGTGCTTTTGTGCGGGTGGAGGACGTAGGGCACATTATTAGCGGTTTGCTAGTTAAAAAACAGGGGGGCTTGACAATATAAGAAATATATATCTCAAACATCTACCTAAATCTGGGTTGAAATTGTTGGCGCTCATTTTAAATGCCTGTATCAAGGTGCAGTATTTTCCTCATGCTTGGAAAAAAGCGAAAGTTGTGCCAATTTTAAAACCAGGAAAAAATCCAGAAAGCCCCGAAAGCTAAAGGCCAATAAGCTTGTTAAGCTCGATTAGCAAAGTCTACGAAAAGGTTATTAAGGAACAGATGCTCAAAATTAATTTTAGGCGCCACCATAGCACCTCGCACCAAGTACTCAGGATCTGCAATAACATTAAAGCCAACCGGGAATTAGGAAAATCCACCGGAATGCTATTACTAGATATAGAAAAAGCTTTTGACTCCGTTTGGCACAATGGCCTTCTGCACAAACTGGTCAACTATAATTTCCCCCCATATCTATGTAAAATAATTCAAAGTTTCTTGTCAAACCGTTGTTTTAGTGTCTACGTTAATAATACCGCGTCCGACTTAGTGTATTTTCAAGCAGGTGTGCCACAGGGGTCCTTTCTTGGACCCGTACTATACAATTTATATACAGCTGAAAAGTATTACACGAAGTGGAAAATTAAATTGAATGCGGCCAAGATGCAAGCTATCTATTTCACAAGAAAAAGAAAGCTTTGCAATCTGCCTAGCAATGTAATAAGATTTGTCGGAGCTGATATAGTATGGGCACCTTTTGTTAAATACTTGGGTATACATCTTGACACCAAGTTAACCTTCCAAGTACATATCAAACAAACCCTGAAGAAAATCAATATTGCTATAAAAATGTTATACCCGTTTATTAACAAAAATTCTTCTTTGTCTAATGATAATAAAATAATAATTCATAAGGTCATTTTTCAAGCCATTCTTCTATATGGTTGCCAAGTTTGGGGCACTTGTGCAAAATGTCACATTAGCAAGCTTCAAATATGTCAAAATAAATTGCTAAAAATGATGCTAAATCTTCCTTGACATTACTCCACTTCAGATTTGCACAATAGAGCGAATGTTGGAATGATTGCAGACAGAATCCAAGAGCTTTCAAACACAATTTTAATTAATTGTAATCTTTCAGATAATCCTCTTGTTAATCAATCAAATGTTTAGATTCTTCACTTTAATTCTATTACCTTGTTTCGTTACTTTTTTAATTTTTCAGTAAATTATTCCTTTATTTATTTAACATTTGTATCTATGTATTTATAACTATATTTCCTGGTATCTATCTAGTATTTATTTATTTATATGAAATTCCTCATTTGTTTTGTATATTTATTTATTCTATGTTTATTTATTTATTTGTATGCATATTTATTTATTATTTATTTAATTATCTATTTATATAATTATTTATTTATTTCATTTATTTATTTATATACTTATTTATTTATTCATATATATTTATGTACTTGTTTCTATTATATTAATATTTACTTATTTATTTATTTATTTATTCATTTATTTATTTATTTATTTATTTATATATTTATTTATTTATTTATTTATTTATTTACTGATTAATTTATTTATTTATTATTCATCTACTAACTGTTTTGGATTTATTTATTTATTATTTTATTATTATTACTTCTTTTTTTTCTGTGATAATATTACGTTTTATATTGAAAACAAATATTACATTATTATAACTACTTCTTTTTTTTTTTTCTCTTAAATTTGAGGTTTTTTTTGCATTTTCCTCCAAAAATTGTATATTTATAAATGACTTTTAAAATTGTTTAAATAATGTTTCAGTAGAAAGATAAAATGTATCATATCTCTGAATAATTGTAAAATGTGTGGTAGCAAATGTAAATTATATTGCGAAATAAAGTATATCTATCTATCTATCTATCCAAAATAAGACCCAGATATTTTGTGTTTTCACAAAAGGTGAGACTGATGCGATTTATCATAGGAGGGTTTATGAGGGGAACTTTATATTTCCTCGTGAAGAGAACGAGTTCCGTTTTTTGGGGGTTAACCCCCAGTCCACATTTGTAGGCCCATTTGATTAGCCGAAGGAGAGCATATTGGAGGTTTTCCCTGAGAATGTCCGGGTGTTTACCGGAGGCAGCAATAGCAATGTCATCAGCATAGGCGATCACTCTACAACCTGACATATCCAGGTCCTTCAGTAGCTCATAAGCTTCCAGGTTCCACAGAAGAGGTGACAAGACTCCACCTTGAGGTGTACCGCAGCGAGCAATTCTTCTGGCCGATGCTCCGCCCAGTTGTGTGTTAATAATCCTGCATGTAAACAATTGATTGATCAACACTCTGAGCGAAGTATCCACTTTCAGATTTGCAAGTGCGTCGGTATTCGCCTTTGATTTGACATTGCTAAAAGATCCCTCAATGTAAAGGAAAGCCACCATGGTGTATTCTTTGATGCTCAAGGATTTTTCGATGGTGCGCACAAGCAAATGTAAGGCTGTCTCAACAGATTTACCTTTGCACTACGCATGTTGGGACGGCGAGAGCAAAGCTGGGCTAGTACTTTGCCGAAGATGGATACCAATTAACCTTTCTAAAGTTTTAAGCAGAAAGGACGACAGACTGATAGGTCGGAGATCCTTTGGTTACACATGCGAGCTCTTTCCTACCTTAGGTATGGATATGACTTCAACCTCGGTCCAAAGTTCGGGAGCATTCGATTTATAAAGGGCCAACTACAATAGTCGGAAGCATTCGGAAGCTATTGTCACAATTATTCATTAAATTTTCTTCCAAACTGTCAATTGCTCAAGTGGCGCATAATAGTCGGAAGCAATTGGAAGCAACTGTCAAATAAGTTTGCCTGTCATTTAAGCTATTGTGTTGCTTTGTAGTACTTTACTACATACTTGGTCGTCTGACAACATCCTGAAAGCTCTACGTACTCTCTGTTTACATACTATGTAGTAGTGGTACACTTAGTTTAACTGCCTTGCCGTACTTGATGAAAAAAGCCTTCTGCTTTATTTAAGTTGCCCGACGTTAGTCCTTTATAACCCTGGGATATGACATGTGTCCTAACGGAGGTGTTGGGGCCCACAAAGTGGTGCAAAATAGTCGAATATATACTCACCTGCATCTTGCGATAGTGTCGCAACTTAGCATAATTTCCTATATCCTTATTTCGACGAATTCCATCACGACAAATATGCACTCTTATTGACATAGAAAATATGTTCTAAGTGGATTTCAATGATTTCAGAACAAATCGCTTACATAGCTTTCTGCTGTCATCAGTCTACTTCAAGCAGAAAATAATAATATTTTTTTTTATTATTGTGAAAGAAAGAAGAAAGTAAATTGGAAAACGAACAATTTTTTACCATGACTCTGTTTGAACATTTCAACACTTCCAATCAAACGAGTCCACGGTTCGAAAGACATGAGAACTTCATTATCGAATTACAACCGGTTTGATAGTAAATACATTCCCTAAAATATATTCTAATTGTAATAATCTTTTATAGCCAGGTTGTGCACTAGCTCAAACTTTCAATTACATGGAGCGTTGTTCATTTGTAATGAAGACTGAAGATTGCCGAGAGAATGTCAAGATATTCGACTATACAGATATTTACTACTGTATTCTTGCTCCGGACAATGGGTTAGCAGAATTTGGTGCTATTCTGCTGGTTTTATTTATCGGTTATATAGCTATGAGCTTTGTGCAAACTATAGCAGAGGAATTGTAATTTTAAATTGCATGCTGCATGCCTATATAATATAAGTTCTATTCAAAACAGCTTCTGTCCACCACTTCAAGTGATCACACTCAAGATGGGAATAAGTGAGAACTTGGCAGGGATCACTCTATTGGCCTTTGGAAACAGTGCACCCGATTTAGTTGGTAGTTTGAGCCGCAGCAGCGAAAGAGTGGGTACGGTTTACTCGGACAACCTGGGATCCGCTATGTTCATTACTACCTTCATATCTGGCATTATTATAGCAATGAAACCATTTCAAGTAGAAGCGACTTCCTTCGTTCGAGATATTGCGTTCTACATATTAGCTATCACTTATATTAATTTGGCTATCAAAAGTAACAAAGGTGTTACTATGGAGGAGGGTATAGGTTTGTTTGCTGTTTCTTATTATTGGGAAAGTTTAAAATCAAGATTTTTCAGTGATGCTGTGTTTGTATCCGGCCTATTTTATTATTATCATGGTGGACCACTATTTCCTAATGCAAACGTTAAAAAGTGAGTGCTGCTGTGACACTGAATCATTGTAATATAATCTTAGTTTTTTTAGGTTTAACAAATAAGAGCAGTGAAGGAACACTCTCAGGTAAGAGTAGAGATATAGATATACAATTATTTTAAAAATCTTGTGTACATTATGTTTAGTTGCAAATTCTCTTTACATTTCTTTTACATAGACCAACGTCATCTGTCAGCATTTTTATTTGGTATTACGAATCGGTATTTTTAAAGTGTATTGATATATTCTGTGGGTGGACGGGTCAGATAATTACTTGTTCACTTAAGTGGCACTACAGTTCGAGGTGTACTTGGGTCTCAACCTACAAGCATCTCTATTTAGCTCTCTCTTTAACTAATTGCCTCCAGTTGCGCACTCCAAGTAAGTCAAAGTCCCTTTGAACTTCTGCGCGCCACCTACGACCAGGAGGCCCTGTACTCCGTCATTTCTCTGGGTTAGATTCGAAAACTGTAGGGCAGGGCGGTGGTGTCCATTCGCAGTTTAATACGCAGTTTTTTTTACTAGATCGATGTTGCTTTTTTTTGTTTTTATTAATTGTTTATTTTTTTTACTTATATTATAATTTTTAGAAAGCTTATTCGAGACGGGCTCAACCACATCAAGCAGACATGTCTACATCTTCTTCTTCCTTTTATCAGCGAGGCTATGATCCGAAAACAAGGGATCACAGCCCTCCCACTTCACTGCATTTCTACTGATCCGCCTGTGGGGTTCGCTTATTTGACCTCAGAAAATATCGGCAGGCCTGCCGATTTTGGATCACTCGGTTACTGAGGCCAATGAAATGCCGATGTCGTCGCATTTGTCTGATCCAGGCGTTTATAGGCCTCCCTTTCCTACATCGCGATGTCTTTGGAACGTGCATAGATATTGCCTTTTTAACAGGGTTCAAATGATCTCTTCCTTGAACGTGGCAATACCAACTGAGCCGGTCGCGCCCTAATTTTTGTACGATGGTTTCCTTGATGTGAAAGCTTCCACGGATCTTCGAACTTCTTATTCGATCAAGCTTGGTCACTCCTGCTGTCATGCGAAGCATCTTCATCTCAGCTGCCGTTAATTTACTCTCATACTTTTTGTACATCGTCCAACATTGTGAACCGTATGTGAGCGCTGGACGTACAACTGCGGTGTAGAGCCTTCCTTTCAACTTAGGGGGCATTTTTCTGTCACAGAAGATAGCGGAATTTTCTCGCCACTTCATCCACCCTACGCTTACACGATGATTGATGTCGTCATCACAAGTTGCTTTGCTATTGATCATAGATCCCAGATATTTGAACTTTTCGAACTTGGGAAGCACTGTTCCATTCAAATAAATGTCTGGAATAGGCCTGAGTGGATCAGAGAACGGGCAGCACAAGTACTCTGTCTTTTTTGAACTAATGCGATACCCATTTCCCTCCAAAACGTCCACCCACACATCAAGTGCTCGTTGCAGGGATGTAGGATTCTCACTTATGATGGCTCCATCATCAGCAAAGAATAACTGATGTACCTTGGAGTCCATCACTTTACCTTCAAGCAGATAATCAAGGACTGTAATAAAGAGCAAAGGACTTAAAACGCTTCCCTGGTGCACCCCGACTTTGATTGGGAACTCTTCGGTTACTCCAGCGGGACATCTTACTCTTGTCTTTGCTCTTTCGTACATGTCCATGATCATCTGTACATAGGTTTCTGGAACCCCTCGATGTCTTAGCGCCACCCATATCAGATCTCGTGGTTGTCTGTCGAATGCCTTTTCAAAGTCAACCAATACAATATGCAAATCCCTTAAGGAATCACGATGTTTTTCCATTATGATCCTTATACTTTGGATTGCATCTGTGGTTGATTTACCCGAGACAAACCCACACTGATCATCAGATAGCCGTATTATTTTTCGCAGTCGGCCACCTAATACCCGCTCAACGATCTTCATGGTGTGTGACATCAGCTTGATCGAACGGTAGTTATCACAGTTTCGCGTATCACCCTTCCCTTTGTATACAGGGAGGAGGTAACTTTCCCTCCATTGATTCGGCATTGGATCACCTCTCACGAATTTGGAGATAAGAATTCTGAGCCATCTGAACCCGATGTCTCCCATCTTTTTCCAGAACTCAGAGGGTATTTCGTCTGGCCCAACCGCTTTTCGTTTTTTGGAGTATTTGACCGCCTCACTAACTTCTTCGACTGTAATGTCGGGTATTTCTTTACAGTTAGGGGTGGCTCTTGGAAAGTATAGCCGGGGAAACTGTTCATTTAAAAGCTCTTCACAATACTGTCGCCACCTCTGCAGAATTGTGTCGTCATCCACAAGAAGCTGGCCATGAGCATTGCTAATGAACTTTGGCGAACGAATCTCCTGAGCATTGTTCCTTCTTTGGGCGGCTATTTTGAAGATAGTGGCGCTCTTGTTCATATTGTGTCTTCGCAGCTCCTGGATAGCCTGGTTTGCATCAGCAACGGGGGAAAATATTTTCTCCAGCTCCCGATACAGGCCCTCCGTACTCTCTGCTTGAAGCTGGGCGCACTTCTTCTTCGCTTTTTTCTTGCAGCATCTGTATTCCATTTCGAGGCGAGCTTTTTCGTCATTATTATTAGAGGGGCACTTTGACCAAGCTTTGAAAGCCGCTTTCTTCTCATTTATCACTTTCTTAGCTTCATCACTCCACCACCATGTTTCTTTGGCGTGTTGATGGTGGCCTTTTGAAGCTCCTAGCAGTGATTTGGCCTTATTTAAGCAAGTTCGCTGTAGGGAATCCCACATATTTTGTGCTCTGCACTCTTCATCCTCAGCTCCGTTGATGGTGTGAGAGAGGTAATTTTTCATTACGAAAACAAAAGCTTCGCCTTTTTCTTTGTCCAGATTGTACCACTTGATTTTCTCAGAGACCCTTGTTTGTTTGCTTTTCTTCGGTGTTTTCATAAAAATTTCTGTTAGCAAGAGACGGTGTTGCCGAGCGATTGCCTCTCCCAGGAACACTTTGCAATCTTTTACCCGGAAATGAAATGAAACTGCCTACCAAATGGTAGTCAATCTGAGTTTCATCTCCACCACTGCTGTAAGTGATCAGGTGTCGGCTTTGTTTGATGAACATGGTATTTAACACGATAAGACCATGTGATTTGCACATGCTTAGGATGTCTTCACCAGGAAGGTTCCTGGTGCCATATCCTAGTCCTCCATGGCAGTCTTCATAGTCTTCGTTTGATTTCCCGACATGTCCATTCAAATCTCCTCCAACAAATAGAAATTCTTCCTTTGGGATGTTCTTAAGGAGATTGTGGAAATCTAGCCAAACTGCATCTTTATCTCTCTGATTGTACCCATCGTGGGGAGCATATGCACTGACAATATTCCACACCTCTCCTTGTATTACTAGTTTGAGAGACATCAAACGGTCGCTGGACTTCGAAATGCTCAAGACGTTACCAAGTACCTCTGCTGCAAGGATGATACCGATTCCGTTCTTAGACTTTTCCGTTCCGTAGGAGAACATCTTGTAATCTTTTGTCCTAACGTCCAAGAAACGCGCCCGATTTCCGATGTTTTTCCATTTCGTCTCTTGGACACACAAGATGTCCACCCGCCTTCTATTCATCATCTCTTCCAGCTCGTAACTTCGACCGGTCATGCTTCCAACGTTCCAACTCGCGACCCTCAAATTGCGTCCAAACTGTTTCATTATTTTGCTAGCTCCCGGAATCCGTATAGCTCTGACCCAAACATTTCTGCTCGGTCCAGGATCAGTACCATGCACAGCAGTGGTAGTGCCTGGCGGGGTAGTGCCTTTCCTTTTTGCAAGTATTACCATAATGATACAGTTTTGCAATACAATTTTTTGCACCATATTGCGATGGTGTTTGTTGTTTGACACGTGCATGCTCCTGTTTTAGTATTGTTTGATCTTTCTTTTATGACACCGGTGATCTCCAGTCGTGTCAACCCACGGACTCGCATGCACACTTGTGGGAGGGTTTTTAAGGTAGTATATGTGTCGCTAGGCTCACTTGGGTGTTATATTGCCTAGATCTGATTTGTCCCCTTAGTCGCCTTTTACGACAAGCGCTGGTTGTTGGGGGGGGCGCTGCAGTGATATTCTTAACCCGTCCCTGCACGGGGACATGTCTACATATCGTATTTATAACGCTATATAACTATTTTTCTTTCTATTTTAAGTGGATCAAGTTACGAGAGAAATAAGATACCAAATCATTCTTTTATAAGAAACTTCCGGGCATTGTCGGTTGCATCGATACAACCGCCGCACATAGGGGTACCTGCACCTAAAAGCTGGCCAAAAGTCGATTTTTCAAAATGAAAAGTTAAATATATTTTTTTCCTTGCGGTTGCTAAATACTCATGAAACAATGCACCGTAATCATTTTAATTTTGTGAGCACATGCTTGAACAGAGCACTACGTCGTCTGTTTCAAGCGACCATCCGAAGGTCAAAATTATCGATGACTTTTTGAAGACTAAGTGGGTCGATGGCCGTAATTTCAGTTTGGGTGTTATCTTTGAATTCAATTCATAATTGCCATAGACCGAGCTTTATTAATCAATAAGGTTGTATATTGATTTCGTAATAAATGTATATTTGGTTTAATGAAATCTTTCACACTAGTTGTTGGCTCACCCTTTATACATTTTGTCGTATATTTAGAAAATTCGATGTAGTAAACGAGAAGCTAGGCCCTGGCACTTTAAAGAGCTGTTGCGCCAAATATTTGTTTTTTTGATGTAGTAAACTATTTCTGATATTTTTCTGTTAATACTTATGCATGTACGATTCCAAAAATGTATAATTTATTTAACGGCAAAAATCGTGTTGACCAGTGTTATTTGGGATGTTACTTCTAGGGTAAAGGCGTGGCTGAATTATGAGTTTGTGTGCGGATCGATTCGAATGCTGCACTTGGGTTAGTGTATAAATGAGAATCAGAACCGAGTTCTTATTTTCAGTAGTATTCGGCTTCGATACTCATTTCAAGTAACGAATACTAAATACTGGATACTCACTTTTTGGACAGGCCTACACTACAGCGATTGCAATGTCGTCGGCGACCCCTATTATATACAAGGACCTCGGGATTCAAAGGCTGAGGACGTCATCATACATTAGGTTTCATCGTCGGTGTCGTAGTGCAGTATCCTACTTTTGAAATAGTCCACCATTATCTTCTGCATGTAGTCTGGTACTCTCTTTGCGCTAAGAACTCACGCTGCGCTGTTGAAGACGGTTTTAACATCAAGCGTTATGATTACGCAGTACTGTTTACGACCGCCTTTCCATCGTCTTCGTTCGATGGAGTTTTTCGCCGTATTCACGACTTCGTCGGTGGCGTCAACCGTAGAACGTGCCTTATGGAACCCATACTGGCAATCTGCGAGGCCACTTGCCTCATAGATTGCGCTCTCCAATCTATCACTTATGATGGGTTCCAGCATTTTCCCGACGGTGTCTAACATGCATAGATGCCTATACGATGAGAGATCCTGCTGTGGTTTATTACCTTTTGGTAAGAGGACCAGTCTTTGTTTCTCTCACTGGTCGGGAAATACTCCTTCCTTGAGGCAGGTATTGTAAATTTCTGCGAAGATCTAAGTGCGCCAATTGATTGCCACTTTAAAGGCAATATTGGCGATTCCATTAATATCAGGCGCTTTTGGGTCCTTGATTTCCTTTCGCGGTGACGAGGAGAATTGGAAATGCCTTCGTCGAACTCCCCCTCTCCGTTTGTGCCTCTATCTGTTGTTGTGGAAAAAGTACCATGACCACCTTTTTGACAAACACACGGGACGTGCGCGAGAGTTTTCGACCACCCTCTAACTTCGTCATAACCACTTGATAGGTTTTTCCCCATGGATTTTGATCAGCTTTGTTGCACAGTTTGACGAAGCTTCTCTTCTTACTGTCTTTAATTGCAGTTTCTTTGGTTTTTCGAGCAGTTATGAATCTCTCATAGAGTTCTGGTACTGGAGTGCTGGTACAATCGACGCACCTGTAATACTCTGCGCGCAGCCTGGCGATTTCATTGTTCCACTGGTATACAGGTGGATGCGTCATAGGCTATCGCCAATCCTTTTGTGAGCTGAATCGCCTTTTCGGCGGCTGATTCATAAAAGGATATACATATCTTCCAACAACTACTACTGACACGGCAACTCTTTCTAATCTTACGATCGTACCTTTCTAATCTTACGAGGACCTTGACAATCTGGTCAATACCCTAATATCGGCACTCAATGGTGCCATGTCCGAGGCGTGCCCACTCCGCAAACCTCTAAGTAAAAAGAAACCGCCTTAGTGGAATGCAAATCTCAGTACTCTTAGGAAAGACAGTAGGCTACTTTTTATTATTGCTAAAAGCTCCCGTGAGACTCACTGAGGAAGGAGCAACGACGATCCTGGAAACTCTTCTACGACAGCATCGAAGAGTCCTCGGAAGCTCCCAGGTTGCGGAAAATCCTCTCTAAAAGCCCTTCTATACCCAACTACCTTTTGCATCCGGATGGTCACTGGACCTCCTCTGCTGAGGAATACATTGACATCTTATTGGATACTCACTTTCCTGGTAGCTCCCCTGTTGCTGTATCGCAAGTGGAAAATCCCCCCTCTCAACGTTGCAGCAACTCCTCAGTCATGGTAACTACAGAAAAGATCCGATGGGCCATGCGCACTTTCAAACCCTTCAAGTCCCCAGAACCTGACGGCATTATTCCAGCTAAAATTCAGCAATGCGAGGACATTGTGCTTCCATCGCTTAAAGTCATCTTGTCGGGCTGTCTAAATCTGGTCTATATTCCCAAACTTTGGACCGAGGTTGAAGTCATATTGTGCCTAAGGCAGGAAAGAGCTCGCATGTGGAACCAAAGGATCTCCGACCAATCAAAGGATCTCGTTTTTTCTGCTTAAAACTTTAGAAAGGTTAATTGATATCCATCTTCGGCAATATGCTCTCCTTCGGCTCACCAAATGTGCCTCCAATTGTGGACTGGAGGTTAATCCCCATAAAACGGAACTCGTTCTCTTCACGAGGAAATATAAAGTTCCCTCATAAACCCGGCGATCCTCATAAACCCGGCGATCCTCATAAACCCGGCGATCCGCCGGACTCACCTAGCTGAGGTGCAAAGATCGGCATGCATTTGCATCAGTGGTGCACTGAGAACTACTCCCTCCGCCGCACTGGACATCTTGTTCAACCTACTACCTTTAAATATTTTCGGCAAACAGATGGCTGCCTGTGCGGCCATCCGCCTGAAAGCCTCCTCTCAGTGGTTTAGCTATCGCTTTGGCCACTCCTCGATCCTTGATCTTCTCAACTTCGAACATGAAGCACGGACTATACCCCGCTGATACTGAGATTTGACCGTAACTTCCGTACGAGCGTCCCTAACCGGGATGTATGGGACACTTCCCCCTCTGTCGATGGTAGTTCGGTTCACTTCTTTACAGATGGCTCTAAGACGAACGGTGGGGTGGGTTGTGATGTTTTCTCCGAACAATTCAATCCGAGCATCTTTTTCCGCCTCCCTGATCATTGTAACGTTTTCCAGGCGGAAATCATGGCGATTAAGGAAACTCTATCCTGGCTGAAATGTAATATATTATCTATCATGGATATTAGCATTTTAACTGACAGCCAAGCGGCAATCAAGTCCCTGGAATCGTTCTCCTTCACTTCAAAGGCCGCCTTAAACTGTCGTTCATCTCTTATGGAGATGACGGAGCAATTCAACATTCACCTATGCTGGGTGCCGGGCCACAGGGACATTCTACGAAAGTGCAGGGCTGACGACCTCGCCAGACAGGGTACCACTCTAGGGATTCTGTCTGACAGGCAAGCCCTGGGTATGCTATTTGTAAGTATTTACTAAACTGAACGCTTTTAGGACGACCAACCTTAGATGCGTAGACGGCTCAACGTGTCACATTTCGAGACAGATCTGGCCTAAGCTGGATCAAAAACGTAGTGCCAATCTGATTAAGTTAAAGCGAACACAAATCAGCTGCGTTGTCGGTGCTCTCGCTGGACACTGTCTTATAGGCCAACACGCCAAAATACTTGGTCTCTTCTCCAATGACTTCTGGAGAAGCTGTAGGGACGAGGAGGAGGAGGAAACCATCCTTCACCTCCTATGCACGTGTCCAGCCCTGTCGCATAAAATAATGTTCCATCATTCTTGAAGACCTCGGCGATATGGCGTCCTTAGACGTCATGAGCATCCATCGCTTTGTTAAAAGCTCCGGTTGGTTTTGTTAGTCCCTGAGTGGCCTAATGGTTTGATTCATGGTATCACAAAGGACCTTCACTGGTATAAGTGTGTCCACTCTCGTGTGGACCTAACCTAACCTAACGATCGAACGTCACCGAGAGACTCTTTCGTGTTAAGCACGAAAATGATTACTCTGACTTCAAGGAGATTGCGCCCAGAGTTCCACAAGGAAGTGGCCTTGGCCCACTTCTATATGCACTCTACAGTGTAAAGTCAACACGCGTGATATCCCGCAGAAAAGAACCTGCGTCGTCGCTACGTTTGCGGACGATACGACGATATTGACAACAGGTAATAATATTGAAGCAGCAACTGGAAAGCTTCAAATTGTTATAAATGAAGTCCACGCTTGGACGAATTTTTGACGTATTGTGCTGAACGAAAGCAAATCTACTCACGTAAACTTTACCTACAGAAAAGTGGATAGATTACCTCTATATCTAACTCAGCTCAAATACCACACGCGAACGAAGCAAAATATCTAGGAATGACTCTAGATGTTAATCTTAAATGGAAATCGACGAGCTCAAAAACAAATACGACAAATGTACTGGCTACTCGGAAAACATTCGAAGTTGAGCCTACATAACAAACTGCTTATCTATAAGCAAGTGCTAAAGCTCTGTGTGGACGTATGGTATATTATGTGGTTGTACCAACAAAAGCAATAGAAACATCATACAAACTTTTGAAAATAAAGTTCTTAGAACGATAGTTAACGCACCGTGATATGTACGTAACGAAGATATTCATCAGGATCTGGGAATTCCCAGTGGCGTCGAAGAGATGAGAAAATTTGCGTGTAAACACAAAGATCGTGTTCGCGGCCATTGTAACCGTACCGTCATTCAACTACTTGACGCGAATAATACAATTCGTCGTCTGAAAAGGACAAAACCTTTTGACCTCGCGTCAAAGCATATGCCGGTCATGAAAAAGGCAGGAACTTTCATTGGAATTTAACCTGTCTATGTTATAGTGCTACATTTCTTTGTAATTACATGCAAACATGTTTTTTCAAAAATTACGAGTCTCGTAAGCGAAAATAAAATGTCTGGATCAGCGTCGGCTTAGTTGAAGTATTAATTTTGAAGAGAGGTGTCACACTGCCATTACCACGGGCGGTCTGGCCTTATGGTGTCTTTAGAAGATTTTTCACATGCTCTCAGCAAAAAAAAGAAAAAAAAGTGTTTTAATGGGACGGGGGCTGTTGCAGCATTGGGCTGAGAGCCGTTTCAGCTAAATTTCACTCTAACCTACTAAAGTAACAGAATACTACAACCGTCAGCCCACAGTAGTTAGTTCCAATTGATAGTCCGGTATATAGCAGTTAAAACCTTAACGGGCTCAGTTCTGGTGCATAACATCAAAGTTTCGAGTTGCCTCGCTTCCACTCCTTGGAGGAGTGGGTGGTACGTATTTCTGGACGGCAGTGACTCGTCCTGCCTGTCACAAGGAGTTCATATGGTTTCTGAGACGTTTTCAGCATCACCCTCCTCCTCTGTCGCTTTTCGTCGGGGTATACTTATTCGCAGCTTACCTACATATCTGAAGGCCGTTCGACGATCCTCCTCCTGTCGACCCCTGTTGTGGCCTAAGCTCAATCCACAGGCGTGTCAATGCATTTGTGTTACAATTGAGCGTGTATCTATGCTATAACCTCATTTTTATGACATTCAAGAGTTTGTGCGTAATAAACTCCGTTCGCATTTTTTGTTATTTTCAATCGCTTATCTATGCTATAATTTCGGTTCGCATTTTTGTAACACTTGAGTAAATTTTATCTTTCGGTTCCTTGTATTAATATTTATTTTTGAGCCCAATTAATTTATAACTAAGAACATTTAAATATTTAAGATCATAGCTCTTACAATTTAACTGGCAGATGGCAGGTTCGTAGATTATTTTGTAGATCAAACTGCAAATGATTATATGTATTCCTTTAAATCAGCGGATGAGGAGGAAAGGCTCAAACAACTTGAATATGAAGCAGGTATCGATAAAATTACTAATCTAAAAATTAAAGCTTCTGCTGAATTAGACAAGAAAGCAAATACCCAGGCGAAGGGTGCCAATGCCCGCTTATTTTGGCAATTTCTTGGTACTATAAATCCAATGGATATGGATAAATGGCACAGTGCTGGGCTTTGCAAAAGAATATACATGTTAACCCGATGTCCGATAGATTTCGTTCTCTTTGCTTTGATACCAGTTGTGAACTATGAAAAGTCAAACGAAGGTTGGTCAAAGCTTTTAAACTGTATACAGGTGCCTCTTATGCCAGCAGTTCTCTCGATAATAAAAGGTATACATTTCATTTATGTATATTTAAATATTTAAATAAATACATATATACACCTATACTTTAGCCCCCGAAACCTTAATATTGGGTTACCATGTGTCGATGTTCAGCCTTTTTGTTACGGTTCCTCTTGGTATTTTTATATTTCTGCTAACAAGAACTGACACACCCCCACGATTTCATTTCGTGAGTGTACCATTAAATAGTACATGGAAAGTATGTCGTTTTTATTAATTTCTTTTTTCATTGACCAGGTATTTGCAGTTGCAACAATGTTTTGTTCAATTTCCTTAATACAAGTTTGTACAAAAGAACTTATAAACATTATAGAGTTGTTTGGACTGGTGACGTATAGGAGTCTATCATTTCTGGGTTGTACGATAGCATCATTTGGCGATAGTATTGGAGATTTGATTGCATCCATAGAACTCGCTAAAAGCGGTTATCAGAGAATGGGACTAGCAGCTTGTATCGCCGGCCCACTGTTCTGTAAGTACATAACGTTATATACATAGCTATTATGGGTTTAGTAAATCCAATAGTTTGTATTTTTAGATTTAACATTGGGATTGGGTAGTTTCTTCATTTACAAAGGTTATCTGAATAACGTATATAATTATCCAGTAAGTATTATATATATATTTTTTATAGATATGCATATACATTTTTAATAAATTTATTTGTCACAGGCAACACAAGGATCAATGGGAGAGAACTGCACAATTTTCCTGATGGTTTCTTTAGTTGCTATGTTATTTTCAGGTTTAGCAACAAACTTTAGAATGCGTCGTAGTATTGGATTTTTCTTGGTAATTACGTTTATATTATTTTGTATTTACTGCGTGTTGGGAGAATTTGAAGTTATTCATCCCTTTGGTACTGATCATTCTGAAGATTATGGAGTACAATTTATGTAGTCTCACTATTCCTTTCGTTTAGTTTATAACTTTTACAACTTTTGTTTTACTATATGCGACTATAAGAAAGATAATTGTAATAAAAATAATTTAACTATATTTCTTTATGCACATGATTTCCATAGCTTAGACATTATGATAAAATGTTTGTGGTTTTTCATGTGGTAGAATTTATACGAAAGAAATCGGCGCATTTATGTACTTACTTAACGAGTTCTCTAAATCCGCGAGGAGCTTTTATTTTTAAAGAAGAAAATGTTTTAGGGAGTTTTTCAATAGAGATATCCGGAATTTGTAATTTTTTCGTCTGACAGCCCTACGTCCATTTTGACATTTGAAGTGAGTTTTGATTAGATGTACAGTACAACAATGCCTAGAAACGCAACGCTATGGTCTGGGTTTCTGGTCATTCGGAAATTTCATATAACTACAGAGCAGATGAATTAGCTTAGAATGGCACGAAACAGGAGCTCTGCTTCGGAAAGGGGTCTGCATTTACCTATAGAAACCCCAAGGTACAAAATCTCTATAGCGGAACTGAATCAGGCCAATGAAAAATGGCGCAATCTTGACATATGAAACCTCGCGAAACAAACATGGCCACACTTGAATAAAAGAAAAACGAAACGCCATCCCGCTTGGTGATGGAAATTAATGCGATTTGCAATTAATTTAATTAGCATGCGATTATTTCGTACCTAGCATGTAAAATGTTTCAAAGGACGAGGATTAAAATTTCCTCAGTTGTCCTCTGTAGGAAACTTAACTTTAAACTTACTTATGTTCTGTGTCTCGCTGTGGATCCTAGGACCTATTCTATGCCTCTCCGCCATCGTGTATGGGTTCTGGCGATTTGCACAATATTCTCCTCGTACCGCCAAGTATTCTGCCATCTTAAGTTAAAATTTTTCTTTAGATATTGTCTTCTGGACGTCCGAAACAGACGTGGAGCTGACGTCGGACTAGAACGAGATCACCATCTTATGGTAGCTCATTTACGCCTTCGTACTGCATCCGTCAACAGCAATCGCTCAAACCTACTTAACATCACCAGGTTTAATATCGACAGGCTCAAGGTTCCCCAAGTGCGCCAACAGTTCAGGGACCATCTTGCCTTAGAAGCAGAAGCAATCAGCAGCATAGAGAACATGGATGACCACTGGAGTGCTGTGAAAAATGCTTTTGCGACTGGGGCACGCACGTATGTCGGTAAAAAGCAGAAACACCACCGCACATGGCTTTCTACAGACACCTGGAGCCGGATCGATGAGCGTACAGCAATCAAGGCTCGGATTGCAGCGGCCTCAGCTGTAGAGAGAACCGAGCTTGAAGCCCAATACCGTGCGAAGAAGAAAGAAGTGCAGCGTAGTGTGAGACGTGACAAACGTCAATATATCAACTCACTGGCCTCAAGGGCTGAAGAAGCAGCGAGTATGTGCGACAGTAGGACTGTGTATAGCATCACTAAGGAGCTCATCGGTGGTCGAAACTCCAAACAACATCCAGTGAAGGGTCTAGACGGTAACCTTCTGATTTCGGATGAGGATCAGCTCACTAGATGGAGAGAACATTTTGCTACAGTGCTAAATCACATAGACGATGGCGGTATGATCTCGAATTCGAATGAGCAGTTCGAAGCAACAAATTCCCGAATTCGCACCGCACCTCCCAGTAAAACCGAGATAATAACAGCAATCAAGAAGAACAAGGCGGTGGGTATTGATGGCATCCCTGCCGATCTATTTCAAGCGGCGCCAAATACATCGGCAGATTTGCTGCATCCCCTAATACGGAGAGCTTGGGATAGTGAACAATTTCCACAGGAGTGGAAAAGGGGGATGATCATTAAACTTCCAAAGAAGGGTAACTTGATGGATTGCGGTAACTGGAGAGGTATATGCGTTCTTCCAGCCGTGGCTAAAATAATAGCTAAAATAATTCTAGAACGAATTAAAGAACATTTAGATTCAACTCTCGATGTCGAACAGGCAGGCTTTCGCGCTGGATCCTCCTGCATTGACCACATAAACACCTTACGGATCATTATCGAGCAATGCGTTGAGTATAGGTCTCCGCTACATTTAATGTTTATCGACTTCGAGAAAGCTTTCGACAGATTGAATCGAGATGCTATCTGGTTGGCCTTGCGCAGGAGAGGCATCCCAGAAAAACTTATAGCTATTATCAAGGCTACATACGAGGGCGGTAAGTGTCACGTCATGCACAATGGTAAGGTGTCGGAGGATTTTGAAGTCCAAAGTGGAGTACGTCAAGGGTGCATACTGTCACCACTATTGTTTTCGGTGGTTATCAGCGATGTACTCCGTGCAACATTGACGGAAGGCAACTATGGAATTCGTTGGACTATGACATCTTACCTTAAACACCTAGATTACGCTGACGATGTTTGTCTACTTTCACATCGGATAATGGATCTTCATCTGATGGTCCAAAATCTAGAAGCTGAGGCAAACAAAGTGGGGCTAAAAGTAAACACAGCCAAAACAAAAGCCCTGAGCACTTCTTCTAACAACCGCGCTCAACTTAACATTGCCGGACAGGAAGTCGAGAAAGTTGATAACTTTCTTTATTTAGGAAGTGTGGTCTCGGCTAATCGCTGTGGCACCGAACAAGATGTGTGCAGCAGAATCGGGAAGGCTAAAGCTGCGTTCGGAATGCTATCTAAAATCTGGAGAAGCAATGTTATCAGCTTAAGAACCAAGCTGCGACTGTTCCGCTCCAACGTAGAATCAGTGCTGCTTTATGGGTGCAGTACTTGGAAGGTGGACACCATTAACACACGGAAGCTGCAAGTCTTTGTAAACAAATGCTTAAGAATCATCTTGAGGATTTTTTGGCCGAACCGCATCTCCAACGAACAGCTTTATCTGAGAACGGGCCAAGAACCTATAAGCATTACTATACGAAGAAGAAAGTGGCAATGGATTGGACACACCCTACGGCGCGAAGACAACTCCATTGCGAAATACACCATGCAGTGGAATCCGCTCACCCAGGCAGGCAGAATAGCGGGACGCCCTAGGCAAACGTGGCGCAGAACAGTTGAGGAGGAATCGAGCTCTTTAGGAATGAGTTGGAGGCAGCTCAAACGCGTTGCAGAACTTCGAACACGATGGCGCGCAGGCGTGGTTGACGCCCTATGCCCCCCGAGGGGTTAAAGGATCTAAGTAAGTAAGTATGTAAAATGCTAACGCTACATTAATATGAAATATCATTAAAAAGTCTAACTGAAGAGAGATAGACATTTTCATACTAAAATTAAATATCCGTGGTTTACACGGACTTCCACTACAAATTTAATTCCGAGATACAAATAAGGAACTCACTAAGCTGTCAAACACGTTTTATTGACATGCACAAAATAATTGAAGGCATATGCAGTACCACAGTGGTTGTAATATTCATATATTTACATATACATACATATGTTTGTACTACGGCATAAGCTTCTTGTAATCCCCATTTTGGCGTTTAAGAACAGAAATTGTTCGGCTTTGCTAGCAGAAAATCGGGTTCTTCTATTGGACAAAGATAGGTTTCTGGAATGTAAAGACGCTCCTCAGCTCGGGAAGAGAAGGTCTTTACAATGCCAGATTCCTCCAATTGGAAAGCGAATTCATGCGATATAAACTGGACATTTTTGGGGGTAAGTGAAGTAAGATGGTTAGAAGCGGGCGAGTACCAGTCTCCAACGCGTAACACTGTACTACTCTATTCTGGAAGACCATCCGGAAGTCCGCGGGAATATGGAGTCGGACTACTGCTAACACCAACAGCACGCAAGAGCCTAATTTCCTGGCAGCCTCATGGTGATAAAATTTTGACGGCCACATTCCGGACTAGAGTACGACGCGTCACCATCATACAGTGTTACGCCCCAACGAATAGTTCGTCTGAGGACGAAAAGAACAGCTTCTACAATCTCTTAAGCGCCGTCTTCAACACAACACCAAATGAAGACATTGTCATAGTGATGGGGGATTTGAATGCCAAGGTAGGCAGCGACAACGATGGGCTCAAACATGTAATCGGGAAGCATGGACTAGGCAACCGCAATGACAACGGCGAAAGGTTTGTGGATTTCTGCAATGCCAACCGCCTTGTGATAGGTGGCACCATGTTCGAGCACAAGACCTGCCACAAAGTCAGCTGGGTTTCCAATGACAGGCAAGCAACCTCCAACCAAATTGACCATTTTGCTATCAGCCGCCGCTTTAGAAGTAGTCTCCTGGACGTCCGAAACAGGCGAGGGGCAGATGTGGGGATAGTACGTGATCACCATCTTATGATAGCTACTCTCCAACTACTCACTGCTGCAGTTCGAAGATCCCACGACAACACAAGAATGCCCAGGTTCAACGTCGATAGACTTAGTGATCCCTCAGTGCGCCAACAATTAAGGGTGCACTTTCGCAAGGTGTCGAAGCAATCAGCAGCTCAATGCCCGCAACCATCCAAGACCATTAGTGTGCTGTGAAAAATGTTTTTACATCTGGTGCTGAAAGAATTGTCGGTCGATCGCAGGGAAGACATAGGGCGTGGCTTTCCGAGGATACCTGGAGACGGATTGACGAACGAAAATAGCTGAAAGCTCACGTTGCAACTACCCCAGCTGTAGGGAGAAGCGAGCTAGAGTCCCTAGCAACTACATCAACGCGCTGGCTACAGAAGCAGAAGAAGCTGCACGGAGGTGCGATAGCAGGACCGTCTACGAAAGAGCTGACAGATGGTCGCAGCTCCAGCCAACACCCAATGAAAAGCCTAGACGGCTCCTTGCTCATTTCGGATGAGGACCAGCTCAAGAGATGGAAAGAGCATTTTGCTACGGTTTTGAACCGTGTATTCGCTAGCGATATGCTCCTAAATCAGACTGAGATGCCCGAGGTGAGAAGTTCCCGAATACGCACCACGACTCCCAGTAAAGATGAGATCATT
This sequence comes from Brachypalpus laphriformis, assembly GCA_945910035.1. Lineage (NCBI taxonomy): Eukaryota > Metazoa > Arthropoda > Insecta > Diptera > Syrphidae > Brachypalpus > Brachypalpus laphriformis. The sequence goes on from OX246754.1 coordinate 288,841,779, forward strand.
ACCGCGATCAAGGCACTCAAAACCAACAAGGCGGTAGGACTTGACGGTATTCCAGCAGAGCTCTTACGAGCAGCGCCAACAACATCGGCTGAGTTTCTGCTTCCACTTATAGATAGAGCTTGGGAAGCTAAGAGGTTTCCTAACGAGTGGAAAAAGAGAATGATCGTTAAGCTTCCTAAGAAAGGAAATTTAATGGAGTGCGGAAACTGGAGGGGTATCTGTGTGCTGCCTGCTGTAGCTAAGATAATAGCTAAAATCATTCTTGAGCGAATCAAACAACATCTCGAAGACACACTCGATGCCGAACAAGCAGGTTTCCGCTCTGGATCCTCCAGTGTGTTGAATATCGATCGCCACTGCACCTGCTGTTCATCGATTTTGAGAAGGCGTTCGATAGTGTCAACAGGGATTTTATTTGGCGTGCCTTACGCGGGAGAGGCATTCCCGATAAACTAATTGCTATTATCAAAGCTACATATGAAGGCTCCAAATGTCACGTTCTGCACAGGGGAAGGTTGTCTGAGGAATTTGAGATCCAAAGTGGGGTAAGACAAGGCTGTATCCTTTCACCAATATTATTCCTATTGGTGATTAGCGATGTTTAGCTTTGTCGACGGGAAACGGAGGAATTCGATGGACTCTTACATCTCAACTGAAACATCTTGACTACGCTGACGATGTATGCTTACTCTCCCACAGAATTATGGACCTCCACAAATGACAGCAAATGTGGAGAGGGAGGCAGGCGTCGTCGGGCTGAAAATTAATACGGCAATAATTCAAATTATCAGCCTTGGAACAAACTCAGCGGCTCAAATATGCATTGCTGGACAACCGGTAGAGAGAGTAGAGGATTTCCAGTATCTTGGGAGTATTGTCTCGACCGATGGTGGAACCGAACTGGATATAGCCAACAGGATCGCCAAAGCAAAGTCCGCGTTCGGTATGTTGTCCAAAATATGGCGAAGCAATGCAATCAGTTTGAGCACCAAAATAAGACTGTTCCGCTCCAACGTTGAATCCGTGCTGCTATATGGTTGCAGCATGTGGAGAGTGACCACTACTATCACCAGAAAGCTGCAAACGTTCGTTAATAGATGTCTGCGCAATATCTTAAGGATTTTCTGGCCCAATCGTATCTCTAACGGACACCTTTACGAGAGAACGGGTCAGGAACCAATAGGCACAACTATCCAACGGCGGAAGTGGCAGTGGATTGGTCACACGTTCCGAAAGGGTGACAGCTCCATAGCGAACCATGCTATGCAATGGAACCCTCTAACTCAGGATGGCAGAAGACCTGGCGGTCCGAGGAGAACATGGCGCAGAACAGTCGAGAAGGAGGCACGGCAGTTAGGGAAAAGTTGGGGAGAACTCAGACACATTGCCAGAAACCGTACACTATGGCGCGTAGGCGTAGTAGAGGCCCTAGGACCCACAAGGGGATAACGGACATAAGTAATGGTATATCAGAAACAGCGATATCCACAGAGACCTTGGCATTAAAACTATAGAAGACGAAATCAAAAACTACGCGAGAAAGCATAAAAGTCAACTAGAAAGTCACGTAAATATTACAGTCCTACTTTTGGATGAAAGAAATTGACTACGCCGTCTACAAAGAACCAAACCTTTAGACTTAGCGCGTTAAGTAACCGCGTCTAAACTGCGGAGCTAGCAGGAAGTTCTAATGGAGAGGTTCCTGCAAAACGTCATTATTTCATGAAATGAAAGCTAGTTGATAAGTCGAATACTTAGTTGTAGTAAATATAAAAACAAGTCTGTTTTGAAGGGAGATTTTTTAGTGGGTAAGTATCCCACACTACTATGAGCACCCGCTGTCGATCTTCATAGCGTCTTGTTGAAGATTTTCACCTACCCTCGAAAAAAAAAACCAATTACACAATTAGGTGAACACCACAGACGGATCAGTAGAAATGCGGTGAAGTGGGAGGATTATGATTCCTTGTTTTCGGATCATAACTTCACAGAAATAGGAAGAAGAAGAAGGATCGCCACCAATTACAAGAATCACATAGCTTGTCTGCGAAATCATTATGTAGGTGTGATTCTACCCCTTGCTTTGAGAATATAGTGGTGTTTGGATGGGGTGCCGTGGCGTAAGTGGTTAGTGTGTCAGATCACTACGCATGAGGCTCCAAGTTCGAATCCCAGAAAACACCAAAAAGTTTTTTCACGGTCCCACCTCTCGCGAGCGTCTGACAAACATCCAAAGTGTATTGTTGTCACGAAAAAGCTTCACAAATCGCCGTTCGGATTCGGCATTAAACTGTAGGTCCCTTCCATTCGTGTGAAAAATTATAACGCAACATGAGTGGTTGCGAGAAGCTAGGCCCTGGCACTTTAAAGAGCTGTTGCGCCAAATATTTGTTTTTTTTGTGTTTGGATCTGGATTAGCCTTTCTTTTTTGAATTAACATATTTTTTCGTCCGCATAGATCTATGTCTAAGTACCTCACCCAATCTGTTATTCAGATTCTGTGAAATGTCATTGGTGTTTCCAGAAATTTCTTTACTTGTTCATTCTACAACTATCATACGAGTATCTTGCACTATGTTAATTAATTAATTTTTTTTCGGCTAATGCACACTCTTCATCAAGAAATATGGTCATTTTGTATCGAGGGTCTAAAATTGTGCAAAGTGCCAAATTGGGGATAGATTCTTTTTCCTCAAAATGGTATAACATTTCTGTTTTTATGTGTTCTGTTAAATTGATTATGGTTGTTAATAATCAGTATTTTTCTCCAGTTCTTCTAGCACGTCGAATAAACCGTCTATGACGGGGATCGCTTTTGATGCGCATACGTATTTTTCTGCACTAAGTTCCCTTGTTGCCTGCTCAAAAGGTTTTAAAATGTGGAATATCTGTTTAAGAGCTTGCCATTCTTCTACTGTGATGACTGATAAATCAGTACTTAAGTTTGGTATATAGTAGCCCGTACCGCATCCTGGAACTCAATAAAACGTTGTAACATGTAATACGTGGAATTCCATCGTGTTACTACTGAGTTTATAAGGACCAAGTGATTCGATTTCTCCATTACCTTAACTTGGTGATCTTGAAGTTTTTGTTTTGCTTTATAGCTAGAGCGATAACTGCCCGAGCACAATGCACGGTAGCTATGGCGTAGCAGTAGTAACACCTGTGAAATGGTGTGGCGCTACACTCGCAAAATTCGTCCACAATGTTGTAGCGCGTAGTAATGTCAAATAATGCCAGCTGATTAAAATTGTGTTTTTCTTTTTGAGTGTTATTGAGATTTGATTTTTTTGTGAGATGATTGTGCTATAATAATGCAATAAAAATAATAAGAAATGGATAAATTTATTTTTCTTTCACCAGGAAAAAAGAAAATTCCACGCCGTGCTCTTCCATTTTGACTTTAACGAATATTTCAAATTTTTTGCGCTACTGCTGAACTTAGTTCAAGAATCCACCACGAAAACATCCTATAGAAAACCAAAACAATCTTCAATAGTCGTCAATTTCTCTGTTTGTCACTTGTAGCGCTACAAAAGTTAAAAGTATAAGGAGGTGAACAGAATTGTGCATCTGCGTCTGAGTCTTGCATCGCTGTCAAAATTTGCCCCGCGGTTTGCGGCTAGAGCACACACAATGAAAGCGACTGTTAAATTTGCATCTTGTGTTTTTGCCTCTTCAAAATATACATATATACAGTACTACATTGATAATGAGAACTAATTCAAACAAGGGTGAACAGGCCCAGGCATTTTGGAGGGTTTCACATTATTGGAATATTTTTTCAACTAAAAATAAGAGAATTTCCAAATGACGAATGCTCATATAAGATGAAAAAGATTCTTCCCTCAATAAATAACAGGTAGTACGAAATGGAAAAACATGTCTAGACAAAGAACTGCAAATATCAGAAGAATAACAAGAGAAGAATGCGAAATATTGAGGAAAAGTTCACAATATGGAGGTGAGAAAATTTCAAAGTTCACATTATAGAGATAGTAATGTATAGATTTGTGAATTCACATTATCGGGAAATTCACATTATCGAAGTTCACATTACCGAGGTAGTACTGTATCAAGAAGAAATTGCTTTTATCATGTGTGTTCTGCACATGTGTTACTTAGTACTAAAAAGAAAAGAAAAGGAAACGCAGATGGTGGGTTCGTCCCCTTTATAAGGAAAGAAAAGAAAGAGGATTTTTGAAACAACTTTCAAATACCTCAAAGAGCACGACGAGGACCTTTTGTACTGTGGGTGCGATAAATTCTAAAGAATTTAATTTTCGCGTACAATTTCCACAAATTTTTCGACTTCCATTTTGGGTAAACAATATATTTTGCGTACAAAAACATAAACGTCAAATTTGCATCGCTGCTTGAAGTTGAACAGAATTCAACTTCACGATGCATGACTCAGACGCAGACGCACATTGTGTTGCTGCTTACGGCTTTCCATACATTTAATATTTTGACAGCTTCAGACTCAGACGCAGATGCACCATTCTGTTCACCTCTTATACTAACTTCGTACTACACTACTGCTACGCCGCAGCTACCTCATTGTAGGCGCACTATTGAGTTTCCATATATTTCTACTTTTTGTCAGCTCGTACTACGCTACTGCTACGCCACAGTTGCATGCATTGTGTTCAGCCAGTAATGGTTCACGATTCTCCTTACTTTTTTAAAAGTTGTTTGAAAAACCTTCAAAGCACTTTGTAGAATAAGATTTAATTTATGTGCCATGCATCCACAGTTATCCCAACCTATTTCGTTTATAGAACTGATGATATTTGCTGCATTATCCGTAACGCACAAATTTATTTTATCTTGAAGATTACAATTTTCAATCGTATTTCTCAAAATTGATGCCAAATTGCTACAAATGTGCCCACTATGAACCTGAAGCATTTTAGCACCACCGTTTTTACTCATAATTTTCATCTATCAAGTGTGCTGTTATACCTAAAAAAGCATCCATAGCTTCCGTCTGACAGTCCAACAATCACGGATACTGATACTGCTTTTGATATTCTAAACACTTATTATAGAGAAACGGTATCTAACTTTCAGATATAGTTTTTCGCCCGGGCAAAATGAAGCTGGGATTTGAGGGTTCAATGAACTCAATAAAATCTTCTTCCTCTACAATGGAAAAAGGTTAATAAGTTGGAGCTATGAGCTTTAAAAGCATGGCATCAATATGTTTTTTCTCATCCGGATGTAAAGTCTTTCTGGCATAGCTTAGGATATTATTTTGTGCTATTCGTTGTCTTTTTGCTGCTACTGCGTTAGCTTCGTTTTGATCTTGAGGGGTCTTTTCTGTCTGCGAAGCTGTGATAATTTATAAAGAAGCTGAAACGGACTGCTGAAGTAACGCAGTCCTCTGCACCGTGCGTGTTCGGAGTAATGTCTAATATGTTTTAATCTTCAAATTGGTTATACATGTCCGGTAAGCGAGCTGTTTTGAACATTGATTACAACTACCCTTTCTATCAGTACCATCTACTTAGGAAAAAAGTCCCACACTGCATCCGAAACGCCATTGCGCTTTGTTTATCTATTTTTCTCCGGAAACGAAAACACAATAATATAAAAGCTTTATTTAAAACTAAATAAAAGTGAACTTACGAATATTTGACGCAACAGCTCTTTAAGTGCCTGAGCCTAGCTTCTCGCAGCCACACGTGTTGTGTGCATTATATTTTTCACAGGAATGGAAGGGACCTACAGTTTGGAGCCGTATCCGGCGGGCAATTTGTTTTGAGAAGCCTTCTCGTGACAACAATACCCTCTATCTCAGACGTTCGCGAGAGGTGGGACCATGAAAAAACGTTTTGGTGTTTTCTGGGATTCGAACTTGGAACCTCCCACACACTAAACACTTGCGCCACGGTGCCCACATTTATGTATAATATGTATATATGTACACAGGTTAGGTAAAAAACTAGGCAGCAAAGTGGGCCCATCGGGATCCCTAGGGAACCTTTACGACAAAAGACCTAAACCAATTCTGCAATACAATTAATCTCTCTACAGAATTTAAAAGGTCCTTGTTGTGGCTTAAGCACCTCACCTCTTCAAGTTTATTGGAGAACTTTCTACCAAGGTGCTCTAGCCTTGTCCTGGCAATGCCTTGGCACTCACAGAGTATATGTGCATAACACATCGTCCTCTGAGACATCAAGGTCATTGCAGTACCTACAAAAATCTATGTTAGATAATCCTAGTCTCATAGCACCCTTCCTTAGGAGTCAGTGGCCAGAGAGTATTCCTATCGCTGTTCTTAGCCCTGATCTTTCTAATTTGATGATCCTCCCAGACTTTCTGTGGTCTAACATAGACCACAAGGCCTTAGATACCCTGTGACCATCTTAGATTAGCCGTGTCGATGATACTATCACGTATAATTTCCTATGTATGTACATATGTAAGCGTATATTGTGAAATCTCTTAATTGCACGAAGTATTGATAGCGCATGCATATTCTAATTAGTTCAAAATGTCTTTGATTTAGCACTGGTAATGATTTTTTTTCAATTTTTACTCTAGAAGAGATCACACACACTAAAGTTCAAAACATAATCATGTTACAGCGCCCCCATATTCACACACACACACACACTATTGCAACGATAGCCACTGCTAAATGACTGCTGGCAGTGGTCTCCACTGAAGAAAAATTGTGGACGATAATTTGATTGTTTTTAGCATTACCCGGCTTCAGGACAACTTACTTAGGTGGCGCTACAGTTCGGGGTGAACCTAGGCCTCAACCAACAAGCCTCTCCATTTAGCTCGGTCTTTAGCTATTTGCCTCCAGTTGCGCACTACAAGTTGGTCGAGGTCCCCTTAAACTTGTGCGCGCCACCTACGGTGATGATTCCCTCTACTGCGTCGTCCCTCGGGGTTAGATTTGAAGACTCTGCGGGCCGGAGAGTTGGTGTCCATTCGCTCTACATGTCCTAGCCATCTCAGACGTCCAATACACAGTTTTTTGAATAGGTCGATGTCGCTGTACAGCTCGTATAGTTCGTGATTGAATCTTCTCCTCCAAAACCCGTCAACGCAAACGGACCGAAAATCTTACGGAGAATTTTTCTCTCGAAGCGACCAAGGATATCTTAATTAATTAATAATAATTAATATTTGGAGCAACAGCTCATTAAGTGCCAGAGCCTAGCTTCTCGCAACCACTCATGTTGTGTGCGTTATATTTTTCACACGAATGGAAGGGACCTACAGTTTAGTGCCGTATACGAACGGCGATTTGAGAAGCTTTTTCGAGACAACAATACTCTCGGATGTTTGTCAGACGCTCGCGAGAGGTGGGACCGTGAAAAAACTTTTTGGTGCTTTGTAGGATTCGAACTTGGAACCTCACGCGTAGTGATCCGACACACTAACCACTTACGCCACGGCGCCCTTCATCCTCTTTTAATAAAGTCCATATTTCAGCGCCGTAAAGCAGGACTGGGATGATCAGGGTCTTATACAGAGTCTCCTTAGTTGTTCGAAAAAGGGCTTTACTGTTGAATTGCCTTATAAGCCGAAAAAAACAGCGATTGCTAAGAGTTTTTTTTCGCCTAATTTCTGCGCTGATGTTGTCTTTGGAGCTTACCGTTTTTTTTTTTGTTTTGCCCCGGTTTATCATTAAACCAATTTTGACCGCTTCCGCCTCAATGCTTGCAAACGCAACGGTGATAGCCCGCTGACTTCTTCCGATAATATCAATAGCGTCGGTGTATGCAAGCAGTTGTACAGACTTTATGGATTGTACTTGTAGTGTGTGTTGACTTGTGAGTTCCGCACAATCCGTTCAAGTACAATATTAAGAAGTCACATGACAGCGCGTCAAGTTGTCTAAAACCTTTTTTGACATCAAAGATCAGGGTGGGGTCATTACCGATCTTGATGGAGCAGCGAGCGTTCTCCATCGTCATCCTGCATAGAAGAACAAGTTTGGCAGGGATGTCAAAACTAGACATGGCTCTATAAAGCTCTTCTCTATAGATGCTGTCATAGGCGGCCTTGAAATCGATAAAGAGGTGGTGAGTATCGATTTGGAATTCTTGGGTTTTCTCCAGGATCTGCCGAAGTGTGAAGATTTGATCGATGGTGGACTTTCCTGGCCTGAAACCGCACTGATAGGGTCCAATCAGGCTGTTGATAAAAGGTATCAGGCTTTATACAATATCGCAGAAAAGATTTTGTATGCGATGTTGAGGAGACTAAAAAAAAAAAAAAAAACAAATATTTGGCGCAACAGCTCTTTAAAGTGCCAGGGCCTAGCTTCTCGCAACCACTCATGTTGTGTGCGTTATATTTTTCACACGAATGGAAGGGACCTACAGTTTTAATGCCGAATCCGAACGACGATTTGAGAAGCTTCTTCTTGACAGCAATACTCTCGGATGTTTGTCAGACGCTCGCGAGAGGTGGGACCGTGAAAAAACTTTTTGGTATTTTCTGGGATTCGAACTTGGAACCTCATGCGTAGTGATCCGACACACTAACCACTTACGCCACGGCGCCCAACGAGGAGGAGGAGAGGAGACTGATGCTTCTATAATTGGCGCAGTTGAGGGGGTCTCCTTTCTTGTGGATCGGGCAAACGATGCTGAGATTCCATTCATCAGGCATACACTCGTCTGACCAAATCTGAGAGATGAGTTGATGTATGCACTCAACCGATTCATCCCCAGCTGCCTTGAAACTTTCGGCCGGTAAGCCGTCAAATCCAGCAGCCTTGTTGGATTTTAGCTTGGATATTGCTATCCTCACTTCGTTTTGGTCAGGTGGACGGAAATGTTGACTATCATCGTCTATGTTGAATGGTTCATTCTGCCTGACAGCGGGATGTTGGTCTTCGTCGCCGTTATACAGCCTGCAGAAGTAGTTTTTCCATATTCTCAGCACCGACTGTGATTCTACTACGAGGTTTCCATTTTCATCTCTCCAGGTTTCTATACGGGTATTGCTTCTCTGACACGTTCTTTTTACCTTTTGGTAAAACTTCCGTACATTGTTCCTGGAGTATAAACTTTAGATATTCTCTAACGCGCGATTCTCATGCTCTTTCTTCTTCCTTTGGAGAAGCCGATGTTCTTCCCGTCTCTTTTGCTCGTAGAGCTCACGAGCAGCTCTCGTCTTCCTTTGCAGCGCCGCTTTGTATGCCTCTTGTTTTGCTGCATGCACTCGCCGGCATTCTTCGTCAAACCAGGGGTTTCGCGGTGGTGGGCGAGCGAGACCCAGCACATCAGTCGCGGCGTTTCTGATGGCAGGTTGGCAGCGTTACCACTGGTCTCCGGCACTTGATGCTGGCGACATAGGGGTGATTGAGAGATTTCGGGATATGCGTTCAGCGAAGAGTCTGGCGGTCTCTTGCGAATGTAGCTTTTCGATGCTAAATTTTCTCACAGTGATTCTTCTTTGTTGCTCAGTTTGGGATATCCGCATTCGTACCTTAGCTACAACAAGGTAATGGTTCGAGTCCGATCGCAATGTGATCAACTTGGTTGATCGTTACATCATTGGACCGCCATGTCTGCTTATGAATATCGAGATGGGGAAACCATGTGCTTGCTATAGTGACGTTTCGCTCCAAAGCGAAACCAATAAGGCTTAGAGCATTATCAGACGTGGTGCCGTGTAGGCTATGTTTACCGACTAACCTACCAAAGACATCCTCCTTTCCTATTTTGGCGTTAAAATCGCCCAATACGATTTTAAAATGCCTTCTTATTTTTTATTTAGGCAAAATAATAATGTCCAGTAGTTTTGGAGAAACGGTGTTCACAAGGCATAACGTCTTTGCTTTTATTATTTAAGACTCACTTTAGTATTGCGTTGTCTCGATTAGGTATGTGTATAAAGCTTAAGAAAATTCGATTCTTCAGAAAAATGATGTCGAGTGAAGGCAGTTCTGCTTCTGAACAACTTATGTTATATCTAGTGTACTGCCATTAAATCCAACTGCCTTTGCCGGCATGTTGCATAAAGCACTAGTTACTTTATTTCCGTTCACATTTTTGTAACAATCGAGAGTACGTCTATGCATTTGTATTATAATCCATGCTATAACCTCCATTCTCATTTTTATGACATTAAAGAGTCTGTGCGTTATTCATTCCGTTCGCATTTTTTGTCATTTTCAATCGCTCGTCTATGCTATAAATTCGGTTCACATTCTTGTAACACTTGAGTAAATTTTATCTTTCGTCGCTTAAGTTTCAGTTCTGTGTATTAATATTTATTTTTTAACCCGTTTAAGGTATAACTTAGAACATTTAAATATTTAAGGTCATAGTTTTACAATTTAACTGGCAGACGGCAGGTTCGTAATATATTTTGTAGATCAAAATACAAATGCTTATATGTATTTTTTTTTTAATTTATCAGGTATTTGCTGTTGCAACAATTATTAGTTCAATTTTCTTAATCTGAATTTGTACAAAAGAACTTATAAGCGTCATAGAGTTGTTTGGACTGGTTACGTATAGGAGTCTATCGTTTCTGGGTTGTACGATAGCAGTATTTGGCGATTGTGTTGGAGATTTGATTGCATCCATAGAACTCGCTAAACAACGTTATCAGAGAATGGGTCTAGCAAGTTGTATCGCCAGTCCACTGTTCTGTAAGTACATAACGTTACATAGCTATTGTAGGTTTAGTAAAGCCAATGGTGTTGTTTTAAATTTAACGTTGGGATTGTGTAGTTTCTTCGTTTACAAATGTTCTCTGAGTAACGCACACACTTCTGCGGTTAGTATTTTTTATTTTTTTATTTTATGTGAATGTAGAAACATATATTTTTAATAAATTTATTTGTCACAGGCACAACCAGGATCAATGGGAAAGAACTGCACAATTTTTCTGATGGCTTCATTAGTTGGTATGCTATTTTCAGGTTTAGCAACAAACTTTAGATTGCGTCGTAGTATTGGACATTTCTTGGTATCTGTGTATTTATTATTTTGCGGATATTGTTTGTTAAGCTATTCATCCGTTTGGAACTGATCATTCTGAAGATTATGGAGTACAATTTATGTAGTTCACTATTCCTTTCGTTTTGTTTATAACCTTTACAAGGTTTGTTTTGCTATATGCGGCTGTAAGAAAGATAATTGTAATAAAAATAATTTTACTATATTTCTTTATGCACGTCATTTCCAAGGCTTTGACATCATGCTAAAATGTTTGTGGTTTTCCATGTGGTAGAATTCATAGGAAAGAAATCGGTGCATACATGTACTTACTTAATGAGTTCTCTAGATCCGCGAGGAGCTTTTATTTTTAAAGACGACGACAGTTAAGAGAGTTTTTCAATAGAAATATCCGGAATTTGTGATTTTTTCGTCTGACAACCCTACGTCCTTTGTGACATTTGAAGGGAGTTTTGTTAAGATGTACAGTACAACAATGCCTAGAAACGCAACGCTATTATGTAAAATCGCACTCTGTTATATTATAACGACGCTCAAAGACTATGGATTCATTATCTTGCCCAAGAACGTAGGCTTTCACAAACATTAACTTGACGAATTCTGCACAAAACGTTGGGCCTTCAATTATATGAAAATCATTTAACGCACAAACTTTAAGCCAAACCACTATTTGTTGCGCCGCACGTTCACTAACTGTCAAGTTGACCCGAATTTTAGCCGAGAAATCATCTGCAGCGATAAGGTCAATTTTGCAAATCCACAAGAGACCTTGGAGCACCCATTACAAGCGGAATAAGTTACTGTTTGGTCTGTATTGCGGGTGCAATAATGTGTACTAAACATTAATCGTAAATGGGAGCCGATATCGGGGGATGATGAACAATCTTTTATTGGCTGTTGAGACTTTTTAATTTTTTTTTTTTTTTGTTGCGCCTGGAGGTGCAGGAATCTTCAAAAGATACCAATGGTCCGTACCATTGGTTATGCCCGATTCATATATTTGACAATGTCATCAGTGCTAGTCAGTATATGCCTACGGGCTTAACCTCACCCCCTCAGAGAGGCACTATGAGAACCGGCTGCGTGTACTTATAGTAGTAGGAAATTCGTCCCTCTCATTTTTTCATTTTTGTGATGACTACGACTAAGTTGCCTTAACGAGTAGTTTACGCTTCTGTAGTGTTAATCGCGTTAGGTAGGTAGGTTTCCAATGAAGGCACCTACTAATACCGTCATTACATGCGGATTTCCTTACGGCGCTAGGTCGAAAGGTCTTGTTCTTTGTAGTCGGCGCTCAAGGTTTGTCACGTCCATAGTACGGATTATTTCATTATTGCAGTGAACATGAAGATGGGTACGAAGTTTGCGAGCAAAGTTTATTACTTCGTCCCTCACGGTAGCAATCCCTAGATCTCTGCGAATATCACTATTCCTTATATACCAAGGAGCATTCACGATTGCTCTTAGTATTTTGTTTTGAAATGCTTGCAGTAGAGCCATATTGCTTGGTTTGGTATAACCCCAAAGTTGTATACCATATGTCCAAGACGGTTTTAGGACTTGCTTATACAGAAGCAGTTTGTTGTATACGCTTAACTTCGAGTATCTTCCGAGTAGCCAATACATTTCTCTAAATCTGATTTCGAGCTCTTCGCGCTTCTTTTTAACGTGTGTTTTCCACTTAAGTTTTGCGTCTAGGGTCATTCCTAGATATTTTGCGTTAGGTATTTGCACCGAGTTAATGGATATAGGTAAGTTGTTTATCTTACTTAACGTAAAATTGACATGCGTTGATTTTGTTTCATTGAGGACTATTCGCCAGGTTTTTGTCCATTCGCGTACATTGTTCAAAGCTTGTTGGAGTTTTCCCGTAGATGATTCGACTGACTCATCCGTTACGAGGATAGCCGTGTCGTCTGCGAACGTTGCTACAACGGTCCCTTCATCTTGTGTTATATCTCTTGTGTAGAGCAGGAACAGGATTGGACCGAGAACACCGGCGTAAATTTCTTTGAAATCCGAATATTCACTCCCGTGTCTGACACGGAAAAGTCTGTTTTCAAGATAAGATTCCAATATTCTGTACTACTTTTCCGATAAGATTACCCTTAGCTTATACGTTAGGCTTTCGTGCCAGACCTTTTCGAAGGCTTGCGATACGTCGGGAAAAGCGCTAGAGCATATTTTTTTCCCTTCGAGAGCTTTTTCAATTTCGTTCGTTATTCGTTACACCTGATCGATTGTGGAATGTTTGACCCGAAAGCCGAATTGATGATCCGGGATCAAGCGTCTTTCTTCAATTACTGGCTGCAATCGTTTCAGCAGAAGTTTCTCGAAGGCCTTAGATACTATTGGCAGAAGTGAAATCGGTCTATATGATTTCTTGTCATTTGCACATTTCCCCGGTTTCGGAACCATAATAACTTCGGCGACTTTCCATTGCCTTGGAACATATAACAGTCTTAAGCATTTATAATGTAGAGCGACTTAACCAGCACTTTTTTCGGTAGCTCTTTCAAAATTTCGCCAGTGATTAAATCATATCCCGGAGCCTTGTTATTTTTCAATTTTTTTTTTTTTACGGTTTTTACTCTAAAGTTGTCGGGTGCCGTATTATCATTCGGATCTTCGATCAATGGTTGTCCATCGAACGGCTTGAACGTTTCTTCTAAGTGATCGGCAAATAATTCTGCTTTCTCTTTGTCTTCTTTTGCCCATTCCCCGCTAGCTTTCCTAATTGGCGGCGAGTGCATTACAGGTTTCCTTATGGACTTCAAGGCTTTCCATAGAGAGTAGTTTGAATACTTATCAGCGGTCAGACCCTCGAGGTAAGTAGAAGTCTCGTGATTTTTTAGGTCCTGCAGCACATTTTTTAGCCTGTTACAAAGGTGGTTCAGATAACTTTTATCCGGTGGCGCACGGGATTGTTGCCATCTCTTGCGCGCTCTCCTCTTTTCTCGTATGAGCTCTTCGATTTCAGTCTGGTATTTGACTTTATTATTCCATGGTTCTGTCTTCCGCAAAGGAGTGTTTTTCCACGCTGAGCTCTGAATGGCTTCGACGAGTTTGTCGATTTCTTCTTCTATTTCGAACGGTGTCTTTAGTGGTACATTTAAAGCAACATTTTCCTTGCAGTCTCTTCTGAAAGCGTCCCAGTTAGTTTTGCTACTAGTTAACCTAGGCGGTCCTTCTTTTTTTACTAGAATTCCACCTATTTTCAGAGTGACTGCTGAGTGATCTGAGCATAGATCATAGCATTCTTCGACTTCCGTTAAATTTTTAGTTAACCCTTTTGCGATAAAGAAGTCGACGAGGTCAGGGATTTTGTTTTTGTCAGTTGGCCAATAAGTTGGTTTCCTGTCGAAAAAAAGTTCACCCCACGTTTCATGCTGGCTCTGTACAATAATCTGCCTTTTGTCGAATTGCATCTTGATCCCCAGAAAGTGTATTTCGCGTTAAAGTCACCACCTAAGACAAAATTAGGTCCGAGTGAGTCAAAGAGAAGAACGAGGTCGTCTTCTACTAGCTTATATCCCGGAGGGAAGTAACTAGATCCGATGTTATAGTCTAAGGGGTTTATTTTTATGGAGGCTGAGCTTATTTGCATAGAATCAAATTCTATTTCTATGTTTTCGGAGTGCTTAATACAGTCTTTGATGTAAAGAGAGGACCCGCCTCTCGCATTTTCCGAAGGATGATTCGCATGGTAATCGCTGTAACCTTTTGTTTTGGGTCTAAGTCCCCTTTTTAAGTGCGTTTCCGATACCAAACAAATTACAATATTATTTTTCCGTAGAAATACTTCTAACTCATCGATTTTTTTCAGCCGTTTGCGTTCCACGTTAGTATCTTAAGTAGCTGTTTCATATTCATGTTTTATTGATTGTCTTGCGAGGTTTGAACTCGAGCTTGCTCAATTTGTCAAGTATAATTTTATTAACCTTGGTTTGCTCCTCAAATTTTTCCAATATAATGGTAAATATTTGGCTGACCGGATCTGTTGTAGCTGATCTTAATTTGTTTTCGTTTGACGCGACTTGCGCGTACGATCTCGCGTCAACCTGTGGCGGTTTTTCCGCTGCACTTGGACCAGCGACGTTCTCTTGCGCAAATTTTTCTATTTCCCTTTATCGGTCTCGTCGTTTTGACTAGCTTAGCGGCCTAAGGCTTATCGGTTTTACGATCTCTTAAGCTTGGGTTTGGGTGTATCGGTTTCTTGAGAGTATCGCACCTTTTTTGAAGCTCCTTTGCTACTTCACAACCTCGATAGTTTCCTGGGTGCCTGCCTTTGCAGTTTATGCAGGTCGCGGGAGCCTGCTTATTTAAGTCACACCTTTCTGATAAGTGGTTCCCGGCACATTTTACACATTTCGGTTCTTTTTGGCAATACGACTGGGTGTGATTGAAACCTTGACAGCGTTTGCACTGAGGTATCGATCGTGTATTCGTACGCATAGGCTCGATTTTAACTACGATATTCAAAATACTTTTTACATTATAAATATTGTCTATATTTTCACTTCTATCGAAGGTTAGCATAAAGAGCGGAAGTCCATGCTTGACGAAGATTTCATTGCCTTGTTCCGTTTTCTGCTTTATCTTCTTTAAGATATTAATTGCGTCAATAATTTTCAAGCCTTTTCCTTTAATGTCATTTATAATGTCATCTTTTGTGCACGAGGGGTGGAGACCCCTTGCTATAACACGGAGTGGTCTTTCTGATTTATTTTCGTAGGTGAACCACTGGATCTTTTCCGCGTTTAGTGTTTTAGATATTGCTCGGTAGCCGTCAGAGTCAACTACATTAATTTTGCAATCATTGTTTCGGAATGACGTTACTTTAAATTCCGATGTCACAGTTCCCTTGAGAAGGCAATGCAATTTATTGTAGTCCATAATGCCGACGACGTTTATTGCAGGCGGGGGACGTAATTTGTCTTGAGTTTGCCTCTGTTTCAAGTCTTTTTCTTTGCCTTGTTTTCGTGACTCGATTTCAGGTGAAGAACTTACTTACTTACTTAGGTGGCGCTACAGTTCGGGGTGAACCTGGGCCTCAGCCAACAAGCCTCTCCATTTAGCTCGGTCTTTAGCTAATTGCCTCCAGTTGCGCACTCCAAGTTGGTCGAGGTCCCCTTGAACTTGTGCGCGCCACCTACGGCGATAATTTCCTCTACTGCGTCGTCCCTCGGGGTTAGATTCGAAGACTCTGCGGGCCGGAGCGTTGGTGTCCATTCGCCCTACATGTCCTAGCCATCTCAGACGTCCAATACGCAGTTTTTTGACTAGGTCGATGTCGCTGTACAGCTCGTATAGTTCGTGATTGAATCTTCTCCTCCAAAACCCGTCAACGCAAACGGGACCGAAAATCTTACGAAGAATTTTTCTCTCGAAGCGACCAAGGATATCTTCATCCTCTTTTAATAAAGTCCATGTTTCAGCGCCGTAAAGCAGGACTGGGATGATCAAGGTCTTATATAGAGTCTCCTTAGTTGTTCGAGAGAGGGCTTTACTGTTGAATTGCCTTATAAGCCCAAAAAAACAGCGATTGGCAAGAGTTATTCTTCGATTGATTTCTGCGCTGATTTTGTTTGCTGAATTTATAGCAGAGCCAAGGTAGACAAAGTCCCTTACTACCTCGAAGTTATAGCTGCCCACGGTGACGTTTTGTCCAATTCGTCGATGTTGGTTTTCCCTTCTAGTTGACAGCATATACTTGGTTTTGCCCTCGTTTATCGCCAAACCCATTTTGGCCGCTTCCGCCTCAATGCTTGCAAAAGCACCGGTGACAGCCCGCTGAGATCTTCCGATAATGTCTATATCGTCGGCGTATGCAAGCAGTTGTACAGACTTGTAATAGATTGTGCCTCCGGTGTTGGCTTGTGAGTTCCGCACAATCCGTTCAAGTACAATATTGAAGAAGTCACATGACAGCGCGTCACCTTGTCTAAAGCCTTTTTTGACATCAAAGGTCTCGGTGAGGTCATTACCGACCTTGATGGAGCAGCGAGCGTTCTCCATCGTCAGCCTGCACAGGCGGACAAGTTTGGCAGGGATGTCAAAACTAGACATGGCTCTATAAAGCTCTTCTCTATAGATGCTGTCATAGGCGGCCTTGAAATCGATCGGTGAGTATCGATTTGGAATTCTTGGGTTTTCTCCAGGATCTGCCGAAGTGTGAAGATTTGATCGATGGTGGACTTTCCTGGCCTGAAACCGCACTGATAGGGTCCAATCAGGCTGTTGATAAAAGGTTTCAGGCGTTCACACAATATCGCAGAAAAGATCTTGTACGCGATGTTGAGGAGACTGATGCCTCTATAATTGGCGCAGTTGAGGGGGTCTCCTTTCTTGTGGATCGGGCAAACGATGCTGAGATTCCATTCATCAGGCATACACTCCTCTGACCAAATATTAGAAATGAGTTGGTGTATGCACTCTACCAATTCATCCCCAGCTGCCTTGAAAAGTTCGGCCGGTAAACCGTCAGGTCCAGCAGCCTTGTTCGATTTTAGCTTGGATATTGCTATCCTCACTTCGTTTTGGTCAGGTGGACGGAAATTTTGACTATCATCGTCCATGTTGAATGGTTCATTCTGCCTGACAGCTGGATGTTGGTCTTCGTCGCCGTTATACAGTCTGCAGAAGTAGTTTTTCCATATTCTCAGCACCGACTGTGATTCTACTACGAGGTTTCCATTCTCATCTCTACAGGTTTCTGTACGGGTATTACTTCTCTGACACGTTCTTTTTACCTTTTGGTAAAACTTCCGTACATTGTTCCTGGAGTATAGACTCTCGATATTCTCAAACGCGCGCTTCTCATGCTCTTTCTTCTTCTTTTGGAGAAGCCGATGTTCTTCCCGTCTCTTTTGCTCGTAGAGCTCACGAGCAGCTCTCGTCTTTCTTTGCAGCGCCGCTTTGTATGCCTCTTGTTTTGCTGCATGCACTCGCCGGCATTCTTCGTCAAACCAGGTGAAGAACCGGCTCTTCGTTTTTTGCTGGGTCTTTTCTTTGAGACCCCATTTGTTTCGCGTGCTAGCACTTCTTCATCCGTGTGATATTTGGGACTAGCTGCACGGGGTGGGGTAACTTCGCGTTCTCTTTGCAAAAGCGAGTTCTTTAAGGCCTTGTTTTTCTCTTTTAGTGATTCCACCTCTCTCTTAAGCTCTTGGTAGAGTAGATTCATTTTATTTAGCTTAATACGGAGTTCATTGTTTTCTTCCTCAAACTTTTTAATGAAACACAGAACACCAATAGATAGGCACACACATTATTTATATACATATGTGCTTATATATCTAAATTCAGCAGTTTTTTTTAGATAAATCAGCTTATTGCCACAGATATATGGAATACAACATCGGTTCAATGGCACCACGGAACTTTGTACAACTATCGATTCTTGGCTGTATTGCGGCCATAACTTCACACATGTTGGTTTCTAAGTGATCGAAGTATAAAGATTGCCCGCATAGTCACGATCTATAGCACAGTCTCATAGAAAGAACTACAACAGGTTCAGATCACACGATCTTGGTGACGTATTGATGTCGCCAAATCCTGAAATTAAACGCTCAGCTAACTTTTCGTACAATAGAGCCAAATATGTGTGTTGTGTGGCACGTAATCTTGCCCTATTGGAACCACATGTCGCTCATATCAATGTCTGTTACAATTTGTCAGGCCGCCGCACAGTGGCTCATTTTGACTCGTTTGCTTGCAAAAATCAAAACTCTAAACGAATAAAGATATCGCGATGGTATTTTTTTCTGCTTAAGGGAAATTCCAAGAACTATGAAATTGGTGAATTTCGAGAAAAATACTTTCAGAAATAAGACTTTCTCACGACAGGTGATAAACATAATATGTATTTTACTTTAAAAATATTCAATAGTCCATGATTGAAGTAATAACAGGGTATCTGAAAGCTAATCCGACCAAAACAGTGGTGAATTAGGGTAAATGAACTATTTTTTAAATGTTTTTTAGGTGTATCAAAAGAAATTTTTTTTTATTTTGTGGCACACATAGTACATAATAAAACATTTTAGTGATTCATTTCAAGTCAAACAGTAGAGAAAAAAGTAAACGGAGCAAACATTTGTGCTTTGTGATCTTTTTCGGTTCTGACATGCCTTAACGAAGAAATTAGTGGGTCCGATGAGGCTGCAAGCATGTTGAAAAGGTCTTCATTCTACTGCATCCTTGAAACGTTGCACGTATTTTGGTATCTATTGTATATTTCTTGTAGTCTTTATTTTTTATTCCTAAGCTTCTGCTGACAATTCTCAGAAAGGGGAAACGATTATACTCGATTATATTTTGACTATGAGCAAACATTTTATGAAGGGAAGGTGTGGGTTGCTTTTTAGTTTTTTTTTTTTTTTAATAACTTTAATAACTCTGTTGTTTTCTTGGCATACTCCCCAAACTTGATAGTGTTAACCTTTTCCCTGCAATTGTAAACATTAAGTATGACTTCAAGCCTCGTTATTACCTCCCTATTGACCCCAGCCATACGAGCTGTTGTATATAATTCTTGAAAAAATCTTTTCGAATTATTTCCATCATTGGAATTCCCAAATCCGCGAAAATGCTTTTGGATCTCTTGTTTTCTTCTTTTCCCTCCCTCCTTGATTCCAATAGATTCATCAATATCCTCTCCCTGTTGTCGAAGTGTATAAGATAGTTTTGAAATAAATTCCATGCACCTGATTCTTGCACGTAATGGAGAGATTCCATATTCGTAGTTATGCTCGTCATCATTTGATTCATCTTTATTGTGGTCAAGTTTTTTTTTTTTTGTTCTTTTACACATGGGACTTGACCGCGTTGACGTTGTATCTGTTATTTCATTCAGAACTTTTCCCTCAATCATAGTTAAAAAGAACTCGTGGTTGACAGCTATCCCTGTTCCGTCGACGTTTGATATCGTTGACTGTACTTTTTATGAGTTCTCCAGTTTCCTTTGCATATTGGAATATTATAGGTCGCCAAAAATTAACTGATGATGGACGAGGGTTCTCAATGTTCACCATTTGAACTGTTAAGCCTCAGTGGAACAACTGAGCTCATAAATATGTTTGCATCTGTTTCACCATCTGGTGTATCTATTTTTTGCTTCTAGGCACCTTGCCCAGATGATCCATCACAGCCCCACTTACTTTATAAAGTAAGCATTCTTGAAAGTGCAATTCCCCTCACGTTTGCTTTGTAGAAGCCGCCTTGGAGTATGATCCATCATGTCTAGAAGTTTTACTCTAGCTGATATTTCCGTGATTTCGTAATTTCCTGGAACTACCTCTTTTCGGCAACTGTTATAATTCTGAACGATGGAAGAACATCTGCGCTGTATTTTCTCCGAGAACTTCTCAAAATCTTATATTTTGCTTTTGACAGACCCAAATCCATAAACAGAGCCAATGCATTCTCACGGGGGGGGGGGGGGGGGGGGGGTCTATTCTCACCACATTTCAAGTTATAGCCCTTACCAATAAATGACATCGCAAACTTCATCAAATCGTCAAGATGGTTTGTATCTCGGGCACAGTAAGTACTCAATGCTTTCTTTAGGATATGTACAAAGGCGATATTTTTTCACGAGGAATGGATTCTCTATTTTATCCCCTTTCCCCCATGGGTATCATAATGGGTCTATATTGACCTGAGAGTGGTGTGGAGGTTTTCTATCCCCTACACCAGCCCATATACCTAACCTAACCTAAGTTATAGCCCATCAAAATGGGTGACCTCTTATTTGGAGGTGTAACCACTTTAAACGCTGTAACTTCTAAACTATTATAGGTACAAAAATTGTTTTATACATTTTGGAAAGACAAGCAGTTTAGTAGCGCATGCAAGTTTCAAACGCATTGGTTACAGTTGTGCAGCTTCAAAAAAGTTATGGCTCCTTAAACTCAAAATATTGAAAATTTGCTGCTCCATTTTTTCACTTAAAATGTATTTTTCTCAAGATTTTTACTTAATATTTTTTTTTTTTAATGAAATTTTTATCTCTAAGAAATTTCCTTAAAATTATGTTAAGCAACTTTTTGCATACGATCAACAGAAGTTGCAGTAAAAGCCATTTTGTGTCAGACAAAAATGGTCAAAAAAAGTGTACCTACTGAATTAGTCTTAAAACAGAACAGTTTATGGAATGTTTATAGCAATTGTTCGAAGTGTCTTCCTTCCATTTGAATACACTTTCGGGCGCGTTTAAGTATTTCGGATGGCAGATTAACGAGCAGCAAACTTTTTTGCATCTCTTCTGAAACGGCACTAATTTTTTCTTGAAGCTCTTCCAGACTCGACATTTCTCTAAAATAAACTTTTTCTTTCATATGTTAGCACCCTAGAAGAAGAAATCCATGGGTGTTAGATCAGGAGATCTGGGTGGCCAAGGATTGGGGCCAAATCGACCAATCCACTGTTCGTTAAAAGTATGGTTGAGGAACGAAGTTACTCCGCTGCTACTGTGACAAGGTGCTCCATCTTGCTGAAAGAACATTGCCCTTCTTTGAACAAGAGGAATATCTTCAAGGAGCTCCGGCAATTATTCTCCAAGAAATTCCAGGTAGTAATGGGAATTAACTCTTCGTGGAAGAACGTGCGGGCCTACTAAAGTGTTTCCTATTAATCCAGCCCAAACATTTACGCTAAACCTCCTTTAAAATAAGCAACACATTTCGAAGAAGTTGTTCACAATAATTAAATTCTTACCTTTGAAAGGATGTTGTGCGTTCTAAATGGGGATTGGAGTCTGACCAATGGTGAAAATTATGGTAGTTTGTTACCCCATCTCTTGTGAATTGCGCTTCGTCAGTCCATAGAATGTTATTGAATGCATACTCTTCTTTGTGCATCTCTGGAAAGTACCGGTGTTAAATTCATTCATTCATTCATTAATTTCATTTTATTTCTATGAGAGTAGATTTACATGATAGTACAAGATTTTTATCTTTTAACTAGCTGATTGTACCCGCTTCGCTGGGTCTTTAAATGTGCGATTTCAAGTACACTTCTTTAGAGCACTCTCCGTTTTGTCATTAAAATAGTTCACCCGCTAATCTTTTATGCGGGTCGCGAGGGTAGGATAATTAGGTGCACTCTCCATCATTTTTCAACCTCCGCCGTCGACTCCAACTCATCTGGAGAAATCCCTAGACGGCTCCAAGAGAGACATCGGACTTGATCCAACCAACAATTTATAGGCCAACTGAGGGGTCGCTAACTTGATGGTGCGGCAATCATGACACGTCTTGGAAACCAGCTGGGGACACGCTCTATGCGACGAAGGAACCTCTTTCAGCAGCTTGTATCCGCGACTGTAGGTGAGAGTTGGAACATATGCCAAGTTAAAAACCGATAATTAGGTTTGAATAGGTAAGTTCGGCCTTCCTTATAACAGATTGACCAAACTCTCTCAAAATTGATCCAGTTTGACCATTTCTACAGAATAACTCGACATTCCTTTTGCCATCACTCGTTAATAAGACCCCGAGATACTTAAACGTATCCACCTGCTTCATTGAAACTCTACAAACATGCAGAGTGTACTGAATAGGCGTTATGGAAACAATCAAAACTTCCGACAAACGACCAAGGATGACCAAATCATCCCCAAAGAGAGGATGACTAATCCTTAAGTCCCCCACTTTGCAACATTCTCTGCCACAGCTGCACCGCAGCGTCCATATATACAATGAAGAGGCTAGGTGACAAAAGGCACCCTTGGCACCCTGCCCAACCCCACAATAGAGGGTATTGATTTACCGCCATTTGCCCGAACACAGCTTCTATAATTTGTATATATGTATATACCGAATTACCCTTATCATAGCCTAACACATGATTTCGCCAAATATACAAAACAGGTGTATACACGTTCAGTATGCTCCCAGGCCTTTTCAAGAATCATTCTGAAAGTGTATAACTGGTCGGTCCTGCTTCTACCGGGAAGAAAAACGCATTGTTCATCCCCTTAACTATCCTCAACCAAAGCTCTGGCACGTGTCTCTAACACCTTTAGCAAAGACTTTTCCAGGGATACTTAAAATAAGTATACCCTTGTAGTTGGCGCAATCCTTTGTCCCCTTGTTTACAAATAGGGACAATCACTCCCATTTGCCAATCACCAAGTGTTTCACCGCATTCCCATGCCACTTTAATGACACGTGAGAGTCATTGCACACACTCTTTACCAAAAGACTTTAGCATTTCTGGCCGGATTTTATCCAAACCGGTAGATTCGCCAACTTCTAGCGATTTGATCGCCAAAATCTCGACCATGGGTCTATCATCTTCCTGATGACATGGCTTGTTCGGGATTGAGCAATTCTGAAAAGTGCTGCTTCATCCTCATCACTCATTGGAAAGCAGCGTACCGTCTTTGGTTTTGACTCCTTTCACGATATTCATCTTTCTTCCTCTGATTCGGCGAACGGTTGCCAGAATATTTTATTTACAGATAAGCAGTCTCGTTTCAATGAAATAGTTTATTACAATTGAAAAACACGTATTATTACCTGAAGTATTTCTCGAAACACACCTTCTAAAAGGTAGGAAAATAGACTTAAAGTATGAGTATTCTGTGGGCGCCGTGGCGTAAGTGGTTAGTGTGTCGGATCACTACGCATGAGGTTCCAAGTTCGAATCCCAGAAAACACCAACAAGTTTTTTCACGGTCCCACCTCAAGCGAGCGTCTGACAAACATCCGGTGGTATTGTTGTCATGCCATGTCATGTACTAAAGTTCAAAATAGCGTGCCCATATACTCACATACACACACTATTGCAGCGATAGCCTCTGCTGCATGGCTGCTGACAGTAGTCTTCATTAAAGGAAAATTAGAGCAATTTTTAATACAATCTTCTCCGGGAAATGCAGATCATAACAGTGAAAACTGCATCCAAATCCCTTCAGTGGTTCCCGAGATTATCCCAGTCATTCAAATTTTGGGGACTTCCTTCTATACGATGTAGTTTGTTTGATGAACATGAATATGCTTGCACTCCACTGGTGGGCCATTGATTGCAATGACCCACGCATATCTGTGATATTTTTATATCTCAATTAATTATATTTTTGCTTATTATTTCTGTTATAAGAATCATAGAATAATGATTTATACTTCAATCTCTTCAGTAGTAATCGAGGAATTAAGTCATATTCAAATCAGGTCAGCCATTTCGTAGTCATATGTGTGTAAAGCATAGACAAATTATTTTTGTCAGTAAAAAAAAACATATAAAATGGGTTTAAGAGCCCAATAACGGATTCAGGATACTAAAATGTATCCTAAGTATCCTCTTCTTACGACAAATCGATTTTAACCTTGCCACTGAGACAGCACAATCCAGGCGTTTCTCCAGCGAACTTCAATGCACCGCAGTGGTTGCACACAACCTCCATTGGGCCAATTTGAACGGAAGGATGCGAGCTGTAGTCAATTGTGCAATCGAAATGAAACGCCACTCGATTCAAATCAACACTTGAAGCACTTCTTCTTACGCGTTGATTTCGATTTTCACGTTGTTGAGCTGTTTGATTTGCTCGACGATTTCTCATTGTTAACTGAGCCGTTTCATTTGCCGCCTGTCTTTCTTCTTGTGTTGGTGATGCACGAAGTCGAGCCATACTAACACGGCGCTGTTCTCGTGCGATTTCTTGTTCATCCGTATTCAATTGATTGGCGATATTCCGAAATCTACTTGCATTACGGGTTCGATGCGAAAGATTAGATCTTCTGGCTCGCGGCATTATGAATAACACTGAGAAATGAACGTCACAAAAGCCATCAAGGATTTATCGATACATACATGTGCACAAATGTCATAACCTCACAAAATCTTCGTTGGCAACTTACCGTTTGAAAATAGAATTCCACACCAAAATGATCAATCAGAATGAAATAAACAGCGAATTCGAATTGATTTTAAAAGTAACCCACCTTAAAATTAATAGCACAATCCGAAATTAACGTTTGGATTTATTGTCGATGCGCACGCAATCACAAAGAAAAAAAATTGTCACAACGTAACGTAAACATAAACGTCATCTATCATGAAGATGGCGTCGTAAAATCGCTCCATACAAAATGTATGGGAAAATGAATTTTCTTCATAATTTTTTTTTTTTTCGGGGATTTTTCGGGAATTTTCTTGGGTATTCTTCTTGTTTGGCCAGAGACCAGTCCGAATTGGTGCGAATCATCGAAATCGGTCCAGGCGTTCCTGAGTTATAAGCGTAGTAACTAACGTCACTCTCTTTTATATATATAGATTAGGTATCTAAATTCAACTTAAAATTACGGTGTTAACAATAAAATTTGTGTAAATGGGTAAATTTATTATTATGTTAAAAAGAAGCAGGAAAAGAAGATAAGTAAAAATTTTGTATGAATGCAATTATGTAAATTTAAAATACTGATAAAGTTTTCAAAAATTTCAAAAAAAGAAAACAATGTTTTTTAATTCCGTGAAATTCAATTTTGATTCGACATAAGTGAAAATAATTTCCTCCGAAATACAGCTGATGAGCTTATTCTTTGCAATTCGTATGGAAGACCGTTCCACAAGCAAATTGCATTTACAAAGTAAGATCGTTCCGCAATAGTGTGCGAAAAGCGCGGTACAATTAGTTTTAAACCTCTTGGGGACTGGGCAAACTGAAGCTGTTCATTTAAGTATTCAGGACATTTGTTGTGGATTATGCTATGGAGTTTCAGAATATTTCTAAAGTCGTAGTAAAGATTCAAATCCATTCCGAAAAGGGATGCTTTAAGATAAGAGACACTATTATGACGCGGAATATTGTGTATAAATCGTATGCAGTCATTGAAAGCAACATTTATTCTACGGGTACACTCATAATCCAAGCAAGGATAGACTAAACAATTGAACGTAAAATATGGTAAAATCAAACTTTTAACTAAGTGACTCTTCATAGTAGGTAGAAGCAAATGTGATGAAGACCTCAAACTACGCAAACCCGAATATATTTTCCTTATAGTATCAGAGACAGCATCGCAACAATTTAAGGAACTGCTAATGGTATAACCTAGATACTTCACTTTTTCAACGTAAGGAATAATATCACCATTTATAACAAGTGGCGGGTAATCATGCGGGGAAACTTCACTTCTGGAGCATATCATTCCAACAGATTTTTGAGGATTAAGTTTCAGTTTATTTGAGTTGGACCATTGATGTATATTTAATAGATCTTCGTTTAATCTGGCTACACAATCTTCCATCAAGCCGATTGGACGAGAAAGATAAATTAAAACATCATCCGCGTACATATGCGTTTGGCTATTGAGAACTTTTGCAGGTAGATCATTGATAAATAAGGAAAACAGAATTGGCCCTAGGACAGATCCCTGAGGTACACCGGAATTGACAATGAGTGGATTCGAGTTTCCTTGCTCTGTTTCTACAATCTGTACGCGGCTTTTCAAATAATTTAAAATAAGTTTTAGCGCTGTATTTGAAAAATAAAAATTGTGACGAAGTTTTTCGAGGAAGATTGTGTGGTCTATGGAATCGAAAGCTTTAGAGAAATCTAATAGTACCATAATAGACATTTTATCACAATCCAAAGCCGTGCGCATGTCTGAAGTTACTTTAATAACTGCAGATTCACAGCTATGTTTGTGGCGAAACCCCTACTGCCATTTAGAAAACATTTCCCTGCCTCTAAATAATTAAGAATTTGATTGCAGACTATTTTTTCAAAAACTTTAGCTAGGAAAGGCAATAAACTAATTGGTCTAAACTCCGACGGGCTTGAGGGATTGGATTTCTTCGGGATCGGAATAATTTTCGCAGCTTTCCAACACTCAGGGAACTGACTACTGAGGATACATGTATTTTCTATGTGTGTTATATATGGAAGGAATATGGGCAAAATCAATTTAACAAACTTCGGTGAAATGCCGTCAAGACCAATTGCATTTGATTTAATAGACCAAATTGCATTTTGAACTTCAACCGCACCAATACAATCGAAGAAAAAGCTTTCGTGAGCATAAGCATCAGCTGAAGAAGTTTGGAAAGTGGTTGGACTTGACAAAGGTGGAGCTAAAATTGAAGTTATTTCCTCAGGACTAAAGGAGCATTTGGACACATTTTTGTCACCAGCCACACCTACTTCTTTTAAATTCTTCCACAACTCCTTAGAACAAAGCCTAGGATCAAGTTTTTTAAGTAAATACGACCTCTTAGAAGACCGTATTAGCAGAATGGAAAGGGTGTAATCTATTACTCTGTAGAGCTCTGTGAATCCTGGTTCTGGGAAGTCCAACTGCACAGCTAGTCTGCGGACGCTAACTGAAGGCTGAACTTCCACAGCACGCAAAATCCCACTCTCAACTTCTGCCGCCGCTGCGTCTGAATGTCGTTTTATTTGGTGCAGCTGACCCAGTATCAACAAGGCTCTGATACGCATCAGCGAACATCCGACTACATGGTGTTCAACGCCTTGGGTATCGTCGTTGCTACTCCAATCTTGCCAATCAAGCGTTTCCATTGCAGAACCCGTATACAAACACTATTTCCGCGTATTCAAGTTTTCAATAGATTTTGTGGGGATCGGCTGTTACCTTACAGAGCAAATGTCGATTGTAAATCAGTTGAAACAAAATTACGGTACATTTTTAAATCTGTGATAATTCTTTGTAACGCTTTTTTTTTTCTATTCGACAATTAACTGTTAACTGCATTGCACATACTCGTAGATACGTTAGTTTATTATTCTAACTTAATTTTGTCTGACAAAAAATGGCTTTTACTACAACTTCTGTTGATCGTACGTAAAAAAGTTGCTTAACATAATTTTAAGGAAATTTTTTAGGGATAAAAATCAAATAAAAAAAAAAAGTATTAAGTGAAAATTTTGAGAAAAATGCATTTTAAGTGAAAAAATGGAACAAATTTTCATTATTTTGAGTTTAAGGAGCCAGAACTTTTTTGTAGCTGCACAGCTGTACCTACCCAATGTGTTTGAAACTTGTATACGCTACTAAATTGTTTTTCCAAAATGTTTTAAACTATTTTTGTAGGCACCTATACTAGTTTAGAAGTTATAGCGTTTAAAGTGGTTACACCTCCAAATAAGAGGTCACCTACTTTGATGGGCTATAACTTGAAATGTGGTGAGAATAGACCCCCCTGCCAAACAATTTTTTGTTCGGCGGAACTTCAGGTATCCCCCCTTAAAGGACTATACTGCTTAACTGGGACACCTTGTATTTAGAAATATATAGGAGTAAATTTTCTGTTGAGTTCAGCTCGGGTCCTTTCTGAACTCTTTTTTTAAACTCAACATAAAGTCTAAAAGTGTGCCGGAAATAGTGTTTCAAAAAACATTTAATTAAATAGTTTTAAAAAAATTATTAAAAGAAACTGCGTTCATTTTTGATTTTACAAATGAATATATTTCCCACAAAATGAAAAAGAATTGTTTTTTTTCAAACCCTTTTTGTCTCGCTTTTACACTCAAACCTTAAAAAAAAAAGAATACAAAAAAATCAGGTTTTATGTGTCTTTAAAAATTACACAACTTTAATTGGGTCTACAAGCAAAACTATTAACTATTGATCCAAAAGAAATAAATTTTTCGATTACTTGAACTCGAAACAATTTTGAATCCAGTGAATTTAAAAATGTTGCATTGTAGACGCACCCGAAAATAAAATTATGCAAGAACTTTTGCCTAAATGGGCCACTGTGCCCCGTAGCGCTGTTTAGGTATTTCCGATCAACTGCCCAACAAAATTTTTGACGGTCGCACCTCTCGCAAACGTCTGACAAATATTCGAGAGTATTGTCATCATGAGAAAGCTTCTAAACAAAAAAAAAAAAAAAACAAATATTGACAATCGGCAAGGTAAGAAGTAAGTAACTATCAGTCACTTTGGATGACAGATGAATTTGACAGATGCCATATGGCAGGGAAAACTTCAAAATGAATAACCCTTTATTAGGAAGTTTGATTGTTTTCTATTATCTATTGATAAGCGTTTTCTAACATTTCTTTGTCTGCTGGACTAAGGCCTTTTATAAGATTAACCACTAGATCCTTTACTGAAAATAAACAGAACCTTAACTTTGAAATCTTTGAAAGCCGCGTTGTAGAGCAATTTTCTCCTAAATAGCTTTCAAAGAGATTTTTTTTTAAATGTTTTATTTTTCCACTCATACACTAATATAATTCATAGTTCAAATAAACTTAAAACTGCACTATTATAATGCCTTAAAGTAACTAACCTGAAGGGTGTTAGGCAATAAGTCCCCTTCAATAAAACCTCTTACAGAAGGAGTACCTCAAAGCTCTATTTCAGGATCAATCTTCTGGATGTTCGTTAATGATCTGCCATCTATGTGTTAGCATGCCTCCATTCACTTATATAGGGACGATTTACAGCTTCACCTTTCTCTTCATACAGTTTAATCGATAAGCCCGATTTTAAATTAACGGCCATATCGCGAGTGTCAATTATTAATCAGTTGACGATTGACAAATTTATCTACCGAAACAATTTTCGGTATTGTGTAACTCGTTTGACAAAATATTGTGAATAAATTGACTGTTGTAAATGAGACACTATATTCGACAGTTGACAACAGTAAAAATTCAATTTGTTAATTTTGTGTTGTGTGCAGCAGAAAATTTATGTTTTGTGGAAATTGTTTAAATAAAAAATTGAAATAAGTTCAGTTGAATTGGTTTTTGACGATTATGAAGATGAACAGTCTTCAGCTTTTTTTGAAACTTTCAGCAGGCAAAAGCAGTTAAGGGATCCTTCTAATCCTCTAGAATAAGAGGAAAGTATTTATGTATTGTACATGCCTTCGTAATCAAAATTCGTTCTTATAGGTAATCCTTTTCAGTTTTGTGAAGAATTTTCTTTTATCGAAGGCAGTGTTTTCTCATTTATTGCATGAAGTAGAGGGAAAGTTAAAACCAGCTATAAGAACTACATCGATACCGGACGTAATAAAGATTGCCACAGTGGTTATGCGCACATCAAATCAGCGTCGGGAACGAACATTCCATGGGTCTAGCACACTCAACTGTGTCTCTGGTCCTAAAAGATGTTTTTAATGTACTCGAAGCACACATTTGTGCGAAATTGATAATGTTCAACTACTCCAATGCTGAGAAATGACGGGCAAAAACTTTTTTTTTTTTGAAAGAAGTGAAATACCGGGTGTTATAGGATGGGACGCATATAAAAATTGGGTCCCCTGTAAAACAACTGCAACAAGCGTACTACAAAAGGAAGTGATTTTGCAGTATAAGTGCCATAATAGAAAGTTATATTTAAAAACAGAAGCTTTCAGTTGTTTAATACTAATTATCGTTTTCAAGATGCGACGAAAATTCGTTTTTTAACGCAAAATGTACCGGTGCGATACATGATGCCAATACTTTAAGCATGTTTTCCCTAAAATTGAAGCTGGAACGAGAGTACCAAAATGGAAAAAAGGAATACCTGGTTATTAGGTACACAATCATGTTATTAAATTAATGCATACTTATGTATTTACTTGCACTATATTCTAGGTGATGGTAGATATGCTTTGAAGTCATAAAGGGTGAGCCAACAGATGATGTGGATGTTGGCTGTCAATTATTGTCATTTACTGAATTCAATGTGGTTGATCTTTTTGACAGGTATAAAGTACAATTTGGCAATTTTAGTCGTTTACCACACAACAACGCCAACTGGCCGAACTGTAAAAGTAACATTTCGTAAAATTCTTGAATTTTTCGGTCAACGTAATCGCCCTAGTGAGTCCGATATTCTTGCAATGGTGAAGTGTTTTGAAGAAACTAGTACTCTATCGGGTCAAACTCCATATCAGCATACTCGGTCAGCACGTACACGCCAAAACATCACCACTGTGACCGAAGTATTCAAAACCAGCCAGGCACCTCAATTCGTAGCCGAAGTCAACAATTGGGCCTCACGGCAAATTTTAAAAGTTGATCTTCATTGGCACGCCTATAAAATCCAAATCACACAACAATTGAAGCTTTTGGATCAGTAAGGTCTATGCCAATAACCCAGCGTAAATTCAGGATCTCAAACATAACATCCGAACTGAAATTGGGGCCATTCACCCACTTATTCTTCAAAAAGTCATCGATAATTTTGACCTTCGCATGTTAGCTTGCCGCTTGCTAAACAATCTTCCAACATCTAACCACAACATCGCTATTTTTTCGGATAGCCAGGCTGCCATCAAGGCCATTGATGCAGTCTGCATCTCTTCAAAACTGGTAGAGCAATGCCGGTTTGAATTGAATCAACAAAGCACTCACTCGAGAATCACTCTCATCTGGGTCCCAGGGCACAGCAACCATGAGGGAAATGAGCGTGCTGATGAGCTGGCCAGGCCGGCCCTTAACGGCTCTCTAGCAGAAAGAGTCGACATTCCGCTTGGTGCTGTTAAGGGCTATATTCACCTTCACTTTCTCCAGCTAGCGAATCGCGGGTGGAACAAGCTCACAAGCTGTGTCATATCTAGGAAGACGTGACCCAGTTTCAACAAACCCAGGTAAAAAGAGTTACTAGGCAAACCAAGACCAGTTATTGCCAAAATCGTAGCTATTATCACAGGCCACTGGCCAGTTGGAGACCATGCGGCCAAGCTTGGTATCCCCCACAACACCTTTTGTAGGAGCTGCAAGGATATTAATGAGAAAGAATCTCTATGTCATTTCCTTTGCAGATGTCCGGCCCTGGCGAGGATCAGACAGCAAACTCTTGGCAAACCCTTCTTCGAGGATCTGAGAGAGATAGCGGACAAGAGAACTAATCCTCTTTCTGAACTCCACGGGCTGGGTTTTAACTTAACATCATCTTTAACTAGCCACTACAACAGGTAGACTAGGTAGACGCTAATTGGGTTC
Organism: Brachypalpus laphriformis; assembly: GCA_945910035.1. Lineage (NCBI taxonomy): Eukaryota > Metazoa > Arthropoda > Insecta > Diptera > Syrphidae > Brachypalpus > Brachypalpus laphriformis. The sequence goes on from OX246754.1 coordinate 288,873,651, forward strand.
TTTTTGGACCGCCACATTACCTACCTACCTACCTAGCTTGCAACAGAAGCCGTGGTAGTCACATGAACGAAGTTGTGCTCTATTCATAATTGCTATGGACCGAACTCCATTAATCAATAAAGTTCTACATTGATTTTACAATAAATGGGTATTTAATTTAATGAAAACTTCCACACCAGCTGTTGGCTCACCCTTTATTTGATGACACCAATTCGTAATCCTGATCGAGGTTTACTGGAAAGTATACTAAAAAGGCCACTCAAATTGCTAATGCTTGTGCAGCTTTGCATAATATTTGTATTGCCTTCAATTTCCCTGAGCTTGAGGAAAATATTGAGGAAGAGGATGATATTATTACGACTATATTATAAAAAAAATTGACAAAAATGATGGGTTTCGTCTTTAGAGTAGGTACATTTTTCAAGAAACCTGAATCCTTTTCCCACCTCTACAAAACGTTGTGTAGAAGCATTCTTGAGTACGCTGCAGTAGTGTGGTCTCCAATTTACAAAATGCATAATAAGGCAGTATTTAGAAAGGGTTCAACGAAAATTTACGCGGTACCTACAATATAAACTATTTTCGAACTATAGTGAATATGATGAAAGATTAAGACTCTTTAAGATCGTTTCATTATCTCAACGAAGATTAATTGCTAGTGAAACTAAATTATGGTATACAGTCACAGGCAAAATATCTTCTTCCTTATTCCGGCAAGCACATGCATCAAAATAAGAGGCCTATAAAGCGGCGTTGCATAGAAGGACTAGAACTGCTCGCGAGCTCTACAAGTGGAGGAGAAAATGGGAGCATGAGAAGTGCTCGATCGAGGAGATTAAGGGAGCTTATTGCAGGAATGATGTTCTAAAATTCTACCAAGGGGTAAAATGTGGCTTCAAAACCAGAACAGAAGCCTGCAGGGACGAAAATGGATATAATAGCAGTTGAATCGCAGTCGGTGCTGAGGATATTGAAAGAACACTTCTGCAGGCTGTTAAACGGCGACGATGACCAATATTCCGCTATCAGGCAGAGTGGGAAATTTAACACTGACGATGATAGTCAAGATTCCCGATAACCTGATCAGAATGAAGGATCAGAAGAATGAAACTTAAATCCAACAAAGCTGCTGGAGCCGACGGCCTTGCCGCTGAACTTTTCAAGGCAGGAGGAGATGAGTTGATAAGGAGCATGCACCAGCTCATCTGCAAAATATGGTCGGACGAAAGTATGCCCGATGAATGGAACCTCAGCATCGTTTGCCCGATCCTGAAGAAAGAAGACCCTCTGAACTGCGCCAACTACAGAGGTATAAGTCTCCTCAACATCCCATATAAGATCCTGTCTACCGTATTATGTGAACGTCTAAAACCGATCGTCAACAACCTGATAGGTCCTTATCAGTGCGGTTTCAGCCCTGGAAAGTCCACCATTGACCAAATATTCACACTACGGCAGATCTTGGAAAAGACCCATGAATATAAAATCGATACGCACCACCTCTTCATCGATTTCAAAGTTGCCTATGATAGTGTGCATGAAGGCGATTTATACCTATACAGAGCCATATTCAGTCTCGGCATCCCTGTTACGCTCATCCGTCTGTGCAGAATGACGTTGAGGAACTATAAAAATCGCCTTAGGATACGACACTAAAACTATAGGTGCGTTCCATCCGTGTGAAAAATATAACGCGTACAATACAAATGGATGCGAGAAGCTAGGCCTAAACCCTTCATGGACTGTTGCTCCAAATATGTATGAATGTATCCCAGTACTACAGTATGGCCTCTGTACAGGTATTGACTTTATCAAAATCTGAGAATGCCCTTGGTTACTTTGAGAGAAAAGTTCTTCGAGTAATCTTTAGTCCCGTCTGCATAGATAGCGAGTGGAGGAGAAGTTGAAATACCGATCTATACGGCCTATACAATGACATCGACTTTACCAGAAGAGTTCACATATAGCGAATAAGACGGCTGGATCATATAGAGGGGATAGAACCCAACGTTTGAGCCCGGAAATTCTTCGAATCCACCTCGAATGGACGGCGAAGTGGAGAACGGTCTCGCAGCAGTTTACGCGAACAAGTGGAGAGGACCTTAACCAATTTGGCGTTCGCAAGTGGAGGCACGGGCTGGCTTGCTAGGTTGTTTGAGGCCCAGGTCCACACCGGACTATAGCGTCATCTAAGGACTAAAATGTTTTGCCCGGGAAAAAGTTCTGTATCCTGTTTGTGTAGGATGTGTAAAACCTCACATTGGGTTGCACAAGTATACATTTTTGTTTCACGCCGGATACTCGATGTCGTTTATCCAGAGCCGGCAAAAATAAAATCAGACAGTCAGTCTGAGTATTCGTATGGCCACCAATGTATTATCAAATAGTAGTAGGCTTCGACACACGACGCAACAAATCGCCGACGTGTTTCCTACCAGTTAGCAATTTGTCCCCTGTGACACAGCCTACTTGTCTGAAGCCAGTTGGAGTTTCATAAACGATCTACAGCATGGTAGAGGAGTTGATCAATTCTAAATTATGACTCCTCAAGGTGAACACTGGGAAATTAGTGTAATTTTCTAATTTTCAGCTGTATGGAACTTGTTCACTAAAAAGTTTCCAACTGATTGATGGCAAATAATCTTCCCTAGAGTTTTTTTTGTTTAAGTTCTTTAACGCTTGTCGACATTTTCTATTTTTTATACGTCACATTGTCAAACGACTTCAAACATTTTATCCATTCCCCTGTGACCTATCACAGTATTTTCCGCCGCATGGTGCTAACACATTTCTGTGAGTCTTGATTGATAGCGTCGGAAATTGTTGGCACATTTGATCACACATTTGTGAGGTTTCAACTAAAATTAGGTTTACTATCGTCGACAAGCAAAGTGTCAACTGTCAGGATTTGAACTTGAAAACTCTGTCAGAAATAATTTTCAAAAAAGTGTTCATCATTAGTAACTGAAGTCATTACCGTTTCGTTGCAATTCGTTAAAACTAAAAATTCATTCATAATCGTCCATCACCGTGGTTACTGGTTATAATTAATTCCTACTGACACTCTGCTGTTTTCTCTAAATCAGCAACATGTCACGACTGAAAATCGCTTTAGATGAAGATCTCCATTTAATGAATGTCTAATTAATTTCAATCCAGTATTTCAGCGTCGTCCAGTTGCAGTTGTACACCTATTGTCCATGTTGGCACTGACGACAGCGAGGACTTAATCTGGCTGCGCTTCACAATGCACAAAAGTGTAGAACGAACTTTAAATGGCACTCAGGAATACAAAAAGTTTCTAATGAAACGCGCGCAAGGGGACACAAGATGAGAATGAACTTGACTTGTGCGCTCAACTCACACGAAGGACAACAGCACTGTGCTACTGCTGATGATGATGATGAGGACTCCTCGGAATATAAAGGCGGCTTGCCTGCTGCATTTCGTGAAGGAGTTTCCTACCCCGGCCTGGCCTGGCCTCGTTGGTGATTTATGTACCCTGACAATGATTAATTTTCATTTGCACAGCGTGTCTCAGGTTTTACTTCTTTCTTTTGCTTTCGCTTGGCATATTTGGAGGCCAGAAGTGTGCTCTGCCCATGAGAAAGGACGAGAAGGATAACATGATGAACCAAGGATTAAAATATAAGCAAAAAAGGAAAATTAAAAGCATCTTCAGGCGAGGAGTATGCTCTTAAGAATAAGACGACGATGACTGGAGCAAACTTGGTGTGTCCTTTTAAAATATGCATAAGGGGTAATTAATGGCATACTGCTTTTAAATGTAAGGATATTAGCGCAAAGAATAAAGGGGCACAGAACAATGCCCGTCATTGGAACCATGAAAGACACCGCAAGAAGTTTGGATGAATACGTATCGCCTGTTGGAGTTTGGAGTAAAGGAATATTCATGAAGGACATGCTCCTCTTCAAGCCTTCTCCGAATTCCAAATTTCGGTGAAATTGTATAGCCCTACTTCACACCTCCTACGATTCGACTGTGTTATAATTAGGTTGTGTATGCACATATGCTGTCCCTAATGAGTTTTGTATATCCTCGGTCCATTCTGGCTTTGTGCATTACTTTCAGCACTTACCGAACGCCTTCTTGCAGTACTTAGTATGTAAGCAATATTAATTAGTACTTTTTTTCAAAAATGTTCATCTAGTCTTGAACATCTCGTTCGTGATATGCCGATCTCAATTCTAATACCTTTATTTAATGAATTTCTTTAGAGTAATGTGTATTTTAGTTCGAACGATTCCCTCTCGGTAACTATCAGTCACCACTCCTTTATTATTCAATGGCCGGCGACTTTCCCCTTTTTCCAATACTGTACATACATACATACATTCATACATATATTTGGCGCAATAGCCCATGAATGGCATAGGCCTAGCCTCCCGCAACCACTTGTGTTGTGCGCGTTATATTTTTCGCATGAATGGAAGGGACCTGCCGTTTTGTGCCGTATCTGAGTGGTAAATTTTTATTTTTGTTTTTTGAGGAGATTTTTTCAATACTTTGAGTACCGAAATATTCACGCAAGAAGAAACAAACTAATATTTAAATTCTAACGATTTATCCACTACGATGGCGGCGATGACAGGTAATGCCAGCCGTAAACATAAAAATAGCAGTGCTTAGGTACCAAAATTGTATTCATTCATTCATTCATTTTCAATGGCCCGCTAATCCTTCATGAGGGTCGCGGGGGTAGGATGCTCAGGTGGACTCTCCATCCTTCTCGATCCTCCGCCATTGACTCCAATTCATCAGGAGGAATCCCTAAGCGGCTCCAGGAGAGATGGCGGACTTGATCCCACCATCTATTTCTAGGCCTTCCGCGAAGTCGCCTACCTGATGGCACGGCCACCATGGCGCGTCTTGGAAGCCGGTCTGGGGGCATACGCACTACGTGACCAAACCATCGAAGCATAGATCGTTCCGTTCGTATAAATAGCTGCTCAACGTTGAGCGCCTCGCGTACTCTGGTGTTGCGCACTCGATCCCTGCGAGTTATTCCAACAACACCGCGAAGGAACCTCATTTCGGCAGCTTGTATCCGCGATCTTATTCTTTCGGTCACTACCCAAATTTCATGACCATAGGTGAGAGTTGGAACATACACCGAGTTAAAAACCGATAGCTTAGCTTGAACACTAAGTTCGGCCTTCCTTATAACAGATTGGCCAAGCTCTCTCAAAATTGATCCAGCCTGACCAATTCTACAGGATAACTCGGCATTGCTCCTCCCATCACTCGTTAATAAAACCCCGAGGTACTTAAACTTCTCCACCTGCTTCAGTGGGACTCCACTAACATGCAGAGTGCACTGAATGGGTTTTTTTGGAAACGACCATTACTTCCGATTTGTTTACGTTGATCTTCATTCCAGAATCATCACAAACGGCTACAAACCTTTCGAGTGCGCGCTGAAGTTCGGTTTGAGAGGACCCAAGGATGACCAAATCATCCGCAAAGAGCAGATGGCTAATCCTTAGGTCTCCCACTTTGAAACATTCCCCGCCACGGCTGCGATGTAACATCCAATCCATATATACAATGAAGAGGAGAGGTGATAAAATGCACCCCGGCGGAGTCCAACACCCACAGTGAAAGGTATTGATTTAACACCTTTTATCCGAACACAGCTTCTACAGTTTGTTTATAAAGACTGAATCGCCCTTAACAGGGAATCATCAATCCCATACTCCTGCAGAACACTCCAGAGTTTGCCTCGAGGAACCCTATCATATGCTTTTTCCAAATCCACAAAACAAGTGTAGATAGGTTTGGCATATTCCCAGGCCTTCTCAAGAACCATTCTGAGAGTGAATAACTGGTCGGTTGTGCTTCTACCGAGACGAAAACCGCACTGCTCATCCCCCAAACTGTCCTCAACCACAGCTCTGGAACGCTTTTCTAGCACCTTAGCGAAGACTTTTCCAGGGAGACTTAAAAGATATATACACCTATAGTTGGCGCAATCTCTTTTGTCCCCTTTTTTAAAAAGAGGAACTATCACCACCATTTGCCAATCACCAGGTGTTTCACCGCATTCCCAGGCCACTTTAATGACACGCGAGAGCCATTGCACTCCCTCTTTACCTAAAGCCTTGAGCATTTCTGGCCGAATTTCATCCACACCAGCAGATTTGCCAACTTTTAGCGCTTTGATCGCTAAAGTTACTTCCTCTACCATAGGACTACTTTCCGCCCAACTCTCGACCATAGGTCTGTCATCTTCGGTACCCTGTTCGGGATTGAGCAATTCTAAAAAGTGTTCGCTCCATCTGCGTAAGATGTCCTCCTCATTGGAAAGAAGTGTACCGTCTTTGGATTTGACTCCTTCAACGATATTCAACTTTTTTCCTCTGAGTCGGCGGATGGTCTGCCAGAACATCTTATTTGCAGATCTGTGGTCACGTTCCAATTTCTCGCCAAACTCCTTCCAAGACTGTTCTTTCGCTGTTTTCACAGCTAATTTGCAAGTTCTTCGCGCCTCAGTGTACCGATTTCGAGAATCGGAGTTCCCCAAGTGAATCCACACCTTAAAGGCTCTCTTCTTCTCTCTGATGGCTTCTTGAACTCCGGGCGTTTTAAACCAAGCAGTAAATACATAAATACAAAATTGTAAATACATTTTATTCAAAATCCTGAACTCAACCATTCGCTTAATGTATGGAATCATTCAGCGCTAAGCTATAGCTATGTTGAAAGGAGTAGAATGTATACATATGTGGTTCCTCTCTTTTAGACAAATTACGGAAATTTTTGTTGTTCAGTGTTACTTCTTCATCGAACATAAAAATAGCAGTCTGTAGATCTTGCATTACAGAAATATTAAAATGAGCAATATTTTTTCTCTAAGCGATATAAAAAGTAAGTTTTAATTTAAGAGTAAGCGGAAAAAATAAATATAAATAATTTTTTTCTTTTCTACGATCATAAGTGGGTCGGGCCAAATATAGTACCGGTGAACAACGAAAGTTGATAGTACAACTGAGGGAGGAAGGGAAAACATACACAGAAATTCAAAAACTTTTTTCATGTTCTGCGAAAATGGTATCCAATGCAATTAAGTATGTCGAAAAACCAGAAAACAGAGGTTCGAAAGGGAAAACAACAACTCAGGAAGCTCGAAAAATCGTTCGGATGTCTAAGATGGAACCATCAAAATCGGCTGTCCAGATAAGAAAAGAAATGGATATTCCTGTAAGTGATATGACAGTGCGTAGAAGATTACTGGAAGCCAATTTGGCTGCTCGCAGTCCAAGGAAAAAAACTTTGTCAGTTGGCCAGATCACAAATGGCGGAATATTTTGTGGACAGATGAGTTCAAAGTTGTTCTGTATGAAGGCGTTGGTTCTCGCCAATATGTAAGGCGTCCGCCGAATATAGAATTAAAGCCGAAATACAAGACAAAAACGGTTAAGCACGGTGGTTCCAAGATCATGGTATGGGGATGTTTCTCATACTATGGAGTTGGTCCGATCTACAAGATTGATGGCATAATAAATCAACATGTTTATTTTGATATCTTAAAAAACATTATGTTGCCTTACAGCTGCGAAGAAATACCACTGAAATGGGCCTTCCAGCAAGATAATGACCCGAAGCATACGAGTCGAAAGGCAAAAGAATGGTTTCAGGTTCATGGGATTCAGGTCATGGGCTATCCAGCACAGTCTCCTGATCTCAATCCAATTGAAAATCTTTGGGTGGATGTAAAGAAGACTGTGTACAAATCAAATTCGACCAACAACTTACAGCTCTGGGAAGTTGTAAGAAATGCGTGGTACGCAATACCTAGACAACGGTGCCAGCGGTTGGTCGATTCAATGCCGCGACAGTGTCAGGCCGTAATTGACAAATCTGGTAGTGCCACAAAATATTAATACTACCTTAAGTTTTTGATGAATTATCACTTCCATTTTTCCTGTAAATAAATGTTAAAATTAAAGTCTTTAGCATTTTCTGCTATTTTTATGTTCACTTCTTTTTACTACTTTTAATAAACATATTTTTTTATTTTATTTCATTTTCGTAATGTTATGTTTTTAGACTATTTTTCCTAAAATATGAATTTATAAAAAATTAAATGATTCTATAAATATATGTGTTTCTAAAATTTTTTTGATTGCTGTTACTTTTATGTTCGCGACTGTATAAACCGATAACTTACGAGTACGTGTAGTTAAAGTAAAATCAGCAACAGAAAATCATCAAAACCTTAGCGTAAAGACTCAAGCAGGAACATCGAAAAACGGTGATAGCGTTAGTTCACAAGATTCTGTATCTCACGGCTTTTCCATAATTCTTACGAAACTTGAAAAGCGAAGGAAAATAAATGTGGCAACGCTGTAAAAGCTTTAAAAGAAAAAAAAAGAAAAACACGGCAGGACTGCCGGTGATGAAATATATTTGTAAATTGTGATTACGTAGGATTGTTCAAACGATCGTCGAAGAGGAAAGACGTGAGAAGTATACCAAAATTGTTTGCTATTTAAGGGTTTTTATTATTTAAAATAATACTCTCTGGATTCCATCTACCGCAATGACATGTCAAAGCCGAATTCATTCACTTCTCCTGACGCTGCCGCTGCCGCTCCCGCCCCTGATTTAAGTATTATGTTGTGATGTTTTAATGTTTTGCAATTTTATCACTAAATTTGTAATGTTTACATTCTTCTAACTCTTAACTTCGAACTCTTAAAACCCGTACGATAAGTTTTATGTTCACGTATTAATATACAAGGCTTCATACTTTTGTTTAGTACTCAATCGGCTTTTTATTTACTTGTCAAGTGTTTTTGTGTAAGCTGTTAGGCTTTATAAATATTCACAATACTAACAACTAACACCACGCTAAATGATAACTATGACAAGCTGGATATTACTTAGTAGCTGATTTGAGTTTTCTCTCTCTTAGTTCAAACTAATATTCGTCACAAAATGCTTGCCCTTAAGCAGTACTGATAGCGTTTTTTTAGCGTTAATACTGAAAACAGTGAAGGCAGACAAAGTGGCGCTGCAAAAGGACAAGACCCGCTCGGTAGCTCTACGAAGAGAAAGGGAAGAAAGAAAAGCACTTGCTTAAGAGAGTGAGTAAAAGAGGATAAGGACAAAGAAGAACGTCTTATTAGATACGCAATCGCTGCTGAAATAGAAAAGAACCTTTCTAAACATTATTAAATGGCATTGAAAGTCTAAATATTTATGGCAGGCAGCCTTAATATGAATGATAACCATCATCTCGAAATACCCGACTGAAACGAAATCTTGTCAATTATAGCGAAGGACAATGCAAAAAAAATCGCTGTCGCAGACGGTCTGAAGGCCAAAGTATTTAAATCGGCAGGAGATGATCTGGAAGGGAGCATGCATTAACTCATCTGCCAGATATTATCGAATGAAACTACGCCCAATGAGAGAAATCTGCCCGAACCATAGGAATGCAGTCCTCTTCACTTACACCAACTACTGATGTGTAAGCTTTCTGAAAACTGCTTACAAAATCCTATGTACGTAGGAACTAATAAAAGTTCGCTTAGTTTATTGAACAATAAAACACAAATATAATTTTAGCTTTAGATAATTAATCTTCATCTTTTTTTTTAATTTCTCCACATAATTCCCATTTATTTCAATACATTTCTTCAGCTGATAGATCCATATTTCAAAACAGCTTTCAAAATCCTCTTTTTGGAACTTTTCGATTTCGACATTGACTGCATTAATAATCTCCTCATTACATGTAAAGATTTTTCCACTCAAATTTTTTTTTACTCGTATTTTCGGAAACAGCCAAAAGTCACACTGCGCTATATCCGGAGAATAAGGTGCTGGGCGAATTTCATTGATGGCCGAGAGCGCAAGAAAGTTGTTGGTTTTTTCAGCAGTGTGCGCAAACGCATTGTCGTGGTGCAAACAGTAGCGGCACAGCTCCTCTTTTTGTCGGTGTCCTAGTAAATTTTGGAAAATTTGTGGTAAGCAAGTTTCAGTAAGTTTCTGACCAGTTTTAAGCGGGATGACGGCGACCATTTTCGCCCTGGTGAAGTACATCGACATCATAACTTTTGTCGCTGACTTTTGTTGTTTGGCATTTACTGGGAGATTTGCACCTTCTGGGCTCCATACCATGGACTGCTGTTTGGTTTCCGGGTCGTACTTGTAAAACCAAGATTTATCACCTATAACGATCTTATTGAAGCAGCTTGACTCTCCATTTTCAAACTTATCCAGGAAATATTGAGCAAAACGAACACGAGCCTCTTTTTTTCTCTCCATTTCAAATTTTTGGAACCCATCGAGCTGACTACTTCGAATATTTCAGGTGATAACTTAAAATTCGTGACACAGCCATGGCATTCAAGCCCAGTTCATTCGCTATCATCTCTTGTGTCTTGCCCTGGCATCTTCGTCAATTTTAGCCCTCACCATGTCCACATTTGTATCGTCGGTCGAGGATTTGGGCCGAGATTTACGAGATTCGTCCTCCACAGAAAAAGGGCCAGTCTGGAATCTTCGAAACCACTTCGAAATAGTAACAAGAGATGGTTCATTTATTCCGTATGCATTTTGGCATTCGTGTAGAATTTTGACTGGCGTGAGTTGACGTCGAAATTCGAAGAGAATGGCAAAACGAATTTCTTCCTGTGTTGGCGGTGGAAATCTAACCGACCTTACGTCATTCAATTTTCTCTTTCTCGTCTACATTTTTACTTATTGTTCTGAAATTTGGAAATAAATATTCTTAGATTATAAGCTACAGATATACATCTTTTCTTTTTCAAAAAACTACTAAATTGACACCAACTAAGGGAACTTTTGTTACTTACTTAGATTGCGCTACAGTCCAGGTTGGACCTGGGCCTCAACCAACAAACCTCTCCAGCCAGCTCAGTTACGAGCCAGCTGCCTCCAGTTGCGCACGCCAAGTTGGTCGAGGTCCCCCTCCACTTACTTGCGCCACCTACCGCGGGGTCGTCCTCTACTGCGCCGTCCATCCGGGGTGGATTCGAAGACTTTCTTAGCGGGAAGGTTGGGCTCCATCCGCTCTAAATGACCCAGCCATCTTAGTCGCTGTGTGTGAACTCTTCTGTCTAAGTCGATGTCCTTGTACAGGCCGTTTAGCTCGGCATTGTACCTTCTCCTCCACTCACCGTCTATGCAGACGGGACCAAAGATCGCTCGAAGAACTTTTCTCTCGAAATAACCAAGGGCATCCTCATCCGGTTTCGTCAAAGTCCATGCCTCTGCGCCATACAGCAGGTCTGGGATGATTAGTGTCTTGTAAAGAGTTACCTTAGTAGTTCGAGATAAGGCTTTGCTACTCAATTGCCGTTTTAGCCCATAGAAACAACGATTGGCAAAAGTAATTCTTCGTGTGATCTCCCTACTGATGTCTTTTGCGGAGTTCACCATAGAGCCTAGGTAGACAAAATCCTTTACTACCTCAAAATTATATCTGTCTATTGTGGCGTTCTGTCCAAGACGCCGATGTTGGGTGTCCTTTTTAGGTAAACAGCATATATTTTGTTTCGCTTTCATTGATCGCTAGACCCATCTTTGCTGCCTCGATCTCAATACTCGTAAATGCCCCATTGACGGCTCGCTGAGTTCTTCCGTTTATATTAATGTCATCGGCATAAGCGAGTACATACTTGTAAAAGATTGTACCTCCGGTGTTGGCTTGTGAGTTTTGTATAATTCTCTCAAGTACTATGTTAAAGAGATCGCATGATAGCGCGTCACCTTGTCTAAGACCTTTCCTGACATTGAATGGTTCGGTGATGTCCTTACCGACTTTGATGGAGCAGCGAGAGTTATCCATCGTCATTCTGCACAAACGGACGATCTTAGCAGGGATGCCAAGACTAGATATGCCTTCGTATAACTCGTCTCTATAAACGCTATCATAGGCAACTTTGAAAACGATGAAGAGGTAGTGCGTATCGCAGAGTCTTCGAATCTAACCCCGAGGGACGACGCAGTAGAGGGAATCATCGCCGCAGGTGGCGCGCACAAGTTCAAGGGGACCTCGACCAACTTGGAGTGCGCAACACTATTGATATGATTACATCCCGATAAGTTCCGATTTATTCTGAATCCGAGGCTGCTAACAGATTCAGCAAGCTGCAGTTTACTGTGGGATAGCCATACGTCGGGCACAAGACCAATGCTAAAAGTTTTGTTAGAGATGGGTATAATTTGACATTTCATGCAAGTCCTCGTTCAGCAAAGAAGCAAGTTCCACGGCACTACTCAAAGGGCGGGCTAGGTATAGCTGAACGTCGTCCGCATATAGGTGTATGGAAGAATGTTTGCATACGGACGGCAAGTCATTGATAAATATACAAAACAAAATTGGCCCAAGAATTGATCCCTGAGGCATACCTTGCTGAATAGGTCTTAGCGCCGACGAATTGTCACCCACAACAACTCTTTGTGACCTGTTGGAAAGAAAACTTTTTAATAGCTTTACTGCTCTCTCACTGAAACCGAAAAAATGTTGTAGCTTCCAGCAGAGGATTTTATGATTGACTTTGCCAAAGGCCTTTGAGAAGTCAAGCAAACGGAGAAGCGTGACATAACCTTTGTCATAGACTTGTCTTATGTTCTCTAATACGTTAACCATAGCTGTAGAACAGCTATGATTTGGTCTGAATCCAGATTGGAAGGGACTCAATAGAAGATTGAGAGACAAGTGCCTCAGTATCTGCTTAGCTATAATTTTCTCCATGACCTTTGATAAGCACGGTAAAATGCTAATGGGCCTGAAGTCACTTACAGCAGTTGCATTCGGTTTCTTAACAATGGGAATGACCCTTGCGATTTTCCAGGACTGTGGAAAAGTTGAGCTCATAATACAAAAATTTATAATATGGGTTAAGTGGCTGACGATTAGAGGTAATATTAGCTTAATAAAGCGAATTGGTACCCCATCCTCCCCAGCGGAATTTGACTTAATAGCTGCGACACAGCCAATAACGTCGTTTTCCGTTACCACTTCAAAATCGGACAGTCTGGGTATAGATGACTCAGAGTATGCAGCGAAGTCAAAGCCATCCACTTCTGCAGTGGTACTCAAGAAATGCTTATTAAGATCATCCGGATCAAATTCGCACTTTCCATTGTTTTTCTTCTCAGAGACTCCAATTTGACGCAAATTACTCCAAAGCTTCTTAGGTGGTAGAGAAGCACTTAATTTCGAGGCATAATAGTTCATTTTCGCAGAACGTGTGTAAGAGGTTGCAGTGTTTCGCGCCACTTTATAAGCACTCCAATTCGCATCTGATGGTCGATGCTTCCATTTGCTGTACAATTTATTCCGAGTGTTGATTTTGCCAATAACATCGGATGTAAACCAGGGACATCTGTTATTTTGAACGCGTACAGTTTTGGTAGGAAGGAATTGATTATATAAGTGGGAAACAAGACATTGAAAATTATCCAATTTCTGATTTGCATCAATACCAAGCCTACAGAGATCCCACGGAGCTGAGACTGTCGCAAGTTGGAGAGCGTCATGGTCAATAGAGCAAAAATCCTTAAATGTGAATGAAATCGGGATAGCAGAATGAGAAAAATTAATATCGTACGTACAGAAAAGCAGGTCGTGATCAGAGATGTAATCAAGCGAGAGCTGATCAAATACTAAGACAGAAGAGGGATCGGACACAACAGCAAGATCAAGAAGGCTTTGACTGCAGCCCTTGGCAAAGCGTGTTGGGTATCTGTTGATGATCTGAAGTCCTAATGACGAGACCATATCTTTGATTTGAAAGGCACGTGAATCTGTTTTAAGCAGATCAGCATTGAAGTCCCCACAGATTATTATATGCTCATAAAGAGCGGAGAAGTTAGAAAGAGCGGAAAAAAATGGTTGTGGGGAATGAGTTCTGTGAGGGTTATAAACACATGAGACCATGCATTTAGTGATACCATCGTGCATTTCCATAATTATATGCTGGACAACAGAATCAACAGACATGCTAATTACTTTGCTTGCTAATGTTTTTTTGCAATATATCGCAATACCTCCTCCTATGGTATTAGTTATTCTGTCATTTCTGTACAACTTATAATTGAATATATCATAAGCGCTATCTGGGACATCAGGCTTAAACCAAGTTTCACACACACAGATAACATCAACACAAGCATTTTTAAACAAAAACCGTAGGTAATCTAACTTAAGTAAGTTTAGACTACGCGCATTTAAGTGGCAACCTTTAAAACCATCTCGGCACTTAGATAAGACATTTAACATTGTAAACGTGGAATTTTCGTTCGCGTCACTATGATTGTTTAGTGGAGAAAAACTATCCATTATCAAAAAACAAACTACCACAAACTTACAAAATGCAATCCGACTACAAAAACAAAGAAAATAATAATAAAAAAGAAATAAAGAAAGATAGAAAGAGAATAAATTAATTAAATAAATAACCTAAATAAATTAAAAAAAAAAAAGCATAAGAAACAGTTTGAGAGCAATAGGAACTTAACTTGATGAGCTTAGGTTCTCTGCGGCGAAAAACGTGGATTATTATCTTCAGTCAGTTGGGCGATTTCAAAAAGTCTCTCGATGCTGTCAATCTGCACAGTATTGGCTTCCTCGGTAGTTTTGATGTAAACAAAGCCACGCGCGGTGAAGGCTGCGAATATTCTATTTCGTCGTTTTAACTGGATAGCAAGTCGGAAAATGTTTCGGTTGTGTGGCGTTAGGCTTTCGTGTAAATATATTGGTCCATTTGTCGCAAAACCAATGTCGGATTGGCAAAAACGACGCGAGTATTTCTTTCTGAAGTCAGCAAGTGCCTTCATCGTTGAAGATTTGTCGTAAGTTGAAATAAACTTGACGATGACAACGGCGTCTTTTTTCTGCTGCACTCGGAAGATTCTGTTGATGGAAGGCGGTTGACCATTTATCGTGATACACATCCTGTTAAAAGTGCACTTCAAATTCTCAACGGGAAAGAATGGTATCCCGACAAGAACAGCATCTGTGGCAATATTCTTCATTTGAAGTACTTCAATTTGTGCTTTGAGTTGTGACAGTTCATCGGCTGCATTATGCATCTTCAGCTGCTCCAGCTTTTGTTGTAGTTGTTGTTTGAGATTGTCAACTTCCAATTGCAAGCAGCTGACATTCTCTGAGCAAACCTCCAAAGAAGAAACCCGGTCTTTAAGGAGACTTACTTCCCTGTCGAATTCGCTGAGTTTTTCATGAATGTTTTTCTCGATAGTCGTCATTCTCATAGACAAATTTTCCTCCAAAGCTGTTAGTCGACTCATAATTTGATCACCTTGTGTCTTAATTTGCTTAGTCAGACAAGCAAGACTATTTGTGTTGTTATTTGTGGATTGAACTTTTGTTAAGGGTGTACATTGATTTGATTGTGTTGATGGTGATGGTGATGAGGTGTGCAAGGCCAAGTGTCTAACAGCATTCTTCTGCGAGCGTGTATTTATTTTTTCGTGTGCTGGTATGTTGTTCATCTTTGTATTGGTTGAGTGCAGTAGGATTATAGCGTTTTAAATAGTCACTCAAGCAATCATAAATTTCAAATTAAAACAAATTGAGTATTTGAATAATATTTTTGTTTCCGAAATTGGAAAAAAAGCACACTTTAACTAGAGTAGAAACAAAATGCAGATAGTCGCGTACAACTGAATATATCAAGAGAAGGCGGTTTGAGGGAATATTATAGAAGATTTAATTATTTTAAACTTAAAAAAGGTTGCCGCTCGGAGAAACACGTCTACTCCATATAATTGTACTCACAAAAGTCCGATCTAAGCTCGCCCATTAATTCTGCCAATGACATCAGCTCAGGGATTAAACGAAGAATCATTCTTGCTAATCGCTGTTTCTAAGGGCTGAGATAACAATTGGACAGCAGAGCCCTAGGTTCCTAGATAAGTTAATGAAGTTAATGAGATGCAGCCCTCACTCGGATCTGTATGGATCTATTGTATTCTCCAGGTGTATTATATACTGAAAGGAGAAGTAAAGATAAGGGCGGGCTATGCATTGCCATTTAGTAAGGATGTCCTTACGCCTCTCTGAACCATCCTGAGTTCAGTATGATGTTTAGGGTGTATTTTGTGGTTTGGTTGACAAGTCGTCTTTCTGGTTTTGCATATGCTTGGGAATTCGTATAGTAAGTTGGTTGTGCATTCTTTTGCGTGATCATTGCCGCAGCTTCTGTATAAGTCGGTTGTACTTAAGCGCATCCTTCTCACCTATATTTGATTTGACTTCATCATGGCAACGTTTGACAAGCTTGGAATTGATCACTGTGGATAAGATGACTTTTATTGCAGCCTGGCTGTCTATGTAAATGTGAATTCTATCAATCAGCGTGGATTCTTTTATGAGAAAACTTCTTCGCAAAATCTCTAATCCTATCTGCGTTGGCGATATATGGACGAGAAGACTGATTTAAGAACTCTGCGGTTTGGAGTAAGAAAGATTCGAATTCAGTGCCTATAGGTAAGGACATGGGCACTTACAGGTCCATTTGCTTTGCATAAGTTTAATTAAGACCTTGTTCAGCCAGTGCAACTACCCCTTACTCCAGAAATAAAGCAATTATTCTATTTTTCTCTATGTCATCACGATCTCACTTTTTGCGGAAACTAATCGAATCGTTTTTGCTAGTCCATTACTAATGCATCACATTTAAGTGTTTTCAATTAAGTTGAATCCTGCCACTAAATCAATTCGTTTTCTGTGGAATTTTGTTACACCGACTTTTTTTTCCGCTGATATTGGCCATCTCAGTGTCATTAATAATGCATGGCATATGTGTACTCGTATATCCTTGCAAAATCAAACTATACCATTTTGGCGATGTCGTCAGTTAATTAAATTCCATTCGATCAGGCGACGGAGGTGGATAAATTCAAATATGTCCTTCATTTGCATTATGAAATGCTATTCCACTTTACTAATTAAGGTTTTGTAATTTTTTTTTTTTGTTGTTGTCGAGGATTCCAAATTTCGTAACCGTAAGTACATGGATGGATAAAGATACCCAGAAATGATAATTATAATTCAGCGAATAATGGAACCATTCACTTCTCGTGAGATGAATGGCCGGCGTAGGAAGCCCCATTCATTTCCTTGAATCTCTAGAACGAATTTTGTTTGTGTGTGTTTTTTGAAGCAAATATTTTCGGTAAGGGAAATTGTAAATCATCCTTAATTGGAGCATTTTTATTTTTTTTTTGCTTCTTGGGGTGATGTGTATTATGTAACATGAGTACTGCTAACGACCGACGGTCGTAAGATGAGCAGTTAGAGTGTTTCCACAAGAGTTGTTTACGTTCCATGGGCATAGCAACGCGTAATATGTATCCGAAGATATCCTGAAGAGAGAAGGTTTTATGGGGAGATGTCGTTGGAAAAGGAAATTATTATCTGTGGATTACTAATGGTGTTATTGTTATTACAACTCGTCATTGATATTGCACGTCTTAAGATAAAGTAATTTGTCTGTCTTTAATCTAGAATATATTTTTACTTTAACTATAACAGAACCAGCTATTCGGAGACGTGGTGGATAGGTGAACTGGTATGTATCAATCTGCATGTAAAAGCATCAGAGGAAAAGCCCGCAAACAAACAAAGTCAAAAGTAAGTTTACTAGGACTTTCTTGTTTGGCTTTATGCGGGGAACATCACTGCGCATAGCTATTAGCTAGCAGGGCTGAATAATTCCGAAAACTTAAAAAAAAAAGGTGGGCAAATGGTGAAAAATGTGCAGCAGTGATTGCTACGTTTAAGTAGATTCAATGTCAACAGAACAGTATCCAGGTGGATGTATGAGCTGTTGAGCAGATCAGCAGAGACTTATACGTTACAACAAACAATTAAGGATAACACAACAGGAGGATTTCCACAAGGTGGGTTACTATCTCCCCTCATGTGAAGTCTTGTTGTAGGCGATCTGCTTCATAAGCACCAATTGTCAAGGCAATGTTGATGATATAGTTATCATCGCCAAAGCAAAGTTTGGGGGAACTATTTGTGATATTATACAAGGAGGACTGAAAATAACTCAGAAATGGTGTCGTATGGCTGGGCTGAACATTAAACCGGCTAAACAACTAGAGTACCTTTCACGAGAAAAAAAAAACTTGAACGACTGAAATATAACATATTGTCAGGCCCGACACGTATACCAGTCACAGAAATTAGGTATCTACTATACCTAGACAGTACACTGATCTGGAGAAAATATTAAAATGAGATATTTATGAAGGTTACTCGCGGTCTTATGATATGCTTATATGATCTTATAAGAGCCTAGCGGCCAAATCTCGAAAATGCAGTCCAAGCATTCTAGAATGTATATACAGTGGTGTGCAAAATCATATGAGTGCGTCCCTTTTTTTTTAAATGGGTGTATATTTTCTCCAAGAGCCAAGAGCACATTAATTGGAGTAAGAAAAAGTGGAGAAATATTTTATGGTCGGACGAGTTCAAGATCAATTTATTTGGATCAGATTGTAGCAAAAATACATGCTAAGACCAAAAAGCAAAGAGTTTGAACCACAATATACCGCGATGACAATAAAGCACGTTGGTGGAAGTGTCATGGTTTCGGGTTGTTTCTCCTTGTACGGCGTAGGTCCTATTCATCGGATAAAAGGGATCTTAAACAACGAGAGTTCCACTAACATATTGTAAAATGCGATGCTGCCATTTGCCGAGGAAAATATGCCCCTTCGATAAACGTACCAGCAGGACAACGACTCTAAACACACTTCCAAAGCAGTCAAAACGTATTTTAAAAAAAAGAAAATCAATGTTAATGTAACCGGCACATTCCCCGGACTTGAACATTATAGAAAATCTGTGGGTGATGTCAAAAGGGCTCAGTCGAAAAATCTTGGAGGTCTATTCCAAAGGAAAGAAGCCAGGAATTGGTGAATTCAAGGTCGAAAAAAGGTCGAGCTGTTATAAAAAGAAATGGATAGGAGTACATATTGTGATACATTCAGTCCTAACACAGTTTTTTTCAGAACTCTAGATGTTACACCTATTTTTTTGCACAGCAGAAATTCGACTTCCCTTGTTAATTAAACATAAATTGGTCACATATATTATTTAAAGAATAGCAAAATTTAAAACTACGAAATAAACGTTAATAAAAAAAAAATAAAAGTTAATACTGTCAATTTTATCACTCCGGTTGGCCAAACGGTAGTGCATGCGATCATATGAAAACACAAGCGCTTTCACTTAGCTGAGGCCTACCAACTCCTACTCTAAACCTCCACGCGGTGACAGCCGGGTGCCTAGTACCTTAATCCAAGAAATGGGAAACCAACCCCGTTTGGCGGATTCTTGGCAGCAGCAGATGAGAGAGGGGGGAAGAGGGCTTTCTCACTAGAGCACTTCTTCCTGTTCCAGGCGGCAGCGGACGAATTCCCTAGACGGAGTCAACGGTGGCGTCTATAATTCCAGTTAAGTTGAACTTAATGAATACCTTGCGCGAGCTACTTCCACGTATTCGGATTACAGGTCGGTAAGGAATTTCCAATGTTGGTCAGAACCTTGGAATATAGATGGTGGCGGAGGAACACTTTAATGGGCCAACGGCAGCGCTCATACTCCCGTAGTGGACTACTGGCACCGGTATACCCGGCTCCTCGTCCTAGGGGAATAATTAAGGAACTGGCCCTCCAAGTTGGGGGTTGTGCCGTCGGGGTAACTTCCCTACCACGTAAAAGACCAATGGTTCCGAAACAACCAAAAGCCTCGGATAAGGATGACTGAACTGATGACGACCCCAGCAAACGAAATAAGGACAACGACCTTCGGATCTGTATGTGGAATGTTCTGTCTCTTTACAGACCACGTGCAGCCGAACAACTAGCAGATGCCCTAGACTGCTATAAAGCAGATACTACCGCCATCAAGGAAGTGCGATGGGATGGGCCGGGCAAAAAGAGGATGAAAAACTGTGACATCTACTACGGTGATTGCTACAAAGGCAACAGGCAACGCTTATTCGGGTGCGGATTTGTCATACGCGGCAGACTTAGGCAAGAAGTCTTAAGCTTCCGACACGTGAGGAGCGTATTGTGACTGTTCGGATGAAGGCTAAATTTGCTAACAAACGCCTAATATGTGTTCATGCCACCACGGAAGAAAAGGACCCTGCCTCCAAAGATTGTTTCTAGGAGCTCCTGGACAAATCATACGAGCAATGTCCTAAATACGACGTTAAAATCGTTTTGGGCGATTTTAACGCCAAAATAGAAAAGGTAGGGCAGTCGGTAAGCATCGCCTACACGACACCACGTCTGATAACGGACTAAGGCTAATTGATTTCGCAGTGGAGCGAAATGTCACCATAGCAAGCACATGGTTTCCTCATCTCGATATTCATAACCAGACATGGCCATGTCTGGTCCAATGATAATGTAACGATCAACTATGTTGATCATATAGCAATTGACGCAAGGCATGCCTCCAGTATTCTGGATGTCCGGACCTTCCGAGCGGTCAACATAGACTCGGATCATCACCATGTTGTAGCCAAGGTACAATTCCGGATATCCCAAACTGAGCAACAAAGAAGAATCACTGTGAGAAAATTTAACGTCGAAAAGCTACAATCGCAAGAGACCGCCAGACTCTTCGCTGAACGCGTATCCCGAAATCTCTTAGTCACCGCTATGCCGCCAGCATCAATTGCCGAAGACCAGTGGCAACGCTGCCAACAAGGCATCAGAAACGCCGCGAATGATGCGCTGGGTCTCGTTCGCCCACCACCGCGAAACCCCTGGTTTGACGAAGAATGCCGGCGAGTGTATGCAGCAAAACAAGAGGCATATAAAGCATCACTGCAAAGGAAGACGAGAGCTGCTCGTGAGCTCTACGAGCAAAAGAGACGGGAAGAACATCGGCTTCTCCAAAAGAAGAAGAAAGAGCATGAGAAGCGCGCATTCGAGAATATCGAGAGTTTATACTCCAGAAGCAATGTACGGAAGTTTTACCAAAAGGTAAAAAGAACGTGTCAGAGAAGTAATACCCGTACAGAAACCTGTAGAGATGAAAATGAGAACCTCGTAGTAGAATCGCAGTCGGTGCTGAGAATATGGAAAAACTACTCCTGCAGACTGTACAACGGCGACGAAGACCAACATCCCGCTGTCAGGCAGAATGAACCATTCAATAGAGACGATGATAGTCAAAATTTCCGTCCACCTGACCAAAACGAAGTGAGGATAGCAATATCCAAGCTAAAATCCAACAACGCTGCTGGATCTGACGGCTTATCGGCCGAACTTTTCAAGGCAGCTGGGGATGAATTGGTAGAGTGCATACACCAACTCATCTCTAAGATTTAGTCAGACGAGTATATGCCTGATGAATGGAATCTCAGCATCGTTTGCCCGATCCACAGGAAAGGAGACCCCCTCAACTGCGCCAATTATAGAGGCATCAGTCTCCTCAACATCGCATACAAGGTCTTTTCTTCGATATTGTGTGAACGCATGAGACCTTTTATCAAAAGCCTGATTGGACCCTATCAGTGCGGTTTCAGGCCAGGAAAGTCCACCATCGATCCAATTTTCACCCAAGAATTCCAAATCGATACTCACCACCACTCAAAGCCACCAGTCCATCTAAAGAGAAGAGATTTACAGAGCCATGTCTACTTTTTTCATCCCTGCCAAACTTGTTCGTCTATGCAGGATGACGATGGAGAACGCTAGCTGCTTTATCAAGGTCGGCAATGACATCATCGAGACTTATGATGTTAAAAAAGGTTTTAGACAAGGTGACGCGCTGTCATGTGACTTCCTTAATATTGTACTTGAACGGATTGTGCGGAAGCCAACACCGGTGGCACAATCTATCACAAGTCTGTACAGCTGCTTGCGTACGCCGACGATATTGATATTATTGGGCTCAGCGGGCTGTCACCGGTGCGTTTGCAAGCATTGAAGTAGAAGCGGTCAAAATTGGTTTAGCGATAAGCGAGGGCAAAACCAAGTATATGCTGTCAACAAGGAGGGACAATTAACACCGGCGAATTGGACAGAACGTAACAGTGGGCAGCTATAACTTCGAGGTAGTAAGGGACTTCGTCCACCTCGGCTCTGCTATAAATTCTAAAAACAACATCAGCGCAGAAATTAATCGAAGAATAACTCTTGCCAATCGCTGTTTTTTTTTTTTTTGGTTAATAAAGCAATTCAACAGTAAAGTCCCATCTCCAACAACTAAGGAGACTCTGTATAACACTCTGATCATTCTAGTCCTGCTTTACGGCGCTGAAACATTCCAGGTAACTGCAGGGCTAACGACCTAGCCAGACAGGGTACCACTATAAGGATTTTGCCTGAAAGGCAAGCCCTGGGTATGCCCCTCGCTACATGTAAGTATCTACTAAAGCTGAACGCTATTAGCACGACCAACCTCAGATGGGGAAACGGCTGAACTTGTCACATTTCGAGACAGATCTGGCCTAAGCTGGTTAAAAAACGTAGTGCCGATTTGATCAAGTTAAAGCATATACAAATCAGCTGCGTTGTCGGTGTTCTTACTGGACACTGTCTTATAGGCCAACACGCCAAAAGACTTGGTCTCTTCTCCAACGACTTCTGCAGAAGCTGTAGGGACGAGGAGGAGGAGGAAACCATCCTCCGCCTCCTATTCACATGTCCAGCCCTGTCGCGTAAAGAATGCTCCATCCAGGGTCCCCCTTCCTTGACGACCTCTGCGATCTGGCGTCCTTGGACGTCATGAGCATCCATCACTTTGTCAAAAGCTGCGGTTGGTTTTGTTAGTCCCTGAGTGGCCTAATGGTTTGATCCATGGTATCACAAAGGACCTTCACTGGTCTAAGTGTGTCTGCACTCTCGTGCGGACAGCCAACCTAACCTAACCTAACCTACCATAAAACATCAACACAGTTCAAAATAAAAGCACTGACGCAGCAAAAAATATTATTTACAAAAATTGTTCGCTCTGTTGATGATGATTTGCCCTTGACATCGGTTATCGGGAAAAAGTACTGCGAATCAGAAGCAAAGACAATAATAACAAAAAAAATCTCCCCAGTTATCTGGACGCCACGCCCGGAGAATAGCTGAAGCATAAACAACTGAGCTTCAAGAACCACTACAGCAAAATCTTTCTCTCTCTCTCTATCCATCCTTTCCAACGCCCGTACTGTGTGTAAACATGTTAAAGGTATTCATAACCCTTTGAGTGCGCGCAAGTTATAAAAAAAAAAAAAACGCATATCCAAAATTAACTTTAAGCCATAACTTCAAAAATCACGACCCAAGTAAATGTTTTTTTTTTTTTTTAATTTGCGCGTGCCAAAGGTATTATTAATACCCTTATACTGGTTCTCAGTATAGTAAGCTTTACCTCTATATTCTTGCAGGCTATGGAAAAAATAATTGATAGACATATCAGGGACAAATCACTCACTATAAATCATGTTCACAAGAACTAATATGCCTATCAACTAGGAAAATCAACAACACATGCTCTTTAGGAACTCACAACTAGGATTGAAAAATTCTTTAGAGACAAAGAGTTTGCGCTGAGCTGAGTCCTTGACATCGAAGTAGCTTTTCATAACACCGAATACGCCCAAATATACAGATGTATCCAGTACACAGGAGTAGACAATACAAAATTTACATGTAGGGACTAACAGGCTAATTGATTTCGCTGTGGAGCGAAATGTCACCATAGCAAGCACATGGTTTACTCATCTCGATATTCATAAGCAGACATGGCAGTCCAATGATCATGTAACGATCAACCAAATTGATCATATTGCGATCGACGCAAGGCATGCCTCCAGTATTCTGGATGTCCGGACCTTCCGAGCGGCCAACATAGACTCGAATCATTACCTTGTTGTAGCCAAGGTACGAATGCGCATATCCCAAACTGAGCAACAAAGAAGAATCACTGTGAGAAAATTTAACATCGAAAAGCTACAATCACAAGAGACCGCCAGACTCTTCGCTGACCGCGTATCCCGAAATCTCTCAATCACCCCTATGCCACCAGCATCAAGTGTACGAGCTGTACAGCGACATCGACCTAGTAAAAAACTGCGTATTGGACGTCTGAGATGGCTAGGACTTGTAGAGCGAATGGACACCAATGCTCCGGCCCGCAGAGTCTTCGAATCTAACCCCGAGGGACGACGCAGTAGTGGACCTCCTCGCTGTAGTTGGCGCGCACAAGTTCAAGGGGACCTCGACCAACTTGGAGTGCGCAACTGGAGGTAATTAGCTAAAGACCGAGCCAAATGGAGAGGCTTGTTGGTAGAGGCCCAGGTTCACCCCGAACTGTAGCGCCCCCTAAGTAAGTTTATAATGTTTTCCTAAAATAAAACATTTTTAGGGAATTGTTAAGCACACACCTTTTATTTTGCTCGCACACACCTTTGTTCACTTCGGTCAAGTCGATTCTAACAGTATGTTCGTAATACCACACCGTTCCGTAGAAGGTATTAAGTTACATTGAAGCGTGAACCTCATTGCCCGTCTCTGTATGTTGCTAGCGGTTTTATGTATAACTTTTATAATATAATCTGCATAACCTTTAAGATTTGTCAGACATGTATATTTGGGGAGACCGGTTTCAGCATGGATTGCGTAAGAAAGAGTTGTCGTAGGGAGCTTGACAACGTGCTTGAAAAAAGTACTCCAATATTTGGTGTCCAAAATATTTTTTGATTCGGCTGTATTTATTACCAAGTCCTATGTGTCACAATAGTGCTTTAGCATGCTAATTTGCAGCTACAGAGAATGATAACTTCGTCTACGTGAACCAAACCTTGACCTCAAAACCTCCAAACCTAACATTACCAGGAAGATTTCAGACGGTTCGTCAATAAAAAGCGGGAACAGAGTGGACTGGCAACCTTGGGATATACCTGTCACCGTGTTAAAGTGATTCGATATTTCAACTTCGTTCCACATCGTAACAGAAGTGTTTGAAATAAAGTTTTGTACAAGATCTAATTTGAAACTAAAGAAGAAAGATTTATATTTTTGGTTTAGAGGGCTTGCAACTTATTTGATCTAAGATTTCATAATATACGCCGTGGGTGGCGTCTGAAATAAATATTTTTATAGGGATAGAGTGTTCGTTAGATCGCACTAGATGTTGATTTTAATACTAGGAACATTGTATAGTTATGGTTGCTACTTGAACTGACAACTTTCCATTCAATTACCGAACACGTAGTCACTACACCATATCACCCACAAGTGTATCATTTTGCAAATATGTATATCCATCTCTTTGTGCTTTCTCCCTTTCTTTGAAACCTAGTGGTGAATAAACTGCTTCTAATCCTGGAACGGGAAGGCTTTAAAGTAATTGCTTATGCGGACGACGTTACTATAGCTGTCGCGAGTAAATATCTCAATATGTTCAGAGATATTTCGCAAAACATTTTCTCTTAGCTCTCTAAATGGGCTAAACATCACAAGGTCTCAAGCCAAAAAAAAAACAGCACTTTTGAGAAAGCTATTCACCTAACTTATCTTGGCCGTGTGCAAAGGTCGGCTTGCCTATGCATAATGGTACATTAAGAACCACCCCGACAATGGCTCTAGACATTCTGTTTGACTTTCCACCTTTGGATATTTATAACAAACAAGGGGCAGCTTGTGCAACCACTCGCATGAAGGCAAAATCTCGATGTCTTAGCACAGGACACTCCTCTGTTCTTAACGATCTTGAATTCATTCCGCAAGGTACCAATTTTATACTTCCACAACTCTGTTCGATAAAAAGTTTGAAACCCGCATCCACTCCAGCCTGTATTGAAAGGAGAATCTGGGGTTACAAGAGGATCCATCTTCTACAAAAATGGATATAAAACAAAATCTAGAGTAAGAGGGGTGTCTTTTCCAATAATCTAAACATAAATATCTCTTTCCGCCTTCCCAATCACTGCGGCGTTTTTCAAACGGAGATTATGGCAATAAAGGAAGCCTTGTTGTGGCTTAGCTACAATGTGATAACTAATCGGGATATTACCATTTTACTGGCAGTCAAGCCGCGATCAAACCCCTGGAATCTGTCACCTTCAATTTAAAAACTGCCCTAAATTGTCGCCCGTCTCTTAAAGATATGACTAAACAATTCAATATTCACTTGATTTGGGTGCCGGGACAGAGAGTTATTACAGGGAATTAATTGGCCAATAAACACACCAGGCAGACTACTAGCCTATCGACTTCACCGAACGAAGCTAATATAGGCATGCCTCTTGCTATAGTGAAATTTCTGCTTAAGCTCAATACTATCAACATAACCAACCGCTGATGGACAGATGGCATTACGTGCCTCATTACTAGGCAGATCTGGCCTAACTCTCCAACTGACTTATTAGATAGAAGAGGGCACTCATTACAACTAAAGTATAATATGTGTCATGGCATTGTATCATTGGAAGGTGTGCCATCAGACTAGGCCTCCTCGCAAATGGCCTGCAGAAGCTGTGTGAACGAGGAAGAGGAGGAAGCCATACTAGACATACTTTGTAAAGCCCAGACTCTCTCCGCTTGAAGAAGAATGCACTTAGGAGCCTCCTTCTTCGACAGTTTAGTCGAATCGGCTAACACCAACATCAGCAGGCTCCAGCGATTCTGTGCAGCCTGCCATGCCAACCAACCTATCTCCATCTCTTATTCGTATTTCAAAATGTTTGTTTATGATTCACAAGTATTCGTTTTTCTCAAAAGCTAAAAGTCATTACAATGCCTTATAAGCGTCTAATGTCTTTACTGCACTGAATTAGAAAGGAGAGGCAAGAATCATGACTTTGCATTCGTAAAATTGTTTACACATCATTATGAGAGAAATAGAAATTCGCATAACAAATGTTTTCGCCTCCTCTGCCAACACTCTTAACAATATGATGTCAGACAAATTAGTTTCATTTGTGTTTTCCGGTCTCCAGGTCAAGGTGACTGTCAACATCAATGCTGATGTCTTAAATCACATTTCTATCGAAAGCCAATGTTCATATTTATTAAAGAAGGTCCTCTCGCGCCGTATCTCTAAATATAATATTTTTTAGCAATAAATTAAAAATGACAGCTACAACAATCAGCGTTCTTTATGGGGATGTTCACATTACATTGGTTGGCCCCCGCATCGTCTTCTGTCATCATTTGAAATTTACGTTATTTATTGCACGCGATGAAAACCGTAATTAAACTTGTGTCGTCCCTCTTGGTCGTTACTAATTAAATGGGTGAACCCATAAGGTGGGTGCGTTGTAAATCATGAATGATAAACAGGAAGGTATCCCAAACGACCTTTAATTAGTTGTTTTGAATTTTTTTTTTTTATATTTATATACACTTTCTTATATAACTTTTTTTTATTATTATTTTTTGCGAAGTGTTAACGTTTACTGTGCGGCCGTAATTTGTAAGATTTTGAGTGCGGTTGGGAAATGGTTCTTAAATTGGTGGTTTAAGAGAGAGGAAATTAAAATGAGGAAATGAGCCATTGTGCATTTATAACGTAATCAAAGAGGATTTATGATCGGTTTGGCTTTTCTATTGAGTTAAGTGAAATTAAGGGAAAAAAAGAAATCGTGGGACATCGATGCCAGAAAGACAATATATGGATATATAGTATATAAGATAAGCGACAGCTCTGATGCGCATGCACACCTTTCAGGATATCTCTATACGAATAACACCACCGAGGGATCTGACGTACTGCATTACTAAATTTCTACAAAGGGCATATTCGGCGACCTCAAAAATGTTGTCCGAATATTATTCCATAAAATAATTGTCATAATTATTAAGTCTATTTTAAAAGTTCCATAAACAATTTTTAAGCTCTGTTCAGACGATTGCCAGATCTGACAATATTGTCAATTTGTCAAAAACTCTGACGATTTTATTGCCAGATAGTTGGCCTGCCAATAGTTTGTCTGACAACGTTGTGAGGTTGAAAATTGTCAGTTCACACGGTTGGCAGATGTTTGTTCACAAAAAAATTGGCGAATCCGTTTGCAGGCATTGTCAGGCCAATTCAATTTTTTATTTTTTTTTTTTCATTCTGCACTGAGTGAAGTGAAGTTTTTGTTGAGAAGTTGAAATACTTCAGGTAATAGGAACTGATTCGTTAGCACCTTGACCTGATTTTTTTTTGCGATATTTGTCAAGGTTACTGTTGAATGTGATGCGAAGATTCGACCATTTGCCCGTACAGTCGTTGTACTTAATACATCCCCACTGCATTACCGTCAGCATGCATACAGAGCGGGCAAATCCTCTGAGACGGCTCTTTATCATGTGACGGAAACCATCCAAAGAGCTCTCGAAACAAGAGAGATAGTAACCTGCGCCTTCCTAGACATCGAAGGGGCATTTGATAACAGTTCGCATGAAGCTATTAAACGAGTCCTTAACAGAAAGGGAGTTAGCAATATAGTGTCTAAGTGGATGTACGAGTTGCTGAGAACAAGATACTTGAAAACTTAACAACCTTCGAATTAATTGTCAAGCCTACGTTGATGACATTGTACTGATTTCCAGGGGGAAAATGTGATGTGATATTATACAAAGCGGCCTTATAGTAACTTAAGAATGGTGCAGCACGGCTGAGCTCAATATAAACCCAGCTAAAACCACAGTAGTACCGTTCACGAGAAAGAGAAAACTTGAACTGAAGTCAATCCAACTGTCGGGCACGATACTGACACCGGTAAAGGAAGTGAAGTATCTATGACTATAGGTACACCTAGATAGTAAACTCTTGTGGAAGAAACACGCAGAGGAGATATCCAAAAACGCTACCCGTGCTCTAATGATATGCAGAAGCCTAGCGGGTAAGTAGTTGTGGCTTAGTCCAAACATTCTAAGATGGATGTATATTGCCATTGTGAGACCAATGATCACTTATGGAGCAATAGCATGGGCAAAGCGAACTAGTCTAGTCACAACGAGGGAGACACTCACTAAAGTGCAAAGACTTGCGTGCCTCTGCATCACTGGGGGGCCATGAGAACATGTCCCACTGCAGCCATGGAAGTACTCCTGGAGCTAACGCCGCTCCATTTCATAGTGGATCAAAATGCAAAGCGGACGATCCTAAGGATGGCAAAAGATGGTATTGGAAGGGAGAAATGCCTTGGTTCGAGAAAATACAATGAACTTCTCAAGAAACTTCCTCTTTTGACAGTCCCCAGTGACAACAGTATCAGAAAATTTAATTTTGGGAAGAACTTTAGTACAAAGTTAAGTAACAAGAAAGTGTGGAGCAACGAATCCACGATATACGGATTGGGCAACCGCAACGATAAAGTGGTATACAGACGATTCGAGAACTGGAGAAGGAACAGGGGCAGGCGTGTTTTGGGCCAAGGGCGAAGTACTCAGAACCCATGGATAAGAATACCAGCATCTTTCAAGTTGAAATATGTGCTATAGATAGATGCATCCAACTCAATCTCGAAAGAAGATACAGCAACTGCGACGTAGCAATACTACAGACAGCCAAGCAGCTACTCGTATCAAACCACTTGACTCGTATGTCATCAGGTCAAAACTTGTGTGGGAATGCCTATACAAACTTATTGAATTGGGCAGAAACAATAAAGTTACGCTTTACTGTCATGTCGGGATAAAAGACGCCTTTGCAAGACAAGGGGCTGCAGAACCCTTCATTGCACCTGAACCATTCTGCGGAATAGGGGAACATACTATACGCGAGGAATTCAGAAAAGTGGAGAAAGAAGACAGGGCAAGAACCTGGAACAACACCACTGGCCTGAGGCAGGCTAAGAAACTATTGGGATGTTACAACCGGAAAAGATTCGAAGCCTGTATTTGCCTTAGCAAGAATAACCTACGGATTCTAACAGGCTTCCTAACGGAGCATTTACGGAAACTAGGTATAACAAATGAAGGCCTTTGCAGATTCTGCAACGAGTCGAGTGAGACCCCGGAACACCTTCTGAAGTCTTGTGGGGCACTGACCCACAAAAGATTGAAATACTTGGGCAAATACCAAATATCAGAAGAGGTTATGCCCACCATGGACCCACTTCTCATTCTCAGATTCTTAAAAGAAACTGGTTTGGAGAGAGCTCTAAGGTGAACTATTCTCGCCAAGACAAAATAAGAGTGTATGACATTCAAACACAATTCCGAAGGAATTGCAGTGCGAGGGGAACTCTAACGAGGGAACAAACCTCTCAAGGGTATTAGCAGGGGGCACAATAACCCTATACGATAGTAATAACAAAGTCGTTGAAGGTCATATGGATGCCGTCCGCGAATTCCTGTGGTAAGGCATCCTTCGGCAGTATATATTCTGCGCATCCAGCATCCCACAAACTGCGTCGCGTCTCGATTTCCTGAATCAAAAATCAAAATCAAATCAAAAACAAAATCAAAAATATGAGAAATAATTATCTGACAATGAAAAAATTGTCAGACAACATAAATACAGCGCATCTGACAATAGCAAATGAATCAGCAAATATCCGAAACGTCTGACAATGGTCTGACAATGCTACAGTTGTGTGTTCAGACGATTGCCAGATACCTGACAATTTTATTGTCAGATGGTGGTCTGACAATGATCTGACAATGTTTTTTCTGCAAATATTGTCAGACAAAATTGTATGTTCACACGGTTGTAAGACATTTGGGACAATTTTTTCACTGACAGATCTGACAATATTGCCAGATCTGGCAATCGTCTGAACATAGCTTTAGCATTTACACGTTGACTCTTATTTTAAATCAGAATCTTGACGTTTAATTTTTTTCAATTTATTTTAATTTACTATTCATACATCAATTTGGCTATCGATATTCATTTTAATTGGATTTGAACTGTCATTTTCATACAATTTCTGAGAATTTTCTTTTGTAAGCTAACTGCTATCGTGGTGGTTTCCAGCGAGAAAAATTAAAATCATCTTCCGAAACGCACATAGAAAGTTAGGTTAGGTAAGTGGCCTGCAAAGAGGAATCCTCCATGCCACACTCAGGTTAATGCTGATGACCCATTGCCATACCCTTTGGGGGATAAGCTATCCCTGCTCAATACTTAAATATTCAGTTACTTTCTGCGTTGTTACATACAATCCATCCTGTGTATTTGATGAAGTTCATTATTTTCCCTGTTGATGTGTTGGAAAGCTCCTCTAGTTCCTGGAAGAAGTGTATTCCGAGGAATTTATTCCTGGTGTGATGAGACTCCTTCGATAGACTCCATCGTCTCCGCATCTCCAGCAAGGGTCTTCTTTCGTTGGACGCACTTTATTTATTTATTTATTATTTTATTTATTTGCCAAAATCGCTATTAATTAATAGCGCTTAAGTCTCTAGAACTTATCTTTGAGTTTTCGGAACCTAACTAGCCGACGAGTCCTGTCTCACTATCATTAATTTAATTTAGTTTATTACGTTTCATCGAGCTGAGTTACATGTGTACCCAGAAGGCTACTTAAAGTAAAAATAAATACTTATTAACTACCACCAAGGCTATTTAAAGTAATAAATTATTTTTTAATGTCTCTCGAGTTTCATCAAAATGTAACAACTTACAGATATATATTTGCTTCTCTTATACATCTACTTATTGGTTCATTAAAATCATAATTTGCTCTTTGAAAACATGGACCAATAAACGATTTCTAAACACTCTCACAGGAGCATAAAACCCAATTAAGGACACACGATAGGGGCAATCAATATGACCATGTCACGGACAAACAAATCCGAAAATTCTCCTAGTGTAGAGAGGTTGAATTTCAAATAATTTACATCGAGTATCATACAAAGGCATATCCATGTACAAGCGTAGTCTGCAAATGGCAACTCTAGTAGCTCATAATCTTCTCTATCCATAAGGAGTGAAGCTTGTAAAAAGCACCTTGCGAATAAAAAAAAACACGCTTATCTAAGGGTATACAAATTTGAAAAGGTCCTTTGAATTTCTTAAGACAAAACAGAGTATTGTTACCTTTCGCAACAGAAAAAGTCCGGTTTCTTGACGCCAATGTCTTTTTTAGAAGATATAATCGACAAAGTATATTACCAATCTTATATATAAAACAGACAGAGGATAGGTTGCGACACGCAGTGGATCGCGTCAAAGTAAAGGCCTGGACATTGGCCAAAAATTAAATCACTGAATTTCTTCCATCTTTTGGCTATGATTAATTTCTGTAATTGCCCTCTTTTGAAATTTAATATCTATAAACTTGAACATATATGCATTGTGTTTTATTTGTAATTTTTTTTTGTATTTAACTCATATAATTGAAATATAAAATCATGTAGTTAGTTAGTTTGGTCTATTTTTATTGACTCAGTAATCTTTTCATATAAATTTTTACAAAAACTGTTTCGCTTGGCATTTTGTCGTCTGCCAGCTTGATAATCAGAATTCAATTAAAATTATTTCTGTGGTGTTATATTATAGAAAATTAATTTAATTTAAACGTGAGGGAATATTGTCGCAGGAGTTCCCCAAGGCTCAGTTCTTGGGCCGATCTTGTACAACTTGTACAAATCAGATATCCCATACATACCGGAATGCGAAATTGCTGTATATGCCGATGATACTACAATACATTCTTCAAATGAATTCAGTTTCAACATTGAGACGAATCTTCAAAATGCGGAGAAATATTAATAAGCTATTACCACAAATGGAAAATAAAAGTAAATGCGGAAAAGATTCAAGCTATCTTTTTCTCAAGAAAAATAATATACGAATAATATTGGTGAAAGGATACAGCCTTGTCTTACCCACTTTGGATCTCAAATTCTTCAAACAATCTCCCCCTGTGCAGAACGTGAATTTTTGAGCCTTCATGGGAAGCTCTGATAATAGCAATTAGTTTATCGGGGATACCTCTCCTGCGTAAGGCACGCCAAATAAACTCCCTGTTGACATTATCGAACGCCTTCTCCAAACCGATGAACAGCAGGTGGAGTGGCGATCGATATTAAACGCACTGTTCGATGATAATCCGTAGGATGTTGATGTGGTCGACACAGGACAATCCAGAGCGGAAAACTGCTTGCTCGGCACCGAGTGTATCTTCGAGATGTTTTTTGATTTGCTCAAGAATGATTTTAGCTATTATCTTAGCTACAGCAGGCAGCACGCAGATACCCTTCCAGTTTCCGCGCTCCATTAAATTTCTTTTCTTAGAAAGCTTGACGATCATTCCCTTTTTCCACTCGTTAGGAAAGCTCTTAGCTTCCCAAGCTCTATCTATTAGTGGAAGCAGAAGCTCAGCCGATGTTGTTGGCGCTGCCCGTAAGAGCTCTGCTGGAATACCGTCAAGTCGTACCGCCTTGTTGGTTTTGAGTGCCTTGATCGCGGTAGTGATCTCATCATTACTGGGAGTCGTAATTCAACGCGTTGATGTGGTTGCGCTTGTCACGTCGCACGCTACGCTGAACTTCTCTCATCTTCATGCGATAAAGGGACTCTAACTCGCTTCTCCCTGCTGCTGGGGTAGCTGCAACGCGATCTTTCTGCTGTTTTCGTTCGTCAATCCGTCTCCAGGTATCCTCGGAAAGCCACGCCCTATGTTTTCTCTGCGATCGACCGACAATTCTTTCAGCACCAGATGTAAAAATAATTTTCACAGCACACCAATAGTCTTGGATGGTTGCGGGCAGTGAGCTGCTGATTGCTTCCACACCTTGCGAAAAGTGCTCCATTAATTGTTGGCGCACTGAGGGATCACTAAGTCTATCGATGTTGAACCTGGGCATTCTTGTGTTGTCGTGAGATCTTTGAACTGCAGCAGTGCGTTGTTGGAGAGTAGCTATCATAAGATAGTGATCACGTACTGTACCCACATCTGCCCTTCGCCTGTTTCGGACGTCCAGGAGACTACTTCTAAAGCGGCGGCTGATGGCAAAATAGTCAATTTGGTTGGAGGTTGCTTGCCTGTTGTTGGAAACCCAGCTGACTTTGTGGCAGGTCTTGTGCTCAAACATGGTTCCACCTATCACAAGGCGGTTGGCATTGCAGAAATCCACAAACCTTTCGCCGTTGTCATTGCGGTTGCCTAGTCCATGCTTCCCGATTACATGTTTGAGCCCTTAGTTCTCGTTGCCTACCTTGGCATTCAAATTCCCCATCACTATGACAATGTCTCCATTTGGTGTTGTGTTGAAGACGACACTTAAGACGACACTTCGGACGAACTATTCGTTGGGGCGTAACACTGTATGATGGTGACGCGTTGTACTCTAGTCTGGAATCTGGCCGTCCGACTCCATATTCCCACGGACTTCCGGATGGTCTTCCAGAACAAAGTAGTACAGTGTTATGCGTTGGGGACTGGTACTTGCCCGCTTCTAACTGTCTTATTTGACTTACCCCCAAAAATGTCCAGTTTATGCGCATGAATTCGTTTTCCAATTGGAAGATGCTGGTACTGTTAGGACCTTCGATTCCCTAGTCGAGAAGCGTCTTTACATTCCAGAAAACTATCTTTTTCCGGGCACAATAGCCAAATGTCGTCAACATGTGATCATTCCTTATCCGAGGCATAGTGTCTGTAGCGAGCTGGTTTCAGTAACGCAGGTTGCTGGCCCACGTTACCTAGTCTAGAATCAAGGCCCTAGACAACCGGTACTTACGATTTTAGCCTACACGTACAAGGGCTTATACGTCTAGTTGCCCGGGGACCACCATTAGGAGGTAAAGTAAGTACATTATCACGAACTTGATTGTTGCGCTACTGGCCCAAGCCAAGTTTTGGGCAGTCAGTAGTTTCCCGATCAATCGCAATGCAGGTCCCACATTTAGGAGTTTATCTCGATAAAAAACTAACATTTAAAAAGCACACTGCAAGGATATAACATAAAAAAAGTATGGCTATCAAGATGCTATATGCGTTCATAAATAGAAACTCTTTATTGTCAAACGAGAACAAAATAGTGATATGCAAAGGAATATTCCAAGCAATTTTACTATATGTCAAGTGCGGGGCAAATGTGCAGACTGCCATATCAAAAAATTACAAATACAGCAAAATAAATTATTAAAAATGATGCTGAACCTCCCCTAGCATTATTTCACCTCTGATTTATATAACAGAGCAAATGTTGAATTGAACTCCGATAGAATACGCAGACTTATCCGAACGTTTTTGATCAGACGTGCCCTCTTTAATAACCCCCTAATACATGAAATAATTGAAAATTACTTATTGAACTGATTTCCACGTGCTTATGTGTACCTGTATCTTTTTAGTATTTGCCTATACTCTGTTTCAATACAATTGTCAGTACAGGGAAGATAGGATGTTTGCCTCTCAGTCTTGTTGCAATAGCTTGCATAAACCTGTCTCTCTTTTAAGCTCTCACTGGGTTGCCGTAGTATGCATAACAAACCACCGCAGATCGGAGAGCAATACCCGCAGAGTTACCACCTACTGGCTTAAAAACAACACATTTGTTGAACGAAATAAAGATAATTGTGTACAAAGTGGACACCACCTCGATTTTGATGAAATTCTAGTTTTATATAAATTATAAAGCACAAAAAGTGAAAAATAGTTTAACTGTATTTTAACGATTTTGCCAGAAAAATGAAAACATAAAAAAAATAAAAAATCAAGTGGCAACACTCTCACATACTCAAATTCATTTATTAGTTCTCAAAGCACAAAATCCCAAAGTTCTTTGACAAAACCCATAGAAAAAGCTGCAACAATTTGCTTTAACTTAGTAATGGGAACACTGTTTCGATAAAATTAAAATAAAAACCTACGAATAAGGATATTTTGAATGTAAAAAAGAGTTAAGCAGAATTTTACCGACTACTCCAACAACTTCCACTTAATTTCTCATTTCACTTCTACTTATCGAATTTGAAAAGAATTACATCTTTTGAGTCAGTGTGTAAATCCGGACTAAATAATCGTCTATATTTTGAACTAAAATTGATTACTTTTTTATGCAAGCAGAATCGATCAAATCGTTTCCACAAGATTATAAATTTTACGACCTCGCATACATCGGTTTAGGCAGCGAAATTATATGTCATTAATGTCATTAAAGTTATATGTAGCCCGGTAAATGTTTCAATCCATAAATATTTCATTGTTATTTGCCAACTGTTGCTTTATCTCCAGAAAAATAAAGGGAATGGGCTTTACCACTAATTTAATCTAATAGTGGTTTCAAGCTTATTCTCTTTGTTTCGCTGAAGATTATTTTAAGACCACTCTACAAATATACAAAAATATTGTATTTGTGCAATCAAAACTAATATGATATTTATTTTTTGTTAAATTTGTTCAGTCCGCTTTAAAAAAGTTATTTATATACAAAAAAGAAATCGCTTATAATATTCTAAAGAAAGAACGAAGTCGGGCACAAAAGTGGTTTATTGCAGTTTAAATCATGATAAACCACCTGCATGTACATTCTGTGTAAAGAGTATACGGAATTATTTATAAAATATAAAAAAATGAATCTATTCATAAAAGTGTTGTCGCCATCAAAATATGTCCCATTGAGTCCAATACAATTATGCCAGCGCTTCACCCAATCTTCCATATAGTTTTCGGAGGCTAATTGCGATATGGCATTCAGCTGCTTCAACGAATTTTCTTTTATGGCTTGAGTTGACTCAAAACTAGTGACGGGCGCA
The DNA here is from genome assembly GCA_945910035.1 of Brachypalpus laphriformis. Lineage (NCBI taxonomy): Eukaryota > Metazoa > Arthropoda > Insecta > Diptera > Syrphidae > Brachypalpus > Brachypalpus laphriformis. The sequence continues at coordinate 288,910,352 of OX246754.1, forward strand.
TTCGAATGATATAATCGATTCTTCCAATATCTCGAAACATCCTTTGAAATCATTCGAATTATTTACTATACATACATATACGAGTACATAGTCGTACTTCTGTCAAAATAGCGAGAACCGAGAACGATACCAAAGGGTAAAAACAAAACAAAAACTCGAATGATCATTAGAGATATGAGTGCTATATGCATATGAGAACACACTCCCCAAAAATCGAGGTATGAGATGTGTATTCGAGTAAAATAGTACTCGACTAATTTTTAAGGCGGGTAGTAGCAAAGCGAATTAAATGAGTACTATTTTACCCGGTTACACATCTCATATTTCGAATCATGATATGAGTGGAATCGGTAACTTTGTTTGTGTATTCAACCACTTGATGAGTGCGTTCTTATATGTATATAGCACTCATATCTCGAGTGATCATTCGATTATACGGATCACTCGAGTACAAATGTCTCGATTCTTTAAATCATGCGATTATGCCCATCTCAAAACCTCTTCTTCGAAGTGGTAGTTTTAGCATCGTGAACAGAAAAAAGTGGCACAAAAGTCCCCTTTTTTAAATCCTGTGTATTTTCCATATTTTTAGAGTTATATACATATAAGTTCGGTGAAAATGAAAATGCAAATTAATTTTTCTTTTTCAATATATTTACCTGCTGCCCTAATACATTTTCGTGATCTTTCCATTAGTTAATGTACGCTGTCTGTTTTGTTTTGCCTTTATCGGAAAAGTAAGCCGCAACTGCGTCCTTCAGTTCTTCATCGCTTGAAAACTTCTCCCCAAGAAGTCCATTTCTCAATTTTGGGAAAAAATAATAATCGCTGGGAGCCAGATCATGGCTGTAGTGATGATCCAAAATATCGAAGCACACCTTATGCAGTGCAGCCAACGCAACATGACTCTTGTGAACAGGCGCGTTGTCGTGGGAGGACACCTTTGGTTAATTTTCCCCTTCTTTTTTCTTCAACAGCTTCTTCAAACCACTCTAGAATTGAAGCGTAGTATTCTCCGGTTATGGAAACGCTTTTGTCTTTATAATCTATCAACAGGATCCCTTCTGAGTCCCAAAAAACGCTCGGCATGATTTTTCCAGACTATGGTCAGTGTTGTCACTTTGATTTTGAAAAAAGTAGTAGATTGGACAACAAAATGCGATAGATTTAGAAAAAGGGTGGTAGATTTGGTATACTTCAGTAATTCTATGCACCTGGTCAATCGTCGAATGCTTGCTTCTGAACCCAAACTGCTGGTTGGGGATAAGATTATTTTCTTCTATAACCGGTTGGAGACGCCTTAATAGTATCCTCTCGAAAATTTTCGATATGATTGGAAGAAGCGAAATTGGTCTATACGATTTTACCTCATTTAGCGGTTTTCCTGGTTTTAAAACCATTATGACTTCCGCAACTTTCCATTGGCTCGGCACTTGTTTTAATCTAAGTGCAGCATTTACAATATGGAGAAGCTTAATCAATGCTTTTCTGGGTAAAACTTTGAGAATTTCTCCGGTAATCAAATCATAACCAGGAGATTTCTTACGTTTTAGATTCTCGATCTCATGTTTGAGTTCCCTTAGCGTTGCACTTGTGAGCGTCAAATCGTCAGATGGTAAATCCAGCCTATTGCGGTTATCGTAAACCACTTGACCATCGTACGGTTTAAATGTTTCTTCCAGGTGGGCCGCAAAGACGTCCGCTTTTTCTTTATCTTCCCTCGCCCATAGATAGATAGATAGATTTATATTGTTGAGAGGTGCAAGTGCACTGCGACCTATAAGAGATCTATTGTGCCCCCCTTACCAAGGTTCTAGCCGATGATATACTCGGTCTAGAGCACTTCCTCCAGTCCAGCTGCTACAGCAAACCGGAGTATCTTCAGTGGATCCAGCGAAGGCAAATCCGTTTCTGATAGGAGGTAGGCACCAAGGTGATTCCTTCCTTTGTGGATCAGTGCTTCGCATTCCATAAGAAGGTGCGCTGGTGTTTCTGCGAAGTCCCTGCAGAATCTGCAGTGTCCGTCTCCCTCTATTCCCAGTTTCCTAAGGTGCTCCTTAAGTCTGCAGTGACCTGTTAACATGCCCGCCAAGATGCGAAGCCGATTCTTACTAACTCTTAGGCAGGCTCTGCTTCTTTTCTGGTTGTATTTCCCCAGAAGTTCCTTTGCCTGTCTTATTTGGGGGATATCGTCCCAATGTTTGGCCCATTTGTTCTCTTCTTCTTTCCTTAAGTCTTCCCTTATTTTGTGGGGTCCTATCCCACAGAAGGGTTCTGGTCCAAGGAATGGCGTGTCTGATCCGTTTCTAGCTAGCTCATCAGCTGCTTCGTTCCCCTCTACTCCTACATGTCCTGGTACCCAGTAGAGAGTTACTTTGTTTGTTTCTCCCAGTTTGTTGATCCTGGTGAGACACTCCCATACCAGTTTGGATCTGATCTCATGCGAGGTCAGTGCTTTAATAGCGGCTTGGCTGTCTGATAGTATCGCGATGTCCTGCCCGCGATATTTCCTGTCTAAGTTGAATTGCGCGCATCTTTCGATCGCGTGAACTTCTGCTTGAAATATGCTGGGGAATGTTCCCAGTGATTCTGAGTATCTAGTCCTGGGCCCGTACACTCCTGCCCCAGTGCCAGTAGATGTTTTCGATCCGTCTGTGTACCATTTAATTGTGTGTTGTTTGAGTTGGTATTTATCGGATTCGCTGCTCCAATCTCTTTTGTTGCTCAGCTTTGAGTCAAATTTCCTTTCAAAGCAGTATTTCTTGACCATATCATCTCTGGGCCAGTCCAGAAGCGGCACCGATTTGGATAGGGTTACTCGCTCTTTATTTGCGATGCATGTTCCTTTCCCGATGCCCTCTTTGCTGATTCTTAAAATGGTCTCCTTGGCGATTCGCTCTAGCACTATGTGTAGTGGAGGTATCCCTACGATCACTTCTAGAGCTGCTGTGGGACAGGTTCGCATGGCTCCTGTTATACATATACAGGCTAATCTTTGCAATTTGTTGAGGGATGTCCTCGTCGTGGTTAGTCTAGATCTGTTGACCCATGCCGCTGCCCCGTATGTGATGATGGGTCTTACTATCATCAGGTACATCCATCTCAGTGTGGCTGGGCTACAACCCCAGGTCTTTCCTGAAATGTTTTTGCACACCATAAGTGCTCTGGTGGCTTTGGTTACCACAGTTTCTACATGTTCTCTCCAGAGGAGTTTACTGTCTAGTGTTAGACCTAGATACTTGACCTGTTTCTGTGGGTCAACTCTGATCCCTTCCAACAGGATGGGTTGCATACGCTTTAACTGTCTTTTCTTGGTGAAGGGTATCACAGTGGTTTTGGTAGGGTTCACTCTGAGTCCTACCGTTTTACACCACTTCTGTGTGATTCGTAGACCCCTCTGAATGATTTCGCATAGCGTTTCTTCAAATTTTCCTCTTGCGACAATGACTATATCGTCGGCGTACCCCTGGCACGTAATGCCGGCACCTGTCAATTTGTGCAGTAGTTCATCTGCTACTAAGCTCCACATCAAAGGTGATAATACCCCTCCTTGTGGACAGCCTCTAGTGGTGCTTATTGTGATGGTTTTTTGACCCACCTCTATCTCAGCAGTCCTAGTTCTTAGCATCTCACACATCCAGTTACTTGTGGTGTGATTTACTCCTTTTATTTCGAGACCCCTCCTAATTGCTTCGTGGGAGGTGTTATCGAAGGCTCCTTCGATGTCTAGAAATGCGCATACTGCTGTTTCCTTGCTCTCCAGTGTATCCTGAACCCAACTTGTCAGCTGGTAGAGCGCAGTTTCGGTGGATCTTCCTGCTCTGTAGGCATGTTGATTGTGGTGGAGAGGTATTCTTTCCAGCACAGTCATTCTTAGGTGATTATCTATGACCTTTTCTAGCGTCTTTAACATGAATGAGGTCAAGCTGATGGGCCTAAAGGATTTTGGTGAAGTGGTGTCTCTTTTTCCCACTTTCGGAATGAATATAAGCTTTGCCCTTCTCCATATTCTTGGTATATGCCCAAGTGCGACGCTGCTTCTCAATAGTCCTAGGAGGTGTGGCATAATGATTTCCTGGCCTTGTTGTAGTAGGGCAGGGAATATTCCATCCGCTCCCGGTGCTTTAAACGGCTGGAAGGTGTTCAGAGCCCAACTTAGCCTTTGATTCGTACAGATGTCTCTTGCCATCGCCCAGTCCTCTCCCCTGGGCCTTTTATGTCTTACTAGTACATCTGTGCTGCTGTAGATTGAGCTACCCGGGAAGTGTGTCTCTAATAGTAGAAGGGCCCTCTGCTCTTCATCTTCGGTATAGCTGCCATCTTGCTTTTTCAGTGAGCCAGGCGCGCCTGCTTTCTCCTTAGCCAGTGCTTTATGTAACCTGGCCGCTGCAGGGGTTGACGCTATGTTCTCACAGAATGCTCTGAAGCTATTTCTTTTAGCTTTTCTGATTTCCAAGTTGTATCTTGTGGGCGCCGTGGCGTAAGTGGTTAGTGTGTCGGATCACTACGCATGAGGTTCCAAGTTCGAATCCTACAAAACACCAAAAAGTTTTTTCACGGTCCCACCTCTCGCGAGCGTCTGACAAACATCCGAGAGTATTGTTGTCTCGAAAAAGCTTCTCAAATCGCCGTTCGGATACGGCACTAAACTGTAGGTCCCTTCCATTCGTGTAAAAAATATAACGCACACAACATGAGTGGTTGCGAGAAGCTAGGCCCTGGCACTTAAAGAGCTGTTGCGCCAAATATTTATTTTTTTTTCTTGTTAATTGCTCGGTGTATGTTTGCCAGTCTCCGTCACGCTTTGCTTTATTAAAGAGCTTGCGCACCTTTGATCTTAGGTCGACTAGCGTTTTGTTCCACCAGGGAATATCCTTCGGATCTTTCTTACGGCTAATAGGGCAGCTGCTTTCAAATGCATCTTTGATCGCCCTGTTAACCACTTCTACGTTGCTTTCCAGTTCTAGGAAGTGGCTCGCCGTTTTCTTTCCTTTCACATTTAATAGGTTCCACTCGAGTGTAGGCCTATATCTGTCCCAGTCAGTTTTGCGGGGGTTTCTTTTCGGGGTAACCTCCTTACTGAGACCTTCTATGTTAAAGGTGATGATCCTGTGGTCCGACATGGACGGCTCGTCAGAAACATTCCAACCTGTAATGCAGTTACTAATACTCGGGCTGCCGAGTGTAATATCTAGAACCTCTTCCCTTACCCTAGTTACGAAAGTTGGTGTAGTTCCCACATTCAAAATATCTAGGTTTTCATTAATAATGAATTCGAGAAGGCGCTCACCTCTAGCGTTGTTGTCGCTACTGCCCCATTCCAGACAATGGGCGTTGGCATCGCATCCTAGCAGAAGTGGCAGTTTGTGCCTTCTGCAGTGTCTCACTAGCCTTTGAACTTCTTCTGGCGGTGCCTCCCCGCCTCCGTCGAAGTAGGCCGAAGCAATTACAATGGCGCAGTGGGTGCCTCCTACGTTAATGAAGGCCTGGATAGCTGTCAAATCCTGCGTCATGTACTCTGAAAGACATAAGAATTTTATGTTTTTACTGATTAGTATGCAGGCCCTGGGGAGGTCCTGTCTATTATCCCAGATTACCTGTGCATTCTTGCTTGAGAGACCTCTTACCTTTCCCCTGAAATGATAGGGTTCCTGTATCAGCACAAGTCCAAGTTGGTGTTTGATAAAACCCTCGCCCATTCATTTTGATTTAATTTGATTGGCGGCGCGGGAACTTTGGGCCTTTTGGTGCCTTTTACAGCTTTCCAAAGTGAATAATTCGAATCTTTTTTCGCTGTTAAACTTTCAAGGTAAGAGCCTATTGCACGATTCTTTAAATCCTTAATAGTCTTCTTCAACAAATTGAACAGACGATTCAAGTGTGTTTTATGTTGCGGAGCACGACCCTGTTGCCATTTTTTACGCCCTTTTCTTTTTTCCTTGACCAATTCTTTTATTTCCGGAGGATATCGCAAACCGTATCTGTCCGGCGTTTTCCTTGGATTGGGCGTATTATTCCAATAGGCGAGCTGTACGATCTCAACGAAGCGATCTCAACTTCAACCTCAAGTTCATAGGGTGTCGTAAGTGGAACGCTCAGTTCAACATTATCTTCAATTTCGTACCTAAAGCCTTCCCACTTAGTTGTTCGACCAGTTAATCTCGCTGGCTCTAGGTTATAGATTAGTTTTTCGCTGATTGTTAAAATAACCGGGGAATGATCAGACGACAGATCAAATCAGTCTTCGACTTTTATGTGGTTAGTAGATATTCCTTTCACAACGAAAAAATCTATCAGGTCAGGTATTTTCGAAGTATCAGTTGGCCAATAAGTTGGTTTACCCGTCGAATGGAAATCACAACTGTACTCCATACCTACGCCATAGAGCAATTTACCTTTTTTCGATCTGTATCTTGAGCTCCAGAACGTATGTTTCGCATTAAAGTCGCCGCCGATGATAAAATTAGGTTTCAGCGATTCAAACAAGTTAGTAAAATCTGATTTTTCAAGCGCGTAGCGCGGTGGACAGTGTGTAGATGAGATTTTAAGAGTACGCTGACTATTTTTAACTCGAATCGTGCACAGTTGCAAAGCTTCAAGTTCTATCTTTAGATCTTCGGATTGTTCGATGCAGTCTTTAATAAATAACGATGATCCGCCTCTCGCTTTTCCCGAAGGGTGACAAGCGTGGTAATCATTATAGCCTTTTATTTTTAAATGCGATTCCGTTTTTAAGTGGGTTTCAGAAATCAAGCAAATATCAATATCTTGCAAAAGTCCGTTTGCATTCCAGGTACATATTTTTAACATTCGTTTGTCATTCATATTCTAGTTGAAGTACGCGTTTTCTGAGAATTATTTTCAAGCTTAACCAGCCTATCGAGAATAATTTTATTTATTTTGCTTTGTTCTTCAAATTTCTCGAGAATAACCGACAAAACATGAGAGACAGGGTCCGTCGAAATTTCAACGTTTTTTGGTTTTTCGGATGCCGCGGCCTGAGCGTAGGTCTGCACTCCTGCCGTCCGAGGGTCATTACACGGTGGCTTTTTCGACGTTAACTTTGCAGTACCGTTTCTTTTAAGAACAGAAGTCGAGGACTTTTCTGTTGTCACTCTTTCCCTCAACTTTTTGGGCTCTGAACCCGGTAGTTTTAGTTTGCCTACTTTCTCCTGTGCATTCTTACGCTTTGGCTTAGTTTGCGGTTTAGATTTTGCAAGGGGCTTAAGGAGCATATCTCTCCGTTTTTGCAAATCCTTAGCTACCTCACAGCCTCTATAACTTTCTGGGTGCTTTCCCTTACAGTTAGCACATGTTGCAGAGGTTTGTTTATTTACTCCACAGACTTGGGAGAGGTGATTTCCGGCGGATTTCACACATCGCGGTTCTTTTTTGCAGTACATTTGCGTATGGTTAAATCCTTGGCAACGTTTGCACTGCGGAATCATCCTTAATCCGCATGGGCTCGATTTTGACCACGATATTTAGTATGGCTCTAATTCGGTAGATATCGTCTATATCTGACTTCGTCTTTCTGACTTCATTTCGAAAGTATACCACTGAATTTTGTTGGTATTTAGCTTTTGGGACACAGCTCGGTAGTCATTGTAGTCATCGACGTTAACTTTCCACGCATTATCCCTCAAAGACGTAACCTTATACTTTGATGTTATTGTTCCTTTAAGCAGGCTTTGCAACTTATTGTATTCCGTTATCCCGACGATGTTTATTGGTGGAGGTGGACGAAATTGCGCTCGAAGTTGCTTTACATGCGGCTCTTTGTGATTTTTTTCTTTCATGAGCTTGACTTCGGGCGATGAACCGGCTCTCCGTTTTTTACTAGGTCTTTTCTTTGGGACCCGATACGTTTCGCGTGCTAGCTCTTCTTCGTCTGTGTGATATTCCAGACTAGCTAAGCGTGCTGGAGTAAATTCACATTCTCTCTGGATATGCGTGTTCTTTAGGACCTTATTTTCTTCTTTTAATAAGTCTATCTCTTTTTTAAGATCTTGATAGAGTAGATCCATTTCGTTAAGCTTGATTCGAAGTGTTTTATTTTCTTCCTCAAGACTTTTGTATTTCGCGCGCTGCCGCTCCCGGTGGACTTCTTTTCCCGGAGTTATTCGATCTTGGTGGAGGAGATCGTACCCTTGTACTTTTTAAGAAGGGATTTATTAGTTGCAATAACTTGCTCTCCCCAGAATCCGTAGAGCCGACCTCCGAAGAGGGTGGATTTTCCAGTGAACCTGGGCGGCCACCTGGGGTAGTCAATCGTTTTGTTTTGTTCATTGCATTTTGTTCATTGCAAATAAATGGACTATGTTCTAACGCTGCTCTTCTTCTTCTTCTTCCTCTTTCGGCGAGGCTATGATCCGAAAATAAGGGATCACAACCCTCCCATTTCACCACATTTCTATTGATCCGCCTGCGGGATTCGCCTATTTGACCTCAGAAAATATCGGCAGACCTCCCTATTTTGGATCACTCTGTTAGTAAGGCCAATGAAATGCCGATGACGTCGCATTTGTCTGATCCAGGCGTTTATAGGCCTGCCTTTCCTACATCGCGATGTTTTTGGAACATGCATTGATACTGCCTATTTAACAGGGTTCAAATGATCTCTTCTTTGAACGTGGCAATACCAGCTGAGCCGGTCGCGCTCTATCTTTTATACGATGGTTTCCTTGACGTGCAGGCTTACGATGGCTCCATTATCAGCAAAGAATAATTGATGTACCTTGGGGTCCATCACCTTACCTTCAAGCAGATAATCAAGGACTGTAATAAAGAGCAAAGGACTTAAGACGCTTCCCTGGCGCACCCCGGCTTTGATTGGGAACTTTTTGGTTACTCCAGCGAGGAATCTTACTCTTACATCTTACATCTTACAAACTCATATTAAGATTTTATGTTAACTACAATGTATGTATCTAATATTACTGTAATCAAAGGATACTTGATAAAAAAAAAAACTCAACTTTTACTTTTTCTTCTTCTTTTAAAAAAACTCAAAGTAGATTTAAGCCGTCACCTTCGAATTACCAAAACGGCCGTCAAACGTTAACCACTTTTAGTTCCACAAATTTATTTGAGATACGAGTAGCACAGCCTAGTTCCAGAAATAGAAGAGGTGACGAAAGACATTTTGCGACTATACTCGTACCTTATGGTGCTTGGTTGACGACATTCGTTGAGTTTTTGGCCAAAAACTCTTGCACAGCGATTGCCTTGTTCACTTCACTTTACTTATGTCCTTTAACCCCTCGGGGGGCATAGGGCGTCAACCACGCCTGCGCGCCATCGTGTTCGGAGTTCTGCAACGCGTTTGAGCTGCCTCCAACTCATTCCTAAAGAGCTCGATTCCTCCTCAACTGTTCTGCGCCACGTTTGCCTAGGGCGTCCCGCTATTCTGCCTGCCTGGGTGAGCGGATTCCACTGCATAGCGTATTTCGCAATGGAGTTGTCTTCGCGCCGTAGGGTGTGTCCAATCCATTGCCACTTTCTTCTTCGTATAGTAATGCTTATAGGTTCTTGGCCCGTTCTCAGATAAAGTTGTTCGTTGGAGATGCGGTTCGGCCAAAAAATCCTCAAGATGATTCTTAAGCATTTGTTTACGAAGACTTGCAGCTTGCGTGTGTTAATGGTGTCCACCTTCCAGGTACTGCACCCATAAAGCAGCACTGATTCTACGTTGGAGCGGAACAGTCGTAGCTTGGTTCTTAAGCTAATAACATTGCTTCTCCAGATTTTGGACAGCATTCCGAACGCAGCTTTAGCCTTCCCGATTCTGCTGCACACATCCAGTTCGGTGCCACCGCGATTAGCCGAGACCACACTTCCTAAATATAGAAAGTTATCAACTTTCTCGACTTGCTTTCCGGCAATGTTAAGTTGAGCGCGGGTATTGGAAGTACTCAGGGCTTTTGTTTTGGCTGTGTTTATTTTTAGCCCCACTTTGTTTGCCTCAGCTTCTAGATTTTGGGCCATCAAATGAAGATCCATTATCCGATGTGAAAGTAGACAAACATCGTCAGCGTAATCTAGGTGTTTAAGGTAAGATGTCATAGTCCAACGAATTCCAGAATTAGCTTCCGTCAATGCTGCACGGAGTACATCGCTGATAACCACCAAGAACAATAGTGGGGACAGTATGCACCCTTGACGTACTCCACTTTGGACTTCAAAGTCCTCCGACACCTTACCATTGTGCACGACGTGACACTTGCCGCCCTCATATGTAGCCTTGATAATAGCTATAAGCTTTTCTGGAATGCCTCTCCTGCGCAAGGCCAGCCAGATAGCATCTCGATTCAAGCTGTCGAAAGCCTTCTCGAAGTCGATAAACATTAAATGTAGCGGAGACCTATACTCAACGCATTGTTCGATTATGATCCGTAAGGTGTTTATGTGGTCGATGCAGGAGGATCCAGCGCGAAAGCCTGCCTGTTCGACATCGAGAGTTGAATCTAAATGATCTTTAATTCGTTCTAGAATTATTCTAGCTATTATTTTGGCTACAGCTGGAAGAACACATATACCTCTCCAGTTACCGCACTCCATCAAGTTACCCTTCTTTGGAAGCTTAATGATCATCCCCCTTTTCCACTCCTGTGGAAATTGTTCACTATCCCAAGCTCTCCGTATTAGCGGATGCAGCAAATCTGCCGATGTATTTGGCGCCGCTTGAAATAGCTCGGCAGGGATACCATCAATACCCACCGCTTTGTTTTTCTTGAGGGACTTGATTGCTGTTATTATTTCATCTTTACTGGGAGGTACGGTGCGAATTCGGGAATTTGTTGCTTCGAACTGCTCATTCGAATTCAAGATCATACCGCCGTCGTCTAAGTGATTTAGCACTGCAGCAAAATGTTCTCTCCATCTAGTGAGCTGATCCTCATCCGAAATCAGAAGGTCACCGTCTAGACTCTTCACTGGATGTTGTTTGGAGTTTCGACCACCAATGAGCTCCTTAGTGATGTTGTAAACAGTCCTACTGTCGCACCTACTCGCTGCTTCTTCAGCCCTTGAGGCCAGTGAGTTGACATGTTGACGCTTGTCACGTCTCACACTACGCTGCACTTCTTTCTTCTTCGCACGGTATTGGGCTTCAAGCTCGGTTCTCTCTACTGCTGAGGCCGCTGCAATCCGAGCCTTGATTGCTGTACGCTCATCGATCCGTCTCCAGGTGTCTGTAGAAAGCCATGTGCGGTGGTGTTTCTGCTTTTTACCGACATAAGTGCGTGCCCCAGTCGCAAAAGCATTTTTCACAGCACTCCAGTGGTCATCCATGTTCTCTATGCTGCTGATTGCTTCTGCTTCTAAGGCAAGATGGTCCCTGAACTGTTGGCGCACTTGGGGAACCTTGAGCCTGTCGATATTAAACCTGGTGATGTTAAGCAGGTTTGAGCGGTTGCTGTTGACGGATGCAGTACGAAGGCGTAAATGAGCTACCATAAGATGGTGATCTCGTTCTTGTCCGACGTCAGCTCCACGTCTGTTTCGGACGTCCAGGAGACAATTTCTAAAGCGGCGACTGATCGCAATGTGGTCGATCTGGTTGGATGTTCGTTGCCTATCAGTAGAGACCCAACTGATCTTATGGCAGGTGTTATGCTTAAACAGCGTACCTCCGATGACTAGGCGGTTGGTATTGCAGAAGTCCACAAACCGCTCACCATTGTCATTACGGTCTCCCACGCCGTGAACTCCCATCACGTGCTTAAGCATGGTGTTGTCGCTACCCACCTTGGCATTGAGATCCCCCATTACCATTACGATGTCCCCATTAGGCGTTTGGTTGTAGGCGGCACCTAAGTGACTATAAAAATTATCCTTTTCATCCTCAGTCGCGTCTAGAGTCGGAGCATAACACTGTATGATGGTAATTTTTCTAACTCTACTCTGGAACCTAGCCGTCAATATCCGGTCACTATGGGGTTTCCAGGATATGAGGCTACTACGTGCTGCTGGAGTTAGCATGAGTCCTACGCCAGAACTCCGTGCACTTCCAGCTGGTTTACCAGAGTAGAGCATCACAGTGCTTTTTGTTGGGGAGATGTATTCCCCAGCATCGTACCATCTTATCTCGCTCAGCCCTAAGATGTCGATTTTATACCGTGCGAATTCGCGCTCCAATTGGAGGAATCTGGCGTTATAAGGCCCTTCCTTGAGTGAGTCCAGGAGGGTCTTAACGTTCCAGAATCCGATCGTTGTCCGTGTCCGATAGCCAAAGGTCGTCAACAAATGATCAGTCCGTATCCGAGGCGTATGTTTCCGTTTCGGAGCAATAGTTTGTTTTTACGGTTGCGGCTCGCTGGGCCACAGACCAACCGACACTTATCCTGTTTTTTGGCGCAGGAAGCTCGCCATTCGACCTCTCCCGTTAGCAATTTCCGAAGAAATTCCCAGATGGCACCACGAGGAGGTGGGAGTAGGGCTTACTAACAGAGCTGCTAGGTTTTCGGCTGCAGTGGCTCCTACTCGTTACTTAGCGGACCAGCACCTATCGGGAGATGCTGCCCCTACGAGGCCTTTGTTAGTCGTTTGCCATCCAATTGCCTTGTTCGATGGTGCATTATCGTGGAGCAAAATCCGTTAATTGTCTTTGCACAAATACTTTGCATTTTAAAGTAGAACCGTAAGCTATTGTTGCCTGTCCGCGCATAACTTAAATATAATACATAAAGCCCGATCAAAATGCGTTCAGTGCATTTTGATCGGGTTTTCAATGATGTGTAGTTTAGGTGTCTGGAAGGGATCTTAGGTATGCATTAGAATTGGGCTAAAGGCTGAACTATAATAGCCGAAAGCAATCGCAAGCTAATGTCATAATTCTACGTTAAGTTTCCTTCAGTACTCTCAATTGCTAAAGTAGCCCATAATAGGCGTATGTGTTTGGAAGCAACAGTCAAATCGGCTTGCATGTCATTTGAGCCGTTGTTCTGTTTTGTAAATATTTTTTTTATTATTATTCTGTAAACGATCATTATATTACTTAATTCTAATTGTACTTACTTCACGGTTGAAAAGGCAATTGTTGGGTTCATAGCTATTCACAGCTGTTTAACTGTAAAATTTTGGAATGGACTCGCTCTTCGTAAGTGACCAAAAGTAATCGAAAACTTAACGAATCGAAGCAGAAAGCTATTATGGTCACACAATACAAATCCTTTGTATTCACACTGTTTCGGAAGTGATCGTACGAAACCATTCTTATATTATCATTCAGCCTCCTTAAGTTGTGAATTTTTCTTCACAGGCATAACTGTGAATCTGATTTCTATTCACTGTGAATACAATCTGTGAATGTGGATTCTTAATAATGCGAATGTGAATAAATACAGAAGTATACTATATGTATATATTTTTTTTTTGCGAATAAAAAGTTCTTTTGGAAGAAAAACAAAATACCATTATAAAAATATTATAATAGTTTTAGTTTAAGCCCAATAATAAAAAAAATGTAGTTACTCTAGAAACTAATGACACCAAAGGATGCTCGATTTCAATACGGCTTTTCAAATTGGATGTGCTAGTATGGACGATAATTTCGCCTGGCACAAATTAAATTTTTCGAAACTTTCGTCTAATTCGCTAAAAAAAAATTCATTACTTATTTTTCTTCGCTTTGTTGTCGACGGCATCTTAAAAGAACTTTTTTATAAGTATGCATACTCGTAGACACCAAACAAACAAATGTGTAAACTTGCGCTTTGGGTGTAACCCAGCCAATGTTGTTTGTATACCCAAGACACTTCGTTCACCACATTTAGCTTTTTTATCATTCGGTGCTTTGCACTTAAGGACATTAGCTGTGAATCGTTTGTTGTGAATACCATATATAGATGTAGAATGAAAAAAGAATTCTTTATTCACGTTTTTACCACTCGCAGTTTAGTTTTAAGTCATTCACAGGTGAATTTTCATTCAGAGTCAATAATTCATCTCTAGTATGCATCACGCCGAAACAGAAGATAATCAGAAAGATACATAATTCCTAACATAGACAATTTTTTTTTTTTTATAATTTGCAACTCAAGGGAATATAAATAACCTTGAAATGTTTTAAAATAGTGCGGGCTTAGGAGAGGAAGAAGAAGATCGAAGTTCGAAGATCCGTGGAAGCTAGCTACTCGTTACCTTCCAATTTTTTTCTGTCATGTTCGCACAATACCCGAATATACTTCGAGTACTTTAGAGCACTTTAAAGCACCTTAAAGCGCTTTAGATTGGGTACGCGAATAGACCCATTGTGTTCGCAAAATTAGATGTGTGTGCGTTTAACTTTGACAGCGCGACGTACTTCAGCTTCAGCATCACCAACGTGTTCCGGCAGTAAACTGAAATGTAGTACGGATGTTCAGTGGATACTTTACAATAGAAATCCTCAATGCTTTCTTTCTTTTCCATGCATGCTGAGTATTATCTCGCCTGCTACTAGCCCATAGTCTACCATAAACCCTTAGAGTTGAGGGTGCTTAACATTTCCATTTCACACTCTTTCCTACATTCTGCTGTTATTATTAGTCTTAGCCAAAAATTCATGTTGTCCGCCAACTATATTTTAGAAATAAGATTACCCATGGATTGGATGTCTCCGATTGATCAATTACTTAATAAGTAATTGATCAACAATTGTACTTACTTCTACTTAGGTGGCGCTAAAGTTCGGGGTGAACCTGGGCCTCAACCAACAAGCCTCTCCATTTAGCTCGGTCTTTAGCTAATTGCCTCCAGTTGCGCACTCCAAGTTGGTCGAGGTCCCCTTGAACTTGTGCGACGTCTGCTGCGTCGTCCCTCGGGGTTAGATTCGAAGACTCTGCGGGCCGGAGCGTTGGTGTCGCTCTACATGTCCTAGCCATCTCAGACGTCCAATACGCAGTTTTTTTTACTAGGTCGATGTCGCTGTATAGCTCGTATAGTTTGTGATTGAATCTTCTCCTCCAAAACCCGTCAACGCAAACGGGACCGAAAATCTTACGAAGAATTTTTCTCTCGAAGCGACCAAGGATATCTTCATCCTCTTTTAATAAAGTCCATGTTTCAGCGCCGTAAAGCAGGACTGGGATGATCAAGGTCTTATATAGAGTCTCCTTAGTTGTTCGAGATAGGGCTTTACTGTTGAATTGCCTTATAAGCCCAAAAAACAGCGATTGGCAAGAGTTATTCTCCGATTGATTTCTGCGCTGATTTTGTTAGTAGAATTTATAGCAGAGCCAAGGTAGACAAAGTCCCTTACTACCTCGAAGTTAAAGCTGCCCACGGTGACGTTTTGTCCAATTCGTCGGTGTTGGTTTTCCCTTCTTGTTGACAGCATATACTTGGTTTTGCCCTCGTTTATCGCCAAACCCATTTTGGCCGCTTCCGCCTCAATGCTTGCAAAAGCACCGGTGACAGCCCGCTGAGATCTCCCGATAATGTCTATATCGTCGGCGTATGCAAGCAGTTGTACCGACTTGTAATAGATTGTGCCTCCGGTGTTGGCTTGTGAGTTCCGCACAATCCGTTCAAGTACAATAATAAAGAAGTCACATGACAGCGTGTCACCTTGTCTAAAGCCTTTTTTGACATCAAAGGTCTCGGTGAGGTCATTACCGACCTTGATGGAGCAGCGAGCGTTCTCCATCGTCAGCCTGCACAGACGGACAAGTTTGGCAGGGATGTCAAAACTAGACATGGCTCTATAAAGCTCTTCTCTATAGATGCTGTCATAGGCGGCCTTGAAATCGATAAAGAGGTGGTGAGTATCGATTTGGAATTCTTGGGTTTTCTCCAGGATCTGCCGAAGTGTGAAGATTTGATCGATGGTGGACTTTGCTGACCTGAAACCGCACTGATAGGGTCCAATCAGGCTGTTGATAAAAGGTTTCAGGCGTTCACACAATATCGCAGAATAGATCTTGTATGCGATGTTGAGGAGACTGATGCCTCTATAATTGGCGCAGTTGAGGGGGTCTCCTTTCTTGTGGATCGGGCAAATGATGCTGAGATTCCATTCATCAGGCATACACTCATCTGACCAAATATTAGAAATGAGTTGGTGTATGCACTCTACCAATTCATCCCCAGCTGCCTTGAAAAGTTCGGCCGGTAAGCCGTCAGGTCCAGCAGCCTTGTTCGATTTTAGCTTGGATATTGCTATCCTCACTTCGTTTTGGTCAGGTGGACGGAAATTTTGACTATCATTGTCTATGTTGAATGGTTCATTCTGCCTGACAGCGGGATGTTGGTCTTCGTCGCCGTTATACAGTCTGCAGAAGTAGTTTTTCCATAGGTATTCTCAGCACCGACTGTGATTCTACTACGAGGTTTCCATTTCCATCTCTACAGGTTTCTGTACGGGTATTACTTCTCTGACACGTTCTTTTTACCTTTCGGTAAAACTTCCGTACATTGTTCCTCGAGTATAGACTCTCGATATTCTCAAACGCGCGCTTCTCATGCTCTTTCTTCTTCTTTTGGAGAAGCCGATGTTTTTCCCGTCTCTTTTGCTCGTAGAGCTCACGAGCAGCTCTCGTCTTCCTTTGCAGCGCCGCTTTGTATGCCTCTTGTTTTGCTGCATGCACTCGTGGGGATTCTTCGTCAAACCAGGGGTTTCGCGGTGGTGGTCGAGCGAGACCCAGCACATCAGTCGCGGCGTTTCTGATGGCATGTTGGCAGCGTTGCCACTGGTCTTCGGTACTTGATGCTGGCGGCATAGGGGTGATTGAGAGATTTCGGGATACGCGTTCAGCGAAGAGTCTGGCGGTCTCTTGCGATTGTAGCTTTTCGACGTTAAATTTTCTCATAGTAATTCTTCTTTATTGCTCAGATTGGGATATCCGCATTCGTACCTTGGCTACAACAAGGTAATGATCCGAGTCTATGTTGGCCACTCGGAAGGTCCGGACATCCAGAATACTGGAGGCATGACTTGCGTCGATCGCAATATGATCAATTTGGTTGATCGTGACATGATCATTGGATCGCCATGTCTGCTTATGAATATCGAGATGAGGAAACCATGTGCTTACTATGGTGACATTTCGCTCCACAGCGAAATCAATTAGCCTTAGTCCGTTATCAGACGTGGTGTCGTGTAGGCTATGCTTACCGACTGCCCTACCAAAGACGTCCTCCTTTCCTATTTTGGCGTTAAAATCGCCCAATACGATTTTAACGTGGTATTTAGGACATTGCTCGTATGTTTTGTCGAGGAGCTCGTAGAAACACTCTTTGGTGGCAGGGTCCTTTTCTTCTGTGGAGGCATGAACACATATTAGGCTTATGTTAGCGAATTTAGCCTTGATCCGGATAGTCATAATACGCTCGCTAACGTGTCCGCTCCGAATAAGCGTTGCCTGTTGCCTCTGTAGCATCACCGTAGTAGATGTTTTTCATCTTCTTTTTACCCGGCACAACCCCCAACCTGGAGGGCCAGTTCCTTAATTATTCCTCTAGGACGAGGGGGCGGGTACACCAGTGCCAGTAGTCCATTACGGGAGTATGAGCGCTGCCGTTGGCCCATTAAGGGCTCCTCCGCCACCATCTCTATTCCAATGTCCTGACCAACATTGGAAATTCCTTACCGACCTGTGATCCGAATACGTCGAAGCAGCTATTCAGCAGGTATTCACTAAGTTTAACCTAACTGGAACTATAGACGCCACCGTTGACTCCGTCTAGGGAATTCGTCTGCTGCCGCCTGGAACAGGAAGAAGTGCTCTAGTGAGAAAAGCACTCTTCCCCCCCTCTCTCATCTGCTGCCACCAAGAATCCGCCAAACGGGGTTGGTTACCCATTGGATTAATGTACTAGGCACCCGGCTGTCACCGCGTGGAGGTTGAGAGTAGGAGTTGGTAGGCCTCAGCTGAGTGAAAACGCTTGTGTTTTCATATGATCGCATGCACTACCGTTTGACCAGCCTCAATAATTGTACGAGTACGTGGAAAATCGAAAATACTGTTCATCATCCGATGCATATTAATTTAGTCATTAGTCTACTCTACTTTCCAAGCCTGCCAAAGTTTAACGCATTCGACACTTTGTTTTTTTCATTAAATGTCAAATGCTCAGACGGCGTCAAACGCTGTGAAATATTGTCAAATGGTTTGACGCAATCTTTTTCAGCCAATGGCACTATTCGTCAAAGTCTCGTTTGCAGTCGCTGTCAAACGACTGAAAATTGTATACATTTTAAACGGAAAATTTGACACACTCTATGCTGGTACTGTACACTAGGCCTGTTTTTTGAGAATCGCCCTATGGTCGATCCAAGTTTTTTTTTACAGCTCACAGATGTCTCAAAAAAACCTGGATTTCCCATTCTCAAAAAACGCATTGTAGCTGTTATTCGGACATTTTACAGTATGAATTTATTTTTTGTTTCTATATTTGCATCGTTAGTTTATTGGATACTAAATACATTGGCGCAAAATTATAGTCAGCTGATTTTAAAGAATGTTAGTAGCCACTTACTAAGATCCCTTTAACAATAAAATTAGTACTTAACTTTGAATTAAATTAAAAAAAAATGTTAACCTACCTACAACTTGTATAGACCTTAGAACAGAGTTACAGAAAATTCTAGTCAAACAAACCCAAAAATTTTAAGTTTGAGAACAAAAAAACTCAAGTTGTACACAATGTTGTATCAAATTTAAATGAACAGAAATCGAACAAACTTGTTGATTACTTAAGTGGCATATACACAAGTCAAAATCTCATTAAGCATGGGAGAGTGTGTTAGTAAATTCTTTTTGACGTTGCATATACACACATAAAGCATGAGTCTTCAATCATTGATTTTTACGCAAACGTTGAGATGAAAGCACGTCCGGTTTCTAGTGTGATTTAAGCGATAAACACTTGAAATCAGTTTTTCAAAAATATAAAAAAGAAAATATGAAAGACACGGACGATTGCTGCATCGTTGTGGGACTAGCGTTAGCGTTGAAGAAGAAAAATAAAAAGTTTCGGAGGAAACGGACGTGGATGAAGGAATGGCTGAAAAAGCGAAATGAGTTTCAGACGAAAATCTTCTCAATGAGCTGAAATTAAGTTCGCCGAATCATTTTAGAAATTTCCTCCGCATGAACGAGGAGGCATATGATCAACTTCTTGAAATGATCACACCCGAAATTATAAAAACACCCATCTTGCAAAAAATAAAAACTTTTTGCCGCTATCCGCTTTCTGTTGCCTCGTCACTGTACACGCGAAAATGAGCATATGCATGATCAATCAGTCAATCACCCATATAAACAACCCCAATGCTGGATACATGATTGAGCAAAAATCTAAAAATTTTGATTTTGCTTCAAGCATGCACACAACCCATACGTGTGGCATTTTCACTAACACACTGTCCCATGCTTGAGGGGATTTTGACCTGTGTATATGCCGCTTTACATCCGCTGGTTGGCTGAATTTAAATTTGAAAGATAATCTTGAACTGAGCGTTTCACTTACGACACCCTATGAACTTGAGGTTGAAGTTGATCGCTTCGTTGAGATCGTACAGCTCGCCTTTTGGAATAATACACCCAATCCAGGAAAATGCAGGAAAAATACGGTTTACGATATCCTTCGGAAATAAAAGAATTGGTCAAGGAAAAAAGAAAAACGCGTAAAAAATGGCAACAGAGTCGTGCTCCGCAACATAAAACACACTTAAATCGTCTGTGCAATTCATTGAAGAAGACTATTAAGGATTTTAAGAATCGTGCGATAGGCTCTTACCTTGAAAGTTTAACAGCAAAAAAAGATTTCAATTATTCACTTTGGAGCTTGCCGTCAGATCAAAATACACACCAATATAACGCCGAGGCAAAAGATCGCTATTTTCATTGATAGCCAAGCAGCCATCAAAGCCATTGCATCGGTTACTACACCCTCCAAACTGGTGCTTGAATGCCAGAATGAGTTAGCTTCGCTAGATAGCCAATTCAAGGTAACCCTGATTTGGGTTCGAGGGCACAGTAACGTCTATGGAAACGTACGATGGTCAAGTGGTTTACGACAGCACCAATGGGCCGGATTTACAATCTGACGATTTAACACTCACACGTCCGACGCTAAGAGAACTCAAACATAAAATCGAGAATCTAAAACCTAAGAAATCTGGTTATGATTTGATTTCCGGAGAAATTCTCAAAGTTTTACCCAGAAAAGCATTGATTAAGCTTCCCCATATTGTAAATGCTGCACTCAGATTAAAACACGTGCCGAGCCAATGGAAAGTTGCGGAAGTCATAATGGTTTTATAGCCAGAAAAACCGCCAATTGAGGTAAAATCGTTTCCTTCTTCCAGTCACATCTAACATTTTCGAGAGGATATTACTAAGGCGTCTCCAACCGGTTATAGAAGAAAATAATCTTATCACTGACCACCAGTTTGGGTTCAAAAGTAAGCATTCGACGATTGACCAGATGCATAGAATTACTGACGTAATCGAGAAAGCACTTGAAGAAAAAAAGATATGCTCAAATGTATTTCTTGACGTCTCACAAGCCTTTGATAAGGTGTGGCATGATGGCTTGAAATCCAAACTACGACAAGTTCTCCCTGTATGCTTATACGATAATCTAGAATCATATCTCGGAAATAGACCCTTCCGTGTTAGACATGGAAACGAATAGTCGGAGCTCAAAGAAATTTCGGCCGGCCTACTGCAAGGAAGCGTTCTTGGGCCGCTTCTCTATCTGTTATATGCTCGTGATATACTAAAAGAAAACGGCACTATTCTTGCTACGTTTGCCGATGACACCGCTATCCTGGCAGTGGGTAAAACAATCGAAGAAACGACTGCAAAACTGGAAAACGCCCTGAATAATTGTAGTGTCTTTTTTGAAACCTAGCCAGCTAGTCGTTCATTTAAACGATTTGCCAGCCTGCCAAAGCCACCCGGTTTTATACGAACATATCTCTAGGAACCAAGCAAATTCGCAGTGGCAGCATACATATAACTAAAAAAACATTCGTTTTTGCGCCGCCTGAAATTAAGCATCACAAAATTCCTAGCCAGTCACATTTGGCTGGGGATTAAATCAAGAGTAGTAGCCAGCCGGTGTTTGTATTTGTTTTATGTGTAAAATTTTACTTTACTAGCAACTACTGGCTGGCTATGTTTAAAAAACACACGGTTAATATAAATGAATGGACGAGGGTCTGGCGGATCGCCATCAACTAATCTAAATTTCTTCAAGTGAATTTTACTTATACTGAGAACAAACTGCTTTGCACAAAAAAACTGCTTATAAACTGCGGGGTGGACCTATGGTATACAACTTTGGGTTTGTACCAAGAAATCAAATGCCAATATTTTACAAACTTTTTAAAATAAAGTTTCAGAGAAATTGTCCAAGCACCGTGGTATACTAGAGTCGACTATATCCACAGCGATCTCGGAATTCCGACAATCGAAGCTGAAACTAGAAGCTAGCGAGAAATTATAGAAACCGACTAATCGAACAAACAATACAGTCCTACGAATTTTGGATAAGAGCAATTTATTGCGCCGACTGCAAACGACTAAACCTTTCGATTTGGCGAGATAAAGATTAACTGCGTATAAATTGCGGAACATGCAGGATCTTTTAGTGTTACCCGGTGTCTTCACGAGCAATATTTCATAGAATACAAGATAGCATTCTATGAAACTTCCTCGTGGAGCGTCAAATATTTTTCTATGAAAAATGGCTTTCTATTCATTGCTCAGCTCATAGCTTGCAGTGGTTAGTATTCTATGAACTGTCATTTTAGTAGTATTTTGCCATTTTAGTTGTATTATGACATTTGCACGACTGAAATAGTAAGCTATGAAATGTCCACCCTAAATTTCATGGCATACTATCTTCCTTTCTTTCTATGAAAAGTGACAGATGACAAGCTATGAGATATTGCTCGTGGAGACATGGCTTAAAGTAACCTGCCAAACGTTTTCATTTCGTGATAGAAAAATTGCTTGACAAGTTATTACTTAGTTGCAATATCTTCTTCTTCTTCTTCTTCTTTTTTCAGCGAGGTTATGATCCGAAAATACGGGATCACAATCCACTTCACCGCATTTCTACTGATCCGCCTGTAGGGATAGTTGCAATATCTAATAAATTTATATCGAAAAAAAGTTTGTATCGTGTTTTTTGGTCAGTAAGAATCTGACCCTACCATGCGCACGCGCTTGCTATTCTCATAGTGTCTATGGAAGATTTTCACCTACCCTCGGAAAAAAAAGAAAAAATAGATGGTTAAAAGGTAAAAGCCCACTCTAAAAGTTAAAAGGTACTTTTGGTGGTTTTAAATTTAGGGTGGGTTTTATGTCGACTATAAATAGGAAACTTGACTTTGTTACGTGCTAAAATCTTTTTAAAGTGTACCTTACGCGACTATAATTTTCCGCCAATGTTATTAATTTAAACATAATTCAAGACAGTTAACTAGTTTATTGTTTCACGATACCCGATATGCAAAATAGATGATAACCACAAATGTCACATATGGCCAGCTCCATTTTTCTCACCCAGGAAAGCCTGGGTTGACTTCAGAGTGATTTCAGAGCGAACCCTACTTTCTTAAAAAAAAACGCTCTAAAAAAATAGGCCTACTGACAAAAAATTGACAAACTTACTCCAGTCGCGCAAGGTGTTTGAAAGTAGAATAGCCAAGTTTTAAAACGAACTTCCTTAGTTATGGATGCAAGTAAAGATTGAGCAAATGTCTGGTTGAGTACAGATATAACCAAATCGTATTCGTTTATGATATTAGTTCAAAACAACTTCACTCGTCCTTTGCTTCGTGGATGCATTTCTGTTTATTCCTAGTATATGCAAATGTGTTGGCGATTCTTAGCTAGCAGCCACTTCAACCTAGTATATGCAATATATTAACAAAAGTCATATTGTATGCGATATCAATTGCAAGCATGCCAATGCGACGTTAGTTAATACGGTATACGATGTGCCATTCACAGCAAAATACAAATTTTTGTTAATAAATAAAAATGACGTTGGTAATACAAAAATATTGTTGACATTTTTATAGGAAAACAAAGAGAATTCAATTTTCGTCACTCATTCAAATCAAGGAGTGACGAAAAGTCACTCTCTCTGTTTAGCCCAAAATTGTTTAGCTTTGCAAGGTTTGAATTTTAATTTTAGCCTTCTTTTGTGAAGCTTTGAAGTAAAATCGTCCTAAGACTATAAACGACTCGTTCTCAAGAGAAAAGAAGAAACATTAGACTTAGTAAATTTTAATGTTTTGACATTTAAAAATTCTACAATTTTCATGGAGCTTGCCTTGCATGTTGGAACTCCTAATTACTCTTCTAGAACTTTACATAGAAAAACGGAGAGAATCTAAATCTTCACTTTCTGGATTTTTGAAGTTAAAAAGATCTGATTCCCTCTGTTTTGCTCAAGTTTGGTTCTAGTTATTTTGTCATAGTTACATATGTTTGGTATTAAGTTTAAAAAACTTCAACTTTGCGGTTTAGACTTCGAATCTTTGTTTTAGGACAGACGATGAATAGTATTACGACGGAACTGTAAAAGCCAACCAATTTGCCTCTCTAACTAAACAGCAATTCAGTTTTCTCTCACAGTTTTGCAGTAACATTATTAGCAGCAAATTCTATCTTTTTCGCAAAGGCGGGTTTCAAAGGATATCTATAGGCATAAAAAAAACGTCCTCTCCTCTTTTAATTCGAATATAAACTGAAATCGAAAAAAGTGACAACAAATTCATAGTTAGCTCCACAAAAAGTAAGTTTTGCAAAACGCGAGGCGAGGTATTGTTTATATAGGTATTTACTACATAACAGTCGGCTTCCCTTTTTAAATATCCGAAAGACAACACTACTGCCATATTCAAATATATGGTACACACCATCCAATGAACATATTTTACTAACATTCACACACACAATACAAGTTTGCGGCCAAGTGGAAAGAGTGAAATAAGTCTTTCTCTTCCGACTTTTGCATACTTAGACATCCAGTTAAGTTTATGTTAGCGACCAGCGCTGCCACTTTTACTACAAAGCTAGCTGATCTACTAGGTTTTCAGTCTTGATACTATCTACTAGCTTTTTACCTCATCTTCAAACATCAACTTCATTAAATATTGAATTTACAATTCAATTGCTCGTTCACAAAAGGGGGGTTTTAAAACATTTTGAGTTATTTGGCACTACTTATATCGGTTTATTATTGGTCGGGTCGCTCCATTTTCCATATGTTTCGCTACTCTCAAAGTCAAAAAATCTTGAGTTTCGCATTTTTTTGCACTGCGAAGTTATTAATTTGTAGTTCCTTGATTTGCATCTAGAAAATTGTTTTAAACAAAATTAAGAATGGGGTGGAGGATTATGTATTTTCTGAACTAGAATCGCTTATGTTTAATTTTGTTTGCCTTCCGCATAGCAGCGCTTCAGCTGAGCGAAAATTTTCAAATTTGAACATAATTAAAATTGATTTATTTGATTTGGTCATATAGCTGGAAAAATTGTTCGCTTTGTTGATTATGATTTGTTATGACATCGGTTATCGGGAAAAAAATACTGTGAATCAGAAGCAAAAGACAAAAAATAACAAAAATCTCCCCAGTTATCCGGACGCCGCCTCCGGAATTTCTCTGAAGCATTAACAACTGAGCTTCAAACCACTACGCCAAATCGTTCTCTCTCTCTTTATCTATATTTTCCAATGTCCGCACTGTGTGTAAACATGTTAATGGTATTCATAACCTCTTGAGTGCGCGCAAATTATAAAAAAAAATTGCAAATTTTAATAAATAAATGAATGAAACTGTTGTGCTACCTTCTGGTTTAATCTAATAGCTTTTTCTTATGAATCTGCTACAAAATGCTATGCCTGTAGTAGCAGCACTGTTAACGACACTACAGGCAAACATTTCGTTTCTTTTCTTTCTGGTTCTTTGTGTTTCTTGGGTTTGGTTATTCTCAGTCTAACAAACGCTCTCTTATGCAGTAAGTAAGCCGAAAAATATCGGTTTCTGGAGTATTTTTGCTCAGTTAAACTGCTTGACAGATTTCCTTCTGAAGGAATCAAATGATTTGAACAGACTAAGATTTCTTGAAAAAAATAACGTTATCGAGCTGGGCCACTCTACGCCATCTGTTTACCAGAAATACTCTTGCGCCAGCGCACCGAGACACCAGGGGCCTATTTCACCAATTACAAATTACAACCACAAATTTGTACTCGTAAATCACTATTACAAATTTGTAATTTGTGTTTTTGTTTCACAAAGTACAAATGTGTATTCCACAAATTTGTAATAAGAATGTCAAGCAAATTGTGAAAAAAAACATGTCGGAAAATTAGCGTTGCACTAGAGCTTTCTGCGACTTGTAATTTACATTGGTTTTTTAGCAAATTTGTGGAATATCGTTACGAAAAAACGTTTGCTATGAACAAACAGAATAAAATTTTTGTTGTGTGTCTAATATAACACAAAAAAGAAGGAAAGACTAGAACTACATTCGATATATTATGTGGTAAAATTTTAAATGGGGAGCTCTAGTAAATAAATTAGTATCTACTTATGTTGGTACGTATCGTAATATCGAAACAGTTCACCCGGGTGCTTCAGATAATCCTTTATTGTTTTGATGTTTTATTTGCATACATGTATACATGTGGTGTGGGTGGATTTAACGGATCGCCTACACAATCTCTGATCTCTAGGAGTTATTGGCAAGCAAGAGCGGGGCAACGATTCATTGGTGAACGTGGACGACGTTGGTACCTGTATTGTCCAAGCATGAGAAGTTAAACATTAAACCTTAAATTACCTAATCCTTATTATCTTAAAGTACCAAAAAGAATTAATAATTAATAAAACTATTGAATTGTAGATATTGGTGGTTGTTCATTGTTTTATTATCGGAAAAGATCCCACATACCTATGTACATACCTACATTTGCATTGGCCCGCTAGGCCTTCATGAGGGTCGCGGGGGTAGGAAGTTTTTGTTTTTTAACTATTATTTTTATTGTTCAACTAAAACTTAATAATCCTAAAAAGGTTAGTTTAGTATGGCATTTTCAAACGTACATATATACATACATACATTTTCAATGGCCCGCTAATCCTTCATGAGGGTCGCGGGGGTAGGATGCTCAGGTGGACTCTCCATCCTTCTCGATCCTCCGCCATTGACTCCAACTCATCAGGAGGAATCCCTAGACGGCTCCAGAAGAGATGCCGGACTTGGTCCAACTATCTATTTCTAGGCCTACCACGGGGTCGCCTACCTGATGGCACGGCAACCATAGCACGTCTTGGAAGCCGGTCTGGAGGCATACGCACTATGTGACCAAACCATCGAAGCATAGATCGTTCCGTTCGTATAAGTAGCTGCTCAACATTGAGCGCCTCGCGTACTCTGGTGTTGCGCACTCGATCCCTATGAGTCATTCCAGCAACACCACGAAGGAACCTCATTTCGGCAGATTGTATCCGCGATCTTATTCTTTCGGTCACTATCCAAATTTCATGACCATAGGTGAGAGCTGCAACATACACCAAGTTAAAAACCGATAGCTTAGCTTGAACACTAAGTTCGGCCTTCCTTATAACAGATTGACCAAGCTCTCTCAAAATTGATCCAGCCTGACCAATTCTACAGGATAACTCGGCATCGCTCCTCCCATCACTCGTGAATAAGACCCCAAGGTACTTAAACTTATCCACCTGCTTCAGTAGGACTCCACTGACATGCAGAGTGCACTGAATTAGTTTTTTGGATATGATCATTACTTCCGAATTGTTCACTTTGATCTTCATTCCAGCATCATCACAAACGGCTAAAAACCTTTCGAGTGCGCGCTGAAGTTCGGTTTGAGAGGACCCAAGGATGACCAAATCATCTGCAAAGAGCAGATGACTTATCCTTAGGTCTCTCACCTTGAAACATTCCCCGCCACGGCTGCGCTCCAACATCCAATCCATATATACAATGAAGAGGAGAGGTGACAAAACGCATCCTTTGCGGAGTCCAATGAAAGGTATTGATTTAACACCGTTTATCCGAACACAGCTTCTACAGTCTGTATATAGTATAACGATTGAATCGCCCTTAACAGGGAACCATCAATCCCATACTCCTGCAGAACACTCCAGAGATTCCCTCGAGGAACCCTATCATATGCTTTTTCCAAATCCACAAAACAAATGTAGACAGGTTTAGCATACTCCCAGGCCTTCTCAAGAACCATTCTGAGATTGAACAACTGGTCGGTTGTGCTTCTACCGGGACGAAAACCAAACTGCTCATCCCCCAAACTGTCCTCAACCACAGCTCTGTAACGCAGGGAGACTTAAAAGGGATATTCCCCTATAGTTAGCGCAATCTCTTTTGTCCCCTTTTTTAAAAAGAGGAACAATCATCCCCATTTGCCAATCACCAGGTGTTTCACCGCATTCCCAGGCCACTTTAATGACACGCCAAAGCCATTGCACTCCCTCTTTACCTAAAGCCTTGAGCATTTCTGGCCGAATTTCATCCACACCAGCAGATTTTCCAACTTTACCGCTTTGATCGCAAAAGTTACTTCTTCTACCGTAGGACTACTTTCCGCCCTACTCTCGACCATAGGTCTGTCATCTTCGGTGCCCTGTTCGGGATTGAGCAATTCTGAAAAGTGCTCGCTCCATCTGCGTAAGATGTCCTCCTCATTGGAAAGGAGTGTACCGACTTTGGATTTGACTCCTTCAACGATATTCAACTTTTTTCCTCTGAGTCGGCGGACGGTCTGCGAGAACATCTTATTTACAGATCTGTGGTCACGTTCTAATCTCTCGCCAAACTCCTTCCGAGACTGTTCTTTCGCTGTTTTCACAGCTAATTTGCAAGTTCTTCGCGCCTCAGTGTACCGATTTCGAGAATCGGAGTTCCCCAAGTGAATCCACACCTTAAAGGCTCTCTTCTTCTCTCTGATGGCTTCTTGAACTCCGGGCGTTTTAAACCAAGCAGTTCTTTTCTCACCACCAGCCGCCACATCAAGCCGCTTCACTCCACAAACATCTCCCGCAGAGGCAATAACCGCTGTTGAAAACAGTTGTCATTCTTCCTCTACATTTGATGGAACAGTTGGAATTCGTTCAAACCTTTCAGATATTTGCCGCGCAAATCCTCTGTAACCTCTCCCATCGTATGCGTGTAACCATCCTTGGTTTACGCTTTGGTAGGGGAGGCACTCTCTCGCTAAGATACAATTTGCACAGCACTAAGTGATGATCAGTTGACAGTTCGCCCCCTCTCAATACGCGAACATAACAAATCATTCTCCTCAGACACGATGGTACCACAAAGAAATCGATCAGCGACTTCTGCTAAGGACTCTGACGGTACCACGTGTATTTGTGAATGTCTTTGTGTGGAAAGATAGTGTTCATGGTGGATAAACCATTTTCACAACAAAAATCCAACAACCTCTCTCCGTTTGCGTTTTGATCAGGATCACCGTTCCTCCCAATCACACTCCCCTATGTCATAACATCTACACCCACATGAGCATTGAAGTCACCCATCAGGACAAAAGAATACATATCTCCAACCTTTTCAAGGGCAACATTAACTTCATCTAAGAAAGCTGCGTACTCTGACTGAAGGTTCGGTGCATACACCAATGCCAGAGTTGATCTTTCAAGCTTGAGCTTTAAGATCGCAACTCTCCCTCCTAATGGTATCCACTGGAATACTCTGTCTGTCAATCTGTGACTTTTGAGTATACCCACTACCGCCTGAACCGACATTGAGGGTGCGACTCCTGACAGGAAGAGCTTCCACCCACCCGAAAGGTCCAGAGTTTTAGAACCTCTTTGCTTTGTTGAAGAGACGCCAACTATATCTAGTCGACTTTTAACAGCCTCCCCAACAAGCTCAAGATCCTTCCCTGTGAGCGATGAGACGTTCCATGTGCCTATCCTAAATCGATGCCGTTGTCGAAACTCAGAGAGTCCATCTGTGCCCCTATCCAGTGATGCCGTTTGCCAATTTTTTGTGAAGTGTTTTCAGGAAAAAATAGAAGTGTTTTGCTGAAAAGTGAAGTGTCATTATAAAAGTTGAGTTTCTTATGTCGTTTTCCTTTGGTTTCACTCCCGATTTCACTCCTTTTTGATTCCAATGGAACATGTGAAATCGTCTTCTGCTTACTTTTGAGTGTGTTGGTGAATGTCTAATTTTTGTTTACATTTTTCACAGAAAAATAAAGCAAAAAATGGCTTCTTTTTGCCTAATGGAAAACCACATTAGCAATTCTATCATATTTTTATTAATATATTATCAATTTTTTTAATTATATCTATGTACAATTTGTTTCTACTAATTTGCCCCAACTGAAACAATAAAATAAACAAAAGAATGTGTATTGTACCATATGACTTTGGCAAGTAGTCCGATGTAAGGGTTTATATGTATGAGTGCATTTTGAAAGCACTCCCAAATGAAATTCGGAAGAGAAAAACACTCCCGAAACAGCACTCCAAACACCAAATGGAACATGATTGGGAGTGCTTTTTCTGTGCGGAACACAAAAACGACATTATATTAAACGACTATTTATGGAAAAAAACATAATTTTTTTTAAATTAGGGAGCTTTAATCTAAGCTTTGTGGTATCTTAATACAACATCTTTTGGCGAAACCCTATCAGTAGTTGCACTACTATGAGGAAGACACAACAAGGCTCCTATAAACTCTTTTAAATGAGGGTACATAATCTGCCCCAAAGCATTTTTGAGGCAGAAGACAGAATGCCAAAAGACTTAAAGACTTTCTTCTTTGGGTAGAATTGTAGACTTGTAGTTATTGATGTAGTTATCGAATGGATGTGTTCGCATATACGATTTTTGGCTACTTTATGGGAGAGCTCATTAATGAATATATAATGCAATTTCCCAATTAAGAGGGAAGATATAAAGTCTACAAAAAGTGAAGTGTTTTTGCGAAAGAGGAAGTGTCGAAGTGTTGTCTATGAAAACGAAGTAAAATACTTCGATTGAAGTATAAACGGTAACGCTGCCCCTATCGGTGCACAGTGCGCTCACCCGTTGACCCCCGTAATGGTTCGCGAAACCATTGACAGGAAGCTCGTAGCCATTTCGGGTTTGACCCGGCCGGCTGCCGAGCGGGACAAGTCGACCACCAGACGCTCGCATACTGACACCCTTCAGGTCTGGCTCCAAAGGATGCCCTGGCTTACCAGGTTTGGCAATATCCGAGGCCCGTTTATGTCGTCTTGTCATCATGGGGTGTGCGCTTTGTTAGCCGTGACTGGATTGTATGGATGGGAATAACTATTTAAGTTACCCCATCCGCACAACCCAGTGTAAAAGTAAAACAGTGAGTAATTGCTGCCTTCGTGCTAATACACTTTTTGCCAGTTGTGCGACAAATTTGTTCCCCACCCACCAAAATTATTTTTTTCGCTTTGCAGAGAAAAGCGCTCATTAAAATCAAAACACTGTGAAATGTTTTAGTTTATACGCGGATGGTAAACTTTTCTTCTGACATTTGCATCGTTATCACTACTATCATGTACTGTGCCTACGTCGCAAAGCCATTTTCCGATCACTTTTTGATGCAAAACAAAATTTGTAGTTAAAATTACAGACGTCTTTGCTCGAGTGAACAATTTTCACAAATCACCCAAAACTTGTGAATTCAATTTCTTTGGTGAAAAAAAAAAATACAAAAAACTTGAAATTTTACAAATTTGTGACGCGTAAACTACATCAATAAATTGTTTTTGGTGAAACAAAACGCGAAAAATTTCCACAAATTTTCCCTTGTGAAACACTTTTTTTACAAATTTTGTGAAAAAACGCTTGTAAATCACAATTCGTAAGTTGGTGAAATAGACCCCAGGTTGTCAGGTGAACTGGAAAGTGATGCTCAGAAGTTTCCTCCTCTTCCCTGCAGTCGGGCTTTGGAGTCAGATTCAGCTTATAGATGTGGTATCTAAGCCCTCTTAGCCCGCAGTGACCAGTGAAGAAGCCCACCATCGTTTTAATACAACTCTTATCGAGTGTAAGTATTTCCTTGTGGGAATAAGGCTTAAATAGTCTTTTGAATTGTCTAATTTCTGGTACAGTATCCCACTGGATTAGACGAAGTTTGTGTACCCATTTTTTAATAGCTAGTAAGACTTCTGCTCTGTGTATAAAGGAGTGGGCCAAGGAGGTGTGAATATAGATGCGAATACACAGAAGCATATGTGCTAATAGATTGCCCATGGTATCATTCGAAAACAAGAAGATTATAAAACAAGAGTTAGTCGCACCCGCAAACTTGGAAGAAAAGACCAAAGGTGAAAGTAGGATACTTCGTAAAAGTTAGAAGTAGCCAGGAACATAACAAATGGACTTAATATTTCTAGGGGCATTTCCGAGTATATTACCTCACACGCTAGGTTTAGTACCTAACCTACTTTAAAGTCGGATAGCTTATGACTTTGGTAAACGATGAAAAAGTGTTACCAAATAGTTCCACTCAATACCTTATTATTAAACACATATTATCTCTCGACAAAAAATTGCTACCATCAGTTGCTATCCTTATGGAACAGCAGGTGATGGCCACCGGTGGTAGTGGAACTTTTACTCACCCTCTCTCCTGGGCGGTATTTTTTCCTTGGTTGAGTGAATTTGACAAAGTAAATTCCCGGTACTTCCTGTGGTTCAAAATAAAGTTTCATTAATGGAAGTGAAGCCATTTTTTTCGAAAAGCTTCTTTTCATAGTCTCGGTAAGATGAGAT
Source organism: Brachypalpus laphriformis (assembly GCA_945910035.1). Lineage (NCBI taxonomy): Eukaryota > Metazoa > Arthropoda > Insecta > Diptera > Syrphidae > Brachypalpus > Brachypalpus laphriformis. The sequence continues at coordinate 288,942,117 of OX246754.1, forward strand.
GAGCAAACTGTGGGATGAAAGAAGGAAAAGAAAGCGAAGACAAAATAAAATAAAAAAAAACAGGACAAAAATCAGCCTCAGCAGGAAGGCTAAGGGTCCTGAATGCACCCACACTGTGGGACTACTGTAACACAAAACCAACATCTCGCTCATTGTTCAACCGACAAAGAGGACATTTTACGTGTTTTCGAGAAAACACTATGAATAAACCAGGCGAAGCTCTACAGTGGGAACCGGTGGACGAAACTGAAAAAGACAGTGCGGTGTGGGCGAAGAAAGCGAGAGGATTACACCAATTCTTTCTGCTGGCACGACATTTACTTTCTTTTCCAAGGGCACTGCTGGTGGCAGAAACAGCAACAGTACCCCCAATAGTACTTGGATACGAAAGAGTAGATAATTCTTCCGTTCAAGTAACATCAGCAGTGTACGGCGAGCGTGGTGGTCTGTCAGTTGATTGCCTTGCCTTGAGAGGGGGTCCATAACGATGATGGCTGGTTTGGTTGGCAACAAGGAGGGTGGATGGTGGCGCTTTGTTGAAATTAAATGGCAGTTGGTCGCCCTGTTGTGTTGTCTTTTCATTGGCCTGGGTTTTGTTAAACTATTTTCCGCATAGTTAAACTTAAAATATGATGGACAATTGGTTAGAGTTCCTGGTGTAATGTCCTTATATATCCATTCTTTTTTTTTTTTTTCTCTCTTTTTGTCTTATCCTTGCAGAAAAGCTGTTAAAGTTTTACTTAAAGATTTTCACAAGTCCTCGTGATATAAGGAGTGGACGGAGAATTCGATATCTGGAGCAAGAAAGGGTTCAAGGGAAATATAGAAAAATATGGGTTTAGTGGTTTAAGCTTGTACCATGTACAGAACTTCGGTGTTTCTTTACATAAGTACGAGCAATGTGCGTATACTGCTGTGTAGAATTTGATGGCCATACATTATCATTAAAACTTTCTGGACAACATTTTGCGTTTTCTTTTTCTATTTAGTTCCAAACTTCACGACTTTCTTAGCTGAGGCCAGTCATAGAATTGATCGATGTGTTTAAGACAATGTAGTCAACGAGCCTTTCCCTTTTAGACTTAATTTACACATTGAAAAAGCTTTTTCAATTCGCTAATGTAGCTTCTCCGCCAGTTACTCTCTTACTGACTATTAAACGAAGGATTTTCCGAAGAAATCCAATAACTGTCTTCCTGCTCACTGTCCAACACTCGGCAAAATATAAAGAAACTGACAGGATTGGAATATAGATATATCAATCGGAGTCCCATTATTAAATAAAACATCCCCACCAACACGCTTTCACATCCAGGTTACACGAGTTTGTGCTATCAAAACGGCATCTAGTGCTAATTGGGTTCTGCTTTTGTAAGAAGAACCACCACACCTACCTATCTACCTACCTCCCCTTGTTAAAATGTTATATATTTCACAAGAAATGAACCTGTACTTAGGTCGCCATCTCGGAAAATCGCAGAGAACATGTGTTTCTGGCTCTTTTGTTCTTAAACTAACCAATGTATAAAAAATTGTCAAGAAGTTATTAAGAAGGTAATTAGTAACAAAACATTTTTGTCGATTTCAAGGCTGCATTTGATTCAATTGATAGGAACGACCTATTGTATAAACTGAGCAATTTAAGACTGTCTAGCAAAACGCTCATGGTTTTTTTATTTATTTAGCGTATGGATTTGCATATTACATACATGTAACAATACTTACACTTACAAGTTAAAAAACTAATATAATTATTCTAAATAAATAACATTTAGTGATCACTAAATAACATCTAAGTTTTGTAGGCAGTCTATCAGAGCTAAGTTGTTACTACTATCCGCAAAGTCTTGGATGTCGCCAGGATAGGATTGCTTGTTACAATACATTCTGCATTAATGTGGTGGATAGTATGTCGTTGGGCACCGCAATCGCAGGCGGGAGAATCAGCAATTCCCCAGCGGAACAGCGAGTCTGCGCATCTTCCGTGGTTGGTTCGGATCCTGTTGAGCGTCGACCAGACGTTGCGCGGTAATTCAAATGCGAAGGGTCGGGATAATGAGTTCGAGATGGTGATATTATCAGCTTGCATTGATGCTGTCCAATCTGCTGACTAGATAGAGTTCAGATCGAAAATATCAAGCGCAAGCTCTTCAGCAAGCTTGCTAGTTGGGTGCCAGGACTTTAGTCTCTGTTGCCGTGACAGGAGCATAGTAATGTCGTGGTGGATAGGCAGTTCAGTGTTCGCCAACACTTTTGTGTGTTCCCTCAATAGCGTGGTTAAACGGCGCAAATGAAGTAGGGCGATGCTGCACAGTACATGAAGCCATCGTGTTGGCGTGGATTTTATGGTGCCGGATATAAGTCTCATGGTTTTGTTGAGTTGAGTGTCCACCTTGCACTATTCAGCCAGACTAGGGCGCAGCATTCCGCTGTACACGAGAGCAGTACGAAGCGTAGATGGACCTGACCCACATGTTGATCCAGTGAGTTTTTGGATGATAATATTGCGAGTTTTGAGTTTTCCAGCAGCATTTGTTAGGTGTTGTTTAGATATAAGTGATCTGTCTAGGGCTACGCCGTGGTACTTCGGGTTTCGGTTGTAATTAAGTAGGGTGCTCTTACACCGGACGGTCAGTATATATTTGTCTAGATGACTGGTAAGGTGGAAGCAGAAAACACCTGTTTTCAACATGCTTGGGCACAGTCTCCATTGTCTAAAATATATATTGAGTTGCTTTAGGTTTAGAGTTAGAGTTCTTTCTATGTTCGCTATATCACTATCCTGAGTGGCGATTCTCAGATCATCTGCATACTCAAATTTCCTTGATGCGGTTGCGGGTATGTCGCTTATATAGAGGTTAAAGAGCAAGGGAGCGAGGTCGGAGCCCTAAGCCAAGCCGTTTCTAAACTTTCTTATTTTGCTTTTGTCCTCATTGATGAAGACTTGAAATAGGCGACTTGAAAGCAGGTTATTGATAAAGCTCGAAATCCTCAGGCACGGGATTGCTTTCAGTAGCTTAAAGATTAGCCCATCCTTCCAGACGGTGTCGTACGCTGCGGTTAAGTCGACGAACGCAACGGATGTTTTAAGCCTATCCTCAAATCGTGCCTCGACATATCGTCAATAATAGTACCTGGTCCGTACAATTTCTACCCACACGAAATCCGACTTGTTCGACAGGTATGACCTCGTTGGTGGTAGGGCTTATTCGATTATAGATGGGGCGTTCGAGTAGTTTATAGCAGGTACTCAAGAGCGCTATAGGACGATAATTTTCTGGTGCATGCTTGAGAATGGCTATGATTTTCGTTCACCTAAACGCCGATAGGATTAAGCCTGAATCAAGTATGTTGCTGTAGAATTTCGGTAGCCGTCGTCTGCATTCTTTCTTTGACAGTTTGAGTCTACCCGTTCCATTTGCATGTCACCATGCTCAAGGTAATTTGCAGCCTCTATGAGGAATATATAACAGCTGTTTGGGACGATAACATATTATCTTATTTGGTTAGGTCAGAAATGGGAGTAAAGCAGGGATGCCTGCTAAGCCCACTTCTCTTCTTGATCTTCCTTGATGATCCGACATTATACTTGCCAGGTGGAATTACGTTTGATAGCCACAATATTAGGCTCATCATGCACGCAGATGATATCGTCTTGTTTGCGGAAACCCCGAGCATGCTACAAATAATGATCTTTCGAAACGGATTAGGACGTTACTCAAGGCAAGAAAAATGGACCTGAGAAAAACCAATAGTTGGAGAAAGGCTAGGAGTACAAATACCTCAGCATTATCATCACTCGACGACATTCGCTTAAAAACCACCTGCAGTGGAAGCTCAAGGAATCAAACTGCAATTGGAAATGCATTTTGGGGAAGAGTAAAATTGCTCTCAGTGTGAAATTTAAACTTTTTGAAGCGGTTATGAGAGCAATCATGTGCTACGGTGGGCAAGTATGAGGTGTCTTTTAATTTGAAGAAGTCCAAAAATATCTCAGACACTTCATCAAGAAAAATATTTAGACTACAAGAAAGCACTCCAACATATATGATACATCTGGAAACAGGTCTTCCACCACTGTACATGTATACGCTGAAGATGCATTTTAATCATATCGTGAAAGTAATGTTACTCCCTTATCATCGACTTCCTCACTTAGTAGCAACTCATCTTCTACAAAGTAAAACGCAATTCTTCCGTGAATTGTCAAGCCTATGTGTGGAGCACAATGTCCAACTATTTGAAGAGGACTCGTCATATTGGAGGACCCCTCTACAGACTATATGGGAGAACTAGCTGACCAGTGCTCGCCTTGCCTCGCCCGCATTTTATTTGACGGTTATTTAATTATTGAAACATAATTGCTAACTGAATACCAAAAATGTTGAATCTTAACTTCCCCCGTGGGAATCGCCACCAGAGCGCACTTAAACCCGCTCACAACAAACAATTTATTTTAAATCCATTAAAAAATGTGGACAAATCCAACGATCAACTACAGCTTATCTAACAAAATGGAAAAAGATTGCAATACTTCTATGGCTGTACATGTACATGCATGTGCATATGTACCTACGCGTATATTCCCAAGTCTCTTAATGGCATGAAGTTTTGACAGCACATGGATATCTTAATTAATAAAATTTATAATATCTTAGATTTGGCACCGATAATGTTTTTTTTTTTCAATTTCAACTCTAGAAGAGATCGCAAACTGAAGATTAATTGTTTTTAGCATTACTCAGCTTCAGGACAACACAGAAGGATGTTTTATACCTTAAATGAATCAGCGGCGAATTCACTAGTTTATTATTTTTTTAATCCGGAGAGCCAGTACTGAGCTACGGCTGTGGAATCAATATTTACAGATGGAAAATTCGATCTCAACCCCCTTTAAACCACTTAGACTTTGAATGCCGAAAAATCCCTTCTTATCTCGCATCTAGGCAAAATAAGGAATAACTGTGCAAAATTTCAAGTACCTACAGTATGCAAAACCCATATTCGTACACCCCCATCATAATCAGAAAAACATTTATTGTTACGTTATGAAAAATATCTAACAAAAACCAATAATTTTCAATGAAAACACATAAACATAAGAAAATAAAATGAAACACACAAATATTGATATGGTTGTTTAATAAAATTGACACCTTTTGTAAATAACATACATAAGCAAAATCCGTATTCGTACATCTTAGTTATTCGACAGAACTAATGAAAAAAATGATTTTTAATATTTTGTAAGGTTTCCATTTTATTTCAAAAATGAGCTCAATCTTTTAGGCATGAATTCCACTAATTTGTTAGTTAAATTTTGTCGAATTTTTTCCTATTCCGTCCTCAAAGCTGTTTTCAAGTCGTTCATGTTTCTAATATCATGATATTTTAATTTTTTTTTTTTTAATTGACCATATATTTTCTATAAGATTTATGTCAGGGCTTCGAGGAGGAGTTTTTAAGTTGTTTGGGCAGTTATACAATATCCATAGCCGTGCATTCAGAGCTGTATGTTTCGGGTCGTTGCCTTGTTGAAAAACAAAGTCCCATTCGCAACCTAAATTTGTCGCACTTTCATGCAAATTTGCTTTCGAGATATTAATATACTGCTTGGAATCGATAAAATGTAGTTTTCCGACACCTGCCACCCCAAAACATCCCCACACCATGAGTGAACAACCACCATGCTTAAACGTTGGCAGTAGGTTGTGTCTCCTTAAGCTTGTATTAAGTTCACGCCAGATCTTTACACGTCAATCGGATATTTTTATATTAAATTTGCATTCATCGGAGAAGATTACCTTTCTCCAGAACTGCATGTCCATTTTTAAATATTTTTTTGCAAACATGATGCGCTTTTGCCTGTAAACTGGGCTCACATATTGTTTTCTCACTGTGACTCTGCTCCTAAAACCAAGTTTTCGCGTAAAATTTCGAATAGATTGTGCGGTAACTTGGATCCCAAGATATCTGTGAAGTCGTGCAGCATGCTTAACACCACTTACGAATGGATTTCTGCCGATTCGACGAAGCAAAAAAGACTGATGTCTTCTGTCCTATAAGGATCTATTTTAATTTAGATTTTTTTTTTCGACGAGGCCACTCTTTCTATATATATTTACCACATATTGCATTGTAGACGGACTTCTTTTGAAAATTTTTGCAATTTGTCGCCTGCATGCAAACTTATTATCAATTTTCTTATAATATTTGAAAGTTCACTTGGCTTTCGACCAATCATTTAATTTTCGGGCAAACACCACCAAATGTTATAAGATTTGATTACAAATGATGGTTACTCATACTCAATGTATGATTCAGTGGAAAAAGTTGCAACATAATGGTTAAATTCCTTGTTTCGTGAGTAGAAATGCAGTATTAGCCATCTGTACGAATACGGATTTTGCTCATCCCAAAATAAAAAAAAACAAATTTTTTAAACATTTTTATGAACACATGATTTTTATTTTTATTTTTTATAATAAATTTACGAATTGCAAATATAACTATACGTGTCTCATTCATTATTTTGCTTTCTTTTTGTTTTAGTAAACATTTTATTCTTCTAAGTAGGGGTGTACGAATATGAATTTTGCACACTGTACGTCTAGTAGTTTTCGAGAAACGGTGTTCACAAAGAAAATCGACTTTGCTTTTATAGTATTTCAGATTTAAGATATACGGGAATCTAAATTTGCTATATTTAGAGATAGGGTGGAACGAAGTAAGACAAGGAGAACATATCGCATTCTACAGCACAATCTGGAGGAAAAAAACTGTTTCACCGACAACTCTAGCATCGAAGCCATTTCCACTATATTTAAAGTAAGAAGTGAGCTCCTGGGTCTGAACTATATCCCTTAAGCGATCGCAATGTGGAATGCACGTTTTGCAATCAAAGATCCAGAGAGGACATCACACATTTCATAGGAGTATATCCTATCTTCGGCGCCATTAGGCGTGCTCACTGGGGAAACATTTTTCTTACAGTGGATGATTTAACTGCAATATTGAAGGATCAAAATTGGTTTACATTGATTAGTTACATTAAAATTGAAATATACTACCCTCATCGTAAATGATTTTTTTTTTAACTTATTGAACTATATTTGTAAGATTTTACTAAAGTATGCTCTTTGTGAATATTTTAATCTATGAATTTCTATAACGTAAAACACATAACGTATGCATATAGCATGAATTCCCTTTTTCGGCTGACGGCTTAAGTTATTGCAAACAAAACTGTGAATTTGTAAAGAATAAACAAAGTTAAAATAAAGTTAACATACTACTGCTACTGCTAACAGAAAATGCTATGAAGTTTACAGTAACCGACTTTGCAATTTTGAAACTACGGGATGTAGCACCGAGTATACTACTAATTCATTCAATTTAACTTTTCAGGTGTAGCTTCTTGCACCTTATAGATGTCTAGCAAGACAGCATTTTGCAATCCAAAATATAGAGATGAAACTAATTTTAGCAGAATTATGAAGAACGTACTCAAATTCATTATTAATAAAGTTCATTAGAACACGCTTAATAAATTTAAGGAATCTAATCCGAACGAATTTTGATGGTAGATCGAAATTTACTTACTTAGATCCTTTAACCCCTCGGGGGGCATAGGGCATCAACCACGCCTGCGCGCCATCGTGTTCAAAGTTCTGCAACGCGTTTGAGCTGCCTCCAACTCATTCCTAAAGAGCTCGATTTCTCCTCAACTGGTCTGCGCCACGTTTGCCTAGGCCGCCCCGCTATTCCGCCTGCCTGGGTAAGCGGATTCCACTGCATGGGGTATTTCGCAATGGAGTTGTCTTCGCGCCGTAGGGTGTGTCCAATCCATTGCCACTTTCTTCTACGTATAGTAATGCTTAAAGGTTCTTGGGCCGTTCTCAGATAAAGTTGTTCGTTGGAGATGCGGTTCGGCCAAAAAATCCTCAAGATGATTCTTAAGCATTTGTTTACAAAGACTTGCACCTTGCGTGTGTTAATGGTGTCCACCTTCCAAGTACTGCACTCATAAAGCAGCACTGATCCTACGTTGGAGCGGAACAGTCGTAGCTTGGTTCTTAAGCTAATAACATTGCTTCTCCAGATTTTGGATAGCATTCCGAACGCAGCTTTAGCCTTCCCTATTCTGCTGCACACATCAAGTTCGGTGCCACCGCGATTAGCCGAGACCACACTTCCTAAATATAGAAAGTTATCAACTTTCTCGACTTCCTGTCCGGCAATGTAAAGTTGAGCGCGGTTGTTAGAAGAAGTGCTCAGGGCTTTTGTTTTGGCTGTGTTTATTTTTAGCCCCACTTTGTTTGCCTCAGCTTCTAGATTTTGGGCCATCAAATGAAGATCCATTATCCGATGTGAAAGTAGACAAACATCGTCAGCGTAATCTAGGTGTTTGAGGTAAAATGTCATCGTCCAACGAATTCCATAATTAGCTTCCGTCAATGCTGCACGGAGTACATCGCTGATAACCACCAAGAACAATAGTGGGGACAGTATGCACCCTTGACGTACTCCACTTTGGACTTCAATATCCTCCGGCACCTTACCACTGTGCACGACGTGACACTTACCGCCCTCGTATGTAGCCTTGATAATAGCTATAAGTTTTTCTGGAATGCCTCTCCTGCGCAAGGCCAACCAGATAGCATCTCGATTCAAGCTGTCAAAAGCTTTCTCGAAGTCGATAAACAGTAAATGTAGCGGAGACCTATACTCAACTCATTGCTCGATTATGATCCGTAAGGTGTTTATGTGGTCGATGCAGGCGGATCCAGAGCGAAAGCCTGCCTGTTCGACATTGAGAGTTGAATCTAAATGTTCTTTAATTCGTTCTAGAATTATTCTAGCTATTATTTTGGCTACAGCTGGAAGAACACATATACCTCTCCAGTTACCGCACTCCATCAAGTTTCCCTTCTTTGGAAGCTGAATGATCATCTCCCTTTTCCACTCCTGTGGAAATTTTTCACTATCCCAAGCTCTCCGTATAAGTGGATGCAGCAAATCTGCCGATGTATTTGGCGCCGCTTGAAATAGCTCGGCAGGGATGCCATCAATACCCACCGCTTTGTTCTTCTTGAATACAAAGGGACCTGTGGAGATGGTCTTGGCAATACTTAATAACCATAGATTGAAATTTGAGTTAATGGAATTCGACTATAATTACTTGACAACTTTCGTGTGAAAAAATTTGTTTGCAGAGGTTTGTTTTCGCATAAAGATATGTAAGGCTCATGGATATTGTAGGTGTTCTAAACGGACGTAAGGTCCATGGCCTGAATCGGTCATAGGTTTGCGATGTCTAAAAGGAGCAGACATAATACTTATTGGATATTGCGACCATTTAAAGCATTAGTCAATCACGTCAGTTTCGAGAGACATATCGTGAAAATGCCACTTTTAACAACCTGTAAGCGGACATAAGGTCAGCATTTAGAATTTGAAGGACATTGCTGTGGTTCCACATCCTAACTATGGGGTGGATAACTTGCTTCGCTCACAACTTCTTTAAATTGCTGCATATCTTTTTTTACATTCCTGCTTTTGTTCACTCTACATCAAGTTCGAGTATATGTTGTATCATCTATACGACGCAATGTCAATTTTAAAACAGACCAAAGGACATCATGTCCAATTGAGAGCTGGAAATAAAGTCTATGAAGCTTTTGTCATGTTGGAACAGACATTATGTTAATAATGTTTAAAGGAACTTGTGTCCATGTACTCGTACATCATGCCATCTCACTGGAATGAGTACATGAAATATTTTTGATAAACGTTCCTTTGTTTTGAATAAAATACCTCGAATATACTGTACTGCCGTGTGTCAGGGATAATACCACTCGCTATACCAGCGTATTAGATTTGGGTTTTGTGTAGATAAGTACCCAGGTATAACATTGAACTGTCAGTTGTTGGCTTACCTAATTTTTATCATCACTTCTCATCATTACCTCTTGCACTGATTTGCGGAGTAGGAATTTTTTTTTTCCCCTTTTTCTTTAAAACTAGCTTACGTCGAGAGAGCAATCCCTTGAATGCAATCAAATTATTACGAGGTAAAGTGAAAAGGATAGTCAGAGAAAAAAAGTTTGATGTAGTAGTTTGAAGCTCAGGGGATATTGGGTTTTACAAAAACGGAGATGGCATCCAGATAACTGAGCAGAATTGCTTGACGAGCTCTACGAGCAAAAGAGACATAAGAAGAAGAAAGAGCATGAGAAGCGCGCGATCGAGAATATTGAGAGCTTGTACTCCAGGAACAATGTAATGAGGTTTTGCTAAAAGATAAAAAGAAAGTGTCAGAGAAGCAAAACCCGTACAAAAACCTGTAGAGATGAAAATGGAGACCTCGTAGTTGAATCACAGTCGGTGCTGAGAATATGGAAAAACTACTTCTACAGACTGTATAACGGCAATGAAAACCAACATACTGCTGTCAGGCAGTATGAACCATTCAACATAGACGATGATAGTCAAAATGTCCGTTCATCTGACCAAAGCGACGTGACGATAGCGATATCCAAGCTGAAATCCAACAAGGCTGCTGGACCTGACGGCTCACCGGCCGAACTTTTCAAGGCAACTGGTAATAAATTGATAGAAACCATACACCAACTCATCTCGAAGATTTGGTCAGACGGCTATTTGCCTGATGAATGGGATGCCCGAGCCACAAGAAAGGAGACCCTCTCAATGCCCCAATTAGAGAGACAGTCTCCTCAACATTGCATACAAAATCTTTTCTGTGATATTGTGTGAACGCCTGAAACTTCCCATCAACACCCTGATTGGCCCCTATCAGTGTGGTTTTAGCCCAGGAAAGTCCGCCATCGAGTTAATCTTAACATTTCAGCAAATCCTGAAGAAACTATAAGAAGTAAAAATCGATACTCATTATCTCTCTGTTGATTTCAAAGCCGCCTTGACAGCATCTTTAGAGAACAGCTATATAGAGCCATGTCTAGTTTTGACATCCCTGCTTAACTTGTCCGGCTGTGCAGGATGACGATGGAGAACGTTCACTGCTCCATCAAGTTTGATAATGACCTCACCGAGACCTTCGATGTCAAAAAATGTTTTAGACAAGGTTACGCGCTATCATGTGACTTCTTTATGTGTTGTACTTGAACTCACAAGCGAACATCAGAGGCGCAGTCTATAAATTCCGTACAATTGCTTGCATACGCCGACGATATTGACATTATTGGAACAACTCAGCGGGCTGTCACCGGTGCGTTTACAAGCATTGAAGCAGAAGCAGCCAAAATGGGTTCAGCGATAAATGAGGGCAAAACCGAGTATATGCTGTCAACAACAAGGGACAATTAACACCGACGAATTGAACAAAACGTCACAGTGGTCAGCGACAATTTCTAAAAAGTAAGGGCTTTGTAAACTTTAGCTCTGCTATTATAATAATTCTAATAACTAGAAGAAGAATAACTCTTGCCAACTGCTGTTTGTTTGGGCTTATAAGACAATTCAACAGTAACGCCATATTTCGACTGATCATCCCAGTCCTGCTTTACGGCGCAGAAACATGGTTTTTATTGAAAGCGGATGAATATATCCTTGGTCGTTTCGAGAGAAAAATTCTTCGTAAGATATTCGGTCCAGTTTACGTGGACGGATTTTGGAGCAGAAGATTGAATGACGAACTATACAAGCTGTACAGCGACATCGACCTGGTCAAAAAACTGCGCATTGAGCGATTGAGATGGCTAGGACATGTAGAGCGAATGGACACCAACGCACCGGGCCGCAGAGTCTTCGAATCTATCCCCGAGGACGACGCTATAGAGGACCTCCTCGCCGTTGTTGGCGCGCATAAGTTCAAAGGGATCTTGACCAACTTGGAGTGCGCAACTGGAGGCAATTAGCTAAAGACCGACCTAAAAGGTGAAGCTTGTTGGTTGTGGCCCAGGTTCACTCCGAACTGTAGCGCCATCTTACTTACTTACTTAAGTGGCTCCCGACCCTTGGAGAGTCTCTGCCTGACACACGGCTGCCTTCCATTCTCTGCGGTCGCGGGCACGCTGCTCCCATTTGAGATAACTGAGTTTTCTGGCATCCGTGACAGCTTGGTCTTTATACCGGATGTTCGGTATTTTCCGCCGTCATGAACCTGGGGGTTGTGATTCAAAGAATCTTTTAGCTGGGGAGTTGTTGTCGATTCGCTCTATGTGGCCGAACCAATGTAGTCGACGTGTCTTCGCTTTTTGGGATACATCCACATCCTGGTACAACTCATAGAGTTCGCTGTTGTATCTTTTCCTCAATTCGTCCTCCTCGCATGTGGGACCTTATATTAGACGGAGTATTTTTCGCTCAAAGATACCCAATATTTGCTCTGCTTTCTTTCCTATCGTCCAGCACTCGGCGCCATAAAGCAAGACTGGTAAGACGAACTAGGTTTATTGCCAAACCGAAGTAGCAACGGTTTGCTAAGGTTATTCTTCGCCGCATCTCCATGAATGTCTCATTTGTGGGTTTTATGTTTGCTCCGAGGTAGGTAAACTGTAGGATCTTATATGCGATATTTAGAAGGAATATGCCTCGATAGTTTTACAAGACATAGAATCGCCTTTTTGAAGATGGGGCATATTGAGCTTATACTTCAGTCATTGGTAATGCTTTCCTGCAACCATAGGTTAGGTTAGGTTAGGTTACGTTAGGTTGGCTGTCCACACGAGAATGCACACACACTTAGACCAGTGAAGGTCCTTTGTGATACCATGGATCAACCATAAGGCAACTCAGGGACTAACAAAACCAACCGGAGCTTTTGATAAAGCAATGGATGCTCATGACGCCTAAGGTCGATCGCCGAGATCGTCAATGAAGGGGGGCCCTAGATGAAGCATTCTTTTATGCGACATGGCTGGACAAGTGCATAGGAGGTGAAGGATGGTTTCCTCCTCCTCCTCGTCCCTGCAGCTTCTGCAGAAGTCATTGGAGAAGAGACCAAGTCTTTTGGCGTGTTGGCCTATAAGATAGTGTCCAGTAAGAACACCGACAACGCAGCTGATTTGCGTTCGCCTTAACTTGATCAGATCGGCACTACGTTTTTGATCCAGCTTAGGCCAGATCTGTCTCGAAAAGTGACACGTAGAGCCGTTTTCCCATCTGAGGTTGGTCGTGCTAATAGCGTTCAGCTTTAGTATATACTTACAAGTAGCGAGTGGCATACCCGGGGCTTGCCTGTCAGGCAGAATCCTTAGAGTGGTACACTGTCTGGCGAGCTCGTCACGTCAGGTCGCCATGATTTCCGCCTGGAAAACGCTACAATGATCAGAGAGTCGGAAAGAGATGCTCAGATTGAGCTTTTCGGAGAAAACACCACAACCCACCCCATCGTCCGTCTTAGAGCCATCTGTAAAGAAGTGAACCGAACTACCATCGATAAGGGGGGAAGTGTCCCATTCATCCCGATTGGGGATACTCGTACGGAAGTCACGGTCAAATCTCAATATCGGCGGGATATAGTCCGTGTTTTCGTGTTTGAATTTGAGAAGATCAAGGGTCGAGGAGTGACCAAAGCGATAGCTAGACCACTGAGAGGAGGCTTTTAGGCGGATGGCCGCACAAGCAGCCATCTGTTTGCCAAAAATATTTAAAGGTAGCAGGTTGAACAAGATGTCCAGTGCCACGGAGGGAATAGTTCTTAGTGCACCACTGATGCAAATACATGCAGATCTTTGCACCCTAGCTGGTTGGGTGAGATGAACAGCCCTGTCAAGAGGCCACCATACGATCACGCCATAGAGTAATATAGGCCTGATTACGGACACGTACAGCCAATGAGTGATTTGAGGTTTCAAACCCCAGCTCCTACCTATAGCCTTTTTACAAGATTAGAGAGCTACATTTGCTTTCTTGACGCGTTCTAGTAGATTGGCTTTCCAGTTCAATTTCCTATCAAAAATAAGACCCAGATATTTTGCATTTTCAGAGAAGGTGAGACTGATGCCATTTATCTTAGGAGGGTCTATGAGGGGAACTTTATATTTCCTCGTGAAGAGAACGAGTTCCGATCTATGGGGATTAACCCCCCAGTCCACATTTGGAGGCCCATCTGGTGAGCCGAAGTAGAGCATATTGGAGGATTTCCCTGAGAGTGTCTGGGTGTTTACCGGAGGCAGCAACAGCAATATCATCAGCATAGGCGATCACTCTACAACCTGACGTATCCAGGTCCATCAGTAGCTCATTTATCTTCCACAGAAGAGGTGACAAGACTCCACCTTGAGGTGTACCCGTAACCATACTTGGCTGATAACTTGGCGCATCCGCCCTACCAAGACATCACATCCATGTTTAAAAAGTTCAGATGGAAGGCCATCAGCGGCTTTGTTGTTTTTCAATTTACTGATGGCTGGGCTAACTTCTTCAATACTGGGTGGTGGTATTGGTTCGTCACTGACTGAAAGCGCGTTCTCTTCTTGCCCTACCACTCTCTCTGTTTGCTGCCCGTTAAGAAGCTGCTGGAAGTGTTGCTTAAACACATCAACAATTTCCTGCGTTTCGGTGACTAGGTTGTATTCGCTATTGCGAAGAGCCTGTGCAGTGGTAGTAGTAGTAGTAGTAGTAATTGTAATTTTTATTTAACAAAAGTTTAGTCTGTTACAATAATTCAGAATAAATGATATTGGCAATTGCCGTCAGCCGAAAGAGCCTGTGTTCCGGGCTTGAAGCCAGCTGCGTAGCTTTCGATAGAAATTCCGGATGTTGTTGCGCTCACGAGGCTTTTCAATTTCCTGGAGCTGGGTAGTTGCGTGATCCCTCCTTTTACGCATAATTTTCTTCGCTTCCCTTTTTCTAATCCGGTTCTCTTCTCTCGCTGCTCTTGTCATACGCTGTAGCGCTTTCTTATGTGCATCTTGTAGCGCCACCTAAGTAAGTAAATAAATTACTTGTACCATAGGTTTTAGTATTATTGTGCATTGCACCTATCTTGAAATTACGTCGTCGATGAACAACAGTCAGTTCACGTTTAACAGAACCGCACATACACTAACATTGATAGTCGTGGGTAACATGGCATAAAGATAATGTGTTCGGCTATTCAGTGCCAGGTGTTCGGTTCAACCATCAACCACAACCGTTTCATTTTTCTGTCGCTTAGACTAATCCATATATTGTATTGTAATTAAGTATTACCAAGAAGAAAGTAGGTGCTGAATTTCAAACCACTGCACTCAATAGTTTCGTTTTCCTGTTTTTCTTTTTATTTCCAACAATTGCAATTGTATTGAAATAGTTTAACTCTTACACGTGAGTTAATATTAAAAAAAAAAACGGACAGAATGGCTACAATGGGTCGGTAGGATCTATTTGACAGCACTATTTTACCTACATCGAGGCCAGCTTCATCCTTTGGGTTTGAAAATTCAATTGAACGAGACGAGAAGTCAGTCAGTCGGTGGTCTCCTTGGAAAACACAAGCACCAAGCATCCACTACCTTGGTATGAATTCGTGTCCTTCTTGAATAAACCGAAGTTGAATTCACTGCCACGTTTCATTAAATCACACATGCATATAAAAAGATATATTTCGATATAATTTTTAAATTGAATTAGGTATGTATGCGACTACAATAACTGCGAAGAGAATAGAAACAGAAAAGATTGGATAAAGATATCCATTAAAATAGAAATCACATTCCGCAAAAATCCCTTAAATTCAGATCTCATTCATTTCTTCAAATCAAATTCACGCGTTTATACATCCTTCAACTTTCTCAAAAAAAAAATATCTCCAAACATTCAAAACAAAAGCGCGTCCTTGGTTCGCTTTGTACTCTCATTGTCATCGAGTTCGTTGTCTTCCTTCAACCGGAACCAATAACTCAAAGCAAAACTGCCAAAAAAGTATCTTCACACCCAATAAAATTAAAAACCAATTTTCAACAATTTGCAAGTGTTTAAATCATTTCCTCACTAACAGTCGAAATAAAAACCAAACCGAACCAATGCTTCTCCTGCTCCCTTTTCCTGTCGTCGTTGCTAGCCACTTTCCACCCCTAAATCGTAACGAAAAAAATAAGTCACAACCCAAATAAAACTGGACCACGAGCACAAGCGAAATATCTTCCAATAAAACTTCCACTTTCAAAACAATAAACAACAAAAGTAAATAAAATGATGAAAAAGTGAAATAAAAAAAAAATATAATTGAGAAATTTCCAAAACAAAAATAAAATTCGCTATTGGACTTCGGCGCGGCAAAGGCAACGGCGTCGGCGAAAAAGGACTCTGCCTTGACAAGCAGGCAAAGGAGGGCAAACTTTTTCACTGTCTTAATTTTGGTTTCTTTTTTTATTGCCCCAAGAAAAACACGGAGAAGAGAAAAACATTGTATTCCTGGGCTTGAGAATACACAGAGAATATCTAGCTGTATCGCTTGGTTTTGGTCCCGACGGGAAGGTTTATCCTTATGTCCACCCAGCGGGAAACGTTTTTATTACTTCCCAAACAACAGTTGACATTCGAAGTTGAAAAGTAATTCCACTCGATGGTGGCGGACATTTTCTGTTATTACCTTTGGAGGTAACAAATCCTTCCGAGGTCCTCGGAAATACATCAGCAACCGCACAAAAGTCAAAGAGGACGACTATCGAAAGTCGTTACGACGAACGACCTCCGCCCTCCACCGTCTTCCAATTGAAGAGGCGAATCCCCTTAAGTTGTTGTTATTGAAACAAATTTGATGCCGCTTTCCTTTAAAGGGGATGACAACAGCCAGCTGGCCTAAGGATTAAAGCTGGAGATGGAGACGGAAAGTGGTTGAAAATTGTGTGTGAACAATCGCCTCTGTCACTCTAGATGGCATGATGTAATGCATTGTCCTTTCGTGGACCTTTTTCTCTCACCCATCAAGTCCATCAGACACTCCAATCAAAGGGTTGTGGATGAAAGAGTGATGCACACACAAAGCGACGACGAAAAAAATGAAGTATAGAAAACGCGGCATATCCTGGGAGTTTAATGGTATTGTAATTTTGACAGTGATGAAAGAGTGTCCTTTTGTCCTGCTGGGTGCAGAGAAATACTTTTTTTTTTCTTCGTGCTCCTTCTCGCTTTATCTAGAACAAACTTTTCCATCATGATTAAGAAGGAGACGACCAAGAAGAAGAAGAGGAAGAGGCCCCTGCCAGAGAGCAAGAGAAAGGACTTTAATGGAAATATCTTTGTGTTCAAGGTTCAAAGAATACAAATAATGATGGATTAATCTCTTTAGGATTTTTCCGTTCGCATCCTGTTGACTTTGTGGTGCGAAAGTGGTTAGAAAGACGACGAAGCTGATAATCGGGATGATAGCAAAGCAGTGCATTAGAATAATGATGGTGTGATGGGAAGATGGCGTTAGTGATGGTGACAGCGATTACGTCGAACAATTGTTTGACTTCTTTTTTGTGTAAAATTCGTTATCTCGGGTTCATTAGCTAATCAATTTGAATTGAACGTAAGACCCAGACAGGCGAGCTCAATGACAGTTTTATCAAAACGTATTTAAAATTCCATTGCTGATGGATGAATGACAGCTTGAGGAGGGATTAATGAAGGGTGTGGCTAAAGGACTATTATTGTTTAGTATCTATTTCGAGGGATACAATAGGTCCTTCTGTGAAGCAGATCGATACATATTCAATTTATCATTTTGTTTGCAAATAGAATCGAATAAAGAGGAGAAAAAAAGATGCCAGGATTTGCGAATAAACTATTCGGTTACGGCATGTGTGGGAAATCCGGGCTTAGTCAACAGATACAGTAATCATTTTTGTGAGGATTAGTTAAGGCAGGCGATACAAAGAAAAAACTTTGATAGGTCTATCCACGTGTGTACGATTGTTTGCTTTCCTTTATTTGAAAATAGTTATTAGCGCTTCAAGAAAATACGGTCCTGCTTGCAACAGCAAAGCTAAAATTAAACTAACTTCCACCGACCGAAACAAAGTACGAGTATGTACGAGTACATACATATACAAGTATCATTACTTTGGCAGTCTGTTTTAATTCCTATTTTTAGGAGGAGTAGTTCCCAATGAAATAAGTCCCAAAACGGAAATTGTTTCGCCCAAAATGTTGAACATCTCAACTTTTAAACAAAACGGGAAGGGACTTCATTTAGACCATTACGTATGGGACTGCCTACAACTACTCATATCTCACAAACAGAGTTCATCTTGTTTGGGTGCCAGTATACTCGAACAATGGCCAGGAAATGAAATAGTAAATAGTAGCTCAGAACAAGAGCTACAGTGAGATTTATAACACTAAGTTCATTCTGCAAACAAGAAGCTGCATAAGAAATGGCTAAAAGATAAAGCGTATAATTGCTGACTTCCTGCCAACCACTTCCCCCACCCACCACCCCCATAAAAGGAAGAAACATATAACTAGTACTCCGATTTGAATAGCCACAGGAATCCCCACAGGTCACTCTTGAGTTAACAAAATATCGTTTGGCTATGGAAATAGCACAGGACGAAGTATGCATAAGACGTCTTTTATCACTGTGACTGTCGCTGCTTAGGAACATTTTACCTTGAAGCAGATGACATACATATCTGTCAGATCACCACCAGTTAGCTTACCACAAACTCTAGCATTATAGACGAGCTCTAATTTAGGACGATGTCGCAATAATAGGTCACCTTCGCCGTCACCTTAACAAGGGGTTTCTATCCCAACAATCAATCTATCTATCAATGTTGAACATTAAGGAACCTTATATAGTCCTGGCTCTCAGAAAGTAACAGGGTCACAATCACAAGTACATCAAAACTAATTGTCGCAACATTCGCTATATATCTACGACCTGGGCTGGGCGGTCTGATATCTCACACCTCATAGGTTGATCGCATTCTATAATTGTGGGATCGATACAAGTGTAAACCCCTTTATTTTCTTAGGCTGCGCTCCAGCTCGCGGTGAACTTAGGCCTCGACCAAAAAGGCTCTCCATTTAGCTCGGTCTTTAACTAATTGCCTCCAGCTGCGCACTCCAAGTTGGTCGAGGTCCACTTGAACTTGTGCGCCCCACCTACGGCAAGGAGGCCTTCTATTGTGTCGTCCCTCCGGGTTAGATTTGAAGACTCTGTGGGAAGCGTTAGTATCCCTTCGCTGTACTTCGACTAGTCATCTCAAGCCCAATATGGAGTTTTTTTATAAGGTCGATGTCGCTGTACAGCTCGTATAGTTCGTCATTGAATCTTCTTCTTCCAAATTCGTCAATGCAACGGGACCGAATATCTTACGAAGAATTTTTCTCCTGAAAAAACCAAGAATATCTTCATCCGCTTTTAATAAACTCCACCATTCATATCCGTAAAACAGGACTAGGATGATCAGGGTTTTATATAGAGTCTCCTTAGTTGTTCGTAATAGGGCTTTAGTGTTAAATTGCGGTATTAACGCAAAATTAGTGATTGGCAAGAGTTATTACTCGCTTGACTTCAACGCTGGTACCGCTGTCAGAATTTATGGCGGAGCCAAGGTAGACAAAGTTTCTTACTACCTCGAAAGTCGTAGCTGCCTACTGTGACGTTCTGTCGAATACATCGGTGTTAATTGTCCTTCTTGTTGACAGCATATGCTTGGTATTGCCGTCGTTTATCGCTAAACCCATTTTGGCAGTTTGGACCGGTGACAGTGCGATGAATTATTCCAATTATGTCTATTTCGACGACGTATGTAAGCAGTTGTACGAACTTTTGATAGATTCTGCCTCTGGTGTTGGCTTGTAAGTTCCGCACAATTCGTTGAAATACAAAATAAAAAAAAGTCACATGATAGCGCGTCACATTGTCCAGAAGTTTCTTTGACATCAAAGATTTCCTTGAGGTCATTGTCGACCATGATGGAGCAGCGAGCGTTCTCTATCATTATCCTGCACATAAGGACAAGTTTGGCAGGAATGTAAAAACATAGACATATAGCTCTTCTCTATAGATGCTGTCATAGGCGGCCTTGAAATCGATAAAGAGGTGATGAGTATCAATTTAGACTTCTTGGGTTTTCTTCAAGATCTGTCGAAGTGTGAAGCTTTGATCGGTAGTGGAGCTCCGCAGACTTCGCCGCAATGGCATACCTTCGTATGGAACTAGATGTGCAGTAAATTCTTTGAAATGCAACCTCTCTATTCCGGAAAGAAATATTTCTCTCTACCCGAGACTTGATTAATGATCAAACTGATTGCCGCTATCTTTTGTCACTAGTCGGATCTTATGCTCCTATGAGGCGCTTAGAAATCGTGCATTTTTTGTGTTCCTTATCATAGAGTGTTAATGAATCTCTATCAAGATGATTAAAAAAGTCAAATAGAACTTGTAACTTAATTTAGTTTAATCTTAATAGAAATACATTTTAAAAATAATTTAATTTTACCTTTAATTAACTATGGTGTACGTTAGATATTTATCTTTTATTAAGTGATCCTTTGAGTAGATTGAGTGGGCGTCATGACACAATAGTTAGTGTGTCGGGCCCAGAAAACACTAAACGTTTTTTTTCGCGGTCCAACCCCTCACGAACGTTGACAAACATCCGAAACTATTGTTGTTATGAGGAAGCTTCTCGAAAAAAAATTAAAATTGCCCTTCGAATATGGCACAATACTATAGGTCCCTTCCATTCGTGTGAAAAGTATAGCATACAGAAGACGAGTGGTTGCGAGGGAGGAGCTAGGCCTATGCTAGTTTTATTTTTTTTTATAGTTTGCCCGCACTTAAGAGGTTATGAAAACCCTTATCATGTTTACACACAGTGTGGAAATCATAGATAGATATAGAGACAAAACGATTTGGTGTAGTGGTTTGAATCTCGGTTATTTATACTTCAGAGAAAACCCGGGGGTGGCGTCCGGATAACTGGAGAAATTTTTGTTATTTTTTATATTTGCTTCTGATTCACAGTATTTTTTTCGCGATAACCGATGTTTTAGGAAAATCATCATTAACGGGGCGAACAATTTTCCAGCCATATGACCATATAAGCTACTGCCAGTGTTGTGCCTTCACAGTAGTGTTCACACAAGCTATCGCAATTGATCGGACTGACTTCATATATTTCATGAAAAATAAATAAATGTTTGCTGACATCAGGATTCACCATTGCTATTGTAATGTATGTATGTAATTCTTTGAGCATATATAAATGTAATTCTTTTTTTGATTAAATAAAGAAATAGATAAAGGAATCCTAAAACACAAAATATTGTACTTTCCACCTACGATAGTAAATAAAAACCTTGTACGAGTAGTCCAGGTTTGCCACAGATGGGAGTACCAATAGTAAGCTCTAGTATTTGATTTAAGATTTAATGTTTGGCAATTTGCTGTCTTGACCTTGAAAAATAAGACCTTAAATATTTTACTTATTGAATAGACTTTTGCTTTTGTAATTGCTGCGAGTAATTAAAATAATATACCTACAAAAGAACGAAGTATTTGGTTGGCAGCTGCGATCATACTAAGGTTAGACTACTGCAAATAACCGAAGTATTGAAAGTAAATCAACAACACCTCGGATGCCTGCGGTCATCTTGCCTTAACAGTTTCTATTGTTCCAGTATTTAAAAATATTGCGAGTAGGTCTATTATAGTAAGAGTTGATTGTCAGTAGCTGGTGGGGACCACAAGTAAAGTCGAAATGTAAGCTAGCCAATTTCAAAAATGTTTCATCATACCCTGCCTCTTAAATGTAATTATTGGTCGTATTCCTCTTTCAAACTGTTCAGACTTTACGACACTTATAAACATAAATAAAATTTCCCATACACAAAAAGGACGAAACGTACGAAGTAAATCGAATTAGTAAAGTTGCATGAATATAATTACTTTAGGTGGTAGCAAGTCTTTCATATACATATAAATGCGTATCTCTGACTATCTATTCATCTTTTTTAAGGTAAAGTTTTGTTAGTAAAATCACTGTATATCGTGCAATATATGAAGCTCATTTTCTTATTAAGAGAAGATGGCTTAATGCAAGCGTAGTGACTGTTTCATTTTAAAACACAACGATTGCATTGAGCTCTCTTACCTTAACAGTATTAATATAATATATAATATGGCACAATATATATAATGGCACAAACTGATATAACACTTTATAGTTCTAAAATATGTTTCACCAGCAGATACCCGAAACTTTTTCTGCGTAGTCTACAATAATATTAACAATATATGTACGGATATGTATGCATGTACTTTAGCTACAGAAGGAAAACATCAACGCCATCGTTATCGCCTGCGTCAAAATATATACATACCTATATAGTATATACCCTTGTTCACCATGATTAGGCAATGCATGTGTTTATCTATTTTATATTGCGCCTCATAAGTAGGCAAGGACATTTTTAGTAACCTCTCAAACTTTTCTAGTGCCTAGTATTGTAATGCTGGGTTTTGCCTGTTTTTTTTTTTTAAATCTCTGTCGTTATGTATTGTAATACCTTAGTCCCCTCGAGGAACATTGTGGTAATTGGAGATAAAGATCAATCCTCTAAGGTATAGAACGGCAAAGTTTTATTAAAATCTGTTTAGTAACAATAAAAAAAAAGTGTAATCGTAGCTTTAGAAGAAAGTGATTTAATAATAGACAATGCTCAATGTGAACATATATCTGCGTTGGAAGACACAACATCTGTAGCATCGTAAAGCGGCCCATACACCATTCAATTCGATTGTAAACTGAGTTGTCAACTGAATCGATACTTGACCACACACTACATCAACTGAATTGGAAGACTTTGCTTCAACTGTCAAAAGTATAATTTGTTTTCTGCAAAAAGAAAAAAAAGGTACGCTTTGTGGTTGGTCTTTAGTCAAAATGAAAAAAAAAAAAAAAAAATATTGGTGTTAATGATTATTTCGGAGTAGCTATATAAGTGGTAAAGAGGAACAAAATAATGTGAAAAAGCGTAGAGTTTGGACAAAAGATTAGTTAAAACAAAAGAAAGAATTTTCAAGTGAAAAATTAATAAGAAATATAAAAATAAGTGAGCCAACTGATTTTGTAAATTTTACAAGAATGAATGCGAATGAATGCTTTTCATGAGCTCTTACATAAAATTACACCATTCATAACAAAAGAGGGCACTTTTATTAGAGATGCTATATCTCCAGAAACGCGACACTTAATAACTTTGAGATACCTTGCAAAGGGTAACGATTTCGAGGATCTTACATTTTTTTTATGCTGTTTCCCTTAAGCAATTGGAAAAATCGTAATTGAAACACGTGAAGCCATAATACTTGTATTAAATGAATATATAAAGGTACGATTTTGTAAGCATTTATTTAATAAAACTCCACCCTGCAGCTACCCCAAACAATTGAAGATTGGAAAATAGAATCCGAGAAATTGTTCATTGTAAGTGGATTCCCGCATTGTCTTGGTGCAATGATGGGAAACATATTGAAATACGGAGGCCACCGCATTCAGAATCCTTCTACTTCAATTATAAGAAGACATTCAGCATTGTTTTAATGGCTATAGTGAACGCCAAAAGTGAATTTTTAATGGTGGATGTAGGGAAAAATTGTCATAACTCCGATGGTGGAGTTTTTGGTTACACCAAACGGCTGAAATTTTGGAGAGTGGTTCCCCACATTTACCGGGTGCGGAAGAACTTGTTGCAGGTGGAGAGAAGTTGTCTTATGTTTTCGTGGTTGATGACGCTTTCCCATTGAAGGAGCATATAATGAAGCCTTATTGCGGTACGCAATTATCTGCACAAGAGATGAATTTTAACAAATGCCTTAGCTCATAGAGAGTTCGTGTATATAGTGGTTTTGGTATTCTCGCACACCGCTTTCAAATTCTGTTAAAGCCCATAAACTTGAGCCCGTATAAAGTAACCAAAATAGTTTTAACTTGTTGCTTTCTGCACAAATATTTAAAACGGAAAAATGGACCCATCTATGAAGCAATAACATACAAGGAAAATAATATACCGATCGGGGTAGAATGCACCTCATCCAGAAACTCCACAAATATTGCCAAAAACATCCGCAACGAATTATCCGAATACATAAATACAAGAATATCCAATTAAATACAATTCATTTTTATTGTTATTTTGTATCGATATTATTTTGAATAAATAATTACATATAATATATAAGAAAAAACAAAGAATAATTAAAAATAAGAGAAGTAAAAAAAAGCTCTAACTATATTGCTTATCTTCGAACAATTCTGAAATATTTGTATATTCATCTTCTTCATTCTGATTGGTCAAAGAATCCTGGTTGTTGCTTTCTTGTTTTTCGCGAACTGTTAACGGATTGCGATCTAAAAAGTATAACTTTTGTGGAACAATTTTTTTATTCCATGGGGAGGCAAATGAACAAATGTACGTGGTAATAAATTGCATGGGAGTGATGGCGTAAGATGTAATGGTTGCAGCGTTGCCGCTATGCGATTTTATTCGCAATTTGACCCTTTTTTGACGCAAAGAGACTATGATCCGACTTTTTAAAAAAACACCTCTTTTTGAACATTTTTATTTATTTTTTGAGACTTTTTCGTATAAAAAAATATTTTTCCAACATAAATTACATGTTTTATGGAATTTATGTTTTTGTTGTTTTCTGAAATACAAGCTTTTATGTTAGTTTCTAAGTTCTTTATTTCAATGAATATGGAGTTCTAACCAGAGAACTGCAGCGAGTAGCTCTTTTTATGAGGCACTCGAAACATTCACTGCCTTCACACACATTCACATTCATTCCAAGAAATGATTAGCTATCCTCAGACTGAATTGCCATAATGTGTATCCTGAAAATGTTACACTTATTCAATACCTTACCAATACCAATACCATAACCTTTTGAAAGCACATGAATCACTTATACATTTGTGAATACTCTGATTAAGTGAAAGCTTTGAGTGCGAGCCTACTACGCACTCAAATATGCATGAGTGTCGATTCATAATTGCTTGTTTTCCTTGTGCTAGAGAATGTGGACGTGTTTTAGCGAATGATTCACAACTGCAAATGAGTGGATTCATGCAGTTCTCTGGCTCTAACGTTACAATTTTTATATTATTTGTTTTTGTTGGGACTTTTTTTTTGCTTCGTGACCCTTTTTTTGCAACTTTTTCAAATCCTTCAGCGGCAACCCTAAATGGTTGGTTTGGTGTAGTGATGTGTCAACTCGAGTTGATAATCCGGTTCAAACCGAGTTAAACCGAATTACATTAATTTCAAACCGAGTTTGCAAAACCGATGAAACAAACCGAATAAAAATGCCAAAACAGCATTAAACCGAGTTAAACACACAATTCGGTTTGAGTTGGTTAGGATAAGTATACACAATGAACTAACATATTAATGTACCCGTATATAAGTCGAGTTTGATAGCATTCTGTTGTTTTTATACAAACCGAGTTGCACTGCCCGATTCCATACCTATTTGGAATTCGGTTTCGTTTCGGTTTCTCATGAGACGGTTGCTCCTGTTTTCTCTCATTCTTGGTTTTTGTGGAGTCGGCGATCGAACTAGTTATGCACTAAACCGAACATTTCTCAAACCGAGTTAACCCGAGTTGGAATTTAAGCAAACCGGGTTGACTAATTCGGTTTGTAACAAAATTATCCCACCGTCACATAAGAAACTAAAACCGAACCGAATACGAATTCATGAATCAGCTTGCAACTCGGTTTCACTCGGTGTGTTAACGATAAATTCACTTGGTTCGATGGAACATACACCAAAACAGCGCATATACAAGAAAACTGACACAACTATGTGAAAAAAAAAACAACAATGCCGAAAACAGGAGCCACCATCTCATGAGAAACCGAAATGAAACTGAATTCCAAATATGTAGGTATAGAATCGGGTTGTGCAACTCGATTTGGAAAGAAACAATAGACTCCTTTCCAACTCGACTTTATATACGGGTTACGGGTACATTCATGTGTTAGTAACCAACTTAAACCGAACCGTGTGTTCAACTCGGTTGAATGCGGATTTTTATTCGGTTCGTTCCATCGGTTTCGCAAACTCGGTTTGATATAAATGTAACTCGGTTTAACTCGGTTCGACCCGGTTTATAAACTCGGGTTGGCACATCATTAATTCGAACATATTGTAATGGCGATGAACGCGATGAACTACTCGCAGGTATTGAAATGGATGGCGATGGCGTAAACGATTTGTTTTGGTTAGGTGTTCTTGATTTCGATGATAGCAATGATGGTGAGTTGACTGAATGCAATGATAATTGCTTGAGTTGGCCAAGAATTAAAATTTCATCAATTGCTTTTTTTTAGCATAAAGCTGCTGTTCCTAGTCCAATTTCTTGTACGCATGCCCAGGTTTTCGCATAAATGCTTGCTTCATCATCCTACGAAGTCATAGATTCTAGATGCGCACAAGCATGCTGAAGAAACTCCTGCTTTGGATTGTGCCGTGTGCGCTTTGACCGAATTTTCTAAATCGAAAGCAGAACTCTTTAAAAATTGTTAACGTTATAATAATGCATACGAAATAAATACCTTAACGTCTAAATCCTCCTCTTGATCTCGTAAAAATTCCAAATGGTTAAAGTACCATAAAGTTGGCACGTACACGTCTTCTTCTCCAGCACTAGATTTAATAGAGTCAGATAATTTTTTTCGTTCCCGGCGGTAGCACGTTCTTATGTTTGTAATTTTGCTCTTTAGTGTTACAATGCTAGCTTCCGGTTCAATCTCTTTGTATTTCTCGAGAACTAACTCCCATGACTGGTTTTTTTTTTTTTTTCATTTTATTTCTGTAATCTGTACTTTTAATTTTCCATATTGCCGGGTTATCTTGCATCAATTGGAAAATCTCTTTCCAAACAGTCGTATTTGAATTTAAAGTAATTTTTTTCTTTTGTTCTATTTTTTTTTTTTTTTAACAACACCCACTCACAGCTCAAACACGACTGGCAATTAATTTGACAGCAAATCAACCAATTCGGCCACACACGATTCAACTCAGTTGAAAGAATTTGGGTTCAACTTCGGAAAATCAAAATCTTTTGAGCGTGATCTGTGTGAGTGAGACTTGGTTTAAACCGAAGTTTTTGGATGAAGACTACGTCATACCTAATTTCACCTTGCACAGGAATGATAGAGTTACGTGTACTATTGGTGGAGGGGTGGCAATCTATTGCAGGAGCTCTTTAAATTCCCGTATAGTGAGCAGATCGGATGAAAATGGAGCCGAGTTCATAACAGTGGAGGTGTCTGATAACAATGCTAAGTGCATTGTCTCATGTGTTTACGTACCAGATAAAAGTACTTCTTCTGAACCATTTTTCTTAAATTTGACTGATTTTTCTGCAACGTTTGAGCACATCATAGTATGTGGTGATTTTAACTCAGACCTACTCAAAGATGATGCACGCGCTCACCAAGTTACTAATCTCTCTTCCTCTCTTGGTCTTAGCATTATAAACACCTATCCAACCCGCTTTGCTCCGAATTCGACACCCAGTCTTTTAGATCTAGTTATTGTATCCGATTCTGAATCTGTTCTCTTGTTCGATCAGTTATCACTCGCCGGTATTTCAGTTCACGACTTGCTCTTCTGTATGTATAATGTCAATTTTTCACGCAATCCTGTTCCTACATGTTTTACGTTTAAAGATTTTAAGTCCGTGGACTCACATGCGCTTAGTACTGCCGTCAATTTGTTACCTTGGGAGCTCTGTAGAATGGAACCAGATCCTAACAAAAAGCTTAATATTTTCAATAATTTTATAACAACTCTTTATAGTGAATATGTCCCCACTAAAACCGTTCGTATTTGTAATAATGTTTGTCCATGGTTTACTTCTGAAGTTGTCTTTGCTCTTAAATGTAGAAACAAGTTGTATAATAAATGGAAACGCAATCCATCAATAAATAATTGGAAAATTTACAAGAGTGCACGTAATAATGCAACTTGTGTAACCCGAACTGCCAAGCGTAATTACTTCTGCTCCAAACTTGATACCGCTCTTCCGCCAAAAATACTCTGGCGAAATCTTCGACAGATCGGAATTGGTTCAAAGAGCACTAGCGATTGTAAACTGGATCCCAATGATCTCAATGAAAAGTTCTTGTCTAATTCTACAGTAAACCCTACTTTTCACCCACGTGAAATTACCACATCGTCTCCACACTGTGAACTAGACTTTCAGGTTGTCTCTGAGGCCGATATTGTTCTCTTCATAGCCGCCATCAAATCGAATTCTATAGGTGAAGATGGAATACCACTGCGCTTCGTAAAAATAATTCTAGCTCAAATAATAACTCACATAACACATATAATTAACTCTTGCATTATGACTTCAACTTTTCCACAGAGCTGGAAACTGGCAAAAGTTATTCCAATTGCGAAGAAAACTAGAGCAAGTTGCGCTAACGATTTCAGACCCATAAGTATCCTACCGTGTTTGTCTAAAGTCCTGGAGAAAATTCTAACCAAACAAATCGAAAATCACCTGAAGTCTAACTCACTATTATGTCCTTTTCAATCTGGTTTTAGGTCTAACCATAGTTGTACTACAGCCATGGTTAACATTCTGGACGATATAAGACGTGAGTTTGATAAAGGTTTTCTTACGCTTCTGCGTCTGCTGGACTTCTCAAAGGCTTTCGATAAAGTTAATCATGGTATACTCTGTTGGAAACTGCGCAACTTGTTTAATTTTTCTCCGACGGCTGTCAAACTTGTAAAGTCTTTTTTGTCAAATCGGTTCCAACGAGTGGTCATCGGTGAAAAGAAGTCAGATTTTAAGCCTGTATATCTGGGAGTACCACAGGGATCAATTTTGGGACCCATTCTATTCTGTATGTTTATAAATGATCTTCCTGTTGTATGTCAATCTGTTGCTGTTCACGTATATGCCGACGATGTTCAATTGTATTTGTCTCGCCCGTTGACCTGTGTAAATAAACTTGTCTCATGTGTTAATAAAGATCTCACAAATGTATATAATTGGTCACTTGCCAACGTACTAATTTTGAATCCATATAAGTCTCAGGTTATACCGATCTCACCCCGCACTTTTAATCGCAATACTTTGCCTGATATCTGTTTGGCAGATACCAAACTTAATGTAGTTGAATCTGTGAGTACACTTGGTTTCGTTCTTAACTCAGATCTAACCTGTTCTAATCATGTTAATTATGTTGTTGGTCGTATTTATGGATGCCTTCGTAAATTATGGTTTACTGCACCTTTCACACCTGTCGCAACCCGTCTTAAACTAATTAAAACGCTGATTGTCCCTATTATAGGATACGCAGAGGTGGTCTATTGCAAGCTTGACGCAGTTTCTCTTCATAAGCTGCAAGTAGCATTTAATGATGCAGTTAGATATATCTTTGGGTTACCTAGGCACGCTCATATATCTGAATATAGTAAATTAGTTCTGGGTTGTACCGTGCAACAATTTCTCAACGCGAGGTGTTGTATATTTCTGTTCAACATTATTTGTACAAGATCACCGCCCTATTTATTTAATAGATTGCAATTTCCCAGATCCACCAGAACATTTAGACTTATTTCACAAGAGTATACATACCTTAACTCATCTCGCCTTTTCTTTGTCCACGCCACTAGATTATGGAATGCATTGCCCACTCACATCAGGGGATATTCTAATAACAACCTTGCAAGTTTTAAATCTGCTATTTTTGACCATTTTGCATTGCAGCAATAAACACAGCACTATTCTTTTTTGCTTTGCTTTCTTTTTATATAATATTTTATTTTGTTAAGTTAAATATCCTTTAACATTTTTAATTTGCTAAGTGTATAATACTATGTACTAAAAAAGACCCAGTCTTATTGTACTCATAAACTATTGAATAAATTGAATTGAATTGATTTTTCTCCAGCCAACTTTCCAACTGTAAAATCGATCAAATGACTACGCCGAAAACGGCTTGATTTTGATTTCGATTTGACTCAACTTACAATTGAGTTGAAGTGTATATGGTGCGCTTATTGCAATGGATGGGAGGTTTTATATGGACAGTTTCGAAAAAGTCGTGTTTTAGAGCTGACAATTAGACATGTAAAAAGTAAAGGAGTTCCAAAGCAAATGGGCCATAAAGTGCTGCATATTTAAAAAGCGTATTAAAAAATCAAACGAAAACGATTATTTATTATTTATAAGGCAAATTTCATTTTATTCCTTAAAAATTATACGGTATAGATGTCCATCGTCACGTGCATCGCTATCACTCTTGAAATCTGGATCACAAATTTAAATTATCAAAAACTCTCTGGTATACGAACATTGCTCCTAATATCGCTGTCATTTCCTTCCGGATACACGACGTTAATGCAAATCGTTCGGCTTTAACCCTTGCACTAGTCAAACTGGGTAAGTGTACAATATTAAACCCATTTCAATACATGAAAAAAAAGTTGTTCTCGGAATCGCCAACATAACCGATCTCTTGCGAGTAAATGACAAGTCGCTGCCGCTCCTGGGAGGTATTGGTCCTCATGGAGGCTTCTGATTGAGTGTAGAACTGATTGCCTTGAACTTTATTTTTCAGAAGAAAATCAAATTTGGTTCGATTCATCGGTTTCGACAGTGCAATCTGTAATCAACACGAAACCAACGTCTAGCCGCGTGTCGCCGTGCGAAAATCGGTGCTTTTGTAATGATGATTACACATGATGTGCGTTGTGTTTCGTGAAATCATCGCCTAAGTTTCCACAGAGTAATCAATAGTTTAGAGTTGTTGGGCTTTTAAGATATGACATGGATTTTAATAATCCTCGTCCTAGGGGAATAACTAAAGGATCTGGCCCTCCAAGTTGGGGGTTGTGCCGTCGGGCTAACTTCCCTACCACCTCAAAAGCCTATGGTTCCGAAACAACCAAAAGCCTAGGATAAGGATGACTCAACTGATGACGACCCCAGCAAACGAAATAAGGAAAACGAACTTCGGATTTGTACGGATTGTGGAATGTTCTGTCCGTTTACAGACCAAGTGCAGTCGAATAATTAGCAGAGGCCCTAGACTGCTATAAAGCAGATATTACCGCCATCCAGGAAGTGCGATGGGACAGGCCGGGCAAAAAGAGGATGAAAAACTGTGACATCTACTACGGTGATTACTGCAGAGGCAACAGGCAGCGCTTACTCGGATGCGGATTTGTTACACGCGGCAGACTTAGGCAAGAAGTACTAAGCTTCCGACATGTGAGCGAGCGTATTATGTCTATCCGAATCAAGGCTAAATTTGCTAACATAAGCCTAATATGTGTTCATGCCCCCACAGAACAAAAGGACCCTGCTCCCAAAGATTGTTTCTACGAGCTCCTCGACAAAACATACGAGCAATGTCCTAAATACGACGTTAAAATCGTATTGAGCGATTTTAAAGCAAAAATAGGAAAGGGGGACGTCTTTGGTAGGGCAGTCGGTAAACATATCCTACACAACACCACGTGTGATAACGGACTAAGGCTAAATGAATTCGCAGTGGAGCGAAATGTCACCATAGCAAGAACATGGTTTCCTCATTTCGATATTCATAAGCAGACATGGCGGTCTAATGATCATGTCAACAAAGTTGATCATATTGCAATTGACACAAGGCATGCCTCCAGTATTCTGGATGTCCGGATCTTCCGAGCGGCCAACATAGACTCGGATCATTACCTTGTTGTAGCCAAGGTATGAACGCGGATATCCCAAACTGAGCAACAGAGAAGAATCACTGTGAAAAGATTTAACGTCGAAAAGCTACAATTGCAAGAGACCGCCAGACTCTTCGCTGAACGAGTATCCTGAAATCTCTCAATCACCCCTATGCCGCCAGCATCAAGTGCCGAAAACCAGTGGCAACGCTGCCAACATGCCGTGAGAAACGCCGCGACTGGTGTGCTGGGTCTCGCTCACCCACCACCGCGAAACCCCTGGTTTGCCGAAGAACAAGAGGCATATAAAGCGCAGCTGCAAAGGAAGACGAAAGCTGCTCGTGAGCTCTACAAGCAAAAGAGACGGGAAGCACATCGGCTTCTCCAAAAGAAGAAGAAAGAACATGAGAAGCGCGCGTTCGAGAATATCGAGAGTTTGTACTCCAGGAACAATGTACGGAAGTTTTACTAAAAGGTAAAAAGAACGTGTCAGAGAAGTAATACCCGTACAGAAATCTGTAGAGATGAATATGGAAATCTACTTCTGCAGACTGTATAACGTCGACGAAGACCAACATCCCGCTGTCAGGCAGAATGAACCATTCAACACAGACGATGATAGTCAAAGTTTCCGTCCACCTGACCAAAACGAAGTGAGGATAGCAATATCCAAGCTAAAATCCAACAAGGCTGCTGGACCTGACGGCTTTCTGACCAAACTTATCAAGGCAGCTGGTGATGATTTGGTAGAGTGCATACATCAACTCATCTCTAAGATTTGGTCAGACGAGTACATGCGTGATGAATGGAATCTCAGCATAGTTTACGCGATTCACAAGAAAGGAGACCCCCTCAACTGCGCCAATTATAGAGGCATCAGTCTCTCAATATCGCATACAAGATCTTTTCTGCGATATTGTGTGAACGAGTGAGACCTTTTATCAACAGCCTTTTTGGACCCTGCCAGTGCGGTTTTAGGCCAGGAAAGTCAACCATCGATCAAATTATCACACTTCGGCAGATACTGGAGAAAATCCAAAAAGTCCAAATCGATACTTACCATCCATTTATCGATTTCCATGTCTAGTTTTGACATGCCTCCCAAACTTGTCCGCCTGTGCAGGATGACGATGGAGAACGCTCGCTGCTCCATCAAGGTCCGTAATGACCTTACCGAGACCTTTGATGTTAAAAAAGATTTTAGACAAGGTGACGCGCTGTCATGTGACTTCTTTAACATTGCACTTCAACGAGTTGTGTGGAACTCACAAGCCAACACAACACAACACAACAATCTTTCAAAAGTCTGTTGAACTGCTTGCATATGCCGACGATATACTATAGACATTATTGGAAGAACTCATCTGGCTGTCACCGGTGCGTTTACAAGCATTGAAGCAGAAACAGCCAAAATGGGTTCAGCGATAAACGAGGGCAAAACCAAGTATATGCTGTCAACAAGAAGGGACAATCAACACTGACGAATTCGACAGAAGGTCACAGTGAGCAGCTATAACTTCGGGGTAGTAAAGGACTTTGTCTACCTTGACTTTGCTATAAACTCGAAAAACAAGATCAGCGCAGACATCAAGCGAAGAATAATTCTTGCCAATCGCTGTTTTTTTCGGGCTTATAAGACAATTCAACAGTAAAGCCCTATCTCGAACAAATAGGTAGACTCTGTATAAGACCCTGATCATTCCAGTCCTGCTTTACGGCGCTGAAACATGGACTGTATTAAAAGAGAATGAAGATATCCTTGGTCGGTTCGAGAGAAAAATTCTTCGTAAGATATTCGGTCCCATTGGGTTTGGTTTTGGAGGAGAAGATTCAGTCACGAACTAGACGAGCTGTACAGCGACATCAACCTAGTCAATAAAACTGCATATTGAACGTCTGAGATGGCTAGGACATGTAGAGCGAATGGAATGTAACCAACGCTTTGGCCCACAGAGTCTTCGAATCTAACCCCGAGGGATGACGCAGTAGTGGACCTGCTCGGCGTTGGTGGCGCGCACAAGTTCAAGGCGATCTCGACCAACTTGAAGTGCGCAACTGGAAGCCACTAGCTAAAGACCGAGCTAAATGGAGAGGCTTGTTGGTTGAGGCCCAGGTTCACCCCGAACTGTAGCGCCACCTAAGTAAGTAAATAGGATTCTTTAAATTAAAAACTTTACGGCCCACCCTGTATTCTAATTATTTATAAGACAAATTCGAAACAGATATGTTGGGCTTTATTATTTGGGTTCAATGCATTTATTTTTGCTTATAATAGATAGGTAGATAACAGGTAGACAGAAAAGTAAGAAAACTAACTTGTTTAATCATAGAAGATTAACAATGAGGTTAATAAAAACACATTCCAGTAATAACAATAGCACACATGGTAATGTAACTCAATTCATTTTGAAAGTATGGCAGTAGATGCTTGGCAAAGTATATTTACACTTCAAATGCTGAATGAATTAAAAAATTAAGAAAAAAAAAAAACTAAATGTATAAAAAGATTAAAACTCTAAAATTAAAAAAAGTGCTAAATCAGATGGCTTCACCGCAAATTCGCTTTCGGATTGGGTTTTAGAGTGTTGAACCAGGTTTATTCTTAGCTCAATTTCTAACAACTAAAAAAATAAATAAATAATAAAAAATCGCAACCATTCGTGCTGTGTGCGTTATATTTTTCACACGAATGGAAGGGACCTGCAGTTTAGTGCCGTATCCGAAGGGCAATTGTCTTTCGCAAGATTGTAGTGTGTAGTTTTGCATGATTAAATGACAGTTATGACAAAATACAATCATCATAGAATGACAGCGCTGTCATTTCGAATATAACCACAAATAGTGGTGAAGTTCAGGTGCGGCTATTGAAGGACCCTATACAACTATAGTAATACTTGTACTGCTTTCAAATCAGTGCTTAGAAATGTAAACCACATTTCAAAATATCTACGACCAATCGCTAATACCGGCAAAAAGTAAAAATAGATGAAAGCCAAATATGAATCAATAAATTGCTGTGAAAGAATTGATATGAAAGAAGAAGAAATCTAAGTCATATCCGGCATCCAAAACTCGTTTGAATATTATTTTGCAGCATAATATTTAAGCAAGTCGTATCCGAAGCCGAGTAAATAGTGTCAACGCTCCCATTTAGTTCTGTACACTTCGATGCATTCGGCATCCCGTGCCAGATAGATCTGAAATTTGTCCGGCAGACCGTCTATCTGGTGCCGGATAAGTATGAACGCTCTCATGCAGTTCTGTACACTTTGAACCAGATACCCGACGCCGTGCATCCTGTGCCAGATATATAAAGGATAAAGAAAGAGAAAATGAATATAATGAATATAAAACATTTAGAAAAGTGAATAAGAAAGAGAATGTGTAAAAAAGAATTGCTATAAAAAAATTTTATGAAAACAGAAACAACATTAAAAAATACAGGAGACCAAAGCAATTCATCGAAAAGTATGAAATCAATTCGGATTTTAAAAAAGGAAAAACATGAACCATCTTCTGGAATTGTTTGCAAAAAAACTTAATGAAAACTTCAGTTAAAACCAACACCGCTTAGTAGCTTCGTTCATCGCTTTCAATAAGGCTTTCGACACATTGGGCCGTATGCATAAAAATTAAGTATTTACTAGTAGTAAAAGGTCGAAGTAAGTACTAGTACTACTAATAGAAACTTATATTTGAAGTATTTACTAGATTTTGTATGCATAAACATGAGTTTTGACTTGCCAGCAAATACTGAATTCATTCAAGTAAATACTACCAGTTCATCGAACAATTGGTAGTATATACCTATTTTGTATTATTTCCCAATTTGTTTGCAAAAAATTTGTTTTGAAAACTATACCGTTAGCTCTTATCGTCATTTACTGTTTCTTTAATGTTTGCTTTGTAAACGATCTCATTGGAATGTTCAGTTCGTAAAGCATATTCAAAAGAAACTGCCATGACAAGCGAAGCTTCTCAATTGCAACTAGCTTTTGTGCGAATTTTAAAAGAGCATACCGTTCTTTTTAATAAGTCACAACAACCGTGCATTAACTCATAGACTCGGATCATTACCTTGTTGTAGCCAAGGTACGAATGCGGATATCCCAATCTGAGCAACAAAGAAGAATTACTGTGAGAAAATTTAACGTCGAAAAGCTACAATCGCAAGAGACCGTCAGACTCTTCGCTGAACGCGTATCCCGAAATCTCTCAATCACCCCTTTGCCGCCAGCATCAAGTACCGAAGACCAGTGGCAACGCTGCCAACATGCCATCAGAAACGCCGCGACTGATGTGCTGGGTCTCGCTCGCCCACCACCGCGAAACCCCTGGTTTGACGAAGAATGCCAGCGAGTGCATGCAGCAAAACAAGAGGCATACAAAGCGGCGCTGCAAAGGAAGACGAGAGCTGCTCGTGAGCTCTACGAGCAAAAGAGACGGGAAGAACATCGGCTTCTCCAAAAGAAGAAGAAAGAGCATGAGAAGCGCGCGTTTGAGAATATCGAGAGTCTATACTCCAGGAACAATGTACGGAAGTTTTACCAAAAGGTAAAACGAACGTGTCAGAGAAGCATTACCCGTACAGAAACATGTAGAGATGAAAATAGAAACCTCGTAGTAGAACCACAGTTGGTGCTGAGAATATGGAAAAACTACTTCTGCAGACTGTATAACGGCGACGAAGACCAACATCCCGCTATCAGGCAGAATGAACCATTCAACATAGACGATGATAGTCAAAGTTTCCGTCTTCCTAACCACCACGAAGTGAGGATAGCAATATCCAAGCTAAAATCGAACAAGGCTGCTGGACCTGACGGCTTACCGGCCGAACTTTTCAAGGCAGCTGGTGATGATTTGGTAGAGTGCATACATCAACTCATCTCTAAGATTTGATCAGACGAGTGTATGCCTGATGAATGGAATCTCAGCATCGTTTACTCGATTCACAAGAAAGGAGACCACTCAACTGCGCCAATTATAGAGGCATCAGTCTCCTCAATATCGCATACAAGATCTTTTCTGCGATATTGTGTGAACGCCTAAAACCTTTTATCAACAGCCTGATTGGACCCTATCAGTGCAGTTTCAGGCCAGGAAAGTCCACCATCGATCAAATCTTCACACTTCGGCAGATCCTGGAGAAAACCCAGGAATTCCAAATCGATACTCACCACCTCTTTATCGATTTCAAGGCCGCCTATGACAGCATCTATAGAGAAGAGCTTTATAGAGCCATGTCTAGTTTTGACATCCCTGCCAAACTTGTCCGTCTGTGCAGGCGGACGATGGAGAACGCTCGCTGCTCCATCAAGGTCGGTAATGACCTCACCGAGACCTTTGATGTCAAAAAAGGCTTTAGACAAGGTGACGCGCTGTCATGTTACTTCTTCAATATTATACTTGAACGGATTGTGCGGAACTCACAAGCCAACACCGGAGGCACAATCTATTACAAGTCTGTACAACTGCTTGCATAGGCCGACGATATAGACATTATCGGAAGATCTCAGCGGGCTGTCACCGGTGCTTTTGCAAGCATTGAGGCGGAAGCGGCCAAAATGGGTTCAGCGATAAACGAGGGCAAAACCAAGTATATGCTGTCAACTAGAAGGGAAAACCAACACCGACGAATTGGACAAAACTTCACCGTGGGCAGCTATAACTTCGAGGTAGTAAGGGACTTTGTCAACCTTGGCTCTGCTATAAATTCTACTAACAAAATCAGTGCAGAAATCAATCGAAGAATAACTCTTGCCAATCGCTGTTTTTTTGGGCTTATAAGAGAATTCAACAGTAAAGGCCTATCTCGAACAACTAAGGAGACTCTATATAAGACCTTGATCATCCCGGTCCTGCTTTACGGCGCTGAAACATGGACTTTATTAAAAGAGGATGAAGATATCCTTGGTCGCTTCGAGAGAAAAATTCTTCTTAAGATTTTCGGTCCCGTTTGCGTTGACGGGTTTTGGAGGAGAAGATTCAATCACGAACTATACGAGCTGTACAGCGACATCGACCTATTCAGAAAACTGCGTATTGGACGTCTGAGATGGCTAGGACATGTAGAGCGAATGGACACCAACGCTCTGGCCCGCAGAGTCTTCGAATCTAACCCCGAGGGACAACGTAGTAGAGGGAATCAACGCCGTAGGTGGCGCGCACAAGTTCAAGGGGACCTCGACCAACTTGGAGTGCGCAACTGGAGGCAATTAGCTAAAGACCGAGCTAAATGGAGAGGCTTGTTGGTTGAGGCCTAGGTTCACCCCGCACTGTAGCGCCACCTAAGTAAGTAAGAAACCGTGCATTAAAAAGGAGAAGACTTCTGAATGGAAGTGAGGCTTCATTATTTCCACATGAGTGCAGTCCAAGGCTCCTATACATGATGGGAATCTGTATTTGCTAAGCCAATCATGTTTTGCTTTTAAGTGTTCCTCAGAATTGGAAGGAAACTTTATCCCATGAGAGGCTTTATCTATTATAAGTTTTTGCAACAGAATTTACTGTTCTAGAAACAGTACTCTGATGTACGCCAATATCTTCACCAACGCCAACTTGAAACCCAGGATCCCTAACGTATCTTAAAAAAATCCTCATCTTTTCTTCAGGTAATACTGTTGCTATTCACCAACTTGAAAAAAGTCAAGTGAATACTACAGAAGTATAAGTACTTACTAGTTTTTATGCATACGGTATTAAGTATTTACTAGTGAAATTCATCCGAAACTAGTAAGTACTTTGTCCCCTAGTAAATGCTTGTTCTCCAGCACTTACTTAAGTTTTATGCATATGAAAATCAAGTATTTACTTAAAAATCGTTTAGTAAAAGCATTAACTAGTTTTTATGCATACGGCCCATTGTCTCACAAACCATTGTTGGCTTCTTTGCAATATGGACGAATTTGCACTGAATACATTGCAAGGCTGAAAAGCTACACGACTTTTCGAACATATTACGTGAAGATCAATGAAAGCCTCAGTGATAAATTTAGCACTCCGCATGGTTTTTGTGAAATTTCAAAATTGGCCCCGATTTTACATACAATATAATACGTATATGTATATTCAAACAACTTACTGAAAACGCTGAAAAATAGTGCGACCTTCGCATACGCAGGTGGCACGACGTATATGGTGTATCACACGGACATTGAAAGGACAACTAAAATTATACAATAGATTTATCTGGTTGTAGTGCCTTTATGATAAATGGACGCTGACAGTACAAAAAAAAAAAAAATAAACAGCTGGATGTCGTAGCAATATGGTGGCATGACAATGGGCTAACAATAAAAACGAGAAGACGAATATCATCCACATCAAACCAAATTATATCCTGTATCATGGTATTCAGAACTATTTTCACGAAACAAAGTTCCTGCTCGCGAAAAATAATACCAGTAGCAACCCGAATGACCAATGCGGCAGCTATATTGAAGTACACACAATGTATAAATACGATCGAAGCCATATTCAAATCCATTCTGGTCAATAACTCTTACGACGATGGCCGCTACAAAATCCCAATCGATCACCACCACCACAGCACACTACAGGATGCAGTAGGCAAATTTAAATTTGTTATACAGTTAACCCTCCTATAATGCTCTAGTTAGGTTCTCAAGAAACAGCGCGTTGTTCAAAATCCTGTAATACGATACTTGGGCCACATACTAAAGCTGGGGTTACGTTTTCCACAACAAAAAAAATGCACCTAAAGTTACATTGTTTTAACTACTGTATTGTAGTTTTAATACAAAAAGGGTACACAAATGATTACGTTTTAATTGTTAATGAAATCCGTTATAAGAGCTTGCTGGGCACTTCTCTGTAATTCCTTTCGGACTTCAAAATATGGAGCTAGAGAACGCTGTAAATACCATTCCATAGAGGGATCAATATCTGCAAAGTAATTCTCAAAATTAGGCGTCAAATCCAATCCTTGCTTTATGTTTGTTTTTGTTAATTTTTTTTGCTGATTCGGTACCATCCGCTGAACATTCTATATCGGAGTCATTTTCAGAATTCGAGTCATCATTTGCTAATAGCACGAATTCTTCCTCACTTAAATTAACATCGGCAAATAGTTCAAGGAGGTCTTCTCGATAATGTCACTGACTCCCTTACCCCTACGCCCAGTGCGGCTATAGAATTGTCAGTTAAAACCACTTCTGGCCGTATATTTTTCCAAGCAGCACTTAGCATTGTGGGTATTAATTCCTTAATGGACAGTGCAACGATCTCCATACAATTTAAGATTGAAAAGTCTTTCCACAATTGCGAAACTGTCAGCCTCGTGTCACGGTCTATTTTATCCAAAATGTTCGACGAATGTAATAACTCTTAAACGCTTTTATAACGCCCTGGTCTAATGGCTGAATGAGTGAGGTAGTATTAGCTTTTAACATTCGGATGGCTTACATTTTTTGATTACCTGGTGCATTATTTAGAATAAGTAGCATTTTAAATACAATGGCGCAAAATTATAGCCATCTGTATTTAAAAAATGTTAGTAGCCACTAACTATCAGCTCTTTAACTTTAAAGCCGGTACTTAACTTTGAAGTGATTTATAAACAATTGTTAACCTACCTACAACTAGTATCGACCCAAACCCAAAAATTTAAAGTTTGAGAACAAAAACACAGTTTAGGGAACATTGTCGTATATGAATTTCAGCCGTTGGTTGGCTGAAATTTGAATTTGAAAAAGTGAAAAAGAATGGCGGATGACAGATGGTTAAAAGCCCACTCTAAAAGTAAAAGGTGCTTTTGGTGGTTTTAAAGTTAGCGCGAGGTGATAACTATAAAGTTGGTTTTATGTCGACTATAAATAGGAAAACACTAATATTGACTTTGTTACGTGATAAAATCCTTTTAAAGTGTACTTTTTGCGACTATAATTTTGCGCCAATATTTTTTTCCATTTTGCGTATCCTTCTGCATCCGGTACAAAGCATTGAAGCACCAAATTGTTTTAAGCTTCTTTGGGTGGTGATATTCCCATTAAACACGTATCTACCAGACACGAAAAAGCGGCAGAAATAAACAAAACCAGACGGGTATTTCCGTGAGCCAACATTGAAGGGAATTTTCATACATCGTACTGAACAACCTACGAAACACGTCAACGTGTTAAAAGGGAATTCCCCGAAATACAGGAATGCGATAGGTACATACATACATTTTCGCGGTAGCTAGGAAATACACAATAGGACCGTCGTACCGACTTGCGTTGTACCGACATCTGCCCAACTGTTGTATGCAGCACACACATTATACAATCAGCATACGATTTACGTACAACCAGCCGTTTGTAAGTTGTATGTGTAATACATACCTTATACCTACCTACATAATTTCCATACAATCTGTGCGTGTGACAGCGGTTGTACAGTCAAGACCATACGATCATACGATCATACATCGTTGTACCAATGATCGGTTGTGTGGATACACACGATACAATTTTCGTTTACAACACGTGTATTTCCCAATGTAGAAAAGAAAGAAAATCACGTTATAGCGAAACCACGTTTTAGAAGTACCGTGCTATAGGATGGTTTGCCGCAATTTGTAAAACGCGTTATAGCGAATTCGCGTTATGAAAATACAGCGTTAAACAAGGGTTTGCTGTATTCTGAAATAATTAGGGCAGAACAAATTTTCAGCAATGATGCCTGCGCTATTAAACGAACTTCCTGCTAACATGGTTAACATTTGTCGAGTGCCAAGTAGAAAAAAGAACATTGGAAATCATTTCATAAAAAAAAAGAACTAACAATACAGGTATGTAGGTAGTATCCACAATATCAAAAGCAGAAAAGTAGAAAAGCCCAATGGGCTTAGCGGGAAATATACTTATGTATGTAAACTTCAACATTTCCTTAAAAAAAGATTGAATTAAAATATTGATTGAAAAAATACTCTGTTGTACTTACTACTTGTCTCGATTTTTTACAACTACATGTTTATGTACGAGTATTTTAAAAACTTACGATATTTTCCATCTTCGGACATCCTTGACAATGAAATATTTCTCAGAAATAAAGCAATGCCGAATTCGTTATGAAGTTCTAGAATTTTTTTCGACACATTTTCTGAAGGTTCTGCCAGCTTGACTTTGCTAAGCATCCTTAAGAAAATGAACTAGTAAGCGGTAACGATAGGCTAACTATAATTTATTAGCAAAAAAACTGGAACAAAGGAGGTGGCTTGACACATTATTGCGAAATTTGATGCCATTACTGGAGGAGTCTCCCTCATATTGCCTCAGTTCAATCAACCAAGAGAAAAATGCTCAATCCACGAGTTGCGTTTAAGATAAAGGTCAAAGAACTTACCAATTTTTAACAAAAATTTAGTACATAATTCGATACATAACTTTTTTTTCGCAATACTCTTTTATTTCACAATTCAGTTCCAATGAAGTATTGAAATTATTAAACATTTCATAGAGTCACACACTGAAACATTTCTCTCGCATAAGATATGTACGTATCTTCTACTCGTTTCGTTTAATTGACATTTTTGAGCACTTTTAATTGCACATTAAATTATAAATGCTATTGCGACACCACTTTGAAAGTTTAGTCAATTTTGCACAATAACGCAAATCAATTCTGCCTCTCCAAAACTATGGGCACGTTTCCCCAATCGAATTCATCCGGCAACTGTTTCAAATATTAATCGATACTTGTAATTCAAACTACAATCGGCAATTTAATGACTCATTTTGTCCTCAACAAAACCAGTGGCGATACTACATATACACTCCCCGTATAGAAAATTATTTGTAAACACATTTGTTTTTCTTAGAATAATAAACACGAGCGGGAAGCGATCAGTTACGTTTCGTAAAGAGTATGGAATTTATTACTTTCTTGGGAATTTTTTCAAGATCAAAATATTTTCAACTAACGTTTGTTGGCATGGTTAGGTAAGTTGTGTGTTTTGTTATCGTATCTTTGAGAAATTTTAGAAACTGCATAGGGACGGACTTTTGACTTGTTTTACCGCAATTAAGCCCTTCAGCTTCTAACACGATTTTTGTAATACTAACATCTGCAAGGTTCCTACATAGGACCACAACTATACATACGTAGCGTCACGCTGTGTAAAAATACTTTCCTACACTCTTATACTTTACCTACGGGAGTTAGGAGGGCGCCTTGTGACGTTAGTCACTGCGTATGTAAGCATCCCATTGAATCCATTGTGTACATTTTTTCTCCGGGAACCTGTAAAATATAGTATAGGATATAGAACCAAATGAGTAGCACAAAGAAACCTAAAAGAATTGAAGCTAGAGCTTCCCCTAGAAGCGATGGTCAATATTTAAACAAAAATTGATAAAAGAAAATGCGAATAGCCACTTGGAACATTTTCCTCACAGGATAAAGCGCTGAGCTGGCGGATAATTTATCGAGACGACTTATAAGCTTGGCATGTATACAAGAAACAAAATGTGCATACAAACTGCCGTAGAGCGGCGGAAACAATTACGTTAGTGGTGTTGGTATAATAATTTCCAAAGAGCTCCATGAGCGGATTATCTCGGCTGAAAGGGTGAGTGACAGGATTATGACTGCGTACATGGCATTGTTAATATCTCATCAGCCTATCACCCCCAAAATGAATGACATAAGCAGTTGT
The DNA here is from genome assembly GCA_945910035.1 of Brachypalpus laphriformis. Classification (NCBI taxonomy): domain Eukaryota; kingdom Metazoa; phylum Arthropoda; class Insecta; order Diptera; family Syrphidae; genus Brachypalpus; species Brachypalpus laphriformis. Next base: position 288,985,430 of record OX246754.1, read on the forward strand.
ACGGGCTTTTGAAATATTGCACCTCAGGTGTTGGCTTGTGAGTTGCGTATAATTCTTTCAAGTATTATGGTGAAGAGATCGCATGATAGTGTCACCTTGTCCAGGACCTTTCATGGCATCGAATGGTTCAGTGACGTTTTTTCGACTTTGATGGAGCAGTGAGAGTTCTCCATCGTCATCCTGCACAGACGGACAAGCTTGGCAGGGATGCTAGGACTAGACATGGATCTGTATAACTCGTCTTTATACACGTTATCATATGCAACTTTGAAATCGATGAAGAGGTGAGGCGTATCGATTTTATATTCATGGATTTTTCCAAGGTCTGTGAATATTTGGTCAATGATGGACTTTCCAGGCCAGAAAACCAAAAAATTGCCCCACAAAGGGACACCCACTCCTTTAATGAATATGAAAAAATAGAAGCAAATGAAAACTGCTAGGGCGTCCCTCTCACGCGACGAACAAAATGAAAACTTAAAGATATACAAAAAAAAAAAAAACAAAATAATAAAACAAGCAATGAAACTGTGAAATCTCTAAGGATCGCAACCCGAAACATAGGCTCCCTAACCGGACGCAGTGCCGAGCTGGCAGAAACCCTTAAATGACGACGCATACATATAGCATGTATGTATACAGGAAACAAAGTGGAAGGGCTCCAAAGCTCGTAACATTGGAAATGCATACAAAATGTATTACTAAGGGACAGACCCGAAAAGAAATGGAGTAGCGATCATCACCGATAGCATGACTCAAGAAAGGGTGGTAAGCGTAGAAAGATGTCGTGATTGAATTATGATGATTAAACTGGCGCTAGAAAGCAGCACACCAATAAATGTCATATGCGTCTATGCCCCCCAAGTAGGTTCCGACAACCAAATAAAAGTAAGCTTCTGGGATAACCTGAACCAATTAGTTCAGACAATTCCACCTAATGAAACGAAGCTAGTTTGTGGGGATATGCATGGAATGAAACCAATTATACGCAAAATGGCATGGGGGTAACGGTTTCGGAGATGCCAATGCAGAAGGCGAAAACATACTGGAATTTGCAGCAGAGCACAATTTAGAGATTCTCAATGCATTTTTCTCGAAGAAAACACAGCATATTGTAACATTTAAAAGCGGTGCAAGCCAATCGACTTCATATTGCCAATCACAAATAGACACTCATTGCGGAGTGAGTTAAAGTATATCAAAGATACTAAGGTTATACCAGGAGAACCACTCTCCAGCCAGCATAGACTACTTGTAACTGAAATGAGGTTGGAAAACCCAATCAGAAAAGAAGAACAAATGCCAAGACATGAGAAGATAAAATGGTTTAAGCTCAAATCGTCACCGGGTCTAGCCGCCGAAATAAAACGATACCTTCGTCAAGACATCAGCCCTGAAAAGACACCTGACGCAATGTGGAATGAGTTCCAAAAATTCTGTACATTGGCTGCAAAACAGCAACTAGGAGTCTCGAAAGGCCCTCTAAAGATAAAGAAGGAAACATGGTGGTGGAAAATAACAGTACAGGACAGGATAGCTGCAAAGAAAACACTTTTCAAAAGATGGCAAAATCGAAGTTGGACGAGGACAAAAGACTCTATAAGGAAGCAAGCAAGGAATGCAAACGGGTTGTAGCGGTCGCAAAAGCTGAAGCATACGAAGATTTCTATGAAAATCTGAGCTCGAAAGAGGGGGAAAAGGGCGATATATGTATAGGGTAGCAAAACAAAGACTTAATAGCGCCACAGACCTGAAAGCGGTGAAATATATTAAGGATAAGAGCGGGCAAACTATTACCAACAGCCACGATATTAAAGAACGCTGGATAAAATATTTTAAAGACCTGATGAACGAAGAGTTTCCCAGAAAAGAGTTAGAAGAAGCAGAGGCACATAGAACACAAATCCGTGTAATCGCCGATGACGAAATAAAAGCCGCTATTGTAAAAATGACGAACGGAAAATCAACTGGAACAGATGAAATTCCAATTGAAATATGGAAGACCACAGGAATAGATGGGATACAATGGCTAACAAAGCTTTTCACTTAACTAGTAGAAGGGGCAAAAATGCCCGATAGTTGGAGGAATCGCTACCTCGTCCCTTTATTTAAAAATAAGGGCGATGTGCATTGTTGTGAAAACTATCGCGGTATCAAATTAACATCTCACACGCTAAAACTTTAGGAGAGAGTTATTTTTCAAACGGCTAAGCGAAACTGTGCACATAACCGAAAACCAATGTGGATTTGTGGCCGGAAAGTCAAGAATGGACGCCATACAAAGCGTTCGCATAATAGTTGAAAAGTATCGAGGTGCCAAACGAAGCCTACACATGGGATTTATAGATCTCGAAAAGGCATTCGATCGAGTGCCGAGAGAACTCCTTTACCACGCACTTGATTGTAGAAAGTGCCAAAACAGTATATTGGACACATACGGGACATATACCTTGAGACAACCACGCGAATCAGAAGCCCAGGAGGGGAAAATTCCAATCAAAGTTGGTGTGCATCAGGGATCAGCATTAAGCCCTCTCCTTTTCAACATTGTTATGGACGGTCTAACATCAGCCATACAAAAACCAATTCCATAGAATATACTATATGGCGATGATATAGCATTGATTGAAGATGATGCACAGGAGCTAGAACGTAAGCTAAGTGAATGGCCTAAGGATTAATGTGCGCAAAACGGAATACCTGAACCTCACCTTTGGGGACTCAGTATTCGGGCCAACAAAAAACACAGTTTACATCGGGGAAGAACCACTAATGATGCCCACCCAGTTCAAATACCCAGGCTCTACAATAAGTTCTGATGGTAAAATCGATGCTGATGTTGTAACTAGAACAAACGCTGGTTGGATGAAGTGGAGAAGCCTTACCGGAGTGCTTTGCGATAAGAAAATATCAGTAAAACTGAAAGGCAAAGTGTATAAGACGGCTGTGAGACCGACCATGATGTCCATGATGTACGGGTCCGAGTGTTGGGCAGCACAAAGCACACATACACAAAAACTACACGTGGCCGAAATGCGCATGCTCAGGTGGAGTAACACATCAGCGGGAGTAACACATCTTGACCGAATAAGATATACATATATAAGAGGAAGCATGAAAATAACGCCAATAACAGAAAAACTACAAGAGAATAGACTTCGCTGGTATGGTCATATAATGCGCCGAGACGAAAACCACATAGTTCGAAAAGCAATGGATATCCCGGAGCCCACAAGAGCAAGGGGACGACCACTCTCCACATGGCTTGGGACCGTAAGGAACGACATGAGGAGAAGCAACCCAGAATAGAAGATCCTGGCGCCTTCGAATAAGGAGGGCCGACCCCGGATAGGGACAAAGGCATAGGAGAGAAGAAGGGGTGGACTTTCCAGACCTGATGGATTGGAGACTTTCTGTATACTGAATCATTAATATTCCGAAATTTCGTTCGAAAGTTCTACGAGAATATTGTTCCCTAGAGTTGATAAAAGAGATGTAAAATATGTTGGTAGCACAAAGCTGTTGAAAGGAGCACGTATGGTTACTGGATACCTTTGTTTAATGGGCACACCATGGGCTCCGTAGGGTTTACGCAGAGTTTACGATATAAAATTAAGTTAAATTTTTCCATTATTACTGTAATGGAAAACCATAACTATATTTACGAGTAAATGAATAAATAACAAATTGGTTCTTGTGTGAAGTTAATCAATACTCCATTACCTCTTTAATTGACGCTGGAATTAACAACTTCAGTGAACTGCATGACATCTGCATAATCTTATCAATTAAACAACAGTTTCAATAATTCACGCAGTGTCCCAGGGATTTTGCATAAAACATTTGACTATTTGAAATATTTACATACTCGACGTAATCTCATTCATAAATTAACTTTCTCATATACTACCTACCGTATCGATACGAGAGGGTGTTTATCTCCCCTTGTTACGCAGAGGGCCTGGTCAAACTAATTTAAAATTCCAATAATCACGAACCCACCCAAAACGGCACTCAGCAGTTAACATTCAATTGGAAGCTTATAAATCAACTTTGATGGGTTTTGTGTGCCCGAAAACATATCCTCACACTTCTAAAACCATCCCACCCCAGCGATACGAGTATCTCATTCGGAACTGAGAACGGATAGAGTAGAGAGTTCATATGTTGAATTCCTTTATACTCAACTTTCCAATAAGAACTATCCCCAGATGATAAAATGTTTTCCTTACTCAAGCCCAATAAAAAACAAACCTATGTAGATAGCAAAACCTTTACACAGACCACAAGTGAAGCACTGCCTTCATCGAGATCATTAAAACGAATAGATTTTCGGTTTTTGCCAACACAATTTTCTAGAAAAGGGGATATCGATACGTATGCCATAGTCAAAGGGATACCTATCTATGGTAATAAATTTCAGAGCGAAACTCTTCGAATTGTTGTAACTTCCATTCGAATGATTTATATAAGTTCACAGGATTTCCATGATATTGATACACCGATAGGGAAACTGTTTTAATGATTAGTATCCCAAGTGGCTCTTTTGCCAAGACTGTAGGTGGTGTGCATTCAAAGCAACTGAGGTATTTAGTTACTTTTAAAGAGCTTCCCTTAGAGATGGATTGTGTTAATTGGCTACTGACAGAATGTATGGGTTATGCACTTCAAGGAGTGAGCTTTGATTGTGTTTGACATGAAATTCTTAGAGAACCGTGGTATAAAGCATTTTCCCTTTCAATAGGTCTTTCACCAGTTTCACTATGGTGATTTCGAATGAATCCACAAAAGAATTCTCAGATATTTTCAGCCCTTCCGATGTAAAATTATATGGGTATGATACTGTATCTTCCATTTTATGACAAAGCTTTTATAGTTATTACCTAAGCTATGCATTCATTCCTACAACCTTCGTTCCTGGGAAAAACGTTTCTGAAACCAACCATATTAAAGGCACATTCGAATGCAGACAAAGATTGTTTCAAGAATTTTACTCCAACTATGTCGGTAAATATATTCACAATCCGACACAGTAAAGGAATAAACTTCTGGACTGGCCCATGGATGATATGGCTAAGAAAGCAAATTTGACACAAACTTAGCAACCAAATAGACAGGAGCAGTGAATCCGACAAGCATCAATATTAATAGTAAACAGTTAAATGGTAGTACACAGACGGATCCAAATCAGGAACTTGGGCCCGGCGTGTATGGACCCAGAACCAGATACTCAGAATCTCTAGAGTGTTTTCCCAGGATCTTTCAAGCAGAGATTCATACAATAGTTAGATGCGCCCAATTCAACCTCCGCAACCGTGCTTTGGACCAGAACGATTCTGCGGTTTAAGACTGTACAAAATATAGAAAGAACTGGAAAGATAAGAAGATAGCAAATCGGCCAAGCATTGGGGTGATATTCCCCAACTGAGACAGGCCAAAGAACTTTTCTGAAGCTACAATAAGAAAAGGAGCAAGACATGCTGAAGAGTTAGTAAAAACCGGCTTCACATGCTGACAGGCATGCTAACGGGTCACTGCAGACTCAAGGAGCATCTCAGAAAACTGGATGTAGAAGAAAACGGACACTGCAGATTCTGCAAGGATTTCGTAGAAACACCACCACACCTTCTCCATGAAATGCGAAGCACTAAATCTTAAAAGAAGATATCACCTGGAAGCCTTTTCACTGGATCCACTTTAGATACTCCAGTTCACCAAAACAGTTGGTTTAGAGGAGGCACTCTCGAGTATACCATCGACTACAGCTTGAGACGTACTATAGATCTATTAAGGTCGCAGTGCATTTCTATCCCACACACAGCGTAATAGATGCTTTTGGTCGGGAAAACTACACGAGGATCCGCATGAGTCTGGTGTATGTCTGAAGTGACATATCAGCATGACAGTGAACGTCGAGGCTGTCACTTATCATCGAATAAACATAATAAATTTAATCAAAGTGAACCTTTAGAAATAGTTTCTGGACCTACATATGTACAAGGCACCCATAGTTGTAAACTATAAATAGTGACGGTTATGAAAATAAAAAGTTGGAAGTGAGAAATTGATTAAAACACTAATTTTAAAATAAAAATAAACACGTTAACTTTACGGTTTAATTCTCGTCTCGAACTGGAAAAATGAAATAACCGCTGAAGGCAGGAGTAGAAGTAAATAAAGTTCATGATCTGGAATGGCCAGCGTGTAGTGTTATTTAAAGATATTTCTTTCAATGAATAAATGAGTCTGGGTACGTTCATAAAATACAATATTATGGTAATTTACAAGAGCGTCCATAGACTATGCAATAGAATCTTCCATATCTGCCAAATTTATTTGCCTCTGCAGGATACATAGCCGAAAATATTGATACCAGATAAGGTTTATGGCAGATGAGGCCTTTTATAAAAAAACAAAAACAAAAACTTCAGTTTGTTAGTGGTGCACTCGTGAGTATTACCTCAAAAGCGGAGAAGATGGGCTTCGAGGTTAACAAGAACAAAACATAGAATATGCCTTCATTAAAAAAGTACAAACACCATCAACCGCTATTGTAGCGTATTAGAGAACTGCAATTCTTAGATGGGTAGACTGTGTCTACCTAGAACCTGCCATTAAATCTAAAAACTAAACCAACACTGGAAAAACGAGGAATCAATTTTTGTTTCTTTGGACTTTGAAGATAATTGACGATTAGATTAAATAAAGCTTAATACAAAATCACCAATATCCCGGTCCTGGTACATTGCGCAGAATCATTGACGTTAACAAAATGGATGAACGAGTTTTTGCTGCTTTCAAAGATGTTCTTTACGAACTTCTTCATTCCGGATTATATCGACATCGGTCTAGCCAGAACAATTCGCATATAGCGTTTAAGCTGCTTACATAGCCATGCACACCCTACTTACGAGATGAGATTAGAAAACTGGGCGAGGAATCTTTAATGTCAACGCCACCAAATGGGTTATTTCCGCCCGAAAGCACCTTAAAAACCCTGGAGAGAACGGCATCCTCAAAGCATTACTTACTGAGGTGATTCCACATTTGATTTTGACAAACTCATTGCTTCTGCGCCATACAGCAAGACTGGGATACTTAGTCTCTTATGCAGAGATACCTTAGTTGTTCGAGGAAGGGTTTTGTTACTCAATCGCCTTCTTAGCCCATAAAAACAGCAATTGGCAAGATTAATTTTTTGTTTGATCTCATCACTGGTGACATTTGCGGAGCTCACCATACAGCCTAGGTAGAAAAAGTCCTTTGCTACCTCAACTTATATCTGTCTATTGTGGCGTTCTGTCCAAGACGCCGATATAGGGTGTCCGTTTTCGTAGACAGCATACATTTTATTTTGTTTTCATTTACCGCTAAACCCATCTTTGCTGCCTCGATCTCAATACTCGCAAACGCCCCAATGTCAATGTCATCGGCGTAAGCGAGTAGATGTACAGACTTTTAAAAGTTTGTACCCCCGGTTTTGGCTTGTGAGTTTCGTACAATTCCTTCAAGAATTATGCTAAAGAGATCGAATGATAGCGCGTACCCTTGTTTAAGGCTTTTCCTGACATCGAACGATTCTGCGATGTTTCTTCCAACTTGCCATAGGGTTTTTTCACAATATTTGGTCAATGGTGGTCTTTCCCGGCCTGAAACTGCACTGATAAAGCCCTATGAGGTTGTTGACGACCGGTTTTAGGTGTTCACATTATACGGCAGACAGTATTTTATATGCGATGTTGAGAATAATTAACCCTCTGTAGTTGGTACAGTTCAAAGGGTCTCCTTCCTCCCAGCATTACTCCAACTAATTTTGAGCTTTATACACTTGGATACCTACGTATACTGACATCAGGACGTAAACTGATTGTGAAATATCTTCCTAAAGCCCTTAGAACTTTGGACCTCAGAAAAAAATCGTTTCGCCCTTTCAGCCTTATGCTATTTATCCTTAAATGCACGGAAAAGATAATAGGCAAAGATATCGGGGAAAAGGCTCTTTCTGATTCCCTGTCTAATAAGTCATCCTCCAATGACTTAATAACCAAAGTTGAAGTTTCTCTTGATACAGAAGAAATATGCCTTGAGGGGGTATTCAAGCACACCTAATACGAGTCCACTAAATCTGTGGCAATAAGCTGAAGTAGCTTAAGTCGACTTAAGTCAAAATTGAATTAATTACAGAAAAATGTTTCCAATTACACAAAGTATTCTTTCTCAACCTTTTTTTTTGCATACTTGCAAAGACTACCGTGTTACGGCTATTAGAGTAGTGGCACAATTGAAAAATTTCATACGATTTTCACATAAGCGACAACTTTAAATGCCTATCCTGAAAAATCGTACAAATGGACTTAAGCTACTTCAACTTATTGCCACATTTAATGTGCCCTCAGTGTAGTCCATGGATTAGCATTGCATTAGCATATGCCGCGGTGGTATGGTAGATTAGGACTCTCGAAGTTACTGCAGTGAGTAAACTAGAACATATCCAACGTCTGGCTACAGTTTATGCGATGTCCTGTCTTGGCTCCACAACCACCGCAACACGATCTAGCGTGATACTGTAAGACGGTTCCAAAATGGACTGTGGATCTAAGTCTCGAATATTTGGAGTCTTAATAGGAGCCGAACTCTCGAAAAGCCTTGGCAAACACTTAACAATCTTTCAAATAAAAATGTTTGCAATCAACGAGTTAACAGACTTAAAACTTACAACCCAGCATCTGTGACAAAACCATATTTATCCTCTCATGACATAGCTGACTGTTTGGCATAGACCGAAACCCCCTTCCCTGGCCCTGAACGCTGCTGTGGCGTGGGAAAAAGGTATTTGCAAGGATTTCATCATGAGGCAGACCTGAAGCAAGTCTAAAGAGCTGGACTGACACTCAAGGTCAGAGATGCTCCAAGTTCTTCTTCTCGATCCCGTCTCTTAAGAAAATGAAGGTTATAGAGAGTCTGGGTGGAAGTCGTCTTAAAATTGCAACCTCTGACATCAGTGGCAATTGTCGGTAGACTACGCCTAGAGACCAATGGGACCTATTTCCATATAGTCGCGAAATGCCCCACTCTTATTCAACTGAGAAAGTGAACTCTTGGAAGCGAATTAATTTTACCTGGGGAAGGTAATAAACTTTCTGATAGCATCTAGAGTGAACCGTAAGATCTTGAATACAATGGGTGTGCACAATAGGTCTATCCAAGAGACTGTAGTGCCAGAGGGGTTCATCTCCTCCAAAAAAAACTGGATGCGTCAGATGGAGCATATGAATACCAGCGTTCTAACTCAAAAAGCCTTCGAACTCAACTCCGAAAGCCAACGCAGTAGGGGGTCTCACTAACTGTTGATAGTTAGCTTAAGATTAGGCCAGCCAAAAGTGTTTGTTTGTTGAAGCCATGACCTCCCGGGGAATGAGGCGCCACTTAGAAGAGAACAAACTTAGTAATCTGGAAGAGACCTCTCTTCCATTTGGACCATATTTTCTTGACAAAATTGTGCTCAATGCTGCAACCATTCTTTTTCTCGATATTTATTCTGGAGAACTTGGCTGATTTGGCTTTAACCATTGGATCTTTCGACACTATCTACTCTGCATTCGTATGCTATACACTCGTACGCTCATACTACGATCGAGGTTGACAGCTACAGTATAGTATCAAAACCGGCAATCAAATACCTAGGTGTACTGGTTGTCACAAAGCTTAGTTGCAAGGAAAATCTGGTGAATGCAGCTCTGTAAAGAATAATGAAAAATATTGGAACTGAAGGTCCCATGCAAATATTATTTTATCGAGGTTACAACACAAGGCATATGCGAGAAAAACGAGCTCTGTATACAGTCTCTGTAGATTTAAAATGTCAGATGAGACATGTGCCTTTGAGAGATTGCTGTAAGCAGACATTTTGGCGAACGAACTATAGAGAACATGCATAGGCAAAACTCTTCTTTCATCTAGAGAAAGTAAGAAGGCTGAACAGGGTCGGAGTATTGGCAAGTAGGGTCCACAAAGGGAAGATAGACTCCTCCTCTCATATCAGATGTACGTATGTATAGATGGGTAGATGATCCAGCGGCATGGAAAAGTTGACTACCATCTTAGTCAGCTGCTAACAGCACTTGGGTGTTTTCGAGTATACCTGCACAGATTCTGATATCATAAAAACCCCATCTGTGTATATTGGGGAGAAAACCAAAAAGATGCACGTCTTTTTCAAATATCCGAAATTAGATGCGGAGCGGAAGCCATGAATAAGCAACTGGAGACACGCTTTCTTCAGAAAGCATACTGCAACACGTGCTGTCATGCAGCGACATTTACGATATGCAGTATCATGAAAGCAACTAGTATCATTACTGAACTTCGGTGATTGAACATGGAAGCACAGGTGAAGTAAAGCGAATGTCGAACCCTCCCTCATTGCGACGCACGGTAGTACTATGGAGAGACAAATGGGACTGGAGAGGAAGGTGGCTTTTTGGTGTGTAAGAATCTCACACTAATACTAAGTACGGGCTCAGTTTGATATTTTTTATGAAGATTTTCCACCTTTTTATGCGCAAAAAACAAACATCTAATATCAGGTTCACTGCAGATTAGTTTACAGAGACCTATCGATCAATTTCTTTAGCAAGGCCGCTAGAGGAAGCCCCCAGCTACACAAAGCTTTGAAGTTGAACTGACATTATTAAATACTTAAGTCCCATCACGTGCCTCGAAAATTTTCTTATACATACCTCCCTTTTTCGTTATACCTTACCTTGTTATTCGTGATCGTTCACTTAATATGTTTGGGCGCCTTTCTCATAAATATAGGTATTCTCGGTCCTTCCCAGTCATTCATCACAAGAATAGTCCAAATTAATTTGTTTACAACCACAAACTTAAGCTGTTTACGTAAAAAATTATCTACTCATAAACAAATGTCCGGATTTATCACCAACAAAGGTCCAACCAATTAGGTTCACATTTGCGTTGGGCGCCACTTATCATTGAAATCCCCCACCAGCCTTCCGGGAGAATATAATCCTGTTGCGCAGTACTTGACATCGCCCACTATCCTACAAGTTCTCGTAAAACAAAATTTTACCAGTTGTAAACAATCATCATATCTTCATCATTAGCCCCAAATGTTTTTTTTTTTTTTTTTATATTTTTTTGTTCGTCCTCCCCATAACAACTTAATCCTTACTAATCATAAATTCCCAACGATAAATTCTCTCGTCCTTCTCCTTATAACTAAGCCTCACCGATTTCATATCATCCTACATACTCTGTGGAAAAGCAAGCAAAAAATCGAAAAACTTTACTTACTTAGGGGCAAAAATTTATTATCTGTCTGTTTCCCTTCGAACGCGCTCCCAGGATTATGACACGCAGTAATTTCTCATCATGTCCTTCGACACGCAGGTAGTTTCACTGCTTGTGTAAATCATAACATAAAAACGAGGAACAAGGAACAAGGAAGAAAAATAAAATCACCCCACATACACATAAATAAATGACCCAATTACTTATTACCACCGGCAAGGACTAACACTCGCACTCCCACACCGCCATGCTATGCTGACTCAAACTGTCAGATCCATATACAGATTTTTTTTCTCGTTCCTAAGCAAACACATACAGCTGCTGCTGCTCGCTAAAGCGATTCCTTGATATTTCTGTGTGAATGTGTATGTGTGCATAATAAGAGAAATCACCAAAAAGGATACTAAATCCTAATTAGGCAACAAGGAAAACAATTAATTAGTCTTTTTTTTCTTCTATGCTTTCATTTTCGCGCAGTTTCCCACCAGGCAGGACGAAGAATGTTTGTTTCGTTGTGTTTTGTTTATTTTTTTTTATGCTGACGTCATTATCTACCATTGCATATAGATATATATTTTTGGTTTTTGCATCTGACTCCTAAGTCCTGCTCGCCCTCTGTGTGCTTGACTCAGTTGGGCGAAATGGCTGAATAAAAAGATCCTGAAATCCCCAACAGAAGGGACCATAGCCCTGAGATTGTTAGAAATAATGGGAAGTGTTTGTGTTAATTTGATTTTTTTTTTTTTGCTACACTCCACCTTTGAATGTCCTCGAACTGGAAAGGAGTTCGTGTTGAGTCACACTTTGCATTCCAAATTTAAATGTTAATTGAACTGAGTCCTTACATGCAATGAGGAATCAGTTTTAATTCCATATTAGTGGTCGATGGGGGAAGAGCGGGTCCTCCATCTCCTTGCTGTAATGTTCGGTAATTTGATACCAAACGAGTGATAACAGCACGTCTAAGACGACCAATTTACCAGCGTATCTGGCATAATATCTTAATGAAGTATCGATTTGGCTCATAGCTTCGCAAGCCCTTGCACAAGAAAAAATCCTTGCAAACAGCCACGACTCTTTAGAGAGGACTCAATGGCTTTCAGTGGATTGCATATTGCTGATCAAAGATTAAATGATTTTTTTTTATTTTGCTAAGAATGCAGTAGTCCTTGGTGATTCAAAGGACACTGCTTCAATTAAAAGTCAATCAGCCACGTTCAACAGAGAAGTTTTTAAACACTACTTAAGCTCGTCCACGCACGTTAAGCACTCAAACAAAACTTAACAAACAAATTACGCATAAGTGCGTGAAGTGGAACATACCATACCGTATCGCTACACGTACTCGTGCTCGTACTTGTACTTGTACTCGCATAAGTTTGACAAAAGGGCCCGCAACGTGCGAAACTCACAAAGTCTTAAGTTAAAGCCTAAAAACACAATGACAAGTCACGTTCATAATAAAATTTTACGACACCGAAAAGTTTAAGGATTTAACTCACTCTCACTCTAGCTCATACAACCACCCTGGCACTCTTGCACCCCCACCCGCATTCACATACGGGCGCGCGTTCGCTCAAATACTCTGTAATACATGTCCCATTTTGATGGTTTTCGTCGTTGTTTTTTTTTTTTTTGGGTTTGTTGGTGGTGAGTGTAAACAAACACGTATGCTAAAATGTGACTCGCTGCTGGAAGGACATATTTCCGTTTGAATGGCGGTTGAGAGATAACATATTTCACATGTTTATTCATTAGGACTGTGGCGTGGGGGGGTTGAATTAAGTACATCTTCGTCGTAACATATGTACGTGTGGGGTTGAGTGTGATGGTGGAATTAAGAAGGCAGAATCCTTAGAGAAGGATATCGATGCTATTTGTTTAATTAAATTGTTTTCTTTTGTTATGCGGATTGATTTGATTTTTTTTTTTTTTGTTTTGGGTTTTTATTGCGTCAACATTGATATTCATAGAATTTGCAGCTTGAGTCATGTATTACTGTGTGTGGTGGTTTTAAGTGTGGGGCAAGTTGAAGGACTTATAACTAAAAATAGGAACCCTGTAGCTGGAAATGGTTTATTTCAGTCTTAAAACATTAACAACGTGATGTGGATATTGATTGAAATTTCGGCAATCTACCCACAAATGTGAGGGTGGGCTGACAAATTTATGGGAAGGGAAGGGAAGTGATTTATTGAATGATTCACACAGAGAAAAACTGAGATTTTTAGGAGGTATACTGTGTCTAAGTAGGGGAGGGAGTAAACAGCAGTAGATACATGCATATTGGTTTATAAAATGGTTTGCTTTCATAAGATACTTACTAGACTCTGGGTTCAATTAAACTACCAATCAGTCAAATAATTTTCTTTGGTGCTTCCACTCTCTAGGAAGGTTGGAAGTCGAGGTATATTTTTAACCTTTCGGTCAGTGTCAGTGCCCTGTACTATTCTAAACAAGAAGACGTGAAGGAAAATGTGGTTATAGCTATGTACTCACCCCACTACCAATCACACAAGAAAGCCAATAACTTGTTTCTCCTCCTATGGGCATATCCTTTCATAAAACAATAAAGATAAATGTATTTCAAGAAGAAGATTGCAGATAAAATGTTGAAAATGTTGGAACGGCCAGTATCGAAGCAGCGAAAATTATGTAAGACAACGAAAAAGATGAAGTATTCAGCATACCCTTGCGACTTCATGGTAACAGTTAAACACACCTTCACAGTGGCGATTCAAGTGCCATGCAGACCAATCGCCAATACCTTCCTTCCACTTCTAAAAAGAAACCTACAGCGTATTGCAAAGCTCTTCGGGCTTTCACAGAATCATAATGTGCCCATCACTGGAGAGAATTAAAGTGTGTATGTGGCCATCTTTAAAGCATTTTATTTCAGCCGTTAAACTTGACGAATTTTCAATATTCTATGGGCAACTTAGTCCAGATTCGTCGTAACATATCATCGAACAGTGTGTTGAATATCGATCGCCACTGCACCTGCTGTTCATCGATTTTGAGAAGGCGTTCGATAGTGTCAACAGGGAGTTTATTTGGCGTGCCTTAAGCAGGAGAGGCATTCCCGATAAACTAATTGCTATTATCAAAGCTACATATGAAGGCTCCAAATGTCACGTTCTACACAGGGGAAGGTTGTCTGAGGAATTTGAGATCCAAAGTGGGGTAAGACAAGGCTGTATCCTTTCACCAATATTATTCCTATTTGTGATTAGCGATGTGCTTCATGCAGCTTTGTCGACGGGAAACGGAGGAATTCGATGGACTCTTACATCTCAACTGAAACATCTTGACCAGACGATGTATGCTTACTCTCCCACAGAATTATGGACCTCCACCAAATGACAGCAGATGTGGAGAGGGAGGCAGGTGTCGTCGGGCTGAAAATTAATACGGCAAAAACTAAAATTATCAGCCTTGGAACAAACTCATCGGCTCAAATATGCATTGCTGGACAACCGGTAGAGAGAGTAGAGGATTTCCAGTATCTTGGGAGTATTGTCTCGACCGATGGTGGAACCGATGGTGGAACCGAACTGGATATAGCCAACAGGATCGCCAAAGCAAAGTCCGCGTTCGGGATGTTGTCCAAAATATGGCGAAGCAATGCAATCAGTTTGAGCACCAAAATAAGACCGTTCCGCTCCAACGTTGAATCCGTGCTGCTATATGGTTGCAGCACGTGGAGAGTGACCACTACTATCACCAGAAAGCTGCAAACGTTCGTTAATAGGTGTCTGCGCAATATCTTAAGGATTTTCTGGCCCAATCGTATCTCTAACGAACACCTTTACGAGAGAACGGGTCAGGAACCAATAGGCACAACTATCCAACGACGGAAGTGGCAGTGGATTGGTCACACGTTCCGAAAGGGCGACAGCTCCATAGCGAACCATGCTATGCAATGGGACGCTCTAACTCAGGATGGCAGAAGACCTGGCGGTCCGAGGAGAACATGGCGCAGAACAGTCGAGAAGGAGGCACGGCAGTGAGGGAAAAGTTGGGGAGAACTCAGACACATTGCCAGAAACCGTACACGATGGCGCGTAGGCGTAGTAGAGGTCCTAGGACCCACAAGGGGATACAGGACATAAAGTAAGTAAGTAAGTAGTCCAGATTACTAGAGAAGAAGCTGCTAAACTACAGGATGGGCCAACTACAAGTTTATTTTTAAAAATGCAATAAAATGAACAAAAAGAAATTTTTCCATGTATTATGGCTTTATTAGTAAGAGCAAACATTCCCACTAATTATGGAATACAACGTCGTTCAAGTGGCTGCCTCGGCTGGCCTCGCAGTAGCGCATTCTATCACTCCAATTTTCCAAGACCTTGTTGATGGTTTCAGGCTGTAGCTCACGGATTGCTTGGATGATATTGGCCTTAAGTGCTTGAATCGTTTCCGGATTGTTGGCATAACATCGGTCCTTTACAGTTCCCCACAAAAAAAAAGTCCAAAGGGGTCAAATCGCAGCTCCGAGGCGGCCAATTGACATCGCCAAGACGGCTGATAACACGATTTGGGAATTTGGTGCGCAAAAGACCGATTGTGGCATGGCGCCCCATCCTGCATGAACCAGAGGTCGTCCAATTCCATGTCTTCAATTTCAGTAAAAAAAAAAGTCGTTAACATGGCTCTGTAACGCCCACCCAGCCTCATTTTCGAAGAAAAATGGTCCAATGATGCCACCACTCCACAATCCGCACCAAACTGTCACTCTCTGTGGATGCATTGGCTTCTCGACAATAACGTGCGGGTTTTCCGAGCCCCAGATGGAGCAATTTTGTTAGTTAACGTAGCCGCCGAGATGAAAATGTGCCTCGTCAGAAAAGATGATTATTCGCCCAAAACCGTTGTCCAATTCAAGCTGCTCTAAGGCCCAAACTGCGAAGCGATAACGAAGCGGATGATCGTGCGCTTTCAATTGCTGAATCAATTGGACCTTATAAGCGAATAATCCCAGATCTTTGAGCAGAATTCACCTCAGGCTAGTGCGTGAAATGTTGAGCTGTTGAGATCGATGACGAGTTGATGTGCGTGAATTGAGTCTCACACTCTCGGCTACAGCAGCCACATTCTCGTCTGTGCGCATCGTACGACGACGGGGACTATGAGTGTTGTCCACTAGCATACCAGTCTCACGAACTTTTTGCACAAACTTGCGTACAGCAGGCACGGTGGGTGCTTCAATTCAGCCAACACTTCTTTTCAAAAAACGCACTGTTTGGGCTACACAGCACTCACTTTGCAAATAAGTTTTCAATATTTCCCAATGTTGTTCAAGCGTAAAGCGACTCATTTCGTTCTGCGGAGGTATAATACTGACTTTCTGTCAAGATTTCGAGCGGGAAACAGCTGTCAGTGTCAAAATAACCTATACTTTAAAAAGAATTCACTAGATGGCCCACCCGTTATTTGATTCGAGTGAGAGGTACTCCCTGGCACTCATACAATATATGAATAATAGATTCAGTAACGCAGATATCCTCATGAGTCTGTAATCGCCATACTTTTGGTATAGTTTCGTAGGAGCCTTTTTCTTCAAGGTCTTGAATGAATGAATGAATGAATTGGGGTAGATGGAATAAGTGCAAGTTTATTTCAAGCACTCAACGAACAAAGTGGGCCATTGTACTTAAACCCCTGGTAAGCACCTAATCGAATTTCTGGAACTCCTGTTGAAACGTAGAATTTCGACTAGGGAAGAGACTGGATTGGATCCCATAACATTGAGATTGATACCCGAGATACGCAGTCCTTTTCTTACAAGAACTCCATGCTTTTGAGCTGACTACGGCGAAGATGGTGCTTTCGCAAGTTGACATGTGTGCATTTGCTTTCTCATAACACATTTTCGTTCGCTTTTTTGTTTCACTTGGGCAAACTTACTCGCTAAAGAAGTTTTACTTTAAAAAGACTGAGAGATGCTGGCTGTGTCGGAAAACAAGAAGGACACATCTTTACTTGGAAAATAGTAAGCGAAGGCGGTCAATTAGCCAATCAAAAGTCTAGGTTATAGAAGGTCTGGGTTAGGTTAGGTTAGGTTAGGTAGGGTTATGAGGTTATCATAAAACACTAGGCACCAAAGTGGGCCCATCGCGATCCCTAGGAAACCTTCACGGCAAAAGACCTTAACCCAATCCTCCAAGCAATTAATCTCCCTACAAAATTTGAAGAGATCCTTGTTATGGTTCAAGGACCTCATCTCCTCCAAGTTATCGAAGAAGTATCTACCCAGGTACTTTAGCCTTATCCTGGCAATTCCTTGACATTCACACAGTATATGAGTTACATCCTCTGAGACATGTAGGTCATCGCAGTACCTACACCCATCCGTATCGGATAACCCTAGTCTCATGGCATGCCTCCTTAGGAGACAGTGGCCAGAGAGTATTCCTGTTGCTGTTATTTGCCTCGATCTATCTAACTTAATTATCTCCCCAGATTTTCTGCGATCTAACACAGGCCACAAGGCCTTAGACACCCTGTGATCATCTAAGTTTGACCATCTTAGATTAGCCGTGTCAATGATTTTATCCCGGATAATTCCCTTAGCCACGCACCCTGGTGGTTTAATACTACCAATTATATCGCTACGTGGGAGACCCGCTCCTCTTTTAGCCAGCGCGTCGGCTTGATTGTTTCCTTCGATATCGCAGTGTCCAGGTACCCAACATAATCTGACTCGGTTCTGCGTACATAATGCCCTAAGCATTGTGCGGCAATTCCTGATTATCTCAAATTTGGTGACGTAAGACTCTAGCGCCTTTAGCGCAGCCTGACTGTCAATGTAGATGGCGATATTCTTATTGGATATTGATCCCATCTCAAGGAATTCCGCAGCTTTAAGTACAGCTAGAACCTCTGCTTGGAACACACTGCATGTGTCCGGAAGTCTTAGGGCTACCTGTAGGTTCATATCTCTCGAGTAAATACCAGACCCTGTGCCCTCACTGGTCTTAGAACCATGTGTGTATATTGCAATATCGTTATGGACAGAGATTGTCTTCCTTTGCCAGTCCTCTCTAATAGGATACAGTACTTCGTATGGTGTGTCGAAGTCTAAGGTGCCAAGTATATCGTAGGATTCGTCAGGGATTCCGGGAAAAGATTCCTTGAGAATGGAGCTGTGTCCTATGTTATTCGTCCTGAAGAGACCAACGTTAGTGAGCCGAAGCGCACTATTGCCCGCTTGAAATTTAATTTGTAGGTCTAATGGTAAAAGATACAGGAAGATCTCGAGTGCAGCCGTAGGTGTTGTGCGTAGAGCACCTGTGATGGCAATGCATGTTGTTCTTTGTACCATGGCCATCATGTCCCGTGTGTTTTTCGTATTCGTTGCCTTCCACCACACAAGAGCCCCATACGTAAGGATGGGTCTGACTACCACGATGTATAGCCAGTGCATCATTGCGGGCTTCAGGCCCCATTTTTTCCCCACGGTCCGCTTACAGATGAAGAGAGCATTATATGGTATGCTTTGCGAACTCGTTCCTGTATGTTAAGTTTCCAATTTAGTTTCCTATCCAGCATTATACAAAGATATCTAGTGCGATCCGAAAGGGAAAGCTACACCCCTGATAGCTTAGGCAGTTTGAAGGGTGGTATCTTGTATTTTCTACTGAAGAGTGTTGTCCACTAGCATACCAGTCTCACGAACTTTTTGCACAAACTTGCGTACAGCAGGCACGGTGGGTGCTTCAATTCAGCCAACACTTCTTTTCAAAAAACGCACTGTTTGGGCTACACAGCACTCACTTTGCAAATAAGTTTTCAATATTTCCCAATGTTGTTCAAGCGTAAAGCGACTCATTTCGTTCTGCGGAGGTATAATACTGACTTTCTGTCAAGATTTCGAGCGGGAAACAGCTGTCAGTGTCAAAATAACCTATACTTTAAAAAGAATTCACTAGATGGCCCACCCGTTATTTGATTCGAGTGAGAGGTACTCCCTGGCACTCATACAATATATGAATAATAGATTCAGTAACGCAGATATCCTCATGAGTCTGTAATCGCCATACTTTTGGTATAGTTTCGTAGGAGCCTTTTTCTTCAAGGTCTTGAATGAATGAATGAATGAATTGGGGTAGATGGAATAAGTGCAAGTTTATTTCAAGCACTCAACGAACAAAGTGGGCCATTGTACTTAAACCCCTGGTAAGCACCTAATCGAATTTCTGGAACTCCTGTTGAAACGTAGAATTTCGACTAGGGAAGAGACTGGATTGGATCCCATAACATTGAGATTGATACCCGAGATACGCAGTCCTTTTCTTACAAGAACTCCATGCTTTTGAGCTGACTACGGCGAAGATGGTGCTTTCGCAAGTTGACATGTGTGCATTTGCTTTCTCATAACACATTTTCGTTCGCTTTTTTGTTTCACTTGGGCAAACTTACTCGCTAAAGAAGTTTTACTTTAAAAAGACTGAGAGATGCTGGCTGTGTCGGAAAACAAGAAGGACACATCTTTACTTGGAAAATAGTAAGCGAAGGCGGTCAATTAGCCAATCAAAAGTCTAGGTTATAGAAGGTCTGGGTTAGGTTAGGTTAGGTTAGGTAGGGTTATGAGGTTATCATAAAACACTAGGCACCAAAGTGGGCCCATCGCGATCCCTAGGAAACCTTCACGGCAAAAGACCTTAACCCAATCCTCCAAGCAATTAATCTCCCTACAAAATTTGAAGAGATCCTTGTTATGGTTCAAGGACCTCATCTCCTCCAAGTTATCGAAGAAGTATCTACCCAGGTACTTTAGCCTTATCCTGGCAATTCCTTGACATTCACACAGTATATGAGTTACATCCTCTGAGACATGTAGGTCATCGCAGTACCTACACCCATCCGTATCGGATAACCCTAGTCTCATGGCATGCCTCCTTAGGAGACAGTGGCCAGAGAGTATTCCTGTTGCTGTTATTTGCCTCGATCTATCTAACTTAATTATCTCCCCAGATTTTCTGCGATCTAACACAGGCCACAAGGCCTTAGACACCCTGTGATCATCTAAGTTTGACCATCTTAGATTAGCCGTGTCAATGATTTTATCCCGGATAATTCCCTTAGCCACGCACCCTGGTGGTTTAATACTACCAATTATATCGCTACGTGGGAGACCCGCTCCTCTTTTAGCCAGCGCGTCGGCTTGATTGTTTCCTTCGATATCGCAGTGTCCAGGTACCCAACATAATCTGACTCGGTTCTGCGTACATAATGCCCTAAGCATTGTGCGGCAATTCCTGATTATCTCAAATTTGGTGACGTAAGACTCTAGCGCCTTTAGCGCAGCCTGACTGTCAATGTAGATGGCGATATTCTTATTGGATATTGATCCCATCTCAAGGAATTCCGCAGCTTTAAGTACAGCTAGAACCTCTGCTTGGAACACACTGTATGTGTCCGGAAGTCTTAGGGCTACCTGTAGGTTCGTATCTCTCGAGTAAATACCAGACCCTGTGCCCTCACTGGTCTTAGAACCATCTGTGTATATTGCAATATCGTTATGGACAGAGATTGTCTTCTTTTGCCAGTCCTCTCTAATAGGATACAGTACTTCGTATGGTGTGTCGAAGTCTAAGGTGCCAAGTATATCGTCGGATTCGTCAGGGATTCCGGGAAAAGATTCCTTGAGAATGGAGCTGTGTCCTATGTTATTCGTCCTGAAGAGACCAACGTTAGTGAGCCGAAGCGCACTATTGCCCGCTTGAAATTTAATTTGTAGGTCTAATGGTAAAAGATACAGGAAGATCTCGAGTGCAGCCGTAGGTGTTGTGCGTAGAGCACCTGTGATGGCAATGCATGTTGTTCTTTGTACCATGGCCATCATATCCCGTGTGTTTTTCGTATTCGTTGCCTTCCACCACACAAGAGCCCCATACGTAAGGATGGGTCTGACTACCACGATGTATAGCCAGTGCATCATTGCGGGCTTCAGGCCCCATTTTTTCCCCACGGTCCGCTTACAGATGAAGAGAGCATTATATGGTATGCTTTGCGAACTCGTTCCTGTATGTTAAGTTTCCAATTTAGTTTCCTATCCAGCATTATACAAAGATATCTAGTGCGATCCGAAAGGGAAAGCTACACCCCTGATAGCTT
This sequence comes from Brachypalpus laphriformis, assembly GCA_945910035.1. Lineage (NCBI taxonomy): Eukaryota > Metazoa > Arthropoda > Insecta > Diptera > Syrphidae > Brachypalpus > Brachypalpus laphriformis. The sequence continues at coordinate 289,006,862 of OX246754.1, forward strand.
AGGCAGTTTGAAGGGTGGTATCTTGTATTTTCTACTGAAGAGTACCAATTCAGTTTTATCCGGATTGACGTGCAGTCCACACCCTCTAGCCCATTTTTGCAGACTATTAAGAGCTGATTCCATCATTTCACTTAATGTATCAAGGAACTTACCCTGAACTAAAATCACCACGTCATCCGCGTAAAGAGTGACGCTTATGCCTGTATTGCTTAGTTCTTTAAGTAACCCATCGATGACTAGAACCCAGAGGAGGGGTGAGATAACGCCTCTCTGGGGGGTCCCCCTGGTAACGGATTTTCTTATTGAACTGTTTCCGATAGTGGAGTTAATGTTTCTAGTGCCGAGCATATTGCAGAGCCAATTGGTAATGCACCTTCTATATCTAGGAAGGCTGTTAGTGCGAATTCCTTATAGTGAAGGCTAGCTTCTATCTTCCCTACTACGTCGTGTAAAGCTGTTTCCACCGATTTACCCTTCAAATATGCATGTTGAGCTTTGCATAGAATGCCGTTGCAACACTTACTTCTGATGTGAATATCAAGAAGTCTTTCAAGTGTCTTCAGGAGAAATGACGAGAGACTTATAGGTCTGTAGTCTTTCGCTGAAGTGTGGCTTGGTTTACCTGCCTTAGGTATGAATATAACCCGGACTTCCCTCCATGCCACTGGTACGTAGCATGACCTTAAACAATGTTTAAAATTTCCCTAAGCCTGTTTCTGACCTTGGCTGGAGCTTTTTGCAGCATAGCTGGCAAAATTCCATCAGGGCCTGGTGCCTTGAATGGTGCGAATGACATAATAGCCCATCGCAGGTTCTTCCATGTAATGCGATTTTCTACCTCGTCCCCTATTGACCTACCATTATACGAGTAGCTATGAGTAGTAGAATCCATTGGCGATCCACTTCCTGGGAAGTGAGCTTCAATTAACGTTTCTAAAACTTCTTCGCTACTTTCTGCCCACGAGCCGTCAGATTTTTTGATGAAGCTTTGGACAGAAGTGTGTTTAGCTAGCACCTTGCGAAGTCTGGAAGCTTCAGTAGAATCCGCAATGGACTGACGAAATTCCTTCCACGACTTTCTTTTTGATTGCCCAATTAAGTGCGGTTCATATATTCATCCCATGTAGTGCCGTCCCCTATGTCTTTGGCCCTGTTGTAGAAATGCCTAACCTGTTTTTTCTTGGAGTTAATTTCCTTGCTCCACCAAGGAGGTCGGGACCTCTTGGACTTCTTTCTTAGTGGCCAGGCCCTTTCGAATGCCATGTTCATTACTTTGCCTAAGTTGTCTACCGCCTTATCTATATCTTGAGGTTCGCTGCTGCGAATAGGCCCATCCTTAAGATGTTTCCTTACTAACTCTGTGTACATACCTCAGTCTGTACTCTTAGAATTTCTGTAGCTGTTGCTAGCCCTAGTTTGGAAATTAATATGGAAGCGTATCCATCTGTGATCAGAAAGAGATGCCTCCTCCAAAACCCTCCATTTTTCTACCGTTAGGTGATCAGAACAAGAAGCTAGTGTTATGTCAATCACTTCTTGTCTATTCCTAACTACAAAAGTTGGCGTAGATCCCTTATTACATACGGTGAGCTTGGTCGAAAGAATGAAATCGAAAAGACACTCACCTCTTGCATTGGTATCACTGCTACCCCATTGCGAGTGATGCGCATTTGCATCACAGCCCACGATGAAGAGCCAGTTGCCCTTCCTTACCAACTGCTTCATCTTACCAGATGTAATCTCCGCCAGCTCATACGGGAGATAAGCAGAGACCAGGCACAGCGGTTTTCTTCCCTCTCTTTCACAGGAGACTGCTACTAGATCGCCGTCACTGAAATTATTCAAAAGAAATGCCCTTATATTGTTTTTTAAAAGTATACAATCCCTGATTTTACCTTCGTTCGCTTTGTAGAACAACGTATAATTCCTGTTTTTGGGCCCTTGGATCTGGTTGTTGTCGTTGATCCATGGCTCTTGTACCAGTATGGGCGAGACGTCATGCTTGATAATGTAGTTGATCAAGCATGCCGTCGCAGCCTTACTGTGATGCAGGTTTATTTGCATCACTTCCATCATCTTTGGGCTCCTCCTCCTCCTCCACACCCTTGGTCATGAGCTTTAGCATGACCTTCCCCGTACTATGTCGCACCATCCCTTTCGTTTTTTCAAAGAATGGCAGCGATTCCATATTTAGGGCCAGCAATATATAGAAGGTCTAACAAATGCCATTTTCGTTGTTATATACGCACCCATTATTTGTATGGTGGTTATTCCTTACGAAAGGATATCATTAGAGAACCGTTCCTCAGGCAATTTGCCTTTCTCTTACTAAGCAAAAGGATGCACACCTCTGCTTATCAACTATCTGCGTATGCCCTTCGTTGAGCAAAGGTTTTCTAAAGAAGATAACCTTTAGAGTAAATGACAACCCAATTCGATTTACGATCGCTTTCAAGAATAAAATAAGCACCACTTTATCAGACCGAGTCCCAATAAAACACACACAAGGCCATCTGTCCACTCTCGCAAATCCTCTCATCTCTCATTCAATTGTCTGTTTTCTCCGCAGGATTCGCACAAATTGAAATTCGCCAGCATTCGGAACACGCTTGTCCACGATTAAAATACGCGGCTCAATTTTGTGCAATTTAACACTGAGCCTGAAACGAACAAAGGACATATCAGCATGATATAGTGTCCTTGTCAATACAAACATGTTCGGATCGGATATGTATTCAAAAGATGTACCTAGTTTCTTTCCTCCGCTTTAAATATGTATTCCTGGATTAATGCATACACACACATCAGGACTTGACTCATGGCGGACACATATCCTTGTTAAAAAATTTAAAAATGCTGTAAATCAACCTGACTAGCGTGAGTCTCATGGATTTTCGCTTAATAAATTATCAACGCGAACGAAGGGCACGTGCATGAAAGGATGTGTTGCCGTAGCGCTGCTGTTGTTTTTCGGCCATGTGTATGCGCGACTACCACTCTTCTAGTGTTTTTCGTTGGTATACTTATTTGCATCTCGTACCACCACCCTTCACCTGCCGCTCGCGGAATAAATAATTCTGCGGGCATTGTTAAACGTTCCTGACTGGAAGTGGACAAAATTGTCGTACACCTTAAGATGCATACGAACGTTAATAATTCATTTTAATTTCTCACATAATTTTAGTCGTGGTGGGTTGGAATGTCCTTCTTGTGTGTGTGTAGAGAGAACGAGGCAGGTTCGTCGTGCAGGATTTATTAAATATGCCTTATGCGTTGGCAATAATGAAGAAAAATAAAACGGCAAACAATCCTGGAACTACGAACAGTAGAGTAGCGGGGATGTGGGTAGGCGAAAAAACGTCCTGGAAATCCTTTGATAGCGATTTCATTTCGCCCTATCCACGGGTAACATTCTGTACTAACAGGCGCTCATTCTTTCTTTCTTTCGCACGCTCTCTCTTTCTCGATTCGGGATGATTTATTGCGTACGGATAGCGCAGAGGGAGTTTCTGCAGCTCACCTAGTACCATGCAGAGGTGGTTGGTGGGTATGTAGGGATCATTAAATGGCTCGCTCTGGAAATGGGGGAGGGAATATGTTTTCACCTTTTAGTTTGCCTTCCGCAGCGAATAATTTATGGTGATACGAAATCCAGGCGATACCATCAGAAAGGCGTATAACACGAGTAGAGTTGCGAAATAAATGGTGAAAGACTGACAGGTCCTTAAGGAGGATATTTGCTTTTTTATTTTGCTTCGCCTTCTTACGTCCTCAAAGGTAGTTCTTCATTGGGAGAAGCACATATCATATGTGTGCCAGACAACGAGTCAGATTCCTTTGTTATGAAACCGTGTGTGCGATAAGCGATGCGCTCCATTCAATCTTTGTTCGAGTTAGACGGCTCTTCAAAGGACTAAAAAGTTAATGAATCGCAAAATGTATGGAGGGAATTATGTATGTGCTCTATGCTGAAGTGGAAGTGGAATAAAGCGGAAAGTGAATTATCTGCTTGTGAAATTTGACGAAAAGGAGGAATGGAAGGATTATCGGGTTATCCTGATTAAATGATTGAAATGCATATTAGACACAGAATGATTACCTTTGGCAGGTTTTATTTCCTACATGCAACTTGACGTTTGATTGACAAGCAACTGACTATCTATAAGATGGTGCAAAACATTTCAGCTCTCATGCCAGCAGTAAAGCTGTTAAGTTAATAGTTTTCAATTATCATACCCAAATGATGGTGGTTCTCAAAATGAATAAAGAAAAGTGAGAAGCGTTTATATATTGCAGGCCAATTATTTATTCGAAACACACGTAATGATCTCCTACCATATGCCAATCAGCCGGGAAAATCAAAATCAAGATTTAAAAAAACCTTTAGAGATAAAGATGGGCTGCTTTCTTAATATCGAAGGAGCTTGTGCTTAAATATGCAGATGCATCCAAACTACAGAAGAAGATAATACTATATGTAACTGAATACAATGTATGGGAGAAAACAGGAAAATTAATACCTCATAAGGCAGCGATAAACTCAGAATCACTACTACGAAATGTTGCCCCAATATGAAGTCCTCTCTCTATTATTATGGTTCCTTGTAGTGAATGGACTGGTAAAAATACTCAGCGATGAAAGTTTCAATGAAGGTTTTGATGGAGCTATAGAATTCCCACAGGAAACAAAATATCTTCACTTGGTCCTTAATGAAAAATTACCTCGAATAGTCAGCTCACAAAAGCCATAGACATAGCCAGTATCTCATTTTGGACCAGCAAAATCTTCCATGTGGTGAAAGCTTGCTCCTAAGTGACACTGTGGTGGTAGCAAGACTTATCGTTATGCTTGCAGCACCAGTATGCTGTTCAAATATGAAACAGAGCTCTACACAGGACAGGCTCTACAAACTTCAAAAGCTGGCATTTGTTTGCACAACAGGCGCTGGAGGTTATTCTAGGACTTTGACTGCCAAGGCATTGTAACGGTGTGGGTCACGCCAGGCAAATTAATTAATAATTAAAACATTTTAAATTATTCTACAGCCATGTATGTTACACCAACATTTTCAGCAGAGGCGACAGAATCTGAATCCCATATAAAATCCAATACATTGTCGCACAAAAACGTATGACATGATCCAAACTGAAGTACTAGGTGTCGCACGAAAACGTGCTACGTGGCCCCTGGGGAAGTATGAAGTGTCGCACGAAAACGTGCGACATGGCAGTCAAAGTACTAGACCTACCACCCTTTCATCTTCACATAAAGAGGGAGGTTTTGGTTAATGCCTTCGTACTCATCGTAGAAGGGAAGTCAGACTCCAGACTAGTTTATCCTATCATTGCACAAGAAATAAATAGCAGCTAACTACTTCCAATAATAACCAAAGACAAACGTCTGCGAAAATGCAACTTTAGCTACAACTAACATACCCAAACTGAGAGTAAGATAAATCAACATTTCCTGCAATCCTGCAAATCGTAAATGTTCGGCACTACTCTGGCTAAGATGGTGTATCTGAAATAGAAACTTATTCACACTTGTGGGGCTTACAGACTCCTCTACAAAGGACTTACATACCTTCACAAAGGAGGCAGTAAGAGTCCTAAACTTATTACTTACGTACCTATGACACAATAGATCTTTTAGGTCGCAGGCTTGTGACGCATCCATGGTCTAGAAGACGCAAACGATTCGCCGATCAGCAGTACCAAGAGATAGCAGAGCTACGCAGCAAGTGCCAGATTATTCCAGCAATCAACAGCTTTAAGGAATTCCGCGAGCAAGCAAACGTAAATCAGGTACCGCCTACAGGATAGTCATGGCAAAACTCAAAGGCCCTAGGGCAGTTTCACCCTCTTGCCCTTTACTTACGCCAAAAATTGTGTTGGGACTATTTCCACCTCAAACACCAGCAGAACGAATAGAACAAGTTCAGGAAATACAGAAGATCCCACCTGTCACGTAAATGGAACTTGAATGAATGCAGATGATTCGGCGATGGTAAGTCACCTGGATTGGATGGCATACTTAAAAAGGTCCTTAAGCTAGCTATCAAAATTAACGCAGAACCATTATTAGAGCTGAATAACAAGTGACTTGCGGGCGCCGTGGCGCAGTAGTTAGTGTGTCGGACCACTGCGCGTGAGGTTCCACGTTCGAATCACAGAATACACTAAAAAGCTTTTTTATGGTCCCACTTTTCGCGAACGTCTGACAAACATCCGAGAGTATTGTTGTCTCGAAAAAGCAGGTCCCTTCCATTCGTGTGAAAAATATCTTCTTCTTCCTTTTATCAGCGAGGCTATGATCCGAAAACAAGGGATCACAACCCTCCCACTTCACCGCATTTCTACTGATCCGCCTGTGGGGTTCGCCTATTTGACCTCAGAAAATATCGGCAGGCCTGCCGATTTTGGATCACTTGGTTACTGAGGCCAATGAAATGCCGATGTCGTCGCATTTGTCTGATCCAAGCGTTTATGGGCCTGCCTTCCCTACATCGCGATGTCTTTGGAACGAGCATTGATATTGCCTTTTTAACTGTGTGAAAAATATAGCGCACACAACACAAGTGCTTGCGAGAAGCTAGGCCTAAGCACTTTATGACGTGTTGCGCCAAATTAATATACATAACAAGTGTCTTACCGGAGGGATTTTTCCAGACCAGTGAAAGGGGAACAAACCACTAGATGAGCGCTCGTCATACCGTCCCATATGGCTATTAGACACAATGGGTAAAATACTGGAGCGAATAATATGCAACCGACTGGAGGTCGCAATTTTTGGTTGTGGCTTCTCAGAAGTTCTTTCGACTGTCTCAGTAGGGGAATATGATCCCAATGATTGACCAATTTGCTCTCTTCTTCTTTTCTTAGATCTTCCTGTATTTTGCGTGGTCCTATTCCACAAAAAGGTTCTGGTCCAGAGAACGGGGTGTATGAGCCATTCTTGCATGTTCATCAGTTGCTTCGTTTCCGTCCACTCTTACATTCTGATATTGCTTCTCCAGTGCCTTCCATCAGACAATCGAACCATAAGTTAGGATAGGTTGCACAACCGCCATGCATAACAAATATATCACAGCGGGCTTGAAACCCCACGGGTTTTTTTTAAGGCGATCCTCGATATTACCCTTTCAGTTTATTTTGGAATCTAGAATTACGCCCAGGTATCCTGCTGACTTTGAGAGATTTAGTACAACACATCCAATTCTAGCGCGTTTGAACTGAGGGATTGATATTTTTCTGGTGGAGAGGACAATCTCTACCTGAACGGGGTTTATACTTAGACCTCGGCTATTGACCGACTTATTGGGCATTGAATCTATGGCTAAGGATCGTAGGGAATTTCCCTGATACAAGGATGGCAACATCGTCAGCGTAGGCCGACACGTTGAAACTATTCGCTTCGAAAGATTGCTTACCTCACTTCTTTTGAACGATGACTTCCACTATCGGAATCAGGTATGTACAACTCGACTTTCGAATGTTTTGCAGGCAACTGGGGTGCTCTGAAAATTCCGGCGCGACTTTTTAGTGATAGTGGAACTTGTATACCATAAGTTAACATCCCATAATCACGTCTTCTGTTTATTCTATCGCATTATAACACTGTCTGCCTATTTGCAAAATTACATTGTATTTTCATTCATTCCAACTGTAGCACCGATTATCCTCGAATGTTCTTGATGCCAACACTGTGACAATGATACGAGCTACAAAAGGCTGGTAATAAGTGCTAAAAGTGGAATTAAGTAATCTGCCAACAATGATGCTTTCACTCAGTGAAACGACAGAATTCTTCGAATTGGGTAATGAACTTGTGAATTCTATTCCAGTGGTGCTTCATAAGCTGAATGTTTACTCGAAAAACAACATAATCAGCTGGCAAATGACTCAAAATTCCACGAATACAACAACAAACCGAAAAATGTTTTGTCGTCACGTACAAAGATTCACTCTAGTGTCCCGCAACCACACTACGCTATGTTTGAGATTTTATTATTTCTCCATAATTAGCAAACGAAATGATTGTTAATGAAACGGAAATGCTAATCTAATAACGAACACCTGCCAAACTCCTTCTCTCGAAAGCACGGGCTTCCATGAACAAGCAGTACTAGCACACCCTGGAGGATCCTACGCGACGTAATTACTTTAAAGCACATTCAACATTTATGGTTATCATTGGAACGGCACGCCTTGAACCCTTTATTAGGAGCACTCCGGCACTCTGGCACTCCGAATCAATTTTATGCTGAACTACCCCATTATTGACACTTCAAAGTTATTTTCGAAAATTTCTACATCAAGCGAAAAATAATTTCACACCTCATTTGCCTTTGGAGAAATATGTTTATCTATGGCCGCTCTCACATATGTGTGCGATAGTATCTTTTGCTTTTACTCTTGGGTATGATTGAGGTTAACCGACAAAGCCTTTGAGGAGGCAATGATCCTTAAAATTTGTTCACGGCGAGGGCGGCGTGCTGGGATCTATTGTGGTGGCGCATATGTGGGCGTTGGATTGACGCACTGAGATGTTTGGTTTGGCACGGAAGTATTGTTCTTGGTGTCAGGTTCCGTTTGAGTTCATGATAATTAAGAGGGTTTTTTGGGAGATATCTTGGCATCGCGACATAAATTTCAAAAATAGCTGATAAGTTATTTGGAAATAAATTAATGCGAAACCCGTTTCCGTATCCTTGAACAGCCTTAGGTCTGTGTATTCTGAGTCTGAGGTTTTGCTGCGAAGCAATTAATTTTTCAATCGGAAAAGTATATTTATTCCGCCGTAACAGCAATTTAGATTGGGAAACGCGCTGGGCTTCGGTTAATAAATCTCAGTTGCTGTCGTTTGAGCGGGGTTAGTTGTGCCATACAACCGGAACTTGAGTGTAAATTTATTGTCGTTTGGAATAAGTCACTTCATCATCTAGTTGGCGGATATAATGCAGCCAGCGGAACTGAAGGAGAGAAATTAATGAGGACGAGAATAGAGACAGTTACGATGGAAGAAATTGTGGCATAACCTAAGAAATGTAGACTTCCGTGGAATAGTTTTGACTCTATCTGTGCTTTAGTAACATAACACATAACAAACTTAAAAAAGCCATCGGATGCCTAAGGCATTGAATTGATCGGGAAACTACTGACTGCTCATTGATTGGGCCAGGAGTGCGTGATGAAGGGCTTGCTTTACCCCGTAGTGATGTTGGTGGTGGACATTTTGGGGGTAAGTGAGATAAGATGGTTAGAGGCGGGCGAGTACCACTCCCCAACGCGTAACACTGTACTGCTCTATTCCGGACTGCTGGTAACACCAAGAGCATGCAAGGACCTAATTTCAGCCAGGCAGCCTTATGGTGATAGGATTATGACGCCCAGATTTCGGTGGGCTTTTATATTTATAGTGCTATACCTCAATAGATAGCTCGTCTAAGGACGAGAAGGAGAACTTTTGCAATCAACTAAGTGCCGTCTTCAATACAGCACTAAATGGAGATATCGTCATAGTAATGGGGGACTTTAATGATAAGGTAGGCAACGTCAGCATAGGACTCAAACATGTTATCGAGAAGCATGGACTAGGTAACTGCAATGACAACGGCGAAAGATTTGTAGGTTTCTGCAATGTCAGTCGCCGTATGATAGGTGCTCATGCTTGAATACGAGACTTGTCAGACAAGTAACCTCCAATCAAGTTAACCATTTCTTTATCGGTCGTCGCTTTAGATATTACGAGATCTCCAGCTTATGATAGCTACTCTCCAACTACGCACTACTGCAGTCCGAAGATTCCACGACAACACAAAAATGCCCGGCTTCAACATCGAGAGATCTGGTCTATATCCCAAAAGTATGGAGAGACGTCAAAGTAGTTTTCATAGCCAAAGCTGGCAAATGTTTTCATGCAAACCCAAAAGATCTCAGACCTATTAGCCTATCATCATCCCCTCTTAAAACATTAGAACAACTGATTGATATCCATTTACGCAACAGCGTCGATACGAAACTTCTGTCAGCGGCCCAACATGCTTATTGCAAGTATAACGGCATAAAACGGCATTATATTCGCTAGTAGGTATGTAATATCGAGAATGCCCTGTTTGATATGGAAAGGAGTATACGATGATAGCTTTCTTAAACATTGATGGCGCTTTTAAGAATGTCAATACAGTGGACCCCCGGTAATCCGGCACCTGTCTCATCCGGCACCCCCTGTAATCCGACATGCTCATCGCTGTATATAAAATTTATTTCAGCGAATTTTCACTAATGTATGATTGAACAGGTTGTAACTCGTACGCGCCACCACTATGTACTGTGTTCGATGCGTGTTGTCTCAGTTTGAATTTGACGACGATAGCGGCCTAGCATGGGTTCATTGTTCATTCATATTATATACATAGTATGATTTGTAGTTCAGATAGAATCTTATCACTTTGACTTGTAATCTGTCGGATTACAAGGTACACTTTTCCACGAAATTCTGGACTATAGGGGGTCTGTGGCAGTACTGTATAATCCGACAAATTCGACAGTCCAACACCGCCCTGCAAAACGTTTGTCGAATTACCAGGGGTCCACTGTATATCAGCGCTTGCAAATGCTCTATTAGACCTGAAGGTCGACAGCTCACTTTGAGAAGTGATTGCTTTACTGCTTACTGGTCGTATTATCAAATTCAAAGCTGAGTAGAACGTCTATTAGAAGATGTATTAGTACATAGAAGCACTCCGCAAGGTAGTGTTTTATTCCCTCTTCTTTGGAACTTGGTGGTCAATGAATTATCTACAAAACGCTTCAAACATGCTTACCAGACGGCGCGGTTCAATTTGGTTTGGGTGTAAGCCTGGTACTCTTCTCCAAAAAATATAAAATTCCACCCGTCGACCTTCCTTCTCTTAATGGTATAAGCTTAAATTTCTCTGAAAAAAAACAAACTTTCATTTTGCATAAGTGAATAAAGCTGGAAATCTACAATAACATTCAAGAAAGAGTTAAGAACGCTACAGTAGCACTATTATTCTGCAAAAAAAGCTATCGGTAATAATGGGGTTTGCAATCTCGCATAACTCACTGGCTCTACATCTCGGTCATTAGACCGATACTAACGTACGGGGTGATTGTCCGGTGGACGGCCTTCGAAAAATCCATAAACAGCGATCATCTAAGTAAAGTACAACAATCGACTTGTTTGTGCATAAGCGGAGCTCTGCGTACAACTCCATCTGTAGCACCGGACATTCTATTCCACCTGTTACGGCTTGGCATTCTTAGCACGCAAATATGGACTACATGCGTGTGGGGATAGTGAGCGTTATAATATGCACTATGCACACCGCGAAACCCCTGGTTTGACGAAGAATGCCGGCGAGTGCATAAAAAGCGGAGCTGTTCTTTGCAGCAGACGAGAGCTGCTCGTGAGCTCTACGAGCAACAGAGACGGGAAGAACATCGGCTTCTCCAAAAGAAGAAGAAAGAGCATGAGAAGCGCACGATCGAGAATATTGAGAGTTTATACTCCAGGACCAATATACGGAAGTTTTACCAAAAGGTAAAAAGAACGTGTCAGAGAAGCATTACCCGTACAGAAACCTGTAGAGATGAAAATAGAAACCTCGTAGTAGAACCACAGTTGGTGCTGAGAATATGGAAAAACTACTTCTGCAGACTATATAACGGCGACGAAGACCAACATCCCGCTATCAGGCAGAATGAACCATTCAACATAGACGATGATAGTCAAAATTTCCGTCTACCTAACCACCACGAAGTGAGGATAGCAATATCCAAGCTAAAATCGAACAAGGCTGCTGGACCTGACGGCTTACCGGCCGAATTTTTCAAGGCAGCTGGGGATGAATTGGTAGAGTGTATACATACATCAACTCATCTCTAAGATTTGGTCAGACGAGCGTATGCCTGATGAATGGCATCTCAGCATCGTTTGCCCGATCCACAAGAAAGGAGAGCCCTCAACTGCGCCAATTATAGATGCATCAGTCTCCTCAATATCGCATACAAGATCTTTTCTGCGATATTATGTGAACGCCTGAAACCTTTTACCAACAGCCTAATTTGATCCTATCAGTGCGGTGACAGGCCAGGAAAGTCCACCATCGGTCAAATCTTCACACTTCGGCAGATCCTAGAGAAAATCCAAGAAATCCAAATCGATACTCACCACCTCTTTATCGATTTCACGGAGCTTTGTAGAGCCATCTCTAGTTTTGACTTAGCTGTCAAACTTGCAGGATGACGATGGAAATCGCTCGTTGCTCCATCAAAGTCGGTAATGACCTCACCGAGACCTTCGATCGAGAAAAAGAATTAAAATTTTTGATTGATGCAATCGAATTCAAGGAAGGCTGCGATTTGAAAAAACTTAAATCACCATTCTTTTGAAGTCAATAATTGGGGCATTCAATTTTTAACAATCATAAAATTGAAATCATTTTTGGAAGTCAATTGAATTCACTTAATGTGAGTTGAAGTCAGCAGTGAATTTATATATTTCGTTGAAGTCAGTAGTGAATTCACTTTAAATAAGTTAAAGTCAATCAATTCAACTAAAATTGTTTGAATTCATTTGAAGTCAGTGAATTCACTTCAACATTATTTGCTTCTGCAACCAGTAAAACTAGGAAAAAATAAAGATCGTAAGCGACATTACTCGTGAATCATTAAAATCAATCACTGAAGTCAAATGAATTCAAATTATTTCTGTTGAATTCACTGACTTTAACTGATTTTATATGCATTCACTGCGGAATTCAGCTAACATCAAGTGAATTCAGTAATCTAATTGAAAAGAATGCAATCATATCACTTAATTCGATGATCGTTAAAAATTGAATGCACTAATCACTGACTTCAAATGAATGGTGACTTCGATTTTTTTAAATCACTGTCTTTTTTAGCAAAATGACTTCAAATCATTCAAGATGAATTCAATTCAATTATCCTCCCAAAAGGTTTAATTCTTTTACAACTCAGCATCGGAGGCACAATCTATCACAAGTCTTTACAACTGCTTGCATACGCCGACGATATAGGCATTATTGGAAGAACTCAGCGGGTGCGTCTGCAAGCATTGAGGCGGAAGCGGCCAAAATGGGTTTAGCGATAAACGAGGGCAAAACCAAGTATATGCTGTCAACAAGGAGGGACAGCCAACACCGACGAATTGGACATAACGTCACAGTGGGCAGCTATAACTTCGAGGTAGAAAGCGACTTTGTTTACCTTGGCTCTGCTATAAACTCGAAAAACAAGATCAGCGCAGAAGTCAAGCGAAAAATAACTCTTGCCAATCGCTGTTTTTTGGGCTTATAAGGCAATTCAATACTAAAGCCCTATCTCGAACAACTAAGGAGACTGTGTATCCCAGTCCTGCTTTACGGCGCTGAAACATGGACTTTATTAAAAGGGGATGAAGATATCCTTGGTCGCTTCGAGAAAAAAATTCTTCGTAATATATTCGCTCCTGTTTGCGTTGACGGGTTTTGGAGGAGAAGATTCAATAACGAACTATACGAGCTGTACAACAACATCGACCTGGTCAAAAAAAACTGCGTATTGGACGACTGAGATGGCTAGGACATGTAGAGCGAATGGACACCAACGCTCCGGCCCGCAGAATCTTCGAATCTAACCTGGAGGGACGACGCAGTAGAGGACCTCCTCACCGTAGGTGGCACGCACAAGTTCAAGAGGACCTCGACCAACTTGAAGTGCGCAACTGAAGGCAATTAGCTAACGACCGAGCTCAATGGAGAGGCTTGCTGTAGCGCCATATAAGTAAGTAAGTAAGGTATCAGCGGATTTTTAAGTCCAAAGAGGGATACGGCAGGGGTACATTGCTGGACAGTACAGCATTCTGTCTGTAGTGGTCAGCGACGGTGACCTTCGGGCAGAACTGACAGACTGACGACTAGAGACTAAAATGTAAAGTGATGACACTTACGATGTATTTACGTCTAATGGTTCACAGCCTGAAAGTCAAAGCTAACAAAATGGGGTTGGAGATAAACAAAAGTCATTCAAACTGCTCAACTTAACATTGCTGGACAGTACATCAAGAAAGTTGGGCAACGGCTGGCTTGTCTAATGCTTTTGAGACCAGAGACCATATTCAACTAGCCCAGCTGTTTTTGTAATTTTGGGTTTGAATTTGCTGTCCGGAACTCTGAATTAAACACAAGTGGCAAGATGTTTACCAAATCTAGCCAAATACTCACATTACATATGATGATGACACTGACTTGATTTCAAGAACTGAAGGACAACTAAAAGAGAATTATCTGGCAGTAGAATAGGCGGCAAAGAACGTGGTACTCCAAATCAATGAGTAGAAAACAAAAGCATATAAGAGCTTCGTAAAACCATCAGCCACATCAACTCAACATTATAATTGGTACCTATAACCGAGAATTGGAATAAAATAGTTTTGTGTGAAATATACCCCATTACATCTTGAACAAAGCGTTTGGAGAATACGTTACAATCACGTACTCAAAGCGCTATACAGGTACATTGAACCAGATATTGTTAAATTTATCAAGATTGGGTGCCTACGCTGTACAGGTCATATCATCAGGATGGTTGAAGACTGAGTACCAAGACGAGTAATGAAAGAATGCGAACCCTGCAAGACAGAGGACTCACAGGGCAGTCAACTAAAGAGGTGGCTATAAAGCGTCACCAGGGATGTCCTGACTATAGGGATAGTTAACTGGCGAGCAATGGGCCGGGATCTAACAAAATCGAGGTGCAATTTGGAAGACATCAGCCTCCGCAGCAGGCAATATGAGAAAGAAGAGGAAGATGGTTGATAAAGTTCACAACCTTCTGTGTCTAGAAAGTAAGGTCTCGGCCGACAGTGGCACCAAACTGGGCAGAAGAATAGGAAAGCTAAAGCATCTTTCAGAATACTTTCGAAGGTCAGAAAGAGTATTGTTTGAGTACAAAATCCAAGCTGTGAGCGCTCTAATGTCGAATAAGAACTTCTTTATAGGTGTAGTAATTGAAGCTGCAAGCCTTTATGAATAGATGTCTGCATATCATCTTAAGAAATCGTATCTCAAACTAGAAGCTTGTAGAACTAGTCAAGACTTAAAACAAAAAAAAAAATAGGAAAAAGTATTTTTTTTTTTATAATTTGCACGCACTCAAGAGGTTATGAATACCCTTAACATGTTTTTACACAGTGCGGGCGTTGGAAAGGATAGATAGAGAGCAAGAGAGATTTGGTGTGGTGGCTTGAAGCTCAATTGTTTATGCTTCAGAGAAACTCCAGGGGTGGCGTCCAGATAACTGGGGAGATTTTTGTTATTTTTTGCCTTTGCTTCTGATTCACAGTATTTTATTTTTGCGATTACCGACGTTATAGGCAAATAAATCATCCAACATAGCGAAAAGCCATATGACCAAGCAACTGCCAGTGTTATGCCTTCGCAGTAGTGTTCACATAAGCTTTCACAATTGATCGGACTTACTTTATATATTTCATGAGAACCATAGAACCATGAACCATTAGCATGGCAATTGACGACGTTACCTCTACACTTTTGCCACCCCCGAGCAATAGATCGGCCAATCCAACGGAGCGAAGACAGTACGCGGAAAGGAAGAGAATGCATGCAACCACTAATAGCTCGTCCTTGATAAAATAACGTATCTCATCATTCTTAAGTCACGACATTGCAAAATTTCCCTCTTACCTTATAATCAAATAACTTTTTCTGAGTTTCTTGCTTTTGGGTATTAACACATACAAAAGTATCTTCAAAATGGTTGAGTCGTACACAAGCTCAAAGTTTGCACCCTACGTATGTATGTATTCGCCAAGTTGTGTAGTGATATCACAATACTGGAATACTCTAAGTGTAGCCTTACCCATATCCATGGCACTGAGAATGTCATTCCAGTCAACGGAAATACGAAAAGAAATCAAATTAGAAAAGCATATCTTTAAGATCGTTCATCGATATAGGGATATAATTTATATCCCGGATAAAAGTGAACGCAAAAAAAAAAGAAAACAACGAACAAAAATACCCTACTGTAGGGAACAATATTAAATGCTCCTGCGGCAGCGAACAGAATGCCAAACCCATTCTTTTGGTGTCAACATATAGCTACGCTCCACCCTACTGCATAGGAGAGTATGCTCGATAAAGGCGAAAAGATTTTCATTTCTCTTTTTTTTTTGTTGATCAAATTGATTCAATTTATGGTTATTTTATGGCAAATTGCAAGCAAAATGCGCATTTAAGTTCCAGAAAGGACACGATACTCAATACCCGGTTATACTGCTGCTTTTGCCTTTGCTGCTGATGGTGGAGCTGGTGCTGGTGCTGTGATTCATCCGATGGATGCGCACCACCAACTGCACGGATATTGCATTGATGTGATTTTATTCAGCTCTGTACTATAAAAGCAGAATGAAAAATGATAGATGCGAGGATATACCAGAGGAAAAAAGCGATGCAATAACGTTTTAGTTAGCAAAGAAAGTACAGAAGCACGTTACAAAATGGAGTTGTGCGGTCGTTATATTGCATACTGACAGATTTATCTGTGTCAGTCATGTACCATTATCGGTATTAATGATAGGTTAAAAAAAACAATAACAATAGAGTATTAGGACAATCCACATATCTTCGAATAAAGCGTCAACATAATACGCAAGAAAGAACTTGACAGAAGAATATGAAATCGAAACGTCAGGAGGTTGGTGGAGGAAACTGAGTTCAGCTTGTTACAAATATGTAAAGGGGATATGTTGCCATCCTGAGTTAAAGGGTTCCAGTGCATAGCATGGTTAGCTATGGAACTGTCATCTTTTCGAATTGTGTGACCAATCCACTGCCACTTCCGTTGTTGGATGGTTGTACCTATTGGTTCCTGACCTGTTCTCTGGTAGAGGTGTTCGTTAGAAATACAGTTGGGCCAGAAAATCCTAAAAACGTTGCGCAGCTTTCTAGTGATGGAGATGGTCACTCTCTACATGCTGCATCTTACATATAACAGCACGGATTTAACATTTAAGCGGAAAAGTCTTAGTTTGGTGTTCAAACTGATTGCATTGCTTCACCGGACTTTGCTTTGGCGGTGCTGTTGACCATATCCAGTTCGGTTCCACCATCGGTAAAGACAATACTCCCAAGATACTGGAAATCCTCTGCTATCTATACCGGTTGTACAGCGATGCATATTTGAGCTGATGAGTTTGTTCCAAAGCCGATCGTTTTAGCTTTGACTGTCAGCCTGACAACACGTCAGCCTCCTTCTTGACACCTGCTGCCATTTGGTGGAGATCCATAATTCTGTGAGGGAGTAAGCATACATCGTCAGCGTAGTCAAGATGTTTCGGTTTTGGTGTAATAGTCCATCGAATTCTTCCATTTCGCGATAACAAAGCTGCATGAAGCACATCGCTAATCACCAAAACGGAATAGTATTGGTGAAAGTCAGCCCCACTTTGTATTTCGAATTCTTCAGAGAACCTTCCTCTCTGCAGAACGTAACACTTGGACCTATCGTATGTAGCTTTGATAATAGCAATTAGCTTATCGGAAATACCTCCCCTGCGTAAGGCACGCCAAATAAACCCCCTGTTGATACTATCGAACGCCTTCTCAAAATAGATAAACAGCAGGTGAAGTTGCGATCGATATTCAACGCACTTCTCGATGATGATCCCCAGGGTGTTAATGTGGTCGACAAAGGAGGATCCTAAGTGAAAATCTGCTTATTTGGCATCGAGTGTGTCTTCGAGATGTTGTTTGATACGCTCCAGGATGATTTTGGGTATTATTCCAGCTACAGCAGACAACACGCAGATACCCCCCTAGTTTTTGCACTGTATTAAATTTCGTTCCCTTCAAAAGGTTTGTTCAATCCAACATCTTATAGAGCGAGTATGCAGCGGAGACAAACTCTTACAAGGACTCGCCATCCCTAATTTATCTCATCTCTTAAGTTCGCAAGACCAATAAAAATAGGGGCAAATCGCAAGAGTATGGCTACAAAGATTTTTTCTTCTTCCTTTTTCGGCGAGGTTATGATCCGAAAATAAGGGATCATAACCCTCCCACTCCACCGCATTTCTACTGATCCACATATGGGGTGGATCTGATTCTGACCCCAGAAAATATCGGCAGGCCTCCCGATTTTGGATCATCTTGTTACTAAGGCCAATCGAATGCTGCTGTCGTTGCATTTGTGTGATCCAGGCATTTATAGACCTGCCTCTCCTGCCTCGCGATGTCCTTGGAACGTTCATTGATATTGCCTTTTTAACAGGGTTCAAATGATCTCTTCTTTGAAGGTGGCAATGCCAACTGAGTCAGTCGCGCTCTATTTTTCGTAAGATGATTTCCTTGACGTGAAGGCTTGTTCGAAGTTCTTATTCGATCAATGGCTACAAAGATGTCTGGCCTTCAATAGGATGACTAGAACAAACCACTGTCTCATAGAGATATTTTGCAAGTTAATGCGTTTGGTATGGTTTGATGGTGCCTCCACGCTTGTGGTATGAATGCTCGTGCACTGATCATATCATCACTTGTTCTGACTAACATTTTCCGAATCATCACTCTGCAAAAGCGTGATTGCTGGTTCTCTGAAAATACTTTTGTTAAAAAACCTGATCACAGTTTATATCTATCCTAGGAATATCTTAAGCCACCACCTATTATTGCATCTATTTAATACAATTTACTTTTCCATTTACACCCACTCTTGTTCAGGAGCTATGCCTTCTATCGTGCTAATGTCAATTTAAGGCATCTTCCGCGCCAATTAATGGATTCAGCGACTCATTTAATCAAATTATTTTCAAATTTCCGCCACCACACAGTCATCAATGAATATAAATTAACTTTTACACGAACACACATAGAAGATTGTTCTTTTTACAGAAAAGCAAAAAAAAAAGAAAAACATTTCCAATTGTCCTTCCAAGAACTTTGTTCATTGTCCACAAAGCTAATTATCTCCAACTTTTCTTCGACATAAAAAAAAAGATTTCCTTTCGCTTTGTTACGCTTTTCAGTATTTTTTTTTTTTGACAGTTGCGACTGCCTTTCCGATGGAAAGATGTGGCAAAACTTCCTTCAACCCCCACACACACACTGTCTCGCACAGAAAGTCACCCACTCACCACGAATTGACGCGTGAAATCCTTAAATTAGATTTAAATATTTGTAATGATTTTCTGTTGGCAGCCTTTTGTACTTATTCGGCTAGAAAGTCGATAATAAATTAAGTCCCAAATTAACGGTCGAGATTTGCAGAAAGAAATTAATGGACTTTTTCTTATTGTTAATCATGGTGGCAGTGTGGCGCACAGTGTATAGACAAGAGGTCAAAACATTCTTTTTTTTTAATTTTATGTATCTTTTATATTAAACATGATGTAAACCTTTTATTTTTCATCACAAAACAAATTTTATTCATTCAGTCATTGAAGAGGGAATATGATTTCTTGTACGAAAATTTCAAAATCTAGAAATGTTATAGCTTCGAATAAATTTTTAAAAAAATTTCAATTAATTTTTTTTTCTGCTAAATTACTCGTAGTCTAAATTGTGCTAAAATATACTAAAGCTATTGAAAGGTCAAATAAGTTTTTTTATTATTTTGATAATTTTTATAGGAGCTAGGCGTGGCAGTGAACGCATCCCACCCATTTGGACACACAAATCTAGTTTGTATTAATCTCAATAAATAATAATTTGTGTAATATATCCAGTCGGCGTGTCCAATCTCATTCATTTTTGCACAATGGCGTTTGCAAAATTTTTCGAAAATATGTAATATTTCTTTATATGTGAGGTAGGCGTGGCATTTATCCGATTTAGCAAATTTTTACTCCATAACTAAATATATTTCGTGACAATAATTAAGTATATCAAATATAGAAAAACTCATAGTTTTGACTGCCATTTGTAATATCTCAATACACTGTAGCGACGATGGCCCGACTCTGCCCAGATTGGCACAATAAAGCTATCGTGCCACTTAGCTGAGGGAATTCGTCAGTAATTAATCAATGTCGCACGAAATTTTTATTGTGCTTTGTTGGACCGCTGTTGTGCCGACCAGCACCGCCAAAGAATTAAAAGCGCATTTGCCAAATTGTTTTCCGTGTGGGAAGTGGGACGCACAAGAGTGTAGCCTTCGGCCGGATGGAGGATTGGGGTTGTGTGCGCCGATTTGTGGCAATCATTCCTTGAAATGGTGTGAACTGCTAATTTCATGTCATTGTTTGCTGGTAATTATGATGTAATCGCTTTTTTAATTCGAATGAATTTTCGTTTGTTGATAATTTTGACCAAGTGGGCTATTATTTAGTCGTAAGGAATGTTTCGAAATTCCTTTGGGAGGAAATGTGCGTCATTGAGAAAGCCACAAGTGACGGTAACCGTTAAAGTTTACGACGAAATAATGACTAATTAGACGTGCGGGAGGAGTTGACTTATGGTAGTTCTGTAATGGATGTGGATTTTTAAGAAAGTTGAGCGTTGAGAATGCAAATAATATACTTAAAACATTATTGTTCTGGATAAAAGGCGTGTCTGACTTTTTGAGTAATTTCGCTACAGTTTTATTTAGCTTCGACGTTTTGCTTAGTTTGCAATGAATCAACCCTAAAGGAATGGCCAAACTTAAAGCGGTGGTGGTCCTTATTAGTAGTAAGAAGGCGACTGAGACAATCAAATTCAGAGTAGATGACTACAGGTGCGTTTTAGTGAGACGTCGCTTCTCAGTGAAGTAAGATTTATCACGGGGTACAACAACAAAAAGTGACTGGAAACCACTTAGCTTTTTTTCCAAGTCAAAACTGAGTTGTGATGTTTAGTTTGCGCTACTCAATTTCAGAGGGCGTTAAAAAGAACTTTTTCATTCGTATTTCATAAATTTAAGCACAACTTTTTCATACTTTTTAATTCAATTTCAATTCAATCACCAATCTTCAAACAATAAAAGAAGTTTTAACCCTTCTGTTACCTTAAAGAAAAATTACACTTATTACCTTTCGGGTCATAAAATGACCCCTATTATTTTACTACCATAGGAAACGAGATAGATTACATACGTTTTTAATCAAACAATTTCTAGCTTGTGCTGGTTACAATAACTCGCAGTAACCTTAATAGTATCATGTTGTGAACATACTGACGTATTACAGACAGGTCAGGAGTTAACTGTCTCTTCCGGTCATCTTCTGTGGCGCTTTCGCTTGAAATTTTTTCATTTCTTTGTAATGTCAAACGATTAGGTAGATTGTGCAGTTTCTTCTAGATTTTTTACAATCGAAGCAAAAGATGGTGCTTTAGGTAGAGAACTCCGTCGATTAATATGTCGAACGAGGCGAGATTGAGCAAAAAACAAGCAATTTTGTATTATTTTGTAATGTTCCATCCCAAATAAACCTCTGTCCATAAGACAAATGCGTTCAACGCAGAGATCTCAATGAAATAACTTATCAAAGCCAATGGTCAATGGTTTGTTTGTCGTTTACAAGTCTGTGTTCTCACCAAGTGTTCAATCGTGGTAAACCCCACCTTTTGTAAAGTTGTAGAATTTAAAAATTCCTGGAAGCTTATTCGTATGTTCCTCTAAAACATTATAATCATCGTGCAAAGTGCTTAAAAGTGTTACCAGCTTATGTTGTTTTGGATCATATTGCACAATTATCACATTTTCACTAAAAAAAAATGTGCTTTTAGAAGCTTGCGGTGCCCTCTAACCGTAGCCCAAACTGGCAAGAAGCTTTTATTCTTTCGCACTGTGTCAACAAGAGTAAATTTAATTTTCAGTTGCTCCACTGCCATCTTATAGGTTGTAAAAAGATTATCTGTCGTTACACAGCTTCTCCGCGAGACATGATTAATGCTCGGATATCTATCAGGCAATGCCCAAGCAGCTGCCATATACTAATGGGAGGGCAGTTCATGTCTGAACATTTCATTGAAGTTGGAGCCGTATAACAGGCAGCTACGGCCCATTTTTGCACTCAAAGCTTTAGAGCAACTGCAAAAAAAAAGAACAAAAATAAAGAAAACATAAATTCGTTTTACACCTGGCCATGACTGAATTTTGTTCAAAGTGACGGCTTATGACCAACTTCATGGCAGACATGAATGGCAAGCGATAAATCCCAACATATATGTCAGATCATGCAAGCATGGGGACATAATACAGTCTACATAAAACATGTTGAAGTCTTGACATATGCCAAAGCATAAATCATGGCTTGTGGAGACGGCATATTACGTTTCTTCTATGATAAGTTGACACTAGGTCTAAAACCATCCATTTCGCTTGATTTCTTTCGGGAAGTGAATTTCTTAAATCTTTCCTAAGGTAAACTTGAAAGTTCAAACAAAGCCCATTCGATCCATTAGCTGCAACCCATGCTTTGATCCCGTATTTTCCGGGCTTACTTGGCATATAAACTTTAAATGGGAACCTACCTCGAAAAGGAATCAGTTGCTCGTCGACAGTAATATTTTCGCATGGAACGTATAAAAACATATAATACAATATTTCATACAAGTGCAGAATAGGCGCAAGTTTATCTCCAAGAGCATCTGGCCTTCGAAGTTCTCTGTCATCGAATGCAAGGAAATAAGATATTTCGATGGATCGGCTCAGAGGCATATATGGTATGCACAAAATAGAACAGCAATAAATTAAATTCACTATAACGGTGTCAAATTGCAATTCAATTCCAAATCTTCTTCCGCCATATCTTTCTTTTATTTTTTTTACACACTAAACTTGTTTTTTTTTCTTTTAAATCAATCGTTTATTTTTTCGCGGGGCCGTGGCGTAAGTGGTTAGTGTGTCGGATCACTACGCATGAGGTTCCAAGTTCGAATCCCAGAAATAACCAAAAAGTTTTTTCACGGTCCCACCTCTCGCGAGCGTCTGACAAACATTCGAGAGAATTGTTGTCACGAAAAAGCTTCTCAAATCGCCGTTCGGATTCGGCATTAAACTGTAGGTCCCTTCCATTCGTGTGAAAAATATAACGCACACAACATGAGTGGTTGCGAGAAGCTAGGTCCTGGCACTTTAAAGAGCTGTTGCGCCAAATATTTGTATTTTTTTCGTTTATTTTTTCACTCTTACACTAAAATAATTTATAGTTCAAATAAACTTAGAGCTACATTATTATAATACCTAAAAGTAACTGACCTGTAGGGTGCTCAATACTTATATTATAATTTTTACAAAACTTATTTTTGTGCTTTATTTTAATCGCCTTTTTTTTTGTTATTTTAAAACATATATATATATATTTTTTTATTTCACTTTAAGGGCAAATGTAATAAAATCTTTAAGAACACATATTTTTTTTTTATAAAATGAATCTAAAGAAACTAAACTTAGAACTAAAACTTAAAATTACCTTACACTAGATCCTGGGCCGGACCCTGATGTGTGATTTCCAACTCGCCACTGGGAAGACCAATCAAACAGCAGTTAAACCAGTAAATCGGCCATTCAGTGGTATGCGAGAATCACACATCAGGATCCGGCCCTGCTTAGCCTAGATGCTAGCCCCAATATCTCCAGTCAAGCCACCAATATCTCCGCCTATTCAACCTTTCGTCGTTACCCGAATCCCGCTCAGGTATGCTTACGCAGTATCTAAAGTCAGCATTTCCTTCTCCTGAGTCTATCGGCTCGTATAGGATACGTTTATCTGTCGCCCTTCTAGCAAAATGGTAAATGATTGGAACGTTCATCGAATCTGACAAGTAGCCATAGGCATCTAGATACAAGAATGCTTCAGGGGGTATGAACCCACCCAACATAGTGCTTCGGAAATACATAGGGTTAGGATAAAATAAGCCCGACACAAGCTCGTTTTCTGTAACGCTCGCTGACCGCGTGAAATGGTTCATCACAAGATCCAGAATGACATTGTCAATTCTGAACACACCGTAAGCATCCAATAGCCTCTTATTAGAAACGTAATGCCGAAAGGCGGAATGTGCGCTTTTATACATACGCATGCGGGCTCGAAGGCATTTTCTTTCAAATAGTCTAAGTTTTCCATATAAGAAGGCCTTATGTTCCACCATACTGGACTCGCATAATTAAAATAAATTGGACGAACGAACGCTTAGTAGCAAATTATCTTTACATCGGCTCTAACATAGTTGGGGTAAAAAAGACGTTTGAGGGACATAAATGCCGCTCTCGCTTTTTGTAACTGCATATTTACGTGCACATTGAAGTACAAAAACTTGTCTAAATGGACACCTAAATACTTCACAACAGTCTTTGACTCGATGCGATGCAAAGACCATTAGAACTCATTATTTGCAAATTTTTCCATATGTGTCTCAAATCTGAATTACCGCGTCTTACTGCGGTGCGGAACAGTATACATAGTTTCGCATTTTGCCTCGTTTATTTTGAGCTTCCACTTTGAGCAAAAAGTTAAAAGTTCTGAAGCTCTGTCTGCATGTCTCGGATTCTCGACCCGCTTGCATACAATATAACATCATCAGCGAACGCTATAGAATCATCTATGTCCCTCAGCATTTCCGAGATGTAGATGTTGAACAGGAGCGGTGCTGTAACTGTGCCTTGTGGCAGACCATTAGTGACTTTAAAAACTTTAGTCGTCGTGTATTGTCCATGTGTCATAACAAATTTCTTCTCGTGCACCATAGATGCAATCATCTTTATTAGATGATGTGGGAATTCATATCGGAGAAGTTTATATAAAAGCCCGTCGACACACTAAACTTGTATGACTACGCTCATCACAAAGAAAAGTGCTATATATAATATTATAAAGGCGCCTAGTGACCAAGAAAAATAGAAGTCGACTGATTTTATGTCAAATCACATTTAAAATTTGCATGTATCATGTAATGACCCGTTAGGTAACGCATATATACATATATACAACTACCGGTAGGGTCTCACCAAAACAATTTCAGAATAAACAATTATTTTTCCTTAAAATATACACGAATTCATAAAAAATTATAAACACCTATATTTCTACTTAAAAGTCATTTTGGGTCACAAAAAGACCCTAAGGTAATAGAAGGGTTAAGGCTTTCACACACAGCCGCGATAGCGATAGCGATCCATCCCAACACATGTATTCAAGTTTGTTCACACACACCAAGTGCGATATTTGGCTTTGCATAATTCTCACCAAAACGCACCTTATGATAAGTTAGGTTAGGTTTATGGCTGGTGTAGGGTCGGAAATTCTCTACCCCACACTCAGGTCAGTATAGACCCATTGTGACACCCATGGTGGAAAAGAAGATAGAAAAGAAAAATCTCTTCCTCGTGAAGAAAAGATAAACGTCTCTGTACGTAGCCTAGTAGAAAGCATATAGAACTTACTGTGCCCGAAAAAACAAACCATCCAGAGGATTTGATAAAGTTTGCCATGTCACTGATCGGACTGTTGGACAATTCTTCTAAATCCATATAGAAATATTGTCCAAGATATCTATTTTTAAGGTGGTAGAAGCTTGGGCAGTGGCAGAGAAAGTGGGTTGTGTCCTCGTGAACCTCCTCATCACACGTAACTTTTTCATGTGGTATCGCGTGGTGTTGTGCCCCGTTATAACGTCTATCCGAGTAGAGAGTGGTTTTCTATCCTTCTGCATGTGTTTAATGGTATTTGCACTGTCAAATCTAGGCCATAGCTTCCTCGTGATGATGCAAGTATCTAGAGAGGACTATCTGTTGTTTGCCTCCGTTAGGGCTTTGTTCCCTTCCTCAAGTTTGAGTGTGCAAGGTGGGATGTACATTGAGGGGTTGGATTGGTCTGAGTTTAGTGCTGAACCTCCTCTAGTCAGTTCGTCAGCTTTCTTATTCCCTGGTATGCCCTCATGTCCAGGGACCCAGCAGGGCTCTACCTTGTGCTGTATTACAAAACCTTGAGCTCTTCTTTACAACACTTCACAAGCTTCGATTTTACTTCTGTAGTTGATATTGCTTTTATCGCAGCCTGGCTCTCGATGAAAAATGTGATATCTTCACATGGTATTGCCCTCATTGCAGTCTCACGGGCCGCTATTGTTACTGCTAGGACCTCCGTCTGGAAAACTCTGCTGTAGTTTGGAAGCCTGGCTGACAAAGAGATACCAAGCGTTTCATAGAAAATGCCTGCGCCGACACCCGTTTCCACTTTGGATCCATCGGTGTATTCGGCTATGGTTCTCTGGTTGGGCGTTCTGCCAGTTTTCCATTCTTTTATGCTCGGGTAGGTGCTTGAAAATGGTTTTGTGAAGTCTAGGTGTGGCGTTGTGTAGTCTGTACTAGGGACATTGCCCAAGTATCTGTGTAGGATCATAGAATGACCCATTGCATTTGGTCTCCACCTATCTGTTTGGCTTAACCTTATGGCACTAATAGCCGGCGATGCTTGTATAAAGATGTCTAGCGGAAACAGGTTGAGGATGGCTTCGAGTCATGCTGTAGGTGTCATTCTCATTGCACTGGTCACGCCAATGCATGCTAGTCTTTGTACTTTTGTGATAGCAGTTAGGTTACAAAGCTGCTATAAGTTATTATGGGCCTTACTATAGCTGTATACATCCATAAGATGATTTTGGGGTTCGGTCCCCAAGTTTTTCCGAAAATTTTGTTACACGAGTACAAAGCTTACGTGGCTTTTTTGACTCTATCGTTAATGTTCAGTCTCCAATTCAGTTTTCTATCGAGCACTAGCCCGAAGATTCTCGCACTGCTTGAGATACTTACCCCTTACAGAAGGTGTTATGTACGAACTGTGAATTATTCTTTTTTCAGTGAATAGCACAAATTCCGTTTTCTGTCGATTGACCTCTAATCCAGATTTCTGCGTCCAGGAGTCAATGGATCTTAGTGCCCCTTTGATTTGCTCGCTCAGCGTCGGGAGTAATTTTCCTGTTGCCAGCAGCATGACGTCGTCCGCGTAAGCTATGGTTTTGACGCCGCTATTTCTGAGTTTTAGAAGAACTTCGTTTAGGTCAGTTACCCACAGCAGTCGGGATATAACCCCTCCTTGAGGTGTACCTCTTGAGGCGTAGGCTTCCAACTTTATTCCTCCGAGCTCTTCTTTAATATGTCTTTCTTCTAGCATATTGACGATCCACCTTATCAGGGAGTTGTGAATATTGAGATTCCTTAAGGTTTTATGAACCGCATCTATTCTGAGATTGTTAAAGGCTCCTTCATTGTCTAAGAAAGCGGCCAGTGTGTATTCTTTCCCTTTCAATGATTTTTCTTCCACACAGTGCAGCGCTGTCTCTACGCTTTTACCTTTCAAATTAACGTGCTGCACCGGGGATAGATCGCCAGGGCGTAGTTTGCTGCGAATGTGTTTTGTCAGCTAATCTTGCGGTATAGTTCTTTGAGTACCGGGATCATCGTGGCTACGGTTTTCTGGTTTTCATGATCGGGATAATCCTGTCGGGTCCTGGGGATTTAAAGGGAGAGAACGATCTAATTGTCCACTCGATTCTTTCTTCCTTAACTAAATCCGTCGGAACATCCGCCAATGCTACTATTAGTCCCGATGGTATTGTCTAGAAGGGTCGTACAGCCTGGGAAGGGCGTTCTTAGCAGAGAGGTCAGTGATTCCGAACAGGACTCGGTCCATCTTCTGTCGGGCTCTTTGAGGGATCCTAGGGTTTTTGGTTCTCTTGATAGGATTTTCCTCAGTCTCGCGGATTCTGCCGTACCTTTGATCACGTTACAGAAGTGTTGCTGTTGTTGTTGAATGACGTTTAGCTTTCTGTGTTTTATTTTTGAAATTCCTCCGCCTGGACTTATATTGTTCCCAATCTGCGTCTAGTCTAGTTCTTTTGGCTACATTTAGAAGGTGTCTGGTTACATTTCTAATGTTAGCTAGTTCCTTCGACCACCATGGTAGCGATTTTTTAGCTCTTCTTTTAGTTTCTGGACAAGCTTTGACAAAGGCCTCGTTGAAGATGGCTATTATATCCTCAGCCTTGCGATCGATATCTGCAGGTCCTAGCCAATTACATTTCTGCAGGATTACGGCACTTTTCTTCACCTCGTTGCTAAAGGGATCACAGTTCGTTTTTCTGGGGTTTCTGTATGGTTTAGGTGATTCATAGTTGCTACTCATGAGAAATTCAATAATTTTGTAGTCAGAGTAGGATTCTTACCCCACCACATTCGATTTGTCAATAAATAAAGTTCTCGGGTTACTGGCTAAAGTTATTTCTATGACTTCTTGCCTGTTCTTAACTACACATGTTGGTTCATTGCCTCTATTTGCTACAATTAGGTTATTTTCAATTAAAAACTCAAACAAAGACTCACCGCATATGTTGGTGTCGCTGCTTCCTCATTGAGTGTGGTGTGAGTTTGCGTCACACCCCAGCAGCAGATCGTATCTTTCCTGTTCCGCTTTTTGTACAAGCGAGCAGGTTAGTATGGACGGCGGCCCGTCTTCGGCGTCAAACGGCATATAAACGGTTGATATAATCAGTGGGGAAAGACCCCTCCGTTCAAGCCCTACTACTGTTTGATCCACGTTGCTGTAGGTAGTTAAAAGAAAAAGGTTAAACTGTTTCCTAGCTACAATACAGGTTCTTATCTTACGTTCCGCGCTTTGCGGTCCTACGCTGTACGTTGTAAGGTCTTTATGACCTAGCCCACTTATTTTCCCACGGGAGATCCATGGCTCTTATATAAGCCCAATATCTATATTTATATCTCCCATGCGATAGACAAGGTTAGCGCTAGGTGCTATGCTGTGGTGAAGGTTAATTTGTGCAATCTTCATAATTTTTTTTCCCTTTCACCCGCCTTCATTCTTTTCCTTTCTTCCACCACTAAATGCCTAATCTTGCATCGGGTGATTCCAATGCGAACCTTATAATTATACCTCTTTAGGATGGACATCGACTTGTGCTTGAGCAAGACCACGATCTCAGTTCCGATGTCCGTATGCGCACCAACTTCTAGCACCTCCCAGTTCTCGCTATATAGCTCTGGGTTAAGGTGTTGGAGATTTATCTCGAGCCTTTCTCTCGGAATGTGTGGGCCCGGAATTAAAATTCGTCCTTTAGGCCTAGTGAACTCAAGCAGGTCCTTCTTGTGGACGAGTCGCAGGTCGGCAATTGCCCATGGAGCTTGCATGCTGGTTACAAAGGCCTTAAGCCAATTTAGTGTCGATTCGTTATCACACGACAAAACCTTGAAACCCTTTGAAGGTGGTGAACTGCTCAAAGAAGGGGATAGTTCCCTGGTTTGTGACAATAGCATCATTTACTCCATCGAGTATGCGCAGTTCCACCAGCCTCCATTGGTCTCCTGATAACCTGCGGTAAGGGTTGCAGAAATCAATGATCGCCACCTGAAGATGAACCTTTACTGCTTTAGCTGCTATCTTGGCATTTTTTGCTAATTCTTCGTGATGGTGGCGATGTCGTGTCGTCGTCTCATCTTACCTGTCGCCAGGTTCTCGACGTAGTGGCAGCAACCCGGGTCGAAAGCTGTCAATTATTATTATTATCGACATAGTGCAACGATTTTGCAGGTTGAACAAACGGAGACACGCGCTGGTGCCAAAACTGGGGCACAACATTTCCTCCCCCCTTGGAAAAAGTTTCGACTAGATCTGGAGACAAATGCTTGTCGAATCTTTAATGGTGATATAATTAATTAAATTTACATATTTTGTTTTTCAGTGAATAAATAATTTCTTTACAAAAATTCTATTATCTAATGTTTAAATTAATCATAGTTAAACTGCTATATTATTTTCTTATTTACAAAAATAGTACACACACACATAAAATTGTGACGAATGAAAGTTCATTACAAAAGAAAAGAGAACAGTACAGTTTTATTTTGTTTAAAAGTTCTTAATCTTGTTCGTCTTAAACCGTGAGTATTCTTCTTTTTTTTTTGGGTTTGGATAAATTTAGTTTATTTAGGATTAATGTATTATCAGTTATGCAAAAATATATATGTTGTTCTTTATTCAACTTTTTTTTATGGAAACATTTAACGTGAAAATTTGTTATAATACTATTACTATTACTATATTTTTTTTTTCAATGTATTGTACTGTCCTGGTATCATTTGTTTTAAACGCGGGCAGAGGTCACGGCGAATCTTGCTGAGCTGCTTCTTGGTGGTGTCGCAGGAGCTCGTTCTTTTCTTCGCAGTTCAAACTGCTCGACTGGAGGGTTGGGATCCTCGACATCGACATGCTGCATGGTGCGAACGCCTCTTCTAGCCCTCAGGAATCTCAGCAGAGTAATGACAGCAATGACCGCTATTGCCATGGTACCCACTGATATCATTGAGTACCGATGAACTGACAGTTCCCAGCCTTGATCAGAAATTGTCCTGTCTGCATCCAATCTGTCCCAGTCTTGCTGGAGCTCTTGTAAAGACCTTTTCCCATCCATCAAGTCTCTGTCGATGCTTTTGTGGTTGCCGACTTTAATGGTGAGTGGTCTTGGTGTGGCCGAAGGCTTGAGCTTTCTGGATGCCATTTTCAGAGCGTCGACCAATCCTGAATGGTTTACCACTGGTTGTTTTAGTTCAGCGGTGACTTCAAAGTGTTGTTGGTAGGCGAACTTTATTTCCTTCGTGCTGGCTTCGCAAGGTTGCGTCATTTTAAATACTCCTGGGCCTTCCAATGTAGCGGTATAGCGAGCCCCATTGCAATTTATGTTCAGGACCAATGGGTTTTTTAAACTAAACAGCCATTGGTTTGCTGACGTCATTTTTAAGAGGACGCCATCGTTGATTGGGACTGCTACATACTGACAGGAAACGGCTGTGGTGGCAGAATGCTGAAGAAGCTCGACCAAACACTGTTAGGACCCTGAGGTTAGTATTGGGCCCTCGTAACTGCAGACTTGAATCGTAGACTCCGCTTTTGCGTAGGATGCTGTTGTGCATTGCGAATGCACTTGGTGGTTTAGCATTACGAAAAACGCGTGGTTCTCAGACTCAGCGATGTATTCATATTTGGTATTGATTACCAAGTCCCACTGCTCGTTGAAGGTGGTTGGTAACGGATATACCTTGTGAATCTCGCAGCGTAAGGGTTCCGGCAAGGGGATGGTGATTTTGATCAGCAGACTTCCTTCGTTCGGGAACACCGATGTTTTGGCTGCTTGATGAAGGACAAATAGGTCTTCAAAAATTGGTCTTCCCTTCGATACCATCGTGTGTAGGACGTCCGTGATGTTGTCTACGTCCAGTATGAATGGATGGAGTTTGGATTGGTACAGGTCATTAAGGATTGAAAGCTCAATAGACTGTCTGTTCTGGATCTCTGCCACTTTGGACGTGATAGTTGACGCCAATTCGTTTACGTCACTTCTCATTTTCAGCAGAGAGACCTCCTTATTTGTTGAGATGCTGAAGTTGACGAATGAGTCGCTCAGTTGTTTTATGCCTTCCGCTATGCTGTCCACTTCGACGGCCAACTGCTGAATGGGTTTGGTCAGCTTGTCAAAATTCGCTCCCATTACTGATATTTGCCGTCGCATCAGTTGGAAAGAGTACTTATTCTTTTTGTGTAGAAACTCCAGCTGGTGGTAGACTTTACGAGCGTCATCGCTGTCCATCGTACCGAATGCCCATTTGGAGAATTGGCCGATAAATTCCAACGCTCTTTTTTGTCGATGGAGTTGGAAGGTATGCCTCATGCGAATGCCGTTTTGTCGAAGATTGGCGAGGTTTACTGCAGTTTCCTGAACCATTACGTGGCAGTGGTTTTGGAAATCGTCATCAGGGATGCTTTGACACATTTTTTCGATATGCCTGTCGCAAGCCTCTGCGAGTCCCAGCACGGTTGTGTAGTCCATCGGTGTGAACTTTGTCAGCACGGTCCAGCTATCCTTGTAGAAAACGGCTTTTCCTATCATCTCGAACAGCACAGGCGTATCCTTTAACGGGTGGACTTCAAACGGTGCCTCAGCGTAGCTTTGCGCTAATAATAATTGAGGAAGATTGAGACATGGCGGTGTCGGCTGACAATGGGGATGGTTAAGCGATGATAGTGTCGGGCAAGCAAGCAGTGGGGGTGTTGTTTGAAGGGTACGGTTAGCGATGCAGGTACGTACGTCATATTGATGGTGGTGATAATCTCTGCAGCACCCTCTTTTACTTTCAGGAGGGGGGTTAGACATCGGTTGTAGCGTTGGGTGTAATGTTCGTCGGTAGGCGATAACGTGCTGGCAGTCAGGTTCGTAACAATATCATCTCATCATTTAGATTTGCTCTGCTGTAAAGATTACCTCTAAAAACGTGGAGGAGGTTATTTTCAAGCTGAACTGGGTAAGGCGATTCGACTCTTAACACTGGTCTGATCTCCTAGCCAGGCAGGTATCCAGGGAAATTATAGAGCTGGCGTTTCTGCTAGAAAATGTTTAGAAGCCGCCTTAATCCATAACCTTCTATAGACAGTTTTTAGTCAGCTCATAGACGTAAAATGGCTGAGGTGCTATAACACTTCCGCAGTACTAAAGATACTGGCACGAATTGAGCTCATTGCGGCATTTGAAAAGCTTGTTAGAGGAAACAAAAGAGGACACTGTTAAATATATGTACATACATATGTATGCTCAGGCTAAAGATGATGATAACTTTAGTGGGTCTCAACATTGGGCTTATGTCCTTCAACAAGCATCTTAAAACCGTTCGTATAAGAGGTTCGTGTCTATGTCAGTGCTGTCTGAAGGAAGACGAAACTAGTTTATATTTTATCTCTGAATGTCCGTCCTTCGGTCGAATTAGTATATTTGCCATAGGCAAAGACTAGCTACAAAGAAATGGCCAGGCTTACAGCGCTGGTTCGGGGGCTTATTGGAGTACAATGAATCATTCGGTCTTTGTTTTAATCATACTCGGATGACCCTGTGAAAAAAAACGGGTGCTAGTACCCAATGTGATCATTAGAATCAGCGGTAAACGAGTATAAGTTGCGATAGGTTCTAGAAAATGAAACCCATTCGGGAGGGGAGTGATATTTTTTTCCATTCCTATTCGAATGGTCAATCTGATTTTATAGCGACCTCTCCGATGAAGCACAGAACTAAGCCAGGATTCATGTATTAGTCTCTCAATCCTAGGACTACCAACACAAACAAATTCAATGCCTGAATTCTTTGCAGTCTCCCGTCTACTTACTTCATCTCTTTACGACCACCACTTTTCTTCTTGAACTATGAATTCCTATTAATAAAAACGTCCAAATTATTCAATATTTCCCCAGCATCTCTCTCAATCCCTCACAGAATGAATTCATGATATGTGAGCAAAAATTCAAAAAGCCTATCTCCTCCTGGTCTACTAGGCTTTATGAAAAAACCACATAACCATGTAACGAAAAGTGACTTGGATCCGATACAATTTCATTTGCATCAGTCTCATGAATGCATACGATGGCATTAAGAACCATTCTACACCATTTTCTGCATCGTGCAGCCAAGAAAAATAACCGACTTCTCAATAAACAGAAGCACCGACCGGACTACACTGCAACAGGAAACAACAACAAAAAAAAAAAAAACTGAACGACCTCGAAGAAAAGAACAACATTGTCCCAGATTTCCCCGAAGGATATGAATGCATACTTTGCAAGTTTCCCGTTTATGCAGCAACACTAGACAGTAGAACATCCTGCCGCTTGTATATTCAAATTCAATTTTTGTTAGTTTTATTTAAACATTCTGCTTAGGTGTGTATGTATGCAAATGCACTTGTAGCACAATGCTACCGTATTACAATTCCTTAAGGATTTTGAATGTCTTTCAGTGAAACTGAATGTAGCTTCTTCTTCATGTGTCTACCTATTCCCAGGACATGTAATCATGGATGCGGTGTACAGAGCGCCTCCCGAGGACTTTGTTCAAGGGTACAGATTGTCGATGTCGGAATCGGTATATGGTACGAGTATTCCCTGTTGTGAAACGCTCTCTTTAACATTTAAGATGCAAACACACTGGCAGTCGACCAAGGGTCTATGTCTTGCAAAGAAATTGTTCTAAATTACCATGAAAAAGTGTTAAGGTATTCAGTGAGGTCTTTATGTTTTACTTGGACCATCTCAAGAATTAACTGTTATGGTGTTATAAAAAGAATTTCAGATGGAGAGCAAAACCGAAACACTAGTTGACCGAAGGATTGTAAATCTTCTTAGGCAGCGTCAATGCAAGGTTTTACTGAGGGTTTCAGGTTTGGTTGCAAATAAAGTTGAGCTCTCGAGTAAATCATTGACTTCTTCGCTGCTCTTACACGTAATGGTTATATGTTTGGCCTTCTAGTCTTTTGCTGGAGTGTTGGTTCAAATTAATTTGAAAGGAAAACACTTCTACCAAAAGAAGATTGGAAAATTTTTAAGGATAGTAGCAAAGATTTTTAAAGATGAGCAAAGACCTTCTATCAATTGACGTCATGTGCAGAAAACTGGCTACGTGCTCAACATTAAAAATAAGAGACTCTAAACAGTGAAGTGAAGATAGTGCCGAATAAATCAGGATCCTTTCGATGCACCGTCATCTTCCTAGTATCACCTACCATTTGCCAGCCGAACTATGATGCATCTCGATGTCATACAAAACGTAGCGCTGTTAATTTTTAAGGATGGGTCCAATACCAAGGAGAAACTTAGTCCCGAATCTTGTTAAAATACTTCGACATTCACCTCTCCTTTAACCTTTAGAGCCACTGTTGATTGGATGGCTGTTAATATTGAATCGCAGACGGATACCACCATACAAGCATAAATCGATTGTATCATCCCAGGGAATTGCAGAGCTGAGAAACTCGCTTGGCAAAGTTATTCCGCTTGCAACATAGACTTAATCGACATTGTAGCAGCCTTGTTTTTTAATTTGCTATGTACCTCATCCATGTCGATTGTGGTGAACCCGGCGAACCGTCGATGAACGCAACTAGATGAATGCAATACCGCTAGTCTACTTTGGCTAATACTGGATCAGAAAAGTTTTTCTTCTGAAACATAAGAGAAAAACCCTATCTAAGCTAATCTATGTCACCACCAGACTGAGTACCATTAGTAGGTACACTAAAGGCAGGATATTCCCTATAATGGTTTCTGCAGCAGCTGCAAAGATGAAGAAGAGGGTTCGAACATTTTAACAAGATCCTCTGATTCTTTTTTTGAGAAACTTTTTTTTTTGCGGAAATGTGCCTGCTTTGCAGGCGAATCAGTAAAAATGCAGTAATGTGGGAGGGTTATGATCCCTTGTTTTCAATTCATAACCTCGTCGAAATACGAAGAAGAAGATGAAGCATTGAAAATGCCGATTTTAGATATGAAGTGTTAGTTAGTAGGTGCAAGTAAGAATAGGTTTCTTTACTTTTTTGTCGCTCAAATGGGGAACTCAGACACAACTTTTTTTTTTTTTTTGTTCCCGAGGGTAGGTGAAAAATCTTCCATAGACACTATAAGAATAGCAAACGCGTGCTCATAGAAGTGTCAGATTCTTACTGACTAAAAAAACACCACTCTTCGATATAGATTTGTTAAATATCGCAACTAAGTAATAACTTATCAAGAATTTTTCTATCACGAAATAAAAGCGTTTGGCAGGTTACTTTCCACTGAAAGATCCTGCATGTTCCGCAATCTGGACGCGGTTAATCTTTATCTCGCCAAGTCGAAAGGTTTCGTCCTTCGTAGTCGGCGCAATAAATTGCTCTCATCCTAAATTTGTAGAACTGTATTGTTGACATGTCCGATTAGTCGGTTTCTATGCTTTCTCGCGAAGCTTCTAGTTTCAGCTTCGATTGTCGGAATTCCGAGATCCCTATGGATATCGTCGTTTCTACTATACCACGGTGTTTGGACAATTTCTCTTAGCATTTTATTTTGAAAAGCTTGTAAAATATTTGCATTTGTTTTCTTGGTACAACCCCAAAGTTGTATATCATAGGTCTACACCGGCTTTAGCACTTGCTTGTATAAAAGCTGTTTGTTCTCAGTACTGAGCTGGGAATGTTTTCCGAGTAACCAGTACATTGCTCTATATTTGATTTCAAGTTCTTTACGTTTCATTTTCACGTGCGAATTCCATTTCAGCCTTGCGTCGAGTGTCATTCCCAGGTATTTGGCCTCGTTTGCAAAAGGGGGCGCCGTGGCGTAAGTGGTTAGTGTATCGGATCACTACGCATGAGGTTCCAAGTTCGAATCCCAGAAAACACCAAAAAGCTTTTTCACGATCCCACCTCTCGCGAGCGTCTGACAAACATCCGAGAGTATTGTTGTCACGAAAAAGCTTCTCAAATCGCCGTTCGGATACGGCACTAAACTGTAGGTCCCTTCCATTCGTGTGAAAAATATAACGCACACAACATAAGTGGTTGCGAGAAGCTAGGCCCTGGCACTTTCAAGAGCTGTTGCGCCAAATATTTGTATTTTTTTTTGCAAAAGGTATTCGGGCCGAGCTTAGGAAATTTGGCAAGTCATTAGTTTTCTTGGAAAGACATCTGAGCAGCACAAAATTTACAACTCAATACAGAGAAAACGAAAGTAATGGTAATCGGTAGAAAAGAAAAAATCATTGAGGTAGCAGTTGATGGAGTTAATTTAGAACAAGTTTCAAACTACACATATTTGGGTAGCATTTTAAATAGCAATGGTGATATAGAAATGGAACTAAGGGCGAAAATCAAAATGGCAAACCGAATTTTCGCAGTCCTGCAGAAGAAATTTATAGAACACAAGGAGATCAGTGGAAGCACAAAAATTTCGATCTACAAAACAATGTATCTTCCCACCTTATTACACGGAGCAGAAAACTGGGTTCTTACAGAGAGGCAAACTTCAAGCATCCAAGCAATGGAAATGAATAGACAGAAGGAGAAACGAAGATATCCGAAATGAGTTAAAAATAGAATCAGCCAGAAGAATAGTGGAGAACAAAAAATTAAGATGGTTTGGCCACCTCGTAAGAATGAAAGAAGACAGACAAGTGAAAAGAATTTGGGAGGTGAGAGCAGCAGGGAAAAACAGGAGAGGAAGACCCAAAACATCGTGGAACAGGACGCTGGAAACTATTTTAGAAGCAGCGGGACAAACGTGGAACTCGGGCAAGACGATAGCAAGAGACAGATCCAACTGGAAGAAATTTGTGAACGAGAGAAAGACGGAAGACAGGAGAAACCTCGACACCCTAGGGTAAAAGAGGAGCGGATTATGTATGTATGTATGTAGTTTTCTTGTAAGTGAAATTCAAGTGAACAGATTTAGATTCATTGAGGGCGATCCGCCAGTCCCTCCTCCATTCATTTACATTATTCAGTGCGTTTTGCATTCGTTTCTTCGATTGTTTTACCTGCTGCTAGGATAGCGGTGTCATCGGCAAATGTATCAAGGATAGTGCCACCTTCGTTTGGTATATCACGAGTATATAACAAATAGAGAAGCGGCCCAAGAACGCTTCCATGCGGTACGGCGGCCGAAATTTCTTTGAGCTCGGGGTATTCGACTCCATGTCTAACACGAAAGAGTCTGTTCCCGAAATATGATTCTAGAATATCGTATAAGCATACAGAGAGAACTTGCCGTAGTTTGGATTTCAAGCCATCATGCCACACCTTATCAAAGGCTTGCGAGACGTCAAGAAATACGCTTGAGCAAATCTGTTTTTCTTCAAGTGCTTTCTCGATTACGTCAGTAATTCTATGCACCTGGTCAATCGTCGAATTCTTGCTTCTGAAGCCAAACTGGTGGTCAGGGATAAGATTATTTTCTTCTATAACCGGTTGGAGACGCCTTAGTAATATCCTCTCAAAAATGTTGGATATGATTGGAAGAAGAAAAATCGGTCTATACGATCTTACCTCATTTGGCGGTTTTCCTGGTTTTAAAACCATTATGACTTCCGCAACTTTCCATTGGCTCGGCACGTGTCTTTATCTGAGTGCAGCATTTACAATATGGAGAAGCTTAATCAATGCTTTTCTGGGTAAAACTTTGAAAATTTCTCCGGTAATCAAATCATAACCAGGAGATTTCTTAGGTTTTAGAATCTCGATCTCATGTTTGAGTTCCCTTAGCGTTGCACTTGAGAGCATCAAATTGTCAGATGGTAAATCCACCCTATTGCGGTTATCATAAACCAATTGACCAACGTACGGTTTAAATGTTTCTTCCAGGTGCGCCGCAAAGACGTCCGCTTTTTCTTTATCTTCCCTCGCCCATTCATTTTGATTTAATTTGATTGGCGGCGCAGCGACTTTTGGGCCTTTTGGTGCCTTTTACAGTTTTCCAAAGTGAATTGGAATCTTTTTTCACTGTTAAACTTTCAAGGTAAGAGCCTATTGCACGGTTCTTAAAATCCTTAATAGTCTTCTTCAACAAATTGCACAGACGATTCAAGTTTGCTTTATGCTGCGGAGCACGACTCTGTTGCCATTTTTTACGCGCTTATCGCAAACCGTATCTGTCCGGCGTTTTCCTTGGATTGGGCGTGTTATTCCAAGAGGCGATCTGTACGATCTCAACGAAGCGATTAACTTCAACCTCAAGTTCATAGGGTGTCGTAAGTGAAACGCTCAGTTCAACATTATCTTCAATTGCGTTCCTCGACCAGTTAATCTCGCCGGCTCTAGGTTATAGACTAGCTTTTCGCTGATTGTTAAAATAACCGGGGAATGATCAGACGGCAGATCAAAGCAGTCTTCGACTTTTATGTGGTTGGTAGATATTCCTTTCACAACGAAAAAATTTATCAGGTCAGGCATTTTCGAAGTATCAGTTGGCCAGTAAGTTGGTTTACCCGTCGAATGGAAATCACAACTGTACTCTATACCTGCCCCATAGAGCATTCTATCTTGAGCCCCAGAACGTATGTTTCGCATTAAAGTCGCCGCCGATGATAGAATTAGGTTTCAGCGATTCAAACAAGTTAGTAAAATCAGATTTTCCAAGCGCGGAACGCGGTGGGCAGTAGATAGATGAGATTTTAAGAATACGCTGACTTTTTTTTAACTCGAATCGTGCACAGTTGCGAAGTTTCAAGTTCTATCTTTAGGTCTTCGGATTGTTCGATGCAGTCTTTAATAAACAAGGATGATTCGCCTCTCGCTTTTCCCGTAGGGTGACAAACGTGGTAATCTTTATAGCCTTCAGAAATCAAGCAAATTTCAATACCTTTTTCACGCATAAATATTTCCAATTCGTCGAGTTTTTTGCAAAAGTCCGTTTGCATTCCAAGTACATATTTTTAACATTCGTTTGTCATTCATATTCTAGTTGAAGTACGCGTTTTCTGAAAATTATTTTCAAGCTTAACCAGCCTATCGAGAATAATTTTATTTATTTTGCTTTGCTCTTCAAATTTCTCGAGAATAACCGACAAAACATCAGAGATAGAGTCCGTCGAAATTTCAACGTTTTTTGGTTTTTCGGATGCCGCGGCCTGAGCGTAAGTCTGCACTCCTGCTGTCCGAGGGCTATTACCTGGCGGCTTTTTCGATGTTAACTTTTCAGTACCGTTACTTTTAAGAACAGAGGTCGAGGAATTTTCTGCTGTCACTCTTTCCCTTTTGTGCTCTGAACCCGGTAGTTTTAGTTTGGCTAGTTTCTCCTGTGCATTCTTACGCTTTGGCTTAGTTTGTGGTTTAGATTTTGCAAGGGGCTTAAGGAGCACATCTCTCCGTTTTTGCAACTCCTTAGCTACTTCACAGCTTTTATAATTTGCCGGGTGCTTTTCCTCAGACACAACTGGTCCATTGTACTACCATAGAACAAAAACCATAATTTACGCATTTTATTGGAATTATTGGCGATAGCTAAGTGGCCTGTCAGGACGCCAATAAGTTATCTGCAGTCTTTTCCGTTAAGAAACAGCAAGAATACCTCTGATTTCCTGCAGACTTTGTGAAGCATTCATTTAGTCAACCTGCAATCTGGAGATACATTCCATACAATTATGTTAATGAGAAACCTAATCATCAATGCCCTAACCAAGGACGTAGGAAGACCCAACGCATATTCTGGTTCTGAGGAAACCCCCTCTAAGCCTTGGCTAGCAATCTCATCAGAGATCTCGTTCTCCAAGATCCCAGTGTGAATTCAGCCTAACGACCGAGTTCAACAAGTTTTTTTACGTTCACGAACTATTCTGGAAGTGGTTAGAGGGTTGCGCAAAGCCTTAAGCAAAGTCACTACAGACATAAATGTTGCGATCCCTTCCAACTTTTGCTTCCAATATACGAGTGTTCATGGCCATTAGGATTACAGATATTCGACTAACGAGAATAAAGCTTAACCCTAGAAAGATAACCTTATTTTATAGTACTGAAAAGATAAACATGCGCCCGAGAGGCGCACAATTTTAAAAAACGATTTATCTTACAAATTTAAATGCTTATTCTTTTTTTTATAAATTCAATGAATTGTTACATTATTAATAAGTAAATAAAACACAAATTTATATCATAATTTTTAATTTATAAGAAAGTTATGTAGGATTTTATACGCGCGTCGTTAACAGATGACAGCAACATATCTGTGTCGCGTGCGCCTCCGAGGCGCGCGTTATATTTCTAGGGTTAATGTTTTTGTCTTCTACTCAAACACCAGCACTAGGGTTTCGACTGGTTTTTGAGTCTTCATCTTATTTGGCGTGATTATGATTTGAAAACTTCACTTCACTGTATTTCTACTAATTCGCTTTAGGGCTTCGTCTGTTTGAGCTCAGAAAATATCAGCAGGCCTCTCGATGCTATATCAATGAGACAAGGGTTGGAGGATAAATGTCGTGCAAGTTCATCAAAACCCCATTGTGCATTATACCTGAAAAACGGTAGATTGCTTTACTAAAACGGTGGATTGCTTTAATAGTGCTTCTCATAATATAAGTATCAAGAGGAGGTAAGTTCAGCTCGTAAGCGCAGACAATCACTAAGTTTGGTCCGACAGAAGGTACGACAGCTTCATCCTGAGTGAAGACGTTAAACTATTGAGAGTGTTCAATAGAAAGTCAACCACCATCCACCTCAGCATTGAAGACAGAACGTCACCTTGCTGACAGTCCCTGTTTAGCCCTGACATTATGTACAATCCACAACCAAAGTTCTGTTCATACTTATTGCTAGTATTGTGTGTATTCAATTCCTGCAACTAGATAGCGAAGCGCAATCTCGCAGTCTGCGCTCTCCATGCTTTTCAGCAACAAGAAAACATGTCTTATAGGTCTGAAATTCTTGCGAGTGGGTTGTCCTTCTTACCAATTTTTGGTATAAAAGTAATTTTACCTGTTGGCCAAGACTTAGGAATACGTATGCAAGTGGCAAGCCCACAATGAAATTTTTTTTCAATTACAACCAGTTGAGTCATAGTTGGATATATTCCTTCAGTACCAGGCGACTATCGTGATAGTACGAGTATGTATCTAACGTCCCTTCTTAATTTCATATGAAAATTAGGGCAGATTTAGCTCAGCTTGTGCGACAGCTGTACTATTTAGAATATCACCAAGAAGCTAATAGGTGATGCAGACACGGTACTCTGCTGGCTTCAACGAACGTCAGTTCAAACGATAGAAGGAGCATCTCACTATGGTTTTAAAACGAGTATTCGCCATCGATATGCAAACAAACTAGACTGAGTTTCCCGATGTACCGATTTCCTGGATACGCAGCAGGAACTGGGGCGGCCCATTTCTCTAATAGGAACTCTCGGCTATGCGTAAAGTTAGCAGCAGGTTCGTTTGATGTTTCAACTCGTCTATACTTGCCATTTGATAATGGTAAAGTACACGCTTCAACAACGTTGGCAAATTATAAAAAAAATTTATCAAATTTCCTGTTCGGTTGCCGCAACTTTACGTGTACTAACGCCGCCAAATCGTTTCCAGCGATGAAACCCATTTCTGGATCAACGGCTTTGTTAATAAGCAAAACTGTCGCAAGTCAGCAACCGAAGCCACTCACGAAATACAATTACACACACATACAAAAATTGACTGTTCGTGCGGGTTTCATGCTGGATTTTTTTTTTTTTTTTTTGTCGGGATAGGAAACACTCGACTGGAGCACTCAGATACAACTGGTCCATTGTACTGCCAGAGAGCAAACCCTGATTTACCATTTTTTTGGAATTTCCTTGACTTTCTAAGAAAGCCAAGCAAGCACTTCAGTAATGAGGAGCTTACAGTACCAGCACTCACCACATCCGCACCGAAGATCTGCCACCTGATACGAGCAAAGGCCGGACACTCACAGAGATAATGTTCCGCAGTGCCGTCGCTCTCTCCACAAGCGTCGCAGATTGTAGTGTCACTTAAGCCTAACACGTTAAGTTGCTTGGCAAAAGCGAAGTGGCGTGTCAAGACTCCGATAAGTTGTCGACAGTCTTTTCTGCTGAGAGACGGCAAGAATGCCGCGGATTTCTTACAGACGTCCGGGAGCATGCGTTTAGTCTACCTGCATCCTGGAGAGTCATGCCACACACAATTGTGCTCGTGAGAGACCAAATCGTGAATGGAAGCCCTAACCGAGGACGCTGGGAGACCCAACGCGTGCTCGGGACCTGAGAAAACCTCCTCTGAGCCTTGTCTATCAATCTCATCGGAGATCTCGTTCCCCAAGATCCATCCCAGTGTGCCCTGGGACCCAGATAAGAGACAGAGAATTCAGCCTTGCGACCGAGTTCAAAGAGTTTTTAGTTTCACGAACTATTTTGGAAGTGGTTAAAGGGTTAAGCAAGGCCTAAAGCGCAGCCTGACTGTCACTACAGACGCAAATGCTACGTCCCTTCCACCTGTTCTTCACAACATAGATAGTTCATGGCCATTAGGATTGCATAAGTTTCCGCTTGGAAAACAGACGCATGTTTGCCTAACAAAAAGTGAAGTGTAATGTTGTCAACTTCCATGAAGACCTCAGCGGCAGACCCTTGACTGATTTTGGAATCATCCGTGAAAATACGACTACATTCCTTTCCCGGCTCAGACTCTGACCGAAGCCAGTCCTGGACACAAGGAAAGTCGACTCTGAATTTGCGCATCAGCTAGAGTTCTGGTGTCATTGCATCAGACGGCATATCCATAAGACAGGAGTCGTAAGATAAGTGTCGCGCAAGTTCATCAAAGTTCCAGTGTGGAGTATACCAAAAACCGCCCCGCCTAAGACGATGGATGGCTTTGATAGTGCAACCCATGATATAAGTATCGAGGGGAGGTAAGTTCAGCAAAGCGCCTAGAGCAGAGCCAGGCATACTCGCGAAAGCTGAGACAAGCCGTTCTTTGGAGTTTCGCACAAAAAGCAACCACATATTTACGCGAGAGCCCCTTCCACCAAACAACCGACGCATATGCGAGGAATGGTCTTATCATAGCCGTATACATCCAGAGAACCTTATTCGGTGACAAGCCCCAAGTCTTGCCAAAAGCACCCTTACACTGCCAGAAGACTGAGAGCGCCTTGGATGTTTTCGACTCAACGTGTTTAGACGAATGAAGTTTCTTATCTTAAATCACTCCCAGACATTTGGCTTCATTGGAAATGCGAATGGTGACGCATTTTACCACTGGCTGAGTCAGACCGGTCAAAATCCTCCTTCTCGTAAAAAGAACAACCTCAGTTTTAAGAAGATTCACCGAAGCCCACTCCTAGTACACCATTCATCGATCATGTCCAGC
The DNA here is from genome assembly GCA_945910035.1 of Brachypalpus laphriformis. Taxonomy (NCBI): domain Eukaryota; kingdom Metazoa; phylum Arthropoda; class Insecta; order Diptera; family Syrphidae; genus Brachypalpus; species Brachypalpus laphriformis. The sequence goes on from OX246754.1 coordinate 289,050,535, forward strand.
GCCGCCTGCGCGTTAGCACAGACCGTCGCCAAGCATGGCCCGACAGAAGTACGGCGACATCATCCGCATATGCCTGAGCGTAGACATTAGAACTATTTAGAGAACAGAGAGTCAACCACCATGCACCATAACAATGGAGACAGAACGCCACCTTGCGGACAGCCCCTGTTTACCCCTGTTATAACATATTGGCCACAATCCGCATCCACTACCAAAGTTCCATTCATTAGCATTGCTTTAATCCACAACACTAATGTTTCATCTACCCCGTGTTGTCTGGCAGAGTCGCACATGCAGTCAAAAGTCGCATTGTCAAAAGCACCCTCAATGTCGATGAAGATACCCATCGCATATTCTCTCCTATCAAGCACGCATTCAATTCTGGCCACTAGATTTTGAAGTGCGGTCTCACAGGATTTCCCATGCTGATAGGCATGCTGCATCTCCAATTTTCGGTATGAAAGCTACTTTGACTGTCCACCAAGGTGTAGGAATATATGCCAGTGCCAGAACAGCGATGAAAATTCTTTTCAGTGTTGGCAGCAACTGGTCTATACCCTCCTGCAGCATAGCTGGATATATTCCATCGGTGCCAGGCGATTTAAAACCATCAAAAGATGCCACAGCATATTTGATGGCCTCAACTGTTACCACGGCTGATGCAGTACACCACCTGCGCCGAGTTTTCTGACTTAGATCAAGCTCAGTCTGGGTAAGCGGGCCAAGCTGCGACCTAGTGATTATCTGATTGCCAGGAAAGTGAGTCTCCAGCAGAAGACTGAAAGTTTCCGCTTTCGTCTCAGTAAACTTGCCATCAGACCGTCTGAGTGACTCCGGTTTGGTCGGCTTACCTCTTTTGAGGACTTTTACCAACCTACTGGTTTCACCGAGTGTCTCGATCTTTTCACAAAAATCTCTATAAGAAGCACTTTTCGACTTCATGCTGGATGGGTCATTGGCTAATACTTCTTCTTCATTAATGCTGGCAACGTAGTCACAACCAACGGAGATCGCTACCGGATCATGTTGACAGACTGTTTTTATAAAAGATTGGAAGAGGATGACTCGAAGTGCATGCAGTTTCAACAAGATGGCGTCACATATCACGCAGCTATTCAAACAATCGAGCTATTGAAGTCGAAGTTCGGTGACCGTGTTATCTCCAGAAATGGACCAGTCAATTGGCCGCCTCGTTCATGTTAACTGATGTCTCTAGACTTTTTTCTTTAAGGCTATGTCAAGTCCATGCTTTATATAAATAAGCCAGAAACTTAAGATGACCTTAAAACCAACACCGAACGCGAAATTGCCAGATTTGTGCGAAAAAGTCACTGAAAATTGCACACGGAGGATATTTGAATGATATATTCCATAATTAATGGCATCGATGGTACTTTAAACTGAAATAATACTTTTTTTTTATATATTCCAAACACAAGCTATTTTATTTAAAAAACAAAATGGGGCGCTCTTAATGAAAAATCCTATAGTAAGGATGAGCACAATGCTGCAAATAAAGTGCTTTAAAAATAAAAATAAAAGCGAAAGGACTTGATCGTATTCCTGTGCAGCACTTACAGGATGAGGCTTTTTTTTACCAATGGTTCCTTAACTCATTATTTGTATTTTCGATAACATTTTTCAATACCAAACAAAAAAAAAGGAGAGTTTATTTGTAACGAGTAGCAAAAATATGGTTTTATTAGTGGCTTTCCTAATTCTCCGTGCAAAAAAAAAAGATGCGGCGGTATGAACTACAAATAAACCGTAGTGGAACAAAGAGCCAAATTCACAGCCGCATACAACAATTTTGATACTCGTTATCTGCTACAACATATCGAAATTTTGTTATTCCATTTCAGCAAGCACCCACTTCATATACTGAGAGCTTTTGAAACCCCTCCTCATCAATTTGTTATAAACCCTCTCTGCATCAGCAGTAACATTTGATGGAAATCTATCCCATTTTTAGTTCTTTTCTACTTCAATACATTATTCACTGCATTTTTATATATTTTCAACCATTGAACATTGAAATCAACTAACAAACCAGAAAAACCACACATTCCCGAGTCCTTAAAACCGAAATGTTCGCCGCCCATTGTATGTACTCGCTTTTTTTTTGTAGTCCTCCGCCCCAAATGCATTTGAATAATGCGATTTAAAAAAAGAGCAAAGCGCCACCACATAGAATCCTGACATATAGATTTACTCATTTCCATCCAGGATACAGGGACTGACCGCAAAAAAATACAAATAAGCCCCGCTAAGAGTATCCAGCAAAAAAATGTAAGGAAACACAATAGAAAAGCAGCAAAATTATCGCTTCGGCCGAATAAATTTGAATAAATTATTACTTTTGTGCTTGCATGAGTAAAGTGCAATAGCAGCTCTCACACAAGGACGAGCGTCGAGCGCACTATACATTCAACGGGAACGAGAGGAGTTGTGCACTCGTACGAGTACTATACGTTAAATTCTGTCGCATTCGCAACTATGCGGAAGTTATCCATTTAAATTTGTTTTACCACCCCTTTTACTTTGAATCCTTTGATGTTTGAAAGAGGGATTCCACTTGCAGCCCTTGCTATTCAAATCGAATTCCATCACCGTAATGAGAATCCGAGATCTAACCAAATGCTGAGTCGAGTGCGATATCTTTAAGCATCAGCATCTTGGTCACCACAATAACTCGAGTTTTCCCTTATTAATCACTTTAAATGGAAGAGACAGAACGTCTTGCTCAGCAATATTTCTTAAATCCTTGTGACACAAAGACCAAGGGGCTGTGGGAGAGAATGGTAAACGATTTCCCCAGTGACCCAGTGACGACGAGGGGGTGGTGAAAGGACTTAAGTAATCAGATTTTCCTTTCGTTCTTTACTTTATTGAAATCCTCGGTGAGAAGTTATTGGATCGATGGGTTTTAGTGGCACGTTAGGCTCGTTATCACCGTGGGTGTCCTAATCATGAACATATCGGCAATGCCACCACCATCGTCATCGCTGTTGGTTTCGACCTCAGCACGACACCGGCAATAGAAAACCGTGGATCACGGAATCAGGAACAACAGCGACTGCCTACACCTTTCGTGTGAAAATTAAAATATGATTAGGATCCAATCGAAGGTGCGTTGCGCTTAGGCCTTACGAAGCAGTTGGAGTGGGCGTAGGGCTGTGATTGATGTCGAACACGGGAAAAGCAAGTAGATATGTCGTTGAATGGTTGGGGGTCTCTTAATTTTCTCCTAAGGGTGTGAACAATTTTGTCATATTTTAATATTTTCAATCTCGTGACCTTTTAAAGTCTTGAGGCTGCGGGATAATACGTGTGTTTGAACGAAGTTGAGCGAGGTTTTTTACTACTTCACTAGTTCTGTACTAAGGTTGGTAGGTTTTTAGCACCTCCCTTTAAGCTTTAAAAAGGCCAGCTATTGTCTACATCTATAATTTCTTGTAGCGTAAAACTGTTAGTTTTGGGACGAAAAAATTAATCCACTTTGACAGAACACGAGGGTTTAGGAGTTCTTATGTAGTTCAAAGCCGAGTATTGCATTTGTTGTTTCCTGGTTAAAATGCATATGCACAAGATGCCTTATGCTGGATTATGTTTTCTCAGCCTGGAAGAAGGTACAGGCCATCTTCATTCAAATAGGCAGCCGACCGTGGCTTCTTTTGACGTTATTTCCCTGGCTAGAAGAGCCTTTTGGGTACTTCCTGGATGCTTTGCAATTCAACGTACCGAAGGGTTACTGGGAAATACTCTAATGGAAACGATGAAGTAGCGATTCTTCTGCGTTCGATCAGGTAAATAAATGTTCTGCGCTGTTGAGGATTGCAGAGCCGAAAATTTTTTCTGATATGGAATGATGGGGGATCTTTTCTAGATTGTTCATCCTTTCTGAAGTTAGTTGTTTCACAAATTTAAGCAAGTGAGTGTGAATCCACTAGATTCGGGGACTGAGGACAGATAAGCTAAAAGGGCTGGGGCAAGAATATGTTCAAACTTGCTTGGTTCTTACTCAGTAATTTGGCTTAATAATCCAGCGAAGTCTGTATAATGTGCTCCGCTATTTCATCGGACTGAGAATGCAAATGAGTCGTCCAAGTTATCTGTATGCATCCCTATCCACTCCAGAGTTCGCCTGATGATTTCGCAGTGTTTGCAATCTGGACACGGTTTTTTCGTCAAAACGTTTTCGAGCTTCGGCCTCGCTTAGTGTTGAGTAGCGAAGTCGTTCAGTTTGAGTCTCTCCTACGTATTGGCCATCTAACCGTCAGACACTTTGAAAAATTATTTATTTTCAAATTGGGGAAACAATTCTTTAGGTGTCCGATTGGACGTGATAAGTTTATTCATCCCGCAACCACCGCCATCATCATCAACCTAACGCAACTTTATTCCCTGATAGCATTTGTCAGTCCACATGCATATTAGTTCTTCGTCCTTCATTTTCCCTGCTGAAAGTTTTAGAATACTTGTCAGATCTATACATGGAGTGATTAGAGGCAACTGTCTTTCAAGAGGCATATTGGAAAAGTGGATCGGAGAGTAAAGTCGAATAAGTATCTGTAGTTGAAAGGTCACAGACTAGAAATTAACCCCTCAAACCGAAATTATGGTATTCGCCACAAAACGGTCAACTTCTGAATTTGAGCCTGGTGAAATACGGGGTTAGATTATATATTTTCAGGTTCAAGACGATGTACGGGCATAGATTTCGATCCTAAAAGTTGGAAAGAGATCTTCGGTTACTAGAACTATACATGGGGTCTTCTATTATTATTATTATTATATTTAATTGCACGCTGTTACGGATATTTACGTTACATTTTCAGGACCTTAAGTCGAACAAAAATGTAACAGATCTTTAATAGTAGTTAGTTTAAAAATTGTCCAACTGTATGACATGTGTCTAGAATGATGGATTTTTGAGCTTTCGCTATGTATTTCTCGTTGATATCGAGGTCTCACAGGTGTTCCTTGTTTCTTATTATTATTGGTACGATCTTGACCTTCCGCAGGTTCCACTGGTTTTTTATATCTATTGCTAGACTTGCATATCTCCTTCTCTTCTCATCGTACGTCTTTTTCATGTTATTGTTGTTAGGAACAGCGAAGTCAATAAACGTTGCTGTGTTTTCCCTTTTATTTAAAATAGTCACATCAGGTCGGTTAAGATCAACTCGGTTTGCAGTACGAAGCGTTCGGTTATACAGAATCTTGAATTCATCGTTCTCCAGCACAAGCTCTGGTTCATAGCGAAAATACGGCTGCGATTCTTGCAAAAGACTGGCATTTTTACATAACTGTTGGTGGAAGACCTTAGCGACGTTATTATGTCTTCGGAGATATTCGGTCTGTACCAGATTTGTACATCCTGAAATGATGCGGTCTATTGTCTCATTAGGTTTTCCGCATATTCGACATTTATCTTCTACGGTGTTGTCTCCTAGAATAATCCTCACGTAGTTTCGTGTAGCGACAACGCCGTCTTGTATGGCTATCATGAAACCTTCCGTTTCGGAAAACAGTTCTCCTACCTGGAGCCATAAGTTTGACGATTCTGTGTCAACATGTTCGCTCCTAAGTGCTTGACAGTGTCATCCGTGTAAGGGTTCGGCTGCCCATGCTCGTCTTCGGGCCTCCATGTCGAGTAGTTGTACCGCGGGTTGATTTTTCAGGTTGAGTGGAGTAAGGTTGTCGTCAGCTTGAAGAGTTATTTTTGCAAAGTCTGAGATGAGACTTTTCTCGGTGAAATATCTTCTAAGTGAAAGTATTTGCCTGGCATGCATGCTTTGAAGATCAATAATTACCCTATCTCCTTCTCGCCGGGGCAACGACATTCGTTCTGTACAGGACTTCGAGTGGTGAAGACTATATTTAGTCAATAAAGTGCGGATCTTTCGCTGCATGTCAACAAGATCTGTTGTAGACCATTTGATTATACCAAAGCTGTAGGTCAGCACCGGTATGGCATATGTGTTTATTGCTTTGACTAAATTCCTGCCGTTTAACTGCGATTTTTCGATTTTATGCATTCGCCCTTTGAACTCCGAGATAAGGTCTTTTTTAATTTTCGCAAAGTGCCTCCTGTTGCTTTGGGCCGTTACAAGGTATGTGTAAATATCATTGTGCAGCATTTCTTTAATCCCGAGGATTTCACCTTGTATTGATTGTGACACTTTTCCACGCACAATACTTAGGGTCTTGCACTTATCGAATCCAAACTCCATACGTATGTCTCTGCTAAACATGTTGACTATTTCTATGAGATGGTTGAGGTGTATCTTTGTTGATGCGTATATCTTTAGGTCGTCCATGTACAAGAGATGGTTGATTTTAAACTCAAAAGAATTCGATTTAATTTTGAAACCATATTTACTCGAATTAAGCATACTGCTAAGGGGGTTAATGGCTATACAGAACCACAAAGCACTGAAGCAATCTCCATGGAAGATGCCTGACTTGATGGGGATGTCTTGTCTTTTTATTGTTGTGCCGTTGTTAAATATCTCGATACAGGTATTCCATTGACCCATGCTATGTGCGAAAAATTTAATCACTTGTGGGTGAATACGGTATATTTTTAAAAAATCAATAAGCCAGGTGTGCGGTACACTATCAAAAGCTTTTTTATAGTTTATATAGCTGACGTATAGGTTTCTTTTATTTTTCGTAGCTTGTTCGATAATGACCTGGTCTACAGTCATCCTTTTTGTTCTTCACACAATATTGTATGGGTGTTTTAATGGTCGTAAACTATTTTGTTTATACATGCCGTCATTATTTTGTACAGGGTAGGAAGACACGTTATTGGTCTTTCATTGGCGTGGTCTCTATTGAAACCATTATTTTTAGGTAAGATATTCCCCTTACTAAGTAATCTGGGAACTCCAATGGCCTTCTCATAGCTACGTTTAGTAAATCCTGATGTTTTGGTTGTGTAGCATCAAAGCGTTTGTACTAGAAATTTTGTATCTTCTCAGCTCCAGGCGCTTTCCTGTTCTGAGCTCTTACAAGGACTTCCTTAAGGGTGGTCATTATTATTATTATTATTATTATTATTATTGTTATTGCCATTATTATTAATATTCTTTATTGTAATTCATTAAAATATAACATTTTGATTGACGAAAGAATTTATAAGCATGGCATAAATTGCCGTCTGACGAGAATCGACTTTATTATTAGCTATGTTATATAATTCAGAAATAAATAAATAGTGGATTACAATATATAAATAACTAAAGTTACAAGTTTGATTAATTTCATTCATTAATAAATATAGTTACTAGCATTTAAATATTTATGAAACTATTGCTATAGTTATAGGCATGACTACAGTAAGATGAGAGCCGGTTCCAACCATACGAACCGTTTAGATTTTGCTTAGCTTCTTCAAGTGTGAGATAATTCCTGGAGAAATACAATCGGCGTATCTCCTGTAGTATGGGGCATACTGCTAAGAAGTGGTAAACATTTTCATTTTCATTTCTATTGCAAAAGCTGCAAATTGTTCGAATATTTTGCCTATGCGGGATGTAATTGAGAGCTAAGACCTCCGTTTTTATTTTAAATACTGAGCTTATCTGACTGGCTGTTAGTTGCCTGCAAAAATAGTTGCTTGTACCTAGAGAATGGCTAAGTTCCTTATAAATAAGCCTGCTTGTTGACTCCCGGGCTCTGTTCAGGCATTGTTGGTATAAATACTCGTCGACCTTTGCTATGCTGCTATAAAACATATCTTGCCAATCGCTTTAACTCATCCAGGCCGAAGCTAACACCGTAGTCATTTGCTACTTCATACCATTCTTTAACGGGTGTTGAGCGGCATTGAAGCGCAAATTGCATAAGCCTTTTTTGGAGATTGTTATCCCTCCCGCGCATTACCTTGATGATATAATCTGCATTTGCCTTAAGATTTTTTAAGTACGAGTAGATTTGCGGGAGCCCAGATCGTGTATTGCATAAGTGGGCGTTGTCACGGGAAGCTTAAAGATGCGCTTGAAAAAAGTGCGATGAATGTATTCAAACTCTTCAAGATGTTGGTATCCAAAGGCCTGGTTGCCGTAGCAAAGACAAGATTTAATGGTAGCATCAAATACTCTGAATTTGGAAGTTATATCTACGCGCTGATTACAAAAAAACCTCCTCCACATAATATTGATAACCGTTTTAGCTGCAACCGTTTTGTCTTTTATATGAGGACGCAAGTCTAGATTGTTGGTAATAAGGAATCCTAGATATTTAAATTGTTTGACTATTTCAATAGGCTCATTCCCCAGATACCACTTTTCCCGTGACACCCTCCTACGCGAAGATGATTCAAAGACCATGATTTTAGATTTGGAGGTGTTGATTTTCAAATCCCAGGTATCGCAGTAGCACTTTAACTTGTTAATTTGTAGCTGCAAAGTAGATGGACTTTTGGCTAGAACTATGAGATCGTCTGCGTAAAGCAAAACTTTAACATCTACACCTCCGAAATTGACCCCACCAGGCAAATAATCTGACACATCATCAATAAAAAGTGCGAAAAATATAGAACTGAGAACGCATCCTTGAGGAACACCTATGTCAATCTTAAAAAAGGAGGACACAACATCTCCATTTGACACTGCAGCTGACGTATTCGTGATTAGCTTTTTCTATACCTGTAGGAATTTTGATGATAAGCCGATCTTAGACAATTTATATACAGGCGAGTTTCTGTTGACGGTGTCGAATGCCCTTAAAATTGACAAAAAAGGTATAACGCTTTTTTTTCTTGCTGGTATATCTCCTGGCCCTCTATATGTGCAAAGAGGCATACTATAGCAACTGGAGATTAGCGTTAAATGGTTCCCAAAGGATTCAAAACTATTCCATTGCCCAAGTCGAGATCACAGGTGTGATGTTGGTGCCTAGTCTGTTAAAATATATTAGAAAATATGTGCTAAAATTAAAAATTGTAATTATACCAAGACAGTCATTAAAAATCGGAAGTTACCAATATCTGAATCAAGGCTATTGAAACTCTGATACATAACCTGCATTGGATAACGGTGGATGTTAGCATCGACGTCTTATTCAGAGCTGCCTATTGTAAAGATATGCAAAGGAGTGATTTTCTGTGAGCAGTGATCACAGAAATAAATTTAAAAAAATATGGAAGGAGCAGTTAATAATGTGATCTAATCATTGTTATGATCACAATTGGCAAAAAGATAAAAGAGATGATTGTGTTGTTATTTAATATGTACATACTTACTCTGAACAAAGAACGACCACAACTTACCCCCTTGATTTACCTTGAGCGTGGATCAGCGCCACAGTTATATCATAGAACAATAACAATCCAACTACGAGTATGCCCTGTCATTCTGTATCTACAGAGCGATCGCAACTATGAACCAATTGTGTGATAAATAGAGTGCATTATACACAAGTTTGAGCACTTTGAAAGTTAGTATCCATATGGATGATATGCGCAATCGTAAAGGAGATGATAGACTTGCGTTTTTTGCCGAAAACAACGAGCCAGCAGTGTGCGAAATAGTAAATCATACGAGTAATAAGCAACCGAGTATTTATATTACAAACCAATTAAAACAGTTGTCTGTTCAATGAGAAGAACAGAGTGACAACTAGCAGTGATCGCAATCACAATCTTACACCTAGCATATTATAAAATCGCTTATACCTACTTACCAGGGCACATTTATGTTATTGTAGCAAGCATTCGAGGAGATCCTTTCGGAAATTCAATTGTGAATGTCAATTGTGTTTCTGGTATTTAATGAGTGTCATTAAATACCCACAGTAGAAATGCAGTAGAAATGCAGTGAAGTTGGAGGGTTATGATCCCTTATTTTCGGATCATAACCTCGCTGATAAAAGGAAGAAGAGGAATGAGTGTCATGTAATAGCCCTTAAGTTCCGTTTCAGATAGATATCTTTAAGCTTTCTTTAAGCTTAATTGAACTCGTTATCCTTCTCGATCAACTGCCACTCCAATTCATCCGAAGAATTCCGCGGGGGGTCCAGGAGGAATATAGGACTTTATCCAACGATTTCATTACAGGATTAATAGGGGTCAGTTATTTGTTGGCAAGGAACTCATGGCACGTTTTCGGTCTAAAACACATTCCCATCTCCAAGGTCTTCGTATTGTGTACGATTTCAATACTTTGAGGTAATCTCTTTGGTTTTATAAAATTCAGTACTCCTCATTTCTTGATTGATAATTGAGGTACTCAAGCTGAAAAACTAATACCGCTTTCCGAAAACTTAGCCTTTCCGCAAGGTGTTAAATTTATTATTCCCGGAAATCTTTCGAAAAGAGTTTCTACAATTAAATTACAATCTCCAGCGACACTGCTCCACCGCATGTTTGTTCAACCATCAAATAGCCAGCTGAACACATTTCCTACCAGGTAATCCCACGCTGGTAATACCTCACGTTTACCCAACCTTAACAAGTTAATATCCCATTTCGCCTCTTTCACAGTAAATTACCCGGACTGCACTCCCGTTTGTCACTTATCCACTCCACAAAAGTAGTAAGTGATACTAAAAAGAGTTTTTCAAAAAGTTTACTACTACATGGTCCTTATGAGTATCCGGCCTCAACCCCTAGTACCTCACAGCACTTTCTGAAGACGCATTACGCTGCGAGAAGTTAAGATGTTCATAAATTTTCACTCGAGTCTACTACTCGCACCAGTAGTACGAGTACCTAGGACACTGGGGAAAAATTCAATCCGGTCAAGCAATTTATTTTATACGAACTTTATGCCAGTCGTCCCCCCTGAGTCGGTGCGGTAGTCGGCTGGAACTTTAATGTGGCGACTGCGGATGCGAAGGACTTTTATGAGGCAACAGAAGACATTAAACTGATTATTTGACTAATGAGGGTCGTTAGCTTGATGTGTGCCGCTCGTCCACTTCAAGAATTCCAAAATGAAGAACCTTTAACTCTCGTGTTACCATTTCCATGAAAGTACCTATTTTAAATCGATGATAAAACAGTTTTGTGGGGGCCGGGCGCAGAAACAACAAGTAATTCATCAGAATTTCACGTTGACCTTGAAGTGAACTTTGAACTTTGTTGTGTACTCTCTTAACCCGATTTGATTGGAGGAGCAAGCAGAAGGAGGCAGGAAGTTTTCTGGTACCCCGAAGATACTTTAACAGAATTCTTTGAAAACAATTTACTTTGCTCATAAATTTCTTGCATTTCCTTGCACTTTAGCTAAGAGTTGGTGAAGAGCGCGCGGTCTTAACTAGTAGAACAGTAATTGGGTGGTGGATAGTGAGAAATATGTAATTTCCTGCCATTAAAACAGGGTCAGGGGTTGCAATTAGTTGGTATTTTGAGATTAAATTTCGTGTAAATAGAAAACATTGAAATTAATCTGAGGCACTCAAAGACGATGGGCATGACAAACTGTTTGCTTCAAGCGGAACGGAAACAAGAAGTGTTTGCAAATCCCGGACTAAGCAGATTATCTTGCAAATCAAATTGAAAATGTAATCAAAATCTTCGTTGAGTTATTCAGATTAAATATCCACAAACAATGAACATTTAATTGTAAGAATTGCATGTACTATAGTATTTCCAAAGGCTGATGGAGTTCCTTTCTTCAAGGAAGGAGAGTAATGGGCAACCGGCACAAAATACATCATCGTCTTCGAGATGGAGACGGTTCCAGCAAACTTGAGGTGAACGCAGAAGAAACAATCTTATTAGACGCCCAAGTCATTGAAGTCATTCCCCGAGCAGGGACGGGTTAAGAATATCACTGCAGCACCCCCGAACAACTAGTGCTTGTCGTAAAAGGCGACTAAGAGGATAAATCAGATCTAGGTAATATAACACCCAAGTGAGCCTAGCGACACGTACACTACCTTAAAAACTCTCCCACAAGTGTGCATGCGAGTCTGTGGGTTGACACGACTGGAGATCACCGGTGTCATAGAAGAAAGATCAAACAAACAATAATAAAACAGGAGCATGCACGTGTCAAACAACAAACACCATCGCAATAATATTGCAAAACTGTATCGTTATGGTAATATAATACTTGCTAAAAGGAAAGGCACTACCCCGCCAGGTACTACCACTGCTGTGCATGGTACTGATTCTGGATCGACAGAAATGTTCGGGTCAGAGCTATACGGATTCCGGCGGCTAGCAAAATAAACAGTTTGGACGAAATTTGAGGGTCGCGAGTTGGAACGTTTGATGCATGACCGGTCGAAGTTACGAGGTGGAAGAGATGGTGAAAGAAAGCGGGTGGATATCTTGTGTGTTCAAGAGACGAAATGGAAGAACACCTGAAATTGGGCGCGTTTCTTGGACGTTAGGATTACAATATGTTCTACAACGGAACCGAAAAGGCTAGGAACGGAATCGGTATCATCCTTGCGGCAGAGCTACTTGGTAACGACTCGAAAATTTCGAAGTCTAGCGACCGTTTTATGTCTCTCAAACTAGTAATACAAGGAGAGGTGTGGAATATTATCAGTGCATATGCTCCCCAAATTGGGTGCGATCAGAGGGATAAAGATGGATTTTGGCTAGATTTCCACAATCTCCTTAAGAACATCCTAAAGGAAGAGTTTCTGTTTGTTGGAGGAGGAGATTTGAATGGACATGTTGGGAAGTCAAACAAAGACTATGAAGATTGCCATGGAGGACTAGGATACGGCACCAGGAAGCTTCCTGGTGAAGACATTCTAAGCATGTGCAAATCACACGGTCTTATCGTGTTAAATACCATGTTCATCAAACAAAGCCGACAGCTGATCACTTTCAGCAGTGGTGGAGATGAAACTCAGATTGACTACCATTAAGTAGTCAGTTTCGTGAAGCCTCGGGTAAAAGATTGCAAAGTGATCCTGGGAGAAGCGATCGCTCGGCAACACAGTCTCCTGCTAACAGAAATTTTAATTAAGACACCAAAGAAAAGCAAACAAACAAGGGTCTCTGAGAAAATCAAGTGGTACAATCTGGACAAAGAAAAAGGCGAGGCTTTTGTTTTCGTAATGAAAAATTACCTCTCTCACACCATCAACGGAGCTGAGAATGAAGAGTGAAGAGCACAAAATATGTGGGATTCCCTACATCGAACTTGCTTAAAGAAGACCAAATCACTGCTAGGAGCTTCAAAAGGCCACCATCAACACGCCAAAGAAACATGGTGGTGGAGTGATGAAGCTAAGAAAGTGATAAATGAGAAGTAAGTGGCTTTCAAAGCTTGGTCAAAGTGCCCTCTAATAATGGAGACGAAAAAGCTAGCCTCGAAGTGGAGTACAGATGCTACAAGAAAAGAGCGAAGAAGAAGTGCGCCCAGCTTCAAGCAGAGAGTACGGAGGGAATGTATCGGGAGCTGGAGAAAATATCTTCCCCGGTTGCTGAGGCAATCCAGGCTATCGAGGAGCTGCAAAGACACAATATAAGCAAGAGCGCAACAATCTTCAAATTAGCCATAAAAAAAAAGGAAGATTGCTCATGACCTCTTGTGGATGACGAAAAAATTCTGCAGAGGTGGCGCCAGTATAAAGAACTTTTGAACGAACAGTTTCCCCTGCTATACTTTCCAAGAGCCACCCCTGACTGTGAAGAAATATCCGACACTACAGTCGAAGAAGTTAGTGAGGCAGTCTTACTTACTTACTTAGATAGCGCTACAGCCCGGGGTGGACCTGGGCCTCAACCAAAAAACCTCTTCAGCCAGCACGGTTACGAGCCAGCTGCCTCCAGTTGCGCACGCCAAGTTGATTGAGGTCCCCCTCCACTTGTTTGCGCCACCTACCGCGAGGTCGTCCTCTACTGCGCCGTCCGTCCGGGGTGGATTCGAAGACCTTCTTAGCGGGAAGGTTGGGCTCCATCCGCACGAAATGACCCAGCTATCTTAGTCGCTGTATGTGAAATCTTCTGGCTAAGTCGATGTCCTTGTACAGGCCGTATAGCTCGGCATTGGGATCATGACCTCGCTGAAAAAGGAAGAAGAAGTCGTATTTTTCGAAGATCGTCTTTCTAGTCTTGTTTAGTGTTGCATACTTGCATGGAATATAATCCTTGCCCTGATCCGCTTCTACATCACCACATTCCCCTGCGTAAAACCCCCCTCTAGTTAGACTCATTCTATTCAGGTGGATCGTTAGCAAGTTGTGACCTGCGTGGTCTACAAAGCATAAGGACATCTTTCGTGCTTCTTTTACTTTAATGTGTCCAGATTGCTCTTGAAATGTGACATGATCTGCCATGCGGGTCTGTATTGACTTTTAGACCATTTTTTGTCTAATTTAGGGCCTTCCTAGGTGATTCGTAAGCATATGGATATGCTTACATACTCGTATGTCTTCGGACCCGACAGATCGATGCATTGTGGTCAGTAGTAAGTGCTACTTTATATGGAACGCGATCATCTTGCAAACGATAGACTGCTATAGAGATACGATTGTTTGCTTGTTAGTGATGGTTTTGTAGAGTAATATAAGTGCTCGGTAGTTGACATAGGATGTAAACGGCACCCCAAAATAGTGTTGGCGAACCTAGGTATGCTATCTCTTCGTTTTAGGTTGTAAACATATCTGACAATGTTGTTGAAGGCAACAGTTAATCTACGTCTTGTTTCGGAGCTGTGATTAAACAAAAATTTCACATTTGGTGTGGACCTACGGTATACAACTTTGGGGTTATACCAAGAAAACAAATGCCAATATTCTACAAGCTTTTCAAAATAAAGCGCTAAGAGAAATTGTCCAACCACCGTGTTATAGTAGAAACGACGATATACAAAGGCATCTCGGAATTCCGACAATCGAAGCTGAAACTAGAAGCTTCGCGAGAAAGCATAGAAACCGACTAATCAGACATTTCAACAATACAGTCCTACAAATTTTGGATCACAGAAATTTATTGCTCCGACTACAAAGGACGGAACCTTTCGACTTGGCGAGATAAAGATTAACCGCGTCTAGATTGCGGAACATGCAGGATCTTTCAGTGGAAAGTAACCTGCCTAACGTTTTTATTTCATGGTAGAAAAATTGGTTGATAAGTTATTACTTAGTTGCGATATCTAACAAATTTATATCGAAGGGTGGTGTTTTTTAGTCAGTAAGAATCTGACACTACTATGCGCACGCGCTTGCTATTCTCATACTGTCTATGGAAGATTTTTCACCTACCGTCGGGGAAAAAAAAAAAAATCCGTAAGACACAATAGGAATGACAATTGACTTTGAAAGCAGCAGATTTGTTCTTATTGGAGTAAAGTGTTTGAACATTGATAGGTTTCTGTGAACTCCATATATTCTACCAATGACCTGTTGGAAATGGCATCCCAGGAAAGCGTTTTTGTGAAAATTACACCCAAGTTCATGCATTTATCAATATAGTTGATTGGGGTGTTTCCAAGAAGAATAGGTGGGAAATAACTCTGATCTAATGATGTTTTATATAATTATAATCAAGCAGTTCGATTTAGTTGGATTTATTTAAATTGGTTTTCTTATATATGCTTTGAAGATCTTCATTCACCTTGGAAACCCCATATTCAATCAACCCTAACTTAGGGCCGAACTCTAATAGTAGAATGGGTGCATACGTCGACGTACGTAACTGTGCGAACACAAGGAACTTGTATTGTACGACAATAATAGCTTCTTGCTTGGATTCGTCAAGTTTTCGTTCACTTTGGCTCACTTACGAAAAGAACGAACCCATTGGCTCTTTTGTACGGAAATTTGACATTTGACTTTAAAAGCTGTGTAAATTCGTAAACAAAGAGTTTTTTCCAATTTCACTAATTTTCAAAACAACACACAAATTGACAGGCAAAACACCTTGACTCTGACAATCGCCTCTGACAATCTGACAATCGCTTCCTTTCACATACGACTATTAGGGACAACTTCACCAATTGACAGTACCGAAGAAAACTTAACGTAGAGTTTTGAATTTGTGTTGTTTGAAAGGAGAGCAAGTTAGCACTCCCCTGGACAAGGATGGAACACCCAAATAGCTCAAATAGATGGACTAGGCACAGGAAAAAAAAAAAAAGGAAAAATAATAACGGGCCCAAAATTTATCCTGTGGTACACCCGTCAGCGTTTGCAAATATTTGTATGTGCATTTATTTGCAAGAACCTCACATTTTCTAGTTTAAAGGAGCAGTTTGGCGTCTAGGGATTAGCTCCCAGTCCACTTTTATGAGCCTTTTAGAAAAGAAGAGTAGAGCATATTGAAGATGTTCTTTTAGAGTAAGCAATCGCTTTGCATACTGTCATTCACAGATAGACCAGTAGCTTATTGATTACTACATTTCAAAGAAGCAGCACCGTCAACTAAAAAATCGAATCCACCTTGTTAGCCATTGATTCATTAGAACCAAAAGCGTTAATTGTTTCTGATTCGACATTTTTAAAAATGTCAAGAAAAAACCGATGGTATACTCCGTAACTCTCAGTGATCTTGCAATAATGCACATGAGCTGGTGTAATGCTGTTATCGCTGATTTGTCCCTACAGTAAGCATGTTTAAACGCAGAGAGCATATGCTGATACTGAAGCATAAATAAAGAAGGGAGACGGACTAATACGAGTAGGTCACAGATCCTTCGGTTTAGCTTGTGAGATATTCTCTACTTTTTCTCTTACTTTTCAAGGCAGGAGGAGATGAGTTGGTAAGGAGCATGCACCAGTTCATCTGTAAAATCTGGTCGGACGAAAGTATGCCCGATGAATGGAACCTCAGCATCATTTGCCCGATCCTGAAGAAAGGAGACCCTCTGAACTGCGCCAATTACAGAGGTATAAGTCTCCTCAACATCGCCTAAAACCGATCGTCAACAACCTGATAGGTCCTTATCAGTGCGGTTTCAGGTCGGGAAAGTCCACAATTGACCAAATATTCACACTACGGTAGATCTTGGAAAAAACCCATGAATATAAAATCGATACGCACCACCTCTTCATCGATTTCAAAGTTGCCTATGATAGCGTGTATAGAGACGAGTTATACAGAGCCATGTCTAGTCTTGGCATCCCTGCCAAGTTCGTCCGTTTGTGCAGAATGACGATGGATAACTCTCGCTGCTCCATCAAAGTCGGTAAGAACATCACCGAACCGTTCGATGTCAGGAAAGGTCTTAGACAAGGCGACGCGCTATCATGCGATCTCTTTAACATAGTACTTGAGAGAATTGTACGAAACTTACAAGCCAACCCCGGAGGTACAATCTTTTACAAGTCTGTACAACTACTCGCTTATGCCGATGACATTGACATAATCGGAAGAACTCAGCGGGCAGTCAATGGGGCATTTACGAGTATTGAGATCGAGGCAGCAAAGATGGGTCTAGTGGTCAATGAAAGCAAAACAAAATATATGCTGTCTACAAAAAAGGACACCCAACATCGGCGCCTTGGACAGAACGCCACAATAGACAGATATAATTTTGAGGTAGTAAAGGATTTTGTCTACCTAGGCTCTATGGTGAACTCCGCGAATGACATCAGTATGGAGATCACACGAAGAATTACTATTGCCAATCGTTGTTTCTATGGACTAAAACGGCAATTGAGTAGCAAAGCCCTTTCTGGAACTACTAAGGTAACTCTTTATAAGACTCTAATCGTCCCAGTCATGCTGTATGGCGCAGAGGCATGGGCTTTGACAAAACCGGATAAGGATGCCCTTGGTTATTTCGAGAGAAAAGTTCTTCAAGCGATCTTTGGTCCCGTCTGCATAGACGGTGAGTGGAGGAGAAGGTACAATGCCGAACTATACGGCCTATATAAGGACATCGACTTAGCCAGAAGAGTTCACATACAGCGACTAAGATGGCTGGGTGATTTAGAGCGGATGGGCTCCAACGTTCCCGCTAAGAAAGTTTTCGAGTCCACCCCGGATGGACGACGCAGTAGAGGACGACCTCGCGGTAGGTGGCGTAAACAAGTGGAGGGGGACCTCAACCAACTTGGCGTGCGCAACTGGAGGCAGCTGGCTCGTAACCGTGCTGGCTGGAGAGGTTTGTTGATTGAGGCCCAGGTCCACCCCGGGCCGTAGCGCCATCTGAGGAAGTAAGTAAGTATTCTCTACTTTAGGTATGGAGGCAGCTCCCACCTCAGCCCACAGCTTGGGAATGTGAACTAGATCCAGATAGTCCGTCATAGTAATTGTTAGTCAAGGGATGACCAAATCAAGCGATTACTTGATTGTAGTTGTTATGATACCATTAGACTCTGGCGACTTTAACGGTTTGAAGCTGTTTATAGCCCAAATAAGTCTTTCATTAGTTTCATACTATATCTTTTGAGTCCCTACAGTTTCTATTTATGGGCGCCGTGGTGCAGTGTTTAGTGTGGCAGACCAATGCACGTGAGATTCTATGTTCAAATCATAGAAAGGACCAGCAAGTTTTCTCATGGTCTCACCTTTCGCGAACTTCTGGCAAACATTCAAGTGTATAGTTGTCACGAGAAAGCTTCTTAGAAACAAAAATTCTCCTTTGAAAACGTCATGAATTTGTAGGTCTCTCTCAGGTACTTAATGAGCTATTTCGCCTAATACATATGTGTATACAGGTTCTACTTTAACACGCACTGCAGTTTCAACTTTCATCTGGAAATTTGCAAGAGTCGCTGATCACAGAAAATCCTCGAGCGGATTCCAACATAGATTTTAGCCCAGTCAGTGTAAAATGGATGTCCTGTTCATTAGTAAATGTATTGGATCCACACTCTTATCCTTCGGAAATAATAATCGAGTTATTCACTTCAAAGTTTATGTAGGGTAAGATATACTGTTGTTTAGTTGGGATCGATTGTTTTGTATCGGAGAAGTATAGATCCGGGCCCATAGGAACTTACTTAAATTGTTGAGTCGATCCGCGGTTTTGCTTGATAACTGAAACACCTTATCATATATGACACCATGCATGAGAACTGAGCTTATCAAGTCAGTTTAAAGTCGGATTAAAGATTCTTGGTCGTGCCCATATGGTTAGCATTCCTTTTTATCGTTGCAAGCAAACATTTTCAAGTCAGCACACCTTACACTCTTTGGCCAGTATGTACTGAGATTCAAGAACTTCATTGAAGTTCGCTATTCGGCTTCGAATCATATCTTGTTCCATGCATATTAATCACAAAGCAATATTTTTGAACAATTTCCCCATTTTCTCTAACGTATGATTTTAATTTAACCTTTTTACTAAGCATTCAAAAAATCATCGCTTATTCTTCCCGCAAATAAATCAGCGGTTAATATTCCCTCATATGACCAGTTTATCCATTAAAATCAGCTTCGCATGAAAAAGATAGATTCACATCCGCTCCTCTCATCGTACATACCATGACATATCACTCGAAAAAAAACTGTTAAATCAACATCCCAAGAGAAATAAATAATTGTGAAAGTCCAAAAAAATATATAGGATACCAACTAGCACACATGAACGAAATTTCAGGAGTCCCTTTCACATTGCCAAATCGTAAAGGACCAAACGCAGCAACAACAGCATCCCGACTAGGACGACGATGAGGAGGAGTACTTCATCGTTCAGCATGAAATTTAATATTAATCCCCCGCTGAAAAATCTCTGTTAATTTGTTTTCAGTGCAGACTGCCCAACTCATCGTTTCGCTTTATTTAGATGGATGGGGCGAAAGCAGAGTTCTTTTGTGAGATCATCTCGAGTCCCCGCAATATCGAGCTCTCACATCCACATCACAGATGCATGTACGTAGATACTTTTTCCGCATTTTATATATTTTTCCAAGGATGGCGAATCTACTTTTCATTAGGGAACCAAACTTAATCCATTAAAACTTTAATTTTAGATTTTGTGGTTTTTTTCCACGCTAGCTGCTGGACGGGTTTAGTTATTTTGGCGTTGACGCTACCGTACAGAATGCTTTGTAAGCAGTTATTAAAATGATAGTATTC
The DNA here is from genome assembly GCA_945910035.1 of Brachypalpus laphriformis. Lineage (NCBI taxonomy): Eukaryota > Metazoa > Arthropoda > Insecta > Diptera > Syrphidae > Brachypalpus > Brachypalpus laphriformis. The sequence goes on from OX246754.1 coordinate 289,070,480, forward strand.
TTAAGTGAATTTGTGAACTCTTCCTTTTTGACCATTTTATCATGCCACAAAGATTTTTGCACAGTCAGACGCGTCCAAGGAGTGGAGGAATGACATGATGGATCCGAAGGACTGGTGGTGAGCTTCCTTGTCGGTTGATTTAGACAAATTAAGGAGTCTTTATATGTGGAATAAAGAATTCTTTCACCCGGGGAATGCAAATGAATTTTTAAAACACAAAGAAATTAGATACGAGTAGGAATGATGGATGCGAGGACGGTAGTATTGAAGGATTTTTTCATAAAAAGATTATAATCTGCTTGGGTGAGGTACAATTGGCGACTGTCACGGTATATGAATTTTAAAATTAAAGAATTTTGAATAGGATTTTTTTTCCAGGAGTTGAAGTACAGTGGACCGCTTTGTGTCTGAATGCTTGCAATAATCTAACCTTTATCAACCGCGGATCAATAACTCACAAGATTTCGTCACAATTTTCTATAAGCCACCCAGTGCGGTCCAGTAGTTCGTGTCTTGGAATATTCAGGTCGAATATCTCTTTTTATATTTTTGCGTTCATCTGCAATGTGCTTCATTTTAAGCTACTAACATGCTCACACTAAGAACAACAGTCCCCTTATGCGTCCTAGGGCCTCGACCACGTCTACGCCAAATTGTGTTCGGTTTTTGGCGATGTGCTTCAAATCCATCTAGCTTTTTACCAGTTATTGTTTGACTATTCTGCGCCACGTCACAGCGCCAAGGACAGCACTGTATTCGTCATTATTGTATTAGCGAATTTCCTTGCATGGTTTGTCGGGCAGTACAATATTCGTCCTAACGTAGGGTGTGAGCACTGCGCCACTTTCCCACATCTATATGTTTCGGGCCCGTTCTTTCATAAATCTGTTCGTTTGAGATACGATTTGGCCGAAATATGTACTCATTATAACCAGTACTGATTTCACGTACGAAAAAGATGGAGCTTGGTGTCTAAACTGATTGTAATTCGAGAGCATACCAAAAGTGGTTTTGGCTTTCCCAATTTTGTTGGATACATCCAATTCAGCACCACGTCTCCGAGGAGACAATAACTACCCAGGTATTGAAAGTCATTTGCTCTCTCAATCTGTTAATAAGCAATGCTTGCTTGTAATGTTGAGGCTGTTAAGGCTGAGAATCTGAGTTTTGGTGGAGTTGATTTTTAAACCAATCATATTTTTCTGTTTTTTTTTTTTTATAATTTACTCGCGCTAAAGGGGTTTTTTTTTTTTAAAGGGGTTATGACTACCCTTTTTATGCATTATACATAGCGTGAGCGTTAAAGAAGAGGGGTTAGGGGGAAACGAGGCACCGATGCACATTGGTCTTAAATGACTGTAGGTTATAATGGAGAGGAAAAGCAGACTCGGGGTGAGCATTCCACAAACGTGTTGTGCGGCTCATAAAAGAATCACTATATTTCACGGTACGTCCGAAGATAGGCTTAAGGGTAAACTGATAAGCATTCGAGGCATGGCGAGTATTGGGTTAAAACGAAGAAGGGGAGGAATGCTATTGGCTATTTCAACTGAACATTTTCTGTGAAAATATCGATAAGACAGGGATAGGCAGGAGACATTACGACGGTGTTCGAGCGAAGCAAATTTGCTTGGAATATTCGTGTCTCCTATGAGTCTTATCGCGCGTTTTTGAATCCTATCTAGCAAGTGCAATATGGTTTTTGGTGCACCAGACCAGATGTGAGCGTTATTCTCTAACTTAGGGTACGCCTTATAAATTGAAGCCAAATCAGAAGGAGTGAAATATTTCTTACACCGCTTTAGGAAACCTAAACATTTCGCTGCATTCTTGGTGATTTCGGATACATGGTCGTTCCAACAGAGTTTGTTGTTTTTCGGTTTCTACAATGCAAGTGCCATTCATGGATAATGGCTGATGTGTAGGGTTTCGCTTCAATGACAGAAGACAGCATTGTATCTTGAAAGCATTAAATTCCACTCTATTGGTTAAGCCCCATTTAAATATGCCGTCAAAGTCGGAATTTAATGTGTTTAACATACGTTGTCGTTCTTCATCAACGGCCGAAGAGCAGGGTCCTAAGTTTGGGAACGAATATGAAAAACTGAGGGTGCTGTCATCAGCGAAGGAATGGATTGAATTAGAAGTTGCAGACAGAATATCATTTATGAAAATGAGAAAAAGAGTCGGAGACAAAACAGAGCCTTGCGGACAAACAAAAAACAAAACAAATATTTGGCGCAACAGCTCTTTAAAGTGCCAGGGCCTAGTTTCTCGCAACCACTCATGTTGTGTGCGTTATATTTTTCACACGAATGGAAGGGACCTACAGTTTTTAATGCCGACTCCGAACGGCGATTTGAGAAGCTTTTTCGTGACAACAATACTCTCGGATGTTTGTCAGACGCTCGCGAGAGGTGGGACCGTGAAAAAACTTGTTGGTGTTTTCTGGGATTCGAACTTGGAACCTCATGCGTAGTGATCCGGCACACTAACCACTTACGCCACGGCGCCCACGATTAGTCTATGAACACTGTTTATTCGCAACCGATTGTGTTTAATTTTTAACGCCTCTGACCAGATTGGGGCATTATTGAGCTCACAACTCTAGATAGCAGTATTTTCCTAGTACTTCTTGGCCTTCCTTGATATGTACTCCATATGTTTACCAAAGCGTAGTCTGTCGTCATGTATAACGCCGAAATATTTATCTTTTGGAGTCTACTGTATAATTCTCTACCATAACTTTAATTGGCTCTTTTATTTTACTGCTACTAATAAGAACTGCGTCCGTCTTGTGTTCTGCCAAGGCTAAACAGTTTGACGCTAGCCATTGTTTGATGGATGCCTCCTTCGTGTTCAGTATTGACTCGTCTCAATGATTTATCATAACCACTGTCGCGGCGCGGATGGAATTGGGTCTGTAGAGACTCTTCTGGATTGGTCTCATTCCATATGTGAAAATTTGCTTCTAATCGTCATCGTCAGCTTGCAACTGCTCTAGAACCCGATCAACTAAGGAATGAGGCAAATGATGATCTCGGTAGTTTAATGCATGGGCCAGCAGGATCTTATACAGCTGTATGCCAAGAATTTTCATATAGTGGATGGACAGAGCACCTATTGCTGCTTCTTCAATTTGGATCTTCTTGCACATTATCATTTACGGTAGCTGTAATATATTCGTGGGCACCGTGGCGTAAGTGGTCGGATCACTGCGCGTGAGGTTTCAAGTTCGAATCCCAGAAAAAACAAAAAAAGTTTTTCACGGTCCCACCTCTCGCGAGTGTCTGACAAACATCCGAGAGTATTGTTGCCTCGAAAAAGCTTCTCAAAACAAATTGGCCTTCGGATACGGCACTAAACGGTAGGTCCCTTCCATTCGTGTGAAAAATATAACGTACACAACATGAGTAGTTGCGAGAAACTAGGCCGTGCCACTTAAAGAGCTGTTGCGCCAAATAGTTATATATATATATATTTTTTTTAATAATATATTCCATCCAGTACACAAATTCTTTTGATGTGTTATTGAATCATCTAGAGAGTATATGGCATGCAGTCTATCCACATTTCGATTAATGGTTTTTTCTGATAAACGATAATAAACGTGATGAAAAAGAAGAAGTCATCCATTGCCAGACTTTACTGAACCGAAAGAGTGGGCCGAATGAAAGCTCGGCTTGACAGCTATTCCTACCGTAAGTTATATCTAGCTGAGTTTTTTGGACCCCATCCATGCAGCATAGTAGGTTAGGCTAGATTAGAAGGCTGCATAAGCAACTTACAGCTCACATAGGCCCTGGGAGGGTCCCTAGCTTTACCCTGATCAGAAATCTGAAAACAAGTAAAAAGAAAGGAAAAGAAGAAAATAAAGTGTGGGTCAAGGAGTATTAAAGTTGAACCGCTTGTCTCCAATATGATTTTTTTCCCATCCTGACTTAGCACAAGACTTGACGATGAATGTCTACTTCCAAAGGGAGTCCAGCGACACCTGCTAAGGCTATGGTAGTGGCACAGAACGTCAAAAGCAGCAGAAATTTCCCTCTAATTTTGATTTCTCAAAGTGATTGGTAAATAAATCCTTTTATCTCTTAGTGGTGCCCCACTCTTCTCAACTAATTCGGTTTTCATTTCGATATGGTTGGTATGGCCTGCACCCAATTAATTTAATATATACTACGCCATGTCAGAGATAAGTTTAACTAAGTGTGTTTTAACAATTATATTTAGCTACCAGTGTAGTAATGGCTGCTTTGCTGGGGAAATATCCATTACCATCGGCTTCCATAATTACTAAGATTTTCGCTTAGAAAATGGATGATGGATTCGAAGTCGGTAAGATTTTCTGAGTAGTCACTCGCTCCAGTGCATTGTTCCATTTTCGATTCGATCGTGTAAATCAAGATCTGTGAGTTTGAGACAATGGCTTTTGACTCCGATTCATTGCTCCCGGGGATACTTATCAAGAAATCTTGAAATCTAAGTATGGAGTTATTTTGGCTCGAAGGCTGTAGTCTTCAATTACTTCAAGGATTGCTCTGCGACCACACGGGTTTGTGATTTTCGCAGATCTATTTTGTATTTATGAACAGGTCCAGAGACATTAGCAAAAGCATGGTTTCTAGACATGATGTAGGTATGGTTTCAAGTGCACTCGCCATGCTCAGAAAGGTCGAGGATAAATAAATAAATACAAATATGTGCATATGTATATAATGAAATATGCTTAAGCGTTTAATTGTTTTATAATTTCATTATCTGAACTATCACAGTTCCGTAAAAATATATCGGTGAGCTTAAGAATTCTATCGGAGATCAATTCAACATTCGCTGCGTGGTGAAGACCTGTAGTAGAATGATACGGGTATGTAGGTAGATTTTGCATTATTCTTAGCAATTTATTTTTGTCACTTGGAGTTTATTTAAGAGGCATATTGCACAGCATCACTTTACACCACTAAAGCAGTATTGATTGTAATACTGCTTTGTCTTATAAGTTATGTATTATCTCACTCGCATTACTTAATTTAATTTTTTTTGTTTATGAAGCCATGGCGCATCTTAATGGCAACGTTAACCTTTTAAATTGTTTTAAAGATATGTTCTTTAACATTTAATCTTTGATCAAGATGAATACCTAGGTATTTTACAATAGTTCCCAATTAACTCTTGCACGCCAGAAGTCAAATTGATTGTTGGGAAGAAAACATTTTTTTGTCTTTTTCGACTGAAAAGGATTGATTGTACCCTTTCAGTATTTAGCTTAATTTTCCATTAATTATAGTATTCGGTTACTTTTTAGATTGCATTTTATAGATTAATCACAATATTGAGACCAAGCTCATGCGATGAAAATATAGATAGCATAGATAGCGGTTTTGCACGCTGGTAGCTTTGGAAAATCGGACGTGTAAATACAATATTATAAAGTATTGGACTAAGAAGTGAACCCTATGGATTGTCTGCGTTAACTTGTTGTAGAACGGAAGCACAACCACAAACATCTTCTTCTTCCTTTTATCAGCGAGGTTATGATCCGAAAATAAGGGATCACAACCCTTCCACTTCACCGCATTTCTACTGATCCGCCTGTGGGGTTCGCCTACAGCACAAACATTAACATACATAGATAAAAAAAAAAAAAAACGATTTGACAGAAATCTTTGGACAAGGCTTTCTTCATGTCTAGTAGTACTAAACTGATTGACTTGCCCAACGAACGGGTTCTTTTGACATGCTTACAAATTCTGAGAACTTAATGAGACGTGCTGTGATGGCTTCTGAACCCAAATTGCTTGTCAGAAAATACATTTACGTCATCAACGTATTTCATAAGTTTCTTTCTTACGACTTTTTCACAGACTTTACTCGGCAACTTGGTAAATTTATGGGATGATAACTATAAGGGTTTTTAATAGGCTGTTGTGCTTTTAGAATTGAGACTTACTTTGCGCTTTTCCAAGCAATCGGAAAGTACAATTTGAACTCGGTAATCGCAACTGATAGAAATCGGGGTTGTTGCATTTACTGAGGTCGTTGCACTTACCGAGGGAAAAATATACAATGAGCAGTATAATAAACAGAGGAACTTTTGCGAGGTTTGAAACAGAAAGCTAATATTTTCTTTATTAAACAGTTTATTTCATTTATTTTATTAAATTTATTATTATTATTATTATTTCTTTATTATTAAGTAATAAAATTACAAAAATAATACATAGGTATATAGCACTAGCTACCAGGGCTATCGGCTAGTTTTAAAGGTATAAGAATAATTTTATATACATTTATTAATTTTTAAATTTACTAATATCTTATATACATTTTTTATATTGGCTTCTGTCGGAATTTTTAAAAGTTCAGCAAGTGGAACGAAACAAAATTTCAATTACAAAAATGGTTGTGTAGCAGAGTGACTTGTACAACCCACTTTTGTTGTAACCTGCGGTACACACTGTGCCACTTCACACAAGGACCAATGAGAGAACACCATTTGCACATCCACCCCATATGGGAATGTTACGTCAGTATTTTCTCTTATTCCATACATTTATAAAATTCACATTCTCCTCTTACAAAATAATTGGTAAGAGGAGGTGAATCAGTTTCATGATCACTGTAGAGAATTTATAACGAAGAATCATTTTTTTAAAGTTAAAGAATAAAAGTCAGAATTTCCTTTGGAATTGTTTCTTTTTTTTATTTTATTTGTCTCAGCATTTGTGTACGGTTTCCCGGACCTTTGCTGCTCTCTACAGGTTGGATTTTGTGTTTTCTTTTGCATTGTGTACGGTTTCCCGGACCTTTGCTATATTTGTTTTTTTGTTGTAAGGCGGAGACAATTGGACTCCCTTACAAATTGGCACCCAACGTTTGGCTTGAGCCAAGTAAATACGATCGAACAAGTATCGTTTCGTATAGTGGAATTGCGTCTTGAATAAGACCTTTTCTTCACATCGCTTTACCGTCGTGCTGCCACGATTGTACTACGATTTCTTAACGGCCGGACCAGAGCTGTTTCAACGAGGGAAACAAAGCGATTACTTAACGGCCGGACCAGAGCTGTTTCAACGAGGGAAACAAGGCATTTTCTTAACGGCCGGACCAGAGCTGTTTCAACGAAGGAAACAAGGCGTTTTCTTAACGGCCGGACCAGAGCTGTTTCACCGAGGGAATCGAGGAGATTTCTTAACAGCCGGATTAGAGCTGTTTCACCGAGGGAATCGAAGAGTTTATGATCTGCTCAACTGCTAAACCAGCGCCGTTTCAGAAGTGATTTAAGGACATTTTTATTTTGTATAGGATCGGGAACGAGACTGTGTTTTTGTCAAAGCCAGTTTTAAATACCGAACATCATGCCGAGAAAGAAGAAGGCGTCCAGGACAGACAACATTGAGGCAGAGGAATCCATTGCGACATGTGAGAGGACAAGGGAACACTCGTCTTCAGTCGCTAGCATGATCGACTGTCAGGAACGATTTACCGGGGAATATGATCCCGTCCAGACAAAATCATTTATAAAGAACGTCCTCATATACAAAAAGAGACGAGGGGTTACAGACGAAGACGCCCTCATGGAATTCCCCTTGCTGTTAACAAATGCTGCCAGTATTTGGTGGGATGGAGTAAGCCATGAGGCAGAAAATTTTGATGATGCAATTGAAATGCTGCAAGAACAGTATGCTCCAAGAAAACCGTCTCACGTCATTTTTGGATTAATTATGGATTAATTATGGATGGATTAACAACGAAGAGATGAGTCAACGGTCGAATTTATCTGCCAAAAGAGAGCACTGTTTGCAGAACTGCCCAACCCAAAAGTTTCAGACATCCATAGCTTGGATATAATTTATCACTTATTGCACGAAGATCTAAAGAAAAAGATAAGAAGGGAAGAATTCTCAACGTTCACTGAACTTAATGCTTTGGTTCGTAACTACGAACGACTGTATCCCAGGCAAGAACCAGTGCATGAAAAACCTTTTCTTCGGTGTGATTTCTGCCGAGTAAAAGGGCATAAAATAGAAGATTGCAGGAAATATAAATCGCAGCAACAACCATCCACATCAAAGCCTAGAGACAGTGAAATTGTCTGCTTTGGATGTGGGAAGCAAGGTTTTTTTAAAAGAAATTGTCCAAAATGCAGTATTATGCAGAAGCCTTCTCCCGCTCCTACACTCAACACACTTGAGATGACAGCTGGAGGGAACATCCCCTCGATTATGATCCAAGTAAAAGGAGTAGATATGCCAGCCTATATGGACACAGCGGCAAAGACTAGTGTAGCAAGTGTGGCGTTGTACGAATTGCTTAAAGAAACAGGGCATAAATTCCGAATAGAAAAAGCGGAAGTAACATTAGCTGATGGCATACAACGGGAAAGTCGTGTCTTACGGACAAACACACGCATTCTGATAGGCAACCGGTCGAAGAAACTAAGCATCAGTATATTGCCTAATAGCCAAAGCAAAATTACATTACTTGGAATTGATTTCCTTGAGGAATCCGGTATTGTAATGAATCTTGCGCAAGGCATCTGGTATTTTGTCGATCAAGAAAAGAAATGTTTCCCATACTTTAAGTATACTGTGAAAGAGTCGCCTTCGCCAAAAACACCGACTCAATGGTACCATTATGAAACAAGCCCAGACCCCGCTTCTTTGCCAGCAATTCCACCTACACCTAGAATACCAACCGAAGTTTTGAACATGTCCATAGAGGAAGAACCTTCTGACAACGCTTACTTCCCAAATGATGTATACGAGATGTTTAGAGACGTACTACCACCTCAGGACCAAGACGTAAGTAATAAACTATTTGGTCCACCTAGGAAATTAGTCACCAATATGTGCGACATACAGCATTTGCACTTGCCATCTGAGGAACGGGAGCAACTAAACTGTCTTCTGGAAGAACATGAAGAAATGTTCCGTTGGGATAAAGACATGAAGGTAAAAGGGGTTACACACGAGATTCGGACAGGCAAGCACCAACCAGTCTCATCAAGACCGTACCGCCTATCTGAGCCAAGAAGGGCACAGCTAAAAGTCGAGATCCAGAGAATGCTGAACCAGGGAGTCATTGAACCATGTGATTCTCCTTGGGCATCACCGGTCGTAATGGTACCCAAAAAAGATAACGGAATTCGAGTCTGTGTAGACTACCGGCAATTGAACGCCATCACAATTCCAGATCGGTATCCACTCCCACGTATTGATGATCTTTTGCATATCGCCAAAACCACGGAGTACATGACAACATTGGACTTACAATCAGGCTATTGGCAAATCGAAGTTAATGAGAAAGATATGGATAAAACGGCTTTCATCACCCCATTTGGCACGTTTCGCTTTAAGCGTATGCCTTTTGGACTTCGCAACGCACCAGCAACTTTTCAGCGGCTAATGGATCAAGTCTGTTCCAGCCTTGGGGAAATAGCGGTACACGTATATCTTGATGATATAATTATTCGTTCTTCCAACTTCGAGGAACACATGAGAGACCTTAGGCAACTGTTTAAGCGCCTGAATGATTTTGGACTACGCATAAACCGAGAAAAGTGCAAGTTTTGCTGTCCGAAAGTGACATTTTTGGGACATATACTTACAAAAGAAGGTATCAACATGGATCCCGGTAAAACTGAGGCCATAACCAATATGAGACAGCCCACAAATACAAAACAAGTCCTTACGTTTTTACAAACCTGTTCCTGGTATCGTCGTTTCATCCAGAACTTTGCAGAAGTCGCTAAACCACTTAGCAATCTTACCAAGAAGTCAGCAGTTTTCAAATGGGATCAAGCTGAAGAGCGAGCATTTCAAACTTTGAAAACTCTATTGGTAACGGCACCAATTCTACGGCAAGCAGATCCAACTAAGGATTATCTACTCAAAACTGATGCTAGCAACTACGCAATAGGGGCAGTTTTAGTCCAGGGGGAGGGTTCAGAGGAACACCCCATAGAATATGCCAGCCGATTGCTTACAGCAGCAGAACAGAACTATTCAACCACTGAAAGAGAGGCATTGGCAATAGTTTGGGCTGTGAATAAGTTTCGAGGCTACATCGAAGGAGCAGCGGTAACTCTTCTCACTGATCACCAACCACTTAAATGGCTTATGACCCTTAAATCCCCTACTGGACGATTAGCACGATGGGCTCTACAGTTGCAGCCATACAACATCGAAATTAAATATATAACAGGAAGGACCAATGTTGTAGCCGATAGCCTATCACGTCCACCGCAATCCTGCCAATTGTGCCATATCGAAGTAAACGTACCTACACGTAGCAATAGTGACATACGAGAGGAACAACTAAAAGATGAGACATTACAGAACATAGTGGCAGCACTTGAAGCCGCTGAAGGAACTGAAGGTGAACAATATGCTTCCCAAGGATATATGATGGCCAGCGGAGTTCTGTATAAATATGGGAACGATCTTGAAGACGCCGTTCTGGTAGTTCCTAAACATGAAGTTGCTAAAGTCCTAGAAGCCCTACATTCATCACCAACAGCTGGTCATTATGGCATAGAAAAGACAGTCAAAAAAATTAAATTGCATTTTTACTGGCCCACCATGTACGCAACTGTGGAAGAATTTGTCCGAAACTGTGTATCCTGCCAGAAGTATAAACCCAGTAATCTTCGACCAATGGGCTTATACAGAACAACTGCTCAAAATCAACGATTTGAAGTTTTATCCATAGACCTCTTTGGACCATTACCTCCAAGCAACGATTACAGATGGATATTTGTAATCGAGGATACAGCGAGTCGCTGGGTAGAATTGTTCCCCCTTAAAGAAGCTACTGCGGAGCATTGTTCCAAAATTTTATTGAACGAAATCTTCTTGCGGTATGGAATACCCAGAAGAGTTATCAGTGACAATGGACCACAATTCATTTCTTCGATTATGCTGTATCTCACCAAGTACCTAGGAATAGAGCAAGTACTAACTCCAGTTTACCATCCTCAACCGAATATCGTAGAGAGGAAAAACCGGGATCTTAAAACACAACTATCCATCCTAGTAGAAAAACAACATGATTCATGGTCCCTACACCTACCTGCAATTCGTTTTGCGATGAACACAGTAATGTGTACAACCACGAAACAGACAGCAGCATTTCTTACGTTTGGACGAGAACTTCGAGCACCCATACATATTGCCCACGATTTAAGTGAAATAGTAACAGACCAAAATTTCATTCCAGAGATAACCCCTGTCTTACGTCAGCTAACACAAGCATTGAAGGAGTCTAACGAAGTTGAACATAGTCAAAAGGAGAAGCGACTGAAGTACGCGAATAAAGGACGCCGAAAAGGACCTACTTACAATATCGGAGACACTGTTCTTGTTACCACCCATGTGCTAAGCAAGGCAAGTAAAAATTTAACTTCCAAATTTGTCCCTAGACGAGATGGCCCGTATGTGATTATCAGACGAATGGGTGAAACCTGTTACCAAGTCGCCAACCCTGATTCTACGGATATCCCACTAGGAACATACCATAAGTCAGCTTTAGTACCATTTAAGTCAACCAGTGATGTAATAACACAACAACCCGTTAACCCATTAAGAAGACGAGGACGACCCCGTAACCTTGATGCTGGCAACTCGTCGAGGCGACTACGTAGCCAGAGGGGGAGATTGTAGCAGAGTGACTTGTACAACCCACTTTTGTTGTAACCTGCGGTACACACTGTGCCACTTCACACAAGGACCAATGAGAGAACACCATTTGCACATCCACCCCATATGGGAATGTTACGTCAGTATTTTCTCTTATTCCATACATTTATAAAATTCACATTCTCCTCTTACAAAATAATTGGTAAGAGGAGGTGAATCAGTTTCATGATCACTGTAGAGAATTTACAACGAAGAATCATTTTTTTAAAGTTAAAGAATAAAAGTCAGAATTTCCTTTGGAATTGTTTCTTTTTTTTATTTTATTTGTCTCAGCATTTGTGTACGGTTTCCCGGACCTTTGCTGCTCTCTACAGGTTGGATTTTGTGTTTTCTTTTGCATTGTGTACGGTTTCCCGGACCTTTGCTATATTTGTTTTTTTGTTGTAAGGCGGAGACAATTGGACTCCCTTACAGTTGTACTTAAGTACACACACATGTACACACAGCTGTGTTCAAAAGTAGTAATTTTTAAATGTTGCGTTATTTTTAAGCAAAGCGAAGTATACAGAAATTTATAATGGAACTCAGCCAAGAAAATAATGTACATAAATTTCTATTGCCATGTTAGATGTAGCGTCAATCATTCGTAAAAGGATAAGGGAAGGAGCAAGTTCTGTTAAAAAAAAATAAAAGTGTGTAAGTTTTTTCACGAAAAAAATAATTTTAATTCAAAACTGAAGCTAGAATCTAAGAAGTAAGAACAAATATATATTTTTTTAATGTAAGTGATAGGAAAACAAATTCTAAATTTGTATACAATGGGCCGGAAATAAAAAAAATTATAGGATGCACAGCCACAATGGTTGCTAATGCAATTAAGTACGATTTCAAGCCAGACACTCGCGGATGGAAATGAAAAAAATCGGAATTGGACGACCGGAAGATTATTAGATATTGCAAAATGCACCCTTATGCACCTTCAAATTATGTCCAAAAGTAGTTGGAGCTGACTATTAGTGCTGTAACAGTCCGTAGGCGACTGTTAGAGAAAGAATTATATGCTCGGCGTCCCCGTAAGGTTCCACTGCTCATCAAAAAGCACATGGCAGCTCACATAAAATTTGCAAAGGAACATGTCACCTGGCATGTGGAAAAATGGCACAGCATATTATGGACCGATGAAAGCCAAATTATTCTTTTGGGTGAAGCTGGCTCCCGTCAATATGTTCACCGTACACCAAACACCGAATATTTGCAAAGGTATACAACTAAGGCCATAAAGCACGGCGGTTCGAAAATAATGTTTTGGGGCTGTTTTTCCTACCAAGGTGTAGGCCCCTTCCATCTTATTTCTAGTATTATGGACCAAAATGTGTATGTTGACATTTTGGCAGGAACGATGTTGCTTTATGCAGAGTATGAAATGCCGTTAATCTATGTCTTCCAGCAGGATAACGACCCGTAACATACCAGCAAAAAGGCGTAAGGATTGGTTTCAGATCAATGGGGTTAAGGTAATGATGTGGCCCGCACAGTCACCTGACCTCAATCCCATAGAAAACTTATGGTGTGACGTAAAGAGATCAGTTAGGCATGCAAAGCTGATAAATAATCGAGAGCTTTGGCAGGTAGTACAAAGCGCGTGGCAAAATATTTCCGTCAAACGATGCCAAAATCTAGGGAACTCCATGCCACGGTGTAATTTAGTACTCAAAAACGATGGATGTGCAACTAAATATTGAGGTGATCTTATGTCTAAGAGAAGTTTTTATAAGAAATTTCTAATATATTTTAATTGTCTTACAGTGAAAGGCAACACTACTATTATTTTGAACAGTAGATCTTATAGGTTTTTTTTATTTCAGGTATATCTTAAATTATAAAGTTTTAAACGCTATGAAATAAAAATTAAATGAAACATAAACATACACTTGTTATATCCTAGCCTTTAAAACTAATAAATAATTATTATTTTACCACAGGAATATTAAAATCCTTACGACTGAGCGCACTACTATTATTTTGAACACAACTGTATGTACATAGGTTTACATAAAAAACGATGTGCTTTTGGTTAGCGAACCTAAGCTATCCCAGAAACACAAGTTGAGGCACAGTAGTTATAATATTATAAGAAGAGACCGACACAACTCTGTACAAGGAGGAGGTGTGGCGATCTTCATTAGAAAAGAGTTGCGTCATAAAGTAGTGTACTGCGGTGAAGTGCGTAGGTTCCAGGAGCTGGAAGCATGTATCGTATTCATCCCCCTCCGTAGTGGAAAGAGGATGTATATCGTCGCTGTCTATGCTCCTGAAGCTACTTAAACCACGTCTTTTATCACAGAGCTCGAGACACTTTTTCGAATACTAAGGCTGGAATCGGGGGAGAACTTTTTCATTATAGCCGGTGATTTAAACGCCAAACATAGAGATTAGGGAAATAGCACGCCAAATTCTAGAGGGAATCTACTATTAAATTGGTGGGGTCTGCGCAGTGCTGAATATCGACTAGATTTAAAAGCGACGGATAGTCCGTCGTATCCCAGAAGCGGTTCTTATCTGGATCTAATGCTGTTCGACATACGGTTACAACTGACCGACATCGACGGGACAAACGTTAAACTGCCTACACACTTTTGTGTATGACAGTGACCATTGCGGACTCAGTGTCGAAATAACTATTCCCAACGAAATTGCGGAACTGGAGGAGTTTGTCCAATTGCACGCCTACAATTACAGTAGAACGCTTTGAACTCGCTTCTTCAGACAGTTGACGAGAGCACTCTCCTCGAACTTGCTCGACCTACCGTCTAATAGGAATCTGTTAAGCGAGGAGATTGATAGATATCTAAAACAAGTGGACGAGACAATAAAACGAACGATGGACAATACGATACCTCGGTATCAACACACTGACAACGTGGACATATACTGCAATGCAACGATTGACGCACTGCACGAACATAAAAGTAGACTGCTGTCGAGATTAAAAACCTTGTACAGACAGTTTACTGACAGACAGAATTCGGAGGAGGTTAGGACGCTGAAGTCATTGATTAGAAACCTCTCCAAATTAATTAAAGAAAATTACAGACTTTCTGTAAATTCGCACTGGGACAGGAAAATTCGGGATGTAAAATCCAAAAACCCGAGTATGTTCCCGAAAATAAACAAGATCTTTCGGAGGAATAATCAAAACGATCTTCCGCGTCTTAAAATCCCCCGAACTACGAACAATGTACAAATGCTAGTAACAGCAGGTATAGATCCAGATAACGCAGCTGAGGATGACAATTTCTTTGTGATCGAAGATCCACAGGAGAAGGTAGAGGCTATAGGAGCGACTTTCCAGGACGTGTATAATGTGAATGATAGTGTTTGCCCGAACCACGACCTAGAAAATCGGGTCCTTATGCACAACTTCTGCCTTCGAAATGACATGGAGCACTGGCGATCTGAGAACACTGGTTTCACCGTGTTCAATGAAAGAAACATGGCAAACAATGCCGTCGCCGATGAAAGGGTACATCCCCCGTTCATTTCGAAGGCAGAGCTTCAAGCGATTTTCGAATCAATGAGAAAAAAGAAATCCGTGGGAATCGATGGTATACCCAACATTGTACTTAGTCATCTTCCTCCAGAAGTGGTAAACATTTACACTATACTGTTTAATAATGCAATGAATAATGCCCATTATCCAGCGCATTGGAAAACAGCGGTGGTGCAGCCCATTCCCAAAAGGGATAAAGATAGTTCCAACCCGAGTAGTCTCCGATCTATAAGTCTCCTTCCGAACATTGGCAAGGTATTCGAAAAAGTGATCCATAGAGCCTTGGCTAAGTGGGTTAAGGACAGTCATATAATTCCGGATAACCAATTTGGTTTCAAGGCGGGGCATGATACTATACATGCAGCGTCTAAACTGGTATCAGATATCCAGTGGAATAAAAGCAAGAAGCAATGCACGGGTGCATGCCTGGTTGACTTGGAGAAGGCCTTCGATACCGTATGGTTAGAGGAACTCTTCTACAAGCTGAGCAGGCTGGGCATAAGTAAACCACTGCTGTACATACTTTATGACATGCTCACCAGTAAGAAGTTCATTGTGAAAAATGGCAATGTGACGTCTGCTGCAACTTTTGAAGTAAAAAATGGTCTGCAACAGGGTGCGGTCAATTCGCCCATCTTACTCAATATTTACACAAGCGATCTCATAGGTTCACTTCACCATGCCATAGCGTACGCAGACGACTTGATCGCGTACAGGTCAGGGCCTAAGATCGAGGTTATTGCAACACTCTTGCAACGTGACTTCGATAAGATTAAGAGATACTGCGATGACTGGAAGCTAAAGATCAACTTTCAGAAGTCGGAGACCATCCTGTTCAGAACGCCGTTGTCTGGGGCCTCTTGCGACACCAGAAAGAATTGGCGAAACACGGTCAGCCACTTGCGAGTCGAAGTGTAGTCAGGTACCTTGGGGTCTGGCTAGATCAATACCTATATTTTAACAAACATATAGATGCTGCTCTGACCAGAGCCAAAGTTGCTTTCGCCCTTACAAAGAGAATGTTTTATAGCAGCCAACTCGATGCGAGGGTGAAAGTAATCTGCTACATGGCCCTCATTCGGCCTATGCTCGTATATGGATGCCCCGTGTGGTTCAACGTGGGGCCAAGCTTGTTGGAAAAGATGCGAGTGTTTGAGAGGGCTTGCCTTAGGGCTTGCCTTCATTTGTACAGAACACCTGAGTCTGAGTACATAAAATTCTACCGTAATGAGGTCCTGTACAACAGGGAGAAACTGATCAGAGTGGATAATTTCTTGATCAAGATGATTCGAAGGCACATTGCAAGAGCAATGACTTCGATGAATAGCCTGATCTTTGGGGCTTATTACCCCAACAATCTCTATTACGAGAGTGTGCGCCTTAACGGCTTTGTCCCTCCAGAAGCGTTTCTATATTTCGACCAAAGAGGTCTGATTAAGAATAAGTTAGCGGTGCCGCTAATCTTCCACGTCGCCAGAACAGCTGTGGATAGGCGACTCAACTACGACCGAGATGTCGCACAGAGTAGTGTAGAGCATCTCCGGTACAGTAGGGCGGTTTCCGACCGCGATATTAAAGACGTTAATAGGCAGCATGATCAATTTTGGTGACTTATTGAAGGAGAGGGAACGTCGCCGTCGTTTCCTCCCAATCCGGGGTAGCCTCTAACTGGGCAAAGCGGGTGTGTATTGTTAGTCATAATAGTTATGGCCGGCTTACATAGTCTTAAGGTAGACTAAGTTTTCACGTTATGTTATAAAAAAAAATTAATAAAAAAAAAAAAAAAAAAAAAATAATAAATAAATAAAAAAAAAATAAACAATAAAATAAAAATTTGCACAGCACTTTGCTAAAAAACAAAAGTGCGTATTTAATTACGCAAGGTAGTTAAGTTAGTTAAGATTATTTTAAGATAGTTTGTAAGTTTTATTTATTTAGGTATAAACAAAAAGTCCGTATACTAAGTTTTTTACGATAAAACATTTTTCTTAGTTTGTTAAAATAGTTATAAAATAATAAAGTTAGTTTAAGTTGGATAAGGTCGAAAGATATAAATTAAGCGTTAGGTTTAGCTTAGAGCGCCCGCATGGGGACATTAAGTTAGCATAAGATAGTTTAAGTTAATTAAGCTAATTTTAAGCGTTTTTGTTAGCATGTAAGTCATAATGAATTTAATTAATAAAATGGATTGAAAATGAAATGAAATGAACATAAAAAAAAAGTAACAGCATGAAAACGCTCATTTGTGAATACGTCATAATACCATATGAAGATAAATGAGAAAATAACAAAAGAGACAAAAAACAGCAGTCGCACTTATAAATGCTATAATGCTATATTTTTCAGTGTTGCGAAAATCGAGGAGTTGCGTGTATCAACGGTTGCGATTACCGAGTTCGTACTGTACCACAGTTTCAAGCATGCTTACTTACTTACTTAGGTGGCGCTACAGTTCGGGGTGAACCTGGGCCCAACCAACAAGCCTCTCCATTTAGCTCGGTCTTTAGCTAATTGCCTCCAGTTGCGCACTCCAAGTTGGTCGAGGTCCCCTTGAACTTGTGCGCGCCACCTACGGCGATGATTCCCTCTACTGCGTCGTCCCTCCGGGTTAGATTCGAAGACTCTGCGGGCCGGAGCGTTTGTGTCCATTCGCTCTACATGTCCTAGCCTTCTCAGACGTCCAATACGCAGTTTTTTGACTAGGTCGATGTCGCTGTACAGCTCGTATAGTTCGTGATTGAATCTTCTCCTCCAAAACCCGTCAACACAAACGGGACCGAAAATCTTACGAAGAATTTTTCTCTCGAAGCGACCAAGGATATCTTCATCCTCTTTTAATAAAGTCAATGTTTCGGCGCCGTAAAGCAGGACTGGGATGATCAAGGTCTTATATAGAGTCTCCTTAGTTGTTCGAGATAGGGCTTTACTGTTGAATTGCCTTATAAGCCCAAAGAAACAGCGATTGGCAAGAGCTATTCTTCGATTGATTTCTGCGGTGATGTTGTTTGTAGAATTTATAGCAGAGCCAAGGTAGACAAAGTCCCTTACTACCTCAAAGTTATAGCTGCCCACGGTGACGTTTTGTCCAATTCGTCGGTGTTGGTTTTCCCTTCTAGTTGACAGCATATACTTGGTTTTGCCCTCGTTTATCGCCAAACCCATTTTGGCCGCTTCCGCCTCAATGCTTGCAAAAGCACCGGTGACAGCCCGCTGAGATCTTCCGATAATGTCTATATCGTCGGCGTATGCAAGCAGTTGTACAGACTTGTAATAGATTGTGCCTCCGGTGTTGGCTTGTGAGTTCCGCACAATCCGTTCAAGTACAATATTGAAGAAGTCACATGACAGCGCGTCACCTTGTCTAAAGCCTTTTTTGACATCAAAGGTCTCGGTGAGGTCATTACCGACCTTGATGGAGCAGCGAGCGTTCTCCATCGTCAGCCTGCACAGACGGACAAGTTTGGCAGGGATGTCAAAACTAGACATGGCTCTATAAAGCTCTTCTCTATAGATGCTGTCATAGGCGGCCTTGAAATCGATAAAGAGGTGGTGAGTATCGATTTGGAATTCTTGGGTTTTCTCCAGGATCTGCCGAAGTGTGAAGATTTGATCGATGGTGGACTTTCCTGGCCTGAAACCGCACTGATAGGGTCCAATCAGGCTGTTGATAAAAGGTTTCAGGCGTTCACACAATATCGCAGAAAAGATCTTGTATGCGATGTTGAGGAGACTGATGCCTCTATAATTGGCGCAGTTGAGGGGGTCTCCTTTCTTGTGAATCGGGCAAACGATGCTGAGATTCCATTCATCAGGCATACACTCGTCTGACCAAATATTAGAAATGAGTTGATGTATGCACTCTACCAATTCATCCCCAGCTGCCTTGAAAAGTTCGGCCGGTAAGCCGTCAGGTCCAGCAGCCTTGTTGGATTTTAGCTTGGATATTGCTATCCTCACTTCGTTTTGGTCAGGTGGACGGAAATTTTGACTATCATCGTCTATGTTGAATGGTTCATTCTGCCTGACAGCGGGATGTTGGTCTTCGTCGCCGTTATACAGTCTGCAGAAGTAGTTTTTCCATATTCTCAGCACCGACTGTGATTCTACTACGAGGTTTCCATTTTCATCTCTACAGGTTTCTGTACGGGTATTACTTCTCTGACACGTTCTCTTTACCTTTTGGTAAAACTTCCGTACATTGTTCCTGGAGTATAGACTCTCGATATTCTCAAACGGGCGCTTCTCATGCTCTTTCTTCTTCTTTTGGAGAAGCCGATGTTCTTCCCGTCTCTTTTGCTCGTAGAGCTCACGAGCAGCTCTCGTCTTCCTTTGCAGCGCCGCTTTGTATGCTTCTTGTTTTGCTGCATGCACTCGCCGGCATTCTTCGTCAAACCAGGGGTTTCGCGGTGGTGGTCGAGCGTGACCCAACACATCAGTCGCGGCGTTTCTGATGGCATGTTGGCAGCGTTGCCACTGGTCTTCGGTACTTGATGCTGGCGGCAAAGGGGTGATTGAGAGATTTCGGGATACGCGTTCAGCGAAGAGTCTGGCGGTCTCTTGCGATTGTAGCTTTTCGACGTTAAATTTTCTCACAGTAATTCTTCTTTGTTGCTCAGATTGGGATATCCGCATTCGTACCTTGGCTACAACAAGGTAATGATCCGAGTCTATGTTGACCGCTCGGAAGGTCCGGACATCCAGAATATTGGAGGCATGCCTTGCGTCGATCGCAATATGATCAATTTGGTTGATCGTTACATGATCATTGGACCGCCATGTCTGCTTATGAATATCGAGATGAGGAAACCATGTGCTTGCTATGGTGACATTTCGCTTTACAGCGAAATCAATTAGCCTTAGTCCGTTATCAGACGTGGTGTCGTGTAGGCTATGCTTACCGACTGCCCTACCAAAGACGTCCTCCTTTCCTATTTTGGCGTTAAAATCGCCCAATACGATTTTAACGTCGTATTTAGGACATTGCTCGTATGTTTTGTCGAGGAGCTCGTAGAAACACTCTTTGGTGGCAGGGTCCTTTTCTTCTGTGGGGGCATGAACACATATTAGGCTTATGTTAGCGAATTTAGCCTTGATCCGGATCGTCATAATACGCTCGCTCACGTGTCGGAAGCTTAAGACTTCTTGCCTAAGTCTGCCGCGTATGACAAATCCGCATCCGAATAAGCGTTGCCTGTTGCCTCTGTAGCAATCACCGTAGTAGATGTCACAGTTTTTCATCCTCTTTTTGCCCGGCCCATCCCATCGCACTTCCTGGATGGCGGTAATATCTGCTTTATAGCAGTTTAGGGCCTCTGCTAGTTGTTCGGCTGCACGTGGTCTGTAAAGGGACAGAACATTCCACGTACAGATCCGAAGGTCGTTGTCCTTATTTCGTTTGCTGGGGTCGTCATTAGTTGAGTCATCCTTATCCGAGGCTTTTGGTTGTTTCGGAACCATGCGGTTTTTACGTGGTAGGGAAGTTACCCCGACGGCACAACCCCCAACCTGGAGGGCCAGTTCCTTAATTATTCCCCTAGGACGAGGGGCCGGGTACACCGGTGCCAGTAGTCCACTACGGGAGTATGAGCGCTGCCGTTGGCCCATTAAGGGCTCCTCCGCCACCATCTCTATTCCAATGTCCTGACCAACATTGGAAATTCCTTACCGACCTGTGATCCGAATACGTCGAAGCAGCTCGCGCAAGGTGTTCACTAAGCATGCATTCACCAAGAATGCTTAAGATACAATTTTCTAATACTATCAAAGCCACCTGATTTTATAAGCTGCAAACTTTTTACTACATCGGCAATATCAGTTATAGAGATATATTCATCAGTACATGGTACATAACTTTGCAGAGAAATGTTATTAGCTTCTCCATCACTGATGTGCTGAGATACCATATAATTCCTAATAAAGGAAGAACCAAACATATTGGCTTTGTCAATATCCAGTATTGTATGTACCTACTTGCGAAGTATTTACTTAAATTTAGTACCACTGTACCTAAAATGTGGATCTCTGTTTCTTATTTCTTCTGTTTATCCGTCGTCGAAAACAGAAAACTATCATAAAGCGTTTAATCTTTTAATCGGATTTTGGTTGCTTACTCACTTTTGTTGAGTTGATAAAATAACCATGCACATCATTGTATTCAGCGCTCTTCAATACGTTTTCAATCACTTCAACTCATAAATATATACTCATATACTCGTACATATGTACCTACCTTCCAAATCTCTTTAAAGAAATTAATATGGATTGAATCTCTTAGAACCAATTTCACCTCCCATGGTTCTATTATACTTAATAATAAGACTGCCCACGACTTAGTAAGAAGCTCCATTAACCCTTCCAGTTCCACACAACCTAAAATTAATTACGAAGCTAATGCAGATCAAGTAGTTTGACCGTAAATTGGATTTTGTTTCGTCAAAGTTCCTCATCCACACAAGCATACTCATCACTTAAGCTTCCTCTATCGTTTCATCAAACTTGCCATTTCCTGGCTGTAAGAAGATTACCATTCACAGGTTAATGGACTCGCATTAGTTGGCCCAACCTCCCATGGCATTGCCTTGACCTCCAAATACATCAAATTGTTTGTCGTTGCAGGTAAATACAAGTCCATTATGGATTCCATTAACTTAAGCGCAACTTCAGTTTATTTCGCCCACCAGCCGGAGCTACTGTTGCTCCATGAGCATTAATTTCCTTGGATTTATCTGCAACGATGGCCGCAAATTAATTCAACACTTCACACCCCCCATACACACACACAGAGACAGGGACGCGGCTGAGTGGGTGTATATCTGTTATTCAATTACGTAAGAAATTTCCTATGCAGGTATACACGAGATAAACCGGAAGAAAGATGAGGTCACATAAATTATCATCCCCCCTACTCTACCCCCATGGGGAGTTGGCTTCGAAAGTACGGAAATAGTTTCTGAACTTGTTCACATGCAGCCCGATGAACGTGAAGACGGCTCACTGCTAGATCCACTAACTATTTCCGGATTTTAGCTTTAGCCGGGTGGATGGATGATGAAAGAATGTATATGGCATGTTAATTGCAGTAATGATTGATGTTAGAGCGCACCTTAAACTGGCGTGGAACATTAGTCTCGGTTGCGATGGAATACTGTGGTCTGACACGCACTTGGAAAGGAGTTAAGAAGACTTTTGTGCCTTGAAGGTCGTGGAATAATTAAGGCGAACTTTTCGATTTTTAAAACCGATCAGCCCATGCTGGTCATTCTTCATGAAGTCACACATAGGTATACCTCTGTCATAATGGGAAATCCTCCCTCTTAATGATTTGCGGCAACATTTCCTGATGATAATCTTCCATTCAACGCGGACGGCAATCTTTTATATTTATCTCGCCGACAATAAAGATGGTAAACTCGATTGGTACGCCAGAGCACCACCGCAAGCAGCCCCAGTAGCGCCTCATCCTCCACCAATGGTAGACAATCTTTTCTCAGTTGTAATATCCGCCTTGGCTATATAACGTAATGGATAATGATTTTAAGGACAATGCAACGTAGAAGTAATTTGCTATTCTCCTGGTAACAAAGGCGCGCACACCGTCTCGTCGTCATCGTCAAGTACAGGAATAGAGTATGGCACACTTCCTTTAACGGTCCAAATCCTCCGGGTATAATTAGTCATTCTATCCAAGTGGAATGAATTTTATCGTTACTTAGATAATGCTGTTAATAATATTAAGTTCTTGAATGAAGGGATGACGAGAGTAGTTGGGGGTCTTTTGCCAGGTGACACTTTTCTTCCTGGCATTGGTGTCCTTACTTTGACAAGGATTTGTTCATCTTTGATGATGAAGTTAATGCAAAAACTCAGCTAACTCCATGAAAGTTGAAAGTTTGTTCAAAGGATGGGCGGTGTGTATTGGTGTGGTTAGGTGGATTTGAAGTTGACTTTTCCAAACGATGGTGGTTTTGGGAAGGCATAAGGTAAGTTTTTAATTAGAAGTTTATATTTATGGGGACAATGGTCTTTATATAATATTTGAAAGGGAAACTTAAGGCTTAAGACAAAAGTTTGACATTTTTTGTATTGTGTTTTACAAGAGCTTGAAGCATTATAACTACGACTACACGCTGTAATTAAGCGAACTGAATTTTACGCAGACGATGACGATCGCATTAGCCCTTAATAAGAATTGCAACTATCGTGCTTAAAATGAGACCAGAGCCGTACCACTATTGTTTCACTGCATCAAGTTTTCTATTGAAAGCCAATAATTCAAATTAGTTCCTTTTATGAAAAATTGGGGAGGTTGAGTTGAGATACTATTTTAAGTAGTATCTGAGACATTTCACGTTCCTTTACCATATTTTGGGGTAGGACATCCTGCTGCTTTCATAACCATGGTACTATATTCAGTCTCCTATCATTACCAGAGTCCTTACAATAGACTGTGCATATGTATGTATTCTTACGTCATTCCATGATGATGACAGGTTTTACGGTGTGTCATGTCTTATTCGCTAAGCATCAGCAAAGTACTGTTTTAACTCATGCCTGGCGTCTGTGTAAAAGGTTCACAAAAGCCGATACCAACACAAGCGAGCGGTGCTATTTCTAGATTGCATGAGTATTCATGAGTTATTAAGTGGGTGAATTATATGTATCTCACTTTTCGTTATGACACAGCTTTTGAATATTTTCTAAATAGGATGCACATGTTTGGGTTTTCAATTATTTCCATGGTGGTTATATGGTATGCTGGCCGCCTATGCATACTCTGTTCCGTGAATACTACCTACCGTTATTAAGGGTGGGTTGTTATTTTGGTAACGTTATTTTGGCATGTTCTTTTCTGAGAATGTACGGTCACGTTATCAAATGGTGTCGTAAGTTACTTGCTTCTCAGTGACAAGTTATTTCTCAGTAACTTCAGATACACTCCATTCCATCCATCCATCTTCCATTTCCAAAAAAAAATTATGTGTAAGGCATCATACACACATCACACATGTACTGCAACCCTTGTCGATATGATACCTGCGTCGCTTGTCTTTCTTAGACGGAACGAGTTACGAGATGTGCAATGCGGTTTCCGAATAACGTCAACTGGGGACGGTTTATTTTTTAAATAAATATGTTGGGTACATGGCGCTATGAAGCTATGTTTTGTGGTTACACCATGGAACTCGAACAAAATTTGGTAATTGGATGTGAAGCTAACTGTAAAAAGTGGTTGACATTACAGTCGAAGAAGTAAGTGAGGCCCGTTAGACCAGACGAGCTACACTCTGAGTCCTGGAAAAAGATGGGAGGCATCGGAATGACATGGTTCAGGATTCTCATCTCCAAACTTAGGTGATCCAATACAGAATCGATAGAAGGAAGGTTATCTTCTCCCTCTGTACAAAGGGAATGGTGATATGAGAAACTGTGATAATTACCGTTCGATCAAGCTTATGTCGCACACCGCGAAGATCGTTGAGTGGGTACTGGGTGGCCGACTGTGAAAATGAATACAGCTATCTGATGATCAGTGCGGGTTTATTGCGGGTAAATCAACGACAGATAAAATCCAAAGTAAAAGAGTTGTAATGGACAAACATGGAGTTTACTAAAAGTATTTGCATATTGTATTGGTTAACTTTGAAAAACCATTTAACAGACAACAAAGAGATCTGATATGGGTGGCGCTTAGCCATCGAGGGGTTTCAGAAACTTGTGTACGGATGATCATGGACATGTATAAAGGAACAAAGGCAAGAGTAAGATGCCCCACTGAAGTCACTGCAGGGTTTCCAATCAAAGTCTGGGTGTGTACTAGGGAAGCATCGTAAGTCCTTTGCTCCTTGTTGCAGTCCTTGACTATCTGCTTGAAGATAAAGTGATGGACCCTAAATGGAGCCATCATAAATGATGATGTCGATAATGAGCACTTGACATATGGATGAACCTTTTGGTACTTGTTTTAGAATAGTTGTGCTGCCCCCTTTCTGATCCTCTCAGGCCTATGTCAAATACGTATTTGAATGGAACAGTACTTCCCAAGTACAAAAAGTTCAAATATCTGGGATCTATTATCAATAGCGAAGCAACCTGTGTTGATGACATCAATCACCGCGTAAGCGTAGGGTGGATGAAGTGGCAGAAAACTTCGCTATTTTCTGTGATCGAAAATTTCTCCCTAAGTTGAAAGAAAGCTCTGCATGCAGTTTTGCATCCAACACTCACATACGGTTCACAATATTGGTTAACGTACATAAAGTATGAGAAGAAATTAACGACAGATGAAGATGCTTCGTATTACACTAGAAGCTTGACTGGATAAGATGTTCTAAAATCCGTGGAAGCCTTCACGTCAAAGGAACCATCTCAAGAAATATGAAGTGGGACCGGCTCAGCTGGTATTGTCATATTTAAAGGAAAGATCTTATGCATCCCCTCAAAAATGCAATATCAATGAACGCAGGCCTGCACACCACTGGGTCAGACAAATGCAACAACATCAGCATTTGGTTTGCCTCAGTGATGAAGTAATTTAAAATCGGGAGGCGTACTGATATTGGCTGAGGTCAAATAGGAAAACTCGAAGGTGGATCAGTGGGAGGGTTATGATCAGCGTTGCCACTTTTGCTACATACATATGTAGCAAAACTGCTACATTTTAAAGTTCCATGCTACATACTACATCTTTCCCTCATTATGCTACATTTCTCCAAATAGTCTACCTAATTGTTATTTATGTTTTTTTTTTTGTCTGCTTTTAACCCATATTATCAACTTTCATACGAGTATGTTAAACATAATAAAAGACGATTTGAGAAATAGGTTAAGTTCAGATACTGTGGAAGTAATATTACTGGCTATTGGAAGGTGTGACATTATTTGAGCCTTCTGACGAATTGGTAAGGTTTTGCTTGAGTTTTGAGTTTGTAGATACATAATATGTACGGATGTGGTGAGTGCTGGTACTGTAAGCTGCTTATCACTGAAGTTCTTGCTTGGCTTTCTTCGAAAGTCAAGAAAATTCCAATAAAATGGGTAAATCAGGGTTTGCTCTCTGGCAGTACAATGGACCAGTTGTGCCTGAGTGCTCCAGTCGAGTGTTTCCTATCCCGACAAAAAAAAAAGAAAAAAGATGTACATATTTCTCATTTTGTTTACTACAAGAGATACTGTGCAGTTTAATCTGCACTATAAATTAATACTGTAAGCCAGTGCAGCCATCCGCCTAAGAGACTCTTAAAAGTGGTCTAATTATCGCATTGGCCACTCTTCGATCCTTGATCTTCTGAACATCATTCACGATAACACGGACTAAACCCCACCAAAACTGAGATTTGACCAAAACTTCCGTATGAGCATCCCTGTACGGGATGAATGGGACAACTTTCCCCCGTAGATGGTAATTCGATGCACTTCTTTACAGATGACTCTGGCACCAAAGTTAGGGTGGGTTGTAGTGTTTTCTCCGAAAACCTCAACCTGAGCACCTCGTTTCCCCTCCCTGATCATTGCAGCAGAAATCATGGAGATTAAGGACGCACTGTCCTGGCTGAAGCTTAATGTATGATCTGTCATGCATATTAGCGATTTCACTGGCAGTCAAGCAGCAATCAAGTCCTGAAAGCGTGCTCCTTCACTTCAAAGGCCGCATTAAACTGCCGTTTATCTCTGACACAGATGACCGATCAGATCAACATTCACCTATGCTGGGAGCCAGGCCATAGGAACATTCCAGGAAACTGCAGGGCGGATGGGCTCACCAGACAGGGTACAACTCTAACCACAGGGTAAACGGCTAAACGTGTTACATTTCGAGACAGATCTGGCCTAAGCTGGACCAGAAACGTAGTGCCTAGTTGGTCAAACTTAAGCCATTACAGATCAGCTGCGTTGTCGGTGTCCTCACTGGACACGGTTTATAGGCCAACACGCCAAAAGATTTGGCGTCTTCTCCAACGACTTCTGCAGGAGATGATGAGGAGAAAGAGGAAACCATCCATCACGTCCTGTGCAATTGTCTAGCCCTGTCGCATAAAAGAATGCTCCATTTAGGAACCCCCTTTCTTGAAGGTATCGGCGATCAGGCGTCCTTACGCGTCATGAGCATCCTACGCTTTACCAAAAGCTCCGGCTGGGTGGCCTAATGGTTGATCCATGGTAACACAATGGACATTTACTGGACAGCCAACCTAACCTCACCTGAACTTAGTTATTAAATTAATATGTTTTTAATAAAACGTACGTAGGCCCTTATTTTGAATTTATGACGCCAAATGCTCGAAGTTTACAAGACAAATACTAATCTCAGTTGTCAATAATATATACTTAACCTCATTCAACTTTCACCATCACCTCGGACCCATCCACTCGTGTAAGCCTTAATGAAATTTAATATCCTATTATCGGGATATCTGTATTTTCGTAAATATTTTTTCCAGCTAAATATGCCCTATTCACAAGTAAATTATTTTCCCTGAACCCGAAGCTAACAAAAGCAAAAACAAAAAAAAAGGAATAAGGACAACATGCCACATTATCTTACAAGAATAATATGTCAGCGACATTTTTCGCTCAAGAAACCAGATGAATATCGTTCATTTCTCAGAAATACCCAACGAAAAGTTTACAATATTCGTTTTGGTTCTGTGTTCCCTGCGTCGTCCTTTTTCTTTTATTATTATTTCCACGACAACGCCAACGAATATCATTACAGTGGAATGGAGAGTGGAAAATATTTTATTCTGTAAAAATATTCTACGTACTACCGGCAGAGTAGAGGAGCCAACTATGAAATAGAGAAGATGACTGTCTCCTTACTCATACACAATTTCCACATGGGACAAACAAGGATCTGCATAAAATGAGCATATATCACAGGATTTTCATCCATGTATGTATGAGGTACAGTATGTATTGTTCAGTGGCATAGTTCCGTGGAACATTGTGATGATGAGTATGTTGCATGATGCAACTATGATCCAGAGTTTGTGCTAGTGCTCTATACCTACCATATGACAGGGACGATTTGAAAAGTGTGACATTAGAATTTGTGTTAGTGGCAAGTCCTTTTTTTTCGGAAAAATTCTATTCAGAAGCAGCATCTGACGTTTCAAAATCCCATTGGACGAGCTGAAATTACTTTGTAGGAAGTGTGCCATTGCAAACCTCATTACAGCACAAAGCTTTTAAGGATATGCCCTGTGAGTCGTTGTTTAGAGAATTCGGTGGGGAAAATTCATTTCCTCCGTTGTTGGTTTGGCGTTTGTAATGAGTTTGACATTGTTTTTAATGAGAGTTCGTCTCAGTTGTCCGCTTCTAATTAACTTTTCTAATATCAGACATTTCAAGGACTCTTAGCGAAAAAATAAAAAAATAAAAAATTGGAAAAATTAGAGAGGAGGAATTAGAGTCCCCCGGGATATAAGGAAATGTAACATACAAATGTTAGTTACTAAGAATTTACCAGTATCCCTCGGCTCTCTTGAACTTCCGATCAAGTATTTTTTTTTCTTTCTTTAACCGCATTAGTCGAAAATCCTTCCCCATACCCGTGTTGAAACTTTTGCAAACAATTTTTCTCATTTTTGCAGGACATGTTTTTTTAGTAGGAGAGAGAGTGGGGGGGAGTTTTTGGCTCAGTGGGAGTGCTTTTGTTCATTGTGGCGAAGAACAAAAGCCCCGATACAATTTGGAGCATCACACGCTCGCTTGCTCGTCCGCTGCAAGGTACGACTTAATTTGAAGTTGAGTCAGTGAAGTTGTTGCCGCAAGGATATATGTATATGTGATTGCGGGTTTATGCATATGTGAAATAACTGCATTAACTTCATTATGATGTCGTAGTCAAAGCCATCGCAGTCGTAGTCATCGCCATCGCAGTCGTTGTCATCAATGACATCGCTGTGATCCTTATTATTCGCTCATCGTCGCTGCATGAGCTCGAGTTTTCTGTCAATCAGGGAATGCTGATTAATTAAAGCAAATTGCAGCAGAACGTTAATATAGTGCACGCATCCTGGGAGAGAAGATAATTACGGAGCGTACACGATTCGAAAGGAATCGCAATGATGGCAAATTAATGTTTTCCTTTTGGAAAAGCGAACGTATAAAAAACGTATGAATACAAAGC
Organism: Brachypalpus laphriformis; assembly: GCA_945910035.1. NCBI lineage: Eukaryota > Metazoa > Arthropoda > Insecta > Diptera > Syrphidae > Brachypalpus > Brachypalpus laphriformis. The sequence goes on from OX246754.1 coordinate 289,099,797, forward strand.
AACTTTCAGGCTCTGATGCACGTCAGAGATACCAGTGGGCAAATGTGGAAAGAATGAGCCTTTCGCACGAAAGAACGCATGACTCTCATATGTGTGTATATGATTTAATGAGCGGAGTATAAAGACATTAATATAAAGTTTAATTTAATTATAAATGGGTTTCCTGATTAAATAATTTATGGGCCACCGTTATTTATTTAATATGCGATTAAGGAAATAACGTGTTTACTCAAGGCGTATGCATTTAATTTCTTCAGTAATAAGAAGGCAACAAAAAAAAATTCCTTTTCGTGGAATGGTACCTGCATGTAATGGGATTTTCACAAAAAAAGGACAGTTGTGCTTCTGAATTGGTAATTAAATATATTAAAATTTGGTCAGTATAAAACAATTATACCACACTGAGGCGATCTCACCAGTCAATGGGGTTGGCTTAAATGTTGTGTAGGTACATGTGTACAACAAAGCAAGAGTAAACTGGGCTTCATGAAAAGCCTTTATTTTCTTCGACCATCTTGTAGAGGTCATCCGCGATAGTCTGATGTTTGAGGTTGGGTGCTTGATTAAAATATATTTATTTATTTGAAAGGACATATACCCGTAAGTCCGGCCTTACAACTATTCTTTAATCATTTTCAGGTAAACTCTCCAACCTCCTCGATTCTCCGCCAGCGATTCCAATTCGTCGGGGAGAATCGCCAAAGGGTTCAAGGATAGATGACGGAGTTTATCCAATCAACTAATCCTAAGCTCACCTGATGGCATTGCAATCACTAGACGTCTTGGAAACCGGCTTGCAGACAAGTATAGATCTTTCCATTTGGATAAGTAGCCAGTAAATTCCGATAACTTAGCTTTATTACTAAGTTCGGCTTTCAGTACAACAGATCTGACCAATCCTACAGGATAACTCCGAATTTCTTCATCCATCACTCGTGATTAAAACCCAGAGGTTAAAAACTTGTCCACCTGTTTTAACGGGACACTAATAACATGCAGAGTGATCTGACCAAGCGTTCTGGAAACAATTACAACTTCTGGGTTTTTCTGTTTGGTTTCATTTCGGCATTATCACAGATGGCGGAGGACTTAAGGATGACCAAATCATACGAAACATTTTCCGCCACGACTGCACTTTAACCTCCAGTCCATACACATAATAAAAGCGATTTAACACCGCTTATCTGAACACAGCCTCTGCAGTTTTAATAGACTTTTAGATAGACTTTTTTATTAACTTCATATAATTTTCACAGACAGTATATACAAAGTCGTTTATGGTTTGGCTTAAGGCCGTCTACCAGATTGACAATATGGTTGCTATTTCTGTTTAAAAATCGCCTTCCAAAATACGGGCTCTGTAGCGGATTGCAGCTGTAGCATAGTTGTATAAAACAACCCAACCACGACTTCCGTTCAGTATGTTGATCACCCCATCCAAGTCTAGCGAAATTACTCCGAAGTATCTCGCGCGAAATTCTCCTAAAATGGGACATCTTCCGATGAAATGGTATACATCCTCCCTCTCTTTAAGGTTGCACAGGTCACATAAAATTGGAAGATCGGGTCGATGTGGAATAAAATAAAGACTTGTTAGTTCACCTCTAAGTTTGAATATTGTGCTTATCATATGCAGAGAGTAACGATTGAGGAAGTAGGTTGAGTCGCTTTCAATGTGGTTAAAATTCAGCCTACTGTAGATCAGCCTATGTTGCGATAAATGTGCTTCAGCTGCAAATCTCTCATACATGGAATTACCTGCATTTTTCAAAACATTTGTAAGCATAGGTTTTATCCATGTAAGTTGCATATCAGATGAAATATTTAAACTCGCGCCATAATTTGCTGCCAACTCCTCCCACTTTTGAACCAAGTGCCCTCTTGTCGAAAGTATATGCTTCAGAACAATCCTGGGCAGTCTTCCATCATCCATCTCCACTACTTTTACAATATAATCTATATGCAACTTTAGGGTATCTAAAAAGAGAGGAGGGACTCCAGTTTCTAGATGCAGCATATAGTTCGGTGTACATGTTGGAAGTCGAAAGATTCGTTTCAAAAAGTATCTTAGAAATTTTTCAACTTCTTCAAAAAAGCAATAACCCCAAATTTGGGCTCCGTACAGCAGTATAGAGGCAGCAGTTGTACGAAATAAGTTTGAATATAAAGACCGAATCGCCCTTAAGAGGGAACTATCAATCCCATACTCTTGCAGAACACTCTATAGTTTACGTCGAGAAACCATATCATATGCCATATCCAAATCCACAAAACAGCTATAGACAGGTATACTCTTAAGGCTTTGCAAGCACCATTTAAAAGTGCTTAGTTGGTAGTGCTTCTGATTGGACAAAAGTCGTATTTCTCATCACTTAAGATGCACTCAGCGACCGCTCTGGAACGCGTTTCTAACACCTTAACAAATACTTTGCAGGAAGGCAGAAAAAGAATATACTGAAATTAGTGCAATCTCTTTTGTCCGATTTTTCAAGAAGAAGGACAATCTTACTTACTTAGGTGGCGCTACAGTTCGGTGTGAACCTGAACCTCAACCAACAAGCCTCTCCATTTAGCTCGGTCTTTAGCTAGTTGCCTCCAGTTGCGCACTCCAAGTTGGTCGAGGTCCCCTTGAACTTGTGCGTGCCACCTACGGCGATGATTCCCTCTACTGCGTCGTCCCTCGGGGTTAGATTCGAAGACTCTGCGGGCCGGAGCTTTGGTGTCCATTCGCTCTATATGTCCTAGCCATCTCAGATGTGCAATACGCAGTTTTTTGACTAGGTCGATGTCGCTGTACAGCTCGTATAGTTCGTGATTGAATCTTCTCCTCCAAAACCAATCAACGCAAACGGGACCGAAAATCTTACGAAGAATTTTTCTCTCGAAGCGACCAAGGATATCTTCATCCTCTTTTAATAAATTCAATGTTTCAGCGCCGTAAAGCAGGACTGGGATGATCAGGATCTTATATAGAATCTCCTTAGTAGTTCGAGATAGGGCTTTACTGTTGAATTGCCTTATAAGCCCAAAAACACAGCGGTTGGAAAGAGTTATTCTTCGATTGATTTCTGCACTGATTGTGTTTGTCGAATTTATAGCAGAGCCAAGGTAGACAAAGTCCCTTACTACCTCGAAGTTATAGCTGCTCACGGTGACGTTCTGTCGAATTCGTCGGTGTTGATTGTCCCTTCTTGTTGACAGCATATACTTGGTTTTGCCCTCGTTTATCGCTAAACTCATTTTAGCCGCTTCCGCCTCAATGCTTGCGAACGCACCGGTGACAGCCCGCTGAGTTCTTCCGATAATATCTATATCGTCGGCGTATGCAAGCAGTTGTACAGACTTGTGATAGATTGTGCCCCCGGTGTTGGCTTGTGAGTTCCGCACAATCCGTTCAAGTACAATATTGAAGAAGTCACATGACAGCGCGTCACCTTGTCTAAAGTCTTTTTTGACATCAAAGGTCTCGGTGAGGTCATTACCGACCTTGATAGAGCAGCGAGCGTTCTCCATCGTCAGCCTGCACAGACGGACAAGTTTGGCAGGGATGTCAAAACTAGACATGGCTCTATAAATCTCTTCTCTATAGATGCTGTCATAGGCGGCCTTGAAATCAATAAAGAGGTGGTGAGTATCGATTCGGATTTCTTGGGTTTTTTCCAGGATCTGCCGAAGTGTGAAACCGAACTGATAAGGTCCAATGAGGCTGTTGATGAAAGGTTTCAGACGTTCACACAATATCACAGAAAAGATCTTGTATGCGATGTTGAGGAGACTGATGCCTCTATAATTGGCGCAGTTGAGGGGGTCTTCTTTTTTCTGGATCGGGCAAACGATGCTGAGATTCCATTCATCAGGCATACACTCGTCTGACCAAATCTGAGAGATGAGTTGATGTATGCACTCAACCGATTCATCCCCAGCTGCCTTGAAAATTTCGGCCGGTAAGCCGTCAGGTCCAGCACCGTCATTGGATTTCAGCTTGGATATTGCTATCCTCACTTCGTTTTGGTCAGGTGGACGGAAATTTTGACTATCATCGTCTATGTTGAATGGTTCATTCTGCCTGATAGCGGGATGTTGGTCTTCGTCGCCGTTATACAGCCTGCAGAAGTAGTTTTTCCATATTCTCAGCACCGACTGTGATTCTACTACGAGGTTTCCATTTTCATCTCTACAGGTTTCTGTACGGGTATTACTTCTCTGACACGTTCTTTTTACCTTTTGGTAAAACTTCCGTACATTGTTCCTGGAGTATAGACTCTCGATATTCTCAAACGCGCGCTTCTCATGCTCTTTCTTCTTCTTTTGGAGAAGCCGATGTTCTTCCGTCTCTTTCGCTCGTAGAGCTCACGAGCAGCTCTCGTCTTCCGCTGCAGCGCCGTTTTGTATGCCTCTTGTTTTACTGCATGCACTCGCTGGCATTCTTCGTCAAACCAGGGGTTTCGCGGTGGTGGGCGAGCGAGACCCAGCACATCAGTCGCGGCGTTTCTGATGGCATGTTGGCAGCGTTGCCACTGGTCTTCGGTACTTGATGCTGGCGGCAAAGGGGTGATTGAGAGATCTCGGGATACGCGTTCAGCAAAGAGTCTGGCGGGCTCTTGCGATTGTAGCTTTTCGACGTTAAATTTTCTCACAGTGATTCTTCTTTGTTGCTCAGTTACAACAAGGTAATGATCCGAGTCTATGTTGGCCGCATGGAAGGGTCGGACATGCAGAATACTGGAGGCATGCCTTGCGTCGATCGCAATATGATCAATTTGGTTGATCGTTACATGATCATTAGACCGCCATGTCTGCTTATGAATATCGAGATGAGGAAACCATGTGCTTGCTATGGTGACATTTCGTGTCGTGTAGGCTATGCTTACCGACTGCCCTACCAAAGACGTCCTCCTTTCCTATTTTGGCGTTAAAATCGCCCAATACAATTTTAACGTCGTATTTAGGACGTTGCTTGTATGTTTTGTCGAGGAGATCGTAGAAACAATCTTTCGTGGCAGGTTCCTTTTCTTCCGTGGGGGCATGAACACATATTAGGCTTATGTTAGCGAATTTAGCCTTAATCCGGAGAGTCATAATACGCTCGCTTACGTGTCGGAAGCTTAAGACTTCTTGCCCAAGTCTGCCGCGTATGACAAATCCGCATCCGAATTATCCTTGCCTGTTGCCTTTTTAGCAATCACCGTAGTAGATGTTCTTTTTGCCCGACCCATCCCATCGCACTTCCTAGATGGCGGTAAAATCTGCTTTATAGCAGTCTAGGGCCTCTGCTAGTTGTTCGGCTGCACGTGGTCTGTAAAGGGACAGAACGTTCCACATACGGATCCGAAGGTCGTTGTCCTTATTTCATTTGCTGGGATCGTCATCATTTTAGTCGTCTTTATCCGAGGCTTTTGGTTGTTTCGGAACCATAGGTTTTTTACGTGGTAGGGAAATTACACCGATGGCACAACCCCCAACCTGGAGGGCCAGTTCCTTAATTATTCCCCTAGGACGAGGGACCGGGTACACCGGTGTCGGTAGTCCACTACGGGAGTATGAGCCACCACCATCTCTATTCAAACGTCCTGACCAACATTGGAAATTCCTTACCGACCTGTGATCCGAATACGTCGAAGCAGCTCGCGCAAGGTATTCACTAAGTTCAACATAACTGTAACTATAGATGCCACCGTTGACTCCGTCTAGGGAATTCGTCCGCTGCTGCCTGGAACAGGAAGAAGTGCTCTAGTGAGAAAGCACTCTTCCCCCCCTCTCTCATCTGCTGCCGCCAAGAATCCTCGAAACGGGGTTGGTTACCCATTTCTTGGATTAAGGTACTAGGCACCCGGCTGTCACCGCGTGGAGGTTGAGAGTAGGAGTTGGTAGGCCTCAGCTGAGTGAAAACGCTTGTGTTTTCATATGATCGCATGCACTACCGTTTGACCAACCATAAGGACAATCACCGCAGTTCATCAAGTGTTTTTAAGTATTCCCAGGTCACTTTAATGACACGCGTGAGCCATTGCACTCGCTCCCTACCCAAAGCCTTAAGCATTTCTATCCAGAGTTAATCGACACCAGCAAATTTCCCATTTTTAGCAATTTGATTGCCAAGACGATACGGTGGAACTATTTCCACAACTACTCACGACAATAGCTCTGTCCTCCTTGGTGCCCTGATCGGGGTTGAATAGCTCTCAAAAGCGCTCGCTCCATCTGCTCAAAATGTCCACTTCATTGGAAAGAAGTGTCCTATCTTCGGGTTTGACTCCTTTCATGATATTCAACTTCTTTCCATGAGTCGGTGGATGATCTGCCAGAACATCTTGCATGCATCTGTGATCGTGTTCCAATTTCTCGCTGAACTTCTTCCAATACTGTTCTTTCACTGTACATGTACAGCTAATTTGCAAATTCTTAAGTCCTCAGGGTATCGGTTTCGAGGATCAGGGTGCCCAAGTGAATCCACACTTTAAAAGTTCTCTTCTTCTCTCTGATGGCTTCTTGAACTCCGGGCTTTCCTAGCCAAGCAGTTTTTTTTTCAACACCAGCCGCCACACACAGCCGCGATTTCGGTCCAGAAACATCAGAGGCAATGACCGCAGTTGGAAACAGTTCTCAGCCATTCTTTCTACACATTTCTCACATATCTCACCATCCTGTAACCCCTTCCATCGTCGCCGTTGCTTACACTGATACTATCACATATAAAACAATGACACTCACGTGAGCATTGCAGTCACACGTCGGAACAAAAGGATAAATCTGCAATCTTTTAATAACAGCTTCTACTTCTTCTAAAAAAAACCACATACTTCAACTCAGGGTTCATTGCATATACCTTCACCGGGGCCAGAATCGATCCTTCTAGCCTAAACTTTAAGATCGTAACGATCCCTCTTAATGGGAGGGATGCAACACTGTATCTGCAAAGGTGGGACTTGTGAGTATTCTTACTTCTGTCTAAGTGAAAGATCCACATTTTTTAAGCCTCTTTACTTTGTTGAGGAGACACAAACTATGTCTAGCCGACTCTCAAAAGCCTTCCCAATAAGCTCAAAGTGCTTTCCCGAGAGCGATGAGACAATGAGATACAACTAAGTATTCGACTTATCAAGTAGTTTTCCATAAGAAAAGTTCCCATAAGAAGTTCCTGCCAGCTCCGCAGTTTAGACGCGGTTACTTATCGCGCTAAGTCTAAAGGTTTGGTTCTTTGTAGACGGCGTACTAAATTTCTTTCATCCAAAACTTGGAGGACTGTAATATTTACGTGACTTTCTAGTCGACTTTTATGCTTTCTCGCGTAGTTTTCGATTTCGTCTTCTATAGTTTTAATGCCAAGATCTCTATGGATATCGCTGTTTCTGATATACCATGGCGCATTAACAATAACTCTTAGTACTTTGCTTTCAAAAGTTTGTAAAATTTTAATATTACGTATTTTGGTACAACCCAAAAGTTGTATACCATATGTCCAAACAGGCTTTAGCACTTGCTTATATAAAAGCAGTTTGTTCTCTATATTAAGCTTGGAATATTTTCCAAGTAACCAATACATTTCTCTATATTTATTATCTAGTTCTTTGCGTTTTTTCTTTACGTGCGTTTTCCATTTCAGCTTTGCATCAAGTGTCATTCCAAGATACTTAGCCTCGTTTGCAAACGGAATTTGAACCGAGTTCGAAAAGATCGGCAAATTATTTATCTTCTTATAAGTGAAATTTACATGAACAGATATGGTCTCGTTGAGCGCGATTCGCCAAACCTTTGTCCATTCGTTTACTCTATCCAAAGCTTCTTGCAGTTTTACGGTTGTATCTTTGACCGTTTTACGTACTGCCAAGATAGCAGTGTGGTCGGCAAATGTAACTAGCTCAGTACCTTCTAGTTGCGGTATATCACGAGTGTATAATAAATATAAAACTGGACCAAGAACGCTTACTTGCGACACCCCAGCCATTATTTCCTTAATATCTGAATATTCGTTTCCACATTTGACGCGGAATAGTCTATTGGTAAGGTAGTTCTTCAAAGTGTTATATAGGTGATCTGGCAGAAATTGTCGTAATTTAACCTTTAAGCCTTCATGCCAGACCTTGTCAAAGGCTTGAGAGACGTCAAGGAATACTCTTGAACAAATCTTTTTTTCTTCAAGAGATTTTTCGATAACATGCGTTATTCGATGTACTTGTTCAACTGTAGAATGCTTACTTCTGAATCCGAATTGATGATCCGGAATGAGATACTTACTTACTTAGATGGCGCTACAGTCCGGGGTGGACCTGGGCCTCAACCAACAAACCTCTCCAGCCAGCACGGTTACGAGCCAGCTGCCTCCAGTTGCGCACGCCAAGTTGGTTGAGGTCCCCCTCCACCTGTTTGCGCCACCTACCGCGAGGTCGTCCTCTACTGCGTCTTCCATCCGGGTTGGATTCGAAGACTTTCTTAGCGGGAACGTTGGGCTCCATCCGCTCTAAATGACCCAGCCATCTTAGTCGCTGTATGTGAACTCTTCTGGCTAAGTCGATGTCCTTATATAGGCCGTAGAGTTCGGCATTGTACCTTCTCCTCCACTCACCATCTATGCAGACGGGACCAAAGATCGCTCGAAGAACTTTTCTCTCGAAATAACACATGGCATTCTCATCGGGTTTTGTCAAAGCCCATGCCTCTGCGCCATACAGCAGAACTGGGATGATTAGAGTCTTATAAAGAGTTGCCTTAGTAGTTCGAGATAGGGTTTTGCTACTAATTGCCTTCTTAGCCCATAGAAACAACGATTGGCAAGAGTAATTCTTCGTGTGATCTCCCTACTGATGTCATTTGCGGAGTTCACCATAGAGCCTAGGTAGACAAAATCGTTTACTACCTCAAAATTATTACTGTCTATTGTGGCGTTCTGTCCAAGACGCCGATGTTGGGTGTCCTTTTTTGTAGACAATATATATTTTATTTTGCATATATGTCGCAGCTTTTCATACTCCTTTTGGCCGGCCCATCCCATCGCACTTCTTGGATGGCGGTAGTGTCTGCTTTGACACACTCTAGGGCCTCCGCAAGGTGTTCGGCTGCACGTGGTTTGTAGAGGGACCCAATATTCCCCGTGCAGACACGAAGATCGTTGTCCTTTTTACGTTTGCTTGGGTCGTCAACAGTAAATTCATCCGTATCCGAGGCTGTTGGTTGCTTCGTAACCGAAGGTTTTTTACGTGGTAGGGAAGTTAACCCGACGGCACAACCCCCAACCTGGAGGACCAGATCCTTTTTTAGCAACCCCTAGGACGAGGGGCCGGATACATCGATGTCAGTAACCCACTTCGCTGCCGTTGGCCCATTAAGGGTTTATCCGCTACCATCTCTTTTTTAATATCCTGTCGTAGTATTGAAAATCCTTACAGACCTCAGCTTCAAATATGTCGAAGTAGCTCCGGTATGGAATCCGCTGGTCTGTACATATCACCGTTGATTCCATCGGGAGAATTCATCCGCCGCACGGTCTCCTTCTGAGGACCTCTTGCTAGACTTCTGAGACGCATATTCCAGCCAATCAGGTCAACAAGAGATGCCTCGTCCGGTTAAACATATGCGCGCTGAAGTTCACCCAGATGTGCTTACGCAGGTCCGAGTATTCAGCTACACATATATCGTCAGACTCAGAATACGCTCATCGTTAGTTCACTATCAGATAGCTATCCAGCGGGCACCACGGGGAGGTGATGATGTGATTTTGCCCACCTCCGGAATGAGATGCCCTTCTTCTATTACCGGCTGTATTCACCTAATCAATATTCTCTCGAACACTTGGATATAATTGGAAGAAGCGAAATCGGTCTATAAGACGTTTTTTCATTCGGTGGTTTTTCGGGCTTAAGGACCATTATGACTTCGGCGACTTTCCATTGCCTGGGAACATATTCTAGTCTAAGTGCGGCGTTTATAATGAACAGAAGCTTAATTAGAGCTTTTTTTTGGCGGTGCTTTAAGAACCTATCCCGTAATTAGGTCGTATCCAGGAGCCTTCTTAGGTTTAAGTTTCTTTATTTCTTCCTTAAGTTCGGTAAGTGTTGCATTTCTTATTACGATATTGGCTATATATGACGTATTTATATTTTGAATAAGGGCTTGTCCATCAAACGGTTTGAAAATTTCTTGCAGGTGGGTGGCAAAAAACTTGCGCTTTCTCTTTATCATGCCTGTCCATTCGTTAGAAAAAGAATTGTTCTAGCGCTTTTCTTGACGTATCTCAAGCCTTCGACAGGGTTTGGCACGATGGATTGAATTATAAGCTAAGACGAATCTTTCCGGAGCAACTTCATAAGATCTTAGAATCATACCCTAAAAACAGACTTTTTCGTGTCAAGCGCGGAACTGAATATTCTGATTTTAAAGAAATCGCCGCCGGAGTTCCGCAAGGAAGTGTCCTTGGGCCTATCTTATTCTTGCTGTACACTCGGGACATACCACACACTGAAGGCACTATTGTAGCTACGTTCGCGGACGATACGGCTATTCTGGCAACGGAAAGTTCAATCGAGTCAGCAACCATAAAACTCCGACGAGCCTTGGATAAAATCTGTGAGTGGACAAAAACTTGGCGCATTGTTCGTAACGAGACCAAATCGACGCATGTTAACTTCACTTACAAGAAAATAATCAACCTTTCCGTTTTTATTAACTCGGTACAAATACCGCATGCAAACGAAGCTAAATATCTGGGAATGACACTAGATGCGAAACTTAAATGGAAACCTCACGTTAAAAAGAAACGTGACGAAGTCGAAAATCGACTTAGAGAAATGTATTGGCTAATTGGAAGATATTGCAAACTAAGCGTATATAACAAACTGCTTCTGTATAAGCAAGTGCTTAAACCCGTGTGGACGTACGGTATACAACTCTGGGGTTGTACCAAACCGAGCAATAGGAATCTCATACAATCATTCCAAAATAAAATTATAAGAATAATCGTGAACGCTCCCTGGTATATCAGAAACAATGATATCCACAGAGACTTAGGGATAGCTACCGTGGAGGACGAAATAAAAAACTTCGCTCGCAAGCTTTACGTTGCGGAACCCGAGTTTGTTGCCATTTTTTGCGCTCTTTTCTCTTCTCCTTAATCATCTCTTTTACGAGTATTTCTTACAGATAAGTTTGAATGTAGCTGGCCGGCCTTTTCTTAGGTTTGGAAGTATTCTTCCACGGGGCAATCTGTAGGATTTCGACGAAGCGATCAACTTCAACTTCAAGTTCATATGGCGTCTTAAGTGATACGCTCAGCTCAATATTTGCTTCAATATCTTTTTTGAAGCCATCCCTATTAGTTGTCGCGCTGGTTAGTCTGACCGGTACTACTTTTTTAATCAGAGTATCGCTTATCGTCATAATGATTGGAGAATGATCAGAGGAGAGATCAAAGCTTTCTTCAACTTTTATACAGTTTCCAGATATTCCTTTAACAATAAAAAATCGATCAGATCTGGTATCTTATTTCTATCAGTCGGCCAATATGTTGGTTTACCCGTCGAGTGAAAATCACAAGTGTATTGCATACCCGCATTATAAAGCTTTCTACCTTTCTGAGAGGCGTACCTTGAACCCCAGAATGGATGTTTCGCGTTGAAGTCGCCACCAATAATAAAATTTGGTTTAAGGAAGTTGAAGATGTTTGTGAAATAACTTTCTTCAAGTTTACATCGCAGTGGACAATATGTAGACGAAATGTTATAAGCAAAATGTCTATTTCTAGCACGTACCGTGCTTTCTTGCATTGCTTCTAATTCAATCTTTACTTCCGCTGAGTGTTCGATACGTTATTGCATAAACAAGGATGATCCGCCTCTGGCTCTTTCCGATGGATGGAAGGCGTGATACACGCTATAACCCCTTATCTTAACATTCGATTGCTTTATCAGATGAGTTTCCTAGACCAATCATATATCAATGTCTTTTTCTCGTATAAAGATTTCTAACTCGTCGAGTCTCCGTAAGAGTCCGTTGGCGTCCCAAGTAAGAATTTCAAGCGTTTCTTTCATATTCTGGTTGAAGTGCGCGTATTATGAATATTGTTTTCTAATGCAACTAGTCTCTCGAAAATAAGTTTGTTTGTTTTGGGTTGCTCTTCAAGTTTCGCAAGAATTAGGGAAAAAACCTGCGATACATGATCTTGTGAGCTACCTCTATCACCGATTTTCAATGTCGCAGCTTGAGTAGGAGTCTTTACGTCAAAGTTTGGATAATTTTTTGCTTTAATCTCCCGTGAGCTGTCGGTCTTGTACTTGCCATTAACTGTCATCGCCGCTTGAGCATAAGACTACACGCCAATATTCAAGGATTTAGCTTCTGTCACATTTTCTCTACTACGTTTGGGTTTTTCTTCATTACCCGATTTTAAGTCAATGTTGACGGATTTCCTTTCTTTCGCTGGTTTTTTCGTAGCTATTTTGAGTCTGTTCTTAATTGGTTTTGGATTCGTGTCCATGGAATTTTTAAGCATATGGTATCTCGCCTTTTTTGGAGCCCTTTCGCCACTTCGCAACCTCGATAGTTCGCAGGGTGTTTTCCTTCACAGTTTATGCAAATGGCTGGGGTTTGCTTATTTAGGTGACACTCATCTGAGAGATGTTTACCTGCGCATTTCACGCATCGCGGTTCTTTCTGGCAGTAAGTCTGCGTATGATTGAAGCCTTGACAGCGCTTACATTGCGGGATCGATCTGGAGCTCTTACGCATAGGTTCGATTTTGACAACGATGTTTAGAAAAGTTTTAATGCCATATATTACATCTTTATTTTCGACTTTACCAAAACTAAGCATGAAAAGTGAAGTCCGCGCTTTACCATTTTTTCTTGATCTCCCTCCGACTGTTGCTTCTCCTTCTTGATAATATTGATTGCATCAAGAATTTTAAAGCTTTTGCCTTGAAGGTCGTTCATTACATCTTCTTTAGTGCACGAGGGGTGGAGACCCCTTGCTACAACACGCAGTGGTCTTTCTAACTTATTTTCATAAGTATACCACTGAATCTTCTCGGCATTCAATTTTTGGGACACTGCTCGGTAACCGTCGGTATCATCGACATTGATTTTCCACGTATTGTTTCGCAGAGATGTCACCTTAAATTTCGATGCCAGCGTTCCTCTAAGAAGGTAATGCAACTTGTTATAGTCCGTAATTCCAACGACGTTTATCGGTGGCGGAGGACGCAATGTTATTTGTTCAGGCTTTTCTTGCAACTCCTTGCGCTTTGCATTTTTTTGTGGGTCGACTTCCGGTGAGGTGAGCTTTGCGGTGAGCTTTGCGTTTTTTGCTAGGTCGTTTCTTTTCGATCCAATTCGTTTCACGTGTTAGCTCTTCTTCGTCCGTCTGGTATTCGCGACTAGGTGAGCGATGTAGGCTAACTGAATTTTCTTTTTGCAGATACGAGTTTTTTTTATTATTTTCCTGCCTGAGTAAATCTACCTCTTTCTTAAGCTCACGATAGAGTAGCTCCATTTTGGTAAGCTTGGTATGGAGTACGTCGTTTTCCTCCTCAATGCTTTTTGATTTCGCTGAGTCCTGTTTTTCACGCGCTTGCGCTTCCGGCGAACTTCTTTTTCCGGAGACGTTCGATCTTGTTGGTGGAGATCGAGATACCCTTGTACTTTTTGAGAAAGGATTTATTAGGTTCAATAAACGGCGAGGAGGGTGGATTTTCCAGTGTTCCTGGACTGCCACCTGGGGTATTAAAATCTTTTGTTTTGTTCATTGCATATTTTTGTATACGGAGGGTAGATTTTAGTCGCCTCTTACGACAGGCATGCCTACCTCGGGTATATTCTGACCCGTACCCGAATGGGGTGCCTCAAAATGTTAATGTCTGCCCATGCCTCTATAGGTGCATATCAACTTCAGGCTATACTCGACCGGCTGCCAAGGAGAAGCCGACCACCAGACGCGTGCTTACTGGCACCCTTCAGGCCTGGCTTCCAAGGGTGTTTTCTGTTTTTCGATTTCTTAGCTTTGTCTAAACGGTACAAGTTACCGCATCCGCACATCACAATCATGACGCCCGCCCCCCACCACAATGAGGTCAGCTGTCGGTTTGTTGCATCTAACAAAGGGACTAAACTTAAAAATTAAATTCTGGGAGCTAGTGCCGAAACGCAGAATTTATCAATATTTTCAAAATTTAAAGCCCCACAACTTGTGCACCGAAAAATAATAAATTTTATTTTCAAATCACAAACGCACTCTCCATCTGTACATTCTCCTTTGACATGGCATTGCAATTGCCTTCCTTTAAATTTTTCCAACTGACACCTGTTAGCTCTTTAAAACTTGCTCAGCATTTTGTGCCTTTCTGGCATTGAACACATTATGCTCAAAATAAATTACAAACAAATGTCAACACATAAGCCCCGACAGTTGCACCACCACCTACACCACCACCATCGCCACACAACCAAAGCATCTGCAGAAGAAAATGCGCCCAAAGCTCTTTTTAAGCCAACATACCCCAATCCTACGAGCCAACTCTGACTTTGGTCCCCACACAATCAACATTAATATTTTCGTTTCTATGAGAAAACCAACCGGCGACGGAGGACCATTTTCTCGTAAATCCCTTAAAGCGAAATGCGTACAATTAGCTTCTGCTTAATTCACATACCTTAACACAGTCCCTTGTGTTGTGCACATGAATGTGTGTATGTGGGTGTGTGTAGGTTGTTCCCCTTCAGGTGGTAGTTTTGGTTCTTTGCCTTCTTTTGTTACAGCAACATGCAGAACACACATGGTTGGGCGCCATCGTCATAGCTGGTGTCCTTAGGAACGTAATTCTCTTCCATGTTGTTGTATGTTCCATGGATTCCGGTCGTAGCCATGCAGTGGGGAAGGGGCTTTTTTCTGTAAACACTCCTACATTAGCTCAGAATACAATGCCTGCTAAAAACGAGTTTCCACACACATAGTTTTGTCGGAAACTGAAAGAATCCTTATTTATATTTTTTTGCTCTTTCCCTGATGCTTGTTCTAGGACCTGCCCGTTTTTGAGCCGACGACGTACCGTACAACCGACAATCTCGGAGCTATAATTCAACAAATCTTAATGCTGTTTCCATTAGTTTTGGGATTCGTTCGTTTTGTTGTGCACTCGTCGTTGTCGTCGTCGTTGTTGGCGGTACATTGGGAAATTTATCACCCCTTTTATGTTCACTAGATGTCCTTGCAATATAGCAACAAATGGAGGAGCATAAATGTTAACAAGAACAATTGTGTAAGTACCTATACGATACGAAGGATGGGCTCCCTTAAACAACGGCTAACTCGTTACGGTGCGTTCAGGAGGAAAAAAGGACTGCTTCTGGGTGGCTGAAAAGGATCACATAAACAAAGAAATTTCCACCAGGCCTCCCTCCCGACATGGTCGTAACTTACCTCCATGAATAACAAATCAATTTTGAATTTTATTCAGGGGTTGCTTTTGGTTGCCCCCCAGGTTGCAGTTTCACAGTTCACAGGTTTGAAGTTACTTCTTGGGCAAGTGGAACTAGTACACCCCTGGGTGTGGGAAGGCGCACCTACCATTCATACCGGGTTTTTCTGGGGGTGACGATTTATTTTGTAACGCTGTGATAAAGTATCAGCATTTGTTTTGAATTTTTCATTTGGCTGAATTTTTGAGCAAAACGCTTTCCCCTTTACAATGGTTAGATGGAATATTAGAATATACGAAAAGCGTGAGGTACACCTAAATTGGTGTTAAGAGACTCAACCCTTAAAGGATAATTTCTTAATTATAATCGCTTTTCATCACTCAATGCATCTCATTGCGTCGGTTTGTTTGAGAAGAGAGAAGTTTTAAAATTGCGAATTGAGAATCAAAATATTTTCACTCTCCAGCCTCCAGTTGCGCACGCCAAGTTGGTTGAGGTCCCCCTCCACTTGTTTGTGCCACCCACCGCAAGGTCGTCCTCTACTACGCCGTCCATACGGTTTGGATTCGAAGATTTTCTAAGTTGGAACGTTGGGCTCCATTTGCTCCACATGACCCAGACAACTTAGTAGCTGTATGTGAAATCTTCTGGTTAAGTCGATGTCCTTGTATAGGCCGTATAGTTGAACATTGTAACTTCTCGCTCCACTCGCCGCACAGTGGGTCGTTAAGAACAATCTAGCTGATCATAATTTAAAAAATGATACCGCTTGATTTAAATTTTAACTACAATACTATCTACTAATTGTGACCTATGAACTCACTGATCTTCGAAAGACAGGACAGGATCGTCGGCAAATTTTGTAGAGCAAGCAAACCGTTAGTAAGCGGAGAGATTCCATCAAACGAATAAACAGTTGATGAAAAAAAGATTATGACACCTCTTAACATGAGGCAGTTCCTGTTTAATTAGCATAATAAGCAAGTGGTTTTATTTGTTTTCTAAAATTTTACCAACGTGGTCAAAATATGGATTCTTTGAAAACAGGTTTTTCTTCTCATTTACTGAAATAAAGAATTGAGAAGTCGGAGGAAATTAAAATTATCAAATTCACGTTGAGTTCACTTTCCAAAGGCTCCAGTTTTTTAGTAACTAAGAGTAACTACATAAGATGCATATTACTGCGCTCCACCATCATTGTAGTTTCAGTCAGAACTATTTGTATCTGCGATTAAGGAAAATAAATATTTCATTGTTTTCAAAAAGAAATTGTTGTTAAACGGAGTCAATTTTTTCAAAATATCCCAGAATGTACATCTGAGTCCAGTACATTTTGATTGTTTGGTATGTAATCTTTCTTGTAGGCCTTGTGTACAAAGTTTTGTTTTTATCCCTGTTAATTGCTTAGAATTACTAAAAACAATTGGTTCACTAAAAGTTTCTAACTCTACTGGAATAGATGGAGTCTCGAATCGTTTGTTGAAAAATATTGCATGTTTCCTGGTTGATGTCCTTTCTCATATTTTTAATAATAGTGTTTTCTCTGGTGTTTTTCCAGATGCTCTTAAAAGTGCTGATATGTTACCTCTCTATAAGAAAGGTGCGACTGATGAGGTAGGCAACTATAGACCTATTTCACTTTTACCCTCAATTAGCAAAATTTTTGAAAAGGTTATGAAAAGCAGAGTGGTTAATTTTTTAAATAAAACTATTTTTTTCAGTACGGCTCAATTTGGCTTTAGAGAAGGTAGATCTACCGAAGATGCTTTGTTCAATCACTGGAATCGACGAAAATTTAATTGACAAATTTAGTGTAATATTGCAAGTATTTGCCTTTGGAATAGACATAAACGTACCCGCTTTTGAAGTCTTCGTAACGAAAACTGCAGAGCTACTTGTGGACCTGTATAATTGGTATCCAATGCCGGTGACCGTTCACAAACTCCTTATACACGGACTCCTTATACACGGATCGCGTATAATTAAACATTTTCACATTCCAATTGGACAACTGTCTGAAGATGTTCAAGAATAGGCATAAAGAATATAAGAAAATGCGTGAGATTTCCTCAAGGAAATCTTGCAGAACCAATACAAATGTGGATATTGTGCACAATTTATTGGCTATTTCAGATCCGCTGATTCCCACTTATCGACATTTGCCTAAATCGGAGAGTTATTTAGAACATAAAAAAGATGTTTTGCAACTTTTAATTACCCCTGATAATGCAGGTGAAATTGAAAGCGATTATGAGGATGAACTCGATGACCGTTCAGAATCAGCATAGATCCATATTTTTGTTTTACTTTGAGTTAAATTTATTTTTGTTTGAAAAATCTATTGTATTGGAATTACCCAACAGAAAAATATTCGTTTGTTGACATAAAAAATGATCATCAATCTTTAATTAATTTTGATCGGTTAGATTGCATAAACGTCCCACTGTGCGCCGTATATGTAGACGGGACCAAAGATGACTCGAAGAAATTTTCTCTCAAAGTAACCAAGGGCATTCTCAACAGCACTGGGATGATAAGCGTCTTATTCAGAATTACCTTACTAGTTCGAGATAGGGCTTTGTTACTCAATTGCCTTCTTATCCCATAAAAACAGCGATTGGCAAGAGTCATTCTTCGTTCAATCTCTCCACTTGTGTCATTTGCGCAGCTCACCATAGAGCCTAGGTGGCCAAAGTCGTCCTTTACTACCTTAACCCTAGTACAGGAGCAAGGTCCATTTACAAGTCTTAAAGCCTGGGGTAAAATGTTACCCCGCGAATAGAAAAACGCAGGTAAACGGGAAATTGGGCAGAAGATGTGGCAGATTTATTCACATTAAATTAGGCGCGAGTCTTTTACGGACCACATTATACAAAAAAAAAGTAAATATTTATTGACTATAAACCTATAAAACTAAATATTTGAAAATGATATCGATGGCATATTGATCGATGAAGAGGTGATATTTTCATTTTGCGCCCATTTTACACAGGTAATGATGTAATGCTCTTGGCATACGTTCTTCAAGCACTTGTTGCATTGTATTTTTGACTTCTTGTTGGCCGATCGTGGACAAATGGAATATCTAGCCTGCTATATATCAATATAACAGAAATAGTAAATATTCGCGCAGCATAAAAACAATTGCAGGTAACTTACCGATTTGCGTGGTAAACGCGCTGCAACTTTTGGTAATTGAACCGTATGCGAATGATCAAGGATGCAGAATGCTTCTTTAGCCGCTCTCGTTATTCCAGGACCTGAAATATTCTTACAAATGTGGATTTCTCTTGCGCATAATTGCCGAGAAAGCTCGATCAGTTTAGAATGTCGAAACCGTTTCAAGTTGGCTGAAAGAGCCGCAACATCAACAAAATTATAGAATATAACCATTGGCCAACTTCTTGTCATACGGGCACACGAATAGGTAGATACCAATTGATCATACAGATCGCCACCTCCTTTATTTTGGTTGTAGTCCAAAATAATATCTGTTTTTTTTTTTTTTTTTGGACCAGAGACCGTTCCAGGTGTTGACGAATGCTTGGTTGATAGTAAAACGACCGATTTATTCTTTTTAGGAACATAAGAGACGAGCGCCATTCCATCTGAGAATCCAAACAAACTGCTGTCAATTGAACGATACACTATTTTTCTATTATTTAGAACAATTGCATTGTTGTCATCGACAGCTTCTTTTATCACATATGGTTTCGGAATGTCACGTTTACTTTATCGCATGGTTCCAACAACTGTCGTTCTTTTATCTCTCAAAGTCAAGGCTAGATCAACAGAAGTAAAATAATTGCCAATAGATAGATTTCTGCCGACATTGAGATATTCTAACATCAAATACATAACCACATCGAATGCCCGATCATGGGGAAATATGGTTTGTTGAGAACCTGTATAAATTTGACATTTCAATGGAAATGCTGTTTTACTATTTTACTATCGGTTATCCACCATAGTTTTATCCCATACTTCGATGGTTTCGATGACCACGAAAACCTTTGAGCTGTTCGTCTATAGTTAAATTTTCACCTGGCTGGTATACCGTAGTCAAATTCTGGTTGATAATATCTACCATACTTTGAACTGGTCAAAGATGTGAAACAGATCGATTACCAAGTGGTTGCGATCGACGAGAAAGTACATCATCAAAACGTAGAAATTTGGTGATATATCTAAATCTATCGTAGCTTATTGCCGCACGAAGAACGATATGACCTTCCTCAGCACTCCATAGCGAAACCTTATCACGATGCCCATCTCGCATTGTACCAATATACAAGAAACAGCCAAGATAAGCATTGAATTCAGATAAAGTCAAAGGTATCCATTGACGCTTTCTTTGACGATTTTCATTGAAAATGTTTTAGCAATGTTCGGCTTTGGCGTTGGTCCATTTTATGATTTCGTTTTTCAAATTCGATGCATGATCGAGTCGTGCTTCAAAGAAGGCAGAGGACCAGGCTTTCTGGCTGGTCGAAATACGTTGACTGTAGGCATTCGAGCAGTTGTTGAACTTACAACTGGTTATTTGATCCAAATTCTTCCACTTGGTGCACGATACTGATTGACACCACAATTTGATTTTCTATTCATCTTCATCAAAACTTTCATCCTCATCATCTTCATAATTTTCAAACTCGGTATTATCTTCACCAACCACAACTTCGTGAGCCACATTTATATCGGATACAGGAATCACCTCTTCATCATTATCGTCATCATAATCAGCTAAAAAGACAAAGATATAACATCTAAAATACAAAAAATTTGGTTGAACATTTGCAATGAAAAAATACAATCAATCATATGTGCGTTTGCACGTAATTTGGTTTCTGTAATAAAATCCGGATCCATTTCGTGATCATCATCCACGTAAAAGGGATCTTCTTCTTCGTCTGATGAGCTCTCATAAAGCAAACCGGTAACAAATGCCTCACGTTCCTCGGCAGTCATTTGACCGCGATTGAGTCTGCGTAGATTAGACATCTACAAATAAAAGTATACAATATTTGCACAATTCTTCTTATTTTATTCTAAAAAAATCAGTTTTCATAGCTGAAATACACTTTTTCACAATACCAAATATTTATAACTGTAGCACGAAACGAACTGTTTTCAAGAAGCAGTTGTCCACAAATAACATAAAACTTACAGACAGATGACAATACGTTTTGTAAGACGCAATTACCTAAAACGCAGACAAAATAGGGCGGGGTAAAATGTTACCCCAGCCATCAAACTGGTAGACTTTTGCAAAAAATATGGCAAACAATATATGGGACACCCCCAGATCACTAAAAACGTTTAAAATGGACTCAGGACAAAATTTGTAGTAGTAGCAGAAGGTCCCAGGTTTCAAAACTTGTCAGAAAAAAATTATTCGATTCCAAAGTTGCGTTGGGGTAATATTTTACCCCAGTCCTGTACTAGGGTTAAAATTATATCTGTCTATTGTGGCGTTCTATCCAAGACGCCGATGTTGACTGTCCTTTTTTGTAGACAGCATATATTTTGTTTTGCTTTCATTGACAGTCATCTTTGC
This sequence comes from Brachypalpus laphriformis, assembly GCA_945910035.1. Taxonomy (NCBI): domain Eukaryota; kingdom Metazoa; phylum Arthropoda; class Insecta; order Diptera; family Syrphidae; genus Brachypalpus; species Brachypalpus laphriformis. Next base: position 289,120,755 of record OX246754.1, read on the forward strand.
TGCCTCTATCTCAATACTCGCAAATGCCCCACTGGCGGCCAGCTGAGTTCTTCCGACTATGTCAATGTCATCGGCGTAAGCGAGTAGTTGTACAGACTTGTACAAGATTGTACCTCCATAGGTTGTTGAGGATCTTAATAAAACCGATCACATAATACGGAAGATCTTATATGTGATGTTGAGAAAACGTATACCTCTCTAGTTGGCGCAGTTCAGAGAGTGTCCTTTCTTCAGGATCGGGCAAACGATGCTGAACTTCAATTCATAGGTCATACTTTCGTCTGACCAAATTTTGCAGACGAGCTGGTGACATGCTCCTAACCAACTATACTCATCCTGCCTTGAAAAGTTAAGCGGCAAGGTCGTCGGCTCCAGCAGTTTTGTTTGATTTTAGTTTAGATATCACTATGCTCACTTCATTCTGATCGGGCTGACGGGAATCTCGATTATCATCGTCAGTGTTGAATACCTCATTCTGTCTGACAGCGAAATATTGGTCATCGTCGCCTTTCAACAGTCTGCAGAAGTCTTTCCTCCACATCCTCAACACCGACTGCGAGATTGAAAGACTGGGTACCAAATCATATAGTGAACTTGCTGTCAAAGACTGGTTTATTGGATCTGAAGCATTTAATGGATTGAGAAAAGAAGAAGGTAACAAATGGTGCAAATTTCTAGATGCATTCTTCAAACTAAAACATACTTCTCGTGAACCACGTACTAGTTTATTTGAAAGAAAATTACCTCGACATGTAAAAGATAAAGGAATCTAGATGAAAATATACTACAAATTTTGCAGTTACGTTCAAGGCCTATAGAGCACCGATCCATCAAAAAAAGCGGCGAAAACAAATCTACTTTATACACATTGGGGCATTTGAACTGAGAGAAGCGCTCTGACTTGAGTGTCTTATTAAATACTTTGGAGAAAGACAATCTTGTTTTTATGCCCAGCATAAAATGTATGAACTATATAAGGCATTATCTAAGTCCTCAATAGAGACGCTCCAGGTTACTTTTAAGCGAATTGTGAATATCAATTAATTCATTAAAGTGCTCTCCTTGCGTCTGCAGTGGTATTATGAAACCCTGTAGCAGAAGATGAATTTCCCTTAGCATGTTGCTCATTCATTCGTAATTATTCAATAAAACTAATCCTCCACGAGGCGTTCATTTTCGTTTGGTATTCGTGACAAGGTGACATTTCTAGGCTCTATAGAATTAATTTCCAATTACAAATTACGTGTAAGATGTATACATGTAGGACGATGACCTTTCCGGTGGCAGTAATATGCTATATACTGCTACAAAGCAAACAATTACTTAAGTAGTATGGCAATTCGAAGAAATAATGGTAGGTCAAGTTAGGTAGATGTGTGTTTTGCGACGTAAGTCACTACTCACGAAACTGGGTTCATTGCGTCCTCATTTTGTTTGCCATCGGAAGTTCTAGATATAGAACCACTAATTAAGAACCGACCAGAAAAGATATGATTTAAAATTTTATGAAAGTCCAACACTTCCGTAAAGAGTTAACTGCCAAGGGTGTCCATACTTCCACCGGCGAGGGCACGATTTGACGGACAGATTCAATTTCTTCCTCGTCTCCGAAGCCTCTGCTGTAGCCAAAGATGAACCATACGTCACTTTGACTTAACTTACATAACCAGAGAAAGGGATCTACCTTGTCAGAAATCGATCAAAAGTTCTAACTGCGATACATGTATTGATATGAATTCAGCACCTATAAATAATGGGAACTCTCATAAAGGGTATAGCCAGTCCAAGGGGTAGCAATGGTGCAGTGGGTAGTGTGCTTACTCGTAAGCTTATGTGTGCAGGTTCAATCCCCAGCGAAGAACAACATCCAAAAACCACCTGGGTATAAAAGGAAAACGAGTAATATTGAAGTTTTTCTAACCACTGCAACAAAGAATGGTTTCTGGCTGGTAGTTCAATAGACCGGCGAGTCTGAGTGCTCTCGGATTTGAGTTTCCTTTTAAATAAAAAAAAGTGTAGAGCTTAGTAGGGAGAATAGAGACTTGATCTATTATATAATAATTACTGCACAATCGAGAGCCCTTAAGGCAACCTAATTTTCAACGATATTGTATGTTGTTAAGGTTATAAGGAAACGTATAGTATTACTGTTGGAGATATTGAGTAATTAGCCATTCATTTAGATTAACCGCTCCTTAGAACTATTATATAAGAACCGATTAGTATTTTTGTATTTAAGCAGCTACCAACTTGATATTGATCAGGTCCATCTCGACATTCAGCGGTTATACACGCTACAGTAAAAATGGGCCTCTCATACATACAAGTACATATATGTAAGTACGTATATATATTATAGAACCGGTCCCTGTGTTATGCCATCAGGCCTTATACTCCTTAAGGCTACAGTAGGTGTTGTATATTAGAATTCTGTGCATAAAAATACAGCAGTCCAACAATACTGAAAGAGCTTCGAGAAACACTCAAGTTTATTGGAAATATTAGAACTAGAAATATGTAATCCTTGTTAAATAATATAAGATGGTAGTCTAAGTAATCCGTCATAATTTCTTTCTTAATATGTATACCTAATTAAAATTATCTTAAATATGAACCTTCTGCAGATAACCCCTTAACACTTCCCAGAGAAATCATTGTAATGTTTTAATTGAATAAATAAAGAACCGCTAGATAAGAAAGCTCCGATAAATCGGATAGATCTGACAAATCCAACAGATCATACAGATCATACAGATCCGACAGATGATAAATCCAACAAATCGGACAGATCTGGTACATCAGACACACTCCACCAAATCCGACCGATTTGACAAATCCCAAAAATCCGACAGATCCAAGAGGCCTGACAGATACTAGAAATCCGACAAATCCGACAAATCCGACATATCCGCCATTCATATACCAATTCAACAACTCCAACATATCCGAGAAATCAGATAGATCGGGCAAATCCGACAAATCTGACAGATCCAGACAGGTGCAATCGGTCCTACAAATCCGACAGATCCGCGTAGCTCCTTATATGGTTTTACTTTTCTGCGTTCACATTTCGTTTTCTCTCCAGGACAAGCCCGATTTCCGCTTAGGCTTTTAGTATGTTGTGTACTCTCGCATATATACCGACAGACTATATTGTGAGACCCGCTTTTTTAAGTTTTTCTACCATACTCTATAATTATAATAATCTGTAATAATACATATATAACGGGTGGTCCATCTAGTGATTTCTTTTTAAATCATAGGTTATTTTGACACTGACAGCTGTTTCCCGCTCGAAATCTTGACAGAAAGTCAGTATTATACCTCCGCGGAACGAAATGAGTCGCTTTACGCTTGAACAACATTGGGAAATATTGAAAACTTATTTCCAAAGTGAGTGCTGTGTAGCCCAAACCGTGCGTTTTTTGAAAAGAAGTTTTGGCCGAAATGAAGCACCCACCGCCCCTGCTGTACGCAAGTTTGTGCAAAAAGTTCGTGAGACTGGTATGCTAGTGAACAACACTCATGGTCCCCGTCATCGTACGGGTGCGCACAGACGAGAATGTGGCTGCTGTAGCCGAGAGTGTGAGGCTCAATTCACGAACATCAACTCGTCATCGATCTCAACAGCTCAACATTTCACGCACTAGCCTGAGGAGAATTCTGCACAAAGATCTGGGATTATTCGCTTGCAATGTCCAATTGATTCAGCAATTGAAAGCGCACGACCATCCGCTTCGTTATCGCTTCGCAGTTTGGGCCTTAGAGCAGCTTGAATTGGACAGCGATTTTGGGCGAAAAATCATCTTTTCTGACGAGGCACATTTTCATCTCGGCGGCTACGTTAACAAACAAAATTGCCGCATCGGGGGCTCGGAAAACCCGCACGTTATTGTCGAGAAGCCAATGCATCCACAGAGAGTGACAGTTTGGTGCGGATTGTGGAGTGGTGGCATCATTGGACCATTTTTCTTCGAAAATGAGGCTGCAAACAACGTTTCGGTCAACGGTGGGCGTCACAGAGCCATGTTAACGACTTTTTTTTTTTTACTGAAATTGAAGACATGGATTTGGACGACCTCTGGTTCATGCAGGATGGGGCACCATGCCACACAGCCCATGCCACAATCGGTCTTTTGCGCACCAAATTCCCAAATCGTGTTATCAGCCGTCTTGGCGATGTCAATTGGCCGCCTCGGAGCTGCGATTTGTCCCCTTTGGACTTTTTTTGTGGGGAACCGTGAAGGACCGATATTATGCCAACAATCCGGAAACGATTCAAGTACTTAAGGCCAATATCATCCAAGCAATCCGTGAACTACAGCCCGAAACCATCAACAAGGTATTGGAAAATTGGAGTGATAGAATGCGCTACTGCGAGGCCAGCCGAGGCAGCCACTTGAACGGCGTTGTAATCCAAAATTAATGGGAATATTTGCTCTTACTAATAAAGCCATAATAGATGGAAACAATTTCATTTTGTTCATTTTATTGTATTTTTAATAGAAACTTGTAGTTGGCCCACCCTATACAAGATTAGTCAAAATTCTATATCGTACATACATATGTATGATATTACCTAGAATCAAAAAAATAATTAAATAAAACGTCCATTTAACACCTAAAGTAATCCTGCAAGTACTCGTACTGTGCATTAAATACCAATTCATAAAATGCACTTCTCCCTAACCAGGTCGAGCACTAACGATGCCATGAAACCTAATACGTATATCACATGAGCTTAAAAAAACACTACACCTAAAAATGTATACCTATCTTACCTCTTTAATTTTTTTCTTTTCGCTGGGAGGTGGTAATCTTCAAAAGAAGAAACTAAGCAGGTATTTAGTAGCAGTGTGGGATTTGCAGCCACTAACTCCTTCTCGCTGCAATACCGCCTTCTTTGCGGGGGTTTTCTGACTTGGAATACTTTCTCTCACGTTCAAGTACTCTTACTTCCCTCGTGGTAACCTTTGCATTTACAGACACTGCATCCCAAGCCTGTTGTCTTTTGAGCATTTCACGAACTGTGATTTCGGGTTGGTTTTTCCTTCAATTACCTCTTTATTTTCCGTCGTGCAGTTAGCTTTTTGAATAAAAGAGTTAGTTAGAGATGACTCTCCCTTTTATCAACAGCCTGATTGGACCCTATCAGTGCAGTTTCAGGCAGGAAAGTCCACCATCGATCAAATCTTCACACTTCGGCAGATCCTGGAGAAAGCCCAGGAATTCCAAATCGATATTTACCATCGCTTCATCGATTTCAAGGCCGCCTATGACAGCATCTATAGAGAAGAGATTTATAGAGCCATGTCTAGTTTTGACATCCCTGCCAAACTTGTTCGTCTGTGCAGGCTGACGACGGAGAACGCTCGCTGCTCCATCAAGGTCGGTAATGACCTCACCGAGACCTTTGATGTCAAAAAAGGTTTTAGACAAGGTGACGCGCTGTCATGTGACTTCTTTAACATTGTACTTGAACGGATCGTGCGGAACTCACAAGCCAACACCGGAGGCACAATCTATTACAAGTCTGTACAACTGCTTGCATACGCCGACGATATAGACATTATCGGAAGAACTCAGCGGGCTGTCGCCGATGCGTTTGCAAGTATTGAGGCGGAAGCGGCCAAAATGGGCTTAGCGATAAACGAGGGCAAAACTAAGTATATGCTGTCAACAACAAGGGACAACGAACACCGACGAATTGGCAGAATGTCACAGTGGGCAGCTATAACTTCGAGGTAGTAAGGGTCTTCCTCTACCTTGGCTCTGCTATGAACTCGAAGAACACGATTAGCGCAGAAATCACGCGAAAAGTAACTTTTGCCAATCACTGTTTTTTTGGACATATAAGGCAATTCAACAGTAAAGCCCTATCTCGAACAACTAGGTAGACTCTGTATAAGACCCAGATCATCCCAGTCCTGCCTTACGGCGCTGAAACATTGACTTTATTAAAAGGGGATGAAGATATCCTTGGTCGCTTCGAGAGAAAAATTCTTCGCAAGATATTCGGTACTGTTTGTGTTGACGGGTTTTGGAGGAGAAGATTCAATCACGAACTATACGAGCTGTACAGAGACATCGACCTAGTCAAAAAACTGCGTATTGGACGTTTGAGATGGCAAGGACATGTAGAGCGAATGGACATCAACGCTCCGGCCCGCAGAGTTTTCGAATCTAACCCGGAGGGACGACGCAGTAGAGGACATTCTCGCCGTAGGTGGCACGCACAAGTTCAAGAGGACCTCGACCAACTTGGAGTGCGCAACTGGAGGCAATTCGCTAAAGACCGAGCTAAATATAGAGGTTTGTTGGTTGAGGCCCAGGTTCACCCCGAACTGTAGCGCCACCTAAGTAAGTAAGTAAGTAGAGTAGACTCTTAGGCACAAGTTAATATTTAAAAAAATGTATAAACTACTCATTCGACTATTTGGTTCAACGACGTGTTTTGAAACGAATGAACATTAAGAAGTAAGAGGAAAACGTCACCACCAGCTTTAGTTTTGAAATATCCCTCCATTCATATTTTATATTCATATGTACAAGAATTGGAGACATTTCCCTCCCACAACTTGTCGAAAACAAAAAAATTCAACAAAACTAATAATTTTTCAAGTCACGCTTCACATTTGGACCGGATCCAAGTCCTTTATCACACGCTCAATCGCATCCTCAAATGTGTCACAAAAAAGCGTTCTTTCTGTGTATTAAGTAAATAAATACACTTTGGTTCATCGAGCGGCCAATTATCGGGCGAAGGTTTCCCACTTGGCTTGGCTTGGTAGAGTTGTGGAGTGGCGAATCAACTTTCTCCCTTGACATAGTCCTTTCTATAGGTTTACAGTTCGTCCCTTGTGCCTCTCAATTCATTTTACTCAACTGAATGTCAAATTGGTCGGAAACAATAAAATTTATCAAGTGTAAGAAAAAAAGGATACGACTGGCGGAGAAGAGGGAGTAAGCACTCTCGCCTTTCGAAAGTCGAATAGTTAACTTAATTTTGGAACGCAACCGATTATGTGGTCCTGTACGCTCGGTTTTGTGGTGTGGTCTTTGATTTTTCGGGTGGCTTTCTAAAAACCGGGCAACCGGAAACGCGTGTTGTTTTTCAGTTTACAGCAATAAACGGGAAAAAATATTGGCTGTGTCGTAAGTATGTGTTTTTTTTTTTATTTTTGAAGTGAGTTATATAATACTCTGGGTGTTGTCGGGTGTCTGGGTGATAACCTTTGAACGTTTGTAGCTGTCAGAAGTGAAGTGGGACGTATGACTTTCTTTAGAAGGATTGATATGTAGACGGAATCCTGCAGATTACCACCTAGTTAACTCATCCACTGTGTACAAAAGAACCACCCTCGTGATTACATGATTGCGATGCTTTAACTAAGAGCTACCACAAATGCAGGCTTCGGTGTGTTTGAAAAGCAACCGCATTCGAGGAGTTTTCGTACTAAAAAGTTTTTTTTTTTCGGTTTGCGGAGTTTGTGGTTCTTTTTTTCGGAACTATAGCAAAACTTTTGATCCGTTATCTCCCTCTTAGCAGATGTAAAGGTTTTCCATTCCCTCATTTTGGGGTTTTTTTGAGAGCTGCAGCTTTGTGGAAAGTGATTAATTTATTTTTACACCCTCTCCCTAGGAATAGTGTATTTAACATGGAGTTGTCGGAAGGAACGTAATTAAAATTTCTAACGATGTCATGGGACTCGTTTGCAGTAGTAGAAGAAGAAGAAGAAGAAACGAAAATGGCTGGTGTAGGTGTAGACTGCTGCAGTCTAGCTGAAGCGATCTGACAAGTTGTCAGGTAAATTGTAGAACATCTCTCTGGTAATGAGTGCAATTAAGTTTTGGTTATTTGTGGTTGTTCAAATGGGATTATATATTATTTTTTCTTTGGTTCGTTGAGTTGAGGAAGATTGCTTAAGGAAAAGAAGGTGTTTTCTCGAGTTGAAATTTCTGAAGTTAACACTTTTTTTAATTGCCTGAGAGGGAAGTCTTGAAATTAAATTATTTTTAGTGTACTTCAGTATTTGACTTCCTTATTTAATTCGTATGTACTTCTATAGAATCGTTCATGGAAATAAAGTGGTTTTATTGTATTTCCCAAAAGAGTGTACTTGAAACATTCATTTGATTTTATATCCTAAGTTTGATTAAATGGTACGGGTTAATTCAAGCTTACTTAAATCTCTGTGAACCCTGATGGTGGATGCTAAACGCGAAAATTGTTCTCATTTGATCAGCGGGTAGGCCGACTTTAGTGGCAGCAGTGGCGCTTTCTATGCAAACCGAGTACAAAATATTACATATCAGCATTACAATTTCAAAACGGTATAATAACTAGCGTTTTAACATGAAACAGTTAGGAGCATTCTTTTGTCAGAAGGACAAAAGGCGAATGCAATCTTAGTATTAAAAAAACTAAAAATGTTTGATGTCTAGATAAAAATAATTAAATATTTGGCGTAACCGAAAAAAAGGGATCATAAAACTCCGACTTCACCTCATTTCTACTGATCCGCCTGTGGAGTTTGAATATTAAACCTTTTGGATCACTCAGTTACTGAGGCCAATGAAATGCTGATATCGTCGCATTTGTGTGTTCCAGGCGTTTATAAGCCTGCCTCTCCTGCCTCGCGATGTCTTAGGAACGTTCATTGATATTGCCTTTCAGGGCAATATCAAACGCATAGGGTTCAAATGATCTCTTCTTTGAACGAGGCAATACCAGCTGAGCCGGTCGTGCTCTATCTCTCGTACGATGGTTTCCTTGACGTGAAGGCCTCCACGGGTCTTCGAACTTCGCACCCAATACCATGTGGTAAATAATTAAATAATCGAAATGCTGTTACATTATACGTTGTTGATTTTATGTGCTTACTTACTTACTCACTTACTTAGGTGGGGCTACAGTTCGGGGTGAACTTGGGCGTCAACCAACAAGCCTCTACATTAAGCTCGGTCTTTAGCGAATTGCCTCCACTTGCGCACTCCAACTTGATCGAGGTCCTCTTGAACTTGTGCGCGCCACCTTTTTTTTTTTTTGTCGGTATAGGAAACGCTCAACTAGAGCACTCAGACGCAACTGGTCCATTGTACTACCAGAGAGCAAACCCTGATTTACCCATTTTATTGGAATTTCCTTGTCTTTCTAAGAAAGCCAAGCAAGCACTTCAGTGATGAGGAGCTTACAGTACCAACACTCACCACATACGCACCGAGGATCTGCCACCTGATACGAGCAAAGGCCGGACACTCACAGAGATAATGTTCCGCGGTGTCGTCGCCCTCTCCACAAGCGTCGCAGATTGTAGTGTCACTTAAGCCTAACACGTTAAGGTGCTTGGCAAAAGCGAAGTGGCCTGTCAAGACGCCGATAATTTGTCTACAGTCTTTTCTGCTGAGAGACAGCAAGAATGCCGCTGATTTCTTACAGACGTCCGGGAGCATGCGTTTAGTCAACCTGCAACCTGGAGAGTCATGCCACACACAATTGTGCTCATCAGAGACCCAATCGTCAATGGAAGCCCTAACCGAAGACGCTGGAAGACCCAACGCGGGTTCGGGACCTGAGAAAGCCTCCTCTGAGCCTTGTCTAGCAATCTCATCGGAGATCTCGTTCCCCAAGATCCCAGTGTGACCTGGGACCCAGATAAGAGACAGAGAATTCAGCCTTGCGACCGAGTTCAAAGAGTTTTTAGTTTCACGAACTATTTTGGAAGTGGTTAAACGGTTAAGCAAGGCCTTAAGCGCAGCCTGACTGTCACTGCAGACACAAATGCTACGTCCCTTCCACCTGTTCTTCACAACATAGTTCATGGCCATTAGGATTGCATAAGTTTCCGCTTGGAAAACAGACGCATAATTGCCTAACGAGAAGTGAAGTCTAATGTTGTCGACTTCCACGAAGACACCAGCGCCAGACCCTTGACTGGTTTTGGAACCATCCGTGAAAATACGACTACATTCCATTCCCGGCTCAGATTCTGACCGAAGCCAGTCCTGGACACAAGGAAAGTCGACTCTGAATTTGCGCATCAGCTGGAGTTCTGGTGTCATTGCATCAGACGGCATATCCATAAGACAGGAGTCGTAAGATAAGTGTCGCGCAAGTTCATCAAAGTTCCAGTGTGGAGAATACCAAAAACCGCCCCGCCTAATATGATGGATGGCTTTGATAGTGCAACCCATGATATAAGTAGTCAGCAAAGCGTCTAGAGCAGAGCCAGGCGTACTCGGGAAAGCTCCCGAGCAGCCCAGTGCGCCCCACTTACGGCGAGGAGGTCGTCTACTGCGTCGTCCCTCCGGGTTAGATTCGGAAACTCTGCGGGCCGGTGCGTTGGTGTCCATTAACTCTACATGTCCTAGCCATTTCAGACGTCCAATACGCAGTTTTTTGACTAGGTCGATGTCGCTCTACAGCTCGTATAGTTCGTGATTGAATCTTCTCCTCCAAAACCCGTCAACGCAAACGGGACCGAATATCTTACGAAAAATTTTTCTCTCGGAGCGACCAAGGATATCTTCATTCTCTTTTAATAGAGTCTATGTTTCAGCGACGTTAAGCAGGACTGGGATGATCAGGGTCTATTATACCTAGATGTTCGAAATAGAGCTTTACTGTTGAATTGCCTTATAAGCCCAAAAAACAGAGATTGGCAAGAGTTATTCTTCGCTTGATTTCTGCGCTGATCTTGTTTTTGAAGTTCATAGCAGAGCCAAGGTAGAGAAAGTCCCTTACTACCTCGAAGTTATAGCTGCCCACTGTGACGTTCTGTCCAATTGGTCGGTGTTGATTGTTCCTTCCTGTTGACAGCATATTGTTGGCTTTGCCCTCGTTTATCGCTAAACCCATTTTGGCCACTTCCGTCTCAATGCTTGCAAACGCACCGGTGACAGCCCGCCGAGTTCTCCCAATAATGTTTATATCGTCGGCGTATGCAAGCAGTTGTACAGACTTGTGATAGATTGTGCCTCCGGTGTTGGCTTGTGAGTTCCACATAATCCGTTTAACTACAATATGAAAGAAGTCGCGTGACAGCGCGTCACTTTGTCTACAACCTTTTTTGACATCAAAGGTCTTGGTGAGGTCATTACCGACCTTGATGGAGCAGCGAGCGTTCTCCATCGTCATCTCGCACAGACGAACAAGTTTGACAGGGATGTCAAAACTAGACATGGCGAACCCCACAGTCGGATCAGTAGAAATGCGGTGAAGTGGGACGGTTGTGATCCCTTGTTTTCGGATCATAGCCTCGCTGAAAAAAGGAAGAAGAAGTCAAAAATGTCTAGTTCATGCTGTCATAGGCGGCCTTGAAATCGATAAAGAGGTGGTGAGTATCGATTTGGACTTCTTGGGTTTTCTCCAGGATCTGCCGAAGTGTGAAGATTTGATCAATGGTGGACTTTCCTGGCCTGAAACCGCACTGATAGGGTCCAGTCAGGCTATTGATAAAAGGTTTCAGGCATTCACACAATATCGCAGAAATGATCTTATATGCGATGTTGAGGAGACTGATGCCTCTATAATTAGAGCAGTTGAGTGGGCCTCCTTTCTTGTGGATCGGGCAAACGATGCTGAGATTCCATTCATCAGGCATAAACTCGTCTGACCACATCTTAGAGATGAGCTGATGTATGCACTCTACCAATTCATCCCCAGCTGCCTTTAAAAGTTCGGCCGGTAAGCCATCAGGTCCAGCAGCGTCATTGGATTTCAGCTTGGATATTGCTATCCTCACTTCGTGTTGGTCATTTGGATGGAAATATTGACCATCTTCGTCTATGTTGAATAGCTCATTCTGCCTGACAGCGGGATGTTGGTCTTCGTCGCCGTTATACAGTCTGCAAAAGTAGTTTTTACATATTCTCAGCACCGACTGCGATTCTACTATGAGGTTTCGATTTTCATTTCTATGGGTTTCTGTACGGGTAAACCTTCGGTACATTGCTCCTGGAGTATAAACTCTCGATATTCTCGAACGCGCGCTTCTCATGCTCTTTCTTCTTCTTTTGGAGAAGCCGATGTTTTTCCCGTCTCTTTTGATCGTAGAGCTCACGAGCAGCTCTCGTCTTCCTTTGCAGCGCCGCTTTGTATGCCTCTTGTTTTGCTGCATGCATTCGCCGGCACTCTTCTTCAAACCAGAGGTTTCGCGGTGGTGGGCAAGCGAGACCCAGCGCATCAGTCGCGGCATTGCCGATGGCATTTTGGCAGCGTTGCCACTGGTCTTCGGCACTTGATGCTGGCGGCATAGTGGTGATTGAGAGATTTCGGGATACGCGTTCAGCGAAGACTCTGGCAGTCTCTTGCGATTGTAGCTTTTCGACGTTAAATTTTCTCACAATGATTCTTCCTTGTTGGTCAGCTTGGGATATCCGCATTCGTACCTTGGCTACAACAAGGTAATGATCCGAGTCTATGTTGGGCGCTCGGAACGTCCGGACATCCAGAATACTGGAGGCATGCCTTGCGTCGATCGCAATGTGATTAATTTGGTTGATCGTTACATGATCATTGGACCGCCATGTCTGCTTATGAATATCGAGATGAGGAAACCATGTGCTTGCTATGGTGACATTTCGCTCCACAGCGAAATCAATTAGCTTTAGTCCGTTATCAGACGTGGTGTCGTGTAGGCTATGCTTACCGACTGCCCTACCAAAGACGTCCTTCTTTCCTATTTTGACGTTTTGTCGAGGAGCTCGTAGAAACAATCTTTCGTGGCAGGTTCCTTTTCTTCCGTGGGGGCGTGAGCACATATTAGGCTTATGTTAGCGAATTTAGCCTTGATCCGGATAGTCATTATACGTTCGCTCACGAAGAGCGTTCATATTCTCTTCCTGAAACTCGTTCCAGAGCTGTGGTTGAGGATAGTTTGGGGGAGGAGAAGTGCGATTTTCGTCCCGAACAACCGACCAGTTATTCACTCTCAGAATGGTTCTTGAGAAGGCCTGGGAGTATGCTAAACCTGTGTACACTTGTTTGGTGGGTTTGAAAAAGGCATGTAACAGGGTTCCTCGAGGCAAACTCTGGAGTGTTCTATATTAGTATGGGATTGATGGTTCCCTGTTAAGGGCGACTCAGTCTTTATATACAAACTGCTTAATCAAAACCTTTCACAGTGGGCGTTGGACTCCGCCAAGGGTGCTTTTTGTCACCTCCCCTCTTCATTTTACATATGGACTGATTGTTGCAACGCAGCCGTGGCGAACATTTTTTCAAAGTGAGAGACTCAGGGATTAATCATTTGCTCTTTGCGGATGATTTGGTCATCATTGGGTCCTCTCAAACCGAACTTCAGCGAGCACTCGAAAGGTTTGTAGCCGTTTGTGATGATGCTGGCATGAAGATCAACGCGAGCAAATGAAGTAATATTCCTTTCCAAAATACCCATTCAGTGCACTCCGCATGTTAGTGGAGTCCCACTGAAGCAGATGGATAAGTTTAAGTACCTCGATGTCTTATTCAGGAGTGATGGGAAGAGCAATGCCTAGTTATCCTGTGGAATTGGTCAGGCTGGATCAATTTTTAGAGAGCTTGGCCAATCTGTTATGAGAAAGGCCGAACTTAGTGTTCAAGCTAAATTACCGGTTTTAACTCGGGGTATGTACATATGTTCCAACTCTCACCTGTGGTCATGAAATTTGAGTAGTGACTGAAAGAATAAGACCGCGGATACAAGCTGCCGAAATGGGGTTCCTTAGTAGTGTTGCTGCAATAACTCGTAGGGATTGAGTGGGCGACACCAGAGTACGCGAGGCGCTCAATGTTGAGCAACTACTTTTTCGAACGGAACGATCTATGCTTCGATGGTTTGGTTTGGAGGCGTATGCCTCCAGACCGGCTTCCAAGACGTGTCATGATTGCCGTGCCATCAGGTACGCGACTCCCCGGTAGGCCTAGAAATAGATGGTTGGATCAAGTCCGACTTCTCCCCTGGAGCCGTCTAGAGATTCCTCCTGATGAGTTGGAGTCAATGGCGGAGGATCGAGAAGGATGGAGGATCCACCTGAGCATCCTATTCCCGCGACCCTCCTGGAAGATTAGCACGCCATTGAAAATATATGTATGTATGTATGTATGTAATGTATAGTTCCCACTGGTGATGTTTTAATAATTGAGTAATTCCTAGCAATATGGGTCAATTTCTGCATTAAAGTCAACAAGTATGATTTTGATTTCATACTCCTGTCAGGCTCCATAGGCAGCGGTCAAGAGGTGATCAAATTCCGCCTTGATAGTGTCTTCGGCAATAAAAGTCGCAAAACTTACGCTTTTTATCGCTGCCGGTTATCTCAAAAATATTTGAAAAACTTCTTTCTAAACGTCTACAGCCCGTAATCGACGAAAGACGTCTCATTCCTGACCATCAGTTTGGATTTAGAATTAAACATTCTACAATTGACCAAGTCCACAAAATAACTGACGTGATTGAGAAAGCTCTGGAAGAAAAAAAGATTTGTTGTGGTGTATTTCTTGACGTCTCACAAGCTTTCGATAAGGTTTGGCACGAAGGCTTGGAGTATAAATTGCAACGACTACTGCCACGGCAACTCTTTCTAATCTTACTATCGTATCTCACCGAGAGACTCTTTCGTGTTAAGCACGGAAATGAGTGCTCTGACTTCAAGGAGATTGCGGCCGGAGTTGCACAAGGAAGTGTCCTTGGCCCGCTTCTATATGTACTCTATACGCGTGATATCCCGCAGGAAAGAAACTGTGTCGTCGCCACGTTTGCGGACGATACGGCGATATTGACCACGGGCGAAACTATTGAAGCAGCAACTGGAAAGCTGCAACATGCTATTAATAAAGTCCACGCTTGGACGAATTCTTGGCGTATTGTGCTGAACGAAAGCAAATCTACTCACGTCAACTTTACCTATAAAAAAGTGGATAGATTACCCGTATATCTTAACTCGGCTCAAATACTGTACGCGAACGAAGCAAAATATCTAGGAATGACTCTAGATGTTAAGCTTAAATGGAAATCACACGTAAAAAAGAAACGCGACGAGCTAGAAAATAAATACCGACAAATGTACTGGCTACTCGGAAAACATTCGAAGTTGAGCCTACATAACAAACTGCTTATCTATAAGCAAGTGCTAAAGCCTGTCTGGACGTATGGTATACAACTATGGGGTTGTACCAAGAAAAGCAATAGAAACATCATACAGACTTTTGAAAATAAAGTTCTCAGAACGATCGTGAACGCACCGTGGTATGTACGTAACGAAGATATTCATCGAGATCTGGGAATTCCCAGCGTCGTCGAAGAGATAACAAAATTTGCGCGTAAACACAAAGATCGTGTTCACGGCCATTGTAATCGTACCGTCATTCAACTACTTGACGCGAATAATTCAATTCGTCGTCTGCAAAGGATAAAACCTTTTGACCTCGCGTCATAGTATATGCTGGTCGCGAAAAAGGCAGGAAATATCATTGGAATTTAACCTGCCTATAGTTCTACATTTCTTTTAACTTTGTACGAACATTTGTTTTTTTTTTTCCAAAAATCACGTGTATCGTAAGCGAAAATAAAACTGCTGGATAAGCGTCGGCTTAGTTGTAGTATTACTTTTGAAGAGAGGTGTTTTTTTAGTTAGTAAATATCTCACACTATCATAAGCACGCTCGGTCGGACCTTATGGTGTCTTTAGAAGATTTTTCACCTACTCTCGGCAAAAAAAAAAAAAAAAAACTTTCGCTTTTGCATACCTGATCCTATCCGACTTTGATGGAGCAACGAGAGTTTTCCTTCGTCGTCCTGCACAGACGGGCGAACTTGGTAGGGATGCCGACACTAGAGATGGCTCTGTGTAACTCGTCTCTATACCCGCTAGCATAGGCTACTTTTAAATCGAGGAAAAGATGATGTGTATCGATTTTATATTCATCGGTTTTTTCCAAGATCTCCCGTAGTGTGAATATTTGGTCAATGGTTGCCTTTCCCGGCCTGAAAACATATTGATAAGGACCTGTCAGGTTGGCTCAGTTCAGGGTTCTCTTTTATTCAGGATCGGGTGGATCCGAGTCCACGTTGGCTTATCGGAAGGTCCGGACACCAAGAATATTGGAAGAGTGGCTTGTGTCGATCGCAATGTAATCGATTTGCTTGACTGTTTTTCGGCAAAAGAGAGCCATCTCCCCTTGTGAATATCAGTACATGGGAACTATGTACTAAGTACGACAACGTTTCGTCGGGCCGCAAAGTCGATTAGCCTGAATCTGTTGTCGGATATGGTGCGGTGCAGTCCGTGCTTTCCGACCACACTACTAAATACGTTTACTTTTCCTAACTTTGCGTTCAAATCACTTAGCACAATTTTAACGTCGTGGCTAAGCCATTGCTCATACTTGTTGTCCAAGAGCTGGTAGAAGTCATCTTTCGTCGCGTTGTCCATCTTTTCATGAGGGGCATGGGCGCATATTAGGGCAATGTTGTCGAATTTAGCCTTGATACGGAAAGCCATGAGGCGCTCGTTCACATGCCGGAAGCTCAAGACCTCTTGCCTAAGCCTGTCTCTAATAATAAATCCGCACCCGATAGACACTGTCGTTGTTGTCTGTAGTAATCGCCGTAGTAGATGTCGCAGTTTTTCATCCTCCTTTTGCCCGGCCCATCCCATCGCACTTTTCAGATGGTGGTGCAGCAGTCTAAGGCCTCTGCAAGTTGTTCGGCTACAAGTGGTTTGAAGAGGGACCCAATACGAGTATTCCACGTACAGACACGAAGATCGTTATCCTATTTCCGTTTGCTTGGGTCGTCAACAGTAAAATCATCCATATCCGAAGCTGTTGGTTGCTTCGTAACAAGTTTTGTTAACCCGACGGCACAACGCCCAACCTGAATGGCCAGTTCCTTAAGTTATACCCTTAGGATGAGGGGGCGGGTACAGCGGTGCCAGTAGTCCACTACGAGAGTATGATTCCATTTAAGGAATTCTTCCGCTACCGTCTGGAACAACAAGAAATGTTCTTGTGATAAAGCACTCTTTCTCCCTCTCTCATTGGCTGCCGCCATAAATCTTCCAAAGGGGTTGGTTACCCAATCTCCGACCACTAGGCAGGTGGAAAGTAGGAATTTTCCAGGCCTAGGCTAAGAGAAAATGCCTATGTTTTCATGTATTCTTATGCGCGGCCGTTCTTAGGACATAGACTACCAGCCGAATTTGTTTATGTCAATCATATTTTTTCTCAGTGTTTGCTTCTTGTTATCCCCGCACCCTTGAAACCTCGCGTCTCTTTATGTATTTAAATGGTTATATCGCCGGCAATGCCAAGGACAGCTCGACTTGACGCTCCTAACTTTAATAATATATTTATAGAGAGCAGCTCTGGTTAATTAAAATTAAGTGAAACACTTCAAGCACTTTCTACCCTTTCCTAATTTAGCAAACCAACCAAATGTTTCAAATTTCAAGTAGAATCTATGTACATATGTAAGTATCCCGAGGGGAACATCTGAAATTTATTTGACTACCTTTCTGTCCGCGAAGTCAGATATTGATCAGTTAACAACTTTCCACTTAAATTCAGTTTTAATTAAATCATTTGCTTCCAGCAAAAACAGATTCATTTAAACTCAATGCCATGACGACGCCTCCGTTGATAAAATGTTTATCCGCTCGACGGTTCTGAAAATACGGTGCTGTTATGATTTCCCAATTCTGAGAACTCATCCGGATGTTTGTGTTCGAACTTCCGTAGAAAAGCAAAATGATCATCGACCCTTTTCAACTTGATAAAGTCCAATTAGCTTCAATAAAAGATTAGCACATTGAATAGAATTTCGTGAAAAGTTCGTTAAATTTATTTTAAATATTAAATAAAATAAAAAAAAAAAAATAAATTCTTAAAAAAAGACGCAAATGGATGTAGGTAGGTGTCTGAAAAACGGTCAAGAAGAAGCAAAAAGGCCGACAAAAAAGAAATCACGTTTAAATAGATTGCCAACGGCGGCGTGGTGGCGGCTGAAAGGATAATGAGATTAATTAATTTGAAATTACCCCTAATGAAGAACTTACTCCCCGATTCAGGAGAAAGCGATAGAGACATTCCGATGGAATGCCTTTTGGATTTTTTAATTAGTTCAAAACAAATGAAAGCGAATATCCACTTTTCTTCACTTTGGAATCTTCTGCTGTCACGTCGTCGCCGCTGCCTCCGTCGTCCATTGCATCCTTAGGGATAATTAGATTCAATTCAATTGTTTTCGTTTTGTGCTCCTTGTTGCTTTCCGTCCGGTCAATTTCATTTTCGTGTACTCTACCTGTATATGTGTGTGTGACTGAAATCAGAGGTTCTTTTCCTAGAAATACTTAACGCACGGATTGAAATGGAATACTGGTTGAGGTTGTAAAACAATCCTGTGTACGTGCACCGCAAAATATGCAAATAAATTCGAATATATTGTCACATTCTGGTACAGAGGTGGTTATGGGGTTTTTCCAACCCCGTGAGGTGGCATGTTCGACTTCTGTTCATTTTACAGGCAATGGCAAAGGAATATTTATGACAATTGAATCGTTGATCGCCTCGATGGCATTTATTGGATACATACATTTATATGCGTAGCGATAACATTATGAAAATTAAATGTTGTGGGAATATGCTAGTGTTGAGGTGTGAAAGTGAACCTGTGAAGAAAGAGATGAATTGGATGTAATGTACATTTGAGAGTATTGGGAGTTTGAAGTGGAATAAGGTGGTCCAGCGGCAACGCCCGCATTTCCAAATGGGGTTACTAGCACCGTATAACCGAGCTCTTAATCTCATTTGGGTATTAACTCAAGTTCCGATTGCCCACATTCTGGCCTTTGGGTTGGGGTAACTGTTAGGGCGTAAGTGGCACGAAAATATGCGGGGAGATATTGTGGAGCACTTCCTTTGCGATTGTCCTGTCTCTTTCTTATTAAGTAACAGGTCTTCGGTATTGATTTCGTAAGCTCTTCATCACTGAAGCACTCAACTTTCTATACGCGAACAAATTGCACAAAAATGCGTAAAATACCTACAGATTGTAGCACCATGCGCCTATTTTCGTCTGAGTGTGAAATGACAAAAAAGTCAGCACTAAACTGAAGAATGGAGAAGAAGTGCCAGGCCCTAGCTTCTTGCAACCACTCATATTGTGTGCGTTATATTTTTCACATGAATGGAAGGGACCTACAGTTTAGTGCCGTATCTGAACGGCGATTTGAGAAGCTTTTTCGTGACAACAATACTCTCGGATATTTCAGACGTTCGCGAGAGGTGGGACCGTCCCGTCCACGTTGCTTATCTCTGACTCCAGGCTATTTCTTTCTGCTGTCCATCTGTTACAGTTAGAAAAGCTGTGATACGTATCGTCTTCCAAAGAGTCTCCGTATTGGCAGCCTGCGCTCTCGGTTAAAGTAACAATGTCTGGTAAGGAACTGGGTGGTATAATAATTCACTTCACCGTGCTCCCGCTCCGTCCATGCGGCAACGTCTCTGATCAACCGGTAGCTCCACCTTCCCCTCGTTTCGGCGTTCCATTTGTTTTGCCACTTCTGCTGTGAGAGTTGCTTCGCTTCTGTAGCTGGTGTTGCCGCGCACCTTCTTATCGTGGATGTACTTCGTTGCTGCTGCTAGGAGATCAATGGGCGTCACTCCTGCGATTACAAGTGCTGCTGCCTCTGACACTTTTCGGTATGAACTCGTTAACCGAAGGGCTCCTATACGTTGCACCGCCGCCACTTTCTTCCTGTATATCTCCTTTTTGAGTGCGTCAGCCCAGATCTCGGAGCCATACGAGAGTATTGAGTGCGTAACCGACATCAGGAGTCTTCTTTTATTTGCCGCTTCCTCCTCAGCAGGACTATCTCAGTTTTCTCCACTGCTAAGCTTAGGCCGTGGTCCCCCATCCATGTGTTCACCCGTCTCATGACTTGATTTAGTCTTCTTTTAGCGTCTTCGGTATCCCGTGCGGTGATCACTGCAGCGATGTGTTTTCGGGCATCTCCATGCGAAGAATTCCATCGTAGGAGATGTTTCATAAACCGGACCCAGAATTAAGCCCTGCGTTGCTCCGGCTGTTATTTCTTTCCTGCAGGGTCCTTCTGTGGTGTCTCGAACTAGCTCTTTGTCGCTAAGGTATCACCTGTCGAAGATACTGTGCTACCTGAAAGTTTATTTCCAGGGCATTCAGCACATCGCACCATCTGGCCAAGTTGAATTCATTTCTTACGTCGAGAGCTGCCAACACAACAACCTTCCTTGAGTAGTGGCTGCCCTGATGAGAAGATTTAGATTAGATAGATTTATTATATTTTCATATTGTACAAAATTTAAATAAAAAAAGTACTCAAATCTGAAAGACATGGCTTACCGCTGTCTGCCGAGGACTATCAAATTGTTGGTACAATTTTAATCATTTCCAAAGTAAAATCTCTTGATACCAGACTCCCAAGAAGTGTATAGAGTTCTCTCTTTGGGCTAAGTTGTAAACTGAGCAGAGAAGGAAGATTCTCCCTGTCTGGCACGAAGTTGAGTGGCAATACCTCTCCTTGGAAAATCGAAGAGATACATCCTACGCTGTTAGAATACTTAAAGTAATTTAGGGGACCTAGGTTGAACTGCAGAGTCCTATAGATTTCCCTAAGTGTTGATGCCTCTGTTTCCTCGATATATTTATTACGCATGCATATACCTACGTGAGATAGAAGGTCGTAGAGTACGTATATCCCCCTCCAATTAGTCCGAGCATTCTCGTCTAAGCTAAGGCCGTATCCATATGTCTCCGCCAGATTCATCGTATCCTTATACCACACACTTTTAGTATTTACTGCGAACATAATCATCTTATTTTGTCAGCCTTTCATCTCCGGTCCTAAGTATATTGAGAAGAGTCTGTTTAACAGTCTGTATGATCAATGGAGCAAGTCCAGTTTCGATCATCAGCAAATAGTTTGGGGCAAATGTTGGGAATTGAAATGGCATACGAAGATAAAACCTATGAAGCTTTTCTACCAGGTCATTATACTTATGACCCCATGACTGCGCTCCGTAGAACAGAATGGATTTGGATATAGCTTCAAAGGCTCTGTACTTCGTACTGTGAGGTATTCTTCGGTTTTGGAAAGAAATCCGCCACGCCACGTGGTTTATTGCACTCTAAGACTGCGCTAATTTTTCACTTAGATGGGCGTCTAAACTCAAGTTACTCGATAGCACAACTGCCAAGTATTTATACTGTTTAACCACTTCAATGGGTTCACCGTTAAATGTCCTTCTTTCTGTTCTACATAGTCTGCCATCTCCTCTCCTAAAAATTATAATTTTGGATTTGTCCAGGCTTAGTCTTAAATTCCATAGTGCGCAGTAGTCGTACAGTCGGTTTATCGTGAGCTGCAAGAACTCTGGTAACCTAGCCAACAGGACAATATCATCCGCGTACAAAAGGGCCTTTATAAGAGTACCTGCGAATGCGACTCCTCTTGGAACGTAATCAATAATATCGTCTATGTAAAAGGCAAATACTGATGGGCTGGCATTTAACCTTTGTATAACTCCGATTTTTGTAGAAAACCGCTTCGACAATTCTTCACCGGTCCATACTGGTGCTTTTGTATTGTTGTATAAATTCTCCAGTACATTTCCAAACTTATAAGACAATCCGTACTGGTATAACTTGTAAAAAAGTTTACGGTATCGAAGGCTGCCCTAAAGTCGATGAAGAACGTATAAAGGTTCTGTTTCCGTTCGACGAATGTCTCCGCTATGTTTCGTAGTACAAAGATATGATCCGTAGTAGGGTAGCCGGCTCGGAACCCAGCTTGAAATTCTTTCAGAAGTGAGTTTTCCTGTATCGAATGCATTAATCGGGTTTGCAGAATACTTGTAAAGATTTTTGCTGATGGATGGGTCTGACGAGTCGCCTTTCTTGAAAATCAGAAATACCGCTTGTTTGAAGCTTTCCGGTACTTTTCCAGTTTCAAATATGGAGTTGTAGACTGACGTAAGGGTTGCCACAAATTTGGCAGTTATATTTACAGAATTTGACTGGAATTCTATCAAATCCGGCTTTAAGATCCTTAGATCGGGCTAGTGCTTCACTCACTTCGAAAGCTGAAATTTGACAACATATCTAAAGTTTGATTTACGAATAATGGTTTCGCGTACAGCATAGGTAGGTCGTTGCTTATCGAGTCTAATAGACTCTCAAAATGTATTTTAAGGACTTCAGGAGTTAGTTGGATATATTGTTTTCTAAAAATCTGCTGAGCTTTTACAGATGGAAAGTTTTGGGGCTCTGCTACAAAAAATTCCGCCTTTTTCGTTCGACATATGTATTTATACTGAGCCTTAGCTTGACTGCAGAGCATCTTGAATAAAGGGCCGTTAAATATTCTGAATGCTCGTATATTTCTCACTACTCGCTCTTTGTTTTTGTAATGGTCAGATTCCGCACTGCGGCTTTTGGCTTTATTCCCCTGTTAAACTGGCAAGTTGAGTTCTTAACAAATCCAGCGATTACTTAACCAACATTTTTCTTGTTGGCGTCTGCACTTGCCTTTATGGTACATGTGCCCCTTTATCTGGTTTCTCCCCTCCACCCACCTTTTTTCCCCCAATTATAGCTTCGCTAGAGTACGCACGTGCCAGATTTGGTACTTAATCGACCCAAATACCAAAGAAGTTTTTTTTTTGGAGCTGATCAGCGCATACCATAGGGTATCTATGTACATAAAGATTATCGGATGATAGACCAGTAATAACATCTTATCTATGGTTGATAATGCTCCAAGTCGGGTGTTGTGGTCTCTGGAGAGAGGAATCATGCGACGGGGCGCAGTGGTCGAAAAAAGCCTAAAAACGGAGAAAAACCTCAGGCATGCTTTATTTCTTCGAACATTTTCAGAATAAATGTCATTTCTATAAGTTTTTGACTCACTGAATCGAGCTAGACTATTCCCAAATATCTAGGAACAGTAACTTGTGCCATATGCTGAGTTTCTTCTTGTCGGAGCGATGATAATAACCAGAAGATTATGTCAGTGAATTCTATCAGCCAGAAGGGGTTCATTTGTACATTTTGAAGGTAATTGAAGTATTCATGCAATAAAATTCACTGTTTTTTAAATAAGATATTAATTGTAATTGATAAAAATTAAGGTACACTCTTCTACATAGATAGGTATATAGGTATATCATTGTATAGGTATATCATTGTATAGGTATATAATACAATGGTACAAAAATAGGTAATACATAAGAATAGATGTAAATAGATGTACATAAATAGGTAAATAGGTATACCTACACTTTACAACAGGAGTTTCTTGATTTCATCATTAATTATTGACCCCTTTTCTTCTGTTTTGGGATCGGCTCGCATTGTATTAATAAGGGGATCTGATCTAAGAAAAAAATGAATAACATCCTCGTTCGTATTTAGTCGGGAGCATATTCGGGAGTGAGCTAGGCGGTATAGACGGTAATCTTTATACCGCGCTTCCTGAGAGTAACCCCACGGGAAGAATAGAGGCCGAAATTATGGCATGCCACATGTTTTCGTTTTTTTGCATATATATGTAGATATATATATATATATAAGTAGGTTTGACTAAATAAAACTTTTAAATTTGAGGAGTTCAAATTTGTTATTTAATTTAGATTTAGTATTTTGATGTAGATATATAAAAAATTCACAAAATAAAATAATTTCCTTTTCTAGTTCTAGTTAACAAAAATAAAAAACTTCACGGCTTATAACTTAACAGCATTCTCCTTAACAGCTTAAGACCTTCTCCCCTCTACTCTACTTGACTCCCCTTTTCAGACTCCCTAGTCAAATCAATTTTCTTTCTTTGCTTTCCGCTTGGCCTTCTCTTTCCTTCCTTCTCTTTTCTTTAATATATTCTTACATTTTGTTCTATTATAATATTAAGTACTAGTTGTTTTCAAATTAATTATTACGTAAAACTCCCAAATCCTACACTCGGCCCTGCTGCTCTTCGTCGGACTGCGACGAATCATCTTCGCTATCCCATTTGGTCCATGGTTTCATGTAATCGGCGGCTGATGAAGTGATGTTTGGCCCTTCGCCAGTGCCAACCTTCTTGACGTCATATCGATCCTGTCCCTTCACCTTAGTTACCTCGTATGGTCCATAGTACTTGGCGAACAGCTTATCAGCTGGAGAAACTGGGTTTTTCGGATCGTTACCAACTCCTTCACTGCATACCTCCTCGCTGGCTTTCGACGGCCTAAAGAATACGTGATGTTCTCCTTGTCTACTTTTTCTATCTGCTTCTTTGCCTGCTCCCTCAGTTCCCGACGGTCTGTTTCGTATTCGTCCACCAACCCTTCTTCGATCAGTTTTGCAAGATCTTCACCCTCCAATTCGGCTGTTTTCATCTTCACACCCAGCAACAGCTCAAACGGTGTCCGTCTCGTAGCCCGATTCGTAGTTGAGTTAAGAATCTGCTGCAGTCTTGCGACTTTAAGGTACCATTTCAAGGGATCATTTGAGGCGATCTTTGACAGCACAGTGATGATGACTTGGTTCAAGCGCTTGACCTGGCCATTACCTCTTGGAATGCCTGTGGTGGTCAGCACGTGAATAATTTTCTGCTCCTCACAATAGCTCTTGAAGGCGCCTGCTCTAAGTGCTGCTCGTCGATCGGAAATGAGGCGCTGCGGATTTCCGAATACCTCGCTCTGCAAAACTATTTTTTTAATTGTCTCCTCTGATGTCGTCGTCTTTACTGGATACAACCAAGAACATTTTGAAAAGGCATCAATAATGACAAAAAGATACTTATAATTTTTTGATGTCGCTGGCAATGGTCCTAGGTGATCCACGTAGTAGGTATGGAGGGGGACATCAAACTTATCAATTGGCCTCAGGATACCTTCTTGCTTTCCGGTTTTCTTTGACGCAATGATGCAAGGAACACAATTTTCTACAGCTTCTTGAACTTTATTCGCTAGTTTTGGGATGTAATAGCTTTGGCCTAACTCCTTCTCCATTTTTCGAGCACTTGCATGACCTTGACTGTGCAAGTCATTTATGATTGAATTCTGGATACTCCTCGGTGCAACGAGTAGTTCCCGTCAACGAACTTGTAAAGAATACCTCGTCGCATGGTGTAATAACGTTCGTCCTTCTCCTGCGCCTGGCGTATTCTGTAAAGAATTTCAGATTCGATATTTAGTACTGTGGGATACCTGCTTAGAGCATCTGCATGCTTCATCCCCTCTGCTGGTCTGCGGTTGAGCAGTCAAACTCCTCGATTAGAAGCGCCCATCTCGCAACTCGATAATTTAGCTCCTTTCCTCTCATGGTGTAGTGGAAAGCCTGACAATCGGTAAGGATTTGAAACTTAATCCCCAAGAGATAGGGACGAAGTTTCTTCAGCGACTTGACGATTGCTAAAACTTCCAGGTCATAGCTACTATAGGTCTGTTCAGCTCTTGACGTCTTGAAACTAATAAAAAATACAGGATGGAACTTAGCATCATCACTCTTCTGCAGAAGTACAGCTCCAATACCATCCTTGCTAGCGTCTCTCTGAATGGGTTGAACAGCATCAACACCAGTTCGCTGCATAGTTTCTCCTTTAGGGTTGTGAACGATCCTTGCTCCTTTTCGCTCCATCGGAATTCCTTTGTAAGAACGAGCACTTACTAAACTTGATTTGGAGACCATGAGCCTCGGCAATCGACAGTACATCTTTTAGAATGTTTAAATTCTCTGCCACCCAATGCCGTTGATCGAAATGCTCGGACCTCGTATCGAATTCTCATCGGTAAATATCTGGACAGATTGCCATGCAAGTGTGACGTCACTTCCAGTGTCTAGCAGGCCTGCATATGGTCGCTCTCGAAGTCCGATTTTCACAACTGGATCCACACAGGAGATCATATTCACATTCTTAGCCGTAGCCTTTGTTAAGTTTCGTGGGCCTTTCGTAGCTATGTGCCCAAATTCATTGCACGCAAAACACCTCGGTCCTTTGTCCTTGTTTGGGCAATTATCCGACTGGTGCGATCTCCCACAGCATCTGGAACACCTCTTATGACTAGCTGTCATCTCACGCGAGTTTTCCGTCTTCCTCTGCTCCTCACCTATTTGTTTCCTCACAAATTCATACGCTTTGAACTTCTCCTTCAGTTCGGCTGGGGTTTTTGCCTCGTACAGAATAATTTTATTTTTTTGGATTATCCGCAGTGCCGTTGACTATGTAAGTCACGAGAGACTTGTCATCGATATTCCCTTGCGCAGATAATTGTTTCATCGTATAGAAATATTCGAGGAAGGTTTCACCGTTGCGTCTCTTTCTCTCCTCCAAAGCTCGATGCACGTTGATGCCGGTGAGGGGGTCATCGAATTCCTTGGGGAGGAAATTTTTGATTTCTTTCCACCCTCGTACATCTTCTGCTGTCTCTGCTGCCAATTTCGCCGCTCCGATCAACAGTCGTCTGCAGTACAAATATTTTTGTACCTCTCCCCATTTGCATACAATTGCGCCATCCTCGAAGCTTTTTATCCACAGTTTCACATTTTTCCCGGCTTCGTCACTGAACTTTTCAAGTGACTCTTCTACGTCCTTGAAGGGGATTATTATATATATTAAGCATTATTGACATTTTCTCTAACTATCTCGCCCTCACTTTCACTGGCTGTAGCATTGCTGACATTTTCTCTAGTCGTCTCGGTCTCATTTTTACTGGCTGACATCGTGTCTAATTGTTTTACGTCTTCTTGCGGCGTTTTCTCCAAAAAAATCTTTCCAATGCTTCAACAAGTCTTCTTTCTTCTTGTAGGAGTACTTAACACCGTTCTCCTTTAACAGGAATTTTAACTGTCTTATAGTAAGCTCTTCTGGATTTCCCATCAGATTCAAATCATGCCATTTGAAGAGCAGAAAATTAACAAGAATTTTTAGATATTTTAAATCTTTTCACGAAACTTTCTTTTAATTTAGAATTTCGATTTCATCACTGAGATCACTTCTTTAATCAATATCTTTCGAACTCCAATCCCACTTCTGACACCAAAATTTGTAGGTTCTGAATAAAACTCTTAAATTTCAGGAATTTAAATTTGTTATTTAATTTAAATTTAGTATTTTGATTTAGATATATAAAGAGTTCACAAAATAAAATAATTTTTTTTCCTTTTCTAGTCTTAACAAAAAAAAAACTTCACGGCTTAAAGCTTAAGAGCATTCTCCATAACAGCTTAAAACCTTCTCCCCTCTACTCTACTTGACTCCCTAGTCTAATCAATTTTCTTTCTTTGCTTTCCGCTTAGCCTTCTCTTTTCTTTACTATATTCTTACATTTTCTTCTATTATAATATTAAGTACTAGTTGTTTTCAAATTAATTATTACGTAAAACTCCCACATCTCACACATATATATATATATATATATACGAATATATTTATATATATACGAATATATATACATATATATATATATATATACGAATATATACATATACGAAAACAAGAAAACCTATAGCATGCAAATGCCGTAATTTCGGCCTCTATTCTTCCCGTGGGGGGATATGTGTCCTTTCCCACGATAAGTTCCTTGATTTGCTCTGATGTTGATGATGGTCTTGAAAATTCGCTCTTTCTGCCGTGCTGCTCGGCGGACATTTTGTGATAAAGTGCCTCCCCGCAACTTTCCGCAGCTCGTCTTTGAATTTCTAGTTAGTAGACACCCTACTGAGTGTATTTAGACCAGAATCATGTCGGCGCAAGCCGGCTCAGTGCACTTTTTTGCATTTTGAACTTAAAAAACGGTATTTCGCGGTATAAGGGTTGTACAAAAAATTACAACCTCTTGGAAAAATTTAAAAAAAATATTTTCCATTCCTTTTGATACTTGAAAAAAAATAAGGGGAGAATTTATTTGCAACTTAAAAGGCTTCACTGGGCTACATGAACTTACAACGGAAATCCTTTGAAAATCCTGAATCTCAGATTCAGAGGCTTGTGCAATTCAGGAAAAACTTTATTAATTCTCTTTAACCTTGGAAACGTTTAGTTTGGTGCCCTAGATCACAGAAATACAAAAAAAAATGCGTTACAATCATTTAAAAAAATTGGGGTTTTTTCCGCTCTCCAACCACTGTGCAGGGCAAGATCAGCTCATTACCGCTGATTAGGCGAGCGATCCGCAAGCCACACTCTCCCCATATGGCTGACATCGCAGATGAGCGGCAAAATAGGAGAAAAATCCGTGAACCGATTTTGGGACAGTGTCACAAGCTACGGATAAAGCAAAAAAACCGTTGGGTGGAAGGCCAGTTTAGTGCGGAAAGTGAATGTCTATGGACGGCCTGCTCGGGGTTTTGCTTTAATTTTGACCGAGAAATGAAGTTCGTACAGCGATGGTGTGCTTTAACAAAAGAAAAATTAATAAAAAGTTAAATTAACTACCAAAATGAAACTATGCGTGCATGCGTATTTATTTCCAAGACTGATCCAAAAATCGTCTTGTGTTCGATTCATACCCCTTTCTGCTGAGCCTGCCCCCCTTAAATTTGCCAGTCTCTCTGGGAAAATGGAAAAGAACTGACAATAAACGCCCTACGCGATCCCTAGTCCGAACCAAAAAAAAAATTCCACCTCGCAGTTTTTACCACCTGTGGCCAAATAACTGCCAAACCTCAGTAGAATTCACAAACCAAACAACACAAAGAAAAACAAATAACCCCGCTAGTGCACTCACTTCTAACGGTGAAGACGTGAACCAACGCTAAAAGTGCGATCGTCCCACGAGATCAAGCCAAGGAAGGCTTAATCACTAAAGAGCTGTAAATGTACGGTTTAACAGCAGATCTGACGTGGCAACAGACCATCACCAGCTAGCAGCGGAGAAACCGACTCCGTATCAACCTTCCTACCATTAAATAGAGGTGTCACTCAGCAGTCAATACTGGGCCCACTTCTCTTCGCATTGTATATAAATGAGCTGCCTTCACTCTCACTACACTGTACTATTCACATGTATGCTGATGATGTTCAGCTATGTAATAGTTGCCCATTGGGTCTGATTGAAAATGGGGCATGCGAAGTGAATGAAGATCTTTACAAGATACTAAACTGGTCGCAATCAAATGGTCTCTGCCTAAATCCGGCTAAGTCAAAATGCCTGGTAGTTTCAAGGACCTCCATCGATACGTCGTATTTTCTTCAGATACATCTTAATAGTGCACCCATATAGTTCGTCAATTCTGCAAAAAATCTTGGTATAACTTTCAACAAAACGCTTACGTATAATGATCATATAAGATTGACTATAAGAAAGGTGTACGGAGGTCTTCGTATGCTATGGGCCGCTCAGCGTATAACTCCATTGAAAACAAGGATGATACTTGCTAAAACCTTGCTTATTCCTGTTTTATTGTTCGGATCTGAAATCTTTTCCAACTGACCACAAGCGAAGACTTAATGTTGTTTACAATAGTGTTACACGGTATATTTATGGACGGCGGAGATATGATCACATTTCCTCCTTTTCCAAATCAATCCATGGCCTCACTCTCGAGAACGTTTTTACTTTCAGATCGTTAACCCTGCTTCACAATATAATGCAAACGCGTCAACCTTCCTACCTTTATCATAAAATTCGCTTTCTGTGCTCTACTAGAAGTTATCTTGTTACAGTACGCTACTCGTTTTTAGTATCTGAGCGCCTATTTTTCGTGAACGCTATTCGGCTATGGAATTCCCTCCCTCGAGCTATCAGAATGCTAGGCAGCTCAACCCAGTTTTAAACGACTAAAACAGCACTTGGAGATGCTTTGATAATGATGATTGTTTTTATTAGGCGTCGAATTTGAATTTGAATTTAAATCTAAATTGCAATAACTTGCCGACTTAATATTATTATCCTCTTGAATTGTTTACATATTCTTTGTTTCCTTTTTTACTTTTCTATATCTAGCAGTTGTAATTCTATTTTATTATTATTATTTTTCTTTTTACTTAGTACACAAATGGAAATATTGACTTATAGTATTGCATGTAATACTGAAGCTTGCACTAATTTAAAAGATATTGTATCTTACAGTGTAAGACTATACAAATAAATAAATAAATAAATAAGTAGGAATAAATATTTTCTAAAGATATCTGTCGCAAGGAGTACCAAAGCAGGTCCTGGCTTGGCTGTTTCGTATGGGCTATTCGACCGTTGTAATCATTATATATGAAATGTGCGATATCCTTTGGACCTTACTGATGCCATTTTACTTGTCACGACCAACAAAAAGTGAGTGGAAACGGATAGCAAAGGAGTTTGAACAAATGTGGAATTTACCCAATTATGTTGCTGCTATCAATGGCAATGATGCAAAATCGCATCATCACCTCCACGCGGTGTCCGCTGGATAGCTATCTGATAGTGAACTAACGATGAGCGTATGCTGAGTCTGACGATATATGTGTAGCTGAACACTCAGACATGCGTAAGCACATCTGGGTGAACTTCAGCGGGCATATGTTTAACCGGACGAGGCATCTCTTGTTGACCTGATCGGCTGAAATACGCGTCTCAGAAGTCTAGCAAGATGTTCTCAGAAGGAGGACGTGCGGCGGATGAATTCTCTCGATGGAATCAACGGTGACGTCTACAGACAGCGGATACCTTACCGGAGCTACTTCAACATATTTGGAGCTGAGGTCTGTAAGGATTTTCAATACTACGTCAGGGTATTGAAAAAGAGATGGTGGCGGATGAACCCTTAATGGGCCAACGGCAGCGATCATATCCCGGAAGTGGGTTACTGACATCGGTGTATCCGGCCTCTTGTCCTAGGGGTACAAAAAAAAAGGATCTGGCCCTCCAGGTTGGAGGATGTGCGGTCGGGTTAACTTCCCTACCACGTAAAAAACCTTTGGTTACGAAGCAACCAACAGCCTCGGATACGGATGATCTTACTGTTGACGATCCAAGCAAACGCAAAAAGGACAACGATCTTCGTGTCTGCACATGGAATGTTAGGTCCCTCTACAAACCACGTGCAGCCGAACAACTTGCGGAGGCCCAAGAGTGTCTCAAAGCAGACATTACCGCCATCCAAGAAGTGCGATGGGATGGGCCGGGCAAAAGGAGTATGAAAAACTGCGACATCTACTACGGCGATTGCTACAGACAAAAAGGACAGCGTCTATTCGGGTGCGGATTTGTCATTGGAGGCAGACTTAGGCAAGAAGTCTTGAGTTTCCGGCATGTGAACGAGCGCCTTATGACTATCCGTATTAAGGCTAAATTTGCCAACATTAGCCTAATATGCGTTCACGCCCCTCACGAGGAGAAGGACGACGCGACAAATGATGACTTCTACGAGCTCTTGGACAAGACGTATGAGCAATGCCCTTGCCATGACGTTAAAATTATCCTAGGCGACTTTAACGCAAAGCTAGGAATAGAGGAAGTCTTTAGTAGCGTGGTCGGAAAGCACAGCCTGCACGACAACACATCCGGCAACGGACTCAGGCTAATCGACTTTGCAGCGGGGCGAAACTTTGTCGTAGCTAGTACGCAGTTCCCACGTTTCGATATTCACAAAGAAACATGGCTCTCCTTTGATCGAAAAACTGCCAACCAAATCGATCACATTGCGATCGACGCAAGGCACTCTTCCAGTATTCTGGGTGTCCGGACTTTCCGAGGAGCCAACATGGACTCGGATCACTACCCAGTTGTAGCCAAGGTACGGATGCGAATATCCAGATCGGATCGAAATCAACGAAATGCTGTGAGGAAATTTGACGTCGAAAAGCTACAATCGCAAGAGACCGCCAGAACCTTTGCCGAACGAGTTTCTTCTAATCTTAATCTAAGTCCTAAGCCGCCAGCAGCAAATGCGGAAGACCAGTGGCAGCGTTGCCAAAAAGCCATCAGAGATGCCGCCTCTGATGTACTGGGTTTTTCTCGCCCACCACAACGAAACCCCTGGTTTGATGAGGAATAATAATAATAATAATAATAATAATAATAATAATAATAATAATAGAAGCTTTATTTCAAATTAAAACATGTTACAGGTTAACAATTCGGTATGAGGATTTTAGTGATTTAGGCAAAAATGTTTTTAATATGAAATAGTCAGGTGTATTCTATTGTCAGAAGGACAAGAGGCGAATGCACCATTAAGTTAAATAAACAAAATGTTGTGTATTGAAGGGGACGTTAAAGTGCAAAAATGAAGCATACAAATTAACTTAATACAAAGGAATAATAAAACAGAATAATAATAAAACAAATACAATTCACAATGTGAATTGAATGCGGCAAGCACATGCAGCAAAACAAGAGGCGTACAAAGCGGCGCTGCAAAGAAGGACTAGAGCTGCTTACGAGCTCTACGTGCGCAGGAGAAAAGAGGAACATCGACTTCTCAGAAAGAAGAAAAAAGAGCATGAGAAGCGCTCGATCGAGGAGATTGAGAGACTTTATTGCAGGAATAATGTTCGAAAATTTTACCAAAGGGTAAAAAGAACATGCCAGGCTTTCAAAGCCAGAACAGAAGCCTGCAGGGACGAAAATGGCAACATAGTAGTAGAATCGCAGTCGGTGCTGAGAATATGGAAGGAACACTTCTGCAGACTGTTAAACGGCGATGATGATCAATATTCCGCTGTCAGGCAGAATGAGCCATTCAACAGTGACGATGGCAGTCAAAATTCCCGTCAACCCGATCAGAATGAAGTGAGGAAAGCGATATCTAAACTCAAATCCAACAAAGCTGCTGGAGCCGACGGCCTTGCCGCTGAACTTTTCAAGGCAGGATGAGATGAGTTGGTAAGGAGCATGCACCAGTTTATCTGTAAGATCTGGTCGGACGAAAGTATGCCCGATGAATGGAACCTCAGCATCGTTTGCCCGATCCTGAAGAAAGGAGACCCTCTGAACTGCGCCAACTACAGAGGTATAAGTCTCCTAAATATCGCATATAAGATCCTGTCTGCCGTACTATGTAAACGCCTAAAACCGATCGTCAACAACCTGATAGGTCCTTATCAGTGCGGTTTCAGGCCTGGAAAGTCCACCATTGACCAAATATTCACACTACGGCAGATCTTGGAAAAAACCCATGAATATAAAATCGATACGCACCACCTCGCCATCGATTTCAAAGTTGCCTGTGATAGCGTGTATAGAGACGAGTTATACAGAGCCATGTCTAGTCTTGGCATCCCTGCCAAGCTCGTCCGTTTGTGCAGAATGACGATGGAGAACTCTCGCTGCTCCATCAAAGTCGGTAAGAACATCACCGAAACGTTTGATGTCAGGCAAGGTCTTAGACAAGGCGACGCGCTATCATGCGATCTCTTTAACATAGTACTTGAGAGAATTGTACGAAACGAACAAGCCAACCCCGGAGGTACAATCTTCTTCAAGTCTGTACAACAACTCGCTTGTGCCGATGACATTGACATAATCGGAAGAACTCAGCGGGCCGTCAATGGGGCATTTACGAGTATTGAGAACGAGGCAGCAAAGACGGGTCTAGCGGTCAATGAAAGCAAAACAAAATATATGCTGTCTACAAAAAAGGACACCCAACATCGGCGTCTTGGACAGAATGCCACAATAGATAGATACAATTTTGAGGTAGTAAAGGATTTTGTCTACCTAGGCTCTATGGTCAGCTCCGCAAATGACATCAGTGGAGAGATCACACGGAGACTTACTCTTGCCAATCGTTGTTTCTATGGGCTAAAACGGCAATTGAGTAGCAAAGCCCTATCTCGAACTACTAAGGTAACTCTTTATAAGACATTAATCATCCCAGTCCTGCTGTACTGCGCAGAGGCATGGGCTTTGACAAAACCGGATGAGGATGCCCTTGGTTATTTCGAGAGAAAAGTTCTTCGAGCGATCTTTGGTCCCATCTGCATAGACGGTGAGTGGAGGAGAAGGTACAATGCCGAACTATATGGCCTGTACAAGGACATCGACTTAGCCAGAAGAGTTCACATACAGCGACTAAGATGGCTGGGTCATTTAGAGCGGATAAAGCCCAACCTTTCCGCTAAGAAAGTCTTCGAATCCACCCCGGACGGACGGCGCAGTAGAGGACGACCTCGCGGTAGGTGGCGCAAACAAGTGGAGGGGGACCTCAACCAACTTGGCGTGCGCAACTGGAGGCAGCTGGCTCGTAACCGTGCTGGCTGGAGAGGTTTGTTGGTTGAGGCCCAGGTCCACCCCGGACTGTAGCGGCATCTAAGTAAGTAAGTAAGATACAATGGCAAACATATTAATATTGAATGCCCACTAGGAGCCGGATCGGAATACTACAACTACAAAGGATATCATTTCAAAGTTCTTCTTGCCACTTGTAACACAAACATACATTTACTGCTGTAGAAATAGGAGCATATGGAAGTCGCAGTGATGGTGGAATATTTGCGGAGTCTACCTTTGGAAGAAAAATTATAACAGGTGATCTAAACTTTCCACCACCCACTCAACTTCCCAGTTCGGATTTTCTTTGTAATTATTTTATGGTCGGTGAAGCTACTTTTCCCTTAAAGCCTTATTTAATGCGCCCCTACCCTGGTAAGTTACTTAAAGGAGAGAGGTACAGCTTCAATAAAAGGCGTTCTCGTGCTCGACGCGTGCTAGAAAATGCCTTTGCGATATTGTACGCAATCTACAATGCTGACAAAGTTGTGAGGGCCACAGTGGTCTTACATAACCTTGTCAAATTTAACGATGTAGCTTACTGTACGCCAGAATTCGTCGATAGTTGTGATAAAAATGACGTAATTACCGTAGGTCTCTGGAAGCGAGGTTACACCACTGGCTAAATGTAAACCAATTGGATCACACAACTCTTCTCAAGTCCCTTTCGCCATGCGAAAAAATTATAAATGTTTATAATAACATGATCTGAAAATTTTTAAAATGAATTGTAATAAAAATAAAAACTCCTTATTTTTCACTTCATTTTTTATTAATAATTTAAAACAAAATATCAAAATGTATCTCAGGTACACAGGCATATGCACAAAAAAAAAAAAAAAAAACAGTGCTTATTCTAATAATTTCAGTATTTCTTCATTTATAGCGGCCAAAATCTTTTCGTGTAAGCGTATTCGAACAGCTTCATCCTCTTCGCCATATTTAGCATGAACTCTTCGGCCATATCTGGAGCAGAAGCAGCCAAAGTGAGGCGGATGGCAACTGCCTCGTTCAATCCTCCCAGAAAAGTCTTGAACTCTTCTTCGACTTTTCTTTTTATTCCTCCTCTTTTCCTGGGAATTGCTTCCGCGTCACCAGCAGTGAAATAAATGATGTCCATCTGTACTTACAGGGGATGAAACGTCCTGCGAGTCTTGCGACCCAGATACTGCTTCCGTAAAATTCGCCGTTTGTCTGTAAATAATAAAAACATATATGTTTATCTATATGGGCACATGTTGCTATAAAAGAAAAACTGCTTACTTTCGTGGTATAAGTGCTATTCTCAGAACTGACTGAATCGAAATACTCCCACTTCTCGGCTCCTGCAGCTGCACTACCGGACGGAAGTTCTATCAACCGCTTCGCCTTCACAAAGCGATACCTGGGGCTCTTCCAGCGCTGCTTGCACTCTGCAACTGGAATAAAATTTACGGGTATAAGAATGCATTAAACTTCATTTACAACCACTTACCTGGTCTGCTGAGATCCTTGCTTATTTGATCCCATACTGCATTCCGCTTCATCACATTTTTTAATTCACATTGTACACAAATGGATGTTCCCTGACCAGGCTTATGAGCTGCTCTTCGAAATTCATTTTCTGGGAAATTTGTGAAATATGTACTTGTATTTATTTAAATAATTGCAGAATAGCTAAATAACTCACACGTTTAATCACACAGCTCAAATTTCTACTATATTTGCAACACTACTTTGGAAATGCCGGTCGAATTAGTTTGTTTAAATTTTATTTTTTTTTTGTCTCATCTGCCAAAAGCAAGCAAAAGTTCAACTCATCTCAACTTTTGCTTCGGGCTAGAGTGTCATTACGTAGCATTACGTTTTTCCTTACTTTCCTCCTACGAGGTGGAAGCGACATTGTGATAGGATACATTAGGTCTGTTCGCGTACTTTCTGCACTAAAATTCGCAGTTTGTCAAATTTCCACGAGTGGGGGTAAGATTCAAGAGAGGTAAAATTACGAAAAAGTAAACGAACGCGTTACAAAAGTTGCCCACTTTTTAAACGTCAAACCTCAAACCCAATTGTACGCGAAACAAAGAAAGAGAAGGAACAATCCAACAAAAAATTACATAAACAGCGATTTGACAGATTTGACAGTTTTCAAAAACCAGCCCAAAGAAATTTCTTGCACTAAAATTCGCAGTATGGGGAAATTTCTTACTCTCTTGAGAGCGCTCTCTTCTGTCAAAAACTACGAAAATTCTCCAACAGGTTTTCGTAAAAATTCGGAACTTTTCGTAAAAATTCGCTATTTTGGTAGGGTACGCGAATGGACCTATTGAATTCCTATGTTTTAACTCATAGACGTCAGGCGAAGCTGAGGTCGAGGCGCTATTGTGTTCCAGGCATTATGATTCTTCGCTTACGCAAGAACTTATATTTTAGCTCACTACTCTGGTTCTAGAAAACACAGATTAATGATTGGTATCCGAAAAGAATACGAATAATGATACGTCCAATTGATGCTGATACTATTTATTTGATGGCAGAAAATGCAATGAACAATCAGTGGAAGTTTGATTGCTTTAGAACTTAGAGAGTGATGCTGTTCTGTGTGGTGAATTTCAATTGGTGCTGTTAGAGCTTTTACCAATAGCACATTTGGTAAAATATATGCACAGATGTGTTGTGCTAAACATCCCGGCCGCCATGAACGTCCTTTGCATGTTCAGTTTCGATAGGTAATGGGAAAAGGTTGACAACAGCTCTTTTATACACTCCAGTATGCGTCTTGACCTCTGCAACTCTCATGACCCCATCCTTGCCCGGAAATGTTTTGGTTATTCTACCTAATAACCATTTGAGAGGGGGAAGATTATCTTCTTTGATGATGACTAATATCCCGCAAGTTAAATTCTGTCGAGTTTCATGCCACTTGCATCTTTGTTGTAGTAAATGCAAGTATTCCGTAGACCAGCGCCGCCAAAATACCTGCTGCATGTACTGAAGCCGACGAAAGCGTGACAGGCTACTGAAGCTTTTTGTTGTTATGTCGGGTTCCGGGAAAGAAGAGATTGGTTGCCCGATCAGAAAATGTCCCGGCGTCAGAGGCTCCAGATCAGTGGGATCTAAAGACAAGGGGGTAAGGGGGCGTGAATTCAATATTCCCTCAACTTGAACCACTACTGTTGCTAGCTCCTCGTATGTTAGCGATGCATCTGCGACGACTCGAACCAAATGGTGTTTTGCTACCTTCACAGCCCTCCGAAATGAGGTGACCGTGGGGGAATAGGTCGCCATTGGATATTCTCCTTTAAGCAAAGTTCATTGATGGCATTTTGATGATCCTTGGTCCTGAACAAGTTCGTCAACGCGCAAAGCTCGTTCTTTGCGCCGATAAAGTTGGTAGCGTTGTCGCAGAATATTGTGCTGCAAAGTCCTCGTCTAGACATAAATCGTCGTAGCGCACCAATAAATGCTTCCGTGGAAAGATCGCCTACTAATTGCATGTGGACAGCCTTCGTAGCAAAGCAGATAAAAATGCAGACGTATGCTTTTACGGGCGTTTTACCTCGAACTCGAATGTAGATTCGAAATGGGCCGCAAAAGTCAACACCTGCCGTTTGAAAAAGACGTCCAGGATTGACGCGTACAGGAGGGAGATTTCCCATTAGATGCTCTACTCCACGTGGCTTACATCTGAAGCATCTGATGCAATTGTTGACTGTTTTGGGGGCCAACAATCTTCCAGCTAGGGGTCAGTACATCTGCCTTATAGATGCCAGAAGAGCTTGAGGACCAGCATGCATGTTTTTACCATGAAAATAGACAAATAGAATATTAGTAAATATATGATTTTTAGGCAGTAAAATCGGATGAATACTCTAATAAGGTTATCGTTTTCATCGACGAAAGGTGAGAGTGACCTGAGATGCTCTTTTTCACCTATGCTTCCGTCTAGGAATTTGCGAAACGCAATACTTTGAACATTTCGCAGTATTCCTTTAAGAGCGACTTGAAGCTCTGTTGGTTTAACTGCACCTGTTCTTCGGTCACCCGATGTTTTGCAGTTCTTGTAAAATCTGTAGGCATATGCGAAAATTCGTTTCAGTTTTAGTAATGAATGATTGTGTCGCACTCCATCCAACAGATCCACGTGATGCGATGCCAGGAGGACCATCTTTAGTACTCGTTGTTCAGGCATGGATTCCATTGGAATTCGAATTTCGTGTTCTGCACTATCAATGATGGTTGTCTGCAGAAATTCAGGGCCATTGAACCACATGCGAGAATTCCTTTAGCTCGAGGGGCAATACCCCACGAGATATTAGGTCAGCTGGGTTGGCCTTAGTTGAGACGTAATTCCACACTCCATTCGCAGTGAGATCCTTTATTTTTGTGACTCTGTTCGCTACAAAGATGGTCCAATTGTAGGATGGGCACTGAAGCCATTGAAGAACGATCTGTGAATCCGTATAAAAAATAATTTTATTGACGTGGATGGATAGAATTTCTTTGATCCTGGCGACTAGTTCTGCCATAAGAAGAGCTGCACATAGCTCCAATTTGGGGACTAAAATAATTTTCAACGGAGCTACTCTTGATTTTCCACATAAAAGCCGTGTAGTAATGGTTCCATTTACGTCGATTGTCCGAATATAGCAACATGCGCCATATGCTACTTCGCTGCTGTCCGAGAATGAATGTAGTTCAACTACTTCGATTGAATCAGTAGGAAATATGAATCTTGGTATGTGGAATGACATAAGCCCAGTTATGCCTTCAACATAGGATTTCCACTTGAGACTTAATGGTACTGGAAGTGGGTCATCCCATGAAAGTTCTTTCATTTTCCAAAGTTGTTGCAGGAAAATCTTTCCTAATAACACTACTGGTCCCAAGATTCCAAGGGAATCAAATATTTTCCCAAGATCTGATACAACAGTTCTCTTATTTATAGTTGAGTTTTCAGGAATTTGAAACTGGTAATGGAAAGTATCCGCACTTGGTTGCTAAATTAGACCCAGAGTTTTAATGAATTCATTTTCGCTTATAGACAAAAAGGTTTCCCTGTGATCTACAGGAATATCTTCAAGCAATTTCTGATGATTT
Source organism: Brachypalpus laphriformis (assembly GCA_945910035.1). Taxonomy (NCBI): domain Eukaryota; kingdom Metazoa; phylum Arthropoda; class Insecta; order Diptera; family Syrphidae; genus Brachypalpus; species Brachypalpus laphriformis. Next base: position 289,160,023 of record OX246754.1, read on the forward strand.
GCGCAGAATTTCCGTAAATCAAATTTTGCAGTTGATAGCAGGCTAATTAATTCCCTTTGCAACGATATTGCAGTACTCAGATCATTCGCACCTGCCATGATATCTTCCACATAGGTGTTATGTTGTAATGCAAAGGCTGCGTGGGGAAATGATTCGGATGATGCGATAGCCAATTGATGTAGACAACGTGTGGCTAAATATTGAGCCGCTGACAAACCATATGTTACAGTGTGGAGCTGGTACAGCTTGTAACTACTATTGGTTGTACTACGCCAAAGAATCATTTGAAATGCTCTATCTCTGGCTTCGACGAGTATTTGGCGATACATTTTTCTAATATCAGCTGTAAAGACGTTTTTATATGCTCGAAAGCGAATGATAACTGAAAAGAGAATTTTCCTTGTGAACACCGTTTCTCGAAAACTACTAGATGTAGGTACTTGACATTTGCACAGTTATTCCTTATTTTGCCTGGATGCGAGATAAGAAGGGATTTTCCGAAACCACACCGAAACCACACCGCAACCACAGCCGGTGCGGCTGCGGTGTCCCTGCGGTGCGGCTGCGGTGCAGCTGCGGTGTCCCTGCGGTGCGGCTGCGGTGCGGCTGCGGTGTGCCTGCGGTGCGGCTGCGGTGTGCCTGCGGTGCGGCTGCGGTGCGCTTGCGGCGCGGTTGCGGTGCGGCTGCGGTGTCCCTGCGGTGCGGATGCGGTGTGCCTGCGGTGTGCCTGCGGTGCGGCTGCGGTGTGCCTGCGGTGCGGCTGCGGTGCGCTTGCGGTGCGGTTGCGGTGCGGCTGCGGTGTCCCTGCGATGCGGCTGCGGTGTGCCTGCGGTGCGGCTGCGGTGTGCCTGCGGTGCGGCTGCGGTGCGGCTGCGGTGCGGTTGAGGTGCGGCTGCGGTGCAGCTGCGGTGTCCCTGCGGTGCGGCTGCGGTGCGGCTGCGGTGTGCCTGCGGTGCGGCTGCGGCTGTGGTTGCGGTGTCCCTGCGGTGCGGCTGCGGTGCAGCTGCGGTGTGCCTGCGGTGCGGCTGCGGTGCGCCTGCGGTGCAGCTGCGGTGTGGCTGCGGTGCGGCTGCGGTGCGGCTGCGGTGCGGCTGCGGTGCGGCTGCGGTGCGGCTGCGGTGTGCCTGCGGTGCGGCTGCGGTGTCCCTGCGGTGCGGCTGCGGTGCAGCTGCGGTGTGCCTGCGGTGCGGCTGCGGTGCGCCTGCGGTGCAGCTGCGGTGTGCCTGCGGTGCGGCTGCGGTGCGGCTGCGGTGCGGCTGCGGTGTGCCTGCGGTGCGGCTGCGGTGTGCCTGCGGTGCGGCTGCGGTGCGGTTGCGGTGTCCCTGCGGTGCGGCTGCGGTGTGCCTGCGGTGCGGCTGCGGTGCGCCTGCGGTGCAGCTGCGGTGTGGCTGCGGTGCGGCTGCGGTGCGGCTGCGGTGCGGCTGCGGTGCGGCTGCGGTGCGGCTGCGGTGTGCCTGCGGTGCGGCTGCGGTGTCCCTGCGGTGCGGCTGCGGTGCAGCTGCGGTGTGCCTGCGGTGCGGCTGCGGTGCGCCTGCGGTGCGGCTGCGGTGCGGTTGCGGTGCGGCTGCGGTGCGGTTGCGGTGCGGCTGCGGTGTGCCTACGGTGCGGCTGCGGCTGTGGTTGCGGTGTGGTTGCGGTGTCCCTGCGGTGCGGCTGCGGTGCGGCTGCGGTGTCCCTGCGGTGCGGCTGCGGTGTCCCTGCGGTGCGGCTGCGGTGCAGCTGCGGTGTGCCTGCGGTGCGGCTGCGGTGCGGCTGCGGTGCGGCTGCGGTGTGCCTGCGGTGCGGCTGCGGTGTCCCTGCGGTGCGGCTGCGGTGCAGCTGCGGTGTGCCTGCGGTGCGGCTGCGGTGCGCCTGCGGTGCGGCTGCGGTGCGGTTGCGGTGCGGCTGCGGTGTGCCTACGGTGCGGCTGCGGCTGTGGTTGCGGTGTGGTTGCGGTGTCCCTGCGGTGCGGCTGCGGTGCGGCTGCGGTGTGCCTGCGGTGCGGCTGCGGTGTCCCTGCGGTGCAGCTGCGGTGTGCCTGCGGTGCGGCTGCGGTGTCCCTGCGGTGCGGCTGCGGTGCAGCTGCGGTGTGCCTGCGGTGCGGCTGCGGTGCGCCTGCGGTGCAGCTGCGGTGTGCCTGCGGTGCGGCTGCGGTGCGCTTGCGGTGCGGTTGCAGTGCGGCTGCGGTGTCCCTGCGGTGCGGCTGCGGTGTGCCTGCGGTGCGGCTGCGGTGCGGCTGCGGTGTCCCTGCGGTGCGGCTGCGGTGTGCCTGCGGTGCGGCTGCGGTGCGGCTGCGGTGCGGCTGCGGTGCGGCTGCGGTGTGCCTGCGGTGCAGCTGCGGTGTGCCTGCGGTGCGGCTGCGATGCGGCTGCGGTGCGCCTGCGGTGCAGCTGCGGTGTGCCTGCGGTGCGGCTGCGGTGCGGCTGCGGTGTCCCTGCGGTGCGGCTGCGGTGTGCCTGCGGTGCGGCTGCGGTGCGGCTGCGGTGCGGCTGCGGTGTGCCTGCGGTGCAGCTGCGGTGTGCCTGCGGTGCGGCTGCGGTGCGGCTGTGGTGTCCCTGCGGTGCGGCTGCGGTGTCCCTGCGGTGCGGCTGCGGTGTCCCTGCGGTGCGGCTGCGGTGTGCCTGCGGTGCGGCTGCGGTGTGCCTGCGGTGCGGCTGCGGTGCGGTTGCGGTGTCCCTGCGGTGCGGCTGCGGTGTCCCTGCGGTGCAGCTGCGGTGTGCCTGCGGTGCGGCTGCGGTGTCCCTGCGGTGCGGCTGCGGTGCCGCTGCGGTGTGCCTGCGGTGCGGCTGCGGTGTACTTGCGGTGCGGCTGCGGTGTCCCTTCGGTGTGCCTGCGGTGCGGCTGCGGTGCGGCTGCGGTGCGGCTGCGGTGCGGCTGCGGTGCGGCTGCGGTGCAGCTGCGGTGTCCCTGCGGTGCGGCTGCGGTGCAGCTGCGGTGTCCCTGCGGTGCGGCTGCGGTGTGCCTGCGGTGCGGCTGCGGTGTCCATGCGGTGCGGCTGCGGTGTGCCTGCGGTGCGGCTGTGGTGTCCCTGCGGTGCGGCTGCGGTGTCCCTGCGGTGCGGCTGCGGTGTCCCTGCGGTGCGGCTGCGGTGCGGCTGCGGCGCGGCTGCGGTGCGGCTGCGGTGTGCCTGCGGTGCGCTTGCGGTACGGTTGCAGTGCGGCTGCGGTGTCCCTGCGGTGCGGCTGCGGTGGGCCTGCAGTGTGGTTGCAGTGTCCCTGCGGTGCGGCTGCGGTGTCCCTGCGGTGCGGCTGCGTTGTCCCTGCGGTGCAGCTGCGGTGTGCCTGCGGTGCGGCTGCGGTGCGGCTGCGGTGCGGCTGCGGTGCGGCTGCGGTGTGCCTGCGGTGCGGCTGCGGTGTGCCTGCGGTGCGGCTGCGGTGCGGTTGCGGTGTCCCTGCGGTGCGGCTGCGGTGTCCCTGCGGTGCAGCTGCGGTGTGCCTGCGGTGCGGCTGCGGTGTCCCTGCGGTGCGGCTGCGGTGCCGCTGCGGTGTGCCTGCGGTGCGGCTGCGGTGTACTTGCGGTGCGGCTGCGGTGTCCCTTCGGTGTGCCTGCGGTGCGGCTGCGGTGCGGCTGCGGTGCGCCTGCGGTGCGGCTGCGGTGCGGTTGCGGTGCGGCTGCGGTGCGGTTGCGGTGCGGCTGCGGTGTGCCTACGGTGCGGCTGCGGCTGTGGTTGCGGTGTGGTTGCGGTGTCCCTGCGGTGCGGCTGCGGTGTCCCTGCGGTGCGGCTGCGGTGTCCCTGCGGTGCGGCTGCGGTGCAGCTGCGGTGTCCCTGCGGTGCGGCTGCGGTGTGCCTGCGGTGCGGCAGCGGTACGGCTGCGGTGCAGCTGCGGTGCAGCTGCGGTGTCCCTGCGGTGCAGCTGCGGTGTCCCTGCGGTGCGGCTGCCGTTCGGCTGCGGTGTGCCTGCGGTGCGGCTGCGGCTGTGGTTGCGGTGTGGTTGCGGTGTCCCTGCGGTGCGGCTGCGGTGCGGCTGCGGTGCGGCTGCGGTGCGGCTGCGGTGCGGCTGCGGTGCGGCTGCGGTGTGCCTGCGGTGCGGCTGCGGTGTGCCTGCGGTGCGGCTGCGGTGCGCTTGCGGTGCGGTTGCGGTGCGGCTGCGGTGTGTCTGCGGTGCGGCTGCGGCTGTGGTTGCGGTGTGGTTGCGGTGTCCCTGCGGTGCGGCTGCGGTGCGGCTGCGGTGTGCCTGCGGTGTGCCTGCGGTGCGGCTGCGGTGCGCTTGCGGTGCGGTTGCGGTGCGGCTGCGGTGTCCCTGCGGTGCGGCTGCGGTGTGCCTGCGGTGTGCCTGCGGTGCGGCTGCGGTGTGCCTGCGGTGCGGCTGCGGTGCGCTTGCGGTGCGGTTGCGGTGCGGCTGTGGTGTCCCTGCGGTGCGGCTGCGGTGTCCCTGCGGTGCGGCTGCGGTGTCCCTGCGGTGCGGCTGCGGTGCGGCTGCGGCGCGGCTGCGGTGCGGCTGCGGTGTGCCTGCGGTGCGCTTGCGGTACGGTTGCAGTGCGGCTGCGGTGTCCCTGCGGTGCGGCTGCGGTGTCTATGCGGTGCAGCTGCGGTGTGCCTGCGGTGCGGCTGCGGTGCGGCTGCGGTGTGCCTGCGGTGCGGCTGCGGTGTGCCTGCGGTGCGGCTGCGGTGCGGTTGCGGTGTCCCTGCGGTGCGGCTGCGGTGTCCCTGCGGTGCAGCAGCGGTGTGCCTGCGGTGCGGTTGCGGTGTCCCTGCGGTGCGGCTGCGGTGCCGCTGCGGTGTGCCTGCGGTGCGGCTGCGGTGTACTTGCGGTGCGGCTGCGGTGTCCCTGCGGTGTGCCTGCGGTGCGGCTGCGGTGCGGCTGCGGTGCGGCTGCGGTGCGGCTGCGGTGCGGCTGCGGTGCGGCTGCGGTGCAGCTGCGGTGTCCCTGCGGTGCGGCTGCGGTGTGCCTGCGGTGCGGCTGCGGTGTCCATGCGGTGCGGCTGCGGTGTGCCTGCGGTGCGGTTGCGGTGCGGCTGCGGTGTGCCTGCGGTGCAGCTGCGGTGCGGCTGCGGTGTGCCTGCGGTGCGGCTGCGGTGCGGCAGCGGTACGGCTGCGGTGCAGCTGCGGTGTCCCTGCGGTGCAGCTGCGGTGTCCCTGCGGTGCGGCTGCCGTTCGGCTGCGGTGTGCCTGCGGTGCGGCTGCGGCTGTGGTTGCGGTGCGGCTGCGGTGCGGCTGCGGTGTGCCTGCGGTGCGGCTGCGGTGTGCCTGCGGTGCGGCTGCGGTGCGCTTGCGGTGCGGTTGCGGTGCGGCTGCGGTGTGTCTGCGGTGCGGCTGCGGCTGTGGTTGCGGTGTGGTTGCGGTGACCCTGCGGTGCGGCTGCGGTGCGGCTGCGGTGTCCCTGCGGTGCGGCTGCGGTGCGGCTGCGGTGTGCCTGCGGTGTGCCTGCGGTGCGGCTGCGGTGCGCTTGCGGTGCGGTTGCGGTGCGGCTGCGGTGTCCCTGCGGTGCGGCTGCGGTGCGGCTGCGGTGTGCCTGCGGTGCGGCTGCGGTGCGGCTGCGGTGTCCCTGCGGTGACCCTGCGGTGCGGCTGCGGTGCAGCTGCGGCTGCGGTGCGCCTGCGGTGCGGCTGCGGTGCGGCTGCGGTGCGGCTGCGGTGCGGTTGCGGTGCGGCTGCGGTGTGCCTGCGGTGCGGCTGCGGTGTCCCTGCGGTGCGGCTGCGGTGCAGCTGCGGTGTGCCTGCGGTGCGGCTGCGGTGCGGTTGCGGTGCGGCTGCGGTGCGGTTGCGGTGCGGCTGCGGTGTGCCTACGGTGCGGCTGCGGCTGTGGTTGCGGTGTGGTTGCGGTGTCCCTGCGGTGCGGCTGCGGTGCGGCTGCGTTGTGCCTGCGGTGCGGCTGCGGTGCGCCTGCGGTGCAGCTGCGGTGCGGCTGCGGTGTGGTTGCGGTGTGGTTGCGGTGCGGCTGCGGTGCGGCTGCGGTGTGCCTGCGGTGCAGCTGCGGTGCGGCTGCGGTGTGCCTGCGGTGCGGCTGCGGTGCGGCAGCGGTACGGCTGCGGTGCAGCTGCGGTGTCCCTGCGGTGCAGCTGCGGTGCGGCTGCCGTTCGGCTGCGGTGTGCCTGCGGTGCGGCTGCGGCTGTGGTTGCGGTGCGGCTGCGGTGCGGCTGCGGTGTGCCTGCGGTGCGGCTGCTGTGCGCTTGCGGTGCGGTTGCGGTGCGGCTGCGGTGTGTCTGCGGTGCCGCTGCGGTGTGCCTGCGGTGCGGCTGCGGTGTACTTGCGGTGCGGCTGCGGTGTCCCTGCGGTGTGCCTGCGGTGCGGCTGCGGTGCGGCTGCGGTGCAGCTGCGGTGTCCCTGCGGTGCGGCTGCGGTGCAGCTGCGGTGTCCCTGCGGTGCGGCTGCGGTGTGCCTGCGGTGCGGCTGCGGTGTCCATGCGGTGCGGCTGCGGTGTGCCTGCGGTGCGGTTGCGGTGCGGCTGCGGTGTGCCTGCGGTGCAGCTGCGGTGCGGCTGCGGTGTGCCTGCGGTGCGGCTGCGGTGCGGCAGCGGTACGGCTGCGGTGCAGCTGCGGTGTCCCTGCGGTGCAGCTGCGGTGTCCCTGCGGTGCGGCTGCCGTTCGGCTGCGGTGTGCCTGCGGTGCGGCTGCGGCTGTGGTTGCGGTGCGGCTGCGGTGCGGCTGCGGTGTGCCTGCGGTGCGGCTGCGGTGCGCTTGCGGTGCGGTTGCGGTGCGGCTGCGGTGTGTCTGCGGTGCGGCTGCGGCTGTGGTTGCGGTGTGGTTGCGGTGTCAATGCGGTGCGGCTGCGGTGCGGCTGCGGTGTCCCTGCGGTGCGGCTGCGGTGCGGCTGCGGTGTGCCTGCGGTGCGGCTGCGGTGCGCTTGCGGTGCGGTTGCGGTGCGGCTGCGGTGTCCCTGCGGTGCGGCTGCGGTGCGGCTGCGGTGTGCCTGCGGTGCGGCTGCGGTGCGGCTGCGGTGTCCCTGCGGTGCGGCTGCGGTGCAGCTGCGGTGTCCCTGCGGTGCGGCTGCGGTGCAGCTGCGGTGTGCCTGCGGTGCGGCTGCGGTGCGGCTGCGGTGCGGCTGCGGTGTGGTTGCGGTGTGGTTGCGGTGCGGCTGCGGTGCGGCTGCGGTGTGCCTGCGGTGCAGCTGCGGTGCGGCTGCGGTGTGCCTGCGGTGCGGCTGCGGTGCGGCAGCGGTACGGCTGCGGTGCAGCTGCGGTGTCCCTGCGGTGCAGCTGCGGTGTCCCTGCGGTGCGGCTGCCGTTCGGCTGCGGTGTGCCTGCGGTGCGGCTGCGGCTGTGGTTGCGGTGCGGCTGCGGTGCGGCTGCGGTGTGCCTGCGGTGCGGCTGCGGTGTGCCTGCGGTGCGGCTGCGGTGCGCTTGCGGTGCGGTTGCGGTGCGGCTGCGGTGTGTCTGCGGTGCCGCTGCGGTGTGCCTGCGGTGCGGCTGCGGTGTACTTGCGGTGCGGCTGCGGTGTCCCTGCGGTGTGCCTGCGGTGCGGCTGCGGTGCGGCTGCGGTGCAGCTGCGGTGTCCCTGCGGTGCGGCTGCGGTGCAGCTGCGGTGTCCCTGCGGTGCGGCTGCGGTGTGCCTGCGGTGCGGCTGCGGTGTCCATGCGGTGCGGCTGCGGTGTGCCTGCGGTGCGGTTGCGGTGCGGCTGCGGTGTGCCTGCGGTGCAGCTGCGGTGCGGCTGCGGTGTGCCTGCGGTGCGGCTGCGGTGCGGCAGCGGTACGGCTGCGGTGCAGCTGCGGTGTCCCTGCGGTGCAGCTGCGGTGTCCCTGCGGTGCGGCTGCCGTTCGGCTGCGGTGTGCCTGCGGTGCGGCTGCGGCTGTGGTTGCGGTGTGGTTGCGGTGTCCCTGCGGTGCGGCTGCGGTGCGGCTGCGGTGTGCCTGCGGTGCGGCTGCGGTGTGCCTGCGGTGCGGCTGCGGTGCGCTTGCGGTGCGGTTGCGGTGCGGCTGCGGCTGTGGTTGCGGTGTGGTTGCGGTGTCCCTGCGGTGCGGCTGCGGTGCGGCTGCGGTGTCCCTGCGGTGCGGCTGCGGTGCAGCTGCGGTGTGCCTGCGGTGCGGCTGCGGTGCGCCTGCGGTGCGGCTGCGGTGCGGTTGCGGTGCGGCTGCGGTGTGCGTGCGGTGCGGCTGCGGTGCGCTTGCGGTGCGGTTGCGGTGCGGCTGCGGTGTCCCTGCGGTGTGCCTGCGGTGCGGCTGCGGTGTGCGTGCGGTGCGGCTGCGGTGCGCTTGCGGTGCGGTTGCGGTGCGGCTGCGGTGTGCCTGCGGTGCGGCTGCGGTGTGCGTGCGGTGCGGCTGCGGTGCGCTTGCGGTGCGGTTGCGGTGCGGCTGCGGTGTCCCTGCGGTGTGCCTGCGGTGCGGCTGCGGTGCGCTTGCGGTGCGGTTGCGGTGCAGCTGCGGTTTGCCTGCGGTGCGGCTGCGGTGCGGCTGCGGTGCGGCTGCGGTGTGCCTGCGGTGCGGCTGCGGTGTCCCTGCGGTGAGGCTGCGGTGCGGCTGCGGTGTGGTTGCGCTGTGGTTGCGGTGTGGTTGCGGTGTCCCTGCGGTGCGGCTGCGGTGCGGCTGCGGTGTGCCTGCGGTGCGGTTGCGGTGCGGCTGCGGTGTGCCTGCGGTGTGCCTGCGGTGCGGCTGCGGTGCGGCTGCGGTGCGGCTGCGGTGCGGCTGCGGTGTGCCTGCGGTGAGGTTGCGGTGTCCCTGCGGTGCAGCTGCGGTGCGGCTGCGGTGTGCCTGCGGTGCGGCTGCGGTGTCCCTGCGGTGCGCCTGCGGTGCAGCTGCGGTGTGCCTGCGGTGCGGCTGCGGTGCACCTGCGGTGCAGCTGCGGTGTCCCTGCGGTGCGGCTGCGGTGCAGCTGCGGTGTGCCTGCGGTGCGGCTGCGGTGCGGCTGCGGTGCGGCTGCGGTGTGGTTGCGGTGTGGTTGCGGTGCGGCTGCGGTGCGGCTGCGGTGTGCCTGCGGTGCAGCTGCGGTGCGGCTGCGGTGTGCCTGCGGTGCGGCTGCGGTGCGGCAGCGGTACGGCTGCGGTGCAGCTGCGGTGTCCCTGCGGTGCAGCTGCGGTGTCCCTGCGGTGCGGCTGCCGTTCGGCTGCGGTGTGCCTGCGGTGCGGCTGCGGCTGTGGTTGCGGTGCGGCTGCGGTGCAGCTGCGGTGTGCCTGCGGTGCGGCTGCGGTGTGCCTGCGGTGCGGCTGCGGTGCAGCTGCGGTGTGCCTGCGGTGCGGCTGCGGTGCGGCTGCGGTGTCCCTGCGGTGCGGCTGCGGTGCGGCTGCGGTGTGCCTGCGGTGCGGCTGCGGTGTCCCTGCGGTGCGGCTGCGGTGTGCCTGCGGTGCTTCTGCGGTGTCCCTGCGGTGCGGCTGCGGTGCGGTGCAGCTGCGGTGTGGCTGCGGTGCGGCTACGGTGTGGCTGCGGTGTCCCTGCGGTGCGGCTGCGGTGTGCCTGCGGTGCGGCTGCGGTGTGCCTGGGGTGCGGCTGCGGTGTGCGTGCGGTGCGGCTGCGATGCGGCTGCGGTGCGGCTGCGGTGCGGCTGCGGTGCAGCTGCGGTGTGCCTGCGGTGCGGCTGCGGTGTCCCTGCGGTGCGGCTGCGGTGCAGCTGCGGTGTCCCTGCGGTGCGGCTGCGGTGTGCCTGCGGTGCGGCTGCGGTGTCCCTGCGGTGAGGCTGCGGTGCGGCTGCGGTGTGGTTGCGGTGTCCCTGCGGTGCGGCTGCGGTGTGCCTGCGGTGTGCCTGCGGTACGGCTGCGGTGTGCCTGCGGTGCGGCTGCGGTGCGGCTGCGGTGTGCCTGCGGTGCGGCTGCGGTGTGCCTGCGGTGCGGCTGCGGTGCGCCTGCGGTGCGGCTGCGATGCGGCTGCGGTGCGGCTGCGATGTCCCTGCGGTGCGGCTGCGGTGCAGCTGTCGTGTCCCTGCAGTGCGGCTGCAGTGCAGCTGCGGTGTGCCTGCGGTGCGGCTGCGGTGCGGCTGCGGTGTCCCTGCGGTGCGGCTGCATTGCAGCTGCGGTGTCCCTGCGGTGCGGCTGCGGTGCCCCTGCGGTGCAGGGCCTCTTTTTGTTAAATACGTTACGACGTTTTGTTACAAATCGGCCATCCTATGCCTTAACCTCGCCCTCGAGGTCACCGTCGTCGTCGTCTCCGTAGTCGCACTCGGCCCCAGAAACTCCCTCATCCGGAAGTTCGCACCAGCGCTTTATGCGATCAGCTGCTATCACGGTGTTTAGTTTAAGCTGGGGCCGCTGCATGTCAGGTATGTCTTCCACCACATAGCGATCGCTCGTGAGGACCTTGGGAATGGTATGTGGCCCTTTGAACTCTGGCTCCAATTTGCGAGAATCGCCGGTGGAACCAGAGTCGTTCTCGAGCGGTACGAGATCACCCACGGCATACTGAGTAGTTTGCCGATGCCTGGCATCGAACCTAGTCTTCTGTCGATGTTGGGCGTGGCTGATGTTTTGCAGTGCCTCGCGGCGTCGTTGCCCCCTCTCTTTGCAATCTGTTAACGCTCGCTCCTCCCATTCCAACAGCAGCTTGTCCCCGAGGATGCTTCTCGGGGTATAGGCGAAGAGAAGGTCATGTGGGCTCGCTCGTGTTGTACAATGGCGGGCACTATTCAGTCTCCACTGAATATCGCGTAAATGGCTTGCCCAGTCTTCTCCTCTTCCTGGCCCATGCATGCATTTGACTTACACCAAGGTGGTGCAGTTGCACCTCTCTACCTGCCCATTGGCTCTGGGCATCTTCACCGCCGTCTGAATATGTTGGACCCCATTCTCTTGGCAAAACTGGTTGAACGATCGTGATGTGAATGCCGTTCCTCGATCGGTTATGATCCTCCTCGCTATCTGCCCCCCTGTTTGCTTAGACCTGCCGTTATAATCTCCTCCGATATATCGCGCATCACTATAGTCAGCATACTGATGCGTTCCGTTATCTCGGCTGCCAGTAGGAGCCTCACCAGCACCCATGTGCACTTTGTTGTCGCAGTTCCTGCCACTTCGGTGCACTCCGCCAGCGCCCCCACTCGCGTGATCACTGGCAGCATCCAAACATGTGTGCAATCCGTCACCCTGCATACCAGCCCCAGGGATGTTGGCACACTTGTTCCCCCGCACCGATTCCTCGAGCATCTGCCTCAAAGCTCGCAACTCCTTTCGCAGCTCCTCGACCTCGCTGTCGTTGCCGCCTCGTTTGCCACTGACTCGTACGCTTCTGGCTGCTTTTTGTGCAGCCCACCAACCGCTCCGCCGATCAATCTGCCTTCGTCTTCCTCGCCATTTGCCAATTTGTAACCCCCCTGCAGCTTTCTCTTCAGCACAGCCCCACCGTTGTTGTCATTCTCTCTACCACTGAATTCACCTCGGTCGATGCCATCGATGTCGCTACAGCCACCTACCTGCAGTTTCTTCGGCAACGTGGTAACGTGCGAAGCACCGTCGCTCTGTAGCTCCCTCATTTCCTCGAATGTCAGGAGACGCGCTACCAGCTCTTCCTTGACCACACCAACTTCTAGGCCGCGTTCTCTCAATTCTTCCCGCGCGCCGTCCAGTCTGCTATGTCATCAATTTACTCCCGGCGCGTGTATCCGATGCGCCAATGCACCGGCACAGTGGCGCAACAACTCTTTAACTGGCAGGGCCTAGCTTCTCGCAACCACCCGCATAGTCGCTGTCCTTGTTGTGTGTACCAATCGCCGTAGTAGATGTCATCATACTCCCTTTGCCCGGCCCATCCCATCGCACTTTTTGGATGGCGGTGATATCTGCTTTGTAGCAGACTAGAGCCTCCGCAAGTTGTTCGGCTGCACGTAGTTTGTAGACGGACCTAACGTTCCACGTGCAGACCCGAATGGCGTTGTCCTTATTTCGTTTGCCAGGGTCGTCAGCAGTAAAATCATCCGTGTCCGAGGCTGTTGGTTGCTTCGTAACTAGAGTCCTTTTAGGGAAGTTAGCCCGACAGCACAACCGGCCGGGTATACCGGTGTCAGTAGTCCACTACGGGAGTATGAGCGCTGCCGTTGTCCCATTAAGGCCTCCTTCGCCATCTGACTAAACTTGGAGATTCCTTACCGACCTGTGATCCGAATATGTCGAAGCAGTTTTATGAGCTGCTGTAGACGGCCACCATCAACTCGTCCGCTGTCGTCTGGAACAAGTCGTCGTCTGTTGCGCCCAAGAGCTTCCAAAGCGATTGGTTACCCAATCTCTGACCCAGCGGTCACGAACGTAAAGCTGAAGAGTAGGAGTGGCTAGGCCTAAGCTAGATGAGAACTATCATCCCCTGTTGACCACCATCTGTATCTTTTTTTTTCATTTTAGACAGACGATCTTATGGAGTTAATGTAAGCCTCAGCGTCTGTACAAAGATTGAAAACGATGACGAAAGTCAAGGAAGCACAGTACGTTGTACGTTCCAGTCGCCACATGAACAACCTGGATACAGCTATGAATAGGGTAAGTACCACTGCATGCAAATGCGTTTCGTAGATATGTAGTCCAACTATCTGGTTCGGTAAAATAGCTACCCGCTTAGGTTGCTTTACTTCAAAGTCCGTGCCCAGGGTGCTATGCTTTGGTTTAGTTTTTGCTTGCTTTACTTGTTATACCGCTGGGAGGTGGTAATCTTCAAAAGACGGGGATTTTTACATCCACTAACCATTTCTCCCTTCTCCCAGCGGTACCGCCTTGTTGGCACTCCATCGCAGAGGGTGTTCTGACTTTGGATTCGTGTTAGTCTTGCTGGACTCTGTTCTCTCACGCTCCAGTACTTTCAGCCTATTTCTTACTTAGGGTGCGCTACAGTCTGGGGTAGACCTGGGCCTCAACCAACAAACCTCTCCAGTCAGTCCGGTTGCGAGCCAACTGCCTACAGTTGCGCATGCCAAGTTGGTTGGGGTACCCATCCACTTTTTGCATCACCTAGCGCGAGGTCGTTCTCTACTGCGCCGTCCATCTGGCGTGGATTCAAAGACCTGTCTGCACTGTTCCATTAGTTTTGGCAAAAGCCTGGTTATCAATGAGGAAGGCGATGGTACTCTAGGGTGCAGGGTTGCATTTCAGTAGACAACAAGCCATTCAGTCATCTGAATGAGGTATTGTCCGAGGAACTTGTTTCTTAGATGGCTGAGGAGGCCTGTACAGTGGCAAAGAAAGTTGGTTGTGTCTTCCTGAACCTCCTTGTCACCACAGCCCCTGCAAAGGTCTTCGTCTGTCCCCGTAATGTCTCCTATAAGAGTGGAGAAGGATTTTTTGTACCCCTCCGCATGAGCCTTACTTTGTCGAGTACAGGCCATAGCTTCCTTGTGGTGATACAAGTATCTAGAGAGGTCCATCTGTTGTTCGCCTCCCGGCTTCGAGTTTAAGTTGTGCAAGACGGGATGTACACTAAGGGTCGGAATGATCTGAGTTTAGTGTCGAGCCTCCCCTTGTCAGTTTGTCGGCTTTGTTGTTTCCTGGTATGACCTCATGTCCAGGGACCCAGTAGAGTCTAACCTTGTGCTGTGTTCCAAGCACCTTGAGCTCTTCTCTTTCTGTAGCAGATGCTTGATGTATGATGATGATGTATATTGTTGAGAGGTGCAAGTGCACTGCGACCTATAAAAGATCTATTGTGCCCCCCATACTAAGGTTCTAGCTGATGATATACTCGGTCTAGAGCACTTCCTCCAGTCCAGCTGCTACAGCAAACCGGAGTATCGTGAGTGGATCCAGCGAAGGTAAATCCGTTTCTGATAGGAGGTAGGCACCAAGGTGATTCCTTAGCAGATGCTTGCTTTTATTGCTTCCTGGCTGTGGATGAAAAGGGTGATATCCTCCTCTGGTATTGCCTCCATCGCAGTCTGCTATTGTCGATGCTAGGACCTCTGCTGTAATTTGGGCCAAACTGACATGGAAATTCCTAGTGGTTTAGAGAAATGCCTGCGCCAACGGTGGATGCTCTATCGCTTTTCCATTCTTCCCTGCTCGGGTAGGTGCTTAGAAATGGTCGCGTGAAGTTGCCTGGATATCTCTGCAGCTATCTGTCTGGCTTGATCTTCGGCCACTAACAGCTATGGATGCTTAAACAAAGATGTCTAGCGCAAGCAGGTTGAGAATGGCCTTGAGTCCTGCTTTCGGTGTTGTTCTCATTGCTCTGATGGCACCAAGGCACGCTAGTCTTTGTAATTTTGTGATGGTTGGTGGCTTACCACCATGCAATGCTACCGTCAGTCAGTATAGGCCTTGCTATAGCCGTGTATATCCATGGGATGGTTTTGGGATTCGATCCCATTCTTCTCACAGAACTGCTCAAGCATCTGCGATGTGAAGGCGGTTCCTCGGTCAGTGACGATCCTTCGGGTCAATCCAAAATAGCTGGCCACTTCGTTCGGCACACTAAGAATCCCTTTACTGTTGGTGGTTTTTACGGCTCATAGTGTGGTGTACTTGGTGAAGTTGTCGACCGGGGCCAGAACGTATCTGGTTTCGCCTTTCCCCTTTGTAAATGGTCCAAGGTGATCCAAGTGATCTTCTTCTTCTTCCTTTTATGAGCGAGGCTATGATCCGCAAACAAGGGATCACAACCCTCCCACTTCACCGCATTTCTACTGATCCGCCTGTGGGGTTCGCCAGGGTGATCCAAGTGTACCGTGTCGAAGGGGAGAAGAACGCGTTATATGCTGTGGAGTTTGCACTCAGACTTGCCTCCTCTCCTCTTTCCGTAAGCGCACTCAACGCTCGACTTGATGTGGCACCTTCATCTTTGGGAACCAAAACGTCTGCCTTATCCTCTCCAGTATCTTCTCGTCACCAAGGGGTCCCACGTTGTCATGGCATATTTTCAAAATTCGCCTTGAGGACCACTCTCGGCATTGCCCATATTTCATAACAGCCGATGCCCTATAACAAGATAGTCCTTCTGTAGCTGCGTTCTTTTCCAAAGTCATCTCAGTTGCTTTCAACGTGGAAATTACGTCGTATAGCATCCGGTTACGCCACTGCATGGTACCCACCCAATCCTCTGCGGAGATATTGACATTCAGGATCAGCGCAGATGCCTCCTCCACTGCTCGCCTTCCATAGGTTGTCGGCTTAAGGCGTCAACATGGCTGATGAACTGATTCGTAATCGAACTCTTGGAGTTTGAGTTACCATCGTCCCATCCAGGGAATCAATTGCTGGTCGCAACTATGGCCTCACAGTCCGTGTATCATATCATACCCTATTCTATACGCACCACATGTATTCTAATTTACCATATTATCTATTCGCCTTGGTTATTTACTTCTTTACATGTACATAAGCATCTAACCTATTAGTCTTAGAGAGCTTCAAGCTCGCCAATATAATGAAATAAAGTGAGTTGAATTATAACAAGCGACGAGTAAGGTCGTCTTGCGTGTTCATTGTCACAATGGGTCTTTTCTTTCCCTTCGCGACTACATGTTTAAATCCACATTTTCTGGTCCTTCGAGCCGGATAGAACAATGTACTGACCTTTCATTCGGGAAATTCTAAAACAATTTAATTGGATTTATTAAATAACGTGGATTTTTCACAAACTTTGGTGTAAGGTCCATTTCGTGCAATATACAGGGTGTCCGCCGGGAAGGTATACTACTTTGTTTGTTTATAATTTTTGATTAAATGAAAGAGAATGGATCTTATATTGATAAATGTTTTATTTAATGTCGGCAATTATGTATGGAATACAATATCAGGTAAATGTCCGCCTCTGCTAGTCTCACAAATGCGAGCCCTTTTGAGCACATTTTTCATTACATTCTCACACATTTCACGCGGTATTTCATTAATTTCATCACGAATATTTTGTTTGAGTTGCTCAAGCGTTTCTGGTTTGTTTGCATAAACCTTGCTTTTCAGATATCCCCACAAAAAGAAGTCAGGAGCAGTCAAATCAGGCGACCGTGGAGGCCAATCAACATCACGATTTTTTGAAATAACTTGTTGTGGAAAGAGGTCTCGCAGTAATTCCATTGTAATCCTGGCTGTATGCGATGTGGCACCGTCTTGTTGATACCACATGTTAATCAAGCCCAAAGCATGCAGCTGTGGCGTTAAAAAGTTTTCAAAGTTGTTCTTTGAAGACCAAGCTCCTGAGCACGGCGTCGAATAGAGGTTGATGGATTGTTTTGAACACTTCCTTGAACAGCAGTAATGTTTTCAGCCGATCTTGCAGTACGTTGTGGCCCATGCTTGGGCCTATCACCTACAGACCCTCTTTCTTCGAAATCATTCACTACACGATAAATAGTGCGTTTTGTTGGCACGTTGTTTCTCCCAAAAATTTCACGTAACTTTCTCATCGTCACAGTAATCGATGATTGATTTTGATAAAATGTTTTAACGATTAAAACACGTTGGTTTATCGAATATTTTTCCATAATAAATTTGCCACATGTCTACTTCACGACTGCCAAATATGAACTGTCAAGACTAATGTTTACCAAAATGGCGGCAAAACAAAGTAGTATACGTTCCCGGCGGACACCCTGTACATTAATGCATGTACACCGGTACATATATTATTGGATTTCTATGAGCGAGATCACGCAATACCTATATACTGAAATTAAGCTTGTGTTAGTGGACAGTGCTTTCACTAGAGTCGTCTTATATTAGCGGTTTACTTTGCGGTGCTATCATATCCTCGCATCGTCTGCAGTCTAATTACGGGTTACAAAAATCAATTTCAAAGGTGGACAAGTTGTCCCATCTAAAGGGGCATCTCACGGATGAGGCGGCACATCTATTAAAGAGCATTGCCCTTGTAGAAGCCAACTATGACGTCGCGTGGATATTGTTGAAGAGTCGCTACGAGAACGAGCGAATTATCGTCATGACTTACTTAAAAAAGTTCACCACGCTCCCAGCATCGAAAGGAGAAACCATCGGCGAAGTCAGACGTTTATTAGATACAACACAAGACATGCTCGACGCTTTAAAGAATCTAAGGAGGCCAGTTGATCAGTGGGACGATTGGAACATTTTCTATCTTACTTCCAAACTCGATCCTACAAACCGCAAGGATTACTTTACTTACTTACTTAGATCCTTTAACCCCTCGGGGGGCATAGGGCGTCAACCACGCCTGCGCGCCATCTTGTTCGAAGCTCTGCAACGCGTTTGAGCTGCCTCCAACTCATTCCTAAAGAGCTCGATTCCTCCTCAACTGTTCTGCGCCACGTTTGCCTAGGGCGTCCCTGCTATTCTGCCTGCCTGGCTGAGCGGATTCCACTGCATGGCGTATTTCGCAATAGAGTTGTCTTCGCGCCGTAGGGTGTGTCCAATCCATTGCCACTTTCTTCTTCGTATAGTAATGCTTATAGGTTCTTGGCCTGCTCTCGTATAAAGTTGTTCGTTGGAGATGCGGTTCGGCCAAAAAATCCTCAACACCATTCTTAAGTATTTGTTTACGAAGACTTGTAGCTTGCGTGTGTTAATCGTGTCCACCTTCCAAATACTGCACCCATAAAGCAGCACTGATTCTACGTTGGAGCGGAACAGTCGCAGCTTGGTTCTTAAGCTAATAACATTGCTTCTCCAGATTTTGGACATCATTCCGAATGCAGCTTTAGCCTTCCCGATTCTGCTGCACACATCCAGTTCGGTGCCACCGCGATTTGCCGACACCACACTTCCTAAATATAGAAAGTTATCAACTTTCTCGACTTCCTGTCCGGCAATGTAAAGCTGAGCGCGGTTGTTAGAAGAAGTGCTCAGGGCTTTTGTATTGGCTGTGTTTATTCTTAGCCCCACTTTGTTTGCCTCAGCTTCTAGATTTTGGGCCATCAAATGAAGATCCATTATCCGATGTGAAAGTACACAAACATCATCAGCGTAATCTAAGTGTTTAAGGTAAGATGTTATGGTCCAACGAATTCCATAATTAGCTTCCGTCAATGCTGCACGGAGTACATCGCTGATAACCACCAAGAACAATAGTGGGGTCAGTATGCACCCTTGACGTACTCCACTTTGGACTTCAAAATCCTCCGACACCTTACTATTGTGCACGACGTGACACTTACCGCCCTCGTATGTAGCCTTGATAATAGCTATAAGTTTTTCTGGAATTCCTCTCCTGCGCAAGGCCAACCAGATAGCATCTCGATTCAAGCTGTCGAAAGCCTTCTCGAAGTCGATAAACAGTAAATGTAGCGGAGACCTATACTCAACGCATTGTTCGATTATGATCCGCAAGGTGTTTATGTGGTCGATGCAGGAGGATCCAGCGCGAAAGCCTGCCTGTTCGACATCGAGAGTTGAATCTCAATGTTCATTAATTCGTTCTAGAATTATTTTAGCTATTATTTTGGCCACGGCTGGAAGAACGCATATGCCTCTCCAGTTACCGCAATCCATCAAGTTTCCCTTCTTTGGAAGTTTAATGATCATCCCCCTTTTCCACTCCTGTGGAAATTGTTCGCTATCCCAAGCTCTCCGTATTAGGGGATGCAGCAAATCTGCCGATGTATTTGGCGCCGCTTGAAATAGCTCGGCAGGGATGCCATCAATACCCACCGCCTTGTTCTTCTTGAGGGACTTGATTGCTGTTATTATCTCGGTTTTACTGGGAGGTACGGTGCGAATTCGGGAATTTGTTGCTTCAAACTGTTCATTCGAATTCGAGATCATACCGCTATCGTCTAAGTGATTTAGCACTGTAGCAAAATGTTCTCTCCATCTAGTGAGCTGATCCGCATCCGAAATCAGAAGGTTACCGTCTAGACTCTTCACTGGATGTTATTTGGAGTTTCGACCCCCAATGAGCTCCTTAGTGATGAACAGTCCTACTGTCGCACCTACTCGCTGCTTCTTCAGCCCTTGAGGCCAGTAAGTTGACATATTGACGTTTGTCACGTCTCACACTACGCTGCACTTCTTTCTTCTTCGCACGGTATTGGGTTTAAAGCTCGGTTCTCTCTACTGCTGCCTTGATTGCTGTACGCTCATCGATTTATTTATTTATTTTATTTTATACATGCTAACACAGTAAGAATTCACTTATAAATCTGTGAAAGATAAACAATATTGCGCTTAAGCTTTAATTTTGAATTTATATTTTAATTTTAGAGAGATTATTTATTTAAAGTGAAAGTAAGTTAAATTTAATATTAAAATGACTATTCGTTTTAGATTTTGTCTTTGAATTGAATAATTAGATATTAATTGAAATTGCCTAAGAAGGGTAAAGGATTGGGTAAACCTAGTTGCTCTGATTTTTAAGGAAATGTTGAAGTTCGTTTCTAAATCGTCGTGCGTCATCTAGCTCTCGTATGTTACGTGGGAGTGTATTCCAGAGACGTATAGCAGCAATATAAAATTGTCTCTCAGATGTTAAACATGAATATCTCGGAAGCAATAAACAGGCAGATCTGCTAGACACCGGAAACTGGATTTTTTCATACAGATATGTCGGTTGCCTACTCTTAATAATGCTGAAGAGAAGTAGAAGCGTGCGAAATTTAATATAATTTTGAAATGAAATGTTTACTAAGTTTTTAGCTAGGTGTGAGACGTGGTCATATCTTTTGAGACGATAAACATATCGAATGGTGGTGTTAAATGCAACTTGTAGTTTTCTTTTGCTCTCAGCGTCACACTCATAAAAAATTTCGCATCCGTAGATTAGCTGGGGAATAACTAAGGCTTTGGCAAGTAGCAGCCTTGTTTTAGTTGGTGTGTACTTTTGGGCAGTCCATAGTGTTCGAAGAACGCCATATGTTTTTCCCACTATGGAATTTATATGGGTGTTCCACGTTAGTGTTCGATTGAAGACTACGCCTAGATTTTTCGAAGAGTCAACGAATTCGATTTTTGAGCCGTTTAGCATTAAATGTGGGAAATAGGAAATATCTAGAGTAGTTTTAGAAATAACTAAACATTTACATTTTCCCGGATTGAGTACTAAATTACTTTTTGTCGACCAATTTGAAATTCGTTGAAGCTCTTCATTTAGATCACTAGCGCAATTCTCAATGAGACCTAAGGGACAACTTTTATAAATTTGAATGTCATCAGCGTAAATGTGTTTCGATGAGTTCAGTATTACAGAAGCTATATCATTGATATAGACTGAAAATAAGAGAGGCCCTAAGATCGATCCTTGGGGAACGCCTTTAGTTAAGGGAAGAAAATCGGATAGGACACCCTCTATGCACACAGCCTGTTTTCTTTCACTAAGGTATGACGAGATTAATTTAATTGAAGAAGAAATGGAAAAGTAGTGCTGTAATTTACTGATCAAAATAGAGTGCTCTACCATATCAAAAGCCTTAGAGAAGTCTAATAGCACTAAAAACGTAACATTGTTACTATCCAATCTATCTCTTATGTCTTCAACTACATTCAGCAAAGCTGTAGTACAACTATGTTTCGCACGGAATCCTGACTGAACCGGAAGCAGCAAATTATTGATATTAAGAAACTCATTTAGTTGTTTATGCATAATCCTTTCACATATTTTTGAGAAAAAAGGCAGGATTGATATAGGCCTGAATTCATCACCTATAGAGTTTTTAGGGATTGGAATTATTTTTGCCAATTTCCATTGGTAAGGAAAAATGCCAGTCATAAAAATGGTATTAATAACGTGCGTTATAAATGGAAGCAATGCTGGTAAAATTGCTTTGACAAAAACTGAATGAATATCATCAACTCCTGTAGCATTGGACCTAACAGACAGGAAACTTTCTACTATGTCCGTATCATCTACCCTTTTAAAAGCAAAAGGCGTTGCATGTGGTAAAACAGTATCATCAAACACACAATTAGCAACTAAGGCACTTGAACTTGGATTTGATAAAAACTTGCGATTTAGGTCGTTGCGATCGATATTGGCAGAACAAGTAAACTTTTGCTTACCGACTCCCAGTTCACGAATATTGTTCCACATTTTACGACCGTCGGATGTAGAACTGAAGCGGTTGGAATAAAATTGCATCTTAGCAGTTCTTATTTCACGAACAACGCTATTTCGCAAGTTTTCATAGATTTGATGAAGCTGTTCCACCCGAAAACGCTTCCACAGTCGATATGCCTGATCACGTTGCAACATCAGCTCTCGAACTTCGTTCGTTAACCATGCTTTTGTTCTGTCTCTGGTCTACAATTCCTGTTCTGATTGGAATGTATGTATCAAAAAGGAGCTTTATGTTTCTGTTTATGAAATCGATTTGCTCATCTGGTGAGGGCATTAAATAAATGAGGTTCCATGGAATACAATTAACATGCTGCTCAAGAGAAGGCCTATCAATATTTTTGAAATCCCTGTACGTATAACTAGATGTGTCTGCGGAATTACCAATATCAAAATCATATGTTAGAAATAATAAATCGTGTTTCGAAAAGGCTGGCGCAGCAACTTGGTCATAAAGTAATACCTTGTCGGTATTATTTACAAAAAACACATCTAATAGTGTGCTGGAGAAACTGGTGAAATGGGTAGGAACTTCATTATTTACCGGTTGTAAGCCAAATAATTGCATGTTTTCGGTTAAGACACTTTCACACAACAAGTTACTATTAAAATCACCACAAATAATTACATTTGTTGAGCACGTCGAAACCTCTCCAACTACTTCATAAATGGGTGTCAAATCAATATTTCGATTTGGCCTATACACAACACCTAAACAAATAGTCCTTTCGTCGTGTATGATTTGTGCAAACAAATATTGGACAAGTGACCCATTTGGCGAACGACATTTCTGTTTACAAAACAAACCATTTCTAACATAAATCGCAACTCCACCACCAATACGATCAGATCTATCAGCTCGAAAAAGTTTGTATCCGCTCATAGCACGCTTTCACACCTTCAACAAACCAAGTTTCCGTCACGCAGATTGCATCAACCTTAGAATCTACAAAAATATCTCGAAACTCATCTAATTTAGGGTTTAAGCATTGTGTATTTAAATGACAAACCTTAAAACCTTCCCTATGACTACAAAATACTCTTATCATAGGTCGTAATACTCCGCCACTACCACCATCAATGGAACTCACTCCACTCTCATTCAAATCCATTTTTTAATAGAGAAATAGTACGAGAACCTAACGACGCATTTCGATCACAAGAAACTTCTTCTTCTCTAGAGCAACAACATTTCATTGACAGGGGTATATAAAATAACATCAGGCAAATTTCAAAAAAAAAAAAAAAAAAAAAAAAACAAAGAGAAAAGAAAAGAAAAAAGTAACAAAAACAAAAATAAAACAACAAAAGTTAAAAATTCGAATGATACTTGTTGATAGATGACGATTTCGATCAGCTGTTCTGCGTCTTCTTCTTAAGTATTCCTCGTCTGACATCTCGTGGCAATAACATTCATCACTCTCTCATTCTCTACAAGTATAGATTCAGCTTCTGCACTCTCTTTCACATAAACGGCACCAAAATGTGTGTAAACAGAAAACAGCTGTTTACTGCGCTTGAGACGCAAAGCCTGTTGGTAAAGGTAGCGGTTCTTCCTGGTTAGGCTACCGTACATGTAGATGTTGCTGTTGTTTTCTGATTTGATATCCACATCTTGGAGACATAACTGCCTTTGATTTTTGCAATAAAGAGCAACTGCATGCAGGACGGTATTTCTTTCGAATGGAGAGCTGAATTTGACTACAATGGGAGAGTCTTTTTTTATGGTGTTGGAATACGTTCGTCGCTTTTGCTGAGAGCGAAAACTGCATTTCAACGGTAGAGGCATACAGTCAATGCTGTGACAAATATGATGGAAAATCGTCTTTAAATTTTCATTTGGTAGTTGTGGAACACCAAAAATAATGGCATCGGCTGCAATTTCCCGTCGTTCAAAGGCTTCGCATCTTTTTTGGAGATCATTCACTTCCTCTTCGAGGGTCTGCGATTCAGCTAAGCGCGTTTTCATCTCTTCTTCCTGCGTTTGTAGAGTTTGAATAGACCTTTCAAATTCGCCAATACGCATCTCAACTTTCTCCTGTCGTTCTTTCAGGATATTAAGAGAAAGGTCAACCTCTTTAACGTGCGAGGACAGCCTTTCTTCAATGGAAGTAATGCGCGAAATTATATCACTTCGCAAATGATTCATCTCGGCGGAGATACGATCAACGATTTCATCGGTCAGCCTTGCAAGTCGTTCCTCGAAATCAAACATAGTTACCGCCGATGGGGTTTTGTTAGCAGTTGGCGTAGATTTGTTTATACTGCCTTTTCTGTCAGCTGGGATGGTGTTTAGCTTCGGTGTTTGTATGGATTCTTTATTCGCTGTTGTTGGCATCGACTGTTTCTCTTTTTCAAGAGTTGTAGATCGCGTTTTACCCGCCATTATGTTCGTAAGAGTACGTTACAAGAAACGGAAACGAGAGCGCCCTTGCTAATTGCAATTGAAATGATCAATAAAACTAAAATTATTAAATCACTTTTATTTGTGATATGGACACAATTTTAAAAACTATTAAAAGATATGCAGCAGGACACTCTTTACTTTTATCGCAGTAAAATGAAAGATATTCAAAAGTTTTGCCGGACGAGACTGTCGATACGTCTACTCACTTTCAATCATCGATTACGAATCCGTCTCCAGGAGTCTGTAGAAAGCCATGTGCGGTGGTGTTTCTGCTTTTTACCGACATACGTGAGTGCCCCAGTCGCAAAAGCATTTTTCACAGCACTCCAGTGGTCATCCATGTTCTCTTCCAGTATGCTGCAGATTGCTTCTGCTTCTAAGGCAACATGGTCCCTGAACTGTTGGCGCACTTAGGGAACTTTGAGCCTGTCGATATTAAACCTGGTGATGTTAAGTAGGTTTGAGCGGTTGCTGTTGACGGATGCAGAACGAAGGCGTAAATGAGCTACCATAAGATGGTGATCTTGTTCTAGTCCGAGTCAGCTCCACGTCTGTTTCGGATTTCTTGGCCATCGAGAACTCCTTTCTAAAATTCAAAACATTCTACCGGAAAAGTGTTCTAAGCTGGAAACAGAAGAAATACGTAGCACTATCAACGTATTTTCAAAAGAATGGCCAAATGACATCAAAAGATGTACTGATGATATTCGAGGCGAAATGACAATGTGGCGCAGGTAAAAATTTCTTTCATTCATTTTCTTGATATCTGTTTGGATGTTAAATTAACTATGGTTGCAGACATTGCTTAAATATTCCGATTGATAAACGGCCAACAAATTTTATAAACGCTCTCAATTGTTGTGATTCAACGTTGCACCAAACAATACATCGCTTTATGCAGATCGGTGCAGCACTTCCCGTATCTGTGGCATCAAGTAAACGGTCTTTTTCTTGTCTTCGCAGATTGAAAACTTATCTGCGTAGCAAGACTAGAGAGGAGCGGTTAAATGGCTTGATGTTGCTTAACATATATAGAGATATTGACATGAAATACGAAGAGGTTATAGATATGATGGCTAAAGTACCAAGACGTATGGATTATTCCAACTATAAATTCTTGTATATTACAATATATTATTATATATATTATATATATTATATTATCTAATAATAAAATAAGACATTATTTATGAAAACATAATACTTGTTTTTCCCCCCCCCCCGCGTTTGTGCGTTCTCGCCTGCCTCGCAGTAAATCATAGATCGATAATTTATAATTTTGAAGTTATCGACAACAATTATTGTATATACATAGTTGAAGATCCATCATGGTTTGGCCCAAAGTATATTTCCAAAGTATACTCGTACCTTGGACTTATAAGGCTACATTTACGTATTCAGCTCTTATAATAATAAATAAATATTTGGCGCAACAGCTCGTTAAGAGCCAGGGCCTAGCTTCTCGCAACCACTCATGTTGTGTGCGTTATATTTTTCACACGAATGGAAGGGACCTACAGTTTAGTGCCGAATCCGAACGGCGATTTGAGAAGCTTTTTCGAGACAACAATACTCTCGGATGTTTGTCAGACGCTCGCGAGAGGTGGGACCGTAGAAAAACTTTTTGGTGTTTTCTGGGATTCGAACTTGGAACCTCATGCGTAGTGATCCGACACACTAACCACTTACGCCACGGCGCCCACTTAAGCTCTTAAGAATAACATTAAATAATAATTTATATAAAAGTAATGAGTGCGTTTCTGTTTCTAAACTCCATGATAATAATAAAGTAATATGGTAGGGAATAAGGACTAATTAAAGAAAGTAAGGTCCGGCGTGCACTACTTTTCCAACCATTTTTTTAAATTGATGAAGTAACGCCTCGGTATTCTTTTAATAGAGAAAAATCTGGGCCGGATGCTATTTTTTCTTTTACTGCAGAGAACCAAAAACACCTCGCAGTGACTTATCCAGCCATATACAAATACAACAGGTCCTCGTTCAATAGTAGTAATCCACAGTGCTGAAAATTGCAACACACTTGCAACTTTGCGTTCATTTTATCGATTACGTGACTGGCTTTGTCGAATACAACATCACTAGCAATTCAGTCTCACCATTCGATTGGACACAAATTAAAGATGTATGCATGTTTCACAGTCAAAAGCCAAATACCCACACATTACTTACCAGTTCACGCCTTAAGCTATGTACCTTATGGTCCCCTATGACGAGTGTTAGACTCCTAATTACATACATACACTCGTTGTTACCTACGTAATCACCTCCTTCAACTCGGTTGGTCTCGTAATCTCATACGACGACACTATAGATTTCTACGAATGGCCAGAAAACGTAGCATGCGGAGAGGTAGTTAAGTAAGAATTTGGTGTATTTTATTTCTAAACTGTCATGCTTCGAACCGCGAACATTGTTGCCAAGTAATTTTGGCATTTGAGCACCATTCTTAAAATGTTCAGCGTTAGTTTTGACCTCTTGGGCACCTCCAATAAGAGCAGTCGGTGCTGAGAATATGGAAAACCTACTTCTGCAAACTGTATAACGGCGACGAAGACCAACATCCCGCTGTCAGGCAGAATGAACCATTCAACATAGATGATGATAGTCTAAATTTCCGTCCACCTGACCAAAACGAAGTGAGAATAGCAATATCCAAGCTAAAATCCAACAAGGCTGCTGGACCTGACGGCTTACCGGCCGCACTCTTCAAGGCAGCCGGTGATGAATTGGTACAGTGTATACACCAACTCATCTCTAAGATTTGGTCAGACGAGTGTATGCCTGATGAATGGAATCTCAGCATCGTTTCCCCGATCCACAAGAAAGGAGACCCCTTCAACTGCGCCAACTATAGAGGCATCAGTCTCCTCAACATCGCATATAAGATCTTTTCTGCGATATTGCGTGAACGCCTGAAACCTTTTATCAACAGCCTGATTGGACCTTATCAATGGGGTTTCGGCAGATCCTGGAGAAAACCCAAGAAGTCCAAATCGATACTCACCATCTCTTTATCGATTTCAAGGCCGCCTATGACAGCATCTATAGAGAAGAGCTTTATAGAGCCATGTCTAGTTTTGATATCACTGCCAGACTTGTTCGTCTGTGCAGGCTGACGATGGAGAACGCTCGCTGCTGCATCAAGGTCGGTAATGACTTCACCGAGACCCTTGATGTCGAGAAAGGTTTAAGACAAAGTGACGCGCTGTCATGTGACTTCTTTAATATTGTATTTGAACGGATTGTGTGGAACTCACAAGCCAACACCGGAGGCACAATCTATTACAAGTCTGTACAACTGCTTGCATACGCCGACGATATAGACATTATCGAAAGAACTCGGCGGTGCGTTTGCAAGCATTGAGGCCGAAGCGACCAAAATGGGTTTAGCGATAAAAAAAAGGCAAAACCAAGTACATGCTGTCAACAAGAAGGGAAAGTCAACACCGACGAATTGGACAGAACGTCACAGTGGGCATCCATAACTTCGAGGTAGTAAGGGACTTTGTCTACCTTGGCTCCGCTATAAACTCGAAAAACAAGATCAGCGTAGAAATCAAGCGAAGAATAACTCTTGCCAATCGCTGTTCAGGTCAGGTTTGCGTTGACGGGTTTTGGAGGAGAAGATTCAATCACGAACTATACGAGCTGTACAGCGACAACGACCTAGTCAAAAAACTGCGTATTGGACTTCTGAAATGGCTAGGACATGTAGAGTGAATGGACACCAACGCTCCGGCCCGCAGAGTCTTCGAATCTAACCCCAAGGGACGACGCAGTAGTAGACCTCCTCGGCGTAGGTGGCGCGCACAAGTTCAAGAGGACCTCGAACAACTTGGAGTGCGCAAGTGGAGGCAATTCGCTAAAGACCGATCTAAATGGAGAGGCTTGTTGGTTGAGGCTCAGATTCACCCCGACATGTAATGCCACCTAAGTAAGTAAGCAATAAGAGCTTTCGTTCGGAATATTGTGCTATTCTGCTACCAGACAGATGTGAAATACAAATAACGCATTAAAGTTCTTAAAATTTGCTGCAATAATGGCGAAAATTTCTCTGAAACAGTTCGAAAAGTTAAAAGTTTACTCGGTCGACGTGAAGCCTTCTCGCCCAGCAATTGCTAAATTGGTTCAAAAATTAGAGCGATTGAAACAAATTTATGATGTAAAGAACCAAAATCATGCCCATTGCGCAAGAACAATTGAGAATATTGTTTCTGCAGCTCGAAGTGTGGCCGAAAACCCAGGTTTGATGATTCCACGTCGATCTCAGGAATTTTACATATCACGAACAACTTAAGACTGTCGATCATCAGCAGCGCTGTATCTTTGCCAATTGGGTATTGGAAATAC
Organism: Brachypalpus laphriformis; assembly: GCA_945910035.1. Classification (NCBI taxonomy): domain Eukaryota; kingdom Metazoa; phylum Arthropoda; class Insecta; order Diptera; family Syrphidae; genus Brachypalpus; species Brachypalpus laphriformis. The sequence goes on from OX246754.1 coordinate 289,187,571, forward strand.
ATGAAATTGATCAAGAATTTCCCCAAAAGAACCATTCTGACCGATGAGACACATTTCCATCTTCTTGGTTTTGTTAATAAACAGAATTGCCGCATTGAAATAATTTTTTATGACTGGATATTGAAGGTATGGATGCGAGTGATATTTATTTCCAATAAGACGGCGCTACGTGCCACAGAAGTGGCGAAATCATTGGTCCTTTGCGAAAAAAGTTTTCTGCCAGAGTCATTTCTCAAAATGGTGATCGAAATCGACCACCGAAATCGTGCGATTTAAAACTATACGATTCTTAGTTTACTTTTTTCTTTAGTTTAGTTTGGTTTATTTTATTTTCTTTGGGGATATATGAAAGAGGGGGTTTATGCCAACGCTCCCCAGCACTCAAAGCCAACATACAGTGCCCTCCAAAAGTCAGTTGAAATCACCATGCAAGACACAAAATGGCTGATAGAGGTGGAAAATAGTTTAATTTTTTGATTGTTTTTTATTGCTTTTAATAATATGTACTTTCAGTAGCACAACTATACATAGAAAAACAAAATAATAAAATTCATTCGGTTTAAATAAAAAAAAAAGTCTCTTGAAAGTCCTTAATATGACTCGCCAAAAGTCAGTTGAAACTAGGTGAAATTGGTGGTTCTTGCTAAATATCACAGCCTTTTGGAAATTCAGTATTTCGTACGACCGCCTCTTTTTTTGGCAAACAGCCTCAATGCGGTTCGGCATTGATTCACAGTATTCGGTAAACTTGCCCAAGTTCCCAAATTTTTTTCGATGAAAACTGCTTTGCTTTTTCTATAAGTTATTGGTATTCTTCTGTCGATTTCATCCCATAAATGCTCAATGGGATTGAGATCCGGTGACATGGAAGGCCAATCTAACAAATTTATTTCTTTGCGCTAACATAATCCTTTGTTGTTTTGACCGTATGTTTGAGATCATTGTCTTGTTGAAGACGAATGATCCACTCAATCACATTGAAGCAGCAGAATCTCCCAAGTTGCGTTCCAAGATGTCACAGTACATTACCGCATTCATTCTGCCATCAATAACATCATTGTATATACAACAACTTTTACTTTGTTCTCTTCAAAGTGTGCAGTTTTTTTTGGTGCTCTTTTACTTTGTTCTCTTCAAAGTGTGCAAGAGTGCAAGTGGTTGGTTACTTGACGTCTCGCTAGAGGCGGTAGTGTCGATTTCCTCAAGTGATACTACTATTAGTTGTATATACAATGATAACATGCAAGTTTCCCACGCCAAACCAAGAAAAACCCCCACACCATAACACCTCCACCACAATGTTTTTTTTTGTGGGGTGGAAATATCGTTCGCTGTAGGGGTTGTCGCCTTTAGAACGCCAAACAGTTTGCCTTCGACGGTTTCCAAATATCTCAAACTTAGCCTCATCGCAAAAAATTATTTTTTTCCAAAATTCCAGCGGTTGGCTTTGATATTTTTTGGCAAACTCTAGGCGCCGTTTTTTGTGAACCATGGTTAGCAACGGTTTCCTCCTTGCAACGTGGCCTGTTAGCTTGGCATCATGAAGTCGTCTTCTTATGATGGTTTGAGAAGCCGTTCTTCCTGTTTCTTCAAGTTGTTCTTTTATTTCACGAACAACTAACCTTGGATGTCGCTTGCAGAGTTGCACCATAAGTCGGTCATCTCTAATTAACGTTACCCTGGGACGTCCAGATCGGAGTTTATCGGCCAATGTAGCAGCTTCCCTGTGTTTAATTATAATTTTTTTGACTTCTTCAGGGCTAATTTGAAAGAGTCTTCCGACAGCACTGTCATTTTTAAACTTTTGATACTCAAAAACCACATTCTGCCTTTCCTCCACAGTAAGTTTTCTCCTTGAAGACATTTTGAATACAAAAGGCCTAAAGTAAGATTATTTCACACATATTTTTAGTTTTTACTTTTTTTTAATAAAAAACAATTGCCAAAGAGAAACAAGAAAACAAATCTTAATTTACTGATCAGTTTTTACAAAAAAAACAGGTTCACTTCGTCAATCCGAACAGCTTCAACTGACTTTTGGCGATCGAATGCAGCGCACTCATTGCCAATATTAACGATTCGTAAAAAGTTAACTGTAGATTTTCGATCTACTGTTGTCTGTGCAAGAGAACACATATTGTAGAAACTGAAAAAGGTCTTAGGAGTAATGGAACACCATATTTCAGTTGACTTTGTGAAGGTTAACATGTATCCTAGCTGATTTCAACTAACTTTTGGAGGGCACTGTACGTGCCGTTTTCGATGAAATAGAGCCGCTAATGTGATGAACAACTTTATCAAAAAAACCTAGATGAGCAACTGAAGTCGTGGAGGTAATTTGGCTGATTATGTTTTCATTATAAATGGCAACCCATTCTTCTATCGATTTAATTAAAAATCAAATCTTGTTTCATAAAAACTACACGTTTTCTTGATAAAGCAAAATGAAACGTCTTATTGGAAAACGCTTTAGTACCAATTTTCGAAATTACGTTCGAATGATATAGTCAGTCGACGCATAGTATGAGGCGTCACTTAGCTTCAAAAGAAATGGAATACATACACTTAACTAGTACTAGTACACTTGACATGCTCTCACTGGATTCTTTTCGCTCTGATGGTGAATGCAGTATGTCTGATGTCTTCAATGAATCTGCCGCGTTAATGGCGTTAATGCTGATGCTGACTTCAACTAATCTCTTTTTTGCCATACTTTTTGTTTCTTTTATTTTCTTTATATTATGTTTTCAAATGTTGTTAGTGTTGCCAATTTATGGTTTTTATGGATTTTTGTTTTCATTTGTAATTTTTTATTTTTTATTATTATTATTGTTATTTCTTTTTTCTTTTTAACTTTATTTTTAAATTTGTACACCATCTATATGGCCTAGCGGAGCCATTAGCTCTGATTTATACACATTTCTTTTGTGCTGAATGTGTGGTGATGTTTTTAAAAGTTTGTTTAATGATTAATGATGAATCAATCCGATCCTGATATAGTCAGGGCCGTTCTCAACGTGTTGTGTGGCGCCCATAATGGGTTGAATGTGTGTCATCTGAACGCAGGAACCATTCGTCCTAAGTTTACAGTCCTCTACCAAATACTTAGCACTTCAAAGCTAGATTTTATTATGATATCAGAATCTTGGCTTAATTGCAACATTTTACCTCAACTAGTGAATATTCCGAATTACAAATTATTTAGAAACGATCGAGTCAACAGGATCGGTGGTGGCGTATGTATGTATGTATGTTAAAGAACACATCTTCACAAAATATGTTTATGTATCATCCATGTCTGTTATTCAGTTTCTGTGTGTTGAGTTGAATGATCACGTAGGAGAACATTTGTTAGTTGTAGTGTATTGTCCACCTAAAAGCTTTAAGGAAGAAAACTTACATGAGCTTGAAGAAACTTTAACGAGGTTAAGCCCCAAATATAATAGCATCTTAATTGGTGGCGATTTTAATGTAAACTCTCTAGTCAGCAACAACAAGACTGAACTATTTAAATATTTCTGTGATAAAACTAGTCTTCATGTTGTCAATTCTCGTTGGCCCACCTGTTTTAAGTCTAGTAGTAACCCGTCCTTAATCGATATGTTTTTGACAAATTCACGACGCACTGTATTGGGAAACGATCAGGTTAGACCTACATCAGAGTTTATTCATGATTTTTTGTTTTGTTGTATTAAATATAACCATACTGTCCTAAGTAATGATAAAATAATTAATTATAGATCCTACCAGCATTTCAATTTCACTGACGTACTCGTACAAATAAACTGCGACTCTCATATTTGGGACTCTATCTATTTTACACCTGACATAGATAATAAAATTAGTATTTTTAATAATCTATTAAATAAACTTTATGACGTTTGTGTACCAAGAGTGACTAAGATAGTTAAGCCCAAGCCCTGTCCATGGTATAACAATTTTGTTAAACAGCAGATTCGGGAAGGAGAACGCTTTTTTAAGATTTTTAAAAGTAATCCGTCGGACTACAATAGACGACAATATAACGTTGCTCGGAATAAGACAGTTGCCACGATTCGCTTCCATAAACGGGCATATATCGTTCGAAAACTTGACCCTAAACAAGGTTCTAAGGAGTTATGGAAGAGTTTGAAAAACCTTGGAGTAGCTGCCGAGAAGAATGTAGCTGAATGTTCTTTTAGCCCCAATACAATGAGCTCTGTTTTTGCTCCTCTCTCTACAGCTCCATCAATACTTCCAGCTAGTTTAGAGGACTTAAGTGAAGGTTTTAATTTTGAGTGTGTCCAGTCAATTGATGTTCATGACGCGATTCGTAGTATTAAATCGAATTCTACTGGTCCTGACTGTGTGTCGCCTAAGTTTTTAAAGTTAGTCTTGCCCCTAATACTTCCATATATGTTGCATGTCTTCAATTTTTGTTTTTATAGCAGTCGATTTCCCGAGAAATGGAAAGAAGCTACAATTGTTCTGATCCCAACAAAATCTAACCCGTCAGCTCCGTCCGATTTTAGGCCAATCAGTTTGCTTTGTTTTCCAGCTAAAGTTTTTGAAAAGATTATGGCTAACCAAATAAAAAGGTTTTTAGAGGCTGGTAATCACCTATCCAAGTGGCAATCGGGGTTTCGTCATAAGCATAGCTGCGAATCTGCAGTTATCAAAGTAACTACAGATTTGCGTATAGCACTTGACAAAATCGGGATTATGGTTCTACTTGACTATTCCAAAGCCTTTGACTATATTGACCATTCAATTCTAATTTCCAAGCTAAAAAAATATTTTGGTTCTTTACAGTGCGTCACTTAGACTTGTTGCACAATATCTAAGCAATCGTGTACAGGTAGTTAAGACGAACCAAGGAACATCAAGTCCTATTTCCGTTAACTCAGGTGTTCCGCAAGGATCTGTGTTGGGCCCTTTACTATTCTCTATGTTTATAAACGATCTTCCAGACTCAATTGTAAATTGTCAAGTGCATATGTACGCGGACGATGTCCTTATCTATCTATGTCAGTTTGTTGGCTTAATAGAAGATTGTGTAGCCCGTATAAATGAGGACCTCGTAAATATACAACGGTGGTCAGATTTTAATAATCTTAGACTCAATCTTTGAAAGACTTTAGGAATGATTTGCTCACGGCAGAAAATTGACTCCTCTGATTATCCCGCCCTTGTTCTAAATGGCAACATTATTCAATATGTAGACAAAGTCAGGTATCTAGGATATCAAATCAATAGCACCTTAACCTGCTGTGATGCCGTTTCGGATACTGTAAAAAGGATATATTTTGGTCTTGGGCTGAGGTCTTCATCGTATTCACTGCCTATAACAATCAAATGCCGTTTAGTTAAAAGCTTGTTACTCCCCTTTTTCACGTATAATTGTTCTGTGTACCCTTGTCTTGATTATGATTGTAAGCGTAAAATGAATGTAGCTTTTAACGACTGTATTCGGTTTATTCATAATATTTCAAGGCATACGAGTGTTTCGCATCTAAACGGGTCACTGTAAGGTTTAAAATTAGATATATACCATCACTTTAGAAATATTTTGAAGCTTTTTAACATTATTCATGGTAAATGTCCTGAATTTTTGCGTGAAATGCTACTTTTTGCTCAGTCGCGCAGAGGGTTGAAGTTAATAATACCCCGTTTTGAACACACTATTGGAGAGCGGTCCTACTTTGTCCAAGCAATTCGACTGTGGAATAACCTTCCACAGGAATTGCAAAGCACTACATCACCAGTCACATTTCGCAGGAAATTATTTTTAACATTGTCAAATCAGAGCTAACAACCGCATAAATGCTATGTTTGTAAAGCGTAAATTTTCATTAATTTTTATTTTTCACTTTCTTTTTCTTGGTTTTTTTTTCTAATTAAATTTTATATTTGTAATCTCAATTTTAGATACTTAATTAAAGATAAGATATCTTGTAGTATCCAGTTAAATTATTTAGTATAATATATAAATAAATAAATAAAAAATAGTATAATAGGAGATAAAAGCAGTTTATAGCGTGCAGCTGCAGCGTTATAAAAGCACTAACAAAAGGCACAAGCACCAAATTGACCTTTTCGGCACTAAAATTTTGAGCATTGAAATTAACGCTGAAGCATTGATTTGGTAACGTGGTCCACGAAGACAGTTGCTATGATCACGTTACAGTCATCACCACCGATATCAACAAAGTAACCAGCTACGGCAGTAGCTGTAGGATTTCAGATTCAGGGTACTTACCTGTGCTTCTAAGTTCAATCACATTCACACGATTGGATCTGGTGTTCTCATTTTATATTTATTTCTACCAAAACCGCGGAAAGGCCGAAACCTCACGGAGTGAGTATGTATTTGTAAAAGCAGCTCGATTTCTACAGTAAAGTTCTGAAAAAAACTGAAAGCGGGTTTCTGGTTTTCATGAGATTTAAGAATCAAGCAGCACATAGAGTGGTATGGTGCACCAAAGAAGATGCGTCCAGTGATAATTCGCACTGAAATGAGGAAAGTAGTTGGTGAATCATAAAGTCGATGTATCCATCTATCCACCGTGGTCTTACTTCCTCCGCCTTCTTTGAGTTATTTCCTGAGCAAGTTTTCAAAATGCACCAAAACCTAAACACTCAGTCCTCAAGAACATTTAACTTCCCTGCAGAGTTTCATTATTTTATTTTAGACGATGAAAATCAATTCTTCCACGATCTTGTTTCAATCACAGCCGTCACCGAGTATGCGAATATCATCACCAAAGGTAACATCGAGGGTAAATCAACTACTCTGTACATTGACAGTCAAGCAGCCGTTAAAGCTCTGAAATCCACAGTACTCGTAATTAGATTTAAGCTCTTTACAAACTGCAACCGGCATCTTAATGAGGTATTACAAGCCAACAAGGTGACCCATTGCTGGGTATTAGGGTGTATGGGTATATCGGGTAATGAAAGAGAAGATGAATTCGCTAGTATGGGGTCGGCGTTCCATATCTCGCAGACCCTCCCCTGCGTGGAGGTTCCTATTAACTCTATAAATTAACTCGTCGGAGATGAAGCCACTAGTGAAGTTAACAGACGATGGATCCACCTGGATATCTGTTTTACTGCCAGAATGGTGTCGACGTTCTCTGGTAAGGCTTAGTCGTTTCATCACGCGGGTCATGCAGAGCATATCGGCGTATCTCAGAACGAGGAATAATTTGAATCTGTTCAACACATGCGGAGCGAATGCCCTTCCCTCGCCTATAGAAGAATGAGGACTTTCGGTAGCTACTTTTTCACTGATTTGGAGATGCATGTGCTTATCCAGGTGGGTATAAATTCAGCAGTTTTTTTTTGCAGGTTTACGGGGTAAAAATAACATGGGCAATATGGACCTTGTTGGTCCAAGTGAGCAGTGACTTAACTTACATCACAACGCACCCATCTTCCTAATTTAAACCAAATGTTTCAAGCGCTTAGAATGGCTGTAACATCTTTTGCGACACGTAAGTCACTGCAGTATCTACGCGTCCGATTCTGTACATTCTAGCGTCCACTGTCACCTACCTACGTATAATTTAAGAATTTCCCTATTTTTTCCGACTCAACCATAAAGGTTAGACACCCTATGATCTCCTATGTTTGACGATCTTTGATCAGCCATCGTCAATATAATCAGCAAACGTTTTAAAGGGAAGGGAACTAAAGCTTAGGTTTAAGAACGATTTAGCCAGCGAAGTCATGAAATCCGTTAGATATTGTGTGGGAGACAATGTAGGCGTGGTAAACTTAGCCAAGATGGCGGGCGTGCGAAATGTTTTCGGAATGATGACTATTGAGACTGGAAGGCCGTTGGAAGTTAGCGATGGGCCTATAAAAAGCTGCTGCTAGGAGGTCAAGGAAGTTAGCTGTGGAGCTCGGAGCATCGAGCAATTGATTAGAAATTTTTAGCACCAGCTTTCTTAAAAATAAAATAAAATATTGAACCCTTTCGGGAACCAGTGTTTTAATTCTTATTTTCCTCTCCTCGTCAGGTCAGATTCAACATCGTTCCCATTCACTTTTGCAACAATATTGTAATGCCTTCGCGTCTCATGTGAACGTGCTCTAGTTCAACTCTACTTTAACCACTCGATATATTGGATGGAACTGTCAAACTCTAGAAGAGTCGAGAGGACTTAATTGAAAAAGGCAGTTCACCAAAAAAAAGTCGTCAACGAGTTCTTAACTTTTGCTTTTGTGGCTTGAGCCGAAATAAAAGATCGATCTAAAATGAAGGTGATTCCTTGTGTTTTCTTTACAAGCAGCCGGCTACGGGTGTATCAATATTGATGTAACTCGAGAGCAAGTCCGACGAAGAGTTTGTATTAACTCGGTTTTTCTTAATTGCTCTCTGTGATCACTGCTCACTGAAAATCACTCCAAGAGGCATCTTGTTTGTATGCAGATCGATTGATGTAAGCTCTGCCTACAAGTCGACTTATTTTTGAGGATGTTTGTCCAGGATCATGATTTTCATCGATCTGCCTAGACTAGACATGTATGTCAAAATGGATCCGGCAATGGGTGTATACAGTAGCGGCAGCGTCAGTGAACACTTTTACTGCCGTGATTTCCGTTGAATATTCAAAACTCAAGTACACTATGCCTCGATATCACTAAGCTATTCACAATTTTAATCCGAATAATTACCTTTATCGCCTTCATCAGGACCTTGCTGTAAAAACTATGTTTGATGCTTAAGAGCATTGAAGCACAAGAATGAACGCCTTCCATAAACTCTGTAACGCATAAAATCTAAATACGGTCAAATAGTAATAGCCCCTCTTACACTATGAAAAGTAGTTTTATTTCCTTGCCTATTTTTCCGAAAGCCTATATCTGACTCCACATTTCTCAACCCATATTTCTGTTTTTAATAGCTAGACACTAACAACAGCCCCTTTGTCCCGTTTTATTTCTCTACCCTCAATTATTTTGCAATCAAATTCGTATTATCAACTCATAAAGGATATTTCATACTTTCCTGTGCTACCAACTCCCCCATATAAGTTCACATGTAGGTACAACAAAATTCCGTCAATAAATATGGAAAATGTGTTCAAATTTATGAAGGACCAACGTTTCGTTCCCTTAAAAGCGAAAAAAAAAAAAAAAACAACGAGGTCATGTCCTGTGTCTCCACTTGAATGCCCTTCAGAGCCGTAGTTAATGCAAATTTCTCGATGTACGACATTCGCTGATAAGAAACACTCTACATAAAATGAAATCAAATTGATGATCCCCTCCTATCAACGAACTTCTCGAAAACATCTCTGCGTCCTGTCAGCAGCCGCCTCCACTACCCACCACCCACCACTACCGTCGCTGTCGCCTTCTCCGTTGATGTCCTCGTAAAAATGTCGATTTCCGAACAAACATCAATTTGCCCGACGAGAGGTCACACACACATACAAACCCAGATATTGGTCTGTTTTCGTTGTCGACCAGAAAAAGTGGGCAAAAAAGGGAACACTAAAAAAAAAAAAGAAGGAAAACATCCTCCGTGCATTTTAATAGCCCGCATTAAGATTTATTACACGAGACTCGGCTTTAGGTGGGAAGCCATCGTGGAGGTCCTTTTCTTTTTGTAAAAAAAATTAAAATTCTGCATGTGTTTAAAAATAACCAGTCTGGCAAACCGATTTGCCTCACCTAAACGCCAAATCGATTCATTCCCCACACTTGTGGACGTCATTCCTTGTTCATGCCCACATCCTGTAACATCGTCCATCGTCATCGACATCAACACCCGAAAAATGCCTCGGGCTTCACTTTATTACCCCACTTAACGGCAGCGAAGCACGCACTTATCGCGGTCGCTGTCGGGGTGCACATCCTGATGAACATGACGAACCACCAGGAGTACTAGCACCAGTGCTGGCAGATTTTCCCTTCGAATTACTACGAAATTTATTCCGCACATGACCTATGGCACTATACGCTTCAATTTTCACATTAACATTAATCTGTCCTTAAAGATCCTACGGAGCCGTTTGCGTGTCCTTAACCAATGCCGACAACGTCGGTCGTCGTCGTCTTCGTTGTTGGTGCCAGATTACACGTGTGCCTGTATATGTGTGGGTAACGTGCTTACCCTTTTAGGAAGTATTAAGGACATGATTGCTTACGTTTAAGATGCGTCCTCAAAGAGGAATTAAAGGGTTTTTTTCTTTCTATACTTTACGAGTGTACATGCTGAGTTTGGTGTTAGGGATTGTAGGTCTTCCTTTATTGCCCCAATTGACGTTCTGTTGCATCCCCTAGGGGTAGCCACATTGTTTCTTAATTACAGGGAAACACGAAAAGGGCTTCAGGTGCCTGAGACGTTAGCTGGCTCGAATGCGTTTTCGTACTCCTCCACCAAAAAGGATTTATGTTTGAGGCGCGTAAACGTTTTGTTTTTAATTACAGCACACAGTAAAGGCTTACGGCATTAATTAGCAGAGAACGGTTTGGGTTAGATTATAAAGAGCCACTAAGTACAGAGCGTTCACATTTAAGCGAAAGGATTAGGGAAAGAAAGTAATAAGATGACAAATGGAAGCGGGGGAGAATTGCTTTTAAGAATGTTACTTACGATACCACGTGCAGAGCATACCATACATTGGCAGAGTAGTTCCGTGGAACTTGTAAAACCTGATATCACACTTAAGAGCATATGCGGGAGAAGTTCTCCCGACATTTGTAAGGAAAGTTCTAGGAATCTTTATCTTGAAAATGCTGTTTTCCTCGGAAGCGGTACACATGATAGGTATTGTTTTAGGCATGTGCATGGATCTGCTGACAATTTGACAATGGGGTTGGTAAGGTGCCTCGAACAATATACTAAAAGTCCCCTAATTTCCCATGGGCGCGTTGTGTTTTTTTTCTACATTGAAAGAACGTGAATTTTTTTCCCCCTTGCAAACTTGAAGTTTCGACTCCAGGAAGACACATATGGGAGCTGAATTAAGCTTTTTGAAATTCGAGGTCTAAAAAAGTGCAGTTTTTATTTTAATATTTACAAAACTTTTGTGCGATTTGGAGGCAGCGTTTGACTCTATTTGCCACAAGGGACTTATCTTTAAGCTCATTAATCTCAACTTCCCCACACCTTTAACACGAATGATTATTAGCTTTCTCAATTCGAGGATAGCGTCCATCGCCGTTGGATCAGAATACTCTGAAGAATTTCCTGTCCTCTTAGGAGTTGCCCAGGGAACATTTACTAGGACCAAAGTTATTCAACATTTTTCTATATGATTTCCCCTTTTGCAACCCCGAGTCAGAGCCTGAATCCCTTTTGTATGCAGATGATACTAAACTGCTAGCTAGCGCTATAAGACCAAATGCTACATTAGAAAGACTAAAAAACGCCATTCCAATATTAATGTCTTATCTTGGGGTTTGAATATCAAAATTGAGAAATGTGGGCTTACCTGGTTCAGAAACGCGTATGGCAGGGGACAACGAACGATGGTTAAAGAAAGTAAAGCACTCTCCCGTTAAAAACAGAAACCAAATACCTTGGCATTCATTATCAAAACAAATTTAACTTCAATTAGCATGGAAGGAATCTACTGAATAAAGCGAGAATGGCCACAGCTATCTTAAAACAATTGCTTCTCTAAGCATCCATCTCAAGACACGAAAGTTCTTATGTATAAAACACTCATAAGACCGATTATTTCATATAGTTTTAGTTCTTGGCTTACAATCTCACCAACGGTAGCAAAAGAACTCGAAAAGTTTGAAAGACCAATTTTGCGATATTGCAGTAGAAAATTTGGAAAACCAAATAAAAAATGTTTTCAAATCATACATTGTATAATTTAACAAAGGTTACATCTCTTATGATCTACATGGTTAAAAAAAAAAGAAGAAAATTGCAATCTGTGGTCGATCACCCCAATCCACTTATAAAACTTTTAACTGGTCGCTGTGCTTCCTCGACAGCGACGTGGATGCCGCCGCTGAAATGATTACTGACACCATTCTCTTAGGTATGGATGCCTTTATTCCTAACAGAACAAAAAGCATCAAACCTAAGGCAAAATCGTGGTTTGACCAGAGCTGCAAGGAGGCTATCAAGGTGAAAGAGGTAAGTTTTCGGTCTTATAAAGCCAACAAATCTGAGGAAAACCGAAAGAAGTTTAAACAAGCCAGAAATGACTGCAATGCTCATATTCGACGTGTAAAATTCCTATATGACCAAAAATTGAGGCAAAAAATTCTACAATGTCCCAAAGGTAGTAAACATTTTTAGTCATTCGTCAAAAATATTAAAAATTCTGCCTCGTCCGCCATCCCAACGCTTATTTATAATGACATTCCAGCTGTCAGCGCCTTAGATAAAGCCAATCTGCTTGCTGCTCACTTCGCAGCGAACTCCACCCCGCCAGATAGTACTTTGTCTCATCCTGTACTTGAGAGCGTCGAATTTTCCATGGGATGAGTCCACTTTCGCACTCGTACAGTTGCAGGAGTACTCAAAGGTCTCAACATACACAAATCCGCTGGTCCAGATGGTATCTCCCCCATAGTTCTGAAGAGGTGTTCTTCCACGCTGGCAAAACCTCTGCGTAAGCTTTTCTGTCTGTCCTACTCTTATGGGCTCTTTCCGAGAAGACGGAAAACAGCATTTGTGTAGCCCATCCCTAAAAAAGGCGAATCTTCTTCCCCTTCCAATTACCGAGCCATTGCACTAACGTCCCTTCTTTTCAAGGTCATGGAAACGCTGATAAATCGTCAGCTTATGAAATATCTTGATTCACGAAAACTCCTCAATGACCGGCAGTATGGTTTTCGTAGCAACAGGTCCACTGGTGATTTGATGGCATATCTTACCGAGAAGTGGAACCAATCTCTACATCACTTCGGCGAAACAAAGATGGTTGCGCTCGATGTTTCCAAGGCATTTGATACAGTTTGGCATCAGGCTCTTTTGTCGAAAATGCGTGCATATGGCATCGATGAGTCTCTTCTTCAATGGATTAGAAATTACCTTTCGGACCGTTCAATACAAGTTGTCTGGGATGGTTTCATGTCTGCAATTCACCATATAAATGCTGGTGTTCCCCAGGGCTCCGTTTTGTCTCCGACTCTCTTTCTCATTTTTATAAATGACCTCTTGTCTGCTACTTCTAATCCAATCCATTCCTTCGCTGATGACAGTACCCTCATGTTTTCATATTCGTTCCCTAGCTCACGTACCTGCTCTTCAGCCGTAGAAGAGTAACAACAACGCATGTTAAACACTTTAAATTCCGACCTGGACAGCATAACCAAATGGGGTTCAATCAATAGAGTGGAATTTAATGTATCCAAAACTCAATGCTGTCTTCTGTCTCCCAAGCGAAACCAAGACCCTCAACCATTATCCATGAATGGTACTTGTATCGCTGAATCCGAAAGACTTGTCATTCTCGGTATGTGCATCAATAACCGTCTTCGATGGAACGATCACATATTCGAAGTCGCCAAAAATGCTGCAAAATGTCTAGGATTCCTTAAGCGCTGCAAGAAATATTTTACCCGAGCAACGACGTTCCTGGAGACTCTTCTGCGACAGCATTGAAGAGTCCTCGGAAGCTTCCAGGTTGCGGAAAATCCTCTCTAAAAGCCCTTCTATACCCCGTCACCTTTTGCATCCGGATGGTCACTGGACCTCGTCTGCTGAGGAATCCATTGACATCTTACTGAATACTCACTTTCCTGGTTGCTGTCTCGCAAGTGGTAAATACTCCCTTCAACCTTGCAGCAACTCCTTAGTCTTGGTAACTACAGAAAAGATCCGATGGGCCATGCGCAGTTTCAAACCCTTCAAGTCCCCAGGACCTGACGGTATTATTCCAGCTGAAATTCAGCAATGCGAGGACATTGTGCTTTCATGACTCAAAATCATCTTGTCGGGCTGTCTAAATCTGGTCTATATTTCCAAACTTTGGACCGAGGTTGAAGTTATCTTCATACCTAAGGCAGGAAAGAGCTCGCATGTGGAACCAACGGATCTCCGACCTATCAGTCTATCGTCCTTTCTGCTTAAAACTTTAGAAAGGTTAATTGATATCCATCTTCCAAAAAGTATTAGCCCAGCTTTGTTCTCGTCGTCCCAATATGCGTACTGCAAAGGCAAATCGGTTGAGACAGCCTTATATTCGCTTGTGCGCATCACTGAAAAATCTTTGAGCATCAAAGAATACACCATAACGGCTTTCCTTGACATTGAGGGAGCAATTAACAGTGTCAAATTAAAGGTGATTACTAATGCACTTGCAAATCTGAAAGTGAACACTTCGCTCGGAGTGTTGATCAATCTATTGCTAACATGCATGTCTAGGATTCCTTAAGCGCTGCAAGAAATATTTTACCCCGTCTGATCTGGCCTCCATCTATAAGGCATTCATCCGCCCAAAGCTGGAATATAATGCCCACATCTGGTCTGGTGCACCCAAGACCGTTCTGCACATTCTAGATAGGGTACAGAATCGCGCGTTAAACCTAATAGGTGATAGAGACATTGTGAACTCAATAGTCTCACTTGAACATCGTAGAAATGTCTCATGTCTTTCCCTTTTTTATCGCTTCTTTTACAAAAAATACTCCAGCGAAATAGGCAGCTGCATTCCTCCCTTTCAAAACTTCACCCGCAATACGCGTCATGCTTCGAATGCACATCAGTTCACCCTCAAGCCCAACTTCGGACGAACTGTCAAATATAGGGATTCGTTTATAAGCCTAACAACACGTTTGTGGAACGATCTACCAGCCTCTGTATTTCCTCATCATTACAACCTACAAACATTTAAAGCCGACGCAAACCGACATCTCCTCTGTCTCTTTCCCCCCTTTTCCCAACCGCCCGTGCCCTGAGAACCAGTATAAGGGTATTAATAATCCCTTTGGCAGGCGCAAATTATAAAAAAAAAAAGGTTTGTGGGATGCGAATCTAAATAACAGCACAAATTATCATTATTATTTGTCGGCCTTCAATTTATTTTTAATTTTTAACAGAACCTGAGTTACATGTACTCACTTTACCTTTTTACGAGAAAGCCTCATTGAATACTCTGAGAGTATAGTTTTGAACAACTCAAAAAATAAAAAATAAAGAAAAAGACATCTATGTTTATAAAGTATATTATTCATAAAATAATTGTAATTATAATACATATTCCTTGGATTTAACTTAGTCGTTGAACTCAAATGTAACTAATTTAAGTAGTTAATTTAAGTAGTTAATTATATGTCATTGTCTTGGTTATGTAAATTTCAAGTTGCTTTTAATATATTAGACTACATCACGAATTAAGTGAACACTTGTCTTATATTTATATAAAACTGCTTCATAACTTACAATGAATTAAAAATTACTCATTATGTTATACAATCTGTATCTTTTTCCCTTAATTTTTACTTTTAAGTCCTAGTCATAAGGTTATAAGTTTGGCCTTTAAAAGCCATTCAGTGAACGTAAGTCGGGAGCAAGCATACGAAAATTAAAATAGAGATACATTTCAAAATGATGTAATTGTACTGTGAGAGAAAGAAAAACAAAAAAAAAAAGTCGGCACCATATAAAATCATGTAATCAAATTTAATTTGTGAATTTTGAGACTCAATAAAGAAACTGAACTAAACTGAACTGCTTATAAAACTTTAAAATAAGTGACTGTTCTTCTACTCATGGATGACTTCGACTTCTTATTTTCGATGTGGTTGTCCCCCTTCAGTCTTCTGGCTAAGTACCTATGCATCTTCTCACAAATTTGTAGATGCGCAATGAAACTTTGCAAGTAGGCACGAGCAACAGTGTAGAGTAGGGTAGAAGGGGGATGATATATACCAGTGTGGCAAAGTTGCCGCCCCATCGTCGCTGAATATCTCTCAGAAAAGAGATAAGTCCCTTAAAGTGTCATTGGGTACGATTTCTTTTTAATGTTCCAACGGAATTTGATAGTTCAATTATAATAGAGATAGTGTATTCATCTAAACTAGTATCGCGTGTGGTCGAATTTCGACCGAGGGGCTAGGCAAATAACGGTTATATTTGCTGTAATATTCTCCCGTGCAGGGAAGGCAAAGGGATCTAAGCTCATAGATCCGTGAACATGATTAAAATGCTTTTATTTAATTGGTTAAAGCGTTTTGTATGGGGAAATCATGTGTGTATGTTCACTTTATTTTACCTGTCTTAACGGTAACATAGGTACATGATTTTTATTTTCTACACATATATGTCACAGTAACTTTTGAATGATGTAAGTTTCATCCCCCACCTTATATAATAATTACTAAAAAACCGTACGATAAACTTCGTGTTCACATATTAATATATAATATATTCATCACTATATTGACCCCGAAGGTAATTTTGATGAACTAGTTAACAATTTAGCCGTTAGCAGCTGCATCCGCTTTAAAGTTAGTCCTATAATGCTCTTCCCATTACAAGATGATCTCCTTTGTCGATGTGTGATGACTTAACTAGAGCTCTGGACGCCATCGGGGATATATTATATCTCAACGGTACCGCAATGGTGGATGGCAAACGACTAACAAAGGCCTCGTAGGGGCAGCATCTCCCGATAGGTGTTGGTCCGCTAAGTAACGAGAAAGAGCCACTGCAGCCGAAAACCTAGCAGCTCTGTTAGTAAGCCCTACTCCCACCTCCTCGTGGTGCCATCTGGTGATTTCTTCGGAAATTGCTAACGGGAGAGGACGAATGGCGAGCTTCCTGCGCCAAAAAACAGGATAAGTGTCGGTTGGTCTGTGGCCCAGCGAGCCGCAACCGTAAAAACTTTTACTGCTCCGAAACGAAAACCAACGCCTCGGATACGGACGGATAATTTGATGACGACCTTTGGCTATCGAACACGGACAACGATCGGATTCTGGAACGTTAAGACCCTCCTGGACTCACTCAAGGAAGGGCCTTATAACGCCAGATTCCTCCAATTGGAGCGCGAATTCGCACGGTATAAAATCGACATCTTAGGGCTGAGCGAGATAAGATGGTACGATGCTGGGGAATACATCTCCCCAACAAAAAGCACTGTCATGCTCTACTCTGGTAAACCAGCTGGAAGTGCACGGAGTTCTGGCGTAGGACTCATGCTAACTCCAGCAGCACGTAGTAGCCTCATATCCTGGAAACCCCATAGTGACCGGATATTGACGGCTAGGTTCCAGAGTAGAGTTAGAAAAATTACCATCATACAGTGTTATGCTCCGACACTAGACGCGACTGAGGATGAAAAGGATAATTTTTATAGCCACTTAGGTGCCGCCTACAACCAAACGCCTAATGGGGACATCGTAACGGTAATGGGAGATCTCAATGCCAAGGTGGGTAGCGACAACACCATGCTTAAGCACGTGATGGGAGTTCACGGCGTGGGAGACCGTAATGACAATGGTGAGCGGTTTGTGGACTTCTGCAATACCAACCGCCTAGTCATCGGAGGTACGCTGTTTAAGCATAACACCTGCCACAAAATCAGTTGGGTCTCTACTGATAGGCAACGAACATCCAACCAGATCGACCACATTGCGATCAGTCGCCGCTTTAGAAATTGTTTCCTGGACGTCCGAAACAGACGTGGAGCTGACGTCGGACTAGAACGAGATCACCATCTTATGGTAGCTCATTTACGCCTTCGTACTGCATCCGTCAACAGCAACCGCTCAAACCTACTTAACATCACCAGGTTTAATATCGACAGGCTCAAGGTTCCCCAAGTGCGCCAACAGTTCAGGGACCATCTTGCCTTAGAAGCAGAAGCAATCAGCAGCATAGAGAACATGGATGACCACTGGAGTGCTGTGAAAAATGGTTTTGCGACTGGGGCACGCACGTATGTCGGTAAAAAGCAGAAACACCACCGCACATGGCTTTCTACAGACACCTGGAGACGGATCGATGAGCGTACAGCAATCAAGGCTCGGATTGCAGCGGCCTCAGCAGTAGAGAGAACCGAGCTTGAAGCCCAATACCGTGCGAAGAAGAAAGAAGTGCAGCGTAGTGTGAGACGTGACAAACGTCAATATATCAACTCACTGGCCTCAAGGGCTGAAGAAGCAGCGAGTAGGTGCGACAGTAGGACTGTGTATAGCATCACTAAGGAGCTCATCGGTGGTCGAAACTCCAAACAACATCCAGTGAAAAGTCTAGACGGTAACCTTCTGATTTCGGATGAGGATCAGCTCACTAGATGGAGAAAACATTTTGCTACAGTGCTAAATCACATAGACGATGGCGGTATGATCTCGAATTCGAATGAGCAGTTCGAAGCAACAAACTCCCGAATTCGCACCGCACCTCCCAGTAAAACCGAGATAATAATACGGAGAGCTTGGGATAGTGAACAATTTCCACAGGAGTGGAAAAGGGGGATGATCATTAAACTTCCAAAGAAGGGAAACTTGATGGATTGCGGTAACTGGAGAGGTATATGCGTTCTTCCAGCCGTGGCTAAAATAATAGCTAAAATAATTCTAGAACGAATTAAAGAGCATTTAGATTCAACTCTCGATGTCGAACAGGCAGGCTTTCGCGCTGGATCCTCCTGCATTGACCACATAAACACCTTGCGGATCATTATCGAGCAATGCGTTGAGTATAGGTCTCCGCTACATTTAATGTTTATCGACTTCGAGAAAGCTTTCGACAGATTGAATCGAGATGCTATCTGGTTGGCCTTGCGCAGGAGAGGCATCCCAGAAAAACTTATAGCTATTATCAAGGCTACATACGAGGGCGGTAAGTGTCACGTCGTGCACAATGGTAAGGTGTCGGAGGATTTTGAAGTCCAAAGTGGAGTACGTCAAGGGTGCATACTGTCACCACTATTGTTTTTGGTGGTTATCAGCGATGTACTCCGTGCAGCATTGACGGAAGGCAGCTATGGAATTCGTTGGACTATGACATCTTACCTTAAACACCTAGATTACGCTGACGATGTTTGTCTACTTTCACATCGGATAATGGATCTTCATCTGATGGCCCAAAATCTAGAAGCTGAGGCAAACAAAGTGGGGCTAAAAGTAAACACAGCCAAAACAAAAGCCCTGAGCACTTCTTCTAACAACCGCGCTCAACTTAACATTACCGGACAGGAAGTCGAGAAAGTTGATAACTTTCTTTATTTAGGAAGTGTGGTCTCGGCTAATCGCGGTGGCACCGAACTGGATGTGTGCAGGAGAATCGGGAAGGCTAAAGCTGCGTTCGAAATGCTATCTAAAATCTGGAGAAGCAATGTTATCAGCTTAAGAACCAAGCTGCGACTGTTCCGCTCCAACGTAGAATCAGTGCTGCTTTATGGGTGCAGTATTTGGAAGGTGGACACCATTAACACACGCAGGCTGCAAGTCTTTGTAAACAAATGCTTAAGAATCATCTTGAGGATTTTTTGGCCGAACCGCATCTCTAACGAACAGCTTTATCTGAGAACGGGCCAAGAATCTATAAGCATTACTAAACGAAGAAGAAAGTGGCAATGGATTGGACACACCCTACGGCGCGAAGACAACTCCATTGCGAAATACGCCATGCAGTGGAATCCACTCACCCAGGCAGGCAGAATAGCGGGACGCCCTAGGCAAACGTGGCACAGAACAGTTGAGGAGGAATCGAGCTCTTTAGGAATGAGTTGGAGGCAGCTCAAACGCGTTGCAGAACTTCGAACACGATGGCGCGCATGCGTGGTTGACGCCCTATGCCCCCCGAGGGGTTAAAGGATCTAAGTAAGTAAGTAACGGTACCGCCGTACCGATTCACTTGAAGAGGCTCGAAGAACCAAAGATAATCATCCCAGCCAGTCTCTCCCACCCTTCTCCCTCCCCCTGCCTCATCTCTCCCCCTAAACTGGATCGAAGTATCAACCGTACCCTGCCGAGGGAAGCCCAGGATTAACAATAATATAATAGCTCAGTCGCGAACGGATCTGGATCAGTTTGCTTGTCTACACAATATGGAGTTTTGTGTGAATGGACTATCCCTTCCTTAGCTACTCGTGGGACAAAAATTTCTACGGTAAACAAGAAATGAGACCTAGTGGCCTGACCTCAACAAAAAAAATCCTGCGTCCGTGCAACCGAAATTACTAATAAGTTTAACCAAGTGATAAAGTTGAACCTTCTACGGCACTTCGCGACCCGCGCGCAACACCACACCACTACTCGTAGCTAACGCCAACCCTCCACCCGTGCACTTGCAACTCCACCAATTCATGTGTCAGTCGTTTTCTCGAAAGAATCGCTCCCATGCTAACGACGCATAGAGTCCATCGGTTTGCCAAACCAAGTTGCGAGCCAGTTCGCAATTTCGACAGGAGCTGCGCTCAAATGGAGTAGATCCGCAGATAACGCCTCAAAGACGACAACGAGCTTACGAATTCCAAGCTGTTCTCCAAGATGGTCAAGGACAATTTCCTCGTTGCGATAGTGGCCATGTCCTTCGATGAGGAGAGGATCTCCTACGATAAGTGGAGGCTCATTGAAGGCGGAGTGATGAACTGCATTTACAAGCGATTCACCACACATTCCAACTCTCCACCTACATTTAAGGACGCTGACTGGAATCAAGGCTACGTCAGGCTAATCGCCCGTGGCGAACAAAATTCGGTCAAGATAATATTATTTTTAATTAAGGTTCTGGCAATTGTATAGCTATTAATTTATTTTTTTATATTCCTTGTGCTCAAATTAACAACTAAAAATATTGGTTAATGCTTTGTGCAAGTTTAGTAGAAGCCTATTAGGTTAATTTATCAGGCGTTAGCTGAGGTAGGCTTATCAGGAAGAATTGCCTTTGGATTAAGCGATAGAAGCCTAGATAACACCCAGTAAAAGAATGTTGGATATGTCTAAGGAATCAGTCAGTGAGGCTCGCGGAATTCGAAGAAGAGGCCAACAATAGTGCCATGGAAGACTTACACGATGAACTCCAGAATTACAGAATTTGTGAAAGAGATTCTTTAGATTCTTAAAATCTATAAACTGTCTTTCGGGAAATGCAAAATCTCACTGGGGAAAGAGCAACGACGTTCCTGGAGACTCTTCTGCGACAGCATTAAAGAGTCATCGGAAGCTTCCAGGTTGCGGAAAATCCTCTCTAAAAGCCCTTCTATACCCAGCCACCTTTTGCATCCGGATGGTCACTGGACCTCGTCTGCTGAGGAATCCATTGACATCTTACTGAATACTCACTTTCCTGGTTGCTGTCTCGCAAGTGGTAAATACTCCCTTCAACCTTGCAGCAACTCCTTAGTCTTGGTAACTACAGAAAAGATCCGATGGGCCATGCGCAGTTTCAAACCCTTCAAGTCCCCAGGACCTGACGGTATTATTCCAGCTGAAATTCAGCAATGCGAGGACATTGTGCTTTCATGACTCAAAGTCATCTTGTCGGGCTGTCTAAATCTGGTCTATATTTCCAAACTTTGGACCGAGGTTGAAGTTATCTTCATACCTAAGGCAGGAAAGAGCTCGCACGTGGAACCAACGGATCTCCGACCTATCAGTCTATCGTCCTTTCTGCTTAAAACTTTAGAAAGGTTAATTGATATCCATCTTCCAAAAAGTATTAGCCCAGCTTTGTTCTCGTCGTCCCAATATGCGTACTGCAAAGGCAAATCGGTTGAGACAGCCTTATATTCGCTTGTGCGCATCACTGAAAAATCGTTGAGCATCAAAGAATACACCATAACGGCTTTCCTTGACATTGAGGGAGCTATTAACAATGTCAAATTAAAGGTGATTACCAATGCACTTGCAAATCTGAAAGTGAACACTTCGCTCGGAGTGTTGATCAATCAATTGCTAACATGCATGATTATTAACACACAGCTGGGCGGTACACTCCAAGGTGGAGTCTTGTCACCTCTTCTGTGGAACCTGGTAGTAAATGAGCTACTGGTGGGCCTGGATACGTTAGGTTGTAGAGTGATCGCCTCTGCTGATGACATTGCTATTGCTGCCTCCGGTAAACACCCAGACACTCTCAGGGAAATCCTCCAATATGCTCTCCTTTGGCTCACCAGATGGGCCTCCAAATGTGGACTGGGGGTTAATCCCCATAAATCTTAACTCGTTCTCTTCACGAGGAAATATAAAGTTCCCCTCATAGACCCTCCTATGATAAATGGCTCCAGATCAAAAAAGCCAATCTACTAGAACGCGTCAAGAAAGCCAATGTAGCTCTCTATTCTTCTAAAAAGGCTATAGGTAGGAGCTGGGGTTTGAAACCTCAAATCACTCATTGGCTGTACGTATCCGTTATCAGGCCCATACTACTCTATGTCGTGATCGTATGGTAGCCTGCTCTTGGCAGGGCTGTCCACCTCACTCAACTTGCTAAGATGCAAAGATCTGCATGCATTTGCATCAGTGGTGCACTGAGATTTACGCCCTCTGCGGCACTGGACATCATGTATAAACTGCTGCCTTCAGATATTTTTGCAAACAGATGGCTGTCTGTGCGGCCATCCGCCTAAAAGCCTCCTCTCAGTGGTATAGCTATCGCTTTGGCCACTCCTCGATCCTTGATCTTCTCAACTTCAAACACGAGAACACACCCCGCCGATGGGATACTTCACCCTCTGTCGATGGTTGTTCGGTTAGGTACATTCCAGGAAACTGCAGGGCTGACGAGCTCGCCAGACAGGGTACCACTCTAAGGATTCTGCCTGACAGGCAGGCCCTGGGTATGCCCCTCGCTACTTGTAAGTATCTACTAAAGCTGAACGCTATTTGCACGACCAACCTCTGATGGGAAAACGTGCCACATTTCGACACAGATCTGGCCTCAGCTGCGTTGTCTTATAGGCCAACATGCCAAAAGACTTGGCATCTTTAGTACTGACTTCTGCAGGAATGCTCCATCCCCTTCCCCTTCCTTGAAGACCTCGGCGATCTGCCGTCCTTAGACCTCATGGGCATCCATCGATTTATCAGAAGCTCTGGTTGGTTTTGTTAGTCCCTGAGTGGCCGAATGATTGATCCATGGTATCACAAAGGACCTTCACTGGTCTAAATGTGTCTGCATTCTCGTGTGGACAGCCAACCTAACCTAACCTAACCTAAAATCTAAAAAATAAAGTTCGGAGAGTTCAGTTCGTTCGAAATTCAGTTTTAAGAAGAAAGGGTTAATTATATACTTTTGAGAACCAGATAGGATCTTTGTTTAATGGATAAAGCAAATACATTTAGTTAATAAGTTAGTTCAATGCCAACTCAAGTCCGTACAAATTTTAAATAAATGTCGAAGTGAATATGGAATAAATGCATCATCTACAGTGACTGTTTCAAAGCGGTTTTAAAGATATCACACAAAAAAAAAAAAGTAAATAAATATTTGGCGCAACAGCTCTTGAAAGTGCCAGGGCCTAGCTTCTCGCAACCACTCATGCTGTGTGCGTTATATTTTTCACACGAATGGAAGGGACCTACAGTTTAGTGCCGTATCCGAACGGCGATTTGAGAAGCTTTTTCGAGACAACAATACTCTCGGATGTTTGTCAGACGCTCGCGAGAGGTGGGATCGTGAAAAACTTTTTGGTGTTTTCTGGGATTCGAATTTGGAACCTCATGCGTAGTGATCCGACACACTAACCGCTTACGCCACGGCGCCCACAATATCACACTGGACATTTTTCTGTGAAAGACAAACCTCGTGAAGGTCTAATTACTTAAATAAAATCATACCAGGTGATGAATATGGTTCTGTTAGTACGACCCGGAAGTCAAACAGCAACCCATGGTATGGAGCCCTGAAGGTGCCAATTCTCCTATTAAGGCAAGTCAATAAAAATCGCCAACTAATATGACGATTTCGATTTACTTCACTGGTTCATCATACTGTAACTGCCAATTAGAATAGTGGAACTCGTTTATCAAAAGTTTAAAAAAAAATTGTACTACTATTTTCACCACGGCGCGTGAGGTTCTAAGTTCGAATCGCAGAAAACACCAAAAAGTTTTTTCGCGGTCCCACCTCTCGCGAACTTCTGACAAACATCCGAGAGTATTGTTGTCTCGAAAAAGCGAAAAGTGAAAAATATAACGCACATAACATAAGCGGTTGCGAGAAGCCAGGCCCTGGCACTTAAAGAGCTGTTGCGCCAATTATTTATTTATTTTTATTTGCACCACGACAACGCACCTTATTGACCGGATCTAGCGCCTTATAATTTCTGGTTCTTCTGAAAAGAAAAAAAAAATTTTGAATTGAATTGAATGAATCTGCGTTTTAAATGAGAAGATAATAAAAGCAATCAATGCCGGTATTGAAACTCTACAAAAACACGATTTTGAGAAATATTTTGAAAGGTAACTCTACCGTTTCAAAAAATTAATAGAATTAATGGCGGTGATGTTGAAAAAATAATAATTTATAAAGATCAAAGATTTTCAGTTAGGCAAAAGATTTTCGTGAACTTGGCACACTTTCGTTAGTCCCCTCGTATGTACTACGAAGTAGTCTGATCTTAGATTTTCTAAAGAAACGTCATCTTTCGAAGTTTTTATCGCTGAATCTAAGTATAAAGATATTACGTCCGATTTTGATATCTTAAGCAGTTTAAGAGATATGACATATTCTATGTTAAGATTGGATTGCATTTTTTGTCAACCAACCTGAAGGGTTAACCCGCAAAACTTTATAGTGAATAAACAAAAATTCATCAAAACCGGACGAATAAATCAGAAGTTATAGAAAAGCGGAATGGAAACAATCTGGTTGTGAAAACTCATGACGTAAGTATTACTGCTTATATGTAGCTTAAAGCTCTACTTTTTCAAAACTACCAATAAGCAAAGAGGATGTGAGAAGTCTATTGCATTGAAATTTTTAGAAAACGTTGGGTTTCAAAAATAAAAAGTCATATCAATAGAAAGTCCGTCCTTACTTAAGACGATAGTTCATAGTCAGACATTGTCATCCAGATTCAAGAAGGCATCATATGCATTAACTTATTATTGCATGTGTCTCCAAGCAAAGCGGAGGAGTATAATATTTAAGTACCGATACCGTAAATGATATGGGAAAAAGCTCTAAACTTGGTTTTCGAACAGTACCTAAAAACACGCAGCGTGTACTTTAATCAAAGGGGAAGCACGATTCTCTACTGAGTATTCGCATTTCTGAAAGTTACATAGTTGCACAATGGCAGCCCTTGACTTCTCTATGGCCTTCGAAAGGTTTTTTTTTTGTTTTTTTTTTAATAATTTGCACGTGCATGAGGTGTTAAGACACAGCGTAGGAAAATAAGGAGGAGATAAGAGGAGAAACCGATGCACATTGGTTTTGAATTTTTTTTAGGTTATAATGAGAGGGAAAAATAAGGCTTTCCATATCCATATCCGTGCTGTACAGCTCAGAAAGGAATATCTATATTTCACAGCACGTCCGAAAAAAGGCTTGAGGGTGAACTGATGAGCATTCAGGGCGTGACGAGTATTGCTAGAGAATTGTTGAAGGGGCGGAACGCAACTGGAGCACTGTTTGTAAAAAAAGCGATAAAATAAAGAGAGACAGGGAACTTTTCATCGGTGTTCAAGCGAGTCTATCGATCCTGCAATGCTTCTGTCCTCTATTCGTTTTAGCGCACGGTTTTGAATCTGATCTAGTAGGTGCTACGTGGCTTAAGGTGCACCGGACCAGACATGGGCGTTATGCACGAGCTAGGGTGGATGTATGCCTTATACGCGCCAGATCAGAGGGGGTAAAATCTTTCCTACACAGTTTGAAGAATCCTTAACACTTCGCAGCGTTCGAGGCAGCCTCAATATGTAGTTCGAACGTAAGTAGGTTGCGGTTAACGCACATACCGAAAATGGAAGTTCATTCGGTTTTGGATATGCAAGTGCCATTCATTGATAATGGTTGGGGGTTTAAGTTTCGCTTGTGCTACAGAAGACAGCATTGAGTTTTCGAAGCATTCAATTCCACTCGATTCTTTGTAACCCATTTAATTATGCTATCAAAATCAGAATTAAATGAGCGAAACATACCCTGCAGCTCCAGTTCCAAAGCCGAAGAGCAGGGACCTGAATCTGGGAACGAATATGAGAAGTTGAGAGTGCTGTCGTCAGCAAAGGAGTGTATTGGATTAGAAGTAGCAGACAACAGATCATTACTAAAAATAAGAAAAAGAGTCAGAGACAAAATGGAGCCTTGGAAACCACTAGCATTTATATGGTGGATTGCAGACTTGAAATCATCCATTGAAGAAGAGATTCATTTAGTGCCTAGACCTAGCTTCTCGTAACCACTCGTGTTGTGTGCGATATATTTTTTGCATGAATTGACGGGACCTACAGTTTTGTGTCGTATCCGAAGGACAATTTTTGTTCTTTGAGAAGCTTTCTCGTGACAAAATACTCTCGGATGTTTGTTGAACGTTCGCGAGAGCGGGAGCCATGAAAAAACTTTTTGGTGTTTTCTGGGATTCTTACGAAAAGTGTGACCGGTGGCAATAAGTTCCAAGCAGAGGCAGCAAGGACAACTCCACTTACTCTCTTTGCGAATATTTAGGCTTCATCTCCTCTTCGAAGAATACTTATTCAATGACATTGACGAATCTGAGCTAAGAATGATCCATTCATTCAATCTTAAATCCATTTTGCTCTCTGGCTAGCTGACCCCTCTTCACATTTTTTTTTTTCCTTTTCTCATTTTAAGTCTTTTATCCAATAATGGTAACCAAAATTAATTCACATAGCGTGAGCAGCACGACCACCCAGAAATCTTAATCTACCGTGAGTCTACAAGCAAACGCAGCAATTTCCATTAAGTCGATAATGGTTCTATCCCACACCCCTTTCGGCAAAGCTCTACAAATCGCTGAAATTATTATTGCCATAAGCTCATTTTGGACTAAAACCAACATCCCCGATGCTATTCAATAACGTTCTAGTTGTGAGGTTTTTTGATGGATATGCTGGTATACTTAATCCATCGACAATTTATGTACATCGCGCAACCCAGGTGTTTTCCCCAAAATCCGCGTCTAAAACTTTGTCGATTGTGTCGCCTTAACGATGCCAACATTCTGTACACGAATATATTCAAAAACTCTTCACATCCCTTAAAAGATAAAATTTAAAGTCCCACGCTTTATCATCCCATCTAATCCAGTGAAGAATAGGTAACAGTGACTAAGCTTGTTCTACTTTTTCGAACATTGTCGTCGCCATTAAAATAGTTTCATTGAAATATATATACTCCCCTATTCGAGGAAAGTTTTCCTCCTTCCCCATCTAGAGCCCTAAGAAGCTACAAAGAAGAAAAAGATAAAAACATTCAACATAAACTATTCCAACAATCGTTCCCACGACCCCCAGCAACCATTTTTATGGTTTTCCCAAAGAAGAAAGGGAGAAACCCCTACACAAATCTCACGCCAAAGTGATAAACAGCGCACCATCATGGAATATCAAAAATCAATGTCACTCTGCCGCTCTATTCCCTCTCAATCGTTGCGCTCATTCGGTCGCCCCATTCAACGGATACGGAATCGTCAGAGATGTGGCTCGACAAGGACGAAGACGCGCAAACAAATCCTGAGAAAGCAACTTTCCACCATCACACACAAACCACCCGCCGCCACAATACAATAGAATAGAAGGCGGCGAACTTATTGATGCGGAACACGACGTGGCGTCACGTACGAAAGCAATCCTGCATTATGCCAGGATGCCAAAGGACATCGACGTAAATATTATGTGTTTTGCTTGCGCCTTGTTTTTATGGAATTTTTTAATATTTCAACTGCCCGGAGGTGGGCCTCTCTCACTCTCTCTAGTAATAAATTTGCATTTCTTCCCTAGCTCCCTTTTGGGTGAATGGTGTCCTTCCTCGGAATGCTAATCGCAGAAGCACTCCACTCATCTGACAGGTCCGCTCTGGATAATTAATAAATCCAAACGCTTGACCCCCAACATGCGGCAATGAATTAACTCAGCCTGTTCGACCCGCGCGAGTGAGTGGAATTCATAATGCGGTGACGAAAAACTGCCAGGACAATCCGTTAAGGTGGGCCTGCAGAGCCTACGCCAAATCTGAATTTCATTCACAACCAACGAGCATTGCTGGCACCATTTGCTTACACATTTAATTCGTCCCAGTACGAGAATTAGTCTTCCTGCAAGCCGCAAAGTGGCTGAGTGCTTACTGCTTCCCGGGCCATCCCACCCGCACCCGACTCCGGTATTTATTGCGTACATAACCTTTAGCACACATAAGCCCATGTGCCGTACATACGCTTAGCATTACGATAATTAGATACTACATGGGCTTAACAAGGACGAACGTGTGTGCGAGGATAATGTGATGGAGGACGGTCGGAGAGACGATTCGGAGGGCTACAAGGATTACAGTAATTATATTTAAATAACAGCAAGGACTCCTCCATTGGAGGGAGTGTGCCTGTGCACACATACACCGACTTTTTCACTGATTTGACGCAATTATAATTATGAACTGAGAGATTGCGAATGCTTGCCGGGTGAATGGCGATGGCAGGCGGGTGGAGAGCAGGACTCCGGGTGCACACAGTCATACAATGCGTAAGCGTTTCATGATTATTTCTGAAATTTTATCGCAAGCGGTTGTGTCATGCCAAGCGAACATTTGTTTTGTGTGCGTTTTCCAAGTGATAAGGATACGGATAAGGATAAGGCACCCCGTACCACTGTCTTGGTAACAGCCGTGGTTGTATTTTACACCCAATGAATTGGTTACACGGTGTTGGAATGTAAGATTATGCGAACGCAATTTCTGGGGGATTGCTGCGGGTTGGCTTATTAAAGTGGAACGATCCGCCGACAGGACTTTATAACTTGTGTGAATGAAACACGCATGGCAGCCTCTGTCTCTTATACAACAGGTCCTTGAAGGGGGAAATTACCTATCCCCTTTAAGGTTGCTCGTTCGCAAATGACAAATGATTGTCTTTTAAGGACTTGATGGATGAACATTTTTGTTTTCAATCACTGACACGGAAAAGTCCGTGAATTTAGTCCTCATTTGGGAAATGGTGGGTGGATCACAAGCACACTCAAAAAGATGAAGATATACTAGCAGAGCTAAGTTAAATGAGATTTATATTTGCTTAACATTTACGTACATCTATGCATTAGTTTCGTAGAAATTTCCTTCAGATAGCAGGATCTTTGTGGAATCCTAAGCTAAGCTTCGGTATAACCCCTAAGAGAGTGTGACAATTACAACTAGGTACACCTAAGTATGATTTTAAAACATGGATTTTACATGTCAAACTTTCCTCTAAATCTAGGTCCTCCATGAATTTTACTTACGAGTACGTACGAGTAGCATCCTTTCACTAAAGGTAAGATTTAAAAAAACAAAAAAAGCGATATGTTTTGGAGAGACATGGCTTAGATTTGCTTTGAAAGGATGTGTGATATCACAACGTATCTTTTCCAATCTGAGATCTTAAGTTTCTTGCCCGAATTTGTCATTTACGGGAATGGTGTCAATGTCCCAGCGTTCAGTGACCCCTCCAGTTAGTTTACATATGGAAGCTTTGTTAAAGAGGAGGCTTTTGCAATCATAGAGGTCTGCGATGATAAGTCACGGTGCACTTCTCACTGCTTGCGTGTACTAAGGCCAGTTAGCGTCCACATTTTGATGGCTCTATACATGCAGGTTTCTTCTTTTGTTGCAGTTGACCGAACTGGCGAAACCACTTTATGCTTTTCCATTCTCTTTTCAATAAGTCGTTTGGAAGTGTCCTTGAAGTTGGTTGGAGATTGATTGCATCCATGTCAAGAATGGATAATTTATTAACCTCTGGCGTTCTGCAAAGAGACCATATTTTCATTCCCGTAACACATCATGGGCTTCGGTCTAACTTCTAGGACAGAGATTTGTCCTAGAAAAAAGCTGCAGCGGTGCATATGTGAGAAACTATTAATGGACTATTTAGAAAATACGGTACTGCTCTACGTAGGTTAGGTTAGGTTAGATTGGCTGTCTGCACGACGATGCAGACACACTTAGACCAGTAAAAGTCCATTGTGATGCCAAGGATCTACCATTAGACCACTCAGGGATCAATAAAACCAGCCGGGGCTTTTGATGAAGCCATAAATGCTCATGACGCCTAAGGACGCCAAATCGCTGAGGTCACCAAGGAAGGGAGTCCCTAGAGGGAGCATTCATTTACGTAATAGAGCAGGACATGTGCATAGGAGGTGCACATATTCCTTGTCCCTACAGCTCCTGCAGAAGTCATTAGAAAACAGGTCAAATCTTTTGGCATGTTGGCCTAATAGACAGTGTCCAGTGATG
The DNA here is from genome assembly GCA_945910035.1 of Brachypalpus laphriformis. NCBI lineage: Eukaryota > Metazoa > Arthropoda > Insecta > Diptera > Syrphidae > Brachypalpus > Brachypalpus laphriformis. Next base: position 289,217,875 of record OX246754.1, read on the forward strand.
ACACCGATAATGCAGTTGATCTGTAATCGCTTTAGTTTAACCAACTCGGCACTACATTTCTGATCCAGCTTAGGCCAGATCTGCCTCGAAATGCGAGGGGCATACCAAGGGCTTGCCTATCTGGCAGAATCCTTGGAGTAGTGCCCTGTCTGGTGAGCTCGTCCGCCCTACAGTTTCCTGGAATGTCTCTGTGGCCTGGCACTCAGCATAGGTAAATGTTGAACTGCTCTGTCATCTCCGCAAGTGAGAAACGGCAGTCTAAGATGGCCTTTGAAGTGAAAGAGCATGATCCCAGGAACTTGATTGCGGCTTGACTGTCAGTAAAAATACTAATATCCCTGACAGATAGTACATTACAATTAAGCCAGGACAGGGCTTCCCTAATCGCCATGACGTCCGCCTAAAAAACGCTACAATGATCAGGGAGGCGAAGCGAGATGCTCAGGTTGAGCTTTTCGGAGAAACCACCACAACGCACCCCACCTTCGGTCTTAGAGCCGTCTGTATAGAAGTAATCCGAACTATCATCATAAGGAGGAGAGTTGTCCCATTCCTCCCATTCAGGGATACTCGTGCGGAAAATTCGGTCAAATCTCGGTTTCGGCGGGATGTAGTCCGTGTTATGGTGGGTGAAGTTGAGAAGATCAAGGACTGAGGACAATGTGATAACTAGACAACTGAGAGGAGGGTTTTAGACGGATTGCAGCAATCTGTCTGCCAAAGATGTCTAGGGGTAGTAGGTTAAACAAAATGTTCAATGCCGCAGCGGGAGTAGTTCTTAGTGCACCACTGATGCAAATGCATGCAGATCTTTGCACTTTAGCTAGCTGAGAGAGGTGGACAACCCTATCAAGAGCATGCCCCCAAACGATCACGCCATAGAGTAGTTTAGGCCTGATAATGGACACGTAAAGCCAGCGAATGATTTCGGGTTTGATACTCCAGTTCCTACCTATAGCTTTTTTACAGGAATAGAAAGCTACATTAGCTTTCCATATGCGTTCAAGTAAATTGGCTTTCCAGTTCAGTTTTCTGGGCAGAATAAGACCCAGGTATTTTGCATTAACAGAGAAGGTGAGACTGGTGAGATTAATCATAGGAGGGTCTACGAGGGGAACTTTATATTTCCTTGTAAAGAGAACGAGTTATGTTTTATGAGGGTTAACCCCCAGCGCTCATTTTGAGGCCCATCTAGTGAGCCGAGCAGCGTACTGCTGTTCAACGTAACAGAGGATAGAATAGAACAGTGCAACATCACAGGCGGCGTTCGGTAAGGATTCGTATACGCTACTGTGAAACCTAATGTATGATGACATCCTCAGACTTTGAATCTCGAGGGCTGCGAAGTTAAACCGACGACATAGTAATCGTTGTAGTGATCAAAGCGGAGAGGAGTTGGAGTATAACTGCAATGAAGCAATCGGGATGGTTTGACGCTGGCTAGTACGCATGGGCCCTCAACTTGCAGAAAAAACTGCTTGTCAGTAGCAGGTGAGTCATGAAGACTGTAATAGTAACCGTGAGTGATCACGTTGCAGTTTCCAAACCAGAGTTGAAGTACCTTGGCATTGCCGTATATGCTTTAAGCTAACTTTTAAGCAACATCTGTAATATGCACCTGAGAAGGCAGCAAAGGCAGCGTTTTCCCTGGTAAGGATCATGCCAAAGACATGAAGAATGTTCTTAGCAAGTGTTGTGGCATTTTTTCTCAGTTTCGGCTTAAAAAGAATCCCACCATCTGACGCAAAAAAAAAAATGCAAATACGAACATAATCCCCATTACCCAAGTTGCACAGAAACCATCGAAGATGCAGAACACGAGTATGTCATAATTCACTGTATAAACTACTGAACCAAGAAGCAATTACTGAAGAGGTTTTTACCCCGAAAGATAGAATCAGATAGAGCAGAAGTATGCTGATGTGAGCGAGACCAATGACATGAGGCTGGAGACACCCCCAGCTTTAAAACACTTGACGGCAGTACAGTGAGGAAAGAACACAAAGTAGGGAGGTGGGTAATATTACACTGTTACTGAGTACGGGTTCAGTTTCGTTTTTGAAGATTATAGATTTCTTACCCAAGAAAGATGGTTGAAAGTCTGAGTGACTTTTGACTGATAGGAAAAGGTAAACGTACTTACACCACTGTCTGTCTTAGACCCACTATGGAAAGGGACTATGAATTGTAGTAGTAGTAGTAGTAGTAGTAATTGTGATTTTTATTTAACAAAAGTTTGGTTTGTTACAATAATTCACAGTAAATGACATTGGCAATTGCCGTCAGCCGAAAAAAAGAGAGAATTCTAATTCATATTTATAATTAAAAACAAATTTTCCAATAAAATAAAAATACAGTTTTGCTATTGGTTTTATGAATATATCTAAAATGCTTCGTTTAGTACTTGTTGACGATATTTTGATGCAGATCTCATATAGTTGGCTAACAGATTCCAGTCTTGGCCATTTAATTGCGCGATTACCCCATTTTCTGCTAGTGTATTTTTACCCAAGTAGACTCGCCTAATCTCCTTTAATACGGGACATATTCCAATAAAGTGGAGAACGTCTTCTTTCGCACCAAGGTTGCATATAGTGCATTCCTCATTCCCATCGGTTACGTAGGGTATAAAGTTTAGTCGAAGAAGTTCGCCTCTGGCTTTGAAGATGGTGGAAATTGTATTTGGGCTGTTGCGATCGTGGAAATAATTTCCCAGATCATGATCGAGTAAAAGATAAGTGATTTTCGTCTCGCTATGCTGCGCTTTCATTCTGAATGCCGCTCGGGTGGAATCTTCAATATTCGTCAACAGCTCCTGTAGGGTACGCTTCCATGTTTCCGTGCTATTTTCCTCTATGGGGAGATTGTATTCTCTGCTTAGCCTAGACCATTCGCCGAAAAATTGCTGTTTTCGGTGTATCAGGTGTTTTGGGATAATATGGGGAAGGCGATGGCGGGGGCGCTCCATAACTTGAATGTAAAGGAAGTGCAACCTTAAGGTAAAGACACATAAAGGTGGTAAGCCTGTTTCTAGATGCAGAATATAATTCGGAGTATTTTCTGGCAATCTGAAAATCTTTTTTTAGAAAGTATCCAAGCAATCCTTCTACTTCCTCATACTGAGAGATAGCCATAACTTGGGCAGCGTAGCACATGATCGATCTCATAGTTGCTTCTAAAATTTTGAATTTGGTGCTTGGCGGTACGTCTTTTTTTCCGAGGATGCCCTTCCAGCTGCAATTCATTGCCCTTTTCGCTTCTTTGAGCTTCTCTCTCAGATGTGTTTTGAACGGCATTTGGGGGGTAATAATTACCCCAAGGTACTTATATTCCTTCACAACTTCGAGTAATTCATTTTGCCAGGTCCATTTTTCCAGCCTTGAATACCGTCCAGTACCATTTCGAAACACCATTATTTTTGATTTATTGGTATTCACTGAGAGATTCCATAACCTGCAATATTGTTGTAGCTTATTAATCATCATTTGTAGCATTGTTGTGGATTCTGCCAGAATGACAATATCATCCGCGTACAACAAAACCTTTATATGAACTCCACCAAACACTAGTCCTCCCGGAAGAAACGTTGTGAGGTCATCCAAAAATATGGAGAAGAGGAGAGGACTCAAGAGACAACACTGTTTTACTCCCATGTGCGACTCAAATCAGTTGGACATTTTGTTTCCATCCCATACTGCGATCTTATTATTTTCATAAAGGCTTTGTATTACTCTAAGCACTTTCGTTGACATTCCTAGGGTACTCAACTTATAGAAAAGAGCGTTCCTATCAAACGCGTATAGTTTTTTTTTTTTGCTCCTATCAAGGTATGCCTGGGCAATGCTTTTTAGTGTAAAGATGTTGTCTACAGTTGAATATCCTTTTCTAAACCCCGCTTGAAATTCACTCAGCAAATTGTTTTCGCGCACCCAATCCGTCAGACGCTCTAGAATAATTCCAGCAAATATTTTTGTTACTGAGTTCATAAAGCATATTCCTCTATAATTATTCGGATCTCTTATGTCTCCTTTCTTAAACAGGGGGAATATTATACTCCTTCTAAAATTATCTGCCACCTCACCCATATCAAAAATATAATTGAAGGCTACCGCAAGTTTTCTGAGGAATTCGTTTGTCGCAAATTTGAAAAATACGTAGGGGATACGATCTTCACCAGGGGCTTTCCTTGTGCTGCGTCTGTGCAGCACTTTGTAGAGTTCTTGGACAGTAATTGTGCGGTCTAGTGAGTCTACTGTTATGTAAGGTAGGGAGTAATTTAGTTGACTTGTGCTACTCAGTGTATTCAGCAACTGCTCGAAGTGATTGGCTAGTGCGGATGTTTCAACTTGAATGCCCCGTGCGAACATCGTACCGTTGAGGGATCGGACCAGCTTTCAAAACGAACGAGTATCTGAAATCCCATCCAAAGCTCTCGCCAGCTGCTACGTGAACCTTCTTTTTTTGTTGATACAGATGCTTTTGTATGCCCTTCTCGCTTCCAGGTACATGCTTTTTGCAACGCTGTTGTCTGTTCTACGAACTAAACGCAGGTAAGCAAATGACTTTTTCCTCGCTGCCATGCACTCCCAGTCGAACCATGCTTCCTTTTTCTTGAATCTTCCTGATGGTTGAGATATACTCGCAGCATTCGAAATGCAGGAAACTAGAACATCTACACCACGGCTAGAGTTGAATTCGCTTTCGTTTATAGCGCTGAGATTGCTGTTCAGTTTTTGTTTATAGCTAAGGGCGTAGCTTTCCTTCCATTGTAATTTTGGTAGCAGCTGCAACTCCGGGACGGTAGATTCTAACGGAATATCCACAGACATCAAAGGTGTCAACGGCAAGTGATCCGAATAAGTGAGCTCCTTTACATTTAAGTCGACCACACACTTCAGCCAACTTCTACGTACGAGACAGTAGTCTATAGTTGAACAGGCTGTACCTCTGAAAAACACTATGAATTGTATGCTTGGCCTCATTCGGATAGACGGAGGAAAAGGTCTTATAAATCTTAAGTAAAGTGTCGGGTGGTCTGCGGTTGTTACACCGCCTAGGTATTTATTTAGGATCTGAGTGTGACCTTCGTACTCGAGCTATAGCTATCACTTGTATCCACAGTCTCATGTAAAACTAGGTCTAGAAGAATACAATTTAATATAGGCTTAAGTCCTGTTCTCATAGACTAGAATGCATGGCAGTTTTTGTATTTACTTCACACCATTGAGGTTTGCGGCTGTACCCTCAGAACGATATTCCATTGGTAAGTAAAGGGTTTTCCAATAGGCACGGGTAGATGTTAAAGATAAATAAAGCAAGTTGTGTGTGAGATAAACGATTTTTTTTTATTTGGAAGGCCTATCAATGACATTATGTGTGAAATATGACATATGTTGACTTTGAGGGCGCAGGTCGCTTGCGACTTATTGGCATAAGCCTGTGACTTATTGGCATAAGTCCCCAGAGTGCTGCAAACATATGTGAGCTCTATGAGTAGCAAAATCCATGCATGGTGAGAGCTTGAATTCGAATGAGTACCCGGCTTATTATTAAGTTCAAGAGGTGAAGAAAGACCGCTACCCCGAAGAAGAAGCTTTTTATGTGACTGAAGAGTTTGCTGAAGTAAAATTACAAGTTTTGCTCTATATTACAATAAAACGCATCATCAAAGCACAAAGCGCCCTACCTTAGCATTTGACATTTTTTGGTACGAATGTCTTATCTCTGCGCCTTTTTCCGCATGGAGCTGTGATGAGCTCAGCACCAAGTCGGTAAAATCAGACTATAGATGATGCAGAATATAGTGACGAGAATTTATTTTCAATTATATTCGTCCTTCTTTAATTGGTTCATGATATTTCTCAAAAAATTTTATGGCAAAACCCAAGGCGAAATTCAACAAGGAACTGTAAGATTTGTTTTTAAAAATGAAAACAAAGAGCTCATCACCAGAAAACAACATCAAATGGAAGATCAAATAAATAATCTAGTGGCAACCAGTTTGATTTTAAATGAAATTCAAGTGCAATGCAAGCATGAGCTATTTTTTACGATGGTAGATGGAAAGTTTGCATTGCTTTGTCACAGATGACTCCTCCCAAAAATCGTGCATTTATGGAGCAACTCCCAAAGAAATGAACAACGACAGTGTCATTAAAAATAGAAAACCAAATGGCGAAATGCACAACTTTGGGATATCTCCTTTGCATTCTTGTATTAGAGCATTCGAATGCCTATTACACATCGCCTACAAGTTTGGCACAAAGAAGTGGTAAGCAAGATCGCAGGAAGAAAAAAGTTTATTTGTGAATAAGGAGAGCTATATTCAAAAACGTTTTCGGGACGAAATGGGACTACTAGTAGACATATCAAAGCAAATAGCAGGTAATACAAACGATGGTGGCACAGCGCACGGATTTTTTAGAAACTTTGAAATAAGCGCAGAAATAAAAGGCCAAAACGTTGATCTGATCCACCATTTTCGAATTTTACTCGAAGCAATACCAAGTAAATATGAAATTGACGCAGACAAGTTTGCAAGTTATGCCAATGAAACCAAAAATACCACCTTGATCAAAAAGTTCTCGGAATTTATTCAGAAAATTAAAAATACAAGTTTATTCATCTAAATCTATATTGTCCCCTTCAAAGTAATCCCCATCGACTGCAACACATTTATGCCAGCGCTTGATCCAATCTTCGAAACATTTTTTATATTCGGTTTTCGGTATGTCCATCAGTGCTTCCTGCGATTTTTCCATTACTTCCTCTAGGCTGCTGAAACGCGTGGGATCGGATTCAGCCTCGCAAATCATGTCTTTTGGGCCGTCAACACGGTCTCTTTTTTGCATGAAATTGAGGTTTTTTGGCACCAACTTTGCTGCTACACGACGGAAACCCAAATCATTAACCAAAATGTCTTGGACGGTTCCATAGGCAATGTTCAAGTCCTCCGCTATCTCTCTGATGGTTAATTTGCGGTTATTGACCAACATTTCTTTTACTTTATCAATGTTTTCGTTGGTTTTCGATGTCGATGGTCTGCCACTGCGTTCATCATCTTCGATTGACTCACGACCACTTTTGAACCGCTCGTGCCACTGGTAAACGACCGTTTTCTTTCGAGAATCGTTGCCGAAACACTTTTCCAACATTTCCAACATTCGCGCATCATTAAATCCGTTTTTTACGCAAAATTTAATACAAGTTCGTTGTTGCAAATTTAAATCCATTTCTAAAATTGTAAAAAATCGCCAACACACACAGAGATAGATGTACTCTTGGCTACGTAACTTTTGCAAATGTCAAGCTATGATGCTAAGATTTAAAGGGGGATTTTATCAACAACAGATGTACCAACTTAACAAAGAAAACAGAACTTAAATCGGAACGATGGAAGCGCCACACGGTTTTTATTCCGGGAACTTTTTGATCAAGGTGGTATTATATTTTCGACATTATGCATGGTACCATATGCCGGCAAGCATACATAATCTTCTCTATTACTCAAAGTATATTATTCAAGCTTGCATACTGCCACTTGGGCAGTCGCCCGATGAAGGCGAAGAAACGAGCAATAAGCAATATGGTGATTGCTACAGAGGCAACAGGCAGCGCTTATTCGGATGCGGATTTGTTATTCGTGGCAGACTTAGGCAAGAAGTTTTTAGCTTCCGACACGTTAGCGAGCGTATTATGACTATCCGGATCAAGGCTAAATTCGCTAACATAAGCCTTATATGTGTTCATGCCCCCACAGAAGAAAAGGACCCAGCCATCAAAGATTATTTCCACGAGCTCCTCGACAAAACATACGAGCAATGTCCTAAATACGACGTCTCTGGTAGGGCAGTCGGTAAGCATAGCCTACACGACACCACGTCTGATAACGGACTAAGGCTAATTGATTTCGCAGTGGAGTGAAATGTTTCCATAGCAAGCATGTGGTTACCTCATCTCAATATTCATAAGCAGACATGACGGTCCAATGATCATGTAACGATCAACCAAGTTGCTCATATTGCGATCGACGCAAGGCATGTCTCCAGTACTCTGAATATCTGGTCCTTCCGAGAGGCCAACATAGACTCGGATCATTACCTTGTTATAGCCCAGGTACGAATGCGGATATCCCAAACTGAGCAATAAAAGAAGAATATCTGTGAGAAAATTAAACGTCGAAAAGTTACAATCAAAAGAAACCGCCAGACTCTTCGCTGAACGCGTATCCCGAAATCTCTCAATCACCCCTATGCCGCCAGCATCAAGTGCCGAAAATCAGTGGCAACGCTGCCAACATGCCATCAGAAATGCAAAATCTCTCATCCAACATAGACGATGATAGCCAACATTTCCGTCCACCTGACCAAAACGAAGTGGGGATAGCAATATCCAAGCTGAAATCAAACAAGGCTGCTGGACCTGACGGCTTACCGACCGAACTTTTCAAGGCAGCTGGTGATGAATTGGTAGAGTGCATACATCAACTCATCTCTAAGATTTGGTCAGACGAGTGTATGGAATGGAATCTCAGCATCGTTTGCCCGATCCACAAGAAAGGAGACCCCCTCAACTGCGGCAACTATAGAGGCATCAGGCTCCTCAACATCGCATATGAGATCTTTTCTGCAATATTGTGTGAACACCTGAAACCTTTCATCAACAGCCTAATTTACTCCTATCAGTGCGGTTTCAGACCAGGAAAGTCCACCATCGATCAAATCATCACACTTCGGCAGATCCTGGAGAAAACCCAAGAAGTACAAGTAGATACTCACCAATCATCTCTTTATCGATTTAAAGGCCGCCTATGACAACATCTATAGAGAAGAGCTTTACAGAGCCATGTCTAGTTTTTACATCCCTGTCAAACTTGTTCGTCTATGCAGGATGACGATGGAGAGCGCTCACTGTTACATCAGTGACCTCACCGAGACCTTTGATGTCAAAAGGGTTGTAGACAAGGTGACGCACTGTCATGTGACTTCTTTAATATTGTAAGCGAACGGATTGTGCGGAACTCACAAGCCAACACCGGAGGCACAATGTATCTGTACAACTGCTTGCATACGCCGACGATATTGACACAGACGAATTGGACAGAATGTCACAATGGGCAGCTATAACTTCGAGGTAGTAAGGGACTTTGTCTACCTTGGCTCTGCTGTAAACTCAAAAAACAAGATCAGCGCAGAAATCAAGCGAAGAATAACTCTTGCCAATCGCTGTTTTTTGGGCTTATAAGGCAATTCAGCAGTAAAGCCCTATCTCGAACAACTAAGGAGACTCTGTGTAGGACATCGACCTAGTCAAAAAAGCCTTCAGTAGTTCTATTGCTTGTTATAAGAGCCTCACATCTCTGCATTTTCCTGCTACCTTACTATACTATCCCAAAGTAGTGGTTTTAGTTTTACCTCAGACTTGCAAATTCGGTGACAATTCGTTCTTTTCGCTGAATTGAGGAGCTACGCATTTTTTATTTTTTTTTTTCTAACGCTAACTAGGACACGTTTCTTCGTAGAGCTGTGCTTCTTGCGCTTCCTGCATGGTAAAACTATTTTGCTTTCCTGGAATTCTCATGTATTTATTGTGTATTACTATTCTTTAGTGGTGGATCAATTTACATGCTCTAATGAATATTTGTATAACTGTCGATATTTGACATCATATAGGTATGGCCTGAGAACCGTTCTGATTCTCAATCGAATGCGCCGCCTAGTTTACTCATGTGGGATTACCTATTCCTTACATGGTTTCTCAAAGGAGTTTATTCTTTGAATGCAGCCCCAAACTCCGCTTAGTCAAATAAACTATCCAGGTCATATGAAATGACTTAGCTTAGACGACATTTTATACAGGAAACTGCAATAAATTCTGGAAAATCATCAATCCCTTTGAATGAAAACACTCAAAACCAGTTTCGTTTATTAAATTTCACATCTGCTTACCAAACCCAGATAGATCCTTGGAGTTCATCTGAAGCTTTCATCAACATCCATGCCAGCCAGTGGATATTTACTTTTAAACTCCACGTGCAGGACCAGGAACCCTTCAAACTAAAAATGTGTATATAAAATCCACTTGCTTACAAGATAAGCTGACTGTTTACGAGCATTAAAACTGAACTGTTGATATCCTTCCAAATGCAATGGACACAGACTACGTGACAGGAAATGTAATTTCCCATTCCAACAGTTAACCTCTGCATAGAGGTGGTACAGTTCACCGGCTGGCTGCTCAGACCTCACCATCGAATGCTAGTTGGGTCTGGTGAATTATTTATCTTCTGTAACCTCTGCATAAGCACACACATCTAAACATAGAGACATATACACGTGTGGGTCCTTTTTGCATGCAAAAAGGATAGCACAGCTATGATTTAATTGACTGATTTACAGGGTAAACCAAGCCGAGTGTCACCCTCTCAAAGTCACTTATTTAATTGTCGATTCACATACAAAGAGGCTGGGATCCTTGCAAGGATTTTCGCTCTATTTTCACTTCTCTACGAAGTTCGTAGTAGGATGTCATTCCTTCCATCATCAGCAGCAGTACAGATGCAAACAGAAATTTAGGTGCGGTATTCGCTGTTGATTGAAGTGTGTCAGATGGAAAATGCTTGGCAAAGTAAAAATTGTCACACATCCTGTAGTTCTTGGAGAAATCTAAAATTTTACGGTTTCAGATAAAATTGTATCTTTCTCAGGGGGGGGTGTGACGGGCGATGTTTTGTGGTGCCATGAAATGAAATTGAGTCGGTTGTTGGTGTTTATTAAAACAAAACGGTGTGTTCGGTGCTTGTAAACAATACCGCTATATCCAGGATGCGATAAGAGCATGTGTACACATGGGACCACTTGACGATGACGATAAGAGGTTATGTTGCTTGCGAAGCATTTTTAGGGTTTTTCTTCGGAGGGAGCATGGTGTTATGGATGTGAAATCAGTCCGAAGGGTATTGTTTTCGGTTATGTGGTGGATTTCAATTTGTTTTGAATGCTTGTGGTTCGTGGAGAGGTTGGGTTTCTATTTTTAATCGATAGTAATTACATACTTTGCGGGAGAAGTCTTTAGCGTAGCTACTTGGCTTTGCCAACTGTATACTCTTATTACTTTATTACTGCTTGTAGTCAAGCGAAACATTTTAAGGTCTTCCCTTGCCTTTAACTTTCTTCCCTCCATACGCCCTTTTTCGGGAATCTTGCTTGGTCTAGTGATAGTGTTTTTAGCCAAAGTCTAGTTCTTGGCAGCGTGGCAATGAATTCAATAAACAGTTTAGTTATCCTTTCGAACGCTTGCACTGTGTAAACGTGTTAAGGGTATTCAAAATGCCTTGAGTGCACGCAAATAAAAAATAATGTTTGAAGTAAAAGTTCCTTAGTGATGTTATACATATGTAGCTCGAATGTTATAACATAGGCAAGACACACGCTAGAGTGTAACATAAAGGCGAACTGAATTGCACGCTCGAGTGTTAAAATACGAACGGAAATTGTATTGTGCAAAACGGAAGTGTGTGCAAGAAAGCAGAGACACACACGCTGGTGGTTAAATTAGCATGTACCATAGACGCATTCATTCCGGTCAGTGGGTTTACTGTAACCATAGCTTTCAATTCGGTGACAGTGTGAAATGTGTTATAAATATAATTCTTCTTCTTCTTCCTTTTATCAGCGAGGTTATGATCCGAAAATAAGGGATCACAACCCCTTGGACTTTACCGCATTTCTACTGATTCGCCTGTGGGGTTCGCCTATTTGACCTCAGAAAATATCGGCAGTTATAAATATAATATATATTACAAATTCTTGGTATTTAGGTTAACAAGTCTATTTGGTTTGGCTGAAGGCCGTCTGCCAGATTGGCATTAAAATATAAATAAATAAATAAAATAAGATAAAAGTACATATGAATATTCTGTCTTTTCTACTATTTCAAATTAGTTAAAAAAAAAAAAAAAATATTTGCGATGATAGCTTGCATTTTAAATGTTTTTTTTTCAACAAAACGGGTTCGATAATGTAGAGCATTTACGGTGTACCTATGTAATAAATCCAACCTCCGTCTCCATTTAGGGGAACCTGGGGACATTTGATTCCTTCTTTCTAATTTGTCAATTATCCCAGAAAGTAAAAGATTGTAAGTAATTGCCTTTTTATTTTAACGATATAATATGCAATTTAATCGTTCATCATATTGTGCAGTTTAATTAAGAAAGTATGTAAGATAAAATATATTTGTTGCCGCTTTTCTAAAATTATCCAAAATAACCAAGCCTTCCCTACTCAGGGAGATTTGGTCCGGGTATATGGTAGACTTGATTATGGAGAGATCAACTCTAGAGTATTGCATAACTGAATAAATAAAACACTATTTATATCCACTTGCTGGGTCTTGTGAGATGTGTGCGGAGGTATAGTGATGAGATGAATTCCATTTTCTTTCGCATAATTTTAATTGCTAAAGTGCCTGTCATGGTTGTCCATTATTATTAAACATTGAGACTCCAAGGAACACTTTCTAAATTTTTTGAGGTGTGTCAAAAAATTTACAAAATTAACGGCAGTCATCCAACCTGAAGGGAACGTGCTCCCATCTGTGCCTGTAGGTGAACAATTCAGCATACGCTCTTCCCAAATTTTTACGTGGGAAAATCATAAAGGGCGGAAGATAGTTCTCTATTGCGTTTATAGCACAGCATGCAGTTACCAGTTTACCGCGCTCGCCTGACGTCATTTTGCCTACTTGTTTCAAGCTCGTAGTAACAACAACTCTTTTGTTTATGGGCTGTAGTTAGTCCAGTCACGTCAATGTTCCATATAGATTCGTCATATGTTAATTTTATTCGCTAATTTGCTTAGAACTGCGAAATACTGTGCTTGTTGAAGCTTGTCGACCTGCTCAAGCAAGCCTCAGGTACGCGCAATGATAACTGGGAGTTTCTTCTCATGAAACCATAAAACCTATTAAAGCTTGTGGTTTCATTTGTCAGCATACTATGCTTCTCCGGTGGTCTATAACTTAATTCGTGCGGTTTTTTTTTTCAAAATTTGAACGTTTATTTAAGAAAAACATGTACAATAGTATTATTGAAAGATTCTGCGAGCTCTTCTTGTGTTTGGCAACAACCTTCATAGAGTAATGCTTCCAGTTCTTCATCTTCAAACTTTTTTGGCTGCCCAGGACGTTCATCGTCTTCCAAGCCAAAATCACCACTTTTAAATCGTGCAAACCACTTTTGGCACGTTCGCTTAGCTAGCGCATGTTCACCATAAACTTCCACCAAACTACGATGACTTTCGGCAGCAGTTCTCTTCATATTAAAGTAATGAAGAAGAACTCCCCGCAAAAACACTTTTTCAGGCACAAAGTTCGACATATTTGAGTGAAAAAAATTATTGTTGTTTACGCTTCAAATGAATGACATATACTGAAATGACGTACAATGACAGTAGCTTTCCAACGCATGTTCCAATGGAATAATAACAATGGAATAATACAAGTTACGCCATCTCTTAGCAAACCGCACGAATTAAGTTATAGACCCAATATATTGCACAGCGTATTCCTAAGCTAGTTTGTGTACAAAATGTGAAGATAAGCCCTGGTGTAACTTACTTGCTTTTTCCAGGTATTATCCAGATCATCCTTTTTTGCTTCCTGATGATTTCGGACATATTTTCAAAGTCGTAACTGAATCCCAAAATGTTTTGCAGTTTGTTTTACTGTTTTTCCTTCTAGGACATCCTTCACAGCATCCATAGTTTGTTAGGATCTACAGGATTGCACAGGCAATGAAATTCACTTATTCTGAGAGACTTTATCCCGGAAAAAAGTCTCCCCTACTATATAAGGATCAAATCTTCCCTTGGGTCTTAATTTCTTTTTGAAAATTTTTCTAATACGCATCGAAATATTTAAAAAAATATAAACCCACGAAGACTTACCCAAATGAAAATGCTTTCGATGACTTTTAGAGATAACTCGTATTAATTCATCAATACCTAGGTTAAAAGGCAAATAAAATACTTATAAAAAAACAACTTGACAACTGCAAAACGAAAACACATCACCACAATACTGCTATCTGCGCGCGACTGCCAAAATGATATTTGTTGTTTCCAACTGACTGACTGTGTTGCCAGTGAGCAGTAAACAAAAAAAGAACTCCCACGAGATAATATCTAGTGATCAAGTCTCCTAAAGGATCAAGTGTCCCCAGGTTCCCCTAGTATGCTCATCGCTTCTTCCAGCTTAAGCAAATGTGTTCCAAAAAGTTAACACGAAATTCCTTTAGAATAGAATGTTCCCCTAATACTTTAAACTCCAAATACAAAACTTTTAAATCTTTATTATTTAACTTATTCATCTTTAAAAATATTCTCTATTTATTTTTTTCTCACATGCATATGAGGCGGTTAAAGTCACAGTGATGTTAGTTATATTTAGTTCATGTTATATCTATATACTCGTATATATTGGGCGCAACAACTCTTCAAGCGCCTATGCAGAGGCCATGTTAAGAACTTGAAATTTGCACCGCTGTAATTTACAACACATCGGATGTTCCTTTTATAATATCTATCAAATTTATGCTACCATCTGTCGACAAAATAGTGACATTTTAACTTACTTCACATTTTCATGCAACAGTTTGGCATGTTTAGTATTATTTCTGGACTTACACCAATGTTTTTTAAATGTCATTTAAAAAGGGCACTTTTTTTTGCTACACATTGCTTTACTATTTTATAAACTTTTCTCTCTAAGAGATATTCGCCCCCAGTCTTTGAAATGTGACAAGCTGCGAATTTTGGTGCAGAAAGTACGAAAACGGACCTATTATCGCATAAGCTATTGGATAAGTTCAGTGCGTAATTTTACTTTTTTGCGCTGTTCAGTAAAACAAATTATTCTTTGAAAGAGTAAGTACAGCGAACACTTATGGATGTTGGTGGCTTATTATATTATCATAAGATTTTGTGATTTGTAAAATAATATTTTAAATAATATATTTTCCTCTTTTTTGAGACACTTTTCCCTTTTCAAATCAAAAAGCGCAAAGCGCTTTTCCCGCAATATGGGAACACTGGTGAAGTGTATCGATTTTATATTCATGGATTTTTTCCAAGATCTGCCGTAGTGTGAATATTTGGTCAATGGTCGACTTTCCCGACCGCACTAATTTTCGTTAAAAAAAACATTTATAACGTAACTGCATACTTTTACTTATTTTATTTTTTCCTCTTTTTGAAGATATGAGGTTTTTTCAAAGATGCCTAGTACTTTTGACTAAAATTGTATTTATAACACATGCTTTTGATTTAAAAAGAACGTTTTATTATTGATGTCTAAGTCTCAAATTCTCAACGTGTTGCTTTCTGAAATAAATCATCAGTCACAAAACAAGCAGAACTGATTACACCCCACGCCCCACGTCATACTCGCAGACCTGCATTGCGATTGATCGGGAAACTACTGACTGCTCAAAATTAGCTTGGGCCAGTAGCGTAACAATCAAGTTCGTAATGAAGTGCTTGCTTTACCTCATAGTGGTGGTCCTCGGCCAACTATACGTATAAAAAATTATACGTGTAGGCTTAAATTGCAAGTGCGGGTTGTCTAGGGTCTTGATTCTAGACTAGGTAACGTGGGTCAGCAAACTGGGTTACTAAAACCAGCTTGCTACAGAAACCGACACTATGCCTAGGATAAGGAATGATCACATGTTGACGACTTTTGGCTATTGTACCCGGACAAAGATAAGTTTCTGGAATGTAAAGACGTTCCTCGACTCGGGAAGCGAAGGTCCTTACAATGCCAGATTCCTTCAATTGGAAAACGAATTCATGCGATATAAACTGGACATTTTGGGGGTAAGTGAAATAAGATAGTTAGAAGCGGGCGAGTACCAGCCCACAGCGCGTAACACTGTACTACTCTATCCTGGAAGACCATCCGGAAGTCCGCGGAGATATGGAGTCGGACTGCTGTTAACAACAACAGCACGCAAGGGCCTAATTTCCTGGCAGCCTCATGTTGATAGGATTATGACGGCCAAATTCCGGACTAGAGTACGACGCGTCACCATCATACAGTGTTATGCCCCAACGAGTAGTTCGTCTGAGGACGAAAAGTAGAGCTTCTACAATCTCTTAAGTGCCGTCTTCAACACAACACCAAACGGAGACATTGTCATAGTGATGGGGGATTTGAATGCCAAGGTAGGCAACGACAACGAAGGGCTCAAACATGTAATCGGGAAGCATGGGCTAGGCAACCGCAATGACAACGGCGAAAGGTTTGTGGATTTCTGCAATGCCAACTGCTTTGTGATAGGTGACACCCTGCTTGCGCTCAAGACCTGCCACAAAGCTGGGTTTCCAACGACAGCCAAGCAACCTTCAACCAAATTGACGATTTTTCCATCAGCCGTCGCTTTAGAAGTAGTCTCCTGGACGTCCGAAGCAGGCGAGGGGCAGATGTGGGGATAGTACGAGATCACCATCTTATGATAGCTACTCTCCAACTACGCACTGCTGCAGTTCGAAGATCCCACGACAACACAAGAATGCCCAGGTTCAACATCGATAGACTTAGTAATCCCTCAGTGCGCCAACAATTAAGGGAACACTTTTCGCAAGGTGTGGAAGCAATCAGCAGCTCTATGCCCGCAACTATCCAAGACCATTGGTGTGCTGTGAAAAATGTTTTTACATCTGGTGCTGAATGAATTGTCGGTCGATCGCAGGGAAGACATTGGGCGTGGCTTTCCGAGGATACCTGGCGACGGATTGACGAACGAAAACAGCTGAAAGCTCGCGTTGCAGCTACCCCAGCAGCAGGGAGAAGCGAGCTAGAGTCCCTATATCGCATGAAGATGAGAGAAGTTCAGCGGAGCGCGTGACGTGACAAGCGCAACTGCATCAACGCGCTGGCTACAGGAGCAGAAGAAGCTGCACGAAGGTGTGACAGCAGTACCGTCTACAGAATAACCAAAGAGCTGACATGTGGTCGCAGCTCCAGCTAACACCCAGTGAAAAGCCTAGACGGCTCCTTGCTCGTTTCGGATGAGGACCAGCTCAAGAGATGGAAGGAGCATTTTTCTATCGTTTTGAACCGCGTATTCGCTAGCGATATGCTCCCAAATCAGACTGAGATGCCCAAGGTGAGAAATACGAATACGCACCACGACTCCTAGTAATAATGAGATCACTTCCGCGATCAAGGCACTCAAAACCAACAAGGCGGTAGGACTTGACGGTATTCCAGCAGAGCTCTTACGAGCAGCGCCCACAACATCGTCTGAGCTCCTGTTTCCACTTATAGAGCGAGATTGAAAAGTTGAAAGCTTTCCTAACGGGTGGAAAAAGGGGATGATCGTCAAGCTTCCTAAGAAAGGAGATTTATTGGAGTTCGGAAACTGGACGGGTATCTGCGTGCTGCCTATTGTAGCTTAGATAAATAGCTAAAATCATCCTGGAGCGAATCAGACAACATCTCGAAGACACACTCGATGCCGAACAAGCAGGTTTCCGATCTGGATCCTCTTGTGCCGACCACATCAACACCCTGCGGATTATCATCGAACAGTGTGTTGAATATCGATCGCCACTCCACCTGTCAACAGGGAGTTTATTTGGCGTGCCTTACGCAGGAGATGTATAGATAAACTAATTGCTATTATAAAAGCTACATATGTCACGTTATGAACAGAGAAAGGTTATCTGAGGAATTTGAGATCCAAGGGGGGTAAGACAAGGCTGTATCCTTTCACCAATACTATTCCTATTGGTGATTAGCGATGTGCTTCATGCAACTTTGTCGACTTGAAACGGAGGAATTCGATGGGCTCTTACGTCTTGACTACGCTGACGAAGTATAATTACTCTCTTACAGAATTATAGACCTTCACCAAATGACAGCAGATGTGGAGAGGGAGGCAGGCGTCGTCGGGCTGAAAATTAATACGGCAAAAACTAAAATTATCAGCCTTGGAACTACCTCATCAGCTCAAATATAATGCATATGGCTGGACAACTGGTAGAGAGAGCAGAGGATTTTCAGTACCTTGGGAGTATTGTCTCGACCGATGGTAGAACCGAACTGGATATAGCCAACAGGATCGTCAAAGCAAAGTCCGCGTTCGGGGTATTGTCCAAAATATGGCGAAGCAATGCAATCAAATTGAACACCAAGATAAGACTGTTGCGCTCCAACCTTGAATCCGCTGTGTTATATGCATGCGGCATGTGGACATTGACCACTACTATCACCAGAGAGCTGCAAACGTTCGTTAATAGGTGTCTGCGCAATATCTTAAGGATTTTCTGGCCCAATCGTATCTCTAACGAACATCTTCACGAGAGACGGGTCAGAAACCAATAGGTACAACCATCGAACGGCGGAAGTGGCAGTGGATTGGTCACACGTTCCGAAAGGGTGACAGTTCCATAGCAAGCCATGCTATGCAATGGAACCCTTTAACTCAGGATGGCAGAAGACCTGGCGGCCCGAGGAGAATATGGCGCAGAACAGTTGAGAAGGAGGGCATAGCAGTTGAAGAAAAGTTGGGGAGAACTCAGACACAATGCCAGAAATCGTACACGATGGCGCGTAGGCGTAGTAGAGATCCTACTGCCCACAAGGGTATACAGAACATAAGTAAGTACACTCGCAGACCAACTACTCGTATACATATTTAGAGTTCTTACCTTCAGAGCTATCCTGCCTGTTTTGTGATCTGATTCCTCGGCTACTTCGCTTTTAAGCTAAAAGCTGCTTGGTGCTCTATGCGTTTACATTCTACATCTCTGTGAGTGTCCGGCCCTTGCTCGTATCAGGCGGCAGATCTTTGGTGCGGATGTGGTGAGTGATGGTACTGTAAGCTCCTCATCACTGAAGTGCTTGCTTGGCTTTCTTAGAAAGTCGAGGAAATTCCAATAAAATGGGTAAATCAGGGTTTGCTCTCTGGTAGTACAATAGACCAGTTGTGTCTGAGTGCTCCAGTTGAGCGCCTCCTATCCCGACAAAAAAAATAATGCGTTTACATAAATATTTAAGCGAAAGAGGATACAAATACAAATAAGAGCATAAACAGCAAGGTTACTTCACATTACAAAACACAAAGATAAAGTCAAACGAAAGCTTACTTCACATTACAAATAACGAAACAAATGTATAAACTGTATTCAATACAAAAGAATATGACAATAATCAAAATAGAATCTAATACAATTAAAAACAGACATATGATGAAGTTGCCGTGGTGATGAGTGGACTGCTAAATATTGTAAGGACCATAGGGTTATTTGAACGCATTCAAGGCCTAAGATGTTATTCAGAGGAGTGGCTTGTTATTTGGCGGGATTCAAGCGCAAAATTGTCAACGAATTTTTCTCGAAAGCACGTTTTTCAAGTCGGTGTTTTGTGTCTTTTAATACGATTTTCTAAAAAATTGCATACATATTTAAGAATTCATTACTAATTTTATTTTCGAAATTCATTTTGTCTCAAAATTTCTACTCGTTGGCCGGTTCTATTATTTTGCATTTGACATGTTTTCGTGTGCATTTATTTCTTCCGTCTGGGTTTCCATCGCGATCTTCATTTTTGCCGTGTTTTTTCACCCAATGGCCGGAGGTACTCGCCTTGTCCGTGACTTGAGTCTCCTGGGTACTACTGGTTGAGCAGGCGCTGGTGCTTGGTAATTTGGTGTGCCGAAGCGTGTAAGGTCTTATGAAGGCGGTAGGTGATCGATTGGCCAGGTAAGCCGTTTGCCCTTGTTGAGATGGCTTATTGGTCGAGGACTATGTCAACCGTGGACTGTAATACTATCTAAAGTGACTGGGATCATCATCAAAACATGACTAAAATACCAGCGGTTAGTTGTCTGTAAGACCGCCGTTAAAACGCCATATTTTAGTGGAAGCCAAAATCCAGCGAAGTGGAAATGCAAGGAAGCAAAATAAGACAACCCCTAGCTTTCATATACTTAATGCACCATACACCTATTTCCTCCCAAATTCCAATTAAAAACGACAATCTATTTAATACCTAAAACTCCGATGTCATTGAGAAAGCAATCTCCAACCAACCACCTTCGTTTCCTTTCTCCTTGAACAAATTGAGAAACAAAGAACTCAACCTAATTACCGCGTACGAAAACGAAATGCCCAAATGGGAAAAAAAGCAAACTTTTCCCTTAACGGTACATTCATGAGGACCCCAAACTTATTTACTGCCTGCGTAAGCATTAAAAATCAACATTCTGCAAATATCCTTTTCCGGTTTTTCGTACATTTCTATTCGGGACTGTGCAAAGAACTGGATCTCTCAGGATGCCTATTTCCTCATCCACCGCCAACGTATCCAATTACCAAAAGGGACACTCGAATGTGTCCGCTTTCAATTTCTTCGCTTTTTTTTTTTTTTGCTTTTGGAACCCCCTCTAGTTCGGTCCACACACACACAGGAAGGGTGATGTTTCCCAGAGTCCAACAGCAGTAGGAGGAGGAATATGTAATTGGATGGAAATAAAGTTAAGTGAAAGAAACAAATTCCATGGTATTATCTGACATTACCATAAAATTCCGTTTCCTTCGTCCATTTTTGTTGTTGAAATTTTTGAGCTGTGTTCATCTGGGACGGGTTCTGGGAGAGAAGAATGCCAATTTATGGTATGCAGATTTTTCACCCCTTTTTTTTCTGTGCCAGTGCCGCCCAGCTTCTTGTGAAATGAAGCGATTTGTTGTCGGTCGAGAGTTCGATGCGACGAGAGGCGAAAGGTCCTTGAAGAGAACCGTAAGGAAATTGGTCATTTTGTCAACTCGCTTGTGTTTTATTTTATTTCTCTTTATGTGCTTTCCTTCTAGCATCATTGTGATTGTTTGAGGATTTTAAGGATTTATGCTTTTTGTTTCAATTACACCACACAAACATACACGCATCGTGACGTCCTGAAATAGAGAACAAGCGAGTTCTCGCGTAAAAAAAAGGGTAATTGAATCCTTTGTTTTTATGTGCCCTCAAACTGTCAGAAGCGAGTGAATAAATGACGCATTATTTTAATCCTCCCCGAGATGAATGATTTCGTGCAATGTGCTCAAGGATTTTGCACGGCTTAACATGGCGTGGGGCGGAGATACAAACAATAAGTCGTTAGATTTTGGTAAGGCATGCAAAACTTTCTTTCTCGGCATTTGCTAACACCAAGGAGGATAATAAACGAAATGATAGGCACTCTCTTGTTTGTTTGTGTTTATTTTTAAGGACGAAGTGGCAGCGGGACCGTTTTTAAATAAACAATTGTTTCCTTCCAGAGTGTGGCATAAATCAAATAAATTTGTGCAAAAACACACGGAAAAGTCTTTTACATTCGACAGAGGGAGAACATAAAAATGAAATATATTTCAGGATTGACGCCTTGAGGTGTTCCGCCCCCGTCATCTTTTGAGATTTTAGTATTATTTTGTTTTTATTTGTTGGATTAAGTTCAGCCTGGGATTTCTTTGTGGGTAAGCGGAGGGGGGAGTTCAAGAGATAAAGTTTTTGTTTTTTTTTTTTATTCAAGCATAAGTCAGTAGCTTTGCCTAGGGAAGTTTTTTCGTGGGAAAATAAGTGTGAGAAGACTGTGAGAGAAATTTTATAGGTCAGTTTAGTGAGTGATATTACGTTGGATTATTAGAAGCATAAAGCGTGGAGTATAAATAAAATTTTAAGGGAATGTAAGAGCGCCAGTTACTAGCCAAAACATATGTAAGTGTAGTTAAGGGCTTATTTGCCAATAACTATATTCGTCACATTTAAGAGATACCATATATAAATTTGTATCAAGTGCGTACTACTCAGTATTTTTTTTATTTGTTAAATTATAATTTTCATTTGTTCCTTAGGTTAGATTCGACGGCTGTCCCAAGCTAAAGCCAATTAATCTATTGGAATGTATGTTAACGTAGACCTTCTCTGGAATGATCGGACTATTGATGCTGCTTAAGTTGGTGTTAGACGCTTCGGATTTCTCAAAAGATGTGAACGTTTTCCCACAGACTTGGGTACAATCTATAAAAGTTGCATTCGTCCAACCCTGACTTGTACTTTAATCGTGTTCTTCGGTAAAATTTAGATTGATCAAAGCTTAATCCTTTCGTTTGAACACTGTCATTGACAAAATTGCAGGGAAACTTGAAGAACGCTACTGCCTTAACATTTGTGTAGAATTTTGATATTCTCAACTGGAAACGATCCGCAAGATTCAACAGGCCTTCATGATCATCACAATGGTATCATCCAACATCCTCGAGGCTAAAAACAGCAAAGTAGTACAAAAAACACAAATGTAATGTTTAAGCCATGCTGTAGAGTGATTGCCTATCCTGATAACATTGCTATTGCTGCCTCTGGCAAGAACCCAGACACCTTCAAGGAATTCCTCCAATATGCTCTCTCTCTGCTCACAAGATAGGGCTCCAAATGTGGACTGGCGGTTAACCCCACAGAACTCGTGTTCTTCGCGAGAAAATATAAAGTTCCTCTTATAGACCCTCCTATGATAAACGGCACCAGTCTCACTTTCACTGTAAATGCAAAATACCTGGGTCTTATTTTGGATAGGGAATTTAACTAGAAAGCCAATCTACTAGAACGCGTCAGAAAAGCCAATTTAGGTCTATTCCTGTAAAAAGGCTATATGTGGGGGCTGGGGTATGAAACCTCATATCACTCTTTAGTTGTACGTGTCCGTTATCATGCCTATCCACTCTATTGCGTTATCGTATAGTGGCCTGCTCTTGACAGGGCTGTCCACCTCACTCAACTAGCTAAGGTGCAAAGATCTGCATGCATTTTTATCGGTGGTGCATTGAGAACTACTCCCTCTGCGGGAGTGGACATTCTGTTCAACCTGCTATCCTTCCATATTTTTTGCAAAAATATTGCTGCCAGTGCGGCCATCGGTCTAAAAGCCTCCTCTCAGTGGTCTAGTTATCACATTGGCCACTACTTGATCCTTGATTTTCTCAACTTCATCCACGAAAATATGGCGATTAAGGAACCCCTGTCCTGGCTAAAGTGTAATGAACTATCTGTAAGGGATATTATAGTTTTCACTAACAGTCAAATGGCAATCAAGTCCCTGGAATCATGCTCTTTCACTTCAAAGGCCGCCTTAAACTGCCATTTGTCTCTTACGGAGATGACAGAGCAGTTCAACATTCACCTATGCTGGGTGCCAGGCCACAGAGACGTTCCAGGAGACTGCAGGACGGACGACCTCCCCAGACAGGGTGCAGCTCTAAGGATTCTGCCTGATAGGTAAGCTCTGGGTATGTCCCTCGCTACATATTAACATCAACTAAAGCTGAACGCTATTAGCAAGACCAACCAAAGGTGCGTGAAAGGCTCAATGTGTCACATTACGAGACAGATCCGGCCTAAGCTGGACCAGAAACGTAGTGCCGAGTTGGTTAAGCTAAAGTTTTCTTCAACTCCAGTGGCTTGGATCATCACGAATACGCACCACATCACCAAGGAGTACTACCAAGAGGTTCTGCATCATCTTCATGACAAACTCTGCTTTCTCAGACTACTTACTCCACGACATGGCTCCGTGTGACTTCTGGTTTTTCCCTAAGCTGAAAACGCCTCTGAAAGGGAGCAGATTTTAGTCCAGAGAAGTCATCATGCAGAATGCGACGGACCAGCTGCGCGCCATCTCAAAGAGGCATTCCAGCGCTACTTCCGACAGTGGCATAATCGCTGGGAAAAGTGTGCGGCAGCCCATCTACTTTGAAGGAGATTGGTATAAGATTTTTTATGTGGATGAGAGCGTTTTTTTTATGAATAAAGGTCGGATACTTTTTGAACATACTACATAGCTACCTAGTTGTAGGTGCACGAAAACAAAATTGGTGTAATGGGCAGAAATATCCTAAGAACAATGTAAATTTTAGTAAAACACCTAGTCAAACTATTTTGTACACATTGTGTAATGTAGAACTGGATTGAGTTCAGGATCCATCAAACAATGGCACTGAAAAAAGAAGTGATTCATCGCAACCTTTCTTTTTTTGGAAGCAGCACTGTCAAACGAGATGCACACCGAGGCATCTCTAAGGGGGTGTATAGTACTGCCCCCCTTACTGCGGAATAAAGTGCTCAACGACGACCTTCTGAAAATAGCAAAAAACTGGATGCAAGGTTATTACTTATACAGATGATGTTTCTATCTTAGTAACAGGCAAATACCCACAGACGCTTGCAGATGTCGTGAAGTCTGTTTTTAACAAACTAATCATCTTTACCAATAACCACAGCCTTCCTGTTAATCCGACAACGTCCGTGCTAGTCCTGTTAAACAGAAAACCCAAACGCCCTGACTTCACTTCCCCCCAAACTAAGCGGATCCGCTCTCAGACTTTTAAATAGCACTCGTTACCTTACTCAGGCCTCTTTGCTTGCATTCCAAAGAGATTGTAGTCGAACGCGCCAGAAAATCTCTGGTACTCCCCTTGGGACCTACAACCAAACACTTAAACGATTCTCACATAGGGAGTAGTGGTGTGGTGATCCGCCTTGGGGAAGGATTCCAACCTAACTATACTGGAAAAAACTAAGCGAGTTGCATGTCTCAGCATTACCGGTGCACTGATAATCTCTCCCACAGCGGCACTCCAAGCCTTGCTTCACATACTTCCGATAGACATCGTCAGCAAATAATTGGTTACGAGTTTAGTGGTAAGAGTAAGAGGCTTCAAGCAATGGAGGGAGTAAGATACGAGGCACGCCAAAATGCTATCGATGCATCGTCATCTTTCCAAAGTCACTGATCATCAGCCCACTGAGCCCAGGCACTCAATACCAGACAAAACGCGAAGTTCTGTACAATGCATCGCTGTCAATTTTTACGGAAGGGTTCAAAACCAAGGTGAGAGTCGATGTGAGATTCCTCTCGGAAGATCTGGATAACTCTTTTAACTTTTCAAATTACTGTAACGTTTTTCAACATGAAGTTGCCACCTTTGCCAAGCTACTGACTTTACTTACTTACTTAGGTGGCGTTACAGTTTGGGGTTAACCTGTGCCTCAACCAACAAGCCTCTCCATTTAGCTTAATCTTTAGCTAATTGCCTCCTGTTGCTCACTCCAAGTTGGCTGAGGTCCCCTTGAAATTATTCACGACACCTACGGCGAGGAGGCCCTCTACTGCGTCGTCCCTCTGAGTTAGATTCGAAAAGTCTGTGGGCCAGAGCATTGGTGTCCATTCGCTCTTCATGGCCTAAACATCTTAAACGTCCAATATGCAGTTTTTTGATTAGGTCGATATCGCTGTACAGCTCGTATAGCTCATCCTTTAACCTTTTCTTCCAAAACCCGTCAATGCAAACGGGACCGAATATCTTCCGAATAATTTTTTTTTTGAAGCGATCAAGGATACCTTCATCCGTTTTCAGAGAGTGAATATCTTAAGAATTTTCTGGCCCAATCGTGTCTCTAACGAACATCTTCACGAGAGACGGGTCAGGAACTAAAAGGCACAACCATCCAACGATGGAAGTAGTAGTGCATTAGGCACGCGTTCCGAAAAGGTGACAGTTCTATAGCAAACTATGCTATGCAATGGAACCTTTTAACTCAGGATGGCAGAAGACCTGGCGGTCCGAGGAGAAGATGGCACAGAACAGTCGAGAAGGAGGCACGGCAGTTGGAAAAAGTTGGGGAGAGCACATGCCTGAAATCTAACATGATGGGAGACCTTAGGACCCACAAGGGGATACAGAACATAAGTATGTTTCAGCGCTGCACGGGAGCTTTCCCGAGTACGCCTGGCTCTGCTCTGGACGCTTTGCTGAACTTACCTCCCCTCGATACTTACATTATGGGTTGCACTATCAAAGCCATCCATCGTCTTAGGCGGGGCGGTTTTTGGTACACTCCACACTGGAATTTTGGTGCACTTGTGCGACACTTATCTTACGACTCCTGCCTTATGGATATGCCGTCTGATGCAATGACACCAGAACTCCAGCTGATGCTCAAATTCAGAGTCGACTTTCCTTGTGTCCAGGACTGGCTTCGGTCAGAGTCTGAGCCGGGAATGGAATGTAGTCGTATTTTCACGGATGGTTCCAAAACCAGTCAAGGGTCTGGCGCTGGTGTCTTCGTGGAAGTCGACAACATTAGACTTCATTTTTCGTTAGGCAAATATGCGTCTGTTTTCCAAGCGGAAACTTATGCAATCCTAATGGCCATGAGCTATGTTGTGAAGAACAAGTGGAAGGGACGTAGCATTTGTGTTTGTAGTGACAGTCAGGCTGCGCTTCAGGCCTTGCTTAACCCTTTAACCACTTCCAAAATACTTCGTGAAACCAAAAACTCTTTGAAACCGGTCGCAAGGCTGAATTCCCTGTCTCTTATCTGGGTCCCAGGTCACACTGGGATCTTGGGGAACGAGATCTCCGATGAGATTGCTAGACAAGGCTCAGAGGAGGGTTTCTCAGGTCCCGAACCCGCGTTGGGTCTCCCTGCGTCCTCGGTTAGGGCTTCCATTGACGATTGGGTCTCTCACGAGCACAATTGTGTGTGGCATGACTCTCTGGGATACAGGTTGACTAAACGCATGCTCCCGGATGTCTGTAAGAAATCAGCGGCATTTTTGCTGTATCTCAGCAGAAAAGACTGTAGACAACTTATTGGCGTCTTGACAGGCCACTTTGCTTTTGCCAAGCACCTTAACGTGTTCGGCTTAAGTGATACTACAATCTGCGATGCTTGTGGAGAGAGTGACGACACCGCGGAACATTATCTCTGTGAGTGACCGGCCTTTGCTCGTATCAGGTGGCTGATCCTCGGTGCGGATGTGGTGAGTGCTGGTACTGTAAGCTCCTCATCACTGAAGTGCTTGCTTGGCTTTCTTAGAAAGAAAAGGAAATTCCAATAAAATGGGTAAATCAGGGTTTGTTCTCTGGTAGTACAATGGACCAGTTGCATCTGAGTGCTCCAGTTGATCGTTTCCTATCCCGACAAAAAAAAAAAAATTTCAGCGCCGTAAAACAAAACTGGAATGATCAGGGTCTTAAATACAAACTCCCTAGTTGCTCGAGGAAGGTCTTTACTGTTGAATTGCTTATTAGCCCAAAGAAAAGCAATTGGCAAGAGTTATTCTTCGCTCGAATTCTGCGCTGATGACGTTTTCAGAATTTGCAGCAGAGCCTAGGTAAAGAAAGTCCCTTTCTACCTCGAAGTTGTAGCTGCCCACTGTGACGTTCTTTCCAATCTGTCACGTTGGCATCATATACTTGGTTTTGTACCCCTTTATCGCTAAACCCCTTTTGGTAGCTTTTGCTTCAAGGCTTGCAAACGCATCGGTGACAGCCCACTGAGTTCTTCCAATTATGTCAATATCGTCGGCGTATGCAAGCAGTTGTATGGACTTTTGATAGATTGTCCCTCTGGTGTTGGCTTATGAATTCCGCACAATCCGTTCAAGTATAATATTAAAGAAGTCACATGATAGCGCGTCACCTTGTCTTAAATCTTTTTTGACATCAAAGGTCTCGCTAAACCCATTTTGGTCGCTTTTGCTTCAAGGCTTGCAAACGCATCGGTGACAGCCCACTGAGTTTTTCCAATTATGTCCCTCTGGTGTTGGCTTATGACTTCCGCACAATCCGTTCAAGTATAATATTAAAGAAGTCACATGATAGCGCGTCACCTAGTCTTAAATCTTTTTTGACATCAAAGGTCTCGGTGGAGTCATTACCGACCTTGATGGACAGCTAACGCTGTGTGTTGCCATGCTGCACAGACGAACAAGTTTAGCAGGGACGTGAAAACTGGACATGCCTATATATAGCTCTTCTCTATAGATGCTGCCATAGGCAGCTTTGACATCGATAGAGATGATTAGTATCGATTTGACCTTTTCTTTCCTTTAGGATTTGCTGAAGTGAAAAGATTTGATCCATGGTGGACTTTCCTGGCCTGAAACTGCACTGATAGGGGCCAATCAGGCTGTTGATAAAACGTTTCAGGCGATTACACAAAATTGCAGAAAGATTTGTATGCGATGTAGAGGAGCCTGATGCGTCCATGATTGGCGCAGTTGAGGGGGTCTCCTTTCTTGTGGATCTTGCAAACGATGCTGAGATTCCATTCGTCAGGTATACACTCGTCTGACCAAATCTTAGAGATGAGTTGATGTATGCACTCTATCAATTCATCACCAGCTGCCTTGAAAAGTTCGGTCAGTAAGCCGTCAGGTCCAGCAGCCTTATTGGATTTTAGCTTGGTTATTGCTATCCTTACTTCGCTTGGGTCAGGTGGACGGAAATTTTGACTATCATCATCTAAGCTGAATGGTTCATTTTGCCTGATAGCTGGATGTTGGTCGTCGCCGTTATACAGTCTGCAGAAGTAATTCTCTGACTATGATTTTACTACGAGATTTCCATTTTCATCTGTACAGATTTCTGTACGGGTTTTGCTTCTCTGACACGTTTTTTTTTACGTTTTGGTAAAACGGTCGTATATTGTTCCTGGAGTAAATGTTCTCAATATTCTTGGTCGTGCAATTCTTTTGCAGAATCCGATGTTTTTCCCGTCTCTTTTGCTCGTAGATCTCACGAACAGATCTTATCTTCCTTTGCGGCGCCGCTTTATATAACTCTTATTTTGCTGCATGCACTCGCCGGAATTCATCGTCAAACCAGGGGTATCGCGGTGTTGGTCAGGCGAAACTCAGCACATCAGTTTTTTTTTGTAATTTACGAGCACTTAAAGGGGTATGAATGTGTTTAACATATTTTTACAAAGGACGGGCATTAAAAATGATACTCGTAGATAGTCGAATCTTTGGACTTCTTGCCTAAGTCTGCCGCGTATAATAAATCCGCATCCGAAAAAGAGCTGTTTGTTGTCCGTAGCAGTCACAATTTTACATCTTCTTTTTGCCCAACCGATACTGTCGCACTTCCTGGATAGCGATTATATCTGCTTTAGAGCAGTCCGATGCCTCTACTTATTGTTCGGCTGCACGTGGCCTGTTAATAGTCCGAACATTCCACGTGTAGATCCGAAGGTCGTTGTCCTTATTTCGTTTGCTGTGGTCGTCATCAGTTGAATCTTCTCTAACTTTCACCTGGTTTAAATGAAGCCGCTTAATCGTTTGAAAGTGGTACATATTCGTACATACGGCGAACCTATACTCCTGGTTTGTGACCATCTCACTTCGGTCTTGAAGTATTCGAAAAACGAAATGTTCCCTTCCCTAACGCAAGTATCCCATTTTCATCCCTAACGCTAATGCACATCAATGTTCCTTCGTGAAGTCTAAGCCCCACGCCCTTGTAGTTTAACTGCCGTTGTAGATTTAATCATAAACCTAAACTCTGCTCCTAAAAAGTCTAAAACCTATCACCACTTCATCGAAATGTTAAAGTTGACTCCTTTGGAACTTCATTTCGTTTTTATAGCATTAGCTCCATCACTCCTAAGCAGCGCATTCAATATGTGAATTATTTTCTACCTCAAACCAAACAACATACATATACTCGTACTTTTCGCTCATATTTCTTCCCCGAATAACATAATAACATTTTGACGACATAAAGATGTCCGTCTTTTTAATCCTGTTACCCGCCCACATGTCCACATGCATCTTTTATCATCCCATTTCCTGGCAAATGGCAATTTGCATCAAAAGGCCACGTCCGAAGGCTTCATCTTCTATGCGCACAGCGTTTCCGTCTCATCTCGTTTTCCAATTGATTTCTGATTGAAAACTTTCAACCAAGGAGTGTCTTCTTGAGAATCTCATCACAACTTCGTCGTCGTAGCAGTCGTCCTTCGATCAATTTTGTATGCCCTAACAAAGTATTCCCGCCTACCCCAGCCCATGTCATCTTGGCACATCTGTAGAAAAGACAAGGCCTGCGCATCGGAATCTTGAAAGAACTTAACATAAGTAAGCACCTTTTGCGATGGTGAGCTCCTCTATTCCGCACAGGAAGCCACCATAAAAACGAGTTATGGTAGGACATTTCCTTAATACAAAAAAAAAAAAAAAAACTACATACAAGAGCATAGAAAACTCTGAGCTTTGTGTCGTCTTTTCATTTTGCCGCTGGATTGAAACGTGTCAACACGTCCCCAAAATAAATTTTCTTTTTCTTCACTCTTGTGCATGTGAAGGTACATGTGTAGTTACGGTAGAGAACGCAGCGATGCTTCCGCACATACATAGTCGGCGTCCCGAATGAGCACGTCCCGGAATAATGGCCCATAATGCAGCGACTAAATTATGCATACTGTAGTAGTTGACTACACTTTGGTTGTCGGTGTGCCAACGCTCAAGAATTTGCTGTACAAAAATTACTCCCACACCGAACGTTGGTCCTTTTTCCGTTTCTCTAGAACTAAATTTAGTAGCGGCAGGAGTGATCCCCCAAAGTAAGATTCTCCTCACAACTGAAGTGAGCACACAACACAATCAGCAATTTGGTAATCTGTCCTCGCCATGTTATTACCTCCCTCTAGCCGGGGGAGGCTGCCGTGCAGGCCAACCAGTCAGTGCTGTGCTGAATGAATTCAAATTTTTGGGAAGTTTTTCAACAAGAAGGATACATACATACGAGTATGGACGATCAACTAATGTGACATTTGTGAGTTAGATTTTATTGTATGTGCATATGTGCGTCTGTGCTGGCTGTGATACCGGAACCACAAAGGTCAAGTTAGAAGCATTGCTTGGATGGAAGTTGTGTGCGTCCGTCGTAAAATTTTGCGGTTCTAAATGCATGAAATTCGTGACAAAGTAAAGTATCGAGAAAGGATACACTTTGAAGTTTGTTGACACATATTTAGAGCAAGGAATACTTGCACCGAAGTTGTAAAGTGTTTTGAGTGCTCCATGATTTCATACGATACCGAATGGATTTTCACTGTAGAGTGGTTTGAGCAGGAATTGAATCACATCAGGATAGCGTAGGGAAACTTTCGAAATATTATGTGAAATTTATAGCAGACACCAATCCTTTTTAGTTGGCTTAGATGATGGTTGTACATATGTGTATGAATTAAACTTTTATGGACCACATGCATGTGAAGGTCCTGATATGATATATCACGTTAAATGCTTTAATTGGGAACTCATTGGTTGCTCTCTGATGACGTCACACGTTGACGTTCGTGACATTTATAGATGAGTTTTGAACCTGAATATGACAAGAAAGGATGGTAGTGAATAATCTTCCAGCATCTCCGATGGATGATACTTTCTTAAGTAACCAGATAGGGGGTCAATAGTCTAGCATTCTGTAGCTCTGTAAGGTCAACCTTCTTCTCTAGAACGTTTTCGAAAATTGGACTTTGCGAGCTGCAGGCGCTTCTAGACGCTCCTCGAACGTAGGCCAATATTTTGTTGGCGACTTTTTTCTGTCGAAGAAGAATTGTGATTGCCTTCTGAAATATAAGTACCACCCAACGCCGGAGAATGCAGTGTCTCTAAAATTGTTCCGATGACGGGGAATGGTTTATATAATTCAGTTATGTGAAGCCATAGAAGAGCACTGTTTCAGCACAAAGTCTGCCCCCAAGAGTAATTGAGTCTGAAGTGATAGGCAATGTTCGTCAGACGTTCGAAGTAAACATTGAGCCGATATCGGAATCGAACGTAACTACCATCCTAAAGTACACCATGTGCATACATATGTATATTTATTTGGACTGCAACGCGTTGATTTTTTACAAGAGAATTTAGTGCTCCTATTTTGATCAACAGCGGTTGGAGAGTTAAATTTGTTGTTAACCTTTTCGTCGTATCATGGTATTTTTCTCCTTAGAAGTTGGTAGCTTCAGTTGCGTCGGCTTGAATGATGCTTTTGGATCACTGGTCATTGACGTTTGTGATTATGGTCAATTATGTTCTCTCTTTTTATGATTTTCAGCTTCACTTCTAATACCATATACGGCATTGTGCTTTTCAATTTTGGTGTCAAAAGCTCAGGATATGGCGATACAGAATAGGGTTTACTGCACAGGGCTATTCAAAGATACCTAGGCATGGATCGAACGTCGTATGTCTCAGATTGCAGCTACTTCAGCAATAGAGAGAGTTGAGTTGATCCGCGCTTGCACTGCAGTCTCTCAAAAAGACCTTGCGTCGCTTTAAGATAAGCTAATAAAAATGGGGAATTCTCGATGGAGATTTCTCATCATTTTTCAGGCAAAGTCTACAGATTGGGTCTGATGGCAGTTGATGGAGATGGTTCCTAAGGAAGCAGTTGACAGCTTATGGTAGCAGTTAGTATTTTTAAGTTGCACCGGCCCAGATTCAGAAGAAACTTAGGTTTATTTAGTAACAGGGCGGAAAAAACAAGTCAGAGTATTTCTGGTATAAGGTTGCGGTCCAAGTCAAGTTGGATTTGAGTTGGGTCTGTTTCCTGCTTAGTTCTTTAAATAGACTCATGCTTACGCTACAAAATGGCTCAGAGTCGTTGAACGGAGATATGCAGGAATTTAATGCAGAATGTCTTAGTTCTTCCTAACTATTTCTGAAAGTAGTTCGACTGTCTTCAGGACTAGCTTTTACTTCAAAATGGCTGAGTCGATGACAAAGGCTAACTGAAAAGTTAGCTTCTGTTACTAAACTGAATTTACCAGATCGGGTACATAGCTCGTATATAATACAATATCTCATTCTGTTGGACGGGGCTTACATTTTCCCTTTTAAGACCCTAGCGGGGTGACTACGATGGAGTTTCATTTGAAACAGAACCTGGGAAGCATGCCATCTAGGTTGGGTTAGGTTTTTTTTTTATCTAATTCGCGCGCACTCAAAGGGTTATGAATACCTTTAACATGTTGACACACAGTGCGGGCGTTGGAAAGGATGGATAGAGAGAGAGAGAGAAAGATTTTTGGTGTAGTGGTTCTTGAAGCTCAGTTGTTTATACTTCAGCTATTTTCCGGGGGTTGCGTCCAGATAACTGGGGATTGATTTGAACCATGAACCATTAGCGTGGCAATTGACGACGTTACCACTACACCACTGCCACCCGCAAGTGGCTGCCAGCTGAGAATCGCCAACACAGTTAGACCAATAATAAGACCATTGTGATACCACATGGATCATGGGAAAAAATCTCTCTACCTACTCGCTAAAATCATTTTGAGTTTCTTATAAAGCGTAGGCGGCTCTAAATATCAATATCTATCAGACCGCCTATATCGTTATAGTAGAAGGCTCCTTAGTGAAGTGTTTTTCTATGGGAGAGAGCTGGGCAGAAGCAAAGAAGGTGAGAAATGGTTTCTTCCTCTTCTTCATCCATGCAGCTTCTATAAAAGTCGTTCGCAAAAAGGCCTAGCCTTGTGGCGTGCTTGCCTATTAGACAATGTCCAGTGGTGACACCTATTATAGCGCCGATATGTAATCTGTTAAGAGAAATCAAATTCTTAGAACGTTTTAGATCCAGCTTCGGCCAAATCTGTTTTGTCGCTAGACATGTTGATCCACTAACCCACCTAAGACTTGTACTCTCGACAGCCATCTAAGGACATGCTGTATTCATTGCTCTGCTCAAGGGAGTTGGGTAGAGAAGATGACCGTCACGGTGGCGCCTAAAATTGAAATTGTATACTTGACGGGGCCTGTGTAGGCTAAGTTTGGCCATTATTTCTATTACTTCAATAGCAGCTTAGTCAAGGATTGTATTGAGGGCTGCAGGGGGCGTGGAGTGACGACAGCCCGTCATACTGATTGCGGGTAGGCGTAGGATACGTATAATAGATTTAGACCAAATAGTTCACAAAACATACTTATTCCGGCTGAAAATCAATTCAACAAATTTTCCTGTGAATTCGTATGAGTAATGTTTTACAATGGCTGCTAACGCTGTAGTTGGGTGCTGCAAATTTCCTAGCAGCGAAAAGTGTCATGATTTTCGTCTGGGTTTCCTTATTTTTTACGTCAAATTTGGCGCTGTCCATAAAATGAGAAAGTACAACCGTTTGTTTTAGTGCTGTGTCTTTAATTTTGGGAGATACTTCACTTCTATAACTGACAAGAGGGATGTTACCAACGTTGCTGAAATGTAGGTCCAACTCTCTTTATCTATCAGGCATAGTCTCAGTTGATGGCTCTGAGCAGGCAGAAGAATCGGCGGAAGCTATGCTTTTAGCTCCAAAATAGATCTGCAGCTAATTAAACCCAACATTGAGCATTCAGTCGGTACATCGATCGTATTAAGTGGGTGTTGTACAATAATTTGGTCTCGAAGTCTCGAATAAACAGATTTAAATAGGGGCAGATTTCGAATCCATTGCTAGTGCGATACGGCGAAGGAAAAGAAACTCCTTTTGCGAAACATTTCATTCACTCAGGCTATAGGAACAATAGGCAATTGTGGCAAAAAGTATTGAATGCTGAAGCAAGGAATCATAAAATGCTTTGGGGAAAACTAAAATACTTTGTGGTGGTGCAGTAAGGATTGCGGGCTGGTAAGGAAAGCTCTTATTCCTGTCCTTAAGACCTTTGACTAATTTACTTGTCATCCATTAATATTCAACATGCGCACAAGACGAATCAAATAGAAAGACAATGAACTCCTGAAAATGATGTATGCAGCACCAAGAAAACACACCAACTTAATGTACAATATGTATTTGCTGTGGACAGGAGGACGTCTTTAGATATTTGTGTCGCCCGCAGACCTATGCAGTGCGACAGAATAACCCTATCTACCTCATAGGCGCGATAACGGGCACATGATAAGTATAACGGAATACGGTCTCTAAAGGGGCTTTGGTGACGAGGAGGTTCATGGAAGCTCAAAATAAACGAGGCAAAATGCGAAACTATACTGTTCCGCACCCCAGTAAGACGCGGTAATTCAGATTTGAGACACAACTGGAAAAATTTGCAAATAATGAGTTCTAATGGTCTTTGCATCCAGTCAAAGACTGTTGTGAAGTATTTAGGTGTCCATTTAGACAAATTTTTGTACTACAATGTGCACGTAAATATGCAGTTACAAAAAGCGAGAGCGGCATTTATGTCCCTCAAACGTCTTTTCTACTCCAACTATCTTAGAGCCGATGTAAAGATAATTTGCTACCAAGCGTTCGTTCGTCCAATTTTGACTTATGCGAAGAGGAACATAAGCCCTTCTTATATGGAAAAACTTAGACTATTTGAAAGAAAATGTCTTCGAGCCTGCGTGCGTATGTACCTATAGAAGCGCACATTCCAACTTTCGACATTACATTTCTAATAAGAGGCTATTGGATGCTTCCGGTATGTCCAGAATTGACAATGTCATTCTGGATCTTGTGAGGAACCATTTCACGCGGTCAGCGAGCGTTACAGGAAACGAGCTTGTGTCGGGCTTATTTTATCCTAACCCTATGTATTTCCGAAGAACTATGTTGAGTGGGTTTATACCCCCTGAAGCATTCTTGTATCTAGACGCGTATGGCTACTTGCCAGATTCGATGAACGTTCCAATCATTTACCATTTTGCTAGAAGGGTGACAGATAAACGCATCCTATACGAGCCGATAGACTCAGGAGAAGGAAATGCTAACTTGAGATACTGCGTAAGCATACCTGAGCGGGATTCGGTTAACGACGATAGGTTGAATAGGCGGAGATATTGGTGGCTTGACTGGGTTGGGGCTAGCATCTAGGTTAAGCAGGGCCGGATCCTGATGTGTGATTTCTCGCATACCACCGAATGGCCGATTGACTGGTTTAACTGGTGTTTGATTGGTCTTCCCAGTGGCCAGTTGGAAATCACACATCAGGGTCCGGCCCAGGATTTAGTGTAAGGTAATTTTAAGTTTTAGTTGTAAGTTTAGTTTCTTTAGATTAATTTTATAAAATATGTGTTCTTAAAGGTTATATCACATTTTTCTTAAATATGGATGTTTTACGGCCAATGGATATCTCCTTTTTTCCCCTATAAGTAACACAATGGATTTGTATTGACCTAAGTGTAGCGATGACTTACGTAACCTAACCTAACTTCTTGTTTCGCTTGCTTTTTCCACACATTTTTGACCATCTGACACGTTTCTAGCAGACAGAATTTATACTTTATATTTAATTAAAGTGAAATTCTGAGGAAACGTTTATACTCAAGATTCGAAATGAAAACAGCTTTCATAACTTTCTGCTTGTAGATGGCGACAATGGGCACCAAGGGCACCTTGTCGTGATTCTTTGAACAAGTCGCCCGTTTATTCAATATCTCGTCTTTCTTAAGGCCTCACTTGGGTTACAAGAGCAAATACAGATGTCACCTCTACACCAGCTGCCACTGTTCTAAATTACATATATACACATATATGCTTAGCTCTTCATGCTATTTGGTTATGTAAGACATAAATGCTAAGAGATCATCACACTGAATTATTACTAAAGAATGACACCTCATAAACGCCTTCCAAATTGCCTCTGGATCAATGAGCTCTCGAGCTCTAAGATTTTTTGAAACCTGTCGAACTCTAGGGTCTTACCTTGATCTTGATTACGGAGCGAAATTATGAAAAGGTTTCGCCTACGTAAATAAATTCCCTTAAAGTAAAGGACGCAAACAATCCCAGAGGAATAAAGCAAAAACCACTTCAAAATAAAGAAACAAATCCAATATCCAAAAATCCATTACGCTCTTCCTTTATCGTTTTAATTATGTGCAGACAATCCTCACATGGTTAATGACCTAGTCCAAGTGTCAACCTCATATAGATCCCAGAAAGAAACCAAAATTCCATCCCCAAATGCCACCCACATTTAATCTTTAATTATTTCCCTTAAATTAAACATTCAGTCGAGAGGAGGTAACCGCCCTGTGACACCACACCGGAACCAGAACAAAAACCGACTCGATCAACGGACGACATCCCCGAATTTTACCATCCACCCTCTCTCTCAACATACGTTCTTTACAGCCTCTATGTCCAACGAATGCAAAAGTTAATTTGAAAGTTATGCCCACATTTGCACATTATGCTCTAGGAGCACGGTAGACAAGAACAAAGTTAATTTAAAGTCGGCTACCTAATGGTGTCCGTACCGAACCGTATATGCAGACATGGGAATGGAAAAATCAGGGATGGTACCATAGTGGATCAGTGATTTGTGAAAATTCGCCTTTGGGATGGGGAAGCACTGCTTGTGCGACTAACCACCACCACTGTCTATGATTTAAAAGGTTTTGCAGAGTTCAAAGAAAATTCACTCCTACCCCAAAAAGCCCTACGCCCACGTCTCGGTGAGAGGATTCAAAGGCGGGTATCCCCTTACAGTTTGACGCGATAAGGATTTCAATGAGCCCCAGTTGAATGGTTAATATTTCATCGAGTTAAAGTTTCTCTAATGCAAATTGTTTAACCACAGGCTTTCATTGAGTTCGGACATTTGTATCGTCCCGCAATACCACGAGATTCAAAGTTCTACTCCAATGGATTCCATGAATTTTAAAAGCCATTCTTATGAAGTATCCTTCAACTGTAAAAGGAGCTTCCCTTACGCCAAAAATAGAACGCCATCCACAAAAGTTACTATTAATGGAATAATCAAATACTCCTACTAGGCAAATATTAAACGGAAGTAGTTAAAAAAAAGAGATGGTAGCGCCTTAGGCCGCGCCGCTTAAAGGATTCCCATGGCTGAAGTTGAATAAGTTGGCTAATACTCAGTGGAATCGGTCGGGTGGAGGTAGTATTTAGATTTCATAGTGAAAATTGCTGAATATGAAGCGATGCGGCGTTTGAGAATTTTTTTTCGAGTTCTGTGTAAATATTAATTTCGCGGATCCATCCATTAACTACAAAAGCCGGCTGAGTAGTGGAACCATACTTTTTTTTTTTTTGGAGTTAGCATGTTTAAGTGTTTTTTTTTATGCACTGAGTTAGTTTAAATTTGGAAAAGGAGATCAGAGTGAGTAGGGGATAAAAACTGGGGGATTGTTTTTTTTTTTTGGTATCCAACAGCTCTTCGTTGTAGTGTTGCTAGGCTTAAGAGGTCTAAAGTAGGAAATTGGTTTAGAAAAGTAGAACAAGAACCAAGTCTGGTACTATGACTATTTTTCAATGAAATCCATTTTTTGATTGAGAATTTCTAGCAAAAATACTTTTTTTAAGCTACTGTTCGTAATCAAGTGAGACAAAAAAACAGGTAAATTTTATGACCTTTTTGGGAAAAGCGTCATAAAAGTTGCATTTATCAACTTAATCCCATTTTTTTTTTTACAAAATAAACATAATGTATCCTCCATTCCTTGTGCAATTGGCTTTTCCCAGATTTGCAAAGGGTTTGAAAAATGTCGTAAAATTAAAAAAAAAAACTGCCTGTTCGTAATCAAGTGAGACGGAGTGTACTATGCCAATTGTGCAACTATTTAAGAGTCACAAATACTTTGGTAAAAGTATCAATAAATTGGTCCAGTATTTTGTAACTTTGTTTAAACGTCAATTAGCAGAGTGCGTCCGTTTCCAATCTTTAGAGGCGTTAACGTGACCAGACGGCTTTAAAGTCTTTGGTTCCGAAACAACGAAAAACCTCGGATAAGGATGACTCAACTAATGACGACCCCAACAAACGAAATAAGGACAACGACCTTAGGATCTGTACCTGGAATGTTCTGTCCCTTTACAGACTACGTGCAGCCGAAGAACTAGCAGAGGTCCTAGACTGCTTCAAAGCAGATAATACCGCCATCCAGGAAGTGCGATGGGATGGGCCGGGCAAAAAGAGAATGAAAAACTGTGACATCTACTACGGTGATTGCTACAGAGGCAACAGGCAACGCTTATTCGGATGCGGATTTGTCATACGTGGCAGACTTAGGCAAGAAGTCTTAAGCTTCCGACACGTAAGCGAGCGTATTATGACTATCCGGATCAAGGCTAAATTCGCTAACATAATCCTAATATGTGTTCGTGCCCCCACGGAAGAAAAAGACCCTGCCACCAAAGAGTGTTTCTACGAGCTCCTCGACAAAACATACGAGCAATGTCCTGAATACGACGTTAAAATCATATTGGGCGATTTTAACGCCAAAATAGGAAAGGAGGACGTCTTTGGTAGGGCAGCCGGTGAGCATAGCCTACACGACACCACGTCTGATAACGGACTATGGCTAATTGATTTCGCTGTGGAGCGAAATGTCACCATAGCAAGCACATAGTTTCCTCATCTCGATTTTCATAAGCAGACATGGCGGTCCAATGATCATGTAACGATCAACCAAATTGATCATATTGCGATCGACGCAAGGCATGCCTCCAGTATTTTGGATGTCCGGACCTTCCGAGCGGCTAATATAGACTCGGATCATTACCTTGTTGTAGCCAAGGTACGAATGCTCCCAATCTGAGCAACAAAGAGGAATCACTGTGAGAAAATTTAACGTCGAAAAGCTACAATCGCAAGAGACCGCTAGACTCTTCGCTGAACGCGTATCCCGAAATCTCTCAATCACCCCTATGCCGTCAGCATCAAGTGCCGAAGACCAGTGGCAACGCTGCCAACATGCTATCAGAAACGCCGCGACTGATGTGCTGGGTCTCGCTCGCCCACCACCGCGAAACCCCTGGTTTGACGAAGAATGCCGGCGAGTGCATGCAGCAAAACAAGAGGCATACAAAGCGGCGCTGCAAAGGAAAACGAGAGCTGCTCGTGAGCTCTACGAGCAAAAGAGACGGGAAGAACATCGGCTTCTCCAAAAAAAGAAAAAGAGCACGAAAAGCGCGCGTTCGAGAATATCGAGAGTTTACACTCCAGGAGCAATGTGCGGAAGTTTTACAAAAAGGTAAAGAGAACGTGTCAGAGAAGCAATACCTGTACAGAAACCTGTAGAGATGAAAATGGAAACCTCGTAGTAGAATCACAGTCGGTGCTGAGAATATGGAAAAACTACTTCTGCAGACTGTATAACGGCGACGAAGACCAACATCCCACTGTCAGGCAGGATGAACCATTCAACATAGACGATGAAAGTCAAAATTTCCATCCACCTGACCAAAACGAAGTGAGGATAGCAATATCCAAGCTAAAATCAAACAAGGCTGCTGGACCTGACGGCATACCGGCCGAACTTTTCAAGGCAGCTGGGGATGAATTGATAGAGTGCATACATCAACTCATCTCTAAGATTTGGTCAGACGAGTGTATGCCTGATGAATGGAACCTCAGCATCCTTTGCCCGATCCACAAGAAAGGAGACCCCCTCAACTGCGTCAATTATAGAGGCATCAGTCTCCTCAACATCGCATACAAGATCTTTTCTGCGAAATTGTGTGAACGCTTGAAACCTTTTATCAACAGCCTGATTGGCCCCTATCAGTGCGGTTTCAGGCCAGGAAAGTCCACCATCGATCAAGTTTTCACACTTCGGCAGATTCTGGAGAAAACCCAAGAATTCCAAATCGATACTCACCATCTCTTTATCGATTTCAAGGCCGCCTATGAAAGCATCTATAGAGAAGAGCTTTATAGAACCATGTCTAGTTTTGACATCCTTGCCAAACTTGTCCGTCTCTGCAGGATGACGATGGAGAACGCTCGCTGCTCCATCAAGGTCGGTAATGACCTCACCAAGATCTTTGATGTCAAAAAAGGTTTTAGACAAGGTGACGCGCTGTCATGTGACTTCTTTAGCATTGTACTTGAATGGATTGTGCGGAACTCACAAGCCAAAACCGGAGGCACAATCTATTACAAGTCTATACAACTGCTTGCATACGCCGACGATATAGACATTATCGGAAGAACTCAGCGGCCTGTCACCGGTGCGTTCGCAAGCATTGAGGCGGAAGCGGCCAAAATGAGTTTAGCGATAAACGAGGGCAAAACCAAGTGTATGCTGTCAACAAGAAGGGAATGCCAACACCGACGAATTGGACAAAACCTCACAGTGGGCAGCTATAACTTCGAGGTAGTAAGGGACTTTGTCTACCTAGGCTCTGCTATAAATTCTACAAACAAGATCAGCGCAGAAATCAATCAAAGAATAACTGTTGCCAATCGCTGTTTTTTTGGGCTCATAAAGTAATTCAACAGTAAAGCCCTATCTCGAACAACTAAGGAGACTCTATATAAGACCTTGATCATCCCAGTCCTGCTTTACGGCGCTGAAACATGGACTTTATTACAAGAGGATGAAGATATCCTTGGTCGCTTCGAGAGAAAAATTCTTCGTAAGATTTTCGGTCCCGTTTGCGTTGACGGGTTTTGGAGGAGAAGATTCAGTAACGAATTATACGAGCTGTACAGCGACATCGACGTAGTGAAAAAACTGCGTATTGGACGTCTGAGATGGCTAGGACATGCAGAACGAATGGACACCAACGCTCCGGCCCACGGAGTCTTCGAATCTAACCCCGAGGGACGATGCAGTAGGGGAAATCATCGTCGTAGGTGGCACGCACAAGTTCAAGGGGACCTCGACCAACTTAGAGTGTGCAACTGGAGGCAATTAGCTAAAGACCGAGCTAAATGGAGAGGCTTGTTGGTTGAGGCCCAGGTTCACCCCGAACTGTAGCGCAACCTAAGTAAGTAAGTAACTAAATGGCACTACAGTTTGCGGTGAACCTTAGCTTTAACCATCTAGCCTCTCCATTTCTCTCGATCTTTAACTGATTGCCTCTAGTTTTGCACCCCAAGTTGGTTGAGGTCCCTTTGAACTTGTGCACACAATCTACGGAAACAACGCCCCCTACTGCATCATCCCTCCGAGTTGGAGGGACGCTTGGGCGTATACAAGCAGTTGTACAGGCTTTTAATAGATTGTGCCTCCGCTGGCACTGTTTGCTTATGACTACAACACAATCCGTTCACGTATAAAATTAAAGAAGTCACATGACAGCGATGTCATTTTTGACATCAAAGGTCTCGGTGAGCTTATTACCGAACTTGATGGAGCAGCGAGTGTTGTGCACTGTCTCCTGCACAGACGGACAAGTTTGGCAGGTATGTCAAAACTAGATATGGCTCTATATAACTCCTCTCCATATATACTTTCATAGGTGGCTCTGAAATCGGTAAAGAGATGATGAAGATCGAACTGGACTTCTTGGGTTTTCTCAATAATTTGCCGTAAGGTTGGGATTTAGTCGTTGGTCGATTTTTCTGGCTTGAAACCGCACAAGGCGATAATCGATCAGTGGTCTATTCGACTATATCTGCGACAGGGGTTCTCGAGGCCCGCGCCAGCATAATTACACCTCCTGCCTCTAGCGTTGACCGTGAAATAGATGCGGTACTTGCTTCCGAAGACCCCTGCAGCTATCTCTCTGACACGCTCTGTAGATTGCCCTTTAATCTGGGCAAAAAAAATAAAAACGGTTTTAAGCTTATCATTAAGATCCCTTTTAAGTTGAAATTTATGTTCTTTAGATTTAAGTTCTTGCTTGTATTAAGCTTAAATAAATAAAGTAGATTAGATTTAGATTAGATTAGATTATATTTGCATCAATTTTCAGTTTATATATATTTTAACAAGAAAATCAAAAAGCATGGCAATGCCGTCTGCCTGGCTAACAATTATTACAATTATTTTCCTCAAAGTTTGCAGTAAAAGATTTGTTAGAAGAATCATGCAAAATAATATGATAAATAAACTTAAAGGTTTTCATCAATTATCCTTTCACGGTAACCAAATGCAAGTCTGGAATAGTTGTAAAGCTTGGGAGTTCTACCTCATTGAGTATTGCTGCCGAAGAAGCTCCTCCTTATTCCTTTCAGGATTGGACACCTGCCAACAAAGTGCAGAATATTCTACCTTTCTTCCAAGTTGCATTAACAGCATAAAACAGGAAGTTCATCGCGATGCGAGATGTAGTTAAGATGGAGAAGTTCACCCCGAAGTTTAAAAATCATAAATATCTCATCCACTCTAAGTTCATCCCGGAAATAATTCCTAAGCTGCAGGTTGTGACGACTGAATATTTGCCTGTGTACGGATCCCGAGGTATCTTCCAGAATTCGATCCTGTACTGTAGATCCACCGATGCAATAAGCCGATAGAGTTCTGATTTCGGCGAACACAGCGCTACTCAGCTTCAGTTCTATGCCACATCCATTTGCGAGTTCCAACCATTCTCTGTACTAGCCGGTCCTACTTCGGATTGCATGGAGAGCTGCTTTCTTTGGCAGTCGGTTGTTGTTCATATTGAGGACCTTAAAGATATAATCGACTTGTAGCTTCAGTGTCTTAATAGACAATGGTGATAATCCCGTTTCCAGCATTAACATATAATTGGGCGTGCTTGATGGTAGTCGAAATATTCGCTTGACGTAGAACCTCAGTAACTTCTCTACAGTTTCATAATATTGACAGCCCCACACTTGAGCTCCATAGAATAAAATAGCTTTCTCCACTGCTCCATACACCTTGAACTTATTGCTGCGAGCAATGTTTTGTTGGCGAAGCAACTCTTTCACGTCGATCCGATTGCAGTTTTTGGATTTTAAAAGCTTCTCCTTTAAATGTTTTTCCATGCACAAGTTCTTCGTGAAATAAACACCGAGGTATTTGTACTCATTTACCACTTCGATATTTAAGCCATTGTAGTACCACCTTTTGCCTCTCCTGAAAATCATTACCTTTGATTTATCCAGATTCACCAGCAAGTTCCATAAGGTACAGTATTCGTGCAGTCTATTGATCATCATCTGGAGAGATTCCAGCTTGTGTGCCAGTAGAACGATGTCATCTGCGAAAAGTAAGGTCTTAATTCGGTGACTAGCATATTCAATGCCTGCAGGAAGGCAGTGGATCACATCCTCGACGAACAAAGCAAAAAGGGATGGACTCAGCGCACATCTGGGTCTCACTCCTGATCTAGTCCTGAACCATTCCGAAAGTTGTTCACCGTTCCACACCGCTGCTCGTGTTTCGTTGTAGAGATTTTGAATCACTCTGCCAAAATTCCGCGACATT
This sequence comes from Brachypalpus laphriformis, assembly GCA_945910035.1. NCBI lineage: Eukaryota > Metazoa > Arthropoda > Insecta > Diptera > Syrphidae > Brachypalpus > Brachypalpus laphriformis. The sequence goes on from OX246754.1 coordinate 289,261,812, forward strand.
CCCATGCCATACAGCTTATAAAACAGAGCGTCCCGATTTACTGTATCGAATGCTGCCCTAAAGTCGGCGAAAAAAACATATAGTTTTCTCCCTTTCCTGAGGAAAGATTCAGCAATGCTCCTTAGAACAAAAATGTGGTCAATGGTGGAGTAACCCGACCTGAATCCTGCTTGATGTTCGCCCAATAATTTATTTTCAGTAATCCATCTGTTCATTCGGCGTTGTAGAATCGCAGTGAAGATCTTATAGGATAAGTTAGAACGCAATGCCTCTATAATTTGATGGATCCGATATATTCCCTTTCTTGTGGATTGGAAATATAAGTGCGTCCTTGAACTGGCTTCGAATTATGCCACTTTCAGGAATACTATTGTAAACGCGCTGGAGATGATTTATTAGATTAGGAATACAATATTTATAAAATTCGAGGGGAACTCTATCCGATCCTGAAGCCTTTCCATCCTTCAGTCCGCTTAAAGCTTCAATTATCTCTACCCGAGTTATTGCATCATCCAAGATTGCACTCTCGAAAGCAGGCGCAGCATACTGAAAACTGAACAACAGTTCTCTAAAATGCGCAGCAGGATATCTTGACTTAGTAGCGGGAACGTCTCGGCTTTAACGTCTAATCTCTGCCCTAATAGACAGGCGGCTGATCGAATTGGTGAGGGCGAAGGCTTGACTCGGGAAGCAAATAAGGATGAAGGGGCTCCTGAGGCATTGCACTTCGGTAAACTCCTGGCTAAGAGTCAACTGAAGAGTAAAAGAAGAAGGGCGGCGATTGCGTGGTGCAATAATACTGCAAAAGTAGTTAAAGAAGAAGCGTTGAATGCAGCCCACCTTTAATGGTGACGGAGAAAAGATTTTGGTCGGCAGAATGTACTCCAACTGGAGCCGATCGAGTCCCAGACCAAATGCTTGATAGGCTTGGTGGTTGCCTATCAACTTCCTCTTTCATTGGAACTACGATATGTACATTCTTGGTTTAGTTTAAAGGCGTCTTGAATTTTTAAAACCACTCAAATATAAAACCTAGAAATTAAGTCATAACGCGTTTTACTATCTGTGATGGCTCAAGTTCTTAACTCACATAAATCCGAAAAGCTCTATTAAAATATTATACCAATTTCAGTTGCCAACATAAAGCTTTATTGTCCACCATTATTCTCATCTTAATTATCGTTGGATTTATTTTCTGGTTGATTTCTTTTGTGTAACCATAAACACCATTCCTAGAACAGCTCACCACTGAGCATTTACCAGTGCTATACGAAACTAATTGCCCCTTATCCGAAAATCACTAAACATTCACAGTGCTGCACTAATCTCGCGAAGTCGGGCTCCGGCTATAATAATTGCCATTCAACGGTCGTCAGGGTAACATTTCATTCACCTCTGACCAATTCTATTCAATTTATTCTATTTGAGAAAATTCCGTTAAATACGGTTCATTATAAAACCCACACCACACTCAATAGCATCATGCTAAGCTGTATTGGGCTGTATGGTTGCCTCAATTAACTTTGTTACGTATATACGCATCGTATATAGAAAGTAATGGTATTTTACATATCTAACAGGCACATTAAACATTGGTTCTGACATCGGCACTACCATCGATTGTTTGTCGCCGTTTCAGTACAAAAACTAGCTGGAGCTAATTTTCAAATATACTTTAGCGTCCTTCGTGTCCTTTGTCGTAACCAGTGTTGCCAGTTTTGCCTCGAAAATTCCAGTTAAGTCAAAAAGATACAGTTTTTCTGTTGCAGTAAATTTTACAATACTAGTTCGGAAACCACCTATGGAGTAAGTGTGCATCAAGATCTAGCACCACCTAAGTCGCAAACCAGATCACAAAAAATGATTCTCCTCCATAGTTCTTCTCTTCGTTTTTAATTTAAATATCCGGTTCGAAGAAACTCTTAGACGTTAGCTAATATTTAAATGAAATTTCACTTCTATCCTCTGCCTGCGGTGTTCGATGCGTTCCTAGGTATATATGCCAGAAAAGTGCTATAGTACCTTGTAGTTTATAGGGAAAAACCATCAACACAGTCGGTAGATAGCCATGTGATCACTTCGGTTGAAACTTCTGATGACATTTTAAAAAGACTATGCCTCAAGCATAGTGAGCCCAAATGACAAACTGACTGATGCTACAAAAATCAACGAACTGCAACAAAAAATATGTCATACTGCTTTTTGTAATCATCAACGGCACTTAAAACTCACAAAAAAACAGAAGGACGATATTTCTATTTGATGCTACATTGTAGGCGGTATATAATCCGTTGTACAAATAGCTTTATTATTCCCAGCGAAGGTTTTGCTGGAGCTCTACACTGGTCCCAAATCATTAGAAAGTCACAATCTGGTCGCATTACAGAAGTACTGCATCCGCACCGCATACCCACTGCATACGCACTGCAAATGTACTGCAGAAGTACTTCATCCGCACTGCATCCGTAGTGCAACCGCACAGCATTCACACTACAAGTGCACTGCATCCACACTGTATCAGAACTACATCTGCACTGTAACCTTACTGGAATTGCGCTGCTGAAGTATTGCATACGCACTTTATTCACACTGTATCTACACTGCATCCGCACTACAGTCGCGCTGCAGCGTGCGATATATATAATATATAAAGAAATCGTGGGAGTTGAACAGTTAGAGCGTTAAGCAACCTCCATATGCCTAACTACCTGCCGAGAATAATAGGCAGTGACTTGAGTGAGAGAACCCTTCACTATGATACCCAAGAGGGGCCTAAGGGAGTAGTTCCGCCGTGCTATGCCCAGTCCTGTAGAATATTATGTATGATGTTGTTATGTCCTGTATCCCTTGTGGATCCTAGGGCCTCTACTGCACGCACGCGCCATCGTGTACGGTTTCTGGCGATGTGTCTCAGCTCTCCCCAACTTTTCCCCAACTGCCGTGCCTCCTTTTCGACTGTTCTGCGCCATGTTCTCCTCCGATCGCCAGGTCTTCTGCCATCCTGAGTTAAAGAGTTCCATTGCATAGCATGGTTCGCTATGGAACTATCACCCTTTCGGAACGTGTGACCAATCCACTGCCACTTCCGTCGTTGGATGGTTGTGCCTATTGATTCTTGACTAGTTCCCTCGTAAAGTTGTTCGTTAGAGATACGATTGGGACAGAAAATCCTTAAGATATTGCGCTGGCACCTATTAACGAACGTTTGTAGCTTTCTGGTGATAGTAGTGGTCACTCTCGACGTGCTGCATCTATAGAACAGCACGGATTCAACATTGGAGCGAAACAGTCTTAGCTTGATGTTCAAACTGATTGCATTGCTTCGTCATATTTTGGACATCATCCCGAACGCGGACTTTGTTTTGGCGATCCTGTTGGCACCATATTTGAGCCGATGAGTTTGTTCCAAGGCTGATAATTTTAGTTTTTGCCCAACGACGCCTGCCTCCTCTCTCTCCATATCTGCTGTCATTTGGTGCAGGTCTATAATTCTGTAAGAGAGTAAGCATACTTAGTCAGCGTAGTCAAGATGTTTTAGTTGGGATGTAAGGGTCCATTGAATTTTTCCATTTCCCGTCGACAAAGTTGCACGAAGCACATCGCTAATCACCAATAGGAATACACATAGTATTGGTGAAAGGATACAGCATTGTCTTACCCCACTTTGGATCTCATATTCCTCAGACAAGCTCCCTCTGTGCAGAACGTAACATTTGGAGCCTTCATATGTAGCTTTTATAATAGCAATTAGTTTATTGGGAATACCTCTCCTGCGTAAGGCACGCCAAATAAACTCCCTGTTGACACTATCGAACGCCTTCTCAAAATCGATGAACAGAAGGTGCAGTGGCGATCGATATTCAACACACTGTTCGATGATAATCCGCAGGGTGTTGATGAGGTCAACACAGGAGGATCCAGATCGGAAACCTGCTTGTTCGACATCGAGTGTGTCTTCGCGATGTTGTTTGATTCGCTCCAGGATGATTTTTGCTATTATCTAAGCTACAGTAGGCAGCACGCAGATACACCTTCAGTTCCCGTACTCCATTAAAATTCCTTCTTAGAAAACTTGACCATCATTTCCTTTTTCCACTCGTTAGGAAAGCTCGCAGCTTCTCAAGCTCTCTCTATAAGTGGAAGCAGAAGCTCAGCCGATGTTGTGGGCGCTGCTCCTAAGAGCCCTGCGGGAAGTCAAGTCCTTCCGCCTTGTTGGCTTTGATTCCGTGATCAATCCTTACTGGTGCGTATTCGAGCATTTCGCACATCGGGCGCTAGCAAACTTTAAAACCATTGCAAAATGTTTTTCCATCTCTGGAGCTGGTCCTCATCCGAAATGAGCAAGGAGCCGTTTAGGCTTTTCACTGGGTGTTGACTGGAGCTGAGACCACCTATTAGCTCTCTGCTGATTCTGTATACGGTTCTGCTGTCGCACCTCCATGCAGCTTTGCAGCGCGTTGATGTAGTTGCTCCTGTCACGTCACACGCTGCGTCCAACTTCTCTCATCTTCATGCGATATAGGGACTCTAGCTCGCTTCTCTCTGCTGCTGGAGTAGCTGCAGTTTGAGCTTTTATCTGTTTTCAGTCGTCAATCCGTGTCCAGGTATCCTCGGAAAGACACGTCCTATGTCTTCTCTGCAATCGACCGACAATTCTTTCAGTACCAGATGTAGAAACATTTTGCACAGCACGCCAATGGTCTTGGATGGTTGCGTATGATGTATAATGGCATACGGAGAACGCCAAGGCCGTACGGAGTAGATATCTTCAGCGTCTGACAAACATCCGAGAGTATTGTTGTTACGAAAAGTCTTCTCAAATCTCCGTTCGGATTCGGCATTAAACTGTGGTCCCTTCCATTCGTGTGAAAAATATAACGCACACAACATGAATGGTTGCGAGAAGCTAGGCCCTGCCACTTTAAAGAGCTGGTGCGCCAAATATTTGTATTTGTAAGTGTCCGGAAACTGCAGCCAAATAATAAGAAATATTAGGGCATGGCTAGAAGCATCAGGACTGAAAGTGGCAGACCGGAGAAGTAAAGTTCTACCAGACACAGTTCAAATACAAACACGTGGATGACCCATACTGTCCGCACTGTGAAGGAAAAATGCAGTACGCGGAACATGTTTTGATGGAATGTGGTTGTGTACGATGCCCCGAAACATATTAAAGAGAGAAACTGACGGCTATGTGACACCGACCGGGCTTATAACATTCATGCTGACGGCGAACGAAGACTTGAACACAGCAGACGAAATCATCACTACCTCTGGAGGAATGAGCAGCGAGGAATGAGGATCCTACAAACATTGGAAGCTGAGAAAACGATAGAAGGTTAGTCTACCTGTAAGTTGTGTCTTAACTACTTAAGTGAAATGCTCAGACGCACAATGACATACCATATGAACACATGCAGATGCTAACACTAATACCCATCCAAACCCCAGATACTTCTCTTGTTTGCTATGCTTTTTCATTGACCGTCGATGGCAACACTGTTCGTCATTCGCAATATTAATATGTGAATTGCGCTCACCACAATTATATTTACTAAAAAGGGTCGTATAATTAGGCAGATAACTACATCTCTCTTATAGATGAAACGATTACTATATGTGTGTATGCAGACAATGTCAGTTATTTAGCAGAATATCCCAGTGAGTTTGTTGAATGATTTCGCTGAATTCCATTCCTAACCGCGAATTGAGAGCAGGTATGAGTAGGTACTTCTGCGGATTGTGTAATGCATTTGCATACCTCCGGCGGAATGTGTACTTCAGATTCCTATATTATTGCTCCTTTGAACAGTTATTAACGTACGCATATCGAAGTATCCGCTGTGTTGAAGCTACATTAGGGGTGAAAAGAAATTCGGCATGCCTTCAGTGTGATGGGTTCCTCAGAGTGTACTATCTATTCAATAACCTTAAAGTATCACACAGGATTCTTGCGTGAATTTCCGGTTTCACACTCTCTACCCGTAAGGATATGTGTTACGAAACTTTTATCACTTTCTGCCAGAATTCTAATTAGGAAAACTTGCAGTTGGCTCCCTCTGTGGTAATTATAAGTTAAAGTGATCTATGTGTGGGTACATGGCATGGAATTAAGTTACATGGAACCCTTGTTTGTTGCAGCGCGTTTAAAACTTTCGTTTTGAGTCAAGTTTCTTCGTCAGAGTTTCGGTTCTCCTATTCTACTCGTACATTTTTTTTTGTTTTGTTGTTGATGAATTTCGCAAATTGTATGCAAAACCATAGCGTGGGGGGGGAAACTTTGGCCTCGCGTGGTGTAAGTGGTCTGCTTACAATTATACACACACATGCACTAGATGTTGTACTTAATTTTTAGTGACGTTTTTATTTATGGTGAAGTCGAGGGGAGTTGTCTGTAGGCTGGATCTTGATTAAAGGTGTATCTTCACATCCTTGTTGTTCAGCCTGGCTCTACGTGTTTAGCTGAAAGCTCGAACCCGGCGAGCACATAATGGCGAACGAGCGAGACATCTTTGGTTGGCCTTTTTAGTTGAGAGATGCATCTTAGTAGTCTAGCAAGAGCACTTCGGAAAAAGAATCCTAAGGTACCTTATATGAGGTTCTCCGACATATTTCAGAGACCAGATCAATAAAGATTTTGAATAAGGAGTCAGGGTGTGGAAAAAGACGGTGGCGGATGAGTTTTTGTAACAGACCAACATAAGCTCTCAAATCCCCGAAGTCTGCTACATCGGCGTATCCGGGTCTGTTCATAACCTTGCAAATGCAGAAATGGCAAATAATTTGGAATGATGATGTCCCTCAACAAATCTCATGATACCGAACAACTTCCTGTGGCCCTAGAATGTTGCAAATCAGATATCACAGTCATGAAGAAAGGTGAGCCGGGATAGGCAAGACGATTGCTTAAGGCGGCGTCTATTTGGATATGAATATGCCATAAGAGGCAACTAATAAGCCTTACGGTATGTAAAGTCACTAAACCTTGCCTTGGTACTATGAGCTCCTGGATTGAACCTATGAGTTACGTACTTGGTATGATGTTACGATACGCATCAATGTTTGGTGCCCAAGTGCACTGCAAACTGTGAGATCTATTGTGCTGGCCCAATGGTTAACCAGAAGAAAAATGGAAGCATTTGATAAACCTCAATACTGCTTTGGGTTCAAAGTTCCAGGTTTCCGCTGAGCATATCGAGACCCGTGTTAGATGAAGAAATAGGTCATTTGTGATCCCTGGGCATTCACAAAGAATGTGCTCTACTGTTTCTCTTTGTTCCTTGAAGAGACTGCACATGGCTGTACCTGATAGTTTTATTTTATTCAGATGGTTCCTGAGTGGGCAATGTCCGGTTAGGTAGCTAAGTAGTTGCGAGTAGTTACTTTTCCCCGTGCAGGATTTCCTTTCTTCCATCTTCACTCACTGATTGAGTTTTGCATTTTTTTCGGTAGTAGCAGCTCAAAGTAGTCTTGGCTACAGAAACTCATCATTATAATTTTAGACTGGTGGCGGTATCTACTCTGCAGCTCACCTCGCTAGAGAGCCAATTCCGAGAACGGCCACTAGAACAAAGAGGACAGAGGGTTTAGGTTGGCTTACCTTTGCTTATATACTGCAACTTCATATGGAGCATACAGCATTAACAACACCTAGTTTAGTTTAGTTTAGTTTAGTTTATTTCATAATAATATAACTTACACAAAAGATTAATATCTTATACTAGTAGTGCAAGGCTTAAGAAATCAAAATTTAAATATATACATAAAATGTGATGATTCTAGCAAGAGTTTAAAATGTAACATACATATGTAATTTAAAATTAGTTAGCTACATGTACTTTAATGTTATGCGAATGTTTAAGGGGCAATTAAATTAAAGAGAGGTGTCTGAGGAGGGAAGTTCTGAAGGATGTGCAGTTTTCAATTCTTCTTATTTCAATTGGCAGGGAATTACATTGACGGGTGGTATAAACAAAAAAAGTGCGTTTGTGTGTTGTTTGCGTGTCAAACAGGAGTATCTTGGTTGAATCAATGCATATTATGATCTTTGTGAAATAGGAAACTCCAATTTAGTATAAAGATAGTCTGGCTGACTCGTTCGCATGACCTGATGAATACGGCATAAGGCTTTAAATTGCAAATATTTTTCGTGCCATAGTGTGCGGTTTTCTAAAACATGCTACAACTCACTCTTCATTCCTCTTCCACTGGTCTATACTACGTTTTTCTAGGATGTCCCGCTTTTTTCCAGTCTAGGGTGGGTGCATACCATTTTTAACATTTTCTTCCAGTCTTTAGGTGTGACCGATCCACAGCCTCTTCGTTCGTCGAATTGTGGTGCTTATAGGCTCCTGACCCATTCTCACATAAAGTTCTTCATTCGAAACACCATTCAGACAGACAATCCTTAATTCGGATAATTCGAAGATATCTTATACGAAGGCTTGCAGCTTTCGAGTGGCAATGGTACCCTTTGAAGTAATACACGCATACAGCACTACTAACTCAAATAGTCGCAATAGTGGCATATGAATTCGGTTGTTGTTTTTATTCGTCTGGAAAACCGACCTATTGGCCAACTGACTCACAAAAAATTCCCGATCTTATCGATTTTTTTGTTACAAAAGGCGTTTACGAGAAGTTTATTACAGTCAAACAATGTTTTGATCTCTCTTCTGACCACTCGCCGGTAATTTTATTACTTGGAGAAGCGCTGATCAAGAAAAAATGACCTCCAAGACTCACTAGCAATAGAACAAATTGGGAGGGCTTTAGAAATGATTGCGAAACAAATATCGCCTTAAATGTATCACTTAGAACACCTTGTGAACTAGAGGACGAAATTGATCGTTTCGTGGAAGCAATTCAAGGAGCGGCATGGAGAAACACTCCTTCTAGAAGCTATAAGATCAACCGCAACGAAAAGTATCCCAGGGAAATCGTTGAACTGGTGAGAGAGAAACGAAAAGCACGAAAGAAATGGCAAAGCACTCGTGCACCGCAGCATAAAACGGTCCTTAACCGACTATGCAATCGCCTTAAAGATAGTATTCGCGAATTTAAAAGCAAAAAGATAGCGACCTATCTTGAAAATCTCTCCGGTGAAAGAGAATCAAATTATTCGCTTTGGAAAGCGCTTAAAAGGCATCCGGAAACCTCAAATGCAAGCACCACCAATTCGCAAAATCGATGGAAACTGGGCCAAGAGCGACAAAGAAAAGGCAGAACTTTTTGCCTTGCACTTAGAAGAAACGTTTAAGCCGTTCGACGGCCCTTCGTTAACGCCCGACTCCCCAGTCACGACATCTGACAACTCTAAAGTAAAAAAAGTTGCATTGATTGAACTGAGGGAAGTGATTAAAAATTTAAAGACAAAAAAAGCTCCGGGTTGTGACTTGATAACGGCGCAGGTAGTCAAGGAATTGCCGAATAAAGCTATTATCAAACTGCTCTATTTGATCAACGCTTCGTTCAGATTGCTTTATGTTCCGAGGCAATGGAAAGTCGCCGAGATTATAATGGTCCCGAAACCAGGCAAACCGCTAAATGAGAAGAAATCATATCGGCCTATTTCCCTATTGCCGGTTATTTCAAAAATATTTGAAAAACTTCTTTCCAAACGTCTACAGCCCGTAATCGACGTATTATTCCTGATCATCAGTTTGGATTTAGAATTAAACATTCTACAATTGACCAAGTCCACAAAATAACTGACGTGATTGAGAAAGCTCTGGAAGAAAAAAAGATTTGTTGTGGTGTATTTCTTGACGTCTCACAAGCTTTCGATAAGGTTTGGCACGAAGGCTTGGAGTATAAATTGCAACGACTACTGCCACGGCAACTTTTTCTAATCTTACTATCGTATCTCACCGAGAGACTCTTTCGTGTTAAGCACGGAAACGATTACTCTGACTTCAAGGAGATTGCGGCCGGAGTTCCACAAGGAAGTGTCCTTGGCCCGCTTCTATATGTACTCTATACGCGTGATATCCCGCAGGAAAGAAACTGTGTCGTCGCCACGTTTGCGGACGATACGGCGATATTGACCACGGGCGAAACTATTGAAGGAGCAACTGGAAAGCTGCAACATGCTATTAATAAAGTCCACGCTTGGACGAATTCTTGGCGTATTGTGCTGAACGAAAGCAAATCTACTCACGTTAACTTTACCTATAAAAAAGTGGATAGATTACCTCTATATCTTAACTCGGCTCAAATACCGTACGCAAACGAAGCAAAATATCTAGGAATGACTCTAGATGTTAAGCTCAAATGGAAATCACACGTAAAAAAGAAACGCGACGAGCTAGAAAATAAATACCGACAAATGTACTGGCTACTCGGAAAACATTCGAAGTTGAGCCTACATAACAAACTGCTTATATATAAGCAAGTGCTAAAGCCTGTGTGGACGTATGGTATACAACTATGGGGTTGTACCAAGAAAAGCAATAGAAACATCATACAGACTTTTGAAAATAAAGTTCTTAGAACGATCGTTAACGCACCGTGGTATGTACGTAACGAAGATATTCATCGAGATCTGGGAATTCCCAGCGTTGTTGTTTTTTAATGAAAAGTCTTTTAATAGTCAACTTTATTAGATGTCAACTTTATTAGATGGTTGAAGTACAACTGACTGAGGCTAGTTAATCTCTTTAGTACATTAGCTAATACTATGCATGTATTGGTATACTCATATCAATGTACAAATATGTATGGCTAATACATGATACTTTTATATACAACATCTCCTTTTTTTTACAATTCAAAATTAGATTTAATAATTCATTATGGGTTAATCATATAACATAATCAAAATAGCTAATTTTAAGTATTGATAAAACGTTATAGTGTTACTTAATATGATAAAATCGAAATAAGAATACATATTAATTATTGTAAGCTAGCCGTTCTGGAGGTACCACTTTTCTTCCATATCGAGTAAATTGTTCATTAGGGTTTGCCGATTCTGGATTTCGCGTCGGAGAAGAATTCCTGTTAATGTGTTCTTTTGCAAAGGTAACATTGGAATTCATTTCCTCATTATTAGCCATAGATTCAGTATTTTTATCATTGCATTCTTTTAAAGGAGGGTCATGTTTGAAAATATGATGAGTACTTCTTCTATAGGTAGTTCCACTGCTATCCTGTAACAAATACGAGCGCGGTTCCTCCGTGTGTTTAACTACTGACCCTGGAAACCAAACAGAGTTGGGGCTCTTTTTAAAAAAAAATCTATCGCCTGTTTCAAACGCTTCAGTATTTTTACAGCCTTTATTATAATACTGAGCGGTTTTTGTCCTATAATTAATAAGAAAATCTTTAATACTTTTGTAATTGACAAGAGATAGCTTAAGATACTTTTCGGTGCAGGGAATTTTCGTTCTAAGATTTCTCGACATTAAAAGTTGGCTTGGTGAATACCCGCATCGAAGAGGTGTTGTACGATAGTGCAAGAGTGCTATAAAAGCATCAGAAAAGGATTCTAGTGATTTTTGTAAAATATTTTTAACCGTTCTAATTTCACGCTCTGCTTGACCATTGGATCGCGATAAATATGGACTTGATGTAAGAAATTCTATGCCCCAGTTAAGGCAAAACTCTTTAAAGTCGCTCGAGTTAAAAGGAGGTCCATTGTCTGCAATCAAAGTATGAGGAATGCCATGACGGGCGAAAATTGATTTTAGCTGCGTAATTATTTTTTTGCTTGAATAGCCATTGGTTAGCAAAGCGATTTCGATAAATTTTGAGAAATAGTCTACTACTAAGAGGTATGTTTCATTCTTGAATTGAAATAAGTCTAACCCTAACTTGAACCATGGAATTTAACGATAATCGTGAGACTGAAGCTCTTCCTTTGGATTATTAGGTCTATATCGCAGACATATTTCACAGTTTGAAACTACATTAAATATATCATTACTGATATTAGGCCAAAAAACTAAGTTCTTGGCCAAGCGCTTGGATTTCTCTATACCCATGTGCCCTTCATGGATTAAGGACAAGATATAGGGCCTCATTTTAATAGGAATTACAAGGCGGTCAGATTTAAACAATAAGTCATCTATTACGTGTAACTCATCTCTGAAAGTAAAGTAAGGCATTGTTTCTTTATTTAAATATTTCTTATTCTCTGGCCAACCATTTCGGTAGTAGTTTTTGATCTCAGACAGAACTTTGTCAGACTTTGTGCAATCTCGAATTTCCTCTAATTTGGTTTTTGACACTGCCAAATTTGAAGTGAGTAAGTTGCAGTGCAAACTTATGTCTTTGTCAAAATCTTCTAAACATTTTTCATTTAATGGAGCTCTAGAGAGGGTGTCTGCAAGAACCATGGTTTTTCCTGGCTTGAAATTTACTTGCAAATCATAAGCCTTTAACTTCAGCATAATTCTCTGCAAACTAGCTGGTACTTTATACAAAGCCTTTTTAAAAAGAGAAACTAATGGCTTGTGATCTGTTTCAACGGAAATGTTAGCCTTACCATACAAATATTGGTGAAATTTTGTACAACCGAATAGTATAGCAAAGAGCTCTTTTTGAATTTGTGCATAGTTTTGCTGACATTCTGTTAAAGTAGCAGATGCAAATGCTATTGGCTTTTCATAATGAAGTATAACAGCACCAACAGCATTTTTAGAGGCGTCAACAGATAGAGTAATTGGCCTTTTGGGATCATAATAAGTTAATATGGGTGCATTGGTTATGCAATGCTTTAATTTAAAAAATTCTTTCTCATGGATTTTTAACCACAGCCATTCTGTTTCCTTTTTCAACAATTGTCTTAAATTATTCGTTTTTGCAGACAGATTTTTTATGAAAGAACCTAAATAATTGACCATGCCTAGAAATCTTTGCAGGTCAGCAATATTTCTGGGTCTTGGCATGTCGAGAATAGCCTTAACTTTTAAATTATCGGCCTTCACACCTTCAGAATTGAAAGTGTGATCAAGAAACTTAATTTCGGTTTGAAAAAACGTTGACTTAGTTTTATTGAACTTTAAACCTACTTGTTCAGCCCTATCCAGAACCAGTTGAAGTCGTTCATTATGCTCTTCCTTTGAGCGCCCATATACTAGGAAATCATCTATATAAATTAAAACACCAGGGATATTTGAAAATAATTTTACAATTTCGCCATGAAATATTTCAGGGGCGGCATTAATGCCAAAAGGTAGCCTTAAGAATTTATATCGACCAAATGGTGTTATAAACGTGCAAAGCTTCGCCGAGTTTTTATCTAACTTCATCATCCAAAATCCGGAATTAGCATCCAGACTAGAAAAATATTTGGCACCATATAACCTTGCCTTGCACTCATCTAAAGTTGGGAATGGATAGTGCGACCGTAAAATTGCCTTGTTCAAGTTTCGAGGGTCCAAACAAATGCGAAGCTTGCCTGTCGGTTTCTTAACAATAACAATGGAACTTACCCACTCTGCAGGCTCTTGCAATGACTCCCATTTTTTCCATTCTGATTAATTCTTGCCTTAAGGGCTTTCTTAGACTGAAGGGTATTCTCCTCGGATAATCCACTACCGGCATAACCTCAGGTTTTAAGAATAGTGGCACTCCTTTTCCAAACACCCTAAGCCCTCAAAAACATGTTTATATTTCTTTAAAAAATCTAAAAGATAAAGATTATTACTAATAGAATTTAAATTATTAGAAGAAAAATGATTGATTGTATTAGTATACATATTTTTTTCTGCTCCGGACCGCATCACTAAATTCAGTTCAAAACAGCTCGGTAATCCAATTATTGTTCTGCATTTAATATCGATGATATAAAATTTTAATTCACATTGCAAGGAATCCACACTGCATGATAGACTGCATAGTCCCAATACTTTCAATTTTTCATAGCTGAAGGTTGAAATACTTGTTGAAGTTTTTTGTATAATACTTAAAGGTAATTTCAGTTCCATGAATTTATTGAACGACATTACATTTGTCATGGCTCCTGTATCTAATTGGCATGTAACAACTCGTTTGTTTATAAGTATGTCCTTTGTCCATATTAAATCACTCGACTGTATTACTTTTGTATTCGAAGATCCAGAAAAAGGTAAGTTATCATCAGTACCGCAAAACATGTTAGATCAGTTAACGTTATTGTTTTTAGCAACCGGTCGTAGTTGTTCTTCCGAAGACGCCACCAACTTGTCAAATATAGCTCCAATAAAAAAATCGTCACTGTCCGTTAGATATTTGATTAACACTTGTTCTTTCTTCATTTAACTGGGAAACCGATGACTGATTAAGAGTGTGGTTGTGTTCCTTTCTAAATTGTTCCAACAAAGCTCGTTCATGATCGTCTCTACATACCGCGTCATTAATTGTTATACTCTTCAGTTGTTTGTCTTACACATTTTTGCAAAATGATTTTTCTTCCCACACTTAGTGCAAGTTTGATTGATTGCTGGACATCTATAAATGTGTACTTGACCACAACGCTCACATGTCTTTTTATGTTGACCTGTATTAGGTACAGTCTTCTTCATGTAAGAATAGTTGTTATAGGGTCTATGTGTATTACTTATATTGGAATTAGAACTATAACTTTGTGTTTGATTTCTACTAATTGCACACACTACTTCATCAGTACTTTTAAGTTCTAATACACGCTCTCTTGAAAGTTCGATATTTCGCGCCATTTCAATAGCCTTATCTAATGTAATAGATCCTTCGTTAAGAAGTCTCTCTTTTATGTGGTCATTTTTCGCATTAAGACCGCAAGTAAAAATATCTCGAATTAGTTCATCTTTTAAAGTTCCAAATTCGCATGTGACACTTAAATTTTTTAATGATAATAAATATTCCTCCAAAGGCTCGTCCATATTTTGTCTCTTTGTAAAAAATGTATATCTTTCAAACGCTGTATTTGATTTGGGTACAAAATATGCATCAAATTTAGCAAGTAGATCGACGTAACCAACTGTATCAATGTCCAAGTTGAATGAGTTGAAGATTTCAACGGAATCGGGTCCCATGTGGTGCAATAAAATGGCGACTTTTCGGCAGTCTGATTGACTTTCTAAATTACTTGCTCGCATGAATATCTTAAATTGCACAAGCCAATTTTTCCAAGCTGTTGATAAATTCCCACATCGTAAATTTAGTGCTGACATAGGTACAATACCTTGAAAACCGTGAAGTGCTCCATTATTGTGGATTAAGGTCTCATCATTCGACTTTTTCTTGGATACTTCTGAACTTTCACTGTCGTTAGTCATTTTTTTTTTTTTTTTTTTTTTTTAATTTTCAATTTTTAGATTTTGGCTATTGAACTTAAGACACATCTGACACCATGTTGTATTTTAATGAAAAGTCTTTTAATAGTCAACTTTATTAGATGTCAACTTTATTAGATGGTTGAAGTACAACTGACTGAGGCTAGTTAATCTCTTTAGTACATTAGCTAATACTATGCATGTATTGGTATACTCATATCAATGTACAAATATGTATGGCTAATACATGATACTTTTATATACAACAGTCGAAGAGATAAGAAAATTTGCGCGTAAACACAAAGATCGTGTTCACGGCCATTGTAACCGTACCGTCATTCAACTACTTGACGCGAATGCGAATAACTCAATTCGTCGTCTGCAAAGGATAAAACCTTTTGACCTCGCGTCATAGCATATGCCGGCCGCGAAAAAGGCAGGAACTTTCATTGGAATTTAACCTGCCTAAAGTTATACATTTCTTTTTACTTCGTACGAACATTTTTTTTTTTTCCAAAAATCACGTGTATCGTAAGCGAAAATAAAACTGCTGGATAAGCGTCAGCTTAGTTGTAGTATTACTTTTGAGGAGAGGTGTTTGTTTAGTGAGTAAAAATCTCACACTACCATAAGCACGCTCGGTCGGGCCTTATGGTGTCTTTAGAAGATTTTTCACCTACACTCGGCAAAAAAAAAAAAAAAAATAGTCGCAATGTATCTATCGCGTTTCTTCCCCCATTCTCCTACTCACATCTAGTTCACTTCGGTACTGCCGTACACCCTAAACGTTCTCTAACGCTGTCGGGCAATGCGTACTTGAGCTTGTAATGTGAGAGACTAAGTGCTTTTCTTTTGACCATATTATTCCTTAGTTTCACTTTTCTTGTTTCGGTTTTTAAATTAAAGATCATTTGATGTACCTACTCGTAGGTCCATTATTTTATGCGAGATCAAGCAAATGTCTTCAGCGTAGTACAAGTATTTTAAGAGTGATGTCATATTCCCTGGGTTTAATTCGCCAAAACTGCACTGTAAATAACAATAGTGAGAGTATGCAACCTTGTTGCACTCCGCCAACATTAAATACTTAGATCCCTTGTAGGGTGTTGCTACAACAGCTGCAAGTTTCCCATGGATACCCATCCTTCGCAAAGCATAAAATCCCGATTCGGTTCAGTTCATCGCTACCTTCGAACAAAATCCAGAAAGTGCTTAGGATTCTTATCCCAAGGTTTCCCCGATATTCGAGAAATTGACATTATAAGCATAGCCTTGGAATTAAACGACCCAGACTGTTGAGATTGGCGGAAGGGAAGAAAACCTCGCCCACCAAACACTCAGGTTAATGCAGCGGGCATAATTTCCCTACTCATATGTTTAGCGCACTATGTTTATTATTGGCTCCCATCAGAGATTGAAAAATTTCACTATGCGGTCAGCTTACTCCGAGTCAAATGTCGAGTATTTTCTTACAGGATCATCAGCATTGGCATTCCCTGGTATGTCCTCATGTGCAGGGACCTTACTGTGATCTAAAAACCCTAAGGCTTTGTCCGCGAACTTAACAAGCTTCGACTTAATTTTTGTTGCAGACATCGTAAAAGGTTATACCTCTCCTGGTACTGCCCTCATCGATGTACTGTAGCTTTTGCCTTGAAAACCTATCTTGAAAGCATCCAATGAACGGCTTTGGACAATGCATGGTATTTCCCTTGCTAGAAAATGGTGGTATTCAGTCTCAAACAATTTGAATGACAGTTTTTTAGGGCACTTATAAGTCTAGTGGAAGCACGTTGAGTACAGCCTCGAATTTTGATGTTCGTGTAATGTACGCTGGTCTTTGTATTTTTGTGATTGGCATTAGGTCGGTGGTTTCACTCGTCATACTAAGCTGTTATAAGCAAGTATATGCCTCACGATAGATGTGTACATCCACAACCAAGCAAGTTTTTTTTTCTACTCCTCGTGCAACCCACACACACACATATCAAAAATTTCCTTTTTCTACGGAAATTAATCGAATTTCTTGTTAAAGGATTTCACCTCCTGCCTTCTTGTTTGCATATCACTTGTCGTAAGGAAATCTCTGAATAATATTCATCCTTTGATCACGTCCTTTATCCATAACACGCCCATTCGGAATTATATTTCAAGGTTCTTAAAATCGAATGACCGACCATCTCGATTTTCATCATCATCTCTTGCACATCCTTCCTGCTCCACATCACAGAGGAATTCAATTTCCTCAAAGAAAGAGTTCCGAAATTATATATATATTTTTTTTCATTTGCCCAAACTTATCGAAGAACTGAGAACCTATCCTGATTCAGCATAAAAATAATAAATATCCCTTCCGTCTAAGGGTTGATTCAGCAAACGCACTCAGCGTAGCCGCAGTCCCCACCTCCGCAGTGAAGCCAAAAAGTAATAAATTAATGAATGATAAATTTGTGGAGTGCTTGAGAACAATATTTCTGTTTGGGGGTAATTGCCATTAGAGGTTCTTCAATGGGAGCACCCCGAGTCCAGGGGCTACAAAAGGGATAATGACGTAGCGATAGAGCGATATTGTTTGAACTTTTACGCGGCTGTTTACCACCAGTACCCGGTACCAGCAAGCGGATCCAAAGAACATGAATAAGGACTCGGTAATAAATTTAATCACTTCGCAAGATGAACAAGAAGGAGTCAAGCATCCATTCCGTTTGTGTGTCTTTCTTGGCAGCAGAAGTGGGCGGTCGGTTGGTGATGGCAATATCCCGGACCGGTTGAGAAGGATATCATTCTCTGGTAGACAGCAGCTAATCCCTTGGGCGATATAAAATTAAAATTTTAATGCTGTATGTCATTTTAGCGGATGAAATATGAGAAAAGTTGGAATTGTTGTTGATTTATTTTTGGTGGCCTCTGGCCAGGAAAGGGTTACGCGCTAGGATTTTCGGGGGCTTGGCGGAGGAAAAGAAGTGCGTTTTTGATTTATGGAAATTACATTTGTTGATTGGGGAGAGTTTGCCTTTAATTTATTATTGATTTGGTAGCAAAACGGTTTTGTGGGTGTGGGTGTGGTGTGGTGTGTGGTGGTATTAAATTTTGCGGAACCGCAATTATATTGTGCAAATAGAACGCATTTCGCGTATTAATGGAGTTTCCACTCAAAATGAATAGCAAATATTCCGGGCGAGAGAGCTATAAATATTGTATTTATTTTAGTTTGACGATGTCTGCTGATCCACATTAGCGCTAAATCTCCATCCTATTATTTCTTAGCTGTTGAATGATTACTAATGCATTTCGCATTGTTCACAGGTATTTGTTATTATTGGTGTCACAATTAATCCGATGGGGTTAAGTAGATTGAGCTTCAAAGGTGGCATAATGTTGAGGCACATCGTGATCCATATAGAACCTGCTCAAGTGGTACAAAACTGAAGCACGCCCTTCAGGACATTTTTTTTAAGACTTTAAAAACCCTTGTTGTAGATTTTATAGGCTCCACCCTTGTACAAATACTTATCTGCAGTTCTATAAAGAGTACGTCAGCCGCTTTTAGTAACTAGGATCTCCTTTTTTTTAAATTAACTTTCATCAAAGAGTTCAACTCTTTTGATGGAACTGCAATGCGACGTGTTTTTGATATAGTATTTTAAAACTCAGCGTTATATATTAATACGTGAACACGAAATTGATCTTACGTTTTCTAGTATTTATTATAAAGGGAGTGGGATGAAACTTATATCATTCGAAAGCTACTGTGCCATAGATGTGCAGAAAAGAAAAATGATGTTTGTTTATTTCGACCATACGCGATACTAGTTAGGTTTAATACACGATCACTCCATGGATGGCGTCCGAATTAATCGGGGAAAATTTGCTGTGATTTTTGTATTCAGTTTTGATTTCTAGTACATTGAGTTACAAAAAAAAGTGGCGCACCCTGAAATTTACCAGTAACTTTAAGTAAGTTAGAAAAAACTTTTTTTTAATACAGTTTTGTTTACAGATATAAAAGTTAGTAGTTCATGTAAAATAAAAAAGGGAAGGACTTAGAAATAAAACATAAGTTAACGAAAATGGGCAAAAAATTCATAAATCAACATGTTACATTTTTATTATTATTATTTTTTTAACGATTCCTCGTTCCTTTAGTAGGGGAAATTGCCTCTTTGAGTATCTAACAAAGCAGTAATTTGATGGGGCATACCTTGAACAAGATTTGTTACGATGGCGTCGTCCAAATTGTTCCCGATCAGGGCAGACCTCAGGCCACTGAGTGTCTTTGGAAGGGCAGGTTGCTTTCTTATCTTTTCCCCAGTAGGTCCTAAACGTGTTCAATGGGATTCATGTCCGAGCCCATCGTAGGCCAACCCATCACGTCGATTTCCATTTCTTGCAAGTTCTCGGTAACGCACCTGGCGACGTGTGGTCTAGCATTGTCCTGCATCAACAAGAAGTTCTTTCCAATAAACGATGCGAATGGAACCACACATTCCTCTAGGAATCCTCTGCGTTCTTGACTCCCATGATACTGCCGCACTGCCTAGTTTGAATAAATACCCAGTATAAGACCTCCTATCATCTGCGTTTGCACCCCAGTCCGAATCCGTGTAACCAATTACATCCTTTTCGGTCCTTCTAAAAACAGTCCGTAATCTTTTGTTGCCTTCAGATACCTCAGCACTCTTTTTGCAGCTACCCAATGTGGCTTCCATAATCCCGATTGAACTGACTTAGAAAGCTATTGGCGTACGATATATCTGGCCTCGTTGTAACTGCTAGGTACAGTAGAGAAGCAATTAATTGCTGATAACGTAACTTATTAGAATATCCCTCCTTTATTTTAGTATCAGTAAACACTTTCTTCGTTAGCTTGCTGTTCGAATCTAGTGGTGTATTTACCGGATTTGAATCGTCCATATTGAACCGCTTCAGTAGATTGAGTATATGCTTCCTTTGATACGCATTAGTATCCCCATTGGCCTTTTGATTGAACTCAATAACCAGAAAGTTACTGAGTTTTACCATATCTTTCATTTGAAATTTAGACTTCAATTTTTCTTTAAATAGTTCTATTTGCTTCACAATATTCGATCCAATAATTATGACATCAACGTAAATTGCTATGATTATGGTATCACCATCTTTCATAGAAGTATAGATACAAGGATCTGCTGCTAACGGTTTCATTCCCATTTTCAAAAGTATTCATTAAGCCTAACATACCACTGCCTACCAGATTGCTTAAGCCCGTAAATTGCTTTCTGTAAGTGACATACTTTATCTCCTTCAACGTACTCACCAGTAAGTTTGTTGCACTTTTTGGGGAGGAAAAATTAAGCCGCGGGTAAATCCAAAAGAGAAGTAGCCGACTTGCTACACTGACAAATAAATAACAAAAAAAACAACACAAAAAAAAGGAAAGCACGACCGATCGCTTTTGCGATCGGAAAACGAAATGAAGGGCGAAGACGAGAAAAAAAAATGCAACAATACAGCACGTTGAGTGCTGTTCGCTCACCGGACGCTCAGCTGGGGTGGGTTCGATTTGAGAAATAAAAAAAAAAGGGAAATAGGGTGAGTAACGCAAGGTTTGGACGCCACGTAATTTTTGATGAAAGAAGGGAGGGAAATTACGAAACCTATTTGGGGGGTGTTTTGGGAAATGGTGGGGTACACTAGTGCTGAAAGAAAATAACAAATAAAAGAAACAATAATCTTTTACCTCGTTATAAATGCTCGTTCCGAGCGGGCGGTTTATTTAAAATGAAAATAAATGAAAAAGACAATCAAGTTAAGGAACCAAAAAAAACAACAAAGGTAATTTTACCGGGGATCAGAAAAAAACCTCGACGAGGAAAAAAGATCCCCAAAGAGAAAGAAAATATCGCCGTTGAAATGGCCCGTTACGGCAAGTCCCGAACAACTCAAAAACCGAAAAGTACTGGGCGCGTGTCCCGCTTTCACCGGGAAATTAAACCGAAAACGAAACAGAATCCTACCGGGTTTCAAAATTCACAACAATTCTACACAGAACGCAGTTTAAAAAAAAATAACTTCTAAAACACATAGTAAATTAGATACAAAAAAAACTTATCTGTTCTTTTGACCTCCTTTTTCTATTTTCCTCCTGGTCACTAATCTGCTACTAGTAATCCTTCCAGCCTCCTGTTGTAACCCTTGTCCTAGTCACTTCCTTTTTCTAGTTTACTCCTTGTCTTAAAATTCGTTTCACACTCAGAAACACTTACTCTTCGCTATATAAAAAAAAATCAACTTTGTTGATTCTCACTCTTGATAAAAAAACTTCCAAATTACTTGCTGGTCAACCAAGAAGTGGTCTCCCACTGAATACAATGCCTAGTCGAGCTTCGAGCCTTTTACTTACACATATGTGAATCCCCGCTATTCAGCTATTGGATTCAAGAGCAGCTTGCTGTGCATTACTCCGCTCATTTGCGTAAGTATGCAACCGCTCTTGAACCGCCGTTATTCCGCTCTCAATAATCACCCACATTCCGCTGGCTCGAATTCGCCCGACTTCGGCTTTTCCTCACAATCCGCTCTGTTTGATTTAACAATTCAGGAGAATCAACAAAGTGAAAAAAATATTAATTAAAAATTACTAAAGTGGGTTTCCTCTCCCCATTAGTAAAAGAAGAAAAGAAGTGACCTGACTAGTTACCGGACGGGCCCTAAAACGCCATTCTGCGCTCAACAAAATTAAACTACCGGAAGAAAATAGAACAAGGAGTAAAATTTAAATTACGCATTAAACTAATCTACCCGGTAGAATTCCGCGCAGATTTGGGGACTAGGGACGAGCCCTTAACGTGCCATTCCATACATAGAGTCGAGGGTTAGGGCGGGCTCTCGGCCATTGATGGGTTCCAACCGAACCATTTCTTATTCGTGGGCTGCCGCTTGTCTTGTTTGTGATTGGTGGTGTTTGATGTCGATGTCTTCGTGTGTTTAGTTGTGTTTGTGATGTTGAATATGTTTGTATGATGTAGTGGTTGCGTTGTTTCTGGGACGCCTTGTCCCCTCGCGATGTACTAAGTGTTTCTCGTTGCTCTTAGGTTCTGGGACACCTCGTCCCCGCTCATGGCTTGTCTTGTGACGTTGGTTACGTCGATCTGGAACAGACTCTCTGTCCCATCTGTTCACGCGTTGATTGTTGTACTGCGTTGTAGTTAGCGCTGTTAGTGTTTGGTGTGTCCGTTGTAGTGGCGAACACACCGTCTCTGCCGTCGCTGGTTTCACCCTCGCCGCTCGTCTCATTCTCAAAATTGTTTTGGAAACCACCCGTTTCTCCTCTCCTTCAGGGTTCGAACATGTCTTGGTAGTTGGAGGAACCGCCCGTTCCTCCACTTCTTCAGGGTAAAATGTCGATAAAGGGAATCCTATATTGGTTGTCTCTGCAAGATGCTGGGGAAGTGGACCTGTGGCTGATGGGACCATGGCTGCCCTCCACTTTCCCAGAATTTTGCAGAAACAAAGGGAGAAAAGAGGGAGAGAAGGAAAGATGCATAGAGTAGGCCTTGTTGTGGTAAATTTTACCGCAACAAGTTTAAAATACATTTCAGTTATTTCCATAGAAATTGTTTCTTCTACTTTTCCGTTCAAATAGGCGGTAACAACGTCTAACTGGTGTAAGATAAGCCCTCATTCAGCCGCCAGAACAATCAACATACGAATAGAGCACTGTCGGGCTCGCCTGCTCGCTGAGAGCATCCTTTAGCCACCAAACGGGCCGTCCTTGAACATATTCCACCTTTTGAATCTGTTTTTGTCTGAAAAACCGATCTGCATCCCATACCGTTTTCCCCTTTCGGACGATCTACTAAATTCAATGTATTATTCGCTTTATGGACTGATAGCTCCTCTTTCATGGCCTTCTTCATCATCATAGGCATTATTCAAAATATCACTAACGATTTGGGGATCATAAGATAACATACAAGCAGCGTCTTTGAAAATGTCAGAGCCTTCCGAATCCAAAACTTCATCTTCATTCACATGCTGTTCTGAGTTATTTTCTAATACTCTAGTCTGCGCCTTCTAGGCAATATAACACCCAAGTGAGCCTAGCGACACATATACTACCTTAAAAAGCCTCCCACAAGTGTGCATGCGAGTCCGCAAGTTGACGCGACTGGAGATCACCGGTGTCATAGAAGAAATATCAAACAATACTAAAAGAGGAGCATGCACGTGTCAAACAACAAACACCATCGCAATATGGTAATACTGCAAAACTGTATCATTATGGTAATACTTGCTAAAAGGAAAGGCACTACCACTGCTGTGCATGGTACTGATCCTGGACCGAGCAGAAATGTTCGGGTCAGAGCTATACGGATTCCGGGGGCTAGCAAAATATTGAAACAGTTTGGCAGAAACTTGAGGGTCGCGAGTTGGAACGTTGGAAGCATGACCGGTCGAAGTTACGAGCTGGAAGAGATGATGAATAGAAGGTGGGTGGATATCTTGTGTGTCCAAGAGACGAAATGGAAAAACCCCGGAAATCGGGCGCGTTTCTTGGACGTTAGGACAAAAGATTACAAGATGTTCTACTACGGAACGGAAAAGGCTAGGAACGGAATCGGTATCATCCTTGCGGCAGAGCTACTTGGAAACGTCTTGAGCATTTCGAAGTCCAGCGACCGTTTGATGTCTCTCAAACTAGTAATACAAGGAGAGGTGTGGAATATTGTCAGTGGGAGCATATCCCCACGATGGGTACAATCAGAGAGATAAAGATGCATTTTGGCTAGATTTCCACAATCTCCTTAAGGACATCCCAAAGGAAGAATTTCTGTTTGTTGGAGGAGATTTGAATGGACATGTCGGGAAATCAAACGAAGACTATGAAGACTGCCATGGAGGACTAGGATATGGCACCAGGAACCTTCCTGGTGAAGACATCCTAAGCATGTGCAAATCACACGGTCTTATCGTGTTAAATACCATGTTCATCAAACAAAGCCGACACCTGATCACTTACAGCAGTGGTGGAGATGAAACTCAGATTGACTACCATTTGGTAGGCAGTTTCATGAAGCCTCGGGTAAAAGATTGCAAAGTGATCCTGGGAGAGCCAATCGCTCGTCAACACCGTCTCCTGCTAACAGAAATTTTTATGAAAACACCGAAGAAAAGCAAACACACAAGGGTCTCTGAGAAAATCAAGTGGTACAATCTGGACAAAGACAAAGGCGAGGCTTTTGTGTTCGTAATGAAAAATTACCTCTCTCACACCATCAACGGAGCTGAGGATGAAGAGTGCAGAGCACAAAATATGTGGGATTCCCTACAGCGAACTTGCTTAAAGAAGGCCAAATCACTGCTAGGAGCTTCAAAAGGCCACCATCAACACGCCAAAGAAACATGGTGGTGGAGTGATGAAACTAAGAAAGTGATAAATGAGAAGAAAGCGGCTTTCAAAGCTTGGTCAAAGTGCCCCTCTAATAATAATGACGAAAAAGCTCGCCTCGAAATTGAATACAGATGCTGCAAGAAAAAAGCGAAGAAGAAGTGCGCCCAGCTTCAAGCAGAGAGTACGGAGGGCCTGTATCGGGAGCTGGAGAAAATATCTTCCCCGGTTGCTGATGCAAACCAGGCTATCCAGGAGCTGCGAAGACACAATATGAACAAGAGTGCCACTATCTTCAAAATACCCGCCCAAAGAAGGAAGAATGCTCAGGAGATTCGTTCACCAAAGTTCATTAGCAATGCCCATGGCCAACTTCTTGTGGATGACGACAAAATTCTGCAGAGGTGGCGGCAGTATTGTGAAGAGCTTTTGAATGAACAGTTTCCCCGGCTATACTTTCCAAGAGCCCCCCTAACTGTGAAGAAATACCCGACATTACAGTCGAAGAAGTTAGTGAGGCGGTCAAATACTCAAAAAAACGAAAAGCGGTTGGGCCAGACGAGATGTCCTCTGAGTTCTTGAAACATATGGGAGATATCGGATTCAGATGGCTCAGAATTCTCATCTCCAAGAGAGGTGACCCAATGCCGAATCAATGGAGGGAAAGTTACCATCTCCCTGTATACAAAGGGAATGGTAATACGCGAAACTGTGATAACTACGGTTCGATCAAGCTGATGTCACACACCATGAAGATCGCTGAGCGAGTATTAGGTGGCCGACTGCGAAAAATAATACGGCTATCTGATGATCAGTGCGGGTTTGTCTCGGCTAAATCAACCACAGATGCAATCCAAAGTATAAGGATCATAATGGAAAAACATCGTGATTCCTTAAGAGATTTGCATATTATATTGGTTGACTTTGAAAAGGCATTCGACAGACAACCACGAGATTTGATATGGGTGGCGCTAAGACATCGAGGGGTCCCAGAAACCTATGTACAGGTGATCATGGACATGTACGAAAGAGCAAAGACAAGAGTAAGATGCCCCGCTGGAGTAACCGAAGAGTTCCCAATCAAAGTCGGGGTGCACCAGGGAAGCGTTTTAAGTCCTTTGCTCTTTATTACAGTCCTTGATTATCTGCTTGAAGGTAAAGTGATGGACCCCAAGGTACATCAGTTATTCTTTGCTGCCGATGGAGCCATCATAAGTGAGGATCCTACATCCCTGCAATGAGCACTGGATGTGTGGGTGAACGCTCTGGAGGGAAATGGGTGTCGCATTAGTTCAAAAAAGACAGAGTTCTCGTGTTTCCCGTTCTTTGATCCACTCAGGCCTATTCAAGACATTTATTTGAATGGAACAGTGCTTCCCAAGTGCGAAAAGTTGAAATATTTGGGATCTATGATCAATAGCAAAGCAACTTGTGATGACGACATCAATCATCGCGTAAGCGTAGGGTGGATGAAGTGGCGAGAAAATTCCGCTATCTTTTGTGACAGATAGCTAGATGGGCGCTGTGGCATAAGTGGTTAGTGTGTCGGATCACTGCGCGTGAGGTTCCAAGTTCGAATCCCAGAAAACACCAAAAAGTTTTTTCACGGTCCCACCTCTCGCGAGCGTCTGACAAACATCCGAGAGTATTGTTGTCTCGAAAAAGCTTCTCAAAACAAATTGCCCTTCGGATACGGCGCTAAACTGTAGGTCCCTTCCATTCGTGTGAAAAATATAACGCACACAACATGAGTGGTTGCCGAGAAGCTAGGCCCTGGCACTTAAAGAGCTGTTGCGCCAAATATTTTTTATTTTTTTTTTTTTTTGTGACAGAAAAATGCCACCTAAGTTGAAAGGAAGGCTCTACACCGCAGTTGTGCATCCAGCGCTCACATACGGTTCACAATGTTAGACGATGTACAAAACGTATGAGAGTAAATTAACGGCAGCTGAGATGAAGATGCTTCGCATGACAGCAGGAGTGACAAGGCTTGATCGAATAAGAAGTTCTAAGATCCGTGGAAGCTTTCACATCAAGGAAACCATCGTACGAAAGATATTTACTGAGGTCAAATAGGCGAATCAGTAGAAATGCGGTGAAGTGGGAGGGTTGTGATCCTTTGTTTTTGGATCATAGCCTCGCTTATAAAAGGAAGAAAAAAGGCGCTAGTCTGCGCCTTTGTCTTTGTCTTTGACCGCGTTCTCATTCCTATTCCTTCTTCTCTTTAGCTATTTCTATACTCATCTTCTTCTATAGTTATCCTGATGTCTTGATCTTTATCAGTTTTATAATTCTCAACTTCGTTTCCACTTTGATCACTACCATTTTTAACTGCATTCGGTGCATACACTATTCCATTGTCTTTATCCTCCATTATAACATATGGCTCTAGCAATACTTCCGATTCTTCATTGTTCGATACCTCGTAAGAAAGTCCTTGACCATCAAGCATTTTTGTTTCAAAAATACAGCATCTCTACTCTTAATTATCTTTCTAGTTGACTGACAGTATCCCACAAATGTGTATTTCTTAGACTTAGCATCAAACTTACTTCTGCCATTATTCTTATCTAAGCAATATAGATAATACTTTACTGCCAAATACCTGGAAATGTTTAACTGTAGGGAGCTTTCCCGTTCATTCCCCGTTGATACTGCTTGAAGAACACCGGTTTCGTATATATTTTGCACATGCAACTGCCTCCGCCCAAAATGTTGATGGCAGCTTTGACTGCAAGAGCATACAACGACCCATCTCTACCAGCGTCCTATTCATCCTTTCCGAGACACCATTCTGCCGCGGTGTGTATTGGACTGTCAATTGGTGTTTAATACCATTTTCAACCAAGAAGCGTTCGAATTCTTTGTACAGTAATCTCCTCCATTATCCGACAGTAGGACTTTAATTGTCCTACCTGTGAAATTTTCAGCATATGCTTTAAATTGTGTAAATGCAGGAAAAACTACATTTTTAGGCTTTAAGAAAAATACTTCACACCATCTGGTAGCATCATCAATGAAAGTAGTGAAATAACTGCATCCACCATTTGACTTTGTTTTAATTGGTCCGTATATATCAGTATGGACCAACTCCAATGGATGTTTACTCTTTGAAGTACTCGCCTTTCGGAGTGATTTCCTACATATCTTCCTTTTAATGCAAATTTCACATTAAAACTCATTATTATCAGCATATTGTTTATTTTTGCTACTATGTACTTTGAAGTCAAAAACTAAATTACCTTTTAGCATGTCACGCAAAGTTTGGACTTTGACATGACCGAGTTTCTCATGCCACTCTTGCAAAAACGATATATTACTTCCAGACATGTTCACTTTTTTTACTTTTTCTGTAATGTAATATAGACCATCCTTCCTGTATGCAATCGTGACAACTTTATTTCTGCTATTGTTTATCACAGCACGATTCTTATCAAATATTACCATGAATCCTCTGCCCGTCACCGAACCCCACAGGCGGATCAGTAGAAATGCAGTGAAGTGGGAGGGTTATGATCCCTTATTTTCGGATCATAACCTCACTGATAAAAGAAAGAAGAAGAATCCTATCTTCGTCACTCTTGAAATCGAAATAAGGTTTGTTCTCAGATCTGGCACATACAATGTGTTTTCTAGTTTTACGTCATTACCGTACGATGTTGAAATTTTGACTACCACGCGGACCTTGATTTCTAGGTGTAGAAACTTGCTTTTATCGCCACACATGTGTGAAGTTGCACCACTGTCCAAACACCAACTTTGATTTTTCTCACCGATTGCTACTGATAAGGCTTCGTCGTCGTTTACTTGCCATATTGAAAATGATTCTTCTGTCACAGATGGATTGTCTGGTAAGTTTACTTTTGATCTACAAACTGCAGCTTTATGACCTGTGCGGCCGCAGCGATAACACTTGAAATTTAATGCGATATTCTTCTTACCTTCGTACTCACGTTTTTTCCCTTCAGTTTTCCTAAAATATTCATGAGTAGAATTTGTGTACATGTTGCCTTTTGTTTTGTATTTCTAATGCTTTTGTCTTGCGAACAGCGCGCCGCTTTGATGACTTTCTTTATTTTACCTTGCCTCATACTCGCCGATTATTTTGATTTTTAAAGTTTCTGGTTTCGGTAGCTCATCCCTTGATTCAATGGCGGTTCTAAAATGTTCGTATGAATCGGGTAGACTATATAATAAAAGAATAGAGAGCAGATCTTCATTAACATTTAACTCCATGTCTGCTAACTTGCCGACCACGGACCAAAACTTAGACACATGATTATGCACATCCTCACCTTCATTCATGACGATCTGGCGCAGGTAAAAATTGCTTTCTTTCATTTTCTTGATATCTGTTTGAATGTTAAATTAACTATGGTTGCAGACATTGTTTAAATATTCCGATTGATAAACGGCCAACAAATTTTATAGACGCTCTCAATTGTTGCGATTCAACGTTGTACCAAACAATACATCGCTTTATGCAGATCGGTGCAATACTTCCCATATCTGTGGCATCAAGGGAACTGTCTTTATCTTGTCTTCGCAGATTGAAAACTTATCTGCGTAGCAAGACTAGTGAGGAGCGGTTAAATGGCTTGATGTTGCTTAACATATATAGAGATATTGACGTGAAATACGAAGAGGTTATAGATATGATGGCTAAAGTACCAATACGTATGGATATCATTTTGTAAAATTTTTTTTTTTCCGAGGGTAGGGGAAAATCTCATAGTAGTGTGGGATTCTTACCCACTAAAACACCTCCCTTCAAAACAATTTTGTTTATATTTTTTACTACAACTAAGTATTCGACTTATCAAGTAGTTTTTATTTCACAAAATAACGACGTTTTGCAGGGACCTTCCCATTAGAAGTTCCTGCTAGCTCCGCTGTTTAGACGTGGTTACTTATCGCGCTAAGTCTAAAGGTTTGGTTCTTTGTAGACTCGCAGTAAATTTCTTTCTTCCAAAACTTGGAGGACTGTAATATTTACGTAACTTTCTAGTCGTAGGTTTGAATTTCGCCTTCTATAGTTTTAATGCCAAGATCTCTATGGATAGCGCTATTTCTGATATACCATGGCGCATTAACAATACCTCTTAGCACTTTGTTTTCAAAAGTTTGTAAACTTTTAATATTACTTATTTTGGTACAACCCCAGAGTTGTATACCATATGTCCATACGGGCTTTAGCACTTGCTTATATAAAAGCAGTTTGTTCTCTATATTAAGCGTGGAATATTTTGCAAGTAACCAATACATTTCCCTATATTTATTATCTAATTCTTTGCGTTGCTTCTTAACGTGCGTTTTCCATTTCAGCTTTGCATCAAGTGTCATTCCAAGATACTTAGCCTCGTTTGCAAACGGAATTTGAACCGAGTTTGAAAAGATCGGCAAATTATTTACTCTCTTATAAGTAATTTTGTAATATAATAATTATAATAATTTTGTAAAATATTCCAACTATAAATTACATTATATTATTATATATATTACAATATAAATATTATGTTAATTATACTATATTATATAATAATAAAATAAGACATTATTTATGAAAAATTAATACATGTTTTTCAAAAACTCTAATTTTTTCGGATTTTCTTTTTCCTCTGGGCCCATAACCTGTTAGATAAAACGCAACCTTTAGTGGTAAAAATCAGAATGATGATTTTATTTTATGTAACAGTTCAGATTAGAAAATAAGTACACAGTATCCAGGTATCTTCAATTCTCATTAAACGTAGATTCTATTAGCCCACCAGTTTTAAGAAATTACTGTAAAACTGATTGGCTCAAATAAAGGTCAACTTTAAGTAATTTAGTTACCCCAAATCACCTTAATCGCCCCTTCAACCCCCAAGAACTTGATCGCATGGTTGAAATTTAACCTCAGCCTTAAATACAGCGATGACTTCTTCCTGCCCTTTGATTCAACGCAGGGGCAAAAAGAAACCGCTTTGGTAGATTGCAGGTGTAGGCCCTTTAAGAAATAATTCCAAACTACTTTTCAATAATGCCAAAAGTACGAGAGACGCACTAGATTGGGACTTGTACAAGGCATCCTTACAAAAAATAAAATATTCAAAAAAGAATTAAGGAAAGCCAAACGTAATTTTTGGAGACTTTTCTGTGGTAAAATAGAAGAAGCCTCTGAGGCATCTAGGCTGAGGAAAATTCTCTCTTCAAATTCAATAACACGCAGCTACCTCAAAAAAAAACTGATGGCTCTTGGACGACTTCCAGCGAAGATTTGCTAAATTTACTGCTTGACAATCATTTCCCAGGCGGCTCCCAAGTTGTTACCAACGTGGTTTTCAGCAGACAAACAAAAATCCAGTGGGCACTACATAGCTTCAAACACTATAAATACGCGGGACCAGACAGCATAATACCTGCCGAGTTGCAGAAATCATCGTATATAATCTTGCCGGTGAGGCAATTTTAAAAAGTTGTCTAGATCTAATATATGTATATCCCAAAGATATGGAGAGAAGTTAAAGTTGCCTTCATACCCAAAGCGGATAAATGCTCTCACACAAGTCCAAACGATTTCAGACCTATTAGCCTATCATCATTCCTCCTAAAAAACATTAGAACGACTGATTGATATCCATTTACGCAACATGATATCATAAGAAACTACTGTCGGCCGGCGACCCAACATGCATATTGCAAAGGTAAATCAGTGGAGACGGAATTACGCTCATTGGTGCGTAAGTAATTTTAGAGTGGAAGGAAAGCCGTCGGACTTTCTTTTAACGTTGATATATTGGTAAAAGCGCCTAGGATCAGTGATTAGACTTAATTGCATTCTATCGAGGTATTCGAGATAGAGGGATTCGCAGAGAATGGAAAAGCGGGAGTAAGCTTGCTGGTAATATGCGTAATCTGAGGCAGATTTGGATACCAGGTAAGTTTTCCATAATTTGTTTCTGACATTGCGAAGAGAACGCAATTCCTTATTATACCAAGGAGGTGATGATGAGCAGTTTTTTCGAGGCAGATAAGGGACAGATTGGAGAAGACAGTCAAAGATAGCTGTGTAGAAGAATACGAGAGCGATATCAATGGGTGTGTTAATGTTTAGGAAGAGGCTGAAATTTATGCTATTGAGTAGGTTGTTAAGTTTAACGAAGTCAGCTTTGTGGAAGTTGAAAGAGAGAGAGTTCTCAGAATCAACGGTAATGTTGACGTTTTCATACGAAAAGGCAAGAGCGAGAGGGGGGTGATATTGGTCTAGGGTGCAGAGAAGATGGCTACTCGCGGTAACCAAGGAATTATGGGGGTCGGATGAGAAAATTAGATCTAGCTGCCTACCTAAATTGTTGGTAATGCCGCTGATCTGAAAAAGACCGGAGTCAAAAAGACGATCAGTAAGGAGGATTTCCTTTTCTGAGGAGGAGTTAGTAGGAACAAATGATGATTCGTCTTCCGATGGAGACCATTGTAAAAGGGAAAGGTTGAAGTCGCCAACAATTATAAAATCGTCATCAGGATCAGCGATATCTAACAGAGAGTCAACTGTATCAACGGCCAGCTGGCATGCTTGGACGGGTTAAGAAGGGCGAATATAACAGCAAACAATATATACGCTCCGTTTGGATACAGATAATTTAGCTGATATGAATTTAAAGAAGTGGAATTTGAGAATTTGACGAGGGTTGCATCAAGACGATTATGTATGGCTAAAAGAACACCGCGGCCGAAGGAGAGGTCTTCAAGTTCCTGGCCGTCAGCGCGAAAGACTACGAAGTCAGAAGTGAATAATTCACAGTTAAGAACATTGGAACAAAGGTTGGTTTCAGTAAGGGCAAAAATGTTGTAGGGAAGTGATTGTGATTTCAGGTGCACCATCGAGGTTTTGGTGCGAAGTTCTCTGACATTCTGATAGTAGAGGGAAAGGAGC
Organism: Brachypalpus laphriformis; assembly: GCA_945910035.1. Lineage (NCBI taxonomy): Eukaryota > Metazoa > Arthropoda > Insecta > Diptera > Syrphidae > Brachypalpus > Brachypalpus laphriformis. The sequence goes on from OX246754.1 coordinate 289,294,333, forward strand.
TTTGGGGCAATTTCAATGGAATGGGATGGATCGACTGTGATGGAGTTAGGGACGAAAATATTTATTACGATTGCTGCGAGTTTTTTGGAGATACGAGAGACGTTTGGAACCAATATGAGAGCCATAGGTTGATAGGTCTTTAGCCACAGTGGAAGAGGAGATATTCAAACTCTCATGAAAACGTGTGTAAATATTCTTCAGGGCTATAGGGTCAGTTGGGAGGCCTTCTTTTTGGATCAAGACCATGACATTAGTCTTTGTTTTTCCATCGATGCAGACGGAGTCAGGCTTGTCATGTAAATAGGCTAGGTAAAGGCGAACATTTTTAAAAAGCCGGTTATCGCGCAATCTTGACATAATATAGCGGCCATCGAGGTCATTGATTGTTGACGCTGGGTCTATTAATTTAGACGTGAGTTTCACGGTGGGAGGAAGCATTGGATCGAGAGCGGGGGAAGATGCAGTAGATGGCAAATTGGCCGAGATGGAGTTGTTATGAGAGACCGAGGACGAAGTATGGGCAGAGGTGCAACTGGGGGTGGTTAACGAGGAAGGATTGAGAGTGTGGGAGTGGGTGAAATTCGGGTAATTAACGGTGGGGAGAGTGTTATTAGAAGAAGTGCTATGGCTTGGAGGAGGGCAGGAATCAGGTGACAGATTGAAAGAGACGCGGTTACTTGAAGTTCTATAGGGGTAGTTGACTGAGGGAGTGGTCTTGGTGTTTGGAGAGGGAGAGGGGACCGGCGGGACATCGAAAGAAACTCGCTTGGTATTCGGCAATTTGGTAGCAGACTTAGACAGTACGGCTGCCGTTTTAAAGTTGAAGTTAGGGAAAATGCCCATTTTGAAAGACCAATTTGAGTCGGGTTTAGGCTTGTTAAAGGACGGGAGATGAGTACTGCTGGATTTTTGGTGGGTGGTAGGTCCATTGTTTGAAATGGTGGATTTGTTATACAAAGAGTGGAGAGAGAGTGGGTACAACTTATTATTAATTAACTTATCTCTATGGGTGTTGTTATTACTAAGTCTATTATTAATTAACTGGGTGGGATGTCTACTAGAAGTTCTGTCAGTATTGGCATTCGCAAGAAGGTGTTCTATCCCCTCTTCTTTGGAATTTGGCGGTCAATAAGCTATTGATAATCTTACAAGGCGAGGGATGCACGGCGATCGCTTATGCAGACGATGTCGCTTTGGCTGTCTCGAGAAAGCACTTGAATACTCTAAAGGATCTTCTACAAAACGCTTTTAACAAGCTCTCTAGAAGGGCACCCCCTCAAAACTGAACTAGTACTCTTCTCCAGGAAATATCAAATTCTGTTAGTCGACCCTCCTTCTCTCAATCGTATCAGCTTAACTTTTTCTGACACAGCAAAATATTGGGATATTATCCTGGATAAGAAATTAAGCTGGAAACCTAATATTCAAGAAAGAGTAAAGAAAGCTACCGTAGCACTTTTCTCTAGCAAAAAATCTATTGGGAATAAATGGGGTTTACAACCTGGAATCACTCACTGGCTCTACATCTCGGTCATTAGACCGATAGTTAGATATGGGGTGATTGTCTGGTGGCCAGCCTTAGAAAAAGCTATAAATAGCGATTATCTTAGCAAGGTCCAGCGTACAGCTTATCTGTGCCTAAGCGGAGCACTACGTACAACTTCGTCTGTGGCACTGGACATTATGTTTCATCTGATACCCCTCGATATATTTAGTAAGCAAATGGCAGCGAATGCAGCCGTTCGCCTTGAAGCTACCCAACAGTGGCCAAGAAAAGAATTTGTCCGCGCTTCCAATCTGAATAAATTCAAAATCTCTTCCGAAAACACGGATTACACCATCCCACGTCTAAATTTTGATAAGAACTTCCTCGTCACCATCCCTTCTAGATCACTTTTGGGAGGGTGACGAGTCAAAAACCGAGGACGGAGTTGGTGCAGGTGTTTTTTCTGACAGGCTTAATCTTAAGCCCTCCTTCCGTCTTCCAAAACATGTTCCAGACGGAAATAATGGCGATTAAAGATGTCTTATCTTGGCTTAAGAAAAGCGTGATATCTCCTAGAGATATCCGCATCTTTCCAGACAGCCCAGCAGCAATCAAATCCCTGGAATCGACTTCTATAAATTCCTTAGTAGCTTTAAAATGCCGATCGTCTCTCGCGGAGATGGTTGAGCAGTTTAATATCCATCTGTGTTGAGTGCCGGGGCATAGGGACATTCCAGGGAATTGTAAGACCGATGAACTCACCAAACTAGGAACAACTATACCCACCCTGCCGGATAAAGGCGCCTTAGGTATACCAATCGCTACTCGCAAACTTAAATTTAAGCAGGATGCTATCACGAGTATAAATCTTAGGTGGACAAGTGTGACAAGACATGTCTAGTGACAAAATAGATTTGGTCGAAGCTGGATCTAAAACGTTCCAAGAACTTGATTTCTCTCAACAGATTGTATATCGGCGCTATAATAGGTGTCATTACTAGACACTGTCTAATAGGCATACATGCTACAAGGTAAGGCCTTTTTTGCGAACGACTTTTGTAGAAGTTGCAAGGATAAAGAAGAAGAAACTATTCCTCACCTTCTCTGTTTTCGCCCAGCTTTTTCTCGTAGAAGGAAGCTTCACTTAAGAACCCCCTATTACAACGATTTATGCAACCTGGTGGATATTGATATTAAGAGCCTCCTGCGCTTCATAAGAAGCATAGTTTTATCGAGTAGGTAGAGAGATTTTCTCCCATGATCCATGTGGTATCACAATGGACCTCTTATTGGTCTAAGTGTGTTGGCGATTCTCAGCTGGCAGCCACTTTAACCTAAATGCGCAAAAGAAAGTAACAGGAAACTTCACCTGACCAGTTCAATAGAGAAAATCGGCGTCAAAACAAAGACCCCACCAAAACCAAAACGGAAGCTAACATCGCAGACATCAGTATTGAGCACCTTAGGAAGATCCTAGACAGGGTCCCTAGTACAGGGAACTTGCCAATGAACTTGTTTCAAAGGCGGATTTTAAGCTACCCTGTTCTACATTTGCTTACTTTAAAACTCAGCACAACATTATATCGACGAAAGTGGTTGAACTGGGGAACCGCAACAGAACACTAGAATCGCAAATCGATAGATTGCTACAGAAAAACACTGAGTTCAACGTTGTGGTACGATTGCCAATGGGAAAAGCTGCAGACCCGATCAAGAAAGCAAAGTGAGTTTGTGCTGAAATTCTGGTCAAAAGCGACGGAAACTTAGGTACACGCATACCTCGCTATACGATCGCTATAACTTTTTTTTTTATTACTTTAGCCGTGTTTTGGTGAGAACTACGCAACCCAAAGTGAAAGTATTTCAACAAGACGATGCCCAGTCAATCTGGTTTTAAACTTTACTTATTGTTCGAAGATTGGTGATTGAATACTAATGAATCATTTAACTTGAATCAAATTGAATGAAAAATCTCTTTTCAGCGCCCTCTAAAGCGAGTAGCGCAAACTAAACATCCCAACTCAGTTTTGCCTGGTGAAAAAAGCTAAAGTGGCTGCCAGTCACTTTTTGTTGTTATACTCCCTGCTAAATCTTAATTCACTGAGAAGCAAATTTGTTCATTACAACGGCAAAAAAAAAACAGCATTCCATTAAATGTTCTCAAGAATACACATTATGTACCTTGGCTACTTTGTCTACTTTACATTGCGAATTTGATCTTGCTTATTGTTTTCCTGACTTTCGGTCTTTGTGTACCCCATACTAAAAAAGTCTCCAAATTACACAACGCATAATGCGCCAGAAAGTTGACGTCGGCATCGTTAAGTTTGAATTGCCTAGACACGGGTTTCCCCTTTTTAGTTTGAGTCATAGTTTGCATAACATCAAGATAAAATGCGAAGCAGCAAGTGCCGATTCAGTTGCAGCTCTTGAGTATCTGACCATTTAAAAAAAAATCATTGAAGAAGGTGGTAATGTTCCAGGAGAAGTTTTTAATGCGAACGAGACAGGTCTTTATTGGAAGCGAATGCCTGAGTGGTAATATATTTCAAACGACGAAAAATCTGCGTCAAGATTTCAGGCTTAAGATTTCAGGCTTATTGATTACCTACCTGAAAATCCAAGATCTTTCAAGGGATTGAACAAAAAAGAATTGGCAGTCACCTGGAAATCGAACCTTGGATGACAAAAGCTCTCTTTGATGATTGGTTTAAGAATTATTTCTGCCCTAAAGTCAAAATCTACCTGGAAAAGAAGAATTTAAACAATAAAGTCTTTCTTATTTTAGATAATGCTCCAGGACATCCGGTTAATTTAGGTAAGCTTTCTGAAAATTTGAGAGTTGAGTATCTTCCCAAAAACACAACGGCCCTTATTCAGCCTATGGATCAGGGTGCAATCGATTTGTGGAACATATCTAGGCCGACAAGCGAGGTGTGAGTGTAAAATTAACTAATTAACTATTAGGGAATCTTGCGAAACGGGATAGAACACTTAATCCGAATGCAAATCTCTCCAGTCCTCTTCTAACAGCAACATAACCGAACAACTATTCCCAATAAATGCAGAAAAGAAATACGCTTTAGCTATAATGAAGACGGTCATACAGGCCTCAGCGCACGAAGTGCTTAAGTGCTTGACCAGTTTTCTTTCCCATCGAAAGACATTCATACGATGAACTACAAAAGGTGCCTTTCTTTTTTGCCTGCAGTCAAATGCAAAAGAAATGACCCTCCTATGATCAAAGGACATCTTCATTTATCACAGCTCAACCCTTATGGGGTCATCCTTCGCTTTATGATTTGCAAGTGGCAAATTTTCGGGATCATTGAGTTCAATCGAATGTCATGGCTAGACCCACGTCAATCTCCCCGACCAGCTTAGGCGATATGACTACCACAGCAAATGAAGGATGAAATTGGTTCCAACCGCTCAAACCCCCGTTTCGCTCTAAGCGATATTAAATTATGCCCTCGAAAGAGGAAAATGACACAGTTACAAAGGGGAAAGACTCGTTCACCGTGTATTAGGGAGGTCAGTAAATACTGCACAAAGATGAAGCAAAATTCCCATGGCTTTCATCCTCTTAATGTCCTTCGAATCTCTTCTTCACTTAACGAAAGGATGCAATAAATTCATGTGCACACACACGCCCACCCTCCCGAATCTCACAGAAAACAACTCATGTCCTTCCGTGTAACAAGTCATTTGCTGTGTTGTACTGGCGGGTATTAGGAGGAAAGTAGGACTCGCTTACAGTTTGTGGTAGTGACGTTGGCTGGTTGGTCTTCAGCTGCACTTAGTACAATGTGATGGTCCTTAAATGAGTGTTTACACATCAGACAAAAAGTATTTTTGTATTTGTTTGTATACTTGTATGTGAAGGCAACAAACGTTAATCACATATAAAACAATTTCCTTTCTCGCGCCATATCCTTCTCATCGTGCACAGATCCTTTTTGGAGCACAGAATAAACATGGTACATGAACCGGCATCCATATGGGATTATCTCCTCTGTGGGAGGACAGTGTAGGTACTGCTGGAGGGCTGCCCATGGAAGAGCTATGAAAGGAAGAATGTGTGGCACTGGCGTCACGAATGAGTTGAGTAATCGTTTCGTGCAATGGATTTGCTCGCTTTGGTCATATCCATCCCCGACGTTGTGAAGTGCTCACCTGAGAGAGTGTAGTGCACTGCCGCTTAACAATGAACACATTGTTGCGATTGTCATGCAATTGCCGGTTATTCCGGTTGTTAGCATAGTGTCAGCTCGGATGTCTGTTCCAAACGACTGTGTGCGGAATGTCATATAATTTGTTTTAAATTAAAATTCATTAAGAATCTGATGGTTTGAGGAAAAGTGATTTGTATGAGAAGCCGGGAAGGCTATCATATGGCAGGAATAAGGGAAGACCGGTTGGCTAACTCTTAATTGGGTTATATTAAGTTGAAGCTTCTGCAGTCTGTTGAGCACGGTAAGTAAGAAGAGACCCATATTCAGTTGTGGTGATCGTCTCAAAAGATGTGATGTCGAGTTTTACAGCTGCGCGCTGATCGAATGAAATTCTCTTACAAGACGTAAGCAAGAGCAGACTGTTACAGTCGATGAGCTTCTAATTGCGTTGACGGTGCATGCGATTACATGAAAACACCAGAGTTTTCACTTAGCCGTAAGGAATTTCCAATATTTGTCAGGACCTTGGAATAGGGATGGTGGTGGAGGAGCTCTTAATGGGCCAACGGCAGCGCTTAAACTTCCGAAGTGGACTACTGGCACCGGTGTATCCGGCTCCGCATCCTAGGGGTATAACAAAAGGAACTGGCTCTTCAGGTTGGGGGTTTTGCCGTCCGAGTAACTTCTCTACCAAGTGAAAAAAAACACTGGTTCTGAAACAACCACAAATTGAGGCCCAGGTTCATCCCGAACTGTAGCGCCACCTTAGTAAGTAAGTGCTTATACAGTGGAGAGCCGATTAACCGGGGTCCAATTAACTGGAGAACCCAATCAACCGGGATATTTAAAAAAAAATGTTTCTTTCCCATTGAAATTCGATTAACCGGAATAGACTATTATCCGGGATGCAAGCTTAAATCAAGTAAAAACGAAAACAAGACACAATCGTGTTACATGTTTATTTGTGCAGATTCTTCGCACTTACGAGTACATACTCGTACATTGGTTTTGTGCTGATGATGTAACTGTAGTAGATCATTTACAGTTAGAGAAAAAGTAGACTTACGAGTAATTAATGATTATATACAAAAAAAAATATTTCTTTGAATAATTCGGCTCAAAAATATGAACTGTATACGACTTGCTTAAAAATAAGGATATGATTCTCAAGTTTTTTTGCTAAAAGTGATTCCATCAAAGGTTTGCAGAAACGAAAAACATTTAAGAAAGCTGAGAGCCCAAAAGTGGATAGTGGATATGAATGGGTACATCAGCAAAGACTTAAAGGAATTTCACTTTCTGGCGAAATGATTGAGGAAAAGGTAAAATATTTTTACAATATTTATACGTCCGGTTGGGTCAAGACTCTGAATGTTTGTGTTCATCTGGCTGGCTAAGAAATTTCAAAAACCGTCATGGAATTCATTGTCTCAAAAGTTCAGGTGGAAAAGTATCAGCTGATTATGAATCTGCTACGTTTTTTGTTGGAGAACTAGCTGAACACATAAAAAACGAAAATTTGACAAGTGAGCAAATATACAATGCGGGCGAGGCAAGCCTTTTTTGGAGGTGCTTACCACAAAATACTTTGTCATGAAAAGAAGAACATGTTGTTGAGGGCTATAAAGATTCCAAGGAACAACTCACTGTGCTAGTTTGCTCCAATGCTGCAGGGACTCACAAATGCAACTTAATTGTAATTGGTGAAAGTCTTCACCCAAGAGCACTCAAAAATGTGAGAGAGCTTCCTGTCATATGTGTGTATAAGGGCAACAAGATGGCTTGGGTAGCGCAAGCATTTTTTTTGTAGTGGTTCAACTAAAACTTTATATGTACTATGTACTAAATGATCAAAGACCATTTGGAAAATACCAATCTTGGAAAGGACTGTAAAGTTATTTTACTATTGGATAACCACGTATTTATTTATACCTCTTACGCATATTTTTTATGAATTGTTGCCAAGTCTGCTTTTACACGTAGACTCTTGAGGCTGGACTCATATAAGTGCAAAAGAGAAAGAAAATTCGGAAAGTTGAGAAGAAAAATATTTTGCCCCCTGAGTCGAGGGCAAAGTTTTCATCGACTCATTTTGACGTTTTTCTCTTCTCTTCTTCATTTTCACCTAGTCAACTGCAAAATAAAAGAGGAATATCAAATTTAAGTCAAGAAAAAAAGGCCCAAGTGTAAAAGCGCAAGATTCACAAAAGAAAATAACAAAGAGAACTTCGAAAAGAGTCCAGCCTCAAAAGTCTACGTGTAATAGCAGAGTAATGGATTTTCATTATTTTTGTTTCGTTTTTGTTGACTCTTATTAAGTTTTTGTTTTATAGAAAGAAATTCGTTTATCCGGGTTTTTAGATTTTTCGTGTTGAGCTCGGTCCTGACCATCCCAGTTAATCGGCTCTTCACTGTATAAAAAAAAAAAAATGAAAGAATAGAAACCTATGAAAAGGACACAATGTGGAAAAATGAAACGTTGTTAGCCTATCTTTGAGAGCTCTGAGAACCTAAATAATTAGCTTTTATCTACCTACTTCTTCTTCTTCTTCTTCCTTTTATCAGCGAGCTTATGATCCGAAAACAAGGGATCACAACCCTCCCACTTCACCGCATTTCTACTGATCCACCTGTGGGGTTCGCCTACCTATATCTACCTACTTGTAGGGGAAAATGCCGAGGACAACCTAGCAAAAGTGTCAATGGTAGGGCTGATGAAGAAAAAGGATGTTATATTTGATGAGGCAATATCGGCTTTCGTTAAATAAATATCATAGATATGGTAGGCTGACAGAAGTCAGAACTTTTGCTATGACAGCTTTACTCACTTTTGTACTCTTCTACGTATCAGGTAAAGAAAAAAAATATCTTCAGTAGAAAAACTAATTCCGTTAGAAAGAAAATTAAACTAAGAATAGAACCTTCTTAACAGTTTGCATTACATTTCGCATTCTCCGTGAAATCAGTGATATCCCCTAAAGAATAAATAACTCGCCGTGCAGGGACGGGTTAAGAATGTCACTACAGCGCCCCCCAACAACTAGCGCTTGTCGAAAAAGGCGACAAATCAGATCTAGGCAATATAACACCCAAGTGAGCCTAGCGACACATATACTACCTTAGAAACCTTCCCACAAGTGTGCATGCGAGTCCGTGGGTTGACACGACTGGAGATCACCGGTGCTATAAAAGAAAGATCAAACAATACTAAAACAGGAGCATGCACGTGTCAAACAACAAACACCATCGCAATATGGTAATATTGCAAAACTTTTTTTTTTTTTTTTCCGAGGGTAGGTGAAAAATCTTCCATAGACACTATGAGAATAGCAAGCGCGTGCTCATAGTAGTGTCAGATTCTTATTGACTAAAAAAACACCACCCTTCGATATAAATTTGTTATATATCGCAACTAAGTATTAACTTATCAAGCAATTTTTCTATCACGAAATAAAAACGTTTGGCAGGTTACTTTCCACTGAAAGATCCTGCATATTCCGCAATCTAGACGCGGTTAATCATTATCTTACCAAGTCGAAAGGTTTCGTCCTTTGCAGTCGGCGCAATAAATTGCTCTCATCTAAAATTTGTAGGACTGTATTGTTGACATGTCCGATTAGTCGGTTTCTATGCTTTCTCGCGAAGCTTCTAATTTCAACTTCGATTGTCGGAAGTCCGAGATCCCTGTGGATATCGTCGTTTCTAATATACCACGGTGCTTGGACAATTTCTCTTAGCACTTTATTTTGAAAAGCTTGTAAAATATTTGCATTTGCTTTCTTGGTACCACCCCAAAGTTGTATACCGTAGGTCCACACCGGCTTTAGCACTTGCTTGTATAAAAGCAGTTTGTTCTCAGTACTGAGCTGGGAATGTTTTCCGAGTAACCAGTACATTTCTCTATATTTAATTTCGAGTTCTTTTCGTTTCATTTTCAAGTGCGAATTCCATTTCAGCCTTGCGTCGAGTGTCATTCCCAGGTATTTGGCCTCGTTTGGAAAAGGTATTCAGGCCGAGTTTAGGAAAATTGGCAAGTCATTAATTTTCTTGTAAGTGAAATTCACGTGAACAGATTTAGATTCGTTGAGGGCGATCCGCCAGTCCCTCGTCCATTCATTTACATTATTCAGTGCGTTTTGCAGTTTTGCAGTCGTTTCTTCGATTGTTTTACCTACTGCTAAGATAGCGGTGTCATCGGCAAACGTAGCAAGGATAGTGCCATCTTCGTTCGGTATATCACGTGTATATAGCAAATAGAGAAGCGGCCCAAGAACGCTTCCTTGCGGTACGCCGGCCGAAATTTCTTTGAGCTCGGAGTATTCGACTCCATGTCTAACACGAAAGATTCTATTCCCGATATATGATTCTAGAATATCGAATAAGCATACAGGGAGAACTTGTCGTAGTTTGAATTTCAAGCCAGCATGCCACACCTTATCAAAGGCTTGCGAGACGTCAAGAAATACGCTTGAGCAAATCTTTTTTTCTTCAAATGCTTTCTCGATTACGTCAGTAATTCTATGCACCTGGTCAATCGTCGAATGCTTGCTTCTGAACCCAAACTGGTGGTCAGGGATAAGATTATTTTCTTCTATAACCGGTTGGAGACGCCTTAATAATATCCTCTCGAAAATTTTCGATATGATTGGAAGAAGCGAAATTGGTCTATGCAATTTTACCTCATTTTGCGGTTTTCCTGGTTTTAAAACCATTATGACTTCCGCAACTTTCCATTGGCTCGGCACGTGTTTTAATCTGAGCGCAGCATTTACAATATGGAGAAGCTTAATCAATGCTTTTCTAGGTAAAACTTTGAGAATTTCTCCGGTAGTCAAATCATAACCAGGAGATTTCTTAGGTTTTAGATTCTCGATCTCATGTTTGAGTTCCCTTAGCGTTGCACTTGTGAGCGTCAAATCGTCAGATGGTAAATCCAGCCTATTGCGGTTATCGTAAACCACTTGACCATCGTACGGTTTAAATGTTTCTTCCAGGTGGGCCGCAAAGACGTCCGCTTTTTCTTTATCTTCCCTCGCCCATTCATTTTGATTTAATTTGATTGGTGGCGCGGGGACTTTGGGCCTTTTGGTGCTTTTTACAGCTTTCCAAAGTGAATAATTGGAATCTTTTTTCGCTGTTAAACTTTCAAGGTAAGAGGCTATAGAACGATTCTTAAAATCCTTAATAGTCTTCTTCAACAAATTGCAAAGACGATTCAAGTGTGCTTTATTTTGCGGAGCACGACTCTGTTGCCATTTTTTTTCGCGCTTTTCTTTTTTCCTTGACCAATTCTTTTATTTCCGGAGGATATCGCAAGCCGTATCTGTCCGGCGTTTTCCTTGGATTGGGCGTATTATTCCAATAGGCGAGCTGTACGATCTCAACGAAGCGATCAACTTCAACCTCAAGTTCATAGGGTGTCGTAAGTGGAACGCTTAGTTCAACATTATCTTCAATTTCGTTCCTAAAGCCTTCCCAGTTAGTTGTTCGACCAGTTAATCTCACTGGCTCTAGGTTCTAGACTAGTTTTTCGCTGATTGTTAAAATAACCGGGGAATGATCAGACGACAGATCAAAGCTGTCTTCGACTTTTATGTGGTTGGTAGATAATCCTTTCACAACGAAAAAATCTATCAGGTCAGGTATTTTCGAAGTATCAGTTGGCCAGTAAGTAGGTTTACCCGTCGAATGGAAATCACAACTGTACTCCATACCTGCCGCATAGAGCATTCTACCTTTTTTCGAGCTGTATCTTGAGCCCCAGAACGTATGTTTCGCATTAAAGTCGCCGCCGATGATAAAATTAGGTTTCAGCGATTCAAATAAGTTAGTAAAATCAGATTTTTCAAGCGCGGAACGCGGTGGACAGTAGATAGATGCGATTTTAAGAGTACGCTGACTATTTTTAACCCGAATCGTGCACAGTTGCAAAGTTTCAAGTTCTATCTTTAGGTCTTCGGATTGTTCGATGCAGTCTTTAATAAATATCGATGAATCGCCTCTCGCTTTTCCCGAAGGGTGACAAGCGTCGTAATCATTATAGCCTTTTATTTTTAAATGCGATTCCTTTTTTACGTGGGTTTCAGAAATCAAGCAAATATCAATATCTTTTTCGCGCATGAATATTTCCAATTAGTCGAGTTTTTGCAAAGGTCCGTTTGCATTCCAAGTACATATTTTTAACATTCGTTTGTCATTCGTATTCTAGTTGAAGTACGCGTTTTCTGAAAATTATTTTCAAGCTTAACCAGCCTATTGAGAATAATTTTATTTATTTTACTTTGTTCTTCAAATTTCTCGAGAATAACCGACAAAACATGAGAGACAGGGTCCGTCGAAATTTCAAGGTTTTTTTGGTTTTTCGAATGCCGCGGCCTGAGCGTAAGTCTGCATTCCTGCTGTCCGAGTGTCATTACCTGGCGGCTTTTTTAACGTTAACTTTTCAGTACCGTTTCTTTTAAGAACAGAGGTCGAGGACTTTTCTGTTGTCACTCTTTCCCTGACCTTTTTGCGCTCTGAACCCGGTAGTTTTATTTTGCCTACTTTCTCCTGTGCATTATTACGCTTTGGCTTAGTTTGCAGTTTAGATTTTGCAAGGGGCTTAAGGAGCATATCTCTCCGTTTTTGCAACTCCTTAGCTACTTCACAGCCTCTATAATTTGCCGGGTGCTTTCCCTTACAGTTAGCACATATTGCAGAGGTTTGTTTATTTACTCCACAGACTTGGGAGAGGTGATTTCCGGCGCATTTCACACATCGCGGTTCTTTTTTGCAGTACATTTGCGTATGGTTAAATCCTTGGCAACGTTTGTACTGCGGAATCATCCTTAAATTTCTACGCATTGGCTCGATTTTGACCACGATATTTAGTATGGCTCTAATTCGGTAGATATCGTCAATATTATCCGATTTATCGAAAGTAAGCATAAAAAGCGGAAGTCCACGCCTCACCAAGACGTCTTTATCTATTTCCGTTTGTTGCTTCTCCTTCTTGATGATATTAACGGCATCAAGAATTTTAAAGCCTTTGGCTTGAAGGTCAGTCATAACCTCTTCTTTGGTGCATGAGGGGTGGAGTCCCCTTGCAACGACAAAACTGTATCATTATGGTAATACTTGCTAAAAGGAAAGGAAAGGCCTACCCCGCCAGGCACTACCACTGCTGCGCATGGTACTGATCCTGGACCGAGCAGAAATGTTCGGGTGAGAGCTATACGGATTGCGAGGGCTAGCAAAATAATGAAACAGTTTGGACGCAATTTGAGGGTCGCGAGTTGGAACGTTGGAAGCATGACCGGTCGAAGTTACGAGCTGGAAGAGATGATGAATAGAAGGCGGGTGCACATCTTGTGTGCCCAAGAGACGAAATGGAAAAACACCGGAAATCGGGCGCGTTTCTTAGACGTTAGGACAAAAGATTACAAAATGTTCTACTACGGAACGGAAAAGACTAAGAGCGGAATCGGTATCATCCTTGCGGCGGCGCTACTTGGTAACGTCTTGAGCATTTCGAAGTGCAGCGACCGTTTGATGTCTCTCAAACTAGTAATACAAGGAGAGGTGTGGAATATTGTCGGTGCATATGCTCTCCAAAATGGGTGCAATTAGAGAGATAAAGATGCATTTTGGATAGATTTCCACAATCTCCTTAAGAACATCCAAAAAGGAAGAACTTCTGTTTGTTGGAGGAGATTTGAATGGGCACGTCGGGAAGTCAAACAAAGACTATAAAGACTGCCATGGAGGACTGGGATATGGCACGAGGAACCTTCCTGGTGAAGACATCCTAACCTTGTCGTGTTAAATACCATGTTCATCAAACAAACCCGACACCTGATCACTTACAGCAGTGGTGGAGATGTAACTCAGATTGACTACCCTTTGGTAGCCAGTTCCATGAAGTCTCGGGTAAAAGATTGCAAAGTGATCCTGGGAGAGGCGATCGCTCGGCAACACCGTCTCCTGCTAACGGAAATTTTTATGAAAACATCGAAGAAAAGCAAACACACAAGGGTCTCTGAGAAAATCAAGTGGTACAATCTGGACAAAGAAAAGGCGAGGCTTTTGTTTTCGTAATGAAAAATTACCTCTCTCACACCATCAACAGGGCTGAGGATGAAGAGTGCAGAGCACAAAATATGTGGGATTCCCTACAGCGAACTTGCTTAAAGAAGGCCAAATCACTGCTAGGAGCTTCAAAAGTCCACCATCAACACGCTAAAGAAATATGATGGTGGAGTGATGAAGCTAAGAAAGTGATAAATGAGAAGAAAGCGGCTCTCAAAGCTTGGTCAAAGTGCCCCTCTAATAATAGTGACGAAAAAGCTCGCCTCGAAATGGAATACAGATGCTGCGAGAAAAAAGCGAAGAAGAAGTGCGCACAGCTTCAAGCAGAGAGTACGGAGGGTCTATATCGGGAGCTGGAGAAAATATTTTCCCCGGTTGCTGATGCAAACCAGGCTATATACAATATGAACAAGAGCGCCACTATCTTCAAAATAGCCGCCCAAAGAAGGAAGAATGCGCAGGAGATTCGTTCGCCAAAGTTCATTAGCAATGCTCATGGCAAGCTTCTTGTGGATGACGACGAAATTCTGCAGAGGTGGCGGCAGTATTGTGAAGGGCTTTTAAATGAACAGTTTCCCCGGCTATACTTTAAAAGAGCAAACCCTAACTGTGAAGAAATATCCGACATTACAGTCGAAGAAGTTAGTGAGGCAGTCAAATACTCCAAAAAACGAAGAGTGGTTGGGCCAGACGAGATGCCCTCTGAGTTCTGGAAAAAGATGGGAGACATCGGGTTCAGATGGCTCAGAATTCTCATCTCCAAATTTATGAGAGGTGACCCAATGCCGAATCAATGGAGGGAAAGTTACCTTCTCCCTGTATATAAAGGGAAGGGTGATGCGCGAAACTACCGTTCGATCAAGCTGATGTCACACACCATGAAGATCGTTGAGCATGTATTAGGTGGCCGACTGCGAAAAATAATACGGCTATCTGATGATCAGTGCGGGTTTGTCTCGGGTAAATCAACCACAGATGCAATCCAAAGTATAAGGATCATAATGGAAAAACATCGTGATTCCTTAAGGGATTTGCATATTGTATTGGTTGACTGTGAAAAGGCATTCGACAGACAACCACGAGATCTGATATGGGTGGCGCTAAGACATCGAGGGGTTCCAGAAAAATATGTACAGATGATCATGGACATGTACGAAGGAGCAAAGACAAGAGTAATATGCCCCGCTGGAGTAACCGAAGAGTTCCCAATCAAAGTCGGGATGCACCAGGGAAGGGTTTTCAGTCCTTTGCTCTTTATTACAGTACTTTACTATCTGCTTGAAGGTAAAGTGATGGACCCCAAGGTACATCAGTTATTCTTTGCTGACGATGGAGCCATCACAAGAGAGGATCCTACATCCCTGCAACGAGCACTTGATGTGTGGGTGGACGATCTGGAGGGAAATGGGTATCGCATTAGTTCAAAAAAGACCGAGTACTGGTGCTGCCCGTTCTCTGATCCACTCAGGCCTATTCCAGACATTTATTTGAATGGAACAGTGTTTCCCAAGTGCGAAAAGTTCAAATATTTGGGATCTGTCATCAATAGCAAAGCAACTTGTGATGACGACATCAATCATCGCGTAAGCGTAGGGTGGATGAAGTGGCGAGAAAATTCCGCTATCTTCTGTCACAGAAAAATGCCACCTAGGTTGAAGGGAAGGCTCTACACCGCAGTTGTGCGTCCAGCGCTCACATACGGTTCACAATGTTGGACAATGTACAAAACGTATGAGAGTAAATTAACGGCAGCTGAGATGAAGATGCTTCGCATGACAGCAGGAATGACAAGGCTTGATCGAATAAGAAGTTCTAAGATCCGTGGAAGCTTTCACATCAAGGGAACCATCGTACAAAAAATAGAGCGCGACCGGCTCAGCTGGTATTGCCACGTTCAAAGAAGAGATTATTTGAACCCCGTTAAAAAGGCAATATCAATGCACGTTCCAAAGACATCGCGATGTAGGAGAGGCAGGCCTATAAACGCCTGGATCAGACAAATGCGACGACATCGGCATTTCATTGGCCTCAGTAACCGAGTGATCCAAAATCGGCAGGCCTGCCGATATTTTCTGAGGTCAAATAGGCGAACCCCATATGCAGATCAGTAGAAATGCGGTAAGTGGGAGGGCTTTGATCGCTTGCTTTCAGATCATAGCCTCGCTGATAAAAGGAAGAAAAGCATGACCCAGATAAGTATCAACGCGGTATCAAACTGGATGGCAACAGCAACAAAGGCTTCACCAAATCAACAAATGGATAGCCCTTCTTCAGGGAAGGAGAAGCCATCTAGGGCTAACTTGAAGGAATTAGTTTAACGTGCGACTGCTTGTCATTGATGCAAGGAACAAGTAATGATATAAATGAAAGTTATATTTTAATTGCTCGTATTTAGTCTTAGTTTTAGATATTGTTTTACTGCCATCATAAGGTAATACTGTTTTGGGCTCCTTATCAAGGCAAACTCGTATAAAGTTTTAGTATTCTTAAAATTCTCTTCTTTGATGCCCCGGACTAACACTGTTGTACTATTTCCGCCGATTTGTTACAAACGTCTGTCCAGGTTGCTGCACTGAATTTATTGCTTCTCTGCAGATGTACTACATTTACATATAACGATAGGACGCATATTATGGATAGCCATCGATAAAGCAGAGATAATTGAGGGAAAAGTCCGTTTTAGTACCAGCGTCTAGCTTTTCCAGTCGACCCATCGCTTACATTGCCCATATTCGAACGATTAGGTTAAGCTAATACGTCTACAGGAGCAGTCGTAATTGCAACGCAGCACATAGCCTCCTGAGTCTCAATCTATGAATGTTCTGGACATATCACGCCCTTTCTTTTTTAAATACTAACTTAAGCCTTAGAGTTTTAAATTTGTTTATCGCAATTCCACGACCTTAGTCTGAAATGACAATAAGCGATAGGAACGATTTTTTTTGTTTTGATTTAGGTGACATTAGGTTTCATTATATTCTCACACCATGGGTACTGTCCAAACTAGTCTAAGAGAAATTACCGAAATCTTTGCATTTGGTCCTGATTTCGAATATTTTGTTTGGAGAAAATATGGAGTTACTCTAGCTGGAGTATGATCTACCCAATTAATTTTGTTACTAGAAAATTTGAATAGATATGATGGACACTTTAATCGACAACCTGTGTCACTTCAACTTTCTAATTTACTTGAGGTCATATGGTGACGCTGAAAGTATTTTTTGTGGCAAATGAAAGTTTGCGAGGAAGTGGATTTTGAGAATGTTGTGGCGTTGAATATGATGCTTTGGGTCTACGTACATATGCATGTATATGACACCACAGAATGCGTGATCCTTAAAAACTCTGCAATTATGTTTAAGTTGTTACTGCACCATAGTTTGTATATTGCTTACAGTATAAGAACAAAAAGTGCTACTTTGAGTCGACTAACCTGTCAATCTTAATATGGTTAATTAGGACCTTAATAACCTAAGTACTCTAGCAGCTACAGTATGGAATAAATCCATCGGAAATTGGTTTGATCTACTCAGATCATGTTCGATTCCATAGAAAAGATCTACTGCTCTATTGGGGTTGATGGTGTCTGCCCAGAGTCTTTCTTTGCCCCCTTTGGCGCGGAGTTTTAATACCAAAGAGAGGGTACATATCAATGAAGTGCACTAGCGCTATAAAAAGAACCAATAGTCTAAATTAGGATGACATTTTTTAGCATTGCTGGTTCTGGGTTATCTTATCATGAGTAGTTGCCAAATAATGGAAAGAAAGTCATCGTTGGATCTTTAGTTTATAATAGAGAGGATGGAATTGCAATTTAGCCTTGTCGTTTTAGCCTTACCAAAACGCTTGCCAGAAACTATGCTAGTACAAACTATTTGACTCAAAGTCACCTCGCAGTGGTCTATTATTCATACACTCGACTGCACAATTTTAAAAAAAATCTTAGATTCGTTATAGAAAACCGGGACTACATAGTCGTAAGTTTTCATTGCAAAAAATTCCCATATCACTGTTCTATCGCAAATGAGTCCCTACTTCTACACAGATGATTGCCGGAAGGGTCGGCGGCTGCATTTTCCCCATGGGATTATTATTATTTTTTTTCGGCTTCCGGATTACTGCAACGTATTTCAGGCAGAGTTAACGGTGATCAAAGAGGCTCTGACCTATGTTGAACGATAATCTTGAGGATTTTTTGGCCGAACCGCATCTCCAACGAACAACTTTATATGAGAACGGCCCAAGAACCTATAAGCATTACTATACAACTCCATTGCGAATACGCCATGTAGTGGATCCCCTCACTCAGGCAGGCAGAATTGCGGGACGCCCTAGGCAAACGTGGCGCAAAACAGTTGAGGAGGAATCGAGCTCTTTTGAAATGAGTTGGAGGCAGCTCAAACGCGTTGCAGAACTCCGAACAAGATGGCGCGCAGACATGGTTGATGCCCTATGCCCCCCGAGGGGTTAAAGGATCTAAGAGGAAAAGAGGCTCTGATCCTATTGAAGTGCAATGTTACATCTCATAAGGATATTAGGTTATCCACTGATAGTCGGAGTGCTATAAAACCTCTTGAATTGATCATTTGATAAGATGGCTGAACAATTAAACATCAATTTGTGCTGGGTGCCAGGATTTTCCAGGAAACGGCATTGCCCATAATCACACCAAACATGATACAATCTTAGTCGTTCTGCCGGGAAAGAGGAATCTGTAATTCAAGTTGTACGCAATTAAGGACGGTAACCTTAGGTAGAAAAATGGCATCAAGTGTCATATCATTAGACGCACAAAAATAGGTGTCATTACCGAACACATACTCATACATGTTATGCCCAACACTCCACGTTAGTGGTACGTTCTAATTAGAAGCTATTTCCTTTCGACAATCTAGGTGAACTGGCGAATGCAAAAGTCTGCAATCTCCATATATTTATTAAAAACTCCAACCCTTTCTATATGATAAGCAGAGATTTACAATACCCTGTGGTGCCACAATAGACCTACATGGGTATTAAGTTGTCTGTGTTTAGTGCACTTGATCCTAATCTATTCGAATTCAAAACCTGATGACTTCCTCAATTCCCGAAATCGACATACAGACGATTCTATTCAAGGGGATGGATATCATTTGGGCGATAATTGTCTCTATGCGAATGCACACACGTCCTGTAATGTCCCTGTTTATGAAAATTAATGCAGGATAAAAGTAATTTTTATGTTCCGAGTTTTCAGTCCTCTACTCAAATGTTTTGCCATATTTCTGATCTATTGTAGTTGACTATAATATAGAGAAAAAGTGATAGAGTTAGAGAAAAATCTCGCTAGACAACTGCAAACACCACGCTGAATAGAGCATAGAATTCTACATAAGTTTTTGCTGCGATATGTGTACTGTGCTGATGGGATGGGATGACATAATGAACATTTATGTCACCCATCTGCTCATGTAATTTCAGTTTTGTTGTTCGTACTTCGGTAAAAAAGTTTTTAGGCTACTCCGGCCGGAAGGGGTTGAAACATTTTCTTTTTGTGCTTTTCGTCGTAATAAATATATGGGTAATAATTTCAAAAAGTCAAAGTGGCCAACCTAGACAAGTTCTACTAATAAATAGATTTCCAAATTAAAAAGAAATACATGTAACATAAAAACGGCCAATTTTAACTGGAAACAAATATAAAGCCATAACTTTATTCGAACACTTTTTTTACAATTAATAGTTAGTATGCCCTCCATTGTTAAATCATCGAATGAATTAAATTTTTGAGAATACTTCCACCTAAATTGGACCATTCTTCCTCAATTTTTTGGTTAAGTGCTCCAACGCAGTCAAATTGACGTCCATTTGCATAAACCCTTCGAGCAAGAATGCCCCACAAATTTTCTATAGGGTTATATCTGGGCTTCGAGATGGCCAATCTAAAACTGATATCCCACTGTCCTCAAAGCACTTCATAGTGGTACGAGAACAGTGTATGGCTGCATTATCTTGCGCAATGTAACTCTTAAAAGTTTTTAAAAATTCATGAGCGCAATTATTTTTTTGTATGGCTGATCTATAAAAATTGTCGGAATTTAGAAAACCGCTATTCATGCAGTCAAAAACTTGATCAATTTTACTACAAAAAGTTTTTGTAGAAACTGCAACTTCCTTTGAACAGTTCCTAAAACCACACGTCTCTATAACTGCTCCAATCGCTGCACTTACAGTTCCACTAAAAATTTGAGTTGCATACTTGACTCGCATTTTATCGAAATCAGTAGGAAATATGTGTTGACTTGTTAGTTTCGGGCACATTCTCGTTTCCCCATTTTGTTCTAGCTGCCAAAGGTCTTTGACAATTTCGAATAAGCGATAAAACGAAGATTATGTTCTTTAACTTACCCGCACTTGATCTCCACTTTCCAAATTTAATATTTCATAGTGCAGATTGTTCCAGCTTCTGTATAAATGCTCCGATTTGTGCCATGTCTAACTGCTCACAAACTTGTAATGCTAATACAAAATGCTCATCCAAGTGCTTTGCCATTGAACAGGTCTCTGATTTTAAGTATCTAGGTTTACTCTTTGACAATAAAATGAACTGGGGCTCACATACTTCTTTGCTTAAGAAGTATCTTCTTTCTACGACACACATGTTATATCATCTAAGACTTTTTTGCTCACGTAACCTTTTAGAAACGGTGTATTATGGTTTATTCCAATCGAAGTTACAATATGGACTTGCTTGTTGGGGAGGTACATATGACAATAAGCTACAACCACTGATTGTAACCCAAAAACACATATTAAGAATTATTTGGAAAAAAAGACGACACGAGCATAGTTTTCTACTTTTCTGCCATTCTAAAATTCTTCCTCTGAAACACCTTTACTTGTACAAAGTTTTAAAAATATTTTTTATAAGAAGTGGATACTTATTGAATCAGAATTCAACTGCGTATACACTTCGCAGTATAAATAGGAATTTGGTTACTGTTCCACCATACAACACTCATAAATTTCTTAATTTTTACACCTCAGTCGCACCTAGGTTATTTAACAAATTACCTTTAGAATTCAGGACTATTAGGAAATCCTTTTCATTCAACAGAGATGTTAGAAAATGGTTGTTTAATTTTGATTTCAAAGAAATAAATCATCTAACAAGAGTGATAAGCTAAAATCGGTTTTTAAATATTTATCTTTCATCAATTTGCACCAATTCTTCATTATCAACATATACTTTGCGTACTACTACCCCACTACTCTCATCATAACTGTTTTTTTTTAAATATTATTAGCTATACTTTATGATACTCGATACATTCGACACTAGTTTTTCTAAACTAAAGAGTGTATCTATTTATTTAAAAATATTGTATCTACATTATGAAAAACACTTTTAGTAGCTCACTTTAATGTTAATAGTTGAAATGTATTGTAAGCTTATATATAAAATATTATTAATAATAGCATTATTGTACTAAAAGCTGTGAATTATATATTTAATAAATAAATGAATGAATGAATGAAAAAAAAAAAAAAAAAAAAAAAAAAAAAACTAACCAAGCCATCAGGAGTATTAAGATGCGACTTCAACAGACAGTTACGCAACGATTTTATCAAATGTGGAAAGTCATATAAACAGAAGATTTTAATGCTATTAATGAACATATATGGTTTCACATGCGAAACTCCTATCAGGCTATAAGCTTTTCTATTAGAAGGTCCTTGGTCACATACAACTGCCCTTACTGTCATTTCTAATTCGGAAAGAATTTGTATATTTTTTAATAAAATTGTTTTCAAATCTTCACCTGATAAGCCTTTTTCGGTTACAAAGTAATTAAAAATAAACGTCCAATTGGAAAATAAACTACTGATCATAAAAACACAAACCTGCTTACCAACGTTCGAATTTCGCCTAAAACCTAAATCTCAAACCCGTCGATTAAATCTAATTTTGAGTTGTACCTAAGTTCTCTTTTTATTGCGATTTCTTCACAACATTGCCTTTGTCCCTCCCATCCATTTACTTAATAATTAATTTTAATTCCTCAATAGCATTATTGATAAATCCCGGTTGAAGGAATTTTATGGGGGCCCATCGATGTAAAGTTGAAGCATTGGGTATGTTAAGATTCAATTTATCTCGTAAAAATGTATAGGTGGATTGCGAAACATAGAATATATTTTCTGCAACCCACTTAACTTCATCGCTATATTCTTTGGGCCGCTTACTTATGAGCAACTTGCAAAATATTTTCCACTCTTCGCTTATATTTAAAGGGCTTATATAAGTTTTAATGGTACTTAATTTAGTAACATGGTTAGTCGATCTTTTTTCGTACGATTTCATATTTTTTAAAGCATCTTTAAGTTTTTTTTTTTAAATTTTTGTTTTGCTTTTCTAAAGCAATATTTTTTTTTTCTGTACATGGCAGTAGTTTTATTAAATTTTTCGCATTTTGAACAAACAATAGATAAATTGCTACACGAAGAATTCCTTCTCCGAGGTAATTCTTCTACACCAAAAAAATTCTCAGGATCATCATTATCGACATGGGCGTTTAAGTTCAACGATGGAACAGCTCCATTTCTTAATTTCTTCTTTCCAATATCTTGAGGGAAAAAGTGAAGATTACAAATAAATAATTTTTTTTTGGAATTATTTACATTAATACCACATTTTTCTCTCCAAATTTGTCCCAAAGCCGTATCCAAAAGTAGAAATTGGAACATCTTCGCTTCTGGTTTTAACCTTTTAGAGACATTGCAGTTAGAAGTGCAACATTTTATTTCGGATCTTAAATTATTTTTAGAATTCATATCAAACTATGAATCTTACAAAAAACGCAAGCAACGCTAAAAACCTTGAAAATAACTCCAACAATCACTTGTATCTAAGGGCGCATCAACGAAGCGAATGAGACACAAAATAAAATTACTTGTACCTCTCCTGAAATGCACTGTACTGTGTGCGTGTGTGCCTGCGAGAATAAATAAAACTTCTCTCGAAAACCCAAAAGCTCTGAGAGCGGGTCGTGATATTAGAACCCGCCATTCAAAAATTTTCAGTGCAAAAATTTGTATGAGATGCGTCTTCTTGATAATTATATATTTTTTGGTCTTAGCTTAGTAATGGCTCAGCGGATTGAAGAAATTAAAAAATAGGTGAATTTAGCAAATTCATCGCTGATTTATTTAAGGTATAAGTCATCCTTCTGTGTTGTCCTGCTAAAATGCTAAAAACAATTAATTAAAACATCGTCCTCAATTTTCCTTCAGTGGCGTCCACTGCCAGCAGTCATGCAGCAGTGGCAATCGTTACAATGGTGTGTTTGTGAGTATATGGGTGTACTACAGCATGATTATGTTTTGAATTTTAAGGTACGATCTCTCAGTGCCAAATCTAAGACATACATATAAAACCGTAGATGTAAAACTGTTTCCACATGCACCACGCAAGAACTGCTGCATGAAATTGAATCGCGGTTTTACAGTTGCATTGCTTAGGGCCGATTTTTCAATAGTCAGATAAACAGTCTGATAGGAGTTAACTGTCAGTTAAAACACAAATGCAATTTTAAATAGTCGTATAACAGCTATTCGAGGAATATCACATCTAACTGGCGAATAAGTTATCTGACCGTTTCAGAGACAGATAAAAACTTATTCTCCAGTTAAGTAGTATACTGTGTGTGCGAAGGAATGACAAATGCGAATAACAACATTAAACGATGAATATGACCAGTTTCTATACTCTAACACGAACAAATTACAAGCAATCTGTTTCATTCACACCCACATTATATGAAGTTAGACACGGTTCATACTGTACACTGTACTATACGGTAGGAAAATACCATCGAATAACTATCTGCTGATGGAAAAACCTACCCTACTTATCTGGCAGATAAAGATTCGAATAAATTTATTCGTTAGTCAGCTATCAGACTGTTTATCTGATGATTGAAAAATCGGCCCTTAGAGTATAACTTTTAAAATCGTATGCTTTATACTAATTCGCCATCCAAAAATATATTTTGCAAAATTCAGAATTCCATTAATTTGTTTCTGATCACGTTTTCGAAACTGCACTCAGTGGAGGTGATAATTATTTTTTGTCTTATTCTGCTTTCGCTGCATCTTCGCAATCTTTAAGATCAGAACCGCCTTGCTAACGAAAGGGGGATTGTACTTTTTGTGTTTTCTTATATTCTTGAGTTTCCTTTTCTGTCATCGCAGACGGGCGAAGCAAGACGAGCATGGGTCAGCTAGTATATATTTAAAAAAAATTCAACCCCTTCCTGTTTGAGTGGCCAAAAAATTCTTTCTGTGCGTTTATTTGAGGTAATAAAGAGTATGTAAAAATAATTTCAAGGCAATCGGATGTTTCTGTTTTTCGAAATTCCAGCCAATGCCAAATATTATTGCGCGCTCTACCATATACAATATATCTCCTCAAGAAAAAAAAAAAGAATAGTCAGCATAGACGGCCGTTTGGGCGATTGGTAGAGATCATGCTACAGACACTCTACGTAAATAATTTTATAGTAGATACGCACGCAGTACATACGATTTTAGTAGAGAACATTTTTGCTTCGATAGAGTTTTACATCTTTTTCTTCATAGTGGACACGAGGCTTTACAGTCAGAAATTTTTATTGTGTTTAATGCAGGCCAATTGTCTCTAATAGATGGAATGTGATAGGGAAATGTAACTATGAGCATATACTGTTTTAGGTTACATACTTACAAACCTGAAAATTCGTTGAATTCGATATTGAAATGACTGATGCAGATAGAATTATTGAGGATCCTTATTAAGTTGATTGAAGGTAGCAATTCTGTACTAGCTTATTTCGAGCCCCAGCGAGGAATAGCAACAAGAAGCCACACTGTATAAAAATAGGAACGAAACACACAGGCTCTCCACCAAGGAAGGATTTCTATCTACTATGTAGTACAATGGGCAACATCAAGTGCCCTAGCAGTTTGATTTCAGCTGAAAATATAATATATTTCCTTATGAGGTCTATTTATCAATCTCGTACTGTCATGCAAATTTGCTGGTTGCACGGGCTGGGTTGGTCGTGGTCGCGGGACACAAGGGTGTCTTCGGAATCGAGAATCTATGCATGTCGACCCTGGGACTAAGCTGAAGTGGATTGGATGACCGCTTTAGATGCAAACCTCAAAATCTTCGCCGACAAACGTTCTTATTTCAATTTTCAATATATTGAACATATGATCCCACCACAGGGACACAAGCATCCGAATGAAACTTCATTACCCACTGCAACCACCCCCAAAAAAAAACATAAACTGTTTCACAATCGTTCAGAAAATAGAAAAGAATCTTAAATACACTCAAAACTTTCCCAAAACCATTATTGTCGATTTGATGGTCCAACGTGTCTCATCCAATAAACATTGTGTCACCTTCGCCCCCCAGGCCCCCCATCAAATTATATCCAACAATTCCGAATCAATTCCCAACCATTGGATCGAACTTTAACACTTTACCCAAACGTCTTCGACCTAAACAACAGAATGTCTTGACACAAATTGTTTCGCGCCCGCTTGTCGCATACAGACGCGCAGCGATAAATACGTGACCAGAATTTAACCATGAAATTCAATTAAAAACTTCAGAGCTCCGATTATTAACTTATTCCTCTATTCTCTACCCTAGCTGGCTCTCTGTGCAATGCTACCCAATCGTTGATTCTACAATATATATTTATTAAGTGACGAAGGACGTCAGCAAAGTGGGTGGATGAAAACGAAGAAAAGAATCGACAACCTTCCCCATCTGTTTGTCCAAGCGAACTAAATTTTTCGATTTTTTCGCGAAACCGAGAAACAAACTTTATGAATCCTTCGTCCTTCGTGTTTTCCGGTTACTTCCTAATCCCATTTGCCACGCTTCTTTCGTTGTCTTTTAATTAGCCGATTTCCCATACCCAATCCTTGCCAAAGATTCATAAAACTCCTCGGGTCTTTGGCGAAGTCGATCTTTGTGGCGCAATCTGCGTGCCGTACCGTACACCCACAAAAGGGTAAACTTTGGGGTGGATTTCTATGGTGTTACTTGGTCGTCTCCTTCGGTGAACTTTTAATCCTTCACGCACAAAGCTAAAACCGAGAAATGGGAGAGAAAGAAAAGTAAGCTCATCAAACACACAAAAACTGAACTGATTTCTGACCTAAATAAACACAAAGCGATGGAGTGATGTACTGAGAGGTTGTGATGCGTTCTTAGAAAATGGATCCCTCTCCGCGTGTGTGTGTGTATTGTCCCCGCCTTGGGACCCTTTTCTTGAGTCAATTTCTCTTGGTGGGTGGCGATAAAGAACTAAGCGGTCGTATTTGGATTCGTTTTGTTAAGTAAAGATTCGGATAATTTTTTAATCGGAAGACGGAAACTCATGGGAATGCTCGGTTGGCTTCGAAGGATTATAAGTTTGTAAGCAACAGCTGGCGTTGCCATGGGGGGTTTAACTCTATGTGCGCAATGGAGTCTTGCAAACTAAGAACTAAAGTCGATAAAGGAGATTAGGTTAGGAAAAGGATATATCAAAGATCAATATGAACAGTTCTATGTAGCTTGACGTTAAGATTTAAGTTTGGTGAAGTTTAATCTAATTTGGGTCACACGAACTGAAAATGTCCACATTGGACGGTAAGACTATAAATAATGAATTTCATAGGGAGGAGAAGACTGGTTTGGATGTAGTTTCTGGCTGAATTCTTATGCGAGCAGGTCAGTTCCACTTCAAGTGGCTGCTGATTTACTTTTTAAGACCATTTACCCGGAGGAAGAATGCTAATAAATCTGACAAACGGGAAATCAGTTGAAACCAGAAAATATTCATGGTATATACACTATATAACAAACGGTCAAACGTTTAACAAATCACCCTGACAAACGGAGATCAATTGAGCTGTTTCATCAAGTTCCAAATTTTACTTGGATTCAAACAGTGTCAAACACTTCTAAAAGGTAAATGGTCAAACGTTTGCTAAACCAGGGGACATGGCACACTGGATAGTTAGTAGCTTCACGATCAGTTTGATTAGGAATTGTTTTGGGCGATGGTCATGTTCTACAAGAACGTACCTGAATCCCAATTAATTGAGATAGATTTAGGAAAGGCACAACATACCTATGTTCTAAAAGCCGTATCGTAAAGCAGCGGATCAGTTAGTAGCATTTAACCATAGTTGGTGTATTAGCCTGATGCTATTTAGACATATAACATGGATCTCTTAAAAGCAATGGCAAAGGTGCTGCTCACCCAGGAATATAGTGCTGGCTATGCACCCCAATAATTTCACATAGCATTGGACTTAACAAAACGTTTGATAATACAAAAGTCCTCACTCGAATTCCCAAGGTAGTAGCTTTGTCCGTAAATAAAGACAATTAGTTCTGTTTATTGATTATGTGTACCTAGACGTTTTCAATTTTGTCCTATTAGGTCGGGAAGATAATATCGATCAGCTGGCTATCGCCAAATTTTGTGCACTTTCCGACTCATTCCACAACATTTTTTCCACTTATTGTCGGGTATTCTCCTTTCGGGTCGGCAAGGTCTGTGGCTTGTTCGTATAGACCCGTAACTTCAAAAAACCCCAGAGAAGGAAATCTGGAAAAGTCAATTCGGGCGATTTCACGGGCCAGCGA
The DNA here is from genome assembly GCA_945910035.1 of Brachypalpus laphriformis. Lineage (NCBI taxonomy): Eukaryota > Metazoa > Arthropoda > Insecta > Diptera > Syrphidae > Brachypalpus > Brachypalpus laphriformis. Next base: position 289,321,739 of record OX246754.1, read on the forward strand.
AAATCGCCACAACGAGAGATTAGGCGGCCGGGAAATGCTTGCAATGCAATGCTTGCTTGCAGAATGTCCACTGTCACCCGTGCTACTTGTGCGGTTGCACCGTCCTGCTGTAACCACATGTTTATGAAACCCAATTCGTCAATTTGTGGCAACAAGAAGTTGTCGCACCAGTCGCAGTAACAATATTGCCGATACCGAAAAAATATGGGCCAATCAGATTTCCTCCGTAAACGACACACCAAGTAATGACTGAGAGGGTGTAATGGCGCTTCATGCTTTAGATGCGGATTTTTAGTTACCCAAAAGCGATCATTTTGCTTATTCACCTATCCGCATGAGTTGAAATACGTCTCGTCGTTCATGATATTGAACTCGCCGTCTACAACCAAACGCCTAATGGGGACATCGTAATGGTGATGGCAGATCACAATGCCAAGGTAGGTACCGACAACACCATGCTTAAACACGTGAGTTGGGGACCGTAATGACAACGGTGAGCGGTTTGCAGACTTCTGCAATACCAACCGCCTATTCATCGGAGGTACGCTGTTCTAACATAGCACCTGCCACTAGATCAGTTGGGTTTCTGCTGATAGGCAATGAACATCCAACCAGATCGATCACATTGTGATGAATCGCCGCTTTAGAAATTGTCTTCTGGACGTCCGAAGCTAGAACGAGATCACCATCTTATGCTTGCTCATATACGCCTTCGTACTGCATCCGTCAATAGCAACCGCTCAAACTTACTTAACATCACCAGGTTTAATACCGACAGGCTCAATGTTCCCCAAGTGCGCCAACAGTTCAGGGGCCATCTTGCCTTAGAAGTAGAAACAATCAGCAGCACAATGCAGAAGCGCATGGATGACCACTGGAATGCTGTGAAAAATGCTTTTATAGCTGGGGCATGAAAGGCAGAAAAACCACCGCACATGACCATCTGCAGACACCTGGAGACGGATCGATGAGCATACAACAATCAAGGCTCGGATTGCAGCACCCTCCGCAGTAGAAAGAACCGAGCTAGAAGCCCAATACTGTGCGAAGAAGAAAAAAGTGCAGCGAAGTGTGAGATGTGACAAACGTCAACACATCCATTCACTGGCTCCAAGGGCTGAAGAAGCAGCGACCACATGCAACAGTAGGACTGTTTATAGCATTAGCAAGGAGCTGACTGGTGGCCGGAGCTCCAAATAACACCCAGTGAAGAGTCTAGACGGTAAACTTCTGATCTCGGATGAGGACCAGCTCACTAGATGGAGAGAACATTTTGCTACAGTGCTAAGCCACTTTGACGATGGCGGTATGATCTCGAATTCGAATGAGCAGTTCGAAGCACCGTACCTCCCACTAAAACCGAAATAGCAACAGCAATCAAGTCCCTCAAGAAGAACAAGGCGCTTGGTATTGGTGGCATCCCTGCCGAACTATTTCAAGCGGCGCCAAATACATCGGCAGATCTGCTGCACCCTCTAATACAGAGAGCTTGGGATAGTGAACAATTTCCGCAGGAGTGGAAAAGGGCGATGATCATTAAACTTCTGAAAAGGGGAAACTTAACGGAATGCGGAAACTGGAGAGGTACATATATGCGTTCTTCCAGCTGTAGCCAAAATAATAACTCGAATAATTCTGAAACGAAGCAAAGACCATTTAGATTCAAGTCTCGATGTCGAACAGGCAGGCTTTCGCGCTGTATTCTCCTGCATCGACCACATAAACACCTTACGGATCATAATCGAACAACGCGTTGAGTATAGGTCTCCGCTACATTTGCTCTTTATAGACTTCGAGAAGGCTTCCGGCAGCTTGGATCGAGATGCCTTCTGGTTGTCCTCACGCAGGAGAGGCATCCTAGGAAAACGTATAGCTATTATCAAGGCTACATACGAGGGCGGTAAGTGTCACGTATTACACAATGGTAAGGTGTCGGAGGATTTTGAAATCCAAAGTGGAGTACGTCAAGGGTGCAGACTGTCGCCACTATTGTTCTTGGTGTTTATCAGCGATGTACTCCGTGCAGCAGCACGGAAGCTAATTATGGAATTCGTTGGACGATGACATCTCACCTTAAACACCTAGATTACGCTGACGATGTTTGTCTACTTTCACATCGGATAATGAATCTTCATTTGATGGCCCAAAATCTAGAAGCTGAGGTAAACAAAGTGGGGCTAAAAATAAACACAGCCAAAACAAAAGCCCTGAGCACTTCTAATACCCGCGTTCAACTTAACATTGCCGGAAAGCAAGTCGAGAAAATTGATAACTTGCTTTATTTAGGAAGTGGGATCTCTGCTAATCGTGATGGCACCAAACTGTATGTGTGCAGAAGAATCAGGAAGGCTAAAGCTGCTTCTGAAGAAGCAATGTTATCAGTAAGTAAGTAGCAGTTCATGATAATTTTCAACGGAAAATCATCCTCATCACGTCCGAAATTTAGGAGGGCTTGACTATAATTTACACGCGACTGGCGGTCTACAGGCAATAGCTGATACAATGTTTGTACTTTACAAACAAAAATACAAATATTTGGCTCTTTAAAGTGCCAGGGCCTAGCATCTCGCAACCACTCACGTTGTGTGCGTTATATTTTTCACACCACTGGAAGGGACCTACAGTTTAACGCCGAATCCGAACGGCGATTTGAGAAACTTTTCGTGACAACTATACTCTCGGATGTTTGTCAGACGCTCGCGAGAGGTGGGACCGTGAAAAAACTTTTTGGTACAATATTTTCTTGGATTCGAACTTGGAACCTCATGCATAGTGATCCGACACACTAACCACTTACGCCACGGCGCCCACTGTTTGTACTTTGTATGGGTAAATATTTAAGTCTTTCATTAAAATTCGCTGCAAAGACCCACTATTGATGGCCAATTGCATGTCCTGTCATCTGGTTGATGGTCATCTTGGACATCTGGCCGTTGTGCCAAAACTTTTGACACAATTATTCCGCGTTCTTGAAGAGTATAGCAATCCATGGTGTATTTATGTCTATTCGGCTTCTGTTTTCTCCACAACTGTCGTAGTCGCGATCCATAAGGATCCATTTGCAAAAATTAGAGCATCTTCCGATAGGGTAATGCTGATGACTTTTGCCATACCTTGTATATGTATTTTTTGTGGGTTGTGTGGTTCCATGTTCGAATCCCACAAAACACTGAAATGTTTTTTCACGGTCCCACCTCTCGCGAAGGTCTGACAAACATCCGAGAGTATTGTTGATACTAGAAAGCTTCTCGAAAACAAATTGCCTTCGGATACGGCACTAAACTGTAGGTTCCTTCCATTCGTGCGAAAAAATATAACGCACACAACACGAGTGGTTGTGAGAAACTAGGCCCTGGCACTTGAACAGCTGTTGCGCCAAATATTTATTTATTTTTATTTGTACTAGTTGAACCGCGATAGCCTTGCTTCGCCCGCATTTTGGTTAGCACTGATTCAATTGTAAAAATATAACTACGAACTGAATACAATACTAAAACTTAGTAATAACTTCCCCAACAGAGCGCACACAATCCCCCACACACCACACAACCAGTCAAGCTGGTATAACAGAAAAGAAAACCAAAGAATATAAGGAAACAGGTACTATCCCCCTTCCGTCCGCCAGTCGGTTCTGCGCTTAAAAATTCCGCAAAGAGAATAAATAAAAGAAATTACCTCCACTGAGTGCAGATTCGAGATCATGATCAAGACAAAATTTATTAAATTCTGAATTTTGAAAAAGATATTTTTGATTAGATCTCAGCTTCTTGATCGCGAACACACACTGCGCGCGCAAAATCACATACACACACACACTATCGCAATGCTGGCCCCTGCTGGATGCCTGGTCTCCACTGATGAAAAATTTCTGGCTATGATTTCATGAATTGTTTTGAGTAAAGCTCAGCTTCAGGATAACGCAGAAGCTTGAGCTTTATAGCTCAAATAAATCATTGACGAATTTACCAAAAATTATTTCTTTTGTTTTTAAATCCAATAAGCCATTGTTGAGTTAAGACCGTATGAATGCGATTTTATCCTAACGTTCCAACCAACAAAAACTTCGAATTCACCCCCGATGGACGGCGCAGTAGAGGACGACCTTGCGGTAGGTGTCGCAAATAAGTGAAGGGGGACCTTAACCAACTTGGCGTGCGCCACCGGATGCAGCTGGCTCGTAATCGGGGTGGCTGGAGAGGTCTGTTGGTTGAGGCCCAGGTCCACCCGGAACTGTAGCGCAACCTAAGTAAGTAAGTAAGTAAGTAGTGTTCCATTTAAACATCTAATCCTAACATAAAATTAGTTTGTACATCGTTTTCTCCTCTTAAACATTACAACATCCCTTAGAGAATTTTACTTTCCAATTAACACACTTCTGGCCTTGAAAATTGAAGCACTACTCAGAAAACTGAAATTGCAAATAAACCACTTCAACTTTTTCATCTGCATTATGGAAATGCACCAACAAACTTTCAAGTTTCTGTTGAAGTAAACATCTTTCGGAAGAAAAGAAAAAAAAACCCTCTCCTGTTTCTTCTGCCTCATATAATCCGAGCATCCTGGCGCGGGTAGATAGCAGATAAACTTTCCACCGATCGATTATAATTTAAATCGGTTATTAAATTATTTACATTTACGTCCCATCACCTTGGGAAGTTTTCGATGGGGAAAACTCCTACAAAATTTACGAAAGAAATCGTTTAGTTCAAGACAAACCTAAGGCTGCATATCCTTCGACGAACGTGATGTTTGGGTGTCACAGCACCCTACAGGGACGATGATTAATTTCCTTTTTGACCTCTGAGGCAGGACGGCAAACGAGTAGCTTACACATCCTGACGTATTGTACCTAATTTTAACTACAATTTGGGACACATGTACAGGGTATCTAAGATATCAGGGTATCAGCACTAATATCGTGTTATCCTGTAGGAACGTTTCGGTTTCTCTTTCTCTTTTTTCTTTGTTTGCGTCTCGTTCTGCAGGATCATTTATAATAGATATGAAAAGTTATGTCACATCCATCAGGGATTTTGACGTATGTAACTAATCTTGCTGAAATGACATGCTGCCAGTTTGATAGACCTATGTATGTGTGCTCGTGTATGGAGTAGTAGTGTGAGAACGTTTGAGTCGTAATTGCTTGGCTGGCAGCACTTTTTTGATTGATATTCTCTGACCCTACAAATTAAACATATTTTTATTTGCTTGTGTCGATTTAGGCGAAGGATATGGGGTCGCCTTTAACGCTGCAAATGGAAAATTAAGAGCTGAACGTGGTAAGTGAATAAAAAAGGGGGATGTCCTTTTCATGGAAAACCTTACTGGTACTCAAATCCTTTGAGGTTTTATTTTTTTTATTTTTAAGTGTAAACACTCATCGCCGTGGTGTTTACCTTTCGTTGCTCATTCAGCATTTGCAATTTGTTATTGCAACGAGAAGACTGTGTAGTCATAGAGTAAATTGATGAGCATTTCAGCGAGTAGAGTGTGTACGTAGTCTACAAAGAGGGTATTAGTCGATGGATATTAACGTTTGAGAGTGCTTCTATTTTTAACGAAGTACGAGAATATATATACGAGCACATCATTGGCAGTTTGTTTGCCTTAGAATGATAGACTGGTGCCCAAGGGATATTTGCTACCCTTGTGATACATTCACACTGAACGATGGTATGAGTAGAAGAAGGGGAAAGAGCTTGTTCACATTGGTCTTGAACAATTTTCTTAAAGCGTTTGCTTTGGTATTTTTATCGCTCATTGTAAATTGAGCAAATGGAAGTAAGGGCTCGATTAAGAGAACAAAAGAAAGTATCTAAGATCGCACATTCCTATGCGTCGTGTTTGACTAATTGAAATACTACTCCAAAGTTCATAGTGTCGAAAACAACTCATATACCTACTATATTCCTGGAGGGAACGTTTTAGAATTCGGAAAGCATATAGCATACAAGCACTTACCTTAGAAAACAAAGCTTATTTGCATTAATGGTCTGAGAAAAACTGCACAGAGTTCCTTACTTAACATCTTCGAATTGGTGAATAGGAAAGAAAAAGTTCGGTTAGTTTAGCGTAGTGTTACAATGGATCTAACAAAGGCATCGTAGGAGCAGCATCTCCGGATACTGATAGATAGATTTTAATTTGCTAAATAACGAGAAAAAATCACTACAGCCGAAGATCTAGCAGCTCTGTTAGTAAGACCTACTCCCACCTCCTCGTGGTGGTGGTTGTAGATACGCAACAAACTGCCTCGGATATACTCGTAGAAGAACACTATGTTGATGACATTTAGCTATCGAACTAGGATGACGATAGGATTCTCGAACGTAAGGACTCTCCTCGATGAGAGGAAGGAAGGATCCCAAAACTCCAGATTCTTATAAATTGAACGAGAATTCATGCGGTACAAAATTTTCACCTTGAAATTGAGCGAAATAAAGTGGTTAGATGCGGTCGACAAAAAAAAAAGAAACTGTCTTAATGTTTGGCGTGGGACTACTGCTGACTTCAACAATACGCAAAAGTCTAATATCGTGGACACATCCTAGTGATATGATATTCACGGCCAGATTTCAGAGTAGAGTGAGAAAAATTACCATCATTCAGCGTTACGCTCCTGCCGAGAAGGCGACGCAAGAAGGAAAGGACGAATTTTACAATCAGCTATGCGTCCACAATCAGACACCAAATAGCGACATCGTCATACCGGTGGGGGATTTCAATGCCAAGATAGGCAACGACAACACAACGCTCAAACATGACATGTCTCAGAAGTCTAGCAAGCGCTCCTCAAAAGGAGGACCTGCGGCGGATGAATTCTCTCGATGGAATCAACGGTGACGTCTACAGGCCAGCGGATACCTTACTTGAGCTACTTCGACATATTTGGAGCTGAGGTCTGTAAGGATTTTCAATACTGCGTCAGGGTATTGGAAAAGAGATGGTGGCGGATGAACCCTTAATGGGCCAAAGGAAGCGCTCATATCCCCGAAGTGGGTTACTGACATCGGTGTATCCAGCCTCTTGCCCTAGTGGTAAAAAAAAAGGATCTGGTCCTCCAGGTTGGGGATTGTAGCGTCGGGTTAACCTCCCTACCACGTAAGAAACCATCGTTAACGATGCAACCAACAGCCTCGGATACGGATGATTTTACTGTTGACGGCCCAAGCAAACGTAAAAAGGACAACGATCTTCGTGTCTGCACATGGAATGTTAGGTCCCTCTAAAAACCACGTGCAGCCGAACAACTTGCGGAGGCCCTAGAGTATCTCAAAGCAGACATCACTGCCATCCAAGAAGTGCGATGGGATGGGCCGGGCAAAAGGAGGATAAAAAACTGCGACATCTACTACGGCGATTGCTACAGATAACAAGGTCAGCGTCTATTCGGATGCGGATTTGACATTGGAGACAGACTTAGGCAAGAAGTCTTGAGATGCCGGCATGTGAACGAGCGTCTCATGGCAATTCGTATCAAGGCTAAATTTGCCAACATTAGCCTCATATGCGCTCACGCCCCTCACGCGAAGATGGACGACGCGACCAAGGATGACTTCTACCAGCTGTTGGACAAGACGTATGAGCAATGCCCTAGCCACGACGTTAAAATTATTTAACGCAAAGCTAGGAAGAGAGAACGTCTTTAGTAGCGTGGTCGAAAAGCACAGCCTACACGACATCACATCCGACAACGAACTCAGGGTAGTCGACTTTGCGGCGGGACGAAACTTTGTCGTAGCTAGTACGCAGTTCCCACGTCTCGATATTCACAAGGGAACATGGCTCTCCTTTGATCGAAAAACTGTCAACCAAATCGATCACATTGCGATCCGCGCAAGGCACTCTTCCAGCATTCTGGGTGTCCGGACATTCCGAGGAGCCAACATGGACTCGGATCACTACCTAGTTGTAGCCAAGGTACGGATGCGGATATCCAGAACGGAGCGAAATCAACGAAATAATGAAAGGAAATTTGACGTCGGGCGGCTACAATCGCAAGAGACCACCAGAACCTTTGCCGATCGAGTTCCTTCTAATCGTAATTTAAGTCCTATGCCGCCAGCAGCAAATGCGGAAGACCAGTGGCAGCGTTAAAATAAATAAATATTTGGCGCAACAGCTCTTTAAGTGCCAGGGCCTAGCTTCTCGCAACCACTCATGCTGTGTGCGTTATATTTTTCACACGAATGGAAGGGACCTACAGTTTAATGCCGAATTCGAACGGCGATTTGAGAAGCTTTTTCGAGACAACAATACTCTCGGATGTTTGTCAGACACTCGCGAGAGGTGGGACCGTGAAAAAAACTTTTTGGTGTTTTGTAGGATTCGAACTCGGAACCTCACGCATAGTGATCCGACACACTAACCACTTACGCCACGGCGCCCACAGTGGCAGCGTTGCCAACAAGCCATTAGAGATACCGCCTCTGATGTACTGGGTTTCCCTTGGCCACCACAACGAAACCCCTGGTTTGATAACGAATTCCGGCAAGTACATGCAGCTAAACAAGAGGCGTACAAAACGGCGCTACATAGAAGGACTAGAGCTGCTTACGAGCTCTACGTGCGGGGGAGAAAAGAGGAACATCGATTTCTCAGAAGGAAGAAAAAGGAGCATGAGAAGCGCTCGATCGAGGAGATTGAGAGACTTTATTGCAGGAATAATGTTCGAAAATTTTACCAAAGGGTAAAAAGCACATGCCAGGGTTTCAAAGCTAGAACAGGGGAACGAAATTGGCAACATAGTGCTAGATCCCAGTCGGTACTGAGGATATGGAAGGAACACTTTTGCAGACTGTTTAACGGCGATGATGACCATTATTCCGGTGTCAGGTAGAAAGAGCCATTCAACAGTGATGATGACTGTCAAGATTCCCGTCAACCCGATCAGAACGAAGTGAGGATAGCGATATCTAAACTCAAATCCAACAAAACTGCTGGACCCGACGTTGGACTTTTCAAAGCAGGAGGAGATGAGTTGGTAAGGAGCATGCACCAGCTCATCTGTAAAATCTGGTCGGACGAAAGTATGCATCGTTTGCCCGGTCCTGAAGAAAGGAGACCCTCTGAACTGCGCCAATTACAGAGGTATAAGTCTCCCCAACATCGCATATAAGATCCTGTCTGCCGTACTGTGTGAACGCCTAAAACCGACCGTCAACAACCTGATAGGTCCTTATCAGTGCGGTTTCAGTGCGGGAAAGTCCACCATTGACCAAATATTCACACTACGGCAGATCTTGGAGAAGATCCATGAATACAAAATCGATATGCACCACCTCTCCATCGATTTCAAAGTTGCCTATGTAAGCGTGCTTAGAGACGAGTTATACAGAGCCATGTCCAGTCTTGGCATCCATGCCAAGCTCGTCCATTTGTGCAGAATAACGATGGAGAACTCTCGCTATTCCATCAAAGTCGGTAAGAACATCACCGAACCGTTCGATGTCAGGAAATGTCTTAGACAAGGTGGCGCGCTGTCTGAGAGAATTGTACGAAACTCGGATGAAGATGCCCTTGGTTATTTCGAGACAAAAGTTCTTCGAGCGGTCTTAGGTGCCGTCTGCATAGACGGTGAGTAGAGGAGAAGGTACAATGCCGAATTATACGGCCTATACAAAGACATCGACTTAGCCAGAACAGTTCACATACAGCGACTACGATGACTGGGTCATGTAGAGCGGATGGAGCCCAACGTTCCCGCTAAGAAAGTTTTCGAATCCAACCCGGATGGACGACGCAGTAGAGGACGACCTCGCGGTAGGTGGCGCAAACAAGTGGAGGGGGCCTTAACCAACTTGGCGTGCGCAACTGTAGGCAGCTGGCTCGTAACCGGGCTGGCTGGAGAGATTTGTTGGTTGAGGCCCAGGTGCACCCCGAACTGTAGCGCCTTCTAAGTAAGTTAGGCTGACAGACTTCTTGAGTCTGCAGAGACCTATTGGCGTGTTTGTCAGCATGTGAAGCCGCATGTTTTGCATCATTTCTGGTTGCATTTCGTTGGTCTGTCTTAGTTGGGAAATATCATCCTATTGCTTGGCACATTTGCCCTTTTCTTCTCTTTTCAGTTCTTTCAATATTTAGTTTGATCCTCCGTATGTAGTATATTGCTGTGCTATGGTTTATGCCCTTTTTACTCATAAATGACGTTGACATTGATGACATTTTTATATATACTAGGGACACCCTGAAAGTGCTATAAACAGAAAATACACGGACACTCCGTCAGGCACTTCAAAAAGTTTTTTTTTACCATCAGCAATTACCTATCAAGTATTGCAAGCATCGAAAAGGTACGCTGTTTGTTTTGAATGCATGTCGCCTCTTGTCATTTTAAGCCTCTTTTGCACGAAACATTCCGTGCAACTAGTTGTATGTAAGTCACATATTGAGTGCTTTTTTATGCAACAGCACCCCGTAGGTTCACACCATTTAATACAAGTTTTTCCATTTTATTAAGCTGCTAGGAATAATAAATTATCTTGAAAAAAACTGCACGAGTAATTGTGTCCTCTTTCGTGCGAAATATTATTTTTTATTGTGTTGATATATACTAATTTATTCTTCTCTTAATTTTTTAATAACAGCATTTCATGCGTCTTTTCTACTAGGTATCAAAACTGCTCATACGTATACTGCTGTCAAAAAATGGTTTGGAAAATTATATCAGAACGGAATAGGAGAAAACCGGTGGAATTACACGCGAAATTGCAATATGTAATGCGAAAACGTTTTTACTGCTAGTTGACCGATGGAAATGAATTTTATCAGTAAACTCATTCGTAGTTCGAATCGCGTGATAATGTCGTCCATAATGAAGAGTGCAGAGCACAAAATATGTGGGATTCACTACAACGAACTTGAGTCGGAAAGGCTAAATAACTACTTAGAGAACCAAAAGCCCATCACCAACAGGCCAAAGAAACATGGTGGTGAATTGATGAGGGTAAAGAAGTGATAAATGAGATAAAAGCGGCTTTCAAAGCTTGGTAAACGTGCGCCTCTAATATACGTAATAGAGATGAAAGAGCCCTTCTCAAAGTGGAATATAGACCTTAAAAGAGAGAAGCGAAGTAGAAGTGCTACCAGCTCCAAGCGTAGAGTACGGAGGGCCTGTATGGGGAGCTGGAGGAAATATCTTCCCGGTAACTGACACAAACCAGGACATCCAGAAGCTGCGACGACACAAAGGAGGAAATTTTTCTGAGGAGATTCTTCCGTTAAAGATGACGACAAAATTCTGCATAAGCGGCGACACTATTGTGAAGGAATTCTGAATGAACAGTTTCCTCGGCTATACTTTACAAGAGCCACCCCTAACTGTGAAGAAAAACTCGACATTACAGTCCAACAAGTTAATGAGGTGGTCAAATATTCTAAAAAACGAAAATCGGTTGGGCCAGACGAGATACCCTCTTAGTTCTGCATAAAGATGGGAGATATCAAGCTTAGATGGCTCACGATTGTCATCTTCAAACTTATAAGAAGTGAGCCAATACCGAATCAATGGAGGGGAAGTTACCATCTTCCTGTAAACAGAGGTTAGGGCAATAAGCGAGATGTGAAAATTACCGTCGGATCAAGCTGATTTCACGCACCATGAAGATCCTTCAGCGGGTATTATGTAGCCGATTGGGAAAAATAATACGGCAATCGGATGATCAGTGCGAGTTTGTCGCGGGTAAATAAACCGCAAATGCAATCCAAAGTGTAAAGGTCATAATGGAAAAACATTGTCATTCCTTAAGGGATTTGCATATTGTATTGGTTGGCATTGAAAAAGCTTTGGAAGACAACCATGAGATCTGATATGGGTGGCGCTAAGAAATCGAGGGGTGCCTATGAACAGACGACTATAGACATATACGGGGCTCAGCTCAGGCTACTATGGGAGTCACAGGTGGCGGATAGTGATCGGTCTGCAGATATGCAGGTTAGCTGTGAATAACGAATAAGCAGTTCCTGACCAAGAGCGGCAGAGAAGGAGGGAGCGGCCGAAAAGGCCACAGGAACCATGCGAACTCCCTGCGACAAGACGAGTCGACACCGTCATCAACTATGTGTTAACGCACCTCTTAGCCCTCGGGCAAGGAGGTGTCACCGTGCGAAACCATAGCTCCATTGGTAGCAACCAATGGAACATTTTTCGACATGACCGCCTCTCTAGGCATTATGACTGAGCCGGTAAGGTCGTTTCAGAGATCCGCGGTCGAAATCAAAGATCTTGACGAAGTCACCACTAGGAGAGACATCTGTGAAGCTATCAAGGCTCAGTACAACATTGCGGTTGCCAAAGCAGATGTGCTCAGCCTTAGGAAGGCCTATAATGGCACGCGGATCACGACAGTGAGGCTGCCGGTAGAGAACAAGCTGCTGGAGTCCGGCAAAATCAAAGTCGGCTGGCTGAATTGCCGTATTCGTGTTCGAAAGGCCCTCACCAAATGCTTTAGGTGTCTGGAGTTTGGCTAATCGACGCGTCAATGCAAGAGTTAGCATGACCGATTCAAGAAGTGCAGAAACTGTGGAGAGGAGGGTCACATAGCCAACGAATGCAAAAGAGACGTATTATGCTTCGGGTCTAATACGGTCACGCCAGAAAACCCCGGACGCGTGAAAGCAGCAAGTGCCCGGTGCTCAAGAAGGCACTGGTCAAATTAATATGATGAATGTCATCCAGATAAATCTAAGCCACTGCGCAGCTGCGCAGGACCTTCTGGTGCAAATAGTAAGGGAGAAAAGGATTGACGTGGCCCTAATAAGCGAACGGTACAAACCCATACATGGAAGCTGCTGGATAGACGACCCCACGAAAAATCCGCGATATGGACCTGCGGGAGCTATGGTTTGCATTTAGTCGGCTACCAGGCTGATCACTTCGTATCTGCAGGGATAAAAAGTGTGCACTTCTATAGTTGCTATGCGCCCCCAAGTCTACCACTGGCGGACAATGTGAAGCTCCTGGATAACATCGTAGCTGACGCGAGAGGGAAGCACCCAGTGATTATTGTTGGAGATTTCAACGCCCGGGCTACTGATTGGGGCAGTAGAACCACAGACGCAAGGGGGCAAGATCTGCTCGAATGCTTCGCAGCACTGGACATTGGTCTGGCCAACGACGGTACAGCGGAAACATTTCGAAAGGCAGGTAGATGGTCAATCATCGACATCATATTCATGAGCAACCCATTCCTGTGGAAAACCAAATGGCGGGTCAGCGAAGACTATACCTACAGTGAAAACCAGACAATTCCAGGCAAAGCACCTGGACTGGATGGCATCCCGAATAGGGCAATCAAGGCGGCTGTTAAGATGAGACCGGACATCTTTCTAACAACGATGCAAAGGTGCATAGAGGAGCGGGTATTCCCTACACCATGGAAATTACAATATTTAGTGCTGCTTCCAAAGGGCAATAAGCCGCCCGGCTCAATACGTCTGCTTGATACGCTAGGAAAGATCCTAGAGCGTAGCGTTTATGACAGACTGCTTGCGGTGGCGGAGGAAAACGGAGCTCTGCCAGACTACTAGTATGGCTTCAGAAAATCACGTTCTACCGTCGATGCTATAAAGGCGGTAGTAGATACAGTAACTGAAGCAATACAGGTTAAAAGGTGAAGATGGGGGACGAAGAGATACTACGCAGTAATAGCCCTCGACGTCAAAAATGCGTTCAACTCGGCGAGCTGGTCGTTCATTAGGAGATCCCTGGCCAGGATGGATACACCATACAACCTGCTGATGATAGTCACGGACTACTTCAGCAATAAGAAGCTAAAATACCATACTGACGATGGCGTTAAACACTATAGCGTTTCCGAGGGAGTCCCGCAAGGGTCGGTTCTGGTACCTCTCCTATGGAACATTATGTACGACGGAGTTCCTGAACTAACACTGCCCGAGGGAGTTAAAGTGATTAGCTTTGCTGACGATGTCGTCCGTGGTTACAGTAGCCAAGCACGTACACGAGGTGGAGTCTGCCACGGATGAGGCAGTTATACAAATATAGTAATGGCTGAAGTCTACCTGTTTGGAACTAGCTGCCCATAAGATTGAAGCTGTCGCAAGACGGTGGAATGTGCGTGCTTTCGGGTCGGAAACCAGACAATCAGGTCCAAAGAATCCCTGAGGTATCTTTAAGCCATGCCCGACAATAGGCTGCACTTCAAAGCCCATGTCGAGTACTCTAGAAAGAAAGCATCGCTGATGCAGACAGCACTCTCCCGAATGCTCCCGAATATCGGCGGGCCTGTATCCGCCCGCAGGATCCTGCTGTCCACAGTGGTCAGCCCGGTACTCCTATACGCTACCCCGATATGGTCGCGTGCACTGGCGACAAATGAGTGTAGGAAGACGCTATCATCAGTTCACAGGCTCTCCACAATCAGAGTGATCAGCGACAATCGACATCCTCACGGATGAGATGCAGAGGGTGTACCCTAGACGTCGCTCGAACCGGCAAGAGGCAAAAATGATTAAGGAGGAGGAAAGGGCAGCAGTGGCAAACCAGCTGGGAGAGCTCTACAAACGGCAGGTGGACCAGCAAGCTCATTCCCACTATAAAATCATGGACAGATGGGGCAATGGGGAACTGTAGCTGCCACCTCACACAGTTCCTGTCCGGATACGGTAGCTACCGGAAATACCTCCATAGATTTTGACACAATAGTTCGCCCCTGTGTCCAGAATGTCCAAATGAGGAGGAAGACGTGGAGCATGCAGTGTTCTACTGCAGCCGCTTTGCAGAAGATAGGGCAAACCTGCCAAGCCTAGATAATCTCGTAAGTCACATGATGCGATCAGAGGGTGAGTGGATGGAGATCTGCTCATTCATAGTGTGTGTGCAGAATGCGCTGCGAAGAGCAGAAGCCCTAAGAAGAGCCCAAGAGGCGGCCTCGGAGACTACAGCATAATTGCTAACCAGCCCCGCGAAGAAATACTTAACGGCATTCCCCCGGGAGAGTGGTTTAGTACGTAGATGTATTCCTGGAATCAATTACTCAGGTTTGCGGATCGTGCATGCTAGTAGCACTCGGGCTTTTAGTATCTATGAAGATTACACATCCGTGGCGCAACCTTAAAAAAAAAAATATATATATACGAAGGAGCAACGACAGGAGTAAGATGCCCCATTAGAGTAAGAGTCCCTAATCGAAGTTAGGGTGCACCAGTTAAGTGTCTTAATTTCGTTGCACTTTATTGCAGTCCCTGACTATCTGCTTGAATGTAGAGTGACGGACCCCAAAGTACATCAGTTATTCTTGGCTGATAATGGAGCCGTGATAAGTGAGGATTCTACGTTCTTGCAACGAGCACTTGACATGTGGCTGGATAATTACCGGATTATATATACTAAAACAAAGAATAATATAATCAAAATCTATCAATATTTACGGAAGTGATCCGACAAACGTCAATTAAATTAAGGATCGAATCAGAAGTTATACTTATTTTCTAAACCTCAAAATGCAATATCTGTCATTGAAATTCGCCTTTCACGGACAACCAAGCGGCAATTGTGTCCCTGGACTTATACCCAATCACTTCAAAAGTCGCTCTAGATTCGTCTCTCATGAAACATTCCATGCAAACTTGGCTCTACCGAAAGAATCCTACTGGACTGGCAGGATGTGGATATGCCTTTCGCTACTTGCAAACTTCTGTCTAAGATGGACGCAATCAGCAAAACGATTTGAATTGCGGAAGCTACCATTTGGGGAAAGGGTTTGGTGGGAAATACCTCAAAGCTAAGGAATAGTAACCAACTGGAAAATATGAACTCTACCAACTAATGGAAACAGTTGATGAAAACTGAATTACCCGGAGGTGTTAGGGTAGATCTATCTTTAGGATGTTGATAACCTTGTCTGCATACGCACAGAAGGATTGAAATTCCATGCTCAAGCGTATAGAGTTTTCGATTACATCCTGGAAGGGCAACGCATAGCACAGCATGGCATTGCACAGTAAACCTGCAGTTAGAAACAATTTTAGAGTGTGAAACTAGAGGTAGTTGCCTAGAAACCGAGCATATTTAAGGCTAAATCTAAATATATAAGATTCCTATAATGTCCTTCAAATTATTCGTTGGGGCTGCTTCCGTTGTCTAGTTTTTGTCGGTATAAATCCCATTTCAGTTACGCATTCTCCTCGATACCACTGACTTATTAACTATTCAGGACAAGTTTACTTACATAAGTGAATGTACCATATTCATAACGAACGCCTCGAATGAACTTCGTATACGATCACTTAAAGATATACCTAACATAACTCTTTTCAACAACTTTTGGGCTTCGTTCAAACTTGTGCCGATTATAGGGCGATGTCTAGCAAATATCCGTAATGTGAAACATTTGACTGTCATACGGACAGAAGATCCAAAATTGAATCCAATGGCGGTACGTTTTGAATATTTAATTCACATAGCACAGGAATTTGTTCTCCATTAGAGGTACTTGTTCGTATATAAGATGTACTTTACAACCGAATCCAATAATATCATTTTTTTATTAGATTAAACCCTTGACCCATTAACCATCAAAAAAATCTTATTCTATTGTGCGCTCACGTCATGTACTTAAATAAGCATTGCAAAACAACACTTGAGCTCACAATTGTATTCCAAGGAAATCATCTCCATCAACTCACTCTCTCGAGATGCAAATCAACATTCAGAACAGCAGCTTTCGTCATGACAACTTCCAGGTCATGGTCGTCTGGACGCCATTGAAATTCATAATGGCGAACAGCTTTTCGCCCATTCACTTACTTATGTCCTGTAGACCAACAAAATTTTGCAATTATCGCATTAAAAATGAATAACTCCCTATAAGAATGGCCACATACTACTGACATCATCAGCACACTCATCACGTCCATTGACATTGACCACGTTGTCCGTCACCCGTCGCAAAAAAGAAAAAAAGTCGAATGCCAACACCAAAACCCAAGGAATCGTCATAACAATAAAACCGAAATAGAGACAGGGAGGGAGCGAACAATAATCATCACCAGTGCCTTCATTGCTGACTGCAATTAGCCGTGCTTTGTCGGTCGGTATAATAATCCTCCTCCAGTCCTGGAAAGCATCCCAAAATCCTACTGCTCACGGTGCACTCGCAATGCCATTCTCAAAACTGCTAAATGCTCACTCAAAGTGGCCTCTAGGGTTGGCTGGCTAAGCACGTCCTAATGTTTTCACTTCTCGTTAGGATTTTATTATTTGTACTTTATGTTTGTGTGTGCTCTGGTGTTTCCCTCATCCTTTTCGGCGGCTCCATCTGCCGGTGGTTTTTGTTGTCCGCGAGCAAAGGTAATTCTCTGCACGCAAGCGAATGAAGTGCCCCCGCTGAGATTTCTCATTTGTCGTGTGTGTTTGTATGTTTTAGGTCACAAATCCTTCCGAAAGGATGACGTACGAGACTGAGTCACATAAAAATGTGTGTTTGCTGGAATTATCCTTACAAAGCGCTTTAACACATACTAGGGCGGTTCGTTAATGGAGAAGATTCCTGCCGGCATTAGCTCCCCGCAACAATCGCAATTGGGTCAGCGGGTTTATTCAAATGAAGAAGGAAACACAAGGAATTACTTGGCAACCTGCCCAGTAGGATTACCACCACCATCAGAACCACCAACCACTAGAAGACGTCAATGGTGAGCGAGCTAGTGCGGAGTCCATTAACTGTGGAGTTGTTAATATTTAATCGCAGCTCGCCCGGAATGCAATAGGGGTGGAGTGAGGTGAAGTTCTGCAAATAAACGGGGTGAAGCCGCGTTGAGTTGGGGTCGACAATGAGGGTTGTGCATGGAGATGGGGTTTTGTTTTCTCCTTTTTTTGTGAAAGTGATAAAAATCTTGTTAAAAGCAAACGAAAAAATTATCAGATGGAAGGAATGGTGACTTAATGGTTTTTGGGACTCTTTTGTTTAAAGTTAAGGGCTCTTGCCTAATTTAACTTATATGACATGGGTCTGACAAGTGCGCTTGTTTGCTGTAAGGAGCCCATGTCACTGTCGCTGCTCATTGGCGATGAGTGCTGGCTGTTTTTTTCTCTTTCCTTTTTTTTTTTAAATTTGTTCGGACACATGCTGGATGGATATCTAAATTAGTAGAAATTTCAAGTATCTGAGGAACGATAAAAAAAAAAAATTTTTTTTGAGGGCTTTAGGTTTTAAAGGCCAATGATAATGACAGTGTGACATGGGACATACATATGTCCGCACGTAAAATAGAATATGTTGTTTTAAATCATTTGGGAATCTAAGTGTGTAGGAGGACATTTTGACCGTAAGCGAAATGAATTCAGAATGAAAGTTTTTTTCTATTAAACGATATTATTTTAACCTTCGTGAATCTTAAAAAATTCATATTTGCCATTGTAAGGTACACACATATATCCATCTGCAAGTGAGGTTAGGAGAAGCTTATAGGGATTAATAAAGAATTCTCCTGGCCAAGCGACGTTAATTCAGTTCGTCAGTGGCAACAAATCCATACTGGATATCTCGCAGGAATGCGTCCACAGCTTAGAGAACTTGGGCATTCCTGTAAGACATTGGGATGCCATTTTAGTGCATATTCTCGTTCAGAAAATGCCAACCACTACCCAACAACTGTGGGAGAAGAGATTGGGGAAAAATAAAAATTTGCCGACAATGAAGAAGTTTGAGGAGTTCCTGGAGACGCGTTTCCGAACGTTTGAAGCAGTAGAGATGCAGCCATCACCACGCTCAAATATAAGGTTTGAATCGAAACCGAATATCATAGCTAAGGCGTTCCACGCAAAGACGTAAAAGGCCTTTTGGATGTCAGGTATGCCATCAGGGGCAACACTGTTTGCGTAAATGTAAGCGTTTCCTGAATTCCAACCTGGCGCAAAACCTGAATTAAGTGCGCCAGATCAAAGCATGTGAAAATTGTCTCGCATATAGCCACACGAAGCGAGACTGCCCCAGCACAAAAACTGCTATTTTTGCCAGCAACGACATAACACCTTACTGCATCCAACGCCAAACCCTCACAACACACACTCTCAAACTCATTCACAACCAGTCAACGCAACACTGCTTACACACAACACAAACCTTCCAGTGATTCAAGGGCAAATTAATTATGACACCCCAGCATGACCACAAACACGAAATGCGTTTTTTGCAGCCCAGCACGGTACCCAAGCGCTGTTGGCAACAGCACTAGTAAAGGTGAAAACAGCTGATGGAAGGTATTACGAGCTGAGAGCCTTGATCGACCCGGGATCAGAGTCAACAGTACAGCTGCTAAAGCTGAGAAGACAGCGTGGTCTGGTCAGAGTATCTGGGCCAGGGTTGGTCACCAGTGGCACAAGCAAACATTACGTCGAACTTAAGTTTGGATCACGACATTCGACGTTTAAAAGTGTTACTGAAGCACATATTTTCAAGTCGCTGAGTGGGCTTCTTCCGGCCCAACCAGTGATGCTTTGCCGTGATAACGAGACACTGGTTTTATAACGTGAATGGATACGGGTGTTTCATTTAACCGACTCCAAGTGGTTCTTTGTACAACGGATGAATATCTGCGAATTTTCCATAGTTGGTTTGACATTATCGTTTTCATACGAAAACAAGTGAGAAGCTTACAGGGATTATTAAAGGGACACTAGGTCATCCTACATTGCGCTATCCATCCTGGGCTCCATCCGCTCTACATGATCCAGCCATCTTAGTCGGTGTATGTGAACTCATCTGGCTAAGTCGTTGTCGTTGCATTGGGGGTGGCAATGGTGTAGTGGTAACGTCGTCAATTGCCACGCTAATGGTTCATGGTTCAAATCCTGATGTCAGCAAGCATTTATTTATTTCTCATGAAATATATAAAGTCAGTCCGATCATTTGCAAAAGCTTCTGTGAAAACTACTGCGAAGGCATAACACTGGCAGTAGCTTGGTCATGTGGCTGGAAAAATTGTTCGCTCTGTTGATGATGATTTGCCCTTGACATCGATTATCGGAAAAAAAGTACTGTGAATCAGAAGCAATTACAATAATAACAAAAAAATCTCCCCAGTTATCTGGACGCCACCCCCGGAGAATAGCTGAAGCATAAACAATTGAGCTTCAAAAAAAAAAAAAAAAACCACTACACCAAAATCTTTCTCTCTCTCTCTCTATCCATCCTTTCCAAACGCCCGCACTGTGTGTAAACATGTTAAAGGTATTCATAACCCTTTGAGTGCGCGCAAATTATAAAAAAAAAAAAAAAAAAACCAAGGGCATCCTCAACCGATTTTTACATAGTCCTTGCCTCTGCGCCATACAGCAGGACTGGGATAATAAGTGTCTTATACAGGGTTATTCCTTAAAAGTTCGACAAAGGGCTCGATTGCTTTCTTAGCCCATAGAAACAGCAATTGGCAAGAGTCAATCTTCGTTTGATCTCACCACTGATGTCATTTGTGGAGCTCACCATAGAGCCTAAGTATATAAAGTCCCTTACTACCTCAAAATTATATTTGCTTATTGTGGCGTTCTGTCCAAGACGCTGATGTTGGGTGTCCTTTATTTGTAGAAAGTATATACGTATTTTGTTTTGCCTTCTTCTTAGCTGCCTCGATCTCAATATTCGCAAATGTCCCTCTGAGTTCTTCCGACTATGTCCATGTCATTGGCGTAAGTGAGTGGTTGTACAGGCTTGTTTGCCCGATCGTTTTCTTGAGGATCGGGCAAGCGATAATGGGGTTCCATTCATCGGGCATACTTTTGTCCGACCGAATTTAACAGAATAAGCTGGTGCAGCTTCTTACCAACTCATTTTCTCCTGCCTTGAAAAGTACGACAGCAAAGCCGTCGACTCCGGCAGCTTTGATGGATTTTAGTGTAGATATCGCTATCCTCACTTCGTTCTGATCGGGATGACGGAAATATTGACTATCATCGTTACTATTGAATGGCTCATTCTGTCTGAGAGCAAAATATTGGTCATCTTCACCATATAACAGTCCGCAGAAGTGTTTCTTCTATATCCCTAGCATTTCTCATCAAACTAGAGGTTTGGTTGTGATGGCTGAGAGAAACCCAGTACGTCAGAAGCGGCATCTCTAATGGCTTGTTCTCAACGCTGATACTGGTCTTCTGCATTTGCTGCTGGTGACATAGGACTTATATGGAGGTTAAAAGAGACTCAATCAGCAAAGGCTCTGGCCGTATCCTGCTATTGTAGCTTTTCGGCGTTAAACTTCCTCACAGTATTTCGTTGATTTCGCTCCGTTTTGGATATCCGCATCCGTACATTGGCTACAACTAGGCAGTGATCCGAGTTTCGAGCCCATGTGTGGATCTGGGACAAACAATAACACTCTTGGAGTGGCTTCATTCCTTGTCAACTGTTTCTGTTGGCTCAGGTTGTCTTCCACATCCCTAAACACATCCACTTTTCGTGACCCATCCACGCTAAAGAGGTCGATATAGCCATGTAATCTGTATACATCTATCAAATACTTTTCTCTGTGCACCAAACAACTTTTTTTCGTAAACTCCAACGACCTTAAAAACATTCACGGATTTAGACCACATTACTACTGGATCAGAATAATGAAAGTTTTGTAAACTGTTTATTTAGATCTTCTTCACAGCGTTCTTCTTTGATTTCTTAGCCTATAAAAATGGTTGGCAAAAGTGATTCGCTTTTTGAAAGTGTCGTAAGACCAAAATTAAAAATTGGCCTTATGTAACGGCACCGCACGAAGTTGTAGGTGTCTATCATAACATTTCTTGTGAATAAGTCGACGGTAGGTACCCAAATAGTTGCATTGGCTTACGAAAATAATACCGAAGCTGGCTCGTAGAATTTTCTTCTTCCAGCACTAAACATCTGAAACCTCTGGTGGTACTGCAGATCTCCGTTCTTTCTCGGGTTCGGTAAGCATTTTGTATCGTCATTCTACATAAAGTTATTAGTAAAGCAGGGATCCATAAGGCTATGGCTACAATCAGACCAATTACGAAGGCGCAAAATGCTACGTGCTGCATGGGAATAGATTATTAGAGGAATTTGAAACTCAAAATGATGTCCAACAACGCTGTATACTATCGCCACTACTATTAACAAAGAATAATAGACCTGCACCAAATGACAACTCAACTCATCCAAAACTAAGATTCATCCCGTCAGCAGTGCCGTCAGCCTGAAGACCAAGCCGTGAAAATACCACATGCTTTATGCACGCAGTACTTGGAAGGAAATCTGCAATCTTTTGCTAATAGTTATTTCAGAAACAAATTGCGAGTAGTAGTTACACCCTTTAAAAAGACGACGACAGTACAGCCATCTAAGCTACAGAACCGGCTTTCTCAAGGTGAAAAAAGAGCGGGTTGCCTCAGAAAAACATGGCGGAAAAGAGACACGCAAGGAACCAAATATGATGGCGTGTAGACGTGCTAAATAAGCTAAGACCTATTAAAGGACGAAGTGCCTCAGTTAGTAAGTCATACGAAAACTACACAAACATAACCGATTTATGCGTACGTTGGTACGCAAACAAAACAAATAAAACAAAAAAAAAACAAATATTTGGCGCAACAGCTCTTTAAAGTGCCAGGGCCTAGCTTATCGCAACCACTCATGTTGTGTGCGTTATATTTTTCACACGAATGGAAGAGACCTACAGTTTAATGCCGAATCCGAACGGCGATTTGAGAAGCTTTTTCGTGACAACAATACTTTCGGATGTTTGTCAGACGCTCGCGAGAGGTGGGACCGTGAAAAAACTTTTTGGTGTTTTCTGGGATTCGAACTTGGAACCTCATGCATAGTGATCCGACACACTAACCACGTAGTGGCGATCGCATTGATACCCTTATGTCTTCTCGGGTAAAATTATCCATTGCAGACAGTTCGTTAGGTTAGATTAGGTTAAAGGGGTTAGCTGCAACAAACAAGCGCAACCTGCACTCGGATCTCACACGGATCCATTGTGCTCCCTGACGTGGGGTTTCCTGGTTGAAGAACTGCAAAGAGGAACTAGCTATAGTTCTATGCTAGTGGAACGGCCTCCTCTGAACCACCCTGAAGAAGTTATAAATTTCATGATGGTGGTTGGTGACTTTTCAGACAGGTCGCCCAGATGATTGAAGAAATACTCCCCAAGGCCCGTCTTCCTGGTACTGCAGAGACTAGGGCATTTGCAGAGGAAGTGTTCCGTGTCTTCCTCTACGTCTGTATTGTCGCATCCTCTGCAGAGTTCATCTGTACTTAGCCGCATTCTCTTCCGGTGGGCCACCAATAAGTTTACATCTTGTCATGTTTTGTCTAGATGTTTCTGGAGACACGGCATGAAGGGAACGCTCTCCATCCTTCTTCTGCTTGTCAAGTGCTATATTAAATTTAACAAGTATTAGGGGAGGTAGGACTGGGCTTTGGACCATTGACAGGTCTTGTTCTGATCCCTTTCTTGCCAATTCATCCGCCATCTCGGTCCCTGGAATTCCTTTGTGTCCTCGGACCCACCAGAGTGTTACATGGTAGCTTTGGGTAAGCATGTTTAACTCCTCGCGGCATCGTTTTATTAACTTTGATTTTTTAAGATGAGAGATGGCCTTTATAGCAGCTTGACTATCTATGTAGATATCAATCTCATTCCTAGTAACAAGTTTAGTGGATTCTCGTGCCGCCTCTACTATCGCTAGTGTTAGGTTAGTAGTACAGTTAATTAAAAGACTGGTTTACTTCAAAAAAACTTTAATTTAGAACTAATTACCTAATTGGTAGATAGCAAATAACGAAGTGGTCTGTTAACCACGAGTAAAATTAACATCGGTTTTTTTACTTATTCTAGCGGCAATTGAAATCTAATTACATGACAACTAAATAGAGTTGCCATTACTTATATGTACTTATAAGTACCAAAAGAGTTGCTGAAGCAACAGCTAGAACTTCTGCCTGGAACACACTACTATGGTTTGGAAGCCTTAGTGATATTGCAATATCAGGTTCCGCTGAGTAGATACCCGAACCCACTCCTACGTTTGTTTTGGACCCGGCATTGAAAACTGAAATACTATGTGGGTTAATGGCCCCACCGTCTTCCCAGTATTCCCTTGATGGGATGACCATTTTGACGTTTAGGCTGAAGTCGGGGGATGGCGGCAGATAGTCAGTAGTGGTGTCTAGGTGAGCCCATCTTGAGATGCTATTGTGTCTCGTGTGGCCCTTTCTCCATAGGTTAGATTCTTTTAGGCGTAGGACACTCATCGCGGCTGATTTCTTAACAAATAAGTCTAGTGGAATCAGTGCGAGAATTGTTTCAAGTGGGATAGTTCTAATGGCGCCTGTGGTTGCTATGCAAGCAAGTCTCTGGATTTTAGTCAACTCTTTGAGATGCGTGTTTTTCTCTGCTATTGGCCACCAGACAATGCACCCATATGTAAGAATGGGTCTGACTATGGCTGTGCACATCCAGTAGATGATGGCATGTTTGGCTCCCCATTTTTTACCAAAAATTCTGCTGCAAGCATAGAACGCAATGTACGCTTTCTTTATTCTTTCATTTGTGTTATCTCTCCAGCTCAGTTTGCGGTCAAGTATGCACCCAAGATACAGTGCTTTGTCCGAGACTTGGAGTGGGGTGTCACCGAGTCATCGGGGTCCGAAAGCTGGGATTGTTCTTTTGTTGGTAAACAGGACCACTTCTGTTTTCGCTGGATTAATGTTCAGTCCACAACTTCTCGCCCAACTTCTCAGGGCCGATTGCAGAAGTTCGGTGATAGTGTCGAGAAATTTTCCGGACATAGGTAGGACGATGTCGTCTGCATAAGCAACAACTTTTACTCCGCTGTGTCCTAATTTTAAAAAGATCTCATTTGCGACAAGAGTCCATAGTAGAGGAGATAGGACCCCTCCTTGCGGGGTTCCTCTAGAGGCCAGTGCATTACCTTGGCTGTCACCCAGCTCCGAGTTGATGTGTCTTGTCTTGAGCACAAATTCAATCTAGTCGGAGAGTGTGGAATCTACTCTGAGTCGGTCCTGTGATAACCTTATTGATTCGGTTTTTCACGTTTAAGAATGCCGCTAAAGTGAATTCTTTGCGGTAGAGTGATTGCTCGATTAGATAGTTCGTTAAATAGTTTGGTTCTTAGAAGCCGATGTCATTGTTGCATCTTAGCTGATTCTATCGTTGATTCGATTTCGATCTCGTCGGATAGTTAAACCACTCAGTCATCTGTCTGTCGGGTGAAAACTATCAGACGGTTTAATAGCAGAGTGTTAACTTCATCAAGGAGCTAAGACCTTTATGTAGCTTCCAAGACTAAGATAGATAAAAACACTTCTGGAAAATTGGAGAATACATAAGACCTGTGCTACACGTTCAAACCGCATCTGAGGAGTATGTTCAGCTCCAGCTCTCAAAAAAATGTTCAGCTTTTCAGCGATATCTGGCAACACTTACTTCTAAAGTTGTACCGCGTTTATTCTCGAAGAAATATGGACCGGTACAGAACTGAGCCCTTTATTGGTTTTACTTGTCACTGATGAATGGGTTTTATATTCTCGATCGCTCATGTTCTGGAAATCTGTTGATAAGCCAAGGCGCCTTTATGAAAACGAGCTTTATCACTCGCAATCAAATAGTAAATAAACTCTTTACTTTGCTCGAGCTCGATAAATCAACTGATAGCTCACAATTGGGCTGCGGCCACCTCGTTCCATTCGCAATGCACCATTTTTTTTTATAAAAATGACACGTACGCCTACACGCTGGACGCTAGATTTCACAGGCAGACCTACAAAGATGTACCAAAAAGAATGCGACATGGGAATCTTTGCCCAAACATAATCATTGGAGGTCACTGACCATCCATCGCTAAAGAATACCGTAATATCCCACGTAAAGCGAGTTCTACCTTGGGTCAACTACACTCAGAATGGTGCAGCTCTTTAAATAGCCGCATGAACCAAAGACAAATGCTCACACAGCACGACACAACGCAACGGCAACAGCAGCTGCTACAACAGCAACAACATTGCTAATTTCTAAATAAGATTCAAAATGTTTGTACCCTGATCGACCGAATAACGCATCATAGAGACTCTCGCAAATATTGCCTTCCAACTATGTACTAAAAATAAAGTAAATAAAAGAATGACAGAATACAAACTTTTCCAATCTCTAGGTTATCCACCCTATACCATCTCCTTACAAATTCTTATACCAAAGCTCCATTTTGCATTTTACTTACTTTTCTTTCCTAGCATCTTAAAAGATCTGCCAGTGTGTTTTCCCAAAAAAAAAAAAAAAAAACATCTTATCCGGCACAATACAGACTGAATATTAACTTTCATTTCAGCAATTCATTAGCCTTATCATGCACACTCTCGTGCGATGCAATGCATAAGGATTACAGCCCCCCATATCGCCGACACACTAAACTCCAACCCGGAGTGAGATGTAAATCTCCTTCATATCAGTATATTGTGTCTTACTCATTTCACGATGTTTTGCAATTCTCAAGCTTAATGTCGAATGCAATAGCTTCAGCCGCCTCCAGGCCACCATCAGCGGAAGCGGAAATAAAACAACAGACCTCCGTTCATCCTGAACTGGTGGCAAGTTGTGCGAAACTTTCGCATTCACGATGAGTCCTTAAGTTAACCATAAAAACATAGAATATCAGTGGGATCAGTCGTCGTCGGCTGAATGCAAAGTTAAACCCAGATAGGGAAAGAAATAATAAAACTCTAAAAAACTAACCATGCATATGCTGCTCACATCATCACACCACCGACGCAAGAGACGGATCCTTAAGCCCTTGTCTGAGTATGTGTATGTGTTGGGTGAATAAATCAACGGATAAAAAGCAAATGACACATTTTATCTCGCGAACATAAAGTGACAAAAAACTCTCTCTCTCTCTCTTCTGCCGTTGTGGGTGGTCAGTGAGCGAGCAGCATCCGCCCCAAACACTGACTAAACACCCACACCGCAAAAGCGTATACAGGGGTTTTTGTTTTTCCACGTCCTTCCACTTTGGCGTCTGTTAGATAATCTGTTTGTCTGTTGCTGCATTGTTTATTTGCTCCCTCTCATGTTTTCCCAGTTTTCACGCAATGTCAAAAGGATGCACATCCCTATTTGCCTGTGGCACTGGAATTTGTTTCTGTTTGTCCTTTTTTTGTGTCGTTTTAAGGGTGATATTCACGTATAAAATGGAGCACACAGTGTTTGAGCCTCAATATACACATTTAGAAATTTTTATACAAAAAATGTTAAGAAACCGAAAGGAGATGCAAATAAAACAAAAGTTAAAGGCTTTGGCTTTAAGTAAAAGTTGGAACTTTGAAGTGGCAAAGCTCAGGAAGGAAAAGTTATTTATGTCCTCCGGAGGGGCAGCCTGTAAGAAGTGGTTTATGATGCTCTTTTTTTTTTTTTGCCTCTGCGTTTTGCTTGCAACCAACTCCAAGTTTTATCATAATTTAACGTACCTACAAGTGTGTGGAACATATTTTCTTGATGTTCTCAACGTGCCTGGGAAGTTTTCGGCTTGGGAAACAAGTCTCCTTATTATAGTCCCGACGAAGCAATAAAAGTATTTAATGAGTATTTACTTGAAGAGGATCTGGTTACTTGGTTGAGGACAAAAGACCTGAAGGAAGAAAGAAAAAAAAAAATTTTACAGAGTCCATGTCTCGGTTAAGTGCGTGGATAAGGTTAAACGAAAACGGTTTGGTCGATGCCATTAATGTCGGCATGTGCGTCTTAGCCTTGATGTCCAGGCAGATAGCACTTCGGGTTTTAAGAGGTTGAGGTGATTGACATAAGAGAGGAGTATTTTTGGATTTAAGTGGTTATTTTTCATGACTGTGCAGAGCGGAACAAATGAGTAGCAGTTTCTGGAATTATTGGTGTAACTCATTAGAGAGGTATTGTTTGGATTAACAGCTATCTAGCAGACATCTTTTGGCATCTTATCTTAAACTGGAAAAACAGACACTAGATATTCCTATCACGTTGAAGTTATTTGTATCTAGAACGCTGTGAATCTAAAGTATGTAGGTAAGAATCATACAGCTGCGTACAAATTTCGTTAAGAAGTAAATGCAAGGCAACATCTTCCTACAATCAGCAACATTATGGAATCTATACTGAAAGAATTATCCTCATGGGCGGAACTAAACGATCTAGGATTAAATCCAACAAAAACCGAATTAGTTTTGTTCACTAAAAGGAGGACAATAGGAAAATTCGACCTTTCAAAGTTGAATGGAATCTCTCCTCTGAAGCCAAGTATCTGCGAACGATCCTTGATTCAAAGCTCACATGGAAGAAAACACAGAAGAAAGAATGAAGAAAGCCATGCAAGAAAGCGTGCAAGAAAGCCATAATCCAATGGATGCATACTGCGATCGTAAGACCTATACTCACCTATAAACCAATTGTAGGGTTGAATGCAACATCAAAGTTAGCTACCTCAATAAACGTATGAAGGTACAGAGATAAGCAAGTGTTAGCATAACAGATGTATAGAGATCAACACATCAGACAGGGTTGGAAATAATTCTCAATTTTCCTCCTCTGGATGAGTTCATAAGAGTCAAAGATTCATAAGTTCAAAGATATAGATCAATTGATCTCGATAGAGCCACGGACTACCGGACATAGACTTTCACAAGAAATACTTCATTATTTTCCCCAGCAGGCAGGAGTGGAAATCCAACGCATTAACCAGTGCACAGGACTTTAAGCTCTATACTGACGGGCCTAAGTTGGACATAGAAACCGATGCGAGAGTTTTCTGTGAATCACTCAACATTTATGATTCATACAAACTCCCGGGTGATTGAAGTATCTTCCAAGTCGAAGTCTACGCCATTGAAGAGCAGCAAAGACTATATATGTGACCCATCTAGGTTCACAATCTTCGTCGATAATCAAGCACTCAAGGCACTAGACAGCGAGACAATCAGGTCGACAACAGTCGTCGCAAGCCGACAAACTATAAACAGAATATGTAACAGCCGTATAGACATTCTCCACTGGGTTCTGTAACACGTCAATATAGAAAGGAACGAAGCAGCAGACGAAAAAGCACGGGAAGGGTCAGCATTAAATGAGGAATTCACCCATGCATTGGTGTATTGAAAAAGAAAATAGACCTTAAAGCAAGAGGAAAGATCAATACCTCCTAGATAGCCAGAGGCGACTGTGCCATATCTCGCAGCTTATGGCCAACACTGAACGAAAAACGGCCTAAAAGGCTTTTGTCATAAAACAAAAAAGAAACCTATATCATGGTAGAAGTACTAACTGGGGATTGTTCGATAGGTGCGATGGCTGCCAGACCGGGAATCAACTCACCTGATTACTGTAGCAGCTGTCATGATACAGAAGAAATTGGAACTATCAAACACCTACTGTATGATTGTCCCAATCTTCAAACTCGTCATTTCCGGTTGGGAAACTGACTTTTCGAAGAACTGGGTGATCTGGCGCAAGTCCCACTCGGGGACATGATATGTTTGGACTAAGACCAACCGAGAAGCAAGCAAGTTAGAGATGGTACCGCAATTTAAAGGGATTGCCAATGGACCAAAAGTAGTCCGTGCAAGCACCATCCAAGGAGCACTTCCCTCATACCATACCATACCATACCAACAGCAGAATCCCTTAGTCCTTGGCAGAGGAAGACACTGAGAAAGTAGGTGCCAAAATGGTTCTATTTCAGTCCTTTATGTTGTATTATTGCTAGTCGTCCCGGGACGCGTCGATACCAATATAGCACAGTGGTCAGGGAGAACCCAACAAACTACTCGTGCTTCTGCCGCTGAGTTTAACTAGAGAAAGAATTCTCCTCTTGTCGTTAATAAACGGTGTAGCTCTATGTACAACTTTATAATTAATTTTAGAATTTATCTGAATGAAACGTGTACAAACCATTAAGTCGGTTTAATTCTGACTCTTTCCTCCATATGACCCTGCATTCTTGAAGAATTTGAATAGCTTTTGTTTACGACTCTAGGACCCT
The DNA here is from genome assembly GCA_945910035.1 of Brachypalpus laphriformis. NCBI lineage: Eukaryota > Metazoa > Arthropoda > Insecta > Diptera > Syrphidae > Brachypalpus > Brachypalpus laphriformis. Next base: position 289,351,734 of record OX246754.1, read on the forward strand.
AGCGACTAATTGAGTGTCGACGTAGAAGGTGGATCTTCCCGTCTACTTTATCAAACTTGCAATCATTATAAATTGAGGCAGTTGAGTCAGCCAGTAAATTGTATTGTACCATAAATTCTATCATTAAGCCCCTAGGTATCAGCTAGGGCTTCCGAATGGTTGGCCTGTCCCAGAAAAGAACATAGATTAGTACCCTAAAAACTACACAGCTATTGTTTAAGAACGTAGGTCGAATGATCGATGTACATGTACCATCGGCGCCGGCAGGTCTGTGGTTAGTGTATCGGATCACTACGCGTACCGTGGCATAAGTGTATTTACAATGACCATGGTTTCTCAGCGAATGGCAAACACGAGTTGGTGAATAACTTAAAAGTCAGCAGGCTTGGGGTTCAGTTGTTGAAAATACAAATAGCATTATATGTGTGTTTAAAAAAAGGGAGAGTAATGAATCCAAATGGGCTAGTATAAATACTGTAACGATTACGCCGAGAATTTCCAAGGTTTGGCCGGAAACTGGAGGAAAAATGCAATTATTCTGGTTCCCGAGAGGGTGAACTTTTTCTTTATTTAATCGAGTTATTGTACAAGAGAACTAAATATTCCATAAAAAAAAAATCTAGTCCAATTATTTATTTTCTTTTGAGAGCTGCGCGTCTCTAGTGATCGCAGTCACTGCTGCCAACAAAGAACTCTAACCTTGGTTTCTGCCTACCTCCTTTTATATTTGGCTCCGGCTTTCCAGGCGAATTTCCAGATTTCTACTTCGCCGCTCGAACTTTGTTGTCAAAAGTCTGGCAATTTCTAGTGTCGTCGCTTTAAATGATTCTGGATTGTTCGCGATGTTTCTCTTCGCTAATGTGTTTCTGTCTCTTTAATCGGTAGTTGATTCCACCTGCGCAACAATACGAATGATAGCTAGATCAGAACACCCCAGCCATGAAGTATTTATGCGGAGTACCGCAGGAAATAGAGGCTAGAAGCTGAGGTTGTTTTAGTAAGTGGAAATCCCTACCCATCTTCTGATGCTAAAAAAAGAAGTCCTACTTTCCAATCGATGCCGAAGTCGACTCCTTAAGGCAACTTAGAAAAACGGCGGACTGAATATGAGAGTGAATTCTAAACTGAGATCAGTCTGCAAGAGCCGGCTTTCCTAGTTGAACACACAAATTGTAATACTATCTGCGAGCCGTGCGTGCATATAGCATATTATGTTGCCTTGGGAAAAGAGTGGATTCTTTTCTTTTCAGTAACAAAGCCTGAATAATTTTGTACCCAAAGTTTAGGTACTTCAGCCACTAGCTACGTAAGCGTCAGATTATATTCGCCACATGGCGTTTGTACGAAACGCATTTACTGAACTAACATTACTGCAAGCGGCCAAACAGTGGTCACTGATATGAATAACAAAGAAGCCACCTATATTTTCGTGCTATTTTAAGGATTTATAATGAGACTCCTGGCAAATACTCACTGGCGCACGCTACCAATAATTTAGAAAACCAAACGAATATCCTACTTACAGGTGATTTTAATGGAAAGACGGGTATATTTTAGTGGACCATCCCAGCTTCTTCTTCTTCTTCCTATTTCGGCCAGGTTATGATTTGAAAACAAGGGATTATGACCCTCTCACTTCACTGCATTTCTACTGATCCACCTGTGGGGTTCGCCTGTTTGACCTCAGAAAATATCGGCAGGCCTCCCGATTTCGGATCACTTCGTTAGTAGGCAAACCGAATGCTGGTGTTGTTGCATTTGTGTGATCCAGGGGTTAATAGATCTGCCTTTCTGTTTTTTTTATTATTTGCGTGCTCTCAAGGACGTTGGAAAGGATAGATAGAGAAAAAGAAAGATTCGGTGTAGTGGTTTGAAAAGCTCAGTTGTTTGTGCTTCAGAGAAACTCCAGGGGTGGAGTCCAGTTAACTGGGCAGATTTTTGTTATTTTCTTGCCTTTGCTTCTGGTTCACAATATTTTTGTCCCGATAACCAATGTCACATCATCATCAACAAACCGAACAACTTTTTCAGCCATATGACTAATCTATTGCCAGTGTTATGCCTTTGCAGTAGTGTTCACACAAGCTTTCGCAATTGATCAGACTGACTTTGTATATTTCATGAGAAATAAATAAGTACTTGCTGACATCAAGATTTGAACCATGAACCATTAGCGTGGCAATTGACGACGTTACCACTACACCATTGCCGCCCCCGATGTCTTTGGAACGTTCATTGATATTGCCTTTTTAACAGGGTGCAAATGATCTCATGAAAATACCAGCTGAGGTGGTAGCGCGATCACCTGTGTATTTTTCTTGAGATAGTTTCATTGACGTAAATGCTTCTACGAATCTTCGAACTTCTTATTCGATCAAGCTTTGTCACTTCTGCTATCATGCAAAGCATCAGCTGCCGTTAACTTACCCTTATAAGTTTGGTACATTGTCCAACATTGTGAACCGTATGTAAGTGCTGGACGCACAACTGCGGTGTAGAGCCTTCCTTACAGCTTAGAGGGTATTTTTTGGTCACAGAAGGCCTACGTGGATCAGAATCTATAGACCTTTTAAGGAATCACGATGTTTTTTTCATTATGATCCTTATACTTTGGATTTATCTGCGACAAATCCCCACTGATCATCAGATAGTCGTATTAAATTTCGTAGTCGGCTACCTTATACCCGCTCAATGATCTTCATAGTGTCTGACGTCAGCTTGATCGAGCGGTAAATATGACGGTTTCGCATATCACCCTTCCCTGTGTACACAGAGGGAAGGAAACTTTCCTTCCATTGATTCAGTATTGGATCACCTCTCATAAGTTTAGAGAGGAGAATTCTGAGCTATTTAAACTTGATGTCTCTCATCTTTTCCCAAAACTCAGAGGGCCCAACCGCTTTTGGTTTTTTTGAGTATTTGATCACCCTACTAAAACTGTTCATTCAAAATTCCTTCAGAATACTGTCGTAATCCACAGGAAACTGGCCATGAGCATTGTTGATGAATTTTGGCGAACGAATCTCCTGAGCATTCTTCTTTCTTTGGACGGCTATTTTGAAGATGGATGCGTCCTTGTTCATATTGTGCCGCTGCAGCTCCTGAATCGACTGGTTTGCATAAGCAACCGGGGAAAATATTTCCTCCAGCTCAGGATACAGGTCCTCCATACTCCCTGCATGAAGCTGGCCGCACTTCGTCAGATGGGTCTACAAACTTATACCAAGAATCGATGTTTGGACAAGTCGCGAATACGGAGACTGTAACTATCATCTTACACAGTTCTTATCCGGTCATGGAGGATATCGCAGGTACTTGTACGGATTTGGACACGATACCTTACCGTTTTGCTCTGAATGTTCAGAGGAAGAAAAAACAACGGAGCACGCAATATTGTACTGCAGACGGTTCTCACATTGAAGAACAGCATTACGCAGCCCATCGTCTATAATCGATCACATGCTATTATCAGAGGAAAATTGGACAGAAATTGGCGCATACATAGCGAATGTGCAAATTGGCCTGCGAAGAATCGAGAAAATTCGCAAGGAAGCAGAAGCAGAAGAAGAAGCAACAGCTCATGCAAGACGAATAGCATGATATGCTAACCAACACCCCGAAGTAATACCTAACGGCAGTTCCGCGGGGAGAGTGGTAGAAGTGTACAGGGTGTGGATAAGTACGTAGGCGCGTTCCTGTCATCGATTATTCGGGTTTGCGAAACATGCATGCTAGCAGCCCGGGCTATTTGTATCGAACTATCCCTTGGAGCAAAAATAAAAAAAAGATCGGTTACGAATCGGTCTGACTAGGTGAAACGCTTAGGACACAACACTCTTACCGATGCAGATGGCAAAACTGGGTTCTGATGTGATGAAAAACGAACAGAGAAACGAGTACTTTTTCTACAAATTGCACTTCAACTTCACATCATAGTCAGACTCACTACGTTGTCGAAGTATTTTCTTTGAAGCTTTGTATTGATCTTACGAAGAAATCATATCCTATCTAGACACCGTAGAAATTCTCAGAAGAGCTTAATTTCAAATACAAATCTTGCATCTGTTGATTTATCCATCATTCTGTCTGAAATTCTGAAATTTTAATTCTAGTTTGCACACCCAACTGCAATTTTCTCTTGAAGGTCAGACGGAGACTTCTGAGAATTTTAACAAAAGCACAAGACTCCTTAACGACCTGAGCGACTCGTAACTCGATAGTTATTCTAGGAACATGTAAACACTTTTCAAAAGGACCTTTGTCTAAGAAATACTGCCGTAAAGATAATAATCACCGCTGCAGTTATTCCTTTATTGAATTGCATTTCGAAGCTGAACTCCTCAGTATGCAGCGTACCACTCTCTAACCTCCCTCGAGGCAGCCTTGTATTTAATTCAATGCAAGCAGGAGCAATCAACACTTTCAATTAATGAAATTAATTTTCCAAGCATATTATCACGACTCATCACAACCTACACACACGCCATCACACAATGAGATTTTCATTTTCATATGCAAACATTGCACTTGGTACCTCGACTCGGGTGGGATTTGATGAATGGTACAGGAGAACTTTTGCAATACATCCGCGTAGAGGAAGTGCAGTAGAACAATTTTCCACAAAATTAGATTGATGAATTTTCACCACCCACTCAGGGTGTGGGGGAGCATATGCAAAGCTACCTTTCACAGCAGAGATAATGAGAAAAAGTTTCATCAAGTCAGCAGCAGACTTCTTCTCTACCCTCAGGCCGTCAGGGTGGTTGGGTTGAGCGATGCTAACAATTCACTTGGGAATTTTTCTTTTCGTCGAAGAACTACCATCTGTAGGCCGGAGCAGGCTGCTGCTTCTTAAAAATGCCCAACTCTCGTACCTTTGAAAATTCCTCTGCCTCTGTTGACACTAAGTAAAACAATTTGAAACTTTGTTAATGTCACCGCCCACCGCCAACCAACAGAAAAAGTTTCACCCCTCTCTCCATGGCTTGGAGTTTTTAAGTTTCTTTTTGAATTCATTACGTCCGCTGAAGGCGCTGCTCTGGTCCCTCGGGGCTGAAGGAGTTAAGCATTAAGACCGGCTGTGTTCGCTGTGCCCGCTTAGCGTGTAAGGGTGGCCGCTTAATTATTATTCGCTCACGTGATTTAAAAAATTGTTGTCTCTGGCGGAATAAAGGCGACAAAACAACTCCGCGGCTGTGTCCTTCTCGAATGGCATTTCATTGGTTGCGTAATAATTTTAAATAACTTAAGAAGGGAAATTCCTCTTTTTCCGTTCGGGCTATGAAACATTGTCATGGTTGTTGTCTTGAGCCATTCAGGAGAGGAGAATATGTTTTTGTGACATAGGAGGTGGGAGTTGGCTGGCTTTGATGCCAGGATGTTCGGTGTAAGTGCGGACGGCGGAAGTTTAAAATATTTAAAAGGATTCCACCAAAGTTATTGCAGGAGTGGGTGTACAGTGGAACCGTGTCTCATGGGAGAGTTTTTGGCCTCAGTTTTGTGGAAAATTTCATTTTCATAGAATATCGCCTGTAGGTGAATGAATTTAAATGAAACACAAAAGGGAATGTTGCTCATAGTGAATGTGAATGGAGGATGACAGCTATTAGAGTCCGGGGGCATGTGATACTGCGACTATGGCTTTGCATAGTTAATTCTGTGCACAAAGTGTGGCAGAAACATTTACATACTTTCTGAAATTTTGCAATTGCTGTAGGTGGTTGGGGAAGGTGTATACTGTCAACTTCACTATTTGATTGAGGTAAGTGGAGGAAGTTTCGTTTTATGATTACATAAATGGGTAGACTTGAAAGATCTTAACCATTTGAGTAATGGGGGACTCTGCCTGAGGATGTTGAATGTTAACTGTCAATATTCACAGTAGACATGTTCGTGACATGGGAACATTTGCTGGTCTTTCGCACATTAATTGTGAATTGTAGGTAAAGATGTTGTTAAATTTTACTAGATTTTATTGCTATTTTTTTTAATTTTTTCAGTGTACGCAGTACTTTAATTATGTATTCAAAGGCTTATGGGTCGACGAGTTTTTTCCTCAGAACTTCCCTTGCGCCGGCGAATTGTGGCATTCTAAAAAATGTGTTCGGCATTTACGCAGTCCGTTTAACGGGACAATGGGAATTACCATAGTGTCTGTACTACAGCTACTTAAGATACTAACGTGGAACGCAAACGGCCTTCTGAAAAAAATCGACGAGTTAGAAGTGTTTCTACGGAAAAATAATATTGATATATGTTTGGTATCGGAAACGCACTTAAAAAAGGGACTTATACCCAAAATAAAAGGTTACAGCGATTACCATGCGAATCATCCTTCGGAAAATGCGAAAGGCGGGTCGTCACTTTACAGTAAAGACTGTATTAAGCACTCCGAAAACATAGAAATAGAATTTGATTCTGTGCAAATAAGCTCAGTCGCCGTCTCCACTTAGACTACAACATCGGATCTAGTTACTTCCCTCCGGGATATAAGCTAGTAGAAGACGACCTCGTTCGTCTCTTTGACTCACTCGGACCTAATTTTGTCTAAGGTGGTGACTTTAACGCGAAACACACTTTCTGGGGATCAAGATGCAATTCGACAAAAGGCAGATTATTGTACAAAGCCAGCATGAAACGTGGGGTGAACTTCTTTTCGACAGGAAAGCCAACTTATTGGTTCTTTATCGCAAAAGGGTAAACTAAAAATTTGAAGGAAGTCGAAGAATGCTATGATCTATGCTCAGATCACTTAGCAGTCAATCTGAAATAGGTGGAAGTGTAGTAAAAAAAGAAGGACCGCCTAGGTTAACTAGTAACAAAACTAACTGGGACGCTTTCAGAAGAGACTGCAAGGAATATGTTGCTTTAAATGTACCGCTAAAGACACCGTTCGAAATAGAAGAAGAAATCGACAAACTCGTCGAAGCCATTCAGAGCTCAGCGTGGAAAAACACTTCTTTGCGGAAGACAGAAGCACAGAACAATAAAGTCAAATACCAGCCTGAAATCGAAGACCTCATACGAGAAAAGAGGAGAGCCCGCAAGAGATGGCAACAATCCCGCGCGCCACCGGATAAAACTTATCTGAACCACCTTTGTAACAAGCTAAAACATGTGCTGCAGGACCGAAAAAAACACGAGACTTCTACTTACCGCGAGGGTCTGACCGCTGATAAGTATTCAAACTACTCTCTATGAAAACCCTTGAAGTCCATAAGGAAACCTGTAATGTACTCGCCGCCAATTAGGAAAGCTAACGGGGAATGGGCAAAAGAAGACAAAGAGAAAGCAGAATTATTTGCCGATCACTTAGAGGAAACGTTCAAGCCGTTCGATGGACAACCGTTGATCGAACATCCGAATAATAATATGGCACCCGACAACTTTAAAGTGAAAACCGTATCCTTGTCCGAACTTCGAATGACAATAAAAAGAATTGAAAAATAACAAGGCTCCGGGATATGATTTAATCACTGGCGAAATTTTGAAAGAGCTACCGAAAAAAAGTGCTGGTTAAGTTGCTCTACATTATAAATGCTTCTTTAAGACTATTATATGTTCCAAGGCAATGGAAAGTCGTCGAAGTTATTATGGTTCCGAAACCGTGGAAATGTGCAAATGGCAAGAAATCATATACACCCATTTCACTTCTGCCAATAATATCTAGGGTCTTCGAGAAACTTCTGCTGAAACGATTGCAACCAGTAATTGAAGAAAGACACTTGATCCCGGATCATCAATTCGGATTCCGGGTCAAACATTCCACAATCGATCAGGTGTATCGAATAACGAACGAAATTGAAAAAGCTCTAGAAGGGAAAAAAATATGCTCTAGCGCTTTTCTCGACGTATCGCAAGCCTTCGACAAGGTATGGCACGAAGGCCTAAGGTACAAGTTAAGGGTAATCTTACCGGAAAAGTTGTACAGAATATTGGAATCTTATCTTGAAAACAGACTTTTCCGTGTTAGACACGCGAGTGAATATTCGGATTTCAAAGAAATCTACGCCGGTGTTCCACAAAGAAGTGTTCTCGGTCCAATCCTGTTCCTGCTCTACACAAGAGATATACCACAAGATGAAGGGACCGTTGTAGCAACGTTCGCAGACGACACGGCTAACCTCGTAATGGATGAGTCAGTCGAATCATCAACAGGAAAGCTCCAACGAGCTTTGAAAAAAGTATGCGAATGGACAAAAACCTGGCGAATAGTCCTCAATGAGACAAAATCAACGCATGTCAATTTTACGTTAAGAAAGATAAACAACTTACCTGTATTCATTAACTCGGTGCAAATACCTTACGCAAACGAGGCAAAATATCTAGGAATGACCCTAAATGCAAAACTTAAGTGGAAACCACACGATAAAAAGAAGCGTGAAGAGCTCGAAATCAGATTTAGAGAAATGTATTGGCTACTCGGAAGATACTCGAAGTTAAGCGTATACAACAAACTGCTTCTGTATAAGCAAGTCCTAAAACTGTCTGGGACATATGGTATACAACTTCGGGGTTGTACCAAACCAAGCAATATGGCTAACTGCAAGCATTTCAAAACAAAATACTAAGAGCAATCGTGAATGCTCCTTGGTACATAAGGAATAGTGATATTCACAGAGATCTATGAACTGCTACCGTCAGGGACGAAGTAACAAACTTTGCTCGCAAACTTCTTACCCGTCTTCATGCTCACTGCAATAATGAAATAATCCGTACTATGGACGTAACAAACCTTGAGCTCTGACTACAAAGAACAAAACATTTCGACCTAGTGCCGTAAGGAAAAACCACATGTAATGACGGTATTAGTAGGTGCCTTCACAGGAAAGCTACCTACCTAACGCGATTAACACTACAGAAGCGTAAACTGCTTGTTAAGGCAACTTAGTCGTAGTCATCACAAAAATTAAAAAATGAGAGGGACGAATTTCTAACTACTATGAGTACGCGCAGCCGGTTCTCATAGTGCCTGTCTGAGGGGTGAGGTTTAGCCCGTAGGCATATACTGACTAGCACTGATGGCATTATCAAATATATGAATCGGGCATAACCAATGGTACGGACCATTGGTATCTTTTGAAGACTCCTGCACCTCCAGGCGCAACCAAACCAAAAAACTAATGCGAGCACGAGAGCAAATACCAGTTCTCTGTAGGATCTCTCAATGTATGCTTCGATTGCAGGTATAAGCCGGCTTACTTGCCTTTCTATGACAGGCGCTGTTGTCGTTGTCTTAGGCTTCGCATTCTTTCTAGAATTCTATTTTCACATTCATTCATAGTATGGTTCATGCGGTACGGTTGATAATTATCTGCCAGAATGGTCTAATGAAGAAGTTCTTGCCACGTGCATGCTACGTGGCTACAGGTAATGAGCATTTGACACTAGTGAACACAGGGGCACATTGACGTGTTTTAAGATTTGTACGATTTAATCCTCATGGCACCGTCCCAAATTGAGGCAGAGTATAATTGTGACTACTGTGGCCAATAGCAGCCTTTGACTATGTATCGTACATAAGGTTCCAAAGCAGTGGACCCAGTACAGACCCATGTAGTATGCAGCCAATGACATTGTCTTCTTTGGGGCTACTGTTGATATTATATAACAGGATTATATTTATTGGATCAATTGTTGAGCGTATTCGGACAGGACCTCGTTGCCTTCAGTTGCCGCCTTTATCCTGTTACAGGTAATGCATTCTAATATTTGCTTGTCTTTTCTACCATATAAAGCGGGAGATACGATGAGGGCCCGTCTTTTTCTTTTTCCCTTTAGGTAGCAGCACCTATTTTCGTATTTTGTACTGATTCAAGGAAATTGCTTCTTCTGCTTAAGAAAATACAGACCATATATCGGCAAAAATGCCTGGGTATACTTTGATTGCCATATTGAAAGCTATGTTTGGAATGCCGACAGGACCAAGTGGTTTTTGTCTTCAAATTTGGTAAAGATCTCACTTTGGTTACCTGCCTTCTTATGTTTAAAGTGTCCGAGCCATTTTAGCCCATTTTCTCACACGTTTAGGTGTTCTAAATGTCTCGAAACTGCAGGCAGGTGCGTCCATAGGTTAAACGGGTAAGGTAGACATGTCACACCCCGATCGCACCCCACCATTCTGATCCATACATGCAAATATAAACGAACAGCATGACAGCTATCACTCTGAAGAAGTCTGATATCAAAGCTTACCTCCTTTTAGAGAAACTAACTAACTATCAATCAATATACGCAATTTTGAAATCGATGAAGAGAAGGTAGCTTGTTCTCTTTCTGTTGCTCTGCGGACAAAATAGCTTGCTGGCTGTGATTCCAGATCTCCTTGCCAGTCACTATTGTTATCAAATTGTTACAGTTTATCGTAGGTATACTGGATATGTAGTCGAATCCCAGAAGAAGTTACTACGTACAACAAGTATCAAGGACAGCCTTCTAATTAATGACGATTGCAGTGTCTTCCAAACATCATCCGTGAAGACGATATAGTCGGGAGGGCGATTACTGTATACTTCGACAGCCAGGAAACTGTTAAGGCTGTGGATTTACCGATAATTAGATCAAAGCTGGTAGTAATCTACAAACGACACCTTAATGAGAACCAATGTAGGTCCATTATGCTGGGTACTGGGGCATAGGTGTATCGCAAGTAATAAAAACAGATGATGAATTTGCATAGAAGGGGTTAGCGTTGTATTTCTCACAGACTCTTCAATAAACAAGAGACCAATTAGCTCTTTAAGAAAATCACATTGATGATGAACTTATTAGTCGTACTATAGACGATGGGCTCAGCTGGAGAGATGGTTAACGGCTAATTATCTGTGGCTGCTTTATCACAAGAAAATATTTCTATCTCTGGTTAACCTTAATCCAAATAACGCAAAGGCTGTCCTTGGTATCACTACAGGGAATTGCGTCATTGATATTCATACGGAAGCTCTTGGTGTGCCTCACAACGACTACCGCCAAAGCCGTAGGGACAAGGAAACAATTTATTTAGATTATATCGTGCCATCTATGACAGAAGAATCAAGACTCAAAGTCTATATCTTTATTTTGATTAAAATTAAAAATAAATGAAATATTATTTGAAAATGGACACAATAGACTCAACTACATACCTACATCAGTAGTGACTAACATCACAAGACACTGATGAACCTAGACCTACCTACTAACGGCAAGCTTCTGTCAACCGATACAGTATCATTCTCATAGCCAAGCACGCAGTTACACTGTAGGGTTGATGCCCTTCTTTTAGTGCAGGATTGAAAAGCTCTAGTGCCCCCCTGTCTAAAACCCCTGTTTGTAATGAATATTTTGGCTGTCATTTTTTATCTTTATAATATTATTATATGTGGGCGCCGTAGCGTAAGCGGTTAGTGTGTCGGATCACTACCCATGAGGTTCCAAGTTCGAATCCCAGAAAAAACCAAAAAGTTTTTTCACGGTCTCACCTTTCGCGAGCGTCTGACAAACATCCGAAAGTATTGTTGTCACGAAAACGCTTCTCAAATCGCCGTTCGGATTCGGAACTAAACTCTAGGTCCCTTCCAGTCGTGTGAAAAATACAACGCACACAACATGAGTGGTTGCGAGAAGCTAGGCCTTGGCACTTAAAGAGCTGTTGCGCCAAATACAGGGTGGGCCAACTACAAGTTTCTTTTTAAAAATGCAATAAAATGAACAAAATTTACTTTTTTTCCATATATTATGACTTTATTAGTAAGAGCAAACATTCCCATTAATTATGGAATACTACGTCGTTCAAGTGGCTGCCTCGGCTGGCCTCGCAGTAGCGCATTCTGTCACTCCAATTTTCCAAGACCTTGTTGATGGTTTCGGGCTGTAGGTCACGGATTGCTTGGATGATATTGGTCTTAAGTGCTTGAATCGTTTCTGGATTGTTGGCATAACATCGAACCTTCACGGTTCCCCACAAAAAAAATCCAAAGGGGTCAAATCGCAGCTCCGAGGCGGACAATTGACATCGCCAAGACGGCTGATACTACGATTTGGGAATTTGTTGCGCAAAAGACCGATTGTGGCATTGGCTGTGTGGCATGGGGCGCCATCCTGCATGAACCAGAGGTCATCCAAATCCATGTCTTCAATTTCAGTAAAAAAAAAAAGTCGTTAACATGTCTCTGTAACGCCCACCGTTGACCGACACGTTGTTCCCAGCCTCATTTTCGAAGAAAAATGGTCCAATGAATGGTCCGTACGAAGACGGGGACAATGAGTGTTGTCCATACCAGTTGTTGTTGCATACCAATCTCACTAACTTTTTGCACAAACTTGCGTACAGCAGGCGTGGTGGGTGCTTCATTTCGGCCAAAACTTCTTTTCGAAAAACGTACTCTCTGGGCTACACTGCACTCACTTTGGAAATAAGTTTTCAATATTTCTCAATATTGTTCAAGCGTAAAGCGACTCATTTCCTTCCGTGGAGGTATGATACTGACTGTATGTCAAGATTTCGAGCGGGAAATAGCTGTCAGTGTCAAAATAACCTATGATTTAAAAAGAAATCACTAGATGGCGCACCCGTTATATATGTCGTAGCATCACACCCTCGTATAAGATTCCTTACAGTGCATGGCTCACAGTAAATATTTTCACAGCCAACTTTCAGCACTGAAAGTGTGAAGCTCCTAATCATATGGCATTCATGATCACCAGGTAATAACAATTTTTAAATCGACAATACAATCAGCAAGATTATGGTTCTGTTCTCCTTTTGTTCATGAACTCGTCATTCAAGTTCATTTACATACGAGTACCTACACAAAGCAGGAATAAATGGATGAAACCACATTTACGTTTATTCGTATAATGGGGACATGTCCCTGCTGAAAAGCATAAAACGGAGTGTTGAGCAACATTACGGAATAACGAAAAGACGTGCCATTTTATTAAGGGTATTCACAAACGGTGCGAACATTTATTTTGTGTAAATTTGTACAAAGTAATACACAAGAAGCATGAACACTCTAAAAGACGATAGTGTGGTTTAAGTAAACCACAAAAACGGTCAAAAAGGTTGATTTTTTAAAATATTCGAAGAATAATTGAAGTCCCAATAGCGGGGTTAACAAGTCATCCAGCTTGAAGTACGGTTTGTTTTTTTAATATTGAACTTTCTGCTTTGCTTGACTCACATGTCGTTTAATGTGAACGCTCGTCGTGCATTTTTATGCACTTTTAAAATAAGATAAAGTTCCTAGAACGATCGTTAGCGCACCGTGGTATGTACGTAACGAAGATATTCATCGGGATCTGGGAATTCCCAGCGTCGTTGAAGAGATAACAAAATTTGCGCGTAAACACAAAAATCGTGTCCACGGCCATTGTAACCGTACCGTCATTCAACTACTTGACACGAAAAATTCCATTCGTCGTCTACAAGGACAAAACGTTTTGAACTCGCGTCATAGTAATGCCGGTCGAGAAAATCTCAGGAACTTTCAATGGAATTTAACTTGTCTAAAGTGCTCAAATTATATACGAACATCTTTGTCCAAAATCACGAGTCTCGTAAGCGAAAATAAAACTGCTGGATACGCGTTGGCTTAGCTGTACTACTAATTTTGAAGAGAGATGCTTTTTTAGTGAGTAAAAATCTCACACTACCATGAGCACGCGCGGTCGGGCCTTATAGTGTCTTTGGAAAAGTGCAGAGCACAAAATATGTGGGACTCCCTGCAGCGAACTTGCTTAAAGAGGCCAAATCACTGCTAAGAGCTTCAAAAGGCCACCATCAACACGCCAAAGAAACATGGTGGTGGAGTGATGAAGCTAAGATGCTGATAAATGAGAAGAAAGCGGCTTTCAAAGCTTGGTCAAAGTGCCCCTCTAATAATAATGACGATAAAGCTCGGCTCGAAATGCAATGCAGATGTTGCAAGAAAAAAGCGAACAAGAATTGCGCCCAGCTTCAAGCAGAGAGTACGGAGGGCCTGTATCGGGAGCTAGAGAAAATATCTTCAACGGTTGCTGATGCAAACCAGGCTATCCAGGAGCTCCGAAGCTACAATATGAACAAGAGCGCAACCATCTTCAAAATAGCCGCTCCAATAAGGAGGAATGCTCAGGAGATTCGATCGCCAAAATTCATTAACAATGCTCATGGCCAGCTTCTTGTTGATGACGACAAAATTCTGCAGAGGTGGCGGCAGTATTGTGAAGAACTTTTAAATGAATAGTTTCCCCGGCTACACTTTCCAAGAGCCACCCCTTACTGTGAAGAAATACTCGACATTACAGTCGAAGAAGTTAGTGAGGTGGTCAAATACTCCAAGAAATGAAAATCGGTTGGGCCAGACGAGATGCCCTCTGAGTTGTGGAAAAAGATGGGAGACATCGGGTTCAGATGGCTCAGAATTCTCATCTCCAAATTTGTGAGAGGTGATCCAATGCCGAATCAATGGAGGGAAAGTTACCTTCTCACTATATACAAAGGGAAGGGTGATACGCGAAACTGTGATAACTACCGTTCGATCAAGCTGATGTCACACACCATAAAGATCGTTGAGCGAGTATTAGGTGGCCGACTGCGAAAAAGAATACGGCTTTCTGATGATCAGTGCGGGTTTGTCTCGGGTAAATCAACCACAGATGCAATCCAAAGTATAAGGATTATAATAGAAAAAACATCGTGATTCCTTAAAGGATTTGCATATAGAAATAATAGCAGACTTCCTCTTGAAGGTTTTATTTCAGTCAACGATCACTTAGAACTGAAACAATAATCTTAAAACTAAAACAGCAAAGATGTTCGACGAGAATCAAACAACAGTGGTCTACGTGACAGAATGTGCTGATCATTCAAAATGATGGCGACGAATCTGTGGGCGTCGGATTTCCATTACAATGTCTGTACCTCCCTTTGGGGTACAGTGTGTCTTAAAAGACGAGCAACACTATTGTGTTGTTAGAATCCGGTTATACCACCCCTACCCTTTGATACAACCGTCTCGGGTGTTTTTCTGTTTATCTGAGCTTCGTTAGAAATTAATTCAATTTTTGTAGTTAACTGTTGTTTGGTTCCCTTCGTTTTACAGTGGAAATATAGTATGCTACATGATATTACAATTATTATTATAGTAGTGTTAATTATAATAGTTAAGTGATTATTTTTTTCTGACTTACGTTCTAAATAGTTTATTTTTTGTCTGTTTTCAATGTTATCTAAGTGTATTTCATGCAAAGAGAAATTAAATATTTGCTTCGTCATATTAACAGTTAGTATTGATAGTATGGGCTGGTCATGGAATCTTTCAAACTTATTGGAAAATCTGAAATTATCGATTTGGATCTTACAATTTGAATATTTGATTAAATTATGCCCCTTAAAAGTAATTTCTTGATTTACACAGTTTTGAATAACTGTTCTAACTTCTGAATTTTTTACAATAATTAAACCAATTTCAAGTTCTTCAACTATTTTCTCATTATTAGCAGTGAAATTACAATAGTTATACTCCTTAACCAAATTTCTAATACAATTGTTACTGTGTAACTTAAGATTTTTTTTATTTTCAACATGGCTTGAGTATTCGTAAATATTTTGTCCTGAAACTATTATTTGATTTTTCCCGCTTAAATGTAACTCTTCTTGATTTTTATTTGGTAAGGGAATTATTAACGCCAAAAAATATTTTTCTTTAGTAAATACTGGTATAGAAATTGTAAAAAGAATAGTTTGTTCATTGATTAGTACGTTGCTTACTATAAATGGTAATAGCTCTATTGAAATATTATACTTCTGTATCTCTTCGTTTGATAGAACGTCATGAGCAAGTACTCTTAGCCTACTGAGTAAAATGTTATCTTTAATTTTCTCTACTTGTTTGTTCAGAGTAGAGATATCGATTAGAATCGTTAGGACATATTTCATTTCATTAGTTATAGTTTTAATGTTCGCGGATTCTGTTGTTATTGTTTTTAAAAATTCCCCTATTTGGGTTTGTTGTTCATTTATGTGATTTTTTATTTTGTCCACCGATGTTATGAGGTCATTGTTGATTTTGAGTTGCTTATTCATTTCGTTTGTTATTTGCTTGGAATTCTGGTCCAGATTATTTAGATGTGCGTATATCTCTTCCGCATCTTCGTTGTCCATTACGCCGGCCAAGAAGTTTAATGAATTCCCAAGCATGTTGATGAGGTCTCTCTTCTGTCGTTTGGGGATGATTGTGTTTATATTTTCTCGTAGTTGATAAAGTTCTCTTTGTAACAATCTTAAATTTACATCTATTGTTTTTAGTTGCAAGGCTTTTATGTTGCCTTCTATTATGTTGGTAATCTTAACGTATTCATTCAAGTTAATAACGTAAATGAATCTAACGTATTCGTTAACAATAAGTGTTTCTTCTAATTTCTGTATTATATAACCGTTGTTGGTGTATATTGGAGTTACCTCCACTCTTTGGGCCGCAGACTGGGCAATAAGGATCATCATCAGGCTTATCATTTCCCCTGCAAAAGCTGTGAGGGGAAGAAGAAGGGAGAAAAAAAATTATGTTGATTGATACTTATATTTCCGTTTTAGTTGTTTTATGTGATAGCTTGAATTTCTTTTAGTTGACTTATCTATAGTGTAGTTGCCGTCTTTGGAAAAGTTATTCAGTTTTTTGTACTTAGGATGACTTTTCAATATGGTTCTATTTTTAACTATATTTTCGCATTGGTTATAAGTGGGATTTCTATTTTTATTCAAGTATTCTATTCTTTTAATTTTTTCTTCATGAAATTTATTTGATAATGCTCTGATGTCTTCTATGGTTAAGTTTTTGTTTATGAAATCTATAGGTTTCATTCTCGTGGTTGAATGTATTGTCCTATTGTAGATCGAAAGGGCTTTAAAATTTTTTTCGCTCAAATCCGAAGTATCCTTTGTAGCGTTCATTATCCTAAGGTGTTCGTTTAGCGTCCCGTGAAGTCTTTCGATGTCTGCGTTGCCAGTTTTTAGAGATGCTGTAGTTTTATGGAATGCGATATTATTTTCCTTTAGAAATTGGCCGACTGCTGAATGAACTATACATGTTTCTCCATCTGAGACTATTTTATTGGGTTTCCCTAAAAATTGGATCCTCTGTTTGATTGCATTAAGGATTGGTAACCAATTCCTATCTTCGAGTAAATGTGCCGTTGCGTATTTTGAAAATTTATCAATCGTTGTCAAAAACATTACATTACGTTGTGGGAACCAGATATCCAAGTGCATTATATCATTGAAATGTTTTGCGGTTTCCGCAACTGCGAATGAAATTTTTATAGGGTTGCGATCGTGTTTAGCCAAGTTGCAAACGTCGCAGTTATTGACGAATTTCTGTATCTGAATTTGCAAATTTGGGTAAAAATAAGTTGCCTTTAACTCGTTGTACATTTCGCTTATACCCCTGTGGTTATTTTCTAAATGATTACTGGTTATGATTTCCAGAGCTTCGTTAAGATCTTTTATGTTAATTAGTTTCACTGACGTTTTCAGAATTCTTAGATTTTTGTTCCCAGAAAAGTATTTTAAATATAAATCCTGAAATTTTACGTAAAGACTGTTGTCTTCACAGTAGACGACCATAGTACCTTTATCTAATAAATCTCTTCTCATTATGTCCAATAGGTTACTATCGTTGGTTACATAGATAATGTTTTGCACTTTTTTATGCATAATTCTTTGAGTTACTTTTTCCTTATTTCCGTAGTAAAGGTATAATTGATTTTTGTAAATGTTAATCGGTTTTTCTATAATGGGAATATGAAACTGACTGTCTTCTGTTGCTGAGTGAATTGTCGCCGCTGTTGAGAATCGATCATTTTCATCAGTAGTATGTTTTTCCATTTGGTTTCCAAAATGTTTTTCAATAAATTTGTCGAACTCGCGACTTATGTCATTGCTTTCGCCATGTACTTAGCCATTAATAAGCTCTTCTTCATTATTATTTACCTTTATTTCATTTTGCGTAGGCAATCTACTTATTGCGTCCGCTGCGCTATTGTGTTTCCCTTTTACGTATTCGATGGTGTAGTCAAACTCGTTTAGTTTAATTTTCCATCTCTGCAACTTCGAATTTGGTTCCTTCAGTGAGTCTAACCAAACTAGTGGTCTGTGGTCTGTTTTTATCACAAATTTTCGACCGAATAGATAGGGTAGAAAATATTTCATGGATGCTACTATGGCCAATAACTCTTTTTCTATCGTTGAGTGTTCGGCTGTAGTATGATAAAAAATGATCATTTTGCATTAGAATACCACCAATTGCATAATTGGATGCGTCTGTCACTAGCATGAATTGTTTGCTATAGTCCGGGTACTGTAGGATGGGTTCGGTAGTTAGGTAAAGTTTTAATTTATTAAAAGCATTTACATAGTCTTTGTCATTAAGATCTATTCTTGCATTTTTTTTGAGATATTTTACCATCGGGTTTGCAATTCGTGAATAGTCCTTAATAAAACGTCTGTAATAGCCGGTCATTCCAAGGAATACTTTTATTTCTTTCTGTGTTTTTGGTAATAACATTGCTTGTATTGCTAACACCTTGCTGGGGTTTGGTCTTGTACCCTCTTCAGAGACGATATGACCCAAAAACTCTGTGCTTTTCTTCATAAATTCACATTAGTTGAATTTTTAGGTTGGCATCATAAAACTTTTGTAGGATTAATGTTAACGAATTAATGTGCTCTTCTAAGCTCGTAGAAAAGACTAATACGTCATCCAGATACACTACGCACATTTTGTTAATGAATTCATGCAATACTTTGTTAATCATCCGTTGGAATGTCGCCGGAGCGTTTTTCAATCCGAACGGCATGCAGGTGAATTCATAGTGGCCAGTTGCCGTGGAAAATGCAGTCTTATGCTGGTCTCTTTTATCCGTTTCGATCTGATGGAATCCTTTGGCAAGGTCCAGTTTTGAAAAATAAATGCACTTCCCTAGTTTATCAAAAATATCTTCTACATTGGGGATAGGAAACCTATCATCTATTGTATTTAAACTTAATTTCCTATAATCGATTACGATACGCCAGTTGCGTTTTCCTGATGCGTCTGCCTTTTTGGGCACCACCCATATAGGGCTGTTGTAAGGGCTATTAGATTCCTTTATTATTTGTGAGTCCACTTCTTTTCGGTGAATTTCGGGGTACCTGTACAGTTTGCTATGAATTGGTATGTCATTTTGCGTTAGTATTCTATGTTTACTTCACTCGTAAATGTGAGATTATCATTGTCTTGTAGAAAACACTTTTATTTTGATTAATAAGCTTATGCAATGATATCCTTTCTTCGAGATTTAAATGATCGTCTCTTATGAATTCTAAAATATTACATTTTTTCACTTCATTATTGAATATTTCAATTCGTTGTCCTTGTACGCGTTATGGTAATAATCGTCTTCATTGGAGTTAAGGAACAACTTGATCTGCGAATTATCTGTACTTAGAACACGGTTTTTATAATCTATTTTGGCATTGAGATCACACAAAATATTATTTACTTACTTATGTCCTGTATCCCCTTGTGGGTCCTAGGGCCTCTACTACGCCTACGCGCCATCGTGTACGGTTTCTGGCAATGTGTCTGAGTTCTCCCCAACTTTTCCCTAACTGCCGTGCCTCCTTCTCGACTGTTCTGCGCCATGTTTTCCGCGGACCGCCAGGTCTTCTGCCATCCTGAGTTAGAGGGTTCCATTGCATAGCATGGTTCGCTATGGAGCTGTCACCCTTTGGAACGTGTGACCAATCCACTGCCACTTCCGCCGTTGGATAGTTGTGCCTATTGGTTCCTGACCCGTTCTCTCGTAAAGGTGTTCGTTAGAGATACGATTGGGCCAGAAAATCCTTAAGATATTGCGCAGACATCTATTAACGAACGTTTGCAGCTTTCTGGTGATAGTAGTGGTCACTCTCCACGTGCTGCAACCATATAGCAGCACGGATTCAACGTTGGAGCGGAACAGTCTTATTTTGGTGCTCAAACTGATTGCATTGCTTCGCCATATTTTGGACAACATCCCGAACGCGGACTTTGCTTTGGCGATCCTGTTGGCTATATCCAGTTCGGTTCCACCATCGGTCGAGACAATACTCCCAAGATACTGGAAATCCTCTACTCTCTCTACCGGTTGTCCAGCAATGCATATTTGAGCCGATGAGTTAGTTCCAAGGCTGATGATTTTAGTTTTTGTCGTATTAATTTTCAGCCCGACGACACCTGCCTCCCTCTCCACATCTGCTGTCATTTGGTGGAGGTCCATAATTCTGTGGGAGAGTAAGCATACATCGTCTGCGTAGTCAAGATGCTTCAGTTGAGATGTAAGAGTCCATCGAATTCCTCCGTTTCCCGTCGACAAAGCTGCATGAAGCACATCGCTAATCACCAATAGGAATAATATTGGTGAAAGGATACAGCCTTGTCTTACCCCACTTTGGATCTCAAATTCCTCAGACAACCTTCCCCTGTGCAGAACGTGACATTTTGAGCCTTCATATGTAGCTTTGATAATAGCAATTAGTTTATCGGGAATACCTCTCCTGCGTAAGGCACGCCAAATAAACTCCCTGTTGACACAATCGAACGCCTTCTCAAAATCGATGAACAGCAGGTGCAGTGGCGATCGATATTCAACACACTGTTCGATGATAATCCGCAGGGTGTTGATGTGGTCGGCACAGGAGGATCCAGAGCGGAAACCTGCTTGTTCGGCATCGAGTGTGTCTTCGAGATGTTGTTTGATTCGCTCAAGGATGATTTTAGCTATTATCTTAGCTACAGCAGGCTGCACGCAGATACCCCTCCAGTTTCCGCACTCCATTAAATTTCCTTTCTTAGGAAGCTTGACGATCATTCCCTTTTTCCACTCGTTAGGAAAGCTCTCAGCTTCCCAAGCTCTATCTATAAGTGGAAGCAGAAGCTCAGCCGATGTTGTTGGCGTTGCTCGTAAGAGCTCTGCTGGAATACCGTCAAGTCCTACCGCCTTGTTGGTTTTGAGTGCCTTGATCGCGGTAATGATCTCATCTTTACTGGGAGTCGTGGTGCGTATTCGGGAACTTCTCACCTCGGGCATCTCAGTCTGATTTGGGAGCATATCGCTAGCGAATACACGGTTCAAAACCGTAGCAAAATGCTCTTTCCATCTCTTGAGCTGGTCCTCATCGGAAATGAGCAAGGAGCCGTCTAGGCTTTTCACTAGGTATTGGCTGGAGCTGCGACCACCTGTCAGCTCTTTCGTGATTCTGTAGACAGTCCTGCTATCGCACCTCCGTGCAGCTTCTTCTGCTTCTGTAGCCAGCGCGTTGATGTAGTTGCGCTTGTCACGTCGTACGCTACGCTGAACTTCTCTCATCTTCATGCGATATAGGGACTCTAGCTCGCTTCTCCCTGCTGCTGGGGTAGCTGCAACGCGAGCTTTTAGCTGTTTTCGTTCGTTAATCCGTCTCCAGGTATCCTCGGAAAGCCACGCCCTATGTCTTCCCTGCGATCGACCGACAATTCTTTCAGCACCAGATGTAAAAACATTTTTCACAGCACACCAATGGTCTTGGATGGTTGCGGGCATTGAGCTGCTGATTGCTTCCACACCTTGCGAAAAGTGCTCCCTTAATTGTTGGCGCACTGAGGGATCACTAAGTCTATCGATGTTGAACCTGGGCATTCTTGTGTTGTCGTGGGATCTTCGAACTGCAGCAGTGCGTAGTTGGAGAGTAGCTATCATAAGATGGTGATCACGTACTATCCCCACATCTGCCCCTCGTCTGTTTCGGACGTCCAGGAGACTGCTTCTAAAGCGGCGGCTGATAGCAAAATGGTCAATTTGGTTGGAGGTTGCTTGCCTGTCATTGGAAACCCAGCTGACTTTGTGGCAGGTCTTGTGCTCAAACATGGTGCCACCTATCACAAGGCGGTTGGCATTGCAGAAATCCACAAACCTTTCGCCGTTGTCATTGCGGTTGCCTAGTCCATGCTTCCCGATTACATGCTTGAGCCCTTCGTTGTCGCTGCCTACCTTGGCATTCAAATCCCCCATCACTATGACAATGTCTCCATTTGGTGTTGTGTCGAAGACGGCGCTTAAGAGATTGTAGAAGCTCTCCTTTTCGTCCTCAGACGAACTATTCGTTGGGGCGTAACACTGTATGATGGTGACGCGTCGTACTCTAGTCCGGAATCTGGCCGTCAAAATCCTATCACCATGAGGCTGCCAGGAAATCAGGCCCTTGCGTGCTGTTGTTGTTAGTAGTAGTCCGACTCCATATTCCCGCGGACTTCCGGATGGTCTTCCAGAATAGAGTAGTACAGTGTTACGCGTTGGAGACTGGTACTCGCCCGCTTCTAACCATCTTACTTCACTTACCCCCAAAATGTCCAGTTTATATCGCATGAATTCCTTTTCCAGTTGGAGGAATCTGGCATTGTAAGGACCTTCTCTTCCCGAGTCGAGGAGCGTCTTTACATTCCAGAAACCTATCTTTGTCCGGGTACAATAGCCAAAAGTCGTCAACATGTGATCAGTCCTTATCCGAGGCATAGTGTCGGTTTCAGTAGCGAGCTGGTTTCAGTAACGCAGGTTGCTGGCCCACGTTACCTAGCCTAGAATCAAGGCCCTAGACAACCCGCACTTACAATTTTGGCCTATACGTATAAGGGTTTATACGTATAGTTGCCCGGGGACCACCACTAGGAGGTAAAGTAAGCACTTCATCACGAACTTGATTGTTGCGCTACTGGCCCAAGCCAAGTTTTGGGCAGTCAGTAGTTTCCCGATCAATCGCAATGCAGGTTTGCTTTTAGTCCATTGAATCGATCATGGAATTTATATTCCAAGAAATCTACGTAATAGTTATTTAAATTAAAATCTTGAAATAGTGGAAAGTGACACATAGTTTTTACTGGAACTATTCTATTGAGGACACGTAAACTAATATCTATTTTCTTTCTCCATTTTTCTTGGCAAAGCCCTGGGTATGTATTTGGGGCGCTCCTGTGAAAATTTGTTTCGTTAGTAGGTACATCCATTGGTTCTGCGCTGTTATTTTGTTGCCTATAGTCGTTGAAATAATTATTCCTGAAATGGCTTTGATTAGTTCGTCGCGTTTGCGCACTGGAATTGTCGTAATTTCTTGTTTGCCGAGTTTGACTGTCTCGCAAGTCCTGCCTTTGGTTTTGGAAAGCGTTTTGCATATTTCCATTCGCTGGGCCATAATTGGTACGCACTCGATTAAATTCTCTACTCCTTGTGTTACCTCCTGTTTGCCTATTCAATTGGTTCCGATAACCAAAGTTTGCGTTTGCATTATTATGCATAAAGGTGGAATTTGCC
The DNA here is from genome assembly GCA_945910035.1 of Brachypalpus laphriformis. Lineage (NCBI taxonomy): Eukaryota > Metazoa > Arthropoda > Insecta > Diptera > Syrphidae > Brachypalpus > Brachypalpus laphriformis. Next base: position 289,375,056 of record OX246754.1, read on the forward strand.
CTGTAGTTTGGCTTATTAGATGTTTTGTGAAATTCTTTTCCTAATATTCTACTATTGGGTTGTCCGTTGGGACCCAAGTGTTGATGATTTATTTCTAGTATTATCTTAAATACTTTATTTAACTTGTCAGGGTTACGCGAAAGAATGATTGTTCTTGTTGGTTCAGGAAGGTTATTCTTAAAACATTCGAGAGCTATGCGGTTATTTGATTCGAACATTTCCTGGTCGACTTCGCCATTAAGTATCTGTGTATTATTTATCCTACTTAAGAATGTGTTTAAATTGTTGTAAAACTCTTCTATCGTCGTTGTAACACGTGCTGTTCTGATTTTATCTAAAAGTACATTTTTGCTTAATCTTTCTCCAAAGTCGGATTTTAATGCTTCCTTAATTTGACTCCAGGTGTCTAATCTTCCCTGTCTTTGAAGTGTTCTTCGCGCTTTACCTACTATTTTGTGTCTAATAAAACCCGTTAAGATGTCTCTTTCTGCGTCGCCGAATGTTAATATTGTCGGCGCTATTGCATCGAATCTTTGAAGAAACTCGACTAAATTATCGTCTTCTCCACTAAATTGGGGGAGACGAGCAATGAAATCTAAAATGATTCTAAATTTTTCGGCCATCGACAAACCCTCCATCTTGACTATTTAATTTGATAGTCCAGTTGTTAATCTTTTTAATACTTATTTGATAGTTCAATTAATTGTTGACTTATTTAATTACTACTACTTATACAATTGTAAAATTTTTAGGTTCTTAACTATCTTATGGATGTAACGGATGTTGAAGATAGAGGACTTTGGTATCTGCACTGCACTCTCTTGAAATTTAGTTGTAGCAGCTTGTTTCAGCGATTGTTGTTTTGATGTTTCTTCATGTAACGGGTGTTGAGGCCAGAAGGCATTGGTATCTGCACTGTAATCTCTTGAAGTTTAGTTGTAGAAGCTTGTTTCAGCCTTTAAACGGTTGAAATTAAGCAATAATGAGCACTGCACTTTCTTGAAATTTAGTTGTAGAAGCTTTTTTCAGCCTTTAAACGGTTGAAATTTAAGCAATCATTTTTTTTTTTCAAACTTTAAACGCTTGAAATTGAGAAACAGTAAAAAAACAGTTAACACAAATCAAACTTTTAACGCTTGAACTTGAGAAACTCAAAAAAAATTAGCAAATTAAATCAAACTTTTAACGCTTGAAATGAAAGATAATAAATTTCAAATTATTATCTCAATTTTTTTTTTTTTTTTTGGCCTTGTTTCCGACTGCGCCAGAAATAATAGCAGACTTCCTCTTGAAGGTTTTATTTCAATCAACGATCACTTAGAACTGAAACAATAATCTTAAAACTAAAACAGCAAAGATGTTCGACGAGAATCAAACAACAGTGCTCTACGTGACAGAATGTGCTGACCATTCAAAATGATGGCGAGCGACGAATCTGTGGGCGTCGGATTTCCATTACAATGTCTGTACCTCCCTTTGGGGTACAGTGTGTCTTAAAAGGCGAGCAATACTATCGTGTTGTTAGAATCCGGTTATAACAATATGGTATTGGTTGACTTTGAAAAGACATTCGAGAGACAACCACGAGCTCTGATATGGGTGGCGCTAAGACATCGAGAGGTTCCACAAACCAATGTACAGATGATCATGGACATGTACGAAGGAGCAAAGACTGGAGTAAGATGCTCCGTTGGAGTAACCGAAGAGTTCCCAATCAAAGTCGGGGTGCACCAGGGAAGCGTCTTAAGTTCTTTGCTCTTTATTACAGTCCTTGATTATCTGCTTGAAGGTAAAGTGATGGACCCGAAGGTAGATCAGTTATTATTTGCTGACGATGGAGCCATTATAAGTGAGGATCCTACATCCCTGAAACGAGCACTTGATGTGTGGGTGGACGTTCTGGAGGGACATGGTTATTGCCCGTTCTCTGATCCACTCAGGCCTATTTCAGACATTTATTTGAATGGAACAGTGCTTCCCAAGTGCGAAATGTTCAAATATCTGGGATCTGTGATCAATAGCAAAGCAACTTGAGATGACGACATCAATCATCGCGTAAGCGTAGGTTGAATGAAGTGGCGAGAAAACTCCACTAACTTCTGTGACAGAAAAATGCCACCTAAGTTGAAAGGACGGCTCTACACCGCAGTTGTGCATCCAGCGCTCACATACTGGTCACAATATTGGACGATGTACAAAACGTATGAGAGTAAATTAACGGAAGCTGAGATGAAGATGCTCGCATGACAGCAGGAGTGACAAAGCTTGATCGAATAAGAAGTTCGAAGATCCGTGGAAGCTTTCGCATCAAGGAAACCATTGTACAAAAAATAGAGCGCGACCGGCTCAGGTGGTATTGCCACATTCAAAAAAGAGATCATTTTAACCCTGTTAAAAAGGCAATATCAATGCATGTTCCAAAGACATCGTGATGTAGGAAAGGCAGGCCTATAAACGCCTGGATCACGCAAGTGCGACGACATCGGCATTTCCGTTGGTGATCCAAAATCGGCGGGCCTGCCGATATTTTCTGAGGTCAAATAGGCGAACCCCACAAGCGGATCAGTAGAAATGCGGTGAAGTGGGAGGGTTATGATCGCTTATTTTCGAATCACAACCTCGCTGATAAAAGGCAGAAGAAGAAGGAAGATTTTTCACCTGCTCTCGGGAAAAAAAAAAGAAAATAGCGCTTAGCGGGTTTCACATTATGCGATTAGCTTGATCGATTTGCTTGACGACCAAATATTACTTGGCGTTCGAATTGTACTACATGCTTGACAGATTTCATTTGTGATTTAGATTTCGAACCGTGAACATGGCGGCGGATGTTTTAGTTGCGGCTCTTGTTATCGACGAGATATTGGGAATTTAGAAACAAAAGAAAAGAAAAAATAGAAAAACAAAACGAATGTGGGTTACACCTTTAATAAAAAAAAGGAATACATTTTCTTTCGTAAACCTGTTGAGCGAATTGGAAGAAAATTCACCCGACGATTTTCGGAATTACTTATGGATGGACGCGGTGACGTATGAGGAACTATTAACAAAAATAGCCCTTGATAAGGCTGTCCACCTCACTCGACTAGATAAGGTCGAAAGATCTACAAGCATATGCACTGAGAACTACTCCCTCCGCGGCACTGGACATTATGTTCCATCTGCTACCCATAGATATTTTTGGCAAGCAGATTGCTGCCAGTGCGACCATCCGTTTAAAAGCCTCCTCGCAGTGGTCCTTGGTCTTCTCTACTTTACCCATGAAAATACGGACTACACCCTCCAGAAACTAAGATTTGATCATAACTTCCGTACGAGTATCCTTGATCGGGATGAATGGGACAACTCTCCCCCAGCTGATGGTACTTCGGTTCACTTTTTCACAGATGGCTCTAAGACCGGCTTGTGGTATTTTTTTCCGAAAGCTTAACTTTAGCATCTCGTTCACCTCCTATGCGGATGTCCAGCACTATTGCGCAAAAGAATACTCCTTCTAAGGGCCCCCTACCTTGATGACCTCGGCGATTTAGCGTCGCTAGGCATCATGAGCATCTAACTCTTTATCAAAAGCTCTGGTTGGTTTGATTAGTCCCTGAGTGGTCTAATGGTAGATCCATGACATCACAACGGACTTTTACTGGTCAAAGTATGTCTGCACGAGAGTGCCAACCCAACCTAAGCTAGTTAAAAAAAAAATCCTACCAAAACTATTTTTCTGCTCTCGACACCATATTTTTATATTAAGCTTCGATGTTTTCTCATCGAAATCAGAAACAAAAATGAAAACTGCTCTGAAGTTGTACGACAAGCGTTCACAGTGAACGATATGTCTGTCAATCAAAGCAAAAAGTTGAAAATTTTGAAAAACCGTACTACAAATTGGATGACTTGCTTGACCAGTGTTCAAATTCTACGATTTGGTCGGTCGTCAAGCAAATCGTATAATGTGAACCCCGCTACTCGGATGCTGAATTTCAAATCCGAGAAACTTCTTCCAGTGGTCAAAAATCTTATTGTCGTAGACAAACCTTCGAGAGGCAATTTTTTGTCTTTTAAAAGTGCTTTTTTGTCTGTGGGCGCCATGGCGCGGGGGTTTGTGTGTCGGAATGCTGCGCGTGAGGTTCCATGTTCGATTCCCAGAAACACCAGAAAGTTTTTTCACGCTCCCACCTCTCGCGAACGTCTGACAAACATCCGAGACTATTGTTGTCACGGAAAAGCTTCTCAAATCGCCGTTCGGATACGGCACTAAGCTAGCTCCTTCCAATTTGTGTGAAAAATATAACGCACACAACATGAGTGGTTGCGAGAAGCTAGGCCCTGGCACGTATAGAGCTGTTGCGCCAAATATTTATTTATTTATTTGACATCGTTACACAAAACGAGTGATTAAACCTACGTAGGTACTGCAAAACAAAGTGTAACCGACAAAAGGTAGTTCCTCAATATATGTACCGACCCTCAAGTGATAAAAACAAAAAAAAATTGCCGATTAGTTCGACGACTAGGTGCGATAATTGGAAGGATGACATAAATCGTACCTTCTTTGGGTGTTTTTAGTGGAATAGAGTCACACACATCGCATCTTCACATATCTTGAATCCCTGCTAGAGGAAGATCCCAGAGAATCTGAACATCTAATTCTGTGTCTGGCGTAAAGAGAGCATCTTATCGTCGTATTCATTCCTTGTTATGATCTTAAGGTGTAAACATGCATATAAGACCACACACACGAGTGATTACAAGAAGCTAGGCCAATGCCGTTCATGGCCTCTTGCCCTTAATATGTATGTGTGTTGTGTAAACATATAAGAGAGCCTTAAACCATCAGCCTTTATGTATATTTTCATTCGCTCTGTCGCATCAAAAATTCATAATAAAGGAATTTGACCCTCCTCCAAATAATCACAAATGTATCTTTAAATCATTTAAGCTTCATCACTGATGCAGAAACACTTAAATTTGATTAAATTCCTCGGTAGCCCTAGGAATAGACACTCCCCACCCGGTTGGGTTCACCTAAACCACCACCTCATTTCATAATACATCACTGATAAGGTATACACGAGCCCACCTCCTGCTCAGCTAATCGAATAAATTAACTTCCACATGCTGCCCCAGAATCTCATTTCCGAAAATATTTTCATAGCCTGCGCCCAACATACGCGTATCCAAGCAAACCTATCTCTCACGCGAAATCAACTGCACACTCAGACTCACTCCTCGAAAGGAAATCCCCTTAATCTCATCTCAATATTCATATGCTCGTTCGCACAATAGAAACTATTATCGCACCGCGGTAATCCATCAACAATCCCTCGGCGATAAAACCCGTACCCTTCGTTCAATGGCCTTCCTAAATTGGCTTTCGCTATTTCACTCATTGGCAGTAGCAATGCAATTATCACGTTATCCCTTGCGTAAGGGGCGCAGCAGAAAAATTACACATTAACAACCCAACGCGGCGCCACCCCATAAACATCACCCTTGTCACCCTGTCACCCCGTAATTCAATAAGTCTGCTGTGATATATTTTTATTTTTTTTTTGTTGAATAATCGCGTAAATTGGTTTTGACATAAGGTTAATTCCGCTGCCAATGTGTCATTAACGCCCCGCAGCTCTCGAGGAGTCCTTTTTGTAACAACAAGAAAAAAATAGACCGTACGGATCCTCCGACAATAATAACAAAAAAAACTCAAGCCGAACTGAACATCTGCCAATATTTCCAGATCCGTAATGCATCAGAACGTAATTCGTCCGGAAAATTCGAAACATTTGCACCGTAAAAAAAAATATAAACCCTTAACTGAAACATTTCGCTCCGAAGCTGTGAAGGATAATAGAAAGGACACAGGAAATAAAAACTGTAACGCTTTTTGCATTCATCCCCTATTGTTATGGTTGCTGCTGCCACTGCTCTGCTCTTCTTGATGCATTTTTCTGCACGGAATACACTTCCGAGTGTCCCACTACACTATAACAGCAACACCGCGCACCCTATCATTACCGCCGAGGGTATAAATCACTGTCAAATGTCATTGGCATTCGTTCGTACATATAAGTTCGGTTTGCTTCGATTTTTCATTTTATATTTTCGCTCGCTGCTGCATAGTACGGCAAAGAAGAAACCAAATTGCATCTCTGAGCTTGGTTAAATTGCTGAGAGTGGAGCCGGGTGGCCATTTTGCTACCCTGCTCCTACATTACAACATGTGGTTGCGATTATTGCTTTTTATTCGAGACACCCGAACCAACCACACCAATGGTGATGGTGGCGGAAAAGACATCACCTCCTCGTGCAAACACCCTGTACAGTATACCATGCGGTCAACCCCTTTTCCCAGCAAAAACAACAAGTTACATAATATCACCATGAGGGTGCATCGCACTCGAAAGCGTGCATACTGACACACATATCAGTAGACCCAGAGTACTAGTACCGTAGCAGCAACAAAACCCATAGACACATGAGCCTACAACTGCACACAACACAACATGCCAAGGAGCAAGTGAAAGTATTTTTGCAAAAGAGTTGCCATCGTCATAGCGTAGAACTACCCCTGTTGAATGGTGAATATGTGTATTACACGTTCTCAACTCAGTCACGGTTGGTAATCATACTCGCACCCCTAATAGAGGGGTGATTTTACAGAGTGCGCATCCACAGCAATTTGTTCTGGTTTCGGGCAACAGCACCAATGTCATCCCTTAATTGTAAGGAAGAGGTGAAACGTGAAATAAATCAAAATTTTCAAGTGAAACGAATTAAATGCTATTGTTGAGGCATGAATGCAATTGGGTGATGTTCGGTTTTGGGGTTAAATTTATTTTATATATTTTTGCAATGTTCATTCATGGGTGTTCATGCGTAACCAAGGACATTCTGAATAATTTGTATTTTTATTGTGAGGATTAGATACGCATATTCCGTTGCAATAATATTCTAGTATACACAACCTGTCATGTTGGTTTATAAAGTTTGGAATGTGTTAAGGGATTATTTTCACCACTTCATGTTAACCGGTTAGTTCCCCTTAGACTACGAGTAGGGTACATGTAAACTCATGTTAGGAAATATTCCTGCTAGTTGAGATACTGATTCGAAAATCAGTCGGTTGAAAATACAGCTATTCGCTATTCAGACAGTTTTGAGAAGAACTATTACGTTTAGAAAAGTTTTTGCAGAGTATGAAGCATTTAATTTTGAAAAATATTTTAATTAGTGTGAGGGCTCGAGAACACTTTTTTTTATAATCTTCCCTAGGCAGACCTGTGACGCTAAGATAGCCCTCCGAGATGGCCGCAGATATCTGCTCACTCTGCTCTAGCTGGAAATATATATATAAGTTCCAAAGCTTGTTCCATAACGAACGGGCCTGATGGAGAGATATTGGCATGGTTACCAGATAGACATGTAAGAGGCCTGCAACGTAAGATGTCCAAGTGGCTTGTTTATAGTGAGCATTCTAGGAAGTTCTTTGGAACATCTTCTATGATATTAGAGTATCTGTAGCATAGGCATAAGTTCGTTGCTCGTCTTCGATGAACCGATGGTTGCAGATTGTACCTCACTTGGGATTTTCTATAAGACTGCTCGTTTCCATAATGCTAGCAAGTAGGTGCAGATTTGAAGTCGAATTCAAATCGTTTGTACAATATTCAAGTCCTGTTCTAGTTTGTGATCTGTATGAGAGCAAAAGCTGTGCTGATGGATTTTGATGATTGTGCCACGTTACTCCAGAGTTGACCCTAATGAACAAAGGTGGGTGGCCTGCTCAATATAGTAGACTTTTTCCACTGCAAGACTTCCAGCAGAACTTCATACAATAGCTGGATTAGGTTGCAACTCTGATGGTGTGGGGTATTACTGTTCACTGTTGTTCGATAAAAAAACTATTAGAACGCTATCGTCGACAAAACTAAAAATCTTGTTACTTGTCGTATTTAGCAGGTCATTAATTTGAAGTAGGGAAAGCTTTAGTGAAGAATAGAACCCTGTGGAACGCCAGTATTTAGAGGAAAAGTCTCGAAATGTACACCACCGAGTACAACTTGGATTTATTCATCCTTAAGAAAGCCTTTCATCCATCCGAAAGAGCTAATGCGATAGTTCATAGGAAGTTCGATCAAAAGGATTTGTTTTCTGTTCTGAATCTCTTTTCTTTGACCACAGCAACACTGTATGAAATAATGCGTTCATGTATACATACCCGTAACTGCATAGCCGCTGCACTAGAATTGATGTATTGATGTTTAGAAAGCATTCGAAAACGTATATAAAGAGTTCACATGACAAGCTCTATGTGGAAAAGCATCATTGTACTAAAGTTGCGAAGTATCTCGGGTTCCATAGAAGGCGCTCTCGGGGGAATTCGAAGTATGAATGGAGTCCGACAAGGCAGAGTGTTGTGACCACCACTTTTTCTGTGGGTCTTTAGAGAGATTTACAAGTTACAAAATTGTATGTACCTTGGAGCTATTGATTCAGTTGACCGTAGTACCGGCTTGGACGGAATCAGTTGATTGATCAAAGTAAAGACTGATTACTGTATATACAGGGTGGGCCAACTACAAGTTTCTTTTTAAAAATGCAATAAAATTAAGAAAATAGAATTTTTTCCATGTATTATGGCTTTATTAGTAAGAGCAAATATTCCCATTAATTATAGAATACAAGGTCGTTCAAGTGGCTGCCTCGGCTGGCCTCGCAGTAGCGCATTCTATCACTCCAATTTTCCAAGACCTTGTTGATGGTTTCGGGCTGTAGCTCACGGATTGCTTGGATGATATTGGCCTTAAGTGCTTGAATCGTTTCCGGATTGTTGGCATAATATCGGTCCTTCACGGTTCCCCACAAAAAAAAAGTCCAAAGGGGTCAAATCGCAGCTCCGAGGCGGCCAATTGACATCGCCAAGACGGCTGATAACACGATTTGGGAAATTGGTGCGCAAAAGACCGATTGTGGCATGGGCTGTGTGACATGGCGCGCCATCCTGCATGAACCAGAGGTCGTCCAAATCCATGTCTTCAATTTCGATAAAAAAAAATCCTTAACATGGCTCTGTAACGCCCACCGTTGATCGAAACGTTGTTCCCAGCCTCATTTTCGAAGAAAAATGGTCCAATGATGCCACCACTCCACAATCCGCACCAAACTGTCACTCTCTGTGGATGCATTGGCTTCTCGACAATAACGTGCGGGTTTTCCGAGCCCCAGATGCGGCAATTTTGTTTGTTAACGTGGCCGCCGAGATGAAAATGTGCCTCGTCAGAAAAGATGATTTTTCGCCCAAAATCGTTGTCCAATTCAAGCTGCACTAAGTCCAAACTGCGAAACGATAACGAAGCGGATGGTCGTGCACTTTCAATTGCTGAATCAATTGGACATTGCAAGCGAATAATCCCAGATCTTTGTGCAGAATTCTCCTCAGGCTAGTGCGTGAAATTTTGAGCTGTTCAGATCGATGACGAGTTGATGTTCGTGAATTGAGTCTCACACTCTAGGCTACAGCAGCCACATTCTCGTCTGTGCGCACCGTACGATGACAGGAACCATGAGTGTTGTCCACTAGCATACCAGTCTCACGAACTTTTTGCACAAACTTGCGTACAGCAGGCGCGGTGGGTGCTTCATTCCGGCCAAAACTTCTTTTCAAAAAACGCACTGTTTGGGCTACACAGCACTCACTTTGGAAATAAGTTTTCAATATTTCCCAATGCTGTTCAAGCCTAAAGCGTCTCATTTCGTTCTGCGGAGTTACGATACTGACTTTCTGTCAAGATTTTGAGCGGGAAACAGCTGTCAGTGTCAAAATAACCTATGATTTAAAAAGAAATCACTAGATGGCCCACCCGTTAGATTAACAATTGAATAGGTCACGCCAATAACGTTGTAAGTAGCAAAATGGTAACTTTTTAGGAAAGCAAAACAACGATTGTTATTAGTGTATATTGTTGTGTTAGAGTATTTCTGTTACCTGACCGCTAATCCTTCATGAGGGTCGCGGGGATAGGATGCTCAGATGGACCCTCCATCCTTCTCGATCCTCCGCCATTGACTCCAACCCATCAGGAGGAATCCCTAGACGGCTCCAGGAGAGATGTCGGACTTGGTCCAACCATCTATTTCTAGGTCTACCGCGGAGTCATCTACCTGATGGCACGGCAACTATGGCGCGTCTTGGAAGTCGGTCTGAGGGCATACGCACTACGTAACCAAACCATCGAAGCATAGATCGTTCCGTTCGGAGAAGTAGCTGCTCAACATTGAGCGCCTCGCGTACTCTGGTGTTGCGTACTCGATCCCTACGAGTTATTCCAACAACACCGCGGAAGAACCTCATTTCGGCAGCTTGTATCCGCGATCTTATTCTTTCAGACACTACTCAAATTTCATGACTATAGGTGAGAGTTAAAAACTGATAGCTTAGCTTCAACACTAAGTTCGGCCTTACTTATAACAGACTGGGCAAGCTCTCTCAAAATTTATCCAGCCTGTCCAATTCTACAGGATAACTCGGCATTGCTCTTCCCATCACTCGTGATTAAGACCCCGAGGTACTTTAATTTATCCACCTGCTTCAGTGGGACTCCACTAACATGCAGAGTACACTGAATAGGTCATTTGGAAACGTCTATTACTTCTGACTTGTTCACGTTGATCTTCATTCCAGCATCATCACAAATGGCTACAAACCTTCGGAGTGCGTGCTGAAGTTCGGTTTGAGAGGATCCAAGGATCACCAAATCATCCGCAAAGAGCAGATGATTAATCCTTAGGTCTCCCACTTTGAAACATTCCCCGCCACGGCTGCGCTGTAACATCCAATCCATATATACAATGAAGAGGAGAGGTGACAAAACGCACCCCTGGCGAAGTCCACCGCCCACAGTGAAAGGTATTGATTTAACACCGTTTATCCGAACACAGCTTCTACAGTTTGTATTTAAAGACTGAATCGCCCTTAACAGGGAACCATCAATCCCATACTCCTGCAGAATACTCTAGAGTTTGCTTCGAGGAACCCTATCATATGCCTTTTCCAAATCCACAAAACAAGTGTAGACAGGTTTAGCATACTCCCAGGCCTTCTCAAGAATTATTCTGTGAGTCAATAACAGGTCGGTGCTTCTACCAGGACGAAAACCGCACTGCCCAAACTGTCCTCAACCACAGCTCTGGAATGCGTTTCTAGCACCCTATAGTTGGTCTTTTGTCCCCTTTTTTAAAAAGAGGAACTATCACCCCCATTTGCCAATCACCAGGTGTTTCACCGTATTCCCAGGCCAATTTAATGACACGCGAGAGCCATTGCACTCCCTCTTTACCTAAAGCCTTTAGCATTTCTGGCCGAATTTCATCCACACCAGCAGATTTGCCAACTTTTAGCGCTTTGATTGACAAAGTTACTTCCTCTACCGTAGGACTACTTTCCGCCTTACTCTCGACCATAGGTCTGTCATTTTCGGTACCCTGTTCTGCATTAAGCAATTCTGGAAAGTGCTCGCTCTATCTGCGTAAGATGTCCTCCTCATTGATCGGAACAATACAAATACAAATATTTGGCGCAACAGCTCCTTAAAGTGCCAGGGCCTAGCTTCTCGCAACCACTCATGTTGTTTGCGTTATATTTGCCACACGAATGGAAGGGACCTACAGTTTAATGCCGAATCCGAACGGCGATTTGAGAAGATTTTTCGTGACAACAATACTCTCGGATGTTTGTCAGACGCTCGCGAGAGGTGGGAGCGTGAAAAAAACTTTTTGGTATTTTCTGGGATTCGAACTTGGAACCTTATGCGTAGTTATCCGACACACTAAGCACTTACGCCACGACGCCCACGGAATAATGGTACAATATTGTACCAAAATATATCCATTTAAATCCAGAAAAACCAAAATTTTAAGTTACAACGTTATTCGCGAGACCTTTTCAATTGTGAATACAGTTCAATTAAATTGACATTGAGTGAGATATTTAAAAAAATCTCATTTGGGTCTCTTGCATTTGCGATGGCACCCAACAATATACACTCCCGGACACTTGATTATCCTCATTAGAAATTTCGACCCAAATCATAATGCGGGGGCAATATTTCCTGGGATTTATTTTTAAGACTTTCATTTTCACTTGTTCTCTGCTGCTTGATGGCAAACATTATAAAATTTGATTAAACAAAACAGAAAACCACCATTTTCGATTTTTTGCTATTTTATCAGGGACACTTGATTACCCTCATCTGTAAATATAAAAGTTAAAACAAATGTTTTAAATGTTTTTCAATTTTTTTTTATTGCTAATATTTTATACGTCCTCCGTTTTTGGGTACAATTTGAAAAAGTCTATTTGCTAAGGATCGATATAATTTTTTTTAAATAATTTAATCGAATTTCCTTAAAAGCGTCTTCAATGTCTTCTCATTTTCGAATTGCTTTCCTTCTGCGTAAACGTTTCGCACATTTTCAATCAGATTTAGATGAGGAGATAGAAGTTGCCAATTCGAAACCTCCACATTGTTGCTTGCAAACCGCTATTTCACACGTGCTGCTGTGTGGGTTGCTGCGCCATCCTGCTGGAAAATCCATAATTGGCTCTCGAATACTTCGTGGAAATTGATTGTCTGCATTTCAAGAACATTGAAATAATCCGCTGAGTTCTGCCGACCTTCTAAAACCAGATCTATTGCGCCATGAAATTAAATTGCAGCGATACCATGACGGAACGAACAACAGTGTGACAACGTGATAGAATTAGTTTCCTCAAATCGTGAAAGTAATATCGAAAGCCATCGGGGACATTCAAATTATTTTATAAAAATCACGAGTTCCCATTATTTTTTTAAGCTTCCGGCAAATTTCCAATCTACGATCCTTATGGTGATGTGGAGACTGTTTTAATTACTTTCCGAACTGTTAGGACAATGGCTGAAGTTCTAACTTTCTTCTTTATTTTGGCAGCGGACGCAGCAGAATTTGTAAAATGGACCAACGTTCTCATTCTGTTGTAGATCTTGCTGTACGGCCCCTTCGGTTTTTCCCATAATTTTCTTGATATTTTAGAAAATTGTTGATTCCGCTGTTTTAACATTGAGCTCAATATTTCCGCCTTTTGTTTTGACAAATTCAAGTCCCTGACGAGATCATTAAGCTCAATCTGACTTATGAGATGTGGTGCATCAGAAGAAGTGGGGAGCTCAAATTCGGTATCATCCATGATTTCATCTGAAAAGTCTGGAACCGGGAAAATTTCTGTGTGGTGTTGGTTTTGTTAGAGAAGATATACCTGCATATTTTATGAAATGCTTTGATTTTCGAGAAAATCCGTTTACATTGGTGCAACAAAACTAACAATCCCTGTGACTCTGGGACTCTGTCCATATCATAGGCATTCCAAAACGCATTGTAGAAAATGACACATTAAACTAACCAGTTAGCTTTTTGTGACACTTAATGCAGCAAGTTGTCGATATACGACTCATTCGAATTTTGCTAACTTTTTTGAAAAAAATACGATTGTGGCTTCTTGATTCTAATCATAATGAAATCGAAATTTTGTTGCGTTTCATTAGTTCCATTCGCATACACAATCTAAAGCGCTTTAAGGTACTCTAAAGTGCTCGAAGTGTATTCGCGTACTGAGTGAACATGACAGACAAAGGCAAAAATTGATAAGTAACGAGTAGCTAGCATTTCTCTTCTGTTCTTGAATGTGCTCGTAGAATTTCTACCGGTACGAACGTAAAAACTGCCAAATGGAATCAGCTGATTGTCAAATGAGTCAAAGAGTTTTTGATTCCATTTCAAAAAGTCAATAGACATAAAAAATAGATAGATAGAATAGATTCTCATTGTGTGCAATGTGGGTAATGAACCAACATTCATTACCAAAAATCGACAAGAAGTGCTAGACATTACCCTTGTCTCTGACAACATCCTTCAAAGGATCAAGAACTGGAAGGTATCAGATGAACATTCGTTCTCAGACCATCGATATCTTCAATTAAGCCTGAATATCGACCCTATAGGCCCAAAAGTCTTTAGAAATTATCGAAAAACTGACTGGCTCAAATACAGAGTAACTGTAAAGAAATTAGTTACCTCGATTCCCTCTAGGACCCCTTGCAGTACCCAAGAATTAGATCGCATGGTTGAAGATCTTACCTCATTCCTTAATAAAGCGATGTCTTCTTCCTGCCCTATAGTACGGCCCAGGGGTAAGAAAAGCCTCATTGGTAGAATGCAGATTTAGGTCCTTTAAGAACTAATTGTAGAAAACTCTTTAACAATGCCAAAAGCACGAATGATGCAACAGACTGGGTCTTATACAAAGCATCCCTAACTATCTACAAAAAAAAACTGAGGAAGGCTAAACGCAATTCTTGGAGACTTTTGTGGCAAAAAAGAAGAGGTCTCTGAGTCTCTTCTTAGTCCCGACTAAGAAAAATCATCTCCACAAATTCAATAATGCCCAGTTATCTCAAGAAATTAGATGGGACTTGGACGACTTCTAGCGAAGATTCGCTAAATCTACTACTTGACACTCATTTCCCAGGTAGCTCCCAAGTTTTCAGCAACATTGTCTCTAATGGACCAGCTGCAAATTAAGACAACTTTTCTAACTTATTTAAACAGAACAAACTCCGCTGGGCGATACACAGCTTCAAAGTATACAAATCCGCTGGACCGGACGGCAAAATACCAGCCGAACTACAGAAGTCGTCGGACCATTTCTTGCAGGTGCTAGAAACAATTCTTAAAAGCTGTATAGGTCTGGTCCATATATCAAAAGTATGGAGAGAAGTCAAAGTAGTTTTCATACCCAAAGCTGGCAAATGTTCTCACACAAGTCCGAAAGATCTTAGACCCATTAGTCTATCATCATTTCTTCTAAAAACATTAGAACGATTGATTGATAGTGGGCGCCGTGGCGTAAGTGGTTAGTGTGTCGGATCACTACGCATGAGGTTCCAAGTTCGAATCCCAGAAAACACCAAAAAGTTTTTTCACGGTCCCACCTCTCGCGAGCGTCTGACAAACATCCGAGAGTATTGTTGTCATGAAAAAGCTTCTCAAATCGCCGTTCGGAGTCGGCATTAAACTGTAGGTCCCTTCCATTTGTGTGAAAAATATAACGCACACAACATGAGTGGTTGCGAGAAGCTAGGCCCTGGCACTTTAAGAGCTGTTGCGCCAAATATAAAAAAAATAATAAAAAAGATTGATTGATATCCACTTACGCAACAGTATTGATACAAAACTTCTGTCAGCCGCCCAACATGCCTATTGCAAAGGTAAATCAGTTGAAACGGCATTACACTCGTTGGTTCGTAACATTGAGTACTCCCTGTTTCACAAGGAATATACAATGGTAGCCTTCTTAGATATAGAGGGTGCTTTTAACAATGTCAATGCATCAGCGATTGCAGATGTACTCTCGGACCTGAAGGTAGACAACTCACTATGCTTATTGATCAATTTACTGCTTAATGGTCGGATTATTAACTCAGAGCTAGGTGGGATGTCTTCTAGAAGATCTGTCAGTAGAGACACTCCGCAAGGTGGTGTTCTATCTCCTCTCATTTGGAATTTGGTGGTTAATGAACTATTGACAATACTGGAGGATGAGGGATGCACGGTGATTGCTTATGCAGATGATGTTGCTATAGCAGTCTCAGGAAAGCACCTTAATACTCTAAAAGAACTACTTCAAAACGCTTTAAACAAGTTAACCAGATGGGCCGCTCGGTGTGGGTTGAGTGTAAACCCACATAAAACTGAACTGGCACTCTTCTCAAAGAAATATAAAATTTCGTTCATCGGTGAATTCTGAATTAAAATAACTTAAAGTAAAATAAAACTTTTAATAGAAAAGGATGCTTGCCAGTTCGTTTCATTTCATTTGCGACAGAAAATCTAAAAGAAAAATATTAACGTGATGTTAGAATGTCTGCTAGCTTAATCCATCCAAAAGACAATCCGATTAAAATTGCCTTAACTTTGTTGGCGTTGCTTCTCAAACAAGCAAGTATCCTAAGTATGTACGTATTACGTATTACCATTTGACGGGTAGTAATACGATGGCCAGAAAAGGCACTCTTTTTGATTTAGATTTTTAAATTAGGTGCGATTTTATTTAATCATTAATTATGAAACACAAAAATTTGAAAATAAATCCATGGCATTAGCCGTCAGCCGAAAAGAGAGGTATGTATATTTTACATAATTCTATTCAAAGTTACTGTGTAGTAAAACTAAAAAGTTAAAATATTTTAAAAACGTTAGTTTATAATTTGCTTACGGTACTTCAAAGGTGATTTTACTTAGCTAACCCGAGTTAACCAACTGTGACCATTTAAAGTGCTTGCGAGATCATCAACCATTAATTTTTCTCTGTGCGGGCGTCTAATGGAATTAAAGATGCGACAGTTCCCAATAAAATGTATAACAACTTCTTTAGCATGCAGGTTGTACAGTGAACATTCATCATTGTGATCACTTCGATGGGGCACATAATTGAGATATAAAAGCACTCCTCTCGTTTTAAATAAAATACATAGTATCTATCGTGAAAATAATTGCTTAATAAATTGCTCTTCAGAACCCGATACATGATCCTGGATTCAGTTGCCTGTATCCCTTTGTGAAAAAACCCGCATTTCGCCTCTCTTTTCTTATCTAACAATGTCTGCAATGAATTTTTGAAAGATGCGGGGTTATCGCGGTCAAGTTCAATGTTGTATTCCAGGCACAATCTTGACCATCCGCCAATGAATTGTGTTTTGCGCTATACTATAAAGGTGACCACAATTTCAGGGAGTCTATGTGACTGCCCAGCCCAGAGCTGTGCTGCATAGCTATGTGACTGCCCAGACCCAGCATAGCACATTGTAGCCCTTCAAACAGGCGATACCTTATGCTTATTGCTATGTTCCTCGTACTCAAGTCTCCTTTTCAGTTCCAGTTGAAAGCAGTATTAGTTTCCTGAAGTTTACATTGAAGATGTTTCTTTTAATGAACATTTGGGTGTGATGATGATTCCTAGATATCTGTACGTACACCTTAACTTTTTCCAATTCCTGGTCTTCCGATGTTCATTTTTCTTCTTTAGCGTATCCTTTTTGGAAGACTATCATTTTTGATTTGCTATTATTGACCTTTAAATTCAACTTGTAGTATTGCGGCAATTTTAATTATGATTTGCATCATGTTCGGTTTCCGCCAGCAAAACGATGTCATCAGAGTACATAATGCATTTGAAGTTTAACCTGTTGAACAGAATTCCACCCGGAATATAGAAAGTAATATCATCCAAAAAACTTCCAAAAATTTGAAAAAATAGGCGGCTCAGTAAACATCATTGTAAGGCACTCTTACCAATTGGTCTGGACCCCTCACGTGGATTGCTAGAAAGAGTGACAATCCATAGGTGGTAACAAAAACCAAAATCTCTGCAAAATGTTTGTGGGAGCAGATAAGCTATTTTCTTTAGATGCAGCATTGATCGAATTTTCAAAGTGGCCGCCGTGGCGCAGTGGTTAGTATGTCGGGCCGCGTAGGGTTCCATGTTCGAATCCTAGAAAACACCAACAAGTTTTTCCACGGTTCCACTTCTCGCGAACATCTTCTCAAAAAACAAAAAAATTGCCCTTCAGATACGGCACAAAACTGTAGGTACCTTCCACACTTGCGACAAAATATAACGCACACAACACGAATGGTTGCGAAAAGCTAAGTCTAGGCACTTGGTGATCTCTTGCGCCAAATAGATATACATATAAAGGGTTTTCCATTTTTCCATTAAGCTTTCCTATCTTTGAATTTAAATAAAACAAACTGTGAGTGAGATATCATAGGATTTTTTTCTTTATTTAGAAGGCCCATGTATGCCATTATGTACGGAATATAGCATTGTTCAAATGTCAGCCGCGGCTCAGCTGTGTGGCCCGCATCCGAAACATCAAATTTTACATAACTCTGGCGCATAAATCAGGCTGCATTGGACCAATGGCATTGGTTATGTTGGCTTTCAGGACAGTGGTGGTTTGTGGTTTATTGGCATCGACCTGTGACTAAGAAGACCCTACAAGAAGAAGTCTAATGGGGTCAAGTCGCACGATCTCGGTGGCCATTGCTCATCGTCTCCGCGTGAGGTAACCATGTTCGGAAATCGCTCGTGCAGAATATCCATCTTGGCACCAGCTGTGTGGTACGGAGCGCCGTCCTGTTGAAATCCCATATCGTCGGTGTCCATATCATCCAATTCGGGCCAAAAGAAATTGGTTATCATCGATCGATAGCGCTCGCCGTTGACGGTGATGGTCAGGCCAAACTTCGTTCTCAAAGAAGTATGGACCGATGATTCCGCCGGCCCAAAATCCACACCAAACAGCAACTTTCTCTGGATGCATTGCAATGGGGTGTATCTCGTGTGGATTGTTATGGTCCCAAATTTGACAATTTTGCTTGTTGATGAACCCATTCATCCAGAATAGTCCTTTCGGAAGGACGATTATAGCGACCGTAAAATGGGCGAAGAGCGCGAAATGTTACATAAACAGAAGATCGACTTTCATAAAACAGTTTAATCATTTGCACATGTTGTTAAACGCTTTGACTCTCCATGTTCATTTGGCAATACAGACTAAATAAACGACAGCCAATTTGACAGATGTAGCTTCAACAATATGGCCGCAACCACATGTCAAAGTTCGGAAATCCCTATATGAAAAATCTTTATATTGTGTAAAGTTTAAATAAGAGTCCGCTTAGATATAGGCATCTCCAATGAGAAGTTTTTACCCAAGTCAATTTTTTTTTAAAGCTGGTGATATAGCTTAAACTTAACCAACTCTACAGATATTTCATTGGCTTAACGTTGGCGTTTGAATGCAGAGGACAAGAATGTCTAATAGACGAACTATCTGGAGGCGGAGACAGATATTTGAAGGGGAAATGAGTTGGACAGCTTTGTCGACTATTGCCAAGTGTCTCTCAAGCGAAAGTGTATAAGATCATGTTAGGAGAGATAAAAATAAAAAGAAATAAAAAAGAAATTGGAAAAATACCATTAAATTGGATGACTAAGACTGCTCTAAACAGGTATCTGAGGACCATTGGCGTTCATATTATGGCCTTTACTGGATTGTGTTCCAAGAAACCAGGTTTGAATGAAGCACTGTTAGTGCTCAACATTGTTGATCGAAAATATCAGCTAAGTATAGCCGTCATATATAAAGAAGAGTTTTCAACCCAACCGTCGTTTGGACAGGCTTAACAGCCCAATTAAAATGTGTTAATGAGTTGATAATCAGGATCAGGATGAGTCCTTACCTATCTCAACTACTCATATATGTATGTACAGTATATACAAGTTGTTTTAGACTGGTTTCATTAGAAGAACACATTTGCATCGATTTGGTATTTTTAGTTGGAAAGAAATTTGAAAATCATTTTAAAGAATTCGAGATACTTTCGATTGATATGAGTAGATAACTAAGGTCGTGTCAACTGGTTGAAGGATCCTTCTAACTATAATCCTACAGCTAAATAAGATACAACAAGGCGGCATTGTCGAATAGAAAGTTAAATGATCTAGTAAATCTATTGAGAGGTGAAAGGGAAGCATGCTTAAGTGATATGTAGTGGGCACATGGAGATGGAGTAGACTTATTTATTAAAAAAAATAGGCAATAGAAGCTTTGAACAAATTTTATTCCAGAATTTTTTCCTCATTCTCTTGAAAATTATCTGATTTAAAAACTTCGAGTTATTTTCTGCAAAGGATACCGTAAACCATGGACAGGAATCCACTTTGGTTCCTAGTCATTACTTTACTGTAGAAAAAATTCCGTTAAACGCAGGTTTTCCTATCATTGTTCCAATTCAAGCCCTAGACCTACCCTACTTCTCTCATTTCACCACAAACTGTGGTGAATTTTCCATTCCCAATTTCGTTCATTTCTAACACAGCACTTTCTTATCACTCCTGTTTTATTTCGTTTCATTCATATGCCACAACATTTTCCATTCAACTTTCATCCCTTGAGCTTCAAACGGGGTGGTGTTTCGCAATACCATAACATTCGCTGGATTCTCGCAACCCCCCGACAGAAAATCGGATAAGAAAAAAGGCGATTGCCAGTTCCGTGTTATATGCTCGCTTGTAAGGATGTGTTGCATACGGCGGGCGGTTCTTGTTTAATCGGAAAACTATGCTCATATTCGATAGTGGATAACATAGTCACGGTATACCTAGATACGAATCAGCCAATAGTGATTTTTTCTGAAAGAATCTTTGCGAATTGAAAGAAGTTTGAGTCAAAAAATAAAACTTCAAATTCCCATCCACCACTTAAATGTGCCTTCTTCCAAACCGAAAGGATTATGTTTTGGTTTTAAGTGCACAAAACTTGCACCCCTCATCCATTTTTGGCGCGAATCAAATTTTCGAAATAAATTTATAATCACAAATTATCTTTAAGACAAGGCACCTCATTCTTCAGACATCTTTTGTTTCGCATAACTTGAACATCATTTATTTCTCGCCTGCCGCAGCACCTCATGGAAGGCTCACTGACTTGCATTTCATCCTTGTCAATGGGAAGAAGAAAATCTTGAAAAGCTAAGTTATCCTTCTCAACCAAAGGATAGTTGGGCTGTGTATGCGTGGGTGTGTGTACAGTGCATCGTCCAGAAGTGGCACAAGTGCAAGTGCATAATAATGTGTGTTTTCTCATAAACTTTCTTCGTTGTGTATCCTTGTTTGTTCGTTCTTTCTTTTTTTTTTGCTAGTCCTGTCGCTTTGAGCCGTGGTTTGTTGGCAATGTCGTCGTCGCCTACATCGTCAGCAGCATCATCATCATCATCATCGTTGCTATCATCTTTGTCGTTGTCGGTGTCGTCGCTGTCGCTCTGTTGTCGGTCGTTGACGTGTGTTTGTTTTGTGAACGAAATTTTACTTAAAGGATACGGGCGCAGGCTACCAAGTGTGTATACACAGTGAATGTTAACAGCAAAATAATTGTGCAAGAGGTGACAAAGTAAATTAGCTAAAGTTCAGGTGTGGAATGAAAAAAATAGAAAAACAGGGTTTCTATTGTTTGTTTTCTTGACATAGGGGAGGAAGAAGTTGTTATAATTGTAGCAAACAGTGAGCCCAAAGGGAGGAAGTAGCAAAACAGGATGTTGACACGATTTCCTCTTGGTCGTCTTGTATTAAAGTGCTCGCGAAAAGTCCTTGTCGAGTGGTGAACACTACCGACAAAAAAAAGGGCTAAAAAGGGATATAACCACCCCCCACAGAGAGTGTGCATTGCATTGGATGCAAAAACGGTTCGGTCGACTTTCGCCTGAATTTAAATTAAAGCTAAGGCTTTGAGACCGCTCCCTGTGCAACGCGCTTTTTTTCTGTGCGTCAATACCGCGCGCGCTATGTGTGATTGTGTTTTATGGGAATTTTAAATTTTAATTTCCAATAAGTCGGGCCAAATATTCGTGCTGCGAATTCAACAGTGTTGGGCATTCAAATTAAAAGCAGAATAAACAACGAGAAAAATATAAAAGTGCTTAATTCATTTCCATGTGAAAAGCCGAGATAAAAATTTAAAAAAATTTATATACATATATCTGTATAGAAATATTTTATTTATATCTGGTTTGAAAAAATTTCAGTGCCGTGTTGGTGTTTTTTTTTTTTTTTCTTTTTAAATAAATTTCCATTATGACGATGCGTTTGTCGGTCAAATACAATCACCATTTGGGATTAATTATTTATGGATTACTATTTTCGATCTGCACGACAAATGCCGGAAGGATATTTGGTGAGTGTTTTTCTCATTATACGAATTATAAGGATAATATTGTTTTTTTTTTTTTTTTCCTTTGGGGGAACAATAACAATTTTTGGGGATTTTATTGGTGACGTGTTAGCGTTTGATTACATTCGACTTTTGACAATTGGATAATGATTTAGTAAAAATAGCGTGACTTAGATTTAGGGCATAGATGTGTAAGGACAGATTTAATTGTTATGAATATTGAGCTTGGGATCGTTATCGCACTTAGCAAGCAAAGTTATGTAAAACAACATAAAAACAAAATCGTTGCCTAAAAATGACGCCACCTTTTGACTGTTGAAGGGTAATTT
This sequence comes from Brachypalpus laphriformis, assembly GCA_945910035.1. Classification (NCBI taxonomy): domain Eukaryota; kingdom Metazoa; phylum Arthropoda; class Insecta; order Diptera; family Syrphidae; genus Brachypalpus; species Brachypalpus laphriformis. Next base: position 289,397,200 of record OX246754.1, read on the forward strand.
ATCCATACATGTAATAAAATGAAAGGTAGGTTCGTATCCCAGCACATATCACCCAAAAGCTACTTAACAGATTTTAATAAACTTTTGACGTTTTTATAACTCAGACGTTTGGTCCTTATTTCCAATTAGAATTATCACAATATTAATCAAGGGGATTAAGATACTATAAATAGATAGATATTTATTTTTAGTACAATTTACAATATTTTTGAGTTCTACACAGCTTGCACAGAGATATGATAAATATATTTCATTTTAATACTGAAATATATATATTGTTTAGAAATTAGTATGATAGATATGCAGATTTGTAACATTGAACTACAATATATTGAAGGAAAAACTATAAGAGAAAACCTTCAGATAGATAGATAAATAGATAGACAAAAAATGTTATTTTCAAAAAGTTCATGCAAAAGCTTGGTTTTCATTTCTTTAAAATTTAATTAAGTTGCCTGTCAGGTTAAAGTGTGTGGCTGAGTTCCAAAACGTAAAAAAAAACTTTCGATGCGGTAGCACTACTCTTTTGATACGCATCTGCAAGGCAACCTTAAAGACTTCCATAAATTTTACTTGTTTGACGTTTCAGAACGCATTTTATACAGAGCAGGTATTTGCCAAAACTAAAATGACGAACTTTGAATTAAAACAAATTCTAAATGGTTGAGTGTATGGAAAAACCAATGGACGTATCCAACGGCTAGCTAAATCAGCTTTTAGTGTCCTATTCTTAAATTTGCTGCAACACCTTCTGCAACAGAACTGATGGCATTTTGCGCTTCCTGGTAGAGTCTGCTTCATACCACAAATTGCAGCTTAAAAGCAGCATCTTGTGTTTATCTTTCCACGTTTTTTCACTGAAAAACACAACAATAATAAAAAATTAAACAATTAATAAACAATAATTTAAGAAATAAAAAAAGTTTTTCTTACTTCTTGGAGATGCAATTTTTTGTTTGCAAATGTCAAATGAAAGCACCGACAAATTTATCGATGCATGGTTTGCTCAGCTGATGCGCATCGAAAACATTTGGGTTGCATTAAGGAACTTGCGAAATTATCAAAACTTTTTCGTTCCACTTTTGGAACTTATGACTTTGCATCTAATACGCATCTGATGCATTTCGCAACTCACCCTTTACTATTATAAATTAATTAAAACTTAGCGATGATTTTATCTTTAACAAAATTCATGAATAATTAAATTCCAATATCTTAGTGCATTTTTTAGAAAATTATAAAGTTGGGTATAACCAATTATGGATTTTGAGGAACTGGTCACGGTTAAGATGTTCGCCTCCAAAGAAATTGCTTTCTGTATGACCTGAATATAAGGCAGACTCCTACAAATTAGTATGTGTTTTCGTAGGCATCAACTTTGCAAATGGTACAGATGCCAACAGAATCCCTGAATTCAGTAATCGACACCGGGACCTTAAAACCAAACTTATCATCTTACGAGGGTTACGGTTTTCAAAGTAGTTTGGCACGTCGCACAGTGGTCGATTTACGGTCATTACCTGGACTTATTTCGGATTTAATTTTTTTATTATGTTTGATTGGAAATGTGTTTTATAAATCAATTTAAAATCATTTCCATGACTTCAGGGGGTAGTATCTTGTGTTGTCGAGTTGGTAGATGTCGGAATTCACTTATCTTAGGATCAAAAGATATCAACATGGCATGGAGCACATCAGTATTTGTTGCGATTCGGGATATCTTTCTTGAAAACGCGCTTCGAAAAATTTTGTAATCTTTTTGACGGGCTTCTAAGACATCTTCCGAAAGCTGTCAGCACCATGCAACAGAATTTTGTGGACACTTACAGGGCATTTTGTACCAATTATATTTGAAAACAAATAATTTTGCCGTGTCCAAAAAGTAAGTACGGAATTTATTGGTATCAATTTTCAGACCTGAAGTTAATGTCTTTAAAACAATTGAAAAACTTTCTACCAGTTTCGGGTCTAAGCCTATTATTTCAGCAGTTTTTGCTGGATCCTTAAAAAATGTTCGGTCCATGTTGCCGTCATTGGTATTTCCTCCACCTTGTTTTGGCAAATCTACTAAGATTCCCAATTCTGATCTAAGTTCATTTTGTAATAATTCCTTTCTATTTTTAACTGCTAGTTTCTCTTCAGATCCTCTTGCCTGCCAGCTTTCATTTTCAATTTTGTAAGATACGTGTAGCAGTGCTTCCATAAATCTTATGTGTGCATGAAGACTTTGTAAGCCGTATGAATAGGCAGTGGTGTCAGAAGGTTTTTGTAAGCAAAGTTCAATATTGTTCATGTCCTTAGGAGATGCCTTGCACATATAGCAAACTGAGCTAGCCCTGTTCTCCATAACAGCATTACATGTTTTGCAATCTACCATTGTTTTGAACAAATTATGATTAACTAAAACAGTTTTGTCGTTAAAGGTTGTGGCTTCTAGACAATTTATTTCGGCTTCTATATGGTTGAACTCTCTTTTTATTGTCTCAATATTTTTCTTTGTGAATTCGAAACGTACTGGACGGCAGTATCTTGGAGAAGATGTTCTTGAATTCATCCAAATATTTTCAGTCCCAGAACCAAGTTTACTTATTTCTAAAGGTACTATGCATGCACCTCAACTACCATCAGAGCCCTATTTCCACAAACATACTAAAGTATCACCGTTTTCTAACTGGTTTTCAAAAGTTTCAAACGTTGTAGTGTCAAGTCCAACAAAGGCTGTAGTTTAACTTCACGAAAGGTTTCGTTTATAGTCAAAAAATTACTTGTTGGATAACACTCTCGTTTTACTTCTAAAATAGTATCGTAGGTTGGGTAAATACCGGGTGTCCGCCGGGAAGGTATACTACTTTGTTTGTTTATAATTTTTGATTAAATGAAAGAGAATGGATCTTATATTGATAAATGTTTTATTTAATGTCGGCAATTATGAATGGAATACAATATCAGGTAAATGTCCGCCTCTGCTAGTCTCACAAATGCGAGCCCTTTTGAGCACATTTTTCATTACATTCTCACACATTTCACGCGGTATTTCATTAATTTCATCACGAATATTTTGTTTGAGTTGCTCAAGCGTTTCTGGTTTGTTTGCATAAACCTTGCTTTTCAGATATCCCCACAAAATGAAGTCAGGAGCAGTCAAATCAGGCGACCGTGGAGGCCAATCAACATCACCATTTTTTGAAATAACTTGTTGTGGAAAGAGGTCTCGCAGTAATTTCATTGTAATCCTGGCTGTATGCGATGTGGCACCGTCTTGTTGATACCACATGTTAATCAAGCCCAAAGCATGCAGTTGTGGCGTTAAAAAGTTTTCAATCATATCACGATATCGCTCCCCATTCACAGTTACCGTTACGCCGTTTTCATTTTCAAAGAAGTAAGGTCCAATGATTCCTCCTGACCAAATTGCACACCAGACTGTTACTTTTAATGGATGCAAAGGTGACTGATGAATAATTTGAGGGTTTTCCATTGCCCTGAACTGACTATTCTGTTTATTCACATATCCATTCAAATGAAAATGTGCCTCGTCACTCATTATGATTTTTTCATGAAAATCGGGGTTGTCATGGGCTAGCTGTAACATCGTATTGGCATATGTACGGCGGCGTAAATGGTCTTCTTGAAGAAGCTCTTGTATCAACTGCATCCTAAATGGAAACAAATGCAAATTCTTGTGCAAAATTGTGGCCAAAGATGTTCTTTGAAGACCAAGCTCCTGAGCACGGCGTCGAATTGAGGTTGATGGATTGTTTTGAATACTTCCTTGAACAGCAGTAATGTTTTCAGCTGATCTTGCAGTACGTTGTGGCCCATGCTTGGGCCTATCACCTACAGGCCCTCTTTCTTCGAAATCAGTCACTACACGATAAATAGTGCGTTTTGTTGGCACGTTGTTTCTCCCAAAAATCTCACGTAACTTTCTCATCGTCACAGTAATCGATGATTGATTTTGATAAAATGTTTTAAGGATTAAAACGCGTTGGTTTATCGAATATTTTTCCATAATAAATTTGCCGCGTGTCTACTTCACGACTGCCAAATATGAACTGTCAAGACTAATGTTTACCAAAATGGCGGCAAAACAAATTAGTATACGTTCCCGGCGGACACCCTGTATTAACATTTCTTTCTTTTGCGCTTTTTTTAAGTTGCTTATATTGATGTTCTGTCAGCTTCAAATCGGTTATAAGGGCTAGGGTTTCTCCAGCTGTATATGGCTTGTTAGTATTCGGAGTTTGGGGTTTCTTAAGCTCTTTAAAAGTTTTAGGAGAACACTTAACAACCCTTTTTACGACTTCGGCTTTAGATCGCTTTCCTTCTATTCTAAGCTTAGACTCAACAGCAAATAGTAATTCTTCGGCCGATCTTTCCATGAGGTTTCGAATTTTTCGTTTTTTAGCTCTGTTTCCACATTCCTGGAATTCCTTTTCCGGTCTTCCTTGTCTAGAAGTTGTTGGCACATGAATTTCAGGCAATGGAATTAGGAACTCTTTTTGAAGCCAAAACTCTTCGGCTTTTAAAAATCGTTCTGGTGACATTTTTTTTTTCTTTATACTTTTTGAAAAGGTGTGATACAAAAGTTTTACTGTAGTCGAGACATTTTTTATGAGCAGCTTCACCAAGAACGGTTATTGACTTTTTTGACATCACGTACTGCAAAACAGCACTTGCACAAACCGTTACTGATAACTTAAACAGATTTTCACTCTGAATGAACAAAAATACTTCTTGACGCAAAGTGAATGGTCGCCCTGAAAAGGGCGACCTGTAAGAGAAGAAAAAATAACGTTTCGCCACTTTAATTAAGTATTCTTTTAAAAGTAATAATCCAATCTTCATATAAAAAAAGTTTCACGATGTCACTTTATAGCACTTTTTTTTTATGGACCAAGAAATAAAAAACAAGTTAACTCATCACTACAAAAAAATTTACCACCACATTTAGTTCATAGTGACAGAGCCTTACTTATTTTTTAATAAAAATACTCTCAATTTAAAAATATTTACCAACAGCAAACTCTGACATATTTGCTTCAAATAATTATCTCACTATTATTTTACTATAACACTTTATAAACACATGTTAACGCGCGAAAGGAAAAATCGAGAGTGAGCAAAGTTTTATGCATTGCATTGAGATGCTTCCCATTGGTAAAGTAACGGAATTAAAGAATTTTTTTTTGTTGTTTCTCGTTATTTGGATGTTTGACTTTAAGCTTACAGGTATTTTTTTTAATAGTAACAACATTATTTTTTTCACTTATGACCAGCTAGTGTTGTACTAAATCGACCACTGTGCGTCGGTGTATTTTAAGTTACAATACTCATCATGAAACAGTGATTAAAGCGCTCGGTTGATGTGTTCCGTCCAATCTATAAGTTCAGTGCAATATTCTGAGAGTACATACCATCCACTCAGACTTCAGAGACCAGTTGAACTTGATTCTGGTTTCATTGAAGAGCTGAGCTGATTGACCATTCATTGGCCTAACAGATCTGTTTTCTCACGATAATATCTGAGAGTTTCTGTGGTAGTCTATTTTCAGGAAGTGTGTGTACTCTCTGAATGTGGCTAAATGGTAGTCTTTATGTTGTAAAGGAGAGCTTTGGGTAGTCCCGTTTCTATATTAAGGACATAATTGGGTGTATTACTTGGTAAGGCGAAACATCTTTTGATGAAAAAAACGTTGCAGCTTTTCAACCTCAATGTGTTTAGAATAACCCCAAACTTGTGCACAGTAGTTCATAACTGATTTTGATGCAGCTTCGTATATTTTATAATTTGCTGAATGTTTTTGTGTTTCATGAAACTATACTACGAAGCATTAGTAGAATTTTTAGACATTGCAAGTCTTTGTGTAAGATGCTCTGTCCAAGACATATTATATGGCAAGGGTACACCTAGGTGCTTGTATTTATTAGTGATTTTTATTTCATCGTTGTTATAAACCCATTTTTCTTTGGCTGCCCTGTGGTCGCCGTTTCGAAAAATCACTATTTCCAATTTACTCACATTCATAAGTAAATTCCATGTTTAACAATAATTTGCAACGCTGTTTATCATTACTTGCAAGGAAACGGGAGTGTCGGAGAGTAGCTCAATATCATCTGCATAAAGTGAAACTTTTATTAGCATGTCTTCAATAGTGATTGTGGGCGCCGTGGCGTAAGTGGTTGGTGTGTCGGATCACTACGCATGAGGTTCCTAGTTCTAATCCCAGAAAATACCAAAAAGTTTTTTCACGGTCCCACCTCTCGCGAGCGTCTGACAAACATCCGAGAGTATTATTGTCACGAAAAATCTTCTCAAATCGCAGTTCGGATTCGGCATTAAAACTGTAGGTCCCTTCCATTCGTGTGAAAAATATAACGCACACAACATGAGTGGTTGCGAGAAGCTAGGCCCTGGCACTTTAAGAGCTGTTGCGCCAAATATTTATATTTGTTATTAATAGTGATCCCACCCGGTAACGCAGAGTCGATGTCGTTTAAAATCAGCATAAACAACAAAGCACTGTGTACACATTCCTGTTTTACGCCTCGGTTGATGGGAAAGAATCCACTGGTACCTGCTCCATTCCATACAGTTGCAGTATTATTATGAAAGAGAGCCTTTAGGATCGAAATCATTTTTGTGGATGTTCCCAAATGTGTTAGTTTGTAGAGCAAAGCGTCTCTATCTATATTGTCGAATGCAGCTTTGGAGTCTATGAAAAACGCATACAGTTTTTTTTTTTTGACAAAGTTGTAGTTGTATAAGACATGAGAGATTGTAAATTTGGTCCACAGCTGAATGATTCTGCCTATATGGTGCTTGAAATACATTTAAAATGTGGTTTTCTTCAATCCATGAGTTAAGTCGCTTTAGAAGAACAGTAGTGAATATTTTATAGATGGTGTCCGAAAGTCACAAACCGCACTAGTTGACTACTTCGCTGGGGTCGCATTTCTTGAAAAGAGGATAAATGATTCCTCTTGAACGAGTCGGGGATTGCTCCCGTTCTGAAAACACCTGGTAAAAGACAGTGTATTTCTATAATTAAATTTGGAGAAGCATTTTTATAGAATTCGACAGGAAGCCCATCCATGCCAGGAGCTCTGTTTTTTTTTTAAGTTGACAAAATAGCTGATTGGACTTCACTCATTTCAATATCGCTGTCAAAGGGGTGGAACATATGTACGTATGTATGTAACAATATTTGAGACAAATGCTATTTGTGTCGTTGATGTTGGAGTGAGTAGGTTTTGGAAGCGCGTTTCAAATTCAAACGCAGTTAAATCAGTTTTTGTGTTAATCTTGTTACCACGAATTATTTTAGAAAGTCTTCACCAATCGCTAGTATCCATGACTGCTTCAAGTCGACTTGTGATGTTAGAGTAGTATTCATGTTGCTTCGAAAAACAGAACGCTTTGTATTTTTTTTTTTTTTGAATACATTTTTTCTAGCGAAGTGACCAAACCATGGTTTCTTCGGCTCGAAATTCAAAATGGGTCTATTAACCGAAAAAATCTTCATATAATTTTACAAATTTGGGTGATGAACTAGAAAGCTATGGCTTTCTTATTACAATCACAGAAAAACTGAATACATAAAAAATAAAGTAACAATTTTCAGAAACCAATTAACAAAAATAAATTAACAGAACGGTAACTATTTAAATAAATGAAAATAAATAAATGAAAGTACATTATGTTAATTGGAACAAAAAAATATAATTCTTAAAGTCAAAATAAATAAACTGTTATGTAGAGATAAATAAATAAATTAATAAATATAAGTCTCCCTGGAAAAGTCTTCGCTTAGGTGCTAGAAACGTTCCAGAGCTGTGGTTGAGAACAGTTTGGGGGATGTGCAGTGAGGTTTTCGTCCCGGTAGAAGCACAACCGAACAGTTATTCACTCTCAGAATGGTTCTTGAGAAGGCCTGGGAGTATGCCAAACCTGTCTACACTTGTTTTGTGGATTTGGAAAAGGCATATGATAGGGTTCCTCGAGGCAAACTCTGTTCTGCAGGAGTATGGGATTGATGGTTCCCTGTTAAGAGCGATTCAGTCTTTATATAAAAACTGTAGAAGCTGTGCTCGGATAAACGGTGTTAAGTCAATGCCTTTCACTGTGGTCTTTGGACTCCGCCAGGGGTGTGTTTTGCCACCTATCCTCTTCAATGTATATATGGATTGGATGTTACAGCGCAGCCGTGGCGTTAATGAATAGAGCAAATAGCAGTGCACTGAGAAGACACCCCTGCTTAACACCAATATCTGTTTTGAACCAGTGTTAAAGATTCGATCAATCCTAGACAGGCGCTTTTGTTTCGGAGTACATTTCTCTTATAACGCAGAGAAACTTTGTCGATAGGCCGACTTGCGAGAGCTTGTACAATAGCGCACTTCTGTTTACCAGGTCAAAAGTCGCTTTAAACTCCACAAAGAAAGTGTAAACCTTTTTATTCCTGGGCTGGAAAGATCTTATTATGGAAGAAAGAGAGAAAATGTGATCCACCTTCGAATAATTTCTTCTTTAACATGCTTGAAGGTCAGTAAGTATGCTGTTTTCATTAACTCAGCTTTTAAGTCTGGCCAGAACGCAGAATATTTTTGCTATAGCATTCATAAATGAAATTCTTCGGTAGTTTTCAACACTTTCCAGTGCACCCTTCCTGTGTATGGGAAAATTGCCGACTTTTTGAAGGAAGTTGGGACATCCGCACTTGAGAGGATTTTATTATACAATAACTTCAGCTTATTTATGAGAACTAACGGTGCATTTTTGAAGAACTGGTACGGTATACCGTCTTCACCTGGTGCTTTTTTATTCTTGGCTTTAAGAAGAACAGTTTGAAGTATACCGGCTTTTTCGTGCATTATAAGAGATGAATAATCACGGGGCAACATCATTGTAAAGACTTTATTTTGAGAAATTAGAATTTTTTTGATGTGCGTTTTGGTAAAATGTCCCCATGCTGGTGAACCATAATCTATATATTAATACGTGAGCATAAAACTTATCGTACGTTTTTTAGTATTTATTATAAAAGGTGGTGGATGAATCTTATATCATTGGAAAGATGCTGTGCGATAGATGTGCAGAAAAATAAAATCATATGCATATGTTACCATTAAGTCAGGTAAAATTAGGTGAATACACACATGATTTTCCCAAACAAAACGCCTTAACCAATTATATGAAAGCATTTTGATCACGTTCCTGGCTGTATGAGCTTAGATCCCTTTGCCTTTTTTGCACAAGAGAATATATATATATACAAAAAGAGTTGTGCAAACAAATACATAGCGTTGTTTCTCTCGCTGTTTGTTTATTTATTCTCGGTCGAATTTCGACCACACGCAATACTAGTATGTCTAGTACCTTGAAAAATAACTTTAAAGATAATGATCTTGTTTTGTTTACTCAGTAATGACCTTCGATTAACAAGTGGGTAAAGCCTTTTAATAGCCAGATTCATTTTATTTAGAGTGTTTTTAGTATGTTCACTGAAGGTTAATTTTTTATCAAATACACTCCAAGGTACTTAACTGAATCCATCCAGGGTATCTCGCAATTGTTAATTCAAATGCAATTAGATGCAAAGAAATAAATCTTTCTTTTTCCTGAAATAAAGATAGTTTGGCTCTTATCAATATTAATCTCTACCTTCCAATGCTTCTAATAGTCAAATATAGTATTTAGTCATTTTTGAGGTTCTCTTCGCTCAAAGAATCATATTCATCTGAGGTATTAACTGTGGTGGCATCTGCATACATAGCGATTTTGCAGTAAGATGTGAAAACGTTCAACAAGGTTGAAGCTAAAGCCTCATTTGCATTTATTACTTTAGATGTTCATTTCGGAGGAATCATCCTGACAAGTGATAAGTGTAGATTGTCTTTTATTGCGTTCTGTACACTTAAGAAAAACGATGAAACATATTGATCCCCGAACAAATTTTAACGAAAGAGTCGTTCACCGTGCCGATGATTCATCCAGAGTTAAGGCACAGTGAAAAATGTAAACGGACGGTCCGTTCATTTAAGCCCTATTCACTATTTAGTTCACACCCGAATCTCTGTCGTAATGCAAAAATTGTTGTTGTTATTGTATTGGACTATTTTCGCGGCCGTTATTTCATACAATGTCATTCAAGTGGCAAGACAAGCATATAAGTAGTGACAATGTGCATGAGAAGTGAAACCATAGAACTGGATGAAAATATATAAACAAGGATGATTGTTCTGGATGATTTCGCTCTGAGTGATTCGCTTTGGATATACATCAAAAGTGAAACAATGAAAATCCGGCTTAAGACAGATCCCTGGAATTTTTTCGAGGAGAATAAGTTTCTTTTATTGATACCAAAGAAGTTCCTTGACTTAAACAACTTTGTATGAGTTTGCTTAAATATTTCGGATAATCAAACTTTAAAAGCTTGTATATAAGCCCTTCGTGCCAGACCAAATCGAGAGTTTTTTTTTTGATGTCAGGTAGAACCAAGCCTGTCGATTTTTTGTCGCAACAGTTCGACCTTACGTCCCTACAGATAGAGGTACTGTGATTGTGACTAAATCCAAATTGATACGGCGGTTAAATATTTTTTCCTTGTAAATATGATTGCAACTTCATTTTTAGAACCTTTTCAAAAATGTTGCTACTACAATTAAGTAGAATAAATAAATAAAGTAGGGGAAGACAAATTTCCGCTTCCTTGAATAAAGATTGAGCCAACAGCAGGTGTAAACGTTTTTATTAAATTAAGCACGCATTTATTGTGAATGTAGAACTTTATTGATTAATGAAGATCGGTCCATGGCAATAATGAATGGAACACAACATCGTTCATGTGACCACTACGGCTTCTGTTGCAATCGTCCATCCGAAGGTCAAAATTATCGATGACAGACTAAAATGGTCAATGGCTGTAATTTCAGTTTGGATGTTATGTTTGAAATCCTGAATTGTCGCTGGGTTATTGGCATAGACCTTACTCTTTAAATAACCCCACAGAAAGAAGCCTAAAGATGTAAAATCAAATCAAATGAAGATCAACTTTTAAAATTCGATGTAAAGTGCCATAAGTGAGGCCCAATTGTTGATTTCGGCGGCGAATTGAGGTGCCCGGCTGGTTTTGAACACTTTCGCTCACTGTGGTGATATTTTGGCGTGTACGTGCTGGCTGAGCTTACTGATATGGAGTTTGACCCGATACCGAACCAGTTTCTTCAAAACGCTTTACCATTGCACGAATTCCGGACTCACTAGAGCGATTATGTTGACCGAAAAATGCATGAATTTTACGAAATGTTACTTTTACAGATCGCGCATATTCGTAGTAAGATTAAATTATAAAAATGCATTGTTGCGTAGTAAACGACTCCACGACTAAAGTGGCCAAAGATTGTACCTGACATCTGTTAAAAATATTAACCACAATGAATTCAGTAAATGACAGTAATTGACAGCCAATATCCATACCATCTGTTGACTCACCCTTTAGACGTATTTTATTTTCGACATTTTAAATGGCCCCGCGGCTCGCTGGGTGGCGCGCATCCGAGAGGTCCAATATTCGATGACTCTGGCGCATAGATCAGGCTGAGTTTGAGCATGGCCCGGGTTATGTTGACTTTAAGGGCATTGGTCATTTGCGGCTTCTTGGCATAGACCTGCAACTTAGGGAAACCCCAGAAGAAAAAGTCTAATGGGGTCAGATCGCACGATTTCGAAGGCCAGTTCACGTCGCCTCTGCGTGAGATAACCATGCCACAAAATCGCTCATGCAGCGCCCTCTTCTTGGCACCATATGTCGTTCACATCCATATCATGCAATTTGGACCAAAAGAAATGGGTTATCGATTGATAACGCTCTCCGTTGATGATGATGGCAATGCCACTGTCGTTTTCGAAGAAGTACGGGCCGATGATGCCGCCGGCCCACAATCCACACCAAACAGTGACTTTCTGCGGATGCATTGCCACTTGGTGCACTTTGTGTGGATTGGCATCGTCCCAAATGTGACAATTTTGCTTGTTGACGTACCCGTACATCCAAAAATAGGCTTCGTCGCTGAAGATGATTTTTTTGCTGAAATCAAGGTCCGTTTCCAACTGCTCCAGAACAATGTCAGCAAGCACACGGCGTTGTCTATTTTTTGTTTTCCTTCAGCTCCTGGGTCAGTTGGATTTTGTACGGATGTAGACCTAAGTCCTGATGCAAAATTCGCCAAGTTGATGTCTGCGAAAGGCCGAGTTCTTGTGCGCGGCGCGGAATTGACTGCCTCTGATTCTCCTGCACACTCTCACGGACAGCGGCGATGTTTTCGACAGATCTTGCATTTGGTTGACGTACAAGTATTGATTGATTGTTCACTAAACCGGTACACTCGAATTTGGCAACCAAACGTTGAAAAGTAGACTGGGAAGGACGACCATGTAAACCGTAAAATGGGCGCAATGCGCGCATCTTTACCACAACAGAAGAGCGATTTTGATAATAATGTTGTCGAGCAATACGTGGAAATGGTATTGCTCGACGCTGTAACTTCCACGGTGATTTGTCTTTATCGTCTGAAAAATAAAAAAATAAGAAAATTAACAACAGATAAAACAACATGGATGAACTGTCAAAATCGGCTCGTCCCTATTGGAAAACCCTTTATCTGCAATTACATTTTTTTTTAAAGATTTGTAGATTTGTCTACACACCTTTGTCGATTTGTTATAAAAGAAGTAATAATCGTAGTTAATTACAATGGTTTTTAAAAATTTATTTGTGGTTTTCTGGCGATAACCCATTTCCAGATGCATCAACTCTTTTCGACAGATATCAATCTTTTTTAGCAATAACGTCGTCATCGATTTTCAATACACAATTTTAATGCAAACAAAATTTAAGTTGTCAATTTTAATTATTTTGTTTTTATCGACCCGCAACCTTGCACAACGTTGGTAGGATAGAAACAATTTTAATTTCATTTTTTTTGTTTAATTTGTCAACTTGTCAAATCAGAAGATCAAATTTCACTCAAATAATAAAACGTCAATCCGATGATTAATGCTTCCCATTTTTACTTCCTTATGGTCAATTAACTTGAAAAATTCTATGAAAACCAAGGAGATAAAATAACACAAAAAAGGAAGAACATCTCGAATCAATCATTGAAAAGAAGTAGTGATTTGCTATTTTTGTATCTTTTTTATTTCTATATCATATTACTAAAGTTTTTCCCTTTCAAAGGAATATTCAAAAAGGGAGGACATGAAAGATGTTTCAATATAATTACTTTATCATTTTGAAGTGAAAATGTCAAACGTCATGACAGGGACTTAATCTTATCAGTCATTACCTTAGGGACTTTAAAGTTGTCATGGAATGGGATATATTCTTGAGTAGATTATAACGAATCACGATGTTAGTATCTACTATAAGGACTTGAAAAAAACTTTCTAAAGTTTTGTGCTTTATGAAACTGAAAATAAATGCAAAACAAAATACACGAGCTTATTAGGTGAAAACACTACCTAAAGATACTGACATGCGGGCATAACATACAGTGGCTAAGCATACATATAAGGTATTGCTATATTTCAAAAGAGTACTAAAATAAAAAAAAATTCTAACAAATTGATTCTTAATATAGGTACTATAAAAGTAAAGACGGTTTTCCTTTTGAACACGATTTCTGCAAAATTTCTAAACGTAAGTACTTGAAATTTCGCACAGTTATTCCTTATAATGCCTAGATGCGAGGACCGAAAGGATTTTCCGAAATTCAAAGTCTTAGTAGCAAAAAGGGGGTTGAGATCGAATTTTCCGACACTAAAAATTGATTACATAACACTAGTTCAGTAATGGCTCATTGGATTTAAAAAATTAACAAATAAGTGAATTACTTCAACTCGTCGCTGATTGATTTAAGATATAAATCATCCTTCTGCGTTTTCCTGAAGCTGAGCAATGCAAAAAAAAAAAATGAATCGAATCATCGCCCACAATTTACCTCAGTTCAGACCACTGCCAGCAGTCATGTAGCAGTGACTATCGTTGCAATAGTGTGTGTTTGAGTATATTGGCCATTGTAACATGATTATGTTTTGAACTTTATTGTGTGATCTCTTTTAGAGATCATTATCGGTGCTAAATCAAAGACATTTTAAAAATTTGTATTAATTAAGATGTGCATATGCTATCAAAACTTCATACAATTAAGAGGTTTTGCAATATGTATATGCACTTTCAAAACACGCAAGTAAATCCAGGATCACCTGGTTTATTATAAAAGCAAAATATAGGAAGTGGAAATAACAGCAATAGATCTCTTGTCCTCACTTTAAAATTTTCTAGAGGCAGGAAGAATACATACACACTTACATGCATTTTTAACCTTCCTATACCCGCGCATTGGTCTGTGAGACCGTCAAATTACTTTTTCGCAAATATTTTAGTAACGGTCCAATTTAATGCAGTGTACTTTATAGCAGCTTCGCAATTTGTTTCATCCCTTATTTTAGTGTGGTTTAAGTTTTTGTGCGGCGAGCACTTGTAGTGGTTTCAGGCGTTATTCAGTCTGTGAGACCGGCGCGGGTATACACGTACCTAACAAATTTGAGCAGATATTTTTTTTTTTTATGCATATATTTATGCGTTTGTATGTAAGTTAGATGGACCAGAATCTTCAGTAACGGTTAATAATACTAAAATTGGTCGCTGTAGTTATTGTTCGTCCAAATAAACCGAAAGACACGATACAATTGTGTTTCTTGCAAGACTTATTTTTGTTTGGAACATGCAATAATGGTTTGTCCCGACTGCCACGAAAAAACCTCTGGTGGTGAATGTTAATTTTTTTTATTGTTCCTTTACATTTTAGCTTTAAGCTTATGAAGTTTTTGTTTTTGTTTTTTTAAAGAGAAAACTTTTTTTTTCAAGTTTTTGTACCCTATATGAAAAAGTACATTTTTAAGAGGCTTAATATAAAGACTGCCATTTATTTGTTAAATACAATAACTAATATAAACTTATTTTATTTCGTTAACAATATATCACCCTACTGACTAAAATAAATTTCATAGAAATATTCGGAGTAGAACAGAAACTACGGGCTCTTGAGTATCGGTCCCAGAGACCGTGCGCGGGTATACGTGTTATTTTTTTTGACGCGGGTATAGGAAGGTTAATGGCCCGCTAATCCTTCATGAGGGTCGCGGGGGTAGGACGCTCAGGTGGACTCTCCATCCTTCTCGATCCTCCGCCATTGACTCCAACTCATCAGGAGGAATCCCTAGACGGCTCCAGGAAAGTTATCGCACTTGGTCCAACCATCTATTTCTAGGCCTACCGCGGGGTCGCCTACCTGATGCCACGGCCACCATGGCACGTCTTGGAAGCCGGTCCGGGGGCATACGCAATACGTGACCAAACCATCGAAGCATAGATCGTTCCGTTCGGAGAAGTAGCTGCTCAACATTGAGCGCCTCACGTACTCTGGTGTTTCGCACTCGATCCCTACGAGTTATTCCAGCAACACCGCGAAAGAATCTTATTTCGGCAGCTTGTATCAGCGATCTTCTTCTTTCGGTCACTACCCAAATTTCATGACCATAGGTGAGAGTTGGAACATACACCGAGTTAAAGCCGGTAGCTTAGCTTGAACACTAAGTTCGGCCTTCCTTACAACAGATTGACCAAGCTTTCTCAAAATTGATCCAGCCTGACCAATTCTATAGTATTAAGAGGTGTAGACAGACAAGTGTAGACAGGTTTAGCATACTCCCAGACCTTCTCAAGAACCATTCTGAGAGTGAATAACTGGCCGGTTGTGCTTCTACCGGGGCGAAACCCGCACTGCTCATCCTCCAAACTGTCCTCAACCACAGCTCTGGAACGCGTTTCTAGCACCTTAGCGAAGACTTTTCCAGGTAGACTTAAAAGGGATATACCTCCATAGTTGGCGCAATCTCAGCGCAGGAAGAATAACCGAGAAAATAAATACTTTGTGTGTCGTGCTCTTGGTTCGTTTCAGTTTTTCATTTTTGGAGTTCAGCTTCCGCGACTTGAGGTATTTAGCCATACCAGTCTAGTTTAGATTACGACTTTCGTTGCCATTCACAGGACAGGTGATTCTACAAATTGTATCTTTGCATTTGTTCTTTCTATCTTGACTAAATTGAAGTCCTTAAAGTTGTTAGCTACTCGTATTGTTTGGTTAAATCCATCCCCTCATCTAACTATATCTTATATTATATATTCTATATAACTATTCTGTTTAGAATCCTTTTCTTCTTTTTTTCGCACCACTTGGGGCTTCACGTAAAACATAAATAAATTTTTAAAATAGCACTGAAGATGCAAAATTGTAATAATAATATCTAAAAATATAATACGAATAATATTACAACTAAACATGTTAATTATTATCTTCTTTTTTTTCCTATTTCGGCGAGGTTATGATCTTGAAACAAAAGATCATAACCCTTCCACTTCACTGTATTTCTACTGATCCGCCAGTGGGGTTCGCCTAATTGAACTCAGAAAATATCGGCAGGCCTCCCGATTTTGGATCACCTGGTTACTGAGGCCAATCAAATGCTGGAATGGAATCGGCTAAGGTGATAGGTGATAGTGTGATTTCTGATAATTAAAAGCGATCAGAAAAATTGGTTGCTCTGCATATAGTGATCAGCAACAAATTTCGAGGAGTTGCCAGCAATTGACTTCTCAAAACGTCAAAACACTGTCATTGTTCATTGTCGTGCCTAAACTATAGTAAAGAAATTTAATTTTTATTTCATTTATTCAGGTGTATTGCATTTTTTGCAGAAAAACTTTTTGGTGGTTAGGGAGCTTTATATGCTGGGGACAGCATTTTAGCTGCACTGTTTTCATTACTTGAGCCATGATTTCAGATATTCCATGAGGTTTAAAGTTCAGACCAGCTGAAGAATGGATGAAATTGGCGAAGACCTTATTCCAGCTAGCAATTCAAATGCACCCAAAACATACTTGCTTGTTTTGAATGTCGGAGATTTTTTAAGAATCTAAACCACATGGTAAAAATTAGCGAAATCCTTGGTTTTTTATGCAAATTAGAAAGTATGTACACTTATATTGCATTTGGTAGCCCAAGCATATCTGATTTACAATATTTCTTAGTTGGGTTTCTTAGAAGACGCACAGTCCTTTAATTTTCTTTATCCTCCTCATCACTGCTTTGCAGTTCTCTGGACCTAATACGATCATGAAAAAATAATTCAATTGTATAAAAGTCACAAGAAAACAATCATTAAAATGTGATTATCACAACAACTATCACCTTAGCCAATTCCACCCCTAGTGTCGTTGCATTTGTATGATCCTCGTATAAGGCATACCTCTCCTGCCTTGCTATGTCTTTGGAACGTTCTTTGATATTGCCTTTTTAACAGGGTTCAAATTATCTCTTCTTTGAACGTGGCAATACATGCTGAGCCGGTCGCACTCTGTCTTTCGTAAGATGGTTTCTTTGGCATGAAGGCTTCCACGGATCTTCGAACTTCTTATTCGATCAAGCTTTGTCACTCCTGCTCTCATGCAAAGCATTTTCAACTTAGCTACCGCTAATTTATTCTCATATTCTTTCTACATCGTCCAATATTGTGAACTGTATGTGAGCGCTGGATGCACAACTGCGGCTTAGAGCCATCCTAGGTACCATTTTTCTGTCACAGAAGATAGCGAAGTTATTGATTATATTATTCACTATGTTTTGAAAAAAATTGATAAACGTACCGGGCCATTCAGAGAAGAACATTTTTCAAAATTAGCAATTGTGTGAATTTTTGCTTTGGAAATTGATTTCATATTGTTGGCAGCCGTACCTATGTATATTACCTTTTTTCGTTATTTAGTATAATTTGCGCAGCTGGTGATGAATGAGTGCATACACCAACTCATCCCTAACATTTGGTCAGACGAGTGTATGCCTAATGGATGGAATCTCAGCATCGTTTGCCCGATCCACAAGAAAGGAGACCTCCTCAACTGCGCCAATTATAGAGGCATTAGTCTCCTCAACATTGCATATGAGATCTTTTCTGCGATATTGTGTATACGTTTGAAACCCTTTATCAACAGCCTTATTGGCACCCCAGGAAAATCCACCATAAATCAAATCTCCACACTTCGTCAGATTTTGCAGAAAACCCAAAAAGTCCAAATCGATACTCACCACATCTTTATGGATATCAAGGCCGCCTATGACAGCATCTATAAAGAAGAGCCTTATTGAGCCATGCCTAGTTTTGACATCCCTGCCAAACTTGTCCGTCAATGCAGGATGACGATGGAGAACGCTCGCTGCTCCGTCAAGATCGGTAATGACCTCACCGAGACCTTTGATGTCAAAAAAGGTTTTAGTCAAAGTGACGCGATGTCATGTGACTTCTTTAATATTGTACTTGAACGGATTGTGCGGAATTCACAAGTGAAAGTACTTGCCTCGTGGTCTGAAGCATTCTTAAAGCGGATTCCATCTTAGTAGACACTGTAGGGGGGGCGCCGTGGCGTAAGTGATTAGTGTGTAGGATCACTACGCATGAGGTTCCAAGTTCGAATCCCAGAAAACACCAAAAAGTTTTTTCACGGTCCCACCTCTCGCGAGCGTCTGACAAACATCCGAGAGTATTGTTGTCACGAAAAAGCTTCTCAAATCGCCGTTCGGATTCGGCATTAAACTGTAGGTCTCTTCCATTCGTGTGAAAAATATAACGCACACAACATGAGTGGTTGCGAGAAGCTAGGCCCTGGCACTTTAAAGAGCTGTTGCGCCAAATATTTATTTTTATTTTTTAGGTACTGTAGGATTACAGCCAATTTGTGTAAATATTTGCTGTACTTTGAAGACATTATAGTCAGATTTATTGTATTGCATTTCGCTATGCATTTTTCTAAGGACAGTGACACCTTTTCAACTTCTTAGTAAGCATATGATCTACTACTACTTACAAGAATGCCATACCTTGATTAATATTCAACTAATGTGTAATATACTTGACTCGTGGGCTGTGGACTTGCAACACTGAATAGTCAAAACGTCACAACAAAAGTTGTTGCACTTTCAGCCTCTAGCCATATACATATGGTATATGATGCCTATGTGACTAGTTTGCCAATAGGGGTGATAGTTTATTACAGGTACCCATCAGTAAATTTTCATTTCTCAACAGATGTCATCGGTAAGTTTTGCCAAGTTATAATGGTAATCTACACAAACGCTGTTTTCTTGAGAGTTTTATTGCACTCACTTTTTAAATCTAAAAACAAACTCTATATACTCGCTTTTAATTAACTTTCTGAGTAGAAAAATCGGAACTTTAGGTGGCGCTGAATTTTATCGATGGCAACAAACTTTGAGAGACAAGAGGCGGAAAAAGTACATTCAAAGAAAATATTTTGTTTTGTGAAAGTGATTGTCACACCTAGGTAATTTAACCGATGGAAAAAAAAACTTTGATGAACAAAGCCATCTATGACTGAGATTGAGATTGAAATCAATTCGTTGTACTCACTCCCTATAGCTACTTTTATTTATTGATTATGCTATTCCTCGATAAAACGTTCAAAAGCAATTTTCATAAAAAGCTATATTTTGTGTTTTTTATTTTTTTAATTTTTAATTCATACCTTCATTATGCATCAACAGAGCGAAATATAATCCTCAATGCAACCGCTTGCTATTTGAACTCACCCATATCGTAATTTATAATAAAAGTGTGAAATTAATTAACTCATTCAACCTACCATCAACCAGGTCATGACAGGTGTATTATTATTTTATTCCCTTTCCAATACAAAACCGAATGCCATACTTCACGGCGTTGGTAGTAAATAATTAAACCACTAGTAGTTCCACAAACGCATTGTCCTTTAATATCGCTCTCCATTCCATGGAATACCCCACTACATTCATCTGTTAATATCTTAATTAAAAAAATACCCTGTGTCCACGAGACCACCGCCATTATCGACATAATAAAAAATAACCATAATTAGAAATACGCACGAGGTGTATATTAAGTTCAAGGAAAATTCGAAAAGAAGAAAGTTTTCAGGAACTCTATTCAAACTCAAGTCCATTACATTCATTCGACCCCCTACCTACATACTCTATACCGCACTGTAAGACGACTGCACAAGTAAAATACGACGAAAAGAAAAAGCGAAAATTCAGGACAATGCAACGCCATAATAGAATTGCAATGACGAAGGACAAAAATTGCTCCACTTAGATAGCATATGCGTTTTCTGCGGTTATACTATGTTGAGCTCAATGTTATGCCCTATTTTCATCTATTTTTTCATTTCGCTTAAGTACACACAATCGTTTACATAGACAACCAACCCCATGTCCTTTGAAAAAAAGGAAATATGTAGGAGAGGAAGGTAGAAGAAAACTTCTGTTGGAAATTTATTGTCCTCGACAAAGAAATTGAGAACAAATATCGAGAATCGAAAGTTTTTATTTTAAATAGGTACATGGCTTAGAAGGATGTCCTGCGGCGAAGGTATGGTGCAGCCCCATCCACTGTTTGTGTTTGCCTGGTTCGATTGATTTAGGGATATTCGATTTTTTTATTCGCTCTTGCTTAGAAAAACTTTGGATATGAATATATTTCAGTTGATGCATGTGAGATATTTATACAATGGAGAAACCTTGTCCTCTTGAATGCATATTTTATGATCGCTTGAAGTGACTTCACTACTGGGATTAATATCTCGAAGGAATGTTGTTATCCAAGTAAGCTTGTAGAATGCATTCTTCTCGAAAATGGAGCATTGTTTGAGTTCGCCCAAATAACCAGCACATGCATATACGTACGAACTTATATTGTACTTAAGATACCGATACGTACTATAAAATTATCAAAAATGTGATGTTTCGGAAACAATACAAAGCAGACGAAGAGGTGAACATGTTCTGGAAATATATGGTTGGGAGAATGTGGTATGAATGTATTTTCTGTGAGGAGGTGTAGAAAATGTTTAAAAATATTCATATTCATATCGTTTCATATATTTGAAAGGATTTGGCTTGTTAAATGCGAAATATGCATTTTTTTGTTTTCCTAAGGGGTGGTGGAAAACGCTGCTGCTCACCGAAAACATTCCTGCTTGGTTTTAAGTAGTGTGAGACTCACTAAAAAACCACCTTTAACCCTTTTTCTTTTCTATTTGACACGATACACTCCGGAACCGCTTATGCATTACTTCGGAGTGGTCGAAATATAGGACTAATGAAAATGAACATATTGTAATCCAATGTAAGACGTGGTAAAAACTTGGCAAGGTCAGAAAATGCAGTGCTCTGCAAAAAAGATTTTTCGAATTCCGATTTTGAAAATACAGTCGGGTTGTTAAATATTCCAGGAAATTCCCTTTGGTTTCAATAAATAAAAAAACAAATATTTGGCGCAACAGCTCTTTAAGTGCCAGGGCTCGCAACCACTCATGTTGTGGCCGTTATATTTTTCACACGAATGGAAATGACCTACAGTGCCGTATCCGAAGGGCAATTTATTTTGAGAAGCTTTTTCGAGACAACAATATTCTGGGATGTTTGTCAAACGCTCGCGAGAGGTGGGTCCGTGAAAAAACTTTTTTGGTGTTTTCTGAGCTTCGAACATGGAACCTCACGCACAGTGATCCGACACACCAACCACATACGCCACGGTGCCCTCTGGCCTAATTAAAATTGAATTCTTATTTCTGTGGTTTTAGATAGACAATCGGTTTTGAAAATGCATACAATAATTTATTTAAAATTCACCATTCGATTGGGATAACTAGCTCACAACTGTATCTCGTTGACTACCTATATTGTACCATCGCCACGGCCGGCCGGTGAAGTGATGGTGAGTATAGTCTAGAGAAACAGCAGCCCCGCATAATTTTCGAAAATACTTCAGAGATAAATACACATACCATATGAGTGAGCTAGTGCAAGAGTGAACCAAGTCCAGTCTAAAAGAGTGTGGATGTGAAAGTGTTGTGGATGACGGTTTGCAGCCGTTTTTTGGTATACCTCAACAGCGACATCGTGTCGTCTTATTTTGCCTGCGTAACTGGTCGTCTTTGGTTGTAGAACGGTTTACGTTCAAAATTACAAGCGAGATTAACCTGTCCCGGGTGGTCTTTTTTGCCGCCTTAACCGCCATTGTTTCATTGACAGGCTAAAGAGAAATGTCACAACAACACTAGGATGCCACAACAGACGTTAAAAAATACCTCAAGATAATGATAAGCAGATTTGCGATAGGTTGAACTTAGTGAATACCTTGCGCGAGCTGCATCGACGTATTCGAATCACAGGTCGGTAAGGAATTTCCAATGTTGGTCAGGACATTGGAATAGAGATGGTGGCGGAGGACCCCTTAATGGGCCAACGGCAGCGCTCATACTCCCGTAGTGGACTACTGGCACCAGTGTACCCGGCCCCTCGTCCTAGGGGAATAATTAAGGAACTGGCCCTCCAGGTTGGGGGTTGCACCATCGGGATAACTTCCCTACCACGTAAAAAATGTATGATTCCGGCACAACCAAAACCCTCGGATATGGATGACTCAACTAATGACGACCCCAGCAAACGAAATAAGGTTAACGACCTTCGGATCTGTACGTGGAATGTTCTGTCCCTTTACAGACCACATGCAGCCGAACAACTAGCAGAGGCCCTAGACTGCTATAAAGCAGATATTACCACCATCCAGGAAGTGCGTTGGGATGGGCCGGGCAAAAAGAGGATGAAAAACTGTGACATCTGATTGCAACAGGCAACGCTTTTTCGGATGCAGATTTGTCATACGCGGCAGACTTAGGCAAGTAGTCTTAAGCTCCGACACGAAAAAAACAAAAACAAATATATGGCGAAACAGCGCTTTAAAGTGTCAGGGCCTAGCTTCTCGCAACCACTCATGTTGTGTGCGTTATATTTTTCACACGAATGGAAGGGACCTACAGTTTAATGCCGAGTCCGAACGGCGATTTGAGAAGCTTTTTCGTGACAACAATACTCTCGGATGTTTGTCAGACTCTTGCGACACGTAAGCGAGCATATTATGACTATCCGGATCAAGGCTAAATTCGCTAACATAAGCCTAATATGTTCATGCCCCCACGGAAGAAAAAGACCCTGCCACCAAAGAATGTTTCTACAAGATCCTCGACAAAACATACGAGCAATGTCCTAAATACGACGTTAAAATCGTATTGGGCGATTTTAACGTCAAAATAGGAAAGGAGGACGTCTTTGGTTGGGCAGTCGGTAAGCATAGCCTACATGACACCACGTCTGATAACGGACTAAAGCTAATTGATTTCGCTGTGGAGCGAAATGTCACCATAGCAAGCACATGGTTTCCTTATCTCGAAATTCATAAGCAGACATGGCGGTCCAATGATCATGTAACGATCAACCAAATTGATCATATTGCGACCGTCGCAAGGCTTGCCTCCAGTATTCTGCATGTCCGGACCTTCCGAGCGGCCAACATAGACTCGGATCATTACCCTGTTGTAGCCAAGGTACGAATGCGGATATCCCAATCTCAGCAACAAAGAAGAATCACTGTGAGAAAATTTAACGTCGAAAAGTTACAATCGCAAGAGACCGCTAGACTCTTCGCTGAACGCGTATCCCGAGATCTCTCAATCACCCCTATGCCACCAGCATCAAGTACCGAAGACCAGTGTGAACGCTGCCAACATGACATCAGGAACGGCGCGACTGGTTTGACGAAGAATGCCGGCGAGTGCATGCAGCAAAACCAGAGGCATACAAAGCGGCGGCGCTGAACGTCGAAAAACATCGGCTTCTCCAAAAGAAGAAGAAAGAGCATGAGAAGCGCGCGTTTGAGAATATCGAGAGTTTATACTCCAGGATCAATGTACGGAAGTTTTACTAAAAGGTAAAAAGAACGTGTCAGACAAGCAATACCCGTACAGAAACCTGCAGAGATGAAAATGGAATCCTTGTAGTAGAATCATAGTCGGTGCTGAGAATATGGAAAAACTACTTCTGCAGACTGTATAACGGCGACGAAGACCAACATCCCGCTGTCAGACAGAATGAACCATTCAACATGGACGATGATAGTCAAAATTTCCGTCCACCTGACCAAAACGAAGTGAGCATAGCAATATCCAAGCTAAAATCCAACAATGCTGCTGGACCCGACGGCTTACCGGCCGAACTTTTCAAGGCAGCTGGGGATGAATTGGTAGAGTGCATACACCAACTCATCTCTAAGATTTGGTCAGACGAGTGTATGCCTAATGAATGGAATCTCAGCATCGTTTGCCCGATCCACAAGAAAGGAGACACCCTCAACTGCGCTAATTATAGGGGCATCAGTCTCCTCAACATCGCGTACAAAATCTTTTCTGCGATATTGTGTGAATGCCTGAAACCTTTTATCAACAGACTGATTGGACCCTATCAGTGCGGTTTCAGGCCAGGAAAGTCCACCATCGATCAAATCTTCACACTTCGGCAGATCCTGGAGAAAACCCATGAATTCCAAATCGATACTCACCACCTCTTTATCGATTTCAAGGCCGCCTATGACAGCATCCATAGAGAAGAGCTTTATAGAGCCATGTCTAGTTTCGACATCCCTGCCAAACTTGTCCGTCTATGTAGGCTGACGATGGAGAACGTTCGCTGCTCCATCAATGTCGGTAATGACCTCACCGAGACCTTTGATGTCAAAAAAGACTTTAGACAAGGTGACGCGCTGTCATGTGACTTCTTTAATATTGTACTTAAACGGATTGTGCGGAACTCACAAGCCAACACCGGGGGCACAATCTATTACAAGTCTGTACAATTGCTTGCATACGCCGACGATATAGACATTATCGGAAGAACTCAGCGGGCTGTCACCGGTGCATTTGCAAGCATTGAGGCGGAAGCGGCCAAAATGGGTTTAGCGACAAACGAGGGCAAAACCAAGTATACGCTGTCAACAAGAAGGGAAAGTCAACACCAACGAATTGGACAAAACGTCACAGTGGGCAGCTATAACTTCGAGGTAGTAAGGGACTTTATCTACTTTGGCTCTGCTATGAACTCGAAAAACAAGATCAGCGCAGAAATCAAGCGAAGAATAACTCTTGCCAATCGCTGTTTTTTGGGCTTATAAGGCAATTCAAGCCCTATCTCAAACAACTAAGGAGACTCTGTATAAGGCCCTGATCATCCCAATCCTGCTTTACGGCGCCGAATCATGGACTTTATTAAAAGAGGATGAAAATGTCCCTGGTCGCTTCGAGAGAAAAATTCTTTGGTAGATTTTCGGTCCCGTTTGCAGCGACATCGACCAAGTCAATAAACTGCGTATTGGACCTCTGAGATGGCTAGGACATGTAAAGCGAATGGACACCAACGCTCCGGCCCGCAGAGTCTTCGAATCTAACGCGGAGGAACGACGCAGTAGAGGGGATCATCGCTGTAGGTGGCGCGCACAAGTTGAAGGGTACCTCGACCAACTTGGAGTGCGCAACTGGAGGCAATTAGCTAAAGACCGAGCTAAATGGAGAGGTTTGTTGGTTGAGGCCCAGGTTCACCCCGAACTGTAGTGCCACCTAAGTAAGTAAGTAAGATACGTGGAGACGTACGTGGTAGGTGAATTTGAATTTGGTTCACTATTGTCTCCCACTCCTTTCATAGCTAGATCCTACTCCTTCCATCTATGAGAGATCTAGTGAACTAAGGGCTTGGCTGAAAATAGCAGAGATGAGGTTTGCCCACTGTCTTCAAAATTGATGTTGTCTCGATTTAAAAAAAAAAATTGACTTATTTCGTATATCCTTTTCGTTATCCTTCACTAAATACTAAAGAACTTATCCAACTTGATGTCTGTTTAAGGAATGTGTTTTCAAATTGTTTGACATTCTTTTGCAAATTTTGCCGGTACACTTTTTCAAGGCTTAAGTTTCGAATTTATTTATCCAATTTTTCGTTTCCTCTATAAGTTTCGTGGGGCTAGTAATCTCTTTTAAACCCACTCATAGATGCTATTCCCTCGTGGGTAGTATTACGTCACAGAGTATCTCCTCGAATTTACCTTTGGCTGTTGATAAAAAATCATTGGCATAACTAGTACAGCTATAGAGTTTATGCGTTGGCTGGTTTGACGTTCAAGTACTGCCCACTATCTGCTCTTGACTTCCCAGTGTATCTTACCCTAAGGAATTAAAACGGGTTTAATTACCCGAACCAAACAGCACAAAGGACGAAATTACCTGTTATTTCCTTAAGTATATAAAAATAGATCCGACATTCTCACCATTGTACCAAAATAAAATCTGCGAAAGATTTAGTCCTTTAAATTTGCCAATCTCTTACGATTACCACCCAAGAAACTTTTACAAAAATAGAATAATTTATTTCCCCACTCCATACCGATGGTACAAACCTCCACAATATTCCAAAATAGATTCCCACAGGTTTATTTCCATTGTCACATTTTACAACGGAAGAGTGCAGGCAAAACCCAGGTATTTACTAAAAGGACTAAAATGGAGTGGTTTGTGTGCTTCTTGGATCTCTCGCACCTAAATTATTGATTAAAGGAGAGTTAATTGCGACTTTCACGACAACGACCTTCTTGAGTGTGCATGTTTGCGAAACAAATCACGAAAACTTCTCCGAATTCTCACCGTAAAGGATCATCAGAAACTTTCTTCATATCTTACCAAATCATCTGGGGTATTCGATTTCACGATTATAAATCATTTGAAAAATTCATGACGTTTTATGCAGCATACTCTCTGCCGCAAATCCTGTTAACATGGTTGATAATTCATGGAACCGGGTTGCTCTGCGGCTGCTACATCCGGTAAACGAGAGCATTCCGTCAGTTCCGGATGAGTTTTCCTTCTTCGGATACATCTGCTTGCTGGCAAATAACTCCCATTTCCACTCCGTCCGATTTTTTTCTTTTAAGTTTTTAGCTTTACCCCAAAATAATCCTTATTATTTTCTTGAAGGCAAAATCCTTTGAATTATTTATGAAGACCGCACCACCAATGAAATGATGCGATTCGATCAGCAATGAACCTAAGCAAAGGGAGCCAATTTTTCTCCTCAATTAAAATCCGCTCGCGGATATTTATTCATGAGGTATGCCGAGTTGGCGAACAATTAATATGCATCCAATCGTTGTATTTCGCGGGTCATGTCAAAATATTAATTAATTTCCTCTATCGAAAATAGAAGAGCTAAAGAATAATATTTGACAGCCGTAATAGATTTTGGCTGCCTAAAGACAGCCGAAAGCGAACAAATTGAAATGACAATCCTTTCAAGGATCCCAGCGGCAACAGAAGCAATCTTGTTCTATTTTCAGTCTCCAACTGCGCAACAAAGACGACGATGACGACGGGAGGGAGTACGAGTATACACAATCCAAGGCGTGACATTGAATTTCGGTTTCTCCGGCCTGCGGGTGGTTGGGTGCTGCTGCTGAAGAGCAAGGATAATAAAATACAATCCTACCCAAAATGTCATCTGTCGACTCATTGGAATCCCTTCCGCATACTTGCGGTTTTGGTATTTTCGTTTTCATTTTAAATTCCGTGGGCGGACAGTCGGGCAAAAAATAAATAAAAAATCCTTTGGATGGTGAGAAGGATGGACATGGAAAACTCTTTTCTTGCCAGTTGTCGTTATATGTAGTTATCTCGTAGTGCCAAAAGGGGATTCCATGTACTTTATTGAGTACATGACCAAGGCGCCCTGGAGATGATCTATCGTAAAACAATAATTCATAATTTGTAGTGCTGGTGTTATTGTTATAGAATCTGCTGTGGCATGACTGGGGCTGCAATAAATGTCGAAATCTCGAAATTACATTCCAAAGGACTTGCTGTTTTTATTGTAATTCAAAACGAATAAGGAGTGTCGTAATGCAGTAGGAGGAGATTTACTTTCCCTTGATATATAGGGCAGTGTAAGCGTAGCTAAACGAAATTGAGTGATGTCGATTTTCTTGGCTCGAGAAATGCTAGAAGGAATAGTAGCTATTCGTTTGGTATACTTATACATCAGCAGGTATTATCGATTGCTTGATATCAGGTGACTTAAAATTTGTAAACTGCTACAAGGTCCTGTACAGTAAATAGGTCGTGGGTGGTGAATATATGAGCCTATGTATTTGAGGTTATGAAAACGAGGTTGGTGGGTGAATATTATGAATGTAAATTAGTTCTTCAAATTCAGTTCTTCTTCTTGCCCTCTAAGGCCAACAACGGCCACTTAACATACCTGCATAGGTGGCAAGGCACATAAACTGTTTGACGACTGCAGTTGACAGGATATCAAGTACAGAGAATACAACGCAATTAAATCCTCTTAATAGTCTAGGAACTTAAGGCATCTAAAATGTTAGTGAACCACCTTGTTTGGAGCAAAAAGTTTCAGCTCTTTCGAGCTTTTCTGCGCTGCGATTGCTGAGTACTACTCACTCGTCTCTCCTAGTGGGTGTGGTGTTTTATGAAATACCCGCCCTAGGTATCTAAAGATTATTGCCCTATTCTCTGATTAAGCTTTTCATTGAGGATACTATTCGGCGAAAAAGTCTTAAGATAATTCGGGGATTTTTTTTTATATTTAAAATTGAGTAAAATGAGTTGCATGTGAGAAATGGCCAAAATCTTTAGAGTGAATAAGAGTACATTCAATGCCACTGTATTCATATCTTAAAAGTAATATCATTCAAATTCGTTTTCAGGAGGTGATCCGAGAGACCCCATTTGGGATGTCTTCCACATAAAATGCGCTACGTTTCAGCATGGCTTGAATTGCGTTGTTCTTCAAGTCGTGCATGCAGCGTTTTTCAAGCCGAAATCACGGCAGTTCACAAAGCCGCTGACTGGCTAGCGACTAGCACACTATCAACACCTGATATTGTAATTAACGTCGACAGTCAGGCAGCCATCAAATCCCTCGCATCCAGCACTACGAGATCTAAGGCAGTGAAAGACTGTCGCATATCTCTTAACGAGATAGCTGGCCAGTACAACCTCACCCTTTGCTGGGTACCAGGTCACTGTGACATACCGGGGATTGTGCAGCCGACGAACTAGCACGACAAGGCTCCTCTGGTACAGATAGCATAAGCATTATCGACATCGAAGCGCCAGCGTCGTATGTTAAGTACCTTATTAAAATTGACGCCGAGAAAGTAGCCAATCATCGATGGCAACATCTAGACCAATGTCATACCGCCAGACAGCTCTGGCCGACATTCAATAAATCCCGGTCCATTAGACTCTTGAAGCATAAGAGAGGAACCCTCTCAAAAATAACAAATGTCCTCATTGAACACTGTGTCATAGGAAGACATGCCCAAAGATTAGGTATCCCTCATAATGACTTCTGCAGAAGCTGCAGAGATGAAGAGGAAGAAGAGACCATCAGTCATCCCCTGTGCGCCTGTCCTGCGCTCGCCAACATCAGGAAGGCCACTCAGGGTGAATAATCCTACAATGATCTTAATGATCTCGGCAATGCCTGCACGGCTAAAATTCACGACTTCATTCAACGAAGCAAATGGTTCCAAGAGTAAGAGGGTGATCCACCCGCCTTACATATCGGTAGTACAATGGACCTACTCTCTGGTTTAAGTACATCCTGATCGAGGGCCGATCCTAAACCAACCAACCAACCAAGTCGTGCATTGCTGCTGGTTTGTTGGCATAGGCCACAGACATAACATAGCCAAAAAAATCTATGGGTATTAAATAGCACGGTCGTGGGGGATAGTTGGCATCACCTGGAACTTGGAAACTTTTCACTCGATAACTTCATTGTTTCATTCGCTGTGTGGACTTTAGCACTTTCTTGCTGGTACCGCATACTGTCTATGTCCGTATCATCTAATTTATAAAAAAAATCATTTCTTGATACCTTTTCACCATTGACAGTTACCGCCTCGCTTTTCGCTTTTCGAAGGACGGATGGCATGGGGGCAAATCACGTAACTTTTCAGACGATCATCGTTTGAACGATAGCAACCGACGAATGGAAAAAATTGTTGCATATTATAGCGGTTAATATTTTCCTACCACAGTTGGTTGCGCACTGTTGGCTGTATGACGCCTAAATGTATGTTTGAACTATAGCGAAAACCGCAATCGTCAAAAGTTTACATGCACTTAGGCGTTATACAGCCAACAGTGGGCAACCAAATGTGGTAGAGGAATGTTAACTCCTACAATATGCAACAATTTTTTTCATCAGTCGATTACTATCGTCCAAACGATAATCGTCTGAAAAGTTACGTGATTTGCCCCCTGATGACGTTGGCTGACAAAAATGACCACCACGAAAAGTGCAACCAAAGCCATGTGAGCCAGTCGGCCACTCTACGGTTGTACTTGGATTCTCAATCTAGAAATTATTCACTGACTGTGCGTCATGATGGTCGGACCCATTATCTCGTACACAGCCATAATCCGCTGGTGGAACGTACTCCAGCAGTTCACACCTTTAAAACTGGGGAAGCTGCAAAGAATGGTCAGTCTTGGAATTACAGATGTAATATGTACCTACCCTAATTCTGCACTGAAAGCTATCATAGGGTTTTCACATTTACAAATCTTCATTAGGAAGACGACTGCCAGATGTACTATCAAAATACATCTGGATTATAAATTTAAACCAGGCGGCCTTTGGGACATCTAAAAATACTTAATTCAAAGTAGGTATTAATTCAGAGAATACAAATTATGCACCGTAGCTGATACGATGACGAGCGAATACTATTTTGGAAGGATATTTGAGGTGGAAATATAACATTATAACAATATAACAACGGCGGACCATTACTGGAGGTTTACCCACTGGTCCAAAATGGAAACGGGAGTTGATTCTGGCGTTGTTGGATCCAATACAAAAATCTTGATACTACTGCGTTTATGCCCTAGTGTGTTCCAAGCTTAGATCCATGACATGGAGATTTGCGCCAGAATAAACCTTGACAATGGTACAAAAGGCGCTGGAATACATATGTATGTATATTCCTCGACAGTCAAGCCGCACTTAAAGCCCTAAGTTTAAATGCTTTATAATCCGTAGCTATATACAATAAAGTCGGGAGTATACTGGGTTGGGTGTCCGGTCACTAAGGTATTGCAGGAAATAAGTTAGGTCGAAGGTGCAGAAGCTAATTACGGTATCAACTGGGCAAATGCTCTAACAGGCGATCAGGGGATACAAGTTCGGGAACACAAGTTTCGTCTACTCCATTGGCCCATTTCGGGTTAAGATACTACCTTTATAAGCTGATTCTGTCCCCCCAGACAGAGTTCCGCCTCTGTAGGAAGGGAAAGGAAAGCTCCGAGCACATTCTTTGTGAATGTCCAGCGCTATGCTGGTTGAGACGCCATTTCTTCAACAGAGAGTTACTCACACCCGTGTAACTTAGATACTCTTCTACGAAGGACTAACTCTCCTTCACAAATGAGGTGGTTGATATTCTAAACGTATAAGTACCCTTAGCGCAATCGATTTTTCAAGTCACTGTGTAACCATGGGGCAAAACTTAGTTTAAACAAAAAGTTATTAATGAATATAACACTGTAGTCGAGTAGAATATTTCAGGGAATATTAGAGTAAGATTGATAAGTAAAACAATTTCAAATATTCCCATCAATTTGAGTATAAACGAAAGTACGATTAGTACTTCAAATTTCAAAATTGATCAGTATTATATACAGGACCTGTTTTTGGGGAAACACTCTTAAGTAAACTTAACTTAAATGGCAAATTTTTATAAAATCGGTTGAGCCAATTTCGAGAAGATCAGATTTTATGAAATGGCGTGCGGCTATTTTTGAACATTTTTCAAGACTCGAGATACAACACTTTTGAATTGGCCTACAGATAGCAGAGAAACATAGGATCATTCAATGATAACGCACATCTTTGACAGCGATTATTTCAGAGATGCACACTTTTATTTTTATTTTTGAGACGCCTGTCGTCTACATGGTTTGGAAAATTTACTCATGGAGCGATATAGAGTTGAACAACGCGTAAAATTGATCGACGTATTTTATGCAAAAGTTCTTTCTGCGGGAAGTGCATTTCGCGCATTCCGTAATTTGTTGGATCGACATAGCCGGCCATATGAGGAAGCAATAACTCCTTTGATGTGAAAATTTCTAGAATCTGCTTCGGAGCAAAACTTGAAAACACCCATGCGTCGTCAACCAGGTCATTCGACAGAAAATATTGCTATCATGGAAGAAAGCAGTAAATGCCTATTACTTTAAAAAAGAATCATTTTCAGCGAAGAACCACATTTCCACCCAAATGGATACGTTAACAAGCAAAACTGTCGCATTTGGGATATGGGAATTCCACAAATAATTCAAGAAGAACCTATGCACCCACAACGAGTAACTATTTTGTGCATTTTGTACGCCGGCGATTTTTGGGATGCCAGTAGTGCTGTTACGGTGAACGTTGGACGTTATCGTGACATATTAACAAACTTTTTATGGCGCGAATTGGATGGCATGGACTTACACAATAGGTGGGTTCAACAAGATGGTGCCAATTCTCCAACAGCGAGTGAAACAATCGCCTCATTGCTAATGAAATATCCAGGAAGCATTATATCAGGAAATAACGAGGTTAAATGGCCACCAAGATCTTGCGATTTAACACCATTGGACTTTTTTCTCTGAGGCTACGTAATAAAAAGGCCTACGCCAATAAGCGCCAGATGACTCCAGATCTGGAGGATGAAATCATATGCGTTATAAATAAATAAATAAATACATATTTGGCGCAGCAGCTCTTCAAGTGCCTGGGCCTAGCTTCTCGTAACCACTCGTGTTGTGTGCGTTATATTTTTCACACGAATGGAAGTGACCTACAGTTTAGTGCCGTATCCGAAGGGCAATTTGAGATTCTTTTCGTGACAATAATACTCTCGGATCTTGGGCAGACGTTCGCGAGAGGGGACCGTGAAAAACTTGTTGGAGCTTTCTGGGATTCGAATATAGAACTTCACGCGCAGTGATCCGACATACTAATCACTTGCGCCACGACGCCCATATACACCATACGTTATACGTGCAGCCTGAATGATGCCAAAAAGTTATGACTATTTTGATACGCACATCCTGTGTTGCCAGAGGAGCCGTGGTGTTCATTTGTCAAATATTTTGTTTCATACATAAATGCCATAGGAAATAAAAAAAAACATTTTGATTAATTTGTTTTATTTAAAAAAATTCGTTGATTGTGGTTGTGAAAACCTATCTTACCTCCACTCCCGAGCATGATTAATTTAGTTATCTCAGCTGTTCCGAGATATAAGGTTCATAATATTTGCTTGACTTGAAACGCACTCCAGCTTACAAAATTGCCAATTATTGACATTTGAAATCACTTCAGCTCGGTGGGAACAGCTTTTGAGATTTCGGTAAAAGTTCATCGAAATCTCGGGATTTCGGTTCGGTGGGAACATGGTATAAGTACTCGTATGTTTATATTTTGTCAATACTACTACTAATCCAGATATAAATTTAAAACAAAATCGTTTAGTCGTTTTCGAAAAAAATTCCAATTTTTAAAAATCAGCTATAAGTATCGTTAAATTCGGGATTAAAATGAATATTTCAACTGCATGTCGAATTTTGATGCCACAGACCTAAATATAAAGTCAGTGGGAAATTCGTGCAGAGCTTTAGGCCACAGTGCAGCGTGCACGCATAGACAGAAAGACAGAGAGAATTTAGAGACAATAGTAAGACCAAAGATTATCATGATCTCAAGATGGAAATCAGGAAGCTAATGTTTGCCCTCGAGTTATAAATGCAACTAAGAATGAAGAAGAAAAAAAAAAAAATTTGAATAACCATTGAGTCACGGCGCTCAGAGTTTTAAGCTATTATTTATAGTACTGGAGAGATCAACACCGCAAGCAAGTTTGGAGGTGATGTTAAACCTCCTCCCCCTGGATGAGCACATTCGAAGCACAGCCACCAAAAGCGCGGTTCGCCTCAAGCAATCGGGGGCGTGGAAGCATAGCTCCTATGAACATGGTTCTATAATACAAAGATACAGAACAGATCTCGATAGAACAACTGACTATATCATACCCTACACAGACTTCAATAAGAATTATTCCACGTTTATTCCCGAAAGACAAGAGTGGGACTTCAACACATTAACCAATGAACAGGCCATTCAGCTCTATACAGACGGGTCTAAAATGGATACAGGAACTGGTTCTGCAGTCTTCTGTGAATCACTCAATATCAACGACTCATACAAGCTCCCAGAGGACTGCAGTATCTTCCAAGCCGTAGTCTTCGCTATTGAAATTGCAGCACAGACCATTCACAGAAAAAAACATAGTCCTTCCAAGATTACCATCTTCGTAAATAGTCAAGCGGCAATCAAGGCACTAGACAGCCTGGAAGTTAGATCAAAAGCAGTTTCCAGATGCCGAAATTCACTGAACAATATGGTATATGCAACACCCATGAGGTAACTCTCTGCTGGGTTCCCGGACATAGTAGTATAGAAGGGAATGAGATAGCAGATGAACTACCCAGAAGAGGATCAGCATTGGAGATATCAGTAAAAGTTCCTATTGGTGTACTAAAAAGAAAAATCGACCTCAAAACAAGAGAACTGATTAACTTCGTATGGTTTACCAGAGGCCACTGCACATATCTCGCAGCTTATGGCCCATACTGAATAAAGGAAGGAACCAAAAGCCTGCTCGCAATGAATATAAAAAGAAGTCCGTATCTTGATAGGTGCACTCGTAGGACACTGCGCGATAGGGAAAATGGCCATACGACTAGGCATTAACTTACCCGACCACTGCAGGAGCTGTCAAGACGTGAAGGAGATAGAAAGTAGCAAACACTTGCTGTGTGACTGCCCAAATCTACAAAACTGCCGCCTCTACCACTTGGGACACAGGTTCTTTGAAGATCTAAGTGATCTTGGGCAAGCTCCACTAAAGAACATGATACAATTTATAAAGAGCTCAGGTTGGTTCGCCAATGGACTGGCCGATAGATAGAGAGAAAGAAAGAGTAAGATTTTACAGGTTCCACAACTTAAGGGGAAACACAATGGGCCGTTTGGCTCCCGTGAGAAGCACCTAGCTGCACTTCCCTCTAACCTAACCCAACCTATAGTACTGGAATGAACTTGTTTTTTTTTTTTTTTTTTTTAGGAATTAATTAGCTCTATAAAATAATACAAAATCGAGAAGTCTCCTGGGTGCCATTAAATGTAGAGGAGCATACACGACTTTTTGAATTTTTGAATCAATTCACAAACTAATGGTTCATCCCTAGGGTGCAATGGACCGTTGCATTTTCTTTTCTTTGTTTTTCAGCAATGGAAATCTCTATAGTGATCTGAATAGGACAACATGGCACTGCACTAACATAAACATCCTGCGGCACAGAAACTATCATGTTCCCAGTCAGCCCAAAAGCCAGAAAACAATTCCATTTATTAATATTGAAACTT
Organism: Brachypalpus laphriformis; assembly: GCA_945910035.1. Classification (NCBI taxonomy): domain Eukaryota; kingdom Metazoa; phylum Arthropoda; class Insecta; order Diptera; family Syrphidae; genus Brachypalpus; species Brachypalpus laphriformis. Next base: position 289,432,753 of record OX246754.1, read on the forward strand.
AAGATCCAAATCTGACTCATCCCATAAACGATACCTATATCCATCCTGAGATACACCTGGACTCGGGCAAAATGTCTTTAGCCGAGATTCCCAAAGATATCGCATTAATTATTCAACGTTAATCCGCCACTGGCACAACATATGTCCACCCTCTTGTTGCGTATCTATACACACGCATATGTAGTGGTTTCATATACACAAATCATATTCTTAGGAAAACAGGATATTAGGATACACAGCTCCAGGTGCTGTGCTATTGACCACTATAAAGAGAATTAGTGAGACTCGTCCCCACATGTTTTCCCAGCACATTTCTCATCTAAGCAAACAAAATACACATATGTATACGCACAGCTCCAGCCCCCCATTCATATGTTGGACAATCAAAACAAATCATTGTAATCGCGCTCAAGGAGAACCAGTTGCAACACAGGCTTGATTACCGACCTGTACCAAAACACACACAATATTAATGAAATGCTCATTTGCCAACAGCGGTAGTAGCTCGGCCATCGGCGGGCAAAGTGCCAAACAAAAGGATTCGCATCATTAATCACGCACATAACTGCATCCTGCAGGAGTCGCAATATATGTGCAGTGCCCGGAGGACACGTCCGCGCCAATGTGTCCCTGTATGATGGTGATGCCCAGCCGTGATTAGGCCCCGTAATGCCAGGTTCTTAATTTAACTACGCTCATTAATGTCGAAGCTGCTCCAGTGAGCACGGCCTAAGGATTAAATTAAACACAACTTTGAACATCACAACTAATTTAAATTAATTCCTAATGAACGGCTAACGGTTACACACCCCGAGAAGGCAATCAAGCGAGCATTTAATTTGGCATCGCATCGAGCAGTGTCCATCTGTGCTTCCGGCACCAGCACCGATCCTTCGACAGGATACTTCTCCTTTTTTTTGCGCCCGTTTTCGTTTGATTTCAGTGATTTTCGTGAAAGTTTCTCTCGTTAATTAATGGCGGCTATAAAATAGAATCGGACGGTATCGGGGGCTGGATGGTGGCTGAAACGATGGCGATGACGGTGAAAGTGTCTTCGAGTGTGAACAGAACCGAATGTGATTCATTAAAGGTTCGTTCACATCGGTTTTTGGGGCGCGCTACTGATGATGCAATTAGGCAAGTTTAACGACAATTAAATTCAAATTTGCCGATAAATTATGAGTTTCTTTCTCTCTGTGTCGATGGTTTGCCTTCGAATTGGATAATGCGCTGTTTACCTCGAATAAGGCTGTGTTTACATTTCTTAATGTAGCAATTTAGGGAATTAGGTTGATTAATAAGGGATGACTGGACTGAGCAGTTTAGAAATGTTTTACAGTTGAGTTACAATTATGGAATGTAAGTTATGCTTTTACCAAGAAGCAATGGATAAAAATAAAAACTCAAAATAGAAGGAAGGATAGAAAATGTTTGCTTTGGAATACGGGTAAAGTGGACCATCAGTTTTCAATTACCGTCAATTTGTGCTCAGTGAGATTTTAAATTCCAGTACAATCGCTCTTTGGGTATGTAGTTAAGATGGCCTTATCAGGCTAGCAGTGATACAATCGCTCTTGAGATCACAGTTTTTATTTTCTTTGCTCTGTTTGTCGCTGTATGGTACTTGTTGCTCGATGTGAATTGTATATGCTCGCTGGTTGGTATGAAGTACAACTACTGCGATTTAAGGTCTGCTGTTTGTGTATACTGACAGCAATAAGTGAATTTTGTTTGCAACTAATGCCAGTTGTTGTTTTATTGTTTTGTTATTTAAGTGGGTATAAGAGTACCTTATCAACAATAGGGTCGATTGTGTTCTCATTTTGATTCAATTTAGGAACCCGCAAAGAAAGAACTTCAAGTGGTTATATTATCCATCAGTTAGTGTATTTAGAGGCACAATTAAAAACGTAACAAATGGATTGGAGATAATCGAAGAAAGCAAAAAATAAATCTAATAAACGTACGCAAACGAATGCCTTGGCAAGAGACTATCACTTACAGCAACTGCTGCTCGTGACGCAACGCATGCAACTGTTTGTTACATACTCAGCTCCGCAATGTAACTGAAAAACAAAGATCGAGGAGCCTCTGTGCATCATGCGGATTTGTGCGCCGCGAGCAAGCAATGAAACGCACTGAGCTTCTGACAAGTTTTACTACAGATAAAATTACAACTGCTTTATCTAGTTCAAAGATCAGAGTGATAACTAGCAATGATCGCACTCTAACTACGAGTATGAAAGGTAATGCTCTTAATCCACATAGACTTACGCATCGCTTAAAGATTAAAACGCTTGCCAGAGTCTTGCAGTCATACGAGTATAAGGTTTTTTTTTTAAATTCCCGTATTTTAAGGCTTTGGAGAAAAGAAATGCGTATCAACTTCACTATGATTAGTATTGCATATATCGCTGCTCAAATTCAGCCGGTTCGTACTGGACCAATGTAATTCCGGATTACATATACCTTCCTCGACATGTCCATCTGGACGAAATGTATAAATTTGGACCTAGTCGGATCCAACAAATTGGTCTATTGCAATGTCTCTCGAAAATATTTGATAGCACATAATTATAAACGAGAATTGCAAATAAAGTGTTAATATGCAGCACAGATAGGCGAACCCCATAGGCGGATCAGTAGAAATGCAGTGAAGTGGGAGGGTTATGCTCCCTTATTTTCGGATCATAACCTCGCTGATAAAAGGAAGAAGAAGAAGATGCAGCACAGATAGCAATGGAGTAGGGTATGGCTTCTGTGGAAGACTCCAATCTAAAAATAAAACTTCTGTCTTCTGCATGAACTCCAAACACGACCTGTTCATTACGATTATTTAATTAATTAAATTATATTCATTCATTCATTTCAATTTGCTTATGCCAAATGTAAATCCATTTATCTCAGATAAGACAGCCCTACATTTGCTGGTGCGCATCATCGACAAATCCTTGACCATGAAAGAATACACCATGAGTAGTAGGTTTAGGAGAGTTCTGGACCAGGTGCTATTCGGTGCTATGTGTTAGAGTGAGAGCCCGTATGGTGCTATGGGTTAGAGTGAGATGTAAGATGTGGGGTGAGGCTTTTTTTCCCCTTCGGGGTGTCATATTTCATGTTTGTTTATTTTAGCTTTTGGATTGAGATCTGAATTTGGGGTGCGAGGTGTCATATTTCAAGTTTGTTTCTGTTTTGCTTTTGAACTAAGATCTGAATTTGGAGCGAGGGGTCATATTTCATATTTGTTAGTGTTTAGGGGAATCGTCATCGGAGCGAGGTGTCATATTTCACGTTTGTTTATTTTTCGTCTTTGGACTGAGATCTGAATTTGGGAACGAGGTGTCATATTTCATATTTGTTAGTTTTGACTGGGGGATTCGTAAGATCAGAGTCAGGGAGTGTGTGTGTTTGTGTGTGGAGAGCGAGTTGTCATATTTGATTTGATAGGCGAATTGCAGATTCCATAGATGGGTTATAATTGCTTAGAGGTGTCATATTTCATATTTGTTAGTTTGGGCTGTGGGGAAGTCGTACGATTCTAGGAATTTGGTTGAGATGTAAGATCAGAGTCAGGGAGTGCGGCATTAAATGTGTGTGGAGAGTGAGGTATCATTTGGCAAATTCTATAGATGGGTTATGATTGTTTAGAGGTTCTATTTTTTTAATTCTATTGATCATTATGTGTGTTTTTTTCGTTTAGGGGGGGCTGAGAGTGAGAGGGGAGATGGGCTGATTCCAGGAATTGGGTTTTGGATTCCATAGAGGAATTATGAACACGTATAAGAATTTGAAAAGAGTTCTGGGCTACGAGTCAGGCAGATTCATAGCCGTGTGTTTATTCTTGAATGCTGACCCTGAGTTAGTAAATGTTTATCCCATAGCAAATGCTGTGGACTACAAATGCTGTTGTTGTTGCTATTCCATAAAGAAAAAAAGGATGATATGAGTAAAGAGGATGCTGTTCGGTAGAGAAAAATAAAAAAAATAAATGTATGATTTGTGTTTTATAACATAATACAAGTGTTGGGCCACAAATACAAGTGTTGGGCTACAAATACAAGCATTGGGCTACAAATACAAGCATTGGGCCACAAATACAAGTGTTGGGTCACAAATACAAGTGTTGGGCCACAAATACAAGTGTTGGGCTACAAATACAAGTGTTGGGCCACAAATACAAGTGTTGGGCTACAAATACAAGTGCTGGGCTACAAATACAAGTGTTGGGCCACAAATACAAGTGTTGGGCTACAAATACAAGTGTTGGGCTACAAATACAAGTGGTGGGATACAAATACAAGTGGTGAGCTACAAATACAAGTGGTGGGCTACAAATACAAGCATTGGGCCACAAATACAAGTGGTGGGCTACAAATACAAATGGTGGGCTACAAATACAAGTGGTGGGCTACAAGTACAAGTGGTGGGCCACAAATACAAGTGTTGGGCTACAAATACAAGTGGTGGGCTACAAATACAAGTGGTGGGCCACAAATACAAGTGTTGGGCTACAAATACAAGTGGTGGGCTACAAATACAAGCGTTGGGTTACAAATACAAGCTTCTTTTAAAATATGAATTTGTTGTAGTTTTTCTGCTCTGGGCTTGTACGTTTTATACGTGATTATTCGAAAAAATTTGTAATTTCAGCATTAAGTACTGCTTCCTTGACTATCTGCTTTTAGGTAAGTGCGTCATGAAGAGATTCTGGATAATCTAAATCTACTTCTAATACATACATATTTTCTCCATTATCATCTAGCACTTTTATATAGACAGTTGTTAATTTTTCCAGATTTGTCCACTCAAATGCTTTATAAGGAAGTTATTGAGACATTACCCAAGCGTACAGTATCTAAATATACAGTATATTGCGTAGGTTTATCACCGATCAAATGAAGAAATTAATTCATTATTTGACTTTGAAAATCTATTTTGTAACTGCATTGCATAAACCTCCTTACTGAAGGAAATCATTAAAGACGATGCTTAACTTGCCATTAAAGATTCTCATAGGAGCATAATCTTTCTCAGAACATTGCTCATTAGTTGGTTTATTGGAAAATTCTATCCGTAAAGTTTTAATCTATCCCACGAGCTTAAATAGAGACTTTGTATTAATAACCTTTTAATCCTTAAAAACCCTTAAATCACTCTCCACTTCACCTGTTTGTTTCAATATTTTTAGCTCTGCTCTGATAAAACATTAACTATTTTACGTCACGTCTTTATTTATTTATCTCCTTTAAAGAGCTAACCTACCTCAATATTCTATATCTCACATTGAAATAACTAACTCAAATCTGCCGTTTAAGAACAAACAATCAGTTTGATTCACAGGGTCCATATTTTTTATTCCTTCCTCTTTAGTCAAATCATACATTTATTTTTTTTTTTTTTCTCTACCGAACAGCATCCTCTTTACTCATATCATCCTTTTTTTTTTATGGAATAGCAACAACAACAGCATTTGTAGTCCACAGCATTTGCTATGGGATAAACATTTACTAACTCAGGGTCAGCATTCAAGAATAAACAGTCCAGAACTTTTCTCAAATTCTTATCACCCCCAGCCACTGTAACATCCATGTAGCCAGCCCTTCTCACTCTAGCAAATGATCAATGGCCTAGCTATTTACTGCCAATTAAATCAAATTAATCTCTGAAATATGATCATACACATACACAGAGATCAATTGAAATAAACATAATAAAAAATCTCCTCTAAGCAATCACAACCCATCTGTGGAATCCGATATCCATTTCCTGGAATTAGTCCATTTCGCCAATCCAACCAATCTAAGCTCCAACCCCCGATGACGTCACGCACACCTAGATCAATAGAAATAAAATTCCATTTTTTTTTCTACCGAATAGCAAACAAATCAATTTGACTCACATAACCCAGATTTTTGTTTTCCCTTATGTCATCCTCTTTACTCATATTATACTTTTTTTACGGAACAGCAACAGATAAGCAATTATACTCCACAGTATTTCCTATGGGATAAATATTTACTAACTCAAGGTCAGCATTCAAGAATAAACACACGTCTATGAATCTGCCTGACTCGTAGCCCAGAACTCTTTTCAAATTCTTATACGTGTTCATAATTCCTCTATGGAATCCAAAACCCAATTCCTGGAATCAGCCCATCTCCCCTCTCACTCTCACCCCCCCCTAAACGAAAAAAACACACATAATGATCAATAGAATTAAAAAAATAGAACCTCTAAACAATCATAATCCATCTATAGAATTTGCCAAATGATACCTCACTCTCCACACACATTTAATGCCTCACTCCCTGATTCTGATCTTACATCTCAACCAAATTCCTGGAATCGTACGATTTCCCCACAGCCCAAACTAACAAATATGAAATATGACACCTCTAAGCAATTATAACCCATCTATGGAATCTACAATTCGCCTATCAAATCAAATATGACAACTCGCTCTCCACACACAAACACACACACTCCCTGACTCTGATCTTACGAATCCCCCAGTCAAAACTAAACACTAACAAATATGAAATATGACCCCTCGCTCCAAATTCAGATCTTAGTCTAAAAGCAAAACATAAACAAACTTGAAATATGACACCTCGCGCCCCAAATTCAGATCTCAATCCAAAAGCTAAAATAAACAAACGTGAAATTTGACACCTCACTCCCAACAGGCCACACTCCAAATCTTCCATCTCACTCTAACACATTCCACCAATTCCAGGAATCGATCGATTCTCCTCAATCAAACCATTTGCTGATTCCCTTCTCCAATTTCATAAACATATACAACCGTTGCCGTTTATATCGATGACTCATACTTTTTTCCACGAAATCATTGTGAAATTCCAAATCGAATTCATAGACATGATTGAACGTGTTCACAATTCCTCTAAAGTCAATTCCTGGAATCAGCCAAACCAATCACACACACACACAGATCAATAGAAATAAAAAAATAACCTCTAAACAATCATAACCCATCTATGGAATTTGCCAATTTCCCCAGTCAAACCAATCACACACACACACATTTCCTCGTTCCCAAATTCAGATCTCTGTCCAAAGATAAAAAAATAAACAAACTTGAAATATGACACCTCGCTCCGATGATGATTCCGCCAACTAAACACTAACAACTATGAAATATGACACCTCGCTCCCAAATTCAGATCTCAATGCAAAAGAATATAAATAAACAAATGTGAAATATGACACCTCGCGCCACAAATTCAGATCACAATCCAAAAGCTAAAATAAACAAACATGAAATATGACACCCCGAAGGGGGAAAAAAGCCTCACCCCACATCTTACATCTCACTCTAACCCATAGCACCATACGGGCTCTCACTCTAACACATAGCACCGAATAGCACCTGGTCCAGAACTCTCCTAAACCTACTACTACCATGGTGGCTTTCATGGACATTAAGGGAGCATTTAACAATGTCAAATCAAAAGCGATTACCAACGCACTTGCAAATCTGAAAGTGGATGCTTCACTCGAAGTGTTGATCAATCAATTGCTTACATGCAGGATTATTAACACACAGTTGGGCGGAGAATTGGCCAGAAGTATTGTCCGCTACGGTACACCCCAAGGTGGAGTCTTGTCACCTCTTCTGTGGAACCTGGTAAATGCGCTTCTAGTGGACATGGATACATCAGGCTGCAGGGTAATAGCCTATGCTGATGAGATTACTATTGCTGCCTCCGGTAGACACCCGGACACTCTCAGGGAAATCGTCCAATATGCTCTCCTTCGGCTCACCAGATGATGGGCCTCCAAATGTGGCCTGGGAGCTAATCACCATAAAACGGAACTCGTTCGCTTCACGAGGAAATATAAAGTACCCTTCATAGACCCTCCTATGACAAATGGCACCTTCTCACCTTCTCTGAAAACGCAAAATATCTGGGTATTATTTTGGATAGGAAATTGAACTGGAAGGCCAATCTACTAGAACGCGTCATGAAAGCAAATGTAGCTCTCTATTCCTGTAAAAAGGCTATAGGTAGGGGCTGGGATATGAAACCTCAAATCACACATTGGCTATACGTGTCCGTTATCAGACCTATGCTACTCTATGGCGTGATCGTATGGTGGCCTGCTCTTGACAGGGCTGTTCACCTCACTCAACTAGCTAAGGTGCAAAGATCTGCATGCATTTGCATCAGAGAACTACTCCCTCTGTGACACTGGACATTTTGTTCAACCTGCTACCTTTAGATATTTTCGGCAAACAGATGGCTAGTTGCCTCTAAAACCCTCCTCTCAGTTGTCCAGTTATCACATTGGCCACTCCTCGATCTTCTCAACTTCAAACACGAAAACACGGACTACACCCCGCCGAAACAGAGATTTGGCCGAAACTTCCGTACGAGCATCCCTGATCGGGATGAATGGGACACTTCCCGCCTGTCAATGGTAGTTCGGTTCACTTCTGTACAGATGGATCTAAGACGGAGGGTGGGGTGGGTTGTGGTGTTTTCTCCGAACAGCTCAATCTGAGCATCTCTTTCCACCTCCCTGATCATTGTAGCGTTTTCCAGGCGGAAATCATGTCGATTTAGGAAGCCCTGTCCTGGCTGAAATGTAATGTATTATCTGTCAGTGATATTCGCATTTTCACTCACAGTCAAGCGGCAATCAAGTCCCTGGAATCGTTCTCCTTCGCTTCAAAGGCTGCCTTAAACTGTCGTCTATCTCTTATGGAGATGACAGAGCAGTTCAACATTCACCTATGGTGGGTGCCGGGCCACAGGGACATTCCAGATAACTGCAGGGCTGGCGACCTCGCCAGAGAGGGTACCACTCAGGGTACCACAGGGTGCAAAGATCTGCATGCATTTGCATTAGAGAACTACTCTCTCTGCGACACTGGACATATTGTTCAACCCGTCTAAAACCCTCCTCTCAGTAGTCCAGTTATCACATTGGCCACTCCTCGATCTTCTCAACTTCAAACACGAAAACACGGACTACACCCCGCCGAAACAGAGATTTGACCGAAACTTCCGTACGAGCATCCCTGATCGGGATGAATGGGACACTTCCCCCCTGTCAATGGTAGTTCGGTTCACTTCTGTAGAGATGGCTCTAAGACCGAGGGTGGGGTGGATTGTGGTGTTTTCTAAGAAAAGCTCAATTTGAGCATCTCTTTCCGCCTCCCTGATCATTGTAGCGTTTTATTATTTTATTGGATATTAGCACTTTCACTGACAGTCAAGCGGCAATCAAGTCCCTGGAATCGTACTCCTTCACTTCAAAGGCCGCCTAAAACTGCCGTTTATCTCTTATGGAAATGACAGAGAAGTTCAACATTCACTTATGCTGGGTGCCGGGCCACAGGCACATTCCAAGAAACTACAGGGCGGAGGAGCTCGCCAGACAGAGTACAACTCTAAGGAATCTGCGGGACAGGTAAGCCTTATGTGTCCCTCGCTACATGCAAGCATCTACTAAAGCTGAACGCTATTAGCATGACCAACCACAGATGGGTAAATGGCTTAACGTGTCATATTTCGGGACAGATCTGGCCTAAGCTGGATCGAAAATGTAGTGCCGAGTTGGTCAAGCTAAAGCGAATACAAGCTGTAGGGATGAGGAGGAGGAGGAAACCACCCTTCACCTCCTATGCACTTGTCCAGCCCTGTCGCATAAAAGAATGCTCCATCTAGGGTCCCCCTTCCTTGACGACCTCTGCGATCTGGTGTCCTTAGACGTCATGAGCATCCATCGCCTTATCAAAACCTCCGGTTGGTTTTGTTAGTCCCTGAGTGGCCTAATGGTTAATCCATGGTATAACAAAGGACCATCAGTGGTCTAAGTGTGTCTGCACTCTCGTGTGGACAGCTAACCTAACCTAACCTAACCTAAGCTAGATTACTAGTAGATATTTAATATCAGTGGAAAATTAGAGATATACACCCTTCAACTCCGGAGACGCAAGGCCCTTGCCTTTATTCTAGCTTAGCTCATTTGCATTTAGTTTCAGACTACATTCAAAAACCAAAAACTTTGCCGATACCGATGAAAAGTCAGCATTATGTTTGGATGTAGAGTCACATTTTTTGCACTACTCGTACAATCTGACAGCGATTTTATCCACTCCGTACCTCCTGCCAGATTGCACATGGGATGAAAGGTAGCATTATCAAATGGAATCTATCTAGGTATATACTGATAAATCAAAGAAAATACTTCCCTTTCATATAATTTTCGATTGTATCAACTAAGTTCTGAAGATCAGATTCTCAAGATCTACCCCTCCGCACAGATAGAGCCTTTCCAAAGTCATCGATCTCACATATTTTTCTAGCATGCGCTCTTATTTTTCGAGCTGATGAGTCTAAATCCTTTCGATAAAGTATAATCTCTCCCTGAGTTGGGAATTAAGTCGACTCTGACATCACACTAGAGCCTAAGCAAGGTTGACACCACCGTTTAAGCATTACTGGATATATGCCATCAAGACCGGGTGATTTATAGTTCTCATGAGATGAACAGAAAAAATCGAATGGGAGGAATTTTCCTTCGTCTTCTGAGACTTCTGATTCCAGAGCAGGAACGATAAGTTTTCACAGACAGCACCACTTTACAATTCTCCACAAAACTCCCCATAAGAATCTCACTTGGCTTTTCGAGGTTTCATCATATAGTCCTTCTGCTTAGACTTAGACAATTGTAAGTCCAGTCGTTTTCTTTTTGAGGCTTAAGTGATCAGTGGACAATTCCTTGACCATTTCTTAAGCTTCTGAAGTTTAATATTCCATCAGTGAAAACGTTTGCTCTTTCTGCTCGATCTGACCGGCCAGGCTCGTTGGTATTTGAAATACTTTTTGAACAATTAGTTCGCTATACTTTTTTCTCTCACGCTTTCTTTGGTTCGAGAAAGATTCCTTCTTGAGAACACAACACTTTTTGGTCGAATCTTACGTCCTTCTGGTAGAAAATTTTAGGCCAGTCACTTCCTACATCTTGCTCGCGATAAAGTTCGGCTTATTACAAGTATTCTTGACAGTATCATAGGATGTACCGCGAATCCATAGGGTATGCTGTGAATTACCATGACGGCCATTAGTCTACCCAAAATCGTTAGAATCTGCGTATCTTATATCCCTTAAAGGAGGACGACTGTTAGATTCGTGCAGATGATAATATTTTGATGACGCTTTCTTTCCCTACGATTAGATACTTTGGTCGCAATGGCATACAAAGCAATTCTGCCATCGATGCTTTGATCCTGCTTGGCAAAATCGTCATATTTACTTCTTTTACGCATCATTGTAGGAGTCTCGCGGGCCACCTTCAGAGGCTGCACAATTGAGCGTTTAAATTATAACAAAAAGACTTATTTTCATTAACAAAAAGATTAATATAACATCTTCATAGAGCCTTTCTATAGACCTCCTAAGCGATAGAAATAATTTGACTTTGCATCCACACGGTTACGTTCATAAATTAGATCCACCAGGTGCGGCATCCCAGTCTCCATTCTCATCGAAAAATTTGAATAATTTTGTTTGCATCTTTTTTTTGTTCTTGAATAAATTCTTTCCGGCATTTTAATATCTTCCGCTCGTTGCTCACCTAATAATATGGCCTTAGCGCAGGCATTAGCATCTGCCCTAGTTAATCACTGCGATGGCAACATAAAACGTTCTCTATTCATTCTTTGACTTTCCCAAGGATAATGCGAGTAATAATAATATCCAAACATGCAAAATCGCTTATCCTAATTGATTTTCTTAAGCCATCGCCACCGCCGCCGCTAACTGAAAGATGAATATCCTTGAAAAGGAATTCTTCACTCTTGAATATTTTCCTTTCCTTTATTTTGCTTTAAGAAAAAAAAAAGGATCTCGTTCGAAGCTCATCCGCTACTAACACACCCGCTCTTCTTGCCACACTGCCTGGTCAGAGAAAATAATTAAAATTGAAAGGAATCAAGTTTTCCCTAAAGGACGCGCGCGCATTCAAGAAATTATTTAAAAATCCACCCAAACAAACGTTTTTATCAGGATAAAAGGGATTTTCTTCGGCTGGTATCCGCTCTTCGTCGTCATTTTCTTCTTAATGTCAAAGTTAACATTAAAAAGTGAAATGGCGACAGGATACTGTGTATACCTCATTCTATCATCATTCCTTTGCTTAGATTCGTTGTTTTCAATTTTTTTTTCTGCATCTTCAGAGCCTGTATACCATCGTGGTCTTTCATTAAGAAACGAGGGAGGATCCTTTTGTGTGTTACAACTTTCTTTTTGTCCTTGTTATTTCCTTTTTGGTCAGTCTTTAAGAAAAACTACGAAAAAATTGAGGGAGCAAGTAAGAAAAGGAAATGAATTTCGCATCAGTTAAGGATGATGATTCAGAGAGGAAGAAATACCAGTAGAGAGTCCTGTTAAATCAGTACGACGAGGAATGGGGATACACTCCCTTGGCCGTGTGCTGTGTGTGTCCATTCATTACTCGATGTCGCGCTGCTTACACATCGTGAAGAGGATGTCATTTGTCACAAAGGACAGCGGAAGAGAAATTGAGACGACTTGTGTATACATGCATTCTGATTGATATATATATATTTCTCTGAATTTACGTTGCACTTAAATAAATTCTTCGTCCTTTTTGGCATGGCGATGTCATTGAGCGTCGCAAATAAAGTTAGATGGAGAAGTTGATTTGAGCTGCTTTGTGCAGCGGTGCTATGCACCTTCTCTGGCGGTACGTACTGATTTATAAACTGCGAAAGTGTATTCAATATTTTAATGTGAAGGAAAGTAGAGGAACCCTTACAATTGAATCAATTTGACGTCATTCGAAGAGATTGAATACTGTTCCGAGGAATGGCTTTCGTTCTATCTGTCTGTGCATGGCTCTCAATGTAATTTGGTTGTTGAGTTGTGAATGTGCCATTTAGTTCTCCAGTTGATAAATGGATGGCTTAATCTAAGATGGCAGGTGGAAGAACTGCAGTAAGACGATGCAAGTAACCTTCGAATTGCTATAAGTTCAAATGTCCCTTGCCCTCAGTCAATCAGCTTCTTAATTTAAAAAAATTAAGGCGTTTATATGAACCCAATAAGATTTAAAGCAAAACCCTGGGAGAGCTGGTCTACAATGCGTTCTGTAAGATACTGCGATCTAAACTATACAAGAGCAGTGATAGCCTATGGAACATAGAGCTAAAAAACGGTAGGTTAGACTTATTTCACGCACGGAGCTGGAGATACTCGTAAGTAGATATGTAAGTGATTGATCTTAAGCGGAAAATGCGACACCTATCTAAATACTTCTGGAAAGGTAGTCTCTTAAAATGTGATTGACAGAAGGTAATGTTTCTTATGTCTCGAATGGACAAAATGTTTAAAATTGAATTTTAAAAATTTCGAAAGCCAATATCTTGAGAGTTGTAAAATCCAGAAAGATGACTGAAAATCTCCAGAAATTAGCTTTAAAATGTTTACTTTCTTAATTTTTTTTATTTTAAAAATAGCTCAAGATTTATGTACAAGGTGATGCAAAGGTTAGGTTAGGTTAGGTTAGGTATGTGGACTGGCAGGGAGGGACGCTCTCTGCCACACTCAGGTCAGCGTTGACCCATTGTGGTACCCATGGGGGACAAAGTAATCCCTTACCCAATGAAACCAAAAACTACTAACTCAGTCACTTACTTCATTTCTGCATACAAACCACCCTGATGATGTGATGAAGTTCAGCATCTTTTCTGTCGAAACGCCGGAGAGTTCCTCGAGATCCTGGAAGAAATATTTACCAAGGTGATGCAAAAGTAATGGCCAAATTTGATTTAGCTATACATTTTTCAGAATTAAAAAATGATAATTTTATTTTTTATTCGAATACGATAATATCGTTCAAATGCTGACCTCCAGCGTTATACAAACTTTATCCCTTTTTATGGTATTTGCCATCACTTTTCTCAATATCTCCGGCGGTATGTTCTCTATTTTTTTCCTAATAGTGTCTTTGAGGGCTACGAGAATCTGTGGCTTGTTTACTTAGAATAATGACTTTAAATATACCCAAAGAAAGAAGTCTAGAATGGTCGGATCCGTTGATCTTGGGTGATCTTCTGGGCCAATGCAAATCGCCAAAACAGGAGATAACACGGCCTGGAAAAGTGCCTTTCACTAAGTCCTCTCTGTCGCCTGCTGCACGCGTCTATGCAGTGGCATCGTCTGATTGAAAATATATTGCTAAAACCCCAATTTACCAAGTTCGGGGCAATAAGTCACATAGCATGGTTCTGTAGTGCTCACCAGTGACTGTTATCGCATTGCCAGCAGCGTTTTCGAAAAAGCAAAGTCCAATCACCCTTTTAGCACAGTCGTTATGTCACGGGCTCAAAACACAGTTACTTTCAGTGGATGTAAAGACGGGAAGAGTATTTCTTAAGGAAAATCGTCCTCTTCCTGGTTGAGGTTTACGATGTGAAGGCTGATACGAGACGGGCTTGGTGATCTGCGCGTAGCTGCTAATGCACCATCTGAAATCTTCAAGTTTTTCATCAAAAGTCGCTGCAGAGACCTGGAAATGCCCAATTGCATGACCCATTGTCTTGCTGATGTTTCTGTGCACTCTTTCACATCTTTGCACATCCTCGCGCACCAATATTCTGTTCTTGGCCAGTCCTTGCCCATCTCGTATTGAGCCAGTCTTTTTGAAACATGCGACTAGGCATCGAACAGTGTGACCAGTCGGCGTCGAACTAAGTGGATATCTTCGACGAAATTCACGTTGCATCCTTATCACCGTTACACTATTCTGCAAGAAAATCGACACAATTATTCCTTATTCTTGAGGAGTATTGTGTTTCATTGTTCATCGTCGTATTTTCGCACGATGACAGAGGACGCCATTTTGCAAAAATCGTAGGCAGCTCCAATAGAAGTCTTGTGCCACCTTCTACCTACTGAAATTTGAGGGCCATACCGCATGCTTAGCAAACTACTCATCTCATACCTTCAACAGAGAAAACTTATATACAAAGCATTAAGTATACTTCCGCATACATCCGATTTTGGCAAAGAAAGACTATTCTAAAATGCTTCATTAGTTTGAGTTTCTTGTTAGCGGATTTCGAGATTTTTCCTTTCGACATTTTATTTTTGCAGAAATCGGTATCAGGATGAACCCTCTTCATTATTTTTCAACTGAAAGGTAAGAAAACACTGACAGCTATTACATGTCAGATATCATAACAATTTCTTACGAATTCCGAATTAGTTACTTTTTTCTTTCTGTTTGCTTACTTCTAATGCAATTACGGCAAAAAGAATGGCGTTTGTTTCTGAATGTGCTGATGATTGTACCGTACTCGACTGTTGGGGTTGTATTTGGCCGTGTTTGAACTTGATGGAGGCGTGCTGGGCTACGTTGGGTCATATTGAGCATATCATGTTGGCCGTACTGGAGCGTGCTGAATTTCAGTGTCTGTGCTGAAGCATGTTGGCCTAGTTGGCCGTGCTATAGCAAATTGAGCCATGCTGAAGCGTGCTGGGCCTAGTTGGCCATATCGAAGCTTGATAGTCATGTGGAGCCTGCTGATCCCCGTTGAGCGTGTGGTACCTGGTTTGTCATGCTGGAAGCTGCTAGTCTTAGTAGGCCATGTCAGAACGTGCTGAGCCTGGCTGGACCGTGTTAGAGCATGCTGAGCCACGTTGATTGTGCTGGGAGCAGAAGTGTTCTGAGCTTCGTTGACCGTCCTGTAGCGTTAGCGTGCTGGACTTCGTTGGCCACGCTTAAGCATATTTGGGCCATGCTGGAGCGTGTTGGGCCTAGTTGGCCGTGCTGCAGCATGTTGAGCCCAGCTGTAGTGTGAGCATGTTTGCCTTCGTTGTCCGGGCTAAGACTGTAGCGCTCTGTGCCATGCTGGAGCGTGTTGGGCCTAGTTGGCCGTTCTGCAGCATGTTGAGCCCTGCCAGAGCGTGAGCGTGCTTGGCCTCGTTGGCCGTGCTGGCTCTACAGGTGTCGTTTCCAGCAATTGCTAGCCCTGAAGACGTCGGTCCAAGCGTAGCCAGTTTCAGCAGTTGCTGACCCTCCAGGCGCCCGTCCAGACGTGGTCGGCTCAGCGGTTGCTGGACTGGCAGGCGTCGGTCCAGCATCGGTCGGTTTCAGCGGTTGGTGGTTGACATGGTCGGCTCAGCGGTTGCTGGGCTTGCTAGCTCTGCGGCTGTTGATGCTGGTTTGACAGGTAGCTTCATCAACAGGATATACGCTCATGAAATTTCGACTACCCGAGAATCTAAGCCTGAAACATAACAGGATTCCATAGTAATTGCGGACACGCTGCTTCCAGTTCCATGCAGTCTTCTGGTCTCTTAACCGTTTTGTTGCATGTCGTCTCTAACGTGTGGAGTGGGATTTATAGATATAGATAGGCTGAAGAGCTGTTGTCCATTCGATCGATATGTTCAAATTATAGTAACCAATGTGTGTTGGCGTGTTGAAGAAAAACTCATGGAATTTGTTGTTAACCCCTTTGTATCATTTGTTGTAACCACAAGAAAACCCCACAATGTTTATTTCTCCCAAAAGAGTGGAATATCCCTCTTTTCATACTTATCCTACAAAATCCCATTATTAAAATGTATGAAGTTAATGCTACTGGGCAAATTACGACCTGCAGGTAGATGGACCTTCTCTCCTAGGCTTGTTACGACCGACCTTTTTGTTTTACAAATATGTTGGCCAAAGTTACACTTAAATTACCCATTTGAAAATTCGCAGAGGTCGACTTCGTCATATTCTAGCAGCAAGAAGAATTTGACGCAGTTTGTGTCTTCTACGTGAATACTTTTTTTGTGCAGGATTTCCTTCCCATGAATTAGGTAAATACTTGTGTTAGTTAATATGATCTGTTTCCAAGTTGCACATAACATCGTTTCCTTTACAGTGTTGCATCTGAAAAAATTTGACAAGATCACTAATTCAGCCATAGCCTTGTGGAAGACGATGACTGCTACCAAAAGTAAGACAAATATTCGATCAATCTAGTCGGAAGCCACACTGGCTTTATACAGCGGTAGTAAGATCAATACTCATGTATGGAAACTTAGTCTGGTGGACTACCATGGAGAAGGTCAGCAAAATGGTTCAAAAATCAAAATGGTTCCAAGAGTAACGGAAATAACTGGCTCACGTGGTAACACAATGCAACCCATTTGGTCTTAGTGAATCCTTACGATTACGGAGCATAGTCACCTAACCTAAACTAACCTAAGGCACACTGGTACCTGTCAGTGAGTGTTTTAGAAGTAGGATTCAAATGATTCAAATGCTCTGCAGTACGGTCTCGATTGTTCTTACAAGACATAGGATGGCTTTTTTTCTCAGGTACAATCGCCCAACATAACTTTCTTTATCTTCATTTTCTATTTGTTCCCTTCCTTTGTCAAGATTTCCATGCTTCACTGCGTTAGTTTCACGCATGGCTGCTTCTATATGCACCCATCATCAGCACTCCTTATTATTGCACGAGCTGTCTTTTAAAAAGGAATTTCTATTTGTTTGTGTTTGCGATTAATGAATGCATTGTAGACCGTTTCTCACTCAGGTGCTCAAAAAAGGATCTGTCTATTCAAGGCGTTATTTAATGCCCAACGCAGTTTCTTCTAAAGATACATACGTATTTCAAAATATTAGAGATTGGTTGTCATAATTGTACTTCACTCACGATTCAAGTCCTGACGTCGAGAATCATTTATTTATTTTTACCGAAAGCTAATATCAAATCTACTATGAATGCGTAACATTAGCAGTAGAGTGGTCATATGGTTAGAGAAATTAATCGTACTGCATCGGACGGAAAAATAATTCTGTGAATCATAAAGCAACAACAAAAAATTAAAAGAATTCTTCCCAGTTATATGGACGCCACCCCCGGAGTTTTTTTGAAACTTAATATCATCTGAGTTCGAGGACCTTTCTCTCCCTGTTGGTCCCTTCGAGCATACTTTGTTCAGTTATGTTTATGGCTCCCTAGGCATAAGCTAGTATTTAAAAAAAAAGAAAAAAAAAAAAAAAAAAAACAGTGTATGAATAATAAAAGTTCAACAAAAAGAACTGCAAAAAAGAACAGTACATATTTACATTTTATTTTACCCAGGCATGGTTTCACAACTATAATAGTTTAAATTATAAAATGAAATGCTACCCTTGCATATGCACTATTTGCAAAAAATGTTTCCCTAAGAAATACTCCCCTAGGACACAGAAGACCTTTCACAATAAAAAGCGTAATTAAAAAAAGTATAAATGTTCAAATTCTGTCTCCAAAGTTTATATCCTTCATTCTAGTTTCACTGTTTCGCAATAACCAAACAAAAATGAAACGAGTTATTCAATTCAGCATCACTTGCGTCCCCCTAATTTAACTATATGAAAATTATAACTATCAAAACAGTACCCAACGGAACAGGTAAATTCCATTTACAGTCAACAACAAAGTGTGCGAAACTTTTATCTCAACATTTTCAAAACTTTTACGAATTTTCCACAACAAAATATACAATTCAAATTCACAAGGAGAAAACAGGGTAAAAAAATGACGAGCAAGGATTCCACATTCATCATCAGGATACTTTTAACTATTTCAGGATTGTTATGTGTGTTTCGTATACATTTCTGGAGCAATTATTTGCCGACGACGTTGAAGAAAAATCTGGAATGCAATCCGAGAAAAGTTTTCTAAAACCATACTTAGTCTTTCGAAGAGGAAGTTTTTTAATGCTTTCAGAAAGTCAGTTAGGAAATATAGGTTTTCAAGGCAATGGGTATGAGGGAAGCCACATTTATAGCCACCCAAATTGGTAGAAGAAAATCTTTTCAATCCACTTTCGTGCTCCCTACTATGTATTATAAAACTGCATCAAAAAGCCTCTATATTTCAAGTAGTTAACCCGTTTTCTACTTGAAAACCCCCCTCAAACAATGCAATAATATTATTTGGTGCAAACGAAATGGCGTTACATAATCACAAAGCACTGCACATAATGTGCACACACGAAAGCACTGCCGCTGATGTGGTATGCAGAACTAGTAAAGGAATCAAATCCTCCTCGCCAAAAACAAAATCCCTTAATTTCCAAATTCACAGTCAGATTTGTAAATTTTATGTAAATTAACGAAATTTTGTGCCACCGTCTCTCGCCCAGTCCGACATGCATTGGTTTGGAATACTTTTCGAGATTTGCTTTTATGGTATTGTTAACTAACGCGCAGCCAAAGGTTTCGGGCCCACAATAGGAGCTGCTTCATTCCTCGGTGAAAGCAGTGAGCAATATTGCAGGGACTGTTGGAACAGGATTGGCGGCGGAAGGTTGTTGTAGATGGCGTGTTTGGTGAATGCAGATCGGTTTTTATTTACTTTAGCCACAAATGGCGCCCGACGTCCCACGCCAGGCGGCCATTGTGTTTATTTATTTGATATACTTTTAATTGGAATTTTAGTATGAAATTACAAATCCGAGTGCAATTCGTGTAAATTAATGCTGTGTACTTGTTATGCCGGGTTTTGTAGTATTATTCGCGGTTAATTTGGTCCGTTTGGTTTTTTTGGAGTCGGTCCGATCGGAATAGGAAGGATTAATGCTAAATTCAATTGGAAATTTATTGATTTGAATTTGATTTCCGTGGATTAGGCGATTTGATTTATTGCTGAGGGCTGTTTCTAATCAAAAGGGAATTCAGTTATAATCGATGAAAATTGGTTGCAATTCGAACTTCAGCTTTGATGGTTTGCGTTAAAATAATTTTATTGGAGTTATGCTAACAGCTTTCAAAATTTTTCATTAGTCAGAGATATTTCAAATGTAGCTATGCACTAATCAAATTACAGTTGCTCTAGGAAATGTACCGACCGACCCGCGTTGACCACTAAACAAATTCTGTATCTACCACAACTGAAAGTAAATATTTTTTTTTGATATTAATAACGGCTTGTGATTATGATAGTTGAAAGCATTTTGATTGACACCTCAAAGTATTTTTTTATGATTAAGCGAATTAAGGAATAATTCGAAAAAAAAACGAATTAAGGAATATTCAAGAAAGTTGCAATCCTGTAAACTAGATTGCATAATATCTTATTTTATCTGTTTCTTTACCGCGCCCTTTTAAAATGGTCTGGGTATAATAAATTACTTTTATGTGAAAATGTTGATTTCAGTCAAACCTCCGTGAAAAAGGACAAACTGTCGTCATAAACAATACCAAGTCTTTATTTGCTGACATCCTAACTGAAGTTCTTCAGGGATCTATTTTAGGTGCGTTGACCTTCCGTGCTGTACAAAAAATTAATCGTTACTTATGTATAATGCCCACGATGTGCAACTCTATGTAAGTTGCCGACTAGGACTTACAGCGAACGGCGATTCTAGTAAACTAAAACATGATTTGCTACAGATTTTAGATTGGTCCGAAGGAAATCGTTTGCAGGTATATTTAACCAAATCAAAGTACCTAGTAATTTTTAAGAATAAAAATTGGAATGGCATTCCAAACGAAGGACCAAAAATCTCAGTGTCTGGGTCAATAGTGCGTTCATGTGTGATAATTACGTTCGTATAGTTATTGGGAAGTCTACGGTCTTAAGAAACCTCCCTTTCTTACCATTATACGCCTCTTCGCACCAGATTGATGCATATGAAAACCCTCAAAATTCCAATGATATCTTGCGAAAGAGATCAGCTACGTATAGTTTATTGTCAGAGGAAAAATAAGTAGTAGGTTTTTTTTTAAATTAAAATTATTTTTTCGATGTCTCCAGAGGAGTTTAACTACTTCTACACTTTTTTAAAATTATAAAATATACAAGGCGAGTTTTTAAATTTATCTATACATGTAATAAAATGATAACTAGGGTCGTCTGTGGGCAGTTATCACGGAGAAACCACTTTACAGATCTTAACAAAACTTTGGCGTTCTATACTTTGGAAGCTTGTTCCTTATCTCAAATTAGAATAATCACGATTTTCCTCAGGGGGACTAAGAGAGGCGTAAACCTACAACTACATGTGTATTTTGACGCAGTGATAACGAGGGATTTTGATGTATTCTTTCCATTAACTAAATGCATACATACAGGTATGAGGCGGTTAAAGTCATGTGGGTTAAGTCATTTCTCAAAAATGTTGGTGTAACTCCCGAAATGATACTACACATGCCAAACTGTTGCATGAAAACGTGAAGTTTAAATGTTACCGTCAACGGATGGTAGCACAATTTTGATAGATAAAGGAAAGGCTGATGTTTATTGTCGATCACGCAAACAAAGTCGTGGGTATCTGCCAGTTTCTTTTCGCTTAATTCCAAGACTTATCAAACTTCAAACCATATAATATTTGTCAATGTCCGATGTCCAGTCAAAAATATCTCAAGAAATTTAAGACATAGTGAGTTGAAATTTAACTAAAAATAGGAGCATGGATACCTTGAGAATGGTATACCCCACAAAATGACCGTACAATCGGCATCCAATTTCTCGAAAATCAAAAGGCTGGTGGAATTTTGTCAACATACTGTCCTTAGCTTGCACAAATAAGGTATCATCGGTGCCATAAAAGAAATATTAAACAACAATAAAACAGGAGAATTCACGTGACAAAGACCATCACAACAGTACTGCAAAAACTGTAGCATTATAGAAAAACACTAGTATCGCTGCCCATGGTACTGATTCTGATACTGGACAGAACAGACATATTCGGATCAGAGCTGTACGGATTCTGGGGGCTAGCAAAGCAATGCAACAGATTGAGTGAAATTTAAGGGCCGCGAGTTGGAACGTTGGAAGTATGATGAGCCAAAGTTACGAACTTGAAAGCTAAGACATTGAGGGGTTCAACAAACCTATGTACGGATGATCACGAACATGTACGAAGGAGCAAAGAGTAAGATGCCCGGCTGAAGTAGCCCATGACGGTGTGCAGCAGGGAAGCGTCTTAAGTCTTTTGCTCTTTATTGCAGTCCTTAACTATCTACTTGAAGGTAAAGTGACGGCTCCAAAGTATCAATTATTCTTTGCCATCATAAGTGACGATCCTGTCCCTGCAAGGAGCACTTGATGTTTGGGTGGACGTTTTAGAAGGAAATGGGTATTACATTAGTCCAAAAAAGACTAATGCAATCCCAAATATTTGGGATCTATGATCAATAGCGAAACAACCTGCGATGACGACGTCAATCATCGTGTAAGCGTAGGGTGAATGAAGTGGCGGAAAACTCCGCCATCTTCTGTGACCGAAAAATACCCTATAAGCTGAAAGGAAGGCTTTGTACCGCAGTTGTGCGTCCAGCGCTCACACACGGTTCACAATGTTGGACAATGTACAAAATATATGAAGGTAAATTTGACAGCTGATATGAAGATGCTTCGCATGACAGTAGGACTGACAAAGCTTGATCGAATAGGAAGTTCGAAGATCTGTGGAAGCCGTCGCATTAAAGAAACCATTCGACGAAAAATAGAGCGCGACCGACTCAGTTACTATTATCATGCTCAAGGAAGAGATCATTTGAACCCTGTTTCCTGTCTCTTAAGTATTGTTGCTCCTATTTGCAAAGAGATCTACCTCGCATCAGCTCTCGATGACTTATATTTCTTGATATATCTTTAAAGGGACATAATATAAATGCAAGTTTCGATATACTGAAGTGCTTAGTGTAAGCTAGTTTTCTTATAAGAAAGGCCATTTTGGTCCATGTCCTTGAAGTCGAGGATCTCCAAGATCTTTTAAAGTTACCACTCTATTTTTGAATTTCTTATAATTCCGCGTATACGAGTAAGGCTTTGATTCTACTAAATGACAAATGGCCAAACGGTATAAAACGTTTTTTCATATGCATTGTGTCAAATAGTATAACCGTCAAATTTTCTTTGTCAAGCGTTTGACCGCGTTTGACAACACAGGAGAATTTGACATTTTGTCAAATATTGGAATCGAGTAGAAAGCAACGGTATTAGGCGACTGCAAACGGGCAGGAATGAAGACCAAACTTACAAAATTTGCTATCAACCATTACAATGCTTTTCTGGATGCGAAGTGTCAAACAGTTATTTGACACGAATTGGTGGAATATTTTTATGGTCAAACGATTGACAATGTGTCATATAGTGGAATCTTAGCTCAAAAGGTTACCAAACAACATCTACCCTGCGTGTATTCTCTTCAATTCATCTCTCAAGCGTTTTCCTAAGATTTCCAACCATTTTCTAAACATTGATGTTCCACAATTTAAAAAAACTTACTCCAAATTGATAATTCAGGATATAATTTTTTAAGTGCAATTGAGCATTGTACGACATAAGTTGGAAAGAAGAGAAGGTATGCTGAAAAAAAGTTGATGTCCGAACTAAAAGGGGACAATTGAAGGGGCAAGTGGAAGAAGGGCCTATGTAACCTTTTTATTTTTATTTTTTTTTTCCAGGGTAGGTGAAAATCTTCCATAGACACTATAAGAATAGCAAGCGCATGCTCATAGTAGTGTCAGATTCTTACTGACTAAAAAAACACCACCCTTCGATATAAATTTATTAGATACCGCAACTAAGTATTAACTTAAAAAGCAATTTTTCTATCATGAAATAAAAACGTTTGGCAGGTTTCTTTCCACTGAAAGATCCTGCATATTCCGCAATCTAGACGCGGTTAATCATTATCTCGCCAAGTCGAAAGGTTTCGTCCTTTGTAGTCGGCGCAATAAATTGCTCACATCCCAAATTTGTAGGACTGTATTGTTGACATGTCCAATTAATCGGTTTCTATGCCTTCTCGCGAAGCTTTTAGTTTCAGCTTCGATTGTCGGAATTCCGAGATACCTGTAGATATCGTCGTTTCTACTATACCACGGTGCTTGGACAATTTCTCTTAGCACTTTATTTTGAAAAGCTTGTAAAATATTTGCATTTGTTTTCTTGGTACAACCCAAAAGTTGTATACCGTAGGTTCACACCGGCTTTAGCACTTGCTTGTTTAAAAGCAGTTTGTTCTCAGTACTGAGATGGGAATGTTTTCCGAGTAACGAGTACATTTCTCTATATTTGATTTCGAGTTCTCTTCGTTTCATTTTCATTTAATTTTTTTGAATTTGAGACGATGCTACGGATCATTAATCTAAAATATGGACTGACTCCTAGAGCTATCAAGCGGGTAGTTTGGAAGTTACATAAGTCCAAAAGACGATCTTCTCCTTCCTATTTCGGCGAGTTATGATCCGAACAAGCCATCATAACCATCTCACTTCACCGCATTTCTACTGATCCGCCTGTGGAGTTCGTCTATTTGACCTGACCAACATTTTGAATACTTGGTTACAAGGCCAATCAAATTCTGGTGTCGTTGCATTTGTGTGATCCAGGTGTTTATATGCCTGCCTCTCCTGCCCCGCGATAAGTGCAAAAGACGATATGTGCAACAAAGTATATGAAAAAAGTACCACTAGAACAACCTAAACTGTGATTATCTCAAAGCATAGGTAATATCACGTAGGCCCTTCTTCCACTTGTCCCTTCAATTGTTGTTGATGAAATATAATTTTTCTATCTAAAACTGAGGCCCCAAAAGAGGTGGCATACAGCCTAACAGACGAATGGGTGATGAAGTCAACTCTGCTCTTGGTATTGGTCATCTGCATATGTACTCGTATGTATACATGCTGTGGGTCTTATCTTCATTATCAGCATCTTCATTGTCAATGATTGCAAGAGAGCTATATATCTTATAATCTAAGAAGCCAAACATATTTTTGGCTTTCCGATGAAAATGTATACCATTCCACTCCGACTCCAAAGAAATACTTTCCGTCTGTGTTTTGCTAAATTTGTATTTAAATTTAATTCACTCTTACATTTGAAAGTCATCTACTAGTAAATCGAATGTATTGGGGATTTCAGAGTAGTGCGCTTTACAAACTCTGATTTTGGTGTAGTATAGACTTTCCTGTTCTTTTGAATTTATAGCATATAGCACAACAATTTATTTTAACTTGGTTATGTCCTGCGATGAATTAATTGTATTATTTGCCATATCTTGAGAGATAGTAAATGTAGATAAATTACGATTGCATATAATAACTTCCATTTGATGCGCCACGAAATGATGAACAAACTTTTTGTTTTTGTCGGGGTACAGGATGTCCACAAAAAAGAGGTTCCATTGCTTACGTAGATGGAGCGAACGGATGGAAGGAAAATGAGCAAAATGAATTCACGCATTGCAATCGATGAGGATAATGATAGTTAAGTGTGTTCTACAAAAATGGTGCTAGTATCATTCGGGTTAGCACGGATATAGACGTAAAGTCCAATGTTTCAGTAAAGTAAACTTTATAACTTTTGCTTGGAGTTGCCGAGATCGTAAAACCGCCTTTCCTTGTTAAGTCTAGGGTAAATCAATTAATATTTTTACATTGCTTTAGTAATATTGTGAATATCATGCATGCTAAGCATCGTATTTGGAATAACATAGGCTATGTATTACTCATCATGGGGGCTGAATAGTGGGTAGAAACGTGAAACACAAAAAATACAAATATTTGGCGCACCAGCTCTTTAAAGTGCCAGGGTCTAGCTTCTCGCAACCACTCATGTTGTGTGCGTTATATTTTTCACACAAGTGGAAGGGACCTACAGTTTAATGCGGAATCCGAACGGCGATTTGAGAAGCTTTATCGTGACAACAATACTCTCGGATGTTTGTCAGACGCTCGCGAGAGGTGGGAACGTGAAAAAACTTTTCGGTATTTTCTGGGATTCGAACTAGGAACCTCATGCGTAGTGATCCGACACACTAACCACTTATGCCACGGCGCCCACACTAAACGTGAAATGGGTGGAAAAAAAAAAATTGAGTTCGAATGGCTTTTATTGCGTAGGGATGTATAAAAAAAAATTATTTTCCTTGTAACACGTCCTTACTCACTTAGGTGGCGCTACAGTTCGGGGTGATCCTGCGCATTAACCAACAAGCCTCTCCATTTAGCTCGGTCTTTAGCGAATTGCTTCCAGTTACGCACTTCAAGTAAGAGTCTGCGGGTCGGAGCGTTAATTCGTGTCCGCTTGCTCTGCATGTCCCAGCCATCTCAGACGTCCAATACCCAGTTTTTTGACTAGGAAGATGTCGCTGTATAGCTCGTATAGTTCGTAATTGAATCTTCTCCTAGTTTTTGGAACTAACTCATCGGCTCAAATGTGCATTGCTGGACAACCGGTAGAGAGAGTAGAGGATTTCCAGTATCTTGGGAGTATTGTCTCGACCGATGGTGGAACCGAACTGGATATAGCCAACAGGATCGCCAAAGCAAAGTCCGCGTTCGGGATGTTGTCCAAAATATGGCGGAGCAATGCAATCAGTTTGAGCACCAAAATAAGACTGTTCCGCTCCAACGTTGAGTCCGTGCTGCTATATGGTTGCAGCACGTGGAGAGTGACCACTACTATCACCAGAAAGCTGCAAACGTTCGTTAATAGGTGTCTGCGCAATATCTTAAGGATTTTCTGGCCCAATCGTATCTCTAACTAACACCTTTACGAGAGAACGGGTCAGGAACCAATAGGCACAACTATCCAACGGCGGAAGTAGCAGTGGATTGGTCACACGTTCCGAAAAGGTGACAGCTCCATAGCGAACCATGCTATGCAATGGAACCCTCTAACTCAGGATGGCAGAAGACCTGGCGGTCCGAGGAGAACATGGCGCAGAACAGTCGAGAAGGAGGCACGGCAGTTAGGGAAAAGTTGGGGAGAACTCAGACACATTGACAGAAACCGTACACGATGGCACGTAGGGGTAGTAGAGGCCCTAGGACCCACAAGGGGATACAGGACATAAGTAAAACCCGTCAACGCAAACGGGACCGAATATCTTAAGAAGAATTCTTCTCTCGAAACAATCAAGGATATCTGCATCCGCTTTCAATAAATTCCGTGGTTCAGCGCCGTAAAGCAGGACGGGATGATCAGGGTCTTATACAGAGTCTCATTGGTTGTTCGAGATAGGGCTTTGCTGTTGAATTGTCTTAATAGCCCGAAAAACAGCGATTGGCAAGAGTTATTATTCGCTGGATTTCTGTGCTGATATTGTTGTTAGAGTCTGTGGCAGAGCTAAGGTAGACAAAGTCCATAACTGCCTCAAAGTTAAAGCTGTCCACTGTGACGTTTTGTCGAATTCGTCGGTGTTGATTGTCCCTTCTTGTTGACAGAATATACCTACTTAGATTCATCTTCGTTTATCGCTAAACCCATTTGGCGCCTTCCGCTTTAATGCTTGCAATGCTTCCTTGTACGATTTTTCACATCATGTCTCTTTTAACGCAACTGTAGAGATAGGAAAGAATTACTTTTTGTATAGTGGTTTGAAACTCAGATTATGTTGGATATCTGTGCAGGACATGAGTGGATTCTTTACTACTCGTAGTTAGGGAGAATTTTCTATAATTTCTTTCTTTTTTTCGGTTCTCACAATGTCAAACGTCATTACAATAAGCGTTTTGTTTTGTTTTTTTTCATCCTACATGGGCGAAAATGGTACCTATATTACTCTTATTTGAAGCTTCCATTTCATAACAATGTTTCATTTCAATGAGAAAAGGAAGCATTGCTCCTTTAAAAAGTAATAAAATTCTCCGAAACTTGAACATAAATAATGCAATTCCTTCTATCAATTCGAAAGAGAGGTACATTACCAAAGCAACAAATATTTTTATTTAAAATTAACCCTTCAATTCAATTTAGTAGTAAAAGAGTACCCATTAACCATTAGAAAACTTTCAACTACACTATACGTGTTCACCGCTATTCACCTTTTTCTCCTCTTTCATCAATGTTCCATCCCGAAGTGAGAAACCCAAAAACCTCATGAAACTCCAAAAACACTTCCCACTTCCAAACAGCATCATCACTCAGCACAAGGATGACCCAACCACATACTCTCACATAGTACATAACCCAGTCAAATACTCACATACGTACACATAAGTTTTCTAAAGCGTGTTTTCGTGTTCTTTATTCTAACAATTTTCGCCACTTAACTCAATTGCTCTCAAATGTAAGTCCCTTTCTCGTATGCACGTGCACCCGACGAACCGACCTACCCATATACAAAAATTGAGCGACAACTTTGTAATCACAGCAAAACAGGACTTTAAGTGATACCAATTTAACTGCATTAAGTAGAGAACTGCTGTATTTGCTCTGGCATTCGACCAAGTTTTTTTTGTCTATCCCTATACCCTATACCTATCCCGAACTCCTTTTCATCGTCCTTTCTGCTCAATCGTTCTAGATAGCAGCAATTCTCTTTTTCTACTTTTTGGGTGAGTGACTACTATTTCCATTGGTTGGTGCCAGTGTCCTTTTACGTAACCACAAATTCCCCATTTAACGGAGGGAAATTAATTTTTATAGTTACGGCCAGCCAGGGGGGATGGATACAAAAGTATGTAGCAGGTCGAAAGGACTTTCGAAATGCTACTGAAATGAAATTCAGAGTTACAGATACAAGAAAAAATAAAGATAGAAGCGAAAACCCAATTATAATTAAGATAAGTATCTTCGAAGAAATTAGGAACAGCACTATAATGTGCTGAGTGGTTTAGACTCGGCAAGAGATATGACTCTGCCTGTTCACCAGAGAAACTCCCAGAGAAATTAGTGGGAAAAATTAATTCTCATAAATTTTCTTGGCAACCAAAGAAAAAAAAAAAGTAAAAGTTGTAGAAGCTGGAGAAAAAGGAAATGACCACAGAAAAAGGAGGAGCGATTTCCAATTGGGATTTGTATGAATTTTAATGAGTGTACAGGATTCTTTTAGGCTTGTTAAGCCTTATGTAAGCTGTTTTCAGGAGTAATTTCCGTGGGTAGTTATGACATTGAGTAATTTAAGGTCCGTCGAGAATTATAATGATGCTGAACGTGAAATAATTTATTTAATGAATTAATCTGTTTTGCTGACGTGGCGTTATAATCAATTGGTGCGATGTTCATAGTAATTTGGGTCATGCTCTGGCAGTTAGTGGTTTTTCTTCTCGGAATCGATTGAGTTGAGCAACTCATTAAGTAATTATTTTTGTACCATAATGGTTTTGAATGAACTTTGTGTGTTTCACGAAATAAATTACTTTCAATTCGTAGAGGACTTTGTCCTTCGAATTGATTATAAGGATGCTGGAGCCACAAGCATTATTTAGTTATTGGATTGTCTGCCTGGTCGAACGAGAATGAATAATATTCCGTGGAACAACTCGGTTTTAAAATTATGTTCATGTATATATGTACATACATCCTTAATATCCTTGTGGGCCACTGTTAAATAAACTTACAGGTTAGGCTCCTTTCAGACCACTAATGCAGGGGTTGCACGGACGAGGATGAGAAATAAAGCATGCTTCATTTTATTTGTTTTTTTCTAAAAGACGATTACTCTTCCTGGAGGCTACATTGGAAAGTAGAAATAGCTTGTTTTCCCTGTCATAGTAGATAGATACACTCAGTTGTTGTTCGTTTCTCTTAAAACTTTAAGGCTGGTCATTTGGTCTTTAGAAAGAGGCACATTCATATCTAAGACAAATAATTGTCTTCGACTGTACTTCAAATAATAGCACTGCAATTAAAAAAAAATATATTTGGCGCAACAGCTCTTTAAGTGCCAGGGACTACCTTCTCGCAACCACTCATGTTGCGTGCGTTGTATTTTTCACACGAATGGAAGGAATCTACAGTTTAGTGCCGTATCCGAAGGGTAATTTGGTTTGAAAAGCTTTTGCGAGACAACAATTCAAATTTGTTTGTGTTTTTTGGGATTCGAACTTGGAACCTCATGCGCAGTGGTAGAAGATAACATACTATATACTACGTCATTGCCACCCCGGCCCAAACTAATCACCACCTACAGCATACGCAGTTCGTGGTTGGATCGCCGATATCAATTTAAGTCTGAGCAGCACTGCAATGGTCACGTCACTCTACGCAAACCCTTCTACAAAGCAGGTAATCTACCTATATCATCCCATTATGTGACACGCTTTTTAAATATTACTTCAAGCGAAATGAGTCAGAAGTCTAGTATGTAATATCTTAACATTAGACAGAGAAAGTATCAAGGCAGTCGGGTATGCAGACGATATGGTGATACTAGTGTCAGGAAAGTTTCCCTCCGTCATAAGCGAAATCACGGAAAATGCTCTGAGCAAAGTAAACGCTTGGGCCAAAAAGTGGGGTCCCGGTGTCAACTCGAGTGAAACGGAACTGATGCTCTTCACTACTAAAACCAAAATACCTGACTTCGCACTTCCTCGGCGAAATGGCCAACCGCTCTCCTTATCGTCTAGTTCTAGGTATCTACGAGTTATCCTAGATCTTAAACTTAACTGGAAGCTAAACATAGAACAACGAGTAAAGAAGGCATGTATAGCTTTCTATGCTTATAGCAAAAGTTTCGGTAAAAAAATGGCGACTGCAGCCAAAATAGACCTTGGATGTACACAGGCGTGGTACGACCAATTCTCACATATGGGTTAATAGTATGTTGGCCAGCTCTAAAAAAGGCCTATAATATAACCAAACTCAATAAGGTGCAAAGAATGGCATGCATAGGCACCACAGACGTTCTACGGTCAGCCCCTACCGACGCAGTCTTCTGGCATCTTCTACCTTTAGATCTACACATAATAAACATCACAGCACATTTTGCGGTCAGACTTAGGGAGTCTGGGTGCTGGTTTATGAAACCCAATGGGCATAGTAACATTTAAAAATCTCTGCTGAGAGAAATCGCTTTGCCCACAACAGATTACATGATACCCAAATTGAATTTTACAAAACGCTTCGGCGTTCAATTCCCCACAAGGTCAGAAAAGCAAGATGGACAGGTAATTAACGATTTCGAAGTAACAATCTGCACAGATGGGTCAAAGATGGACTGTGGATTAGATGGGGGTGTGTTCTCCGAATCCTTAAACATCTCTAAATCATTTAGGCTCCCGGATTCTGCCAATGTGTTTCAGGCAGAACTACTCGCTGTCCGGGAAGCTTGCCGTCAGATTAAAATACACACCAATATAACGCCGAGGCAAAAGAGCGCTATTTTCATTGATAGCCATCAAAGCCATTGCATCGGTTACTACATCCTCCAAGCTGGTGCTTGAATGCCAAAATGAGCTATTTTCTCTAGATAGCCAATCCAAGGTAGCCCTGATTTGGGTTCCATGAAACAGTAACGTTTATGGAAACGAAATTGCTGATGAACTGGCTAGGCATGGCTCAGCCCTCCACAGCTCTCTTGCAGAATCAGTTCAGATTCCGCTTGGAGCAGTAGTATCCTCAAAATTCCTTGCCCAAGCTAACCTCAGATGGTCTAGGCTAGCAATCTGTGTCATATCCAGAAAGATGTGGCCGAACTACAACAAATCGAAAACAACCGACTTCTTAAACAGAACGCGTGGGGATATCGCCATGATAACAGCAACCACTTCGAGTCACTGGCCTATAGGAGACCATGCGCTCAAACTAGGTATCCCGCACAACACACATTGTCGCAGTTGCAATGTCGCAACTGAAAAAGAAACCCCTATCAACTTTTTATGCGCCTGTCCGGCACTAGCTAGGGCCAGACAACGAGCTTTAGGAAAACCCTTTTTCGATTCCCTTGAGGAAGTCTCAGAGAGAAACATTAAAGATTTAATAATCTTTCTAAACTCCACAGACTCGATCTAAAGACTCCACACCAACACACCTTTTATATCCAGGTACATGAGTCTTGTGGTATCAAAATGACACCTAATCACACCTACCTACCTACCTACCTAGTATGCAAATGGCTCTAATAAGGACCCGGGATGAGGAAGTGGGATTTTAGTTGAGGTGTCCGGCCTGCTCAGTTACAAATATTTATCATAAACAACCGCGTAACTTCTTAAATCCTCATCTCTGACAAGTGGCTCTTAAGGATTTGCGCTCAGTCGTAATTATTTGTTATTGGAATTATTATAATTTGGAATTATAATTTTTCTCTGTGGTGTAACCTCGAGGATCTCTCAAGATAGAAATATTGGACCATTGATCTTCATCCTTACTGCTGTATGCTGGTCTATGCTAGACGTACTCGTATTACTTCTTCTGTTGACTTTCGCCCTCTGCAGGACATAGTATATATTTCTAAAGCTTTCCATAGAGTGTGGCTAGTTTCAAGCCCATTGCGTTGATTGGCCTCTCGAAATAAACTGCGAATTTCTTAAGTGTTCATCAAAACTCTGTCCTACATCTGATCCTGTACCATATGCTTAACCGTGCTTAACCGTGCTAAGCGTAAAGAGTTTACAACTACTCGTATTTGTGATCAGTCTATTAAGAGCCAATTTCCTTTATTTGAACACCACCGTGATTATGGATACGTAGGGCTACTTTATCGATACTTCCACTATAATTGTTCTGACGAAATATATAGTTATGTAGTCCATCTGTTCAAGTGTTATTTGTTGTATATCAAACATTAGCTTGCTTTGGATTTTATCCCCAACATCTCGTTGACGCATTTTTAAGACTTTTTGGACGTAAGAAGCTACTAGTCTGATATAAAACTGCAACCAGACAGCAATAAAATACCTGACATCCAGCTACATAACATCTAAGGATGTGAAACAATGCCAAAAATCTTTCAACAAAAAGCTAAGCAATGATACATAATCGTTTGCTAGATATCGGGCACTGCTACATCCTGAGAAATTGTGAAGCTGATGTACTAACCTGCCGAGGTCATTCTAGTACGAGCTGCACTGGTGAGGTGAGAAAACATCGAGACCTCAACGTAGATTGTTAAATATATTATCCACGCTGACGTGTAAGATAAGTCGATATTGTACTTACCGATATTAGAAAGACAACAGTAGGTTAATCCTTTTCAACGATCTTTAGGTTCTCAAAAAGGAAAAATAAATTTTGGAATAGAAAGATGTTCCAGGAGTAGGTGGTGATAACTGTCTCTTCGTTTTACCTTGAAGCAATATAATTTCCAAAACTAATCCATATATCCAAGTTTATTCTTGTTACAACTTCCAAACTTCTGTATATCCTACTTATTGCTTTGTTTATTCAAAAAGTTTAAAAAGTTTACAAACGCTTACCCCAAACCGTGTCCATCCCTCTGTATCCCACAGAAGTTTTAAAAAACTCCAAGAACAGCCCTCTATACCAACACATGAATAATAAATAACTTCAAAATCCAATAAATTTATATCCTGTCGACTTAAAACTCCACCCGCTGTGTATGGAAGGAGCTTCCAAGGTCCTACATATGGTGGGGGCCTATTAAAACTGCATCAATATCTCGGTGTTTTCAAGTTGTTGTCAGAGATATTGGCACATGAGAACATCCAGCGCATAATTAGGTTCCGTGTACACATAGACAGAACGAGAGAGAGGCCCATCGCCATCAATTGCGCACAAACAGAGCAACAGTGAGAACACCATAAACGGGATATTTATAGATCAACACCATCAGTTCTGAATCCTTCTCCTCGAGTACACCCATCCACCCCCGAGGCGGCTCCGTAATTAACTGCTATTGGCAACATTTTCCCAAAAATTTCCCCCGACCTCCTGTGGCACGGGGGCACTGTTGCATAATCTTGGGTGGAATTAATTCCAATGTTGCATGTGCAATGTGCATACATCCGTCGCAGGGAGGGAAGGATATCGCTACTACAAATCGCCAAACATAGTGGTTTGCTTGTTAGTATCTAGAGCGTATCGGACGGATAACACAACGACCGACGACGGAGGAGATACAACTGGCACACTACTGGTGTGGTTGGCAGAGGATACGAATAGAATATGTATCTTTGCCGCGCCGTGTCGCTACAGATGTGCTGCTGGGTATTTATGTTGCAAATTAAATAAATCACCAAAGCTAGCGCGCGGTTCTTCTCCACATAATCTCAAATCAGGTTCCAACCCTCATCCCCTACCCTCCGGTCATGTGTGTGTGTATCTCAAGGTCTCCGCCCGTTCCAAAATGACCCACTTTACACCGCAGCCAACTCAATTTATCATTCCGAGTGAATTTCCAATCCATAATGGTAATAAATTTCGAATTTTTTTCCATTTGAGTCCTTTGGGAGGGTGGTGGCTCTGTGTGTGCGGTTTACCGCCCGGAATGTGGTGTTTTCAGTTGGGCTGGGCCAAAAATCACAGAAACGAATTTATCCATTTCAGTAGGCACAAATACATCCGATTATATATGTGCTCTTGGGCTTCCAGCAGCTAGCACGCACTGGTAGCACACGTACATATATTGGACGAGGTGGTGGGTGCTGGTACGAGTATATTGATTTGATTAGATTCCGTTTGGATCCTTTCGGTTCGACGAGATTGTTTTGTTTTGTTGTGTTGTCTTGTGGTGTTGCTGTCGCATTCAATTTGAAATTCTTTGGATATCAGGATTTTTCTTTTCTTCCTTGAGGAGCCTGGGAGTGCGTTGCCTATTGACAAATTGTGATTGGTTTTGGAGACGTTCCTTTCGTTCGTGGGCCTATTGTGTGCCCGTCGTTGTGTGTTATTGATTAAGTTTAGGTTGAGGGTTAATGGTGTGTGATTTATTAAGTGTCGTGCTGTTTGTATTGCTAAATACCTCAATTAATTATGCCCGATAAAGCTTCGGGGACACATAAGGAGTTTGTTTTGAAAGAAGAGATATGGCTTGAGTAAGGGTTTCTGTTGGCTGCCTTGGGTTCAACCGAAATGAGTGCCATGCTTGTGGTCCTCTTTCTAGCACTGTGTCATGCAATCATGAAGAAGGATATCTTCCAACTTTAGTATTTTTTAAAATGGGTCAGTGTGGTTCTTTTTTTTTTTTTTGTGAGGGGAAAACAATTCGGTACCTGAAACTTTTCATGACCCCAATGCAGTATTTTAGAAGCAATTGTACACAGTTCTTTTTTCGCCACACTTCAATGAATATCAGCAACTTTGTACGAGTTCTAGTTTGGCTCTTTGTTTTATTGTTCGGAGTGGGAAAAGAGTTGAAAGTATGATGTCATCATATCCACTTTATGGTAAAGCTTCTTCTGTGTGACTTTGATTGGGTGGGAGGCAGTTGTGCAAGCCAATTTCATTCTGTTTGACTTTCCATTGCACTCAAGCGCTCACTTTCATTCATCAAAGTCACATGCAGTCACCTCAAAATTAATTAATTGTCACTTGAGGAAAGATTTTGAGTGAAACTCTGCACAGAAATGAGGTGATTTTTTCTTCTCATAACAGTAGAGAAAAGAATGAAATACCTACATATGTACAATTGACTGGTCCAAATTTCTAATATGTAGAATTACTCTGGTGCGTCACGACTCTCCAAATGTTTGGCCTCTTAAATTTGTAATAAGTCCTTAAAAAAAAACATGTTATTTGGGGTAGCTCAAAGAACTCGAAGCTTATTTTATGGTTTTGAACGACTTGAAATCATTGAATTTTGCTATAAATTTTAAACTGAACAAGATTTCTTAAAAATGTTGCTGAATATTTTTTGAAAATACTTCAAAAAGTATTCAGTTTAAAACTTGTTAATTTTCTTGGCACCGTTACTTTTTGGCGGCGTTTTAAACACGACCTGTCCACCTGTCCATCTTGTCATTCTAATCTCGTGGGGAATTGAACGTCGAAGCGCTTTGTGAAATTCAAATTGGGTATAATGTAATCTGTTGTGGGCAAAATAGGTTCTCTGGGCAGAGATTTTAAAATGTTACTATGCCCATAGGGCTTCAAAATCAAGGACCCAGACTCCCTGAGTCTGACCGCACTGTGTGCTGTGATGTTTATTGTGTGTAGATCTAAAGGTAGAACGAAGAGCGCCTGTGGTGCCTATGCATGCCGTTCTTTGTACCTTATTAAGTTTGATTATATCATGAGCTTTTTTAAGAGCCGGCGACTATACTATTGACCCATATGTCAGAACTGGTCGTACTACGTCTGTGTACATCCATAAGGTCTATTTCGGCTGCAGTCCCCATTTTTTCCGAAGGTTTTGCTACAGACATAAAAAGCTATACATGCCTTCTTTACCCGTTGTTCTATGCTTAGCTTCCAGTTAAGTCTAGAATCTTGGATAACTTCTTAATACCTAGCACCTTGACGATAAGGAGAGTGGTTGGCCATTTCGCCAAGGAAGTGCGAAGTCAGGTATTTTGGTTTGAGTGGTAAAGAGCAGTTGACACCGAGACCACACTTTTTGGCCCAAGCGCTTAATTTGCTCAGAGCATTTTCCCTGATTTCGCTTAAGGCGGAGGAAAACTTTCCTGACACTAGTATCACCATATCGTCTGCATACCTGACTACTTTGATTCTTTCCCTGTCTAATCTTAAAAAGGATTTTATTCATGACTATCAGCCATAGTAGAGGTGAGATAACACCGCCTTGGGGTGTTCCCCTACTGGTAAAATTTGTTATATTGCTATCGCCTAGTGTTGCCTGAATAATTCTAGTGCTAAGCATAGAAACCATCCATTGACTTTGATTGCTTTCTATCCCCAGCTCCGTAAGGGACTCTTGGATTGCTTCAGTGTGTACGTTACTGAAAACTCCTTCTATGTCTAAGAAGGTAGCTAGGGTATATTCTTTGTATTATATGGAGTTTTCTATGGTTACCACTACCTAGTGAAGAGCTGTCTCTGTTGAGGTATTCGTGCTGAGTTTTGAAGAGGGGTGGTTCCATTTTGCTCGCAAATGGTTGTCTAGGATTCGCTCGAGAGTCTTCAGTACAAAGGAAGTTAGACTGACTGGTCTGAAATCTTTGGAGTTTTCATGATCGCGTCTGTCTGCCTTTGGAATGAAAACCACTCTCACTCGTCTCCATGAAGGGGGTACGTGGTTGTTCAGTATACAGCTCCTGAAAATCGACGTGAACCATGTAATTGCTAGGTCCTGCGTCTTTATCAGAAGTTCTAGAGATTTTGCTGTTGACCCAGTCCATTCCCCATCCATCTTTCTAAAAAGTGATAGATTTGAGTGTCCTTTCGATAAAATGTTACTGAGTCTTGCAGAGTTCTTAAGGGTCTCAATGGATTGGCAGTATTCTATCCATGACCGCCGCCGCATTTACAGCTATTTTAAAGGTTTACCTCGTCAACTTTCTAAGACATAAGAGTTCTACGTTCCACCAAGGTGGGAATGTTTTCTTGACTTTATACGCGGTATTAAAAGCTTTTTCGAAACTCTGTTGTTGAGTTCTCTAATTGAGGTTATTTTTGGTTTGGTGGTTTTACGGAGCTTTAGACGTAGTACGTTCTAATTTATGAACTATGCCATATCTAAATGGCTCTCGGTTGCACGGGAGCTTTCCTAAGTACGCCTGGTTCTGCTCTAGACGCTTTGCTGAACTTACCTCCCCTTGATACTTATATCATGGGTTGCACTATCAAAGCCATCCATCGTCTTAGGCGGGGCGGTTTTTGGTATACTCCACACTGGAACTTTGATGAACTTGCTCGACACTTACCTTACGACTCCTGTCTTATGGATGCAATGACACCAGAACTTCAGCTGATGCGCAAATTCAGAGTCGACTTTCTTCGTGTCCGGCTTCGGTCAGAGTCTGAGCCGGAAATGGAATGTAGTCGTATTTTCACGGATGGTTCCAAAATCAGTCAAGGGTCTGGCCCTGGGGTCTTCGTGGAAGTCGACAACATTAGACTTCACTTCTTGTTAGGCACATATGCGTCTTTTTTCCAAGCGGAAACTTATGCAATCCTAATCGCCATGAACTATGTTGTGAAGAACAGGTGAAAGGGTAGTAGTATTTGTGTCTGTAGTGGCAGTCAGGCTGCGCTTAAGGCCTTGCTTAATCCTTTAACAACTTCCAAAATAGTTCGTGAAACCAAAAACTCTTTGAACTCGGTCGCAAGGCTGAATTCTCTGTCTCTTATCTGGGTCCCAGGTCACACTGGGATCTTGAGGAACGAGATCTCCGATAAGATTGCTAGACAAGGCTCAGAGCAGGTTTTCTCAGGTCTCGAACCCGCGTTGAGTCTCCCAGCGTCCTCAGTTAGGGCTTCCATTGACGATTGGGTCTCTCACGAGCAAAATTGTGTGTGGCATGACTCTATAGGATTCAGGTTGACTAAACGCATGCTCCCGGCCGTATGTAAGAAATCAGTGGCATTCTTGCTGTCTCTCAGCAGAAAAGACTGTAGGCAACTTATTGGCGTCTTAACATGCCACTTCGCTTTTGCCAACCACCTCAACGTGTTAGGCTTAAGTGACACTGCAATCTGCGATGCTCGTGGAGAGAGCGACGACACCGCGGAACATTATCTCTGTTAGTGTCCGGCCTTTGCTCGTATTAGGTGGCAGATCTTCGGTGCGGATGTGGTGAGTGCTGGTACTGTAAGGTCTCGTCACTGAAGTGCTTGCTTGGCTTTCTTCGAAAGTCAAGGAAATTTCAATAAAGTGTGTAAATCAGTGTTTGCTCTCTGGATGTACAATGGACAAGTTGCGTCTGAGTGCTCCAGTCGAGTGTTTACTATCCCGACAAAAAAAAAACCTAAATGGCTCTGTTTGGTGACTAGAAGTCAAATATATCGTATAACGAGCGGTATGGCTTGGAGTATCTTCGCTAAATATTTCCTAACACAGTAGCTGATGGATATAAACAATCCAAAGAATTTCTTTCTTCTATCAATTGTTTCTTATATAAAGAACGTCTATAAGAAAAATGTTTTCATTTAATGATCAGAAAAAATATATTACTGTTATTTTAATTAGTTTTTTTTTTATTTTATTTAAGAACAAGTATGTCCTTGAACAAGTCGAATATTTCTTCAAAATTGACTTTGAACAGTTTGTTAGTTAGATAGGCTTTTTATTAACTTTATATAATTGTACTTGATTGTGCTGACAAACAGAGTATAATAAGTCATTCATGGCTTGGCTTAAATACATATGCAATTTACTAATAGTGACTTTAATTATGGATATTATTTGTGTTAAAAAATACTTGTATTCCAAAATACGGGTTCCGTAGCAGATTGTAGTTGTACAAGAGTTGTATATGGTAAATCTGCCCATGACTACTGTTCAATCCATGGTAACCTCGTCTAAGTCCAGCAAAATTACTCCAGAGTATCTCACACGACTCGACAATGCTCCTCTATTACAAACAGCATAAGCAATACCAACGTCGAAGCGCCAACGTCTTATGTTAAGTACCTTATTCAAATCGACGCGGAGAAAGTAGTCAATAACCGATGGCAATATGTAGGCTAATGTAGCGCCGTCAGACAACTTTGGCCAACAGCTAACAGATCTAGGTCCATTAGACTCTTGAAACAGAAGAGAGGAACCCTTTGCAAAATAACAAACGTTCTAACCGGATACTGCATCATACGAAAACATATTCAAAGACTAGACATCGCCTATAACGACGTCTGCGGAAATTGTAGCGATGAAGACGAAGAAGAGATCATGAGTCGCCTTCTATGCTAAGGAAGGTCATCCTGTGTGAATACTCTTTCTATGATTTAAATAGAAAAAGGGTTAAAACCAACTCCTTCATAAAACGAAGCTTATGGTTCCTAGAATAATAGGGTAACGCACTCACCTTACACATCGGCAATACAATGGATCTATTTCTGGTCTAAGTGCATCCTCATAGAGCTTCGATCCTAACCAACCAACCGAAATTCTTCTTCTAAAACCAGACATCTGCCGATAAAATGGTATACAACATCCATGTTTTAAGAGTTGCATGGGTCACATATAATTGGAAATCTCTTCTAAGTTAAAATATTGGGCTTATCATATGCAGAGAATAGTGATTAACGAAGTACGTAGAAGCGTTTTCAATGAGGGTGTAGAACATCGGTCATACTCAACATTGGCTGCTTTTTCAAAATATGGGTAAACATACATTTTAAAATTGTAAGTTGCGTATCAGCTGAAATATTTAAGTTTACGCTAAATCTGCTGCCAGCTCTCTTCACTTTTGAACCGTCTCTTTTGTCGAGATTATAGGCTTCAGGACAATCCGCGGCAGTTTTTCTTCTTCGATCTCCACTACCTTCATAATGAAATTTGCATGCAGCTTTAGGAATCAAGAAAAAAGTGATGGGACTCTATTTTTAATTCGATATATGTGTATGATAGTTCGGTGTCCATGTTAGAAGTCGAAGATATGCTTCAGAAAGTATCTAAGGAACTTTTCAGCTTTGTCAAAAAAAAAAAAAAAATAATAACCCCACATTTGGGACCCATAATAGTTTAATTTTCGATGTTGCTTCGATACACTTATTGGTGATGCATTGTCCGTTAACTGATGAAATAGCTCTTTTAGCTGAAAGCAGTTGCCATTCGGAATGCGATTTCATATTGAGGTTAGACATAAATAACACACTTGCTAAGTCGACGGTGTATGCCAAAGCTCAAATGTATTTAAAGAAATACTGCAGCTGAATTCGGGGTCAATCACCGACAGTCACCATAGTGGTAACAATTGGTCACCCTGTCTTAATAATTAAATAAAGTGTACGCCTGTGTAAATTACATTGTGCTGTTGTAGATATTTGTACTCTTTCATTAGTCCAACGCGTTTACCCTGATAGAACCCATTTTGCGCTGCGAGAGCATTTTCCATTGCGATTTCTTAAAATCGTCATCTTTGATTTCGATAATTTCACCGACAAATTCCATTGCTTGCAGTCATTTTCAAGACAGTTCATAACAAACTGCATCCCTTACTGTAACTCCTTAGCTTTAAATTTAAGACTCATATATGTACGAACAAATGGATGAACATATCTTGATATACTTGGTTGTTAATATTGTAGATTATGACTACCTGTCAAACTGATCACACGTTAAATGTACTGAGCTCAACAGAAGTTTAATAGAGTATTAGTACAAATTGTCCAATTAAAATACGTATCTAAATACTTAAGAGCGTGAAAACATTCACTTTATTTGTTTTATTATTGTAATATAGGATGAGGCAGAAAGAACTCCCCCATTTGGTATGCTAATATAACAAAAAGCAAACAAGATATCAAAGAGAAAGTTTTTTTTTTATTATTATTATTATAACCTTATTGATACATAAATTAATTACATAATCAATAATTAATGTGGTATAGCGCTAGCTACCAGGGCTTTCGGCTAGTTAAAGTTAAAAGTGGTATAAAATAAATAATTCTAATTTAAGTTTTAAAATAACTTCGTATACGGATCTAATATTTTTGTCTGAGATAAAAGTTAAAAGATGTTGAAGGTCCTTTCCAGATATAGTCTTGCTGATTGAATTGATGTTTACGCATTGCAGCATGTGTGTTACAGTGAATGTTGGTTTTTCGTCGCAGAATTCGCAAAGTGGAGCAGGTTCCTTGGTAATCAAGTGCTTGTGGGTTATGTTGGTATGTCCCATTCTGAGCCTTATATAGGGTTTGATCATCGATGTTGGTAAATGTACAAGATATATGGCTTTTTCAGCAGCTGGATTGAGCATTGAGTATAGGTGTTGAAATTCAGACCAGGCGTTTTTCATTTTAATGCTCATAGATGTTTTGAGGTATTTTTTTTTTTAAATTTCTAAATAACACACATAATGCAGTTTTTAAATTAAGTTTTAAAAATTACGTCACTCAAGTGGCGGCCTCCATTATCAATACACTGAGTAACCCTTTCTTGGATGTTTTCCATTACGCGGCAAGTCATTTCAGGCGGAATGTTAGCGACTTCCTGTGTTATTGCATTTCCAATCTTGTTCACTTTGATCTTGTGCAACCATAATTTTTAGGGATGCATTTTCAGCTCACGCTGAAAAATTCTGCAAACACTTTGATTTGATAAGCTCATTGCCGCCGCGTGTTTGTGTGCGAAACGCCGTGGAGATTGCTGATTCGAAGCCCTGGGAGCGGCCACATTTTCCGCTCCTGTTGAAGTATGAGGTCGTCCAGGAGACTTCTTTTTGAGTGCAGAGCCTATTTCTCTAAAATTTGATACCCAAAGGCGTATTACTTTTTTGTCAAACACGCTGCGTCGCAGTCGGCGACCCGCCATTTTTAATGAATTCTTCGTCAACAAACGTGTGGTGTACTCCCGTCCTAACCATTATGACAACTGAAGACCGCACGATTGCCCCTGTCTGTCGCCACCTCCCGCGCTTTGCTATCCCCATTCTAACCTTATATACGTTCTCTTTAAATCGGGGAGTTCTTTCTGTCCCACCCTGTATAATCTACAAAACATTCTGGTTGGAATTGTGAGACATGTGTACGCCAACTTCACTCTTATGCACGGGCGTTGTATATTCCGAGCAAGAGGTAGATATGAGCCATGCAATCAAAAAAATGTATGTGGAGTTGCCTAACATCAAGTCGTCTCAATTCGCATTCTCTACTTCTATCTCTAAATTGAGCCAGTAGCTTTCCAAAATAGAAAACATGGCTAAAATGATGACGGAAAACACGGAGCGAATAACTCAGTAAGAGACGAAAAATATGCAGCTGAAGGATCACATTGTTTTCCAAAGTCTACGGCTATACCAGCTGGAGCAAAGAGAAGTGGAGAACCAAATAATCATCCACAACATTCCTGTAGTAGAACCACCCATTGATATGCGAACTATCATGACAAAGGTTCAAACAGTTCTGTCTAATGTTCCTCGTTAAGATGATAAATTTGTTATGTTGGCTTGCAAATAATCAACCAAAAGAGTCACCACGTTATTGTCCAGAGCCATTCGCAGTTCCTTAGCACTTATTTTTCTTCAACTTACTTTTTTAATAAGCAAAAGTCGTCGAAGAATTCTAATACTCATTTTAATTTTTTACTTACTTACTTAGGTGGCGCTACAGTTCGGGGTGAACCTGGGCCTCAACCAACAAGCCTCTCCATTTAGCTCGGTCTTTAGCTAATTGCCTCCAGTTGCGCACTCCAAGTTGGTCGAGGTCCCCTTGAACTTGTGCGCGCCACCTACGGCGATAATTCCCTCTACTGCGTCGTCCCTCGGGGTTAGATTCGAAGACTCTGCGGGCCGGAGCGTTGGTGTCCATTCGCTCTACATGTCCTAGCCATCTCAGACGTCCAATACGCAGTTTTTTGACTAGGTCGATGTCGCTGTACAGCTCGTATAGTTCGTGATTGAATCTTCTCCTCCAAAACCCGTCAACGCAAACGGGACCGAAAATCTTACGAAGAATTTTTCTCTCGAAGCGACCAAGGATATCTTCATCCTCTTTTAATAAAGTCCATGTTTCAGCGCCGTAAAGCAGGACTGGGATGATCAAGGTCTTATATAGAGTCTCCTTAGTTGTTCGAGATAGGGCTTTACTGTTAAATTGCCTTATAAGCCCAAAAAAACAGCGATTGGCAAGAGTTATTCTTCGATTGATTTCTGCACTGATTTTGTTAGTAGAATTTATAGCAGAGCCAAGGTAGACAAAGTCCCTTACTACCTCGAAGTTATAGCTGCCCACGGTGACGTTTTGTCCAATTCGTCGATGTTGGTTTTCCCTTCTAGTTGACAGCATATACTTGGTTTTGCCCTCGTTTATCGCCAAACCCATTTTGGCCGCTTCCGCCTCAATGCTTGCAAAAGCACCGGTGACAGCCCGCTGAGATCTTCCGATAATGTCTATATCGTCGGCGTATGCAAGCAGCTGTACAGACTTGTAATAGATTGTGCCTCCGGTGTTGGCTTGTGAGTTCCGCACAATCCGTTCAAGTACAATATTGAAGAAGTCACATGACAGCGCGTCACCTTGTCTAAAGCCTTTTTTGACATCAAAGGTCTCGGTGAGGTCATTACCGACCTTGATGGAGCAGCGAGCGTTCTCCATCGTCAGCCTGCACAGGCGGACAAGTTTGGCAGGGATGTCAAAACTAGACATGGCTCTATAAAGCTCTTCTCTATAGATGCTGTCATAGGCGGCCTTGAAATCGATAAAGAGGTGGTGAGTATCGATTTGGAATTCTTGGGTTTTCTCCAGGATCTGCCGAAGTGTGAAGATTTGATCGATGGTGGACTTTCCTGGCCTGAAACCGCACTGATAGGGTCCAATCAGGCTGTTGATAAAAGGTTTCAGGCGTTCACACAATATCGCAGAAAAGATCTTGTACGCGATGTTGAGGAGACTGATGCCTCTATAATTGGCGCAGTTGAGGGGGTCTCCTTTCTTGTGGATCGGGCAAACGATGCTGAGATTCCATTCATCAGGCATACACTCCTCTGACCAAATATTAGAAATGAGTTGGTGTATGCACTCTACCAATTCATCCCCAGCTGCCTTGAAAAGTTCGGCCGGTAAACCGTCAGGTCCAGCAGCCTTGTTCGATTTTAGCTTGGATATTGCTATCCTCACTTCGTTTTGGTCAGGTGGACGGAAATTTTGACTATCATCGTCCATGTTGAATGGTTCATTCTGCCTGACAGCGGGATGTTGGTCTTCGTCGCCGTTATACAGTCTGCAGAAGTAGTTTTTCCATATTCTCAGCACCGACTGTGATTCTACTACGAGGTTTCCATTCTCATCTCTACAGGTTTCTGTACGGGTATTACTTCTCTGACACGTTGTTTTTACCTTTTGGTAAAACTTCCGTACATTGTTCCTGGAGTATAGACTCTCGATATTCTCAAACGCGCGCTTCTCATGCTCTTTCTTCTTCTTTTGGAGAAGCCGATGTTCTTCCCGTCTCTTTTGCTCGTAG
Source organism: Brachypalpus laphriformis (assembly GCA_945910035.1). Taxonomy (NCBI): domain Eukaryota; kingdom Metazoa; phylum Arthropoda; class Insecta; order Diptera; family Syrphidae; genus Brachypalpus; species Brachypalpus laphriformis. The sequence continues at coordinate 289,477,467 of OX246754.1, forward strand.
AGCTCACGAGCAGCTCTCGTCTTCCTTTGCAGCGCCGCTTTGTATGCCTCTTGTTTTGCTGCATGCACTTGCCGGCATTCTTCGTCAAACCAGGGGTTTCGCGGTGGTGGGCGAGCGAGACCCAGCACATCAGTCGCGGCGTTTCTGATGGCATGTTGGCAGCGTTGCCACTGGTCTTCGGCACTTGATGCTGGCGGTATAGGGGTGATTGAGAGATTTCGGGATACGCGTTCAGCGAAGAGTCTGGCGGTCTCTTGCGATTGTAGCTTTTCGACGTTAAATTTTCTCACAGTAATTCTTCTTTGTTGCTCAGATTGGGATATCCGCATTCGTACCTTGGCTACAACAAGGTTATGATCCGAGTCTATGTTGGCCGCTCGGAAGGTCCGGACATCCAGAATACTGGAGGCATGCCTTGCGTCGATCGCAATATGATCAATTTGGTTGATCGTGACATGATCATTGGACCGCCATGTCTGCTTATGAATATCGAGATGAGGAAACCATGTGCTTGCTATGGTGACATTTCGCTCCACAGCGAAATCAATTAGCCTTAGTCCGTTATCAGACGTGGTGTCGTGTAGGCTATGCTTACCGACTGCTCTACCGAAGACGTCCTCCTTTCCTATTTTGGCGTTAAAATCGCCCAATACGATCTTAACGTCGTATTTAGGACATTGCTCGTATGTTTTGTCGAGGAGCTCGTAGAAACACTCTTTGGAGGCAGGGTCCTTTTCTTCTGTGGGGGCATGAACACATATTAGGCTTATGTTAGCGAATTTAGCCTTGATCCGGATCGTCATAATACGCTCGCTCACGTGTCGGAAGCTTAAGACTTCTTGCCTAAGTCTGCCGCGTATGACAAATCCGCATCCGAATAAGCGTTGCCTGTTGCCTCTGTAGCAATCACCGTAGTAGATGTCACAGTTTTTCATCCTCTTTTTGCCTGGCCCATCCCATCGCACTTCCTGGATGGCGGTAATATCTGCTTTATAGCAGTCTAGGGCCTCTGCTAGTTGTTCGGCTGCACGTGGTCTGTAAAGGGACAGAACATTCCACGTACAGATCCGAAGGTCGTTGTCCTTATTTCGTTTGCTGGGGTCGTCATTAGTTGGGTCATCCTTATCCGAGGCTTTTGGTTGTTTCGGAACCATGCGTTTTTTACGTGGTAGGGAAGTTACCCCGACGGCACAACCCCCAACCTGGAGGGCCAGTTCCTTAATTATTCCCCTAGGACGAGGGGCCGGGTACACCGGTGCCAGTAGTCCACTACGGGAGTATGAGCGCTGCCGTTGGCCCATTAAGGGCTCCTCCGCCACCATCTCTATTCCAATGTCCTGACCAACATTGGAAATTCCTTACCGACCTGTGATCCGAGTACGTCGAAGCAGCTCGCGCAAGGTATTCACTAAGTTCAACTTAACTGGAACTATAGACGCCACCGTTAACTCCGTCTAGGGAATTCGTCCGCTGCCGCCTGGAACAGGAAGAAGTGCTCTAGTGAGAAAAGCACTCTTCCCCCCCTCTCTCATCTGCTGCCACCAAGAATCCGCCAAACGGGGTTGGTTACCCATTTCTTGGATTAAGGTACTAGGCACCCGGCTGTCACCGCGTGGAGGTTGAGAGTAGGAGTTGGTAGGCCTCAGCTGAGTGAAAACGCTTGTGTTTTCATATGATCGCATGCACTACCGTTTGACAACCTTTTAATTTTTTAGCTACCGCAATAGAGAACAAAAACTAATTGAGACCTCTGTTAAAGGTGGTTACTTTTAAAGTAACCCATTCCTCAAATTCTTAACAAAATTACTTTCTTATTCCCTTTTGAAACTTTCCCACCAGTTTTGACAATTTCATGAATATTTCACATATCTCACATTAACTTCCACTGCGAATTTGCGAGAAGTGGTATTAAGATCCCGCAAATCCATTTTGGCTTAGCATTTCAACTTATAAAGTTGTAAATCCATTACTTCGACTTCATTCTTAGAAAACTCCAATCAAACACTTCCACTTGCATGCATACGAATACTCCTTCCTCCACACAGATGTTTACGCCACTCATCCACTCCGAAATATTATTTAACATCCCAGTGAGTGTATGTATCTTTCTCAGTAAAACTATACCAAACAGCAATCACACAATCTGACACACTTTTCTTATCCACTTGAAATCTCCTGTCTGTGTGTAGTAGTTCAGTAGATTTAGGATATTGTACTACCGAAAGGGATATCATTTTTCTGCTCCATTTCTGTTCAGGCATTCATACAGAGATACGAGTGACATTAACAGACAAAAGTAAGAAAAAAAAAATGAAATCTACAAAAAAAAAAAAAAACCTAGAACGGTTCACTGCGTTAGATACCATATAAAAGGACTTATTCCTCATTCACTAGGAATCACTAGAGGCAGAAACATGTGTCATATCTCCTTGACTCATACTAGGCAGCGCATTTCATTTGGAGTTTATATCTCGGCATGAACTATCGGAAATGGGTTGTAGTAACTCATGGATATGCAAAAATAATCGAAGGCATTGAAGGAGAAAAAAGTATCTCTTAGTTCTTTGGTCTTTGGTACTTTAAATTCGAAAAAGGATTCCCTAACGAGAGTTTGAAAGCCAAGTACAAAGGCGGAAGCAGAAAAGAGAAATTCAAATCGACCTCCGTAGATGCAAATCCCAGTTTTAATTACGAACGACAGAAAAGGATCCCGAGATATCTTATCTCTCGTGAATATGATTAATCGAAGGGTTTCTGTTGACAAATGGTGATGCGTATTGTTCCCAGGAGGAGGTTATTGTCTCGAAACCAAAAAGAAAACTGTGCTGAAACCTTTTTAATCCATCTTGCAGGAGCAAGAATGGGTGGTTTTTGTTCACAATTCAAATCTCGAGAAGCCCCGAAGGAAGTATGTATCTCATCCGTTGTTGTTGAAAAGCTATTCAAACAGAACGTGACCTTAAAACACCCTTACACTCGGCTGGTTGACAGCGAAAATACTTCCAAGATTTATTTCTATTTGTCCATTCTCCTTTACACATGCACACAGAGCGACACACAAGGAAGTGGCAATGAACTGTGAAAAAAATAAATCTCACTCTCTGTCGTGTCGGTGGGATATCATTTTACCCTCTGTTTCACCCATCTTCGAAGGTCCGTCCGCCCGGCACCGGCTCCAATCGGCCGGGCCAGAGAATGAGTGGAAGCCAGTAAATATCACGTCTGCAATCCAATTGGAGAGAAATCCTATTAATAGCCGGTTACTGTATGTGTGGACTAATATTTGAGTGAGGAATGATGATGAAGACGTCCAGCAACCATTCGGTGTTTCACAATTTTTTCCATCTGTTTCTATGACAGCAACTGTTTAAAGGGAAACCTAAGTGCTTTTCCGGTTATTGCTTCGACAGGGAGAAGTGCGGTGGCGTATACGTAACAAAAATATTCTTAGGCTTCATTGGAGTGATAATCTTTTTCGTGTTGGACGTGCGATAATTGCCGTCCAGACGGATACGTATTGTAATTATATGCTTTCTTCGCTTTTGTGGCCGGCCGGCCGGTATTGTGTCGTAGCTAATGATCCGGCAACTAATTAAATAGCACTGGGGATGTTGGGGTCGCACATGCAGAATGTTGTTTACCAAGAAATGGTAATTTGGAATAAGATTGTTTGGTTTCGGGATGAAAACTAATATCCGGTGTTGGACTGGGTTGGATTGGTTTATTTGTGTTTCCTATCTCCGTATCTATAGATAAACATGAAACCAAATGAACCTTATTGTGTAGTTCTATAAGGAAGTTGTAATGAGGTAAGGAAATGTTTTCTTTTGTCTCAAGAGGCGATGGGTATCGTGTTCTATGTAACCAATAACTTCACGCACTAAATGGTTATTTTTGGTGGCAAGTTACATTTGTGTACACGTGTGGTTGTACGGAACTCCTCAAGCGCCATGGTGTGTGATAGAATTTGTTGTTTGGCATGAAAAACAAGAAAACCATTCCAACTGTTTGAGTTTCGAAGGACACACTGTACAAAAATTCAGAGTGCGATGAAGAGTTTCCTTCTTAAATTTTTTTTTTTTTTAATTTACAACCGTAACCATTTAAACTGTTTTGATCGAACGACATTTACCGCGTTAGTAAATACATCGCTCAACGGTATGCAGTATTGCAATATTCCAACAGATCTTATTGATAGGGAAGACTAACTGGAGTCCTTGTTGCATTTTCACCCAACTAGTCAAAAGTCAACACGGGCCCCAGTTAATCTACAGTAGTTTAGAAATACCTTTGACTTTTTCTCTCTCAGGTAAGATCTGCGAGACTTTTTTGTGTCTTTTCTATGGACCGCCATAAATATGTTTTGGGAGTAACGATGCCAATGGCAGTTCAGAAGTCACCGCTGAGTTAGACCTCTTCAATATCTATGCGCCCCAAGATGCTTGCAGATGCCAAGCCAGAAAAAGATTGAATATATTGTCGAATTTCGATGGGTGGCTTCAAAAAACTTCATGAAAGACGACATCATTTAGCTTCAGTATTCGTTTTCCAAGCGGAAACTTATGAAATCCTAATGGGCACAGATTGTAGTGATAGTCAAGCTGCAGTATAGACCTACCTCGCTGGACTCTTTAATTACTCCCAAAATAGTTCGCGAATATTTTAGAAGAACTTTCTGAATTCGATCGCAAGGCTGATTCTTGTTTGGAAGGCTGATTCTTGTTTGCACTGCGATCATGTGGAATGAGATCTCCCATGCGATTGCTAGGCAAGGCACAGAGACAATTTCACACGACCTTGCAAGTGTGACATTTTTAATTTCAACTTAATGGTAACATTATTGTAAGTCCGACGACTCTACCAGATTTAAGCAGATGAAACAGATGCTCTCGAAGGTCTGTAGGAAATCAGCCCCATTCTTGCTGTATCCCAGCAGAAGAGGAGGATTGTGTTTGAACGCGTTTGCTGAGCATTTCGGTGTGCTAGACTTTAGTGACACTAGGGTCTGCAATGCTAGTGAATAGGGCGATAGCCCAGCGGAACACTTTCTTTTTGAGTGTCTTGCCTTTGCTTGTAACAGGTGGCAGATTTTCGGCACTGATTTGGTGAGTGCTGATATAGTGAGCTCCTCATCATTGAGGACTATACTTAGCTTTCTACGAAATACGAGAAAATTCTGGTAAACTCGGTAAAGCAGGGTTTTGCTTCCTAGTAGTTTAATGGACCAGTTGAATCTACGTGCTCCTTTGGAGGGGTAAATTATTCCTCCATCTTCTTAGCTGATCCTCATCTGAAGGGAGTTCTATCCATCGAATAATGTCGTAAGTTATTGCTACCAATCAGCTCCTTGGTGCTTCTACAGATCATTTTTCTAGCGCATCTGCTCGCCGCTAAGTACTCCTGCTCAGCAAGGGCCTAAATGTGATTGCAGCTATCATGGCGCGCGCTAGGGTGGGGATGTAGCATCTTTATACTATACTGGGGGTCAGGCTCACTTCTACCCTCTGCACCGGAAGCTGTTATGTGAAATTTGAGTGGATTCTGCTCTCAAATGTCTATATAGGTATCTGTCGACTTACACGTGCTCTGACTCCTTGGGTTCTTCGAATAAAACTCTATGCGCCGGGGAAGAACACACTTTTTACTTACAGTTCTCTTCCACTCTGAGTGATACTTTGCTACTGAATTCTTCTATTCCCTGTACAAAAAAGGTCCTTAAATTGCTGTTGTGCCACTTTATGCTATTGTTGTTATATCAGGATATCTTTGGATATTTCCACGACACAGCTCATACGTCGGTATAGCATAAGATTCCGTTTAAGAGGTATAAGCCATGGCATCACATGCTATTATCTACTCGATAACGACGGTGTATGACCGATCCATCATGGTTCGCCTGAGTCGACATTCCAACACGGGCATGTAATACTGAATGATAATTCCAATTTATTGTATAGAATAGCTCCTAAGCTCGGGTATAATGAGAATAAAATCTATAAGGAATTTATAAGAAAGACTGAGCCATAAATCTTATACTGCTGAGAAGATAGGCCAAATGTCAAATTATTACACTCTGTAGCAACAAATAACTCCTAATTCAAATTTTCATAACGACTCCGGGACCCTCTTATAAAGCAATTTGTCAAAATAATGACCAATACCACAGCCCATTAAATGCTCCTAACACAGACCCACACAGAGTGTAACGAAACGACCAACCCAACAATCATTCAAAAACAAAATATCAATAAAAAGTCAAATTCAAATATCGTCCTTCGGCGATCATTTCTCATATCACCCACATGCACGCACACATAAATTAGTGCTCCTAAGCACCAAGGACTGCCCTGCAACCAGTGAATGATTGTCTCCTTTGAACCGAAACATAGCCGAACCCAGGCAATCCAAGGCCCATCACACATCTAATTCAAAGGACTCTACGGTTATTAACCCTCGCGGCCTAAACCGAACAACTCAAAACATCACATATACATATTCCTAATAACTTTATATGCAAAACGTTACACATATACCCTGCAGATATGACGTACGTATTCGGCAACCCACCGACCGATAGACCCTTCACATCAATTACACGCAACGACGTCATTTTCATACATCTTGTGCGGGATAAAAGGACAGACAAACGCACGCAAAAGAAAAGAAACCCAAGAAGTAGGTTGTTACCCATTCAAGCCCTTAAGGGTTATTGCTACAAAATGGTTTCTTGTTATCACTCCATGATAAAACGTTGAAATAGATAAAACACCAAAGAGGAACAGAAAACGAAAAAAATGAATGAAGACCTCAACCTCAACCCTCAACTCAGAGAAAACCTTTTGTTCTGCCTGTCGTTTCCTTCTTTGTGTTGCCCCAGTAAATTGGTCTGCAGGATTTCCCTTTGTAGTAACTCTAGAACGCGGATAACAAACACGTCGCACACAACACCTAGGCGATGAGCACCCACAATGAATGGGAAACAGAAGAAAAAAAATGCTGGGATACGTGCCTTACCTACTCCTGGCAAAGCACAAACAACAAAAAAGGCAACTTCCGCTCTCGCATGTGAAGGATTTTTCGCGTTAACGTACACATAACACCTATGCAAGTCGTCGGCTCCCGGAAAAGCTGTGTTAGCGAAGCACTTTCTTCTGCCGGTAGAAAACGCATAAGCAACACCCATCGGTGGTTGTATGTGTGTATGTCTAAGGACACATGACTTTAAGAAGGCAATCGTAAAGGGTGGAAAAAAACAAACCCCCTGAAGATGTTTTTACCTCGAGGGTAAATTTAACGTATTTAGAATATCCCTTGCCAGGTATCGTCCTCGTGGAGATGCTTTCAAATTTTTATGATGTTTTGTATCCTTTGCGCGCGCTCTCCTGCTGAAGAAGGTGCTCTTGAAACACCACCAACACACAGAAGGATGCGTGATGGAAAACTTAATTGCGTTTCCGTATTTGTTTTCTTTCAATCCAATTGGGCTCTTCTTCTACATACTTACGGAGTCCTGAATTCATCCGTCCGCCCGCCTGACTACGAAACTGATTTTGGATTCATTTTTACGCCTTTTTCACAGGATGTGAATTAGTTAGTCCCTTTTCTGCTGGATTGGATTAGACCAATTTGATTACAACTCAATCTACATCTGTTATCCTGCTGCCGCGCTGTGAAAGGATGTTTCTCGATTTCACTCATCAATGCCTATGCAAAATGTTCGCCTGTATCGACCTTGATTCATGGGCTTGGAATTGGCCAGCTTAGACAAACAATATATCCTTCCAACTTGAATAATTATCCTGTTTGAATGCAGTATATCTACCTGGAGCGATTCCTCCCTCGTCTATCGGCAGTCTCATTAACACCAAACAAAGTTCGCACGGCCACCAAATGTGCTCCGAGGAATATACAAGCGGCATGCAGAGCCTAATCAGCAAAAACCTTGTTAGCATGAAAATTAATCAACTTCGAGCAAAATAAATAGGATACATCCGGAGGTTCTAGGGTAGAGTAAGGTACCTAACTCTCTGGCAACATTATCATTTACCACCTGCGGGTATAGGAAAACTTAAATTAAACGCTCCTCAAACAAAATAACCTAAGAAATTGGTATGGAACCAGCACACGTATGTAGTTTATCACATACCGAGGGAGCGGCAGGACTTGTACACAATACCTACCGCACACTTTTGGAACGCAACGTTCTACCTCTCTTCGCATATTGATAAAACTTTCAACTTTTGCCATAAAACCTATCCCTACAAGGCATAGTGGTGGTACCTAGCGTAACCAGGGTAAGGCATACTCACAACCCACCCCCACTAGTCCCGGGCATGTGTTCGTAAATTTTAGCCAGCGTTTTTAATTAGAGCTGCACAAAACTCGTCCAGCTCCTTCTTGATCCCTTCGCATTCGGTCGGTAGCAGGTACCGTAATGCCAACCAGAGATGAGGAGGTCCTGAATATAATACTTGGCTCAAAGTAGACATTATTATGTGCATGCATGCATTGCTGCCTTCATTCATGAGTGATACATTAAGCACTAAGTGAACGTACAAGGATTTTTGTGGCAGCCACTTTTTATGGGGTGCTCTTGCTTTATCGTGTGAACCTCTACGTGGTGTGGGTATTGTGTATATCGGGCTGGGGGTGGGGTATTAGTAGAAATTGCACTTGCATGTTTTTATACCTCTATTTGGGCTTGGTGCATTACTGATGTTCACGTCTACTTTGCAAACTGGAAATGAGTAATTTAAGGTTGAATTAGAAGTATTTAACAGCATGTTGCAATGGCGGAGCATCCTGTTATCGTGCAAAGTGGCATTCTCATGGAAGTAGAGGTTTGAGCAGGTTTTTTTTTCTCAAGGTGCAATGTTAAGCTTGGAGGTGCGCCGCTTGTGGGCTACACACAAAGAAAAAGAGATTTTTAAAATCTAGCTTAAGGTTTTTGTATTATTTATACTTTTAATAGGTTCGTGTACTTTTTAATTCGTGTGGTCATAAAAAGGTGCTTAAAATTCTGACTTTTATTGACTTTTTAATGATAGACTTGTTTGCTGGAATGTGAGTCATAAAATGGCCATAAAAGCATTGCTTGGATTTGCTGAGCGTTAAATGTAGTGATTTGCTCAAAGTTTCTAGAATTGTGTTGGTTTGTATAAGACGGTGATTATGACACTGTCAAAACGCTCATAACTTTGTGCCCCTACGTATCGCGGGTCTAGTATTTTAAGAAAAACTATCCGAACGCCATAGAGCTGAAAACAAAAACCCTGAATATTTAAAGCTACGATATGAACTTAACATTGCTATACAAGAGGTTGAGAATGTTAAAACTCCCTATATCTTCGAAGAATGGTCTCGGCTGATGGTGGCCAGCAAAAAAGAAAAGCTAAAGCTGCAGTCGGAATGGTTTTAAGAGTCTGAAAGAGCGATGTGTGATGAATTATCCTTTTCACTCAGGCCAAATGCTGGCCCACTTTGTGAATAAGGTATGTAAGGAGCGATGTATTCAGCTACGATTGGTTCACTTAAACGTTGAATCAATACTGCTGACAGATATATTCATCACTTGAAAGGTAGCCACAGGGGTCATTTTCATTAAATATGGCACAGATGAGGAGGAATTAAGGTTCTTGAGACAGAGATGCAGAGAACTGAGAACCATTGCAGCACTCCATACAAGGTACCACGCAGGAGTTGTCGACTCTTTATGTCCTCTAAAGTCTGACTAGATTTAAGTTGAGGAGTTAAGTTTTAAGCAAGATGTGACTGTTTATTATATACTGCTCCTTTTCCCACAGACTTTCGTACAAAATATCATAAATAACTTGCATTGTGAAACATAATACACCCTCATCCGATCTGCTCTGCATTAATGTGGTTGACAGTGTTGTGTACAAATCATAACATGACTAACTTAAATAAATTTATTGACGAAAGTGATGGAAATTTGACACTTTGTAAGGGTGCAGCTTATCGATATTGTCCAACCAACATAGTTTACATTTTGGTGCAGTGCAAACTAAGTTTCTAATAAATTAAATGGAAAAGAGTAGCGCTACTTTAAGCTACAAAAAATTGCAACCGATATCATGCACTCCTTGTTCAATGTACAAATTTCCTTTCAGGATTTGAGCTTGCTAAATTTGTTTGAATTTGCTGAGCCCCGAAATATTTTCTCAGTAGAATACGCTTCTAAATATACATCAAATCCTTAACAGGTGCCCAGCAGTCGACATAATAAGACTCCGGGACTAAAAGTGGTAGCTAAGCCAAGCTCAGCTAGTTCTCATCTGCAATCTCATTGCCTTTCATATCTTGGTGAACTACCACCCAAATTTGACTATACCGTATTTCGCAAACTGCCCAAGCAAGCAATTTGCAGCTCACTGAAGTGCTGTCGAACTGTTTGAAAAGACATAAATTCTAGCGCTCCTTAGGCTATTTTTAAAGTTTATCCTGGCGCAGATTTTGATGGTAAGAATTACAACCTGGAAAGCTCTAGGACACAAGAATACATAGCCGAATGGGATTTCTCCGAAAACAAATTTCTATAAAATATAGCCTGCTAGCTTGTCCACGGTTCTGAAGTATGCTAGCTCAGATTCGGAACTAATTTCGTTCTGACCCGTTAATATTGCTGCAGACAGAAAGTTCTTACCCCAGCAATGTAGCTAAGACCTATGAACCTAATATTCGTAGATTGTGAAACGATTGATGATACCTTTTTTTTTTCAAAATCAACAAATCACTGTTTGAAGAAAGCGACAAGATTCAGATAGCCTTAGTGCTATTCCAAATCGGGAAATTTGTGGCTAAATGCCAATCTAACTTCAACTTTCTTTCACCGTCGCCATCCCTTTCATTGATTAGCACAAGATGAAGGGATTTTGACTCGATAATGGGATGGAAATATATGTATCCGACCAGCAATTTCGAGTGCCAAACCGAGGAAACTTTCTACTTTTCAATCAATTGCTCTCCTGTGGGACTTGCTATTGTTAAAGGAGTCTTACTGCCGCAAATCCTATGATGCAAGCTCAAGACGGTATGGCCTGCTACCCTCTAAGTGGCCAAGTTGGACATTAAATGAGGCTTATCTCTCATAGAATAAGGACTGGACTCCACGTAGCTTTAAGCATTGCGTATCCTTGTTTGAAGGCCAACTCAGAAATATAGGTTTTGCTTTTTTTTTGTACAAGAGTTCGTATTTCTGTGGAGAGAATCGCAATACGCCGACAGGACATAGTATGGACAATTCATTGTTGATTGAGCTATTTGGAATGGCCCGCCTCTTCCAGGTTGACCATCAGCACGAGTATGACATCTAGATCTAGCCGTGTGTACAGTATATGTATGTGTACATAATGGGAAAGAGGGTTTGAAAATACCATGGTTATACGTTTCATCATAGAGTTACCTAGAATTTTTAACTTTAACTGATCTTGAGATTTGACTTGTCGGATGCATCATATCTTATATATTAATACGTGAGCACGGAATTTGTCGTACGTTTTTTTAGTATTTATTATAAAAGGAGGGGGATGAAACGTATATCATTTAAAAGGTACTGTGCCATAAATGTGCAGAAAGCAAAAAACATGTGTGTATATTACCGTTACTTACTTACTTAGATGGCGCTACAGTCCGGGGTGGACCTGGGCCTCAACCAACAAACCTCTCCAGCTAGCACGATTACGAGCCAGCTGCCTCCAGTTGCGCCCGCCAAGTCGGTTGAGGTCCCCCTCCACTTGTTTGCGCCACCTACCGCGAGGTCGTCCTCTACTGCGTCATCCATCCGGGGTGGATTCGAAAACTTTCTTAGCGGGAACGTTGGGCTCCATCCGCTCTAAATGACCCAGCCATCTTAGTAGCTGTATTGTGAACTCTTCTGGCTAAGTCGATGTCCTTGTACAGGCCGTATAGCTCGGCATTGTACCTTCTCCTCCACTCACCGTCTATGCAGACGGGACCAAAGATCGCTCGAAGAACTTTTCTCTCGAAATAACCAAGGGCATCCTCATCCGGTTTTGTCAAAGCCCATGCTTCTGCGCCATACAGCAGGACTGGGATGATTAATGTCTTATAAAGAGTTACCTTAGTAGTTCGAGATAGGGCTTTGCTACTCAATTGCCGTTTTAGCCCATAGAAACAACGATTGGCAAGAGTAATTCTCCGTGTGATCTCTCCACTCATGTCATTTGCGGAGCTGACCATAGAGCCTAGGTAGACAAAATCCTTTACTACCTCAAAATTATATCTGTTTATTGTGGCGTTCTGTCCAAGACGCCGATGTTGGGTGTCCTTTTTTGTAGACAGCATATATTTTGTTTTGCTTTCATTGACCGCTAGACCCATCTTTGCTGCCTCGATCTCAATACTCGTAAATGCCCCATTGATGGTCGCTGAGTTCTTCCGATTATGTCAATGTCATCGGCATAAGGGAGTAGTTGTACAGACTTGAAGAAGATTGTACCTCCGGGGTTGGCTTGTGAGTTTCGTACAATTCTCTCAATTACTATGTTAAAGAGATCGCATGATAGCGCGTAACCTTGTCTAAGACCTTTCCTGACATCGAACGGTTCGGTGATGTTCTCACCGACTTTGATGGAGCAGCGAGAGTTCTCCATCCTCATTCTGCACAAACGAACGAGCTTGGCAGGGATGCCAAGACTAGACATGGCTCTGTATAACTCGTCTCTATACACGCTATCATAGTCAACTTTGAAATCGATGAAAAGGTGGTGCGTATCGATTTTATATTCATAGGTTTTTTCCAAGATCTGCCGTAATGTGAATATTTGGTCGATGGTGGACTTTCCCGGCCTGAAACCGCACTGATAAGGACCTATCAGGTTGTTGACGATCGGTCTTAGGCATTTAAATAATACGGCAGATAGGATCTTATATGCGATGTTGAGGGGATTTATACCTCTGTAATTGGTGCAGTTCAGAGGGTCTCTTTTCTTCAGGATCAGGCAAATGATGCTGAGGTTCCATTCATCGCGAATACTTTCGTCCGACCAGATTTTACAGATGAGCTGGTGCATGCTCCTTACCAACTCAACTCCTCCTGCCTTGAAAAGTTCAGCGGCAAGGCCGTCGGCTCCAGCATCTTTGTTGGATTCGAGTTTAGATATCGCTATCCTCACTTCATTCTGATCGGGTTGACGGAAATCTTGACTGCCATCGTCACTCTTGAATGGCTCATTCTGCCTGACAGCGGAATATTGGTTATCATCGCCGTTTAACAGTCTGCAGAAGTGTTCTTTCCATATCCTTAGTACCGACAGCGATTCTACTACTATATTGCCATTTTCGTCCCTGCAGGCTTCTGTTCTGGCTTTGAAACCCTGGCATGATCTTTTTACCCTTTGGTACAATTTTTGAGCACATTCCTGCAATAAAGTCTCTCAATCTCCTCCATCGAGCGCTTTTCATGCTGCTTTTTCTTCTTTCTGAGAAGTCGATGTTCCTCTTTTCTCCTGCGCACGTAAAACTCGTACGCAGCTCTAGTCCTTCTATGCAGCGCCGCTTTGTACGCCGCTTATTTTGCTGCATGTGCTTACCGACATTCCTCATCAAACCAGGGGTTTCGTTGTGGTGGGCGAGAGAAACCCAGTACATCAGAGGCGGCATCTCTGACGACTTGTTGGCAACGCTGCCACTAGTCTTCCGCATTTGCTGCTGGCAGCATAGCACTTAGATTGAGATTAGAAGAAACACGATCGGCAAAGGTTCTGGCGGTCTCTTGCGATTGTAGCCGCCCGACGTCAAATTTCCTCACAGTATTTCGTTGATTTCGCTCCGTTGTGGATATCCGCATCCGTACCTCGGCTACAACTAGGTAGTGATCCGAGTCCAGGTTGGTTCCTCGGAAAGTCCGGATACCCAAAATACTGGAAGAGTTCCTTGCGTCGCTCGCAATGTGATCGACTTGGTTGACAGTTTTTCGATCAAAGGGAATCCATGTACCTTTGTGAATGTCGAGACGTGGGAGCCGCGTACTAGCTACGACAAAGGTTCGCCCCGCTGCAAAGTCGATTAGCCTGAGTCCGTTGTCGGATGTGATGTCGTGCAGGCTGTGCTTTCCGACCACGCTACTAAAGACGTCCCCTCTTCCTAGCTTTGCGTTAAAATCACCTAGGATAATTTTAACGTCGTGGCTAGGGCATTGCTCATACGTCTTGTCCAAGAGCTGGTAGAAGTCGTCCTTTGTCGCGTCGTCCTTCTCTTCATGAGGGGCGTGAACGCATATTAGGCTAATGTTGGCAAATTTAGCCTTGATAGGGATAGTCATAAGGCGCTCGTTCACATACCGGAAACTCAAGACTTCTTGCCTAAGTCTGCCTCCAATGACAAATCCGCTCCGGAATAGACGCTGTCCTTTTTGTCTGTAGCAATCACCGTAGTAGATGTCGCAGTTTTTCATACTCCTTTTGCCCGGCCCATCCCATCGCACTTCTTGGATGGCGGTAATGTCTGCTTTGAGACACTCTAGGGCCTCCCAAGTTGTTCGGCTGCACGTGGTTTGTAGAGGGACCTAACATTCCATGTGCAGACACGAAGATCGTTGTCCTTTTTGCGTTTGCTTGGGTCGTCAACAGTAAGATCATCCGTATCCGAGGCTGTTGGTTGCTTCATAACCAAAGGTTTTTTACGTGGTAGGGAAGTTAACCCGACGGCACAACCCCCAACCTGGAGGACCAGATCCTTTTTTTTTCAACCCCTAGAACGAGGGGCCGGATACACCGATGTCAGTTACCCACTTCGGGGATATAAGCGCTTCCGTTGGCCCATTAAGGGTTCATCCGCCATCATCTCTTTTTCAATACCCTGACGTAGTATTGAAAATCCTTACAGACCTCAGCTTCAAATATTTTGAAGTAGCTCCGGTAAGGTATCCGCTGGTCTGTAGACGTCACCGTTGATTTCATTGAGAGAATTCATCCGCCGCACGTCCTCCTTCTGAGGATCTCTTGCTAGACTTCTGAGACCCACATTTCAGCCAATGAGGTCAACAAGAGATGCCTCGTCCGGCTAAACATATGCGCGCTGAAGTTCACCCAGATGTGCTTACGCAGGTCTGAGTGTTCAGCTACACATATATCGTCAGACTCAGCATACGCTCATCGTTAGTTCACTATCAGATAGCTATCCAGCGGGCACCACGGGGAGGTGATGATGCGATTTTGCCCGCCCGTTAAGTGAGGTAAAATAAAGTAAACATACACACATGATTTTCCCATATATGGGTTTATGGGTCTAAGAGTTTAGACTCCTTTGCCTTCACTGCACTGGAGAATATTACAATAAATGCATATATAGACTTTCGCGTCTACAAAAGATGTGCAGAGAAATATAATTCACACGAAAGTTTCTCAAACTCAATAAAAACTGTTAAATTCATTTCAGACATAACGTACACTCACACTTAAATACAGCACAACCCCATCGAGAGATTGGAGCAAAAAAAAAGGCGATTCCTTTATTGGCAACCTTTTTAAATTTTGCATAGCCATCACCTTTTGAAATTCAAAAACCCGTTTGGCTGTTCACTTTCTTTTGTTTTGTTTTTTTCTTTCTTTTTTTTGTCTTCTCACATAAGGAAAATAAGAAAAAAAAAAACGAAAGTCTGCAGACCTCTTTTTGCCACAGCATCCTGTTTTTAAAGCTAAAAAGCAAACAATCCCCGGGCAGGGAAATGTCCTTTTTTAGTCACCCCACACACATTTTTTTTTTTGAAAAGACCCAAATTAATATTGCCCTGAAAATGGAGCGGATTTAAATTGTTATTTCTCCTTTTTTTCTCTCTTCTTGGTTGCTTTAAAAAAAACAGGACTAATAATACGATACGTCGTCGACGAAAAAAAAAAACAGCAAACTCTAGGGCAAGCCACTCAATTGCTGAGGTCGGGCAAAGTGTCCTGTTTTTGTACATGTTTTATTCAACGCCCTCACCCGCATCAAGTAGAAAATGAGGTAAAAATGCAACATTAAGCAGGAGAAAAATTCTCATTATTCGACAAGGAACTATCCGCCAGCAACAGCCAATCTAGGTAACATAAAAAGGACAAAACAACACACCGTATAGAGAAAATGCATCCTTTTTATTTTCCTACAAAATAAAAAAATAAAAAAAACGCCAACAGCAGGAAAAGTTTCAGCTTGTTGCAAGCATATTGAAGTGGAGTTGCTGCTCCCTTGTAATTATAATGCGATTAATGTGAAAATGCGAAGGACGAGACGCTCTAACTAAAAAGAAAAAAAAAACTAGGTGAAATCCTTGTTTATGCAGCGCAAACATTAAGGCAAAGTTTTCACTTAAAACATCATTAACGAGTGTGCAGTCGCACCGTGTACGTGTCGCCGTCGTAACTGTATCGCGAAATGAGGCGAAAGCATTTACTTATGACGACTGACTGCATCCTTATTATCCTTTCGCCTTTCTATGCCCCCTCAGCCTATTGTGTGCTTTTGTAATGTACATTTGTATTATCCTGTGCGGATGAATGACAAGAGAGCGCCCAGAACATATGCCAGGTAGGCGCGCAATAATATTGGTGTACAGGACGACACACTGTCCCGCGGAAACCAAACATCCTTGTTGTGCCTATTAACCTGCAGTGTCCGGTTCAGCCACAAAGTAACAACTCCTAAAAAGCTAAAATTTAACATTTTCACCAACTAAATTGGGTATGTTGGGCGTTTTTTTTTTTTGTCGATTCTTGCGTTTAACGAAATCACATGTGGGTCACAGGATATTGCAAATGCAATTGCACAAATTAAAATGCAGTCAGCTTGGGTGTGTAAGTAGTGATGGGGAAATGAAAATTAATAGTTTTTTGGTAGCCAGAATAATGGGGATATTTTGTCGGCACAACCATGCTCAGGTTCGCTTGGTGTGCAGTGATTTGTTTTTTTTTTTTCGATTCAATTGAATTGAGAATTGTTTACTTTTAATACAGGATAATGGAAGTCGGTTGGTAGGTGTCCTTTAGTCTTTTTTTTTGCGGGTCGATCGGTTGTAATTGTGTGGTGGCATGCAATGGGCCGTGCTGTCGCTTAAAATACAATGCGAGCGCAAATCGAATATTTTTGTTTGTATAACAGTGTAATTTTGTGTTCAGTGATATGCAAACACATTAGAAAGGGATAATCATATGGTTTGTTTGGCCGAGTTGGCAAATTACTTTTCCAGGTGGTGTCACTAGAAATGAGTGATATGTTCTACTGGATAGAACAAAATGGACTTAATTTGTATCAAGTAAGTAAGTATTCACTTTTATATCATGTCCTAGCAAAAAAAAAAAATTAGTCACTATGTTGAGCTCCGCTGAAGCATACGAGTATCTCTGCTGTAAGGGGTCGTTACCATTCTTACCAAGCATGACTAGCTCAGTTATAAGTGCAGCCATTATACTTTAATTTTTAATTTTATTTATATCCTTTAACCCCTCGGGGGCATAGGGCGTCAACCACGCCTGCGCACCATCGTGTTCGGAGTTCTGCAACGCGATTGAGCTGCCTCCACCTCATTCCTAAAGAGCTCGATTCCTCCTCAACTGTTCTGTGCCACGTTTGCCTTCGGAGATGGTCTTGGTAATACTTAATTACAATAGTGCAGCCATTATACACCCTACTAGAAGGGTTTTCGGTACACTTAAAGCCTTACACTGGAATTTTGATGACGTTTTTCCCCGATTCCTTTTTTTTTTTTCATAAGTAGATATATGCCACCAGAAGCTTGGACCCTTAAACTTCAATTGCTGGGTAAATTTAAATTACGTTCAGGACTTTCTTTAGTCAAAGTTCTCGGATGACTCAAAAAATGGTTAAGAGTCTGCTGTTAGTATCTCCTAGAGGGCAATGACAGCAGGCCTATTAGGCAAATATACAACATGATCTTTCAACTGAGGGCGTGTCCTGTCATTTGCACGAGTGACTGCATAGTAGATCGAGCAGCTGTCAAAGATCTCTATGAATCCATTGTGCTTCGGCTTGTGAAATATTAGATCTGGAAAGGGTAAAATAAGGGTTTCGGGTTGAACTAGTTGTAGTTGTTGATCGACGCCTCAAAAGGAATGCTCCTCTAGGACAGTCTTTCTGCATGCGCGTTGAAACTAATCCTTCCATGTTGTTATTCTATTTCGTATCAGGCATTGTGATTCCTGGAGCGAAAAAAAAATTTCATCCTCCCATGCTTTGCTGAAAGACATTCAGTCCTGGTTTTTGAATGAAGGCTTAGAATTTAGTGTTTCTTCATTATTTGGGCCAGTTTCGAACAATCTCTAGATAGTTTATATACCTTTCATTTTCCAGAAACCCATGTTCCGGGTTTAATCCTATTAAAGTATTACACTTGGAGCTAAAAGACAGTAGCTCGTCACGGCAAGTCAGAGTGTAGTGTTAAATAGAAACATAGCTCTTAATTTGTATCCATCTTGCTGTAGGTGATGGTCTATACTGCCTATATTGCCGGCCGACCTGCTATAGAAAAGATGACTCCATTTTGAGTGGTTCAAATCAAACTAATTTGCCTCTGAATTGGCATTTTAGGCTTGGGGGTTTTACTCCAGCCGAGCACTATAGCTGTCGCTTGTATAGTGAAATAGACCTAGATGGTGAAATATATAGGCTTCCTCTATTGCTTAAAGGCTAACTACTCAGTGCTTCCTTTCATCTCTCATCTTATGATACTGCTTAGCCTCAACGCTCAACTTTTTAAACTCCGGCCATCCAGCTTGCAAATACCTGACAATTGACATCAACACATCATCTTTCTGTGTTGCCTGTGCGTAGACGGCTTGATTCTGATCCGACATGCACACTCGCTTTCGAACTGCATGTATGACTTCCTGTAACTAATGATCATCTTCTTCCGTTTGTTTAAGAACTGCCCGTGACAAACAATCGGCTGCCGAGATCTTTTTACACGGAACATACTTGATTTCGATGAGCGGATACCTTAGTAGTCTTAGGACCAACCGCTGTGGTCGTGCAGAGACATCGTCAATTTCTCTTTTCATCAATATCTCCAGTGGTCGATGATCAGATTGCACTTCTACTTCTTGGCAATAAACAAAATAAATCTTTCACATGAGAAAGTGACTGCTAGCAGTTCTTTTTCTATTTGCGCCCACTTCTTCTCGCTACATGTGAGGCTCCGAGAAGCATATGCAACCAGTTGGTCCTTTTGCAATAGAACAGACCCTAATCCATCTTTTGAGGCATCGGTTTGTATCATTATTGGCAGTGCTGGGTCAAAGATCCTAAGTACAGGCCCTTTAGTCTGGTCTTTTTTTAAGGCAAGCACCTCTGCCTCCTGCTCCTTGCCCCATTGCCATTCAACATCTACTCGCGAAAGTTAACGCAGTTTTGCAGTTCGCTGTGACAAATTCGGCAAATGCTGACCAACGTACTTTAACATCCCAAGAAATCGAGCTACGTCTGACTTATTTTCAGGCATTGGCATACTGGCGATGGCATCGAGATAATTTTGACCGGGTCTGACTTGCGATGCTGATACTTGTTGACCTATAAACCGAACCTCAGTCAATGCTAGTTGCAGCTTTTCCTTATTGAATCGAACTCCGTTATCACGCGCAATTTGCAATACCTTCCTCAGTACTGCATTATGCTCTTCCACTGTCCGGCCAGCTATAAAAATATCGTCAAAATATATCTCCACACCGGGAATATCTCCAAAGAGCTGCACCATTTTGCGCATGAATAATTCCGGTGCACTGTTTAATTCAAATGGAACTCGATTCCAACGATAACGACCAAATGGAGTCATACAGGTAGTCAAGTCATCACTTTGGTCATCCAACTCCAGATGCCAGAACCCATTTTTGAGTTCCATGATTGTAAATACAGTCATCCCGGCTTAATGACCAATAATAGACTCCGCTGTTGGAGTCAAAAAATGTTCTCGCCGAATACATTCATTTAATGGCTTTGGATCCAAGCACAATCTCAGAGACCCATTTGCTTTTTCCACAATTTGCAAATTATTAATCCAATCCGTTGGATAATCCACTGGCGAAATGACTGTTGACTTTTTCATCTCATTTAACTCTACTTTTTCGATATCTCAATACAGGCACAGAATCGGGCTTTAGATTAATGTGGCACTTTCCACTTTCCATGATCAAATTTCATTTTCTTGATAGAGTACAACGGAATGCAGTTACCATCCGCCCCTGTGTCCAGCTTGAAGTTGACCTTCACATCATTAAAAATCAGGTCGTGACAGCATGGTTTACCTATACTGTTAAAAGAGTCAATATGTTTTACATTACTTACTATGCAGCCAATTAAAAAATTTCGAATTACCTTGGTCAAAATATCCCGTTTGGTAACGCAACACGTTGACTTATTGGCCATCGGTTGATGGGAGTTTTCTCGTGGCTCCTCGCTCTGACGTTTCCTCTCTCGCTATTGCTTCGTGAATCTATTGAGTCTCAATTGATCGACAAACATTTGCAAAATGACCTAGACGGTGGCATTTATAACACTTCGCTCCTTCCTTTAGCGCTGGACAAAACTTTTCATGGTTACCGCTGGCATTTCCACCACAACGTTGACACTGCTTTTCGAATCTACTCTTCTTCATGGCCGGACATTTCTTCTGATTTTGCACTACCTCCACTTTCTTTTGCGGTACATCCAGTAACTGCTTGTTGGCGGCTGCTAGCTCAGCTGCCTTCCATCGGCCAATTGTTTACTCCAATGTATCCTCAAGATTCTCTAATAGTTTTGCTTGCAACCGTTTATCAGCCACACACAATACAATGCAATCACGAAGCATGAGGTCTGCGTAAGACAGTTAACACCCAGTGCATGTAAATTCGCAGTGGCGCATCTGCAGTCTCAGCTCTGTTTCGAACTCAGTAAATGGCTGGCGTTCTTTCTGTACAATGGAATTAAATTTGAATGCTTCCATAACAGTTTTTTTCTGTGGCACGTAAAACTTCTGCCATTGTGACTGCTGGGGCACCCTCCTCCGCTGGTTCACCGTTGAACGGTACATCAAACAACGTGTTCTATACATCGATTCCTTTTTCTCCAATCAAGTGAAGAAAGACTGCAATTTTCACATTGTTCGCTTCATTGTTTTGACCAGCAGCAAGCATGTGCAACATCCACAAGCTTTTGCTTCCATAAAGGCCACTCTTTTCAAGCCTCTTCGAAGTTCATCGGTGATGGTCCGTGGAAATTTGTTCGTCCCGCTATATTTCCAGCTATGATGAGCACAAATGCACAGAACTATCGAGGACACCGGTCAATCGCTGTACCGTTTCGTACAGTTTGTTTGCTATGGACAATTACTGCGTAATGCTTTTGCCACTTTTGGCCCTCGATGTTTTGAACTTTTCTTGCTTTTGCACTTTTTTTTTCCTATTTTTATTATTTTATATCTGACACCATGTAAAATCAGCAGCGAACGAGCACAAAATAAAACAATGTGATGATGAATTTGTAATTTTATTGTTTATTTAAAAAGCTTTACAACTTCAGTAGTGTACACGTTGGCTGCTCAAATCCTGCTGCCACCTACTTCTAGAATTGTTAAAACTAATCTTAACGTTATAAGTGAGTACGTTCAGCGTCACGTTTAGCCTACATATTACAGATTTGGCTCAACGCCGTCTGGTAAAGGCTATCACCTTTTGGTACAATTTTAATAATTTTCCAGTATCAATGCACGTTCCAAAGACATCGCGATGTAGGAAAGGCAGGCCTATAAACGCCTGGATCAGACAAATGCGACGACATCGGCATTTCATTGGCCTCAGTAACCGAGTGATCCAAAATCGGCAGGCCTGCCGATATTTTCTGAGGTCAAATAGGCGAACCCCACAGGCGGATCAGTAGAAATGCGGTGAAGTGGGAGGTTTGTGATCCCTTGTTTTCGGATCATAGCCTCGCTGATAAAAGGAAGAAGAAGAAGATATAGAATGCTAACGCAACTTTTCTTCTGTCTTCGACCGTTTTGCATACATTTAATAATTTTTCAGTAATGTTTACTTCCAGCTTTTTAATTTCAAAAATTGTCCTTAATGATCTTTCCTCTATAACCTAACGTTGATTTACAGTATGATATAAGAACGTTCCAATTAGAACCATTTAATAACTCAGTTACTTCTTCAATCGACAATATGGCTTTTCCAAAGTAAAATCTCCTGATACCCCGGAATATTGGGCACCCTCCCAAGAAGTGTATAGAGTTCTCTCTTTGAACTAAGTTGCAAATTGAGCCGAAAACTGAAAGATCCGCCCTGTGTGGCAATACCTCTCCTCTGGCACGAAACTTCAAAGAGATACATCTTACGCTATTAGAACCCTTAAAGTAATTAAGGGGACCTAGTTTGAACCGCAGAGTCCTATAGATTTCCCGCTGTGTTGATGCCCCTGCCTCCTCGATATATTTGTTACGCATACATATATCTGCGTGAGATATAAAGTCGTAGAGTATCCCCTTCTTATTAGTCTGACTATTCCAGTCTAAGCTAAGGTCGTATCCATATGTCTCTGCCAGATTTGACATGTCCTTGGACCACAGACTTTGCGCATTCACTGCGAACATAACCGATTTCCTTGTTAGCCTTTCATCACCCGTCCTGAGTATACTGGGAATATAATCCACGCTCAGTTTAAGAGTCTGTATGAACAATGGAGCAAGTCTAGTTTCGACCATCAGCATGTAGTTTGGGGCAGTTGTTGGGAGTTGAAATGACCTACGAAGATAAAACCTCTGTAGTTTTTCTACCAAGTCATAATATTTATGACCCCATGACTGCGCTCCGTAGAACTATATGGATTTGGATAGAGCTTCAAAGACTCTGTACTTCGAACTGTGAGGTATATTTCGATTCTGGAAACAAATTCGCCACTTGGAGTTTATTGCATTCTTAGACTGTGCTAATTTTTCACTTAGATGGGTGTCTAAACTCAAGTTACTCGGTAGCGCAACTCCTAAGTATTTATAGTGTTTAACCACTTCAATCAGTTCACCGTTAAATGACCATCTTTCTGTTCTACATAGCCTGCCACCTCCTCTCCTAAAAATCATAATTTCTGATTTGTCCAGGTTTAGTTTCAAATTCCATAGCGTGCCGTAGTCGTACAGCCGGTTAATCATAAGCTGGTGACCTAGCCAACAGGACAACATCATCTGAGTATAGAAGGGCCTTAATAAGAGCACCTACGCATGTGACTCCTCCTGGAAGGTTATCAATAATATCTTCTAAATAAAGGGCAAAAACTGATGCGCTGGTATTATATCCTTGTCTAGCTCCTATTTTTGTAGAAATCCACTTCGACAATTCGTCACCGTTCCAGACTGCTACTTTTGTATTATTGTATAAATTCTCCAGTATATTTCCAAATTTATAAGACCCAATGCATTAATCGGGTTTGCAGAATACTTGTAAAGATTTTTGCTGATGCATTCAAAAGGAAAATGCCCCTAAAGTTGGATGGGTCTGATGAGTCTTCTTTCTTGAAAATCGGAAATATTACTGCTGTTTAAAGCTTTCCGGTACGTTTTCAGTTTCAAATATGAAGTTGTAGACTGACGTAATGGTTGCCACAAATTCGGCAGAGCTATATTTATAGAATTCGATAGGAATTCTATCAAATCCGGGAGCTTTAAGACCCTTGGATTCGCAATTGCTTGTCACGTCGCACGCTACGTTGAACTTCTCTCATCTTCATGCGATATAGGAACTTTAGCTCGCTTCTCCCTGCTGTTGGAATAGCTGCAACACGAGCTTTTAGCTGTTTTCGTTCGTCAATCAGTCTCCAGGTTTCTTCGCAATGCCACGCCCTTTGTCTTCCCTGCGATCGACCCATAATTCTTTCAGCACCAGATGTAAAAACATTTTTCATAGCACACCAATGGTCTTGGATGGTTGCGGGCATTGAGCTGCTGATTGCTTCCACACTTAGCGAAAGATGCTCAATTAATTGTTGGCGCACTGAGGGATCAGTAAGTCTATCGATGCTGAACCTGGGCATTCTTGAGTTATCGTGAGATCTTCGAACTGCAGCAGTACGTAGTTGGAGAGTGGCTATCATACTCGTAAGATGGTGACCACGTACTATCCCCACATCTGCCCCTCACCTGTTTTAGACGTCCAGAAAGCAACTTCTAAAGCGGCGGTTGATGGCAAAAGGGTCAATTTGGTTGGAGGTTGCTTGCCTGTCGTTGAAAACCCAGCTGACTTTGTGGCAGGTCTTGTGCTCAAACCTGGTGCAACCTATCACAAGGCGGTTAGCATTGCAGAAATCCACAAACCTTTTGCCGTTGTCATTGCGGTTGCCTAGTCCATGCTTCCCGAATTCATGTTTGAGCCCTTCATTGTCGTTGCCTACCTTGGCATTCAAATCCCCCATCACTATGACAATGTCTCCATTTGGTGTTGTGTTGAAGACGGCGCTTAAGAGATTGTAGAAGCTCTCCTTTTCGTCCTCAGACGAACTATTCGTTAGGGCGTAACACGTATGATGGTGACGCGTCGTACTCTAATCCGGAATCTGGCTGTCATAATCCTATCACTGCCAGGAAATTAGGCCCTTGCGTGCTGTTGTTGTTAACAGCTGTCCGACTCTATATCTCCGCGGACTTCCGGATGGTCTTCCAGAACAGAGTAGTACAGTGTTACGCGTTGTGGACTGGTACTCGGCCGCTTCTAACCATCTTATTTCACTTACCCCCAAAATGTCCATATGTTTATATCGCATGAATTCTTTTTCCAATTGAAGGAATCTGGCATTGCAAGGACCTTCGCTTCTCGAGTCGAGGAGCAACTTTACATTCCAGCAACCTATCTTTGTCCGGGTACAATAGCCAAAAGTCGTCAACATATGATCAGTCCTTATCCAAGGCATTGTGTCGGTTTCTGTAGGGAGCTGGTTTCAGTAACGCAGGTTGCTGGCCCGCGTTACCTAGTCTAGAATCCAGGCCCTAGTCAACTTGCACTTGCAATTTCAGCCTACACGTATAAGGGATTATACTATAGTTGCCCGAGGACCACGACTAGGAGGTAAAGCAAGCACTTCATCACGAAATTGATTGTTGCGTTACTGGCCCAAGCCAAGTTTTAAGCAGTCAGAAGTTTCCCAATCAATCGTAATGCAGGTCCCCTTAAACTTGTAGATGGATAATAATGACGGCCTTGTTGAGCTACTGAATTCGGCGACACAGCGTGTGGACTTCGACTGCCATATTGTTCATAAGTAATTATTGGCCCTTAATCGATTTTTTTTTCCGATCGGGCTATAAAAAAGTCCGGCTTCATGTACTACTTACTCCTAGCACCACATTAATCGCAGGTTTCGCCATAAGTTTCCTATACCTTCAGCAACCAGTAATAGAACCTCCTCTTGCCTCTCTGCATTATCTGTTCGTATAGCTGTCATTGTGATTCTTATTACAAATACTGCGACGTATTCCATTGAAAGTTGTGTATATAAGAAAATCCATTTCGTGTTTAATTCACTTAAAAATTAAATTCACTATTTTTAAATCACAGTTTACTCTCAGCGTATTTGTCTTCTTTTATTCAATAAAATCGGGATAAAAGGACATTCTTTGTTTTTTTTTTTTTTTTGTCCCGATTATTTACAAGGACAATATTTATTCGTTCGTAGGCGACTATTTATTATTTTCGCTTTACAACGGCAAGCTTTTGTGCAATTGTCAAGTGAAATATTTGTTCAAAGTGGCGCTCTGGCACCATGCTACGCAGAGTCAGAGTAAATTCAAGGATTACTTATGGTCCTGGTCATCTCCATGAAATGCAAAACAAATATATTACACAACTCTTTTATATGGAAAATAATGGGCATGTAAATATTTCCGTCCCGGAACGTATTCAAGTCTATTGTTCGTCCTGTGAATACAATAAACTGTTTTACAAAGAAAATTTTGGGGATTGGGCCCAACGCCTCTTTTCGGGGTTGTAATCCTTTTCGAATATTGCTCTTGGAAGTGAATATTGAATCGCAGCCATAAAATATGACAGACTGCTAATTGCATCGATGTAAGTACTCGTATATCGAGGTTTATTGTTTACGAAAGGACCTTTTCTCTTTGTGCCTTTTGGGTAAATATCATTATCGTAAGTTTGTCGTAGAGTAGAGTGAAGGTTTAATCCAATTTGGGGTAGTGTGCGTACTAAGTACTTTTATTTCATATGGAAGGAGTATTGTTTGGTAATACAAACAAGATATAAGTGTAAACAACTTTCGCTAAGTGCTATGGTAAAGTTTAAGTTTGTTTGCACTTAGGTGGATGTGTTTGCGTTCCTCGCATTGCAATGGTTGGCTGTAGGCTATATTGGAGTACCTCCTAATGTGCGCTGTAAGATCAAAGCATTGTGCGGTTCTAAACTAAAAGCCAAAGGAAGAGTAAATTTTAAAAGAAAATTCTATATTTTCTCAAATGTTATACTTTAAAGAAGCGTTGAAACCTTTACAAAGTGCATATGTCTAAATGCCAGAGTTAACAGGCCGGATGGTGCGTAAAAGCTTTGGCAAATTGTACTTCAGCGTTAGGTAGTGGTGGCGTACATAGTACTGGCAAAGACCGGTAAGCACTGCGTTGACGTAAACTTAATGACACTGTGTTTTATTAAAGGCATTCCAATATTGATCTATAAATTCTTTTCTCAGAATGTAAAAAAACAAATCGGAGTCCCATACTTACATACTTTTTGCTTATGTTTTGTATCCTAGGGCCTCTACTACGCCTACGTACCATCGTGTACGATTTCTGGCAATGTGTCTGAGTTCTCCCCAACTACCGTGCCTCCTTCTCGACTATTTTGCGCCATGTTCTCGTCGGACTGCCAGTTCTTCTGCCGTCCTGAGTTAAAGGGTTCCATTGCATAGCATGGTTCGCTATGGAACTGTCACCCTTTCGGAACGTGTGACCAATCCACTGCCACTTCCGCCGTTGGATGCTTGTGCCTATTGGTTTCTGACCCGTTCTCTCGTAAATGTGTTCGTTAGAGATACGATTGGGCCGGAAAATCCTTAAGATATTGCACAAGCACCCATTTACGAACATTTACAGCTTTCTGGTGATAGTAGTGGTCACTCTTCACGTGCTACGACTATATATCAGAACGGATTCAACGTTGAAGCGAAACAGTCTTATCTTGGTGTTCAAACTGATTGCATTGCTTCGCCATTTTGTTTTTGTTTTGGACATCATCCCGAACGCGGACTTTGCTTTGCTATATCCAGTTCGGTTCCACCATCGGTCGAGACAATACTCCCAAGATACTGGAAATCCTCTACTCTCTCTATCTGTTGTCCAACAATGCATATTTGATTCGATGAGTTTGTTCCAAGTCTGATAATTTTAGATTTTCCGTATTCATTTTCAGCCCGACGGCGCCTGCCTCCCTCTTTAACTCTGCTGTCATGTGGAAATCCATAGTTCCGTGGGAGAGTAAGCATACTTCATCAGCGTAGTCAAGATCTTTCAGTTGTAAGACTCCATCGAATTCTTCCGTTTCCCGTCGACAAAGCTGCACGAAGCACATCGCTAATCACCAATAGGAATAATATTGTTGAAAGGATACAGCCTTGTCTTACCCCACTTTGGATCTCAAATTCCTCAGACAACCTTCCTCTGGTTAGAACGTGACATTTGGAGCCTTCATATGTGGCTTTGATAATAGCAATTAGTTTATCGGGAATACCTCTCCTGCGTAAGGCACGCCAAATAAACTCCCTGTTGACGCTATCGAACGCCTTCCCATACTTAGCCATACTTCGAAGTTGCATTTAATCGAATCGTGCTACAATTTCCTAGATACGTAAGTAAGTGGTGGTGCATTGCGATGCCACAGATCTTTCTATTTGGCTACAAAAGGACTAATTAAATCAACCGAATCTTTTAATAAAGCAAAGAATGCCCATAACGCCTGAAAACGCCAGTTCGACGAGGTCAAGGAAGAAAGAAGCCCCTATATGGAGAATTTTAAGAGATAAACCCTTTCTTTCGAGCTCGTCAACCTATCATTCACCCAGAATGTCTCTGTGTCCTATAGATATTCCTGAATATTCACTAATTATCTTGTAGCACATTAAGCGGATTCCGATATCACATGAAGTCTTAACACCATGTCGATCAAAGTTTAGTTAACAGATTCGTTGCTCATCTGTTCTGTATCTTTCTGTTACCATTTCACAAAGAATATGTAAAGTTTTGGCCTCCAGACATAGCCAGGGTCTTTTATCAGATAGCCTTTACTCTGAAGGTGGCTCCAATATAAGTCAAAGGAGCGGCAGAATGTTTTTCGCAACACAATGGGGCTTAAGAATTTAATAACATTACGTTTATATTTCTTTTTAAATTAAAAAAAAAGGAAGAATTCAGAACTGAACAAAGAACCAGAACAATAGAATTTGATTATTTAAATCAACGATAAATTATTTAATCGCAAAGAGCATATCGTCGCCATTTTAACGTAAGAATTTCGCATTAGTTGATTTTCCAAATCTGAGATCAATTCACCAGCATCAATTACATTAGTATGGTGTACGGTATGGTGTGGCATTATATCTGAAATGATGTACCCGATGATATCTGATGTGGTTTCAGTAGGATGGAGGCACTGCTCATATTGCCCGAGTCAAAATGCCACTTTTAAAGCAAATTTTCGGAGAGCGAATAATTTCCAAAATCTCAGAATCAATGGGCCACTGTTTTCGTCAGCTTTGACGGCAGCCGACTCTTTTCATTGGAGTTATCTGAAAGAGCTCGTATATGCCAACATATATCGAGCAAGCCCGAGATCCAAACGGAGTTTTCATTCTGCCATTCTGTACGATCTTCTTCTTCTTCTTTCTTTTTCAGCGAGGTTATGATCCTAAGATAAGGGATCATAACACTCCCACTTCACCGCATTTCTACTAATCCGCCTTTGGGGTTCGCCTATTTGACCTCAGAAAATATCGGCAGGCCTGCCGATTTTGGATCACTCGGTTATTGAAGCTAATGAAATGCCGATGTAGTCGTATTTGTGGGATCTAGACGTTTATAGACCTGCCTCTCTTGTCTCGTGATGTCTTTGGAACGTTCACTGATATTGCTTTTTTAACAGGGTTCAAATGATCTCTTCTTTGAACGTGGCAGTACCAGCTGAGCCGTCCTCATATTCGTCCAACATTGTGAACCGTATGTGAGCGCTGGATGCACCACTGCGGTGTAGAGCCTTCCTTTCAACTTAGGTGGCATTTTTCTGTCACAGAAGATAGCGGAACTTTCTCGCCACTTCATCCACCCTACGCTTACGCGATGATTGATGTCGTCATCACAAGTTGCTTTGCTATCATAGATCCCAGATATTTGAACTTTTCGCACTTGAGAAGCACTGTTCCATTCAAAATAGGCCTGAGTGGATCAGAGAACGGGCAGCACAAGTACTCTGTCTTTTTTGAACTAATGCGATACCCATTTCCCTCCAGAACATCCACCCACTCATCAAGTGCCGTTGCAGGGATGTAGGATCCTCACTTATGATGGCTCCATCGTCAGCAAAGAATAACTGATATATCTTGGGATCCAACATTTTACCTTCAAGCAGATAATCAAGGATTGTAATAAAGAGCTTCCACGCTTCCCTGGTGCACCCTGACTTTGATTGGGAATTCTTCGGTTACTCCAGCGGGGCATCTTACTCTTATCTTTGCTGCTTCGTACATGTCCATGATCATCTGTGCATAGGTTTCTGGAAACCCTCGATTTTTTAGCGCCACCCATATCAGATCTCGTGGCTATCTGTCGACTGCCTTTTCAAAGTCAACCAATACAATATGCAAATCCTTTAAGGAATCACTATGTTTTTCCCATTATGATCCTTATACTATAGTTTGTAGCTGTGGTTGATTTACCCGAGACAAATACGCACTGATCATCAGATAGCCGTATTCTTTTTCGCAGTCGGCCACCTAATACACGCTAAACGATCTTCATGGTGTGTGACATCAGCTTGATCGAACGGTAGTTATCACAGTTTGGCGCATCATCCTTCCCTTTGTACGCAGGGAGAATGCAACTTTCCCTCCATTGAATCGGCATTGGATCGCCTCTCGCAAATTTGGAGATGAGAATTTTGAGCCGTCTGAACGAGACGTCTCCCAATTTTTCCCAGAACTCAGAGGCCATCTCGTCTGGCCCAACCGCTATTCGTTTTTTGGAGTGTTTGATCACCTCACTAACTTCTTTGACTGTAATGTCTGGTATTTCTTCAAAGTTAGGGGTGGCTCTTGGAAAGTATAGCCGGGGAAACTGTTCATTTAAAAGTTCTTCACAATACTGCCGCCACCTCTGCAGAATTTTGTCGTCACCCACAAAAAGCTGGCCATGAGCATTGTTAATGAACTTTTGCGAACGAATCTCCTGAGAATTCCTCCTTCTTTGGAGGAACAAATCTCTATATTGTGACTATCAAAAGGTTGAAATTTCTGGAAAAGCAAATTGAACTTTGAAATTTGAAAAATGCCATTCAAGACTCTGAGCACTTAAAAATCTTCACAAATACGTTGGCTTGCATAATAACCTCGTAAAATATAATACAATACAACATAAGCTCAGTCATAATTTAACTTTCTCATTAAATATGTTTCCTGCCTAACAATTCGCATAAATTCAAATACAATTGTCTCCCCAAAATGTTACTCAATCCTTATGACAAAATAATAAAAAAAGTGACACTCCCCTTTACTCTGAATCAGTATTCATGTCACGACCTATCCTGAAATTATTCAGAATCAGAAGATTAAACCTATTACCCCCTTAGCCGTCATCATCACAATATTCCATCGCCCTTGCAGATAAATTGAAGAAAAATTCATCTGTGTATACGTACATATCTGCACTTTTAATTTCCCGAGGAGATACACTGCCATGGTCATTTCTGTATCTACAGATTTCAGATTAATAAAGGAAAACAAAATTAAAAAGCCCCGATCAACTATAAAGATATACCTACTACACCACCACAATATCAGTCACGTGCCAGACGAGATAGGATATTATATCTCATCACCCTCCCAATCTCGCATCGAAACAATCTCGAAATTAGAAAACATTAAATTATTTTTGAAACATTCAATCAACCCCCAACCCGATTTTCATTCGTTCATCTGGCCCACACTCAATGACTGCTCAAAATTGTTTCGTCAGAGATATAAATCTACTCCGCAAAAAAGCATGTATGTCCTGCGGGAGCATCCTCTCGCCGAGTTCTAGTCCTGCCTGATATCGCAATAATGTTTTCGATAAATTAAATGTCAAAAAAGAAATCTAATTTGACAGTGTTTGTCCTCGGCAATAAGAAAAAATAAAAATAAATATTAGGGATAAAGAAATAGGATACACATCTCCAAGGATACGGATCAAGATGGACGGTGAACAGAAAAATTATTGGCAATTTTCTAACAACCACCACCCGCAGCACATATACACTTAGTGGGAGTAGCATCAGCATCAACATCAGCACCAGCACCAGTATAAGGATATGATATAATACGGGAAAATAATCGCAATGTTTTGTGATTTTGATTTCTGATAGCAGAAGCGGAAAAAAAAGGACAAAAGGTCCGTCCGTCCGTTGTAGTTAAAAAAAAATTGACTACTCTTCAGATTTTTTTCTCTTTTTAATCCTAAGCGAGAGCCCGCTTTTCCAGGATAAATAACATCGACCGTATGTGCCAATAAATATAGCCAGCGCGGAAAAAATAAATCCCCAGGATATTGGTAGCCTGTTTTCACCAACCACCCCTTTGCACAGGCTTTGCTTATCTAAGAATGCTTTCTTTAACTTTTATTATTATTTCCTCCTTTTTTTCGATTCACAATGTTGTTGTTCACAAGTTAAGTGAAATAAAGTGGACGAGCAGGGCGAAAGGACATGCTCATATGTACATGAAATTCGGAGTCCTCCGATCCATTATAACTTTAGCTGTGTACACCCAGGCGAACGACCTCCCACAATTGCTAAACAAATTCATCCGACTCCGTATATCATCGAAACCTTCCATGAAACTCCTACATGTCCTTTTAAGCAGCAAGTAAAAAAAAAAACGAAGCAAAAGAAAAACACCCATGTTCGGTTACACATATGGGGTATAATATAGGACACTCAAGGATGTTAGGTCACGGGAACGGAAATGATGAAAGATCCTATTGAACAACGAGACGCGCGATGGAATCGGAGCAGGAGGAGAAGGATACAAAACAAAATGAAAGGACACGACACGACGACACGGACAGATTCATGTGAGAGGAGAAAAATTAAATTCCAAATTTTTGTGAACATAAATTATGATGGCGAGAGATAATGTTGATTTTAGAACGAACGATGTACGGAAGAATAATGGTCGACCCAAGGATATGTGTTTTCGCCAGTTTTATAGGTCGAACAAACAAAACGCGCAAATAATTGAAAGTTCTATTAAAATGGAATAATAAACGTGGCTGTCATAAAAATGTAG
Source organism: Brachypalpus laphriformis (assembly GCA_945910035.1). Classification (NCBI taxonomy): domain Eukaryota; kingdom Metazoa; phylum Arthropoda; class Insecta; order Diptera; family Syrphidae; genus Brachypalpus; species Brachypalpus laphriformis. The sequence goes on from OX246754.1 coordinate 289,509,990, forward strand.
TGGGTGTATGCTGGATAACCAGGGATCTTAGTTGGCTGGTTAAGATTAAATCTTTTAAGGTGTCAGCAGTAAAGGGGCCAAGATTTATTTTGCGAGGGTAAGTACTTCTACTTGGAAGTCCTCAGTTAAACGTTTAAATTATTTTTTTATGGGAATATCAGTCTATTGAATGGAGTTACTTAGAAAGTTATTCAATTTATAAATGAATCATCAACAGGCAAAGAAGTTCGGGTTGTTTCGAAATTTATACTAAGTCAGGAAAAAGAATCCGAATGCACGTAAGAATTATTGATGACAAGAGAGACCATGTAGCAATTCTTTCGTCACTATGAGCATTATAGAGGGTGACCAGATAAGAACGATAGGAAAAAAATTTTAATAAAACAACAACGGTGTGAGATATGAAATTGATTCGGGCTTTATTTTGAAGCTGCATTCATGCCATTATCCATGAAATAGCACATCATTTAAATGGCAGCATCCACTTCGCTGGCAGTGCTTCAAGTAGTCGGTACAATTTTTGATGATTCGGTCCAATACGTACGGCGTTATTCTGGCAATAGTGTCTCGAATGTTGGCCTCGAGCCCGTCCATAGTAGTTGGCTTGTTAGCGTAGACTAAGGACTTGACGTAGCCCCAGAGAAAATAACAGAGTGATCGCGGCGACCAACGTTCATCAACGCTCGCCGTGAGATGAAGCAGTCGCCAAATTGATTCTTCACTACTTTCAGCGTTTCGTCTCTCGTATGGCATTGTCTATAGTCGTTCGGCTCCAATTTTTGCGTCAGCACAATCTTTTATGGATGTAGGCCCAAATCCAACCGCAAAATGAGCCAAAATGACTCTTTCGCGAGGCCCAATTCAGCTGATCGGCGCAGAATCGACATTTCTGGGTCTTCTTCGATACTGGCCGCTACGGCGGCGCCTATGTTTTCTTCATTTCGCACCAATCTCTCTACTCACGCTCAAACTTTTCCACGGTGCGAAGAATTGCCTGCACACTGAAGCCATTATGACCACCAACCTCACGACGAAATTCACGTTGCTTATTAACAACTGAGCCGGAATTTCGATAATATTTTTTAATAATTTTCGCACGTTTCGCAATGGCAAACCTTACTGAACGTTTTGACAACTGAATGTCATTGGTAACTTTGCTGAAACTGCTGTAACATAACAATTGGAAAAGTATCTTTGCTATCTGGTCAACTTTTAGATCAATCAGGACTAAATAATCTTAGCCAATACTAGTAGTTTTTGGATTTGCACAATGTCATTCAATCCGAATGGGCGCCGTAACGTAAGTGGTTAGTGTGTCGGATCACTACGCATGAGGTTCCAAGTTCGAATCCCAGAAAACATTAAAAAGTTTTTACACGGTCCCACCTCTCGCGAGCATCTGACAAACATCCGAGAGTATTCTTGTCACGAAAAAGCTTCTCAAATCGCAGTTCGGATTCGGCATTAAACTGTAAGTCCCTTCCATTCGTGTGAGAAATATAACGCAGACAACATGAGTGGTTGCGAGAAGCTAGGCCCTGGCACTTTAAAGAGCTGTTGCGTCAAATATTTGTTTTGTTTTTTATTCAATCCGAAGGTCTTAGCGGGATATAGGATATATCGCAAAAAAATATCTTTAAAACTTCAAGTTCCAATCAGGCGAAACAGTGGGAAGGTACGAGTAAGAGTGCTGTATATAGTTAAAGCTAAAGCAGGGGTCTTGGATTGTAAAATTACTACGTCTACACTTGTCTTCTTCTTCCTATATCGGCGAGATTAGGATCTGAACTCTAGGGATCATAACCCTTCCACTTCACTACATTTCTACTGATCCACCTGCGGGGTTCGTCTATTTGACCTCAGAAAATATCGGCAGGCCTCCCGATTTTGGATCACTTCATTACTGAGGCAAACCAAATGCTGGTGTCGATGCATTTATGTGATGCTCTTTGAACATGGCAATACTAGCTGAGCCGTTCGTGCTCTATTAAACGTTTTTGGTTTCTTAAGAAACACTGTTCCATTCAAATAAACGCCAGGGATAGGCCTAAGTGCATCACAGAACGGCAGTGCACATTCATCTTCAAAACGTCGTGTGCTCGTTGCAGGGAGAACGGACTTTCCCTCCATTGATTCGATATTGGATCGCCGCTCACAAGTTTGGAGATGAGAATTCTGACCCATCTGCTCCCAATTTCTCCCATTTTTTCCCAGAACTCAGAGGGTAATTTCGGGTATTTCTTCACAGTTAGGGGAAAGTTTAGCCGGGGAAACTGTTCATTCAAAAGTCCTTCACAATACTGTCGCCACCTATACAGAATTTTGTCGTCATCCACAAGAAGCTGGCCTTGAACATTGTTAATGAACTTTGGCGAGCGAATCTCCTGAGCATTCCTCCTTTTTTGGGCAATATTTTGAAGACAGAAGTCACCATGGAGCAAGTAAACAATTTGTTCTTAAAATTTGTTACTAAGTAAAACATTCGAATCTGGATGTACAGGCTCTAGCTTGAGGAGTAAAGATTGGCTTGCTTGCGTATCAGCATGTATTGTGTTCTTTATGTAATCCTTAATTCCAAGCTCTTATATTTAAATCTCGCTACTGATAGATTCGTGAAAGAAACAATTATAAGGGTTGTGACGCACTGGATTACAAAGACATTAGATCAAAGAATCGACACTGAACTCATTCCAGAAACTTGTGCGGGTAAGACGAGAACAGCTGAGGGAGCTAGAATAGATATATGGAGACAAAACCGAAACTCCTTCGTCCTTCAGGTAAGCACGCAATCGCATAGTATACCAAACTCAAATTCAGAGAAGCTATTGCAAACAAAACATGCCAGAGAGTCAAGTTTGCGAATTGGGGCGACACATTATCCGAGCGGCCTTGCAAGATAAGTGTAAATTAAAAGCGGCACGGTAAGGATGAAGCATGGCTTAAATTATCATCAACTATTCGCATTTAATCGTTCACAAGTGCAAAGAAAAAGCTGCACTATTGATGCCTGAAAAATAAGTGTTTTGAACTCTGCAGTCCCTTGAATAGACGTAACAACAACTGATATTATTGCATGCTTTCGGTAGCAGAGTGGTTCAATATTGTTATATTAAGGGGTATCTTCCAGGCTCAGGCAGACGGCAATGCCATGCATTTATTGAATGTATCTTAAATACACGATTGTAATTTTTATAAGCGACATAAATAAAATAAAATCTAAATCTAAAAATCCAATCTTTTGTTAAACGACCGATATGACACGTTTACAAATCATTCCATAAAAGAATGGAAAGATACCCGTATACCTGATCAGATTCTCTAAATAGCCAACAATCAATTGCCAGACATAATGGCACAATTAACAAAGATCTATCTTAAAGCTGACATTTCATAAGAGGATGAGGTAGTGAACACTTAGAGAACTTCCAGTCATTTATAACATGAGTAAACAGCCAAGACAGTGCCTTTGTACGGAGCAGATAATTTGGAATAAACTGCGGATACCCTGCTTTCTCTTACATATAGCCCGCAATGTTGACCGTGGCGCCAGGTTACTTCTTGAAAAAAGCTTAAAGTCTATATGAAGATCCGAGCATCAACTAAATTTTAGCTTGCCTGTTGTTTAGGGCACCACAATGAAACCCCTAGTTTGCATGCCGGCAAGCTCATGCTGCAAAACTAGAGGCGTACAAGACTAGAGCTGCTCGCAAACACTACGAGCGGAGGAGAAAAGCGGAACATCGACTTCTCAGAAAGAAGAAAAAGGAGCGCTCGATCGTGGAGATTGAGAGTCTTTATTGCAAAAATTATGTTCGAAAATTTTACCAAAAGATAAAAAGAACAGGGTTTCAAAACCAGAACAGAAGCCTGCAGGGAAAGTATGCCCGATGAATAGTACCTCAGCATCGTTTGCCTAATCCTGAAGAAAGGAGACTCTCTGAACTGCGCCAACTACAGATGTATAAGTCTCCTAAACATCGCATATAAAATCCTGTCTGCCGTATTATGTAAACGGCTAAAACCGATCGTCAACCACCTGATAGGTCCTCATCAGTGCGGTTTCAGCCAGGGAGAGTCCACCATTGACCAAATATTCACCCTACGGCAGATCTTGGAAAAAAACCCATGAATATAAAATCGATACGCACCACCCCCCATCGATTTCAAAGCTGCCTATGATAGCGTGCATAGAGACAAGTTATACAGAGCCATGTCTAGTCTCGGCAACCTTACCAAGCTCGTCCGTTTATGCAGAATGATGTTGAAAAACTGTCGTTGCTCTGTCAAAGTCGGTGAGAACATCGCCGACCCATTCGATGTCAGGAAAGGTCTTAGACAAGATGACGCACTATCATGCGATCTGTTTAACATAGTACTTGAGAGAATTGTACGAAACTCACAAGCCAACACCGGAGGTACAATCTTTTAGAAGTCTGTACAACTACTCGCATACGCCGATGACATTGACATAGTCGGAAAAGCTCAGTGGGCCGTCAGTGGTGCGGTTGCGAGCATTCAGATCGAGGCAGCGAAAATGGGTTTAGTGGTCAATGAATGAAAAACAAAATATATGCTGTCTGCGTATTTTGAGGTAGTAAAGGATTTTGTCTACCTAGGCTCTATCGTGAGCTCCACAAATGACACCAGGGGGTAGATCAAACGAAGAATTACTCTTACGCAGTAGGTGGCGCAAACAAGTGGAGAGGGACCTCAACCAATTTGGCGTGCGCAACTAGAGGCAGCTGGCTCATAACCGGGATGGCTGAAAAAGTTTGCTGGTTGAGGCCCAGGTCCACTCTGGACTGTAGCGCCACCAAAGTAAATAATTAAGTTGTTTAGGGCAATAAAATGTGTTATACTTTACCCAGCTTGTTCCGCAATCCAATTATTAAGTTGTAAAGAAATATTTATGTGTAGCATTCTCGAAGATAAAGTATTAGGATTAGTTTTGAAAAAATAAAGCAGTCGCAGTAGATTTGTGGTCGGCATCCTCACAAGAGTCGTGAAACTTACGAGTATTTAGCTATGATTGAGGGTCCTTTTTGCCAATTCGTTCATAATTGGGTTACGTTGAGGGCGTTTGCGAAATTGATGATCAACAATCGAACTAATTCCGTTTTATGTGGCGAATTTACTTCTAGGTGTCTCTGCCTTAGAATTTGTTTTTAATATGTCTTACAAAAGATTAAGTGGTAAAACAATGCAAACTGTTTCTATTCTTATCATCTTTACACCCTCTCTTGTACAAAATAAAAACTTGTTCGGTAAAATCTTACTCGATCTCTTCGATAAAAATATAAAATTAAGAAAATTTGTTGGGCAGCCCACCCCCGCCTTGGGTAAAGCTAACACCACATATGGATCCATTGACTATTGCTAAACTTTCCATTCGTGCAGCACACACAAGTCCTTATCTCACCCATTAAGCGAAACCAATCTCCTTCACATTCCAAACTACATGGGATATTACACCATATCAGCCATTACCACATTGATATTCATCTCGACATGTAATGGACTGAAAGAAAACTTTGATTGGCCACCACGCAGCAGTCACAACGATATGGGAGGTAGGGATCGCACAACATACGCGCGTACTCGAACGTATTCTTACATGCGAACAAAAAGAAGAATAACAGAGAAATGTGTACATTTCCACTATGTAATCTCAGCCATTTCGCAATAAATCGTCCTTGCAATAAAAAAATGTAATGTTAAGCGATTCCTTTGGGGCGATAAAGATAAAAAGATATGAAGGACTGGTCCTGCTATAGAATTTATTTATTATAATGTCTCGTTCGGCGGGGGGGGGTACACATACAGCTCGTGTACTTAGAGGGAGGAGATTTAGTTAGGGATTAGTGGAGCGGGAAATTTTTCGACCCACCCATCCACCCACTCATTTTCATTTTCTTTGACAAATATCCACACTTAGGAAGATATTTTGTCTCGCGCTGTGCGCGTGTGTCTTTTGTGAGATTCCTATTAACCCATGATCCCCCCGGGCGTTGTCTAAAAGAAATAGACGGATACCAAACGCAGGGAATGATGATGATGAAATGTTGCAAAAAAATTAAAAAAAAAAAAAAAACAGACCTAGATACGTATGTAAGTGAAGAGATGAAAAAAAAAAAAAACGGTCCAGCCAGCAATGGAAAGAAGTCACGTGCCAGGTTTATTATATTTTTTTTTCCTCATCTTCCAGTGATATCCTTGATCCCGTCTATGGCACGGGTAAAGTGTGGGTTTCCCGATATGGCTTAAATAAAATATGCTTCCCACCGAGAAAGAGAGAGAGAGAGAGTGAGAAAGAAGGTAACAGAAGGGGTTGCCTTCAATGAAAGCGGATATGAGTCGTCATAAGAAACTGTTTCAGTGTTTCTTGAAGAAGGATCAAGGATCTCGTCTTTTATTTCTATTTTCTATGATGCATGCCATTTAAGCCAACACACAAACGCACATAAGGATTTTACGATGATTTCACAAAAAAAAAAAGAAGAGTCAACGGCAAGGAGGACAATAAAACGGCACCATAAAACAAATGCAAAGTATCTGCGGAACGTCAGATACTCCTTTATGTTGTTTTAATATCGTTGAAAGACGCACAAGGTGTTTTTATTCTGATGATAATTTTTTTTTTTCCTCCTTCGCTCCGTGATCTTAAGGGGGTATATGTGTATGAGGGTGGATGGTGGATGGTTCGTAAAATATGCGTCATATAATCCGTAATGCAATTTCGCTAGATTTGCTCTTTGTCTATAAACATACGCGGATATATGAATAAAGTTTTTTTTTTTTTGTTTCCATTTATTTGACTGGTTTTATTTTTTATTTTTATTTCTGTGTCGGAGAAGACATAAAGAAGGCAGAAGTAGAATAAACAAAAAGTATCTATAGAGTGGAGTGTAGAATGGATATCTGAAGAGAAATTTGATTCAATCGCTATAAAGTCATCTGCTGGAAGTCGTAAAGGATGCGAGTTTACGTTTTATCGAGTTAACAATTTTTTTAAATTACTAGTACATATGTATTTGCTGGCATGCTGATTTTACGACCTCTGTCATATGCGCTTTATCACCTAATGAGCTGTTTCGAGATAATTAAATTTATTATTTTGCTGGAGTTTTTTTTTTTTTTTTTGTGCCTTTTTGTTGGCTATAAAGTGGGTTTAAGGACTATGAACACTGATAGCGTTGTGGTAGAAGACGAATGTGTAATTAAAAACTAATCAAAGTTGAGGATTTAGTACTGGAAACTCTTAAGAATGTTATAACACCGGAAAAAGCAGATTTCACATACCTACATAGGTGAAAATATATTTCTGTATACATGCGAAAACAGAAAATCTTTCGATATTTACTACGAAGGAAAATTTCCAATTATAGGTAGGTATGATTTCCTCAAACAGACAAGAGATCGTCCACGTAACATTACTGTAGCAATCAATTAAACCACATTTGTAATTTAGATGAAGGTGAAGAAGAACCATCAAAATTAATTGAAAATCTTGTCGACGTTACTTACTCGAACTTACTAAGGTGGCGCTACAGTTCGGGGTGAACCTGGGTCTCAACCTATAAGCGTCTCCAGAAGGAGGTCCTTTACTGCGTCGTCCCTCGGGGTTAGATTCGAGAAGTCTGCGGGTCGGAGCGTTGGTGTCCATCGCTCTACATGTCCTGGCCATCTCAGACGTCCAATACGCAGTTTTTTGACTAGGTCGATGTCGCGGTACAGCTCGTATAGTTCGTGATTGAATCTTCTCCTCCAAACCCCGTCAACGCAAACGGGACACAATATCTTACGAAGAATTTTTCTCTTGAAGCGACTAAGGATATCTTCATCGTCTTTTGATAAAGTCCATGTTTCAGCACCGTAGAGCAGGACTGGGATGATCAGGGTCTTATACAGAGCCTCCTTAGTCATTCGAGATAAGGCTTTACTGTTGAATTGCCTTATAAGCCGCACAGGGATTGGCAAGAGTTATTCTTCACTTGATTTCTACGCTGATCTTGTTTTTCGAATTTATAGCAGAGCCAAGATAGAGAAATTCCCTTCCTACCTCGAAGTTATAGCTGCCCACTGTGACGTTCTGTCCAATTCATCGGTGTTGGCTGTCCCTTGTTGTTGACAGCATATACTTGGTTTTGCCCTTGTGTACCGATAAACCCATTTTGGCCGCTTCCGCCTCAATGCTTGCAAAAGCACCGGTGACAGCCCGCTGAGTTCTTCCAGTAATGTCGATATTGTCGGCGTATGCAAGCAGTTATACAGACTTGTGATAGATTGTGCCTCCGGTGTTGGCTTGTGAGTTCCGCACAATCCGTTCAAGTACAGTATTAAAGAAGTCACATGACAGCGCGCCACCTTGTCTAAAACATTTTTGGTAGGGATGTAAAAACTAGACATGGCTCTATAAAGCTCTTCTCTATAGATGCTGTCATAGGCCGCCTTGAAATCGATAAAGAGATGGTCAGTATCGATTTGGACTTCTTGGGTTTCCTCCAGGATCTGCCGAAGTGTGAAGATTTGATCGATGGTGCACTTTCCTGGCCTGAAACCCCACTGATAGGGTCCAATCAGGCCGTTGATAAAAGGTTTCAGGCATTCACACAATATCGCAGAAAAGATCTTACATGCAATGTTGAGGAGACTGATGCCTCTGTAATTGGCGCAGTTGAAGGGGTCTCGTTTCTTGTGGATCGGGCAAACGATGCTGAGATTCCATTCCGGCCAGTAAGCCTTGTTGCATGTCCAGCAGCCCTTTTGGATTTCTGCTTGGGTATTGCTATCCTCACTTCGTTTTGGTCAGGTAGACGGAAATATTGATCATCGTCTATGTTGAATGGTTCATTCTGCCTGACAGCGGGGTGTTGGTCTTCGTCGCCGTAGTTAGTCACCACTTTTAGTGAATTAATAAGCGAGATTGGTTTTAATCAAAAATATTCCTTATAATAAAATAGTAAATAAAATGAGAAGCGCATACAAGTTATTATAGCTGCCGAACGTGCGTGCGATGGCGGATAATGACTGACTGACTATCGTCAGTGAATAAGTTACAAACTCATGTCTGCTATTGTGTGTTGAGTAAACTATGTGGTGACCAAAAGAACCGTAACATATTTTTACATAGCTTTTTTTGTGTGTGGTCACTGCATGTCTCCCCTTCTTAAGAAAGTTAATGCTAATTAATTATTTACCATTTGAAAGAAAATATCGAATTCAAGTACAAAGTGTAAGTAGAAAGAGAATTATAATTAAAAAACAAAATGAAATGGATGCTGCTATTGGTCTGAGTTGAAACGGATTCTCTTCTGACATCCAGTTGTACTCGCCGTAAGCTCAGGTTCTGTTTCGCGGCGTTGAGTTCGATCCTCTTCTTGAGCTTGCAAGTCCTCCTGGAGAATGAAAGCAGGCTTTAGTCTGTCAATCGAGATCAGTGCGCTTCTTCCTCTGATTAGGACCACAAAGTACTTATCCTGTCTCTGCAGTACTTTATATGGTCCATCGTAGGGTGAAGCGAAAGACTGGCGTATGTGGTCGTGGCGAACGAAGACATGAGAGGTTTCTCGAAGATTTTTGAAAACAAATGTAGAACGGTGTCCGTGACGAGACATTTGTTGTGGTGCCAATTCGTTGAAGTGCTTTTGATGGATTTGTACCAATTCTTACGCCAGAGTGCTTCGATTTGACGGGTGAAGAAACTCGCCTGGCAGCCGAATGGATTCGCCATAAACGAGTTCAGCTGGCGCTGTTTGGAGATTTTCTTTAAAGCAGCACGGATTCCAAGAAGCACAACAGGAAGAGCAGAAGACCAGGTATCTTCATGGCAAAGCTGCGCAGTTTTCAACTGCTGATGGAAGCGTTCGACCAATCCATTTGATTGAGGATGGTAGGGTGTTGTTCGAAGATGTTTGCAGCCGAAAAGTTTGGTTAGGCTTCTGAATAGGTCGGACTCGAACCGCCTCCCCAAGTCCGAAGTAAGTCGTAATGGAACGACGAAGCGTGAAATCCAAGATGAGAGTAGCGCTTGAGCTATCGTTTCAGCGGATCTGTTCGGCAAAGGAACGGCTTCTGGAAACCGCGCAAACCTGTCAACGATGGTTAGGCACTGATTAAATCCTTTTGATGGCGCAAGGGTCACGAGGTCTATATGGATGTGCTCGAAGCGCTCCGTGGGTGGTTGGGAGTTGGCGATCGACGAGGCTGTATGTCGTGTAATTTTGTTCGCTCGACAAGGGATGCAGCATTTTACCCTCCTGGAACAATCTCTGTTCATAGAAGGCCAGGTGAAACGCTTAGCTATGAGTTTTCTAGTAGCGCATTGACCCGGGTGTGCTAGCGAGTACAGATTGTCAAAAACCATTTTTCGACACGGTTGTGGGAAGAGCTCGACTTGGGGATTGCTCAATACCAAACGATGAAGTTGAATACTGGAGTCTTGGTTGTTTAAAAGCTATTGAACCTCAGTGTCATGGGATTGTGCGTCGGCTTACTCACTTGGGGGCACTGCTTCCTCGATAGCGTCGACGCAAGACAGCGTATCGGCTACTATGTTTTAAGATCCAGAAACATACCGGATGCCGGTGCTGAACTGCCCGATAAAGTCGAGCCTTCTAAACTGCCACGGTGAAGCACGTTCCAGTCGCTGTTTGAACGCATGAGTCAGTGGCTTGTGGTCCGTATAAATAACCACATGTCGATCTTCATAAATGTGACGGAAATGTCGTACCGCTTCGTAGATTGCGTTCAATTCCCTGAAATACGTTGAGTGTTTTTGCGTTGATGGGGAAAGCTTGCGGCTGAAGAAGTTTTAACTAAAATTCGGATAATTATAAATAATACATCAAATAAAAGTTTGTTTCGTTGGTTTAGCAATAATTATAACAAAAATGTTAAGTTATTTTCTGGTGAAATTTCGAGTATTTCTTTTGATGGAACTCATAAGCCCTTAAACATCTTTTCTAGTGAATTTTGTTGCATTTTGGTTCCACCTGATTATTATAGAGTTGACATTTTTAAGAATCCAAGTATTTTATATATGATGATTGCCTAATATTTTTCAATTGGTCAAAGCTGGTGCAATCCGTTTTTTTTTTTTCTATTACATCGACCTTGTTTTTTCGATCCACTCCATGGCGGTTTTAGAGTAGTGATATGCTGGTTAAATTTAGCCAACATTTTACCTCAGAACGGTGGTGTTGAATAACGGGCAGAAGTTTGCAAAGGCATTCCTTGATGTAAATTGCAGATATCATGTTAGAAGTTATGACAAATGCTCTGCTTTTAAGACCACGACTGCAAATTTCCTTCCAGACCATCGCCTTCTTTGCTAATTTGACAACCTTATTGTACTTATATTTTTCAGCAGCACTATCACGCTTTGACGAAACATAAAACTTTTGACCTGGTAATTGCTTTAAGTCCCATTTTACATAGGTTTCATCGCCCATTACTACGCATCTTTTAAACGTGGTCAACAATTTGTCGTATACAATCCGAGCCCGTTTCTTTGCTAAGTTCTGTTTGACATATTTGAATGTTTTATGGCCCAATAGGATTTTATCCCTGCATTTAAGAGTGTCTCGCTGTGCTTTTGTTGGTGTCAAAGTTTTGAGCGCGTTCATTATTGGATATCCCGGGAACGTGTTTAATCGACCTCAATACTTTTACTTTTAATTGTGAATCTCTTACACCCGTTTTTTTTTTTTTTTTTTTTTCTCTCGACACTAAGTGATTTTTTGAAACATTTTATAGCACTACTGACGGGTTGTCTAGGTAAAATTAGTTCTTTTGCAATCTTTGAACACCACTGTTACGGCGACACTTGGCAGCACTCTTCGGGCACACGTCACAGATGACAACCCTTGTCAGCTGACAGATGTCAGCACACACTTTTAGGTTTTTTCTTTTCTTATTTGGCTAGTGGAGAGATAGGACGGAGTCCAAGCACAACTGTAAGAAGAAATTATAACTTATTTTGTAAATTTAACCTTTATATTCTTTAAATAAAGATTTTAGTTTGCATATATTGCCTACTGGAAATACGGGTTTGCTTACACCCGCCCGACTTCTCAACATTCTAAAATAGTTTTGGAACATCCAAACACGTTTCGATATCCATCGAAATCTTGGGAATCATAACGCCTTTTGGATTCTGATGTTCTTTGGTACGACGAGAATTTCCAGAAACACCGCCGTACTTGCGAATTCGCATGGAAAACCAACCTAACCTGCAAATGGATTCACCCAACGACGACATGACTTTGTGTGGAGGCGAACACGCGGCACACTCGCTAGGTTCCTTGGACTCGAGTGGCACACACACATCGACCGGCACGGTTACTATCGCCGCTTATACGGCGGCAGCGACTGAATGTACGCCAACCGAAGTGCAAACGCCAATCGTACGAACTGCAGTTAACGCCCCCACCGTTCCCTTTTCCGCACCAAGCGTTAATACGTCGATACAGAATCACATGGTTTCGCCGCTCTACCGGCCGCCCCTGATGAGCTCTCCTAACATCTTTGGTGGGCGTGCTTATTCGATTTCGAGAAAGGCCTGTAGCGCTTTGTGGTGATATAAAGGAGATGTTCCACCAGGTTCTCGTTCGGAAAGAGGATCAGGTCGCACAGAAGTTTCTATGGCGTGAAGGTGATTCATCCAGATAGCCTGATGTGTTTGCGATGCTGGTCATGACTTTCGGCGCCTCGTGTTCTCCATCTTTGGCAAACTACATCAAAAACAGAAATGCGAACCGATGGGTAGAAGAGCATCCTGAGGCAGTACATGCTATCCTAAGAAACACTTATGTTGATGACTGGTTGCAAAGCGTCGAGACTGAGGACGAAATGATTGCTATGGCCACCACAGTAAGGCGCATCCATGGTGAAGGTGGGTTCGAGATGAGAAATTGGTCGTCAAACTCAAGACGCGTTTTGGCAGCCTTGACGGGCTCAACCACGCAAGCAGACAATCGTATCGAGGAGGTCGATGCTGTATACGAAAAGGTATTAGGAATTTGGTGGCGGCCTCACAGGGATAAGTTAACATTCCTCTCGAGATTCAACAACACAGTCCTTGACGAAAGTACATTGCCAACCAAGCATCAAATTCTGCGTGTCGTTATGAGTATATTCGACCCACTTGGCCTATTGGGATTTTTCGTCATTCACGCTAAGATCATCCTACAAAACATCTGGCGCTCTGGAGTGACCTGGGATGAGCCTGTAAGAGACAATGAACGTGATGAGTGGTGGCAATGGATTCGACGACTCCCTTCAATCAGCACGATACAGCTTCCACGGTGCTATCCGCTTGTAAGCTGCAGTGATGACGTCCAGTTACATACTTTCGTCGATGCAAGTATCAATGCGTATGCGGCAGTATCATACTTGCGAGCTGAGAAAGAGGGAAAGGTTCTTTGTTCCCTAGTTGCGTCGAAAACGCGAGTAGCACCACTCAAACCGGTGTCGATCCCACGATTGGAATTGATGGCTGCTATATTGGGATTGCGGTTAGCCAAACTCATCGAAAACGAGATCTCAGTACGAATAAAGCGGTGGCTGTTTTGGACTGATTCGAAAAACGTTCTGTACTGGATCAGATCAGATACAAGGAAGTTCCATCAGTTCGTCGCACTACGTACAGGTGAGATCCTCGAGGGCTCAGATGTCAACGAGTGGAAATGGGTACCTACAGCTGACAATGTAGTGGATGAAGGAACGAAATGGAGCATGCACTTAGAATTTGACGGGCAATCACGTTGGTTCACTGGTCCACAGTTTCTATCCTTATCCGAGTGTGACTGGCCGGAAACGAAGTTGAACAACTCTGCTGATTTCGAGCCTGAGGTCATCTGCCATATGGAAGTGAAGACTACCGCTGTCTCAACCCTGGCTAGATCCGAATCGTTTTAGTAAGTAGGAGAGGCTGTGCGGCGCTCAACGATACGTGCTACGGTTCCTGGGCCTGTTGGTCAAGCAGACAGCCAAATCAGAGGTTGTCAAGGGTTTCTTGAATGTACGAGACACCCAAGGCGCTGAGTCAGTCATTATTCGGAATTGTCAAGAAGATGCCTTCTCAGAGGAACTGGCGTGTTTGCGATCTGGAACCAGCCGGGTAAGTCGTAAAAGCTGTTTATTTAAATTTTCGCCTTACTTGGATGAGCTTGGTTTGCTACGAATTCAAGGTCGAGTGGACTTGGTCCCTGGAGTAGCGATGAGCGTCAGACGCCCGATCATATTGCCACGCAAACATCAGGTAACTCGCTTGATAACCGATTTCTACCACCGTAAGTTTCACCACCACCACAATGAGATCGTGGTGAACGAGATGCGACAGCGCTTCTTCATTAGTGGCCTCCGAGCGCTGGTCAGTACAGTTGCCAAGAATTGTCAATAATGCCGTAATCGCCGAGCAAGTCCAGCTCCTCCCAGCATGGGTGCCTTACCACAAGAGCGACTAGCACCGTTCACATTGCCCTTTACGTATGCGGGCGTGGATTACTTCGGGCCTTTGGATACAGTGGTCGGGCGGCGCCGAGAAAAGCGATGGGGCGTGCTCTACACGTGCCTTACCACTCGAGCGGTGCACATTGAGATTTCGCCCTCGCTGTCAACAGAATCTTTTTTACTTGTGCTGAAGCAGTTCATCAGTCGGCGTGGGGTTCCAAGACGCATTATGTCAGACAACGGCACGAACTTTCGTGGAGCAAGCCGCATTTTAGTTGCAGAAATCGAGAAGGTGTCGTCAGGCCAGCTGGAGCAGAAGTATCGCCATATCGAATGGCAGTTCATACCACCAGCTTCCCCTCATATGGGAGGTGCGTGGGAAAGGATGATTCGCTCGGTGAAATCAATATCAATGGACATTCTGCATGATATTGGCTTACGCGAGGACGTTCTGAGGGCAACATTGGCCAACATCGAAAATATTTTAAATTCCCGTCCGCTGACATATGTTCCGCTGGACTCACATGAGAGTGAAGCACTCACTCCAAATCATTTCCTAATTGGAAGCTCAAGTGGAGTAAGAGAACGAGGTTGTGAGGACAGTAGCGGGTCGACTTTGCGCAAGAGTTTTTATCAATCAAATCAGCTGGCGAATGCGTTGGATGCGCGAGTACTTACCGCACTAAGTGGTTTCAGCCACCCCTTGATCCCATCGCCTTGCAAGACGTGGTTATTATCGCCGACGAAAATAGCAAACGAAACACGTGGAAGAAGGGAATCGTCGTAGATCTGCATCGATCAAAAGATGGTGAAGCCCGCAGTGCAGTAGTGAAAACGGCCAATGGTTTGGTGACGCGGTCCATTGTAAAGCTGGCAAAACTGGATGTACGTGAGGAAAATATTACGCAGGAAGATGCGCAACAGTTACGAGGGGGGGAATGTTACGGCGACACTTGGCAGCACTCTTCGGGCACACGTCACATATGACAACCCTTGTCAGCTGACAGATAGGACGGAGTCCAAGCACAACTGTAAGAATAAATTATAACTTATTTTGTAAATTTAACCTTTATATTCTTTAAATAAGGATTTTAGTTTGCATATATTGCCTACTGGAAATACATGTTTGCTTACACCCGCCCGACTTCTCAACAACCACAACATATACTCATAAATATGTACATAGCTTCTCGCAACTGTTCATGTTTTGTGCGTTCTAGCAACTCTGACTCAGTCTTAGAATGCAAGTTAGACACGGAGGAGAAATGGAGTTTCTATTAATAGATCAGAAGTTCTGAACTTCTTATCTCGCAACATATTAAGAGATACATATGTATGTGCATGTGTGATCGTTAATGACCGATTGAATCCAGATCCTCTAGACTGAGTTCAAAAACCCAGAACCTAGTCATAATACACGCAATTAGCGAGTGTTTGTATCTAGGTATTACTAGAATATAACTGCTTAATGGCTTCAAACAGTGACATAAGTATCTAGCGACATTCGCACATTTTATGTATGCATCAAATTTAATTTTGAACTCACAAAGAATGGAGATTATATAAATACCACGTTCCCAGTCGTTGTTAAGAATTGCCAGAGTGCGTGTCAGGATGAATATGTAGTTTCCTTAGACGCTAATCAAATGTGAATCTCTTGGTAGAAATCTATTGTTTTTCTCCCAATTGAAATCCTTTTAGTAACCCACGGAGCACCTTAAAAGCCATCTTCCCCAGTTGAACTATTCCGTGCGCAGTTGGTGTATCTATAAATAGGAAGTATATGTCAATACCTGGTTAACGTACATAATCATAACCTTTATTACACCCAACGTTATATGCGAGATTCTATTAAAAGGAAACACAGCGCTATAGCCTCCTCTTTATTATACCTTTTCCTTTCAACTTCTCGCTTACAATGCAAAAACCTCATATTTCACATAAACAACCCCAATAAATTAAATATAAGCTCAGCAAATGAGTTCCATCTCCAAGAGTGCCACATGGATTAACCTGTACATTAGCACTGATGCTACCTTAAACCCATTCCCGACCCATTCATTTTATTTTTCTTCCCAACACAAAAAAAAAAAAGAAAAAAAACCTAATTACAGCACACAGCACAGGAAAGCTTCATCGTCGTCGATGTTGTGGTCTTGAACAAATCCTAAACAAATCCCGAATCCTTACGAGTGACAACCACTTCAAAACATAATTTCCACAAGGAGCCCCCAAAGGGGGGAAACCCCATTTAACGATGAAATATGTAAACATTCCTTTTTCACTGTCGGGGTGTCCTTGCTTTCCACCTCATTACTGAACTTTTATTAATTTGCAGCTATCGCTCACACAACCCAGAGAGAGTTCTTTCATTCATTCATTCATTCATTCATTCATTCATTTGGTAGCGCCCGTAAAGAAACGAAGATCCTTAAATTAAATTGTCCTTAAAAGATTAATGATGTCGTTTAGAGCGTTTCTTTATTTATCGTTCGGCATCAGTCCGAATGGCGAAACGAAAGGCGAAATGAAATATTAATTTGAAAATTAATAAACCCTTCGAAGGAATGAGTTACAACATTTGCTAGCCTCAAGGATCAATTTTTTTTTCCACACAGGACTTGACCTTGAATTTAGGTTACCTTAAACATTTGACGATTGAGAGTAGGTGGGATTTTTATATTCATATACACTATGCCACCTTTTCGGACGCGGGATTTGATTGAGTCACTTCACCGACGAAGAAGGAAGGCGATTATAATCCCCGTTTTGTGTGCCTTTTTTTACTCTGTTCCTAAAAAGAGCTGTTGAAAGTACTTATCGAAGCACTTTTACCCGTTTTTAGAGGATGGAGGGCTGAATTCATTCACTTTGTCGGCACTTGAACGTGGCGTGGTGCATTGGCTTTGTACGCTACTAAATACTTTGAGTGCATTAAGGGTTTGGTTGATAGAGAGGGGGCGGCTCGGATTCGAGTTAGGTAATTCATGCCCAGGTTGTTGTGTGTTTAATCGCTTGACACAACCAACAACAAGTTGAACTGAATGAGTGATGAACTGCAGCTAGTAGGTACTCCATTCACACAGCAGAGTGGTAGTAGCTCGACGGCGCGCCCATAGAGAGAACGGGAATTAAATCTTTGAAATATTTTGCATGCATTACGGTCGAGGGGTTGGGGGTAGGTGCTCTAGATGAACGAGAAATGCGCTTCATGGGTGAATAGTTGGGTGTATGTGCTCTCCAGGTGCGGTGAATAAAATTTGCATTGATATGAATAAATTGGAAACATTGATTTGAAAACTGAGTATAGGTAGTCGTACACTCTCTGGTCGTCTATTGGGGATTTATGTGCGGAAAATGGGCTCTGCAGCACTCTGCTGCTAAATAAATATGCAAAATGTCACTTTTTATCTGAGAGGATGATGATTGAATGTTTTATTAAATGTTGATGCAAATGGCTAAAACTGTTTATTGATTCGATTTCTAACTCTATTTTCAGGTAAGCATTCGGATGGCGGAAATGATTTGTGGTGTACGTATGTCATTTTATTTTAGTATTTAATCTTATCTGCTGTCTATACTGTATTTATTATAAAACATATTGTGATGGGTGTCTTGGGTGTATTTTAGATGGCGCTACAGTCTGTGCTGGACCTGCACATTTACCAGCTTGTGCCTCCTTCCAATTGCTCACACCAAAGAAGATGAGCTCTGCATCTTCTGTGTAGTTCTTCAGGGGTGGACGGAAAACCTAGTCGCCCCAGAGCTCCTGTATATTTTCTCTTACAGAAAGAGTACTTTGCTGACAAATTTCGCATACCTACCTGCAGAACCTAAGTCCCTTTTTTTTATTATTTATTTTTCTTTGGAATAGGAAACGCTCGACTGGAGCACTCAGATGCGACTGGTCCATTGTACTACCAGAGAGCAAACCCTAATTTACCCATTTTATTGAAATTAAATTGACTTTTTAAGACAACCAAACAGCACATTAGTGATAAGCGGCTTATAGTACCAGCACTCACCACATTAGCATCAAGGAATTACAACCTGATATGAGCAACGGCCAGACAGTCGCAGAGATAATGTTCGGCAGTGTCCTCGCTCTCTCCACAAGCATCGTAGATTGTAGTGTCACTCAAGCACAGCACTTTAAGGTGCTTAGCGAAAGCAAATTGGCCTGTCAAGACGTCAATGAGTTGTCTGCAGTCTTTTCTGCTGAGAGACAGCAAGAATGCCACTGATTTCTTACAGACGGAACATACGTTTAGTCAACCTGCATCCTGGAGAGCCATGCCACACACAATTGTGTTCATGAGAGACCCAATCGTCAATGGAAGCCCTACCTGAGGACGCCGGGAGACCCAACGCGGGTTCGGGACCTGAGAAAGCCCCCTCGGAGCCTTGTCTAGCAATCTCGTCGGAGATCTCGTTCCACAAGATCCCAGTGTGACCTGGGACCCAGATAAAGGCTTAAGTAAGGCCTTAGGCGCAACCTGACTGTCACTACAGACACAAATGCTACTGCCCTTCGACCTGATCTTCACAACATAGTTCATGGCCATGTTTCCGCTTGGAAAACAGACGCATATTTGCCTAACGAGAAAAGAAGACACCAGCACCAGATCCTTGACTGGTTTTGGAACCGTCCATGAAAATTCGACTGCATTCTATTCCTGGCTCAGACTCTGGCTGAAGCCAGTCCTAAACACAGGGAAAGTCGACTCTGAATTTGCGCATCAGCTGAATTTCTGGTATCATTGCGTCAGACGGCATATCCATAAGACCGAAGTCGTAAGATAAGTGTCGTGCAAGTTCATCAAAATTTCCAAATACCAAAAACTGCCCCGCCTAAGACGATGGCTGGCTTTGATAGTGCAACCCATGGTGTAAGTATCGAGGGGAGGTAAGTTCAGCAAAGCATCTAGAGCAGAGCCAGGTGTACACGGAAAAACTCCCGTGCAGCAGAGACAAGCCGGTCTTTGGAGTTTCGCGCAAAAGGCAACAACATATTTACGCGAGAGCCCCTTCCACAAAACAACCGACGCATATGCGAGGAATGGTCTTATCATAGCCGTGTAGATCCAGAGAACCTTCTTTGGTTACAAGCTCCATGTCTTGACATAAGCACACTTACACTGCCAGAAGAGAGAGAGCGCATTGGATGTTTTCGACTCGACGTGTTTAGACCCATGAAGTTTCTTATCTGCAATTACTCCCAGATATTTGGTTTCATTGAAAATGCGGATAATGACCTCTTTTAGCACTGGCTGAGTCAGACCGGTCAGAATCCTCCTTCTCGTTAAGAGAACAACATCAGTTTTAAGAGGATTCACCGAAAGCCCACTCCTAATGCACCATTCATCGATCATGTTCAGCGCCGCCTGCGCATTAGCACAGACCGTCTCCAGACATGGCCCGACAGAAAGTACGGCGACATCATCCGCATATGCATGAGCGTAGAAGTTAGAACTATTTAGAGTGTTCAACAGAGAGTCGACCACCATGCACCATAACAATGGAGACAGAACGCCACCTTGCGGACAACCCCTGTTTACCCCTGGCATAACATATTGGCCACAATTCGCAACCACTACCAAAGTTCTATTCATTAGCATTGCTTTACACTACAACACTAATGTTTCATCTACCCGTGTTGTCTGGCCGAGTCGCACATGCGGTCATTCGCATTGTTAAAAGCACCCTCAATGTCGATGGAAATACCCATCGCGTATTGTTTCCTATCAGGCGCGCATTCAATTCAAGTCCCTTTAGAAATATAAGAATTTGGCTCGTCGAATACACCGTTCCATTACCTTCTGGTTGAATCAGTGCCTAATTTTCTTATACCGCCAGACGTGGAGTGCATAATGGTTGTAACAAGTCACATCTAAGTTTCGGAACCAACTTTCAAACTTCTATTTCTTTGTTCAAAATCTCTTCAATACTGCAGCAGTAAAGGATAAACACCACAACGTACATCAGAACCTTAATTCACAACGACAACTCTATTATCAATTCATCTATTAGCAACTCGTCACATCTTTGTTAAATTATTCGCCTTTCGTACTCAAATCAAATAGCCGTCACCGCAAAATTGCTTCCATATCCCACCAAAGATAACATATCATGCTTTCGTCACATCAAAACTCTTCCAGCGTACGTTTCCCATTTATGCCTCACAGATCAACTCAAGAAGAACAGAGACACGAAAGCCGCTCGTCCTCAGAACACATGAATAGCACACAAAAATGATGTTAAACCGACTCCCATATCACGCATATGGGACTGGTTGCTGGTTAAACCAGGCGTCAAATATCCCTCCCATTCAACCGGGTAGCGGAGCTCGTTTTGCAACATTGGAGGCATTCCATCATCAGATTTCGAGTAAATTACGCCTGACAGAGATTCCGCGCTTCTCGCCAGGGGACACAATAACATGAGGTTCGTCCTCGTCGGAAATGAAAAAAAGAATATTCAGCTCTCGCAGATAACCAACGACCAAGAGGACCCGAAAAAAAAGTGGAAAGCGACAGACAATTTCATTTATTCCCCCTCAGCAGTTTCGCCCATGTTAAGCCTCATCACAAAGACCTCCATTCTTCCCATTCCTATTCCAGCGGAAAATGTTTTTACAGATTTCGGTCCTTCTGGCTCCTCGTTTGTTATTCGCTATTGGACGTCGACGTTGAGGGCTCCGGCACATCGCACTCATCAAAATCCTTAAGAGAATCACCAGTGGCTCCCTGCATTGCTGTGTCTTACTCAATGATACTCGTGGTGCTGGCCTTAGGAATTTTATGTTACACGAGAATCGCTGAGGCCGGATGAGGCACGACCGGCGCGGCGCCTCCTCAGTGGGTGGATAATATTACACTATTATCCACTTACGTCCAATGAATCTAATTCGAGCGCAATTTCGCTGCGGTGTGAGGACACGAAACTTTATTCTGTGTTACACACCTACCCGGGGTTTAGTGGTGCGAGAGCCCTAATCAGATTTTCCAAAAATAAGTCTCCCTTATCGGATCTATTTCTAGGACCTGTATACCCACTCTCGCGCGCTTAGCAGTTCTAATTAGGGTATTAGTGTCACATTTCAGGAATGAGCGACATTTACATAACCCAGTTGCGATGTTATAAAAGCTGACAAATGGAACACCTGTAATTGATTTATAATCGCAGGTAATTGCATTCGAATTGGCAGAATGTGATCTAAATAAAGTGGCAACACCGCAGACAAATTAGTTTCGTCAATGTCAGTCGGACGACGAGTATTTAAGAGATTTTATATGCTGACGGAGTTTGTGTGCTCAAGGTACAACTGATTTACAAGGTTGACTGACGTCTAGTGAGTTATAAACGATAAACAAATTTTGTTTTAAAGAAACTTCAGAAAACTAATTATGTAGGTAATCAAGTTGTTCAGACAGGTATTGCGAATCACTCCATCGAAGGAGGAGGCAGACTTAGAATCAAGTAGCGCAGGTTGTGTAGGTTTTTGAAATGATGGTCACTTGAATGGGTGTACTGTGACGTCCCTCACTGCAAGTGTGGCTACTGGGATCGTTTTCGATTACGCTGGGAAACTCTTAAGAAAATAACTGCTAAAAACTGCCGAAAGCAAAATATAAATCTAAGTTAACAGGACATTCATAAAGGCGGTACTGAACAAATTCGTTTTCTTCTTCGTCGGTGGATCATTACGACCAACATTACCAACTGAAAGCGATCTGTTTTTGTCATAAACTGGACTCAAAAATCTTTCAGCTGAGCATACATTCAAGTGGATTTTTTCAACATATTACTGCTTACTTCATAGCCTTACGGCAACGTCACTATCAATCCACACATATGGAACATTTTTGTTATTTTCATTGGACTTTTAAGTCTCCGCGATGTGACCGAGATGAGCTAACTTCTTCTTCTTCTTCTTCCTTTTATCAGCGAGGCTATGATCCGAAAACAAGGGATCACAGCCCTCCCACTTCACCGCATTTCTACTGATCCGCCTGTGGGGTTCGCCTATTTGACCTCAGAAAATATCGGCAGTCCTGCCGATTTTGGATCACTCGGTTACTGAGGCCAATGAAATGCCGATGTCGTCGCATTTGTATGATCCGGGCGTTTATAGGCCTGCCTTTCCTACATCGCGATGTCTTTGGAACGTGCATTGATATTGCCTTTTTAAAAGGGTTCAAATGATCTCTTCTTTGACCGTGGCAATACCAACTGAGCCGGTCGCGCTCTATTTTTTGTACGATGGTTTCCTTGATGTGAAAGCTTCCACGGATCTTCGAACTTCTTATTCGATCAAGCCTTGTCACTCCTGCTGTCATGCGAAGCATCTTCATCTCAGCTGCCGTTAATTTACTCTCATGCTTTTTGTACATCGTCCAACATTGTGAACCGTATGCGAGCGCTGGACGCACAACTGCGGTGTAGAGCCTTCCTTTCAACTTAGGGGGCATTTTTCGGTCACAGAAGATAGCGGAATTTTCTCGCTACTTCATCCACCCTACGCTTACACGATGATTGATGTCGTCATCACAAGTTGATTTGCTATTGATCATAGATCCTAGATATTTAAACCGTGATGAGCTAACATCCATCAAAAACCCTTACATCACTTAACCTACAACGTTTCTGACGACTTTGTCGTTTTTGATCGTTTTTGCAGACTGGATCTGCACCATAGTAGATTCTGTAAAACGATTAGCTCTGAGGGTTTCGTAGTAAATGGTGTTCAAGTACAGTATGACCAAATAAGAACGATAGGAGAAAAATTTAAATAAAGCAACAACGGTGTGAGATATATATATTTTTGATTTATATCCTTTAACCCCACGGGGGGCATAGGGCGTCAACCACGCCTGCGCGCCATCGTGTTCGGAGTTCTGCAACGCGTTTGAGCTGCCTCCAACTCATTCATAAAGAGCTCGATTCCTCCTCAACTGTTCTGCGCCACGTTTGCCTAGGGCGTCCCGCTATTCTGCCTGCCTGGGTGAGCGGATTCCACTGCATAGCGTATTTCGCAATGGAGTTGTCTTCGCGCCGTAGGGTGTGTCCAATCCATTGCCACTTTCTTATTCGTATAGTAATGCTTATAGGTTCTTGGCCCGTTCTCAGATAAAGTTGTTCGTTGGAGATGCGGTTCGGCCAAAAAATCCTCAAGATGATTCTTAAGCATTTGTTTACGAAGGCTTGCAGCTTGCGTGTGTTAATGCTGCCCACCTTCCAAGTACTGAACCCATAAAGCAGCACCGATTCTACGTTGGAGCGGAACAGTCGTAGCTTGGTTCTTAAGCTAATAACATTGCTTCTCCAGATTTTGGACAGCATTCCGAACGCAGCTTTAGCCTTCCCGATTCTGCTGCACACATCCAGTTCGGTGCCACTGCGATTAGCCGAGACCACACTTCCTAAATAAAGAAAGTTATCAACTTTCTCGACTTCCTGTCCGGCAATGTTAAGTTGAGCGCGGTTGTTAGAAGAAGTGCTCAGGGCTTTTGTTTTGGCTGTGTTTACTTTTAGCCCCACTTTGTTTGCCTCAGCTTCTAGATTTTGGGCCATCAGATGAAGATCCATTATCCGATGTGAAAGTAGACAAACATCGTCAGCGTAATCTAGGTGTTTAAGGTAAGATGTCATAGTCCAACGAATTCCAGAATTAGCTTCCGTCAATGCTGCATGGAGTACATCGCTGATAACCACCAAGAACAATAGTGGTGACAGTATGCACCCTTGACGTACTCCACTTTGGACTTCAATATCATCCGACACCTTACCATTGTGCACGACGTGACACTTGCCGCCCTCATATGTAGCCTTGATAATAGCTATAAGCTTTTCTGGAATGCCTCTCCTGCGCAAGGCCAACCAGATAGCATCCCAATTCAAGCTGTCGAAAGCCTTCTCGAAGTCGATAAACAGTAAATGTAGCGGAGACCTATACTCAACGCATTGTTCGAGTAGTAAGGTGTTTATGTGGTCGATGCAGGAGGATCCAGCACGAAAGCCTGCCTGTTCGACATCGAGAGTTGAATCTAAATGTTCTTTAATTCGTTCTAGAATTATTCTAGCTATTATTTTGGCTACAGCTGGAAGAACACATATACCTCTCCAGTTACCGCACTCCATCAAGTTACCCTTCTTTGGAAGCTTAATGATCATCCCCCTTTTCCACTCCTGTGGAAATTGTTCACTATCCCAAGCTCTCCGTATTAGCGGATGCAGCAAATCTGCCGATGTATTTGGCGCCGCTTGAAATAGCTCGGCAGGGATGCCATCAATACCCACCGCTTTGTTTTTCTTGAGGGACTTGATTGCTGTTATTATTTCAGTTTTACTGGGAGGTACGGTGCGAATTCGGGAATTTGTTGCTTCGAACTGCTCATTCGAATTCAAGAACATACCGCCGTCGTCTAAGTGATTTAGCACTGCAGCAAAATGTTCTCTCCATCTAGTGAGCTGATCCTCATCCGAAATCAGAAGGTTACCATCTAGACTCTTCACTGGATGTTGTTTGGAGTTTCGACCACCAATGAGCTCCTTAGTGATGTTGTAAACAGTCCTACTATCACACCTACTCGCTGCTTCTTCAGCCCTTGAAGCCAGTGAGTTGACATATTGACGTTTGTCACGTCTCACACTACGCTGCACTTCTTTCTTCTTCGCACGGTATTGGGCTTCAAGCTCGGTTCTCTCTACTGCTGAGGCCGCTGCAATCTGAACCTTGATTGCTGTACGCTCATCGATCCGTCTCCAGGTGTCTGTAGAAAGCCATGTGCGGTGGTGGTTCTGCTTTTTACCGACATACGTGCGTGCCCCAGTCGCAAAAGCATTTTTCACAGCACTCCAGTGGTCATCCATGTTCTCTATGCTGCTGATTGCTTCTGCTTCTAAGGCAAGATGGTCCCTGAACTGTTGGCGCACTTGGGGAACCTTGAGCCTGTCGATATTGAACCTGGTGATGTTAAGTAGGTTTGAGGGGTTACTGTTGACGGATGCAGTACGAAGGCGTAAATAAGCTACCATAAGATGGTGATCTCGTTCTTGTCCGACGTCAGCTCCACGTCTGTTTTGGACGTCCAGGAGACAATTTCTAAAGCGGCGACTGATCGCAATGTGGTCGATCTGGTTGGATGTTCGTTGCCTATCAGTAGAGACCCAACTGATCTTATGGTAGGTGTTATGCTTAAACAGCGTACCTCCGATGACTAGGCGGTTGGTATTGCAGAAGTCCACAAACCGCTCACCATTGTCATTACGGTCTCCTACGCCGTGAACTCCCATCACGTGCTTAAGCATGGTGTTGTCGCTACCCACCTTGGCATTGAGATCTCCCATTAACATTACGATATCCCCATTAGGCGTTTGGTTGTAGGCGGCGCCTAAGTGGCTATAAAAATTATCCTATTCATTCTCAGTCGCGTCTAGAGTCGGCGCATAACACTGTATGATGGTAATTTTTCTAACTCTACTCTGGAACTTAGCCGTCAATATCCGGTCACTATGGGGTTTCCAGGATATGAGGCTACTACGTGCTGCTGGAGTTAGCATGAGTCCTACGCCAGAACTTCGTGCACTTCCAGCTGGTTTACCAGAGTAGAGCATGGTCATGTAATAGAGCAATCAAATTATTTTTTATTACACAGGTACACTTCATCTATAGTTGGAAACCTGATTTGCCATTGTTGCATTTTTTTTTTTTTTCCATTGTTGCGGAAAAAGACTGTCGGCAACAACTAAAGTAGTAGCACTTCATCCTTGCATTGCATCCCCTCTCGAGCTTAGATGCGTCACGGAGACTCAAGGTTTGAATCCACAACACTCCAACAGTCTTCTTCACACTCCAACTCTCGCGAACGCCTGAAAAACACCTCAGAGTATTATTGTCCTGTCAACGCTCTCAAAACGGATTTTGTCCCTTTTGTGAGAAGGAGGATCTCTTAGGATAAAAATATTTCTTTACTCAAAGCATTTTATTTATTTATTTATTTGCGGAAAGGCATTTGGGCATCAGGGCCTTCTTCCTTTATTTTCGGCAATGTTATGATCTGAAAACAATGATCATAACCTCCCCACTTCACTGCATTACTACTGATCCGCCTGTGGGGTTCGCCTGTTTGACCTCAGAAAATAACGGCAGGCCACCCGATTTTGGATAACTTCGTTATTGAGGAAAATCAAATGCTGGTGTCGTTGCATTTGTGTGATCCAGGCCATTATAGGCCTGCCTCCCTTGCCTCGATGTCTTTGGAACGTACATTTAAATTGACTTTTTAACAGGGTTCAAGTGGTCTCTTCTTTGAACGTGGCAATACCAGCTGAGCTGGTCACGCTCTATTTTTCGTGAAATGATTTTTTGACGTAAGGGCTTCCACGGATCTTTGAACTTCTAATTCGATCGATCAAGCTTTGTCACTTCTGCTGTCATACGTTTGGTACATTGTCCAATATTGTGAAACATATGTGAGTGCTGGACGCACAGCTGTGGTGTAGAGCCTTCGTTACAGATTAGGGAACATTTTCCGGTCAAATATGACAGCTGAGTTTCCCCACCATTTCCTCATATGATGGCTTGCTTTGCATCGTCAGCAAAGAATAATTGATGTACCTTGGGGTCCGTCACTTTACCTTCAGAAAGTCAAGGACTCTAATAAAAACCAGAGGACTTAAGACGCTTCCGTGGTGCACCCCGACATTGCTTGGGAACTCTTTAGTTACTCCAGCTGGGCATCTTACTGTTGCCTTTGCTCCTTCGTACATATCCATGATCATCGATACATAGGTTTCTGGAACCCCTCAATGTCTTAGCGCCACCAATATTAGATCTCGTGGTATTCTGTCGAATGCATTTTCAAAGTCAACCACCACAATATGCAAATGCTTTAAGAAATCACGATGGTTTTCCATTATAATCCTTATACTTTGGATTGCATCTGTGGTTGATTTCGCCGCGACAAACCCACACTGATCATCAGATAGCCGTATTATTTTTCGCAATCGGCCTCCTAATACCCGCTCAACGATCTTCATGGTGTGTGAAATAAGTTTGGTCAAACGGTAGTTATCACTAGTGATGGATATAATCGAATGATTTAAAGAATCGAGACATTAGTACTCGAGTGATCCGTATAATCGAATGATCATTCGAGATTCCAATCTGGAAAATGGTAGCACTGGCGCAGGGGTTTATAGACCTAGGTTCCAACGTGCGGCAGCGCTTGGGAAATAATCAACAATATTTCAGGCGGAAGTCCATGTAATCGAGCTCTCTGTGTTCTGTCTGCGAAGAAGTGTCGAGGGTACTCGTATCTATATCCTCTCGGACAGCCAGGCAGCACTTATGGCTCTGAAATCGTACACGGTAGGATCAAAACTTGTATGGGATTGTCTAAACCTACTCGAAGATTTCGCATCGAAAATCACTGTCACTGTGGCCTGGATACCAGGACACGAAGACTTCGAGGGCAACGAACGGGCGAATTGCTTAGCGAGAAGAGGCGCTAGTCGCCCACTAGTCGGTCCTGAACCCTATTTTGGAGTCACACGGAGTAGCACAAACATCAAAATAAAGAAATGGGAGGATGATCATCATGCAGAGTACTAGGCCAAACTCAAGAACATAAGACAGGCAACGAAGTTCATTATCTCAATTGTTGCAAGGCTAAAAAGCTACTTGAGCTTAGGAAAGCAGACTTAAGAACCTTTACGGGTTACTTGACAGGTCATTGCCCACTCAGGTGCCTTTTGCACTAGATAAGATTGTTTGTTGGTTCTAATGTGGACATCGTCTGTATCTCTGAAAGTTGGTTTCATGAAGAGAATGATGATGTTCATTATAGCTTAAAGGGATAAAACATGTTTCGTGCGGATAGGAATAATAGAATTGGTGGTTGTGTTGCACCATATGTTTGTGATGGTATTAAAAGCAAAACTGTAATTAGTTCTCCCCCTAGTAGCCCACTTGAATATTGCTTAATTGCTATAGCCAACTGTCTGATTGGTGTGGTTTATAGGCCGAATTCCCATACAGATCTCTCACCTCTCTATAGCGTGCTTGAAAATGTCTGTTCCTCCTTCAGCAACGTAATCGTTTGTGGTGATTTCAATTGTAATCTTTTAAATAGCGAAATGTCGAAGCAATTCTTAGATAATATGAAACAATAGTACCGACTCATTTCAGCGATAGCACCAGTACGCTGTTAGATTTATTTTTTGTGAGTGATTGCCAAGATGTTCTATTCTATGATCAGTTATCCGCCCCGGGGTTTTCGCGACATGACTTAATTTTTGCTACTACATATGAATATAGGGATTACAAGCATGCTAATACCGAATTCCGTGAGCATGACATCCTACGGGTAGACTGGCAACGGATATACTCTATGTCGTCCTCTGAATTACAAATGGAATTTTTAGAAAATAACATCCTAAGTTTGTTTAACACTAAAAAAAAACATTTGTCAGGCATCGTGTAAACGAATGGTGTACTAGTGATATAATTTAACTGATGAACAAGCGTGATGTTGAGTACAAGAGATGGAAGCGGTTTAGATTACCCGATATATATAACACCTTTTGTAACCTGCGCAACCGGGTCATTTACAAAGTAAGACAAGCCAAGAGGGCTTACTTCTCTGCTCAACTGAATAGAAATCTTGATTCTAAAACGTTATGGAAAAATTTGAAAGCTATAGGCGTTGGTCGTAATAGGAAGCAGGATCTTGGAAATATTGACCCTGACCAATTAAACAAAGAATTTGTCAAGACGCAGGCGGTAGTCCCAAATATTTCGCATTGAGACCAAGATAACATTATGCACACAAATAATTCAGAGCCGCCTAACCAATTTCAGTTTTCTGTGATGTGATGTCATCAGAGAAATTCTTCTTATAAAATCTAAATCCGCTGGCATTGATGAGATACATTCCTTATTTGTGAAGGCCATACTACCCCATCTGCTCCACGTGCTAACACATGTACTTAACTCTGTTATTCTTACATCAACTTTTCCCAATAAGTAGAAAACATCGAAAGTAATTCGGATTTTGAAGAAACAGGGAACGAAGTTTTCTCCTACGGAATATAGGCCAATTTCTATTCTTCCATATCTA
Organism: Brachypalpus laphriformis; assembly: GCA_945910035.1. Classification (NCBI taxonomy): domain Eukaryota; kingdom Metazoa; phylum Arthropoda; class Insecta; order Diptera; family Syrphidae; genus Brachypalpus; species Brachypalpus laphriformis. The sequence goes on from OX246754.1 coordinate 289,539,563, forward strand.
TCAAAAGTTTTTGAAAAATTAATACATCAGCAGTTGTCGGATTACTTTTATAGAACGAATTTTCTTTTCCAAACCGGCTTCAGGCATAAACATAGCTGTGTAACAGCCTTATTGAAGGTGACTGGTGACATTCGCGAGGCTATGGACAACGACAACTTAACTATTTTAACCCTTCTTAATTTCTCCAAAGCTTTTGATACAGTCAACCATGAAATACTACTCCATAAGCTCGAAACAGGCTGTTATTTATGTAGGAGTTAATTAAATGTGCAGGCAAATTAGATAAACCAGCCAGTCTTTTAATTAATTTACAAATTAGGTTTTATTGAAATAATATTAAATTAAATTAAGATTATTAGCAAAATTAGGGAACTTTAGTTAAATGCAACTTGACAACTTTACTTTATAGTATATAGAATAATATGTTAAGATAGTGTTAAGGTATTTGTATTGTGGCAATGTAATTTGTGTAAGTAAATATGGATTGCGTGATCTATGGGAACGCGCCTACATCCGGCCATCCTGAACTTCATCCGCCTCGGATGATGGATCAGCATCGACTATGTCCTCGTCTTCGCTTTGATCTTCCTTCTGCCATGGTTTCATATAATCGCAGCTGCTTGTTGTTTTATTAGGTCCCTCGTGCGGTGATGCTTTTTCCACAGTGTAACGACCAGATTTGCTCTTCGAAACAACCTCGTATGGACCTAGAAAATCAGAAAAAAGTTTATTACCTGCTGCAAATTGTGTTCTTTTAATGGCAACAAGATCACCGATCTTGTATTCTTTCGCAGCTTTTCGTTTTCTATTAAATGTTTTTTGATTTTCCGACTGCAGTTTTTGAATCTGTTGACGGGCATCAAGGCGAATAATCTCCCTCTCATCTTCGTGTTGTTTCAACAGCTCCTGCTTGACCAGGTCAAAAATTTCGAGGTCCTCCTTCTTCCTCATTGGGACGCCAAAAAGAACTTCAAACGGCGTACGGTTGATTGATCTCTGAAGTGTACTGTTCATGACGATTTGTACCCTTGGGATGAACTTGTACCATTTTTCAGGCGACTGTTGTGACAATCTCCTGAGAACTTCGATGACGACTCTGTTACAACGTTCTGCTTGGCCGTTTCCTCGTGGTACCCCTGTTGTTATTAATACATGCTCAATCTTCTCCTCGGAGCAATAATCCTGGAAGACGTTTGACACGAAGGCACTTCCTCTGTCTGTTATCATTCTTCTGGGGTTTCCAAAATGTTGCTGCTGTTCCTTGACTTTTCTCAGTGTCTCATCTGCTGATACCGTCTTAGTTGGATAAAGCCAAATATATTTTGAGAACCCGTCAGTTATCGTTAGGATATATTTGTAAAGCTTTGTTGTTAGATCCATCGGGCCGATGTGGTCTAAGTGGTATGTGTCAAAAGGCTTCTCTCCCTTCTCCAGCTGTTGGATGAAACCCTCCTGCTTGCCAGCTTTTCTATTTGCAAGAATGCATTTTACGCAGTTTGAGATACGACGTTCGACTTTTTCTTTCATTTTTGGGATATAGAACTCACGAGACAATAAATGTGCTGTTTTTACTGAACCAAAATGTCCTTCTTCATGCTTCATTTTTATAATCTCGGACTCCATACTACGAGGTACTACCAAAAGCATATAACCATTTACATCTTTAAATAACAACTCACCTTGCATAACGAAGTCATCATAAGGTTTTTCTTTTAATATTTCTTTTATAGAGGAGATGAATTCATCGGCAAGCTGGGCCCTGTTGATTCTAGCCAAGATTTCCTGCTGGAAAATGTGTATTGTCGGAGAGCGACTTAAAGCGTCGACGTGGGCCATCTTGCTGCCTGACCGGTGCTCGACATCGTAGTCAAAGTCCTGCATATATAAAATCCACCTTCTTACTGCGTTTGGTAGTTCCTGCTTATTGATTGTTTGACGGAACGCCGCACAATCTGTTACCACCTTGAATTTGATTCCCATCAGATAAACTCGAAACTTCTCAAACGCTTTGAAAACTGCGAATACTTCTAAAACATAACTGTGCCATCTTCTCTCCGAAGTACTGTTCTTTCGGCTATAGTAGTGAATTGGGTGAAGTTGGTTATCGCTGCCTCTTTGGAACAAAATTGCAGCTATACCCAGCTGACTCGCGTCTGTGTGCAGTTCCGTTTCGGCACCCTGACAATAGATGTGCAGTACTGGGTTGACTGTGAGCGACTGCTTTAATACAGCGATGGCTTTTCGTTGGGGTTCAGTAATTATGAATTTTGACCCTTTCTTGGTTAGGTCTGTTAAGGGTTTTGCCAGGATTGAATACGAATTTATAAACCTTCTGAAAAACCCGGTAAGGCCCAAAAACTCTTGAAGTTTTTTGAGAGTTTTAGGTTCCGGAAACCTAGCAACTGCACTAATTTTTTCTGCGGACGGACTCAGCTTTCCATCTTCGACAATATGTCCAAGAAATGTCACCTTCGTTTGAAAGAATCGACATTTTTTCCAATTAAAAATCAATCCATAAACTGCTGCTCTTTCAAGAACAATCTTCAACTTCTTAAGATTTTCAGGCACATTTGGTGCGTATAAAATAAGGTCATCTAGATACATGCAAACAATATTTCGACTTACCAAGTCCCTGAACACAGTGTGTATGTATCGGACAAAAACTGCAGGTGAGTTTGATAGGCCAAATGGTACCCGATTAAACTCGAACAATCCATCTGCTGTAGTAAAGGCTGTATACTTGCGACTGCCTTCTTCAATTGGAACGTGGAAATATGCGTTTTTAAGATCCAGCGTGGTAAATATTCTTCCATCCTGGAGGTTGTCTAGGACGCTTTCGATATTTGGTAAGGGAAATCGATCCTTAACAGTGTTTGCATTTAATCGTCTGTAATCTATACAGACCCGCGGTGAGCCATCCTTCTTCTTGACCACAACGACTTGACTTGCGAACGGAGAAAACGATGGGCGTACGATATCTTCTTCCAACCAAGATTCAATCTGCTGTTTGACAATTTCTTTCTCGTTGATTGGGAGGCGGCGGGGAGAAAAATGAAAAGGTGTTTCGTTAGTCAGTGTTAGTGACATACTTATTGGACAGCTACTTACGTTGTTTGGCTTATAGTTTGTAATGATATCTTTAACCATTGGGACCAGTTTGAATGGTGCATTCACTTCGGTGCTGTCCTCAACTTGAATGTTCATGATATAGTTTTTTTCCTTCTCGTAATGAAATGTTGGGTCTCCATTGCTAAAAATTACCTTCGCTTTTGATATAATATCATTGCCCACAATCGCGTCAACCTGAATAACATCATTTGGTACTACGCGGATAAGTGTTTCTACCTCGAAATCATCAATTTTGACAACGGCATTAAATTCACCTAAGGTACAACATTCAGCTGAAGCTAGACCTACTAACCGAGTCTTTTGTTTTCGCAATTCAGTAGAACTTTTTAATTTGTTAAAACATTTTTCCCGAAGTAATGAAATCTGTGCACCTGTATCAATTAATGCGTAAATGGCTGCGTTATTTATGAAAATTTGTTTAGAGTTTAACACCGAAAAAGTATTTGTCTTTGCACTAAGTTTAGTTGGACAGTTTTTGGACATATGCCCCGAACCGTTGCACTTAAAACATTTTGTGTCCGATTTGCAATCACGACGTTGATGCTCCGAAGAACCGCAATTAAAACAGTGTAGAGCGTCACGTGTTTTATAACTTCCACTATATTGGCCGCTATTTCTGCTTATATGCCGTCCACTACTACTACTACCACCATGCCAACCGTTTCCAACACCGCTATGAAAAATTACTTTGGATTTCAATCTCAAAAAAATGTCGTATTTGTCAATCAATTCTGACAAGTTTTTAGCTCCATATAAAATCAATTTGTGCTGTTCATTTCCAGAGACACCATTTATGATATAATGGATCAAGGAATTGTTATCTACGTCGGCAAGTTGAGCAATTTCCTTCATCTTATACACATATTCGCGAAAATTTTCTTCCCGTCTCATTTTACGATTTTGTAACTGAGAATAAATATCTGCTTTGCAAAGAGTTTTCTGAAATTCTGCGCGTAAGACTTGCTTAAATTCCTCGTACGTACGGCACGAACATGTTTTCATAAAACACCTGGCCGAGCCAACTAACTGTTTTCGCGCGAATAGAAGTTTTTCGAGGTTTGACCAATTGAGTAATGATGTAACCTCATCACATTCCGAGAGCCACGAATTTAGTGAAATACCATCGTCACCACTGAATTTAGAAACTAAACTCTCTACGTCTCTCAGAGAAAAACGAATCGGAGATTCGCCGCACTCTCCACTGTCCAAACCTTTGTTCGCGCTTTGCACTGCTGTTTTATTGGACCCACTATGAGAAGGCATTTCTCCATTATCATCGTCAGCTGTATTATTGCGTGTATTGTCTTCTGCTACCTGCTTCCTCATGCTATATGCCTCCTTTAATCTTGCTACCAAGATCGGTTTCAAGCCATCGGTATCTAAATTTAATCGCGCTAATTCCGATTTTAATTGATCCACAGTAAGATTTTCCATTGTCACTGATCGATTAAAAAAAATGTTTTTTTTTTTTTTGTTGAGCCCCCAAATGTGTAGGAGTTAATTAAATGTGCAGGCAAATTAGATAAACCAGCCAGTCTTTTAATTAATTTACAAATTAGGTTTTATTGAAATAATATTAAATTAAATTAAGATTATTAGCAAAATTAGGGAATTTTAGTTAAATGCAACTTGACAACTTTACTGCTTGACGACTCAGCTGAATTAAGCAAGAATTTGCAAAAGTTTTACAAAAGAAAGCTTATAGAACGGTAATGGTTATGTAAATAGTATATAGAATAATATGTTAAGATAGTGTTAAGATAGTGTTAAGGTATTTGTATTGTGGCAATGTAATTTGTGTAAGTAAATATGGATTGCGTGATCTATGGGAACGCGCCTACATTTATCTTCTTCTGCACTAAAGTTAGTCGGTACCTACCTCTCCAAAAGACAACAATCTATTGTCGTGCAGAATAAGAAATCAGGACTCATTAAAACTATGGCAGGAGTACCACAAGATTCTATTTTGGGCCCACTGCTTTTCAGTATTTTTATAAATGAACTGCCACACTCAGTCACAAATTCATCCGTGCACTTGTACGCTGATGATGTGCAAATATATATCAGCAGTAAAATAGGAATGATTGAGGACAGTGTGAGCCGGTTAAATGACGACCTGAGGGAAGTCGTCCGTTAGTCCGAGAAAAACTGCCTACGACTAAACCCAAGCAAGTCCCACTGCATAGCTATCTATAAAACCAAGCTTGATCCTAGCTATTTCCATCCTATCTGTCTTGGTAGGGCACCGTGGCGTAAGTGGTTAGTGTTTCGGATCACTACGCATGAGGTTCCAAGTTCGAATCCTACAAAACACCAAAAAGTTTTTTCACGGTCCCACCTCTCGCGAGCGTCTGACAAACATCCGAGAGTATTGTTGTCACGAAAAAGCTTCTCAAATCGCCGTTCGGATACGGCACTAAACTGTAGGTCCCTTCCATTCGTGTGAAAAATATAACGCGCACAACATGAGTGGTTGCGAGAAGCTAGGCCCTGGCACTTAAAGAGCTGTTGCGCCAAATATTTATTTATTTTATTGTCTTGGTAGCACAGTGCTTCAGTACACTGATAAAGCTAAGAACCTTGGCATTTATTTTAATCGAACTTTGGGATGGGACGACCATATTCAATCAATCATTGGAAAGGTATACGGTTGTCTTCGAAATCTATCCATGTCAAAGGATTACACTCCTTGGAACACTAAACCTATGTTAGCAAAATCCCTCCTCGTGCATATAGCGCTTTTTTTTTTTTTATTATAATTTGCGATGACCAAGCTACTGCCAGTGTTTTGCCTTCGCAGTAGTGTTCACACAAGCTTTTGCAAATGATCGGACTGACTTTATATATTTCATGAGAAATAAATAAATGCTTCGTGACATCAGGATTTTAACTATGAACTATTAGGATGGCAATTGACGACGTTAACAATACACCAATGGACCCCTATTGCTTTGTAGATTGCGGTAAGTTCTGCAATATAGCTGCCAGCAAATTCCGGGAGTAGCCTTGGTGGGTAATAGATGTCTGTACATTTTCTTTCAGCTCTATGACAGCATAGTTGCTGTCTTTGTGTGACTCGTCTGTCTATAAAATATGATCTGCCTCAGTCGATGCTATCAATTCCTTATACAGCATTTGGAAAAATCTATCTGGTGTTGCAGTTTTCCTATAGTTTGCAAGTGTAGTGTCAATGTGTACCAAATTTGTTTTCAAAGTCAGGTTCAAATTAAAAAAAAAACATTATGATACTGCAGCGAGATTTAATGGGTGGATATGAGTGATGCCATGATACTAATTGCGGAGATCGATCTTATGCGAATATTATTCTTTCCCAATAGGACTTTTTTTGACTGCATTGTGAAGCGGGTGTTTGACGTCGGCTAACGCTTTGCTTGTTAAGTTAATCGCTCTTATTCTCCCACGGTGTCTGAAGAATGTGAAACCAGCTTCTATGTCGCTGTCCTAACATAACATTCATTGATTGAAGCACCAATATTTTTACAATTTTTGTTAGTAGTCCACATGAAGACCTTCAAAGCCTTTTGAAGAGTACCTTGCACCAGTATCAGCTTTTTGCAAGCTGTTTCCAGATGTTGTCCTTTATGCCGCGAACAGATCATTTTAAGACATTTTTGCGTAATTTTCCTGCTGAAACAAATCCCTAATATTTTTGATTCTCTTTGCAGGGGGATTGTTTCTCCATGGAAAACAAGTGAAGAACTGGTACATTTTCTTCTTCTGCAAACGTGTAAGGCTTCTGTTTTTGCTGTTGGCATAATTGCACCCCGTTCTTATGCCCAAATATAAATATAATAGCTTTCTCTGCTGCTTCCAAAGTCCCTTTTACGAGAACAGGAACTCCTGACGCTAGTACGTAGATGTTGTTGGCATATATCCCAACAAAATCAATGTTATATCTTCTTTGAGATAGTTCAGCTAATAAGGAATTGTATGCATTGTATATGACTACCGAAAGCGGAGATTGTTGTGGTATCCCGTTTTCTAATTTAACTAACTTGGAGTTGCAGCCATCAACATTGACTCGCAAGGTTCTTCCAGAAAGAAAAGTCAAAATAACTTCAGGATTCCATTTTGCAACCCCAGGAATGTAGCTAATTAGTAATTGAAAAAGACATTACCCGATCAAATTCATTTTCTACGTCCGATAACAAGATCATACTCAGGGTTATCGTGAATAAATTTTCCGTCAGAATTTTTCCCCCGAACAAAAATTAGATATCTTCAAAAAAGAGGACATAATTCCGCAGAAAAAAAAATACGTGTCATGAATGAGAATTCAGGAGAATTTTCAACGCAATCGCGATACTTAAATTTTTCCTGATGATTTTTTTATTTTTTTATTAGATACCTAATTTTTCTTCGGGGGAAAAATTCCGAGGGAACATTTATTCACGATAACCCTGACTGTGTTTTCATGCTGACAAGTTTGTGCTCTAATAGATGTAGAAGAGTGTGAACACCTGATTTTGGTCTAAAAGCATGCTGTCCTGAACTCAACTTTCCCTCAATTAACCAACAAATTCTTCTCGAAATGAATTTTTCAAAAATCTTGGTTAACAACTTTTTCCTTTCCCTCGTTGATAATGTAGCATGGGATTTTGTCATCGTTCTTTACCATGGGGAGTTGTAGAAATTCATCGTCCAAGAGATAAACTACTGTCGTATTTTCTTCGATGATTCCAAAGCTGGTTAAATGGCCAATGCTGGAATATTAGTAGAAGACAACATTATGCTTCATTACTCGTTAGAAAAACGTACATCTGTTTTCCTGGCAGAGACTTATGGTATCCTAATGCCCATGATTTAAGCGTATATTGTTAGAAATAGGTGGAAACCGGCCTCAAAACCTCTTCTCTATCCCATCTTGCAATAGCTTTTCAATTCTGCTTTTCATTCGTCCGACAAATATATGAGTAGTATACACAACACGAATGGAATGGTTAAACCGAGGAACTCAATGTAAAAGTTTCCGACAACTACGATGAGCACATGTCTCGGAAACACACAACATCTGCAAGACACCAGTATATCAATACGGGTTTAGTTTTCCTTCAAACCAAATCCAACCCTACTAATAGTAAAGTGATCTTCAACCGGAAAAGGAATGGGATGCCGCAAGCTAAGTGACTACGATGACAAGAGATGAAATAAATGAATGAATTAGATGGGAGCGTTAAAGGTTATGCTATCCCAATGACTTAGGCACAAAGGGGTCTATTGTACTTCATTCCTTAGCCAGTAAGTAGTCGAATTTCTGCATACTCTTGGTGAAATGCAGAATTTGAAACAGGAAACCAGATCAGATTGAACCAGTTTCCATAGCATTGGGACCCAAGATGGGCAGTTTTATTCTAGCAAAGGAGAGAGATATGCTCCATTGTAGCCTCTCTTTCGAGACAAGAAAGCAACTCGAACACTGTATTGGCAATGTGGTGACTCATGTATTGTATTCTGTGAATAGCTCAGTTACATTTCGGCAGTCCCTTATAGTAAAATTAAGAAGAAATGTCACAGTGCTACTATTAAGACCTTTTGCTTTGTGGTTCTGCAAAAACAAGGACATCTCTCATTATATATAGTCACCATATATATGGCAGCCGATCCAGGATAGAATTTTTGGGTAACTAATACACATTATCAGTTGGAGAAAGAGAGCTTCTGAAGACTCTTTTGCAAACACGTCAGGTATGTCATGCCTCTAATTCCGCTATGATCCAGTGCCCAAATAAGACAAACCTTATTCCGTTTGAAGAGCTAGTTTAATCTATTTGCATACTCTAGAACAACTTTAAGTGATTTGTGGGAGTCACAAGCACCTTAAAGGCAAGCTGGCTTACACTATAGATGCTGATGCTGATGTCAGTTATCCGATTTATCACTCCAAGTATGGCAAAAACGTCCGTCTAAATGACAGTCACTATTTTGCCTAGAGCAGAGGAGAAGTTAATAATATTTCAGTGGATTTTGGGATTTCGCATTCGCCCATGTGGCCCTCTCGGAGAAGTACAAATGGTAACTTCTATCGAACATGACGATAGAGTTCGCAGTCCTAGACCACACTACTATTAGGACAGATGCAGAAATAAAAACTTAGTTTGACGATTGGTATACGTATGTACGAATTAAATCAGCTTATCGCAGAAAATATTAGAGACCAATTCTATTAAAACTCAACGTGCTTATGCCACTTCAGAAATATTTAACATCAGTGGCAAGTTTGAGAGTACCACCATTCAACTTATTTTATAAAGAAAGCCATTACGTTTACTCTTACAAGTAACTGGCACACAAATGACACTTACACATTGACGCTGTGTCAACTTAGGGTATAGATAAAACGTTGACTATTTTTACGCAGCCTAAAGACTATATGTATATGCATACGTTTTTATTTTCTAAGATAGATGAAATTACAGTCCGCCTTTTGATTGATCTAAATGCAAATCCCCGTAGACAACAAGCTTCTCATGCCACCTGTGCATTGCACCTGCATGCATGATGGGATGATAAGACAATAATACACCACGCTACTATAAAATTTGCATATCTTCCTCGAGATAAGCTCAATTATTTCCGCCTGCTGAAAATTCCTGCCACAACTATTCAGGAAGTCTCTGCTCTTCAACCAACAAAATATCCTAGCGACCCCTGCAATTTTTTCACCACTCCCAAAGTCCCAAGGGAAATTTAACCGTTTACAGGAAGCACCCCTAAGAACCATATCTTTAATGCGAAAAAAAAAAATAAGAATAGCAACCGGATGCTCAACCGGAAAATCTTCATGAAACGAAAATGATAATAATTCACTATTCAATACCAGTATCAATTTCGAGTCCTTTTTCTTATTATCTGTTTGACGAGCAGACACATACAATGAACGGATCTTTCTATTAATTGTGACAGAACAAGTGCTTAACCTCCTTCAGTCATCATATCCTTGGTTTTCAGTTTGGCCATCAAATTGGAAACTCGTGTTGCACACTCGAATAGATCTCTCAGCGCGGTGAACAAAAGGATAACCGACAAAAAAAATTTAATAACTCTATCCACTCATTAAAAATAATATTTTCAGCCCAGATACACACAGCCACACGTGCCGGCAAGCGATCCGAGTGGCCACTTGAACCCCTGATAGATGAATAAATTAAAGTACGCGCGCACTCCCCGCACACTGTAATGCATACGCATCCAGAGGGCTGAAAGGATAACTCAAAGAGAAGGATGAGTAAATACAATTACCAAGGAGATAGTTGGCTTGTTCTATGGTGGCCATCGTATGCAATTATGTATCTAAGACTGTGAGACGGAGGGGGAACTAGCAAATTAAATTGAAACGGTAACAAATCAAAATTGGGTTTCACGCTTCTATGAATCTATGCATACATGTGCTCATCCCTCTAGTTCCGGGGTGCATGTGTTCGCGACAGAAGGGATGCTCAGCTCATTCTCTCTCTCTCTCTATCTGAAGCGATCAGTCTAGCTGACAGGGTAGCAATTGTCTGCGGGTATTATTTCGCTTTTTATTCTCATCTCAAATGGAATCTTCCTCAGGTTGGGGTGGACCGCTTTGAAGCCTTTGTTGTGTGCATGTGACGTCGTGCAACCCCCAAAAAGACAGGAAATTAAACCCTCTGCTCATCAGATTGTATGCTTCATATAACTTAGCATTCCAGCTGCATAAGGAGCACCATCAGCAGCAGGAGCATCCGAAAAGCGCAAGCACACACACAATTTATTGAGCGAATTAGGGGTGGGGGTTGAATGCGGCAGGATTTTGTTTTGCATATTTTAGTGAATTATGGAATATATCGTTGTTTAGCGGTGTGCGCCGTGTTCAGCGTCGAGTGCCTATTTGGATAAATGTATCTGGCGCTTTGAAACGATGACGACGTGACGCAAACGAGCATCGAAAAGAGCTCCTTGAATGGCTTCAACTGCTGCTGACACATAGTGGCAATATGGAGCAGTCTAGCTAGTTGTCTTAAGAATTTGAGATGCCTTGAAATGGGGAAGGGGTAATTTGCTTCTTGCGAATTATTAAATTTGTTGTGAAGTTGCTCGGAACGATGGTAATATTAGCCCGAGGGAACGCGACATTTGGGATTTGGTGTTTTGCCTCAAGCTAGGGTTTCATCATCTGACTTTCGTTTTGGGTGAAGAAGGCATTTAGTCAACTGGTGAAGGCGTTTCTGAAAGGGCGTGTTAATATTTGACAAAGTCGTTATGCAGACAGTTTTGCATTTAAATTTAAATATTATGTCGATTGCTGGCAGGAAATTAAAGGGAGAAAGGCAATCAGCTCGGCTTATGGAAATATAATAACCAGCTTACTGCTCGTGAAGGACATTTAACTCGTAAGTAGTGTGCATTCTTGTCTACTTTTAGCTCTAAGCATACGCAACACTGAAAGACATTATGTGATCGAAATGTTGCCACCCTATATGGCGTTTGCACGCTTTCGGGTGGGAGCTAGGGTGTAAAAGTCAAATACTGTTCTGTACTCCGGTAATAAGACAAGGAACCACAAGACACATGGAATAACGAAAAAGGAAGGCTGTGTCACGAGATTGTTTCTGAAGTAAGATGCCTAGTTCAATATAGTTTCCACTGGAAAGCCTTTGTCTGATTTCTCTCTTCTTACTCGTGGGCTTTTATCTGCTGCGAGGTTAAACCCCACAGTTCTTTTATTTCCAGATTTAACTTTCTATAGTATTATCGGTGCTTAGAAAGAAAGCCTGTTGGTATGCGAAACTTACTCCTGATAACACATGTCTCAAACCATCGTCGTTTCTAAGGGTCTTAGGGGTACTTTTGTCTGCGTTAATTCTCTGACTTTCTGCTACTTCCTTGACTTTTCTCTAGTGATGTGTTCTCAAACTTCATACATTAGTCCTAGGTACTAGTGAAGCGATTATAGCTAATCAGCAGCCGGTAGAGGGTAATTCAGTTGTTTTTGATGGTCTTTTTAGGTTTAACTAGGGTGAGGTGAAGGTGACGCTCTCTCAGATGATCGCAACGACTCACTTGCGTTAGTTTTTGTTAGGGTCAAGTTAGGCATACGAACCGGACCTTCTTCCTTAAATCAAAATCGAACCAGTAAGTTAGAATAAACCTTGAAAAGTTTCATTCAAACCATAGCCACTTTTATGTCAACCATGCAAAATATGTTACATTTTGTCAAGACTTAAGAATCTCAGAATGATTAATCAAGGGTTATAGTAATTAGGTTAGCACAATTAGATATGCAATGCAAAGTAACATAAAGTCAAATTGGCCTAATGTCGCTTTCATCGCGAATGCTCTGTTCCCGACGCATGCAGTGAGGGTTCAAGAACAAATTCCAGCTCTACATGAAGAGATTCCACTGTTTGGCGAAGAAGAGTTGGGCGTGGCCTCAAGCGCCATGCAAAATAAAAAGGCTCCTGCGCCTGATGGAGTATCAGCGGAAGTACTGAAGGTAATCGCTCGAACGTGCACCCGACTTTTGCTCAGCATGTCAACAGCCGCTTAAAAGACGGAGTCTTCCACAAGAACAGGAAAATGCACTACCTTGCACGGCGATCCGGATACTCCATTAGCGTATAGACCCTTATGTTTGCTGGACACGACAGGAAAACTCCTAGAGAGATTGCTGAAGCCGCGACTCTTTACAGCCGTTTAAAGAGCAGGCGACCTATCAGTGAGGCAGTATGGATTCAGATGGAGCCATTCTATAATTGGAGCAGTAGAGGAAGTGGTCACAGCAGTTCAGTTGGCCCAATGGGGAAACCATTATTCCAGAACGATCGTCGTGTTGGCAACATTGGATGTGAAAAACACTTTCAACAGTACGGAGGGACCACATAGGAAGATAATCATCGCTGGAGCAGCACAGGGCTCAATTTTGTGTCCCGACCTATGAAGCATCTCATACGACGGAATTCTACGGAATTCTACGGGACACCGAGGATGCCCAAATAAAGTTGAATCAAGTTATGAAGCGGGTGCATCCCTTCTGGATGTAAAACCACGGGTTTAGCCTAGCGACTGAAAAAACGGAGATACTATTCCTAACAAAGAGACGAATTCTCACAAATGTCGAGTTCCAAGTAAGATCAGAAGCTGTACTTGCAAAGGAAGCAGTGAAGTATTTGGAAATAACACTTGACACCAAATTCACTTTCTGGCAGCAGATTAAGTCCGCGTCGGTCAGGGTGGCAAAGATCACCGTTGCACTGAACAGACTTATGGCGAACGTAGAAGGCACAAGGATAACCAAACGGAAGCTTATAATGTCGATTACGCACTCTATACTCTTATATGGCTGCAAGATTTAGGCTGGTGCTCAATCAGGAAAAATACAGGAAGCGAATGGCAGCAGTACATAAAAAAAAAGAGGAGCTCTCCGAGTATCTAGACCTTACCGCACAGTATCTGAACCGGCCGTCTTTGTAGTTGTAGGAGTGAAGCCCATTGATCTTTTAACAGCAGAAAGGAAGTATATCCACGACAAGAAGACAGAAATAGAAGCGGAACCAGCAGCTACAGCAACCCACAAAGCAGAAGTGGCAAAATAGCTGGAACACCGAAACAAGGCGAAGATGGACCTACCGGTTGAACAGAGACGTGCTGCATGGACAGAGCGGGAGCTCAGTGAAGTGAATTATTATATCACCCAGCTCCTAACCAGACATTGTTACTTCAACCGGCACCTGCACAAGATAGGAAAAGTAGAGAGCGCAGTCTGCCAGTACGGAGACTCTTTGGAAGACGATGCTCACACATTTTTCACCTGTAACATGTGGGCAGCAGAAAGAGTCGCAGACAGGCAACTTTTCCCCAGAAAATGCCCTAAACAAGATGGTCTCGAGTATCGACGTGGAATAAGATGTCTTTATTCATTGAGAAGGTACTCAGATCGAAAAAGAAAAAGGAGGAAGTAAACATACCCTCAGTAAGTTTACCAAATTGATGAACGCCTTACCTGCAAGATACTAGAAACCCGCATTAGGAGATAAATGAAAAGCCGGTCTCCAGAGGGGAAGGAGAACGACCCCACTCTGAAGTAATGCTAAACCGCATGTTTCTCATGCGTATTAGCTTATTAAGCAAAGGATGTAACTCCTAAATACTCTTACTTAGGTGGTGCTACAGTTCGGGGTGAACCTGGGCCTCAACCAACAAGCCTCTCCATTTAGCTCGGTCTTTAGCTAATTGCCTCCAGTTGCGCACTCTAAGTTGGTCGAGGTCCCCTTCAACTTGTGCGCGCCACTTATGGCGATGATTCCCTCTACTGCGTCGTCCCTCGGTCGTTGCCGAAACAAACAAACAACTATTATCACTGCTAGGACCTCTGCCTGAAAAACGCTTCTTTGGTCCGGAAGTCTGAGTGAATTTGGCAAATACTGTTAATTGCTGAGGACTGTATGCAGTCAAAGTATGTGAATATGCAGAGACTGCTGCATTACCCAGGTATTTATTAAGTATTGTATTATGTTTGACTACACTGGGCTTCCAGCAATTTGATTGTTCATTGTCATGGCACCTACGACTAAAGCGGCCGATTATTCTGTAAGAAGTTCCACTGGAAGCAGGTTGAGGATTACCTACAGTATGGTTCTCATTGCACTTGTACCAGATTGTGTATTTTTGTGATTGCCGTAAGATCGGTAGGTTTGTTAGCAGCCTGGTACCATACTAACTAGCCATAGGTAAGTATAGGTCTCACGGTAGCACATGATTTGTGTATTCGGCTTCCAGATTCCCGCAAAAATTCAAACAAACATTTGAATAGCTGTAGTTCCATTTTCTGAAGATTTATGCCCAGTCCACAGTTACTGGTCCAAGTGCCCAGAGTCCTTGAGACTCTTTTTATTTGCTCAGAATTGATAGGGATTTGCATCACGAGCATCGCTACATATCCACGTAAGCTTTGAATTTCATTTATTTCACCGTTTTTTTTAGTTTTTGAAGTATTTCATTCAGGATATATATAACAATAACTTATAGCAGCAGGGATAAAACCCTTCCCTGAGATATGCTTCTGGAGGCTTAAGCTTCCACCTGAGTTCCTTCTCTGCTTATGTATCTCCTCCAGCATATTCACAATCCGGTCAATAAGGCCGTTTCACATAATCGGTCTTGCATTTGCTTCATATCCGTAGGTTTAGTTGTAACAGCACTTCCACTCAAAACATTCTCCATATTCTGTTTATTTCTTTTCTGATTCCTCCAGCGTCATTCCCTGACAACTTCCGACGGCTATGCTTTGATCATTTGGAAAGATCGGCACTGACATTTCAAAGGTGACAATACTAGTCTAGCTTATTGACAATTAATCACAGCATGCTTGGCGTTTCTTAAAAAAAAAAAGCAAAGCCTTCAGCGGAAGAGGAGTCTGACATTGATACTGGCCAGTGGCCTATTAGGGAAAATAACTTTTTCTGCACTGTCGATAACGGTCAGCATCCTTATGGAATTAATTTTGACCAACAATTTTACGTTTTCGTGTTCTCAATTCTACTTTTCACCTCCCCACTTAAGTACATTCATTTTCGGGCGCAATAACGAAAATATAATCTCTTTGTCAGCATCCTCATACCCTAAATACTCAATAACAATTCCATCTCCTATCCCTCAACTCCCATGAGTCCCACATAAGCAGAGCGATACATATATGCCAATTTAACAATTTGTGATACAATTACTGACGCACATGCCTCCATAAATTGGCAAGTTCCTTGCTCGCATCCTCGCGACCCGGGATATCACATCCACACCATTCACTCTTTCATTGCCGTCATAATTTTCTGATCAACTGTTCCCCCGGGACTGTACGCAGAAGCGGCTGGCAATTAACTTCAAACAATTAAATTTAACAGCGCACAGCGCCGCTACTCTCCGAAAATCTTCCTTCCAAATGCAATGCATTCAACAGGAAGGGTGTGATGTCCTGGTGTGACTGTGATATATGTATCTACAAGGGCCTTTTCGCAAAACAGATACACCAAATTGTATCGCAATAGAACGAACAAGCGACCGGCCCACCCCCGTTGTCCTCTAATTGTAAATATTAATATACGAGTAACGAAGGCGATGAAATAGCCAGTCGACGCGAAACCAGTACGCCCTAACTAGAACGACACGAGGATCGAGGAAATCAGGAAAACGTTGGAAGGCGTGTATGCAACCATAGCAGTAGCGATGGTGATTTAATAGCGCACACCATATGCAAATCTTCTCATGCATTAAGTGCTGTAACATCTCATCACTTTGGGGGATTTTAATGAACATCATTGTTACTTTTTCACATCCTAACCCTGGCAATCCATCCTAGTTTTATATTCCTCGTCGCTTATCCTGGGAACGTATCACTGCTTTGTTTCACTTGTCGCACAGGACGACATCGTTGGCATACTTTAGAGCGAGCATGATACAAGCGCACACAAGTGACAGTTAAGACAAATACAAATTTGATTAGCTGAACGTCAAATATTTAATGTTTACGCAGCGCGCAGAGCATAAGGATGTAAAAGTACGCACACCCAGAGCCAGAGAGTGAGTGATCAGGCTACATGAAGGATTTGATGTTTAAATGATTAATTAAATGTTACTTTCAATGAACTCAGTGGTGGGGGTGTATCTGTCACCCATGAGTTCAGTGAGAGGTATTACCACCACGACACGTACTCCATGTAACGCGCGACAGGTACGACGATGTCCTCATTTCGTGGCAACTGAGGTGTACACACTGCCAACAATGCCTTGTCAATAGTTTGTGATTGCATTGTGGTAGTGATTGTGAATACGGTGTTCTGGTGGATTTGCACTTCTCTCACCTGCGCTGAGCGTAATGACTCGGATTATGGGATGTATGAATTATGCACTGGCACTGACATGGAATTGATGCTGGAGGAGCGCCCGTGCGATCTATTTTAATTTCGGCGAATAATTTCAATTTACATAAAAGCATTGTGTGGTGGTGGTTGTAATGAGGGGAGCATTAGATTGATTATTTCTTAAAACATCATCGCATGTTGTTGTAGTCAGGGTGATTAAAATGTGGCGAGTTTTTTATGTTAATTTGTGGGTGGCACATTATGGGATCCTGAATGTTGATGATATGTTAGCGAATTAGACTAGTCAATAGGGACATGCGGATGCAAAGTATCTATGATTTTTGGGTGGGCTTGTAATCTTTTACGGTTCGTAGATGACATTATTAAATTTCCCCAAAAAAGGTATAGTTGCCAAATTTCATTCCATTTCTATTTCCGAAGTGTTATCTCAAATCAATTTGTAGAACCAAAAGTGTTTGACGTTTCATGACCATTTTGGCAATTTGAAGGTAAAAAGGGTAAAAGTTGAGCTTTTTTTTATACCATATATCCTTTGATTACCTGCGAACCCCACAAGTGGATCAGTAGAAATGCGGTGAAGTGGGAGGGTGGTGATACCTTGTTTTCGGATCATTGCCTCGCTGATAAAAGGAAGAAGAAGAAGAAGATCTCTTGATTACCTACTGTAATATTAGATGTATGTGTACACTGTGATACTGTGATAACTACCGTTCGATCAAGCTGATGTCACACACCATGAAGATCGTTGAGCGGGTATTAGGTGGCCGACTGCGAAAAATAATACGGTTATCTGATGATCAGTGCGGGTTTGTCTCGGGTAAATCAACCACAGATGCAATCCAAAGTATAAGGATCATAATGGAAAAACATCGTGATTCCTTAAGGGATTTGCATATTGTATTGGTTGACTTTGAAAAGGCATTCGACAAACAACCACGAGATTTGATATGGGTGGCGCTAAGACATCGAGGGGTTCCAGAAACCTATGTACAGATGATCATGGACATGCACGAGGGAGCAAAGACAAGAGTAAGATGCCCCGCTGGAGTAACCGAAGAGTTCCCAATCAAAGTCGGGGTACACCAGGGAAGCGTTTTCAGTCCTTTGCTCTTTATTACAGTCCTTGATTATCTGCTTGAAGGTAAAGTGATGGACCCCAAGGTACATCAGTTATTCTTTGCTGACTATGGAGCCATCATAAGTGAGGATCCTACATCCCTGCAATGAGCACTTGATGTGTGGATGGACGTTCTGGAGGGAAATGGGTATCGCATTAGTTCAAAAAAGACAGAGTACTTATGCTGCCCGTTCTCTGATCGACTCAGGCCTATTCCAGACATTTATTTGAATGGAACAGTGCTTCCCAAGTGCGAAAAGTTCAAATATCTGGGATCTATGATCAATAGCAAAGCAACTTGTGATGACGACATCAATCATCGCGTAAGCGTAGGGTGGATGAAGTGGCGAGAAAATTCCGCTATCTTCTGTGACAGAAAAATGCCCCCTAAGTTGAAAGGAAGGCTCTACACCGCAGTTGTACGTCCAGCGCTCGCATACGGTTCACAATGTTGGACGATGTACAAAAAGTATGAGAGTAAATTAACGGCAGCTGAGATGAAGATGCTTCGCATGACAGCAGGAGTGACAAGGCTTGATCGAATAAGAAGTTCGAAGATCCGTGGAAGCTTTCACATCAAGGAAACCATCGTACAAAAAATAGAGCGCGACCGGCTCAGTTGGCATTGCCACATTCAAAGAAGAGATCATTTGAACCCTGTTTAAAAGGCAATATCTATGCGCGTTCCAAAGACATCGCGATGTAGGAAAGGCAGGCCTATAAACGCCTGGATCAGACAAATGCGACGACATCGGCATTTCATTGGCCTCAGTAACCGAGTGATCCAAAATCGGCAGACCTGCCGATATTTTCTGAGGTCAAATAGGCGAACCCCACAGGCGGATCAGTAGAAATGCGGTGAAGTGGGAGGGTTGTGATCTCTTGTTTTCGGATCATAACCTCGCTGATAAAAGGAAGAAGAAGAAGTATGTGTACACTGTAGTTAACACAACATCTTCATATGACTTTCGTTATTGCTAATGATGAATGACGAAGCAAACTGTTTTGGGGATATGCATCTGTTTTATTCATAGAAAGAGAAACTTAACTATAAATATCGAGAGAACAATCGTAATATCGTCCCCCAATGGTACCTTATACGTCCCGAGAACGATATTAGGGACCAGTGTTATGAATATCGTTTAGTTGTGTGATCCTTTGGCACTGAGTCTCGTCTCCACTTGTGATGAAGGCAGTCAAGAAAAATTAAATAAAGAGAAAAAAACCGCCAAATGAGGTAAAATTGTATAGACCAATTTCGTTTCTTCCAGTCATATCTAAAATGTTCCAGAGGATATTATAATACTAAGGCGTCTCCAACCGGTTATAGAAGAAAATAATTTTATCCCTGACTACCAATTTGGGTTCAGAAATAAGCACTTGACGATTGACCAGGTGCATAGAATTACTGAAGAAAAAAAGATTTGCTCAAGCGTATTTCTTGACGTCTCGCAAGCCGAAGAAACGACTGCAAAATTGCGAAGCGCACTGAATAAAGCTCACTCGGCCCGAATACCTTTTGCAAACCAGGCCAAATACCTGGGAATGACACTCGACGCAACCCTGAAATGGAATTCGCACGCGAAAATGAAACGTAAAGAACTCGACATCAAATATAGAAAAATTTACTGGTTACTCGGAAACCATTCCCAGCTCAGTACTGAGAACAAACTGCTTTTATATAAGCAAGTGCTAAAGCCGGTGTGGACCTACGGTATACAACTTCAGGGTTGTACCAAGGAAACAAATGCCAATATTTTACAAACCTTTCAAAAAAAAAGTGCTAAGAGAAATTGTCCAAGCACCGTGGTATAGTAGAAACGACGATATCCACAGGGATCTCGGAATTCCGGCAATCGAAGCTGAAACTAGAAGCTTCACGAGAAAGCATAGAAACCGACTAATCGGACATGTCAACAATACAGTCCTACAAATTTTACTTACTTACTTATATCCTTTAACCCCACGGGGGGCATAGAGCGTCAACCACGCCTGTGCGCCATCGTGTTCGGAGTTCTGCAATGCGTTTGAGCTGCCTCCAACTCATTCCTAAAGAGCTCGATTCCTCCTCAACTGTTCTGCGCCACGTTTGCCTAGGGCGTCCCGCTATTCTGCCTGCCTGGGTGAGCGGATTCCACTGCATGGCGTATTTCGCAATGGAGTTGTCTTCGCGCCGTAGGGTGTGTCCAATCCATTGCCACTTTCTTATTCGTATAGTAATGCTTATAGGTTCTTGGCCCGTTCTCAGATAAAGTTGTTCGTTGGAGATGCGGTTCGGCCAAAAAATCCTCAAGATGATTCTTAAGCATTTGTTTACGAAGACTTGCAGCTTGCGTGTGTTAATGGTGTCCACCTTCCAGGTACTGCACCCATAAAGCAGCACTGATTCTACGTTGGAGCGGAACAGTCGTAGCTTGGTTCTTAACCTAATAACATTGCTTCTCCAGATTTTAGATAGCATTCCCGATTCTGCTGCACACATCCAGTTCGGTGCCACCGCAGTTAGCCGAGACGACACTTCCTAAATATAGAAGGATATCAACTTTCTCGACTCGCTTTCCGACAATGTTAAGTTGAGCGCGGGTATTGGAAGTACTCAGGGCTTTTGTTTTGGCTGTGTTTATTTTTAGCCCCACTTTGTTTGCCTCAGCTTCTAGATTTTGGGCCATCAGATGAAGATCCATTATCCGATGTGAAAGTAGACAAACATCGTCAGCGTAATCTAGGTGTTTAAGGTAAGATGTCGTAGTATAACGAATTCCATAGTTGCCTTCCGTCAATGGAGTACATCGCTGATAAACACCAAGAACAATAGTGGTGACAGTATGTACCCTTAACGCACTCCACTTTGGACTTCAAAATCCTCCGACACCTTACCATTGTGCACGACGTGACACTTGCCGCCCTCATATGTAGCCTTGATAATAGCTATAAGTTTTTCTGGAATGCCTCTCCTGCGCAAGGCCAACCAGATAGCATCTCGATTCAAGCTGTCAAAAGCCTTCTCGAAGTCGATAAACAGTAAATGTAGCGGAGACCTATACTCAACGCATTGTTCGATTATGATCCGTAAGATGTTTATGTGGTCAATGCAGGAGGATCCAGCGCGAAAGCCTGCCTGTTCGACATCGAGAGTTGAATCTAAATGTTCTTTAATTCGTTCTAGAATTATTCTAGCTATTATTTTGGCTACAGCTGGAAGAACACATATACCTCTCCAGTTACCGCACTCCATCAAGTTACCCTTCTTTGGAAGCTTAATGATCATCCCCCTTTTCCACTCCTGTGGAAATTGTTCACTATCCCAAGCTCTCCGTATTAGCGGATGCAGCAAATCTGCCGATATATTTGGCGCCGCTTGAAATAGCTCGGCAGGGATGCCATCAATACCCACCGCTTTGTTTTTCTTGAGGGACAGTAAACAAAATCAACCGATTAAGGTTTAAAAAAATATTTATTTGACAATGCGTCTCAGTGACGACCAACTTAATTCTAAAGTACAATTTTAACTTGCACTTCTACTTATAGGCTAAATATGTCTATTCATCGATTTACCAAATGTAAGGAAATATTCCAGACGGGAATATGGTATTACAGAAAATTTAAACAATTACACTTCAATTTTAATGTAATATGATAGCGCTGAGTCGATGAATCCGGGTGCGCGCATGCAAGTTCGATAACCTGAACTGCAGCGCGAGTGCTGACGAGTGCTATCATAACTGGACTTGATTGCTGTTATTATTTCAGTTTTACTGGGAGGTACGGTGCGAATTCGGGAATTTGTTGCTTTGAACTGCTCATTCGAATTCGAGATCATACCGCCGTCGTCTAAGTGATTTAGCACTGTAGCAAAATGTTCTCCATCTAGTGAGCTGATCCTCATCCGAAATCAGAAGGTTACCGTCTAGACTCTTCACTAGATGTTGTTTGGAGTTTCGACCACCAATGAGCTCCTTAGTGATGTTGTAAACAGTCCTACTGTCGCACCTACTCGCTGCTTCTTCAGCCCTTGAGGCCAGTGAGTTGACATATTGACGTTTGTCACGTCTCACACTACGCTGCACTTCTTTCTTCTTCGCACGGTATTGGGCTTCAAGCTCGGTTCTCTCTACTGCTGAGGCCGCTGCAATCCGAACCTTGATTGCTGTACGCTCATCGATCCGTCTCCAGGTGTCTGTGGAGAGCCATGTGCGGTGGTGTTTCTGCTTTTTACCGACATACATGCGTGCCCCAGTCGCAAAAGCATTTTTCACAGCACTCTTGTGGTCATCCATGTTCTCTTTGCTGCTGATTGCTTCTGCTTCTAAGGCAAGATGGTCCCTGAACTGTTGGCGCACTTGGGGAACCTTGAGCCTGTCGATATTAAACCTGGTGATGTTAAGTAGGTTTGAGCGGTTGCTGTTGACGGATGCAGTACGAAGGCGTAAATGAGCTACCATAAGATGGTGATCTCGTTCTAGCTCGACGTCAGCTCCACGTCTGTTTCGGACGTCCAGGAGACAATTTCTAAAGCGGCGACTGATCGCAATGTGGTCGATCTGGTTGGATGTTCGTTGCCTATCAGTAGAGACCCAACTGATCTTATGGCAGGTGTTATGCTTAAACAGCCCCTACATGACTACACACCTCGCCGTGGTGTAGGGGCCTAGTAATGGTCAAGGATTCTCGGGTATTTCCCCAGATGAGACAAGAAGCCAAGCTGTAGTCGTCCTAATCCCTCCCCGTCATATCCTTTCCCTCCCTCTCTCCTCTCCAGTGGGCCGGATCAAGGTGTAATACGAGCCGTGCCGAGGATCAGCCTGGCTGGGGGCCCACTTTAAATAATAGTCCAGTCGCTAACGGAGTATCCGGATACCTGGCGACCTCCGGATTAGCCTGCCTTGCCTGCACAATGCGGATCTCTGTGCAGGTCGACCTCCCATTCTCCGCCACTCTTGGGTCCAATCATGAACAATAAAAACAAAAACATACAAAACATAAAAAATATAAAAAAGACAAAGAAAGAGGACGGTCCTCTTAAAAAACCGTCTTCCAGCCTCCTGGGAAGCATACCCGCAAGCTCTGCTGTGGCAATCCCTTCTAGCGCATTGGCCTTGAGGCCTAGCACTAGCGTTGCAAGCAGTTGCAAGCAGGTTGACGCCCCCAGGATTGCTGAACGCGCGTCTGGTACACTGGCGGATAGGACAGTGGTGTCAACACCTGGTCCCATCGTAAAGCCAGACCATGAAACGCGAGGGGGCAAACCCCTTAACATCTCTGCCCCTTCAGGGACAGCATACTGTTCGGCCTCGAGCTTACAGCGTGCTGTGCCCTCCACTTCGAAGGATCCACATCCCCTTCTCAAATCTCTTTCGGCGGCGACGGATGGCTCAGCTTCGAGCTTGCCGAATGTCGCTCTCCCCAAGATCTCTTACCAAGATCGCCGGCTAGCTTATAAGCTAATTCGCCGCATCCAGGTAATTCCTGAACAGGACAGGACCCAGAAGCATAAGACTTCTCTAAGCTGGGCACTCAAACGTGTCCAGCTCCCCCCTGACTCATCCAGCAAGGACTTGCCGTCCAAACGCCAGAGGTCTCAAGATGAGTCTCCCACCCTTGCCAAAAAGACCAAGGTAGTACAGTCCATCGCTACTACTAAGCCCTTCAACCAAGTGCTTAAGGCACACTTGGAGATTGCGGTCGTTGACCATAGCGATCCGGATGGCAGCATTACGGCGGATAAGTGGAGGAAGGTGGAGATTAAACTCGCCACCAACTGTCTCCAAATCCTACGTGACCATCCCGGCCCTGATGTTTCCTGCAGGGATGGTGGCTGGCATCAAGGGCATGTCAAACTCGTTGCCTGCGCTGACCAAAGATCGAAGGATCTCTACAAACTTGCTGTCTCCAGATTAGGACAGGTTTGGCCAGGTGCACAGTTGGAGGTCGTGGAAAAGGACCAGATTCCTAACCGACCAAGAACACGTGCTACCATTCCGGCTGAACCCTCTGATCCTAAAATCATCCTGGATATTCTGAAGGCTAACAACAGCTCCCTTCCTACCCATAATTGGAAGATTGCCAAAGTGGACGAGCCGAGAGGAGACGTCAGAAGTGTGATCATTGTCATCAATGAAGAGTCTCTGGCCCCCCTGGCATCTTCTAAAGGGGTAGTAAATTATGGTTTCAGCTCCATCACCCTGAAAGTCTACAAATGTGACGAGAAGGAGCTCGAGAAAGTACCTCCCAAGCAGGTTGCAGTCTCTTCTGCACCAGCTAAGAATACCTCTCCTTCCGAGCCCCTTCCCTCGCTCCCTTGCGTCGTTCCATCTTTTTCGGGGGTTGACTCCTCGTCGACAGACACCGAGATGGTTGACGCTCTTTTGAAACTGGACTTCTCTGGTCCTCCCTCTCCCTCTCCATCACTCCTGGACAGTGACCCATGTGGCCTCTCTCTCGAGGATGACCTTCTGTCATCAGATTCAGAGGAAGCCAATAATACCGTGGTAATGGTATCTGTAGCGAGAAGTAGCCCCAATGCTGCGGATCCTACAGATTAACCTGCATCACTCCATCACGGCTTCGGCCTCCCTCATTCTCCGGCTCAGCAAATACGGGGAAGACTTAGTCTTGATCCAGGAACCATGGGTTGTTGGAAACCGGGTTTGTGGACTCAAGACTCCAAACTACATATTAATCTACGCAAGGAAAGAAGGTAAACCGAGATCCTGTATCCTTGCGAAGACCCATCTAAACATTCATTTACTCTCTAATTTCAGCAATCAAGACATAGTCGCTACCAACCTGGAATTGCGATCAAGAAATTACTGGTTGGTATCGGCTTATTTAGGTCACGATCTTGCGGGCCCACTCCCGCCGGACATCTTGGGGAGCTTGATTGCTGTAGCAGAGAGCCGAAACACTGGCCTCATCATTGGCTGTGATGCGAATGCCCATCACTCAATCTGGGGCAGTTCCGACATAAATGTAAGAGGTGAGCAACTTTTTGACTTTATCCTTAGTACTAAACTCCTAATCTGTAACAGGGGGTCCAAACCGACCTTCATTACTCGAAACCGACAAGAAGTCCTGGACATCACTCTTGTCTCCGATCATTTATATAACTTGGTTAAGGACTGGAGAGTCTCTGATGAGCACTCTTTTTCAGACCACCGTTACCTCCAATTTAGTCTTGATGACTATCTGCCTGACCAGAAGGCTTTTAGAAATTATAGAAAAACCAACTGGTCCCTCTATAGGAAACGTTTATTAACGCTTATTCCCTCCCATCTGCCTACTGAACCTTCTTGCACTGAAGACCTCGACGATTTAGTCAACACCCTAACATCGGCACTAAATGGTGCCATGGCCGAGGCCTGCCCACTCCGCAAACCTCGAGGTAGAATGAAACCTCCCTGGTGGAATGCAAATCTCAGTACTCTTAGGAAAGACAGTAGGCTCCTTTTTAATACTGCTAAAAGCTCCCGTGAGACGGCCGACTGGGACTCCTATAAACTGTCTCTCAGAAAATACAAAATCTCACTGAGGAAGGAGCAACGACGCTCCTGGAGACTTTTCTGCGACAGCATTGAAGAGTCCTCGGAAGCTTCCAGGTTGCGGAAAATCCTCTCTAAAAGCCCTGCTACACCCAGCTTCCTTTTGCATCCGGATGGTTACTGGACCTCCTCTGCGGAGGAATCCATTGACATCTTACTGGATACCCACTTTCCTGGTAGCTCCCCTGTTGCTATATCACGAGAGGGAAATCCCCCCCCTCAACCTTGCAGCAACTCGCTAGTCTTGATAACTACAGAAAAGATCCGTTGGGCCATGCGCAGTTTCAAACCCTTCAAGTCCCCAGGACCTGACGGTGTTATTCCAGCTGAAATTCAGCAATGCGAGGACATTGTGCTTCCATGGCTCAAAGTCATCTTGTCGGGCTGTCTAAATCTGGTCTATATTCCCAAACTATGGACCGAGGTTGAAGTCATATTCATACCTAAGGCAGGAAAGAGCTCGCACGTGGAACCAAAGGATCTCCGACCTATCAGTCTATCGTCCTTTCTGCTCAAAACGTTAGAAAGGCTAATAGATATCCATCTTCGGCAAAGTATTAGCCCAGCTCTGCTCTCGCCGTCCCAACATGCGTACTGCAAAGGCAAATCGGTTGAGACTGCCTTACATTCGCTTGTGCGCATCATCGAAAAATCGTTGAGCATCAAAGAATACACCATGGTGGCTTTCCTTGACATTGAGGGAGCTTTTAACAATGTCAAACCAAAGGCAATTACCGACGCACTTGTAAATCTGAAAGTGGATACCTCGCTCGGAGTGTTGATCAATCAATTGCTTACATGCAGGATTATTAACACGCAGCTGGGCGGAGCATCGGCCAGAAGAATTGCTCGCTGCGGTACACCTCAAGGTGGAGTCTTATCACCTCTTCTGTGGAACCTGGTAGTTAATGAACTACTGTTGGACCTGGATACGTCAGGTTGTAGAGTGATCGCCTATGCTGATGACATTGCTATTGCTTCCTCCGGTAAACACCCGGACACTCTCAGGGATATCCTCCAATATGCTCTCCTTCGGCTCACCAAATGGGCCTCCAATTGTGGATTGGGGGTTAACCCCCATAAAACGGAACTCGTTCTCTTCACGAGGAAATATAAAGTTCCCCTCATAGACCCTCCCTTGATAAATGGCACCAGTCTCACCTTCTCTGAAAACGCAAAATATTTGGGTCTTATTTTGGATAGGAAATTAAACTGGAAGGCCAATCTACTAGAGCGCGTCAAGAAGGCTAATGTAGCTCTCTATTCCTGTAAAAAGGCTATAGGTAGGAGCTGGGGTATTAAACCTCAAATCACCCATTGGCTATACGTGTCCGTTATCAGGCCTATACTACTATATGGCGTGATCGTATGGTGGCCTGCTCTTGAAAGGGCTGTCCACCTCACTCAACTAGCTAAGGTGCAAAGATCTGCATGCATCTGCATCAGTGGTGCACTTAGAACTACTCCCTCCGCGGCACTGGACATCTTGTTCAACCTGCTACCCTTAGATATTTTCGGCAAACAGATGGCAGCCTGTGCGGCCATCCGCTTGAAAGCCTCCTCTCAGTGGTCTAGCTATCGCTTTGGCCACTCCTCGATCCTTGATCTTCTCAACTTCAAACACGAAAACACGGACTACACCCCGCCGAAACTGAGATTTGACCGTAACTTCAGTACGAGCATCCCTAACCGGGATGTATGGGACACCTCCCCCCCTGTCGATGCTAGTTCGGTTCACTTCTTTACAGATGGATCTAAGACGGATGGTGGGGTGGGTTGTGGTGTTTTCTCCGAACAGCTCAATCTGAGCATCTCTTTCCGCCTCCCCGATCATTGTAGCGTTTTCCAGGCGGAAATCATGGCGATTAAAGAAGCTCTGTCCTGGCTGAAATGTAATGTATTATCTGTCAGGGATATTAGCATTTTCACTGACAGCCAAGCGGCAATCAAGTCCCTGGAATCGTTCTCTTTCACTTCTAAGGCTGCCTTAAACTGTCGTCTATCTCTTATGGAGATGACAGAGCAGTTCAACATTCACCTATGCTGGGTGCCGGGCCATAGAGACATTCCAGGTAACTGCAGGGCTGACGACCTCGCCAGACAGGGTACCACTCTAAGGATTTTGCCTGAAAGGCAAGCCCTGGGTATGCCCCTCGCTACATGTAAGTATCTACTAAAGCTGAACGCTATTAGCGCGACCAACCTTTTATGGGGAAACGGCTCAACGTGTCACATTTCGAGACAGATCTGGCCTAAGCTGGATCAAAAACGTAGTGCCGATCTGATCAAGTTAAAGCGTACACAAATCAGCTGCGTTGTCGGTGTTCTCACTGGACACTGTCTTATAGGCCAGCACGCCAAAAGACTTGGCCTCTTCTCCAATGACTTCTGCAGAAGCTGTAGGGACGAGGAGGAGGAGGAAACCATCCTTCACCTTCTATGCACATGTCCAGCCCTGTCACATAAAAGAATGCTCCATCTAGGGTCCCCCTTCCTTGACGACCTCTGCGATCTGGCGTCCTTGGACGTCATGAGCATCCATCGCTTTGTCAAAAGCTCCGGTTGGTTTTGTTAGTCCCTGAGTGGCCTAATGGTTTGATCCTGGTATCACAAAGGACCTTCGCTGGTCTAAGTGTGTCTACACTCCCGTGTGGACAGCCAACATAACCTAACCTAACCTATGCTTAAACAGCGTACCTCCGATGACTAGGCGGTTGGTATTGCAGAAGTCCACAAACCACTCACCATTGTCATTACGGTCTCCTACGCCGTGAACTCCCATCATGTGCTTAAGGTGTTGTCGCTACCCACCTTGGCATTGAGATCTCCCATTACCATTACTATGTCCCCATTAGGCGTTTGGTTGTAGGCGGCACCTAATTGGCTATAAAAATTATCCTTTTCATCCTCAGTCGCGTCTAGAGTCGGAGCATAACACTGTATGATGGTAATTTTTCTAACTCTACTCTGCAAACTAGCCGTCAATATCCGGTCACTATGGGGTTTCCAGGATATGAGGCTACTACGTGCTGCTGGAGTTAGCATGAGTCCTACGCCAGCACTCCGTGCACTTCCAGCTGGTTTACCAGAGTAGAGCATCACAGTGCTTTTTGTTGGGGAGATGTATTCCCCAACATCGTACCATCTTATCTCGCTCAGCCCTAAGATGTTGATTTTATACCGTGCGAATTCGCGCTCCAATTGGAGGAATCTGGCATTATAAGGTCCTTCCTTGAGTCCTACAAATTTTGGATGAGTGAAATTTATTGCGCCGACTACAAAGGACGAAACCTTTCGATTTGGCGAGATAAAGATTAACCGCATCTAGATTGCGGAATATGCAGGATCCTTCAGTGGAAAGTAACCTGCCAAACGCTTTTATTTCATGATAGAAAAATTGCTTGATAAGTCTATACTTAGTTGCGATATCTAACAAATTCATATCGAAGGGTGGTGTTTTTTTAGTCAGTAAGAATCTGACACTATTATGAGCACGCGCTTGCTATTCTCATAGTGTCTATGGAAGATTTTTTACCTACCCTCGGAAAAAAAAAAAAAAAAAGTTGTGGTGCAACCATGTACTTTGCACAGAAGCTTAAGCTGTGCCATTTTGAAGTACCTCTTTCTTCATAAAAGGACAGATTGATAAATTTTACGTCAGCATTGAGTGCGATTCCAAGAATATTAAGGTTCAAAAAGGATTGGCCTTGCGTATTCGCGTTTTACCTGCGTAAGAAATCAGCTCATTTTTTTTAATTCACTCTAGACTACCTTCTAATGAGTGGACTTGCTCACATCTCTGACGATGTGGAAGCTTTCATTTGTGTCTTAATCGAGCAAGTTGATATCAGAATCAAAGTTGAGGAATAAAATCTACTATCTGATAAGTAGAAATTAGGTTGATGGAAGAAAAGAACGCTACGCTGTCGTGTCATCAAGCATCTCTTTGTGTCTTATTTAATTTTTTTTTATGCAATTACTATTGCTGAGTTTTTTAAAAGAAGTGGTCTGTAAACAATACTTTTTTTTTCTAAATAAAATAGAAATATACTTGCATATTTCTTCACCATGTTACTCGTAGCAACTTAGTTTGGCCTGATGACTGTGATGAAAGCAGCATTTGTATTTCGTTAAGATCTAGAAAAATTTTTGAAATACCCAACGCAAATATTCTAAATCCTGGAGTACTAGGCTTAGGAGCTATCAAACTAAAAGATGTATTCACGGCATAAAAACTATACAGAAGAATTATAAGACTCATGGACAACACCACGCAAGATGTGTTAAGTATTCTCGAAATTTATTTAACTCTCAATAGCAGAATTCAAAAGTTTTTCTTCCATACACATCCAAGGACTATATAAAGCTAAATTCAAACGTTTTTCTTTCATACGCATCCAAGGACTATATATCTGCTGCAGTTTTAGAATAGGTAGGTACTAAGTTTTATAAGCTCTTACGAAATATTTACAAGCCAAAGTATTACATTCATGCATCCGAAACTATGCGTCAAGAAGTTGCTTCTATGCATTAAACTAGTCACGCATCTTGACTTGGATGGATGTTCCATCTTCATTTGCGATTTATCCATTTAAATTTCGGATCTTTCTAATTAGATTCCATTGTGTGAAAAGATACTAATTTATCTTTTCAATGAGAAGCACTTTCCTGCAAAATTCTTTTCACACCAAAACCTCCATGGAGATGAACTCACCCAGAAAAAGCCTAAAGAACGAGGAACAATCTAAAGAACTGCACTGAAGGATAAAACTTGTGAACATTTTTCTCTTCACCTCAAATTTCAAATAAGAACTTTCCATAATGGAAAAACCACGACAAACTTTCAACCACCACCATCCGCCATAACTAATTCAGGTAATGATCAAAAATAATGCAGTTCACACTGCATGAAGATACTCAGTGCCCCTTTCATCCATGCAGCCACCACCACCACCCACATTCAATTATCCTCGTTTCCCCTTAAGTCACAGGTCGCCCTCATTTTATCTCTTTCAGATATCTTGAATGAGGAAGAATAAAGCGTGCCTCTGTCGCAATCACAAGCCGCAGCACCTTCATTGAGGCGCAAAAAATTGTCTTAATTTTTAATATCGTCGAGTCCATCTTGGCAGGGAAGCCATCGCACCGCTGCGAGAAAAGAAAGGCCCTTCGTGATATCTCATTTGTATAGAAGCCTTCTTAACGCCTCTGGCAGTACGTTATTGGTACACTATACTATTCAAATCCCAGATTGTACATAATTGCTTATGGAATCTCAATAATCTACACATCTAGAGTGTGTACACACTGAGATAAATGTACCCAGCCCTGACCCGACTATTGGCCGACCCATAACCTGACCGCATACATCTTCTGCAGTTGCTATTGCCATATGCGAGATGAAGACTTTCACGACGACGACGGTGGTGGGAAGAGGACTAAGCGTCGTTTTGAATTATAAACTTTAGGGTTAAGATGGTATTTCAAAGGATGCGGTACATTATGTGCATTTCTGGAATTGAGTGAATGGTGAACCAAATTCAAAGGATCCTAATTGATTGCACATGCAAGTGCACCTTCAGAATGGAATTGAGGGATAGGATGTATCTTTGAGGGAGCATATGTGTATGTATATGCTATTCAAAACAGATGGCTTAAGACAATATTGGGTGACCTCAATTGGAGTGCCTGATTGCACTTATATAAAATTCATTATAAATGATTGAAATTAAGATTAATTGAATAAAGAGTTGAAAAGAGGAGGAGGTAACGATTCGATTGGGTGGCGTGCAAATAGCCCTCTGAGTTGAAACAAAGGATGTCAATGTCAGCTTCAGTAAACTGTTGACATTTTCAATTGTGCGGTGAAGAGGTAGTTCACAAACCGCAAAACAATTTAATTGCGGTCTATAATAAGGCTTGGAAGGATAATGGGAATGGTATTGCTTTGTAGCTTTAAAACTTTCTTCCGATACCAAGTTCTCCACTACAGACTTTGGAAAAATGAAGTATGGGCCATTTGCTAGGTTGCCAAATGGTAGTGCATGCGATCATATGAAAACAAAAGCGTTCTTAAATAAGCGGAGGCCTACCAACTCCTACTCTCAACCTCCACGCGATGACAGCTGGGTGCCTAGTACCTCAATCCAAGAAATGGGTAACCAACCCCGTTTCGAGGATTCTTGGCGGCACCAGATGAGAAAAGGGAGAAGAAGGCTTTCTCACTAGAGCACGTCTTCCTGTCCCAGGCGGCAGCGGACGAATTCCCTAGACGGAGCCAACGGTGGCGTCTATAGTTCCAGTTAGGTTGAACTTAGTGAATACCTTGCTCGAGCTGCTTTGACGTATTCGGATCACAGAGCGGTAAGGAATTTCTAATGTTGGTCAGGACCTTGGAATAGAAATGGTGGCGGAGGAGCCCTTAATGTGCCAACTACTGGCACCGGTGTACGGGGCCCTTCGTCCTAGGGGAATAAATAAAGGAACTAACCCTCCAGGTTGCGCGTTGTGCCGTCGGGGTAACTTCCCTACATCGTAAAATACCTATGACTTCGAAACAACCAAAATCCTCTGTTAAGGATGACTCTACTGATGACGACCCTAGCAAACGAAATAAGGACAACGACCTTTGGATCTGTATGTGGAATGTTCTGTCCCTTTACAGACCACGTGCAGCCGAACAACTAGCAGATGCCCTAGACTGCTATAAAGCAGATATTACCGCCATCCAGGAAGTGCTATGGGATGGGCCGGGCAAAAAGAAGATGAAAAACTGTGACACCTATTACGGTGATTGCTACAGAGGCAGCGCTTCTTCGATTGCGGATTTGTCATACGCGGCAGACTTAGGCAAGAAGTCTTAAGCTTCCGACACGTGACCAAGATTATTATGACTATCTGGATCAAGGCTAAATTCGCTAACATAAGCATAATATGTATTCATGCCCCCACTGAAGAAAAGGACCGTGCCTCCAAAGAGTGTTTCTACGAGCTCCTCGACAAAACATACGAGCAATGTCCTAAATTCGACGTTAAAATCGTATTGGGCGATTTTAATGCCAAAATAGGAAAGGAGGACGTCAGTAAGCATAGCCTACACGACACCACGTCTGATAACGGACTAAGGCTAATTGATTTCGCTGTGGAGCGAAATGTCACCATAGCCATGGCAGTCCAATGATCATGTAACGATCAACCAAATTGATCATATTGCGATCGACGTAAGACATGCCTCCAGTATTTTGGATGGCCGGACCTTTCCAGCGGCCAATATAGACTCGGATCATTATCTTGTTGTAGCCAAGGTACGAGTGCGGATATCCCAATCTGAGCTACAAAGAAGAATCATTGTGAGAAAATTTAACGTCGAAAAGCTGCATTCGCAAGAGACCGCCAGACTCTTCGCTGAACGCGTATCCCGAAATCTCTCAATCACCCCTATGCCGCTAGCACCAAGTACCGAAGAACAATGGCAACGATGCCAACATGCCACCAGAAACGCCGCGACTGATGCGCTGGGTCTCGCTCGCCCACCACCGCGAAACCCTTGGTTTGATGAAGAATGCAGGAAAGCAAGAGGCATACAAAGCGGCGCTGCACCGGAAGATAAGAGCTGCTCGCGAGCGCTACGAGCAAAAGAGACGATAAGAACATCGGCTTCTCCAAAAGAAGAAGAAAGAACATGAGAAGCGTGCGTTCGAGTTTTTGCTCCAGGAGCAATGTACGGAGTTTTACAAAAAGGTAAAGAGAACGTGTCAGCCAACGCCCTGCTGTCAGGCAGAATGAACCATTCAACATAGACGATGATAGTCAATATTTCCGTCCACATAACCAAAACGAAGTGAGGAAAGCAATATCCAAGTTGATATCCAACAAGGCTGCTGGACCTAATGGCTTACCAGCCGAACTTTTCAAGGCAGCTGGTGATGAATTGGTAGAGTGCATACACCAACTTATCTCTAAGATTTCTACAGACGAGTGTATGCCTGATGAATGGAATCTCAACATCGTTTGCCCGATCCACAAGAAAGGGGACCCCTTCTACTGCGCCAATTATAGAGGCATCGTATATAAGATCCTTCTGCGATATTGTATGAATGCCTGAAACCTTTTATCAACAGCCTAATTGGACCCTATCAGTACGGTTTCAGGCCAGGAAAGTCCATCATCGATGAAATCTTCACACTTCGGCAGATCCTGGAGAAACCCCAAGAATATTAAATCAATACTCATCATCTCTTTATCGATTTTAAGGCCGCCTATGACAGCATCTATAGAGAAGAGCTTTATAGAGCCGTGTCCTTCCAAACTTGTCCGTCTGTGCAGGATGACGATGGAGAACGCTCGCTGCTCCATCAAGGTCGGAATGACCTCACCAAGACCTTTGATGCCAAAAAAGGTTTTAGACAAGGTGATGCGCTGTCATGTGACTTCTTTGATATTGTACTTGAACGGATTGTGCGGAGGTCACAAGCCAACACCGGAGGCACAATCTATTACAAGTCTGTACAACTGCTTGCATACGCCGACGATATAGACATTATCGGAAGAACTCGGCGGCCTGTCACCGGTGCGTTTGCAAGCATTGAGGCGGAAGCTGCCAAAATGGGTTAAGCGATAAACGGGGGCAAAACCAAGTGTATGCTGTCAACAAGAAGGGAATGCCAACACCGACGAATTGGCCTTTGTCTACCTTGGCTCAATAACACGATCAGCGCAGAAATCAAGCGAAGAATAACTCTTGCCAATCGCTGTTTTTTTTTTGGCTTGTAAGGTAATTCAACAGTCAAGCCTTGTCTGGAATAACTAAGGAGACTATGTATGAGACCCTGATCATCCCAGTCCTACTTTACGGCGCTGAAATGTGGACTTTATTAAAAGAGGATGAAGATATCCTTGGTCGCTTCGAGAGAAAAATTCTTCGTAAGATTTTCGGTCCCGTTTGCGTTGACGGGTTTTGGAGGAGAAGATTCAATCACGAACTATACGAGCTGTACAGCGACATCGACCTAGTCAAAAAACTGCGTATTGGACGTCTGAGATGGCTAGGACATGTAGACCGAATGGACACCAACGCTCCGGCCCGCAGAGTCTTCGAATCTAACCCCGAGGGACGACGCAGTAAAGGACCTCCTCGCCGTATGTGGCGCGCACAAGTTCAAGGGCACCTCGACCAAATTGAAGTGGCAACTGGAGGCAATTAGCTAGAGACCGAGCTTAATGGAGAGTCTTGTTGGTTGAGGCACAGGTTCACCCCGAACTGTAGCGCCACCTAAGTAAGTAAGAAGTCATTTGCTGCGTAAATGCAAAGTAAAAGAAAAAGAAGTTATTTTGTTTAGAAAATTTTCGTTACAACAATATTCTCGGATGTTTGTCAGACGCTCGCGAGAAGTGGGACCGTGAAAAACCTTTCGGTGTTTTCTGGGATTCAAACTTGGAGCCTCATGCGTAGTGATCCGACACACTAACCACTTACGCCACGGCGCCCATACAAACTACATTGGGTCTGGCATTAATTCTAACAATTGCATCAGCGCACAAATCAAGAGAAGAATAACTCCTGCCAATCGCAGTTTTTTAGGGCTAATAAGGCAACTCAACAGTAAAGCGCACTATTGAACAACTAAGGAAACTCTATATAAGACCGTAATCATCCCAGGTGCTGAAATATGGACATAATTGAAAGCGAATCGAGAGATAATATTCGCGCAAGATATTCGGTCCCATTTGCGTTGACAGGTTTGAAGGAGGAGATTCCATTACGAACTATACGAGATGTACAGCGACATCGAGCTTATAAAAAAACTGCGTATTGGACGTTTGAGATGGCTAGGACATGTAGAGCGAATGGACACCAACGCTCCGGCCGGCAGAGTCCTCGAATCTAACCTAGAGGGATTGCGCAATAGAGGGCCTCCTCGCCATAAGTGGCGTGCACAAGTTCAAAGGGACCCCGACCAACTTGGAGCACGCAATTGAAGGCAGTTAGCTTAAGACCGCGCTAAATGGAGATGTTTGTTGGTTGAGACCCAAGTTCACCCCGAACTTTAGTGCCACTCAAGTAAGTAAATAGTACCTAGACTGAGGGCTTTGAACTCCGCCAGGAATGCGTTTTGTCGCCTCTTCTTTACATTTCATATATGGACTAAATGTTATAGCGTAGTCGTTGCGGAGAATGTTTCAGATTGGGAGACATTTGCATTTTGTGGGTGATTTGGTCCTTGGGTCCTCCAAAGGCGAACTTCAGCGCAGACTTAAAAGATTTGTAGTCGACAGTGCTGGAATGAAGGAAAAAGTGAAAAAATTGGAAATGAAGATAAATTCCGTAGTGCACTCAAGATTGAATTAGGTGGAGAAGTTTATGTACCTTAGGGTCTTATCCACGAATAATGGAAGCAGTAATGCTGAGTCAGGGTGGATCAATTTTGAAAAAGCTTGATGAACCTGTTATCTGTGTATGGCCATGAAATCTACTCGTATGTAGAGACCGAAAAAATCAGTGCGCGGATGCAAGCTGCCGATATGAGATTCCTCCTTAATGTTGGTAGAATATCTCGTAGGGATCGAATGCGCGTGGCACTTAATGCTGAGCAACACTTCACGGAATAGAACGTTCGATCGCGGAGGATCGAGAGGATGCAGAGCCATTGAAAATGTATTTATGAATGTATCAAAGAACTGATACAATAGTAATAACTCTAAGTAAAATAAAGGTAAAGGTTTAGATGCTTCCTTATGAAAAATTTGAAGCCCTTCTATCCCATTTTTTCAAATGACGCTGAAAGGAGGCATACGTTCAATACAATATTCAAACCACTTAAACAAAATAAAGCGAAAATAAACTCATTACTGTATCATCCCGATTTTTGGAGTCTCAACAAGGAGTCAATTGGTCCTTCATTAGGTACTCCAAGTGTCGTAATTTCTCTTGACGTATGCTTCTTAGGACTTATTATAGGCTTCAATCATTTCCAGATGTCAATTGTGCGGCAATCGCCTTTCTTTCCCCTTAACATAGCCTTGCCTTCACTTAATCCGACTTCTTTGGCCAATAATATTCTCCTACAATATTTTCCTTAATCGTAATTGGAATAAGCATGCCTCGTCTAATTCGATACATCTTACCCAAGGGTGACATTACACCATATGTGATGCTCCGCGTGTGCTTCAGAATACCGAAGAGTACGGCCAAGGATATATTGAAAAAATTCCGCATCAAGTCTGCCAATTCTTCTTGCTCATTAGAAAACCTCCTATGATGGTGACCTTTACCGCTTATATAAACTTCTTTAATGAGATTAAGACAATTCTGTCACTATCAAGCACTTCCGACATCAACCTAATGACACCCCAACCACCCGTCTCCGATAAGCGTGCACACTGTTACCACACAATTTAT
Source organism: Brachypalpus laphriformis (assembly GCA_945910035.1). Classification (NCBI taxonomy): domain Eukaryota; kingdom Metazoa; phylum Arthropoda; class Insecta; order Diptera; family Syrphidae; genus Brachypalpus; species Brachypalpus laphriformis. The sequence goes on from OX246754.1 coordinate 289,576,604, forward strand.
GGTTAAGCATTCATTGTGGTTGGGAATAGTAATTACTCTAGACCCAATTTCTGGCATTAAAACAACTTTATTAATTAATGGTCTTCCATCTTAATCTTGAGAATGATGATTTGTCCCAAGGTTCCTCGTTAGGAATTCCGCCCTAGTCACCCATTCCTCTGCCAACCACAAAACCGAATCAAAATGGGCAAAGTCCCTTGGAGAAAGAGAAATATTTCACTCATACGCTGCCAACCGAATCGCCCATAAATTTCGGTCAAACAAAAACCAAAGACACACCCACATAATACTTCGACATGACATCACCCCAAGCTAGTTCAAGCCAAAACACTACAACCCCTTCAGCTATGGCTGTCTGCTAATGGTGGAGGAGGATGAGAAGAAGGAGGAGAAATGGGAATGGGCGAAGCGAAAGTAATATAACGAGTTGAACAATTCGAACATCATTCGATCGAAAAGGGCACTACTTCGCGCGCCAATGGCTACAACAGCTCCCCAATCCTTAGGCGCACTCATTCAGTTTGCATATTATCCCGACATCCTGTTCGCCATATCCTGTCCAATTTGGTTGGAAGACTGATAAATCTAATTTCGCTTCGAGCAGTGCAAAACAGTTCGGCTTACAAAAAAATAAAATAAAAAAAAAAACACTTCCAATCCCTTTTCGCTATATTCACCACCACCACCAAGGCATTTAAGGACACGAAAAATAGTAGATTTTCCCTGACAAATGCGCAGACAGGCGGAATGGGCGATTGGTGTGTGTCTCGCATCGATGGTAATTCACGAGGTCTTTTGGATTTTCGGCGTTTAATTTGCATCGCCGCCCTTGTGTGACGCAATTTTCTCCAAATCTCCCGCTAAATTTTAGTTTTTCCGAGAATTTACACCCCCTCATACCCACCCTCAATTTTGCTAATGCAACCGCTGACAGTTTGACGCTCTTTTGTTTTTTTTTTTAATCATTTAAAGTGTAGCGTAGAATGGACATAAAAAGGGAATTTTCCCTAAAAACAAAGATTGCGTTGTGAATTATTATTGCAATATCCTTTAAAAGGGACTTTTTCCCCAACGCGAGGATAACAAATCATTCCCGAGCATCAGTTGAAACATGAAAAATGTTTCACATTAATTGAAATAAAATTGAAAACTGCGCTCGGAATGGTGGTGGTGGTCGACATTTATTTAAAAAATGGGTTGAGGGGGTGGGGGAGTGCCGCTATTTTCCTCGAATGCTATATTGGTCAAACCCCTTTGAATAGAGGGTGTGCTTGTTTTCTTTGGCGATTTAATAAACATTTTTGAGCCAACACAATTTTTTTTTGATTAAATTAAAAACCATGGTGGTGTATACGTATCCTTTCACATAAGGATGATGGTGCTATTTGAATTGTTTTTGCCAGAGGAATTCTTGGTTGCCTAGAAGGCAGGGGGTTTGAAACGAATTAGTAGATATCCTGGCATTGGTCACAAATTGAATTTGATTGCTGCGAATGTACTAGTATTTTTATTTGTATTGTTCTTTGTCATGAATAATTTGCAAGAAAATTTGCGTAAAAGTACCTTTTTTATCGGATTCGGTTTTTTTTGGCTCTGATTTTAAGTTAATTATTATTCGTTACTTACTTATATAGTTGGCGCTACAGTCCGGGGTGGACCTGGGCCTCAACCAACAAGTCTCTCCAGCCAGCATGGTTACGAGCCAGCTACCTCCAGTTGCGCACGCCAAGTTGGTTGAGGTCCCCCTCCACTTGTTTGCGCCACCTACCGTGAGGTCGTCCTCTAGTGCGCCTTCAATCCGGGGTGGATTCGAAGAATTTCTTAGCGGTACCGTTGGGCTCCATCCGCTCTACATGGCCCAGCTATCTTAGTCGCTGTATGTGAACTCTTCTGGCTAAGTCGATGTTCTTATATAGGTCATACAGTTCGGCATTGTACCTTCTCTTCCACTCACCGTCTATGCAGACGGGACCGAAGATCGCTCGAAGAACTTTTCTCTCGAAATAACCAAGGACATCCTCATGCGGTTTTGTTAAAGCCCATGCCTCTCCGCTTTACAGCAGGACTGGGATGATTAGTGTCTTGTAAAGAGTTAGTTAAGAGTAGTTCGAGATAGGGTTTTTCTACTCAAATGTCGTCTTAGCCCATAGAAACAACGATTGGCAAAAGTAATTCTTCGTGTGATCTCCCTACTGATGTCATTTGCGGAGTTCACCATAGAGCCCAGGTAGACAGAATCTTTTACTATGTACATACCTCAAAATTATATCTGTTTATTGTGGCGTTCCGCCCAAGACGCCGATGTTGGGCCCTTTTTTTGTAGACAGCATATATTTTGTTTTGCTTTCATTGACCGCTAGACCCATCTTTGCTGCCTCGATCTCAATACTCGTAAATGTCCCATTGACGGCCTGCTGAGTTCTTCCGATTATGTCAATGTCATCGGCATAAGCGAGTAGTTGTACAGATTTGTAAAAGATTGTACCTCCGGTGTCGGCTTGTGAGTTTCGTACAATTCTCTCAAGTACTATATTAAAGAGATCGCACGATAGCGCATCACCTTGTCTAAGACCTTCCCTGAAATCGAACGGTTCGGTGATGTTCTTACCGACTTTGATGGAACAGCAAAAGTTATCCATCGTCATTCTGCGCAAACGGACGAGCTTGGCAGAGATGCCAATACCAGACATGGCTCTGTATAACTCGTCTCTATACACGCTATCATAGGCAACTTTGAAATCGATGAAGAGGTGATGCGTATCGATTTTATATTCATTGGTCCTTTCCAAGATTTGTCAGTACGAACCGTACTGATAAGGACCTATCAGGTTTTTGACGATCGGCTTTAGGTGTTCACATAATACGGCAGACAGGATCTTATATGTGATGTTGAGGAGACTTATACCTCTGTAGTTGGCGCAGTTCAAAGAGTCCCCTTTCTTCAGGATTGGGCAAACGATGCTGAGGTTCTATTCATCGGGCAAACTTTCATCCGACCAGATTTTACAGATGAACTGATGCATGCTCCTTACCAACTCATCCCCTCCTGCCTTGAAAAGTTCAGCGGCAAAACCGTCGGCTCCAGCAGCTTTGTTGGATTTGAGTTTAGATATCGCTATCCTCACTTCATTCTGATCGGGTTGACGGAAATCTTGATTTTTATCGTCACTTTTGAATGGCTGGTTCTACCTGGTAGCGGAATATTAGTCATCATCGCCGTTTAACAGTCTGCAGAATTGTTCCTTCCATATCCTTAGTACCGACTGCGATTCTACTACTATGTAGTCCACTCGTGTACATATATCTGGTATCGGTATTAGGTATAGCTTCATTTACCTTCCCGATTCTGCTGCCTACATACAGATCGGTGCAACAGCGAACAGCCGAGACCTCATTTCCTAAATATAGAAAGTTGTCTACTACCTTTTTAGCAATGTTGAGTTGAGCGCGGGTGTGAGAAGTGGTCAGGGCTTTTATTTTGGCTGTGATTATCTTAAGCTCCACTTTAATTGTCTCAAATTCTAGGTTTTGGGCTATCAGATGAAGGTCCATTATCCGATATGAAAGCAGGCAAGCATCGTCAGCCTAGTCGGGCTGTTTAAGGTGAGTTGTCATTGCTCATCGAATTCGATTATTATGTACCTGCCTTCAATGCTACATTGAGTACATCGCTGATGACCACCAAGAACAACAGCAGTGACAGTATGCATCCCTCACGTTCGCCTACTGTGGACTTACCTCCCACATACATAGCCTTGATAATAGCTATGAGTTTTCCTGGGATGCCTCTCCTGCGCAAGACCAACCAGACAGCACCTCGATTCAAGCTATCGAAAGCCTTCTCGAAGTCGATTAATAGTAGATGTAGCGGAGACGTGATTTCGACGCATAGCTCTATTATGATCCCTGGGGTATTTATGTGGTCGATGCAGGAGGATCCAGCACGAAATCTGAACGTTCCTTAACGCGTTCTAATATGATTCTAAATATTATCTTGACTACGGCTGGTAGAACGTATGTATATACCTCTCCAATTTCCACAATCCATCAGATTTCCCTTTTTCAGCAGCGTGACGATCATCCCTCTCTTCCACTCCTGGGGAAATTGTTCATTTTCCAACGGTCTCTGTATGAGCAGAAGCAAGGATTGTAGCGAAATGATCTCTCCATCTAGTGAGATGATCCTCATCTGAAATCAGAAGATTACCATCTTAACTCTTCACTGGATGTTGTTTGGAGCTCCGACCAGCAATGAACTCCATAGCGACGTTATAGCCAGTCCTACTGTCACACCTGTTAGCTGCTTCTTCAGCCCTTGAGGCAAGTGAGTCAATGTACTGATGTTTATCGTCTTACACTACACTGCACTTTCTTCTTTTTCACGCCATTTTGGCTTCTAGCTCGGTACTCACTACTGCTGAGGCCGCTGCAATCCAAGCCTTGACTACTTTACGCTCCTCAGTCCATCTCCAGGTGTCGATGTGCATGTGCTTTGATTATTTCCCTTTTACCGACGACGTAGGTGCTTGCCCCAGTTGCAAACACACCATTTCAATGGTCATCCACGCTTTCCTGCATTATGCTGCTGGTTGTTTCTGCATCTAAGGCAATATGTCCCTGAATCGTCAGTATTGAACCTGGTAATGTTGAGCAAGTTTGAGCGGTTGATGTTCACACATGCAGTATGAAGGCATATAAAAGCTAACATAAGATAGTGATCGAGTTCGTCGGCTCCACGTCTGTTTCGGTTGTCTAGAAAACATTTTCTGAAGCGGCGGCTGTTCGCAATGTAATCGATCTGGTCACATGTTCACTGTCTGTTAGTTGAAACCCAACTGATTTTGTGGCAGGTGTTATGCTTAAACAGCGTACCTCCAATGACTAAGCGCTCAAATGACAGACCAGTCACAACAGTATTGTCCATGTTCGATAGCTGAAGGTCAATACAAACTATTCGTCCGTATCGTATTCCGTTTCAGAGCAATTGGGTTTTTTTACGGTTGCGGCTCGCTGGGCCACAGACCAGCTAAGAAAATCCCGTTTTGCGGCACAGGAGCTTCGCACCGCGAGGAATTGAAAGTACGACTGACTAATAGAGATGCAAGGTGTTTGGCTGCAGTGACTCTTTCTCGCTATTTAGCCAATGGTGAATGGTTATAAAGTGAGGAGCATTTTCCATGAGCCAAGCTTGGGTAGTTTTTGCTTTTTGGACTGGAGTAGAGTCCTTCGGTTCTTGCGCCAGAATATCTGCTGGCAATAATCCGGCAACGAAACATATCTTATCATCGACACCGTCCAGAAGAGCTAGATACTCTCAGTCTGCAAAGAGAGTTCACTGTGCTCGCAGAGGGTCCCAAGATTTCCAATATTTTTATTTATTTTTAACAAAGCTACATCACCAGTTTGTAGGGCTTATTACGTAGTATTATGCTCATCTACCTCTATTGCTGACAAACACTGCTTCCATCTTCTGCTCGGCAAGATCAAGCCCGACAGACAAAAGCCACTGCTTGAGTCCTTTGTTGCGAATGCACTGTACTTCTTCCAGAAAATTTCCATCCACCACAATCGCTATATCGTTCTCAAAGCTTATAATTTTGGTATTCGAATTCTAAGGACGCCCTTGTACAACATGCTCCACAAGATGGGCTCTAGAACCGACCCCTGTGGAACTGCACTCCAACATCAATGCCTTATCTTAGCACCACTCTTTCAAAGCAAATCAAAACTAACTTGATTGTGTATACCATATATACTTTCATTATCGGTCCCAATTTGCAGTGTTCAAGGGTACAACTACGATTCAAAGAAATTACTGTTGAAGAAATAATCTTATGACAGCAATGAACAGTTCCGCTTTTATTGAGAATCTTCTAATTGAAGCCTGTTGTCATAACGACATCTCCATTATGTATTAAATTGTGGGTGGAATATCATGAGGAATCGTTAAGTTAAATTGGAAAGTGGGATGTTTCTTAATCTTGTCCTAGACCTGAATCTGCCCATCAAAATGAAATCTCTATAGCAGGGGAAGTCCAGAGTACACAACAAGTTCTAAAGTTACACACATACCCATGTTGATTATGTAAAATATCCGAATCAAACGAATTTACTGGACCAATTTGAATCTATTTATTTATTCATCTGAGAAAAAGATAACTTTCACTAGTTCGAACCCATAGAAGAATTCCATCCTCGACCTACAGCCAATTGTTCTTAAATTACATCGTTATCCTCATACTGCTGTTCCAGTTGAACAAATTTTGAGGAAAAACTATTTACGGCGATCAATATTTGGCTTATATATCACCATCGTTGCAGGAGCTGACTCTCTTTAAAATAATATTGCAATCGATTTCGATTTTGCAACCAAAATCATTTATTACACCACACTTGCCTTCTCTATTGTCTGGCTAAAGGGAACCTTGCCTTCTTTCCATTGGCAGTCGACAACCACAAACTTTAAGAATGATGTTATAATATTCCTAGGCAATGCCAAATCCAGCTTTGCGGTTAATTGCACTTCTGATGAGTTTTAGGAAACGGATTACATCCTTAAAGTTAATCAGAACCTCATTTTTCTTGTAGAAATCACACTTGCCTTGAAATTCGAAAACTTTTTGATTTTCAATTTCAGAATTGAAATCGAAAATATTTTCTCAAAACTTTTCTATACAGACTCTACCGATGTGTGTCCTACATTTCCTTGAAGGAAGAAGTTCAAACTTTCTCTATCTACAAACGCTAAGGTGCGGTTTTTGTTCATAGCCCACACAGCATCCCTTCCACTATCCCCTGAGAAATAATACAAAAATTTAACATTTTTCCTTTTCTTTTTGTGTCCTTCCAGACGTGACAAACATCCCAACGGAGAAGGTAATAGCCGAAGCTGGTAAGAATGTCACTATAACGTGTCCTGGTGTAACAGAGCACTCCCTGGTGGATACGCTAACGTGGAAAACAGCAACAACAACCATTGCACAATTTGCCAATCGGATACCGCTGTTACACAGCCCTAGGGTAAGTCAAAAATTCACCTACACACCATTACCATCACCACCACCATTACCATCAGCACCAGCACCAGCACCAGTGTCAGTGTCACCAGAAACAAATGGCAAAAACTTGAGTTGTAATTTTATTTAAGAACTCATGATCCGAATCCCTGTCGTTACAATTCTCCAGGCACCACCAGTACCACCCCCACCCCCACTTGGGTTATCTCAGCTCCACCGAAAAATTTGTCTACTCCACACCTTGTGCAGCAGCGTCACCAATGTGATGCTCAGTATGCAGGATATTCCTTTCGTCTGCAGGCAGACACAGTGGTGGTAGGTGCTTTCGATGGAAGTCTTTGTTGGCAAATATACAACTTGTCCGATGGCATTTGCATATCAGGACATTGCATTCAATATTTTGCTCATTTTATAGTCAATTTGATAAGCCAACATAAGCAATACTCAGCTTTGCCAACGGCAGTAGACAGCCAGAGGAGATGTGAGGCCGGCGATAAGGTAAAGAAGGATGTTAGGTGTCACGTTGGACATAACTGAATTTTTAGGAGGAAACATTTGGAAATTGCAATTGCATTTGTGCAGAAAATATATTCGTATTCGGTTCAGTGACTCGAAATCAGGTTACTATTTCGGGTTTTATGCAACAGACGACCTCAATAGAAAAGCTGATTGCTACTTGCGGAAGGTGCCGAACTAATTAGACGTCCGGGCTGGAGAAGGTGTGATTTATAGTGTCCTCGTAGTATGGGATCCAGTTGTCGATCTTAGATGCTTGAATTCTATGAATCTATCTGAAGTGCATATTGCTTGAAGGGTCGTCGACAGCTGACAATATCTGCTACGATGTAACTTGGTAAGCAGTACGCAGATGCTATCGTTGATGAGATGCTTAAACTATGAGTCGTCAGCTCCCATGGCGACGAGTCCGGTTTGTTATCGCAGTAAAATGCAGTGCCAAGTGAACATCTCAGAAGTTGGCTGAAGTTAGAATGCTGTCGGTATCTAAATAAAAACACACTTAGATTAAAAATAGGGCTGTTGTGACACCATAGGATCTTTAACTAATCCAAGTTCCCAAAAGACTAACTGATCCAGCCAGAGCTTTTAATAAAGTAGAAGATGCTTTTGCCAATATCATCGAATGGAAGTATCAGTTTTTGGCATCAGAGCTATGTATAGCTTATGCGACTAAAGCGACCACTGCCATGTGGGCCTCTCGCAACATGTATGGCAAAACCTGGGATCTGTTCCCAAAAGTCATATTCTGGTTACATACCACTGTGGTCAGACACATCCTTACATTCGCCCCCATTGTCTGGTGGACAAAAATTAAGGAGCTCACAAACATCAACAAACTCAACAAACTTCAAAGATTAGCTTGCCACAGAATTACAGGAATTACTATGCATACCTGTACCAATATAGCCATACAAGCTATAATCGGAGTCACTCGGCTACATATATTCATCAATAAAGTGTCAATTCGCAGTGCATCTAGTCTTCGAAAGTCGGGTGTTAATAATACATGGGATCACGTGGATTCCATGGATTTATTAACCGACTTCCCTGAACTAGATATGCTCAACACGGTTTCAGACTTTACGCATAAATCACTCTACTTCGATAGAAGGTTTGAGATTGCGATCCTAAGCAGTGATGCATGAAACAATGGCGAACCGCTGCTTGATCCAAGAGGAATGGTAGTATACCGACGGATCAAAAATGGAATCAAGAGTTGGCGCCGGAGCTTACGCACCCAATTTAAAAATTTCGAATCCACTTGGAAGGAGTTCCAGTGTTTTCCAGACCGAACTTTTAGCTGTTTAGACTTGCGCTCGTATAAACTAGCGTTGCAGCAGCAGACCACATTGCGATCAGTCGCCGCTTTAGAAATTGTCTCCTAGACGTCCGAAACAGACGTGGAGCTGACGTCGGACTAGAACGAGATCACCATCTTATGGTAGCTCATTTACGCCTTCGTACTGCATCCGTCAACAGCAACCGCTCAAACCTACTTGACATCACAAGGTTTAATATCGACAGGCTCAAGGTTCCCCAAGTGCGCCAACAGTTCAGGGACCATCTTGCCTTAGAAGCAGAAGCAATCTGCAGCATACTGGAAGGGAATATGGATGACCACTGGAGTGCTGTGAAAAATGCTGCGGCACGCACGTATGTCGATAAAAAGCAGAAAAACCACCGCACATGGCTTTCTACAGACACCTGGAGACGGATCGATGAGCGTACAGCAATCAAGGCTCAGATTGCAGCAGCCTCAGCAGTAGAGAGAACCGAGCTTGAAGCCCAATACCGTGCGAAGAAGAAAGAAGTTCAGCGTAGTGTGAGACGTGACAAACGTCAATATGTCAACTCACTGGCCTCAAGGGCTGAAGAAGCAGCGAGTAGGTACGACAGTAGGACTGTTTACAATATCACTAAGGAGCTCATTGGTGATCGAAACTCCAAACAACATCCAGTGAAGAGTCTAGACGGTAACCTTCTGATTCCGGATGAGGATCAGCTCACTAAATGGAAAGAACATTTTGCTACAGTGCTAAATCACTTAGACGATGGCGGTATGATCTTGAATTCGAATGAGCAGTTCGAAGCAACAAATTCCCGAATTCGCACCGTACCTCCCAGTAAAACTGAAATAACAGCAACAATCAAGTCCCTCAAGAAGAACAAAGCGGTGGGTATTGATGGCATCCCTGCCGAGCTATCTCAAGCGGCGCCAAATACATCGGCAGATTTGCTGCATCCGCTCATATGGAGAGCTTGGGATAGTGAACAATATCCACAGGAGTGGAAAAGGGGCAGGATCATTAAGCTTCCAAAGAAGGGTAAACTGATGGAGTGCGGTAACTGGAGAGGTATATGTGTTCTTCCAGCTGTAGCCAATATAATAGCTAGAATAATTCTAGAACGAATTAAAGAACATTTAGATTCAACTCTCGATGTCGAACAGGTAGGTTTTCGCGCTGGATCCTCCTGCATCGACCACATAAACACCTTACGGATCATAATCGAACAATGCGTTGAGTATAGGTCTCCGCTACATTTAATGTTTATCAACTTCGAGAAAGCTTTCGACAGATTGAATCGAGATGCTATCTGGTTGGCCTTGCGCAGGAGAGGCCTGCCAGAAAAACTTATAGCTATTATCAAGGCTTCATACGAGGGCGGTAAGTGTCACGTCGTGCACAATGCTAAGGTGTCTGAGGATTTTGAAATCCAAAGTGGAGTACGTCAAGGGTGCATACTGTCACCACTATTGTTCTTAGTGGTTATCAGCGATGTACTCCGTGCAGCATTGACGGAAGGCAACTATGGAATTCGTTGGACTATGACATCTTACCTTAAACACCTAGATTACGCTGATGATATTTGTCTACTTTCACATCGGATAATGGATCTTCATCTGATGGCCCAAAATCTAGAAGCTGAGGCAAACAAAGTGGGGCTAAAAATAAACACAGCCAAAACAAAAGCCCTGAGCACTTCTTCTAACAACCGCGCTCAACTTTACATTGCCGGAGACAGGAAGTCGAGAAAGTTGATAACTTTCTTTATTTAGGAAGTGTGGTCTCAGCTAATCGCGGTGGCACCGAACTGGATGTGTGCAGCAGAATCGGGAAGGCTAAAGCAGCATTCGGAATGCTATCTAAAATCTGGAGAAGTAATGTTATCAGTTTAAGAACCAAGCTGCGCCTGTTCCGCTTCAACGTAGAATCAGTGCTACTTTATGGGTGCAGTACTTGGAAGGTGGACACCATTAACACACGCAAGCTGCAAGTCTTTGTAAACAAATGCTTAAGAATCATCTTGAGGATTGTTTGGCCGAACCGCATCTCTAACGAACAACTTTATCTGAGAACGGGTCAAGAACATATAAGCATTACTATACGAAGAAGAAAGTGGCAATGGATTGGACACACCCTACGGTGCGAAGGCAACTCCATTGCGACATACGCCATGCAGTGGAATCCACTCATCCAGGCAGGCAGAATAGCGGGACGCCATAGGCAAACGTGGCGCAGAACAGTTGAGGAGGAATCGAGCTCTTTAGGAATGAGTTGGAGGCAGCTCAAACGCGTTGCAGAACTTCGAACACGATGGCGCGCAGGCGTGGTTGACGCCCTATGCCCCCCGAGGGGTTAAAGGATATAAGTAATAAGTAAGTAGTATAAACTAGCACTCAGGCGTCAAAGATGCCGCTGTCTATGTACTCACTGACAGTCAAGCGGTGCTTATAGCACTGATATCCCACTTAATCAGTTAAAAATCAGTTCTAAGCTGCTTTGACAGTTTACAAAACTTGGCCCAATACAATAAAAAATTGTGGTGGGTTCGGGTCATGTAGGTGTCAGCGGCAACGAAACTGCAGATCTGCTAGCCAGAAAAAGCTTCTCTGAGTTATTCATTGGACCTGTACCATTTTGCGGAATATCTGATCCTGCTTTTAAGTATACCCTAAATAGTTGGGAACGCAATATATGCATTTCTCACTGGAATAAGACCCAAGGTCTCAGACAAGCTAAAAGAGCTGTCCAATCCTTCCAAAAATAGACAGTTGATGTCTTTAAATGCAGCAGAAACGGTATAAGGATAAGGTCATTCCTTTTTGGAATACCACCCCAAAAAAATGTAAATCTCGTAGTATAACTCTTGCTGCCTCTGCCTAGAAGATGACGAAACCACAGAACACATACTATGTGAGTGTGCAGCTCTGTGTACAACTAAGTAAGAAGAGCTTTTTCCTTAAAGAAATCATATCTCATACAGACTTAAGGAACTCCTTCGCAGCAATAATTTTCGCTTTTATAAGGAGAGTAAAAAACCTGCTGTCCTAATACAGGGTGTCCGCCGGGAAGGTATACTACTTTGTTTGTTTATAATTTTTGATTAAATGAAAGAGAATGGATCTTATATTGATAAATGTTTTATTTAATGTCGGCAATTATGTATGGAATACAATATCAGGTAAATGTCCGCCTCTGCTAGTCTCACAAATGCGAGCCCTTTTGAGCACATTTTTCATTACATTCTCACACATTTCACGCGGTATTTCATTAATTTCATCACGAATATTTTGTTAGAGTTGCTCAAGCGTTTCTGGTTAGTTTGCATAAACCTTGCTTTTTAGATATCCCCACAAAAAGAAGTCAGGAGCAGTCAAATCAGGCGACCGTGGAGGCCAATCAACATCACCATTTTTTGAAATAACTTGTTGTGGAAAGAGGTCTCGCAGTAATTCCATTGTAATCCTGGCTGTATGCGATGTGGCACCGTCTTGTTGATACCACATGTTAATCAAGCCCAAAGCATGCAGTTGTGGCGTTAAAAAGTTTTCAATCATATCACGATATCGCTCCCCATTCACAGTTACCGTTACGCCGTTTTCATTTTCAAAGAAGTAAGGTCCAATGATTCCTCCTGACCAAATTGCACACCAGACTGTTACTTGGGCTTGGGCCTATCACCTACAGACCCTCTTTCTTCGAAATCATTCATTACACGATAAATAGTGCGTTTTGTTGGCACGTTGTTTCTCCCAAAAATTTCACGTAACATTCTCATCGTCACAGTAATCGATGATTGATTTTGATAAAATGTTTTAACGATTAAAACACGTTGGTTTATTGAATATTTTTCCATAATAAATTTGCCACGTGTCTACTTTACGACTGCCAAATATGAACTGTCAAGACTAATGTTTACCAAAATGGCGGCAAAACAAAGTAGTATACGTTCTCGGCGGACACCCTGTAGATGGCCCCTGGCACAATAGACCTTTCTGTTTGCACTGCCTATGCGCCATATGGGCGTGGCCATAAACTAGTTAAAAAAAAAACCACAGGCCTCCAATATATATTTTCGCAAGCTACCGAAGAATAAGAATTAGAAAATTCTTATATCTGACACCAATGCCGTCTTTAAGGACTCAGTGTTAGAGTATCTTTTACGCAAACCATATCATCTAATACCGTCCACAGCTTGTAGTCCAGTGGATTCGAATCAGGACTTGTAGGCGGCAAGTCTTTAAGTCCATATAAAGTCTAACACATTATTTTGAAGCCATAGTTGGACAGTTTTTGTTATTTGCGCCAGCGTGGAGTCTTGCTGAAGGGTCCAATACTGATTCTGAAACAAAGTGCGTTTAAATGGACCGACGATCTGTTTCAGAACGATTTGTTGGTACACGTCAGCTCATGTTTCCACCCCCTTTTTACAAAAACGGAGAACTGTTACCCCGTCGTAGAATACGCGTCACCAAACCATGACGACATGACGGATGATGACATTTTTCGACCCGTGGAAGCAGTTGTGAGCTGACCAACTAACCACGCATAAATCTTGCCATTTTGCATATTGAGCTTTTCCTAGATGGTAAATTGTTTTCATCTGTAAATAGAATTTTTCTGTGAAGGTGATTCGCGAATTTCAACAGAAGTCGCTTTGATATTTCCGCTCTATTCCGTTTGAGATATGCCGTGAGCAGCTGTCCTGTAGAACGTTTGTAGGCACCAAGACCTAAGTCTTTGTTGATAATACAACTTATTGAATTTTGATGAATCCCCATCTTGCGAGCCATGATTTTTTGCTTTCTTAGGGGATTTATTCTTATTCAACCCTTGACAGCATTGACGGCCTCTACTATTCGTACCGATCGCAGTCGCCAAGAACGTATCCTCAGTCCCTTCAAATAAATTAATGCACCGACGAACGAAATCGACTGATACTAAGTTTGGCGCAAAATAGTCCAGTTATTTATGCTAGGGACAGATCGACAGATAGAATTGAAAAGCCCACTTCTTAAAGTCTTCTAATATATAATCGTAATATTATTTTTCATTATTATCCCGAAATCGAAATATAGTATGTGACGAAAGAATGATACGTAGGTGCAAGTTAAAATGTCAAATTAATACACTAAGACTGTTTTGTGTGAGTAACTCTGCATAAGTCTTTCAACAGAAGTACCTAAGCTATAACCCAATTTTCCGCTTTGCAATTCCTTCGCATTCTATTCGAAAGAGACCCTTTGCGGTGTACATAGTAAATATATTTTTAGACTTTAGCTTCTAATCCAATTATAGGGTCAGAAAAAGAATTATAATATTTTCCTGTCCCACGCATTTCTCATCGTTTACAGCAAAGAAACCTGATGTTTTCCTTAGAAGATATTTTCCCATAAAGGACTCTAGGAAAATAAATTCTTCAGTACTTGCTGGTCTTTTGTAAGTCTTATCCTTATGGCATTCGTTATTTCTTTAAATTTTGGGCACAGCTTAGCAGAAAATAACCAACAATGTGGTTATCCCACAAACTTAATCCGATTTTCATGTTCCGACTTTAGACAGCACAAACAGCCGCCATCACTGCCATCACCGCCTCCTCCAACGACGACCACCGTTGAAAAGAAAATCTCTTCAGAAGGACAATCCAACATACCTTGGCATAGCTTCAGTCCTACTTCCGTTGCCATGGCTGTGGAAAAAAATTCCATTTTCCATTCAGATATCCATCAGCAACAAATCTCCACATTAAGCGATTCCTTTGTCGGGAAATAACCTAACTCTCGCCGCCCAACCACCCACCATATCATCACCGTTAAATAGCAAACAAAAAAAATCCACTTACCCACCATCCATCCGCAACCCCATTCCAATTCATCCGCAATAGCCAATAGCAACAATAACAACTACGAGCTGAAAAAAAATTTCCTAAATAAATTCCAAATTGTCGCAATAAATAAATTAATTGCTTTAACACGTGACTGAACTTCAAAGCCGTTTCCTGTGGAGTGGAGGGAGGCAGGGAGGTCCTGTGAAGGAGAAAAGTATTGTTTGCCTTTTCAGTGTCACATTTAATATGATCATTCAGCCGAATAAGGAGAATCTATCTCGTCGGTATGTGTGTGTGCCAAGGTTGGTTTTATCTAGAAGCCAACAAAGTTGGACTGTTCGAAGCGGTTTCGAGGACGAAATCCTTCAAATAAAAAAAAAAATAAAATAAAAAAAATATCTACCAACGCACAAAAGAAGTTCCGACGAAAAAAAGGTAAATTATTTGTTTTCTGTGCGCTTCCGTCTTAGTGTTCCATATTTTTTTTTTTTTATTTTTCTTCCCCTTGACTGCGAAGGATGCTGACAAAGCGCATTATGGTTTCTTGAAGTTTGCCGGTTGACATGGTAATAAGCTATGGTGTACCTTTTCGGGCCTTTTGATGTTTCTTATGCTCAGCGCGTACGTGTGTTTCGATATTAGTTAATTAAGCCTATAAGGCCTTTAAAGTCAGGCGGTAATATTTTATATTTCAGGAGGTATACATCAGACTAAGACCAAATTCTCTTAGCTTAAACGATAATGACGGGTTGTTTGTTTGTTGTTGTTTAAAAGACTTTACGATGGCGTAAAACCACTTAAAGGGACCTATTTGCTTATCGTAGAAATTCTTTCGATTTTTAAGAAAAAAAAAAAAAACTGTTCGTTTTTCTTTCACTGAAAATCAATGGGTTTTGTTGAAAAATTCTTCTCGGGGCGGCGAGACGCTTAATGGACGCTCTGCCAGCAATTACTTGATAAAAGTTAGACAATGTCCCAGGGCCACATTGCAAATTCTTAGAAAATTCTTGCTTTCGACTTGAAAATTATTTACTAAAAATATCTTAATAAGCATTTCTTTGTGTTTTGTTTACTTGGCCGGCTCTATTTACTTTCGTTCTATGGGCAAATTTGAAATAAAAGAAAAACACTTTTCCAAGAACAATATTTGCTAATAATTGATGTAGGGTATTTTTTATTGTAGGGCGGCAAACAAGAGGAAGTGCAAAAACTGAGGCAGACTTGTCTGTAATTTACTCCTCCAATTTCTACTGGAAATATGGGCAACTTAGCCGAAGATGGAGATTCTAGTCTCCATAGGATGTAACGTCAAATTCAATGAGAGAGGAAACTGACACTACTCTCTGAAACGCGTAGTTTAAAAGCTCATGAAAGTATTAAGGCCCAGGCCAATAGAATCCGTTGATCCGTTGCTCCGTCGTTCCGTTGAAGGTTGCCGTTGAAGTTGACGTATTGCCGGAGAAAACAGTCCCATAGAATCCGTCGCATACGTTAAGCCTGTTTCATTTAGTTGTGCGAAAACTACCAAATAATTATAAAAAAGAAATTAGTATGGGCGACGAATTTTTTCCAGCGATTATTTTCATACTGCTTTCATCAGAAGCATTTGAGTACACGAAAATAATCATGGGTAATAGTCGCCGGTTTTGGGTTCGTCGATTGTACGTGGGCCGATATCTTCATGGATTTTTTAATCTCAACTTTGACCAGCTATATATGGTAAACTGGGGCACATTCGGCACAAAAAATGCAAAGCTTGGTATTACTGAAATTAGTCAACATATTTAGAAACTTGAAACGCTATTTGAAACGTTGTTATTTTATCTTTGAAATAAATTACACATTTTTTCCGTAGCACTTATAAAACCCTTCGTTTTCTTTAATTAAAAAAAAAGTCGTTTCGGCGAATGTGCCCCATTACGGGCTACATTCGTCAATTCCCGGGGCACCTTCGGCTTAGAAGCTTTCTTGATCTAAAAACAAGAATCAACGTTATTTAAATTTTTATTTATTTTTTTTTTTAAAGAACAAAACTTATAAAAAAACGTAACAAAACCATTCAAAACAATAATAAAAAAAGAATTGCAATTCATAAAAATAAAAGTTAAATAAATAAAAGGGAAAAAAACGGCAATTCATAAAAATAAAAGATCGTAGGTTCAAGCACGGAATTATTTAACGTAGGTAATTATTTAGTTTAATATTACAACAATATTTTCTCCGGTATCGAGATGTAGATGCCGGGTTCGTAGGATTAGGTAATTTCAATTTTATTTCACTTTTCAGTGTTACAGAAATGAGGGGTTTTAAAAATACCCAAGTTGAAGTATTAGGTCTTCGAAGAAAGCTTATATTGTCTCTTCTTCAACATAATAAGCTTGTTTTTTTTTTAATTACCTCTTAACTTACAAGAACGTATTCTCTCCCACTTCGAAAGAATAGTCAGTCAAAATATTTTTAGAAACTTCAGATTTTTCTTCTCAGAAGTTTATCTTCCACAAATGCACCATTTGATTGATCTAAATAACCATCGTTTTCACCTTCGTCAGATGATGCAGCTATTACACATTGAATGACCTAAACGTTTAAATCATTTTCTGTTACCAATTCCAATGCAAATACTTCTTCTTGAAGTACCTGCGAATCAAGGGGATAAATTCCAGTTGTTCTAAACCCGCCCTGGATACGTCAGGTTGTAGAGTGATCGCCTATGCTGATGACATTGCTATTGCTGCCTCCGATAAACACCCGGACACTCTCAGGGAAATCCTCCAATATGCTCTCCTTCGGCTCACCAAATGGGCCTCCAAATGTGGACTGGGGGTTAACCCCCATAAAACGGAACTCGTTCTCTTCCCGAGGAAATATAAAGTTCCCCTCATAGACTCTCCTGTGATAAATGGCACCAGTCTCACCTTCTCTGAAAACGCAAAATATCTGGGTCTTATTTTAGATAGGAAATTGAACTGGAAGGCCAATCTATTAGAACGCGTTAAGAAAGCCAATGTAGCGTTTACCAGGCGGAAATCATGGCGATTAAGGAAGCCCTGTCCTGGCTAAAATGTAATGTATTATCTTTCAGGGATATTTGCATTTTCACTGACAGCCAAGCGGCAATCAAGTCCCTGGAATCGTTCTCCTTCACTGAAAAAGGCCGCCTTAAACTGTCGTTAATCTCTTATGGAGATGACAGAGCAGTTCAACATTCACCTATGCTGGGTGCCGGGCCACAGGGACATTCCAGGAAACTGCAGGGCTCACGACCTCGCCAGACAGGATACCACTCTAAGGATTCTGGATGACAGGTAAGTCCTGGGTATGCCCCTACATGTAAGTATTTACTAAAGCTGAACGCTATTAGCAAGACCAACCTCAGATGGGGAAACGGCTCAACGTGCCACATTTCGAGACAGATCTGGCCTAAGCTGGATCAAAACCATAGTGCCGATCTGATCAACTTAAAGCGTACACAAATCAGCTGCATTGTCGGTATTCTCACTGGACACTGTCTTATAGGCCAACACGCCAAAAGACTTGGTCTCTTCTCCAACGATTTCTGCAGAAGCTGTAGGGACGAGGAGGAAGAGGAAACCATCCTTCACCTCCTATGCACATGTCCAGCCCAGTCGCATAAAAGAATGTTCCATCTAGGGTCCCCCTTCCTTGACGACCTCAGCGATCTAGTGTCCTTGGACGTCATGAGCATCCATCGCTTTGTCAAAACCTCCGGTTGGTTTTGTTAGTCCATGAGTGGCATAATGGTTTGATCCATGGTATCACAAAGGACCTTCAGTGGTCTAAGTGTGTCTGCACTTTCGTGTGGACAGCCAACCTAACCTAACCTAACCTAAACCCGCCACATATACAATATTTTGCGATGAAAATGACTTAACGGCAGATTAGTCAGTTTGGGCCAATCATAAATAGTTATTTGTTTCCCTTTATTGACACACAAGCTGGTTGTACCCGCTTCGCTGGGTCCTTAAATGTGCGATTTCAAGTACACTTCTTTAGAGCATACTCCGTTTTGTCATTTAAATAGTTCACCCGCTAATCCTTTATGAGGGTCGCGAGGCTAGGATAATTAGGTGCACTCTCTATCATTTTTGAACTTCCGCCGACGACTTCAACTCATCTGGAGAAATCCCTAGACGGCTCCAAGAGAGATGTCGGGCTTGATCCAACCATCTATTTATAAGCATACCGATGGGTCGCTAACTTGATAGTGCGGCAATCATGACACGTCTTGGAAACCAGCTGGGGACACGTTCTGCGCGACGAAACCGTCAAAACATAAATCCTTCCGTTCGAAAAAGTAGCTGCTCTACATTGAGTGCCTCGCGTACTCTGGTGTTACGCAACACCGCGAAAGAACCTCTTTCAGCAGCTTGTATCCACGACTGTAGGTGAGAGTTGGAACATATACCAAGTTAAAAACCGATAATTAGGTTTGAACACTAAAGGTAAGTTCGGCTTTCCTTATAACAGATTGACCAAACTCTCTCAAAATTGATCCAACTTGACCATTTCTACAGAATAACTCGACATTGCTTTTTCCATCACTCGTGAATAAGACCCCGAGATACTTAAACGTATCAAGCTCCTTCATTGAGACTCTACAAACATGCAGAGTGTACTGAATAGGCGTTCTGGAAACAATCAATACTTCCGACAAACGACCAAGGATGACCAAATCATCCCCAAAGAGAGGATGACTAATCCTTAAGTCCCCCACTTTGCAACATTCTCAGCCACAGTTGCACTGCAGCATCCAGTCCATATATGCAATGAAGAGGCGAGGTGACGAAAGGCACCCTTGGCAGAGTCCAACCCCCACAGTGAAGGGTATTGATTTACCGCCATTTACCGAACACAGCTTCTATAGTTTGTATATAAATATTGCGTCGCCCTTAATAAGGAACTCCAGAGTTTGCCTCGAGGAACCCTAACACATGCTTTCGCTAAATGCACAAAACAGGTGTATACAAGTTCAGCATACTCCCAGGTCTTTTCAAGAACCATTCTAAGAGTGAATAACTGGTCGGTTGTGCTTCTACCGGGTCGAAAACCGAAACCATTGCTCATCCGCCAAATTACCTGAAGTATTTGTCGAAAAACACCTTCTAAAAGGTAGGAAAATAAACTTGAAGTATGAGTATTCAACTTACAATATACTGCCTACGCCACCCTGTTAATAATTTATTTTAAATCTATTAAAACATTCTAAACTGTGGACAAATCCAATGGTCAACAACATCTCATCTAATTAAATGGAAAAATATTGCAATTTTTCTCTGCACATGCATATGTATTATATGTACATATGGTCGCGTATATTGCCAAATATCTTAATTGCAAGACGGTTTGACATATCTTCTTCTTCTTCCTTTTATCAGCGAGGCTATGATCCGAAAACAAGGGATCACAACCCTCCCACTTCACCGCATTTCTACTGATCCGCATGTGGGGTTCGCCTGACGGTTTGACATATCTCAATTAATAAAATTTAAAATGTCTTAGATTTGACATTGGCACTGATAATAATTTTTTTCCATGTTTACTCCAGAAGAGATCACACACAAAAGTTCAAAACAGCGCGCCAATATACTCACATACACACACTATTGCAGCGATAGCCTCTGCTGCATGGCTGCTGGCAGTGGTCTCCGTTAAAGGAAATATAGCTCAAATGAATCTTAGACGAATTTACTAAAAACTATTTCCTTTCAGGACCGTGTGAATTTAATTTTAACCCCCTTTCTGCCACTTAGAACTCGAATGCTCAGTTCCTGTAAGTGGTAGAGCAATTTTTAATACAATCTTCCCCGGGAAATGCAGATCATAAAAGTGAAAACCGCATCCAAATCCCTTCAGTGGTTCCCGAGATTATCGCAGTCATTCACGTTTTGGTGACTCCCTTTTATACGATGTAGTTGTTTGATGAACACGAATATGCATGCACTCCACTGGTGGGCTATTGATTGCAATGACCCACGCATATCTGTGATATCTTTATATCTCAAATAATTATATTTTTGCTTATTATTTCTGTCGTAAGAATCATAGAATAATGATTTATACCTCAATCTCTTCAGTAGGAAATGTACCTACTAATCGAGGAATTAAGTCATATTCAAATCAGTTCAGCCATTTCGTAGTCATATGTGTGTAAAGCATAGAAACATTATTTTTGTCAGTAAAAAAAACATATAAAATGGGTTTAAGAGCCCAATAACGGATTCAGGATACTAAAATGTATCCTAAGTTATTCCCCTTCTTACGACAAATCGATTGATATATATATTGTTGAGGTACCGTTACGTACTTACTCCCTATTCGCGGACAAACAGAAAAAATGCGTTCTTTTTTATAGATGTAGAGAAGAGATAAGAAATCATTGGAAGATGTTCGGCAGAATTCCTTGAAAGGGCCAAATATTGCAACGTCAAGCGGCTGAAGGCGGTGTGAGGTATGAGATGGAAAAGAAAGCAATATAATACCATTATCAGTGAAAAAATTAGACCACTAATATGAAGCTAAAATAAAGTTGAAGAAAGAATGGATCCCTGAGGTACTCCACCATTAATAGCAATTGATCTGCTCTGAAGAAAATTTTCCATCCACCCGCAGAGTTGTCGTGGTACTCGATGAGAAGCTTGTTTGCTTAGTAGAGCCCTATACCAAACTCAACCAAATACTTTTCACATGTCTATTGCAACCGCTCTTGATTCTTCCTGTTGTTCAATAGCCGAGGTTCATAGATGGGTTAGTAACTCAGCAGGTATCCTGTTGAACGACATCTACTAAAACCACAGTCCATAGTCCATGACCTTCTACATATTTGATTCTATCAGCGTTTATGGCCTTTTACAAAAATAGCAGGATAATGGGGCGGTTATTTTGTAGCAACTTCTTTCCTTTTTTTTCGATTGGTTGGATGTAGACTGTTTTCCAGCACACTGGGAAAGTTTCCTGTAAGTAGGATAAAGAGAAAAGTTTGCAAAGAATCGGTGCTAGTTCCGGTGCACAGTTTTTGCGGACTATTGCTGGTAGGTATTCCGTCTGGCTCAGTGGTTTTTTTGCAGTCCAGGTTTTCAAGGATGCGCTGAGTCCAACTGGGCTTAAACTTCATCTCAGACATCGATGCCTGTAGAGCCGGTATAACTGGCGGGTGTACTTGCACCAGATCTAGTGTCAAATTGCCTGAAAACATGTTTGCAAGATGCTTAGCTTTTTCTTTGGGTGATGTGGCTAGTGATCCGTCCTCTTTTACTAAAGGGCTTTTTTATTTTTGTAATTGATATTTTCATTACGTTTTCCCTTCATTGTCTCTATCATTACATTGCATCTGTTTCGCAAGTTCACGTTTGATCGTCACTGTATATGAGCGAGCTCGGTTTTTTTAAGGCGACAGCTTGCTCAAAATTTCAGTGAATCATGATATTGCTAGGGGCAAATGTCTTAGTAGAATGAGAAATATTTAGCTCCATTCCGAGAAAAATTGCTGCAGTGACGGCTGCTGCACATTCCTTAACATCGGCTCTTTTAAAACATTTGTCTGCCAATGCAAAACTTGCATAAAAATCTCGTAGCTCAGCCCAGTTATACAACTTGTAACTCCAAATCATTCGACTGTGGTCATGTTGCCCTATTATTGAGGTAGGTAGCAAATAATACCTAAATAAATATTTGGCGCAACAGCTCTTCAAGTGCCAGGGCCTAGCTTCCCGCAACCACTCATGTTGTGTTAGTTGTATTTTTCACACAAATGGAAGGGAATTTAGTGCCGCATCCGAAGGGCAATTTGTTTTGAGAAACTTTTTCGAGACAACAATACTCTCGCATGTTTGTCAGACGCTCGCGAGAGGTGGGACCGTGAAAAACTTCTTGGTGTTTTCTGGAATTCGAACTTGGAACCTCACGCGCAGTGATCCGACACACTAACCATTTACCCCACGGCGCCCATAACAAGGTAGCAGGTGCTGTGCCGATATATTGGCATGGTTCGAGTTTCCTAAAGGTGCATCTATATTATGATATACATATTGTCTGAGTCTGTGGAACAAGTACATTTTCGAAATCAGTTAGATTATTTGAAATACGTCGGGTGCGGTCTGGAGTCATTGGTTCGATTTGAATATTTCAGCCAATTTGTGTTGTGGACGTTGAAGTATCCCAGAATAATGATTTCAGCTGTTGGGTGGTGATCCAATGATATCAGTCGACTTTTTGGGAAAGATGTTGCAATAATCCTGTTGGTTGGTCATCATCTGTAAACAAGTAAATGCAGCACACAAACTTGGTGCAACCAGATGTGGTAAGTTTTATCCATAAAACATCGAGAGAATCTAGCTCGCTTAATACCTCTCCCTAACAAGCTGAGCAAATAAACCTAGACCACTTTAAACCAAAACCAAGAGTGCAATTCTTAGCCGGGGTAACGAATGTTGAATCACTTGCAGAGTTAATTTGGGTCTCGGTTAAAACTAACAAGTGCGGTTTGTTTCCCTGGAAGTACTGAGGGATGTGTGTCCCTCACACGTTCCTGTAATTGAATCTTAAGCTTGAATGTTACGAAATTCCTTTATGAGCACGTTATATTTTTTTGTGCCCACAGTCTGTCCGTATCCAAGTCCACGCATTTGATGTACGTATTATAGATGCAATATTGCATGTTGCACCCCCTGGGGTCCGAATTGCAGAGGAATTTACTTCTGGAATATTTTATCCAAGGAAGTGACATCATGACTTATTTCATGTCCCACTCTGGTTGCACCTGTCCATCTGCCCAGCTCCGGAACGTAATTGTCTATATCAAGATGTGGTGGTATCTCACCGGGCAACAAGGTGGATCCCCATCTACCGTCTTGAAAAGCGTCATTAAAAGAAAAACTAATAGTGGTATGACGTCCTTCTTAAGCGACGATCATGATATAATAAGGACAAGAGAAAATAAAATGCTTCGGATCAATCCATTACAGGACGAAGCTACGAACTAGCAGAAAACGGCATGTTAATGTCACATCTATACAAGACATCAAATGAAAATGTATCAGAGCAAAAGAAATTCGTCAGCGATACAAGCTATTCTTTAAATCTGGCAAATAGAACTGTGTCGGTTACAAGAGTGACAGATGGACTAGTTACCGATAGGGTAGGCCATATCTGATTATGATATCGGCTTACGCACTTCAAATTGAATGTGACTATCTGACAAAAATGACCTTAGGGAGAATCTCAACTATTTCTCCTCGGCTCGCCAATATGCGGCGATCGCAATGATTGCATTGCAAAAAGCAATCGCCAATATGAAAATAAAGTTTAAAATGAATTCTATCAAACACTGTCCATGGTGGCTATGTATATTGGACAAGGTATGCTTGCTACTTCCTTGTTACTTAAGGGCTGCCTTGCCATACACTGCTCTGCACGTTTTCTCATATCACTCGATGCTGGATCTAGGGCTCATCTCCTTCTTCTCCTGCCGCAGCCACAATTCGTGCATAATCAAAACAGTGTTTGATGCGCTTCCATTTCACTGTAGATAGCCATTTCTATTTTTTGCAGCATTCTATTGTTCATCCATCGTTTCGTAGATAATTTTTTTTTTGTTATCCTTGTGATTGATTGATAAAACACTGAGGGTCTCCTGTCAGGTATTCTCTGCCACAATACGTATATGTGAGCGCGTTTAACCTGAATCTGGTTAATCTATATGTAACATACATATATTGATACTATAAAAGTTCAGATTCACGATGGATACGTTTTGGAGAGAACTTCAAGTACAACTTTGATTGAGTTGGGACCTAAGCTCGTCTTGGAGTGATCATCAGCCCTGTCTACGTAAACGGAAAATGAAGGAAAATATTTAGTGATCGACTGTTGGAACTATTAAGTAGCGTAAGCCTAATCAGCAGAGTTTGAATATAGAAACTATGGTGAATGGAACATGTAAGATTTTAGTACTCCTTGAATCCATCCAAAAGGGTCTTCTCAATGGAGCAAGGTATCGCTTTAATATGCGGGGGAAGTGAAAAGTATTTCTAAACTTGCCATTCGTCATACATTAATGTTGAGATAGGAACTTACATTTTGCTTCCTTTAAGTCTCGATATAAATATTGTTAACGTTTGCTCTATCTGCACTCAAATAAAACGACAGCTGTTGAAACTAGGTGCCCATGTAAGGTAGAGCTTCTAAATTCTACTGGCTACTATAAAGCCAATAAATACTCACCGGTAAAGCAATATCTTTGTATAAATCGAATTCAGGGAATACTACCTAATTATTCACTTCGACACCACTGACACCATATCATTGTCTGCAATAGCCCCATATGCAAACATACATGCGAACCAGACTCAAGCTTCCTAGCCCTACACAGGTTCTGTTTTAAAATAATCTTCTAGTACAATAAAACTGTTTTCATGTTGACCGGTCATTTATAACAATACTTCGTTTGCTGAATTCGACAGGACGAATAAAACTACCCCAAAGAGCGATATAAGATACGATATAGAGAAGTGTCTGATTGGACTATGTATTTCAATCCTTCTTCATTGGGTATTTCAATAAACTTTTGCTTCCGCATACACACCGCTGCGCTGCTCCAATGCATAGATCATTCGGAAATGAAATTCCAAAACACTTTTTAATGAAATTTATTCGAACATCCATTCTGAATGTATGCATCGGATCAGATAATCGAATCAATAAATCCCTGCACATATTCAATACTTCATAGACGAGCAAGGAGTATCGGTTGCAATTGCAAGGAGCAAACATAACATTTCAGGGATGACACTTTCCGTATGTAAATAAATATCCTAACGTCAGTCTCATATATAAGAAGGAGGACTGCATAAGCCAGAACTTTCCTTTCCGAGAGTCTACACGTGTGTGTTTATGTGCATGCTGTATGGCAAAGGGTAACTTTTAATGAGTTCAGTGAAAGCATGTGTTAATGAAGTTTCACAACGCAAAGGATTTAAGCATTAAAGCTACGAGTGTATGCATAAGTATAAAACTAAATTTAAACTTGAACTGATGACATGCTCCAGTTTCGCTACATCAAACAACTCTACTCTGCTTCGGCACTGCCTTACATGGCGGCGATAGCACCCCATTAAAGTGGTTTAGTGTTAGAAAGTGTAAATTTGCATTTTATTAAATGCGATTTTCCACCCCCACCCATCCCCATATACACTCTTCCGGTCTCTCTCTCTATCTACATGTATCTGCTGCGGATTAAACTCTAATTGTAGTTATGTAGCTCACGACAAGGGGTTGGAAAAAAAAACTTCTTCTGCTAGACAAATAATAAAAAAAACTAGAAATTAATTATATGAGGAAAAAGCACAGGAACTCGCGTAATAAGTGGTGTAATGATACTGTGCAGTTTGCTTTCACTTTAAATTGGTCATTAGGATTTAATTTCTTTTTTAGATTAGTTCGAAAAAACTGTCCTTTGGAAATGCTGGGTCGGAACAAGAGCTAGTAGTTAGTTACGATAACATATACTTTTGAAGTTTAATGAATACATTTACCTACTCGTATGTAGCAGATGTACATTTTTTCACTCAACATCTATTACATTTATAAAGAGGAAAAGTTCGTTTGTGTTTGTCTGTAACTTTTTCACTTAACAACTACTTATCGGATTGCGATGACATTTTTACTGACTTGTGGGGCATTGCATCTGAAATAACATAGGCTACGTATCACCAAGAGGGGAGCTCAAAAGTGACGATAAAATCAAAGTAATTCAGTGAAAAATGTAGGTATGTGGTTTGTCATATGGTTGTATCTTTGGTGTATCTTTGTAGCCTAGGTAGCAAATGACTTATAAAAACCAATTCATAGACAACACATTTTTGCATATCATATTAAGTCTAAGTCTGGAGGCGTTCTTAAAATGCAGTGGCCCGTAAAAGTGGTTAACATAATATAGGATTTTTCAATTGGATTTTCTAATAGGGTTTGTCGCTTAGCTGTCGGTTTGTTTGACATTTCAACTCATCTATACTTACCATTTAACCATGGAAAAGCACACGCTTCAACAACGTTTGGAAATTATCCAATTTTTATTTTTTACGAAAGTTTGCGTTCGGTTGTGACCTCGTACGCTTACTCCAATTTCCGGTCGTCGTGTTCGTCCAGACAAACAAATAATTGAACGTTTGGTGGAAAAATATGAGTCAACACATATACTTCATAATGTCCTCGCACCAACAAGGCCAAGAAACACAACGAGTGCCTAAAATATTGCAACTGCAGCCGTGAGTGTAAAAGAAGTTCCAAATTTGTCAATTTCCAGTCGATCTCAGGAATTGAGCATTTCTGTGACCATTTTGTGGCGAACTTTGCGCCTGCCTTCCTATAAGAACCCTAGGACCCCAGAACTGAAGCCGAACGCCCATCACCTGCGACGTAACATCAGTGATTGGGCCATAAACATGTACGAGTACGAAAATGATCTCGATTTTCATCGCAAAATCATTCTCAGCGAATAAGCCCATTTTCGGCTCAATGGCTTCGTTAATAAGCAGAATTGTCGCGTTTGGGAAAGTCAACATCCTGAAACAATTCATGAAATATAATTACGCCCACAAGAATCTGCAGTTTGGTGCGGGTTTCATGCTGGAGTGGTTATTGGGCCATACTTCTTCTTCAATTACGTTGGCAACGTAGTCACAATCAATGGACATTGCTTCCGGACCATGTTGACTGACTATTTTTTAAATAAATCGGAAGAGGATGACTTGGAGCGTACGTGGTTTCAACAACATGGTACCACATGCTCTTGACATCGGTTATCGGGAAAAAAGTACTGCCAATCATAAGCAAAGATAAAAAATAACAAAAATCTCCCCAGTTGTCTGGACGCCACCCCCTGAGAATCTCTGAAGCATAAACAACTGAGCTTCAAGAACCACTACACCAAAATCGTTCTCTCTCTCTCTATCTATCCTTTCCAATGCCCGCACTGTGTGTAACCATGTTAAAGGTATTCATAACCCTTTCGAGTGCGCGCAAATTAAAAAAAAAAAGCTGGCCAAACAATCGAGTTATTGAAATTGAAGTTTGGTGACCGTGTTACTTCCAGGAATGGACGCCTCTAAACTTCTGCCTTTTGCTCTATGTTAAGTCTATAGTCTATACCAATAAGCTGGAGACTAGACGGCCTCAGGACAAACATCCAATGCGAAATTGCTGGCATATCGACCGATTTGTGCAAAAAATGGGAAACCCCTTTACAAAACAAATTCTTGTCCTAGAGTTATAGGTGCAGATAAATTTCCCAACAACATGTACAAATTGGACTACATCCTACCACTGCCTCAGACACTGGCCCGAGCCACTCCGGAATTTTTGGCAATACTTACAAATATCGGAAGATTGCCAAAGTGGACGAGCCGAGAGGTGACATAAGAAGCGTCATCATTGTCATCAATGAAGAGTCCCTGGGCCCCTTGGCATCTTCAAAAGGAGTGATTAATTACGGCTTCAGCTCTATCACTCTAAAAGTCTATAAATGCGATGAGAAAGAGCCCGAGAGAGTCCCTACCAAACTGGACGTTTTTTCGGAACCAGTCGCGAGTTTCTCTCCTTCCGAGCCCATTCCCTCGCTCCCTTCGGAGCCCATTCCCTCCGACACTGTCTAATCGGCCAACATGCCAAAAGACTTGGCCTCTTTTCCAATGACTTCTGCAGGAGCTGTAGGGACGAGGAGGAGGAGGAAACCATTCTTCACTTCCTATGCACTTGTCCTGCTCTATCACGCAAAAGAATGCTCCATCTAGGAGCTCCCTTCCTTGACGACCTCAGCGATTTGGCGTCCTTAGACGTCATGAACATCCATCGCTTCATCAAAAGCTCCGGTTGGTTTTATTAGTCCCTGAGTGGTCTAATGGTAGATCCTTGGCATCACAATGGACCTTTACTGGTCTAAGTGTGTCTGCATCGTGGTGCAGACAGCCAATCTATCCTAACCTAACCTACAAATATCGTTCTCAAAATAAAGCATTTCCTTACTTTCTCGATGGAACATATGAGGTCTGCTTCTTTTTTCTCAGAAGTCGGAGCTCGTTTAAGTTGGTGTAGTAATATAGGACCTTTAACTTGTGGGGTTGTCAAAAGGTATATAAACAGAAATCCCAGTATATCGATGGAGCTCATAAATGTATCTACCAGCTCACAAAGCAGAGGTCGAACCGATTCCATATCCTATTGGTCCATGCAGCTATTCATTATGAATGAAGGATGTCAGAAATTCTGTGAATGAGTTAAGCAAGTCGAAGTTGTTAAGTTAAGGGGCTCTCGATCCTTAATGAGTCTGTCTGAGACACAGCTGCCTTCCATCCTCTGCGGTGCCAGGCACGCTGGTTTCAGTTGTGAAGACCAAGTTTTCTCACATCCGCAACAACTTGGTCTTTATACTAGAAGTTCCGCTTTCTTCGCCGCTTCGACCATGGGGCAAAGATTCAAAGATTCTCTTGGCTGGAGCGTTGTTGTCCATTCCCTCGATGTGGCCGAGCCATTGTAGTCGACGTGTCTTGGCTTTTTGGACTACATCCACATTTTGGTACAACAAACAACATAGAGTTCGCGGTTGTATCTTCTCCTCCATTCGCCCTCCTCGCATATGGGACGTAATATCCGACTAAGTATTTTTCATTCAAAGGCACCCAATTTTTTTTCTGCATTCTTACGTATCGTCCAGCACTCGGCTCCATAAAGCAAGACTGGTAAGATGAGTGTTCTATAGATCATTAATTTGGTCCGTCGAAGTAGGAGTTTTTAACCCAGTTGTTCTACCAAAGCGAAGTAGCAGCGGTTTGCTTGAATTATTCTTCGTCGGATCTTCACGATAGTGTCATTTGTGAAGTTTACGTTTGCTCCGAGGTAGGTAAACTCCCTAACTACCTCATCAACAGTGATGTTCTGTCCAAGCTTTTGAGCAGATCATTTTTTGTTTGTTGACACAATGTACTTAGTCTTGTCCTCATTTACTTTAAAACCTACTCGTTTCGCCTGATCTTCAATTGCCGTAAATGCCCCTACAAGGGCTTGCCGGGATCTTCCGATGTTGTCAATAGCCGTATTTTATTATCACCCAAGATCCATATAGATCACACGACGAAAATAAAACGAACCGGATCTGGATCAACGAAATTATTTTCTTTGTCTCTTGTAGTGTGGTTGTGTAACCTACCAAGGAAAAAAAAAATTCTAGATCACGAAATTGATCCTGATAGAAAGCAGGATCTCGTATTATTCTTGTATTGCATAGAAACCAATGATCCATATGGACCATGAAATGATAATAAAATACGGCTATTATCATAGAAAAGGCCAATGCGATTGAAAATTGTCTTCGCTTGAACTCAAATGGTAGTTCAAAATCACCTGTCATAGTTATACCTATTTTTGGCAGAATGACTTTTTGGTTTATGTTGTTACCCGCTACAATGGTGTATTCTATGTTGGGTCTTCCAAGTTGTTTCACAATTAAACGTGCGCTATACAAATTCCTTTTTTTACATTAATATTTCGCAACAACATAATGATAGCTCCAACTCACAAGCGTTATTTATGGGGCGGCACACCTTGAGGCGTCAAAGAATTAAAAAAAAAAAAACTATTGGGACATTTTTTTCTCATCGTCTGTACAATCGATAGTTTCATCGACGATGATATATAGCATTTCAATGAATCTACATTCCCAAGAGCTAGTATTGCTTTGCCGTATAATTGATCGACGTCGTTTTTATTAATACTGTATCCGAAAATCTCCACCGCTCAGCCGGTAAGGCTTTTATCTGCTTTATGAAATTTGTTACGGAATATTGGCGTCTTTCTCTCTCTTCTTGGATCTGAGTACCGTCTCGATGAAGGAAGACATTTTATTACACGTGTCGGTACTCGAGGTCATCTTGCTTATGGCATTTTCCGGGGAAAAATCGCCTATTTCTGACTCCAGTCTACTCCTTTGCTCTGTCCATCTGCTACAGACGAAAAAGGTGTGGAAAGCGTCATCTTCCGCTGAGTTTCCATATTGGCAGGCTGCGCTCTCTACTTTACCCATCTTGTGGAGGTATCGGTTGAAATACCCATGCCCGGTTAGGAATTGAGTGACAAAGCAGTTCACTTCGCCGTGTTTCCGCTCTGTCCAAGCCGTAACGTCTGTAATCAGCTTCGCTGTGCACCCATACAGGCAATTGGAATATCAAAATACAAATACAAATATTTGGCGCAACAGCACTTTAAAGTGCCAGGGCCTAGCTTCTCGCAACCACTCATGTTGTGTGCGTTATATTTTTCACACGAATGGAAGGGACCTACAGTTTAATGCCGACTCCGAACGGCGATTTGAGAAGCTTTTTCGTGACAGCAATACTCTCGGATGTTTGTCAGACGCTCGCGAGAGGTGGGACCGTGAAAAAACTTATTGGTGATTTCTAGGATTCGAACTTGGAACCTCATGCGTAGTGATCCGACACACTAACCACTTACGCCACGGCGCCCAATAAACCCATTTTCATCTTCGGCTGTCGTGTCATTCCCAATACTCAAAACTTATTCCAACTTTCAACATGGATGTTGTGTAACAACTTAAAAATTTTAAAATACACAGAGTTTTGGGCGGTTGATACATGAATCCATTAAGTCCTCCTTGAGCCTCTTTTTACAATTGGAATTCGCCCTCCATAATTAAAATCTTATCTCCGAAGGCAAATTTGTTTCCCATTATTTTCTGCAGTAAAATATAGATTGCGTCTAATCTTGTTTGGAGGCAATTGGTGCTTCATACCAAATTATAAAACTAACATTGCGAAGTTTAAATTTGAATAAAATCGACTGAGAAATAGCCGAAAAATAACCAATTTTAGAAAATCGGTTAATAAGTAAAGTACTGTTGTTCGACCTTTTAGCCAAAAACCTGGTATGCCATCTGATGGCATGTGTCAAAGCTTGCCCAAATATAACATTTGAGCAAAATCGTTAGCCGTTTATGAGAAAATTGACTTTTTGAAATATCGACCTTAAGTAAAGTACAGTTATATTTGGGGCTAAAATGAAAATTCGGATTTCGCCTCGGGAGAAAAGCGCACAGACCCCAGATATGAAGTTTAAAGTAAATCTGCCCAGCCGCTTAGGCTCCAGTCCGAGGAACAGATGGACAGATAGACAGACGGACAAATAGACAGACGGACAGACAGACAGACGAATAGACGAACAGACAGACAGATCGACAGAATTACTAGACCCACTTTTTCAAGTTTCACTATCATCGCAATATCATTTTTGATTAAAATCTCGAGTTCGAATTTTTTCACGGTTACAAAACTTGCCGTAGGTTAGGTTAAGTTGGCTGACCACACGAGAGTGCAGACACACTTAGACCAGTGAAGGTCCTTTGTAATACCATGGATCAACCAGAAGGCCACTCAGGGACTAACAAAACCAACCGGAGCTTTTGATAAAGCGATGGACGCTCATGACGCCAGATCGCCGAGGCCGTCAAGGAAGGTGGACCCTAGATGGAGCATTCTTTTATGCGACAGGGCTGGACAAGTGCATAGAGGTGAAGGATGGTTTTCTCCTCCTCCTCGTCAAGGCTAAGTCTTTTGGCGTGTTGACTTATAAGACAGTGTCCAGTGAGAACACCGACAACGCAGCTAATTTGTGTTCGCATTAGCTTTACCAGCTCGGCACTACGTTTTTGATCCAGCTTAGGCTAGATCTGTCTCGAAATGTGACACGTTGAGCTGTTTTCCCATCTGAGGTACGTCTTCTTTATTGCTTACAGATATTCTTGATATTCGTTGGTCTTTTCCAGGACCGTTTTTTTTGAGGATCGGGCATATAGAACTGATACTCCTGCCGTCGGGCATGCTTTCCTCCATTCATACGTGGCTGAGGATTGCATGCGCCATATCAAGACATCACATCCGTATTTAAGAAGTTCTGCTGGGAGGCCATCAAAGCCAGCGGCTTTGTTGTCTTTCAGTTTTCTGATTGCTGCGCTCACTTCTTCAATACTGGTTGGCGAAATTGTTTCGTCATTGACTCGAAGCGGGTTCTCTTATTGTTCTATCACTCTCTCTGTTTGCTGCCCGTAAAGCAACTGCTGGATGTGTAGCTTAAACACTTAATGTCTGCATGAATGCATTCATTTGCTTTCTATATAAATGTACAGTACTTCAGTGTGCTCTATTCATTGCACTCATGCGAGCAAGTGTACTGTGAAAATGAATGCCACATTAAAAGAGGCAAGTACTGTACACTACTCGATCACCTCATACCAAAATGAGTACACTGTTTGGTTTCATTTATACAAGTGGGTGCATGCTTTGAACAAAACATGTAACATTTTAACTGTAAAAAATACACTGAGTACACTGAGTACTCGTACAATGAGTGCACTCATTTAAAGGAATGGATGCAATGGGTAATTGGTTTCTCAAGTGTAAACGGAAAAAGTTGGTGGTCTTTCAATTGGGTAGTGTATTAATATTATTTTACAAAATAGAAGTATATAATGTAAGCTAATTTTTGCTTAGCAATAATTGCATATCCCTATTTACAATAATTTTTAAACAAGGATTCGACAAACGATTCGGATATTTCGATTTCGATTTTCTTCAGCTAGCGAATTAATGTCTGAAAAACGAAGTCTAATTGATTCGGATCCAGTTTTGGTAAATCAGATAATGTTTTTACACTTAAATATCAACAAAACTGATATTTATAGATTTAGAAGAAGACGTAAACATACTTAAAAAAAATAAATAAATAAAAAAATGAATAAATAAATAAAAATAAATAAATAATAAAAATAAAATATTAAAAAAATATGAAACTTCTCGTTTAATTTCATTTATAATAACAACACCCTATTCAACTGCTGCCGTCCTACACTATTACTTTATATCAATTCTGCAACAATCATAAGTGAAGTACTGAGTGCACTCATTGTACTCAATGTACTCAATTCAGAGTACCCATTCTATGTGAGTACACTGAACTAAATGTTTTGTTATCAATGGGTGAAATACTCACTCAGTAATCAAATATCAGGTGATTTATTCATTTTATTTTTCAAGATGTAAGTGAAGTGAATAAGGTACACGAAAAAATACTGAATGTCTTGCCTTCGCTGTTACGAAGAGCCTGTTGTAAAGGGTCGATTCGGTGGGATTTTGCAGAGGTGTCAAATATCCCATACTAGCAGCTAGAGGCACGCTTGTCGTTGCTCGGCATCAGCTCGACGGATATGGGGTGGGTTTGCTGCTTTATATCCCTTCAACAAAATAAGTTATTCGTGCCTGTACAAAACAAAAAAATATATCGAAAGAAAATGAAAGATGACTATCAGGGTAGGTGTTACGTCCCTACCATCCATCAGGATAGGTGTCACGTCCAATTGGGTAGCCATGGAGGCTACCTGGGCAATTCCTCATCCACTGATGAAGCGAAGTTACTTCATCTCCATGCTAAGCTTTACCCTGAGTTTCAGCTTAGCCCCTCAAAACGAATTCAGGAAAAGTATTCCTACCAAGAAAGCACCACTTCCACCTTCTTTCCCATAACTTCCCCACTATTACTTTAACTAAGCACTCATACTATTGAGAACATGAAAAACGTATATTGAAGGTAATTCATAATTTTATTAATAATGCAACGGAAAAACTTAATTAATGGAACTTTTATATAGTATGTAAAATAAAACAAAATTAATCAAAAAAAAAAACAAAACTATCATTGCATCTATATGTATATGCTTTTCTATATATTCAAAAAAATGAGGATCTAATATAACTGCTATATAATTTACGAGAGTGATCAACCCAAAAATAAAACACGATCATTACTCTCTTTCGAAAGTGGAAAGTGATAAGAAAAGTAGTTAAACATAATTTTTACTCACGGTTTGATAACGATGATCCAGCCGATGTGCGCACATTTGCTGCTCCCGTTCTTTTCTCTTACTGTATATATGTATGAATGTCGTTGTTTTGTTATTGTATCAACGATCACTCACTGTAGCTAATATTTAATTTTAAGTAGATAAATTACGATACACTAATCTAATATTAAAAACAAAATATATAATATATGTCTAGGCTTAACTTCACTATTCGTCTATGTAGGAAGATTGATGTATAGGTAGTCGCAGGTATGTGGATCCAGAACGGTATTAGACGGCTGCGGGTGGTTGAGGTACCGTTCTAATGATTTTGTAGGTAATCGGGGTACACTTGCAAGTAGCAGCAGTACCTTTTCTTGATGCGTATACCGTTTTGATGCGAGCGCTTGCAAAGATCACGATCACTGGCAAATTGAGAAGTGGAGAGCGCGCTGCGCTGGGGTAAAAGGAGGACTACTGGCTTACTAATGCTCCCGCATGGGTTTTCGGCGCAGATCAAGCCGGCGGTCTACTCCACAGTTGATGTCCATCAAAATGGGGTTATTCCAGAATGCTGCGACTCTTGGACGCTGGGGCTTCCAGAGCTTGCTTCAGATCCGACTGATCAAGGCACGTGAACTTTCAATGTATGCTTCCGATACGACAAGGAATAGCGCTAACCTCTTCTCTTAGTACTGCCGCTGTGCAATATTAGGTTAGGGGATATATGTATGCTACAAGCGTGGAGTATATACGGATACATATATCACTTGTTCTA
Source organism: Brachypalpus laphriformis (assembly GCA_945910035.1). Lineage (NCBI taxonomy): Eukaryota > Metazoa > Arthropoda > Insecta > Diptera > Syrphidae > Brachypalpus > Brachypalpus laphriformis. Next base: position 289,611,942 of record OX246754.1, read on the forward strand.
TTTCTACCCGGTCGTATCGGAGCTTCTGTAGAAATAATAACTTATTAACACAAACAAAATTAACCAATATACCTAGTGTTAACCTTAAATATATATATATGTATATGGACAAAACGTGGTTTTGTCGAGAAACGACTCCACGAAGAGAGTTCGGCCACCTTGTCTGCTCGAGAGGAAGTTGAAAAAGAAAGACTTAGAATAGCTATTGGTGGTATATAACGAAAAATGTGTCTCTGTATTGCGTTCAGTGACAGACTAAGATGAATTCCGAATTCCGAATTTCGTTGAGTGACAGGGTGGTGTTCTTTTGTAAGGGTGTATCGTTATTAGAAGTAAGTTCAAAATACATCACACTGTGTTCCGGGTTTGAAGCCAGCTGCCAGCTGCCAACTGCTTGACTTTTCGATAAAAGTTCCGGATGTTGTTGGACTCGCGAGACTCTTTGATATCCTCGAGCTGAATTTTCTTCTCTTCGCTTCTTCTGATCCGGTTTCCGTCCCAATGCACCACCCAGCGTACTCGACCTTATTATGGTATCTGATATTTTATCCATTCTGCATTGTGACCAACTCTCTTTAGAAGGTGTCTCTGAGCACGATTTGCTTTTTTGCACTTATGATATTTTACTCTCACATAATAGTAGTCCGATGTCATTCAGCTTTAGGGATTTTAGTTCAATTGATCTAAACTCCTTACATGTTGCAACAAAGGGCCTATTCGGAAACGCAAACTTTGCAAAGCCAGAGCAACAAAGTAGTTGAAACGTCAAAAGCATACGATTGCAAAGCATACTTTCGACGTATACCCATAAACTATTTGCTTTAAAAAATAACAATGAACATTTTGAATGTAACTCTTAACACTTAATTGGATGGTTGCAATAATTATATTAAAAAAAGGAAAAAATGGGTTTCAAGAAAACTATTCCTTGTTTATATAAATTTGCAACGGCGTATACCTAAAAATCTGGCGTTTTTTGAGATTATAAACAGTTTTCCGGATCACATCTTTTATAGCCGTTTCAGAATGAAAAGAACAACCTTTCAGGTAGGGATAACTTGTATATCCCCACAACGTCAATTTATTTTTTCTTCCCGAAATAAAATCCGTTTCAAATTTCAATCGAATTGAAATAAGGAGTTTTATCTCCTGATGCGTCCAAGATCTAGCATTTCTTAAATTACAGAAATTAAATTAATTCGTTTTTTTTTTTTTGTTCTAACTTTTACTTTTCTTCTTCTTCGCACATTTTTTTCTCCGAATCAAACACCGTCCGCAAAGTCAACAAATGAAAAAAGCAACACGATTTTGACATTTGCTTAATTTTGCATATATTTGCAAAAAATATTTGCGCTACTGCGTTTTAGAATTGTTTGCTTTATCGTATATGCATTTTTGAATGATATACTTTGCATAATTTGCGCAAAGTTTGCGTTTCCGAATAGGCCCATACTCAATTCCTTGGAAATATTGTAGACAGTGCTGATTCCAATGAAAAACTGAAATATTTTCAGCAGTTTATTGGTCACTTTTATAACCAGTTTGTACCCACAAAAACAGTGTCTATTCGTAATAAAAGCTGCCCCTGGTTTATTGGTTTATATCGGAAGTTATAAGTGCGCTAAAAGTAGAAACAGGCTTTACAGGAAATGGAAACAAAACAGCTCCCCATCAAACTGGAACGCCTATAAAATTGTAGGCAATAACGCGACATGCATTGTCCGAGAGTCTAAAAGAAATTATTACTCCTTTAAGTTAAACACCGCACTACCTCCTAAAGTACTGTGGAGAAATCTTCGAAATCTTGGAAGATTGGGATCGGCTCTAAGAACAGTAACGTTTGTGCTTTAGATCTGGACAACTAATAACTTTGATTTTAACGCCAGGCCTGTTATTTCCGTACAACAACAAGCTGAATTTGATGTTGTAACGGAGAGTGAAATTGTTTGCATCGTTACATCTACTAAGTCTAATGCTATTGGTGAAGACTAATGCCACATTGCTTTACAAAAATTATTTTACCCCAAATCATTAACCATCTGACGCATATTATCAATTCCTGCATCATGACATCAACTCTTCCCCAAGCTTGGAAATGTGCTAAGGTGATTCCCATTGCTAAAAACTCAAGCTCTACCATAGCTAAAGATTTTAGGCCCATTAGCATTTTGCCGTGCTGGTCGAAGGTCTTTGAGAGAGTGCTGGCAAAGCAAATACAAAATCACCCATCTGCGAATTCCTTGTTGAATCCATTTTAATCTGGATTTAGAAGTAGCCATAGCTGCTCGACTGCAATGGTTAATATCCTGGACGACATCAGACAAGAATTTAATAAGGGTTTTGTCACTCTGCTTTGCTTGCTGGATTTTTCAAAGGCTTTTGACAAAGTTAATCATCGCATTCCCTGCTGGAAACTGCAATACTACTTTGGCTTCTATGAAAGGGCGGTGAGGCTACTAAGCAGCTACCTGTCTAACAGATCACAAAGAGTCGTTCTTGGAGAAAAATGTTCGAGACTAAAGTCCCTCAAACAAGGTGTACCCCAGGGTTCAATCTTGGGGCCCAACTTGTTCTGCATATTCATCAATGATCTGCCTCTGGTATGCAATCATGTCTCCGTTCATCTATATGCAGATGATGTCCAACTCTACCTTTCCCGTCCTATGAATAACACCAATGAACTGGTATTACGACTCAATGACGATTTGGCTTCTATCAGCAACTGGACTGTGAATAAGGGGCTACTTTTAAATCCAACTAAGTCTCAAGTCAAAGCTACAATATCTCCAAAAGATCTTGTGAACATAATCTTGTTCCAGACATATGGCTTTCTGATACTAAATTGAAGTTCGAAAGAGTATACTACGACACTTGGGTTTGTAATGAATCTAAGCCTGTCCTGCTACAACTACAAACTTGGTCATACGTCGCGTTTATGGATGTTTGCGCAAACTTTGGATGACTGCTAGTTTCACGCCTATTGAAACTCGTCGAAGACTAGTACGAACGCTTATTTTACCCATTATTACTTATGCGGAAGTGGTCTACTGTTACCTTGATTCACTTTCAGTGCATAAGCTTCAAGTAGATTTTAATGATGCAGTTCGATATATTCATGGACTACGCAGGTATAATAGGATTTCAATATATTCCAGAAATCTACAAAAAAAACAATATTATATTACTGCGAGAAATTGTATATTCCTACATAAAATTATAACATCGAAATCACCATCATATCTATTTTCCAAACTGGAATTCTCTCGTTCTCGTAGAACATTCAACATTAATATACTTAATTTTACTTACTTACTTAGATGGCGCTACGGTCCGGGGCGGACCTGGGCCTCAACCAGCAAACCGCTCCAGCCAGCACGGTTACGAGCCAGCTGCCTCCAGTTGCAAACGCCAAGTTGGTTGAGGTCCCCTACCACTTGTTTGCGCCACCTACCGCGAGGTCGTCCTCTACTGCGCCGTCCGTCCGGGGTGGATTCGAAGACTTTCTTAGCACGAAGGTTGGGCTCCATCCGCTCTAAATCACCCAGCCATCTTAGTCGCTGTATGTGAACTCTTTTGGCTAAGTCGAAAGAAGTCGAAAGTCCTTTTTTGTAGACAGCATATATTTTGTTTTGCTTTCATTGACCGCTAGACCCATCTTTGCTGCCTCGGTCTCAATACTCGTAAATGCCCCATTGACGGCCCGCTCAGTTCTTCCGTTTATGTCAATGTCATCGGCATAAGCGAGTAGTTGTACAGACTTGAAGAAGATTGTACCTCCAGGGTTGGCTTGCGAGTTTCGTACAATTTTCTCAAGTACTATGTTAAAGAGATCGCATGATAGCGCGTCACCTTGTCTAAGACCTTTCCTGACATCGAACGATTCGGTGATGTTCTCACCGACTTTGATGAAGCAGCGAGAGTTCTCCATTGTCATTCTGCACAAACGAACGAGCTTGGCAGGGATGCCAAGACAAGACATGGCTCTGTATAACTCGTCTCTATACACGCTATCATATGCAACTTTGAAATCGATAAGGTGGTGCGTATCGATTTTATATTCATGGGTCTTTTCCAAGATCTGCCGTAGTGTGAATATTTGGTCAATGGTGGACTTTCCCGGCCTGAAACCGCACTGATAAGGACCTATCAGGTTGTTGACGATCGGTTTAGGGCATACGCATAATACGGTGGACAGGATCTTATATGTGATGTTGAGGAGACTTATACCTCTGTAGTTGGCGCAGTTCAGAGGGTCTCTTTTCTTCAGGATCGGGCAAACGATGCTGAGGTTCCATTCATCGGGCATACTTTCATCCGACCAGATTTTACAGATGAGCTGGTACATGCTCCTTACCAACTCATCCCCTCCTGCCTAGAAAAGTTCGGCGGCAAGGCCGTCGGCTCCAGCAGCTTTGTTGAATTTGAGTTTAGATATCGCTATCACTTCATTCTGATCGGGTTGACGGGAATCTTGACTGTCATCGTCACTGTTGAATGGCTCATTCTGCCTGACAGCGGAATATTGGTCATCATCGCCGTTTAACAGTCTGCAGAAGTGTTCCTTCCATATCCTCAGCACCGACTGCGATTCTACTACTTTATTGCCATTTTCGTCCCTGCAGTCTTCTGTTCTGGCTTTGAAGCCCTGGCATGTTCTCTTTACCTTTTGGTAAAATTTTCGAACATTATTCCTGCAATAAAGTCTCTCAATCTCCTCGATCGAGCGCTTCTCATGCTCCTTTTTCTTCTTTCTGAGAAGGCGATGTTCCTCTTTTCTTCTGCTCACGTAAAGCCCGTAAGCAGCTCTAGTCCTTCTATGCAGCGCCGCTTTGTACGCCTCTTGTTTTGCTGCATGTGCTTGCCGGCATTCCTCATCAAACCAGGGGTTTCGTTGTGGTGGCCGAGAGAAACCCAGTACATCAGAGGCGGCATCTCTGATGGCTTGTTGGCAACGCTGCCACTGGTCTTCCGCATTTGCTGCTGGCGGCATAGGATTAGAAGAAACTCGATCGGCAAAGGTTCTGGCGGTCTCTTGCGATTGTAGCCGCCCGACGTATTTCGTTGATTTCGCTCCGTTGTGAATATCCGCATCCGTACCTTGGCTACAACTAGGTACTGATCCGAGTCCACGTTGGCTCCTCGGAAAGTCCGGACACCCAGAATACTGGAAGAGTGCGCAATCTGATCGATTTGGTTGACAGTTTTTCGATCAAAGGAGAGCCATGTTCCTTTGTGAATGTCGAGACGTGGGAACCGCGTACTAGCTACGACAAAGTTTCGCCCCGCCGCAAAGTCGATTAGCCTGAGTCCGTTGTAGGATGTGATGTCGTGCAAGCTGTGCTTTCCGATCACGCTACTAAAGACGTCCTCTCTTCCTAGCTTTGCGTTAAAGTCGCCTAGGATAATTTTAACGTCGTGGCTAGGGCATTGCTCATACGTCTTGTCCAAGGGCTGGTAGAAGTCATCCTTTAACGCGTCGTCCTTCTCCTCATGAGGGGCGTGAACGCATATTAGGCTAATGTTGGCAAATTTAGCCTTGATACTGATAGTCATGAAGCGCTCGTTCACATGCCGGAAACTCAAGACTTCTTGCCTAAGTCTGCCTCCAATGACAAATCCGCACCCGAACAGACGCTGTCTTTTTTGTCTGTAGCAATCGCCGTAGTACATGTCGCAGTTTTTCATACTCCTTTTGCCCGGCCCATCCCATCGCACTTCTTGGATGGCGGTAATGTCTGCTTTGAAACACTCTAGGGCCTCTGCAAGTTGTTCGGCTGCATGTGATTTGTAGAGGGACCAAACATTCCACGTGCAGACACGAAGATCGTTGTCCTTTTTACGTTTGCATGGGTCGTCAACAGTAAGATCATCCGTATCCCAGGCTGTTGGTTGCTTCGTAGCCAAAGGTTTTTTACGTGGTAGGGAAGTTAACCCGACGGCACAACCCCCAACCTGGAGGGCCAGATCCTTTTTTTTGTACCCGTAGGACAAGAGGACGGATACACCGATGTCAGTAACCCACTTCGGGGATATGAGCGCTGCCGTTGGCCCATTAAGGGTTCATCCGCCACCATCTCTTTTTCAATACCCTGACGTAGTATTGAAAATCCTTACAGACCTCAGCTCCAAATATGTTGAAGTAGCTCCGGTAAGGTATCCGCTGGTCTGTAGACGTCACCGTTGATTCCATCTAGAGAATTCATCCGCCGCACGTCCTCCTTCTGAGGAGCTCTTGCTAAACTTCTGAGACGCATATTTCAGCCAATCAGGTCAACAAGAGATGCATCGTCCGGTTAAACATATGCGCGCTGAAGTTCATCCAGATGTGCTTACGCAGGTCTGAGTGTTCAGCTGCACATATATCGTCAGACTCAGCATACACTCATCGTTAGTTCACTATCAGATAGCTATCCAGCGGGCACCGCGAGGAGGTCATGATGCGATTTTGCCCACCATACTTAATTTTAATCACCTTTATTCCTCTTGACTCTTTTTCATTCACACCGTTAGGTAATGGAACTCCTTATCTTTGCATATCAAATGTATGTCAAGACCTGCAAACTTTAAAACTGCTTTCTTACATAATTTCTCCTTGCAGCAATAATATCCTTTTCTTAACCTATGCTTTTTACTTACAACTCCCTCCCATTTTTCTTCTCTCTTTTCCTCTTCTTCTCTTCTTTTTTTTTTCTCTTAGTGTTAAGAACTTTTTGAATTTTGTACATCAGAACTTAATATTGAATTTAGTTATATACCTTTTTTTTTTGCACTTCTCATTCTAAATATTATATTCTCAGTACTATAAGAGACTGTCCCAATGTACATACCATATTTGTTAAATAAAGAAACTGAACAACTCCTCTTCTGCTGCTTTGGTCTTGCGATGAAGCGCTTTCTTATGCGCGTCTTCTGTCACCTTCACCTTCCACCTTGGTGGCTGGTAGCCAAGGGTGGTCATGGACACCTCGTTGATAATGTTACATTATTCGTATTCACTGGTTGTTTGCGTTGTGGTTGGCGAATGCACTGCAAAGAGTTTCTCGAATAAGTGCTCTTTGTAGCCCCTGGTTTCTTCTGGCGTGCTAAGGCGTCTAGCGTTAAGCTTCTTCTTCTGGGCGGTTCGCAGTTTCTCCTCGTTGAACAGTCTGGAGAATTTAAAAGCAACAACAAAATGGTCAGAGTCACTTTCAGTGCCACTCGCAGAGCTTCAATTGCCTGGTTTCAACTGTAGGCGAATCCGGAGTTTGAAAAGCTGCATGGTTTCCCATATACAATGTAGTAATCTTTTTGACTTCATTAATTTCATTGATTCATTTTACTGTCTGCTGCTGCGACCTCAGCTTTTAAAGCACTGTCATTACTCTCAGTCCTACCAACGAAGTTAAATCCTTTCACATAAGATTCCAGTTACATAATGACCATCTATTTTGGAGCCGTTTGCTTATAAGTGACATCATGGCTAGTGACAGCCCAATTGGTCTTGTTACTTTGATATAAATTCTAGCACTGCGCCTTTTATTAGAAATTAGCGTCGGAGTCAGGTGATCAGTTGGTGCTAAATTATCTAGAACTTCCCACCACGACTGGGTGTATGAGTGGCCGAAAGACTATTCCTGGTAAACAACTATTTACTATTCCTACATTTTGGAAAAGTGCATTCGCGGTCCTCGATCGGCATAGATTTGACTATCACCTCTTGCCTTAAGCACTTGCCGATTGATGAATCGCTTGCAGGCCCGCAATATTTGACCTGCATCCGCATATAAAGCTATCTGCCCTGTCTGTCACGAACTCATCAACATCAGTCATATCTATCACAAGAACCGTGTAACTAAATTGCGTAGCTCATTCCTTGTATTGGAATCTCTCGAATTTCCTACAGCTTAAGCTAATCACCTCTTCCTCATCATCTACGCGTTTTCACGTTTTACTGCTAAATCCCCTACATCCTTTGACCTTTATCAAATTCCGCTCAAAATTATACATACGCAACAGTGATTACCACCAAATGCTAAGAAGTACCTAAAATTCCCAAGCTGTCAACATTTTGATGATGATGGTCCCATTCCTACCACCACCCACCACCAACGATCGCAAAACAGTGTCACATCATAAATTATTCCTGCAAAACCTTTCATTATGAAACAATTCCATAATTGTGTATTCTGAATAATCTGTCACACAATCTTAAAATTCCCCAAAGCTCTATGCGCGCTGCCGCTGCTGTCAAAATTCTCACCTAAATTACACGAGCAGGATTCTTCGAAGACTCACCCACACTCGGCTCTGTGTGAAATTACGCATTCATAGAACGTCTTCAAATTAGAAGCACCGCTTTGCCCTGACAACTGAATAAACGGAAATAATTGTAATTAAAATAGTTGTAAAAGTCGAAAATCTGAACTTTCCCTTGCCACACACCTAACCGCACAGCAGCACACACATGCAGTTGGTACTACTAACCAGCCACAAGGGTGGATCTGAGTGGGTGGGCTCTCTCATGAAGAAGACATAAACCGCCAAAAGTCTATGTGTATCTGGAAATTTAGTTAATGGCAGTGCCGCAAAAGTTTTTCGAAACTCACGCCCCTTCCCCGCCGGTTAACACTGTCGTCAGCGGAACCAGCCGCCCCCCGAAGGAGGAATTTATGGAAAACTACTCACACACTGAGTGAGGAAAGCACACACACATACTTCCTACTGAGTTGGTGGTCTCATCCTCGTAAATCTCTTCTCCAAACACAAGATATTAAAAGCTTAAAAGTCACTCGTTTAAGTTAGCACCCTGGGAGAGGCACCACCACCGACATTTCCGACCACAAGCTGCTGCTGCTGCATAGGGCATGTGTCTCCTTGAGGATGCCTGCAGGCGGGGGGCTTCTGCCACTCGTCGTCGTTATAGTCGTCGTCTTCTTTGTCATCGTCGTAGAAAAAAAAAAGGATGTTACTCCCTCGCTATCAATTATCTTAAGCTTCTTTTGTCGTTTCATAGACTTTTGTGTCACCGCTCGCTTGCTTCGTTCTGGTCCTTGCCTAGCTCGCCACCACTTGAAATTGCTAAAGCTATTAGTTTAATTAAGGATTCTACACATACTCCTAGTTCGTGCTTCCGATATGGAACTTATCGTTCTATGAATTTGGCGAGTTAAAAAACTTTTCCGCCTCCCCCAAACACACACACACTGACTGTAGAGCTGTAGAGGAAAACTAACTAAATCATCAGCCAAAATGAGGTCCTCTATAGGACTACTAGCATACCACCACAATTACATTACGTCTCTTATGTCTTTTCAGATTCAACTGCTCTCCGATAATTTCGGTCTGCAATTCGTTCCGGCAATTGCATCGGACACTGCCGAGTACATATGTCTGGTTAATGACAGACATATTCCGGAGGCGATTGTTGATTTATTAGTTCAGGGTAAGTAATTAATTTTATGCGGTACCTCTGTGTGTATGGGTGAGTGTTTGTTGTGTTGAAACTGCGCTGGAAGCTGCTGCAGGCGGCCGTAGAGGTGAAGCCTTTGTGTCACATTGAGTCGGACAGACTCTTTGTTGCTGTTCTGCGGCGACGGTACCAGCGTATGAATGGGCTATCAGAGGTGCCTTTCAAGGATATAAATATATTATTCAATGTTGATGAGCTTTTACTGTATGGGTTTGGTTTATTTATTCCACAGATGTTCCAGATCCGCCAGAGAGACCATTACTGATAAGTTTTACGTCACGGTCAGTTAATTTATCGTGGGCACACTCGCAGCATTCAAGGAATGCTCCAGTTACGCACTTCATCATTGAAACGAGGTAAGTACGAACGGGCGGCCGTTAGTTGTTGTCATTTCATTTGTACAGTTGTGTGCGGAACTGTAGTCTTTTATGGTGATGCTGGATGAAATTTGCAAAACCCACAGTTGGCATGGTATTCTACAAACGTATGGTCAGTCTTTGTATTCAATGGAAATTCTATACATTGAAGAGATGGGCTTTTAGCTAAGTAGTTCTAGACAACCTGTAACCGCAATCGAGTCAAGGCTGCCTATCAAGCAAAGTGCTCTTTACAGCTGCGTCGGAATTCAATAGCAAATGAAGTCATTCGTTGTAGCCTTTCGTTAAATACCGTGGTATTTAAATGTTATCAGAGATGGACTAAAGGTCATTAGCCGTGGGCCTCATATCATGAGATTCATCAAAAACCTTTGTAAAGGTGATAATGGTATACTGAATAGCGTATTGTTCACTAACCGATGAATGCAGGTTCTAGCCCTAGCGGGAAACAGCATATACGTACTCACACTCTCATACAGACTCATCTGCATTCAGCTCTCTCAAAACTAAGTGCTGGCTCTGTTTGTAGTAAAATATTTCTATGTCAGGACATACCATCAGATCTACTAGTTATAGCCGTCTGAATGTGGAATGTTTTTCTACAAAGATATAAATCGGAATGCAATATCTTCTGACTGCTTAGAGCTCAGCACGAATTCAAACTCCATCGATCACTTTGTTGGTCAGTCTCACCAGCTTTTGGTAGTTAATGCCATTTTTAGTGCCAAGATTGATAACTTTATTGGTCGAAACAAGGACTTTTAGTGTATAGCTTGTGAAATGAAAGAAGAGTCGAATACCGTAGCTTAATGACCTGGCTCAAAACTCACTTTGAACATCACTTTTTGTGAATTATATGTCAGGCTTCCAAGCAAAGGAACCCTGGTCACGGCTGTATATAAGAAAGCCTTCTCGTCTAACGCTCTTCTCAAATGGAATCAAGCTGAGAGCACTTGAAGGATTACTTTCTTTATATGCTTAGGTTACTTACTTACTTACTTAGATCCTTTAACCCCTCGGGGGGCATAGGGCGTCAACCACGCCTGTGCGCCATCGTGTTCGAAATTCTGCAACGCGTTTGAGCTGCCTCCAACTCATTCCTAAAGAGCTCGATTCCCCTCAACTGCTTTGCGCCACGTTTGCCTAGAGCGCCCCGCTATTCTGCCTGTCTGGGTGAGCTGATTCCACTGTATGGCGTATTTCGCAATGGAGTTGTCTTCGCGCCGTAGGGTGTGTCCAATCCATTGCCACTTTCTTCTACGCATAATAATGCTTATAGGTTCTTGGCCCGTTCTCAGATAAAGTTGTTCGTTGGAGATGCGGTTTGGCCAAAAAATCCTCAAGATGATTCTTAAGCATTTGTTTACGAAGACTTGCAACTTGCGTGTGTTAATGGTGTCCACCTTGAAAGTACTGCACACATAAAGCAGCACTGATTCTACGTTGAAGCGGAACAGCCGTAGCTTGGTTCTTAAGCTGATAACATTGCTTCTCCAGATTTTGGATAGCATTCCGAACGCAGCTTTAGCCTTCCCGATTTTGCTGCACACATCCAGTTCGTTGCCACCGCGATTAGCCGAGACGACACTTCCTAAATATAGAAAGTTATCAACTTTCTCGACTTCCTGTCCGGCAATCATAAGTGCTTACGTTAGGTTAAGTCGAAGTGGCTGCCAGCTTACGCCAACACACATAAACCAAGGAAAGTCCACTGTGGTACCACGATGGATCATATCTCAGCCTACTCGTTAGAATCAATTAGAGCTTCTAATAAAGCGAAGGAGGCTTCTGATGTCTACACCTATCAGATCGCCCAAATCGTTAAAATAGAAATCACCGCGGTGAAGAGAGCGGGGCATGCACAAAGAAGGTGTGGAGTGGTTTCTTCCACTTCTTCGTCCATGCAGCTTCTGCAAAAATCTTTTGAACCACCACCAGCCTTGTTGCATGCTTGCCTATTAGACAGTGCCCTGTAATTACACCTATAATAGCGCTAATACGCAATCGGTTAAGGGAAATCAATTTCTTACAGCTTTTCAGATCCAGCTTGGAGGAAATCTGTTTAGTTGCTAGACATGTTGTACGACTTGTCCACGTTAGATTTGTTTTTTCGATTGCATCCAGTAGCGATTGGTATACCTAGATTATTTTTGTCTGGAAGGATGGGTAAAGTTGTTCCTATTCTGACGAGTTCATTAGAGGGTTGGAGTTAATCTAAGAGACGTACAACCTCCCTTATGAAAGTGAGTATGTCTTTAGTAGTGGAGCATTTCAGTTCCACTGAAGTGAGTATCTCCTTGTGGAAAATACGTTTCCTTAACCAGTGTAGTGCCTGGCATTCACAAAGAATGTGTTCGGATGTTTCATCCTCCTCTAGGCATAGCCCACAGTCCTTCTCTTGGCACAGGTTCAACTTGTTAAGGTGGTATCTTAGGCCGCAATGGCCAGTTAGAAAGCTCACTAGCTTCCTAATGCTTTCCCTATATAAGTTAAGGATTTCCTTATAGTAAGGCTTGATTAAACGTTTCGATTGTCTTAAACCTGGCCCATTAGTCCAGTAATCTAGACGAAGTTTGTTCTCCCATTCGATAATCAACGCTGTAGCTGTTATCCAGTTGACGCTACAGTAAGGTTCGGGACCTATAAACGCAGATTCTGAGCCGGCCTTAGCAAGCCCATCTGCAGATTCGTTGCCCACAATCCCCTGGTGTCCAGGAACCCAGTCGAGCATTACTCTGTTGTGTTTGGCAAGGTCTTGTAATGCATCGTAGCAGCATTTTACAGTTATGGAGCCCAGTAGGTTGGACGATAATGCCCTAAGTGCTGCCTCGCTATCTGAAAATATATGAATCCTAGCGCCCTTGATTCCCTTACGGAGATTGTGTCTGGCGCAGATCTCAATGGCATGGATTTCAACCTGAAACAGAGTGGGAGTCGTACCCATAGGTGCCGAAATTTTTGTGTTGGGTCCAAAGACCCCGGCTCCAACTCCAGAATCCATTTTTGATCCGTCGGTGAACCAGACGAGATTTCTGGGGTCCAGTGTTGAAACACCATTGGCCCAATTTCCGCGGTCCAATATTTCTACCTCGAATAACCTTCCGAAGCAATGTTGCCTGACCATAATATCCGGTATAGTACAAAATATGTTTCTTTTAGGGATTGAGTTGAGTATCTTTAGATGCCCCACTAGTTCTCCTGGTTTATACTCATAATCTAGCTGCAGCTTGATGGCATATCTAGCAGCCATCTTTCTAATGAAGATTGGTAAGGGTTTAGCCCAACACTAGCCTCAACAGCTGTCATAGGGCAGGTGCGCATCGCACCTGTAATGCCGAGACAGGCAGTTCTTTGCAACTTCTGCAACTCTTTTGCCGTTGTCTTCTGGAGGGGTTTTGGCCACCAGACGATAGCCGCATATGTGATAATGGGTCTTACCATCATTATGTACAACCAGTGTACCATTTTAGAAGAGACACCCCAAGTTCTGCCGTATAGGCGTTTACTAGCCCATAGTGCTCTCATAGCACGTTCTGTGGCGGATTTGATATGTGAATTCCAGTTAAGTCGTTTGTCAAGAATTACACCAAGGTATTTGACCTCGCTAGAATGAACTATTGTGGTGCCTTTGATTGTAATGGGTCCAAGGTTGACCTGCGTCTTCCTTGTGAACGGCACCAGAATGGTTCTACTAGGATTGATGGAAAGTCCTCCTTTGCTACACCATTCTACAACTTGTAAGAGTGCACTTTGCATGACGTTAGAGATTTTCGTGCCGTATTTACCACTAATACAAACCGCCAAGTCATCAGCATAACCGACGGTGGTGTAGCCTGATCTGTGAAGATCTGCTAACAGGTTGTCGATGACTATTGACCATAACAGCGGGGAGAGAACTCCTCCTTGAGGACAGCCTTTCGCTGCCGTTACAGATACCGACACTCCCCCGGAGGAGGAGGTAATGAATCGGCTTACCAGCATGGCCCTAATCCATTGGTTGGTCGATTCTTCTATAACTCTGCTACTAATCGCCCTTCCGATCGAGTCGTAACCAGTGTTATCGAATGCGCCCTCGATATCAAGAAATGCACATAAGGCTATTTCCTTAGAACTGAGTGTACCCTCTATCTTTTTGACGAGATAATGAAGGGCACCTACTGTGGATTTGCCTTTTCTGTATGCGTACTGGTTCGAGTGCAGAGGGTTAGACACATCTAACCTGTCTCTGATGTGAGCATCAATTAGTCTCTCCATTGTCTTGAGGACAAATGAAGTTAGACTTATAGGTCTATAGGATTTAGGCAGCTCGCTAGGCCTATTGCCTGGTGTGGGAGTGAATACCACATTAACCTGTCTCCAGGTGGGTGGTGTGTATCCCCAATTGTAGCTGGCTCTAAATAAAGCTGTCAAACCCGGCAGGATGAGGTCGATTGGCTTTTGTAGAAGTGCTGGAAAGAGACCATCACCGCCGGGGGCTTTAAAGGGTTTGAAGGTGCCCACTGCCCATTCAACTTTATCTGGACTAAATATTTTACCTGGTAAACTGTTAACTCTACTTTCCACAAAAACACTGTGGTCAAATGTATTCGAGTACACATGAGATGTGATTAGAGGCGTACCTGGGAAATGTACCTGGAGCAGGGTTCTAAATATATCCGTATGGTCCGTCGTGTAGGTTCCGTCATTCTTCTTCAATAACCCTACACAGTTGACATGATCTTTAACAAGCGCTTTATTGATTCGTGCCGCTGTTGGCATAGCGGCAATGGTTTCGCAGAATTTCCTCCAAGCAGCTCGTTTAGATCGTCTCAATTCTAGATTGTATTCTGTGAGAGCAAACCTACATTCGTCCCACCTCTTCGTTCGCTTTGCAGAGTTGAAGAGTTTTCTGACCTTCTTCCTAAGTTTCGGCAGTTGGTCATTCCACCAGGGCACTTTACGTTTGCTAACATTGGTTTTGGGGACGCAGCTGTCGTGGGAGGAATTAAGCAGTATATTGTTAAGCTGGTAAGCAGCTTCATCCAGGTCCTCTATGGACTCGATAGATGTGAGGAGCATGTCTTTTCTTGAGAACACTAGTTCACGATAGCGATGCCAATCCGTAGATTTCGGATCGTATCTGTTAGAGACATATGAGAGTTGACCGGGTATGTCAAACCTAATATGTTGATGTTCCGACAGTGAGGCCTCATCTGATACGTTTTCAATAAAATTAGATATAAATGGGCTAGCGAGAGTGAGGTCAAGTACCTCTTCGCGAATAGCATTTATGAAGGTTCATTAGCCTTACAATTCCCCGGAATATCCACATGCCCCGGCACCCAACAGAGGTGAATATTAAACTGCTCTGTCATCTCCTTAGGAGACGATCGATAGTCTAGGACTACTACTGAATTTATAGAGACCGATGCCAAGGACTTGATTGCTGTTTGGCTGTCTGAAAAGATACGGATATCATTGGAAGATATCACGCTTTTCTTCAATAAAACTCCCTTAATCGCCACTCTTTCCGCCTGGAACACGCTACAATGATTTGGCAGACGGAGGAAGGTCAGAAAAAACACATCCACCAAATCCGTATTTCGTTTTTGCGCCGTCAATATAGAAGTGGATCGATCTATCTTCTAGAAATGCATCGTCATTCCAGACCGATCTGGAGGGAATGGTGACGAGGAAGTCTTTGTCAAAATTTATATGTGGGATGGCGTAGTCTCTGTTTTCGGAAGAGATTGTGAATTTATTGAGAATGGAAGGGTGGCCAAATTCTTTTCTTGTCCACTGTTGGGTAGGTATAAGGCGGGCGGCTGCGTTCGCTGCCATTTGCTTGCTAAATATATCGGGGGTTATCGGGATGAAACATAATATCCAGTGCTGCAGAGTAAGTTGTACGTAGTGCTCCGCTTATGCACAGACAAGCTGTACGCTGGACCTTGCTTAGATAAACGCGATTTATAGCTTTTTCTAAGGCTGTCCAACAAACAATCACCATCAATATACAGCTTTTTAGAATTATTTCTACCATCTACAAGATAAGGTCTGGGGACTTCTGTAGTTCGGCTGGTAGTATGCCGCCTGGACCTGTCGATTGGAATGGTTTGAAGCTATGTATCGGCCAGTGGAGTTTGCTCTGTGTAATTAAGTTATATGAGTTGTTTAAGTTTGCAGCTGTCCTATTAGAGACAGTGATAACTTGGGAGCTACCTGGGAAATATGTGTCAAGTAGTACGTTCCTAAAGGACCTAAATATGCATTCCACCAATGAGGCTTTCCTACCACTGGACTGTACTATAGGGCAGGAAGAAGACATCGCTTTATTAAGGAATGAGGCAAGATTCCCAACCATGCGATCTAATTCTTGAGTATTACAACAGATCTTAGAGGGAATCGAAGAAACTAATTTCTTTACAGTTACTCTATATTTGAGCCAGTCAGTTTTGCGATAATTTCTAAAGACTGTCGGGCTTATAGGGTCGATATTCAGGCTAACTTGAAGATATCGATGGTCTGAGAAGGAATATTCATCTGATACCTTCCAGTTCTTGATCCCGTGAAGGATATTGTCGGAGACAAGGGTAGTATCTAGCACTTCTTGTCGATTTTTGGTAATGAATGTTGTTTCATTACCTTTATTGCACACAATGAGATTCGTACTTAAAATGAAATCAAAAAGTAGCTCACCTCTTTTGTTGATGTCAGAACTGCTCCATACGGTTTGGAGAGCGTTTGCATCACACCTTATTATGAGACGAGTTTTCTGCCTCCCTGCATCTGCGATCAGCCTCTGCAGGTTATCCCCAAAAGAGACTCCATATATCTGTGGGCGAGATATGCCGACACCAAGTAGTACGGCCCGCTTGACGTCTCTATCTTTGCCCCTGTGGTATCTCAATCGCTGTAATTAGGGAATAAGATTACTTTTAGGCTACTTTTTACCAGTATACATGATCTGGGCTTACCTTTGTCTAGTGTATACATGAAGTAGTATTCAGGAGTCTTGAATTCACATACCCAGTTGTCCATAACCCAGTGCTCTTGGACCAAGACGATATCTTCCCTATCCTTGAAGAGACGAAGATGAAGGCCGGCAGAAGCTGTAATGGAGTGATGGAGGTTAATCTGTACTATCAGCAGCATTATCGGTACAATCAGGTGGAGGAATCTCCACCACGGTAGAATTTAAGACTTCCGAGTCTGAGGAGCTGGCCAAAAGATCGTCCTCATTCAAAAGAATCCTCTCTCTTTAGATGCTTACCCATGGATCGTTGGAGGAGTGGGAGCAAGACATACATGGTCTTATAATCCTTTCCTCTTTCGTCACCCACAAAAAAGTCAATCCATTGGCAAAATCATCGCTCAATCTGTCTTAACTCACATGTATGAAAGAACTGTTACCAAGCCACTTTCGATTTGTGTGCTCCTGCCCTCTTATTTCTCATCTTATGTCTCCTTCCGGTCATTAGTAAATGTCTCCTCTCTCACAAATCCAGGTTACACATAAAATTTAAAGTAGTCTCCTATTGCTCTTCTTCAACATCCTCCCTTACTAACATTTGTCTTTCTAACCGAAAATTAGAAAGATCATATCTATTACCATGACCAGAAATACGAATGCTTCTTTGGTTGATCAATCATCCTAGATAGAATTTTACTCCAATGTTATACATAACAGGTAGCTGTGGCGTAGCTTTATACAACACGTCCGCATTCCTGTATAACCTCCAACCCTTTGCATGCGTTTTGTGTATGCATAAACATTACGGTAACCCAATGCATAAACATTAAACCCACCCAAATCCTTTAAAGAAATAAAAAAAATGTACTTAACCCCTTTAAGCCCGCCGAATACATTACGACCATGTTTCATCTACATTTACGCATGTTACTATAAAAAAACCCTCACAAGCCTCCTGTGTACAGCTATAAACCCTCACCAGTTTACTCGCGTAACTCCATAATCCCCCAGGCAAATGGCCCCGCCGACCCATAATAATTATCATCAACAAGCCTCCCTTTGATACACAGCCAAATAAAAATCCTTCCAAAGTGCTCGGCAATCAGCTAATCACTAAACCACAGTTTGCATCCAGTAACCATTTGCATGCGAGAATTCACAAAACATGCCAGCTCAGTGGAAGGACATTCTAGTAAGTGGTCCACACATGCGAGAATCCTGCAAAAAAGAGGGCACTCTCTCAGAAATTCCAAAACGAAACGAAAAACCCTTTTCAGTCTAAATTCCGCAGAAAAACTCATATCCTACGCCAGAACATTTTAATATATTAGACGGGCGGGCGGGCTACACCCCCACAAAAAGCCATCACCCTTACCACACTCCGACCGTGCTCTACTGCGCCTCTGATTAAATCTGATAGAAATCATATAAAAATTGAAATCGTAAAAATAACGAGGACGCCACAAAAAAGGATATGCAGGAGGTATGCACCACTGCAATGTTACAGGATAAACGTGTTCGGTTTGCACTCGGCACAGGATTATTATGACCATTTCCACCACTCACACTGGGATCTGTTCTGTATTTATCAACTACTCGCGCTCGAATTGTGACCAGTACAGACGTGGGAGTCTGTACAAAACTTAACCACCACAAATGGAACTCCCGCCGGGAGGTCCTGCCACGGATTTCTGTTTTTTATTGAAATTAATACCAAAACTATGAGTTTTTAATTCATGTAAAAGGATTTTTAGTTCAGTGTACCGGTACTGGAGGAGGCGTGTTGCTCAAAACATCGCATTTGACCAAAAAACCGAGACGGAATTTATAGCTCCAGCTACAGTTCAGTTCCAGTTCTATGCCCCCTTACCACCACCGGAACTAATTCCCAAATGGATATGTAAAATTTCATGTTTCGTCCTGTGAATCAGTGAATCTTTTTTTTTTTACAAATATTTCAAAATATGTATGCTGCAGAAATAATTTCGCTTAAAGGACTTTCTCATCCGCAAATCCATATCCACTCTTTCGTTCAACTATTTAAAATATTTCGCAGCATGTCCTTCCCTCATGAGGGAGGACGAATAAAAATAAGCGAACTAGGAACAACAAGCAGGAGTTGTTTCTATAAAAATGCGAAACAAGGATGCAAGTTTTTACCGGATTATTATGCTGATGAAGTTTCGTTGGAATATTATCCTTTTGCGTTTTTTGTTGTTGCTGCTGCTTTTGCAGCGAGGTTTTGTGAAGCGTACGTCAAATCTACATGAGTCATTGTCAAATAAACTCTGTCCTGAGTCCTGCAGGAAAAAATGAAATTATTTTCCAGCGATTTGGATATGTATTTCTAATATTTTTTGTTTTAATACGAGGACTGGTGAGAGTTTGGATTTCCCATGTGATTATAGAACGGAAGTTTGTGCTTCGTTTCACACTTTGTTTAGTTCGGGACTCGGTTTTTTTGTGTGGTGGCAGCAAATGAGAAGGAAAAACGGCCGGTCATCGTATTCCAAGCGAATTTGCGAACTTTTTTTCCTGACTTTTCGAATGGGAAGTTATTATGTATGGTAATGGGAATACATATATAATAATTTGAATCTTTTGGACTCCCTATAGAAATGTTAATAAATGGTGTTATGTGGCCTCTCTGGAAAAGGTTGCAGATAAGACTCGTGGAAAGTTTATTTTGCTTCGATAAGTTCTGGACGTTTGACTATGTTCATGACGCGAAAATGTCTTTAAATCACCACCAGGTGTGGGGAGGCAACGGCGCCCAAATGAGCGACAGTTTCTGCCAAAGTAATTTCAAACTTGGATAATTCGGTTACAAATAGATTTATGACCGCCACCTTGGTCTAGTTTTAAAGAGGAAGGATGAGCGTTTGTGGCAGCATTTCTACAATATTACGCCTTTAACCGATTACAAAACCCCCACTTTAAACTTCAACAAACTCTTCTCAGTAAGCTTCTCAACGAGAGCTGAGTGGAAAAGCCGTAAGGCGATAAAGGACTTCGACATAGGCACCTACACGGACGGGTTGAAAATGGACTGCGGAGTCGGCGCAGGCATTTTCTCCGACACGCTGAATGTCTTTCCGATTACCGAATTTCGCCAGTGTCTTTCAAGCGGAACTTCTCCGCAATCTTTCTGGCTGCACTTATAGCCAACCTGCTATTAAAGTCATTGATTCAGCTAGGTTAGGTAAGGTGACGTAACGTGACCTCTCTGGTTTGTCTGATTCAGCTATCACATTTTCAAAACTGGTAGAGCGATGCCAGAAAGAGGTAAAGAAACTAGACGCTTATTCAAAAATCACCCTTATCTGGGTCTCTGGACACAGTAATTTCGAGCGAAACGAGCGAGCAGGCGATCTGGCCAGACAAGAGTCAGCCATTATCGACTCTCTGGCAGAAAGGTCAGTATTCCGCTGGGAGTCTTCAAGGGTTACATTCACAATCAATTTTCAAAGCTAGCAAACCAGGGTGGAAATCGCTTTCTAGCTGCGCTATGTCAAAGAAGATATACTTACCCTACTTAGATCCTTAAACCCCTCCGGGGGCATATGGCGTCAACCACGCCTGCGCGCCATCTTGTTCGAAGTTCTGCAACGCGTTTGAGCTGCCTCCAACTCATTCCTAAAGAGCTCGATTCCTCCTCAACTGTTCTGCGCCACGTTTGCCTAGGGCGTCCCGCTATTCTGCCTGCCTGGGTGAGCGGACTCCACTGCATTGCGTATTTCGCAATGGAGTTGTCTTCGCGCATAGGGTGTGTCCAATCCATTGCCACATTCTTCTTCGTTTAGTAATACTTATAGGTTTTTGGCCCGTTCTCAGATAACGTTGTTCATTAGAGATGCGGATCGGCCAAAAAATCCTCAAGATGATTCTTGAGCATTTGTTTACAAAGACTTGCAGCTTCCGTGTGTTAAAGGTGTCCACCTTGCAAGTACTGCACCCATAAAGCAGCACTGATTCTACGTTGGAGCGGAACAGTCGTAGCTTGGTTCTTAAGCTGATAACATTACTTCTCCAGATTTTAGATAGCATTCCGAACGCAGCTTTAGCCTTCCCGATTCTGCTGCACACATCCAGTTTGGTGCCACCACGATTAGCCGAGACGACACTTCCTAAATAAAGAAAGTTATGAACTTTCTCGACTTCCTATCCGGCAATGTTAAGTTGAGCGCGGTTGTTAGAAGAAGTGCTCAGGGATTTTGTTTTGGCTGTATTTATTTTTAGCCCCACTTTGTTTGCCTCAGCTTCTAGATTTTGGGCCATCAAATGAAGATCCATTATCCGATGTGAAAGTAGACAAACATCATCAGCGTAATCTAGGTGCTTAAGATAAGATGTCATAGTCCAACGAATTCCAGAATTAGCTTCCGTCAATGCTGCACGGAGTACATCGCTGATAACCACCAAGAACAATAGTGGTGACAGTATGCACCCTTGACGTACTCCACTTTCGACTTCAAAATCCTCCGACACCTTACCATTGTGCACGACGTGACACTTACCGCCCTCGTATGTAGACTTGATAATAGCTATAAGTTTTTCTGGGATGCCTCTCCTGCGCAAGGCCAACCAGATAGCATCTCGATTCAATCTGTCGAAAGCTTTCTCGAAGTCGATAAACATTAAATGTAGCGGAGACCTATACTCAACGCATTGCTCGATAATGATCCGTAAGGTGTTTATGTGGTCAATGCAGGAGGATCCAGCGCGAAAGCCTGCCTGTTCGACATCGAGAGTTGAATCTAAATGTTCTTTAATTCGTTCTAGAATTATTTTAGCTATTATTTTAGCCACGGCTGGAAGAACGCATATACCTCTCCAGTTACCGCAATCCATCAAGTTTCCCTTCTTTGGAAGTTTAATGATCATCCCCCTTTTCCACTCCTGTGGAAATTGTTCACTATCCCAAGCTCTCCGTATTAGAGGATGCAGCAAATCTGCCGATGTATTTGGCGCCGCTTAAAATAGCTCGGCAGGGATGCCATCAATACCCACCGCTTTGTTCTTCTTGAGGGACTTGATTGCTGTTATTATCTCGGTTTTACTGGGAGGTGCGGTGCGAATTCGGGAATTTGTTGCTTCGAACTGCTCATTCGAATTTGAGATCATACCACCATCGTCTAAGTGATTTAGCACTGTAGCAAAATGTTCTCCCCATCTAATTAGCTGATCCTCATCCGAAATCAGAAGGTTACCGTCTAGACTCTTCACTGGATGTTGTTTGGAGTTTCGACCACCGATGAGCTCCTTAGTGATGCTATAAACAGTCCTACTGTCGCACCTACTTGCTGCTTCTTCAGCCCTTGAGGTCAGTGAGTTGACATATTGACGTTTGTCACGTCTCACACTATGCTGCACTTCTTTCTTCTTCGCACGGTATTGGGCTTCAAGCTCGGTTCTCTCTACTGCTGAGGCCGCTGCAATCCGAGCCGAGCTACGCTCATCGATCCGTCTCCAGGTGTTTGTAGAAAGCCACGTGCGATGGTGTTTCTGCTTTTTACCGACATACGTGCGTGCCCCAGTCGCAAAAGCATTTTTCACAGCACTCCAGTGGTCATCCATGTTCTCTTCCAGTATGCTGCTGATTGCTTCTGCTTCTAAGGCAACATGGTCCCTGAACTGTTGGCGCACTTGGGGAACCTTGAGCCTGTCGATATTAAACCTGGTGATGTTAAGTAGGTTTGAGCGGTTGCTGTTGACGGATGTAGAACGAAGGCGTAAATGAGCTACCATAAGATGGTGATCTCGTTCTAGTCCGACGTCAGCTCCACGTCTGTTTTGGACGTCCAGGAGACAATTTCTAAAGCGGCAACTGATCGCAATGTGGTCGATCTGGTTGGATGTTCGTTACCTATCAGTAGAGACCCAACTGATTTTGTGGCAGGCGTTATGCTTAAACAGCGTACCTCCGATGACTTGGCGGTTGGTTGATATGGCCCAGCTATAACAAACCTAAATGAGCTACTACTGAGCAGATCAAGGCCAGATATTGCAAGAATAGTAGCAATCAGTAAAGGCCATTGGCCGATAGGAGATCATGCAGCCAAGCTTGGCATTCCCCATAACACCTTCTATCATTGCTGGGAGATGCTAATGAGAGATAATCTCTTTTTCACTTTCTGTGCAGATGCGCGGGCCTAGCAAGCACCAGACAGTGTACACTGGGTAAACTCTTCTTCGACGACCTGGGAGAAATATCTGAGAAAAGTATTGGAGTCCTCAGTCTTTGGTTATACTTACAGACTGGGTCTATCATATCATCTTCTTCAATCAAATACCATCACACAACCAGATGTACATTTGTTTTGAGGTATCAAAATGGCGCAACAGCGCTAATTGGGTTCTTTCTAAATCGCCACCTTAGCCAACCAACCAGAGTATAAAATTCCGAAGAGAATGACAGTGAAAATGGGCCCGAATCCAAAATCAACGCGGAGTACTGCAGCAAATAGCAGTAGTGCGCTTGAACAACTTAGGCGGCATCTGACGAGCCTGGGTTAAGTATGAATATGGATTTCATTGCTTAAGATATGAAAAGTGCAAAGGAGGTCGATCCAGACCCATTAAATCTACTTTGCATACTCAATAAGAAGGCAGTGTCACATGTCCTTATAATTTTTCAGGGTTCCATACCTTCTTCGTAAACGCTGAAAGTTTATGTAATTTTAACCAAAAATTCTATTTTTTCGTGAAACCTTTGAGTAATCTACCCTTGATGAAAAACCGTAGCAGGATTGAAAGTTCTTCCTTCTGAGGTGTTCGCAACCACATTCGACGGCGTAGTCCATAATTCTGTGGTTAAGCAGCTTTTGTACAATACACCGTCTAACTTGTGTGGGTATCACGAGGACAATAAAGACGTGTCCTACCGCAGCTCTAGGAGCTATTCTTAACCCCACTTTCCAACATGTTGTACTCTGAACGAGGCTATGAAGATTGTTCTAAGACTGCCGAAGATACTGGAGGCTTTATGGCCCATCCGAAGATACTCAATCACCTACGTAACAAACCGTTTCTCAAAATCCCAGATTATATGCCTAAAAGGTTTCATTTCTCAGTCTTTCAAAAAATTCACCAAATCGGAAATATTGAGCTTCAAGGTACCAGATAGTTCCCAAGTCTGGTATGCAAACGGTTCAAAACTGGAGTTTTTATTAACCTAACCTTAATACAAGCTTTGGACTTAGAACTAAATTCCATAAAAAACTGTACGCATGACCAAAAATTATACTAAGAAAAGGAGAGACAGGCTGAACAGAAAGAGTGAAAGGAAATAGAGACCGGATCATAAAGTGGGAATGTTGAGGTGTAGGGCATTTCGTAATACGATTTTGCGACTACTAAAACCTAAAGTGTGCATCGAATTATTTGCTTGCGCAGCATTCTGGACATAAGTTTATGATAACAATAATTCTTGTAGTGAGAAGTAAGACAGAAGAGGGGCTGCGTTAGGAAAAATCAGTTATACGAATAGTAGTCAGCCCAAAAAAGACATCGTAAAGAAGAGACGTTTTGATTTGGACTTCGTAAAATGGTGACCTTACTTGACTAGCAGACTCAAGGAGGCGCCTAAGAAAAGTTAGAAGTGAGACTTTGTAAGAATCTAAAAATCCTTTTGACCAAGGTTCCATAAAACCAAGTGCGGAGTTGGCCCTGCTTATAATGTTATCGATGTGACTGATAGTACAAGTTCGTAGGGAATGAAGCAGACTTTCGGATGTTTAGTTCCAGGATTTTTTTTAAGCCTAGTGGAAAACCTATTCAAGTCGAGAATCGAGAGTCACCGTTAGCAAATTCGGATAAATTAGAGTCGCTTATGACACATTTGGCATCGTTTATTTGTTAGGATAAAAATCACTGGTCCAAGATGGCTGCCATGATGGGCCCCTGAAGTTGCTATAATAGGATCAAGTACTAAAACGGTTGGAAACTAAGAGCTCATAGCTTCAAAAGGATCATTTGTTAAGGAATTGCGTCAAAGGCATTACTACAGTTCGTACCAACAACATCAACTTCATTGTTAGCCTCCAATGCTGAAAGTGTTAAGTTGGTAATTGTCTATCTGCTATTGAGGAACCCATGTTGTTTATTAGCAAAGATAATCGTCCTTGAGTTTGTTGATCTCCTTTAAAATATTCACGATACTTGTTATTGTTTGTGTCTTGTAGAGAATTTCTCGCAGTCATGATGTCCGGAATTACCAACAGTGGAAGAAAGAATGTCTGCCAGCGAAGGCAGACTTTCGTTTTTTTTTTTTTTTTTTTCTCTTGTACAACCCATGCCCGCGTGGCAACGACACCGCGACCTGAAAGATCTATTG
Organism: Brachypalpus laphriformis; assembly: GCA_945910035.1. Taxonomy (NCBI): domain Eukaryota; kingdom Metazoa; phylum Arthropoda; class Insecta; order Diptera; family Syrphidae; genus Brachypalpus; species Brachypalpus laphriformis. The sequence goes on from OX246754.1 coordinate 289,637,054, forward strand.
TATCGGAGGGTTGGAGTTAATCTAACAGACGTACTTCCTCCCTTATGAAAGTGAGTATGTCTTTAGTAGCGGAGCATTTCAGTTCCACTGAAGTTAGTATCTCCTTGTGGAGAATACGTTTCCTTAACCAGTGTAGTGCCGGGCATTCACAAAGAATGTGTTCGATAGTTTCGTCCTCCTCTAAACAGAACCGACAGTCTTTCTCTTGGCACAGGTTCATCTTGTTAAGGTGGTATCTCAAGCCGCAATGGCCAGTAAGAAAGCTCACAAACTTCTTAATGCTTTTCCTATCTAAGTTAAGGATTTCCTTATAGGAGTAAGGCTTGATTAATCGTTTGGATTGTTTTAGACCTGGCCCACTAGTCCAGTGGTCTAGACGAAGTTTGTTTTCCCATTCGTTAATCAGCGTTGTAGCTGTCGCTCAATTGACGCCACAATAAGGTTCAGGACCTATGAAAACAGATTCTGAGCTAGCCCTAGCAAGCTCATCTGAAGATTCGTTGCCCACAATCCATTGGTGTCCAGGTACCCAACCGAGTTTTACCCTGTTGTAATTGGCAAGGTCTTGTAATGCATCGTAGCAGCATTTCACGGTTCTGGAGTCCATTTGGTTGGACGACAGTGCCATAAGTGCTGCTTGGCTATCTGAGAAGATATGTATTCTAGCGCCTTTGATCCCCTTGCGGAGATTGTGTCTGGCGCAAATCTCAATGGCATGGATTTCAGCCTGAAACACAGTAGGAGTCGTACCCATAGGTACCGAAATCTTTGTGTTGGGTCCAAAAACCCCAGCTCCAACTCCAGAATCCATTTTCGAACCGTCGGTGAACCAGACGAGACTTCTAGGGTCCAGTGTTGGAGCACCATTGGACCAGTTTTCGCGGTCCAATATTTCTACCTCGAATAACCTACCAAAGCAGTGTTGCCTGACCATAATATCTTGTAAAGTGCAGAGCATGTCTCTTTTAGGGATTGAGTTGAATATCTTTAAATGTCCCACAAGGTCACCTGGTTTATACTCGTGATCTAGCTGCAGCCTGATGGCATATCTAGCAGCCATCTTCCTAATGAAGATTGGTAAGGGTGTAAGCCCAACAATAGCTTCAAGAGCTGTCATGGGGCAGGTGCGCATCGCACCTGTAATGCCAAGACAGGCAATTCTTTGTAACTTCTGCAACTTGTTTGCCGTTGTCTGCTGGAGACTTTTTGGCCACCAGACGATGGCCGCGTATGTGATAATGTGTCTAACTATCATTATGTACAACCAATGTATCATCTTAGGAGAGAGACCTTAAGTTCTGCCGTATAGGCGTTTACTGGCCCACAGTGCTCTAGTAGCGGCTTGATATGTGAATTCCAATTAAGTCGTTTGTCAAGAATAACACTTTAGAATTACACAATAAACTTTAGATAAGAAACTGGAAGATAGATAGGTCTTAAGGACACGACAAGGACAGTTCTAAATTCCTTATCTTTCAGTGTTATTCCTGATGGTATGTACACATACAGGCATCTTCGTTTGAGACAGTGTTCAAGAACATCATCACATCGAACGATGATGATTTACTGAGTATAAAATGCATCCACAGCTCACTTTTGGTGAGAATCATAAGAAATTTTCACGCAGCTAAGCTCGCATGAAAGCTTTGAAAGAATTTTAAAAGCCAAAGAAATATATTTTTTTTTTCAATATTTATGATCTGTCTTCCTATTTTACGGTTAGGACTAAATTTTATTTGATCTTAATTTTATGCCATAATGGCTTTCGGCGGCACGACTTACTAAAGCTAACAATCGTCGTCTCAGTGTCGGTACCCTTGCGAATATCCTGGCTTATAAAGATTCTTACGAGAAAAAGAGTCTTGATCGGTTTGATTCATCCAGATCTACGGAGAATCGCTTTTATGGTCAAAACATGTCAAGTCGAAGACATCCAGTTCGCTCTCAGTTTTCCGGCAGTATAGGGATGCTTTCTGCAAAAAAATGGGGATCATCACAGAAAAATGTCGCTTGCAACTATACGGCTATGATAAGACCATTCCTAGCATATAGTGGAGGGAGCTTGCACTTAAATGTTTAACTGTCTCTTGTGCTTAACTTCAAAGAACGCTTGTCTCGACTGCAAGGGAGGAGTGCGCCTAGCTCCGTTCTACATGCTGTGCTGAACCTATCTCCTTCTTCTTCCCATTTTGGTGATGTTATGATCGGAAAATAGGGAATCATAACACTCCCACTTCACCGCATTTCTACCGACCCGCCTGTGGGGTTCCCCTATTTGACCTCAGGAAATATCGACAGGCCTCCTTGGTTACTGAGGCCAATCAAATGCTAAACCTATCTCATCTTGATACTTATGTCATGAGCAGAACAGAATAATAAATTCCAAAACTAGTCAAGGGTGCCTTCACAAAAGATGGAAAAATAAGACTAACGCTGTCCTAATATTCATGAGCTATAGTAGCGTAAGAACAGAATGGAAGGGTGGGAGTATCAGCATCTGTAGCGATATCTTTTACCAATTCCAAAGTAGTTCAAGAGTGTAATTACTTCCTCAATTCTGTAGCAAGGTTTAACTCTTGTTTGATTCCCAGAAGACTCTGGTATCATAGGGAATGAGATAGCAGGTAAGATTGCTAGACATTCTATTGACGATTGGGTTTCTCATGAACATAATTGTGTGGGACATGACCCTTTAGGATACAGGGAAGCTAAATAAAATGTTCCCTCATGTCCGTAAGAAATCCGTGGGGTTCTCGGTGCATCTCACCATAAAAGACTGTAGACCACACACTTGCATTGAAGACGGCGATAGTTCGGAGTACTTGCTTTCCGATTTTCCGGCCTTTGCTCGTATCAGGTCACAGATTTTAGTTGCTGATGTAACAAGTGCTAATATCACTTACTTTTTCTACGAAATATGAGTAAATTTAAATTAAATAAAAACCCCTGACTTTCTCGGGTTTCTATAAGTGTTGTGTGCCGTTCATTGAAAGGTGTATTCCGATAAGGAGTTCTCCTCCACGACACCCTGCTACAATCGCTACCAATTACAAAATTTCTGTCAGCGACTTATCAACTTAAAAAGACATTAATGGAATAAAGCAAGATGTTCTTCGTAACAGCTAGCCTCCTTTCCAAAACACCCTTCGATGCATCAATTAGACAAACCAAGTACTTGCACATCAAGCCGGCATTAATATTCACGCACAAATGCCAAACAAAATTAATCTCAATATCAAAGCAGAAAATTAAAGAAGCGTCTCCCTAATGAGTTCTCTCGGGAAACCGCCCCATAGTAATTTACATCTCGAGCATCCCACCCCAGAGGATGTCACTCCATGAGAGCCCGCCTTCGAAACAAGCCCGCTCTACGCTAGCAAGGTAAACTATTTACCAAGCACCCATATCCTCAAATTGACTACCTACAGTACCATCAGTGATTAAAGCAAAAAGAAACACCGACATCACACAAAGAACGATAAAGACGTGTGCATGCAAAGGAAATCAAATTAATCAAAATTAAATTAAACCCTTCCATGGGAATTAACTCGACGAAGCGTAAGTGGAACATGCAATCCCAGCGAGAGAGGCATCATCGTGTAAAACTATGCCATGCCACCCGATAGCCAGTATATCTATCTTGTATCGCCATTTAACCCTATTTTATGTATCCCCACAGCCTTGACGTGTAAAATGTACTTTACTCTATGATGTGTGTGTGTGTGGTTTTCTCTCTTTAATTTCAGAGTCGGCGAGGAAGGACCCTGGGACCAAGTGCCGCAAATTTTCACTAAAACTAATGCGACATCATATCAGGTGACAGGCCTTATACCGTTTACAGTCTATAGCTTTCATCTATTGGCTGTTAACAAATTGGGTGTTAGTCCTCCGTCCAAAGAGTCCTACTACATTGTGACGCTACGTGAACGTAAGTACTCTGCATGGAATTTTTATCTTTTTTTTTTCTCATTTTATTATACGTAGTAGATACAGATAGAGGCTGAGAGTCGCTTTTATATCGGAGGCTTTCATATACTATATCACATTTAGGTTCCGTGTTTGGTTTATCAAAATTGCACATGATGGGGATTTATAAAGGGATGGGGATAGGGTAGGTACTAGAAAGGATTTAATGGTATTAATTACGACCATGAAATGTTGTGGTGGGCTTGGGGTAGGCTTCCTGTTATCAGTATGTCGGACATCATTGAAAGGTTTTGTGTCATAAGAGCTATCAGCACAGTAACTATAACTTCTTTTTTGGTAATTAAAAAGCTTATACGGGAGTGATTCTATCGTCAAATAGAGTACTTTGAAAAAGAATAAAAAATATGTGTGTAGAGCATTCTATAACTACGAACGTAGCTATTTCCAAAGATGTAATGGATTTTTTCTTCTTTTTTTTCAAATATAAAACAGTGATGGCTTTAAAAGTAACATCGTGCACCTCGACTTACTTACTTACTTAGGAGGCGCTACAGTGCGGGGTGAATCTGTGACTCAAACAACAAGCCTCTCCATTTAAATCGGTCTCTAGCTAATTGCCTCCAGTTGGAACACTCCAAGTTGGCCGAGGTTCCCTTGAACTTGTGCGTGCTACCTACGGCGACGAGAACTTCTACTTTGTCGTCCCTCCGGACTAGATTTGAAGACTGCGGGTTGGAGCGTTTGTGTTCATCCGCTCTTCACATCCTAGCCATCTCAAACGTCCAATACGCAGTTTTTTGACTATGTCCATGTCGCTGTACAGCTCGTATAGTTCATTATTAAATCTTCTTCTCCAAAACTCGTCAACGCGAGCGGGACCGAATATCTTTTGAAGAGTTTTTCTCTTGAAACGACCAAGGATATCTTCATCCGCTTTCAATGTTTCAGCGCCGAAAAGCGGGACTGGGATGATCAGGGTCCTTCTTAGTTTTCGAGATAGGGCTATTGAATTGCCCTAGCACCCCAAAAAAAAAAAAAAAAAAACAGCGGTTGGCAAGAGTTATTCTCCGCTTGATTTCCGCGCTGATACCATTGTCAGAATTAGTAGCAGAGTCGAGCTAGATAAAGTCGATTACTACCTCGAAGTTGTAGCTGCCCACTGTGACGTCCTGCCCGTTGACAGCATATACTTGGTTTTTCCCTTGTTTATCGATAAACCCATTTTGGCTGCTTCTTGCAAACGCATCGGTGACAGCCCACTGTGTTCTTCCAATAACGTTAATACCGTGGCGTCATCTTGTCTAAAACCTTTTTTGCCGTCAAAGGTCTCGGTGAGGTCATTACCGACCTTGATGGAGCGGCGAGGGTTCTCTATCGTCATCCTGCACAGACGAAGAACTTTGGCAGGGATGTCAAAACTAGACATGGCTCTTTAAAGCTCTTCTCTATAGATGATGCCATAGGCGGCCTTGCATCCATTTTGGCCGCTTCCGCCTCAATGCTTGCAAACGCACCGGTGACAGGCCGCTGAGTTCTTCCGATAATGTCTATATCGTCGGCGTATGCAAGCAGTTGTACAGACTTGTAATAGATTGTGCCTCCGGTGTTGGCTTGTGAGTTCCGCACAATCCGTTCAAGTACAATATTGAAGAAGTCACATGACAGCGCGTCACCTTTTCTAAAACCTTTTTTGACATCAAAGGTCTCGGTGAGGTCATTACCGACCTTGATGGAGCAGCGAGCGTTCTTCATCGTCAGCCTGCACAGACGGACAAGTTTGGCAGGGATGTCAAAACTAGACATGGCTCTATAAAGCTCTTCTCTATAGATGCTGTCATAGGCGGCCTTGTAATCGATAAAGAGGTGGTGAGTATCGATTTGAAATTCTTGGATTTTCTTCAGGATCTGCCGAAGCGTGAAGATTTGATCGATGGTGGACTTTCCTGGCCTGAAACCGCACTAATAGGGTCCAATCAGGTTGTTCGTAAAAGGTTTCAGGCGTTCACACAATATCGCAGAAAAGATCTTGTATGCGATGTTGAGGAGACTGATGCCTCTATAATTGGCGCATTTGAGGGGGTCTCCTTCCTTCTGGATCGGGCAAACGATGCTTAGATGGTGAGTTGGTGTGTGCTCTCTACCAATCACTAGCTGCTTTAAAAAGTTCGGCCGGTAAGCCGTCATGCCCAGCAGCCCTGTTGGATTTTAGCTTGGATATTGCTATCATCACTTCGTTTTGGTCAGGTGGACGGAAATTTTGACTATCATCATCTATGTTGAATGGTTCATTCTGCCTGACAGCGGGATGTTGGTCTTCGTCGCCGTTATACAGTTTCTCAGTATTCTCAGCACCTATTGTGATTCTACTAGGTTTCCATTTTCATCTCTACATGTTTCTGTATGGGTATTGCTTCTCTGAGACGTTCTTTTTATCTTTTGGTAAAACTTCCGTACATTGTTTTTTGGAATTGCGCGCTTCTCATGCTTTTTCTTACTCTTTTGGTGAAGCCGATGTTCTTCCCGTCTCTTATGGTCGTAGAGCTCATGAGCATCTCTCGTCTTCCTATGAAGCGCCGCTTTATATGCCTCTTGTTTTACTGCATACACTCGCCGGCATTCTTCGTCAAACCAGGAGTTTCGCGGTTGTTGGCCGTCGAAACCCAGCACATCAGTCACGGTGTTTCTGATGGCATGGTGACAATGTTGCCATTGGTCTTTGGACCTTTATGCTGGTGGCATAGGTGTGATTGAGAGATTGCAGGTTACGCGTTCAGCGAAGAGTCTGACGGTCTCTTGCGATTGTAGCTTTTCAACGTTAAATTTTCTCACAGTAACTCTTCTTTGTTTCTCAATTTGGAATATCCGCATTCATACCTTGGCTACAACAAGGTTATGATCCGACTCACATAGACCGCGCGGAAGGTCCGGACATCCAGAATACTGGAAGCACGTCTTACGTCGATTGCAATATGATCAATTTGGTTGATCGTTACATGATGATTGGATAGCCATGTCTGCTTGTGAATATTGAGATGAGGAATTCATGTGCTTGCTATAGCGATGTTTCGCTCCGCAGCGAAATCAATTAGCGTTAGTCCATTGTTAGACGTGGTGTCGTGTAGGCTATGCTTACCGACTGCCCTACTAAAGACGTCCTCCTTTCCTATTTTGGCGTTAAAATCGTCCACTCGTGTTGTGTGTGTTATATTTTTTTTCACACGAATAGAAAGGAACTACAGTTTATAAACGTATCCGAAGGGCAATTTGTTTTTGAGAAACCTTCTTGTGACAACAATACTCTCGGATGTGTGTCAGACGTTCGCGAAAGGTGGGACCGTGAAAAAACGTTTTGGTGTTTTCTGGGATTCGAACACGGAACCTCAAGCGCAGTGATCCGACACAGCAACTACTTGCGCCACGGTGCCCACAGGACTATATCTGTCTATTGTGATGTTCTGTCCAAGATGCTGGTATTGGGTTTTATTATATATTATATTAAAGCACATTTTATTTTTTGCTTTCATTGACCTCTTAACCCATTTTTCATCTGTCTCAATACTCGCAACACCCCACTGAGGGCCCGCTGTCAATTATTATGTTGAAGGGATTACCTGATAGGGCGTCATCTTGTCTAAGACCTTTTTCTGACATCGAACAGTCCGGTGATGTTCTTACCGACTTTGATGGAGAAGCGAGAGTTCTCCATCGTCATCCTGCACAGACGGATGAGCTTGGCAGGCATGTCGAGACTAGTAATTTGTAGTTTATGAGAGCATTATTCGAACCAGATGCGGTTATAGTCCTGTCATCGGTAATCTTGTTACTTGTCAACTCAAACATGTCAAGTGGAAATAAAGACGGTAAAAGAATAGTCCCCAGTGTTGAAAGATTATTTGTATTGTAACAGTTATCAAACAGTGGGCAAAATCGCATCATCACCTCCCCGTGGTGCCCGCTGGATAGCTATCTGATAGTGAACTAACGATGAGCGTATGCTGAGTCTGACGATATATGGGTAGCTGAACACTCGGTGGGCGCCGTGGCGTAAGTGGTTAGTGTGTCGGATCACTACGCATGAGGTTCCAAGTTCGAATCCCAGAAAACACCAAAAAAAAGTTTTTTCACTGTCCCACCTCTCGCGAGCGTCTGACAAACATCCGAGAGTATTGTTGTCATGAAAAAGCTTCTCAAATCGCCGTTCGGAGTCGGCATTAAACTGTAGGTCCCTTCCATTTGTGTGAAAAATATAACGCACACAACATGAGTGGTTGCGAGAAGCTAGGCCCTGGCACTTTAAAGAGCTGTTGCGCCAAATATTTATAATTTTTTAACACTCGGACCTGCGTAAGCACATCCGGGTGAACTTCAGCGCGCATATGTTTAACCGGACGAGGCATCTCTTGTTGACCTGATAGGCTGAAATATGCGTCTCAGAAGTCTAACAAGAGGTCTAACAAAAGGATCTGGTCCTCCAGGTTGGGGGTTGTGCCGTCGGGTTAACTTCCCTACCACGTAAAAAACCTTCGGTTACGAAGCAACCAACAGCCTCGGATACGGATGAATTTACTGTTGACGACCCATGCAAACGTAAAAAGGACAACGATCTTCGTGTCAGCACATGGAATGTTAGGTCCCTTTACAAACCACGTGCAGCCGAACAACTTGCGGAGGCCCTAGGGTGTCTCAAAGCAGACATTACCGCCATCCAAGAAGTGCGATGGGATGGGCCGGCAAAAGGAGTATGAAAAACTGCGACATCTACTACGGCGATGGATACAGACAAAAAGGACAGCGTCTATTCGGGTGCGGATTTGTCATTGGAGGTAGACTTAGGGAAGAAATCTTGAGTTTCCGGCATGTGAACGAACGCCTTATGACTATCCGTATCAAGGTTAAATTTGCTAACATTAGACTAATATGCGTTCACGACCCTCATGAGGAGAAGGACGACGCGACAAAGGACGACTTCTACCAGCTCTTGGACAAGACGTGTGAGCAATGCCCTAGCCACGACGTTAAAATTATACTAGGCGACTTTAACGCAAAGCTAGGAAGAGAGGACGTCTTTAGTAGCGTGGTCGGAAAGCACAGCCTGCTCGACATCACATCCGACAACGGACTCAGGCTAATCGACTTTGCAGCGGGGTGAAACTTTGTCGTAGCTAGTACGCGGTTCGGTCTCGACATTCACAAAGGAACATGGCTCTCCTTTGATCGAAAAACTTTCAGCCAAATCGATCACCTTGCGATCGACGCAAGGCACTCTTCCAGTATTCTGGGTGTCCGGACTTTCCGAGGAGCCAACATGGACTCGGATCACTACCTAGTTGTAGCCAAGGATATCCAGAACGGAGCGAAATCAACCAAATGCTGTGAGGAAATTTGACGTCGAAAAGCTACAATCACAAGAGACCGCCAGAATCTTTGCCGATTGTGTTTCTTCTAATCTCAATCTAAGTCCTATGCCACCAGCAGCAAATGCGGAAGACCAGTGGCAGCGTTGCCAAAAAGCCATCAGAGATGCCGCCTCTGATGTACTGGGTTTCTCTCGGTCACCACAACGAAACCCCTGGTTTGATGAGGAATGCCGGCAAGCACATGCAGCAAAACAAGAGGCGTACAAAGCGGCGCTGCATAGAAGGACTAGAGCTGCTTACGAGCTCTACGTGCGCAGGAGAAAAGAGGAACATCGACTTCTCAGAAAGAAGAAAAAAGAGCATGAGAAGCGCTCGATCGAGGAGATTGAGAGACTTTGCTGCAGGAATATTGTTCGAAAATGTTACCAAAGGGTAAAAAGAACATGCCAGGGTTTCAAAGCCAGAACAGAAGCCTGCAGGGATGAAAATGGCAACAAAGTAATAGAATCGCAGTCGGTGCTGAGGATATGGAAGGAACACTTCTGCAGACTGTTAAACGGCGATGATGATCAATATTCTGCTGTCAGGCAGAATGAGCCATTCAACAGTGACGATGGCAGTCAAGATTCCCGTCAACCCGATCAGAATGAAGTGAGGATAGCGATATCTAAACTCAAATCCAACAAAGCTGCTGGAGCCGACGGCCTTGCCTGCTGAACTTTTCAAGGCAGGAGGAGATGAGTTGGTAAGGAGCATGCACCAGCTCATCTGTAAAACCTGGTCGGACGAAAGTATGCCCAATGAATGGAACCTTAGCACCGTTTGCCCGATCCTGAAGAAAAGAGACCCTCTGAACTGCGCCAATTACAGAGGTATAAGTCTCCTCAACATCGCATATAAAATCCTGTCTGCCGTATTATGTGAACGTCTAAAACCGATCGTCAACAACCTGATAGGTCCTTATCAGTGCGGTTTCAGGCCGGGAAAGTCCACCATTGACCAAATATTCACACTACGGCAGATCTTGGAAAAAACCCATGAATACAAAATCGATACGCACCACCTCTATCGATTTCAAAGTTGCCTATGATAGCGTGTATAGAGACAAGTTATACAGAGCCATGTCTAGTCTTGGCATCCCTGCCAAGCTCGTCCGTTTGTGCAGAATGACGATGAAGAACTCTCGCTGCTCCATCAAAGTCGGTAAGAACATCACTGAACCGTTCGATGTCAGGAAAGGTCTTAGACAAGGTGACGCGCTATCATGCGATTTCTTTAATATAGTACTTGAGAGAACTGTACGAAACTCACAAACCAACACCGGAGGTACAATCTTTTACAAGTCTGTACAACTACTCGCTTATGCCGATGACATTGACATAATCGGAAGAACTCAGCGGGCAGTCAATGGGGCATTTACGAGTATTGAGATCGAGGCAGCAAAGATGGGTCTAGCGGTCAATGAAAGCAAAACAAAATATATACTGTCTACAAATAAGGACACCCAACATCGGCGTCTTGGACAGAACGCCACAATAGACAGATATAATTTTGAGGTAGTAAAAGATTTTGTCTACCTAGGCTCTATGGTGAACTCCGCAAATGACATCAGTAGGGATATCACACGAAGAATTACTCTTGCCAATCGTTGTTTCTATGGGCTAAAACGGCAATTGAGTAGCAAAGCCCTATCTCGAACTACTAAGGTAACTCTTTATAAGACACTAATCATCCCCGTCCTGCTGTATGGCGCAGAGGCATGGGCTTTGACAAAACCGGATAAGGATGCCCTTGGTTATTTCGAGAGAAAAGTTCTTCGAGCGAGTTTTGGTCCCGTCTGCATAGACAGTGAGTGGAGGAGAAGGTACAATGCCGAGCTATACGGCATGTACAAGGACATCGACTTAGCCAGAAGAGTTCACATACAGCGACTAAGATGGCTGGGTCATTTAGAGCGGATGGAGCCCAACGTTTCCGCTAAGAAAGTTTTCGAATCCACCCCGGATGGACGACGCAGTCGTCGCAGGCGCAAACAAGTGGAGGGGGACCTCAACCAACTTGGCGTGCGCAACTGGAGGCAGCTGGCTCGTAATCGTGCTAGCTGGAGAGGTTTGTTGGTTGAGGCCCAGGTCCACCCCGGACCGTAGCGCCATCTAAGTAAGTAAGTAAGTAAGTAACAGTTATCTAGTAACACAACCCGCAATCTAGGCCATCCGATTTTTACTTATTCTTAGTGATATCTCTGCTTAGAGAAACGAACTCTTGCGACTAGCTCTCTCTCTTTACGACTAGCTACATCATATTCTACATGCAATGCACTTAGAGTGGTGAAACATGACGGCAATAAAATACCGTATCTTAACTTCTTAAAGTGATATTGTCACATAACTTAGGCAGTCAAAATAAACTGCTCCGACATCTGGCAATCTTTCCGTCTACCGTCAGCTTTAGTCGGTTAAGTAGTCCGAAAGAACTTAAATAGTTTGACTTGCATCATCGCCTGTCTTTTGCTGCCATGAAGAAGAGGTTCAATTTGCCTATTGTATCCTCAACATCCTTCTTAGCTTGATTTATATATGAATTCCATTCAAACACATCGCAAGACATAGTGCTATTAACCCGGCTGCGTTGGCAAAGCTTAATAACATACTAATCGTTGAAGTCCTTTAACTCTTTGAAGATGGTTTGGCGGCGTCTGAAAGTGTGTTACTCTACTCATTTTCACATTTTTATAAGACGCTGCTTAGCCCATACTCAGCGAAAGCACGGAAACCACATTCGCTTTCTACCGTCATATCCTCGCATCTGCCATTAAACATTTCATAGCGATAGAGGCTTTAGGTTTGTGCATCCAGTTCGTGCTTTTCTGCATCCCATTGCCCTGCATATCCTTGTCACTCTTGTTGGCATTGTTCCTCGGTAAGGTAGTCACATTAGCACTGACCGCTTCCGGGCTGGCTTGAGTATTAATATCTTACGCAGATGATATCTACCTTTTGTGATTTGTTTTCGGTAGCATGGGCGGCAATGAGAGTTGCTCTGGCGTTCGAACCTACATAGGTATGCCCTAAAACATCCATCTCCATGTTTCCGATTGATAGATATTCTGTATCACTTTGTGCATCCTTCTGCCTTTGTCAGAGAGATGCCATCTGCTTTCGCATTCATTTAGACATGTCACTCATGTTGGTGACCGGATATCATTTGGTGTTCTCATTTTGTTCTGCTGACCCGATAGTTCTCTTTGAATACATTTGCTAGGATATCTATTACACGTGCTCAAGCCATATTGTGAGAGAGGAACTCAGCAGACCGTGTCTGATTTCCTTTACTAGGCCTCAACCTTTATGAAACCAGATCAGATTTGACTATTTGAGCCTGTTTGTATATTTGCTGAACTATTCTCTAAAAGGAAAATGTGTTTTAGATACTTTGAAATCCAAACATATGCATGAAACCTCCGATTCTAGTTTTTTCTATTTTAGAATTAAATTAGTAGACAAAAGTGAATTAAATCCAAGAAATAAAATTCCGTTCAGATGACTTCTATTTCTTGCGCTAGCTAAACCGTTAAAGATATATGAAAATAATGTACAAAAGAATTGTAGACAATAAAAAGCTCTACAGGAAAGTCTTCGGCAGTATATGTCCATCAACTACACGTAAATGACAGTACGCTGGGTACTGCAGCTCCCATTCAATAGATCTAAGAATACACTCTTGCCAGTATCCGATTTGACGTCACTAGATCTTTCAACGTTCTGTAATTTTCTTTTCATTCATCTTTCAAAGTGAAATTAGTCGTCCCTAAATCCCTTAACAGTTCAAAACTGTCCATGAAATTCCCTGAAACTCATTTAAAACGTGCGAACTGTAGGTAGCTACATTATGGCTAAAGTAAAGAAGAAAATGAAACTTCCTTTCTGAAGGGCAAATTCATCTCTCTCTCTCTCTCTCTCAGCAATTTCATTTCAATGCCTGCACAGCGCCAGCGTTTCAATTCAATTCCAACGAACCCAGCCAGAACATGGACCAACCGGAACATCATCAAAAGATACAGACATCCAGACACAGACGGAGAAGCTCACATAGCTCACAAAGGGACCTCCTGAAATTAGAAATACAACCCGGTCGGGAGGAAACAATTCGTCAAAATGGATTTTAATTAAAAATTTTTTAAGTAAATTAATCATAATGAAACAATGACATTGTAGCGTTTTCATCTCATTACAAAATGGCACAGCAGGGATTTTCCATTCCACGGTGGCTGGCTGGAGTAGGTACACATGGGTACTTCCTTCTCAATGGAGGAGTTCTGCCTTCTTCTGTTTGAGAGACGATAGGGGGCGGGAGTACATCCTGAGCAAACAACCCCGATACAAGGATACTCAATTCTGAGCAATTACTTTGTTAATTCATGCTACAGCTCCTGCTTGTGCTGGTGGTAGAGTGATAACAGTTGTTGCTGAATTCGCCCTCACCCCCAAGACACAATCTTCATCATGACGGCGCCGAACCGCACTGCACCGCACCCAATCCTAAAACTATTTAGCCTGTCTATGTTGTCGTGTAAATCGTGTAAATTTCATTCTTTCTCGCCCCTCAATGGCCGACAAATGTAATCGTCGTGCGAAGGACGACGGTGTCCGTGGTGCTGCTGTTTGCTCTTCATGCATGTATGTATGTGTATGCGGCTCGAATTTGTAGGTGCAATTATATAGACATAATGGCAGGTATCTCTTTGGCCAAAATAAACACTTCGATTAGATAGGGGCAGGCGCGTTCAATCGTTTGTTTGTCCATGGCTGGATGGGGTTCGTTTGGTTTGTCCAATTGGTAGTTGGGTTGCAAATAAGCTGTTTGCGGTGTTTAACAGCAGGATAATGTGCGATTGTTATCGCCGTGATTTAGGATTTGTGCACGTTTAACTTTTTTTCGGGTAATTTTTCTGTTTTCCTGCGAAAGGATATTTATGCCTAAATTATTATCTCTATGAAGGGTTGTTTACGGTGTGACTCTGTTGTGGCAGTAATAAATTATAGGCCTTACATTGGATTGGGCTAGTAATAGGTAGGCGGCGAGGACGTTAGCGTGTAGATTTCAATTCGGAGCATACCTTCTTTGTTCTTTAATTAAATTGAGAGAAAATTATTTTGTGAGGAAAGATTTCACTCGAAATGATTAACAAGAAGCTTCTATTTTTTGAAGAAAACAAATTGGAGTCCCACTTTAGCCATACGTATGTATGATTCAAATAAGAATTCCCATACTGTTGGAAAGTCCAAGATTGCTGTTGTGTGAAAGATTCCTTGACATCCTTTATCACTCTGTCATCTTGAAAGACAATTCCCATCAAGCAAAGCTATATTGATGCAGAAACCTCTTTAAAACTACTCTTTTGTCGTTAAGCATTGTTTCCAATTTGAAGCTTTAATAAAGGATGTTTTGTATTTCTCTTAAACTATCCTGGTGCGGACATTCGATTTAACTTTCTATTAGATTGAGGCTATGCATGAGGTTTCCTGTGGCTGCTATTTTATAATTTGGGTACGAAGTCGAAAACCCTGTCAAGATGTCGGAGTCATTTCGTTCATTTTCAACGCATTTTTATTTATCAGTTCAGTATACCTTATATGCTAACAAAAAAAAAAACGATTAAAACTAGCTTTATTAACTTAACTACGAGTATCTTATTCTAACCTACTGGCCTCATGCGGTACCGTAAACGCTTTTCACTACTTTGTGTGACATCTCGATCGTAGTTGAGTCGCCTATCCACAGCTGTTCTGGTGCCGTGGAAGATTAGCGGCACCGCTAACTTATCCTGGATCAGACCTTTTTGATCGAGATATAGGAACGCTTCTGGAGGGATAAAGCCGTTAAGGTGCACACTCTTGTGATATAGATGGTTGGGGTAATAAACCCGAAAGATCAGGATATTCATCAAAGTCATTGCTCTTGCAATGTACCTTCGACTCATCATGAACAAAAAATGATCCACTCTGATCAGATTCGCCCTGTTGTACAGGACCTCATTAGGATACAATTTTATGTACTCAGACTCGGGTGTTCTGTACAAACGAATGCAAGCCCTCTCAAACACCCGCATCTTTTCCAACAAGCTTAGCCCCACATTGAACCACACGGGATATCCATATAGCACGAGCATAGGCCGAATGAAGGCCATGGATCGAGTTGTCTGCTATAAAACAGCCTCTTTGTAAGATTGAAAGCAACTTTGGCTCTGGCTAGAGCAGCATCTATATTTTTGTCAAAATATAGATATTGATCTAGCCAGACCACAAGGTACCCGTACTATACTTCGACTCGCAAATGGATGCCGTGCTGTCCCACGATAGAGAACTTTCGCCGATTCTTTCTGGTGTCCCTAGAAGCCGCAGACAACGGGTGGCGTTCTGAACGGAATGGTCTCCTACTTCTGAAAGTTGATCTTCAGCTTCCAGTCGTCCCAGTATCTCTTGATCTAATGGGACACATGCAAGAGTATTGCAATGACGTCGATTTTAGGCCCTGACCTGTACACGACCGTACGTCTGCGTACGCTATGGCTTGGTGAAGTGAACCTATGAGAACGCTCATATTAATATTGAATAGGATCGGCGAATTAACCGCACTCTGTTGCAGACTATTTTTTACTTCAAAAGTTCCAGCAGACGGCACATTGCCATTCGTCACAATGAACTTCTTACTGGTGAGCATGTCATAAAGTATGTACAGCAGTGGTTTACTTATGCCCAACCTACTCAACTTGTAGAAGAGATCCTCCAAGCAAACGGTGCCTTCTCCAAGTGAACCAGTCAACCCGTGCATTGATTCTTGCTTTTGTTCCACTGGATATCCGATACCAGTTTAGACCCAACATATATGGTACCATGCCCTACCTTGAAACCGAATTGGCTATCCATTTATTTAGCGTATGGAATTACATATTACATTATTACATTATTTTATTATTGCGCATATAAAGTTATAACTTATAGGACTTATACTAACATAAACATTCTTTAAGAACAAATTCTAATATATTTGTACATAAGATAATTTCAAAAACAACTAGGCTATATCACAACATCTAGGTTTCGTAACCAGTCTATCACAGATATGTTGTTAGTATCAGCAAAATCTTGGATGTCACCAGGGTAGGAACGCTTGTTACATTCGGCAACAATATGGTGGATGGTTTGTCGTTGGGCCCCGCAGTCGCAAGCTGAAGAACTGACGCTTCCCCAGCGGAACAAAGAGTCTGCACATTTTCCGTGATTTGTTCGGATTTTGTTAAGAGTCGACCAGAGGTTGCGAGGTAGGTCAAACCCAAAGAGTTGGCATGATGGGTTCGAGACGGTAATGGTGTCAGTTTGCGTAGACGGTGCCCATTCTGATATCCAGGCAGAGTTCCGGTTAAAGGCATTATTTGCCAGTTTATCAGCGAGCTTTATGGTTGGGTGACGAGATTTAAGTCTTTGCTGATGTGACCAGAGGGTAGCAATATCTTCGTGAATGGGAAGTTTCTCTATTTTTTTTTTTGCGCTCCCTTAGAAAAGTGTTTAGGCGGCGCAAGGGATGTGGAGGAATATTGCTCAGCACAGAAAGCCATCGTGTTGGTGTTGACCTTATAATACCGGATATGAGTCGCATGGTATTGTTCAGTTGCACGTCCACGTTCTGTGCATGGGCACTATTCCACCACACTGGAGCGCAGTATTCCGCTGTAGAGTACACTAGGGCAAGTGCTGCGGTACGAAGCGTTGATGCACATGAACCCCAGGTCGATCCAGTTTTTGCAGGATGTTATTGCGAGTTTTGAGTTTACCAGCCACGTTTGTTAAGTGCTGCTTGTAAGTGAGGGATCTGTCCAATGTTACGCCTAAGTATTTAGGGTTTCGACTGTGATTAAGTGTGGTGTTGTTAAACTGAACGTTAAGTTTGAAGTTTGCAATTTGGTTTGTAAGGTGAAAACAGCAGACTTCAGTTTTAGACATACTTGGACACAGTCTCCACTGTCGAAAGTATATGTTGAGTTGCTCAAGATCTAAAGTTAGAGTCCTCTCTGTGTTTGTTATGTCCTTATCCTGTGCAGCAATTGCCAGATCATCCGCATATCCAAATTTCCTCGATACCGTCGCAGGAATATTACTGATATACAGATTAAATAGCAGAGGGGCAAGGACGGAACCCTGGGGAAGCCCATTGTTTAGCTTTCTTACTCTGCTTTTCTCATCATTAATAAAAACTTGAAGAAGGCGGTTTGAGAGTAGGTTGTTTACAAGCCGTGATGTCCTGAGACAGGGAACTACTTTCAGCAGCTTAAATATGAGTCCATCTTTCCAGACGGTGTCATACGCTGCAGTTAGGTCAACAAAAGCAACGGATGTTTTGAGCTTCCTTTCAAAACCTGCCTCAATGTGTGTGGTCAAGGATAACACTTGATCCGTGCAATTTCTACCCGCACGAAAACCAGCCTGTTCGATAGGTATGATTTCATTAATGGCAGGGTTTATTCGATTGTAGATAAGGCGTTCAAGGAGTTTGTAGCAAGTGCTTAGAAGCGCTATGGAACGATAGCTTTCCGGTAGGTCATTAGGTTTGCCTGACTTAAGAATAGCAATGATTTTCGTTCGCTTTAATGCAGTCGGAATTGTGCCTGTTTCCAGTATATTGCTGTAGAATTGTGCTAACCACCGTCTTGTATTTTTCCCGCTTTGCACAAGAAATTCCGGATGCATACCATCAAATCCCGCCGCTTTCCCTGTTTTTACTGCGGTCAGAGCAGTGCTGACATCTTCTGTTGTAAAATCGCTCGAAAACTGTGATGTTTGTGGGGTATTGTTCTTGAGGTTCTTGAGTGCACGTTTGGTGATGACTGTATGTGCCTTGTCAACGGGGGCACGAGAAACATCTACAATGCGGCTAGCCACTTTATTTGGGTCGATGCAAGGACTTGTGGTGTTTGAGATGTTACTTCCTCCAATTTTGCGTAGGAGGCTCCATGCTTTCCTGCTTGAGTGCGTGAAGTTGAGGTGGTTCACAGTTGATGTCCACTTCTTTTTGCGAGTCTCGTCAAGCGATTTTAGCAATTCGTGGGCAAGTTCCGGGAGAAACATCTACAATGCGGCTAGCCACTTTATTTGGGTCGATGCAAGGACTTGTGGTGTTTGAGATGTTACTTCCTCCAATTTTGCGTAGGAGGCTCCATGCTTTCCTGCTTGAGTGCGTGAAGTTGAGGTGGTTCACAGTTGATGTCCACTTCTTTTTGCGAGTCTCGTCAAGCGATTTTAGCAATTCGTGGGCAAGTTCCGGGTCTCCAGATGCCTCAAAATCCTCATAGAGTTGTTCGCTTTCTTCAGTCCAACCTGGAATATACTCCTTCCGACAACCACGGGGAATATGTTTTTTGGCGGTTGCTTTTACAATTCCTACAAATCTGTCATAGTTTTATGAAAGTGGTGGAATGAACCGTAAGCGTGAGTCAAGTTCATTGGCGAAGTTATTCCAATTGGCCTTTGAAAAGTTCCATCGTGGCCTTTGGACTGAATCAGTTAGTGGTATCCGTATACCGATGTCGATTATGACCGGGCGGTGTTGGCTTTTCGGAAAATCTGACAGCACTATTCTGGAAGCTGGTAGAGGGTGGTGTTCTGCACCACAGGTAAAAAAGCACAGGTCTGGGTTGTAGCCTTTTCGCCATCTGCGAGAGTAGAAAGTGGATGTATCTTTGGCGTCGAAGATTAAATGTAAATGGTTTGAGTCCGCCCATTCTATTAGCTTATCTTCATTGTCATCGTTATTGTCATATCTCCACAAACTATGATGGCTATTGAAGTCACCAATGAAAACCGTTATTTGATTTGGAATACCAAGCACGTTAGGCGGTCATGGTGTAGCGGGAGGTTTATATATGTTTACAACTTGAAGGTCTCCAATTTGGATAGTAATTGTGAAGATGTTGTTTCTGGAGCTAGTGCTTATAAGTTTAACGTTATCTATACCGTTTTTTACATAGGTTGCTGATCCATATGACTGGTGGTAGTTGGATCCTATCTGGAAGTAACCGGCGACTGTCCATCTAACCTTTTGAGCCGCGTCGGAGGCAGTATGTGTCTCTTGGATGACGACTACATCGATGTTGTTTGTCAATAAAAGTTTTGATGAGTAGTCACTTTTGGCTTTACTTATACCTTCGATATTAAGTTGACATATTCGGACAGAAAGTCCGACGCGCCTTGTCAATTGGCGCTGAGAAGCACCGGTTGCATTGGGCATAATGTTTTATTGATATTTGCGTTGATGTTTCTGAAATTTACGAAATTTTTCTTTTGTTTAGTTTTAGTTCAGTTGGCTATCCAGAATTATGTGCATGTCCCAAGCCCACTTGGTCAGGGCCCTATGGGTCACTTTTTCAAATACCTTGGTGACTGGAGCTATCTCTATTTTTCTTTGGAATGAGCTGCACAACCACTGTTTTCCAATGCGTTGGATAATGGGCATTATTAAACAGGATGGTGTAAATGTTCACCGCAATGTTGGTACAATGTTGGGTATGCCGTTGATTCCCGCGGATTTCTTTTTCCTCAGTGATTCGAAGAACGCTTGGAGTGCTGCCGTCGAAATGAAAGGGGGATGTACCCTTGATCTTTTTATCGTCTGAGGGATTAATACTTTTTTTTTTGGCTTGAAGTAGCTCTTAAGTTTCTCTAGTCCCATATTGAATTCTACAATTTTGGGCTGCAGCCTTAGATGGTTGATGCGGCAGAGACAGGGTAAGGGTCGACAAATGAAGAATGAGGTCAAGAAATCCAACTCAGTGAAATTTTATTTTGAGCAGCATGTTGCTTTAGGGTGTTAAGTCCTCAGACAAGATAAGAAATGAAGTAGCCGTAGCCTGGGCATCTGAAAGTATGTTAATGTGCGGCGTATGTTATTTGCATATATATATGTATATATATATATCCGATTGAATAATCCAAGCGAAGTACCGGGGAAGGACAGTTAATTAGGTATTGACGAGCATATCCAACAGTGTTAAACTGTTGATTGAATTATTTCTTTATTATATTTCTATGTGCATTGAAAGAAGAGCTAAAATGGCATGAGCTTGAGGAGCTTATCCCTGCGAGTAGATGAAGTGAAAGTGAGGGTTGGAACAAAAATAGTGAGGTAAAGCCAATAAATTATTCTTGCTTTGAAACCGTCTTCAACAGCACTGGAGACTGTAGTAGCAGAGCTGCTAGGATAATAATTATTATCCTAAAAGGAATGAAGTTATGGTCAATGGTTTATCATCCAGGCTTGTTGGGGGATGCCGGGCAATTCAGAAGCCACTGAATATCTGATAAGCTTCAATACCAGAATTTCTGTCAGAAGCGACTCGTCTATGCAGATTGTCGCAAATAATTGCGAGCATTATTCACGGATTCAAAATTAGTATAAGCTCTGGAGCTGGAGTCTTCTACGAGTTTTTAGAGCTCAGCTGCTCCTATAGGACTAACATTAATGAAGTCTTTTCAAGCCGAGGTCACAGGCATCTTGCATGCAACGATGATAATGTAGTTGGAAAGATAATCCCTGTGTTTGAGTCGCCAACAGTCAAATTAAATTAAGTGAAACATCTCAGACGATACCTGCACAAGATATCAGTATCCAAAATGCGGACCCTATGTGTTGTTTCGGTTAATAGGGATATCTTTGGGACAGACGAAAGCTATGAGAAAACATTTTATCCACTGAACTAGTCGAACGAGATCGCTTTGGTCAGCCTTACATAGACCAGAAGAAGGCTCTTTCTCTGATTAAACTCAGCCGCAAGGATGTGGAAGTCATTTCTGCCATCCTATCTCGGAACTGTTCCATTGGTACTCACGAGGAGCATCTCCGGGTACCGCACAACGACTTTAGAAGGAGTTGTAGAAACGAATAGGAAACAGAATCGGTTCGATACCTGCTGTGCGATTATCCTATTTACTCTGGGTAGGGTAGTAGAAGACTGAGGACTCTTAGCAGTCAGTTCTTCGAACGTTACATTGATCTAGGGGACATTTTGAAATTTTTATTTGTAACCGAGTGGTCCTGATCTGGCGGTCTTTATGTCTCCAACCCATATAATGGACCCAACCGATCTACATGGGCATAGGGTAGTGACGTTGGTCACAGGACACACATTCCAACTCTTTTCGAGGTTTGAACGACAAGTATTTTTTTTTTTTCTAAAATTTAGGGTAGAAGTCTACTGAATTCTCTATTTGGTAAATGGGATTTTTTTTAATAACTGCTTAAAATAGGAGACAGAGGACACTCTCTTCAGGATAAACTTAAATGATCTTGGTTGTACTAGATTATTGTAATAGGTTGGTAGATGTAAATGTTGATCTACATCTGTGATTGGCGAGGTGCAGGTGGACTGCGACCTAAATAAATGTATTGTGCACTCCAAACTAGAGCTATAGTCGGTACTCGAATTATAGCACTTCCTCTAGTCCAACTGCTTTGATGAACCAGAGTGGACTCAGGTGGTGTCTTTTTTGTGGATTTATGCTTAGTCTTCCATAAGATGTTGTACTGATACTCCTTCTAGCTCCCTGTAGAATTCGCAGTGACCGTTCTCTTCTATACTCAGCTCCCTGAGATGACCTTTTAGTCTATAATAACCCGTTAGCGTGCATGTCAGGGTGTCAGGTCGATGCGATGCCTACAGAGATAGTCTTGGTAATACGTAACTACAATAGTGAATAGATACGTAAGATATCCCTGGTGTTTCAGCATTGCAGCTCTAACCTCTGATTCAAGGCTCATTGATATATTACTAATAAAGTTGTCGATGAAGTCCTGTGAAGTTTAGTCCAACACTTCAGCAATGCCATCTTAAGCTCTTCCAAGCTAAAAGGAGATTCATTTTCCTGCTTCAGTTGTTTCCTAAGCCTATCTTTGACATGTTTTATGGATTTAGGTCAGGGAAGCAAGCTGGCCACCATAGGATATGCAGTTGAATCTCACGAATATGTTAAACAACTGCGTTTGCAATATGGGGACGAGTGATATTTTGTATAATAAGAAAATTGTGGCAAACGGCATTTGCTTTTAAATTGTCCGTTATAAATTGCTCTGCTGTTAAAGAGTTAGCTTCTACCATGTACAGCTCTGTGTGAGCTCTCAAGCATATACCACCCCAAAACTTGATTGACCCTCCACAATAAGCCACCCCAGGAATGATG
Organism: Brachypalpus laphriformis; assembly: GCA_945910035.1. Lineage (NCBI taxonomy): Eukaryota > Metazoa > Arthropoda > Insecta > Diptera > Syrphidae > Brachypalpus > Brachypalpus laphriformis. Next base: position 289,659,564 of record OX246754.1, read on the forward strand.
TTGCACTCTCCATATAGTTAATTAGATCATCTTTAGACCTTTTTTTGTCCATCATTTGTCTTGAGGCAAAATCTAGACCTATCAGTTAAGAGCGCTCGCCTTCCAGTCGTCAGACTAATCCTGATGGTTTCGGGAAAATGCAAGATGCTCTACTCTATGGTAAGCAGAGGACCATTCCCGGTCTGTATGGGTACATTCCATATACACTCGATGGATTCTCTACAATGTGTGCCTCGAGGTTGAGGCTCCCAAGCCATTTAGAAACCGTAAGAGAATTGACTGGAAGAAGTTTGGTCAGGTCATCAAACTTCATAGAATACCCGACTTGAAAATTGCATCAATCGAGGAACTAGACGCCAACATCAGGACCTTCGAAACAGCCATGGGTGCAGCTTTTAACGTTTCGTGTCTTATTAAATATAGCAAGAAAAAATTCCCCCCTTGGTGGAACGAAGATCTATCTAATCTGAGGAAGATAACTAGAGAGATCTTCAATGTCTGCTTTAAACACAAGTTCTGACAATCATACAAGGATTGTCTGAAGGAATACAAGAGATCCATTAAATGTGCCAAGTCTCTTGGTGGGAAAGACTACTGTCAGACTCTGCAAGGCTGGGTAAAATTCTGTCCAAGGAGCATTCTATCCCGTCCTTTATTAAACGGCGGTATGGGACTTGGACGGACTCCTCTAGCGAGTCACTGGAACTTTTAATGCAAACACACTATCCAGGATGTAGTAATGAGATTGCCCTCCCACCAGTAGCTCAGGTCGCGCAATCTTCTTCCTGGAATGATATTAAGACAACAATTACAGCCGGTAACACCTCCTGGGCTATTAAAAGCTTCTCTCCCTATAAATCGGCCGGCCTTGACGGCATTCTCCCTATTATGCTGCAAAAAACATTGGACCAGGTGGTCCGTGGCTAGTTCCGATCTACAGAAGCTGTATTCTCCTAAACCACTTTCCCTTGAGCTGGAGGCGTGTTCGTGTTGTGTTTATCCCGAAAGCTGGGAAGCGGGGTCATGGATCCGCAAAAGGATTTCAGACCTATCAACTTATCCTCTTTTCTTTTAAAGCCATTGGAACGCATCTTAGATATACATATCCGAAATACCCTAGATAAATCCCTTCTATCCAAATCTCAACATGTGAACAATAAAGGGCGATCGACAGAGACGGCGCTCCACGAAGTTGTGCGAACGATAGAGAAGACAATCCATTTCAAACAATATACCCTTGCTACCTTCTTAGACATTGAAGGTGCCTTCAATAACGTCAGTACGGAATCGATCCAGGAAGCTCTGATCCAACTGGGTGTGGAAGAGTATATTAGCAAATGGATATTGACAATGCTAAAAACCAGAATCATTCAATCGAATCTCGGCAACAGCAGCTCCTTCATATCTGTTGTTAGAGGAACTCCTCAAGCTGGGGTCTTGTCTCCTCTTCTATGGCTTATGGTCATCAATAAAATTTTATGTAGACATGATAGGGATGGAGTCAAGGTTGTAGCATATGCGGATGACGTGGTAATATTGGTATCGGGGATGTTTCCATCTGTAATCAGTGAGATTATGGAAGGTGCCTTGGGCAAGATTAGCTCATGGGCCACTGGATGTGGACTCAGCGTCAACCCAAGCAAAACTGAACTGATCCTTTTTACCACTAAAACCAAAATACCGACGTTAACGCTTCCACGGCTAAAAAATCATCTACTCTCCCTATCCTCCAGTGCGAAGTACCTAGGTGTGGTACTTGATCCAAAACTAAGCTGGAAGCTTAATATTGAGCAACGGTTAATGAAGGCCTGTAGGGCTTTCTATGCCTGCAGCAAGACCTTTGGCAAGAAGTGGGGACTTCGCCCGAAGATGGTCTTATGGATGTACACTGCTGTGGTGCGTCCCATTCTTTCCTATGGATCGGTAGTCTGGTGGCCTGTGCTAAGGAAAGCTTATAACATCAAACCATCGGGGTTCATGCGGTCAGAATAGGCATGGCATTTAATGCACACTGTCGCAGCTGGAATACTGCTGATGAGATAGAGACAATCTTACACTTCCTCTGCAAGTATCCGTCTTTAGGCAAGGTCAGACAGCGCACCTTAGTTAAACTCTTTTTCGACAACCTTATAGAGCTAGCGGAGATTAGCATTTGGGATATTATCAGCTTTCTCAATGCAACGGGGTTGATTTGAATAATCCTTACCCCCTTTTTCTTCTTCTTTTCCCTAGTAGTTAACGTCCTTGTTACATCCGTTAGGTCACTTGAGTTGTGGTAATAAAACGGCGCTAATTAAGTGTCGGCATGGTTTGCTGACGCAACCACTCCTACCTACCTACCATGGGTACACTCCAGATTCGTTCAGTCTTCCTTACCTCAGATGCTGTTGCATACCTGTTCCTCAGTATGTAGTTTACTACTAAAAATAGCCTTACGACACTTTCTTTCAATTTGTGTTGTACCTTTCGTCGTATTCGAGTCCATTTAACTAGATAATATCGGAATATGTTTTTTCTAGATTTTATGTATATATACATGTACTTATACACAGAGGTTCAAAGGTGTAATCGGGCGTCCCTAACCATCCACTAGTCTTCCGCCACTTTTTCCTGGATTCCTCTAAAGCTCTTCCACTATATTGTATTATACTCGTATGTATGGCCGATGTTATTTACTTAAAGGACGTTCAACGCATCTAGTTATGCACTGCATCTAAGAATCGCATGTCTTGTAAAAGTAACTTTGTTAAAAAACACCAAATACTTAATGTCCTCCGGATATTGCTACCATCCACTAGGAGTGTTTGTAGCTCCATGTTTGGAACGTTTCTGTTAGATCCTGCAGATATTTCAAATTTTATTTTCGATCACAGAAAGATAAACTCCACATATTCTAGTATTCACCCATGTTCTAAATGGTTCCGAACTTTCATGCACAATTAATACCTTTAAATTGTTTGTCCAATCTACAGACTAAGATCTGGGTTAAGAGCAATTAAAACTTGACTTTACTCTTATATCCCCTTGTGGGTCCTAGGGCCTCTAATATGCATACGCGCAATCGTGTAGGGTTTCCGGCAATGTGTCTCAGCCATCCCCAACTTTTCTTCAACTGGTGTGCCTCCTTCTCGACTGTTCTGCGCCATGTTCTCCTCGGACCGCCAGGTCTTCTGCCATCCTGAGTTAAAGGGTTCGATTGCATGGGATGGTTTGCTATGGAACAGTCAACTTTTCGGAAAGTGTGCCCAATTCACTGCCACTTCCGTCGTTGGATGATTGTGCCTATTGGTTCCTGACAAAGCTCTCTAAATTGTCGACAAGCTTAGCGAATGATTCCTTAGTAGCAGAAATGACTTATTACCCAACATGAAGCCAGATTAAATCCTAAATTGGTGGCAGTTATGAGTAGAAACTCTTTCGTTTAATTACAGAACATATGCGGCATTTATTATGATGTCTAATATAAACTGCATATTTCTACTCAAGCTGGGACGAAACCTAGATATTATTTCCTGATTAAAGTCCCTTCAGATGCCTCTTACCTCATTATGGTTGATGTGCTGGCTTAGTAAGGGTGCTAGAAGTCGTGTCTTTTGATATAGTTATGCACTGCTTACGTCACTGGCATCATACAAATGGCCAAATATTGCTTTGAAACCTTCCAATCTCCTGACAGATACAGTAAAGCCAAATTTGGTTAAATGCCTGGTCATCAAGGACCCAGCTACAGCATTTTTTGGCCCTAAGTCTTTTCAAGCGCCAACTAGTCACTGACCAAACTGAGAAAATTAAATACCCCTATCCCACTTGAACTGAGTTTCAAGTTAGTCAATCTGTTTTTTTAAGTCGTATTCTACCCTATCCTATTGAAGGTTTCCCTTCCGCTTAATAAAGAGTCCATAAGGAAACTAGTGGACTTAACCATCTTAACAAGCAAAAAATTGTCCACAGGGATGGATTGTCCTTACTGCCGGGAAGGGAAGATGCTTCAGTTTACAATGTCAAAGTCTTTCAATGGTCATGCTTATAAGAAAGAAAATAGGACATGACAATAATGCTTAACAAACATATTAAATAGAAACTCTACAGTTTCTGGAGTCTCCTTTGGTTTCAGTAGTAATTGGTCTCATACATATAGACAGCATCCAATGTAAGATACTGTAGCTAGAAACCGATGTTCAAATGATGCTGAATGCTTCTTTTTTATCTGTATATTCAGGAAACCTCAGATTAAAATCGACTCTTCTCTCTAGGGACTCTTTAAGCTACTCTGTGTGTACTCCGACTCGGTTCTAATGAGATCCTGGTTAAAACTTATGTTCTGAAGTAATTATCCGTCACTTTCTCCATCGGGTACAGAATAAGAAATGTCAGTTTAATAGCTCTGAATGATTTTGTGACATGGAGCGAACTGCAGACTCATAAGTCTATTCAATGCATTACTTCTGATGCTATTTGCAGTATGTGTCTAGAACGACAGATCACCTTCATTCGAATTAAACAGCTCCTCATCTGTTCACTTTCAATAGGCCTTCAAGAAGTGCTTCCAATTCCAAAAGTACTTTAACTCCACATTAATCACGTTTGATTGAAACACTGAGCCAATTTAAGACGTTCCCTGAGTAAATTCTAATCCTGCCAGCCTTAGTATTGCAATCTTTCTAATTACATCGTGTCTCGCTGTTTTCTTATGTCTTCGCGCTCAGCCACTATCTACCTCCAATTACTGAAATTGCATATAGATATAAGATATCCATGTATAATTGATGTATTTTTGTTCTTGCAGCGCCAATTGGAAAGCCAGTTCCTACCACCGCCCACAATACGTCATCCACGTCGGTGTATGTATCCTGGAAGCCACCGCCACCCAATACGATTCTAGGTGAATTCCTTGGGTATCGCATAACGTACAGACCCCGGGATCGGGATCCAAACGACACCAAGGAAATTTACATCCGTGATAGTACTGTCGAGGTAAGTAAGTTTACTCAAGCATGTGTGTATGGGAGAGGGATGATTGTGTTTTCTGCCACAGGGATGATGCCATCGGGGGTTGAAATGAAATACGAGTGTAAGAAGAATTTAGTTTAAATGCCATTTATTCTTGTTCCCTCCATTCTGCTGCGTCTAAAAAAAAAGGATATTTGAGTCGAATCGGCTTATATGGATGAGAATAATGTGATTATGGTGAAGAAGTACTATGAAGCTAGTGCTAGTAACTACTGCTCCATTCCCTCTTCACACAAGACGCAGCCAACCAAGCCTCAGACTAACGACTGTTCTGCTTCATCAGGAGATTATAGTTGAAGGATACTTTACGTTTTTTATTTTCATTTTATCTGTGTCCTTGTCATGAATTACATGGGAATTTAGATTTGCGATGGATAGTGGAAGGAGCTTTGTCTGACGCAGCAACAGCAGTAGCAGCAGCTGTATAGATGTTTAGCAAATGCAGGTCTAATGGTTGTTTAAGAGGTTCGGATAAAAGTGGTCGGAGTCAGAGTGTTTCTTGTTGCGAAAATCAAACGAACACCTTTTACGAGGGGAGATTAGTTGACATTTCTTCTTGACATTCAACCCACGCCACGGTCAGATAATGTCTGTGGTGGGGTTTATATGTATAACTTTTTTGTATCATGTGCGGTGACAAGGATAGCATGACTTTTAATATAACATCTTGTGGTTTTTCAAGGGTTGCAGAGTGAACAATTTGTGGATTATGACAGAAGAAGAAGCGCTTCGTACGTCGATTTCGGGTTTATTAAGGTTTAACCACACAGACAGCGGTCTTGCTTATTTATTATTTGACCGAGAAGAATAAATGCAGGTACTACCGGTTTTATAGTCAACGAGCTCTAAGTAACATCGTCGTTTGTCCTGGCTACTGAAAGCTTCCCATATGCCAAATTTGGTTGGAAAAAAATGTCGCTGTTGACATTTGTGACTAAAATGGCTGAATGTACGCATAATTAGCAAGGGGATAGAGAACGCCAGCCCTCAAGACGGACTGTTATTTCCTTATGGCGCTCATTGTAGTAGACGAGTTTCTAAGAATTTTAGAAGTGAATGGCCATAAGCCATTCGAATGACGAAGATGAAAGATGAATGTCTGCTAATATATAGCTTGGTCGACGGACGAGGGCTAGGAATTATGAAAGGCTTCTCGAATTATTGGAGAATCTGAGAATATATGTAGGTATCCCAATGCATTATAGGGTTAATGAACATTTCCAGGGATCAGTGAGATATTTGGGTAAAGTTTTAGGTACATTGTATGTCGAGTAGAACGCGATGTATTTTAACATGAGAACAGTGGTACCACTTTGTTCAGAATCTAAGGTGCGGTTTGCATTCGGATTACTAGATACGTAAGATCTAAAATCACTACGGCAGATCTTGGAAAAAACCCATGAATACACCTCTTTATCGATTTCAAAGTTGCCTATGATAGCGTGTATAGAGACGAGTTATACAGAGCCATGTCTAGTCTTGGTATCCCTGCCAAGCTCGTCCGTTTGTGCAGAATGACGATGGAGAACTCTCGCTGCTCCATCAAAGTCGGTAAGAACATCACCGAACCGTTCGATGTCAGGAAAGGTCTTAGACAAGGTGACGTGCTATCATGCGATCTCTTTAATATAGTACTTGAGAGAATTGTACGAAACTGATAAGCCAACACCGGAGGTACAATCTTTTACAAGTCTGTACAACTACTCGCTTATGCCGATGACATTGACATAATCGGAAGAACTCAGCGGGCAGTCAATGGGGCATTTACGAGTATTGAGATCGAGGCAGCAAAGATGGGTCTAGCGGTCAATGAAAGCAAAACAAAATATATACTGTCTACAAAAAAGGACACCCAACATCGGCGTCTTGGACAGAACGCCACAATAGACAGATATAATTTTGAGGTAGTAAAGGATTTTGTCTACCTAGGCTCTATGGTGAACTCCGCAAATGACATCAGTAGGGAGATCACACGAAGAATTACTCTTGCCAATCGTTGTTTCTATGGGCTAAAACGGCAATTGAGTAGCAAAGCCCTATCTCGAACTACTAAGGTAACTCTTTATAAGACACTAATCATCCCAATCCTGCTGTATGGCGCAGAGGCATGAGCTTTGACAAAACCGGATGAGGATGCCCTTGGTTATTTCGAGAGAAACGTTCTTCTGGCGATCTTTGGTCCCGTCTGCATAGACGGTGAGTGGAGAAGAAGGTACAATGCCGAGCTATACGGCATGTACAAGGACATCGACTTAGCCAGAAGAGTTCACATACAGCGACTAAGATGGCTGGGTCATTTAGTGCGGATGGAGCCCAACGTTCCCGCTAAGAAAGTTTTCGAATCCACCCCGGATGGACGACGCAGTAGAGGCCGACCTCGCGGTAGGTGGCGCAAACAAGTGGAGGGGGACCTCAACCGACTTGGCGTGCGCAACTGGAGGCAGGTGGCTCGTAATCGTGCTAGCTGGAGAGGTTTGTTGGTTGAGGCCCAGGTCCACCCTGGACCGTAGCGCCATCTAAGTAAGTAAGTAAGTAAGATCTAAAATATTTTAATCCAATCGGAGTCCAGCAGGAAGACCACACTCAAGCTCAATGAATCAAAGTTACAGTAATCCATATGCCTCTTATCCATCCTGTTCGGTAATCACCGACCTCCAGGCATTTTTTTTTTAATTCATTTCATTAAGGGTAATGTCGCTGTAATAGGGTTTGTGGCTAACTCCTTAACTTGCTAGTGCTAATCTATACTGTGGACCGAGGTTGAAGTCGTTTTTATACCTCAGGTTTGAAAAAGCTCGCATGCAGAACCAACGGATCTTCGACCTATCAGTATATTGTCCTTTCTACTCAAAACGTTTGAATTGTTACTCTCGGCGTCCAAACGTGCGTACTGCAAAGGCAAATCGGCAAAGATAGCCTTACCCTCGCTTGTTCGCATCATAGAAAAATCACTGAACATTAAGGAATACACAAGGAAAGCCACCATCCTTGACATTGAGGGAGGTTTTAAAAATATCAAATCACAGGCAATTACCGACGGATTTGGATGTCTGAAAGTAGATACTTCGTTCCGAGTATTGATCAATCAATTGCTCACAGGCAGGATTATTAACACATAGTTAGGCGGAACATCGGCCGGAAGAATTGCTTCCTGCGGTACACCCCAAGGTGGAGTTTTGTCACCTGTTTTGTGGAAAATGGTAGTAAATGAGCTACTAATGGACCTGGATAGGTCAGGATGTAGAGTAATTGCCTATGCTGATGGCATTGGTATTGTTTCCCCGGGAAAGTATCCAGGGAAATCCTCCAATATGCTCTCCATCGGCTCACCAGATGGGCCTCCAAATGTGGACTGGGGGTTAACCCTCATAAAACTGGACTCGTTCTCTTCACGAAGAAATATAAAGTTCATCTCATAGACCCTCCTACGACAAATAGCACCAGTCTCACCTTCAATGAAAGTACAAAATATTTTGATCTTATTTTGGATAAAAAACTGAACTGGAAAGCCAGTCTACTAGAACGTGTAAGGAAAGCTAGTGTAGCTCTCTATTTCTGTAAAAAGGCTATAGGTAGGAGCTCGGAGATATTTTCGGCAAACAGATTGCTGCCAGTGCAGCCATCCCTCTAGAAGCCTCCTCGCAGTGGTCCAGATATCACATTGGCCACTCCTCGATTCCTAACCCTCTCAACCTCATCCAGAAAATACGGACTAAACCCCGCCAAAACTGAGATTTGGCCGAAACTTCCGTGCGAGTATCCCTGAATGGGATGAATGGGACCACTCTCCCCTTGTTGATGGCATTTCGGTTCATTTCTTTACGTATGGCTCTTGGACCGAAGGTGGGGCTAGGGTTTTTCTCCAATAAGCTCAACCTGAGCATCTCGTTCTGCCTCCCAGATCATTGTAGCAGTTTTCAGGCGGAAATCATGGCGATTAAGGAAGCCCTTCCCTGGCTAAAATGTAATGTTAATGTACTGTTTGTCAGGGATATTATCATTTTTACTGACAGTCCAGTCGCTGGAGTCATGCTCCTTCACTTCAAATGCCGCCTTAAATCGCCCTTTATCTCCACCGGCGATGAGAGAGCAGTTCAACATTCACCTCTGTTGGGTGCCAGACCACAGGGAAATTGCAGGACAGACGAGCTCGCCGGACGGGGTAGTACTCAGGATTCTACACTGGGTATGCCTCTCGCTAGGTGTAAGCATCTACCAAACCTGATCGCTATTAACAAGACTAACCACAGAAGGGAAAACGGCTCAACGTGTCATATTTCAAGAGAGATCAGGCCTAAGCTGGACTAGAAGCGTCGAGTTGGTTAAGCTAAAGCGATCACAGATTAGCTGCGTTATCGGTGTTCTCACTGGACACTGGCTTATAGGTCAACACGCGAAAAGACTTGGCCTCTTCTCTAACGACTGCCCGAACTGTAAGGACGAGGAGGAGGAGGAAATCATGCTTCACCTCCTATGCACATGTCCAGCCTTATCACGTAAAACGAATGCTCCATATAGGGGCTCCCTTCTTTGGTGACCACAGCGATTTGGCGTTCTTAGGCGTCATCTGCATCCGTCGCTTTATCAAAAGTTTCGGTTGGTTTTGTTAGTCATCTAATGGTAGATCTATGGCATCACTAGTCTTAGTTTGTCTGTGCAGACAACCAACCTAACCTAACTCCCCAACTTCATATGCCACCAACGCCAATAGAATTAAAGAATGTCTCCATCGAAGACCGTCTTCATTAAAGCCTGCTTACTGAAATATGATTTAAAAGCCAGAAGATCTAGTGGGTGTTCTTATGTCCGCTTTGATGGTGACTTCGCTGGCATTGGTGAATCCTCATCTTAGGTAGGGGGTGGCAATGGTGTATTGCTAACGTCGTCAATTGCCAACCTAATGGTTCTTAGTTCAAATCCTGATGTCAGCAAGCATTTATTTATTTTTCATAAAATATCATATATAAAGTCAGTCCGATCCATTGCGAAAGTTTGTGCGGACACTACTGCGAAGGCATAACATGTAGCAGTAGCTTAGTCATAAGGCTGGAAAAATTGTTCGTCTTTTGATGATTCGATTATGACACCGACTATTGGGAAAATAATACTGCGAATCAGAAGCAAAGACAACAAAATAACAAAAATCCGCCCAGTTATCTGGACGCCACCCCCGGAGTTTCTATGAAGCATTAACAACTGAGCTTAAAAAAAAAAAAAAAAAACGACTACACCTTAAATCTTTCTCTATCTCTATAAATCCTTCTCAACGCCCGCACTGTGGGTAGGCATGTAAAGGGTATTCATAACCCCTTGAGTGCGCGCAAATTATAAAAAAAAAGGCAGATCTATTATCCCCTGGATCACACAAATGCAACGACACCAGCATTCGGCGTCTCTACGAATTGGAGCTGTGCTCTTCGGTTTGCCCTACGCGTTCTTCCCTGATCTGACACTTTTAACTTACCTCCCTATGAGAATCCTATTAGATTAATTAATAGAGGTACAATCACTTGAAAAACGACAACGGATTTCCGACGTTCTCTTTGTTCACCAGCTTTTAGTCGGTAATATCGACGCGACTGCCCTCCTTTGCTGCATATGATTTCCCTTCTCAACAACTCACACAACCTGAGATCTGCCCCCTCATCCATCTTAACTTTCAATTACGGTTCCAACGAACCAATGTGCAGAGCGCTGCGACTTTCAGTGTAATCGATTTACACTTAGAAATGCCCTCCGCAACTCTCATTAACTTTCCACCCCTCGCTAGTTCATAATTTAGTTTTTGAATTACTAAATCATTTCCTCGTTTAGATAAGTTACTAAGCGATGCATGCATTTAGCTTATTAAATAAATACACGATCCATCCAGAAATGTTGCCGCCGAAAAATTGATAAACTCTGTAGATTCGCGTTGAAAAGATAAGCAATACCACATGTTTTTTTAAACAAACACGTTTTTCACTAATTATAACAAGTTGTGTCTAGAACTAAAAATTGATATACCACTTTGCAGGGATACCTATTTTAAGAATAAATTAGCTGAAAGTATTGGCAACGCTAAAAAGGAATGGGGAATCGTTAACGAGATTTTAAACAGAACCAAGAAGAATGATGATATCATTTTAAGCAATAATAATGTTAATGTGTCTGAGCCTTTACAGGCTGCAAACTTGTTCAACGACTTTTTTTCCAATTTGAACTCTTCGTTTGGTTTTCCAAATGATGATAGTTTTACTTGTCAATGTGATTATGGTCTAAATGAAGCATGTTGGCAATCACAAACCTTTTTCTTTGAGGAATTTTCGGCACTTGAGATTCATAAAATCATTATGTCTCTTAAAATAACTAATTCATCTTCTTTTGACCAGATCTCCAGTTATGTCTTGAAGCAAATTTCTTTCCACATTGCAGATGTCTTAAGCTTCATTTTTAATCTCTGCGTTAAGCGCGGAATTTTTCCGGAAGCACTAAAAGCAGCGGTTGTGATTCCACTCCATAAAAAAGGTGATACTACTGTGCTAAAGAATTACCGTCCTATTTCACTTCTCTCAGTGTTTTCGAAAATTTTCGAAAAAGGTATGAAGTCTAGAGTTTTATCTTTTTTAGACAGAACGAAGTTCTTTAGCGATTGCCAGTTTGGTTTCAGGAGCGGCAGATCCACAGAGAGTGCTCTACTTAAATTAACTAGTGAAATATATAATAGTGTAAATGCATCTCAAATCTCTGCTGCCCTATTCATAGATATAACCAAAGCTTTCGATATGGTGAACCACACTTTACTATTAAGTAAGCTTTATCATGCTTCATATTTAAAAAACTGTAAGCAAATGGTAAAGATCAAAAACTGCCTTAGTTCTCGAAAGTCCATAGGGTTCTGTTTTGGGTCCCATACTGTTTTTAATTTACAGTGGACGCTCGATATAGTGAACATCGATACAGTGAACAATCCAATATAGTGAACACACAATATTTTATACAGGCTATTCTAAATTAAAACTCATTAGTACCATGCAGTCGCCAGTTAGGCCCGCTGGGAAGTACATATGTACGTTCATAGATATGCATAGCCATATACAATCGTCCAAATTTACCGTTTGTTCTACTCATCGTGTTGTACGAGTATCTTGCCCGATTATATGCTACGCAGTTTGGGGTTGTTTGTAGTACAAATGCAAACTGCCTGTTGCTTGTTTTAGTTAAAAATAAAATATTCCGATCAATAAATATTGGCTTGTTTTTTAGTAATTGCAAAAAAAAAAATTCAAATTACAGTAAACTCTCGATAATTCAAATTTCATTGGACCCAGGAAAAACTTCGAATTACAAAGGTTTTTAAATTACGGAGGTTTCAGAGAAAAAAAAAAGATTTTTAGAAAACTTAATTTTATTTTTTTGTATACAAATTACAAAATCTGTAATTTTCTTCTGAGTAAGCGACTGCAAACGAGCTCGATCCAGGGTTTTTCGATCGTGATTAAAGCTGAAAAAAACGTCGTCGTCCTCTCTAGAAGTTCATTTATAATGTAAAAATTGTAAACTCTACTGTAAACCATCTGAACACCTTTTCGTTCAATGAATACACAGGGCACAATTTTTCATTGCATACGCACTTCAACGAAGAGTTGAATAGAAACAAATAGACTTAACTTCGAATGATAGAGGAAAAAAAAAGCCAACAAGTTTGAATTAGAAAAGGTTATGTTATTAGGTTATGTTGCACAAGAATAAGTTCGAATTAAAATTGCATAGGTTTTCTTTGATTAATAGAGGTTTTCTTATTGGACTTAGGCAGTACTTCTATTTATAGAGGTTTTCGAATTATAGATAGTCAAAGTATCAACAGTTCACTGTATATTCTATGTTCGATGTAATGCATGTAAAAACATACACATTTTGATGAAATTTGCTTCAAGGAGTCCACGCTCGTTACAATGAACAATCTCGTTCCAGTGAACAGGCCCGGTTGTTATTAGTTCAATATATCGAGCGTCTACTGTATGTCAATTCATTGTTTATTCAACCTTTTAATGGTAAAATCACTGCTTTCGCTGACGATACTGCTCTTTCGTATTCTAATACCAATTATTTTAATCTTTTTTTGGATGTTATTAATAATTTAGAAATCCTGCGAAAGTGGTTCAAGCAACATCGACCCGCAAGGGCACAATCTGCGATGATTCTCCTCTATATTATCATTCAGCGAACTGCACACGATTTTGTTTAGTTGGTTGCCAGCACAATTTTGTTATCTTTAAAGACAATCTAAGTTGTAGTGATGCATGCTTTGAACGTGTCCTTAATTTTAAATAATTCGGTATTATATTGGATTATAAGCTCAGTTGGAAGGAACATACTTCCTATGTAAAGCTATATTCAAATAGAGTAGTTAAACAGCTCTATCAGCTTAGTCTCTATTGTAGTTTATCTATTTTAAAATTGGTTTACAATAGTTTGTTTAAATCCAAGCTACAGTAGGGGTTATATTGCTGGGGTGGCTCGTACTTTATTAATATAAACCCTTTATTAATGAAACAATAACATTCAATTAGAATTTTGTACAAAGTGAGTCGTTGTACTCCTAGTTTTGAGTTGTTTGGGATCCTTGAAATTCTACCATTACGGCACTTATATTGTTACAAAGTTTTAAAAATATTTTTTGAAAATTCTGGATACTATGCTGTTAGATTAGATGAAAATTACAATTTACGTGTCAACACCAGAAATTTTGTCACATTGCTAATAATCAATAAAACGCACTTTTCACGGTTTTCCTTTGTCACTGCGCCTCGACTGCTTAATTTACTACCTGAAAACCTTAGATGCGAAAGAGTGAAAACATTAAAAAGTGGCTTTTCAAAATTCTTCATTATTCTACAATTGAGACATTTTTTATTCCTATGTTATGATTTATTTAAAATTCTGTTTGGATTTTCTGCTTCATTTTTGCTTTTTATTTATTTATTTATTATTTTTTTTATTTTTTTTCAATCACCTACCTATTTTAACTGTTTAAACAACAAGAACTTTAATTATTATCCGATACATTCACCTCTTGTCTTCTGACAACTGACTGTATCCAATACTATTTCATGCAAAAACTGTAAGAGCTTATCCTCTCCGTCAATTTGTTGCGCGATTAAGGTGTTATCTGTGACAGTGAACTCAATTTTCGCTACCATATCGATCACATCATTAGCAGAGCCAACTCTACACTCGGTTTTGTAAAATGCTGTTCCAAGAAATTCTATAACCCTAATGTCTCCAAGTTCATCTACGTCACATTTGTTAGGACAATCCTCGAATATGCTAGCCAAGTCTAGTCCGCCTATCACGACTCCCATTCTCTTCGAATTGGAGCTGTGCTCTTCGTTTTGCCCTACGCGTTCTTCCCTGATCTGACACTTTTAACTTACCTCCCTATGAGAATTCTATGAGATTAATTAATAGAGGTACAATCACTTGAAAAACGACGACGAATTGCCGGCGTTCTCTTTGTTCATCAGCTTTTAGCCGGTAACATCGACGCGACCGCCCTCCTTCGCTGCATATGATTTCCCTTGTCAGCAACTCACACAACCTGAGATCTGCCCCCTCTTCCATCTTAACTTTCAATTACGGCTCCAACAAACCAATGTGCAGAGCGCTGCGACTTTCAGTGTAATGGGTTTACACTTAGAAATGCCCTCCGCAACTCTCCTTAACTTTCCACCCCTCACTAGTTCATAATTCAGTTTTTGAATTACTTAATCACTTCCTCGTTTAGATAAGTTACTAAGCGATGCATGTATTTAGCTAATTAAATAAATACACGATCCATCCAGAAATGTTGTCGCCGAAAAATTGATATACTCTATAGATTTGCCTTAAAAAGATAAGCAATACCAAATGTTTTATTAAACAAACACGTTTTTCTCTGAACAATTTTCTTTGTTTTATAATTTATTATAATTTAAGTATGTACACCAAAAAATTAACAATTTAGTTTTAAATACACTTAGAAATGCTGCCGTGGATTAGGGTTGTAAGGTCCAGTGCTGCTACCCCTGGGATTAAAAGGTGGTGTTCCTGGGTATGGATATCCGCCAAAATTAGGCCGTCCACCGGTATTCAATCGACCTCTGCCAGTATCGCGAAATGCTTGAACAGCATTCACTGAGATGGAAATCAAACCGAAGATTAATACAAGGAAAACTTTCACATTCATTTTAAAAAAAGCTCTGAATTGGTACACGGTATGTATTCTAAGACAGCGATTGCGTTGTTGTGATGAAGACTCAGCAGTGAGATACATTTTTATAGGCATTGGATCGAAGACGAGCTACTGATAAGAGTTGTGCAGGGGTTTTTTCTTTGTGTTTTACGTTCTCGGAACTGACGGGGGGATTTGTAGAGCACCGATTGTGGGGTTCCTGCAACGAATTAATTTTGGGGGACTCACCATCCAAATCGCATTGCGTTAAATATGTTTCTCCGCCAATTGATTGAAATAAGAGCAATGTTTCTCATCCATTGGTCAACGATATCCATCAAGATGAAGAGCTTAGATAGAACTGCAACAGGGATAACTGTCAAACCAATTTGCGCCTGCCCTTTTTGACATTTATGTTCAGTAGAGTCCGGTTACTCATTATGTAGGCTCATGTTTAAACAGATTATACATAATCATTCATCTAAGCAAGCCATCCATCAACCTGTACCTGGATTTTGTACCACGTACTATGTGAATGATGCAATAACACTAAGACGTCAAATACGAATGTGCGTACTGAAGAGAATATCGGCGTTGTAAGCGAAAGTTTGTAACAAGATCCAAATTTATCTACTCGTAATACGAGTAGGTCGCAGCAATTGTCCGTCCAATGCAAACTTGCACACACAGTATATTGTGTGTGCATCACTTGTTGCACACTATACCTTCTCGGTACACTTTGACTTCAGGGTTGACTGAGTCAGTCACCCTCTCTAACCTTTTCAGTCAGCATTCTCAGCCAACACCCTCATGAGAAAGGTTAAGGTTCTCCGGTAACCGGTGACTCGACCGGTCACTACTCATGTGGTATCACAATGGACCCAAGCGGTCTAAGTGTGTCCTGAAACTGTCAGGACAGCCACCTCTACCTAACCTAACCTAACATACCACGGTGCGTTAACGATCGTTCTAAGAACTTTATTTTCAGAAGTTTGTATGATGTTTCTATTGCTTTTCTTGGTAGATACAACCCCATAGTTGTATATCATACGTCCACACAGGCTTTAGCACTTGCTTATATAGATTTGCAGTTTGTTACGTAGGCTCAACTTCGAATGTTTTCCGGGTAGCCAGTACATCTGTCGGTATTTGTTTTCGAGTTCTTCGCGTTTCCTAGATATTTTGCTTCGTTCGCGTACGGTATTTGTGCCGAGTATAGATATCCTATCTATCTTTTTTGTAGGTAAAGCTGACGTGAGTTGATTTGCTTTGGTAAACACAATACGCCAAGAATTTATTCAAGCGTGGACTTTATTAATAACATGTTGCAGCTTTACAGTTGATGCTTCAATAGTATCGCCCGTTGTCAATATCGCCGTATCGTCCGCAAACGTGGCGACGACACAGTTTCTTTCTTGCGGGATATCACGCGTATAGAGTACATATAGAAGTGGGCCAAGGACACTTCCTTGCGGGACTCCGGCCGCAATCTCCTTGAAATCAGAATAACCCTTTCCGTGCTTAACACGAATGAGTCTTTCAGTGAGGTACGATCGCAAGATTAGAAAGAGTTGCAGTGGCAGTAATAGTTGCAATTTATACTATAAGCCTTCGTGCCAAACCCTATCGAAAGCTTGTGAGACGTCAAGAAATATACCATAACAAATATTATTTTTCTTCGAGACCTTTCTCAATCACGTCAGTTATTTTGTGGACTTGGTCGATTGTAGGATGTTTGATTCTAAATCCAAACTGATAGTCAGGAATGAGACGTTTTTCGTCGATTACGGGTTGTAGACGTTTTGAAAGTAGTTTTTCGAATATTTTTGAGATAACCGGCAATCGGGAAATGGGCCGGTAAAAGGCCAACCCTACAGGCGGATCAGTCGAAATGCGGTGAAGTGGGAGGGCTATGATCCCTTGTTTTTGGATCATGACCTCGCTGATAAAAGGAAGAAGAAGTCCAAAGATCATTACAGGACCACGATCAATGAATATTTTTTTTTAAATACATGTAGATGACATTGGATGCCAAATGGCTACCAGAATCATGGAGTAACAATTGACGCTTTGGAAGCCAAAATTCTTCATGTTATTCGTGACATAAAGCCACCATTGCGCGGAAAAGTAATCTTAAATTGATTGGATAGAATGTGCTCCGTCAAGCAATTTCTTATACGATATAAAGAGGAGTAATATATACTACAAGGTGACCGAAAAACACTCATCCGATGTTGTTTTGCTATATCTTGAAAATGAAACGACATCATTTCATAGTTTTTTCTATTTAAATGATTATTTGTACCTTTAGGTTTTTCTAAATTACTTTTTGAAGATGATATCGGTCAAGTGGCTGCCGCCATTGACGATTTGGGCTCTTTTCACCGCAATTTCAATCGTTTTGACGAGAACTTCGGCCGATAAGTTTTCGCACTCTTGTCGGATATTTTCTTCGAGAGCTTCCAGAGTCTGTGGCTCGTTCTCATAGACCCACATCTTACTTACTTACTTACATGGCGCTACAGTTCGGGATGAACCTGGGCCTCAACCAACAAGCCTCTCCATTTAGCTCGGTATTTAGCTAATTGCCTCCAGTTGCGCACTCCAAGTTGGTCGAGTCCCCTTGATCCCCATGGTCCCCTTGATCCCCTTGGTCCCCTTGAACTTGAGCGCGCCACCTATGCAATGATTCCCTCTACTGCGTCGTCCCTCGGGGTTAAATTCGAAGACTCTGCGGGCCGGAGCGTTGGTGTCCATTCGCTCTACATGTCCTAGCCATCTCAGACGTCCAATACGCAGTTTTTTGACTAGGTCGATGTCGCTGTACAGCTCGTATAGTTCGTGATTGAATCTTCTTCTCCAAAACCCGTCATCACAAACAGGACCGAATATCTTACGAATAATTTTTCTCTCGAAGCGACCAAGGATATCTTCATCCTCTTTTAATAAAGTCCATGTTTCAGCGCCGTAAAGCAGGAATGGGATGATCAAGGTCTTATATAGAGTCTCCTTAGTTGTTCGAGATAGGGCTTACTGTTGATTTCCCTTATAAGCCCAGAAAAACAGCGATTGGCAAGAGTTATTCTTCGCTTGATTTCTGCACTGATGGTGTTTTTCGAATTTATAAGAGAGCCAAGGTAGACAAAGTCCCTTACTACCTCGAAGTTATAGCTGCCCACGGTGACGTTTTGTCCAATTCGTCGGTGTTGGCTTTCTCTTCTTGTTGACAGCATATACTTGGTTTTGCCCTCGTTTATCGCTAACCCATTTTGGCCGCTTCCGCCTCAATGCTTGCAAACGCACCGGTGACAGGCCGCTGAGTTCTTCCAATAATGTCTATATCGTCGGTGTATGCAAGCAGTTATACAGACTTGTGATACAATAGATTGTGCCTCCGGTGTTGGCTTGTGAGTTCCGCACAATCCGTTCAAGTACAATATTAAAGAAGTCACATGACAGCGCGTCACCCTGTCTAAAGCCTTTTTTGACATCAAAGGTCTCGGTGAGGTCATTACCGACCTTGATGGAGCAGCGAGCGTTCTCCATCGTCAGCCTGCACAGACGGACAAGTTTGGCAGGGATGTCAAAACTAGACATGGCTCTATAAAGCTCTTCTCTATAGATGCTGTCATAGGCGGCCTTGAAGTCGATAAAGAGGTGGTGAGTATCGATTTGGAATTCTTGGGTTTTCTCCAGGATCTGCCGAAGTGTGAAGATTTGATCGATGGTGGACTTTCCTGGCCTGAAACCGCACTGAAAGGGTCTAATCAGGCTGTTCATAAAAGGTTTCAGGCATTCACACAATATCGCAGAAGGATCTTATATGCGATGCCTCTAAAATTGGCGCAGTTGAGGGGGTCCCCTTTCTTTTGGATCGAGCAAACGATGTTGAGATTCCATTCATCAGGCATACACTCGTCTGTAGAACTCTTAGAGATGAGTTGATGTATGCACTTTGGTTAGGTGGACGGAAATATTGACTATCTACGTCTATGTTGAATGGTTCATTCTGCCTGACAGCGGGATGTTGGTCTTCGTCGCCATTATACAGTCTGCAGAAGTTGTTTTTCCACATTCTCAGCACCGACTGTGATTCTACTACGAGGTTTCCTCTTTCATCTCTACAGGTTTCTGTACGGGTATTGCTTCTCTGACACGTTCTCTTTACCTTTTTGTAAAACCTCCGTTCATTGCTTCTGGAGTATAAACTCTCGATATTCTCAAACGCGCGCTTCCCATGCTCTTTCTTCTTCTTTTGGAGAAGCCGATGTTCTTCCCGTCTCTTTTGCTCGTAGAGCTCACGAGCAGCTCTCGTCGTGCTTTGCAGCGCCGCTTTGCATGCCTCTTGTTTTGCCGCATGCACTCGCCGGCATTCTTCGTCAAACCAGGGGTTTCGCGGTGGTGGGCGAGCGAGACCCAGCACATCAGTCGCATCGTTTCTGATGGGAGCGTGTTGGCAGCGTTGCCACTAGTCTTCGGCACTTGATGCTGGCGGCAAAGGGGTGATTGAGAGATTTCGGGATACGCGTTCAGCGAAGAGTCTGGCGGTCTCTTGCGATTGTAGCTTTTCGATGTTAAATTTTCTCACTGTGATTCTTCTTTGTTGCTCAGATTGGGATATCCGCATTCGTACCTTGGCTACAACAAGGTTATGATCCGAGTCTATGTTGGCCGCTCGGAAAGTCCGGATATCCAGAATACTGGAGGCATGCCTTGCGTCGATCGCAACATGATCAATTTGGTTGATCGTTACATGATCATTGGACCGCCATGTCTGCTTACGAATATCGAGATGAGAAAACCATGTGCTTGCTATGGTAACATTTCGCTCCACAGCGAAATCAATTAGCCTTAGTCCGTTATCAGGCGTGGTGTCGTGTAGGCTATGCTTACCGACTGCCCTACCAAAGACGTCCTCCTTTCCTATTTTGGCGTTAAAATCGCCCAATACGATTTTAACGTCATATTTAGGACATTGCTCATATGTCTTGTCGAAGAGCTCGTAGAAACACTCTTTTCTTCCGTGGGGGCATGAACACATATTAGGCTTATGTTAGCGAATTTAGCCTTGATCCGGATAGTCATAATACGCTCGCTTTCGTGTCCGAAGCTTAAGACTTCTTTTGCCTAAGTCTGCCGCGTATGACAAATCCGCATCCAAATAAGCATTGCCTGTTGCCTCTGTAGCAATCACCGTAGTAAATCTCACAGTTTTTCATCGTCTTTTTGCCCGGCCCATCCCATCGCACTTCCTGGATGTCAGTAATATCTACTTTATAACAGTCTAGGGCATCTGCTAGTTTTTCGGCTGCTCGTCCGAAGAATCAGATCCGAAGGTCGTTGTCCTTATTTCGTTTGCTGGGATCGTCATCAGTTGAGTCGTCCTTATCCGTGGCTTTTGGTTGTTTCGGAACCATAGGCTTTTTATGTGGTAGGGAAGTTACCCCGACGGTACAGCCCCCAACCTGGAGTTCCTTCTCAATTATATGATTAGCTGTGAAAATGTGGTCCTGAAGCCACTTGGGATATCTAATAGCCTTTCTTCTACTGCTCCCCTTAGTATTGTCTCTAGAATCGAGTCATATATTTAGGGTGACCGCGATATGTAGTAGAGTTATCCCTCTGTAATTTACGCATTGCTTCGTATCCCCTTGTTTGTATAAGGCTACTCCGTACTTTCACTCTTCTGAGATTTCCTCTTTACCTAAAACTAGATTAATCATTTTTTAAAAATGTTGATGTTCTTTCATGCCGACATTGAGCTCTCGCACTTACTCATCGATTCATGGAGCTTTTGCATTTTTCGTCCTCTTACATTTTTGGATAAGTTCTTTTTTTTAGTTTAAAGTCCTTTTTGTTTCTTAGTATTTTAAACATCCTATAGAACATCTTCGAAGTTTCCCTGCTGTGGTGCTTTTGTGCCTTCGTTTTTCAATTTATACATACATATGTATAAGCTAACGAACAGACGTAGTTTGGTCATATCGGCTAAAGCGTATCAGATTTTCAAAAGATGCTGCAAATAAATGAACGCAAATCACTCGTGCAAATCTACTCTACTCTACCTTCGATTAAGAAGTATCACTCGAAAAAAAATACTCCGCTTTTCAGAATAAATCGAATACATATGTTGAAATGAAGCATCTAGTCACACTGCATAAAAAGTTTTCATTTGAGAAGTGATTTGAAAGGTACTTCTACTCGTACAAGTAGTAATCTCTCGTTAAGCTCAATGGTGCGAACATCTCCAATTTGAAGCGCAGCTATGGCAACTATCTATGAATGTCTGCGTCGATCAATACATATTATATAATTAGCGACTAGTTTCTAATTGAATATCGGAGACTTTGTGGCATTAGTGGGTATTCAATACGTCGTTATGCATTAATTATCCCATATCCGTACTTTTTGGAAGTGAAGTGTTCCATTATTATTCAACTTAAACCGTGTAGCAATCAGGGCAATTAGATATGATAATACAAGTAGAATTAAGTAAAATATTATAATCACTTTCGCTACTATAAATTGCAGTGATAAGTACATCTGTCGATGAATTCGAACACCATTGAAGTAATTTTGATGCGGTTCTCTTGCGAGTGGGGCTACCGACCCTTGACGGATATCTGCCAAACTGCAGCTTTTCTTCTTTGTCGACCGTAAAGTGTTCAAGTAGAGCCGATGACAACAATTTGAAGGTCGCTATTTGAATGCATGTGAGTGCTTACTTCGAGCCCTGTAATGACCATTGTGGTTGGATATTTCCTGCTAATCGTTTTTCTGAATTGAATAGGCCAGTAATTGTTGGAAACAGGAAGACTGAAAGACTGAAAATCAACTAAGGTGAAAATACAAAAGGATTAAACATTTTCCAGGGTCTAACGTTGGGCTCCATCCTTTCTACATGACCCACTCATCTTTGTCGCTGTATGAGAACTCTTGTGGCTAAATCGATGTTCTTATGTAGGCCGTATAGTTCGGCATTTTACCTTCTCCTTCACTCGCCATCTATGCAGACCAAAATCAATCAAGAAATTTTTCTCTTGAAGTAACCAAGGGTATCTTTATTTGACTTTGCTAAAGTTCACGCCTCTTCGCCATACAGCAGGTCTGGTATGATTATTGTCTTACACAGAGTTGCCTTAGTAATTCGAGGTAAGGCTTTGTTACTCAATTGCCTTCTTCGCCCATAAAAACAGCGATTGGATTGAAAAGTAATTCTTCGTTTGATCTCCCCACTGGTTTACGGAATTCACCATAGAGCTTAGGTAGAAAAAGTCCTTTACTACCTCATAATTTGACCTGTCTATTGTGGCGCTCTGTCCAAGCAGCCGATGCTGGGTGTCCTCTTTTGTAGGAAGCATATATATTTATGGCTAAACTAATCCTTGCTGCCAATGTCACAATACTCGCAAACGCCCCACTGAAGGCCCGCGTAAGCAAGTAATTGTGAGATTGTACTTTCGGTGTTGGCTTGTGAGTTCCGTAGAATTCCGTCAAATATTATGTTAAAGGTACCACATGATATCGCGTCACCTTGTCTAAGACTTTTACCGACATCGAACGGTACGGTAGTGTTCTTACCGACTTTGATGGACTTCATGGTCATTCTGCGCAGACGGACGAGCTTGGCAGGGATGCCGAAATAAGACAGGCTCTGTATAACTCGCCTTTTTACACGCTACATAAGCATTTTTGAAATCGATGAAGAGGTGGTGCGTATCGCTTTCATATTCATGGGTTTTTTCCAAGATCTACCGTAGTCTGAATATTTGGCCAATGGTGAACTTTCCTGGCCTGAAACTGCGCTGGTGGGGAACTATTAAGTGCTTGACGATCGGCTTTAGGCGGTCGCATAATACGGCTGGCAAGATCTTATATGCGATCTATTAATCTTATGTCTCTGTAGTTGGCGCAGTTCAGAAGGTCTTCTTTCTTCAGGCAAACGATTTATCGGTGGTGCTTTAGTGCACCATTACCAGTAGCCCTTTCAGCTTATAGATACTAAGAATGCTACGAGATTTTCACAGACATAGGAAAACTGACTGAAACCAGACTGAAGAGAATGGTTTGTGATGTTTGCGTATTGAGAGGGGCCGAACTGTCAACTGATCATCACCAAGTGCTGTGCAAATTGTATTTTAGCGAGAGAGTGCCTCCCCTACCAAGGCGTAAACCAAGGTTACACGCATGCGATGGGAGAGGTTACAGGACGATGAGATACGGGAGACATTTGCGCGGCAAATATCTGAAAGGTTTGAACGAATTCCAACTGTTCCATCAAATGTAGAGGAAGAATGGCAACTGTTTTCAACAGCGGTTATTGCCTCTGCGGGAGATGTTTGTAGAGTGAAGCGGCTTGGTGTGGCGGCTGATGGTGAGAAAAGGACGGCTTGGTTTAAAACGCCCGGAGTTCAAGAAGCCATCAGAGAGAAGAAGAGAGCCTTTAAGGTGTGGATTCACTTAGGAAACTCCGATTGTCGAAATCGGTACACTGAGGCGCGAAGAACATGCAAATTATAAAATCAGGAACGTGACCATAGATCTGCAAATAAGATGTTCTGGCAGACCGACTGCCGAGTCAGAGGAAAAAAGCTGAATATCGTTGAAGGAGTTAATTTCAAAGACGATACACTTCTTTCCAATGAGGAGGACATCTTACGCAGATGGAGCGAGTACTTTTCAGAATTGCTCAATCCCGAACAGGGCACCAAAGAAGACAGACCTATTGTCGAGAGTTGGGCGGAAAGTAGTCCTACGGTAGAGGAAGTAACTTTGGCGATCAAAGCGCTAAAGGTTGACAAATCTGCTGGTGTGGATGAAATGGCTCTTGCGTATCATTAAAGTGACCTGGGAATGCGGTGAAACACCTGGTGATTGGCAAATGGGGTGATAGTTCCTCTTTTTAAAAACGAGGACAAAAAAGAGATTGCACCAACTATAGGGGTATATCTCTTTTAGGTCTCCCTGGAAAAATCTTCGCTAAGGTGCTAGAAACGCGTTCCAGAGCTGTGGTTTAGAACAGTTTGGGGGATGAGCAGTGCGGTTTTCGTCCCGGTAGAAGCACAACCGACCAGTTATTCACTCTCAGAATGGTTCTTGAGAAGGCCTGGGAGTATGCTTAATCTGTCTACACTTGTTTTGTGGATTTGGAAAAAGCATATGATAGGGTTAAAATAAATAAATAAATATTTGGCGCAACAGCTCCTTAAGTGCCAGGGCCTAGCTTCTTGCAACCACTCATGTTGTGTGCGTTATATTTTCCACACGAATGGAAGGGACCTACAGTTTAATGCCGACTCCGAACGGCGATTTGAGAAGCTTTTTCGTGACAACAATACTCTCGGATGTTTGTCAGACGCTCGCGAGAGTATATGAAAGGGTTCCTCGAGGCAAACTCTGGAGTGTTCTGCAGGAGTATGGGATTGATGGTTCCCTGTTAAGGGCGATTCATTCTTTATATACAAACTGTAGAAGCCGTGTTCGGATAAACGGTGTTAAGTCAATACCTTTTACTGTGGGCGTTGGACTACTCCAAGGGTGCGTTTTGTCGCCTCTCCTCTTTATTGTATATATGGATTGGATATTGCAGGGCAGCCGTGGCGGGGAATGTTTCAAAGTGGGAGACCTAAGGATAAGTTTGTTCTTTGCGGATGATTTGGTCATCCTTGGGTCCTCTCAAACCGAACTTCAGCGCGTACTCGAAAGGTTTGTAGCCGTTTGTGATGATGCTGCAATGAAGATCAACGTGAACAAGTCAAAAGTAATGGTCGTTTCCAAAAGACCCATTCAGTTTACTCTGCATGCACTGAATGGGTCAGTTCCACTGAAGCTGGTGGATAAGTTGAAGTACCTCGGGGTCTTATTCACGAGTGATGGGAAGAGCAATGCCGAGTTATCCTGCAGAATTGGTCAGGCTGGATTAATTTTGAGAGAGCTTGGCCAATCTGTTATAAAGAAGGCCGA
This sequence comes from Brachypalpus laphriformis, assembly GCA_945910035.1. Classification (NCBI taxonomy): domain Eukaryota; kingdom Metazoa; phylum Arthropoda; class Insecta; order Diptera; family Syrphidae; genus Brachypalpus; species Brachypalpus laphriformis. The sequence goes on from OX246754.1 coordinate 289,684,729, forward strand.
ACTTAGTGTTGAAGCTAAGCTATCGGTTTTTAACTCGGTGCATATTCCAACTCTCACCTATGGTCATGAAATGTGGGTAGTGACCGAAAGAATAAGATCGGGGAATATAATGTGCCGAAATGAGGCTACTTCGCGGTGTTGCTGGAATAGCTCGTAGGAATCGAGTGCGCAACACCAGAGTACGCGAGGCGCTCAGCTACTTCTCCGAACGGAACGATCTATGCTTCGATGGTTTGTTCACGTAGTGCGTAGGCCCCCAGACCGGGTTCCATGACGTGCTATGGTGGCGATCAGGTAGGCGAACCCGCGGTAGGCCTAGAAATAGATAGTTGGACCAAGTCCGACATCTCTCCTGGAGCCGTCTACTCCTGATGAGTTGGAGTCAATGGCGGAGGATCGATATGGATGGAGAGTTCATCTGAGCATCCTACCCCCGCAACCCTCATGAAGGATTAGCGGGCCATTTGAAAATGTATGTATGTATGTAGCAAAACCGTCATTTAATTTACCTGCATCTAAGGAATTCTGAAGAAAGGGCGAACAAAATCAATGCGGACTTGAATACGAATTCGTATGCGGACCCTAATCTGTCAACCGATTACACCAAAAAATTTCATTCGCAGTCCCACCTCTCGCGAACGTTTGGCAAACAGTCGAGCATATTGTTGTCATGAGAAAGCTTCTAAAAATCAAAATAAAAATTACTCTTCGTATACGGTACAAAAATGTAGGTCCCTTCCATGTATAATATGCGAGAAGCTATGCCTAGGCCCTTCATGGGCTGTTTTTTTTTTCTTTTTTTATAATTTGCGCGCACTCAAAGGGTTATGAATACCTTTAACATGTTTACACACAGTACGTGCGGTGGGAAGTATGGATAGAGAGAGAGAGAAAGTTTTTGGTGTAGTGGTTCTTCAAGCTCAGTCGTTTATGCTTCAGCTATTCTCTGGGGGTGGCGTCCAGATAACTGGCGAGATTTTTGTTATTATTGTCTTTGCTTCTGATTCACAGTACTTTTTTCCCGATAGCCGATGTCAAGGGCAAATCATCATCAACAGAGCGAACAATTTTTCCAGCCACATGACCAAGCTACTGCCAGTGTTATGCCTTCGCAGTAGTGTTTATGGAAGCTTTTGCAAATGATCGGACTGACTTTATATATTTCATGAGAAATAAATAAATGCTTGCTGACATCAGGATTTGAACCATGAACCATTAGCGTGGAAATTGACGACGTTACCACTACACCATTGCCACCCCCATGTAGATATGCATTTATGTATATTTCAAGCCGAGGTTTAGGCGATCGAAATATGCAGCCAATTCAACCTCGACAGGAAATATCGTGGACATCGCAATACTCTCAGATAGCCAAGCCGCCATCAAGCCACTGAACTCACATGAAATCAGATCCAGACTGGTTTGGGAGTGTCTTACCAATACCATCAGGCTGGGCTTGACTATTAAAGTAACTCACTGCTGGGTGGCAGGACATGTAGGAGTGAAAGATAATGAAGCAGCTGATGAACTAGCAACAAATGGCTGATACCCCATTCATTGGGCCATTGGGATAGGGCCAAACAAAATATGGGAAGAACTGGGAAAATAAGAAGAGAGCAAATGGGCTAAGCACTGGGACAAAAATTCTAGGGAATTACAACAAACAAAAGAAGCAGAAGCTGCCTAAGAGTTAGCAAAACTCGACACCGCTTCTTGACAGGCATGCTAACGCGTCACTGCAGACTCAAGAAGCACCTTAGGAAATTGGGAGACTGCAAATTCTGCAGGCACCTTGTAGAAACATCAGCACACTTTTTCAAATGCGAAGCACTAATCCTTTAAAGAAGACATCACCTAAATGTATATCTTCTATCAGAGGCGAATCTACCTTCGCTGGATCCACTTCAGATACTTCGGTTCATCAAAGCAGTGCACTGAAGAAAGTGTTCTAAATTGAGCAGGCCATCGACTAGAGTCCTAGTTTGGGGGCACAATAGATCAACCATAAGTTGCAGTGCACTTGCACATCATAAATCATTATACACCTACGTCTACATCAACATCTACATCTTTTACCTATTGCATCTACTTATATCTATAAATCTAGTGCTTACGACTTATGATGGCAAATGATGTCTACTAACAGTATGTTCAAAACGCCTTTAAAAGTGTTTACCATTTTCTCAGGGTTGTCTCTTCGAATGTCTGTATTTCGATATTCTTGAAGGGTATATCGATTGAAATTAAGTCTTGAACACACCCTAACATGAGTGCTAGACAATTTTTAGAAGATGACCCCTCCATCCTATCCGATCCAAGCCGAAGGTCTACTCCATACAGACGGGCATGCCATGTGAAACAATGTACTGAGTTTTCCACAAAAAATGTTATACTTCAAGAAATAAACCTCCTCCCCCAACATCTTCAACATTTTAAAAACCCCACGGTATCCCATAAGTTAATCCGATCCATTGGAATTTTTATCCTCTGCATACAAAAGTTTGCAATTAGTCAGCGTTTTCCTTCTTTGCTACCCTCCGTTCTCATAAAGCAATCCTCTGGCGACAGCTTTTTTCACTTTAATCTCTTTACACTCGTATCTTTGAAGAATTCTCCTATACCTCCTCCATAAATCGCTATTCATTAAATTCGTCATAAAATTTCCCTGAAATTGATTCAAATGGGATTAAAATTCCGCAATGGAACTCCAATGGTTATTATACGGATAGAGCCAACGTTCTCATAAAAAACATTCATTCGTAGGACGCAAAAGAAAAGTTATGATCCCCAAATACAAAAGCATATTAATGCTTCCAAACTTTTCTGCGTATACGTACATATGTATGTTTGGTCGAATAAAACATGAAATACTAATTCACCGACCAAATCACTCATGCATGACAGATTTTATTCCATCCCTCCCCTAGATCCTTTTTGTATGCGCATTTCAGGATGATTTTCGCATTACATCGCTTAGACAAATACACATTGCAGGATTATATACGAGTATGAAAAGCATTCACCGATTAAATGTTAACAAGGACACCGATGCTGTAATAAAAATATCGTGATTCACATCCTGGCTGTTAGCCAAAAAAAAAATTAGTTTACGTATTCAGTTTAATAAAATATATTTTACACAAAACTGAATAGTTGGCCAGAGTCCGCTCTAAAACTAACCTAGAGATCATTATGTCACAGAAAGCCCCTAAGCCCGTCTAAGGGAGGAATACCCATTATGACATAGGACATGGGACATCTCCATTTCACCTACACCGAACGGAGGTAAGGGTGTCCTTTAAAAACGTGGATAGGGCTAAAAAAAAGTTCATAAAGATAGTTGGTTGGTTTGGTAGTCACTTGCTTTTTCACCGACGTGTTGGTGGAAAATTAAGATGTTAGAACATCAATTGGATTTACTAGGAAGAAGGAGAGGCATTGAAGTTCCAGGGTATATTTGAAAACTATCCTTAGATGAACATATTGTGCTGACGATAAAGTAAACTGCACCAAAAAATTACACCAATGGAATAAGTAGTATGGTTATGGCGAAGTACAAGGTGGCCCAAAATGTATCACCCTATCGGAAGATACTATAACTTTTGCAAATGGCGGCAGCTGTCAATTTTGTTTTGATATTTGTAAGGCAAACGGATGTAGAAAACACTTCGACAAGCCGTGGAGTGTTATACTCCTCGATATCGCAGAAAACTCATGAGCGACGAGGACCATTTTCATCTAAACGGATGCGTAAACAAACAAAATGTACGCATCTGGGGCACTGAGAACCCACGTATCATTCACGAAGAGCTATGACCCTGTTTAGATGTTAACTGATGAGTGCGCATTGGGCAGTCATCTCGTGTCTAAAGGGTTATCCAATAGGGATTTCCGAACTTTGACAGGTGATTGTGGCCATATTGCTGAAGCTACATCTGGCAAATTGGCTGTCATTTATCTAGTTTGTTTTGCGAAATCAACATGGAGAGTTACTATATAGCGTTCAACAACATGTGCAAATGATTAAATTGTTTTATGAAAGTGGGTCTTCTGTTCGTGTAACATTTCGCGTGCTTCGCCCATTTTCCGGTCGCCATTTCTGTCCCATTTCTGGATGAATAGTTTCGTCAAATAGCAAAATTGTCGAATTTGGGACGATAACAATCCAGACGAGATCCACCAAATTGCAATGCCTCCAGAGAAAGTCACAGCTGATGCCACGATGGCATTCTGCACGAGCGATTTCCGAGCATTATTATCTCACGCGAAGGCGATGTGAATTGGCCACCGAGATCGTGCGATTTGACCCCGTTAGACTTCTTCTTGTGGGGTTTTCTTAAGTCACAGGTCTATGCCAATAAACCGCAAAACGCCACTGCCCTGAAAGCCAAAATAATCAATGCCATTGGTCCAATTCAGCCTGATTTATGCGCCAGAGTTATCGAAAATTAGACGTTTCGGATTCGCGCCACCCAGCAAAGCCGCGGCGGACATTTGAATGGCGTTATATTCCATACATAACGGCATACATGGACCTTCTAAATAAATAAAAAGTTTCTATGATATCCCACTCACAGTTTGTTTTATTCAAATTTAAAGATAGGAAACGCTTTATGGAACACCCAGGTGCTATGCTCAGTGCTGCACTATTTCGGGGTGGAATGAGTGAATTAAAACAATTGTGTATCGGGGAGCGTTCTCTCATCCCATTCCCATCCCTCGATCTTCTCTTCACTACTCTACGATCGAACTAATAATGATAAAATGGAAGTAAATCGAACATTTCGGGCATGGAACGTGACTTTCCTCTCAGTTTTTATATTTTCTTCATGACTGTCGCCCTCTCTTTACCCCTCACTCTTCTCACCAAAAAACTGTCGACATAGCGCACTCATCAGTTAACATCTAAAAATGGTCCATTACATCCACTTAAGGTTTACGCCGGAGGTGTCATCGAGCCCCATTTTTTCAAGAACGTCTCGGGTAACACAGTTGCTGTGACTGGGGAGCGATATAGAACCATGACCAAGGAGATTTTATTACCGCAAATTGATGAATTGGGACATGTAGTTCCAATAGGATGGTGCACCCACATATTCACCTGGCGCGACAATGGACATTTTCAAGAATGCATTTCCAGGTCACCTAATGTCTCGTTTTGGCGATTTGCACTGGCCAGCAAGATCGCCCGATTTGACCGCTCCAGACTTCTTTCTTTGTGTTTTTTTTTTAAGTCACGGGTCTATGTGAACAAGCCATAGACTGTAGAAGCTCTTAAAGAGAATATCCGACAAGAGTGCGAGAACCTAGCTCCTGAAGAAAGAATTTTGTGACTCGTGTCGGAAGAGATGACATAAAATGGGTCGAGTTTATCATTTGCTGGCTTCGGTAATTTGGGCAGAGTTTGTATTTGTTGCAGAACGAAGCAGTGTTAGATATTCTGAGCGCGCAAAGTCACTAAAATCATCCCTTAGCATGTCAATACGTTGCGAAAGAACCCTCCTAAAAAGTCCTTTATTGAATAAATTCCCGTCTATCTTCAGTTGTCACGAAGATGTTTCTCAAATACTCAGCCGTGAAGGTGTTAAATGGGATCAATCCCTTTTTGGAATTACAGGAGTTAACTACAACTACGAATGCAATCACTAGTTTAGGCACCGAAAGAAGACAGGCATGCGCTGATTAGTTCCGTTACCAGACTGGCATAGTGACAACGTTTTCGATGACTGAACGGCGAAGGGTCCACCCCATTAAAAACGATAAAAAAATCGTTCAACTTCAGGGATGTGAAAGAGAAGGTATTCGTTATAACAAAATAAATGGAAATTCTATGAAATTCGAATGATTACGTATCATCTACATATGGTAATTTTTTTTTAAGGAATTTTCAAAATGAGCGCATAAAAAACACGAACAGCAAGAGCAGGGTAAAGCTTATTTGCCGTATTCTTCCTTGCAGATTTGAGATACTATCAAAACGTTCTTGTCGGTTCGGTGTACTTGTACGTAGACCATGTGTAGTGTCGTCGTCGGTCCGGAGCACAGATGTCCTGAACATTTTTCCACTCACTTATGTTTCTGACTCTCAAATGAAAATTAGTTTCCCATTTTCCTCATTCAGTAGTCCTCATTCGCTCATTCTTCCTTGCCTAGACTATACGTAGGTATGGATACATATACATGTTTATAGGTTGCGCGGGGAATAGAATGATATCGAATGGGCCACCCGCGTCGTCAATTTCATTCCAACAGCTCTCGGCATGTTAGAGTTGATGATGGAAAATCTCTGGCTCGGCTAGAGGTCTGTTATCGAACAGCGAAAACTCAATTTCCTCTAGATTGAGTGGGAATGAGTGGGGGTGGGTTGGGTAGGGGTAGACCCTGAATAGGACTCACTGAGAAACTAATCGATTTTTCATCTTCTTCCTTTTACTGCACTATGGAGAGCACTACTTTACTTCTTCGTTTGTATGGACAGTTGGAAATTTCTTAGTCTGGAAAGGATATTTCATTTAAGGGTTACAGATGGATAGTAGTTATTTATATTGAAAGTCAAACACCTGTTTCAACCCTGTTAATTTGATTCCGTTTGATTTCTCTTTTGCAGAATCATGAAATTCATAACCTGGAGGCATACACACAGTATAAAGTGTCGGTGCAGGTATTTAATCCAGAAGGACTAGGACCAGAAACTACGATTTTGGTGATGACCGATGAAGGAGGTAAGTGGTTTCCTTATATTCGTTTTCTTTTTAGTTTTCTTTTCTCTTGGAAAATGAACCGCAGATGTCTGAATCTAATATCCTGTTCGATAAAGGGAAATGAAGTCAATAAAGGAGACTTAGGGTCCGTTTGAGGTTATTCAATTAGTTCGGATAATCCCTGTGATGGGAGGTATTTCACAGAGGAATGAACTCTCTTGTTTTAAAAGCCAAGCAAATGCATTTAAATTTTGGCATACCGTTTCTGGTATTTTACTTAGCATGGAATGTACAAGGATCTATAGTAAATTTTGTTTGCCCTTTAAGCTTAGTTGTATACATACTGCATGAGCATGAGTCTATTTGTATGTAACTTTCATAAATAAAAAAATGGTTCCTTCTGTTAGAATTCTGAAGGACGAATTCTTACCTTTCCAATGGACGCGTTATGCAATTGTGGATGGTCAAACCCATTTCAAAAAAAAAAAACAAAGAAGAAAAAAACAACAGATTACTGGATAGTCTATATTTGTCTAATGACTATTTGTTTAACGACTATTTGTCTAATGACTATATCTCTAAAAACAGTATGTCTTTAGAATATTAGTCTAACGATTTTTTTGTCAAATGACTATTCGGCTAACGACTATATCGTACGTCATAAGACTTTTTGTCGAACGACTATTTGTCTCACGATTAATGAGTATTTGTCTTACAGTTATTTCCCTAGCGACTATTTGCCTTACGACTACTTGTCGCGTAAGCGTAAGGTGGATGAAGTGCCACACTTCAAGTTATAGCCCATCAAAGTGGGTGACCTCTTATTTGGAGGTGTAATTACTTTGAACGCTATAACTTCTAAATTATTATAGGTACAAAAATAGTTTCATACATTTTGGAAAGGCAATTTAGTAGCGCGTACAAGTTTCAAACACATTGGGTGCAGCTATGCAGCTACAAAAAAGTTAAAATAATGAAAATTTGTTGCTCCATTTTTTCACTTAAAATGCATTTTTGTCAAGATTTTTACTTAATTTTTTTTTTTTTTTGTATGAAATTTTTATCCTTAAAAAATTTCCTTAAAATTATGTCAAGCAACCAGAAGTTGTAGTAAAAGTCATTTTTTGTCAGACAAAACTGGTCTAACAAAATTAAGTGAGAATAATAAACTAACGTACCGATGAGCAATGCAGTTAACAGTTATTTGTCGAATAGGAAAAAAAACGGGCACTTCCTCAATAACATTCTGTGGACTGACGAAGCGCAATTTACAAGAGATGGGGTAACAAACCACCATAATTTGCACCATTGGTCAGACTCCAATCCCTATTTAATACGCACAACATCCTTTCAAAGGTAAAAATTTAATTATTGCAACAACTTCTTCAAAATGTGTTGCGATGTTCTTTCAACAAGATGGAGTACCTTGGCACAGTAGCAGCGGAGTAACTTCGTTCCTCAACCATACTTTTAACGAACAATGGCTTGGTCGATTTGCCCCCAACCCTTGGCAACCCAGATCTCCTGATCTAACACCCATGGATTTCTTCTTCTGGGGTGCTATGAAAGAAAAAGTTTATTTTAGAGAAATGTCGAGTCTGGAAGAGCTCCAAGAAAAAGTTAGTGCCGTTTCAGAAGAGATGAGAATAAGTTTGCTGCTCGTTAGTCTGCCATCCGAAATGCTTAAAGGCGCCCGAAAGTGTATTCAAATGGAAGGAAGACACTTCGAACAATTGCTATAAACATTCCATAAACTGTTCTGTTGTGGGCGCCGTGGCGTAAGTGGTTAGTGGATCACTACGCATGAGGTTCCAAGTTCGAATCCCAGAAAAACACCAAAAAGTTTTTTCACGGTCCCACCTCTCTACTTATGTCCTGTATCCCCTTGTGGGTCCTAGGGCCTCTACTACGCCTACGCGCCATCGTGTACGGTTTCTGGCAATGTGTCTGAGTTCTCCCCAACTTTTCCCTAACTGCCGTGCCTCCTTCTCGACTGTTCTGCGCCATGTTTTCCGCGGACCGCCAGGTCTTCTGCCATCCTGAGTTAGAGGGTTCCATTGCATAGCATGGTTCGCTATGGAGCTGTCACCCTTTCGGAACGTGTGACCAATCCACTGCCACTTCCGCCGTTGGATAGTTGTGCCTATTGGTTCCTGACCCGTTTTCTCGTAAAGGTGTTCGTTAGAGATACGATTGGGCCAGAAAATCCTTAAGATATTGCGCAGACACCTATTAACGAACGTTTGCAGCTTTCTGGTGATAGTAGTGGTCACTCTCCACGTGCTGCAACCATATAGCAGCACGGATTCAACGTTGGAGCGGAACAGTCTTATTTTGGTGCTCAAACTGATTGCATTGCTTCGCCATATTTTGGACAACATCCCGAACGCGGACTTTGCTTTGGCGATCCTGTTGGCTATATCCAGTTCGGTTCCACCATCGGTCGAGACAATACTCCCAAGATACTGGAAATCCTCTACTCTCTCTACCGGTTGTCCAGCAATGCATATTTGAGCCGATGAGTTAGTTCCAAGGCTGATGATTTTAGTTTTTGTCGTATTAATTTTCAGCCCGACGACACCTGCCTCCCTCTCCACATCTGCTGTCATTTGGTGGAGGTCCATAATTCTGTGGGAGAGTAAGCATACATCGTCTGCGTAGTCAAGATGCTTCAGTTGAGATGTAAGAGTCCATCGAATTCCTCCGTTTCCCGTCGACAAAGCTGCATGAAGCACATCGCTAATCACCAATAGGAATAATATTGGTGAAAGGATACAGCCTTGTCTTACCCCACTTTGGATCTCAAATTCCTCAGACAACCTTCCCCTGTGCAGAACGTGACATTTGGAGCCTTCATATGTAGCTTTGATAATAGCAATTAGTTTATCGGGAATGCCTCTCCTGCGTAAGGCACGCCAAATAAACTCCCTGTTGACACTATCGAACGCCTTCTCAAAATCGATGAACAGCAGGTGCAGTGGCGATCGATATTCAACACACTGTTCGATGATAATCCGCAGGGTGTTGATGTGGTCGGCACAGGAGGATCCAGAGCGGAAACCTGCTTGTTCGGCATCGAGTGTGTCTTCGAGATGTTGTTTGATTCGCTCAAGGATGATTTTAGCTATTATCTTAGCTACAGCAGGCAGCACGCAGATACCCCTCCAGTTTCCGCACTCCATTAAATTTCCTTTCTTAGGAAGCTTGACGATCATTCCCTTTTTCCACTCGTTAGGAAAGCTCTCAGCTTCCCAAGCTCTATCTATAAGTGGAAGCAGAAGCTCAGCCGATGTTGTTGGCGTTGCTCGTAAGAGCTCTGCTGGAATACCGTCAAGTCCTACCGCCTTGTTGGTTTTGAGTGCCTTGATCGCGGTAATGATCTCATCTTTACTGGGAGTCGTGGTGCGTATTCGGGAACTTCTCACCTCGGGCATCTCAGTCTGATTTGGGAGCATATCGCTAGCGAATACACGGTTCAAAACCGTAGCAAAATGCTCTTTCCATCTCTTGAGCTGGTCCTCATCCGAAATTAGCAAGGAGCCGTCTAGGCTTTTCACTAGGTATTGGCTGGAGCTGCGATCACCTGTCAGCTCTTTCGTGATTCTGTAGACGGTCCTGCTGTCGCACCTCCGTGCAGCTTCTTCTGCTTCTGTAGCCAGCGCGTTGATGTAGTTGCGCTTGTCACGTCGTACGCTACGCTGAACTTCTCTCATCTTCATGCGATATAGGGACTCTAGCTCGCTTCTCCCTGCTGCTGGGGTAGCTGCAACGCGAGCTTTTAGCTGTTTTCGTTCGTCAATCCGTCTCCAGGTATCCTCGGAAAGCCACGCCCTATGTCTTCCCTGCGATCGACCGACAATTCTTTCAGCACCAGATGTAAAAACATTTTTCACAGCACACCAATGGTCTTGGATGGTTGCGGGCATTGAGCTGCTGATTGCTTCCACACCTTGCGAAAAGTGCTCCCTTAATTGTTGGCGCACTGAGGGATCACTAAGTCTATCGATGTTGAACCTGGGCATTCTTGTGTTGTCGTGGGATCTTCGAACTGCAGCAGTGCGTAGTTGGAGAGTAGCTATTATGAGATGGTGATCACGTACTATCCCCACATCTGCCCCTCGCCTGTTTCGGACGTCCAGGAGACTGCTTCTAAAGCGGCGGCTGATAGCAAAATGGTCAATTTGGTTGGAGGTTGCTTGCCTGTCATTGGAAACCCAGCTGACTTTGTGGCAGGTCTTGTGCTCAAACATGGTGCCACCTATCACAAGGCGGTTGGCATTGCAGAAATCCACAAACCTTTCGCCGTTGTCATTGCGGTTGCCTAGTCCATGCTTCCCGATTACATGCTTGAGCCCTTCGTTGTCGCTGCCTACCTTGGCATTCAAATCCCCCATCACTATGACAATGTCTCCATTTGGTGTTGTGTTGAAGACGGCGCTTAAGAGATTGTAGAAGCTCTCCTTTTCGTCCTCAGACGAACTATTCGTTGGGGCGTAACACTGTATGATGGTGACGCGTCGTACTCTAGTCCGGAATCTGGCCGTCAAAATCCTATCACCATGAGGCTGCCAGGAAATCAGGCCCTTGCGTGCTGTTGTTGTTAGCAGTAGTCCGACTCCATATTCCCGCGGACTTCCGGATGGTCTTCCAGAATAGAGTAGTACAGTGTTACGCGTTGGAGACTGGTACTCGCCCGCTTCTAACCATCTTACTTCACTTACCCCCAAAATGTCCAGTTTATATCGCATGAATTCGTTTTCCAATTGGAGGAATCTGGCATTGTAAGGACCTTCTCTTCCCGAGTCGAGGAGCGTCTTTACATTCCAGAAACCTATCTTTGTCCGGGTACAATAGCCAAAAGTCGTCAACATGTGATCATTCCTTATCCGAGGCATAGTGTCGGTTTCAGTAGCGAGCTGGTTTCAGTAACGCAGGTTGCTGGCCCACGTTACCTAGCCTAGAATCAAGGCCCTAGACAACCCGCACTTACAATTTTGGCCTATACGTATAAGGGTTTATACGTATAGTTGCCCGGGGACCACCACTAGGAGGTAAAGTAAGCACTTCATCACGAACTTGATTGTTGCGCTACTGGCCCAAGCCAAGTTTTGGGCAGTCAGTAGTTTCCCGATCAATCGCAATGCAGGTCCCCAGGTCCCACCTCTCGCGAGCGTTTGACAAACATCGGAGAGTATTGTTGTCACGAAAAAGCTTCTCAAATCGCCGTTCGGATACGGCACTAAACTGCAGGTCCCTTCCATTTGTGTGGAAAATATAACGCACGCAACGTGAATGGTTGCGAGAAGCTAGGCCCTGGCACTAAAAGAGCTGTTGCGCCAAATATTTATAGTATTTATTTATTTAAACTGTTCTGTTTTAAGACTAATTCAGTAGGTACCTACACTTCTTTTTGACCATTTTTGTCTGACAAAAAATGGCTTTTACTACAACTTCTGTTGATCGTACGTAAAAAAGTTCCTTAATATAATTTTAAGGAAATTTTTTAGGGATAAATATTTCATAAAAAAAAAAAAAATATTAAGTAAAAATTTTGAGAAAAATGCATTATAAGTGAAACAATGGAACAACAAATTTTCATTATTTTGAGTTTAAGGAGCCCTAACTTTTTTGAAGCTGTACCCAATGTGTTTGAAACTTGTATGCGCTACTAAAATGTCTTTCCAAAATGTATAAAACTATTTTAATAAGAGGTCAACTACTTTGATGGGCTATAACCTGAAAAGTGGTGAGAATAGACCCTCCCCTCCCCCTGCCACACAATTTATTTTTCGGCGGAACTTCAGGTATCTCCTCTTAAAGGATTATACTCGTGCCGTGTTGTCTGTCGTTGTGTGCGGGCGCGTTTTTTTTTTGTAAATCTCCAGCTCTTCACCAACCAACCATCAAAAACAAAAATAGTGCACCCAAATTAATAAACAAAAAAAAATTAAAAAAATTATCGATCTCTCCCTACACCACCCATCTAATATCAACAATAAAATTTAAATTACACATAAAAATGAATTTTCATTAATCGCGCGCGTCCAATTATTTTTACATTAATGAAGTGCAGTGCTTAAAAAAAATATCAGTGCCGGGTCACTCCTTCCCACCCCAACTCACTCGTTGTTGGTGTTGCGCTTCTTAGTCATCGCAATTGTCGCATGTTCTTTACATGCTTTCAATTGCGATGATTGGGAGAGCGTAACATCTGATGTATAGCGGACCGTGAGTGCTTTTCCGAATAGCGGACCACAGCTGATTGTCGTTTGGGCATAACACCGGCGATAGTTTGTTGTGGAAAGTTATACTTAGGATCTACACTTCACGGCCCTGCTTAGTAGCGTCAGAGTCGTGTCTTTTTGTGTTTTTGGGTTGTAATGATGAGGGAATTTAGGGTTGACTGTTATACTAACATTCGTGCGCTTAGAACAAATTTCTTTGACTTATACGCCCACGCTCATTCCCATAAACCAGCTGTTTTGGCACTTGGTAAAGCACAGGTAGTTGAAGAATCATCCGATCTAAAGCTGCCTGGATATAACTTAGTGCCATTATTCTTTCCCCATCGCGGCCTCGCCATTTACGTCCGTAGTGATATAGCTTACCAATTCTACCACAGTATGGCCACTGTTCCAATCCGGAATTTAATTACAAATGGCTAAAATTCAGCGTCTGTAAGCAAACAATCCACTACTGTTTTATCTACAGAAGCCCTAGTGCGGATAGCAACTCAACTTTTAACGAGTTTGATGCGTTGTCCGATTCCATCATACGAATTGTCTCCCTGTATCCTCATACTGAAATCGTCATTGCGGGCGATTTCAATACACACAATTCGGATTGGGTTCGACATTCTGGCCAGACAACACCCGAAGGAAGTTATGTTGAACTTTTCGCCGAGATAAAAAATTTGACTCAGCTTGTAAATGAGCTTACACGCATACCGGGCATTGTAAGTCATTCCGCCAACACACTGGACTTGTTTCTTACTTCGCACCCTGATAAATACATCATTGATGTTTTAGCGCCTCTAGGACGGTCCGACCACAATATCATATCAGCTAAATTCTCGTACTCCGACCACACAGTTAAAGAAAAAACTCCTAAAAGAAAAGTTTAGCGTTACGAGAAAGTCAACTAGGACGGCCTAAATAGTTTCTTTAGGAGATTTAACTGGCCGCTATGCTTCCTCGACAGTGACGTAGATAACACCGCTGATATGATTACTGACACCATTCTCTTAGGTGTGAATGACCATATTCCCAACAGAATAAAGAGCATTAAACCTAAGGTAAACTCGTGGTTTGATCAGAGCTGCAAAGAGGCTATCAGGTTAAAAGAGGTAAGTTTTCGGTCTTATAAAGCCAACAATTCTGAGGAAAACCGAAAGAAGTTTAAACAAGTCAGAAACGACTGTAATGTCCACATTCGACGTGTAAAATTCTTACATGTCCAGAAACTGAGACAAAAAATTCTACAATGTCCCAAAGGTAGTAAAAATTGTTGGTCATTCGCCAAAAATATTAAAAATTCTGTCTCGTCTTCCATCCCAACGCTCAATTACAATGATATTCCAGCTGTCAGCTCTTTGGACAAAGCTAATTTGCTTGCTGCTCACTTTGCAGCGAACTCCACCATGCCAGATAGTGCTTCGTCTCCGCCTGTACTTGAGAGCGTCGAATTTTCCATAGGACAAGTCCACTTTCGCACTCGTACAATTGCAGGAGTACTCAAAGGTCTTAACATACACAAATCCGCTGGTCCAGATGGTATCTCCCCAATAGTTCTGAAGAGGTGTTCTTCCACGCTGGCAAAACCTCTGCGTAAACTTTCTGTCTGTCCAACTCTTCCGGGCTCTTTCCGAGTAGATGGAAAACAGCATTTGTCCAGCCCGTCCCTAAAAAAGGCGAATCTTCCTCCCCGTCCAATTACCGACCCATTGCACTTACGTCCCTTCTTTCCAAGGTCATGGAAACGCTGATAAATCGTCAGCTTATGAAATATCTTGATTCATGAAAACTCCTCAATGACCGGCAGTATGGTTTTCGTAGCAACAGGTCCACTGGAAATTTGATGGCATATCTCACCGAGAAGTGGAACCAATCTCTCCATCACTTCGGCGAAACAAAGATGGTTGTGCTAGATATTTCTAAGGCATTTGACAGAGTTTGGCATCAGGCTCTTTTGTCGAAAATACGTGCATATGGCATCGATGAGTCTCTTCTTCAATGGATTAGAAATTACCTTTCGGGCCGTTCAATAAAGGTTGTCTTGGACGGCTTCAAGTCTGCAATTCGCCATATAAATGCTGGTGTTCCCCAGGGCTCCATTTTGTCTCCGACTCTCTTCCTCATTTTTATAAATGACCTCTTGTCTGCAACTTCTAATCCAATCCATTCCTTCGCTGATGACGGTACCCTCAGTTTTTCATATTCGTTCCCTAACTCACGTCCCTGATCTTCGGCCGTAGAAGAGGAACGACAACGTATGTTAAACACATTAAATTCCGACCTGGACAGCATAACCAAATGGGGTTCGATCAATAGAGTCGAATTTAATGCATTCAAAACTCAATGCTGTCTTCTGTCTCTCAAGCGAAAGCAAGACCCTCAACCATTATCCATGAATGGTACTTGCATCGCTGAATCTGAAAGACTTGCCATTCTCGGTATGTGCATCAATAACCGCCTTCGATGGAACGATCACATATTCGAAGTCGGTAAAAATGCTGCAAAATGTCTAGGATTCCTTAAGCGGTGCAAGAAATATTTTACCCCGTCTGATCTGGCCTCCATCTATAAGGCATTCATCGGCCCAAAGCTGGAATATAAAATAACGCCCACATCTGGTCTGGTGCATCCAAGACCGTTCTGCACATTCTAGATAGGGTACAGAATCGCGCGTTAAAACTGATAGGTGATAGAGACATCGTGAGCTCCATAGTCTCACTTGAACACCGTAGAAATGTCTCGTGTCTTTCTCTTTTTTATCGCTTTTTTTATAAAAAATGCTCCAGCGAAATAGCCAGCTGCATTCCTCCCCTTCAAAACTTCACCCGCAATACGCGTCACGCTTCGAATGCACATCAGTTCACCCTCAAGCCCATCTTCGGACGTACTGTCAAATATAGGGATTTGTTTATAAGCCGAACAACACGTTTATAGAACGAATTACCAGCCTCTGTATTTCCTAATCATTACAACCTTCAAACATTTAAAGCCAACACAAACCGGCATCTCCTCTGTCTTCTTCCTCCCTCTTCCTATCCGCCCGTGCCCTGAGAACCAGTATAAGGGTATTAATAATCCCTTTGGCACGCGCAAATTATAAAAAAAAAAAAAAAAACTGCTTAACTGGGACACCCTGTATATGTATGTCTTGCGTATTATTTGATTTACATTTTCTAGATATTGGAGGGAAATTTACTTGGAAATTTGGCTCTATTTCGGTGACACACTGATTTCACAACTTAAATACCGAAGTTGTCTTTTCATAATTGTTTATTTTTCTTTGTATTCAAAATATTTGCTATTATTTGTCAAATGACACAGTTTTCATACATACGAGTAGTTGTAGACTAGGTTTTCATCAAAACCTTTGGAGAGAACTATATGTTCCAACTCCCTTGCTTCTTTGAAATTGTTTTCTGATATGTCTAAAATAACTAGTCAAGAAATACTTGTATATTCAAGTAGTTGCAGGTAGGTTAAAAGGGTTGCCTTACTGCCCTATATTTGAAGCTCTGGAAAGAAATGTATTTTTTTTTCTTAATATAAATTTAAATTAGCTTTTTTCGGCTTACCTTTCATAGACATATGACAAGTTACAATATTGAAAAAAATGTATGTGCGAGTATACAAGATAACCCATAATGTATCACCCTATTGGAAAATGCTATAACTTTTGCAACTTTTTGGCTGTTGCGTCAAATACGAGTATGTGTAATAAGAAAGATATAAAAGTCGTTTAAATCATCTAGGCTTTAATTTTGAATTGTTTTGGGTCATGAAAAGGCACAAAGGTCATAGAGTTGTATAAGTATGTGTACTGCTAAAATGATGCTATTTCCAATGACAAAAGGTCCTTAATAATAATCGCATTGACGACGTCTGTGTTTACTATACCATCCCCTGATTTTAATGCGGACGTAAATATTTTGCCTACCTATTTATAAATCTCAGCAATAATACGTCCTTACCTACGCAGTGTGCATATGTAAGATGGCTCTTTGTAGCATTATAATGAACAAATCGGCTTCCATTCGCAGCCTTACTATGTCGTTTTCGGGGTAATTTCAAACGTTCTGTCCCATTCAGACGATTTGTAATTTAAATATACACACACTGGTAGGATAGCCTCTACCTCCCTTATAATTCCATCCCATCGTACTAAATTGCATTACCATGGTCACTACTTCGGAAACAAGTCGAATTGAAATTAAGTTCTATTTTCATACCGTCCTAATATAATTCACCTATTTATTTGGTGTGTATGTTTGCGGACACAAATATTATATAGTACCGCCAAATGGGTTCATAACTCTTCGTCATCTTTACCTTTGGCCATAAATTACAAGGTAAACACTTGGGAACGTAAATTATTTTCTGAACGTAAACAACAAGTAGCAGTTGTGTCGATTTATTCATGTTTGCTGCTTGTCTCTATAGTCATAGTGTGTTTATCAATAAATTTATGTTGATGTAGCAGTTTAAGCAATCATTTAGGGAATAATAATCAAATACATGTCCACAACTTCATCATAATGTGTTCGCATTTAATTTCCGGTCTAGACACCATTTATATTCGGTGGACATTGTCATTGCTTTGGAATTTATGTCCCTTGGGGGATGAAGGCAGAGCTTTTAGGTAAATTTGAACATCAACTGGTGTTGATCCTTGATATTATTACAGATGAGGGATAATTGATAACTAAGGTATTATTATTTTCATTAAATAACATGTATCTGTCTACGAAAGAGTCATTAGAATGTTCTTGTCGATGACAAACATTCCAAAAGGAAGACATGCACGTCACAGATGTCTGTTTATTCTTCGCTAGCTGCATGGAGTATCAAGAATACACCTCGGATGTCTTCTTTGGCATAGAAGGGGTATATAACGAGCACTGCTACAATCGCAAGTGGTCTGAGCAGGGGTCAGTTAATGCATGTGGATTGAGTAAATGCTTTGTACTTCACTCTAAGAGATGAAAGTTAGCCTAGGTACTCCCCAACCTGAAATCATATTGCCAGTCACACGTCTTCTAGTAGTCGACAAAGTTCTAAACTTCCTAATAGCAAATGGCTTAGACGTATCGACATATGCCAATTATGTTGCCGTGGAACATGGGAACTTAAACCACACTACGGTGGTAGAACCGTCGTAAGCTATGATTTGATTGTCTGGTGGAATACGCTCGAAAAGAAATACTATCCAGAACAGTATTTAAAAATCGCAATACGATTTTAACGTCGTATTTAGGACATTGCTCGTATGTTTTGTCGTGGAGCTCGTAGAAACACTCTTTGGTGGCAGGGTCCTTTCTTCCGTGGGGGCATGAACACGTATTAGGCTTATGTTAGCGAATTTAGCCTTGATCTGGATAGTCATAATACGCTCGCTAACGTGTCGGTAGCTTCAGACTTCTTGCCTAAGTCTGCCGCGTATAACAAATCCGCATCCGAAGGTCATTGTCCATATTTGCTGGGGTCGTCATCAGTTGAGTCGTCCTTATTCGAGGCTTTTGGTTGTTTCGGAACCGTAGGCTTTTTACGTGGTGATGAGGTTACCCCGACGGCACAACCCTCAACCTGGAGGGCCAGTTCCTTAATTATTCCCCTAGGACGAGGGGCCACGTACACCGGTGCCAGTAGTCCACTACGGGAGTATGATTTTCTCGTTACTTACATACAATCATGTACCTTAAATTAAAACTTCTTCACATCCTTTAATATTCTTATTAACAAGTTTTTCGCGCCTTGCAACCTTCAAGGAATAAACAACATACTAAGGCCTCTTCTACGACGGCACAGTTTAAAATTAGATGCTCTACTAAAATATTCAAGGAACTGATTTGGAACCCCATCCTGCTGCCTTCAAAGCATATTTCATTTCAAATCAAAATATTTCTTGGAAAATATTTTCGTAACCGCCTAACCTAATTCCAAACCAAAACAGTCGTTAATACACATTTACCCCCACCCACATGTAGGTAAGGTACTCACCTACACATTAACAAACCATCGCGTCCTCGCCCCAAAACCAATATTGCCAAAGTAAAACCTCTTTTAATGGAAACCTTATTTCATTATTATTTTCCACCCGTTTCCGGTGAAAATTTAAACAACATCTCCGTCTTGCAGTTGAGTTTTCACTTAACCCTTCCCCAAATACCCTCCTCTCCATCACATCCGTCATCAGCGCGCGTCATCCTTGACAAAATTGAGCGAACAATGGAGGGACAATATTTGAACTTATGGATTGTTCGCTAAAAAATAAAATACCAAGGAAAACAGAAAACAAAAACCAACACCTAAATTGCTGCGATAGGGCTTTTCCTTCTGTCCCTACCCCTCACAAGGGAGGCTATTAATGTCGCCACCTCAACCTGTCGTGTTCTCGAGGTGTTCCATTGGAACCACATCAAAATGGGTAATAAAAACTTTCGAGTGGATCAACAGAGTAGAAGCAAAGAGCCCAGAACCAAAGAAAATATTAACTTGTATTGTGCCTGACCTTCTCACCTCCACCACCTCAAGGCGAAAACGAGAGTCGAACGAGCAGCAAACAAAAAGAGATATACTCGTATACTGCTGCAGTGTATCCTTATATATCCCGACTGTTGAAAGGTTTTACACCGAACCAAAAGTAAGTTATCTTCGCCATCACGAACCGAAGGACGAGACTGATGACGGTGTAGGTGGGGTAACTGAAAAGAAAACAGCAACACCACCGAGCGTAAATAAATTTTTAAGGATTCTTGAAGGACGTCGAACAAAGGGGAGTGTACGGCCCGGATTCACGTCGATACCTTTCGATGGGAACGATGTAACCTTTCGCCGACGTTTTCTCACCTTTTCATCCATGAGCGAGTTGAGGTTCTTCGTCGAGTGATAGGCGATATCCTTATAGCGATATCCTTGGTGGACTCGTGCTGCAAAAATTATCGTCTTGATTTACATGTACATATTTTTTGGCGAAAGAGGATAATAAACTTTGACTAGAATTTCTAACATTTTGTTTCTGCTGCTCGTTCAGTGGGGTGAACAACGGTTTTTATTTTCATTTTGCTTAATCCTTTCGGGGATTAACTTATACACTCATGCACAAACATCAAGAGCCAACCAAAGGGCTCAGTATGTGCGCGCCTGCTGAACTTTAAATACTCTGGGAATTCACAGCGCTCTTCGTCCTTCGCAGGGCTTATTTTATAATCAGGTGAACAGGATCAACTTTTGGCTGCGAATAAATTATGCATGAACTGTTTTGTGTTGGCTCTGGCTTTTTGCTTTTGCTTTCCGCCTAAGCTTGGATCCTTTTTTTCTTCTTTTTTTTTTTGGTTCCTGAAGCGAGATGGATTTCCAACAGATGTTAATGTTTCGTATTTTCTTGTGAGGAGTTACGTGCGGTGGTGGAAGAGTCGAGTTCGGGGTTAGATGTGTTAGGTGAAAGGTATTTGCTCCTTAAAGGGATTTCATTTCAAGGTGTGCAAACGTGTGTCTGCCAGAAAAGGGTTTCTCTGGGAACATTAAGGAAGTGTTTATTAGATATATATAGAGGAAAGAAAATATTGCGCCTTCGATGATGGGGTAGTATTTCAGAATCGGAAATGGGCTGGTTTGAAATGTAATTTTATTCAAAGGCAGGATTTAGTCCTTTTTTTCTATTTTTGAATATTTTCATTACGGATCTCGAGGAGAAATATTTACCCTTTTGCAATGACAGCACGTGTTTTGTCATAATTATTTCGCAGGCAGTTCTTCTAAGAAGGTTTATTTTTGTCCTCGCTACTCAGTAAGGATTATGTTGACTTGTAATTGGCAGACGTTTGTGAAGGATGTAGAGGCGAAATACGAATTTAATATATCGCAGACAAATCTTGTAGAGAAGTCTTAAATTTAAGAAGTCTGAGCCGGTATAGAATGACATCGAATCGGGAAGGAATTGTTGCGAATTACATTCTTCTTATAGGATGCATCCATCTCATTGTTTCCCTGGCAAATTTATGCTTCAGTTGATCAATTTGGTGCATATATGCACCGCTAGTCGGATGGATAAGTTCTGTGCCTGGATTCCGCTTAGATATGTATAGGTACAGCGCAAGCTGAAAATGAAGAAAAGTCGAAAGTAGGGTCCGTGGTGTGAAGGTATTTTTCGTCGAAGGCTGAGGTGGGCTCGCCGGCCCCAGTGTCAACACAAAGGAATACCCTAAACTTTGGGAAAGAGGTACTTTATTGTTGGCGGTATTGTTTTTACAATGTTGGTCTTGGGAATAATTCAATTGATTCTTAATTAACAATTTTTATACCTAACAATACGTGTACAACTTAATACTATTGTAGTAGTTCTGCGGCTGGTTTTGGTACGGGTCGTGGTTGCATGAGTTGTTGTCCGGCTCGGCTCGGTGCGTCGTATGTCGTCTCGAGGGGTTCCAGTCCGCACTTAGGGCAGCCTTGCGATGACCCAGTCCGCACTTAGCGCAGGCTTAGGAGGGTCCCAGTCCGCACTAAGGGCAGGCTTAGGAAGGATCCAGTCCGCACTTAGGGCAGACTTGGAAAGTAGCAGTCCGCACTTAGGGTAGACTTGCGATGACCCAGTCCGCACTTAGGGCAAGCTTAGGAGGGACCCAGTCCGCACTTAGAGCAGGGTTAGGAAGGATCCAATCCGCACTTAGGGCAGGCTTAGGAGGGACCCAGTCCGCACTTAGGGCAGGCTTAGGAAGGATCCAGTCCGCACTTAGGTTAGGCTTGCTATAACCCAGTCCGCACCTAGGGCAGGCTTAGGAGATACCCAGTCTGCAATTAGGGCAGGCTTAGGAAGGATCCAATCCGCACTTAGGGAAAGTGGCAGCAAGTCCGCTGTGTCTCAACCAGGTTGCTTCTCCCAGACGGGGAGGAACCTATCGGACGAGTCGCCTATGGTCAGTAGCAGACACGTGTATTGTTGCCCAATCTTCTTCTTCCTTTTATCAGCGAGGCTATGATCCGAAAACAAGGGATCACAGCCCTCCCACTTCCCGCATTTCTACTGTTCCGCCTGTGGGGTTCGACTATTTGACCTCAGAAAATATCGGCAGGCCTGCCGATTTTGGATCACTCGGTTACTGAGGCCAATGAAATGCCGATGTCGTCGCATTTGTCTGATCCAGGCGTTTATAGGCCTGCCTTTCCTACATCGCGATGTCTTTGGAACGTGCATTGATATTGCCTTTTTAACAGGGTTCAAATGATCTCTTCTTTGAACGTGGCAATACCAACTGAGCCGGTCACGCTCTATTTTTTGTACGATGGTTTCCTTGATGTGAAAGCTTCCACGGATCTTCGAACTTCTTATTCGATCAAGCTTTGTCACTCCTGCTGTCATGCGAAGCATCTTCATCTCAGCTGCCGTTAATTTACTCTCATACTTTTTGTACATCGTCCAACATTGTGAACCGTATGTGAGCGCTGGACGTACAACTGCGGTGTAGAGCCTTCCTTTTAACTTAGGGGGCATTTTTCTGTCACAGAAGATAGCGGAATTTTCTCGCCACTTCATCCACCCTACGCTTACACGATGATTGATGTCGTCACCACAAGTTGTTTTGCTATTGATCATAGATCCCAGATATTTGAACTTTTCGCACTTGGGAAGCACTGTTCCATTCAAATAAATGTCTGGCATAGGCCTGAGTGGATCAGAGAACGGGCAGCACAAGTACTCTGTCTTTTTTGAACTAACGCGATACCCATTTCCCTCCAAAACGTCCACCCACACATCAAGTGCTCGTTGCAGGGATGTAGGATACTCACTTATGATGACTCCATCGTCAGCAAAGAATAACTGGTGTACCTTGGGGTCCATCACTTTACCTTCAAGCAGATAATCAAGGGCTGTAATAAAGAGCAAAGGACTTAAAACGCTTCCCTGGTGCACCCTGACTTTGATTGGGAACTCTTCGGTTACTCCAGCGGGGCATCTTACTCTTGTCCTTGCTCCTGCGTACATGTCCATGATCATCTGTACATAGGTTTCTGGAACCCCTCGATGTCTTAGCGCCACCCATATCTGGGTGATCTCGTGGTTGTCTGTCGAATGCCTTTTCAAAGTCAACCAACACAATATACAAATCCCTTAAGGAATCACGATGTTTTTCCATTATGATCCTTATACTTTGGATTGCATCTGTGGTTGATTTACCCGAGACAAACCCGCACTGATCATCAGATAGCCGTATTATTTTTCGCAGTCGGCCACCTAATACCCGCTCAACGATCTTCATGGTGTGTGACATCAGCTTGATCGAACGGTAGTTATCACAGTTTCGCGCATCACCCTTCCCTTTGTATACAGGGAGGAGGTAACTTTCCCTCCATTGATTCGGCATTGGATCACCTCTCACGAATTTGGAGATGAGAATTCTGAGCCATCTGAACCCGATGTCTCCTATCTTTTTCCAGAACTCAGAGGGCATCTCGTCTGGCCCAACCGCTTTTCGTTTTTTTGGAGTATTTGACCGCCTCACTAACTTCTTCGACTGTAATGTCGGATATTTCTTCACAGTTAGGGGTGGCTCTTGGAAAGTATAGCCGGTTAAACTGTTCATTTAAAAGTTCTTCACAATACTGCCGTCACCTCTGCAGAATTTTGTCGTCATCCACAAGAAGCTGGCCATGAGCATTGTTAATGAACTTTGGCGAACGAATCTCCTGAGCATTCCTCCTTCTTTGGGCGGCTATTGTGAAGATGGTTGCGCTCTTGTTCATATTGTGTCTTCGCAGCTCCTGGATAGCCTGGTTTGCATCAGCAACCGGGGAAGATATTTTCTCCAGCTCCGTACTCTCTGCTTGAAGCTGGGCGCACTTCTTCGCTTTTTCTTTTGCAACATCTGTATTCCATTTCGAAGCGAACTTTTTCGTCACTATTATTAGAGGGGCACTTGGATCAAGCTTTGAAAGCCGCTTTCTTCTCATTTATCACCTTCTTAGCTTCATCACTCCACCACCATGTTTCTTTGGCGTGTTGATGGTGGCCTTTTGAATCTCCTAGCAGTGATTTGGCCTTCTTTTAGCAAGTTCGCTGTAGGGAATCCTACATATTTTGTGCTCTCCACTCTTCATACTCACCTCCGTTGATGGTGTGAGAGAGGTCATTTTTCATTACGAAAACAAAAGCTTCGCCTTTTTCTTTGTCCAAATTGTACCACTTGATTTTCTCACATACCCTTGTTTGTTTGCTCTTTTTCCGTGTTTTCATAAAAATTTCTGTTAGCAGGAGACGGTGTTGCGGAGCGATCTTTTACCCGAGGCTTCATGAAACTGGCTACCAAATGGTAATCAATCTGAGTTTCATCTCCACCACTGCTGTAAGTGATCAGGTGTCGGCTTTGTTTGATGAACATGGTATTTAACACGATAAGACCGTGTGATTTGCACATGCTTAGGATGTCTTCACCAGGAAGGTTCCTGGTGCCATATCCTAGTCCTCCATGGCAGTCTTCATAGTCTTCGTTTGATTTCCCGACATGTCCATTCAAATCTCCTCCAACAAACAGAAATTCTTCCTTTGGGATATCCTTAAGGAGATTGTGGAAATCTAGCCAAAATGCATCTTTATCTCTCTGATTGTACCCATCGTGGGGAGCATATGCACTGACAATATTCCACACCTCTCCTTGTATTACTAGTTTGAGAGACATCAAACGGTCGCTGGACTTCGAAATGCTCAAGACGTTTTCAAGTAGCTCTGCTGCAAGGATGATACCGATTCCGTTCTTAGACTTTTCCGTTCCGTAGTAGAACATCTTGTAATCTTTTGTCCTAACGTCCAAGAAACGCGCCCGATTCTCGGTGTTTTTCCATTTCATCTCTTGGACACACAAGATGTCCACGCGCCTTCTATTCATCATCTCTTCCAGCTCGTAACTTCGACCGGTCATGCTTCCAACGTTCCAACTCGCGACCCTCAAATTGCGTCCAAACTGTTTCATTATTTTGCTAGCCCCCGGAATCCGTATAGCTCTTACCCGAACATTTCTGCTCGGTCCTGGATCAGTACCATGCACAGCAGTGGTAGTGCCTGGCGGGGTAGTGCCTTTCCTTTTTGCAAGTATTACCATAATGATACAGTTTTGCAATACAATTTTTTGCACCATATTGCGATGGTGTTTGTTGTTTGACACGTGCATGCTCCTGTTTTAGTATTGTTTGATCTTTCTTCTATGACACCGGTGATCTCCAGTCGTGTCAATCCACGGACTCGCACGCACACTTGTGGGAGGGTTTTTAAGGTAGTATATGTGTCGCTAGGCTCTCTTGGGTGTTATATTGCCTAGATATGATTTGTCCCCCTTAGTCGCCTTTTACGACAAGCGCTGGTTGTTGGGGGGGGGGGAGGGGGGCTGCAGTGATATTCTTAACCCGTCCCTGCACGGGGAGTGTATTGTTGCCCAATCACCCGGATGAAGCCAAAAAAAAAAAAACGATGGAAAAGGTTTGCGAACAATTTCCTTGAGAGCCTGTCAAGAGTACGCTTGATTGGTACTAACACCACTTGAGCAGACTCTCCCGACCACATCTCTCAGTCTCGTCCTTATGGTAATATCTGTAAGAAGTTAATGTGAATTACAAATGTGAATGCAATTCACTTTAGCAAATAACTTGGCCAATGAGATTGAGAGAAGTGGTCATGTTCGGGTGGCGTGATCATCGCCAGATGTTATTGTTTGTACTAAACCATCTGTGCACAGTAGTGGCCATCAAAAAAGAACACAGTGGAGGTGATAAAAGTGTAACACTTCGTTATAATGGGAATGTCTCACTAATAGCCAGTGGCTACTGATGGCACAAGTTAAGGTTTAAGTGAAGTAGTTCGTGCGTGTCTGTCCTTCTGTGTCGGTCGAGATGGTAGTTCGCGTAAACAGGGTCTGCTCACTGATATAATAAGCTTCCGCGCTTACTATACAAATTGGCTCAAGGCCACTGAAGAAAGTTGCTACACTGAAGCTTGCTAACGAGATTAATGATTCAGTTTGGGTTGGCCAAGTTTTTCTTTTCTAATTCTGACTGCCTCCAGCACTATCTTTGGCTTAATTGTGGCTGCGTAAAATATGATTATGATTCGCTGGGGATTATAAGTTTGAACTTACGCTCTGTTTGATAGCAAGTGCTTATATCTGGAATATTTTGGAGTACATACTCGTACCTAAGTCTTTTTTTTTTCAATTATCATACTATATAATAAAGCAGTAACGTTCATTCTGTTAACACGTACGCGTTCAATTTTATAGCGCAGTGATCAGCAAATATTCTTATTTACACTTTCGCTCACAAGACTGACTGAAGGGTGAAAAAAATACTGTGAATCAGAAGCAAAGACAAAAGTGAATATTTTCATCAGTATAGGACCTATAATTTCTATTGACTTGTAAATCATATCTCGGTTAGTTCCAATTATGTCTTTCTTGTTATTACACTTCCGAATAGTATCACATAAGGTTCTTTCGTCACAATATCGAAATTTGAACGTACAAGACACATTTATAATTGGTTGGATGTAATGCACATATGGTATTGATCTATTTATATCTCGAACACTGTCCACAAAGTATGAATTTAAACCATTTGCTATTTGTGTTGGATCATTTAACGAATTCTGATTAAATTTTACACATGGAATATCACTACCTTTTTTCATTTTTATTATCGAAGATTTAAGCACCGTCCACACTTTTTCTTGATTACCACTATTAACTTGAATTTGGGATACTATATATCTATTTTTCGCTTCCAAAATTTTTCTCTTAAATATGTTACGAACCATTTTATACTTTTACCAAATTGCCTTCGCGTTACTACACACTGCAGTTCTAAAAGCTAACACCTTTTCTCGCTTCATTCGTTGCAAATCTGTTGAGAACCATTTGCAATCAATATTCGTTTTAACAACCTTTTCCACCATCATGTCCTCACAGCACTTTTCTATTTTCTCACTAAATAACTTTGTAATCTCAACGAAATTGTCCACGTAATATAGATCGGAGAAGCCTATACTGTTTAAAATGTTATCAAATTTTACCTTCGAATATTTAAGAAATTGTATGTCTATAATTATCCCTTTCATATACAGCGGGTATTACAAGTTTAAAAAAATATCAGAAGGCACTACTGAAATGCTGTTTTAGGCGGAATAGTGTTACAACTTTTTATTTTTATTTAATTTTGTTTTTATTATTGCTGAAAGGGTATCCGTTTTTGCATTGAAGGTTTGTGCAGAATTTACTATTACTAGTATCGCATGTGGTCGAAATTCGACAATGAACGTAATCAAAATGCTTTCATTTAATTGGTTAAGGTGATTTGTGTGGGGAAATCATGTGTGTATGTTCACTATATTTTATTTTTGCAAATCTATGGCACAGTAGCTTTCGAATGATATAAGTTTCATCCCCCTCCTTTTATAATAAATACTAAAAAAATGTACGATAAATTTAATGTTCACGAATTAATATATAAGATTATATTTTGACTTGGGACATGTCTGCGGCCTGCCCACTTCGCAAACCTCGAGGTAAAAAGAAACTTCCTTGGTGAAGTATATATCTTAGTACTCTGAAGAAAGACAGTAGGCTCATCTTTAATATTGCTAAAAGCTCCCGTGAGACGGCGATTATTGGAACTCCTATAAACTGTCTCTCAGGAAATACAAAATCGCACTAATGAAAGAGCAACGACGATCCTGGAAACTCTTCTGCGATAGCAGTGAAGAGTCCTCGGAAGCTTCCAGGTTGCGGAAAATACTCTCTAAAAGTCCTTCTATACCCAGCTACCTTTTGCATTCGGATCGTCACTGGACCTCCTCTGCTGAGGAATCCATTGACATCTTACTGGATACTCACTTCCTCGGTAGCTCCCCTGTTACTGTCTCGCAATTGGTAAATACCCCCGTTCAACCTTGCAGCAACTCCTTAGTCTTGGTAACTACAGAAAAGATCCAATGGGCCATGCGCAATTTCAAACCCTTCAAGTATTATTCCAGCTGAAATTCATTAATGCGAGGACATTTGTGCTTTCATGGCTTAAATTCATCTTGTTGGGCTGTCTACATCTGGTCTATATTCCCAAACTTTGGACCGAGGTTGAAGTCATCTTCATACCTAAGACAGGAAAGAGCTCGCTTGTGGAACCAAAGGATCTCCGACCTATCAGTCTATCGTCCGTTCTACTTAAAACTTTAGAAAGGTTTAATGATATCCATCTTCGGCAAAGTATTAGTCCAGCTTTGCTCTCGCCGTCTCAACGTACTTACCCAAATCGGTTGAGACAGCCTTGCATTCGCTTGTGCGCATCATTGAAAAATCCTTGAGCATCAAAGTATACACCATGGTGGTTTTCCTTGACATTGAGGGAGCATTTAACAATGTCAAATCAAAGGCGATTACCGACGCACTTGCAAATCTGAAAGTGGATACTTCGCTCGGAGTGTTGATCAAGCAATTGCTTGCATGCAGGATTGACTGAATTCCTTAATACAGTACTGCCGCAGTACTGCGAAGTCAAGCGTTCCTAAACGTCAATAGGTTGCAGTGATGCAATGTATACCGTTCCAAAACACATCATGAATGTATCTACTACACAAACCAAAGTAAACAGCGCATCATAAACTGATGTGATGCAAATGTCATTTGACCATCTGTTGGCTCACCCTTTATATGAATAGCAAATTATTCACCTACAAATGTAAGCATTTAATCTTCTAACTACATTGAGCTTTTATTTGTAAATAATATAATTCGCAAGCCTACATGCCTATCTTATATTTCTGCTCATTAAACTCTGTAAAAATGTTCATCGTTTTCGACGGGGGTCAGCTAATCTGAGTATAAACGAGTATACGTTTAGTTAAATAACTTCATGTCATATAATAAAAACTAAATAAATAAATATTTGACGCAAACAGCCCATAAAGGACCTAGGACCTAGCTTTTTCAACAACCATGTTGTTTGCGTTATATTTTCCGCATAAATAGAAGGGACCTACAGTCTTCTGCCTAATCCGAGAGCAATTCATTTTTTGAGAAACTTTCTCATGACAACAGTGCTCTTGGATGTTTGTTATACGTCCACGATAGGTGGGACTATGGAATATGCTTTTAGTATTTTCTGGGATCCGAACATTAAACACTAACCATTGCGCCATGACGCCCACTGATACCAAGTCCTGTGAGAGAGGGAGCAGATGTTATTAGCATCGACCAAGTGTTTGAGAAGGGTTGCAGTGGTCCATCAAGGGCAAGGAGAAATGTGTCGCCACAGTGAAAAAAAGGCATACCATACTTCATTTCCTTGATGAAAATGTGTGACGCAACCTTTTAGCTGTATCATCAATTACACACGCACTTTTTCATTGCTATCACGTGTTCAACAAAACCCACATCGTCCTTATACTAAATTTCATAAAAGTCAACATAAAAGTCTCACTAGCTCTTATCTCGCATCACAAAGTAATACTTCAGTGTAATCTGTACAAATTAATAATTTATGACATTCATATCCCATTTACGACAAACAATAAACCAACTTCAACAAATTGGCAATCCAACTGCCAATCTTTATCCCTAAACAGCGCGATATCAGTTCCGCGAAAACTTACCCCTAATTGAAACCATTCAACGAAGACAATCAAAAAGTTTTATTTTTAAATTTCTTTTTTTTTCATAACTCACTTTTCAGGCCCAATTGTTATAAGTGCCTACAAAATGTAAAGACTTTTCCTACACCATTCAGCGCCGAAATTCTCATTAAATTTCAACACCCTTCCCCATCAAGAGTTCCAAGGATTTTCTGTTTCCCTTTTCTTTTTAAGTCGAAAGTTCCAGTGTTACAGATTTTTTTCCCAACAACGACGATGACGACGATGACTTTTCCATGCCAATCATGGTAGATTTTCCATGCCATAAAGTCCTGACCAACAGAGCACCCACCTTCAACATTCCACATAATCGCCACCGCCCTCATCCTACTCCTCCCGGTTCCGTGAGGGAGGACAATAGTCCTTTTGTTTGGGCTCTCTGCACTGCTGATGGAAAAATAAGAAATTAACCCAAAAGAATAAAGTTATCTTAAACAAGGATTTCTTTTTATTTTTAGAAATCAAATCAAATTGCCCTCCCTATTCACCCACCATAAAACCAAAATTCACTCAAGGATAAATAAGCACAGCTCCCTCTTCTCCAGAAAAAAAAGGTAAAGGATATCTTGGAAAATAAAATAAAAAATAAAACTAAATACGACGTCAATTAGCAAGGACGATTGTTTTCCTTATACATACATATATACATGCCTTCCATGGACAATTAATTATCCTTTTAGGTGGTCCTTTCAAATTAAAAGAAAACATAGAAGCAGGACAATGAATAGAAAGAAGTGATGGACTATATACATCAAAACCACATAAAGTCTCTCTGCGACCAAAAAGGTCCTAAATCTTATACGAGTAACTTCACCTGCTGCCATCCTTAACACAAGAAAAAAAATAGCAAAAACCACACCCAAAGCAGGAAATTAATTTTCGGTTTGCGACAGTTTTATCCTTTTTTTCTGCTTCGTTCCACAGCGCGCCGTTTTTTTGGCAACCAACGACGACCTTAAGTGGGATCCTTTCGCAATAAAAATTAATAAGTAACTTAAAGTCGGAGAGCAGGGGTGCCGATGTCTCGGAAAAAAAAATAATTCTCTCTTCTTTAAGGACCTCTTCATGAAAGAACTTTTTATGCAACCTTTTCTGAATAGGAAAACGAAATTTCTCCCCCATGAGCCATATTGAAGGCGGCGGCCCTTGGTATTGGTTCTCGCATTGTTGACAGGAATAGAATGTTTTTTCTTTTTCTGAACCTGATGGCTGCAACAAAATGCACACAATATGAAGAATGGAAAATAGTTTAAAAATTCTCTCAAGAAATTGTACAAGGATATACGGGAATCGTGAAGAAAAATATTAAAAAATAAATCCCCTAAATCTATGGACGTTTAGTGCTGTGTTGCTGCACATTTTGCCTTCTTTTGTGATGTAGTCGCCGGTTGCATGGTGAGGTTTTCTTACACACATATACCTTGACAGGACCTCTTAGACCCTTAGACATCTCAAATGCTTAGAGCTTAGTCCGGAAAGAATAAAGATCCTTTTTTTCCTTCTGACACACGAGACCTTCTACCTTTGGTTGGGTTCTTGTTTTTTTTTTTTATTTTATGGGATTTTTTCTTCTGTTGCGAAGAGAAAAACATATTTTCCGTGAAAAGGGGGAAAAAGGATACCTCGGGGGGTGGGTTAAAAAAAAAAAAAAGAACATGGCGCATATAATAATCCAGCTTAGTGCATTGTATTATTTATAATGTTGTTTGAAACGCGCGTTATTTGCTTCACCTTTAGCCTTCGGGGGGTATGGGGTGGCAATGTTTTTGGTCCTCGTTTGTTGTTTTAGCTGCTTCTTTCGCACCCCAAAAAAAAGACTCCCTTCGAAGCCTGCTGCTCCTCTTATCTGAATAATCTCAAGGATTAAGCGAAATGGAAATATTTTTATATGATATTTGGTTGCTTTCGAAATATTTTTTTTTTCTTTTAATTCTTAGCAGACAGCAAGGAAAAGAAGGAAGATAATATGGTACACAAATATCCTTTTCACACAGAAAAGAAAGTATATATACAATATATAGGTCTACATCAAGCAAGGATAATGAAGTTTTTCAACACAGCCACTACAACAAAACTTGTGTCAGACACAATCAGATTTTCCAAAAAGTTTTTCAAACCAACCCAAAGGATGAGGTGGATGTTTTTGGGGTGAATACGAGTACAACACATCTAGACGTCCACATAAATAATTTTGTATCTTTTTTTTAAGCTTTTTGTTTCTACATTTTAAGATAGGGGTGAGTGTGTGGGAGATATTCAAGTGAAACATATGTCCTGATGGAGATTAAAAGTTATATAAACTTTCTTGCTCAAAGGATTAATTTTTATACTCGTATGTTGTGTTGTGTGATTTTGTTTTATTTACGGCCAAAGCAAAAATCACATTATCTTGAGTTTCACGCACAGTGATTATGAATAGTTGTGTGTGAGGATGTATCTCGATGGGTGAGATAGGAGTATAACATGCTGGGTGGTGGAGTTGGCAGGAGAGCATACGATGTTGTCGTAGGAAAACGATTAAGAATTGTCGCAAACATAATCCCATTTATTAGAAATTAAGAATTTAATCCTCTCATTCACAGATAATTAAACTTTACAGTCGGCTATTACTATGCCGTTGTGTAATTACACCACAAACGTTTAATTTCTTTGGATCATTCATGTACATAAATATTTTTGGCATTTTGGACAATTTTGTCGCAACTCCAACAAGCTCTTTCCTAATTAACGTAATTCATCTTCGGCTTTCTGCACTAAGTTTTTCAAGGGCTCTACGTTCTTCTTAAGTGAGTTCTATTGCACGTGCTGGAGGGCTTTTAGTTTTCGTGCTTCTGCTGAGTGTGACCAATCGACTGCTCCTGTATAATATTGTATTTTGCTCGTTCTACCATAACGTAAGTTTGGTACGCTTTGACCAGAACCCTCGCAATAACTTATTATGATTGTCCATTAAATACTATAGCACTCTGTATCATACCACTGACCACTCCCATAAAAAACAAATGGTGACAGATTATTGTCAAAAACGACTTCGAATCCTTATTCCTTTCGTCGGCACACTCCTATGCAACAATTCATGGAACTCTTTACCTTCGTAGCTCGCCTTGGCAATAGCCTCTTGTTTGTCCTAAATGTATCTCTTACGTGAGGGACACCATAGAACCCTACCTGTACTATCCAACACCTTCTCGAAGTCAATAAGGCCCAAATCACGGTGCTACCATTGAATGACGCCTAATGTTCAATGAAAAGAATCCAAAGACAGCATGCGTCCTTTTAGCGTTATTACGTTTCTTTATTTATTTATTCATTTATTCTCTCGCCTCCAAAGTGCAAATCCTTTTTTTGACATAAGTACATACATATATGTTAAGCCACCAGGGTGCGTGGCTAAGGGAATTATTCGGGATAAAATCATTGACACGGCTAATCTAAGATGGTCAAACTTAGATGGGCACAGGGTGCTAGATAGCAGAAAATCTGGGGAGATAATCAAGTTAGATAGATCGAGGCTAAGAACAGTGATAGGAATACTCTCTGGCCACTGTCTCCTAAGGAGGCATGCCATGAGACTAGGGTTATCCGATACGGATGTTTGTAGGTACTGCGACGACCTACATGTCTCAGAGAATATAACTCATATACTCTGTGAATGTCGAGGAATTGCCAGGACAAGGCTAAAGCACCTTAGTAGATACTTCTTCGATAACCTTGAAAAGGTGAGGTCCCTAAACCATAACAAGGATCTTTTCAGATTCTGTAGGGAGATTAATTGCTTGGGAGAATGGGTTTAGGTCTTCTGCCGTGAAGGTTCCCTAGGGATCGCGATGGGCCCACTTTGGTGCCTAGTATTTTATGATAACCTCATAACCCTACCTAACCTAACCTAACCTAACATACATATATGTATATACATTTTAAAAACAGAAGAAATAATATACATAATTAACAAATAAAAAATAAAACAATCATGACTGCACTCCAGTTACTTTATGCAGGAGATTGGCTTGTTGAAATCAATTAAATTGACATTAGCATTATACGAGTATGCCATCATTAAACTGTTTATTGAGGAGGAGCCCACTACACGAGTGGGATATGCTCAAAAATAGATTGTTTCGTAGATTGAGAGAAGCAACGTATAGGTTGAAAAGGCTTAGGATTTCCGGGCATTCAGTGTCACCAGTGATTATTAAAAAAATAACTCTTGCCACCGTTCTCCTATCTTAAAGTGATTATAAACTAATAAATTTTTACCTAGATTGGTAGGATGGTAAATACATGGATCGATCCAATGAAATTCTCTAAGAGCAGACCTAAGAAACTTTTTTTGGATAGACTTAATTCGATATGGCTATTGTTATATGGACTAGAGTCGCGTGTGGTCGAAATTCGACCGAGCGTAATTAAGCTAACTTAACGGTTACATACCTACATGATTTTGTTTTTCTGCACATCTATGGTACAGTGCCTTTCGAATGATATAAATTTCATCCCCCTCCTTTTATAACAAATACTAGAAAAACGTACGATAATTTTCGTGTTCACGT
This sequence comes from Brachypalpus laphriformis, assembly GCA_945910035.1. Taxonomy (NCBI): domain Eukaryota; kingdom Metazoa; phylum Arthropoda; class Insecta; order Diptera; family Syrphidae; genus Brachypalpus; species Brachypalpus laphriformis. Next base: position 289,718,870 of record OX246754.1, read on the forward strand.
ATTAATATATAAGATACTTAACAACAGATGCGCATTCTAAAGAAATCGAACTAAGGATAGATACAATGTTCTAATAACATTTTTTTTTTTTTTTGCGTCAGAAGGTGGAAATCTTTTAAAGATGAAACTGAGCCTGGATTTTCTTCCACTCAACATACCTCCCCTTCTACCCCTGGTCCAGTCGTTGGCAGTCTCCTGCGCTGCATTTCCTTGACAATGGAACATGATGTGTTTCGCATCCTTCACAGCTTCCGTGCACGTTGAGCAATGGGGGCTGGCGTCGAGTCAAAACCTGTGGAGGTAGGCTCTAAAGCAATCATGACCAGTAAGCATCTGGGTCAGGTAGAAATTCAGCTCTCAATGCTTTATATTAATCCAAAAGTTTACAATCTCTGCGTCCACCTGCCTTTATGAAAATGATCCCATCTCTTCTGTCATTCATCCAGACTTGCCCTTGGTGGTGCCTCAGTGACACTTCGACTCGTCGCAGTTGGTGCTGCTGTACTACTGGCACGGTATTTCCATTGGGCTTGGTACCATACCAGCCACTACCCGTACCGCGTTATAGGAGATTAATCAGAAGGGGCTGCATATTCGCAAAGCGTTGATTCTGTAAGGTTTTGTTTCTGTATGACTTTGTCTTCATGGCACAAGCACATATTTGGGAGCTGTAGAGCATTATCGATGCCGCAACTCTTGCTAAGAGCAGTCTCCTCTTGTGATGATCTGTGCCAGGGCAACCGTTACCTTTTCTATCTCCTCAGCTACATATTGCAGATGTTGCTTAAAAGGTTCCTTTCAACTATAGTAATACCAAGGTACTTCAGCCCTGGTTGGGAAACTACCACATGTGCCCACGATTAGTCTTATAGTCTCCATGGCTCACCTGCTGCTTATGAGTACTACTTCTATCTTTTCCTCTACAAGTTGTAGAGGACTGCATGATTGCAGTCATGCTCCAATTCCTCAACGAGTTTGGTCACTACAACGATTGCTAAGTCGTTGGCGAAACCTATTATTTTCGAAGGCTTCGGGATTCTTAGTCTGAGGACATCATCATAAATAAGGTTCCACAGTAACGAACCTGGTACAGAGCCTTGGTACACACCGCCTGTGACGTTATATTGCCTCGTTCCATTGTCAGTGTCGTAGTGCAGGATCCCATTTCTGAAATAGTCCGTTATTATCTTCTGCAGGTAGTCTGGTACTCTCCTTGCGGTAAGTGCTAGCAGAATATTTTTCCAGTTTGCGGTGTTGGTGGCGTTCTTCATATTCAGTGTGATAATTGCTCAGTACTGTTTACTAACGCCTTTTCTTCGTCTTCCTTCAATGGCCCTTTCGCCTTATTCATGACATGGTCGATGGCAATAACCGTACAACGTGCTTGACGGAGCCCATACTGGAAATCTGCGAGGCCACCTTTTCATCGATTGCACTCTCCAATCTATCACTTATTATGTGTTTCAGTATTTTCCCCACGGTGACTAACATGCATAGACCATGCATAGTACTAAAAGGCGTCACCATTCGCATTTTCAATGAAGCCAAATATCTGGGAGTGATTTCAGATAAGAAACTTCATTGGTCTAAACACGTCGAGTCGAAAACATCCAAGGCGCTCTCAGTCTTCTGGCAGTATAAGGGTGCTTTTGACAAGACTTGGGGCTTATCACCGAATAAAGTTCTTTGGATCTACACGGCTATGATAAGACCATTCCTCGCATATGTGTCGGTTGTTTGGTGGAAGGGGCTCTCGCGTAAATATGTGGTTGCTTCTTGCACGAAACTCCAAAGAACGACTTGTCTTGGCTGCTCGGGATTTTTCCCGAGTACACCTGACTCTGCTCTAGACGCTTTGCTGAACTTACCTCCCCTTGATACTTATATCATGGGTTGCACTATCAAAGCCATCCATCGTCTTAGGCGGGGCGGTTTTTGGTATACTCCACACTGAAACTTTGATGAACTTGCGCGACACTTATCTTACGACTCCTGCCTTATGGATATGCCGTCTGACGCAATGACACCAGAACTCCAGCTGATGCGCAAATTCAGAGTCGACTTTCCTTGTGTCCAGGACTGCCTTCGGTCAGAGTCTGAGCCGGGAATGGAATGTAGTCGTATCTTCACGGATGATTCCAAAACCAGTCAAGGGTCTGGCGCTGGGGTCTTCGTGGAAGTCGACAACATTAAGCTTTACTTCCCGTTAGGCAAATATGCGTCTGTTTTCCAAGCGCAAACTTATGCAATCCTAATGGCCATGAACTATGTTGTGAAGAACAGGTGGAAGGGACGTAGCACTTGTGTCTGTAGTGACAGTCAGGCTGCGCTTAAGGCCTTGCTTAACCCTTTAACCACTTCTAAAATAGTTCGTGAAACCAAAAACTCTTTGAACTCGATCGCAAGGCTGAATTCTCTGTCTCTTATCTGGGTCCCAGGTCACACTGGGATCTTGGGGAACAAGATCTCCCATGAGATTGCTAGACAAGGCTCAGAGGAGGATTTCTCAGGTCCCGAACCCGCGTTGGATCTTCCAGCGTCCTCGGTTAGGGCTTCCATTGACGATTGGGTCTCTCACGAGCACAATTGTGTGTGGCATGACTCTCCAGGTTGCAGGTTGACTAAACGCATGCTCCCGGAAGTCTGTAAGAAATCAGCGGCATTCTTGCTGTCTCTCAGCAGAAAAGGCTGTAGACAACTTATCGGCGTCTTGACAGGCCACTTCGCTTTTGCCAAGCACCTCAACGTGTTAGGCTTAAGTGACACTACAATCTGCGACGCTTGTGGAGAGAGCGACGACACCGCGGAACATTATCTCTGTGATTGTCCGGCCTTTGCTCGTATCAGGTGGCAGATCTTCGGTGCGGATGTGGTGAGTGCTGGTACTGTAAGCTCCTCATCACTGAAGTGCTTGCTTGGCTTTGTTATAAAGACAATGAAATTCCAATAAAATGGGTAAATCAGGGTTTGCTCTCTGGTAGTACAATGGACCAGTTGCGTCTGATTGCTCCAGTTGAGCGTTTCCTATCCCGACAAACAAAAAAACAAAAAAAACATGCACAGACCTTTACGATGAGGGATCCTAAGGTGGTTTAATACCTTTTGGTAAGACTAGTTTTTGTTTCTTTCACTGGTCGGGGAATACTCCTCCATTAAGGCAGGTATTGTATACTTCTGCAAAGATGTGTGGGCGCTAATTGGAAAAATGATTTTAAGGCAATATTGGAGATTCCATCGACAACAGGCGCTTTTTGGTTCTTGCCTTTGTGCATACTTACAGGACAACTTCTGCGGCAACGAGTGGTATTTGTAATACCTCCGTCGAGTTTCTTCCCTCCGTTTGTTCATCTATTGCCTGTTGTTATGGAAAAAGAACCGCAACCGCGTTTTCGAAAAACACTGTTTACTTGGCGAGGGTTTTTGACCACCCTTCAAGTTCATTATAACCACTTGACAGGCTTTCCCCATAGATTTCAATAGCTTCGTTGCACAGTTCGAAGAAGCTTCTCTTCTCTAACAACGCCTTAGCATTCCCCATGACGTACATATTAGCTTTGTTTGTAATGTAATCAACATGATTGTACAAAGATAGTTTACCTAAATATGGTATACTTGTTTTCATAGGTGGGACTATAGTTCAGGAATAACCTGAGCATCAACCAACAAGCCTCTCCATTTAGGTTAGGTTAGGTTGGCTATCCACATGAGAGTGCAGACACACTTAGGCTAGTGAAGGTCCTTTGTGATACCATGGATCCACCATTAGGCCATTCAGGGACTAACAAAACCAACCGAAGCTTTTGATAAAGCGATGGATGCTCATGACGTCTAAAGACGCCAGATCACCGGGGTCGTCAAAGAAGGGGGACCCTAGATGGAGCATTCTTTTATGCGACAGGGCCGGGCAAGTGCATAGGAGGTGAAGGGTGGTTTTTCCCTCCTCCTCGTCCCTACAGCTTCTGCAGAAGTCGTTGGAGAAGACGCCAAGCCTTTGGCGGTTTGGTCTATAAGACAGTGTCCAGTGAGAACACCGACAACGCAGCTGATTTGTGTTCGCTTTAGCTTGACCAACTCGGCACTAAGCATTTGATCTAGCTTAGGCCAGATCTGTCTCGAAATGTAACACGTTGAGCCATTTACCCATCTGAGGTTGGTCGTGCTAATAGCGTTCAGCTTTAGTAGATGCTCACGTCTTGCCCTATCTGGCTAGCTCGTCAGCCCTGCAGTTTTCTGGAATGTGCCTGTGGCCCGGCACCCAGCATAGGTGAATGTTGAACTGCTCTGTCATTTCCATAAGAGGTAAACGACTGTTTAAGGCGGCTTTTGAAGTGAAGGAGTACGATTCCAGGGACTTGATTGCCGCTTGGCTGTCAGTGAAAATGCTAATATCCCTGACAGATAGTACATTATATTTCAGCCAGAATAGAGCTTTCTTAATCGCCATGATTTCCGCCTGGAAAACGCTACAATGATCAGGGAGGCGGAAAGGGATGCTCAAATTGCCCCTCTCCATTTAACTCGGTCTTTTGCTAATTGCCTCCAGTTGTGCACTTCCAGTTGATCGAGGTCCCCTTGAGCTTGTGTGCACCACCTACGGCGAGGAGGGCCTCTACTGCGTCGTCCCTCCGGGTTAGATTCGAAGACTACGAGCCGGAGCGTTGGCGTCCATTCGCTCCACATGTCCTAGCCATCTCAAACGTCCAATACGCAGTTTCCTGTCTAGCTCGATGCCGCCGTGTAGCTCGTATAGTTCATCGTTGAATTTTGTCCGCCAAAACCCGCCAACACAAATGGCACCGAATATCTTTCGAAGAATTTTTCTCTCGAAGCGAATAACGGCATCTTCATCCGCTTTCAATAAAGTCCATATTGCAGCGTCATAAAGCATGCACTTGCAATCTTAATTTACATGTATAAGGATCTAAACATTAAGTAAGTGGGTTAAGAACTAAGTTGTTGCACTGCTACCACAAATTAAGTTTGAAGAGATAGATTTATTTGAAAGAAAATCCTCCGCAAAAGTGAGATACGTCTTAAAAAAACCAAGCACTCCAACTACATGACCCCATAGAGGGAGAAATATTCACCAAATTGCATTGCGTCATCAACCCTTAAGGGCAGATCCGAATTTTTTCTTCAATAAACCCTGTGTCTAGTAAATGCCACCATTTACGAGTATTATACTTCTCCTTAATTTCGAGTGTCTGTTGGTGGCTGTTCCTCGCTGAAAACTCGAACCCACACACATCGACCTACACGGAAACGCCCTACTGGCACTTCAAAATAGCGCCTTGGTTAAAATAGAATCTCATCAGTTCAAAATTAGGAATAATCCTTGTATAAGGTCACCAAGCGAATAATACTATATAATTGGAAGTGGAACCAGTTGCTTAAAAAAATTGATCAGTTGGTTCCGCCCCGTTCGTGACATCTCTTGAGCTTTAATAATCTATTGTACATCCATATCATGCGCAAAAGGCTATTGGCTTAGAAACAAACAGGATCATCAGAGCGAGGTACTGAATGGAATATCTTTTTCGGTAGCAATATAAAGCTCTTCTCTAGTGAGACAAGGATCCTGCTGAGCATGGAACTTTCAACCTTAGACTTCTAATAAAATTAAGGCAAATTTTGTCTTTGAAGATCTCGGACAAGGCTTAGAACAGGACCTGCCTGCGTATTCCGTCAGAACTCTAATTGACAATTCGGCCTACTGATTCAGGCCTTGAGAATGAAGATGCACAATATTAGAGCATACAACAAAAATTTGCGGTATCACACAGGAGAAAAGCGATTTTTGGGGCTCGAATTTTACGCCTATCAGTGAAACTCAAGGAAAATGTCTGAATCCTTGAGCGCTTTTTAAAATAAATGGCTGACAAATAGGTAGTCGATTCTTGGTTATCTTTATGAAGACTTTAGTCCTGTTTCGGTCATGATTGTCAAGAATTTCTGTGACTTCTATTTATTTTGGTAGTTCATAGGAGGCAACGTTTATAATGAACCAGATGTCTGTAAAGAGCCTATTCCTCCTTGTGGAAGGGCATGTTCGCAATGGAATTCTTTTCCAGAATACCCCGGAAAGGCTTCATTAAAATACCACTGTAACCAGATACTCCCCCACCACTAATCTAATCCAACAACCCGCGCTTGTGGCTACTAGATTACCTTCATAAAATTGTCTGTCGTCATTGGTCATGATTTTCGCAGGTCATTCCTATACCCTTACCAATCATCGAACCAGAAGTAAGTCCATTACTTTTCCACTACCACTGTCAATGATTTCTTGAACTCTCCACCAAAGGTCAGCTTGTGCTAAGCTCATTTAAATTTCCTTCTCTAAACGCTGGTGGGTTGATATCCCAACCCTTCAACGACACAAAGTAATTTCCATGAAAGGACAACACCATCTGGGATTTTTCCCACGACAAAATGTCGCCACCATCCCACCCCGCTGTCGGCTTACAGTGCCGGTGCCCCCAATCTGTAAAACAAATTCCAACTCATTAAAACTGAAAAGAAATTCAACTAATTAGGGCCGAAAACAGAAAACGGAAAGCAAAACAAAAAGCAGCACCGAAAATATTTAATATTAAACATTTCGGGAATTAAATTAAAAACAAACAAGGATCCACCTTACTACCGCCCTCCTTCAGCACGTGTGCCAGGTAAAAAAAAAAAAAGTTTTACATTTCTCGAACTTATTTTGTGCTTTTAGATAAAATTTTAATTGTCCTTATGGGCTTTAGAGAAGTTCTCCTATACAAAGAAACACCTGTTAGTGGTGCGCATCCTTGCTCCATGTTGTCTATCTCTCAAGATGAAACCCCTAAACACTCATACTTCATGGGATTCACCTTTTTTTTTTCTTTTTTTTGCCGCTCTGGAGCCTTCAAAGGGAAATCTGAGTGGAAATCATGAAAATAGTGCAAATCGAAATGTATCTCTGGAGAAAATAGTTTTCATTTGAAGTCCGTTTTTCCTCCTTTTCCGGTTTCTTTCGGTTTTTTGTTAGATTTCCTTTGGAAATGGAAAAGTTTTCAGGTTTTGTTGAAAGCATTCCGCGGTGAAATTGAAATTTGGTGAAAATTTATTTTCTCCAGCGCTCGTTGGCGACCGGCGTGCGGGAAGGGAAGAGCACAACGACGATGACAAGAAGGATCTTCATCATCACCACTATCACAGTGTTCCGACCGCACATCCACTCCACTACCACTGGCAATGGATGACACCATCACATTGCGAAGTAAACTTTTACTGTATCGAAATTCAATTTTCGGTTTTGTCGCTGGTTTTTTAAGAGACAGTGGCAAGGGTGTGGGGGTGAGGATGGTTTAGGTGGTTTGGGGTGCGCTGCAATAGAAATCCCATTGCTACCCCCCCACATTGGTGGAATAAGTTTGCGAAATTGGAAAACTGTAATGGATGGGAAGTGTTTTTGGGTAGTTTTGCAAAATGTAGCCAGGAAAACGCAAAAGGAAACGATGTTGCTGCTGGCGGTGATGATGAGATGGGGAATGTTCAACAATGTTGGCGCAAGAAATCCAATTATTGTCTGAATTTTTTTTTGTTTGCGAAAGATGGCAGGGGAACAAATCACAGCAAGGCTTTTATAGTTTTGCAGTTTCCTCTCCCACTGAAGGGTGGATGGATATATTTTAATCTGTTAATGGAGAAGCCCTTCGGAAATATTTAAAATACAAGTTTACTCACAAAGTTGAGTAAGTAATCAAGTGTATCTCCACATAATGTTGATCGTGTCTGAGAAGGAATTCCATCTACTGATGGTAAAGAGTCATTCCATTGAATAGTTCTTTCAAAAACGGATGATTTCACGGCCTTGCTCTTACGATTTTCCAAACTGAAGATTCTGAACGCTCGTTAGTAAAGTGCACAGATGTATGCGTCTCCACCGTACACGGATTTTAGACAAAAGCTGTTGCCTCCGCAAACACTCCACATCTCTGATATATGAAGAACTTGCTCACGTCTCTATCGTATGACGGCATGTGACTACCCTACCTATCATCACTTCGCTTCGCACTCTTTATAATTCACGTCCGCTTTTGACAGCAAATACAGCGGATGAAGATGTCCTGGTTTATTTTTAGAGAAAAGTTCTTCGAGTGATCTTTGGTCCCATCTGCATAGACGGCAAGTGGCCTTCTCAATGACATCGACTTAGCCAGAAGAGTTCACATACAGCGGCTAAGATGGTTGGGTCATGTAGAGTGAATGAAGCTCTGCATTCCTCCCCGGAAAATCCACCCCGTATGGACAGCGTAGTAGAAGATGGTCTCGCGGAAGGTGGTGCAAACAAGTGGAGGGAGACCTCAACCAACTGGCCGTGCACAACTGGAGGCAGCTGGCTCGTAACTGGGCTGACCGGAAAAGCCTATTGGTTGAGGACTGAAGCGCCACCTAAGAAAGTACCTGCCTATCAAAGCTGAGATTAAAGGGTAGCGTAATGCAGCCTGCACTTGAATTTCTGTGTATCTATTCTGCATTCCAGTTGTGGAATGTCTTACCTGAAAAGAGAAGGAAAAATAAGATTTGATTGAACAATCCTGAGTATGAATTTTAGAATGCCTTTTTGTGACTTTGTTGAGAAGTCACCAAATTCGTAACCGTGCCCTCATCCATCTCTACATCGCCATAGTGTCTGCATAGATCTGTTATATTAGGTTGTTCAAATAATAATCTCGGTTTTTAACCTTTAACTTTAAAAGCATAGATCTCAAGTGAAACAAAACTTTATTAATCAATAATTGCCAACAGGAAGGAAATTTATTTATTCCTTCAGCATAAAACTCTGGAGGTCTGGAGGCTATGAGCTCGTTAAAGGCAGTTTTTGCGTCGCCTTGGCTCTTGAAGCATTTCTCACGCAAGAAATTGTCGAGATGCTTGAACAAGTGGTAGTCGGTTGGAGAAAGGTCCGGCGAGTATAGTGGATGGGACAAGGTTTCGTAGCCCAGCTCGTTCAACTTCTGTAAGGTCGGCTGTGTGACGTGTGGTCGGGCGTTATCATGGAGAAGGATTGGTTATTTTCTGTTGACCAAAGCCGGGCGCATGTGTTCAAGTTTTTCCTGCTGGCAATATTTCTCAGCTGTGATGGTTTCGCCAGGATTCAGAAAGTTGTGATGGATCACACCAGCTGCACACCACTAAACAGTCACCATTGTTTTCTTTTGGTGCAATACCGGCCTTGGGAAGTGTCGTGGTGCTTCATATTGATCCAACCATTGAGCTGAGCGACGCCGGTTGTCGTACAGGATCCATTTTTTCATCGCACGTCACAATCTGATCGAGAAAAGGATCATTGTTGTTGCGCAAGATGAGGGAAGACGCAACTTCAAAACGACGATTTTTTTAGGTCTCATTCAATTCATGCGGAACCCACTTGTCGAGCTTCTTTGATTTCCCAATTTCTCGCAGGTGGATAGAAACCATTCCAAGTGCCACGCCTAGTTCCCCTGCAAGTTCTCTTAATGTTGTACGTAGATTTACCTCCACCAGAACCTCAATAAAAAAACAAAAAACAAAACAAACCACAATCACAAATAAACGAGTATCATAAGAACCGACATTATTTTTTGAACAACCTAATACTTAAACGCATTCTTCTTAGGTGGCCTATGATGATCCCTATTACAGGTGCTTAGTGTGATCTACTAAACGGAAATACTTTCTTTTGGCTTTTTTATTATAATGTGTCCAAAGTTCGCTTCGTTTCTTATATTTTAGGGCTGTACTGAATTTTACAAGTGGAGTTCAGACGTGGACCACTTCCTAACGCTCTCTCTCTCTCTATTACGTCGGTAATCTCATTACCGTGGACGCCCCTTTCGCCCGGGATTAAATACGTCATACGTTGAGGCTATGAGTGAGTGATCCAAACTTTTTTCAAAAGTGCTTCAGTGGTTTGAACTAAGATAAGAATGCTTTGATAGCTGCTCCACTCTCTGGCGCACCTTCGTAATTGGCTAGAATTTTCGCTTGGATCATACAAGCATAGACTGGAAGACTTATTGACCATGCGATTTCGGGTTCTATTGAACAGATACTGGAGCTCAAACATTATTCTCTTTTTGCCCTGTTCGTGAAGATCAAAATTTTGTTTGTAATTGTGGGCCTTTCGGCTGTCATTTTCCCTTAAGGGATAGAGACTTTAAACTGAAGTGAAGAAAATAGTATTATGTGAGCAGTGAGTGCGGATTACCGGATTATCACAAGCGCAGAAAACCTTCCGTGGTTATTTCCTATTCAATGCTTATGTGTTCGTTTTTATTAGACCTTGACGATTCAGGGTAAAATACAGGAATGGTTATCAACTACATCCACGTGGTTTCTGCGCAGCTCGTTCTGTTTTAAATTGAAGAATACTTGGCTAGAAGTGGGACATTGTTGAATCCTCTGCATGCTGCTTCAACTCTGTTAAAAGTACACAAGGACTTTACAGGACTGTCCAAGTTCCAGTGAATACTAAAGCATGAAAGTATTGGAGGATGGATTCCTGACCAACTAGATGCACGATTGTTTTTCGGAAACCAAAACATTTCTTTTGGATCCCAGACTCCACCTGCACTGGTATAACAGGTAGATGAGCGCGCGGCCTTAAATATTGTGCGTACGCTAGGAGTGAGATGATATACTAAAAATAAATAAATATTTGGGGCAACAGCTCTTTAAAGTGCCAGGGCCTAGCTTCTCGCAACCATTCATGTTGTGTGCGTTATATTTTTCACACGAATGGAAGGGACCTACAGTTTAATGCCGAATCCGAACGGCGATTTTGAGAAGCTTTTTCGTAACAACAATACTCTCGGATGTTTGTCAGACGCTCGCGAGAGGTGAGATCGTGAAAAAACTTTTTGGTGTTTTCTGGGATTCGAACTTGGAACCTCATGCGTAGTGATCCGACACACTAACCACTTACGCCACGGCGCCCACATACTAGTCAGTTTATTTTCTAGTCACGATTCGATTCCGAGATGGCTAGGACATGTAGAGCGAATGGACACCAACGCGCCGGCCCGTAGAGTCTTCGAATCTAACCCCGAGGGACGACGCAGTAGTGCACCTCCTCGCCGTAGGTGGAGCGCACAAGTTCAAGGGGACCTCGACCAACTTGGAGTACGCAACTGGAGGCAATTAACTAAAGACCGAACTAAATGGAGAGGCTTGTTGGTTGAGGCCCAGGTTCACCCCGAATTGTAGCTCCACCTAAGTAGATGTAGATGTAGATGTATATTGTTGAGAGGTGCAAGTGCACTGCGAGCTATAAAAGATCTATTGTGCCCCCCTTACTAAGGTTCTAGCCGATGATATACTCGGTCTAGAGCACTTCCTCCAGTCCAGCTGCTACAGCAAACCGGAGTATCTTCAGTGGATCCAGCGAAGGTAAATCCGTTTCTGATAGGAGGTAGGCACCAAGGTGATTCCTTCTTTTGTGGATCAGTGCTTCGCATTCCATAAGAAGGTGCGCTGGTGTTTCTGCAGTGTCCGTCTCCCTCTATTCCCAGTTTCCTAAGGTGCTCCTTAAGTTGAATTGCGCGCATCTTTCGATCGCGCCCTTAGTAAGTAAGTAAGATTTGATTCTCTATCTAGAGGGTAAAGATGAAACCGTGCTATAAATAATATACAAATAACTTCTGCAGGATCTGCAGAGTAGATGAGAAGAAAAAAGTTCTCCTCCACTTTGTTTGCAGAAATTCCAGAAATTCTGATAAGCTTAGTGGTGTAAGCTGAACCTCATCTTCCAGTTTCTTATATTTCCCTCTGTATTTTCCCGGAACTCGTCGAACTTAAACCATCCTCGGGAGCGCTGATTTATTCCACCAGCTGTGGGTTTAAAATGATCATTGGCTGTTTTCCTAGGCATAGATACATCTCGGACGTTAGTGCATTGCTCGGTAAGAAGGTAGAGGAAAGGTTCTTCATTTAACCCTCCGACCTAACTTTTGCTGGTTCTTTTATAGTACCTGCTCGGTACTAATTACTAAGAGGTACTACTCTCTTAAGCCTCGTAGTGATACTCTGATACTCACATAGGTATTGTCAGTGACTAGCCCTATACTTACTTTTGTAAATGTGTATGCGCTTTCCAGGAGGTCCCTCGTCAGATGTGAATACTTGCTCTCGTTCAGAAGACAATAGTCATAAACATTCAGATGATAGCCTTTAAACTCGCACATCTGCATAAGTCAAAATCGGGATTAAATTTCAGGTAATCAAGATCATTGCCCCAATACTGTCATATACAGCCCGACTGGTATGAAATGAAATGTAAGCTCATGATGGAAACCAAAACAATATCTGGCTTACCTCTAGACAATAGATACATTTTTGTATGTTGAAGCATTTCAAACTAACCCACGCACTAGTCCCACGCAACAATACCCACACCCTTTAGGCTATTTCCCTGATCACTGTGAACTGCAGAATACATTAAGCGTCATTGTTTTACCCATAAAATATCGGAAAACTCACGATACGTAGTCGAATCTCCTAGGACGGGTACAACAAAGGAGTAGCGCAACTCCCGCGGAATTAAATCCTTTTTGATTGTTAATTCTGTTATGACAGCGGCGCGTTCGTAGTACGAGTACCTATTTCTGAAAAACAAAATAAAAGTGCAAAGTACCACGTACATATGTCCTTTCTATGGATAAACACACTACACTCTGCGTGTGGCGCTTATACGGTTTAATTTTGGTCTTGGTTTCACACAAAATTTAACTTCGTCGATGTAATCGATGTTCCATGTTGACTCCCACATACACACACTCATCAGAGAAAATGAAAAGGATCCCTTCGTAGCGACACAACAAAGCGGAAACTGCACAACAACGGCATAAAATGGCCGTAATCAATTTCAAGTCATATCATCAATTGGTGGACGATGGCAACAACAATGGAAATGTCCTTCGTTCAGAATGAAAGAAAATTAAATTCCTGATATAACAGATATTTTCAAAGGATCTCTCCTACTTTGTCATCACGATGATTTCAAATTAATATATTTTTTGAGGGAAAAGTTTAAAAACTGCATCGCCGTCGCACCCTTTCCCAACCCCATCCATCCGCTGCACCATGAAAATGCAATAAAGTTTTCCTAAGCAGAGCGGACACAACGAAGGACATTCGTTGTCGTCCTTTTTTTTTTTTTTAAGAACATATGTCAGCCAATTAGGGAATGAATGGGGGATTTGAGAAAGTTTTGCAGCAAACTTCTTCTACTGTTCGTGGGATTTGTGTCATTTGTGTGTCTACTTTTTGGGGAGCAAGAGAGGGTCCAAGGATTTTCTCTGCAAGGATGTTGGAGAAAATTTAAATTTTCCACAGCATATGGCGGTTAAATTAATGTTTTCCTACACACCACCTCCTCAGTGAATTTTTCAATCAATTGATTTTATCACTTTTGCCCCTCGTTCTCATTGTGAATTCCTTTTCGTCCTGTTTACGATTAACCATTCTAAATATTCGAAAAATTCAATTACACAATCCGTTTGGACCAATGCCCCACCGACACCGGTCTCCTTTGGCAAATTAAATCCTCCAGGTGTGTATCCTGTCAAGGAGGGGTTGAATGCCAAAGGATATAGTACGCTTAACGTATTTTACAGGTGATCCTGTTAAATAAGAGTTCGCGTGTTGTTCATTGGGTGACCCAACAGAAAAGAAAAAAAAATGAATGGCATTCCATAGTCTTTGATTCTCAATATTTTAAACTTACCTCCGACGGCCACCGCGCCGCGCCGTTCAACTGTTTACAGCTGGTGGGTATTTCGAAATTGAATGCGAATCTGGGGTTGCTGCTGAGGCAAATGGCGAAAATATCCCCAAAAGGTAATCCGATTTGAATACGATGGGGCATATTTTACCAATCATCGAGCCGGATGGTGTTGTCCTTTTTCTCTTACTGGGTTTTCGATTAAAACCCAAACAAGCGAGCGGCCGGGCAGGTGGGTAATGGTGTTGAAATTAATTCAAATTATATGCAGCTGTGTAGGTGGATGGTGGTTTTTTAGGCTTGTGGACGTTTTCGATGGACGGATGGTCATTAGCGAGGGGTTTCAGTGCTTTCTTTGAGCATAGTAATAGCTCAATTACGCAATGTAATTGCAATTTCTTTCAATTATCCTACGATTATCGGACCGATGATAGTATGAACGCGTATCGTAGGGAATGTCATTAGATTGCTGAGGGTAAATGCTCACAGTGGAGCTGAAAAATAAATAGACTCGGGGCAATGTTGGAAATTGTTACTCAAATTGAATCCGACCGGCATAACCCATCGCAGAAAGGCGAATGGCACTATAGTGTTGCATCAATAGTCACTTCTGAGCCTGAGTTCGATTCAAAACGCTCGAGCTGTTTGAGTTTCCCAAAAAGTTCGCGTATCTACATAACACTTATTTCTGGACGATATTTTGATTCAGATTTAGGATAGCATTAGGATAACCGTTTGCAGTCTTGGCCATTTAAATCCCCGATGGCCTCATATCTCTATAGAGTATCTTTACCCAAGTAAGCTCGTCTAATCGCATTCAATTCGGGACATATTCCGACAGAGTGGAGAACTTCTTCTTTCGCATGAAGGTTGCATAGAGTGTATTACTATGCGGTGGCAGGGGAGTGCTGGCATGTTTTCCGATAATCTGAAATTTCTTTGTAGAAAGTAACTGATCAATCAGCTTTTTTACTTCCATTCTCCAAACTTGAGCAGCGTTACACATGATGGACCTCATGGTTGCTTCTTAAATGTTGAACTTATTGCTTTCCCTGGGATGCCTTGGAACTGCAAATTTATTGCCTCATTCGCTTATTTAAATTTTAGTCTCAGGTGGAATTTAAATCACATTTAATGTGTTATAATTAGCCCAGAGTGGTAAGTAGGTAGGTAGAAGTGGCTCAAAGAAACCTAATTAGTGCTATGATGAGCAATTTTGAAACCGATCGAACCTCCTGCTAAGTATATACCAAATGCCATGTGGCCCACGAAGCTAGATTGCTTCGATAGTGCTGCCATGATGTAAGTATCAAGGTTCAGCAATGCATCTGAAGTAGAGCCAGGCGTGCTCCAGTGCATCTTTAAGGTTTATCACAAAAGGCTCTCATATATGTCCACGAAATTCTCTTCCACTAAAAAAATCAACGCATCTGCTTTAAAGGGTCTTATTGTAGCCATATCCTAGTCACCGGCGGCGTGTCTCACCCACTAAAACGATGAACCTTTGGTGCAATCTCTAGTTACCTCCTTTACGACACCTCTCAGCTTTTCATATCATTAAAGGGTTCTGGACTTTGAGGATGCTCGAAATCTTCTCTTAGGTCAGGAACACAGATCCTCGCTTTCGGTCTGCTAGGTACCACCTCTGGGGGTACTGCTTGCAGTGCAGCTTCCTCCCAGGGTTTTATCCCGCGTATTCCGACCTTCGCAAAGTCGTATGATAGTTGGTCTTTGCAGACCAGTACTATGACTACACGATACCACTTTGCTCTGCCGAAAGTGGGTGCAGCTGAGTCGGCAATCTTCCGAATGCGGTCAATGACTGCTCTGTTTAGGGCCCTTTCAATCAGTTGCCCGTGCTCGAAGGAATACTTGGGGTTCTGCCCTAATCCTCTTTAGGGGATTCTTCGCCCCTTCAGGCAAAATCCACCCTCTTAAACTCGACAACATTGCATACCCCTTCAGCGATTTCGGTTGTTCTTACCGGCTGCGGACCAATAAAACCTACCGTAGCGGCATCGAACTATGTGGTCGCCTTGCTTATTTTCTTCCTGGATCCCTGGCACCCAGTATGGTCTGCCTTAGCGGCAGCGTCTATGTGATTGGCTTTGGTTTCGTAGAGAGCGTCCTTGCATCATCATCAGTAAAAGCTCGTTGGTGATTGGTTTGTTCCCCAATCTTCCATTCTTTGGCACGATAGCTTCCGACGTCTGCTCTATGATCTGTTCGGCATGGAAGACCCTAAAATCTGGAAACATGTGACCACTCCCGCCGACACAGCTCCATAAAATCGTTGGTCGTACGTATATATGGGACACAGCACCACGTCAATGTGGCTTTTCATTGCTGAGATACATTACGATAACCAGAATTGTCGGAAAATATTCCGCCCATCTTATAAATTGATCGTCCATCTATCCACTTACCAACTTTGTGTAGATGGACGGTTCTACTGTTATTACTATGGTACTGCAACTTAAGGTCACTACTTCCCTCCACATGAGCGGCTGCAATGACTTTCCTCCCCAGGTATCTGCGGACAAAGACTTATTCCGGCTCATTTTGGCTTCATGTGGTTCGTAAAGTTTTGTTAAGCTATATGTGCCTTAAGTCAGTGTCAATCCTAAAATTTCGCATGTCACGGATACCTGGGGTACGTAGAAGGGTGTAACTATCTAATGTATTATAAGATAGCTCTCACTTTTTGTTTCAATGTCGCTTCTCCGGCCGTTTTGCCTGTTCATCACGCCGACTCGTAAAAGCTCTACTGACAAGATATTTGAAACTAAAAACTAAAAATAAATAAAAATAAATAAATATTTCGCACAACAGCTCTTTAAGTGTCAGGGCCTAGCTTCTCGCAACCACTCATGTTGTATGCGTTATATTTTTCACGCGAATGGAAGGGACCTACAGTTTAGTGCCGTATCCGAACGGCGATTTGAGAAGCGTTTTCGTGAAACATTATTCTCAAATGTGTAACAGATCATCCAAAACAAAAAAAAAGAAAAAGAAAACAACTCCTGATAAATTCTGTCTCTTTATTCACCACTATCCTACTACTCACATATCGACTTGCTGATAACTGACCCCCGTTTTCTTGCGATATTG
Source organism: Brachypalpus laphriformis (assembly GCA_945910035.1). Lineage (NCBI taxonomy): Eukaryota > Metazoa > Arthropoda > Insecta > Diptera > Syrphidae > Brachypalpus > Brachypalpus laphriformis. The sequence continues at coordinate 289,735,713 of OX246754.1, forward strand.
TCTATTTATATGTATGTAGGTATGACCGATCATCTCCTGATCTCGCCGCACGCTAGTACGGTTGTCCATTGCCGCTGCTATGTACTTTACAGAGACATCGACATGGGCGGCTTCAAACACGGAGACATGTAGGGCGCAGAATTAGACTTCGGCGATCGATTATGGTGTGTGGTAGAAAAGGGTGTTACAGCTCGTCCATCCTGACTTAAGACTCGTCCTCGAGACTTCTCCTATTTCTTGGATCGGAGATCTCTACATCACAACCCCTAGAGTCGGTTTCTTCGAATTCGCCTTCAGATTGGTTATCATCATCATCATCATCATCGTCGTCGTAAAGCTCACACCACCTCTTCATCTTGTCTGAGCTTTCGACCGACTCAAATTTCTTTTGGGTCCGCTGATGTCCCGGAATATCTCTCAGCACGTACCTGTCATTGGGCAAAACTTTCGCCACAATGTATGGGCCCCTGTAAATTGGATCAAGCTTCCTGGACTCACCTGTGCTGGCAGGCTCGCGTTCTATCAGCACTAGGTCTTCTACTGCGTATGTAGTTGGTTTCTTGTGGGTCTTGTCGAAACGTTCCTTCTGCTTTTGCTGATCCATCACGATATTGTGCAGGGCGGAGCCTCGTTTGCGACTCATTTCATCTTGGTTCCAGTGTCCGTTCTGCTCAAGCTCTAGCAATAGTTTGTCCCCAGCGATTCCTCTTGGCGTATAGGCAAACACCAATTCGTGTGGGGTCATCTTTGTAGTTGCGCTTCTCGTCGTGTTCAAGCTCCATTGAATGCCTCTTAACTGTTGTGCCCAGTCCTTGCCCGCTGAATGAGTACACTTAAGTGCTGCTAGTACCGTACGGTTGATCCTTTCCACTTGTCCGTTAGCTCGTGGTGTTTTAACGGCCGTCATAACGTGCTGTATTCCATAATTTTGACAGTATTTCGCGAACTCACCCGCCGTGAATGCTGTACCCCTGTCGGTGATTAAGCGCTTGGGCATCCCAAGGAATTCGCTGACCTGGTTGAGCACTGCTACCACCCCCTTCGTGTTGGTCGTCTTTACAGCTTTCAGGATCGTATATTTGGTAAAGTTGTCCACCAGTGCTACCAAATATTTGGTTCCTCCTCTTCCAGTTATGAATGGTCCAAGGTGATCCATATGGACTGTATGAAAGGGTATGGCAACCCTCTCTACACAATGCAGCTCGCCTTCCGCCGTTCCGCCCTTTCTCTTGGTATATGCGCACTCCACACATCCCTTAACGTAGCTCTTGACGAAGCTCCGCATCCTGGGAAACCAATATGTCCTTTTCAGCCTCTCAAGAGTTTTGTCGATACCCATGTGTGCTGCCTCGTCATGACACATCCGTAAAATTCGCCACCGCACTCCTTTTGGTACCACCCACTTCCTTTCGTCGCCGTCGCATCTAAACAGTCTTCTTCCTTCCAGCTGGTATTCCTTATGCAGTTTCTTTCGATCACCAGTTGTTGCTTGCAGTTGGTTGATAATGTTGCGGAGTTTCTCATCTTGCCACTGCATGGTGGCTAGCCAATCATCGTCATCAATACAGATGTTTAAAATGTTGGCGGATGCTTCCTCCATCTCTCGTTCATCCTCCACTGGTTGGCGACTCATTGCATCCACATATCCTGCTTTCCTCCCTGGTTGATGAACTGTTGTAAACTCACACTCTTGAAGTTTGAGCCACCATCTCGCGACTCGTGGTACCATCCTTGCCTTGTTCTGAGTTGCTACGATGGCTTCACAGTCCGTAATAACTTTAAATGCCTTCCCCAATAGGTATATCCGGAATCTTTGTAGGCTCTCCACCACAGCTAAGACCTCCAACTCGTAGCTGTGATACCTTGCTTCCGCCTCCGTCAACTTCCTGCTGAAATATGCTACCGGTTTCAGTTGGTCGTCATTTCTCCCTCGTTGCATCAGTATACCGGCAAGTCCCACAGATGAGGCATCGGTGTGAACCTCTTGATCACATTCTACATCATATAGAGCCAAAAGTGGTGGATTAATCAATAAAGACTTAAGCTTTTCAAACGCAGTCTGCTGTTCCTTCATCCACTCGAAAGGATTGCCCTCTTTTAGCAAATTGGTAAGCGCTGTTGCAATTAGCGAGTACTTCGGTACAAATTTCCGGAAGTATCCGGTGAGGCCCAAAAATTGTCTCACTTGATGGACATTCTTCGGTTGAGGAAAGTTTTTCACTGCCACAGTCTTCCGCTCACTTGGTCTTATTCCGTTTTCGTCCAGTTGATGTCCGAGGAACTCAAGGCTGGTCCTTAGAAATGCACACTTTTTGATATTGAGAGTCAATCCCGACTCTCTTAGAACTGTCAAGAATTTCTCGAGCTTTTGTAGGCCTTCCTCTATTGACTCGCTTCCGATGACAATGTCGTCTAAGTAAACTGCAACATCCCCGCGGTCCATGCGTGCTTTTATTTGGTTCATACACATTTGGAAGTATGCTGGCGCATTAACTAGACCGAATGGCATGCGAACAAATTCATACAGGCCATTCTCCGTAGCAAAGGCGGTGTACTTTCGACTTTGTTCCGCTATTCGCACCTGATGGTATCCAGACATAAGGTCCAACGTTGTAAAATACTTCTTTCCAGCAAGCGTTGCTAATATCTCCTCCACAGTAGGCATCGGGAACTTCTGCTTGATAGTTACCTTGTTCAGTGCCCGATAGTCGATGCACATCCTGTCTCCACCATCCTTCTTCTTTGTCAGTACTATCGGTGCACAAAAATTAGATGTTGAAGGTCGAATAACTCCCTGCCGCAACATTTCACTTGTCTTCTCTTCCACTATCCTGCGTTTGGCGAAGGGTAACGGATAAGGTTGCATGCACACTGGCTGTGTTGTGTTGAGTTCGATTGTGCATTCCCCCCAATTGTACTGCCCAAGTTCGCTAGCATCTAATGCGAAACAACCTCGGTGCGCATTTAGTAATTCGCACAATTGTTTCTTTTCCTCGTCGGTGATTTCTCCCGTGTCCAGATCGCTAACCCTAAGTCTGCTCCACACCGGTTGACCAACTTCGTCTGTGATAATCAAAGCTTTACCATCATCGCTCGTAGTGCAGTCGCTAATTTTGAGTTTGGTGTGAGTCTTCTCGATCTTAACTTGAGGTTGGTCCATCAATCGCCGCCCGACGATCATTCTGTATGGTTGGCTTTCATCGGGAACAACTAAGACTTCGCACCAGCTTTGTAAAGCATCTACTTGGATATTTGCGTAGAATTTTCCTACAGTTCGGCAAACTCCTCCGCCGAACCCGTTTAGCTTTCTGTTATCCTCCTCGTAGCAAAGATGGTTGACGTTTGCAATTGATTCTTGCATGGTGACGCAATCGCTTCCTAAGTCTATGAAAGCTTCGATTGCTTGCCCGTTCACTTTCACAATTTTATTGTATACGCTTCTTTCTTCCCACATGCACAATTGATTGTTCCCTGCATGCTGATGATCTCCGCTGCTGCTTGGCCCCGCTGCCCTCCTCGTTGCTGTACAGTTGCGACCAATGTGTCCGGTTTGATTACACCTGAAACACCTAGTTGTTGTGCAGTTACGTCCAACGTGCCCCGTCTGGTTACACCTGAAGCATCTAATCGCAGTTGGTGCTGGATTATCTGTATTCGGCCCCAATGCGCCTTGCCTATGTGTTTCTGTTACATTTGTGCTGCGCATTGTGGTTGTTGGTTGCCTTCGTTGCGATCTTAGACCAGCGATCCATCGGATCTTCTTCAAAAGCTCCTGTATGGTATCAGGCTGTGCCGCTTTTAGAACGTCGCGACATTCCATATCGGTGATGCCCCGTACCACATATTTGACCACTGTCTTTTCTTCTAATTGGCTTCTTGACGCAATTGCTCTCACCTCATACACAAACTCTTCTATGTCCTCGTATGGTCGTTGCTTCTTATTACGCAGAAATTCATGTATATCAGCTGCGTCATCTTCTGCTGGGAAGTTTTGGACTAAATCGTCCAAAAATTCTTCTAGTGACGAATGAAGAACTCCATTACTCCAAAGTTTCGCTGCTCCTGCTAACTTACTAATCGCCGCCATCATAACTAGCCTTTCATCTAGCTGGTACACTTCGCTGATTTCTCTAACTCTTCGAGCGTATGCAGTTGAAGAAAGTCCGGCTGGGTTCCTTGGGTTAAACTCACAAAGCATTTCGGTCACATCCTTCACTGTGTAGCCACTTCTCGATCTAGGCTTCTCCTCTATACGACTTGCTGCTCTCGATTTCGGGTCGCGTGTCTTCTTTTTCTTTTCATCTCTCCCCTGTGACTTAATACTTTCCAGCGATGCCTTCATGGATTGGATTTCCTTCCTGAGTCTTTCCACTTCGCTCTGCTCATCTTCATCAGGATCCCTCTCCTCTTCAGCCTCGTTTCCCTCCACACTGAACTCATCCGGTTCGCCCCCTTCAACTAATCCCTCGTACACCAAAAGCTTGTATAGCAGCTGGGACTTTTCTTTTGCCCCTTTCAGACCGCGTTTCTTCAGCTCATCGCGGAGCTGGTCTCTGGTGTATGCACTGAATTTAGCGATTTCCTTCTCGGATTCACTCATCTTCGTCCTCCTTCAGTCAATTTGTCAGAATACCCGCACACTCGTTCTTTCATACGGACAACCTTCGATCAGATGAAATTTATCGATCCCACGTACTTTGTTTTCTTTTTTTTTTCGACTTTAACTACACTGGGGCTTTACCCCACATCTGAAGTTGTAACAGATCATCCAAAACAAAAAAAAAGAAAAAGAAAACAACTCCTGATAAATTCTGTCTCTTTATTCACCACTATCCTACTACTCACATATCGACTTGCTGATAACTGACCCCCGTTTTCTTGCGATATTGTCTATTTATATGTATGTAGGTATGACCGATCATCTCCTGATCTCGCCGCACGCTAGTACGGTTGTCCATTGCCGCTGCTATGTACTTTACAGAGACATCGACATGGGCGGCTTCAAACACGGAGACATGTAGGGCGCAGAATTAGACTTCGGCGATCGATTATGGTGTGTGGTAGAAAAGGGTGTTACAAATGTTTGTCAGACGCTCGCGAGAGGTGAGACCGTGAAAAAAACTTTTTGGTGTTTTCTGGGATTCGAACTTGGCATGAGGTTATGCGTAGTGATCCGACACACTAACCACTTATGCCACGGTGCCCACCGTTTGAAACTAATGTTGGAAAAATTCACGAGACCGTGTTTGCCTACGACAATAGTAAACCTTTTGTCTTCAACGTTATATATATTATCTACATATGATGTTGTATCGGACTTCAATGATTTAATAGGCTGCACGTGCCCCGCTATCCATTCAAACAAGAAATACTTCATTTGCAGATACGAAAACTGATGACCCCATTTAGTTAAGTAGTGTCCTCTACAAGCATGTTTCGATGTCAGCATATCCTCTAAAATTAAATTCTCTCTAGCCTTGAGGAAATAATTCCCTTTGCGTCATCTCTTACACACAAAATGGAGATACTCCTTATTCAACCTTTTCACTGTGTCCTGTACCCTCCTTAATAAGGTTGTTTGTACAAAGTACAACACACCTGTCGCTGTAGATGCCGATCCATCGTCCATCCATTAATCAGCTTATCGAAATGTCCCTTTTAATTAAATCAGAGTTTATTTTTCCCTCCGAATACATTGCTGTCTCCATCCTTATTTCACGTCAATGTTCTCAAGTACCCCATACATCCCCGCTGGCGTAAAAGCCACTTGAAACCCTTTTGCCGTCCCACAATAAATTTGGCTCTTTTTGAAAACGATTTCCAGCTGTCGATAGCATATTCAGAGATTGTCAAACAATTTCCTCTTTCATCTCAGAACTGTCACATATGTTTAAGGAAAGAATCGAACAATTTGTGTCCTCGCCCCTGCACTAGAAGATGTTTTGTCTGCCATTGACCATGTGGATAATTTACAAAAGCAAATAATATTTTCCACTATCTGACAATTTGACAATTTGTATTCAATTCGCCGTCGGTTCAACTCCTAAATGCGTCCCTTTTGTGATCAGAAAGGGAGAACCCACCCCGATCGGCGTTGCGACATTTCGAGAGAGAAGTGGTTTGTCCTGCCGCCTGCCGTTGCCTGTGTGAACAGCACATCAGTTCACTCCTACTTGTTAACATTTGCGAATGCAAGTTCCGGAATTTGGATATTAGTATCCAAATGTTGTTATCATCTGCTCGAGAACATGAATAACACACTCCTCGTCCTCAAATAGCAGTGCTAGGTGGTTAGTCTTGGGGCTCTTCGAAGCCAAGGGCTGTGCATCTGTAGTAAGTCTGAGGGAGTAACGTACACTTCCGGCTGCATCCTTGTGCAGATTTGATGGAAAATAACTTTAAGGCCTTTCTCATACCTACCCCCTTTTGCTGGTGGCGGAGATGTGCTCCGTTTGGGGGGGGAGGGGGTGTTTATATGGAAAGTCTAGGGAAATAGAGGTCCTTGTGTAGGAATGTTTTCAACCGAAATGTCTACCGTTCTGCACCTGCTGCTGGTATTCGAAGGAGAGGAACATTTGAAGCAGTGCTGCCACTGCCACTGACAGGATGCAAAGTGGAAAACTAATTTTACAAAAAAAAAAAAAAAAAATTCATCAAATTCAATGAAACACAGCTCCTTCATCTCGATTGCAGACGACGGCATCCCCCCTTCTTCTGCTACTACACGGTTTGTAAGGAGATTGCATTTTGGGGTTTTTTTTCACTGAGGAATTATATACGGCAGCGAGCTTGTTTTCCGCCTCAATTCGTTGTGAGAAAATCACAGCTGTAATACAGCTTAAGGTGATTCCGGAAATCTTTGATCGGAATGAAATCTCCTTTCCAATTAATCGATACAGCTTTGCTCATTCATTTAGGGAAATAAAAAGGAACTACTACGGTGTGAATTTTTTACTCTTCTACTTAATCTTTACCAAGGAAAACTATCCAACACAGGTACAGTGTATCTTTGAACAGTGTCATTGAAATAAGATTTACACTTCTCGTTTTTCAAATGGTGGTACGAAGTGGTTCACTGCAAATAAAGTAGTCTAAGCGATGTTAGCCAAAAATGAAACTGGCCTCGATTTATCAGACCTCTTGCCATAGAGGTTGTAACCAATGATCTGGCCCCCCAGTTTGCGAGTTGTGCATCGTTCCTTGCTGACTGGCTACGAAGCAACTATAGGTATAAGCTTCGGACATGAATGATTTTTTTTGAATGTATCATGACTATCCGCATCAAGGCTAAATTCGCCAGGCTTAGCTCATCCTACCATAGAAGATACCAAAGTCTGTTTCTACGAGCTCTTCGACAATACATCTGGGTAATATTCTAGATGCGACGTAAAAATCGTATTGGGTTCTTTTAACGTCAAAATAGGAACGAAAAGGAGGACGTCTTTTGTGGAACAGTTGGTAAGCATTGCCTACACAATACCGCATTTGGAAACAGACTTAGGATAATTGAATTCGTCGAAATGTCACCTACACACATTAAAACAACAATAGCAAGAGATGCAGAATGAAACTTCGTAGTAGAATCACAGAAGTTAATGAGAATATAACGGCGACGACGACCGATATTTCGCCGTCAGGCAGAATGAACCATTCATCCTAGACGATAATAGTCAAAACTTCCGTCCAGCTGATCAAAATAAGGCCAAATGATCAAATAAGGATCGCAATATCCGAGCTAAAATCGAACACGGCTGCAGGACCTGTCGATCTATTCAAGCATACATCATCTCACCTCTTTCATATGGTCAAATGAGCTTATATCGGATCATTAGAATCTCAGCATCGTTTGCCTGATCAGCAAGATAAAGACAACTTCAACTATTCCAATTATTATAGAGGCAGCAGTCTTATCATCAATTTTTTTTGAACGCCTGAAACATTTCGTAAACAGTCTGATTGGCGGTCTTGAACGAGGAAAGTCTGCAATTCTTGGAGAAAACCAAAAAAGTCATCGTATTTACCATCTTTTTCTCGATTTAAGGCCGCCTTTGACAGATTTTATGGAAAGAACTATACAGAGTCATGTCTAGTTTTGGTATCTCTGACAAACTCGTCCGTCTGTGCGGGAAGACGATGGCCAATGATGGCTGCTCCATTAAGGTCGATAATAATCCTTTCTTCGTAAAATATTCGGTCCCATTTGCGTTGATGGGCTTTTGTAGGGAAGATTTAATAACCAACCATACGAACTGCACAGCGACATCTACTTAGTCAAAGAAAAATACGTATTGGACATCTACAATGGCTAGGATATGTAGAGCGAATGGACACCGACACTTCGTATTGCAGACTCTTCGAATCTAACCCGGAGGGACGACGAAGTAGAGGGTCTCCTCGACATAGATGTCGCGAACTAGTATTAGGGAACCTCAATCAACTTTAAGTGTGCAACTGGAAGCAATTAGCGAAAGACAGAACTAAATGGAGAGGATTGTTGGTTGTTGCCCAGGTTTACCCTAAATTGTCACAAATTGTAGCACCGGCTATATATGCAGGACGCAGCACTAACATCCAATCTCTAATCACTCAGACCTAAGTGTATACTACAGATGCTATCAGATACTCGGAAGAGTCAACTGAATAATTCTTTGCAACACCATATTCGGAATCATAACTCCCATGTTCAGCTGAAAACCGCAAGAACATCTCTCTACGAAAATTGCTTATTCTCTCATCAAACTAATGCACATTTGGTCCAGTTTCAATATACAATGCTGGAGTGGGCAAATATCATCGGTGTAGTTGATATGTTTTAGATAGGATGTAAGACTCCATTAGATTCCACTGCTTTCCACAGACTAAGCACTGTGAAGTACGTCACTGATAACCACTAAAAGTAGTGGTGGTGGCAGTATACAACGTTGCGGGACTCCGCTTTGAATCTGGCAAGCTACTCCTATGCAGCACGTTACATTTTGCACCTCTTTAGCTTGCTGTCGTAATAGTAATCTTCTTCTATATAAATAAAACTGAAATGGTGTTCGTTGGTCATCGTATCACTTGAGAACGGCTGGACCGATTTGGCTCTTTTTTTTTTAAGAGTTCGTAATAGTAATAGTAACAAGTCAGGTTTTTACGGAAAGAAAAGTATGAAAAGTTGCCCGGAAAATTGGAAAATTCAGGAAAAATTGAGTTTTTTTCCATGGGAAAAAATGTGTGTACCTATGTTTGTGTGTTATGGACTCCGAAACCACGTAACCGATTGAACTCAAATTTACAGGCAATCTTCGGTATTGGTCCACTACTTTAGTATTATCGTACTTTAGTACCAAAAAAAATTCCCTTTTGTCAGTCGCAGCAAAGCACGGCGAGTACCATCGGTCCAACAGTTTAGTATTAGCTTTAGTATTATAGTAATTTAGCACTTAAAATATTTTGATATATGTATTTAAGGTTGGCCCTCTTACCAACTATTGGCCGACACAAAACTGTTCTCTAATAGACTTAGCCCAGGGGCCTGCTTTTTTTTTAGGCGCAGAAACGCTCGCCGGGTACCCGCTAGTAATAGATAAACATAATTTATTAGTAAATGTAAGAAAAGCCCTTAAAATTAAACTACTTGTATATATACGTATGTATGATTATGCTTAAAACAAAGTACCTCCAAGATAAAACTCCTTCTTTGCGCTATTTTTTATATTGAATTGCTTTGCTAATTAGGTTTTCGTCGTTCTAAACCTTGGGGCTGTCGAGCTAGGAGTTTCGAGACCAGTTGTTTTGTCAAACCGAAGTAGCAGTGGATTCCTATAGCTAGTCTTCATCGAATCTCCACGAAGGTGTCATTTATGGGATTAATATCATATTTACTACAAGGTAGGTGGATTCGTTAACCACCTCAAAGTTGAAGTCATCAACAGTGACGTTCTGTCCTACGTCTTGGACAGATGGACTTGGTTTTATTCTCATTCGCTTCAAGATCAACTCTTCACGTCTGATTTTCAACTGCCGTAAATTTCTATGCTAGCATGCTGAGATATTCTGACGACGGCTATATCATCTGCATTCTCCAAAAACTGGACGGACTTGTGGAAGATAGTCTTCTTCGTCTTCCTTTAATCAGCGAGGTTATGATCCGAAAATAAGGGATCACAACCCTCCCACTTCACCGCATTTCTACTGATCCGCCTGTGGGGTTCGCCTATTTGACCTCAGAAATATTGGCAGGCCCGCCGATTTTAGATCACTCGGTTACTGAGGCCAATGAAAAGCCGAGAGAATGGGCAGCATAAGTACTCTGTCTTTTTTGAACTAATGCGATACCCATTTCCCTCCAAGACGTCCACCCACACATCAAGTGCTTGTTGCAGGGACTTGTGGAAGATAGTACCTTCCGTATTCACACGCGCTCTGCGTACTATCTGTTCTAGCACTATTTTGAAGAAATCGCATAATATGAAGTACTTACCAAAGTTCATTCCGGAAAGAGAGGTCTTAGATGAGAATACTATGATATTATACATAAGTAAGATATATTGAAATACTATGTACCTATAAATCTTTTCTGTTCGTAATGCGCTACTGCGAGGAATTAGGACTTGACATTTTAAATTCTAAAAGGCTCCGTAATAGGAGAAATAACTTCAATAAATAATTCCATCCTAACCGCATTAGTCTGTATTGCTATAACCGTGGGACCCATAAAAGAAAAGATTAATAATCTCAACTAAAACTATCTGACCCAACTCTTCACGGCTCTTTTCCAACTCTCTATACTTTGGAAACGGTCTCATATTATATACTTTCATAAAACAAGTCCTAAGAATGAAATCTCCAACTACCAGCCCATTGCTAAGCGTTCCTGTATAACCAAGCTCTTTGAAAGCATTGTTTACGACACAATGTTTTTCCATTGCAAGTGCATCTTCTTCCCACCAACACGGATTTCTTCAGGGAGGGTCAATACCCACAAACCTAACAGATTTCATATTCAGTATTTTGTACGCGACGGAATGTAGCAAAGAAGTCGATGTTTTCGCAACAGACTTTAGTAAAGTCTTCAACAAAATCTCGCATAGAATAGCTCTTTTTGAACTTAAACTTAAAGCCCATGACGAAAATATATAATATTCTTCAAAATCATATCTCGAAGAATGGCAATATAAAGCTCTTTTTCGATCCTCCGTAATTAAACTGATTATACCCGCCTCAGGAGTCCCTCAAGGTAGCCATCTCGGTCCTCAAGTTTTCATATAGTCAATTTATGACTGTATCATTAAATATGCTCATCTATCTGTCTACGTTGACAATAGAAAAATATTAAGGCACATATCAACCCCCGCAGACTCTCAATTACTCCAAGATAAGTTAAAAGCTTTTCAACCTGGTACCAAAATAAATGTCAAATGATAATGAAAACACTTTTAACAGCTATCAATGGTGAAGAATTCGATGCAAACGAAGTTGAATCTTGTTACGTCAAGAGTGTAAGAGTGAACACGAACAAAAAGAAAAACAGCTTCTAACATCATGTGTGTAAAATTCTCATCTCTCTTACGTAAAAAAACGGTGATGATAAAGATGCGTGAGAGCAGTCACCTTTCTTCGTCCAATGTTTTCGGTGCTCTTAAGAAGGTTGATAGCAATCATAACAGCAGCAACAACAACACCAACAGCAACAGCAAGATCTACATTAATGATTGACTCACTACCTATACACGATCTTTATTGAAAAAGGCGAATGATCTCAAACATGACAACAAATGCAAATTAGTTTGGATTAGGAATGCAATTGTACTCATCAGGAAAACAAAAGGGGGGAAAGTAATTAAAATTAGCAGTTTTGGGCATTTTTCCAAACTTGATAACATATAACTTTTCTTTTTCTTTCTGATCTATGTTAAATAATACTAATTCATTTATTAATCCTTATGTTAATACACTTGATAATAATAGGTTTTCCTCATCCAATAACTTTAATTGCCTTTGTATAGATCATCCAAGCAATGAGCAGCTTTCAGGTTTTTCGGTCATACATCAAAATATTCGCAGTACGCGGACTAACTTTGATATTTTTTCCACTCATCTTGCATCTTTGGATCATTTACCCGATCTTATTTTTCTTTCTAAAATTTGGATTTTCGAAGAAGAGATTTCCGTCTATAAAATACCAATTTATACTTTTGTAGCTAATTGTAACGACTCTTACTCAGCCGGAGGTGTCGCAGTATTCTACAGAAATAATTTAATGGGATGTGAAATTAAAAACACGAAAATGGAAAGTGCTGATACTATTATGCCCGGTTTCACAGTGAGAGCTTAAGCTTCGGTTTAACTCATCTTTCTGTTTCACAGTGCCGGCTTAAGAGCTAAACTCCACTTAAGTGTTGATGTAACTTAAGCCGCCGATTTTGGTGGCTTAAGTATTGGCTTAACTACTGTCAGAGCAAAATTTATTATTCCATATTACCAGCATTAGCTCATTACCTTTGTTTAATGTAACTACAAATGACTCCCACCAAAAAAATTTCTCTAAAAAGATTATGGGTAAACTCTCCAACTTAGATAGCAGTGTTAGATGTGTTGACGATTTAGGCAACTCGGTTCAGAACTCAACCGAGGATATCAAATCCAAACTATGTAACATTGAAAAAAAAATTGCTGGTCTGACGGAGTTATTTCTTGCCAGTCCCACGAAGGAAGAATCCACCTTGCACCATCTCAACAAAGTGTTTTGTGATCTCAAAGCTAATTATACCTCGCAGATCAGTTCTTTCGATAAATTACGCGAATGTGTAAACTCCCTACGGGAAGACTTTGACATCCTCTTCCAATCGTCAAGCAAGCATTCATCTCCTAGGCAACCTGATCCAATGCTCGACGTAATTTACGATCGAATCAATGGTGTCGGCGACGAAGTCACTGCAACGCGCTCAATCATTGTGAATGGAATTGAATCGGTATGCCACAAAATCGACGACCTACCTATCCATACCCAACAGAACCCAAACATCCATTACAACACATCAATTTTGGATGAGATAAGGATGGATGCAGATGTCAACTCACGCTCAACTCCACCTTCCGTTTTACTGCCGACGGACGAATCATCAAAATCTCTCGCTGCTCCTACTGTCCAAGAGTCCGAAACTCCACCCGTCGCTGCCCCCCGGAAACTCATCAAGCATTTTGGAACAACCTGGACACCTTCTGAGTGGCAGCGTAGGCTGAATAAATTAAGTCCTGACAATCTCCAGGTTACCACCTTCCTCATCAAAGGTAGCCCTCGTAATGCTGATGTCTCGTGGATTACGAATTTGTTTTTAAAGAAATACGGTATCACCATCTCCCGATGCGAACTGATCCTGCCTTCTCACCACAGAAGTCTTCGCAACTTTAAATTCGACCTCCCGGCTAGATACGAATGGCTATTCCAAAACCCTGCTAGTTTAAATTTCAACCTCGGAAAGATGCGTATCTGCAAATGGACAGACAAGTCTACTAACATAGATAAGTTAATTAATAATAGACTTAGTAACAACCTCACCCATAGAGATAAGTTAATTAATAATAAGTTGTACCCACTCTCTGTCCACTCTTCGCATAACAAATCCACCATTTCAAACAATGGACCTACCACCCACCAAAAATCCAGCAGTACTCATCTCCCGTCCTTTAACAAGTCTAAACCCGACACAAATTGGTCTTTCAAAATGGGCATCTTCCCTATCTTCCGTACTGTCTAAGTCTGCTACCAAATTGCCGAATATCAAGCGAGTTTCTTTCTATGTCCCACCGGTCCCCTCTCCCTCTCCAAACACCAAGGCCACTCCCTCAGTCAACTACCCCAATAGAATTTCAAGTAACCGCGTCTCTTTCAATCTGTCACCTGATTCCTGTCTTCCTCCAAGCCATAGCACTTCTTCTAATAACACTCCCCCTACCGTTAATTACCCGAATTTCACCCACTCCCACACTCTCAATCCTTCCTCGTTAACCACCCCCAGTTGCACCTCTGCCCATACTTCGTCCTCGGTCTCTCTTAACAATTCCATCTCGGCCAATTTGCCATCTACTGCATCTCCCCCCACTTTCGATCCAATGCTTCCTCCCACCGTCAAACTCACGTCTAAATTAATAGACCCAACGTCAACAATCAATGACCTCGATGGCCGCTACATTATGTCAAGATTGCGCGATAACCGGCTTTTTGAAAATGTGCGCCTTTACCTAGCCTATTAACATGACAAGCCTGAATCCGTCTGCATCGACGGAAAAACAAAGACTAATGTCATGGTCTTGATCTTGTGGGCGCCGTGGCGTAAGTGGTTAGTGTGTCGGATCACTACGCATGAGGTTCCAAATTCGAATCCCAGAAAATATCAAAAAGTTTTTTCACGGTCCCACCTCTCGCGAGCGTCTGACAAACATCCGAGAGTATTGTTGTCTAAAAAAGCTTCTCAAATCGCCGTTCGGATTCGGCAGTAAACTGTAGGTCCCTTCCATTCGTGTGGAAAATATAACGCACACAACATGAGTGGTTGCGCGAAGCTAGGCCCTGGCACTTTAAAGAGCTGTTGCGCCAAATATTTGTATTTGTCTTGATCCAAAAAGAAGGCCTCCCATCTGACCCTATAGCCCTGAAGAATATCTACACGCGTTTTCATGAGAGTTTTAATATCTCCTCTTCCACTGTGGCTAAAGACCTATCAACCTATGGCTCTCATATTGGTTCCAAACGTCTCTTGTATCTCCAAAAAACTCGCAGCAATCATAATAAATATTTTCGTCCCTAACTCCATCACAGTCGATCCATCTCACTCCATTGAAATTACCCCAAAGCTCCTTTCCCTCTACTATCAGAATGTCAGAGGACTTCGCACCAAAACCCCGATGGTGCACCTGAAATCACAATCACTTCCCTACGACATTTTTGCCCTAACTGAAACCAACCTTTGTCCCAACGTTCTTAACTGTGAATTATTCACTTCTGACTTCGTAGTCTTTTTCGCTGATGGCCAGAAACATGAAGACCTCTCCTTCGGCCGCGGTGTTCTTTTAGCCATACATAATCGTCTTGATTGATTGATTTACTCAGGCAAGAAAATAATGCCCTAAAAAACACGTACCTACAGAAAGAAAATACAGTTAGCTCACATCGCTCACCTAGTCGCGAATACCAGACGAATGAAGAAGAGCTAACACGCGAAACGAATTGGGTCAAAAAGAAACGACCTAGCAAAAAACGAAAAGCTGGTTCCTCACCGGAAGTCGAGCCACAAAAAGATGAAAAGCGCAAGGAGATGCAAGAAAAGCAACAACAACCAAAATTACGTCCTCCGCCACCGATAAACGTCGTTGGAATTACGGACTATAATAAGTTGCATTGCCTCCTTAAAGGAACTCTGGCTTCGAAGTTTAAGGTGACATCTCTGCGAAACAATACGTGGAAAATCAATGTCGATGATGCCGACGGTTACCGATCAGTATCTAAAAAATTGAATGCCGAAAAGATTCAGTGGTATACTTATGAAAATAAGTTAGAAAGACCACTGCGTGTTGTAGCAAGGGGACTCCACCCCTCGTGCACTAAAGAAGATGTAATGCACGACCTTCAAGACAAAGGCTTTAAAATTCTTGATGCCGTCAATATTATCAAGAAGGAGAAACAACAGTCGGAGGGAGATCATGAAAAATTGATAAAGCGCGGTCTTCCACTATTCATGCTTAGTTTTGATAAAGACGAAAATAAAGACATTATATATGGTATCAAGACTATTCTAAACATCGTGGTCAAAATCGAACCCATGCGTAAGACCTCCAGATCGATCCCGCAGTGTAAGCGCTGTCAAGGCTTCAATCACACGCAGACTTACTGCCAGAAAGAGCCGCGATGCGTGAAATGCGCAGGTAAACATCTCTCGGAAGAGTGTCACCTAAACAAGCAAACCCCAGCCACTTGTATAAATTGCAAAGGAAAACATCCTGCGAACTATCGAGGTTGCGAAGTGGCGAAAGAGCTTCAAAAACGCCGCGATACGCTAAAAAATTTGATGCGTCCGAATATGAAACCAATCAAGAACAGACCCAAAATAGCTATGAAAAAAGCAGCGAAAGATAGAAAGTCCGTCAATATTAACTTAAGATCGGTTAATGATAAAAAATCCGAAAGTAATAGAGATAAGGTAACAGAAGCAAAATCTCCGAATATTGGCGTGCGGTCTTATGCTCAAGCGGCGAAGACAGTCAAGGGTACGTACACGACCGACAACTCACGGGAGATCAAAGCAAGAAACCGTCCAAACTTTAATGTAAAAACTCCTTCTCAAGTTGCGACATTGAAAAATAGTGATAGAGGTAGTTCAGAAGATCATGTATCCAATGTTTTTTCCCTAATTCTTGCGAAACTTGAAGAGCAATGCAAAACAAATAAACTAATTTTCGAGAGACTAGTTGCACTAGAAAACAACATTCATAACACGCGCACTTCAACCAGAATATGAAAGAAACGCTTAAAATTCTTACTTGGAACGCTAACGGGCTCATACAAAGACTCGACGAGTTAGAAATATTTATGCGAGAGAAAGATATTGATATATGCTTGGTCTGTGAAACTCATCTGAAAAAGCAATCGAATATTAAGATAAGGGGATATAGCGGATATCACGCCTTTCACCCATCGGAAAGAGCCAGAGGCGGATCATCTTTGTTTATAAAAGAAAATATCGAACACTCAGCGGAAATAAAAATTGAATTAGAAGCAATGCAAGTAAGCACGGTACGCGTTAGAAATAGACATTTTGCTTTCAACATTTCGTCTATATATTGTCCACTGCGATGTAAACTTGAAGAAAGTGATTTCACAAACATCTTCAACTTCCTTAAACCAAATTTTATTATTGGTGGTGACTTCAACGCGAAACACCCCTTCTGGGGCTCAAGGTACGCCTCTCAGAAAGGTAGAAAGCTTTATAATGCGGGTATGCAATTCAGTTGTGATTTTTACTCGACGGGTAAACCAACATATTGGCCAACTGATAGAAATAAGATACCAGATCTGATTGATTTCTTTGTTGTTAAAGGAATATCTAGCAACTGTATAAAAGTTGAAGAAAGCTTTGATCTCTCCTCTGATCATTCTCCAATCATTATGACGATAAGCGAAGCTTTGATTAAAAAAGTAGGACCGGCCAGATTAACTGGCGCGAAAACTAATTGGGACGGCTTTAAAAAAGATATTGAAGCAAATATTGAGCTGAGCGTATCACTTAAAACGCCCTATGAACTTGAAGTTGAAGTAGATCGCTTCGTCGAAATCTTACAGATTGCCGCGTGGAAGAATACTCCCAACCTAAAGAGAACCCCGGCCAGTTACATTAAAATTTATCCGCAGGAAATAAAAGAGATGATTAAGGAGAAGAGAAAAGCGCGTAAAAGATGGCAACAAACTCGGGCTCCGCAACATAAAGCACATCTTAACCGTTTGTGCAACTCACTAAAACGATCTATTAAAGACCTTAAGAATAATGAAATACAAACTTACCTAGAAAGCTTAACGGCAGAAAAAGATTCTAACTATTCGCTTTGGAAGGCTATAAAAGGTATTAAAAAACCTCAAATTCAAGCCGCGCCAATTAGGAAAAATCAAGACGAATGGGCCAGGCATGATAAAGAGAAAGCGCAAGTTTTTGCCGCCCACCTGGAAGAAACTTTCAAACCGTTTGATGGACAAGCTCTTATTGAAAATATAAATACGTCGTATATAGACAATAGCGTAATAAGAAATGCAACGCTTACCGAACTTAAGGAAGAAATAAAGAAACTTAAACCTAAGAAAGCTCCTGGATACGACCTAATTACGGGAGAGGTTCTTAAAGCACTACCAAGAAAAGCTCTAATTAAGCTTCTGTTCATTATAAACGCCGCGATTAGACTAGAATATGTTCCCAGTCAATGGAAAGTCGCCGAAGTTATAATGGTCCTTAAGCCTGGAAAACCGCCGAATGAAAAAACCTCTTATAGACCGATTTCGCTTCTTCCAATTATATCGAAAGTGTTCGAGAGAATATTGGTTAGGCGAATGCAGCCGGTTATAGAAGAAGGGCATCTCATCCCTGATCATCAATTCGGATTTAGAAGTAAGCATTCTACAGTTGAACAAGTACATCGAATAACACATGTAATCGAAAAATCACTTGAAGAAAAAAAGATTTGTTCAAGCGTATTCCTTGACGTTTCTCAAGCCTTTGACAAGGTCTGGCACGAAGGCTTAAAGTTTAAATTACGACAAGTTCTGCCAGAGCACCTATATAATACTTTGAAGAACTACCTTACGAATAGGCTATTCCGCGTCAAATGTGAAAACGAATATTCAGATTTTAAGGAAATAATGGCTGGGGTGCCGCAAGGAAGCGTTCTTGGTCCAGTCTTATATCTATTATACACTCGTGATATACCGCAAGTAGAAGGCACTGAGCTAGCTACATTTGCCGACGACACTGCTATCTTGACAGTAGGTAAAACGGTCGAAGATACTACAGAAAAACTGCAAGAAGCTTTGAATAGAGTAAATGAATGGACAAAGATTTGGCGAATCGCACTCAACGAGACCAAATCTGTTCATGTAAACTTTACTTATAAAAAAATAAATAATTTGCCGATCTTTTCAAACTCGGTTCAAATCCCGTTTGCAAACGAGGCTAAGTATCTTGGAATGACACTTGATACAAAGCTGAAATGGAAAACGCACATCAAGAAAAAACGCAAAGAACTAGATAATAAATATAGAGAAATGTATTGGTTGCTTGGAAAATATTCCAAGCTTAATATAGAGAACAAACTGCTTTTATATAAGCAAGTGCTAAAGCCTGTATGGACATATGGTATACAACTCTGGGGTTGTACCAAAATAAGTAATATTAAAATTTTACAAACTTTTGAAAACAAAGTGCTAAGAGGTATTGTAAATGCGCCATGGTATATCAGAAATAGCGATATCCACAGAGACCTTGGCATTAAAACAATCGAAGACGAAATTCAAACCTACGCGAGAAATCATAGAAGTCGACTAGAAAGTCACGTAAATATTACAGTCCTCCAACTTTTGGAAGAAAGAAATTTACTGCGCCGTCTACAAAGAACCAAACCTTTAGACCTAGCGCGATAAGTAACCGCGTCTAAACTGCGGAGCTGGCAGGAACTTCCAATGGGAAGGTACCTGCAAAACGTCATTATTTCGCGAAACGAAAACTACTTGATAAGTCGAATACTTAGTTGTAGTAAAAATAAAAACAAGTCTGTTTTGAAGGGAGGTTTTTTAGTGGGTAAGAATCCCACACTACTATGAGCACGCGCTGTCGATCCTCATAGTGTCTTGTTGAAGATTTTCACCTACCCTCGGGAAAAAAAAAAAAAAATAATAATCGTCTTGATGCAACCCTCGTCAAATTCTCAAATTCCACTTCTTTTGAATTCGTATCAGCTAAATTATCTGTATCCAAACGGAGCGTATATATTGTTTGCTGTTATATTCGCCCTTCTCAACCCGTCCAAGCATACCAGCTGGCCGTTGATACAGTTGACTCTCTGTTAGATATCGCTAATCTTGATGACGATTTTATAATTGTTGGCGACTTCAACCTTCCCCTTTTACAATGGTCTCCATCTGAGGACGAATCATCATTTGTTCCTACTAACTCCTCCTCAAAAAAGGAAACCCTCCTTACTGATCGTCTTTTTGACTCCGGCCTTTTTCAGATCAGTGGCATTACCAACAACTTAGGTAGGCAGCTAGATCTGATTTTCTCATCCGACCCCCATAACTCCTTGGTTACCGCGAGTAACCATCTTCTCTGCACCCTAGACCAATATCACCCCCTCTCGCTCTTGCCTTTTCGTATGAAAACGTCAACATTACCATTGATTCTGAGAACTCTCTCTCTTTCAACTTCCGCAAAGCTGACTTCGTTAAACTTAACAACCTACTCAATAGCATAAATTTTAGCCTCTTTCTAAACATTAACACACCCATTGATATCGCTCTCGTATTCTTCTACACAGCAATCTTTGACTGTCTTCTCCAATCTGTCCCTTATCTGCCTCGAAAAAACTGGTCATCATCACCTCCTTGGTATAATAAGGAATTGCGTACTCTTCGCAATGTCAGAAACAAGTTATGGAAAACTAACTAGTATCTAAATCTGCCTCAGATTACGCATATTACCAGCAAGCTTACTCCCGCTTTTCCATCCTCTGCGAATCTCTCTATCTCGAATACCTCGATAGAATGCAAGTAAGTCTAACCATGATCCTAGGCGCTTTTACAAATTTATCAACGTCAAAAGAAAGTCCGACGGCTTTCCTTCCACTCTAAAATTACTTAATACTTCATCTGCTGACCCTAAAGTAATCGCCAACCTCTTTGCAACCTTTTTCAGCCAATCGTATAGTGACCATGTACACGAACCGGACCTAGATTTTAGGCTCAAAGATGACTTCTCCCCTGGTCCCGATGGTTTGCCCACCATCTTACTAATGAAATGTGTAGATGTCCTGTGTCAGCCCCTTACAACTATATTTCGTCTCTCACTCTCTCAAGCCGTTTTCCCAAAATTATGGAAGGACTCTTTTATTTTCCCTATCCATAAAAAAGGCAGTAAAAATGACGTTTCTAACTATAGACCCATAGCCAAACTTTCCTCTATCCCTAAGCTCTTCGAAAGCATTGTCTACGACTCACTGCATTTCCACTGCAAATCTTTTTTTTTTCCACAACAGCACGGTTTCTTAAAAAGTAGGTCCACAACGACTAACCGGACCGAATTCGTTTTCAAAACACTACAAGCATTAGAGAAAGGTAATGAAGTGGATGTCATTATCACCGACTTCAGTTAGGCCTTTGATAAAATCTGTCACTTAACAATTTACCTTAAACTTAAAGCCCTCGGTTTCCCACCCTCTTTCATTTCATGGCTGAGATCGTACCTAGAAAAACGCCAGTACAGGGTTCTCTTCAGATTTTCAGTCTCTGACCCCATTAACGCCACTTCAGGGGTTCCTCAATCATAAACTATGTTGGTCACGTCATAAAAGACTCTGATCTGTCTATTTACGCGGATGATATGAAAATCACTAAGGTAATATCTACCCCCACCGATTCTCTCTTACTTCAAAATGATCTAAATTCATTCCACACATGGTGCGACAAAAACTTTCTAGAACTTAACGTCGCCAAATGTCAATCCATAACATTCTTTCGTAAACGCCTCCGCTCATCCCTCAGAACCTATTACTTTCTTAGCGAGCCCATTCCCTCAGTCTTCTCTATATGCGATTTGGGTATTATTTGTGACAGGGAGCTAAACTTCCGTTCCCACATTGATCATATTGTACACAAGGCCAATTCTTCTCTCGGTTTCATAAAACGCTGGTCTAAAGAATTTTCGAACCCTTACGTTTCTAAATCCCTTTATATCACCTTTGTCAGACCACTTCTGGAATACGCCAGCCAAGTTTGGTCACTTTATCACAACATCCACTCCCTTAGAATCGAAGCTGTGCGGCGTAGGTTTATCCGGTTTGCCTTACGCGGTCTCCCATGGGCCGACAACTATATCTTACCTCCCTATGAAGACCGGCTAAAATTGATTAACCTGCAAACCCTAACAAAACGTCGCCAAGTCGCTGACATACTTTTCGTGCACCAATTATTAACCGGTATGATCGATTCCACCGCACTACTGGAAATGATTTCCCTTCGCACTAACCCTCGAAACCTCAGGTCCGTACCGCTCTTCCTTCTCCCTCACCACCGCACCAACTACGGAAATTTCGAACCAATTTCCAGAATGTTACGCCTGGCAAATAACTCACAGAACACCCTAGACTTTCATTCGAATCTATCCGCCCTTAGAAAGTCCCTGTACACCTCTTCATGAACTAACCAGTCCCAGTTCCCTCTCTAGTTTTTAAGACCTAGTTTAATAAAAAATGTGTGGGCCCCCTGGGGCCCAACAAAAAAAAAAAATAAAAAATAAAAAAAAAAAAATTGTTAAGCTTAGAGTTAAAGTCCCTCGTTGTTAGTTCTTAAGTTTAGATTTAAGCTTGCTTGTATTAAGCTAAATAAATAAATAATAAGTTTACTTTATTTAAGGACATGAACCTAACCCTGCAAAATAATTTTTTTTTTCTATTTGTGAGAATATTGCTTTACTCAATAAATATCTACTCTCTTACAATGGAGGCAAATTAGCAAGGCATACCTGAGTGGAATTCACTTATTAATCTCGTTAAGGACCTGCGCCCCTTGTGTTTTGTGGTTATACGTATATATTGTATATAGGCACATAGAAATGGCCTCTGACAATACCCATTGCTTGATAGCAGCTAAATGCAGCAAATTTTCTTTTTTTTATTCATTATTTGGATGACATTTTTTTTTATTTTTGTTTCAGCCGAGCTGAAATTCGCACTTCTTTTTTTGTCGTCACACATGTTCCACTCTTCTTTTATTGAAAAGAAAAGCAAATTATTTACATCACTAACAAGACATTTGTCTATTTGACATCTCCCATCCATTCACAGTAGTTAATTACCCACAAACTGTTCACAATCACTTCTTATGCTTGGCTTAGCTAAGCCACACTTTTTAAATGACTGTGAAACCCGAAAAACTTAAGCCAAAACTTAAGCTCTGCGTTTTAGTTAACTAAGCTGCGACTTAAGCTCCCACTGTGAAACCGGGCATTAATGTTTCTTGTGAAATCTCTGGTGTTCGTTACTGTTTTATATGTATCTATAAACTTCACAAGTGTACGATAAGGGCCTTTTAAAATGAGTTTTCAGGATTCTTGGAACTTAAATCTTGTAGGAACATGATTTTGTTGGGCGATTTAAATATTAATATTTTGTCTGATTCAGCCGATGTAGGCAATTTTTTATCGATTTTAGCTTCGTTTGGTTTTGATTCTCTTTGGATCAACCTACTTGGTCTGAGTCTTGCTTACGGCTATGTTTTTTTAAGGCTTCATAGAAACAATCATGTTAATAAAGTGCTGACCTATGATTTAAGAATAATGGATCATAGTTTAACTAGTATCCAACTTGATTGCAAGGTACACCGAATTAAACAAACCTTGAATAAGAATCTCAACAAAATTGACTTTGCTACTCTTAAATCACGTCTGAACTTTGAGCTTTGGGCTGATATTTTCGATTCACAGGATGCATCCATTGCTTTTGATTTGTTTCTTAACACGCTGCAGTCTTATTTATCAAACTGTAGTCTGAATAAAAATAGCAAGCTAAGATGTCTTAAACAGTGGATGACTCTTCCTTTACTCTGTAAAATAAGAAAGAAAAAACAACTACATTCACAAGTTAAAAAACTTCCTAATAATGCTAGACAAAAAAATAATTATAACAAGTTGTGTCTAGAACTAAAAATTGATATAACACTTTGCAGGGATACCTATTTTAAGAATAAATTAGCTGAAAGTATTGGCAACGCTAAAAAGGAATGGGGAATCGTTAACGAGATTTTAAACAGAACCAAGAAGAATGATGATATCATTTTAAGCAATAATAATGTTAATGTGTCTGAGCCTTTACAGGCTGCAAACTTGTTCAACGACTTTTTTTCCAATTTGAACTCTTCGTTTGGTTTTCCAAATGATGATAGTTTTACTTGTCAATGTGATTATGGTCTAAATCAAGCATGTTTGCAATCACAAACCTTTTTCTTTGAGGAATTTTCGGCACTTGAGATTCATAAAATCATTATGTCTCTTAAAATAACTAATTCATCTTCTTTTGACCAGATCTCCAGTTATGTCTTGAAGCAAATTTCTTTCCACATTGCAGATGTCTTAAGCTTCATTTTTAATCTCTGCGTTAAGCGCGGAATTTTTCCGGAAGCACTAAAAGCAGCGGTTGTGATTCCGCTCCATAAAAAAGGTGATACTACGGTGCTAAAGAATTACCGTCCTATTTCACTTCTCTCAGTGTTTTCGAAAATTTTCGAAAAAGGTATGAAGTCTAGAGTTTTATCTTTTTTAGACAGGACGAAGTTCTTTAGCGATTGCCAGTTTGGTTTCAGGAGCGGCAGATCCACAGAGAGTGCTCTACTTAAATTAACTAGTGAAATATATAATAGTGTAAATGCATCTCAAATCTCTGCTGCCCTATTCATAGATATAACCAAAGCTTTCGATATGGTGAACCACACTTTACTATTAAGTAAGCTTTATCATGCTTCATATTTAAAAAACTGTAAGCAAATGGTAAAGATCAAAAACTGCCTTAGTTCTCGAAAGTCCATAGGGTTCTGTTTTGGGTCCCATACTGTTTTTAATTTACAGTGGACGCTCGATATAGTGAACATCGATACAGTGAACAATCCAATATAGTGAACACACAATATTTTATACAGGCTTTTCTAAATTAAAACTCATTAGTACCACGCAGTCGCCAGTTAGGCCCGCTGGGAAGTACATATGTACGTTCATAGACATGCATAGCCATATACAATCGTCCAAATTTACCGTTTGTTCTACTCATCGTGTTGTACGAGTATCTTGCCCGATTATATGCTACGCAGTTTGGGGTTGTTTGTAGTACAAATGCAAACTGCCTGTTGCTTGTTTTAGTTAAAAATAAAATATTCCGATCAATAAATATTGGCTTGTTTTTTAGTAATTGCAAAAAAAAAAATTCAAATTACAGTAAACTCTCGATAATTCAAATTTCATTGGACCCAGGAAAAACTTCGAATTACAAAGGTTTTTAAATTACGGAGGTTTCAGAGAAAAAAAAAAGATTTTTAGAAAACTTAATTTTATTTTTTTGTATACAAATTACAAAATCTGTAATTTTCTTCTGAGTAAGCGACTGCAAACGAGCTCGATCCAGGGTTTTTCGATCGTGATTAAAGCTGAAAAAAACGTCATCGTCCTCTCTAGAAGTTCATTTATAATGTAAAAATTGTAAACTCTACTGTAAACCATCTGAACACCTTTTCGTTCAATGAATACACAGGGCACAATTTTTCATTGCATACGCACTTCAACGAAGAGTTGAATAGAAACAAATAGACTTAACTTCGAATGATAGAGGAAAAAAAAAGCCAACAAGTTTGAATTAGAAAAGGTTATGTTATTAGGTTATGTTGCACAAGAATAAGTTCGAATTAAAATTGCATAGGTTTTCTTTGATTAATAGAGGTTTTCTCATTGGACTTAGGCAGTACTTCTATTTATAGAGGTTTTCGAATTATAGATAGTCAAAGTATCAACAGTTCACTGTATATTCTATGTTCGATGTAATGCATGTAAAAATATACACATTTTGATGAAATTTGCTTCAAGGAGTCCACGCTCGTTACAATGAACAATCTCGTTCCAGTGAACAGGCCCGGTTTTTATTAGTTCAATATATCGAGCGTCTACTGTATGTCAATTCATTGTTTATTCAACCTTTTAATGGTAAAATCACTGCTTTCGCTGACGATACTGCTCTTTCGTATTCTAATACCAATTATTTTAATCTTTTTTTGGATGTTATTAATAATTTAGAAATCCTGCGAAAGTGGTTCAAGCAACATCGACCCGCAAGGGCACAATCTGCGATGATTTTCCTCTTTATTATCATTCAGCGAATTGCACACGATTTTGTTTAGTTGGTTGCCAGCTCAATTTTGTTATCTTTAAAGACAATCTAAGTTGTAGTGATGCATGCTTTGAACGTGTCCTTAATTTTAAATAATTCGGTATTATATTGGATTATAAGCTCAGTTGGAAGGAACATACTTCCTATGTAAAGCTATATTCAAATAGAGTAGTTAAACAGCTCTATCAGCTTAGTCTCTATTGTAGTTTATCTATTTTAAAATTGGTTTACAATAGTTTGTTTAAATCCAAGCTACAGTAGGGGTTATATTGCTGGGGTGGCTCGTACTTTATTAATATAAAACCTTTATTAATGAAACAATAACATTCAATTAGAATTTTGTGCAAAGTGAATCGTTGTAGGTACTCCTAGTTTTGAGTTGTTTGGGATCCTTGAAATTCTACCATTACGGCACTTATATTGTTACAAAGTTTTAAAAATATTTTTTTTAAATTCTAGATACTATGCTGTTAGACTAGATGAAAATTACAATTTACGTGTCAACACCAGAAATTTTGTCACATTGCTAATAATCAATAAAACGCACTTTTCACGGTTTTACTTTGTCACTGCGCCTCGACTGTTTAATTTACTACCTGAAAAGCTTAGATGCGAAAGATTGAAAACATTAAAAAGTGGCTTTTCAAAACTCTTCATTATTCTGCAATTGAGACCTTTTTTATTCCTATGTTCTTCTTCTTCCTTTTATCAGCGAGGCTATGATCCGAAAACAAGGGATCACAGCCCTCCCACTTCACTGCATTTCTACTGATCCGCCTGTGGGGTTCGCCCCCCTCGATGTCTTAGCGCCACCCATATCAGATCTCGTGGTTGTCTGTCGAATGCCTTTTCAAAGTCAACCAATACAATATGCAAATCCCTTAAGGAATCACGATGTTTTTCCATTATGATCCTTATACTTTGGATTGCATCTGTGGTTGATTTACCCGAGACAAACCCGCACTGATCATCAGATAGCCGTATTATTTTTCGCAGTCGGCCACCTAATACCCGCTCAACGATCTTCATGGTGTGTGACATCAGCTTGATCGAACGGTAGTTATCACAGTTTCGCGTATCACCCTTCCCTTTGTATACAGGAGGAAAGTAACTTTCCCTCCACTGATTCGGCATTGGATCACCTCTCACAAATTTGGAGATGAGAATTCTGAGCCATCTGAACCCGATGTCTTGCATCTTTTTCCAGAACTCAGAGGGAATCTCGTCTGGCCCAACCGCTTTTCGTTTTTTGGAGTATTTGATCGCCTCACTAACTTCTTCGACTGTAATGTCGGGTATTTCTTCACAGTTAGGGGTGGCTCTTGGAAAGTATAGCCGGGGAAACTGTTCATTTTAAAGCTCTTCACAATACTGCCGCCACCTCTGCAGAATTTTGTCGTCATCCACAAGAAGCTGGCCATGAGCATTGCTAATGAACTTTGGCGAACGAATCTCCTGAGCATTGTTCCTTCTTTGGGCGGCTATTTTGAAGATAGTGGCGCTCTTGTTCATATTGTGTCTTCGCAGCTCCTGGATAGCCTGGTTTGCATCAGCAACCGGGGAAAATATTTTCTCCAGTTCCCGATACAGGCCCTCCGTACTCTCTGCTTGAAGCTGGGCGCACTTATTCTTCGCTTTTTTATTGCAGCATCTGTATTCCATTTCGATGCGAGCTTTTTCGTCATTATTATTAGAGGGGAACTTTGACCAAGCTTTGAAAGCCGCTTTCTTCTCATTTATCACTTTCTTAGCTTCATCACTCCACCACCATGTTTCTTTGGCGTGTTGATGGTGGCCTTTTGAAGCTCCTAGCAGTGATTTGGCCTTATTTAAGCAAGTTCGCTGTAGGGACTCCCACATATTTTGTGGTCTGCACTCTTCATCCCCAGCTCCGTTGATGGTGTGAGAGAGGTAATTTTTCATTACGAAAACAAAAGCTTCGCCTTTTTCTTTGTCTAGAT
This sequence comes from Brachypalpus laphriformis, assembly GCA_945910035.1. Taxonomy (NCBI): domain Eukaryota; kingdom Metazoa; phylum Arthropoda; class Insecta; order Diptera; family Syrphidae; genus Brachypalpus; species Brachypalpus laphriformis. Next base: position 289,763,333 of record OX246754.1, read on the forward strand.
TGTACCACTTGATTTTCTCAGAGACCCTTGTTTGTTTGCTTTTCTTGGGTGTTTTCATAAAAATTTCTGTTAGCAGGAGATGGTGTTGCCGAGCGATTGCCTCTCCCAGGATCACTTTGCAATCTTTTACCCGGGGCTTCATGAAACTGCCTACCAAATGGTAGTCAATCTGAGTTTCATCTCCACCACTGCTGTAAGTGATCAGGTGTCGGCTTTGTTTGTTGAACATGGTATTTAACACGATAAGACCGTGTGATTTGCACATGCTTAGGATGTCTTCACCAGGAAGGTTCCTGGTGCCATATCCTAGTCCTCCATGGCAGTCTTCATAGTCTTCGTTTGATTTCCCGACATGTCCATTCAAATCTCCTCCAACTAATAGAAATTCTTCCTTTGGGATGTTCTTAAGGAGATTGTAGAAATCTAGCCAAAATGCATCTTTATCTCTCTGATTGTACCCATCGTGGGGAGCATATGCACTGACAATATTCCACACCTCTCCTTGTATTACTAGTTTGAGAGACATCAAACGGTCGCTGGACTTCGAAATGCTCAAGACGTTACCAAGTAGCTCTGCCGCAAGGATGATACCGATTCCGTTCTTAGACTTTTCCGTTCCGTAGTAGAACATCTTGTAATCTTTTGTCCTAACGTCCAAGAAACGCGCCCGATTCCCGATGTTTTTCCATTTCGTCTCTTGGACACACAAGATGTGCACCCGCCTTCTATTCATCATCTCTTCCAGATCGTTACTTCGACCGGTCATGCTTCCAACGTTCCAACTCGCGACCCTTAAATTGCGTCCAAACTGTTTCATTATGTTGCTAGCCCCCGGAATCCGTATAGCTCTGACCCGAACATTTCTGCTCGGTCCAGGATCAGTACCATGCACAGCAGTGGTAGTGCCTTTCCTTTTTGCAAGTATTATCATAATGATACAGTTTTGCAATACAATTTTTGCACCATATTGCGATGGTGTTTGTTGTTTGACACGTGCATGCTCCTGTTTTAGTATTGTTTGATCTTTCTTTTATGACATCGGTGATCTCCAGTCGTGTCAACCCACGGACTCGCATGCACACTTGTGGGAGGGTTTTTAAGGTAGTATATGTGTCGCTAGGCTCACTTGGGTGTTATATTGCCTAGATCTGATTTGTCCCCTTAGTCGCCTTTTACGACAAGCGCTGGTTGTTGGGGGGGGCGCTGCAGTGATATTCTTAACCCGTCCCTGCACGGGGGCTTTTTTATTCCTATGTTATGATTTATTTAAAATTCTGTTTGGATTTTCTGCTTAATTTTGCTTTTTTTTTATTTATTCATTATTTTTTTTATTTTTTTGCCATCACCTACCTATTTTAACTGTTTAAACAACAAGAACTTTAATTATTATCCGATACATTCACCTCTTGTCTTCTGACAACTGACTGTATCCAATACTATTTCATGCAAAAACTGTAAGAGCTTATCCTCTCCGTCAATTTGTTGCGCGATTAAGGTGTTATCTGTGACAGTGAACTCAATTTTCGCTACCATATCGATCACATCATTAGCAGAGTCAACTCAACACTCGGTTTTGTAAAATGCTGTTCCAAGAAATTCTATAACCCTAATGTCTCCAAGTACATCTACGTCACATTTGTTAGGACAATCCTCGAATATGCTAGCCAAGTCTAGTCCGCCTATCACGACTCCCATTCTCTTCGAATTGGAGCTGTGCTCTTCGTTTTGCCCTACGCGTTCTTCCCTGATCTGACACTTTTAACTTACCTCCCTATGAGAATTCTATGAGATTAATTAATAGAGGTACAATCACTTGAAAAACGACGACGAATTGCCGGCGTTCTCTTTGTTCATCAGCTTTTAGCCGGTAACATCGACGCGACCGCCCTCCTTCGCTGCATATGATTTCCCTTGTCAGCAACTCACACAACCTGAGATCTGCCCCCTCTTCCATCTTAACTTTCAATTACGGCTCCAACGAACCAATGTGCAGAGCGCTGCGACTTTCAGTGTAATGGGTTTACACTTAGAAATGCCCTCCGCAACTCTCCTTAACTTTCCACCCCTCACTAGTTCATAATTCAGTTTTTGAATTACTTAATCACTTCCTCGTTTAGATAAGTTACTAAGCGATGCGTGTATTTAGCTAATTAAATAAATACACGATCCATCCAGAAATGTTGTCGCCGAAAAATTGATATACTCTATAGATTTGCCTTAAAAAGATAAGCAATACCAAATGTTTTATTAAACAAACACGTTTTTCTCTGAACAATTTTCTTTGTTTTATAATTTATTATAATTTAAGTATGTACACCAAAAAATTAACAATTTAGTTTTAAATACACTTAGAAATGCTGCCGTGGATTAGGGTTGTAAGGTCCAGTGCTGCTACCCCTGGGATTAAAAGGTGGTGTTCCTGGGTATGGATATCCGCCAAAATTAGGCCGTCCACCGGTATTCAATCGACCTCTGCCAGTATCGCGAAATGCTTGAACAGCATTCACTGAGATGGCAATCAAACCGAAGATTAATACAAGGAAAACTTTCACGTTCATTTAAAAAAAAAGCTCTGAATTGGTACACGGTATGTATTCTAAGACAGCGATTGCGTTGTTGTGATGACGACTCAGCAGCGAGATACATTTTTATAGGCATTGGATCGAAGACGAGCTACTGATAAGAGCTGTGCAGGGGTTTTTTCTTTGTGTTAATGTTTTACATTCTCGGAACTGGAGGGGGATTTGTAGAGTACAGATTGTGGGGTTCCTGCAACCAATTAATTTTGGGGGACTCACCATCCAAGTCGCATTGCGTAAAATATGTATTTCCGCTATTTGGTTGAAATAAAAGCAATGTTTCTCATCCATTAGTCAAGGATATCCATCAAGATGAAGGGCTCGGAAAAGTAATCTTAAACTGAAACGATAGAATGTGCTCCGTCAAGGAATTTCTTACAAAATGAAAATAAAACGACATAATTTCATAGTTTTTTTATTTTTTTTTAACTGATTATTTGTACCTTTAAGTTTTTCTTCATTACTTTTTGAAGATGATATCGGTCAAGTGGGTGCCGCCATTGTTAATGACGATTTGGGCTCTTTTCACCGCAATTTCAATCGTTTTGACGAGAACTTCGGCCGATAGGTTCTCGCACTCTTGTCAGATATTCTCTTTGAGAGCTTCCAGAGTCTGTGACTTCAAAAAACACCAAAGAAAGAAGTCTGGAGCGGTCAAATTGAGTAATCTTTTAGCAAGATCGATGCCACTGCGAGCGCCGTCTCACTATGAACGTGGAAATCAAATGCACAACGTACACGTAGAAAGTTTTCAGTGCTTTATTTTAGTAAATAAAAACTAAAAAAAAAACTCTTGAACGAAAACATAACAGGAACATGAAGACAAAAAGAACTTATTTTTAACGATGAAACAAAAACTAACTTCTTCTTGAAGAGATTTGATTGATGAGTCCCCTTAATTCCGGTTGGGAATTCGGAAGAAAACAAAAAGGCTTTGATCGCAGAAATCTTGAATTCCGATTGGAATAGAGTGGAGTTGAGGTAGAGTGGAGCGCTTGAGTGCAAAAATGCGGAGTCGAAGAAGTCAGTGTGCTTGATGTGAGTTCTTGTAGAAACGCTTCTTTTGAAATTTCTTGCTCGACTATTTTCGATATTGAAAAATTTCACGTATTGTTCCAGTCTATTCGAGGCGAATGGCTTAATTGACCAGTTGGCGTAGGACGGCCAGAAAATCTGTGTCGAAATTCACGTTGCGCCAAAATCAAGGACGAATTATTCCGTAAAAAGTATTCACGAGTATATTCCGCCATTTTGAGGAGTATAGCATTCCATGGCTTATCGACGTGTATTCTACATCTGTTTACTTCACAAATATCAAAGCACAACTGACAGTTGCCTCCACTTGCAAAAGTTTATTTATTTATTTATTTATTCATCTCCAAATAAATTAAACTTTATAGACTACAATAATAATAATAATATATGATAATATAAACAACTAATTGAATTAAAAAAAAAAAAAAAAAAAATGAAAAATTATAAGAGATTCATAATCATATTTTTACAAACATTTCTGTCTAAATTGAAGTCAATGACAATATCGAGCTCATTATAATTAATACATGCAACATGCAACGGATCGTTTTCAGCATAATTGGTTCTATGTATGGAAACATAAAAGAAGTTATTATCTCTGTGTCGCAAATTAGGAGCAGGAACATAAACATTAAATAATGAGAGTAGCATAGGGCACTCAATGTGACCAGTTAAGACATCACGAGCAAAAAGAACAGAATAGTACACCCCTCTCTTTTCAAGAGATTTAAGATTAATTAAAGCACATATAGCTTCATAAGTGGGCAAATTATTATCACCCCACGATAAGTTTCTAAGAGCAAATCTAGTAAATCGTCTTTGAATTCTTTCGATACGGATCGTACTATTGCAATAATATGGATTCCATACAACAGAACAATATAACAAGTAATGAGCGTACTAAAGAAATATATAATGACTTCAGAGTATATGGATCCTGAAAGTCTTTTGAATTGCGAGACACAAAACCCATCATAGAACTGGCTTTAGAAATAATGTAATCAATGTGTGCAGAGAAACATAGCTGTGTGTCGAAAATTACACCAAGGTCTTTTTGGTTAGAGCTCCTTTGCAATTTGAAGTCGAGAATCGTATATTCATATATTATAGGTGATCTAATTCTACAGTATGATGAAACCGTGCACTTATTAATATTAAAATTCAAACCATTGGCTATACACCAACGTGTTATATTATCAACATCTTCTTGGAGTTGTAGCACATCGGAAAAAAACTTAATAGACTTGTAAATTTTTAAGTCATCCGCATACAGAAGACAGCTGGAGTTTGATATATATGAGAGTAAGTCATTTATAAATAAAACGAATGGCCCTAAATGGCTACCCTGTGGTACCCCAGACCAATTTCAAATCTCTTTAGAAATGACGGAACCAATTTTCACATACTGCCTACGGTTAGTTAAGTAGTTACTTATCCAGCTTAGGATATTTGAATGAAATCCAATCAATTCCAACTTCTTAACAAGAACATTATGTTGATCAAATGCCTTAGAAAAATCTGTATAAATAGAATAAACCTGAAGACGCTGTTCCATGTTGCAAAGACAGTAGTTAGTAAAAACTACTAGATTCGTAGTTGTGGATCTTCCGGTAACAAATCCATGCTGACATTCAGAAATGTGATTACGCACAATATCATACAACTTCTTTTTCACAATAGCTTCGAATATTTTGGGAATTAGTGGAAGCTTAGGTATAGGTCTTTAATTCTCGATAGCTCTATTTGACCCAGACTTATGGATTGGAGTAATAAAAGAACTCTTCCAGCAATCTAAAAATTCGCCGCGATTCAAAGAATCATTAAAAATAATGCACAGTGGCCGTACTATATTAACCCTGTTTAATTTTAGGAATAGAGATGGAAATCCGTCAGGGGGAATACTCGTATTTGATCCAAGAGATGATAATTCATGGAGAACCTCATCCTCGGTTGTAGATAATAGGCCCAAATCAGTGATTGTGTTGCATGGGAGTATTGTACTGCAAACAATTGATTTATTTACAAAGTTCGATTGGAAAAATGTAGCAAACATATCACATACTTCCTTTAAAATGTCGGAAGAAATTTCGTTATATACCATACTAGAAGGAATTCCAAACGATTTACGTTTGCTATTAAAAAATGCCCAAAACGTTTTAGAGTCTTTTTTGATATTAGATTCAACAGATCAAATGTACTATTTATATACAAATTTCTTTAGAATTTCATACTCATTTCTTAACCAAATAAATTCGCCTCTTGAAGAAATCATGGTTTTACTTTTTTTATAAGCCTTTAGCATAGCATTTTTAAGTCTAGATAAACTTTTATTAAACCAAATGGGCCTATTAGAATATTTTACTCTCTTACTTGGTACAAAATTTGAAATGACTGTTTCTAAAATATTTCCAAACGTAGAGTAAGCATTATACAAATTAGAAGAATCAAGAGCTTCGTACCAGTTAATTACAGATAAATATGAGTTAATTGCGTCATAATCCGCTTTGGTAAAATCAAATTTAAAGTTATTAGTACAATTATCAGAAATAAAAGTTATAACATCTTTCGATAGGATGGTACATTTTGGGCCACCTTGTATTTCAGACATTCTTCGACTTTGAGCTTATATCTCAAAATCAATTCAGTTCAATTTAAATTAGAATTATTTTTAAATTCTGCTCAAAACGCTCTAATAAGCGAATATCGTGTGGATATATTCGAGAAAAACACTCTTGCTTACTCTGGAGTTAGCTCGGCGACACCTCGACAGCTGTAGGGTTCCCTTTGACCAACTTGTTTCGCCTAACCTCTAATCGCCACCAGTATACCCCGCAATATACGCCAGGAACGTCTTATAATGTCGCTTTGGTTTGCATAATTTTTTAAATCCGTCTTGACAGTACAGTGCACCGCTATTTCAGTGAGATATCGCACTGTAGAGCTCAATATTGTCAAATGTACAATTTACAATTTTAAGCCACATTTGTAATGTCAATCGAAGGGCAGATTAACCTGGTAGTAGCTCCCTTTCAAGATAGCTAGTAAATATAGGTACAATGTTCCCTCCATCAGAGCCGACGACTCTAAAAGTGGGATAAAGAGTGATTTTTATAGAACAGTGGTCACAGAGAGCTATTAAAAAAAAGCCAGTTAAGACTAACACTGATTTAATCACCCGTAACATCGCAGTTAGCATATATTGGTTTTCTCCTTTGGTGCACAGTCCAGGGCAAACAATATACTTAGCAATACAGCAGTAAAAAAAAAATATTTGGCGCAACAGGTCTTCAAGTGCCAGGGCCTAGATTCTCGCAAGCACTCGTGTTGTGTGCGTTAAATTTGTTCACACAAATGGAAGGGACATACAGTTTTGTGCAGTATCTGAAGGGCGATTTGAGAAGCTTTTTCGTGACAACAATACTCCCGGATGTTTGTCAGACGCTCGCGAGAGGTGAAACCGTGAAAAACTTTTCTGGTGTTTTCTGGGATTCGAACATAGAACCTCACGCGTAATGATCCGACACACTAACCACTTGCGCCACGGCGCCCGCTAGCAATACATCAATCGCACTCAAAATTACAACTCTGCCCTGTGATATAGCATAGCAACAGTTGTATCGTATAGTAATCACAATCACAATCCCAATCACAACTATACCCTCTGATTCGGTATATATCTGCCACTGAGTAAGCACAACTATGATAAACGTAGTGTAAAATGCATGTACATATGGATTGCATTGCATGTACTACGGCTTAGCAGATACATACATAAGTATATGGCTGGTTGATGTTACTCAAAAGCAATGAACAAGCAGTGTGCGTCTTATTTTTAGTCGTCCATGCGAGTTAGTAAGACACAGTGAATAGCCGAGCAGTTATAGTACAGACTGTTCTCGGCCCAGTGAGAAGAACAGAGTGATAACTAGCAGTAATAGCAACCACAGTCTCATCTTAAGGGCACTCTCCCTATCAGTTTTTTTAGGGCCTTCTTCCAGTTGCTTGTCTATCTTATTAAGCTTCCAGAAGTTCCAGCACTAGATAGACTTATAAAATTGCCTGAGCTAGGCATCAGTCCTCTCTATGGCTTAAGTTATTCCGACAGTTCAGTGGTGATTTCTTTAAAGACCAATACATAAATAGTATTGATAGACTTATAGAATTGCCTGAGCTACGACAATTCCCTTTCTTGTGTTACTGTTTCATTCACCTTTCTAAGTGAAATTTGGCCTCCTCTTATAGCATCTGTTACGACAGAATCCTTTAGGCTTTCCACTAATTGATTGATTTCTATTCGAAGTTCTACTTAGAACTCTTGTGGTTCTTTTTGTAATTTAATTTGTATAAATCGCAAAAGGTAATCGTTCTCTAACTTCTGGTTGGAAATATCACTTACAATCGACTCTCATAATTTATGAGTTTTTGTAGCAAAGTTCCTTATGCAAATCGATCCCAATCTATATATCTACACCCATCCACGTACGGTGTGGAAAAAAATCCCAAAACAAATAACACTCACTTCCCTCGAGGATAGTACAACACATTTGACATCTCCGTACGGATGTCATCAATGATTATCTGCGGCCATCAATTTTCTTATTAGCTGACAATACGTCAAGTCCTTGATGGGGATCAATATAAAACCCAGGAGCGGATAGGTGAGCAAAACAAAAACACTGTCTCATATAAATCAGGACACCGATAAGAAGGGGGATGAGCGCCCGGAACTTTCGGCAAAGTATAACAAATGTTTTGCTCAAGTAACAAATTCCTTCGCATTATCATTGCACTGTTGTCGGTGGAGCGAAAGACGAAAGACGGCTGTGCTACGACCAAAGTGCGAACATAGCAAAACAATGTTTTCTCCCAGACAACAAGAACAATCCCGGCATTCTTCATTCTTCGGATAAGAATTGTCCCGGCAGAACTTGGGGTGGCATTCATTGAAATAACTCTGCCCTGCATCTCCCTCTTGGTCCACCCTTAAGTTGTTTATATCTGCCATTGTCCCGTTGTAAAAAGTTTTCTCATACACTCACCCGTTCGTTTCGGGTAATTCCAAGAAAATTGATTTGCTTCTATCAGGAAACGAAGAGAAAAGAATTAGGGAATTCGCTTTCCTGGTAACGTGTTGTATGTCTGCCTCGGAGGTTTCGAAGGCGAGCTATCTAGATACATTTGTTCATTCGTACAAATATCGAAAGTGCACTTTTTGTCTGCAACTGCAGTATATACTCGGGATTGTGTGTACGCTCAGATTTTGGAGTCGAGGCACAGCCAAAGGATAGCAAAGCAGCATTGCACATGGTTTGTTAGGGAGGTTAGCGACGCATTAGGAAGCTCTACTTGTGGAGGAGCTCGGTGCTCTTGCCGAGATTGAATGGATTCAGTTTATTATGTTTTTAAGGGATATTGTTAATGGGTTTCTTTTATTGCAGCAAGGAGCATTTATTTCTATTTGATAGTGTCATCATGTCGAACAAAGGGTTTTTTGAATCTTACACTGGATTCTTTGGTTGTTCAGTTGAGTGAGCTTATGGGGCTGGTGCTCTTTATTCTATTGTGGATTTGTTTGTATCCTTTTTCGTTTCATTTTGGGATTTTGTACATTTGAAATCTGTTCTTTGTAGTTTTTAATTAGTTTGCTTAGGAGGTAATGCCAAGGGTTGGGGTATGATAGCGCGAGCTTTTGTCGAACATTTTAAAACGTTTCGTCTTTCTTATCTTCGATGGATTTGCTCTTTTGTTAGGACAGCGAGGGATTCTACGCTGTGTGTGCACTTCAGTAAATGCGGAACAGCTTCTTTAAATTTGATGAAATGGCTTTTAGCTAGATTACGCTAAATAAATGATGGGATATCAAACTGAGTGCTTGGCATATTTAATGCTACAGAACGAGAGTTTTTAAAGGCCAAAGGCACTGAGATGTGTGGAAGTTAAATAGATGGAAACTGTTTTTTTTTTAAACCTAGTAGTAAAGCATCAGTTTTATATACATTCAGCGATACACAATTAGCTGTATCCACGTTGCAAAGACGTACTGTGTTTATATAAGTCAAGCAAATGTTTCTGTATCTCACCCCGCTCCTGTGTCTACTAAAAATGAACACATTTCCCTCGCCCATAACAGGGTGTATGCGGCAGCCTTATCACAACGTTCGAGCTTAAGAATGTAACGAAGCGTTACACTTTTTATCGCTTCCACTGTAGTTCACTTTCACGGCCGCTACTGTCCATAGCTGGGGCAGTATAAACAAACAACATCTGGCGATAATCACGCCATTTGAACATGACCACTTCTCTCAATCTCATCGGCCAAGTGGTTTGCAGAAGGGAATTGCATCCGCTTTTACAATTCGCATTCGCTTCTTGCAAGAAATTTCATAAGGCGGAGATTGAGAGATGTGGTCGTCAGAGTTCCTCACACAGTGGTTTAGTACCAACTTGTGGGTCAACTCTCCGACGTGGTGATACCACAGGGACGATTTATAAATCGGACCTTCTGCTGACCACAGCCGATCCGATCGTAAGCTTTTGGGGTCATCCTCCTCAAGAATAAGCCATTGCCGGTCCTGTACTTAATCCTCGAATTGGAGGATCCGATCCGTGCTCCTAGGAGTATACCGCGCTGTTGAAAGATAAGTACCTGCATTAAGCAAGTGCTGCCAAGTGACGGACTTAAGGCGTTGCTGCCAAGTGACTGCCACGAGCAGTTGCTGTCCAAGTGACGTCGCAAGACGTTGCTGCCAAGTGACTGCCACAAGCAGTTGCTGCCCAAGTGACTGCCACGAGCAGTTGCTGCCAAGTGACGCCGCAAGGTGTTGCTGCCCAAGTGGCGGCCCCTAAGCCGTTGCTGCCAAGTGACTGCCACGAGCAGTTGCTGCCCAAGTGACGTCACAAGACGTTGCTGCCAAGTGAGTGCTACAAGCAGTTGTTGCCCAAGTGACGGCCCTAAGCCGTTGCTGCCTAAGTGACGGCCCTAAGCCGTTGCTGCCAAGTGACTGCCACGAGCAGTCAAGTGTCCATCACCAGCGGACGCTTACCAGTAGAGTAGTCAGAAAGTTAGCAAGTAGGAAAGAAAGGCCAACGTAGGTATCCAATTATTGTTAAGTAGAAGAAAATTGTTAAGGTTAGCTTGCACCGGGCCTCGTAAGAACATATATTGAAATAGGACTCAACTCATTGTTAAGTAGCTCGATACTGTTAAGGCCAAAAACTGAACATTCTAAACTAAACTGAACATTCATTGCGGTGTTAAATAAATAAGTTACCTCTTTACCCAAAGTTTCGGGTGTTTCTTTGGGAGACCCTGGGTCCGACGAGCGAGACCTCAGCCTTCGGAAAACACCCTCACAAGAATAACGTTGAAGGGTAATCTATGGCTCCTATTTTTTGCCAATAAATACTTTAAGCAATGAAAATAATTTGATAGAAGTCGGTAAAGCCGTTCTGAAGTAAGGAGTGTGTAATTAATGTTGTATAGTTAAGTAGTTAACTTCCTGATTTTTGCATTTGGCAAATAGCTCAACATGTCATATTTCGAAACAGATCTGGTCTAGTAGTCTGGATCAGATTCGTAATGCCGGGGTTGTTCCGATTAAGTGATCAGATGCGTCATCGGTGTCCTCGGTGGACACTGTCTGATGGGGTAACATGCTAAAAGATTGGGCCGCATTTCTAACGACTTCTGCAACAGCTGTAGAGACGAAGTGGGTGAGCAGCCAATTCCTCACTTCCTATGCACATGTTCGGCCCTGTCCCCAAAAAAGGCTGCTCCATCTAAAGGCTTCTTTCTTCGATGACCTCGGTGAACTGGCGTTCTCAGCCGTTATGGGCATCCTTCGCTCTTTTGGTTTTAGTCCCAGGGTAGCCAAATGGGAAAATCCATGGCATCGCCATGGACCTCTGCTGATCTACGTATGTCTCTATTCTTATACAGACAGAAACCTAATTTAACTTTACCTAAGTATGGACCCCTGTTGTACTCCACTTTGGACTTTAGACTTCTCCGATATTACACCATTATTCCAAATACAATTACCCCCTGGTATTCAGCCTTAATAATAGCTAAGAGTTATTTCGAGATGCCTCTCATATATAAGTCTGAGTTGTCGAAAGCCTTTCTCAAAGTCGACGAACAGTAAATGAAACGAGGACCTATACTCGACGCATTGCTCTGTAAGGTTAGGTTAGGTTAGGTTAGATAGGATTATGAGGTTAGCATAAAACACTAGGCACCAAAGTGGGCCCATCGTGATCCCTAGGAAACCTTCACGGCAGAAGACCTAAACCCATTCCCCCAAGCAATTAATCTCCCTACAAAATTTGAAGAGATCCTTGTTATGGTTCAAAGACCTCACCTCCTCCAAGTTATCGAAGAAGTATCTTCCCAGGTACTTTAGCCTTATCCTGGCAATTCCTAGACATTCACAGAGTACATGAGTTATATCCCCTGAGACATGTAGGTCATCGCAGTACCTACAAACATCCGTATCGGATAATCCTAGTCTCATGGCATGCCTCCTTAGGAGACAGTGGCCAGAGAGTATTCCTATCGCTGTCCTTAGCCTTGATCTATCTAATTTAATTATCTCCCCGGATTTTCTGCAATCTAACACAGGCCACAAGGCCTTAGACCCTGTGACCATCTAAGTTTGACCATCTTAGATTAGCCGTGTCAATGATTTTATCCCGAATAATTCCCTTAGCCACGCACCCTGGTGGTTTAATACGCCCAATTATGTCGCTACGTGGGAGCCCCGCTCCTCTTTTAGCCAGCGCGTCAGCTTGCTCGTTGCCTTCGATATCGGAGTGTCCAGGTACCCAACCTAATCTGACTCGGTTCTGCGTACATAATGCCCTAAGCATTGTGCGGCAATTCCTGATTATCTCAGATTTGGTGACGTAAGACTCTAGCGCCTTTAGCGCAGCCTGACTGTCGATGTAGATGGCAATATTCTTATCGGATATTGATCCCATCTCAAGTAATTCCGCAGCTTTAAGTACAGCTAGAACCTCTGCTTGGAACACACTGCATGTGTCCGAAAGTCTCAGGGCCACCTGTAGGTTCGTATCTCTCGATTAAATACCTGACCCCGTGCCCTCACTGGTCTTAGAACCATCTGTGTATATTGCAATCTCGTTATGGACAGAGACTGTCTTCCTTTGCCAGTTCTCTCTAATAGGATACAGTACTTCGTATGGTGTGTCGAAGTCTAAGGTGCCAAGTATATCGTCCGATTCGTCAGGGATTCCGGGAAAAGATTCCTTGAGAAAGGAGCTGTGTCCTATGTTATTCGTCCTGAAGAGACCAACGTTAGTGAGCCGAAGCGCACTGTTGCCCGCTTGAAATTTAATTTGTAGGTCTAATGGTAAAAGATACAGGAAGATCTCGAGTGCAGCCAGCACCTGTGATGGCAATGCATGCTGTTCTTTGTACCATGGCCATCATATCCCGTGTATTTTTCGTATTCGTTGCCTTCTACCACACAAGAGCCCCATACGTAAGGATGGGTCTGTCTATCATGATGTATAGCCAGTGCATCGTTGCGGGCTTCAGGCCCAATTTTTTCCCGCGGTCCACTTACAGATGAAGAGAGCATTATATGCTTTGCGGACTCGTTCCTGTATGTTAAGTTTCCAATTTAGTTTCCTATCCAGCATTATACCAAGATGTCTAGCGCGATCCGAAAGGGAAAGCTCCACCCCTGCTAGCTTAGGCAGTTTGAAGGGTGGTGTCTTATATTTTCTACTGAAGAGTACCAATTCAGTTTTATCCGGGTTGACGTGTAGTACACAGCCTCTAGCCGATTTTTCGAGACTATTAAGAGCTGATTCCATCATTTCACTTAATGTATCAAGGAACTTGCCCTGAACTAAAATCACCACGTCATCCGCGTAAGCAGTGACGCTTCTGCCTGTATTGCTTAGTTCTTTAAGTATCCCATCGATGACTAAAACCCAGAGGAGGGGTGAGATAACGCCTCCCTGGGTAGGTCCCCCTGGTAACGGATTTTCCTATTGTGTTCCTATTGAGCTGTTTCCAATAGTGGAGTTATTGTTTCTAGTGCCGAGCATATTGCAGAGCCAATTGGTAATGCTATGCTCGACATTCATAGGTTCTAGGGCCTGTTTGATGGCCCTTCCTTCTACATTATTAAAAGCACCTTCTATGTCTAGGAAGGCTGCTATTGCGAATTCCTTATAGTGAAGGCTAGCTTCTATCTTCCCTACTACGTCGTGTAAATCTGTTTCCACCGATTTCCCCTTCAAATATGCATGTTGAGCTTTGCATAGAATGCCGTTGCAACACTTACTTCTGATGTGAATATCAAGAAGTGTCTTGAGGAGGAATGACGAGAGACTTATGGGTCTGTAGTCTTTCGCTGAAGTGTGGCTCGGTTTACCTGCCTTAGGTATGAATATAACCCGCGCTTCCCTCCATGCCAATGGTACGTAGCATGACCTTAAACAATGTTTACAAATTTCCCTAAGCCCGCTTCTGACCTTGGCTGGAGCTTTTGGCAGCATAGCTGGCAAAATTCCATCAGGGCCTGGTGCTTTGAATGGTGCGAATTACATAATAGCCCATCGCAGATTCTTCCATGCAATGAGCTTTTCTAGGTCGTCCCCTATTAACCTACCATTATACGAGTAGCTATTAGTAGTAGAATCCATTGGCGATCTACTTCTTGGGAAGTGAGCTTCAATTAACGTTTCTAAAACTTCTTCGCTACTTTCTGCCCACGAGCCGTCAGATTTTTTGATGAAGCTTGGGACAGAAGTGTCTTTGGCTAGCATCTTGCGATGTCTGGAAGCTTCACTAGTATCCGCAATGGACTGACAAAATTCCTTCCACGACTTTCTTTTTGATTGCCTGATTAAGTACTTAAACTCCCGCTTGCGGTCCATATATTCATCCCATGTAGTACCGTCCCCTATTTCTTTGGCCCTGTTGTAGAAATGCCTAACCTGTTTTTTCTTGGAGCTAATTTCCTTGCTCCACCAAGGAGGTTGGGACCTCTTGGGCTTCTTTCTTAGTGGACAGGCCCTTTCGAATGCCATGTTCATTACTTTGCCTAAGTTGTCTACCGCCTTATCTATATCTTGAGGATCGCCGCATTGCTCTGTAATGATTGACAAAGTATTTATGTGATCTACGCAGGACGATCCAGTGCGAAAGCCTTTTTTTCGGCAGCAAGGGTTGAATACTATAGCCGGCAGATTACACATACCTTCCCAGTTCCCACATTCTATCAAGTTACCCTTTTTGAAAGCTTGATGATCACCCTTCTCTTCCACTCTTCTGGGAATTTCTCTTCATCTCATGCACTACCGTAGAAGCAGGTGGAGTACGTCTGCTGATGTATTAAGCGCCCGCTGGTGTATTAGGAGCCCACAGCTTTATTTTTTTTCGGGGATCTAATCGTGGTTGATGTCTCTGTGATGCTGAAACTGTGTTGCTTTCGAAGAATCATATGAGTCCAAGAACATAACTCTGACGTCTAAGTATCTAAGCACTGTTGCTTAGTCTACATCTCTTGAGCTAATACTCATCCGAATTTATCTAAACACTTCATGGACGGTTATTTGAAGCTCTGACCACATATAAACTCCTTAGTGATGCTATAGACCCGCCTGCTTTCGCATTTTTTTGCTGTTTCGTTAGTCCTTGAGGAAAGCATGCTGACGTGTACGCCTTTAACATGCCTCACACTAGCGCTGCACTTCTTTCTATGGGGTTTCAACATCCGGTCCCTCGAACTTCACATGTTGCTGACTCCAAACTCTATTACGACAGATTCAAGTTTTTGTGCGCAGGTAAGACGTTTGACGACTTGAGTCTTGGCAGCAGGGGGAAAAATCCGTACCTAGCTTGGTTCTCAGTACAATCTACAAAAGAATGCTCACCAGTTCTGCCTCCGAAGCCTCTGCTATTAAAAACAAGTGCACCAATATCTCTGAGTCCACCAAATCACTACTCACGAAGTGAGTCGTTAACTGCAAGATTATTTCCTTTATACATAGCCTCATCAACTGTAGGCAGGTTGTTAGGAATCATTTCTTCCTAAGTGTAGAACGCTGATATCTACTGCTGATAATGTAACTTCTGTTGAAGTCCAACAACTTTTGCGTCATTTATTTCCGGCAATTTACGATTAAAGTGCTATTCGCTTCATGGGTCACTGAGCGGTATTCTAAGACCGCCATTCAAACACGAAAATGAAACGATTCCATCAACTGTCCTATCCCGCATAGAATACATCATTGCCCTCCCGATGTGTGCGTACATACGTACTCGTACACATTTCAAAAACAAACGTTTTTTTTTTTTAGTACGCATACAATCCCACATGCTGCTCCGCATCCTGACTTGACGAAATGTATTTTTCGAAACGACTATCGATTTTATTTGTTCGCTGAAAAGAATCGAAATCACTTACTCCTCCACTTTGCACAATTCCCATTATTGTCGTCAATCTCAAGGAGCAGCAAAAGTCCTGGGAAGAGAATGAAGTCGAAGGAAAAAAATTGTTATTTTAGCAAATCTTCTGGCAGGTCTCATATCCCGCGCGTTGTGCGGAATTGTTGTTTGTCACATATGCCAGTTCCAATGTGATGACAACGTGCCAATAGCTGGCACAGGCTCCTACGCTGCCGAGGGATCCCTCTCTACGTAAATTCGTATCTCCATCTGTCTATCTGCTTATTTATCTATCGGAGGAGGCATTGGTCGTAGGTGCTTTGCATACATGGCATCGCTCATAAAATGGAACTGCTCTCTAGGGTGGCATTTGCACGGCACCTCTTCCTTTTCGATGTTGTAGTCGTAGTCCTTGAATTCGTTCTCGTTGTCGTTGAAATCGGAAAAGAAAACCTAAATGCGGAAGGAATAGATAAATGGATAGATACGTACGAATTGAGTTTCGACAGCCATAACTTGAGAATTGAAAGATTTTTATTTTTTTATATTTGTTGTTGTTCCTTTTTTTTATATCCTTTCGTTTTTGTGCTCAAGTTTAGGTAATTCTCGAGTCGTATTTTCAATGCGGTTGGGCTCCTGAAAATAGAAAAAAATGTGGTTTGAAGGGAAAACAACGTCTCGGAGCGGAGCGAAAATGAAATGGAAGGGTACTTTGGAAAACAATTTTTTCCTTCGCAAACAGATGTCATGAACTATGACCGAGTAGTGGTAGTAAATTTAAATTGTTTACCCTTGAGAATGTATCGCTGAGCTGATGCTGTCGGAATAGGAAATAAAAATGGAATAGTGTGGCATGTGCTGGATTTGATCGGAGTCAGGTGTTGATGGAGAAGTGATTATGAGGTTCTCAGCTTTATAGTGATCCTTACTTGTAAGGATTTCGATTGAGAAATGCAACGAATACATTTTCTTCCTCGGTCGTATGGCTTATACGTACCTTATCTTTTTGTTTCCTTATTTTGTATTTGATTGCTTAGAACTTTATTGATTTCAATTACTGTTAGTATTGAGAAGAATACTAGTAATGCAAACGTTTAAATTAATGGAGTAGTTCAAGGGAAATGAATTTTATGTGTAAAGGATGCCAGGAATACGCCTACGTACTAAACCACACCCTGCACACTTCAACCACTCTCCCCGCGGGACTACCGTTAGGTATTACTTCGCGGGGCTGGTTAGCTATTTATACTCTTCTTTCCCTGTCTTCCGCTCCTTGTTCCAAAAGTGTTGCCGGTTGGACTTGGTTGCTCTTTCTGACTCTTTCCAGCCGCCTAAGTTCCTGCACGATTATCGCTGCAACTTGTTTCACCGCGTCCCATATTGCATTCGATGCTATCATATGGTGCACAATGTTTTCGGGGGTTGGTATTTCTCCAATTTTTTCCTCCAGTTCTCTGTGCTCTATATGAAAACGTGGGCACTGAAAAAATACGTGCTGAGCGTCTTCTGAGGCCTCTCCGCAATTTGGACAGTTGGGAGATTCATCGAGCCCAAACCTGTTGAGATACGCTCGAAAGCAGCATGCCCGATAGAAATCTACCTCTCCGTGTTTCCGGTCCATCCATTTTTGGATATCCGGTATAAGTCGATGGGTCCATCTTCCCTTTGAGGACTGGTTCCATCGCTCCTGCCATGCTCTAATGCTTCGCTGTCTTTCTTCCAGCTTGATATTTTTGACGGACGCTTGAGGTTCCTGAAATTTGGCGTCGTAGGTCCTTTGTAGCTCGATAGCCAATACATCCGCTGGTAGCATTCCCGCGACGACACATACTGCCTCGTCTGACACCGTACGGAAGGCATAGCATACTCTCAGCGCACATAGTCTGTTGACAGAGTTTATCCTTCTTGCGTAGGTCTTTTTCGTCATAGCTTTGGCCCATATGGGTGCCGCATACATAAGGATGGACTGCACCACCCTAGATAGAATAAGTCTCCTTTGTTGCCTAGGTCCTCCTATATTTATCATTATTCTTGATAAGGCACCGCTCACCCGAGCCGCTTTGTCACACGTTCTTTCAAGGTGCTCCTTGTAAGTGAGCCTCGCGTAGATCATCACACCTAGGTATTTGATAACCGATTTTGATGTCGTATTATGATCTCCTACTCTGATGGTGATTTCCTCTCTTTTCTTGCGGCTGCTTACCAATACTGCCTCTGTTTTATGTTCGGCGAGCTCTAACCCGACTGCTGCCATCCACCGTTTGACTTTTCGGATACATTCATTTGCAATATCCTCTATTTCCTCTAGATGTTTTGCAACCACGACAATTGCAATATCATCGGCGAAGCCTATGATTTTTCCCTCATTTGGGATTCCAAGCCTTAGAACCCCATCATACATAATGTTCCAAAGGATAGGGCCTAATACCGATCCTTGTGGAACTCCGCCAGATATGTGGTACTGCTTTACTCCATCGTCGGTATCGTAGAGCAGAAACCGTTTCTCGAAGTAGCTCAGTATTATTTTAATTAAGAACCATGGCACCATCATTGACCTAAGCGATTGCACTATGAGTCCCCAATTCGCAGAATTGAATGCGTTTTTGACGTCCAACGTTATTACGGCACCGCCTCTCAATCTCCTGCCCTGAATAGCTTCTTCCAAGGTTGTAGTTACCCTTCTTATTGCGTTTACTGTAGAACGAGCTTTCCTAAAACCGTACTGTTGGTTGGAGAGTCCCCCGGCTTCATCAATTGCCACTTCTAATCGGTTGCATATGATTCGCTCCAGTATTTTACCCATTGTGTCTAACAGGGATATGGGACGGTATGACGAGGGCTCGTCTGGTGGTTTTTTCCCTTTAGACAGCAGCACTAGACGTTGCTTTTTTAATTGGTCTGGAAAAACTCCTTCTGTTAGACACTTGTTGTGGAGTTCCACAAATGGTTGCGTATTTGTTTTAATGGCTAATTTAAGGGCCTTGTTCGGTATGCCATCCAATCCAGGTGACTTGGTATCCTCGAATCGGCTGCATACATCCAGGAGTTCCCTTTGCGTGACAGTTGGGATGTCCTGTACTTCCGGAGGTGGCTCTATACGCTCTGCTGGTATTTGAGGTGGAAACAACCCCGATACAATTTTCTGCATAAGGAGAGGGCATGAGGGGGGGGGTGCCCTAGTGCCTTTGAGTTTTGCCATTACTGTTCTATAGGCGATGCACCAAGGATTTACATCTGCTTGCTCGCAGAGTTCCTTAAAGCTATTGCTCTTACTTCTGCGGATGGCTAGTTTTAGCTCTCTTCACCTATCTTTGAATTGCACCCGTAGGTCCTGATGTGTGGTCAAACCTCTGCATCGCTGGAATAGTCTTCTGGCTCTATGGCACTTGCTGCGTAGCTCTGCTATCTCTTTGTTCCACCAGTATACTGGTGGCCGGCGATTTGTTGACGTTTTCCGGGCCATGGATGCGTCGCAAGCCCTAGTTACTTGTTTGGTAACCTCAACGTCCATAGCGTTTGCTGTTCCTGGGGTTATTGTTGACTCTGCAAAAATCAGGGCAAAAGTGTCTTTGTCCATGGTGCTTATTTTCCACCCCATTCGTTGTGCCTTCTTTGGGCGTTCCTGGGTTGGTCTGCTAGGTTGTACTTCAAACAGGATGGCAAGGTGGTCGCTGTGACCACCAACAGGGTTTGTAGAAAGATCTTTGCTTCTATGTTCTTGGGAAATCTTGTTTCTTGAACACATTACCTCTTTGTACATTACAGGTGTGGTGAGAGGAATTCCCACTGCTGCAATGAACGTTTTACTATGAGTTCCTCCCATGCATCTCTGTGCTCAAAATGAAGCCAGAAAATCGCCACATAGGAGTAGTGCTTGGACAGCGGATCAATATCAGCGAACGGCCCAGAGTTAGAAGAGCGAAGGCCCATCCCAGCAGCATGCCGGGCCATCGGAAGGGGGCACACGCCACTGCGTGCTCTATACAGCTTTTGAGTGACGACTTCGAGTTCTTTCTAATGACTGTGTGGAATAGAGCAGTGAGAGGTGGATTAAGCTATACACATTCCCTTATGGTCGGCTTCTCTGGGGCTGAAGTTTATTCTAGGAAGGCCCGGATCAAACAATCCGCATCCATGGGTATACTATCTATTGTCCTTCAGGCAGAGATCTTTCCGATCACACCGGATGTGCACATCCTCTTTAGAAAAAGAGTTAAGGGTGAAACCCTATACATCTGCTCAGATAGTCAAACTACTCGCAAAGCCTGCTCAGTTGTAGTGATTACCTCTAAGATCGTGAAGACTGTTAGGGTGATTTAACTCGGTGATGCTGGTTTAAGTCTCTGGCCAAGAAGGTATCCAGGGAAAAGAAAGAGCTGATGCTCTTGCCAGAAAAGGCTCAAGGCCCACCTTTACTGGCCCAGAACCTTCTGCAGATAGATGCTTGTCGGTTTAGAAGCATGAAATGACTTACCTGTTACGTCTTCACTACTAAGGATACTGTCACGAACTGAGCTCATAGTGGCATATGAAAAGGCTGCTAGCCGTAATGAAAGAGGACACTCTTAAATATCTGCTCGGACTGAACAGGTATGACTTGAGAACTTTAGTAGGCCTCGTTCAGGTCTATGTGAGTGCTGTCTGTAGGCAGACGAAACGGCCTTACATTTTATTCGCAAATGCTCAACTTTCATGCTCATTAGGGTGCCCTTTTTGGGAAAGCACTTCCTCCGATCTACGAATGGCGATTTGTACAGATGGAGAGATCCCCCTTGTGGGTTTGGGGGACAGAATATACCCACGATAGGCATGCCTGTCGTAAAAGGTGACTAAAATACCAACCCGCCGTCTTTCTTACGGTAACAAAAAACCACGCAATGAACAAAACTAACGGTATTGATATCCCAGGTGGCAGTCCAGTTCAACTGGAAAATCCACCCTCGCCAGAGGCATGCTCCACGGATTCTGGGGAGAGCTATTTATTGCATCAGAATTTAATCAACCCATTTAGGAAGAGCTCAAAGCTACAAAGATCTCCGCCTCGAAAGACTTCTCCTAAAGTGCAAAATAAAAGTCTCGCGAATCCGGACGTGTTAATTCAGAAAACGCAAGATTTGGAACAGAGTACTCTGGAAAAGGAAAACGTCGTGCTCCGAAAGAGGCTCGATGAAATGGAGCTGTTGTATCGATAGCTCAAAAGCAAAATTGAGAAACTTGAATCAGAGAATAAAGTATCTTTGCTTCAAAACGAGTCTTCAAAAACGCAGACGGTTATTCATAGTGAGTCTTCTCCGGGTAGCAATCACTACAGTACGGACGAAGAAGAACTCGCGTGCAAAACGGATTGGACACTTAAACGAAGACCATCTAAAAAACGTAAGGCCGGTTCATCGCCAGGGGTTGTTCCGCAACCCGAACCTAATTGCAAAGCGCAGCCAAAAGCAGAAAAGCAAATTGAAAGCAAACGCGCCCCTCCACCAATAAATATTACAGGCGTTGTAGACTACAATTCTTTGAGGAAAATTTTAAAAACGACGATCGCTACTGAATTCAAAGGAACTTCCTTGCGAAACGATGAATTGAAAATCAAGATTAATGACGCTGAGGGCTATCGGGCTGTATCTCAAAAGCTTAACAACGAAAAAATTCAATGGCGTGATGTGATGATATACTCAGTCTAGAGCACTTCCTCTAGTCCAGCTGCTACAGCAAACCGGAGTATCTTCAGTGGATCCAGCGAAGGTAAATCCGTTTCTGATAGGAGGTAGGCACCAAGGTGATTCCTTCTTTTGTGGATCAGTGCTTCGCATTCCATAAGAAGGTGCGCTGGTATTTCTGCGAAGTCCCTGCAGAATCTGCAGTGTCCGTCTCCCTCTATTCCCAGTTTCCTAAGGTAGTCCTTAAGTCTGCAGTGACCTGTTAACATGCCCGCCAAAATGCGAAGTCGATTCGTACTAACTCTTAGGCAGGCTTTGCTTCTTCTCTGGTTGTATTTCTTCAGAAGTTCCTTTGCCTGTCTTATTTGGGGGATATCGTCCCAATGTTTGGCCCATTTGTTCTCTTCTTCTTTCCTTGAGTCTTCCCTTATTTTGTGGGGTCCTATCCCACAGAAGGGTTCTGGTCCAAGGAACGGCGTGTCAGATCCGTTTCTAGCTAGTTCATCAGCTGCTTCGTTCCCCTCTACTCCTACATGTCCTGGTACCCAGAAGAGAGTTACTTTGTTTGTTTCTCCCAGTTTGTTGATCCTGGTGAGACATTCCCATACCAGTTTGGATCTGATCTCATGCGAGGTCAGTGCTTTAATAGCGGCTTGGCTGTCTGATAATATCGCGATGTCCTATCCGCGATATTTCCTGCCTAAGGAAAGCCAGGAAAAGATATATAATATTCGTACAATCATGAGTATGGTCGTTAAAATCGAGCCACTACGTGTCAACACGAAGACAATCCCTCAATGCAAGCGATGCCAAGAGTTTAATCATACACAGGCGTAATGTCGGTAAGAGGTCGCAAAGGAATTAAAGATGCGACGGAGAAAAACTACAACGCCGACTGTACGGGGAATGAAATCAGTCGATCGGGCTCCTAAGTCGGTAGAACGTATTGCTCAGCAGACTGAGCAGGTTTGTAAGCCAGTTGTACAGACTCATGAGCCGACTAAAAGGACACTCGAACCAGCAGTGCAGACTCTTTAACCAGTCAATCAGCCTTCTAAGTCGAGTAAACGTACGTCAAAGTCGTCCACTAAAAAGGCTGAACGAAAAATAACGTCGGATAAGCCAGCGAATCCAAGTTCTCTGACGTATTCTCAGGCTGCAGTCAAAGCAACCAAACGGAACGACGGGCCACCGTCTAATCCGTTGAACGAAATTTTTAACTGCATCTACGCTAAGTCCGAGGAACAATGTGAAATTAACAAACGGATTCTCGAACGTCTCAGTAACGTCGAAAGCTTTTGTATGGCTAATCTTATATCTAAATCTAAGTAGATATGGACACTTTACTTAAAATTGCAACATGGAATGCAAACGGACTCTTACAAAAATTTAACGAATTAAAAATTTTCCTAATAAGAGAAAATATCGACATATGTTTGATCTCCGAAACCCATCTAACAAAAGAATCGCTAATAAAGATAAGAGGCTACGCTGGTTATCACGCGAATCATCCTTCTGATAGAGCGCGGGGCGGTTCGTCCTTATTCATTAAAACTAACATCGAACATTCGGTCGATATAAGCATAGAGTTGAAACAACTTCAGTTGTGCGCAGTAAGGGTTAAAAACAAACATCTGAGCTACAATATACTCGTAGCATCTGTTTACTGTCCGCCGCGATGCTCATTAGAAAAAGACGACTACGTTCGTGTCTTCAATATCCTTGGTTCAAATTTCCTTATTGGTGGAGATTTCAACGCGAAGCACACCTTCTGGGGTACAAGATGCACATCTTCTAAAGGAAAAATTCTCTGCGAAGTGGCAAATGAATTCGGTTGTTGTTTTTATTCGACAGGAAAACCGACCTATTGGCCAAGCGACTCAGGAAAAATTCCCGATCTTATCTATTTTTTCGTTACAAAAGGCATTAACGAGAAGTTTATTACAGTCGAAGAAAGTTTTGATCTCTCTTCTGACCACTCTCCGCTAATTTTATTACTTGGAGAAGCGCTGATCAAGAAAAAATGGACCTCCAAGACTTACTAGCAATAGAACAAACTGGGAGGGCTTTAGACATGATTGCGAAACAAATATGGGCTTAAATGTATCACTTAAAATACCTTGTGAACTAGAGGACGAAGTTGATCGTTTCATGAAAGCTATCCAAAGAGCGGCATGGAGAAACACTCCTTCAAAAAGGTATAAGATCAACCGCAATGAAAATTATCCCAGAGAAATAATTGAACTAGTGAGGGAGAAACGAAAAGTTCGAAAGAAATGGCAAATCCCTAGTGCGCCGCAGCATAAAACGGTCCTTAACCGACTATGCAATCGCCTCAGAGATAGTATTCGGGAATTTAAAAGCAAAAAGATAGCGACCTACCTTGAAAATCTCTCCGGTGAAAGAGAATCGAATTATTCGCTATGGAAAGCACTAAAAGGCATCCGGAAACCTCAAATGCAAGCGGCACCAATTCGGGAAAACAATGGAAACTGGACAAAAAAAAGGCAGAACTTTTTGCTTTGCACTTAGAAGAAACGTTTAAGCCGTTTGATGGCCCCTTGCTAACGCCCGACTCCCCAGTCACGGCATCTGACAACTTCAAAGTAAAAAAAGTTGCATTGACTGAACTGAGGGAAGTTATTAAAAATTTAAAGACGAAAAAAGATCCGGGTTACAACTTGATAACGGCGCAGGTGATCAAGGAATTGCCGAATAAGGCTCTTATCAAACTGCTATATTTGATCAACACTTCGTTCAGATTGCTTTATGTTCCGATACAATGGAAACCCGCCGAGATTATAATGGTCCCGAAACCAGGCAAACCTCTGTATGAGAAGAAATCATATCGGCCTATTTCCCAATTGGCGTTTATCTAAAAAATATTCGAAAAACTACTTTCAGAACGTCTACAACCAGTAATCGACGAAAGACGTCTCATTCCTGACCATCAGTTTGGATTTAGAATCAAACATTCTACAATCGACCAAGTCCACAAAATAACTGACGTGATTGAGAAAGGTCTCGAAGAAAAAAAAGATTTGTTGTGGTATATTTCTTGACGTCTCACAAGCTTTCGATAAGGTTTGGCACGAAGGCTTGGAGTATAAATTGCAACTACTACTGCCACGGCAACTCTTTCTAATCTTGCGATCATACCTCACTGAAAGACTCTTTCGTGTTAAGCACGAAAATGAGTACTCTGACTTCAAGCAGATTGCAGCCGGAGTCCCGCAAGGAAGTGTCCTTGGCCTACTTCTATATGTACTCTATACGCGTGATATCCCGCAAGAAAGAAATTGTGTCGTCGCCACGTTTGCGGACGATACGGCAATATTGACAACGGGCGATACTATTGAAGCAGCAACTGGAAAGCTGCAACATGCTATTAATAAAGTCCACGCTTGGATGAGTTCTTGGCGTATTGTGCTGAACGAAAGCAAATCTACTCACGTCAACTTTACCTACAAGAAAGATAGACAGGATTGATTGCCTGTATATCTAAACTCGGCTCAAATATCGTACGCGAACGAAGCAAAATGTCTAGGAATGACTCTAGATGTTAAGCTTAAATGGAAATCGCACGTAAAAAAGAAACGCGAAGAGCTCGAAAACAAATACCGGCAAATATACTGGCTACTCGGAAAGCGTTTAAAGTTGAGCCTACATGACAAACTGCTTGTTTATAGGCAAGTGCTAAACCCAGTGTGGACGTATGGTATACACTATGGGGTTGTACCAAGAAAAGCAATAGAAACATTATACAAACTTTTGAAAATAAAGTTCTTAGAACGATCGTTAGCGCACGTAACGTTAGTGTACGTAACGAAGATATTCATCAAGATCTGGGAATTCCCAGCGTCATCGAAGAGATAAAAAAATTTGCGGGTAAACACAAAGATCGTGTTCAAGGCCACTGTTATCGTACCGTCATTCAACTGCTTAACGCAAATAATTCAATTCCTCGTCTGCAAAGGAAAAAATATTTTTACCTCGTGCCATAGAATATGCCAGTCGCGAAAAGGGAGGAATTTTCATTGGAATTTAACCTGTCTAAAGTGCTACATTTCGAAAATAAAACTACTGGAACTAGTTGGAGTATTAATTCTAAAGAGAGAGGTTTTTTCATACATACATTTTCAATGGCCCGTTAATCCTTCATGAGGGTCGCGGGGGGAGGATGCTCAGGCGGACTCTCCATCCTTCTCGATCCTCCGCCATTGACTCCAACTCATCAGGAGGAATCCCTAAGCGGCTCCAGGAGAGATGTCGGACTTGGTCCAATCATCTGTTTCTAGGCCTTCCGCGGAGTCGCCTACCTGATGGCACGGCAACCATGGCGCGTCCTGGAAGCCGGTCTGGGGTCATACGCACTACGTGACCAAACCATTGAAGCATAGATCGTTCTGTTCGGAGAAGTAGCTGCTCAACATTGAGCGCCTCGCGTACTCTGGTGTTGTGCACTCGATCCCTACGAGTTATTCCAGCAACACCGCAAAGGAACCTCATTTCGGCAGCTTGTATCCGCGATCTTATTCTTTCCGTCACTACCCAAATTTCATGACCATAGGTGAGAGTTGGAACATACAGCGAGTTAAAAACCGATAGCTTGGCTTGAACACTAAGTTCAGCCTTCCATAACAGATTGGCCAAGCTCTCTCAAAATTGATCCAGCCTGACCAATTCTACAGGATAACTCGGCATTGCTCCTCCCATCACTCGTGAATAAGATCCCGATGTACTTAAACTTATCCACCTGCTTCAGTGGGAGTCCACTAACATGCAGAGTGCACTGAATGGTTTTTTTGGATACGACCATTACTTCCGATTTGTTGACGTTGATCTTCATTCCAGCATCATCACAAACGGCTACAAACCTTTCGAGTGCGCGCTGAAGTTCGGTTTGAGAGGACCCAAGGATGACCAAATCATCCGCAAAGAGCAGATGACTAATCCTAAGGTCTCCCACTTTGAAACATTCCCTGCCACGGCTGCGCTACAGCATCCAATCCATATATACAATGAAGAGGAGAGGTGACAAAATGCACCCCTGGCGGAGTCCAACGCCCACAGTGAAAGGTATTGATTTAACACCGTTTATCCGAACACAGCTTCTACAGTTTGTATATGAAGACTGAATCGCCCTTAACAGGGAACCAGCAATCCCATGCTCCTGCAGAACACTCCAGAGTTTGCCTCGAGGAACCCTATCATATGCTTTTTCCAAGTTCGCAAAACAAGTGTAGACAGGTTTAGCGTACTCCCAGGCCTTTTCAAGAACCGTTCTGAGAGTGAATAACTGGTCGGTTTCGCCTTTACCGGGACGAAACCGTACTGCTCATCCCCCAAACTGTTCTCAACCACAGCTCTGGAACGCGTTTCTAGCACCTTAGCGAATACTTTTCCAGGGACTCTTAAAAGGGATATACCCCTATAGTTGGCGCAATCTCTTTTGTCCCCTTTTTTTAAAAAAAGAGGAACTATTACCCCCATTTGCCAATCACCAGGTATTTTACAGCATTCCCAGGCCACTTTAGTGACACGCGAGAGCCATTGCACTCCCTCCTTACCTAAAGCCTTGAGTATGTCTGGCCGAATTTCATCCACACCAGCATATTTGCCAACTTTTAGCGCTTTGATCGCCAAAGTTACTTCCTCTACCGTAGGACTACTTTCTGCCCTACTCTCGACCATAGCTCTGTCATCTTCAGTGCCCTGTTCGGGATTGAGCAATTCTAAAAAGTGCTCGCCCCATCTGCGTAAGATGTCCTCCTCATTGGAAAGAAGTGTACCGTCCTTGGATTTGACTCCCTCAGCGATATTCAACTTGTTTCCTCTGAGTCGGCGGACGGTCTGCCAGAACATCTTAGTTGCAGATCTATGGTCACGTTCCAATTTCTCTCCAAACTCCTTCCAAGACTGTTCTTTCGATGTTTTCACAGCTAATTTGCAAATTCTTCGCGCCTCAGTGTACCGATTTCGAGAATCGGAGTTCTCCAAGTGAATCCACACCTTAAAGGCTCTCTTCTTCTCTCTGATGGCTTCTTGAACTCCGGGCGTTTTAAACCAAGCAGTTTTTTTCTCACCACCAACCGCCACACCAAGCCGCTTCACTCAACAAACATCTCCCGCAAAGGCAATAACCGCTGTTGAAAACAGTTGCCTACATTTGCCTACATTTGATGGAACAGTTGGAATTTATTTAAACCTCTCATATTTGCCGCGCAAATGTCTCCCGTATCTCATCGTCCTGTAACCTCTCCCATCGCATGCGTGTAACCTTGGTTTACGCCTTGGTAGGGGAGGCACTCTCTCGCTAAGATACAATTTGCACAGCACTAAGTGATGATCAGTTGACAGTTCGGCCCCTCTCAATACGCGAACATCACAAACCATTCTCTTCAGACACGATGGTACCACAAGGAAATCGATCAGCGACTTCTGCTGAAGACTCTGACGGTACCACATGTATTTGTGAATGTCTTTGTGTGGAAAGATAGTGTTCATGATGGATAAGCCATTTTTACAACAAAAATCCAACAACCTCTTCGTTCGCGTTTTGATCAGGATCACCGTTCCTCCCAATCACACTCCCCCATGTCATAACATCTACACCCACATGAGCATTGAAGTCACCCATCAGGACAAAAGAATCCATATCTGCAACCTTTCTAAGGGCAGCACCAACTTCATCTAAGAAAGCTGCGTACTCTGACTGAAGGTTCGGTGCATACACCGGCACCAATGCCAGAGTTGATCTTTCAAGCTTGAGCTTTCTGATAGCAACTCTCCCTCCTAATGGTATCTACTCCAATACTCTGTCTGTCAACCTGGGACTTGTGAGTATCCCCACCCCCGCCCGAGCAGACATTGAGGGTGCGACTCCTGACAGGAAGAGCTTCCACCCATCTGCAAGGTTCACAGTTTTAGAACCTCTCTGCTTTGTTGAAGAGACGCCAACTATATCTAGTCGACTTTTAACAGCCTCCCCAACAAGCTCAAGATCCTTCACAGTGAGCGATGAGACGTTCCATGTGCCTATCCTAAGTCGATGCCGTTGTCGAAACTCAGAGAGTCCATCTGTGCCCCTATCGGTGCACAGCGCACTCACCCCTTGACCCCAGTAATGGTTCGCGAGACCATTGGCAGGAAGCTCGTAGCCATTTCGGGTTTGACCCGGCCGGCTGCCGAGCGGGACAGGCCGACCACCAGACGCTCGCATACTGACACCCTTCAGGAGTGGTTGCAAAGGATGCCCTGGTTTACCAGGTTTGGTAATATCCGAGGCCCGTTTCTGTCGTCTTATCATCATGGGGTGTGCGCTTTGTTAGCCGTGAGTGGATTGTATGGATGGGAATAACTATTTAAGTTACCCCATCCGCACATCCCAGTCACGTTGCCCGCACCCCACCACGAGGAGATCAGCTGCCAGGGCGGCAGTTTTTTTTCAGGTGGATAAAAATCTTACACTACCATAAGCACGCGCGGTCGGGCCTTATGGTGTCCTTAGAAGATTTTTCACCTGCTCTCGACAAAAAAAAAAAAATCGTTGGAAGCGTTTCCGCCTATAGTCGCTCCCAAGTTGTTACTGTTCACTTCGCAACGAAGTAGTTACTAAGATGCATGTAGCCAAATCACTTTTTTATTGCAATCGGTTTCCGTCGCACTGGCCACAGTGAAGGAGTGAATCCTGCTGAACTAAACCATAAGTTCATTTCCTGACAGAATCACTATGTTCCATTGACTGATTTACAGAAACTGACAAATCTTGACTATCAACCACGAAGCACTAACATTTTCTCAGGACCCCTACCCTTAAGATTTCAATCTAAAAATATTTGCAGCACAAACACATCTGATATCGGATGATATTCCTCTTAAACAGAATTGAGTTTCGAACAGCAGCTGCTCCAATATCCCATAATATAAAATATCTCAAATATTAAACATGTCAATCAATCGACTCAAATCCAAAAAACCAATTTCGTTTCATTTTTTTGAATACGTCCCTACGTGACTTTAGCTTTTGGCAAACAAGCAAATAAATGTCAAATATTTTGCAATTATAAAACTGCACAAGGTGTACGTGTTGGGTTTCTTTTTGCATCCAATCAATATTCTGCAATGTATCGTCGATAAAAATTTCGCCGCAACAAACATTAACAGCATTAACCCTTCCATACAGAGAGTGGCATTTCAAACAATGCGATTGCGTGCGCTTAAAAATTTAGCGATCCCCTCACACAACTCTCGACATCATCTGTCGAGTTCAAATTAAATTTTATTCAAAACTTTTTATCCATTGATGCGGTAATCCAACGCTTCCCCACGTGCATCCATCCGTACATTGTTCCAATTCTGGGATGGAGGAGATTTTGTCAGTTTTTTTTTTTTTAATTTTTTTTTTTTTTTTTGCACGCTCGTCCTGTCAAAAACATTTCATCTGCAGTGTCGCACACACCCACATAAGCATATGGAAACGTGTGTGCCTGACTGTGTTTTGTTTTCCAATGTGAGTGTCTATTTTGGAAAGTGTGTCAATATGTGATATTGTTTACGCGACACATATTGACACCCTTTCTTTCGACACACTATTGTGTGCGATTTTTTCTTTCGTCCTTTTTATCCCCCTGGTGTGTATTGAAGTGAATGTTTTTGAAAAATTATATGTATGTAT
The DNA here is from genome assembly GCA_945910035.1 of Brachypalpus laphriformis. Taxonomy (NCBI): domain Eukaryota; kingdom Metazoa; phylum Arthropoda; class Insecta; order Diptera; family Syrphidae; genus Brachypalpus; species Brachypalpus laphriformis. Next base: position 289,793,705 of record OX246754.1, read on the forward strand.
TTTTTTATTTAACGTTTTTGTCCCGTCTCAAGGGTGCTGGTGGATCCTCGGAGGGGGTGGTTGACAGGTTGCAAACAAAGAAGTCTTCGTTTGATGATGAGAGCCTTGTGTGATTGTTTTTCTGTTTGCTTTATATGGTAGCTCTGTTATTGTATTAAAATGTCAAAAAGGACGAAAGATAAGATGGCATCAATATCGTACGTGTCAGTGGAGGTTAAAGGGTTGTTTGATGTTTCTTTTTATCTACGGGAATAGATGTACATACACATGTTTGGTGTGACTTTGAGGAATCTATCTTTAATCTGAATGCAATTTGATACGGAAAAAGTTTGAGAAGTGGAAAACATTTCTCCGGATGAGTTCGTCGAAAATTTGAATAATTGCAGATGACCTGTATAGAATATCCGAGATCTGGGTCAACATTTTGAGTAAGACAAATTGGACTTAGTGTCAAGATAGGTGCTGATAGCAGAATAAGAAATAGAATTCAGATTCTGAGGTGTTTTTCATATATATGTGTGCTGATGGTGGAGTGTTTATCTGCGCTTTTTGACTTCTCACAGAGAGAAGGATACGTCCCGTTGGCATCCGTAACATTTTCTAGCTATCATGTTTCGATTACATATTTTATACATCTTCCAACATTCCGTACGTTAAAGCCGGAATTATGAATGTCATATAAAGCAAACCTTTTGAGACTGCGAAGTATTCTCGCCATTTTAACCAAACTACAATGACTCGATCTGCAATATCGTCATCACAATTTCCCGAATTATTTGCGATTGAGCCCAGTATTTAAATTTATTACATTTCAGAACGATAAGTCCATCTTACAGAATATGCTGGACTTAAGATAGGGCTATCGTCTACAAGAGAAAAATTCTTTCCAGTTTCATCGATGTGTCTCTTCAACAAAGAATCTTGCACGACATTGAAAAACATGGGGCTTAGACAACGCCGTCCTTCTCTCGGAACTCTATCGATACCTTTCCCGGTGTATAGAGGAAAGAGTTTTTCCTGGGCCATGGAAGCCTCAACATTTGGTACTGCTACCAAAAGAAAACAAAAGCCCAATACGTTTACTCGGCACTCTGCGAAAGATACTTGAATGAATAATATACAACAGACTGAAGAAAACAAAGAAGCACTGTCAGACCATCAGTTCGGATTTAGAAAATCGCGTTCTACCATTGATACCATAAAAGTGGTAGTTGACACAGCAGCTGAAGCGGTCCAAAGAGAAAGATGGCGAGTGGGGACAAGGAAATACTGTGCAGTAGTGACTCTGGACATCAAAAACGCCTTGGCAAATTGGTCGTTCATAAGGAGATCGCTAGCCAGAATGCATACTTCATACTACCTATTGAGGATAGTTACAAAATACTTCACCAACAGAAAGTTGCGGTACCAAACCGACGAGGGGGTAAAGTACTACAACGTTACTGCATGAGTCCCGCAAGGATCGGTACTAGGCCGCAATATCATGTACGAAGGTGTCCTGCGACTAGCATTGCCACAAGGAGTTAAGATAATCGGGTTCGCTGACGACATCGCCGTAGTCACCGTGGATAAACACATCCACGAAATAGAATCAGCAACAAACGAAGCAATCGAAAAAATGAAAGACAGGCTAGGATCAGCCGGCTTAGAATTAGTAAAACACAAAACAGAGTGTGGTCTTATAACAAGCCGAAAAGCTGCTGAATATGCAAATATTCAAGTTGAAAATCGAGACTATAAGAACCAAGGAAGTAGTTAAATCATTACGAGTAATGCTCGACAATAGGTTAAGGTTTAAAACGCACATGGAATACTCGAGCAAGAAGGCTTCACTACTGCAGGCAGCCCTTTCTCGAATACTGGCAAATATCGGTGGACTTGGACATGCTAGATGGATCCTACTATCCAGAGTGGTTCACTCGGTTTTTCTGTATGCTGCACCGGTTTGGGCAGCGGCGTTACCGACGATAGAAAAATTGATAAACTATCGTCAACAAGCAGGCTAGGCGCTATTAGAACAATCAGCGGTTTCCGAACAATATCAGGAGCTTCCTTCGCTTCATTAGAAGCTCTAATTGGCTCTAACGAGTAGGATGGGATTATATGATCCTTCGTGGTACCACAACGGACCTTTCTTGGTCTCTGTGTGTTGGCGTAAAGTGGCATTCACTTCAACCTTACCTAACCTAACCTTCCGAAAAATATCGGACGAAGTAGCCTGCGTCATAGCCAGAATGATCCCCATCGACATCTTCGTAAATGTGATGGGAAGGATCTACGAAAGGAGAACCTTGAATCATCAAGAAGCAAGTATTGTCAACAGAATAAAGGAGGAGGATCCAAGTGGGCTAACAGTACAAAAGATAGATGGACCTACAAGCTGATCCCCACCATTGAGGTCTGGACCAAGCGAGTGTATGGGAACTGCAACTACCACCTTACGCAGTTCCTATCGGGTCACGACAACTATCGCAAATATTTAGACAAATTTGGACCTCTCTGTCCACATTGTCCAGTCCAGGAGGAAGACATGTACAGAGCACGCAATATTCCATTGCAATCGCTTCACAGAATTGAGAAATAACCTGCCAAGTCCACAATTCCTTATAGACCAAATGCTGCGATCAGAAGAGAATGTGCTGGAAATTTGTACACTCATAACGAATGTGCAAAAAGAACTCCGAATAATTGAGAGAGCAAGGAGAGGAGAAGAAGCAGCAACACAAGAAGCATAGAATTAATTGTTTACCAGCACCGCGAAGTAATACCTTACGGCAGTCCCGCGGAGAGAGCTGTAGAAGTGTGCAGAGTGTAGATTAATACGTAGACGTCATCGATTATTCGGGCTTGCTAGCAGTCACTTCTAGTTTCTTTGGAAGATTACCACATCCCTCAGCTCAACCACAAAAAAAAACAAAACCTTCCCCAGATCGAAAAGTATGATGTCCATATATTTCAAGGCATCGCAATGTTTCGTCCGTTGTTTGTTCGTTTTCTGTCTCGGCGCTCGTTAGTACTTGGGGTGTATTGGCTCGTTTTTTGTATTGTTGTGCCGTTCTATCATCTGCTGATGGTACATTGTAGTTTGTGTATTTCTGGTAGTTCTCTCGTCCTTCGTTTTATCTGCTGTGTGATCACCTGATTGTGTGCAGTTGTTTGTCATCTCACGTCACGTCATTTGCAGAGGGTCAAATTTTCTTGACTTTCTGTGTACGTATCACCCGGAAACTGCTACATGGCCTTTAATGAAACTTGGCACAGTAATAGTTTATATCCTGGATCAAGATTCCTTACTTACTTACTTAGGTGGTGCTACAGTCCGGGGTGGACCTAGGCCTCAACCAACAAACCTCTCCAGCCAGCACGGTTACGAGCCAGCTGCCTCCAGTTACGCACGCCAAGTTGGTTGAGGTCCACCTCCATTTGTTTGCGCCACCTACCACGAGGTTGTCCTCTACTGCGCCGTCCATCCGGGGTGGATTCGAAGACTTTCTTGGCGGGAACGTTGGGCTTCATCCGCTCTACATGACCCAGCCATCTTAGTCGCTGTATGTGAACTCTTCTGGCTAAGTCGATGTCCTTGTGCAGGCCGTATAGTTCGGCATTGTACCTTCTCCTCCACTCACCGTCTATGCAGATGGGACCAAAGATCGCTCGAAGAACTTTTCTCTCGAATAACCAAGGGCATCGTCATCAGGTTTTGTCAAAGCCCATGCCTCCGCGCCATACAGCAGGACTGGGATGATAAGTGTCTTATAAGGAGTTACCTTAGTAGTTTGAGATAGGGCTTTACTACTCAATTGTCGTCTTAGCCCATAGAAACAACGATTGGCAAGAGTAATTCTTCGTGTGATCTCCCTACTGATGTCATTTGCGGAGTTCACCATAGAGCCTAGGTAGACAAAATCCTTTACTACCTCAAAATTATATCTGTCTATTGTGGCGTTCTGTCCAAGATGCCGGTGTTGGGTGTCCTTTTTTGTAGACAGCATATATTTTGTTTTCCTTTCATTGACTGCTAAACCCATCTTTGCTACCTCAGCATCAATACTAACAAAAGCCCCATTGACGGCTAGCTGAGTTCTTCCGATTATGTCAATGTCATCGGCGTAAGCGAGTAGTTGTACAGACTTGAAGAAGATTGTACCTCCGGTGTTGGCTTGTGGGTTTCGTAAAATTTTCTCAAGTACAATACTATGTTAAAGAGATCGCATGATAGCGCCTCGCCTAGTCTAAGACCTTTCCTGACATCGAACGGTTCGGTGACGTTCTTACCGACTTTGATGGAGCAGCGAGAGTTCTCCATCCTCATTCTGCACAAACGGACGAGCTTGGCAGGGATGCCAAGACTAGACATGGCTCTGTATAACTCGTCTCTAAACACGCTATCGTAGGCAACTTTGAAATCGATGAAGAGGTGGTGCGTGTCCATTTTATATTCATGGGTTTTCTCCAAGATCTGCCGTAGTGTGAATATTTGGTCAATGGTGGACTTTCCCGGCCTGAAACCGCACTGATAAGGACCTATCAGGTTGTTGACGATCGGTTCACATAATAGAATACAAATATTTGGCGCAACAGCTCTTTAAAGTGCCAGGGCCTAGCTTCTCGCAACCACTCATGTTGTGTGTGTTATATTTTTCACACGAATGGAAGGGACCTACAGTTTAATGCCGACTCCGAACGGCGATTTGAGAAGCATTTTCGTGACAACAATACTCTCGGATGTTTGTCAGACACTCGCGTTCACATAATAGGTTAGGCATAATAATAATAATTAGGTAATATGGCAGACAGGATCTTATATGCGATATTGAGGAGACTAATACCTCTGTAATTGGCGTAGTTCAGAGGGTCTCCTTTCTTCAGGATCGGGCAAACGATGCTAAGGCTTCATTCATCGGGCATACTTTCGTCCGACCAGATTTTACAGATGAGCTGCCTGCCTTGGAAAGCTCAGCGGCAAGGCCATCGGCTGCAGCAGCTTTGTTGGATTTAGGTTTAGATATCGCTATCCTCACTTCATTCGGATCAGGTTGACGGGATTCTTGACTGTCATCGTTGAATCACTCTTGAATGGCTCATTCTGCCTGACAGCGGAATATTGGTCATCATCGCCGTTTAACAGTCTGCAGAAGTGTCCCTTCCATATTCTCAGCATCGACTGCGATTCTACCACTATATTGCCATTTTCGTCCCTGCAGGCTTCTGTTCTGGCTTTGAAACCCTGGCATGTTCTTTTTACCTTTTGGTAAAATTTTCCAACATTATTCCTGCAATAAAGTCTCTCAATCTCCTCAATCGAGCGCTTCTCATGCTCTTTTTTCTTCTTTCTGAGAAGTTGATCAAATCTTCGCACTTCGGCAGATCCTGGAGAAAACCCAAGAATTCCAAATCGATACTCACCACCTCTTTATCGATTTCAAGGCCGCCTATGACAGCATCTATAGAGAGGAGCTTTATAGAGCCATGTCTAGTTTTGACATCCCTGCCAAACTTGTCCGCCTGTGCAGGCTGACGATGGAGAACGCTCGCTGCTCCATCAAGGTCGGTAATGACCTCACCGAGACCTTTGATGTCAAAAAAGGCTTTAGACAAGGTGACGCGCTGTCATGTGACTTCTTCAATATTGTACTTGAACGGATTGTGCGGAACTCACAAGCCAACACCGGAGGCACAATCTATTACAAGTCTGTACAACTGCTTGCATACGCCGACGATATAGACATTATCGGAAGATCTCAGCGGGCTGTCACCGGTGCTTTTGCAAGCATTGAGGCGGAAGCGGCCAAAATGGGTTTGGCGATAAACGAGGGCAAAACCAAGTATATGCTGTCAACTAGAAGGGAAAACCAACATCGACGAATTGGACAAAACGTCACCGTGGGCAGCTATAACTTCGAGGTAGTAAGGGACTTTGTCTACCTTGGCTCTGCTATAAATTCAGCAAACAAAATCAGCGCAGAAATCAAGCGAAGAATAACTCTTGCCAATCGCTGTTTTTTTGGGCTTATAAGGCAATTCAACAGTAAAGCCCTCTCTCGAACAACTAAGGAGACTCTATATAAGACCTTGATCATCCCAGTCCTGCTTTACGGCGCTGAAACATGGACTTTATTAAAAGAGGATGAAGATATCCTTGGTCGCTTCGAGAGAAAAATTCTTCGTAAGATTTTCGGTCCCGTTTGCGTTGACGGGTTTTGGAGGAGAAGATTCAATTACGAACTATACGAGCTGTACAGCGACATCGACCTAGTCAAAAAACTGCGTATTGGACGTCTGAGATAGCTAGGACATGTAGAGCGAATGGACACCAACGCTCCGGCCCGCAGAGTCTTCGAATCTAACCCCGAGGGACGACGCAGTAGAGGGAATTATCGCCGTAGGTGGCGCGCACAAGTTCAAGGGGACCTCGACCAACTTGGAGTGCGCAACTGGAGGCAATTAGCTAAAGACCGAGCTAAATGGAGAGGCTTGTTGGTTGAGGCCCAGGATCACCCCGAACTGTAGCGCCACCTAAGTAAGTAAGTGAGAAGTCGATGTTCCTCTTTTCTCCTGCTCACGTAGAGTTCGTAAGCAGCTCTAGTCCTTCTATGCAGCGCCGCTTTGTGCGCCTCTTGTTTTGCTGCATGTGCTTGCCGGCATTCCTCATCAAACCAGGGGTTTCGTTGTGGTGGGCGAGAGAAACCCAGTTCATCAGAGGCGGCATCTCTGATGGCTTGTTGGCAACGCTGCCACTGGTCTTCCGCATTTGCTGCTGGCGGGATACGACTTAGATTAAGATTAGATCGATCGGCAAAGGTTCTGGCGGTCTCTTGCGATTGTAGCTTTTCGACGTCAAATTTGCTCATAGTATTTCGTTGATTTCGCTCCGTTGTGGATATCCGCATCCGTACCTTGGTTACAACAAGGTAGTGATCCGAGTCCATGTTGGTTCCTCGGAAAGTCCGGACACCTAGAATACTGGAAGAGTGCCTTGCGTCGATCGCAATGTGATCGATTTGGTTGACAGTTTTTGATTCAATTGAGAGCCATGTTCCCTTGTGAATATCAAGACGTGGGAACCGCGTACTAGCTACGACAAAGTTTCGTCCCGCCGCAAAGTCGACTAGCCTGAGTCCGTTGTCGGATGTGATGTCGTGCAGGCTGTGCTTTCTGACCACACTATTAAAGACGTCCTCTCTTCCTAGCTTGTCATCTAAGACAATTTTAACGTCGTGGCTAGGGCATTACTCATACGTCTTGTCCAAGAGCTGGTAGGAGTCATCCTTGGTCGCGTCGTCCTTCTCCTCGTGATTGGCAAATTTAGCCTTGATACGGATAGTCATGAGGCGCTCGTTCACATGCCGGAAACTCAAGACTTCTTGCCTAAGTCTGCCTCCAATGACAAATCCGCACCCGGATAGACGCTGTCCTTGTTGTCTGTAGAAATCGCCGTAGTAGATGTCGCAGTTTTTTAATCTCCTTTTGCCGGCCCATACCATCGCACTTCTTGGATGTCGGTAATGTCTGCTTTGAACCACTCTAGGGCCTCCGTAAGTTGTTCGGCTGCACGTGGTTTGTAGAGGGACCTAACATTCCACGTGCAGACACGAAGATCGTTATCCTTTTTACGTTTGCTTGGGTCGTTGACAGTAAAATCAAGATTAGGGATTCCTTTTATTCTGCCAAATGAAAGCATTCTTTGCAATATAGTCAAATCTATCTGCATAAATAATGAAACTGTAAATGTAAAACTACACAAGCATCACGCAAGGGCTATTGCACGGAATTAAACGGGGTTATCGGAATTGTATATTTTATCGTGATTCGCCATACAGAAGCTGAGATCTAATCAAACATATCTTCAGAATTTAATTAAATTTTTCTTGACCATGATCTCAAATCTACACGCGATAAGAATTTTATTTTGTATTCTCCTTTCGTTATCTCTTCGGCATCTGTAAGAGCAGAGCCGACTGGCTGACGGAAAGTAAACGGTACTCTTCGTATTTTCTTATTCTTCGGTTTGTTTTCTGTTATTTGTACCTGCTTGATGGGTTTTGTCCGGGCTTATGTGTACTCTGGTGGGGATTCCCATTTTTGAAGTTATAATTGAGTTTACACATTTTCAGTATTTTATTCAGTTGGCAATTATTTTTCAAAAATTAGTAAATAAGCGTCAACCTAAATGCAGGCGAAGCGGGGCGAGCAAGGGTCAGCTAGTTCACTTATAAGACTCCTAAATCCGACTGAAAGCAGACAACTAAAAGCACTATCGCAGCTATAGTGTGCCTAATCCGTCACTAAAATTCTACGAAAAGCATTCATCTATTAGCATTCTCTGAACGAAAAAATGTAGCGCGTAATTCACAAATGCACGCAATCGGAAAAATTCGTTTAATTCGGAGTTACAGTCATATTCTTACTATCGACAGCATGCGTGATGGAATTCGCTGATTTATCACTCGAATACTATTCAGAACGTACATTACCCAAAACTGATGCTGATTTCGAGTTTGAACGCTAATTTCCTTTGACGTCCACTGCATCCCGGTATCCTTGCATGCAGTGCATGTCAACCACAGTGGTTCCATTTCCGACAGCCGTTGATTAAGAACCTACGAATGGGACCATCGCCGACAAGGATCACAAGGACGGACATAAATTTAAGTGGCAATTTATACACGTTCCCGCACGGGCTGTGTGTGCGTCAATATTTTATCATTTCATGTGCAATTTGTTCAAAGCGGCAAAAATGCGCCTCTGCTGCCCATGCTGCCCGTGTCCGTGGTCCTCGACTAGCTCCCAAAATTACTTAAGTATTCAAAACGGCCCCTAAGTGCATTTCAATAAATCTCTGTATTTTCCCAAAATTCGAGAGGTTCCTTTTTGTGTGTGCTTGCGGGAGTAGAGTGTGTTCGTAGGAACCATCTGCACCATGTCATCGTAGCTCTAGCCACACTCTCATACACTGCGGCGGAGAAGAACCGAAAAAAAGAAATGTTCATCTTCAATGGCACAAGTGCAAATATTGAAAGGATGGCGAAAAACTAAGGCAACAAGGACGACTACGGCGAAAAGATTCCTAGAACATTCCACAGAGGTCCAATAAGGAGTGACTTCCGCGCAAATATTTATTATCCTATCCCAACCATTTATTCTGCGTTCTTTTCCTCGGTGAAGTCTACTTGCTTTCCTTTTGTCGGATCGTTTTGGTAGAAAAAAAAAAATGATTTTTATCTCCTTGCCACGACCGAGATGTTGAATCTTTGGTAGGCATGTGGGAAAACGAAATTCCTTTCTTCCTAATCTAGAATTCCTGGTACTAATGTACGAGCATAAGGCGAGTCTACATCAATGTGGAATATGAAATGAGAAGGCGATGGTTGAGTAGCGCGCACCAGGAGCAAGGCAAACATGTGTTGAGTGTGCTGTGCTCACTTGAAGAATCTTGATTTTTTTCCGACCTATTTTGAAAGGCAAGGTACTTGAAGGAGCAGCGGTACTTGAAGGAACATTATGGCCACGCCGGGAAGATGTATGTTTGCTGCATTATTTATCGGCACGGGTGGACTTACTTCAGATCATAGAGAAATGCACCCAAGTGAGTAGTTTCCGAGTTTTGAGTTGCAAATGGAGTTTCTTCTTCTGACGCGTTGTAATAATCTGGTGTAGGTACAAGTGGATGGAACAAAAATTGTTCGTTAGCAGGCACTGCACGTCGTAGTAATTTGTGTGAAGGTTGCTAAAGTCGCTTTTTCACTGACTCAGTGGTCCCTATCTCAATCACACTTTGATGGGAAATAAATAGAAGCACAACTTTTGTTCTGTGCAGATCCCAGTCTTTCATAACCATGTTACTCACGCAGAGTGCGCTCTTTTTTTTTGTTGCCAAATGGAAGGCACCTACTTTCATATCAAAAGTCTAAGACTGAAAATTATATCAAACTGAGTATAAGTTGATGAGCTTCGATACCTAAAATGTACCTAAATGCGAGGTGGGTTCGAAAAGTATCGGATTTTTCCTCTTTTTTTTTTTGGTTGCGCCAAGGGATGTGGTAATTTTCGAAAGATACTAGTCCGGGCTACTAGCATGCACGATTCGCAAGCCCAAATAATCGATGCCAGGAATGCGCCTACGTACTAGTCTACACCCTGCACACATCTACCACTCTCCCCGCGGGACTGCCGTAAGGTATTACTTTGCGGGGCTGGTTTGCAATTAATGCTATGCTTCTTGTGTTGCTGCTTCAGCTCTCCTTGCTCTCTCAATTATTCGGAGCTCTTTTGGACATTCGTTATAAGGATACAAATTTGCAGCTAATTCTCCTCTGACCGCAGCATTTGGTCTATAAGTAATAGTGGACTTGGCAGGTTATTTCTCCATTCCGTAAAGCGATTGCAATGGAATATTGCATGCTCTGTATCTTTCTCCTGGTCTGGACAATGTGGACAGAGGAGTGAGTTATCATGTCCAAATCTGTGTAAATATTTGCGATAGCCGCCGTAACCCGATAGGAATAGGAACTGCGTAAGGTGGTAGTTGCACTCCCCAAACACTCGCTTCGTTCAGACCTCAATGGTGGGAATCAGCTTGTAGGTCCATCTACCTTTTGTACTGTTATCTCCCACCTGACTTGCCACATAGCTAATGATATGGCCTTCTCCTCCGCCTTTATCCTCTTGATGATATCTGCTGACAATATCTCTTGATGACTCGAGGTTCTCCTTTCATAGATCCTTACCATCTAATTTGCGAGGATGTCGATGGCGATCATTCGGGCTATGACACAGGCTGCTTCGTCCGATATTGTTCGGAAACCGCTGATTGTTCTTACCGCGCATAGCCTGTATATTGACGGTAGTTTTCTCTGTATTTCTATCGTCGCTAACACCGCCGTCCAAACCGGTGCAGCGTATAGGAGAACCGAGCTAACCACTCTGGATAGTAGAATCCGTCTAGCATATCCAAGGCCACCGATGTTTGGCAGTATTCGAGAAAGCGCTGCCTGCAGTAGCGAAGCCTTCTTGCTCCAGTATTCCACGTGTGTTTTAAAACTTAACCTGTTGTCGAGCATTACTCCTAAGTATTTAACTGCTTCCTTGGTTCTTATAGTCTGAGTTCCGACTTGAATATTCGCATATTCAACAGCTTTTCGACTTGTTATAAGAACAGCTTCAGCTTTGTGGTCTGCTAATTCCAAGCCGGCGGATTGTAGCCAGTCTTTAATTTTTCCGATTGCTTCGTTTGTCGCTGATTCTATTTCGTAGATGTGTTTAGCCACGGTTACCACGGCGATGTCGTCAGAGAACCCGATTATCTTAACTCCATGTGGAAGTGCTAGTCGCAGGACTCCGTCGTACATGATATTCCATAAGAGGGGGCCTAGTACCGATCCTTGTGAGACTCCTGCCGTGACGTTGTAATACTATACCCCCTCGTCGGTTTGGTACATAGCTTGGTGGAGTAGCTTGTAACTATCCTCAATAGGTAGTATGGAGTATCCATTCTGGCTAGCAATCTCCTTATGAATGTCCAATTTGCCGAGTTAAAGGCGTTTTTGATGTGTAAACAACTGAAGCTAGGTAGCCGTGATTTGGTGCACATATGTAGGCGATCCTAATACGCTTGCTTGTATTTTCTCTGCTTACAGAAGCACAGAAAACTTGAATAACGCTGCTGCATTAAATTTTATGTAAAGCTTGGCGATTCCCAAGTAGCAACAATCCTCAAGATTCAGCAGGCCTTTAAGGTCATCAAAAAGGAAGCATCCCAAACCCCGAGTTAAAAAAAAACAAGGGAGGTCTACAGCAATGTCACAGTCATACTGATCGCCTTCTTTGACTCCAATGGCGTGGTTCATTACGAGTACCTACCACATAGCACAACCATTACCAAAGAGTACTACCAAGAGGTTCTGCGTGGCCTTCGTGACGATGTGAGATGCGAATGGCCGAAACTCCGGGCAGCGGGTATTTGACAGCTCCTTCACGATAACACACCAGCGCATTATTCACATTTGATACAGAGTGTCCTAGCCGAAAACAATATACCTGTACTTCGTCAGGCTCCCTACTCTCCCGACATAGCTCCATGTGAATTCTGGCTTTTCCCGAAACTGAAAATGCCTCTGAAATGCGCACCATCCCAAAAGAGCACCATCCAACAGTGGCAGAACCGTTGGGAGAAGTGTTTGGCAGCCCAAGAGGACGGAAGAGGAAGGGGATTATTTTAACATTATTGTATCCGAATAATAGTATTTTTTATGAATAAAGGTCGGATGGTTTTGATAATATATTGATCGTTAAAAAACCTTAAAGTTTGACGATGAACACGGTTAAGTAAACTCAAGCACGTGGTCGGAACAACAGACCAGATATGCGAGTGGTATTCAAGTTTCGATCGAATGTAAGCTTTATAGATTGTAGCTAAGTCTATAGGAATGAAAAAGTGTTTATGCCTTTTAAGGATCAGACTCATCTAGCACCATCTTTCGCAGTTTCAATAATCTGCTGATTCCAGTAGAGATCTATGCTTACATGCATACGAAGCCTCAGAAACAGCGCTGGGTATTTCACGCTTTGCGCTCAACCCAGCATTTGACACCCCAATTGATGACAACATTCGATGTTAATTGACTATCTCAGTTCTCAGTACATCGGTAATACTGAGATACGCTACTTTAGGTGGTAAAGTCTCTCCAGGGCAGGCCACACACTTACCATACATACTTCCAACCTTTTTGCATGTACATAGTAGTGAAGCCATGGACTTCTTGGCACGTTCAACAACATTTTCCTTGCAGTCAAGCTTTAACCCTAAATAGTTCGCCCTATAAGGCAGTCTAAGAGTGGATCCTCCTAGTTTAAGGGGCGTGAAGTCAGAGATTTTTTTTTAGCAAAGAAGACCAGCTCGATTTTGATTTGAAATGAGTTCAGTGATTAACATTTTTTTCGATTTGCCAGACTTTAGGTTAGGTTAGTTTAGGTACGTTATGTGGGTACAATATGCCGCACTCAGGTCAACGTTGACCCATGTTGATACCCATAGGGGGAGATGTCCATTGGCCATTGATTAACCTTGCTCTACTGCTGATTTAGCTCTTTACTGTTTTTTTTTTTTTTTTTTATAATTTACGCCCACTCAAGGGGTTATGTATACCCTTAACAGACAGTGCGGGCGTTGGAAAGGATAGATCGAGAGAAATAAAGATTTTGGTGTAGTGGTTTTTGAAGCTCAGTTGTTTATGGTTCAGAGAAACTCCAGGGGTTGGCGTCCAGATAACTGGGGAGATTTTAGCTACTTTTTGACTTTTGCTTCTGATTCACGGTATTTTTTTCCGATAACCGATATCATAGGGAAATCATCATCAATGGAGTGAACCATTGTTCCGGCTATATGACCAAGCTACTGCCAGTGTTTTGCCTTCGCAGTAATGTTCACACAAGCTTTCGCAATTGATCGGACTGACTTTATATATTTCTTGAGAAATACATAAATGCTTACTGACATCAGGATTTGAACCCAGAACTATTAGCGTGGCAAGCGTAACTTTCTTTGACTTTTCGGCATCCAAATGTACAGACTTTCGCAGCACTCGGAAATGTGCAGACATAATCCGAAAAAATGTTCGATAATATGGCGGGCGTGACTCAACCGATAATTAAATACTCGCTGCACCATTGAGAGACCACGTTGGCTGTATGATTTCAATATGTTTGGCCGTAAAGCGAACGCAAAAGGAGTACAAACGGAACAGGTAATTCTCTATCGGGTAGTGCTTTGAGTGCTGGCAAGCACAGCTGATTAGTTGAACACACCACCATCGGAAAATCTCCCATTTCGGCCGACGTCGATGTACAGCAGTTTATTTTCCTCATTTCCTCATCGGCAGTGCCCATCAATACAATGCTGTGGGTGCCTTTGTAATTGTAGAATATACTGCCAGCATTGGGTGGTGCGATCATTACCATACGCTTTCCATCCACTGCTAGAATGCAGTTTGAAAATTACCACAGTTCGTTGAATTTACTTACAACAGCATCCCAGGCCTCTGGTGTTCTCGGCGTCTAGAATTAAATACTGTTTTCTGTGCATTTGTGTATACATTGAATTAGGTAATAAAATGAATTTACCTGAAGATATTTTTCCACGAGCACTTTGTAGATTGCATGCAGAACATCTGGAATGATGGACGAGATCGTTGACACCGGAATGCGGAACAGATATTACATAGGCCGAAAATGTTCGTCAGTAGCTAGGTATCATAGAGTCAACACAAGCCGCTCAGCCGCTGAAATGCTCGCGCGCATAGTCATTTCTTGCTTTTGGATATATGGAGTCACCAAAGCTAGAAGATCATCTCCCCGTGCAATGACGGGTTAAGAATATCACAGCGCCCCCCCAACAACTAGCGCTTGTCGTAAAAGGCGACTAAGGGGACAAATCAGATCTAGGCAATATAACACCCAAGTGAGCCTAGCGACACATATACTACCTTAAAAACCCTCCCAATAGTGTGCATGCGATTCCGTGGGTTGACACGACTGGAGATCACCGGTGTCATAGAAGAAAGATCAAACAATACTAAAACAGGAGCATGCACGTGTGAAACAACAAACACCATCCCAATATAGTAATAGTGGAAAACTGTATCATTATGGTAATACTTGCTAAAAGGAAAGGCACTACCCCGCCAGGCACTACCACTGCTGTGCATGGTACTGATCCAGGACCGAGCAAAAATGTTCGGGTCAGAGCAATACGGATTCCGGGGGCTAGCAAAATAATGAAACAGTTTGGAAGAAATTTGAGGAGCGAGTTGGAACGTTGGAAGCATGACCGGTCGAAGTTACGAGCTTGAAGAGATGATGAATAGAAGGCGGGTGAAAATCTTGTGTGTCCAAGAGACGAAATGGAAAAACACCGGGAATCGGGTGCGTTTCTTGGACGTTAGAATAAAAGATTACAAGATGTTCTACTACGGAACGGAAAAGGCTAAGAACGGAATCGGTATCATCCTTGCGGCAGAGCTACTTGGAAACGTCTTGAGCATTTCGAAGTCCAGCGACCGTTTGGTGTCTCTCAAACTAGTAATACAAGGAGAGGTGTGGAATATTGTCAGTGCAGATGCTCCCCAATCAGTGCGATCAGAGGGATAAAGATGCATTTTGGCTAGATTTCTATATTCTCCTTAAGAACATCCCAAGGGAAGAGTTTCTGTTTGTTGGAGGAGATTTGAATGAACATGTCGGGAAATCAAACGAAGACTATGAAGACTGCCATGGAGGACTGGACCCTTCCTGGTGAAGACATCCTAAGCATGTGCAAATCACACGGTCTTATCATGTTAAATACCATGTTCATCAAATGAAGCTGATACCTGATCACTTACAGTAGTGGTGGAGATGAAACTACCATTTGGTAGCCAGTTCCATGAAGCCTCGGGTAAAAGATTGCAAAGTGATCCTGGGAGACGCGATCGCTCAGCAACACCGTCTCGTGCTAAAAGAAATTTTTATGAAAACACGGAAAAAGAGCAAACAAACAAGGGTATGTGAGAAAATCAAGTGGTACAATCTGGACAAAGAAAAAGGAGAAGCTTTTGTTTTCGTAATGAAAAATTACCTCTCTCACACCATCAACGGAGGTGAGTATGAAGAGTGGAGAGCACAAAATATGTAGGATTCCCTACAGCGAACTTGCTAAAAGAAGGCCAAATCACTGCTAGGAGATTCAAAAGGCCACCATCAACACGCCAAAAAAACATGGTGGTGGAGTGATGAAGCTAAGAAGGTGATAAATGAGAAGAAAGCGGCTTTCAAAGCTTGATCCAAGTGCCCCTCTAATAACAGTGACAAAAAGGTTCGCCTCGAAATGGAATACAGATGTTGCAAAAAAAAAAGCGAAGAAGAAGTGCGCCCAGCTTCAAGCAGAGAGTACGGAGGCCCTGTATCGGGAGCTGGAGAAAATATCTTCCCCGGTTGCTGATGCAAACCAGGCTATCCAGGAGCTGCGAAGACACAATATGAACAAGAGCGCAACCATCTTCACAATAGCCGCCCAAAGAAGGAGGAATGCTCAGGAGATTCGTTCGCCAAAGTTCATTAACAATGCTCATGGCCAGCTTCTTGTGGATGACGACAAAATTCTGCAGAGGTGACGGCAGTATTGTGAAGAACTTTTAAATGAACAGTTTAACCGGCTATACTTTCCAAGAGCCACCCCTAACTGTGAAGAAATACACGACATTACAGTCGAAGAAGTTAGTGAGGCGATCAAATACTCCAAAAAACGAAAAGCGGTTGGGCCAGACGAGATTCCCTCTGAGTTCTGGAAAAAGATGGAAGACATCGGGTTCAGATGGCTCAGAATTCTCATCTCCAAATTTGTGAGAGGTGATCCAATGCCGAATCAGTGGAGGGAAAGTTACCTTCTCCCTGTATACAAAGGGAAGCGTGATACGCGAAACTGTGATAGCTACCGTTCGATCAAGCTGATGCCACACACCATGAAGATCGTTGAGCGGGTATTAGGTGGCCGACTGCGAAAAAGAATACGGCTATCTGATGATCAGTGCGGGTTTGTCTCGGGTAAATCAACCACAGATGCAATCCAAAGTATAAGGATCATAATGGAAAAACATCGTGATTCCTTAAGGGATTTGCATATTGTATTGGTTGACTTTGAAAAGGCATTCGACAGACAACCACGAGATTTGATATGGGTGGCGCTAAGACATCGAGGGGTTCAAGAAACCTATGTACAGATGATCATGGACATGTACGAGGGAACAAAGACAAGAGTAAGATGCCCCCTTGGCGTAACCGAAGAGTTCCAATCAAAGTCGGGGTGCACCAGGGAAGCGCCTTAAGTCCTTTGCTCTTTATTACAGTCCTTGATTATCTGCTTGAAGATAAAGTGATGGACCCCAAGGTACATCAGTTATTCTTTACTGACGATGGAGCCATCATAAGTGAGGATCCTACATCCCTGCAACGAGCACTTGATGTGTGGGTGGACGTTTTGGAGGGAAATGGGTATCGCATTAGTTCAAAAAAGACAGAGTACTTGTGCTGCCCGTTCTCTGATCCACTCAGGCCTATTCCAGACATTTATTTGAATGGAACAGTGCTTCCCAAGTGCGAAAAGTTCAGATATCTGGGATCTATGATCAAAAGCCAAGCAACTTGTGACGACGACATCAATCATCGCGAAAGCGTAGGGTGGATGAAGTGGAGAGAAAATTCCGCTATCTTCTGTGACAGAAAAATGCCACCTTAATTGATAGGAAAGCTCTACACCGCAGTTGTGCATCCAGCGCTCACATACGGTTCACAATGTTAGACGATGTACAAAACGTATGAGAGTAAATTAACCGCAGCTGAAATGCAGATGCTCGCATGACAGCAGGAGTGACAAAGCTTGATCAAATAAGAAGTTCGAAGATCCGTGGAAGCTTTCACATCAAGGAAACCATCGTACAAAAAATAGAGCGCTCAGTTGATATTGCCACGTTCAAAGAAGAGATCATTTGAATCCCGTTAAAAAGGCAATATCAATGCACGTTCCAAAGATATCGCGATGTAGGAAAGGCAGGCCTATAAACGCCTGGATCAGACAAATGCGACGACATCGGCATTTCATTGGCCTCAGTAACCGAGTGATCCAAAATCGGCGGGCCTGCCGATATTTTCTTAGGTCAAATAGTCGAACCCCACAGGCGGATCAGTAGAAATGCGGTGAAGTGGGAAGGTTATGATCCCTTATTTTCGGATCATAACCTCGCTGATAAAAGGAAGAAGAAGAAGAAGAAAGCTAGAAGGTCATCGAGGTGTCTAGAATTCATACGCAAAAAATTGCGATACTATTCCGGCTCCTCAGCTCTCAATTCGACGAGCAATTTTGGATTTACCCAATCCCTCGTCCAAACACGCCGGCGTTTGTGTGGCAATTCATCCTCGTCGCTGCTTTCCAATACGTACGCGGCCAAACAATCAGTGCATCTTTTTGTTCCATTTCGATTTAAACACTTCACAACAAGAAACCCTTCACTTCACTCAGTGGGGAATGCAAATTTTTAATTTGTCTGACAATGCATGTCAACGGATCCGCCAATTTGTTTGTAAACTAACATCTGCCAACCGTGTGAACTGACAATTTTTAACCTGACAACGTTGTCAGTTTGACCAAATATTCACACTACGGCAGATCTTGGAAAAAACCCATGAATATAAAATCGATACGCACCACCTTTTCATCGATTTCAAAGTTGCCTATGATAGCGTGTATAGAGACGAGTTATACAGAGCCATGTCTAGTCTTGGCATCCCTGCCAAGCTCATCCGTTTGTGCAGAATGACGATGGAGAACTCTCGCTGCTCCATCAAAGTCGGTAAGAACATCACCGAACCGTTCGATGTCAGGAAAGGTTTTAGACAAGGTGACGCGCTATCATGCGATCTGTTTAATATAGTACTTGAGAGAATTGTACGAAACTCATAAGCCAACACCGGAGGTACAATCTTTTACAAGTCTGTACAACTACTCGCTTATGCCGATGACATTGACATAATCGAAAAAACTCAGCGGGCAGTCAATGGGGCATTTACGAGTATTGAAATCGAAGCAGCAAAGATGGGTCTAGCGGTCAATGAAAGCAAAACAAAATATATGCTGTCTACAAAAAAGGACACCCAACATCGGCGTCTTGGACAGAACGCCACAATAGACAGATATAATTTTGAGGTAGTAAAGGATTTTGTCTACCTAGGCTCTATGGTGAACTCCGCAAATGACATCAGTAGGGAGATCACACGAAGAATTACTCTTGCCAATCGTTGTTTCTATGGGCTAAGAAGGCAATTGAGTAGTAAAGCAGTATCTCGAACTACTAAGGTAACTCCTTAGACATTAATCATCCCCGTCCTGCTGTATGGCGCAGAGGCATGGGCTTTGACAAAACCGGATGAGGATGCCATTGGTTATTTCGAGAGAAAAGTTCTTCGAGCGATCTTTGGTCCCGTCTGCATAGACGGTGAGTGGAGGAGATGGTACAATGCCGAGCTATACGGCCTGTACAAGGACATCGACATAGCCAGAAGAGTTCACATACAGCGACTAATATGGCTGGGTCATTTAGAGCGGATGGAGCCCAACGTTTCGGCTAAGAAAGTTTTCGAATCCACCCCGGATGGACGACGCAGTAGAGGACGACCTCCTGGTAGGTGGCGCAAACAAGTGGTGGGGGACCTCAACCAACTTGGCGTGCGCAACTGGAGGCAGCTGGCTCGTAATCGTGCTAGCTGGAGAGGTTTGTTGGTTGAGGCCCAGGTCCACCCCGGACCGTAGCGCCATCTAAGTAAGTAAGTAACGTTGTCAGGCAAACTATTGCCAGGCCAATCATCTGGCAATGAAATTGTCAGAGTTTGAGAATTTAGCATTGTAAGGTAGTTCGCTATTGTCAGCTCATTTGCAGCTCATTGTTAAAACATTGGTAGACCTGATAATATTGTCAGATCTGGCAGTCATCTGAAAATAGCTTAAACAAAGAAAACACTCTTTACAAATTCCAAACATTTTATAAAAACGTTTATATAACTTCAATATCTAAAAAAAATATATTTTTTTTTTATTTCAGGTGAGTCCGTACAACGTACACCAAAACTATAGTAAGCTAGGAATTCTCCAAGGAACTCCGACTGGATATTTTGTTAATTATAACACCCACATGTATATCCCTGCAAAAAATATACTATTTTTTACTATTTTTATTTTATTTATTTTTTTAACTATGCAGTTTCAAAGGTATGTAAATGTATACTAAACCTATATGGACTTCAGTTTACTCTATTAAAATCGAGGTACTTAATTTAAATACGTATCTGCTGACAATTTCAATTCAAAATGTCATTTAATTTGGCTTTCTGATGAATGTCAATCAGAAAATCAGGTTTTCCAAATCAACACTCTTTCATCAAAAATTCGTATAAAACTATAAATATATATCTAAATGCAAACAATTCTAAATCGCCAAATTCGCAGATATTTTTGCGGCAATGAAGCATTTTAGTTTTGAATAAACACAAGTCCTAATGACTGCATGGTCGTGAACTCATTATGAAATGCCATATTTCTAATTATACACGCAATTCAAACAATTTAATTATATATTACAAAACGCACGTAAAGGAGTACTCCAGGACTTTATTCAAACAATTTAATTAAATACGCAGCGGGAAAGGGAGTCCCCTAAAAACCCCTATTCTCTGATTAGTCCACACAGAGCACAGAGTCCACTCGAACATACACTAGGTACGTTGGACAAGTTTGAATTACAAATGAAAAAAAAAAAAAATGAATGGCTTTGTCCGCATGATGCATGCCGCCGGTGCATGATGAATGCATGTGTGCAGTGACGCTAACTAATATACATGCCCTTAATTACAAGCTAATTTGTAGTAATTAATGTTTGCATGTGCGTTTTGTTTATGTGAGCCTCTGAGTGTCACATTATGGTCAGCAAAACAGCGTCATTGGCGCGAGATCCCTTAATTGTGAGTTACTGCGATTTCAGCAGTGCGGCACGGATGGGGTGAGTCTTGCTGCCAGGAGATTAAATTCCTTAACCGAGGAGAGTCAGTCAAGCGTTTGAAAAATTTAATTCGAATTCCCCTCCCGACTGCAGTGCTGCCACCCCAAAATGAATGTGTGACCCACATCCTGTGCCGGTCCCAATAGTCCATGAATATGTTATTGCAATGATTGCCTGAAGTTGAATACGTACATATACAGACCCAGTCGCATGGGAAGAAATCATAGAGAGCTTCATGTCTGAAGGGATAATGCGTATCCTTCCTTTACCCACATCATCAGGCATGCTGTGCGCCCTAAATTAATGTTTTAATGAAACTCTGTGTATGCGTGGAACAAGCACCAGCACAAGAACATGAGGAATGAAAAGGCTTTCTATTTTTGGTTGTACCATCTTCTCTTGTCTTGGGGTCCTCTGGAGCGTTACAATCGAAGGATTCAGATAACAGAGAATCGATACATTGGCATACGATGACGAGGAACAATACCGATCGCTAGGCAGAGGATATTTCGCACATAACAATATAAATTTTTAATGAAGCTCAAGGATGTAAACTAGTTTCGGGAGGGAAGCGTGTGTACGTTTGGATGCCGATGCAGAGAGTACTTGGTAATATGAGCACGAAGTTGATGCTCTATGGCCGCATATTGAGGAATTTAATTAATCATCATGCTGTGTGCACTGGGCAGGAGTAATGGCAACACAGTAGCAGCACCACAACAATAGGGGCAATTCTGTGGAGAATCGACCTGTAATTAAAAAGGAATTGTTCAGACGCACCAAACAATGTTGTATTAAGATGAACTTTATTAATTTGGTACAAAGTGATGCAAATATTGTGTCTTCAACTTGTAGGTTTAGAATTTGCTTGTCAGGTACTTTATAGTAGAAATCTACGGTATTAACGCTTGGGACCCCTCTCAGTCTTCAAGGGCTGAAATGAACTCGGCGAATTTTTGTCGACGTGCCGTCGAGTTGAGGCGAATTGGGGTTGTCGAGACTCTTATGGAGCAGCTGGCCGTAGTGTCGACTTATAGTATCCAGAGTATTCGATCCTAGGTTGTCCGGTCATCTATTGCGCTCTCCCCATGTCACGTTCGATTGTGGTAAACTTACTTACTTACTTAGGTGGCGCTACAGATCGGCGTGAATCTGGGCCTCAACCAACAAGCCTCTCCATTTAGCTCGGTCTTTACCTAATTGTCTCCAGTTGGGCACTCCAAGTTGGTCAAGGTACCCTTGAACTTGTGCGCCCCACCTACGGCGATGATTCCCTCTACTGCGTCGTCCCTCGGGGTTAGGTTCGAAGACTCTGCGGGCCGTAGCGTTGGTGTCCATTCGCTCTACATGTCCTAGCCATCTCAAACGTCCAATACGCAATTTTTTAACTAGGTCGATGTCGCTGGACGGTTCGTATAGCTCGTTATTGAATCTTCTCCTCCAAAATCCGTCAACGCAAATGGGACCGAATATCGTACGAAGAATTTTTCTCTTGAAGCGACCAAGGACATCTTCATCCTCTTTTAATAAAGTCCATGTTTCAGCGCCGTAAAGCAGGACTGGGATGATCAGGGTCTTATACAGAGTCTCCTTAATTATTCGAGATCTTTTTTTTAGAGTTTATAGCAGAGCCAAGGTAGACAAAGTCCCTTACTACCTCGAAGTTATAGCTGCCCACTGTGACGCTCTGTCCCATGCGTTGGTGTTGGCTGTTCCTTCTTGTTGACAGCATATACTTGGTTTTGCCCTCGTTTATCGCTAAACCCTCAATGCTTCCGCCTCAATGCTTGCAAGTGCACCGGTGACAGCCTGCTGAGTTCTATCGGCGGCGTATGCAAGCAGTTGTACAGACTTGTGATAGATTGTGCCTCCGGTGTTGGCTTGTGAGTTCCGCACAATTCGTTCAAGTACAATATTAAAGAAGCCACATGACAGCGCGTCACCTTGTCTAAAACATTTTTTGACATCAAAGGTCTCGGTGAGGTCATTACCAACCTTGATGAAGCACCGAGCGTTCACCATCGTCATCCTGCACAGACGAACAGGGCAGGGATGTCAAAACTGGACATGGCTCTCTCTATAGATGCGGTCATAGGCGGCCTTGAAATCGATAAAGAGGTGGTGAATATCGATTTGGACTTCTTGGGTTTTCTGCAGGATATGCCGAAGTGTGAAGATTTGATCGATGATGGACTTTCCTGGCCTGAAACCGCACTGATAGGGTCCAATCAGGCTGTTGATAAAAGGTTTCAGGCGTTCACACAATATCGCAGAAAAGATCTTGTATGCGATGTTGAGGAGACTGATGCCTCTATAATTGGCGCCGTTGAGGGGGTCTCCTTTCTTGTGGATCGGGCAAACAATGCTGAGGTTCCATTCATCAGGCATACACTCGTCTGACCAGATCTTAGAGATTAGTTGGTGTATGCACTCTACCAATTCATCCCCAGCTGCCTTGAAAAGTTGGGCCGGTAGGCCGTCAGGTCCAGCAGCCTTGTTGGATTTTAGCTTGGATATTGCTATCCTCACTTCGTTTTGGTCAGGTGAATGGAAATCTTGACTATCATCGTCTATGTTGAATGGTTCATTCTGCCTGACAGCGGAATGTTAGTCTTCGTCGCCGTTATACAGTCTGCAGAAGTAGTCTTTCCATATTCTCAGCACCGTCTGTGATTCTACTACGAGGTTTTCGTTTTCATCTCTACGGGTTTCTGTACGGGCATTGCTTCTCTGACACGTCCTCCTTTCCTGTTTTGGCGTTAAAACCGACCAATGCGATTTTAATGTCGTATTTACGGCATTGCTCGCATGTTTTGTCGAGGAGCTCGTAGAAACACTCTTTGGTCACAGGGTCCTTTTCATCCGCGGGGGCGTGAACATATATTAGGCTTATGTTAGCGAATTAACCCTTGCTCCGGATAGTCATAATACCCTCGCTCACATGTCGGAAGCTTAAGACTTCTTGCCTAAGTCTGCCGCGTATGACAAATCTGCATCCGAATGAGCGTTGCCTGTTGCCTCTGTAGCAATCACCGTAGTAGATGTCACAGTTTTTCATCTTCTTTTTGCCCCGCCCAGCCCATCGCACTTCCTGCATGGCGGTAATATCTGCTTTATAGCAGTCTAGGGCCTCTGCTAGTTGTTCGGCTGCACGTGGTCTGTAAAGGGACAGAACATTCCACGTACAGAACCGAAGGTCGTTGTCCTTATTTCATTTGCTACGATCGTCATCAGTTGAGTTTGGTTGTTCCGGAACCATAGGTTATTTACGTGGTAGGGAAGTTACCTCCCGACGAGGCGAACCCCACAGGCGGATCAGTAGAAATGCGGTGAAGTGGGAGGGTTTCGGATCATAACCTCGCTGATAAAAGGAAGAAGAAGAGGGAAGTTACCCCGACGGCACAACATTCAACCTGAAGGGCCAGTTCCTTAATTATTCCCCTAGGACGAGAGGCCGCGTACACCGGTGCCAGTAGTCCACTACGGGAGTCTGAGCGCTACCGTTGGCTCAATAAGTGCTCCTCCGTCACCATCTCTATTCTAAGGACCAACATTGGAAATTCCTTACCGACCTGTGATCCGAATACGTCGAAACAGCTCGCTCGAGGTATTCACTAAGTTGAGCCTAACTGGAACTTTGACTCCGTCTAGGGAATTCGTCCGCTGTCGCCTGGAACAGGAAGACGTGCTCTAGTGAGAAGGCACTCTTCCCCCCTCTCTCATCTGCTGCCACCAAGAATCCGCCAAACGGGGCTCGTTACCCATTTCTTGGGTTAAGGTACTAAGCACACGGCTGTCTCCGCGTGGAGGTTGAGAGTGGGAGTTGGTAGCCCTCAGCTAAGTGAAAACGCTTGTGTTTTTATACCATCGCATGCACTACCATTTGACCAGCCACGATTGTGCTAAACCAAGTTGCTTTTCATCCTTTAAGGGCCTTTTGTACGATATGGGGCCTACTTTTGTAGGTTGTGTTCTTTTAATTTTTCTTTAATAGGAGGTACTCTGTGCGACTCCCTCAAGTAGGTATTTAGTGCAGCCCAGCATTTAGAATCATACCGCAATACTCGCCGGTCTATCGTCTTATAGATTTGGCCTTGATTTTGGGCGGCATTTAACGGTCACACATAACTGCTGATACTAAGCAATGCTCACTATTTGAGCCAGTTTATGCGATGAGTGACGTCGTTTATTTTTCCATCTCTAATTATACCTATATGTGAGCCCAGGCATTTGAAGCTATTTATTGTCGCATGCCAGCATGCCCATTACGATATTGGAAAGGAATGGGCAAGGGGCTAATATTTGGTGAACCCCAACTGTTACGAGGATTCTATATGCGATCCTTACTACTGAAGTGTATCGTAGCTACATATCTTATCCATTAACTTCCTGTACTCTTCAGGGATATGTTGCTTTCTTAGAGCTTTCCATATGTTTTCACGTGGGACTCTGTCGAATGCTTTCTCTAGGTTTATGATAACCTAGGAAAATCTTGCTTCTTATGTTGAAACCTCTGACTGTACTGCATCTATAGTGGAAACATCTTTCACGAAACCATACTAATTTTTGGTAATGCTAGCTATATTGGTCGGTCGATTACACGAAACTCTTTCCAATGTTTTTAGGATATGGGCTGAATGTCGCCTTTGTTCATTTATATGAGCACTATTTCGCCTCCAGTCTTCTGGTATGTGGTCTTCTCTTATTAGCTTGTTAAAGCTGGTAGTAAGCCATTAGATGCACCAGGTTTCCCGACTATTTTCTAAATATTGCTTAGAATGCCATCTAGATCCGCTAGCTTCCCAGATTTGACCCTATTTACGGCCTCTAAAGCTTTTCCCGAGTGGGTACTTTGGTAAGTTCCTCGTTCAACACTGATTGAAATATTATAATATTGTGGCAGGTATATCATCCTCGGACGTAAACATCTTGTCGGCTCGTTTTTGACGTATTTACAGGACTGACTGTCCTTGACCGATCGATTACGCTGCTTCGCAATTCTGTAACTTTGGTTCTATTCCTCTTTTGCGTTCAGCCTTTAACGCAGAGCTGCGGACAGGATCTGCCGCTCTGTTAGCTTAGGTTTTAGCGTACTTGTACATTTCAAAGTATGCATGCGACTTACTTACCAGTTTTGAAGGAAGTTTTTTTGCAACAATTGCAGTTTTGACTTCAGGACCCCATCAGAAGATTCTCTTTTGTTCACACCTGTCTCTCTAGATACGCGTAGGTTAGGTTAGGTGAACTGGGTTGCCGCCTGGATTGCCTGGTGGCTCACATACCCATACATGAGTACTGTATGTACCTGTTGAAGTGAGCGAAAGAAAAAGAAAGTTTTGTTTAGTTATGTATTGCTTAGACTTGTCTGTTTGATGTGGTTAAGCCCGCCTCGAATAGGAATTTTGTCCAACCGGATTTGTTGCAGAAAGTCACTGTCATCGAGATGGGTATGTCTGCCAATTCGTCTAATTCTTCAAAGAAAGATTTGCCTAGTAGGTTTCGATGGAGTCTGCTAATGCCTGTACAATGACATAAAAAGTGTCCGGTGTCCTCCTCAACGTCCGGGTCATCACAACCTCTGCAAACATGCTGCAAATTAGTTATCTTCAACTTTTCTAAGTATTTGCGTAATATGTTATGTTCTGTTATAACTCTTGTGGCTATTACTATAGAAGGCCTGTTTAAGGCTAACCATTTCTTAGATGTACTGATGGCTAACTGTGGTGCCCAAAGTGTCTTTGTATTCTTACAGGTTTGGATATTTTCTCATCTGCTTTCAGTTATGTTTTGGCATTTGATACACAGAGATCCGATCCAATTCCGGCCTAGTCATTAGCTTTTTCTTTTCCGCTAATGGCATTGTGGCCCGGTGCCCACATAAATTCAACGTTATTCTGCCTGCATAGAGCTTGAACTTCTGAGCGACAGAATCTGACTAACTCGGATGAAATTTGATTGGTTATCTGACCATTATTGGTTACTTTGCTATCAACGTAAATGGAGATATCCTTCCGTGGTATGTCCAATACCCTTGCGCTTTTTGGGCTGCATTGTATGTAACTAGAATCTTAGCTTGAAAAAACATGAATGAATTCTTGCATGATTTAGGATACAAGTCCATAACTCGATTCTACAGGAGAGAAACATCATCAGTATTCGAGGTGATTTTTCGTTCCCGATGTTCGATATTGTTGCCAAGGCTTTGTATAGCACCGAGTCGAGTCTTGTTTGTTTTTAGTATTTTTAACGATTTGTTATGCTGCTCAAAGTGATAAGAACCTATTTCTACCGTCAATGGCTATGTGGTTGGTGTGCAAACTGAGCCCGTACTCAATAACAGTGTGGGTGCCACCCACTAAACCTACCTCCCGTCCTACCCTCGGTCTTTGCGGCACTGCCATCAAGTATTTCATCAGGTGGGACGACTTTAGCCTAAGGTACTCTGCTAGTTTGTGTTGGCAGCTTCTTGTACAGCGTTCCGTTGTCGCTCTTGTCTTCATTGCTCCTTCTTATGGTTGCCATAATGTCGCTAACTGCTTCGCAGTCATCTTCCCTGCTCATTATCTGTCTGGAGATGCTGTATAAGGTAAGGTCCTCACCAAATTTGTTCACCAGCAGGTGTCGTCCTTCATAGCATCCTAGACAATGGAACATCATCATATTCCGCATCTTCGACTGCTTCCGTGCACGCTGAATAATAAGGGTTGTCGTCAAGTCCAAACCTGTGGATGTAGGCTCTGAAGCAAGCATGGCCAGTAAGCATCTGGGGCAAGTAGAAATTCAGCTTACCATGCTTCCTATTGATCCAAGCGTTTATATTGGGGATCAATCTCTGCGCCCACCTGCTTTTATCAGAGTGATCCCATCTCTCTCCCACTTCTCCTTGGTGGTATCTCAGTAATGCTTCGACTCGTCGTTGTTGACGCCGCTGTCCTCCTGGCAAGATATTTTTGTTGGGCTTCTTTAACACACAAGTCTATGGGTACTATGCTAGCCACGTTTTATATGACTTCGTCTTCATGGTACAAGCCCATATTTAAGATCCGTAGAGCAATATGCGACAACTCTTGCTAAGAGCAGTCTTCTCTTGTGCTTTGGTCCGCCGATATTTGGCATTGTCTTTGTCAGGGCAGCCGTTGCCTGTGCTACGTTCTCAGCTTCATACTGCAGATCTAAAAGATAGCATCTATAGCAATACCAAGGTATTTCAACTCTGGTTTGGCAACTACCACGAGATCGCCCATGGTTACTCTTATAGTCTCCATAACTCGCCCGCTGCTGATGAGCACTAGTTCTCCGAACAGTTGTTTCTGCTCTTATAAGTATGTGACATTCATATGTGGTCTTCCTATTGGGGTCCCTTGCCAATACTTTCTTCCTATTTAATATTAGCCTATGCCCAAAAGTATGACTGTGTTAATGTTAATCGGGGATTGTATGATGCAAGTTGAAAATGAATTGAAATGATAGAAAAAAGGTATATTTTTAGGTGTATTCGTTTTGAAACTTAGGTCGTATAAGGTTCCACTGCATTCTTCCTAGATGGACTTTGCATTCGCTTCTGATTCGCAGTATTTTTCTCGAGTTCTTGTTATATTACCCTAGGTGTTGTGCTGCCGAGTTATTGAATTTATTACTGCTTGCGGGTGTTAGAGAGCTAATTTTACTCTCTCACTGTTTCACGATTATCATCAAGGTGCTGTTTATTTTACATGACGCAATTGTATGTGGTTTTTAACTCCTTTAGCTTTGAGGTCCCCCATCAAATTGACCCTATTCAAATTCAGTGATAAATAATTGAGAACACTCAGTTAATTGCAGAAAACATCTTTGTGTTCTTTAGATACTAGTTCCATCGGGGCTACCTACATTTTTAATTGTAATTAATTTTGTTCGGATATCGAACCTTTAACTGAATTCCATGCAATATGCAATAGGCAAAGTCGCTCACTTTCGTTAGAATGCTGCTCAGGTTCCCAACTACTTTTCTAATAGCAGCAATCAATTTTTCGTTTGGGAGTTTTCAAGCTACAAGTTCTTTTATGATCCTTACATTTAATACTATTTTGGTTGTCAATCAAATCACCCTTGCATGTAGTTCTCTCAACTTCCTTCAAAAGCAAGGACATTTGCTTACTTAAATTTTTTTTTATTTACTATCTAAAAGCAGCTATTTATTGCATTTCCAACGTTCCTTTGACAAAAAGAATTCTTAAGGGATTCAGGCTTACGGAACACTTGCACCAAAGTAACAACGGAAGAGATTGAAACAAGAAAGATGTCCCGTGCACAGCAAGTCAGAGACTCCATCCTTCCCGGTTGACTCCCATTCAAAACATTCTCCTTTACAAGAAGTAAATACTTCCCTTCATGCATGTTAATCTCTAATCCACGACGAGTTCCTTAAGACCCCCAACTTCAAAGTCTACACTTTGCAACTTTTCACATTTACAAATTTACAACGAAGACGAACATAGGAACGAAAAAAACCTCAGTTAATTCATCAACATAACAACCTCTCACAGCGTTAAGTCACCCATTAATTTCAGGATAAAATTCTACGTCCTTATACTTCTGGTCCTTCGCATATATCCCTTAACATTCTTCTACTTGCCGACACACTTTGCTGCACTTTACTACTCTCGCAGGATCACTGGTGTTTCTATTTCCTACAGATTCAGGCACAGATACACGTGTAACACCTGAAAATTTGCAAAGGATATTTACTGTCGGTAGGGAAATCTTAAATTTCCATCACCCATACCAGAACTTGAACGAATGAACCACGACGTGCTAGACAAGAATTAGGATATCTGAGCAATATATTAGATACTCAACCATCCGATTTATCTGGAAGTAGCACCTTCTTCCCATGGGCGTAGACATAAATCTCGAAATTCAACGAAACAGGAGAAGAAAGAAAAAGGCAACACGACTACCCCCAGTTCGAAATTTATCTGGAGAATCCTTCTCGAATGCAGTGAATCAACCATCAGGATTACCGATTTAGTTGAATACTTTGTCGATTTATTTCAGCTTTGGTTATCCACCACCCATTCGATCGGGTTTGTTTCAGAAAGGGATAAGGTACTTCTTTGTGGCTTCCACGAGACTGCCAATGAAAACAGGCTCGTCTAGATGTCTCGATGACAGGAGAGAATACCTGTAAAAGGAGGTACGCATCAAGGATAATATTTAAACAGGCCGAAGCACACATCTCTCTGTGCTTCGTAAATTCTATCATTTGATCCTAGGTGTGATGCTCCGAGCGACAACGTATCCTTGCAATTCATTTCATAGTCCATCTACTTAATGGGGGTGCGACACGAATCGGATTCTCCGACTCAAACAGATGGTCGATTCCAATTCAAACTGCCATTCGTCCCTGTTGGCATCAAAGTGTGCAATTTATTCTCAGCTATTTTAGCAAAAACGAATTGAACACATACTCCTACAATGAACATAGCCAGGATCAAATGGGTTTTGTGTTCTGTATTTAATTTCTATAAAATGCAAGCAGTACCCACTTGCCAGGACACATAAGATCCATCCAAGAGAAAGATAGCATATCGATACATCAGAAATAATAATGCTAGTAATAATCTCCTGCAGCTTTCTGCATCATTTGGTCCTGCTGTTTTCACAGCACCCCAGAAGGTGGCTAGAGTGTGAGTACCAATCGGAGAAATGTGTTTTCTGTGTATTTCTTAAGTAATTGGGATGAATCGGAGTGTAAGCTTTGAGAGAGAGAGACAAAGAGCCAGAAAAAGGAAGCAATAAATTTGCAGATCCTTTTGCAAAAGTGTGTTCTTTAGTTTCTGAGTTTTGTATGTTTGCAAAAGGCTTCATGTAGCTGGTACTGGTATTTCTTGGTCAAAGATGTGACTCTGTTGTGTGTGTCCAATCGATGGTGCTCGATGCAAGAGTCCTTCTTTCTCATTCGATGTCAGATATTATTAAATGTTAGTACCAGGAGATTCTCAGGGAAATTTTGCGAAACGAATTGAAACTTATATGCAGCGAGTATTTGAATAAGCATGGGTATAGGTTCGGCATGATACCTTGTATGTTTATATTTACTCACGAGTAGGTAATCACATCCAAGTGATTGGTTTTACAATTGCGATTGGGAGAATTCCTTCTCTTCGAAGATGTCTTTGCTTTGAGTTCAGTACGATGAAATGTTTGATTTGATGGAGCCTGCAATGCTGGTCTTAATATTCTCAAGACTCTAAACGTTCTAGGGTCATTCTTGGGGATTTCTCAAACGATTCCATTTTTACTAACTGCAATATGCTCAAAGCACGAATCGAGGCTGTTTCTGCAAATGCCTTTGCATGTTTCAGCCTCTCTCTATCTATATCCCACGAAATTGTCTATTTGGTCAAGCTTGTCCTAAATTGAACGCCGGACTTACGAGTAATTCTAAAATAAAAAATGCTTTTTGCATTTAAATTAAATAATTTTCAAAGAAGAATCACCCTATAATCCCGCAGAACCAGAAACTGCTCAAAACAATTACCCAATTTGGAAAATGCATCTATCTTTCATGAATCTCTCAGGGATTTTCCAAGCTCCAAATTCGACAATTTTGCTTATTTACGAATCCGTCAAGATGGAAAAAGATAATTTTTTCTCCAAAATGATGGTCCACTGGTCCGACTGACGAGTTGTCAATGTTTCAAATGATCGCCTTAGCTCTTAAGTAACTTCAATCCTGTACGGGTGAATTGCAAGTCCTTTACCATTTGACATTGGAGAGAGTTCCTTGAAATGTCTAATTGCACAGACAATACCGAATTGATGTTTTCCAGTTTTAAATGACGCTTGCCTCTACCTTGGCGATACTCTCTGCTATGTTAATTAACACGAGCAGTTGCATCAATCACCGAACCAGCTTCCTAAAATTTTTGGATTAAACGCCAAGAGAGGACTCATTTGGTACACTTCGTCGACCAAAAATTTAGTCGAGTTTTCGAATTGCCTCAGCAAAACTTTCACTACTGTCTTTTCCTAGTGAAGGGTATCACAGTGCTTTTGGTAGGGTTCACTCTAAAGCCTACCGCACCACTTCTGTGTGATTCTTAGACAGCTTTGAATGATTTCGCATAGCGTTTCTTCAAATTTCCCTCTTGCGACAATGACTATATTGTGGTAATGGTGGTAGTACCCCTCCTGTGGGCAGCCTCTAGTTGTGCTTATTGTGATGCTTTTTTGTCCCACCTCTGTCTCAGCCATCCTAGTTCTCAGCGTCTCACACATCCAATAACTTGTGTTGTGATTTGCTCCTTTTATTTCAAGACCACTTCTAATTGCTTCATGGGAGGTGTTGTCGATGTCTAGAAATACACATACTGGCATTTTTTTGTTCCCCAGTAAATCCTGAATCTAACTTGTCAGCGCGTAGAGCACGGTTTCGAAGGATCTTCCTACTTTGTAGGCATGTTGACTGTGGTGGAGAGATATTCTCCCAGCACGGTCATCCATAGGTGATTATCTATGACCTATCTAGCATCTTTAGCATGAATGGGGTCAAACCGATGGGTCTAAAGCATTTAAATGAAGTGGTGTCTCTTTTTCCCACTTTCGGGATGAATATAACCTTTGCCCTTTCCCATATACTTGGTATATATCCAAGTACTCTGCTGCTTCTCATCAGCCCTAGGAGGTGTGGCATAATAATTTCCTAGCCTTTTTGTAATAGGGCAGGGAATATTCCGTCCGCTCCCAATTCTTTAAACGGCTGAAAGGTGTTTAAAACCCAACTTAGCCTTTGTTTCATGCAGATGTCTCTTGCCAAAGCCCAGTCCTCCCTCCTGCGCCTTTTGTATCTTCCCGATGCATATGTGTTGCTGTAGATCGAGCTACCCGGAAAGTGTGTTTCTGGTAGTAGAAGAGCCCTCTGCTCTTCATCTTCAGCGTAGCTGCCATCTTACTTTTTCAGTGGGCACAGCGCGCCTGATTCTCCTAAGCCAATGCCTTGTATAATATGGCAGCTGCGGGGTTTGATGCTATGTGCTCACAGAGTGCTCTGAAGCACATAGCATTTCTGATTTCTAAGTTGTACTTTGTTAATTGCTCGGTGTATGTTTGTCAGTCTCCGTCACGCCTTGCTTTGTTAAAAAGCTTGCGCACCTTTGTTCGCAGTTCGACTAGCGTTTCTTTCCACCATGAAGTGTTCTTTGGATTTTTCTTTCGGCTTTATGCTTTCATAAGCATCTATAATTACCCTGTTGACCACTTCCACGTTGTTTTCCAGTTCTAGGAAGTGGCCCGCCGTTTTCTTCCCTTTCACATTTGTTAGGTCCCACTCGAGTGTAGACCTAAAACTGTACCAGTTTGTTTTCCTGGGGTTCCTGTTCGGAATAGCTTCCTTCCTGAAACCTTCTATGTTGAAGGTGATGATCCTGTGGTACGATATGGTCGGCTCGTCAGAAACTTTCCAACCTGTAATACAGTTACTAATACTAGCATCTCTTCCTTATCCCAGTTACTAAGGTTGGTGTATTTCCCACAGGTTTTCGTTAATAATGAATTCGAGAAGACACTCACGCCTTGTAGAATCCGCCTGGTATCGCTTCCTAGTAGAAGTGGCAGTTTATTCCTTCTGGAATATGTCACTTGCTTTTGAACTTCTTCTGGCGCTGCCTCTCCGCCTCCGTCGAAGTAGGCCAAAGCAATTAAAATGGCGCAGGAGGTGCGTCCTGCGTTAATGAGAGCTCTTAAGTCCTGCATTATGTTTTCTGAAAGACAAAGAATTTAATCTATCTACTGATGACTGTGCAGGCCCTCGGGACGTCCTGTCCATTATCCCAGATTCCTTGTGCAGTTTTGCTTGAAAGACCTCTTTCCATTCCCTTAAAGTGATAGGATTCCTGTATCAGCACAAATCCAAGGTGTTGTTTAGAGAAACATTCTTACGATGACGGCCGAAGCTGCCTTCGCGTGATGTAGGTTGACTTGTGCGATACAGGTGAGAGCTTTTTGCTCTATTTTAGGGGAACGTCGGAGAAGCGTAGGTGCCTGCCTCCATCTCTTCTTCCTCTTCTGTTAGAGGAATTGCTAGGTCCTT
Organism: Brachypalpus laphriformis; assembly: GCA_945910035.1. Classification (NCBI taxonomy): domain Eukaryota; kingdom Metazoa; phylum Arthropoda; class Insecta; order Diptera; family Syrphidae; genus Brachypalpus; species Brachypalpus laphriformis. The sequence goes on from OX246754.1 coordinate 289,827,353, forward strand.
CATGTTGAGTCCGGCGATGTCGACGCTTTCAATGTCTTCCTCACTTAAGGGGATCTCCTCGGCCTTTGTTGGTGCTATTGCTGCTGTGTTGGTATCAGCTGGGTTTGCAGCTCTATATTCTTATGTTACTGATGCTTGGTTGACTGCGGGTGCTCCGTCCTCCCTCGTCAGATGCCTTAGAAAAATCTGTGATCTGTCTGACAGCCAACTCCAAAGCAATAAATGATTTTGTAGCTTAAAATTACTAAGTTTGTGGTCATTGAACTGCCTAAGACAAATCCTATATATGTATCTCAAAAACGTTGGGGGTGACTGAGCTGCATATTGACCATCTATTTGTCATCGGAAATATGAGTAAATCTTTTTGCAGAGTGTTTGGTTGAAATCGAATTACCACCTTTAAAAATATCGTTAATTTTGTAAAAAAAAAAAAAAAACAACTTGAATGAACAGTCTTCTTTAGTTCACTATTCCGCGATGACTAGACGCGAAACTAGGAAATCCGACTAATGCTCTATACGTAAAAAATAAAGAACGTATCACCTGTTATGCATTTGGTAAACTCAGCATAAAAGCTGATCCTGTGAGGTCGTAGATATAACCAATTCAATATCAAAGTAAGTATATGTGGGACATGTTCTCTTATAATGGTTTCTAGAATTTAGGTTTAGAATAATAGTTTTTTCCTCGATGAGATTTCCTTGAAAAATCTTAGAAAGTAAATTTTTCTAAATTGTTCTGAGTGAACACTAAAAAAAAAAAAAAATAACGAACCCGTTGCAAACAACGAATGGAGCCACTGGTGCCCAATACCCTTATTATCTTATTATTCTGCTAGCTAGTGTAGAACATTGTCATAGTGTACATTTTGCTGCAACCATTTCTGCATAGTCTGCAGGTATCATCTTCTAGAAGACTAATCCTCTTCAGGTGATACCCAAAATGACCATGCCATAACCATGTAAAGAGCGCTACTAACACTCGAAGTGTGCCTATCATTTTTAGCTTGTCTACACCCGTCTGCAGCGGTCCATCTGTTACAGTCCTAAGCAGTTGCCCATTTCAGTGGTGCTTTAAAATTCTTCTGCATAGTGCAGCAAATTGTGTTAAATCAAGGAATCTGAACCCTGGTTTGCCAGTGCGTCTACCATTTGGAAAAATATGCTTTTCGGAAGATTTTATTCACTCTATTCACTGAGTCAGTCCAAACAGTGCTATTCAGAGTTGCTTTGACGTTTTATTGCGGCTGGACTATAACTGGTGAATTTTTTGAAGATGAATACATTTGTTAGATCTTGAAATAAGAAAATAAGCTTCTTTTGCATCGAGCATTCTTTTCCAGTACACAAAATACTTTATGTAACGTTCCACATACAGAAGTTGATATTTTAAACGCACATACTTTTCCATGGTCGTGGACAATCCTTTTTTTTTTTTGCTGCGCCAAAAGACGTGATAATCTTCTAAAGTTCCTAACAGCCCGGGCTACCAGCATGCACGATTCACAAACCCGAATAATTAATGCCAGGAATGCGGCTACGCACTAATCCCCACCCTGCACATTTCTACCACTGTCCCCGTGGGAATACCGTTAGGTATTTCTTCTTTTTTGGCCGTAACATATGTTCTAGGAGTAACGACGAACTGGGCAAAGTAATTCTCCATGCCCTGAAACGAGTGCAATAAAATACTGCGTGCTCTGTATCTTCATCTTCATCTGGACATTCCGGGAAGAATGGTAACTGTCGTGTCTAAATCGGAAGAGATACTTGCAGTAACCGCCGTGACCAGACAGGAACTGCGTAAAATGGTAGTTGCACTCTCCATGCTTTCGACTTCTCCAGTCTTGGATTGTCGATATCACTTTGTAGGTCCACCTGTCTTTTATTGTATTAGCTCAACGAGCTTGCCACATAGCTGCTGACGCTGCCCTTTCTTCAATTTTGGTCACCTTGATACCAGTGGGGTCGTGTTGGCTCAATGCTCTTCTGTTCTATATCATGAGCATTTCATTTGCGAAGATGTTAATGGGGACCATTCCAGCTATAGCGTAGAGACAGCGCTGCACTGTGTAGTCGGCTCAATAGAAAAATCACTGGAAAATAAAGAATATACACTAGCCGCTTTCCTGGACGTTGAAGGAGCCTTTAACAATGTCAAAACGGAAGCGGTTAATAGAACTCTAACGAACCTTAATATTCACAATTCTGTGATAAAATGGATCGTCAATATGCTAAAGGAAAGACATATCAAAGTCGAACTCGGAGGTACTAAGCTCGAAGTCTATGCCTCAAGAAGCACCCCTCAGGGAGGGGTTATATCCCCACTATTGTCGGTAATTGTCCTGAACGAAGTCCTTCTTAAACTTAGAAACAGCGGCGTCAAGGCCATTGCATATGCGGACGATGTTGTGCTGCTAGCAACATGTAAATTTCTCCCGACCCTGAGCGAACAAATCGAAGGGGCGCTGGGAATCATTAACTCCTGGACGGAGAGATGTGGGCTGGCGGTTAATCCCCAGAAGACAGAGTTAGTACTATTCACTAACAAAAGAATAATTCCACAATTCGTAACTCCTTCCATAAGGGGTACTCCCCTGAGTATCTCCAATAGTGCGAGATACCTTGGCCTGGTGCTAGATAGGAAACTGAACTGGAGACTAAACATCAACGAAAGAGTCAAAAAAGCCACGATGGCTTTTTACTCGTGCAATAGAACATTTGGGAAGACTTGGGGACCGAGCCCCAAAATCATCCTATGGATGTATACAGCTATAGTAAGGCCAATACTAACGTATGGCAGCCTTGTATGGTGGCAAGCAGTCAGCAAAATAAATAACATATAATAGCCTAATAGCTGCTATCACAAAAGTACAAAGACAAGCGTGCATCGCCACAACCAATGCGATGAGAACGACACCTACAGCAGGACTCGAGGCCATTCTCAATCTGCTTCCGCTAGACATCTTTATACAAGTATCGGCAGCCCATAGTGCCGTAAGATTAAGCCAAACAGATAGCTGGAGACCAAATGCAATGGGTCACACCACGATCCTGCAGAGATATCTAGGCAGTGTATCTAATACAGACTACTTAACGCCTTACCTAGACTTCTTAAGACCATTCTCTAGCACCTATCCGAGCAGGGAAGACTGGAAAAATGACAGAACGCCTAACGAGCGATCCTTAGCTGTTTACACCGATGGATCCAAAATGGAAATAGGTGTAGGCGCAGGCATCTTCTCTGAAACGCTTGGCCTCTCCATGTCAGCCCGGCTTCCGAACTACAGCAGCGTTTTCCAGGCGGAGGTCCTAGCAGTTACAATAGCAGCTCGTGAGACTACGATAAGGGCAATACCACGAGAGGATATCACCTTTTTCATCGACAGCCAGGCAACGATAAAAGCAATATCTGCTATAGAAATAAAATCGAAACTTGTGAAGTCTTGTAGAGAAGAGCTCAAGGTTCTTGGAACACGGCACGAGGTAAAGCTCTGCTGGGTCCCTGGTCATGAAGGCATACCAGGGAATGAGAAAGCCGATGAACTGGCTAGAGGAGGCTCAGCACTAAGCTCGGACCAATCCGACCCCTCGGTGTACATCCCGCCTTGCGCCCTTAAGCTCGTAGCAGGAAACTAAGCCATAACGGAGGTTAACAATAGGTGGACCTGTTTAGATACTTGTGTCACCACGAGGAAGATGTGGCCCGCTTTTGACAGAGTAAGAACCAATAGACTCATACAGAGGCACAGAAAATCCCTCTCTACTCTAATTGGAGTCATTACGGGGCATAATACCATGCGGTACCACATGAAAAAACTACATGTGACTAGCGAAGACCTTTGTAGAGGCTGCGGCGACGAGGAGGCTCAGGAGGACACCGCCCACTTTCTCTGTCATTGCCCAGGCCTCTATCATTTGAGAAATAAGATCCTTGGACAACACTTCTTTGAGGATCTAGAAGAGTTGTCCAACAGACCAATAAATGACATCGCAAACTTCATCAAATCCTCTGGATGGTTTGTATCTAGGACACAGTGAGTACTTAGTTCTTTCTTTAGGATATTTACAAGACGGTATTTTTCCACGAGGTAGGGATTTCCTTTTCTATCTCCTTTCCCCCCATGGGTATCACAATGGGTCTATACTGACCTGAGTGTGGTGTGGAGGTTTTCTATCCCCCTACACCTGCCCATTTACCTAACCTAACCTATTCCAGCTATAAGAAATACAGCTTCGTCAAAAATGGTTCAAAAGCACCTAATTGTCAGTAGCGCGCAGAGTCTGGATGTTAAAGATAGTCTTCTTTTGGTCTTCTTCGTCCTTACTGCCTCAACCCAGACTGTGGCGGGATATAATAGAACTGAAGTGAACAGAATCCTTCTAGTGTATCCAGATCCATCAATGTTAGGCATTATACGCGAGAGAGCTCCCTGTATTTGTGATGCTTTTTTGGCAATATAATCACCATGCGTTTTGAACTGCATTTTGTTGTCCAGTATTACTTCAACGCCTCTTTGGACCTGATGGTTTGGTTGCCAACCTAAAAGTTGCCAGATTCAACAGTTTTCCGGTTGATTATGAGGACAACTTCTTTTTTATATTCAGGTCATGGACAATGTTATTGCGGGCGATTCGTTGTCAAAATTGAAGATATTCATACGAAAGACACAACACCCAAGATAAGATTGATATGAAATTCAACTGAGTCTACTTCACACTGACTTTACAACCCCTAACTTCACACTGTTGGCCATGGGTATATTTATGAACAGGAAAATTAAGAGAGAATACAAGAAAAATTGGTTCCGTCCTTTTGCTGGTTTAAGGTGACAGGAAGTTGCAAGAGTATCGCTCTCATATCGTCTTTAGCTACTTGATGTAGGGTACATCATATTCTTAGCTGGTTTGATAAATTAATTGCTCTAAGCTTACCTTTTAAAGCTACAGTTACAGTGCGTTGCTGCCCTTCCTTGAGTATACTGAGTGGCAAATCTTGATTGACTTTGAACAATTTCTGGAACCACAACTTTATGAAAGACATAAAGACACCATAATCCTTAGCTATATTGATGACACCCCATTGTAAATATATCTTAAAGCTTAAGTCTACGACACCAACCTCTTTGCACTAAATCCACAACGCCTTGATGGATATATGCTACTCTTGAATATTCAAAAGGATTAGGACCTCCTTACGAGGTAATATTTTCCCCAAAACCCCGATTCAAAGCATCGAATTTAAAATACAAACATTCTCAAATCCACCCTTATGATAACCACCCCCACACGGAATCTCTCTCTGCAAATATTATACATACCTTTTTTTTTTAGATTTTTCGCCTGCAAATGAATGCTTTAGCAGTAGCCCAAAGGGGTTCATTTCACAGTCTGAACTCGCGATCTTCATTTGAAATTAAATCCTGGGGATTTGCGAAAATCCGGGTGAGCAGAATCATCTTTACCTCTGCGCCTCTACCATACTCACACACAGGCACACACCAGGCAAAGCAGCCGCACAGGGGTTGAAATGAAAATTCATGCAATTTCGCGCCATAATTTACGTTAGATTATCAGCAAAATATTCGAAGGGGCCAGAATATGGAGCACGATTAAACAACTGACTCCTGCATCGTACACCTCCGCCTAATATGAAAATCACTAGAATTGCTCTGGAAACCGCACACCCCTGTGCTAGATGCTGCGAATGCTAATTATGTATTTTTTTTCGTGATGTTGCACTTCCGCTGCGCGTCCTAGTTTGTGAGACTTTGTCACAAAAAAAAGCAATAGGATAAAGGCACAAAAACGTGATCTGATTTTTAATTTCCCGCCCGTTTTTCGCAGGAGCAGTCGCAGCTCTAATACACACTTTTTTGTTTGCTTATGCCGCCCTCTCACACAAAGTGCAGGAGGTGGAGTGAACAAATTTGTTCACTGATACCTTATACCGGTGGGGGAGGCAAAAAGAACTTCGATTACGTTAGAAAGGACCTGTACTTGGATCGTATTTTACGCCCCCCAACTGCCATGCGATCGAATTTTCCAAGAATATCTTCTTTCAGGAAAAGCAGAAAATATTATTGATTGTAAATTGTGAAAGGTACTCGTAAGTGGCAATCGTCCTTGCTCCATTCGCGAAGAATTTACTTCTTTTTATTGTGCTCTATGATTCCTGGTGTGCATGTGCATTCCTTCCTTTACATTGCTGTCGATGGATCCGATGAATCTGAAATACATCCTGACAAAGCAGAAGCATCAAGAAGAGGACAACTCTGACACGAATAAGAATGGTCCTTGCTTGTCTGTTTTGTTGTAGTTCAATTAGGAGTCACGCAATGCGCTTTCGAGCGGCATGTCCTTGGTTGGTATGTATTTTTCTTTTACTCCTTACCTTTTAACTGTTAATGGAACAGGATTTCCGGTTACGTATCTCAGTGCATACAAAGTGAAATGCACTTTAGTTAGTTTAGTCCTTGTTTCTTTTTGTTCTTTCTTCTTGCAGTGTGGATCCTTAGGTCGTGCTTCTTGCGTTTTCAAGTTTTCATAACAAATTGCATTTGGAAACGTAACCATTTTGTGTGGGCAAGTGTGTCATGGGTTGATTCTTGTAATTTCATTTTCTGCGCTGCTAACTGAAACTGCAGAGGTGGCTATTAGAAGGAGAAGAGGAAATGAGATTTCATAACTTAGATGCACTTTTAATGGAATCGGGAGGTGGACTTCAAGCGATTGTAACTCTGTTAGGTAATTAAAGGAAGTGTATGTACTTAAGATGGACGTTCTGAGTGCTAATGGAGTTTGCAGCGAAGGTATGGTCTAAGCCTGCTAAGTGTCGAATAGATTTTTATTTCATTTGTGAATCACTGCCACAATACATGACATTTCGAATTACATTAAGGTAGGTTATAGTGGTAGCTGCAAAGTCGGGAGTACAGACTCACTCGCATTTATGCGGAACTATTACGCTCCGCATTATCAAATGTTGAACTTGAACATAAATATAAAAGAAGAAAGGATTCGAGAGGGGAAGTTAGTTCTATCACAAAATCAGAATGAATTTTAGAATAGTTTCCCGACTAGGCGACTCTACCTTCTAGTCCTGCTTAGACCACATTGAAACTATGCTGTACCCTCTTCTGCTGCATAAATCTGTTGTATTTTAACCTATTCTTCTTAGTTAGGCCTCCAACAGGCTGGAGGGTGTTACTATGGATTCCATGAAATATATTATCCTTCATCCTTTTTCGTATACCTCTTGGACGTGTAAGGTAATAGTATATACTAGAGATGATGTGAGGATTTCAGTTTGATCCAGTTTCTAACCATTTGCTGTAAGTTCATCGTTCCCAAAGACATCTCTTTGAAAATTGATTCGAATGAGAAGTTATGATTTGTGATGAGCTTGTCGCTAGGAAGTTTTATAAGCTTCAGATTTGATAGCTGCCTGTTTATCTTTATACAAATACAACTGTCCACAACTCTTGATATCTCCAAGGCGAGGCATAGTTCCCTGGTGAAAATGTTGAAACTTATGGCGTCAGGAACATTTTTTCGTTGTGGATTACGAGTTGTTAGGTTAGGTTAGGTTAGATTGGCTGGCTGCATGACGATGCGCACACACTTAGACCAGTAAAAATCCACTGTGATGCCAAGGATCTACCATTAGACCACTCAGGGACTAATAAAACCAACCGGAGCTTTTGATGAAGCGATGGTTGCTCATGACGTCTAAGGACGTCAAATCGCTGAGGTCGTCAAGGCAGGGAGCTCCTAGGTAGGTAGGTAGGTAGGTAGGAGTGGTTGTGTCAGCAAACCATGCCGACACTTAATTAGCGCAGAAGCGCTGTTTTATTACCACAACTCAAGTGACCTGACGGATGTTAACTACTAGGGGAAAAAAGAAGAAAAAGGGGGAAGGATTATTCAAATCCACCCCGTTACATTGAGGAAGCTGATAATATCCCCAATGCTAATCTCCGTTAGCTCTATAAGGTTGTCGAAAAAAAATTTACCTAAGGTGCGCTGTCTGGCCTTGCCTAAAGCCGGACACTTGCAGAGGAAGTGTAGGATTGTTTCTATTTCATCAGCAGTATCGCAGCTGTGACAGTGTGCATTAAATACAATGCCTATTCTGGCCGCATGAACCCCGATGGACCAGTGGCCAGTACTAACTGCCAGAGTTCTTGCGATATCTGTGCGGTTTCTATTTAGTAGATCTTGCGTTCTTTTCAGGGAGTATTTGGGCCACATCTGCCTGGAGATGACACAGTTCCGCACCCCTGCCATCTAATATCCGCCTTTAGCAGATAGTGCGCGAAGATACCTCCCTTGAGGACCCCCAACGGGACGTTCAACTCCTTTGCTAGGGAAACATCAAGGGAAGATCCTTGCCGCGCGAGTTCATCAGCCCGCTCATTCCCCTTAATGTTGCTGTGACCCGGAACCCAAAGGAGACAGATCCTTAGCCGGTGACTAAGCGAGGTGAGTTCTTTTTTGCACTGTTTTACTAGCCTTGAGGATGTAGTGGCAGACACTATAGCCTTGATAGCCTCCTGGCTGTCAATGAGGATGGCAATGGTATTTAGGGGTGTAGAGGTTTGCTTGAGTATGCGGCAGGCCTCGCGTACAGCAAAGACTTCCGCCTGGAAGACACTGCACGAATCAGGAAGCTGGTACGACCTGGAAATATTAAAGGATTCAGAGAGTATCCCTGCCCCTACCCCGCAGTCCATTTTTGAACCGTCGGTGAATGTTGTTGATTCGAACTCATTTATCAGTACGCCAGTTTCCCAATTCGCCCTGGTAGGGAATCTAACCGTGACGTGATTTCTAAAGTTCACTGTGGGAGTTATATAGTCGGTCAGATTAGCTACCAGATCCTGCGGTAGCAATTTCAAGATACTGCTGTGACCATACGGATTGGTGCACCAGCATCCCGTTTCCCTTAGCCTGACCGCACTACATGATGATAGCTGCATAATGTGAAGATCGAGTGGTAAAAGGTGCAGAATAACATTCAAGGCATCGGTTGGACATGTCCTCATGGCACCCGTTGCGCCTATAACCGCAGTTCTTTGTACCCTGTTGATAAGTTTGATGTTATAAGCTTTCCTTAGCGCAGGCCACCAGACTAACGATCCATAGGAAAGAATGGGACGCACCACGGCAGTGTACATCCATAAGACCATCTTCGGGCGAAGTCCCCACTTCTTGCCAAAGGTCTTGCTGCAGGCATAGAAAGCCACACAGGCCTTCTTTACCCGTTGCTCAATATTAAGCTTCCAGCTTAGTTTTGGATCAAGTACAACACCTAGGTACTTGGCATTGGAGGATAGGGAGAGTAGATGATTATTTAGCCGTGGAAGCGTAAATGTCGGTATTTTGGTTTTAGTGGTAAAGAGCATCAGTTCAGTTTTGCTTGGGTTGACGCTGAATCCACATCCAGTGGCCCGTGAGCTAATCTTGTCCAAGACACCTTCCATAATCTCACTGATTACGGATGGTAACATCCCCGATACCAGTATTACCACGTCATCCGCATACGCGACAACCTTAACTCCATTCCTATCAAGTCTACACAAAATTTTATTGATGACCATAAGCCATAGAAGAGGAGATAAGACCCCACCTTGAGGAGTTCGTCTAACAACAGATATGGTGGAACTGCTGTTGCCGAGATTCGATTGAATGATTCTGGTTTTTAGCATTGTCAAAGGAGCTCCTAGATGGAGCATTCTTTTGCGTAATAGAGCAGGACATGTGCATAGGAAGTAAAGAATTGTTTTCTCCTCCTCCTCGTCCCTACAGCTCCTGCAGAAGTCATTGGAAAAGAGGCCAAGTCTTTTGGCATGTTGGCCGATTAGACAGTGTCCGGTGATGACACCGATAACACAGCTGATCTGTAATCGCTTTAGTTTAGCCAACTCGGCACTACGTTTCTGGTCCAGCTTAGGCCAGATCTGCCTCGTAATGTGACACGTTGTTAAGTACGCGATCAATACAAGACGTATTGCATAAATGTGGTTCTCAATTAATACTGACGTACCACAGGGCTCAGTCCTCTCTCAGACCGTGTTTCTGATATTTATCAAAGATCTTCTAGCTAGGTTACTTTAAGGACATCTCTGGTAGAAGCTACGCTCCCAAGAGATGTCTTCTTTTCAAGGTCGATTCCTACTAACGCTTACTTAGGTTCAGCTTCCTTTCTGATTGTAGTTCCCCAGGAATCCTTTCACCTGACTCAGTCACAATGCATGGCTCATTTGCTCCCTTCTCCTTTTCTTGGTTTTTCCCATATTCTACGCAGTAAAAAAGCAGAGTTTCCGGTTCATTTCATGCTAGTGCATCAGCTGCTTCATTTTCGTCCACTCCTGCATGACTTGATACCTAATGAAGAGTTACTTTCTCACTCTGGCTCAGTCTGTTGATCTGAGTAAGGCATCCAGTCTGGATCTGGTCTCAACGTCTTGCTTGAAGCCATCTACCGTATTTCAATATTTCCTGTCGATGTTGAATTGGGCCGCGTGACCCTCTGATTAGAACCGAATGTTCGCAAACGCTCAGAGTACGTTTTTGCAAAGAGTGTTGTTGCAAGAATAAAAGGCAATGCTCATTTCCCTAAAGTTCTTTCTCTGCACATACTACTCAGACAAGCTTAGGATCAACAACTGTCGCCAGGTACTTAGGTTAGATTAAGGTTAGGTTAAAAGGGGTTAGCTGCAACGAATGAGCGCAGCCTGTATTTGGATCATAAACGGATCCATTGTACTCACCGAGTTTCCTGGTTAAAGAACTGCAAAGAGAGGAGAGGAACAAAATAGCTAGAGTTCTATGTTAGTGGAACGGCCTCCTCTGAACCATCCTGAAGATCTCATAAATTTCATAATGGTGGTTGGTGGCTTTTTAGACAGGTCGCACAGATGGTTGAAGAAATACTGTCCAACCTGTCTTCCTGGTACTGCAGAGACTAGGGCATTTGCAAAGGAAGTGTTCCGTGTCCTCCTCTATGTCTGTATTTTCGCAACCTCTGCTGAGTTCATCTGTACTTAGCCGCATTCTCTTCCGGTGGGCTGCCAATAGGTTGTGGCCGGTAATGATACCTACGAGAAGGGCCAAGTCCTGTCTACTTTGAGTAAGGACGAGCTTGGTTTCATCTTGTCATGTATTGTCCAGATGCTTCTGGAGACACGACATGAAGGGAGCGCTCTCCATCTTTCTTCTGCTTGTCGTATGAAGTCAAGTGCTATATTAGATTTAACAAGTATTAGGGGAGGTAGGACTGAGCTTTGGACCATTGGCAGGTCTTGTTCTGATCCCTTTCTTGCCAGTTCGTCCGCCATTTCGCCTCCTGGAATTCCTTTGTGTGCTGGGGCCCACCAGAGTGTTACATGGTGGCTCTGGATAAGCATGTTAAGCTCCTCACGACAGCGTTTTATTAGCTTTGATTTTATAACCGCGGGTGAGATGGCCTTTTTAGCAGCTTGACTATCTATGTAAATGTCAATCTCTTTCCTAGTAACAAGTTTCGTGGATAGTACTCGTGCCGCCTCTGCTATCGCTAGGACTTCTGCCTGCAACACACTACTGTGGTTCGGAAGCCTTAGTGTTATGGCAATATCAGGTTCCACTGAGTAGATACCCGAACTCACTTCTTCGTTTGTTTTAGGCCCGTCAGTGAAGACTGAAATACTATGCGGGTTAATGGCCCCACCGTCTCCCAGTATTTCCCCCTTGATGGGATGACCATTTTGATGTTTAGGCTGAAGTCGGGGGATGGCGGCAGATAGTCCGTGGTGGTGTCTAGGTGAGCCCATCTTGAGATGCTATGGTGGCCCGTGTGGCCCTTTCTGATTTCTTAACAATTAAGTCTAGTGGAATCAGTGCGAGAATTGTTTCAAGTGGTACGGTCGGGGTAGTTCTAATGGCGCCTGTGGTTGCTATGCAGGCAAGTCTCTGGATTTTAGTCAACTTCTTGAGATGCGTGTTTTTCTCTACTATTGGCCACCAGACAATACACCCATATGTAAGAATGGGTCTGACTATGGCTGTGTACATCCAATAGATGATGGCAGGTTTGGGTCCCCATTTTTTACCAAAAACTATGCTGCAAGCATAGAATGCAATGTACGCTTTTTTATTCTTTCATTTGCGTTATCTCTCCAGCTCAGTTTGCGGTCAAGTATGTACCCAAGATACCGTTCTTTGTCTGAGACTTGGAGTGGAGTGTCACCGAGTCGTAGGGCTCCGAAAGTTGGGATTGTTCTTTTGTTGGTGAAGAGGACCACTTCTGTTTTCGCTGGATTAACGTTCAGTCCACAACTTCTCGCCCAGTTATGGAGGGTATTCAGGGCCGATTGCAGAAGTTCGGTGATAGTGTCAAGAAATATGTCGGACATAAGTAGGACGATGTCGTCTGCATAAGCAACAACTTTTACTCCGCTGCGTCCTAATTTTAAAAGGATCTCATTTGCGACAAGAGTCCATAGTAGAAGAGATAGGACCCCTCCTTGCGGGGTTCCCCTAGAGGCCAGTGCATTAACTTGGCTGTTACCCAGCTCCGTGTTGATGTGCCTTGTTTTGAGCATACATTCAATCCAGTCGGAGAGTCTGGAATCTACTCTGAGTCGGTCCAGTGATAATCTTATTGATTCGATTTTCACATTGTTAAAGGCTCCTTCCACGTCTAAAAATGCTGCTAGGAGGGTTCTAAAAATGTCCCAATTTGTCCTCTTGGGATTGCGATAAGGTTTTTAAGATTTTATGTTTTCGTTAACAGAGGGGCAGATCACCAGGTACTTAGCGGGAAATAAGGAGAATAAGTTCAGTCTGCTCTTGCTTCTTATTTATCTGACGCTACGCCAACTTGAAGGCCTGGTTCATTGCTAACGCGTCAACCGCTCACATAATCACCTTGATCTTTCTGTGAAATCGCTTTTGTCCATGGCCAAGAATATCTCCAACCCACAACCACCCTTTTAAGAAGGCTTAGTTCCTTTAATGACTTTGCAGATACCTTGATAGTTTCAATGAATTCCAAGTAATCTAACTTGGTTCCGTCATTGCTACTTGGTTACATATATCTTTACAGAATCTCAGAACGGAAGGTTTAAGAGCCAACTAACAACCATAAAGGTCATATAATCAAACATCTACTGTACACTCGAATCTAAGAAACTATTGCAAAGGGAACGAAACCGTCCCAGGTAAGGTAGGCTTGCCTTACGGACCAAAGAAGCGACAGCATAAGAAGCGCTAAAAACTGCCTCCGTACTCCTGCTAACATTTATGAGAATGTTATGTTAGCTTAGACTATGCTAACCAAAAAGTTGCTAATGGTGGATGAGGCATCTGTCTATTCAAACTCTAAGCTCCTAGCCAATATAATAAAAGTGATGGATAGCAGCTAGCTCAGTAGCTTGTGGGCTCCGCAGAAATATGAATTTCATGAACTTCTTAACGCCTAACTCCTAATGATTGTGCTGTAGTATCATAGCTATTGAATAACTCCATTAGACTCCATGAAGAAGGGAGGAATGCCTTCTAACATGTGGCATTTAGAGTCATAGGTTGGACACAAAGTGTACTAAAATGAATTACATCATCAACCTAATGTCTTCCTCGTTTCACGAATTGTACAGACCTTTCGAATTGTGTTCTTTTCCAAAATGTGGTTCATCACTAATGAAAATCCGCAGAGGGTCTTTGTACAATTCCTAGGAATACCTCCGAAGTAGTATACATCGTCAAAAGGAACAGTGAAGCATCCTGCTCTAAGATATTGCCAACTGTTTAGCCCACCATCCAGCTACTAACACACAAAGCGAAGCTTAAAATGCGTACACTGGAAATGAATTTCGAAAATTCCTCAGAACATGCAAGGAAGCGAATTGAAAAGATGAGAATGCGGTTGCTCTGCTTCCTTTCGTCTAAAATTCACCAAAGATATTACTTTTCTTGCACATTAGATACACACACACACACACCAACACTCCCTCCATCCAAGGACTTGAATGCCCTGAATCCATCTCGACAGTCAACTTTCCGCTAGACATTACGTATACGCCACCGCATCCTGAATAACATCGCCAAATACATACAAACACATATTTGTGTGGTGGGTTGGAGGGCTAAACCAAGTCAACGCGACCACCTTTTCGCTGTTCTCCTCCCCTATGGGCATGTGGCCCACCCAAATGCATACATTAAGTGTGGGTGTTGCATTTTCTGCATATGTACACCAGAGGGCTACGTAGTATATCCGCTGACAAAAGATACGAGAGTGAACATCACTTGGTGGAGGTTATCCATAAGCTATCTTGTGTGGAATTTATTTTCCACCGGGAGAGGGAGACACCGTGCAGGTACAATGGGGTGGGAATATCGCTCAGAGGCGACAAATATGAGTCGTCGTCCTTTTGTGCACCACCTACCTACAAACCGGTGGTGCTGCTGCTGCCACGATGATACATGAAGCCCACCTCTAACCCTCATCTAGAATTTTTGTTTTTTGCATTCGGTTGGCTGGGTGAAACCACAGGGAACTCTTTTTACATTTTTACGATTTCGTTTTGTCTTCTTGCTCTTCGGCGCATTGAATCTTTTTGTTTATTTTTGCTTAAGGGCTGCTCCACAATTTTGGAATTCTTTTTCTTCTATTTTTAGTTCTTTCGCAGGGTTTCCATGACCCAGTTCGGCAAGAAGAAGCAGCAGGAGAAGAGTTTTTAGGGGGCAAAAAAGACAAAGCATCGAACACACAGCGCACGGCGCACAGAGGATTTGAATTAGAATTGGAGTCTGCTGGATCCTTTGACCTGGACACTGATTGTTATAGGTGACACTGCATGGTTGTGTGTGTACTGTAGGAAGCCGCTTTCCCGGTCCTTTGCACCCCATCCCAGTCGGTGGTGCTCAAGAAGGCGTGGATATAAATTAAAAATACATGGCTCAATAAATTCCGAGGATTTACGACTTTACTTCTTTGGTATCTCTGCGGCATGTAGTAGTTCGTTCGCTCGTTCTGTGTCCGGGAAATGGAGTGTTTTAAGGCTGCCATGGGAGAACGGGAACGGACGAAAGAGAAGGGTCCTTGGTTGGAGTTTCTTTGGTAAGATGTCATATTCACACAGATGAATTGCTTTCGAACTGGAGTGCAATTGCTGTGATTGTATGAAGGATATTCTCTCGGATTTTTTGTGCTGGCGTAATCCTGCAGCTAAGAGACAGTTTACTAGGGATGAACGGTGAGCATGGGGGGATGATGATTTGTTGAATTTTACGACATTCGGGAGATTGACAGCCAGGGCATTTGTGCTCGTGATGGGAGCTTTGATTTGTGATGGCTGTGATAGGAGTTAAGCCAAACGTTTGGAGGTGTTTTCATGTAGTTAAATGGTCGAGATTATTAAATTTATCCGTTTATTGCTACACTTAAACTGGTTTGGTATGAATAATAAAAGTCGGTGGCGCTGGAACTACTTTTTGATGGAGTGTAGGGAAATGGACGGTGCAGCATTAAATTTGGAATCATTGGGATTTAATGTATTGCTTCCTGGAAGCAAAAATGTTATCCGGCTCTATTTCGGTGTAAACCAAGCTTAATTTGAATATTTCAATCTAGGCTACACAGTCTTGACATTTGCTTAAATGTTTACCTTTTGACTTGTTCTGTGGATATTGGGAATTACGCGGATAAGCTGTCACAGATGCATATACCTTATTGAATATGGAAAGAAAGTTCTAGTGAAACTCCGGCGCTCGATAACTTTCCACTTTTGCCGCCAGGCTAGTTTCCTGTTTTGGTTGGTTGGTTGGTTTGGATCGGCCCTCGATGAGGATGTACTTAGACCAGAAAGTATGTCCATTATACTACCGATGTGTAAGGCGGGTGGGTCACCCTCTTACTCTTGGAAGTTTCCTGTTTTACTGTCTTCTTAAATTTCGAAGAGGAGAATAGAAGCGCTGTACAAATTACTTATATAAAAAAAACGAAGCCAATGCTTTATATTGCGGACGATTTTGGACGGAAATTATCTGCAGTATTTAGATGAGATTAGGACAAGGGAATAAATCAAAGACTTGGGTAAGGTTAGGTATGTGAGTTGGCGTAAGGGATTAAAATCCTCCACGATACTCTCAGATCAGCATAGAACCATTGTGATACCCATAGAGGAAACAAAAAAGGAATCCCCTCCTAACTTAGGTTAGGTCAGGTTAGGTGGCTATCCTGCGTACTCGTTAGGATTCACTTAGACCAAATGAGGTCCATTGTGTTACCACGGGAGCCGGTTATCTCCATTACTCTTGGAACCATTTTGATTTTTGGACTAATTTACAGATTCTGTTGATATCCGAATTGGCAATATATGTAAGTTCCTCAAAGAAGAATTTCCAAGAGTTTGTTTTCTAGCTGAGGATAGTGCTGAGCAGCCGCAGAGCAAGCGAAAGGGCGATTCCTTCTTTTCTTCGTCCATATAGCTGCGACAAGTCATTGGCCAGAATTCCAGGCCTAGCTGCGTGCTTGCCTAGAACGCAATGACCAGTAAACAGTCCAACTAGGATACCTATGCGTGGCCTGCTAGTCAGTAGCAGGCATTTTGTTTTCCTCTTATTCAATTGTGGCCATGTTTGTCTCGCATGGTTACATGTATCAAGATTGCGCCTTTCTGCCTGATTCAGTGCCACTGATGCAGCCCGCCTTCCGCAATAGAGAGCTCCTGTTTCGTGCCATTTTAAGTTAATTCGTCTTCTCTGCAGTTACCCGAAATGTCCAAATGACCAGAAACACAGCAACGAGTGAGATTACAATAATTCGATATCCTATTTAGGAATGCGCGACATTGCTTTACCAACTTAGATCTTATTATTGGTTACTATTATCCTAACTTAGTAGAAAGCATTTATTACTTACTGTACCCGAGAAACAAATCATCCGGAGGATTTAATAGAGTTTACGATGTCGTTCACCGGACAACTCTTCTAAATTCTGAAAGAAGCATTGTCCGAGGAACTTGTTTCTTAGATGGTAGCGGCCTGGGAAGTGGCAAAGAAAGGGTTATGTTCTCCTGAACCTCCTCGTCACCACAGCCCTAAAGAGCTATTCTTCCGTTACATGTATCTTTTTAATGTAGCACCGCATTGTGTTATTCCGCATATTACCTGCGGCGTAATAACTCCTTGAGTAGATTGCAATTTTCTAACCACGCTTAGTTTCATTCCGCTTGGCATATACTGCAGCAGTTTGGCGGCTAATGCCGCTGTAGGACTAAGAGTAGGGCGATTGTGGTCATCAAGCCTTTACGGCCATGCCTCCATTCTGTTCCAATGGGGGACAACATGAAACTGATCACATGAGCCCGATGCTAGCATTTGAAAGGAGATTCACTACAAGAATTCCTAACAGAATATACTGGAGGAACCGAAGAACCATGAAGAAGAAGGAGTTGGCTTTCTATACCGACAGTTCTAAGATGGATGTTGGCACGGGAGCCGGAGTTTATTGTGAAGCCCTAGGAATAAACCACTCCTTTAGAATAAACAACGATTGCAGCGTCTTTCAGGCCGAGGTCACAGCCAACATACAGGCTACTGAAATTATACGCGAGAGTAATATCGTTGGTAAAATGATCACTGCCTATATATGTAGACAGCCAGGCAGCCGTTAAGGCTCTGGACTCTGTCGTAATTAGGTCGAGGCTTGTGAGAAGCTGCAAATCACTCTTAAACGAGATATATAGAGGCAATGCGGTGACCCTCTGCTGGGTACAAGGGCATATGGATATCGAAGGTAACGAAAGGGCTGACGAACTTGCTAGGAAAGGGTCGGCGCTGCACTTATCGCGGGCCCAACCCTCTGTAGCAACCCCAATCAGTTCCTTACGGAAGAAAATAGATGATGAACCCACCGATCGAGCAAACAGATGCTGGGTTCATCTGGAAATATGCGCAACGACCAGGGCGCTATGGCCGGCCTACAGCAAGAAGAGATCGATCTCTCTGGTAAAACTTAGTCGTTATAACGCACGGGTAATTTCTGGCATAATTACTGGACACTGTGCCATTGGCGTTTACGCGGAGCGATTCGATGTGCTGCATAACGACTATTGCAGAAGTTGCAGCGACAAAGAAGGAATTGAATCTGTTCGTCATCTGTTGTGTGACTGTCCTGCCCTACCCGTCAGAAGAATGAGGGCTCTTGGTAGTTACTTCTTCTCGGAGCTGGAGGACTTGGGTAATGTTGAGCTGACGGACCTCCTGAGATTCATATCACTTTCTGTTTGGTTCTGACGCGGACTTTCTTTACAGCGTTTCCAGGGTTAAATGATTGGGCACAATGGACTCGTACTGTTGGTCTGCGTGAGCAGTGGCTCTCTGTCACAATGCACACATCTACCTACTACTTTACTTTACTTTACTAGGGCCTTGTACGCACTGCGACCTATACGATCTATTGTGCCAGCCCGGTGTTTAGCTGAGAACTTGATTAAGGCTCTTGATAAACCTCAACAAAGCTCCACGCTCAATGTTCCAGAAGTCAGAGAGACTTAATAAAGCCCTTCCGATAAGGAGAAGTCTTTTTCTTGCGGCCATAGGGCATTCACAAAGAATATGTTCTGCCGTCTCTTTTTGCTCTCCAGCCGGCATTCGTCTGTATCTGCTACTCCTATCTTGTGCAGATGGTACCTGAGTGGGCAATGACCAGTCAAGTAGCCTGTTAAGGTTCTTAAGTCTGCTTTCCTAAGCTCGAGTAGCTTTTTAGCCTTGCATCGGTTGAGGTTAATGAACTTCTTTGCCTGTCTTAGGCCCTTGAGTTTGGCCCTGTACTCTGCATGATGATCATCTTCACATTTCTTTATTTTATTGTTTACGCTACTCCGTGCGACTCCAAAATAGGGTTCAGGACCGACAAGTGGGCGAAGCCTTTGTGTCCTGGTATCCAGGCCACAGTGACTGTGTTTTTCGATGCGAGATCTTCGAGTAGGTTTAGGCAGTCCCATACAAGTTTTGATTCTACCGTGTACGATTTCAGAGCCATAAGTGCTGCCTGGCTGTCCGAGAGGATATAGATACGAGTACCCTCGACCCTTCTTCGCAGACATTCTCGTACACAGAGCTCGATTGCATGGACTTTCGCCTGAAATATTGTTGGTAATTTCCCAAGCGCTGCTGCACGTTGAAACCTGGGTCCATAAACCCCTGCACCAGTGCTACCATTTTCCAATTTGGAACCATCTGTGTACCAAGCTTGAGAGTTTGGTAAGATTACAAGTCCTTCATTCATCCATGTGTGACGGTCACCTATGACCACATTGAATTTCCTGGAGAACCGGTATTTCTTGATCATCTGGTATCTGGGTATCTGGGATTTTGAGAATAGGGTCATTTTGAATATAACGTAGAATCTTCAAATGGCCTGTAAAGCTGCCGGTTTTATGGTCCAAGATCTTGGGTAGCCTAAGAGCACTAAGCATAGCTTCTTTTTGTGCTGCAAGGTGCAACGGTGTGAGGCTAAGCATTGCTCCGATTGCTGTCGTAGGGAACGTTCTCATTGCTCCTGTGATACTCAGACAGGCTAGACGATGTATTTTATTGAACTGTTCCTGAGTCTTGGCCTGTAAGGTTTTTGGCCACCAAGCAAACGATGCATAGGTGACTATGGGTTTGATAATGGCGCTGTACGTCCAATATATTATCTTGGGTTTTAGCCCCCAAGTTTGACCATGTAGGCGCTGGCATATAAACATTGCTCTTGTCGCTTTCTCGGTAACCTTGCTCCGGTGTGAATTCCAGGTGAGCGTCTTGTCAAGTATAACACCTAGGTATTTCGCTTCCTTGGATATGTCGATTGGGACGTTTCCAGTCTAATTTCTTTGAGAGTATGGTTTCTTTTCCTGGAAAATATAGGAAAATAGTATAGTTTTTCCGCGGTTGATGGTAAGTCCCTTTGTCCTGCACCAATCGGAAGTTAAATTGAGGGTACCTTGCATTAGACACTTCTACCTAACCTAACCTTGCAATTTTCTATCCCTTCGCATGAGACTATCGGTCGTTGCTTTGTCGAATATAGGCCAAGTTTTCTAGTGGTGCTACCTTTAGATCTCCTCGACAGCACTTGACAAGCTTCGAATTAATTCCTGTAGTAGATATTGCTTTTATTGCTACCTGGTGTCAATGAAAAATATGATATCCTCCTGTGGTATTGCTCTCATCGCAGTCTCATGGGCTACTATTGTCACTGCTAGAACCTCTGCCTGTAGAACGCTGCAGTAGTTCGAAGCCGAACCGACATGGATATACCCAGCGGTTCAGAGGAGATGCCTGCACCTACACCTACATATTTTCATGTTGGACGCATCAGTGTAGACAGCTATGGATTTGCGTTAGATGCTCTACAGCATTTCCACTCTTACGGTTATGATGCTAACTGCCCTTTTACCGCAGACGAGTACGACTTTCATTTTCTGTTCAGCTAACTGTTGCCCTATATGGGTCAGCCATTTACGTATGGTCCCAATACTGTCATTGTTGTCCTGCTCTATCTCCTTTAGGTATTTGGCTACTACCACGATAGCAATGGCAACATCAATCAATCAACAATCACCGGTCCCTATGATTCTTGGCTTAAGGACATCATTATACATTATGTCTCATCTCACAGCAAGGGACCCACCACGAAGCATTAGGGGACGCCAACTGTTGTGTTG
This sequence comes from Brachypalpus laphriformis, assembly GCA_945910035.1. NCBI lineage: Eukaryota > Metazoa > Arthropoda > Insecta > Diptera > Syrphidae > Brachypalpus > Brachypalpus laphriformis. The sequence goes on from OX246754.1 coordinate 289,848,054, forward strand.
TCCCATCCTGTGTATCATAGAGCAGCAACCTATTTTTGAAGTAGTCTACCAATACTTGCTCGACATGCAGGATAAATATCCAGTTCGCTGCATTATAGGCGTTCTTGATATCCAGCACAATAATAGCACAGTACTTTTAAATCCACCACGGTGCATCTACAGCTCTCCTCGCAGTGCTAAGAACTTTCGTAATAACGTCGTTCGTGAAGCAAGCATTACGGAAACTATATTGGTGCTCCATTTACTTCCTCTATTGTAACTACACCGCTTCGAGTCGGTCACCTATAACACGCTCCAACTTTTTTCCATCGTGCCCAGCATGCACAGCGGTCTATATGAGAAAGGGTTTTAGGGTGCATTGTTTTCTTTTGGGAGCTGGACCAGGCTTTGTACTTTCCATTGGTGTGGAAATACTCCTTCCCTCAGACGCGTACTTTAAGTTTCCATAAATATTTCCGGCCGACTTATGATTGCTGCCTTTAGTGCGACATTGGGGATGTCATCGATGCCAGGGGTCTTCTGGTTTCCGAATCGCTTGCAATTCTCATTGTTTCTCTAGTGCTGGCCACCAGATTAATACTCCATAGATTAAGATAGATTTCACAAGGGAGACCTAGAAGGATTAATTCCAAGACCATTTAACGAGGTTTTTGCCAGAGTTATATTAAGAAAACTATTCACTTATAGATCTTTATTAAACCAAATCCAAAGACAGACAGACAGACTACATTTCTTATTAGAGCTAACTTAAACCAACCAAAACATAGAGATTAAAAGAAAGCATCTCTTGTCTGCATAGAGCACATAGAGCGGCGTCACATGCTGAGGTTGGTAAGCTGCTCTTCTTGCGGTTCATCCTCCAATCAAATCGATCACAATCCATGAGTTGTTGCTAAGCGATGTATTTTTTATTGGCATGTGATGACTGCATGGATACAAGCTTTATAGCATTGGCACGGGACGACTGCGTGGATCCATGGATTGCATCTACTGCTATTGTCGTCGGGTCGTGACTCGCGACAATGCATCTCCTCAAGCTTATGGTTGGCGGTGGAGTGTTAAGGTAGGTTCCTCTCTGGATGCTGATGTGAGGTACGTAACTCGAACTGATTCTATTAAGACCATCCGGATCTAGGATGCTCATGTGAAAATTCGCATATACTCGTATCATTGTGAGCATATCCTGGTTCTTATGGATATAAATATGAACTACTCCAGCCATGAATTCATTTCTATTAACATGCACTCCGCGGTTATGTAAGGTATTCTCGGTTTTTATTAATATTTCTTTTAACCACAACAATTAGTACCTAAAGTAGAATGCCGGCTATAGAAGACAATGAAACACCCCCGGATGCAGTGTTCGTTTAATCCCCAACCAAGCATGCAACAAATTCCCCGTCCGACTTGTTTCCTGGAAATCATTTTCTTTTCTAAATTCTCACGGAAATTATGGTTTGAAAATTCCATGAATTACTAACCAAACCATCGCCAGCAGCATCGTCCAGAGAGAGAAATCTTCCCTAGCATAACAATCTACATACGACTAGAGAGATGAATATGTTTCACTAATTTCCTCCCGCGAAACATAAAAATAAAGAAAATTACCGCCGGATTCAAGAAATAAGCTCGCGGTCGACAACTAGGTGCAGCCAACCAAGAGCGGGCAAAACACATGCCGGAATGAAAACTCGTATTTGCATTTTTATAGTCCACCTTTGACCTGAATCGTGTAAAATTTCAATATTACTGCACAACAGGATGCGAAGTATTTTACAACTCAAAGGAATGAGAAAAAATAAAATTTCATATTTTATGGCGGTCGGTTGGCAGACGGCAGGATATCCTGTCCTCCCACGCGCCACCTACCTCCACACTGTTCTTGGGAGTACAACGCAAACCACGAAGCGAAAAGTTAAGTGTTGGTGCTCACATATCGCTGGCTGAAAGCGAATTCCCTGTACGAGGGGATTCTTTGATGTCTGCATTTGACAAGGACTCTGCTTATCGCTAACGTGATGTTAGGCGACCTGAGACCAACAATTACGCGAATGAGACTGGCTCGTCGTCGGTCGTCTCCCGAAAAACCCCAGAGAAAGTTCACATTAAGTTTGTGGCTGAAAAATTGTTTACAAAAATAGAAACTTTGTTTGGTATTAATTTAAGTTTTGAAGCAATTTATGTACATAGTTGGGGTGGTTGTATGCGCAGGATGCGTGAATATGCAGCATGGTTTTGGTCTGGAAGGAAGAAGTCAGGTTTTTGAGTATTTTCAAGAACAAGTTGAGTTGGGCCGGGAACCTACAGGAATTGATGCAGAACAATCTGCAGAGCTGTACTTTGAAGTTGTATAAATATTCATGTGTACATACATACACCAACTTGCATGAATTTTAACAGAAAGTTGCAGGTACTAACTTTGTCACATTAAGCACAAGGATACTCTAACTTTTAAAGGTTACGAAAGCGGCCGTGGCCTACTTCGACTACCTGTAAGAGTTCCTTTGTTCAAATGAAAATATTACTTCAAGTGTTTTGGTTAAAATTGAACCTTCAGTCCCTGCTCTTTTACAAAAAGCTTACCACCTCTTCTGAAAACCATAATTTCGGACTTACTCAGATTCACTTCCATTCCCCACACATTACAGTAGGTTTCTAATTGAATTATCATTTTTGAAGAACCTTAACATCGTCTACTAGCATAATAATGTAATTTGCCTGTATAATAGTAACAACCTTATGTTCATTACATTTATGCGATAGTCCTCCTCTAGATGGTCATGGAGATCATTCAGGTATATGGTAAAGAACAGCAGCGACAGCAGGCATCCTTGTTTCACCCCGATATGCGTTTCAAAATATTCTTACAGTTCATTTCCAGTCCAAACCGCTGACTTGGTATTGTTATACATTTTTTTTAGGAAGTTTACTATATTTGTAGATATATCCATTTGGTGTAGTTGTAATATGAAAAGTTTTCTTGGAACTCTGTCGCTTTAAAATCCACGAAAATGCATACTTTTTCTTTTCGGCGAACTTAATTTGGACTATTGGTGCAAGGTTATATAATGTTGTCTACTGTCGAGTAGTTTCTGCAGAATCCTGTTTGATATTCGTTTAATTTTCTGTATTTTTTTCAACCAAAACGATAGGTTAGGTCAGGTATGTGGGCTGGCAGGGAGCGACGCTCTCTGCCACACTCAGGTCAGCGATGACCCATTGTGGTACCCATGGGGGAAAAGTGATCCCTTACCTAATGAAACTTAAAACTACTCAGTCACTTACTTCATTTCTGCATACAAACCACCCTGATGATTTGATGAAGTTCAACATCTTTTCCGTTGAAACGCCGGAGAGTTCCTCGAGATCCTGGAAGAAGAATTTACCAAGGAACTTTTTCCTGGAATGTTGAAGACTCGGGCAGTGGCACAGGAAGTGGGTTGTGTCCTCAAAAACTTCCTCGTCACCACAGCCTCTGCAGAGTTCCTCCTCCGTCAGGCGTTGTTTCTTCAAGTGGTACCGCAGAGTGTTGTGTCCCGTGATGATGCCCACGAGGGTGGAAAGGGATTTCGTATCCTTACGGATGATTCTCTCGGTCTTTGCTTTGTCGAAAGATGGCCATAGCTTCCTAGTGATGGCGCAAGTTTCCATGGAGTTCCATCTTGTGTTCGCCTCCTCAGTGGCTTTATTCCCTGCAGCGAGCTTGAGTGTGCAAGGCAGGATACACACAGGGGGGTCAACTTGTTCTGTTGGGGCTGCTGAGCTGATTCTCGCCAGCTCGTCGGCTTTCTCATTGCCTGGGATACCCTCGTGTCCAGGGACCCAACAGAGCGATACCTTGTGCTGTGTTCCAAGAACCCTGAGCTCTTCTCGACAACACTTCACAAGCTTCGATTTAATTTCTATGGCAGTAATCGCTTTTATAGCTGCCTGGCTGTCGATAAAGATGGTGATACCTTCTGGCGGTATTGCCCTGATCGCAGACTCACGGGCGGCTGTTGCCACTGCTAAGACCTCTGCTTGGAAAACACTGCTGTGGTCTGGAAGTCGTATGGATATTGATACACCTAGAGGGTCGGAGAAGATACCTGCTCCTACACCAGTGCTCATTTTTGAACCAAAACGATAGTCTTTCATCAGTAATACCGAACATGACTTGGCTATAGAGAAATTATAATCTCTCGATATTTATTAGTCCTCGCGAATTTATTACATTTTTTCAAAGTAGTCGCAGAGTTCTTTAAAAACTATTTTGTCGAACACTTTTTCACAAAGAGGCATGAGTTAATAGGTTCCCATGCAGTATCCTAAGGATTTTGTGGTCCAATCGTATCTCTAACGAACATCTCTACCAGAGAATGCATCAGGAACCAATAGGCATAACCATCCAACGACAGAAGTGCCAGTGGATTGGGCACACGTTCCGAAAAGGTGACTGTTTCATAGCTAACTGTGCTATGCAATGAAACCCTTTAACCCAGAATGGCAGAATACCTGGTGGTCCAAGGAGAACATGGCACAGAAAAGTCGAGAAAGATACATGGCATTTAGAGAAAAGTTGGGGAGAGCTGAGGCACTTTGCCGGAAACCGTACACGATGGCGCGTAGGCATAGTAGAGGCCCTAGGACCCACACGGGGATACAGGTCATAAGTAAGTGGGAGTAACTACTAACTATTAAATATGGGAGTGCTCTCCAATGATGTTTCCAGAAACTATACAACTATACCTATAGAGACGCCTTCGGCAAACCCTTCGACTTTTGTCTTCTGATATTACACCTCAATAGGGCACAAAATCCAACCCTCTGATTCGCAATAAGGGGAATGTGTACTCCTTCACTGCACCCTCTGTCTCATAAAATAGAATTCTGAGCTTGAAGTAGTCTTTCACTATTTTCATGATGCATTTTGGTATTCTTGTGTGCAGTGCTTCCGAAGCATTCTCGAGCTATATTTAATATGCAGTGAGAGAAGTACGACGACGGATCTTCCAGGGGTTTGCTTCTCTTGGGGAGTGATACATGCAGTCACGCAACATTCCCTCAGTCAATTATATGTATTATAGATGACTACAAAAAGTTTTGGTTGCCTTAACACAAATCTTTATCAAGTTAGAGGTGTTTCTCCAATTGCGATCATAGAATCACCAAAAGTCTAATACTAAGTTTCCCTAGAAAAAGGCCTTCAACTATGTTCAGTTGTATTTCTCAACAGAGCAGATATACTGTTTCATTAGTATCATTACGGATTTTGAGGGCTATGGTACACTTTTCTCATACTGTGGCACTTTATGCAGAGCAGTGCACTTTCTTTATTCGATCATGTATGAAGTGCAGCGACAACAAAACTTCGCTAAATAGCTTGAAACGAAAAATGGATGCAAGGTATTGTCAAATCGGCAGCAAAAGTCGAACCTCCATTAAAAGGATAAGACACTGATGGGACACGTCAAGATGTCGATTAATCGCCGGACCGAAAAAGTGAACCTTCAACTGAGCCAGATTATGAGTGGACATGGGTGCTTCGAGGTGGAGACAACGTGCTGTAAAAAAGCGGACTTTGCTGAGACCAACCTTGTGATAAAATACCTAAAGCCTCTCTCTACATGAAGATGCCGAACTGTAGCGGAAGCAGTTTCGTCAGTTCTGCCAGGCAGTTCCTCCGTCAGTTCCGGGGAAACAGAGCTCTTGTGCTATTAAAGTCCACGTGTGTGCTGGTATGATGTACGAGTATGTATGTAGCTAAATTGATAAATTGTCTGATGTGATTGAACTAGAGATCACGGTTAAGAATAGCTCTAGGTATCCTTTCTGTGAACTCTCCTCCTAGAAAGTGTGCTTACGGACTAGGTCCACAGACTCGGATACGTGTAGATAATGCTTTGATTTGTGCGTCGTAGAAGTTATCAGACACATTCCTTGTGAATGCGGGGGTTAAGCCCATAGGCGAATGAAACATCACCTAGGTAGTTAGGTTAGATTGCTTGTCTGCAGGAGGGTGAAGACACACTTAGACCAGTAAAGGTCCATTGTGATGTGCTTGTACTTTTTCATTAATCTGGGTGAATTTGGCAGCGTTCACCTAATAAAATTCTTGACATTTTGTAGGGGGCAAAATAGATCTTTTACAGGTCGCAGTGCACTTGCACGTCTCAATAATATACATCTACATCTAGCATTTTGTAGGCAAATTAAATATTGGTGGGTGGAAATTTTTGCAGTGCATAATATATACTTGTATGTTTACTCATTAACTGAAGTGTGCAAGTTCAAGCCCTAGCGGGGAACATCAATCATCAGCCACCCGAATACAAAAAGGAAAACGATTAACATGAAAAAAACGTTTTTGGGGAATGAGTTTTTAGATTTTGATGCGTTTTAAAGATACGCCAAGGGATCATAATATCCAGTGTTTTTGAAAATGTTTGTCTCCAAACCCTATTTAATCTAGCCTAACCTAACCTAGCTTCTTATGAATGTATTGTATCTATGGCATTTAGTGCACAAAAGTTCAGAGAGAGATAACTTTACTGCGTACGACTTATCAAGGCGCTTATCGGCGGCGAAGTAGTCAACCGCGTTTTAATGAATTCTTCATCTGTGCGGGAACCTTTCCTATCCTGTGCTACTTTGTTTGTCCTTCTCCCCTTCTATGCTTTCCTTCCAATCTATAGTTTCCCTAGTACCTTATATTTTTATTTATTTTTTGTCGGGATAGGAAACACTCGACTGGAGCACTCAGATGCAACTGGTCCATTGTACCGCCAGAGAGCAAACCCTGATTTACCAATTTTATTGGAATTTCCTTGACTTTCGAAGAAAGCCAAGCAAGCACTTCAGTGATGAGGAACTTACAGTACCAGCACTCACCACATCCGCACCTAAGATCTGCCACCTGATACGAGCAAATGCCGGACACTCACAGAGATAATGTTCCGCGGTGTCGTCGCTCGCTCCTCAAGCGTCGCAGATAGCAGTGTTACTTAAGCCTAACACGTTGAGGTGCTTGGCAAAAGCGAAGTGGCCTGTCAAGACGCAAATAAGTTGTCTACAGTCTTTTCTGCTGAGAGACAGCAAGAATGCCGCGGATTTCTTACAGACGTCCAGGTGCATGCGTTTTGTCAACCTGCATCCTGGAGAGTCATGCTACACACAATTGTGCTCGTGAGAGACCCAATCGTCAATGGAAGCCCTAAGCGAGGACACTGGTAGACCCAACGCGGGTTCGGGACCTGAGAAAACCTCCTCTGAGCCTTGTCTAGCAATCTCATCGGAGATCTCGTTCCCCAAGATCCCAGTGTGACCTGAGACCCAGATAAGAGACATAGAATTCAACCCTGCGACCGAGTTCAAAGAGTTTTTGGTTTCACGAACTATTGGAAGTGGTTAAAGGATTAAGCAAGGCCTTAAGCGCAGCCTGACTGTCACTAAAGACACAAATGCTACGTCCCTTCCACCTGTTCTTCACAACATAGTTCATGGCCATTAGGATTGCATAAGTTTCCGCTTGGAAAACAGACGCATATTTGCCTAACAAGAAGTGAAGTCTAATGTTTTCGACTTCCACGAAGACACCAGCGCCAGACCCTTGACTGATTTTGGAACCGTCGATGAAAATACGACTACATTCCATTCCAGGCTCAGACTCTGGCCGAAGCCAGTCCTGAACGCAAGGAAAGTCGATTCTGAATTTCCGCATCAGCTGGAGTTCTGGTGACATTGCATCAGACGGCATATCCATAAAACAGGAGTCGTAAGATAAGTGTCGCGCAAGTTCATCAAAGTTCCAGTGTGGAGTATACCAAAAACCGCCCGCCTAAGACGATGGATGGCTTTGATAGTGCAACCCATCATATAAGTATCAATGGGAGGTAAGTTCAGCAAAGCGTCTAGAGCAGAGCCAGGCGTACTCGGGAAAGCTCCTGTGCAGCCGAGACAAGCGGTTCTTTGGAGTTTCGCACAAAACAACCACATATTTACGCGAGAGCCCCTTCCACCAAACAACCAACGCATATGCGAGGAATGGTCGTACCATAGCCGTGTAGATCCAGAGAACCTTATTTGGTGATAAGCCCCAAGTCTTGCCAAAAGCACCCTTACACTGCCAGAAGACTGAGAGCGCCTTGGATGTTTTCGACTCGACGTGTTTAGACCAATGAAGTTTCTTATCTAAAATCACTCCCAGATATTTGGCTTCATTAGAAATGCGAATGGTGACGCCTTTTAGCACTAGCTGAGTCAGACCAGTCAAAATCCTCCTTCTCGTAAAAAGAACCGCAGTTTTGAGAGGATTCACCGAAAGCCCACTCCTAGTACACCAATCATAGATCATGTCCAGGGCCGCCTGCGCGTTAGCACAGACCGTCGCCAGGCATGGCCCGACAGAAAGTACGACGACATCATCCGTATATGCCTGAGCGTAGACGTTAGAACTATTTAGAGTGTTCAACAGAGAGTCGACCAGCATGCACCATAACAATGGAGACAGAACGCCACCTTGCGGAAATCCCCTGTTTACCCCTGTCATGACATATTGGCCACAATCCGCATCCACTACCAAAGTTCTATTCATTAGCATTGCTTTAATCCACAACACTAATGTTTCATTTACCCCATGTTGTCTGACCGAGTCGCACATGCAGTCAAAAGTCGCATTGTCAAAAGCACCCTCAATGTCGATGAAGATACCCATCGCGTATTCTTTCCTATCAAGCGCGCTTTTAATTCTGGCCGCTAGATTTTGAAGTGCGGTCTCACAGGATTTCCCACGCTGATAGGCATGCTGCATCTCCGATAGTGGATGCAGTTTTAAAGCAACTTTGCGCACGTAAAATTCTACCAGTCTCTCCATACTTTTCAGTAAGAAGGATGTCAAACTTATAGGTCTGAAACTCTTGGTGAGCGAATAGTCTTCCTTACCAATTTTCGGTATGAAAGCTACTCTGACTGTCCGCCAAGGTGTAGGAATATATGCCAGCGCCAGAACAGTGGTGAAAATTATTTTCAGTGTTGGCAGCAACTGGTCTATACCCTCTTGCAGCATAGCTGGATATATTCCATCAGTGCCTGGCGATTTGAAACCGTCAAAAGATGCCACAGCATATTTGATGCCCTCAACTGTTACCACGGCTGATGCAGTATACCAGCTGCGCCGAGTTTTCTGACTTAGATCAAGCTCAGCCTGGGTAAGCGGGCCAAGCTGCGACCTACTGATTATCTGATTGCGAGGAAAGTGAGTCTCCAGCAGAAGACTTAAAGTTTCCGCTTTCGTCTCCATAAACTTGCCATCAGACCGTCTGAGTGACTCCGGTTTAGTCGGCTTACCTCTTTTGAGGACTTCAACCAATCTACTGGTTTCACCGGGTGTCTCGATCTTTTCACAAAAATCTCTATAAGAAGCACTTTTCGACCATCGAATAAACTTCTTATAGTCTTTTTGCTTCGATCTAAAGAGCCGCCTTCTAAATTTGTCTTAAAAGACCTATTTAGAAGTTTTCTGGATTCTTTCCTAAGCCGCTGCAGTTCCGGGCTCCACCAGGGAACCGGCGTTCTGCAGGAGTTTTTTGTCATTGGACACGCCAGTTCAAAACAGTTGGTAAGGACACTGGTCAGGTTTTGAACAGCATCCTCAACCTTTCGTTTCGTTCTGAGTTTAGTTGGAGTTTTGGCAGATCTGTCTAGCTCTTCCCTAAACCGCACCCAGTTGGTTTTCCTCGGATTCCTCCTCTCCTGCAAAGTTAAAGCTTCGCATTCGATTTGGAAAACGATGTATTTATGATCTGATAAGGACACTTCCGGCAGTACCCGGAAGTACGATATTGAAAATCCTTTTTAAAAGTGTCAGCAAAGAGTTTATTTGGCTTGTCTTGCATAATCTATTATGAAGATCTTATCAAGGCAACGTATCAAGGTTCAAAATGTCATGTCCTACACAGCGGTCATTTGCCAAAGGAATCCAAATTGCGGTACAGAAAAAGTGTATCCTATCAAGTCTATTATTCTTATGGGTGATCGATCACTACCTTGTCTGGTGGTAATAGGCTAATTCAGTGGGCTGTAATATCCTGTTCTTAGCATCATGGATCTCCACTAAATGACATTTCATTAAAATAAGGATGCACGAACGTCTTGTGGTCGTCCAAGTAAGAATGTGTGGATAGCCGGTCGAATTGATTCAGATAAATAGAAAGAATTGTCCCTTGCTGATCCTAAATCTGAGCAAGATACCATCTGCAGTATAAGCAAAATGAAGTTCTGCTCCAATCTGGAAGCTGTTTTGTTATAAAGGTGCTCCACATGAAAATTAATAGGTGGCTAAGGAATAGGAATAGATGGCTAAGGAATATTTTAAAAGTGATTTGGCCTAACTTAACTTTTTGCGAATACCTGTTTCAGAGAACGGTTCAAGAACCAATAGGTACCACCATCAAATGACACAAGTGGCTGTGGATTGGTCATACTTTTCAAAAAGGCGACAGAATACCTCATTGACTTGAATTACAAAAAACTTGATTTTTTGAGAAATATATTACGTAGAATTTTAGAGGAGGAATTACGGTAGTGGAGAAGAATTGGAGTCTCAAGTATATTCCCTGTAACCGCACTTGATGTCACGTAGGCATAATTTTGGCCCTAAGTTTCAAAAGCTGAAATATTTTCCAAACATATACATCCATATATACATTATACAGCAGACATTCTTTCTCTCTGACCTCTGGCTTGTTTCTTCAGTCGTTTTGTCTTCAATATCCGGAACATCAAATACTGCCCAAGAGCCAATCATAGAAGCGCATGCTGCAAATCTTAAATCTATCTCTTGCAAGGTCGCGATCAGAGAGTATCTGATAGCCTATGTAGGTCAATTGCTTTCTTAACCCAGTACTAAAATTTTGCTCTCCACAAATTCAAGACGTTCCACGTTGTATCACCTAATAACATCTCCTATTTCAACATTCCTAATGTCCTTTTCTTCGAGCAATTTTACTGTTCTCCAGGAAATTTAAAATTGAATTTCTCGTTAAAACTTTTAATGGCCGAGTGACTGTTAAGTTCGAAGCAACAACTCCACTCCACTCTTAGAACGTGAAAATGATTTTCAGAATACCGAAGCAGCTATCCGCCCCTATTACCCCCCACCGTAACAATAAAATTAAAATATATTACACCGCATTCAATTCAACAAAAAGGCTCAAACCATTTCGACTTAATTACCCTCAAATATGAGCGCGCGCTCATAAAGATTTCCTCTGCAGATACACATACAAAACAACACTCTCTCGCTTCACCACACCACTACCACACGCACCGCACGGATATCCTTTGTTTTTTCCGTCGACCGACGTCATTTCTTTAAATATTCTTGTGTGCACTCCTTGGAAGGACCGGAACTGGAGAGAATAGAAGGACGAAGAGTGATGGCTCTCGTTTGAACTGTCAGGCCCACGAATAAATAAACAACGACCGGAGCTGTAGCAAGGCACATTCATCGCCAGGCAATAAACCGACTTTTTGAGGCATAAAACTTTATGATTTCTTCTTGTGGTTCATGTGAGTGTGAGGAATTGTGTTGTATATGGGCGGCTGTATATCCGTGTTTACGTACCGGATGTCGGTAGTCATGAGTGAAGTGGACTATGGCTTGAGGAAGTCCTCTTTTTCTCATGTTTCTTTTTTTCGGGGGTAAAAAGGATTTTATTGTTTCATCCTGTTTGGAGGAGGAGGACAAACTACTAGTCAGCTTTCGTGTCGGTTAATCCTTAATCCTTTTACGCCTTTTTGTGATTACTTGCCGAGGCATTAAGAGCGGCATGCAGTCGTAAATTGCACTAAGTACGTTTCGTTTTAACCGGACAACTGCCTTCGGAATGGAAAATCGATTTTATATCTTCGGATATGTAGTCCATATGGATGCGGGCTTTTGCACTAATAAACGTGTTCATCGCAATAAGGAGGTGGTCTTTCGCAATGTACTTGGAAGGTGTGTATTCTGGGGGACACAAGGAATCTTATAAATAACAAATAAATGCGGGCCATAAACACAGGACTTCTCTGTGCTATTGGGGGGCTGGGGGTGGGTTTTCTTATTTCTGTGCCGTTTAATGGAAAGAAGATGTTGAAATTCGCCATCAGATATAAGGTTATTGCTTAGCACCTATTCAATCTACTGAATAATTTGAGTGTTCAATAAAGCAGGTCATTTGGGGTGGTTATACGAGTATGTCCCCGATGTTGACGACGACGAGTAATGAGTACTTTAGCTGGGAGAGCTTAGTCGGCCGTATTTGTGGTATTTTTTTCGGGGTAGAAAAATTCCACTGACTCTATACTGCCCCATTGGATTACCAGGACGCAAAGTTTATGGAATTTGTTGGTCTTTCGTAGGAAAGCAAATGTGTGCTCCAGTTATGAAGAGCTTATATCAACTTACAACACCACCTCTAACCTATCGATGGAAACCCAGACTGCAGGAAGGCCCAGCATAGATCTTGAGAGGTCAATGTCTAGCAGATTTATCGGAGGTGCTTAGAGAGCTCTTGGATCTTCGAACTATGTTCGGGGATTGAAAGGACGGAAAAGGCTTAAGGTGCAGGACTATTGTTACTATAGCTGTATACATATATGCTTTGAACCCTTCCACATATTCTTCACAAATATATGTAGCTCAGGCATAACATGAAAATAGCATAAGCCACAGGTTGAAGAAAGCTTAATGTTATCATGCTGATCTTGGATACCAGTATTTGACCCTCAACCATCCATGAAAATTCGATTACAATTCAATATTGGCTCAGGCTCCAGCCAAAGCCAGTTTTGAGCATGAGAAAAGCCGACTTTGAATGTGTACCACAGCCGGAGTTTGTTTTAGAGGGCGCATCCAAGAGACAGGAGTCGAAGGATAAGCATCGCACAAGGTCGCCAAAGCTGCATTGAGGATTGTAACAAAAGCCACCTTGTCTCAGACGGATGATTGAGGATTTTTTAGTACTGCTGATGATAAGTATCACAAGGGGAAAACGACCCTTACAGCCGAGACTAGTCATTCTTTCGGGTTAAGTGATAAGCCCTTATGCGGAGACTAGCCCATATGGCGCAACCATAAAAAAAAAAAAAAAAAAACCGATATCTTCCCAAAGCAAACTTATGTTGTCGGAAAGACAAACCTATTACCAAGGATGACTCTTAAGTACTTAAGTTCATAGGAGGTTGGATTGGGACATCAGACCGATTCACTTTCTCCTTTTCGTGAAGAGAAAAACCCCTGTTTTGAGGGAAACCGGAAGGGTCACCTGAGCGCCCTCATTGTCGATAACGATGAACAAATCCACCCTTTCTTAAAAGTACCCATTCAATTGTACTACTAAGACGTTGGAGCGCTGTCTCTCAGGCTTTCCGTATTGAGAAGGATGTTTCTTTCCACAAAAGGATGAAATCTAAATGCAACTCTGTGCATGTGAAGTCCAATGAGTCTTTCCCAAGGCGGGCCGGCGAGGACATGAATCCGCGAAGGATTTTAGACCCATAAGCCTGTCCTCCTTTGTTTTGAAAACTTTAGAACGTATCCTAGACTTCCACATCCGCGATAACCTGAGTTCTCCGCTGTCGAAATTCCAGCAAGCGTATCTCAAAGGGCGGTCCACAGAAACTGCTCTTCATAAGGTCGTGCGTACAGTGGAAAAAACTCTTCACTACGAAGAATATACTCTAGCCACATTTCTTGATATAGAAGGAGCATTCAACAACATATTCACTGAATCTATTCAGGAATCTCTCACCGAGTTAGGTGTAGAAGGCTTTATTAGCCAATGGATAGTTTTTATGCTCAGTACTCGTATAATCCATGCAACACTAGGCAACAGTAGTACAACTAAAACGGTAAACAGAGGAACTCCACAAGGCGGAGTCATCTCGCCCTGCTCTGGTTAATGGCGATTAATAAAATCTTGGTGCGACTTGATATGGCGGATTTTAAGGTGGTTGCATACGCGGGTGATATGGTTATACTAGTATCGGGAAAGTTCCTCTCCACGATAAGTCAACTCATGGAGAGGGCTCTGGATAAGGTACACTCATGGGCTACGAGCTGTGGCCTCGGAGTAAATCCGGAGAAGACTGAAATGAATGCTGTTTACCACTAAAACCAAGGTACCGGCATTCACTCTCCCCAAACTAGATGGTCAGCCTCTCTCGCTTTGCTCCAGTGCAAAATACATAGGCACGGTTCTAGACCCGAAACTTAGTTGGAAACTCAATATAGAACAGCGAATTAAGAAGGCAAGCGTAGCCTTCTATGCCTGTAATAAAACATTCGGTAAGAAATGGGGACTCCAGCCAAAGATGACCCTTTGGATGTACACAGCCGTTGTGCGTCCAATTCTTACTTACGGCGCCATCGTTTGGTGGCCAGCTTTGAGCAAAAAGTACAATATCGACAGAATAAAAAAAAGTACAGAGATCGGCGTGCGTGGGTATCACAGGAGCAATGAGGTCTTGTCCAACAGATGCTCTCAGTGTGATCTTGCATCTGATCCCTCTCGAACTACACATCATAGACACAGCTATATGCAGCGCAGTCCGTCTCAGGGAATAAGGATGCTGGACCACAAGGCCATATAGTCACGGCGTGGTCCTGGAGACGATACCAAGTGAACTGGTTGCGTCCTCGACCGACTACACGACACCCAAACTCATCTTCAGAAAATCCTTCTTAACAAAATTCCCTTCCAGAGAAGAATGGAAGAACGGAAGCGTTACCTGCAACTATGATATAGGGATATACACGGACAGTTCGAAAATGGACTGCGGAGTCGGCGCAGGCATCTTCTCTGACCAGCTGAATATATCAAGGTCCTTCCGTCTCCCAGACTCTGCTAGCGTTTTCCAAGCAGAGCTTCTTACGATTCGAGAAGCCTGCCGCCTGCTAAACAATCTTCCAACGTCTAATCACAATATCGCTATTTTTTCGGATAGCTAGGCTGCCATCAAGGCCATTGATGTGGTCTGCATCTCTTCAAAACTGGTAGAGCAATGCCGGTTTGAATTGAATCAACAAGGCACTCACTCGAGAATCACTCTCATCTGGGTCCCAGGGCACAGCAACCATGAGGGTAATGAGCCTGCTGATGAGCTGGCCAGGCGAGGGTTGGCCTTTAACGGCTCTCTAGCAGAAAGAGTCGACATTCCGCTTGGTGCCGTTAAGGGCTGTATTCACCTTCACTTGCTCCAGCTAGCCAATCGCGGGTGGAACAGCCTCACAAGCTGTGTCATATCTAGGAAAACGTGGCCCAGTTTCAACAAACCCAGATCAAAAGAGTTACTAGGCAAACCAAGACCAGTTATTGCCAAAATCGTAGCTATTATCACAGGTCACTGGCTAGTTGGAGACCATGCGGCCAAGCTTGGTATCCCCACAACAGCTTTTGTAGGAGCTGCAAGGATATTAAAGAGAAAGAATCTCTATGTCATTTCCTTTGCAGATGTCCGGCCCTGACGAGGATCAGACAACAAACTCTTGACAAACCCTTCTTCGAGGATCTGAGAGAGATAGCGGACAATAGGATTGGAGAACTAATCCTCTTCCTGAACTCCACGGGCTGGGTTTAAACTTAACATCCCTTTTTAACTATCCACTACAATAGGTATACACGAGTCCGTGGTAACAAAACGGCGCTCCATAGGCGCTAATTGGGTTCTTTTGGACCGCCACTTTACCTACCTACCTACCTTTTCGTGCTTTTAGTGAGTCTGACTTATTGATCCATGGTTCTTGATGAGTGAGTAGTCATCTCCGCCAATTATTCGCATAAAAGTTAGTCTAACTGACAAGGTATTGGAATATATGCCAGTTCCAGACCTATAGTGAAATTATCATCAGAATTGATTTGGACCTTGTTGCGGCATGAAGCCACATCAGAAATGATAGCTGCTGTTCATCACCGCAACTGATGTAATATACGAACATTATGCCGAGTTGTTTGACTTACATAAATCATTCTCAGGCTCAGTGATCGAGCCACCTGATTACCTAGAAAGCAGATCTCCAGAGAAAGTTTAAAGGTTTCCACTTTCGTCTCAGTAGTTGTATCATCAGACATTGTAAGCTGTTCCGCTTTAGCTGGTTTCTTGTTTTCAAGAATGTCGACGACATTAGTGGTTCCACCTACAGTTCAGGAATTTCAGTCAAAAATTAGCCTTAACCAAGTTTAAGCTGATATTTTGAGGACATGCTCAGTTGAATGTACTGACGAACATAATAAAAGTCCCCTGAGACACAAGTTATCGGTTATTTAAGAGCTTTTGGAAGTCAGTGGCGTTTACAAATGTGAGAGAAAATCGCAATTAAATGCAGCACCCTGTGATTTGAAATCCAAGATTTGGCTATATTGACCTATTTCTCATGGCTCCTCTATAAATGTACGAGGTTTCAGCTTTCTAAGTTACCTGAAGGTTGCAACAAAGGCACAAAGAGATACAAATTCGTTGGGGAATGCCATACAAGGAACAAGAAAGTCCGTTATTGCAGCACCCTGTACTAAATTTTTTTTGAAGTGCATCCAGTTTATTTTTCTCAGATTCCTCCATTAAACGTATATGTAGCCTCACTTTGGGGACAAGAATCTCAATGCATCAACCCGAGATGGTCAACCTGAGCAAAGCACTGGATCATTTGAAGGAGTTCGGGTGATAGGGTCGGGTAATAGCGATGAATATTCAAATAGCACTGGACAGTCAGGCAGTGATGAGGCGAATAGAGCAGACAGACCTTAATACTTTATTGGCTTTGGAATAGGTGTAAAAACTCAACGAATGCGGGATTCAAAACGAATTGACATTGACAAATGAAAAGGTGGACAAACTGGCGAAATAGGGGTCAGCCTCAGAATTTCGCGACCCCCAAACCATTTGCTATACTAGGAAGAAAAATGATAAGAGATTTGATTCAGAAATGGGCCACTACCAAAAAGCATAAGTGGTGGTCAACTGTGAAGATAAAATCGTGCTAATGTTCTAAGAAAACGTGAGGAACACTCAAATGGTTATTATCGTTGGTTATATAGCTTGGTTGGTAGCTTCAAGGGACATATGTTATGCCTATGTCTGGCACTAGCTAGCAGGCGAATAGGAATATTAACATATCGCTGGTTAAAAAATGGGAGAATTAGCCAGATAACCTTCAAGCAAATTATAGCGTTCAACGGAGGATCAAAGCCAGGAAGGAACTCTGGTTAAATCCAGACAGTATCTCGGGCAGATACCACTTTGGTAGAAGAGACAGTAAGTAATCCAAAAAGGTGGTTTGTTGTAATATCTCTCGAATATATGTACACATATAGGTCTTGCCTTTGGAACTGTAAATTGTCTAAGAATCCCTGTGGTGGGACTAAAATTAACAATTGGTCATAGAACCCTTCTAAATGATTAAGGATTCCATATTTCCCTTACATATATACCATTCATTCAATTCGTTCTTCAAAAACAATTAGTTCTCAACTTTAAAAATTCCTTCATCCTACATCCTTGATTTGATCCTCTGCGTATGAAACATTTTTTGAAATCTCCTGAAAACCAACCTCACCGCACAAAACATTTCTTTGAATCTCTCAAAAAATCCTCAACCTCATGCATATTCGTTGTCGGTTTTCTCATCCATTTAAAGTCAATCTACAGTCAGTGCAAACGATTGAAAGCTTCACTTATGCAAAAAAGAAGCAGATGAGGAAATCCTTGAAGGACTCTTTGTATTCTCCTATCGGACTGGAGCATTGCATTTTCCAGTGGACGTACGACGTACGGTCATTCATATTAACATTCGAAGAGAAATCGATCTGATGTGCATTCATATCTGCATGATTTATTACATCGAGAGTGGAGGGGTCTGCATTTTCCTTCGGCTATGATGTGGAAGAGTGACCCTATGCTCCTGTACCCTCGGCAAGCGTCCCTCTCACAGGATTCTTATGGAAATTATTATTTCCTTGGAATAGATCGTACATTCGTCCTGGGCTATTGCTTTCTGCTTTCTACAAACGAACCTTGAATATTTGGGTCAATTTGACTATCATAATGAATTTTGATTTAAATTAATATGCATGTGGTGTATGGGGGATTGTGGACCTTTGTTTGGAGCATGTCATTGGGTTTTGTGAAAAGTAAAGGAAATATTTTTGTGTTTGGCTTTCTATTATCACCATTTCAGTATTAGGGAGTTTCAAAACTTTAAAAGGTTATCTGAAGGTATAAGAATTTCATTAATATATTAGATCAGCCCTTGAAGAAGGACCTGGGAACCTGCCAGACACCTAAGTATGGGTCTACCGTATCTGAAGATTGGTAAGCAATTCATTCATTGATTGAGCAGATATCTATAGTGTATTTCTCTTGGACTGAGGAATCTCTTTTGTTTTTAAATATTAATTTACGCTTAAGCGTATGACTCTTTAAATGCAATTACGTAATTGTACGACGTAAGTTGGAAGAGAAGAGAAGATATATTTTTGGTTGTAGTGGTTTTAAAACTCATGTGGCCTTGGGTTTCATTGCGTACTTCAGGAATGGGGCCCAAACTAGTCGGAGAGAAGGAACATTTTATATTAGTTTTTAATTCAGAGTAATTTGTTTTCGAGAACTTGTTTGATTACTCTAGGTGGCACTCAATTACCTGGCAATGGAGGCCTGTAATGCTATGTCCTATGTTGACAGCATATCGTGGAAGTTTCCTTTAGCAAGTAAGTATCCAATGAGTTCAATGAGGTAGAAAGTATTATGCATTGCAGTCAAAGGGTGACAAATAAGAGGAAAGTGAAACTAGGTGCTATCATCGCTTATTGGTTCAAGTAATATCTTTATCCATTCAATTTGTCCAGTGTGAACGTAAATAGTACGATTGCCCAACAGAAGTGCAGTACGAGATTATTATCCACCAGATTCTTGCGTAGTTTTGTGTATAGTATAGTATTGAATTTATTTTCACTGAATTATGTTAATGTACATCGGTTTACAAATTCTTTTAAAGCAATGGCAAAAGCCGTCAGCCAGAATGACAGTTATAATTCGGATAAGAAATCGGTTAAAAGAAAAAAATAATAATAATAAAAATAATATTAACATAAAAATAAAGTTGAATGTGTAGAACTATATTACTAAATATTGCTTTCTGTACTCCAATGCAGTCGAGACGTAGTAGAATGGTACTTTCCCGTTACCACCAGGATTTGAATTACCTCCTCCCACGATAGCACGGACTGATTCCAATAGAGTTTCCTCAGTTCCTGCAGAATAGGACATCTTCCCAGAAAGTGGTATACATCTTCTTTCCTTTAAATTGCACAGTGAGCAAAAGATTGGCAAATCGTTCCGGTGAGGTCTGAAATTCAGTGGTAACAACTCTCCTCTCGCTTTAAAAGCTACGCTCATCTGAAATAGTTTCTCTCCTTCAGGCTATGATTCAGAACTCTATATATACTGCGACTCCCGGATTGATTAGCCCTTTCCATGAAGGCTGCATGTTTCTTTTCATCAAGGGTCCTTAATATAACATTCATAGCTGTACTCCTGCTACTTTTGTCTTCCCATCTTAATGACATATCCACACTGCAATATTCACTAAGTTCTTCCCACTTCCGGACCAGTAGAGCTTTTCTGTTGAGAAGATAGCGAAGCATTATTTTTGGCAGTCGATGGTCTGGCATATCTACTACTTTAAGTATATATTTGAAGTGCAATCCCAAGGCATATAGGCTCAACATAGGCAGTCCTGTCTCAACATATAGCATATAATTTCGGGTATTTAGCGGAAGTTTGAAGATGTGCTTTAAAAAATATCTTTGCAGCGCCTCGACTTCATCATAGTCCTCATAACCCCATACTTGGCTTGCGTAACACATAATAGATTTAGCTGTGGCTTCAAAGAGTTTATACTTTGCTTTCGTTGATACATCATTTCTTCCGAAAACCCTTTTCCATGTGCTGCTTATGACTTTTTTCGATTCTTTCAGCTTCTCGTTTAGGTGACTTGCATACGACAGTCTTGGTGTAAGTGTAACCCCTAGGTAGCGATATTGCTTACTTACTTACTTATGTCCTGTATCCCCTTGTGGGTCGTAGGGCCTCTACTACGCCTACGCGCCATCGTGTACGGTTTCTGGCAATGTGTCTGAGTTCTCCCCAACTTTTCCCTAACTGCCGTACCTCCTTCTCGACTGTTCTGCGCCATGTTCTCCTCGGACCGCCAGGTCTTCTGCCATCCTGAGTTAGAGGGTTCCATTGCATAGCATGGTTCGCTATGGAGCTGTCACCCTTTCGGAACGTGTGACCAATCCACTGCCACTTCCGCCGTTGGACAGTTGTGCCTATTGGTTCCTGACCCGTTCTCTCGTAAAGGTGTTTGTTAGAGATACGATTGGGCCAGATAATCCGTAAGATATTGCGCAGACACATATTAACGAACGTTTGCAGCTTTCTGGTGATAGTAGTGGTCACTCTCCACGTGCTGCAACCATATAGCAGCACGGATTCAACGTTGGAGTGGAACAGACTTATATTGGTGCTCAAACTGATTGCATTGCTTCGCCATATTTTGGACAACATCCCGAACGCGGACTTTGCTTTGGCGATCCTGTTGGCTATATCCAGTTCGGTTCCACCATCGGTCGAGACAATACTCCCAAGATACTGGGAATCCTCTACTCTCTCTACCGGTTGTCCAGCAATGCATATTTGAGTCGATGAGTTTGTGCCGTATTAATTTTCAGCCCGACGACACCTGCCTCCCTCTCCACATCTGCTGTCATTTGGTGGAGGTCCATAATTCTGTGGGAGAGTAAGCATACATCGTCTGCGTAGTCAAGATGTTTCAGTTGAGATGTAAGAGTCCATTGAATTCCTCCGTTTCCCGTCGACAAAGCTGCATGAAGCACATCGTTAACC
Source organism: Brachypalpus laphriformis (assembly GCA_945910035.1). Lineage (NCBI taxonomy): Eukaryota > Metazoa > Arthropoda > Insecta > Diptera > Syrphidae > Brachypalpus > Brachypalpus laphriformis. The sequence goes on from OX246754.1 coordinate 289,868,976, forward strand.
ATCAATAGGAATAATATTGGTGAAAGGATACAGCCTTGTCTTACCCCACTTTGGATCTCAAATTCCTCAGACAACCTTCCCCTGTGCAGAACGTGACATTTGGAGCCTTCATATGTAGCTTTGATAATAGCAATTAGTTTATCGGGAATGCCTCTCCTGCGTAAGGCACGCCAAATAAACTCCCTGTTGACACTATCGAACGCCTTCTCAAAATCGATGAACAGCAGGTGCAGTGGCGATCGATATTCAACACACTGTTCGATGATAATCCGTAGGGTGTTGATGTGGTCGGCACAGGAGGATCCAGAGCGGAAACCTGCTTGTTCGGCATCGAGTGTGTCTTCGAGATGTTGTTTGATTCGCTCAAGGGTGATTTTAGCTATTATCTTAGCTACAGCTGGCAGCACGCAGATACCCCTCCAGTTTCCGCACTCCATTAAATTTCCTTTCTTAGGAAGCTAGAAAGCTCTCAGCTTCCCAAGCTCTATCTATAAGTGGAAGCAGAAGCTCAGCCGATGTTGTTGGCGCTGCTCGTAAGAGCTCTGCTGGACTACCGTCAACTCCTACCGCCTTGTTGGTTTTGAGTGCCTTGATCGCGGTAATGATCTCATCTTTACTGGGAGTCGTGGTGCGTATTCGGGAACTTCTCACCTCGGGCATCTCAGTCTGATTTGGGAGCATATCGCTAGCGAATACACGGTTCGAAACCGTAGCAAAATGCTCTTTCCATCTCTTGAGCTGGTCCTCGTCCGAAATGAGCAAGGAGCCGTCTAGGCTTTTCACTGGGTGTTGGCTGGAGCTGCGACCACCTGTCAGCTCTTTCGTGATTCTGTAGACAGTCCTGCTGTCGCACCTCCGTGCAGCTTCTTCTGCTTCTGTAGCCAGCGCGTTGATGTAGTCGCGCTTGTCACGTTGTACGCTACGTTGAACTTCTCTCATCTTCATGCGATATAGGGACTCTAGCTCGCTTCTCCCTGCTGCTGGGGTAGCTGCAACGCGAGCTTTCAGCTGTTTTCGTTCGTCAACCCTTCTCCAGGTATCCTCGGAAAGCCACGCCCTATGTCTTCCCTGCGATCGACCGACAATTCTTTCAGCACCAGATGTAAAAACATTTTTCACAGCTCACCAATGGTCTTGGATGGTTGCGGGCATTGAGCTGCTGATTGCTTCCACCCCTTGCGAAAAGTGCTCCCTTAATTGTTGGCGCACTGAGGGATCACTAAGTCTATCGATGTTGAACCTGGGCATTCTTGTGTTGTCGTGGGATCTTCGAACTGCAGCAGTGCGTAGTTGGAGAGTAGCTATCATAAGATGGTGATCACGTACTATCCCCACATCTGCCCCTCGTCTGTTTCGGACGTCCAGGAGACTACTTTTAAAGCGGCGGCTGATAGCAAAATGGTCAATTTGGTTGGATGTTGCTTGCCTGTCATTGGAAACCCAGCTGACTTTGTGGCAGGTCTTGTGCTCAAACATGGTGCCACCTATCACAAGGCGGCTGGCATTGCAGAAATCCACAAACCTTTCGCCGTTGTCATTGCGGTTGCCTAGACCATATTTCCCGAATTCATGCTTGAGCCCTTTGTTGTCGCTGCCTACCTTGGCATTCAAATCCCCCATCACTATGACAATGTCTCCATTTGGTGTTGTGTTGAAGACAGCGCTTAAGAGATTATAGAAGCTCTCCTTTTCGTCCTCAGACGAACTATTCGTTGGGGCGTAACACTGTATGATGGTGACGCGTCGTACTCTAGTCCGGAATCTGGCCGTCAAAATCCTATCACCATGAGGCTGCCAGGAAATCAGGCCCTTGCGTGCTGTTGTTGTTAGCAGTAGTCCGACTCCATATTCCCGCGGACTTCCGGATGGTCTTCCAGAATAGAGTAGTATAGTGTTACGCGTTGGGGACTGGTACTCGCCCGCTTCTAACCATCTTACTTCACTTACCCCCAAAATGTCCAGTTTATATCGCATGAATTCCTTTTCCAGTTGGAGGAATCTGGCATTGTAAGGACCTTCGCTTCCCGAGTCGAGGAGCGTCTTTACATTCCAGAAACCTATCTTTGTCCGGGTACAATAGCCAAAAGTCGTCAACATGTGATCAGTCCTTATCCGAGGCATAGTGTCGGTTTCTGTAGCGAGCAGGTTTCAGTAACGCAGGTTGCTGGCCCACGTTACCTAGCCTAGAATCAAGGCCCTAGACAACCCGCACTTACAATTTTGGCCTATACGTATAAGGGTTTATACGTATAGTTGCCCGGGGACCACCACTAGAAGGTAAAGTAAGCACTTCATCACGAACTTGATTGTTGCGCTACTGGCCCAAGCCAAGTTTTGGGCAGTCAGTAGTTTCCCGATCAATCGCAATGCAGGTCCCCCAGCGATATTGCTTAGCTACTTCTAGTTGCTAGTTGCTCATGAGCAAGCGACCATTTCTCCTCTCTGGCCTTCCTGAGCTATTTCGAAATATCAAGACCTTCGATTTAGCGGTGTTTACACTGAGGTTCCATAGCTTGCAGTACTCCTCCAGCTTGTTGCTCATAAGCTGCAGCATATTTGGCGATTCTGCTAGAATGACGATATCGTCAGCATAGAAGAGAACTTTAATGATACAGTCCCCGAACTCAATTCCACCTGGTAGGTAGGATGTTAGATCATCTAGGTATAAACTAAGCAATAGCAGACTTAACATGCAACCTTGTTTGACACCTGTATTTGTGGAAAACCATTCTGACAGTGTGACACCGTCCCATACTGCCGTCTGATTATCGTTGCATAGGCTTTGTATTATCCTTAACATTTTCGACGATATACCCAGTAAACTTAGCTTATAAAAGAGCGAGTCCCTCCGTACCGTATCAAAGGCAGCACGAAAATCCACAAAAAATGCATACAGTTTTTTCCCCTTGCTGAGATACAATTTTGCTAAGTTGGTTAATACAAACATGTTGTGGAACGTTGAGTAGTTCGCTCTAAAGCCAGCCTGAGACTTACTCAAAAGTCCTTTTGATTCTACCCATGTGGACAACCGTTGCAGCAAAACACTCGCAAACAGTTTCAGAAGAGTGTTCAGGAAGGAAATAGCCCTGTAGTTACCTGGGTTGTTAGCATCTCCCTTTTTAAATAGGGGGAATATTATATTCCTCTTGAAGCTGTCCGGAACTGTACCTGCGTTATAAATCATGTTGAAACCTTCCGTAACCAGATGCATAAAGCTCGTTGACTCATTTTTAAAACAAACTCCAAGGTGATCCTGTCCTCCCCTGGTGCTTTGTTGTTTTTGCTTCCAATGATTGCCTTTTGTACTTCCGCAAATGAGATTTCTTGATTCATTGATTCTACTGATATCCATGGCAAAGCATACTGGTGCACAGTTACGAGGTTATTTGCATTCAGCAGATTTTGTAAATGGGCTGCTAAAGCATTAGCATCTAACTTCACCACTTCTTTACACCATTCAGCCTCCTTATTACTCTCCAGTACGTTTTGGGATCATTTGTTGTTGCGACCTCATTTGTAAGGTCATGGATGTGATGAATGCGCTTTTGTTTGCATAACTCTTTGTAAGCTTTATTACTATCTTGGTATAGCTTTTTTATAATGTCAGAGTTTAAACTTCTGGCCAGCTTAAGATACGCAAAAGACTTCCTTCTTGCTTTCATACAGTCTGCATCGAACCAGGCATCTCGCTTACTTATCGGGGACTGTCTTTGTAGATAACCCGAAGCTTCCTTAATGATAGTTGCACACACATCTGCCACATTTCCTGGCACTAAGAGATCCGTCGCAACTTTTGATACTTCAATGTTAAGGTTGTTCCGATATCTCTCACTGCCGACGCTTCTCCGCTTCAGTTTTGGAGGCAAGCACAACATGTTTGCTACGGTATCACCTGACCCAGTATTTAGCTGCAGTACTAGGGGCATATGGTCCGAGTGTGTTAGCATCTCTATCTTAAGGTCCGTTGCATACTTAAACCATTCACCCTTTATTAAATAGAAGTCTATTGTTGAACAGCTGGAACCTCTGATGAAGGTATAATTACCCTGCACGTCGCTGTGGCTAGGACATGTAGAGCGAATGGACACCAACGCTCCGGCCCGCAGAGTCTTCCGCCGTAGGTGGCGCGCACAAGTTCAAGGGGACCTCGACCAACTTGGAGTGCGCAACTGGAGGCAACTAGCTAAAGTCCGAGGCTTGATGGTTGAGGCCCAGGTTCACCCCGAACTGTAGCGCCACCTAAGTAAGTAAGTAAATCGCTGTGGCTTCGTCCATTTAGCAGCACAAGTCCAAAAGCGTCACACATTTCAATGAAAGATTTACTTCACCTGTCCACCAATTTATCTGTCGCTTTCCTTTCAAATGTGAAATTCGGGTTGCAAAATTCCTTTTGGATCTGCGCTTCTCCTACTCTGGTGTTACAGTCGCCTATAATCATAAGATTACTGGGGTTAAACGCTATCATGAAGTTATGCAACATATTGAAATCGTAGTTTTGTGTAAATGTGAACTAATCTTTGTATTGTTTTTGGTGATACAGACAGATATGAAGCAACTGTTTCATACTGACTTATCATTGGTGTGAATATCCGCACATTTCTCATCCTCTTACCGACATACAGACAATTGAGCTTATATTGATTAGTTAAGTCTGCCCTCTTTCTCATAAAGTGAACAATCGTAGCAATGGTATCTAGCAACAGCTCATTAAGTGTCTAGGCCTAGCTTCTCGCAACCACTCGTGCTGTTTGCGTTACACTTTTCGCACGAATGGAAGGGATCTACAGTTTTCTTCCGTATCCGAATGGCGATTCTTTTTTTTTGTTTTTGAGAAGCTATTAACGAACGTTTTCAGCTTTTTTGTGATTACAATCGTCACGCTCCACGTGCTACATCCATGTAACAGCTTGGTATTCAAACTAATTGCACCGCTTCGCCATATTTTTGACAATATCCCGAATGCGGACTTTCCTTTGGCGATCCTGTTGGCTATATCCAGTTCGATTCCATCATCGGTCGAGACAATACTCACAAGATACTGGAAATCCTCTACTCTCTACCGGTTGTCCAGCAATACATATTGGAGGCGATGAGTTTGTTCCAAGGCTGATAATTTTAGTTTTTGCTGTCATTTGGTGGAGGTCCATCATTCTGTGGGAGAGTAAGCATACATCGTCAGCGTAGTCAAGATGTTTCAGTTGAGATGTAAGAGTCCATCGAATTCCTCCGTTTCCCGTCGACAAAGCTACATGAACTTACTTACTTACTTAGATCCTTTAACCCCTCGGGGGGCATAGGGCGTCAACCACGCCTGCGCGCCATCGTGTTCGAAGTTCTGCAACGCGTTTGAGCTGCCTCCAACTCATTCCTAAAGAGCTCGATTTCTCCTCAACTGTTCTGCGCCACGTTTGCCTAGGGCGTCCCGCTATTCTGCCTGCCTGGGTGAGCGGATTCCACTGCATGGCGTATTTCGCAATGGAGTTGTCTTCGCGCCGTAGGGTGTGTCCAATCCATTGCCACTTTCTTCTTCGTATAGTAATGCTTATAGGTTCTTGGCCCGTTCTCAGATAAAGCTGTTCGTTAGAGATGCGGTTCGGCCAAAAAATCCTCAAGAGGATTCTTAAGCATTTGTTTACAAAGACTTGCAGCTTCCGTGTGTTAATGGTGTCCACCTTCCAAGTACTGCACCCATAAAGCAGCACTGATTCTACGTTGGAGCGGAACAGTCGCAGCTTGGTTCTTAAGCTGATAACATTGCTTCTCCAGATTTTAGATAGCATTCCGAACGCAGCGTTAGCCTTCCCGATTCTGCTGCACACATCCAGTTCGGTGCCACCACGATTAGCCGAGACCACACTTCCTAAATAAAAAAAGTTATCAACTTTCTCGACTTCCTGTCCGGCAATGTTAAGTTGAGCGCGGTTGTTAGAAGAAGTGCTCAGGGCTTTTGTTTTGGCTGTGTTTACTTTTAGCCCCACTTTGTTTGCCTCAGCTTCTAGATTTTGGGCCATCAGATGAAGATCCATTATCCGATGTGAAAGTAGACAAACATCGTCAGCGTAATCTAGGTGTTTAAGGTAAGATGTCATAGTCCAACGAATTCCATAGTTGCCTTCCGTCAATGCTGCACGGAGTACATCGCTGATAACCACCAAAAACAATAGTGGTGACAGTATGCACCCTTGACGTACTCCACTTTGGACTTCAAAATCCTCCGACACCTTACCATTGTGCACGACGTGACACTTTCCGCCCTCGTATGTAGCCTTGATAATAGCTATAAGTTTTTCTGGGATGCCTCTCCTGCGCAAGGCCAACCAGATAGCATCTCGATTCAATCTGTCGAAGGCTTTCTCGAAGTCGATAAACATTAAATGTAGCGGAGACCTATACTCAACGCATTGCTCGATAATGATCCGTAAATTGTTTATGTGGTCAATGCAGGAGGATCCAGCGCGAAAGCCTGCCTGTTCGACATCGAGAGTTGAATCTAAATGTTCTGTTTCTGCTTTTTACCGACATACGTGCGTGCCCCAGTCGCAAAAGCATTTTTCACAGCACTCCAGTGGTCATCCAAGTTCTCTATGCTGCTGATTGCTTCTGCTTCTAAGGCAAGATGGTCCCTGGACTGTTGGCGCACTTGGGGAACCTTGAGCCTGTCGATATTAAACCTGGTGATGTTAAGTAGGTTTGAGCAGTTGCTGTTGACGGATGCAGTACGAAGGCGTAAATGAGCTACCATAAGATGGTGATCTCGTTCTAGTCCGACGTCAGCTCCACGTCTGTTTCGGACGTCCAGGAAACAATTTCTAAAGCGGCGACTGATCGCAATGTGGTCGGTCTGGTTGGATGTTCGATGCCTATCAGTAGAGACCCAACTGATTTTGTGGCAGGTGTTATGCTTAAACAGCGTACCTCCGATGACTAGGCGGTTGGTATTGCAGAAGTCCACAAACCGCTCACCGTTATCATTACGGTCTCCCACGCCATGAACTCCCATCACGTGCTTAAGCATGGTGTTGTCGCTACCCACCTTGGCATTGAAATCTCCCATCACCATTACGATGTCCCCATTAGGCGTTTGGTTGTAGGCGGCGCCTAAGTGGCTATAAAAATCATCCTTTTCGTCCTCAGTCGCGTCTAGAGTCGGAGCATAACACTGTATGATGGTAATTTTTCTAACTCTACTCTGGAACCTAGCCGTCAATATCCGGTCATTATGGGGTTTCCAGGATATGAGGCTACTACGTGCTGCTGGAGTTAGCATGAGTCCTACTCCGGAACTCCGTGCACTTCCAGCTGGTTTCCCAGAGTAGAGCATGACAGTGTTTTTGGTTGGGGAGATGAATTCCCCAGCATCGAACCATCTTATCTCGCTCAGCCCTAAGATGTCTATTTTATACCTTGCGAATTCGCGTTCTAATTGGAGGAATCTGGCGTTATAAGGTCCTTCCTTGAGTGAGTCCAGGAGGGTCTTAACGTTCCAGAATCCGATCGTTTTCCGTGTCCGATAGCCAAAGGTCGTCATCAAATTATCCGTCCGTATCCGAGGCGTTGGTTTTCGTTTCGGAGCAGTAAAAGTTTTTACGGTTGCGGCTCGCTGGGCCACAGACCAACCGACACTTATCCTGTTTTTTGGCGCAGGAAGCTCGCCATTCGTCCTCTCCCGTTAGCAATTTCCGAAGAAATCCCCAGATGGCACCACGAGGAGGTGGGAGTAGGGCTTACTAACAGAGCTGCTAGGTTTTCGGCTGCAGTGGCTCTTTCTCGTTACTTAGCGGACCAACACCTATCGGGAGATGCTGCCCCTACGAGGCCTTTGTTAGTCGTTTGCCATCCAAAGCTGCATGAAGCACATCGCTAATCATCAATAGGAATAATATTGGTGAAAGCCTACAGCCTTATCTTACCCCACTTTGGAACTCAAATTTCTCAGACAACCTTCCCATGTGCAGAACGTGACATTTGGAGCCTTCATATGTAGCTTTAATAATAGCAATTAGTTTATCGGGAATACCTCTTCTGTGTAAGGCACGCCAAATAAACTCCCTGTTGACACTATCGAACGCCTTCCCAAAATCGTAGAAAAGCAGGTGAAATCGAGGAGCGTCTTTAATTCAAAGGTCGTCAACATGTGATCATTCCTTATCCGAGGCATAGTGTCGGTTTCTGTAGCGAGCTAGTTTAGGTAACGCAGGTTGATGGTCCACGTTACCTAGTCTAGAAACAAGGCCCTGGAGAACCCGCACTTGCAATTTTAGCCTACACGTATAAGGGCTTATACTGTTAGTTGGACCACCACTAGGAGGTAAAGCAAGCACTTCATCACGAACTTGATTGTTGCGCTACTGGCCCAAGCCAAGCTCTGAGCAGTCAGAAGTTTCTCAATCAATCGCAATGCAGTTCCCCTATAGTTACTCCTAGATAAGATTTGTTTAGAATTGGCAACTGTCGTAGTTTCTGCATTTCGGTTGAATATAGTCTTTAGTGGGATCTAGTAGAACCTAGCTATTTTCCTTTCTTTTGTCGGCTCATAAGCTTTACAGATACCTGAAAGATCCCTATACTCTGGGACCCAGTAATTTCTTGTGCCAAACGTTGGGCAGGGATCCATATCTAATCATAGCTTCAGACTTAAGCTATGGGCGGGAATCAAGGAGAGCAGCTATTTAAATTGATATCAAAGAACCTGCTAAGCGGATGTTGGGTAAACTCTAGATTCTTTCATGAAGTGCATTGTAGCATTTTTTGTCTAGTACCAACCGCCAGACCAGTATCTCATACTTTAGAGGTGGGTCTTACTATCGCCGTATACATTCAGTGTGCCAATCGAATCTGAATGCCCCATTTTTGATGAGTAGCATGGTGAAGTGGTTATGCATTCTGTTACTGAGTAGTAGGTTGTCGGCTAAAGTGCCAACCATATACATTCAAGTTTTCTAGTAATAAAATGAAATTAAGCGATCATTCATCACGTAAGGTAACTCAAAACTTGCTGGAAACAAAAGTAGAAATCAGAGCTGAATGCTAAAATCACATCAAATTCTGACCGACCAGTTCGGATACCACACATGGAGTAAGCATGTACTAAAATCTAATATCACTTGAGTTTCAAACGATTACACCAAAATGACCTAGTTTTGTGCCGTATCCGAAGGGCAATTAAGTTTTTGACAAGATTTCTCATGACAACAATACTCTCGGATGTTTGACAGACGGTCGCAAGAACAGCGAGGAAAAACTTTTGCTGTTTTTTGGGATTCAAACATTGAACCTTACACACAATGGTCCGACACACTAACCACTGCACCACGACGTACTTGCCAATCCTAGCCTTCCTGGTATGATCTTGCATATTCAGTTTCCAACTAACGTTTTTGCGCAGTATTATCTCAGATATATCGACTAACTAGGACTCTGGCCAAGAAAATCTTCACCCTCGATTCCATAAGATGGGCCATCTCCACGCAAAAACCTTACAAAGCTCCCAGTGGAGATGGAATTTTCCCCGCCTTCTTACATCATGGAATTGACACTCTCATTGAATCCTTAATGCCCATCTTCAGATCCAGCTATGAACTCAGCTATATCTCATCAATATGGAGAAAAGTTAATGTAGTCTTCATTCCTAAAGCCGGCGCCAGATCACAATCAGACCTAAAGGCCTTTAGGCCAATCAGTCTCACCTCTGTGTTTCTTAAGGTTATAGAACACCCCCTAAATAATCTTCAATTTGCATATCAATCTGGTAAATCTACGGTCACAGCCCTTCACCATCTAGTCAGTGCTATTGAAGAAGCTTTGTCAAAGAAGGAAATAGCCTTATGCTCCTTCCTAGATATCTCTGGTGCCTTCGATAACACATCGTTTCAATCAATTAAATCTGCTGCTGATGTCAAAGGCATTGACTCGCAAACTACCAAATGGATATGCTCCATGCTCAGAAGCAGACTTATCACTGCCAAGCTTGGACAAATCTCAATCCCCGTCAGAACTACTAAGGGTTGTCCCCAAGGGTAGTGGACAGTATCATAAATGACCTCAATAGTTCACCAAAAAGTTTTTTCACGGTCCCACCTCTCGCGAGCGTCTGACAAACATCCGAGAGTATTGCTGTCATGAAAAAGCTTCTCAAATCGCCGTTCGGATACGGCGCTAAACTGTAGGTCCCTTCCATTCGTGTGAAAAATATAACGCACACAACATGAGTGGTTGCGAGAAGCTAGGCCCTGGCACTTTCAAGTGCTGTTGCGCCAAATATTTATTTTTATTTTTTAGTTCTGAGTTTCTCACCCAGGGCTATGCTGACGACGTAGTCATTATAGCTAAGGGCAAGGATGAATCCAGCATTTCTGAACCAATGTAACATATCCGAAATACAGTAAATAACTGGTGCCAGGCAGAAGGTCTAATGGTTAATCCTGCAAAAACAGTAATCATTCCTTTCACCAGGAGGAGAAACTTAAGCCTTCAAGCACTATCACTAAACAATACTCAAATTGAGTTCTCAAAAGAAACAAAATATCTTGGGATTAGTCTAGACCACAAATTAAATTGGAAACCTCATATAAGCAGAACCACTGAAAAGGCGAGTAAAGCCTTCTGGGCCTACAAATACAAATACAAATAATTGGCGCAACAGCTCTTTAAAGTGCCAGGGCGTCGTTCTCGTTATCGTTCCGATAATAACTTATGCTTCGCTAGTATGGTGGGATAAAGTTAATCAAACCGTTACCCGCTCCGCCCTCCAGAAGGTGCAGAGACTAGCCTGTGTAGGTATTACGGGCGCAATGCGCACCTGCCCAACAGCTTCGCTGGAAGTTCTCTTAAACCTTCTACCCCTACACATAAATATTATGAAGACTGCGGCTGCCAGTGCTCTAAAGCTTCACCTTTTATGCAACAATACAAATTCCGAATTAGTTGGCCACATGAAGATCCTTGAGAAAATACCGCTACTTATCCAGCAGTATGCATCTCAGACTTCATGCCCAAAAGAATCCACCTCAATCACCCCTTCACAGTAAACATACCTCACCGCAGCTACTGGGACTATCCTCAAATCCCCCAATGAAGATCTGAAATCAATTGGTACACTGATGGTTCAAAAATGTCAAATGGGGTTGGAGCTGGTATCTTTGGCCCCAACTACAAACTCTTCACACCACTAGGTCAATCCACTACTATCTTCCAAGCAGAGGTCTATGCCATCGAGCATAGGCGAAACCTCCGAAGATCACATATTAATATAATGTCAGACAGCCAAGCAGCACCCAAGGCTCTCATGTCCTTCGACTATAAGTCTAAGCTGGTTTGGAATTGTCTCCAGACGCTTTTGCAGCTTGCTGAACACAATAATATCACACTAATGTGGGTCCCCGGTCACAAAGGTATCCCTGGTAATGAAGCGGCTGATAAGCTTGCCAGACTAGGTGCCCAATCTCCTTACATTGGACCTGAAACAGTCTGCGGTTTACCCACCAGCCAAATTAAAATAGAGCTACTCCGCTGGGAACGGGAACAAATGCCCTATTACTGGAATGCTCAACCCGGCCTAAGGTATTCCAAGAAAATTATTAACTTCTCAAAAAATAGAACTAGAGACATTCCATCAATGAGCAAACAGAATGTTAAGATCCTTACTGACTTCCTAACTGGACATTGCTCTCTCAACTACCATCTCAAGAAAATGGGCCATATTCAATCGGAAACGTGCCATCTCTGTCTTGAAGACACCGAAACAGCCCATCACATACTCTGTGATTGCCCGGCCATAGCCAGACTTAGGCAAAAGGACTTTAATAAATGCGTTACATCACCTTCTGACGTCTCCTCTTCTTCAGCTTGAACTATTCTTAGCTTCATTAATGAACGCAGTGCTCCAGGGGTCAGTCTCTGCCTTCCTCCCCTTCTATTAAAAAAAAAAAAATCTCAGATATTTGCCGGGGTCTTTGCGTTTGTTAGGTTTACTTGTATCCCATATTGTTAAGAGAAATATACCCAATTTTTCTATCCCTACCTTGTCTGCAACCCCCTCTCATCCCCCTGGCTCATCTGAAGGGGTAGGGGTTTTGATATAAATACTGAATTGCAGAAGTACATAGGTAGTCCAAGAAGAACGTAAGGAAAACTATGTACATATGTACCTGTATAAATAATTCTTGTATTATATTTGGTGATAGGGATGATGGATTATAAATCCTTGGAAGACCGTATGGTCTAGATTTAGCTTCTGCTTTCAATACACCTAGCTTCATACATATAACTTTTGACCTTCTGAGTGAAATGAAATTTACTGTAATTTCCCATTGAGGATAGCCTTTGAATCAACCAAACACCTTTATCTAGTATATACATGATCAGGAATGTTTCAACCTAAAACTAACTTCAATCTAAAATGAAAACTCACCCTAGGCTTCCAGTCATTGAATGAAGTCTAGGATATGCAGTGTTATGCATTCACTCAAGATTAAGTTTTCACTACAAAAACAATTATCTTTTATCTGCCATACATGTGTCTATGCAGCTAGTCCAGCTTTCATCTGTTTGAATTGACTTAAGCTCTTGTCTGCATGTTTACAATTTATCTTCACCATAAATAGCATGGATTTCCCAGTTTCCCACATCATCGTGCCCGAAAACTTCCTCGATTATCCGAGAGTTTCGTTTGCAGAACGCAAAAGGTTTTCCTCACTTGTTAGGACCATGCTCTCAACTCGTTCACTCAAAATTAAATCTACGTGTAAATAATACAAAAGGAAATGAAGCAGATCCTTCGGCACCTGCCGTTCGAGAAAGTTCTCCTCCACACCGACCCACAGCCCCTGGCAGATTCTAAATGAATTCATAATCAGCTGAGAGATTCTATGCAACGATAATGGGGTGTGTGGAGGTAGTATGAGTAGATTTGTATCCTTGATGCCTTGCATGCATGCACACAGTACTGGAGGTTGTAGATATTCGCCAAAGGTAAACCACGGCTAATAGTGCTTGCAGAGTTTTAGCTCCCACTAGTACGCGCCATTTCGGAGACTGAGAGTCATTTGTTGTGCCATTAAGACCGCATGGGCAAGGACTAAACAGGAAAAAATAAACAGCACAGCAGAAAGAGAAAAACAGGACGAAAAATCCTCCACCCGCCACACCGACCATAGCTTGGAGTTTCGCCTTCACTACCAGCACACATTTTGGCTTTCCAGGTGACTAGGTATCCTTTTGTTGTTGCTATATGCTTTCTGGGACTGTTCACTTTTGTGTTGCTTTGTGGAGCCAGATACCATTTGGAAGTTATTGCATTTATCATTTTCATTTCCCACGTTTATTTTCCTTTTTTCCATTTCTTTTTTTTTTTTTTTATCGTTGCCACCCCCCTCAGCCAAGCGGTCTTGATTTACGAGGTGTCATTAATCCACCGCCGATGGCGGGGGGTTGTGGGGAAGAAATGGGAACGCGACTTGTACGTATTTCGAGTCCCGTGGGGTATCTAATGCCAGTATCTGCTGTAGAGCAAGGTAAATTGTGTCGGCTTAGAAGGACTTTCGTGTATTGCAATCTGTGCAGTGGTGTGGTAAAAAAAATTCAATTGGGGTGGGTACTAGTATGGCCGGCAATTTAGAGTTTCCAGGTTCATAACCATTTTTTTGGGAATATTTTACAACCGACGGAAAGGGTTCCTTCCAATCAATGGATGAAAGGTATCTGTTTTTTTTTTTTTTCTTAGCAAGGGTCGATATGGGCAACGAGAAGAAATGACTTTGGTTTGTAAATGAGAGAGAAACCTGGATTTATCTGCCAAAATACGGAAGGGATTAACCAGATGCTACTAGCTCTGATCTGGTCAGCAAATCCAATGGATTGTATGACGGTCGACCGCTATAAATTCGAAATTGATTATGTGATAGCAGGCGATGCTACTCGTACATATACCTGGGTAGTAGAGCCATCGGGTTTCAAACTTCAATGAAGCAGCAATGATCGTTCAGAGGTTGTATGATAATTCGATAATATCTGGAGCAATTGTCTTTAGAGGATATCATGCCTTAGATGCTAGGGGGAAAGATATTAGAATTAAATCAATTCCGCAGGTGATTCTCTTGGATTCCATGCAAATATTTTCAATTCAGTGACTTCAAGTGACTTCAAGCTAAGAAGTAGGTGTATCACCATTTATTCTAAGGTCGTGACTGGGACAATTATAGCTTGAAGTCAACAAGAATACCAGCTTTTTGAGTGCTCTGCCTTCATAGAAGTTACTTTGCATTTATTGAAGTCATTGAAGTCGCTGAATGCATTTAGTCCCTTGAAATGGAGGTAAGAAGAAAAACAATGAAAAATGCGATTTTGATCCGGATAATCTCAATAAGCATTTCTTGAGTACCACTGCAGAAGTGAATGGCTTTGACTTCGCTGCATATTCTGAGTCATCTATACGCAGACTGTCCGATTTTGAAGTGGTAACCGAAAATGACGTAAGTGGCTGTGTCGCAGCTATTAGGTCAAATTCCGTTGGGGAGGATGAGGTACCGATTCGCTTTATTAAGCTACGAGTAATTTTACCTCTAATCGTCAGCCACTTAACCCATATTATAAATATTTGTATTATGAGCTAAACTTTTCCACAGTCCTGGAAAATCGCAAGGGTCATTCCCATTGCTAAGAAACCAATTGCTACTGCTGTTAGTGACTTCAGGCCGATTAGTATTTTATGGTGCTTATCAAAGGTCTTGGAGAAAATTATAGCTAAGCAGATACTGAGACACTTGTCTACCAATCTCCTATTGAGTCCCTTCCAATCTGGATTCAGACCAAATCATAGCTGTGCCACGGCTATGGTTAACGTATTGAAAGACATAAGACGAGTCTATGATAAAGGTTATGCCACGCTTCTCTACTTGCTTGACTTCTCTAAGGCCTTTGGCAAAGTCAATCATAAAATCCTCTGCTGGAAGTTACAACATTTTTTCGGTTTCAGTGAGAGCAGTAAAGTTATTAAATAGTTTAGTTTCCAACCAGTCACAAAGAGTTGTTGTGGGTGTAAATTCCTCGGCGGTAAGACCTATTCAGCAAGGTGTCCCTTAGGGATCAATTCTTGGACCAATTTTGTTTTGTATATTTATCAATGACTTGCCGTCCGTATGCAAACATTCTTCCATACACCTATATGCGAACGACGTTCAGCTATACCTAGCCCGTCCTCTGAGTAGTACGGCAGAACTTGCTTCTTTGCTGAACGAGGACTTGTCCTAGTCACTGCTAAATGGGTTGCTTTTAAATCCTGCAAAATGTCAAATTATACCCATTTCTAACAAAACTTTTAACCTTGGTCTTGTGCCCGACGTATGGCTATCCCACAGTAAACTCAAACTGGCAGAATCTGTTACCAGCCTCGGATTTAGAATGAATCGGAATTTATCGGGATGTGACCATATCTGTAGTGTTATTGGTCGTGTCTATGAATGTCTTTTTTTTTTTTTTTTTGGTTGCGCCTGGAGGTGCAGGAATCTTCAAAAGATACCAATGGTCCGTACCATTGGTTATGCCCGATTCATATATCTGACAATGCCATCAGTGCTAGTCAGTATATGCCTACGGGCTAAACCTCACCCCCTTAGAGAGGCACTATGAGAACCGGCTGCGCGTACTCATAGTAGTAGGAAATTCGTTCCTCTCATTTTTTCATTTTTTGTGATGACTACGACTAAGTTGCCTTAACGAGTAGTTTACGCTTCTGTAGTGTTAATCGCGTTAGATAGGTAGCTTTCCAGTGAAGGCACCTACTAATACCGTCATTACATGCGGTTTTTCCTTACGGCGCTAGGTCGAAAGGTCTTGTTCTTTGTAGTCGGCGCTCAAGGCTTGTCACGTCCATGGTACGGATTATTTCATTATTGCAATGAACACGAAGACGGGTACGAAGTTTGCGAGCAAAGTTTGTTACTTCGTCCCTCACGGTAGCAATTCCTAGATCTCTGTGAATATCACTATTCCTTATATACCAAGGAGCATTCACGATTGCTCTTAGCATTTTATTTTGAAATGCTTGCAGTAGAGCCATATTGCTTGGTTTGGTACAACCCCAAAGTTGTATACCATATGTCCAAGACGGTTTTAGCACTTGCTTATACAGAAGCAGTTTGTTGTATACGCTTAACTTCGAGTATCTTCCGAGTAGCCAATACATTTCTCTAAATCTGATTTCGAGCTCTTCGCGCTTCTTTTTAACGTGTGGTTTCCACTTAAGTTTTGCGTCTAGGGTCATTCCTAAATATTTTGCTTCGTTTGCGTAAGGTATTTGTACCGAGTTAATGGATATAGGTAAGTTGTTAATCTTTCTCAACGTAAAATTGACATGCGTTGATTTTGTCTCATTGAGGACTATTCGCCAGGTTTTTGTCCATTCGCATACATTGTTCAAAGCTCGTTGGAGTTTTCCCGTTGATAATTCGACTGACTCATCCGTTACGAGGATAGCCGTGTCGTCTGCGAACGTTGCTACAACGGTCCCTTCATCTTGTGGTATATCTCTTGTGTAGAGCAAGAACAGGATTGGACCGAGAACACTTCCTTGTGGAACACCGGCGTAGATATCTTTGAAATCCGAATATTCACTCCCGTGTCTAACACGGAAAAGTCTGTTTTCAAGATAAGATTCCAATATTCTGTACAACTTTTCCGGTAAGATTACCCTTAGCTTATACCTTAGGCCTTCGTGCCATACCTTGTCGAAGGCTTGCGATACGTCGAGAAAAGCGCTAGAGCATATTTTTTTCCCTTCTAGAGCTTTTTCAATCTCGTTCGTTATTCGATACACCTGATAGATTGTGGAATGTTTGACCCGAAACCCGAATCGATGATCCGGGATCAAGTGTCTTTCTTCAATTACTGGTTGCAATCGTTTCAGCAGAAGTTTCTCGAAGACCTTAGATATTATTGGCAGAAGTGAAATGGGTCTATATGATTTCTTGTCATTTGCACATTTCCCCGGTTTCGGAACCATAATAACTTCGGCGACTTTCCATTGCCTTGGGACATATAATAGTCTTAAGGAAGCATTTATAATGTAGAGCAACTTAACCAGCACTTTTTTCGGTAGCTCTTTCAAAATTTCGCCAGTGATTAAATCATATCCCGGAGCCTTGTTATTTTTCAATTTTTGTATTGTCATTCGAAGTTCGGACAGGGATACGGTTTTTACTCTAAAGTTGTCGGGTGCCATATTATCATTCGGATCTTCGATCAACGGTTGTCCATCGAACGGCTTGAACGTTTCCTCTAAGTGATCGGCAAATAATTCTGCTTTCTCTATGAATGTCTACGTAAACTTTAGTTGAGTGCTAGTTTTACCCCAACTGAGACAAAGCAAAGGCTTATTAAAACTGTGGTCTTACCAATCATTACCTATGCTGAAGTTGGATACGGTAACCTTGATTCATTGTCTCAGCACAAACTGCAAGTTGCTTACAACGATGCGGTACGTTATGTTTATGGCAATCGTACTTACTTACTTACTTAGGTGGCGCTACAGTTCGAGATGAACCTGGGCCTCAACCAACAAGACTCTCCATCTAGCTCGGTCTTTAGCTAATTGCCTCCAGTTGCGCACTCCAAGTTGGTCGAGGTCCCCTTGAACTTGTGCGCGCCACCTACGGCGATGATTCCCTCTACTGCGTCGTCCCCAGGGGTTAGATTCGAAGACTGTGCGGGCCGGAGCATTGATGTCCATTCGCTCTACATATCCTAGCCATCTCAGACGACCAATACGCAGTTTTTTGACTAGGTCGATGTCGCTGTACAGCTCGTATAGTTCGTGATTGAATCTTCTCCTCCAAAACCCGTCAACGCAAACGGGACCGAAAATCGTACGAAGAATTTTTCTCTCGAAGCGACCAAGGATATCTTCATCCTCTTTTAATAAAGTCCATGTTTCAGCGCCGTAAAGCAGGACTGGGATGATCAAGGTCTTATACAGAGTCTCCTTAGTTGTTCGAGATAGGGCTTTACTGTTGAATTGCCTTCTAAGCTAAAAAAAAAACGGCGATTGTCAGAGTTATTCTTCACTTGATTTCTGCGCTGATGTTGTTTTTCGAGTTTATAGCAGAGCCAAGGACAAAGTGCCTTACTACCTCGAAATTATAGCTGCCCACTGTTACGTTCTGTCCAATTCGTCGATGTTGGCTGTCCCTTCTTCTTGACAACATATACTTGGTTTTGCCCTCGTTTATCGCTAAACCAACTTTGGCCGCTTCCGCCTCAATGCTTGCAAACGCACCGGTGACAGCCCCCTGAGTTCTTCCGATAATGTCTATATCGTCGGCGTATGCAAGCAGTTGTACAGACTTGTGATAGATTGCACCTCCGGTGTTGGCTTGTGAGTTCCGCACAATCCGTTCAAGTACAATGTTAAAGAAGTCACATGACAGCGCGTCACCTCGTCTAAAACCTTTTTTGACATCAAAGGTCTCGGTGAGGTCATTACCAACCTTGATGGAACAGCGAGCGTTCTCCATCGTCAGCCTGCACAGACGGACAAGTTTGGCAGGGATGTCAAAACTAGGCATGGCTCTATAAAGCTCTTCTCTATAGATGCTGTCATAGGCGGCCTTGAAATTGATAAAGAGTGAGAGAGTGTGAAGATTTGATCGATGGTGGACTTTCCTGGCCTGAAACCGCACTGATAGGGTCCAATCAGGCTGTTGATTAAAGGTTTCAGGCGTTCAAACAATATCGCAGAAAAGATCTTGTATGCGATGTTGAGGAGACTGATGCCTCTATAATTGGCGCCGTTAAGGGGGTCTCCTTTCTTGTGTATCGAGCAAACAATGCTGAGGTTCCATTCATCAGGCATACACTCGTCTGACCAAATCTTAGAGATGAGTTGGTGTATGCACTCTACCAGTTCATCACCAGCTGCCTTGAAAAGTTCGGCCGGTAAGCCGTCAGGTCCAGCAGCCTTGTTGGATGTTAGCTTGGATATTGCTATCCTCACTTCGTTTTGGTCAGGTGGACGAAAATGTTGACTATCATCGTCTATGTTGAATGGTTCATTCTGCCTGACAGCGGGATGTTGGTCTTCGTCGCCGTTATACAGTCTGCAGAAGTAGTTTTTCCATATTCTCAGCACCGACTGTGATTCTACTACGAGGTTTCCATTTTCATCTCTACAGGTTTCTGTACGGGTATTGCTCCTCTGACACGTTCTTTTTACCTTTTGGTAAAACTTGCGTACATTGTTCCTGGAGTATTAACTCTCGATATTGTATTGTCGATATGTGATATATATATTGTACCCTGAATGCAAATTAAAAACTTTCAATTTTCAATTGTAATTAACCTTTATTTCTCGAAATTGGGATCGAAGTTTCCCCGATTGCAGTCAAACATACAATGCCCGAGACTAACTGAACTGTCTAAGCTTGGGTTATCTTTCATACCTATGTTTTGTATGTACATACTCTATGCCGGGTAAATAGAGAGAGAATTTACTATACATATATATTATTGTGATAAATAAGTGACACAAACATGCTGTACCCCACGCCAGCCTATCTGTAGGCAACGGCAGAGTTGTTACCAGCTGATGTATGTACCGTGATCTCCGTACATAACTCGCGCTTCTCATGCTCTTTCTTCTTCTTTTGGAGAAGCCGATGTTCTTCCCGCCTCTTTTGCTCGTAGAGCTCACGAGCAGCTCTCGTCTTCCTTTGCAGCGCCGCTTTGCATGCTCCTGTTTTGCCGCATGCACTCGCCGGCATTCTTCGTCAAACCAGGTGTTTCGCGGTGGTGGGCGATCGAGACTCAGCACATCAGTCGCGGGGTTTCTGATGGCATGTTGACAGCGTTGCTACTAGTCTTTGGCACTTGATGCTGGTGACATAGGGGTGATTGAGAGACTTCGGGATACGCATTCAGCGAAGAGTCTGGCGGTCTCTTGTGATTGAAGCTTTTCCACGTTAAATTTTCTCCCAGTGATTCTTCTTTGTTGCTCAGTTTGGAATATCCGCTTTCGTACCTTGGCTACAACAAGGTAATGATCCGAGTCTATGTTGGCCGCTCAGAAGGTCCGTACATCCAGAATACTGGAGGCATGCCTTGCGTCGATCGCAATATGATCAATTTGGTTGATCGTTACATGATCATTGGACCGCCATGTCTGCTTATAAATATCGAGATGAGAAAACCATGTGCTTGCTATGGTGACATTTCGCTCCACAGCGAAATCAATTAGCCTTAGTCCGTTATCAGACGTGGTGTCGTGTAGGCTATGCTTACCGACTGCCATACCAAAGACGTCCTCCTTTCCTATTTTGGCGTTAAAATCGCCCAATACGATTTTAACGTCGTAGAAACACTCTTTGGTGGTAGGGTCCTTTTCGTCCGTGGGGGCATGAACACATATTAGGCTTATGTTAGCGAATTTAGCCTTGATCCGGATCGTCATAATACGCTCGCTCACGTGTCGGAAGGTTAAGACTTCTTGCCTAAGTCTGCCGCGTATGACAAATCCGCATCCGAATAAGCGTTGCCTGTTGCCTCTGTAGCAATCACCGTAGTAGATGTCACAGTTTTTCATCCTCTTTTTGCCCGGCCCATCCCATCGCACTGCCTGGATGGCGGTAATGTCTGCTTTATAGCAGTCTAGGGCCTCTGCTAGTTGTTCGGCTGCACGTGGTCTGTAAAGGAACAGAACATTCCACGTACAGATCCGAAGGTCGTTGTCCTTATTTCGTTTGCTGGGGTCGTCATTAGTTGAGTCATCCTTATCCGAGGCTTTTGCTTGTTCCGGAACCATAGATTTTTTAGGTGGTAGGACAGTTACCCCGACGGCACAACCCCCAACCTGGAGGGCCAGTTCCTTAATTATTCCCCTAGGACGAGGAGCCGGGTACACCGGTGCCAGTAGTCAACTACGGGAGTATGAGCGCTGTCGTTGGCCAATTAAGGGCTCCTCCGCCACCATCTCTATTCCTATGTCTTGACCAACAGTGGAAATTCCTTACCGACCTGTGATCCGAATACGTCGAAGCAGCTCGCGCAAGGTATTCACTAAGTTCAACCTAACTGGAATTATAGACGCCGCCGTTGACTCCGTCTAGGGAATTCGTCCGCTGGCGCCTGGAACAGGGATAAGTGCTCTAGTGGAAAAGCACTCTTCCCCCCCTCTCTCATCTGCTGCCACAAAGAATCCGCCAAATGGGGTTGGTTACCCACTTCTTGGATTAAGGTACTAGGCACCCGGCTGTCACCGCGTGGAGGTTGAGAGTAGGAGTTGGTAGGCCTCAGCTGAGTGAAAACGCTTGTGTTTTCATATGATCGCATACGCTCCCGTTTGACCAGCCAAACCAGTGTTTTCATATGATCGCATTCGTAGGCATGACCACATTTCTGAACACTCTAGAGACTTCCTGGGTTGCAGCCTGAAGCAGTACATCAGCGCTAGAAACTGCATATTTTTACACAGAGTCATTTATAGTAAATCTCATATTTGTTTGACAAACTACAGTTCGCCCGTACAGCCAAAGCCTTAACCTTAATTCAGCGTCGCGGCGTTCTAAATATTTAAACCAGAAAATGCAGAGAATGACCCCCGAAGCACTGTGACCTAAAAATATATTTTTTGCTATACCCTGGTTGGTTGTTCGAGTAGTAGCTGTCAACTAGCTGAAATCTAGTTCATTAATGAAGCTAAGGATAGTTCGAGCTGAGGAAGAGGTGACATCAGAAGGTGATGTGAAGCCTTTGTTAAAGTGCTTAAGCCTCAGCATGGCTATGGCCGGGCAATCACAGAGTATGTGACGGGCTATTTTGTTGTCTTCAAGACAGAGACGGCACGTTTCCGATTGAACACGGCTCATTTTCTTGAGGTGGTAATTGAGAGAGCAGTGTCTAGTTAGGATCTTAGCTTTCTGTTTGCTCATTGATAGTGTCTCTGGTTCTATTTTTAGAAAAATTAGTAGATTTCTTGGAATTCCTTACGCCAGGTTGTGCTTTCCAATGTGGGAGCATTTGTTCGCATTCCCAACGAAATAGCTCTTTTTTTCTGCTCGGAAACGCATTTCTACCACCTTAGCAAAGACGTATCCATAAAGACATCAGAGAGATATATCCCTGTAATTGGCATTTACATAGATAGTCAAGCTGCTATAGAAGCCATCTTACCCGCGGTTATAAAATCAAAGCCAATTAAACACTGCCGCGAGGAGCTTGAAACGCCCACCAATAACCACAAGACTCTGGTGGGACACAAAGGAATTCCAGGGAACGAAATGGCAGATGAACTGGTAAGGAAGGGATCAGAATAAGACCAATCAATGGCCCTTCCTCCCCTAAAATTTGTTAAATAAAACATAGCAGTTGACTTCAAACAACAAACAGATGAAAGATGGAGAATGCTTCCATCGTGCCGCGTCTCCAGAAAAATTTGGACAAAACTTAAAGTAGACAAAACTTGGCGCTTTCCATAGGAATCATTACCGGCCATAACCTTTTGGCCGCCGACCGAAAAAGAATGCGGCTAAGTACAGATTAACTTTGCAGAGACTGCGGCAACACAGGCGCAGAAGAGGATACGGACCACTTCCTATGCAAATGGCCTAGTCTCTGCAACACCAGAAGGACGGCCCTCGAAGAGCATTTCTTCAATCTTCTGTGCGATCTGCCTGGAAGCCACAAACAACCATCCTGAAATTCATAGCTTCTTCAGGATGGTATCGAGGAGGCAGCTGCAACACCACAGAACTCTAGTCACTTTAGCCATTCGATGCGGCTAAGCTCTTTAACCTACCCCTGCAACTGGGCCTTTTGTTTCATCTTTTTTAAAAAGAAAGACAAATACTCCAGTGTGCCAATCGCCAGCTGTTCAACTGCATTTAAAATGCCACTTTAATGACACGCGAGAGCCATTGCACTCCCTCTTTGCTCAAGGCTTTGAGAATTTCTGGTCGGATTGCCAACTGACACCAAACCCCAAAGGAGAAGCTCTGAAAAGTTCTCGCTCCAGAAAAATATCACAAATCTTTTCAGAGATACACATTCGCTAGTCAAAGGTAGAAAAATACTATTGATTTGGACTTTGACTAAGACTTTATGTCAGACCTGAGGTTTGACTAACCAAAGCTAGGAGCGCCGGAGCTTTGATGTTTGACTATAACATATATATGTAATTTAGTCAACAAAAACTAGTTTTGGGTTCGATCAAGCTGATGTCACGCACCATGACGTTCGTTGAACGGGTAATAATTGGCCGACTATTGCGGCTAAATCAACGGCAGATACAGTCCAAAGTATAAGAGTCATAATGGAAAAACATTGTGGTTCCTTCAAGGATTTGCATATTGTATTGGTTGGCATTGAAAAAGCATTCGACAGACAACCATGAAATCTGATATGGGTGGCGCTAGGACATCGAGGGGTTCCAGAACGTATGTAGAGATGATCATGAATATGTACGAAGGAGCAAAACAAGAGTAAGATGCTCCGCTGGAGTGACCGAAGGGTTCCCCATCAAAGTCGGCGTTTTAAGTCCCTTTCTCTTTATCATAATCTCGACTTGCAGGTAAATGGCGGACGCCAAAGTACATCAGTTATTCTTTGCTAACGATGTAGACATCAGAAGTGAGAATTATACGTCCCTTCAATGAACAGTCGGCGTAAGAGTGGAGGTTTTGGAGGGAAGTGGGTACCGCATTGGTTGAAGAAAAACAGAGTACTTGTGCTGCCCGTTCTCTGATCCATTCAGGCCTATTCCAGGCATTTATTTGAATGGAACAGTGCATCTGGGATCTATGATCAATAGCAAAGCAATAATGGATTAGAAATTACCTTTCGGACCGTTCAATACAAGTTGTCTGGGATGGTTTCAAGCCTGCAATTCACCATATAAATGCTGGTGTTCCCCAGGGCTCCGTTTTGTCTCAGACTCTCTTTCCCATTTTTATAAATGACCTCTTGTCTGCTACTTCTAATCAAATCCATTCCTTCGCTGATGACAGTACTCACAGTTTTTCATATTTGTTCCCTAACTCACGTCCCTGCTCTTCGGTCGTAGAAGAGGAACGTCAACGTATGTCAAACACATTAAATTCCGACCTGGACAGCATAACCAAATGGGATTCAACGAATAGAGTGGAATTTAATGCATCCAAAACACAATGCTGTCTTCTGTCTCTCAAGCAAAACCAAGACACCCAACCATTATCCATGAATGGTACTTGCATCGTTGAATCCAAAAGACTTGCCATTCTCGGTATGTACATCAATGACCATCTTCGATAGAACGGTCACATATTCGAGGTAGCGGTGCAAAAAATATTTTACCCCGTCTGATCTGGCCTCCATCTATAAGGCATTCATCCACCCAAAACTGGAATATAACGCCCACATGTGGTCTGGTGCACCCAAGACCATTCTGCACATTCTAGATAGAGTACCGAACCGCGCGTTAAAACTTATAGGTGACACATCGTGAACTCTATAGTCTCACTTGAACATCGTAGAAATGTCTCGTGTCTTTCTCTTTTTTATCGATTTTTTTATAAAAAATGCTCCAGCGAAATAGCCAGCTGCATTCCTCCCCTTCAAGACTTCACCCGCAATACGCGTCACGCTTCGAATGCACATCAGTTTACCCTCAAGCCCAGCTTCGGACGTACTGTCAAATATAGGGATTCGTTTATAAGCCGAACAACACGTTTTTGGAATGATCTACCAGCCTCTGTATTTCCTAATCATTACAACCTTCAAACATTTAAAGCCAACGCAAACCGGCATCTTCTTCGTTCTTCTCCCCCCTTTTCCTATCCGCCCGTGCCCTGAGCATCAGTATAAGGGTAGTAATAATCCCTTCGGCGCGCGTGTATTATAAAAAAAAAACGTGATGACGACATCAATTATCGCACAAGCGTAGGGTGAATGAAGTGTCGGAAAAACTCCACTATTTCCTATGACCGATAAATGTTCCTTAACCTGAAGGGAAGACTCTAAACCGCAGTTGTGCGTCCAGTGCTCACGTCCGTTTCACAATGTTGGACAATGTACAAAGAGTATTAGCATAAATGAAAGGCAGCTGAGATGAAGATGCTTCGCATGACAGCAGGAGTGACAAAGCTTGATCGAATAGGAAGTTCGAAGATCCGTAGAAGTCTTCGCGACAAAAAAACCATCTCACGAAAAATAGAGCACGACCGTGTACCATTCCACCACTATATGCAAATGTGGGTACATGACAACTGCCAAAAATTAGCATTGCATCTTGTATGACGGAAAGAAAACTATACATAGATGGCGCGCACAACTCTATTTTATACATTTTCCAACTAAAATGCCTTAGATGGACTTTTCAGTCATAAATATGGGTCATTGTCTTACAAATATATTTACCCATTTTCAGGTAATTAACTACCAAAGACAGTCTCCTTTCAAAAATATCGCTAACACCGATTTTTTATACGTCAACAGCCAGCTGTTTTCGAAAGGTTATCCCTCATCTTTGCTCCCAATTACGCCAAAATGTCTACACAATTCGCAATCCCAGGACTCAAAATGGCATCCAATTAGAAAACGATTCCCGCACATTCACACGTAATACTTAATGGGATACATCGCCACCCAATAATTGAGATAATTGTGCTCGAATATTTTTTTTGTTTTTTTTTTTTTTTTAAATCAACTGCCACTAATCAACGACGCGCAGCAGAAATGTGGCCGCACCATGCATGGCAACCTGGGGAGAGTGAGTTCATCGCGATGGCGAAGCAATCTAAATCCAAATCAATTACTGAATGCCACCACTTTGATTCGCAATTGACCTACATCAAGCGAAACCCCTGTGCGATGCTCCACCGACAAACACACAAAATTCCCAACATTACCACATAATTGAAAATCTGTAACCCTGGCAATGACTTCACGAATGGTGACAGTGACAGTTCAGTGGAGGGAAAATGTATACACAACCGAGATGGGCGAGAAGGAGATAAATAAATCGTTTAGCTAGTTCGGAGTGCAGTGATGCCAAGCAAGTGGAATTTTTCGGAATGGTTTTTTTTTTTTCAATTAGAATTGAATGTGATGTTATGTTTTAATTGATGCTGAAATACGTCTGTATTTTTTTATTCGTGTACACTTTAATGTTGAATTGAAATGTTTAGCTATTTCTATGGTGAGATTGTGTGAAATAACAGGATATATAGCAGAAACTCCTTACAAAAAGATTAAAGGTGGCAGTTTTAAAATTGTTCAAAATCGAAATTTTAAGCTTCGAAAATCAGTCAAAAAAGTAATTAGACCAATTTTTAATCTATACTTAGCTTGTTCACCTATTTCTGAATTAGGGAAACGAATGAAATATGTACGCTGTTCAAACACATATTTAGCAATTCTAAGCCTTTGGTTTTCAAGAAGAAAATAAGGGTTTTGTATCTATTTACATTTGATTAAACTTAGAAAACCAACAAAAAATTTAGTTAGGGCTTAAGGGAAAATAGATAGATAGATATACTTTATTTTGCAATATAATTTATATTCGCTATCGCACATTTAACATTTCAGAGATATGATACATATTTATCTTTCTACTGAAACATTATTTTAACATTTTTGAAGTTCATTTATGAAATATATAATATTGACCTCCTCGTGGTGGGGGGCGGGCAACGTGACTGGGATGTGCGGATGGGGTAACTTAAATAGTTATTCCCATCCATACAACCCAGTCACGGCTAACAAAGCGCACACCCCATGATGACACGAAGACGACCGGCCTCGGATATTGCCAAGCCTGGTAAGCCAGGGCATCCTTTGGAGCCAGGCCTGAAGGGTGTCAGGATGCGAGCGTCTGGTGGTCGGCTTGTCCCGCTCGGCAGCCGGCCGGGTCAAACCCGAAATGGCTACGAGCTTCCTGTCAATGGTCTCGCGAACCATTACGGGGGTCAAGGGGTGAACGCGCTGTGCACCGATAGGGGCACAGATGGACTCTCTGAGATTCGACAACGGCATCGACTTAGGATAGGCACATGGAACGTCTCATCGCTCACAGGGAAGGATCTTGAGCTTGTTGGGGAGGCTGTTAAAAGTCGACTAGATATAGTTGGCGTCTGTTCAACAAAGCAGAGAGGTTCTAAAACTGTGGACCTTTCGGGTGGGTGGAAGCTCTTCTTGTCAGGAGTCGCACCCTCAATGTCTGCTCGGGCGGGAGTGGGGATACTCACAAGTCCCAGGTTGACAGACAGAGTATTGGAGTGGATACCATTAGGAGGGAGAGTTGCGATCTTAAAGCTCAAGCTTGAAAGATCAACTCTGGCATTGGTGCAGGTGTATGCACCGAACCTTCTGTCAGAGTACGCAGCTTTCTTAGATGAAGTTGATGTTGCCCTTGAAAAGGTTGCAGATATGGATTTTTTTGTCCTGATGGGTGACTTCAATGCTCATGTGGGTGTAGATGTTATGACATGGGGGAGTGTGATTGGGAGGAACGGTGATCCTGATCAAAACGCGAACGGAGAGAGGTTGTTGGATTTTTGTTGTGAAAATGGCTTATCCATCATGAACACCATCTTTCCACACAAAGACATTCACAAATACACGTGGTACCGTCAGAGTCTTCAGCAGAAGTCGCTGATCGATTTCTTTGTGGTACCATCGTGTCTGAAGAGAATGGTTTGTGATGTTCGCGTATTGAGAGGGGCCGAACTGTCAACTGATCATCACTTAGTGCTGTGCAAATTGTATCTTACCGAGAGAGTGCCTCCCCTACCAAAGCGTAAACCAAGGATGGTTACACGCATACGATGGGAGAGGTTACAGGACGATGAGATACGGGAGACATTTGCGCGGCAAATATCTGAGAGGTTTGAACGAATTCCAACTGTTCCATCAAATGTAGAGGAAGAATGGCAACTGTTTTCAACAGCGGTTATTGCCTCTGCGGGAGATGTTTGTGGAGTGAAGCGGCTTGGTGTGGCGGCTGGTGGTGAGAAAAGAACTGCTTGGTTTAAAACGCCCGGAGTTCAAGAAGCCATCAGAGAGAAGAAGAGAGCCTTTAAGGTGTGGATTCACTTGGGGAACTCCGATTCTCGAAATCGGTACACTGAGGCGCGAAGAACTTGCAAATTAGCTGTGAAAACAGCGAAAGAACAGTCTTGGAAGGAGTTTGGCGAGAAATTGGAACGTGACCACAGATCTGCAAATAAGATATTCTGGCAGACCGTCCGCCGACTCAGAGGAAAAAAGTTGAATATCGTTGAAGGAGTCAAATCCAAAGACGGTAGACTTCTTTCCAATGAGGAGGACATCTTACGCAGATGGAGCGAGCACTTTTCAGAATTGCTCAATCCCGAACAGGGCACCGAAGATGACAGACCTATGGTCGAGAGTTGGGCGGAAAGTAGTCCTACGGTAGAGGAAGTAACTTTGGCGATCAAATCGCTAAAAGTTGGCAAATCTGCTGGTGTGGACGAAATTCGGCCAGAAATGCTCAAGGCTTTAGGTAAAGAGGGAGTGCAATGGCTCTCGCGTGTCATTAAAGTGGCCTGGGAATGCGGTGAAACACCTGCTGATTGGCAAATGGGGGTGATAGTTCCTCTTTTTAAAAAAGGGGACAAAAGAGATTGCGCCAACTACAGGGGTATATCTCTTTTAAGTCTCCCTGGAAAAGTCTTCGCTAAGGTGCTAGAAAAGCGTTCCAGAGCTGTGGTTGAGGACAGTTTGGGGGATGAGCAGTGCGGTTTTCGTCCCGGTAGAAGCACAACCGACCAGTTGTTCACTCTCAGAATGGTTCTTGAGAAAGCCTGGGAATATGCCAAACCTGTCTACACTTGTTTTGTGGATTTGGAAAAAGCATATGATAGGGTTCCTCGAGGCAAACTCTGGAGTGTTCTGCAGGAGTATAGGATTGATGGTTCCCTGTTAAGGGCGATTCAGTCTTTATATACAAACTGTAAAAGCTGTGTTCGGATAAACGGTATTAAATCAATACCTTTCACTGTGGGCGTTGGACTCCGCCAGGGGTGCGTTTTGTCACCTCTCCTCTTCATTGTATATATGGATTGGATGTTGCAGCGCAGCCGTGGCGGAGAATGTTTCAAAGTGGGAGACCTAAGGATTAGTCATCTGCTCTTTGCGGATGATTTGGTCATCCTTGGGTCCTCTCAAACCGAACTTCAGCGCGCACTCGAAAGGTTTGTAGCCGTTTGTGATGATGCTGGAATGAAGATCAACGTGAACAAATCGGAAGTAATGGTCGTTTCCAAAAAACCCATTCAGTGCACTCTGCATGTTAGTGGAGTCCCACTGAAGCAGGTGGAGAAGTTTAAGTACCTCGGGGTTTTATTCACGAGTGATGGGAGGAGCAATGCCGAGTTATCCTGTAGAATTGGTCAGGCTGGATCAATTTTGAGAGAGCTTGGCCAATCTGTTATAAGGAAGGCCGAACTTAGTATTCAAGCTAAGCTATCGGTTTTTAACTTGGTGTATGTTCCAACTCTCACCTATGGTCATGAAATTTGGGTAGTGACCGAAAGAATAAGATCGCGGATACAAGCTGCCGAAATGAGGTTCCTTCGCGGTGTTGTTGGAATAACTCGTAGGGATCGAGTGCGCAACACCAGAGTACGCGAGGCGCTCAACGTTGAGCAGCTACTTCTCCGAACGGAACGATCTATGCTTCGATGGTTTGGTCACGTAGTGCGTATGTCCCCAGACCGGCTTCCAAGACGCGCCATGGTTGCCGTACCATCAGGTAGACGACTTCGCGGAAGGCCCAGAAATAGATGGTTGGATCAAGTCCGACATCTCTCTTGGAGCCGCTTAGGGATTCTCCCTGATGAATTGGAGTCAATGGCGGAGGATCGAGAAGGATGGAGAGTCCACCTGAGCATCCTACCCCCGCGACCCTCATGAAGGATTAGCGGGCCATTGAAAATGAATGAATGAATGAATAATATTTTGGAGAACTCAGATTTTAGATTAGATTGATTTTATTGATGCGAACATTGTAAATATATGAATCAAAATACAAAAACAAAATCATTAGTCTGCCATGTTGAGAACTAAAGTAATAACTTTTTTTTAATATTAAGATTTTTTATTTTTTATTTTTATAATACGCGCGCGCCGAAGGGATTATTCATACCCTTATACTGATGTTTTGGGCACGGGCGGATAGGAAAAGGGGGGAGAGGAACGAAGGAGATGCCGGTTTGCGTTACAAATAAACAAAACTAAACAATATGTATCAATGATAATAAGATGAGAATTCTTTCTTTAGAAGTTCTGAATCAACCCTTTACTGCATAGCATGGCATATATGATATGCTTTTTTTATTTCATATTTTCACGCATTTTATACGGAAAATTTCCAATCAGTGAGTGCATATTCTCACAAACACAATGTAATTTGTTTTCGCATCCAGAGTTGAGTGATTTTCTTCGGTCGCTGCATTTACCGTTAGCCAAAAAGTGCAACGAGTGAAGGTTAGTTTTCCTAAGCTCTTGTGAACAATTTTGTTTTGTGCCAATAGTTAATAATAGTAATAAAGTGTGCGAGTACCAATTTTTTTATCCGTTTGCATGAAAATATTATTATTATTTGATTTGTACAAAGTTTTGAGTTTAAATATTACATATTTACAAAGAAAAGTAAACATAAAGTCATAGATATCATATGGTATATGATATTTCATGCAACAACGGAGCTCAAAATTCACTTATCATATATGATATGCCATGCAGTAAAGATAATCCATTACGGGTAAATTTTTAGTTTTAAATGGCCTCAAGAATTATATCTGATTAAGAAATTTTGAAATTGATATGCATTTGGGATGAGAGTAAGGATGAATGTGAAGGTGGGAATGGTTTGGATAATGCTGATTTTGATTAAATTTAACATAAATAGGAAATAAGGAGCCAGAACACTTGAAGATATCGAAGTCCAGTAACATAATCAAATTGATAATGAGCTCTTTGATATTGAGTCTTTGTCCATTATAAATGCAGAAAACCGAACGATCGTGGTTGGAGGACCGTCACCAGCTCAAGAACTTAAGACCATTGAGGCCCACTATTCAAAAATGATTTGGAAAAAGTTGGATTTCATGGCGAAAATTTAGAATCCAAGGGGAGTTCGGAATTACCTAAGAATATTATGGAACTAACCTTTCTTTCTTCAATTTTCCTTTGAATACCGACATTATTGAATCAATCGTAGCTGAATCTAATTTGTTTGCTTGCCAATGTGATACAGGTAGTAAGGAACTTCGGTTTAGTAAAGGACTTTGTCTACCTCGGCTCTGCTATTAAGTCTGACAATGATAGTAGGGTAAGAATCAAGCGAAGAATAACTCTTGCCAATGGTTGTTTTTCTGGGCTAGTAAGGCATTTCAACAGTTAAGCCCTATCTCGAACAACTAAGGAGACTCTGATCATCCTAGTCCTGCTTTACGGCGCTGAAACATGGACTTTATTTAAAGCGGGTGAAGATATCATTGGTCACTTCGAGTGAAAAGTTGTTCGTAAAATTTTAGTCCCGTTAGCGTTGAAGGGTTTTAGAGCAGAAGATTTAATAACGTAATATACGAGCTGTACAGCGACATCGACCTAGTCAACAAAACTGAGGGACGACGCAGTAGAGGACTTCCTTGTCGTAGGTGGCACGCACAAGTTCAAGGGGACTTTGACCAACTTGGAGTGCGCAACTGGAGGCAATTAACTAAAGACCGAGCTTAATGGAGAGGAGGAGGTGAGGAGGTTCCGGCCCAGGTTCACCCCAAACTATAGCTCCTAAGTAAGTAAGTAATTCACTGTAACAGCAGAGAAAACCGTGTCCCTAGCCGATTTCAAGATATCGGTGTCGGAAGCAATTTGTTGTTTGAGTGGTGAGGAATCAAAGCGTGAAAGGTTAGCACCTGTTTCGTTGGAAGAAGTTCCAGATGGTTTTAACCATATGCCTCAACTTTTAAGGTGTAAGCTGCCTGGGTGTCAAAAATTAACATTTGCCAAATGTGCAAAATGTGAAATAGTGCTTTGCTTCAACAAAGATAGAGATTGTTTTCAAGATTTTCAAATCAAATGATTTCTCTTCTCTTGAAAATTATATTTTTTTGAATATAAACCTATAGATAACTTAATTTTGAATTTTCAAGTTTAGTTGTTTTAGTTATGTATTTTCTTTTACTTTCGTTACAAGCGTTAACATTTTATATTATTAATAGTAGTTCGAAAAAAGTAAAATAAAACCAATTTTGAGACGTCAAAAAAGCGCATCTTATCCGCATGATATATCATATATGATATGTATACAAATTGCTCAATATCTCAAAAACGGCTCTATATTTAAAAAAAAATCGTTATCATTTTCGTAATCAGGTCGATGAAATACATGAAAGAATACTTTTTTCCTTAAGAAAAAAAAAATCATGCAGTAAAGGGTTAATATCCTTCCTCCGTACACTAGGGCAGCTTTACATTACTGATAGAGTTTGGGTTCTTCCAATTCACAGAGTAAAACTAAAGTTTCATTATCAGTTAATACAACACAGGTGAAGAAATGCCTCCTTATTCCTTTCAGGAAGGTGCCCATTCCGACAAGATGTATAACTTCACAACCTCCAAGTTGCATAAACCGCATAAATTTGAAAGATTCACTCGATGCGGGATATAATTCAAATTAAGCATTTCTCCTCGTAACTTGACCATCGTTGAAATTTCATCTATATTGGGTTCATCTGGAAAGTAGTTGTTGAGCTGCAAGTTGTGGCATAATCGGCTGTAAACCATCCTGTGCTGTGATCCCGAAGCTTCACTTGGGTAACGTTTTCTATATTTCATGTCCGTTGCTACGATTAGTTGATAAAGTGCTGGTTTCCAATCCACTATTTCCTCGATATTCGAACTAAGTTCGATTCCACAGCTCCTTGCTAATTTCAGCCAATCGCCGTACCAACTGGTCCCGTTCTAAATAGTTTGAAGAGAAAAATGCAAGAAAACCTCCAGTTTAAGAAGTGAGGAAAAATAATAGAATAAAAGGTAAAAATGAAAGCAGCTTATTTATTATTAGTACAAAAAGTATAAAACCCCCGGTTGTTTTGGAAATAGTGGACTAGTAGTCATCAATAATGTCCTTCGCGAACAAATTAATATTGGGAATGTTTTGACCAATTGCTAACCTTAACAGATCGTATCCCACAACGTCATTTTCCTTTTTATCAACATATGTACGTATGATAAATAGTAAAATTGAGGGTATACAATAACTTTTGAATCTTTCGGAATTCAAAGTTGAAAACCAGAACACTTGCGGATTCTACAAAGTCTCTGTCTGCCAACCTTTGTTTTTTGTGCAGGTAGGTGAAAATCTTCCGGAGACACTATGAGACACCGTAGGCTTTCAATTTTACCCCAGAGTTTGGTTGACGACAGCGCCGTTGCGAGAGAGATGGAACTTTGTTCGGCCGATCCCAAGTTTTTTTTTTTTGTTCGTTTGTGTTGGTGTTAGACATGATTGCTTGTTATTTGTATGTACTCACGAATTATAGTTTGAAAAATAAAATTCGTATTTTATAGAAAATAAAGCGACTTTAGCGTAACAATTTAGTCTTTTTAAGTTATTAATCACTAGAGACAATGTGCAGTACAACACTTAATTTAACAAATAAAAGTAAAACTTTGTAGATCTAAAACTTTTGCAACCTTCAATCGTCTGTTATACATTACAGATGTTTAAGCTTCAAACAAAAATATTCGTGTCAGGCAGGTAGATTTTCAACAGAAGAACCTGCTGATACCATCCTTATATACGACTACTTCTTAATGCGCTAAATCGAACGATTGTGTTCTTTAGAGTCGGCGTTTTAAAGTTTATCACTTAAAAAGTTTGGAGTATGGTACGGTTACAATGACCATGAAGACAAATACGGAGTTTGTGAGCGAAGTTCGTTATTTCGTCTTCCACGGTGGATATCCCTAAGTCTCTGTGGATATCATTGTTCTTAATATATCAGGGAGCATTCACGATTGCTGTTATAACTTTATTTTGGAATGTTTTGTATAAAATTTCTATTGCTTGGTTTGGTACAACCACAGAGTTGTATACCGTACGTCCATATAGATTTAAGCACTTATACAGAAGCAGATTGTTATATAAACTTAGCCTGGAATATCTTCCAATTAGCCAACACAATTCTCTAAATCGATTTTCGAGTTCGTCGCGTTCCTTTTCAACGTGCGGTTTCCACTTAAGTTTCGCGTCCAGTGTCATTCCCAGATATTTCCCTTTATTTGCGTGTGGTATTTGTACCGAGCTAATGAAAATGGGTAGGTGGATTATTTTCTTTTAAATAAAGTTAACATGCGTCGATTTGGTCTCGTTAAGAACAATGCGCCAAGTTTTTGTGCACTTGTGGATTCTATCTAAGGCTCGTTGGAGTTTTATAGTTGCTGACTCAATTGGACTTTCCATTGCCAGAATAGCCGTATCATCTGCGAACGTAACTACAATGGTTCCTTCAATTTGAGGTACGTCCCGAGTATACCACAAGAATAAGATGGGACCACGGACACTTCCTTGTGGAACTCCGGCGTCGATTTCCTTAAACTCAGAATATTCGGTTCCGTGTTTCACAAAGAGAAATTCTGCTTTTAAGGTACCACTCTAAGTATTCCGGAATGACACTTCTTAGCTTATACTTCAAGCTATCGTTCCAACCTGTCACGGGCTAGCATTTGAACCTTTAGATCTGCAGGCAGAGAGCTGAAAAGTTCAGTGCATGTACATTTTGCTTATGTCTGTACAAGATGATGGTAAAAAAAAATAGTTGGGGCTCTTCTAGACAAATTAAAAAAAGATTTTTGCTTCTCATCAAGAGACATATCATATGAGAGGGGTGACGTAGAGGAGGTCAAGATATGTAAGAACTATTTTTTATACATATTTTCCTGATAAAGTTTATTGTAAGGAGTTCAAGAATCATTTCAGAATTTCTATTGATTGTGGAGGGATCTCATTCGATCCGCACCTATTCCCCATCATTGAAAACGTCGGCTTGCAAGTGAACGAATGTCGGTAAGGAAGTGACAGAAAGTAAGCATTATTGAAACCGCAAACGATTCGCACTCCATACAAAGTCAGACGTTTACAATATGCATCAAACTAGCTCCGGATTACGGTAACAGTTGGTAATTTTTCTCTTCGAAATGGAAAACAATGAAGTTCATTTCACTCCTTTGGACGATGTAATTAAACTCATGTGCTTGAGAGACTGGGGCTAGTGGGCGCCGTGGCGTAAGTGGTTAGTTTGTCGGATCACTACGTATGAGGTTCCAAGTTCGAATCCCAGAAAACACCAAAAAGTTTTTTCACGATCTCACCTCTCGCGAGCGTCTGACAAACATCCGAGAGTATTGTTGTTACGAAAAAGCTTCTCAAAATCGCCGTTCGGATTCGGCATTAAACTGTAGGTCCCTTCCATTCGTGTGAAAAATATAACGCACACAACATGAGTGGTTGCGAGAAGCTAGGCCCTGGCACTTTAAAGAGCTGTTGCGCCAAATATTCGTTTTTGTTTATTTGTTTGAAAGACTGCATGTAGGGTTTGCTTAAGACAAAGAGTTATGGGACACCAATAAAAACCATTGCCTCTATCTGTAGTATGCCACAAGATATGGATATGTACCTTTAAAGTGAAATGGTCTTACTAACTGAAACATCTGATGACAGAAGCAATAAGTCCATAGGCTTAGGAACCGCCGACAAAAAAACCAAATGTATGGAAAAATATCCGAACTGCTTTTAACTGTTAGAGAACAATCCGGGGAAACAAATTCTTGTTTGAAAAAAGTCTACCGGTCAATAGATCGACTGAGTGACTACCAAAGAAAAGGGAATGCAATCCATCAGTTACTGCATGAAGAAATAAAAAGGCACAATGATCGCATGGAACAACTCACAGTAAAAAAAAAAATAATTAAAAAGAGATAACCTTCAACTTCAGTTAATGATTTCCATTATTTTCAAAATATTTCGCCTGTTTTAAATATTTGTTAAGGAATATTTTCATTTGACAGAAAAAGGGCTAAATTCGATGTAGTTCATCCGGCGGTTTCTATAATGGGATCACACAGGGAAAGTGAATAGGTGCGGATCGGATGAGATCCCTTCGCAATCAATCCGCCGGATTTAATAATCGGCATGAATATATAAATTTGATTTCACATTCTATTATTTCAGTACCTACTCGAAGAAGCTTTATAATTGTTTTCTATTTATGAGTTTTGACCTGAAAAAATTAGCATTATGTGATTTTTGAAGTAAATTCAAAATCTTTGGGGCATCATTATCATTTTCTTCATGGGTATGGCATTCTTTTTTGAATTCATACCGAAATCAGTATGATGAATGATGATCAGCATCATTTTCTTCATGGGTATGGCATTCTTTTTTGAATTCATACCGAAATCAGTATGATGAATGATGATCAGCATCAGGTGGATCAGTAGGAATGTGGTGAAGTAGAATGGTTATGATCCCTTGTTTTCGGATCATAACCTCGCCGAAATAGGACGAAGAAGGCCGAAATCATGGACAACATAACCCTCTACTCTAAACAGATAAGGCATTTTATTCAGTAGTTGGAACTTACCTCCAAAAGGGTAGATCTCTTGAATCTGCCAAAAACTCGATCCAACTTTCGAAAAAAAGTAACTGGTAGAAGAAAAGCGATCAGTTTAATGCATATTACTTAGGGTTCAAAATAAGAAGCCCAGAACTATGCGATACGCCGATGACATATCATTAGACACGAACTACTTAGTTCTCTTTTTTCGTTTCTCCTGTGCTTATTTTCCTTACATGGTGAGAGCATGGTCAATCGGTGGTATATTTATTTTTATAATAAATTCGGTTGTAATGGGGCAATTTTGATGAATTTACTTTTCAATTAAGTATTCTTTTAAGTCTATCCGAAGCATTCACCATTATGAAATTAGAACGAAATATATTGCAGATATCAATACCATTCTCTACGACTTTTTCAAACTTTGATGGAGGGGGGTTACAGGTTCCGTAAAGCGGAAATCACCAAATCTTCCTTTCTTTTTTGAACTCAGTGTGAGCTATTCTATCGGACTAAAAAATGTTTTCGTCTCTGAAGAGAGCTATTACCCATAGCGATAGATATCGCATTCCCGAAATAAATACAGGCAACCCTCGATTGATGCGATAGATTGGTTCCTAGAAAACAGCGCGTTAAACAAAACATTGTTAATTGGTACTTGAAGTCCATATGAAGAGATAGCTAGTTTCCAGAAAACTCAAAACGCAAACAAATTTATTTAACTTTTTGTAACTTACTAAATTAATAGCTGAAAGCTGACAGAAATGTGAATTCATTTTATTTACAGGTTTTCAAGAAGAAAAAACAAGGAAAGTCAATCAGAAGTCAGTTTTGTTGGCTTCGACAATGGCATCCGCCATTAAAATCTATTGCCTTGGGGACTGATTGAGCATTGTTTCTTAGCTTGTGTGAAATTTCTTCAAGATTTCGCTGAAACTTGAAACTTGTAGTCGTGTACGAATCATTTTCAATGAAATAACTATGAAGTTAACAAGCCATGTCTATTTTCTTGAGCGACGGTACGAATAGGCACTTTTGCTTCCAGGCAGCAGTCATTCAAGCCTTTTGGTCGATTTTTGATCGATTTTAATCGAAAATCTATTGGTATGATATGCTCCAGAATTGAAGTTCCCCTGCAACATTACCCACCTCTTGTTATAAATGGTGATATTATTCCTTACAGGCGAACCTCACAGGCGGATCAGTAGAAATGCGGTGAAGTGGGAGGGTTGTGATCCCTTGTTTTCGGATCATAGCCTCGCTGATAAAAAGGAAGAAGATGGTGATATTATTCCTTACACGTTGAAAAGGTGAAGTATCCATGTTTTACCATAAATTGTTGCGATGATGTCTCCGATACTATAGGAACATATATTCAAGTTTGCGTAGATTGAGGTCCTCATGACATTTGCCTCTACCTACTCATCTTGGAGGAATCATCCAAAGTGATAAGTGTAGATTGCCTTCCATTTTAGTTTGAACCAAAGTGTACACTAAAGATGAACGATGAAACATATTGGTTTATCCAGAGTGAAGGGGCAGTGAAAAATATAAGCAAATAGTCCGTTCATTTCAGTCCTATTCACTATTTAGCTCACGTCCGCCACCCGCCAGTCGAATATTATAGTGCGAAAATTTCTGGTATTTTTTTGCTGTTATTGTATTGAACTATTTTCGTGGCCATTCTTTTATACAATGTCATTCAAGTGGCAATACAAGCATATGGATTTGTTTCTTGAAACATAACAGCAGTACGAGGTTCTGTGGAATACCAATGCAGAGATTACAGAAAATCAAATGCGCGGGAAAAAGCGTACTACTTATTGCTCTGCTCACTGGTTTAAATTTGCCTGGGCTAATCTTTGCAGATATAAAAGCTAAAATAAAACTATTCGAACACGTTATCTAGCAGAACTTTTGAAGATTAAAAATCCAGAAAGAAGTGGAGCTGATGTTGATTTTTATGAGCCCCAACTATTCTGGTTTAAAGAAGCAGATGTGTTTCTTCGCTACGTATGCGAATTGGTCCTCGTTTATTCTTAAATAGTTCCCGTAAACTTCAGGATTTTCCTCTGCTCATTCCCTTAACAGCGTTGACTAGGCTCCCAGATTTTTTCTCCTTGAAACCTATGGTTTCACACACGAACGTCTTTGAGCACGGGCAGTTGTAGATATAATTGAGTTCAGTTTATGTATCAGTCCACGTGAAATTAAGTCAATGCCTTCACGCATAATCTTTGCATTTCTTCTCGAACGAGATATCCTGGCACCTCGCACCACAAGTTGTCCTACCACTTCACACAGATTGACACAGAATGAAATAAGGAAGAGTGGCAATGTGCGTGAAAAGTGAAACCACACAACTAGATGAAAATATGTAAACAAGGATGATTGTGCTGGATGAATTCTGTGGCCACAAGGTAAAACTGCCTAAGTCGATTTTCACAGATTATCAGAAAACCAGTTTAAAGTTTTCATTTTTCCCGAAAACGTATGGGAATTTGGAATTTTAGTCTTGTTCCTTTGCTTATAACTCGGTAACGACAACAGGTAATAAGGTAAATACTTGGTATCATAAACTTCGAATAGTAGAGCATCTTCTGCCATCCTGTACTCAATTTTGTCCTAACTCGACTTAGTCGGTTTTACCTTGTGGCCACAGAATTCACTCTGAGTGATTCACTTTGGATATACATCAAGAGTAAAACAGTGTAAATCCCGTGTTTGTTAAAAAAAGACTGATTTTACCATGTTTTACTTTCAATTGTTCAGTCTTGCTTGGATTATGAATGCGCCCGTAGTGTAAATGTTGCTTTTTTACGACTGCTTCTCATATTAAAGTATCTCTTTTTGGAATGGAATTGAATCCGTACTACGACTATAAAAATATTCTGAAACTCAATAGTATAATCCACAATAAATGTCATAAATACTTAAATCTGCAGTTTGCTCAGTCCCCAAACTGTTTCAAACGAATTATACCGCGCTTTTCGCACACTATTGTAGAACGATCTTACTTTTGTAAATGCAATCCGCTTGTGGAACGGCCTTCCATATGAATTGCAAAGTATAAACTGTAAACTGTACTTCGGAAGAAATTATCTTCACTTATTAGGTATTTCATTTTTGTCTCTTACGAATCATTTCCCTACTCTACCTATTCGCACCACGGCAACTCTTTGACACCGAAATGCTTCGAAATGCCTCTGCTCATTGCCACTGTGTGTGTTCCGTTGATTATTCATCTTCTTCCTCCGCTCAGCAGCCAGCTGCCTCACGCGTAGGTATGAGTGAGTGCGATAACCAGAAAAACGAAACAAACTCAAGTTTCGAGTTTCGAATTTGACATTTCGGAGTTCGGAGTCGGTTTTCGATATCGTCGGTCGTTTACTCTTCGAACAGTCGCGAGTTCTCATCGTTTTTCTCCAATTTAATCGAGTTTCCTCATCAAAAAATCAAAAATCCCATCGCCCAACAAGTCCGCCAATCCGCTGTCGTTTCATTAAAGTGCGTATCGCGACGAAATACCGTCAATTTCATTCGAGAAAGACAAAACAAAGTGCTTCCTAACTGTGCAACGAAAAGAAGGCGAAGAAAAAAAATTCGCATTTGGTAGTGCATTCGCCCTGTTCCTCTTTTCTTTTTTTTTTTTTGTTGTCCTCCCTTTGTGTCCAGCAGCGCGGTGGAATCGGGTTTTTCTCGTCTGGTCCGCATCGGTGAAATGTTATTTTTGAGTGTCCCTCGACTGGTTATTTCGTTTTCATTCATAATTTCGCAGGAAATCGGTGGAAATGTGAAAATTTCGTCAGAAATTTGGGTTTGGTTCATCCGATTGGGGGTGGTGGAGAGAACGGAGCATTGACAGCTCTCCGCACCACTACTAGCATGTGTGTTCAGGAAATCAATAAAATGTGTCACAATACAGGCACAGGCGAATACGTGTATGTACACGTGCTTCCATATAGCCGCCATGTTCGAACACGGTGCCCGGCGAAATGGGCTGGTAGTATTGAAGTGAATTCGCTTTGTTTTGTTTGTTGTTTTTGGTTGAATTACATTCTGCTGCGGGTGGGTGGGGGGATGAATGCGGATAAGAGATACATTTTTTGTTCTTCGCTGTTTAGGATGTCTTCTTCTGAAAGTTGGGCGGGGGTTGCAGGCAGAATTTATCCAAAAATGGAATATGACTTCAAATTTGAAGGAAGACGACGACGACGAGGAAGACGTCATGTGGAGAGCTGTATGGCAGGGAAGATGGTTGGCAAACAGGATTCTGGTTGGGAGATGGAGAGGATTTTGTTTTACTTCCAATTGGAGTGGAGTGGCAGAGTGGTGGTCTTTCGGAGTTAGCCACTGGGTTAGGAGCAGATTACATCTTATTCATATTCTTGGAAGCAATGTTTAAATATTTAGCACTGGACGGTGTGTGGGCCGGGCCGTCGGTGAATGGAGCAGGAAAGTATCTATCGATTTTGATTAAGTGGAAATATTTTGGGACGAATTTGAAATGTAGTTGGGCGTGGGCTTCATAAGGTTAACACAGATCTGCTAGGAGTGCGTGAGTACTTGGATAGACATTTTGGCCGGTAGTACGACAGTGTGGGCAAGAAGTTTTGCACTGGACTGCTATTTCTTTAGTTTTGATAGGTTGTGTGGCTGAACCCTAAAGCAATACGGTTTAGGTAGATGAGCACCATAAATATTCACTCTCCTGCACGTTCATCTGCCTTTCCATTGAAGAAAAACCTAAAAGAGGATGTTTTGCCTAAAATAATGGTTTTCATTGAGCAATTGAAAATGAGTTAGTGCTTGGTACTCTCACCTCTTGCTCTAATTACCGAAAGAAGTCTCGTTGGCATACTTTTGACAATGTTATCGGTGTTATCCTGGGGTATTTGCTCACATGCTTCCAGCAAAGCACTTTTAAGTTCGCCCAAGGTGGACGGGTCCGGATTTCACTGCTTTAACTGTCTGCCAAGCATGTCCCACACATACAAATACAAATATTTGGCGCAACAGCTCTTTAAAGTGCCAGGGATTAGCTTCTCGCAACCACTCATGTTGTGTGCGTTATAGTATTCACACGAATGGAAGGGACCTACAGTTTAATGCCGACTCCGAACGGCGATTTGAGAAGCTCGGATGTTTGTCAGACGCTCGCGAGAGCTGGGACCGTGAAAAAACTTTTTGGTGTTTTCTGGGATTCGAACTTGGAACCTCATACGTAGTGATCCGACACATTAACCACTTACGCCACGGCGCCCATATGTCCCACACATGTTCCATGTGATTCAGGTCAAGGGAGCAAGCCGTCCAGTCTAAGGTGTTCAGTTGGGCCTCTCGAAGATACTCTGAAACCCTATTTGTAGTGTAGGGACGACGTTGTCTTTCATTAAAAGAAAATTTCTTCTAAAATGTCCCACACATACTGCTCTTCTGTTAAGGACCCATCTTCTACCACGTGTAACTCTGTGCGTGCTCCCAAACATAGGCCACTCCAGAACATTATGCAATCTCCACCAAATCCCACTCTTGGAACGATGTTGCATTGTGCATATCGCTCACATGGTCGTCTTTACACTTTTCCCCGTCTGCCGTCTAGCTTCGGGCAAATCTTGACTCATCAGTGAAGAACACTCGCTTCCAGTCATCCTCAGACCAGTTTTCGCGATTTCGGGCGAAGCCTGCACGCGCTACTCTATGGCGTCTGGTGAGAGGGGAGGTATATGCTGGTCTGTATGGTCTTAATCCAGAGTCCTAGAGTCTTCTTACAGTTTTGGAAGACACTCGAACATTTCGCACTTCCAGAAGTCTACTCCTAGCATCAGTTGAATATGCGTTTCTGAGAGCGTAACTTACCACAAATCGATTGTCTTTGCGACAATTCTAGTAATATCTGCATGGTATCTGTTTCGTAGATCATTTGTTCTGCGTCAGTTGTAGTTGGGCCACGTCTGCCTGGATATGCTGCAATTTCGCAATCCATGCCATCTGTTGTTGGCCTTTGAAAGAAAGTGCGCGAAGATATTTCCCTTGAGAGCCTTTCAACGGTATAAGAACTGCCTCCGGAAGAGATCAGTCAACGGCAGAACCACGCCTTGCAAGTTCATAAGCTCGCTCATTCCCCTCTATGTTTCTGTATACAGGGATACCTCGATTTACTTCTTCTTCTTCCTTTTATCAGCGAGGTTACGATCCGAAAATAAGGGATCATAACCCTTCTACTTCACCGCATTTCTACTGATCCGCCTGTGGGGATACCTCGATTTACGTCGCCTCGATTTACGTTGTCCGGTTTTTTACTTCCCAGTTTCGATTAACGTCGTTACAATTTCGATTTACGTCCTTCCTTGAAACACAATTTTCTCACGAAATTCCCTTTTTCGTCATTCTTATTTAACCGAGATGTACATCTCGCCGATTTCGTGCACAATAGCATTCGGAGTAAGTCTTTTTCAATCCATATGGACTGTACGAGTGTTGGATAATTTTATTTTCGATTTACGTTGTTTCGATTTACATCGCATTTTCTCGGTCCCGAAAGGGACGTAAATCGAGGTATTCTTGTATATCAGCACCCAGAGGAGAGTGATCCTGAACAGATGAGCCAGCGAGGCGAGTTCCTCTTTGCATTTTTCCACCAGTTTAGAAGATGACGTAGCGGAAACTATTGCCTTGATAGCAGCCTCTGGCAAATAGGATGTTACTAAGGGGTCTTGAGTTCTTTCTCAGTAGACGACAAGCCTCTCGTATAGTAAGTATAATACTTCCGCCTCAAAGACACTGCACGAATCCGGTAGTCGATATGATTTTGATATGTTGAGTGTATCAGATAAAATACCAGCTACTACCCCCCACAGTCCATTTTCGAAACATCGGTGAAGAATGTGATTTCGTATTCGTTTGTCACTTCGGCTTTTTCCCACTCCATTGTGAATGGAAAACTGAGTGTAACATCATTT
Source organism: Brachypalpus laphriformis (assembly GCA_945910035.1). Taxonomy (NCBI): domain Eukaryota; kingdom Metazoa; phylum Arthropoda; class Insecta; order Diptera; family Syrphidae; genus Brachypalpus; species Brachypalpus laphriformis. Next base: position 289,912,540 of record OX246754.1, read on the forward strand.
CTTCTAAGGTTCAATCTGGGTGTTTTGTAATCGGTTAGAGTCGCTGTCAGATCCCTCCCTTGGTAGCACATTTAGGATGATGCTGTGACCATATGGGTTAGTTTAGGTTAGGTAAGTGGGCTGGTGTAAGGGGTAGAAAACCTCTACACCACACTCAGGTCAATATAGACCCATTGTGATACCCATGGGGGAAAGGGGATAGAATAGAGAATCACTTCCTCGTCTTTGTACATATCCTAAAGAAAGCATTTAGTACTTACTGTGCCCGAGATACAAACCATCCAGAGGATTTGATGAAGTTTGCGATGTCATTTATTGGTCTGTTGGGCAACTCTTCTTTCTAGATCCTCAAAGAAGTGTTGTCCAATGAGCTTATTTCTCAAATGATAGAGGCCTGGGCAATGCCAGAGAAAGTGGGCGGTGTCCTCCTGAGCCTCCTCGTCGCCGCAGTCTCTGCAAAGGTCTTTGTTAGTCACACGTAGTTTTTTTCATGTGGTACGGCATCGTATTATGCACCGTAATGACTCCTATTAGAGTAGAGAGGGATTTTCTATGCCTCTGTATGAGTCTATTGGTTCTTACTCTGTTAAATGCAGGCCACAGCTTCCTCGTGGTGACACAAGTATCTAAAGAGATCCACCTGTTGTTAGCCTCCGTTAGGGCTTTGTTTCCTGCTTCGAGTTTAAGGGCGCAATGCGGGATGTACACCGAGGGGAGGGGTCGAATTGGTTCGAGTTTAGTGCTGATTCTCCTCTAGCCAGTTCATCGGATTTCTCATTCCCTGGTATGCCTTCATGACCAGGGACCCAGCAGAGCTTTACCTCGTGCTGTGTTCCAAGAACCTTGAGCTCTTCTCTACAACACTTAACAAGCTTCGATTTTATTTCTATAGCAGATATTGCTTTTATCGCCGCCTGGCTGTCGATGAAAAGGGTTATATCCTCTCGTGGTATTGCCCTCACCGCAGTCTCACGAGCTGCTATTGTAACTGCTAGGACCTCCGCCTGGAAAACGCTACTGTAGTTCGGAAGCCGAGCTGACATGCAGAGACCAAGCGTTTCAGAGAAGATGCCTGCGCCTACACCTATGTCCATTTTGAATCCATTGGTGTATACAGCTAAGGATCGCTCGTTAGGCGTTCTGTCATTTTTCCAGTCTTCCCTGCTCGGATAGGTGCTAGAAAATGGTATTGTGAAGTCTAGGTAAGGCGTTAAGTAGTCTGTATTAGATACACTGCCTAGATATCTCTGCAGGATCGTGGTGTGACCCATTGCATTTGGTCTCCAGCTATCTGTTTGGCTTAATCTTACGGCACTATGAGCCACCGATACTTGTATAAAGATGTCTAGCGGAAGCAGATTGAGAATGGCATCGAGTCCTGCTGTAGGTGTCGTTCTCATCGCACTGGTTGTGGCGATGCACACTAGTCTTTGTACTTTTGTGATAGCAGCTATGCGGGACGTATCACTGGTAAGAAATGGATTTAACTGCCGTTTGTCTCTCACGGAAATGAGATCACAGTGGCATTCCGTGTAACTGACGAACTCGTCAGAAAGGGTAGGACTCTAAAGGATTATGCTGAAATGGCGAACCCTCAGTATGCTGCTCCTAATACACCATGAAAATCTACTAAAGCTGGACGCTATTAGCAGAACCAACCATGGATGGGTAAATGGCTCAACGTGTCATATTATTGCGATACAGAACTGGCCCAGGCTGGATCAGAAACGGGCTGGTTATGCTAAAGTAATAATGAATGAGCTACATTATCGGTGTCTTCACTAGACACTGACTGATAGGCCAACATGCTAAAAGGTTGGATTTCATTTCTACCGACTTCTGCAGGAGCTGTACAGGCGAAGAGGAGGAGAAAACCATCCTTTTCCCCCTGTGCACATGTCGGACCCTGTTCCAAAAAAGACTGCTCCATCTAGGGGCTCCTTTAACGACCTCGGCCAACTGGCATCCCCAGGCATCATGAGCAAATTTTGCTTTATTAAAAACTCCGGTTGGTTTAATTAGTCCCTAGTAGGCAAATGAAAAGATCCAAGGCATCAAAAAGGACCTCTGCTCTTATAGGACCCAGCAAACGCCTTTTTATGCTGGTTAAAAAAACTGCTGCTTTTAGGTAGTTCAGACTTTAAATTATTTAATTTTGCTGTGGTAACTTGCTGCTTATATATGCACATATGTGCATGTACAATCTACTACAAGGTAGTACAACTTATTGCGAACCTCTCTTCATCTTCTTCCTTTTATCAGCGAAGTCATGCTCCGAAAACAAGGGATCACAACCCTCCCACCTCACCGCATCTCCAGCGATCCGACTGTGGGGTTCGCCTCTGGCGAATCTCTGGCGCCATTAAAGTAATAACTTACCGCCCAATATATCCAAACCTGCCGAGTTTCATTGACATAACTAACCACTAGCTTCCCGGCTGCACGGGAGTTTTTCCGAGTTGCTTTGCTGAACTTACCTCATGTTGATACTTATATCATAGGCTGCTCTATCAAAGCCATCCATCGTTTTAGGCGGGGCGGTTTTTGGTATACTCTACACTGGAATTTTGATGAACTTGCGCGACACTTATCATACGACTCCGGTCTCATGAATATGCCGTCTGATAATGCAATGACACCAGAACTTCAGCTGATACGAAAATACAGAATCGACTTTCCTTGTGTTCAGGACTGGCTTCGGCCAGAGTCTGAGCCAGGAATGGAATGCCATCCATCGTTTTAGGCGGGGCGGTTTTTGGTATACTCTACACTGGAATTTTGATGAACTTGCGCGACACTTATCATACGACTCCGGTCTCATGAATATGCCGTCTGATAATGCAATGACACCAGAACTTCAGCTGATACGAAAATACAGAATCGACTTTCCTTGTGTTCAGGACTGGCTTCGGCCAGAGTCTGAGCCAAGAATGGAATGCAGTCGTATTTTCACGAACGGTTCCAAGACCAGTCAATGGTCCGGCGCTGATGTCTTCGTGGAAGATGACAAGACTTCTTTTCTCATTAGGCAAATACATGACTTTTTTCCAAGCGGGAACTGATGCAATCCTATTGGCCATGAACTATGTTGTGAAGAACAGGTGGAAGAGCCGTAGTATTTGTGTCTGTAGTGACAATCGGGCTGCGCTTAAGGACTTGTTTAACCCTTTAACCACTTCCAAAACAGTTCATGAACTTGGTCGTAAGGCTGAATTTTCTGTCTCTTCTCTGGGTCCCATATCACACTGGGATCCTGGGAACGAGATCTCCGATGAGGTTACTAGATAAGGCTCAGAGGAGGCTTTATTAGGTCCGGAATCCATGTTATTTCTCCTTGCGTCCTAGCTTAGGGCTTCCATTGACGATTGGGTATCTCACGAATACAATTGTGTGTGGCATAACTTTCCAGGATGTAGGTTGACTAATCGAATGCCCCAGGACGTCTGTAAGAAATCTGCGGCATTCTTGGTGTTTCAGCAGAAAATACTGCAGACAACGAGCTGGGCTTAAGTGACATTATAATCTGCGACGCTTGTGTAAAGAGCATTAGCTCTGCGAGTGTCCGGCCTTTGCTTGTATCAGCTGTCAGATCCTCGATGCTGATGTGGTGGGTGTTGATACTGTAAGCTCCTCATCACTTGAGTGTTTGCTTGGCTTTCTTAGAAAGACAAGGAAATTTCAATAAAATGGGTAAAACAGGGTTTGCTCTCTGGTGGTACAAGGAACCAGTTGCATCTGAGTGCTCCAGTCTATAATTTCCTATCCCGACATAAAAAAATCACTCGCTTCAATTGTTCTGCTTATGGACTCATAAATCAATCCATTTTCATAGTTTTTTCACCAAGCAAAGTCATCCCGCCAGATGCTATCATCCGACATCCATCGCCTAGCACTTTCAATCAGTCACACACCGATTCGATCCGCCTTTCATCTTTCACAGTCACTTTAGTGTGAGCAGTTTCCATTTCTCTAAACTGGTGTTGAAAATTTCGAATGGATTAAGTTCTTTTCAACGCCTGCAGCCATTGGACTCATTCACACGAAATTACAATCAAATGGCTTGTAGCGTTCTAGCCTCTAATCTCTCTAACACTTTGTTCCACAGATACAAATGGAAAGATTTATTCTATCTAAGTTCTGTAGGCCATTCTTTCTCTCTAAATAGGTGTGTGAGATTCCACCACAGAACCATTTAACATTTAAATTTCCATTTTAATGAATTAATTACTTTTGAGAATCTTTTCTAAAGACAGCACAGCACAGCACCACTAGTGAAAGATGCACTAGCTTTCTTTTTTTATGAACTTGACGAATTAATTGTTAAGTAGAGAAGAGAGTATGAAGAATTGATGAATAGAAGACGTTAACTGGTTTTTATTACCCGCGGTTTTTGTAGGTCACTTCTGGGAATTGATTAACAATTGACTTCAAGATAAACCCTTTGACTTCGAAAAGATTCCCATAAGACTCAGCATAAGGGTCTTTGTCTCAGTTTAAATACCCTCAGTTCTTATCAATCAACCAGCATCACATGACTCGGTGCATCCCCCTAGCTATAGGTACAGAGATGTTCTTACACAATTATTGATTCAATTAAATCAAACAAAGTTATAAAAATAATCTTAACTCAAGGTGGCTTCCTATCTGTGTCCCCTCGCGCACCGCACCAAAAATAAAAGTGAACACAGCCCAAGGGTATCGTTATCTAATGTTAAATATTTACCTAGCAACAGCTGCAGAAAATACACGAATGCTGTTTGTATCTACAAAGACTCTTTGCAATTGTATCTCAGAATTAATTAATTACCTGCCTCTCGCTCTGTGTGGAAGAGCCCCCAAGTTACGTAAATCCAGTAAAAATCCCAAATGATCACCTGTGCCTTCGTTCTGTATCTATAAATACAGGCAGGATGTTTACAATTGAGATACTCGTTCTCCCCCTAAAGTGTCACGTGTCGAGACTGGGGTAGCCCGCCGTCGATTCGTGACTTTCAGCGAATCAAAAACAAAACACGCATGACATCGTGACGAGTAAGAAAAGATAAATAAACAAAAAGAAATTCCCCAAAAAAAAAAAAAAAAACAACAAGTCGACATAAAAAAATTATAAATTATGTATCTATATCTGTATAAACAAAAGACGGGCACGCGACGACATACTGCCCCCGTGCTCGAGAGACCAAGACCATTCGTGCCAGCTAGGGGCGGCCGATAGCCCCAGTTGATGTACTTATTTTTAAAGCTAAGCAATTCGCTTTTAGAAATTTATTTCATCTTTTAGATACTTGTATATAGTTGGCTTGAAGTTCATTCACTTCTTTTCTGCATCGCTATGTCTGACTGTCTGGCTTTGTCAACTTCGTTTGCATTGTTTTGCGTATTCTTTGGGTTACCCTACCTCTCTCTCAAAATTTCCTCGACGGTAAAGTCGATGACCTGCTTCTTTGATGTTTGATTGGGCGACAATAGAGGCGGGGGGAATTTCCTATGATGAATGTATCTAGAACTGTGTTTTGTTTTGGCGGCGATATTCGTTGACCCATAAAATCGTTTGTCGTAAACAATGCGAAACAAGAAACGAACTGACATAGTTTTATGCTGTTCACACAACATTCACCGAACGGATATGGAATATGAAAGTCAGCTCTGAAGTATCTGAATACGGAATTCTATGAATTTCATGGTACAATGAGTTTTTTTTTCATTTTTTTTCTCGCGTAATCGTTACATCGTTTAATTGTGGCGGACTTATGAGAGCTGTGAGTTTTATTATTATTGGTACCACTTTCACAGTCTGTTGGGTTTTTTAATTGAGACGCTGCAACAGGTATAAGCGTAAGAAATCATAAAATTTTTTTAGCTAAGATAGGCGCGGTGTCAGCTTTTACTTGGCAGACAGATTTATTGTATGTTATGCATGTGGCGCTTGAATGAGGAAGTAGTTGGCTGGGTGAATCGGTTTAACTTACAAGAACAGCTTGTTGCATAAGTACAGGTTTACCAGCTCCATGAGATGAAGAAACTGGTTCCTCAGCAGCTTGGATGCCAAAGGTATGCTGGACCTTTGCTTGGACTATGTGTGAGAAGTTTTTTGTGTGCAAATATTCTGTCCCATCCATCAGTTCTGTCTAGTGCTTTTTCTGTGGTATAGTTGAGCGTTCCTAAATTGTTTCTCAGTTCAGTGCTTACATTCCTTAAGGCAAAGCGGCTACCCCGTATCCCAGAGCCATGTGAGTTAGAATGTTAAGTTAGATGGACCTTTCCTTGATACAGAGACTAATCAGAGAGAAATAAATAAGACCTAAAGATCGAAGGCCGATAGCGCGAGTTTTCCTTCATTATTTGCTCAGCAAAGGTGCTTAATTAAATATTGTTGAAACCGCCACCATGAAAAAAATAGATATGTCAAGTGTAAAGAGCACTTAGTTCTCCGAGTGTCTCCTAGTTGTTCTGTTTGCCGAAGTCTTATTCGATGGGTAGGATGGCCTTAATGCTATACTCTTGCCCTTCCGTATAATAAGTCAATGTTATGCAGTTAGCAACTGGATTTGAATTCAATTCAAAAGAGGAATAGATATCAGTCAAAAAGATCACTCAGTTTTCAAATCGGATAAGCCTGACAACGAACTAAAGGGGAGTCGCTGTTGCGATCTGTCTTGAATGATCTGATTGAATATCGACTGAAAGTCGCAGAAGAGGATGCTATCAGTGCGAGTCGCTCTTGTTTGGATAATTTGTTATGTTTTCTTGTGTCTTCAGGGCTGTTTAACTGCCCTTACAGTTATAAATGTTAATACCCTGGATCTGTACATAGAATAACTTACTTACTTATGTCCTGTATCCCCTTGTGGGTCCTAGGACCTCTACTACGCCTACGCGCTATCGCGTACGGTTTCTTGCAATGTGTCTGAGTTCTCCCCAACTTTTCCCTAACTGCCGTGCCTCCTTCTCGATTGTTCTGCGCCAGGTCTTCTGCCATCCTGAGTTAGAGGGTTCCATTGCATAGCATGGTTCGCTATGGAACTGTCACCCTTTCGGAACGTGTGACCAATCCACTGCCACTTCCGCCGTTGGATGGTTGTGCCTATTGGTTCCTGACCCGTTCTCTCGTAAAGGTGTTCGTTAGAGATACGATTGGGCCAGAAAATCCTTAAGATATTGCGCAGGCACCTATTAACAAACGTTTGTAGCTTTCTGGTGATAGTAGTGGTCACTCTCCACGTGCTGCAACCATATAGCAGCACCGGATTCAACGTTGGAGCGGAACATTCTTATTTTGGTGTTCAAACTGATTGCATTGCTTCGCCATATTTAGAACAACATCCCGAACGCCGACTTTGCTTTGGCGATCCTGTTGGCTATATCCAGTTCGGTTCCACCATCGGTCGAGACAATACTCCCAGATACTGGAAATCCTCTACTCTCTCTACCGGTTGTCCAGCAATGCATATGTATTTGAGCCGATGAGTTAGTTCCAAGGCTGATAATTTTAGTTTTCGTCGTATTCATTTTCAGCCCGACGACGACTGTTTCCCTCTCCACATCTGCTGTCATTTGGTGGAGGTCCATAATTCTGTGGGAGAGTAAGCGTATATCGTTAGCGTAGTCAAGATGTTTCAGTTGAGGTGTAAGAGTCCATCGAATTCCTCCGTTTCCCGTCAACAAACCTGCATGAAGCACACGCTAATCACCAATAGGAATAATATTGGTGAAAGAATACAGCCCTGCCTTACCCCACTTTGGATCTCAAATTCCTCAGACAACCTTCCCCTGTGCAGAACGTGACATTTGGAGTCTTCATATGTAGCTTTGATAATAGCAATTAGTTTATCGGGAATACCTCTCCTACGTAAGGCACGCCAAATAAACTCCCTGTTGACACTATCGAACGCCTTCTCAAAATCGATGAACAGCAGGTGCAGTGGCGATCGATATTCAACGCATTGTTCGATGATAATCCGCAGGGTGTTGATGTGGTCGCCACAGGAGGATCCAGAGCGGAAACCTGCTTGTTCGGCATCGAATGTGTCTTCGAGATGTTGTTTAATTCGCTCGAGGGTGATTTTAGCTATTATCTTAGCTACAGCAGGCAGCATGCAGATACCCCTCCAGTTTCCGCACTCCATTAAATTTCCTTTCTTAGGAAGCTTGACGATCATTTCCGTGAGGAAAGCTCTCAGCTTCCCAAGCTCTCTCTATAAGTGGAAGCAGAAGCTCAGCCGATGTTGTGGGCGCTGCTCGTAAGAGCTCTGCTGGAATACCGTCAAGTCCTACCGCCTTGTTGGTTTTGAGTGCCTTGATCGCGGTAATGATCTCATCTTTACTGGGAGTCGTGGTGCGTATTCGGGAACTTCTCACCTCGGGCATCTCAGTCTGATTTGGGAGCATATCGCTAGCGAATACACGGTTCAAAACCGTAGCAAAATGCTCTTTCCATCTCTTGACCTGGTCCTTATCCGAAATGAGCAAGGAGCCGTCTAGGTTTTTCACTAGGTGTTGGCTGGAGCTGCGACCACCTGTCAGCTCTTTCGTGATTCTGTAGACGGTCCTGCTGTCGCACCTCCGTGCAGCTTCTTCTGCTTCTGTAGCCAGCACGTTGATGTAGTTGCGCTTGTCACGTCGTCCGCTACGCTGAACTTCTCTCATCTTCATGCGATATAGGAACTCTAGCTCGTTTCTCCCTGCTGCTGGGGTAGCTGCAACGCGAGCTTTCAGCTGTTTTCGATCGTCAATCCGTCTCCAGGTATCCTCGGAAAGTCACGCCCTATGTCTTCCCTGCGATCGACCGACAATTCTTTCAGCAACAAATGTAAAAACATTTTTCACAGCACACCAATGTTCTTCGATGGTTGCGGGCATTCAGCTGCTGATTGCTTCCACACCTTGCGAAAAGTGCTCCGTTAATTGTTGGCGCACTGAGGCATCACTAAGTCTATCGATGTTGAACCAGAGCATTCTTGTGTTATCGTGGGACCTTCGAACTGCAGCAGTGCGTAGTTGGAGAGTAGCTATCATAAGATGGTGATCACGTACTGTCCCCACATCTGCCCCTCGCCTGTTTCGGACGTCCAGGAGACTACTTCTAAAGCGGCGGCTGATAGCAAAATGGTCAATTTGGTTGGAGGTTGCTTGCCTGCCATTGGAAACCCAGGTGACTTGACTTTGTGGCAAGTCTTGTGCTCAAATATGGTGCCACCTATCATAAGGCGATTGGCATTGCAGAAATCCACAAACCTTTCGTGGTTGTCATTGTGGTTGCCTAGTCCATGCTTCCCGATTACATGTTTGAGCCCTTCGTTTTCGTTGCCTACCTTTACATTCAAGTCTCTATAACAATGTCTCCATTTAGTTTTGTGTTGAAGACGGCACTTCATAGATTGTAGAAGCTCTCCTTTTCGTCCTCAGACGAACTATTCGTTGGGGCGTAACACTGTATGATGGTGACGCGTCGTACTCTAGTCCGGAATCTGGCCGTCAAAATCCTATCACCATGAGGCTGCCAGGATATTAGGTCCTGCGTGCTCTTATTGTTAGCAGTAGTCCGACTCCATATTACAGCGGGCTTCCGGATGGTCTTCCAGAATAGAGTAGTACAGTGTTACGCGTTGGAGACTGATACTCGCCCGCTTCTAACCATTTTACTTCACTTACCCCCAAAATGTCCAGTTTATGTCGCATGAATTCCTTTTCCAATTCGAGGAATCTGGCATTTTAAGGACCTTCGCTTCCCGAGTCGAGGAGCGTCTTTACATTCGAGAAACCTATCTTTGTCCGGGTACAATAGCCAAAAGTCGTCAACATGTGATCATTCCTTATCCGAGGCATAGGGTCGGTTTCTGTAGCGGGCAGTATTCGGTAACGCAGGTTGCTGGCCCACGTTACCTAGCCTAGAATCAAGGCCCTAGACAACCCGCGCTTACAATTTTAACCTACACGTATAATGGTTTATACGTATAGTTGCCCGGAGACCACCACTAGGAGGTAAAGTAAGCACTTCATCACAAACTTGATTGTTGCGCTACTGGCCCAAGCCAAGTTTTGGGCAGTCAGTAATTTCCCGATCAATCGCAATGCAGGTCCCCAAAGAATAAGATATTCAACATGGTTGACCTCAAGTAATTGGCAGTACAGCTCCTTGTTATATTCATCTTTGCGTATTTTAACTTAATTTTGTACAGAGTCGTCGAAGAGAGATATGTCTGTAAACTCAGCATTCTGGGCAATCACAGCACCTCCTCCTTCATTGTTGCCCACAAAACGTTCATATTATTCTTGTTTTCGTGAAAAAAATCAAGGCTTGGTGGATTTGAGGTTTGAAAACGCATTCTGCTTCCTGGCACTTACCATTTGGCACTCCATAGATACACCGCTGCGTCATGAAATCGATTGCAGAAGTCTATTGTAAAATTATAAGGACCATGGTCTGATAAACGTTCGGAATCGAGGCCAGAGCGTCGATTTTCATATTTTTTAGGAGGTTATGTTAGGTTAGCTAAATGGGTGCCTAGTGACGTAAGTAACTGTTCACTTAGACCAACACGGTTCCATTGTAAATTGCTGAATTTACACCCACCTAGACAAGGGTATGAAACTCAGGAGGGTCTATCAGCTCGGAAAGTTGTATCGCTGGTTTAGAACTATCTAGATAGGGATGTACTGCCTTGATCAAAAAGTATCAGGAATTTATTCATAAAATTGAAAATACAAGTTTATTCTTGATTAACTGAAACGCACTTATGCCAGCGCTTGATCCAGTCCTCGAAACATTTTTTTATAATCGGATTTTGGTATAGTCATCAGAGCTGTCTTCGATTTTTCTATAATCTCCTCTCGGCTGCTAAAACCAGTTCCCCGGAGCGGTTTCTTGAGTCGATCGAACAGGAAGAAATTACAGGGAGCCAAATCAAGCAAGTTCGGTGGCTGTTGGATAGTTCGTATTGTTCTTAGTCAAAAATTCACGAATTAGGATGGCATTGGGCGATTATCGTGGTGCGTTATCGTAATGCAAAACTCACGAGTTGTTTGCCCACAAATCCGATCTTTTTTGGTGAATTGCTTCACGCAAACGTCTCATAACACCTAAATAATAAACCTTGTTGACTGTCTGATCTTGTGGCAAGAATTCATGATGCACAACACCATTGAAATCCATGAAAACCGTGAGCATCGCCTTCTTTTTCGACTGAAAATGACGTGAATTTTTCGGTCCTGGTTCATTCGGTGTACGCCATTCGGTGTACGCCATTCCTGGATTTCGTTTTGTACTCATAAACCCACGTCTCGTCTCCAGTAATTATGGGTTTGATGAATGTTGGGTCGGATTCAGCCACTAAAATCATGTCAATGCGGTCCCTTGTTTGCATGAAATTCAAGTCTTTCGGCATCAGCTTTGCAGCGACACGTCTGAAGCCCAAATTTTTAACCAAAATGTCTTGAACGGATCGAAAAGTAATGTTCAAGTCCTCTGCCAGTTCTCTGATGGCCAATTTGCGGTTTTCGGCCAACATTTCTTTGCTTTTATTGATGTTTTCGTCGGTTTTCGATATCGACGGCCTACCACTGCGTTCGTCATCCTCGACGGACTCACGACTACTTTTGAAGCGTTTGTTCCACGCATAACCGTTTGTTTTCGATAGAGTATCGTTGCCGAAACACTTCTCCAACATTTCGAAAGTCTTCGCACCGTTGAGTTAGTTTTTAACTCAAAATTTGATGTAAACTTGTTGTTGAGTTGAAGTTGATCCCATTTTTAAAATTGTAAAGAATCGAAAACACATGGAGGCAGATGTGCTCTAGACAGCATAGCTCTTACAAGGGTCAAGCTACGATGCTAAAATTTTAAGGGAATGTTAATCGAATCGAATCAGATGACTGAAAGCGACATACGGTAGTCATTCCTGAAACTGTTTTATCAAGGTAGTACATTTCGGGAGATGTTTCAGCTCAATATGATATAAGTCCTCCAGTTCAGTGAAGAAGTAACTACCAAGAGTCGTCATTCCTTTGTCGGCGAGGGCAGAACATTCGCACAGCAGGTGACGGGCAGATTCAATTTCTTCTTCTTACGCCGATGCGATCTGCATGAACCCCAATGGCGCAGTGTTCTGCAATTATGGCAGAGATGACCTATGTACTTTTACGACTAAGCCTAACCAGAAGAGTTCTGTCAATAGTGCACATATCCAGATATATCCATCGCCTCTGGGCTTCGCTACTGGCTTCATCTCTGACGAGTTTATTTATAAACCTTACAGGAACCTTCACGAAAGGGAGGGACTGCGAGATGTGCAACGCCAACCCTATTCTTGCGAGTTCATCTGCTCTTTCATTATCCAGTGTATCCATATGCCTCGATACCCAGCATAGGGTCACCTCATTGGCTCATGATACTTCATTAAGATATCGTTAGCAGATTGCTTTGATCTATTTGCTGTGGATTCCAGAGCCCTAGCGGCTGCCTGGTAATCAATGTACACAGTATAATGATGATGATTTCCGCAGCCTGGTTGTGATTTTAGCTTGAAAGATGCTGAACGATTGACCCTTAATGCTTTGCAGTGAACCCTAGCTCCTGCACCGTTATTCGTTTTGGAACCGTTAGTGTAGAAGGGAAATTTCTCATTACTAGTGTCTTGTTCGCTCTTCCAGTCATTTCTGTCAGGAATTGTTATAGTGAATCTCTTGTCAAATCTTAGCATCGGTGTCACGTAATTGGTTAGTAACAGCCTATTTGTGAACTCCCATCTGGATAGGATTCTCTCAGTCTGAGTACCGGTTTAGCCGCTATATCCAGCCGAATGAGACTTAACATGGTTTCCATTGCTGCCGTGGATGTTGTTCATAACGATCCCATGATCTCTGGATCTTGGTAAGGTTTGAAGTTGGAATTGCTTCTCTACTGCCTTCCACCTGACTAACAAACCATGAGTTGAAATAGGTCGCACAACCGTAATATACCACGGCGGGCTTTCATATTTATAAGAAGAGTTCTTTTAAATTCGAAGTAATGACTAGAGTTGTTCAAAGCGATAACTAAAGTACTAGCGTTGTTCAAAGCGATAACGACTGTAAGAGTTAATAACTTTATAATTCGGTGCCGAAATAGAATGGTTAGAATCGTATGGGAATAACTGTCTCTGTCTCTAAAGCTACTCTAAGCCATTAAAATACCATTTAGATACGCAATCTTTCTCAAATCCAACCGATATCTATATCTATATCTATATCTGTAACCGAATCATCCACCTTTCGGAACCATTTCTTACAATCAGGAAAAACCTTCTGAAAGTATACTATACGATTATGCTACAGAGGTCGCAAGACCTGGCAATTCCATGGCTCACGTCGATTTTCAGGAGCTGTTTACTGAACAACCATGTACCCCCTTCATGGAGACGAGTAAGAGTGGTTTTCATCCCAAAGGCAGGCAGACGCGGTCATAAAAACTCGAAAGATTTCAGACCAATGAGTCTAACTTTCTTTGTACTGAAGACCCTCGAGCGACTCCTAGACAACCATTTGCGAAGCAAAATAGAACCATACCTCTCCAAAGCTCAGCATGCATACCTCAAAGGTAGAACAACAGAGACACGAGGTAGTGCGCACTATAGAAAACTCCATACACTACAAAGAATATACCCTAGCTACCTTCCTAGACATAGAAGGAGCTTTTAATAACGTACACACTGAAGCAATCCTAGAGTCCCTAACGGCGCTGGGAATAGAAAGCAATCTAAGTCAATGGATCGTTTCTATGCTTACCAATAGAATTATTCAGGCAACACTAGCAATAGCAATATAACCAGATTTGCCAGTAGGGGAACACCCCAGGGTCTTGTTATCTCACATCTACTATGGTAGTCATGAATAAAATCCTCTTAACATTAGACAGAGAAAGAATCGGGTATGCAGACAAAAAATACAAATATTTGCCGCAACAGCTCTTTAAAGTGCCAGGGCCTAGCTTCTCGCAACCACTCATGTTGTGTGCGTTATACTTTTCACACGAATGGAATGGGTATGCAGACGATATGGTGATATTAGTGTCAGGAAAGTTTCTCTCCGTCATAAGCCAAATCACGGAAAATGCTCTGAGAAAACTAGGCGCTTGGCCAAGAAGTGTGGTCTCGCTGTCAACTCGAGCAAAACTGAACTGATGCTCTTCACTACTAAAACCAAAATACCCGACTTCGCACTTCCTCGGCTAAATGGCCAACCGCTCTCCTTATCTTCCAGTGCTAGGTATTTAGGAGTTATCCTAAATCCTAAACTTAACTGGAAGCTAAACATAGAACAACGAGTAAAAAACCTTAAAAATGGGGACTGCAGCCAAATTTGACCTTATGGATGTACACAGCCATGGTACGACCAATTCTCACATATGAGTCAATAGTATGGCGGCCAGCTCTAAAAAAAAGCCTATAATATAACCAAACTTAATAAGGTACAAAGAACGGCATGCATAGGCACCACAGGCGGTTCGACGTTCAATTCCCCACAAGATCAGAATGACAAGATGGACAGGTGATTAAGGATTTCGACGTAACAATCTACACAGACGGTTCAAATATGGACTGTGGAGTCGGTACGGGTGTGTTTTCGGAATCCTTAAACTTCTCTAAATCATTTAGTCTCCCGGACTTTGTCAGTGTGCTCCAGGCAGAATTACTCACTGTCCGCGAAGCTTGCCGTCAGATCAAAACACATACCAATATAACGCCGAGGCAAAAGATCGCTATTCACCCTGATTACCGTTGGCGTTTTACGCTTTTCGACAATTGTCGTTTTTTCCTCAGATGTACCACGAATTCATTTTCATAACTTTTTCAATGTGAAAGAGTTGTAATAGTATTCCACATGACAAAAAAAATGCTTAGTGACGTTTAACGGTCAGCAGGTCGTAGCTATGAATAAGATGACAATCGTCGAACAGCGTAAAACGCCAACGGTAATCGGGGTGATTATTATTGATAGCCAAGCAGCCATATCCATTGCCTCGGTTACTACATCCTCCAAGCTGGTGCTTGAATGCCAAAATGAGCTAGCTTCGCTAGATAGCCACAATCAGTTCAGATTCCGCTTGGAGCAGTCAAAGCAGAAATATTCTCTAAATTCCTTGTTTGGGGCCCAAGTCCACTGCTGCCTATAAGATCTATTGTGCTGGCACAATGGTTAACCAAAGGCAATTAAGGCTTTTGATAAACATTAATAATGTCTTGGGATCTAGGTTCCAATTTTCAACTTGACCCATCGAGACCCGTGTTAGATGGAGTAACCGGTTTTTTTGCGGCCCCTGGGCATTCACAAAAAATTTGTTTTGCTGTTTCTCTGTGTTCACCGCAGAGCTTGCACATGGCTGGGGGTTCATAGATCGTCTTTGCTGAGTTGAAGTAGCTTGCTTACTCTATTCCTAATGGAGTTTATGAACTTTTTCGCTTGTCTTAGGCCCCTTTCGCCAGACAGTCTGCTCGATCGTTTCCCTCAAAACCTTTATGTCCAGGGATCCATGCTATGGCAACAAGGAGGCTATCAAGGAGTTCGAAACATTTCCACACGAGCTTTGATCCTACCATATAGGAATTAAGAGCCCTTCTCTTGAGGGTCGTATCTGGAATCTTGAAGATTGGGTTGTTTCCAATGTTTTCAAGATTGCTCAAATGGCCTGTAAAGTCTCCGGGTTTAAGATCTTGTATCTGAGGCAGCCTAAGAGCGTTTAGTGTAGCTTCTTTCCTTATTGCGAGATTAAGCATTTTTCCTAATGCTGCTGTTGGGCACGTTTTTATTGCCCCGATGAAGGTACACTACAAGCAACATTATGTATTTTACTTAATGCAATTACGTTTGTATATTGCTGGTAGTATTATTACGTCACTGTGGTATTTATCGACTAAACACGTTCGCTGTCACTGAGTCAGAGCGACGTTGTACGGCCTTAGACTAGGGGTGACTCCAACTAGCGTAACTTTATCTGTTTGTTTAATTTTGACGTTTACAACTGAATGGTTTGAATTTGAGACTATGTCTACGATTATATATTACAAGCTTATTTTATCACGTAGCATTCAAAATGTCGTAGAAACTACGACTTGTGAAGCAATTATAAGTCAATTAAGAGTTATTACTGATGACAGGCAATGCACTCTGTCATCATACTCTGGGAACCCCCCAACTTGAGTTTTTGTACAAAGGTGAAGGGAGTTAAACTGCGTATTATATCTCTGGGAATCTTACAATTTTGACAAATCTGAACTGAATTTAAGTCGGGTATTGTACGAATCTAGCTGCGTTCGACAATTGACAGAATAATAGTGCGAGTAAGGGTAGTATTCGGAAAGCACCGATAGTGGATAAAAATTGGGCTTGGAGCACACTTCCGTAGTTTGGAACCTTTTTTTTTACGTGGCGCCTTCTTACGAATAGAATATCTACATCCGAAACGTTTTGAACATTAACGCGTATTCGGCATGGGATACACTACAAATGCCCGATATTTGACTTAAACTTTCCCATTTAAATCTGGGAGGGATTAAACCTCGCCTTTTATCTAAAATAGTGTTGCATGTTGTCTTTTTAGTTTCGGCTTGTGGTCAGTCATCATTCTTAGGACTCACTGCAATAGTTCAGTGATAGCGGATAGAAATTTGTCTGTTGCTAGTAAGACCACATAATCGGTGTAAGATACAATTTCTGCACCACTTTACCCTTCTTTCAGTAAAATTTCGTTTGCACCTAAAACCCATAGCAGTGGTGATTACCACCATCCCTAACGCGTTAAACGCATGAGTGTGCACCTTGTACCCACTAAGTTCTGAGATCATATATGCATGTGCCTCGGTCTGAGCATGCATTCCACTTAGGTTAGGGTTGGTTAGGTGGGTTACCGCTTGAGGGTAAGAAGAAAAGATTTATTGAGTTATATCATACTTAGACTTGACTGTTGTGGTTGCTGATGTGGTTATGTTCGTCTCGAATAGGAATCTTGTCCAAGCGGATTTGTTGCAAAAATTCACAATCATCGGGATAGGTACGATACGTCTGCCAGTTCCTCTAAATCTCTAAAGAAAGGTATACCTAGTAGGTTTCGACGGAGTCTGCTGATTCCTGGACAATGACAAAGAAAGTGATCGATGTCCTTCTCAACATCCGGGTCGTAACAACCTCTGCAAACGTGCTGCCTTTATGCTGCCACGTTCAAAGAAGAGATAATTTGAACCCTGTTAAAAAGGCAATATCAATGCACGTTCCAAAGACATCGCGATGTAGGAAAGGCAGGCCTATAAACGCCTGGATCAGACAAATGCGACGATATCGGCATTTCATTTTTTTTTTATAATTTGCGCGCACTCAAAGGGTTAGGAATACCTTTAACATGATTACACACAGTGCAGGCGTTGGAAAGGATGGATAGAGAGAGAGAGAGAGAAAGATTTTTGGCCTCAGTAATCGAGTGATCCAAAATCGGCGGGCCTGCCGATATTTTCTGAGGTTAGATAGGCGAACCGCACAGGCGGATCAGTAGAAATGCAGTGAAGTGGGAGGGTTGTGATCCCTTATTTTCGGATCATAACCTCGCTAAAAAAGGAAGGAAGGCTGCTTGGCTATCAACGTAAATGGACATAATGTCCTGTGATATATCCAATATTCTTGGACAATATCGGACAATATGCTTCGGGCTGCATCGTATATGATTAGAATCTCAGCTTGCAATACACTGCATGACTTCAGGAATCTCATGGACGTGGATATCCCGATTTTGTCCGAAAAAAAACCTGCTTAAGCACCATTGTCCATCTTTGGTCCGTCTGTATAGATTGCTATTTCAGAGCCATATATGGCGGTATTAGACGCCCATTCGTCCGTACCGAACTGGAAATCCATATAGGGAACCACATAGTCAGTTGCCTCATCGACATATGAGATGCACTTAGTCCGAGGCTATTTTCAGTGACTCAAGTGCTTGTCTTACAGCTTCCACTTCCACATTCTTGAACGCTCCTTAAATGTAAGGAAGACGAAGACTTCCATCATACAATGAATTCTTTGTGTAATCGGAGAGCAACATTTCCAAAGGCGCCATACGCCCGGTTGTACAGTAGTGTAAGTGTCTTACGCAATCCCCACAAGGTATTAAAGTACTTCGCTGGGCGGGTTTTGCTATTTCTAATCACCCGTCCTCGTCTGTACTTTCCCAATTACTCTTCGATTTCAGCATCTTTTCGAATATGGTCTGGTCTTCCAGTATTCGTTTTTCTTCAGAGAACTGTAAGCAGTTAAACACTACGTCCTACGCATTCTGGAAAGTGGGCATGCCCAAAGCGATGGACATATTCACGATAACCACCATGGCCTGTTACGTCAATTTATAACTTGATCCTCAATGTTTTCTGCTTGTCCAAGCTTCTTTATACGAAATCAGTTCATTTGCCTTTATGGTAAGCGTTCCACCGTTGCTGCCATCTCCCCAGTGACGCAGCTCTCTATTGCATTTTCATCTCTGCTGTTTCAATGCTTTAGTTTCTTTCAAACTGAATTCATTTCACTTCCTCGCCTAGGATGTCTATAGGGATCATACCGACGACGACTTACGCTGCTTCATCTGAAGTCGTTCTAAAGGAACATATCACTGCGGTTAATCGATAGACTCTGTTCGTCTCCTTTTGGTTATTTTTTGCAATTATCACATCCGCGCAGAGAAGGGATGCGGAAAGAATTGTCGAGATCACCACTCTAGCCAACGATAGCACATCTGCCGTGGCTTCTGGTTGGGTTAAAGGCTTTCTGGGTCTTGTGGTTGGGCTTGTTCGCTTTGGGGATGATAAAAATCCACTATTTCATATCTTCATGTGTAGGTCTTAATATTTGTATGAGCCACTGGACTATACTCTATGGCGCAGCAGAATAGGTATTGGTTATTCAGCCAGGACCTGGCGCTTTGTCTGTATTAGCAGAAGGAGTTACGATTTCAGCCCAATCTAATGCGAGTCTTAGTTGCCTTGATTGATGTGCTCCTCCCCTCGAACATTTCCCAGTTGTCACTTTTGATGCAAAGATTGGATGTTTATCTATTAGTTACCTTTTTACGTATAAACATCCCCCGCCATTTGCTTATTTTCTTGTAAACGGGAACTTTTCCCCTGCTATTCGCTGGATGTGTTAAAGTAAACGTTTAGGGAACGAACATTTTGACATGCCAGCTTCAAGTCCCATTCATTGAATATATCAATGGTCCCGTGACTGCTTTTCTTAAGAATTTCTCTCAAGTGGTGTCTGATTCATGTGCTTCAATACCCACTTGACTATCACTGAAAGACCGCTTCGTTCTCCTCTTTTTGTTATGCCAGATTCGTAGAATATTAATTGTAGCAATATTTGTAAGCAAAACAAACAAATTTCAAAATATGTTGCTTTGCATGACATCATAGTTCTTACACGTCATTCAGCACTTGAAATACAAACATTGAATGAAATTGAAATATAAAGAAAAGTATCAAAATGGTTTCATAAGTGGGAGTTTGGATTGCTAGATGACATAAAACAGGCGAAAATGTACTATGTACTAGACGCCAGAGTTGTAGAGAAGTCTTAATTCAGTGACTTCAAGGGAAACTTCAAGTAAAAAATTATTTTTGTCATGGCTAGAACAAGCTTGAAGTCAAAAGAATGCAATCTTACTCGTAATCAATTGCTTTGTATTCATGGAAGTCACTGTGCAATAGTTGCTTTCATTAAAGTCGATGAATTCTTTGAAGTTGATGAATTATTTGAAGTCAATGAAGTCCTTTAAATACCTGAAGTCGGCGGGGTTATTGAATTCAATTACCTATAGTTCATCAATTTCATTTATCATCATTGGTAGTTGTTGGCCTTCCATGACTTTAAAGAAATCAATGACTTCAAGAATTGAAATCTTTATAGTCATTGAGGTCACTGAAGTTTTCGAAAATATTGAAGTCAATTCTCCTGCTGCTAATACGTTTCATTTCATCATCATTGGTAATTGTTGGGATTCCATAATTTCAAAGACTTCAAAAATTTCATTGACTTTAATAGATACAATAAAACACTTCAAAATACCCGAACACACGCAGTCCAATTGTATAGTATTTCCCCGCTCTGCCAAGCTCCCTCTTCAAACAAATAGTACCACCATTTGGCAGTGACACTGCATAAGAACCACTCTAAAATGTCATCAATTTTTGAACATATCCTCGGTTGAATATTTTCCATTTCCTAAACTTTATGCATTTCATGATTATTTTGTAACGCTAAAAACCCCCTTAAAAACAAAGTAGCAACAGCATTTTTGATTCTTTGATTTCTAAAATCTCCAAAGCATTAGAATCTCTTCGAATAGGGAGACACTTGCCAAAGTACAGCAATAAAAGTGCAGCACCGGGAGCTGTGCCAATTTATCCTCGAAAAAGAAAGGATATCCAAAGATAATCCACTGGAAGACACAATCCCTTTTCGAACTCGAGCTTTATTTCTGCTTGTTGAACATTTCCTAATGTGTGTCCACATTCGTATAAGACCTGCTTGTTTTTTTTTTGTCATCCCACGTTGTCCGCATGACCTTTTTATATGTTTACATTGCAGAATGAAGAAAAGTGTAAGGCATTAGGGAGAACATTGGTGTGACATTCATGTGCTGGATATTGCATGAGGATAACATCAAATAGGAGTGGTACTCCAATGTATTTAAGGGCTAACACAATTTTGGGTCATTTAACAGTAATTCTACACACAAAGACTTTTGCTATCGAGATGGCACATGCAATACTTTTTTTTGGAAAAGTAATAAAACTTGAGCGGGTCTGATGAATGCGTGTGGGAAGGATGTAGCCATGGGGAGAGAGAGTTATTTTGGTAATTTGGCGAAAGTTCAGAAAAAGTTGAAATTGAATAAATGAAAGCAGAAGAAGGACCTGTTTGTGTATGAGTATGACATGGGCCAACTTTTGTCTATTGTAACCCAAATAAGACATCCGCAACGCCAGAGCAGTTCGCATACCAATTGCCTTGGAATATTCTTAGGGTTTCTAGGTCTTTCAAAGTTCGATTTGGGTGAAGGACTTCTGAGAAGTGTGTATGTAACACTTCAACTTTAATGCGGTCGATAGGAGAAAAGCCTGGTAACCTAGATACAGGCATGATCTGAGATGAACTCCAAGTTAAATTTTGTGCAAATTTTCAAGCTCATCGGGAAAATAGAGGATAACTTATCTTCTATTAGCTAGATTAGCGTATTCGTAGTCACTATGAGATTTCACTTTGCGTCCACTGTGGATACCAATATAAATAGGCAACTCATGGGTCAGTCAATCAAAATGGTCCATTCAGTGCATGAAGGAATTGAGGCGACTCACTTAAAATGAGTGGAAAGACCTCAATTGACGGAGCAGAAATTTCACAACTCAATACGATGAAGCATGAGAAGTGTACGCTGAATTATGCACTCAATTGTCTCATGGCGCTGTGTGCATTGTGTGATAAGAAAGAAAAAAGGTGATAAGTGCGTTAGGTGAGGTAGGTAGGTAGATGGGTGCCTTGTGACAAGGAGTCACTACTCACTCAGACCAACAGTACGGGTCCATCGTGCCCAATCATTTAACCCTGGAAACGCTGTAAAGAAAATCCGCCGTTAGAACCACCAAGAAAGTGATATGAATCTCAGAAGGTCCGCTAGCTCAACACTACCCAAGTCCTCCAGCTCCGAGAAGAAGTAACTACCAAGAGTCCTCATTCTTCTGACGGATAGGGCAGGACAGTCACACCACGGGTGACGAACAGATTCAATTTCTTCTTCATCCCTGCAACTTCTGCAATAGTCATTGTGCAGCACACTGAGTCGCTCCGCGTGAACGCCAATGGCACAATGTCCGGTAATTATGCTAGAAATGACCCGTGCGTTATAACGACTAAGTTTTACCAGAGAGGTTGATCTCTTCTTGCTGTAGGCCGGCCATAGCGCCCTGGTCGTAGCGCATGTTTCCAGATGAGCCCAGCGTCTGTTTGCTCGACCGGTGGCTTCATCCTCTATTTTTTTCCGCAAGGAGCTGATCGGAATTGCTACAGAGGGGAGGGCCCGCGATAAGTGCAGCGCCGACCCTTTCCTAGCAAGCTCGTCAGCCCTTTCGTTACCTTCGATATCCATATGCCCTTGTACCCAGCAGACGGTCACCGCATTGGCTCTGGATATCTCGTGTAAGAGTGATTTACAGCTTCTCACGAGCCTCGACCTAACTACGACAGAGTCCAGAGCCTTAACGGCTGCCTGGCTGTCTATATAGACAGTGATCGTTTTGCCAACGATATTACTCTCGCGTATAATTTCAGCAGCCTCTATAATGGCTGCGACCTCGGCCTGGAAGACGCTGCAGTCGTCGTTTATTCTAAAGGAGTGGTTTATTCCTAGGGCCTCACAATAAACTCCAGCTCCCGTGCCAACGTCCATCTTAGAACCGTCGGTATGGAGAGCCAACTCCTTTTTCTTCATGGCTCTACGATTCTTCCAGTATATTCTATCGGGAATTCTTGTAGTGAATCTCCTTTCGAATGCTAGCGTCGGATTCATGTGATCAGTTCCCGTGAATCCGCTGGTGATCCCCCATCGGGACAGAATGGAGGCATGGCCGTAAAGGCTTGATAACCACAACCGGCTTTCTCTCAGTCTTACAGCGGTTTTAGCCGCCAGACTGCTGCAGTATATGTCAAGCGGAATGAAACTAAGCATGGTTTCCATTGCCGCCGTTGGTGTTGTTCTTATTGATCCCATGACACCGATGCACGCCGCCCTCTGGATTTTGGTGAGGTTTGAAAGCAGGTATTGCCTGTCAAGTGCCGTCCACCATACTAGTGAACCATATGTGAGAATGGGTCTTACAACCGCCGTGTCTATCCAGTACACCACAGCCGGTTTGAAGCCCCACGTATTACTGAAAGCCTTTTTGCAGGAGTAGAAAGCTACGCCAAGATCTCATCCACCACAAGGAGCCATATTAGCGGGGATAAGTGCATTAAGTATGTGCTGACTCGTTTGTAGCAATCTTTTAAATCTGTTCAGTATTGGGTCGACTCACTACAAAGCGTCGACTTCCCGTCTCTATTCACCGATGTTATACTCTTCAGTAACAGTTCCAAGCGTCACTGCTTACGCGGACGACGTCGTGATTTTAGTTCAGGGTAAGTTCCTTGACACATTAAGTGAAATGATGGAATCAGCTCTTAATAGTCTCGGAAAATGGGCTAGAGGATGTGGACTACACGTCAACTCGGATTAAACAGAATTGGTACTTTTCAGTTCAAACTGCCTAAGCTAGCAGGGGGGGAGCTTTCCCTTTCGGATCGCGCCAGATATCTTGGTATAATGCTGGACAGGAAACTAAATTGGAAACTTAACATACAGTAACAAGTCCGAAAAACTTTTAATGCTCTCTTCATCTGTAAGCGGAACGCAGAGAAAAAATGGGGCATGAAGCCCTCAATTATGCACTGGCTATACATCGTGATAGTCAGACCCATTCTTACGTATGGGGCTCTTGTGTGGTGGAAGGTAACGAATACGAGAAACACACGGGATATGTTGGCCATGGTACAAAGATCAGCTTGCATTGCCATCACAGGTGCTCTACGCACAACACCTACGGCTGCACTGGAGATCTTTCTGTATCTTTTACCATTAGATCTACAAATTAAATTTTAAGCGGGCAACAGTGCGCTTCGGCTCACTAACGTTGGTCTCTTCAAGACTAATAATATAGGACATAGCTCCATTCTTAAGGAATCATTTCCTGGAATCGAAGTATTGTATCCTATTAGAGAGAACTGGCGAAGGAAGACAGTCTCTGTCCATAACGAGATTGCAATATACACAGATGGTTCTAAGACCAGTGAGGGCATGGGGTCAGGTATCTACTCGGGAGACACGAACCTACAGGTGCCCCTAAGACTTCCGGACACATGCAGTGTGTTCCAAGCAGAGGCTCTAGCTGTACTTAAAGCTGCGGAATTACTTGAGGTGGGATCAATATCCGATAAAAAAAATCGCCATCTACATTAACAGTGAGGATGCGCTGAAGGCGCTAGAGTTTTACGTCACCAAATCTGAGATAATCAGGAATTGCCGCACAATGCTTAGGGCATTATGAACGCAGAACCGAGTCAAATTATGTTGGGTACCTGGACACTGCGATATTGAAGGCAACGAGCAAGCCGACGCGCTGGCTATAAGAGGAGCGGGGCTCCCACGTAGTGATATAATTGGTGGCATTAAACCACCAGGGTGCGTGGCTAAGGGAATTATTTGTGACAGAATCACTGACACGGCTAATCTAAGATGGTCAAACTTAGATGGTCACAGGGTATCTAAGGCCTTGTGGCCTGTGTTAGACCGCAGAAAATCGGGGAAAATGATTAAATTAAATAGCTCAAGGCTAAGAACAAACATCCGAGAGTATTGTTGTCACGAAAAAAGCTTCTCAAATCGCCGTTCGGATACGGCACTAAACTGTAGGTCCCTTCCATTCCTGTGAAAAATATAACGCGCATAACATGAGTGGATGCGAGAAGCTAGGCCCTGGCACTTAGAGAGCTGTTGCGCCAAATACGACGAGGCTAAGAACAGCGATAGGGATACTCTCTGGCCACTGTCTCTTAACGAGGCATGCTATGAGACTAGGGTTTTCTGACACGGATGTTTGTATGTACTGCGATGACCTACATGCCTCAGAGGACATAACTCATATACTCTGTGAGTGCCAAGGGATTGCCAGGACAAGGCTAAAGCACCTTGGTAGATACTTCTTCGATAACCTAGAAGAGGTGAGGTCCTTGAACCATAACGATCTCTTCAAACTTTGTAGGGCGATTAATAGCTTGGGGAAATGGGTTTAAATCTTCTACCGTGAAGGTTCCCTAGGGATCGCGATGGGCCCACCTTGATGCCTAGTGTTTTATGATAACCTCATAACCCTACCTAACCTAACCTAACCTAACCTAACAGTTCCAAGAATGGTTTGCGCATTCGTTTGTCTTATCCTAATCCGAGAAGGGTCAAGGGAAAATAGCGTATAACCAATCGCTTGCATGTGAATTTTAGTCCTATCTGATTATAAAAGGATAGTGGCCGCCTGACTGTCGACAGTTTTTGTAATGATCTTTCCGACAATATTGCCTTCTTTAATCATTTTTCTTGGTCTTCATGATTACTGCTATCTCGAGAAAAAAAAGAAGTTATTCCTCGTACTTCACAGAATACGAAAGTAAGTTTCACGCTGCTTGACTGTCCAAATAAAGTTCATTGCTAAAGCAATAGATATCGCTCCTATTCAAAGTCTTTTAGACCCAAATTCATACTTTCTCCTTTCCAAAGATATTGGAAAAGTTATTGAGCATCGTCCTTTAAAATATTAAAGGATCCTTGGTGGTGGAAAAAAAAGGCTATTGGCTCATTTTTGGGAATTATGAAGGTTTTTGACAGTACAATAGGTCTTCTATTGAAAGTGCGAGTTAAAGAAATTTGCCCAGATCAACTCCGTGCTAAGCAGAATGTTGCCTACGTATATATGCTTTTATCCAACCTCTTCCCCTGAAACCCTTCACTGAACGTATGGATTAAAAGCGCTCAAACTATGCATTATAAAAAGTTCTTGACTAACTTTCCCTTAACTATCATTTAAATAGTCTTGGCAAACTTCCTTCGGCTTTGCCTCGAACACGAAGAAATTGCGGAACACAGCTTATCCTGTAACAGATTTCGGTAAAGGTAAAGGTTTCATCTATCATCAGAAAGGAACAAATTAACATTCAAACTTATCCTCACTTGTTTGTACACTATACCTTCCCGGTACACACCGACTTAGGGTTGATTGAGTCAGTCACCCTCTCTAGCCACTTTAGGCATAGTTTTTCTCACCCAACACCCTCCTGAGACAGGTTAAGGTTCCCCCGATAACCGGTGAGTCTCTGGTCCCAGCTCTACGTGGTATCACAATGGACCCAAGTGGTCTAAGTGTGTCTTGACCCTGTCAGGACAGCCACCTTACTTAACCTAACCTAACCTAACTTATCCTCAAGTTTTGTGTTTACCTCGATCTAACGGAGAGCCAAATCTAATATCATGTCTAAGTTCAAAGGAATCACGGAAAATCTTTTAGGTCGCAGTGTATTTGTTAGGAACGCAATATCCTGAATTCTAGTCTAATTTAGTACCACTATCACAGGGTTTTTGTTTTAACAGAAACTTTGCTGCAATCAAGGTGAATCGCCTGAAAGTATGCACTGAAAATTGAACTCATTGCATTCGGTGCTATACTTTTAGGTGCTGAGCGTTTGTACAATTGCCGAGTTTTTTTGAAACCTAGCCAGCCAGTCGTTCATTTAAGCGATTTGCCAGCCAGGCAAAGCCAGCCGATTTTATACGAACATATCTCTAGGAACCAAGCAACCTCGCAGTGACAGCAACAACAAATAACTAAAAAACATTCGTTTTTGCGCCGCCTAAAACTAGGCATCACGAAATTTCCAGCCAGTAACTTTTTGCTGGGAATAAAATCAAGAGTATTAGCCAGCCGGTTGTTGTATTTGTTATATGTGTAAAATTTTACTTCACTAGCAACTACTGGCTGACTAGGTTTCAAAAAAACACGACTAATGAAATCTAGCACCAAATTGTACGAAACAAAATTCTCAGTTTCACTCCATGTCCACAGATTGTATTTTAACTACCTACAAGGTTTGAATATTTTTGTATTTGCGTACAAAAAGAGGCAGACAATGTTTGGATTATAGTGACTTTCATTAAAACCACAAGCGACTTCAGAACTGATCAAGGATACAAGTGTAGGAGACAGTCTGAGTTAGATTTAAGTATATCTCCACTTTAAGGAAATTTCATTAGTTTTCTTCAACAGCGATGTGTCCGCTGTCGTATTCTTTGTTCATCAACAAAAACCCAAAGGTCATTGAATTTTATCGAAAACCTTGTCGATGATCTCTTTAACAGAAAAGACCTTACCAGACGACAAAATCTTGAATCGATTTCGCATGAAATTTTCCGTAATTCTGATTAAATTATCACGACTTGTGATGTTCCCAAGTTTTCCAATCCAATTATCTCTGCGACCTTATTCAAGCGGCGCACATATGCGTGTCCTTCAAACTTTATTTCCATCCCAAAATATATTCCACAAAGCCAGGACAAAATTAAGTTATCCTTAACCAAAAATTGACATCGCAAATACTTGTGCATCAACAAAAGCACAGAGAGGTCTTTTCACACGCCTGTGCTAATTCCCAAACCCAATAAAAGTTGTCTTAAACTTATCCACTCCCCCACCCCTTATTACTGCTGAATTCCATAATTTTTTTTATGCAGCATCCTCCTCTTATCTCATCACACCTTTGAACTCAGTTGAACTTACAAACTCGCGGAGAGAAAAAAAAAACTCAAAAATAACATTTTACTCGGTGAAAATGAAAAATCACAACGCGACTTGTATGTGTGCGGATGCGAATACCAAATACTCCATAAAACAAAAAAGTATCTCATCGCATCCCCACATGAACATAACCGATATACACCCGCTTGTTTGCTGCTGAGTCACCGCTGGCTACAAACAGTCACAGCAGCGAACTCAATTAAAGTTATCAGTGCTCATCATTGCCTCCAGAGTCGGCGGCAGTGTGCAGCAAACTACAATACACTATGGGCAGCTCTAGCTCATACATTCCTCTCTCCGTTTTGTTTTGCATTTCAGTTTAGTATCTAGTATCTATCCGTTTGGCCATTCGAACTTCATCGGAATTATGTAGAATCGCACTAGCGCTCGACAGTGTCGCAAATATAAAGAATTTATCAAAATACAACGAACGGCGGATATCAACCCCTCCCCGATCAAGTAAATAAGAAAAAAAACCTAAGCTAAACACAAAGTATCTCAACGATTCAAAAATGATTCAGGAGTAGTGCGAATCGCCCGCGTACTAGCGCCGCCGGAAAGAGTGTATACAGTATATCGATACAGTGTGTGTGCGTGAGTGATTCAAATCGTAAATAATTAGAAAAAGATTAAAAAAAAAAATCCATCTATAGATACACAGTACGCGCATTGTAGGCAAAAAATCCTCATATACACATCTACGCGTATCTAAACGTAAAATGTTCGCAACTGGAAAGATCGTAATTCAATTGGTTTTATTAATTTCGATTAACTGGTGGATACCGATAACAAGAAGCCATGTCATCGCCAACCCATCACCATCGCCATCAACGGCGATGGCTGGCGATGGCAATGGCGATATTGGACGGGATACTGTATCTATACGAGAACCAGATAGTGCAACATCAGCAAATGATGATGCATTCGCAGCAGACACAACTCAATTACCGAACGACTCACCTATAGATTCTGCACTAATTCCACTTACGCTGCCAGCAGCAGTTCCAGAGCCAATTCCTGTCCCAATACCAGCCCCAGCACCACCAGATGTAGCAGCAGATCCCGCACCAGTGCCAACTAAATCGACGGACGGCTATCCGCCGGCCATTGCCGAAGACGATAATTATGGTAATTAGTTTGAATAGTTATTATGTAGCATAATTTATTGGATTTATTTTTTTTTATTATCATATCTTCTGTGGGTGGTGGCTGGATGGGGCATCCACCAATGCTGCTGAACTTCGCATGTGTGACCTAAATTAATGCAAAAGCACATTGGAGCGGGACAAATCAATTGCATTATATAGAACACACTTAGTGCGCTTAATAGTGCTTAATGCCCGGCCACAAGTTTCGAGTTCTATTCAGCCAAAGTGTGTAATGTGTGCATATCCGACGACAAGGTCTCCCCGTATAGGCACACATTGACGTGAGCCTCAAATGTGTGGCTCTGTATCGAGTCAATGTGATTCAGTTTTTTGTTGTTCCTGCAATTGAAATTGCAATTAAGTCGGCCGTACTAAGTACTGTTGGTGATGTTTTAATTAATTTGTTTCATTAGATATTGAATTGAGTTAATGAATTGGATGGGATAATATTTTTTTTAAATATTTATACTTGTCCTTCAACAATGTATCTAATGGATTTTTGAAACAATTAGCTTATTGATTGTCTCCTGAGTGGCTGAAGGGTAGTGTCAACAAATTGTGGTTGCAGATATGTTGGTATGTACGCACAAAGTTGTTTCAATACCTGGGTATGTCAGGGGGTCAAGTGTGCAATTTTATTCTACCACACATACTCGTACAATATACTCGTAATTTAATTGCTTGAGTCGGAGTGCAATTTATAGGTAAACGTTTATTTTTATTTATTTTTTCACATTTTATAATAGATTATCGGGTAAACGAGGTTCAACTAGGTACTTACTCGAGGGGGATCAACGTTATTTAAAGAAATTGATCATAGAGTCTTAAACTTCTCCGAACAAGTTACGATTTATTTCCTGAGAACGGCCGCCGTATGGACTGAAATAGTCTGCTTCGACGATGTCTCACTTTTGACTTAGATGCTTTAAGGAATAAAGTATCTCCCAAGATATAGGTGCTGTAGAAATTAAGTGGAAGCTAGACAAATTGTTTGTAAGTTCGCTATCATCTCGTTGTACATGCCTAAGGCTGGCAGGAATCTATGTATTAAAACGTTTATGTAAACGTATGTTTACGCCAACCTACGGCAGAGCGCTCTTCCATTTGTTCCACTGAACGAATCTTAAGCTGCCTGGTAAATTAACAGAATGTGCTTGCCTTAATGAATACTTACTTACTTAGATGGCGCTACGGTCCGGGGTTGACCTGGGCCTCAACCAACAAACCTCTCCCGCTAGCACGATTACGAGCCAGCTGCCTCTAGTTGCGCACGCCAAGTTGGTTGAGGTCTCACTCCACTTGTTTGCGCCACCTACCGCGAGGTCGTCCTCTACTGCGTCGTCCATCCGGAGTGGATTCGAAAACTTTCTTAGCGAGAACGTTGGGCTCCATCCGCTGTAAATGACCCAGCCACCTTAGTCGCTGTTTGTGAACTCTTCTAAGGCTAAGTCGATGTCCTTGTACAGGCCGTATAGCTCGGCATTGTACCTTCTCCTCCACTCACCGTCTGTGCAGACGGGACCAAAGATCGCTCGAAGAACTTTTCTCTCGAAATAACCAAGGGCATCCATATCCGGTTTTGTCAAAGCCCATGCCTCTGCGCCATACAGCAGGACTGGGATGATTAGAATCTTATAAGGAGTTACCTTAGTAGTTCGAGATAGGGCTTTGCTACTCAATTGCCGTTTTAGCCCATAGAAACAACGATTGGCAAGAGTAATTCTTCGTGTGATCTCCCTACTGATGTCATTTGCGGAGAGCCATAGAGCCTAGGTAGACAAAGTCCTCTACTACCTCAAAATTATATCTGTCTATTGTGGCGTTTTGTCTAAGACGCCGATATTGGGTGTCCTTTTTTGTAGACAGCATATATTTTGTTTTGCTTTCATTGACCGCTAGACCCATCTTTGCTGCCTCGATCTCAATACTCGTAAACGCCCTATTGACGGCCCGCTGAGTTCTTCCGATTATGTCAATGTCATCGGCATAAGCGAGTAGTTGTACAGACTTGAAGAAGATTGTACCTCCGGTGTTGGCTTGTGAGTTTCGTACAATTCTCTCAAGTACTATGTTAAAGAGATCGCATGATAGCGCGTCGCCTTGTCTAAGACCTTTCCTGACATCGAACGGTTCGGTGATGTTCTTACCGACTTTGATGGAGCAGCGAGAGTTCTCCATCGTCATTCTGCACAAACGGACGAGCTTGGCAGGGATGCCAAGACTAGACATGGCTCTGTAGTATAACTCGTCTCTATACACGCTATCATAGGCAACTTTGAAATCGATGAAGAGGTGGTGCGTATCGATTTTATATTCACGGGTTTTTTCCAAGATCTGCCGTAGTGTGAATATTTGGTCAATGGTGGACTTTCCAGGCCTGAAACCGCACTGATAAGGACCTATCAGGTTGTTGACGATCGGTTTTAGGCGTTCACATAGTACGGCAGACAGGATCTTATATGCGATATTTAGGAGACTTATACCTCTGTAGTTGGCGCAGTTCAGAGGGTCTCCTTTCTTCAGGATCGGGCAAACGGGCTGTGATTCCATTCATCGGGCATACTTTCGTCCAACCAAATTTTACAGATGAGCTGGTGCATGCTCCTTACCAACTCATCTCCTCCTGCCTTGAAAAGTTCAGCGGCAAGGCCGTCGGCTCCAGCAGCTTTGTTGGATTTGAGTTTAGATATCGCTATGCTCACTTCATTCTGATCGGGTCGACGGGAATCTTGACTGCCATCGTCACTGTTGAATGGCTCATTCTGCCTGACAGCGGAATATTGGTCATTATCGTCGTTTAACAGTCTGCAGAAGTGTTCCTTCCATATCCTCAGAACTGACTGCAATTCTACTACTATATTGCCATTTTCGTCCCTGCAGGCTTCTGTCCTGGCTTTGAGACCCTGGCATGTTCTTTTTACCCTTTGGTTAAATTTTCGAACATCATTCCTGCAATAAAGTCTCTCAATCTCCTCGATCGAGCGCTTCTCATGCTCCTTTTTCTTCTTTCTGAGAAGTCGATGTTCCTGTTTTCTTTTGCTCACGTAAAGCTCGTAAGCAGCTCTAGTCCTTCTATGCAGTGCCGCTTTCAACGCCTCTTGTTTAGCTGCATGTGCTTGCCGGCATTCCTCATCAAACCAGAGGTTCCGCTGTGGTGGCCGAGAAAAACCCAGTACATCAGGGGGCATCTCTGATGGCTTGTTGGCAACGCTGCCACTGGTCTTCCGCATTTGCTGTTGGCGGCATAGGACTAAGATTAAGATTAGAAGAAACACGATCGGCAAAGTTTCTGGCGGTCTCTTGCGATTGTAGCCGCCCGACGTTAAATTTCCTCACAGTATTTCGTTGATTTCGCTCCGTTGTGGATATCCGCATCCGTACCTTGGCTACAACTAGGTAGTGATCCGAGTCCGCGTTGGCTCCTCGGAAAGTCCGGACACCCAGAATACTGGAAGAGTGCCTTGCGTCGATCGCAATGTGATCGATTTGGTTGACAGTTTTTCGATCAAAGGAGAGCCATGTTCCTTTGTGAATACCGAGACGTGGGAACCGCGTACTAGCTACGACAAAGTTTCGCCCCGCTGCAAAGTCGATTAGCCTGAGTCCGTTGCCGGATGTGATGTCGTGCAGCCTGTGCTTTCCGACCACGCTACTAAAGACTTCCTCTCTTCTTAGCTTTGCGTTAAAGTCGCCTAGGATAATTTTAACGTCGTAGCTAGGGCATTGCTCATACGTCTTGTCCAACAGCTGGTAGAAATCATCCTTTGACGCGTCGTCCTTCTCGTGAGGGGCGTGAACGCATATTAGGCTAATGTTGGCAAAGCCTATCCTTGACACGGATAGTCATAAGGCGCTCGTTCACATGCCGGAAACTCAAGACTTCTTGCCTAAGTCTGCCTCCAATGACAAATCCGCACCCGAATAGACGCTGTCCTTATTGTCTGTAGCATTCGCCGTAGTAGATGTCGCAGTTTTTCATCTTCCTTTTGCCCGGCCCATCCCATCGCACTTCTTGGATGGCGGTAATGTTTGCTTTGAGACACTCTAGGGCCTCCGCAAGTTGTTCGGCTGCACGTGGTTTGTAGAGGGACCTAACATTCCACGTGCAGACACGAAGATCGTTGTCCTTTTTACGTTTGCTTGGGTCGTCAACAGTAAATTCATCCGTATCCGAGGCTGTTGGTTGTTTCGTAACCGAAAGTTTTTTACGTGGTAGGGAAGTTAACCCGACGGCACAACCCCCAACCTGGAGGACCTGCCTTAATGAATAAGTAACCAAAATTGACGCTTCCATGCAATGTAAAGAAATCTGCTTTTCTCCTAATGGAACATCAATAGTGTCCTGCATAACATGAAGCTGTCGGTATCTTTTTTTAGGTCGACCACGTATAGATAGATGACAGATGATAGCTTTATTATTTCTTGAAATTCAAAACTTACAATATTTTGGTTAGCTTAACGTAACGCCACTGCCGTGGCGCAGTGGTTGGTGTGTCGGACCACTGCACGTTAGGTTCCCTGTTTGAATCTCAGAAAACACAAAAACGTTTTTTAACGGTCCCACCTCCCGCGAATGTCTGAAAAACATCCAAGAGTATTTGCTATCACGAGAAACCTTCTGAAAAACAATAAATGCCCTTCAGATATGGCACGAAAGTGTAGGTCCCTTCCATTCGTGCGAAAAATATAACGCACACAACACGAGTGGTTGCGAGAAGCTAGGCCTAGGCATTTAATGAGCTGCTGCGCCAAATTTATATTATCATCATCCGAAGTACCTTTGATAAACGTAGCTCTCCGACTTCCGGACCACTGCAGTATTTTTCAAGCGAAAATATCGGCTGTTCGTGAAGCAGCGCGCAGACTATGCACCCGATGGTAAGTCTATCGTCCTTTACATAGACAGTCATTCAGCGAATAAAGCTCTGAAAACGCCAACAATAAGATCTAAGTTGGTCAAACATTGCCGCGAATCTCTTAACGAGATTGCAGACAGATGCAATATTACTCTGTGCTGAGTCCCGGGACACAGAGATATTCCAGGCAATTGTAATGCAGATGAACTAGCTAAACATGGCACCTTACTACCTCTAGCTGTCAATAAAGAGGTACCAGCATCCTCAATACAATTGATGAAACTTCGTATGTTTAACGAAGCGCAAGCTATTGTAAACAATGGATGGAGTAATCTAGCTACGTGTGTATCGACCAGGAAGATCTGGCCTTTATTAGATACAAAGAAAACCAAAAAACTCCTTTCATTAAATAGAAGGAACATAAGCCTCACAGTAGGAATAATCACAGGACACTGTTTGTTACCTGTAGACACGCCACTAGAATGGGAGTCCCAGCAAATGATTTCTGTAGAAGCTGCAGAGATGAAGAGGCGGAGGAGAACAGTCTCCACCTCCTCCGCACATGCCCAGCGCTAGCCACCCTGAGAAAGAAACTATTAGGTGAATACTTCTTTGAAGACCTAAGTGACCTGTCTAACATAGATATTATAAACTTATATAAATTTATAGGAAAATCCAACTGGTTTATTTGAAATGTAGGGTTTCGATTAAATCAGTCACCCTACCTAGCCAAACCAATTCCCAAAGTTCGACCGCATATATTGACTGTATCAGTCATCTCGCTTTCTATTATGCACTCTCCACTATTTCCACGCTACACCTAGGTTAGGTTAGGTTAGGTAGGGTTATGAGGTTGTCATAAAACACTAGGCACCAACGTGGGCCCATCGCGATCCCTAGGAAACCTTCACGGCAAAAAACCTAAACGCAATCCTCCAAGCAATTAATCTCCCTACAAATTCTGAAGAGATCCTTGTTATGGTTCAAGGACCTCACCTCCTCCAAGTTATCGAAGAAGTATCTACCCAGGTACTTTAGCCTTATATGAGTTATATCCTCTGAGACATGTAGGTCATCGCAGTACCTACAAACATCCGTATCGGATAACCCTAGTCTCATGGCATGCTTCCTTAGAAGACAGTGGCCAGAGAGTATTCCTATCTCTGTTCGTAGCCTCGATCTATCTAACTTAATTATCTCCCCAGATTTTCTGCACACAGGCCACAAGGCCTTAGACACCCTGTGACCATCTAAGTTTGACCATCTTAGATTAGCCGTGTCAATGATTTTATCCCGGATAATTCCCTTAGCCACACAACCTGGTGGTTTAATACTACCAATTACATCGCAACGTGGGAGCCCCGCTCCTCTTTTAGCCAGCGCGTCGGCTTGCTCGTTGCCTTCGATATCGCAGTGTCCAGGTACCCAACATAATCTAACGCGGTTCTGCGTACATAATGCCCTTAGCATTGTGCGGCAATTCCTGATTAACTCAGATTTGGTGACGTAAGACTCTAGCGCCTTTAGCGCAGCCTGACTGTCAATGTAGATGGCGATATTCTTATCGGATATTGATCCCATCTCAAGTAATTCGGCAGCTTTTAGTACATCTAGAACCTCTGCTTGAAACACACTGCATGTGTCCGGAAGTCTCAGGGCCACCTGTAGGTTCGTATCTCTCCAGTAAATACCTGACCCCGTGCCCTCACTGGTCTTAGAACCATCTGTATATATTGCAATCTCGTTATGGCCAGAGACTGTCTTCCTTTGCCAGTCCTCTCTAATAGGATACAGTACTTCGTATGGTTTGTCGAAGTCTAAGGTGCCAAGTTTATAGTCCGATTCGTCAGGGATTCCGGGAAAAGATTCCTTGAGAATGGAGCTGTGTCCTATGTTATTAGTCCTGAAGAGACCAACGTTAGTGAGCTGAAGCGCACTGTTGCCCGCTTGAAATTTGATTTGTAGGTCTAATGGTAAGAGATACAGGAAGATCTCGAGTGCAGCCGTAGGTGTTGTGCGTAGAGCACCTGTGATGGCAATGCATGCTGATCTTTGTACCATGGCCAACATATCCCGTGTGTTTTTAGTATTTGTTGCCTTCCACCACACAAGAGCCCCATACGTAAGAATGGGTCTGACTTCCATGATGTATAGCCAGTGCATCATTGCGGGCTTCAGGCCCCATTTTTTCCCCGCGGTCCGGTTACAGATGAAGAGAGCATTATATGCTTTGCGGACTCGTTCCTGTATGTTAAGTTTCCAATTTAGTTTCCTGTCCAGCATTATACCAAGATATCTGGCGCGATCCGAAAGGGAAAGCTCCACCCCTGCTAGCTTAGGCAGTTTGAAGGGTGGTATCTTGTATTTTCTACTGAAGAGTACCAATTCTGTTTTATCCGAGTTGACGTGTAGTCCACACCCTCTAGCCCATTTTTCGAGAATATTAAGAGCTGATTCCATCATTTCACTTAATGTATCAAGGAACTTACCCTGAACTAAAATCACCACGTCATCCGCGTAAGCAGTGACGCTTATGCCTGTATTGCTTAGTTCGTTAAGTATCCCATCGATGACTAGAACCCAGAGGAGGGGTGAGATAACTCCTCCCTGGGGAGTCCCCCTGGTAACGGATTTTCTTATTGAACTGTTTCCGATAGTGGAGTTAATGTTTCTAGTGCCGAGCATATTGCAGAGCCAATTGGTAATGCTATGCTCGACATTCATAGATTCCAGGACCTGTTTGATGGCCCTTCCTTCTACATTATTAGACCACCTTCTATATCTAAGAAGGGTTCTAATGCGAATTCCTTATAGTGAAGGCTAGCTTCTATCTTCCCTACTACGTCGTGTAAAGCTGTTTCACGCTACACCTAGGTATGGGTTTGATTGAAACAGTCACCCTACCTATTCAACACCTTACGCACAGCAGTACTTAGAGTTCGATTGAATCAGTCACTCTATTTACGCTTATGCACCTCTACACCTGCACGGTCCACCTAGGTATGAGGGTTTGATTGAAACAGTCACCCCATCTAGTCAACACCATGCATAGCAGTACTTAAAGTTAGATTGAATCAGTCACTCTACTACGCTTATGCATCTCTACACCTACACGGTTAACTTAGACCTGCCAATATAACTTACACAACAGTACAGGGTGTTCGATTGAATCAATCACCCCCAATACCTGTTTGTACACTATACCTTCCCGGTAGACATTGACTTTAGGGTTGATTGAGTCAGTCACCCTCTCTAGCCATTTCAGGCTTATCTATTCTCAGCCAACACCCTCCTGAGAAAGGTTAAGGTTCCCCCGGCAACCGGTGATTCCTCCGGCCCCTACTTTATGTGGTATCACAATGGACCCAAGCGGTCTAAGTGTGTCCTGACCCTGTCAGGACAGCCACATTACTTAACCTAACCTATCATCATCATCAGTACATATAAAAAAATTATACATTTGGTCTGTTTGTCTCTTTATTTGAATGCGCATCACGTTAAAACTACTAACCCAATCCGTATGGAAATTTAGGAAAATATCGGGCCTAACACGGAGAAGGACTTATTTTTATTTCATTGCAATCGGCCTACTCATTCAGGAGATATACGAAAACAATCAGAAAAAGAGTTGAATTTTACGTCACTGAAAGATAATTACTCAGCCCTAACTCAATAATGGCTTATCGGATTGAAAAACAAGAAAGTAGATGAACTTAGTAAATTTTCCCCTGATTCATTTAAGATATAAAACATCATCCTGCGTTTTCCTGAAGATGAGCAATGTTCAGAACAATTATTCAAATCATCGTCCACAATTTTCCTTCAATAGAGACCACTGTCAGCAGCCATGCAGCAGTGGGTATCGTTGCAATAGTGTGTGTGTGAGTATGTGGGCGCTTTAAAGTGATCTATGTTTTGCACTTCAATTTGCGGTTGTCTCTTTTCAGGGCACACATTGGGCCATCGGACACTGGCTGAATGTTACCCCGGGGTAACACCGGGGTATCTTTTACTTCAATCGCACACTGGATGAATAATGTACATGTATACATGTACCGATTTTCATTGTAGTTGTATGAGATACTCACTTTTTTTGCATCTGGAAATTGAGAACTTATGTGTGTATTGGTTTACCCCGATGTTAAACCACCTCATAGCTGGTTGAAGATCTTGCTCTGTTTCATTCCATTTCAATTCATTTCTTACTGTACACACCTCTCTCTCCCATAAACGCGGTTTAACCCCGGGGTAATTCCTCCAGTGTCCGATGGCCCATTCAGATTGAATGGGATGGTACCTTCTTCGTTTTTCCTTCTTCGGTTTCGTTTTTTTTTGTTATACCTGCTTGACGATCCCCCGTGGAATCGGGGCAAAGTGTAACATGGACCCTGTTTAGATGTTAACTGATGAGTGCGCTATGTGGATAGTTTTTGGGTGAGAAGAGTGAGAGGTAAAGAGAGGGCGACAGTCATAAAGAAAACATAAAAATTGAGAGGAAAGTCACGTTCCACACCCTAAATGTTCCATTCTCTTCCATTTTATCATTATTAGTTCGATATGAGTATTTGGATGTGAGAACGCTCTTCGATACACAATTGTTTCAATTCACTCATTCCACCCCGAAATAGTGCAGCACTGAGCATAGCACATGTAGACACGACATGACTGCCCAGTGCGCACTCATCAGTTAACATCTAAACAGGGTCATGAGAACGTCGTAATGCGGGAAGTCCTTATTATTTAAGTTCTTAGTCATACAATTCTTTGCTCAAGTATTGATTATGATTGCAACTTTCTTCATAAAGCGGTATTTTGGGAGGCTCGACAAGTTGGTCTTTAACAGCAGAACGCCGTCAGATGATTAACTAGTTCCTCCAAACCACTGCGCCATTTACCTCACAAATTCTTGATAGCAACGAAAGTCATGTGTATGTATAATACAAACTTATAGAACCGGCAAAGATCAAGGGTCGTTCGTTTTGGGCAACATATACGAGCAACATGTGCTAAGCAAAGTGAGTCACTCGAGTGAAGAACTCTCGTGTTTATTGACCCTCAGAGGTGGAGTGGTTCTGCTGTGACTGCTCTCCACAAGAACATATCACTTAAAACCAGTGTTGCGGCGAATTAAATCCCAAACTGGAAAGCGCTTTATTTTTAGACACTCTTCTGTGGTTATTGTTGTAAGATGTGTTCCGAAGGAGACACCCATTTAATATATTGAGTTCCGCACCCCTGCTCAGGGTTTGAACTAATTTCGCTTAACCGTATGGATTTGCGCACACAGTATGGATATTGCAAAGCGCGCAATGCTGTCTCAAACAAAGACAAGTCATTAAAACCGGGCCCCTATGCAGGCGCGTAATAAAACTTAATGAAGCACAGATTAGTCCGCTAATTGGACCCAAACTTTGTTCACTCTGGAAGACAAAAGCACACTCATCCTCCGTCCTCCTCTCAAGCCCTGTTGCGTTGGAAAAACGTACTTTTCTGCGGGCTGACGTCTTCAGCCAACCAACTCCCCTTAATCCATTTTAATTAATAATTTAATGCGCATTTCAAATGACCAACGAGTGACTAATCGAAATAAATTTGCATTTGTTTTGGGTTGAGCTTGAAGTGTAGTATCTTATTGTTGTTTCACAGGAGGGGGGGCTGTACTCCTCTGCGTTTTATAGTTTACTTTCGTTTTTTTTTTGTTTCAATTAAAAGCAGATAGTTGGCATTATTTTTGCGTAGCTACTGGGAGCAGAGAATACCAACTAGGCGCGAATGCTAATTTTTTTTTATAATTATTCAAC
The DNA here is from genome assembly GCA_945910035.1 of Brachypalpus laphriformis. Classification (NCBI taxonomy): domain Eukaryota; kingdom Metazoa; phylum Arthropoda; class Insecta; order Diptera; family Syrphidae; genus Brachypalpus; species Brachypalpus laphriformis. The sequence goes on from OX246754.1 coordinate 289,951,782, forward strand.
AATCGGAAGGAAGGATGGATGGTAAGGGGAAGACTGAATGAATGGAATCACTCAGCACAGCTGTTCTGTATTTGTTTTGTTTAGTTGCATAAGAATGCTTTATGGGGAGCTGCAATGTCTTACTGCTGAATGCTATTAAAGCAGAGCGATTATTTCCTAGATTTAAGTACGATTTGGATTGTTGTATTTGTATAGAGTAATTAATACTTGAGTTGGAAAGACGTTGAAGGTTAGAATTCAAGATTTTTGTTAGGTTTTGCTGCGCACACTAATTGTTACAGGCAGTGTTGTCAGTGTCGGCTCGCTTTTGTAGCCCGCGGGGTATCGATGGAGCATGATCAACATTCGATTGATTTTTGAACGAGTTGTAGATATTTAACTACCCTCTCCACTTTAATGAAAATGTTCATTTGATTCTATTCATGGGAAGAGTCGTGGTGCGCTACGTACTTTATCTCCCATGAAGTTACTTAACTAATCTTATCAAGCTCAAGCGAATATATTGGCATTGCTTCGCCCTTTGATTATAAAGGGTTTTTTCGTTAAGAACGTCCCATTTTATTTTTTTTATAAATAAAAGAGCTTGCGTTTGAGATATCAAAAATACGGGACACAAGTTCATTCAAATGTCCTCCACGAAAACGCTTGCTTGAGTTAAGGCCCTGAACCCAATTTTCCACGACTTTTTCGCACAAATCGGGCGATATCCCGACAATTTAGCTCTAGATGTTGGTCCTTACGTCGTCAGAAGTCTCTGGCTTGTTGGCATAGACCATGGATTTGACATAACCCTAAGACAAAAATCCAAATGCGTCAAATCACTTGAATGAGGTGGCCAATTGATTGATCAATTTCTGGAGATAACGCGATCACCGAACCTCGACTTCAATCAGGGTTATCGTGAATAAATTTTCCATCGGAATTTTTCCCCCGAACAAATTAGGTATCTTCAAAAAATAGGAATCAATTCCGCGGAAATGAAATAGGTATCATGAATGACAATTCAGGAGAATTTTCAACGCAATCGCTATATTTAATTTTTTCCTGATGAATTTTTTCCCTATTTTTGAAGATACCTAATTTTTGTTCGGGGGAAAATTTCCGAAGGAAAATTTGTTCACGATAACCCTGAATAACTCAATTGTTTGACTAGCTGTGTAGCATATGTCACCATGTTGTTGAAACCGCATAATACTGCAAGACATCCTGTTTCAATTTATCCCAAAAATAGTCAGTCAACATGGTTCCGTAGCGACGTCGATTGACTGTGACTGCGTTGCGAACCTCATTGGAGAAGAAATACGAGTCATAGTAGTCTAGCGCAATTACAGTAGTCTAGATGCTTCCATACGACATTGAAATGACGGTTATTGATACTCTTTGCTCAATTGGACTGGCTCAGATAAATTTTAATTTCAATACTATAAATAGAATACTTGATTTTTTATTTGTATCTGATGAGTTAAATGTTAGTGTTACTTCTTGTAATCCGTTCTTAGCAAACACATGGACTGTGGACATGATGCCATTAGCATAAATATTAGTAACTATGTACAAGTTTGAAAATTTGTTGGCATACTTTAACCGCGACAGTTTTTCTTACAAGTTTAGCGCTGATAATTTAAATACGCTTAACGAACATTTTAACGCTGTTAACTGGTGCAGTGAGCTTCAACACAATGATGTGGCCGTGAATTTCATGACTTTTTCCGAAAAATTTCGTACTCTCTTAAGTAGGTGTGTACCCAAAGTGCGCAAGAGAGTTCGTCCTCGCCCGCCTTGGTACAATAACCGCCTTTGCAAATTAAAAAAACGCCAAAAGTGCTGCTCATAAGCAATTTAAAAATACTTATTCTCCTGCGGACTACCAGATATTTTCACGATTGAGGAAAGAGTTTATATTCTTATCGAAATTTCTCGCGAGTAAATATTTGCATACGTTGGAAAGTAATCTTAAAACTAGCCCTAAGTATTTTTGGACCTTTATCAATTCCAAACGTAAAAGTGTAGGTTTCCCATCAGCGATGTCATTTTTGGGGGAAACTTCCAGTGATCCAGAAAAAGTTGTGGATATGTTTTCTGACTTTTTCAGAGTATTTACAATTCTTCGAATTTCGTTAGCTTCCATAATGATTACTTCAATTCTTTACCGAGTTGTTCCAATTTGTCTAGTCTCGTGTTTCAAACGGATGAAATCTACAACGCCCTCGTTGAACTGGAAGCAATTTCTAAAGCTGATATTTTAGGATTTTATCCAAATGTCCTAAAACATTGCGCTAAATCACTTTGCACACTCTTGCAAATAATTTTCAATCAATCTCTCGCTTGTAGCGTTTTCCTTGAAGATTGGAAGTACTCTTGTATATCTCCTATCTATAAAAATGGTAAAAAGGATAACGTTTGTAAGTATAGGCCCATTTCCAAACTGTCTGTTGTACCAAAATCGTTAGACAACTTGGTAAACAAAAGACTTCAGGCTATTATGAAGGTTCACATAAGCGATTGCCAACACGGGTTCTTGAAAGGTAGATCCACCTGTTCGAACTTAGTCGAGTTTACCAATTTTTGCTCAAGAGCAATGGAAAGCCGTAACGAAGTTCACGTGGTTTACACTGATTTTGTTAAAGCATTCAGCAGAGTAAATTTGGATTACTTCTTAAAAAATTAAAAGCTTTCGGTTTCTTTGGACCGTTACTTGAATGGTTACGATCCTACTTAACGGGCAGAAAACAAAGAGTTTCCATTGGAAATAATTTTTCTAAAGAAATTGTAGTTACCAGAAGGAAGCCACCTGGGGCCTTCTCTGTTTCTGCTTTTTATAAACGACTTGCCCTCAGTTTTAAAGTTTTGTCGTTGTCTCTTATACGCTGATGACGTAAAATTATTTTCCAGCGTTACAAGCATAGCCGTTTCAGCTTGACCTCAATAATTTTTCGGAGTGGTGTCTTCTGAACGACTTGAATGTAAACACTGAGAAATGTGCCTCAATGTCATTCACCCGATCTCTTTTTAATATTCCACCCAGGTATTTAATAGATAATAAATCATTAAAGGTTGTAAATGAGTTCAAGGATCTTGGAGTAATTTTCGACCATAAACATACTTTTGATCTTCATATCGAGTATTTGATATCTAAGGCAAATTCTTTGCTCGGTTTCCTTTAGCGAAATTCGACTGATTTTAAGGATCCGTATACTCTAAAGGCAATCTTTTGTAGTACAGTTCGCCCAATACTCGAATACTGTTGTGTTGTCTGGAATCCTATTGCTTTAAATAAAATTACCAGAATTGAAAGAGTCCAAAAAAAACTTTCTTCGCTTTGCGTTACGTCGTTTTTTTCTTAACGATAACATCGGGGTTTCTTATATATCAAAATGCTTATTGCTCGGTATGCAATCTCTTGAACAAAGACGGAAAATGTTCGGTGTCTTGTTCGTAAGGGACTTACTTTGTGCTTCCCTAGACTGCGGATATCTGCTTTTACTTATTAATATTTATGCTCCGCAAAGAATACTTACAGCAAGCCCACTATTGTTTGAAGCCCGCCACCGTACCTAATACGGCACCCGTGAGCCTATTACATTATGTTCTAATTTATTTAATTCGGTTTATGATAATTTAGATATTTCTATGCCAAGAAATACTTTTAAGACACATTTAATGTTAACTTTGAATGAAGCTCAAATGTAAATGTGTTAGATATTATATTTCTTATTCTTAGTCTATGGATTCATGTAAATCGTAGATTAAAATAAATAAATAAATAAGTAAATACGCATTTGACTTTGTCTTCAGTTTCGCGATTTTCCCTTAAGTCACAGTGACTTAAAAATAAATATTTGGCGCAAGAGCTCTTTAAGTGCCTAGGTCTAGCTTCTCGCAACCACTCGTGTTGTGCGCGTTATATTTTTCACACGAATGGAAGGGACCTAGAGTTTAGTTTTGTTTTGAGAAGCTTTCGCTCTGATATTTGTCAGACGTTTGCGAAAGGTGGGAGCGTGAAAAAACTTTTTGGTGTTTTCTGGGATTCGAACTTGGAACCTCACGCGCAGTGGTCCGATACAGTAACCACTTGCGCCACGGCGCCCACCTCATCACAGTGACTTGGTACCCAGCAAAGTGTGATGTTATACTTTTACTGACTTAAATCTTATGGTCTTATGTTCGGCCATACAGTATTAATCGACAACCAGTCACTGGCTTGGCCAATTGCGCGAACTTGGACCAAAAGAAAATAAAACAAGAAAAACCCTGCTATGACTCGGAAGTTTTAAAAAAAAGTGGATGTCCCAATTCTCAGACAAACTTTGGCACAGACTTTGTTCTTGGTTTGGGTCCTGAAAATATCTGCAGCGTTTCTACACGCTTGCATCCTCTGTTCTCTATTTTTAAGTTCTAAACCAGATTCCAGAGAAAAGCACGCTTCATTGAGGAGGGCAACTGTATGCTAGTCTATTGACTGTCTTCAGTCTCATTGGTCTTATTAATTCTCAGCTTGAATAAGTTCATGTAAGTGGGGACAACAAAAATGCTCTCCTTCACTTGCGCGTATTTGCTCAATTAATTCTTGTCACGAAACCTACATGATGAGATGTTATGGTGATTAACTGTCTAAAGTATTTCACTCCGTCATTTACTTAAGTAATCTTTGTTTCAGCGATTTTGTATTCAATCTGATTGCTTACCTTTTCCTTTTGTGTAAGTTTTATCGTTGTCAAGGTGATGTCATCTGCCTGGTTCAAGAAGCTCGTTAAAGTTCTGTCTAGACAAGTTGATTTCGATTTTACATTCTGAACAATTAGAGTATCGAATTTCTCTTGTAAGTTGTCCATCTCCGATTTGTTTCTTAAAGGTACACGCAGGCAGTTTACGAGTACATAAAGTCGAACAGTAAAACTACACTTTTGACTGAGTGCTTGAAAAACAAAATAGATCTTCCTTTGAGTTTCGATACAAGTCGATTAAGCTCTGTCTGTCTGTATATGTCCACTTTTTGTGCCTCAAATATCGAGCTACAAATATGAAATTTCACATCAGGCTTTTGGGAGACTGAAGCAGAATAACACTGACACGCCCTACATACGCTCGAATTTACTAGAAAAAAAATTGGCTTCTTTACTTTTCATCAACATTGTGTGTTGGGGGTGGCAATGGTGTAGTGGTAACATCGTCGATTGCCACGCTAATGGTTCATGGTTCAAATCCTGATGTCAGCAAGCATTTATTTATTTCTCATGAAATATATAAAGTCAGTCCGATCATTTGCAAAAAGCTTCTGTGAACACTACTGCGAAGGCATAACACTGGCAGTAGCTTGTTCATGTGGCTGGAAAAATTGTTCGTTCTGTTGATGATGATTTGCCCTTGACATCGATTATCGGGAAAAAAAGTACTGTGAATCAGAAGCAAAGGCAATAATAACAAAAATCTCCCCAGTTATCTGGACGCCACCCCCGGAGAATAGCTGAAGCATAAACAACTGAGCTTCAATAATCACTACACCAAAATCTTTCGCTCTCTCTCTCTATCCATCCTTTCCAACGCTCGCACTGTGTGTAAACATGTTAAAGGTATTCATAACCCTTTGAGTGCGCGCAAAGTATTAAAAAAAAATAAAAAATGTGTGTGGCCCACTTTTTATGGACGTTTTTTGGAGACAACACTTAAATTTTGAGCTAGAAGAATGAACTTTCATACCTTTTTTTTTTTTGGGAGCCTGAATTAGTATAAGTATACAAAGTTTTGAAATCCATTCACTGAACAAATCACTCCTTTCTACTTTAAAATAAAAATGTCCTAGGTAATGATCTCTTCCATAACACGTATTTACATTATATAGGGCCACGCCCACTTTTTGGGTGCTTTTTCTTCAAAAAAAAACAAATTTCAATGAAACCTCTGAAGAGTTAAGAAAAGTAGGCATACTAAAGTAGACATATTTCATTTCCCAATTCCAAACCCACTCTAATAGGTCTCCGGGATAGGGTACCATGCGCTTTAGACGGATTGTAACTTTTCTGTATATTTTTTTATTTATAATTTTTTGTCGATGTTGGCTATCGGTTGGACAATGGCATCCCTTAGAGCTTGGATGATATTCTGATAATTTTTGTTCGTTTTATATTTCACTACGCCCCACACAAATTAATCCAAAGATTAAGGTCTGGTAATCGTGGAATTGATCGCCATCCATTGTTGAGTCATCACAGCTTTGAACACTGGCCAAGAATCCTGATGGAATACGTATGGTCTTCCTTCACTTACACTGTCTACCCAAGGCTTCACAACTGTCTCTAGCACCTCGATGTATACGGCAGCATTCACTGTGGGAAAAATTAGAAAGGCATAACATGACCTGGATAGGTCAGGTTGTAGAGTAATTACGTATGCTGATGACATTGCAGCAATGCATCTGACAAGCACCCAGAAATTCTCAGGGAAATCCTCCAATATGCTCCCTTTCGACTCAAGAGATGGGCCTCCAAATGTGGACTGGGGGTTAACCCTCATAAAACAGAGCTCGTTCTCTTCACGAGGAAATATAAAATTCCCCTCATAGACCCTCCTATGATAAATGGCACCAGTCTCGTCTTCAATGAACATGCAAAACACTTGGGCCTTACTTTGCACAGAAAACTGAACTGGAAAGCCAACGTACTACAACGCGTCAGGAAAGCTAATGTAGCTCTCTATTTCTGTAAAAAGGCTATAGGTACTTAGGAGCTGGGGTATGAAACTCGCTGGCTGTACGTGCCCGTTATCAGGCCTATACTTTTCTATGGCGTGATCGTATGGTGGCCTGCTCCTGAAAGGACTGCCCACCTCACTTAACTAGCTTAGGTGCAAAGATCTGCATGCATATGCATCAGTGGTGCACTGAGAACTACTCCCTCTGTGGCACTGGACATTCCGTTCCATCTGCTGCCCTTAGATATTTTTGGCATACAGATGGCTGCCAGTGCGGCCATCCGTCTAGAAGCATCTTCGCAGTGGTCCAGATATCACATTGGCCACTCCTCGATTCTTGAACCTCTCAACTTCATCCATGAAAATACGGATTTCACGCCGCCGAAACAGAGATTTGACCGAAACTTCCTTACGATTATACCTAAACGGGATGAATGGGACATATCTCCCCCTGTTAATGGCAGTTCGGTTCACTTCTTTACAGATGGCTCTAAGACCGAAGATGGGGTGGGTTGTGGTGTTTTCTCCGAAAAGCTTAACCGTAGCATCTCCTTTCGCCTCCCAGATCACTGTAACGTTTTCCAAGCGGAAATCATGGGGATTAATGAAGCCCTGTCCTGGCTGAAGTGTAATGTACTATCTGTCAGGGATATTAGCATTTTCACTGACAGTCAAGCGGCAATCAAGTCAATCATCAGACCATCTGGAAATACAAGCATATTGCTTTCGATAATCTCGGTATATCCTTCTTCGCAGTCGAAACGATGATGGCGATGTGTTCAGCCAATAGCACACTTTGCATGTAATCAAAACGTAGTTCTTTGAAAACTAAGAAATCTTCCGGCTCAATTATATGGTACTTTATAAAAAAAAGGTGGAAGGTCTGCGGTATTTATTCACCCCACCATATTGTATCCCCCATTCATCCAATTTAAATATTATCCAATTAATATTATTGAATTTAATATAGATTAGATTAGATTAGATAGATTTCATTTATACTTCAATTTGTTTCTTACATTTAAAGTTTACAAAAATCAAAGACATGGCCTATGCCGTCTGCCAGATTGACAACAATTAATATACCTATTGTGCCTTACGATTTACCTACATATTTACTTTACAACAGAGACATACCCGAATTTTATTTTTTATTTTTTTACATTTAGATTTATTAGAAATTTTCATTTAGTATTCGGTCCCTATATGCAATTGCTGTTTTCCAGTATGGGTAAAGCTTGTGGATATGCAGCTCATCAAGGAGTTCAAACACCCGATCATCTGGCAAAAAATCAGCTCCAAAGATTTGTCTTCTTATTTCTCGTAGGGTAGGACACCTGCCTATGAAATGAATTACATCTTCTCTCTCTGCAACGTTGCATATACCACATAAAATTGGGAGGTCGTTCCGATGAGGTACGTAGTTTAAAGGAAGAAGTTCTCCTCGCAGTCTCACCATCATGGATATTTCGTGAATACTCAACTGATCTCGAAAGTAATTTTTGTTAGGTTGCAAATTATGATTTAGCCTGCTATAGATCGATCTGTGTAGTGAGCCCGAAGCATTCTCTAGGAATCCGTTTCTGCATTGTTCGTCCTTTTTTTCTATTAGAAGGTATAAGGCAGCTTTCCAGCTTGCAGTATCTGCTTCCCTGTCGTTTAGAACCAATCCACATTTTTGTGCTAACTGCAGCCATTCATCATACCAGCTGCTCCTATTAGATATAGTTTTAAGGGCTGCGATCTTGGGAAGTCTCTCATTTGGCATGTTTAGTACTTTGAGTATATAATCGACTTGCAATTTTAAGGTTTTAATAAAAAGGGGGGTCAGACCCGTTTCCAACATTACCATGTTATTGGGAGTGTTAGCAGAAAGATGAAATGACCTTTTGATGTAATATCGTAGGAGTCTTTCCACGCTTTCATATTTTTTATGTCCCCATACTTGCGCAGAATATAGCAAAATCGTTTCGGAGGCAGCTTCAAATACTCTTGCTACTGTGGGTTATGTTCTTGTTATGTTATTGATGAAACATCTTTTCCACGTTATATTCACTGCGGTTTTGGCTTTGATCAGTTTTTCTTCTAGCTGCTTCTGCATACTTAAATTGCTCCAAGGTATTTGTAGTCCTTAACTACTTCAATGATTTCGCCATTATAGATCCACCTCTCGTTCAAGCAAATTCTACCTCCCCTTTTTTTGAAAATCATCACTTTCGACTTTTCCAAGTTCACTAAAAGGCCCCATAAACTGCAGTAATTGTATAGCCGATTGATCATCAGCTACAAAGCTTCTGGTGAATATGCCAGCATGAGTATATCATCCGCAAAAAGTAACGCCTTGATGAGTACCCCAGCAAATTCAATGCCTCCTGGCAGGGAGTCCACTAAGTCTTCTATAAATAGTGCAAATAGGAGCGGCCTCAATGTGCGCCCTTGTCTTACTCCTGATCTTGCTTGAAACCACTCGGACTTTTCCCTTCCATTCCAAACCGAAACCTGTGTATCTTCATAAAGGTTCTGGATGACTCTTCGAGAACTTCCGCGACAATCCTATGCGTAACAGCTTGTAAATTAAAGCTCTGCGGTCAATTGTATCAAAGGCTGCTTTAAAGTCGACGTAGAATACGTACAGTTTTATATTTTTCGAGATAAAAGATTCTGCAATGCTACGCAAAACGAAGATGTGGTCTATTGTGGAATATCCTGGTCTAAAACCTGCCTGAAATTCTTTTAACAGCTTATTTACGTGAATCCATTCCGTAAGCTTTCTTTGCAAAACTGAAGTGAAAATCTTATACGTTGCATTTAGGAATGAAATCCCACGATCATTTCTCGGATCACTCGTGCAGCCCTTTTTACGAATAGGGAAAATTAAAGCCTCCTTAAACTGTTGTGGTATATTCCCATTATCCATCACATCATTAAACACGCGGATAAGTCGGAGACAGAGCTCATTAGTCCCATACTTATAGAACTCGACCGATATTCCGTCAGATCCTGCCGCTTTGCCATCTTTCAACCTATTTAAAGCCGTGATCACTTCTGGGTATGTTATTCTCGAGTCTAATAGTTCATCTTCAATATTTAATATATAAATTTCGTATTATTATTTTTTGTGTCCCCTAGAGGTTTTTCCCCTCATTAGAGTTCCGCTTGCATTACAATTCTTTCCATAATTAGATTTGAGCGTTTTGTACTCTTAATTGTTTTCGGCGAGAATAGACCATCCTTACAGCAACCTCTCTAGTTCAGGTTCTTTGAAGAATTTTGGAATGAGAAACGGGTCTATACTTGACGTATCCTCATCTGAAATTTGATACTTGCTCAGAAATTTTAGTCTTTTTTGGGGTTAGAGCCCCATAAGACTCTAGAATGTGTTCCAGAGTCTCATTGGACTTGTAGCAGATGTAGAGTCCTACTTCTGCTATACCTAGTTTCCTTAGGTGTTACTTGAGCTTACAGTGTCCCGTTAGGAAACCTGTAAGGATGCATAGATTATTCTAATTTACATTGATACATGCTTCGAACCTTTTCCGGTCATAGTTCCCTAGTAGTTTCTTCACTGGCCTCATACCTCGAGTGTTGATTTAGGTACTTTCCCTGTTTGTTCTTTCTACTTTGGGCGGTCTGATATCTCACACCTCATAGGTTGACCGCATTCCTTAATTGTGGGATCGATACAAGTGTAAACCCCCTAAAGCGAATTACAACAAAAGTTAAGTAGCAACCAAAAAATGCTTGCAAAACAGACCAGTAAATCTTTCTCAATCTTTGAAACCCCCTCAAATAATACTTTCTTGAATTCTTTTAGGGTATGGTCCCCTATTCCGCAGAATGGTTCAGGATCTATAAAGGGTTCTGCTGCCCCTTGTCTTAGTAGCGCTGCTTCGTTATCTTCTATTCCGACATGGCCCATTATCCAATAGGGGGTTACTTTATTTCTTCTGCCAATTCATTAAGCTTGTGTGGGCATTCCCATAAGCGTCTAGTGCTTTAATGGCTGCTTGACTGTCTGACATTATTGCTACATATATATCGCAATTCCTGTAGTTTCTTTCAAGATTGATTTGAACGCATTTGTCTATGGCATATATTTCGGCCTGGAAGATGCTGGTGTTCTTGCCCATTCCCAGAGCACTCAGACTCTCCGGTCCATTGTCCTAGCGGACAGCAACCTTTCTTTGGTGCAATGATTGGAAAGCTTTGATGTTATTCGTGTTCCATTTTATACTCGGGCAGCTGTCGATTGCTGTTCCCCGCTGGGGCTTAAACTTGCATACATTAATTAGCAAACACACTATCCACTGCACCATTGCCACCCCTTGCTCTTGCCCATGGGTTCAGAGTACTTTGCGCTTGGCCCAAACCAGTTCCTTTCTTCTTCGTTAAATTTCCTAATGCTGTCGTCCCTAGGGATCGCTTACTTACTTACTTAGGTGGCGCTACAGTTCGGGGTGAACCTGGGCCTTAACCAACAAGCCTCTCCATTTAGCACGGATCGCTAGGAGAGGAAATTTTTTTTTTTTTTTTTTTTTTTTTATTAAGCAGCTCGGATTCTCTTGCTACGATCCACCTTTCCGATTCCCTCTTTAGCCCTCCTTAAGATCGTTCTTTTTGCGCAATCCTCAACCACAAGATACAAGGGAGTAAGTTCCATGAGTACCTCCATGGCTGCAGTCGGGCAAGTTCTCATAGCTCCAGTAATCCAGAGGCATGCCAGTCGTTGCACTTTATTGAGCGTCACCCTCGTTGTGACTAAGCTGGTTCGTTTTGCCAATGCTACGGCTCCATAGGTGATCATGGCTAGGTACATCTATCTTAGAATAATTGAACTGTATCCCAAAGATTTGTCTGCTAGGCTTCTGCATATCATAACATAAGAGCGCGTATAGCTTCCATAAATATCTCTTCTGTATGTTTTTTCCAGATGAGCCCTACATATTTATATCCTTTGACCAGAGTCAGTATCGTGCCTGGCAATGTGGTAGATTCCAGTCGCTCGAGTTTTCTTTTTCTCGTGGAAGGTACTATAGTTGTTTTAGCCGGGTTTATGTTTAGCCTAACCGAGTTGCACCATTCCTAAGGTACTTTTATCCTCCTTTGTGTGCTATCACACAGGCTAGGAAAAACTACTTCTGCAGACTGTATAACGGCGACGAAGGCCAACATCCCGCTGTAAGGCAGAATGAACAATTTAACGTAGACATTGATAGTCAAAATTTCCGTCCACCTGACAAAAGTGTGGATAGCAATATCCAAGCTAAAATCCAGCAAGGCTGCTGGATCTGGCGGCTTGCCGGTCGAACTTTACAAGGCAGCTGGTGATGAATTGGTAGTAAGCATGCACCAACTCATCTATAAGATTTTGTCAGACGATGCCTGATGAATCTCAGCATCGTTCGCCCGATCCACAAGAAAGGAGACCTCCTCAACTGCGCCAATTATAGAGGCATCAGTCACCTCAACATCGCATACAAGATTTTTTTTGAACTATTGTGATATTGTGTGAGCGCCTGAAACCGTTTATCAACAGCCTGATTAGTCCCTATCAGTGCGGTTTCAGCCCAGAAAATTCCACCATCGATCAAATTTTCACACTCCGACAGATCCTGGAGAAAACCCAAGAAGTCCAAATCGACACTCATCATCTCTTCATCGATTTCAATGCCGCCTATGACAGCATCTATAGAGAGGAGCCATGTCCAGTTTTGACATCCCTGCCAAACTTGTTCGTCTGTGGAGGTTGGTAATGGCCTCACCGAAACCTTTGATGCCAAAAAAGGTTTTAGACAAGGCGACGCGCTGTCATGTGACTTCTTTAATATTGTACTTGAACGGATTGTGCGGAACTCCCAAGCCAACGCCAGAGGGACAATCTATCAAAAATCCGTACAACTGCTTGCATACGCCGACGATATTGACATAATTGGAAGAACTCAGCGGACTGTCACCGATGCGTTTGCAAGCGTTGAAGCAGAAGCGGCCAAGAAGGGACAATCAACACCGACGAATGGGACAAAACGTCACAGTGGGCAGCTATATCTTCGAGGTAGTAAGGGACTTTGTGTACCTTGGCTCTGCTATTAATTCTGAAAACGACACCAGCGCAGAAATCAAGCGAAGAATAACTCTTGGCAATCGCTGTTTTTTTGGGCTCATAAAGCAATTCAACAGTAAAGCCCTATCTTGAACAACTAAGGAGACTCTGTATAAGACCCTGATTATCCCTGTCCTGCTTTACGGCGCTGAAACATGGACTTTATTAAAAGACGATGAAGATATCCTTGGTCGCTTCGAGAGAAAAATTCTTCGAAAGATATTCGGTACTATACGAGCTGTACAGCCACATCGACCTAGTCAAAAAACTGTGCATTAGACGTCTGAGATGGCTAGGACATGTAGAGCGAATGGACACCAACGCTCTGGCCCGCAGATTCTTCAAATCTAACCCGGAAGCCCGACGCAGTAGAGGACCTCCTCACCGTAGGTGGCGCCCACAAGTCCAAAGTGACCTCGACCAATTTAGACTGCGCTACTGGAGGCAATTAGCTAAAGACCGAGCTAAATGGAGAGGTCCAGGTTCACCCGAACTGTAGCGCCACCTAAGTAAGTAAGTAAGCTATTAATTTCGTAGGAATCAAATTCAATTTAATTTAAATGCTAAGAATTTAGATTCCAATAAATCTCAAGAAAATTCAGTAATTTTTCTTTAAAAAAAAAATCAACTGCAATTAAATGCCGGGCATATTTCATGCGTCAATAAAGTGGCATTAACTACGTTTCAAATACCAATCCGGCAATTAGATAATCCATTTAAACTTATAAACAAGTAATTCGTATTCATAGGATGAACTTATTATATTTGCGACCACAATAAAGCATCGTTTCCGAGTCAAGTTTTAATGCGGTTTTGTGGTGTTTGTGCGGCGGCCGGACCTATGGTCAGGGAGTTTCCCCTGTCACATTCAGAGATATACAATTTATTTTTGTTATAATTATCACGTGTCACTTAGAACTTCGTTGTACAATAATTTTCATGTTAATATAATTGACGGATAATAATCTAAATCGTTCGCAAGCTTGTTTTCTTCCCAACGCTTCGATGATATTTAGAAGTTTCTGTAAAACTTTACGATCCTATGAATCACAATGATTCATAGTCCCTGGGAGGGCAGACCGAGGGCTGTAATTTAATGACTTTGAATAACGATTATCTATCTACAAATCGAATGTATTTTTCCTTTCTGGAACTTGTTTCGAATTCGTTACACCAGTGTACTGCGAGGGCACGTAATCATAATTAAGGAAGTCAATTTTTTTTGACTCTGTAATCGGAGAAAACTGAATTAAAAATGTTGCACCGATTTATATATCGTTTACTGAGATTTTATTTAAATTTAAACTTATTTTGAACCTGTGAGAGGGATTTAAAAAACAAGTTACTGGAATACCGGTGTGTAAATGATGTTCGTTTTCTGAGTGATTTGTTTAAATTTCCGTGTTATGAAATAATTTCTCGGTCAACAAATTTACATATTTACCACGCAGCTTGTAGTCGGTACACATAACGAGAGTGGTGGCACGAACACAATGGGGTTGCTTTGTACAAGGGGGCTTGTTTGTTATTGTTTACACAAAGAAATAATGGTTCAGGAATTTTGAGTTAACCACATGAATTGTCGATTTGCACTGAAAATGACGTAGTTATGCAAATTGGGAAGTAAACACTTGGAAAAGAAGTAACCGGATTGAAAAGAAGTCTTTCATGACAAACTTGATTGAGTGGCGAAGTGGGACCTTGAAAGGGTATCAACCCTTTCACATGCTACTCAAGATGTCTAGGTGTTCTGTCTGATAGTGTTCCTTATTTGCATAATGATGTAATCAGACATTCTTGATTTCGGACAACAAGCCGAATATTTAGAGACAGTAGAGTTTGTATTCCGTAACGATAATCTTCGACGTATGTAGGTAAAGTTAGGTTGAAGTGACTGCCAGCTAAAACCAACATATTTAAGGCAATAATAGGTCGCTTGTGATAACTCATGGATCATGGAAAAAATCGTCCACACCTACTCGTTGAAGCAGATGGAGCCTCTAATATCGGCTTTTATCAAATCGCATAGATGATTATTATAGTAGACAGCCCCTAAGTGAAGTTTTCTTTTGTGGAAGAGAGCAGGGCAGGTAGTTGGTCGAGAAAAGTTTCCTTCTCTTGGTCCATACAGCTTCTACAGAAATAATTTGAATGGCCATCAATCCTGCGATGACACCTATTGTGGTTCTAATATGCAATCTTTCTTTCTTTCTTTCTTTCTTTCTTTCTTTATTTCATCTAACAGAGTATAATAATCTCTTACAGACTAAATAACAAAATGAAGAAGTATTTTGGATACAAAACAAACATTCATAAAATAAACTCATACAATTTTTCTACTTTAAATAAATAATAAAGGAAACTTAACAATAAAAAATTATCAGATATTAATCTTATTATCTTAGATTATTTTTAAATTTAAGTCTAGAACAATTTAGAAAAATATCTATTGATGCTAATATAGAGTTAACTTCAGTGATGCAACGAGCAATTGGCTCATTTTGACCGTAATTAGTCCAGTGTATACTTTCACGGAAATGGAACTGTGCGCGTAGCATTCGAGGAGGAGAATAAAAATCAAGCATAGATAGCAAGGTAGGACACTGAATTTGATAATGAATTAAGTCTCTGACCTGCATTTTTTATTTTTGTGAAGACTACGACTAAGTTGCCTTAACGAGTAGTTTACGCTTCTGTAGTGTTAATCGCGTTAGGTAGGTAGCTTTCCAGTGAAGGCACCTACTAATACCGTCGTTACATGCGGTTTTTCCTTACGGCGCTAGGTCGAAAGGTCTTGTTCTTTGTAGTCGGCGCTCAAGGTTTGTCACGTCCATAGTACGGATTATTTCATTATCGCAATGAACATGAAGACGGGTACGAAGTTTGCGAGCAAAGTTTGTTACTTCGTCCCTCACGGTAGCAATTCATAGATCTCTGTGAATATCACTATTTCTTATATACCAAGGAGCATTCACGATTGCTCTTAGTATTTTGTTTTGAAATGCTTGCAGTAGAGCCATTATGCTTGGTTTGGTACAACCTCAAAGTTGTATACCATATGTCCAAGACGGTTTTAGCACTTGCTATACAGAAGCAGTTTGTTGTATACGCTTAACTTCGAGTATCTTCCGAGTACCCAATACATTTCTCTAAATCTGATTCCGAGCTCTTCGCGCTTCTTTTTAACGTGTGGTTTCCACTTAAGTTTTGCGTCTAGGGTCATTCCTAAATATTTTGCCTCGTTTGCGTACGGTATTTGCACCGAGTTAATGGATATAGGTAAGTTGGTTATCTTTCTTAACGTAAAATTTACATGCGTTGATTTTGTCTCATTGAGGACTATTCGCCAGGTTTTTGTCCATTCGCATACTTTGTTCAAAGCTCTTTGGAGTTTTCCCGTTGATGATTCGACTGACTCATCCGTTACGAGGATAGCCGTGTCGTCTGCGAACGTTGCTACAACGGTCCCTTCATCTTGTGGTATATCTCTTGTGTAGAGCAAGAACAGGATAGGACGGAGAACACTTCCTTGTGGAACACCGGCGTAGATATCTTTGAAATCCGAATATTCACTCCCGTGTCTAACACGGAAAAGTCTGTTTTCAAGATAAGATTCCAATATTCTGTACAACTTTTCCGGTAAGATTACCCTTATCTTATACCTTAGTCCTTCGTGCCATACCTTGTCGAAGGCTTGCGATACGTCGAGAAAAGCGCTAGAGCATATTTTTTTTCCTTCTAGGGCTGTTTCAATTTCGTTCGTTATTCGATACACTTTATCGATTGTGGAGTGTTTGACCCGAAAGCCGAATTGATGATCCGGGATCAAGTGTCTTTCTTCAATTACTGGCTGCAATCGTTTCAGCAGAAGTTTCTCGAAGACCCTAGATATTATTGGCAGAAGTGAAATGGGTCTATATGATTTCTTGTCATTTGCACACTTCCCCGGTTTCGGAACCATAATAACTTCGGCGACTTTCCATTGCCTTGGAACATATAACAGTCTTAAAGAAGCATTTATAATGTAGAGCAACTTAACCAGCACTTTTTTCGGTAGCTCTTTCAAAATTTCATCAGTGATTAAATCATATCCCGGAGCCTTGTTATTTTTAAATTTTTTTATTGTCATTCGAAGTTCGGACAAGGATACGGTTTTTACTTTAAAGTTGTCGGGTGCCGTATTATCATTCGGATATTCGATCAACGGTTGTCCATCGAACGGCTTGAACGTTTCCTCTAAGTGATCGGCAAATAATTCTGCTTTCTCTTTGTCTTCTTTTGCCCATTCCCCGTTAGCTTTCCTAATTGGCGGCGAGTGCATTACAGGTTTCCTTATGGACTTCAAGGCTTTCCATAGAGAGTAGTTTGAATACTTATCAGCGGTCAGACCATCGAGGTAAGTAGAAGTCTCGTGATTTTTTAGGTCCTGCATCACTTTTTTAAGCTTGTTACAAAGATGGTTCAGATAAGCTTTATCCGGTGGCGCGCGGGGTTGTTGCCATCTCTAGCGCGCTCTCCTCTTTTCTCGTACGAGGTCTTCGATTTCAGGCTTGTATTTGACTTTATTGTTCCGTGCTTCTGTCTTTTGCAAAGGTGTGTTTTTCCACGCCGAGCTCTGAATGGCTTCGACGAGTTTGTCGATTTCTTCTTCTATTTCGAACGGTGTCTTTAACGGTACATTTAAAGCAACATTTTCCTTGCAGTTTCTTCTGAAAGCGTCCCAGTTGGTTTTGTTACTAGTTAACCTAGGCGGTCCTTCTTTTTTTTACCAGACTTCCACCTATTTTCAGAGTGACTGCCGAGTGATCTGAGCATAGATCATAGCATTCTTCGATTTCCGTCAAATTTTTAGTTAACCCTTTTGCGATAAAGAAGTCGGTGAGGTCAGGGATTTTATTTTTGTCAGTTGGCCAATAAGTTGGCTTTCCTGTCGAAAAAAAGTTCACCCCACGTTTCATGCTGGCTTTGTACAATAATCTGCCTTTTGTCGAATTGCATCTTGATCCCCAGAAAGTGTGTTTCGCGTTAAAGTCACCACCTAAGACAAATCTAGGTCCGAGCGAGTCAAAGAGACGAACGAGGTCGTCTTCTACTAGCTTATATTCCGGAGGGAAGTAACTAGATCCGATGTTGTAGTTTAAGTGGTTTATTTTTACGGAGACTGAGCTTATTTGCATAGAATCAAATTCTATTTCTATGTTTTCGGAGTGCTTAATACAGTCTTTGATGTAGAGAGAGGACCCGCCTCTCGCATTTTCCGAAGGATGATTCGCATGGTAATCGCTCTAACCTTTTATTTTGGGTCTAAGTCCCTTTTTTAAGTGCGTTTCCGATACCAAACATATATTTTTCCGTAGAAACACTTCTAACTCGTCAATTTTTGCAGAAGGCCGTTTGCGTTCCACGTTAGTATCTTAAGTAGCTGTTTCATATTCATGTTTTTTTGATTGTCTTGCGAGGTTTGAACTCGAGCTGACCAGCATAACGCAAAAATATTTACGACGACATTCTAAAGTATTTAAGTTAAATAACAATAATCTGATTTTATAGGAAGGCGTTTCGATTCGCCAATTTAGTTTGAAAAATAAAAATCTGGTAAAACTTCTCTGTACTCTTTCAATTCGATAGGAGTGCAAATTGTAAGAAGGATTCCAAATAATACTGCAATACTCCAAGTGGGGTCTAACTAAAGAAATGAAAAGAGTTTTCACTGTGTAGGGATCAGTAAAATCTCTCGAGTTACGTTTAAGGAAACCTAGCAGAGAATTAGCCTTACAGACAATATAGTCAATGTATTCAAAGTTAGGCGAGGATCAAGCAAAATACCCAGGTCCTTTTTTGAGGTCACTCTATCAAGTGGACTGTTTTTAATGTAATAACAATGCAAAATGGAAGTAAAAGGCCTAGAAAGTGTGAAGCATTGACACTTCGAAGCATTCAGGGGCAAATTGTTAACAACACACCATTCGTCCACTGCATTAATGTCTTCCTGCAAAAGATTACAATCGTTTTTAGTTTTAACTGCACGAAATATCTTTAGATCATCAGCAAACAAAAGACATTCAGAATGCTTGATGACGTCCGGAAGATCATTAATAAAAAGTAGGAATAACAACGGGCCAAGGTGGCTACCTTGTGGGACGCCCGAAGTTACATTAATAAGTTTAGACAGAGTGTCATTAATTTTCACAAATTGGATCCGATTACTCAAATAATACTCAATTCAATCAAGTAAATTTGAGTGCAAACCCAGACAGGAAAGTTTCCTTATTAATGTTTTGTGACTAACCCTATCGAATGCTTTTGCAAAATCAGTGAAAACCTCATCAGTTTGCAGGCCGATCTCGAAGTTTTTTATAACAAAATTGCAGAAAATCGACAAGTTTGTACATGTAGATCTGCCCTGAATAGTATTTAGTATTTAGTATTTAGTATTTTATTTATTTATATGCTGACACATTAAGATACAATATCTTATAAATTTGTGGAGCTTGGCAAAAAGAACACATTATTTCAATCAAAAAAATTCAATGAATTAATCCTAGTAAATTAAGGAAAAAAAGAAGAAGAGAAAAAGAAAAAAAAAAAAAAAAAAAAAAAAAAGCTATTAACAGAGGACATACAAATTGTGTTGGTTCAGAAAGGAGGGAAAACTAATCGGATGCAGAGAGGAATAATTGCAATCGCGTCCTAAATTCGGTGAGATTACTAGTTCTTCGTACAGTGGGTGGTAGAGAATTCCATAAGCGAGCGGCATTGACGAGAAATTGCCTTTCGGATGTCAAACACGAAAACCGGGGAAGGATGAGCTGTGAGAGTCTGTTTGATGCTGAAAACTGAAGCCTATTGTAAAGATAGGACGGGTGATGGCTCTGAAATTATATTAAATAATAGCAAAAGTGTTCGAGAATTTAAGAGGTTATCGAACGACATACCATAGATACTTTTAGAAAATCTCGAAACATGATCGTACCTCCTTAAACCGTAAATATAGCGCGCGATATTGTTATATGCCACATTAAGTTTTCTCTGGCTCACAGCATCGCTTTTGCAAAAGATTTCACATCCATAAGTAAGGACAGGTATAACTAATGTCTTAGCGAGCATTTTGCGTGTTTTTAGAGCAGTGAAATCTTTTGTGACCCAAAGCGAGCGAAGAGCACCATATACTTTGCCGACAATGGAATTAACGTGGTCCTTCCAGGTTAAATTTCTATTAAATATAATTCCCAAGTTTTTTGCATTGTCAACAAATTCTATGGGAGCATTATTTAGGTAGATTCGGGGGAAGTACGATAAGTTTACCGATTTCTTAGATATTACAATGACTTTAGATTTTTCAGGATTAAGGACTAAGCTATTGACTCGCGACCAGTTATAAATATTTTGTAGATCCTCGTTTATGGTCTGAGCACAATGTTCGATGAGTCCCAGAGGACAACTTTTATATAACTGAACATCATCGGCGTACATGTGTATAAGAGATTGGACAGCAATTTTAGGAATTTCATTGATGTATAAAGAGAAAAGAAGTGGCCCCAATATTGAGCCCTGTGGGACACCTTGCTTTAAGCTTAATAATGCT
The DNA here is from genome assembly GCA_945910035.1 of Brachypalpus laphriformis. Classification (NCBI taxonomy): domain Eukaryota; kingdom Metazoa; phylum Arthropoda; class Insecta; order Diptera; family Syrphidae; genus Brachypalpus; species Brachypalpus laphriformis. Next base: position 289,972,154 of record OX246754.1, read on the forward strand.
GATTTCTTATCTCCAATTACTACAGCTTGCTTTCTACCATGCTGTTGAACACTTCGGCAGATCCTGGAGAAAACCCAAGAATTCCAAATCGATACTCACCACCTCTTTATCGATTTCAAGGCCGCCTATGACAGCATCTATAGAGAAGAGCTTTATAGAGCCATGTCTAGTTTTGACATCCCTGCCAAACTTGTCCGCCTGTGCAGGCTGACGATGGAGAACGCTCGCTGCTCCATCAAGGTCGGTAATGACCTCACCGAGACTTTTGATGTCAAAAAAGGCTTTAGACAAGGTGACGCGCTGTCATGTGACTTCTTCAATATTGTACTTGAACGGATTGTGCGGAACTCACAAGCCAACACCGGAGGCACAATCTATTACAAGTCTGTACAACTGCTTGCATACGCCGACGATATAGACATTATCGGAAGATCTCAGCGGGCTGTCACCGGTGCTTTTGCAAGCATTGAGGCGGAAGCGGCCAAAATGGGTTTGGCGATAAACGAGGGCAAAACCAAGTATATGCTGTCAACTAGAAGGGAAAACCAACATCGACGAATTGGACAAAACGTCACCGTGGGCAGCTATAACTTCGAGGTAGTAAGGGACTTTGTCTACCTTGGCTCTGCTATAAATTCAGCAAACAAAATCAGCGCAGAAATCAATCGAAGAATAACTCTTGCCAATCGCTGTTTTTTTGGGCTTATAAGGCAATTCAACAGTAAAGCCCTCTCTCGAACAACTAAGGAGACTCTATATAAGACCTTGATCATCCCAGTCCTGCTTTACGGCGCTGAAACATGGACTTTATTAAAAGAGGATGAAGATATCCTTGGTCGCTTCGAGAGAAAAATTCTTCGTACGATTTTCGGTCCCGTTTGCGTTGACGGGTTTTGGTAGAGAAGATTCAATCACGAACTATACGAGCTGTACAGCGACATCGACCTAGTCAAAAAACTGCGTATTGGACGTCTGAGATGGCTAGGACATGTAGAGCGAATGGACACCAACGCTCCGGCCCGCAGAGTCTTCGAATCTAACCCCGAGGGACGACGCAGTAGAGGGAATTATCGCCATAGGTGGCGCGCACAAGTTCAAGGGGACCTCGACCAACTTGGAGTGCGCAACTGGAGGCAATTAGCTAAAGACCGAGCTAAATGGAGAGGCTTGTTGGTTGAGGCCCAGGTTCACCCCGAACTGTAGCGCCACCTAAGTAAGTAAGTAAGTTGAACAGAAGTAAAATTCTTTACTAAGGAAGAAATCTTGTTTGTATGTAACTTTTCAAACAGTTTCGGAATGGAAGGGATCTTGCAAATAGGACGGTAATTGCTAACGTTTTGTTTAGGACCGGATTTATGGATCGGCACAATGTGAGATATTTTCCAAATATCTAAGAAACTTCCAGACGCGATTGATTTTGAAAGGATAAGATGAAGTGGGAAAGATAAGAAGTTGCACAGTTCTTGAGTAAGATAGGAGAAATACCATCAGGACCTTCACTTTTTACACCCTTAAGGTCAACAAGAGCTTTTTCGATATCTAATCCATCAAAGTGCAAATCAGCAAGGTTTATCATAGATTCCAAATTCGAAGAAGAATCAACTCCATCATAATTACTATAAACTGAACTCAAATAGTCAGCAAAGTAATCACAAATCGCCTTAGTATCATTAGATGAAGAGTCATTAAAATACATAAGATTTGGTAACCCATTAGTATTTCTTTTGAAATTTATGAAGTTCCAGAAAAATCTGCTATTCGATTTTAATTTAATTTCACACGATAATATGTAACCTTTGTACAAAAATTTGTTTAGAACATCAAATTTCTTTTGGCAAAGAAGGTACCAAGATTTTAGTTCTATATTAGACCTGTCATTCCTTAAACGCTTGTAGGCCTTATTCTTTTTATTTTTTAAGATTCAAAAGCCTCCTATTAAACCAGATCGGGTGTCCATGCAAAATGTGTTTTTCTGACTGAAACAAAGCGACTAATAATAGAATTTAAAATAGAAAAGAATGTGTCATACATAGATTCCAAATCAAGTGATGATAATATATTATTCCATGAAACCGAATCCAAGTAATTGTTCATTGCATCAAAATCAGCTTTATTATAATCTCTACGAAATTTTTGGCTATTTGAAATTTTCTGATAATGAAAGATTGAGAAATCAACTATAAAGGCATTATGGAAAACAGAGTTATTGAGAATGTGAGAATCAGCTAATTCAATATTAACAACAAATTCTTTATCAGCAAACATAAGATCAAGAACATGATTATAACCTGGATTAGGTCATACTGAGAAAAAAAAGTCTATAAGTTCAATCTCTCTTTCACTAATAACATTATAGGGTATTAGATGACTATCAAATTTATTAAACTCCCATACAATATCCGTCAAGTTGAAATCACCGGTGAACACTACATGTTGAGATGGTCCTAGATTATCAAGTAGATTACGACAATTATCGAAGTGTAATTTAAAAAGCCCTAAAGGGGCTACCAGGAGGTAAGTAGCTAGCAATCAAAAAAAGATCAAAGTCTGATGAAAAGGAAATTTTCAAAATTAATTGATCAACATCAAAATTAGTAGAAGGTGTTATGTTATTTGAAAGCAGCTCGAGCTGTCTACAAGGAAAGCAACTACGAACTGCAATCAGTATTCGGCAATCACATTCTCCCACAGCACTTCGAAAGTGTACTGAACCCGGTTGCGTACAGTGAAAGCTTCCAATATGCTACACCTGGCTTCGCGAATGAAATTTTGGACAATGCGATAACACATGCTGAGGTTACAGAAGCACTGTGTAATCTGAAGGATGGCAAAGCAGCAGGCTCGGATGGGATCCCTTCGGAGTTTTACAAGTATGGCACCAATGAGCTTCACGGTAGACTACTAGCATTCAGGGTGGCTTTATTGCAACACACAAGGTCGTACAGTTTGTCACAGGTGGTAAGATGCTGCTTAAAGAGTGATTGAATACGCTCAAGCTCCGCCATTATGCGTTTCGACGGACCTCTGCACTCGTCAAGTAATCTTAACAGCGTTGACTTTGAAAATTTCCGGCACTGTGCGCAAAACCACTGGAGACCGTTTGGGATTGGATTTCGCAGATCATCTCCTGTTCTAGGTGATAACGCCACACATTTGGTATGGAATAATTTAAGGCAACCGTCACAGGATATGTAAATGTCGTGAGCACTATAAATTTGTCCTGTCGAGAGAAATCAATTTCTTAGATTCTCCTTCAGATTCCAGCTAAATATGTTTTGTCGCTAAACACGTTGTACCACTTGTCCACCTAAGATTTGTTCTCCCGAAAGCATTCAGCTTTTGTTTTAATTTGCATCGAGCGATTAATATACCTAAGGTACTTATACATTTTACATTTTCAATGGTCCGCTAAGCCTCCATGGGGGTCGGAGGGATTGGATGCTCAGGTTGGGCTCTCCATTCTTCTCGATCCTCCGCCATTGACACCAACTCATCAAGAGGAATCCCTAGACGGCTCCAAGAGAGATTTTGGACTTAATCCAAGCATCTATTTCTAGGCCTACCGAGAGGTCGCCTACGTCATGGAAGCCTGTCCGGGCGCATATGCACTTCGTGACCGAACCATCAAGACATAGATCGTTCCGTTCGGAGAAGTAGCTGCTCAACATTGAGCGCCTCTGGTACTATGGTGTTGCGCCCTCCATTCCTACTAGTTATTCCAGCAACATCGCGAGGAAACTCATTTCGGCAGCTTGTATCCGCGATCTTATTCTTTCGGTCAAATCAAACCCAAATTTCATGACCATAGGTGAGAGTTGGAACATACACCGAATTGAAATCCGATAGCTTAGCTTGAACACTAAGTTCGGCATTCTTTATAGCAGATTGACCAAGCTCTCGCAAAATTGATCCTGTCCGGCCCTTAAAGTGGGACGCGACATTCACGCCCGCCCTTTAAGTTGGGCGAGACCTTCTCGCCCGCCCTTAAAATGGGGTGAGACCTTCACGCCCACCCCTGAAAGTAAATAAGTACTCATGACTAATTACATTACATGACTAACATTATTCACGAATTAATGAGACCTATGAATTAGCATTAGGGACCAAAGAATATCAATCAGCTGTAACGGAATGAGAAAAATAATTGTTTAATGTCTACTAAGGACGAAGAACCAATAATCCACTATACCCCAGTTCTGATCCAAATCAATGAAGACTCCTTTGATTGCATGTTAATCATTAAATTTCAAGGAACAGGTCGATTCGAAGGTCTACTCGGTCAACAAAAAATCCGACTCTGGTCAATTAATTGATTTTCTCCGGCAACTTTTACCCCACACATATAATAAGTAGTGTACCATCCTCACATCTGCGAAATTGACGGTAGCTACCTCGTGCCCTAGGAGCAGCTTAAACCTTGAAATACAATATCTGCTCTACTTACCTATCAATAAGCATTAAGCGGGAATAAGAAGAAAATTTATTAAAGACGCCCAAGAACTCCAAGTAGTAGCATCAACTAGAGTTAGCTTGAAACAAAAGCTCTTGCCACTTATCGAAACGTACAAGGATAACACAAATAGATACGGGTATGTGGTTATAGAAAATAAAACTATAAGCACTAGCCATCTGCCAATAAAAGTGCGGATAAGTACAACAGCACAACTCTACTCATTCATTGGACCAGTGAAGAGAGTAGACACAATCACACACAGGACAAGGATATGAAATAAGATCCTGTCTTTCAGATGTCTTGCCCACAAAATCCTTTACTTTCTTTCTTGTTCAATCTCTTGCACAGTCGTTGGTTGCTCGGTTCGGTTTGGTTCGTGGAACCATAGGCCAAGGGATATTCATTGTCTGTGCAGTAAAAGGATGGCAGACACTTGAGAATCCTTTTGCGCTTCTGACATCTGAATGAGGGCTAAAGAAACGAACACCGAGAAATGAGAGACAAGAGAGCAGCACACAAAATTGTAAATGTGAATTGAGATGGAAATGATTACGTGGTGGTGGTGGTCTGAAGGAGGCGTTCGTCAAGACAAAGCATTTTCTTTTCCCTCTATGCTCGCTCGGTCTTGGAGCGCATTTATGTCAGGACAATCCTTAAGATGATTATATATCCTTTGATATCAACTGATCCTAAACGGTATTGGCCATGCTGATGATGATTGGAAATTTAGCTCGAAGCTATTCCACCGCCGCCCGCCGCTGCCGCACCCTCTTCCCCCTGTCTATGTCGATTATACCCAAATGGCCTCTCAACCTCCCGCTGGCATGCATTTATATTCAGGTTTGTCCCTCTCATCCAATTGGCCATTATCCTTCTGTTTGTGTGTGGAAAAAGCCAGGATTTTTCTATCCCCACCCCATCTAATCGAACTTGAGAGGACAGACGTGTGTATGTGTCGGAGGTCGGTCCTAGGAGCCAATTCCAATTTTCGGTGTGCAAAAGGATAAACAGAAAATGCGACCCACAATCGAAACGTAGTCCTCGGCGGCAGAGAGGATATCTCTTAAGGGCAAACAGAAAAACTATCTGCATATAGAATTGAAGTGTGTGTTCCTTTCGAGGAGGAGACAAAAAAAAAGGACTTAGCCACCACCACACGATGAATTTATTCAATTCAATAAATTTCCATTCTTTGGTTGGTTTTCCATTTTTTATCCTTGCCCAAGGATCTGCAAGAAAAGAATTGAAATCGAAATGGTTCTAGTGCTGATGGTGGTTGGTGGCAGACGAAGAAGAATCCTAGATCCTGAAGGAAAATCAATTAAGAAACAAACGAACCGTCGTCGACAGGGGTCAATTCCACTACTACGTGGTATAGTGTGGACTAGTTAGATCCTTTGCGATAGTTAGTCCTGCCCGGCGGTGCTGGTGCTGCCAGCAAACTAAGTGGTATGCGAAGCATAGTATATCTGCTGCTGTTTTATAGTTTAATAAATTCGACGATGCTCTTGTTGTTGTCCTGGCTGACTGAAGTCGTCCGCCATTATGTATCGGTTCAGGGCGTTTGCTTCTTCCTTTCCGAATCAATATTTCTTTTTCCATTAATTTTAGAACAAAAAAAAGAAAAAAAAAACAGCGGATGCGAAGCAAAACCGTGGGGATAAATGTGAATATATGCACATTTGTTTGGCTTTAGTCCTCTTTTAAATCTTTGAGTCCTTTCCGAGCAGAGGTGGATGGATGTAAGAGCGGAAATACATGTATGTACATCGAGGAAGAAAAATACATTTCCATTTTAGATCAGACGTTTTATTTGTCTGGCATTTGTGTTTGCACAGGATGAGCATTCACATGTTGCAAATTCATTTTGTGTCGGAAGGGGGTGTAGTTGGGACTACGACTCTCGCTGAGTTTGAATGATGATTGAATTTTAAATTGACGAAACTGACGAAGTATACACATACAAGTATAAGCGAAAGGATGAACATGTTGTTCACGAAATAAGGTCTTGCTTTATTATATTTGAATTTCATTTTAACTGAACGAAGAAAGAATAATCCTTATTTGATTGTCCTGAAAATTAAATCAAATATACGAAGTGGGGCATATTAAGGTCTGAACTACAATTCCTACAATTCAACGAGTAGTCTGGACTATTTGGTTTGGTTAAATCTTTTCCATCGGGACTATGGTGTCCTTGGTTGTTGTAGTTACGATGATTGTTGAACCCATTGATCTTGTTACAACCAAGTTAATGTACACATTTTTGAAGGCTTAAAGCTTATTTTTAACAATTTATCCAAAACCTACTTAGAAAAAAAAATTATGAATGTTAAAAGTAAAAACTGCATCAGAACTATAATCCTTTGATTCTTTCTAATGAAATATCTTTTTTCTTGTATCTTTCCAGGTAAGTTGATGATATAAACATCTGAAACGTTGTCAGGTATAAATAATAGTAAAGCTGGCTTCAATTATGGTAGGTAATTAATTGCATACATACCTAGCTTCTTGCAACCACTCGTGTTGTGTGCGTTATACATTGAGTTACAAAAAAAGTGGCGCACCTTAAAATATTGCAATAACTTCAAATAAATTTGAAAGCAGTAATTCCCCGAGGCATACCTTGGATAAAATTTGTTACGATAGTGTCGTCCAAATTGTCGCATTCCTCGATCAGAGCAGATCTCAGGCCGCTGAGTGTCTCTGGAAGGGTAGGTCGCATCCTAATCTTTTCCCCAAGAGGTCCCAAACGTGTTCAATGGGATTCATGTCCGGGCTCATCGCAGGCCAAGCCATCACGTCGAGTTCCATTTTTTGAAAGTAATCGGTATCGCACGCGACGTGTGGTCTATGCATCAACAAGAAGTTTTCTCCAATAAATGGTGCGAACGGAACCATATGGTATATTCCGCCAGGATGTTGTCGATGCAATAGGTAGAGTTCATCGATCCTTCCACAATGCTCTGCTCGGTTTTTCCGCGCATGGAATTTCTGCCCACCCCTCCACAGAAATTTTCCCGCTGGGCAACTGTTGCTGAACATGTCTCTCACCTGATCGTCTCTACACTCTGCTACGTCCATTTGCTGAGCGCAGACAAAACCTGCACTCATCAGTGAAAAGGACTCTACCCCAGTCGGTATCCGTCCAATCCTGGTGAAGGCGAGCAAATTTAATTCGACGTCACTTATGCTGTACCGTGAGTCGCGGTACACGAGCAGGTCTTCTTGCTTTCAGGCCATCGCCGCTTCACCGTTTGAGCATTCACAGCTGTCCCTCTAACGGTTCGATGTCTGTGAGAGAGCTCAACCGCTGTTTGATGACAATTCCGAAGGCTTTCAAGCGCCAGATATCGGTCATCCCTTGCATAAGTTACTCTGGGACGACCTGAGCCTTAACGCTGAGTGTAGGAGTTGGTTTCGCTGTACCTTTTAATGGCTCTTCTTAACGTCGTCTCTGGTTTTCTAATCGTCTGTTTGCCCCAGAAAATATCGACAAGCCTCCCGATTTTGAATCACTTCGTTACTGAGGCAAACCAAATGCTGATGTCATTGCATTTGTGTGATTCAGGAGTTTATTAGACATGGGCTAAGTCATGAATTTGCATTCGCAGCTATAACTGTGAATGCGATTTCTTATTCACTGTGAATATAAACTGCTAATGCGAATTCGTAATGAAGTCATTTAGGTACACCTGTCCGGCTATTTTGTCTGAGTCAGACAAAATTAAATTTTCTTCCATAGACGAATTTTCGTATTATGCTGCAAGGGCCCAAATCATTTTGCAACTCCTAAATTCCCTCTTATGTACATATTTATGCGCACGGTTGTATGTACATACATACATACATGATAAAAAAAAACTTACTCGCACATATGGCTCCGATGAACTTGCTGAAACTAAAGACACACTAGGATGCTTAATTTCAATGCGCTTCTTATTCGTTGTACTGGTACCGGAGCTCCCGCTAGGAAATCGCATTACCAACGCAATAGCAACAATAGCAGCTTAGCAAGTATAACCCCTATGGTGCTATATACCGACCAACCACACTTTCAAGCCAGCAGTGACTGCAATAGCAGCAATAGCAACTTAGCAAGTACAACTCCTGTCCCTGTGCTTCAATATACCAACCAACCAAACTTACAAACCAGCTGCGACTGCAATAGCAGCAATAGCAACATGGCAAGTATAACCCCTGTGCTGCTATATACCAACAAACTAATAGCAGCAATAGCACCAATAGGAACTTAGCAAGTATAACCCCTGTGCTACAAACCAACTGCGAATACGATAGCAGCAAGAGCAACGCAAGTATAACCTGTGCTGCTATATGGTATACCAACCAACCAAACTTTCAAACCAGCTGCGAATGCGATATGCAACCTTATGCGTTGGTTTGTTGCTTGTTGGCGTATCATAAAACGCTTCACACAAACAATGGCACATGTTCGAAAAGAAAATTGGATGAGACGTTCAGCAGATAACGTGGGTAGTTAACTTTTATAATTTTATTATACCTCTCTTCACATTTTTCGCATGAGACAGACACACATTTGTGTGTAGTGCATGAAAAATGAAATTGTGACTCGTGAATAGAAGCCAGACAAATTATTATTAGCAATAGCAGTGAATGATTAGCAGGTTGGGATTTTTTGCTCATCTCTAAGAGTTTATAGGCCTGCCTTTTTTTTACGATGTCTTTGGAACATTCATTGATATTGCCGTTTTGAACAGGGTCCAAATGCGCTTTTCTTTGAACATTGAAATACAAGCTGAACCGGTCGCGCTATATTTGTCGTGCGATGGTTTCTTTACCGTGAAGACTTTCAAGGATCTTCAAACTTCTTATTCGATCAAGCTTTGTCACTCCTGCTGTCATCCGAAGCATCTTCATTTCAGCTGTTGTTAATTTACTCTCGTACGCTTTGTACATTGTCCCAACGTTCTGAACCGCATCTGAGCGCTGGACGCATAACTGTGGCGTAGACCCTTCCTTTCAGCTTAGGAGAAACTTTTCGGTCACAGAAGATAGCAGAGTTTTGCCGCCACTTCGTCCACCCGACACTTAGGTTAGGTTAGGTATGTGGGCTGGCAGGGAGCGACGCTCTCTGCCACACTCAGGTCAGCGTTGACCCATTGTGGTACCCATGGGGGAAAAAGTAATCCCTTACCCAATGAAACTAAAAACTATTCAGTCACTTACTTCATTTCAATATCTTTTCCGTTGAAATGCCGGAGAGTTCCTCGAGATCCTGGAAGAAAAATTTACCAAGGAACTTTTTCCTGGAGTGTTGAGGACTCGGGCAGTGGCACAGGAAGTGGGTTGTGTCCTCAAAAACTTCCTCGTCACCACAGCCTCTGCAGAGTTCCTCCTCCGTCAGGCGTAGTTTCTTCAAGTGGTACCGCAGAGTGTGTGTCCCGTGATGATGCCCACGAGGGTGGAAAGGGATTTCCTATCTTTGCGGATGATTCTCTCGGTCTTTGCTTTGTCGAAAGATGGCCATAGCTTCCTAGTGATGGCGCAAGTTTCCATGGAGTTCCATCTTGTGTTCGCCTCCTCAGTGGTTTTATTCCCTGCAGCGAGCTTGAGTGTGCAAAGCGCGATACACACAGGGGGGTCAACTTATTCTGTTGGGCTGCTGAGCCGATTCTCGCCAGCTCGTCGGCTTTCTCATTGCCTGGGATACCCTCGTGTCCAGGGACCCAACAGAGCGATACCTTGTGCTGTGTTCCAAGAACCCTGAGCTCTTCTCGACAACACTTCACAAGCTTCGATTTAATTTCTATGGCAGTAATCGCTTTTATAGCTGCCTGGCTGTCGATAAAGATGGTGATACCTTCTGGCGGTATTGCCCTTATCGCAGACTCACGGGCGGCTGTTGCCACCTCTGCTAAGACATCTGCTTGGAAAACACTGCTGAGGTCTACACCCTACAATTACGCGATGATTGATGTCGTCATCACAGGTTGCTTCGCTATTGATCATAGATTCTAGATATTTGAACTTTTCGCACTTGGGAAGCACGGATCCGTTCAAATAAGTGTCTGGAATAGGCTCGGAGTAATGCGATACCCATTTCCGTCTAAAACGTCCACCCATACGTCAAGTGCTCGTCGCATGGACCTAGGATCCTCACTTGGGATGGCTCCAACGTCAGCAAAGAATAACTGATGTACTTTGGGATCCATCACTCTAAATTCAAGGAGATAGTCAAGGAGTGCAATAGAAGAGCCATGACCCAAAGAAGCCATCTTAACCCCGTACTGTTATTTGTTGTGTTATTTATAAAGAATTTTCCAACTAAAACTATCGAAATGTTTCATTGGTACAATAATCGGAATCAGTTCGTGGTTTGGAAGTTCATTGCATGCAGATGGAGCAAACAGAAATTTGCATTTCTCATTGATAAATGTTGTAGATATCAATTTTCTCTATAAGTTAACATAATAAATAAGCACTGAACTTCATGCAAGCACAGAAAATACAAAAGAGTTTTATAATTTATATGTTATGCAAGAAATTATTATAACTTTAGTATTCAACGTGCGGAATAAATAAATAAATAAATAACCATTTCACTATTCGGGGATGTCGTTATTGGCTTAAAAGAACATACGTTTCGTTTCAGTGGTACAGTATCTTTTCTTTACGTTTTGTCCTATTAATAAAATTTAAAAATGTATATCCTTACGGCAAATACATGTATGTTTCATTAAAACCTCTAGTGCTTATAAAAATCATTGACATCGTATCTGAAATTCTCCATCAGTGCTTTTAAAATTTTGTAGTTACCTCTCGTTAAATTTACAACAGGAGTTGTGTCATGTACATGGTTGTTAACAATTTTGTGAGGGACAGTATTTCAGTACTTACCCACAAGTTTCAACGAGGTTTTTTTTTTTCGTTTATGAGTGCAAAACATTCGAATACAAGCACACGGTGCTTCGAGTGCTTTTATTATAAAATTAATTCTCCCAAACGACAAAGATCGTAGAGCAATAATAAATTAATAAAAAAATGACATTTAACTTTCCTGCGGACTGTTATTTAATGTTGCACTTAAAAGGCCTTAAAAAAATTGTTGCTCTCTATGAAGGAAGGAAAAGCGATGGGCCAGGATAACTGCTGGTATACTGTCGGTGCATTTTAAAGTTATAGGCATAAATTTGTAAAAGAAAATTCTTTTTTTTTTATTTAAATATTCTTAAATTTAAGGTATTTTTATTGGAAAGAAGCTAGCCAGCTGCCTCCAGTTGCGTACGCCAAGTTGGTTGAGGTCGTCCTCTACAGCGTCGTCCATCCGGGGTGGATTCGAAGACTTTCTTGGCTGGAACGTTGCGCTCCATCCGCTCTATATGACCCAGCCATCTAAGTCGCTGGATGTGAACTCTTCTGGCTAAGTCGATGTCATTGCATAGGCCCTATAGTTCGCCATTGTACCTTTTCCTCCACTCGCCTCACAGTGGGACGTTTATGCAATCTAGCTGATCAAAATTAATTAAAGATTTATAGTAATTTTTGATGTCAGCAACAGTATATTTTTCTGTTGGGAAATTTCATTATAACAAATTTTTCAAACAAAAATAAATCCAACTCAAAGTAAAACAAAAATATGGAGCTATGCTGATTCTGAACTGTCATCGAATTCATCCTCATAATCGCTTTCAATTTCACCTGCATTATCAGGGGTAATTAAAAGTTCCAAAACATCTTCTTTAGAATCTAAATAACTCTTCGATTGAGGCAAATTTCGATAAGTGGAAATTAGCGGATCTGAACTAGCCAATAAATTGTGCACAATGTCCACATTTGTATTGGTTCTTGAAGATTTCCTTGAGCAAATCTCACGCTTTTTCTGATATTCTTTATGCCTTATTTCTTGAACATCTTCAGACATGTCCAATTGGATTGTGAACATGTTTAATTATAAGCGATCCGAGCTTGTGAACGGTCACCGGCATTGGATACCAATTATACAGGCCCACAAATAGTTCTGCAGTTTTCGAAACGAGGACTTCAAAAGCGGGTACGTTTATATCTATTCCAGAGGCGAATGCTTGCAAAATTACACACCTTCACCTTGCTTGGAGGTATCAGGTAGGTAGGTAGGTAGGACTGTTTGTATCAGCAAACCATGCCGACACTTAATTAGCGCAGAAGCGCCGTTTTATTACCACAACTCAAGTGACCCAAACGGATGTAACAAGTACGTTAACTACTAGTGAAAAGAAGAAGAAAAATGGGGTAAGGATTATTCAAATCCACCCCGTTACATTGAGGAAGCTGATAATATCCCCAATGCTAATCTCCGCTAGCTCTATAAGGATGTCGAAAAAGAGTTTACCTAAGGTGCGCTGTCTGGCCTTGCTTAAAGCCGGACACTTGCAGAGGAAGTGTTAGATTGTTTCTATTTCATCAGCAGTATTGCAGCTGCGACAGTGTGCATTAAATGCAATGCCTATTCTGGCCGCATGAACCCCGATGGGCCAGTGGCCAGTACTAACTGCCAGAATTCTTGCGATATCTGTACGGTTTCTGTTTAGTAGATCTTGCGTCCTTTTCCGGGAGTATTTGGACTACATCTGCCTGGAGATGACACAGTTCCACACCTCCTGCCATCTACTAACCGCCTTTAGCAGATAGTGCGCGAAGATGCCTCTCTTAAGGACCACCAACGGGACGTTCACCTCCTTTGCTAGGGAAGCATCAGATCCTTGCCGCGCGAGTTCATCAGCCCGCTCATTCCCCTCAATGTTGCTGTGACCCGGAACCCAAAGGAGACAGATCCTTAGCCGGTGACCAAGCGAGGCGAGTTCTTTTTTGCACTGTTCTACTAGCCTTGAGGATGTAGTGGCAGATACTATAGCCTTGATAGCCGCCTGGCTGTCAATGAGGATGGCAATGGTATTTAGGGGTGTAGAGGTTTGCTTAAATATGCGGCAGGCCTCACGTACAGCAAAAACTTCCGCCTGGAAAACACTGCACGAATCAGGAAGCCGGTACGACCTGGAAATATTGAGGGAATCAGAGAATATCCCCGGCCCTACCCCGCAGTCCATTTTTGAACCGTCAGTGAAAGTTGTTGATTCGAACTCATTTATGAGTACGCCAGTTTTCCATTCCGCCCTGGTTGGGAATCTGACCGTGACGTCATTTCTAAAGTTCACCGTAGGAGTTATGTAGTCGGTCGGATTAGCTACCAGATCCTGCGGTAGCAAATTCAGGTGCAGAATAACGTTCAAGGCATCGGTTGGACATGTCCTCATGGCACCCGTTGCGCCTATAGCCGCAGTTCTTTGTACCCTGTTGATAAGTTTGATGTTATAAGCTTTCCTTCGCGCAGGCCACCAGGCTAGCGATCCATAGGAAAGAATGGGACGCACCACGGCAGTGTACATCCATAATACCATCTTCGGGCACACAGGCCTTCTTTACCCGTTGCTCAATATTAAGCTTCCAGCTTAGTTTTGGATCAAGTACCATACCTAGGTACTTGGCACCGGAGGATAGGGAGAGTAGATGATTTTTTAGCCGTGGAAGCGTAAACGTCGGTATTTTGGTTTTAGTGGTAAAGAGCATCAGTTCAGTTTTCCTTGGGTTGACGCTGAGTCCACATCCAGTGGCCCATGAGCTAATCTTGCCCAAGGCACCGTCCATAATCTCACTGATTACGGATGGAAACATCCCCGATACCAGTATTACCACGTCATCCGCATACGCGACAACCTTAACTCCATCCCTATCAAGTCTTCACAAAATTTTATTGATGACCATAACATTGAGGAGTTCCTCTAACAACAGATATGGAGTAGCTGCTGTTGCCGAGATTTGATTGAATGATTCTGGTTTTTAGCATTGTCAATATCCATTTGCTAATAAACTCTTCCACACCCAGTTGGATCAGAGCTTCCTGAATCGATTCCGTACTGACGTTATTGAAGGCACCTTCAATGTCTAAGAAAGTAGCAAGGGTATATTGTTTGAAATGGATTGTCTTTTCTATCGTTCGCACAACTTCGTGGAGCGCCGTCTGTCGATCGCTCTTTAGTGTACGCATGCTGAGAATTGTATAGAAGGGAGATATATAGGGTATTTCGGATATGTACTTACATCTAAGATGCGTTCCAATGTCTTTAAAAGAAAAGAGGATAAGCTAATGGGTCTGAAATCCTTTGCGGATCCATGACCCCGCTTCCCAGCTTTCGGGATAAACACAAGACGAACACGTCTCCATGCCGTCAAGGCCGGCCGATTTAGGAGGTATCAAGTAGAAGTCCAGTCTCACATCTAAATCTGTCTTTAATAATTTATTTATTTTTTTTAGTCCTTTACACTTTCTCTTTTAGAAGTCCGTACCTGCGATTTCTTGAAGTCCAATATGTAGGCTATATGGAGCAAGCATACCATAAACGGTATATACATATGCATGCAGGGAAGACAATCTTGTTTGCATGCTTGTTGTTTGGGTTTATTAAGGTTATTCATGTCTTTAGGAGTTAGTCCGCATATGAAGCATTTTTTAGTTTAGAAATTCGATGCTAAGGCTTCTTCCTTTTATTCTTTTATCAGCGAGGCTATGATCCGAAAACAAGGGATCACAGCCCTCCCACTTCACTGCATTTCTACTGATCCGCCTGTGGGGTTCGCCTATTTGACCTCAGAAAATATCGGCAGGCCTGCCGATTTTGGATCACTCGGTTACTGAGGCCAATGAAATGCCGATGTCGTCGCATTTGTCTGATCCAGGCGTTTATAGGCCTGCCTTTCCTACATCGCGATGTCTTTGGAACGTGCATAGATATTGCCTTTTTAACAGGGTTCAAATGATCTCTTCTTTGAACGTGGCAATACCAGCTGAGCCGGTCGCGCTCTAATTCGTGTACGATGGTTTCCTTGATGTGAAAGCTTCCACCGATCTTCGAACTTCTTATCCGATCAAGCTTTGTCACTCCTGCTGTCATGCGAAGCATCTTCATCTCAGCTGCCGTTAATTTACTCTCATACTTTTGTACATCGTCCAACATTGTGAACCGTATGTGAGCGCTGGACGTACAACTGCGGTGTAGAGCCTTCCTTTCAACTTAGGGGGCATTTTTCTGTCACAGGAGATAGCGGAATTTTCTCGCCACTTCATCCACCCTACGCTTACACGATGATTGATATCGTCATCACAAGTTGCTTTGCTATTGATCATAGATCCCAGATATTTGAACTTTTCGCACTTGGGAAGCACTGTTCCATTCAAATAAATGTCTGGAATAGGCCTGAGTGGATCAGAGAACGGGCAGCACAAGTACTCTGTCTTTTTTGAACTAATGCGATACCCATTTCCCTCCAAAACGTCCACCCACACATCAAGTGCTCGTTGCAGGGATGAAGGATCCTCACTTATGATGACTCCATCGTCAGCAAAGAATAACTGATGTACCTTGGGGTCCATCATTTTACCTTCAAGCAGATAATCAAGGACTGTAATAAAGAGCAAAGGACTTAAAACGCTTCCCTGGTGCACCCCGACTTTGATTGGGAACTCTTCGGTTACTCCAGCGGGACATCTTACTCTTGTCTTTGCTCTTTCGTACATGTCCATGATCATCTGTACATAGGTTTCTGGAACCCCTCGATGTCTTAGCGCCACCCATATCAGATCTCGTGGTTGTCTGTCGAATGCCTTTTCAAAGTCAACCAATACAATATGCAAATCCCTTAAGGAATCACGATGTTTTTCCATTATGATCCTTATACTTTGGATTGCATCTGTGGTTGATTTACCCGAGACAAACCCGCACTGATCATCAGATAGCCGTATTATTTTTCGCAGTCGGCCACCTAATACCCGCTCAACGATCTTCATGGTGTGTGACATCAGCTTGATCGAACGGTAGTTATCACAGTTTCGCGTATCACCCTTCCCTTTGTATACAGGGAGGAGGTAACCTTCCCTCCATTGATTCGGCATTGGATCACCTCTCACGAATTTGGAGATAAGAATTCTGAGCCATCTGAACCCGATGTCTCCCATCTTTTTCCAGAACTCAGAGGGTATTTCGTCTGGCCCAACCGCTTTTCGTTTTTTGGAGTATTTGACCGCCTCACTAACTTCTTCGACTGTAATGTCGGCTATTTCTTCACAGTTAGGGGTGGCTCTTGGAAAGTATAGCCGGGGAAACTGTTCATTTAAAAGCTCTTCACAATACTGTCGCCACCTCTGCAGAATTTTGTCGTCATCCACAAGAAGCTGGCCATGAGCATTGCTAATGAACTTTGGCGAACGAATCTCCTGAGCATTCTTCCTTCTTTGGGCGGCTATTTTGAAGATAGTGGCGCTCTTGTTCATATTGTGTCTTCGCAGCTCCTGGATAGCCTGGTTTGCATCAGCAACCGGTGAAAATATTTTCTCCAGCTCCCGATACAGGCCCTCCGTACTCTCTGCTTGAAGCTGGGCGCACTTCTTCTTCACTTTTTTCTTGCAGCATCTGTATTCCATTTCGAGGCGAGCTTTTTCGTCATTATTATTAGAGGGGAACTTTGACCAAGCTTTGAAAGCCGCTTTCTTCTCATTTATCAGCATCTTAGCTTCATCACTCCACCACCATGTTTCTTTGGCGTGTTGATGGTGGCCTTTTGAAGCTCCTAGCAGTGATTTGGCCTTCTTTAAGCAAGTTCGCTGTAGGGAATCCGACATATTTTGTGCTCTGCACTCTTCATCCTCAGCTCCGTTGATGGTGTGAGAGAGGTAATTCTTCATTACGAAAACAAAAGCCTCGCCTTTTTCTTTGTCCAGATTGTACCACTTGATTTTCTCAGAGACCCTTGTTTGTTTGCTTTTCTTGGGTGTTTTCATAAAAATTTCTGTTAGTAGGAGACGGTGTTGCTGAGCGATTGCCTCTCCCAGGATCACTTTGCAATCTTTTACCCGAGGCTTCATGAAACTGCCTACCAAATGGTAGTCAATCTGAGTTTCATCTCCACCACTGCTGTAAGTGATCAGGTGTCGGCTTTGTTTGATGAACATGGTATTTAACACGATAAGACCGTGTGATTTGCACATGCTTAGGATGTCTTCACCAGGAAGGTTCCTGGTGCCATATCCTAGTCCTCCATGGCAGTCTTGATAGTCTTCGTTTGATTTCCCGACATGTCCATTCAAATCTCCTCCAACAAACAGAAATTCTTCCTTTGGGATGTTCTTAAGGAGATTGTGGAAATCTAGCCAAAATGCATCTTTATCTCTCTGATTGTACCCATCGTGGGGAGCATATGCACTGACAATATTCCACACCTCTCCTTGTATTACTAGTTTGAGAGACATCAAACGGTCGCTGGACTTCGAAATGCTCAAGACGTTTCCAAGTAGCTCTGCCGCAAGGATGATACCGATTCCGTTCATAGACTTTTCCGTTCCGTAGTAGAACATCTTGTAATATTTTGTCCTAACGTCCAAGAAACGCGCCCGATTCCCGGTGTTTTTCCATTTCGTCTCTTGGACACACAAGATGTCCACGCGCCTTCTATTCATCATCTCTTCCAGCTCGTAACTTCGACCGGTCATGCTTCCAACGTTCCAACTCGCGACCCTCAAATTGCGTCCAAACTGTTTCATTATTTTGCTAGCCCCCGGAATCCGTATAGCTCTGACCCGAACATTTCTGCTCGGTCCAGGATCAGTACCATGCACAGCAGTGGTAGTGCCTTTCCTTTTTTCAAGTATTACCATAATGATACAGTTTTGCAATACAATTTTTTGCACCATATTGCGATGGTGTTTGTTGTTTGACACGTGCATGCTCCTGTTTTAGTATTGTTTGATCTTTCTTTTATGACACCGGTGATCTCCAGTCGTGTCAACCCACGGACTCGCATGCACACTTGTGGGAGGGTTTTTAAGGTAGTATATGTGTCGCTAGGCTCACTTGGGTGTTATATTGCCTAGATCTGATTTGTCCCCTTAGTCGCCTTTTACGACAAGCGCTGGTTGTTGGGGGGGGCGCTGCAGTGATATTCTTAACCCGTCCCTGCACGGGAAAAATTCGATGCTAAGGCATTGCACATTTTACTATCCACCATTGTTAGTTAGGACCACCAAGGGTAAAATCTTTTTTAGGGCGACCACAAATTTTCAAACTAGTACTAGGAATACATAGGCATGCACTACAATCTATTATTGTTACTTCTCCGTTCAATCAGTCGCCATGTTTTGAAGTGAATAATTTCAATCTTCTGTTACACTGAGTCCGGTAAGGCTTCAGCATCACTATAAATATAATTAAGCAGCCCAATTTTTTCTTTGTCTCTACTTCTGTTGGCTCCAAAATGTTATATTTCTCCTTAACATATTCAAGACGAATATTTCTTCCAATAGCAAAACTGGGGAGGGATTAGCTGCTCCCCCGCAGCCACTGGAAGAATTGACTCCGTTTAACAATATTTTTTCTTTTTGAAAACAATAAAATATTTATTTTTCTTTTAATCGCAGATAATCGCAGATGAAAATAGTTCTGACTGAAACTCCAATGATAGTGGAGTGCAGTAATATGCATCTTATGTAGTTACTCTTAGTTTATAAAAAACTGGAGCGTTTGGAAATTGAACCCAACGTGAATTTGATGATTTCAATTTCCTCAGACTTCGCAAGGCTTGATTTCCGTAAATGCGAATACAAACCTGTTTTCAAAGAATCCATATTTTGACCACTGGTAAAATTTTAGAAAACAAATAAAACCACTTGTTTATTGAGTGCTAATTAAACAGAAACTGCCTCATGTTAAGAGGTGTTATAATCTCTTTTTCATCAACTGTTTATTCGTTTGATGGAATCTTTGCTTGCTCTACAAAATTTGCCGACGATCATGTCCTGTCTTTCGAAGATCAGTGAGTTCATAGATCACAATTAGAAGTAGTTAAAATTTAAATCAAGAGGTATCATTTTTTGAATTATGATCAGCTAGATTGTTCTAAACGACGTACTGTGCGCCGGCCGTCTATGTAGACGTTACCAAAGAAGAAGAATTTTTCTCAAAGCAACCATCCTATTTTCACGAAGTCCATGCTTCTGCACCGTACAGCAGGACTGGGATAATTAGTGCCTTATACAGAGTTACCTTAGTAGTTCGAGATAGAGCTTTGCTACTCAATTGCCTTCTTAGCCCATAGAAAGAGCGATTGGCAAGTGTAATTCTTCGTTTAATCTTCCCACAGGTGTCATTTGCAGAGCTCACCATAGAGCCTAAATAGGAAAATTCCTTTACTGCCTCAAAATTATGTTTGTCTATTGTGGCGTTCTGTTCAAGATGGCGATATTGGGTGTTCTTCTTTGTAGACAGCATATGCTGGGTGGGGCAGAAAGAATTCCCCGATTTAAAGAGAACGTAGATAAGTTAGGGTGGGGATAGCAAAGCGCGGGAGGTGGCGATAGACAACGACAATCGTGCGGTTTTCAGTTGTCATAATAGTTTGGACGGAAGTACACCGTGCGTTTGTTATCGAAGAATTCATTAAAATTGGCGGGTCGCCGACTGCGACGCAGCGTGCTTTTCGCATACACTTCCGATCGATATTGGGCAATGCTGGAGAATTTCCTTCGGCCTAAATTGCGTGGTCTATTCGATCAACATGGACAAGAACATGTGTGCTTCCAACAAGATGGTGCAACAGCTCACACATCTCGCCAGTCACTAGTGATTCTTAGAGAAAGGCTTCCTGCGCGTATTGTCTCATTACGTGGTCATATCGGGTGGCCATCGCGTTTGCCTGATTTGACGCCTTGCGATTTCTTTCTCTGGGGATATCTTAAAGCCCAGGTGTAGAAACATCGTCCGCAAACTTTGGAAGCTCTAAAGAATGCAATAACACAGGAAGTCGCTAACATTCCGTCTGAAATGACTCGCTGCGTAATGGAAAACTTCCGAGAGAGGGTTACTCAGTGTATCGATAATGGAGGCCGCCACTTGAGTGACTTTTTAAAACATTAATTCAAAAACTGCATTATGTGTATTATTCAGAAATAAGGTTATCTCTTTGACATCTTGTTTGTTTTTTATTATATTAGCATCCCAAATGGGGGAGTTCTTTCTGCCCCACCCTGTATTTCGTATTGGTTTCATTGACCGCTAAACCCATCTTTACTGCCTCGATCTCAATACTCGCAAACGCCCCACTGTAAGCCCGCTGAGCTCTTCCGACTATGTTAATGTCATCGGTGTAAGCGACTTGTTGTAGAGACTTGTACCAGATTGTACCTCCGGTGTTGGCTTGTGAGTTTCGTACAATTCTTTCAAGTTATATGTTGAAGAGATCGCATGATAGCGCGTCACCTTGTTTAACACCTTTCCTGACATCGAATGGTTCGGTGATGTTCTTACCGACTTTGATGGAGCAGCGAGAGTTCCGCATCGTCATCCGAGACTGGACATGACTGCATAACTCGCTATCATAGGCAACTTTAAAATCGATGAATACATACGTGATGCGTATCGGTTTTATATTCGTGGATTTTTCCAAGATCTGCCGTTGTCTGAATATTTGGACAAACGTGGAATTTCCAGGCCTGAATCCACACTGATAAGGACCTATCAGGTTGGTGACTATCGGTTTTAGGCGCTGACACAATACGGCAGACAGGATCTTATATGCGATGTTAAGGAGACTTATACCTCTGTAGTTAGCGCAGTTCAGAGGGACTCCTTTTTTCAGGATCGGTTAAACCATGCTGAGGTTCCATTCATCGGGCATACTTTCGTTCGGCCAGATTTTACAGATGAGCTGGTGCATGGTCTTTACCAACTCATCTCCTCCTGCCTTGAAAAGTTCAGCGGAAAGTCCGTCGGCTCCAGCAGCTTTGTTGGATTTAAGTTTAGATATCGCTATCCTCACTTTGTTTTGATCGGCTTGAAGGAAATCTTGACTATCATCGTCACTGTTGAATGGCTCGTTCTGCCTGACAATGGAATATTGTTCATTGTTGCCGTGTAACAGTCTGCAGAAGTGTTCCTTCGATACCCTCAGCTTCTCATGCTCCTTTTTGTTCTTTTTGAGAAGTCGATGATCCTCTTTTCTCCTCCGCTCGTAGAGCTCGCGAGCAGCTCTAGTCCTTCTATGCAACGCCGCTTTGTACCGTTCTTGTTTTGCTTCATGTGCTTGCCGGTATTTTCATCAAACCATGGGTTTCATTGTGGTGGCTGAGATAAACCCAGTACATCAGAGGTGGCATCGCTGATGGCTTGTTGGCAACGTTGCCACTGGTCTTCCGTATTTGCTGCTGGCGGCATAGGATCTAGATTGGGATTAAAAGAGACTCGATCGGCAAAGGCTCTGGCGGTCTCTTGCGAATGCAGCCGTCCGACGTCAAACTTCCTCACAGTATTTCGTTGATTTCGCTCCGTTCTGGATATTCGCATCCGCAAAACTACGTACTGATCCAAGTCCACGTTGGCTCCTTGGTAAGTCTGGCTATACAGCATTGTATTGATCGCAATGTGATCGCTTTGTTTCACGATTTATCGACAAAAAAAAAAAGAAGCCATGTCCGCTTGTGGGTATGAAGACGTGGGTACCGCGTATTAGCTAAGATAACGTTTCGTGCTGCCGCAAAGTCGACTAGCCTGAATCCATGGTCGGACTACTAGGTGGTACTAGGTGTACCAGAACAATATTTTGTAATGAGATTAGATGTGTTGAATAATAAATGTAAAATTAGAAATAAGCTGTTACACCCTTAGGTATCGTTTAAAAATTTCTTATTAATGGTGTTAATCTAGACCAACCCTTTTTGCTTCAAATGGACTGTCATAGTGCAAACAGTAAGTTATCTATTAAATAATGAACTCAACTGCTGTTGACAGCTTTCAATCAACTCCTAAATTAACTACCTCAACCCTCCGCTACAAACAAATCACTTCAGCCCTAACAAGTCACCTGTCTAATTTTATATAAACGAGATCAAAATTTGTCGAGTGATTAATGACAGTCCCCAAATCAGTGCATTATAAATTATTTAAATTCTGCTGGTAGGTGGAACTACCTACATACCTACCCCGTTAAACAACACAACAACATTATAAATTTGTGAACACAATTAACAAGAAAATAAAAATTGCAATAATCAACCCCCTGACGATGAAATCACTAATCATCGCTTTTTTTAGAGCTCCACAGGCCGGAGTGGTGCAAAAAGCCAGAAACTCCCTCCGTTCGTCATTCATTAATCATTTGGTCTCCGAAAATGCCAGGTCACTGGGGTAATTAATTTTCCATCAAAAAACTGCTGAAACTGGTAAAATTTTTCACGAAAATAAATAAAAAGGAAAATCGTATCGCAGCAGTGTCCCGCCCCATCAAAACCAGACAAAACTATATAGCCCCCAACGTAATCACCCTCGAGTAGTTGAGGGATAAAAATCCTAAAAATGCTGTACACAAGTGCTGCATCTCTAGTCGCTCCCAGCTGTGCGAAATAGACGAAATCCTTCTCAAGAAACAGATAACCATGAAGGAGAAAAAGGAAAATGACACCCGGCAATGTACACTCAGACAGCTTGCTCTACTTGAGAAAGTCTAATGATCCTTAAGTCGTCACACAAGGCACCACCCAAACACAGAGAGGATGAATCGCAACTCAAAAATATTGAAAAATGTGCTCGACGACGAAGCGTAGTGTTTTGGTCCTGAATGAGGAAAGAATGATTTTTCATCTTTCTTTTGGTCGTGGGTCTAATGGCACGTTTTTCTCTGCCTCGCTGACAGAACACTACCCTTAAACTAGCTTTTTAGTTCATTGGCTTCATTATTGACATGGTCGGCTCTGTGGTGCGCTGCCAAGTATAATAGACGCGCGCGGTGAGCTCGCGATGAATCCTGCGAACTCAGCGGAAGAAGAAATTTCCATTGTTTTCCGTTTCACAACAAATATGACACTTGAGGGTAGAAAAGGGGTTCTGGCATACAGCGAAAGACAAAAGAGCTCCGCACGCTACCGTTGTCCTGAAAAGTGTTGACTTGTCAAGTTGGCCAGAGGTGGAGGCGGCATCAACGTCGAGGTACCCAGCTAACTAAACACACTCACGCCGTTGTCGTTGCCTGATAACTTTGAGTGCACTGTGGGCTGAATTTGACGACATCATGGTGATTATGCTCTTCCACGACTATTGAATTTCGGTCCGCGGACAAAGTGAGTTTGAATGACGGTGTCGTTTGGAATCTACCATATATTGGTGGGTCTGATGGAGTCAAAAACAATTTGCGAATGCACATTAGTTTCCAAGGTGACATACACACGAGAACGGGTACATGCGACGGGGTTCCACCATTAGACTTGATGAGTTAGGCGAAAACATTAGGAAATGATAACATGTACCTGGAGCTCTGAAGTTTCTTGTGGTTAAATCGATACAATAGACCAGATAGTTAGGGATGACACAAATTCGTTCACTCATATTGCGTAATGGATTTCTTCACGAGAGATACTCTGACACTGCATCAGAATCATAGCCGGTTTCTGACATTAGATTAAGACTAGGTGAAATAATACATCTTCGTATGGTGCCCAATTCCGTACACCCTTTTCGCTAGTTCTAAGTTTATATGTACGAATATATTACATAGACTTATACTGAAATGAAGCAAACGATTATTTAACAGAGAATCATTTTATAAAAGTGGGCGTATCCGTGTGAAGATTCTAAAGGGTTATTGAATTCCATCGTCTTAACACAACAGGCTTAACAACTGGTGACGTACAGACAGACATGACTCATTAGCGCAGCTTTTGATACTGATAATTTATATAGGTATAGGATACTCCCAACCAAACCAGTCATATCTTCTCTATAAAGTGAACGACATTTTAACTAAATTCAACGTTTATATTATATAACTTGAGTATTATCTATAAACTGGAGTCGGGTTGCACCAGGGAAGCGTCTTAAGTCTTACGTACTTAGGATTCGCTACAGTTGTCATCGTCAAGTTTCTTTGAACTCACGACAAATTTTCAACGATGAAGGCTGACTTCAGAAAGAAACACTCGCGTCGTTTTTGGCAATCCGACAGATGGACCAATATATTTACACGAAAGCCTAACGCCACACAACCGAAACATTTTCCGACTCGCTATCCAGCTAAAACGTCGAAATAAAATATTCGCAGCCTTCACCGCGCGTGGCTTTGTTTACATCAAAACTACCGAGGAAGCCAATACTATGCAGATTGACAGCATCGAGAGACTTATTGAAATCACCCAACTGACTGAAGATAATAATCCACGTTTTTCGCCGCAGCGAACCTAAGCTCATCAAGTTAAGATCCTATTGCTCTCAAAAGGTTTCTTATGCCTTTTATTTTTATTTTTTATTTAGGTTATTCATTTAATTAATTTATTCTCCTTCTATCTTTCTTTATTTATTTTTTATTATTATTTTCTTTGTTTTTGTAGTCGGATTGCATTATGTAAGTTTGGTAGTTTGTTTTTGGATAATGGATAGTTTTTCTCCACTAAATAATCATAGTAACGCGAACGAAAATTCCACTTTTACAATGTTAAATGTCTTATCTAAGTGCCGAGAGGGTTTTAAAATTTGCCACTTAAATTACTTACTTACTTAGATCCTTTAACCCCTCGGGGGGCATAGGGCGTCAACCACGCCTGCGCGCCATCGTGTTCGAAGTTCTGCAACGCGTTTGAGCTGCCTCCAACTCATTCCTAAAGAGCTCGATTCCTCCTCAACTGTTCTGCGCCACGTTTGCCTAGGGCGTCCCGCTATTCTGCCTGCCTGGGTGAGCGGATTCCACTGCATGGCGTATTTCGCAATGGAGTTGTCTTCGCGCCGTAGGGTGTGTCCAATCCATTGCCACTTTCTTCTTCGTATAGTAATACTTATAGGTTCTTGGCTCGTTCTCAGATAAAGCTGTTCGTTAGAGATGCGGTTCGGCCAAAAAATCCTCAAGATGATTCTTAAGCATTTGTTTACAAAGACTTGCAGCTTCCGTGTGTTAATGGTGTCCACCTTCCAAGTACTGCACCCATAAAGCAGCACTGATTCTACGTTGGAGCGGAACAGTCGCAGCTTGGTTCTTAAGCTGATAACATTGCTTCTCCAGGTTTTAGATAGCATTCCGAACGCAGCTTTAGCCTTCCCGATTCTGCCTAAATAAAGAAAGTTATCAACTTTCTCGACTTCCTGTCCGGCAATGTTAAGTTAAGCGCGGTTGTTAGAAGAAGTGCTCAGGGCTTTTGTTTTGGCTGTGTTTACTTTTAGCCCCACTTTGTTTGCCTCAGCTTCTAGATTTTGGGCCATCAGATGAAGATACATTATCCGATGTGAAAGTAGACAAACATCGTCAGCGTAATCTAGGAGTTTAAGGTAAGATGTCATAGTCCAACGAATTCCATAGTTGCCTTCCGTCAATGCTGCACGGAGTACATCGCTGATAACCACCAAAAACAATAGTGGTGACAGTATGCACCCTTGACGTACTCCACTTTGGACTTCAAAATCCTCCGACACCTTACCATTGTGCACGACGTGACACTTACCGCCCTCGTATGTAGCCTTGATAATAGCTATAAGTTTTTCTGGGATGCCTCTCCTGCGCAAGGCCAACCAGATAGCATCTCGATTCAATCTGTCGAAAGCTTTCTCGAAGTCGATAAACATTAAATGTAGCGGAGACCTATACTCAACGCATTGCTCGATAATGATCCGTAAGGTGTTTATGTGGTCAATGCAGGAGGATCCAGCGCGAAAGCCTGCCTGTTCGACATCGAGAGTTGAATCTAAACGTTCTTTAATTCGTTCTAGAATTATTTAAGCTATTATTTTAGCCACGGCTGGAAGAACGCATATACCTCTCCAGTTACCGCAATCCATCAAGTTTCCCTTCTTTGGAAGTTTAATGATCATCCCCCTTTTCCACTCCTGTGGAAATTGTTCACTATCCCAAGCTCTCCGTATTAGAGGATGCAGCAAATCTGCCGATGTATTTGGCGCCGCTTGAAATAGCTCGGCAAGGATGCCATCAATACCCACCGCTTTGTTCTTCTTGAGGGACTTGATTGCTGTTATTATCTCGGTTTTACTGGGAGGTGCGGTGCGAATTCGGGAATTTGTTGCTTCGAACTGCTCATTCGAATTCGAGATCATACCGCCATCGTCTATGTGATTTAGCACTGTAGCAAAATGTTCTCTCCATCTAGTGAGCTGATCCTCATCCGAAATCAGAAGGTTACCGTCTAGACTCTTCATTGGATGTTGTTTGGAGTTTCGACCACCGATGAGCTCCTTAGTGATGCTGTACACAGTCCTACTGTCGCACCTACTCGCTGCTTCTTCAGCCCTTGAGGCCAGTGAGTTGATATATTGACGTTTGTCACGTCTCACACTACGCTGCACTTCTTTCTTCTTCGCACGGTATTGGGCTTCAAGTTCGGTTCTCTCTACTGCTGAGGCCGCTGCAATCCGAGCCTTGATTGCTGTACGCTCATCGATCCGTCTCCAGGTGTCTGTAGAAAGCCATGTGCGGTGGTGTTTCTGCTTTTTACCGACATACGTGAGTGCCCCAGTCGCAAAAGCATTGTTCACAGCACTCCAGTGGTCATCCATGTTCTCTATGCTGCTGATTGCTTCTGCTTCTAAGGCAAGATGGTCCCTGAACTGTTGGCGCACTTGGGGAACCTTGAGCCTGTCGATATTAAACCTGGTGATGTTAAGTAGGTTTGAGCGGTTGCTGTTGACGGATGCAGTACGAAGGCGTAAATGAGCTACCATAAGATGGTGATCTCGTTCTAGTCCGACGTCAGCTCCACGTCTGTTTCGGACGTCCAGGAAACAATTTCTAAAGCGGCGACTGATCGCAATGTGGTCGGTCTGGTTGGATGTTCGTTGCCTATCAGTAGAGACCCAACTGATTTTGTGGCAGGTGTTATGCTTAAACAGCGTACCTCCGATGACTAGGCGGTTGGTATTGCAGAATGCAGAAGTCCACAAACCGCTCACCGTTATCATTACGGTCTCCCACGCCGTGAACTCCCATCACGTGCTTAAGCATGGTGTTGTCGCTACCCACCTTGGCATTGAAATCTCCCATCAACATTACGATGTCCCCATTAGGCGTTTGGTTGTAGGCGGCGCCTAAGTGGCTATAAAAATCATCCTTTTCGTCCTCAGTCGCGTCTAGAGTCGGAGCATAACACTGTATGATGGTAATTTTTCTAACTCTACTCTGGATCCTAGCCGTCAATATCCGGTCATTATGGGGTTTCCAGGATATGAGGCTACTACGTGCTGCTGGAGTTAGCATGAGTCCTACTCCGGAACTCCGTGCACTTCCAGCTGGTTTCCCAGAGTAGAGCATGACAGTGTTTTTGGTTGGGGAGATGAATTCCCCAGCATCGAACCATCTTATCTCGCTCAGCCCTAAGATGTCTATTTTATACCTTGCGAATTCGCGTTCTAATTGGAGGAATCTGGCGTTATAAGGCCCTTCCTTGAGTGAGTCCAGGAGGGTCTTAACGTTCCAGAATCCGATCGTTGTCCGTGTCCGATAGCCAAAGGTCGTCATCAAATTATCCGTCCGTATCCGAGGCGTTGGTTTTCGTTTCGGAGCAGTAAAAGTTTTTACGGTTGCGGCTCGCTGGGCCACAGACCAACCGACACTTATCCTGTTTTTTGGCGCAGGAAGCTCGCCATTCGTCCTCTCCCGTTAGCAATTTCCGAAGAAATCCCCAGATGGCACCGCGAGGAGGTGGGAGTAGGGCTTTCTAACAGAGCTGCTAGGTTTTCGGCTGCAGTGGCTCTTTCTCGTTACTTAGCGGACCAACACCTATCGGGAGATGCTGCCCCTACGAGGCCTTTGTTAGTCGTTTGCCACTTAAATGCGCGTAGTCTAAACTCACTTAAGTTAGATTACCTACGGTTTTTGTTTAAAAATGCTTGCGTTGATGTAATCTGTGTGTGTGAAAATTGGTTTAAATCTGATATCCCAGATAGCGCTTATGATATATTCAATTATAAGTTGTACAGAAATGACAGGACTTCAGATCATCAACAGATACCAGACACGCTTTGCCAAGGGCTGCAATCCTAGCCTTCTTGATCTTGCTGTTGTGTCCGATCCTTCTTCCGTCTTAGTCTTTGATCAGCTCTCGCTTGATTACATCTCTGATCACGATCTGCTTTTCTATACGCACGATATTAATTTTTCTCATTCTGCTATCCCGATTTCATTCACATTTAAGGATTTTTGCTCTATTGACCATGACGCTCTCCAACTTGCGACAGTCTCAGCTCCGTGGGATCTCTGTATGCTTGGTATTGATGCAAATCAGAAATTGGATAATTTTCAATGTCTTGTTTCCCACTTATATAATCAATTCGTTCCTACCAAACTGTACGCGTGCACAATAACAGATGTCCCTGGTTTACATCCGATGTTATTGACAAAATCAAAACTCGGAAAAAATTGTACAGCAAATGGAAGCATCGACCATCAGATGCGAATTGGAGTGCTTATAAAGTGGCGCGAAACACTGCAACCTCTACATACGTTCTGCGAAAATGAACTATTACGCCTCGAAATTGAGTGCTTCTCTACCACCTAAGAAGCTTTGGAGTAATTTGCGTCAAATTGGAGTCTCTGATAAGAAAAACAATGGAAAGTGTGAATTTGATCTGGATGATCTTAATAAGCATTTCTTGAGTACCACTTCAGAAGTGGATGGCTTTGACTTCGCTGCATACTCTGAGTCATCGATACCCAGACTGTCCGATTTTGAAGTGGTAGCGGAAAATGACGTTATTGGCTGTGTCGCAGCTATTAAGTCAAATTCCGCTGAGGAGGATGGAGTACCAATTTGCTTTATTAAGCTAATATTACCTCTAATCGTCAGCCACCTAACCCATATTACAAATTTTTGTATTATGAGATCAACTTTCCCACAGTCCTGGAAAATCGCAAGGGTCATTCCCATTGCTAAGAAACCGAATGCTACTGCTGTTACTGACTTCAAGCCCATTAGCATTTTACCGTGCTTATCAAAGGTCCTGGAGAAAATTATAGCCAAGCAGATACTGAGGCACTTTTCTCTCAATCTCCTATTGAGTCCCTTCCAATCTGGATTCAGACCAAATCATAGCTGTTCTACAGCTTTGGTTAACGTATTAAGGACGTAAGACAAGTCTATGACAAAGGTTATGTCACGCTTCTCTGCTTGCTTGACTTCTCAAAGGCCTTTGACAAAGTCAATCATAAAATCCTCTGCTGGAAGCTACAACATTTTATCGGTTTCAGTGAGAGAGCAGTAAAGCTATTAAAAAGTTTTCTTTTCAACAGGTCACAAAGGGTTGTTGTGGGTGAAAATTCGTCGGCGCTAAGACCTATTCAGCAAGGTGTGCCTCAGGGATCAATTCTTGGGCCAATTTTGTTTTGTATATTTATCAATGACTTGCCGTCCGTATGCAAACATTCTTCCATACACCTATATGCGGACGACGTTCAGCTATACCTAGCCCGCCCTCTGAGTAGTACAGTGGAACTTGCTTCTTTGCTGAACGACGACTTGTATAAAGTACATACCTGGTCACTGGTAAATAGGTTGCTCTTAAATCCTGCAAAATGTCAAATTTTACCCATTTCTAACAAAAGTTTAGCCTTGGTCTTGTGACCGACGTATGACTATCCACAGTAAACTGCAGCTTGCTGAATCTGTTAACAGCCTCGGATTTAGAATAAATCGGAACTTATCGGTATGTTATCATATCAATAGTGTTATTGGTCGTGTCTATGGATGTCTACGCAAACTTTGGTTGAGTGCTAATTTTACCCCAACTGAGACAAGGCGAAGACTAATTAAAACTCTGGTCTTACCAATCATAACCTATGCTGAAGTTGTGTACGGTAACCTTGATTCATTGTCTCAGAACAAACTGCAAGTTGCTTACAACAATGCGATACGATATATTTATGGCATTCGTAGGCATGACCACATTTCTGAATACTCTAGAGACTTCCTCGGTTGCACCCTGAAACAGTACATCAGCGCTAGAAACTGCATATTTTTACACAGAATCATTAATAGTAAATCTCCGTCATATTTGTATGACAAACTACAGTTCGCCCGTTCAGCCAGATCCTTAACCTTAATTCAACCGCGTTCTAAATATTTAAATTCCTCTCGTCTATTTTGCGTTCGCGTCACTAGATTATGGAATTCACTGCCTTTCCACTTAAGGGGTATTTCAAACTTTAAGAATGCAATTCTCCTACATTTTTCGATGCAATCTTGAACTTATATTTCTGAACTTTAACTTTCTCAATACTTTTTGCTCTATCTCTTGTTTAATTTAATTTTTATTTATTTTGTGTTTTAATGTACATATGCAATTTGTTTTTAATTTAATACAATTCATCTTAAATCCATTTTTTATAACTTAAAAATCTGAATTCTAAATATCTACCTTGGTTATTCGTACTATAAAGGACTCCTATCTTGAAAATAAATTGAAATAGTTCGGGTCGAACTTGGGATTCAACCAACAAGCCATTCCATTTAGCTCGGTCTTTAGCTAATTGCCTCCAGTTGAACACTCAATGTTGGTCGAGGTTCCCTTGAACTTGTGCGCGCAATCTGGGGCGGGGATTCCCTCTACTGCGTCGTCCCTCCGGATTTGATTCGAACACTCTGCGGGTCGGTGCGTTGGTGTCCATTCGCTCTATATATCCTAGCCATCTCAGACGTCCAATACGCAATTTTTTTTACCAGGTCGATGTCGCTGTACAGCTCGTATAGTTCGTGATTCAATCTTTTCCTCCAAAACCCGTCAACGCAAACGGGACCGAAAATCTTACGAAGAATTTTTCTCTCGAAGCGACCAAGGATATCTTCATCCTCTTTTAATAAAGTCCATGTTTCAGCGCCGTAAAGCAGGACTGGGATGATCAGGGTCTTATACAGAGTCTCCTTAGTTGTTCGAGATAGGGCTTTACTGTTGAATTGCCTTATAAGCCCAAAAAAATAGCGATTGTTTAGAGTTATTCTTCGCTTGATTTCTGCGCTGATGTTGTTCTCAGAGTTTATAGCAGAGCCAAGGTAGACAAAGTCCCTTACTACCTCGAAGTTATCGCTGCCCACTGTGACGTTTTATCCGATTCGTCGGTGTTGGCTTTCCCTTCTTGTTGACAGCATATACTTGGTTTTGCTCTTGTTTATCGCTAAACCCATTTTGGCCGCTTCTGCCTCAATGCTTGCAAACGCACCGTCGGCGTATGCAAGCAGTTGTACAGACTTGTAATAGATTGTGCCTCCGGTGTTGGCTTGTGAGTTCCTCACAATCCGTTCAAGTACAATATTAAAGAAGTCACATGACAGCGCGTCACCTTGTAAAAAATCTTTTTTGACATCAAAGGTCTCGGTGAGGGTATTACCGACCTTGATGGAGCAGTGATCGTTCTCCATCGTCATCCTGCACAGACGGACAAGTTTGGCAGGGATGTCAAAACTAGACATGGCTCTATAAAGCTCTTCTCTATAGATGCTGTTATAGGCGGCCTTGAAATCGATAAAGAGGTGGTGAGTATCGATTTGGAATTCTTGGGTTTTCTCCAGGATCTGTCGAAGTGTGAAGATTTGATCTATGGTGGATTTTCCTGCCCTGAAACCGCACTGATAGAGGCCAATCAGGCGGTTGATAAAAGGTTTCAGGCGTTCACACAATATCGCAGACAAGATCTTATATGCGATGTTGAGGAGACTGATGCCTCTATAATTGGCGCAATTGAGGGGGTCTCCTTTTTCGTGGATCGAGCAAACGATGCTGAGATTCCATTCATCAGCCATACACTCGTCTGACCAAGTCTTAGAGATGAGTTGGTGTATGCTCTCTACCAGTTTATCACCAGCTGCCTTGAAAAGTTCGGCCGGTAAGCCGTCAGGTCCAGCAGCCTTGTTGGATTTCAGCTATCCTTTGCTATCCTCACTTCGTTTTCGTCAGGTGGACGGAAATTTTGACTATCATCGTCTATGTTCTTCTGGTTCCTTTTCTCTTTATTGCAGTCTTTACTATCTGCTTTTTGTTTTTTACTATCTGCTTGAATGTAAAGTGACGGACCCCAAAGTATAATAGTCATTCTTTGCTGACGGTGGAGCCATCATAAGTGAGGGTCTTAAGTCCCTACAACAAGCACTTGACGTATGACGTGAACGTTTTGGAGGGTTATGGGTATCGCATTAGTCCAAAAAATACCAATGACTTGTTCTGTCCGTTCTCTGATCCATTCAGGCCTATTCCAGACATTTATATGAACGAAACAGTGCTTCCCAATTGCGAAAAGTTCAAATATCTAGGATCTATGATCAATAGCGAAGAAACCTGTAAGAGTATTGTGGGTGAAGTGCCTGGAAAACTCCGCTATCTTCTGTGACCGAAAAATGTTCAGCCTGTATTGCAATGTGTAAAAAATAGATCATTGGAATCAATAGATCAATGAAAAATAGATCAGAAGATAGATAGATAGATATTTTTATTTCTCAATTAATTAATTCAATACATAAAATGTTTACATTGTATTTACTAAATTAGAATGAGTAGAGAAATAATAATGACATTTTATATTTAAAAAGAAAAAAATAGAATTAAATGCCACTTCAAAAGGCTTAACAAATATATATTATAATAATGGGTGGGGTAACCCTTAAATGTAGCTAACACTAACGAAGAAAAGAAAATGCAATTAAAAAAAATTAAATTTATACTAAAGCAGGACAAATTGAAGAAGAGTACAAATTTAAAAGAAATTATCAAACCAGGAAAAATTAAATCAAGAAAAAAAAACTATAAAACAACGAAAAGGAAAATTCATTTCACCAGAATACCAGAAATGCCTATGCTTGAACACTAAGAAGCGATTCCATATTTACTAGATTTATACTTAACAGCCAATGTTTTAGATGCCTTGCAAACACAGCTGGTAGCCTTAGTGCCCTGATTGAAAGAGGAAGCTTGTTAAATAGGCGACATGAAGCCACGGTGTAGAAATTTCGATTCGAAAAGCTGTGGTTCTAAAATTAGGCACATTGACAAGATTCATGACATTACCACCCAAATTATGATTGTCAAGTATTCTAAAATTTAGATTGCCTGATCTGATGAAAAATATCTTTAGTA
Organism: Brachypalpus laphriformis; assembly: GCA_945910035.1. Taxonomy (NCBI): domain Eukaryota; kingdom Metazoa; phylum Arthropoda; class Insecta; order Diptera; family Syrphidae; genus Brachypalpus; species Brachypalpus laphriformis. The sequence goes on from OX246754.1 coordinate 290,005,766, forward strand.
CCTTCAAACAGTGCAAATGAAATAATGGAAAACTATGACGCATACGATTTTTTCCGCAAAAGTTTTCTTATAATATGTTTTTGTAAAATCAGTAAAGGCTCAATTTTGTTGAAATAAACTCCTCCCCAGCAACAAATTCCATACTACAATTTGGATTCGAAGATACCGTAATAAATTATCTTTAAAAGGTTAGGAGAGCAAACACTACGCAAGTAAAAAAAAAATTCTCAGCGTAGCACGAAAATATTGTCTCAAAGCATCAGTGTGCCTAGCAAAACACATCTTAGAGTCAATGATAAGCCCTAAATATTTAAAGTTATCAACTTTCTCGACTCGAAAACAATTTTCGTTACAATTTATACTGCTACAAAAAGTGTACGAGGGAAAACTAGAGCTACAAGAGCAGCTCGAAAGTTTAAACTTTTGACATTCAGGTGCGTGGTAAAAAAAAATCAGCCTCCAAATTACTATGTGCTGACAGATTGAAAAACATAATTTTTGTTTTAGAACTTATCACCAACTTATGTTCTGCAAACCAAATTCTTTATAAATTCAAATCATAATTTATGTCAGGAATTAAATTTAATATACTGTCTGAGCCATAAGCACAACCGACATCATCTGCAAAAGCTGTAAGTATGCCTCTGAAACGTAACTCAAAAAGAGAGTTGATGTAAACTAGAAACAGAATGGGCCCCAAGACAGAGCCTTGGGGTACCCCCAGATTTATAAACCTAGTTTCACTTCTGATCTCATCAATTTTCACTCTTTGAGGTTATTAGATAGATAAGATTTGAACCAGTCCGACATGAAACCTCGAAAACCAGCTTTATCAAGCTTTCCCAATAAAATGTCATGGTCAACCATGTCAAAAGCTTTGGCAATATCTACAAAAAGCCCTGTTGTTAATTTTTTACTATCTAGGTTATTAAGTATTTGCGAACAGAAATGTAAAAGAGCTTTTTCCGTAGATTTACCTTTTTGAAAACCATATTGGGCTGAACTGAAAAAGTTCTACAACTCTATTTTTTTACTGCTTTTTCAAAAATTTTGCTAAACGAAGGAAGAACCGAGATGGGTCTGTAATTGCTTATATCCTCAGCCGTTCCTTTTTTAAAAAGTGGCATGATATCCGCCCTTTTAAGTGCTTCGGGAAACTCCCCTGACAAAATACTTTTATTAAAGATATGTGCTAAAACTTCTACTATGAAACACGCAATATTTTTTATCAAACGATTTGATACGCCATCAAAACCTCTAAAGTTAGAATTTTTTTAAGGTACCAATAATTTTTAAGAGCTCAAAACCTGTTATAGAATCAAAAAAAAAAAGAACTTTCCTGAGAAGATTCTCTAACATTATTCAAGCAACTACATAGTCTACAAATTGGCAAGGTTGGATGGCGCTTCAAGGATTCAGCAATAGTAGCAAAGTAGTTATTAAATTTATCGGCTATGACTTTCTTATCCGAAATTACTGAATTGTCAACATTGATATTAAAAGACCTTTTTGAAGAAGAGGATTTATTCAATATACTATTAACTATCTGCCATTCACTACGAAGGTTATCTTTGGCTAAACTAAATTTATTGCGGTAAAAACTGTCACGACATAGTGGAATATCCCTTTTTAGTTCCAAACACAGTTTCTTATATCTTTTTTTAAATTACAATTCTGTGGATGTGCTGCACACTTTACTTTGAGCTTGTTCTTATGAATAACTTTTTTTTAATAAAGAAGTGGAAATCCAAGGTGTTTAATGGTTTTATTAAAAATACGTTGTTGGTAGAAATCTCAATGTGCTTAGAAAGAGTTCCAATGAAAAGGTCGTACGAATTAGAAGCACTGTTTTCTGAGTAAACATCTTCCCAAAGCTCAAAACAGAGAGATGTTTGGAGTTTAGCGAAGTCAATTTTAGTAAACATGTTATGAGAACTAGAATCTACTCTTTTTTTAGCCATAGAGATGTCCACCAATAAACCGGTCATTGCGTGGTCAGTTTTTTTTTTTTTGGTTGCGCCTGGAGGTGCAGGAATATTCAAAAGATACCAATGGTCCGTACTATTGGTTATGCCCGATTCATATATCTGACGATGCCATCAGTGCTAGTCAGTATATATGCCTACGGGCTAACCTCACCCCTCAGAGAGGCACTATAAGAACCGGCTGCGCGTACTCATAGTAGGAAATTCGTCCCTCTCATTTTTTCATGTTTGTGATGACTACGACTAAGTTGCCTTAACAAGTAGTTTACGCTTCTGTAGTGTTAATCGCGTTAGGTAGGTAGCTTTCCAGTGAAGGCACCTACTAATACCGTCATTACATGCGATTTTTCTTTTCTGCGCTAGATCGAAAGGTCTTGTTCTTTGTAGTCGGCGCTCAAGGTTTGTCACGTCCATAGTACGGATTATTTCATTATTGCAGTGAACATGAAGACGGGTACGAAGTTTGCGAGCAAAGATTGTTACTTCGTCCCTCCCGGTAGCAATTCCTAGATCTCTGTGAATATCACTATTTCTTATATACCAAGGAGCATTCACGATTGCTCTTAGTATTTTGTTTTGAAATGCTTGCAGTAGAGCCATATTGCTTGGTTTGGTACAACCCCAAAGTTGTATACCATATGTCCAAGACGGTTTCAGGACTTGCTTATACAGAAGCAGTTTTTTGTATACGCTTAACTTCGAGTATTTTCCGAGGAGCCAATACATTTCTCTAAATCTGATTTCGAGCTCTTCGCGCTTATTTTAAAGTGTGGTTTCCACTTAAGTTTTGCGTCTAGGGTCATTCCTAGATATTTTGCCACGTTTGCGTACGGTATTTGCACCGAGTTAATGGATATAGGTAAGTTTTTTATCTTTCTTAACGTAAAATTGACATGCGTTGATTTTGTCTCATTGAGGACTATTCGCCAAGTTTTTGTCCATTCGCATACTTTGTTCAAATCTCGTTGGAGTTTTCCCGTTGATGATTCGACTGACTCATCCGTTACGAGGATAGCCGTGTCGTCTTGTGTAGAGCAGGAACAGGATTGGACGGAGAACACTTCCTTGCGGAACACCGGCATAGATTTCTTTGAAATCCGAATATTCACTCGCGTGTCTAACACGGAAAAGTCTGTTTTCAAGATAAGATTCCAATATTCTGTACAACTTTTCCGGTAAGATTACCCTTATCTTATACCTTAGTCCTTCGTGCCATACCTTGTCGAAGGCGTGGTCAGTGATACTTACATAGATCGAAAATGCACTTTTCACAAGAATTTAGAGAAATATGAGAAAACCGGACATATAAACCGTCTAAGCATTTACCCGAAATCAATCTAGTTGGTTCGTTAATTAACGAGGCAAACCCATGAGAAGCCAGTAAAGATAAATAAGTAGAACAAAAATCGCTGTTTTCTAAAATATCTAAATTCAAATCACCGAAAATAATCAGTTTTTTCGATTTCTCATTATCTAAAAGATTAGAAAATTCTTCCATAAAAACTGAAGCACTGTATCTATGAAGACGATAGACACATAATATTACATAGATTTCATTAATATTTTTAAAAGATAATTTCAAAATATCGGCACTTAAGAAATTTAAACATAAGCTAACACAATCATAATCACGCTTCACAAAACAACCAACACCGCCAGCCACGTAGTTTTCATTTGTTTTGGCAAACAAATTAAATCCCGGTAAGCTGTAATCACTTGGTTCAAATTCGTAAATCCAGATCTCTGAAACAAAAACAAAATCGGGAACGTAAACAAAGGAATTCAAGTGAGATACAAAAGATGCAAAATTCTCTCTCAAGCTTCTGATATTCTGGTGAATGAAGAAAATTTTGTTATTACAGTAAGACCTGGATATAAATACAAAAAAGGGCAATATCAATGAATGTTTCAAATTCATCACGCAAGAAAGACAGGCCTACAAACTCCTGAATCATACAAATGCAACGACACTAGCATTTGGTATGCCTTACTCACGAAGTGATCCAAAATTGGGAGGTTTGCCGATATTTTCTAATGTTAAACAGGCGAATCAGTAGAAATCCAATGAAGTGGAGGGCTATGATTCCTTCAGTTCAGATCGTTACCTCGCCGAAATAGGAAGAAGAAGAATGCAATAAGTGCTTTGAGAGTCGGTTTGAGTTATCGTTGCACGATATGGTTAGAAATATGAGTCAAAGCAGTCCAAAGTCGAAAGAAGATGATTGCTGTGGAACTATAAGCGTTGGACGAGAAGATCTTAAATTGCCTTCTCAAGTTATTTCGGATGCCACTTACTTGGAATAGGTGGCAATAGAGAGGCAATCAGTTAGTAATATTTCCTTATCAGAAATGGTAGATAATGGGACTCATCATCAGATTCAGTTAATTTAAGGTGGGAAAAATTAAAGTCCGCCAAAATATTGACGTTGCACATGGGTCCACGACGGCAATCAAATCGTATACTGCTTTTGAAAACGTAGTGCCCAGTCGAATGTGTATTGTGAGCAAATTGCCACGGCCGGAGAAGGCAACATACTCGTACAAGTATGTTACAAGTGCAAGTCCTTAGAAGCTACCTTTACACCTCCTCATAATAATTACTCCCAGCTCTTAGTAGTTTAAAAATGTTGCGACCAGACATTGAAATGAACGAAAATCTGATTTTAAGTGCCCATAACTTAGGCTTTGAAAAGAATATGACGACCTTAAAGTTTTCACCACTTGTCTAGTTTTTCTTTCTTAAAGTTGCGTCCGTCATTTTTTAGTTCTCTGTGACCAGTTTTATAAAACGAAAAACTGTGGTTGGTTGGTTAGGATTGGCCGTCGATAAGGATGTGATAGACCAGAAATAGGTGCATTGTACTGCCGATGTGTAAGGCGGGTGGGTCACCCTCTTACTCGAGGAACCATTTGCTTGGCTGTACGAAGGAGTTAATTTTAACCGTGCAGGCGTTGCCGAGATTATTTAGATCATTGAAAAATCAGAATTAAAAGAGACCACCCAGGGTGGCCTTCCTAATGTTGGCGAGCGCAGGACAAGCGCATAGAAGGTGGCTAATGGTCTCTTCTTCCTCTTCATCCCTACAGCTTCTGCAGAAGTCAATATAGGGGCCTAGTCTCTGGGCATGTCTTCCTATGGGGGTCCGGTGAGAACATTTGTTATTTTGGAGAGGGTTCCCCTCTTGTGCTTCCGATGGACCTAGGTTTGTTAAGTATTGGCCAACGTTGTCTGGCAGTGTTACATTGACGTAGATGTTGCCATTGGTGATTGGATACCTTCTCCTCCTCGATTTGAATAAGGTACTTAACATAAGACATTGGCGCCTCGATTTCGGTGATGCCTATGCTATTTGTACCAGAGGGGCCTTTTCGAGCCAGTTCGTCAGTTGCACAATTCCCCGTATGACCTGGTACCCAGAAAAGGGTGAGGTTGTACCAACAAGCTATCTCGTTAAGAGATATGTGGCAGTCTTTCATTGTCTTAGATCTCTTAGTTCTGGATGCGAGGCATTTGATGGCTACCTGACTGTCAACGTAAATAACAATATACGATGTTGATAGTGTATCAGCCGCCACCCAATTAGCGGCGTGGCAAACCACGGTAATTTAAAAAACGGTGCAATGATTTGGAAGGTTAAAAGAGATGTGTATTGTTATTATTTGTTTAGGGTTATTTTGCACTACGACCTAATGGTCTATTGTGCCCCTGCTAATACCTTGGGGAGGTTTGTTCCCTCGTTAGAGTCCCCTTCGCAATTGCAATTCCTGCGGAATTGTGTTTGAAGGTCATATGCTCTTACTTTGCCTTGGCGAGAATAGTTCACCTTAGAGCTCTTTCACCAGACCAGTTTCTTTTAAGAATCTGAGAATGGGAAGTGGGTCCATGGTTGGCATATCCTCTTCTGATACTTGGTATTTGCCCAAGTAATTCAATCTTTTGTGGGTCAGTGCCCTACAGGACTCCAGAAGGTGTTCCGGAGTCTCACATGACTCGTTGCAGAATCTGCAAAGGCCTTCATTTGTTATATCTAGTTTCCGTGATTGCTCCCTGAGTTTGCAGTGCCCCGTTCGGAAGCCTGTTAGGATCCGTAGGTTATTCTTGCTAAGTCAGATGCAGGCTTCGAATCTTTTCCGGTTGTAACATCCCAGTAGTTTCTTAGCTTGCCTCACGCCTGTGGTGTTGTTCCAGGTTCTTGCCCTGTCTTCTCTCTCCGTTTTCCTGAATTTCTCGCGTATGGTGTGTTCCCCCATTCCACAGAATGGTTCAGATCCAATGAAGGGTTCTGCAGCCCCTTGTCTTGCCAAGGTGTCTGCTGCTTCGTTACATTTTATCCCGACGTGACCGGGTATCCAGTAAAGTGTAACTTTATTGTTTCTGCCCAATTCATTAAGCTTCCATAGGCATTCCCACACAAGTTTTGACTTAATGGCATAGGAGTCAAGTGTTTTGATAGCTGCTTGGCTGTCTGACAGTATTGCTATGTCGCAGTTGCTGTATCCCTTTTCGAGATTGAGTTGGATGCATCTGTTTAGAGCGCATATTTCAGCTTCAAAGATGCTGGTGCACTTGCCCATAGGTTCTGAGTGCTTGGTCCTTGGCCCAAATAGCGCCCGCCCCTGTTCCCCCTCCAGTTCTCGAACCTTTTATATACCACTTTATCGTATGGTTGCCCAGTCCGTATATCGTGGATTCGTTGCTCCACTCATTCTTGTTACTTAACTTTGTACTAAAGTTTTTCCCAAAGTTAAATTTCCTGATACTGTCGTCCCTGGGGACGGCCAGAAGGGGAAGTTTTTGGAGAAGTGCATCGTATTCCCTCGAACCAACACATTTCTCCCTTCCGATATCTTCTTTTGCCATCCTTAGGATCGTCCGCTGTGCATTTTGCTCCACTACAAGATGGATCGGTGTTAGCTCCAGGAGTACTTCCATGGCTGCAGTTGGACAAGTTCGCATGGCCCCAGTGATGCAAAGGCACGCAAATCTTTGCACTTTAGTGAGTGTCTCCCTCGTAGTGAGCAATTGCTCCATAAGTGATCATTGGTCTCACAATGGCAATGTACATCCATCTTAGAATATTTGGACTAAACCTCAAGACTTACCCGCTAGGCTCCTGCATATCATTAGAGCACGGGTAGCTTTTTTGGATATCTCCTCTATATGTTTCTTCCGCAAGAGTTTGCTATCTAGGTGTAGTCCTAGATATTTCACTTCCTTTACCGGTGCCAGTATCGTGCCCGACAGTCGGATTGGCTTCAGTTCAAGTTTTCTCTTCCTCGTGAACGGTACTATTGTGGTTTTGGCCGGGTTTATATTAAGCCCAGCCGTGCTGCACCATTCTTCAGTTACTGTTAAGCCCCTTTGTATAATATCACATAGGGTTTCCTCGAATTTCCCCCTGGTAATCAGTATAATGTCATCAGCGTAGGCTTGACAGTTAATTCCAAGGCTTGCTAATTTTTCAAGAAGCTCATCCACAACAAGACTCCACATTAGGGGAGATAACACTCCTCCTTGTGGGCATCCTCTTGTTGTGTTGACCCTAATAATTCCATGTGAAGTTTGAGTTTCGGCTGATCTTGTTCTCAGCAATTCATACATCCACTTAGATACTGTTCTGCTAACTCCCTTTCTGTCAAGGGCTCGTTTAATAGCTTCATGTGAAGTGTTATCAAATGCCCCTTCAATGTCTAGGAAGGTGCAGATTACTATCTCTTTTGTTTCAAGAGCACTTTGGATTGTTTCCGTCAGCTGATACAGAGCAGTCTCGGTGGACCTGCCCGCTCTGTACCATCCGCATCCGGTGACTTGAAAGGCTGGAAGGAGCTAATTGCCCACTCGATTCTCCCTCTGCAATTAATTGTTTGTTTGACATAAGAGATGTGTATGTCCAGGTCTTCTGAAAAGATTCTAGCACCCGACCCCGTCCTTGGTTTTGGACCCGTTCGTGAAAATTGACAGCGATTCGTTGTACAGAACGTCGCGTTGCGTCCACTCAGTTGTGTCTGGTATTGAGTGCATGTAGCCCCTGTTGACATATTCAGTGAGTCACCTAGTGGTATTGGGGAGATGACGGTGCATCGAAAGTATTTTGGCATGTCCCGTGTGTTTCTCCTTTCACTACTTGGAGCCTATCAGTCTTATTGCCGAGCTTATAACCAATTGTTTACTGATAATGCCAATCGGAAGTAGGTGGAGCATGGTTTCGAGCGCCGGGGGAGAAATTCTCAGTGCACCGGTAATGCTGAGACATGCGACTCGAACGAAACACTTAGGATTCCAATGTATTTCTGTTAGGAAAGGGCACAATAAATTTGGTCGTTTAAAATGTGGTGAACCTGATGTAAGTGAAGAAAAACGCAAAACGAATAAAATGAAATTAACAAAATCGAATATTGAAGCTACTACAAAAAGTCCCAAAAAGTATAATAGAAAATGAAATGTGAAATGAATGTGTGTGAATGTCTTCTTCATACATTCCATTGTCCCCCAAATACGCTTTTTACTCTTAACTTTATTTTAACTTAAAAAAGAAAAAAACCTTTGTTGAAACTTGCAATTAATTGCTGCCTTTGTGTTATTCTCACGTGTATTCGCTGAAACCCTTTTAATTTTTCTCCCGACCTCATCGTGTCGCCCCAACCGAGCTTGAATATTCCACCCATTATGAGTGTTAAATTATTTTCGGAATAACTAATATGCATAATGTACTGGGCCACCCGCCAACACCATTACCATTACCATTACTTCCTATCTCCTGCATCCGACACATATATCCTCGCGCGCGCCAAAAAAAAAAAAGAAAAGAACAAAAGGGCAGAGCATTATAATCAGCAGAATCAGCAGCAGCAACAACACTTCAAAGCCCCATGGAGTGTGGAGGCTCTGCCAGTAAAAAGGACAAAAACCTCGTGTAATGAACGTGACATTGATTGAGTTTAATAGACTGAACTTGACGGGTAAAGTGAAGGGTTTCACTTTTCAGAAGTTTCAACCCTCCACAGCCTCCATAATGAATCCACACCACCACACCGCTAAGAACCAAGATAGATCACACAATTTAAATTGCGCGAGAACAAAGCTCAAGTCTACGCACGTACCATGATGATGATGTACGAAGTTGATTAGGTTGCTCACGAAGGGGGAGCATTCCGACTCACCTCCACCCGCAAACCTACCCCAATGAAGGTTATAGTGGTAGTGGGAGTAAGGGAAATATTTATTATCGTAAAATATCATACCTTCAACCCTCCCAATCGCACAAGGATAGCTCCTGTCAGGTGAACACAGTGTGTTCTCCTATGAACTTTGCCGGCAATATTTTATGATTTGCATACACAGTACTTATGTATGGGCTGTGAACGCGTATGTAAATGAAAAATTTACATATGTTCCGTTTAATGAATTTAGATAAAAAATTGGAGATGGAGTGGAGCGCAGCCATATTTCATTCGCTCGCTCACCGCCGCCGCCGCCGCCGACATTGCCGTTCATTAATTGAAAAGGTAGGTGTAATCATAAAGAATAAGAATGTGTCCCACGATGGCGACAGTAGAGGCATTTAAATTTGACTCTTATTGAATGTAACGAGCAGGTGAATTTTCTTCTAATTACACCTCTCCGAATGTCAAGACTGTTTATGTTGTTTTAATTAAATACACGAAAGAAAAAAAATCTCAAAACCGAATAATTCGTGTTTTATTTGCTTTCTTAATTGCTGTTTACACACAAAAGTGTTTGACAAGTGAGAAGGCTTATATGGCCTCCGGTTTTTCGCTTTTTCATGTGTGACATGCGTAACGCTTATGGAAAATTTAATTCATAACAGAGACTTCGAGAGCGGTGGCGTTTCTACCTGGGCTTTTGTTTAATTTATTACTTCCTCCGGCGCGAATACTGCATGAACAGATATGACAAATTAGTTGGTATACATGTTTGACAGGAAGTTTGTGAGTTTTTTGTCTGTTTGAATTGAAACAATAGTTATGGATTGTTTCTTACATATTCGATTGAAATGAAAGTGAGCTGATACTGTCAAAAAATCGTATCCGAGGTAGTTTAGTTATACATTCTAATAGACAAGCTAATTAATTTTGAAATGATATGCGGCCCGTCATGGACAAAAAAATTGAAACTAGAAGAGGGCTTACCAAACCTAAAAAAATACACCTTCACTTTATTTCTTTAAATTCCTTAATAATCACATGGTTCACAGTTATTAAACGTAGGCCATTTGATGGCTGGTAGAAAGTACTTTGAGTTCGCCCAATAAGAGAAGGTCATAGAGTTTGGCCAAAAGTTACATTTATTTTCTTCAAGTAATGCCCTGCACCATACCTTGCCATTGAAATGCTAGGAGTAAGGTCATATATTAAAATAGCCTTACTAACGAGGAGAATGTGATTCATCTGAAAAATATAACGCACACAACCTAAGTGGTTGCGAGAAGCTAGGCCCTGGCACTTAAAGAGCTGTTGCGCCATTTCTTTAACGACGAGAATTGTGCTGAATAGTAGCGCGCAGATACTCATTAAACCACGAAAATTCCGAAACTTACTTACTTGCTTAGATGGCGCTACAGTCCGGGGTGGACCTGGGCCTCAACCAACAAACCTCTCCAGCCAGCACGGTTACGAGCCAGCTGCCTCCAGTTGCGCACGCCAAGTTGGTTGAGGTCCCCTCCACTTGTTTGCGCCACCTACCGCGAGGTCGTCCTCTACTGCGTCGTCCATCCGGGGTGGATTAGAAAACTTTCTTAGCGGGAAGGTTGGGCTCCATCCGCTCTTTTTTTTTTTTTTTTTTTTTTTTTCGTGGGTAGGTGAAAATCTTCATGAGACACTATGAGACCGTGTACTCATAGTAGTGTCAGATTTCTACTGACTAAAAACACCCTTCCCTTCGTTTTGTTTACTACGACTAAGTTTGACCTTATCAAGTAGTTTAAGCTTCAGATTTATATTCGCGTGAGGCAGGTAGATTTTCAATAAAAGCACCTGCTGAAACCGTCATGACATGCGGCTTTTTGTCTTATAGCGCTAATTCGAACGGTTTCGTTCTTTGAAGTCGGCGCGTAAGAGTATGGCACAGTTGCAATGGCCATGAAGACGAATACGAAGCTTGCGAGCGAAGTTTTTTATTTCGTCCTCCACGGTAGCTATCCCTAAGTCTCTGTGGATATCATTGTTTCTGATATACCAGGGAGCGTTCACGATTATTCTTATAATTTTATTTTGCAATGATTGTATGAGATTCCTATTGCTTGATTTGGTACAACCCCAGAGTTGTATACCGTACGTCCACACGGGTTTAAGCACTTGCTTATACAGAAGCAGTTTGTTATATACGCTTAGTTTGGAATATCTTCCAATTAGCCAATACATTTCTCTAAGTCGATTTTCGACTTCGTCACGTTTCTTTTTAACGTGAGGTTTCCATTTAAGTTTCGCGTCTAGTGTCATTCCCAGATATTTAGCTTCGTTTGCATGCGGCATTTGTACCGAGTTAATGAAAACGGGAAGGTTGATTATTTTCTTGTAAGTGAAGTTAACATGCGTCGATTTGGTCTCGTTAAGAACAATGCGCCAAGTTTTTGTCCACTCACAGATTTTATCCAAGGCTCGTTGGAGTTTTATGGTTGCTGACTCGATTGAACTTTCCGTTGCCAGAATAGCCGTATCGTCCGCGAACGTAGCTACAATAGTGCCTTCAGTTTGAGGTATGTCCCGAGTGTACAGCAAGAATAAGATAGGCCCAAGGACACTTCCTTGCGGAACTCCGGCGGCGATTTCTTTAAAATCAGAATATTCAGTTCCGTGCTTAACACGAAAAAGTCTGTTTTTAAGGTACGATTCTAAGATCTTGTGAAGTTGCTCCGGAAGGATTCGTCTTAGCTTATAATTCAATCCATCGTGCCAAACCCTGTCGAAGGCTTGAGATACGTCAAGAAAAGCGCTAGAACAAATCTTTTTCTCCTCAAAGGCTTTTCAATTTCGTCGGTTATTCTATAAACCTGGTCAATTGTGGAATGCTTGATTCTGAACCCGAATTGGTGGTCAGGTATTAGGCGTCTCTCTTCAATGACCGGAAGAATCCGTTTCAGAAGGAGTTTTTCAAATACCTTCGATATTATTGGTAGTAGCGATATCGGTCTGTACGATTTTTTATCATTTGGAGATTTCCCCGGTTTCGGAACCATTATGACTTCTGCGACTTTCCATTGATTTGGAACGTATAATAATCTAATGGAAGCATTTATTAAATAAAACAATTTTAATAGTGCCTTTTTTGGTAATTCCTTGAGGATTTGTCCGGTTATTAAATCATAGCCAGGAGCTTTATTATTTTTCAGGTTTTTATTGCCTGGCAAAGTTCTATAAATGACACACTTCTTATTCTAAGGTTGTCAGATGTCGTAGTCGTACCGGTAAAATCGTCTACCAATGTTTCTCCATCAAATGGCTTAAAAGTCTCTTCTAAGTGCTCGGCAAATAGATCCGCTTTTTCTTTGTCACCTTTTGCCCATTCGTCGTTGTTTTTTCTTATCGGTGGCGAATGTATTTGCGGTTTTTTAATTCTTTTGACAGCTTTCCAGAGCGAGTAATTAGTGGTTTTTTCGGCGGTTAAACCTTCAAGATAAGCTGAAGTCTCTCGGTTTTTTAGGTTTTGGATCGCTTTTTTAAGCTTATTGCATAGGAAATTCGAGTGGGTTTTATGCTGGGGAGCGCGAGTTTGTTGCCATATTTTGCGTGCTCTTTTCTCGAATAAGTTCTTTTATTTCCGGCATGGGACTTCTTTCCTCCTTAAAGGTGTATTTTTCCACGCGGCATTTTGTATTGATTCAATAAATTTGCCGAGCTCATCTTCTATTTCGAAGGGTGTTTTGAGCGATACATTTAAGACAATACTTTCTTCGCAATCAGTTCTAAAGTCGCGCCAGTTAGTTTTTTTGTTAGTTAATCTAGGCACACCTTCTACTGTCATTAGTCGGTCACTTATTGTCAAGATTACCGGCGAGTGATCTGAGGAGAGATCAAAGCTTTCCTCTACTTTCGCAAAATTTGAAGATACTCCTTTTGCTACGAAGAAGTCTATTAGGTCCGGTGTTTTTGCTGTATCAGAGGGCCAATACGTCGGTTTCCCCGTCGAAAAGAAATCAACCCCGAATTGCATACCGGTTTCGTACAGAAGTCTGCCTTTCCCTGAATTGGATATGGAACCCCAAAAGGTGTGTTTTGCGTTGAAATCGCCACCTATAATGAAATTCGGTCCAAGTGAGTCAAGGAGACGTACAAAGTCGTTACTTCTAAACGTGCATCGCGGAGGACAATAAATGGACGCGATGTTAAAATACGAGTGCCTATTCTTAACTCGAACTGAACTTGTTTGCATTGTATCGATTTCAATCGTCGTATTTATGGAGTGCTCAATGCAGTCTTTAACGAATAAGGAGGATCCGCCTCTAGCTCTTCCGGAAGGGTGGTATGCGTGATAAGCACGATACCCTCTTATTTTTACTCCGGATTCCTTTGTCAAATGAGTTTCAGAGATCAAGCAAATATCAATGTTGTCATTCCGTAAGAATACTTCTATTTCGGCGTTTTTTTGTAGAAGGCCGTTTGCGTTCCATGTTAAAATTTTCAGTAACTGATTCATATTCATATGGGAGTTCTTTTTTGGTGAGGTTTTAACTCGAGCTTGCTCAATTTATCAAATATGACTTTGTTTACCTTCGTTTGCTCCTCAAGTTTCGCAAGAATTATAGAGAAGACTTGGGAGACTGGGTCTACCGTAACACCGCTTTGCTTGTTTTCTAGCGACGCAGCTTGAGCATATGTTAGCGTCTCTGGAGATTGTGGCTTTTCCTTTGATTTTGCCGAAGGAACTTTACTTTGCTCGACTCTCGTCTTAACTTTGACGTGTTTATTGACGGTCGTTACCCTCGGCTTAGCGATTTCACGACTATTTTTAACCGGTTCTGCGTTCTGGCGTTGAATATTTTTAAATGTGTCTCGCCTTTTTTGAAGCTCTTTTGCCACTTCGCAACCTCGATAGTTCGCTGGGTGCTTTCCTTTGCAGTTAATGCAGGTAGCCGGGGCCTGCTTATTTAGGTCACACTTTTCTGAGAGATGGTTACCAGCACATTTTACGCATCTCGGCTCTTTTTGACAATACGACTGTGTGTGATTAAAGCCTTGACAGCGTTTACACTGAGGTATCGATCTCGTACTCGTACGCATAGGCTCAATCTTGACTACGATATTCAGAATAGTTTTAACGTTATAAATATCGTCTACATTTTCGCTCCTGTCTAAGGTAAGCATAAAGAGCGGAAGTCCATGCTTGACCATGATTTCCTAGCCTTGTTCCGTTTGTTGCTTCACCTTTTTGAGAATATTGACGGCATTAAGAATTTTTAAACCTTTAGCTTTGAGGTCGTTCATTACGTCGTCTTTTGTGCACGAGGGGTGGAGACCCCTTGCTATAACACGCAGTGGTCTTTCTGAATTATTTTCATAAGTATACCACTGGATCTTTTCCGTGTTTAATTTTTGTGATATTGCTCGGTAGCCATCGGAGTCATCAACGTTAATTTTCCACGCATTGTCCCTGAGTGACGTTACCTTGAATTTCGATGTCGTCGTACCTTTAAGAAGGCAATATAGCTTACTGTAGTCCGTTATGCCAACGACGTTTATTGCAGGCGGAGGACGTGCTTTAGCTTGAGTTTGTTTTGGCTTCGACTCATTTTGCTTGTCTTCTTTTCGCGGCTCGATTTCGGCTCTGCGTTTTTTGCTAGGTCTTTTCTTTAAGACGCAATTCGTTTCGCGTGCAAGCTCTTCTTCGTCCGTGTGATATTGTGGATTAGCTGCGCGGGGAGGGGAATCTTCGCGTTCTTTTTGTAAAAGCGAGTTCTTTAGAAGCTTGTTTTCCTCTCTCAGCATGTCTACCTCTTTTTTGAGCTCTTGGTAGAGCCGATCCATTTCATCAAGCCTATTGCGAAGTTCGTTATTTTCCTTCTCAAAGCTTTTACATTTCTCTAAGTCCTGTTTCTTGTGCGCTTGCACTACCGGCGGACTTTTTTTCCCGGAGACATTCGGTCTTGATGGTGGAGACCGAGGTACCCTTGAACTTTTTATAAAGGGATTTATCAATTGCAATAATTGGCTCTCCCCAGAATCCGTAGAGCCTACCTCCGAAGAGGGTGGATTTTCCAGTGAACCTGGACTGCCACCTGGGGTATTAAATCGTTTCGTTTTACTCATTGCATTTTTTTGTATACACTTTAAGCCCGGTATACGAAGGGTGAATTTTAGTCGCCTCTTACGACAGGCATGCCTACCTCGGGTATATTCTAACCCCTACCCGAAGGGGGTCCGCTCTAAATGACCCAGCCATCTTAGTCGCTGTATGTGAACTCTTCTGGCTAAGTCGATGTCCTTGTACATGCCGTATAGCTCGGCATTGTACCTTCTCCTCCACTCACCGTCTATGCAGACGGGACCAAAGATCGCTCGAAGAACTTTTCTCTCGAAATAACCAAGGGCAACCTCATCCGGTTTTGTCAAAACCCATGCCTCTGCGCCATACAGCAGGACTGGGATGATTAGTGTCTTATAAAGAGTTACCTTAGTAGTTCGAGATAGGGCTTTGCTACTCAATTGCCATTTTAGCCCATAGAAACAACGATTGGCAAGAGTAATTCTCCGCGTGATCTCCCTACTGATGTCATTTGCGGAGCTGACCATAGAGCCTAGGTAGACAAAATCCTTTACTACTTCAAAATTGTATCTGTCTATTGTGGCGTTCTGTCCAAGACGCCGATGTTGGGTGTCCTTTTTTGTAGACAGCATATATTTTGTTTTGCTTTCATTGACCGCTAGACCCATCTTTGCTGCCTCGGTCTCAATACTCGTAAATGCCCCATTGACGGCCCGCTGAGTTCTTCCTATTATGTCAATGTCATCGGCATAAGCGAGTAGTTGTACAGACTTGTAAAAGATTGTACCTCCGGTGTTGGCTTGTGAGTTTCGTACAATTCTCTCAAGTACTATATTAAAGAGATCGCATGATAGCGCGTCACCTTGTCTAAGACCTTTCCTGACATCGAACGGTTCGGTGATGTTCTTACCGACTTTGATGGAGCAGCGAGAGTTCTCCATCGTCATTCTGCACAAACGGACGAGCTTGGCAGGGATGCCAAGACTAGACATTGCTCTGTATAACTCGTCTCTATACACGCTATCATAGGCAACTTTGAAATCGATAAAGAGGTGGTGCGTATCGATTTTGTATTCATGGGTTTTTTCCAAGATCTGCCGTAGTGTGAATATTTGGTCAATGGTGGACTTTCCCGGCCTGAAACCGCACTGATAAGGACCTATCAGGTTGTTGACGATCGGTTTTAGGCGTTCACATAATACGGCAGACAGGATTTTATATGCGATGTTGAGGAGACTTATACCTCTGTAATTGGCGCAGTTCAGAGGGTCTCCTTTCTTCAGGATCGGGCAAACGATGCTGAGGTTCCATCCATCGGGCATACTTTCGTCCGACCAGATTTTACAGATGAGCTGATGCATGCTCCTTACCAACTCATCTCCTCCTGCCTTGAAAAGTTCAGCGGCAAGGCCGTCGGCTCCAGCAGCTTTGTTGGATTTAAGTTTAGATATCGCTATCCTCACTTCATTCTGATCGGGTTGACGGAAATCTTGACTGCCTGACAGTTTAACAGTCTGCAGAAGTGTTCCTTCCATATCCTCACAACCGACTGCGATTCTACTACTATGTTGCCATTTTCGTCGCTGCAGGCTTCTGTTCTGGCTTTGAAACCCTGGCATGTTCTTTTTACCCTTTGGTAAAATTTTCGAATATTATTCCTGCAATAGAGTCTCTCAATCTCCTCGATCGAGCGCTTCTCATGCTCTTTTTTCTTCTTTCTGAGAAGTCGATGTTCCTCTTTTCTCCTGCGCACGTAGAGCTCGTAAGCAGCTCTAGTCCTTCTATGCAGCGCCGCTTTGTACGCCTCTTGTTTTGCTGCATGTGCTTGCCGGCATTCCTCATCAATCTGATGGCTTGTTGGCAACGCTGCCACTGGTCTTCCGCATTTGCTGCTGGCGGCATAGGACTTAGATTGAGATTAGATTCTGGCGGTCTCTTGCGATTGTAGCTTTTCGACGTCAAATTTCCTCACAGTATTTCGTTGATTTCGCTTCGTTCTGGATATCCGCATCCGTACCTTGGCTACAACTAGGTAGTGATCCGAGTCCACGTTGGCTCCTCGGAAAGTCCGGACATCCAGAATACTGGAAGAGTGCCTTGCGTCGATCGCAATGTGATCGATTTGGTTGACGATTTTTCGATCAGAGGAAAGCCATGTTCCTTTGTGAATATCGAAACGTGGGAACCGCGTACTAGCTACGACAAAGTTTCGCCCCGCTGCAAAGTCGATTAGCCTGAGTCCGTTGTCGGATGTGTTGTCATGCAGGCTGTGCTTTCCGACCACGCTACTAAAGACGTCCTCTCTTCCTAGCTTTGCGTTGAAATCACCTAGGATAATTTTAACGTCGTGGTAGGGCATTCCTCATACGTCTTGTCCAAGAGCTGGTAGAAGTCGTCCTTTGTCGCGTCGTCCTTCTCCTCATGAGGGGCGTGAACGCATATTAGGCTAATGTTGGCAAATTTTGCCTTGATATGGATAGTCATAAGGCGCTCGTTCACATGCCTGAAACTCAATACCCTGACGTAGTATTGAAAATCCTTACAGACCTCAGCTTCCGCTGGCCTGTAGACGTCACCGTTGATTCCATCGGGAGAATTCATCCGCCGCACGTCTTCCTTCTGAGAACCTCTTGTTAGACTTCTGAGACGCATATTTCAGCCGATCAGGTCAACAAGAGATGCCTCGTCCGGTTAAACATATGCGCGCTGAAGTTCACCCAGATGTGCTTACGCAGGTCCGAGTGTTCAGCTACCCATATATCGTCAGACTCAGCATACGCTCATCGTTAGTTCACTATCAGATAGCTATCCAGCGGGCACTACGGGGAGGTGATGATGCCATTTTGCCCACCATAGATATGCAGAAAAAATCATGTGTGTATTTACCGTTAAGTCGGGTAAAATAAAGTGAACATACACACATGATTTGTCCTTACAAAATGCTTTAACCAATTAAATTAAAGCGTTTTGATCACGTTCATGGCTGTATGAGCTTAGATTCCTTCATCCTCCCTACACGGGAGAATATTACAACACAAATAAATGGCATTATTTCTCTCGCTGTTTGTTTTTCCCCCCCGGTAGAATTTCGATACTAGTACTCAATAAACCACGAAAAAAAGCCCAAAATTCTACCTAAACCTTTGAACTTTTGAAGATAAAATCTGAGCAAGTCTTAGATATGTTACAAGTTTTTCGACCCCTTCAAGAGTGATAAATGTTTTCTCATATGGTAGATATAACCTCAGAGACCGCAAAAGATGGTGTAGCCATAACACAAAATAGAGCCACTTAGTTTTTTTATTTAAATGAATGATGTTTTGGAAATAATTTGGCACCGAAAAAGCAATTTCGGAGAAAAGGAAGTGATGTATAGTACTCGTGGCTGTAACTTATGTAATGTAATGTAATCTACTGCGATAACTTAAGAATCGAAGTAGGAGTTCAATCCAAACAAACGGTTAAATGGTAGGGCTAAGGTTTGAAAAGCTCTTTTGTTCAACGGAAACTAAGATACAGCCAAAATCGGCTGACGCTTATTCGCACACAATAGTGTTGCAGGACACATTACCAATATTTTTTTCCATGATAGATAGATTTGATTTTTATTCATCAATTATTTATTAACAATACGGCTATCTGATGATCAGTGCGGGTTTGTCTCGGGTAAATCAACCACAGATGCAATCCAAAGTATAAGGATCATAATGGAAAAACATCGTGATTCCTTAAGGGATTTGCATATTGTATTGGTTGACTTTGAAAAGGCATTTGACAGACAACCACGAGATCTGATATGGGTGGCGCTAAGACATCGAGGGGTTCCAGAAACCTATGTACAGATGATTATGGACATGTACGAAGGAGCAAAGACAAAAGTAAGATGCCCGCTGGAGTAACCGAAGAGTTCCCAATCAAAATCGGGGTACACCAGGGAAGCGTTTTAAGTCCTTTGCTCTTTATTACAGTCCTTGATTATCTGCTTGAAGGTAAAGTGATGGACCCCAAGGTACATCAGTTATTCTTTGCTGACGATGGAGCCATCATAAGTGAGGATCCTACATCCCTGCAACGAGCACTTGATGTGTGGGTGGACGTTTTGGAGGGAAATGGGTATCGCATTAGTTCAAAAAGGACAGAGTACTTGTGCTGCCCGTTCTCTGATCCACTCAGGCCTATTCCAGACATTTATTTGAATGGAACAGTGCTTGCCAAGTGCGAAAAGTTCAAATATCTGGGATCTATGATCAATAGCAAAGCAACTTGTGATGACGACATCAATCATCGTGTAAGCGTAGGGTGGATGAAGTGGCGAGAAAATTCCGCTATCTTCTGTGACAGAAAAATGCCCCCTAAGTTGAAAGGAAGGCTCTACACCGCAGTTGTACGTCCAGCGCTCACATACGGTTCACAATGTTAGACGATGTACAAAAAGTATGAGAGTAAATTAACGGCAGCTGAGATGAAGATGCTTCGCATGACAGCAGGAGTGACCAAGCTTGATCGAATAAGAAATTCGAAGATCCATGGAAGCTTTCACATCAAGGAAACCATCGTACAAAAAATAGAACGCGACCGGCTCAGCTAGTATTGCTACGTTCAAATAAGAGATCATTTGAACCCTGTTAAAAAGGCAATATCAATGCACGCTCCAAAGACATCGCGATGTAGGAAAGGCAGGCCTATAAACGCCTGGATCAGACAAATGCGACGACATCGGCATTTCATTGGCCTCAGTAACCGAGTGATCCAAAATCGGCAGGCCTGCCGATATTTTCTGAGGCAAATAGGCGAACCCCACATGCGGATCAGTAGAAATGCGGTGAAGTGGGAGGGTTGTGATCCCTTGTTTTCGGATCATGGCCTCGCTGATAAAAGGAAGAAGAAGAATTATTTATTAACAAAAACTAATTTATACTTTTTAAATTTAAGACTGCCGTCTGCAGTAGTGGTCACTCTCCACGTGCTACATCCATATAACAGCATGGATTCAACATTAGAACGGAACAGTCTTAGCTTAGTGTTCAAACTGATTCCATTGCTTCGCCATATTTCGGACAACATCCTGAACGCGGACTTTGTTTTGGCGATCCTGTTGGCTATATACAGTTCGGTTCCACCATCGGTCGAGACAATACTCCCAAGATACTGGAAATCCTCTACTCTCTCTACCGGTCGTCCCGCAATGCATGTTTGAGCCGATGAGTTTGTTCCAAGGCTGATAATTTTAGTTTTTGGCGTAATAATTTTCAGCCCGACGACGCCTGCCTCCCTCTCCACATATGCTGTCATTTGGTGGAGCTCCATAATTCTGTAAGAGAGTAAGCATAGATCGTCAGCGTAGTCAATATGTTTCAGTTGGAATGTAAGAGTCCATCGAATTCATCCGTTTCCCATCGATAAAGCTGCACGAAGCACATCGCTAATCACCAATAGGAATAGTTAGTATTGGTGAAAGAATACAGCCATGTCTTACCCCACTTTGGATCTCAAATTCCTCAGACAACCTCCCTCTGTGCAGAGCGGGACATTTGGACACTTCATATGTAGCTTTGATAATAGCAATTAACTTATCGGGAATGCTTCTCCTGC
Source organism: Brachypalpus laphriformis (assembly GCA_945910035.1). Lineage (NCBI taxonomy): Eukaryota > Metazoa > Arthropoda > Insecta > Diptera > Syrphidae > Brachypalpus > Brachypalpus laphriformis. The sequence goes on from OX246754.1 coordinate 290,026,562, forward strand.
GTAAGGCACACCAAATAAACTCCATGTTGAGACTATCGAACTTCTTCTCAAAATCGATGAACAGTAGGTGTTCAATGATAATCCGCAGGGTGTTGATGTGGTCGACACAGGAGGATTCAGAGCGGAAATCTGCTTGTTCGGCATCGACTGCGTCTTCGAGATGTTGTTCGACTCACTTCAGGATTATTTTAGCTATTATCTTAGCTACAGCAGGCAGCACGCCATTAAGTTTCCTTTCTTACGAAGCTTGACGATCATTCCCTTTTTCCACTCGTTAGGATTCCCAAGGTCTCTCTATACGTGGAAGCAGAAGCTCAGCCGATGTTGTTGGCGCTGCTCGTAAGAGCTCTGCGGGAATACCGTCTACCGCCTTGCTGGTTTTAAGTGCTAGTGATCTCATCATTCCTGGAGTCGTAGTGCATATTCGGACATTTCTCACCTCGGGCACCTCAGTCTGATTTTAGAGCATATCGCTAGCGAATATGCGGTTCAGAATTGTAGCAAAATGCTCTTTCCATCTCTTGAGCTGTTCCTCACCCGAAATGAGCAAGGAACCGTTTAGGCTTTTCACTGTGTTTTGACTGGAGCTGCGACCACCTGTCAGCTCTGGTGATTCTATATACAGTCCTGCTTACGCACCTCCGTGCAGCCTCTTCTGTTGATGTAGTTTCGCCTGTCACGTCGCACGCTACGCTGAACTTTTATCATCTTCATGCGATACAGGAACTCTAACTCGCCTGCTGCTGCAGTAACTGCAATGTGAGTTTTCAGCTGTTTTCGCTCGTCAATCCATCTCCAGGTATCCGCGGAAAGCCACGACTTATGTCTTCCCTGCGATCGACCGACAACCAGATGTAAAAACATTTTTCACAGCACACCAATATTCTTGGATGGTTGTGGGCAGTTGAGCTGCTGATTGCTTCCACACCTTGTGAAAGGTGATCCCTTAATTGTTGGCGGACTGAGGGATCACTAAGTCTATTGATGTTGAACCTGAGCATTTTTGTGTTGTCATGGGATCTTCGAACTGCAGTAGTGCATAGTTGATGCAGTAGTGCATCAAAAGATGGTGATATCAAACTATCCCCACATCTGCCCCTCGCCTGTTTCGGACGCCCAGACGACAACTTCTAAAGCGGCGCGACGCGGCGGTTGATTTTTAGCACAGATACAGTGGCTTAAGAATGACTAAAATACTGACTCAAAAATATTGCAACAAAATATTGTCCCTCTTGCTTAGTTCATAAAGCAAGTTTTTCCATGTATATGAAATACATTGAATACGTTCTCAATCAACGAACGTTTTTTCATTCAACCCTATCGTACCAGTATACGAAATGCAAGGCCATGCCAATTTTAGACGTAATACTCATATTATGGGAAAAAGTTTAACCGACTTGATGCGCAAAATTGGGGGCAACTGGCTAAAGAAAATCTTGGATTTCAAATCGTATCACCTAGCTTGACTACCTCTATTGTCCTCTTATCACAGTAGAATATAAGGTCTCAACAACCCTGCTTTATCTGACTTTTTTAAGTACTGAAGCTGGACTTACAGGCTAAATCCTACCCAGCATAAATCGACTTTGTCCGCCGATGAGCGTGAAATGATTAAGGAATACGGGTGATTGGAGGCAAAATAAGGGGAACGTGATTCACGTTCGTATTCAATTTTCAACGATGTGCGACAAAGCAAAGCAGTGCTCCTGAAGCTACGAATATCTTCGAAGGCTAGAAATTGAATCTGTTCGTCACTTGCTGTGTAATTGTCCTGCCCTATCCGTCAGAAGAATGGGTACTCATTTTAGTTACTTCTTCTTGGAACTGGAGGACTTAGGCAACGTTGAGCTGATGGACCTCCTGAGATTCATATCACTATCTGGGTGGTTCTAACAGCGGACTATCTCAACAGTGTTTTCAGGATTAAATAATTGGGCACAATGGACCCGAACTATTGGTGTAAGTAAGCAGTGACTCTTTTGTCACAAGGCACCCATCTACCTACCCTAACCTAACCTATCTTTACAGTCGGTCACCGACTGACTGACTGACTTCTCGTTCTTTTCCAACCCAAAAGGGTGACGTTAGACTTGATGCAGATAATATAGTGTTGCTTAATAGATCCTACATATATGAAATGGGTTTCATTTACAATTCAACTACATAGCTGCAACACTTCTGTAAATCAAATATTAAATTTGTCCAGCCGAATTGACTTAGGTGGCGTTACAGTTCGGGGTGAACCGGCATAAACCTCTCCACTTACCTCGATCTTTGGCTAATTGCCTCCAGTTGCGTACTCAAAGTTAGTTGAGTTCCACTTGTACTTAAGCGCGTCACCTATGCTAGGAGGCCCTTAAGTGCGTTGTCCCTCAGAGTTAGATACGAAGTCTATGTAGGCCAGAGCATTGGTTTCCATTTGCTCTGCATGTCCTAGCCATGTTGGGCGTCCAATATGCAGTGTTGAACGCTGTACAGGTTATTCAACTCCTTATTGAATCTTCTCCTCCAAAGTCCGTCAACGCAAACGGAGATTCGAAGATTTTTTCCCCGAAACCACCAATAAAGTTAATGCTTCAGCACCGTAAAGTACAGGTGGGCGCCGTGGCGTAAGTGGTTAGTGTGTCGGATCACTACGCATGAGGTTCCAAGTTCGAATCCCAGGAAACACCAAAAAGTTTTTTCACGGTCCCACCTCTCGCGAGCGTCTGACAAACATCCGAGAGTATTGTTGTCACGAAAAAGCTTCTCAAATCGCCGTTCGGAGTCGGCATTAACACCCCTATTATGGTTAGCGAATCGAACGTTCGACTCAAATTGAATCTCCCGGCGAATTGCTTCTGTCGCTTTATACACTTCACAGATGGCATTTAATTGTTTTTTCTTTTGTCAGCACTTATTCTTGATTCGAATGAAAATGTTTGCTAACAGCAATACCACGACAGAAGCAATTCACGGACAGTTCGACTTGAGTCGAACGTTCGATTCGCTAACCATAATAGGGGTGTAAAACTGTAGGTCCCTTCCATTCGTGTGAAAAATATAACGCACACAACATGAGTGGTTGCGAGAAGCTAGGCCCTGGCACTTTAAAGAGCTGTTGCGCCAAATATTTATTTATTTTACCGTAAAGTACCACTGCGATGGCTAGCGTCTTATAAATAATATGCATACTTGTTCGGAACAGGGCTTTACTACAACATTGCGTTCTCAGTCTAAAGAAACAGCGATTGGCAAGAGTTATTCTTCGTTTGATTTCTGTGCTGATGTCGTTCGAAGATAAACCTTACTGCCTCAAAGTTATACGTTGGATTTTCTTGTTGAAAGCAAATTTTTGGTTTTGCCCATGTTCATTGTTAAACCCATTTTGACCCCTTCTACTTCAATATCTGCAAACACACCGGTGACAGTCCACTGAGTTCTGCCAATTACATAAATTTCACACAATCCGTTTAAGTTTGATGTCAAAAAAATCACATATTGCGCGTCTCCTTGTACAGATCGTTTTTTGACATCAAATGTTTCGGCGAGGTCGTTATCGACCTTGTAGCAGCGCTCATTGTCCATCTTCATCCTGCACAGATGGACGAATTTAGCAGGGATGCCAAAACTACGTATGGTTCTGTACGATTCTTTTCTATAAATTATGTCATAAGCGGCCTTAAAATCGATAAAGAGAGCCTGTTCTCCAGGATCTACCGCAATGTGAAAATGTTATCTATTGTAGACTTTTAAAGTATTTGAAATCGCTTTCGCTCTTAGTTTGGTGTTCCGCGGGTTAAGACCTACGAGCTTAACATTTCCTACCCGGCTACGGGTTGCCTAAAACCTTTCGAAGTTGTCGACGAGCATAAATTGCGTATTTTCTATGAAAAACACATGGGAGTTCAAGTTGAAGCCGACGTTCTCTGCGAAGAATATGCTGGATACATCCTCCATATCACTAGTGGCAATGATAAACAAGGTTTCCTCATGAAACAGGGTGTCCTCACCCACGGCCGTGACCACTTGCTTTTGAAGAAGGGACATTCATGCTATCGTACACGTCGTTCCAGCGAACGTAAGAGGAAGTCTGTCCGCAGATGCATTTCTGATGCCAATGTGTCTGTGCTGGCCCTGGTCATTGTGCGCAAGGATGAGAAAGAGATTCCCGGATTGACCGATATCACTGTGCCACGTCGATTGGGACCAAGGAAGATGACGTACATCGCTTCCTGGTTCGTCGTCCCTTGCCGTTCAAGGACAACAAGAAGGCAACTTCAAAGGCGCCCAAGATCCAGTGTTTGGTTATGCCCATAGTTCTGCAAAGGAAGCGGAGACGTCTAGCTTTGAAGAGGAAGCATCAAACTGCTTCTAAGGAAGCTGATTATGCCAAGTTATTGGCTCAGTGGAAAAAGGAATTCAAAGTCAAGAGGGAGGAGGCCAAGAGGAGGCACTCAGCTTCGATTAGGGAATCGAAGAGCTTCATCTCAAGTGAGAAGAAGTAGTGCGATTGGCTTTTTACCTGATGATTTGAAATAAACTAAGTTGACTGTTGAATATACTTTTCTGGCCTAAAATCGGACTGATAGAAGCTAATCAGATTGCTCACGGAAGGTTACAGGCGTTTTGGCCATTTATCCATTATCAGGCATACGCTCATCTGACCAAATCTTACAAATGAGTCATCATAAGCTGCCTTTAATAGTTTGGTGGATAAGCCGTCAAGTCCAGCAGCATTGTTGGATTTCAGCTTGGACATTGATATACTCATTTCGTTTGGATCAAATGTCTTGTATAGAATTCGTTCGACTTTGTGCACGAACTTAGCGAATACATTTACTTTTCATATAATCATGTTTTCATTATTGGCATGAACTAATCATCAGTGTTTCAGTAATGTCTGCAAGAAAATGAAAACAAAAGAAAAACCCAGAAAGGGCCGAATTAGGTAAAAAAGTCAAAATAAAAGCCAAAATAAAATTTGAAAATTATTAATTCAGTATAAGTGGAACGTAAATCGCGTTCATTTTCAATTCCCAATGATGTGCGACAGAGCAAAGGTGTGCCTCTGAGGCTAGGTTTCCTCCTACTTAATGGCAAACAGAAACTGAAAGCTATCAGCCTGAAGCGGCAATCAAAAATATTCGAGAAATAACCTACAAGAGTCTAAATTCAAATTTCCCTCCAATATATTCAACCTACGCTACTTGGGTTTTTCAAAACAAAAAACATGATTCAAAACCGCAAATTTATTTTAATACTTCACCATGCTCCCACATATTTCATTCCATTGATTGGATTGTAACATTCGAGGTGACCTTTCCAAAATCATGCAAAATAAGATTTTTAATGTCCCACTTTGTAAATATTGACTCCCATCTCATTCCATGCACTTTATATTAACCTTTTGGTTGGAAACGGTCGGGTTTTTTGATCCCCACTACCTATGCCCCGTAAAATGGCACAAAGCCTAAGGAAAAGGTCTCGAGTATGTCATCTCTTTTGTAAATAATCTTTGAAGCCACCTTTAGCGTACACTTTTCAAAGAAGCCATACAGCGCCACAACAGCAGTATCAATACAAAGACAATAGGACTTTTCAAAAAAGAAAAAAAAAACCTAACGGTGTATATCTTAACCCGAAAAGGGTGAATAATTCCAAAAGAAAACCCGGAAATAAATAAGTTTTCCACCCTATTATGTGCGATGTTTCAACCCTTCGTTTCCGTGATAATGTCTTACACGCTCTACTCCATTCGACTGGTACTCTTTCGTGTCTGATGGAGTCTGTTTTGTTTGGTTAAGTCCTCGACTGGATGTGAAGACCTTCAGCAGATTGTTTTTCCAGCTGTCCGAATTTATTCGGTTGTGGCCGAAAGGAAAAGAAGCAAACAAAGGCGCTACTTCTTGCATGGATACTGGTTTATGGTTCGTTTGGGATGTTTTCTCCATTTTTATTTATCCATTCACACTGAAAGTGACGTAGGTAAGCAATTTCGAATAGAACATTTCAGCCAGTGGCTGTGTGTAAAGTAGTCCTGTCCAGGCTCATCCTAGCCAACTATATAAAGCTTTTCAGTTGGCAGAGATACGTGATTTTCATTACACAGCTCTGAGCAATCTTCCATTAGTTTCACATTCCCGTCCCGGACTGACGGACAGAGAGGCAATAAGCTGTCCTTATAGACATCTCAACTAATTATCTGTTTCGAAATACTAGTGAGATGGGGGAGGCTAACTACTATTTGTTCGCCTTTATCCGGCAACACGTCGTTCTCGTTCGTCAGTGGCTTTAATTGGTTCATGCGCTTGAATTTTTAATTTTATTTTCTTAGTTTAGAGCAAGGATGAGTCCTTACTTTGTCCATATATCTATTTCGGAACGGATAACGAAAATAAATATTTCATGTGTTAGCTGTGGAAGCGTATGTGTTTCGTTTTACAGACAAGTGGGAATTAGTTTGTTTCTTCGTTGAAGGTTTGAAATTGGCTTTTCTTTCGATGATAGTCCTTGCCGCCTGTTCTGCTGTCTGTCGAACTGGGTGATTATTTATACAACGAGAGCGTAATGGCGTAAATTGTTTGCTCTTCCCTTTACAATGATTTGAAGCAAGTCTACGGCAAAAATATTGTTTAATTGACAGATAGCGTGACATGGCTTCCTCACAAATCAGGAAGAAGAAGGTAGCCGGACATGCAGATTCTATTATCAAAACAAAGAGACTCCAGTCCTTATTTTAGCTGTCCTGGAGCCTACAAGAGAAACAGTGTAACTCACCCATGCTAAAACTCCATACAGGCTGTTAGATTTCTAAATAAAACTAAGACGAATGGAATGCTTTATCCCGAAAATAATCTCGATTGATATCAGAAGGCTGATCTTCTGGGTCGTAATGCACCTAACACCTCTGTAACGTATACACAGATCAGCGTGCACGTGCATCGCAGGTGCCCTCAGGTCTACCCCCACAACCGCCTTAAAGACTCTATTACACATTCTACCCTTTGATATCTCTGGGAAACTAGTAGCCTCTAAAGCAGCCTTTAGACTCAGGGAGCCTCATCGATGGTCAAACTTTCCCACTGGCCATATAAAAATTATAATTTCATTCCCAGGGAAATACATTACTTACCCCCATTCGATGACTTTAAATTCAAATACAATACATACCATTATCTCACACAGATCTGCATGGGATAACGGAAGCGTCTTAAATAACGCCGAAGTACACGAATGGATCTAAAACATCGGAATGCACGGGCTTAGGAATATTCTCTGAAGTACTGCTGCTTAACTTAGCTTTCCGACTTCCGGACCATTGTAGTGTATTTCCAGCGGAAGTGTCGAAAATTTAGGAAGCAGCGCGTAGACTATTTGTGTTCGATAGATGGTAAGTCTATTGTCCTGTACATAGACAGTCAGTCAGCAATCAAAGCTGTGGAAGCGCGAACAATAAGATCCAAGTTGATCAAACAATGCCGCGAATCTCTTAACGAGATTGCGGACAAATGTTACATTACTTTGCGCTGGGTTCCCGGACACGAAGATATTCCAGGCAACGGCAAGGCAGATGAATCAGATAAAGTAGGCACCGGGCGGCTCCTAGCTAACAACAGAGAGGTACCGGCCGTCCCAATACATCGATAAAACTTCACCACCGAAGCCCAAGCAATCGCAAATAATAGACGGCACAACATAGTTATGCGTATATCGACCAAAAAGATCTGGCCTTTATTATTTCTTTAAAGAGAAGGAATATAAGCCTCACAGTAGGTATAATCACAGGACACTGTCTGCTAGGCATACATGCCAGAAGAATGGGGGTCCTCAAATGATTTCTGCACAAGCAGTAGGGACGAAGAGGAAGAAGAAAATAATGTTCACCTATTAGGCACCTGCCCAGCACTTGCTGTTATACCATAAGAAAGGACCTACTAGGAGAATACTTCCTTGAAGATCTAAGTGATCTGTCAAAAATAGACATCTTAAGTATTTTTTTAGATTCATGTCAAACTAACTGGTTAAGCTGATACTGTAGCCATACTTACACTTCCCCCCACCTTCTATCGGGTAGAAACCCAGTGTTTAACAACATAGAAACTAGGGTTTGATTGTATCAGTCACCTTCTCCACGTTCTCTACGAACCGGTCTCTATATCTCTCAACACCTACATGTGGTTAGAACTGTAACAGTCACCTTTTAGGAGCGAAAAGCAGATCTTATAACCTACTATGTCTGTACCAACAACCGTTAGTACTAGGGGCTCGATTGCATCAGTCACCTCTACTACTTTTACGCACCCTACTACCCACACGGTCCATCTAGACAACGACGGTTTGATTGAATCAGTCACCCTGCTCAGCTACGTTAGGCACATTGAGATCTCAGTCCACGTCCAATACGATATAATTTAAAGTTCCCCTAGGTACGCAGTAACCTCCGACTCTCAAACATGTGGTATCACAATGGGCCTAACATTTGCCTAAGTGTGTCCTGACTCTACCAGGGCAGCCACCTCACCTAAGCCAAAACGGGAACTTTCCGCTTTTTATCGTCGGTATAGAAGCCCTCCTGTTCACCCAGTCTTCTTCTGTTTCAGCCTGTCTAAGCTCTATACTGTACATCGTTAGCTCTACAATATGTACAGGTATGTCAATCCATGTCGCGCTTGACTTTTTTGTAAAGCTTACTCAGCTTGGATTTAGCTAAGCGCTTTGTTCCATGGAGAGTCCTTTTGTTCCTTACTTTTGCTGGTAGAGCAGATAGTTCCATAAGCCTGTATATTACCCACCCACTCGTAACCTCACAACGTTCTATCCAGTTTCTTAAACTTGGGCTCCATAATATTATATCCCTCTTCTTCTTCTTCTTCCTTTTTCAGCGAGGTTGTGATCCGAAAATAAGGGATCACAACCCTCCCACTTCACCGCATTTCTACTGATCCGCCTGTGGAGTTCGCCTATTTGACCTCGGAAAATATCGGCAGGCCCGCCGATTTTGGATCACTCGGTTACTGAGACCAATGAAATGCCGATGTCGTCGCATATGTGTGATCCAGGCGTTTATAGGCCTACCTTTCTTACATCGCGATGTCTTTGGAGCGTGCATTGATATTGCCTTTTTAACAGGGTTCAAATGATCTCTTCTTTGAACGTAGCAATACTAGCTGAGCCGGTCGCGTTCTATTTTTTGTACGATGGTTTCCTTGATGTGAAAGCTTCCACGGATCTTCAAACTTCTTATTCGATCAAGCTTTGTCACTCGTGCTGTCATGCGAAGCATCTTCATCTCGGCTGCCGTTAATCTACTCTCATACTTTTTATACATTGTCCAACATTGTGAACCGTATGTGAGCGCTGGACGCACAACTGCGGTGTAGAGCCTTCCTTTCAACTTAGGTGGCATTTTTCTGTCACAGAAGATAGCGATATATTATATCCCTCGTACATTTAAAATATCTAAACTTTCCTTAAGGATATATGTGGAGAGCTTTTCACATCTGCTCACATCACAGGAGATGATCATTGTGAAATTTCCACCTACCGAAAAATATAAGAAAGTTTCTGTTTATCTTTTTACCTCCCTTTTATTATTTTTCGTTCTGAGAGCGAATGAACTTTTGAGCGTACAAAGATTCTGAAAAGCTCGGGGGTCCTGTTGTAGGACCCCCAAAGAAAAAAATCCATGCAAATTTTGTATGGCGTGCACTATCTTGTTGTTATATGGTCTTTGGTAATATATAAGTTTATGAAATATTTGACAATGATCACAGAAGCGGATATAACCTGCTCCAAAGCTCTGATTTATTTTAGAAATAATTACCTACTTGCTATACATTTGGTGATTTATTTTACTAACTTAATCGTTTTCTTTTTCTTTATAGTGCCAAGTAAACCCTTAAATCTTACTGTGCTGGATGTCACATCAACGAGCATTACACTGACATGGTTGCCACCTAAAAATCAAAATGGCGTCATCAATGGTTATCATGTATTTCATTTACATGAAAATCAAACTGGAGTCGGAATTGTTAAGAATCCTGGTGGACCATCTGTAACATTTGTGTTACAAGAATTAAGTGAGTAGTTTTTGTTTTTATATTTTGTATGAAATATTTTATTTAAAACTAAATTACGTGCTCCAGCCGTAAGTTGAAGACGTTCTCTGACCGCAGTTTTATTGATTAAATTTTAAATGACTTCAAAGTCTAAAGCAACCTACTGCCTTTTTTTAAGAACAACTTATTGTCACAACGTAAAGAGATAAAAGGGAAAAAATCCGAAGTAGAAAAAATCTATTTTTTGGATTTGATAGGATATTCGCATCATTAATGGAAACATGGCTAATTGTCTTTACCACAAAAACAATGTAAGCCCTGCTGTAAGAAATAAACTAAATGAGTGTCAATTCTAGCAATAAATAAGCAAACAAAAAACGTTGTTTCATTCTCTCCTGATTCTTTTTTCTCTAATGGCGCAAACGTAGGACTTTTTTTTTTTTTTATAAATATATACATTTCTACCCGACATATGGACATATTTGGAAAGACACTAGAGCCAGAGCGTAAGTCAGGTAAGGTAGATGGGTGCCTTGTGACAAAAAAATCACTGCTCACTTAGACCAACAGTTCGGGTTCATTGTGCCCAATTATTTAACCCTGGAAACTCCGCCATTAGAACCACCCAGATATTGAAATGAATCTCAGGAGGTTCATCAGCTCAACATTACCTAAGTCCTCCAGCTCCGAGAAGAAGTAACTACCCAGAATCCTCATTCGTCTGACGGATAGGGCAGGCCAATCACGCAGCAGGTGACGAACAAATTCAATTTCTTTTTCGTTCCTGCAACTTCAACATTAGTCGTTGCGCAGTACACGGAGTCATTCCGCATGAATGCCAATTGCACAGTGACCAGTAATTATGCCTGAAATCATCTGTGTGTTATGACGACTAAGTTTCACGAGAGAGGTTGATCTCTTCTTGTTAAAGGCCGGCCATAGCGCCCTGGCCTTTGCACATGTGTCCAGATGAACCCAGCATCTGTTTGCTCGACCGGTGGCATCATCTTCTATTTTCTTCCGTAAGGAACAAATTGGGATCACTACAAAAGGCAGAGCGCCGACTCCGTCCTAGCAAGCTCGTCAGCCCTTTCGTTTCCTTGCCCTGGTACCCAGCAAAGGGTCACCGCATTGGCTCCAGATATCTCGTTTAAAAGTGATTTGCAGATCCTCACAAGCCTCGACCTAACTACAGCAGAGTCCAGAACCTTAACGACTACCTGGCTATACAGACTGTGATCGTTTTACCAACGATACGCGTGTAATTTCAGCAGTCTGTATAATAGCTGCGACTTTGTCCTAAAAGGCGATGCAGTCGTCGATTATTCTAAAGGAGTGATGTATTCGTAGTGGTTTACAATAAGCTCCAGCTCCCGTGCCAACGTCCGTCTTAGAACCGTCGGTATAGAAGGCCAGTTCCTTTTCCTTCATGGTTCTTTAGTTTTTCCAGCACATTCTATCAGGAATTCTTGTAACAAATCTCCCTTCAAATGCTAGCATCGGGTTTATATGAACAGTTTCCATAGATCCGATGGCAGTCCCCCATCGGTATAGTATGGAGGCATGGCCGTAGGGACTCGCTGACCACAATCGGCCTTCTTTCAGTCTTGCAGCGGTTTTAGCCGCCAGACTGCTACAGTAACTGAATAACTCTTTTTTTATTTTCTATCAAGCGGAATGAAACTACACATGGTTTACATTGCCGCTGTTGGTGTTGTTCTCATTGTTCCCATGACTGTGATGCACGTTGCCGTACTATCCACCATACAAGTGAATCATGTGTTAGAATGGTTTTTACAACCGCCGTGTATATCCAGCTTACCACATCTGGCTTGAAGCCCCGCTTATTACTGAATGCCTTTTTGAAGAAATAGAAGCTACGCTTGCTTTTTTTATGCGTTCGACAAAGTTCTCCTTCAAGTTTGGTTTCGAATCTAGTATTACGCCCTGGTAACAATACTACCAATATTTGGGTGCCTGTAGGTAGGGATCGATCTCTTAGTGAAAATAACTACTTTCGTGTTTGAGGGGTTCACTCCCAGCCCTTTGCTACTGACCCAGTTATCCACCAGTTGTGCGAGATTGAACCTTTCACTTAGGACCGGAGGAAATTTCCCCGAAACCAGGATAACTACATCTGCGGCATAGGCAATCGCTTTGAAGCCGTTTTCCTTCAGTATTACCAAGATCTCATCTACTACAAGAAGCTGTATTGGAGGAGACTGAACTCCGCCTTGGGGGTTCTTTTGCAGACCCTTCTTCAGATGGTTGCATCTTCCAGCGTTGAATATATAGCATAATTCTCGATTGAAGTATCTATGTAATCCAGTTGCAGAGGCCGGTGTTTAGTTGAGCTCTCTGTAAGCTGTTCAGGATCGCATCAGTACCTATAGCTCGGATGTATGTAACTCTGATCAAAGTAAAGAATCTCTGGTTGACGAATCTGCTCTACAGTCAGGTGACTTTTAGAGAATTTCAGTGAGTATTCCCGGAAAGAGTGCTAAGTTACAAAAATGGGATTATGCATGTATTCAGGATCAGATCTATATCGTGGAACGCTCAAAGCTTCTATAGGCTCATCATTTGAAATAAATAATAAAACAACATACTCGTAATGTACAATTTTAGTATAAAAAACGATAGACGTACATATTTATAAAATCTAACATCACAAAATATTAATACGCAGTACTTTTTGAAGTCTGTCTTTACTTAAGAGAAAGTCGACAAGCCTAGAGTTTTAATTATACATATGCTTTACTCATCACAGTAAGGGATCAGGAACCCCACAGGCGGATCAGTAGAAATGCGGTGAAATGGGAGGGTTATGATGCCTTGTTTTCGGATCATAACCTCGCTGATAAAAGGAAGAAGAAGAAGAAGTAAGGGATCAGGATCAGGATCAGGATCAGGATCATTAAACTCCTAGAGCACCTTTTTCAAAAACCCAGCTTTGAGTTAGACTTATTGATGGAGTTAATATGCTTAGTGAAATCAAGTTTGGGGTCAGAATGAACTCCAATATCCTTTGAACTATCAAAGAGTATAATGTGATAAATAATAATCAAATATTGTAGGTTAGTTCTTGGCTCGGAAAGTAAGCGAACGGAGCTATTTACGAAGAGCCATTTCATCTACTCAAAGTCACTGCATGGTGCACCATTTACGCCGGAGGTATCGTCGGGCCTCATTTTTTTCGAGGACGCCGTGGGTAACACGGTTACTGTGACTGGTGAGCGATGCAGAACTATGATCCACAATTTTTTATTGCCACAAATTGATGAATTGGGACTGGAGGACATGTGGTTCCAACAGGACTGTGCAACTGCCACACACAGCTGGCGCAACAATTTACATTTTGAACGATGCCTTTCCGGGTCGCCTAATGTCTCCTTTTGGCGACTTACATTTGGCGGCCATTTGACCGCTCCAGACTTCTTTCTTTGGGGTTTTTTTAAAGTCACGGGTCTATGAGAACAAGGCACATACTCTGGAAGCTCTTAAAGATAATATCCGGCAAGACTTATCGCCCGAAGTTCTCGTCATAACGATTGAAAATGCGGTAAAATGAGCCCAAATGGTCATCAACAATGGCGGCGTCCACTTGACCGATATTATTTTCAAAAAGTAATGAAAACAAAAACTTGAAGGTTCAAATAAACATTTAAAAAAAAAATATTATGAAATTATCTTGTTTCATTTTAAAGATGTAGCAAAACAACATCGGGTGATTGTTTTTGGGCCAGCCTGTATTCGGTCACTTTAGTTTTTAATGCATCTGTATATTTTCATGTCATCAGCCATAAAAATGTTGCTATGATTTATGCTAGACGTAACACCACCACACCACTGATATAAAGGGGATTGGACCTAAGTGCGTGACATCCCTGAGGCACTTACTTACTTAGGTGGCGCTACAGTTCGGGGTGAACCTGGGCCTCAACCAACAAGCCTCTCCATTTAGCGCGGTCTTTAGCTAATTGCCTCCAGTTGCGCACTCCAAGTTGGTCGACGTCCCCTTGAACTTGTGCGCGCCACCTACGGCGATAATTCCCTCTACTACGTCGTCCTCGGGGTTAGATTCGAAGACTCTGCGGGCCGGAGCGTTGGTGTCCATTCGCTCTACATGTCCTAGCCATCTCAGACGTCCAATACGCAGTTTTTTTTGACTAGGTCGATGTCGCTGTACAGCTCGTATAGTTCGTGATTGAATCTTCTCCTCCAAAACCCGTCAACGCAAACGGGACCGAAAATCTTACGAAGAATTTTTTTCCCTGAGGCACGCCAGAATAGATTTTTAGAGTTTGACAACGAGCCTCTAAATTTTAGAGATACTAGATCAAAGGCTTTGGAGAAGTTTATGTGAATACGATCAACTTCTTGTCCACTTTCCAAAGCATTAGAATATTTGTGTGAGTAGATTTGTAACAGTCCACGTGTTTCTAACAAATCCATGCTGTTCTTTGCATATTATATAACGACAAAAGAATGTTAGTCTATCGCAGAGTATATGTTCAAAGAGCTTGAGGACTCACGACAATTTTGAAATAGGCCTGTAGTTGATGATGTCACATCTTTCACCTTTTTTGAAGATGGGTAGATGGGATAAATGCTTAAAGGGTAGACCTTCGTTGAAAAACGTACATACCTGTATTAAGTTCTTAATGTCAGATTGGCACAGACTGAAAGTCTTGTGCACTGGTAAATGTGGAGTGTGTCTTGTAAAAGTCTATGTAAGGTACGATATGCCCTGTTTTTCTATCGAAATAAGCTGATCTATATCTTTAAAATATAGATCCGTGCCCATTGGAGCGTTGCTTCCATGTTTAAGACGAATGTCGCGTTTGGCAGTGCTTTGCATGAACTCATCCAGGGGAGGAATATTAAGCATCATTTCCAACCTTGCCTGAGACTTTGATCTCTGTACTCCTGTTTTGCTACCACATGCTAATCTTTGTACCTTCATAAGATTATTGAGGTAGCTAGCTTTGTCTGTTGCATTCTACCATACAGTTGTTCTATGGGTAAGTATGGGTCTTACGATCACAGTATACACAGTACATCCAATGAATTATGGGCGGTCGCAAGATGCATCGTTTACCAAAGGTTTTCTTGCACGCGTAGAAAGCTCATAAGGCTTTTTTCAATCTTTCTTCTGTATTTGTCTTTCATGTGAGTTTTGAATCAAGGATATTTCCAAGATACTTGGCTTTTGAGGCAAGGTTCAGGAAAAAATCCGTTCAACTTTGGAAGGACGAATTTGTCAGTTTTTCTCCTTTTTGTGAAAAGAACTAGTTCGGGTTTTGTTGAATCTAATCCTAGACCGATTAGTTCCACCTATAAGGATTATTTTTTCAGTACAGATTCCACAATGTTGCTGATTGCAAGATGTTTCCCACCGATCATGTTTACTGCGCTGATTTGCTGCGTATGCCACTGTTTTTATTCTTTTTAATTTGAGAATCGTCAGAACTTTTGTTAACGAATAGAAATCACAGCAAAGGAGAAATAAATGCCCTCTCGTAACCGTTTTCCTCATGATACTCTTTGCGGACTCTGAGTTGATTAATCTGCTGTTAAACCCCATTGCTATTATCGTTTTCCTTAGCTTCCATTTCGACAGCCGGGTCTCTGTTTATTGGGTGCTTAATATCCCTTTACTCCTTCGTATCTTGATCTTGACTTTGTTGTTCCGGCGTTAGGTCTGATTTTCTGAAAACACTGTACCTTGATGACGTACTGACTTATCAGCCATAAATGCGAAGTCCTGTTTCTTTCTCCCTACATACTCGCTCTTCCAATGCAGCGTTTCTTGACTATGTCATCTCTGAGCTAATCCAGAAGTGGGACCGATTTGTGGGGAGCTACTGGTTTTATGCGTGTAATGCGTTCTATTTCCCAATGCGCTGTTGAGTTGTTCTTAATATGGTTTCCATGGCGATCATCTCTAGTGTCGCTATGGTAGAGGTTCTCATAGGTGGTGTTCACCCATTTCAGTGCAACTGGGTTACAGGCGTTCCCTAAGTTATTCTCACTTTAGTTACAACATCTTCTGAAGAAATACTCTTATCTTACCTGCTCAGCAGCTTTATACTTTAGACAATCCATCAAGAAAAGTTGTCGCCAAAAAATTACTTTTACTTACTTATGTCCTGTATACCCTTGTGGGTCCTAGGGCCTCTACTACGCCTACGCGCCATCGTGTACGGTTTCTGGCAATGTGTCTGAGTTCTCCCCAACTTTTCCCTAACTGCCGTACCTCCTTCTCGACTGTTCTGCGCCATGTTCTCCTCGGACCGCCAGGTCTTCTGCCATCCTGAGTTAGAGGGTTCCATTGCATAGCATGGTTCGCTATGGAGCTGTCACCCTTTCGGAACGTGTGACCAATCCACTGCCACTTCCGCCGTTGGATAGTTGTGCCTATTGCCTCCTGAACCGTTCTCTCGTAAAGGTGTTCGTTAGAGATACGATTGGGCCAGAAAATCCGTAAGATATTGCGCAGACACCTATTAACGAACGTTTGCAGCTTTCTGGTGATAGTAGTGGTCACTCTCCATGTGCTGCAACCATATATGTAGCAGCACGGATTCAACGTTGGAGCGGAACAGTCTTATTTTGGTGCTCAAACTGATTGCATTGCTTCGCCATATTTTGGACAACATCCCGAACGCAGACTTTGCTTTCGCGATCCTGTTGGCTATATCCAGCTCGGTTTCACCATCGGTCGAGACAATACTCCCAAGATACTGGAAATCCTCTACTCTCTCTACCGGTTGTCCAGCAATGCGTATTTGAGCCGATGAGTTAGTTCCAATGCTGATAATTTTAGTTTTTGTCGTATTAATTTTCAGCCCGACGACACCTGCCTCCCTCTCCACATCTGCTGTCATTTGGTGGAGGTCCATAATTCTGTGGGAGAGTAAGCATACATCGTCTGCGTAGTCAAGATGTTTCAGTTGAGATGTAAGAGTCCATCGAATTCCTCCGTTTCCCGTCGACAAAGCTGCATGAAGCACATCGCTAATCACCAATAGGAATAATATTGGTGAAAGGATACAGCCTTGTCTTACCCCACTTTGGATCTCAAATTCCTCAGACAACCTTCCCCTGTGCAGAACGTGACATTTGTAGCCTTCATATGTAGCTTTGATAATAGCAATTAGTTTATCGGGAATGCCTCTCCTGCGTAAGGCACGCCAAATAAACTCCCTGTTGACACTATCGAACGCCTTCTCAAAATCGATGAACAGCAGGTGCAGTGGCGATCGATATTCAACACACTGTTCGATGATAATCCGCAGAGTGTTGATGTGGTCGGCACAGGAGGATCCAGAGCGGAAACCTGCTTGTTCGGCATCGAGTGTGTCTTCGAGATGTTGTTTGATTCGCTCAAAGGTGATTTTAGCTATTATCTTAGCTACAGCAGGCAGCACGCAGATACCCCTCCAGTTTCCGCACTCCATTAAATTTCCTTTCTTAGGAAGCTTGACGATCATTCCCTTTTTCCATTCGTTAGGAAAGCTCTCCGCTTCCCAAGCTCTATCTATAAGTGGAAGCAGAAGCTCAGCCGATGTTGTTGGCGCTGCTCGTAAGAGCTCTGCTGGAATACCGTCAAGTCCTACCGCCTTGTTGGTTTTGAGTGCTGCTGAGGTAGCTGCAACGCGAGCTTTCAGCTGTTTTCGTTCGTCAATCCGTCTCCAGGTATCCTCGGAAAGCCACGCCCTATGTCTTCCCTGCGATTGGCCGATAATTCTTTCAGCACCAGATGTAAAAACATTTTTCACAGCACACCAATGGTCTTGGATGGTTGCGGGCATTGAGCTGCTGATAGCTTCCACACCTTGCGAAAAGTGCTCCCTTAATTGATGGCGCACTGAGGGATCACTAAGTCTATCGATGTTGAACCTGGGCATTCTTGTGTTGTCGTGGGATCTTCGAACTGCAGCAGTGCGTAGTTGGAGAGTAACTATCATAAGATAGTGATCACGTACTATCCCCACATCTGCCCCTCGTCTGTTTCGGACGTCCAGGAGACTACTTCTAAAGCGGCGGCTGATAGCAAAATGGTCAATTTGGTTGGAGGTTGCTTGCCTGTCATTGGAAACCCAGCTGACTTTGTGGCAGGTCTTGTGCTCAAACATGGTGCCACCTATCATAAGGCGGTTGGCATTGCAGAAATCCACAAACCTTTCGCCGTTGTCATTACGGTTGCCTAGTCCATGCTTCCCGATTACATGCTTGAGCCCTTCGTTGTCGCTGCCTACCTTGGCATTCAAATCCCCCATCACTATGACAATGTCTCCATTTGGTGTTGTGTTGAAGACGGCGCTTAAGAGATTGTAGAAGCTCTCCTTTTCATCCTCAGACGAACTATTCGTTGGGGCGTAACACTGTGTGATGGTGACGCGTCGTACTCTAGTCCGGAATCTGGCCGTCAAAATCCTATCACCATGAGGCTGCCAGGAAATCAGGCCCTTGCGTGCTTTTGTTATTAGCAGTAGTCCGACTCCATATTCCCGCGGACTTCCGGATGGTCTTCCAGAATAGAGTAGTACAGTGTTACGCGTTGGAGACTGGTACTCGCCCGCTTCTAACCATCTTACTTCACTTACCCCCAAAATGTCCAGTTTATATCGCATGAATTCCTTTTCCAGTTGGAGGACTCTGGCATTGTAAGGACCTTCGCTTCCCGAGTCGAGGAGCGTCTTTACATTCCAGAAACCTATCTTTGTCCGGGTACAATAGCCAAAAGTCGTCAACATGTGATCATTCCTTATCCGAGGCATAGTGTCGGTTTCTGTAGCGAGCTGGTTTCAGTAACGCAGGTTGCTGGCCCACGTTACCTAGCCTAGAATCAAGGCCCTAGACAACCCGCACTTACAATTTTAGCCTATGCGTATAAGGGTTTATACGTATAGTTGCCCGGGGACCACCACTAGGAGGTAAAGTAAGCACTTCATCACGAACTTGATTGTTGCGCTACTGGCCCAAGCCAAGTTTTGGGCAGTCAGTAGTTTCCCGATCAATCGCAATGCAGGTCCCCAAAATACTCTAAAGATTCCTCTTGAAACTGTAAGCAATACCACATGTATATACTATAAAACAAACACTTCTTCCACTTAACAATTTTATAATTTGTTTATTCTATGATTTATTTGTTCTATAATTAATTTATTTACACCAACAATTTAATAATTAAATTTGGAATAATCATCTTAAATTAGAAATGCTGCCGTGGATTAGGGTTGTGAGGTCCTGTTCCGCCACTGTGCTCTGGATACAAACCTGGCGGTAATGGGTATGGATATCCGCCTAAACGTCTAACGGTATTCAAACGACCATTGCCGGTATTACGAAATGCTTGAACACCATTCACTGAGATGGCAATCAAACCGAATATTAATACGAGGAAAACTTTTACGTTCATTTTTGAAAATACTCTGATCTGGTACACGGTATGTATTCCTAGGTAGCGATTGCGTTGTTGTGTTGAAGACTCAGCTGCGAGATACATTTTTATAGAACTTCAATCGAAGACGAGCTACTGATAAGAGCTGTACATGGGTTTTTTTCTTTCTGTTTGTTATTCTCGCAACTGAAGTGGGATTCGTAGAGCAAAGATTGTGGGATTCTAGGGGACTCCCATCCAAACTCTATTGCGTAATATACATATGTATTTCTGCTGTTTGATTCAAATAAAGACATAGTCTGGCCATGCTAAGCTTGGACCTTTAGACCTTAGCACCTCCTCAATGCAGCTAAAGAACGACAAACACTGGAATGATAATAGGCCAATCGGAAGGAATTCACAAATGAAACGCAGAGAGCAACAAAAAACAGTTCTGTGCTGCGATTATTAACACTAGCGAAACTGCTAGACTAAGGAAGATCCTCTCTCGAGAGCCTGTAGCTCTGGGGTCTCTCAAAGATTCTAAGAGAAACAGTACTGATCGCTGCTCAAGATCACTAAAACTACTTTTGGACACTCATTTCCATGACAACAAACACCATTGCTAAAAGGAAAGGCACTACCACTGCTGCGCATGGTACTTATCCTGGTTCGAGCAGAAATGTTCGGGTCAGAGCTATACGGATTCCGGGTGCTAGCAAAGTAATGAAACAATTTGGACGAAATTTGAGGGTCGCGAGTTGGAACGTTGAAAGCATGCCCGGTCGAAGTTAAGACCTGGAAGAGATGATGAATAGAAAGCGAGTGGATATCTTGTGTCTCCAAGAGACGAAATGGCAAAACACCGGAAATCGGACGCGTTTCTTGGACGTTAGGACAAAAGATTACAAGATGTTCTACTACGGAACGGAAAAGGCTAGGAACAGAATCGGTTTCATCCTTGCAGCAGAGCTACTTGGTAACGTCTTAGCATTCCGAAGTCCAGCGACCGTTTAATGTCTCTAAAACAAAAAAAAAAAAAAAAAGTATTTGGCGCAACAGCTCTTTAAGTGTCAGGGCCTAGTTTCACGCAACCACTGATACTGTGTGCGTTATATTTTTCACACGAATGGAAGGGACCTACAGTTAAGTGCCGTATCCGAAGGGCAATTTAAGAAGGTTTTTCGTGAAAACAATACTCTCGGATGTTTGTCGCCTCGCGAGAGGTGAGACCGTGAATAAACTTTTGGGTTTTTTCTGGGATTCGAACTTGGAACCTCACGCGCAGTAATCCGATTAACCACTTACGCCACGTCGCCCAGTGTCTCTTAAACTAGTACGTATAATACAAGGCGAAGTGTGGAATATTGTCAGTGCATATGCTCCCCAAAATGGGTGCGATCAGAGAGATAAAGATGCATTTTGGCTAGATTTCCACAATCTCCTTAAGAACATCCCAAAGGAAGAGTTTCTGTTTGTTGGAGGAAATTTGAATGGACATGTCGAGATGTCAAACGAAGACTATGAAGACTGTCATGTAGGACTGGGATACAACACCAGGAAACTTTCTGGTGAAGACATCCTTAGCATGTGCAAATCACACGGTCTTATCGTGTTAAATACCATGTTCATCAAACAAAGCCGACACCTGATCTCTTACAGCAGTGGTGGAGATGAAACCCAGATTGACTACCATTTGATAGCCAGTTTCATGAAGCCTCGGGTAAAAGATTACAAAGTGATCCTGGGAGAGGCAATCGTTCGGCAACACCGTCTCCTGCTAACAGAATTTTTTATTAAAACACCAAAGAAAGGCAAACAAACAAGGGTCTCTGAGAAAATCAAGTGGTACAATTTGGACAAAGAAAAAGGCGAAGCTTTTGTTTTCGTGATGAAAAGTTACCTCTCTCACACCATCAACGGAGCGGAGGATGAAGAGTGCAAAGCACAAAATATGTGGGATTCCCTACAGCGAACTTGTTTAAAGAAGGCCAAATCACTGCTAGGAGCTTCAAAAGGCAACCATCAACACGCCAAAGAAACATGGTGGTGGAGTGATGAAGCTAAGAAGGTGATAAATGAGAAGAAAGCGGCTTTCAAAGCTTGGTCAAAGTGCCCCTCTAATATGATAATAGAGACGAAAAAGCTCGCCTTGAAGTGGAATATAGATGTTGCAAGAAAAAAGCGAAGAAGAACTGCGCCCAGCTTCAAGCAGAGTATACGGAAGGCCTGAATCGGTAGCTGGAGAAAATATCTTCACCGGTTGCTGATGCAAACCAGGCTATCCAGGAGCTGCGACGACACAATATGAAGAGGAGCGCAACCATCTTTAAAATAGCCGCCCAAAGAAGGAGGAATGCTCAGGAGATTCGTTCGCCAAAGTTCATTAACAATGCTTATGGCCAGGTTATTGTGGATGTCGACAAAATTCTGCAGAGGTGGCGGCAGTATTGTGAAGAACTTTTGAATGAACAGTTTCCTGGGCTATACTTTCCAAGAGCCACCCGTAACTGTGAAGAAATACCAGACATTACAGTCGAAGAAGTTAACATCGACACAATGTCACGTCACGATAGGCAGTCACAACTTTGGACAAGCTCTTATTGAAAATATAAATACGTCGTATGTAGCCAATAGAGTAATAAGTAATGCAGCACTTACCGAACTTAAGGAAGAAATAAAGAACTTAAACCTAAGAAGGCTCCTGGATATAACCTAATTACGGGAGAAGTTCTTAAAGCACTAACAAGAAAAGCTCTAATTAAGCTTCTGTCCATTATAAACGCCGCGTTTAGACTAGAATATGTTCCAAGTCAATGAAAAGTCGCCAAAGTCATAACAGTCCTTAAGCCCGGAAAACCGCGAATGAAAAAACGTCTTATAAGACCGATTTCGCTTCTTCCAATTATATCCAAGGTGTTCGAGAGAATATTGATTAGGCGAATACAGCCGGTAATAGAAGAAGGGCATCTCATTCCGGATTATCATTTCGGATTCAGAAGTAAGCATTCTACAGTTGAACAAGTACATCGAATAAAACATGTAATCGAAAAGTCACTTGAAGAAAAAAAGATGTGTTCAAGCGTATTTCTTGACGTCTTTTAAGCCTTTGACAAGGTCTGGCACAAAGGCTTAAAATTAAATTACGACAAGTTCTGCCAGAGCACCTATATAATATTTTGAAGAACTACCTTACGAATAGACTATTCCGCGTTGAGTGAATATTCAGATTTTAAGGAAATAATCGCTGGGGTACCGCAAGGAAGCGTTCTTGGTCCAGTTTTATATCTATTATACACTCGTGATATACCGCAAGTAGAAGGCACTGAGCTAGCTACATTTGCCGACGACACTGCTATCTTGACAGTAGATAAAACGGTCGAAGATACTACAGACAAACTGCAAGAAGCTTTGGATAGAGTAAATGAATGGACAAAGATTTGGCGTATAGCACTCAACGAGACCAAATCTGTTCATGTAAATTTTACTTATAAGAGAGTAAATAATCTGCCGATCTTTTCAAACTCGGTTCAAATTCCGTTTGCAAACGAGGCTAAGTATCTTGGAATGACACTTGATGCAAAGCTGAAATGGAAAACGCAAAGAACTAGATAATAAATATAGAGAAATGTATTGGCTACTTGGAATATTCCAAGTTTAATATAGAGAACAAACTGCTTTTATATAAGCAAGTGCTACAGCCTGTATGGTATACAACTCTGGGGTTGTACCAAAATAAGTAATATTAAAATTTTACAAACATTTGAAAACAAAGTGCTAAGAGGTATTGTAAATGCGCCATGGTATATCAGAAATAGCGATATCCACAGAGATCTTGGCATTAAAACAATCGAAGACGAAATCAAAAACTACGCGAGAAAGTATAAAAGGCGACTAGAAAGTCACGTAAATATTACAGTCCTCCAAGTTTTCGATGAAAGAAATTGAGTACGCCGCCTACAAAGGAGCAAACCTTAAGACTTGTGCGTTAAGTAACCGCGTCTAAACTGCGGAGCTAGCAGGAACTTTTAATGGGAAGGTCCCCGCAAAACGTCCTTATTTCGTGAAATGAAAACTACTTGATAAGTCGATTGCTTAGTTGTAGTAAATATAAAAAACAAGTCAAGTCACATCTTTGAGGTAGTTAAGGACTTTCTTTACCTAGGCTCCGCTATAAACTCGAGCGATGACTTCAGCGCGGAAATCAAACGAAGAACTAATCTTGCTAATCGCTGTTTCTTTGGGCTAAAAAGGCAACTAGTAGTAAGCCCTCTTTCGAACGACTAAGGTAGCCCTGTACCAGACCCTAATCATCCTAGTCTTGCTAACATATATGGCGCAGAGGCAGACTTTATCAAAATCAGATGAGGATGCCCTTGGCTACTTTGAGAGAAAGGTTCTTCGAGTAATTTATGGACCCGTCTGCATATACGGCGAGTGGGGGAGAAGATACAATCAAGAACTGTATTGGTTGTACAGTGATATCGACCTAGAAAAACGAGTACGCATACAGTGATTGAGGTGGCTAGGACATCTAGAACGAATGGACATTAACGCCTCGGTGCAAAAAGTTTTCAAATCCACTCCCGAGGGACGACGCAATAGAGAAATGCCTCACCTCATGTGGCGCGAAAAAGTAACAGCTCGGTCGCTACTTTCACATCATGGCTTTTCATATTGATCGCATTTCGGCAGTGGAATCGATAAAGAATCGCAATACCAAGTGAATAAAAGCAGAGTCAATGATTGCCCAGCAGGAATTCTAGGAAATGCTGCATTGCAGGAAACTGACGCTGTGTATCGCAGGTGCATGTGTGGAGCTGGTTTCGTGTTCACATGCATTGCCAGGGCGTGGGCATGGTACAAATCACTGAATCACTGATCAGCTGAATATCTGCTCGCTGTGGTAAAGCGAGGCGTGCGTCGTTGTGAAGATATGAGGAGGGCAGCGACAGTTTTGTTTTAGTTGGCGCGGCGGTCTGGTCAAGATAATCACCTAATAATTTGGTATTTATTTTGTTTTGTGATTTGTTCTAACTGATCAATATAAATCTTTGATGTGTAATTTGTTCTATCTGTTATAAGAAAATCAATCAATAGTTCTTGTACATTTCCGTTTTTCTATTTCTCACTGTGCCATCAAAAGTTGAGGGGTCGACGGGTCTCGATATATACATCTATACACATATGTACAGGGTGGGCCAACTACAAGTTTCTTTTTAAAAATGCAATAAAATGAACAGAATGAAATTTTTTCCATGTATTATGGCTTTATTAGTAAGAGCAAACATTCCCATTAATTATGGAACACAACGTCGTTCAAATGGCTGCCTCGGCTGGCCTCGCAGTAGCACATTCTATCACTCCAATTTTCCAAGACCTTGTTGATGGTTTCGGGCTGTAGCTCACGGATTGCTTGGATGATATAACGTGTGTGACGTGTGCTCTTATCATCACTGTTTTTTTTTCGCTGTGGAAAATATATAATTTTTCCTATTTCATCCTACGCTTTAAACCTAAGTGTTTTCGCGTTTCAATCCTTTGAGGAATTCTTTCTTGTTTTGAGTTTACCTCAAGTAAACATATTAAAACAAAGAAAATAAAAAAAATATTTATAAATAGATTTATTTTCAATCAATAAATCCGTTTGGAGTGTATATTGAGTGGGTTGCGCTTTCCCTCCCTCTCTCCAGCTCCAACCGTCTGAGTGGAAACTCTGTCGCTCTTTACTTTTTCATTTTCTCACTTCGCCGGAAACGTCATTTGAGTGATTGAGAACAACATCTTCTGCCCCTCTTGCATGAGTGAGTACAATATTTTAGTACATGTTCTGCCATTCATAGCAAATTAATACTAACTGTCACCAATCTCTTGACTTTCATACTCCATTCAACGCCGTTAACGTCAATTTTGAGTGGAACCGAGCTTGGCTGCTTTCCCATCATCATTTTTGATCTTCTGCCTCTCTGGCACGAGTGAGTACGATTTTTTAGTACATGTTCTGCCATTCATAGCAAATTGAGACTAACTATCACCATATCTCTTGACTTTCATACTCCAATCAACGACATTTAACTCTAATTTTGAGTGGAACCGAGCTTGGGCACTAACCATAGTTCAGCGATTTATCGAAGAGATTTCTGGGGATAATGGATAATTACGAGTGCTCTTTCTGCAAGAAAAACACTAATGATGTGAGTGTTTCATGTGCAATTTGCCTTGAATCATTTCACGCAAAATGTATTGGTATAAAAGGGAGAGATGCAGATAAAATTATTGCTATCCCAGGCCTTTGCTACTATTGCGAAAAACATCGTAAGATATCTTTTGATGTCTTACACTGGAAGATTATAAAGCTAAAAAAGACTTTTAAAAGTTTAGTTGCAATATTCGCAGAATTGCAAGACATTTTTGAGTTTGATGTTTCCGAAATCGAAAGAATGTCAGTCGGTTTTACAAACATTGATCGATTACTTCAAACACCTAATGATACTGAGCGTCATCAACTGAGTCAACAACAGGACCAAATTAATAATCACCAACAGCAGTTACAGCAATTGCAGCTGCAGTTGAAGGAACATCAACTACAACGAACTGAGCCAGTCCAACTGCATCCGAAATCTGTAGTTGATCAACCTGTAGATGATCAACAGGTAGATGTTCAACTAAAAGAACAACCGGTGAAAGATCCTCATCTGCTGCAACTTCAACCTCAACAACCTCAGCAACCTCAACAACCTCAGCAACCTCAACAACCTCATCAACCTCAACCACCTCAGCAACCACAACAACCTAAGAATTCTCAACAAATCATCAGCAATGCCAGAACCTTACGTTCCAATAAAAAAAAGGTGATTTTGCCTAATGCAAACGTTACTCCTTCTACCCCCTTAATCATTTCCTCTCCCACTGTGCCGTCCACCACTGACAACTCCTCATTAACGAGTGATGCGGTGTGCAATCGTGCAGCTAGCTCTGCCATTTCGGTAGCTAGCTCTTCTATTTCGGCAGCCAACTTGCCGTCATCTCATGACAGCACTTTAAGGGTTGTTCCACCTCCATTTGTTGTGTTCTTGTCTCGTTTAGAATACGGAACTAAGTCGACGGATATAATGAATTATTTGTCAAATAAAGGCATTGAAACTAATAATATTAGGTGCCATAGTTTAACACCAGCCAATCTAACTGGACGATTATCAGCGTCGTTCAAAATAATTGCTCCGTCTTCGGTTGGGAAGACAATTGTGAATCCAAGTTTTTGGCCCATTAATATGATAGTTAAGGAATTCACTAACCGTCCAAGCACTAAAAGCAATAAGCCAAAAAACTTAATGAAATAGCCCTCTATTACCAGAATGTTAGAGGGCTAAGAACTAAATGTACTCGGTTCTTATTAAATATGCTTTGCTCTTCTTCAGACATTATTATACTCACTGAAACGGGCTTAGATGTCTCTTTCACCAATGCCGTTATTTTTCCCCAAAAATTTTAATGTTAATCGTTGCGATAGGTCACCAGATAATAGTGATTACAAAAGATTTGGTGGTGTTCTAATTGCAATCAAAAATGCCTTTCAGTCTTTTGAAGTAGATCTCAATGATTTTTCAGATATTGAAATTTGTTGTAGTCAAATTGTCTTGTCAACCTCGGCTAACATTTTTATAGTATGTGTATATATTCCGCCTAAGTCCTTGTTACCTGTTGTAACAAGGTACCTAGAAGCATTTCGCTTTATTGAAGGTCTCATATCCACGTCGGATTTATTTTATATTTTCGGGGACTTCAATCAAACTAAAATTGATTGGGCCTCAGGAGATGCAGATTGCACTTTTCTTAATCCTGTAAATGCCTTATCTGTGATTGGGTCGGAAATCATTGATACTGTCCAATCCCTCGGTCTTCTTCAACTAAATCCGGTTAAGAATCATCAAAATCGTACGTTAGATCTTATCTTCTCTAATAACAACGATGAAAGTTTTGTTACTAGAAGTTTCTCACCTCTCGTTTCCGAAGATATTTATCATCCTTCCCTAATCCTTTTTTGCAACTTGAATATTAATGAAGCTAAATCCTTTAACTTTTATAAATTCGATTTCAAAAATGGTAATTACATTGATATATGTGAGGAGTTGAGCAATTATAACTGGGTCCCACATCTATCGTTAGATATTGATGATTTATGTTCAGAATTCTATCGGGTTATTACTAAAATAATTTTTAGTTTTATTCCTGTAGTTTTAGTCAAAAACTCTACTCTGGGGTCTTGTCCATGGGACAATGAGATAACCCGCAATTTAAAAGTACTTAAAAATAGAGCTTATAGGATATGGCGCTGTAGCATGGAGGATGAGGACTTTGTGTTATACAGAAAACTAAAATCCGAATTTAAAATTTCTTTACACAATTCGTATTTGATTTATTTAAATGAAATGCAAAACTCTTTTAAATCGAGTCCTAAAAAATTGTGGCAATTCATAAATACTAAAAATAAAAGTGACGGTTACCCTGCCTCATTTTCATTTAATGGACAGGCAATGGATACACCTATTTCTATCTGCAACTCGTTTGCATCCTTTTTCCAGTCAGTCTATTCAAAAGTGGACTCAAATATTGACAATTCATGTTTTAGTTACCTTGGGAATGCACCTCTTTCCGCGTTCCATAACATTGAGATTTCTCCCGATAGTACTTTAAAAAGCCTAGTCGAAATGGAACTCAACTTTAATCCTGGCCTTGATGGCCTGCCTTCTGGTTTCTTAAATATGTGTGCTATCCCATTACATGGAATATTATGCCACATGTTCAATTTATCATTAAAATCAGGTATTTTCCCATCTGTATGGAAAAACTCTTTTATTATACCACTTTTTAAAAGTGGTAGGAAAAACAAAGTTGAGAACTACAGGGGTATATGTAAACAATCGTCAATCCCTAAATTGTTCGACAAATTAGTTTCTGAAAATTTGAATTTTTATTGCAAATCTTTATTGTCCAACAACCAGCATGGTTTTGTAAAGAAAAGATCCACAGTGACCAATCTGCTTGAGTTCACAAATTTCGTGATATCGGAAATTAGTAAAGGAAATCAAGTTGACGCAATCTACACTGATTTCAGTAAAGCGTTTGACCGTGTTGACCACAAAATTCTGCTTTATAAACTGGACAAACTAGGATTTCCATGTTCCTTTTTACGCTGGTTATCATCCTTTTTATCGGAAAGATGCCAATTTGTCAACTTTCGAAATCACATTTCTAGTAAAATTTGTGTGACATCTGGGGTTCCCCAAGGTAGTCACATTGGTCCTATTTTGTTTATCCTCTTTGTAAATGATGTAGTCTCATTTTTGCCGGAATGCAACATTCTAATGTTTGCTGATGATTTTAAAATTTATTTATCAGGCAATGAGTATCATACATTTCAACTCTTAAACGAGTATCTTTTTAAATTTCATCTATGGTGTTCAAAAAATTATCTCTCCCTTAATGTTGGCAAATGTTCAGTAATTACTTTCTCACGACGTATTTCGCCCATTTTATATAATTACTCACTTGGTGGTGAAGCCGTGTCTCGTGTTACCTTAATAAAAGATCTAGGTGTATTGTTAGATACTAAGTTATCATTTAACAATCATATAGACCACATTATAAATATGGCTAATCGATCTTGGGGAAGAATAAGGCGTTATGCCGGTGAATTCTCCGACCCTTATGTTATTAAATCACTATACCAAGCATTTGTTAGGTCTCTGTTGGAATATGCATCAGTTATTTGGTGTCCGTATTACAAGTTCCATATAACCAGAATCGAAGCTGTCCAGAAAAGATTCTTGAGATTTGCTTTACGTGGGCTTCCATGGTCTGACATTTACAACCTCCCGTCCTATCAATCAAGGCTAAAGTTAATTAACCTTGACTCGCTTGAGGATAGGAGGATGGTTGCTAAAGTGGTTTTTGTTCACAGAGTGCTTACAAATGATATTGATTCCTCCGGAATTTTGAACTGTATTAACATTAATGTCCCATCGACTAATCTACGTAATAATCGATTTTTTACTATTACACATTCGCGCACTAACTACGGTCGCTCATCCTCTATTAATGGATTATTGATAACTTACAACGCTAATGCTATTTTGATTGATTTTAATATATCTTTGGTATCTCTTAAAAAGAGATTGATAGGTAATATTCAGTCATGATTGCTAACTCTACGGATATGCTTCAAAATGTTCTTGTATTTATAACATATCTTATTTGATTCGTTTTGTATATCACTTTATTGTTTTTCTTTTTTTTATTCATACTTTTGTAACTAAGTCTAAGAAAGAAATTGCTCTTTGTTGACAAAATAAATAAATAAATAAATAGATATTGGCCTTAAGTGCTTGAATCGTTTCCGGATTGTTGGCATAACATCGGTCCTTCACGGTTCCCCAGAAAAAAAAAGTCCAAAGGGGTCAAATCGCAGCTCCGAGGCGGCCAATTGACATCGCCAATACGGCTGATAACATGATTTGGGAATTTGGTGCGCAAAAGACCTATTGCGGCATGGGCTGTGTGGCATGGCGCGACATCCTGCATGAACCAGAGGTCGTCCAAATCCATGTCTTCAATTTCAGTAAAAAACAAAGTCGTTAACATGGCTCTGTAACGCCCACCATTGACCGCAACGTTGTTCCCAGCCAAGAAATGGTCCACTGATGCCACTACTCCACAATCCGCACCAAACTGTCACTCTCTGTGGATGCATTGGCTACTCGACAATAACGTGCTGGTTTTCCGAGCCCCAGATGTGGCAATTTTGTTTGTTAACGTAGCCGCCGAGATGAAAATGTGCCTCGTTAGAAAAGATGATTTTTCGCCCAAAATCGTTGTCCGATTCAAGCTGCTCTAAGGCCCAAACTGCGAAGCGATAACGAAGCGGATGGTCGTGCGCTTTCAATTGCTGAATCAATTGGACCTTGTAAGCAAATAATCCCAGATCTCTGTGCAGTATTCTCCTCAGGCTAGCGCGTGAAATGTTGAGCTGTTGAGATCGATGACGAGTTGATGTTCGTGAATTGAGTCTCACACTCTCGGCTACAGCAGCCACATTCTCGTCTGTGCGCACCGTACGGCGACGGGGACCATGAGTGTTGTCCACTAGCATACCAGTCTCACGAACTTTTTGCACAAACTTGCGTACAGCAGGCGCGGTGGGTGCTTCATTTCGACCAAAACTTCTTTTCAAAAAACGCACTGTTTGGGCTACACAGCACTCACTTTGGAAATAAGTTTTCAATATTTCCCAATGTTGTTCAAGCGTAAAGCGATTCATTTCGTTTCGCGGAGGTATGATACTGACTTTCTGTCAAGATTTCGACCGGGAAACAGCTGCCAGTGTCAAAATAACCTATGATTTAAAAAGAAATCACTAGATAGCCCACCCGTTACAATAGATAGAAACATTGCAATATTGTTGGAATTGCACATTTTAGAATAAACTTTTAAAACACACGAGCGAAGCCAGGCGGGTCAGCTAGTGTATTATAAAACAAACACTTGTTTCATTGAACGTTTTTTGTTTTTATAATTTATTATAATTTATTTATGTACAACAAGAAACTAACAAATAAATTCTGAATATACTTCTTAAATTAGAAATGACGCCTTGGATTAGGGTTATAAGGTCCAGTGCCGCCACTTTTGGGATTGAAAGGTGGTGTTCCTGGGTATGGATATCCGCCAAAATTAGGCCGTCCACCGGTATTTAATCGCCCTCTGCCTGTATCGCGAAATGCTTGAACAGCATTCACTGAGATGGCAATCAAACCGAAAATTAATACGAGGAAAACTTTTACGTTCATTTTTTAAAATATTCTGTACTGGTATTCGGTATGTATTCCAAGATAGCGATTGCGTTGTTGTGATGAAGACTCAGCTGTGAGATACATTTTTATAGGAATTCAATCGAAGACGAGCTAGTGATAAGAGCTGTGCAGGGGTTTTTTCTTTTTGTTTATGTTAGTTATTCTCGGAACTGTAGGGGGATTCGTAGAGCACAGATTGTGGGATTCTAGGGGACTCACCATCCAAAGTGTATTGCGTTAACAACGTATTCCCGCTGTTTGATTCGAATAAAGACAAACTGTTCCTCAATGTTCGACCAAATATCTCCAATACGATATAAACGAGGAACGGCGCCTCCCATGTCAAACAAGGGCATTCATAGCCCAACTCCGCTCAGGTAGGTGTCGTCTGCTGAACAATTACCTGTCCGCCTCAACCCAAACACCGAAGATAGATGCCCCGACTGCAACAATGGCCCACATGGTGTGAAACACATCTTCAACTGGCCAGCCAAACCCACAAACTTAAACCCCAAGGTGTTGTTGATCCATTCCATCGACATGGCCATTGGACTGGAAACCGATGAAACAACATGAAGTTGAAGCTGCTACAACATCACCATACAAATAAGGACGTACTTCATGCCTAGCATAGACTTTAAAACCTTGCAACTCCTCAATGCAGCTAAAGCAACAAACACGGATAAACATTGGAAACACAGAGAGCTAAAAGTCTAACGATGCAACGGTTCTGTGCTGGAATTATGAATACCATACAATCTGCGAGACTGAGATTCTCTCGAGAGAGAGCCTATGGCTCTGGGGTCTCTCAAAGATACTGAGGGAAACAGAGAATCACAAAAACTGCTATTGCACACTCATTTCCGGAGTGTTATACCCATCGAACAGCACTGAAAGCAGCAGAATTATGGAGTCAGAGCCACCAATGGAAATGGTTACAGAGGAGAAAATCGAGTGGGCAATCAGATCATTCTCTCTCTACAAATCTCCCTGGGTTGGTTGCTTGGTTTGGCGTGGCCCTCGATGAGGTACACGTAGTCCAGAGAAGGTACATTGTGCCTACACTATTTTTTTTAAATGATTTTGTTAATTTTAGCCGTGCAGGCGTTCACTTAGATCAATAAAGTGGTATTCCGCCAATGTAGCCTTCCTAATGCTTATGAATGCAGGTCACGTGCATAAGAGGTGATCGATGGTCTCTTTGTCTTCATCTCTGCAGCTTCTGCAGAAATCGTTGTGGGGAATGTGTAACATGTGGGTATGTAGATGTAGATGTATATTATTGAGAGGTGCAAGAGCACTGCGACCTATAAAAGATCTATTGTGCATCCCTTACTAAGGCTCTAGCCGATGATATACTCGGTCTAGAGCACTTCCTCCAGTCCAGCTGCTATAGCAAACCGGAGCATCTTCAGTGGATCCAGCGAAGGTAAATCCGTTTCTGATAGGAGGTAGGCACCAAGGTGATTCTTTCTTTTGTGGATCAGTGATCCGCATTCCATAAGAAGGTGCGCTGGTGTTTCCGCGAAGTCCCTGCAGAATCTGCAGTGTCCGTCTCCCTCTATTCCCAGTTTCCTAAGGTGCTCCTTAAGTCTGCAGTGACCTGTTAACATGCCCGCCAAGATGCGAAGCCGATTCTTACTAACTCTTAGGCAGGCTCTGCTTCTTTTCTGGTTGTATTTCCCCAGAAGTTCATTTGCCTGTCTTATTTGGGTGATATCGTCCCAGTGTTTGGCCCATTTGTTCTCTTCTTCTTGCCTTAAGTCTTCCCTTATTTTGTGGGGTTCTATCCCACAGAAGGGTTCTGGTCCAAGGAACGACGTGTCTGATCCGTTTCTAGCTACTTCATCAGCTGCTTCGTTCCCCTCTACTCCTATATGTCCTGGTACCCAGTAGAGAGTTACTTTGTTTGTTTCTCCCAGTTTGTTGATCCTGGTGAGACATTCCCATACCAGTTTGGATCTGATCTCATGCGACGTCAGTGCTTTAATAGCGGCTTGGCTGTCTGATAGTATCGCGATGTCCTGCCCGCGATATTTCCTGTCTAAGTTGAATTGCGCGCATCTTTCGATCGCGTGAACTTCTGCTTGAAATATACTGGGGAATATTCCCAGTGATT
Source organism: Brachypalpus laphriformis (assembly GCA_945910035.1). Classification (NCBI taxonomy): domain Eukaryota; kingdom Metazoa; phylum Arthropoda; class Insecta; order Diptera; family Syrphidae; genus Brachypalpus; species Brachypalpus laphriformis. The sequence continues at coordinate 290,059,958 of OX246754.1, forward strand.
CTGAGTATCTAGTCCTGGGCCCTTACACTCCTGCCCCAGTGCCAGTAGATGTTTTCGATCCGTCTGTGTACCATTTAATTGTGTGTTGTTTGAGTTGGTATTTGTCGGATTCGCTGCTCCAATCTCTTTTGTTGCTCAGCTTTCAGTCAAATTTCCTTTCAAAGCAGTATTTCTTGACCATATCATCTCTGGGCCAGTCCAGAAGCGGCACCGATTTGGATAGGGTTACTCACTCTTTATTTGCGATGCATGTTCCTTTCCCGATGCCCTCTTTGCTGGTTCTTAAAATGGTCTCCTTGGCGATTCGCTCTAGCACTATGTGTAGTGGAGGTATCCCTACAATCACTTCTAGAGCTGCTGTGGGACAGATTCGCAGGGCTCCTGTTATACATATATAGGCTAATCTTTGCACTTTGCTGAGAGATGTCCTCGTCGTGGTTAGTCTAGTTCTGTTAACCCATGCAACTGCCCCGTAAGTGATGATGGGTCTTACTATCATCAGGTACATCCATCTCAGTGTGGGTGGGCTGCAACCCCAGGTCTTTCCTGAAATGTTCTTGCACACCATAAGTGCTCTGGTGGCTTTGGTTACCACCGTTTCTGCATGTTCTCTTCAGAGGAGTTTGCTGTCTAGTGTTAGACCTATATACTTGACCTGTTTCTATGGGTCAACCCTGATCCCTTCCAACAGGATGGGATGCATACGCTTTACCTATCTTTTCTTAGTGAAGGGTATCACAGTGGTTTTGGTAGGGTTCACTCTGAGTCCTACCGTTTTACACCACTTGTGTGTGATTCGTAGACCCCTCTGAATGATTTCGCATAGCGTTTCTTCAAATTTTCCTCTTGCGACAATGACTATATCGTCGGCGTACCCCTGGCACGTAATGCCGGCACCTGTCAATTTGTGCAGTAGTTCATCTGCTACTAGGCTCCACGTCAATGGTGATAATACCCCTCCTTGTGGACAGCCTCTAGTGGTGCTTATTGTGATGGTTTTTGACCCACCTCTATCTCAGCAGTCCTAGTTCTTAGCATCTCACACATCCAGTTACTTGTGGTGTGATTTACTCCTTTTATTTCGAGACCCCTCCTAATTGCTTCATGGGAGGTATTATTGAAGGCTCCTTCGATGTCTAGAAATGCGCATACTGCTGTTTCCTTGCTCTCCAGTGTATCCTGAACCCAACTTGTCAGCTGGTAGAGCGCAGTTTCGGTGGATCTTCCTGCTCTGTAGGCATGTTGATTGTGGTGGAGAGGTATTCTTTCCAGCACAGTCATTCTTATGTGATTATCTATGACCTTTTCTAGCGTCTTTAACATGAATGAGGTCAAGCTCCATCAGCACCCATGTCTAAAGGATTTTGGTGAAGTGGTGTCTCTTTTTCCCACTTTCGGAATGAATATGACCTTTGCCCTTCTCCATATTCTTGGTATATTCCCAAGTGCAACGCTGCTTCTCAATAGTCCAAGGAGATGTGGCATAATGATTTCCTGGCATTGTTGTAGTAGGGCAGGAAATATTCCGTCCGCTCACGGTGCTTTAAACGTCTGGAAGGTGTTCAGAGCCCAACTTAGCCTTTGATTCGTGCAGATGTCTCTTGCCATCGCCCAGTCCTCTCTCCTGGGCCTTTTATGTCTTCTTAGTACATCTGTGCTACTATAGATTGAGCTACCCGGGAAGTGTGTCTCTAATAGTAGAACGGCCCTCTGCTCTTCGGTATAGCTGCCATCTTGCTTTTTTAGTGAGCCTGGCGCGCCTGCTTTCTCCTTAGTCAGTGCTTTATATAACCTGGCCGCTGCAGGGGTTGACGCTATGTTCTCACAGAATGCTCTGAAGCTATTTCTTTTAGCTTTTCTGATTTCCAAGTTGTATCTTGTTAATTGCTCGGTGTATGTTTGCCAATCTCCGTCACGCTTTGCTTTATTAAAGAGCTTGTGCACCTTTGATCTTAGTTCGACTAGCGTTTTGTTCCACCAGGGAGTATCGTTTGGATTTTTCTTACGGCTAATAGGACAGCTGCTTTCAAATGCATCTTTGATCGCCCTGTTAATCACTTCCACATTGTTTTCCAGTTCTAGGAAGTGGCTCGCCGTGTTCTTTCCTTTCACATTTATTAGATTCCACTCGAGGGTAGACCTATATCTGGCCCAGTTTTGCGGGAGTTTCTTTTCGGGGTAACCTCCTTACTGAGACCTTCTATGTTGAAAGTGATGATCCTGTGGTCCGACATGGACGGCTCGTCAGAAACCTTCCAACCTGTAATGCAGTTACTAATACTCGGGCTGCCGAGTGTAATATCTAGAACCTCTTCCCTTACCCTAGTTACGAAGGTTGGTGTAGTTCCCACATTCAAAATATTTAGGTTTTCATTAATAATGAATTCGAGAAGGCGCTCACCTCTAGCGCTGTTGTCGCTACTGCCCCATTCCAAACAATGGGCGTTGACATCGCATCCTAGCAGAAGTGGCAGTTTGTGCCTTCTGCAGTGTCTCACTAGCCTTTGAACGTCTTCTGGCGGTGCCTCCCCGCCTCCGTCGAAGTAGGCCGAAGCAATTACAATGGCGCAGTGGGTGCCTCCTACGTTAATCAAGGCCTGGATAGCTGTCAAATCCTGCGTCATGTACTCTGAAAGACATACGAATTTTATGTTTTTACTGATTAGTATGCAGGCCCTGGGGAGGTCCTGTCTATTATCCCAGATTACCTGTGCATTCTTGCTTGAGAGATTTCTTACCTTTCCCCTGAAATGATAGGGTTCCTGTATCAGCACAAGTCCAAGTTGTTGTTTGATGAAACTTCTTGAGATGACGGCTGAGGCCGCTTTCGCGTGGTGTAGGTTAACTTGTGCGATGCGAGTGAGAGCTTTTTGCTCCATTTTAGGGGAAATTCGGAGAGGGGCAGGTGCCCACCTCCATCTCTTCTTCCTCTTCTGTTAGAGGAATGACTAGATCTTCCATGTTGAGTCCAGCTATGTCGGCACTTTCAGTGTCTTCTTTACTCAGGGGGATCCCCTCGGCCTTTGCTGGTGCTGTTGCTGCTGTGATGGAGTCAGCTGGAGTTGCAGTTCCCTCTTCTTGAGCTACTGATCCTTGGTTTGCTGCGGGTGCTCCGTCCTCGCCCGCGTGGGTTTCGGCTGCCTGCTTCCGCAGTCCGCAGACATTTATTTTGCCGAACTTATATCGGATCATGTAGTCCTACTTGGCAATCGTCTCTGCCGATTGGTCGTCAATGAGGAAGGTTACCACTCTTCCCTTGCCTTCTTCTCGACTACTGGTCACTCTCCATAGATGGGTGTTAAGCCCATCGTTTTGCGCTTCTATAAGGTCTAGCGACTTCTTCTGGTCGTGCCCAGTGCTCCTTGGGAGGAAAACGGTGATGGTGTGGATTTTGGGGATATCTTCTCCCAAACACGCCGTCAAGTGTCTCACTAGCCTTGGAACTTCTTCTGGCGATGCCTCCCCGCCTCCGTCGAAGTAGGCCGAAGCAACCTGTGGGTATGCTTTCCTATGGTACAGTGTCCGGTGAGAACATTTCCAGGGTTAGATGGGAATTTCCCTATTAAGTATGCTGAAAAGGCTAGTTAACCAATTCATTGCGCCACAAAAGAAAAGACCAATAAATCTTACCGTCTTTGTTTTAAGATTAATAGATATGCATGTATAGGTACAATCGAAGTAGGCTGCGTCCAGGTGACCTTTCTCCAGCTCAGCAGCCCAACACGAAAGCTACAAGTCGCAGCACCCCTTAAGAAATACCCGAGGCATGTGCTGAACAAAATATCTGAATAGGAAAATGAACATAGGCGAGAGAATTGAGCATGCGCGACAGCTTTCTTCTTATACGGTTTTCGGAAGAACCTGAACACCGACTCTAAAAATCATGCTGTGATTGCACAGAGCTATTGTGAGACCTATACCTACCTATAGATGACGGCAGTCACGAAAATACGAAGGCGACAAGTGCTCACCAACGACAAGACTTGGGTTCATCGTCAACCTGCTTCCACTAAACATTTTATAGAAGAATCGGCTATAAGTGCCTAAGAACAAGCAAATCAAACTGCTGGAAGCTGAATATAATGGTACATAATACAATCCGAAATAAATATCTGGATAATGTATGTTCGTATAGCAGTCACAGATTACAACCATTCACGAGTCTCTATCAAAGCGAAAAGATGTGTTAGAGGAACCTCAGCAATCCTTAGCCATTTGCACGGACGGTTCCAAAATGAATATCGGAGTTGGCGCAAGGATCGAAATCAGTCAAACTTCCGAACCACATTAGTGTCTTCCAAGCAAAGGTCATTCCATCGCGCACACTCATGTATAAATCAGGGAATAAAGGCCTTAAGGCAAAAACCAGCTGCATTTTGCTGAACAATTGCGCTACAGCAAGGAAATTGTGGCCACTGCACGACAAACGTAGAACGAACAGACTCATTTTAAAAGACAGGAGAACGCTGTCTGCCCCTGTAGGAGTAATGGCAAAGCATAACACCATGCGGTACCACATGAAGAAGACATCTTTAGAGGCTACTTCATTTCCCACTGTCCGGACTTGTGGACCATCTAAATCGCTGGGGTAGTCTTTTTTGTCGCTGCCCTAAAAGCCTTCACCCTTACAGACCTGGATTTGCATAACATATCGCCAAAGGTATGGCGGAAGTGACAGGTTCACGATCAATCGCAGTAGTAACTCGATGAATTTTAATCAAAATCAATAACCGCATTCAATTCTCTATTTGTTAGCTTCTGAACAACTCTCAAAAATGGTTTATAGCTTTAAATATTTGTTAATAAATAATCTAAGTAATAAAACTAATTTCATTGAAATCGGTGAAGGCGTTCTGAAGTTATTTCAGTTAGCTAGCTTCCTACTCAGCTTCTTATTACTGTGTTGAAATGATTTATACTTCAAATCACTTCCAGATCTTTACGTTTCACAATAGCGAATCAAAAATCCGCTCAGTGGTCAAGTGATGCGAGAACAAACAAACACTACGCATTCACATCAATAAAGCGATCAACATAGCACAAACCTATTGGAACGCTGCCAATTTAATTTAAGTGTACCTAACATTTGACACTACCAGCTACTTTGACTTTCAAGTGACTCGCCCCACTCCGCTGGAGCAAACAAGCCCTTCAGATTGTCATATATGTCATTCTTATTGCTAAAAGCAATTTGCCAATTCGCCACTACGTCATGCCTTCCTCTTACGGTCTAATAAATTATGTAATTCCCTTCTTACCAGCGACAGAGTGTGACACAAATGTTCCGCATAATTTCCCATTCCGCGCGCCGACAAGTTTATCAGTCTTTAAACAGACAACGACCGACGCCTACTCCTACGCTTGGTTACCACTACAACGAGGCCAATTACATATTTATTCATCTAACCAACCATTAGACGATAATGAAGTACGCAAACAAACGAATTGTTAAAAGGATAAAGGATGTTCCGCCTGCACGAGTACGAATGGTTCCCTTAACTGTGCCGGTAGTAGAATTGTGTTGGTGTGTGCACATTTTAATTAGTGTCGTATGCGGGGCGGCACACCTCTCGAGGGGTTTATAAAACTTTAAACAGGCTTGTTGAGGAGCTGCCTCTTTGGCAAATGCTTTCCAATAATCCATCGGGAAATGTAAGTTTTAATATCATATTCCGTGTAGAGAAGGAATTATTCACAAGGCTTGTTGAGCTCTTTGGAGAATTTTAATTTCTACCCATAGAAGCGGGGGGGTGGGGGATGTAATTTAGCGACCAAGTGGAATGCAAATTCACATTAAGATCACCCAAGGGCGACAGCACACTTGTCCAAGATTCATTGACTTCGATGTCAATCCATCGATGGCCATACATGTGTTGATAATGATGATTAAAGCAATACAATTATAGTTTATCCAAGATAATAGGAACCACAACCCTCCTGAAAAGATACAAGGCAGGGCTTAGGGAAATTTTGCATAAACTTAATCCAAGACGAAACAATAACATTGTGGCGGTTGTACGTGCTTCCAATGCGAAACTAAAGTTGGCTGTGGTTCGGGGAGGGGGATGAATGCCTTTTGTTTTCGGCAGCCTATTCAAGTTTTAGTTAATAATCGGGGATATAGACAAGCGCCAATGCGTCTGGCAAAATATTTACTGCAGCTGGGGTCGTTGTTATGCAAAGTAAACAGTGTTTTAGGCATTTGTTTAGCTGGCACTTGCGAATGTTGTGATGGGCTGTGAAGTGCACGTGATTTAATTACTGGCGAATTGAATGAGTGCTTGAGAGGTAGAAATTGTTGTCTGGTCTAGTGATTGACCTGTTGGACGCTTAAGTTATGTTCAGACGATTGTCAGGTCTACCAACGTGCGACAATTAGCTGCCGATGACCTGACAATGCCAAACTATCTCCAACGTTAAATTGTCAGTTCACACAGTTGTCAGATTTTGTCCCAATTTCTGACAATTTCATTGTCAGACGGCTGGTCTTGCGACAATCTTGCCCGCGTACGTATTGGAAAGCAGCGAGAAGGTAGACGAATTGTCACACAAATGTAGTAGTGTTTCGACGAAGGATTGGGTAACCCGCGGCCAGCAGGAGGGATTTTACGCGAAACTACTCGTTGAATTGCGTTGAATTGCGGATCTGTACGTGGAATGTTCTGTCCACGTGCAGCCGAACAACTAGCAGAAGCCCTAGAATGCTATAAAGCAGATATTACTGCCATCCAGGAAGTGCGATGGGATGGGCCGGGCAAAAAGAGGATGAAAAACTGTGACATCTACTACGGTGACTGCTACAGAGGCAACAGGCAACGCGTATTCGGATGTGAATTTGTCATACGCGACAGACTTAGGCAAGAAGTCTTAAGCTTCCGACACGTAAGCGAGCGTATTATGACTATCCGGATCAAGGCTAAATTCGCTAACGTAAGCCTAATATGTGTAAGGACCCTGCCACCAAAGAGTGTTTCTACGAGCTCCTCGACAAGACATATGAGCAGTGTCCTAAATACGACGTTAAAATCGTATTGGGCGATTTTAACGCCAAAATAGGAAAGGAGGACGTCTTTGGTAGGGCAGTCGGTAAGCATAGCCTACACGACACCACGTCTGATAACGGACCAAGGCTAATTGATTTGTCACCAAAGCAAGCACATGGTTTCCTCATCTCGATACTCATAAGCAGACATGGTGGTCCAATGATCATGTAACGATCAACCAAATTGATCATATTGCGATCAGCGCAAGGCATGCCTCCAGTATTCTGGATGTCCGTACTTTCCGAGCGGCCAACATAGACTCGGATCATTACCTTGTTGTAGCCAAGGTACGAATGCGGATATCCCAATCTGAGCAACAAAGAAGAATCACTGTGAGAAAATTTAACGTCGAAAAGCTACAATCGCAAGAGACCGCGACTCTTCGCTGAACGCGTATCCCGAAATCTCAATCACCCCTATGCCGCCAGCATCAAGTGCCGAAGATCAGTGGCAACGCTGCCAACATACCATCAGAAACGCCGTGACGGATGTGCTGGGTCTCGTTCGCCCACCACCGCGAAACCCCTGGTTTGACGAAGAATGCCAGCGAGTGAATGCAGCGAAACAAAAGGTATACAAAGCGGCGCTGCAAAGAAAGACGAGAGCTGCTCGTGAGCTCTACGAGCAAAGGAGACGGGAAGAACATCGGCTTCTCCAAAAGAAGAAGGAAGAGCATGAGAAGCGCGCGTTCGAGAATATCCAGAGTTTATACTCCAGAAACAATGTACGGAAGTTTTACCTAAAGGTAAAAAGAACGTGTCAGAGGAGCAATACCCGTACAGAAATCTGTAGAGATGAAAATGGAAACCTCGTAGTAGAATCACAGTCGGTGCTGATAATATGGAAAAACTACTTCTGCCGACTGTATAACGGCGACGAAGACCAACATCCCGCTGTCAGGCAGAATTAACCGTTCAACATAGACGATGATAGTCAAAATGTTCGTCCACCTGACCAAAACGAAGTGAGGATAGCAATATCCAAGCTAAAATCCAATAAGGCTGCTGGACCTGACGGCTTACCGGCCCAACTTTTCAAGGCAGCTGCGGATGAATTGGTAGAGTGCATACACCAACTCATCTCTAAGATTTGGTCAGACGAGTGTATGCCTGCTGAATGGAACCTCAGCATCGTTTGCCCGATCCACAAGAAAGGGGACCCCCTCAACTGCGCCAATTATAGAGGCATCAGTCTCCTCAACATCGCATACAAGATCTTCTCTGCGATATTGTGTGAACGCCTGAAACCTTTTATGAACAGCCTGATTAGACCCTATCAGTGCGGTTTCAGGCCAGGAAAGTCCACCATCGATCAAATCTTCACACTTCGGCAGATCCTGGAGAAAACCCAAGAATTCCAAATCGATACTCACCACCTCTTTATCGATTTCAAGGCCGCCTATGACAGCATCTATAGAGAAGAGCTTTATAGAGCCATGTCTAGTTTTGACATCCCTGCCAAATTTGTCAGTCTGTGCAGGCTGACATTGGAGAACGCTCGCTGCTCCATCAAGGTCGGTAATGACCTCGCCGAAACCTTTGATGTCAAAAATGGTTTAAGACAAGGTGACGCGCTGTCATGTGACTTCTTTAACATTGTACTTGAGCGGATTGTGCGGAACTCACAAGCCAACACCGGAGGCACAATCTATTACAAGTCTGTACAACTGCTTGCATACGCCGACGATATAGACATTATCGGAAGAACTCGGCGGGCTGTCACCGGTGCGTTTGCAAGCATTGAGGCGGAAGCGGCCAAAATGGGTTTAGCGATAAACGAGGGCAAAACCAAACATATGCTGTCAACAAGAAGGGAAAGCCAACGCCGACGAATTTGACAAAACGTCACCGTGGGCAGCTATAACTTGAAGGTAGTAAGGGACTTTGTCTACCTTGGCTCTGCTATAAACTCTGAGAACAACATCAGCGCAGAAATCAAGCGAAGAATAACTCTTGCAAATCTCTGTTTTTTTTTTGGCTAATAAGGCAATTCAACAGTAAAGCCTTATCGCGAACAACTAAGGAGACTCTGTATAAGACCCTGATCATCCCAGTCCTGCTTTACGGCGCTCAAACATGAACTTTATTAAAAGAGGATGAAGATATCCTTGGTCGCTTCGAGAGAAAAATTCTTCGTAAGATTTTCGGTCCCGTTTGCGTTAACGGGTTTTGGAGAAGAAGATTCAATCACGAACTATACGAGCTGTACAGCGACATCGACCTAGTCAAAAAACTACGTATTGGACGTCTGAGATAGCTAGGACATGTAGAGCGAACGGACACCAACGCTCCGGCCCGCAGAGTGTTCGAATCGAATCCGGAGGGATGACGCAGTAGAGGGAATCCTCGCCGTAGGTGGGGCGCACAAGTTCAAGGGGACCTCGACCAACTTGGAGTGCGCAACTGGAGGCAATTAGCTAAAGACCGAGCTAAATGGAGAGGCTTGTTGGTTGAGGCCCAGGTTCACCCCAAACTGTAGCGCCACCTAACTAAGTAAGTAATTGCGTGCTGAGAAGCCACAATTGTATCGCAATTTGTTTGCGTATGAATTCCATACAATTCGATAATCTCATTGCTTTGGTGATTCCATATATCCAAAAGGAAGAAATAAATTAGCGCGCGAGCATTTCAGCAGGTGAGCGGCTTGTGTTGACACTGCACTACCTGGTTACTGGAGAACATTTTCAGTCACTACAATACCTGTTTCGCATTCCGGTGTCATCTCGTCCACCATTCCATACGTTGTGGATGCCATCTGCAAAGTACTCGTGGACGAATGTCCTTTTCAAAATTTGCCTCACTCTCTCTCCTTCTACTAGTCATTTCCACTTTTCAAATCAAAACACAAATTAAAAAAAAAATAAAGGGAGAAAAAGTCCTTGGAGGAGTAGATATTCGTTGAACGCGTCGAAAATATTTCAATGAATTGACATCAAAAACATCTTACAATGATGCCATTGTCAGATGTCCTAAGCTTCGTACATCTGACAATTTCAAATAAGTCTTAAAAATCTGACAACGGTCTGACAATGGTACAAGAGGGTGTTCACACGATTGGTAGTAGCCTGTAAATTTCGTTGTTAGATGGCGCTCTGACAATGGTCTGACAATGCTTTTCTGACAACATTGTCAAATCAAAGTCGGCAGTTAAAAACGGTTGTAAGACATGTGGGACACATTTGAGGTAGTCGCCGAGACTTTGAACTGAATTAAGGGGCTCCCTTTCACTACCCTATACAGCAACTTTAAAACTGAAAGAGCATTGAAACCTTCGGGATATAAAAACTAGTGCTAGTTTGGCGCTGTGAATAGCTTTATGGTATCACGAAGGCAAATCTTGAGGTAGCATTTGGTTTGATAGTAAGGGAAACTTGAAAAACACCGCAATACACATTAAACTTAGTTAGCTGACTTGAGTTGCGCACACTAACTTAGTTCATCCCCCTTTCCACTGGTGCGCACCACCTACGGTGATGCTTTCTCCTTTACTACACCATTGTTCCGGGCCACCAGAGTGGATTCGAAGGCTCCCAGGGCTCCGCCGGTGATGCGTATTCACTCACCATGTATCAGCTATGATCTAACAGCCTCTACACCTAGTCAAATCAAAAAACTGGATACAAGATAGGTTTTCTAGTGCTATGCGACGCAGTTTAGTTAGCTTTGGGGGGATCCCAAAGTCAGATTTCATACAACTAAACCAGAAGCATTTGAAGCGGACGTTGCACAGAAGAAGCTGAGCAAAAGAGAAGAGAAGAGCACCTACTTCTCAAAAGGAAAACGAAGGACTATTAGAAGCGCTACATCGAGGAGATAGATGAACTCAAATGCAAGAAGGATGTTCAAAAATTTGACCAAAACATAAAAAGAGCATGCCAGGACGTTTAAGTCAGAACAGTGGTCTGCAGGGACGAAAATAAACACCAAGTGGTAGAATCACAGTCAATGCTGGCGATATGAAAGGAACATTTCTATCGATTGTTATATGGTGACAATGTCATAAACCCGCTGTAAGGCAGAATAGCATGTTAAATCTGAATGATGATGGGCAATATTTTCGTCCACCCGACCTTTACAAAGTTGCAATATCTAAACTTAAGTCTAAGATTGGTTGCTTTAGGTGAAAGTTATTTTTGGTTCCGTCTGTATAGACTCGCTATATCGCTATATCCATCCTCTACAACCTATCAAGGAGTACCTGCTTCTCGTGGACGCACTTGACTTCGTCATGGATTCTATTACCCCAGAAGATGAGGTTATCCTTGTTGGTGATTTTAATCTACCTCGGTTGTGCTGGGCTAAATCAGACGATGACATTCACTTCGTTTCAATTAATGCCTCTTCCGACAAGGAAGTCTTATTCACCGACCGACTTCTGGCTTCTGGTCTGCACCAGATGAGTAGTATTAAAAACAATGTGGGAAGACAGCTAGATTTAGTTTTTGCATCTGACCCCGATAACTGTGTAGTGTAACGAAGTGACATAATCCAACACCCCAGAAGCGATCATCCACACTCCACGCACACCTCACTAACCACCTAATGCGGAGGCCGCCATCTGTTGGCAGGTAGCGATACCGAATCTCCTGTCAAACAAGAGGAGAAAATGTAAATACAAAGGTCGCAGACGAGAATGTGGAGGAAATTTTGCATTGGCTCAAAATTCACATTCTCGTCTTGCAGGACTTTTCCATAAAGGAGTGTGGATGAGAGTCAGTCGAGAGAGTCTGCTCAAGTGGTGAAAGTACCAATCTGGTGTACTATTGACAGCCTCTCGGAATTGGTCTTACGACTTTCCACAAGTTTTCTGCCTTCACCTCGGTGATAGGGCAATAATCCACGGGTCTGCTACTAGCCATAGCCGGCCCGTCCGATAGGTTTCTCCCCTTCTGAGGGAAACAAATTAAGTAAATTACAGCGGATTTGCCGCCCTTTGTCGAGCTACAGCACACCTGCCCTAAGTGCGGACGGCTACATTCCAAGCCTGACCTAAGTGCGGACTGGATCCTTCCCAAGCCTGCCCTAAGTGCGGACTGGGTCACAGCACGCCTGCCCTAAGTGCGGACGGCTACATTCCAAGCCTGCCCCAAGTGCGGACTGAATCCTTCCCAAGCCTGCCCTAAGTGCGGACTGGGTCACAGCACGCCTGCCCTAAGTGCGGACGGCTACATTCCAAGCCTGCCCTAAGTGCGGACTGGATCCTTCCCAAGCCTGCCCTAAGTGCGGACTGGGTCATCGCAAGCCTGCCCTAAGTGCGGACTGCGCCCTTCGAAGCCTGCCCTAAGTGCAGACTGAAGCTCCTGCCCGCCGACGTACCGAACCGAGCCAGACAACCAGACGCATAACCCCGGCCCATACCAGAACCAGCCGCAGGACGACCAACATTAGCGTTAAGTTATCCAAATATTGTTAAGCATAAGTATTGTTAGCTCAGAACATTTTGCATTGTTAACGCAACAATATTGTATCAAACCATTCCAATTATAAATAAAGTACCTCTTTCCCAAAGTCTTGGGTGTTCCTTTGGGTTAACCCTGGGGTCGGCGAGCCCACCTCAGCCTTTGAAGAAAGATACCCTCACAGTAGTTACCATAAGTAACCACTTCCTCTCTAAACTGGACGCCTATCACCCTCCCATATTTTTAACATTTTCATATGCCAATGAAAACATTAATGTTCTCCCTTTAACGCAGCGAAAATTTAACTATCGTAAAGCAAATTTTGACAAACTCAACAATCTTATTGGTAATATTAATTTTGACTTTATCTTTGACAATACCATCAACATTGATACAGCCATCGATCATTTTTACTTGTATATCTATGACTGTTTCCTCCAATCCATTCCTCTAACGCTACAAAAAAATGTTACATCTGCTCCCCCTTGGTACAGCAAGGACTTACGCTGTCTTCGAAATAAGCGAAACAAACAATGGCAGACATATCTAAGATCCAGATCTGAGTCTGACTATTCAAAATATCTTTTAGCGTATACCAACTTCTCCGCGTTGTGTGAATCACTTTACTCTGAATACCTTGACCATATACAGTTCGACCTTATTTCTAACCCTAAACGATTCTTTCAGTTTATTAACACCAAAAGGAAATCTGACGGGTATCCCTCTAAATTAAAATTTTCATGACTGCGCGTCCGCAGATCCTAAAATAATAACCCAACTTTTCGCTGATTTCTTCAACCAGTCGTTCTCTAATGTTACTGCGGAGCCCGATCTTAACTATTTCACTTACTTGAACGGCTGCGCTCAAACCTCCCTAACATCTTTAAATATAAGCGTATCAACAGTGGTTGATAAGATCAATCTTCTCAAGGGCGATTACTCTTCCGGCCCAGACGGACTTCCGGTCATAGTTCTAAAAAAATGCGTTTGCAAATTAGCTCCACCCCTTGCTGCTCTTTTTCAATTATCAATCTCACATGGTGTTTTCCCCAGACTTTGGAAATAGTCATTTATCATCCCCATCCACAAAAAGGGCATCAAGAGTGAAATTTTAAACTATAGACCTATTGCTAAGCTTTCTTGCATACCCAAGCTTTTTGAACGTATTGTTTACGACTCGATCTTCTTCCACTGTAAATCGATCTTCTCCCCTAAGCAGCATGGGTTCCTAAAGGGCAGATCTACAACCACCAACCTTGTGGTTGGTGCACACATTATGTGCAATTGAAACAGGTAAAGAAGTAGACGTCGTGGCTACTGACTTCAGTAAAGCGTTTGACAAAATCCCTCACAAAATCATACTCCTCAAACTTTCAGCTGTTGGTTTTCCGCCGTCATTTATTTCATGGGTTAAATCCTGCTTAGAAGATCGCCAATACAGGGTCCTTTTTAGATCTTCCGTTTCTAATCCAATCATTGCGACCTCAAGTGTTCCTCAGGGCAGCCATTTAGGACCTCTTTTATTTGTATTGACCATAAACGATGTCGAACTTATCATTAAAGGATCAAACCTGGCAATCTACGCAGACGATATGAGGATTTCAAAACAAATTTCCTGCATTACTGATTCTCACTCGCTGCAGGCTGATTTAAACCTTTTCCTCACCTGGTGCCGAGAAAATCTTTTAGAACTCAACGTCGCAAAATGCCAATCAATTACTTACTCTCGTAGACGCCCTCCCTTGCCTCCAAGAACTTATTTTTTCAACAATGAACCTGTTCCCATTGTTAGCTTTATTTGGCATCATTTGTGACACTGAACTTAACTTTCGTTCCCACATTGATAACGTAATCAACAGAGCCAACTCAACACTAGGCTTTATAAAACGATGGTCAAGGGAATTTTCTAACCCCTATGTAACCAAATCTCTTTACATGACCTTCGTTAGACCGCTTCTTGAGTATGCCAGCCAGGCTTGGGCACCTCACCATCAAGTCCACATTCATAGAATTGAAGCTGTTCAGCGCAGATTCATCCGTTTCGCCTTGCCAGGTCTACGCTGGAATGACCCGTACATCTTACCTCCCTATGAGAACCGACTAAAATTGTTAGACTTGCAAGCCTTAGAAACACGTCGCGTTCACGCTGATATACTTTTTCTGCACCAATTATTAGCGGGAACTGTTGACTGCCCCCATCTGCTGCAACTGATCTCGTTTAATACTAACCCTCGACGTTTAAGATCAGCACCCCTATTCCGCCTTCCCTATCACCGTACTGTATACGGCCAGTATGAACCTCTGACCAGAATGCTACGTAATGCAAATAAGTTCCCTGATGCCTTTGACATGCACCACAGTAGCAAATCTAGCCTTCGCAACTCCCTACGTACCTTACCTGCCCACTCCTAGTTTTAAGTTGTTTTGTTAGTTTAAAAAAAAAAAAAATAATAATCAAAAATAAAAAATAAAAAAAATTAGTGTTAAGTTATTGATTATTTGTTAGGTAATTAGCCTTAAGTTTGTATTGCTTGTATTAAGCTAACTAAATAATAAAAGGTGGAGGGAAAGATTAAATGACGAACTTAGGCATGTAGAGTGGATGGACACCTACGCTCCGGCCGGTAAGGTCTTCAAATCCACTCCAAAGGAACGACGCAGTAGAGGAAGGTCTCATTTTAGGTAAGGTAAGGTGATTTTAACCAACTTAGAGCGCGAGGCTGGTGTCAGCTGGCTGATGGCCGAGCTGGCTGATGAACCTTGTTGGTTGAAGTCCAGAGTTCACCCTAGACTGAAGCGCCATTTGAGAAGAAAAAGAAAAAGTCAGGGTGATAGATGGGTCATAAAGATCTGATGATCTGGTCATCGGGCATACCTACGTCCACTCATACCTGGTTGATGACTAACTCTACCGAGAATTTCCTTTTGGGATGGATCACTGTTTCTTCATTGATTGTATTTGTATTCTCTTCTTGCCCCGGAAGTATCTAAATACATCAACAATTCTATGCACCTTGGTGGCCAGATATCCTCCGCTACTTTGAGCCACGGATTTGAACCCGATTGGCAATTGCTTAGCTTTTTGTAACACTTCTGGTTCTTGTTGTGCTCCCGAGACCATTCGTCTTATATTGGGTTTTTCTTTCTTTTCGCTTTCCCAGATTATTCCGTTACATGCATGTTATATATCTCTGCACTGGGTGAGCCAATACTCGTAGTATTTATTTGGTGTAAGCAATTTATAATAGATGTTGTACTCCCTGAGACAGTACCTCCCGAAGGTCCGAATGGGAGACGAGCTTACCTTCAAAATATTTTATCCCTGGAAGTTTCATGATGACTATTTTTCCCACCCTGGTTGAAAATGTAATCATGTGGTCTCACCGGGCACCAATGGGGTGAGTCCTCGCCTACCACCTCGATCCTGTTTTAAAAACGTAAATTATAAATTCAACTTCCTTTTTCTTTTTGCTTAAAATGGAGAATATGTCATGCACTGCAGTAGGCTCAACCACATTCCAACTGTGAAGATACCACGAAAATACCACACAACCCTCACCGACTCTTCTATCTGCTTACAGAAATATAATAATAAAAATACCCCAACGACCACTGAAGTCCTTTGAGTTGTGTTAAATAAAATTAAACCTTCATCCAGACAAGGTATATCCTGAATCCGACTTCATAACATCGCGATGAAAATCCCCATAATAATCCATAAATTTTCGCGCTATTAACTTGCAGTGGGGTTGCCTTCACATGCATGCTCTTTACCACCCACCCCACTCACCCCCTACTGCGGTAGTTCGCATTTCCTTTTCGCGTATCCCTTTTAATTGCTTTTATTTTTGCTGGTTATTGCCCACGCATTGGGTGACTGGCACTTCCACAAAAAGGATCTTCTGTTGGGCTTTAAAAAATTAACTTCGTCGTCCTACTGTGGTGCTATAAGGAAGTCGGTACAAAACCAATTTACAATATAGGTAGGTGCCTCCTGGTAGATAGGTAAGTGCATTGTATACCTGCTGCTTTTCGAACACACTTGGTCTGAGACACTCATAACCGTCAGAGTATTGTTGCTACCAATGGTTGTTCTCTACCCAGGACTCTCCTTTTGGAATCGGTTATAAATTAAATCCTGTCAGCGCGTCGTAATTTATTTCCAGACATCAATTTTATTTCTCTCTGGGACATTTTTTATTAATTAAAATAAAGGAATTTCATTTTGTTGATGTGGCAGTGGTACTGGACCGACCACCGTTGGCCCTTGCAGCCTCAAAGAGTACCAGGCAGTCCATGTCCATGTCCATGTTGCACGTTGTTCTACTAATTACATTTCGATTCGGAGGATTTTTTTTATTTATTTATTTTAAGCTTCTCCTCTGCGTGAAGCTTAAATTTTAAGTTTGAAATTAAAAATAATTCTACTGAACCTCACTGTTCATTAATTATAGTGCATTTAAATGGCGCAAGGGAGGCGCTAGCACAAATGCATTAAACCCCGGGGCTGGATGCCTTGGAATGTTATATTAAAAGCCCAACTGTCATTGTCCGTCTGCACGGACAACAACATGGGACCGTAGATTGTGGTCATATGTCAGGCTCATCAAAAATGACAAGTTGACCTCCCATTAATATAATTTTTAATGATAGCCCAACTGAAATCGTATTAATTAGAACACTACCGCTGGAGCACACTCAGGGCTATATGAACTTTTCACAACAAATGTTTTTTTTGTTAAGTAATTGTTAAACAATTGATTCTCTTTCTCTTTCCGCAGAACCATTCACCGAGTACAGAATCAATGTGAAAGCCTATACCATCAAGAACGAGGGCGATTCATCGGAACCGATAATTCAACGAACTGATGTCAGCGGTCCCACTACACCGATTGTCGTCAACCTTACATGCCATTCACAGGATTCGATTACAATCCGATGGAAGCGTCCAATGGAGTTCTTCAACTCGATTGATTGTTACATAATAAAGTTACGCCAAGTGGAACAGGAACTGCATCGTGAAATTAGAATTAATGCATCGGATAAGGAGATCGAATCTGCGGTAAGTTTTTTTTTTATTTTTGGGGAAAATGGGACTTTTTAGTGTTATTTCCTAAATCAGTTACAAAGGGTTTGATTTTGAATATGCTCCCACCTATGTAAAACCCTTTAAAGTTTATTCTAAGAAAAACTCTGAACTATTTGCCCTTCGTACACTTGTGGATCCCTGTTAGAGTCCGTTGGGCAACTGAATGTCATTAAGGACGAAAAATGGGACAACTTTTCAATGTAATGGAAATAGTAGTTTTCTAATGATTTGTACCTATGCGATGGAGCAATGGCAGTAAAATGGAACGTTTCCTTATGGGCTTATTAACAATTTTCTCTCTACAGGGACAGGAAAGGTTGTAATCGCTTGGTGCCAGGCCAGTTGAGTAAAAGGATAAAGCAGAACTTCATATCAGAGGGTGTAGTAATGGCTATTGCGTTCTTGATTTGACCTGTCATGTTTTCATTCTGAAGCTCTGGACGAAGACGATATTTGGGAGTTGAGATCATTACACCATTGCTGTAGAGCATACAATTTCTTATCACTAGCTACCAGCCGGTCCTATTTTTGACAACAGAATTAATTCCGTCCACCGAATTTCTTTCAATAGCGTCATGCGGGATACACCTTGACCGCTTGTAGACAAGTCGAAGCTTATTTTACGCTGGTATGTGTGTCCCAATGTAGGCGGATCAGTAGAAATGCGGTGAAGTGGGAGGGTTGTGATCCCTTATTTTCGGATCACAACCTCACTGAAAAAAGAAGAAGAAGACGTGTGTCCCAATGTCTTTTGTGGATTATTTGCAATAATAGAGGACATCCTTACCCAGTGACCGACACTGCGATCTGATAGATCTATTGGGTCAAGGGTACCCAAGGGGATAAGTTGAGGATACTCAAAATGTTCTGGTCCTACGAATTCAGCTGCTGAGCCTATCCTAGCTAATTCATCATTTAACAGTGGGACGGAATTCCTACGGAGTTCTATAAATATGGAACACCTGAGCTGACTAAGACACTGGAAGGCTTGTTTAATAACGTCTTGAAGCATGGTGTGGTGCCGCAACAGTTCAAAGAAGCGTTGATTTTCCCGATTTTTAAGAAATGTTGTAGGTCCCAGCCATACAATTATAGAGGCATATCATTTTTGAATGCTTCTTATAAAATATTTACAACCGTACTCCAAAAAAGATTAACCTCATGGATAAACACTAATGGCCTGCTTAAAGAATTCCAAGCTGGCTTCAGGGCAGGATATTCAACCTTTGATCACATTTTCGTACTCAAAAGCTTTGCGGAAGCCTATGTAGCGCAGCGTAAAAAGTTATATGTATTCTTTGTGGACTTTAGAGCAGCGTTTGACTCGATAACCAGAGGTTCCTTAATGTATAAACTCTTTGCCAAAAGAATGTCTAAAAAGTTTGGGAGGGTAATACAAAACATTTATGAAGAGACGCTGTCAGCTGTATGGAGTGGAGAAAATGCTTCAAACTGGTTTAAAGCGAGCACAAGTGTTAGACAAGGATGTACGTTAAGCCCATAGCTATTAGCACTGTTCATAGATGATATCGTTGAATCGCTACCTGGAGGTATTGAGTTAGCAGGGATAGTGATAAAGGCGAATATCACTGCAGCGCCCCCCAACAACTAGCGCTTGTCGTAAAAGGCGACTAAGGGGACAAATCAGATCTAGGCAATATAACACCCAAGTGAGCCTAGCGACACATATACTACCATAAAAACCCTCCCACAAGTGTGCATGCGAGTCCGTGGGTTGACACGACTGGAGATCACCGGTGTCATAAAAGAAAGATCAAACAATACTAAAACAGGAGCATGCACGTGTCAAACAACAAACACCATCGCAATATGGTGCAAAAAATTGTATTGCAAAACTGTATCATTATGGTAATACTTGCAAAAAGGAAAGGCACTACCCCGCCAGGCACTACCACTGCTGTGCATGGTACTGATCCTGGACCGAGCAGAAGTGTTCGGGTCAGAGCTATACGGATTCCGGGGGCTAGCAAAATAATGAAACAGTTTGGACGCAATTTGAGGGTCGCGAGTTGGAACGTTGGAAGCATGACCGGTCGAAGTTACGAGCTGGAAGAGATGATGAATAGAAGGCGCGTGGACATCTTGTGTGTCCAAGAGACGAAATGGAAAAACACCGGGAATCGGGCGCGTTTCTTGGACGTTAGGACAAAATATTACAAGATGTTCTACTACGGAACGGAAAAGTCTATGAACGGAATCGGTATCATCCTTGCGGCAGAGCTACTTGGAAACGTCTTGAGCATTTCGAAGTCCAGCGACCGTTTGATGTCTCTCAAACTAGTAATACAAGGAGAGGTGTGGAATATTGTCAGTGCATATGCTCCCCACGATGTGTACAATCAGAGAGATAAAGATGCATTTTGGCTAGATTTCCACAATCTCCTTAAGAACATCCCAAAGGAAGAATTTCTGTTTGTGGGAGGAGATTTGAATGGACATGTCGGGAAATCAAACGAAGACTATGAAGACTGCCATGGAGGACTAGGATATGGCACCAGGAACCTTCCTGATGAAGACATCCTAAGCATGTGCAAATCACACGGTCTTATCGTGTTAAATACCATGTTCATCAAACAAAGCCGACACCTGATCACTTACAGCAGTGATGGAGATGAAACTCAGATTGACTACCATTTGGTAGCCAGTTTCATGAAGCCTCGGGTAAAAGATTGCAAAGTGATCCTGGGAGAGGCAATCGCTCGTCAACACCGTCTCCTGCTAACAGAAATTTTTATGAAAACACAGAAGAAAAGCAAACAAACAGGGGTCTCTGAGAAAATCAAGTGGTACAATCTGGACAAAGAAAAAGGCGATGCTTTTGTTTTCGTAATGAAAAATTACCTCTCTCACACCATCAACGGAGCTGAGGATGAAGAGTGCAGAGCACAAAATATGTGGGATTCCCTACAGCGAACTTGCTTAAAGAAATCCAAATCACTGCTAGGAGCTTCAAAAGGCAACGATCAACACGCCAAAGAAACATGGTGGTGGAGTGATGAAGCTAAAAAGGTGATAAATGAGAAGAAAGCGGCTTTCAAAGCTTGGTCAAAGTGCCCCTCTAATAATAGTGACGAAAAAGCTCGCCTCGAAATGGAATACAGATGCTGCAAGAAAAAAGCGAAGAAGAAGTGCGCTCAGCTTCAAGCAGAGAGTACGGAGGGCCTGTATCGGGAGCTGGAGAAAATATTTTCCCCGGTTGCTGATGCAAACCAGGCTATCCAGGAGCTGCGAAGACACAATATGAACAAGAGTACCACTATCTTCAAAATAGCCGCCCAAAGAAGGAAGAATGCTCAGGAGATTCGTTCGCCAAAGTTCATTAGCAATGCTCATGGCCAGCTTCTTGTGGATGACGACAAAATTCTGCAGAGGTGGCGGCAGTATTGTGAAGAGCTTTTGAATGAACAGTTTCCCCGGCTATACTTTCCAAGAGCCACCCCTAACTGTGAAGAAATACCCGGCATTACAGTCGAAGAAGTTAGTGAGGCGGTCAAATACTCCAAAAAACGAAAAGCGATTGGGCCAGACCCTCTGAGTTCTGGAAAAAGATGGGAGACATCGGGTTCAGATGGCTCAGAATTCTCATCTCCAAATTCGTGAGAGGTGATCCAATGCCGAATGAATGGAGGGAAAGTTACCTTCTCCCTGTATACAAAGGGAAGGGTGATACGCGAAACTGTGATAACTACCGTTCGATCAAGCTGATGTCACACACCATGAAGATCGTTGAGCGGGTATTAGGTGGCCGACTGCGAAAAATAATACGGCTATCTGATGATCAGTGCGGGTTTGTCTCGGGTAAATCAATCACAGATGCAATCCAAAGTATAAGGATCATAATGGAAAAACATCGTGATTCCTTAAGGGATTTGCATATTGTTGGTTGACTTTGAAAAGGCATTCGACAGACAACCACGAGATCTGATATGGGTGGCGCTAAGACATCGAGGGGTTCCAGAAACCTATGTACAGATGATTATGGACATGTACGAAGGAGCAAAGACAAAAGTAAGATGCCCCGCTGGAGTAACCGAAGAGTTCCGAATCAAAGTCGGGGTGCACCAGGGAAGCGTTTTAAGTCCTTTGCTCTTTATTACAGTCCTTGATTATCTGCTTGAAGGTAAAGTGATGGACCCCAAGGTACATCAGTTATTCTTTGCTGACGATGGAGCCATCATAAGTGAGGATCCTACATCCCTGCAACGAGCACTTGATGTGTGGGTGGACGTTTTGGAGGGAAATGGGTATCGCATTAGTTCAAAAAAGACAGAGTACTTGTGCTGCCCGTTCTCTGATCCACTCAGGCCTATTCCAGACATTTATTTGAATGGAACAGTGCTTCCCAAGTGCGAAAAGTTCAAATATCTGGGATCTATGATCAATAGCAAAGCAACTTGTGATGACGACATCAATCATCGTGTAAGCGTAGGGTGGATGAAGTGGCGAGAAAATTCCGCTATCTTCTGTGACAGAAAAATGTCCCCTAAGTTGAAAGGAAGGCTCTACACCGCAGTTGTACGTCCAGCGCTCACATACGGTTCACAATGTTGGACGATGTACAAAAAGTATGAGAGTAAATTAACGGCAGCTGAGATGAAGATGCTTCGCATGACAGCAGGAGTGATCAAGCTTGATTGAATAAGAAGTTCGAAGATCCGTGGAAGCTTTCACATCAAGGAAACCATCATACGAAAATTAGAGCGCGACCGGCCCAGCTGGTATTGCCACGTTCAAAGAAGAGATCATTTGAACCCTGTAAAAAAGGCAATATCTATGCACGTTCCAAAGACATTGCGTTGTAGGAAAGGCAGGCCTATAAACGCCTGGATCAGACAAATGCGACGACATCGGCATTTCATTGGCCTCAGTAACCGAGTGATCCAAAATCGGCAGGCCTGCCGATATTTTCTGAGGTCAAATAGGCGAACCCCACAGGCGGATCAGTAGAAATGCGGTGAAGTGGGAGGGTTGTGATCCCTAGTTTTCGGATCATAACCTCGCTGATAAAAGGAAGAAGAAGATAGTGTTGATGGCTCCGCCTCCCTGATCATTGTAGCGTTTCTCAGGCGGAAATCGTGGCGATTAAGGAAGCCCTGTCTTGGCTGAAATGTAATGTATTATCTGTCAGCGATATTAGCATTTTCACTGACAGTCAAGTGGATATCAAGTCCCTGGAATCGTGCTCCTTTACTTCAAAGACCGTCTTAGACTGCCGTTTGTCTCTTACAGAGATGACAGAGCAGTTCAACATTCACCTATGCTGGGTGCCAGGTCACAGAGACATTCCAGGAAACTGTAGGCCGACGAACTCGCTAGACAGGGTACTACTCTGAGGATTGTGCCAGATAGGCAAGCCCTTGGTATGCCCCTCGCTACATGTAAGCATCTACTGAAGCTGAACGGCTGAACGCTATTAGCAAGACCAACCTTAGGTGGGATATTGGCTCTACGTGTCACATTTCGAGGCAGATCTGGCCCAAGCTGGACCAGAAACGTAGTGTCGAGTTGGTTAAACTAAAGCGAATACAGATCAGCTGCGTTATCGGTGTCATCACCGGACACTGTCTAATGGGCCAACTTGCTAAAAGACTTGGCCTCTTTTCTAATGACTTCTGCAGGAGCTGTAGGGACGAGGAGAAGGAGGAAACCATTCTTCACTCCCTATGCACATGTCCTGCTCTATCACGCAAAAGAATGCTCCATCTAGGAGCTCTCTTCCTTGACGACCTCAGCGATTTGGCGTCCTTAGACGTCATGTACATCCATCGCTTCATCAAAAGCTCTGGTTGGTTTTATTAGTCCCTGAGTGGTCTAATGGTAGATCCTTGGCATCACAATAGACCTTTACTGGTCTAAGTGTGTCTGCATCGTGGTGCAGACAGCCAATCTAACCTAACCTAGTGTTGATGGCGAATTCCCCGGAGCCATTGCAGCGCATGATTAACCGTTTGTATGAGTTCTGTAATATGTGGAGCCTAATAATAAACCTGGAAAAATCAAAGGTGATGATCTTTAAAAAGGGTGGGGGAAGGATGTGTAGCAACGAGAAATGGTTTTTGAACGGCGAACAGATCGAGACCGTCAAAAAGTATAACTACCTGGGCATGCTTTTCACGTAAAACTTCACCAATGAAGAACACCTGAAATGCAAGCTACAAAAGGCCAAGACCATGATAAATACAACGTGGAGAAAATGTTTTGCTAAAATCTAAGGCTCAATGCAATACCGGCAATATCACAACCAACGTTTTTTGGAATAAGAAGGGAATACTAATCTTACTCTCTTGCCGGTCTATGTGAAAAATTGTTTGGCGCCATAACGCGACGATTTAAAAATTGCATATTGCTCTGGGCGTACTGAAGGATTGATGCTTCCAGGACCTGGCCTTCGACGACTACATTCTATTTCCGAACCTGCAGAGAGAATGTAGAAGCAACCGATTTTCGTCCAATGAGTTTTGAAGGCAAAGATTCAAACTAGTATTTGCAAGGGATCAAAACATTGAAGCAACGACGTAAACAAGGTGCTGACATTCAAGGAGATTATACTCAAATCAATTAAACCTTGTTCTTCACGGCGAGACTTAAAACGTACCTACCTGAGTTGATCTTGATCTGAATGAGTACAAAACGAAGTCCATGTCCTCTAGGACAGAACGTCATTGTTCATAACTTCAAACTACTTCACCCACCTCGGTGTAACTTTCGCTTCTACAATTGGCAGTCTCATGGCAACTATAATAGATTGACTGGATTGGCACGAATCGAATGGACAATGATGATCCAACCAAAAAATTATCTTCGAGTCTTGTTCGAGGCAATAATGAAGAAATTTAATTTCAAAGACCAAGTGATTGGCTTGATCAGGAGAATAACAGTGACTCAGGCAGGGGCTCTTCCCTAGTGGAAGTCCGATAAGTAAGTAATAAATTTCTAAATAGGTCACTCAAGTCAAATTTAGAGGGCGACTAGGATCTTTTTAGATCGACGCAAAAAGACTATAAAAAGTTAATTCGGTCGTCGAAAAATGCTTCATATAGAGATTTTTGTGAAAAGATCAAGACCCTCGGTGAAACCAGCAGGTTGGTTAAAGTCTTCAGAAGGGACAAGCCGACCAAACTGGAGTAACTCAGAGAGTCTGATGGCAAGTTCACTGCGGCGAAAGCGGAAACTCGTCTTCTGCTAGAGACTCCCTTTCCAGGAAGTCAGATAACCAAGTCGAAGCTTGTACGCTATACCCAGCTGCTGCCAACTCTGAAAATAATTTTCACCGCTGGCTTGGTGCTGGCATATATTCCTACACCATGGTGGACAGTCAGCATAGCTTTCATACCAAAAATTGGTAAGGAGGACTATTCGCTCCCCAAGAGTTTCAGACCCATAAGTCTGACCTCCTTAATGAAAAGTATGGAGAGACTGGTAGAATTTCACGTGCGCAAAGTTGCTTTGAATCTGCATCCACTATCGTAGATGCAGCATGCTTATCAACGTGCGCAATCATCTTAAAATTAAAGTTGTTCTCTTTACGAGAAGGAGGATTCTGACCGGTCTGACTCAGCCAATGATAAAAGGTGTGACTATCCGCACTTCCAATAAAGCCAAACATCTAGGAGTGGTTCTAGATAAAAAAAAAAAAACTTAATTCGTCTAAACACGTCGAGTCGAAAACATCCAAGGCGTTCTCAGTTTTCTGGCGGTGTAAGGGTGCTTTTGGCAAGACATGGGACTTATCACCGAATAAGGTTATCTGGATCTACACGGCTATGATAAGACCATTCCCCGCTTTATGTCTGCAGTGACAGTCAGATTCAGACTTCCAAAATAGTTCGTGAAACCGAAAACTCTTTGAACTCGGTCGCAAGGCAGAATTCTATGTCTCTTATCTGGGTCCTAGGTCACACTGGGCTCTTGGGGAACGAGATCTCCTATGAGATTGCTAGACAAGGCTCAGAGGAGGCTTTCTCAGGTCCCGAACTTGCGTTGGGTCGCCCTGCGTCCTCGGTTAGGGCTTCCATTGACGATTGGGATGTAGGTTGACTAAACAAATGCTCCCGGACATGTGTAAGAAATTAGCGGCATTCTTGCTGTCTCTCAGCAGAGAGCGGTTAGGACTTACATTGACGATTGGGTCTCTCACGAACACAATTGTGTGTAGCATGACTCTCCAGGATATAGGTTGACTAAACGAATGCGGACGTCTGTAAGAAATCAGCTGCATTCTTGCTGTCTCTCAGCAGAGAAGACTGCAGACAACTTATTGGCGCCATTTCGTTTTCGCCAAGCACCTTAAAGTGCTGGGCTTAAGTGACAGTACTATCGGGGACGCTTGTGGGGAGAGCGACGATACTGCGGAACATTATCTCTTCGAGTGTCCGGCCTTTGCTCGTATCAGATGGCAGATCCTCGGTGCTATTGTGGTGAGTACTGTAAGCTCCTCATCACTAAAGTGCTTGCTTGGCTTTCTTGGAAAGACAAAGAAATTCCATGGTTTGCACCAGTTGCGTCTGAGTGCTCCAATTGAGCGTTTTCTAACCCGATAAAAAAAAAGAAGAAATATTTTGAAACTGCTGCATTTTGCGAAAAATCATGACACCTGGTGCCTCAATTTAAATGCTGAACCCAGTATAAAACCTTCCCCACAGCACTCCTCTAGCTACAATTGCTACACTTTTTCCATTTGCTCGTGTGAAAACTACCGAAGAGGGACCGTGTGAACAAGCACTCTACTCAATTTATCACAGCAAATAAAATCTACGAAACACTTCACTCCAGACTGACTCATCTTCCGACGACCGCATCACGATGAAAGAATTCAGGTATTCGTCAAAGTATTTGCAAAGCGATAAGAATTTAAATTTGATTCGAACTTCCTTTAACCAGTTTTAAAGACAAAGAACTCTGAAGACAGCTCAACTGCTATCAGTATCTGCATCATGTTCTATACAAAATTTAACGACAGGTAATTAATTACGTTTAGACGAACTTGCATAACTCTGTCCAAGTTAATGGTGTGATGCTTGTGGTTAATGATTTTACTTGTCATTAGCTTGATGTATTCATTTTTTATTGCAAGGCATCATGAAATGATTATAAAATACACTCAATGATACTGCAAACGTTTCTGTTAACCTTTGACATTGATTGAGAACAATGCTAAGTGTTAGAAGCCCATAAATCATTTATGGTTAACCGATACAAAGCTGTGCTGCAATGAAAATAAAAGTTTATATCTATTCGCAGCTAGGCGACTTTTATCGGTTTTTTATAGCCGCCATCGGTTATGACAGTTTTACATTTTACTCAACCTCTACGTCTGTCGTAGTACACACGAACTTTAGGGAACGTCGTGAGCAGTCAGTCGTCATCGACGGCAGTTTGAATCGCATTCTGAACTTGGCATAGATTAAGTCTACTTTACGGCTGTCACTCGCCACAAAATGACTAGGAATTGTTTGAAAATCAATCAGTTTTGTATTTGAAGGCGAACTTATCTGGGCTTGGTGAAGTTCACTGTGGCTAACTGTGAGATTAATTTGTAATGTCAACACCTACAAGTGGCCTCTTTTCTTCCTTAATGCTCATCAAAGCCGCAGACGAGGGCAGAGTATTTCTGACTTTAACTTTACTACCAAACTAAATGGGATGCTAAATAAACCCCTTAAGCAGAAGTCATTCTTTTTACGCGAAGGAGAACTTTGACCGGCTTAACTCAGCCAGTGCTAAATGACGTCACTATCTGGATTAAAACAAGAATGATTCTGTACAAATAGCTGCTTTCATTTGACCATGTCGAGTCGAAGATATCAAAGCATTCTTAGTTTTCTGGCAGTGTAAGGATGATTGCGATAAGACTTATCACCGGATACTATACTATACTTTACTGTACTATACTATACTATACTATACTATACTATACTATACTATACTATACTAGGGCCTTGTACACACTGCGACCTCAAAGATCTATTGTGCCAGCCCGGTGTTTAGCTGAGAACTGGGTGAATGCTCTTGATGAACCTCATCAAAGCTCCATGCTGAATGTTCCAAAAGTCTGAGGAGCTCAGTAAAGCCCGCCTAAGTGAAGAAGTCTTTTTCTTGCTGCCATGGGGCATTCATAAAGAATATGTTCTGCCGTCTCTTTTTGCTCTCCACATAGCCGGCATACGTCTGTATCTGCTACTGCTATTTTCTGCAGATGGTACCTAAATGTGCAATGTCCAGTCAAGTAGTCTGTTAAGGTCCTTAAGTCAACTTTGTTGAGCTCAAGTAGCTTCTTAGCCTTACAACTTGAGGTTGAACTTTTTTGCTTGTCGTAGGCCCTTGAATTTGGCCCTGTACTCTGCATGACGATCAGCTTCTCATTGTTTTATTTTAAGATTTGTGCTACTCCGTGTAACTCCAAAATAGGGTTCAGGACCGACTAGTGGGCGGCTGGTGCCTCTTCTCGCTAAGCAGTCCGCCCGTTAATTGCCCAGGCCACAGTGACGGTGTTTTTTGATGCGTGATCTTCGAGTAGATTCGGACAGTCACATGCAAGTTTGGACCCTACCGTGTAGGATTTCAGAACCATAAGTGCTGCCTGGCTGTCCAAGAGAATATAAATGTGGGTACCCTCGACCCTTCTTCGTAGGCATTCTCGTACATAGAGTTGGATTGCATGGACTTCCATTTCATTTCATTCCATTTTATTTCATTTAAATTCAAAAATGTTAACAATACTATTGATCTGTGAAGCCGCATGGCTTATCTGCAGCAGATTGAGTACATATTTGTTTTTTTTTTAAATCATCAAAGTGAATGCATTTATACATGCAAAGTAAATATAAGAAAAAAATGTTTTGTTTTCGTGTCAATTTTAGAAAAACTGAGCAAAATTGCAATATTTGAACTTTAGTGTAGATGACTAATTGTTTTAGTATAATAAACTTTAGGTTATTGATTCTAGAAAATACTGTTTTAATTTTCTTTTTCTAACATTTGTTTGGTTTATGTTGCGAAGATGTTGAGGAAGATTGTTCTACTGTACTCATTTATGTTCGCTGGAAGTTGAGGTGGACCCTCAGCTCGTCTCCTTGTATTATTATTATTATTATTATTAATAATATTCTTTATTGCAATTCATTAAAATATAACATTCTGATTGACAAAAGAATTTATAAGCATGGCATAAATTGCCGTCTGCCGGGCCTTGTGTTCACCAAGTGAGTAATTGGCGTTCGAAAACTTGGATCATCGTAGTACTCCAGAGCAGAACTCAACTCAAAGATCTGCCTTACTCCAAGAACGCGTATGTTAGTTGTTACGGCGCCTTTCGACATCAACTTTAACGCCCTGTCTTGGCTCTGTTGTAGATTTTCGATGTGCGTTTGCGCTGCACCTTCCCAAGCTAATACGCCATACCGCAATCTAGACTCTATAAGAGCATAGTAGAATTGCTTTCGTACACACGTCGTAGATTTGTACTGCAGGCAGGCCAGCGCAAACAGTGACCTTTTCAATTTGTTTCGCAGATCGCTGACGTGAGCCTCACAAAGGAAATGACAGCCAATAGTGATGCCTAGATACTTGTACGTGTCAACCATTTGAATATCCTCACAACTGGACGCATTCGCAGCTAGCTCTGCCATTTCGGCAGCCAACTTGCCGTCTTCTCATGACAGCACTTTAAGGGTTGTTCCACCTCAATTTGTTGTGTTCTTGTCGCGTTTAGAATATGGAACTAAGTCGACGGATATAATGAATTATTTGTCAAATAAAGGCATTGAAACTAATAATATTAGGTGCCATAGTTTAACACCAGCCAATCTAACTGGACGATTATCAGCGTCGTTCAAAATAATTGCTCCGTCTTCGGTTGGGAAGACAATTATGAATCCAAGTTGTTGGCCCATTAATATGATAGTTAAGGAATTCACTAACCGTCCAAGCACTAAAAGCAATAAGCCAAAAAAACTTAATGAAATAGCCTTCTATTACCAGAATGTTAGAGGGCTAAGAACTAAATGTACTCGGTTCTTATTAAATATGCTTTGCTCTTTTTCAGACATTATTATACTCACTGAAACGGGCTTAGATGTCTCTTTCACCAATGCCGTTATTTTTCCCCAAAAATTTTAATGTTAATCGTTGCGATAGGTCACCAGATAATAGTGATTACAAAAGATTTGGTGGTGTTCTAATTGCAATCAAAAATGCCTTTCAGTCTTTTGAAGTAGATCTCAATGATTTTTCAGATATTGAAATTTGTTGTAGTCAAATTGTCTTGTCAACCTCGGCTAACATTTTTATAGTATGTGTATATATTCCGCCTAAGTCCTTGTTAACTGTTGTAACAAGGTACCTAGAAGCATTTCGCTTTATTGAAGGTCTCATATCAACGTCGGACTTATTTTATATTTTCGGGGACTTCAATCAAACTAAAATTGATTGGGCCTCAGGAGATGCAGATTGCACTTTTCTTAATACTGTAAACGCCTTATCTGTGATTGGGTCGGAAGTCGTTGATACTGTCCAATCTCTCGGTCTTCTTCAACTAAATCCGGTTAAGAATCATCAAAATCAAGATGGGCGCCGTGGCGTAAGTGGTTAGTGTGTCGGATCACTTCGCATGAGGTTCCAAGTTCGAATCCCAGAAAACACCAAAAAGTTTTTTCACGGTCCCACCTCTCGCGAGCGTCTGACAAACATCCGAGAGTATTGTCGTCACGAAAAAGCTTCTCAAATCGCCGTTCGGATTCGGCATTAAACTGTAGGTCCCTTCCATTCGTGTGAAAAATATAACGCACACAACATGAGTGGTTGCGAGAAGCTAGGCCCTGGCACTTTAAAGAGTTGTTGCGCCAAATATTTGTATTTGTAATCATCAAAATCGTACGTTAGATCTTATCTTCTCTAATAACAACGATGAAAGTTTTGTTACTAGAAGTTCCTCACCTCTCGTTTCCGGAGATATTTACCGTCCTTCCCTAATCATTTTTTGCAACTTGAATGTTAATGAAGCTAAATCCTTTAACTTTTATAAATTCGATTTCAAAAATGGTAATTACATTGATATACATATGTGAGGAGTTGAGCAATTATAACTGGGTCCCACATCTATCGTTATATATTGATGATTTATGTTCAGAATTCTGTCGGGTTATTACTAAAATAATTTTTAGTTTTATTCCTGTAGTTTTAGTAAAAAAACTCTACTCTGGGGTCTTGTCCATGGGACAATGAGATAACCCGCAATTTAAAAGTACTTAAAAATAGAGCTTATAGGATATGGCGCTGTAGCATGGAGGATAAGGACTTTGTGTTATACAGAAGACTAAAATCGGAATTTAAAATTTCTTTACACAACTCGTATTTGATTTATTTAAATGAAATGCAAAACTCTTAAATCGAGTACTAAAAAATTGTGGTAATTCATAAATACTTAAAATAAAAGTGACGGTTACCCTGCCTCATTTTCATTTAATGGACAGCCAATGGATACACCTATTTCTATCTGCAACTCGTTTGCATCCTTTTTCCAGTCAGTTTATTCAAAAGTGGACTCAAATATTGACAATTCATTTTTTAGTTACCTTGGGAATGCATCTCTTTCCGCGTTCCATAACATTGAGATTTCTCCCAATAGTACTTTAAAAAGCCTAGTCGAAATGGAACTCAACTTTAATAGTGGCCTTGATTGCCTGCCTTCTGGTTTCTTAAAAATGTGTGCTATCCCATTACATGGAATATTATGCCACATGTTCAACTTATCATTAAAATCAGGTATTTTCACATCTGTACGGAAAAACTCTTTTATTATACCACTTTTTAAAAGTGGTAGGAAAAACAAAGTTGAGAACTACAGGGGTATATGTAAACAATCGTCAATCCCTAAATTGTTCGACAAATTAGTTTCTGAAAATTTGAATTTTTATTGCAAATCTTTATTGTCCAACAACCAGCATGGTTTTGTAAAGAAAATATCCACAGTGACCAATCTGCTTGAGTTCATAAATTTCGTGATATCGGAAATTGGTAAAGGAAATCAAGTAACGCAATCTACACTGATTTCAGTAAAGCGTTTGACCGTGTTGACCACAAAATTCTGCTTTATAAACTGGATAAACTAGGATTCCCGTGTTCCTTTTTACGCTGGTTATCATCCTTTTTATCGGAAAGATGTCAATTTGTCAACTTTCGAAATCACATTTCTAGTAAAATTTGTGTGACATCTGGGGTTCCCCAAGATAGTCACATTGGTCCTATTTTGTTTATCCTCTTTGTAAATGATGTAGTCTCATTTTTGCCGGAATGCAACATTCCAATGTTTGCTGATGATTTTAAAATTTATTTATCAGGCAATGAGTATCATACATTTCAACTCTTAAACGAGTATCTTTTTAAATTTCATCTATGGTGTTCAAAAAATTACCTATCCCTTACTGTTTGCAAATGTTCAGTAATTACTTTCTCACGATGTATCTCGCCCATTTTATATAATTACTCACTTGGTGGTGAAGCCGTGTCTCGTGTTACCTTAATAAAAGATCTAGGTGTATTGTTAGATACTAAGTTATCATTTAACAATCATATAGACCACATTATAAATATGGCTAATCGATCTTGGGGAAGAATAAGGCGTTATGCCGGTGAATTCTCCGAACCTTATGTTATTAAATCACTACACCAAGCATTTGTTAGGTCTCTGTTGGAATATGCATCAGTTATTTGGTGTCCGTATTACAAGTTTCATATAACCAGAATCGAAGCTGTCCAGAAAAGATTCTTGAGATTTGCTTTACGTGGGCTTCCATGGTCCGACATTTACAACCTCCCGTCCTATCAATCAAGGCTAAAGTTAATTAACCTTGACTCGCATGAGGATAGGAGGATGGTTGCTAAAGTGGTTTTTATTCACAGAGTGCTTACAAATGATATTGATTCCTCCGGAATTTTGAACTGTATTAACATTAATGTTCCATCGACCAATCTACGTAATAATAGATTTTTTACTACTACACATTCGCGCACTAACTACAGTCGCTCATCCTCTATTAATGGATTATTGATAACTTACAGCGTTAATGCTATTTTGATTGATTTTAATATATCTTTGATATCTCTTTACAAGAGATTGATAGGTAATGTTCAGTCATGATTGCTAGATTGCTCTACAGATATGCTTCAAAATGTTTTTGTGTTTATAACATATCTTATTTGATTCGATTTGTATATCACTTTTTTTTGTTTTTCTTTCTTTTTTATTCATACTTTTGTTACTAAGTCTAAGAAAGTAATTGCTCTTTGTTGACAAAAGAATAAATAAATAAATCTGTAGCTCTTCAGCAAAATTTGCGACGCTGGAAAATTTGGGCTCCGGATGTGCATGAGTTTAGTTTTTATGGCATTGATAGCTAGCCCATTGTTGAGGCACCATTTTCCAGCATCGTCTACTTCGGCTTGCATTATCCTTGCTGCTTCTTCTAGGGATTGATGACACACAACAATTGCCGTGTCATCTGCGTAGGTGAACTGGAAACTCTTTTTGAAACATTTCAGCTATTCATTAGTGTACAAGATGAAAAGTAGAGAACCCAACTTGCTACCTTGTGGAACACCATACTGCAGTCTATAAGCCCTGCTGCAACAATCTTTGACTCTCACCCTAAATGTTCTCTCTGCCAAATAGTCTGCTATCCAATATGCCAGCCTTCCCATAATTCTAACTCTTTGAACTGCATCGATAAGTTTTTTGTGGTCGAGGGTATCAAATGCTTTGCTGAAGTCTAAAAACAGAACTAGGGTGTGGTGACGTTTGCTGAGGCTGGTGTTGATGGCCCTTGCAAAGTCGCCAAAGAGCTGGTTGGTATTTCTGCCATTTTGGAAACCATACTGATGTTTCCTTATTAGACCGTGTTTGTAGCTGAAGTTCCATATTCGATTTGACACGATCTGTTCCATGATCTTATCGATAGCTGGCAAGATTGCAATCGGACGATAGTTCTCCGACTGTTTTTTTTGCTACCTCCCTTGTGTATCGGTCGAACAATTGCTTCCTTCAGTTTCTCTGGTACAGTCGAAGTGTCAAAGCTTGGATTTATGAGTTTCGCTATTATTGGAGGAAAGATATCAGCGTTTGATCTTCAATCCATGGCTCTGATGCCATCAGCCCCTGGCGCCTTTCGAACATTCAAACGATACAATAGATTAGCTACTTCAGTGCAGCTGATATCTCCTAAATATATGGAGTCTCGTAGAACAGCGTTACGATGCGTAGACTGGGCAATGTTACACGTATGGATAATGGATGCTGCCTGACTCGAAAAAAGGTCGCCAAATTCATCATGCTTACATTAGGCGAAAAGTTGTTCCTGCTTACATCATCTAAATTTAGTTTCTTTCGACCTAGCACTTTGTTTATTAACGCCCACATTTTCTTTTGATCGCATCTCACTTCTTCAAACTTATTCTTATAATGTTGATTCCTAGTCACTGTAATTTGTTTGTTAGCTTGATTCCGTAACGTTTTATAATTTCTTTCATATTAAAGAAAAGTTAAACCGGTTACTTTTCCACCTACGATAAAGACTATCCCGATCTCTACAGGTGTCTTGAATATCCCTAGTAACCCATGGGGCATTCTTTTTCCTGTGTATGCTTTTTGAGCTTGTATATATTTCACTCATTTTTTTCAATAAACGAGCTTAAGAGTGATACCGGGTCGGTTTTTTCTGCCACTTGTGTTCAATCAGTGGGGCGGTTTACTTTACTCGTTATTGTAGTAGGTTGCAAATGAGTATCATTTCCCTCAGATATATGATCGTAAACCCCGTAAAGCGTGCTATAATGGTCAGATATGTCACTTTCCGCCTGAAATACTGTTGGTGATTTCCCAAGCGCTGTTGCACGTTGGAACCTGAGTCCATAAACCCCTACGACAGTCCTACCGTTTTCTAATTTGGAACCGTATGTGTATCAAGCTTTAGAGTTTGGTAAGACTACAAGCTCTTCATTCCTCCATGTGTGGCGGACATATGACCACTTTCTATTTTCTGGAGAACCGGTATTTCTTGAGCATGGTATCTGGGATTTTGAGAATAGGATCGTTTTGAATGTACTCTAGAATCTTCAGATGACCTGAAAGTTGCCGATTTGAAGGTCCGACATATTTGTCAGCCTAAGAGCACTCAGCATAGCTTCTTCACCTGGTAAGGTCTTGAGAATCTATCGGTCGGTTGTTTGATGAAAGGGGCTTTAGTGAAAATATGTGACTGCCTTTCGCGACGCAGTCCAAAGAACGCCTGTTTAGGCTGCATGGGAGCTTTCCCGAGTACGCCTGGCTCTGCTCTAGATGTGCTGTTGAACTTACCTCCTCCTGATGCTTTAATCATGGAGTATACTATCAAACACATCCATAGTCTTAGGCGGGGTGGTTTTCGACTTAATCCACATTGGGGTTTTGATGACCTTGCGCAACACAACACTGACGCAATGGCTGCTGAATTTCGACTTTCCTTGTGTTCAGGACTGGCTGCGAGTCAGTCTGAGCCAATGAAATGGAATGCAGTCGAATTTCCACGGATGGCTCCAAAACCAGTGAAGGGCCTGGTGTTTGTGTCCTTGCAGAAGACACTTCTTGTTATGCGTCTGTTTTCCAAGCGAAAACTTGTGTAACCCTGATGTCCATGAAATACGGTGTGAAGAACAGGTGGACAGCCAGGCTGAACTTAAGGTCTTGCTCAGCCCTCAAACTACTTCTAAAATAGTAAAGTTAGAACTCGGTCAAGAAAACAAGAGAAATTTCAGTAAAATGCATAAATCTGGGTTCTGCTTCTTAGTATTGCAATGCACCAGTTGCTTCCGAGTGCTCTAGTGAAGCCTTTCCTATCTCGACAAAAAAAAAGAACAAACTTCGATCTACCTACGTGGTGTTTAGTATTTCAAACTTATAATGAGATCTCTACCAATAATACTGCATTCTCAGCATTCCGCGTAGATTTACTCAAGTACACTATTTCGTAATCGAAATTCCTGAACGCCCGCCAGGAACTTATAATTTCCTTTCCAAATCAATTGTACTCTGCCAATTGGACAACCTACCGCAAAACATACGTGCATGTATTTTCAAATTACATTTCCATCTGAAAGAATGCAATTTTCCGCCGCTTTCCAAAGGACGAAGGATATAATTCTCCTTTTGACATCGGACTCGTGGTTTTTAGTGCCTGTTTCGGTTTTATTATATTTGTTTTTTTTTTTTTTTTAGTTTAGCCAACCAATTCCAGAATAAAAGAAATAAAACTCGGAAACAACTGCAATATGTCAATAAATCTTCCAAAGCATACCTGTCTGCCTCCTACACCTGTGCAAAGGCAGACGTTCATAGAATTTATCTCCATGCAATTCGAGCATCATTGAGCGTCGTCGTCCTCGTTATTATTATTGCGATGTGTTTCGTTACGAGTACCTAGTCATTTCGAAATAAAAATGAAAAACACAACCTACTGTAGATACTACAACAAATACAAATACATAACAAACATGGTTGTCTATTTCTTTTGTGTATTTTTATATTGTGTATCTACTGCGAGAGGAATTGAATAATCCAAGTTGGCAAACGAAGCATCGCGACATTCATTCGATGCCAATGAAATAAAGTTAAATGTTCTTTAGCAGACAGACAGACAGATAGAAGGGGTGCTCTGCATGTCAATTAAAAGTCAACAAAACAATATCAGCCACTTTGTATCGGTTGGAAGCTTTCATCAACACAATTCTCTTAAATTATTAAATTCCTACCAAAAAAAAAAAAAAAAAAAATTCACTGTGCTAACAAGATGACTATATAACATTCGTTATGGTTTTTCGCCGCGCCGACTACTCTCTAATGATCTCTTCACGCAGGTTTCATTACCCATTCCCCAGCAGTAGCGCCTAGCATCCCTCTAAAAATAATTTACTTAGCATAAGCAACTCTAGAAAGGAAATAAAGTCTTCGGAACTGATGCCACTTGTACAAAAAAAAAAAAGAACGCAAACCAAATGGGGAGGCATATGACCCAGAGAATCATTTGTACTTGGATAGAACACCCGGGCACCACCCGTTGTGGGAATAGATACGATGTATCTATAGCACTCCTAGCAACAAATTGCTACAAGTTCTGTTTTTCTTGTACTTCACCATGTGCTGCGCTCGGCTGCTTCTTATTTAAAACTGTTTATTTCGCATTTTTCTGTCAGAAAGAGACTTTCTTCTTTTTTTCTTGTTTTTCTAGTCCTAGTTCCTTCCTCCATCGTTTAATTTTCATTTTCTAAAGAATAAGCTACGACCCCGGAATTATACAGTTTTCTTCATTATGTCCGTTGGCTGGCTATAAACGGCTGCTGTTGCTGTCGGTGGAGGGAAGAAGGTGCTGCTGGAGATTGAGGTGATGCTTCCGGCTGACTTTGTGTCCTAAGTGTTTTTTTTTTTGGGGGGGGTGCATGTAAAAGATGTACTGTACACACACTCGTACTTACACATGCTGTACATACAATTTTTTTTTTTTTCAAACTTAATCGTCTGCTTTCGTTCGTTGACCAAGAGAGTATCTCTAAGTTTATGGTGAACTTTTTGTTTTTTTTTTTTTTTGTATGTTGCTCTTGGAAGACTTTGGTTCTAATTATATGTATGTGTGTATATTTTTCTCATTTCAGATGATTTTGCAAAATTTGACAACGAATTCAATTTATGAGGTCAAAGTAGCTGCCGGAACTTATAGTGTCATAAATCCAAAGCGGATAGTACTTGGGAGGTTCTCCGATTCTAAGAAGGTAAGTTGTCAATGCATTCAGTTCTGGTAATATAACAAGATAATAAATAATTTATCGGCACATTTAAGTCTGGCAACTGAAAGATTAACTTTTTTAGGCTGACACAGTGAAAGTACTATCTTATGCTAGCTAGCTTCTTACAAGTCATATTTTTCACTTCGATGGAAAAGACAATGATTACTTGCATACATCTAGTCAAATATCATTTGTTCGAACCTAGTTTGGGTGGCTATCCTCCACAAACGTTACAATTCACTTAGGTCTGTTGTTTAGCCAGATGAGCCGGCCATTTCCGCTAGTCTTCGAACCATTTCAATTATTTGGCTTTGTTTCTATCGTAGATTTAATTGATATCTGATTCTGCAGTATCTAAAAGTTTATTTGAAAAAAGTATTCTCCTAGGATAATGATGGCCAATCGCATAGCAAACGAAATACCAAATTGGCTCAGCCTGACATTTCTCAAGGCTTGTAGATGATTTTCCCTTCTCTTCTACTTGTAGGTCTCGTGCGTCCAAGCATGTTATTTTGCTGCCTATTCTTGATAGTAAACATAGTCTACATGACACCACGTCTGACAATGGTTCCCTTTTCTCAGTATGCACCAGCCGCCATGGCGGTCCAATGATCGTGTAACGATCAACCAAATTGATCATATTGCGATCGATGCAAGACATACCTCCAGTCCTTCCGATCAGCCAACATAGACTCGGTACGGATGCGGATATTCGGATGCGGAAACTGAGTAACAAAGAAGACTCACTGAGAGAAATTCAACGTCGAGAAGCTACAATCCCAAGAGACCGCCAGATTTGCTGAACGTGTATCCCGAAATCTCTCAATCACTCCTATGCCGCCAGCATCAAGTGGCGAAGACCAGTGGCAACGCTGCCACCATGCCACTAGAAACGCCTCAACTGATGTGTTTGGTTTCGCCCGACCAACACCGCGAGACCCCTGGTTTGACGACGAATGCCGGCGAAGAAGAAGAAAGAGCATGAGAAGCGCGTGATTGAGAATATTGAGAGCTTATACTCCAGGAAAAATGTACGGAAGTTTTACCAAAAGGTAAAAAGAACGTGTATCAGAGATGCCACCTCTGATGTACTGGGTTTCTCTCGGCCACCACAACGAAAGCCCTGGTTTGATGAGGAATGCCGGCAAGCACGTGCAGCAAAACAGGAGG
Organism: Brachypalpus laphriformis; assembly: GCA_945910035.1. NCBI lineage: Eukaryota > Metazoa > Arthropoda > Insecta > Diptera > Syrphidae > Brachypalpus > Brachypalpus laphriformis. The sequence goes on from OX246754.1 coordinate 290,098,485, forward strand.
CGTACAAAGCGGCGCTGCATAGAAGGACTAGAGCTGCTTACGAGCTCTACGTGCGCAGGAGAAAAGAGGAACATCGACTTCTCAGAAAGAAGAAAAAAGAGCATGAGAAGCGCTCGATCGAGGAGATTGAGAGACTCTATTGCAGGAATAATGTTCGAAAATTTTACCAAAGGGTAAAAAGAACATGCCAGGGTTTCAAAGCCAGAACAGAAGCCTGCAGGGACGAAAATGGCAACATAGTAGTAGAATCGCAGTCGGTGCTGAGGATATGGAAGGAACACTTCTGCAGACTGTTAAACGGCGATGATGACCAATATTCCGCTGTCAGGCAGAATGAGCCAATCAACAGTGACGATGGCAGTCAAGATTCCCGTCCACCCGATCAGAATGAAGTGAGGATAGCCATATCTAAACTCAAATCCAACAAAGCTGCTGGAGCCGACGGCCTTGCCGCTGAACTTTTCAAGGCAGGAGGAGATGAGTTTGTAAGGAGCATGCACCAGCTCATCTGTAAAATCTGATTGGACGGAAGTATGCCCGATGAATGGAACCTCAGCATCACTTGCCGGATCCTGAAGAAAGGAGACCCTCTGAACTGCGTCAATTACATTGCCTATGATAGCGTGTAGTGGGCGCCGTGGCGTAAGTGGTTAGTGTGTCGGATCACTACGCATGAGGTTCCAAGTTCGAATTCCAGAAAATACAATACCAAAAAGTTTTTTCAAGGTCCCACCTCTCGCGAGCGTCTGACAAACATCCGAGAGTATTGTTGTCATGAAAAAGCTTCTCAAATCGCCGTTCCGATTCGGCATTAAAACTTGTAGGTCCCTTCCATTCGTGTGAAAAATATAACGCACACAACATGAGTGGTTGCGAGAAGCTAGGCTCTGGCACTTTAAAGAGCTGTTGCGCCAAATATTTGTATTTTTATTTTTTTTGTATGATAGCGTGTATAGAGACGAATTATACAGAACCATGTCTAGTCTTGGCACCCCTGCCAAGCTCGTCCGTTTATGCAGAATGAAGATGGAGAACTCTCGCTGCTCCATCGAACTCGGTAAGGACATCGCCGAACCGTTCGATGTCAGGAAAGGTCTTAGACAAGGTGACGCGCTATCATGCGATCTCTTTAACATAGTACTTGAGAGAATTGTACGAAACTCACAAGCCAACCCCAGAGGTGCAATCTTCTTCAAGTCTGTACAACTACTCGCTTATGCCGATGACATTGACATAATCGGAAGAACTCAGCGGGCAGTCAATTGGGCATTTACGAGTATTGAGATCGAGGTAACAAAGATGGGTTTAGTGGTCAATGAAAGCAAAACAAAATATATGCTGTCTACAAAGAAGGACACCCAACATCGGCGTCTTGGACAGAACGCCACAATAGACAGATATAATTTTGAGGTAGTAAAGGATTTTGTCTACCTAAGCTCTATGGTGAACTCCGCAAATGACATCAGTAGGGAGATCACACGAAGAATTACTCTTGCCAATCGTTGTTTCTATGGGCTAAAACGGCAATTGAGTAGCAAAGCCCTATCTCGAACTACTAAGGTAACTCTTTATAAGACACTAATCATCCCAGTCCTGCTGTGTGGCTTTGACAAAACCGGATGAGGATGCCCTTGGTTATTTCGAGAGAAAAGTTCTTCGAGCGATCTTTGGTCCCGTCTGCATAGATGGTGAGTGGAGGAGATGGTACAATGCCGAGCTATACGGCCTGTACAAGGACATCGACTTAGCCAGAAGAGTTCATATACAGCGACTAAGATGGCTGGGTCATTTAGAGCGGATGGAGCCCAACTTTCCCGCTAAGAAAGTTTTCGAATCCACCCCGGATGGACGACGCAGTAGAGGACGACCTCGCGGTAGGTGGCGCAAACAAGTGGAGGGGGACCTCAACCAACTTTGCGTGCGCAACTGGAGGCAGCTGGCTCGTAATCGTGCTAGCTGGAGAGGTTTGTTGGTTGAGGCCCAGGTCCACACCGGACCGTAGCGCCATCTAAGTAAGTAAAAGAACGTGTCAGAGAAGCAATACCCGTACAGAAACCTGTAGGGATGAAAATGGAAACCTCGTAGAAGAAAAACTACAGTCGGTGCTGAGAATATGGAAAAACTGCTTCTGCAGACTTCTGGCGACGAAGACCAACATCCCGCTGTCAGGCAGAATGAATCACGATGATGATGATTGTCGAAATTTCCATCCACCTGACCGAAACGAAGTGAGGATAGCAATATCCCAGCTGAAATCTAACAAGGCTGCTGGATCTAACGGCTTACCCGGCCGAACTTTTCCCACCAGCTGGTGATGAATTGGTAGAGTGTATACAAGATTTACTGCTGCCGCAGTGGATCCGCTGCTGACACCCAAGCAAATTGCTGATATTGTCGCGTATTCTCCGAAGTATCACGAGAACCAAACTGGCGAGGAACCACTTGTCGCTGAGGCAGCCTCCGAGTTTCGTAATTATTGCTACAACTACCGCGATTCTCTCATGGCTGGTATTATTGTTGCCAGGTGGGACAAGAAGAGCGGTGGTCAGGTCTATTCCATCCCATTGGGCGGTATGTTGGTGCGTCAGGGTGGGACTATTGGTGGATCTGGCAGTAGTTACATCTACGGATTCGTTAGGGAGTTCTACAAGCGTGGGATGACCAAGACTGAGTGTGTAGAATTCGTGAAGAAAGTCGTTAAACATGCTATCTATCTTGTTGGTAGCTCCGGTGGTGTTGTCCGCATAGGAAGCATCACAGAGTCTGGTATTGAGAGGAATGTCTTCTTCAATACTGAGGATGGGAACCCCGTCTTGGCTGGAAATTAAAGTTCTTGTGCTAGATTCGTTTTTTTATATGTAAAACTTGAGTTAGTCATCACATCAACTGACCTCTAAAATTTGGTCAAACATCTCAGCATCGTTTGCCTGATCCACAAGAAAGAAGACCCTCAACTGCGCCAATTATAGAGTCATCCGTCTCCTCAACATCACGTATAAGATCTTTTCCGCGATATTGTGTGAACGCCTGAAACCTTTTATCAACAGCCTGATTGGACCCTATCAGTGCGGTTTCAGGCCAGGAAAGTCCACCATCGATCAAATCTTCACACTTCGGCAGATCCTGGAGAAAACCCAAGAAGTCCAAATCGATACTCACCATTTTTTTTATCAATTTCCATGCCGCCTATGACAGCATCTATAGAGAGAGAGTATAGAGCCATGTATAGTTTTGATATCCCTACCAAATTTGTTCGTCTGTGCAGGATGACGATGGAGAACGCTCGCTGCTCCATCAAGGTCGGTAATGACCTCACCGAGTGCTTTGATAGAGAAGAGCTATATAGAGCCATGTCTAGTTTTGACATACCTGTCAAAATTGTTTGTGTGTGCAGGATGACGAAGGAGAACGCTCGCTGCTCCATCAAGGTCGGTAATGACCTCACCGAGACCTTTGATGTCGAAAGAGGTTTTAGACAAGGTGACGCGCTGTCATCAGACTTTTTTAATATTGTACTTGAACGGATTGTGCGAAACTCACAAGCCAACACCAGAGACACATTCTATCAAAAGTCCGTTTAACTGCTTGCATACGCCGACGATATTGACATTATTGGGGACAGCGGGCTGTCATGCATACGCACCGATGCGAGCATTGAAGCAGAACCAGCTAAAATGGATCCAGCGATAAACGAGGGCAACACCAAGTATATGCTGTCAACAAGAAGGGAAAGCCAACACCGACGAATTGGACAGAACGTCGCAATGGGCAGCTATAACTTCGAGGTGCTAAGGGACTTTGTACTACTTTGTACTGGGACTACCTTGGCTCTGCTATAAATTCTAAAAACGACATCAGCGCAGAAATTAGGCGAAGAATAACTCTTGCTAATCGCTGTTTTTTTGGGCTTATAAGGCAATTCAATAGTCAAGCCCTATCTCGAATAACTAAGGAGACTCTATATAAGACCTTGATCATCCCAGTCCTGCTTTACGGCGCTGAAACATGGACTTTATTAAAAGAGGATGAAGATATTCTTGGTCGCTTCGAGAGAAAAATTCTTCGTAAGATTTTCGATCCCGTTTGCGTTGACGGGTTTTAAAAGAGAAAATTCAATGACGAACTATACGAGCTGTACAGCGATATCGACCTAGTCAAAAACTGCGTATTGGGCCCTTAAGATGGGTGGAGCATGTAGAGTGGATGGACACAAACGCTCCGGCCCGCAGAGTCTTCGAATCGCCGTAGGTGGTGTGAAGAAGTTCAAGGGGACCTCGACCAACTTGAAGTGCACAACTGAAGGCAATTAGCTAAAGACAAGCTAAATGGAGAGGCTTGTTGCTTGAGGACCAGGTTTACCCTGAGGTATAGCGGTAACTAAGTAAGCAAGTATTCTTCATGGCACTGCTGATCTAACCAATGACCTCTTTGTCGTTGCGGCCAGAGTTCCAACACATCTGAAGCGCATATCTGATGGGTTGCTGACAATAATATCATCTACGCTCGGCGTTGGTGGCATTTGGCTTAAAGCACAATTGCTCGGCAGAACTCTCTAATGAACAGTGTCTCAGTTAAAGTGATGGGGTGCCTGTTTACTGAAGTACTGCCTTCAGTCAGATCTCTATGTATCTATCGTTTCCAATTGTGTGATGCCAAAAACCGGGAAGTGGAAGAATAGAAAACGTTCAAGTGATTATTGGTACGATAAGTCCATCTCTCTTTTTGGTTCTTTATGGACAGTTCCCCCAAATCATTGAGGAAGAGTTCCCCGAGGGCCATCTTTTTGGTCTTGCTTAGGCTTGTGTAGTACTGTCCTTCACTCGCCACATTAAAAGTAATGGCATATGAGGACATCTATTAGAAATGTTAGCTGTGGTCTGTTAGCTGCAAGGATTTCTTTAGTTGTTCTTGAAAATCGGTATGGTGCTGAAGGAAGTGCATTCCAGAAAGGTACATCCCAAGGCTGTACTAGATATTGGCAGGACCTATCCTAAGCCATTTCGTTCTAGTTCGCCCACTATCTCGTTGCCATGGATGTTCCTATATCTCGGGACCCAGTAGATTGTTGCGTTAATTCTTGCAATGAGTGTTCCTTAACTCGACGGGACATCGCTTCACTGGCTTCGAATTTACTTCTGCGGATTAAGAGTCAGAATATAACCTCCGGCTAAATTGCAGAAATGTAAGAATTTATTCTAATATCGAGACATTCCAAACCAACACTAGTCGTTCTGATCTGGTATCGGAAGTGTTTTGGTGACACCGATTAGCCAATAACATTGCTATTAGAATTACTTACTTAGACGGATCTGCAGACCGGGGTAGATCTGTGCCTACGCCAACAAACCCGTTCAGCCTACTTAGGAATTAGCCATCTGGTTCCAGTTGCACGCACCAAATTATTTGAAATATTCTTCCACTTGTTCACACCACCTACGGTGAGGCATTTGTCCCAGCTGAAATTTGGAGTACCAAAGAAAGGTAGTACAAATGACCGGAGGGTCTAAGTGCTCTGGATTTGGGTTTCCTTTAAAAATAAAAAATTAAACAGGACCAAGATCACTCGAAGGACTTATCTCGTTAAGTATCTTTTTTTTAGGTATATGCGGAGGAAGGCAGAGACTGACCCCTGGAGCACTGCGACCTAAAAAGATCTTTTGTGCTATCTTAATTGAATGAAAAAACAGCGATTCGCAAGATTGATTCTTAGTTGAACGACCCACGTTGTTCTGCCCGACAGCGGAACTTTGGTCATTGTCGCCGAGTAACAGTCTGCAGAAGTGTGTATTCGATATCCTCTGCAATTCTATCACTAGGTGCCCATTTTTGTCACTGCAGGCCTTTGTTCTGGCTTTAAAGCGTTGGCATGTTCTTTTTACTATTTGTTGTGAATGGAAGAAACACCAGGTCATCACTTGCTGCTGGCGGCATAGAACTTCTGTGGAGATTGGGGGATACTCGATCGGTAAATGCTCTGGTGGTTTCTTACGATTGCAGCCGTTCGACGACAAATTTTCTTACAACGCGAACGTTTTAGCTTTCAAAAACGACGAATTTGTGGCTCCAACTATTTCAGGATTTACAAATGGTATTACCAATTATTTATAATGGTCTGATCGTAGAGGTGTAGAACAAGGCCTATGCCAGCCTTGTCGTTAGTAGTATTTCCCAGGTTCCGCTTTGCATTGGATATCCGTATTCGTAGCCTGGGTGCAATCAAGTGGTAACCCGAGTCTATAATTTGATTTTTGAAATGTGTGGACATTTAATATATTGGTTAAGTGTCTTACGTCGTTCGCAATATGATCGATTTGGTTGACGGTTACGCGAACCGTTGTCGTAAATTGTCGTGTGACCCTGTAGGCTGTTCATATGTTCCGACCAGCAAAGATGCCTTCCTCTCCCAACTTTGCGTTAAAGTCGTCCAGGGCAATTTTATTGCCATGGGACATCACTCATACACTCTGATCGAAGAACTCGTAAAAGTCGTCTTTAACGCCATCAGAGCTCCTGTCTGTGGGAACATGAGCGCATATAATCACAAACAGTATAAAATTCCAATAATTCACACTTGATTGCATTAATACCAGCCATAAAATTGTACATGAATATTTCGATGTAAAACTTTTCTAGTTGATTTAGGTTTTTCCATGCTATAAACATGCTACATGCTATGCTTATGAGTCGTTAAAACTTGTTCGCTAGTGGTTTCACTTTCACATCTAGCGTATCGAATGCGTTAATCATCTGTTGGTCGATAGTTACTTGAAAACATGCGGCTTAAATGGCATTTCTTATGAACTTTACAGACCTCGTTCATTTCATATTTAAAGCTCCAGACCCCACTTTTTTCTCTTTCAACTAGGAGGTGTAAATATGATCGTGTATTATAGTCGAGATATTTAATGCAAGGAGAGAGTTTTCAAAAATGTTCTATAAAACCAAGAAAATTTGTAGACATGAACTGAGGTTCACTAGATTCGAAACAGACGATAAAATTGTGGCTACTGCCTAGAACTGCTTCTGTTTGTTTTGGTCAGCGATCTCTAGACCAACTGATGCCAGCTACCGCCCCACTCTTTGGCTACATTCATTACAAACATCCGCTTTTTCTTTCCGCAGTTTCGACCAGTGAGGGCACGGGGTCAGGTATTTACTCGAGAGATACGAATCTACAGGTGGCCTTGAGACTTCCGGACACATGCAGTGTGTTTCAAGCAGATGTTCTAGCTGTACTTAAAGCTGCGGAATTACTTGAGATGGGATCAATATCCGATAGGAATATCGCTATCTACATTGACAGTCAGGCTGCGCTAAAGGCGCTAGTGTCTTACGTCACCAAATCTGAGATAATCAGGAATTGCCGCAAAATGCTTAGGGTATTATGTACGCAGAACCGAGTTAGATTATGTTGGGTACCTGGACACTGCGATATCAAAGGCAACGAGCAAGCCGACGCGCTGGCTAAAAGAGGAACGTGGCTCGCACGTAGCGACATAATTGGTAGTATTAAACTACCAGGGTGCGTGGCTAAGGGAATTATTCGGGATAGAATCATTGACACGGCTAATCTAAGATAGTCAAACTTAGATGGTCACAGGGTATCTAAGGCATTGTGGCCTGTGTTAAACCGTAGAAAATCTGGGGAGATGATTAAATTAGATAGATCAAGGCTAAGAACAGCGATAGGAATACTCTCTGGCCATTGTCTCCTAAGGAGGCATGCCCTGAGACTAGGGATGTTTGTCGGTACTGCAATGACCTACATGTCTCAGAGGACATAACTCATATACTCTGTGAATGTCAGGGAATAGCCAGGACAAAGCTAAAGTACTTTGGTAGATACTCCTTCGATAACCTAGAATAGGTGAGGTCCTTGAACCATAACAAGGATCTATTCAAATTCTGTAGGGATATTAATTGCTTGGGAGAATGGGTTTAGGTTTCTGCCGTGAAGGTTCCCTAGGGATCGCGATGGGCCCACTTTGGTGCCTAGTGTTTTATGATAACCTCATAACCCTACCTAACCTAATAGTCGGAGAGCTGGTGAACGTCTTTGAAACGTCATTTTAGCACAGGAAATAAATATATTTTTTTTGTTAAACTTGAGCTAATGAGCACAAATATCAACGTCTGGCAGCTGTCTGTTGGTGCGTTTGGGGGGGGGGGGGGGGGGGCTGGGCCCCAAAGACGTCGAAAAAAGGGATGCGGTCACGTCATTTCAGCAAAGCTGATTTTTTTTATATAAGTAGTTTACTTGTTTATATAACATATTTTACCACTGCCAGACATTTTGGCCGGGTCTAACATCCTGCCAGACGCAAGCGAAGTTTGAATGTCGCTACTAAAGCGATGTGCGACAAGTGTATCTAATAGCCGATTTTCATCGAAACTATTGAAGCATTTGAAAACTTACTAAGTGTGTCTTTTAGGAAATTAAATTCTAAATAAAATAGTATATACACAAAATTTTCATATATCCAGTAGAACAGAAGATATTTTAAAAAGAGTCAGTCGCTATTCAAATTCAAGCAACTGAAAAAGCCAAGATTCAATGGCCTTTTTATTCATCTAGGCAGCTTTCACATTATGATGGCTTATTTCAAAGCCATCGGAAAGTTTATAGATGATTCTTGATTGGCTTATGTAATGGTTGATAGTGAACTTTTAGCAAATGGTTCAGTAGCTGGATTTATAGCTGTAAATCATTTTAACACGTGCAAGAGACTGCATCCTTTAATGACTTTGGGCTTTCAGATCCTACGTTTTGAAAGTTTTGTGAAGAAAGAACAAATAGAAATTGGCGATGATATAATCAGTTATTTAATGACTTTCAATTTACACAGACATCAAGTTCCACTATTGACCATCCTTACCTTATACAATTGTTTAGAAAATATAATGCATATCAAGAAGCAACGATTAATGGACAATTTGGCAAAACACCGCAGTTCTACATGATTTATGTAGATGATGTTAATTATTATTTAATTTTGACACGAAGCATTCGTACTGCAGATTTCGAATTATTTAAATACATATTGCCCTAAATCGTACGCACGGTGGTTGGCAAGTACCACGATAATTTATTAAAAATCGACGAACCTCACCCAGGACTAAGAGAACTTTTTGAGAACAGGTCCTTCGTTGTGAAAACAACCGAAAAAGCATTCTCTAGACAGCCAATAGATTTGACGTTGGAACAGACAATAAATGCAGATGCTGCAAAAAGATTGATAGGAGTTATACATTTCACCAATTCGATATCTGCTCGTCAACACTGGTCTAAAAGTCACAGCATAAGATCAACGATAATATCGCACGTATTTGAAGAATGTGGATTGCATAAAGCTCAAGATATTACAGCAGACTTGGAAAGAAGTAGAATGGAAAAAAGTTGCGTGCAGCTTCAGAATTTTATGCATTACATTAAACAAAATATAAATCCTTTTGCACCAGAACTGAGTAACGATTTCTTATATAACATTGCAACAGGACGAGCAGCACCAAACCCTATAGCAATACCCTGGAACAATATATAGATATTGCTAAAGTTTTATCGTATCCTTTGATGCCTGTTCCTTTATCAATGTGCCATTTAGATAGAACAGTTTGTAAAACCGATAAACCTGTTCTCACGAAATTGTTGGAGGCAAAAGTTGATAGTCAGGCAGTACGCAATATTGATATTGTAATAATCGATGGCTTTTTCATGCTGCATCTCTTAAAGGAAGTTCCAAAAACATTCGGCAACATCTCAAAAAAAATATTGCAAGTGGCTACTAGGTATTCTGCATTCAGAATCGATATCATTTTGATCGTTTTTTTTCACCATCTATCGAAGATAGCGAACATCTTCTGAGAGATAGCTTGGACAACCTCAACAAATTATGACTTTTGTTACTGTTTTAAAACTGACAATGGAAAAGTGAAAAAAACGGTGGAAGACAATTTATCTTGTGAAAAACATGAAGAAGCAGACACCAAAATCGTCTACCATGTTTGCAACATCGATCAAGATGCAAATGTTTTAATAAAATGCTCAGGTACATACGTTATTGTGATTATGTTAGGTAACATGGAACATTAAAAGAGCTCTCTGAACATTTGGAAGGAGGTTGGCGTTGGAAATTCACGACGATTTGTAGATTTATCCAAATGCTCTAGGAGAGTCTTTGTGTAATTCTTTACCAGGATTTCATGCAGCAACTGGTTGCGATTATTATGCTACATTTTACAGAAAAGGAAAACGAAGACCTTTTATACAATTGAATGAATCCCACAAATATCAAAAAGCATTTACTGATCTTGCTTGGTACTTTAGATGTACATGTATAAGGCTCAAGGGAAGAAGTTTTTGAAGTCTTAGAGGAGTTTGTATGTCGTTTGTATAATATCCGTAATATAAATTACGTCAATAAATCCAGATATGAGATATTTACAAAAACATGTAATGCAATGAACATGAATGACGATTTCCATAAAAAATTTAAAAATGTTGACGCTGGAAATTTGCCACCGTGTAAATCAGAGCTGCGTCAACATTTCTTACGAGCTCATTATATTTCAAATATTTGGAGAAATACACATTTAAAAAATTCAACTAATTTATCCCCAATTGAAAATGGATGGTTGGAATCTAATGGTGTATATGAGTTTCTTTGGTTCGACGGTGATCAATTACCTGCTTTAGTGAAAGACTTTGTAATCCAACCTCCTGATATTTATGATGAAAACGAGAGTTCAGGTACATACATTATGAATATTATAATGCATTATTTTTATTGCAATACTATTGCATATTGATTATTCCATGCAAACTAAAAAAAAATGTTAAATTCTTTAATTTATGTGATGATGGATCTGAACCTGACGACGAAGAAGACGATGATATACAAGATTAAAATACCGTAATACAGGAAATTATATTCTTCCAAATCATTAATATAACCCAATAAAAAAACCGAAAATTATTGAAAGCATGATTGTTTTGTGTTTCCCAGGTAGAACAGCCGAAGGGAAAAGACATATAATGCATTTTGTAGGAAAATGATATCTTAATACGAAACAAATGGTTTCGTATCGCGGCTACTGACTCTTTTTAAAATATCTTCTGTTCTACTGGATATATGAAAATTTTGTGTATATATATTATTTTATTTAGAATTTAATTTCCTATAAGACACACTTAGTAAGTTTTCAAATGCTTCAATAGTTTCGATGAAAATCGACATTCAAACTTCGCTTGCGTCTGGCAGGATGTTAGACCCGGCTAAAATGTCTGGCAGTGGTAAAATATGTTATATAAACAAGTAAACTACTCATATACAATCAAACAGAACAAATAATGTTCCATAAGATGGGTCATAGTACCGATCCTTGTGGAACTCCGCCCGTTTTGTGTTGCCTTACTCGGAAATCAAAAGATCGAATTTGCAATGCTAGGGGTGTGAAACTTGTGGATTTTTGTGATTTTTTTGGCCTGCGGATAATGAAGTGACGAATGTGGCAACTTTACATTTGTGGGAAGTCAAGGGACATCTGTCATTGACTATATTCTTGTAATAGGTGAATGGAATGCACTCGTAACCGATCTAGAAGTTAAGCATGTCCCATACTCTGACCACCCACCGATTGTGGTCACATTTGACCATAAGATAGCCGATGATGGAGAAAGGAGTGATATGAATGTACTTCCTAAGCTGGTATGGAACAATTCCAAAGATTCCATGTTTATAAGGCAACTCAATGAATGGCTGCTTATACATCACGACGCTGACTTCATCCGTATTGAACAAATAATTAAAGACTCGTATCCAATTAGTTGCCAAAGGAATGCCAGAAAACAATTCGAGGAACCGTGGTTTGACGAGGAATGTGAGAAAGCAAGACAGTTATCCTTCGCCTGGCTTAAGCTATTTCGCCTATTCAACGAACGTGCTATGAAGGATTCTTATATTAGACCAAATAAGGAATTTAAGCTTATATGTAAGGCAAAGAGGAGTAGTTACTATGAAGCAGAGGCTCGAATATTGGCACGATGTAATAATTCATCGGATTTCTGGAAGCTGGCAAGAAAACTCAATGGGGGAAGATATGTTATGAGCAGTAAGCTAGGTCCAAATATCCTCCTAACTCACTTTAAATTGTTATTAAGCCCATCTTCTAGTCCCTTTTATTTTCAATACGCGACGCCAGGTCTCCAGAATGATATCTTGGATAACCCGTTCTCAAATCAAGATATTATTAGTGCGCTAAGAAATTTAGAGGATGGGAAAGCGGCAGGTTCGGATGGGATACCGTCCGAATTCTACAAGTATGGTACCAATGAACTACACGTCAAACTTATTTCCTTGTTTAACAACATTTTGGAGTCAGGAATAGCCCCGCAACGATTTAAGGAAGCGTTAATTTTTCCCATCCGTAAAAAAGGTTCTACGGCGGATCCAGCAAAATATCGAGGTATTTCGTTTTTAAACGCATCTTATAAAATATTCACCGTAATGATGCAAAGCCGACTTAATCAATGGATAGGAGCCAATAAGTTGTTAAAGGAATTTCAAGCGGGGTTTAGGCCGGGATATTCAACAATCGATCACTTATTTGTACTAAGTAGTATTGTGGACTCTTTTCTTGTGCGAAATAAAAAACTCTACGCATTCTTCGTGGATTTTAAAGCAGCCTTTGACACAGTGGATCGTAACGCATTGTTCTATAAGCTCTAAAACTTGGGTATGTCGTTTAAATTTGGACGGGTTATCCAGAACCTGTATAGTGATACCAGGGCAGCTGTGTGGAACGGGAGCGGAATGGTTTCATTCGTGCTCAGGTGTAAGACAAGGGTGTTCTCTAAGTCCAAGTCTTTTTGCACTCTTCATCGAGGACATAACCGAGTTTCTTCCAGGCGGGGTAGAGTATGCAGGAGTCCTAATCAAAGCGCTTTTATTCGCAGACGGCGTAGTCTTATTGGCGCACTCTCCAGAACAGTTACAGCTCATGATTAACCGTCTTAGTGATTACTGCAAGTTATGGAACTTAATCGTCAATTTAGATAAGTCTAAAGTAACGGTGTTTAAGAAAGGAGGTTTTAGATAGTGTGCTAACGAGAAGTGGAAATACATTGGTGAAATAATTGAACTGGTGGAGAAATATAAGTACCTTGGAGTGTTCCTTACGAAAAATCTTAGTATACATATCCACCTCGAGGAGAAATTAGTAAACTCAAAAGCAGCCATCAACTTAGCTTGGAGAAGATGCTTCAACAGCAAATTCATTGCCCACAGTGCTAAATATAAAGTTTTCGAAGCGGTATCGGAGTCCATTCTGTTCTACGCAGCACAAGTATGGGGATCTAGAAAATATGAATCCGTTGAAAAACTACTAAGATATTACGTCAAAAGAATATTTCATCTCCCATCCAATACGCCAAACAACATGCTTATGCTGGAAACAGGCGTATCCCCACTTTTCACAAAAACGTTGAAACTCCAAGTGAATTATATTCTTAAGGTTCTCAGCATGCCGGATTCCAAAAATAACAGCTGTATAAGCTATACAAAGGAGAACTGGATGGTTCAAAGAGTGGTTGGAATTAGGCCGCAGCTGTGGCATTGAAATTAATCACGAGGACTTAAGGTGTTTGAAGAACCAGCTTTATCAGCTCATCGAAAGAGTCGACGTTCAGGCTAGGGCAAGGTATTTAGAGGAAGCTTCTGGATCTCTGTATAGAATGATATACAGCCGTTTGAATCACAATTTGATGCAGAAGAATTATTTCCGGGATAAATACAGCATCGATGAAATAGTGATGATCTTCAGGCTGCGGGGCGAACTCCTAAAACTTAATTATATACCTCACAGAGTAGATTTACCTCTTCAATGTAGTTTGTGCAATTTGGCAGAGAGGGAAGATACTCTGCATTTCATTGGCAAGTGTCCAGTTTTACGGGAACCAAGAAGACATATCTTGGGAAGCCATGCCCTGTCCGAGAATCAAGTCATAACACTCCCCAACGATGTTAATGTTCCTAAGTTATTTCGATATTGCAAAATTGTACTACAATATCGCGAGAGAATATTGACTGGAAATTTTTAATCAATGTTAGTCCACTTTATTTCGCTACTTCATATTAAATGAGATTTGGAAAGTTAATACATAGGTATTTAATTATATTGTCAATCAGGCAGACGGCAATGCCATGCAAACTGATTTTTTTTGTCAACCCTTTTTGTAATGAATTTTGAAGTACACAAATAAAAATCGAATCTAATCTAAATCTAAAATCTACTGCCTTACTCCATCATCGGCGTCGAAGAGTAGAAGACTTTTTTCAAAATAGCTTAACACTGTTTCGATTAAGAACCCTGGCATCATGATTGACCTAAGGGAATGAAGTATAAGTCTCCAGTTTGCGGAGTTGAACGCATTTTTGACATCCAATGTTACAACGGCACCATATTTCTTTGCACTACCTCTCCATCTTCTGAATCCGTATTATTGGTTTGAGAGTCCCCCAGTTTCATCAATTGCCACCTCCAGTCGGAGGTAAACCTGATTTTGCCCATATGAACAAAGATCGCATGTGTCCAAGTAATTTATCTATTTTTCAGACACGTGCAACTGAAATAAAAGACATGCTAACGCAATCTTGAAAGACAGTCTTCTACCAAGTACTTGAGACTCATTATAACTTTACGCTTTCAGGTGAATACAAAGATATCCCCGACAACAGTCCTTCCTGGTGATCAAAAGCGGAAATTGTGAAATAACTTTGCGGAAGTTCTCCAAAGTACCTTGACTTTCTTCGTCCTCTACTTGGTCATTAAAAACAGAAGAAATGAAAAGATTTCCTATTTCTGTTTGACATTGCCGATCCTTCCTATTCTATATTTCCCATCTCTTTAAAGTCTTCCGTTTAATTACTTTTATCCTCCTGCACATATTTATCTCCAGGTTTCAACACAACTAAACTTTGTCCCTACGTTTCTGCAGGAAGAAAAAAACAAAATAAAACCTTCTTTGCATATAATTTTCAGGTCACTTACTGCATAAATCAAAGGTTAACTCACGGCAAAGGACTCGAACTCCTTGAAAAATCCTGAATGATGCTTAATGCACTTGCTTTTGACATCGTTTAAATTACGCTTTTCATTTTTGTTTAAGCGGAACAGAACGCATTATCATCGGCCAAACATTAATTACACCACACTTAACATTCATTCTACTGGATTGTCCTCGAGGTCGCATAAATATTAAACTTTGTCTGTTATTATTTTTTTCTTCTACAGCAGCACGGCAATCCTTTTGTTTAAGAGGACGACGCAGCCCTGTGAAAGGTTGGAGAGAAAAAAGACCCAAGCATACAAAGGGACCTCCTTAATGACTTTATATACTCACCAGGTGCTGCTTGTGACAAATATTCCATAGAGTACGTGCTTTTTTTTTTTTTCTCCACTCCAGTTTCTGAAAGTAAAAATGAATGCGAGTCCTTATTAAGTTTCTTTTTTATAGTTTAATGCAGGGTTTAATCCTCCCGCACATACAACATGACACATGACCGGTGGTGTTTTTAATAAAGAATAGTTTGTATCCATTTTAGGTAGAGTGTATGTGAATTTGAATTTCTGCCATAATCGAGATTTCAAAGTTGAATCCTTGTGCTGCTCTCCTAGCAGCGGTTGGCATAAATAATAATAGCATTGTCCTTTCCATTAAAAAATGGAAAATTGTTCAAAACCGGCAACAAAGGGTTGCAACGACTTTTTCTGATTCGTGTTCTTCTTTTTATATATATTTTTTTTTTAACCTAAACAATGTCCCTCTACATTTATTCATTAAATTAAAAAATACATATACGAGTAGCTTCATGTATGTAGTTTTGGGAATTTCATTTTTATTTAACTTTTGAAATGTATGAGGATGGAGGGATGTCCTTCCTTTCATGCAGATTCGCGTTCAAAAGCTAAACTACCAAACAAATAAATGCAACATTTATTGTATAAGGAATTCTTGTAGTGAATGTATTTTTTATTTTTTGTATTTTGCAGATACTCCTGCAACCAAATTGTGAGAAAATTCAACCCTTACTGAGACAATCGCATAATGACTACAATTTGGCTGTATTAGTTGGAATTATATTCAGCTGTTTTGGTATTGTTCTCATTGTGATGGCGTTCTTTTTGTGGAGGTAAGTGGAGTTCTTGAATGTATCTTTTTATTTTTTCACATTTTTAGCAAACGATTCGAATGAATTTTATCGTGTATCTCTCTAATGAGGCGTTGGTGGTGGTGGAATTTTGCACTGTGAAGGTTCTTGTTGCGCATTGTTTGCGCGAAAGAAACTAAAAGCATCCAATTTTGTGTCGTATAAATTTATTGTGTTTCCAAGAAGATAGTAGGTTTCGTTGAATTGATATAGTTTAACTTTTTTTTTTAGATATATTGTATGTTCAAGGATTTTCTCTGAAATTGCTGCAATGTCCTTCGCTATAGAAACAGCAATGAATGGAAATAATACAGTTTCGGTTTTAATTAGTTTGGTTAATGAAAGCAACAAATTGATGGCATTGGTTCACTCATGAAAGGCAACACAACAGTGCACTGTAAAATGAGTGTTAATTGCGAATAGGGGCTTTATGACTCTTAGAGCGAACCTTGGGTAGTCATAAATGGTCGGCGACTTAATGTATTCAAGAGACAAATAAGGAAGTTGTTATTCAATGTTATTGCTCATACCATAGTGGACAACTAAAAGTTACCACCCTGTAATTTGTCAAAAACTTGAAGTTATGTTTGTAATCATCGACTTGCTTTCAAAAGAAAAATTGTGTGTCTGCTAATTCCCTTTAACTTTGGTCCTGTTTTTTTTTTTTTTTTTCATCGCAATTTTGTATGCTTAGTCGTATTTTTCTCTTGCAACAGTCAGTATGGGCTGCCAACTTACAAATGAACAATACAAGAAAGTTGTTATTGAACACAAAGAAGGTGCAAGGTCAATTTCGAAAAGAATCGGATTCAGCCCTGTTACTGTAATAAAAATGCTTAAGAAAATTTCACCTAATGGTTCGTCAAAGAGGAAGTTTGGTACTGAAAGGAAAAACAAAAAGACAACTTGCAGAGAGGAGGTTAAATTCGTTTGGTTTTTTCGCCAGAAAGCCGCGAAAAAAACCCGGTTTGACTACAAAAATGCGAACTACGAGGCTAAACTTTGCCAAAGCTTGCATCCATTGGACTGAAAATGATTGGAACACTGTAATCTTCACCGACAAAACCAAATGTAACTTAAACTCATCTGACTGTATTCAATACGTTCGTCGAAGGACTGGGGAAGAATTGAAAAAAGAGTCCGTTTTATGCTATGAAGCTGCATTTCATAGTTTGCCAAAGGAGAATTAGTCCTCTGGACAGGATCGATGAATGGGGATAGTTACATAAAAATGATTAGTGGCCATTTGGTGCCATCAATAGAAAGCTTGTTTCCGGTAGTAGTTACTCCCATCTTTCAAGACGACTGGGTACGTAAACAAACAAAACTGTCGCATCAGGGGCTCCGAAAGCCCGAAAGAAATAGTGGAACAACCTCTCCATCTACAACGAGTGACAGTTTGGTGCGGTTTTTGGGCTGGCGGTGTCATGAATGTTGAAGCGACTGTTTTAGTGAATGGATTGCGTTACCGAATGATGTTGACTATTTTTTTTTGTCTGAAATTTTATGCTACGGACGTGGATGACATCTATTTTCAACTGGACCACACAGCTGCTGAAAGAATGGCTATATTGCGTGACAATATCTGGACGTGTGATTTCTCGTAATGAAGACTTCAATTTGCTACCTAGATTGTGCGATTTATCACCATTAGACTTTTTCCTTTGGGCCTAGGCTTAAGATAAAGTCCACGCGAATGCTCCACCAACGATTCATGCGAATTACACCCGCTATTATGCGAAAACGTGATGAAAAATTTCATCAAATTAATGTAGGCAGAGCCGAGGCGGACATTTGGCAGATATTGTATTCCATTACTAATACACCAGTTTTCGTAAAAATGTTACGTTTTCCTATTGATTTAAATTGACACCTCTTGTTGGATGACCCTTTAAAAAAATAAAAATATATTTGGCGCAACAGCTCTTTGAGTGCCAGTGCCTAGCTTCTCGCAACCACTCATGTTGGGTGCGTTATATTTTTCACACGAATGAAAGGGACCTACAGTTTAGTGCCGTATCCGAACGGCGATTTGAGAAGCTTTTTCGTGACAACAATACTCTCGTAGGCGAACCGCACAGGCGGATCAGTAGAAATGCAGTGAAGTGGGAGGGTTATGATCCCTTATTTTCGGATCATAACCTCGCTAATAAAAGGAAGGAGAAGAAGAAGAACATAACTCTCGGATGTTTGTCAGACGCTCGCGAGAGGTGGGACCGTGAAAATAACTTTTTGGTGTTTTCTGGGATTCGAACTTGGAACCTCATGCGTAGTGATCCGACATACTAACCACTTACGCCACGGCGCCCACCCCTTTATGTATATTTCAATATACAGTGGACACACGACATCCGAACTTAATGCGTTCATAGCAAATGTGAAATCAAAATTCAAGGATCCTAAGCGCTTCTACCATTTTATTAATTCATTCATTCATTCATTTTCAATTGCCCGCTAATCCTTCATGAGGGTCGCGGGGGTAGGATGCTCAAGTGGACTCTTCATCCTTCTCGATCTTCCGCCAATGACTCCAATTCATCAGGAGAAATCCGTAAGCGGCTCCAGGAGAGATGTCGGACTTGATCTAACCATCTATTTCTAGGCCTTCCGCGAAGTCGCCTACCTGATGGCACGGCAACCATGGCGCGTCTTGGAAGCCGGTCTGGGGGCATACGCACTACGTGACCAAGCCATCGAAGTATAGATCGTTCCGTTCGGAGAAGTAGCTCCTCAACGTTGAGCGCCTCGCGTACTCTGGTGTTGCGCACTCGATCCCTACGAATTATTCCAACAACACCGCGAAGGAACCTCATTTCGGCAGCTTGTATCCGCGATCTTATTCTTTCAGTCACTACCCAAATTTCATGACCATAGGTGAGAGTTGGAACATACACCGAGTTAAAAACCGATAGCTTAGCTTGAACACTAAGTTCGGCATTCCTTATAACAGATTGGCCAAGCTCTCTCAAAATTGATCCAGCCTGACCAATTCTACAGGATAACTGGGCATTGCTCCTCCCATCACTCGTGAATAAAACCCCGAGGTATTCAAACTTCTCCACCTGCTTCAATGGGACTCCACTAACATGCAGAGTGTACTGAATGGGTTTTTTTGGAAATGACCATTACTTCCGATTTGTTCACGTTGATCTTCATTCCAGCATCATCACAAACGGCTACAAGCCTTTCGAGTGCGCGCTGAAGTTCGGTTTGAGAGGACCCAAGGATGACCAAATCATCCGCAAAGAGCAGATGACTAATCCTTAGGTCTCCTACTTTGAAACATTCCTCGCCACGGCTGTGCTGTAACATCCAATCCATATATACAATGAAGAGGAGAGGTGACAAAACAAACCCCTGGCGGAGTCCAACGCCCCACAGTGAAAGGTATTGATTTAACACCGTTTATCCGAACACAGCTTCTACAGTTTGTATATAAAGACTGAATCGCCCTTAACAGGGAACCAGCAATCCCATACTCCTGCACAACACTCCAGAGTTTGCCTCGAGGAACCCTATCATATGCTTTTTCCAAATCCACAAAACAAGTGTAGACAGGTTTGGCATATTCCCAGGCCTTCTCAAGAACCATTCTGAGAGTGAACAACTGGTCGGTTGTGCTTCTACCGGGACGAAAACTGCACTGCTCATCCCCCAAACTGTCCTCAACCACAGCTCTGGAACGCTTTTCTAGCACCTTAGCGAAGACTTTTCCAGGGAGACTTAAAAGAGATATACCCCTATAGTTGGCGCAATCTCTTTTGTCTAAAGGAACTATCACCCCCATTTGCCAATCACCAGGTGTTTCACCGCATTCCCAGGCCACTTTAATGACACGCGAGAGCCATTGAACTCCCTCTTTACCTAAAGCCTTGAGCATTTCTGGCCGAATTTCATCCACACCAGCAGATTTGCCAACTTTTAGCGCTTTGATCGCCAAAGTTACTTCCTCTACCGTAGGACTACTTTCCGCCCAGCTCTCGACCATAGGTCTGTCATCTTCGGTGCCCTGTTCGGGATTGAGCAATTCTGAAAAGTGCTCGCTCCATCTGCGTAAGATGTCCTCCTCATTGGAAAGAAGTCTACCGTCTTTGGATTTTACTCCTTCAACGATATTCAACTTTTTTCCTCTGAGTCGGCGAACGGTCTGCCAGAACATCTTATTTGCAGATCTGTGGTCACGTTCCAATTTCTCGCCAAACTCCTTCCAAGACTGTTCTTTCGCTGTTTTCACAGCTAATTTGCAAGTTCTTCGCGCCTCAGTGTACCGATTTCGAGAATCGGAGTTCCCCAAGTGAATCCACACCGTAAAGGTTCTCTTCTTCTCTCTAATGGCTTCTTGAACTCCGGGAGTTTTAAACCAAGCAGTTCTTTTCTCACCACCAGCCGCCATACCAAGCCGCTTCACTCCACAAACATCTCCCGCAGAGGCAATAGCCGCTGTTGAAAACAGTTGCCATTCTTCCTCTACATTTGATGGAACAGTTGGAATTCGTTCAAACCTCTCAGATATTTGCCGCGCAAATGTCTCTCGTATCTCATCGTCCTGTAATCTCTCCCATCGTATGCGTGTAACCATCCTTGGTTTACGCTTTGGTAGGGGAGGCACTCTCTCGCTAAGATACAATTTGCACAGCACTAAGTGATGATCAGTTGACAGTTCGGCCCCTCTCAATACGCGAACATCACAAACCATTCTCTTCAGGCACGATGGTACCACAAAGAAATCGATCAGCGACTTCTGCTGAAGACTCTGACGGTACCACGTGTATTTGTGAATGTCTTTGTGCGGAAAGATAGTGTTCATGATGGATAAGCCATTTTCACAACAAAAATCCAACAACCTCTCTCCGTTCGCGTTTTGATCAGGATCACCGTTCCTCCCAATCACACTCCCCCATGTCATAACATCTACACGCTCATGAGCATTGAAGTCACCCATCAGGACAAAAGAATCCATATCTGCAACCTTTTCAAGGGCAACATCAACTTCATCTGAGAAAGCTGCGTACTCTGACAGAAGGTTCGGTGCATACACCTGCACCAATGCCAGAGTTGATCTTTCAAGCTTGAGCTTTAAGATCGCAACTCTCCCTCCTAATGGTATCCACTCCAATACTCTGTCTGTCAACCTGGGACTTGTGAGTATCCCCACTCCCGCCCGAGCAGACATTGAGGGTGCGACTTCTGACAGGAAGAGCTTCCACCCATCCGAAAGCTCCATAGTTTTAGAACCTCTCTGCTTTGTTGAAGAGACGCCAACTATATCTAGTCGACTTTTAACAGCCTCCCCAACAAGCTCAAGATCCTTCCCTGTGAGCGATGAGACGTTCCATGTGCCTATCCTAAGTCGATGCCGTTGTCGAATCTCAGAGAGTCCATCTGTGCCCCTATCGGTGCACAGCGCGCTGACCCCTTGACCCCCGTAATGGTTCGCGAGACCATTGACAGGAAGCTCGTAGCCATTTCGGGTTTGACCCGGCCGGCTGCCGAGCGGGACAGGCCGACCACCAGACGCTTGCATACTGACACCCTTCAGGCCTGGCTCCAAAGGATGCCCTGGCTTACCAGGCTTGGCAATATCCGAGGCCGGTCGATGCCTTCTTGTCATCATGGGGTGTGCGCTTTGTTAGCCGTGACTGGATTGTATGGATGGGAATAACTATTTAAGTTACCCCGTCCGCACATCCCAGTCACGTTGCCCGCCCCCCCACCACGAGGAGGTCAGCTGCCAGGGGGGCTCATAATGTACCTAACTTCGTTTATTCATTAACGCTGTGTTTTATACTTATCATTATTGTGATACGATCCCACATATGCATATAACAGTCTTTAACCTGTTTGATCGCTTCTTCAGGCAATCATTTACCGACCACGTTCTTGAACCTGATCATGACTACTTTTGTTACTTAAACGGCTGCACTCAGACATCGATAATTTTTATCTATATAACCTTGGCATTGATAAATAGACAAGATTAACAAACTAAAGGGCGAGTAATCTCCCGGTCCTTTGCTCACAATAGTTCTAAAAAAAAAATGCAAGTTCCTCGCCCAGCCCCTCGTTACTCTATTCCAACTATCTATTTCGCAAGGAGTTTTCCCCGAACTGTGGAAGAATTTGTATATAACTTATTCACCAAAAAGGTTGTAAAATTATATTTCCAATCACCGCCCCATCACTACTAAATTCTACCATAGCGAAGCTCTTTGGAAGCATCGTTTAAGGTGCAATGTTCTTTCACTGCAATTTTCTGTCCTTTCTCCAAACCAAAATAAATTTCTTGAGAGCAGATCAACGGACAATAACCAAAGCTAGTTTGTATCTAGAAAGATCTTCGAAGATGGCAAAGCTGGTGTACTCAAGGACTCTATCTTAACTCCAACCCTGTTTTTCATTATTATATCAACGACCTTCTCTCTGCTACTTGCAATCCAATCCATTCCATCGTAACACACGTGTAGTATCATCACCACATGTCAATACTTTATATTTATGCTCTATACTATACCAAATGTCTATACTCCAGCTTAGAGTCAAGTTCGTTTTTCTGAAAGTCGTCAACGCGTTATCAGTCCTTGTGTTTGTTGATAGCCTTCTACCATGGTCGGTACCCAGAGATGGTGTGTTGCCTTTAAGACGGACCATCTTGAAGAGTACCATTTTTAAGACGAACTTGTATGTTTGTGTTATTCCTTGTGAAACTCTCACATTTTTTCGAATTCCACTCAATATTTTTATTGAACAGTTTGAGGAAAAAAAAAGAATATATATGTATATATATAGAATAGTCTGAAATTGATCGTACGATCCATATCGCTTATGATTTAACTAAGTGGGCTTGAAGTTGTGAAATAAAAAGTTTCTACTCGAATAGACTTTCTTTTTTTTGTTGTAAAGAAAACCCACCCAAAAAGTAAGCATGGCTCTATATACTGGAAGAGGTCAATACCTTATTTTTTTGTCAATACAAGTTTTTTATGATTCCTAATAAATACATTGTAAAAATGCATTATTTGAAAATATGCATTTTTTGAAAATATGCAGGTGGATCAGTAGAAATCCGGTGAAGCGGGCGGGTTATGATCCCTTGTTTTCGGATCATAACCTCGCCGAAATAGGAAGAAGGAAGAAGATGCATTTTTTTTTTTAAAGTGGACGTTCCAGTAGATTTCAGAAAAGTTAACACTTGTACAACTTCGGACTTTTTTTGAGTGCATGATATTCGGGCAAGTCGGTGCAGCTGCCGTACCATTCTTTAATTTTTTCATCACTATTTGCTACGCACCTCCCCATGGATTGTCTTGTAGCTCCTCTCTGAGTGCTTGGAAGCATTCGGCTTTGCTCTTTTTTATCAACTTGCGGAGTTGTGATCTCTTCCTCTGAAACTGTTCTCTCAGTACCTCATAGTCCTGTGTGCCTCTACCTCGGGCTCTCTGCTGGGACCTCCGCGTTTTATGACATTCTGCTCGCGTGTTGGCTATGTCGTCGTTCCACCAGTACACAGGTGTTCTTCCATTTCCATATCCCTTCCGTGGCATGGCTGCGTTGCATCCTCGGAATAAGGACCTTGTGACTTCTTTAGTCTGTTCTTCTGCTGTGGCTCTTGCAATGTCCATGTTGCTTATCATGTACTCGAGCATTTCGGTATCTACGTCTTTTGTTTTCCAGCCCAGCTTTTGTACTTTTGGAGGGGGTTTGTGGTGTTGTAATCGGTGTTGCTCTTCGGCTCCGAATATGATGGCCACGTGTCGCTGTTTGTGTACAGCTCTGAGACCTGCCATTTGATCCCCCTTGCTGTGGCTCTGCTGACAAAGCTCAGGTCGATGAAGGAGCGCGCTCTGCCGTTGTCGAATGTGTGCTTGTTGCCTCGGTTTAGTAGCAGTAGCTCGAATCTAGCAAAGGCTTCTAGGAGTGCTTCGCCTATTCTATTTGTCAGGGTGCTATTCCACTCGACTGCGCATGCATTAAAGTCTCCGGCTACAATGGTTGGTGTTTTTCCTCTGACCTCGGCTACAAGGCTGTCCAGAATCTGTTTGTATTCCTCCATGCTCAGGCTCAGTGGTGCAAAGCAGCTGAAGAAATGGAAGTTTTGCCGGTGCCTGGAGTCCAAGCTTTCGAAGGGATAGCTTCCGCATGTCCATATTGCTGCATTATTATTCCCGTCTTCTATCCATATTCCGCTATAGCGTTGGGTTTTATACTGTTCGCAGATGAGGATTACATCTGCCTTTTGTTCTTTCGCCGTTTGTACTAGTAGATCCTGGGCGGCTTCGCAGTGGTTTTTTTTTATTTGGATGCACTTCATAGTTTCATCGTGATTGAAACTTTCAGTGGAGTGATCAGTTCCGCTTTTGCATCCTGGATCACATATGGCGCAGGTTTTTTTTTTTTTTTAATAATTTGCGCGCACTCAAAGGGTTATGAATACCTTTAACATGCTTACACACAGTGCGGGCGTTGGAAAGGATGGATAGAGAGAGAGAGAGAAAGATTTTGGTGTTGTGGTTCTTGAAGCTGAGCTGTTTATGCGTTGCGTACATTTTTTCGCTATATGCCCTTTCCCTCCATAAGAAAACACGTTCCTATGCGGTCAGTTTTATTTTTGCATTGTCTAGCGACATGTCCGTACTCAAGGCACCTGTAGTACTGTGTTGGGGCTAGATGCTCTCGTATTCTGCATCGGACCCATCCTACCCGCATATGTCCCGTGGCGATCATCTTGCTTGCTTCACTCACGGGGATTGATGAGGGTGATTTGTGTTCCTCGTCTTGTCATCCGTATGGACACCGGCTTGGCCCGGTGAAATGAACTCTTTGTAGACAATGCCCTTGGAGTTGTAGATGCAAATCAACATTGCCTTCACTTTTGACTTCTCCAAATGATATTTTTTTTGGGATTTGGCTCGTCTGGCGCATTTTACTCGGCACTTCGACGCTTGGTTTCTGGATCATTTTAAAAACATCACGTTTCATCACCAGTCACAATGTTGTAAAGCAAGTTGTTGTTCTTTTTTGGCCTTCTTGATGATGTCCTTCAAATGTTGAATTCAGAGCAATTTTTGGTCGTCAGTCAACCGTGCACACACTTTTCGGTAGCCCAAATGTTCGGTCAAAATGCGATAAATTGATGCTTTTCAGATGCTCAATTCCAATTCCATGAATTTTATTGAAGATTTTGGCTAATCTTTGTTGAATTCACGGATAGTTTTGATAGAATCTGCGGTGATCACGGAATTCGGTTGGTAAACATGTTGCTCATCATTTATGTCCTCATGACAGTTTCTGAACAGCGTATACCAGTCATGAACTCTGCCATGGCATAAGCAATCATCACCATAAACTTGGTTTATCAATTGGAACGTTTCGGTAAGAGTTTTACCAAGTTTAAAACAAACTCACTCGTAATATTAGCTTTTTGTTCGATGCTCATTCTTGTACCGATGATACAAACATACTGTTACTTCAGACGGAATAATTCCGCTTCTATTCGTCCAAATGTCATGTAATTGCCAATAGATGGTCTCACTAGAAATACCTATTTTTAAAAAGTCCTGTTTACTTTGGAAGGTACCTTGTAAAAGAATTCTAACGCACCGTAGGTGTTGTGACAAACTCGTAAATCGCAATGTGCATACGTAGTTTCTTCTACACTTCCTCCCCACACATTCATTAAAGGAAATATTTTGATTTTCAGCAGCAATTAAATTTGTCTAAAGCGATTATTATTTTCCACTAAATTGTTGCTGTAAGTAATAATTTATTAATTACGTACTCAAGCCTCCGTTTATCATTAATCACATGATCCACTTAGTCTTAAACAATTTTCCAACAACCGTCACGTTTACTACATTTTATTGCTAATAATGGCGGACACATTAAAATCCCCCCCACCCACAAAAATGGATTTTATAAATATTAATATTTGTATGCAAATTCGTCACAAAATTTGTATGTATTTGTAAATAAACTGTTTATTTTCATCATAAACTTCTGGTAATTCAATTCGAGAGAAAAATGTTACGTATTCGCCACCATAAACACGCCTTTTTTCTCATTTCGCATTTCATAATAATTTTTATTTTAAAACTTGCTAATGAAGCCAATTAGTTGACCACCCAAAAACAAGTTTTAATGAAAATAAATCTCTTTGACCATTCTAGCCAACAAAGTGACTGAAATGTGCGTCGAACCGCCATTTTAATATCTTCTTTGTCAGTGCCTAGGTTATTTGTTTACGTTGAGTGAACTTTTTAAATGTGCTTGCATATAGCTGACAACTCTGGTTCGAGTTAATAACTACTAGTTAACATTAACCACATGCATCCAACCGGAATGCTAGTAATTTAATAAAACTTTCGCTTGCAATTAAATCCTTATCTTACGTGAGAAAATAAAATTTCCTTTAGGGTGGAAACTTAAACTTCACGGTCTCAGATGCTGGAAAAATCATCCTTCGACGTCAATATTGTGTGGCTTACCTTTTGAGAAGCTTGCCAGTTACAGGAGCGGTGGATAGGATAAGGTTTCTTTGAACTGTCAGCGTATCGTGTTGCAAAAGCATCCTTTATGCATTTTTATGTTTTCACAAGTTTTTTTCGCAGATGTTTTTCCTTCGAGGTGATGATGATGATGGCAAGAGAAGTATTCAAAAGTTTTCATGATTTCAATGGAAACTTTCTCATTCTAGTGCATAAATATGAGAAATTCTAACAGAAAAACAAAAAAACTAAACTCCACCAGGAAAGTTTATTAAAGATACAAGTGTGCATGAAAGACCAGAAGTCTTCCTCTAGATATGTATCTGCAATGAAGAGATGAAAAAAAAAAAGATAAGCTAAAACAAACAGATAAAAAGATAGGATGCGGAATAGTATCATTTTTGCGATTGTCACATTGACTTTGCAAAGGTATGAAATTCGTTTGTCATTGTATACTGCAGGTCTTATCCTGTGTCTTTTTTGTGAGTTGGTAAAAAGTTTTTGTTGGTTGCCATTTGCCATTTGCCATATTTGTGGGATTGAAACAGTTTCCGATGGAAATGGAAATTGGATTGGAAACTTTACTTTCCGTTTACATTATTATTTCGTCAGTTATTTCATCTACTTCAGTTTTTCGTTCCATCTTTTGGTCTTAGGATTTACAGCGTTATTGGGTCACATGCAGATGCTCATATTGAACTCGAAAAGTATGTTGGAAGTTGCATTTCGTGCGGTATAAAATTATTCATTGAGCTATATGTAACGTATATGTACCCGCAAATTCTTTAATAGTGATCATTTTTTTTAGAAAACTTTATAACACACTTAAAGGCACACGCTCAGATTCTTGCAGATTTGTCGTGGTTTTTCTTGTTCCCTTTGAACTTAAATGAGAGTATTAACAGCTGACATATATTTATTTATTTATTTTTATAGGTTTGTACAAGTAAGACATTAGTCTTTTATAGTACAATGAAAAGGATTATTATAAATAATGTTAATGTCAAATACTATATAATAATATTGCAGCTAATTCATTTTTAATATACAATTCTATAAAATAATAATAATAAAATAAAAAAATTTGACAGAAGGACATATAAAAGTATACTTACTTACTTATGTCCTGTATCCCCTTGTGGGTCCTAGGGCCTCTACTGCGCTTACGCGCCATCGTGTACGGTTTCTGGCAATGTGTCTGAGTTCTCCCCAACTTTTTCCTAACTGCCGTGCCTCCTTCTCGACTGTTCTGCGCCATGTTCTCCTCGGACCGCCAGGTCTTCTGCCATCCTGAGTTAGAGGGTTCCATTGCATATGGAACTGTCACCCTTTCGGAACGTGTGACCAATCCACTGCCACTTCCGCCGTTGGATGGTTGTGCCTATCGGTTCCTGACCCGTTCTCTCGTAAAGGTGTTCGATAAAGATACGATTGGGCCAGAAAATCATTAAGATATTGCGCAGGCACCTATTAACAAACGTTTGCAGCTTTCTGGTGATAGTAGTGGTCACTCTCCACGTGCTGCAACCATATAACAGCACGGATTCAACGTTGGAGCGGAACAGTCTTATTTTGGTGCTCAAACTGATTGCATTGCTTCGCCATATTTTGGACAACATCCCGATCGCGGACTTTGCTTTGACGATCCTGTTGGCTATATCCAGTTCGGTTCCACCACCAGTCGAGACAATACTCCCAAAATACTGGAAATCCTCTACTCTCTCTACCGGTTGTCCAGCAATTTAAGCCGATGAGTTAGTTCCAAGGCTGATAATTTTAGTTTTTGCCGTATTAATTTTCAGCCCGACGACACCTGCCTCCCTCTCCACATCTGCTGTCATTTGGTGAAGGTCAATAATTCGGTGGGAGAGTAAGCATACATCGTCAGCGTAGTCAAGATGTTTCAGTTGAGATGTAAGAGTCCATCGAATTCCTCCGTTTCCCGTCGACAAAGCTGCATGAAGCACATCGCTAATCACCAATAGGAATAATATTGGTGAAAGGATACAGCCTTGTCTTACCCCAGTTTGGATCTCAAATTCCTCAGACGACCTTTCCCTGTGCAGAACATGACATTTGGAGTCTTCATATCTAGCTTTGATAATAACAATTAGTTTATCGGGAATACCACTCCTGCGTAAGGCACGCCAAATAATATCCCTGTTGACACTATCGAACGCCTTCTCAAAATCGATGAACAGCAGGTGCAGTGGCGATCGATATTCAACACACTGTTCGATGATAATCCGCAGGGTGTTGATGTGGTCGGCACAGGAGGATCCATAGCGGAAACCTGATTGTTCGGCATCGAATGTGTCTTCGAGATGTTGTGTAATTCGCTCCAGGGTGATTTTAGCTATTATCTTAGCTACAGCAGGCAGCACGCAGATACCGCTCCAGTTTCCGCACTCCATTAAATTTCCTTTCTTAGGAAGCTTGACGATCATTCCCTTTTGCCACTCGTTAGGAAAGCTCTCAGCTTCCCAAGCTCTCTCTATAAGTGGAAGCAGAAGCTCAGCCGATGATTCGAGCCCTGCTGAAATACCGTTAAGTCCTACCGCCTTGTTGGTTTTGAGTGCCTTAATCGCGGCAATGATCTCATCTTTACTGGGAGTCGTGGTGCGTATTCGGGAGCTTCTCACCTCGGGCATCTCAGTCTGATTTGGGAGCATATCGCTAGCGAATACACGGTTCAAAACCATAGCAAAATGATCTTTCCATCTCGTGAGCTGGTCCTCATCCGAAATGAGCAAGGAGCCGTCTAGGTTTTTCACTGGGTGTTGGCTGGAGCTGCGACCACCTGTCAGCTCTTTCGTGATTCTGTAGGCGGTCCTGCTGTCGCACCTCCGTGCAGCTTCTTTTGCTTAGCCAGCGCGTTGATGTAGTTGCGCTTGTCACGTCGCACGCTACGCTGAACTTCTCTCATCTTCATGTGATATAGGGACTCTAGCTCGCTTCTCCCTACTGCTGGGGTAGCTGCAACGCAAGCTTTCAGCTGTTTTCGTTCGTCAATCCGTCTCCAGGTATCCTCGGAAAGCCACGCCCTATGTCTTCCCTGCGATCGACCGACAATTCTTTCAGCACCAGATGTAAAAACATTTTTCACAGCACACCAATGATCTTGGATGGTTGCGGGCATTGAGCTGCTGATTGCTTCCACACCTTGCGAAAAGTGCTCCCTTAATTGTTGGCGCACTGAGGGATCACTAAGTCTATCGATGTTGAACCTGGGCATTCTTGTGTTGTCGTGGGATCTTCGAACTGCAGCAGTGCGTAATTGGAGAGTAGCTATCATAAGATGGTGATCACGTACTATCCCCACATCTGCCCCTCGCCTGTTTCGGACGTCCTGGAGACTACTTCTAAAGCGGCGGCTGATAGCAAAATAGTCAATTTGGTTGGAGGTTGCTTGCCTGTCATTGGAAACCCAGCTGACTTTGTGGCAGGTCTTGTGCTCAAACATGGTGCCACCTATCACAAGGCGGTTGGCATTGCAGAAATCCACAAACCTTTCGCCGTTGTCATTGCGGTTGCCTAGACCATGCTTCCCGATTACATGTTTGAGCCCTTCGTTGTCGTTGCCTACCTTGGCATTCAAATCCCCCATCACTATGACAATGTCTCCATTTGGTGTTGTGTTGAAGACGGCGCTTAAGAGATTGTAGAAGCTCTCCCTTTCGTCCTCAGACGAACTATTCGCTGGGGCGTAACACTGTATGATGGTGACGCGTCGTACTCTAGTCCGGAATCTGGCCGTCAAAATCCTATCACCATGAGGCTGCCAGGATATTAGGCCCTTGCGTGCTGTTGTTGTTAGCAGTAGTCCGACTCCATATTCCCGCGGACTTCCGGATGGTCTTCCAGAATAGAGTAGTACAGTGTTACGCGTTGGAGACTGGTACTCTCCCGCGTCTAACCATCTTACTTCACTTACCCCCAAAATGTCCAGTTTATATCGCATGAATTCGTTTTCCAATTAGAGGAATCTGGCATTGTAAGGACCTTCTCTTCCCGAGTCGAGGAGCGTCTTCACATTCGAGAAACCTATCTTTGTCCGGGTACAATAGCCAAAAGTCGTCAACATGTGATCATTCCTTATCCGAGGCATAGTGTCGGTTTCTGTAGCGGGCAATATTCGGTAACGCAGGTTGCTGTCCCACGTTACCTAGCCTAGAATCAAGGCCCTAGACAACCCGCACTTACAATTTTAGCCTATACGTATAAAGGTTTATACGTATAGTTGCCCGGGGACCACCACTAGGAGGTAAAGTAAGCACTTCATCACGAACTTGATTGTTGCGCTACTGGCCCAAGCCAAGTTTTGGGCAGTCAGTAGTTTCCCGATCAATCGCAATGCAGGTCCCCAAATAGGTGTGTTGAGCTAAAACAATGAAATTTATCATTTTTACCAACATGTTTTCGAAAATTCGAACGTTTTTTGTTTCCTTACCTTATTATCCTGAATATCCTCCATCATTTGCTAAAACTTTTTCAATTCTTCGTGGCATTGAATTGATTAGTTTTGTACATGTTGCCAAGGGTATAGCATACCACTATCTTTGTACCGCTTCCCATAACTGATCCCTGTTGGTGAAATATTTGCCCGCTAATATCCGCTTAAGCTCATTCTACAAGTTCTCAATAGGATTGAGATCAGGGGACTGACTGGGCCACGGGATTACAGACACTTCATTACCTCTAAACCAATTCTTTACAAGGCCCGATGTGTGTTTCGAGTCATTATCTTGCTGGTAGTGCCATCGAAGGGGCATGTTTTCTTTGGCATATGGAAGCATTATGTTCTCCAAAATGTCCTTGTATTCGAACTTGGTC
The DNA here is from genome assembly GCA_945910035.1 of Brachypalpus laphriformis. Taxonomy (NCBI): domain Eukaryota; kingdom Metazoa; phylum Arthropoda; class Insecta; order Diptera; family Syrphidae; genus Brachypalpus; species Brachypalpus laphriformis. The sequence goes on from OX246754.1 coordinate 290,130,004, forward strand.
ATGGTATTATTTATTCGAAATATAGGACCAATACCACGCCACGAAAAGCAACCGCACACCATGATATTGCACCCTCCGTGCCTTACCGTTTTTCTTGTGTAGCGCGGTTCAAACTCCCTACCTTTTGGTCTTCACACGTTACGTCCAGAGTCCGAACAAAACAAATTTATTTTTGTTTCGTCACTCCAAAGGATGTTATGCCAATTTATTCATCCTTCAAGTCTGGTCCACTCTTTGAGGCTTAAAGCGAATTCTTTGCGAAACCTTAAGTTTTGACTTCTTAAAAGTGAAACTTTCCTGGCGATTCTTCCTGGTAAATTGGCATCTTGGAGTCTTCGGCGAACTGTGCGCGCACTCACTACATTTCCAGTTTGTGCACAAATGGTGCTTGAACACGTAAAAGGGTCAGATTTGGACAGTAACACAATGCGACGGTTAATAGTCGGTAAAGTTTTTTTCTGCTTTCCCCTATTTTCCGTGACTTTTAAAGGCATGAGGGCATTATTTACAAAGTTTTCAGAGCACCTTAGTGCCTCAGCTATAAACTTGTACGTTTTACACGCCTTCTTTCCAAATTTCGCTCTTCTTGGGTGCAATGAGCTTCTTGTCCCATATCTTAAGCTTTTTTTAAAAAAAAAACTATTAGCTAGAAGTACCTGATATAATCTAAAGAAATTTACTGTTATATAATCAGCATTAAACCAATAAAATAATATTCCGAACTTCGATTTGGATTCAGCAGCTATTTTATTGAACAACTATCAGAGGGCAAACAATAAACTCCACGCTCAATCAAACAAAAGACGAATAAGCACGTGCCACAATTGAAAAATGTTGGTGGCGTTGTAACCGTAAAATGACAATCTTTAAACATTTCCATGTTGCACATTTCGCGATACCAAAATTACTGTTAAACTAGCATCAAATCAAAACTGTGGAAGCAAATGGCACACACCTATATCTTTGACATGCAGTGTACTTAAACGAAGGAGCTACTATATTAAGGGTTCTCGTAGACTGACAGAAATTTAATTTATTATATAGATAATCAGGGTTATCGTGAATAAGCTTTCCCTCGGAATTTTTCCCCCGAACAAAAGTTAGGTATCCTCAAAAATAGGGAAACAGTATCTCATGAAAGAATTAAATATCGCGATTGCGTTGAAAATTCTCTGAATTGTCATCCATGACACCTATTTCTTTTCCGCGGAATTATTACCTCTCTTTTGAAGATACCTAATTTTTGTTCGGGGGAAAAATTCCGAGGCAAATTTATTCACGATAACCCTGAATATGGTGACTTTGTATGAATTATATTATGGAGAAAAATAGAATTTCTTGCGCAAATATACTGCGAGAGAGTGCAACCTAAGATATTTTTTTTTTAAATGCTGATATGTGTTCATATCTCCGCAAGCCATAAACATACCGAGTCACATCGTTGAACGCCACACGTAGTTTATGTTCAGAGGCAGAGTCCAATCTTGGATACACAACTTCCGAGTAAGATATTATGGACAAAAGCAACGTTTTGGCTAAGCAAAGCCTAGTTTCAGTTGGTGTAAAACTTCTGGACATACAATATAGTTTCCTCAGTGCTCCATAAATGCGCCCAACAATGAAACCAACGTGTTCATTACCGAACAGATTTGTGCTCACTTTGAAACCCAAGCTGGTCACGGACTTCATGAATGGTACGTTGAAGCCATTAATACAAATTGATCGAAAGTCCTTTGTATTATATTCCGTATTCGAAAGCAGTATTGCTTGCGCCTTACCTGGATTCAAAGAAAGACTATTCATTTCTGACCAGTCATGGATTTCCGTGAGATCCTCATTAATCCTAGCAACAAGGTCTTCAATGAGTCCAACAGACCTCGATAAATAAATCTGCACGTCGTCTGCAAAGAGATGAATAGAAACATTTATACAAACCCTGAATAAGTCGTTTATAAAAAGACAGAAGAGGATGGAACCCAATATCGAACCCTGGGGTACTCCTGAAAGAAGATTTCTGGGCTCCGAAATTGTCTCGCCGATCACTACTCTCTGACTTCTGTTTGATAAATAATTTTTTATAAGACGTGCAGCCCTGCTACTGAAGCCAAAATAATCAGCAAGTTTTTGACATAAAATATCATGATTTACCGTTTTTTTTTTTTTTTTTTTTTATAATTTGCGCGCACTCAAAGGGTCATGAATACCTTTAACATGCTTACACACAGTACGGGCGTTGGAAAGGATGGATAGAGAGAGAGAGAGAGAGAGAGAGAGAGAGAAAGAAAGATTTTGGTGTAGTGGTTCTTGAAGCTCAGTTGTTTTTGCTTCAGCTATTCTCAAAGCCTTGGGAGGGAGGCACAGAATTGTTAATCTGTCTTTATCAAGTTGAGATCGTATAACATCGAGTACCTTTACCATCGCAGTGGAACAGCTATGATTAGCTCTGAAGCCAGATTGATTTTCAGATAGAAAATCATTTTCATCAAGATAAAGACAAATTTGCTTTGCAAGTATTTTCTCCAAGACTTTAGACAGGCATGGTAGTATACTTATTGGGTGGTAGTCGCTCGGTAGTGAGGGGGACGATTTCTTAGGAACAGGATTAATTCTGCCTTTTTTCCACAACAGCGGGAGGGTTGAGGACGTAACGCAAAAGTTAATAAGATGCGTAAGTGGACTCAACAGGAAAGGAAGAATAAATTTCATAAATCTAAGGGGTATGCCATCAACACCAATTGCATTTGATTTAAGTGATTGAATAACTTCAACCACATCACTCTCCGTCACCACCTTAAACTCGAATGGCTCTTCAGACTCTCAACGCAAGGCGTTAATTGGCACATAATTGGTGTACTTAAGGTGTTGGCCAGAAAGTGATCGTTAAGTACATTGGGATCAAGTGCGCAATTTAACTTTTCCTTTTTGCCCATACCGATATCCCGTAGATTGGACCAAAGCCGTTTCGAGGACAGTTATCCATTTAACTTCGATGCGAAGTAATTTCTTTTCGCTAACCGGGTTACTGAGGTAGACAAATTTCGCGCTTTTCAGTATATCACCCAATTTTCCGAGCCTTGGTTATTTCTCCACTTACTGCTTACGACGTTGCCTTATTGATGCATGCACTTCAGAAGTGAACCAAGGATACTTCTTGTTGCGTATATGGACTGTCTTAAGGTGGACCTGCCTCTCGAACGGTCCGTTAATGTATGATTGAATACAACATAGTTTTTCGTCAACATTTGCAACGCATTTGCAGTCGTCCCAGGGCAAGCAACTCGCGTCAAGACAGAGTGAACTGACATTTACAGACATATAATCTCTGTACTGAAGAGTAAGAGGTACTATCGAGTGGGAAAAGGCAATATCATATGTGCAGAAAAAGAGGTCATGATCGGAAAGCCCATCAAGAGATAGTTGATCCTGAAGGAGTACATTAAAAGGGTTCGATACAATTAAGAGGTCGAGCAGACTCGGAGGATCATTTGGGGCATAACGTGTAGGATATATGCTGTTCACTACTGCTAGTCCAGTTGCGGAACCGAATTATTTAGGTGTTCTTTTTCCCATTCGCCACAATCCTTCATTCTTGATAATGTATGCATATCCTCTACATGACAGTAACATCGTAGCATCGTAGTATCTCTGTAGCACCTCATCTGAATAAATTTGACCAGTAGACAGATCACTTTGCAACTACGCTCTCGACTTGGAAAATACCAGATCTCTTCTCAGCTGTAGTCATAATCCTAGCTCCATTTAAGATATCAGAGAAAGCGATAAATTTAATGGAGGCACTTATTCATTCATTTATTTTTTTATTTATTTGAGCTTAATACAATCCTTCGCGTTATTGTAATACTTATCATTAGCACTATTTGCATTCTGCCCAAGACCCGAGTAGTTTTCTCATTAATTTGGATAAATAAACAGAGTTCAGGCCCGGAAACAATTTCAACTAACCATCCAGCAACACTGACTTCTGTCCTACTTCACTCATAAAATGGAGTAACAAATCATGAGCCTTTTATCTTTCCAGGTATTGTCACAGCGTTATAGGTTGTTGTCTCCCGAGAAGTTTTTTTTTTTTTTTGAAACATAAGTAACGAGAACCAAAAGATTTTGTCGATCTTGCGGGAAGTCTTGGTGTTATACTCGCTGCTCCGGGGAATAATCCACGTCTTTACCACAAGGCCTATCACCCATTCCACTAGAAGTCCGTAAAATAAGTCGCGACGAAAACAAACAGTCGCTGTAATGACCTTCCTTCTATGATCAGTTGTGCAGCTGTATTTGCTGCTGAATTTGTCTTGGAGTTCATTGCTTTTCTAGAAAACATGATTCCTAACTCTGATTCAGTTCAATTACAACGCTTCATACTTTAAATTGCGACGAAGTTGGTTTACTACCCTCCCAATGCTACAGGGTTTTCCATTAAGTGTTTCCTTTCTTTAAATTTGAATAAAAGAAACTGAGAGTGAGCTATCGTTGAAATTTTTTATTTATTTAGAAGGCCCATGTATGCCAGTATGTTTGAATTATAACGTCATTCAAATGTCCGCCGCGGCTTCGCTGGGTGGCGCGCATCCGAAACGTCCAATATTCCATAACTCTGGCGCATAAACCAGGCTGAATTGGACCAATGGCATTGATTATGTTGGCTTTCAGGGCAGTGGTGGCTTGTAGTTTATAAGCAAAGACCTGTGACTTAAGGACACCCCACAAGAAGAAGTCTAACGTGGTCAAATCGCACGATCTCGGTGGCCAATTCACATCGCCTCCGCATGAGATAACCATGTTCGGAAATCGCTCGTGCAGAATGTCCATCGTGGCACCAGCTGTGTGCCACGGAGCGCCGTCCTGTTGAAACCGCATGTCGTCGGTGTCCATATCATCCAATTCGGGCCAAAAGAAATTGGTAATCATCAACCGATGCTGCTCGCCGTTGATGGTAATAGCCTGGCCAACGTCGTTCTCAAAGAAGTATGGACCGATGATACCGCCAGCCCAAAATGCACACCAAACAGTGACTTTCTCTGGATGCATTGCAATTTGGCGGATCTCTTGTAGATTGTTAACGTCCCAAATTCGACAACTTTGCTTGTTGACGAACCCATTCGTCCAGAAATGGGCCTCGTCGCTGAATATGATTTTTCGACCGAAATTGGGGTCAACTTGCAACTGCTCGAGAGCCCAGTCAGCGAACAATCGGCGTTCACTATGGTCATTAACTTTGAGCTCCTGGGTTAGTTGAATCTTGTACGGGTGTAGGCCCAAGTCATGACGCAAAATTCGCCAAGTCGTTATCTGCGAAAGGCCGCTTTCTTGTGCGCGGCGCGGAATTGACTGCCTCGGATTCTCCTGCACACTCTCACGGACAGCGGCGATATTTTCGGCAGATCTTGCGTTTCGTTGACGTACGGGTGTTGGCGGATTGTTCACTGAACCGGTCGACTCAAATTTATCCACCACGTTGCGAATAGTCCTCTCGGATGGACGATTATGGCGACCGTAAAATGGGCAAAGTGCGCGAAATGTTGCACGAGCAGAAGACCCACTTTCATAAAACAATTTAATCATTTCCACATGCTGTTGAACGCTATAATTTGACAGATGTAGCTTCAACAATATGGCCGCAATCACCTGTCAAAGTTCGGAAATCCCTATTGGAAAATCATTTACTTTGTCTTCTGATAATTGGCAGCAGTTGACCTTGTTCTAAAGCTCTTCCATTCAGTTGTTCTTCTTCTTCTTCCTTTTATCAGCGAGGTTATGATCCGAAAACAAGGGACCACAACCCTCCCACTTCACTGCATTTCTACTGATCCGCCTGTGGGGTTCGCCTTTCCATTCAGTTGTTCTTATTTAAAAAAACAACATACTCTAAACCTCCCGAAATCTGTCACAACAAACTGCTATACCGTTTGGAAGGATCAGCTTTAGATCGCTAAAGAGTGATTACTTGCAACTTCTGATGATCTAACACACTTACTTGAATCCCGCTTTCTTAAGTTTTCTTACGTGATATGTTTCTCACTCTGCACAACTGACACTTATCTTGGACCTGTATTTATTTTAAAAGTGTGTCCGTGCGGCCTATTTGAAAGATGACCTTAGTCCACAACTTTTTATCCTTAGATAGGGCTGCCAGGAGCCCGAAAGATCCTAGGTCTTAACTCATTGACTTTTACTCAAACCGCTGGCCATCATCGACGGAGATTATCATTGCGAAAACACCAAAGATGTGTAAGTTTGCCAACAACACAAAATAAAACATCATTTTTAGCTAAACGGTGCATGTTTGTAGTAGTAGTCCGTAATCAAAGAAATAAACCATGCAGAGAACGATTCCTTCAGACCTCACTTCCTAACAGCTTCTGTAATTGTGTTCGAAAATTGCCTCTAGCCCTTTTACTCATCGTCCATATCCGTTGAATAAAGCATCTTGTTTAACGGCCCTCCCAGCATCATTAACTTAATTTTCTATGTAATCGCTGCCCTCATACTCTCAACAAGCCGGCTGTGTTACCTCTATGCAAAATTATAGGAATTTAAGCACCAGAGAGCATGCAGTGATATCTGACCTCATCAGGTTTAGTGGTATACTTTCAGGTTCTAGATTTTAATATACGTAATCGCAAGTTGTAATGTCGTAAAGCGAGGCATAAAATGGGTACAAAATGGAAATCTAAACTCATTTACTTCTATGGTATGCTCTTAATTTAGTAAGTACCATAGCTTGTACAGATTGAAATTGCATGTGGGCCTCAGTGCACACCAAGAGGTATGCAATAAAATAAGTCATAATCAGTAGTAAAGTGAAGCTTTAATCACTGACTAAGGACCGACAAACATACGGGCACAGTATGAAGAGCATGTAACGCAAAAATTCTTCAAAAATTAGCATGAAACCAATATCCGCCCCTTGAAACACCGAATAGAAATACCCTTAACTTTTTATGTGTAACAATTTGTTTGGATACCCTTCCTCGGATATTTTTGTCTGATTCTTATTTGTACGTGATTGAGGCGGAAATTCGACTTGGATTTCCCTGAATGGACACAGATAATCATTGGGATCGTAAAGGATTCATGAGGTTTAGTGGCGTCGGACTTGTTACTTTTTCTTCTAACCACCATGACGGCGCTAATTAGGAAATGCAACTTCTCTATTCAATTTCACTTAACCAAAGTTTTTCCGTGGATTTTCTCCGAGATAAAAGAAAACACTGTCTGATTGGATCTTTTTTTTCTTTCCCATTCTGTTACACAAAAAGGTCTGAAAACTTTTAGCTTAATAAGAGGTTGTGTTTGTTCTGTCTTCGTTATATATATTTTCGTAAGCTAATTAAATTGTTCATTGGTTTGTTGGCTATGGTCAGAGCCCATTTTCAAATTAAAAATGATTTTTTTCTTTATGGTGCTACTCGTAATGGTGTTTAACGACGTTTCATGCGGTTTTACGAGACATGTCTTTGTGATTTGTCACAACTTTCCGCTCTATCACCTCGTTACAATGAGACTTGTTCGGCATGTATTTTTTAAAGTACTTAACAGATTAAGTAATGACATGGTGTTTTATTTTTCGTTAAATATTTCTCCACCGGAACTTGAAACAATGGGTGTTGTGCTTTTCGTTGATGAAATTATTTACAATTGAAAAGGTGTTAACATGGACAAACATTTGTGTAAGTTACGTAAATAAGAGTAGACTATAAATTGTGTTCGTTGTGGAGGTGGTAGTCATCAGGTGGGTTTGAAACTTTGTATGGATGGGGAAACTATTAGAACTATCTAGCTTGACTCGAAACTATGAACGACAATGGAGCTCCACACAATTTTTCTTTAGATTTTTCTATTATACTAGCTGAAGTTATATCAGTTGGCGTTGTTCGACTTACGTTAGTATTGACTGGAACAAGGTTATTGCGGTTTTTCGTAAAGGCTTTGCTCAGGTGCAAGCTAACAGTGACAGATGGAGTGATTTATTTATTTGTTAAGTACCGAATATCTCAATTTGTAGTAAAAGATGAACCTACTACTTATAGATTAACACCCCTATTATGGTTAGCGAATCGAACGTTCGACTCAAGTCGAACTATCAGCGAATTCCTTCTGTCGTGGTATTGCTGTTAACAAACATTTTCATTCGAATAAAGAATAAGTGCTGACAAAGGAAAAAACAATTAAATGTCATCTGTGAAGTGTATAAAGCGACAGAAGTAATTCGCCGACTTGAGTCGAACGTTCGATTCGCTAACCATAATAGGGGTGTTAGTTCTAAAAAAAAGTATTGGAAATCTAGGTGTATAAATTAAACATATCACATGATCACGGAACCATTGTGGTTTTAAGCAGCCTCTCAGCACCTGCCATGACTTAGTCTCTTCACGCGCGGTTTTCCCTCAAAAAGCCTCATTCATAAGAATTGATGTAAGAGCAATATTAACTATTTGGCTCTTCAAAAGCATTGTGTGTGATACGACGTTCTTCCACCTTAACTAAATTTGTTTCTAGCACAAATGCTCTAAAAAATGGGAAAAAAGTGAATGTTGTGGCTACAGATTTCAGCAAAGTATTGGAAAAATTCTTCCACGAAATCATAATCCTTAAACCTACGCTTGGCTTTCCGCCTAGATTTACTTCTTGGATAAAATGTTATCATGAACATGGCTAGTATTTTGTATATTTTAGATCTTCAGTATCAAACCCGTCCATCTACTGGTATTTCAAAGGTCGAACACTGCTCTTACGGCCTTGCTTATCCCTTTAACTACTTCCAAAATAGTTCGTGAAACCAAAATCTATTCGGACTCGGTCGCAAAGCTAAATTCTATGTCTCTTATGTTGGACCCAGGTCACACTGGGATCCTGGGGAACAAGATCTCCGTTAAAATTGCTAGACAAGTCTTAGAGGATGCTTTCTGGGGTCCTGAACACTCGTTGGGTCTTCCTGCGTCCTCGGTTAGGGCTTCCATTGACGATTGGGTCTCTCACAAACACAGTTGTATGTGGCATGAATCTCCAGGATATAGGTTGACTAAATGAATGCTCCCGGACGTCTGTAAGAAATCAGCGGCATTCTTGCTGTCTCAGCAGAAAAAACTGCGGACAACTTATTGGCGTCTTGACAGGCCACTTCGCTTTCGCCAAGCACCTTAACGTGCTGAGTTTAAGTGACACTACAATCTGCGAAGCTTGTGGAGAGAGCGACGTCACTGCAGAAAATTACCTAGTACTATCATAAATACTGTTATAAATGTAAAAAGGTATAAAAAAAATAAAGACCAAAGGCATTCATTTAATTTTTTCCAAGAATGTTTATTGTAAATAAAAAAACTAAATATTAAAAAAAAAAAAAACAATTCATTCAAAATGACCTCCATTTATTCATACCACCTTGATCAAAAAGTTCCCGGAATTTATTCAGAAAATTAAAAATACAAGTTTATTCATCTAAATCTATATTGTCCCCTTCAGTAATCCCCATCGACTGCAACACACTTATGCCAGCGCTTGATCCAATCTTCGAAACATTTTTTTATATTCGGTTTTCGGTATGTCCATCAGTGCTTCCTGCGATTTTTCCATTACTTCCTCTCGGCTGCTGAAACGCGTTCCCCGTAATGGTTTTTTAACTGGATTGAACAGAAAGAAGTCACAGGGAGCCAAATCAGGTGAATTCGGTGAATGGTATTTGTTGCATTTCTCATCAAAAAATTACGAATAATGATGGCACTGTGCGACGGTGCGTTATCATGGTGCAAAATCCACGAGTTTTCTGCCCACAATTCTGGTCTCTTTCGGCGAATTGCTTCACGCAAACGTCTCATAACGCCCAAATAATACTCTTTGTTTACTGTCTGGCCTTCTGGCAAAAATTCATGATGCACTACACCGTTGTAATCCATGAAAACCGTGAGCATTGCCTTCTTTTTTGACTGAAAACGTCTGCCACTGCGTTCATCATCTTCGATTGACTCACGACCACTTTTGAACCGCTCGTGCCACTGGTAAACGACCGTTTTCTTTAGAGAATCGTTGCCGAAACACTTTTCCAATATTTCCAACGTTCGCGCACCATTAAATCCGTTTTTTACGCAAAATTTAATACAAGTTCATTGTTGCAAATTTAAATCCATTTCTAAAATTGTAAAAAATCGCCAACACACACAGAGATAGATGTACTCTTGGCTACGTAACTTTTGCAAATGTCAAGCTATGACGCTAACATTTAGAGGGAATATCAACAACAGATGTACGAACTTAACAAAGAAAACAGAACTCAAATCGGAACGATGGCGAGCGCCACACGGTTTTTATTCCGGGAACTTTTTGATCAAGGTATTATACAGGCCTTGAGAGGAGTTGGCCACTTATCAATCGCAGCACGCACGACTTCTATTGGAAATCTGTCGACTGCTTCCCTTAAGCTAATTTTTCCCTTAAGACACATGGTTTGGGTGTCTTTTCATAGAAAGCATGCCCTCCAAGACGGACCATAGCTTGTAATCCAAAGGATTAAGATCCGGACTAACTGATGGCCAATGATCAGTGGCTATGAAGCGAGGAACATTTCTCGTGAGCCATGTCTGGGTAGTTTTTGCCTTATGGGCTGGATCAGAGTCCTATTGGAAAATCCACAGCATGTTTTCGAAGAGGGACTGATTAAGCGGTTTCACCACCCCTTCCAAAGGAGTTTCCTGGTAGACTGCAGCTGAAGTTTTCACTCCCTTTTCACAAAAGTGGATTTCTGTGACGCCTTCATAGGATACTTCCCACCAAACCATAACAGACGCAGGATGATGCCCTTTTTGTACCCTTGGCACAAGCTCTCCAGCTTCTTTAGATGACCAGACATTTTGTTCATTAAATTTTTCTTCTACGGTGAATTTTTTTTTACCCGTAAACAAAGTTCGCCAGTATTCAGCACCCACGTAATCAGCTACCAGTCGCTTCGATTTTTCCTTTCTTTTCTCCATAAGCGCGTTAGTCAGCAAATGGCCAGTATGTCTTATGCATGCCCCCAAACCTAAATCTTGTTTGATGATGCAGGACATTAAAATTTGTGAAATGCCCATTTCATGAGACATAATTTTGTTTGCTGTTCGCGCCTTCACAGCTTTGATAGCGTGTGTTGATCTAACGGCACGTGGTCTTCCCGCTCTTTGTTTTCCTTTGACATCACCAGTATCCTCACACAATTTAATGGCCCGATAGACAAACATACGGCTGATTCCTAGCGACAGCAGTGTTTTAAAAATTAGCCCTTTTTCCATACCGTACTTATGACGCGTAATAACTTTCGGACCGTTCAATACAAGTTGTCTTGGACGGCTTCAAGTCTGCAATTCACCATATAAATGCTGGTGTTCCCCAGGGCTCCGTTTTGTCTCCGATTCTATTTCTCATTTTTATAAATGACCTCTTGTCTGCTACTTCTAATCCAATCCATTCCTTCCCTGATGACAGTACCCTCAGTTTTTCATATTCGTTCCCTAACTCACGTATTTTACCCCGTCCGTTCTAGACATTCTAGATAGGGTACAGAACCGCGCGTTAAAACTTATAGGTGATAGAGACATTGTGAACTTAATAGTCTCACTTGAACATCGTAGAAATGTCTCATGTCTTTCCCTTTTTTATCGCTTCCTTTACAAAAAAATGCTCCAGCGAAATAGCCAGTTGCTCCTCCCCTTCAAAACTTCACCCGCAATACGCGTCATCCTTCGAATGCACATCAGTTCACCCTCAAGCCCAACTTCGGACGTACTCTCAAATATAGGGATTCGTTTATAAGCCGAACAACACGTTTGTGGAACGATCTACCAGCCTCTGTGTTTCCTCATCATTACAACCTACAAACATTTAAAGCCAACGCAAACCGGCATCTCCTCTGTCTCTTTCCCCCCTTTTCCCAACCGCCCGTGCCCTGAGAACCAGTATAAGGGTATTAATAATCCCTTTGGCACGCGCAAATTATAAAAAAAAAATACCCCAATCCTGTCTTCTTTTTCGCTCCACTCCATGTTAAAAACTTAGCGTATCTTAATTTAAATTTGCGTATGAACAGACCAAATATAAAACTTCAAATGGCGCAAGCCAACACAAGAGTGCGGGTAATACCAGAGGCTGTAGGGAACCGTTAAAAGTTGTAACAGTATTTATGAAAGTACTAGGTATATCTGCAAGTGTCCGGCCTTTGCTCGTATCAGGTAGGAGATCCTCGGTGCTGATGTGGTGACTGCTGGTACTGTAAGCTCCTCGTCACTGAAGTGCTTGCTTGTCTTTCTTAGAAAGACAAGGAAATTCAAATAAAACGGGTAAACCAGGGTTTGCTTTCTGGTAGTACAATGAACCAGTTGCGTTTGAGTGCTCCAGTCGAGCGTTTCCTATCCCGACAAAAAAAAAAAAAAAAAACCCCAGCAGGGTGGTCACCTAGGGCCCCAAATTTTAATTTTAGGGAGTTTTATTCAGATTCTGAATAACTTCGTAGATGGAACGTACATTGATGCGCAATCCATATCATTCAACAGACCCAACATTTGTTTGTTATAATTTACCCGCAATCATGAATATCATTTTAAATGTTTTTACAAACATACAGAAAGAGAGAGAAAAAATTTATTTAGTGGTTTGAAACTCAGATGATACGTTTCAGAAAACTCCGACGGTGGCATCCAGATAATTGGAGAGATTTTTGTTATTTTTGTCTTTGCTACTGATTCACAGTATTTTTTTTTTTCATCCAACAGAAAGAACAATTTGTACTGCCACATGACCAACTTATTCCCAGTGTTATGCCTTCGCAGTTGTATTCACACAAGCTTTCGCAATTGATTGGTCTGACTTTATGCGTATATTTCATGAGAAATAAATAAATGTTTGCTAACTTCAGAATTTGAACCATGAACCATCGTTACCACCAAATGTATATCGTATAGGTGACCGCCACAAATGGAGGAATGAAGGTCTTGTAAGATAACCAAGTTCTCAATTCTCCCAGATTCCAGCGTACGGCTACGCTTAGAACGTCATCAACAATCTTTCAAGCAGAAGTTCTTGCAATTAAACTCGTAAATTAATAAAACCCGTATCTAAGTAGGTATATCATTTTAAACAGTCAGGCAGCGGTAAGAAATGAATTCATACGCGGTAGGGCCAAAGCTTATCGGGCACTGTCTCTATCTCCTTAAAGGTATGTCTTGCAAGTCGTGGCCTTAATGTCGTATCGCGTGGTTCGAAAATGGACTCTGACGAAGGTGTCCATTTTGAATTGAGCCTATCGAATTCGGTTCGAGAAATCCAGAAAAGATATTCTCAGGAATAAATTTTAACTTTATCCACTTAGTTATAGGTACGTAGTCTTGCAATGTATATAACACATACGTAGGGACTAACAAAAGTTCGCTTAGTTGATTGAATAATAAAACACAAAAATAATTTTAACATTAGATATTTAATCTTCATCTTTTTTTAATTTCTTCACATAATTCCCATTTATTTCAATACATTTCTTCAGCCGATAGATCCGTCTTTCAAAACAGCTTTCAAAATCATCTTTTTGGAGCTTTTCAATTTCGTTTTGCTCTCCATTCAAAATTTTTTGAACCCATCGAGCTGACTTCTTCGAATATTTCAGGGCCACATTTGTATCGTCGGTCGAGGATTTGGGCCGACCGTCACGAGATTCGTCCTCCACAAAAATGGCCAGTCTGGAATCTTCGAAAGCACTTTGAAATAGTAACAAGAGATGGTGCATTTATTCCGTATGCATTTTGGCATTCGTGCAGAATTTCGACTGGCGTGAGTTGACGTCGAAATCCGAAGAGAAAGGGAAAACGAATTTCTTTTTGTGTTGGCAGTGGAACTTCAACCGAGCTTACGTCACTAATTTTTCTCTTTTTCGTCTCCATAATCTCCAAATAAATATTGTTAGATTATATACTACAGAAATGCATCTTTTTCTTTTTTTTTTTCAAAAACTACTAAATTGACACCAACTAAGCGAACTTTTGTTAGTCCCTCTGTACCTGTACTTATTTACTCGAATTATATAAATGATAACAGCGTGAATAGTTCCATTTAACATACCATACGATAATATTCTACATAACTCATTTTTTTATCTGAAACAGGGGCTTCCCCTATGGTGAATTGTAATATATTCATCGTTAGTTAACACATCCGTGCCAAATTCTGAAACCACAACTTAAATAGGGGTAAAAGCCTGCTTGTTCTCTATGAATTCCCCTGTTCTGTACGTATCTATGTATCTAGTTGCACACTTCCAGTGAGTAATAATATTATCAAAGAAATGTTGGCATCTTCTAAGCGAGTTTATTGTGAACTCTATAACTTGATACGTGATGCTTTGAATAATAGTTACTTACACGTTTAAACAGATGAAAGATCTACATTTTCATTTAGCTGTCTAATCGGAATTTATTATTCAATTGATCGATTATTCGCTTCACTAATGAAGTTAAATTAAATTAAAGTAAAAGTAAGAGCAATCCTTATAATGATAAAAGGTACTGGGTAGATGCAGAATACCCTTAACAAAATAAATGTATGGTGCGAATCAGAAGGATTAAAAGTCAACCCCACCAAAACAGTCATCATTCCATTCACTAGGAGAACTCAACTAAATCTCCAAGCGTTATTTCTTAATAGCGTTCAACTTTCTCAAGGAAAACGAAATGTCTAGGAGTTACTAAACCAAAAACTGAACTAGAAACCTTATTAGGACAGAACCATCGATAAAGCAACTAAAGCCTTCTTAGGTTAGGTTAGGTTATGTTGGCTGTCCACACGAGAGTGTAGACACACTTAGACCAGCGAAGGTCCTTTGTGATACCAGGATCAAACCATTAGGCCACTCAGGGACTAACAAAACCAACCGGAGCTTTTGACAAAGCGATGGATGCTCATGACGTCCAAGGACGCCAGATCGCAGAGGTCGTCAAGGAAGGGGGACCCTAGATGGAGCATTCTTTTATGCGACAGGGCTGGACATGTGCATAGGAGGTGAAGGATGGTTTCCTCCTCCTCCTCGTCCCTACAGCTTCTGCAGAAGTCATTGGAGAAGAGGCCAAGTCTTTTGGCGTGCTGGCCTATAAGACAGTGTCCAGTGAGAACACCGACAACGCAGCTGATTTGTGTACGCTTTAACTTGATCAGATCGGCACTACGTTTTTGATCCAGCTTAGGCCAGATCTGTCTCGAAATGTGACACGTTGAGCCGTTTCCCCATATAAGGTTGGTCGCGCTAATAGCGTTCAGCTTTAGTAGATACTTACATGTAGCGAGGGGCATACCCAGGGCTTGCCTTTCAGGCAAAATCCTTAGAGTGGTACCCTGTCTGGCGAGGTCGTCAGCCCTGCAGTTACCTGGAATGTCTCTATGGCCCGGCACCCAGCATAGGTGAATGTTGAACTGCTCTGTCATCTCCATAAGAGATAGACGGCAGTTTAAGGCAGCCTTTGATGTGAAGGAGAACGATTCCAGGGACTTGATTGCCGCTTGGCTATCAATGAAAATGCTAATATCCCTGACAGATAATACATTACATTTCAGCCAGGACAGGGCTTCTTTAATCGCCATGATTTCCGCCTGGAAAACGCTACAATGATCGGGGAGGCGGAAAGAGATGCTCAGATTGAGCTGTTCGGAGAAAACACCACAACCCACCCCACCCTTCGTCTTAGATCCATCTGTAAAGAAGTGAACCGAACTAGCATCGACAGGGGGGGAGGTGTCCCATACATCCCGGTTAGGGATGCTCGTGCTGAAGTTACGGTCAAATCTCAATTTCGGCGGGGTGTAGTCCGTGTTTTCGTGTTTGAAGTTGAGAAGATCAAGGATCGAGGAGTGGCCATAAAAGCCTTCTTGGTCTGTTCCAGCCTTTTTGGTAAAAAATGGGGTCTAAAGCCTTAAATGATTTGCTGGACTTACTTCACCATCGTCACGACAATCGTCACGTATGCATCAGTAATTGGATGTGAAAAATACGAAACAATTCTATGCCCAAAAAAAACAAATATTTGGCGCAACAGCTCTTTAAAGTGCCAGGGCCTAGCTTCTCGCAACCACTCATGTTGTGTGCGTTATATTTTTCACACGAATGGAAGGGACCTACAGTTTAATGCCGAATCCGAACGGCGATTTGAGAAACTTTTTCGTGACAACAATACTCTCGGATGTTTGTCAGACGCTCGCGAGAGGTGGGACCGTGAAAAAACGTTTTAGTGTTTTCTGTGATTCGAACTCGGAACCTCATGCGCAGTGATCCGACATACCATACTAACCACTTACGCCACGTCGCCCACCTAACTAATTAAGAAATTGGCAAAATTCTTGCATTCAAACAAGAAAATTATTCCAACCGAGAAATTGTTAGATAAAAAATTGGTCGAGATCCTTGGACGGTTAACTGAAAGATCCAGATAATTATGGGAGAAACGGAAGAGGCACAACATGAGCGACAACTGTATGTAGGTCCATTTTATGCGAAGCTTTAAAATTCTGCTGCGTCCGCTCGCAAAATAAAGCAGAAAGTTGAAACATCTGCCAGTGTCCGGACAGTTCATAGAGTGATTGAAAATAGTGTTCGCATTTTCGACGGCAAAACCTGAAGAAAAAGCCACATATATGTACCTCAGCGCCAGATCATAGATCGGAATTTTGCCAGACTCACTCGTAAGCTGGAAGGAAGAATGGGAAGCCGTGATATTTTTCCGTCGAGAAGAAATTTAATTTGGATGCCCCTGATGGTTTTTAATATTAGTTTCACGATTTGAGGAAATTGGAGTTGGTCCTGTAATGCTTTTTTTGTTTTTTTTTTTGGTTGCGCCAAGGGATGTGGTAATCTTCTAAAGATACTAGTAGCCCGGACTGCTGTCATGTACGACTCGCAAACCCGAATAATTGATGCCAGGAATGCGCCTACATACTAATCCATACCCTGCTTCGAGTAATCTGTTATAGATTATCTTCTCAAAGATCTTTCCCATGTTGTCCAATAAGTATATTGGGCGATATGACGTTGGTTCTCCTGGGGGGTTCTTTCCTTTTGGTTGCAGGACCATATGTTGCATTTTCCACTTTTCGGGAAACGTTCCTTCTTCGAGGCACTCCTGCATTGTCGTTATGAAGAGGTCTGACCTCTTTTTTATAGCCGCCTTTACTGCCTTATTCAGGATGCCATCGGCTCCAGGCGCCTTGGTATCGCCTATCTTGTCGCACGCCTTAAGCGGCTCCTACAGAATAATTAGTGGAATGTCCACTGCATTACATTGCACATAACATAGTTGCTGGTATTTGGGGGATAAGGTGTTCTACTATGGAATTATTACTGCGTGTATTCATATGTCATGTGTGTAAGAGCATGTCACTTGTGTTTTTTTTTTTTTTTTTATTGCGCCAGGGATGTGTAATCTTCATAGATACTAATAGCCCGAGTGCTACTAGCATGCACGATTCGCAAACCTGAGTAATCGATGCCAGGAATACGCCTACGTACTAAACACACACTCTACACACTTCAACCACTCTCCCCGCGGGACTGCCGTTAGGTATTACTTCGCGGGGCTGGTGTCAGCTTCTTCCGCTGCTTCAGTTGCTCTTCTTAGCTTTTCTATTCTCCGCAGCTCTTTCGTTAGAGTTGTTACGAAGGAACATATTGCAATCCAATTCTCTTCCGACTGTAACATATGGTCGAGGAGTAGTGACGGACTTGGCAGAGTAATTCTCCATGCCGTGAAACGTGTGCAGTAAAACACTGCGTGCTACGTATCTTCATCTTCACCTGGGCATTCCAGGCAGGATGGTGAGTTGTCTTGTCCAAATCGGTGTAGATATTTGCGGTAACCACCGGACGGGAACTGCGTTAGATGGTAGTTGCAGTCACCATGCTTTCGACTTATCCAGTCTTGGATTGTCGGTATAAGTTTATATGTCCATCTGCCTTTTGTTGTATTAGCCCAACGAGCTTGCCACATAGCTGCTGACGCTGCCCTTTCTTCATTTTTTATCATCTTGATACCAGTGGCGTCGTGGTGACTCAATGCTTCTTCATCTTCTTCTTCCTTTTATCAGCGAGGCTATGATCCAAAAACAAGGGATCACAACCCTCCCACTTCACCGCATTTCTACTGATCCGCCTGTGGTGACTCAATGCTCTTCTGTTATATATCCTCAGCATTTCATCTGCGAGAATATCGATGGGGACCATTCCAGCTATGACAAATGCAGCTTCGTCGGAGATGGTTCGAAAGCCGCTGATTGTCCGTAGCGCACAGCGTCTGTATGATGACGATAGTCTCCTTTTGGTCTCCTTCGTCCTCAGTGCCTCCGCCCAGACTGGGGCGGCATATAACAGAACTGAGGTGATAACTCTAGAGAGTAGAATCCTTCTAGCGTATCCAGGTCCACCGATGTTAGGCATGATACGCGAGAGAGCTCCCTGCATTTGCGATGCTTTTTTGGTAACAAAATCAACATGCGTTTTAAACCGTAGCTTGTTGTCCAGCATTACTCCAAGGTATTTAACCGCCTCTTTCGACCTGATGGTTTGGTAACCAACCTGAAAGTTGGCAAATTCAATGGTTTTCCGGCTGATTATAAGAACAGCTTCTGTTTTATGGTCAGCTAGCTCTAGTCCGGCGGATATTAGCCAATCTTTTATCCGGGCAATTGCTTCATTTGTAGCTGAATCTACTGCATGGATCTGTTTAGCTACTGTCACGACTGCAATGTCGTCGGCGAATCCAATTATCGTTACTCCCCCAGGTAGCGTTAATCGTAGGACTCCGTCGTACATGATGTTCCACAATAGTGGCCCTAAAACCGATCCTTGTGGAACTCCCGCAGTTACGTTGTAATATTTTACCCCTTTATCGGTATTGTACCTCAGCTTCCTGTTGTTGAAGTAGTTCGTCACTATCCGTACCAGGTAATATGGCGTATGCATCCTGGCAAGTGACCTTCTAATAAACGACCAGTCCGCAGAGTTAAATGCGTTTTTAACGTCCAGCTTTACTACTGCACAATACTCCTTTGTGCCATAGTGCCATTCTTCGCCTTCGATGGCACCTTTGGCGATATCAACTACCGCTCTTATGGCATCAACAGTAGATCGTGCTCTTCTGAAGCCAAATTGGTGATCTGAGAGGGCTCCTTTATCTTCTGCTACTGCGAGTAATTTATTACAGATTATCTTCTCGAGGATCTTTCCCATGGTGTCCAATAGGCATATTGGACGATAGGATGATGGTTCTCCTGGAGGCTTCTTTCCTTTTGGCAGTAGGACCAAATCACTTATGTTGCATGTGTGTAAGTGGGCGTATTTGTGTAAGTTAGTCTACCTTCCAGTGTTTGTAGGATCCTCGTTTCTCGCTGCTGCTCGTTCCTCCAGACGTAGTTGCTGCATCATGCTGGTGATGATTTCGTACGCTGTGCTCCAAGCTTCATTGGTCATTAGCATAAATGTTATTAGTCCTCTCGGAGTCACTTGGCCCTCGCCAGCTTCTCCTTCTAATATGTTTTTGCCCGGTATTCCATCAAAACATGTTCCGCGTTCTGAATTTTGCCTTCGCAGTGCGGGTGGTATGGGTCATCCACGTGTTTGTATTTGTAGAGATATTCCCGAAAGCATCCGTGCCCTGATAGGAACTGTGTCATGCAGATGTTTACTTTTCTGTGTTTTCTGCTGATCCATTCCTCTACGTTGGGCATCAGCGGGTCCATCTTCCTTTGGGTGTGGTGTTCCACCTGTGTTGCCATTCGAGTGATTGTACGTTTATTAGTTTTTCAACGATCCTCATAGCGGGGTAGGTTACATCTGTCGACCCAGGAAAGACCGCGTAGACCAAATCGGATGAATTTGCGTTGATCAGCCTCAATTCAAAAGGACTGGGTATCTTGATAGGGCGAACATACTCGGCTGGCATATTCAAAGATTGGTCAAACAAATATGAAAAAGAAAGATTTCGTTGCCAAATGTGGTATTTGGAAGAAACTTCCTGATTCTAACTGTCAATATAACTACACCTTTGAGTGGACTGTATGATTTATTTTATCTTGACCATGTAGTTCGAAAATTCAATGGAGAATTCCTTAGACCAACGTTTCACAAAACCAAAGACGGTGTTAGATATGTCAGCGGAAATATAGTTCTTTGTCACAGATAACACGCAATAAAAGGACAGAGGGGACGGACTCGTCATAGATAAGATAGAATCTAGGGGCTATTGGAAGACGCTTACGGGAATATGTAATGGCTTGGTATTTGTTGACATGGACCACAAGGAATATTTTTTGGCCGCAGGTTGAGAAATTATGTAAATCAGCTTGAAGTGGGCAAGAGTCAGCGCGGGAGGAAATGTGCGTGAAGATTTTCATGTCATCAGCGTAGACAAATAGGGGTTTTCGATGATACATTCCACGTCATTTATAGACAAAATGAAGATGAAAGGACCAAGATGGCTACCTTGAGGCACTCCGGATGTGGCAATGGAGGGGTCGGAAACCGAGCATCTAAAGAGGTATTTGTATTGCCTATCATTAAGATATGATTTGATCCACACAATTGAATCCGGCTGAAAGCCTATAAGTTGAAGAATGATTTCATGTGAGATTTTATCGAAGGCCTTACTAAAAACAAAAAAAAAAAAAACAAATATTTGGCGCAACAGCTCTTTAAAGTGCCAGGGCCTAGCTTCTCGCAACCACTCATGTCTTGTGCGTTATATTTGTTCACGAATGGAAGTGACCTACAGTTTAATGCCGAATCCGAACGGCGATTTGAGAAGCTTTTTCGTGACAACAATACTCTCGGATGTTAGTCAGACGCTCGCGAGAGGAAAGGCCTTACTAAGGCGGTAGCAATTACATCGACTTCTTTGCATTCCTCTCATGCGCAGAGAGTGTAAGATACGCATTCTGTTAAGTTGGTGGTTAGTGGATCGCGGATACAAGCTGTCGAAATAAGGTTCCTTCGCGGTGTTGCTGAAATAACTTGTAGGGATCGAGTGCACAACACCAGAGTACGTGAGGCGCTCAATGCTGAGCAGCTACTTCTCCGAACGAAACAATCTATGCTTCGATGGCTTGGTTACATAGTGCGTATGCCCCCAGACCGGTTTCCAAGACGTGCCATTATTGCCGTGCCATCAGGTAGGCGACTTTTCGGTGGGCCTAGAAATATAATAGATGATTGGACCAAGTCTGACATCCCTGGAGTTAGAGTCAATGGCGGAGGATCGGGAAGGATCGAGGGTACACCTGAGCATCCTACCCCAGCGACCCTTATGAAGGATTAGCGGACCATTGAAAATGTATGTATATGGTGGTTGTTGACCTTCCCTTAAGAAACACGTGTTTGTTTGGGGAAAAGATAGAGTTGCAATGGAAGAACATTATATCATAAACAATGCTTCGGTATGTAGGAGAGTTTAGCGATTGGTCGGTAGTTGGAAATTTAGTTCTTACGACCTTTTTTTGAGGTAATATAAGAGCTCTTCCGAATCATAGGAAAAGACTCCATGTGATATAGAAATTTGGAAGATAGCAGAAAGGGGTTGAGCCAAATAGTTCACACAAATTTTACACAATAACCGGCTAGATTTTTGAAGTTCGTTGCGAATGTGGGAGGCTCTCCGTCATTTGTATGAAGAGAAAGAAACTGGAGTACCAATAGTTAAAGTTTCTTTCATAAAGTCAAAGTTACCCTTTGATGTTGCTATAAACATTCCTTCCTGTTTTGGCTTAATGTGGAAGCAAATAAACAAATTTAGGGACACAGTTTCGAAATGCTTGAAATTCAACATCTCACAATCAAAATAGATAAACAATAATTCGATAGACATCGACAGATGTGCGTCTTTCCGGTATAAACACACAATATTTTCTCACTAATTGTTAGTGTTTAGTTTCCCTTTGTGCCCACAGGGGCTTACAACGCTTGCAAAACTCTAATTCTTCTCAAAATAAAAAATAAACACTAATTTTCTACACTCCAGCAATCTCATCCTACTGACAGTAAAAGGAAAAAAGAATTGAATTACACCTCCACCCACTTTCACTTAATTTCTCTTTCCACAGTCCCACACAACACCCCCATGGCACCAGTACCACCCTACATGTTCGGCTTGTGTTTAATAACCTCCAACATTTATCAACCTCACAGGGCAAATAAAATTAATTATCAGCATTCGACTAAAAGACTATATGTATGCTTCGCCGAATATTTCATTAACACCTCCAATCTGGCTTAACTTATTCACTCCACGATAAGAGCCGCCTCGTCCGTCACCCAGCCCCAAGTCCCCAAGTTCCATGGAATACACAAAAATAAAATTCTAATAGATTCATATTTCCATTTTTTCATTTTTATTCGCCATCTACACTCACAGATTAATTATCAAGTGCTGCGCTGGTTTGGTTATTGTTAGATAAGATAGTATTGCCCATACACCCTGCCTCTCCCTGTGGTAGGGTATACCAGCTCTGCGTCCCCCCTCCACTCTGTGATCTGGCCGGCGAGACGACCTTAGGTACAACAACCGTCTACGAACGTGTGATGAGTTTCTTCCAATCGAGCGCTGTACTGTGCAGGGTACACACGGTTGAGACGCTTTACCGGGTCCGGTGCAAAAAAACTATCTATCTAGCGAGACGTACCGGGGTCGGTGCGAGTACATAGATACTTTATTTTTTTTTTTATTGATCGTGACTTGTTTTTTTTTTTTTTTATTTTTTTTAATTTGAGATGGTCGTTAAATTTGAATCGAGTTTAATTTGATTTTAATCAGAGAGATCGGAATTCGTCGTTCGTCGAGCAATGTCAAAGCTGGAACGGAAGAACTCCAAGCGAGGGAATTGGTTTACGTAAGTTCGACATGTCGCTAGTGTTTCAACAATTTTTTTTGTTCAACTGTCTATGATGAATGACCTCATCAGAGAGCCAGTAATACCTGATGAAAGTCTCGGCTTAGATTTAGTAAAAGTGCCCTAGAATCTGTGTGTGTATCTTTTTTTTGTATCTTTCTCTATGTGTGCCGCTCTGTGTCACTCTATCAATAGATTAATT
Organism: Brachypalpus laphriformis; assembly: GCA_945910035.1. Lineage (NCBI taxonomy): Eukaryota > Metazoa > Arthropoda > Insecta > Diptera > Syrphidae > Brachypalpus > Brachypalpus laphriformis. The sequence goes on from OX246754.1 coordinate 290,153,096, forward strand.
AGCGACTTTTATTAGTGGAACGACCTTAATCTGCGAAACAAAATAAAAATCCAACAACTACGAGTGAAGAAAGTTTGAAATATTTTTTACGCAGTGCGTTTACTATCTTTTTTGTCGGTGTAAATTGCGTCGCTTCTTTGTCGAATTTTGTGCGAATGATTAGAGGCACGGGGGGACCCAGACCCACCATCGACACGTGATAATGGATGCGTCGTCTGTTTATGTTGTTTTATTTACGTGCGAGGGAGAGTGTTATCATTTTTGAAAAGTTTGTAATTTTTTAGGAATGGGCTGTTAAAATAGTTTTTCGCATGAAAAACGCTTTAATTGCCGAGGTACTTTCAATTACATTAATGACTTCTATTGTCTTGAATGGCTGAACAAATTGAAATGTTTACATGAAAGTTTTACTACTCAAGTTAAATGGCAAATATTACGATATGAGTACGAGTATCTGGTACGTGAGTGTGTATCTAAGAGTGTGTGTCTTTCTTAAGTTGTCATTATTTTATAATCGACGAACGAAGGGGGAGCGAAGTCTTTTGTTAGCGGTCATTTGACTTGAGTGACATTTAAATAAATGAGAAAAACCTTACCAAAAGGGTTGCAAGAGGGGATGGGTTGGTGGAAGTTAATAGTCCAATTGAACGTTTGAAGTTTGGCCTACAAACGGGTTTATGTGAATGAACTGTACACTTTAGAATCAACAAAGGCAGTGAAAATTTGCATACAAAGCTGTTTGCAGCCAGATGCGGAGTTCGCTTATTTTACTAACCGCACTCCCAACCCTTTAAGAATATCTGCTTGAGTTTGTTTCCAGTTTGCATCCAGTTAGCTAAACAGAACTTACTAACACCGCATGGTGTTAGAATCAGAGATTCGGTCTTCCTTGTCTTCTTGAACCTTGGATCGGACACTGCTGTACCGTCTTAGGTGAAGTGTTGTCGTTCACTCGCTCAATTTGTTCCAGCCAATGGAAAGAATTTGGGTAGATTTATCTTAACTAAAGCACGTATCAGGGCTCCAATCTAGATATGCGAGGTGTATTTAAGTCTCAGAAGATCATAAGCTTTATAGATCGTAGCCAAGTCTGTGGGATTCCAATACACCTATCACTACCTTTCCCAACCTCATTAATTGCTGGTTCCACCGCAAGTCAGTGCTAATATGTACAGCCATCGGTTTCTTTAATGTCAACAGCACTCATATTTAGTTTGATTACTGTAGTGTCCTGCTTCAGATACTGTAAAGTTTTGAAAGCTGATGGTTCGGTCAGGTTGTGCGGCAACTATAAGATTACTTTGAACCCGTTCATTAAAATTAAAGGATTCGTGCTCCCTAGAATTGAAGATTTGTTGGAAAAGATCTCTGGCGGAATTTTTTTTGCAAAAGTGGATCTCGCATCTGTTTACCAGCAGCTGGAACTTGAGGAAGAGAGTCAAACGCTCACAACAATTTGCACCCATAAGGGATTGTTCAAGTACACCAGACTACCTTTCGGTGTTAGTACTTGCCCCACAGTTTTCCAAAGGTTAATCGAGCAGGTTTTGCTAGGTATCGATGGCATTGCTGTTTTTCAAGATGACATACTAGTAGCAGGGAGAACACGGGATGAGTTGTTGCGTAGACTAGAAAAACTACTTCAGAGACTGCAGGATGGTGGACTTACTGTGAAAGAGGCTAAATGTGAATTTTTTAAGGAGAGAGTTACTTACCTAGGTGTCGTAATAGATAGTGAGGGAACACGCCCTTCAACAGAGAGGATTAAGCCAATTTTAGAGTTACCTGCACCTAAATCGGTTCAAGAGCTACAGTCGTTTCTAGGCAGAATAAACTACTATCGGAAATTTGTTCCAATGTTATCACAAACACTAAGCCCCTTGTATGTGTTACTTAAAAAGGGTGTTAAATGGAGTTGGACTCAAGATTATCAATTAGCTTTCGATACAGTTAAGCAGATTTTAACTTTTCCGAAAGGACTAGTACATTATAAAAGTGAATTACCCTTAAAGTTAGTGACAGACGCGAGTAGTCACGGCATTGGGGCAGTATTGAATCATGTGCTATCAAATACAAGGAAGCCTATTGCGTATGCTTCTCGTGCGTTAAGTGATTCCGAGTGCAGGTATAGCCAAATAGAAAAGGAAGCTTTGGCAATTTATTGGGGAGTCAAATCTTTTCATCAATACCTCTTCGGAAGGGAATTTACTCTATTTACAGATTCCAAACCACTTACACAAATTTTCGGAGAGAAGCACGGTATTCCCCAAATGGCCGCAAACAGATTACAGCGATACGCTGTTTTTCTTCGATGGTACAAATTTAAAATACAATATATTAGGTCAATTGAAAATGGGGCAGACTTTCTTTCACGCCTTCCCATAAAGCACGAAGAAGAAACAGAGTCAAATAGTGACACTTTTAATCAAGTTCACCTAAATTATGTCAGTAGTGAGTCCAAAGTTCCAATTGACGTAGCAATAGTAGCCATTGAGACGTCTAAGGATAAGGTGCTTACTCAGGTGATGACCTATGTAAGAGAAGGCTGGCCAAACGAAATAGTGAGCGAATTTAAGCCGTTTTTTTTTAGGAAAAATGAGCTGTCTTTGGAGGGAGATTGCCTAATGTGGGGATATAGGGTAGTGATACCAACCTCCTTAAGAAAGGAAATACTCAAGCTATTGCATTCTTCTCATTTCGGTATTGTGAAGACAAAATCGCTTGCCAGAAGTTACGTCTTTTGGCCGGGTTTAAGCCAAGACATAGAGGCACTTCTTAAATCGTGCGATATTTGTGCAGCTCAAGCTAGTTGTCCTCCGAGAGGTGAACTTACTCCATGGCAACCAACTATTCGTGCTTGGGAACGTCTACATTTAGATTTGTTCGGTCCTTTTCAAAATAGGATGTTTCTAGTCTGCATCGATAGCTTTTCAAAATGTTTGGAGGTTTTTGAAGTCAAAAGGGCAGATACCTTTAATATTGTAAACAAATTACGAGAGGTTTTTAGCCGGTTTGGATTTCCAGAAACAATCTTTACTGACAATGGTAGTGCCTTCACGGCAGAAGCTTTTCAAACCTTTTGCAAGGTAAACGGATTGAAGCACATACCGACACCACCATATCATCCCGCATCCAACGGCCAGGCAGAGAACTGTGTGAAGTCGGTAAAAAGTGCTTTGAAAAAGCTGCTTGCTGAACAGAACGGCAACATGGAAGTCTCTCTGTTGAGGTATTTATTCGACTACAGAACTACGCCTCACTGCACAACAGGAGAAACTTCTGTCTCGCTTTTGTTGGGAAGAAAGATTCGAACCCAATTTGATTTACTAAGGCCAGAGAAGAAGACAATAGAAAATGGTTACGTCAGAGGTAGAATATTAAAACAGCAAGAGAGACTAATTAGAAATTCCAGGAGAAGGCGTTTGAGGACGTTTCTTGTAAAAGCTACTGTCTGGATCAGACTATACAAGTTAAATCAGACATATTGGATCAAGGGCAGAGTTGTAAAGGTTTTAGGGCGAAATACTTACAGTGTTAGTCCAGAGATGATTCAAATGAAGTTTGGAAACGTCACGTTGATCAATTGAGGCCACGCTCAAGTAATGCCCGGAGAATCTTAGACTTTGAAGGTTTAAAGGGATGGGGGTTTGTCCAAAACCCTTCTTCGAGTGAGAGGGAAATCGCGCTAGGAGAAAAACGCAAAAATGAATCACCTACGCTTTTCCAGGTTCCAGATCACTTAATATCAGATTTAGACAGAACCAGACCAACTCAGCAGCACCAAGAGTCGGAGCCTAGTTCTTCATCTGTTCTCTTCAGTCGACAGAGAACAAAATACTGAACCAGACTTAGGAAATTATATCTCAGATAGAAAAGAAACCCCTATGGTTGAAACCGAGGGAATCGAACCTGAACCACCTAATGGTGAACCCGAACAAGTAGTTTCTTGGGACACTAGGCTGCGGACTAGGATTTATGAAAATGGTCAGCAGCCTCGCCAACCAAATAAAGAGGCACCATGATTTCTAAGTTTTCATGAGGGGGGATGATGTAAAGTACGCACATAGCATTAACTGATTATTAGGCGAACCCCACAGGCGGATCAGTAGAAATGCGGTGAAGTGGGAGGGCTGTGATCCCCTGTTTTCGGATCATAGCCTCGCTGATAAAAGAAAGAAGAAGAAGAAGAAGATAGCATTAACTGATTACCAGCAACGCAAAGTACGCACTCAGCCTTAACTTCTAACAAACGTCAAAACCAGGCCCGCCAACTTGCTTGGCCACGAAAACACTTCCTCCTCGTGTCTCAATAGAATAAGTAATAATAATAATAAATATCGAAGTTAGATCGTGGCGTTTTATTTAAAAGTTCTAGGATATAACAGATACAGAAGACTGCTCTGGGTATTTGACGCATTGAACTCATGGTTGAGTTTAGTTGAAATTTACTGTCGCTATGAGTCCACAGTTTGGGGCTTTTTCTACGGTCTCGTTAATGAATAGGCGAAGTCAAGAGGCTTAGGAATTGATAGGACTACGACCAGCACTAGATCGATGTCGATGATTTAGTTCAAAAACAGGGTCGGAGATACGACAGAGCCCTGGGGAACACCAGCATTGATTGAGAATGGGGTAGAAGAACCATCCATCTGTTTCAACTTGTATTGATTGACTTCTTAAAAAACTCGCGATCAATTTTGAGAAAATCGGACCGACACCATGGGCTTGGAGCTTGCTTAAGAGGACACAATACCACATCCCATTAAAAGGTTTTGATATATCGACTGCAACTTTTATGTTTATGCTTACTCCAATGATAGATATATGAAATCCTTAAACATTTTGAGCCATATTTGTCCCGGACATTGGAAATATACCTACTTCTTTGGCTGTTGACACTATTTGGTTTGTCCCAGTTGACTTCAAGAGCCATTAAACGTTCAGTGATATCAGAATTACCTGCGTAACCGAGAAGCTTTGAGAACCTGTTGAAGATACTCGTAATGCCTTTCGTGACGCACTATCGGCTAAAGTGTCACTTGTGGTGAGTCGAAAGCTATACTTATCGTAAAGCACTCAACTAGAACATAACAACTTAAAACAAACTGAAATTAGTTCTAAAGATGACCACTGTATCTATTTATCTATCTATCTATACATTGTTAATCTGTGAACATACCAATAAAAGCTTGCTAAGCAGGTTGTTGGCAAGATTTTCTATGCTATAGTATAAGGTCCATCATAGAAGCCAACATATCCTTCAAGAACGATTTCATTTATAGTACGATTCGTTTATAAATTCAGGGCCAGTAATCTCAGCTCTTATAACTGGTTTCTCTAGTTTTAATGCCACGACAATCTTCAAGTAATTTTTTCTACGCAGGAGTTCCTCTGCAGATTCAAAGTCTCCGTTCTTTAAGAAGACTTAGTATAATCTGTTACCTTCTATACTCCATCTAGGGCTGAAAGATAGGATGTGGGATGAAGTTTACTAGCGGAATTCTTATACCATCATGTAAGACAACTGGGTGGTGTCCACTTGATCCCATCACAATTCAATTGGGTTCAAATCTGGCGACTGTGATGGCCAAACCACGTTGATTAACATCCCTACGCCAAAGTCGATCCACATCCGTGCTCTTAACGGTAGGCACAATACGCTGCGGCAAGGCGGTTTGCTCTGCGAAACATCGAACGGAAACACTGTTCTTCGTGCCATGCAGATCGAACTTGGATTAGTCTTAGTCGGAGTCGTGTTTTTTGTGTTTGTCTGTTATAATGATGGGGAATTTCAGAGTGGACCTTAGCAACATTCGAGGGCTAAGGAAAAATCACTTTGCCGCGTACGTCCATGTCTGTAAATTCAGGCCAGCTGTTTTGGCACTAGGTGAAACACACCTGGGTGAGAATTCTGATATTTCAGATTTAAATCTACCTGGATATAGCCTGGTGCCATTATTCTTTTCTCATCGTGGTCTCGCCATTTATATACGTAGTGATGTAGCCTACCAAATTCAACCTCAATAAGGCCACTGTTCCAATCCGGAGTTTAATTTCATGTGTTTAAAATTCAGCGTCCGTAGGGAAATTATTCACTACTGCTTTATTTATAGAAGCCCCAACTTAGACAGCAATTCTACTTGTAATGAGTTTGATGCGCTGTGTGACTCCATCTCAAGAATTGTTTCCCATTTTCCTCGTACTGAGATCATTATTGCGGGCGATTTCAATATACACAATTCTGGTTGGCTTCGTCATTCTGGACAGACAACACCCGAAGGAAGGAATGTTGAGATCTTCGCTGCGATAAATAATTGAACCCAGCTTGTAAACGAGCCCACACGAATTTCCGACATTGTCAGTCATACCGCCAACACTCTGGACCTGTTTCTCACATCTCACCCTGACAAGTATAGTATGAACATATTGTCGCCTCTAGGTTCGTCTGACCACTGTGTTATATCGGCTAATTTCTCGTACATCAACCACTCAGTTAAAGAAAAGACTCCAAAAAGAATAGTTTGGCAATACGAGAAAGCCAACAGGGACGGCTTGAACAGCTTCATTAGGAGATTTAACTGGTTACTATGCTTCCTCGATAGCGACGTGGATGCCGCCACCGATATGGTCACAAATACCATCATCCTTGGCAAACCTTCATTCCTTGCAGAGTGAAGAGTATCAAGCCAAAGGAAAATGCGTGGTACGACTTGAGCTGTCGTGGGCGCCGTGGCGTAAGTGGTTAGTGTGTCGGATCACTACGCTCAGGTTCCAAGTTCGAATCCCAGAAAACACCAAAAAGTTTTTTCACGGTCCCACCTCTCGCGAGCGTCTGACAAACATCCGAGAGTATTGTTGTCACGAAAAAGCTTCTCAAATCTCCGTTCGGAGTCGGCATTAAACTGTAGGTCCCTTCCATTCGTGTGAAAAATATAACGCACACAACATGAGTGGTTGTGAGAAGCCTAGGCCCTGGCACTTTAAAGAGCTGTTGCGCCAAATATTTGTATTTTTGACTTGAGCTGTAAGGAGGCTATTAAGTTAAGGGAGTCAATTTTCCGGTCCTACACAAGGCCGACCCTACTGAGGAAAACATGAAAAAATTCAAACGTGTCAGAAATGACTGTAATGCCCACTTTCGTCGTGTAAAATTCAAATATGACCAGAAATAGAGGCAACAAATTGTACATTGTCCCAAAGAAATTCTTGGTCATTCGTAAAAAATGTAAAAAAAATGTGCTTCATCTTTCATCCCAACGCTCGTTTACAATGACATTTCAGCTGTCAGCTCTTTAGACAAGGCAAATCTGCTCGCAGCTCAACGTGCTGCAAGCTCCACACTCCCAGATTGTGCCCTGCGTCCCCCTGTACTTGAGCGCGTCGGATACTCTATGGGACAAATCCACTTTCGCACTCGTACAGTAGCAGGAGTACTTAAAGATCTTAACATTCACAAATCCGCTGGTCCAGATGGTATCTCCCCCATAATTCTGAAGAGGTGTTCTTCCACGCTGGCAAAACCACTGCGTAAGCTTTGTCATCTATCCTACTCCTCTGGACTCTTTCCGAGTAGATGGAAAACAGCATTTGTCCAGCCCGTCCCTAAAAAAGGCGAATCTTCTTCTCCCTCCAATTACAGACCCATTGCGCTTACGTCCCTTCTTTCTAAGGTCATGGAAACGCTGATAAATCGTCAGCTTATGAAATATCCTGAATCCCGAAAACTCTTTAATGACCGGCAGTACGGCTTTCGTAGCAAAAGCTCCACTGGTGATTTGATGGTATATCTCACCGAAAAGTGGAACCAATCTTTTCATCACTCTGGTGAAAGTAAGATTGTTGCGCTTGATATTTCTAAGGCATTTGACAGAGTTTAGCATCCAGCTCTTCTGTCGAAAATGCGTGCATTTGGTATCGATGAATCTCTTCTTCAATGGATTAGAAACTACCTTTCGGGTTGTTCAATACAAGTTGTCTTGGATGGCTTCAAATCTGCAATTCACCATATAAATGCTGGTCTTCCCCAAGGCTCCGTTTTGTCTCCGACTCTCTTTCTTATCTTTATTAATGATCTCTTGTCTCCTACTTCTAATCCAATACAGTACTCTCAGCTTCTCATATTCGTTTCCAAACTCACGGCCCTGCTCTTCGGTTGTGGAACTGGAGCGGCAGCGTATGTTAAGTTCTTTAAATTCCTATCTTGACAGCATAATGAAATGTGGTACAAAGAACTGAGTGGAATTTAATACTTCAAAAACTCAATGCTGTGTTCTGTCGCCCAAGCGAAACCCTAACCCTCAGCCATTTTCAATGAATGGCGTTTGCAACTCCGAAACCGAAAAACTTTCCATTCTCGGTATGTGTGTTAACGACAACCTACGTTGGAATGATCACATATTTGATGTCGCCAAGAACGCTGCGAAATGTTTAGGATTCCTTAAACGGTGCAAGAAATACTTTATCCTCTCTGATCTGGCTGCGATATATAAGGTATACATCCGGCCTAAGCTCGAGTATAACGCCCACATCTGGTCTGGTGCGCTTAAAACGACATTGCACCTATTAGATCGGATTCAAAATTGTGCGTTAAAACTAATAGGGGACAGAAACATTGCGGAGTCTATAGACTCGCTTGAATACCAAAGAAATGTTTCCTGTCTTTCTTTATTTTATCGATTTTTTTACAAACAGTGCTCGAGCGAAATAGCCAGTTGCATTCCACCCCTTCAACAGTTCTCTCGCAATACTCGCCACGCCCTGAATGCTCATCAGTTCACCCTCAAGCCTATTTTCGGACGTACTGTGAAATATAGAGATTCTTTCCTGAGCCGTAAGACACGGATGTGGAATGCTATGGAAAGCTCTGTTTTTCCCTCTCATTATAACCCACAAGCATTTAAAACCAATGTGCATCGGTTTCTCCTCTTATCTCCTCCTAACTTTCCTACCGCCCGCGCTGTGTTTTAACATATTAAGGGTAGCCATAATCTCTTGTGCGCGTGCAAATTATATAAAAAAAAAAAAAATTCACCAGTCCGAAGACCCCTTTTCCAGACCTCACTGTTTCAATTTTGGTGAGCTCTAGCACACTCTAGTCGTTCCTTCTTATTCTGCGCCCGAAGGCTCTTTTTTTTTTTTTTAGCAACACGTCCAACAAATTTACCTCCCAAAGACGCATTTTGATTGTTGTAATGGAGGCTGGGATTTCTTTATTCCTGTTGATCTCCACCGATTTATGGTGCCGCACGCCTTCGATTACGCTTATAATTAGGCTATCTTCCTGCTGAGTAGTTTTTCTTAGACGTACACTCCTCGTTCTGGGATCACTGCTTCCGATTTCACTAAATCGCTTGATGGTGTAGTGGACTCCAGTCTTAGAAATATCAACTTCCTTTAGAGATATCTCTCATTAGCAACCGCAGAAGGAACGCGCCTGGCCGGACATTTTTTGTTTAGTAACGCGTTTCAGATTTCTTTATCATCTGTTAGTAAGCGGCCCTGCCCGTCTTCAATATATTTCGGTGATTGAACAGCATTCGCATGTTTTCTCCTAGCACTGCTTTGCCAATGCATCCACCTCTTTTTTTCTTTCAATTCCTGCATGTCCTTTTCCCCAAGCTAGTATAGATTCGTTGAATTCATTGAATTCAAATCCAGCTAAGTGTTGGCATCTGCCTGCTCTGCTCCATGCAGCACTAGGTGCGAGGAAAACTCTATTTTCAAAACTCAATCTAGAAGAGCACCACAAAGCTGGAGAGGAATTTTTTTGAATACTTCTAAGACGCATCTATACATACCTGCGTGCTACTTAAAATTTTAATTTCCCTTCTAAATTCCTACACCCAAACACGTGTAGACCAAACAAAAATTCGGCGTAAAAACTTTTATTGCTAGGATCACCTATTGAATAAAATATTTTATTCTATTTTGAATTAATTATCCTTAAAAGCTAAGGCAAACCTCATTTCGTTGCTCTTATCTTGACCTATGTACGTGTGTATACTCGTTCCTCAATTTCTAATGCAAAGCCTTCCACCAAACTCCGACAAACTTTTCAAATTTCGACGAATTTATTTTTTTTCTTGAATAAATTTCTTCGAAAACTCCAAGAGTAGTATGCAAATACACAACAAGAAAAGGTAAACTAAACTAAACTCACCCCCACATAGAAACGAAAGATAAAAAGAATATATCCTCAGCTCAAAGAGTTTCATATTTATCAAGCGTTAAATTTCGAAACCAAAAAGAAAGGATTCTCTTTACTCTATGCATACAATCCGCTCACCCACCTACGTATACTTATTTTCTTTTCCAATATTTATGTAAATTTTCCTCTCAAGAAAGACAAGCCCGCATCTTACACACTTCTACCGCAGCCCCAGTAGATACGGATACATACCTTCAGATAGATTCAAATAAAAATAAAAAAAAAACTCTCACATAGTTTAGCGTAAAGGGGTGTGTATTCAGTATCCTGCAAGGATCTCTCAAAGAAACACGTAAACAATCCTTCAGTGAATTTCTCTATTTGCTAAACAAATTTTCTACTCTACTTTTAGGATTCTTCATCAGGGGGTAAGGTCCTTGCATTTAATCAGTGCAAACACGCAGTATCGTTGTCTTCCTGATGCATTGGCACAGAGCTTTGCTGCACCTTTGATGATATACGTAGGAATGCTGGGCCCAGCCGCTCAAGTCGCGTAACCTTTTCAGAGATTTGCAATTAAATTTTAACACTTGAACATTTGAATAGCACTTAATACTATTACGCCGATTCAGAGAATGAGTAGGAGGGCGCTGAACTGGAAACTTTTCGACCGCACCTCGAGGGCTTAACGAATAAAATAAAGTTTGTTGAAAAGTCTTCCTTATAGAAATGAATCAGTTCGTTTTTTTTTTTTTGTTCCCTTGATGGTCGATGATAATGGTGGTGGTGGTGTATCCTTTAGCGTCGTTATTCATTTACCTAAGTAAGCCCAACCCAGCTCGGTCCGGTGCCCTGTGAATGAGGCGAGAGTCCCTTGAGTTCTTTGAAATTCTCCTTTATGTGTTGATGGAGGCCCCAAAAGTGTGTATTTAAGTTTCGACTTTATTCTTCAGTTGGAGCAACTGAATTCCGAGTTCTGTTGGATACTTTTTAATATTATTTGAGATTTCCTTTGGTCTGTTAAGTCTTGGTGGTTCGGAGGATCTGCTTTCTTTTTTTTCCGTTCATTCGTTTGGTTCTTGTGAATTATTTAGGGATGCGATTTATTATGATGATTTGTTAGAGATTTTCGGGGATATTCGGCGAAACTTAATGGATTTATGAAAAGGAGAGTTGAAGAGGTTTTTTTTTTTATTTCGAGGGCAAAGTTTAGTAACAATTGGAGCGGTCGTGAGAGGCGAGGAGTTTATTTACTTTTGAACTTCCTTTTGAAGGAGGAAATACTCAATTTAATGAAGTTTTCCTTTGGTGGGATAGTTGTTGGCGTTGGCGGAATGCAAATATCTCTTAGTTTATGAATTATTTTTAAGCGCAGAATTTAAAATTCATTTAGAGTCCTTGTAGCGAATATTTACAGAGTTTTGAAGAAATTAGAATTTACTCTTATAACACGAGATGAGCGATAAGTAAATTCAATATAACTTATTCGAAGGCTTCTCAAAGTATGCTCCGCGGGGCACTGGTAAATTCTAATTCAAGGACGCATAATACAGTAGAATGCGTGCTATGTCGTTCCCACTTTCCGTGTGATAAAAGGATTCATAACTGATATTGCTGACGTATGCCTAAACTATAGAAACTACCATGGCAGCTGTTCCAAAGAATTCGATGGAATAATCCTTAGAAATACATCATGTTTAACAAGGAACCCTATAAAACATCTCTCTATCGGAATTCCTTTGGTTACAGAAAATGCAAGCTTGGAACTCATACCCAGCTGACTTTTGCAGGCATCTCGGGGCAATAATCAAACGTTATACATAGGTTCTCTTCTCCTGAGAAAAGATTTCTTAGTTACGTAGCTGGGACTTCTCTCGCGAGCATCTGACAAACATCCGAGAGTATTGTTGTCACGAAAAAGCTTCTCAAATCGCCGTTCGGATACGACACTAAACTGTAGGTCCCTTCCATTCGTGCGAAAAATACAACGCACACAACATCAGTGGTTGCGAGAAGCTAGGCCCTGGCACTTTCAAGCGCTGTTGCGCCAAATATTTGTTTTGTTTGTTGTAGCTGGGACTTGAATTAGTTAAAGCTACTCCAACTAGATCGTTTATTACTCAGCTGCCCCAGTTGGTTAACGACAAGTTGGTTCAGATTTATTTCTACCTATAAGCTCCACCCAAGGCCTTGCTCTACTGCGCTTTACCTCAGGGATGTATTAGAAGGCTCTCGTCCCATGTTCCAGCCATCAAACACGACCAAAGATCACTGTAGGAAATCTTTTCTTTTCACGCTTTCGAGGCAAGACTCGCGCGTAGGGCTTGCAATAATTCCCATGATTCCCCATGTGATGCCAGCCCTTTCATTAAACACTTGATGGTCCTGCAAAAAATGCAAACTAGACCATCTCTTATTATGTCTAGACTCTATATGAGAGTCGACCTAGTATAGGATTTTTGTCACATTATCACCAATTATTGATTCTGGACATAGAGAAGGAATCTCTAAACCCTCTTTCGCAACGAGACAGAAACTTCATTGGTTTTACAATCCCGGTACCCATACAAAACAAACTCTATTCCATTTAAAAAGCTCCTTTGGTTCGTTTTTTCATTCTAGAACCATCATTAGGTGATTTCTTGGAATCTCAAGTGCCTTAAGTACAGTCTGCCTGTCACTAGAGATGCTGATAGTTCTACCACGCCATCTCCCATCGATTTCCGATTCTGCTATTCAGAGTGTGGAAAAAACTTCCATCTGAAACACAGTCATAATTTTGCCCAGAGCGCAGGAGAATTTGATCTTATTGTCCAAAAACCAGCTAACTCCAGTCCCACAAGCGGTGTTAGACCTGTCAGAAATTCTGCAGAAGCTCATTGGATTTTCTCATTTGACCATCTCAGCGAATACACTTCGTATCTTCTACCGAACATGACTCATGGCTTATATTATTGATAGGCAACGTGCACAAAGCACATTGCTCTGACAAATAGTGTTCCAGATCGCGTTTCCTGTTTAGGTTAGGTTAGATTGGCTATCTGCACGAGGATGCAGACACACTTAGACCAGTAAAGGTCCATTGTGATGCCAAGGATCTTCCATTAGACCACTCAGGGACTAATAAAACCAACCGGAGCTTTTGATTAAACGATGGATGTTCATGACGCCTAAGGACGCCAAATCAGCGAGGTCATCAATGAAGCGAGCCCCTAGATGGAGCATTCTTTTACGTGATATAGCAGGACATGCGCATATGAGGTGAAGGATAGTTTCCTCCTCCTCCTCGTCCCTACAGCTCCTGCAGAAATCACTGGAAAAGAGGCCAGGTTTTTTTCAGGACGCCGTGGCGTTAGTGGATCACTGCGCGTGATGTTCCAAGTTCGAATTCCAGAAAACACCAAAATTTGTTTCACGGTCCCACCTCTCGCGAATGTCTGACAAACATCCGAGAGTATTTGTTGTCTCGAAAAAGCTTCTTAAAACAAATTGCCCTTCGGATACGGCACTTAACTGTAGGTCCCTTCCATTCGTAACGCACACAACATGAGTGGTTGCGAGAAGCTAGGCCCTGGCACTTAAAGAGCTGTTGCACCAAATATTTATTTATTTTATTTTAGTAAGGACACCGATAACGCAGCTGATCTGTAATTGCTCTTATCTATCTAGATTTGCCTCGAAATGTGACACGTTGAGCCATTTTCCCACCTGTGGTTGGTCTTGCTAATAGCGTTCAGCTTTAGTAAATACTTGCATGTAGTGAGCGTAATACCTAGGGTTTGCTTGTCTGGCAGAATCCTTAGAGTTATACCCTGCCTGGCGAACTCGTCCACCCTGCAGTTTCCTGGAATGTCTTTGTGGCTTACCACCCAGCATAGGTGAATGTTGAACTCCTCTGTCATCTCCGTAAAGAGATAAACGGCAGTTTAAGGCGGCCTTTAACGTGAAAGAGCACGATTCCAGACACTTCATTGCCGCTTGACTGTCAGTGAAAATGCTAATATCGCTGACAGATAGTACATTACACTTTAGCCAGGACAGGGCTTCCTTAATCGCCATGATTTCCGCTTGAAAAACGCTTCAATGATCAGGAAGGTGGATCCTGTTTAGACATAACTTTCATTATCTCCATCTGAACGGCCAGTTCAGCGGAAGCAAGTTGAGCAGCGCGATAAGCGCGTCGCCATAAATAGTCTGCATGGCGCCAGTAACTAGTAAGTATAGAGCAAGTAGGCTTAACTAGCGTCCTGGACCATCATATTAAAGACGCGTAGGTGAAAATCGGTCCGATGACAGATTTATATTTACAACCATTTTATATAGGTAGACCTCAGAACCCACGCTGCACCGAAAGCTCTTCCACGCTGCCAGAAACTTCTGAGAAGTCGAGTCGATTTCATCTCCACTTGTTTATGCCACTTCAGCTTACTATCTAGGATTACTTCTAGATATTCAACACCAGTGGCAAGCTGGAGAGTTACATCCTTCAACTTTGTTAGCACACGGCTACTCTTAAGAGTAAATAACACCAGGGTTGTTTTAATCGTATTCGGATTGACAGATATCCCGAGCCTGAAACATCAATCATCGTTTATGAAAGGCAGTTCGCATTTGATTGCAGATCGCTCTCAAGGATATTCCTCTGATAATAGTACACAAACTTTGTCAACATACGCTTGGATGGGAAGTCCCAAAATTTGGGTTTCAGCTAGAAGCGGATCGACATCAAAACACTTAAGTAAAGGCGAAAGGAAATAAAGACCACCTTGACGTAGCAGCAGTGAGACGGTGCATACCGGTGAGCGAAGCAAGCCCTGAAAACGCTTCCTAAATCATTTGTAAGGTTGACACCACCTCATTTGAGTATTACTGGATATATGCCGTCAGGACCAGATGATTTTTAGTTCTCGAAGGACGAAACGGAAAGCTTAATTAATAGAATCTTCGGTCACTATCCCGGAGGCAACATGGCAATTACGTAAGTCTTGGGATTCCTGAACCAGATATAGATTATCACGCCATCCAAAATGGCTTCGATTGTTTTGCAAGTCAAGCTATTCAATGAACTCTGTGATTCAAGACGGTATAAGAGCGGGCTGCTCTAGATAAACTTGCTGGAGGCCGGTAAAGGGGCGCGGCAGTTGGAAAAAAAAAGAAATTTGTGATACGTCAACAAAAGCTGAATTTTTTGGGTAGGAATCTTTCAAAGACGAAACTGAGTCCGTACCCAGTACCAGTTTGGGATTTCCACCCAATAAGTCCACCTCCCATGTCTCCTTCCTATTCGCCACGGTACCTCCGCTTCTCATTTCATACTGAGTAGCCATTATGTAATCATCGCGTCGTTCTTACGTTCTCTTTGCTCTCTCTTCTTTCTTGTTCCAATCGCCTTAACATACATATATATATATGTTCTTGGCATAGTTACACATTGCTTTCCACTCATCCTGCATGTGAGGTAGTATGCTCTCTAGCGTTGGTGCTCTTCCAAGTTGTAACCACAATGTTTCCCTTTTTGTATTGTAGTTCGAAGCGTGGGCAATGGAAGAATGCATGCTCCATGTCTTCGGAAGTATCATTACAAGTTGGACAGATGGAAGAGGCATCATGTTTAAAGTGATAAAGATTAGAGCCGAAGAACCATGCGCGTTACCACCTGTGATACGAAAAGGTCAACTTTGCCATGTTTGCAGGTAGGTGCATTATACCCTAGGTGAGAGATTCCAGCCTTGACGTCATTCACTTATACTCGTACATGCATTTCTCTGCTGTATCCGTGTTGACATGGGTTATGTGCACCTCCTGCCTACTATTCTGGTAATTTGTATGCAGTTCTTGTACCAGTATATCGATTGGTAGCATTGCCTCAATGGCACAGACTTCCTGATCCCAAGTTCTGCGGATTTCGCTGCACCCTATGCACATAGTTGGCTTATCGCACGATTACGATTTAACCTTTGTGGCTCTGGCCCAAACTGATGATCCATATAGGACTACTGAAGTTGCGGCCTAAGCTAGAAGAACTGTCCGGTTATGCTTCGGTCCTCTGATATTTGGCATAATTCGCGCAAGGAAGGTATTCACCAGTGAAGCTTTACTTCTTATGTACTCCAAGTGTTCTTTAAATGATAGCCTTGAGTCGGTCATATTAGAGCTGAACATAGTGGTGCGTAGACAGATACTCTAAGGCCGAAGATAAGTTATAAGGGAAATGCCGGGGAACAAAATATCTATGGCCTCAAGCAATAACCGCTTAAGTCGGTTTTCACAGTTTCTAAGAAAACGAGTTTGAAATTTTCCTTTTTCTCAAAAAACGTATGGAATTTTGCTATATCGGTTTTGATTTTTTGCCTACAGCTCGGTAACTACAGTAGAAAATACAAATATTGTGCGCAACAGCTCTTTAAAGTGCCAGGGCCTAGCTTCTCGCAACCACTCATGTTGTGTGTACAGTTTAATGCCGACTCCGAACGGCGATTTGAGAAGCCTTTTCGTGACAACAAATACTCTCGGATGTTTGTCAGACGCTCGCGAGAGGTGGGACAGTGAAAAAACTTTTTGGTGTTTTCTGGAATTCGAACTTCGAACCTCATGCGTAGTGATCCGACACAATTACCAACTGTTTTTGTTGTGGAAGTTCATTACCAACCGCCGGTCTATGTATGATTCTAGCCCTACTCATGACAATGTCTTGTCAAGCACCCAACAAACTCTCTGTTATCGTGATCTCATAAAACCCCTCGTCCTTGATTCCATTTAAAAAAAAAAAAAACATGCAGGATCCAAAACTTGCATCCCGTGTTATTGAAATGCCTTACCATGTGTATCGTTTAACCCAAAAACTTGTTCCTTTATCTTATCAACGTCATACTTAACGTATCTGCATTGGCCTCGTAACCCCGTTTTGCAAATAACCCCTAAAGATTCTGCTGATTTGCAAACAGCAGCGCAACAGAGAGACTTAAGTTAAACGCAGAACAGCGCAACAAGACGCAAATATCTCCTCCTTCTCGTCGTCCTGTGTGCAATGTCGAAACAATAAACCTTAAACTGATTTCATTATATTTAGTTGAATGTTCGATAAACTGCTTATAAGCTTAAATTTCATCAAAATTAGATGCAAAAGCAGCACGAACAAGCGCACACAGAAACGACAAGGACGACGAAAATAAGAAGGAGCTCAACGAGAAAGAAAATCAAATTTAGTTTTCACTTACATCACGCACGCTATATTCCCAGTACCGTGGCAGGATGAAGGAGAAACGCTTTTCGATTTGTTCCTTATCCTTGCATAAAGAAAGAATTTTACTGCATTTGTTCAACAAAAAAAAAAAAACTAACAAAAATGTAATCCTTTTGAATGTCATGCATTTTTTTCCTCTGTGTCTTGTTTTAAACGTTACCTCCCTCCTGCATGAGTACTGCATACTCACACTATTTGGAGTAAGTGAGCGGTCTGTCCTTTTTCTTGTTTTCTGCTGATAAACAACGAATGTGCAATTGGAAGAATTTTTTTTTCCAACCCCTCCCTTCATTCATATGCTAGTAAATTGTGCTCAAATATTATGAAGATAGCAAGCAGAGAACGGGAAATTCATCTTTAGTTATTTTTATCCTGCGGAAAAAAAAAGGATTTTCCCCACACACATACGAGTATGAACTGTAAAGCAAAGTAATTTATATAAATTTTTCCCTTTACCATCCAAATAGGATATTCTACTTTTTTTTTCTGGAAATTTAATTATGAAAAGCTTATTTGAAGTTTGCATGCATGCAGCAAATAAATTGCATTACATTTCGCTTATGCCGTATGCGGTCTTCTCAGGGGGATACCTCGCATACATGTTTGTAATTTGTTGTTACTTGAGTGAGTGCCATTTTTTTTGTTTTTCTCTGATTAAAAAAAAATAATAATAAAATCCGAAATCAATTAACTTTTGTTTAGTAACAAAAATTAGTTGAATGGAGAGAAGAAATAAAATGCAGAACCTCCCTGGTGGTAGGTACAGGGTTGTTCAAATATTCAAAAGCTTTTTAAATTCATGGCTTGCAACAGCACAACATATTATTGCTGTATGAAATGTTTATGTATTTTTTTTTTTTTTTTTATTGCGATGGAATGCACCTGTTCATGTTTGTTTTTTGAAATTCACCCTAATTAGTGGAGGTTATTTCCTATGGGAAATTACCGTAATATACACACTACAGAGGTAGAGCAATATAATTGCGTGTTATGCGCAAATATGTTGTTTTGTAAAATATTTTAACCAAATTAATGTGTAAGTAGTGGCATGGGGGTGCTGCAATAAATTGGTAGTTAAAGAGTTCAATTGATATCGATTGCTAATTTAATTATTTTCGCTGTTTAGTTGTAACTGACATTTAATAAAAATTAACTTAGTGCATTTTCCTTATGATATCATCTAGTGTGGCGGTGGCGTATACGTAACATTTTCACTAGATGTTCTGTTATGTATCAAACAACCCGCTGATTAGAGCGTGGTTCTAATCCTTATTACTGTAAAATTCTTTATATCAGGTGTAGTAAAATGAAATCCATTATTTTTGCATGAAATTGAAGGCATAGTTAGAATGATCCGATTTAGGTCAAATATGCGCCGTGTTGTTCGATAACTTGTTGCCATTTTGAAGGTAATTCCATTTATTTATTTATCTATAACTGGGACAGTCGATTTTCACTAGCCTCTCTTGAGGGAATTTTTTCACTAACAAAATTGTTCGCCATGGACAGGAACAGGTGGTAATCACTTGGTGTCAGGTCCGGACTATAAGGTGGATGCACAAGAACCTGCCAACCAAGCTCCCGAAGCTTCTGCCGAGTCGCTATCGATGTGTGTGGCCTGGCGTTGTCCTGATGGAACACAATTCCTCTCCTATTGGCCAAAGCTGGCCGCTTCTGGGCGATTGCTTCCTTCAGACAGTCGAATTGTTGACAGTACAAGTCCGAATTAAGAGTTTTGCCGTAGGGAAGCAGCTCATTGAAGATTATTCCCTGCCAATCCCACCAAACACACAGCAAAACCTTCCTGGCCGTCAATCCTGGCTTGGCCACCGTTTTCGCTTTAAGTTGTTTCATAAATGGGTCGCTTTTATTGTGATTCAGCAGCAATTCGCAGATGGAAATTAGGTCCATGAGGTTTATTTGCGTTAACCCGCGTGGCACCCATACAATCGAGCTTCTTTTTGTATCCAGCCTTATTCAAATGTTTCCAAACGGTTTTTTGTGCAATGTTTAGCTCCTGGGCAATCGAAGCAGTGCTTACATGACGGTCAGGCTCGACGATTTCCATGATTTTATTGACATTTTCGACAATTGGCCTTCCAGAGCGTGATACATCGAAATTACCGGAATCGACAAAACCAAAACTGCGCGTTATTGACTGTTACAGTATCAGCCGCCTGGCTTGCGTTGTCACCTTTATCGAAGAAAAAACTGTAAAATATGGCGTATTTTCTCTTTGCTGGTGTCCATCTTTGACGCGCGCAAAAAAAAAAAAACCACTCGTGTTGTGTGCGTTACATTTTTCGCGCGAATGGAAGGGGCCTATAGTTTTGCGCCATATCCGAAGGGCAATTTTTATTTTTCTCGTGACAACAATACTCTCGGATGTTTGTCAGACGTTCGCAAGAGGTGGGGCGGTGAAAAAACTTGTTGGTATTTTCTCGAATTCGAACATTGAACGAAGTATAAGTAGGTGCTCATCAAGGCTCAGCCTTGAGCACATTACTATTCAAGGAATAATTTATATTGTATATATAGCAGTTATCAGACCTGCCATTACATTGCATGTACGCTTCAGAGTGCTGGGCCGCATCGCAGAAACTCGTGCAAAAACTTTATGTCACTCAAATGCGAATGGTGTCAGCAGATAAAGTCAGCAATAAGCATATAAGAGGCAGTAGCAAAGTAATACCTATCTGCGAAATACTCCAAGAGAACCGCCTTGGACGGTACGGACATGTTATGCGTAGACCAGGCGACCATACAGTAAGGCAAGTGTTGGATTTGCCAGAGACGAGAAAAGGTCCGGGAAGACCACCAAAAACCTAGAGCAAAACCAGGAAGAAAGACATGCGGGAGAGGGATGTGAACGCTTGGACAACCCAGAACAGAACAGCCTGTTGGTATCGTACAAGGAGAGCCGACTATAATTAGAACTAAGGCTAGGACGAAGAAGAGTATTAAACTTCATGCGCAATGGTCCGACACACTAACCACTGCGCCACGGCAATCACAAAAAAAAATTCTTTATGTGTAATAAATGTTTGTTATCACAGTTTCTTCGGAATCGCTAGGCTTTTTGTTTTTTTTTTTTGTTTTTTAGATGGCGCTTCAATCCGGGGCCTCAACCAACAAACCTCTCCAGCCAGCACGGTTACGAGCCAGCTGTCTCCAGTTGCGCACGCCAAGTTGGTTGAGGTCCCCCTCCACTTGTTTGCGCCACCTACCGCGAGGTCGTCCTCTACTGCGCCGTCCATCCGGGGTGGATTCGAAGACTTTCTTAGCGGGGAGGTTGAGCTTCATCCGCTCTAAATGACCCAGCCTTCTTAGTCGCTGTATGTGAACTCTTCTGGCTAAGTCGATATCCTTGTACAGGCCGTATAGTTCGGCATTGTACCTTCTCCTCCACTCACCATCTATGTACACGGGACCAAAGATCGCTCGAAGAACTTTTCTCTCGAAATAACCAAGGGCATCCTCATCCGGTTTTGACAAAGCCCATGCCTCTGCGCCATACAGCAGGACTGGGATGATTAATGTCTTATAAAGAGTTACCTTAGTAGTTGTCTAAGACCTTTCCTGACATCGAACGGTTCGGTGATGTTCTTACCGACTTTGATGGAGCAGCGAGAGCTCTCCATCGTAATTCTGCACAAACGGACGAGCTTGGCAGGAATGCCAAGACTAGACATGGCTCTGTATAACTCGTCTCTATACACGCTATCATAGGCAACTTTGAAATCGATGAAGAGGTGGTGCGTATCGATTTTATATTCATGGGTTTTTTCCAAGATCTGCCGTAGTGTGAATATTTGGTCAATGGTGGACTTTCCAGGCCTGAAACCGCACTGATAAGGACCTATTAGGTTATTGACGATCGGTTTTAAGCGTTCACATAGTACGGCAATCGCTAGGCTTAGAGACTTGAAATGCATGGTGATTCCTTATAATTTCTCGATGAGAGATGAGAAGGTTTTTTTTTTTTAATTTGAAGTCATCTTTTTCATTTTCAACAGGGTCATTACACGGCTCTTAAAAATAAAAAAATATGTTTTTAATAATTGCATCCACAATCGCTTTAAGCTGTAGATCATCTTTGTGTGTTGTCCTAAAGCTGAGCAACGTTCAAAGCAAATTAAGTTTCTTAGTGCATGTGCTCGCTGTACATTTGAACTGATAGGATTATGAACTTCAGGCGGGGCGCCCCTTTCCGTTAGGGCTTTCAATTTTAAAATAATTTCAGTAAAATATTTATGAGTCGTCAAAACCTTATGGGGAAAAAAATAATAGGGATGGGCTAATTTATTGTTTTCAGTGAGCAATGATCACAGAGAACAATTCAACAAAATAATAAGTAAGACTAACAGTGATTTAATTACTCTTAAAATCACAGTTAGACTTCATTGTTCTGTTTTCTCTGGTGCACAGTATAGAAGACAATTTAAAACAAAATAAACGAAGCGCAATTGACAGCCAAACATTCAAACATAGGCACTGCAAATTTAACGAAAGAAAGGGCGAAGTGTACATGCAAGTGCATACAAAACCCAAAGAAGCGATACGTTGAGGTTTGGTATTTACCTGTCCTGAGCAATAGCAATAACAAAGTGTCCTGCGATATGGTAAATAAGTATCCTGAGCACTGAGTAACCGAGCAGCTGTATCATAGAGCAATCACAATCACAACTTTGCCCTGCGATTTGGTCTGTATCTAAGATAGAGAAGAGCAGCGGGACCGTTTGAACCATGTGGTTTTATGTAATTGAGACCTCCTATTCTGTACGCAATAGATGGTTCACTTCCAAAAGTGTGAGAACCAATTAATCTCAGCGCAGATGCAGGCAAGCGACAGCCGTTGTTTTTTTTTTAATAAGCAATACATTGCCGGTTATATCAAAAGCTTTAGAGAAAACGAGCAAAGAGTAATATTGACATGATTCATAACCAAAAAAAAACAAAAAACAAATATTTGGCGCAACAGCTCTTTAAAGTGCCAGGGCCTAGCTTCTCGCAACCACTCATGTTGTGTGCGTTATATTTTTTCACACGAATGGAAGGGACCTACAGTTTAATGCCGAATCCGAACGGCGATTTGAGAAGCTTTTTCGTGGCAACATTACTCTCGGATGTTTGCCAGACGCTCGCGAGAGGTGGGACCGTGAAAAAACTTGTTGGTATTTTCTGGGATTCGAACTTGGAACCTCATGCGTAGTGATCCGACACACTAACCACTTACGCCACGGCGCCCACACATAACCACTCGAATGATATCAGTCACAGCAATAACGCTGTTGCGTAGACTATTTTCGACTAACACTAGACTGACTGTTGTAAAGGAACTTGAATCTGTGTACATGGTTTAATAACACATTTGCATCTTATTAGCTCGTGGTTCTGCTCACGTTTAAAAAACGTATTATACTTGCAACATTCATGTGTCTATTACTCAGCTCGCGGCAATGTATGAAAACGATTAAGAATCTAAAGCCTTTGGCGATGAATAGTCTAGAATTGATTTTACTGAAATTATTTCGTTCGGCAGCTAGCTTTCACCTAGGAATATTTCTAGGCATATCTATGCTTTCAAGTAATTGTAGTCTCTATAATCTATGTATTGCCATATATGTATTTTTTTTTTATAATTTGTGCGCACTCAAGGGGCTATGAATACCCTTAACATGTTTACACCCAGTGCGGGCGTTAGAAAGGATAGATAGAGAGAGAGAATGATCTGGGGTAGTGGCTTATGCTTCAAAGAAACTCCGGGGGTGGCGTCCAGATAACTGGGGAGATTGCTGTTATTTGTTTGTCTTTGTTTCTGATTCACAGTATTTTGTTCTCGATAACCAGTGTCATAGGCAAATCATTGTCAACAGAGCCAACAAATTTTCCAGCCATATGACCAAGCTACTGCCAGTGTTATGACTTCACAGTAGTGTTCACACAATCTTTCGCAATTGATCAGACTGACTTTATATATTTCATGAGAAA
This sequence comes from Brachypalpus laphriformis, assembly GCA_945910035.1. Lineage (NCBI taxonomy): Eukaryota > Metazoa > Arthropoda > Insecta > Diptera > Syrphidae > Brachypalpus > Brachypalpus laphriformis. Next base: position 290,176,477 of record OX246754.1, read on the forward strand.
TATATAAATGCTTGCTGACATCAGGATTTTAACCCAGAACTATTAGCGTGGCAATTGACGACGTTAACACTACACCATTGCACACCATACACCATACACCATATGGTCCAGGGAATGTGCACCAAGCTGGGCTCTAAACCTCACAATGATCTTCGCAAAGCAGAGGAAACTGGCAAAGTTGAGGTTAATCAGCTCGTCCTGCCAAAGAAATTGTTTGCTTTAAAAAACCATCGTAATTCGGGCTATAGCTGGACATTCGCAGAAGAAACGTAAAGACGTTTCGTCCTTCTAAAGGCAACAGTCACCTTGACCCGAGCTTCTTGTATCAATGATTGTATGGTGCTCGGTTAAGGGACCAAAAGCAGTGACAAGACCCACTAAGATGCTTAAGTCATTTCTGTTTAATTCGAGCAAATATTTAGCCCTTTTGATATTTCGATAAGTCTTTGAAGAGGTACTAGCTTAGTAAGTGCGCATTTGTGAAACGATGTGCAAATGCTTACAGAAGAATGTAGGCCTAGGTTGATTCTGACAGGAGAATCAACTTTCGCTGAATACATGCGTGAGCAAGAGCCCTGAGTGCCACAGAGTTACATCGTTAGAACGAGATGAACTTGACGAAAGCCTTCTCCACGATTTCCCAGGTAATTATTACAGCAGAGCATGCTTTGATAGCTTTGAAGCTCCTAATCACTGAAGTGCTTGCTTGGCTTTCTTAGAAAAACAACGAAATTCCAATAAAATGGATAAATCAGGGTTTGCTCTCTGGTAGTACAATGGACCAGTTGCATCTGAGTGCTCCAGTCGAGCGTTTCCTATCCCGACAAAAAAAAAAATGCTTTTGATACTCGTAGCAACTTGACTGTTTGAACAGATGTGTAAGGTACACTTTTCCTTAAAAGAATGTGCACTGTGGTGACGACCGCAAAAACCTCTCTGCTTCAAAGACAGTATTTTTTTTTTTTTTAACAAGTTTGTGACCTCGCCCATATGGTGTATAGGCACTGCGACCACAAAAATCTATTGTGCCAGGGGCCAACTATGTTATTAGGACAGAAGTACTTCTACTCTCCTTATGAAAGCAATAATTACTGCTGCGGAGGAGTTCCTTAGGTCTGTTGGAGACATGATCTTTTTAAGGAAAAAGCTTCTCCTCTTCTGTTGTTTCTGCTGTACTTAAGGATATCACCCGCCTTCTTTTTTTGTTTGTTTTTGAAGTGTTGGACAACTCCTTTCGCTTTTCTGAGACCATAGGAGTTATTCCAGTGAGAAATGCACATGGTGCGTGCCCAACTATTTATGGTATATTTAATCAGATATTCCGCGAAACGATTAACTGTCGAAGCAGTTCAGAACTGATTTTTGATAGCCTCTTGGCTATCGGTAAGTATGTGGATAGTGGCACCTTTGATGACTGAGTGCAAGCTTATGATAGAGCAAGTTTCAGTAGCGTAAAGATCGGCCTGGAAAACACTGGGACTCTTTCCAAGTGGTTTCGAAATTTTAAAATTGGGTCCATACACTCCGGCGCCAACTTCTGTATCCATTTTTGATCTGTCGGTATACCACGCGATTCCTTTTGGATCAAGCAGCGGTCCGCCATTATGGTATGCATCACAGCTTGTGATCTCAATCTCAAACCTTCTACAGAACTAGAGTGATCTAGGCGTAAAGTTAGAAACCGTGCTGAGCATATCAAGCTCGGAGAAGTCGGTTAATAAGTCCATGAGATCCACGTAATCCCACACGTATCACCCGACTTTCGAAGACTAACTGCACTGTGAATTGTCACTTTTTTATGATTATAAGTAGCGGAGTGAGTCCGACTATAGCCTCTATGGGTGTTGTGGGACAGGTCCTGTGATTCCGGTGGCAAGCTAATCTTTGAAGTTTGTTGCTGGTCGTGACTTCCTTAGTTTTTGTCCACCAGACAATTTACGAGTGTGTAAGGATGAATCTAACCACCATGATGTACATACATATAACCAGAATGTTACATTTGGGGACAGACCCCAGGTTTTGACATACATGCGGCGACAGGCCCACATGGCAGTGGTCGCCTTGGCAATTCTACGTTTAATATTGAAGTTCCAGTTAAGTTTTTTGTCTACGACAATTCCTAAATATTTTAACTCATTGGAAAAACCAATACTTGCACCATTTAAAGTCACTGAACCAATGTTTAGCGTTCTTCTTCTTGTGAACGGTACAACGACTGCCTTGCTGCGTTTAATTGGTAGGCACATCAGTCCGAGACTACAAGGAGTGCATCTTGCTTGAGTTGACACACATTGTCTTCATGTTTGCCCTTGATTATGATCACAAGATGTTCTGCATAGCCTATAGCTCTGAAGTCTAAACTATTCATTAAGTCATCCACCACGAGAGCCCATAAGAGTGGCGAGAGGACGCCGCCATGGGGCAGCCTTGCGGAGACTGTCACAGACACATCCCCTGACCTAGATATTATTATGCGGCTTTAGAACACAGTCATAACCCATGTGGTAGTAGGTTGATCGATTCCCCTGCATCTCATGGCAGCAGTGATTGAGTCATAGCCATGTAAAATACAGTAGTTAATCTACCGAAGACAAAAGATTATTTGATTCGATCATCCCGCCTCCAAATAGGCCGTTATTAAGGGAACCGTGAAAAATGTAATTCTTTTAACGCATTAGAAGTAAAATCATCACAAAATATTATTCGCAAATTTTCGTTTATATTGGCGTCAAGACTGTATTGAACATACGCCTCTTTTTTTTACACGGTATGAAAAAAACATCTTCACCAAATTACATATGAACATGTTTCTTCATGTTCACCCCAATTTCTTACAATCTTATCAGATGTCAATGATTGCAAAAATTCTGTCCTAGACAATCCGTCAATCTGTTATTCACATTGTCCACATTTTCCATGAATTATTCGTATAGGCAGATGTAACTGATATACTAGCATATCAGTTAGTATACTTGTTCACTATCAGTCTAGAGCTCTTCAGGCTTCTCTGGTAGACATCAGTACGACGCAGTGCTTCTTCTGATGAATAAGTTCCAAAAATAGATTTAAACTTCAACTTTATGAAATATGTCACAAAAATACTAAACAGGAAATTATTCTTATCTTAAAGTATTGTTTTTGTTAAGAAAAAAAAAATAAAAACAAAAAAACTTCTGAACTACTACTGAACAGGAAGCGATTCCACTTCGCACGAACGTCTGACAAATATGGCAGAGTATAATTGTCATTAGCAGCTTCTCGATTTTACCCTTTCGATTCGACATAAAAGTATAGGTCCTTTCATAAAAGACACTGTGTAGTGGTAATGTATTCGGTTACTGAGTGATAGGTCGTCCGTTCAAGTACCAATCATAACCATTCAATGTTTCTAGTAAGAAGAATTTAACAATGCAGCCACACAAGGCATTTAGTAATCAAACGAGTACTCGTACAAAAATACTGTGAATCACAACCGAATGCATAAAAATTACACTCAATTCCAATAGTTCGGACGCCACCCATGAGGTATGCAATGAAACAAAGTACATACTACCAGAGTTTCAAAACCACTACACCTGAAAGTATAACTCTTTCATATCTCTTCACTGCATTTTCAACTCTTAGGCGTCAGTTAATATTTATAAAAAAAAAAAAAAAAAACACGAAAGGGTGGGAGAAGAATAAGACAAATAGAATGTCGAAAAGACCAAGTTGAAATCCTGTAATCCCAGGCTATGCATAAATCTTATATATTAATACGTAAACACGAAACTTATCGTACGTTTTTTTAGTATGTATTATATAAGGAGGGGGATGAAACTTATATCGTTCGAAAGGTGCTGTGCCATAGATGTGCAGAAAAAAAAAATCGTGTGCGGATGTTACCGTTAAGTCAGGCAAAATAAAGTGAACGTACACACATGGCTTCCCCATACAAAACGTTTTAACCAATTAATTGAAAGCATTTTGATCACGTTCATGGCTGTGTGAGCTGAGATCCCTTTGCCTTCCATGCACAGGAGAATATTACAAAAAAAATGTATGTAAACAAATACATAGCGTTGTTTCGCTCGCTGTTTGTTTATTTCTCCTCGGTCGAATTTCGACCACACGCGATACTAGTTGAAATAAATATTCATATGTGCTGAGGACTAATATTTTGCATCTTGCAGAATTGTTCATTTAGTCCAGAAGTCTCCCGAGAGTCCCTTACTGTGGAAAATTATGTACGTTAACCACGTAAGGGTTTTAAAGGTGCTGCCTGGTAAAAACGAAGCCAATCTTCATTAGAGTAAATCATGACACATCCTCACAATCCAAATATAATTGGTACGAGACAAACGTTCAAAGATAATCTCTTGTAACCCACCAATGCAACTTCCTATTTCGGCGAGGTTATGATCCGAAAACAAGGGATCATAACCCTCCCACTTCACCGCATTTCTACTGATCCGCCTGTGGGGTTCGCCACCAACGCAGCACTATCGCAAATAAATATAGATTGTTCTATGAAGCCTTAACAAAAATCCCAGTGATGGATCCAAAGGAATAGGTACTCGTATAAGAATGAATTAGGGGTCAGACGGAAAAAGCAAATAGTGAGGTGACGATGCGCTTTAGTTTTTACTTTTCAAATTCTAGTTTTCCGGAAATACTGACGACGGCAAGTGGTACTACATTGGTGGAAACATTGATAAAGAAGAGCTAAACATGTCAATATCACTGCGCCATTCAAGCTAAAGAATTTGGGCGAAATCGACTGACACGACACCAATCAGCCTAAACGCTTGACGCTGAACAAGCGTCATCGGGGCTCGTGCCCAGACAAGCGAGTTGCACTCAAGTCTTGGACGAACACAAGCTTTATAGATTGTAGCCACGTGTGTGGGAGTGAAAAAAAAAAAACTTTTTGGGTTTCTGAGGAATCCAAGGGCTAATATGCACATCATGCATTGACAAGTCATCGGATTCTTCAATGTCAGCTTCATTCATGTTTAGTTTCGCCTCGTTCGTATCCTGTTTAAGAAGCAAGAGACGGCACTGCGTTTTTGACTTGAACTCAGCTCGGTTGTTGGTTTTGATGATAACATCAATGTCGGAATTGAGTTCTTTTGGCATTCACTATCCGCGAAGGAATGAATTGGTACCAGAGAAAAGTACAGTCACATAAATCAAAAATAATGCTGGAAATAGGACAGAACCCTGAGGAACACCAGCATTAGCTATGAATAGGATAAAAGTACGTCCATCTAATACAGCTGATGTTGATCGATTAATTAAAAAAATCGAAAGCCATTTGGCAACGACACCATAGTCCTCAAGCTTGTTTAATAGGGCACTATGTTCTACTTTATCAAAAGCCTTGTCAAGGGCACTTGTTCCAATTTTCCGACAAGTAGGTCATAAGATCTCATGTGGAGTCAGGTTGGAATGCTCATGTTGATGTTGTTGCTAACCAGTATTATGATGAGGCTGTTAGGGCTGGATGTAAGGGGAGAAAGGGCTTAAGATGCACATGTTGATATTGCCGCTAACCAGTATTATGATAAGCGACTGTTAAGTCAATTGTGGCTGGATGCTTGTGTACATAGCTACAGCTTATGCTGATGATGCCAGTAGCAAGTATCCGACCACATCAACACCCTGTGGATTATCATCGAACAGTGCGTTGAATATAGATCGTCACTTCACCTGCTGTTCATCGATTTTGAGAAGGCGTTCGATAGTATCAACAAGGAGTTTATTTGGCGTGCTCTACGCAGAAGAGGTATTCCCGATAAACTAATTGATATTATCAAAGCTACATATGAAGGGTCCAAGTGTCACGTTTTGCACAGAGGAAGGTTGTCTGAGGAATTTGAGATCCAATGTGGGGTAAGCAAAGGCTGTATTCTTTCATCAATACTAACGGGTGGGCCATCTAGTGATTTCTTTTTAAATCATAGGTTATTTTGACACTGACAGCTGTTTCCCGCTCGAAATCTTGTCAAAAAGTCAGTATTATACCTCCGCGGAACGAAATGAGTCGCTTTACGCTTGAACAACATTGGGAAATATTGAAAACTTATTTCCAAAGTGAGTGCTGTGTAGCCCAAACAGTGCGTTTTTTGAAAAGAAGTTTTGGCCGAAATGAAGCACCCACCGCGCCTGCTGTACGCAAGTTTGTACAAAAAGTTCGTGAGACTGGTATGCTAGTGGACAACACTCATGGTTCCCCGTCGACGTACGGTGCGCACAGACGAGAATGTGGCTGCTGCAGCCGAGAGTGTGAGACTCAATTCACGAACATCAACTCGTCATCAATCTCAACAGCTCAACATTTCACGCACTCGCCTGAGGAGAATTCTGCACAAAGATCTGGGATTATTCGCTTACAAGGTCCAATTGATTCAGCAATTGAAAGCGCACGACCATCCGCTTCGTTATCGCTTCGCAGTTTGGGCCTTAGAGCAGCTTGAATTGGATAACGATTTTGGGCGAAAAATCATCTTTTCTGACGAGGCATATTTTCATCTCGGCGGCTACGTTAACAAACAAAATTGCTGCATCTGGGGTTTGGAAAACCCACACGTTATTGTCGAGAAGCCAATGCACCCACAGAGAGTGACAGTTTGGTGCGGATTGTGGAATGGTGGCATCATTGGACCATTTTTCTTCGAAAATGAGGCTGTGAACAACGTTTCGGTCAACGGTGGGCGTTACAGAGCCATGTTAACGACTTTTTTTTTTTACTGAAATTGAAGACATGAATTTGGACGACCTCTGGTTCATACAGGATGGCGCGCCATGCCACACAGCCCATGCCACAATCGGTCTTTTGCACACCAAATTCCCAAATCGTGTTATCAGCCGTCTTGGCGATGTCAATTGGTCGCCTCGGAGCTGCAATTTGACCCCTTTGGACTTTTTTTTGTGGGGAACCGTGAAGGACCGATGTTATGCCAACAATTCGGAAACGATTCAAGCACTTAAGGCCAATATCATCCAAGCAATCCGTGAGCTACAGCCCGAAACCATCAACAAGGTCTTGGAAAATTGGAGTGATAGAATGCGCTACTGCGAGGCCAGCCGAGGCAGCCACTTGAACGACGTTGTGTTCCATAATTAATGGGAATGTTTGCTCTAACTAATAAAGCGATAATACATGGAAAAAATTTCATTTTGTTCATTATATTGCATTTTTAAAAAGAAACTTGTAGTTGGCACACCCTGTATTTATTCCTATTGGTGATTAGCGATGTGCTTCATGCAACTTTGTCGACGGGAAACAGAGGAATTCGATTGACTCTTACATCTCAGTCTCCACCAAATGACAGCAGATGTGGAGAGGGAGGCGGGCGTCGTCGGGCTGAAAATTAATACGGCAAAACTAAAATTATCAGCCTTGGAACAAACTCATCGGCTTAAATATGCATTGCTGGACAACCGGTAGAGAGAGTAGAGGGTTTCCAGTATCTTGGGAGTATTTTCTCGACCGATAGTGGAACCGAACTGGATATAACCAACAGGATATGGCGAAGCAATGCAATCAGTTTGAACACCAAGATAGACTGTTGCGCTCCAACGTTGAATCCGTGCTGTTATATGGAGAGTGACCAGTACTATCATCAGAAAGCTGCAAACGTTCGTTAATAGGTGCCTAGGCAATATCTTAAGGATTTTCTGGCCCAATCGTATCTCTAACAAACACCTTTACGAGAGAACGTATCAGGAACCAATAGGCACAACTATCCAACGACGGAAGTTGTAGTGGATTGGGCACACGATCCGAAAAGGTGACAGTTTCACAGCTGGCCATACTATGCAATGGAACCCTTTAACCCAGGATGGCAGAATAACTGGCGGTCCGAGGAGAACATGGCGCAGAACAGTCGAGAACGGCGCATAGCAGTTGGGGAAAGCTAAGACACATTGCCAGAAACCGTACTCAATAGCGCGTAGATGTAGCAGAAGCCCTAGGACCCACAAAGGGATACAGAACATGAAACAAACAGATTTCTATTTTCTATGAACTCACCTTAAAATTCAGGAAATTTTGTCAAACCACTTTCCTCATAAGCATTTTATCCTTTACAACTCGTTAAAGTAAAATCGCTTTTTACAAATATATTGACCGACCCACCAAACCCATTTAGCTTCACTAATTGAGAGTATCAAACCCTAGATTTCGAACTGATAACCCTCTTACAACTCCGCCAATTACAAAAAATTACAAACTCAATTCCAATCTCCCTCCTATCTTTAATTCAAAATTACTGTTATTTCGCAAGAGGACAGAAAAAAAAACATAAATTTGCATATAATTTGTTCAGTTTTATAGCCTACCTGTGCCTGTATTAGTGGGCTAAACCCTCGTTTTAATTTTTAATTAATTCTCCCACCCCGTATATGCGTGTGTCCATCTACAATAAACATCATATAATGGTATCGTCAATTAAATCGTGTCCATAATTAAAATCTAATTGGGATCAGAATAGGACGTTCAAATTAGTCCACTGGAAATTAATTAAATCTATTTTTGTTAAAAAAAAGAAAAGGGAACAACGCAAACAAACAAACCCTGGTTCACTGTCAATAAAGTCGATATTGTATTGTTCAATAAAAAACAGAAAATATAGATTATTTCACGGATCCACTTTAGGGGTAGTTTTTCCTTCTTTTACGATTCCATTTGGTAGTCAATATTACAACAATATTAGAATATCAATCAAAATCACTAGGCTTTTGTTCCATTATTATACGGGATATCCCTAGATTTTAGTGGATTTCATACACACCCATCCTTATTTATATATACACACATACTCACAATAGCTAGGCGCAATAGGACCCAAAAATTGAATCACTAGTGCATAAAGTTCAACCAATAAACCATCGAAATAGCTCACATACGCCTCGAGTGGTGCTGCAAAGGACGCTATGCTGTGAATGTGTGACAAAGAATTCTAAAAAGCCAGACGCACAAGGACGAAGCTATTGATATCCGTAGATAGATACGAGTAGAATGTGAATGCGAATAGACTAAAATATGAATTTAATAATAAAAAAAGAAGAAAATATAAGACTCCTGGTGATGGTATTTTCGCAAGGATATCTCATACTCGTATCTCGATAAAAAACACAACCTTTTGAAAGGAATTTTCATTTCGCAGCCTTTTTCTTCTTTTCTCGTTTTTATTTATTCGATTCTTGTTTTTTTTTTTTTTTTTTTTTAAGTAAGTATCCTAAGGACACAACGCAAATATACGAGTGAATATATTCCTTTTTAATATGAGAGTTGTATATTGAGAGAGGGTGGGCGGGATATGTTCTCGTCATCGTCGTCGGGTCAGAATGAGGATTTACGATGAAAGCCACATCCTTGGTTAACTTTATTATTTTTATGAGATATCAAGTAAATCGTCCTCTTACGACCAGCAACCGCCTTTACATCTGCATGGAGACAGACATCGGCTTTTGATTTCTTTTTTTTTTTTTTTTGTCTGTTTGTTAAAACGTGACGGAAATGTTGAAATAACATAACCTCAATGTTTGATGATTGCATTCAGCCGCCTCGCAAAGGACTTGAGGACTTATAAGGATGATGATTGTGCTCTAGTGATGCGGAAAATCAATTTAATAAATGAAATGAATATGTAGAAGATATAGTCGTGACGTACTTTATACGCTTTGATACGCAAGAGAGATACACATATTAAAGAACTATTAAAAGATGTTCATCCTTGTGGACAGTGTCATTTGCGGATTTATGGCTCTCTCATACATATGCATTACGGTTGGGTTTATTAATAAAATTAGGTATTCTCTGGAATGATTTATGAACATGTGTACATTAGGAGATTGGACGGTATTGTCTATCTGTTATGCAAGCAAAGTCTTTTTGGCCGATGTAATTATAAGCAGCCTCATTGGCATTGGTATTTTAGGATACCCCCCGAACTGGAAAAAACCAAAACTTGCAGAGCAGAGATACAAATTCTCGGGCAGAAATCAGCGAGGAATGAGGATATTTTATTCTAGACCTTTAAGCAGTTGATTAAAATATCCTTGATAGGTTTATGGAAATGTTTCTATTTTCATGATGATATGTATTTTCAGATGAAATGTCAATGACTGGTAGCATTATTATGGACCGCATTGTCATGCAAATGCGCCCATTTACTTAAAGTAAGTCAACTTACTTACTTATTGAGGTTACGCTACAGTTTAGCGTGAACCTGGACCTCAACCAACGAACCTCTCCATTTAACTCGGTCTTTAGCTAATTGCCTCCAGTTGGATGGGTCCGCTTGTACTTGTGCGCGCCACCTACAGCGAGAAGGTCCTCTACCGCGTCGTCCCTCTGGATTCGATTCGAATACTCTGCGGGTCGGAGCGTTGGTGTCCATTCGCTCCACACGTCCTAGCTATCTCAGACATCCAGTACGCATTTTGTTTTAACTGGGATTCTATCGCTGTACATCGATAATCAGGCAGCGAACTGGCTCTACAGGGCTCCTCCGGTATAAACATAAAATAAACATCACCGACATCGAGGCGCCAACATCTTATGTTAAGCGCCTTATCGACGGCGAGTGAGGCTAATCATCGATGACAGCATCTAAGCCAGCGTAATACCGCTAAGCTACTTTGGCCAAGACTGAGCAAAACCAGGTCCATCGGACTCCTGAAACACAAGAGAAGAACCCTCTTCAAAATAACAAGCGTCCTCACCGGACATTGTGCTATAGGAAGACACGCCCAGAGATTAGGCATAGGTTAGGTTAGGTTAGGATCAGCCCTCGATAATGATGTACTTAGACCAAAAAGTAGGTCCATTGTACTGCCGATGTGTAAGGCGGGTGGATCACCCTCTTACTCTTGGAACCATTTGCTTCGTTGAATGAAGTCGAGAATTTTAGCCGTGCAGGCGTTGCCGAGATCATTAAGATAATTGTAGAAGTATTCACCCAGAGTGGCCTTCCTGATGTTGGCGAGCGCAGGACAGGCGCACAGGAGATGACCGATGGTCTCTTCTTCCTCTTCATCTCTGCAGCTTCTGCAGAAGTCGTTGTGAGGGATACCTAATCTCTGGGCATGAGAGAGATTAGGCATTCTCTACAGTGATATCTGCAGAAGCTGTGAAACGAGGAGGAAGAAGAGACCATCGGTCACATTTTATGCACTTGCCAACATCAAGAAGGCTATCACGGTTGAATATTTTTTGCGCGATCTAATTGCTCTCGGCAATCTGCACTGCTAAAATGAGCTCCATCATGCAGAGAAGTATTATAAATTGTTCCAAGAGTAAGAGATATAGAGTCTCCTAAGTTTTTCGGGATTAAATTGCCTTCTCAGCCCAAAGCAAAAGTTATTCTTTCGAAAATAATAGCAGAGCCAAGGTAAACAAAGTCTCTTACTACCTCGATGCTGTAGCTGCCCACTATGACGTTCTATCTGATTCGTCAATTTTGGGTGTCTCTTCTTATTACCGGTATGTCCTCGGTTATGTCCTCGTTCATCGTTTAACCCATTTTGACTTCAAAACCTTCAAACGCACCGGTGACATGCCCTCGTTTTTTTCGAATTATGTCAATATCGTCGGCGTACGCAAGTCGTACAGACTTTTGATAGATTGTGCCTCTGGTGTTGGTTGTGAGTTTTACAGATCCGTTCAAATATGATGTTAAAAAAATTCATATGATAGTGCGTGTCCTTGTCTAAATCTATTTTTGACATCAAAAGTCTTGGTGAGGTCGTCACCGGCCTTGATGAGAAGCCTTGGTTGGTTGGTTTGGAATGACCCTCGATGATGATATATTCAGCATTGTTTATTGTAGGAACAAGTACCAATGGTCCAATATGGCTGCCTTGAGAGACCCCAAAGGTTGCTATAATAGGTCCAGTGCTGAAGATCTAAGACGTACTTTATGTTGATGGTTTATTAGGTACGATTTCTTTTTCTTCTTCTTCCTTTACTAGGTACGATTTGATCCATGCAATAAACCACTTCTTATAGAATTCATAGATGTCTAAGTTATTCATTCTTCATACTTCATCAGTTGAGATTCTAACCTTTGTGTCCTGCGATATGTCGTCTTCTAGTTTCTAATACTGGGCATCTGCATTCATTGCAGCTATAGTCAGGTAGGGCCCACCACTTCCTCGTTTCTAAAAGTTACTCCACGTTACCTCACCAATCTACTCAGTAAATAGGCATGTAGATGGGTGCCCTGAGATATTACCTATAGTCACAGCTCACGTAGAACAACATTTAGCTCCATTGTGTCCATTTTCATTACCCTGAAGAAGTTACTCCCAAGAACCCTCATTCTTCTGTCGGACAACAGTAGGGAACGTAGAGATAAGATACAATTTACTCCTTGTCCTTGCAGCTTCTGCAGTAATTGTTGTGTAGTACAGCGAGACGATTCGTATAAATATCAATGGTGCAGGACCCAGTAATGATGCCAGAGACAAACTGTACATTACTTCTTGTCATAGATAGGCCATAAATTCTAGATGATAATACACATCTGTACAGCTGAATTCGGTGCCTACTAGCTCATTGTTAATATACTTTTTTATAAAGAGCTTATATGAATCCTCGTGGGCGCCGTGGCGTAAGTGGTTATTGTGTTGGATCACTGCGCGTGAGGGTCCAAGTTCGAATCCCAGAAAACACCAAAAGTTTTTTGACGGTCCCACCTCCCGCGAACGTCTGACAAACGTCCGAGAGTATTGTTGTCTCGAAAAAGCTTCTCAAAACAAATTGCCCTTCGGATACGGCACTATACTGTAGGTCCCTTCCATTCGTGTGAAAAATATAACGCACACAACACGAGTGGTTGCGAGAAGCTAGGCGCTGGCACTTAAAGAGCTGTTGCGCCAAACATATATATTTTTTTTTATATAATGAATCCTCAAAAAGGAAAAATCCTGCGAAAAATGCAACGCTGACTCCTTCCTTTACCTGCGATATCTTTATATCCCTATGCCCAACAGCGCTTGCAGATCCTTACAAGCCTTGATCTAATTACTGTAGAATCGATACCCCTAACGGCTTCCTGGCTACCAATAAACATTTTGACGATATTGTCTCAAACGCTGCAGTCTTTGCTAAATCTAAAGGAACAGCTCCTGTACCGACATCCATCCTGAAACTGTCAGTGTAGGAGGCCAGTTCCTTTTTATTTGTGACTTGTTTATTCTTTTCGTAATTGAATAGCATCTTATCCGCTGTGACACTGCGGTCTCTCGAAGAGACCTATTCTGCCACCCCCTTGAATTCTAGAACATATTCCCTCCGAAGGATGTCAGCAAGTTTAAAAGCTTCTCTGGGTGTATTCCAGCGAGGGATGTTGGGGGCACAAGTTCACTGCCAAAAGTCTACATTTTCAGTTGAATAAGAGAGGGGCATTCTGTGGCTACATAGTCATCCCCAGGCAGAGACTACAGATAGGGTTCGATGACAGTTTGATTTTATGGAGGTGTTTCTTAAAGAGGCAATGGCCAGTGACGACACCGGTTAATATTCTTCTGCACAGATTCGCAAGAAACTTAGATTTCTTAAGTTACAGGACAAAGCTACTTGCAACATTTTTGGCTTGGATCGAGTTGACTTAATTCGGCTATGTGTACTGAAGAGTTCTTTGAACAAACTCTTGCTCACGCCTTAGAAGAGTTCAGGGCCGGTGAAGGGAGATGATGTGCCGCGTTGGTCAGCAAATAAGTAATTTCATTACCTTGAGGACATGCAGTGAATGTCCTGTCAAATGCCAGCATTGGGTCATCTAATCAGTTTCTGGTTACCTATGTGTAGCCCCCAAAATGACACCAGATTTAACTGCCTCTAGTTGCACTATTGATCCAACGGAATGAGACTTAGCATGGCCTTCATTGGCGTCCCGTGGGTATTTTTTCTATTGATCCTTTGCATCTAAATCTTCGCCTCAAAATCGTATATGCGTGATTTCTCATTTACAATATAAACGTTGGCTTTAAGTACTCGGTTGACTGTGTGCTTCAATTGAAAGCTATGTTCATCCCTGTTTCGGAATCGATGATGATGAACCAATCGTGCTATATGTAGTTAGGAAAACAAGCATCATGTACATTTTCACACTTTGCATTTATAAGAAGCGTTTTGGGGGTAGATCTCTGTCTCACGTTCTGAGAATCTGGACATTCCGAATCAAGAAAGATTGCAAGCAAGTAATAACACGTAGCTTCACTTTAGAAAGTTATACATAAAAGAGAAAGGTATAGGTTGAGGAGGAGAAAAAGTTTCCCTACACCTCATGTTATTTAATTCTCAATCCCAGAATCAAATTGTTGTTACCATTTTTGTTATCGAACCCTTCGAAGCGCCAAGCTGTAAACGTAAATTTTAAGTTCTTTTTGTATAAATCTTAAAGTCCCTTCAATGTTTCTGTCGATTTAATTGCTTGTATTAATACCAAATGTACACACCTTTCACACGTGTTCTCTACACAAGCTATTGCTCAGCACTTTCAAATGAAAGGTCCCCAACATAGTATCCAAGCAGAACCTCTAGAACTCTCTTTATGACAATCATATCCCGTTTTATAGCCAATTGCCACTTCACACCTTCACGCTCGTAAATGGCGAAAACAATTCAATCTATTTCAAGATTTTCCACGCGCTTTCGACCAACACCACCCGTCCAATCGACCCGTACCCAATAATCATTCGATTTTATTTCTTTTCATTTCCGCACGATTTTAATGTTCCTTTCTTCATTTTCTATTTCTTTTCAAAAGCAGGAAGTGCTTCCATGCAGCATACTACTACCTGGATGACCCGCCACATCACCCACCAGTACCCCAGGTGGACTGGGAGGTGCCCGTTGAGATTGGCGGCGAGATACGTGCCGCTGTGCCCGTCAATGAGTTCAGCAAGCATGTAGCCTCTCTACACGCAGACGGTGACATCGGCTTTAGTCGGGAATACGAAGCCATTCAAAATGAGTGCATATCCGATGACCTACCCTGCGAACACTCTCAACATCCGGAGAACAAACGCAAAAATCGTTATCTCAACATTACTGCATGTAAGTAACCGACTGATTGTAAACCAGGGGGGGCTTACTAATCGATTCTCCTACTTTCAGATGACCACAGCCGGGTGCACCTTCACCCGACACCGGGCCAGAAGAAGAACCTCGATTACATTAATGCCAATTTCATTGACGGCTACCAGAAGACTCGTGCATTTATCGGCACCCAGGGTCCATTGCCGGACACATTTGATTGCTTTTGGCGAATGATTTGGGAGCAACGAGTGGCGATTATTGTGATGATAACAAACCTAGTGGAACGTGGTCGACGAAAGTGCGACATGTACTGGCCAAAGGACGGCATCGAGACATACGGTGTCATTCAAGTGAAACTGATTGAGGAGGAAGTAATGTCCACGTATACGGTGCGAACGTTACAGATTAAGCACCTCAAGGTGGGTTATGGCATTGCATGCTGATTCTAGTAATAGGTCTGGTTTTTTTTGTATCTTATATACGCTTATGAAGATATATTCGTGTTAAATGCAATAACAGCGTACACTTATTGCGGATTAAGGTTTCCTGTGATAAAAAATGGATTGCGGCCATATCGACTTTTTCCTGCGTTATCAATAACTTGCAGGGAAGTATCGTCGACAAGAGGACCCAACAAATGATTGAAAACGAAAACCCGAATATGTAAAATAATTTCTTTGCATTTCAGCTGATTGCATACTCTTCCTATGTTTTCCATTCTCTTGACGATATAAGATAGCGGGGACGGACTTGTTTTTTTTATAGATTTTCTAAGCTTATATAGGAATCTAAAAAAAAACACCGAATAGAACTTAACTAGGAACCATGCAAGAATAAAAAGCTGAAGGAATTGTACAGAACATCAACAATCACGCCCTGGGCACCTGCATGTAAGGCCGCTCAAGTACTGTTTAATTCGCTTTCAATTTATTGAGGGTGGGGTATACATTCTACTCGCACACATTTGAATAACATTCCCCTCTGTGTGCATAACATTCTAGCAAACCCGCGCTCGTGTTGCTTCGTAAAGTTCTTAGATAGATTTTATTGATTATAATCTTCTTCCTATTTCGGCCGAAAACAAGGGATCATAACCCTCCCACTTCACCGCATTTCTACTGATCCGCCTGTGGTGTTCGCCTATTTGAACTCAGAAGATATGGGTAGGCCTCCCGGTTTTGCATCACTCGGTTACTGAGGCCAATGAAATGCTGATGTCTTCGCATTTGTGTGATCCAAGTGTTTATAGGCCTGCCTCTCCTGCCTCGCAATGTCTTTGGAATGTTCATTGATATTGCATTTTTAACAGGGTTCACGTGGCAATACTAGCTGAGCCGGTCGCGCTCTATTTTTCGTAAGTCAAAGAAACCTTTGACGTGAAGGCTTCCACGGATCTTCGAACTTCTTATTCGATCAAGCTTTGTCATTCATGCTCTCATGCAAAGCATCTTCATCTCAGCTGCCGTTAATTTACTCTCATAATTTTTGTGCGTTGTCCAACATTGTGAAACGTATGTGAGCGCTGGACGCACAACTGCGGTGTAGCGCAGAAGATTGATATTGTTTGATTTTTGGGTTTGATTGCCACTTTTCTCGCCACTTCATCCACCCTACACTTACGCGATGATTGATGTCGTCATCACAGGTTGCTTTGCTATTGATCATAGATTCTAGATATTTGAACTTTTCGCACTTGGAAAGCACTATTCCATTCAAATAAATGTCTGGAATAGGCCTGAGTGGATCAGAGAACAGGCAGCACAAGTACTCTGTTGTTTTTTTAACTAATGCGATACCCATTTCCCTCCAAAACGTCCACCCACACATCAAGTGCTCGTTTCAGGGATGTAGGATCCTCACTTATAATGGCTCCATCGTCAGCAAAGAACAACTGATGTACCTTGGTGTCCGTCTCTTTACCTTCATGCAGAAGGACTGTAATAAAGAGCAAAGGACTTAAATCGCTTCTCTGGTGCAGCCCGACTTTGATTGGGAACTCTTCGGTTACTCCAGCGGGGCATCTTACTCTTGTCTTTGCTCCTTCGTACATGTCCATGATCATCTGTACATAGGTTTCTGGGATCCCTCGATGTCTTAGCGACACCCATATCAGATCTCGTGGTTGTCTGTCGAATGCCTTTTCAAAGTCAACCAATACAATATGCAAATCCTTTAAGGAATGACGATATTTTTCCATTATGATCCTTATACTTTGGATTGCATCTGTGGTTGATTTAACCGCGACAAACCCGCACTGATCATCAGAGAGCCGTATTATTTTTCGCAGTCGGCCACCTAATACCCGCTCAACGATCTTCATGGTGTGTGACATCAGCTTGATTAAACGGTAGTTATCACAATTTCGTGTGTCACCCTTCCCTTTGTACACAGGGAAAAGGGAGCTTTCCCTCCATTGATTGGGCATTGGATCACCTCTCATAAATTTGGAGATGAGAATTCTGAGCCATCTGAACCCGATGTCTCCCATCTTTTTCCAGAACTCAGACGACATCTCGTCTGGCCCAATTGCTCTTAGTTTTTTTTTTTTTTTTTTGGTATCTGACCGTCTCACTAACTTCTTCGACTGTAATGTCGGGTATTTCCTCACAGTTAGAGTTGGCTCTTGGAAAGTATTGCCTTGGTAAAGTTCCACCTTGGACGTGGGGTAAATTTGACCAAGGGGATTTCAATGCATATTTTTGAAAATACTGAATGACTGTGCGGGAATTTCGGAGGGACTCGTTTCAACGAAGACAAAGCGATATTACTACTGACCCTGGGAACAAAGCAAACGTTCTAGTTGAGAATGTGGTTCGCATCAGCCCACTCACTAAGATGAAGCACTGTTTTTAGATTGTTTCCGCATACTTCAAGTTTGTATGTGGTCGTTCAGATCTCTAGTGTAAATTGCTGGTTGAGGGTGGTAGGTTGAAGTGAGTATTAGTCGTATTGATGTCGGTCGTAGGGTATACTTCCTGTTGTTTAGTCAAAAAAATGACTCAGTGGACATATGTTGCTAGTCCATGGTGTTTGATATAGTTGATTCCAATTTTATTTGTAACCCACAATCATGCACCTTATCGAAAGTAGGTCTTGGGATTCGTTGTGTATCTCTACTACAATGCTATTCCGTCAGCTTTGTGTTCAAGCAGTATCTTTGGTAGCCGAAAACATTTAGGCCAACTGATGCTTTCAATATTTAGCTAGCAGATGCGGATTTAAGGTTGGATACCTCTATTCATATGGCGCTGATAAGTGCCGATCGTAGTGATTTTTAAGTAATCTTGCTGGTGGTATGCTCTCTTCTCTTTTTTGTCAATTATTATTTAGCTATTTATTTAGAGGCTAGCCAATAGTTATTGCAGGTTTGATTTCTCTTGCTGTGGTAGCTCATTTAGTGGGATACACCCGGTTGAGGCAAACTATAATTAAAACAATTGCACTAATAAACTTTTTCTTTTCAGCTCAAGAAGAAGAAACAATCGAACACGGAGAAAATCGTCTATCAGTACCATTACACAAATTGGCCGGATCACGGTACACCCGACCATCCACTGCCAGTATTAAATTTCGTTAAGAAATCCTCAGCTGCCAATCCACCAGATGCGGGTCCAATTGTTGTCCATTGCAGGTATTTCCCCCCAGCAAATATCACCAGAGAATCACCTTCTAACTGTTTTTCTATTCGAATAGCGCTGGAGTTGGCCGCACTGGAACATACATCGTTTTAGATGCCATGCTCAAGCAAATCCAACAGAAGGGAGTCGTTAATGTTTTCGGTTTCCTACGACACATTCGTGTGCAGCGAAATTTCCTCGTCCAAACCGAGGAGCAGTATATTTTCCTGCACGACGCCCTGGTCGAGGCAATCGCCAGCGGAGAGACAAATCTCCGGGCCGATCAAATCGAAGAGCTGAAAAATCTCACCAGCTACTTGGAGAATCAGTACAAGAACATCATACAGTTCCAAACGAAGGACATTCACATCGCATCGGCAAT
Source organism: Brachypalpus laphriformis (assembly GCA_945910035.1). Classification (NCBI taxonomy): domain Eukaryota; kingdom Metazoa; phylum Arthropoda; class Insecta; order Diptera; family Syrphidae; genus Brachypalpus; species Brachypalpus laphriformis. Next base: position 290,195,510 of record OX246754.1, read on the forward strand.
GAAGCAAGTGAACTCAATCAAGAATCGTGGTGCCATATTCCCGATTGAAGGCAGTCGGGTGCATTTAACGCCGAAACCCGGCGAGGAGGGTAGTGACTACATTAACGCCTCTTGGTTGCATGGTTTCAGGCGACTGAGAGACTTTATTGTCACCCAGCATCCAATGTCACACACCGTTAAAGACTTCTGGCAAATGGTGTGGGATCACAATGCGCAAACAATTGTGCTGCTATCGTCATTGGATGAGATTGTAAGTTGTCATAGGGATGGTGGCTGTGGTGGTTGTTCTGTAATACGTGACAATGTTTCCTTGTTTTTCTTTTTTTTTTAGAATTTTGCACAATTTTGGCCAGATGATACGACGCCCATCGAAAGCGATTATTATCGCGTGAAATTCTTAAGCAAGACCAACAAGAGCGACTACGTGAGTCGAGACTTTGTTATACAATCGATACAGGACGACTATGAGCTGAGCGTGAAAATGCTGCATTGTCCCAGTTGGCCAGAGATGACCAATCCGAATAGTATTTATGATTTCATTGTGGACGTGCACGAGAGATGTAGTGACTACAGAAATGGACCAATTGTTGTCGTGGATAGGTGAGTCATGAATTTGATTTTATTTTCTATGCCATAAAACAGATATATAATTTTGTTTAAATTGAAAATGAGAATGTTCGTGCCTTTGGGTGTATTATTTTTCAATTTGAGTAAGCAAACATGTTTCAAGTGAATTGGAGTATAATGCGGACATGATATATGTATTGGAAAGCTCTCAGAGCGGTGTTGGTAAAGAGGACAGAACTGTTGGGAAAGCATGGTGTTATGCGTTTTAATGAACAACATTCCAGTCTCCGCATGGAGGTGGGCCTCATGAGCCATCAACTGGCAACCGGTGATAACTCACATGATAACTAGCAGTGGGTCTTTGTCTTCTACCCAGGAACTGCCTGTTAGAGACTTTAGCATATTGCTGCGTGAGACGGTTGCGGTTGTGGCAAAAGTGGCACTCAGTAGGCAACATAAAGATGTAGAAGTTCTACAGAGTGGGTGACAAGCCTGTGGTAGCCCTTGTTTAACTTTCCTGCACTGCGATCTAGCGTTCCGGAATTCCACATAGGTTTGTCGATCGCATACATAATTGGCTAACCATCCACAGTGTAAGAAGCTTTTGACAGGCCCAGGGTAACGACGACTGTCCGTTGTTTACCTGATTCACAATTATGTTCAGAGCCAGGATGATGCTGTGGCGTTAAAAAAAATCGCGTTAGGCAGTTATCTTTCCACCAAAACCACCTGCTGATACCGCTATTACATCTGAATATCCATTATTGCGCTGAATCGAACGGTTTCATTTTTTTCATTTCCAGAAGTTTCTGTGTGGAGTTGTTGCAATAAGCATGAAGACGAATACGGACTTTGCGAGAAAAGTTTATTATTTCGTCTTAGGCGGTTGTTATTCCTATATATCTGTGGATATCTTTGTTGATAGTGGACCATGGATTATTTACGATTGCTCTTAGCACTTTGTTCTGGAAAGATTGTAGAATATTTCTACTGCTTCGGTTTCTACAACACCAGAGTTGTATACCGTCCGCCCATATATATTTAGACACTTGCTTATATATAGAAACAGTATGTTATGTATGCTTAACAGGGAATGTCTTCGAAGGCTCGTTGGAGCTCTTTAGTTGCTGACTCGACTGAATTATCCGTTGCCAATATAACCATATCGTCTGCGAACATGGCTATAAGAGTAGCCGTGTTTTCTTTTAAACCTAGCCAGCCAGTAGTTGCTAGTAAAGTCAAATTTTACACATAAAACAAATACAAACACCGGCTGACTACTACTCTTGATTTAATCCCCAGCCAAAAGTGACTGGCTGAGAATTTCGTGATGCCTAATTTCAGGCGGCGCAAAAACCAATGTTTTTTGGTTATTTGTTATTGGTGCCACTGCGAAGTTTCTTGGTTCCTAGAGATATGTTCGTATAAAGTTTAAATAAACGACTGGCTGCCTAGGTTTAAAAAAAAACAATGCTAGTGCCTTCTTCTTGAGGTATGTCTTCCATGTACATGTATAGAGTAAGAATAAGATCGGGTCCAAAACACTTCTTTGTGGGACTCCTACGGCGATTTTCTTAAATTCTGAGTACTTGGTTCCGTGTTTAACACGGAAAAACCTGCTCCAATTTTAAAACCTTGCATAACTGCTCTGAAAGAATCTGTCTTAGCTTATAATTGAAGCATTCATGCCATACCTTTTCGAAGACATAAGAGACATCAAGAAAATTGCTCGAACGTATACTTTTCCCTACTAGAGCTTTGTTATTCTATTAATCTGGTCAATTGTGGAGTATTGAATTTTAAAGCAGTATGGGTCGGTTTAGAACAAAGTAGCACAGATACTTTCGGAAGATCATACCAGCACCTGATCTTTGCAATATTCGGGTTCATAAAATAGAAATCCCTTGAACTCATCTCATCATCTGGGCCACAGAACCAAAGGCTTATCGAAGGGAATTCTTACCCGCAGTTTCTCTAAAAATCTCCTCTCAAAAACTACCAGAAGCCGATGGAATATTCCCTATCTTATTGCACCATCTCTGGTTGCGCTCTTTAGGTTCAGATTTTAACAAGGCTACATTCCTCAGAAATTATCCAAAGTCAATTCAGTGCTCATCGCTAAAACTGGCAACAAATATGCCAAAGATACAAAGTCGTAAGTCTCCTTAGATACATACAGTATCACAAACTAAAGCTGCGCAGATACTTTAGTCGTAATTTATTATGAAGAAGTATTTCATCCTATACAATCCGCCTTAAACGAAATCTGGAATTCATGGCAACTTAGAGGTCTAACTAAAAGCCCATCAGTGTGGGCATCTTCAAAACGAAAATCTTTTTGAAAATGTTCACACCTATCATTGACGAAATTGAAGTTCCTTTCTCTACAGAAACCTGAAAAGATGACTTAAACGTAGAAAAATCTATTGGACCAACGTCACTGCTTTATCGTTACAACAATTATCTATGCTTCGCTAGTATGGCGGCAAAAAATCGAATAGCCCTCGGCTAAAACTGCACTGCAAGGTATTCAAAGACACACCTGTGCCAGCATTATGAGGACTATACTCTCCTGCACATTTACTGATCTGAAGATCATCCAGGAAATGCCCTCATTGCCTATTAAAATTTAGAAAAAAACGTCTGCTCTTGAAGCTAGCAGTATCATAAAGCACTGTAACAACTTACTGCCTTCAATACAGTCTTCTTCTCTCTTGGATGCACAGACATCACGGTATATACTTGCAATGCAAGGTACACAATTGCCTTTCATTGCCATTGAACCCTTCTGTGATCTACCCACAACCCACTTGGAGTAGCTCATCTCCTGGGATCGGAAAGAAGTGAAACTTCATCCAAAGTCTTTACCATATTCACTTCTCCACTAAACAGGGACGCCAATAATTGATCTTCTTGATTAAAGAAGACCTTAAAAGACTTGCCCACCATTTGAAGAAGATGAATAAAAGCTCCATGTATTCATGCCGGCTCTACCCTGAAGACCGAGAAACTGCAGAAAAAATGATACGTAAATCCCCTGCCATGACTCACAGCAGATCAGAACAAAGAATGTTCATCTCCCCAACCGAGAACTTTGAATGCTTAGGCCGTCAGTTGTTGTTAGGGCTGTTTGCTGTTAAACTCCCAGTAAGTACTTCTTTAACTTTGCGGAGTTTGTAGTACATATTCGGATGTGGATCTTTGGGATATTCGATATTTCATTACATAAAAACCGGCACTGAAAGATTTGTTAGAGCTTTTTTGGGTTTATCTGTATTTTTTAAACCTATACAACCAATTTAGCAACCATCAATACAACTTCTTCTTTTTTTTTCAGATACGGCGGCGCTCAGGCATGCACCTTCTGTGCGATCTCATCACTGTCCATCGAAATGGAATACTGTAATACAGCGAATATCTACCAGTATGCCAAACTGTATCACAACAAACGACCGGGCGTTTGGACGTCCAGTGAAGATATTCGCCTAATATACAACATTCTGTCGTATTTACCCCGTAATTTGCAGCTTCTCAAGCGCACTGCCTTGCGTACAGAATTTGAAGATGTTACGACGGCAACGCCGGATCTATACAGTAAAATCTGTAGCAATGGTAATATTAGTAGTTCGTTACAAAATTCAAATACCCTAACTAACATTACTATAAATAATGCTGCAATAACTACAATAAACAACGGTGATTCAACAACAAATCCAACAATAACAACAATCATTCCAACATCGACAACATTAAATGATTTGGGTAATGGTGGTGGTGGTGCTACTATTTATACTACTAATCCAACAAATAATTCATCTGTCACTGAACTAACTCATGGCAATGATGATGATGATGGTAATTCTGGTGGTGGTGGTGGTAATTGTATTAATATTAACGGTAATGGAAATATAAATTTAAATTAAAGCTGTAACGGATGCTCAAAGCTTAGATATTGTAGGATAAAACAAATAAATTATTTTAGTATAACAAATTAATATTCCTAAGCTAAAACAAAAACAGTAAAAAAAAATGCAACACACAACTGATAACACAAAATAATATACATATAGTAGCAAGCTGACACAACCATCCAGTTTTTTTTTGATAGAAAAAGACAACCAACCACCCAGTAACAACCAATTTCCTTTTTTTTACAATAACTGTTCACTTCTTGTTTCCTTTTTCGTCCTTTTCTCTATCTCTCTCTCTTTCTATAATGTAAAGATAGTGTTGTAAGAACTTCAGCAAAGCATCACACTTGGAGTATACCCTCCAAGAAAATAAGCGCACCCTTTATAAATATTATATTAAACTAGAGAAACACAAAACAGCAACAAAACAATGTAGTTATTAACAATTTATACGAGTAACACAAATCGGTGATGATGATTGCATGAAATTCCTTCAAATTCCCTTTTCTACTAATTTTCTTTATTTGTATAAATGTGACAATGTGATGTAAGTAAAATAAAAAAAATAAAAATAAAAATAAAAAGTGTATTTGTCTGTCCGTCTGTCTGTCTGTCTTTGAACACACAAACCTCCGTCCCAAAAGCGGTTTATCTATAATTATTGTTTAAAAACAAAAAAACAAAAATTCAAATAAAAATTGTAAATTGTATAAAATTAAAAAAAAAACTTAAAAATTATAATAAATTTAGCAAAGATAAAATTAAATTCCTTGTGTGCTTGATTAAACATTTAGTTTTATATAAATTTAATTTTGTAAATATCCATTAAGTTATAAAATAGAAATACAATTTAAATACTCCATAAATATGATTATAAAAGAAAAAAAGAAATAATGTGAAAGAAAAACAATGTATATTATAGAAAACATATATATATTATATATACATAGATGAGAAAAACATATTTAAAGACTGGTTTTGTACACTTTTTACATAATTATGATTATTATTAAATTTAAATTAATTATTAATTAAAATACACACACTGTAAAAAGCTAAAGTGTAACAGAGGAAGAAAACATATGGTTTCGTTCAAATTTTCTTTATGTTCTATTTTGAAAAGAAAAGCTTTCGTTATGATAGTTTTTTTTTTTTTTTTTTTTTTAAATCCCTCTTCAGTTTTACATTATGGTTTGTGTATTAAACGTTTGTTTTTGCATGTGTTTTAATATTATTTGTATTTTTACGTACTACATACAATGATTATGCATAGAATTTAATTATAATGATATAAAAAAAAATATATATATAAAGAGATAAAAAAAAAACCAAATAAAAATTATGTGTAAAATGAAATTGTGATCTGCATTTTATTTTATTTTTATTTCATTTGAAATAAGATTCTATTCTTAAATATTAATTTGCTTCTGTTGTATATGCTTGCATTATATTTCCTTTTTTTACACATTTTAACTAATTGCACTTCTTTGTTGTACATAGAAAATTATATTTTTCCTTGACACTTACTTACTTACTGGACCTCAACCAACAAACCTCTCCAGCCAGCACGGTTACGAACCAGCTGCCTCCAGTTGCGCACGCCAAGTTGGTTGAGGTCCCCCTCCACTTGTTTGCGTCACCTACCAAGAGGTCGTCCTCTACTGCGCCGTCCATCCGGGGTGGATTCGAAGACTTTCTTGGCGGGAGAGTTGGGCTCCATCCGCTCTACTTGAGCCAACCATCTTAGTCGCTGTATGTGAACTCTTCTGGCTAAGTCGATGACCTTATATAGGCCGTATAGTTCGGCATTGTACCTTCTCTTCCACTCACCGTCTATGCAGACGGGGCCAAAGATCGCTCGAAGAACTTTTCTCTCGAAATAACCAAGGGCATCCTCGTCCGGTTTTGTCAAAGCCCATGCCTCTGCGCCATACAGCAGGATTGGGATGATTAGTCTGTTATAAAGAGTTACCTTAGTAGTTCGAGATAGGACTTTGCTACTTAATTGCCGTTTCAGCCCATAGAAAAAACGATTGCAAGAATAATTCTGCGTGTGATCTCCTTACTGATGACGTTTGCGGAGTTCACCATAGAGCCTAGGTAGACAAAATCCTCTACTACCTCGAAATTATATCTGTCTATTGTGGCGTTCTGTCCAAGACGCCGATGTTGGGTGTCCTTTTTTGTAGAGAGCATATATTTTGTTTTGCTTTCATTGACCGCTAGACCCATCTTTGCTGCCTCGGTCTCAATACTCGTAAATGCCCCATTGACGGGCCGCTGAGTTCTTCCGATTATGTCATTGTCATAGGCATAAGCGAGTAGTTGTACAGACTTGTAAAAGATTGTACCTCCGGTGTTGGCTTGTCAGTTTCGTACAATTCTCTCAAGTACTATGTTACAGAGATCGCATGATAGCGCGTCACCTTGTCTAAGACCTTTCCTGACATCGAACGGTTCGGTGAGGTTCTTACTGACTTTGACGGAGCAGCGAGAGTTCTCCATCGTCATTCTTCACAAACGGACGAGCTTGGCAGGGAAGCCAAGACTAGATATGGCTCTGTATAACTCGTCTCTGAACACGCTATCATAGGCAACTTTGAAATCGATGAAGAGGTGGTGCGTATCGATTTTATATTCATGGGTTTTTTCCAAGATCTGCCGTAGTGTGAATATTTGGTCAATGGTGGACTTTCCCGGCCTGAAACCGCACTGATAAGGACCTATCAGGTTGTTGACGATCGGTTTTAGGCGTTCACATAATACCGCAGACAGGATCTTATTCCTTGACACTATTCATTGCAATATTCACCCCAATTCTTCAACTCGTATACGACAGTCGTATTCGACCATGGTCGCATTGAAGTATGACAAGGTCGTATTTTTTGTTCGTAAAATACGACTTAAGTAATAACTAAATGCGACCATGGTAGGATTCGACTGTCGTATACGAGGTGAAAATTGTGCCCATTATTTTGGTTATCTGCTATTATAGCTCGCGCACCGTGCTTTCTCGTATTCGGGAAAAGGGTACGTAACGAACTCGTCGCCGATTTTGAGCATTCATTTTTAAGAGGCCCGTTGTCTTAGCGGGGCTGCAACCTTTTCTTATTATATTATTTTATAGCTTACATAAGTCCCGCTGCCTTTAGCGTAGCTGTGACCTTTTGTAATGTTGGCTCATGATCAACTGTCTGTTTGTGTGACACTGTCCTTTTCAACCACTCCTTTTATATTCGAATTTCGAGCGAGTATCAACCCGTTTTATTGATCACATTATTGATTATTGGATATATGTACGTCGTTAATATACACAAGTCTATTTACTCAATCAACGTATGATCCAGTCAGCATTCACCCATATAGAGTGCAAGTGCAACGGCGTCAGTCATTGACTTACTATATATGGACTGCTAGTGAAATGTAATGAAAAAATGACGCCAACATAACTAGCCCTCTTGGTTCGGAGCGGAAAAATGTGCAAACAAAATGCCAAACATCTTGAATTTTTCCATAGAATGGTAGAGTCACCTCTTGGGTATGTGTGGATTTGCTAGGTTAGGTTAGGTAATTGGGTGCCTTGTGACAAAGAGTCACTGCTCACTTAGACCAATAGTACGGGTCCATTGTGCCCAATGATTTAATCCTGGAAATGCTGTAAAGAAAGTCCGCTGTTAGAATCACCCAGAAAGTGATATGAATACCCAAGTCCTCCAGCTCCGAGAAGAACTAACTACCAAGAGTCCTCATTCTTCTGACGGATAGGGCAGGACAATCACACAACAGGTGACGAACAGATTCAATTTCTTCTTCGTCTCTGCAACTTTTGCAATAGTCGTTATGCAGCATACCGAGTCGCTCCGCGTGAACGCCAACGGCACAATGTCCAGTAATTATGCCAGAAATGACCGGTGTGTTTTAACGACTACGTTTTACCAGAGAGGTTGATCTCTACTTGTTGTAGGCCGGCCATTGCGCATGTTTCCAGATGAACCCAGCGTCTGTTTACTCGATCGGTGGCTTCATCCTCTATTTTCATCCGTAAGGAACTGATTGGGGTTGCTACAGAAGGGAGGGCCCGCAATAAGTGCAGCGCCAACCCTTTCCTAGCAAGCTCATCAGCCCTTTCGTTACCTTCGATATCCATATGCCCTGGTACCCAGCAGAGGGTCACCGCATTGGCTCTAGATATCTCGTTTAAGAGTGATTTGCAGCTTCTCACAAGCCTCGACCTAATTACGGCAGAGTCCAGAGTATTAACGGCTGCCTGGCTATATATATAGACAGTGATCGTTTGACGAACGATATTACTCTTGCGTATAATTTCAGCAGCCTGTATAATGGCTGTGACCTCGGCCTGGAAGACGCTGCAGTCGTCGTTTATTCTAAAGGAGTAGTTTATTCCTAGGGCTTCACAATAAACTCCGGCTCCCGTCCAACGTCCATCTTAGAAACGTCGGTATAGAAAGCCAACTTTTTCTTCATGGTTCTTCGGTTCTTCTTTTAAACGTTAGCATCGGGATCATGTGATCAGTTTCCGTCAATCCACTGATGGTCCCCCATCGGGACAGAATGCAGGCATGGCCGTAAAGGCTCGATGACCACAATCGGCCTTCTCTTGGTCTTACAGTGGCTTTAGCCACCAGATTGCTGGAGTATATGTCAAGCGGAATGAAACTAAGCATGGTTTCCATTGCCGCTGTTGGTGTTGTTCTCATTGATCCCATGACTCCGATGCTCGCCGCCCTCTGGATTTTGGTGAGGTCTGAAAGCTGGTATTGCTTCTCAAGTACTGTCCACCATACTAGTGAACCATATGTGAGAATTGGTCTTACAACCGCCGTGTATATCCAGTACACCACAGCTGGTTTGAAGCCACACGTATTACTGAATGCCTTTTTGCCGGAATAGAAAGCTACGCTTGCTTTTTTAACGCGTTCGGCAATATTTTTCTTTCAGTTTAGTTTGGAATCTAGAATTACGCCCAAATGCCGAGCTGAACTTGAGATACTTAGGGCAAAGTCACCGATATTTGGGGGTCTGAAGGTAGGAATTGATCTCCTCTTAGTGAAAAGAACTACCTCCGTCTTTGAAGGATTCACTCCCAACCCTTTGCTGCTGACCCAGTTATCCACTAGTTGTAGTGCGAAATTGAGCCTTTAACTTAGGATTGGAGGAATTTTCCCGAAACGAGGATAAAGACATCGTCCGCATAGGCCGTCACGTTGAAGCCGTTTTCCTTCAGTATTACCAAGATCTCATCCACCACAAGGAGCCATATTAGCGGGAGCAGGACTCCACCTTGGGGTGTTCCTCTGCAGACCCTTCTCCGAATGGTTACATCTCCTTGTTTTGAAATTATAATCCTTGATTGAAGCAGCTGTGCAATCCAGCTGCAGAGGCCGGTGTTGAGATGAGCCCTGTGCAAACTGTTCAGGATCGCGTCAAAGCGTACGTTGTTGAACGCCCTTCAATGTCTGGGAACGCCCCAAGAGTGATCTGCTTGAAGTGGAAGGATCTTTCTATGCTTGATACGACCCATGTGTGGATTTGCTAAGTAAATCGGCTGAAATTCAAATAGTTGAGACATTGTTTGCAACAGATGTCACCTCGAAAATGTGGTAGTTCAAATAGTTACCGATTATTCGTATATTTATTGCGAATCAATGTTTTATGTAATATGTCACTGCCTTTGTACACCCAACTGCATCCAACGAAATCTCCAACAAGTGTGAGTTTCCACTTTTTTTTTCCGCTCTGAACCAAGGGCACTAGCGCTAATGTTGAAACCAACGCGAAGTTGGCTACTAGAAGTCTATGTATAGTAGGTCCGTTCGCGTACCCTCTAAAAACAGCGAATTTTTATGAAAAGTTAGGAATTTTTACGAAAACCTGTTCGAGTACGGATAATTTTCGTAGTTTTTCACAGAAGAGAGCGCGCGAGTGAGAAATTCCCCCATACAGCGAATTTTAGTGCAAGAAATTTCTTTGGACTTGTTTGTGAAATCTGTCAAATCGCTGTATATGTCATTTTTTTTTGGCTTGTTCCTTCTCTTTCTTTCTTTCGCGTACAAATGGATTTGAGGTTTGACATTTAAAAAGTGGGCAACTTTTGTGGTTCAACCCGTTCGTTTACTTTTCGTAACTTTACCTCACTTTGAGAGAAATTTACACCCACTCTTTGAAATTCGACAATCTACGAATTTTAGTGCAAAAAGTACACGAACGGAGCTAGTATGTCAATGGTGTCTGTGCAATGGCACATTTTATCGCCCTGCGTTATATTTGCTGGCGTCGACATTCTTAGTCCGCATTTGACTCATATAGAACCTGCGCTCTAAAGACAGAATGCATTAATTTCATTTTTTTCAAAAAATGTTTATTGGTTTAATATTCTAAATATAAAAAAAAAAAATTATTCAAAATGACCTCTTATACAGGCCTTGAGACGAGTTGGCCACTCATCAATCGTAGCACGCACGATTTCTATTGCAAAAGTATCGACTGCTTTTCGTAAGCTAATTTTTAGTGACTCCAGACTTGGGGGTTTTTTCGTACAAATCATGCCCTCCAAAACGAACCATAGCTTGTGATCCAAAGGATTAAGATTCGGACTTGCTGATGGCCAATAATCAATGGTTATTAAGCGAGGAATATGCGCAATAACCGCAATTCTGTTTTCCTTATGGCTTTACTCCACGTTAAAAACTTACCGAATCGTAATTTAAATTTGCGTATGAACAGACGAGATATAAGGCCACAATTGACGCAAGCCAACACAAGGGTGCAGGTAATACCAGAGACTGTAGGGAACCGTTAAAAGTTGTAACAGTATTTATGAAAGTACTACGTGTATGTAGTATAGAAAGGGATAGGTGTTTCTGTTTAGTCGACTTTTTCATACATGATAACTTCTATTATAAAGTTAAAAAAAAAACTGTCAAGTACTAGTCTTCGCCTAAGGTCGGTCAGGTAGATGGGTGCCTTGTGACGTAAGTCACTGCTAACTTAGACCAACACGGGTTCATTGTGTCCATTTTATTTTAACCCTGGGAACTTGCAAAGAATAACTTCTGAATTTACATCCATCTAGATAAGGATATGAATCTCAGAGGGTCTGTCAGCTCAGAAGTGAAAAATTACCTAGAAGGGATATGAATCTCAGGGCTTTCAGCTTAATATGAAGTAGATCAGTGAAGAAGTAACACATTCTTCTGTCGAGGTAGGCAAGTTTCGGACATGTTCAATTTTTTCCTTATTCCTGCAGTTGACTAGAGAGCCTAGGGGTTAGAAACTATTGGGTTGGCTAATAAGTTGCCTCTGCTTTTTTTAGGCGGAATCAAAGATTAAATATTTATTGTTAGGAAAAACTGTTATCAGTTATATATACACCATTATTTTCTACCACCTTATGCCATCTTTCGCGCAATTTCATAATGCCCCTTTCGCAGAGCGTTTGATTTATTGGCGAAGAATTGCTCCAAGTGGACTTTACAAGCTTCCAGCGAGACGAAATTTGTTCCCTTAAATAAGTAATCGGAAGGTGCAAGATCAGGTGAATACTGCATGTGAGGTAAAACTTCCCATCCAAACTGCACCAACTTCTGCCGAGTCTGCAAAGAGACATGCGGTCTAGCGTTGTCTTGATGGAACACGACGCCCTTCCGGTTTACCAGTTTCGGTCGTTTTTCGGTGATTGCATCCTTCAGTTTATCCAATTGAGAGCAGTATTTATCGGAATCAATGGTTTGGTTATGCGGAAGAAGCTCATGATACACAATTTCCCTCCTATCCCACCAAGTACAGCGCATAGCCTTCTTAGGGTGAAGACCAGTTTTTTGAATAGCTAAAGGTGGCCTAGCTCTTTTGCTCCATGATCTCTTCCGTTCCACGTTATTGTAAAGTATCCACTTTTCATCGCCCGTTATAGCCCGTTTTAAAAATGGTTCACTTTCGGTGCGTTTCTGCAGTGAATCGCTGATGGAGACACGATCGAATAATTTTTTTTCACTCAAATTGTGCCGCAGCCAAATATCGTATCGATTTACGTATCGCAGTTCACGCAAGTGATTTTCTACTGGTTGTGTAGCGTGTATTATTTTCAACTAGAGCTTCAATTTGGTCCCCATCAATCTCAACCGGTCGTCCAGAACGGGGCAAGTCAGAAAATGTGAAATCACCATCACGAACACGCCGGAACCACTCGCGAACAGTCCAAGCGCTTACAGAGTTATCCCCATGCACAGCGCAAATCTTCTTATGTGTTTGTGCAGCGCTTTTTCCTTTTCGAAAATAAAGGAGCATGATATGCCCAAAATACTTCTTATTTGCCTCCATTTTCAAAAGTTTACCAAATGCGTAAAACACAGCCGATCGCTATTAACTTTCTTTCACATATGCACTGCGATGTGTATTTAAAGAAGGAAAAACTGCCAACTCGAAGCAACATTTACAAACGGCGTTATTCAAAGTTAACATGAACACTAACGACAAACAGAGGGAATTGATTGGCCAACCCAATATTAAAGATATCACAAACAGGCGCGGTACGGGCCACGTCGAGAGGCGATACGTTATCGCAATGTCGCAGAATGCCATTTTTGTTTACATTTTTTAATGTTCTGCAATTCAACCCGCCAAGGAAGAAAGATCATTCGATTACCATCGTTAGATGCTCCGAACTCTGTCGTCCTCCGTAGACAAATTCATGGTTTACAACATAAATATATTAGCCCCGCGTTGAGTCGCTGAACTCGCTTAATTAAGCTGTTTGTGTGAGCCTTTATTCGAAGGAAAAGAAGAGATACCGTTCCATCGGTCATTTTGTTTTAAGCGCGGTTTTCCCAGGCGAAAATAAGCGGCTTGTTATTTTTTTTCAAGCCGTTTATTTTTTTCGTAATAAGCGCAAGAAAAAAGTCACTCAAAAAGTGAGGTCTTTCCTTGGATATTTATTTTAAGCCAACACATTTTATTATTATTTCAAAAATACCTACGTTCGCCATCACAAATGATTTATTCTCTGCCGGAGGATATAAAGTTGGACCTGAAAACTACAGTGACAAACAGGCTTAGAAACCCTATTCCTCCAGACTAATTTTGAGGTTTGTTGTATGTAAATATTTTGTCTTTAAATTAAAAGATTTTGTTGTCTTCTTCTAAAAGGAAAAATGGTTTTGTTTAAATACAAATCATTGTTCATAGAAAAAGGAAGATACATTTTTTTAAAGTTATTTGTTGTTCCCATTGCTCAACCATGGATCAAGTTGAAAACGGCAAGCCTCACTTCTCTGGAGCACTGTGATTGAAGATTAATTGGAAGGGCCTCGTTCTCATTAGCAAATGTTTCAAGATAGCGATGAGTATTCATTTTAGGATGTTCAACCTCTGCTTGACTGGACAAACAATCTCTTTTAATAATTTGTTCGTGTCTTTTTTAGAATGTACCATATCATTATTGTTTGTATGCTTCGGTTTTGGAGGCAAAACAGTTTAGGAAGAAGTTGGTGGCATAATAATGAGCTGCTGAATTTAATCGGTCAAGTCATTTCAATTTTTTTTAGGCGAACCCCACAGGCGGATCAGTAGAAATGGGGTGAAGTGAGAAGGTTGTGATTCCTTATTTTCGGATCATAACCTTGCTGAAAAAGAAAGAAAAATAAGTCATATTGATTTTGTGTTTCTGTGAGTGTCGAATTGTCCAGGATTGTTGAAAATAAAAGGATCGCATGATAGCGCGTCACCTTGTCTAAGACCTTTCCTTACATCGAACGGTTTGGCAGTGTTATTTTCGACTTCGACTTTCGAGAGTAACGAGAGTTCTCCATCATCTCCGTCATCCTGTACAGATGGACAAACTTGGCAGCTATGTCAAGACTAGGAATGACTCTTTATAACTCGTCTCTATGTACGCTTTCATAGGCAACTTTGAAATCGATTTTATATTCATGGGATTTTTCCAAAATCTGCCGTATTGTGAATATTTAGTCTATGGTGTACTTCCCGGCCTAAAACCGCAACCTTACCAGGTTATTGACGATCGGTTTTAAGCGTTCACACTTTTTTTTTAGGGGTTCTTTTAAACTGTTAATGTACGAGTATACTCCGCGAAAATGAGTGAAAGAAAACGTAGCGAAATCGATATTAGCCTTATTTTATTATCACTCATGATCCATATGGATCATTGGTTTCTATGCAATACAACAACAATACGAGATGTTGCTTTCTATCAGGATCAATTTCGTGATCTAGAAATTCTATTTTTTTTATTCCTTGATAGCTTACACAACCACACTACAAGACACAATGAAAACAATTCGTTAATCCAGATTCGGATCGTTTTATTTTCGTCGTGTGATCTATATGGATCTTGGGTGATAATAAAATACGGCTATTGTGAACCCTCTAATCCGCTGAGTGGTTCTTGAGTTAGGTGTTTAACAAATACAATTGGAATATTTGGAATTCCAACACCCTGAAATCTCCACTGTGTACGACACAATATTTGGCTTTTTTTTTTTTTCTGTGATTTTAGAACTTGTGTATTATTACCTTCATCCTCCGTAGGCTCCGTTTCTTTCTCTACCTCCCGAAACGTTACAGTTTGAATTTAAAGCCAGTTTACGTACATTTTTAGTTAGTTAGTTAGTTAGTTAAAGGTACTTTATTTTCCAATTCATTTTCCAAATTACAATAAAAATAGTACAATTTATGCAATGGCTTCGCCGTCTGCCGTGGATTGGCAATTGAATAATTTGACTACACAATTGTCAATTGTGACTATAAATTATTATTAACATGTCTATTTATTACTTTGATTAAAATGAAAAGTTTTCTTCCATAATTCTGTTTCTATAATTATATGCTACCTGACAGTATGCTACTAGGGAACTCCAGTTACTACCATTCAGCAGATTCTCAACCTCATTACTTTCAAGGCGTTCAACTCCCAGATGTAATCGTCTGATTTCCTTCAGAATTGGACAGGTGCCAATAAAGTGTGCAGTATCTCCGGTTCCGCTATGTTGCATAGGCTACAAATTGACGAAAGGTCAGTGCGATGTGGCATATAATTCAGCTTAAGTAGTTCTCCTCTCGCTCGCCAGATCAGTGAAATTTGGGAGATGCTGAGGTTGGCGTTCAGATAGGTGATGTCATCATGTATAAGTCTTTTATAAATTAATCGTGCACTTGAGTTTTTTGCTGCTATTGCGTGGTCCCTTTTTATTGCCTGGCCGACATTATATATAAACTCCTGTGCAGATCTTCTCCACTCTGAAATGTTTGATTCCGTCATTCTAAAACTTGTGCTATGTTTAGACGCTATATCCTCCCAGTTTCTATAAAATTGCGAACGATTTCTCAACGCTTTTGTTGCCAGAATTTTGGTAAGCCTCATCTCGTCTTCTCCACTCATAACTTTAACTACATACTGCATAACCGAACGCATAACAGCCTCGAACACTTTCAGCTTTGCATGAAGGTCGACTTTAGTATTAGAAATTACATTTCTCCATGTTGCATTTATGGCTTTTTTTGCTTCTACAAGCTTAAGTTCAAGATGTCGTTTCATGGAGAGGTTATGGGTAAGGGTTACACCAAGATACTTGTAGGTTCTTACTACTTCTAGCGGTTCTCTACCGTACTTCCAATGTTCGTTACTCGCGAAGCGTCCAGTTCCTTTTCGAAAAACCAGCACTTTCGATTTCGTGATGTTTATTTGGAGGCAGTTTATATGGCAATATTCTTCAACTTTGTTAATCATTAGCTGTAGAGCATTAGGTGTCTCTGCTAGAATAACAATATCGTCCGCATAAAGCAGTGCCTTAACTTTTAGTTGTTGGACCTGTATGCCTGCTGGAAGTGCGTCAGATATGTCATCCAGGAATAGTGCAAATAGAAGTGGGCTGAGGAGACATCCTTGTTTGACTCCATTCTCTACATCAAACCAATCTGACAGTTCCTTGCCATCCCATATCGCCGATTTATTATTCCTGTACATGTTCTTTAAGATATTTATAAATTTAGACGATATTCCAATATTCGATAGCTTGTAGAGAAGGCAATTTCTATTAACAGTGTCGAAAGCTGCTTTAAAGTCGATGAAAAATGCATATAATTTCTTGCCTTGGTCTAAATATGTTTGCGCTATTGACGTTAAATTAAATATTTGATCAACTGTTGAGTAGCCCGGTCTAAAACCAGCCTGGAATTGATTGAGTTTTTTGTTCTCGTTCACCCATTTAGCTAACCTTGCTGTCAACAAGCTTGTGAAGATTTTAGTGATTGCATTCATAAAGGATATGCCCCTATAGTTTGCAGCCATGTTTGGGTCGCCCTTCTTAAATATCGGGAAGACAATCGACCTTTGAAATTCTGCTGGCACTTTCCCTACATCATAAATTTCGTTGAAAGATATCAGCAATATTTTCAGAAAGGATTCTGTAGAGTACTGGAAGAATTCGTACGGGATTCCGTCTTCTCCGGAGCTTTATTCCGTTTAGCTTTCCTCAATGCTTCATAGAGTTCGTTCTCATTAAAAGGTGTATCTAGAGTCTCGTTACAAATTCTTGGTAATGCATAATGAAAAGCAATTAAGGGTTCCTGTGGGTTGAGCATTGATTTAAAATGCGTCCTTAAACTGGATATTCCTATTTGGCTCCCAACCTTAAAAGTATTTCCATTTAGTTTCTTTGCCAAGGACCAGAATTCTTTGCTGCTAGAAGACGCAGCTAGCTTTCTAGCTATTTCATTGAAATGCATTTGTTTTTTAAACTCACACAGGGCTTGTAGAATGTATTTGTGTCTATGTATAGGGCTTTAGCCGCTGCGGTGTTGTGTTTTCTAAAAAGGTTCAATGTGGCAAGGGTCTTTTTCCGAGCTTTATAGCATTCGCCGTCAAACCAGGGTTGCTTTCGCTCAAACCTCTTTGCATTTTTTTCTTGTGCGGACAATCTTATAAGATTCGTAAGAACAACCGGGGATAGCAAAGCATGACTCCATTCTGGGGACAGCCTTCTGATATACTCATTTAAATTGTTGTGGTAATGGTGAATGTTGCGATCTTTCCAAATGAGCTTTGGGAGCAGGTCCAACTCTTTTACAACTGGCATTTGCGTCGATAGTGAACATTCAATTACAAGCGGCATATGGTCTGAGAATTCTTGCGCCGAGACTCTCATATCCTTTACGATATTATGCCACTCGCAGTTTATTAACGCATAATCGATTACAGGGCAACCATTGCCTTTGACAAAGGTTAGCTCGCCATCTGGGTCACTTTTACTTCTGCCGTTTAATAGGCATAGGTCAAAGGAGTACCAAGACTCAATGAGCAGTTTGCCCTTCACATCTAACGTTTTATCTTTTGAAACTCTACATAAACTAGAAAAGCTTCCTATTCTGGTGTCTGTGATAGGTGTTACTTGTTCAATTCCCACTCCACCCCACCCCATTAAAATCTCCCAGTAGTAATGTGTCACTGCAACCTGTGCTAAGTAAGAAATCTGACAGTTCGTCGTAATCCGATCGCCATTTGCTGCAGTTGATATATGTTGGTATAATTCTCACACTTTTATTGCCAATTCTTATTTCAACTAGTACATACATACTAGTACGTACATTTTTATAATAGTATAGTTTTGATTAAACCACCCTTCTAGATGGATTCTCGCTTGTTTGGCCAGAGATTCGTAACAAGCAGACAACGGTGGCTTCGCAACTACGACGGAATCCCTATTGCTTCAAACCATTAGTCTGGCCCACCATCCATCTTTGTCAACACCATTGTCACTACTAATGTAAGAATTCTGCTTGCATGATTTTAAAAAAATTTATTCAGACTGGTCTTTAGATATGGCCATTTTCTAAATCATGAATCTAAAAAATAAATGGAGCAGAACAATTCTTTCTTAGAATATATAGGAGACTTTTAGGCTCCTCCTTCAGGCTTTAAAATTTCAATTTTAAGCAAATGCAGTTATTTAAAACAAACTTCTTCGAAATACATTTTGCTTGAGATTTAGGAGGTCACTTAAGAACTTCTCCCAACAAATTAAAGCTTTAAAAATGAAGGAACCAGCAATGATGACAATTTAAGCAATTGCTTGATCTTTTGGAGTGAGATCTTTTGCTTGAGGTTGAGTCGATCACTTAAGATTTTGTGCAAACAAATTGAACCCTTAGGAATTAAGGAACAAGCAATGATGATAATTCAAGTAATTGCTTGATCTTTTTAAGTAAGACATTTTGATTGAGACTTACTTAAGATGTTGTCTTGGTCTTTTGCAGTGCGAACTTTTGGTTGAGATTGAGGCGATCACGTAAGGTTTCGTTTCAACAAATAAAAGCTTTAAAATGAAAGAACAAGCAATGATGATAATTTAAGCAATTGCTTGATCTTTTTTATGTGAGACTTTTGCTTGAGACTGAGGAGTTCCCCTAAAATTGTGTCCCAACAAATTAAAACTTTAAAAATTAAGGAACAAGCAATGAAGACAATTTAAGCAATTGCTTGGTCTTTTGCAGTGATAACTTTTGCTTGAGATTGAGGCTATTATGTAAGGTTTTCTTAAAATAAATTGAAGAGTTAGGAATTAAGGAACAAGCAATGATGACAACTTAAACAATTGCTTGGTCTTTTGGAGTGAGGCATTTGCTTGAGATTCAGGCGATCACTTAAGACTTTGTCTAAACTTAGACAAAGGAACAAGCAATTGCAGATTGCGACTGTATAAGAGTATATGCCATATTTTCTTATTTTTCGTTCTACGTTATTTTGGTCACATCATGTTTTTAAAACATTAACTTTGATTTAAATGTTGATTGAAAAATGTTATTTACAAATATTCACAAACTTTTACTTATGTTTACTTTTTTTCGACATCGTTTGATATTTATTCTATAAATGTATAACATGACTGTATCTACCTACGTCTACTAACTAATGTCACATGAATATACCAGTTTTCTTAATTTTTTTATCTGCTAATGAATAAAAAAAACAAATTCAATTCACAATTTCATTATAAAAAAAGACAATTCTTTGAAGATTACATTGACATACTTATGTAAGTATGTCGTATGAATATAAGTTTATTCTTCTCTCCAGCGCCATCAATATATTTAGATTAGTTATAATAGATCTCAATCTTACACCTTCCCATATCCTTTTGACCTTAAAACGTTCACTAATTCTGTTACTAAAATATTTTATTATTTTGCGAATAGAAAAACGTATGTATTATATTTTAGTTAATTATTATGAAAAAAGTATTAAAAATGTAATCTTAAAACTAGAATCACAAAATAATAAAATAAAAGGAATGTATTAAATCTATTATGTAACATTAACATAAAAACAGTGTAGAAAAGGATTTATAGATAAAAGAAAAAAAAACGATACAAAAAAAAAATATAGATATTTTATTAAAGAAAATTGTAAATGTAAGCAGTGAAAATAAATTTATTAACTTAAAAATAAAATGTAAAATATAAAATAAAACGAAAGAACGGCAAAACATTTTGGGTATGTAGATTTACATTAAACACGATTTTTATGACATCCCTCTTTAGACAAGGAACTTATTTATATAAAAAGTAAATAAATATAAATAAATTAAGAAAAGATAAAAATCAATTGTGAGATTCAATTTGTGTGATCAAACTGAACACTGAACATGATTTTAAGTCATAAAAATATATATATATATTGATATGGAAGAAGTTAGTTATATGGAAAACAAGATATAATTTAAGGAAAAAACAATCTATTCTATTATTTAAATGAAATATCTAACTCGGAAATTACAGTAGACAAAAAAAAAAAAAAAAGAAAAGAAACGTAAATATATGTATGTACTAAGGAAGCGATTATAAGAGATTATATTATTTAATTACTATGCAAAAACAAAAATTATTAATATACAACAGGAAAAATGATAAAAAAGTAAACAAATGAAATAAAAAACAAAAAATACATAAATGGAATTTTTTTTTATTAAATTTGTCTTAAGGTAAGTAGTCATTTGATTTGCTTAATTAATTTTCTTATAAATCACTGACATTTGGCATTCACTTTGTGAAAGTTTTTGTAGAGTAGTCCAATGGAATCAATGCCTGTTCAGGGCTACTTACTTACTTACTTACGAGTACTTACTTAGATGGCGCTACAGAAATAAAGCGGCTTTTAAAGCTTGGTCAAAGTGCCCCTCTAATAATAGAGACAAAAAAGCTCGCCTCGAAGTGGAATACGAAGAAAAAAACGAAGAAGAAATGCGCCCAGCTTCAAACAGAGAGTACGGAGGGCCTGTATCGGGAGCTGGAGAAAATATCTTCCCCGGTTGCTGATGCAAACCAGGCTATCCAGGAGCTGCGAAGACACAATACGAACAAGAGCGCAACCGTCTTCAAAATAGCCACTCAAAGAAGGAGGAATGCTGAGGAGATTCGTTCGCCAAAGTTCATTAACAATGCTCATGGTCACCACAAAATTCTGCAGAAGTGGCGGCAGTATTGTGAAGAACTCTTAAATGAACAGTTTCCCCGGCTATACTTTCCAAGGGCCACCCCTAACTGTGAAGAAATACCCGACATCACAGTCGAAGAAGTTAGTGAGGCGGTCAAATATTCCAAAAAACGAAAAGCGATTGGACCAGACGAGATGCCCTCTGAGTTCTGGAAAAAGATGGGAGACATCGGGTTCAGATGGCTCAGAATTCCCATCTCCAAATTTGTGAGAGGTGACCCAATGCCGAATCAATGGAGGGAAAGTTACCTTCTCCCTGTATACAAAGGGTGTGGTTATACGCGAAACTGTGATAACTACCGTTCGATCAAGCTGATGTCACACACCATGAAGATCGTTGAGCGGGTATTAGGTGGCCGACTGCGAAAAATAATACGGCTATCTGATGATCAGTGCGGGCTTGTCGCGGGGAAATCAACCACAGATGCAATCCAAAATATAAGGATCGTAATGGAAAAACATCGTGATTCCTTAAGGGGTTTGCATATTGTATTGGTTGACTTTGAAAAGGCATTTGACAGACAACCACGAGATCTGATATGGGTGTCGCTAAGACATCGAGGGGTTCCAGAAACCTATGTATTCTATGTAGTGCGAAAAGTTCAAATATCTGGGATCTATGATCAATAGCAAAGCAACCAGTGATGACGACATCAATCATCGCGTAAGCGTAGGTTGGATGAAGTGGCGAGAAAGTTCCGCTATCTTCTGTGATAGAAAATTGCCACCTAAGTTGAAAGGAAGGCTGTACACCGCAGTTGTGCGTCCAGCGCTCACATACGGTTCACAATGTTGGACGATGTACAAAATGTCTCATACATTTTAAAGTAAATGAACGGCAGCTGAGATGAAGATGCTTCGCATGACAGCAGGAGTGACAAAGCTTGATCGAATAAGAAGTTCGAAGATCAGTGGAAGCTTTCACATCAAGGAAACCATCGTACAAAAAATAGAGCGCGACCGGCTCAGCTCGTATTGCGACGTTCAAAGAAGAGATCATTTGAACCCTGTTAAAAAGGCAACATCAATGCACGTTCCAAAGACATCGCGGTGTAGGAAAGGCAGGCCTATAAACGCCTGGATCACACAAATGCGACGACATCGGCATTTCATTGGCCTCAGTAACCGAGTGATCCAAAATCGGCAAGCTCGTCGATATTTTCTGAGGTCAAATAGGCGAACCCCACAGGCGAATCAGTAGAAATGCGGTGAAGTGGGAGGGTTGTGATCCCTTGTTTTCGGATCATAACCTCGCTGATAAAAAGAAAGAAGAAGAAGAAGACTTAGATGGCGGTGCAGTTCGGTGTGACCCTCGGCCTCAACCAACAAGCCTCTCCATTAAGCTCGGTCTTCAGCTAATTGCCTCCAGTTGTGCACTCCAAGTTGGTCGAGGTCCCCTTGAACTTGTGCGCGCAACCTACGACGAGGAGGACCTCTACTGCGTCGTCCCTTCGGGTTATATTCGAAGATTCTGCGGGCAGGAGGTTTGGTGTCCATCCGCTCTGCATGTCCTAGCCATCTCAGACGTCCAATACACAGTTTTTTGACTAGGTCGATGTCGCTGTACAGCTCGTATAATTCGTCATTGAATCTTCCCCTCCAAAATTCGTCAACGAAAACGAGACCGAATATCGTACGAAGAATTTTTTCTCTCGAAGCGACCAAGTCCATGTTTCAACATCGTAAAGCAGAACTGGGATGATCAGGGTTTCTATACACCCCTATTATGGTTAGCGAATCGAACGTTCGACTCAAGTCGAACCTCCCAGCGAATTACTTCTGTCGCTTTATACACTTCACAGATGACATTTAATTGTTTTTTCCTTTGTCAGCACTTATTCTTTATTCGAATGAAAATGTTTGCTAACAGCAATACCACGACAGAAGCAATTCGCTGATAGTTCGACTTGAGTTGAACGTTCGATTCGCTAACCATAAGAGGGGTGATAAATTCTCCTTAGTTCTTCGAGATAGGGCTTACTGTTGAATTGCCGTATTAACCCAAAGAAACAGCGACTGGGAAGAGTTATTTTTCGCTTGATTTCTGCACTGGTGTCGTTTTCAAAATTTATAGCAGAGCCAAGGTAGATAAAGTGCTTTACTACGTTGAAGTTGTAGCTGCTCTCTGTAACGTTTTTCCCAATTCGTCGGTGTTGATTGTCCCTTCTTGTTGTGAGTATGTACTTCGTTTTGCACTCGTTTACCGCTAAGCCCCTTTAAGCGCACTGGGTCCTTCCTAAGCCCGCCCTTAAAGCGGCCTGAGCCCTTCACAAGCCCACCCTTAAAGCAGACTGCGTCCTTCCTAAGTGCGCCCTAAAAGCGGACTGGGTAATTTCTAAGCCCGCCCTTAAAGTAGACTGGGACACTTCCTGCCGAGAAACGACCGTTCCGAGCCAAGCCACGCAGCAACCCGATCCGTACCCGAGCCAGCCTAAGAAGACTTAGGTAGTTTAAGATAATTACTGAATTGTTAAGTATAAAAGTTGTTAGTCAGAACACAATAGACCTCCAGTTAAATAAAAGTAACGCTTTCCCAAACTATTGGGTATTTCTTTGGGCTGACCTTCGAACGGGCGAGCCCACCTCAGCCTTCGAGTAGAAATACCTTTACAAGACTTCACATGACAACGCGTCACCTAGTCTAAAACCTTTTTTGACATCAAAGGTCTCGGGAGGTCATTACCGACCTTGATGGAGCATCAAGCGTTCTTCATCGTCATCCTGCACAGACAGACAAGTTTGGCACTTATGTCAAAACTATACGGCTGTACATAGCTCTTCTCTATAGATATTTTTTTTTTTTTGTGGGTAGGTGAAAATCTTCATGAGACACTATGAGACCGTGTACTCATGGTAGTGTCAGATTTCTACTGACTAAAAACACCCTTCCCTTCGTTTTGTTTACTACGACTAAGTTAGACCTTATCAAGTAGTTTAAGCTTCAGAAGAGAATATTCGCGTGAGGCAGGTAGATTTTCAATAAAAGCACCTGCTGAAACCGTCATGACATGTGGCTTTTTGTCTATTGCGCTAATTCGAACGGTTTCGTTCTTTGAAGTCGGCGCGTAAGATTTGTTTCCAAAAATTGGAGTATGGCACAGTTGCAATGGCCATGAAGACGAATACGAAGCTTGCGAGCGAAGTTTTTTATTTCGTCCTCCACGGTAGCTATCCCTAAGTCTCTGTGGATATCATTGTTTCTGATATACCAGGGAGCGTTCACGATTATTCTTATAATTTTATTTTGGAATGATTGTATGAGATTCCTATTGCTTGGTTTGGTACAACCCCAGAGTTGTATACCGTACGTCTACACGGGTACCAGGGAGCGTTCACGATTATTCTTATAATTTTATTTTGGAATGATTGTATGAGATTCCTATTGCTTGGTTTGGTACAACCCCAGAGTTGTATACCGTACGTCCACACGGCACTTGCTTATACAGAAGCAGTTTGTTATATACGCTTAGTTATAGATATTCCATATCTTCCAATTCGTCACGTTTCTTTTTGACGTGAGGTTTCCATTTAAGTTTCGCGTCTAGTGTCATTCCCAGATATTTAGCTTCGTTTGCATGCGGTATTTGTACCGAGTTAATGAAAACGGGAAGGTTGATTATTTTCTTGTAAGTGAAGTTAACATGCGTCGATTTGGTCCCGTTAAGAACAATGCGCCAAGTTTTTGTCCACTCACAGATTTTATCCAAGGCTCGTTGGAGTTTTATGGTTGCTGACTCGATTGAACTTTCCGTTGCCAAAATAGCCGTATCGTTCGCGAACGTAGCTACAATAGTGCCTTCAGTTTATGGTATGTCCCGAGTGTACAGCAAGAATGAGATAGGCCCAAGGACACTTCCTTGCGGAACTCCGGCCGGCACGAAAAAGTCTGTTTTTAAGGTATGATTCTAAGATCTTATGAAGTTGCTCCAGAAGGATTGGTCTTAGCTTATGTTATAGTCTCTATAGATGCTGTTATAGGCAGCCTTGAAATCGATAAAGAGATGATAAGTATCGATTTGAATATCTAGAGCTTTCTCCAGAATCTGTCTCTTCACACAAGATGATTTGATCATTGGTGGACTTTCCTGGCATGAAACCGCATTAATAGGGGCCAATCAGGCCGTTGATAAAAGGTTTTAGGCGTTCACAAAATATCGCAGAAAAGATCTTGTAAACAATGTTGATGATCTTTTTTCTCCTTTCTTGTGGTTCTGTTCAAGGTTGGAAAGTGGGATAGCTTTTGCAATCCGCTTTGCAGAATTGATTGGATATTAGCGGTGGCGATGGTGTAGTGGTAACGTCATCGATTGCCATGCAAATGGTCCATGATTCAAATCCTGATATCAGGAAGCATTTATTTATTTCTCATGAAATATCTAATGAGATTCCGCTCAATTTCGAAAGCTTGTGTGAACACTACTGCGAAGGCAATAACACTAGCAGTAAGTTGATCATATGGCTGTAAAAGTTGTTCGCTCTGTTGGATGATTGATATCCCTATGACATCAGATAGTCGGAAAAAAATACTGTGAATCAGATGCAAAAACAAAAATAACAAAAAGCTCTGAAGTTATATGGACGCCACCCCCGAAGTTTTTCTGAAACATGTCATCTGACTTTCAAATCACTACACCAATCTTCCTTTCTCTCTATCTATTCTTTCCAACGTACGCACTATGAAAAACAGTTAATGGATATTCATACGAGTTACTATCTTCATGGGCATTAGTATTTTCTTCACTTTACGTCGCAGAGCTTACCTTCGGGTTTCGAAATACAGATGTTCCGTGGCTTTCTGAATCTCTTGCAGAACGGGCAGTACAGGTCCCGGTTATAGATACGAGTATACTATAAAACGCCTACCGCAGTTCGAATTTGATTTGCCATTTGTCCAATTTCGCTTGTAGTACTGCGGCAGTCGCAGAGAGAAAAGCGAAAAAGGATTTAGTAAAATCCAATCACTTTATTAAATATGATCAGCGAAGAAGAATCCATGTTGAGTATAGAGATGACTTTGATTTCTTCTTCTTCGTCTTCTTCTTTCTAGTACGTTTTCAGACAGCCTGCTCTGCTATAATTAATTATACAATTACAATTATACGCGGTTCCTTAAGTGCTTTATAGTTTCTTCTGTTTCATTGCAGAATCTCCACATCCCGTTTTCAGCAATAATACCGTGGATTTCTAAGAGTCTTAAAGACATAGTCAATTGAGCCCTAGTACACTTGCGAAACCTTCGACACCACCTGACTTTGATTGAGAACTCTTCGGTTACTCTAGCGGAGCATCTTACTGTTGTCTTTGGTCCTTCGTAATCATCTGTACGTAGGTCTCTGGAACCCCATGGTGTGATTATGCATCAGGGGTCAAATTGTCGGATCCCTGAACGGGTGATTGGTAATGTAATTTATATTGCGTTGTTGGTAGATCTAGCAACAACATATAACAGGGTTATCGTGAATAAATTTGCTCTCGGAATTTGTCCCCCGAACAAAAATTAGGTATCTTCAAAAAAGAGGAAATAATTCCGCGCAAAGGAAATAGGTATCATGAATGAAAATGCAGGAGAATTTTCAACGCAATCGCGATATTTAATTTTTCCCCGATGAATTTTTTTCCTATTTTTGAAGGTCCCAAATTTTTGTCCGCAGGAAAAATTCCGAGGGAACATTTATCCACGATAACCCTGATACAAATTACGTGACGAGTCTTAGGTTCACGGATACGGCTATTCGACCTCGAGCGTCGAGTGTACTTCCAAATGACATGTGTTTGAAGCTTAAGCTATTACAATTCTAACACTTAGGCCCAATGCACACGGAACAACTGAAAAAAAAAACTGATCAGCGATGCGAATTGGCAACTAGTTTGCTTTGAGTCATACCCTGTGTAATCAAATGGGACGCCGCACACGACGCTACTGGTTGAAAACTCGTTTGCGATTAACAAAAACCAGTTTGTAACCAGCCGTCTGGTGATTTGCATGTCGGGTTGCCCATTGATTTCAGTTTCTAGTTTGCTGAAGATGAGCGAACAACAGACCAACCTGTTGCTGGTGGGGGAGGTTGAAAAACATCCTATTTTGAAGAATTATCACCTTCCCGGCTATTCGAAGAAAAATGAAACAGAGAAGGCGTGGATAGAAGTTGGAAATGTCGCAACAAACGGTTCTGAAAATTGTTTTCAATGTATGGGTGCACCCAAAACCTTCTTACTATTCTTCTCCTCTTCCTGAGATAGTGATACAACATGATGGTTTCATCATCGCTCGAGTCTTCCGAAGACATTTCACGCCCGGTATCCATGACAACACTGAACGAACTAGAGATTTTGATTGAAGATGAGTTTCCTCGTGTATGGAGTCAAGTCACCGCTGAGTCCGTAACTGGTCTGTAACCCGAGTTGCCAACCGGTTTAGTTTTTTTTCCAGTTGCTCCGTATGCATTGGGCCTTAGTTGGGTACAATTGGCATGTCAAATTGGAAATTATATTCCGTCTGCATTCGTGGGACATAATTCCAATACATTTGTTCGTACGACGTATGACGGAATTTTTTTCTCATACAATTACTGATCCGTTGATGAAGGACACGATTCGACCTCAGATCTCGTGGTTGACTGTCGTATATCTTCAAAGTTAATGCAATATCCAAGTTCATCACGATGTTTTCCCATTATGATCCTTGTATTGTACTTTAGATTACATCTGTGGTTGATTTACCCGCGACAAACCCGTATTGATCATCAGATACTCTTACTGTTTTTCACAGTCGGTCGCACAGACCCGCTCAACGATCTTCATGGTGTGACCTCGGCTTGATCAAACGGTAATTATCACCTTTACCTTTATACACAGGGAAGATGTGATTTCCCCTCCATTGGTCCGGTATTGGATCACCTCTGATAGCTTTGGAGGTAAGAATCATAAGTCATCTAAACCCGATATCTCACATCTTTTTTCAGAACTTAGAGGGTACCTCGTCTGGCCCAACCGCTTTTTCGACTGTAATGTTGGGTATTTCTTCACAGTTCGGAGTGGTTCTTGAAAAGTATAGCCGGAGAAACTGTTCTTTCAAAATTCCTCCACAATACTTTCGCCACTGAGCATTGTTAAACAACTTCGGCGAACGAATCTCCTGAGCATTCCTCCTTCTTTGGGCGGCTATTTTGAAGATAGTTGCGCTCCTGTTCATATTCAGGGTTATCGTGAATAAATTTTTCCTCCGAACAAAAATTAGGTATCTTCAAAAAAGAGGAAATAATTCCGCGGAAAAGATATAAGTATAATAAATGGCAATTCGTGAGATTTTTCAACGCAATCGTGATATTTAATTTTTCCCCGATGATTTTTTTCCCTATTTTTGAAGATATCTAATTTTTGTTCGGGGGAAAAATTCTGAGTCGAAAATTTATTCGCGATAACCCTGATTGTTTCGTCGCAGCTCCTGGATAGCCTGGTTTGTATCAGCAACCGGAGAAGATATTTCCCCCAGCTCCCGAAACAGGCCCTCCGTACTCTCTGCTTGGAGCTCTCTTCTTCGCTTGTCTCAGTATTCCACTTCCACTTCATCTCTATTATTAGAGACGTTGCTTTCGACAATATAACTCGTTAGGTATGTGTTTACAATATATCTCTATAATAATAGATAAGATAATAACCACAAAGCAGTCTCAATATTTATTTTAAAAACTTCAATTCTCTAGTTCATCTCAGTCTCTTATTTATCCCCCTTCGTACTAATTGTCATTCAACTATGGAATGCCCTGAATTAATAAATATTAATACAATTCGAATGCGCACTAAACTGCCAGCGAATCCGGCTATTTGCTATTATGGTAGACGAGTTCGTATAAAACCAAATTCACCAACCCGTTGTTGCTTTGACCTGCAAGGGTGTTTCTTTACGCGTAATACAGCAATTCATGTTGCTTACCTCGGAAACAAATATATAACATTTTATAAGATTTTTTTTAAGATCCAAAATACACAGCAAAATATTGCCGAAAATCGGCAAAAGCAAATTTTATTGAAATGTATATTTCTCTAATTATAATTAATTAAACAAAGAATACACAAAAGTTAAAAAAGCACATTGTTGTCAGGTCATGATTCCATGATTCACCGTCTGTTTATTTAAAAAAAAAAAAATTAGGAGTCATTTTGATGGCTGCAACAAAAGAACGCGCTATTGTACTTCTCTATGACTGTCCACTGATCATTTTACGAGGGTGGTCTGAAAAGTTTCCGACGCAACAAAGATACAAAACATTTCTTCTTCAAATCAATTATTATTTTTCTACATAGTCTCCTTGTAATTCTACACACTTCTCTCAGTGATCGTCCAAATAGTACTCGTCGTTTTCCTCTGCAAAATAATTGTTCACGAAGGTGATGGCTTCCTCATTTGACGAAAATCATTATCCTCAGAGCGCAACTTTTAGCTTAGGGAACAAAAAAGTTGCATGGGGCAATATCTGGTGAATAAGAAGGGTGGTCAAGCAGGTCAATCCATAATTCGCGGATTTTCACCATGGCAGCCGCTCAGGTGTGAGACGCCGCAGCGTGTCGTCATGGTGAAACAACTTTTTTCTGCAATTTCTGCCTTCAGCGTGTCAAGTAATGATGCGAAGTATCCTCCTGCAATGATTTTTCCTTTCTGAAGAAAATGGATTAAGATAAGTCCATGACTGTCTCAAAAAAAAAAAAACAGTCGCCATCACTTTCCTAGCCGAAAAACTGTTTTTGCTTTGATTTTTGGAGCCGATTTACCATCGCAGTCCACTGTTTTGACTGTATTTTTATTTCTGGGGTATAATGGTGTATCCAAGTTTCATCTACAGTAAGTAATCGGCGCCAAGACTCTGATTTATTGCACCTAAACTGCGCCAACAGAGCGCTGGAAATGTTCATTCGAATACATTTTTGGTCTAACGTGAGCAAACGCGGCCCCCAACTCGCGGTCAGCTTTCTCATGCCTAAATCTTTATTCAATATGTGACAAATACGTTTTTTGGACATATTCAGAGCCACTGCTGTCTCTCTCACTTTAATTCGACGGTTGTCTAGCACCATTTGGAGAACTTGAGCGATGTTACTCGTAGTTGCGGTTTCTGAACGTCCTGAACGTTCATCGTCTCCCAAGCTTGCCCAAATTTCACGATGGTAAATGATGGTACAGAGTCCCTGTACACAGCGTCCAACTCGTCTTTGATTTGCGTAGGCGTATTGCCCTTTCAAAAACAAATATTTAATGACAGATCGATACTCGATTTTTTACATTTTCACAAAAACACTCACATCGACTCACTTAAAGGTTTGTCAAACAACAACTGTCCGTTCAAAATTGCTGAAATTTTGGGGAGTACTTTTCAAAAGATGAGCAAACACATTCCCTAGCTTTTGTTGACGAGTGCTGCCATCTTCATGTTGAGGTCGGAAACTTTTCAGACCAACCTTGTAAGTACCCAGAATCTAAGATCCAAACTCCTCCATTACATTTCAAGTTACACATTTTTCCGTCATTTCTTTTTTTTTTTTTTTTGTGTCCATCGAACAATTTAAAAGCTTCTCTGAAACTCAAGTATCACAAAAAATGAATTTACAATCCGCAATGCTACGTTGCAGGTGCATGAGCATCCCATCTATAAAAAAAAAAACAAGATACTAATTCTTACTCCATCTTCATATAAGAAATTGTAACATACTCTGAATCAATCCGCATTTATGAGTTCTTTGGAAGGCTTTCTTTCAACAGCATTCTATTTATTTTTCCTACGAATAAACAAACTTTTCAAGCGTTTCGAACACATATCTCATATCAATCGAACTAAACAACGACTCTGGAAGCAATGGACTGTACATGGAGGGAAAAAAAAACGACACAAATACTTTTGTAGACAAGAAATAACTTAATAACAGTTTAATAGTTTAGTAAAACTTACACTTGGTTGACAAATTTATTTATGGAAAAACGAAAACATAGGAGAACATTGAATATATAATATTTACTGCATTGTTGAGTCATAGTAGGCGGTGTCCTTGCATCTCATCAGCACCGCATCCGTAATCATTTGATTCCACTCATTCGAATACATGGAAAAGTCAGCCTTTCGGAACAACTCAACTTTACTTTCTGCAGAAATATCTGAACACAGGTAATAGTTGATGGCAATCTCAGTTAGTTCGGCGTGGTAGTTTTTCATCGACCACTCGAGTACACTTTGGCAATTAGTTTCGTCCAACAAGTAAACCATCATACTGAATATGACACTCTCCAGTTGGGGTATAATGTACACACGGGATAGTTCAAAAGCTTCGATTAGAGATTTGTACTGTTTTACAGGAGGAATGTTTGGTAGCTTCTTTAGAGATATTAGTTCGATGAGATTGAGGAAATACCTCAATCCATTGGCTGAGTAACTTCGAAGATGAATCTCACCCTCTTTGCCTTCGCGAAAGTCACTGTTTAACATTGAGTTAAACACTTCGCTGGCATCCGAGAGTAGCTTCTTGTTGAAGGTCACTGAGATTTCTTCGTCGTTGTCGTGGACTATAAATTTCATGTCACGATCATATGATTCGACGGGTGGGGAGTTTACGTCAAAGACTTCATCGCATTCGAATGATTCCTTGTCACTGTCGGGGATTGCAATGGCCAACGTTGTTTGGCTCATCGTCGTTAGGGCGTCAACAGCTTCTGATGTGTATTCGCTGTCGTCATTCAGTATCAGGCTTATGAGATTGTAGAGTGCGCTGTATTCAGTCAGTAGGTGGTAGAGCGTGCGATGGTTTTTTATAATAAACGCCACTGCTATAGAAGCTCTTTTCTGGCTGGCATCTTCCAATCGCAACAAGCGAGAGAGTTCTCCTTTGCCATAGTTTGATTCGCCTACACTGGTTAATGTGTCCAGAAAACCAAGACCTCCAACTTTTAACTGAAATACAATTTTTAATTTATAAAAAGTTTGAGGTTTAATTTTTACTGTAATTTATTTAACCTTAAATATAACTAAGCTAAAAAAAAACCATACTAAATTTTGACTTTGAATGGCAAATGAGTAAGAAGACCATGAAGAAGTAGCATCACCCGAAGGTGCTGATTCGCACAACAACGAGAACTACACATTGGTAGCTAGTCTGACAGACTATATAACTCTCACAGTGAACTTTAGAAATGACGTCATGTTCAGATTCCCTACCAGGGCGGAATGGGAAACTGGCGTACTGACAAATGAGTTCGTAACAACAATCTTCCCCGACGGTTCAAAAATGGACCGCAGGGTAGGGGCGGGGATATTCTCTGATTCCCTCAATATTTCCAGGTCTTACCGGCTTCCTGATTCGTGCAGTGTCTTCCAGGCGGAAGTTTTTGCTATACGTGAGGCCTGCCGCCTACTTAAGCAAACCTCTACACCCCTAAATACCATTGCCATCCTCATTAACACCCAGGCGGCAATCAAGTCTATAGTATCTGCCACTACATCCTCAAGGCTAGTAGAACAGTGCAAAGAAGAACTCGCATCGCTTGGTCATCGGTTAAGGATCTGCCTCCTTTGGGTTCCGGGTCACAGCAACATTGAGGGGAATGAGCGAGCTGATGAACTCGTAAGGCAAGGATCTACCCTTGATACTTCCCTAGCAAAGGCGGTAAACGTCCCGTTGGGGGTCCTTAAGGGAGGCATCTTCGCGCACTATCTGCTAAAGGCTGATAGCAGATGGCAGGGGATGCGGACCTGTGTCATATCCAGGCAGATGTGGCCCAAATACTCCCGGAAAAGAACGCAAGATCTACTAAACAGAAACCGTGCAGATATCGCAAGAGTTCTGGCAGTTAGTACTGGCCACTGGCCCATTGGAGTTCATGCGGCCAGAATAGGCATTACATTTAATGCACACTGTACCAGCTGCAATTCTGTTGACGAGTTAGAAATAATCTTACACTTCCTCCGCAAGTGTCCGGCTTTAGGCAAGGCCAGACAGCGCACCTTAGGTAAACCCTTTTTCGACAATCTAATAGAGCTAGCGGAGATTAGCATTGGGGATATTATCAGTTTCCTCAATGTAACGGGGTGGATTTGAATGATCCTCACTCCTTTTTCTTTTCCATTTTCCCTAGCAGTTAACGTCCTTTTTACATCCGATAGGTCACTTGAGTGACCGGGGACTAGCAAAATAATGAAACAGTTTCGTCGAAATTTGAGGGTCGCAAGTTGGAACGTTGGAAGCATGACCGGTCGAAGTTACGAGCTGGAAGAGATGATGAATAGAAGGCGGGTGGATATCTTGTGTGTCCAAGACACGAAATGGAAAAACACCGGAAATCGAGCGCGTTTCTTGGACGTTAGGACAAAAGATTACAAGATGTTCTACTACGGAACGGAAAAGGCTAGGAACGGAATCAGTATCATCCTTGCGGCAGAGCTACTTGGTAACGTCTTGAGCATTTCGAAGTCCAGCGACCATTTGATGTCTCTCAATTTAGTAATACAAGGAGAGGTGTGGAATATTGTCAGTGCATATGCTCCCTAAAATGGGTGCAATCAGAGAGATAAAGATGCATTTTGGGTAGATTTCAATAATCTCCGTAAGAACATCCCAAAGGAAGAGTTTCTGTTTGTTGGAGGAGATTTAAATGGACATGCCGGGAAGTCAAACGAAGACTATGAACACTGCCATGGAGGACTAGGATATGGCACCAGGAACCTTCCTGGTGAAAACATCTTAAGGATGTGCAAATCACATAGTCTTATCGTGTTAAATACCATGTTCATCAAACAAAGCCGACACCTGATCACTTACAGCAGTGGTGGAGATGAAACTCAGATTGACTACCATTTGGTAGGCAGTTTCATGAAGCCCCGGGTAAAAGATTGCAAAGTGATCCTGGGAGAGGCAATCGTTCGGCAACACCGTCTCCTGCTAACAGAAATTTTTATGAAAACACCGAAGAAAAGCAAACAAACAAGGATCTCTGGGAAAATCAAGTGGTACAATCTGGACAAAGAAAAAGGCGAGGCTTTTGTTTTCGTGATGAAAAATTTTCTCTCATATCATCATCGGAGTTGAGGACGAAGAGTGCAGAGCACAAAATATGTGGGATTCCCTACAGCGAACTTGCTTAAAGAAGGCTAAATCACTGCTAGGAGCTTCAAAAGGCCACCATCAACACGTCAAAGAAACATGGTGGTGGAGTGATGAAGCTAAGAAAGCTATAAATGAGAAGAAAGCGGCTTTCAGAGCTTGGTCAAAGTGCCCCTCTAATAATAATGACGAAAAAGTTCGCCTCGAAATGGAATACAGATGCTGCAAGAAAAAAGCGAAGAAGAAGTGCGCCCAGCTTCAAGCAGAGAGTACGGAGGGCCTGTATCGGGAGCTGGAGAAAATATCTTCCCCGGTTGCTGATGCAAACCAGGTTATCCAGGGGCCTTATTTTGTATTGCGTTTCTATAGCAAATGCATACAAACTCAATTTCCAAGTAATTTAAGTGACGTTTGATAGATGTTTTGACAATCTAACTTTCGGAAATATTTGATTTTGAGTTGGAAGCACTTACACCCAATCCGAGAACCATACAAAATACCAATTCATTTTAGAATCGGATTACATTTCCGAATGGCAATCCGAATCCGAAAGCAGTACAAAATAAGGCCCCAGGAGCTGCGAAGACACAATATGAACAAGAGCGCAACCATCTTCAAAATAGCCGCCCAAAGAAGGAGGAATGCTCAGGAGATTCGTTCGCCAAAGTTCATTAACAATGCTCATGGCCACGTTCTTATGGATGACGACAAAATTCTGCAGATGTGACGGCAGTATTGTGAAGAACTTATAAATGAACTGTTAACCCGGCTATACTTTCCAAGAGCCACCCCTAACTGTGAAGAAATACCCGACATCACAGTCGAAGAAATTAGTGAGGCGGTCAAATAATCTAAAAAACGAAAAGCGGTTGGGCAAGACGAGATACCCTTTGAGTTCTGGAAAAAGATGGGAGACGTCGGGTTCAGATGGCTCAGAATTCTCATCTCCAAATTTGATTCGAATGCCGA
The DNA here is from genome assembly GCA_945910035.1 of Brachypalpus laphriformis. NCBI lineage: Eukaryota > Metazoa > Arthropoda > Insecta > Diptera > Syrphidae > Brachypalpus > Brachypalpus laphriformis. Next base: position 290,230,559 of record OX246754.1, read on the forward strand.
ATCAATGGAGGGAAAGTTACCTTCTCCCTGTATACAAAGGGAAGGGTGATACGCGAAACTGTGATAACTACCGTTCGATCAAGCTGATGTCACACACCATGAAGATCGTTGGACGGGTTTGTCTTGGGTAAATCAACCACAGATGCAATCCAAAGTATAATGATCATAATGGAAAAACATCGTGATTCCTTAAAGGATTTGCATATTGTATTGGTTGACTTTGAAAAGGCATTCGACAGACAACCACGAGATCTGATATGAGTGGCGCTAAGACATCGAGGGGTCCCAGAAACCTATGTACAGATGATCGGGGTGCACCAGGGAAACGTTTTTAGTCCTTTGCTCTTTATTATAGTCCTTGATTATCTGCTTGAAGGTAAAGTGATGGACCCCAAGGTACATTAGTTATTCTTTGCTGACGATGGAGTCATCATAAGTGAGGATCCTACATCCCTGCAACGAGCACTTGACGTGTGGGTGGACGTTCTGGAAGGAAATGGGTATCGCATTAGTTCAAAAAAGACAGAGTACTTGTGCTGTCCGTTCTCTGATCCACTCAGGCCTATTCCAGACATTTATTTGAATGGAACAGTGCGTCCCAAGTGCGAAAAGTTCAAATATCTGGGATCTATGATCAATAGCAAAGCAACTTGTGATGGCGACATGAATCATCGCGTAAACGTAGGGTGGAGGAAGTGGCGAGAAAACTCCGCTATCTTCTGTGACAGAAAAATGCCACCTAAGTTGAGAGGAAGGCTCTACACCGCAGTTGTGCGTCCAGCGCTCACATACGGTTCACAATGTTGGAGGATGTACAAAACGTATGAGAGTAAATTAACGGCAGCTGAGATGAAGATGCTTCGCATGACAGCAGGAGTGACAAAGCTTGATCGAATAAGAAGTTCGAAGATCCGTGGAAGCTTTCACATCAAGGAAACCATCGTAAAAAAAATAGAGCGCGACCGGCTCAGCTGGTATTGCCACGTTCAAAGAAGAGATCATTTGAACCGTGTTAAAAATGCAATATCAATGCACGTTCCAAATACATAGCGATGTAGCAAAGGCAGGCCTATAAACGCCTGGATCACACAAATGCGACGACATCGGCATTTCATTGGCCTCAGTAACCGAACAATCCAAAATCGGCGGCCTGCCGATATTATCTGAGGTCTAATAGGCGAACCCCACAGGCGGATCAGTAGAAATGCGGTGAAGTGGGAGGGTTGTGATCCCCTATTTTCGGATCAGAACATCGCTGATAAAAGGAAGAAGAAGAAGAAGGTTACTTGAGTTGTGGTATTAAAACGGCGCTTCTGCGCTAACTAAGTATCGGCATGGTTTTGCTGACACAACCACTTCTACCTACCAACCTACCTACCATGTTCTGGCTTTAAATGGATAACCAAATAATCGAACATAAGGAGACCATACATTTACTGGGTGTGACAGTAAACTATGGAATAACATGGCATGACCATATATCCAACATCGCGAAATCAGCTTCCATCAGAACAAAGAAGTACTTTACACCGCCGCAACTTTTTTCTACTTATACAAAGCAAAAGTAAGATCGGGTCTTGGGTACGTTTGGAGCTCAACTCCAAAACACAAACTAAATCTACTTGACAGCATCCAGAGACGAGTAGTTTGCTTAACAGAAGATCCAGCACTAACGACCAAACTTCAATCGTTGGCCTGTTCTGTAGATACTACAATGGCGGATGTTCGGAAGATCTTAATAAGATGATCGACAGACATAACTTTCATGTTCACCTAGCAACAGCAAGCAATCTTATCTTTGGAACTCACTCCCAGGCGAAATATTTCTTGAAAGCTATAATCTGCAAAAATTGGAACGCAGAATAAACGGACAACTGCATTCATCTCCGAGTGCTGGCTCATCATTCGCCTTTCTCGAGAGAGGTTTATAAAAAAAACGACATCAAAAACGGATAAGAAGTGAAAGTGGAACTTGATCGAGCACTTACTAGAAAAGTCTATTAGGCAATCGCAGTTAAGAACCAAACAATTAGGACACCAAACACTTCGCGCATAACCATCAAGTGAACTCCTAGCTCTTTTGTACTTATAAAATGACATCTACAGGGAACAGTTTCAAATTCGGGAAGATTGCTGAGGCATATGAATCCACTGGGAGAAAGAATATAAGAAAAGCTAATTATTCCGCAGAGAGAAATAAGTTAAAACCTTTTACACATTCGCATGTTTGAATTGTAAACTCTACGCTAAGTCTTAGTATCAAATTTTTCAAAATTTTAAATAAAAATAAATCACTCACCTCATCGACTTTCGACATTTGGAAGAGCTGGTGTACAACACCCATTTTAATGATTTGGGCAAAGAACTGACTCTCGCTGCAAAAGAAAAACATTTTTTTACATAATGCCTACTAGTTTTAATCGCCAAAACTTACGATAAAATATTTGTAAGTGAACCGCAAAAGCAGTTGTTAAGACCAAATGTCTTAATAGCTCCTATTAGCGTATTCAACGTCTCCGGTTTACTCAGTTCACCGCGCTTATTCACCAGTAACGTCACACGAAATAAAAGGTTCTCTATAATATCTATTGCACTACTGGTTAAATTGCCCAATTTGGATAATTTAATTGCTGGCACATCTACAAAAAAAATGCACAGATTTCAAGTTTCATTGCGATTTACTTTAAATTCAAAACTTACCTTGACTAACATCGTCATCATCTTCCTTATCTAGTATATTATCTTCTATGTTTGTCTCAGATTTACAAGCTATATCTAGAAGTTTCATTATATCAGAATCTTGTGGGTCAGTCTTTTTGATTTCATCTTCATCGGCGCCCTCATCATCGCTGCATACTGGAGAATATGTTTCCGAATCGGAATCCATTTGTTCTGAAAGAAAAAAATTAAGTATACATTGAATGGAAATGTAGGTTCAGTCTCTAAATTATGATAGTACCTGAGGTAATTTTAAAACTATTTGGCGACATGCTTCTCGAACTGCATGGACTAGAGGGTGATATCACCGAACGCGGTGAGCTGCATGGTGAATCGTAGTCATACACAGATTCCTCACGGATTTTTTGTACCTTAAATAAAATTATGTTTTTATTAAAAAGACTAAGCTACACAGTAATATTACAAAAGGATTGAAATGGAGATATAGTCAGCGGTCTGGACGGAATATGGAGGAGGAAATTCAACGACAACATCGATTTGGTGGAGGACGATGAATTCTATCCATCGAGTCGCTCTGGTACGGATAACCAATCGTCATAGGAGCACCGACCAACAACCTGTGCTGTCGGTATTCATTTGTAGAATTTCTAAACTCTAGGCTACGACACAGAAAGGGGAAACAAGGAGTTCCTCAAGGCGGCGTACTCTCGTCGATTTTGTTCAACCATTATATCTCTAAGCTTCCCTAGATGGAATCAACTGTGGCGTCTACAGTTCCAGTTAGATTTAACTTAGTGAACACCTTGTGCGAGCTGCTTCAACATATTCGAATCACAAGTCGGTAAGGAATTTTCAAGGTTAGTCAGAACCATGGCATAGATATAGTGGCGGTGCCTTTAATGGGCCAACGGCAGCGCTCGTACTCCTATAGTGGACTACTGGCACCGGTGTACCCCGCGTCCTAGGGGTATAGCATAAGGAACTGGGTCTTCACTTCCCTACCATGTAAAAAGACTCTAGCTATGAAGTAGCCAACATCCTCAGATACAGATGAGTTTACTGTTGACAACCTTTGCAAATTTAAAAAGGACAACGATCTCCGTGTCTGCAAGTGGAGGTCCATCTACAAGCCACGTGCAACCGAAAAACTTACGGAGGCCCTAGACTGCTGCAAAACAGACATTACTGCCACCAAGAAGTGCGATGGGATGGGCCGGGCAAAAAGAGGATGAACAACTGCGACATCTATCACGACGATTGCTACAGACAACAAGGAAAGCTGATTCGGGCGCTGATTGGTTATTAGAAGCAAACTTAGGCAAGAACTATTGCGTTTCTGGCCTCATGACAATCCGTATCAAGGCTAAATTCGTCAACATTAACCTAACATTGCTAATATGCTCCTAACGAGATGACGCGACTAAAGATGACTTCTATCGGCACTTGGACAAGACGCCCTAGCCACGACATTAAATTTATACTGGACGATTTTAACACAAATCTAGGAAAAGACCCACACACCTTGCATAATGATTCTATGGCATTATCTGCCAACTTCCGCTTCTTGGATGCACTTTTCTTCTCTTCGCGTTTCCTCTTTCGGTGATCGTCCTCACTATGTAGGTAAGCATCCAATTCGCTTATTAGAATACCAACGAGTCCCTCGCGCAGCATCAAGTCCATACTAATATTGTCGTACTGGAAATTATTCATTATATACAGGATCTGCAAATAAATGAAAGGCATCCACTCTATCTGATAAATTTTTGTAAAATATCAAATCACATTTACCGAAGATTTCTCCGATTGTGTCTCAGAAGACCTTGCAATTGCAAGTAGTCTAGCAATGGCTCCTGATCGCCGTATTTTTGAGCGATTACATGCATCTCCCGACAGCATGCATATTATACTGATACAGTGACGTACTTCGGTCTCCGATAGGGGTTTTTCTGAAACGAATCAGTCTAAATAAATCATAGTTTTAGAGATACCATCGCTACTTACCCATATTTTTACAGACAAGCAGCTCACATGCAGCAACAATAGCATCAGCTGTGCCCAATGCATGCAGAGCTTCGGGACTTTTTGAAAAATTCGACAGAATCTTGAGAGCTATTGAACGATATGGGTTGTCCTCGGAAGTGAAGAAAACTATTGCGGCGAAGCTGTTGTTCCTATTGATTGTCTAAGATAGGGAAAGAGAGAAAATCATTTTCTATTTCCAATTACTTATTTCGATAATTACACAAATCTATTTAGCTACTAGCTGGCCCGTGCTCGTCTTGCTTCGCCCGCATGCCACTTTTAAAACAAAAACGTATTTTCTTCTAAAGCATTTCTATAATCCACAGATACCCATATTGCTAGGAATCACTCAATTATTAAAACATCCCCAGTGGAAATGATACATTCTTTCTTTTTTTTCTTTTATTTGGCGCAACAGCTCTTTAAAGTGCCAGGGCCTAGTTTCTCGCAACCACTCATGTTGTGTGCGTTATATTTTTCACACGAATGGAAGGGACCTACAGTTTAATGCCGAATCCGAACGGCGATTTGAGAAGCTTTTTCGTGACAACAATACTCTCGGATGTTTGTCAGACGCTCGCGAGAGGTGGGACCGTAAAAAAACTTGTTGGTATTTTCTGGGATTCGAACTTGGAACCTCATGCGTAGCGATCCGACACACTAACCACTTACGCCACGGTGCCCCCGAATGATATATTAATGAAATATAATTGCCAACTGCATACATACAGTACTGAAAATGTGTAAACCAGTTGGAATCCCCACCAGAGCACACGCAAACCTGCACACAACACACAACGCGTCAACCAGGTACATAACATATAAGACTGCTTTTAAACGTTGATGTGTTCCGTTTAAAATCGGGAAATGTTCAACCACTGTAAATTCGTATTCTTCATGCATAAAAACTAACGGTTTTTGCCTATTTCACTCTGCGTTCACGTTTGTTTACAGTGATGAATATCAGTTTCTTGGAAGTTGTGCGGTTATAAAGATGTCGAGTGAAGAAGAGAAGCAAAGAGTTATAATTTTGCATAAGTACTTGGAAAATCCAGAAACTCCACCGTATAAAATTGCATAAAAATCGCGAGTTCAACTGTACACGCGGCTATAAATGGGGACAAAACTACTCTCACAGTTCAGGTTCGGCATGGCAGTCTGGACCTTTGGACTCAACCCTTCAAAATGACATTGAAAGTACCTTTAAGCGCAGTCCTAATACGAGTAGATGCCTGTACAGTAGCAAAGAAAGTGGGTAGTGTCCTCCTGAACCTCCTTGTCACCGCAGCCAAAGGTCTTTTTCATGTGGTATCGCATAGTGTTATGCCCCGTATTTCCTATGAGATTAGAGAGGGATTTTCTATCCATCTGTATGAGTCTATTTGTTCTTGCTCTGTCGAATGTAGGTCATAGCTGCGTCGTGGTGACACAAGTATCTAACGAGGTTCACCTGTTGTTTGCCTCCTTTACAGCTTTGTTCCCTGCTTCGACTTTGAGTGTGCAATGCGGGATGTAACAACAAGCGTTCACGTTAAAGAAACCATTTCACGAAAAATAGAGCGTGAACGGCTCAGCTGGTATTGCCATGTTCAAAGAAAAATCATTTGAATCCTATTAAAAAGGCAATATCAATAAACGTTACAGAGATATCGCGAAAGAAAGGCAGGGGGCAAATCACGTAATTTTTCGGACGATTATCATTTGGACGATAGTAATCGACTGATGAAAAAAATTGTTGCATATTGTAGGAGTTAACATTTCTCTACTACAGTTGATTGCCTACTGTTGGCTGTATAATGCCTAATGCATGTTGGCTGTATAATGCCTAAATGCATGTCAATGTTTGACGATTGCGGTTTTAGCTATAGTTCAAACATTCATTTAGGCGATATACAACCAACAGAGCGCAACTAACTGTGGTAGGGAAATATTAACCGCTATAATATGCAACAATTTTTTTCCATTCGTCGGTTGCTATCGTTCAAACGATGATCGTCTGAAAAGTTACGTGATTTGGCCCCAGGTCTTAGAGCGCCTGGATCACACAAACGCAACAACACCAACATTTGGCTTGCCTCAGTAACGAAGTGATCAAAAATCGAGAGGCCTGCCGATATTTTGTTTAGGTCAAACAGGCGAGCCCCACGGCGAATCAGTAGAAATGCAGTTAAGTAAGAGAGTTATGATCCCTAGAGTTCAGATCAAAACCTCGCCCATATAGCAAGAAGAATGTAAATCTTTCCAGACCGTCGATGCTGCATCTAAGTTCATTCACACAGTTCATTCACATCGTGTCTTTCCATATTGATCGCATTTCGGCAGTGCAACCGATGAAGAACCGCTCACATTCGTAATGCTACCAAGTGAATAAAAGCAGAGAGTCGATGATTGACCGGCAGGAATTCTAGGAAATGCTGCATTGAAAGAAACTGACGCTGTTTATCGCAGGTGCATGTGTGGAGCGGATTTCGTGTTCACATGGATTGCCAATGCATGGACATGGTACAGATTACTCGATCATCTGAATGTCTGGTCGCTGTGGTAAGGCGATGCGTCTATGTGAAGATATGAGGATCGCAGCAACAGTTCTGTTTTAGTCGGCGCGGCGGTCTTGTCAAGATAATCCGCTAATAATTTGGTAGTTATCTTGTTTTGTAATTTGTTCTAAGATAAATCTTTGATATGTAATTTGTTCTATCTGTTATAATAAAATCAAACAGTAGTTCTTGTTAGTTTTCGTTTTACTATTTCTCACTACATTTTAGGTATCATCAAAAGTTAATGGAAAAAAGGAGGGGTCTCGATATATATTGGTACGTTTTGGTGAAACGTCGCTTCTCAGTGAAGTAAGATTTAATACGGAGTACAACAACACAAAGTGAATTGGTACCATTTTAGCTTTTTTTCTCAGTCGAAACTTATGGTGCGTTTTGGTGAAACGTCACTTCTCAGTGAAGAAAGATTTAATACGGAGTACAACAACACAAGGTGACTTGGAACCACTTTAACTTTTTTTCTCAGTCGAAAATGAGTTGCGATGGATGGGAAGAGCTTTTTCCCGGAGAACAGCTTTTTCATTCAACTGGAATGATTCAGTAGTATTTCACACATTTAAGTACAACTTTTTCATACTTTTTGCTTCAATTTCAATTCAATCACCAATCTTCAAACAATAAAAAATGTTTTTAACCAGATTGACTTGAAATCGTTTTGTGGAGAAGCTTTCACTTTGCTTTGCATAATTCTCACCAAAACGCACCATATATCTATACACATATGTAGATAGAAACATTGCAATATTTTTCCATGTAGTTCCATGTATAGTTCGTTAGAATTGCACCTTTTAGAATGCAGTTAGTGTATTATAAAACAAACACTTTCTTCATTGAACGTTTTTTTCTTTTTATAATTTATTATAAATTATTTAGGTACACAAAAAAACTAACAAATAAATTCTGAATACAGTTCTTAAATTAGAAATGTCGCCGTGGATTGGGGTTGTAAGGTCCAGTGCCGCCACTCTTGGGATTAAAAGGTGGTGTTCCTGGGTATGGATGTCCGCCAAAATTAGGTCGTCCACCGGTATTTAATCGACCTCTGCCAGTATCCCGAAATGCTTGAACGGCATTCACTGAGATGGCAATCAAACCGAAAATTAATACGAGAAAGACTTTTACGTTCATTTTTGAAAATGCTCTGATCTGGTACACGGTATGTATTCCAAGATAGTGATTGCGTTGTTGTGATGAAGACTCAGCTGCGAGATACATTTTTATAGCAGCTCAATCGAAGACGAGCTACTGATAAGAGCTGTGCAGGGGTTTTTTCTTTTTGTTTATGTTTGTTATTCTCAGAACTGAAGTGGGATTGGTAGAGCACAGATTGTGGGGACTCACCATTCAAAGTGCATTGCGTAAACTACATATTCCAGCTATTTGATTCGAATAAAGACAATGTTTCTGAATATGTATCTCCACCACGACACAAACTCTAACGAGGAACCGTGTCTCCCACGCGAGACAAGGACAACAATAGCCCAAGTCCGCTCAGGTAGGTGTCGTCTGCTGAGTAATTACCTGTCTCGCCTCGACCCAAACACCGAAGACAGACGCCCGGCTGCAACAATGACCCACATGATGTAAAATAAATCTTTAACTGCCCAGTTAAACTCACAAACTTTAACCCTAAAGCGTTGTTGACCCATCCCATCGACGTGGGACTGGAAATAGATGAATCTGATGAAATTGAAGGGCTGGTCAAACGGTAGTGCATGCGATCATATGAAAACACAAGCATTTTCACTTAGCTAAGGCCTACCAACTCCTACTCTCAACCTTCACGCGGTGACAGCCGGGTGCGTAGTACCTTAATCCAAGAGATGGGTAACCAACCCCGTTTGGCGGATTCTTAGTGGCAGCAGATGAGAGAGGGGGGGGGGGGAAGAGTGCTTTCTCACTAGATCACTTATTCCTGTTCCAGGCGCCAGCGGACGAATTCCCTAGACGGAGTAACGGTGGCATCTATAGTTCCAGTTAGGTTGAACTTAGTGAATACCTTGCGCGAGCTGCTTCGACGTATTCGGATCACAGGTCGGTAAGGAATTTCCAATGTTGGTCAGGACCTTGGAATAGAGATGGTGGCGGAGGAGCCCTTAATGGGCCAACGGCAGCGCTCATACTCCCGTAGTGGACCACTGGCACCGATGTACCCGGCCCCTCGTCCTAGGGGAATAATTAGGGAACTGGCCCTCCAGGTTGGGGGTTATGCCGTCGGGGTAACTTCCCTACCACCTTCCCAAACCTATGGTTCCGAAACAACCAAAAGCCTCGGATAAGGATGACTCAACTGATGACGACCCCTGCAAACGAAATAAGGACAACGACCTTCGGATCTGTACGAGGAATGTTCTGTTCCTTTACAGACCACGTGCAGCCGAACAACTAGCAGGGGCCCTAGACTGCTATAAAGCAGATATTATCGCCATCCAGGAAGTGCGATGGGATGGGCCGGGCAAAAAGAGGATGAAGAGGAGGATGATTGCTACAAAGGCAACAGGCAACGCTTATTCGGGTGCGGATTTGTCATACGCGGCAAGAAGTCTTAAACTTCCGACAAGTTAGCGAGCGTATTATGACTATCCGGATCAAGGCTAAATTCGCTAACATAAGCGAAAAGGACCCTGCCACCAAAGAGTGTTTCTACGAGCTCCTCGACAAAATATACGAGCAATGTCCTAAATACGACGTTAAAATCGAATTGGGCGATTTTAACGCTAAAATAGGAAAGGAGGACGTCTTTGGTAGGGCAGTCGGTAAGCATTGCCTACACGACACCAAGTCTGATAACGGACTAAGGCTAATTGATTTCGCTGTGGAGCGAAATGTCACCATAGCAAGCACATGGTTTCCTCATCTCGATATTCATAAGCAGACATGGCGGTCCAATGATCATGTAACGATCAACCAAATTGATCATATTGCGATCGACGCAAGGCATGCCTCCAGTATTCTGGATGTCCGGGCGGCCAACATAGACTCGGATCATTACCTTGTTGTAGCTAAGGTACGAATGCGGATATCCCAAGCTGAGCAACAAAGAAGAATCACTGTGAGAAAATTTTACGTCGAAAAACTACAATCGCAAGAGACCGGCAGACTCTTCGCTGAACGCGTATCCCGAAATCTCTCAATCACCCCTATGCCGCCAGCATCAAGTGCCGAAGACCAATGGCAACGCTGCCAACATGCCATCAGAAACGCCGCGACTGATGTGCTGGGTCTCGCTCGCCTACCACCGCGAAACTCCTGGTTTGACGAAGAATGCCGGCGAGTGCATGCAGCAAAACAAGAGGCATACAAAGCGGCGCTACAAAGGAAGACGAGAGCTGCTCATGAGATCTACGAGCAAAAGAGACGGGAAGAACATCGGCTTCTCCAAAAGAAAAAGAAAGAGCATGAGAAGTTTTACCAAAAGGTAAAAAGAACGTGTCAGAGGATACCCGTACAGAAACATGTAGAGATGAAAATGGAAACCTCGTAGTAGAATCACAGTCGGTGCTGAGAATATGGAAAAACTACTTCTGCGGACTGTATAAAGGCGACGAAGACCAACATCACGCTGTTAGGCAGAATGAACCATTCAACATAGACGATGATAGTCAAAATTTCCGTCCACCTGACCAAAACGAAGTGAGGATAGCAATATCCAAGCTAAAATCCGACAAGGCTGCTGCACCGGCCGAACTTTTCAAGTCAGCTGGGGATGAACTGGTAGAGTGCATACACCAACTCATCTCTAAGACTTGGTCAGACGAGTGTATGCCTCGTTTGCCCGATCCACAAGAAAGGAGACCCTCTCAACTGCGCCAATTATAGAGGCATTAGTCTCCTCAACATCGCATACAAGATCTTTTCTGCGATATTGTGTGAACGCCTGAAATCTTTTATGAACAGCCTGATTGGACCCTATCAGTGCGGTTTCAGGCCAGGAAAGTCCACCATCGATCAAATCTTCACACTTCGGCAGATCCTGGAGAAAACCCAAGAATTCCAAATCGATACTCACCATCTCTTTATCGATTTCAAGGCCGCCTATGATAGCATCTATAGAGAGGAGCTTTATAGAGCCATGTCTAGTTTTGACATCCCTGCCAAACTTGTCCGTCTGTGCAGGCTGACGATGGAGAACGCTCGCTGCTCCATCAAGGTCGGTAATGACCTCACCGAGACCTTTGATGTGAAAAAAGGTTTTAGACAAGGTGACGCGACGATATCGACATTATCGGAAGAACTCAGCGGGCTGTCACCGGTGCGTTTGCAAGCATTGAGGCGGAAGCGGCTAAAATGGGTTTAGCGATAAACGAGGGCAAAACCAAGTATATGCTGTCAACAAGAAGGGACAGCCAACACCAACGAATTGGACAGAACGTCACAGTGGCAGCTATAACTTCGAGGTAGTCAGGGACTTTGTCTACCTTGGCTCTGCTATAAGCTCGAAAAACATTCAATCGCGAACTATACGATCTGTACAGCGACATCGACCTAGTCAAAAAACTGCGTATTGGACGTATGAGATGGCTAGGACATGTAGAGCGAATGGACACCAACGCTCCGGCCCGCAGTCTTCGAATCCAACCCCGAGGGACGACGCAGTAAGGGACCTCCTCGTCGTAGGTAGCGTCTCAAGTTCAAGGGAACCACGACCAACTGGAAGTGCGCAACCGGAGCCAATTAGCTGAAGACCGAGCTAAATGGAGAGGCTTGTTGGTTGAGGCCCAGGTTCACCCCGAACTGTAGCGCCACCTAATTAAGTAAGTAAGATGAAATTGAAGCTCCTACAAAAACAACATCACGATAAAAAATTGTATGACAGAGAGGGGTCTATTCCCACCAAGTTCAAGTTATAGCCCAACAAAGTGGGCGAACTCTTATTTGGAGGTGTAACCACTTTAAACGCTATAACTTCTAAATTATTATAGGTACACAAATAGTTTTAAACATTTTGGAAAGACAATATAGTAGCGCATACAAGTTTCAAACACATTGGGTACAGCTGTGTAGCTACAAAAAAGTTATGGCTCCTTAAACTCAAAATAATGAAAATTTGTTGTTCCATTTTTTCACTTAAAATGCATTTTTCTCAAAATATTTACTTAATATTTTTTTTTTTTGTTATGAAATTTGTATCCCTAATAAATTTCTTTAAAATTATGTTAAACAAAATTTTTACGTACGATCAACAGAAGTTGTAGTAAAAGCCATTTTTTGTCAGACAAAAATGGTCTAACAAAATTAAGTGAAAATAATAAACTAACGTACCTATGAGCAATGCAGTTAACAGTTAATTGTCGAGTAGGAAAAAAAAGCGTAACAAAGAATTATCACAGATTTGCAAATGTACCCGTAATTTGAACTGATTTACAATCGACATTTTGCTCTGTAAGGTAACAGCCGATCCCCACAAAATGTATTCAAAACGTGAATACGCGGAAATAGTGTTTGTATACGGGTTCTGCAATGGAAACGCTTCATTGGCAAGATATCCTCCAAGATAAGAAGCTAGAAGGAGAGAAGCGGTATATCCTTTCAAGTTTATGTATCAGCTGTGAGTGGCTGACCATGTCAAACGCCTTGGAAAAATCAAGTAACGTTAAAAACGTAACCTCATCTTTATCAATTGAAATGCGAATATCATCAGTAACTAAAAGAGCAGAGATAGATGTGTGTTTCGGAATGAATCCAGATTGGTTCCTATACAGCAATTTGTTATTTTGCAAAAATGCAGACACTTGAAGGTGAATCAATTTCTCCATGACCTTGGATAAAAAAGGCAAAATGGAGATAGGTCTGTATTCAGGAGCAGAAACACGCGACCCCTGCCTTTTTAGAATGGGAATAATGTTTGATGATTTCCATAAAAATGGAAATGAGGACGTTAAAAGATGGTATTGCAAACATGTGTAAGAGCTGGAAGCAAGTGAGGCAAAATAATTTTCACAAAACTAGGATGAATTTCATCAAAGGCAACAGCTTTTGACTTAACATTCAATATAGCTTTAACAACGTCGGTTTGCTGGACACTAGAGAATTCAAAACTACTCAATGTGTTAACGTTTAGATCACTTTAATCCACATAAGGAAACAGGCGAAGTAGTCGGTGTGGAGTGAGATTTTGCAAAAGTATTGTTTAATTGATTGGGATCTAAGTTATCCAAATCCTCTTTATTCTTCCGGCCAACACCTACTTCACGCAAATTATTCCATAGTATTTTTGTAGGCAAGCTATTGCTGAACCGATTTGAATAGTACCGTCTTTTAGCTTGTCTTATTTTGGAATTCACTTCATTACGTAAGGCACGAAAGGTTTCATACAACTCCGGCAATTTGAAGCCCTTCCACCTGTTAAAGGCTAAGTCGCGTCTATTTTTAAGATCTAAAATCTCTGCAGTAAACCAAGACACATTGCAGTTTTTAACGTGCTTAGTCATAAGTGGAACGTGGGTGTTAAACAGGGTTTGTATTTGATTTTGCAAATAACTAACTTGTGAGTCGGGTGAGGTCATGTAATATAAGTGCTGCCAATTTACTCTCAAAACGTCTTCCTCCAAAAGATCATAATTAATATTTTTAAAGTTCCTATATGAGTAGGTTTGTGCCTGACAACTTTTAGTTTTATTAACGATCGCGAACACTAAGTCGTGCTTCGAGAAAACAGGAGCGGATAGTTGGTCATATAGTAGTGTTTTAATGTTGTCATTAACTAAAAACAAGTCTAGTAGTGTACTAGATGTATCAGTAAAATGTATGGGAACTTCAGCATTAAGAGGATACAAACTTAATGTTTTTATATTATCAACAAATGTTGCTGAAACTTCACTTCTTAAGAGGTTGCAATTAAAGTCCCCACAGATGATAATTTCGGCAAATGTTGATGAAACACTTTCAATCACTGAACAGAAAGTGTCAAGATCAATGCTACTGTTTGAGCGAAAGACAACACCTAAAATTAGTGAACTGAATAAAATAATTATTTAAGTTCTGAATGAAATAACAGATACACAGTCAACGCGGTCAGGTCCCATATGCACACAAAAAACTTCAACAACCAAGATGAATCAAATCGAGATGAACTATGAATATGGAATCTCTCCATTACATGCAAGAATCAGATGCATGGAATTTATTTTGCAACTTGCATATACACTTCGACAAGAGTGAAAGGATATTGATGAATCGATTGGGATCAAGGAGGCAGGAAAAAGAAAAACCCAAGAGAGAGCATTTTCGCGATGAGATTGGGCTCGATGTGGACAGACCAAAATAAAGATTTGGAAATACCAATAATGGAAATTTTTCGAGGAGATTTTTTCAAGAATCAGAAGCAACTGCTCGTATAACTGGGGTCAATAGAGAAGTAATAACGAGGCATGAAGTCATACTTAATGTTTTGAATTGCAGAGAAAAGGTTAATGCTATCAAGTTTGGAGAGTAAGAAAACTCAGAGTTATTAAAGCAAAAATATCCCGAAAAACAACTCACACCTACTCTTCATTAAATTTTGGCTAATAGTCAAAATATAATCGAGTGTCAATCGATACCACTTGGGGATTTGTTAGAAAAAGCTCAGGGATCCAAAAATAAACATTACAGGAAGTATAGATATCAAAATACGTGCAAGGTTTCAAGTGTACCGCATAATGAAGACCTTTCAACATGCTTGCAACCTTATTGGACCCACTCATTTCTTCCTTAAGGCAGATCTCAAAGCACAGTACTCACCAGGAATGATAAGTTTATTAGACATTACCCAAGATGTTGATGAAAGTTTCTAAGAAATCTGATTTTTTTTTTTTTTTGTCCATTTACTTTTTTCTCCACTGTTTGAATTGAAATGAATCACTGAAATATTTTATTATGCAATATGATGTGCCACAAAATAATAAAATTCTCTTTTGATACACCTAAAAAAAAAAAACATTTAAAAAATGGTTCGTTTACTTCTTTTCACCACTGTTTTACTCGGATTAGCTTTTAGGCATCCTGTTATTACTTCAATCATGAACTTTTGAATATTTTAAAAGTAAAACATTATGTTTATCCCCTGTACTGAGAAAGTCTAATTTCAACAGGAGATTCTGGAACACCCTGTAAAGCATTTTTCTCAAAATTCACGAATTTCATAGCTCTGGGAATTTCCTTTAAGTAGAAAAAAAAATATCTATCGATATCTTTATTCGTTTAAGAGTTATGATTTTTGCAACGAAAAAAGTCAAAGTAACATGGCACGAACATAATATGTACCATATGTCCAACATCGCAAAACCAGCGTCCAGGAAATTAAGCTACCTGTTTAGAGTAGAGGTACTTCACTCCGTCTCAGCTCCTGCTTCTTATTAAAGTGCAGGTTAGACCGGGACTTCAATATTGCTGTCGCATTTGGAGTTCGGCTTCGAAGCACTAACTACACCTACTCGACGGTTTACGACGGCGAGCAATTCGATTAATAGATACCCCAGGACTAACATTCTATTTCTAATCACGCTCATCGAAGGCTGGTAGCAGACCTATGTCATCAAAGCAGTTGGACTAGAGGAAGTGCTCTAAATCGAGTACGTCATCGACTAGAACCTTAGATTGAGGGCACAATAGATTTTCCTCAGGTCGCAGTGCACTTGCACTCACCAACCATACATATACACCTGCATCTATGCGTACAAGACGCCGTTACACGCCCATTATAAAAAGCTTAAAAAGAGAATGAAAAGCTAAACAAGCACTCACCTCCCAGGCTTGCATACTCAAGTTGATCTCCGGTATGATGAGCAGGCACTTCAGAATCTCGCTGGCCAGATCGACTGTCGCCTTGTCCGCGGGCATGACATAGTCTGTGCAGATCTTGGTGTTCTTCAATACCTCCTTGTCGAAGATATCGCTGCGGACGCCCTCCAAGTGACGAGCTACCTCCTCGAAGTACTTCTCCCGGTGCTGGTTCGTCTTCAGTCCGCCGGTCTTCACTGGAACCACTGGTGGTGGTTCTTTCACTTCGGTATTCTTCATTACTGCCACCAGAGTCTTCAGAACCAACGTGAAGCCGTCGGAGATGAGGAAGTGCCTAACGAACTGCTCGTCGGCTAGTAGGAATCGACACGCCCGGAAGCACATAATCTGCGTCTGCACGTCGCTGTTCTCCTCCATGATCTGACACAGGGCGCTGGCCATCGCTGGACAGTGGGTCGACAGCAGCTTAGAATTGTTAACCTTCGCCAGGTTCCCGAGGAGCCTACACGCCCGACACTGGATCAGAGCGTTTGGAATACTTTTGAGGATTGTCGCCAAAGGTACCGAAATTTTATTGTCCAGAGCCTGTAGGATGATAAATGAAACCTAGATCTAGGCAGACAAAAGTCGTTGAACTTACCTCGTTGCAGCAGTCGGCGTTAGTGCAGCAATTCCCCAGTATGCTGAGGACAACCTCTAGAATCTGCTCGTGCGGCTTGGTGAGGAACCGTACCATCGGTGGAATGCCATTGCACTCGTGGAAAAGCACTATCCCGTCACGATCCTTGACCAGATCCGTCCGTAGCTTGACCAATCCCTTGAGAATAACGTTTTTGTCTGTCGAGTTCTTGAGGACGTTCAGGACGTGCATGACTATCTCTCGGTCCATTTTGAGCGACGCAACTAGAAGATTCCTAGTGCTTGGGTGCTTCTTTAATGAATAATCGATTAAATTAGATTTATTTTGATTAAAAATTAGAAAAAAGCATTCGCATATCTTCTGACAGGCGGTGGCTGCAACAAGACATGTATTGTATAACACTTATGTGTTGATGGCCTAGTCGCCACTAGATGGCGACGGAAAAGTGTTCTTCTTTTTACTGCACAGCACTGCCAACAAGGAGTATATTTAACGAATTATTAGTTTGAATGTGAATTTGAAATGGATATATGTACAAATATGGTTCATTGAAAATCGCGAGTATTGCCCACAGAATCCGGTAATGGAGTTCTAGTGTTAGGTTGGGTTAGGTTGAGTAGGGTTATGACGTTATCTCTAGGGAACCTTTACGACAAAAGCCTAAACCTTAAATAGGTTATTGTTGTGGTTCAAGGACTTTATCTCTTCCAAGTTATTAAAGAAATGCCTTCCAAGGTATCCTAACACTCCATCTCCATTGGCTATAATTTTATCGCAGAAAGTACAAGAGCAGAACACAGAGAGCATAAGAACCGTCTTTGGTAAGCATTTCATGGCATAACAGGCAAACCGACACTATGCCTCGGATAAGGACTGATCACATGTTGACGACTTTTGGCTATTGTACCCGGACAAAGATAGGTTTCTGGAATGTAAAGACGCTCCTCGACTCGGGAAGAGAAGGTCCTTACAATGCCAGATTCCTCCAACTGGAAAAGGAATTCATGCGATATAAACTGGACATTTTGGGGGTAAGTGAAGTAAGATGGTTAGAAGCGGGCGAGTACCAGTCTCCAACGCGTAACACTGTACTACTCTATTCTGGAAGACCACCCGGAGGTCCGCGAGAATATGGAGTCGGACTACTGCTAACAACAACAGCACGCAAGGGCCTGATTTCCTGGCAGCCTCATGGTGATAGGATTTTGACGGCCAGATTCCGGACGTGTCACCATCATACAGTGTTACGCCCCAACGAATAGTTCGTCTGAGGACGAAAAGGAGAGCTTCTACAATCTCTTAAGCGCCGTCTTCAACACAACACCAAATGGAGACATTGTCATAGTGATGGGGGATTTGAATGCCAAGGTAGGCAGCGACAACGAAGGGCTCAAGCATGTAGTCGGGAAGCATGGACTAGGCAACCGCAATGACAACGGCGAAAGGTTTGTGGATTTCTGCAATGCCAACCGCCTTGTGATAGGTGGCACCATGTTTGAGCACAAGACCTGACACAAAGTCAGCTGGGTTTCCAACGACAGGCAAGCAACCTCCAACTAATTGACCATTTTACTATCAGCCGCCGCTTTAGAAGCAGTCTGCTGGACGTCCGAAGCAGACGAGGGGCAGATGTGGGGATAGCTACTCTCCAACTACGCACTGCTGCAGTTCGAAGATCCCACGACAACACAAGAATGCCCAGGTTCAACGTCGAAAGACTTAGTGATCTCTCAGTGCACCAACAATTAAGGGAGCACTTTTCGCAAGGTGTGGAAGCAATCAGCAGCTCAATGCCCGCAACCATCCAAGACCATTGGTGTGCTGTGAAAAATGTTTTTACATCTGGTGCCGAAAGAATTGTCGGTCGATCGCAGGGAAGACATAGGGCGTGGCTTTCCGAGGATACCTGGAGAAGGATTGACGAACGAAAACAGCTAAAAGCTCGCGTTGCAGCTACCCCAGCAGCAGGGAGAAGCGAGCTAGAGTCCCTATATCGCATGAAGATGAGAGAAGTTCAGCGTAGCGTACGACGTGACAAGCGCAACTACATCAACGCGCTGGCTACAGAAGCAGAAGAAGCTGCACGGAGGTGCGATAGCAGGACTGTCTACAGAATCACGAAAGAGCTGACAGGTGGTCGCAGCTCCAGCCAATACCCAGTAAAAGCCTAGACGGCTCCTTGCTCATTTCGGATGAGGACCAGCTCAAGAGATGGAAAGAGCATTTTGCTTCGGTTTTGAACCGTGTATTCGCTAGCGATATGCTCCCAAATCAGACTGAGATGCCCGAGGTGAGAAGTTCCCGAATACGCACCACGACTCCCAGTAAAGATGAGATCATTACCGCGATCAAGGCACTCAAAATCAACAAGGCGGTAGGACTTGACGGTATTCCAGCAGAGCTCTTACGAGCAGCGCCAACAACATCGGCTGAGCTTCTGCTTCCACTTATAGATAGAGCTTGGGAAGCTGAGAGCTTTCCTAACGAGTGGAAAAAGGGAATGATCGTCAAGCTTCCTAAGAAAGGAAATTTATTGGAGTGCGGAAACTGGAGGGGTATCTGCGTGCTGCCTGCTGTAGCTAAGATAATAGCTAAAATCATCCTTGAGCGAATCAAACAACATCTCGAAGACACACTCGATGCCGAACAAGCAGGTTTCCGCTCTGGATCCTCCTGTGCCGACCACATCAACACCCTGCGGATTATCATCGAACAGTGCGATGAATATCGATCGCCACTGCACCTGATGTTCATCGATTTTGAGAAGGCGTTCGATAGTGTCAACAGGGAGTTTATTTGGCGTGCCTTACGCAGGAGAGGTATTCCCGATAAACTAATTGCTATTATCAAAGCTACATATGAAGGCTCCAAATGTCACGTTCTGCACAGGGGAAGGTTGTCTGAGGAATTTGAGATCCAAAGTGGGATAAGACAAGACTGTATCCTTTCACCAATATTATTCCTATTGGTGATTAGCGATGTGCTTCATGCAGCTTTGTCGACGGGAAACGGAGGAATTCGATGGACTCTTACATCTCAACTGAAACATCTTGACTACGCAGACGATGTATGCTTACTCTCCCACAGAATTATGGACCTCCACCAAATGACAGCAGATGTGGAGAGGGAGGCAGGTGTCGTCAGGCTGAAAATCAATACGACAAAAACTAAAATCATCAGCCTTGGAACTAACTTATCGGCTCAAATATGCATTGCTGGACAACCGGTAGAGAGAGTAGAGG
Source organism: Brachypalpus laphriformis (assembly GCA_945910035.1). NCBI lineage: Eukaryota > Metazoa > Arthropoda > Insecta > Diptera > Syrphidae > Brachypalpus > Brachypalpus laphriformis. The sequence goes on from OX246754.1 coordinate 290,250,421, forward strand.
AGTTTCAGTATCTTGGGAGTATTGTCTCGACCGATGGTGGAACCGAACTGGATATAACCAACAGGATCGCCAAAGCAAAGTCCGCGTTCGGGATGTTGTCCAAAATATGGCGAAGCAATGCAATCAGTTTGAACACCAAAATAAGACTGTTCCGCTCCAACGTTGAATCCGTGCTGCTATATGGTTGCAGCACGTGGAGAGTGACCACTACTATCACCAGAAAGCTGCAAACGTTCGTTAATAGGTGTCTGCGCAATAGCTTACGGATTTTCTGGCCCAATCGTATCTCTAACGAACACCTTTACGAGAGAACGGGTCAGGAACCAATAGGCACAACTGTCCAACGGCGGAAGTGGCAGTGGATTGGTCACACGTTCCGAAAGGGTGACAGCTCCATAGCGAACCATGCTATGCAATGGAACCCTCTAACTCAGGATGGCAGAAGACCTGGCGGTCCGCGGAAAACATGGCGCAGAACAGTCGAGAAGGAGGCACGGCAGTTAGGGAAAAGTTGGGGAGAACTCAGACACATTGCCAGAAACCGTACACGATGGCGCGTAGGCGTAGTAGAGACCCTAGGACCCACAAGGGGATACAGGACATAAGTATTTCATGGCATACTTTTCAGTATAGTGGAGAATGGCAGCGAATAGACACGTACAGAGCATCATTGCACTAAAGGCGCTAAGGTAGCTGTCGGAAATGCAGAATAAAAAGAGAAAACGTCGATTTTGGGTTAATCCCCTCTTGGAAAAGAGACTTAATTCCTCCGCACTTCTTCCGAATTTCTTTGATAGCTGAATCCATGCATTTCTTTTAAAATCAACCCGCTTCTATTCTTCACTTTTATAATTCCACAGGGTTTCGAATTATGAATAATTATTAATAAGTTTAATCGCTTCTTCTTGTGATAATTTCCATTCACTCATTTTGGCAAAAAAAAAAGAACTCTAAACGAATTTCTGATTTATTCCTTCTGACCTCCGTCTTATATTATGTATCGGTCCCATACCAACCAAGCACACATAACATTAATTAGGTAATTACCATTTGTGATCTGGTAACAGTGTACCGGATCTTAAAGTATATTATGTGTTGGGAAAATGCAGAAGGATTTTTCTAGAGATGCCAAGACGCTCATTAAGTATTTCCTGCGACCTTGTACCGTAATAAAGCAATTAAACCTTTCAGTGCTACAGGCAATCCAATATCTTATTTGCAATGGAAATGGCAAAAGTCACAGCAAACTGACAACTGTATTGGCGATAATATTGGCGATAGATGGTATGCTATGAGATCATACCATCTATCGCTTGCTCTGAAAATATAGCTGCTATAATGGTCTCCACTTGCGATACTGACACTATGCTTTAAAGCATGCTATGGATTTATGGCTAGTGGAGACCGCAAAGAACCAACCATAATTGCATTAAATGTGCGTTAGCAAAGTGTCATAATTGAACGAAAATTCAGGGCGCGTACTGTCAAAACCAAGCAGTAACCATAATTGTATTAAGCAAACGCGACCGTATGTCAAATCGTTTTGTCTGCCTCAGTTGAATTTTTTTTTTCCCTTCATTTCATTTACTTATTTTTAAGAAGAAGAAGAAGAAGAAGAAGAAGAATTAAGACCAAAAAAGCTGTGGAAGGACTACCTACAAGAAAAAAGTAACACAAAGTATAAAGCCTACAAAGAAGAGAGAAAACAAATTAGGAAAAGAGTTCTGGAAGCCAAACAAAGATCTTGGGAAAACTTTAGAAACAAACAGCAAGAAAAACACAAAGATTTTCTACAAGATGCTCAAATCACTTAAAAATGGAAAAGAATTCAAATTAAAAGCAAAAGATGGAAGGGTACTTTCAGAAGAAAAACAAATCGTAAATAGATGGGAGGAATATTTTGAAGATCTACTGAACACAACAGAAGGGGATGAGGACACGGGTACAAACAGAATATTGATGACGGAGGGAACATACAGGGAAGAACTAAGCCAAGAAAATACTATAACCATTGAAGATCTAAACACAACGCTCAAGAGGATTAAGACAGAAAAGGCTCCGGGTAACGATGAGGTTGCCCCAGAATATATTTTATACCTAGGAGAAGAAGGTAAGAAAAACCTGCTAGGAATTCTAAACATGGTGTGGAACAGACTGCAGATTCCAGAGGATTGGAAATACGGAGTTATCCTGCCTATTTATAAGAAAGGAGACACAAAAAATTCTGGAAATTATAGAGGTATCACTCTGCTCTCTACGGCTATGAAAGCTTACGAGACGACACTAGAGAGTAGGCTCAGAAAGACGGTGGAATAATATCTATCCGAGATACAAAGCGGCTTCAGACCAGCACATCTTCACGGTGCAACAAAATCTAAAAAACAACTGGCCAAAAAATAAGGAAGTATACGCATGCTTCATAGAGATGAAGAAGGCATTCGAAACGGTTACTAGAAATGAAATTCGAGCAAGTCTAAATAAAAGGTGTGGATGGGGGTCTTGTAAGAGATATTAGAAGCATATATAAAGACACCTACAACATTGTCAGAAGCAGCAATAGAATGTCGGAGAAATTCAAAACATCAGAAGGTGTCAGACAGGCAAGTGTATTAAGTCCTCTTCTATTCATCTGTGCAATGGACGACGATATTTCCGACGAAAGAAGGGAAGCTTCATAGTTAGATATTGGCACTTGAGACCGATCTCTATACAGGCATGTGCTTTTGCAGATGACGTTGTGCTGTTCGCAAACTCAGAGAAAATCCTGGAGAAGAATCTGAAAGTCAGGACGGATACTCTGGCTTCACAAACATTAGAATTGAACGTCGGAAAAACAAAAGTTATGGCAATTAGTAATGGAACGAGGGTAATAAATGTGAGCGTGGATGGAGAAATCATCAAACAGGTGGAAAGGTACAAATATCTGGGAAGTGTTTTCAACAACAGAGGTAGCTCGAAAGACGAATTAAAGGTTAGGATCCTATCCATTAATAGACTATATGCTGCGTTAAAGGGAAAGTTTCTAGATCACAAACAAATAACCCCAAGAACAAAAATATCTGCACGGAGGAGAAAACTGCACCCTCTCAGAAATGCAAGAAAAGTAGATACAAGCCATGGAAATGAAGTACATGAGAAGAGTGCTAGGAAAAAGACGAATCGAAAGCAAAAGAAACGAAGACGTAAGGAAAGAACTTAAAGTGGAACCCACCAAAAAGACCCTAGAAGATAAAAACTCACATGATGCAGATGGACGAAAACAGACAAGTCAAAAACATATGGGAAGCAAAACCTGAAGGAATACACAAGAAAGGAAGACCTAGAACAACTTGGAATGGACCAGCTGAGAAAAGATTATAAAGAAAGCTAGAACTGGGCAAAAGAAACGGCAAGAGATAGAAGAGAGTTCTTAAAAAAGGGGAAGACAGAAACCAGGGGTAGAACCTCGACACCTTAAGGATAAAAAAGGACCGGATTATGTATGTACTTACTTTTATAAAACATAAATAAAAACACAAAATTACCTCAGATATATAAAATTATTCCCCGCTTTCGCACAATATCTTCTTGTGGTCAGTGCTCATCTAACATCGTCTATGTTCATATGCGAATGAAACCGCTCATTACGTACGGAACCAAAAGTCAACGAAAACTTGACGAAACTAAGCAAAAAGTAATTAAGTAATGGGTGCAATCAGCGTTGCCACTTTTGCTACATATGTAGCAGAACTGCTACATTTTGAAGTTCCACGCTACATACTACATCTTTCCCTCATTAGGCTACATTTCTCCAAACAGTCTACCTAATTATTATTATTAACTTTCATAGGTTCAACATAATAAAAGACGATTTGAGAAATAGGTTAAGTTCAGATGCTGTGGAATTAATTTTACTGACTAAGGCGCTATTGAAAGGTGTGACAATATTTGAGCATTTTAACGAATTGGTAAGGTTTTCCTTGAGTTTTAAGTTTGTAGATACATAAAATAAATTATGCTCCTCTTAAGAAGTATTTCCCATTTTGCTTACTACAACAGATACTGTGCAGTTCAATGTGTTAACACTGTTAAGTTTTTTTTTATTTTATTTAATGTTATATGTTTAAGTCGTTGAAATTAATGAATATTTTTGGCAAACAGATTGCAGCCAGTGCGGCCATCCGCCTAGAAACCTCCTCTCAGTGGTCTAATTATCACATTGGCCACTCCTCGATACTTGATCTTCTCAACTTCACCCACGATAACACGGACTACACCCCACGGAAACTAAGATTTGACTGAAACTTCCGTACGAGCGTCGCTGAACGGTATGAATGGGACGACTCTCCCCCTGTTGATGGTACTTCAGTTCACTTCCTCACAGATGGCTCTGAGACTGAAGGTGGGTGGGTTGTCATTGTAGCATTTTTCAGGTGGAAATTATGGAGATAAGGAAGCCCTGCCTTGGCTGAAGTGTAATGTATCATCTCTCAGGCATATTAACATTTTCACTGACAGTCAAGCAGCAATAAAGTCCCTGAAATCGTGCTCCTTTACTTCAAAGGTCATCTCAAAATGCCGTTTATCTCTTAGCTCGCCAGATAGGGTACAACTCTATGGATTCTGTCTGATAGGTAAGTATCTACTAAAGCTGTACGCTATTAGCAAGACCAACCACAGATGGGTAAACGACTCAACATGTAATATTTCGAGACAGATCTGGCCTAAGCTGGACCAGAAACGTAGTGCCTAGTTGGTCAAGCTAAGGCCATCACACATCAGCTGCGTTGTTGGTGTCCTCACTGGACACTGTCTTATAGGCCAACATGCCAAAAGACTTGGCCTCTTCAGCAATGACTTCTGCAGGAGCTGTAGGGAAAGAAGAAGGAGACCATCCATCACCTCCTCTGCACTTTTCTATCCCTGTCGCATAAAAGAATGCTCCATCTAGGAGCCCCCTTCCTTGAAGACCTCGGCGATCTGTATGTGATAATCCTAGTACCATAGCGTGCTTCCTTAGAAGACAATAGCCATAAAGTTTCCTATCACTGTCCTTAACCGTGAGGTTTTTAGTTTTATGATCTCTCCAGATTTTCTGCGACCTAACACTAGCCACAAGGGCACCCCATGACCATCTAAGTTGCATCATCATTAACCATGCTGGCTTTAGCGCAGCCTGACTGTCAATGTAGACGGCGATATTCTTATCGGATATTGATCGCATCTCAAGTAATTCTGCAGCTTTGAGTACAGCTAAAACCTGTACATGGAACAGACTGCATGTGTCCGGAAGTCTCAGAGCCACCTGAAGGTTAATATCTTTCGAGTTTATACCTGATCCCGTTCCACTGTACCCCTGTGGTCTTAGAACCATCTGTATATATTGCAACACCGTTGTGGACAAAGACTGTCTTCCTTTGCCAATCGTCCCTAACAGGCTACGTAACTTCGTATGGTGTGATGAAGTCTAAGGCACCAAGGATATCGTCCGATTTGTCACGGATATCGGGAAATAATTGCATAAGAATGGAGCTATGCTCCACAGTACTTAATTTGTAGAGACCTACGTTAGTGAGCCGAAGCGCACTGTTTCCCGCTTGAAAATTAGGTCTAGTGATAAAAGATATAGAAAGACTTCGAGTGCAGCCGTAGGCGTTGTCCGTAGAGCACCCGTGATAGCAATGCAGGCTGTTCTTAGTACCAAACCCGTATGTTTTTCGTACTCATTGCCTTCCACCGCACAAGAGCCCCAAAGTACGAATGGGGCTGGCGGGTATGGCGTCCAGATAACTGGGAAGATATTTATATATTTTTGTCTTTGTCTCTGATTCACAGTATTTTTTTCCCAACCAACGAGCCGATGTCATAGGAATATCCATCATTCAACAGAGCGAATAATTTTAACAGCCATATGACTAAGCTACTGCCAGTGTTATGCCTACGCACAATGATAATAATGGCGATCAAATCCATCAAGAAAAACAAAGCAGTGTGCATTGATAGCATCCATGCCGAGCTCTTTCAGGTGGCACCAAATACATCGGCAGAACTGCTTTATCCGCTTAGTAATCATTTTGAACAGAGCAAGAGACCACTTACAATAGATTCAACTCTCAATATCAAACAGATAGTCCTTAGCACCGGGTTCTCCTGCATAGACCACATCAGCAGCTTGAACTGAGATCCTATCCGGTTAGCCTTGCGCGGGTGGCGTACCCAAGATTCCAAAATTATAACAAAGCAAGACAAAGCATACGAGAAGAAAACTGAATCCAATTTATCCGACAGATGCGATAGATCCGACAAATCCGACATATCCGACAGATCCAGCAGACCCGACAAATCCGACAAATTCGACAAGCCCGACAATTTCAACAAATCCGACAGATCCGGGAAATCTGACAAGTCCGACAAATCCGACAAATCCCACAGATCCAGCAAACCCAACAAACCCTACAGATCCGACAGATGTGACAAATCCGACAGGTACCACAGATCCGGAAATCCAACAAATCCGACAGATCCGATAAATCCAATAAATCCCACAGATCCAACATATCCCACAGATCCGACAGATCCGATAAATTCGACAGATCTACAGATCTGACAGTTCCGACAATTCAGACAAATCCGACAAATCCTACAGATCCGACAGATCCGACATATCCGACAAATCCGACAAATCCGGGAGATCCGATAAATCTAACAAACCCGCCAACACCGACGAATTAGACAGAACGTCATAGTGGGCAGCTACAACTTCGAGGTATTTAGGGACTTTGTCTACCTTGGCTCTGCTATTAACTCTGACAATGATCCCAGTTCAGAAATCAAGCGAAGAATAAATCTTGCCAACCGCTGTTTTTGGGGCTAATACGGAAATGCAACAGTAAAACCCTATTTCGAACATCTAATGAGACTCTAAAGAAGACCCCGATCATCCCAGTCCTGCTTCAGGGCGCTGACACATGGACTTTATTGAATGTGGATGAAGATATCCTTGGTCGCTTCGAGAGGACAATTTTTCGTAAGATATTTGGTCCCGTTTGCGTTGACGGGTTTTGGAGGAGAAGATTCAACAACGAACTATACGAGCTGTACAGCGACATCGACAAAAAACTGCATATTGTCAAAAAACTGCGTATTGGACGTTTGAGATGGCTAGGACATGTAGAGTGAATGGACACCAACGCTCCGGCCCGCAGAGTCTTCGAATCTAATCCCGAGGGACGACGCAGTAGAGGGAATTATCGCCGTAGGTGACGCGCACAAGTTCAAGGGGACCTCGACCAACTTGGAGAGCGCAACTGGAGGCAATTAGCTAAAGACGGAGCTAAGAGTAGGGCCTTGTTCTAGCGCCACTTAAGTAGGTGAGTATTTTTGAACTCATGCTTAATGTATCGATTTAGGTAAGAACTATTACTTCTAAATTTATTTGAAAGCTTCATTGGAACAATGTAATCAAATTCATATCATGGGAACAATGTAGCCCTAGTCCAATAGTCTCGGTTGGTCTTGGTCTGCAAAATATGATGTTCAAGTTGCTAAGTTTGTTCTTTTTTTTTTTTTGATTTTGAAAAGAGGAACTAATATTCAAATGCATACACAGAGAGCTTTTCACTACAAAATCGTTGCTCACGTAGATACGAGTACTTGAGGCTTCACATGATCATGACTCCAATTACGAGAACCACTGTCCGATATTATCGCACGAATACTATTTTTTATGCGTTGCACTTGGATTTTTACCTTGCACTAGTTTCTTGCAAAATTCCCTACTATCGTCAGTTACATTTAACGAGTTCAAAATACGCATAAAACATGGAAATCGCATTCCCTCCCTTGCGATTAAACGACCACAAAACCGTCGAGTAGATAATTACCTCATAGTTTTGTTTTAGTGAATCAAAACAAATGCGCCATACAACAAAAACAACAATTAATTGTTATGTGGGCTAAATTGATAAAAAAAACACATTAAACTCGAAAATAAAACACAAAAGCCTGCGGTGTGCCATCACTGGAACTACATGCGTGGCTACAAACCAAAAGCCATCGCCCTCTCCGGATCGCAAAAAAAAAAAAAAAACTAAAATAAATTATTTTTTTTATTGTTTACACAATCGAAACCGCAATTGAACATGTGTTTATCTAAGCAAGGCACAAGGCGGGAAATTATTTGATATTTCCAAGAAAAAAACCGGAAAATTCAAACACCACCGCCTAAAATACAATACCGCCATAAATTACGACCTGACCCAAGAAAGGTGGATGAGTAACTCGCACTCGTACTAGAACGTGCGCCAAATTCTCCTCTCAAAAGGAACCCCAATTCGGAACTTTAAGTATGCAAAGATACTCGTAACGCCGCGGTATAGTAAGTAAACAAAGTAAAAATAGGTTTACAACCGTCCCGCCCAGTCTCTGACAATAGGTCTTTTGTTTAATGCTGTGACTTTAAATGACTCAAATCGGCATTGTTTGAGTAAAGGTATGTGAGCTACTCATCCTCGCTTAGTATCGAAAACTTTTAGACAGTGAGAAGCGAATTCCATTCGAACGATTTGGCATGAATGACCTAGAAAGCGTTTGTGTCTCAACAAAAAAGACGTAAACACCCCCATTATCTGCAGGCACACTTCAAGAACTTGTACCCGAATGAAGTTGTCCTCCGCCTCCTGTCCAGCGCAGTGAAGATTGTTATTTTATTCACTAAGTAGTGTCGCCGTCGATGTCGATGTGATGGGTGCAAATGCTATGTAAATGGATTTGCTGTCTAAATTGAGAATGGTCAGTTAAAATTCCGTTTTATGGACTATAATTCGTTTACGAAACGATTTGATGTTTCAGTTTAAGAAGACATAAAGTGCAGACTGCGTCGAACGGGGTGCATTGCGTGGAGAAGCTCCATCCTTGTCCTGATATATGCATAAGCAGTTGAAGAATTATTCAGCAGATGGAGTAGATGGATAGGATTTCGAAGTGGGACTGCTTATGGGCAAAAGGCGTTTGATTTATGGTTTTGGTCTGTTATATGCGAAAAGGTAACCCTTTCCACGAGCCAACAAAATAAGGGTGCTACAGTCGTGTGAAAGATACACAGCGAGACAGATAAGTTAGTATTCTGGCTTGCACCTGATGTACAGAATGGACCACTAAGATATAGATACAAATTGTTATCTTGGCATCCAGTAGAACTGGTGACTTATAGTTTCAGTTTCATTTAATCCTAAGTAACTCAAAGTTGTAGCTGTCTATATTTTTAAGTATACCTCTTTTAATGCAACTAAGCGATTGCCCGACGCACGTAAGTAGCAAATAAAAAGAATAAGAGGAAAGGGAGATTGCTTGGTGCAGTGGTTTGAAGCTCATGTTGTGTGATGTTGGTTTTAGGTTTCATTGCTCCATGGATGGTGTTCGAACTAATTCGAAAGAATTGTTGCGATATTTTGTGTTCGATTTCTGATTTCTGTTTTTTTTTTTTTGTGATTTGGTTTACCTTAGGTGGAGAGCGATGAATGTACCTCGGAACCATCCTTGATTCGAAGCTCACCTGGAAAAAGAACACGAAAGAAAGAATGAAGAAAGCGCTTTGCGCATTCTATGCATGCAAGAAAACCTTTGGTAAACAATGGGGTCTGCGACCGTCCATGATTTACTGGATGTACACAGCGATTGTCAGACCCATCCTTACCTACGAAATTATTGTATGGTGGAACGCAACAGACAAAACCAGCTATCTTAAAACACTCACAAAGGTATAAAGATTAGCATGCTTAAGCATAACAGGAGCTGTAACATCTTTCAAGCTGAGGTCTTCGCCATTGACAGGGCTGCACAGACTATACATAGCAAAAAACTAAAGCCTTCCAAGATTAACATTTTCGTGGATAGTCAAGCGGCAATCAAAGCACTAGACAGCCATTAAGTTAGTTAACAAACAGTTTCCAGATGCCGTAACACGTTGAACAGCATATGCAACACCCATGACGTAACTCTCTGCTGGGTTCCCGGACATAGCAATATTAAAAGTAACGAGACAGCAGATAAACTAGCCAAAAAGGGATCAGCACTGGATATTCAACACACTCGGATGTCAGTAAAAACTCCAATTGGTGAACTGAAAAGGAAAATAGACCTTAAAGCAAGAGAACTGATTAACTCCGCTTGGCACGCCAGAAGCGACTGTGTCATATCTTGCAGCTTATGGTCGACAGTGAATGAAAACAGAACAAAAAGCCTTTGGCGATGAATATAACAGAGATTCGCATCTTGACAGGTGCACTAACAGGACACTGCGCGATAGGGGTAATGGCACAGTCTGGTTCACAACAGAACCGACCGTAAGATAATTTTTTAAGTATAGGTTCCACATTACCTATAATTGCACTCAAGGGATATTACTCTCGTAACGTCATTATATTTTAAAAATAGAAATAATAAATACCTATGAAGCGGCGTGATTTTAGGCAGATGAAAGGTTTGGTCTGGAATACCAAAGTTAGACATGGATATGCATATTTCACCTCTATAAATGCTAAGAAAGACGATTTTAAAATAGTGGAAAATGTGGGCTGAATATCGTTTTTTTCGGAACTGGATTCAATCATAAATCAGTCGTAATGTGAATACTCTGTTTAAGCTGAACTTTTCTGGCCTAAGACCACGTAATGTCCGAAAACCCTAGAACCTCAGAGGAGAAGGTATCACTGGTCGTCTGTGCTTTATTCGTCGACTCATTCTTGTGTGGAAATGGGGAGATATACCCTTTTCTATTGAATTTGTTAATCACTAATGTATTCTGATTTAATTAGCTTATTCAAAGCGACACGAAGAAAGGCGAAGAAAGTGGTCAACATTAAGGCCAATGCAACACCGCCAGACAACTTTGGCCAACATTTAATAATTTAATTTAATTTTAATTAGCTTAATACAATACAAAGAACTTAAATCTAATGCCCCGTGCAGGGACGGGTTAAGAATATCACTGCAGCGCCCCCCAACAACTAGCGCTTGTCGTAAAAGGCGACTAAGGGGACAAATCAGATCTAGGCAATATAACACCCAAGTGAGCCTAGCGACACATATACTACCATAAAAACCCTCCCACAAGTGTGCATGCGAGTCCGTGGGTTGACACGACTGGAGATCACCGGTGTCATAAAAGAAAGATCAAACAATACTAAAACAGGAGCATGCACGTGTCAAACAACAAACACCATCGCAATATGGTGCAAAAATTGTATTGCAAAACTGTATCATTATGATAATACTTGCAAAAAGGAAAGGCACTACCCCGCCAGGCACTACCACTGCTGTGCATGGTACTGATCCTGGACCGAGCAGAAATGTTCGGGTCAGAGCTATACGGATTCCGGGGGCTAGCAACATAATGAAACAGTTTGGACGCAATTTAAGGGTCGCGAGTTGGAACGTTGGAAGCATGACCGGTCGAAGTTACGAGCTGGAAGAGATGATGAATAGAAGGCGGGTGGACATCTTGTGTGTCCAAGAGACGAAATGGAAAAACACCGGGAATCGGGCGCGTTTCTTAGACGTTAGGACAAAAGATTATAAGATGTTCTACTACGGAACGGAAAAGGCTAGGAACGGAATCGATATCATCCTTGCGGCAGAGCTACTTGGAAACGTCTTGAGCATTTCGAAGTCCAGCGACCGTTTGATGTCTCTCAAACTAGTAATACAAGGAGAGGTGTGGAATATTGTCAGTGCCTATGCTCCCCACAATGGGTGCAATCAGATATATAAGGATGCATTTTGGCTAGATTTCCACAATCTCCTTAAGAACATCCCAAAGGAAGAATTTCTGTTTGTGGGAGGAGATTTGAATGGACATGTCGGGAAATCAAACGAAGACTATGAAGACTGCCATGGAGGACTAGGATATGGCACCAGGAACCTTCCTGGTGAAGACATCCTAAGCATGTGCAAATCACACGGTCTTATCGTGTTAAATACCATGTTCATCAAACAAAGCCGACACCTGATCACTTACAGCAGTGGTGGAGATGAAACTCAGATTGACTACCATTTGGTAGCCAGTTTCATGAAGCCTCGGTTAAAAGATTGCAAAGTGATCCTGGGAGAGGCAATCGCTCGTCAACACCGTCTCCTGCTAACAGAAATATTTATGAAAACACAGAAGAAAAGCAAACAAACAGGGGTCTGTGAGAAAATCAAGTGGTACCATCTGGACAAAGAAAAAGGCGATGCTTTTGTTTTCGTAATGAAAAATTACCTCTCTCACACCATCAACGGAGCTGAGGATGAAGAGTGCAGAGCACAGAATATGTGGGATTCCCTACAGCGAACTTGCTTAAAGAAGGCCAAATCAATGCTAGGAGCTTCAAAAGGCCACCATCAACACGCCAAAGAAACATGGTGGTGGAGTGATGAAGCTAAGAAAGTGATAAATGAGAAGAAAGCGGCTTTCAAAGCTTGGTCAAAGTGCCCCTCTAATAATAGTGACGAAAAAGCTCGCCTCGAAATGGAATACAGATGCTGCAAGAAAAAAGCGAAGAAGAAGTGCGCTCAGCTTCAAGCAGAGAGTACGGAGGGCCTGTATCGGGAGCTGGATAAAATATTTTCCCCGGTTGCTGATGCAAACCAGGCTATCCAGGAGCTGCGAAGACACAATATGAACAAGAGTGCCACTATCTTCAAAATAGCCGCCCAAAGAAGGAAGAATGCTCAGGAGATTCGTTCGCCAAAGTTCATTAGCAATGTTCATGGCCAGCTTCTTGTGGATGACGACAAAATTCTGCAGAGGTGGCGGCAGTATTGTGAAGAGCTTTTGAATGAACAGTTTCCCCGGCTATACTTTCCAAGAGCCACCCCTAACTGTGAAGAAATACCCGACATTACAGTCGAAGAAGTTAGTGAGGCGGTCAAATACTCCAAAAAACGAAAAGCGGTTGGGCCAGACGAAATACCCTCTGAGTTCTGGAAAAAGATGGGAGACATCGGGTTCAGATGGCTCAGAATTCTCATCTCCAAATTCGTGAGAGGTGATCTAATGCCGAATCAATGGAGGGAAGGTTACCTCCTCCCTGTATACAAAGGGAAGGGTGATACGCGAAACTGTGATAACTACCGTTCGATCAAGCTGATGTCACACACCTGAAGATCGTTGAGCGGGTATTAGGTGGCCGACTGCGAAAAATAATACGGCTATCTGATGATCAGTGCGGGTTTGTCTCGGGTAAATCAACCACAGATGCAATCCAAAGTATAAGGATCATAATGGAAAAACATCGTGATTCCTTAAGGGATTTGCATATTGTATTGGTTGACTTTGAAAAGGCATTCGACAGACAACCACGAGATCTGATATGGGTGGCGCTAAGACATCGAGGGGTTCCAGAAACCTATGTACAGATGATTATGGACATGTACGAAGGAGCAAAGACAAAAGTAAGATGCCCCGCTGGAGTAACCGAAGAGTTCCGAATCAAAGTCGGGGTGCACCAGGGAAGCGTTTTAAGTCCTTTGCTCTTTATTACAGTCCTTGATTATCTGCTCGAAGGTAAAGTGATGGACCCCAAGGTACATCAGTTATTCTTTGCTGACGATGGAGCCATCATAAGTGAGGATCCTACATCCCTGCAACGAGCACTTGATGTGTGGGTGGACGTTTTGGAGGGAAATGGGTATCGCATTAGTTCAAAAAAGACAGAGTACTTGTGCTGCCCGTTCTCTGATCCACTCAGGCCTATTCCAGACATTTATTTGAATGGAGCAGTGCTTCCCAAGTGCGAAAAGTTCAAATATCTGGGATCTATGATCAATAGCAAAGCAACTTGTGATGACGACATCAATCATCGTGTAAGCGTAGGGTGGATGAAGTGGCGAGAAAATTCCGCTATCTTCTGTGACAGAAAAATGCCCCCTAAGTTGAAAGGAAGGCTCTACACCGCAGTTGTACGTCCAGCGCTCACATACGGTTCACAATGTTGGACGATGTACAAAAAGTATGAGAGTAAATTAACGGCAGCTGAGATGAAGATGCTTCGCATGACAGCAGGAGTGACCAAGCTTGATCGAATAAGAAGTTCGAAGATCCGTGGAAGCTTTCACATCAAGGAAACCATCGTACGAAAATTAGAGCGCGACCGGCTCAGCTGGTATTGCCACGTTCAAAGAAGAGATCATTTGAACCCTGTTAAAAAGACAATATCAATGCACGATATAGGAAAGGCAGGCCTATAAACGCCTGGATCAGACAAATGCGACGACATCGGCATTTCATTGGCCTCAGTAACCGAGTGATCCAAAATCGGCAGGCCTGCCGATATTTTCTGAGGTCAAATAGGCGAACCCCACAGGCGGATCAGTAGAAATGCGGTGAAGTGGGAGGGTTGTGATCCCTAGTTTTCGGATCATAACCTCGCTGATAAAAGGAAGAAGAAGAAGAAGAAGAAAGAACTTAAATCTAATCAATGTTTACTTAAATGCTAGTTTAAATTTACAAATATCAAGACCTGAGTGAGGAAGGGGAGTAAAGGGAAGTTCTAAGGGTGTTTTTACAGCACTGGAAATCAGCAAGGTTCTGACAGTCATTAGCAGAACGAAGCATTCGAGACATAGGCTCATTACAGCCGTAGTTTGTACGGTGAAACTTGAGGCAGAAAAGAGGTACATACTGATCTCAGAAAACGTGGGTTGGTGCTGAGTGAAATGGTTTGGAGCAGCATAGGACAATCAATATTGCCTGTTAATAGTTGATGTACAAATAGTATATCGGCAACTTTTCTACGCTTTTCGAGCGACTGCATGTTCAACAAGTTTAACCGATGCTCATAAGCTCATAAGGAGGTAGGTTGAATCTGTCAGACCACGGGAGTCCGCGTAGAGCAAAACGGATGAACCTCCGTTGGACACACTCAATTCGATGTGAATGTGTATCGTGATAGGGGGACCAGACTTGACTGGCATATTCAAGAATTGGTCTTACAAATGTGAAGTACAGCGATTGCGTGACGTAAGGATTTGAGAATTCCTTGGACCAACGTTTCACATAAACTAGCGCAGAATTAGCCCTGCTAATAATATTGTCAATATGGCTACGAAAATTAAGCTCACTGTCGCATATGACGCCCAAATCACGGAGAAAAGTGACAGTGGGAACAGGCTCGTCGCAAATCGCATACGTTCTGGGGTCTATCGGAAGACGCTTCCGGAAATAAGTAATAGCTTGGCATTTGTTGACATTCAACTCAAGACAGTTTTTATTACACCAAATAGAAAAGCTATTCACGTCAGTTTGAAGAGCACGGGAGTCAGTGGGTGTGGAGATGTGTCTAAAAGTTTTCATGTCGTCCACATAAACTGATAGGCGGGAATATTTAATTATGCCATCAACATCATTAATTGACAAAATGAAAATCAGGGGACCAAGATGGCTACCTTGAGGGTCTCCAGAGGAGGGCATAAATGGATCGGATTTTTTTTTTTTTTAAACAGGTGTGTGGCCACGCCCAAATGGCGTGTAGGCACTGCGACCAAGGAGATCTATTGTGCCATAGGCCACTTTTAGGGCAGCAGTACTTCTACTCTCCTTATGAAAGCTATAATTACGGCTGCGGAGGTGTTCCTAAGATCTTTTGGAGATATGATCTCTTTGAGGAAAAAGCTTCTCCTAGTTCTACACAGAGCTACACACTCACATAGTATGTGTTCTGCGGTTTCGTCCTCTTCTAGGCAGAGGCGGCAGGTGATATTCTCCGAAATTCTCATTTTGTTGAGGTGGTAGAGAAGTTGGCAGTGACCGGTAAGGAAGCTCACAAGCCTTCTTATGTCATTTCTGCCGTATTTTAGGATATCAACTGCCTGTCTTTGGAAGGGTTGGACAGCTCTTTTAGCCTGCCTGAGACCTTGGGAGTTATTCCAGTGGGAGATGCACATGTTGCGTCCCCAGGTGTTTAGGGAAAGTTTGAAGGCGGAATCGGGTATTCCGCAGAAGGGTTCAGGTCCAGTGAATAACTCAGAGGAGCCCTTCCTAGCTAGCAGGTCTGCAGTTTCATTGCCGTCAACGCCTACATGACCCGGTACCCACCACAATTTTACTTTATTGTGTCGGCACAGATTTTGTAAGCTGTCGAAGCAGCTTAGAACTGATTTTGAGCTGATCACATGGGAGATCAGTGCTTTGAGCGCCGCTTGGCTATCGGTGAGTATATGGATAGAGGCACCTTTGATGCCTGAGTGCAGGTTAGTGTTAGCACAAGTTTCAATGGCGTAAAGCTCGGCCTGGAAAACACTAGGACTCTTTCCGAGTGATTTCGAAATTTTATGGTTGGGTCCATACACACTGGCGCCAACTCCTGAATCCATTTTTGATCCATCGGTGTACCACACTATACCTTTCGGATCAAGCGACGGTCCGCCATTATTCCATATATCACGGCTTGGGATCACAATCTCAAACCTTCTACCAAAGTAGAGTGATTTAGGCGTAAAGTCGGAGACCGTGCTGAGCATGTCTAGCTCGGGGAAGTCGGACAATAGCTCCATGAGATCCACGTGATCCCGTGTACTATTAGCATCTGATTTCCTGAGACTAACTGCACTGCGGATTGCCACTTTTTTTTATAAATATATGTAACGGAGTAAGTCCGATTATGGCTTCAATGGCTGTTGTGGGACAAGTGTGCATAGTACCTGTGATGCCGAGGCAAGCTAGTCTTTGGAGTTTTGTGAGTTTATTTATGGTTGTGACCTCTTTGGTTTTCGTCCACCAGACTACGAACGCGTATGTCAGAATGGGTCTTACAACCGTGGTATATAACCAGAAAATGACCTTTGGAGACAGGCCCCAGGTCTTGCCGTACATACGACGACAGGCCCACAAGGCAGTAGTCGCCTTGGCAATTTTATTCTTAATATGGGAATACCAGTTAAGCTTCTTATCCAGGACGATTCCTAGATATTTGACCTCATCGGAGAAATTGATTGTTGTGCCGTTTAGAGTCACTGAGCCAATATTCAGCGTTCTTCTTCTTGTAAACGGTACAACGACTGCTTTGCTGGGGTTAATCGATAGGCCCTCCCCAGCACACCAGTCCGAGACTACAAGGAGTGCATTATGCATGAGTTGACACACATTGTCTTCATGTTTGCCTTTAATGATGATCACTAGATCATCTGCATAGCCTATGGTTGTGAAACCTGAACTATTAAGTGTGTTCAATAAGTCATCCACCACGAGTGACCATAAGAGAGGCGAGAGGACGCCGCCTTGAGGGCAGCCTTTGGCCGCGGAGACCGTCACAGAGACCTCTCCAGACGAAGATGTTATTATGCGGCTATCGAGCATGTTCCTAACCCATCTGGTAGTAGGTTCGTCTATTCCCCTGCGTCTCATAGCACTAGTGATGGATTCATAACCAGTGTTATCAAAAGCACCTTCTATGTCAAGGAATGCACAAAGGGCGATTTCTTTGGAGCGGTAGGCAGCTTTAATCTCTGTGACGAGATAGTGAAGGGCGCCTTCCGTAGATCGACCTTTCCTGTATGCAAATTGACTAGAGTGCAGAGGTATAGTCTTTTCAAGAATGCCTCTAATGTGTAAGTCTAGCAGTCTTTCCATGGTTTTCAAGAAAAACGATGTCAAGCTGATTGGACGGTAGGATTTGGGTAGCTCGCTGGGTTTGTTACCTAGCTTAAGGATAAACACCACATTTACCTTCCGCCAAGTTAGTGGAATGTATCCCAGGTTGAAGCTTGTTCTAAAAAGAGCTACCAAGGCAGGCAAGATGTAATCCAGACCTTTCTGTATGAGAGAAATGGATCGGATACAAATGATCTAAAAAGGACTTCATATTTACGTTCATGAAGGTAGGATTTGATCCACGCGATATACCAAGGCGGAAAGCCGAGAGCTTTAGGTTTGCTGAAATCGGTAGCAACGACATCAACTTCCTTGCCATCTTCCAATGCGCACAGGGTGCTGGATACGAATTGGGTTAGGTTTGTGGTTGTAGACCTTCCCTTTAAAGAACCATGTTAGTGAGGGGATAATATAGATTTACAATGGAAAAACATTTCATCGTAAACAATACTTTCGAATAGTTTGGGTATGCAGGAGAGTTTAGCTATAGGACGATGGTTCGAGATTTCGTTTTTTGGATCTTTTTTATGAAGGGAAATAATATAAGAGCTTTTCCAAAGCATAGGAAAGACGCTTTGAGAGAGAGACAGTTGGAACAGAGTCGTAAGGGGTAGAGCTAAGGAGTTAACACATTTTTTTAAAACTACGGGAGGTATACCGTCCGGGCCAGTGGAGTAATCGCATTTAAGTCTTTCGATCTTTTCTATCACGAGAGCCACTGTTATGTCAATTGAAGTTAAAGAGGTCTGGGGACAATCTCTCATGTAAGAGAAGTAAGAATAGTTGGGCTCTGATGTGTGGTTGGAGAACGATTGACTAAAGAAATGAGCGAATAAATTTGCTATTATTTTAGGATCGCTCGACGATGTATTGGAGAATTTCAGAGTCGAAGAGTAGCTGTCTGACTTTTTTTGGTATTAATAAAATGAAAAAATCGTTTGGGGTCAGCGATAATGTCAGATTGCATACGGTCAATATATACGTTATAAAGGAAATCGCAGAGTTCGGAAAAATGCATATGTACAAAAAAGTAATTGGAGAAGTTGAAATCAGAGCGAAATTCGAGGTAGATGCGCCAGAGCTTATTTCTTCTGTTGCGAAGTGAACGTAATTCTTTAGTATACCAAGGTGGAGAGGACGAGTAACTCTTCTGTGGCATATATGGGACGGATTGCATAAAACAGCTGAACATTTCAGAGTAAAACAATCCAAGTACATTATCGACAGAAATATGTGTACTGTTAAAAATACTGTTGAAATTAATAGCGCTTAAAAGGTTATTAAGTTTTATGAAGTCTGCCTTGCGAAAATTAAAGCTGTACGAGTGCTCTGATTGTACAGCATTTTTATTATTATTGTAAGACAATGTAAGAGCTAGAGGAGGGTGGTAATGATCCAATTTGGATAAGAGATGCTTGCTCGCTGAAACGAGGCAGTTTTCGGCATCTGACGAGAAAACGAGATCAAGTTGTCTGCCTAGGTTATTAGTGACACCACTTAACTGATATAAGCCGGAATCTGAGAGACAGTCAATGAAAAGGACTTCCTTTTCTGAAGAGGGGTTTATGGCAGTATAATGGGACTGATCGTCAGATGGAGCCCATTGGAGGTCGGGAAAATTAAAATCCCCCAGAATTAAGACGGTATCGCGAGGATCAACAATATCAAACAACGAATCGAACGCGTCTATGGCAAGCTGGTAGCTCTGCATGGGCTGGCAAGGTCGAATGTAGCAGCAAAGGATAAAAATGTTGTGGTTTAAAATTGTTATTTTGACACAAATGTACTCAAAATTAGAAGTGAGCGAGGTTTTAACTAGTGTCGAGTCAAGGCGATTATGAACTGCCAGAAGAACACCTCGATCCGAAGAATCATCCTCTTTCCCTAGACCATCATCTCGAAAAACATTAAAATTGGACGTAAACAATTCATTGCTGTTATAATCTTGAGTAAGATTAGTTTCGTTTAGGGCGAAAATGTCATAGGGGAGCTTTTGGGAATTAAGGTATACAGAGGATGTCTTAGTTCGCAGCCCTCAGACGTTTTGGTAATATACACAAAGACACTCAGGGGGAGTTACAGACAAATAAGGAATGTCTAAATGAACGCCTAATCTTTTTTTGGATGCGACGTTACTGGTGCAGGTACTGAAGTCTGTGTGGAAAACGTGTTCTTAGTCCGAGAAACATATTCATGGACTAAAGTCCCATCAGGCCAGAATTCTCTCGTTAGTAGCAGTACGAAGTGAGAGTCAGGAGTCAGCAGTTTAAAAGATGCTATTTCGCGGGGTTCCTTAAAATTGTACTTGATGCATTTAAGGGATGAATGCACCGATATTTTGCTGCTGATGTAATTCATAATATCGTTGACTGAGATAGCAGAAGAGAGTCTTGAAATGAAGATAGTTCTACGAAGAGGCTTTTTCACAACCACTAGGTTGACGGAAGAAGATGTTAGAAGCAACGATTCCTGCCGTGAAGAAGTATGAGGTAGGGGGTCATCGTTGCAACTAAATGGAGGAATTAACGAGGACGAGTCATCAATTGGAGATTTGTCGCTTGACACGTCATTAGCAGGAAGGTCCCCCAGTGGAATCGTGTTTGAACGCAGAACTCTTTTCTGCTGTGGAGATTTAAATTGTAACTGGGAGTGAGAGCTTGTTGGGCATGTCGGATCTGTTTTATCTTGTTTAGGTGTTGACAAGGCCGACTCCTGAATAGATGTGACAGAAGTATTCGATGGATGTTGCTGAAGCGGTATTAACTCCATTTTCTTTTGCTTATGTTGTTTCTGTTTAAGTTGTTTGTGCATTTTCTGTTCTTGTTGTAGAAGTTCAAGTTGTTGACGTTGGTGTTGCTGTTGTTGCGGTAGTTGTTGTTGTTGCTATTGTTGTTGTTGTTGTTGTTGGTGCTGGTGGTGGTTATGTTGTTGTTGTTGTTGCTGTTGCGGTGGCTGTATTTGCTGTTGTTGATGTTGTTTTCTCGTTGCTGTTCTCGAAGTTGTTGTTGTTGTTGTTGTTGTTGTTGTTGTTGGTGTTGTTGGTGTTGTTGTTGTTGTTGTTCTTGTTGCTGTTGTTGGTGTTGTTGGTGTTGTTGATATTCAAGTAGATGTTGTTGGATGATGTGTAGTTGACTCTGTTGCTTAATTAGCTGCTTCTGCTGTGGCAGAATGGTGAGCTGGTGTTCGCTGGTAGATTGATGTTCTTGTAGGAGATGATCAATGTTATTGAAACCCTCCAAAAGTTTTTGTTTATTAGTAGTTTCAAAAACAAGCACCTCCCGAATTTCCGCAAATAAAACAGATAGATAATGAAAGGTTTTTTTTAACAAATCTAGGTTCATCGAGCTCTTGAAACACAAGAGATGTACTCTCTCCAAAATAGCAAACATTCTTACCGGACACTGCGTCATAAGAAGACGTACCCGAAGACTAGGTATCCCCACAATGATTTTTGCAAAAGCTGTAGGGATGAAGGGAATGAAGAGACCATTAGTCACTTCTATGCGCTTGTCCTACGCTCGCCAACATTAGGAAGGCCATCTTAGGTGAATACTTTTTCCATGATCTTAGTGATATCAGCAATGCCTGCACGGCTAAAATTAACGCTTTCATACATCGAAGCAAATGGTTTCCAGAGTTATTCACCCACCCACCTTATATAACAGCAGTACAATGGACCTACTTCTGGTTTAAGCGCATCTTCATCGAGGGCCGATCCTAACCCACTAACCAACTAATGTATTTAAATCAGCAGTTGATGGCTAATTATTCGCTGAACGGATACAAGGTAGGTAGATAGGTTGATGAGATGGCTATATAATGAAGCTACAGCCATCACTTGGATCCCTATGAATCTACTGTGGAGAAGAAGGAGAACCCCTTGTTGTGGGCGCCGTGGCGTAAGTGGTTCGTGTGTCGGACCACTGCGCATGAGGTTCCAAGTTCGAATCCCAGAAAACACCAAAAAGTTTTTCACCTCTCGCGAATGTCTGACAAACATGCGAGAGTATTGTTGTCTCGAAAAAGCTTCTCAAAACAAATTGCCCTTCGGATACAGCACTAAACTGTAGATGCCTTCCATTCGTGTGAAAAATATAACGCACACAACATGAGTGGTTGCCGAGAAGTAAAGAGCTGTTGCGCAAAATATGTATGTATGTAAGGAGAACCCCGAGAAAAGGAGAAGTTGTTGTTGTCAATTATCGCGAGTTTAGTATGAATTTTAGAATTACTTTTGATGGCTTTGTAGAGAGTTCGCCCAAATCATTGAGAAAGACTTCTCCAAGAGACGTTTTTCTGGTTTTGCTTAGGCTTGGGCATTCGCATAGCAAATGAACGTTGCCCTCATCCGCATCTATGTAATCGGATTGTACGAGTACTAAGGTGGACCGCCAGAAGATGCTGGTCTGTGATGATACATGTTAGAAGTGGTAGGTGTGGTCTACTAAACACAGGATTTTGTTGTATTCCTTTTATTGTACTGTGTGCAGAGTGTTCTTGATATGCAGCATGATGGGACTGCGCTTCATCTCATCGTCGAGCCTAAGAATACTTTTTCTTAAATTACCTTTGGGGTCAAAATGAAATGATCGCTCATCAGTTAGTCCCATTATCGGTAGTTCGTCGAACATTTTATTACTATAGAGTGATACATTGTGGCTTGTAGAGAACACTCTAAGCTCGCCACAGCAACGTTTAACTAACATCAAGTTCACAACTGTGGTTGAGATAGTTTTGATTCCTGCTTGGCTGTCTATATAAACGACGATATCCTTTCCTGGCGGTAATGTCGAGGATTATTCCTGAGCCGCCTCGGTGATGACGAGAACCCCCGCTTTGAACACGATACTGTGGTTTGAAAGTCTTATTGGCCGATAAATCGGCTTTTATTGAAAACATATTGACGTCCGCACCTTTCTTCACTTCCGTCTGTGAAAATCGAAATGTTATTTGGCTTAATGACTCCTCCGTCCACCCAATCCTCTCTTGAGGAGGTAGCTATGTGAAAAGCCGAAGTTCATATCGTTCGGTTATTTGTGAATATCACCACTTGTGGTTCACCACAATCCTTTTATCGCATTTTACAGAGATTTTAGGGCTTCCTGTAGTTACGCAGTGATGGTAGCAAGGAACTTTCCTGTTGCCAGAAGGCCACCATCATCGGAATACACCACAGCCCTTACTCCATTGCGCCCTAGTTCCAATAAGATGCCAATTGCGACTACGATCCAAAGTAGGGATGATAGCACTCCTCCTTAGGGCTCTTGATTTCACCCGTGTAATACCCATCTTAACAATTAGGATTCCTTAAACGATGCAAGAAATAATTTACCCCCTCTAATCTGACTACGATATATAAGGCATTCATCCGCCGCAAGCTCTAGTATAACGCTTATGTCTGATCCAGTGCACCTAAAATCACATTGCACCTACTGGATTGGATTCAAAACCGTGCGTTAAAACTAATAGGGGACAGAATCATTGTGGATTGAATAGACTCCCTCGAACATCGAAGAAATATTTCCAGTTTTTTATTTTTATTTTATCGCTTCCTTTAGAAACAGTGCTCCAGCGAAATAGCCAGTTGCATTCCGCCCCTTCAGCAGTCCCGAATACTCATCAGTTCACCCTTACCCCTCTTTTCGGACGTACTGTGAAATATAGAGATTCTTTCGTACATAGAGCCGTACAACACGGATGTGAAATTCTTTGGAAAGCCCTATTGTTCCCTCTCTCACAAGCATTTAAAACCAATGTGCATCGGTTTCTCCTCTTATCTCCTCCTAATTTTCCTACCGCCCGCGCTGCACAGTGAACCGTTTCATATATGCTAGACATAAAAAATTCGGAATTATGGATGGATGGATGATTTCAATCGAGACAAGAAAAAAATCGTATGGTAGGCGAGGCCTATCTCTCCCCTCCCCACTAGAATGGGCAATTTAAGGAAAAAAAATAAATAAAAATGGTATGAAACGAGAAAGCTAGAATTCCTACCTTTAACTTAAGGGCAATCACCAAAGTTCAAAGACCAGTGTGCATTGGCATTACCAGTGCAATGAGGATGACCCCAACCGCAGGACTCGAGGCCATTCTCAACCTGCTACCGCTAGAGATCTTTATACGCACATCAGCAGCCATTAATGCTATGAGAATTAGCCAGTCAGCAAACTGGAAACTAAGGTCACTCGATGATCCAACTTGATTACTTTGGCCGCGTGCCCGTAACGGATTACATGACGCCATACTTAGACTTTGTAAGGCCTTTCTCTACCGCCTACCCTAGCAGGGAAGAGTGGAAAAATGGTCATGTACCTGATGCTGAATTTATAGCCATCTACACAGATGTAGGATCAGGCATCTTCTCCGACCCACTAGGTATATCGAAATACATACGACTTCCAGACCACAGCAGCGTTTTCCAAGCAGAGGTCTTAGCAGTGGCAACAGCCGCCCGTGAGTCTGCGGTAAGGGCAATACCGCCAGAAGGTATCACCATCTTTATCGACAGCCAGGCAGCTATAAAAGCGATTACTGCCATAGAAATTAAATCAAAGCTTGTGTAGTGTTGTCGAGAAGAGCTCAGGGTTCTTGGAACACAGCACAATGTATCGCTCTGTTGGGTCCTTAGACACGAGGGTATCCCAGGCAATGAGAAGGCTGACGAGCTGGCGAGAATCGGCTCTGCAGCCCTACAAGAACAAGTTGACCTCCCTGTATGTATCCCGCCTTGCACACTCAAGCTCGCTGCAGGTAATAAAGCCACTAAGGAGGCGAACACAAGATGGAACTCCATGGAAACTTGTGCCATCACTAGGAAGCTACTGCCATCTTTCGACAAAGCAAGGACCGAGAGAATTACTCGGAAAGATAGGAAATCCCTTTCCACCCTCGTGGGCATCATCACGGGGCATAACACTCTGCGGTACTACATGAAGAAACTACGCCTGACGGAGGAGAAACTCCGTAGAGGCTGTGGTGACGAGGAAGTTTTTGAGGACACCACCCACTTCCTGTGCCACTGTCCTAGTCTTCAACACTCCAACAAAAAGTTCCTTGGTAAATTTTTCTTCCAGGATCTCGAGGAGCTCTCCGGCGTTTCGACAGGAAAGATGCTGAACTTCATCAAATCATCAGGGTGGTTTGTATGCAGAAATGAAGTAAGTGACTGAGTTAATAGTTATTAGTTTCATTGGGTAAGGGATTACTTTCCCATGGGTACCACAATGGGTCAACGCTGACCTGAGTGTGGCAGAGAGCGTCCCTCCCTGCCAGCCCACATACCCTACCTAACCTAACCTACCTTTTAATTTTGGTAAGTTTTTGTAAACATTTTTATTTTTTCCAAAAACATTACATACATATAATATTAGATAAATAAATAGTTGCCCATTCTTTAAATTTTATCAGCATGCAATTCTAGCTTGAAAAATCGGTATCTGTGTCCAGCTCAAGGACCAGCTCAAGAGATGGAAACGGTTTTGAACCGCGTATTCGCTAGCGATATGCTCCCAAATCAGACTGAGATGCCCGAGGTGAGAAGTTTTCGAATACGCACCACGACTCTCAGTAAAGATGAGATCATTACCGCGATCAAGGCACTCAAAACCAACAAGGCGGTAGGACTTGACGGTATTCCAGCAGAGCTCTTATGAGCAGGGCCCTTCTTCTGCTTCTGCTTCCACTTATAGAGAGAGCTTGGGAAGCTGAAAGCTTTCCCAGTGAGTGGAAAAAGGGAATGATCGTCAAGCTTCCTAAGAAAGGAATTTTAACGGAGTGCGGAAACTGTAGGGGTATCTACGTGCTGTCTGCTGTAGATAAGATAATAGCTAAAATCATACTGGAGCGAATTAAACAACATCTCGAAGACACACTCGATGCCGAACAAGCAGGTTTCCGCTCTGGATCCTCATGTGCCGACCACATCAACACCCTGCGGATTATCGTAGAACAGTGTTTTGAATATCGATCGTCACTGCGCCTGCTGTTCATCAATTTTGAGAAGGCGTTTGATAGTGTCAACATGGAGTTTATTTGGCGTACCTTACGCAGGACAGGTATTACCGATAAGCTAATTGCTATTATCAAAGCTACATATGAAGGCTCCAAATGTCACGTTCTGCACAGAAAAAAAGGGGAAAAAACAAAACAAATGGGCACAATGATTCAACGACGGAAATGGCAGTGGATTGGTCATACGTCCCGCATAGGCTATGCAATGGAAGCCTTTAACCCAGGATGGCAGAATACTAGGCGGTCTGAGGAGAACATGGGGCAGAACAATCAAGAAGGAGGAACGGAAGTTGGGGAAAAGTTAGGGAAAGCTCAGACACCTTGCCAGAAACCGTACACGATGGCGCGTACGCGTAGTAGAGGCCATAGGACCCACAACAGTATACATGACATAAGTAAGTAGGTAAGTGCTATCTGCCTATAGTCCCGTGAATACCGTAAGTTCTCTTTGTATTTCAAACATATTTGAGTTGTGTGCTATTCCAGAGAGTTCTGTGGATACGAGTGCTAACGCGGGGTTCACCTATAAGCAGAAAAATGAACTCAAACAAACTAACTCATATTCCCTTGCAATTAAAACATGATAGACCTCCTTAAAACTACCTAAGATATCTCCAACAAGCCAATTAAAATACCCACTACCTTCCGTACACTAATCCTCACCTTTTAATGGAATTCTCAACATAATCTATACGAATCAAGGATTGCGATATCACTCTATTCTCCGCCATCAGTATCAATCTCTCAACTGATTGCGGATTTCAATTCTTCAATATAAATCGGCTTATTATCGTCAGCTCACTCGTAGTTTCCTTGGTGCATTTTGTTACTCTATTCACTACTAAATCTTGGACAGATATCTCGAAATAAATCCTCTTACTCGAACTTATTTTCTGCACTTAAAGAAATCTACCGCACACCTCCAAATAACTGACCTCAGTTTCTCCCTCTTTAAAGAGCCCCCATCGTCGCAACATCAACAAAGTTTTTTATCAATCATTCAGTTCGACGCATTTCATTCATAAACAAAAAGCTTTCCCACCCGCATACTTCTAGCAACATGTTGCTGCCACATAACCAACCCCCCACGGACCGGCGACGTCTATGCTTTTCCATTTTCTGCCGGCGTTTTTCCTCTAAAATTATGTGTCATCATACAAAGCCACCAGCCAGCAGCATGAAAAGTTTGCCGGCATATCAGATACTGTAGCTAGCGGATACGAACGAACTGAATGGATACTATACCAGAGTTTTCCTCAAGACGCATTCAGTCCAATCGAAAATGTCTTCTGCATCGGTTCGTTGTACGCGTCTGGTTGTGCTTTAAGTGATTGTCATCTAGCCTCCATCAACTGTGTTCAGTCTGTTTGAATTGATTAAAAAAAATATAACGGAAAATTTAAAGAAAGTGCAAGTGAAAGATACGAGATAGGTATCTGACGTAGATCAAGTGTGTGGTGTCAAAGTTTACGACTTATAATTCTTGTACAACACGAAAGTGGATAAAGTATCTATAACTCTGAAATGCGGATATTAAGCAGAATTTAGGTATGTTTCTTTAAAAAAAAAAACACGTTTTTGTAATGCCGAATGTTTTTGAAGAAAAGTTTTCCGCTGAAACTTTTGTCATCATAATCAAATGAAACCGAATGTCTCATCAAAAGTGTATTACTACAGATGACAGTTTGAAGTATTATTAGCAGAAAAGTTGTACTAGGTGCTTATGAGAATATCTATTTATAATGAATTCCAGGAAGAAAGTCTAAGGGGTTTTCACAAGTTTAAACGGGCTATAGGTGGCTCAAATGAAAAATTCATGTAATTAAGCCCCAGACTTTTGGAGCTGCATAATTTATGCCCATCCACGTTGTTGAGCATTTATTAAACAGATTAAGACATTATTTTGATAGCTATCGGTATCAGAAAGGTACCTTTGAAGGCCTCCTTTTCGCAGTAGATGTGTAGAGCTTGTTCTCTTTTTATGGCCTTCTGCATGAGTTGTTTTCTTTAATCGATTGTCGATAATTTGCAAAACTATTAGGACGGAAAATTGTTAAACTTTTTTGCAAAAGATAGTCACGTGCTAGATAACTTTTTTTTTTTTTTAGTTTCATCTGACCACAGAGCTATACTACGTGATGGTAGTCCTTTACATAATCTCTATTTGAATTCATGGGGGTGGTTTTGTTAAAAGTCATTTACGCGCCTTTTGCTGAATGTTTGCCTTTATTTTTGGTTGCTCTAGGTTAAGTTACCCTCAAACGTGTGCGGATACCGACTTCTCACCTTTTGGTGTGTTGAGGTGAGGACGAGGATTGAGGCAATTGCTACAAATTATTATGGTATATGGTATGTTTGAGAGTGAGGAAAGTCGTTACAGTGGTTGGTGTAAAATATATTTGAAAATTATTCATTTTGTTATTAGGTTGGGGGAAATTGAAACTATTTAAGGAGAGAAATATGGTGAATGGAAATAATTCTTCTATTTGGAATGAAATGGAGTTGTAGTTGTGACAGGATACCCTTAGAGAGGATAAATGGTGTTTAAATTAATTTTGGGTACTTAACTAGATTAAAAGGTTCGTAATATGGTATTTTGTGGCACCGTGATGGGTGTAGTAATTTAATGTTTAACTACTGAGAGCATAGGTTAAAATTAATCAGTTGCACAGAGGATAAATTATAGTTTAAAGCAGGTCGTATGAGGTCTGTTTGGTCGGAGACGGATGTTGAAAACCAATTTATTTTTGGTGCTGGTGAGCATTGGACAGTAGGTCATTTGTATGAAATTTGGAAGGCTTTTATGTATTTACAGTTTTTTTAATTTTTGTTCAAGTGTCATGGAACATTAAAACGTCGACGTTCTTTATACAGTATATATCGGCTATAAGAAACTCAAAAAAGGCAGAGTATTAGTTTCTTATATCCGTTTTTTCTTGTATGCATTAAACGGATATAAGAAACAATATTTCTTATATCCGAACGACGTATGATGGAAAAAATAGTGCTATTTTTTTGCAAGGACAAGGATCGATAGAATGAATTCGAATGAATATAAATGCGTGTTGTTGGATTTAACATGGAATGTTAATAACAGCGTATAAATCCTTGCGAAAAAACAGCACTAAAGTTTCTTAAATCCGATCAACGAATATTATTTCTTGCTACCTATGAAACTACCTACATGTGTAAAAGAAGAAATACGAAAAAAACTCCCTATTATCTACGTATTTAGTATGTAATGTAAGTTTTAAATAATAAACTAAAAAACATAAAAAAAACTAGGTTCGAAAAAAATGTTCGATTTTTTTTTTTTTTTAACAAGAGCTTTATCGCGGTGCCTGAAAAGTGTTTCTTCTTCTTTTTCAAGGCAATCGTCCTCATTTAGCAGATACTGTTTCAAAACAAAAAGTGCTTGGACAGCTTCTTCTCTACCTGGCCTTGGTAATTGAATTTCATTAAATTCAGGCTCAACATCTTCGATATTTTCATCCAAAATTTCATTTATGAGTTCGTTTTCATCAATTTTACCAAAGCAATCCTGTCCTTCCTCTTCACCTATAGCTTTGAAAAAGTCTTCGTGTTCCTCATTGATATCAGAGTCAATCAGTTCTATTTCCTCGAGATCATTATCAGTCTCTATTTCAATTTGCTGTGAAACTCCAACCTTTTTAAAGCAATTGGATATTGTCTGTGGTGTTACAAGCCACCAAGAACGTTTTACTATATACAAGGCTTTTAAAATGGTAATTCCTTTAGAGAAAGTGTCCATATATACATATATACCACCTTCGATGGCCAACATTTGTTTCCTTATCATACATATTCGGCAGTGAGGCTTACAGTATTGGATAATGCCTGTACAGTACAAGAGTAAGCAAAAAACAAAGGATAGCCGAGATGAACTTTTTGAAAATAATTACGTCTTACCTTGGTCTAATGGTTGGATAAGACTTGAGGTATTCGGCGGTAAAAATATAATTTCGATGTTTTCAGCCGTAAAACCGAGTTGGTGACAAGAAGCGGAAGTATTTTCTTTTCCTTTCGTCCGAAATTATCGTCAAGATCCTTGATTATTTCAGACCATATATTGCTAGTTATCCAGGCGTTTTTTATTAAAATTGTACGGAATAGGAATGTCCTTTCCTGGGAAACATTTTGGCTATTTGAATTTCCCAATGGAAAATACATATTTATCTGAACGCGTCGCGTTACACTGTTTACACATGAAGAGCAATGTGATTCGATCTTTACGAATTTTGAGACCATTGATTACTTTATTTTGCGGAACGTATGTTCCACTTGGAAGTGCTTTGTACATAAGACCGGTTTCATCTGCGTTGTAGATGTCATCCAGCGCATATTTTTGCATCAGAGTAGGGAGGACGTTTTCTTTGAACTGATTTGATGCTACAGAATCACCAGAAGAAGCCTCTCCATGCAGCTTTCTGAAATGGATATTTTCATTTTTCTTCCACCTTTGAAGCCAATCAGGGCTGGATTTGAAGTCTGGAATTTTCAATTGTACGGCAAACTGTTCAGCATTTTCCATTAGAGATTGGCCCGTGATAATTGCATTTTGTTCGGCCATTTGTTCGAACCATTTGGTCATCGCTTTGTTTAAGTTTTCATGTTTAGGCTTACGGTTTCTTTTAACGTTTAAATTCTTACACGTGAATTTTTTGGATTCAATTTCTTCTGAGTTTTTCAGAACCTTAGAAAGCGTACTTAGAGAAATGTTGTATTCTTTGGATATTTGTTGCCTTACTTTGCCACTTCGAGATTCATCTAAGATTCTTATTTTGGTTTTTAATGATAACGTATTTTGTTTTGTTGACATTTTGTAACACTTTTTTACACTAAAACGCCAAAGCAAACAAGCACTGAACATGAAACCACGACAAAATTACACTAGCCGTATTTTTTTTTAAACCTACCCAGCTAGTAAAGTAAAATTTTACACATAAAACAAATACAACAGCCGGCTGGCTACTACTCTTGATTTTATCCCCAGCAAAAAGTTACTGGCTGGAAATTTCGTGATGCCTACTTTCAGGCGGCGCAAAAACCAATGTTTTTTTAGTTATTTGTTGTTGCTGTCACTGCGAGGTTGCTTGGTTCCTAAAGATATGTTCGTATAAAATCGGCTGGTTTTGGCTAGCTGGCAAATCGTCTAAATGAACGACTGGTTGGCTAGGTTTCAAAAAAACACGGCAACTGTTTATTTTTTTTTATCGCTGTCAAGTGTCAAAGTACACTTTAAATTGAGCTCTAAAATGTACACTCATGACCAAAACTTAACGATGAAGGAACTGAAAAGGAAATTTTCTTAGAAGTATTTTTTATTGTATGCAATTAGGCATTTTGATTTTAGGAAAATGTTTCTTTTATCCATTTATTTCTTATAAGCGTTTTTCTTATATCCGTTATATTTTGTACAGAGATATATAGATAAGTGCATGGTGCTTTTATTTAAGTTTCTTATAAGCGATTATTTCTTATAAGCGAGTTTCTTATATCCGATATATACTGTTTATATTTATTTATTTATTTATTTATTTATTTTATCAACTAGCCTCAAGCGTAACAGATTACGAAATAATGATATGATAAAAATAAAAAATAAAAATAAATTTATAATGACTTAAAAAGATAGAAATGAATAAAGTTAACTACAAAGAAAAAATATAAGATAGTAGGCATAAATGAAATGGGTAGCAAATAGGAACTTAATTATTAAACAAGCTCAAGACAATGTCTTTGAAGCACTCTCTTCTTCTTCTTCTTCTTCTTCCTTTTATCAGCGAGGTTACGATCCGAAAACTAGGGATCACAACCCTCCCACTTCACCGCATTTCTACTGATCCGCCTGTGGGGTTCGCCTATTTGACCTCAGAAAATATCGGCAGGCCCGCCGATTTTGGATCACTCGGTTACTGAGGCCAATGAAATGCCGATGTCGTCGCATCTGTCTGATCCAGGCGTTTATAGGCCTGCTTTTCCTACATCGCGATGTCTTTGGAACGTGCATAGATATTGCCTTCCTAACAGGGTTCAAATGATCTCTTCTTTGAACGTGGCAATACCAACTGAGCCGGTCACGCTCTATTTTTTGAACGATGGTTTCCTTGATGTGAAAGCTTCCATGGATCTTCGAACTTCTTATTCGATCAAGCTTTGTCACTCCTGCTGTCATGCGAAGCATCTTCATCTCAGCGGCCGTTAATTTACTCTCATACTTTTTGTACATCGTCCAACATTGTGAACCGTATGTGAGCGCTGGACGTACAACTGCGGTGTAGAGCCTTCCTTTCAACTTAGGGGGCATTTTTCTGTCACAAAAGATAGCGGAATTTTCTCGCCACTTCATCCACCCTACGCTTACACGATGATTGATGTCGTCATCACAAGTTGCTTTGCTATTGATCATAGATCCCAGATATTTGAACTTTTCGCACTTGGGAAGCACTGTTCCATTCAAATAAATGTCTGGAATAGGCCTGAGTGGATCAGAGAACGGGCAGCACAAGTACTCTGTCTTTTTTGAACTAATGCGATACCCATTTCCCTCCAAAACGTCCACCCACACATCAAGTACTCGTTGCAGGGATGTAGGATCCTCACTTATGATGGCTCCATCGTCAGCAAAGAATAACTGATGTACCTTGGGGTCCATCATTTTACCTTCAAGCAGATAATCAAGGACTGTAATAAAGAGCAAAGGACTTGAAACGCTTCCCTGGTGCACCCCGACTTTGATTGGGAACTCTTCGGTTACTCCAGCGGGGCATCTTACTTTTGTCTTTGCTCCTTCGTACATATCCATAATCATCTGTACATAGGTTTCTGGAACCTCTCGATGTCTTAGCGCCACCCATATCAGATCTCGTGGTTGTCTGTCGAATGCCTTTTCAAAGTCAACCAATACAATATGCAAATCCCTTAAGGAATCACGATGTTTTTCCATTATGATTCTTATACTTTGGATTGCATCTGTGGTTGATTTACCCGAGACAAACCCGCACTGATCATCAGATAGCCGTATTATTTTCCGCAGTCGGCCACCTAATACCCGCTCAACGATCTTCATGGTGTGTGACATCAGCTTGATCGAACGGTAGTTATCACAGTTTCGCGTATCACCCTTCCCTTTGTATACAGGGAGGAGGTAACTTTCCCTCCATTCATTCGGCATTGGATCACCTCTCACGAATTTGGAGATAAGAATTCTGAGCCATCTGAACCCGATGTCTCCCATCTTTTTCCAGAACTCAGAGGGTATCTCGTCTGGCCCAACCGCTTTTCGTTTTTTGGAGTATTTGACCGCCTCACTAACTTCTTCGACTGTAATGTCCGCTATTTCTTCACAGTTAGGGGTGGCTCTTGGAAAGTATAGCCGGGGAAACTGTTCATTCAAAAGCTCTTCACAATACTGCCGCCACCTCTGCAGAATTTTGTCGTCATCCACAAGAAGCTGGCCATGAGCATTGCTAATGAACTTTGGCGAACGAATCTCCTGAGCATTCTTCCTTCTTTGGGCGGCTATTTTGAAGATAGTGGCACTCTTGTTCATATTGTGTCTTCGCAGCTCCTGGATAGCCTGGTTTGCATCAGCAATCGGGGAAAATATTTTCTCCAGCTCCCGATACAGGCCCTCCGTACTCTCTGCTTGAAGCTGAGCGCACTTCTTCTTCGCTTTTTTCTTGCAGCATCTGTATTCCATTTCGAGGCGAGCTTTTTCGTCACTATTATTAGAGGGGCACTTTGACCAAGCTTTGAAAGCCGCTTTCTTCTCATTTATCACTTTCTTAGCTTCATCACTCCACCACCATGTTTCTTTGGCGTGTTGATGGTGGCCTTTTGAAGCTCCTAGCATTGATTTGGCCTTCTTTAAGCAAGTTCGCTGTAGGGAATCCCACATATTTTGTGCTCTGCACTCAGCTCCGTTGATGGTGTGATAGAGGTAATTTTTCATTACGAAAACAAAAGCCTCGCCTTTTTCTTTGTCCAGATTGTACCACTTGATTTTCTCACAGACCCCTGTTTGTTTGCTTTTCTTTGGTGTTTTCATAAATATTTCTGTTAGCAGGAGACGGTGTTGCCGAGCGATTGCCTCTCCCAGGATCACTTTGCAATCTTTTACCCGGGGCTTCATGAAACTGCCTACCAAATGGTAGTCAATCTGAGTTTCATCTCCACCACTGCTGTAAGTGATCAGGTGTCGGCTTTGTTTGATGAACATGGTATTTAACACGATAAGACCGTGTGATTTGCACATGCTTAGGATGTCTTCACCAGGAAGGTTCCTGGTGCCATATCCTAGTCCTCCATGGCAGTCTTCATAGTCTTCGTTTGATTTCCCGACATGTCCATTCAAATCTCCTCCAACAATCAGAAATTCTTCCTTTGGGATCTTCTTAAGGAGATTGTGGAAATCTAGCCAGAATGCATCTTTATCTCTCTGATTGTACCCATCGTGGGGAGCATATGCACTGACAATATTCCACACCTCTCCTTGTATTACTAGTTTGAGAGACATCAAACGGTCGCTGGACTTCGAAATGCTCAAAACGTTACCAAGAAGCTCTGCCGCAAGGATGATACCGATTCCGTTCTTAGCCTTTTCCGTTCCGTAGTAGACCATCTTGTAATTTTTTGTCCTAACGTCCAAGAAACGCGCCCGATTTCCGGTGTTTTTCCATTTCGTCTCTTGGACACACAAGATGTCCACCCGCCTTCTATTCATCATCTCTTCCAGCTCGTAACTTCGACCGGTCATGCTTCCAACGTTCCAACTCGCGACCCTTAAATTGCGTCCAAACTGTTTCATTATGTTGCTAGCCCCCGGAATCCGTATAGCTCTGACCCGAATATTTCTGCTCGGTCCAGGATCAGTACCATGCACAGCAGTGGTAGTGCCTGGCGGGGTAGTGCCTTTCCTTTTTGCAAGTATTATCATAATGATACAGTTTTGCAATACAATTTTTGCACCATATTGCGATGGTGTTTGTTGTTTGACACGTGCATGCTCCTGTTTTAGTATTGTTTGATCTTTCTTTTATGACACCGGTGATCTCCAGTCTCGTCAACCCACGGACTCGCATGCACACTTGTGGGAGGGTTTTTATGGTAGTATATGTGTCGCTAGGCTCACTTGGGTGTTATATTGCCTAGATCTGATAAGTCTGCTTAGTCGCCTTTTACGACAAGCGCTAGTTGTTGGGGGGCGCTGCAGTGATATTCTTAACCCGTCCCTGCACGGGGCTTTTGAAGCACTCTCTCTTGACATATTAAAATCAACATATTTACATATTTCATGAAAAGACTTAACAGCTCTAGAAATTGGCTCATTCTGGCCATAGCTTGTACTATGCGCCATTTGTAAAAAGAAATATCGTACTCTCAACGGCCGTTCTGGAGCGTAAATTGGTAACATAGATAAAATAACAGGACTAACGATGCGGCAACACAGAACGTCTCTTACAAACATGATATCGTGAGTATGCCTTCTAGACTTAATGGTCGATATACCTAATAGTAGGCATCTTGCATTGTAAGATGGATTAAAATTCCAACGCATTTTGTAGAAGACATATTTTATAAAGCGCCTCTGCACTCTTTCAACGCGATCGGAATGAGTCTGATAAGTGCGGTTCCAAATAATATCAGCATATTCAAGTAACGACCTAACCATGGTAATGAAAAGCTATACGAGAGTATGAGGATCTGAAAAATCTTTTGAGTTCCTTTTAATAAAACCAACCAGTGAATTAGCTTTCGTTACTATGTAATCCACATGGGATACAAAAGTAAGCTTTGTGTCAATAATAACACCGAGGTCTTTTATCTTATGAACTCTGTCTAAGAACGTATTTTCGATGCAATAGTTAAACGAAAATTGCGTTCGAGTTCTTAAAAAAGAGATAACCACGCATTTTTTAGCATTTAGCTTTAAACAATTAGCGACACACCAGTTTGATGAATTGTTAAGGTCTACTTGCATTTTTATGCAATCATCCAGGCTTTTTACCTTTGAAAATAGCTTGATATCATCTGCGTATATTAAGCAATTACAAAAGTCAAAGTGTTGAACTACCATATATCATCAATAAAAATAACGAAAAGCAGGGGACCTAAATGGCTACCTTGGGGAACTCCAGAAGTGCAAGAGATTATTCTTGAGCAGCAATTATCGATGAGGACTTTTTGAGTCCTTCCAACCAAAAACGAAGAGATCCACCGCAACATTGCTGGGTGAATCCCAAATTAATCAAGCTTCATTAGCATTAACTCGTGGTTAACGGAGTCAAAGGCTTTGCTAAAGTCTGTATAGATGGCATCAACCTGACCTCCATCTTCGACAGCATTAATTACAAAAGATGCACAATTACAATTCGGAGTGGCTTCGACATTCTGGCCAGACAACACCCGAAGGAAGGTATGTTGAACTTTTCGTTGAGATAAACAATTTGACTCAGCTTGTAAATGAGCCTACACGTATACCGGACATTGTAAGTCATTCTGCCAACACTCTGGACTTGTTTCTTACTTCACACCCTGATAAATACATCATTGATGTGGGCGCCGTGGCGTAAGTGGTTAGTGTGTCGGATCACTACGCATGAGGTTCCAAGTTCGAATCCCAGAAAATACCAAAAAAAGTTTTTTTCACGGTCCCACCTCTCGCGAGCGTCTGACAAACATCCGAGAGTATTGTTGTCATGAAAAAGCTTCTCAAATCGCCGTTCGGAGTCGGCATTAAACTGTAGGTCCCTTCCATTCGTGTGAAAAATATAACGCACACAACATGAGTGGTTGCGAGAAGCTAGGCCCTGGCACTTTAAAGAGCTGTTGCGCCAAATATTTGTATTTGATGTTTTAGCGCCTCTAGGCCGGTCTGACCACAACATCGTATCAGCTAAATTCTCGTATTCTGACCACACAGTTAAAGAAAAAAATCCCAAAAGAATATATCATAGGCCATTGGCCAGTTGGGGACCATGCGGCCAAGCTTGGAATCCCCCACAACACCTTTTGTAGGAGCTGCAGGGATATTAATGAGAAAGAATCTCTATGTCATTTCCTTTGCAGATGTCCGGCCCTGGCGAGGATCAGACAGCAAACACTTGGCAAACCCTTCTTCGAGGATCTGAGAGAGATAGCGGACAAGAGGATTGGAGAACTAATCCTCTTTCTGAACTCCACGGGCTGGGTTTAAACTTAATATCATTTTCAACTAGCCACTACAACAGGTAGACACGAGTCCGTGGTAACAAAACGGCACACTTTAAGCGCTAATTGGGTTCTTTTTGGACCGCCACTTTACCTACCTACCTATAGTATGGCGTTACGAGAAAGCCAATTGGGACGGCCTTAATAGTTTCTTTAGGAGTTTTAACTGGTCGCTGTGCTTCCTCGATAGCGACGTGGATGCCGCCGCTGATATGATTACTGACACCATCCTCTTAGGTATGGATGTCTTTATTCCTAACAGAACAAAAAGCATCAAACCTAAGGCTAAATCGTGGTTTGACGAGAGCTGCAAAGAGGCTATCAGGGTGAAAGAGGTAAGTTTTCGGTCTTATAAAGCCAACAAATCTGTGGAAAACCGAAAGAAGTTTAAACAAGCCAGAAATGACTGCAATGCTCATATTCGACGTGTAAAATTCTTATATGACCAAAAATTGAGGCAAAAAATTCTACAATGTCCCAAAGGTAGTAAACATTTTTGGTCATTCGTCAAAAATATTAAAAATTCTGTCTCGCCCGCCATCCCAACGCTCATTTATAATGACATTCCAGCTGTCAGCTCCTTAGACAAATCCAATCTGCTTGCTGCTCACTTCGCAGCGAATTCCACACTGCCAGATAGTACTTTGTCTCCACCTGTATTTGAGAGCGTCGAATTTTCCATGGGACAAGTCCACTTTCGCACTCGTACAGTTGCAGGAGTACTCAAAGGTCTCAACATATACAAATCCGCTGGCCCAGATGGTATCTCCCCCATAGTTCTGAAGAGGTGTTCTTCCACGCTGGCAAAAACTCTGCGTAAGCTTTTCTGTCTGTCCTACTCTTCTGGGCTCTTTCCGAGAAGATGGAAAACAGCATTTGTCCAGCACGTCCCTAAAAAAGGCGAATCTTCTTCCCCTTCCAATTACCGACCCATTGCACTAACGTCCCTTCTTTCCAAGGTCATGGAAACGCTGATAAATCGTCAGCTTATGAAATATCTTGATTCACGAAAACTCCTCAATGACCGGCAGTATGGTTTTCGTAGCAACAGGTCGACTGGTGATTTGATGGCATATCTCACCGAGAAGTGGAACCAATCTCTACATCACTTCGGCGAAACAAAGATGGTTGCGCTCGATATTTCTAAGGCATTTGACAGAGTTTGGCATCAGGCTCTTTTGTCGAAAATGCGTGCATATGGCATCGATGAGTCTCTTCTTCAATGGATTAGAAATTACCTTTCGGACCGTTCAATACAAGTTGTCTTGGACGGCTTCAAGTCTGCAATTTACCATATAAATACTGGTGTTCCCGAGGGCTCCGTTTTGTCTCCGACTCTCTTTCTCATTTTTATAAATGACCTCTTGTCTGCTATTTCTAATCCAATCCATTCCTTCGCTGATGACAGTACCCTCAGTTTTTCATATTCGTTCCCCAACTCACGTCCTTGCTCTTCGGCCGTAGAAGAGGAACGACAACTTATGTTAAACACATTAAATTCCGACCTGGACAGCATAACCAAATGGGGTTCAATCAATAGAGTGGAATTTAATGCATCCAAAACTCAATGCTGTCTTCTGTCTCTCAAGCGAAACCAAAACCCTCAACCATTATCCATGAATGGTACTTGTATCGCTGAATCCGTAAGACTTGCCATTCTCGGTATGTGCATCAATAACCGTCTTCGATGGAACGATCACATATTCGAAGTCGCCAAAAATGCTGCAAGATGTCTAGGATTCCTTAACTTACTTACTTATGTCCTTTAACCCCTCGGGGGGCATAGGGCGTCAACCACGCCTGCGCGCCATCGTGTTCGGAGTTCTGCAACGCGTTTGAGCTGCCTCCAACTTATTCCTAAAGAGCTCGATTCCTCCTCAACTGTTCTGCGCCACGTTTGCCCAGGGCGTCCCGCTATTCTGCCTGCCTGGGTGAGCGGATTCCACTGCATAGCGTATTTCGCAATGGAGTTGTCTTCGCGCCGTAGGGTGTGTCCAATCCATTGCCACTTTCTTCTTCGTATAGTAATGCTTATAGGTTCTTGGCCCGTTCTCAGATAAAGTTGTTCGTTGGAGATGCGGTTCGGCCAAAAAATCTTCAAGATGATTCTTAAGCATTTGTTTACGAAGACTTGCAGCTTGCGTGTGTTAATGGTGTCCACCTTCCAGGTACTGCACCCATAAAGCAGCACTGATTCTACGTTGGAGCGGAACAGTCGTAGCTTGGTTCTTAAGCTAATAACATTGCTTCTCCAGATTTTGGACAGCATTCCGAACGCAGCTTTAGCCTTCCCGATTCTGCTGCACACATCCAGTTCGGTGCCACCGCGATTAGCCGAGACGACACTTCCTAAATATAGAAAGTTATCAACTTTCTCGACTTGCTTTCCGGCAATGTTAAGTTGAGCGCGGGTATTGGAAGTACTCAGGGCTTTTGTTTTGGCTGTGTTTATTTTTAGCCCCACTTTGTTTGCCTCAGCTTCTAGATTTTGGGCCATCAAATGAAGATCCATTATCCGATGTGAAAGTAGACAAACATCGTCAGCGTAATCTAGGTGTTTAAGGTAAGATGTCATAGTCCAACGAATTCCAGAATTAGCTTCCGTCAATGCTGCACGGAGTACATCGCTGATAACCACCAAGAACAATAGTGGGGACAGTATGCACCCTTGACGTACTCCACTTTGGACTTCAAAGTCCTCCGACACCTTACCATTGTGCACGACGTGACACTTGCCGCCCTCATATGTAGCCTTGATAATAGCTATAAGCTTTTCTGGAATGCCTCTCCTGCGCAAGGCCAGCCAGATAGCATCTCGATTCAAGCTGTCGAAAGCCTTCTCGAAGTCGATAAATGTAGCGGAGACCTATACTCAACGCATTGTTCGATTATGATCCGTAAGGTGTTTATGTGGTCGATGCAGGAGGATCCAGCGCGAAAGCCTGCCTGTTCGACATCGAGAGTTGAATCTAAATGTTCTTTAATTCGTTCTAGAATTATTTTAGCTATTATTTTAGCCACGGCTGGAAGAACGCATATACCTCTCCAGTTACCGCAATCCATCAAGTTTCCCTTCTTTGGAAGTTTAATGATCATCCCCCTTTTCCACTCCTGTGGAAATTGTTCACTATCCCAAGCTCTCCGTATTAGGGGATGCAGCAAATCTACCGATGAATTTGGCGCCGCTTGAAATAGCTCGGCAGGGATGCCATCAATACCCACCGCCTTGTTCTTCTTGAGGGACTTGATTGCTGTTATTATCTCGGTTTTACTGGGAGGTGCGGTGCGAATTCGGGAATTTGTTGCTTCGAACTGCTCATTCGAATTCGAGATCATACCGCCATCGTCTATGTGATTTAGCACTGTAGCAAAATGTTCTCTCCATCTAGTGAGCTGATCCTCATCCGAAATCAGAAGGTCACCGTCTAGACTCTTCACTGGATGTTGTTTGGAGTTTCGACCACCAATGAGCTCCTTAGTGATGTTGTAAACAGTCCTACTGTCGCACCTACTCGCTGCTTCTTCAGCCCTTGAGGCCAGTGAGTTGACATGTTGACGCTTGTCACGTCTCACACTACGCTGCACTTCTTTCTTCTTCGCATGGTATTGGGCTTCAAGCTCGGTTCTCTCTACTGCTGAGGCCGCTGCAATCCGAGCCTTGATTGCTGTACGCTCATCGATCCGTCTCCAGGTGTCTGTAGAAAGCCATGTGCGGTGGTGTTTCTGCTTTTTACCGACATAAGTGCGTGCCCCAGTCGCAAAAGCATTTTTCACAGCACTCCAGTGGTCATCCATGTTCTCTATGCTGCTGATTGCTTCTGCTTCTAAGGCAAGATGGTCCCTGAACTGTTGGCGCACTTGGGGAACCTTGAGCCTGTCGATATTAAACCTGGTGATGTTAAGCAGGTTTGAGCGGTTGTTGTTGACGGATGCAGTACGAAGGCGTAAATGAGCTACCATAAGATGGTGATCTCGTTCTTGTCCGACGTCAGCTCCACGTCTGTTTCGGACGTCCAGGAGACAATTTCTAAAGCGGCGACTGATCGCAATGTGGTCGATCTGGTTGGATGTTCGTTGCCTATCAGTAGAGACCCAACTGATCTTATGGCAGGTGTTATGCTTAAACAGCGTACCTCCGATGACTAGGCGGTTGGTATTGCAGAAGTCCACAAACCGCTCACCATTGTCATTACGGTCTCCCACGCCTTAAGCGGTGGACAAAATATTTTACCCCGTCTGATCTGGCCTCCATCTATAAGGCATTCATCCGCCCAAAGCTGGAATATAACGCCCACATCTGGTCTGGTGCACCCAAGACCGTTCTGCACATTCTAAATAGGGTACAGAACCGCGCGTTAAAACTAATAGGTGATAGAGACATTGTGAACTCAATAGTCTCACTTGAACATCGTAGAAATGTCTCATGTCTTTCCCTTTTTTATAGCTTCTTTTACAAAAAATGCTCCAGCGAAATAGCCAGCTGCATTCCTCCCCTTCAAAACTTCACCCGCGATACGCGTCATGCTTCGAATGGACATTAGTTCACCCTCAAGCCCAACTTCGGACGTACTGTCAAATATAGGGATTCGTTTATAAGCCGAACAATGCGTTTGCGGAACGATCTACCAGTCTCTGTGTTTCCTCATCATTACAACCTACAAACATTTAAAGCCAACGCAAACCGGCATCTTCTCTGTCTCTTTCCCCCCTTTTCCCAACCGCTCGTGCTCTGAGAACCAGTATAAGGGTATTAATAATCCCTTTGGCACGCGCAAATTATAAAAAAAAAAAAAAAAATGTATAATGGGCTAAGTTAGACGATATCGAACGACCGGGAACAAAACCATGCTGGAACTCCGATATATGTTCTTTGATGTGGAAATCTAACTTGTTCTTAATAATACTTTCGAAAAGCTTTGGTATAGCAGATAGTTTGCAAATCCCTCTGTAGTTTTCAACATTGTTCTTGGAGCCAGATTTGTAGATAGGCACCAAAAAGGAAATCTTCCAAACATCAAGGAAAACACCAGACAATAGGGACGTGTTAAATATTCTAAGCGATGGTTTACAAATAGATCTACCACAGCCTTTTAGGATTATTGCAGGAATACCATCAGCGCCTGGCTTAGGGTTAGGTTTAAGGCAACCAGCAGCACACTCAACATCGTGAATATCCAAAACTAATTGACCAATATCTATTTTGGACATCGAACATTGTTCTATGCTGGACGGTATAGTTGAAGGAGAAAAAACTGACTCAACAAATTGAGCGAATAGTTCAGCAGATGTAAGAATATCGTTGGATACAAAGTTTTTGTAAACCATTTGCTTAGGCAACCCAATAGAGCATCTCTTATGATTTATAAAAGACCAAAAAGATTTGGAATCATACTTAAGTTTATTTTCAATGCTAATAATGTTATTATTATATAAGAATTTACTTAACACAGTAAAATCCTTCCGCAAATTCCAGAAA
The DNA here is from genome assembly GCA_945910035.1 of Brachypalpus laphriformis. Lineage (NCBI taxonomy): Eukaryota > Metazoa > Arthropoda > Insecta > Diptera > Syrphidae > Brachypalpus > Brachypalpus laphriformis. The sequence continues at coordinate 290,292,750 of OX246754.1, forward strand.
AGGACTTTATCGGTGTTGTTTCCCGAGTTTTTAAATCTTTCATAAGCTTTATTTTTTAAATTTTTTAAGTGAAGTAGGCGTCTATTGTCTGAAGGGGAAATCGGTGGAAACAGCTTTACACGACGTAGTAGGGAAGATAGAGACTAGCCTTCACCATAAGGAATATGCACTAGCAGCCTTCCTAGATATAGAAGGGGCGTTCAATAACGTAGAAGGAAGGGCCATCAAACAGGCCCTGGAAACAATGAACGTCGAGCATAGCATTACCAATTGGCTCTGCAATATGCTCGGCACTAGAAACATTAACTCCACTATCGGAAACAGTTCAATAAGAAAATCCGTTACCAGGGGGACTCCCCAGGGAGGCGTTATCTCACCCCTCCTCTGGGTTCTAGTCATCGATGAGATACTTAAAGAACTAAGCAACACAGGTATAAGCGTCACTGCTTACGCAGACGACGTGGTGATTTTAGTTCAGGGCAAGTTCCTTGACACATTAAGTGAAATTATGGAATCAGCTCTTAATAGTCTAGAAAAATGGGCTAGAGGGTGTGGACTACACGTCAACCCGGATAAAACCGAATTGGTACTCTTCAACAAAAAATACAAGATACCACCCTTCAAACTGCCTAAGCTAGCAGGGGTGGAGCTTTCCCTTTCGGATCGCGCTAGATATCTTGGGATAATGCTAGATAGGAAACTAAATTGGAAACTTAACATACAGGAAAGGGTCCGCAAAGCATATAATGCTCTTTTCATCTGTAAGCGGACCGCGGGGAAAAAATGGGGCCTGAAGCCCGCAATGATGCACTGGCTATACATCATAGTAGTCAGACCCATACTCACGTATGGGGCTCTTGTGTGGTGGAAGGCAACGAATACGAAAAACACACGGGATATGTTGGCCATGGTACAAAGAACAGCTTGCATTGCCATCACAGGTGCTCTACGCACAACACCTACGGCTGCACTCGAGATCTTCCTGTATCTCTTACCATTAGACCTACAAATCAAATTTCAAGCGGGCAACAGTGCGCTTCAGCTCACTAACGTTGGTCTCTTCAGGACTAATAACATAGGACACAGCTCCATTCTCAAGGAATCTTTTCCCGGAATCCCTGACGAATCGGACTATAAACTTGGCACCTTAGACTTCGACAAACCATACGAAGTACTGTATCCTATTAGAGAGGACTAGCAAAGGACAAAGACAGTCTCTGGCCATAACGAGATTGCAATATATACAGATGGTTCTAAGACCAGTGAGGGCACGGGGTCAGGTATTTACTGGAGAGATACGAACCTACAGGTGGCCCTGAGATTTCCGGACACATGCAGTGTGTTTGTAGCAGAGGTTCTAGCTGTACTTAAAGCTGCGGAATTACTTGAGATGGGATCAATATCCGATAAGAATATCACCATCTACATTGACAGTCAGGCTGCGCTAAAGGCGCTAGAGTCTTACGTCACCAAATCTGATATAATCAGGAATTGCCGCACAATGCTTAGGGCATTATGTACGCAGAACCGAGTCAGATTATGTTGGGTACCTGGACACTGCGATATTGAAGGCAACGAGCAGGCCGACGCGCTGGCTAAAAGAGGAGCGGGGCTCCCACGTAGCGATATAATTGGTAGTATTAAGCCACCAGGGTGCGTGGCCAAGGGAATTATTCGGGATAAAATCATTGACACGGCTAATCTAAGATGGTCAAACATAGATGGTCACAGGGTGTCTAAGACCTTGTGGCCTGTGCTAGATCGCAGAAAATCTGGGGAGATAATCAAGTTAGATAGATCGAGGTTAAGAACAGTGATAGGAATACATGTTTGTAGGTACCGCGACGACCTACATGTCTCAGAGGATATAACTCATATACTCTGTAATTGTCAAGGAATTGCCAGGACAAGGCTAAAGCATCTTGGAAGATACTTGTTCGATAACCTTGAAGAGGTGAGGTCCCTAAACCATAACAAGGATCTTTTCAGATTCTGTAGGGAGATTAATTGCTTGGGAGAATGGGTTTAGGTCTTCTGCCGTGAAGGTTCCCTAGGGATCGCGATGGGCCCACTTTGGTGCCTAGTGTTTTATGATAACCTCATAACCCTACCTAACCTAACCTAACCTAACCTAGGCGTCTATTGTACCACGGAGGCTTGAATCTATTTATCTTTAATGAGTAAGGAACAAAATCGGAAAATCCGCATTTAACAATGGCAACGAACCGATCGTACATATCGCGTAGACATAGATTTTCAAATTCTGCATCCCAATCGAAAGAGTTAAAATATGAATTCAAACTCGCAAAATTACATTTCGAAAAGTTAAAAGAACCATGTGAACTCGGTTTCACTTTCAGATAATTATAAAATTCAAATTCGATTAACAATTGTCTATGATAAATCGAGTTATTTAAGAGAGGAAACGGCGCTTCAGAAACATTGGCTCTAACTTCATTAGAATTTACAAAGACAAGATCTAGTGTTCTATTTTGAGAATAAGCAATTGAGCTAGTTTGACATAAATTAATAGAAAATAAACAATCGATAAGAGCTATTTCATAATCTCTTTTCACATGATGAGGGATAAGAATTTTGTCGTCTTCGGACCAAGACCAAATTACATCACCAATGTTAAAATTAATAAGAACACAAATAGTATTTTGTAAAGGCGTTTGATAGAATTCACCTGGCCTCTTATCGAACCGAAAAAAACTGTTCAAATTCATGGTTCCACAGGAAAGTCATTTGGGGCCCCTTTTCTTTCTTTTATTTATTAATGAATCCCTGATTTTATTCTGATCTTACACTGTCTTATGTATGCAGAGGTATAAATCTTCTGCTACATAATTTCCCAAGCAGACTGATAGCTTCTGCAAAAAGATCTGCTAAAATAATACTTACTTACTTAGAACATTTAACCCCTCGAAGGGCATAGGGCGTCAACCACGCCTGTGCGCCATCTTGTTCAGAGTTCTGCAACGCATTTGAGCTGCCTCCAACTCATTCCTAAAGAGCTCGATTCCTCCTCAACTGTTCTGCGCAACGTTTGCCTAAAGCGTTCCGCTATTCTGCCTGCCTGGGTGAGCGGATTCCACTGCATGGCGTATTTCACAATGGAGTTGTCTTCGCACCGCAGGGTGTGTCCAATCCACTGCTACTTTCTCCTTCGTATAGTAATGGTTATAGGTTCTTGGCCCGTTCTCGTATAAAGTTGTTCGTTGGAAATGCGGTTCGGCCAAAAAATCTTCAAGATGATTCTTAAACATTTTTTTACGAAGACTTGCAGCTTGCGTGTGTTAATGGTGTCCACCTTCCAAGTACTGCACCCATAAAGCAGCACCGATTCTACGTTGGAGCGGAACAGTCGTAGCTTGGTTCTTAAGCTGATAACATTGCTCCTGCAGATTTTGGATAGCATTCCGAACGCAGCTTTAGCCTTTCTGATTCTGCTGCACACATCCAGTTTGGTGTCACTGCGATTAGCCGAGACCACACTTCCTAAATAAAGAAAGGGCTTTTGTTTTGGCTGTGTTTATTTTTAGCCCCACTTTGTTTGCCTCAGCTTCTAGATTGTGGGCCAATAGATGAAGGTCCATTGACCGATGTGAAAGTAGACAAACAAGGTAAGATGTCATAGTCCAGACAATTCCATAGTTGCCTTTCGTCAATGCTGCATGGAGTACATCGCTGATAACCATCAAAAACAATAGTGGCGACATTATGTACTCTTGACGTACTCCAGTTTGGATATCAAAATCGTCCGACACCTTACGATTGTGTACGACGTGGCACTTACCACCCTCATATGTAGCCTTGATAATAGCTATAAGTTTTTTGTGGAATGCCTCTCCTGCGCAAGGCCAACTAGATAGCATCTCCATTCAAGCTGTCGAAAGTCTTCTCGAAGTCGATAAACAGCAAGTGTAGCGAAGACCTGTACTCAACGCATTTTCCGATTTTGATCCATAAGGTGTTTATGTGGTCGATGCAGGAGGATCCAGCGCGAAAGCCTACCTGTTCGACGTCGTTCCAGAATTATTTTAGCCGTTATTTTGGCTACGTCTGGAAGAACATATAACTCTCCAGTTACCGCATTCCATTAAGTTTGCCTTCTTTGGAAACTTAATGATCATCCCCCTTTTCCACTCCTGTGGAAATTATTCACTATCCCAAGCTCCCCGTACTAGTGGATGCAGCAAATCTGCCGATGTATTTGACGCAGCTTGAAATAGCTCGGCAGGGATGCCATCAATACCCACCGCCGTGTTCTTCTTGAGGGATTTGATTGCTGTTATTATTTCGGTTTTACCGCGAGGTACGATGCGAATTCGGGAATTTGTTGCTTCGAACTGCTCATTCGAATTTGAGATAGGCTCTTCACTGGATGTTGTTTGGAATTCCGAACACCAGTCAGCTCCTTAGTGATGCTATAAACAGTCCTACTATCGCACCTACTCGCTGCTTCTTCAGCCCTTGAAGCCAGTAAGTTGATGTGCTGACGTTTGTCAACTCTTATACTACGCTGCACTTCTTTCTTCTTCGCACGGTATTGGGCTTCTAGCTCGGTTCTCTCTACTGCTGAGGCAGCTGCAATCCGAGCCTTGATTGCTGTACGCTCATCGATCGGTCTCCAGGTGTCTGCCGATAGCCATAAGCGATGGTTTTTCTACCTTTTACCAACATAGGTGCGTGCTCCAGCCGTAAAAGCATTTTTCACATCATTCCAGTAGTCATTTAAGCTCTCCTGCACTGTGCTGCTGATTGCTTCTGCTTCGAAGTCAAGGTGGTCCCTGAACTGTTGGCGCACTTGGAAAACCTTGAGCCTGTCGATATTAAACCTGGTGATGTTAAGTAAGTTTGAGCGGTTACTATTGACGGATGCAGTACGAAGGCGTATATGTGCTAACATAAAATGGTGATCTCGTTCTAGTTCGATGTCAGCTCCACGTCTATTTCGAACGTCCAGGAGACAATTTCTAAAGCGATGGCTGATTGCAATGAGGTCGATCTGGTTGGATGTTCGCTGCCTATCAGTAGAGACCCAACTGATTTAGTGGCAGGTGTTATGCTTAAACAGCGTACCTCCAATGACTAAGCGGTTGGTATTGCAGAAGTCCAGAAACCGCTCACAGTTATCATTACGGTATCCAAGGCCGTGAACTCCCATCACGTGTTTAGGTATAGAGTTGTCGCTACCTACCTTGGCATTGAGATCCCCCATCACCATTACGATTAGGCGTTTGGTTGTAGACAGCGTCTAATTAGCTATAAAAATTGTGCTTTTCATCTTCAGTCGCGTCTTGAGTCGGGGCATATCACTGTATGATGGTATTTTTTCTTACTATACTGTGGTTATCGGAGTGGTGCTTGTATATCAGCTTTTTCTTAATATTTCTGAGTGCCAGATCTTGTGTTTTTTTCGTAACTGCCCAATGTGTCTAATTATTAATTATTCCGTCTTACTGCTTTTTGACCACCTCTCGTTTACTTCTGACCATGACTTACCATTTTGTACTTATGACATCCAATTCGAACGTTCTATCAACCCTTTATTTTTCGAATACAGATCTGTTTATTTTCTAGCTCTGCAAGAGGGTTCACATACTTTGCCTTTGTTGGCTGGGTTCTAAGGCAAATGAAAAATTGAATGTGTTTAACAATTTTATTAAATATCTATAGGATGAATGTGTCCCGACAAAAACTGTGATTATTCGAACCAAAAGCTGTCCTTGGTACACTTCCGGAATCATGAACCAAATTAAAATGCGTAACAAAAGGTATTCCAAATGGAAGGGACTTTCCTCTGAATCTAATAGAAGCGCCTTTAAAGTTTCACAGAATAATGCTACTTCCGCACCCCACAGGCGGGTCAGTATAAATGCGGTGAAGTGGGAGGGATGTGATCCCTTGTTTTCGGATCATAACCTCGCTGATAAAGGGAAGAAGAAGAATGCTACCTCCGCTATTCGCAACTCTAAAAGAAACTACTTTGCTGCGAAGCTTAATGCATCGATGCCTAAGAGTTATGGGAAAACTTGCGCAAGATTGGGATAACCGAAAGTAAAAACAGTATAAAATGTAATTTTGACCCCGATGAAATGAATGACCACTTCTTGGGTAATTTAGTTGCTGACAACCATCACGATTACACATCTCCTGGTGAGCCATCACCTCCTCGATGTACCAACTTTGAAGTTGTAACTGAAATTGATGTCGTTGAACGTGTTGCTGCTATTAAATCGAACTCTGCGGGCGAAGATAGAATCACAATACGATTTATTAAACTCAGACTGCCCTTGATTATCCCCTATCTAACCCATATCATTAATCACTGCATCGCAACGTCAACTTTTCCACAATCTTGGAAAATTACCTTGGTCATTCCAATAGCGAAAAAATCGAAGTCTAAACCAATCTCCGTAAATGATTATAGGCCAATAAGCATCTTACTTACTTACTTACTTAGATGGCGCTACGGTCCGGGGTGGACCTGGGCCTCAACCAATAAACCTCTCCAGCTAGCACGATTACGAGCCAACTGCCTCCAGTTGCGCACGCCAAGATAGTTGAGGTCCCCCTCCACTTGTTTGCGCCACCTACCGCGAGGTCGTCCTCTACTGCGTCGTCCATCCGGGGTGGATTCGAAAACTTTCTTAGCGGGAACGTTGGCCCCCATCCGCTCTAAATGACCAAGCCATCTTAGTCACTGTATGTAAACTCTTCTGGCTAAGTCGATGTCCTTGTACAGGCCGTATAGCTCGGCATTGTATCTTCTCCTCCACTCACCGTCTATGCAGACGGGACCAAAGATCGCTCGAAGAACTTTTCACTCGAAATAACCAAGGGCATCCTCATCCGGTTTTGTCAAAGCCCATGCCTCTGCGCCATACAGCAGGACTGGGATGATTAATGTCTTATAAAGAGTTACCTTAGTAGTTCGAGACAGGGCTTTGCTACTCAATTGCCGTTTTAGCCCATAGAAACAACGATTGGCAAGAGTAATTCTCCGTGTGATCTCCCTACTGATGTCATTTGCGGAGTTCACCATAGAGCCTAGGTAGACAAAATCCTTTACTACCTCAAAATTATATCTGTCTATTGTGGCGTTCTGTCCAAGACGCCGATGCTGGGTGTCCTTTTTCGTAGACAGCATATATTTTGTTTTGCTTTCATTGACCGCTAGACCCATCTTTGCTGCCTCGTTCTCAATACTCGTAAATGCCCCATTGACGGCCCGTTGAGTTCTTCCGATTATGTCAATGTCACCGGCATAAGCCAGTAGTTGTACAGACTTGAAGAAGATTGTACCTCCGGGGTTGGCTTGTGAGTTTCGTACAATTCTCTCAAGTACTATGTTAAAGAGATCGCATGATAGCGCGTCACCTTGTCTAAGACCTTTCCTGACATCGAACGGTTCGGCGATGTTCTTACCAACTTTGATGGAGCAGCGAGAGTTCTCCATCGTCATTCTGCACAAACGGACGAGCTTGGCAGGGAAGCCAAGACTAGACATGGCTTTGTATAACTCGTCTCTATACATGCTATCATAGGCAACTTTGAAATCGATGCAAAGGTGGTGCGTATCGATTTTATATTCATGGGTTTTTTCCAAGATCTGCCGTAGTGTGAATATTTGGTCAATGGTGGACTTTCCAGGCCTGAAACCGCACTGATAAGGACCTATCAGGTTGTTGACGATCGGTTTTAGGCGTTCACATAGTAGGGCACACAGGATCTTATATGCGATATTTAGGAGACTTATACCTCTTCTGCTCACGTAAAGCTCGTAAGCAGCTCTAGTCCTTCTATGCAGCGTCGCTTTGTACGCCTCTCGTTTAGCTGCATGTGCTTGCCGGCATTCCTCATCAAACCAGGGGTTTCGTTGTGGTGGCCGAGAAAAACCCAGTACATCAGAGGCGGCATCTCTGATGGCTTGTCGGGACGCTGCCACTGGTCTTCATGTGCTGCTGGCGGCATAGGACTTAGATTAAGATTAGAAGAAACTCGATTGGCAAAGATTCTGGCGGTCTCTTGCTATTGTATCTTTTCGACGTCAAATTTCCTCACAGTATTTCATTGATTTCGCTCCGCTCTAGATATCCGCATCCGTATATGCATATGGTATATGCGATGTTGAGAAGACTTATGCCTCTGTAGTTGGCGCAGTTCAGAAGGTCTCCTTTCTTCAGGATCGGGCAAACAATGCTGAGGTTCCATTCATCGGGCATACTTTCATCCGACCAGATTCTCCAGATGAGCTGGTGTATGCTCCTTACCAACTCATCTCCTCCTGCCTTGAAAAGTTCAGCGGCAAGGCCGTCGGCTCCAGCAGCTTTGTTGGATTTGAGTTTAGATATCGCTATCCTCACTTCATTCTGATCGGGTTGACGGGAATCTTGACTGCCATCGTCACTGTTGAATGGCTCATTCTGCCTGACAGCGGAATATTGATCATCAACGCCGTTTATCAGTCTGCAGAAGTGTTCCTTCCATATCTTCAGCACCGACTGCGATTCTACTACTATGTTACTATTTTCGTCCCTGCAGGCTTCTGTTCTCGCTTTGAAACCCTGGCATGTTCTTTTTACCTTTTGCTAAAATTTTCGAACATTATTCCTGCAATAAAGTCTCTCAAGTTCCTCGATCGAGCGCTTCTCATGCTCCTTTTTCTTCTTTCTGAGAAGTCGATGTTCCTCTTTTCTTCTGCGCACGTAAAGCTCGTAAGCAGCTCTAGTCCTTCTATGCAGCGCCGCTTTGTACGCCTCTTGTTTAGCTGCATGCGCTTGCCGGCATTCTTCACCAAACCAGGGGTTTCGTTGTGGTGGCCGAGAAAAACCCAGTACATCAGAGGCGGCATCTCTGATGGCTTTTTGGCAACGCTGCCACTGGTCTTCCTCATTTGCTGCTGGCGGCATAGGACTTAGATTAAGATTAGAAGAAACTCGATCGGCAAAGATTCTGGCGGTCTCTTGCGATTGTAGCCGCCCGACGTCAAATTTCCTCAAAGTATTTCGTTGATTTCGCTGCGTTCTGGATATCCGTATCCGTACTTCGGCTACAACTAGGTAGTGATCCGAGTCCACGTTCGCTCCTCGGAAAGTCCGGACACCCAAAATACTGGAAGAGTGCCTTGCGTCGATCGCAATGTGATCGATTTGGTTGACGATTTTTCGATCAAAGGAGAGCCATGTTCCTTTGTGAATATCCGACGTGGGAACCGCGTACTAGCTACGACAAAGTTTCGTCCCGCCACAAAGTCGATTAGCCTGAGTCCGTTGCCGGATGTGATGTCGTGCAGGCTGTGCTTTCCGACCATGCTACTAAAGACTTCCTCTCTTCCTAGCTTTGCGTTAAAGTCGCCTCGGATAACTTTAACGTCATGGCTAGGGCATTGCTCATACGTCTTGTCCAAGAGCTGGTAGAAGTCATCTTTTGCCGCGTCGTCCTTCTTCTCGTGAGGGGCGTGAACGCATATTAGGCTTATGTTGGCAAATTTAGCCTTGATACGGATAGTCATGAGGCGCTCGCTCACATGCCGGAAACTCAAGACTTCTTGCCTTAGTCTACCTCCAATGACAAATCCGCACCCGAATAGACGCTGTCCTTGTTGTCTGTAGCAGTCGCCGTAGTAGATGTCGCAGTTTTTCATACTCCCTTTGCCCGGCCCATCCCATCGCACTTCTTGGATGGCGGTAATGTCTGCTTTGAAACACTCTAGGGCCTCCGCAAGTTGTTCGGCTGTACGTGGTTTGTAGAGGGACCTAACATTCCACGTGCAGTCACGAAGATCGTTGTCGTTTTTACGTTTGCATGAGTCGTCAACAGTAAAATCATCCGTAACCGAGGCTGTTGGTTGCTTCGTAACCAAAGGATTTTTACGTGGTAGGGAAGTTAACCCGACGGCACAACCCCCAACCTGGAGGGCCAGATCCTTTTTTTTTGTATCTCTAGGACACGAGGCCGGATACACCGATGTCAGTAACCCACTTCGGGGATACGAGCGCTGCCGTTGACCCACTAAGGGTTCATCCTCCACCATCTCCTTTTCAATACCCTGACGTAATATTGAAAATCCTTACAGACTTCAGCTCCAAATATGTTGAAGTAGCTCCGGTAAGGTATCCGCTGGTCTGTAGACGTCACCGTTGATTTCATCGAGAGAATTCATCCGCCGCACGTCCTCCTTCTGAGGAGCTCTTGCTAGACTTCTGAGACGCATATTTCAGCCAATCAGGTCAACAAGAGATGCCTCGTCCGTTTAGACATATGCGCGTTGAAGGTCACCCAGATGTGCTTACGCAGGTCTGAGTGTTCAGCTGCACATATATCGTTAGACTCAGGCGAGGAAACGATCATTTGCATTGCTATGGCGCCTAAGGAAGCAAAATAATGACCATGTCAAAGAACTCTATGCAAAAGCAAATAAATATTTCAAGCGTCTTTGTATAGAAAAAAGGAAAAAATTTAGCCAGGAAGTCATTGCAGTTCTTAATACTTCAAGGTGTTCAGCAGACTTTTGGAAGGCGGTTAAAATTGTAACTGGAAGAACTAACTTGATTTCGTCGACTTTACAAGCTTCTGATCTGAGGGAGTATTTCAAAAATTTACTCAACACTCCACAGTTTTCTCCGTTACCGCAATATGCAGCCCCTTTCTTCACAGACGAGCTCTTAGACTCACCATTTACTCTTTTGGAAGTGAAACGCGTTGATTGCTCTAAAACGAGGAAAGCCCCAGGTGACGATCGGATCCCTTTCGAATTCTACAAGAACAGTTCCACAGAATTTCTCACTGCACTCACAAATGAATTCAATAAAATTTTTGAAACAGCCAATGTCCCAGAAAGCTTTAGAAGAGCGATAATTTTCCCATTGCACAAAAAAGGTGAACTAGATAATCCAGCTAACTACAGAGGCATTTCTTTTTTGAATACTTCGGCAAAACTATTTAGTGCTTTGATATTTAATAGGCTTACACAATGGATGGCAAACAATCGAATTTTAAATGAATACCAGGCGGGGTTCAGAAAGCATTATTCAACACTGGATCAAATTTTTACTCTCGCCAACATTGCAGAGTTTTTTAAACAAAGTAGCAAAAAGCTATATGTCTTCTTCGTTGACTTTCGTGCAGCTTTTGACTCCATAGCGCGTGAAGCTCTTTTCTATAAGCTGTACAAAATTGGTTTATCAAGTAAAGTGATAAATGTGCTAAAAGCGATGTATGAGAGCAACGTGGCGTACGTATGGAATGGAGAGAATGTATCGGAAGAATTTGGAACACAAATGGGAGTTAAGCAAGGATGCATCCTAAGCACGCTACTCTTCATCATATTTATCAACGACATAGTAGGAGAAGTAGGAGGAGGGATCGAGCTTGGTAGTGTGCGGATACCGGCGCTAAAATTTGCGGACGATATAGTGTTTTTATCGGAGACAGTTGAAGGGATGCAGCTTACTATGAACCGTCTTGAAAACTACTGTAAGCAATGGAATTTGACGGTGAATTTATCAAAATCAAAGATGATGATTTTTAGAAATGGCGGTGGAAGATACTCTCGCAACGAAAAGTGGTTCTATCGAGGTGAAAACGTTGAAATAGTGAAAGAGTATAAATATTTAGGTGTGCTAATTACATCCAACCTCAATATGAAAAAACACTTTGAATGTCAGCTAGCAGCAGCTAAAAGAGCTATTTCATCAGTTTGGGGACGTTGCGTCGACAATAAGTTTATCGATCACACAGCGAAGAATAAACTATTTCGTACAACTGCTGCCTCTATACTGCTGTACGGAGCCCAAATTTGGGGTTATTGCTTTTTTGAAGAAGTTGAAAAATTTCTAAGGTACTTTTTGAAACGAATCTTTCGACTTCCAATATGTACACCGAACTATATGCTGCATCTAGAAACTGGAGTCCCTCCTCTCTTCTTAGATACCCTAAAGCTGCATATAGATTATATTGTTAAAGTAGTGGAGATGGATGATGGAAGACTGCCCAGGATTGTTCTGAAGCATATACTTTCGACAAGAGGGCATTTGGTTCAAAAGTGGGAGGAGTTGGCAGCAAATTATGGCGCGAGCTTAAATATTGCATCTGATATACAACTTTCAATGATAAAACCTATGCTTACAAATGTTTTGAAAAATGCAGGTAATTCCATGTATGAGAGATTTGTAGCTGAAGCACATTCATCGCAACATAGGCTGATCTACAGTAGGCTGAATTATAACCACATTGAAAGCGACTCAACGTACTTCCTCAATCGTTACTCTCTGCATATGATAAGCACAATATTCAAACTTAGAGGTGAACTAACAAGTCTTTATTTTATTCCACATCGACCCGATCTGCCAATTTTATGTGACCTGTGCAACCTTAAAGAGAGGGAGGATGTTTACCATTTCATCGGAAGATGTCCCATTTTAGGAGAATTTCGCGCGAGATACTTCGGAGTAATTTCGCTAGACTTGGATGAGGTGATCAACGTACTGAACGGAAGTCATGGTTGGGATGTTTTGTACAACTATGCTACAGCTGCAATCCGCTACAGAGCCCGTATTTTGGAAGGCGATTTTTAAACAGAAATAGCAACCATATTGTCAATCTGGTAGACGGCCTTAAGCCAAACCATAAACGACTATGTATATACTGTTCGTGAAAATTATATGAATTTAATAAAAATTCTAACTAACTAACTAAACTATATCGTTAGACTCAGCATACGCTCATCGTTAGTTTACTATCAGATAGCTATCCAGCGGGCACCGCGAGGAGGTGATGATGCGATTTTGCCCACCTTGGTTAGTAAACGAAATTAATGAGACGGATATGGATTGTGGAGTTAAAGCAGACATTACTCGTAAGAAACAGCGTTTACAGGTATACATTTTATACAAAATTCATATCCGTATAGATTCACCGTATAGAGTCCCCATTGCTCAGTGGAAGTGTTTACGTTGTTCACATTAACACCGGAATCAAACAAAAAAGTGGGGCAAATGTAATGAGGGAAACGTAAACGCTATACTACTACCCTGCACATTTATTATAACACGATTAACTCATCAGCAATACCATTAGTGGCCTTTTGCAAAACGATTTCCTTTGTTAAAAATAATGAAGGAAGTACACTTCTGTTTTAAAATTTAATTGAAATTTGGTTTTCATCTTAAGGCCATAAGGTGTCCATATTTACCCCAACTGACCCTATTTCCTTTAATTGTACAATTTTCTTTCGTCATTCATTATTCTTTAATCTGGCTGGTATTTTTAGTTGCTTCATGAACTGGCCGGAAAAATAACTATATCTATAACACGCAACCATCGGTTTCACTGCGGGACAAATAAAAATAACTGTCTGCTCTGTTACACTAATCCATTCACATTAGGGTTACCCACAACGAATCGTTAGTCTTGACTTAAAATAGATGTCGACTTAAATATTAATACACACTTAAGTCTTAAGTGTACCATAATGTTTTAATCATTGACATACTATATATGGACTGCTAGTGAAATGTCAGTTCCATAAAATATCTGCCCAAAAAATTACGCCAACATAACAAGCCCTTTTGGTTCAGAGCGGAAAAATGAGGAAACAAATTGCCAACCATCTTGAATTTCTCCATAGAATGGTAGAGACGCCTCTTGGGATTGTGTAGATTTGCTAAGTAAAACTGTTGAAATTGAAATTGTTGAGGCATTGTTTGCAATAGATGTCACCTGCAAAATGTGCTAGTTCAAATAATTACTGATGCATATGACTGCCCCATAAGTTGCACAATATTCGTATATTTATTACTAATCAATTTTTTAAGTAATATGTCAATAAAAACACTGTCTTTGTACACCCAGCTGCATCCAACGAAATTTCAAACAAGTGTGAGTTTCCATTTTTTTCCGCTCCGAACCAAGAGAGCTAGCGCTAATGTTGGAACAGCCCGATCAAATTTAAACTGGTCTCCGGAGACCAGTTTAAGTACTTTAACTCGGATTAAAACAAAATTTCATAATATTGACTGGTTTTGTTGGAGTCACACTTAACATTTATTTGTTCGCAGGAGGTAGGAAATGTGAATTAAATATAAAAACTAGCAGGAACGAAAAAATTGATTTCGTTCGTGAAATTGATAAAACGTTAGGTCCGTTTGCGTACTTCCTGCACCAAAACTCGGAGTTTGCCAAATGTCAACGAGTGGGGGTAAAATTCTCTCAGAGAGAGGTAAAATTACGAAAAAGTAAACGAACGCGTTGAACCACAAAAGTTTACCACTTTTTAAACGTCAAGCCTCAAACCCAATTGTATGTGAAAGAAAGAAAGAAGGAATAAGCCAACAGATGACATATGTCTACATATGGCATATACCTACAGCGATTTGACGGATTTCACAAATCTGCCCAAAGAAATTTCTTGGGCTAAAATTCGTAGCATGCGCAAATTTCTTACTCTCTCGAGAGCGCTCTCTTCTGTGAAAAAATACGAAAATTCACCATACTCAAACAGGTTTTCGTAAAAATTCGTAACTTCTCGTAAAAATACGCTGTTTTGGGAGGGTACGCGAATGGATCTGTTGATGTATTCAACGTCAGAAGACGAACATCTGGGAGAGCTGATAGAATAGCAGATGGTGAACCACCCTCCTCCTCGTCGAATGTATCGAATGCATAAGAGGGCTTGCGTCGACGATTACGATGAAGTGGAATTCCGCAAGTACTTTCGGCTGAAAAAAGACGCATTTTGGCGGCTACATTCGTTAATTGGACAGAAATTTGATAGTAGTATATGGTACGTCGCATTGCATTCATACACACAAACAAATAAATGAATACTTTCAAATCACATAAATATTAAATTCAATTTTCTCACTTTTAAGGCGCTACAGTTTGGGGTGAACTTGGGCCTCAACCAACAAGCCTCTCCATTTAGCTCGGTCTTTAGCTAATTGCCTCCAGTTGCGCACTCCAAGTTGGTCGAGGTCCCCTTGAACTTGTGCGTGCCACCTACGGCGATGATTCCCTCTACTGCGTCGTCCCTCGGGGTTAGATTCGAAGACTCTGCGGGCCGGAGCGTTGGTGTCCATTCGCTCTATATGTTCTAGCTATCTCAGACGTCCAATACGCAGTTTTTTGACTAGGTCGATGTCGCTGTACAGCTCGTATAGTTCGTGATTGAATATTCTCCCCCAAAACCCGTCAACGCAAACGGGACCGAAAATCTTACGAAGAATTTTTCTCTCGAAGCGACCAAGGATATCTTCATCCTCTTTTAATAAAGTCCATGTTTCAGCGCCGTAAAGCAGGAATGGGATGATCAAGGTCTTATATAGAGTCTCCTTAGTTGTTCGAGAAAGGGCTTTACTGTTGAATTGCCTTATAAGCCCAAAAAAACAGCGATTGGCAAGAGTTATTCTTCGCTTGATTTCTGCGCTGATCTTGCTTTTCGAGTTTATAGCAGAGCCAAGGTAGACAAAGTCCCTTACTACCTCGAAGTTATAGCTGGCCACGGTGACGTTTTGTCCAATTCGTCGACGTTGGTTTTCCCTTCTAGTTGACAGCATATACTTGGTTTTGCCCTCGTTTATCGCCAAACCCATTTGGCCGCTTCCGCAAAAGCACCGGTGACAGCCCGCTGAGATCTTCCGATAATGTCTATATTGTCGGCGTATGCAAGCAGTAGTACAGACTTGTAATAGATTGTGCCTCCAGTGTTGGCTTGTGAGTTCCGCACAATCCGTTAAAGTACAATATTGAAGAAGTCACATGACAGCGCGTCACCTTGTCTAAAGCCTTTTTTGACATCAAAGGTCTCGGTGAGGTCATTACCGACCTTGATGGACCAGCGAGCGTTCTCCATCGTCAGCCTGCACAGACGGACAAGTTTGGCAGGGATGTCAAAACTAGACATGGCTCTATAAAGCTCTTCTCTATAGATGCTGTCATAGGCGGCCTTGAAATCGATAAAGAGGTGGTGAGTATCGATTTGGAATTCTTGGGTTTTCTCCAGGATCTACCGAAGTGTGAAGATTTGATCGATGGTGGACTTTCCTGGCCTAAAACCGCACTGATAGTGTCCAATCAGGCTGTTGATAAAAGGTTTCAGGCGTTCACACAATATCGCAGAAAAGATCTTATATACCGGAGAGGAGACTGATGCCTCTATAGTTCTCGCAGTTGAGGGTGTCTCCTTTCTCGTGGATCGGGCAAACGATGCTGAGATTCCATTCATCAGGCATTCACTCGTCTGACCAAATCTTAGAGATGAGTTGGTGTATGCACTCTACCAATTCATCCCCAGCTGCCTTGAAAAGTTCGTCCGACAAGCCGTCAGGTCCAGCAGCCTTGTTGGATTTTAGCTTGGATATTGCTATCCTCACTTCACTTTGGTCAGGTGGACGGAAATTTTGGCTAACATCGTCTATGTTGAGTGGTTCATTCTGCCGGACAGCGGGATGTTGGTCTTCGTCGCCGTTATACAGTCTGCAGAAGTATTTTTCCATATTCTCAGCACCGACTGTGATTCTACTACGAGGTTTCCATTTTCATCTCTACAGGTTTCTGTACGGGTATTGCTTCTCTGACACGTTCTTTTTACCTTTTGGTAAAACTTCCGTACATTGTTCCTGGAGTATAAACTTTCGATATTCTCTAACGCGCGATTCTCATGCTCTTTCTTCTTCCTTTGGAGAAGCCGATGTTCTTCCCGTCTCTTTTGCTCGTAGAGCTCGCGAGCAGCTCTCGTCTTCCTTTGCAGCGCCGCTTTGTATGCCTCTTGTTTTGCTTCATGCACTCGCCGGCATTTTCCGTCAAACCAGGGGTTTCGCGGTGGTGGGCGAGCGAGACCCAGCACATCAGTCGCGGCGTTTCTGATGGCATGTTGGCAGCGTTGCCACTAGTCTTCGGCACCTGATGCTGGCGGCATAGGGGCGATTGAGCGAAGAGTCTGGCGGTCTCTTGCGATTGTAACTTTTCGGCGTTAAATTTTCTCACAGTGATTCTTCTTTGTTGCTCAGATTGGGATATCCGCATTCGTACCTTGGCTACAACAAGGTAATGATCCGAGTCTATGTTGCCCGTTCGGAAGGTCCGGACATCCAGAATACTAGAGGCATGCCTTACGTCGATCGCAATATGATCAATTTGGTTGATCGTTACATGATCATTGGACCGCCATGTCTGCTTATGAATATCGAGATGAGGAAACCATGTGCTTGCTCTGGTGACATTTCGCTCCACAGCGAAATCAATTAGCCTTAGTCCGTTATCAGACGTGGTGTCGTGTAGACTATGCTTACCGACTGCCCTACCAAAGACGTCCTCCTTTCCTATTTTGGCGTTAAAATCGTATTGAGCGATTTTCGTATTTAGGACATTGCTCATATGTTTTGTCGAGAAGCTCGTAGAAACACTCTTTGGTGGCAGGGTGCTTTTCGTCCGTGGGGTCATGAACACATATTAGACTTATTTTAGCGAACTTAGCCTTGATCCAGACAGTCATAATACGCTCGCTAACGTATCGGAAGCTTAAGACTTCTTGCCTAAGTCTGCCGCGTATGACAAATCCGCATCCGAATAAGCGTTTTCTGTTGCCTCTGTAGCAATCACCGTAGTAGATGTCACAGTTTTCATCCTCTTTTTGCCTGGCCCATCCCATCGCACTTCCTGGATGGAGGTAATATCTGCTTTATAGCAGTCTTGGGTCTCTGCCAATTGTTCGGCTGCACGTGGTCTGTAAAGGGACAGAATATTCCACGTACAGATCCGAAGGTCGTTGTTTGCTGGGAGTCGTCATCATTTGAGTCATCCTTATCCGATTCTTTTGGTTGTTTCGGAACCATTAATTTTGTTTGCGTGGTAGGGATGTTACCCCGACGGCACAACCCCCAACCTAGAGGGCCAGTTCCTTTAGTTATACCCCTAGGACGAGGGGCCGGTTACACCGGTGCCAGTAGTCCACTACGGGAGTATGAGTGCTGCCGTTGGCCCATTAAGGGCTCCTCCGCCATCATCTCTATTCAAATGTCCTGACCAACATTGGAAATTCCTTAACGACCTGTGATCCGAATACATCGAAGCAGCTCGCGCAAAGTATTCACTAAGTTCAACCTAACTGGTGCTATAGACGCCACCGTTGACTCCGTCTAGGGAATTCGTCCGCTGCCGCCTGGAACAGGAATAAGTACACTCTTCCCCACTCTCTCATCTGGTGCCACCAAGAATCCGCCAAATGGGGTTGGTTACCCATTTCTTGGATTAAGGTACTAGGCACCCGGCTGTCACCGCGTGGAGGTTGAGAGTAGGAGTTGGTAGGCCTCAGCTGAGTGAAAACGCTTATGTTTTCATATGATCGCATGCACTACCGTTTGACCAGCCTCGAGAATTTAGTTATGTTAAACAGAGGAGTTTGAAGTATAAGAATGTGAATATCATAGAAGATTAGATTTTATATCACCTTATTCACACACATGTTTTCAAAATAAACTATTTATTTACAATATGGATTAATTTCTTTATTTTGCTGTTTAGATAAACAATACCACTCTCAGTGCCTCCTGCAAGGCCACATCCAAAAATACATTTGGTCAACACATCAACATGTTCGCTGGAAATTCTCTATTGTAACATGAATGTAATTCTCCAAAAATAAACCAATCAGAAGAATGCTCTTTCCAGTACAACGAGAGATTCTTCACAAGGTTTGCCGTCAAACTAAGATTTGAATAAATTAACTAAAATTCAAATTTCAGCTGGTTCACGTCCCAAATGTGTTGTTATTCTTCAGCCCATTCATGGTATCCCTTAATTCCTCCAGAAAAGAGTGCTATTTTCACTTGGATAGAAATCACGATAACTGTCTTTTGACATTTATGCTCAGTATAGCAAATCATCAAATCATCATGAAATACACTTCAAAAATCTGTCGTAAATTCGTGAAACTTATAGACGACTTCGCGATTTTTATGGCGCATATTTATAACCGATTGTCTATGCAAGCCATCCGTCGAAATGTGGATCAATTTCATACCACCTATTCTCTAAATAATGCAATAACAGCAACACGTTAAAGGAATGTGCATACTAAAGAGATTACCGCCCCTGTAAACGAAAGTGTACAGAAAGATCTAAATGCATATATTGATTTGTCGTCAAACATAGCAATTGGAACTATGTCCCAACTCTTTAAAAATATGGACGATATTGACCCGGACGTGGTATTATTTCAACAGAATATCACTTTAAATACCATATCACATGTCATACGATGACCGAAGCCATGGACTTATTGAAATTCCAGTTTGCCGATGAGCTACTTTCGGGATATGGACCTCTTACTTACTTAGCCTCCAAGATGGCATTGATGGATTTGACACCTCTCAATTATTTCCTGTGGGGCTACGTTGAGCCACTGGCTTATGCTCATAAATCGGCAATAATTGACATCTTGAAAACCAACATCTTCTGCGTCATTCCTGAGATACGGCCACCATGAATTGATATTTTGAATAATTCGAATAAAAAGGCTTTTGTTTAAAAGTTAATTCTTATTATTTTTACTAAACTAAAGCGTTATCAGACTTAAAAATCACATTTACCTGTACAATATTCCTGGGTAATTTATTTCCAATTTCATCGTTAAACTTACTTACTTACTAAGGTGGCGCTACAGTTCGGGGTGAACGTGGACCTCAACCAACAAGCCTCTCCATTTAGCTCGGTCTTTAGCTAATTGCCTCCAGTTGCGCACTCCAAGTTGGTCGAGGTCCCCTTGAACTTGTGCGCGCCTCTGTTTCCTCTACTGCGTCGTCTCTCGGGATTAGATTCGAAGACTCTACGGGCCGGAGCTCTACATGTCCTAGCCACCTCAGACGTCCAATACACAGTTTTTTGACTAGGTTGATGTCGCTGTACAGCTCGTATAGTTCGTGATTGAATCTTCTCCTCCAAAACCCGTCAACGCAAATGGGACCGAAAATCTTACGAAGAATTTTTCTCTCGAAGCGACCAAGGATATCTTCATCCTCTTTTAATAAAGTCCATGTTTCAGCGCCGTAAAGCAGGACTGGGATGATTAGGGTCTTATACAGAGTCTCCTTAGTTGTTCGAGATAAGGCTTTACTGTTGAATAGCCTTATAAGCCCAAAAAACAGCGATTGGCAAGAGTTATTCTTCGCTTGATTTCTGCGCTGACGTTGTTCTCAGAGTTTATAGCAGAGCCAAGGTAGACAAAGTCCCTTACTACCTCGAAGTTATAGCTGCCCACGGTGACGTTTTGTTTAATTCGTCGGTGTTGGTTTTCCCTTCTTTGACAACATATACTTGGTTTTGCCCTCGTTTATCGCTAAACCTATTTTGGCGGCTTCCGCCTCAATGCTTGCAAACGCACCGGTGACAGCCCGCTGAGTTCTTCCGTTCATGTCTGTATCGTCGACGTATGCAAGCAGTTGTACAGACTTGTAATAGATTGTGCCTCCGGTGTTGGCTTGCGAGTTCCGCACAATCCGTTCAAGTATAATGTTAAAGAAGTCACATGACAGCGCGTCACCTTGTCTAAAACCTTGGAATTCTTGGGTTTTCTCCAGGATCTACCGAAGTGTGAAGATTTGATCGATGGTGAACTTTCCTGGCCTGATAGGGTCCAACCAGGCTGTTGATAAAAAGTTTCAGGCATTCACACAATATCGCAGAAAAGATCTTGTATGCTATGTTGAGGAGACTGATGCCTCTATAATTGGCGCAGTTGAGGGGGTCTCCTTTCTTGTGCATCGGGCAAACGATGCTGAGGTTCCATTCATCAGGCATACACTCGTCTGACCAAATCTTAGAGATGAGTTGGTGTATGCACTCTACCAATTCATCCCCAGCTGCCTTGAAAAGTTGGGCCGGTAAGCCGTCAGGTCCAGCAGCCTTGTTGGATTTTAGCTTGAATATTGTTATCCTCATTTCGTTTTGGTCAGGTGGACGGAAATTTTGACTATCAACGTCTATGTTGAATGATTCATTCTGCCTGACAGCGGGATGTTGGTCTTCGTCACCGTTATATAGTCTGCAGAAGTTGTTTTTCCATATTCTCAGCACCGACTGTGATTCTACTACGAGGTTTCCATTTTCATCTCTACAGGTTTCCGTACGGGTACTACTTCGCTGACACGTTCTTTTTACCTTTTGGTAAAACTTCCGTACATTGTTCCTGGAGTATAAACTCTCGATATTCTGAAACGCGCGCTTCTCATGCTCTTTCTTCTTCTTTTGTAGAAGCTGATGGTCTTCTCGTCTCTTTTGTTCGTAGAGCTCACGAGCAGCTCTCGTCTTCCTTTGCAGCGCCGCTTTGTATGCCTCTTGTTTTGCTGCATGCACTCGCCGGCATTTTCCGTCAAACCAGGGGTTTCGCGATGGTCGGCGACCGAGACCCAATACATCAGTCGCGGCGTTTCTGATGGCATGTTGGCAGCGTTGCCACTGGTCTTCGGTACTTGATGCCGACGGCATAGGGGTGATTGAGAGATTTCGGGATACGCGTTCAGCGGAGAGCCTGTCGGTCTCTTGCGATTGCAGCTTTTCGGCGTTAAATTTTCTTTGATTGTGAGTCTTCTTTGTTGCTTAGATTGGGATATCCGCATTCGTACCTTGGCTACAACAAGGTAATGATCCGAGTCTATGTTGGCCGCAATATATATATGGATCGCAATATGATCAATTAGGTTGATCGTTACATGATCACTGGACCACCATGTCTGCTTATGAATATCGAGATGAGGAAACCATGTGCTTGCTATGGTGACATTTCGCTCCATATCGCTCAATACGATTTTAACGTCGTATTTAGGACATTACTCTTATGTCTTGTCGAGGAGCTCGTAGAAACACTCTTTGGTGGCAGGGTCCTTTTCTTCCGTGGGGGCATGAACACATATTAGGCTTATGTTAGCGAATTTAGCCTTGATCCGGATAGTCATAATACGCTCGCTCACGTGTCGGAAGCTTAAGACTTTTTGCCTAAGTCTGTCGCGTATGACAAATCCGCATCCGAATAAGTGTTACCTGTTGCCTCTGCAGTAATCACCTAAGTAGATGTCACCGTTTTTCATCCTCTTTTTGCCTGGCCCATCCCATCGCACTTCCTGGATGGCGATAATATCTGCTTTATAGCAGCCTAGGGCCTCTGCGACAGAACATTCCACGTACAGATCCGAAGGTCGTTGTCCTCATTTCGTTTGCTGGGGTCGTCATTAATTGAGTCCTCCTTATCCGAGGCTTTTGGTTGTTTCGGAACGCTAAATTTTTTACGTGGTAGGGAAGTTACCCCGACGGCACAACCCCCAACCTGGAGGGCCAGTTCCTTAATTATACCCCTAGGACGAGGGGCGGGTACACCGGTGCCTGTAGTCCACTACGGGAGTATGAGCGCTGCCGTTGGCCCATTAAGGGCTCCTCCGCCATCATCTCTATACCAATATCCTGACCAACATTGGAAATTCCTTACTGACCTGTGATCCGAATACATCGAAGCAGCTCGCGCAAGGTATTCACTAAGTTCAACTTAACTGGAACTATAGACGCCACCGTTAACTCCGTCTAGGGAATTCGTCCGCTGCCGCCTGGAGCAGGAATATGTGTTCTAGTGGGAAAGCACTCTTCCCCCCCTCTCTCATCTGCTGCCACCAAGAATCCTCCAAACGGGTTTGGTTACCCATTTCTTGGATTAAGGTACTGGGCACCCGGCTGTCACCGTGTGGAGGTTGAGAGTAGGAGTTGGTAGGCCTCAGCTGAGTGAAAACGCTTGTGTTTTCATATGATCGCATGCACTACCGTTTGACCAGCCTTTTATCGTTAAAGTTTCATTGTTAAAGTTTCCCCAAAAAAGTAACAAATTACAACCGTGCAATAAGCAAATGTTTCACTTAATCAGCTTTTGTTGACATTTCTTAAATTGAGGGGAATTTCCCGGGCAGAATTCTTCGACTAAAGGGGCCGTTCCATAGAATCCGCCACATCCATTGCGTCGACATATATAATTAGCTGACAGCTGAATATAATACACTCCTGCTTATGGAAGAGGACCCATAAGCCATTGACATTAGGTCTGTTCGCGTACTTTCTGCACCAAAATTCGCTGTTTGTCAGATTTCCACGAGTGGCGATAAAATTCTCTCACAGAGAGGTAAAATTACGAAAAAGTATTCGAACGTCAAACCTCAAACCCAATTGTATGCAAAAGAAAGAGAGAGAAGAGCAATCCAACAAAAAATCACATACACAGCGATTTGACAGATTTGACCATTTTCTCAAACGAGCCCAAAGAAATTTCTTGCACTAAAATTCGTAGCATGGGGAAATTTCTTACTTTCTTGACAGCGCTCTCTTCTGTCAAAAACTACGAAAATTCTCAGTACTCGAACAGGTTTTCGTAAAAATTCGTAACTTTTCCTAAAAATTCGCTGTTTTGGGAGGGTATGCGAACAGAGCTTCTATGTGGACTGCTACTGAAATGTCAGATTCATAAAATCTCTGCCTAAAAAATGACGAACTTAACTAGCCCTCTGAGCTTGAAGTGGAAAAATATGGAAACAAAATGCCAACCATCTTGAATTTCTTTATAGAATAGTAGAGACATCTCTTGCGTTTGTGTGAAATTCAAATTGTTAAGGCATTGTTTGTAGGAGATGTAACCTCGAAAATGTGCTAGTTCAAATAAGTACCGATAGATGGAACCAAGACTGTTTGAATAAAAAAATGTTATATATGCATTTTACTGTTCCATTACTTGCACAATATTCGTATATTTATTGCGAATCAATTTTTTATGTAATATATCAATGAAAACACTGTCTTTGCATACCCAACTGCATCCAACGAAATTTCAAACAAGTGTTAGTTTCCACTTTTCACCACTCCGAACAAAGAGAGCTAAGGCTAATGTCGAAACCAACGCGAAGTTGGCTGCTAGCAGTCCATATAAAGTATGTCCATCTGATAAGCAACGGATATGAGGGATTCGGCGGATACAGAAGGTTAGGTACATAGGTAGGTAGATGTGGTGGTTCTTCTTAAAAAAGAAGAACCCAATTAGCACTAGGTGCCGTTTTGATATTACAAACTCGTGTACCTGGATGTGAAAGTTGTGATGGTGGGGAGTCTCTAGATCCAGCCTAGGGAATTTAAGAATATTATTAAATCTTTCAGATTTCTCTCTGAGACTCCCTGTTGACACTATCGAATGCCTTCTCAAAATCGATGCATCGCAGGTGCAGTGGCGATCGATATTCAACACACTGTTCGATGATAATCCGCAGGGTGTTAATGTGGTTGGCACAGGAGGATCCAGAGCGGAAACCTGCTTGTTCGGCATCGAGTGTGTCTTCGAGTTGTTTGATTCGCTCCAGGATGATTTCAGCCATTATCTTAGCTGCAGCAGGCAGCACGCAGATACCCCTCCAGTTTCCGCACTCCATTAAATTTCCTTTCCTAGGAAGCTTGACGATCATTCCCTTTTTCCACTCGTTAGGAATGATATCAGCTTCCCAAGCTCTTTCTAAAAGTGCAAGCAGAAGCTCAGCCGATGTTGTGGGCGTTGCTCATAAGAGCTCTGCTGGAATACCGTCAAGTCCTACCGCCTTGTTGGTTTTGAGTGCTTTGATCGCGGTAAAGATCTCATCTTTACTGGGAGTCGTGGTGCGTATTCGGGAACTTCTCACCTCGGGCATCTCAGTCTGATTTGGGAGCATATCGCTAGTGAATACGCGGTTCAAAACTGTAGCAAAATGCTCTTTCCATCTCTTGAACTGGTCCTCATCCGAAATGAGCAAGGAGCCGTCTAGGCTTTTCACTGGGTGTTGGCTGGAGCTGCGACCACCTGTCAGCTCTTTCGTGTTTCTGTAGACGGTCCTGCTGTCGGACCTCCGTGCTGCTTCTTCTGATTCTGTAGCCAACACGTCGATGCAGTTGCGCTTACCACGTTGCACGCTACGCTGAACTTCTCTCATCTTCATGCGATATAGGGACTCTAGCTCGCTTCTCCCTGCTGCTGGGGTAGCTGCAACGCGAGCTTTCAGCTGTTTTCGTTCGTCAATCCATCTCCAGGTATCCTCGGAGAGCCACGCCCTATGTCTTCCCTGCGATCGGCCTACAATTATTTCAGCACCAGATGCAAAAACATTTTTCACAGCACACCAATGGTCTTGGATGGTTGCGGGCATAGAGCTGATGATTGCTTCCACACCTTGCGAAAAGTGCTCCCTTAATTGTTGGCGCACTGAGGGATCAATAAGTCTTTCGATGTTGAACCTGGGCATTCTTGTGTTGTCGTGGGATCTTCGAACTGCAGCAGTGCGTAGTTGAAGAGTAGCTATCATAAGATGGTGATCACGTACTATCCCCACATCTGCCACTCGCCTGTTTCGGACGTCCAGGAGACTGCTTCTAAAGCGGCGGCTGATAGCAAAATGGTCAATTTGGTTGGAGGTTGCTTGCCTGTCATTGGAAACCCAGCTGACTTTGTGGCAGGTCTTGTGCTCAGACATGGTCCCACCTATCACAAGGCGGTTGGCATTGCAGAAATCCACAAATCTTTCGCCGTTGCCATTGCGGTTGCCTAGTCCATGCTTCTCGATTACATGTTTGAGCCCTTCGTTGTCGTTGCCTACCTTGGCATTCAAATCCCCCATCACTATGACAATGTCTCCATTTGGTATTGTGTTGAAGACAGCACTTTAGAGATTGTCGAAGCTCACCTTTTCGTCCTCAGGCAAACTATTCGTTGGGGCGTAACACTGTATGATGGTGACGCGTCGTACTCTGGTCCGGAATCTGGCGGTCAAAATCCTATCACCATGAGGCTGCCAGGAAATTAGTGCTTGCGTGCTGTTGTTATTAGCAGTAGTCCGACTCCATATTCCCGCGGACTTCCGGATGGTCTTCCAGAATAGAGTAGTACAGTGTTACGCGTTGGAGACTGGTACTCGCCCGCTTTTAACCATCTTACTTCACTTACCCCCAAAATGTCCAGTTTATATCTTTTTCCAATTGTAGGAATCTGGCATTGCAAGGACCTTCGCTTCCCGAGTCGAGGAGCGCCTTTACATTCCAGAAACCTATCTTTGTCCGAGTACAATAGCCCAAAAGTCGTCAACATATGATCATTCCTTACCCGAGACATAGTGTCGGTTTCTGTAGCGGGCAATATTCGGTAACGCAGGTTGCTGGCCCACGTCACCTAGCCTAGAATCAAGGCCCTAGACAACCCGCACTTACAATTTTAGCCTACACGTATAAGGGTTTATACGTATAGTTGCCCGGGGACCACCACTAGGAGGTAAAGTAAGCACTTCATCACGAACTTGATTGTTGCGCTACTGGCCCAAGTCAAGTTTTGGGCAGTCAGTAGCTTCCCGATCAATCGCAATGCAAGTTGTGTGGGGTGCCTAGTTTGACTGCATGGTCTCCTATAGGTCAGTGACCCGTGGTGGTCGCTGTAATTCTTGCGATGTCCCTACGCATTCTGTTTAGGATGTTGGTTGTGTTTGCTTTGCTGTAGTTTAGCCACATCTTTCTAGATATGACACAGTGTGTTAGCCTAGTTCATCCGAGGTTGGCTTTAGCAACGAATTTTGAGGAGATTTCTGCTTTGACTGCTCCAAGCGGAATCTGAACTGATTCCGCAAAAGAACCGTGGAGGGCTGAGCCTTGCCTAGCAAGTTCGTTTCCATTAACGCTACTGTGCCATGAAATCCAAATCAGGGTTATCGTGAATTGGCCATCTAGCAAGGGCTACCTCATTTTGACATTCAAGCACCAGCTTTGAGGATGTAGCAACCGAAGAAATGGCTTTGATGTCTGCTTGGCTATTAATAAATAAAGCTATCTTTTGCCTTTGCGTTATATTTGCGTGCATTTTGATCTGTCGACAGGCTTCCAGGACAGCGAGTAATTCTGCCTAAAGCACACTGGCAAAATCCGGAAGTCTGTATGATTTTGAGACCTGCACCGACTTCACAATCCGTCTTTAAACCGTCTGTGTAGATTTGCTTTTTCTTTTTTTTTATGTAATCTGTTGTGGGCAAAACGAGTTCCCCGGCAGAGGGTTTAAAATGTTACTATGCCCGTAGAGTTTCATAATCCGGCACCCAGACTCCCTGAGTCTGACCGCACTGTATGCAGTGATGTTTATTATGCGTAAATCTAAAGGTATAAGATGCAGAAAGACTGTTAGAGCACCTGTCGGGGTTGACCGTAGAGCGCCTGTGGTCCCTATACATGCCGTTCTTTGTACCTTGTTAAGTTTGTTTGTATTATAGGCTTGTTTTTAGAGCCGGTCACCATACTATGTCAGAACTGGTCGTATTACGGCTGTGTACATCCATAAGGTCAATTTTGGTTGCCGAATGTTTTGGTACAAGCATAGAAAGCTATACATGCCTTCTTTATCCGTTGTTCTATGTTTAGCTTCCAGTTAAGTTTAGGATCCAGCATAAATCCTAAATACCTAGCCGAGGAAGTGCGAAGTCAGGTATTTTGGTTTTAGTGGGGAAAAGCATCAGTTCAGTTTTGCTCGAGTTGACACCAAGACTACACTTTTTGGCCCAACTGCTTACTTTACTTGTAGTATTTTCCGTGATTTCTTTTAGCACGGTGAGGAACTTACCTGACACTAATAACACCATTCCGTCTGCATACCCGACTACCTTGATTCTTTATCTGCTTAATGTTAAAAAGAAACGATCCATTGATTTAGTTATCTTTCTGTCCCCAGCTCCGTAAGGGACTCTAGGATTGCTTCAGTGTGAACGTTATTAAAAGCTCCTTCTATGTCTAGAAAGGTATTGTATCGAGTTTTCTATAGTTTGCACTACCTCGTAAAGAGCTGTCTCTGTCAATCTACATTTGACGTATGCGTGCTGTGCTTTGGAGAGGGATGATTCCACTATTTTGCTTCGCAAGTGGTTGGCTAGGAGTTGCTCGAGTGTCTTCAGGTAGACTGATTGGTCGGAAATCTTTCGAGTTTTCATGACAGCGTCTGCCTGCATTTGGAATGAAAACCATTCTCACTCGTCTCCCTGAATGGGGTACGTGGTTGTTCAGTAAACAGCTCCTGAAAATCGACGTGAGACATGGAATTGCTAGATCTTGTGTCCTCTGTAGCATAATGGGTAGAATGCCGTCCATGCCTGGGGATTTATAAGGAGCAAAGGTACAGAAGGTTAACTTTCTATTTTTTTATCTGTTGAGTCCATTGTCAACCGACTGATAGTTCAATCAACAAAAAAACAAAATAGAAAACACATTTGGCAATAAGAAATCGTCATCGTACACGACCGATTTTATGGGACTATCCATTCCGTCATATACGCCAATGTGAAAGTGTCTGTCAACGTAATTGCAAATGACTAGGTAGTGTCCTGAACACTCCCATTAACTTCATCAGAGGGGAGAGGATTTAACGATGTGCCTTTAAAATATAACCATAGTTCGTACTTAAATAATTTGCATAACCCTAATTATCATCACTAGCTAGGGCTGCAACCCTTTCCATGTTTTGGTTCTTTGAAGTTATTTTTATTAAACCTCACATAAATTGTGTGCAAAGAGTTTTAAATTTATGGGCAAAGTACAAACATAGGCATATCATTATAGTTCGCATAAAACATTTTACTACTTCTTGTGTTTAATGAAGCGTTTGTAGTGTAAAGTAGTATTTTTGCTGCCAACTATGCATCGTGGTGTACATAATTAGAATCATTGTGCTTTTTGTATACATAAACAAAACTACGTTGAACTATTATATACTGGAAAGTTTTTTAAGCTTTTTAGCGGTTTTCGAGTTGTGATGCTTTAATCTACCCATGACTATATACATACATATATAAACTTCTCTTTCATTTTATGGATTTATTAATCCACTAAGGATAAACTTCATCACATGAAGTTAAGTTTTACTGTGGATCATCTGGTAACTTTGAATATTTCCTTTCCAGAATGGTACATGATAAACGTTTTTTTATTACACAAGATTTTGGAAGAGTACTCAGTAGTAACTGTGTTCTATTATAGTAATCATAACAACAATAGACAAATCGGAAAAAACCGAATAGATTTTTAGAAATGCTAGTATCTTTAATCCAGTGTTTGTAATGTTTCTCTTCGTCATAAGCGAAATCACGGAAAATGCTCTGAGCAAAGTAAGCGCTTGGGCCAAAAAGTGTGGTATCGGTGTCAACTCGAGCAAAACTGAACTCATGCTCTTCACCACCAAAACCAAAATACCTGACTTCGCACTTCCTCGGCTAAATGGACAACCGCTCTCTTTATCGTGCAGTGCTAGGTATTTAGGAGTTATTCTGAATCCTAAACTAAACTGGAAGCTAAACATAGAACAACGAGTAAAGAAGGCATGTCTTCTTCTATGCGTGTAGCAAGACCTTCGGGAAAAAGTGGAGACTGCAACCAAAATTAAGCTTATGAATGTACACAGCCATGGTATGACCAATTCTCACTTATGGGTCAATAGTATGATGGCCGGCTCTAAAAAAAATCTTATAATATAACCACACTTAATAAGGGACAAAGAACGGAATACATTTGCACCACAGGCGCTTTACGGCCCCGACCGATGGTCTTACAGTCTTTTGCGTATTCTAACTTTAGATCTACACATAATAAACATCATAGTACACAGTGCGGTCAGACTCAGGGAGTCTGGGTGCTGGATTATGAATCCCTATGGGCATAGTAACAATTTAAACTCTCTGCCGAGAGAACTCATTTTGCCCACAACAGATTACATGATACTCAAATTGAATTTCACAAAGCGCTTCGACGTTCAATTCCTCACAAGATCAGAATGGCAAGATGGGCATGTGATAAAGGAATTCGACCTAACAATCTACACAGACGGTTCAAAGATAGACCGTGGAGTCGGTGCGGGTGTGTTTTCCGAATCCTTAAACATCTCTAAATCATATAGACATCCGGATTCTGCCAGTGCATTCCAGGCAGAATTGCTCCATGTTCAGGGAGCTTGTCTTCAGATCAAAACACACACCTATATAATACCAAGGCAAACGATCGCTATTCTTATTGATAGCCAAGCAGCCATCAAAGCCATTGTATCGGTTACTACATCCTCCAAGCTGGTGCTTGAATGCCAAAATGAGCTAGCTTCGCTAGATAGCCAACTCAGGCTAACCCTGAATTGGATTCCAGGGCACAGTAACGTTTATGGAAACGAACTTGCGGATGAACTGGCTAGGCAAGGCTTAGCCCTCCACAGCTCTCTTGCGGAATCAGTTCAGATTCCACTTGGAGCAGTCAAAGCAGAAATATACAAAAAATTCATTGCTAAAGCCAACCTCAGATGGACTAGGCTAACAAACTGTGTCATTTCTAAAAAAGGTGTCGCGACTATCTGCAAAGCTAAAACAACCGACTTCTTAAACAGAATGCATAGGGATATCGCCAGGATAACAGTAACAACCACGGGTCACTGACCTATAGGAGACCATGCTGTTAAACTAGGTAGCCCGCACAACACACATGTCGCAACTAAAAAAGGAACCCTTATCCACGGCACTAGCTAGGGCTTTAGGATACCTTTTTCTTTCCCTTGAGGAAGTCTCAGAGAGAAACCTGAAAGATTTAATAATCTAATAATAATAAACTCCACAGGCTGGATCTAGAGACTCCCCACCAACAC
The DNA here is from genome assembly GCA_945910035.1 of Brachypalpus laphriformis. Lineage (NCBI taxonomy): Eukaryota > Metazoa > Arthropoda > Insecta > Diptera > Syrphidae > Brachypalpus > Brachypalpus laphriformis. The sequence goes on from OX246754.1 coordinate 290,323,438, forward strand.
ACCTTTTACATCCACGTACACGAGTCTTGTGGTATCAAAACGGCACCTAGTGCTAATTGGGTTCTTCTTTTTCTTAGAAGAACCACCACACCTACCTACCTATCCTTGATCGAGTATCTTTAGCCCCTTTTATTACTGCAAAAATTATATAATTAGAAGAAGGAGAATAAAATTTCTCTAAAGTACTTCTGATACTACGGCGGGGAATTGCAGTACATTCTAAAATCGTAAACCAATGGATCGTTTTCTTTTCTGGAATCAAAAGTCTTTGGTTAAGCTACCAAAGTAAATTCAAGTAGGTTAGGTTAGACGAAAATCCTTCGTAATTGCTAGGATTGACTTAGACCAGATGAGGTCTATTGTGGTACCACGTGAGCCGATCATTTTCGTATCTCTTGGAGCCATTTTGATGTTAACCTAATATAAGCTCAAGTCGGCGACGTGGCGTATGTGGTTAGTGTGTCGGATCACTGCGCGTGAGGTTACAAGTTCGAGTCCCAGGAAACACAAAAAAAAATTTTTTTTTTCACAAACATCGGAGAATTGTCTTGAAAAAGCTTCTCAAAACAAATTGCCCTTCGGATACGGCAATAAACTATAGGTCCCTTCCATTTGTGTGAAAAATATAACGCACACAACTTGAGTGATTGCGACAAGCTAGGCCCTGGCACTTAAAGAGCTGTTGCGCCAAATATTTCTTCTTTTTTTTAAGCTCAAGTAGACTAACGTAACAATGTGCCCTTTTAGACTAATATTGAAACTTTTAAAGATCTTCCAGGTTAGGTGTTAACTGTGCAAAAATATTTATGATTAATGGATGAACTACCCTATGATGTTTCGAGTGCCCACCTTAATCATATTTTGCACTTAAAAATACTACAGCAAATTTTAAAGGGTTCCAGATCGCAACTGCTGACGCAGTTATTTATTTATAGGGTCATTGCGATTGATCGGGAAATTGCTGACTGCTCAAAACTTGGCTTGCGCCAGTAGCGCAACAATCAAGTTCGTGATGAAGTGTTTGCTTTACCTCCTAGTGGTGGTCCCCGGGCAACTATACGTATAAACCCTTATACGTGTAGGCTAAAATTGCAAGTGAGGGTTGTCTAGGGCTTTGATTCTAGATTAGGTAACGTAGGCCAGTAACCTGCGTTACTGAAACGAGCTCGCTATAGAAACCGACACTATGTCTCGGATAAGGAATGATCACATGTTGACGATTTTTGGCATTACTTCTGATCCGCCTTTGGGGTTCGCCTATTTGACCTCAAAAAATATCAGCAGGCCTCCCGATTTCGGATCACTCGGTTACTGGGGCCAATTAAATGCTGGTGTCGTTGCATTTGTGTGATACAGGCGTTTATAGACCTGCCTATCCTGCCTCGCGATGTATATTGCCCTTTTAACAGGGTTCAAATGATCTCTTCTTTGAACGTGACAATACCAGCTGAGTCGGTGGCGTTCTATTTTTGGTAAGATGGTTTCCTTGACGTGAAGACTACCATGGATCTTGGAACTTCTTATTCGATCAAGCTTTGTCACTCCTGCTGTCATGCGAAGCATCTTCATCTCAGCTGCCATTCATTTACTCTCATATTTTTTGTACATCGTCCAACATTGTGAACCGTATGTAACCGCTGGGTACACAACTGCGGTGTGGAACCTTTCTTTCAACTTAGCGGGTATTTTTCGGTCACAGAAGATAGCGTAACAGAAGATAATAACAGCAATCAAGTCCCTCAAGAAAAACAAAGCGGTGGGTATTGATGGTATCCCTGCCGAGCTATTTCAAGCGGCGCCAAATACATCGGCAGATTTGCTGCATCCGCTAATACGGAGAGCTTGGGATAGTGAACAATTTCCACAGGAGTGGAAAAGGGGGATGATCATTAAGCTTCCAAAGAAGGGTAACTTGATGGAGTGCGGTAACTGGAGAGGTATATGTGTTCTTCCAGCTGTAGCCAAAATAATAGCTAGAATAATTCTAGAACGAATTAAAGATCATTTAGATTCAACTCTCGATGTCGAACAGGCAGGCTTTCGCGCTGGATCCTCCTGCATCGACCACATAAACACCTTACGGATCATAATCGAACAATGCGTTGAGTATAGGTCTCCGCTACATTTACTGTTTATCGACTTCGAGAAGGCTTTCGACAGCTTGAATCGAGATGCTATCTGGCTGGCCTTGCGCAGGAGAGGCATTCCAGAAAAGCTTATAGCTATTATCAAGGCTACATATGAGGGCGGCAAGTGTCACGTCGTGCACAATGGTAAGGTGTCGGAGGACTTTGAAGTCCAAAGTGGAGTACGTCAAGGGTGCATACTGTCCCCACTATTGTTCTTGGTGGTTATCAGCGATGTACTCCGTGCAGCATTGACGGAAGCTAATTCTGGAATTCGTTGGACTATGACATCTTACCTTAAACACCTAGATTACGCTGACGATGTTTGTCTACTTTCACATCGGATAATGGATCTTCATTTGATGGCCCAAAATCTAGAAGCTGAGGCAAACAAAGTGGGGCTAAAAATTAACACAGCCAAAACAAAAGCCCTGAGTACTTCCAATACCCGCGCTCAACTTAACATTGCCGGAAAGCAAGTCGAGAAAGTTGATAACTTTCTATATTTAGGAAGTGTGGTCTCGGCTAATCGCGGTGGCACCGAACTGGATGTGTGCAGCAGAATCGGGAAGGCTAAAGCTGCGTTCGGAATGCTGTCCAAAATCTGGAGAAGCAATGTTATTAGCTTAAGAACCAAGCTACGACTGTTCCGCTCCAACGTAGAATCAGTGCTGCTTTATGGGTGCAGTACCTGGAAGGTGGACACCATTAACACACGCAAGCTGCAAGTCTTCGTAAACAAATGCTTAAGAATCATCTTGAGGATTTTTTGGCCGAACCGCATCTCCAACGAACAACTTTATCTGAGAACGGGCCAAGAACCTATAAGCATTACTATACGAAGAAGAAAGTGGCAATGGATTGGACACACCCTACGGCGCGAAGACAACTCCATTGCGAAATACGCTATGCAGTGGAATCCGCTCACCCAGGCAGGCAGAATAGCGGGACGCCCTAGGCAAACGTGGCGCAGAACAGTTGAGGAGGAATCGAGCTCTTTAGGAATGAGTTGGAGGCAGCTCAAACGCGTTGCAGAACTCCGAACACGATGGCGCGCAGGCGTGGTTGACGCCCTATGCCCCCCGAGGGGTTAAAGGACATAAGTAAGTAAGTAAGAAGATAGCGTAGTTTTCTCACCACTTCATCCACCCTACGCTTACGCTACGGTTGATGTCGTTTACACAGGTTGCTTTGCTATTGATCATAGATCCCAGATATTTTAACTTTTCACACTTTGGAAGCACTGTTCCATTCAAATAAATGTCTGGAATAGGCCTGAGTGGATCAGGGAATGGGCAGCACAAGTGCTCTGTCTTTTTGAACTAATGCGTTACCCATTTCCCTCCAAAACGTCCACCCACACATCAAGTGCTCGTTGCAGGTATGTAGGATCCTCACTTATGATGGCTCCATCGTCAGCAAAGAATAACTAATGTATCTTGGGGTCGGTCACTTCACCTTCAAGCAGATAGTTAAGTACTGTAATAAAGAGCTAAGCAATAAAGACGCTTCCCTAGTGCACTCCGACTTTGATTGGGAACTCTTCGGTTACTCCAGCGGGTGTTCTTACTCTTGTCTTTGCTCTTTCGTACATGTCCATGATCATCTGTACATAGGTTTCTGGAACCCCTCGATGTCTTAGCGCCACCCATATCAGATCACATAGTTGTCTGTCGAATGCCTTTTCAAAATCAACCAATACAATGTGCAAATACTTTAAGGAATCACGATGTTTTTCCATTATGATCCTTATACTTTGGATTGCATCTGTGGTTGATTTACCCGAGACAAACCCGCACTGATCATCAGATAGCCGTATTATTTTTCGCAGTCGGCCACCTAATACCCGCTCAACGATCTTCATGGTGTGTGACATCAGCTTGATCAAACGGTAGTTATCACAGTTTCGCGTATCACCCTTCCCTTTGTATACAGGGAGAAGGTAACTTTCCCTCCATTCATTCGGCATTGGATCACCTCTCACGAATTTGGAGATGAGAATTCTGAGCCATCTGAACCCGATGTCTCCCATCTTTTTCCAGAACTCAGAGGGTATCTCGTCTGGCCCAACCGCTTTTCGTTTTTTGGAGTATTTGACCGCCTCACTAACTTCTTCGACTATAAGAAAAAATAAATATTTGGCTTCTTACAACAACTCATGTTATGTGGGTTATGTTTTTCACACGAATGGAAGGGACCTACAGTTTAGTCCCGTATCCGAAGGGCAATTTGTTGTGAGGAGCTTTCAGGAGACAACAATACTCTCGGATGTTTGTCAGACGTTCGCGAGAGGTGGAACCGTGAAAAAGGTTTTTTTTTTGTGTTTTCTGCCATTCGAACTTGGAACCTCACGCACAGTGGTCCAACACACTAACCACTTCATCGACTGTAATGTCGGGTATTTCTTCACAGTTAGGGGTGGCTCTTGGAAAGTATAACCAGGGAAACTGCAAATTCTGCAGAATTTTGTCATCATCCACAAGAAGCTGGCCATGAACATTGTTAATGAACTTTGGCGAACGAATCTCCTGAGTATTCCTCCTTCTTTGGGTGGCCATTTTGAAGATGGTTGCGCTCTTGGTCATATTGTGTCCTCGCAGCTTCTGGATAGTCTGGTTTGCATCAGCAACCGGGGAAGATATTTTCCTCAGCTCCCGATACAGGCCCTCCGTACTCTCTGCGCACTTCTTCTCCGCTTTTTTCTTGTAACATCTGTATTCCGCTTTGAAGCGAGTTTTGTAAGATAATAAATATATAGTTTTAAGGGTTAAAAAGAAGCTATTTTGTTGTACTTTTTGTAGAGCACAGACAAAGAGCAACAACTGCAAAATGTAAACGGGTTACAAATAAAAAACAATAGTCCTACTGTGGCAAAGTAACGGGTGGGCCATCTAGTGGTTTCTTTTTAAATGATAGGTTATTTTAACGTCGACAGCTGTTTTCGGTTCGAAATCTTCACAGAAAGTCAGTACCATACCTCCGCAGAACGAAATAGGTCACTTTACGCTTGAACAAGATTGAAAAATATTGAAAACGTATTTCCAAAGTGAGTGCTGTGTAGCCCAAACAGTGCGTTTTTTGAAAAGAAGTTTTGGCCGAAATGAAGCACCCACCGCGCCTGCTGTACGAAAGTTTGTGCAAAAACTTCGTGAAACTGGTATGCTAGTGGACAACAATCATGGTCCCCGTCATCGTACGGTGCGCACAGATGAGAATGTGGCTGCTGTAGCCGAGAGTGTGAGACTCAATTCACGAACATTAACTCGTCATCGATCTCAACAGCTCAACATTTCACGCACTAGCCTGAGGAGAATTCTGCACAAAGATCTGGGATTATTCTTACAAGGTCCAATTCATTCAGCAATTGAAAGCGCACGACCATCCGCTTCGTTATCGCTTCGCAGTTTGGGCCTTAGAGCAGCTTGAATTGGACAACGATTTTGGGCGAAAAATCATCTTTTCTGACAAAGCACATTTTCATCTCGGCGACTACGTTAACAAACAAAATTGCCGCATCTGGGGCTTGGAAAACCCACACGTTATTGTCGAGAAGCCAATGCATCTACAGAGAGTGACAGTTTGGTGCGGATTGTGGAGTGGTGGCATCATTGGACCATTTTTCTTCGAAAATGAGGCTGGGAACAACGTTTCGGTCAACAGTGGGCGTTACAGAGCCATGTTAACGACTTTTTTTTTTACTGAAATGAAAGACATGGATTTGGACGACCTCTGGTTCATGCAGGATGGCGCGCCATGCCACACAGCCCATGCCACAATCGGTCTTTTGCGCACCAAATTCCCAAATCGTGTTATCAGCCGTCTTGGCGATGTCAATTGGCCGCCTCGGAGCTGCGATTTGACCCCTTTGGCCTTTTTTTTGTGGGGAACCGTGAAGGACCGATGTTATGCCAACAATCCGGAAACGATTTAAGCACTTAAGGTCAATATCATCCAAGCATTCCGTGAGCTACAGCCCGACACCATCAACAAGGTCTTGGAAAATTGGAAAATTGGCCGAGGCAGACACTTAATTCCATAATTAATGGGAATGTTTGCTCTTACTAATAAAGCCACAATACATGGAAACAATTTCATTTTATTCATTTTATTGCATTTTTAAAAAGAAACTTGTAGTTGGCCCACCCTTCTTCTTCTTCTTCTTCTTCCTTTTATCAGCGAGGCTATGATCCGAAAACAAGGGATCACAGCCCTCCCACTTCACCGCATTTCTACTGATCCGCCTGTGGGGTTCGCCTATTTGACCTCAGAAAATATCGGCAGGCCTGCCGATTTTGGATCACTCGGTTACTGAGGCCAATGAAATGCCGATGTCGTCGCATTTGTCTGATCCAGGCGTTTATAGGCCTGCCTTTCCTACATCGCGATGTCTTTGGAACGTGCATAGATATTGCCTTCCTAACAGGGTTCAAATGATCTCTTCTTTGAACGTGGCAATACCAGCTGAGCCGGTCGCGCTCTAATTTTTGTACGATGGTTTCCTTGATGTGAAAGCTTCCACGGATCTTCGAACTTCTTATTCGATCAAGCTTGGTCACTCCTGCTGTCATGCGAAGCATTTTCATCTCAGCTGCCGTTAATTTACTCTCATACTTTTTGTACATCGTCCAACATTGTGAACCGTATGTGAGCGCTGGACGTACAACTGCGGTGTAGAGCCTTCCTTTCAACTTAGGGGGCATTTTTCTGTCACAGAAGATAGCGGAATTTTCTCGCCACTTCATCCACCCTACGCTTACACGATGATTGATGTCGTCATCACAAGTTGCTTTGCTATTGATCATAGATCCCAGATATTTGAACTTTTCGCACTTGGGAAGCACTGTTCCATTCAAATAAATGTCTGAAATAGGCCTGAGTGGATCAGAGAACGGGCAGCACAAGTACTCTGTCTTTTTGGAACTAATGCGATACCCATTTCCCTCCAAAACGTCCACCCACACATCAAGTGCTCGTTGCAGGGATGTAGGATCCTCACTTATGATGGCTCCATCGTCAGCAAAGAATAACTGATGTACCTTGGGGTCCATCACTTTACCTTCAAGCAGATAATCAAGGACTGTAATAAAGAGCAAAGGACTTAAAACGCTTCCCTGGTGCACCCCGACTTTGATTGGGAACTCTTCGGTTACTCCAGCGGGGCATCTTACTCTTGTCTTTGCTCTTTCGTACATGTCCATGATCATCTGTACATAGGTTTCTGGAACCCCTCGATGTCTTAGCGCCACCCATATCAGATCTCGTGGTTGTCTGTCGAATGCCTTTTCAAAGTCAACCAATAAAATATGCAAATCCTTTCAGGAATCACGATGTTTTTCCATTATGATCCTTATACTTTGGATTGCATCTGTGGTTGATTTACCCGAGACAAACCCGCACTGATCATCAGATAGCCGTATTATTTTTCGCAGTCGGCCACCTAATACCCGCTCAACGATTTTCATGGTGTGTGACGTCAGCTTGATCGAACGGTAGTTATCACAGTTTCGCGTATCACCCTTCCCTTTGTATACAGGGAGGAGGTAACCTTCCCTCCATTGATTCGGCATTGGATCACCTCTCACGAATTTGGAGATGAGAATTCTGAGCCATCTGAACCCGATGTCTACCATCTTTTTCCAGAACTCAGAGGGTATTTCGTCTGGCCCAACCGCTTTTCGTTTTTTTGGAGTATTTGACCGCCTCACTAACTTCTTCGACTGTAATGTCGGCTATTTCTTCACAGTTAGGAGTGGCTCTTGGAAAGTATAGCCGGGGAAACTGTTCATTTAAAAGCTCTTCACAATACTGCCACCACCTCTGCAGAATTTTGTCGTCATCCACAAGAAGCTGGCCATGAGCATTGCTAATGAACTTTGGCGAACGAATCTACTGAGCATTCTTCCTTCTTTGGGCGGCTATTTTGAAGATAGTGGCGCTCTTGGTCATATTGTGTCTTCGCAGCTCCTGGATAGCCTGGTTTGCATCAGCAACCGGGGAAAATATTTTATCCAGCTCCCGATACAGGCCCTCCGTACTCTCTGCTTGAAGCTGGGCGCACTTCTTCTTCGCTTTTTTCTTGCAGCATCTGTATTCCATTTCGAGGCGAGCTTTTTCGTCATTATTATTAGAGGGGCACTTTGACCAAGCTTTGAAAGCCGCTTTCTTCTCATTTATCAGCATCTTAGCTTCATCACTCCACCACCATGTTTCTTTGGCGTGTTGATGGTGGCCTTTTGAAGCTCCTAGCAGTGATTTGGCCTTCTTTAAGCAAGTTCGCTGTAGGGAATCCCACATATTTTGTGCGCTGCACTCTTCATCCTCAGCTCCGTTGATGGTGTGAGAGAGGTAATTTTTCATTACGAAAACAAAAGCCTCGCCTTTTTCTTTGTCCAGATTGTATCACTTGATTTTCTCAGAAACATTTGTTTGTTTGCTTTTCTTCCGTGTTTTCATAAAAATTTCTGTTAGCAGGAGACGGTGTTGCCGAGCGATTGCCTCTCCCAGGATCACTCTGCAATCTTTTACCCGGGGCTTCATGAAACTGCCTACCAAATGGTAGTCAATCTGAGTTTTATCTCCACCACTGCTGTAAGTGATCAGGTGTCGGCTTTGTTTGATGAACATGGTATTTAACACGATAAGACCGTGTGATTTGCACATGCTTAGGATGTCTTCACCAGGAAGGTTCCTGGTGCCATATCCTAGTCCTCCATGGCAGTCTTCATAGTCTTCGTTTGATTTCCCGACATGTCCATTCAAATCTCCTCCAACAATCAGAAATTCTTCCTTTGGGATCTTCTTAAGGAGATTGTGGAAATCTAGCCAGAATGCATCTTTATCTCTCTGATTGTACCCATCGTGGGGAACATATGCACTGACAATATTCCACACCTCTCCTTGTATTACTAGTTTGAGAGACATCAAACGGTCGCTGGACTTCGAAATGCTCAAGACGTTTTCAAGTAGCTCTGCCGCAAGGATGATACCGATTCCGTTCTTAGACTTTTCCGTTCCGTAGTAGAACATCTTATAATCTTTTGTCCTAACGTCCAAGAAACGCGCCCGATTCCCGGTATTTTTCCATTTCGTCTCTTGGACACACAAGATGTCCACCCGCCTTCTATTCATCATCTCTTCCAGCTCGTAACTTCGACCGGTCATGCTTCCAACGTTCCAACTCGCGACCCTCAAATTGCGTCCAAACTGTTTCATTATGTTGCTAGCCCCCGGAATCCGTATAGCTCTGACCCGAACATTTCTGCTCCGTCCAGGATCAGTACCATGCACAGCAGTGGTAGTGCCTGGCGGGGTAGTGCCTTTCCTTTTTGCAAGTATTACCATAATGATACAGTTTTGCAATACAATTTTTTGCACCATATTGCGATGGTGTTTGTCGTTTGACACGTGCATGCTCCTGTTTTAGTATTGTTTGATCTTTCTTTTATGACACCGGTGATCTCCAGTCGTGTCAACCCACGGACTCGCATGCACACTTGTGGGAGGGTTTTTAAGGTAGTATATGTGTCGCTAGGCTCACTTGGGTGTTATATTGCCTAGATCTGATTTGTCCCCCTTAGTCGCCTTTTACGACAAGCGCTGGTTGTTGGGGGGGGATTTCGGTTGACAATACTGTTGATAACTTGCTACTCCTGTTTAATCTATTAACTCAAACGAATAAAAACTTTCTAAACTTAAATTTATATTTATGCAATTTTCTTTGAAGTTTATGTCTTAGTCTTATCTTCTTTAGAAGTGCTCGAATTATTCAAACTTTAGTCTTGTTTGCATGGACACATTTCTCATTGTTGAAAGTTTCTGTCACCAGCCTAATTGATTATTTCTTGATGTTTGATCTTACTTTGAAGTCTTATTGTCAAAACTTCTTAAAAAGTAATAAAATAAAGCAAATCCATCTCAACAGTGAGGGTAGTGTGAATCTAATTTTATATTTTTTATCAAAATTATGCGCTTCACACAAATCCTCTTAGGCCATTATAATAGTTTTCCTCTTTCTAAAAATATCTTGTCTAATTTTAATTTAGAACATTCGGAACTACAAACGATTTTCTTGTTTACATCCAAACAAAGCATGTCAAACATTAACTTTTTGTCTTTTAAAGGCAATAAAATGTGAATGTGTTTCCTCTTGGAAGAAGAAATTATCTTTTAGATACTTAAATTTAGCTAGCTAAGCTTTAGATAGTGTTGTAATTTGGTAACCCATTTTTTTATTGCTTACATCATGAATTAATATTCAAAGAATAATACCCGACATATAAAATTAAGAGTTAATTAAAAATTGAAATTAGTTAAAAACAATAATCATCTATCCAAAAATTGTCATTTAGTTTGCTTTCGAGGTTGGACCTGTGTAAGGTAATTAATTCACCATCAGTACCTAATCGCATTTATTCAAATTCTTCTTCCACTAATTAAAGCTCTGCATACTGAGTAAGTCAGTTACTCACCCATAATGAAATCGATTCAAAGAAAGAGATAGAAACCTCAATGCCCTTAAATTTACATCTGCAACGACCTTTGCATGATTTTTAAACAATCAACGTCAAACTACGAGTAACACAATGGACTGGTACAACCTTTCATCTTTATTTGATTTGCTCGTTCGAGTACATAAAAATCTATTCACATTCCATGAATTCATGGAGCATTTATAATCTTTTTTTATTTACATTTCATGTACGTAATGCAATACTATTCAGAAACGTATTCTTTCTGACTTCTATGCCGGATTAAATGTGGGTGGTAGTTTGCGTCCTTTTTTTGGAAGACTAACCCGACGGGAGTTCAAGTACATATTGTGAAGGAAAATAATTCTTTTACCATTCAGAATAAACTTTGAAGTTTACATTCCCCTGAATGACTTTTTTTGTGATTTTAAGATTTTAAAGAAATTTTCGTTTGGTTTCTTTGTTGTTATAAGGAAAATAAAAGAATTTATTTTACTGAGTCCAATTAAAAATTAAAAAAAAGTAAAAGGGATGGTTGTACGTAAAAAGAGAAATATCTGTGAACTCTATGAATTCAATGTCTTAGTATTGAAGTCCTGGGAAAGGAAGTTGAATGAATTATGAAGTATACACCAGATACGAATAAAAAACTAACGTCCTGAATTGGCGGCGGATTTAAATTTAAAATAAAGCAACACATTTTGAATTTAAGTCAAATAATTTTTATTGAATGATAGAGTCGACATTATATGGTTAAAAATAAAAAAAATACGAGGGTGGTCTAAAAAGTCTCCGACCTGAACATGAAGATGGCAGCACTCGTCAACAAAAGCTAGAGAATGTGTGTGCGCATCTTTTGAAAGGTACTCAGCAGAAATTCAGCCAATCGTTTGAGTGAGTCGATGTGAGAGTTTTTCCGAAAATGGATAAAAATGAGTATCGCGCTGTCACTAAAAGGCAATACGCCTTCGCAAATCAAAGACGAGTTGGACGCTGTATACGGGGACTCTGCACCATCATTTACCATCGTGAAATTTTGAGTAGCTGAATTTAAACGTAGCCGTACCAGCTTGGGAGACGATGAACGTTCGGTACGTCTAAAAACTGCAACCACGATAACATCGCTCATACACCAAATGGTGCTAGACAACCGTCGATTTATTTATTTCTTTTTTGCTTTGTACAAGCAATCCTTGATCTAGGTAAATTCCTTGACAATCTATTTTCGGTAAGATATGGGCACACTTATATACTTGACCATTTTCTCTCAGTTGCTGACATTTTCACCATTAAGCATACTGATGATTTCATCCTCAAGTAAAATGGATTGTAGTACAGGGCATCTGCCTAAAAAGTGGTGAATATCTTCTTCTTCCCTCAAGTTACAGAAACTGCATAAAGTAGATTCCTTCTTTCCAAATTTGCTTTCATTTAGAAAAATAAGATCGCATCTTGCCTTAAAACTCCAAGTGATTTTATTCACATTGAACTTATCAATCTTCTTCTTCTTCCTTTTATCAGCGAGGTTATGATCCGAAAACTAGGGATCACAACCCTCCCACTTCACCGCATTTCTACTGATCCGCCTGTGGGGTTCGCCTATTTGACCTCAGAAAATATCGGCAGGCCTGCCGATTTTGGATCACTCGGTTACTGAGGCCAATGAAATGCCGATGTCGTCGCATTTGTCTGATCCAGGCGTTTATAGGCCTGCTTTTCCTACATCGCGATGTCTTTGGAACGTGCATAGATATTGCCTTCCTAACAGGGTTCAAATGATCTCTTCTTTGAACGTGGCAATACCAGCTGAGCCAGTCGCGCTCTAATTTGTGTACGATGGTTTCCTTGATGTGAAAGCTTCCACGGATCTTCGAACATTGAACTTATCAATAATGTAGTTTTGACCCCTTGAATGATCTAGGAACCTGTAGATGTGTGTGCTGCTTTCTCTTGCCCTCGTAATATTACCCTGATGAGATTTTAACTTAAGGCGATCCATTAACTCCAAGTTTATAATGGTCCATTCCTCTTTCGATACGACAGTCTCATCCCAATGCAGTCCAAATCTAGCTTCGACATCGTTTAGCTTTTTTCACCCAGAATAGTTTTCTCCCCTTGTGCAGGGGTGGGTTAAGAATATCACTGCAGCGCCCCCCAACAACTAGCGCTTGTCGTAAAAGGCGACTAAGGGGATGAATCAGATCTAGGCAATTTAACACCCAAGTGAGCCCAGCGACACATACACTACCTTAAAAGCTCTCCCACAAGTGTGCATGCGAGTCCATGGGTTGACACGACTGGAGATCATCGGTGTCATAGAAAAAAAATCAAACAAACAATAATAAAACAGGAGCATGCACGTGTCAAGCAACAAACACCATAGCAATATGGTAATATCGTAAAAGTGAACCGTTATGGTAATACTTGCTAAAAGGAAAGGTACTACACCGCTAGGAACTACCACTGCTGTGCATGGTACTGATCCCGGACCGAGTAGAAATGTTCGGGTCAAAGCTATAAGGATTCCGGGGCTTTGAGGGTCGCGAGTTGGAACGTTGGGAGCATGATCGGTCGAAGTTGCGAGCTGGAAGAGATGATGAATAGAAGGCGGGTGCATATCTTGTGTAACCAAGGGACGAAATGGCAATACACCGGAAATCGGGCGCGTTTCTTAGACGTTAGGACAAAAGATTACAAGATGTTCTACTACGGAATGGAAAAGGCGGGGAACGTGATCGGTATCATCCTTGCGGCAGAGCTACTTGGTAACGTCTTGAGCATTTCGAAGTCCAGCGACCCTTTGATGTCTCTCAAACTAGTAACACAAGGAGAGGTGTGGAATATTGTCAGTGCATATGCTCCCCAAATTGGATGCGATCAGTGGGATAAAGATGGATTTAGGTTAGATTTCCACAATCTCCTTAAGAACATCCCAAAGGAAGAGTTTCTGTTTTTTGGAGAAGATTTGAATGGACATGTCGGGAAATCAAACGAAGGCTATGAAGACTGCCATGGAGGACTAGGATATGGCACCAGGAACCTTCCTGGTGAAGACATCCTAAGCATGTGCAAATCCCACGGTCTTATCGTATTAAATACCATGTTCATCAAACAAAGCCGACACCTGATCACTTACAGCAGTGGTGGAGATGAAACTCAGATTGACTACCATTTGGTAGGCAGTTTCATGAAGCCTCGGGTAAAAGATTGCAAAGTGATCCTGGGAGAGGCAATCGTTCGGCAACACCGTCTCCTGCTAACAGAAATTTTTATGAAAACACCGAAGAAAAGCAAACAAACAAGGGTCTCTGAGAAAATCAAGTGGTACAATCTGGACAAAGAAAAAGGCGAGGCTTTTGTTTTCGTAATGAAAAATTACCTCTCTCACACCGTCAACGGAGCTGAGGATGAAGAGTGCAGAGCACAAAATATGTGGGATTCCCTACAGCGAACTTGCTTAAAGAAGGCCAAATCACTGCTAGGAGCTTCAAAAGGCCACCATCAACACGCCAAAGAAACATGGTGGTGGAGTGATGAAGCTAAGAAAGTGATAAATGAGAAGAAAGCGGCTTTCAAAGCTTGTTCAAAGTGACCCTCTAGTAATAGAGACAAAAAATCTCGCCTCGAAATGGAATACAGATGTTACAAGAAAAAAACGAAGAAGAAGTAAGCCCAGCTTCAAGCACAGAGTATGGAGAGGCTGTATCGGGAGCTGGAGAAAATATCTTCCCCGGTTGCTGATGCAAACCAGGCCATCCAGGAGCTGCGAAGACACAATATGAACAAGAGCGCAACCATCTTCAAAATAGCCGCCCTAAGAAGGAGGAATGCTCAGGAGATTCGTTCGGCAAAGTTCATTAAGAATGCTCATGGCCAGCTTCTTGTGGATGACGACAAAATTCTGCAGAGGTGGCGGCAGTACTGTGAAGAACTTTTGAATGAACAGTTTCCCCGGCTATACTTTCCAAGAGCCACCCCACACTGTGAAGAAATACCCGACATTACAGTCAAAGAAGTTAGTGAAGCGGTTGGGCCAGACGAGATGTCCTCTAAGTTCTGGAAAAATATGGTAGACATCGGGTTCAGATGGCTCAGAATTCTCATCTTCAAATTTTAAAGAGGTGATCCAACGTCAAATCAATGGAGGGAAAGTTACCTTCTCCCTGTATACAAAGAGAAGGGTGATACGCGAAACTGTGATAACTACCGTTCGATCAAGCTGATGTCACACACCATACTGATGACTAGTGCGGGTTTGTCTCGGGTAAATCAACCACAGATGCAATCCAAAGTATAAGGACCATAATGGAAAAACATCGTGATTCCTGAAAGGATTTGCATATTTTATTGGTTGACTTTGAAAAGGCATTCGACAGACAACCACGAGATTTGATATGGGTGGCGCTAAGACATCGAGGGGTTCCAGAAACCCATGTACAGCTGATCTTGGATATGTACGAAAGTGTAAAGATAAGAGTAAGATGCCCCACTGGAGTAACCAAAGACTTAACAATCAAAGTCGGGGTGCATCAGAGAGCTTCTTAAGTCCTTTGCTCTTTATTACAGTCCTTGACTATCTGCTTGAAGGTAAAGTGACGGACCCCAAGATATATCAGGATCAGGAGGATCCTACATCCCTGCAAAGAGCACTTGATGTGTGGGTGGACGCTCTGGAGGGAAATGGGTATCGCATTAGTTCAAAAAAGACAGAGTACTTGTGCTGCCCATTCTCTGATTCACTCAAGCCTGTGCTTACTTACTTACTTATGTCCTGTATCCCCTTGTGGGTCCTAGGGCCTCTACTACGCCTACGCGCCATCGTGTACGGTTTCTGGCAATGTGTCTGAGTTCTCCCCAACTTTTCTCTAACTGCCGTGCCTCCTTCTCGACTGTTCTGTGCCATGTTTTCCGCGGACCGCCAGGTCTTCTGCCATCCTGAGTTAGAGGGTTCCATTGCATAGCATGGTTCGCTATGGAGCTGTCGCCCTTTCGGAACGTGTGACCAATCCACTGCCACTTCCGCCGTTGGATAGTTGTACCTATTGGTTCCTGACCCGTTCTCTCGTAAAGGTGTTCGTTAGAGATACGATTGGGCCAGAAAATCCTTAAGATATTGCGCAGACACCTATTAACGAACGTTTGCAGCTTTCTGGTGATAGTAGTGGTCACTCTCCACGTGCTGCAACCATATAGCAGCACGGATTCAACGTATTATCTTAGCTACAGTAGGCAGCACGTAGATACCCCTCCAGTTTCCACACTCCATTAAATTTCCTTTCTTAGGAAGCTTAACGATCATTCCCTTTTTCCACTCGTTAGGAAAGCTCTCAGCTTCCCAAGCTCTATCTATAAGTGGAAACAGAAGCTCAGCCGATGTTGTTGGCGCTGCTCGTAAGAGCTCTTCTGGAATACCGTCAAGTCCTACCGCCTTGTTGGTTTTGAGTGCCTTGATCGCGGTAATGATCTCATCTTTACTGGGAGTCGTGGTGCGTAGTCGGGAACTTCTCACCTCGGGCATCTCAGTCTGATTTGGGAGCATATCGCTAGCGAATACACGGTTCAAACCGTAACAAAATGCTCTTTCCATCTCTTGAGCTGGTCCTCATCCGAAATGAGCAAGGAACCGTCTAGGCTTTTCACTGGGTGTTGGCTGGAGCTGCGACCACCTGCCAACTCTTTCGTGATTCTGTAGACAGTCGTGCTATCGCACCTCCGTGCTGCATCTTCTGCTTCTGTAGCCAGCGCGTTGATGTAGGTGCGCTTGTCACGTCGCACGCTACGCTGAACTTCTCTCATCTTCATGCGATATAGGGACTCTAGCTCGCTTCTCCCTGCTGCTGGGGTAGCTGCAATGCGAGCTTTCAGCTGTTTTCGTTCGTCAATCCGTCTCCAGGTATCTTCGGAAAGCCACGCCCTATGTCTTCCCTGCGATCGACCGACAATTCTTTCGGCACCAGATGTAAAACCATTTTTCACAGCACACCAATGGTCTTGGATGGTTGCGGGCATTAAGCTGCTGATTGCTTCCACACCTTGCGAAAAGTGCTCCCTTAATTGTTGGCGCACTGAGGGATGACTAAGTCTATCGATGTTGAACCTGGGCATTCTTGTGTTGTCGTGGGATCTTCGAACTGCAGCAGTGCGTATAGTTGGAGAGTGGCTATCATAAGATGGTGATCACGTACTATTCCCACATCTGCCCCTCGTCTGTTTCGGACGTCCAGGAGACTACTTCTAAAGCGGCGGCTGATAGCAAAATGGTCAATTTGGTTGGAGGTTGCTTGCGTGTCATTGGAAACCCAGCTGACTTTGTGTCAGGTCTTGTGCTCAAACATGGTGCCATCTATCACAAGGCGGTTGGCATTGCAGAAATCCACAAACCTTTCGCCGTTGTCATTGCGGTTGCCTAGTCCATGCTTCCCGATTACATGTTTGAGCCCTTCGTTGTCGCTGCCTACCTTGGCATTCAAATCCCCCATCACTATGACAATGTCTCCATTTGGTGTTGTGTTGAAGACGGCGCTTAAGAGATTGAAGAAGCTCTCCTTTTCGTCCTCAGACGAACTATTCGTTGGGGCGTAACACTGTATGGTGACGCGTCGTACTCTAGTCCGGAATCTGGCCGTCAAAATCCTATCACCATGAGGCTGCCAGGAAATCAGGCCCTTGCGTGCTGTTGTTGTTAGCAGTAGTCCGACTCCATATTCCCGCGGACTTCCGGATGGTCTTCCAGAATAGAGTAGCACAGTGTTACGCGTTGGAGACTGGTACTCGCCCGCTTCTAACCATCTTACTTCACTTACCCCCAAAATGTCCAGTTTATATCGCATGAATTCCTTTTCCAGTTGGAGGAATCTGGCATTGTAAGGACCTTCTCTTCCCGAGTCGAGGAGCGTCTTTACATTCCAGAAACCTATCTTTCTCCGGGTACAATAGCCAAAAGTCGTCAACATGTGATCAGTCCTTATCCGAGGCATAGTGTCGGTTTCTGTAGCGAGCAGTTTTCGGTAACGCAGGTTGCTGGCCCACGTTACCTAGCCTAGGAACAGTGCTTCCCAAGTGCGAAAAGTTCAAATATCTGTGATGACGACATCAATCATCGCATAAGCGTATGGTGGATGAAGTAGCGAGAAAACTCCGTCATCTTCTGTAACCGAAAAATGCCACTTAAGTTGAAAGGAAGGCTCTACACTGCAGTTGAACGTCCAGCGCTTATATACGGTTCACAATTTTGGACGATGTACAAAAAGTATGAGAGTATATTAACGGCAGCTGATATGAAGATGCTTCACATGACAGCAGGAGTGACAAAGCTTGATCGAATAAGAAGTTCGAAGATCCGTGGAAGCTTTCACATCAAGGAAACCATCGTACAAAAAATAGAGCGCGACCGGCTCAGCTGGTATTGCCACGTTCAAAGAAGAGATCATTTGAACCCTGTTAAAAAGGCAATATCAATGCACGTTCCAAAGACATCGCGATGTAGGAAAGGCAGGCATTTAAACGCCTGGATCACACAAATGCAACAACATCGGCATTTGTAACCGAGTGATCCAAAATCGGCGGGTCTGCCGATATTTTCTGAGGTCAAATAGGCGAACCCCACAGGCGGATCAGTAGAAATGGGGTGAAGTGGGAGGGTTGTGATCCCTTATTTTCGGGTCATAACCTCGCTGATACAAGGAAGAAGAAGTTGCTAAGTTTGAACTTAAATTAATTTGATATTGCGATTTTTTTCGCTTCCTTCCACTTAAGCTTAGAAAGTAGTCCGTTAATTCTAGGTTCACTACCAATAGTGTTCGAATTAATGGACAGTTTGTTGGCATGTGATCTGACCATATTACTACCTCCAGATTAAACCTATCGACACACATTAGCAATTCTTGCGATATTGCGCATAAATCGATTACAGACTCCCCCATGCCCCCAGTATATGTTATTTGACCTTCTTCATCTCCACTTGTTCTTCCATTTAGAATGATCAGTCCATTATAACTTTTTTAATAAGTTTTAACAATAAAAATGCGTTGATCTTGTTCCAAACTGACTAATTGAAGCATCTGCCCAAAAGAGAAAACTACCGAGAGTGAAACAGTGTGGGGTATTTAAATGTGGCATCCAACTTAAAATTTGGCTCAACAGCTCATGAAGGGCCTAAGCCTAGTAACCACTTGTGTTGTGTGCGTTATATTTTTTGCACGAACCGAAGGGAACTGCAGTTTTTTGCCGTATCCGAATTGCAATTTTTTATTGTTTTTGAGAAGCTCTTTCATGACAACAATACTCTCGGATGTTTGTCAAACGGAACAGTGAAAAACTGTTGGTGTTTTCTGGAATTCAAGCATTGAACCTCACGCACTGTGGTCCGACACACTAACTACAGCGCCACGGCGCGCGGCGCCCTAAATGTATAGAATTTATAGAAAGCAAAGTCCTTTCTAGACGATTTCAACTTGGGGCACCCTTTAATTCAACGTCAAATTTCAAGGGAAATTTCTTGTCAATTGAAGTCAAATAAAAATGTATTCACCAGTTCTGTGCTGTGCATGTGGGAAAATATTATTATTTGCCTGTGGGATAGTTCTCTTTTAACTCAATCAAATATCTAGGATGAAGTTGTGCGATTCACAAAATTTGCGCTAAAATCTCCCCATTTACCATCTACTTCTTGTGAAGCGTAGATGTTCGCTTTAGATGGTATGACGTCACCTCTCGTCAGAGCTCCTTGCTATTTATGTAAGACAGGGATTCTCAATTGATGAATTTCATACGTACTTGCACATGTGTACCCCTTGTGGTGCCTGATAGTGCTATTGGGAGTGCAAAAGCATTTCATCTTTATGAGTGTAATAATAATAGTTTATAATACATAATACATATATGTGATACGCAAAATTCATTCATTCATTCATTTTCAATGGCCCGCTAATCCTTGATGAGGGTCGCGGGGGTAGGATGCTCAGGTGGACTCTCCATCCTTCTCGATCCTCCGCCATTGAATCCAATTCATCAGGAGGAATCCCTAAGCGGCTCCAGGAGAGATGTCGGACTTGATCCAACCATCTATTTCTAGGCCTTCCGCGAAGTCGTCTACCTGATGGCACGGCAACCATGGCGCGTCTTGGAAGCCGGTCTGGGGACATACGCACTAAGTGACCAAACCATCGAAGCATAGATCGTTCCGTTCGGAGAAGTAGCTGCTCAACGTTGAGCGCCTCGCGTACTCTGGTGTTGCGCACTCGATCCCTACGAGTTATTCCAACAACACCGCGAAGGAACCTCATTTCGGCAGCTTGTATCCGCGATCTTATTCTTTCGGTCACTACCCAAATTTCATGACCATAGGTGAGAGTTGGAACATACACAGAGTTGAAAACCGATAGCTTAGCTTGAACACTAAGTTCGGCCTTCCTTATAACAGATTGGCCAAGCTCTCTCAAAATTGATCTAGCCTGACCAATTCTACAGGATAACTCGGCATTGCTCCTCCCATCACTCGTGAATAAAACCCCGAGGTACTTAAACTTATCCACCTATTTCAGTGGGACTCCACTAACATGCAGAGTGCACTGAATAGGTTTTTTTGGAAACGACCATTACTTCCGATTTGTTCACGTTGATCTTCATTCCAGCATCATCACAAACGGCTACAAACCTTTCGAGTGCGCGCTGAAATTCGGTTTGAGAGGACCCAAGAATGACCAAATCATCCGCAAAGAGCAGATGACTAATCCTTAGGTCTCCCACTTTGAAACATTCCCCGCCACGGCTGCGCTGCAACATCCAATCCATATATACAATGAAGAGGAGAGGTGACAAAACGCACCCCTGACGGAGTCCAACGCCCACAGTGAAATGTATTGATTTAAAACCATTTATCCGAACACAGCTTTTACAGTTTGTATATAAAGACTGAATCGCCCTTAACAGGGAACCAGCAATCCCATACTCCTGCAGAAAACTCCAGAGTTTGCCTCGAGAAACCCTATCATATGCTTTTTCCAAATCCACAAAACAAGTGTAGACAGGTTTGCCATATGCCCAGGCCTTCTGAAGAACCATTCTAAGAGTGAACAACTGATCGGTTGTGCTTCTACCGGGACGAAAACCGCACTGCTCAGCCCCCAAACTGTCCTCAACCACAGCTCTGGAACGCTTTTCTAGCACCTTAGCGAAGACTTTTCCAGGGAGACTTAGAAGAGATATACCCCTATAGTTGGCGCAATCTCTTTTGTCCCCTTTTTTAAAAAGAGGAACTATCACCCCCATTTGCCAATCACCAGGTGTTTCACCGCATTCCCAGGCCATTTTAATGACACGCGAGAGCCATTGAACTCCCTCTTTACCTAAAGCATTGAGCATTTCTGGCCGAATTTCATCCACACAGACCATAGGTCTGTCATCTTCGGTGCCCTGTTCGGGATTGAGCAATTCTGAAAAGTGCTCGCTCCATCTGCGTAAGATGTCCCCCTAATTGGAAAGAAGTCTACCGTCTTTGGATTTGACTCCTTCAACGATATTAATCTTTCTTCCTCTGAGTCGGCGGACCAGAGAACATGCCAGAACATCTTATTTGCAGATCTGTGGTCACGTTCCAATTTCTCGCCAAACTCCTTCCAAGACTGTTCTTTCGCTGTTTTCACAGCTAATTTGCAAATTCTTCGCACCTCAGTGTACCGACTTCGAGAATCGGAGTTCCCCAAGTGAACCCACACCTCAAAGGCTCTCTTCTTCTCTCTGATGGTTTCTTGAACTCCGGGCGTTTTAAACCAAGCAGTTCTTTTCTCACCACAAGCCGCTTCACTCCACAAACATCTCCCGCAAAGGCAATAACCGCTGTTGAAAACAGTTGCCATTCTTCCTCTACATTTGATGGAACAGTTGGAATTCGTTCAAACCTCTGAGATATTTGCCGCGCAAATGTCTCTCGTATCTCATCGTCCTGTAACCTCTCCCATCGTATGCGTGTAACCATCCTTGGTTTACGCTTTGGTAGGGGAGGCACTTTCTCGCTAAGATACAATTTGCACAGCACTAAGTGATGATCAGTTGACAGTTCGGCCCCTCTCAATACGCGAACATCACAAACCATTCTCTTCAGACACGATGGTACCACAAAGAAATCGATCAGCGACTTCTGCTGAAGACTCTGACGGTACCACGTGTATTTGTGAATGTCTTTGTGTGGAAAGATAGTGTTCATGATGGATAAGCCATTTTCACAACAAAAATCCAACAACCTGTCTCCGTTCGCGTTTTGATCAGGATCACCGTTCCTCCCAATCACACTCCCCCATGTCATAACATCTACACCCACTTGAGTATTGAAGTCACCCATCAGGACAAAAGAATCCATATCTGCAACCTTTTCAAGGGCAACATCAACTTCATCTAAGAAAGCTGCGTACTCTGGCTGAAGGTTCGGTGCATACACCTGCACCAATGCCAGAGTTGATCTTTCAAGCTTGAGCTTTAAGATCGCAACTCTCCCTCCTAATGGTATCCACTCCAATACTCTGTCTGTCAACCTGGGACTTGTGAGTATCCCCACTCCCGCCCGAGCAGACATTGAGGGTGCGACTCCTGACAGGAAGAGCTTCCACCCACCCGAAAAGTCCACAGTTTTAGAACCTCTCTGCTTTGTTGAAGAGACGCCAACTATATCTAGTCGACTTTTAACAGCCTCCCCAACAAGCTCAAGATCCTTCCCTGTGAGCGATGAGACGTTCCATGTGCCTATCCTAAGTCGATGCCGTTGTCGAATTTCAGAGAGTCCATCTGTGCCCCTATCGGTGCACACCGCGCTCACCCCTTGACCCGCGTAATGGTTCGCGAGACCATTGACAGGAAGCTCGTAGCCATTTCGGGTTTGACCCGGCCGGCTGCCGAGTGGGACAAGCCGACCACCAGACGCTCGCATCCTGACACCCTTCAGGCCTGGCTCCAAAGGATGCCCTGGCTTACCAGGCTTGGCAATATCCGAGGCCGGTCATCTTCTTCGTGTCATCATGGGGTGTGCGCTTTGTTAGCCGTGACTGGATTGTATGGATGGGAATAATTATTTAAGTTACCCCATCCACACATCCCAGTCACGTTGCCCGAAGGCCGAACTTAGTATTCAAGCTAAGCTATCGGTTTTTGACTTGGTGTATGTTCCAACTCTCACCTATGGTCATGAAATTTGGGTAGTGACCGAAAGAATAAGATCGCGGATACAAGCTGCCGAAATGAGGTTCCTTCGCGGTGTTGTTGGAATAACTCGTAGGGATCGAGTGCGCAACACCAGAGTACGCGAGGCGCTCAACGTTGAGCAGCTACTTCTCCGAACGGAACGATCTATGCTTCGATGGTTTGGTCACTTAGTGCGTATGTCCCCAGACCGGCTTCCAAGACGCGCCATGGTTGCCGTGCCATCAGGTAGACGACTTCGCGGAAGGCCTAGAAATAGATGGTTGGATCAAGTCCGACATCTCTCTTGGAGCCGCTTAGGGATTCTCCCTGATGAATTGGAGTCAATGGCGGAGGATCGAGAAGGATGGAGAGTCCACCTGAGCATCCTATCCCCGCGACCCTCATGAAGGATTAGCGGGCCATTGAAAATGAATGAATGAAATGAATACAACTTGACAAGGTACTGGCGTCTTTCGGAAAGAGTGACTAAATTATTAAATGCATACGTTATACTAATTAATAGCCTAGGTATTAATCCGTCAAAGACCGTACTGATTCTGTTTACTAAACGAAGGAAAATAGATCAATTTTACCTCCATAAACTGAATGAAACTCCTCTAAAACTCTCTCCAACAGCAAAACTATCGGAACTAACGGAACTATCCTGGTTTCGAAGCTTACCTGGAAGAAGAACATAGAAGAAAGAATCATTATATGGTGGAGTTGTATGGTGGAATGCAACAGACAAGACCAGCTATTTAGTAAACCTATGGTAACAAAGGTACAATGACTGGCATGCATAAAGGTAACAGAAACACAGAGATCTACACTACAAGTAGGCTTGGAGATGATGTTAAATCTCCTCCCCTTGGATGAGTACATTCGAAGCACAGCTGCAAAGAGCGCGATTTGCCTCAAACATTTGGGCGCATGGAAGCAAAGCTCCTATGGACATGACAAGGACCTATCAGGTTGTTGACGATCGGTTTTAGGCGTTCACATAGTACGGCAGACAGGATCTTATATGCGATGTTGAGGAGACTTATACCTCTGTAATTGGCGCAGTTCAGAGGGTCTCCTTTCTTCAGGATCGGGCAAATGATGCTGAGGTTCCATTCATCGAGCATACTTTTATCCGACCAGATTTTACAGATGAGCTGGTGCATGCTCCTTACCAACTCATTTCCTCCTGCCTTGAAAGGTTCAGCGGCAAGGCCGTTGGCTTCAGCAGCTTTGTTGGATTTGAGTTTAGATATCGCTATCCTCACTTGATTCTAATCGGGTTGACGGGAATCTTGACTGCCATCGTCACTGTTGAATGGCTCAATCTGCCTGACAGCGGAATATTGATCATCATTGCCGTTTAACAGTCTGCAGAAGTGTTCCTTCCATATCCTCAGCACCGACTGCGATTCCACTACTTTGTTGCCATTTTCGTCCCTGCAGGCATCTGGTCTGGCTTTGAAACACTGGCAGTTCTTTTTACCCTTTGGTAAAATTTTCGAATATTATTCCTGCAATAGTCTCTCAATCTCCTCGATCGAGCGCTTCTCATGCTCTTTTTTCTCCTTTCTGAGAAGTCGATGTTCCTCGTTTCTCCTGCGCACGTAGAGCTCGTAAGCAGCTCTAGTCCTGCTATGCAGCGCCGCTTTGTACGCCTCTTGTTTTGCTGCATGTGCTTGCCGGCATTCCACATCAAACCAGGGGTTTCGTTGTGGCAGCCGGGAGAAACCCAGGACATCAGAGGCGGCATCTCTGATGGCTTGTTGGCAACGCTGCCACTGGTCTTCCGCATTTGCTGCTGGCGGCATAGGACTTAGACTAATATTAGAAGAAACTCGATCGGCAAAGGTTCTGGCGGTCTCTTGCGATTGTAGCCGTCCGATGTCAAATTTCTTTGATTTCGCTCCGTTCTGGATATCCGCATCCGTACCTTGGGTACAACTACTTAGGGATACGAGTCTATGTTGGCTCCTTTGAAGGTCCGAACACCCACAATACCGGAAGAGTGCCTTGCGTTGATCGCAATGTGATCGATTCGGTTGTCAGTTCTTCGATCAAAGGAGAGCCATGTTCATTCGTGAATGTCGAGACGTGGGAACCGCATTGCTCATACGTCTTGTCCAAGAGCTGGTAGAAGTCATCCTTTGTCTCGTCGTCCTTCTTCTCGTGAGGGGCGTGAACGCATATTAGGCTAATGTTGGTGAATTTAGCCTTGATACGGATAGTAATGAGGCGCTCGTTCACATGCCGGAAACTCAAGACTTCTTGCCTAAGTCTGCCTCCAATGACAAATCCGCACCCGAATACACGCTATCCTTGTTGTATGTAGCAATTGCTGTAGTAGATGTCGCAGTTTTTCATACTCCTTTTGCCCGGCCTATCGCATCCCACTTCTTGGATGGCGGTAATGTCTACTTTGAGACACTCTAGGGCCTCCGCAATTTGTTCGGCTGCACGTGGTTTGTAGAGGGACCTAACATTCCATGTGCAGACACGAAGATCGTTGTCCTTTTTACGTTTGCTTGGGTCGTCAACAGTAAGTAGACGTCATCGTTGATTCCATCGGGAGAATTCATCCGCCGCATGTCCTTCTTCTAAGGACCTCTTGCTAGACTTCTAAGACGCATATTTCAGCCAATCAGGTCAACAAGAGATGCCTCGTCCGGTTAAACATATGCGCGCTGAAGTTCACCCAGATGTGCTTACGCAGGTCCGAGTGTTCAGCTACACATACATATATCGTCAGACGCAGCATACGCTCATCGTTAGTTCACTATCAGATAGCTATCCAGCGGGCACCATGGGGAGGTGATGATGCAATTTTGCCCACCCCAATTGTTGTTACATCCTTCCTTTCTTTTAAATTTTCTTAATTACCAATTGAGCGGTTTAAAATATCTAACTCCAGGTGTATGCGTCTTTTGACAGCTCTGTAGATGCTACAGCAAACATTGTTATTTTTCAACTTTTAAGTACAAAATAGTGTCACGAAAGTTTTCAGTTCAAAGTTTAATGCAATTACAGCTCATTAGGGAGAGTAAAGTGCATTCTATGCAACAGAAAGACATAATTTCATTTAATTAGCAACGTCCCCAATATTTCAGATTCGATGTCTTCAAAACAACACCATCGCAGTTCGTAGTTCGCAGTTCATCTATTCAAGAGTTTAACCCTCCCAATCACTTGGAATCTCTGTTTATTCAGCTGAAAGTGAACAAATTTTCCAACGAAATCAGCAGAAAATTTGCGACGCGCTTTTGTTTTTGTTTCTAAAGGAAAACTATGGAATAGTTAACCCCTCCTACGAACCACGATGCCATTTAAAAGTCCAGTTCAAAGTTAATTTCCTTTAGTGGAATTGTGCGAACTAATTGGCCATTTAATGCTCATTTTCGTTTAAGTTTTATTACATTCCAGGCGATAGCGCAACGAATGGGATTAGCACAAAGGACACTGACCCTGGCAGACCAGATATCATGCTTAACTTCATATTGTGGTAGGCTAGGCGTCACGAAGGTGGTCCAAGATTGCAAAGTTATCTATCTCAGATGAGACCTTATTCGATTTCTTTTTTTCTTTTTGTTGTTGATGAGATTGCCACGCCGGAAGCATTTAAAAATGAGAACAGCACCCCGTCCTCACGTATCCTTTATCAAAGCCGACGTTCGCTGGCTAAAAGGGGGATGATACCCGAGATTTATCGAAGGATGATGCTGTGAAAAATGTTTCATCATCCGCAGTATGTTTGTTTCTATTCCTTTCGAAGCAAGGACACACCATCTGCTCTGTGCTCAGGAAGAATTGATAAAATGCCACCATCCGCGTGTGTCCCTAAAGGAATTTGATCGAGGAAATTGGAACACTTATGATGAAGGAGCGTGTTTTGAATTTATTTACAATCCCGGTCCGGATGAATGCGAATAGTTTCTTTTTTGTTTATTTATCTCAGTCTTGAGTTAATGTATTCAGCTACACAGATGGAAGGGTCAACGATTTCTACAGAAGTCATCTTCGGAGGGAATTTGCATTCGTAATGGAAGGAGAAGTTTACAGTTGAATTGCGACATGCACTTGAACCATTAGTGTGATCTGCAATACATTGTCCGATTTTGCACCCTCTTAGAGGAATAGTGAGTCCCAGTTGGAGGTTATTGCCTCTTGACGCAGACTAATTAAAGGACGCTTCAATGCAGAATAACTAATGATGCCCATGGCATCGTGAAGGAGCACATTTTTCACTGCAATGACGTTGATGGTCAAGGATACGCTGCACGCGCCCGCGAGATAATTCTGAATATGTTCCCATCATATCGTGTCGCATTGTCGTCGTTGTCGTTGTCGTGATCACCATTTTAATCCACTTGAGTGATATTTATAATTATATGAATTTATATCGGTCCATTAAGGCAGCCTGGGACTTGGGCGCAATTTACATTACTCACGGGCAACAAAATTCCTGCATTCAGGCGAGTGTCTCTGGTGCGATACATCAAAATGCGGTGGTGGCGAGCTCCAAGAGTGGAAGTGTTGCTCGTCCTCCTTTTGGATATTGAATTCCAAACAATTTGGCAGGTGTCTTCATGAATTTCTGCTTCGATTTTGGTGCTTAATTTTATGAAGTAGAACATTTGGTGAGGTGGCGAGTGTTGAATTTACGATTGTTCGCAAAGCATTTGTATCGAGGTTATCGATGAGAGTGTGAGTGGAGATAAAGATTGAGTGCGCACGAAGGTACTTAAAACTGATGGCGGTAGAATGCCACTTAATGCCAAGTCAAGTAGAACATAGCGAAAGTGATTCTTAAAGCGGTACGTTCTGGGATCTTGAGTTTTGATAAAGGGTACTTCGATGAATTGCAGTAGAAGTGCAGTTTCGGGTGAGTGGATCTATTGCATTGTGAGACCTTTGAAATAGGACAGGGTTATGATTTTTATTCATTTATCAAGAGCTTGCCAAAGATAATGAGAATTTGCAAATAATATAGCCGTTTACAGACTAAATTGAAATATTTAGCTGCACTTCCTAGAGAAATTTCGAATTGGCTTTTGGAAAAGGAGGCAAAATAAGCTTCAGGTAATGGCGGAGACGATTGTTGTAGCAGCAACGCTCAAGCCAAAAAAGTGGCATTCAGAAGGTATAGCAATACAATTTACAGAGATTCCAAGGTGCTAATAGATGAGTCACTAGTTCCACTGGCAGACGGAAGTCTAGCTGAAAGTTCATCATCGATAGTGTGTCACTGTAGCAGCTTCATATTCGTGTGATTACATTGTCGGTTGATCATTTAAAAAGACCAGAAAAGAACCACATCGGTGAGATGGCTTCACACTGCTTCCGGATGCACGGTGGTGCGTTTAGCCGGCAGCTGAAAAGCTGTTCAGCGTTATGCGAATCGTTCCTGCAGTCTAGACATTTGACTTCAATGTTGGGATCAAGACGCCGTGGGCAGTTATTTAGTAATCAGCACCAGCTCCAAGGGGTAAGGTTGTCCTGATTTGGCATGATAAACGATGTTCCTCCCTGGCTATAGGTGGAAGGTGGCCGCCTAGGAGTATATTTTTCTGGATGTTGAGTGTAGAAGTCGACTTCCTTCTGTTATACTGAGAAGTTTCTACTGATATGACAAGACGGAGATTATACTATATCAAAGAGTCGTTGAAGTGATCTCGCAGATGCCAAGCAAGAAGAAATTGTTGAGGGAGCATAATGTTGTGGTGCTCGATCAAGAACATCTTAGTCGCTGCATGGAGCTGTTCTTCATGTTACGTCAGGTGATGATTCCCATGACAGGGTTGTGGCAAACTTGGAGATTCCTCCAGTTAGTGTTGCTTAGTTGGGGTGTCCAAATAGGAGCAGCTTTTGTCACTTGTATTATACTATTAGACTGTATATACCACCAGACTACGAAGAAAATCGTACGGTCCCTTAAAGTAGCACAATACTTGCTCCAGAACTTCAAAGTACATATTTTATTAAAACCGGCTGCAGTTGAAGGTATCGAAAACGGTTCTTATTCTTGAAGTGCTCAACCCTTCTAGGACACCGAAGAAGACAGCTTCTTCTTCTTCTTCTTCTTCTTCTTCTTCCTATTTCAGCGAGGTTGTGATCCGAAAATAAGGGATCACAACCCTCCCACTTCACCGCATTTCTACTGATCCGCCTGTGGGGTTTGCCTAAGAGGAAAACAGCTACGTATACGTATTTGTAGTTTATTCTTTTGAAAGATAATTGCACTAAAATATGTTCACCACTGGTGAAATCATACATTTGATGAAGCTCAGATACTTGCACCCGTACGTTTTTAATACGCACATACATACATACGTTTTCAATGGACCGTTAATCCTTCATGACGGTCGCGGGATCAGGATGTTCAGGTGGACCCTCCATCCTTCTCGATCCCCTGCCATTGACTCCAACTTATCAGGAAGATGGCCCCAGTAGACACGTCTGACTTGATTCAACCATCTATTTCTAGGCCTAGCGGGGAGTCGCCTACCTGATGGCACGCCTTGGAAACCAGACTGAGTGCATACGCACTACGTGACCAAACCATCGAAGCATAGATCGTTCGAAGAAGTAGCTGCTCAACATTAAGGGCCTCGCGTACTCTGGTGTTGCGCACTCGATCCCTACGAGTTATTCTAGCAGCACCGCGAAGGAATCTCATTTCGGCCGCTTGTATCCGCGATCTTATTCTTTCGGTCACTACCCAAATTTCATGACCATAGGTAAAAGTTGGAACATACACCGAGTTAAAAACCGATAACTTAGCTTGAACACTAAGTTCGGCCTTCCTTATAACAGATTGACCAAAAACAAAAAAAAAAATATTTGGCGCAACAGCTCTTTAAGTGCCAGGGCCTAGCCTCTCGCAACCACTTATGTTGTGTGCGTTATATTTTTCACTCGAATGGAAGGTACCTACAGTTTAGCGCCGTATCCGAACGGCGATTTGACAAGCTTTTTAGTGACACCAATACTCTCGGATGTTTGTCAGACGCTCGCGAGAGGTGGGACCGTGAAAAAACTTTTTGGTGTTTTCTGGGATTCGAACTTGGAATCTCATGCGTAGACAACATATTGACCAAGCTCCCTCAAAATTGATCCAGTCTGATCAATTCTATACGATAACTCGGCATTGGTCTTCCCATTAATCGTGAATAAGACCCCGAGTTTATCCACCTGCTTCAGTGGGACTCCACTAACATGCAGATTGCACTGAATGGGTATTTTAGAAACGACCATTACTTCCGATTTGTTCACATTGATCTTGATTCCAGCAATACAATAAGCGGCTACAAATCTTTCGAGTGCGCGCTGAAATTCGGTTTGAGAGGACCCAAGGATGGCCAAATCACCCACAAAGAGCAAATGACTAATCCTTAAGTCTCTCACTTTGAAACATTTTCCGCCACAACTGCGCTGCAACATCCAGTCCATATATACAATGAATAGGAGAGGTGACAAAACGCACCCTTGGCGGAGTCCAACGCCCACAGTGAAAGGTATTGATTTAACACCCTTTATCCGAACACAGCTTCTACTGTTTGTACATAAGGACTGAATCGCTCTTAACAAAGAACCATCAATCCCGTTCTCCTGCAGAAAACTCCAGATCTTGCCTCGAGTAACCCTATCATATGCCTTTTCCAAATCCACAAAACAAGTGTAGACAGGTTTAGCCTACACCCAGACCCTTTTAAGAACCATTCTGAGAGTGAACAACTGGTCGGTTGTGCTTCTACCGGGACGAAAACTGCACTGCTTCTCCCCCAAACTATCCTCAACCACAGCTTTGGATGGGTTTCTAACACATTAGCGAAGACTTTTCCAGCGAGACTTAAAAGAGATATACCCCTGTAGTTGGTGCAATCTCGTTTGTCCCTTTTTTTAAGAAGAGGAACTATCACCCCCGTTTGCCAATCACCAGATGTTTCACCGCATTCCCAAGCCACTTTAATGACACACAAGAGCCATTGTATTCCCTTCTTACTTAAAGCCTTGAGCATTTCTGATCGGATTTCATCCACATCAGCAGATTTGCCAACTTTTAGCGATGTGATCGCCAAAGTTACTTCCTATACCGTAGGACTACTTTCCGCCCTACTCTCGAGCACAGGTCTGTCATCTTCAGTACCCTGTTCGGGACTGAACAATTCTGAAAAGTGCTCGCTTCATCTGCGTAAGATGTCTTACATTTTTAATAACCAGCTTATCCCTTATGAGAGTTGCGAGAGAAGGATGCTCAGGTAGACTCGCCATCCTTTTCGATTCTCCACTATCGACTCATCACGGAGACTCCCCAGTTGGGTTCAAGAAAGATGTTGAACTTGGCCCAAACACTTATTTCTGGTTATACAAAGAGGTCCTGATGGCTGTAACCACAATACATCTTGGGAGCCGGCTTAAGAATATGTGGACAATCGAAATATAGATCATTCCGTTCTTAGAAGTAGCTAATCAACATCGAGTGTTTGGCTTACTCTAGTGTTGTGTACTCGATCACTGCGAGTTATCCCAGCAACAACATGAAGCAATCTTCTTTCGGAAAGTTGTATCCGTGATCTTAATCTTTTGTTCACTATCCAAATTTCATGACCATAGGTGAGAATTGCAGCATATGCCAAATCGAAGATTAATTCTCTTGATGGGTGTATGATACATATTAATTCAAAAAAGTTTGAAAAAAAGAAACGTACAGTTTGTTTATTCATAAGGAGGTTATCCGAAAACGATAAGAAATCTTCTGTCTTAATTCGTTATTTTCCGCTTTTTTAAAGTTGAAGCTATGGGGTATGTATTTATTTACCCTACAATATCTTTGCAGAGTATCTACATACATACGTGTACATTAAGCTTAACTATAAGCCCTAGGAAAACGAAAAGTACAATCTTGCCTTTTAATCTGTTCAATTTCTCACCTCGTTGAGTATCTAAATGCACTTTATTCGTATGACTTGAAACATCAAACATCACGTACCTACGTTGCTAAAAGACAGAATTATTACCGCACATGGCTATTGACAGATACCTGGAGATGGATCAATGAGCTTACAGCAATAAAGGCTTGAATTGTAGCGGCCTCTGCAGTAGAGAGCACCGAGCTAGAAGCCCTATATCGCGAGAAAAACAAGGAAGTGCAGCGTAGTGTAAGTCTTGATAAACGTGGGTTCATCGACTCACTTGCCTCAAGGGCTGAAGAAGCAGCAAGCAGATGTGACACTTTCTTATTCAGCGCTACAGTTCAAGGTGAACCTGGGCCGCAATCAACAAGTCTCTCCATTTAGCTTCGGTCCCCTTGAACTTGTGCGCGAAACCTATGGCGAGGAGGCCCTCTACAGTGTCGTCCCTCTAGGTTAGATTCAAAATCTCTGCGAGCCAGAGCATTGGTGTCCGTCCGATCTTCATGCCCTAGCCATTTCGAACGTCCAAAACGCAGTTTTTTAACTAGATCGATGTCGCTGTGCATGTCGTATAGTTCGTCATTGAATCCCGTCAACGCAAACTGGACCGAATATCTTAGGAAGAACTTTTCCCTCGAAGCGACAAGGATATCTTCATCCGCTTTCAATAAAATCCATGTTTCAGAGCCCTAAAGCAGGATTGGGATGATCAGAGTCTTATATGGAGTCTCTATAAATGTTCGAGATAGGGCGTTACTATTGAATTGGCTTAATAGCCCGAAAAGCAACGATTGACAAGAGCTTTTCTTCGCTTGATTTCTGCGCTGGTATCATTGCCAGAATTAATAGCAGATCTACGGCAGACAAAGTGGCATGCATTTGTTTTGCCCTCGTTTGCCGCTAAATTCGTTTTGGTAGCTTCTACTTTAATTTTTCCAATAATATCAATATCGTCGATGTATATGAGCAGTTGCACCGACTTTTGATAGATTGTTCCTCTGGTGTTGGCTTGGTGGTCAGACGGTAGTCACTCTCCACCTCCACGCTGGTGACTGCCGGGTGCCCAGTACCTTGACCCGAGATTGGATAACCAACCCACTTGGAAGATCTGGGGACATTTCACTACAATTTGAAATTGAGTTAAACATATGAGAAAAAAGTTTAAATCTTAAGCAACAAGGAGCATGGTACGTTAGGGTTAAGTCATGAGGAAATAGAGCGTTAAAAAACATGAATTTGGTCTCGCTACTAATGACTAGTCTATGTAACCCAAACCAATGACACAGAATTTCTAAATCATGATTTACATCCACAATAGCATCAAAATAGTCCTTATTGGAGTAAGAAATAGCAGTGTCGTCCGCAAAAGCTGTTAACTGGTCTTCAAAGGGCTGAATAAATAAGGAATTTACAAAAATTAAAAATAAAATGGAACCCAGAACGGAGCCTTGAGGAATACCAATTTTAAGGTAACTTTCAGAACTAAGAAAATTTATAATTCTAGTTTTTTGCTCACGGTTTAATAAGTAGGAGCAAAACCAATGACACACAAAGTCGCTTAAACCCGCTCTTAAAGTTTATCCAACAACAGCTGATGGTCAACCATATCAAAAGCTTTAGTTATATCTATGAACAAAGCTGCTGGGATTTACGATTCGTTTAAGGATTCATAAATTTCACTGCAAAATTTCAATAGCGCAGCTTCTGTCGACATCCATTTTCTAAAACCAAACTGTAAGTTACTAAAATATTCATTCCTATTTAAAAAGGAAATGATTCTGCTTTTCATACCCTTCTCAAAAACTTTGGAAAATGCAGATAATAATGAAATTGGTCTGTAATTGCTTAGATTCATAGCATCTCCCCTTTTATGCAATGGTATTATTATTGCAGTTTTCTGCGCGTCAGGGAACATACCTGTTCTGACACTGAGGTTAAAAATATAGCATAAAACATCAGCTATCAAGAAAGAAATATTTTTAAGTGTATTACTCGAAATAAGGTCATAGGAACATAAATTGGTAGCTTTAAGGGAAAAAATCAACTTTCGAATTTCATGCGCAGAAAAGTCGTAAAAGAAAAGAGAAAAACCTGGATAAAAACAGCCTTTCTGTATGACATTATGAATATTTAAATTTATAATTTGTGTTGGCAAGAGGTTTGGAATGCCTTAAGCGTGTGAAAGAATAGACAGAGGGCTTCCTTAAAGAGCTTCCAATCCTTGAAGATTCTCTGTCTGAGATACGTCTGCCTTCCGTCCTCTGCAGTCCCGGGTATGTTGCTTCCAGTTGTAAGGACCAAGTTTTCTGGCATCCGTGACAGCTTAGTCTTTACACTGGAGGTTCAGTTACCTCGCATATGGGAGCTTATATCCGTCGAAATATTTTTTGCTCAAAGATACCCAATATTTTCCCTGCTTTCTTACTTATCATCCAGTACTCGGTGCCATAAAGCAAGACTGGTGAGATGAGCATTTCACAGAGCATTGGGAGTCAGGAGTTTTGTACCCGGTTGTTTTGCCAAACTGAAGGAGCAGCAGTTTGCTTAGGTTATTCTTCGTCGGATCTCCACGAAGATGTCTTTTGTGGGGTTTATGTTTGCTCCATGGTAGGTAAATTCCTTAACTACATCGAAGTTGTAGTGATCAACAGTGACGTTCTGTCCAAGGTTTTGAGCAGATTATTTTTTTGTTTATTGACAACATGTACTTAGTCTTGTCCTCATTTACTTCAGGACCTACTTGTTTCGCCTGCTCTTCAATTGCCGTAAATGCCTCTACAATGGCTTGCCGGGATCTTTCGATAATGTTAATATCGTCCGCGTATCACATCACATCACATTGGGGACCTGCATTGCGATTGATCGGGAAACTACTGACTGCCCAAAACTTGGCTTGGGCCAGTAGCGCAACAATCAAGTTCGTGATGAAGTGCTTACTTTACCTCCTAGTGGTGGTCCCCGGGCAACTATACGTATAAACCCTTATACGTATAGGCCAAAATTGTAAGTGCGGGTTGTCTAGGGCCTTGATTCTAGGCTAGGTAACGTGGGCCAGCAACCTGCGTTACTGAAACCAGCTCGCTACTGAAACCGACACTATGCCTCGGATAAGGACTGATCACATGTTGACGACTTTTGGCTATTGTACCCGGACAAAGATAGGTTTCTGGAATGTAAAGACGCTCCTCGACTCGGGAAGAGAAGGTCCTTACAATGCCAGATTCCTCCAATTGGCAAACGAATTCATGCGATATAAACTGGACATTTTGGGGGTAAGTGAAGTAAGATGGTTAGAAGCGGGCGAGTACCAGTCTCCAACGCGTAACACTGTACTACTCTATTCTGGAAGACCACCCGGAAGTCCGCGAGAATATGGAGTCGGACTACTGCTAACAACAACAGCACGCAAGGGCCTGATTTCCTGGCAGCCTCATGGTGATAGGATTTTGACGGCCAGATTCCGGACTAGAGTACGACGTGTCACCATCATACAGTGTTACGCCCCAACGAATAGTTCGTCTGAGGACGAAAAGGAGAGCTTCTACAATCTCTTAAGCGCCGTCTTCAACACAACACCAAATGGAGACATTGTCATAGTGATGGGGGATTTGAATGCCAAGGTAGGCAACGACAACGAAGGGCTCAAGCATGTAATCGGGAAACATGGTCTAGGCAACCGCAATGACAACGGCGAAAGGTTTGTGGATTTCTGCAATGCCAACCGCCTTGTGATAGGTGGCACCATGTTTGAGCACAAGACCTGACACAAAGTCAGCTGGGTTTCCAACGACAGGCAAGCAACCTCCAACCAAATTGACCATTTTGCTATCAGCCGCCGCTTTAGAAGTAGTCTCCTGGACGTCCGAAACAGACGAGGGGCAGATGTGGGGATAGTACGTGATCACCATCTTATGATAGCTACTCTCCAACTACGCACTGCTGCAGTTCGAAGATCCCACGACAACACAAGAATGCCCAGGTTCAACATCGATAGACTTAGTGATCCCTCAGTGCGCCAACAATTAAGGGAGCACTTTTCGCAAGGTGTGGAAGCAATCAGCAGCTTAATGCCCGCAACCATCCAAGACCATTGGTGTGCTGTGAAAAATGTTTTTACATCTGATGCTGAAAGAATTGTCGGTCGATCGCAGGGAAGACATAGGGCGTGGCTTTCCGAGGATACCTGGAGACGGATTGACGAACGAAAACAGCTTAAAGTCCGCGTTGCAGCTACCCCAGCAACAGGGAGAAGCGAGCTAGAGTCCCTATATCGCATGAAGATGAGAGAAGTTCAGCGTAGCGTACGACGTGACAAGCGCAACTACATCAACGCGCTGGCTACAGAAGCAGAAGAAGCTGCACGGAGGTGCGACAGCAGGACTGTCTACAGAATCACGAAAGAGCTGACAGGTGGTCGCAGCTCCAGCCAATACCCAGTAAAAAGCCTAGACGGCTCCTTGCTCATTTCGGATGAGGACCAGCTCAAGAGATGGAAAGAGCATTTTGCTACGGTTTTGAACCGTGTATTCGCTAGCGATATGCTCCCAAATCAGACTGAGATGCCCGAGGTGAGAAGTTCCCGAATACGGAACGTCGACCGATGGTGGAACCGAACTGGATATAGCCAACAGGATCGCCAAAGCAAAGTCCGCGTTCGGGATGTTGTCCAAAATATGGCGAAGCAATGCAATCAGTTTGAGCACCAAAATAAGACTGTTCCGCTCCAACGTTGAATCCGTGCTGCTATATGGTTGTAGCACGTGGAGAGTGACCACTACTATCACCAGAAAGCTGCAAACGTCCGTTAATAGGTGTCTGCGCAATATCTTACGGATTTTATGGCCCAATCGTATCTCTAACGAACACCTTTACGAGAGAACGGGTCAGGAACCAATAGGCACAACTATCCAACGGCGGAAGTGGCAGTGGATTGGTCACACGTTCCGAAAGGGTGACAGCTCCATAGCGAACCATGCTATGCAATGGAGCCCTCTAACTCAGGATGGCAGAAGACCTGGCGGTCCGCGGAAAACATGGCGCAGAACAGTCGAGAAGGAGGCACGGCAGTTAGGGAAAAGTTGGGGAGAACTCAGACACATTGCCAGAAACCGTACACGATGGCGCGTAGGCGTAGTAGAGGCCCTAGGACCCACAAGGGGATAAAGGACATAAGTGAGTGCGTATCACATCAGTTGGATGGATTTGTGAACGATAGTGCCGTGATCACACCTGCCCTGCCCACTGTCTGTTCCAGAACAATGTTGAAGAAGTCAATTGACAGCGCATCTCCTTGCCGGAATCCGGTGCATATTTAGAAAAATTCGAAAGAGCTGTTTCCAAGTTGCACAGAGCATCGCGTGTTATCCAGCGTTAGGCGACACATCTGAATAAGTTTTGACCTTATGCTGAATTGGGCTATCGCTTAGTAGAGTTCAAGATGATAAATGCTGTCATAAGTGGCTTTAAAGATGATGAAAACGTGGTGGGTTTCGACTGATATTCGTTGGTCTTTTCGAGGATTTGCTTTAGTGTAAAAATTTGGTCTATTGTAGATCTACTGGAGGGGAGCCACACTGATTGTTGCAGGAAGGTTTTAGACGTTCACACAATATGTTGGATAGGATCTTATATACGACATTTAGCAGGGATATGCCTTGATAGTTCTTACAAGACATAGGATCGCCTTTTTTAAAGATGAGGCATATAGAGCTGATACTCCAGTCGTCGGGCGTGCTTTCCTCCAACCATACTTGGCTGATGACTTGGTACATGCGCCCTACCAAGACATAACCTTCGTATTTAAATTCAGAGAAACTGAGAGCCAGCGGCTTTGACATTTTTCAGTTTTCTAATAGCTGTGCTAACTTCTTCAATACTGGGTATTGGTATTGGTTCGTCATTAATTGGAGGCTGGTTCCCTTCCTACCCTGTTTTTTTTTAGGTTGCGCCAAGGATGTGTAATCTTCATAGATACTAAAAGCCTGAGTGCTGCTAGCAGGCACGATTCGCAAACCTGAGTAATCGATTCCAGGAATACGCCTACGTACTAAACACACACCCTACACACCCTACACACCTCAACCACTCTCCCCGCGCTACTGCCGTTACGTATTTCTTCGCGGGGCTGGTTAGCAATTATGCTCTAGTCTCCGAGGCCGCCTCTTGGGCTCTTCTTAGGGCTTCTACTCTTGGCAGCGCATTCTGCACACATACTATGAATGAGAAGATCTCCATCCACTCGCTCTCTGATCGTTTCATGTGACTTACAAGATTTTCTGGACTTGGCAGGTTTGCTCTATCTTCTTACCCAGTCACTCTTTCTGTTTGCTGCCCGTTAAGCTACTGCTGGAAGTGTTGCTGAAACACTCCAACAATTCCCTGCGTTTCGGTGGCTAGGTTGCTTTCGCTATTAGGAAGAGCCTGTATTCCGGGTTTGAAGACAGCTCTCAGATGCTTGGCTTTTCGATAGAAATTCCGGAGGTCATTGCGCTCACGAGACTCTTCGATATCCTGGAGCTGAGAAGTTGCATGGTCTCTTTTCTTTTTACGCAGAATTTTCTTCTCTTCCTTTCTTTTGATCCAATTCTCCCATCTCGCTGCTGTTGTCTTGCGCTGCAGCGCTTTATTATGTGCATCTTCTGTCACCTTTGCCTTTGAACGTACTCATCATCATACCAAGGGCTCCTTTTTGATCGTGGCTGGTAGCCAAGGGTGGTCATGGCCACCTTCTCGGAGATTTTTCGGTATTCGGTCCACTGGTTGTTTGCGTTTGTTGTTGGTGACTGCATGGCAGAAAGTTTCTCGGACAAGTGCAGTTTGTACGCTCTGGCTCCTTCTGGTGTGCTAAGGCGTCCAACGATAATCTTCTTCTTCTGGACGGCTTGTACCTTTTTCTGGTTGGACAGTTTGGCTCTGAATTTAGCTGCAACAAGAAAGTGATCAGAGTCGACGTTGGGCTCTCGGAAAGTGCGCACAACCAAAATGTTGGACGCGTGCCTTGCGTCGATTAGCACGTGGTTGATATGGTTACGTATTCAACCATCGAAAAAAAGCCAGGTTGCTGTGTGGTTTCTTAGTCTAGGAAACCTAGTGCTACTTATCACCGTATTACGAGCTGCTGCAAATTCAATTATACGGAAACAGTTGTCTGTTATCATGTCGTGGAGGCTATGTTTACCAACTAGTCCGCCAAAGTTGGTTTCCTTACCGATTTTCGCATTGAAGTCCCCGAATACAATTTTTACGTCATACTCCGGACAGACTCCGTGGGTCGAGGTCCAGGAGGTCATAGAATACCTCCTTGGCAGGGTCTTCCGCATCTTCGATACGCGTGTGTGCACATATCAGGCTGATATTGTAGAATATTGCTCTGATGCGGATTAAAGCCAGGCCATCATTTATAGGCTTGAAATCGATAACCATTGGTTGAAGTCGATAACCATTGGTTGAAGTCGATAACCATTGGTTGAAGTCAATTGCCCACATATATTTCGTGAGAGATAAATAAACGCTTACTAACAACAGGATTTGAACTATGAACCATTAGCGTGGTAATCAATGACGTTACCCCTTCTAATGCAAAACCAAAGCGAAATCCAGCCAAAGGAAATCTCATTAAATAGTCAATATTTTTAGATCCATCTAGCCTCCGGCACCACCTTTAATCTCGCCCCGTAAAGACAAAATCAAATCAAATATAATTTAATAACTTCTCTTTCACAAGGAAGCAGGAGATATTCGTACTCAAATAAAAGCTTCCGTTCCTTAAATATTTTCCCGCGTTCCCCCCAGAGCAGAAATATGTTACTCGATTCAACAATTATGTTCTTCCCCATAAAATGATTGCTATCCTTCCACTTCTCTACATGCTGACAACCAAAAATTTATGAGTACTTTATACAGACTTTTTAATTACATTCCACTTGCCCATACTCTAATATTTTTACACTGATCCAAGCCCCAACACACGACCTACATTGCCGCAGCTATTTTTATGGGAACTCCCTCAGGATTCAGTGAACTTGCACCCCACAATTTAAATCAACCCTAATTTCAATATTTGACAGTCGTTGTTGTGGTGCTTCTGTTTTTTGGCGCCGCGAATTAAAAGTGACTTTCCCCACAAAGCATGTAAAAAGCATTTCCATATGACGTCAATGCCTTACACTGTGTATAGCAGTGTATAGCACTGCTTTAGAGAGCAATTTTCATCTGGAATTTTTTTTTATTGCATTTTGGAAGTTTCCATCCACTAATCCATGGGGCTTTCGGCAAGATTTGCCCGCCAAATCAATCGACTTTTCCCTTGGCGCCAAATCTATTTATTATTAGTTTATTTCTTTATTTTACGCTGCTCCTAACCGATGTGAACCGTCAGAATGTCCGAATATCCGAACGTCAGAACGTCCGTACGTCCAAATGTATCTGTGTTTTTGCAAAAGTACATTAGCCCTATTCGATGTTTGTTGTGATGCGGTGTTCTTGGTGATTCCTTGGGGAACAATTTAGTAATTTTTTTTTCTTTTTTTTTTGGGAACACAAGGTCCATGAACACGATAAATATTTATATTTGTTTTTTTTTGCATTGAGGTGAAAACACGGTTTCGGTCGAACGCTCGATTGGAAAATTCCCACACCCACATGGTCCACAAGATTGGTGAAACAAAAGCAATCGCCAGATGTCCGCATGTCAATCAGTGGATGTTTTTGTATTGTTCTTGAGGTGTCAGATGTACGTCATACAGATGACGGTTTAAATGTTACGTATACGCCCTCAATGTTGGCCGAGCAGTTATAAATTTAATTTAAAATAATAATGGAACTCATAATTCTTAAGTGGAAAACTTATTTAAGGGACCCAATCAATTGTTTAAATTGTTTACGAGTAATATTTCATTTCACTTTGGGAAAATATATTGGCGAGCGTGGAGAGACAGGCATTTTCGTTGTAATAATTAGAGAAAACCTATCTGTTAGGTGGCGTAGAGCATATGTGGTACTTTTGTTAGTCTTTTGTTGGAGTTGACAACAATTAATGGGACTGCGAAGCAGGTTCTCTTTTTAAAACACTTTCTGTGTAACATGAGTTTGAACTTAAGAACGTGCTAAGGAAAACCATTTTAAGTGTCTGTAAATGGCTATTATTAATTACTTGAAGGCATTCGGATGGCATACGTGTGGGCATCATTTAGTAAATGGGTGGTTTGTGACCGTTGTTTTTAGGTATGTAGTTCTCTTGACAACACTTTTTTTTATTTCTTTTTTTCGTTTCCAATGAACGACTTATAAAGGTTTCGGTATATAATAGATGAAAATTCAGGTCACAAACATGCAGTCTTTTTTTTTTTTAGATTTTACTGTTTGTATAATTCACAAAAAATTAATTTGCATATCAATAGTTAGAAAGATTCATAAGCTATATAAGTCCTGTATCTTATTGGATCCCAGAGTTTCCAACCTTTGCTTCCATATAGAATGTCCACTACCCCTTCTAGCTCTAATACGCGTGC
The DNA here is from genome assembly GCA_945910035.1 of Brachypalpus laphriformis. NCBI lineage: Eukaryota > Metazoa > Arthropoda > Insecta > Diptera > Syrphidae > Brachypalpus > Brachypalpus laphriformis. The sequence goes on from OX246754.1 coordinate 290,364,621, forward strand.
TCCAAGGAACTGTTGACGAAAATCCTTAAGGATAGGACACATTGAAATAAAACGGAATACATCCTCTCGTTCTTTTAAGTTGCAAAGCTCCAGGCATTGAGGGATATAATTAAATTTCACTAACTTTTCACTTACTTACTTAGGTGGCACTACAGTTCGGGGTGAACCTGGGTCTCAACCAACAAGCCGAGGAGGCCCTCTATTGCTTCATCTCTCCGAGTAATATTTGAAGACTCTGCAGGCCGGAGCGTTCATGTCCATTCACTCTACATATGTTGGCCATCTCAGACGTCCAATACGCAGTTTTTTGACTAGGTCGATGTCACTCTACAGCTCGTATAGTTCGTCATTGAATCTTCTCCTGTAAAACCCTTCAACGCAAACGGGACCGAATATCTCACGAAGAATTTTTCTCTCGAAACGACCAAGGATATCTTTATCCGCTTTCAATAAAGTCCATGTTTTAGCACCGTAAGGCAGGACTGAGTTAACTTCTTTGACTGGAGTCAGGATCGTGTCTGACAATGTGATAGGTTTCAGTCACTACAGTTTGCATATTCTGGTGAAAAGTATTGTACTATTGTTGTTTTAGTCGGGTTTTCTGTCAAAGTGAATGTCAAATAGTGCAAGCTCCTGCGTTACAGATAAACTTAACAAGAAAAATCCGATTTAAAATTATAGTCGGGCTTATGCGATATTTTGTACACAAGCTGATGTGTTTGTTTACTTATTACTGATATCCTTAACCCCTCGGGGGGCATAGGGCGTCAACCACGCCTGCGCGCCATCGTGTTCAGAGTTCTGCAACGCGTTTGAGCTGCTCCAACTTATTCCTAAAGAGCTCGATTCCACCTCAACTGTTCTGCACCACGTTTGCCTAGGGCGTCCCGCTATTCTGCCTGCCTGGGTGAGCGGATTCCACTGCATAGCGTATTTCGCATTGGAGTTGTCTTCGCGCCGTAGGGTGTGTCCAATCCATTGCCACTTTCTTCTTCGTATAGTAATGCTTATAGGTTCTTGGCCCGTTCGCAGATAAAGTTGTTCGTTGGAGATGCGGTTCGGCCAAAAAATCCTCAAGATGATTTTTAAGCATTTGTTTACGAAAACGTGCAGCTTGCGTGTGTTAATGATGTCCACCTTCCAGGTACGGCACTCATAAAGCAGCACTGATTCTACGTTGGAGCGGAACAGTCGTAGCTTGGTTCTTAAGCTAAAAACATTGCTTCTCCAGATTTTGGACAGCATTCCGAACGCAGCTTTAGCCTTCCCGATTCTGCTGCACACATCCAGTTCAGTGCCACCGCGATTAGCCGAGACCACATTTCCTAAATAAAGAAAGTTATCAACTTTCTCGACTGTCCGGCAATATTAAGTTGATATTAGAAGTACTCAGGGCTTTTGTTTTGGCTGTGTTTATTTTTAGCCCCACTTTGTTTGCCTCAGCTTCTAGATTTTGGGCCATCAAATGAAGATCCATTATCCGATGTGAAAGTAGACAAACATCGTCAGCGTAATCTAGGTGTTTAAGGTAAGATGTCATCGTCCAACGAATTTCATAATTAGCTTCCGTCAATGCTGCACGGAGTACATCGCTGATAACCACCAAGAACAATAGTGGTGACAGTATGCACCCTTGACGTACTCCACTTTGGACCTCCTCCCAGACCTTACCATTGTGCACGACGTGACACTTGCCGCCCTCGTATGTAGCCTTGATAATAGCTATAAGTTTTTCTGGAATGCCTCTCCTGCGCAAGGCCAACCAGATGGCATCTCGACTCAAGCTGTCGAAAGCCTTCTCGAAGTCGATAAACAGTAAATGTAGCGGAGACCTATACTCAACGCATTATTCGATTATGATCCGTAAGGTGTTTATGTGCTCGATGCAGGAGGATCCAGCGCGAAAGCCTGCCTGTTCGACATCGAGAATTGAATTTAAATGTTCTTTAATTCGTTCTAGAATTATTCTAGCTATTATTTTGGCTACAGCTGGAAGAACACATATACCTCTCCAGTTACCGCACTCCATCAAGTTACCCTTCTGTGGAAGCTTAATGATCATCCCTATTTTCCACTCCTGTGGAAATTGTTCACTATCCCAAGCTCTCCGTATTAGGGGATGCAGCAAATCTGCCGATGAATTTGGCGCCGCTTGAAATAGCTCGGCGGGGATGCCATCAATACCCACCGCTTTGTTCTTCTTGAGGGACTTGATTGCTGTTATTATTTCAGCTTTACTGGGAGGTACGGTGCGAATTCGGGAATTTGTTGCTTCGAACTGCTCATTCGAATTCAAAATCATACCGCCGTCGTCTAAGTGATTTAGCACTGCAGCAAAATGTTCTCTCCATCTAGTGAGCTGATCCTCATCCGAAATCAGAAGGTTACCGTCTAAACTCTTCACTGGATGTTGTTTCGACTTTCGACCACCAATGAGCTCCTTAGTGATGTTGTAAACAGTCCTACTGTCGCACCTACTCGCTGCTTCTTCAGACCTTGAGGCCAGTGAGTTGACATATTGACGTTTGTCACGTCTCACACTACGCTGCACTTCTTTCTTCTTCGCACGGTATTGGGCTTCAAGCTCGGTTCTCTCTACTTCTGAGGCCGCTGCAATCCGAGCCTTGATTGCTGTACGCTCATCGATCCGTCTCCAGGTGTCTGTAGAAAGCCATGTGCGGTGGTGTTTCTGCTTTTTACCGACATACGTGCGTGCCCCAGTCGCAAAAGCATTTTTCACAGCACTCCAGTGGTCATCAATGTTCTCTTCCAGTATGCTGCTGATTGCTTCTGCTTCTAAGGCAAGATGGTCCCTGAACTGTTGGCGCACTTGGGGAACCTTGAGCCTGTCGATATTAAACCTGGTGATGTTAAGTAGGTTTGAGCGGTTGCTGTTGACGGATGCAGTACGAAGGCGTAAATGAGCTACCATAAGATGGTGATCTCGTTCTAGCCCGACGTCAGCTCCACGTCTGTTTCGGACGTCCAGGAGACAATTTCTAAAGCGGCGACTGATGGCAATGCGGTCGATCTGGTTGGATGTTCGTTGCCTATCAGTAGAGACCCAACTGATTTTGTGGCAGGTGTTATGCTTAAACAGCGTACCTCCGATGATTAGGCGGTTGGCATTGCAGAAGTCCAGAAACCGCTCACGGTTATCATTACGGTATCCAAGGCCGTGAACTCCCATCACGTGCTTAAGCATGGTGATGTCGCTACCCACCTTGGCATTGAGATCTCCCATCACCATTACGATGTCCCCATTAAACGTTTGGTTGTAGACAGCGTCTAACTGGCTATAAAAATTGTGCTTTTCATCCTCAGTCACGTCTAGAGTCGGAGCATAATACTGTATGATGGTAATTTTTCTAACTCTATTCTGGAACCTAGCCGTCAATATCCGGTCATTATGAAGTTTCCAGGATATGAGGCTACTACGTGCTGCTGGAGTTAGCATGAGTCCTACGGCAGAACTCCGTGCACTTCCAGCTGGTTTACCGGAGTAGAGCATCACAGTGTTTTTTGTTGGGGAGATGTATTCCCCAGCATCGTACCATCTTATCTCGCTCAGCCCTAAGATGTCGATTTTATACCGTGCGAATTCGCGCTCCAATTGGAGGAATCTGGCATTATAAGGCCCTTCCTTGACTTCCTGATGTGTTTGTTTGCCATACATGATTTCCAAGTTGAGTTTATAGCATTTTTTGCGTCCTTAAATTTTCGCTTAATATGTAATATTTATGTTCTTTAACGACCTCCACCGATGTTCCCTCAAATCTCCATGCTTCCCGTTCAGGACGCCTACCTCTTCCGTTTCCAAAAACCATTACTTGTAATTTGGCTCAGTTGACAACAAGATTCCACATTTGGTAGTACTCCTCGAGTTTCGTCAACATCATTTGTAGTTTATTGGGTGTATCCGCTAGGAGAACGATACCATCCGCATACATCAAAGTTTTTATTTCAACATTATTAACAGCTACTCTTCCGTTCAAATAGTCTACAATGTCATCCAAAAATAAGACGAGTAACGGTGTACTCAAGGTACAACCCTGTCGTACTCCCATAGTTATCAAGAAACTCTCAGACATTTCTGTTCCGTTCCATACCGCGGCACTGCATCGATGATAGATTGCCTTAAGCGTTTTCGTCATTTTGGACGGTACTCCCATGCTTGATAATTTGTAGAAAAGCAGATCTCTATTTACACTCTATCTACTTTAAAGTCTTCAAAATATGCACAAGCTTTCTTTCCTTGTTCACGGTATATATCCGCAATCATACTAAGTGTAAATATTTGACCCACCGTTGAGTATCTTCTCCGAAAGCCAGCTTGAAATTCGCTCAATTTGTTATGCGTATTTATCCAGTCTGTAAGCCGGTTGAACAAAACAGATCCAAATATCTTTCTAATGGTATTTAAAAACGTTATACCCCTGTAAATTTCTGCCATACTTTTATCCCCCTTTTCAAAAATCGGAAATATTAAAGCAGTTTCAAAGCATGCAGATACGCTATCACTTTCATACATATCACTTACAAGATCGAGAAGGCAATTGGCAAATTCGTTGCTGCAGTGTTTGTAAAATTCATGGGGTATTAGGTCTACATGAGGGGCCTTCTTTTCCTTAAGACTTTTCAGAACTTTCTGGAGCTCCAGGAGCGTGATTGGTCTATCCATACTTTGATCCTTAATTTGCGGCTCACAGTACAGGAAGGGGAGTGCTGTCCTTTGTACGTTTAAGAGCGTTTGGAAATGTATTTTTAGGTCCGCTAGTGCTTCCCATAACTCTTTCGAATTTCTGCTAACTGCGATTACTTGCATTTTTCGCTCGTAAAATTGCTTTTTCTTTACCACACAGAGTATTTTAAAATCCTTATTCGCTACAGAATGCATTTGCCGAAGGAAATCAGTATTACAAGTATATTTTCGAAATATTTTCAAGAAGGCAAAGGTTCTCCGTCGAAGCTTTTCACACTCGTAATCGTACGATTATTCTATTCATTCTTGTTTTGCGTGACAGACTTCTTTCTTTTGCGATGATTTTAAGGCTACTGTTCGAATGATTTGTTATAGATCATCAACTGTGGGCATCCTTTCCGCGCTCTGCAACCTTTGAAGTTCTATGTTGAGGTTTTGCTGGTATTTTGCTTTATCGCTACTTTTCCATCGAAGTTTTGGCTCACTCCTTATTTCCGCTGAATCTTGAACCAGTTCCTTGGCATCAATACGTAGTTGACAGGAAATCAGCATGTGCTCAGAGAAGCTCTTTAGATGCACTTCGAAGTGCTCAATCTCGTAACTCCATGCTTCATTGATGAGGCAGTAATCTATAACCGTGTTTGAGTTTTCACGTATAAACCAATATTCACCTCTTTCGTCGCCTTTTGTTCTTTTATTCAAAACCATTAAGCTAAAATCATTTGCTAACTCCAATAAAATTCTCCCATTCCTGTTGATCGTTAGATCTTTCGATTTTCTTTCACAGTTTACATTTGGCTGATATTCGCTTTCTATGAACATCCCCTGCTCGCCAATTCTTCCATTTAGGTCATCAATAAGCATTAGCCTTGTATTTTCCAAGTTGAGCAGAGTTTTACATAAAATCTCAAAATCGTCTTCGCAGTGGCTGCTATTGATGTTCATTGGTAGTATACAGTGCTTGGTGAAATTTAAATTCAGCTCCAAAAAAAAGTTACGACTAATTTCTTCAAATTTCAGGTGCGCACTGAGTATTTTTTTGAAACCATACATACACCCACCGCTCGCTCTCCCGGATTTACTGCTTTTAACTGCGGACAGACCACTTTATTTCGTATTCTTGAAAAAGAGTATTGAATGTTTCATAATTTTCATTCGTTAAAAAAGTTTCTAATAGAAAAAATACATAGAATTGTTTAACGAAATTAAAAAAAATCAGAGTAAAGTAACTTATTTCTTAGCCCATGAACATTGTAACTTAACATTATTAGACATTTAAAACTACTACTATTTGACTGACATAAGGCAACACTTTAATCTTTAAATACACTCGTATTCGGCCTAGATGTCTGAGATGACCTTTTTGCTCTTACTGGCCTTTGCAGTTGCTGCGTTGGATACTCAGACGTCGCCATCGTCGGTATAGAGTTAGCTTGCAGCTTCCAAGCTTTCACATGACTTTATAGATAGAAGTTACATGAATGAAAAATATGGAACAGATGTAATATCAACCATTTTCACAGCACGAGGAGAATTAATGCCCCTGAATTTGGTCCCCAACCGACCTGATTTGCCGATACTGTGCGATCTCTGCAATCTGGAGGTACTAGAAAATGTGTTACACTTCGTAGGAGTTTGTCCAATACTGAAGGAGATAAGTAGACTGCACTTAGGAGAATAGTTGGTCTTCATGGTCACATGAAGAAGTACATAGCGTATTGACTGGCAGAGATTGGTTATCGCTATACAAATACATTAAAGCTACGTCTAGTTATCGTAGACAAATAGTAGATGAAGCCTTTTAATTATATAAAAGCCCATATTTTGAACATATTTATTATTGTTTCCTTTTAATTGTCACTCTGGCAGACGGCTTTTGCCATACTGTAAAAAGATTTGTTAACCTGTTTATGTTATATAAAAAAAAAAGGATAATAAAATCTAATTTAATCTAATCTAATCTAATCTAGTCGGGCTTATGTTCAGCCGGGTGGCAATACTTCTGAGTTACTTCTAGATCCCTTCGTATGATATCACACAGGGTTTCTTCGAACTTACCTCTAGCGATCGACACTAGTAGTAGTAGTAGTAGTAAATAGACTTTTTATTAACTTCATATAATTTTCACACAGAGTGTACTTACTTACTTAGGTGGCGCTACAGTTCGGGGTGAACCTGGGCCTCAACCAACAAGCCTCTCCATTTAGCTCGGTCTTTAGCTAATTGCCTCCAGTTGCGCACTCCAAGTTGCTCGAGGCCCCCTTGAACTTGTGCGCGCCACCTACGGCGATGATTCCCTCTACTGCGTCGTCCCTCTGGGTTAGATTCGAAGACTCTGCGGGCCGGAGTGCTGGTGTCCATTCGCTCTACATGTCCTAGCCATCTCAGACATCCAATAAGCAGTTTTTTGACTAGGTCAATGTCGCTGTACAGCTTGTATAGTTCGTGATTGAATCTTCTCCTCCAAAACCCATCAACGCAAACGGGACCGAAAATCTTACCAAGAATTTTTCTCTCGAAGCGACCAAGGATGTCTTTACCCTATTTCAATAAAGTCCATGGTTCAGCGCCATAAAGCAAAACTGGGATGATCAGGGTCTTATACAGAATCTCCTTAGTTGTTCGAGATAGGGCTTTACTGTTGAATTGCCTTATAAGCCCAAAAAAACCGCGATTGGCAAGAGTTATTCTTCGATTGATTTCTGCGCTGATCTTGTTCTCAGAATTTATAGCAGAGCCAAGGTAGACAAAGTGCCTTACTACCTCGAAGCTATAGCTGCCCACTGTGACGTTTTGTCCAATTCGTCGGTGTTGGCTTTCCCTTCTTGTTGAGAGCATATACTTGGTTTTGCCCTCGTTTATCGCCAAACCCATTTTGGCCGCTTCCGCCTCAATGCTTGCAAACTCACCGGTGACAGCCCGCTGAGGTCTTCCGATAATGTCTATATCGTCGGCGTATGCAAGCAGTTGTACAGACTTGTAATAGATTGTGCCTCCGGTGTTGGCTTGTGAGTTCTGCACAATCAGTACCATGTTAAAGAAGTCACATGACAGCGCGTCACCTTGTCTAAAACCTTTTTTGACATCAAAGGTCTCGGTGAGGTCATTACCGACCTTGATGGAGCAGCGAGCGTTCTCCATCGTCAGCCTGCACAGACGGACAAGTTTGGCAGGGATGTCAAAACTAGACATGGCTCTATAAAGCTCTTCTCTATAGATGCTGTCATAGGCGGCCTTGAAATCGATAAAGAGGTGGTGAGTATCGATTTGGAATTCTTGGGTTTTCTCCAGGATCTGCCGAAGTGTGAAGATTTGATCGATGGTGGACTTTCCTGGCCTGAAACCGCACTGATAGGGTCCAATCAGGCTGTTGATAAAAGGTTTCAGGCGTTCACACAATATCGCAGAAAAGATCTTGTATGCGATGTTGAGGAGACTGATGCCTCTATAATTGGCGCAGTTGAGGGGGTCTCCTTTCTTGTGGATCGGGCAAACGATGCTGAGATTCCATTCATCAGGCATACACTCGTCTGACCAAATATTAGAAATGAGTTGGTGTATGCACTCTACCAATTCATCCCCAGCTGCCTTGAAAAGTTCGGCCGGTAAGCCGTCAGGTCCAGCAGCCTTGTTGGATTTTAGCTTGGGTATTGCTATCCTCACTTCGTTTTGGTCAGGTGGACGGAAATTTTGACTATCATCGTCTATGTTGAATGGTTCATTCTGCCTGACAGCAGGATGTTGGTCTTCGTCGCCGTTATACAGTCTGCAGAAGTAGTTTTTCCATATTCTCAGCACCGACTGTGATTCTACTACGAGGTTTCCATTTTCATCTCTACAGGTTTCTGTACAGGTATTGCTTCTCTGACACGTTCTTTTTACCTTTTGGTAAAACTTCCGTACATTGTTCCTGGAGTATAAACTCTCGATATTCTCAAACGCGCGCTTCTCATGCTCTTTCTTCTTCTTTTGGAGAAGTCGATGTTCTTCCCGTCTTTTTTGCTCGTAGAGCTCACGAGCAGCTCTCGTCTTCCTTTGCAGCGCCGCTTTGTATGCCTCTTGTTTTGCTGCATGCACTCGCCGGCATTCTTCGTCAAACCAGGGGTTTCGCGGTGGTGGTCGAGCGAGACCCAGCACATCAGTCGCGGCGTTTCTGATGGCATGTTGGCAGCGTTGCCACTGGTCTTCGGTACTTGATGCTGGCAGCAAAGGGGTGATTGAGAGATTTCGGGATACGCGTTCAGCGAAGAGTCTGGCGGTCTCTTGCGATTGTAGCTTTTCGACGTTAAATTTTCTCACAGTAATTCTTCTTTGTTGCTCAGATTGGGATATCCGCATTCGTACCTTGGCTACAACAAGGTAATGATCCGAGTCTATGTTGGCCGCTCGGAAGGTCCGGACATCCAGAATACTGGAGGCATGCCTTGCGTCGATCGCAATATGATCAATTTGGTTGATCGTTACATGATCATTGGACCGCCATGTCTGCTTATGAATATCGAGATGAGGAAACCATGTGCTTGCTATGGTGACATTTCGCTCCAAAGCGAAATCAATTAGCCTTAGTCCGTTATCAGACGTGGTGTCGTGTAGGCTATGCTTACCGACTGCCCTACCAAAGACGTCCTCCTTTCCTATTTTGGCGTTAAAATCGCCCAATACGATTTTAACGTCGTATTTAGGACATTGCTCGTATGTTTTGTCGAGGAGCTCGTAGAAACACTCTTTGGTGGCAGGGTCCTTTTCGTCCGTGGGGGCATGAACACATATTAGGCTTATGTTAGCGAATTTAGCCTTGATCCGGATCGTCGTAATACGCTCGCTCACGTGTCGGAAGCTTAAGACTTCTTGCCTAAGTCTGCCGCGTATGACAAATCCGCATCCGAATAAGCGTTGCCTGTTGCCTCTGTAGCAATCACCGTAGTAGATGTCACAGTTTTTCATCCTCTTTTTGCCCGGCCGATCCCATCGCACTTCCTGGATGGCGGTAATATCTGCTTTATAGCAGTCTAGGGCCTCTGCTAGTTATTCGACTGCAGGTGGTCTGTAAAGGGACAGAACATTCCACGTACAGATCCGAAGGTCGTTGTCCTTATTTCGTTTGCTAGGGTCGTCATCAATTGTGTCGTCGTCGTTACCCCGACGGCACAACCCCCAGCCTGGACGGCCAGTTCCTTAATTATTCCCCTAGGACGAGGGGCCGGGTACACCGGTGCCAGTAGTCTACTACGGGAATATGAGCACTGCCATTGACCCATTAAGGGCTTCTCCGCCACCATCTCTATTCCAATGTCCTGACCAACATTGGAAATTCCTTACCAACCTGTGATCCGAATACGTCGAAGCAGCTCGCGCAAGGTGTTCACTAAGTTCAACCTAACTGGAACTATAGACGCCACCGTTGACTCCGTCTAGGGAATTCGTCCGCTGCCGCCTGGAACAGGAAGAAGCGCTCTAGTGAGAAAAGCACTCTTCCCCCCCTCTCTCATCTGCTGCCACCAAGAATCCGCCAAACGGGGTTGGTTACCCATTTCTTGGATTAAGGTACTAGGCACCCGGCTGTCACCGCGTGGAGGTTGAGAGTAGGAGTTGGTAGGCCTCAGCTGAGTGAAAACGCTTGTGTTTTCATATGATCGCATGCACTACCGTTTGACCAGCCATACACAGAGTGTATACATAGTCGTTTATGGTTTGGCTTAAGGCCGTCTACCAGATTGACAATATGGTTACTATTTCTGTTTAAAAATCGCCTTCCAAAATACGGGCTCTGTAGCGGATTGAAGCTTTAGCATAGTTGCATAAAACATCTCAACCATGCCCACCGTTCAGTACGTTGATCACCTCATCCAAGTCTAGTGAAGTTACTCCGAAGTATCTCGCGCGAAATTCTCCAAAAATGGGACATCTTCCGATGAAATGGTATACATCCACCCTCTCTTTAAGGTTGCACAGGTCACCTAAAATTGGAAGATCGGGTCGATGTGGAATAAAATGAAGACTTGTTAGTTCACCTCTAACTTTAAAGATTGTGTTTATCATATGCAGAGAGTACTATCAATACTATGTCATCAGCATAGGCTTGACAATTAATGCGAAGGTTAGTAAACTTATCAAGCAGTTCGTCTACAATAGAGTCCATATCAGGCATGATAGCAACACACCCTGTGGACATCCCCTTGCCGTGTTGACCTTGATTGTTCATTGTGAAGTACGAGTATGAGTTTTTGCTAATCTTGTGCTCAACAACTCCCAGATCCACTTGGATATTGCTCTTTTGGCTCCTATCTTTTCCAGGGCTCGGTTGATAGCTCCACGTGAGGTATTGCCAAATGCAACTTCTATGTCTTCTTCGTTTCAAGTGCACTCCGAATAATCTCCATCAGCTGATACATAGCAGTCTCCGCTGGTCTCTCCGCCCTATATGTATGTTGTCAGTGATGAAGACGTGAGGTATTTAATACTTCCTCTCTTAAGAAATTGTCAAAAGCCTTTCCCATCGTTTTCAGTAAAACTCAAGTTAAGCTAATTGACCTATAGGATTTCAGTTGTGTAGTTGTGTTGGGTTTTGTGTAACACCCATTCGATTCCGCCGCAGCAAGAACCCTCTCCACTCCAAGCAGCTAGGTAGAGTTCAAGCAATCATGCCTACGCTGCAGTACAACGGACACCCTGCCGCCTTTGCTGCGCGGACTTGTGTAAGGACTCCTGTGGCCTTGAGTCATGCTGATGGCTATAGAAAGTGAACATATGTTAGGCTAACAGATAGCACATTTCAAGTCTATTGATTCATCTAATCGAAATGCTGCTAGAAACATGACAAATAGTTCTTAGAACTCAAACAGCGTAAGGTCACATCCTGGTGCACATTTATTTTACGAATCTTCGATCTTCCATTTTATAGACCTTTAGTTAAAGGTGCAAACAGCCTCTTTCTATAAGAGGTTTCTGATATATTGAAACTTTACTGAGAATGTACAATAATATTATAAATTAAATTCTTTTATGAGATACTCTATAAGTTCTTCAACTGGTTCTAAAATCACTTCTTTGTATCCGGGAACCATGTCCATTACTCTAAGAAACATCTCCTCCCGATCGACATTTAAATAAAAGTCAAATTTCTCTGGTTCTTCTGCTCGAAACTTGCTCCCTAGCCCCTCAGGCATTTCCATAATTGGAGCACAGATCGCTTTCAAAATCAACACAGCCAACTCCAGTCGATGGCAGCTCTTGAGGAACTCCTCTCTCGAAAAGATCTCCCTTTGCAAACCCTTTTCACTCATAACTTCGACAAAAGTGTTGTAATAATAATCCAAACACTCATCAGAAATGAGATCCCTCTGCTTTTTCCTTGTGGCCATCGAAATCAAGTACAGTACATCAATCGCTGGTGGACTGTATCTCGTCAATTGGAAGTCGAATATCAAACAATCAATCGGAATATCGTTCTCATCGCACTTAAAGAATATATTTCTGGTCCAGGAATCACGATGACACAAGACATTACGATAAACCTCTGAAGGCTCTGTTAAACGACAAGCTGAGCATAGGACATCGTAAAGTTTGTCATTGATGAATTCCTCAACTGGGGTTCCGTGGTATTTTGGAATCATTTTTGCCAGGGGTACAATGCTCTGAAGAAAAAGTAATGTTAAGCGAATAATGTACTCGTATGCGATAAATATCTTGTTTTACCTTAATTCCTGTGACAAACCAAATATTGTTCATAGTTAGCTGAAGTTCAAACAAGGCATCCTTGAATTTTTCACCAATATTCACTCCGGTGTCAAGTTCATAGGCAATGCTCGCTGCGTGTAAGTGCGCCTGGGTTCGAATAACCACTTTGAAGAAGTCAATGGATACATCATCACCAGTGTTAATATGCCGTAAGGGTTGTGTGGAAAGGTCTTCGAGAACAATAAGATCTGGTCTGGTATAATAGCACTCGGGGTAAAGCTTCTTAGACGCTGCAAGAAAAATTATAAAACACCCAAGACAGTTATAAAAACCGCAAATAAAATATATAAAATCGTATTGTAGGTAGGAGAAGGACCAGGCAGCTGTGAGGCAAAGGTACTGCCATAGGATGTATATCTACTGAAAATATAAGGCAATTACTTCAGCGAGAGAACCCTTCATTATGAAACGGCAGAGGGGTCTAAGACGTACACAATCACGGGAGGAGTTCCCCAGGGATCAGTGCTAAGCCCAGTGGAATACAATGTACGATGGCATACTCAGAACACCAAGGCCGAGCGGAGTAGAAATCATCAGCTATGCTGATGAAATTGTAGTAATAATCGCAGCAAAAACGCTAAAACAAGTATCCAAAAACTTCAGCCAAACAATAAGAAACGTGAGGGAATGGCTACAGGCATTAGGTCTGGAACTGGCAGATCACAAGACAGAAACAGTGCTAATAAGTAGCAGAACACCTTACTATATAGTTCGGTGACCAAACTGTCGATTCGCGTCCACACATCAAGTACTTGGGAGTCCTGCTGAACCACAGGTTAAACTTCAAAGAGCACCTGATGTACGCAGGCGAGAGAGCCTCCAGAGTACTTAGTAGCGGCACTGTCAAGATTAATGTCAAACGACCCAGGCAGCCAAATAGAAATCTGCTAACAACAGTAAGTAAGTCGATCCTTATGTACGCGTCCCCTATTTGGGCACCAGCGACGTATCGGATAACGTATTATGCATGAGACGGTTGAACTCGGCCCTCAGAATCGCATCGCTAAGAGCATTCTGTGCCTTTTGAACGGTGTCCGCGGAGGCGATTAGCGTAATCTCCAAACTAATGGCAATAGATTTCGACATAAAAAAGCTCGCAGCAACCAACAAGGCTATACAAGCAGAATGGCAACACAGGTGGAACACCATACCCAAAGGAAGATGGACCCATATGCTGATCCTCAACGTAGAGGAATAGATCAGCAGGAAATACAGAGAAGTAAACTTCTACATGACACAATTTCTATTGGAATGCTTTCGGGAGTATCTCCACAAATACAAACACTTGGACGACCCATACTACCCGCACTGTGAAGGCAAAATCCAGAATGCGGAACATGTTTTGATGGAATGCCGGATGTATATGACGGCCAGAAACACATTGGTTGGACCACTTACCCACTGTTGCCCAGTACTAAACCATCCCAAGCGCCTGCCTGACAGTTGTTGCCCCAGGCGCCTGCCTGTGAGTTGCTTGTTTTTTGTTGTTTCTGTTAGGCGCAGCAACGCACGCCGTGTGCCCGCTAGTACTTAATAAAGTAGAAACTCACAAACAGACACATAATGACACATGAACGCACAAAAACTGGCGTATACATAGTGAATGTGCAAATTGAGCTGCATAAGCAGAAGAAGCAGCAATAGCTCATATGCAAGATAAATAGCTTGATATGCTAACCAGCCCCGCCAAGTCATTTACAACATAATTTGTTTGAAATAACTTCAGAGATGTGAGTGAATCAACGACTAATGATTCAGCATCCCTGGTTATGTTAAACGGAGTTAACATTTGTTCTTCCTCAATAAAACATTAGTCAATATCACTAATATTAAAGTCACCAAAAATACAAGGATACTGATCAATCGTTAATTCACTCACTAGACTAACAATATTTGGCTGGTCAAATGGTAGTGCATGCGTTCATATGAAAACACAAGCGTTTTCACTTAGCTGAGGCCTACCAACTCCTACTCTCAACCTCCACGCGGTGGCAGCCGGGTGCCTAGTACCTTAATTCAAGAAATGGGTAACCAACCCCGTTTGGATTCTTGGTGGCAGCAGATGAGAGAGGGGACGAAGAGTGCTTTCTCACTAAAGCACTTCTTCCTGTTCCAGGCGGCAGCGGACGAATTCGTTAGACGGGGTCAACGGTGCCGTCTATAGTTCTAGTTAGGTTGAACTTAGTGAATACCTTGCGAGAACTGCTTCGACGTATTCGGATCGCTGGTCAGTAAGGAATTTCCAATGTTGGTCAGGACCTTGGAATAGAGATGGTGGCGGAGGAGCCCTTAATGGGTCAATGGCAGTGCTCATATTCCCGTAGTAGACTACTGGCACCGGTGTACCCGGCCCCTCGTCCTAGGGGAATAATTAAGGAACTGGCCGTCCAGGCTGGGGGTTGTGCCGTCGGGGTAACTTCCCTACCACGTAAAAAATCTATGGTTCCGAAACAACCAAAAGCCTCGGATAAGGACGACTCAATTGATGACGACCCTAGCAAACGAAATAAGGACAACGACCTTCGGATCTGTACGTGGAATGTTCTATCCCTTTACAGACCACCTGCAGTCGAATAACTAGCAGAGGCCCTAGACTGCTATAAAGCAGATATTACCGCCATCCAGGAAGTGCGATGGGATCGGCCGGGCAAAAAGAGGATGAAAAACTGTGACATCTACTACGGTGATTGCTACAAAGGAAACAGGCAACGCTTATTCGGATGCGGATTTGTCATATGCGGCAGAAGACTTAAGCAAGAAGTCTTAAGCTTCTGACACATAAGTGAGCGTATTATGACTATCCGGATCAAGGCTAAATTCGCTAACAAAAGCCTAATATGTGTTCATGCCCCCACGGATGAAAAGAGTGTTTCTACGAGTCCCTCGATTTTAACGCCAAAATAGGAAAGGAGGACGTCTTTGGTAGGGCAGTCGGTAAGCAAAGCCTCCATGACACCACGTCTTATAACGGACTAAGGCTAATTGATTTCGTTATGGAGCGAAATGCCACCATAACAAGCACATGGTTTCCTCACCTCGATATTCATAAGCAGACATGGTGGTCCAATGAGCATGTAACGATCAACCAAATTGATCATATTGCGATCGACGCAAGGCATGCCTCCAGTATTCTGGATGTCCGGACCTTCCGAGCGACCAACATAGAGTCCCATCATTACCTTGCTGTAGCCAAGGTACGAATGCGGATATCCCAATCTGAGGCAACAAAGAAGAATCATTGTGAGAAAATTTAACGTCGAAACGAAACGATACGCCACCAGAAACGCCGCGACTGATGTGCTGGGTGTCGCTCGCCCACCACCGCGAAACCCCTGGTTTGACGAAGAATGCCGGCGAGTGCATGCATACAAAGCGGCGCTGCAAAGGAAGACGAGAGCTGCTCGTGAGCTCTACGAGCAAAAGAAACGGGAAGAACATCGGCTTCTCCAAAAGAAGAAAAAAGAGCATGAGAAGCGCGCGCTTGAGAATATCGAGAGTTTATACTCCAGGAACAATGTACGGAAGTTTTACCAAAAGGTGAAAAGAATGTGTCAGAAAAGGAATACCCGTACAGAAACCTCGTAGTAGAATAACAGTCGGTGCTGAGAATATAGCAAAACTACTTCTGCAGACTGTATAACGGCGACGAAGACCAACATTCTGCTGTCAGGCAGAATGAATCATTCAACATAGACGATGATAGTCAAAATTTCCGTCCACCTGACCAAAACGAAGTGAGGATAGCAATATCGAAGCTAAAATCCAACAAGGCTGCTGGACCTGACGGCTTGCCGGCCGAACTTTTCAAGGCAGCTGATGATGAATTGGTAGAGTGCATACATGAACTCATCTCTAAAATTTGGTCAGACGAGTGTATGCCTGATAAATGAAATCTCAGCATCGTTTGCCCGATCCACAAGAAAGGAGACCCCCTCAACTGCGCCAATTATAGAGGCATCAGTCTCCTCAACATCGCATGCAAGATTTTTTCTGCGACATTGTGTGTGAACGCCTGAAACCTTTTATCAACAGCCTGATTGGACCCTATCAGTGCGGTTTCAGGCCAGGAAAGTTCACCATCGATCAAATCTTTAAACTTCGACAGATCCTGGAGAAAACCCAAGAATTCCAAATCGATACTCACAACCTCTTTATCGATTTCAAGGCCGCCTACGACAGCATCTATAGAGAAGAGCTTTATAGAGTCTTGTCTAGTTTTGACATTCCTGCCAAACTTGCCCGTCTGTGCACGATGACGATGGAGAACGCTCGCTGCTCCATCAAGGTCGGTAATGACATCGCCGAGACCTTTGATATAAAAAAAGATTTTAGACAAAGTGACGCGCTGTCATGTGACTTCTCCAATATTGTACTTGAACAGATTGTGCGGAACTCACAAGGCAACACCGGAGGCACAATCTATCACAAGTCTGTACAACTGCTTGCATACGCCGACGATATAGACATTATCGGAAGAACTTAGCGGGCTGTCACCGGTGCGTTTGCAAGCATTGTTTACTTACCACTTTATTAAAAGAGGATGAAGATATCCTTGGTCGCTTCGAGAGAAAAATTCTTCGTAAGATTTTCGGTCACGTTTGCGTTGACGGGTTTTGGAGGAGAAGATTCAATCACGAACTATACGAGATGTACAGCGACATCGACCTAGTCAAAAACTGCGTTTTGGACGTCTGAGATTGCTAGGACATGTTGAGTGAATGGACACCAACGCTACGGCCCGCCGAGTCTTCGAATCTAAACCGGAGGGATAGCGCAGTAGTGGACCTCCTCGCCATAGGTGGCGCGCACAAGTTCAAGGGGACCTCGACCAACTTGGAGTGCGCAACTGGAGGCAATTAGCTAAAGATCGAGCTAAATGGAGAGGCTTGTTGGTTGAGGCCCAGGTTCATCCCGAACTGTAGCGCCACCTAAGTAAGTAAGTAACTAACAATATTTGATATGCGGTTCCACTGGGTGAAATCGTTAAAAATTTCGGAGTAGAACAGCAAGACATCATCATCTTCTTCTTTTTCTTCTTCTTTTTGCTATTTCGGCGAAGTTATGATCCGAAAATAAGGGATCATAACCTTCCCACTTCACCGCATTTCTACTGATCCGCCTGTGGGGTGGCGACTATTTGGCCTCAGAAACTATCGGCAGGCCTCCCGATTTTGGATCACTCAATTACTGAGATCAATGAAATTCCGATGTCGTCGTATTTGTGTGATCCAGGCGTTTATATGCCTGCCTCTCCTGCCTCGTGATGTCTTCGTCGTTTTTCTTAAATAATGTTGAAACTGACTTTACTTAGCAAGTCATTCAATTTTACAAGGCCAGTTTTATGAAGATTTAAACTGTATGATTTCTCAGTGTGAGGGGTATTATTAATACTAGTATCGCTTGTGGTCCTGTGCAGGGAAGGCAAAGGGATCCAATCTCATACAGCCATGAATGTGATCAAAATGCTTTTATTTAATTGGTTAAAGCGTTTTGTATGAGGAAATCATGTGTTCACTACATTTTAACTGACTTAGCGGTAACATACGCACTTGATTTATTTTTTTTATACATCTATTATGCAGTACCTGTCGAGTGATATAAGATTCATACCCCTGCCTTTATAATAAATACTAAAAATACGTACGATAAATTTCGTGTTCATGTATTAATATATAACAGATTGTTGTAGGACAATGTGAGAGATAGAGATTTGAAAAGATTATGTAGACTTTATCAATTCATATCAACTGTTCAGATTTTCGTCCCCAAAATTGAGTCAGTGAGAAGTGGTAAAGCTTATAACTATTATAGTTAGCAACTAATCAATGCTTACAATATTTCTGAATATCTCCAAGTAGATTTTGATACAATTTTGTTTCCTTTTTGAAGAAACCTTTGTCGATGCACTCCTTTCGATAGATCTCATTTGAAATTGGTATCGATTTCACAAAAAAGCTTAATTTCTTCAGATCACCTTCCACTGAATCCTAAGAGTAAAGAAGTTTCACTCAAATCCTACGAAGTCATAGCACAGTAATCACTTACATTTTCTAGAACCACGTACAATTTATAGTACTCCCCCATAAATCCCACCAAACCTTCAGATACCCGTTCGACTGTGAAACTTTTGATCCATCGTTCGTCAAAATGTTTGTCTTTCAAGGATTTTTTCACAATCTCTATGCATTCGGGTTTTGTTATGATCTCAGACATTCCGATTGCCACGAGCGCGTATCACAGACTAATTTGTTTAGTGGACAATCTATTCTATTCCTACAGACAAACTGCTAATCAAATAATTTAACTTGTTTTTATTACTGATCTAGACTAATCGTCTAAATTTAAAGCGATAAGAATAGCGGTGTGGAAACAGTCCAGATGTTATTCGGGCATGGGGCAATGAATTCTGTAGATGGATGATAATAGCAGTTCCCACCCTTGAGATAACACAACTGCTTTGGTATTGGTAATGTTGTGAAATAGAAAAAAAAAAAGAACTTTGCTCTTACGAATAAAATTGATTAGGTATCACCTGTTTGTTGTGCAAATTTAAAGCAGCGCAATGGCGCTTATTCTCCAGAAGATAGAAATACCAGTTTTAGACCACAAAATAAACATGCGTAGACGAATATAGTTTGTCGCCTTATACAATCAGAGAACAAATTTTATTTATAGTAACAATACGTTACTCAGAATGTGTGGGAACTACAAGTTGTGATAAAGTAGATTGATTTAGTATATTTTCATTTTCGCCGTACGAGTACCTAATCTTATTAAGCTTTCATCAATGTGATTGAAATATTTTAATTCTTGGAAAAGTAAAAAAAAAAAAATTGTTTCCACATGGCCAGCACTTTATTTAATTTTAGTTTCCCCATGTGATTGCCCTTTCGATTAAGATTTCATCAACAAAGAGTATTACTTACTTCCTTGGATGGAGCTACAGTGCGGGATGAATCTGTGCCCCAATCTATAGTTGCAAAGTTGGTCGAGTTCTCCTTGAATTTGTGCGCCTCGTCTACGGCAAGGATGTTGTCTACTACGCTGTCCCTCAGGGATAGATTCGAAGGTTCTGCGGGCTGGAGCGTTGGTATTCAATCATTCGGTCTGCATGTCCTAGCCATCTCGTCGCTGTACAGCTTGTATAGTCTGTCGTTGAGTCTTCTCCTCTGTTAGCACAAGCGGGACGGAATATCTTTTTCTCTCGAAGCGACCAAGGATAATTTCATTCGCCTTCAATAAAGTCCATGTTTCAGCGCTGTAAAGTTGGACTGGTATAATCAGGGTTTCTATAGAGTCTCCTTAGTTGTTCGAGAGAGGTATTCACTTTTGAACTGCATTACTAGTCCAAAAAAAAAAAGCGATTGGCAAGAGCTATTACTTGCTTGATTTCTGCGCTGGTGTCTATTTCAGAGTTAATACCAGAGCCGAGGTAGACAAATTTCCTTACTACCTCGAAGTTATAGCTGTCCGCTATGACGTTCTGTCTAATTCGTCGACGCTGATTGCCCGTTCTTATTAAGAGCGGCTGTTTGAAAAGTTATCAGCCTAACGTAGATTGGGTGATAGTATGTAAATAAAGGGAAATTCCCCCGCTCAACCTTGCAGCAACTCCTAAGTCTTGATAACTTCAGAAAAGATCCGATGGGCCATGCGCTGTTTTAAACCCTTCAATTCCCCAGGACCTGACGGTGTTATTCCAGCTGAAATTTAGCAATGCGAGGACATTGTACTTCCATGGCTCAAAGTCATCTTGTCGGGCTGTCTAAATCTGGTCTATATTCCCAAACTTTGGACCGAGGTTGAAGTCATATTCATACCTAAGGCAGGAAAGAGCTCGCATGTGGAACCAAAGGATCTCCGACCTATCAGTCTATCGTCCTTTCTGCTTAAAACTTTAGAAAGGTTAATTGATATCCATCTTGGGCAAAGTATTAGCCCAGCTTTACTCTCGCCGTCCCAACATTTTTTTTTTTTTTTTTTTCTGAGGGTAGGTGAAAATCTTCAACACGACACTATGAGGATCGACAGCGCGTGCTCATAGTAGTGTGGGATTCTTACCCACTAAAAAACCTCCCTTCAAAACAGACTTGTTTTTATTTTTACTACAACTTAGTATTCGACTTATCAAGTAGTTTTCGTTTCGCGAAATAATGACGTTTTGCAGGTACCTTCCCATTAGAAGTTCCTGCTAGAACTGCCGTCCCAACACGCGTACTGCAAAGGCAAATCGGTTGAGACAGCCTTACATTCGCTTCTGCGCACCATCGAAAAATCCTTGAGCATCAAAGAATACACCATGGTGGCTTTCCTTGACATTGAGGGAGCTTTTAACAATGTCAAATCAAAGGCGATTACCGACGCGCTTGTAAATCTGAAAGTCGATACTTCGCTCGGAGTGTTGATCAATCAATTGCTTACATGCAGGATTATTAACACACAGCTGGGTGGAGCATCGGCCAGAAGAATTGCTTGCTGCGGTACACCTCAAGGTGGAGTCTTGTCACCTCTTCTGTGGAACCTGGTAGTAAATGAGCTACTGATGGACCTGGATACGTCAAGTTGTATAGTGATCACCTATGCTGATGACATTGCTATTGCTGCCCTCGTTAAACACCCGGACACTCTCAGGGAAATCCTCCAATATGCTCTCCTTCGGCTCACCAAATGGGCGTCCAAATGTGGACTGGAGGTTAACCCCCATAAAACGAAACTCGTTCTCTTTACGAGGAAATATAAAGTTCCCCTCATAGACCCTCCTATGATAAATGGCACCAGTTTGACCTTCTCTAAAATCGCAAAATATCTGGGTCTTATTTTGGATAGGAAATTAAACTGGAAAGCCAATCTACTAGAGCGCGTCAAGAAAGCTAATGTAGCTCTCTATTCCTGTAAAAAGGCTATAGGTAGAAGCTGAGGTATTAAACCTCAAATCACTCATTGGCTGTACGTGTGCGTTATCAGGCCCATACTACTATATGGCGTGACCGTATGGTGGCCTGCTCTTGACAGGGCGGTCCACCTCACTCAACTAGCTAAGGTGCAAAGATCTGCATCAGTGGTGCACTGAAAACTACTCCCTCCGCGGCACTGGACATCTTGTTCAACCTGCTACCTTTAGATATTTTCGGCAAACAGATGGCTGCCTGTGCGGCCATCCACCTGAAAGCCTCCTCTCAGTGGTCTAGCTATCGCTTTGGCCACTCCTCGATCCTTGATCTTCTCAACTTCAAACACGAAAACACGGACTACATCCCCCCGAAACTGAGATTTGACCGTAACTTCCGTACGAGCATCCCTAACCGGGATGTATGGGACACTTCCCCCCCTGTCGATGGTAGTTCGGTTCACTTCTTTACAGATGGATCTAAGACGGAGGGTGGGTGGGTTGTGGTGTTTTCTCCGAACAGCTCAATCTGAGCATCTCTTTCCGCCTCCCTGATCATGGTAGCGTTTTCCAGGCAGAAATCGTGGCGATCAAGGAAGTCCGGTCCTGGCTGAAATGTAACGTATTATCTGTCAGGGATATTAGCATTTTCACTGACAGCCAAGCGGCAATCAAGTTCCTGGAATCGTTCTCCTTCACTTCAAAGGCTGCCTTAAACTGTCGTCTATCTCTTATGGAGATGACAGAGCAGTTCAATATTCACATATGCTGGGTGCAGGGCCACAGAGACATTCCAGGTAACTGCAGGGCTGACGACCTCGCCAGACAGGGTACCACTCTAAGGATTTTGCCTGAAAGGCAAGCCCTGGGTATGCGCCTCGCTACATGTAAGTATCTACTAAAGCTGAACGCTATTAGCATAACCAACCTCAGATGGGGAAACGGCTCAGCGTGTCACATTTCGAGAGAGATCTGGCCTAAGCTGGATCAAAAACGTAGTGCCGATCTGATCAAATTAAAGCGTACACAAATCAGCTGCCTTGTCACACGCCAAATGACGTGGTCTCTTCTCCAACGACTTCTGCAGAAGCTGTAGGGACGAGGTGGAGGAGGAAACCATCCTTCACCTCCTATGCACATGTCCAGCTCTGTCGCATAAAAGAATGCTTGGAGTGCGCAACTGGAGGCAATTAGCTAAAGACCGAGCTAAATGGAGAGGCTTGTTGGTTGAGGCCCAGGTTCACCCCGAACTGTAGCGCCACCTAAGTAAGTAAGTAAGTAAGAGAACTGTTCAAACAGCCCTCGTACTTGGTTTTGCAATCGTTTATCGCTAAACCCATTTAGGCCACTTCTGCTTCAGTGCTTATAAACTCACCACAGACAGCTCGCTGAATTCTTCCAATAAGGTCAATATCGTCGGCGTATGCAAGCAGTTATTTGGGGAACGAATCTCCTGAGCATTCCTTCTTCTTTGGGCGGCTATTTTAAAGATGGTTGCGCTCTTGTGCATATTGTGTCTTCGACCTCCTGGATAGCCTGGTTAGAATCAGCAACCGGGGAAGATATTTTCTCAAGCTACCGATACAGGCCCTCCGTACTCTCTGCTTGAAGCTGGGCGCACTTTTTCTTCGCTTTTTTCTTGCAACATTTTCACTTCCACTTCGAGGCGAGCTTTTTCATCTCTATTATTAGAGGGGTACTTTGACCAAGCTTTGAAAACCGTTTATTTCTCATTTATCACCTTCTTAGCTTCATCACTCCACCACCATGTTTCTTTGGCGCATTGATGGTGGTCTTTGAAAGGTCCTAGCAGTGATTTGGCCTTCTTTAAGCAAGTTCGCTGTAGGGAATCCCACATATTTTGTGCTTCATCCTCAGCTCCGTTGATGGTGTGAGAGAGGTAATTTTTCATCACGAAAACAAAAGCCTCGCCTTTTTCTTTGTCCAGATTGTACCACTTAATTTTCTCAGAGACCCCTGTTTGTTTGCTTTTCTTCCGTGTTTTCATAAAAATTTCTGTAAGCAGGAGACGGTGTTGCCGAACGATTGCCTCTCCCAGGATCACTTTGCAATCTTTTACCCGAGGCTTCATGAAACTGGCTACCAAATTGTAGTCAATCTGAGTTTCATCTCCACCACTGCTGTAAGTGATCAGGTGTCGGCTTTGTTTGATGAACATGGTACTCAACACGATAAGACCGTGTGAATTGCACATGCTTAGGATGTCTTCACCAGGAAGGTTCCTGGTGCCATATCCTAGTCCTCCATGGCAGTCTTCAAAGTCTTCGTTGGACTTCCCGACATGTCCATTCAAATTTCCTCCAACAAACAGAAACTCTTTCTTTGGGGTCTTCTTAAGGAGATTGTGGAAATCTACCGAAAATGCATCTTTATCTCCCTGATTGCACCCATTTTGTGGAGCATATGCCCTGGCAATATTCTACACCTCTCCTTGTATTACTAGTTTAAGAGACATCAAACGGTCGCTGGAGTTCGAAAT
Organism: Brachypalpus laphriformis; assembly: GCA_945910035.1. Classification (NCBI taxonomy): domain Eukaryota; kingdom Metazoa; phylum Arthropoda; class Insecta; order Diptera; family Syrphidae; genus Brachypalpus; species Brachypalpus laphriformis. Next base: position 290,388,447 of record OX246754.1, read on the forward strand.
GCTCAAGACGTTACCAAGTAGCTCTGCCGCAAGGATGATACCGATTCCGTTCTTAGCCTTTTCCGTTCCGTAGTAGAACACCTTGTAATCTTTTGTCCTAACGTCTAAGAAACGCGCCCGATTCCCAGTGTTTTTCCATTTCGTCTCTTGGACACACAAGATGTCCACCCGTTTTCTATTCATCATCTCTTCCAGCTCGTAACTTCGACCGGTCATGCTTCCAACGTTCCAACTCCCAACCCTCAAATTGCATCCAAACTGTTTCATTATTTTGCTAGCCCCCGGAATCCGTATAGCTCTGACCCGAACATTTCTGCTCGGTCCAGGATCAGTTCCGTGCACAGCAGTGGTGGTGCCTGGCAGGGTAGTGCCTTTCCTTTTAGCAAATATTACCATAATGATACAATTTTGCAATATTACCATGGGATGCGATGGTGTTTGTTGTTTGACACGTGCATGCTCCTGTTTTAGTATTGTTTGATCTTTGTTCTATGACACCGGTGATCTCCAGTCGTGTCAACCCACAGACTCGCATGCACACTCGTGGGAGGGTTTTCAAGGTAGTATATGTGTCGCTAGGCTCACTTGGGTGTTATATTGCCTAGATCTGATTTGTCCCCTTAGTCGCCTTTTACGACAAGCGCTAGTTGTTGGGGGGCGCTGCAGTGATATTCTTAACCCGTCCCTGCACGGGGGGTTTCTCTGTACTTTATGTACACCGTTAATATAAGCTGACAAAGTACAGCTTTCCAGTTACCAAAATGTAAAATGTGCTGAATACCTAAATAGTTTGCTTGATTCATCCACCCCACGTCCCAGCTGATCCTATTTCGAATTACTTGGGAGGCCACTTCTTTAGGCAACCAATCGTTGATCAAGTTGAGGATTTTCAGCTTTTTAACCATTTCACAAAGTTTACAACCCCGTACTTGCGCCCCATAAAGCAGTATCACCTCAGACGCTGCTTTAAAAACGTTGTACTTGCTGCTGTGATCAATGTTTTGATTGGCAAATATGGAGGGATGCACGCTTTGCCTGTTTAAACGTTATACTCGTAGTTCTTCTTTTTTTCTAAACTATAAATATGTGAATGGAAATATAAAATGCTGAAAAGATTCCCTTACATAATGTCTTTTCTATTCAATCCAATATTTAACTTCATTACTTAACCACACTCCTTCGCCTATCATTGGGCCCTAAGGACATGTAAAGCATCAAAAAAATATTCCCAATCACGAAATAAATTCTTTCGCGTGTGTTGCCCACGAGATAACCTTAGTCCTATCTGTGTCAGTGGAATGCTGTCACAACAAAATATAAATCATAACCACATAAACGTTTCTCATTTGCGGTATTCCAAGAATCCTCTCCACAAAATCCTTTTTCGACAAAAACAAAACACCTTCCCCATCGCAGTAAAACCATCAAACGCGAGTTGATCTAAGAATGAAACACACGTCATGATTAATAGGCCATCTTTCGCTTCGCGGAAAACGCAATTAAATATTAACAGCAAAACAAATTGCAACAGATATTAACTCGAAATATTTAAAATTCAATTAGGTTGAACAATAAACCTGTCAGCGCTTCAGAGGCGCGCCACAAAAATGAGAAAATTAATTCATTCCATTCTCCTGCCAGAAATATGTCTCATAGCTAGAAGTAGATAATTTATTGGTCTGTAACCCAGATACATTCTAAATCTTTTATCCTTTGGCGAGTGTATTAACCGTTCTCTTTACTTTCAGATATATTACAATTATAAGCAGTCTCACCATTGCACAACAATTAAAGTTTTCACCCCAACCCCCTGCTGAACAAACTTAAGCAATTTCAAGCTTTCAAGTTCAAAAGTGAAACCATTTGGCCGACGGCAACTTTAAGTGAAACAAAATCTTACAACACATTGTACACGCCGATCAACAAACAACCACCCCCCGTGACGATACTGAAAGTGAACAACACACACACTCACTGAGGGACTCCATCATCCTGTCATAACCCAATTACCCCTGAAGGGGTGGGAAGCAGGTCTCCCTCAGCTGCAGGAGTAGCGCAACAGCGGGCACAAGTCGTTAGCTCTCAGGATAACAAAGTTACACAATAATGTGTCGGATGTTGTAATTGACCACCCCTTATACCGGATATTTAGTGTTAATAGCCGCAGAGCCCGGGGGTGGATTCATTCCGACAGCAGCGGGAGCAGCAGCGGTGGCAGCGACGGCGGCGACGACTACGGCTACTGCGACTTAAAGCAGAGAATGTCACTTGGGCGAAGGTACTCATCGCCACGACGACCCTATTCAATGCAACAGTGACTCCGAGCGGTGCTACACCGAATTCCAATTTCTCCTCACGACACCACGGTGGTGGAGCTGCTGCGGTGGGTAGCATCATCATCGCCGGCGGCATCAGTATTACGTCGACTGCGATAATTCCCGGATATTCCTCCTCTTCGTCCGATGGCGGTGGGATGGGTATTGCCGGGGGCGGCGCCGCCGTCGCTGCTGTTGAGGGTACCATCGACGCCGCATCTTCCAGTGTCCCCTCCAGCGCATCTTCCAACTACTCTGCATCGTCAGACAGTCACTTCAATAGTAGCAGCGAGATGCCCCAGATCCCATCGTACATTCGAACCACATCGATGTTCTTCTGCATCACAATTATGATCCTGGGGGTCATTGGCAACGTAATGGTGAGTGCTTCGAATTTGTGCTTCTTTCTCGTCCTAGAATGTGTCATTGTTTCATTAGGTGCCAATAGTCATCCTGAAGACAAAGGACATGCGGAACTCCACCAATATATTCCTCACAAACCTCAGTATAGCCGACCTGCTAGTGCTGCTCGTCTGTACGCCAACAGTATTAGTCGAAGTAAACACACGTCCGGAGACATGGGTCCTTGGCCAGGAAATGTGTAAGTACAGATGGATTTATTAGATTAGCTTAATCATTTGACGTGTTCGTTATGTGAGTTTAATGGGGCCAATTGCGGAAGTTATCGCAATCAGCCTAATGACAGCCCGCTCGTCTTCTGCGCTCGAAATATCAAATTTGTGTTGTCAAGGAAGGAGCGTCATAAAAGCAAATTGTTCCTTAACGATTATACTTAGTATGCATTGAGCAATTCCATAATCAGAGCTAAGGCATCATCGGGACAAGGTTGCTCTCGACTGTGTAGCATTGTATCTAAGCATTTGTATCAGAATCTCAGAACTGACAGCAAAATATTTGTGAATTGAAATGTTTCTGGGGGGAAAAAAACGTTTGTACGTGCAGGACGTCTACCCAGCATGAGATTACTGCAGTTGTACAAGTGGATGTGGATCAGATAAAATTGATTTTCCTAAAGACGGTCACTAATAAAATTCGAGGGCAATGCAGCAAATTGATATGCGTGACATTTGAACTTACGGACGCATGTTTGTACGTCAACTGTTGGTGATACCAAGTGCATTTTACTGTAGCCATGGCGTAAATGTTAATTGTTTATCCATAATTTCGAGTTGAGCACGTACTGATGTTATTTGGAAATTGAATTATTGAAGATACATTGAAAATAATCTTATTTCAGTGCACTCCTGTGCACTCAGCTTTGTACACAATTCATCCATATTCTAAACCCGATAGTTCTATGATTTGAGTGTTGCACTCATTTTTAGAAGCCATGAAAATAAACCCTTTGTAAGTAGGAATATCTAGGCAATGCTCTCGAAGATACAATACTTTAAAAACTTTCGGAATCGTTCGAAAACGCATTATATTATAACTATATTTTAGGTTAGGTTAGGTTGAAGTGGTTGGCAGCTTACACCAACACACATAGACCAAGGAAGATCCGTTGTGGTACCATGAAGGATCATGTAATCCCAGCTTTTTTGTTAGAACCAACTAGAGCTTCTAATAAAGCGAAGGTGGCTCCTGATGTCTAAATCTATAAGATCGTCTAAATCGTTAAAATAGAAAGCTCCTAGGTGAAGCTTTCTTCTATGGGAGAGAGCTGGACACGCACAAAGAAGGTGAGGAATGGTTTCTTCCTCTTCGTCATACATGCAGCTTCTGCAAAAATCATTTGGATATATTCCAAGCCTTAGTGCATGCTTGCCTATTAGACAGTGACCTGTAGTTACACCTATAATAGAGCTAATATGCAATCGGTTGAGGTAGATCAATTTGGTAGAGCGTTTTAGATCCAACTTGGGCCAAATATGCTTAGTCGCTAGACATGTTATACCACTTGTCCACACAAGATTTATTCTTTCAATTGCATCCAGCTTGAATTTAAATTTGCAAGTAGCGATTGGTATGTCTGGAAGGATGGCTACAGTTGCTCATATTCTAGCGAGTTCATCAGCCTTACAATTCCCCGGAACATCCCTATACCCTGGCACCCAACAGAGGTGAATACTAAACTGCCCCGCCATCTCCTTAAAAGATGAATGACAGTCTACGGCTACTACTGAATTTATAGAGATCGATTCCAAAGATTTAACTGCAGCTGGCTCTCTGAAAAGATACGGATATCCTTGGCTGACATCACGTTTTTCCTCCGTAAAGATAAGACCTCCTTAAATAAATAAATATTTGGCTCAACAGCTCTTTATAGTCTAAGAGCTGGTGAACGTATTTGAAACGTCATTTTAGCACAGGAAATAAATACATTTTTTTGTTAAACTTGAGCTAATGATCACAAATATCAACGTCTGGCAGCTGTCTGTTGGTGCGTTTGGGGGGGGCTGGGCCCCAAAGACGTCGAAAAAAGGGATGCGGTCACGTCATTTCAGCAAAGCGGATTTTTTGTATATGAGTAGTTTACTTGTTTATATAACATATTTTACCACTGCCAGACATTTTGGCCGGGTCTAACATCCTGCCAGACGCAAGCGATGTGCGACAAATGTATCTAATAGCCGATTTTCATCGAAACTATTGAAGCATTTGAAAACTTACTAAGTGTGTCTTATAGGAAATTGAATTCTAAATAAAATAGTATATACTCAAAATTTGCATATATCCAGTAGAACAGAAGATATTTTAAAAAGAGTCAGTAGCCGCTATTCAAATTCAAGCAACTGAAAAAACCAAGATTCAATGGCCTTTTTATTCATCTAGGCAGCTTCCACATTATGATGGCTTATTTCAAAGCCATCGGAAAGTTTATATATGATTTTGGATTGGCTTATGTAATGGTGGATAGTGAACTTTTAGCAAATGGTTCAGTAGCTGGATTTATAGCTGTAAAGCATTTTAACACGTGCAAGAGACTGCATCCTTTAATGGATTTTGGGCTTTCAGATCCTACGTTTTGAAAGTTTTATGAAGAAAGAACAAATAGAAATTGGCGATGATATAATCAGTTATCTTAATGACTTTCTATCTACACAGACATCAAGTCTCACTATTGACCATCCTTACCTTATACAATTGTTTAGAAAATATAATGCATATCAAGAAGCAACGATTAATGGACAATTTGGCAAAACACCGCAGCTCTACATGATTTATGTAGATGATGTTAATTATTATTTAATTTTGACACGAAGCATTCGTACTGCAGATTTCGAATTATTTAAATACATATTGCCCAAAATCGCACGCACGGTGGTTGGTCAAGTACCACGATCATTTATTTGAAATCGACAAACCTCACCCAGGACTAAGAGAACTTTTTAAGAACAGGTCCTTCGTTGTGAAAAGAACCGAAAAAGCATTCTCTAGAGAGCCAATAGATTTGACGTTGGAACAGACAATAAATGCGGATGCAGCAAAAAGATTGACAGGAGTTATACATTTCACCAATTCGATATCTGCTCGTCAACGCTGGTCTAAAAGTCACAGCATAAGATCAACGATAATATCGCACGTATTTGAGGAATGTGGATTGCATAAAGCTCAATATATTACAGCAGACTGGGAAAGAAGTAGAATGGAAAAAAGTTGCGTGCAGCTTCAGAATTTTATGCATTACATTAAACAAAATATAAATCCTTTTGCACCAGAACTGAGTAACGATTTCTTATATAACATTGCAACAGGACGAGCCGCACCAAACCCTATAGCAATACCCTGGAATAATATATAGATATTGCTAAAGTTTTATCGTATCCTTTATTGCCTGTTCCTTTATCAATGTGCCATTTAGATGGAACAGTTTGTAAAACCGATAAAACTGTTCTCATGAAATTGTTGGAGGCAAAAGTTGATAGTCAGGCAGTGCGCAATATTGATATTGTAATTATCGATGGCTTTTTCATGCTGCATCTCTTAAAGGAAGTTCCAAAAACATTCGGCAACATCTCAAAAAAAATATTGCAAGTGGCTACTAGGTATTCTGCATCCAGAATCGATATCATTTTGATCGTTATTTTTCACCATCTATCGAAGATAGCGAACATCTTCTGAGAGATAGCTTGGACAACCTCAACAAATTATGACTTTTGTTACTGTTTTAAAACTGACAATGGAAAAGTGAAAAAAACTGTGGAAGACAATTTATCTTGTGAAAAACATGAAGAAACTGACACCAAAAATGTCTACCATGTTTGCAACATCGATCAAGATGCAAATGTTTTAATAAAATGCTCAGATACAGACGTTATTGTGATTATGTTAGGTAACATGGAACATTTAAAGAGCTCTCTGAACATTTGGAAGGAGGTTGGCGTTGGAAATTCACGACGATTTGTAGATTTATCCAAATTGTTTAATGCTCTAGGAGAGTCTTTGTGTATTTCTTTACCAGGATTTCATGCAGCAACTGGTTGCGATTATTATGCTACATTTTACAGAAAAGCAAAACGAAGACCTTTTATACAATTGAATGAATCCCACAAATATCAAAAAGCATTTACTGATCTTGCTTGGTACTTTGGATGTACATGTATAAGGCTCAGGGGAAGAAGTTTTTGAAGTCTTAGAGGAGTTTGTATGTCGTTTGTATACTATCCGTAATATAAATTACGTCAATAAATCCAGATATGAGATATTTACAAAAACATGTAATGCAATGAACATGAATGACGATTTCCATAAAAAATTTAAAAATGTTGACGCTGGAAATTTGCTACCGTGTAAATCAGAGCTGCGTCAACATTTATTACGGGCTCATTATATTTCAAATATTTGGAGAAATGCACATTTAAAAAATTCAACTAATTTATCCCCAATTGAATATATGAGTTTCTTTGGTTCGACGGTGATCAATTACCTGCTTTAGTGAAAGACTTTGTAATCCAACCTCCTGATATTTATGATGAAAACGAGAGTACAGGTACATACATTATGAATATTATAATGCATTATTTATATTGCAATACTATTGCATATTGATTATTCCATACAAACTAAAAAAAAATTGTTAAATTCTCTAATTTATGTGATGATGGATCTGAACCTGACGACGAAGAAGACCATGATATACAAGATGAAAATACCGTAATACAGGAAATTATATTCTTCCAAATCATTTATATAACCCAATAAAAAAACCGAAAATTATTGAAAGCATGATTGTTTTGTTTTTCCCAGGTAGAACAGCCGAAGGGAGAAGACATATGATGCATTTTGTAGGAAAATGATATCTTAATACGAAACAAATGGTTTTGTATCGCGTCTACTGACTCTTTTTAAAATACCTTCTGTTCTACTGGATATATGAACATTTTGTGTATATACTATTTTATTTAGAATTCAATTTCCTATAAGACACACTTAGTAAGTTTTCAAATGCTTCAATAGTTTCGATGAAAATCGGCTATTAGATACATTTGTCGCACATCGCTTTAGTAGCGACATTCAAAGTTCGCTTGCGTCTGGCAGGATGTTAGACCCGGCCAAAATGTCTGGCAGTGGTAAAATATGTTATATAAACAAGTAAACTACTCATATACAAAAATTCAGCTTTGCTGAGATGACGTGACCGCATCCCTTTTTTCGACGTCTTTGGGGCCCAGCCCCCCCCAAACGCACCAACAGACAGCTGCCAGACGTTGATATTTGTGATCATTAGCTCAAGTTTAACAAAAAAATGTATTTATTTCCTGTGCTAAAATGACGTTTCAAAAACGTTCACCAGCTCTCCGACTATTAAGTGCCAGGGCCTAGCTTCTTGCAACTACTCATGTTGTGTGTGTTATATTTTTCACACGAATGGAAGGGACCTACAGTTTAGTGCCGTATCCGAATGGCGATTTGATACCTTCTTAGTCACCATTATTTCCGCCTGGAAGACGCTACAATGATGTGGTAGACGGAAGAAGAACTCAAGATTAAGACTGTTAGATAAAATACCTCCACCAACTATGTCTATGTACGTGGAATGTTCTGTCCCTTTACAGACCACGTGCAGCCGAACAACTAGCAGAGGCCCTAGACTGCTATAAAGCAGATATTACCGCCGTCCAGGAAGTGCGATGGGATGGGCCGGGCAAAAAGAGGATGAAAAACTGTGATATCTACTACGGTGATTGCTACAGAGGCAACAGGCAAAGCTTATTCGGAAGCGGATTTGTCATGCGCGGCAGACTTAGGCAAGAAGTCTTAAGCTTCCGACACGTGAGCGAGCGTATTATGACTATCCGAATCAAAACTAGATTCGCTAACATAAGCTTAATATATGTTCATGCCCCCACGCAAGAAAAGGACCCTGTCACCAAAGAGTGTTTCTACGAGCTCCTCGACAAAACATATGAGCAATGTCCTAAATACGACGTTAAAATCGTATTGAGCGATTTTAACGCCAAAATAGGAAAGGAGGACGTCTTTGGTAGGGCAGTCGGTAAGCATAGCCTACACGACACCACGTCTGATAACGGACTAGGGCTAATTGATTTCGCTGTGGAGCGAAATGTCACCATAGCAAGCACATGGTTTCCTCATCTCGATATTCATAAGCAGACATGGCGGTCCAATGATCATGTAACGATCAACCAAATTGATCATATTGCGATCGACGCAAGGCATGCCTCCAGTATTCTGGATGTCCGGACCTTCCGAGCGGCCAACATAGACTCGGATCATTACCTTGTTGTAGCCAAGGTACGAATGCGGATATCCCAATCTGACCAACAAAGAAGAATCACAATCAAAGAAAATTTAACGTCGAAAAGCTACAATCGCAAGAGACTGCCAGGCTCTTTGCTAAACGCGTATCCCGAAATCTCTCAATCACCCCTATGCCGCCAGCATTAAGTACCGTAGACCAGTGGCAACGCTGCCAAATTGCCATCAAAACGCCGCGACTGGTGTGCTGTGTCTCGCTCGCCACCACCGCGAAACCCCTGGTTTGACGAAGAATGCCGGCGAGTGCATGCAGCAAAACAAGAGGCATACAAAGCGGCGCTGCAAAGAAAGACGAGAGCTGCTCATGAGCTCTACGAGCAAAGGAGACGGAAGAACATCGGCTTCTCCAAAAGAAGAAGAAAGAGCATGAAAAGCGCGTTTGAGAATATCGAGAGTTTATACTCCAGGAACAATGTACGGAAGTTTTACCAAAAGGTAAAAAGAACGTGTCAGAGGAGCAATACCCGTACAGAAACCTGTAGAGATGAAAATGGAAACCTCGTAGTAGAATCACAGTCGGTGCTGAGAATATGGAAAAACTACTTCTGCAGACTGTATAACGGCGACGAAGACCAACATCCCGCTGTCAGGCAGAATGAATCATTCAACATAGACGATGATAGTCAAAATTTCCGTCCACCTGACCAAAACGAAGTGAGGATAGCAATATCCAAGCTAAAATCCAACAAGGCTGCTGGACCTGACGGCTTGCCGGCCGAACTTTTCAAGGCAGCTGATGATGAATTGGTAGAGTGCATACATGAACTCATCTCTAAAATTTGGTCAGACGAGTGTATGCCTGATAAATGAAATCTCAGCATCGTTTGCCCGATCCACAAGAAAGGAGACCCCCTCAACTGCGCCAATTATAGAGGCATCAGTCTCCTCAACATCGCATACAAGATCTTTTCTGCGATATTGTGTGAACGCCTGAAACCCTTTATCAACAGCCTGATTGGACCCTATCAGTGCGGTTTCAGGCCAGGAAAGACCACCATCGATCAAATCTTCACACTTCGGCAGATCCTGGAGAAAACCCAAGAATTCCAAATCGATACTCACCACCTCTTTATCGATTTCAAGGCCGCCTATGACAGCATCTATAGAGAAGAGCTTTATAGAGCCATATCTAGTTTTGACATCCCTGCCAAACTTGTCCGTCTGTGCAGGCTGACGATGGAGAACGCTCGCTGCTCCATCAAGGTCGGTAATGACCTCACCGAGACCTTTGATGTCAAAAAAGGCTTTAGACAAGGTGACGCGCTGTCATGTGACTTCTTCAATATTGTACTTTAACGGATTGTGCGGAACTCACAAGCCAACACCGGAGGCACAATCTATTACAAGTCTGTACAACTGCTTACATACGCCGACGATATAGACATTATCGGAAGATCTCAGCAGTCTGTCACCGGTGCGTTTGCAAGCATTGAGGCGGAAGCGGCCAAAATGGGTTTAGCGATAAACGAGGGCAAAACCAAGTATATGCTGTCAACTAGAAGGGAAAACCAACACCGACGAATTGGACAAAACGTCACAGTGGGCAGCTATAACTTCGAGGTAGTAAGGGACTTTGTCTACCTTGGCTCTGCTATACATTCTATAATTAACATCAGCGCAGAAATCAATCGAAGAATAACTCTTGCCAATCGCTGTTTTTTTGGGCTTATAAGGCAATTCAACAGTAAAGCCCTATCTCGAACAACTAAGGAGACTCTGTATAAGACCTTGATCATCCCAGTCCTGCTTTATGGCGCTGAAACATGGACGTTATTAAAAGAGGATGAAGATATCCTTGGTCGCTTCGAGAGAAAAATTCTTCGTAAGATTTTCCGTCCCGTTTGCGTTGACGGGTTTTGGAGGAGAGGATTCAATCACGAACTATACGAGCTGTACAGCGACATCGACCTAGTCAAAAAAAACTGCGTATTGGACGTCTGAGATGGCTAGGACATGTAGAGCGAATGGACACCAACGCTCCGGCCCGCAGAGTCTTCGAATCTAACCCCGAGGGACGACGCAGTAGAGGGAATCATCGCCGTAGGTGGCGCGCACAAGTTCAAGAGGACCTCGACCAACTTGGAGTGCGCAACTGGAGGCAACTAGCTAAAGACCGAGCTAAATGGAGAGACTTGTTGGTTGAGGCCCAGGTTCACCCCGAACTGTAGCGCCACCTAAGTAAGTGAGTAACTATGTCTTTAGTTTTTGAGCCGTCAGTATAGAAGTGGATCGACTCATCGTCTAAAAACCTCTCTTCATTCCAGAGTGATCTGGAGGGGATGGTGACAAGGAAGTAGTCAAAATTTAAACATGAAATGGTGTAGTCCGTGTTTTCGGGAGACATTAGCCATTTAAAGTGTAAGTTCAAGATTGTCCCCTTAGCAAGGAATAAGTTCTATTTGAGTGGTACAAATTTCTGAATGATTCCATTTAGAAAACTTTATGGCACCGACTTCCTACATCCGTAGCCAGATTTGCTTGATTGAACTCTTGAAGAAGCAAATTTGGAAGCGAAATGGACAAATATTACATAATTTTGTGCACTTAATTCCCTCCATAGCTTGCTTAAACGGACCTAAGCACCAAAAATATCTCGGACTCAGGAATTTAACTCTCTGAAGTCCGCGCACAGTCTCTAGTCGTCATTACTTTTCTTAATATGAGGAGGAGGACTAGACCAGCTGCTGCTTGTGGTCGGCATATTCCCTGGATAAGCAGTATCTGACCTTATGAGACCATAGAAACATCGTTTTCCAAATCGAGTGCGAAGCTATAACTTTGCAGGAGAAGAGAAGTTCGAGGAAAATTAACTGGGTGCGCTTTAGGGAACAGCTAGACAGGTCTGTCATTCATTAAGAGCCTCCTACGCTTCATAAGAAGCTCAAAATGTTTCAATTAGTAGGTAGAGAGAAACTTTCTCCCATGATTCACGTAGTATCACAATGGACCTATTATTGGATGCTCTGGATGCGCAGAATGTAAGCTGCCGAAAGATGCCTTATGGCAGGAAGTCGTAGACACAGTCCATATGACATTTAACGACTGTATTGTTATTATTGTATAGGGTTATTTTGCACTGCGACCTAGCGGTCTATTGTATATCTTGGAGGGTTTTGCTTCCTCGTTAGACTTCCCCTCGCATTGCAATTCCTTCGGAATTGTGTTTGAAAGTCATATACTCTTACTTTGCCTTGGCGAGAATAGTTCACCTTAGAGCTCTCTCTCCAAACCAGTTTCTTTTAAGAATCTGAAAATGAGAAGTGGGTCCATGGTTAGCATATCCTCTTCTGAGATTTGGTATTTGCCTAAGTATTTCAATCTTCTGTGGGCCAGTGCCCCACAAGATTCCAGAAGGTGTTCCGGAGCCTTACAAAGGCATTCATTTGTTATACCTAGTTTCCGTAAATGGTTCCTGAGTTTGCAGTGCCCCATTATGAAGCCTGTTAGGATTTGTAGGATATTCTTGCTAAGGTAGATAAAGGCTTCGAATCCTTTCTGCTTGTAACATCCCAGTAGTTTTTTAGCTTGCCTTAGGCCAGTGGTGTTGTTCCAGCTTCTTGCCCTGTCTTCTTTCTCCATTTTTCTGAACTCCTCGCGTATGGTATATTCCGCAGGATGGTTCATGTCCAATGAAGGGTTATGCAGCCCCTTGTCTTGCAGGGTCATGTCGTTACCTTTTATCCCGACATGACCAAGTATCCAGTAAAGCATAACTTGATTGTTTCTGCCCAATTCATTAAGTTTGTATGGGCATTCCCACACAAGTTTTGACTTAATGACATAGGAGTTAATTGTTTTGATAGCTGCTTGGCTGTCTGACAGTATTGCTATGTCGCAGTTGTTGTATCTTCTTTCGAAATTGAGTTGGACGCATCTATCTATAGCACATATTTCAGCTTGAAAGATGTTGGTACTCTTGCCCATGGGTTCTGAGTGCTTCGTCCTAGGCCAAAACACGCTTGCCCATGTGCCTTCTCCAGTTCTCGAACCGTCTCTATACCACTTTAGTGGTTGCCCAGTCCATATATCGTGACGTCGTTGCTCCACTATTTCTTGTTTCTTAACTTTGTACTTAAGTTTTTCCCAAAGCTAAGTTTTCTGATACTGTCATCCCTGGGGACCGCCCGAAGGAAAAGTGTTTTGAGAAGTGTATTGTATTCTCTCGAACCAACGCATTCCCCCTTCCAATACCTTCTTTTGCCAACCTTAGGATCGTCCGCTTTTCATTTTACTCCACTACGAGATGGAGCGGTGTTAGCTCCAGGAGTACTTCCATAGATGCAGTTGGACATGTTCTCATTGCCCCAGTGATGCAGAAGCACGCAAGTCTTTGCACTTTAGTGAGTGTCTCCCTCGTTGTGACTAGACTAGCTCGCTTTGTTCATGCTATTGCTCCATAAGTGATCATTGGTCTCACAATGGCAATATACGAGTACATCAATCTTAGAATATTTGGACTAAGTCCCCAAGACTTACCCGCTAGGCTTCTGAATATCATTAAAGTACGGGTAGCCTTTTTGGTATCTCCTCTGTGTGTTTCTCCCACAAGAGTTTGCTATCTAGGTGTAGTCCTTGATACATCACTTCCTTTACCAGTATCAGTATCTTGCCCGACAGTCGGATTGGCTTCAGTTCAAGTTTTCTCTTTCTCGTGAATGGTATCATTGTGGTTTTAGCTGAGTTTATATTACGCCCAGCCGTGCTGCACCATTTTTGAGTTACTATTAGGCCCCTTTGTATAATATCGCATAAGGTTTTCTCAAATTTCCCCCTGGCAATCAATACAATGTCATCAGCGTAGGATTGACAGCTAATTCGAAGGTTTGTTAACTTTTCAATTAGCTCATCGACAACAAGACTCCACATTAGGGGAGATAACACTCCTCCTTGTGGTCATCCTGTTGTTGTGTTGACCTTGATAATTCCATGTGATGTCTGAGTTTCTGCTGATCTTTTTCTCAGCAGCTCGTACATCCACTTAGATACTGTTCTGCTAGCTCCCTTTCGAATAGTTCGTCTGAGGACGAAAAGGAGAGCTTCTACAATCTCTTAAGCGCCGTCTTCAACACAACACCAAATGGAGACATTGTCATAGTGATGGGGGATTTGAATGCCAAGGTAGGCAACGACAACGAAGGGCTCAAGCATGTAATCGGGAAGCATGGACTAGGCAACCGCAATGACAACGGCGAAAGGATTGTGGATTTCTGCAATGCCAACCGCCTTGTGATAGGTGGCACCATGTTTGAGCACAAGACCTGCCACAAAGTCAGCTGGGTTTCCAATGACAGGCAAGCAACCTCCAACCAAATTGACCATTTTGCTATCAGCCGCCGCTTTAGAAGCAGTCTCCTGGACGTCCGAAACAGACGAGGGGCAGATGTGGGGATAGTACGTGATCACCATCTTATGATAGCTACTCTCCAACTACGCACTGCTGCAGTTCGAGGATCCCACGACAACACAAGAATGCCCAGGTTCAACATCGATAGACTTAGTGATCCCTCAGTGCGCCAACAATTAAGGGAGCACTTTTCGCAAGGTGTGGGAGCAATCAGCAGCTCAATGCCCGCAACCATCCAAGACCATTGGTGTGCTGTGAAAAATGTTTTTACATCTGGTGCTGAAAGAATTGTCGGTCGATCGCAGGGAAGACATAGGGCGTGGCTTTCCGAGGATACCTGGAGACGGATTGACGAACGAAAACAGCTGAAAGCTCGCATTGCAGCTACCCCAGCAGCAGGGAGAAGCGAGCTAGAGTCCTTATATCGCATGAAGATGAGAGAAGTTCAGCGTAGCGTACGACGTGACAAGCGCAACTACATCAACGCGCTGGCTACAGAAGCAGAAGAAGCTGCACGGAGGTGCGACAGCAGGACTGTCTACAGAATCACGATAGAGCTGACAGGTGGTCGCAGCTCCAGCCAATACCCAGTGAAAAGCCTAGACGGCTCCTTGCTCATTTCGGATGAGGACCAGCTCAAGAGATGGAAAGAGCATTTTGCTACGGTTTTGAACCGTGTATTCGCTAGCGATATGCTCCCAAATCAGACTGAGATGCCCGAGGTGAGAAGTTCCCGAATACGCACCACGACTCCCAGTAAAGATGAGATCATTACCGCGATCAAGGCACTCAAAACCAACAAGGCGGTAGGACTTGACGGTATTCCAGCAGAGCTCTTACGAGCAGCGCCAACAACATCGGCTGAGCTTCTGCTTCCACTTTTAGATAGAGCTTGGGAAGCTGAGAGCTTTCCTAACGAGTGGAAAAAGGGAATGATCGTCAAGCTTCCTAAGTAAGGAAATTTAACGGAGTGCGGAAACTGGAGGGGTATCTGCGTGCTGCCTGCTGTAGCTAAGATAATAGCTAAAATCATCCTTGAGCGAATCAAACAACATCTCGAAGACACACTCGATGCCGAACAAGCAGGTTTCCGCTCTGGATCCTCCTGTGCCGACCACATCAACACCCTGCGGATTATCATCGAACAGTGTGTTGAATATCGATCGCCACTGCACCTGCTGTTCATCGATTTTGAGAAGGCGTTCGATAGTGTCAACAGGGAGTTTATTTGGCGTGCCTTACGCAGGCTACATATGAAGGCTCCAAATGTCACGTTCTGCACAGGGGAAGGTTGTCTGAGGAATTTGAGATCCAAAGTGGGGTAAGACAAGGCTGTATCCTTTCACCAATATTATTCCTATTGGTGATTAGCGATGTGCTTCATGCAGCTTTGTCGACGGGAAACGGAGGAATTCGATGGACTCTTACATCTCAACTGAAACATCTTGACTACGCAGACGATGTATGCTTACTCTCCCACAGAATTATGGACCTCCACCAAATGCCAGCAGATGTGGAGAGGGAGGCAGGTGTCGTCGGGCTGAAAATGAATACGACAAAAACTAAAATCATCAGCCTTGGAACTAACTCATCGGCTCAAATATGCATTGCTGGACAACCGTTAGAGAGAGTAGAAGATTTCCAGTATCTTGGGAGTATTGTCTCGACCGATGGTGGAACCGAACTGGATATAGCCAACAGGATCGCCAAAGCAAAGTCCGCGTTCGGGATGTTGTCCAAAATATGGCGAAGCAATGCAATCAGTTTGAGCACCAAAATAAGACTGTTCCGCTCCAACGTTGAATCCGTGCTGTTATATGGTTGCAGCACGTGGAGAGTGACCACTACTATCACCAGAAAGCTACAAACGTTCGTTAATAGGTGTCTGCGCAATATCTTACGGATTTTCTGGCCCAATCGTATCTCTAACGAACACCTTTACGAGAGAACGGGTCAGGAACCAATAGGCACAACTATCCAACGGCGGAAGTGGCAGTGAAAGGGTGACAGCTCCATAGCGAACCATGCTATGCAATGGAACCCTCTAACTCAGGATGGCAGAAGACCTGGCGGTCCGCGGAAAACATGGCGCAGAACAGTCGAGAAGGAGGCACGGCAGTTAGGGAAAAGTTGGGGAGAACTCAGACACATTGCCAGAAACCGTACACGATGGCGCGTAGGCGTAGTAGAGGCCCTAGGACCCACAAGGGGATACAGGACATAATGATAGCTCCCTTTCTGTCAAGGGCTCGTTTAGTAGCTTCATAGGAAGTGTTATCAAATGCCCCTTCGGTGTGCAGAGTACTATCTCTCTTGTTTCGAGGGCGCTTTGGATGGTTTCCGTCAGCTGATAAAGAGCCGTCTCAGTAGATCTGCCCGCTCTGTATGCATGCTGACGGTAATGCAGTGGGGATGTACTTGTAAAGTACAACGGCTGGAAGGTCAAATGGTCGAATCTCCGCAACACATTCAATAGCAACCTTGACAAATATCGCAAAAAGAAATCAGGTCAAGGTGCTAGCGAATCAGTTCCTATTACCTGCAAGTATTTCAACTTCTCAACAAGCACTTCACTTTACTCAGTGCAGAATGAAAAAAAAAAAAACAATATTTAATTTGTCCGACAATGCCTGCAAAAGGCGAACCCCACAGGCGGATCAGTAGAAATGCGGTGAAGTGGGAGGGTTGTGATCTCTTGTTTTCGGATCATAGCCTCGCTGATAAAAGGAAGAAGAAGAAGAAGAAGAAATGCCTGCAAACTGATCCGCCAATTTTGTTTTGTAAACAAACGTCTGCCAACCGTGTGAACTGACAATTTTCAACCTGAAAATGTTGTCAGACAAACTATTGCCAGGCCAACGATCTGGCAATGAAATTGTCAAAGTTTGGGGCAAAATCTGGCAACCGTGTGAACTGACAATTTAGCATTGTAAGGTAGTTCGCTATTGTCAGTTCATTTGTATTGTCAGAACATTGGCAGACCTGACATGCAAATGCAGCCAATTATAAAAAAAATTCTGTAGGTAAGGATGTCGCAAATAATATTATGCGTTTCTTTCCACAATCACTGTAGGTACATACATATATATCAAAACTGGCTTTCGAAGAACAGACTATTGAGGTGATTAACAGATCGAGAACCTCAGCAGAGTTTTGAAAGGCGGTCAAATATGTCAACGGGAAAGCTAATATTATTAGATCCAAATTGCAGGCACAACAGTTGAAGGAGCATTTCAACAAACTCTTAAATCCCGACCAAATTTCTCCAGCTTTTCATTATGCGGCCCCGCTAGTTGTCGATTACTTTTTGGACCCGCCGTTTTCTCTTTCTGAAGTGCAACAAGTCATTAAGGATTCGAAAGTTCGAAAAGCTCCAGGAGACGACCGCATCCCCTTCGAGATTTATAAAAACTGTACGAATGAATTCTATGTAGCGCTTACTGTGGAATTCAACAAAATTTTTCAAACAGCGGATGTTCCCAATAGTTTCAAAAGAGCAATTATTTTTCCCTTGCACAAAAACGGTAACTACGATGACCCAAGGAACTATCGGGGCATATCTTTCCTAAATACGTCGGCTAAGCTTTTTGGGACTATTTTCTTTAAAAGACTCATTCAGTGGATCTGTAATAAGAAAATTCTTCATGAATTTCAAGCGGGCTTTAGAAAGGGATACTCAACCACAGATCAAATTTTTTCGCTTGTTAACATCGCCGAAATTTACAAAAGACAACACAAGAAGTTGAATGCCTTCTTCGTCGATTTCCGTGCAGCCTTCGAATCAATACCACACGAGGCGTTGTTCTATAAACTCCACGTAATAGGAATGTCCAATAAAGTGATCAACGTCTTAAGGGCAATGTATGACAGCAAACTGGCATACGTCTGAGATGGCGAATTTATTTCCGATGGGTTTGGAACATCAATGGGTGTGAAGCAAGGTTGCATACTGAGCGCACTTTTATTTATCATATTCGTCAATGACATAACCGAGTTTGTGAAGGGAGGAATTGAACTAAACCACGTAAAGATCCCCGCGCTTATGTATGCAGATGACATCGTCTTCCTCTCTGATACAATCAACGGGATGCGGATGATGGTAAACAGACTAGTTGAGTACTGCAAACAATGGAACCTGAGTGTCAATCTGGAAAGTCGAAGATGGTGATATTCAGAGGTGGAAGCGGTAGATATTCACGCAACGAAAAGTGAAGCCTACAAGGTCAAAGTATTGAAATAGTGAGAGAATACAAGTACCTAGGAGTTCTGATAGCCGCAAACCTAAATATGAAAAAACACCTTAATGCAAAGCTACCGGAAGCAAAACGTGCAATATCTTCAGTTTGGAGTCGTTGTATTGATAAGAAAAGCATTACCCACAGTTCAAAACAGCAAATATTTTGTGCAACAGCAAAATCGATTCTTCTATATGGAGCCCAAGTTTGGGGTTCTTAACCTTTTGAAGAAGTAGAAAGATTTCTTCGATACTTCCTAAAACGAATTTTTCGCCTACCTAATAACACACCTAATTATACATATGTTGTATTTGGAGACTGGAATACCTCCTCTTTTCTTAGATGCTTTACGCCTGCACCTCGAATATATAGTTAAAGTAACCGAGATGGAGCAAGGCAGGCAATTCAAATTTCAATTGTACTCACCTCTGTAAGAGTTCATCTTCTCTTACCGGTGTTTGCAGAAATCCGAGACTTTGAGCTAGTGTAATTTTAGCGGCTGCCTAAGCTGGTACTTAATTATATAATTGAAAGAAGAGGTCATCTTTATCAAAATTGGGAACGTCTAGCGGCGGAAAGTGGTTTCAATCTTAGATTATCAATGGCGGATCAAGGTACAGTCTTAAGATCTAAATTTAATGCGCTATTGTCATCAATCGGACGAGATAGATACGAGAAATACGTAAACGATGCCCGGAGTTCCCAACACATAATATACTACTCGCAATTGAGATATGATCTGCAAGGTGGAACATACTTTTTAAACAGCAGCTCAACTGATAAAATAAGCCTGATATTGAAAATAAGAGGTGAGCTGATTGCACTTAATTATATTCCGCATCGTCCAGAGCTGCCAATCATTTGCGTGCTGTGTAACAACAATATGAGAGAGGACGTTTTCCACTTCATAGCGATATGCCCTATTTTGAAGGAGTACCGCCTGAGATACTTTGGGGCGACTGTGTTGGATGAGGAGAGACACTGAGCATTTTAAATGGAAACCATGGGTGGAACGCGATGTACAACTACACTACCAAGGCACTAATATATAGAAAATGTATCATGGAAAAAAGTTTTTAAGATAGAAATGTCAATAAAGTTTGATTCTGCTATGCAATTGTTAAACTATTTATGCGAATGTTTAAAGTTTAAAGTTTATAATGTACTATGAAAGTATTCATATATTTTATGTACGGAGCCTAAATGTTAATCTGGTAGTCGGTCAATAATGGCCAAACCTAAATAGATTTGAAACTATGTATGATAATGTACCAACCCTGTTATGAAATAAAAGTCTAAATATAGCTAAACTAACTATATCTTTTTCAGTAGCATTGATAAAATGTGTAACACGTCAGGAAATGACTGATCTAACGTGCCATGCATCAAATTATTTCATTGGGAACCACGCGTTTCTGACAACTTATTCTCAAAAGGCTGCGTAATTTCCTTTTCTCATCCACAACATATTCCCTGACAAGCATTGGTAGTCTGTACGAAATGTATCTAGCTTCGTATGCATATGGTAGACAGAACTACAATAAATATGAATTGTAATCAGACTTCAACTACAGAGAAAATATTTTTTGATATACTTCTAAATGCTGAGCATTTTCAACCCCTAAGCTTTACTATAGAATTTTAGATTTTTAACATTTGCATAATTTTATTGCACATTACGCAGTGCCCCTTTATTTAGAATTTAATGTCTACGTCTCTTTATACTCGGACTTACGTTTCAAATTCAATTCTTAGACCCTCCCGTCGAGTAACTTTAAAACATTTAAATATTTCTTTTTAATGCGAAAAAACCCTCATTGTGCAGAAACAATGGTAGTCACAGGTCCTTTAACCACAAAGTGAACATTCAAATGTCTGCTTCCTATCATGTAGGCTGGACTTTGCCTAGACAGGGGATGAATGAAAAGTAAGGTCTGCATAGTAATTACATTTAACTAAGTTAGGATATTTAAATTTACATAAATTAAGCTTCATCCCCTCACTTTACCATGCGACCATTACACACAATTGCGTTCCAATAAAGAAAATTTCACGGTACCATTATTTTGACAGATATTTGTTCGAATGAAATATTTTTTATCGATTATAGAGTCAAATTTGCTCGAAGGTGACAAAAATGCGAATGGGAGTTATACCATAGACAAACGCTTAAGTGTAACAGAAATGCAAACGGAAGTGTATGCTCGTGTGTGAAAATGTGAGCGGAAATATAATAAGGAAATGGAAGTGTATACAGGAAAGCATAGGCACACACGTTGGTGGTTGAATTAGCATAAGCACACTCTATCCGATGACTGCACTTACTGTAAACTTCGAAGTCGGTGACAGTTTCATAGTTAACCATGCAATGGAACCCTTTAACCCAGGATGATAGAAAACCTGGTTGTCCGAGGGGGACTTGGTGTATAACAGTCGAGAAGAAGGCACGAGAGTTGGAGAAAAGTTAGGGAGAGCTGAGGCATATTACCAGAACCGTACAGGCGAAATAGATGCACAGTTCGATAGTGTGGGACGAGGAAACACGGCCGTTGAATTCTAAATGCTGACTTTATTCACACATAAGGAAAAAGTGTTAAGGTGTTAGTTAGATATCGAAGGCAACAAGCAAGCAGACGCGCTGGCCAAAAGAGGAGCAGGGCTCCCACCTAGTGACTTAATTGGTAGTATTAAATCACCAGAGTGCGTGGATAAGGGAGTCATTAGTGATAGTATCATCGACACGGCCAATCTAAGATGGTCAAACTTAGATGGCCACATGGTGTCTAGGGCGTTGTGGCCTGTATTGGATCTGGCCTGTTATGATCTGGGGAGATCATAAATTTAGAAAGATCACTGCTAAGAACAGCGATAAGAATACTCTCTGGCCACTGTCTCTTAAGGAAGCATGCTATGAGACTAGGATTATCTAACACGGATGTTTGTAGAAACTGCAATGACCTTCATGCCTCAGAGGACATAACACATATACTTTGTGAGTGCCAAGGAATTGTCAGGACAAGGCTAAAGCACCTTGGTAGGTACTTCTTCGATAACCTGGGAGAGGTGAGGTTTTTGAACCACAACAAGGATCTATTTAAATTCTGTAGGGAATTAATTGTTTGGGTGAATTGGTTTAGGTCTTTTGCCGTGAAGATTCCCTAGGGATCGCGATGGGTCCACTCTTGTGCCTAGTGTTTTTATGACAAACTCTTAACCCTACCTAACCTAAATTAACCTAACCTAAGGTGTTAGTAAATAAAAAACGATCTCATACATAAACATACAGTACTCTACATCTCCCTTACTTACTTGCTTAGATGGCGCTACAGTTCGGGGTGAACCTGGGCCTCAACCAACAAGCCTCTCCATTTGGCTTTGTCTTTAGCTAATTGCCTCCAGTTGCGCACTCCAAGTTGCTCGAGGCCCCCTTGAACTTGTGCGCGCCACCTACGGCGATGATTCCCTCTACTGCGTCGTCCCTCTGGGTTAGATTCGAAGACTCTGCGGGCCGGAGTGCTGGTGTCCATTCGCTCTACATGTCCTAGCCATCTCAGACGTCCAATACGCAGTTTTTTGACTAGGTCAATGTCGCTGTACAGCTCGTATAGTTCGTGATTGAATCTTCTCCTCCAAAACCCATCAACGCAAACGGGACCGAAAATCTTACCAAGAATTTTTCTCTCGAAGCGACCAAGGATATCTTTACCCTATTTCAATAAAGTCCATGGTTCAACACCATAAAGCAAAACTGGGATGATCAGGGTCTTATACAGAATCTCCTTAGTTGTTCGAGATAGGGCTTTACTGTTGAATTGCCTTATAAGCCCAAAAAACAGCGATTGGAAAGAGTTATTCTTCGCTTGATTTCTGCGCTGATGTTGTTCTCAGACTTTATAGCAGAGCCAAGGCAGACAAAGTCCATTACTACCTCGAAGTTATAGCTGCCCACTGTGACGTTTTGTCCAATTCGTCGGTGTTGGCTTGGCCTTCTTGTTGACAGCATATACTTGGTTTTGCCCTCGTTTATCGTTAAACCCATTTCGGCCGCTTCCGCCTCAATACTTGCAAACGCACCGGTGACAGCCCGCTGAGTTCTTCCGATAATGTCTATATCGTCGGCGTATGCACGCAGTTGTACAGACTTGTAATAGATTGTGCCTCCGGTGTTTGCTTGTGAGTTCCGCACAATCCGTTCAAGTACAATACTAATGAAGTCACATGACAGCGCGTCACCTTGTCTAAAGCATTTTTTGACATCAAAGGTCTCGGTGAGCTCATTACCGACCTAGATGGAGCAGCGAGCGTTCTCCATCGTCAGCCTGCACAGACGGACAAGTTTGGCAGGGATGTCAAAACTAGACATGGCTCTATAAAGCTCTTCTCTATAGATGCTGTCATAGGCGGCCTTGAAATCGATAAAGAGGTGGTGAGTATCGATTTGGAATTCTTGGGTTTTCTCCAGGATCTGCCGAAGTGTGAAGATTTGATCGATGGTGGACTTTCCTGGCCTGAAACCGCACTGATAGGGCCCAATCAGGCTGTTGATAAAAGGTTTCAGGCGTTCACACAATATCGCAGAAAAGATCTTGTATGCGGTGTTGAGGAGACTGATGCCTCTATAATTGGC
Organism: Brachypalpus laphriformis; assembly: GCA_945910035.1. Lineage (NCBI taxonomy): Eukaryota > Metazoa > Arthropoda > Insecta > Diptera > Syrphidae > Brachypalpus > Brachypalpus laphriformis. Next base: position 290,411,712 of record OX246754.1, read on the forward strand.
GCAGTTGAGGGGGTCTCCTTTCTTGTGGATCGGGCAAACGATGCTGAGGTTCCATTCAACAGGCATACACTCGTCTGACCAAATCTTAGAGTGTTTGGTGTATGCACTCTACCCATTCATCCCCTGCTGCCTTGAAAAGTTCGGCCGGTAAGCCGTCAGGTCCAGCAGCCTTGTTGGATTGTAGCTTGGGTATTGCTATCCTCACTTCGTTTTGGTCAGGTGGACGGAAATTTTGAATATCATCGTCTATGTTGAATGGTTATTCTGCCTGACAGCGGGATGTTGGCCTTCGTCGCCGTTATACAGTCCGCAGAAGTAGTTTTTCCATATTCTCAGCACCGACTGTAATTCCACTACAAGGTTTCCATTTTCATCTCTACAGGTTTCTGTACGGGTATTGCTTCTCTGACACGTTCTTTTCACCTTTTGGTAAAACTTCCGTACATTGTTCCTGGAGTATAAATTCTCGATATTCTCAAACGCGCGCTTCCCATGCTCTTTCTTCTTCTTTTGGAGAAGCCGATGTTCTTCCCGTCTCTTTTGCTCGTAGGCCTAAGTAGCCCGCATGTATTTTTTCCAATAAGTCTGCTCGAAGTTTAACTAGAATGACTAAGTGGTTTCCATGCATACTAAGCTTGTTATTTATTAACAAGTTGAAACGATCGTTGTATTATTGTTGTAGTATTACTATTTTGTACCGATCTGACCAACCTTTTAAACAATACTCTTCCACTCGAGTTAATATTTTTTCGTTTTGTTGAGCGTCAGCTATCGTTTTCAGCTTTGATTGAGGAACTGCAAGACTTGAAATTACGTGATTAATAAAAGTTTGAGTTTCTTTAGCCAAAACAATGTTTTCATTTTCTTGCAGGGGATGTAGTGAAAGTGCATCCGCAGCAACCAAAAACTTTCCAGTAGTATAATAGATTTCATCTGCGAATTCATCATATTCATCCTATACCTTGAGGTGTTAAATTATCCAAATGCTTAGTAGAAAAGATTGGCACTAAAGGCTTATGATCTGCCTCAATTATAAACGTTATTCCCGTGAGCAGGTCTGAGAATTTCTCTGTTGCTGCTCAACTGATAGCGAGTGCCTCCTTCTCAATTTGTGCATAAACTTTTTCGGCTTCTGAAAGCGTTCTCGAGGCATATGCGACTGAACGCAGGTTACTATCCTCATCCACCTGCAACAGAACTAATCCTTACCCAAACGATGATGCTGATGATGATGATAATATAGTTCTGTGCTCGGGGTTGTACAATTTGAGGACGGGTGCATCTGAAAATATTTTTTCACCTTCGCAAATGCATCGTCTTATGTACAACCCAATGAAAGCTCACATTGCTACGTATAAGTTCGTTTAAGGGGCTAGAGCGATCTGATAGGTATAGGACAAACTTTCACGGAAATTTTACCATCCCAGAAACCTCTTGAGCTCAGTAATATTCGTTGGCTTAGGATAATCCTTAAAAGCATTCACTTTAGAATCGCATGGGCGAATGCCATCTTGATCTATTTATGTCCCAGAAATTTTAGTGATGATACCTATTTCGCATTTGTTTTTTTTTTCAATGTGGCACCATTCTCATATAATTTATTTAAAACTTTTCGAAGCGTAATGTCGTGCTCTTTTACATTGAGTGCGAAAACTAAAATGTCATCTGTTTGACAAACTAAAAGGAAAAACAAATTGCAATTCAATTCAATTCACAAAATCAGTTGGGTCTCTACTGATAGGCAACGAACATCCAACCAGATCGACCACATTGCGATCAGTCGCCGCTTTAGAAATTGTCTCCTGGACGTCCGAAACAGACGTGGAGCTGACGTCGGACAAGAACGAGATCACCATCTTATGGTAGCTCATTTACGCCTTCGTACTGCATCCGTCAACAGCAACCGCTCAAACCTACTTAACATCACCAGGTTTAATATCGACAGGCTCAAGGTTCCCCAAGTGCGCCAACAGTTCAGGGACCATCTTGCCTTAGAAGCAGAAGCAATTAGCAGCATAGAGAACATGGATGACCACTGGAGTGCTGTGAAAAATGCTTTTGCGACTGGGGCACGCACGTATGTCGGTAAAAAGCAGAAACACCACCGCACATGGCTTTCTACAGACACCTGGAGAACGATCGATGAGCGTACAGCAATCAAGGCTCGGATTGCAGCGGCCTCAGCAGTAGAGAGAACCGAGCTTGAAGCCCAATACCGTGCGAAGAAGAAAGAAGTGCAGCGTAGTGTGAGACGTGACAAACGTCAATATATCAACTCGCTGGCCTCAAGGGCTGAAGAAGCAGCGAGTAGGTGCGACAGTAGGACTGTGTATAGCATCACTAAGGAGCTCATCGGTGGTCGAAACTCCAAACAACATCCAGTGAAGAGTCTAGACGGTAACCTTCTGATTTCGGATGAGGATCAGCTCACTAGATGGAGAGAACATTTTGCTACAGTGCTAAATCACATAGACGATGGCGGTATGATCTCGAATTCGAATGAGCAGTTCGAAGCAACAAATTCCCGAATTCGCACCGCACCTCCCAGTAAAACCGAGATAATAACAGCAATCAAGTCCCTCAAGAAGAACAAGGCGGTGGGTATTGATGGCATCCCTGCCGAGCTATTTCAAGCGGCGCCAAATACATCGGCAGATTTGCTGCATCCCCTAATACGGAGAGCTTGGGATAGTGAACAATTTCCACAGGAGTGGAAAAGGGGGAATGATCATTAAACTTCCAAAGAAGGGAAACTTGATGGATTGCGGTAACTGGAGAGGTATATGCGTTCTTCCAGCCGTGGCTAAAATAATAGCTAAAATAATTCTAGAACGAATTAAAGAACATTTAGATTCAACTCTCGATGTCGAACAGGCAGGCTTTCGCGCTGGATCCTCCTGCATTGACCACATAAACACCTTACGGATCATTATCGAGCAATGCGTTGAGTATAGGTCTCCGCTACATTTAATGTTTATCGACTTCGAGAAAGCTTTCGACAGATTGAATCAAGATGCTATCTGGTTGGCCTTGCGCAGGAGAGGCATTCCAGAAAAACTTATAGCTATTATCAAGGCTACATACGAAGGCGGTAAGTGTCACGTCGTGCACAATGGTAAGGTGTCGGAGGATTTTGAAGTCCAAAGTGGAGTACGTCAAGGGTGCATACTGTCACCACTATTGTTTTTGGTGGTTATCAGCGATGTACTCCGTGCAGCATTGACGGAAGGCAACTATGGAATTCGTTGGACTATGACATCTTACCTTAAACACCTAGATTACGCTGACGATGTTTGTCTACTTTCACATCGGATAATGGATCTTCATCTGATGGCCCAAAATCTAGAAGCTGAGGCAAACAAAGTGGGGCTAAAAGTAAACACAGCCAAAACAAAAGCCCTGAGCACTTCTTCTAACAACCGCGCTCAACTTAACATTGCCGGACAGGAAGTCGAGAAAGTTGATAACTTTCTTTATTTAGGAAGTGTGGTCTCGGCTAATCGCGGTGGCACCGAACTGGATGTGTGCAGCAGAATCGGGAAGGCTAAAGCTGCGTTCGGAATGCTATCTAAAATCTGGAGAAGCAATGTTATCAGCTTAAAAACCAAGCTGCGACTGTTCCGCTCCAACGTAGAATCAGTGCTGCTTTATGGGTGCACTACTTGGAAGGTGGACACTATTAACACACGGAAGTTGCAAGTCTTTGTAAACAAATGCTTAAGAATCATCTTGAGGATTTTTTGGCCGAACCGCATCTCTAACGAACAGCTTTATCTGAGAAAGGGCCAAGAACCTATAAGCATTACTATACGAAGAAGAAAGTGGCAATGGATTGGACACACCCTACGGCGCGAAGACAACTCCATTGCGAAATACGCCATGCAGTGGAATCCGCTCACCCAGGCAGGCAGAATAGCGGGACGCCCTAGGCAAACGTGGCGCAGAACAGTTGAGGAGGAATCGAGCTCTTTAGGAATGAGTTGGCGGCAGCTCAAACGCGTTGCAGAACTTCGAACACGATGGCGCGTAGGCGTGGTTGACGCCCTATGCCCCCCGAGGGGTTAAAGGATCTAAGTAAAGTAAGTAAAGTAAGTAATTCAATTTTATTGTATCGAGAATGTAATCAAATACTTGAAACTAAGTGAACAATATTTCCAGTGAGAGCTCAGCCAAATTTAATTATTCAAAACAAGGTACATTGTTTTCAACAGGTATACCTTCTAAAATGTTTTGCATGCATTTTGGAAAATTTCTGGGACTGATGGAATGCTAAACGGTAGTCTCATAATCATAAAGCAATATCTACCAAAAGGAGTCAAGAATGTTGTAGGCTTTTGTGAATTAGTTGTAAGTTTTACTTGCTAACTTGCATTTAATTTGGAGAAAATCTTCGCTCCTGATAGCTGTGCTAAAGTATGGTCCTCAACCGGCATTGGATGTATCTCCTTTTCAACAGCCAAATTCAATTTCGTCAAATCCACGCAAAGTCGAATATCGCCGTTCCCTTTTGGTACAATAACGAGGTTAGGTTAGGTTAGGTTAGATTGGCTGCCTGCACCACGATGCAAACACACTTAGACCAGTAAAGGTCCATTGTGATGCCAAGGATCTACCATTAGACCACTCAGGGACTAATAAAACCAACCGGAGCTTTTGATGAAGCGATGGATGTTCATGACATCTAAGGACGCCAAATCGCTGAGGTCGTCAAGGAAAGGAGCTCCTAGATGGAGCATTTTTTTGCGTGATAGAGCAGGACATGTGCATAGGAAGTGAAGAATGGTTTCCTCCTCATCCCCGTCCCTACCGCTCCTGCAGAAGTCATTGGAAAAGAGGCCAAGTCTTTTGGCATGTTGGCCGATTAGACAGTGTCCGGTGATGACACCGATAACGCAGCTGATCTGTAATCGCTTTAGTTTAACCAACTCGGCACTACGTTTCTGGTCCAGCTTAGGCCAGATCTGCCTCGAAATGTGGCACGTTGAGCCAATATCCCACCTAAGGTTGGTCTTGCTAATAGCGTTCAGCTTCAGTAGATGCTTACATGTAGCGAGGGGCATACCAAGGGCTTGCCTATCTGGCAGAATCCTTAGAGTAGTACCCTGTCTAGCGAGTTCGTCCGCCCTACAGTTTCCTGGAATGGCTCTGTAATCTAGCACCCAGCATAGGTGAATGCTGAACTGCTCTGTCATCTCTGTAAGAGACAAATGACAGTCTAAGATGGTCTTTGAAGTAAAAGAGCACGATTCCAGGGACTTGATAGCCGCTTGACTGTCAGTGAAAATGCTAATATCGCTGACTGATGATACATTACATTTCAGCCAAGACAGGGCTTCCTTAATCGTCATGATTTCCGCCTGAAACATGCTACAATGATCAGGGAGGCGGAACGAGATGCTCAGGTTGAGCTTATCGGAGAAAACACCATAGCCCACCCCACCTTCGGCCTTAGAGCAAGTGCACCGAATTTCCATCATCAGGGGAGAGCCATCCCACTCATCCCGTTCATTGATACTCGTATGGAAGTGTCGGTCAAATCTCAGTTTCGGTGGGGTGTAGTCCGTGTTTTCATGTGTGAAGTTGAGAAGATCAAGGATTGAAGAGTGGCCAATGTAATAACTAGACCACTGAGAGGAGGCTTTAAGACGAATATCCGCACTGGCAGCAGTCTGTCTGCCAAGGATATCCACGGGTAACAGGTTGAACATAATGTTCAATGACGCAGAGGGGGTAGTTCTTAGTGCACCACTGATGCACATGCAAGCGGATCTTTGCACTTTAGCAACCTGAGAGAGGTGAACCGCCCTTTCAAGAGCAGGCCACCAAACGATCACGCCATAGAGTAGTATAGGCCTGACAACAGACACGTAAAGCCAGCAACTGATTTCAGGTTTCATACCCCAGCTCCTACCTATAGCCTTTTTACAGGAATAGAGAGCTACATTGGCTTTCCTTGCGCGTTCTAGTAGATTGGCTTTCCAGTTCAGTTTTCTGTCCAGAATAAGACCCAGGTATTTTGCATGAACAGTGAAGGTGAGACTGGTGCCATTAATCATAGGAGGGTCTACGAGGGGAACTTTATATTTCCTTGTGAAAAGAACAATTTCTGTTTTATGAGGGTTAACCCCTAATCCACATTTGGACGCCCACCTAGTGAGCCGAGAGAGAACACATTGGAGGATTTCCTTGAGGGTGCTTGCCAGACGCAGCAATCGCAATGTCATCAGCATAGGCAATCACTCTACAGCCTGACCTATCCAGGTCCACTAGTAGCTCATTCACTACCAGATTCCACAGGAGGGGGGGACAAAACTCCACCTTGGGGTGTTCCGCAACAGGCAAGTCTTCTGGCCCACGAAGCTGTGTGTTGATAATCCTGCATGTTAGCAATTGATTGATCAACACTCCGAGCGAAGTATCCACTTTCAGATTTGCAAGTGCGTCTGTGATTGCCATTGGTTTGACATTGTTAAAAGCTCCCTCAATGTCAAGGAAAGCCACCAAGGTATATTCTTTAATGCTCAGAGATGTTTCAATGATGCGCACATGCGAGTGTAAGGCTGTCTCAACAGATTTGCCTTTGCAGTACGCATGTTGGGACGGCGAGAGCAATGAAGGGCTAATGCTCTGACGGAGGTGAATATCAATCAGCCTTTCCAGCGTTTTCAGTAGAAAGGACGATAGACTGATAGGTCGAAGATCCTTTGGTTCCACATGCGAGCTCTTACCTGCCTTAGGAATGAAGACAACTTCAATCTCGGTCCACGTCTTAGGGATGTAGACCAGATTAAGACCGCTCGATAATATGACCTTGAGCCATGGAAGCACAATGTATTCACATTTTTGAAATTCAGCAGGAATAATGCCGTCGGGTCCTGGGGACTTGAAGGGCTTGAAGCTGCGCATGGCCCAGCGGTTCTTTCCTGTAGTTACTATAACCAGGGAGTTGTTGCAAGATAGAGAGCAAGTACGGGTAATACCCGATAATGAAACAGCAACAGGGGAGCTACCATGGAAGTGAGTATCCAGTAAGATGTTAATGGATTCCTTAGCAGAGGTGGTCCAGTGACCATCTGGATGTAAGAGGTAGCTAAGTGTTGAAGGGCTTTTTGAGAGGATTTTCCGCAACCTAGAGGCTTCCGAGTATTCTTCAATGCTGTCACAGAAAAGTCTCCAGGAGCGTCGTTGCTCTTTCCTCAGTGAGATTTTATATATCCGGAGACACAGTTTGTAGGTGTCCCAATCGGCCGCCTCGCGAGAGCTTTTAGCAATATTAAAGAGGAGTCTACTGTCTTTCCTAAGAGTACTAAGATTTGCATTCCACCAAGGTGGTTTCTTCTTACCTCGAGGAGTGCGGTTAGGGCACGCCATAGACAAGGCACCGTTAAGTGCCGTTGTTAAGGTGTTGACCAACCTGTCAAGATCATCCGTACTAGTAGGTTCAGTAGGCTAAAGGGAGGGAATAAGCGTCAATAAGCGCTTCCTGTATAGAGACCAATTAGTTTTTTTATAATTTCTAAAAACTTTCTGATGAGGCAAATGATCGTCAAGACGGAATTGGAGGTAGCGATGGTCTGAGAAAGTGTGCTTTTCAGAGACTCTCCAGTCCTTTACCAGGTTATATATATGATCAGAGACAAGGGTAATGTCCAGGACTTCTTGTCGGCTACGAGTAATAAAGGTCGGTTTAAACCCTCGGTTACAAATTAGGAGATTAGTACTGAGGATAAGATCAAAAAGTTGCTCACCTCTTTCATTTATGTGGGAACTGCCCCAGTTTGAATGATGAGCGTTCGCATCACAGCTCATTTTTTTTTTTTTTTTTTGCCGAGAGTAGGTGAAAAATCTTCTAAAGACACCATAAGGCCCGACCGAGCGTGCTTATGGTAGTGTGAGATTTTTACTCACTAAAAAAACACCTCTCTTCAGAAGTAATACTACAACTAAGCCGACGCTTATCTAGCAGTTTTATTTGCGCTTACGATACACGTGATTTTTGGGAAAAAAAAAATATTCGTACGAAGTTAAAAGAAATGTAGAACATTAGGCAGGTTAAATTCCAATGATAGTTCCTGCCTTTTTCGCGACCGGCATATACTATGACGCGAGGTCAAAAGGCTTTATCCTTTGCAGACGACGAATTGAATTATTCGCGTCAAGTAGTTAAATGACGGTACGGTTACAATGGCCGTGAACACGATCTTTGTTTTAACGCGCAAATTTTGTTATCTCTTCGACGACGTTGGGAATTCCCACATCTCGATGAATATCTTCGTTACGTACATACCACGGTGCGTTGACGATCGTTCTAAGAACTTTATTTTCAAAAGTTTGCATGATGTTTCTATTGCTTTTCTTAGTACAACCTCAGAGTTGTATACCATACGTCCAGACAGGCTTAAGCACTTGCTTATAGATAAGCAGTTTGTTATGTAGGCTCAACTTCAAATGTTTTCCGAGTAGCCAGTACATTTGTCGGTATTTGTTTTCTAGCTCGTCGCGTTTCTTTTTTACGTGTGATTTCCATTTGAGCTTAACATCTAGAGTCATTCCTAGATATTTTGCTTCGTTTGCGCATGGTATTTGTGCCGAGTTAAGATATAGAGGTAATATATCCACTTTTTTATAGGTAAAGTTGACGTGAGTAAATTTGCTTTCGTTCAGCACAATACGCCAAGAATTCGTCCAAGCGTGGACTTTGTTAATAGCATGTTGCAGCTTTCCAGTTGCTGCTTCAATAGTTTCGCCCGTGGTCAATATCGCCGTATCGTCCGCAAACGTGGCGACGACGCAGTTTCTTTCCTGCGGGATATCACGCGTGTACAGTACATATAGAAGCGGGCCAAGGACACTTCCTTGTGGAACTCCGGCCCCAATCTCCTTGAAGTCAGAGTAATCATTTCCGTGCTTAACACGAAAGAGTCTCTCGGTGAGATACAATACGATAGAAGGATTAAAAAGAGTTGCCGTGGCAGTAGTCGTTGCAATTTATGCTCCAAGCTTTCGTGCTAAACCTTATCGAAAGCTTGTGAGACGTCAAGAAATACACCACAACAAATCTTTTTTTCTTCGAGAGCTTTCTCAATCACGTCAGTTATTTTGTGGACTTGGTCAATTGTAGAATGTTTAATTCTAAATCCAAACTAATGGTCAGGAATGAGACGTCTTTCGTCGATTACGGGCTATAGACGTTTGGAAAGAAGTTTTTCAAATATTTTTGAGATAACCGGCAATAGGGAAATAGGCCGATATGATTTCTTCTCATTTAGCGGTTTGCCTGGTTTCGGGACCATTATAATCTCGGCGACTTTCCATTGCCTCGGAACATAAAGCAATCTGAACGAAGCGTTCATCAAATAGAGCAGTTTGATAATAGCTTTATTCGGCAATTCCTTGACTACCTGCGCCGTTATCAAGTCGTAACCCGGAGCTTTTTTTGTCTTTAAAATTTTAATCACTTCCCTCAGTTCAATCAATGCAACTCTTTTTACTTTAAAGTTGTCAGATGTCGTGACTGGGGAGTCGGGCGTTAACGAAGGGCCGTCGAACGGCTTAAACGTTTCTTCTAAGTGCAAAGCAAAAAGTTTCCATCAATTTTCCGAATTGGTGGTGCTTGCATTTGAGGTTTCCGGATGCCTTTTAGCGCTTTCCAAAGCGAATAATTTGATTCTCTTTCACCGGAGAGATTTACGAGGTAGGTCGCTATCTTTTTGCTTTTAAATACGCAAATGCTATCTCTAAGCCGATTGCATAGTCGGTTAAGGACCGTTTTATGCTGCGGTGGACGAGTGATTTGCCACTTCTTTCGTGCTTTTCGTTTCTCCCTCACCATTTTAATGATTTCTCTGGGATACTTTTCGTTGCGGTTAATCTTATAGCTTCTAGAAGGAGTGTTTCTCCATGCCGCTCTTTGAATTGCTTCCACGAAACGATCAATTTCGTCCTCTAGTTCACAAGGAGTTCTAAGTGATACATTTGAGGCGATATTTGTTTCGCAATCATTTCTAAAGCCCTCCCAGTTTGTTCTATTGCTAGTGAGTCTTGGAGGTCCTTTTTTCTTGATCAGCGCTTCTCCAAGTAATAAAATTACCGGCGAGTGGTCAGAAGAGAGATCAAAACATTCTTTGACTGTAACAAACTTCTCGTAAATGCCTTTTGTAACAAAAAAATCGATAAGATCGGGAATTTTTTGTGAGTCAGTTGGCCAATAGGTCGGTTTTCCTGTCGAATAAAAACAACAACCGGATTCATATGCCACTTCGTGGAGAATTTTTCCTTTAGAAGAGATCAGTCTTAAGGCTCCCCGCTTTCGCAATCAAGCTCCCCAAGTTGTCCGGATCGTGACCCAAATAAGCCGAAACCAGCCAATAGTTTTTTCAATGCAATTCCAGGTTGGAAGCGACTATATCTTGATTGCTGAAATTAGAGAGTAAAAAGATGTTAAGTTGGGTCTTCGCAAGGATACAAGATCTCGGTTTACCTTCCATCCTTGCGCAGATTAGTTTGTAGTTTGGAGTCTTGAGCCCACAAACCCGGTTTCCTGGATCAAGACTAAGTCTTCCCCGTTTTTAGTGAGCTAGAGAATAAGGGAGGCCGAAGCCGAGATGGAGTGATGCAGGTTAATCTGAAGAATCCGCAGCATTGGAGCCACTTCTCTGTTCAGATACCATTATCACGGTATTGTTGGCAAAAACCAACGGAGAACACAAATTTGAAAACTCGTCAGGTTGCTTAATAACACCTTGTGCTACAATTTCATCGAGTTTTCTTTTTAATGTGTTCCTTAACGCTATCGGGATACGCCTAGCTGTAAGAAGTTGGTACGGCTCTACACCACTTTTTATAATAATTTAATCTCGTATTCAAAGTTTTTAATTGCACCAAGTCCTACAAATAACTCTGGAACCTCTTTATCCACGTCCACCATCGACTTTAAGATGCTTTGTTTGCAAAACACATTTCCTACCACATCTTTCCATATTAGTTTAAGCCTTTCACTGGTTCTGGTTTTGAAAAAGTTATCTTGAGATGGTAACCTATTTGTTTTACCCGAATTAGATGCTATGGATATTGACGGTGCTACATGCCACACAGTGAATGAAACTGTGGCGTTATTGAGGTAAAAATTTTCAGGTCACGTTATTTCGAGAAGAGGTGATGTCAACTGACAGCCATGGTCTGGCAAATCAACACCCTTCGACGTTTATCTAAGGATCTACGTTAACTCCCTGGCTCATGGAAATAAACAGCCGCGTTTGGAAGAGTCATCCAAATTGCATCTCTCAGATCGTCTCCTACAATGGAAGCCATAGAGGACATTTGAATGATGTTATTTTCAAACCATAATTGTATTAAATTCATCCCATTAAATTTTAAGAATCAAGCTCCCTTATTGAAAGACCCTTTAGAAGACTCGATGTAAGATCACTGTTCCTAATACATGGATGGAAGCTAGTGATCACTATTCCTCAAACTCATATATGGATTAGTGGAATCAAATTTGTTCACTTAAAAGAAACTTCCTTCACTAATTTAATTTAAGTTTTTTCTTACCTCTTTTCCATTGCATCAGTGAAACTTTATTCAGTACACTTGACCACACTGTTCATTCAACTTTCATTTATCCTATAACGTATATGAGTACTCGTATTTCATATAATGATCGGCACTTAATTTACTTTTTATTTATTTTTATAAGGATTACATGTCGCCTGCATATAGCTCCATTAAAGCCCTCATAATTACATACATGAAATTTTGTCCTCAAAACGTGCCCCTACCAACGAGCGGCTAAATTAAAGGCTTCAAAAGGATTAAGTCTTAAACGCTTCAATAATTCATGTTAATGACACATTTGCCCAGCTTCCACAAGTTTATTACAGAGGACAATCCTTTGAGTTGTATTCTTCTCTTATTATGGATTGTTCCCTCGCACAATGCAATCAATCCACTTGAAGTTCACCATCATCCACACCACTTACATGATGGAACGCCGACTAAATGGCATGTCGACCTCCTTACGGCTCATAACATTCGATGTTTCCTTAAAATAAATTTCCTTTCAATTTCCTAATTTTATCAGATATCAACTGATATCGAGTGACTAAAAGTCCTTTGCCCCCTAAGACGGTGCGTTGTACGAGTACGAAGTCTAATTCTTTTCGGTCGATAAAGTAGATAAATTCCATGGAAACAACTCACATTAGGGTGGGGCAACCCACCTCCGTGCAAAAGGGTTGCTGTAACCTCCACCCATATCAGCTTTCACAAACTGTTAACAGACCAGATTTGTTACAAATTAACCCAGATACTTATGGGTCCTCTGCGCTGCAATCACAACGCAAAATCACCATACACACGACTATCATCCCCATATCATCGCTATCATCATCATTATCATTTACTTTTGTACGAGTATCCTACATGCTCGCCGGGTTTCGTTACATGTGTCCGTGGTGGTGATGCTATCTCTTCACTCACAGATTTATGAATACAGCTCCTACTTCTCAAGAGCTCTACATTGTATCTAGTCAAGTCTCCCATGTATAATGTGTCGATTTGTGTTTATTTATTTACAGGTAAAGCGGTGCCATTTGTTGAATTGACGGTCGCCCATGCTAGTGTGCTCACCATTTTGGCGATATCCTTCGAACGTTACTATGCCATTTGTGAGCCACTCAAGGCCGGATATGTGTGCACGAAGACGCGCGCCCTACTCATATGTGTGCTCGCCTGGGGGGTGGCTGCCCTCTTTACCAGGTAAGGATGTACAAGTATATCCGTGTTTTTGTAGTGCAATCGCTTTGGCTGTATGGTTTTGTGTGCTTCTTTTCTTTTTCTGTATTGGAGTGGGTTATGCTTTTTGTAAAAATGTTTCAAGTAGCTTGTGTGTTTAATACCATAGTCTTGTGCATTGAGTTTGGGTTGATTTCCAAAAGCTCATCATTCATCGCATTCTTTGCCTTCGTCATGTTTCATCGCGCTTGGATTAGCTTTTACAATCGAGTTTATCAAAATTTCATTATGTCATGAATATTAGATCAATCTTCGGAGGTCTTGTCCATTAAATAGGAGAAATGGAAAAATGTTATAAAAGTCACAGGAGGCACTTATATAGAAAACTTGATAAAACGCCCCCACATCGCCAATGGGAATGTGAAAGTTTGACAATAATCGATTATGAATGAGGTCCTTGGTTGGTAATTTAAGTTTTTAAGTGAAATGAACTGTGGCTTTTGCAGTATTGTATTTCAGATATTTCAGGCCTGACCTATCTCGTTAAATTAATAATAAATTATAGATCAACATACGTTTGTTTTAAATCTTTGGTCTCGATCGGAGGGGATGTTTCCGTTTGGAAATATCTACAGTACTTCAAGTGTCATTAGGTTTACCCGGTTTGGGATACCGCGGGAACTCAAAACAGCATGAATTGGGTTAATTTGCTTGTTACCCAACAAAGGTAAAGCTAATTAGACAGATAGGAAGATAGGAGACGAAACCAATTTTTACTTACTTTTTTTTTACTTAAATCCTTTAACCCCTCGGGGGGCATAGGGCGTCAACCACGCCTGTGCGCTATCTTATTCGAAGTTCTGCAACTCGTTTGGGCTGCCTCCAACTCATTCCTAAAGAGCTCGATTCCTCCTCAACTGTTTGCGCCACGTTTGCCTAGGGCGTCCCGCTATTCTGTCTGCCTGAGTGATCGGATACAACTGCATAGCGTGTTTCGCAATGGAGTTGTCTTCGCGCCGTAATGTGTGTCCAATCCACTGCCACTTTTTCCTTCGTATAGTAATGCTTATAGATTCTTCATTCTCGTATAAAGTTGTTCGTTGGAGATGTGGTTCGGCCAAAAAACCGTCAAGATGATTCTTAAACATTTGTTTACGAAGACTTGCAGCTTGCGTGTGTTAATGGTGTCCACCTTCCAAGTACTGCACCCATAAAGCAGCACTGATTCTACATTGGAGCGGAATAGTCGCAGCTTGGTTCTTAACCTGATGATATTGCTTCTCTTGATTTTGGATAGCATTCCGAACGCAGATTTAGCCTTCCCGATTCAGTTGCACACATCCAGTTCGGTGCCACCACGATTAGCCGAGACCACACGTTAGAAGTTAGTTCTCAAAGTCGATAAGCAGCAAATGTAGTGGAGACCTGTACTCAACGCATTGTTCGATTATGATCCGTAAGGTGTTTATGTGATCGATGCAGGGGGATCCAGCACGAAAGCCTGCCTGTTCAACGTTGAAAGTTTCATCTAAATGCTCTTTGATTCGTTCCAGAATTATTCTAGCTATTACTTTGGCTACGGCTGGAAGAACGCAAATACCTCTCCAGTTTCCGAATTCCGTCAAGTTTCCTTTTTTCGGAAGTTTAATGATCATTCCCCTTTTCCACGCCTGCGGAAATTGTTCACTATCCCAAGCTCTCCGTATAAGAGGGTGCAGCAGATCTGCCGATGTGTTTGGCGGCGGCCGCGTAAAATAGTTCAGCAGGGATGCCAGCAATACCCACCGCTTTGTTTTTCTTGAGGGACTTGATTGCTGTTATTATTTCTGGGAGGTCCAGTGCGAATTCGGGAATTTGTTGCTTCGAACTGCTCATTCGAATTCGAGATCATACCGCCATCGTCTAAGTGATTTAGCACTGTAGTAAAATATTCTCTCTGTCTAGTGAGCTTGTCCTCATCCGAGATCAGAAGGTTAGAATGTTACCGTCTAGGCTCTTCACTGGATGTTGTTTGGAGCTCCGACCACCAGTCAGCTCCTTAGTGATGCTATAAGCAGTCCTACTGTCGCACCTGCTCGCTGCTTCTTCAGCCTTTGAAGACCGTGAGCTGATTTGCGGGCGGTTGTCACGCCTCACAGTACGCTGCACTTCTTTCTTCTTCTCACGGTATTGGGATTCTAGGTTAGGTTAGGTAGATGGGTGCCTTGTAACAAGGAGTCACTGCTCACTCAGACCAATAGTACGGGTCGATTGTGCCCAATCATTTAACCCTGGAAACGCTGTAAAGAAAATCCGCCGTTAGAACCACCAAGAAAGTGATATGAATCTCAGGAGGTCCGCTAACTCAACACTACCCAAGTTCTCCAGCTCCGAGAAGAAGTAACTACCAAGAGTCCTCATTCTTCTGACGGATAGGGCAGGACAGTCACACAACAGGTGACGAAAAGATTCAATTTCTTCTTCGTCCCTGCAGCTTCTGCAATAGTCATTATGTAGCACACCGAGTCGTTCCGCGTGAACGCCAATGGCACAATGTCCGGTAATTATGCCAGAAATGACCCGTGCGTTATAACGACTTAGTTTTACCAGAGAGGTTGATCTCTTCTTGCTGTAGGCCGGCCATAGCGCCCTGGCCGTAGCGCATGTTTCCAGATGAACCCAGCGTCTGTTTGCTCGACCGGTGGCTTCATCCTTTATTTTTTTCCGCAAGGAGCTGATCGGGATTGCTACAGAGGGGAGGGCCCGCGATAAGTGCAGCGCCGACCCTTTCCTAGCAAGCTCGTCAGCCCTTTCGTTACCTTCGATATCCATATGCCCTGGTACCCAGCAGAGGGTCACCTCATTGGCTCTGGATATCTCGTTTAAGAGTGATTTACAGCTTCTCACGAGCCTCGACCTAACTACGACAGAGTCCAGAGCCTTAACGGCTGCCTGGCTATCTATATAGACAGTGATCGTTTTGCCAACGATATTACTCTCGCGTATAATTTCCGCAGCCTGTATAATGGCTGCGACCTCGGCCTGGAAGACGCTGCAGTCGTCGTTTATTCTAAAGGAGCGGTTTATTCCTAGGGCCTCACAATAAACTCCGGCTCCCAACGTCAACGTCCATCTTAGAACCGTCGGTATAGAGAGCCAACTCCTTTTTCTTCATGGTTCTACGATTCTTCCAGTATATTCTATCGGGAATTCTTGTAGTGAATCTCCTTTCGAATGCTAGCGTCGGATTCATGTGATCAGTTCCCGTCAATCCGCTGGTTATCCCCCGTCGGGATGGAATGGAGGCATGGCCGTAAAGGCTTGATGACCACAACCGGCCTTCTCTCAGTCTTACAGCGGTTTTAGCCGCCAAACTGCTGCAGTATATGTCAAGCGGAATGAAACTAAGCATGGTTTCCATTGCCGCCGTTGGTGTTGTTCTTATTGATCCCATGACACCGATGCACGCCGCCCTCTGGATTTTGGTGAGGTTTGAAAGCAGGTATTGCCTCTCAAGTGCCGTCCACCATACTAGTGAGCCATATGTGAGAATGGCTCTTACAACCGCCGTGTATATCCAGTACACCACAGCCGGTTTGAAGCCCCACGTATTGCTGAAAGCCTTTTTGCAGGAGTAGAAAGCTACGCTTGCTTTTTTAACGCGTTCGGCAATATTTTCCTTCCAGTTAAGTTTGGAATCTAAAACTACGCCCAGATACCGAGCTGAACTTGAGATACTTAGTTCAGTGCCGCCAATATTTGGGGGTCTGAAGGTAGGGATTGATCTCCTCTTAGTGAAGAGAACTACCTCCGTCTTTGAATGATTCACTCCCAGCCCTTTGCTGTTGACCCAGTTGTCCACTAGTTGTAGCGCGAAATTGAGCCTTTCACTTAGTACTGGAGGAAATTTTCCCGAAACCAGGATAACGACATTCCTTCAGTGTTACCAAGATCTCATCCATCACAAGGAGCCATATTAGCGGGGACAAGACTCCACCTTGGGGTGTTCCTCTGCAGACCCTTCTCCGGATGGTTATATCTCCTTGCGTTGAAGATATTATCGTTGATTGAAGCATCTGCGCAATCCAGTTGCAGAGGCCGGTGCTGACATGTGCTCTGTACGGACTGCTCAGGATTGCGTTAGAGCTTACGTTGTTGAACGCTCCTTCAATGTCCAGGAACGCCCCAAGAGTGAACTCCTTGAAGTGGAGGGATCTTTCTATGCTCGATACGACCCGGTGGAGGGCCGTGTCTACCGATCTACCGCAGATGTATGCGTGTTGTGATTTAGATAGGTAATCATCGCCGATCACACCTCTTATATATACATCTATCAAACGTTCCAAAGTTTTCAGCAAAAAGGACGATAGACTGATAGGTCTCAGGTCTTTTTCGTTTGTATGGCTCGCTTTTCCCGCTTTGGGAATGAAAACAACGCGCACCTCCCACCATGCTTTAGGAACATAACCTAGCTTAAGGCATCCTGTGAAGATACGTTTGAGCCATGGAATAGCAATTTCCACTGATTCTTGCAGCATCACAGGTCGAATGTTATCCATTCCTGGTGCCTTATATGGAGCAAATGATTTAATTGCATACGCTATCTTGTCATCATCTATTATATAACCCACCTCTTCCGCACTTATTCCCGATGTCGTCTCTGGAATGGTTAGATCATCTCCAGAGATTGATGTACATCCAGGAAAGTGAGTACTCAGTAGCATATCCAGCGTTTCCTCGTGTGATTCTGCCCAGGTGGCATCGCTTTTCCTGATATTGGATTCCGGCGTTGGTGTCTTGGCCAGGACCTTCCTTAGGCGGGACGCTTCGTTTGTTGATTCTATAGATACGCAAAAAGACCTCCAAGAGTTCTTCTTTGCGAACCTAATCTCTTTCTTGAGGAGCTTCACGCTTTCTTTATAGGTGGACCACTCGACGACCCCCTCCTTAGCGAGGTTCCACCCTACTCTTGAAATACGAATGAGTTCCGCTACTTTATCGTTCCACCATGGTGGACGCCTTTTACCGCTAAGCCTACTAACCGGACAGGACTTCTCGTAGGAGCGCGTAAGGGAACCAGTCAGTGCATCGACTGCATTGTCAACTGCTTCAGTCGAGTCGAGGTCCTCAGTGAGGTGATACACTGATTTCCTCAATTCTCTCTTGAATTTTGACCAGTTGGCCCTACGCGGATTTCTGAAAGTTGTAGCTTGAAGAGTATCCAACAGTGGTCAGATAGTGACGCCTTGTTGGAGACTCTCCAGTTAACAACTTCAACAGACCTCGGGCCATAAATAAAGGTTATATCCAAGACTTCCCTTCTATTAGACGTTACAAAGGTGGGGTCATTGCCTCTATTACAAATAACAAGATTGGTTTCAAGAATATAATTAAACAAAACTTCGCCTCTAGCGTCTGTTGTTATTGTTGTTTTGTTTTTTTTTTGTTCATTTTTATTCACACGAGTAAGGCCGGAAATTGTAGTTCGCCCCGCCAGAGCCGCCATGCCGGGGTAAGGCATTCACTATACACAGACCTCGCCAGGGCATCTGTGAGAGCTCGTTAGTGGTTGGTTTTATGTATCCCCCCAACCTTTCATCTTTCGGCACGGTTTTAAAAACGCTCACACCACCGGTAGAATTAGGGAGACTATCTCTTGGTTTTTTGGACCTCAGGTAGTCTAGGAGTGCGGCACTCGCCGACACATTGGGCTTCTAGCTCGGTTCTCTCTACTGCTGAGGCTGCTGCAATCCGAGCCTTAATTGCTGTACGCCCATCGATCTCCAGGTGTCTGCAGATAGCTATGTGCGATGGTTTTTCTGCTTTTTACCGACATAAGTGCGTGCCCCAGCCGTAAAAGCATATTTCACAGCATTTTCCAGTGGTCATCCAAGCTCTACCGCATTGTGCCGCTAATTGCTTCTGCTTCTAAGGCAAGGTGGTTCCTGAACTGTTGGCGCACTTGGGGAACCTTGAGCCTGTCAATATTAAACCTGGTGATGTTAAGTAAGTTTGAGCGGTTGCTATTGACGGTTGCAGTACGAAGGCGTATATGAGCTAACATGAGATGGTGATCTCCTTCTAGCCCGATGTCAGCTCCACGTCTGTTTCGGACGTCCAGAAGACAATTTCTAAAGCTATGGCTGATCGCAATGTGGTCGATCTGGTTGGATGTTCGCTGCCTATCAGTAGAGACCCAACTGATCTTGTGGCAAGTGTTATGCTTAAACAGCGTACCTCGATTGACTAAGCGGTTGGTTTTGCAGAAGAAGTCCAGAAACCGCTCACCGTTATCATTACGGTCTCCAAAGCCGTGAACTCCCATCACGCGTATAAGCATAGTGTTGTCGCTACCTACCTTGGCATTGAGATCCCCCATCACCATTCCGATGTCCCCATTAGGGTTGTAGACGGCGCCTAACTGGCTATAAAAATTCTCCTTTTTATCCTGAGTCGCATCTTGAGTCGGAGCATGGCGCTGTATGATGGTAATTTTTCTTACTCTACTTTGGAACCTAGCCGTCTTCTGCGGCTGGAGTTAGCACTAGTCCTACTACGGTCGCCCGTGCACTTCCAGCGGGTTTGCCAGAGTAGAGCATGACAATGCTTTTTGTTGGGGAGATGTATTCCCCAGCATCGAACCATCTTATCGCGCTCAGCCCTAAGATATCTATTTTTTAGCGTGCGAATTCTCGTTCCATTTGGAGGAATCTGGCGTTATATGGCCCTTCCTGGAGTGAGTCCAGGAGGGTCTTAAGGTTCCAGAATCCGATCTTTGTCCATGTTCGATAGCCAAAGGCATCATCAAATTATTCGCCCGTATCCGTGACGTTGGTTTTCGTTTCGGTGCTATAATTTTCTTTACGGTTGCGGCTTGCTGGGCCACAGGCCAACCGACACTTATCCTGTTTTGTGGCGCAGGGGGCTCGCCATTCGTATCCTCTTCCGTTCGCAATTTCCAGAGAAATTCCCAGATGGTACCACAAGGAGGTGGAAGTAGGACTTACTAACAGAGCTGCAAGTTGTTCAGCTGCAGTGGCTCTTTCTCGTTATTTAGCGGACCAACACTTATCGGGAGATGCTGCTCCTGCGAGACCTTTGATAGTCATTTTCCGTCCAAATGGCCTAATGGTACAGCAAATTTTAAATTGGGACCAACAATTTCAGCAGCCACACCATTTTCTATTTTTGAGCCATCGGTGTACCAGTTGATTGTCGATTGATCTGAGGCAGCTGCGGGTTATCCCAATAGGTTCGACTTGAAATGCTAATTTTGAACGGGTGATTCAGGTTTATTTTTCTAGGCATGAAATCAGATACGCATACATACTGCCGGTGAGGTTAGCAGCGGAATTTTGTTTAGAATCTTCATATGCCCTGTTAAATCAGAGATCTTCACATTACAGGGGAGATGAAACTTCAGAGCGCTGGTGGCAGCAGTCTTCTTTGCTTTTATGTATAAAGGGTCTAGTATGGCTTCCAGTGATACCATAGCAGGCGAGTCTTTGTAGCTTTTGAATGGTAGTTCGAGAATGGACCTGTGCGAATTTTTTCCGACCATATCAGTGAGGCATAGGCAATTGTGGAAATGAAGATGGTAATGTAGGTCCAGTGAATCATTTTGGGCTTGAGACCCCATTTTTCGCCAACGAGTCTAGAACAGGATCAGAATGCCTTATTCGCCTAATGCCCTTATAACTACGGCAGAAAGTGTTGAGAGGGATACCTTGCCTGGCAAAATGACCACCTATTGACCATTGGCCTCTACTTATAGCAACAATTCTCACAAAATCTGGTCTGGATCTCCTTAGCAGGTCGTTTGCTTTGGGTTTGTTATACGTCGTTAATTGCCACGCTAATGGTTCATGGTTCAGATCCTGATGTCAGCAAGCATTTATTTATTTCTCATGAAATATAAAAAGTCAGTCCGATCATTTGCAAAAGCTTCTTGGAACACTACTGCGAAGGCATAACACTGGCAGTAGCTTGGTCATGTGGCTGGAAAAATTGTTCGCTCTGTTGATGATGATTTACCCTTGACATCGATTATCGGGAAAAAAAACGGTGAATCAGAAGCAATGACAATAATAACAAAAATCTCCCCAGTTATCTGGACGCCACCCCCGGAGAATAGCTGAAGCATAAACAACTGAGCTTCTTGAACCACCACCACACCACAAATCTTTCTCTCTCTCTCTATCCTTTCCAACGCCCGCACTGTGTGTAAACATGTTAAAGGTATTCATAACCCTTTGAGTGCGCGCAAATTATAAAAAAAATAATAAAAAAATTGCGCTTTCAAAAGTATAGTATATGGCCAACTCGTCCGCGGTTTATTTCTCTCAAAATTACTGTGCCCTGAGACCTTGATGAGAGTTACTCTAAATAAAGTGTGCTTTTTCGACGCAAATACCAAATGCCAAATACCTACCCAAGATCCATCTCTTCCATTACCCAGTCTCAAGCCAGCCAAGAACAGCCAGTTCAATTTTGAGTGCAGCTTCCTAAAGGCATCAAACATATCCATACATACAAATATTTCAAAAGCTCATAAGTCATTCCCTCTTAAGCTTACCACCAACACAAGTCTGTGGCACAATTAGGATCATTATGAAACGACATCCAAAAAGTGTCCTTCTCATCTCAATCCAGACAAAAAAAAGCGTTATGACCTTCATTCATCCACAATAAACCGTATAATAACACCAGCTGACACATTGTAACAAAACTTTAAAATGATTTCCTGTGGCGTCTTATCAAATAATCCTTCTTA
Organism: Brachypalpus laphriformis; assembly: GCA_945910035.1. Lineage (NCBI taxonomy): Eukaryota > Metazoa > Arthropoda > Insecta > Diptera > Syrphidae > Brachypalpus > Brachypalpus laphriformis. The sequence goes on from OX246754.1 coordinate 290,433,199, forward strand.
ACATGTAGCCCTAACCTACACCACAAAAGAGCTTCAAAATGAAAAAAAAATAAAAATAAAAATAATCTGAAGCACTTATTATCACCTCCCCCGGGGGACTTTCTTTGAATTAAATTATATGGCTACCCATCACAGCCGGAAATCGTCAACCAAGGACTTCCTTCTTATTAATCAATCTAAAAAGGGACATTTCTTTCCTTATTGGTAGCCGGGCGAAGTAATTTTCTTTTGCTTTTCGCCTTCCTTCCGCTTTCAGTCGTTACATAGTTTTGCATGCCGCTGTAATTAATTTGTTTCATTATTGTTGTTTGTGTTTGCATCTGTTGTCCTAATTTTTTTTAAACTCCCTCCACACCGAGGATAATAATTTATTTCCTGACAATTCCAAAACAAACATCATTCCTCTCAATATTTTTCCTAATGCAAACATGATTGTCTTCCGTTTGATTTATTATACGACATAGTAGTAGAAGTGCTCTGTCCATATGTGTAATGTCCTTTGGTATCTAATGATCCTTTGAGTTTCAAGTGTGATGTGTGGCCAACAAAAATAGACGACACACATTTCTCTTAGAATAAACAACCGCAGCTCATTCAAATCAATCGAACAAAGGAAAGAAAAAAAGGACTTTGAACATATTCTCCTAATCCTGGGATATCGTTCGCATGAACTCACCCATCAACGACCGACATAAACGGCTAACCGACAACTAAAACTTTTTTATCATCATATCATCCATTCATTCAGTGTTATGTGTATCCTTCCTTGGATTTGGGTTCCTTAGTGTTTACAAAGATTACAGGCCTCGCCGTAATGTTGTTGCCTTGTATTTACTCTGTGAATTTACTTTTTGTAGTCCAATCCTTTGGGTGGCCGAGTACAAGTACGTGGAGTACGTCGACGGATCAGATGTTGCCGTCTGCCTGACGCAAGCTGTGACCTCATGGACAATTGGATTCTTCCTAATGACAATATCGATATTTTTCGCCCTGCCTCTCATCATACTGATTGTCCTGTACGGTATTATTGCGAAAAACCTCATATCCAAGGACGGTCCAATGATGAAAATCCGTCCCACCAAGCCTGAGTTCAGTCTCAAAGCCCGCAAGCAGGTGGTGATGATGCTGGGGGCTGTTGTCCTTTCGTTCTTCCTCTGTCTGCTGCCATTTCGAGTGCTCACCATGTGGATCATCCTCAGTTCGGATCAAACATTCTTCGCCGTGGGTGTGGAACGCTACTACAACTTATTGTACTTCTGTCGCATCATGCTTTACCTTAACTCAGCCATTAATCCGATTCTCTACAATCTAATGTCAACAAAGTTCCGCAAAGGCTTCTTGAAACTGTGCATCTGCTGCAAGCCATTTGCCGAGTCATTCCAGTTCCGTCATCGTACGGCCACCCTCAACACCACTACCACCTCGTCGAGTTTTCTGTCGCGAAGCTCAAATCGTCGCACATCCGATGACGTGAAGAACCGGGTTGCCCTCAAAATTGACCTACACCAACAGCAGCTGAAGGAGTGTGAAGTGGCAATGCTGTCGAAGTGTGAGTCCTCAATTGTAATCGATGAGTACAGAAAGCTATCGCTGGCAAACACCCGCCGGAAGTTGAGTTCCGTAGATAACGACGACGAAGACGAAGGAGTCATCGATGTGACATTAGTGGGTGACACCACCACCACATCCAGTGTAAACGGGCCAAAGGGTAAACCATTAAATTGTCGCATCAAATGCAAGAGACAAATAAGCTTCGATGAGAACGTCATCGTGAACAGTGAGCATGGAGCGAATGGCGAAAGGATTGTGTACCAAACGAGTCTGGAGGATAAGATTTGTGGCAGTAAGAAGGACACGAGCGTTATTAATTTTCTCCCAACCAAGAACGTACGAAACAGTTTACAAAAGTAAGACCAACAGCGGATAAATATAATTTAAAGGAAATCCGTTTCGAGTGTATTATCGGAAACAAGACAGAAGGATACCTACTACTCTTCTCTATGGAATAGAGTGCGGTGGCCTTAGGGATAAATGTGAGGGTAGCGATACAATAAATCTGGCTATAACTTAATGTATACGATATGATAAAATAATAGAAGCAGCGCTTTAAGCAGCAATCCTGATGAATTTCATTCAATTTATTCGGCGATTTAGCGCATGTGTTGCAAATTCCACTTTATATACACTTGTTGTAGAATATAGAAAATTTTACATGAAACGAGACATGTTAGTTCAAATCCAATATTCATATGTGCTCAAAAGAATATACCTACCTACCTACATATAGAATACAATGTACTACTTTAAATGTTAGCTTTATTTATATACATGTATATACAGAATATTATATTGTACCTTTATTGTTAATAATTTTTTTAAAGGATGCTTAAAAATAGCAAATTTGAAATAGTCAATAAACAGAGAAAACGAAAACGCTGTTCAGTGTCTTTATCGCAGGAATTTACTGCCACTGTTGGGAATTGATTGGTTTTTCAGTTGACTGAACGCCTGAACGTAAACAATGAATACGGCTTGCATTGGAAGCGGTTTTGATTGGCAATTCATACAGCCGCGTGTATGGATGAACATTGATGAATTGTATTTGATTTTAAAGTCTGCGTGGGAAGGACGCCGTATCGTGGGATGAAATTTAAGAATACTTCATGGGAGAGATTTAAATTAATTTACTGAGGATGTGCATGCAAGTAACGGCAACGAACCTAACTTAAGCAAAATGCCGGTCGTTGCTGTTTAACCATCTACGATCAATTCTTTATTCATCCCTTAACTCTTTCAGGGGCACTTTCATATAAATTACAATATATGTCTTTTTTGTTGTTTCTAGATATATTTAGGATAGAACAATAGTGAAATGAATGACAAACAAATTTTTGGAGTGGGGGCTTCTGAGAAATCAAGCGGTTAGCTGCGGCCCTGGCACTTTAAAGAGCTGTTGCGCCAAATATTTGTATTTGTTTTTTTTTTTTTTTAGCTGCGGTAACCGCCGTCGCTGTAGAACAAAAAACCACTATTAAAATTCATACATTTTCTATTCATAACTAAAGGCAAAAACATAACAAAACAATTAGGATCAATTGGGACGGCCTTAATAGTTTCTTTAGGAGTTTTAACTGATCGCTATGCTTCCTCGATAGCGACGTGGATGCCGCCACTGATATGATTACTGACACCATTCGCTTAGGTATGGATGCCTTTATTCCTAACAGAAAAAAAAGCATCAAACTTAAGGCAAACTCGTGGTTTGACCAGAGCTGTAAAGAGGCTATCAGGTTGAAAGAGGTAAGTTTTCGGTCTTATAAAGCCAACAAATCTGAGGAAAACCGAATGAAGTTTAAACAATCCAGAAATGACTGCAATGTCCACATTCGACGCGTAAAATTCTTACATGACCAGAAACTGAGACAAAAAATTCTACAATGTCCCAAAGGTAGTAAAAATGTTTGGTCATTCGTCAAAAATATTAAAAATTCTGTCTCGTCTTCCATCCCAACGCTCATTTACAATGACATTCCAGCTGTCAGCTCCTTAGATAAAGCTAATCTGCTTGCTGCTCACTTTGCAGCGAACTCCACCATGCCAGATAGTGCTTTGTCTCCGCCTGTACTTGAGAGCGTAGAATTTTCCATGGGACAAGTCCACTTTCGCTCTCGTGCAGTTGCGTACAGTACTCAAAGGTCTTAGCATACACAAATCCGCTGGTCCAGATGGTATCTCCCCCATAGTTCTGAAGAGGTGTTCTTCCACGCTGGCAAAACCTCTGTGGAAGCTTTTCTGTCTGTCCTACTCTTCTGGGCTCTTTCCGAGTAGATGGAAAAAAGCATTTGTCCAGCCCGTCCCTAAAAAAGGTGAATCTTTCTCCCCCTCCAATTACCGACCCATTACACTTACGTCCCTTCTTTCCAAGGTCATGGAAACGCTGATAAATCGTCAGCTTATGAAATATCTTGATTCACGAAAACTCCTCAATCACCGGCAGTATGGTTTTCGTAGCAACAGGTCCACTGGTGATCTGATGGCATATCTCACCGAAAAGTGGGACCAATCTCTACATCACTTCGGCGAAACAAAGATGGTTGCGCTCGATATTTCTAAGGCATTTGACAGAGTTTGGCATCAGGCTCTTTTGTCGCAAATGCGTGCATATGGCATCGATGAGTCTCTTCATCAATGGATTAGAAATTACCTTTCGGGCCGTTCAATACAGGTTGTCTTGGACGACTTCAAGTCTGCAATTCACCATATAAATACTGGTGTTCGCCAGGGCTCCGTTTTGTCTCCGACTCTCTTCCTCATTTTTATAAATGACCTCTTGTCTGCAACTTCTAATCCAATCCATTCCTTCGCTGATGACAGTACCCTCAGTTTTTCATATTCGTTCCCTAGCTCACGTCCCTGCTCTTCGGCCGTAGAAGAGGAACGACAACGTATGTTAAACACATTAAATTCCGACCTGGACAGCATAACCAAATGGGGTTCAATCAATAGAGTGGAATTTAATGCATCCAAAACTCAATGCTGTCTTCTGTCTCTCAAGCGAAACCAAGACCCTTAACCATTATCCATGAATGGTACTTGCATCGCTGAATCCGAAAGACTTGCCATTCTCGGTATGTGCATCAATAACCGCCTTCGATGGAACGATCACATATTCGAAGTCGCCAAAAATGCTGCAAAATGTCTAGGATTCCTTAAGCGGTGCAAGAAATATTTTACCCCGTCTGATCTGGCCTCCATCTATAAGGCATTCATCCGCCCAAAGCTGGAATATAACGCCCACATCTGGTCTGGTGCACTCAAGACCGTTCTGCACATTCTAGATATGCTACAGAATCGCGCGTTAAAACTGATAGGTGATAGAGACATCATGAGCTCCATAGTCTGACTTGAACATCGTAGAAATGTCTCGTGTCTTTCTCTTTTTTATCGCTTTTTTTATAAAAAATGCTCGAGCGAAATAGCCAGCTGCATTCCTCCCCTTCAAAACTTCACCCGCAATACGCGTCATGCTTCGAATACACATCAGTTCACCCTCAAGCCTATCTCCGGACGTACTGTCAAATATAGGGATTCGTTTATAAGCCGAACAATACGTTTATGGAACGAATTACCAGCCTCTGTATTTCCTAATCATTACAACCTTCAAACATTTAAAGCCAACACAAACCGGCATCTCCTCTGTCTTCTTCCCCCCTCTTCCTATCCGCCCGTGCCCTGAGAACCAGTATAAGGGTATTAATAATCCCTTTGGCACGCGCAAATTATAAATTATATATTTTCTTTACTTTTTATGAAAATCTTGGAAGCAGGACTTTCCTTTACGCAAACATAGTGGGACATTACAAGTCTTGCATTTCCAAATAGTACGGACTGGAGTTTTACTTATACTACATTTGGCGCATCTTCTTGAAGTGCATCGCTCTGGCTGATGTTGATTGCATTCCAAGCGGATTTCCTCGGGCACAGCTGGTTTATGCCGTTTTATTTGGATCAGCCTCAGAGAAGACACTCCTGAACTACATGGACTCTCCACTGAATGATGCCTGCGCCGATTGACAAATGCTGGGGCCAAAAGGCCTTGGTAGACAGAACGGCGAAAATCCTTCAATGTCAGAGCTTCTAGGTCTAGGTGTGAATTAGTTGAAGTTCCTTATATGCCAAAAAGACATTGACAATACAGCAATCAAGAAAAAAAATTTTTTTTTTCCGAGGTTAGGTGAAAAATCTTCCTAGACACTATGAGAATAGCAAGCGCGTGCTCATAGTAGTGTCAGATTCTTACTGACTAAAAAAACACAACCCTTCGATATAAATTTGTTAGATATCGCAACTAAGTATTAACTTATCAAGCAATTTTTCTATCATGAAATAAAAACGTTAGGCAGGTTTCTTTCCACTGAAAGATCCTGCATATTCCGCAATCTAGACGCGGTTAATCATTATCTCGCCAGGTCGAAAGGTTTCGTCCTTTGTAGTCGGCGCAATAAATTGCTCTCATCCAAAATTTGTAGGACTGTATTGTTGACATGTCCGATTAGTCGGTTTCTATGCTTTCTCGCGAAGCTTCTAGTTTCAGGTTCGATTGTCGGAATTCCGAGATCCCTGTGGATATCGTCGTTTCTAATATACCACGGTGCTTGGACTATCTCTCTTAGCACTTTATTTTGAAAAGCTTGTAAAATATTTGCATTTGTTTTCTTGGTACAACCCCAAAGTTGTATACCGTAGGTCCACACCGGCTTTAGCACTTGCTTGTATAAAAGCAGTTTGTTCTCAGTACTGAGCTGGGAGGTTTTTCCGAGTAACCAGAACATTTCTCTATATTTGATTTCGAGTTCTTTTCGTTTCATTTTCACGTGCAAATTCCATTTCAGCCTTGCGTCGAGTGTCATTCCCAGGTATTTGGCCTCGTTTGCAAAATGTATTCGGGCCGAGTTTAGGAAAATTGGCAAGTTATTAGTTTTCTTGTAAGTGAAATTCACGTGAACAGATTTAGATTCGTTGAGGGCGATCCGCCAGTCCCTCGTCCATTCATTCACATTATTCAGTGCGTTTTGCAGTTTTTCAGTCGTTTCTTCGATTGTTTTACCTACTGCTAGGATAGCGGTGTCATCGGCAAACGTAGAAAGGATAGTGCCATCTTCGTTCAGTATATCACGAGTATATAGCAAATAGAGAAGTGGCCCAAGAACGCTTCCTTGCGGTACGCCGGCCGAAATTTCTTTGAGCTCGGAGTATTCGACTCCATGTCTAACACGAAAGATCCTATTCCCGAGATATGATTCTAGAATATCGAATAAGCATACAGGGAGAACTTGTCATAGTTTGAATTTCAAGCCATCATTCCACACCTTATCAAAGGCTTGCGAGACGTCAAGAAATACGCTTGAGCAAATCTTTTTTTCTTCAAATGCTTTCTCGATTACGTCAGTAATTCTATGCACCTGGTCAATCGTCGATTGCTTACTTCTGAACCCAAACTGGTGATCAGGGATAAGATTATTTTCTTCTATAACCGGTTGGAGACGCCTTAATAATATCTTCTCGAAAATTTTCGATATGATTGGAAGAAGCGAAATTGGTCTATACGATTTTACCTCATTTGGCGGTTTTCCTGGTTTTAAAACCATTATGACTTCCATTGGCTTGGCACGTGTTTTAATCTGAGCGCCGCATTTACAATATGGAGACGCTTAGTCAATGCTTTTCTAGGTAAAACTTTGAGAATTTCTCCGGTAATCAAATCATAACCAGGAAATTTCTTAGGTTTTAGATTCTCGATCTCATGTTTGAGTTCCCTTAGCGTTGCACTTGTGAGCGTCAAATCGTCAGATGGTAAATCCAGCCTATTGCGGTTGTCGTAAACCACTTGACCATCGTACGGTTTAAAGGTTTCTTCCAGGTGCGCCGCAAAGACGTCCGCTTTTTCTTTATCTTCCCTCGCCCATTCATTTTGATTTAATTTGATTGGCGGCGCGGAGACTTTGGGCCGTTTGGTGCCTTTTACAGCTTTCCAAAGCGAATAATTGGAATCTCTTTCGTGCTATTGCACGATTCTTAAAATCCTTAATAGTCTTCTTCAACAAATTGCACAGACGATTCAAGTGTGCTTTATGTTGCGGAGCACGACTCTGTTGCCAGTTTTTACGCGCTTTTCTTTTTTCCTTTACCAATTCTTTTATTTCCGGAGGATATCGCAAACTGTATCTGTCCGGCATTTTCCTTGGATTGGGCGTATTATTCCAAGAGGCGAGCTGTACGATCTCAATGAAGCGATCAACTTCAACGTCAAGTTCATAGGGTGTCGTAAGTGGAACGCTTAGCTCAACATTATCTTCAATTTCGTTCCTAAAGCCTTCCCAGTTAGTTGTTCGACCAGTTAATCTCGCTGGCTCTAGGTTATAGACTAGTTTTTCGCTGATGTTAAAATAACCGGGGAATGATCAGACGACAGATCAAGGCTCTCTTTGACTTTTATGTGGTTCGTAGATATTCCTCTCACAACGAAAAAATCGATCAGGTCAGGTATTTTCGAAGTATCAGTTGGCCAGTAAGTCGGTTTACCCGTCGAATGGAAATCACAACTGTACTCCATACCTGCCCCATAGAGCATTCTACCTTTTTTCGAGCTGTATCTTGAGCCCCAGAACGTATGTTTCGCATTAAAGTCGCCGCCGTTGATAAAATTAGGTTTCAGCGATTCAAACCAGTTAGTAAAATCAGATTTTTCAAGCGCGGAACGCGGTGGACAGTAGATGGATGAGATTTTAAGAATACGCTGACTATTTTTAACTCGAATCGTGCACAGTTGCAAAGTTTCAGGTTCTATCTTTAGGTCTTCGGATTGTTCGATGCAGTCTTTACTTACTTTACTAATGTCCTGTATCCCCTTGTGGGTCCTAGGGCCTCTACTACGCCTACGCGCCATCGTGTACGGTTTCTGGCAATGTGTCTGAGTTCTTCCCAACTTTTCCCTAACTGCCGTGCCTTCTTCTCGACTGTTCTGCGCCATGTTCTCCTCGGACCGCCAGGTCTTCTGCCATCCTGATTTAGAGGGTTCCATTGCATAGCATGGTTCGCTATGGAGCTGTCACCCTTTCAGAACGTGTGACCAATCCACTGCCACTTCCGCCGTTGGATAGTTGTGCCTATTGGTTCCTGACCCGTTCTCTCGTAAAGGTGTTCGTTAGAGATACGATTGGGCCAGAAAATCCTTAAGATATTGCGCAGACACCTATTAACGAACGTTTGCAGCTTTCTGGTGATAGTAGTGGTCACTCTCCACGTGCTGCAACCATATAGCAGCACGGATTCAACGTTGGAACGGAACAGGCTCATTTTGGTGCTCAAACTGATTGCATTGCTTCGCCATATTTTGGACAACATCCCGAACGCGGACTTTGCTTTGGCGATCTTGTTGGATATATCCAGTTCGGTTCCACCGTCGGTCGAGACAATACTTCCAAGATACTGGAAATTCTCTACTCTCTCCACCGGTTGCCCAGCAATGCATATTTGAGCCGATGAGTTAGTTCCAAGGCTGATAATTTTAGTTTTTGCCGTATTAATTTTCAGCCCGACGACACTTGCCGCCCTCTCCACATCTGCTGTCATTTGGTGGAGGTCCATAATTCTGTGGGAGAGTAAGCATGCATCGTCTGCGTAGTCAAGATGTTTCAGTTGAGATGTAAGAGTCCATCGAATTCCTCCGTTTCCCGTCGACAAAGCTGCATGAAGCACATCGCTAATCACCAATAGGAATAATATTGGTGAAAGGATACAGCCTTGTCTTACCCCACTTTGGATCTCAAATTCCTCGGACAACCTTCCTCTGTGCAGAACGTGACATTTGGAGCCTTCATATGTAGCTTTGATAATAGCAATTAGTTGATCGGGAATGCCTCTCCTGCGTAAGGCACGCCAAATAAACTCCCTGTTGACGCTATCGAACGCCTTCTCAAAATCGATGAACAGCAGGTGCAGTGGCGATCGATATTCAACACACTGTTCGATGATAATCCGCAGGATGTTGATGTGGTCGGCACAGGAAGATCCAGAGCGGAAACCTGCTTGTTCGGCATCGAGAGTGTCTTCGAGATGTTGTTTAATTCGCTCCAGGGTGATTTTAGCTATTATCTTAGCCACAGCAGGCAGCACGCAGATACCCCTCCAGTTTCCGCACTCCATTAATTTTCCTTTCCTAGGAAGCTTGACGATCATTCCCTTTTTCCACTCGTTGGGAAAGCTCTCAGCTTCCCAAGCTCTATCTATAAGTGGAAGCAGACGCTCAGCCGATGTTGTTGGCGCTGCTCGTAACAGCTCTGCTGGAATACCTTCAAGTCCTACCGCCTTGTTGGTTTTGAGTGCCTTGATCGCGGTAATGATCTCATCTTTACTGGGAGTCGTGGTGCGTCTTCGGGAACTTCTCACCTCGGGCATTTCAGTCTGATTTGGGAGCATATCGCTAGCGAATACACGGTTCAAAACCGTAGCAAAATGCTCTTTCCATCTCTTGAGCTGGTCTTCATCCGAAATGAGCAAGGAGCCGTCTAGGCTTTTCAATCGGTGTTGGCTGGAGCTGCGACCACCTGTTAGCTCTTTCGTGATTCTGTAGACGGTCCTTCTGTCGCACCTCCGTGCAGCTTCTTCTGCTTCTGTAGCCAGCGCGTTGATGTAGTTGCGCTTGTCACGTCGTACGCTACGCTGAACTTCTCTCATCTTCATGCGATATAGGGACTCTAGCTCGCTTCTCCCTGCTGCTGGGGTAGCTGCAACGCGAGCTTTCAGCTGTTTTCGTTCGTCAATCCGTCTCCAGGTATCCTCGGAAAGCCACGCCCTATGTCTTCCCTGCGATCGACCGACAATTCTTTCAGCACCAGATGTAAAAACATTTTTCACAGCACACCAATGGTCTTGGATGGTTGCGGGCATTGAGCTGCTGATTGCTTCCACACCTTGCGAAAAGTGCTCCCTTAATTGTTGGATCACAGAGTCTATCGATGTTGAACCTGGGCATTCTTGTGTTGTCGTGGGATCTTCGAACTGCAGCAGTGCGTAGTTGGAGAGTAGCTATCATTAGATTGTGATCACGTACTATCCCCACATCTGCCCCTCGCCTGTTTCGGACGTCCAGGAGACTACTTCTAAAGCGGCGGCTGATGGCAAAATGGTCAATTTGGTTGGAGGTTGCTTGCCTGTCATTGGAATGCAGTCTTTAATAAATAACGATGATCCGCTTCTCGCTTTTCCCGAAGAGTGACAAGCGTGGTAATTATTATAGCCTTTTATTTTTAAATGCGATTCCTTTTTTACGTGGGTTTCAGAAATCAAGCAAATATCAATATCTTTTTCACGCATGGATATTTCCAATTCGTCGAGTTTTTGCAAAAGTCCGTTTACATTCCAAGTACATATTTTTAACATTCGTTTGTTATTCATATTCTAGTTGAAGTACGCGTTTTCTGAGAATTATTTTCAAGCTTAACCAGCCTATCGAGAATAATTTTATTTATTTTGCTTTGTTCTTCAAATTACTCGAGGATAACCGACAAAATATGAGAGACAAGGTCCCTCGAAATTTCAAGGTTTTTTTGGTTTTTCGGATGCCGCGGCCTGAGCGTAGGTCTGCTGTCCGAGGGTTATTACCTGGCGGCTTTTTCGACATTAACTTTTCAGTACCGATTCTTTTAGGAACAGAGGTCAAGGACTTTTCTGTTGTCACTCTTTCCCTCACCTTTTTGCGCTCTGAACCCGGTAGTTTTAGTTTGCCTACTTTCTCCTGTGCATTCTTACGCTTTGGCTTAGTTTGCAGTTTAGATTTCGCAAGGGGCTTAAGGAGCATATTTCTCCGTTTTTGCAACTCCTTAGCTACTTCACAGCCTCTATAATTTGCCGGGTGCTTTCCCTTACAGTTAGCACATGTTGCAGAGGTTTGTTTATTTACTCCACAGACTTGGGAGAGGTGATTTCCGGCGCATTTCACACATCGCGGTTCTTTTTTGCAGTACATTTGCGTATGATTAAATCCTTGGCAACGTTTGCACTGCGGAATCATCCTTAAATTTCTACGCATGGGCTCGATTTTGACCACGATATCTACTATGACTCTAACTCGGTAGATATCGTCGATATTATCCGATTTATCGAAGGTAAGCATAAAAGCGGAAGTCTACGCCTTACCAGGACGTCGTTATCTATTTCCGTTTGTTGCTTCTCCTTCTTGATGATATTAACGGCATCAAGAATTTTAAAGCCTTTGGCTTGAAGGTCAGTCATAACTTCTTCTTTGGTGCATGAGGGGTGGAGTCCCCTTGCAACGATACGATGTGGCCTTTCTGACTTGATTTCGAAAGTATACCACTGAATTTTGTCGGTATTTAGCTTTTGGGACACAGCTCGGTAGTCATTATAGTCATCGACGTTGACTTTCCACGCATTATCCCTCAAAGACGTAACCTTATACTTTGATGTTATTATTCCTTTAAGGAGGCTTTGCAACTTATTGTATTCCGTTATCCCGACGATGTTTATTGGCGGGGGTGGACGAAATTGCGCTCGAAGTTGCTTTACTTGCGGTTCTTTGTGATTTTCTTCTTTCACGGGCTCGACTTCGGGCGATGAACCGGCTCTCCGTTTTTTACTAGGTCTTTTCTTTGGGACCCGATACGTTTCGCGTGCTACCTCTTCTTCGTCAGTGTGATATTCCAGACTAGCTAAGCGTGCTGGAGTACATTCGCCTTCTCTCTGGATATGCGTGTTCTTTATGACCGTCTTTTCTTCTTTTAATAAGTCTATCTCTTTCTTAAGATCTTGATAGAGTAGATCCATTGCGTTAAGCTTGATTTGGAGTGTTTTATTTTATTCCTCAAGGCTTTTGTATTTCGCTGAGTCCTGAATTTCGCGCGCTGGCGCTACCGGTGGACTTCTTTTCCCGGAGTTATTCGATCTTGGTGGAGGAGATCGACATACCCTTGTACTTTTTAAGAAGGGATTTATTAGTTGCAATAACTGGCTATCCCCAGAATCCGTAGAGCCGACCTCCGAAGAGGGTGGATTTTCCAGTGAACCTGGGCTGCCACCTGGGGTAATTAATCGTTTTGTTTTGTTCATTGCATTTTGTGTATACACTACGCTCGGTATACGGAGGGTGGATTTTAGTCGCCTCTTACGACAGGTATGCCTACCTCGGGTATATTCTAACCCCTACTCGAAGGGGGCATTCAAATGACATATATTAAGACCGTCATAAGCGCGACACAACACATTGAGAACGTTCCCCTGACATTATCAGGATCCAGACCAAAAACTATAACCATCAACATCAGAAGTAAAGATCAGCCGCTCAAAGGAATATATTTTTGCACATATTAAAGAAAAGGGTTTAAAATTATTTAAAACAGCATCTACAGCTCTTAGACATTTTGATTCATTTGGATTTATAAATCTTTGCATAATTAATTTCATAATATCATATTCAGCTGCGCAAAAAATGCATTATTTCGTAAAAACATTACACGTAAGCAATCGATTGTACAATAAGATACGAGCAAGATTAAAAACAGTTAAACAGTTGTTTGGCAAAGAGACATAAAATAAAATAAAAGGGAAGGTAATCAATGATTGATTCAATCAGAGGGCTTGTCTATCATCTGCAACTTACGCCACGGCGCCCACGAAGCTCATAACCAGTGTCAGAAATTATATCAACTTCTTCGTCATAAAATCCTCCCAAAGCCTGTTAAAAGTGGAAGGGTTATATAGACTCTTCTTTTAACAAGGTACTCCTTCATTTTCGAGAAATCATATACGTTTGGAACACAATTGGTTTTAAGTACTTCGAATTCCAAGGCATTATTCTCTCTGTAAACTACCCACTCATGCTTCTATATAACTCAAATAAAACCCCGCTAAAAGCATTATGGATAACAATACAATTTGATTTGAATCACTGAACCTTAAAGCTCTTAGATTTTACCTGGAATTTGTTCTGACTAAGCCCCGATTTATAGTATCATACAAAATGGCACAAACCACAAAAAGTCACACAGAAGCAAATCTGTTAAACGCTTTCGCATGAGTATTTTCCGCATAAAAGTAGAATTCCTCCCGATTTTTCGACAAAGCCTTCGCGCACACGTTTTTCACATGAACCTCTTACCTTGGCTGGATATCTTTTGTGTTGTTTTTATGGGAATGCGAATGAATGAGCAGTTGTGGATTTGTTTGTTTAAATTTGAATTCTTTGTTAAACTTTCCTTTTACTTGCATCACAACTTGTGTTCCGGTCTTGAATTTCAATACGTTTTTCATTTTCTTTCGAAAATCATCACCATGGTTGGATCCACTCGTAAATTGCATAATTTCCTGGTGTTGTAGGAAATAATGACCTCTTAAAATTAAGACGGGATATAAGCACTAAAATCATGTAATACGCAGTACTTATAAGAATATGAACACTTCCTGGGTTTTGCGACCATAAGAGATGTTTATGGCAGGAATTAATCATCAACGATATCAAAAATGTAATATGTACTCGTAGAATAGGTTCAGTGCTTCATACACATAATTTTGATAAGTGAATTTCGAATGTTTTATGAGATGAAGATATTTCGATGGTGAGAAAATGACCTTTATTATTTGCAATGTCATTGGGCAGCCTAGCAAGGCCGCACGGATAGATTTAAACCATCATTCTGATGATTTACAGAGACAGCAACAGTTTAAGGCTATTCAATATGATATTCTCATTGAGGAGAATTTAATGAAGGACCTTTGGTATTTAGATACTCTGCGAAATAGATCTGACTAGGTAGGTTAAGTTAGGTTAGATGGGTTGCTGCTAGATTAGCTGGTTGTTCTCAAAGGCCTACGTGCGTTCCTAGCAATACGCATATGCCTGTTGACAAGAGGAAGAGAAAGATAATTTTTTTTATAAGAATGGGATGGTTAGGTAAAGTTACGTTGACTGTCTGCACAAGAGTGCAGATACACTGAAACCAGTAAAGGCCCATTGTGATACCATGGATCTACCATTAGACCATTCAGGGACTAATGAAAACCAACCGGAGATTTTGATAAAGCTATGGATGCTCATAAAGCCAAATCGCCGAGATCATCAAGGAAGGGGGTCCCTAGATGGAACGTTCTTTTATGCAGCATGGTTGGACAAGTGCAAAGGAGGTGAATGATGGTTTTCTCCTCCTCCTCAGCCCTACAGCTCCTGCAGAAGTCGTTGGAAAAGGGGCCAAGTCTTTTGGCTTGTCTGCCTATAAGACATTATCCAATGAGGACACCGATAATGTAGCTGATCTGTGATCGCTTTAGCTTAACCAACTCGGCGCTACGCTTCTGGCCCAGTTTAGGCCAGATCTGTCTCGATATGACACGATGAGCCATTCACCCATCTATGGTTAATCTTGCTAATAGGGTTTAGCTTAAGTAGATGCTTACATGTAGCGAACAGCATATCTAGGGCTTGCCTTTCAGACAGAATCCTTAGAGTTGTACCCTGGCAAGCTCGTCCACCCTGCAGTTTCCCGGAATGTCCCCGCGGTCTGGCAGCCAGCACAGGTGGATGTTGAACTCCTCTGTCAACTCTTTAGGAGACAAACGGCAATTTAATGCGGCTTTTGAAGTGAAGCACGAAGCACGATTCCAAGGACTTGATTGGCGGTTGATTGCTAGTAAAATTGCTAATATCCACTACAGTACATTACATAACATTTAAGCCAGAACAGGGCTTATTTAATCGCCATGATTTCTGTGTTATTCTAGTTGACTGACTCGTAAGAATGGATCTTAGCGGTCAGACATGTCATATTTATTAGCTTGTCAAAACTGTACAATGTATATGGTTAGTGTGGTCTGACTTATATATAAAATTACATAGGTTAGTATTTACATAGTAATAGCATTACAATGGTGTTGCCATTGTCTTCCAACACATCCCCCCTTTTCAGTATATCGTTCGCTCAACCGGTTTTACCAGTCGGCCGTATCGAGTCCGGTAACCTTGGGTCTCGGCGCTTCTGGTGGACGATTGCAAATTCGATGTTGGCGATGGTAACGATGAGGCGTTCGCCGAGGGAGATGAATGTGATGGTGATAACGGATGACTTCGTCGGCGATGTTGTCTTCTCTGGCGATGAACGTGGTGATAAAGTTATCGCTGGCAACATGTCTTCGTGAATCTCTGCTTGCTCTTTGATTTCTCCAGCACGGTGAGCTCGAGCGAGATGATAACTGTTGCGACGAAGTTTACCTGTTGGAGTTTCGATGATATAAGAGCGAGGGTGGTTGGTCTTCTCACGAACTGTTGCCCACACTCGTTTGTCACGAACCCAAACCAATTCTCCGGGAATTAGCTCACGACTTTGCACTACTCGATGTCTTCGGTTGTAGTTTCGTGTTTGCATCTCTCTTCTATCATCCTCCTTCCTTCTCAGTTGGTTGTAGTCGACTGCCTTCGACGTATAGCGTTGTGGAGCCATAGGCAATGTTGATCTTATTCGGCGGCCCATCAAAAGTTCCGCCGGGCTATAGCCGCTGGACAACCGGCTAGCGCGATACTCCAACAGCGCTTTGTATGGGTCGGCGTTCTTCTTGAGCTGCAATTTGGCGAGTTTTACCGCAGCCTCAACGAACCCGTTGCTTTGTAGAAAGTGGGGACTGGATGTGATGTGGCGAAATCCGTAGTCCCTTGCAAACTTGGAGAACTCTGAGGTGTGAACTGGTTCGAATTGGGTCCAGTTGTCGCTTCTCACCAGCTCAGGTACTCCGTGACGTGCAAAAATTGACTTGCAGTGATTGATGACCGTTGCAGCTGTCTTTCGAGTAAAGCGACCTCGAAAAATCTAGAAAAGAAATCAGAAATGATCAAGTACCAGTGCCCTTGGCATTTAAAAAGATCCATAGCTACCCTTTGCCATGGACGGGTTGGGAAGTCCGATGGCATTAGCTTCTCTCGAACTCCTCTTGTTTCTTGAATGCATGCAGTACATCTGCTAATCATCTCGCCAATATCAGTTGAAAGTCCGAGCCACCAGACAGATTCACGTGCTCTGGCCCGGCACTTTGTGATTCCTTGATGACCAGCATGAAGTCTCCCGAGGACGTCTTGTCGCATGGATGCTGGTATGATGAGACGGCAGCCGCGCATCAGCAAACCATTCTCATTGGCGATGTCGTTTCTGACTGTATAGTAGGGTTGCAGAATGTTTGCTAATTTGTGTTTTTCTGGCCACCCGTTAAGCGCATAATCGGCGATTTTTCGAAGAATAAGATCACATTGCTGTTCTTTCCATATCTCCTCGAGCTTTGAGTCGGACGCTGGAATGTGAGCGACCACCAGGCTGACGTGTGCGAAAGTCTCCTGTTCCAACTCGTTGCTGCTGTCCTCCACTTGTAAAGGCTGCCGGCTGAGTGCGTCTGCTGCAATCAGATCCTTACCTGCAGAATATGGAAAAGTCGTAGCGCATCATCCTCATTCTGAACCGCTGCAGCCGTGGAGTCAGATCATCCAGATTCTTGGTTGTAAAGATTGGCACCAGAGGTTTGTGATCGGTCTCCAGATGGAATCTGATGCCAGTAACAAAGTCTTGGAATCGTTCACAAGCCCAAGTGAGAGCCAAGGCTTCCTTCTCAATCTGGGCGTAGCGTTTCTCACAATCGGTAAGCGTCCTGGAAGCGTAAGATATTGGCTTTAACTTACCGTCGTGTTGACGTTGGCGAATGACAGCTCCAATCCCATATGATGAACTGTCAGCTGATATGACAGTTTCCTTATTACTGTCATATATTGCCAACACAGGCTCGGTGGTGAGAATTTTTTTGACTTGGTTGAACGAATTCTCCTGCGTTGAACCCCATGTGAATGCTTGTTCCTTCTTCAGCATTTCGTTGAGAGGTTGCAGAATATCTGACAATCTTGGTGTGAACTTACCAAGATAATTGATCAGTCCGATCAGAATACGGATCTCGTGTACATTCTTCGGTCGATCCATGTTAAGGATAGCGGAAATACGATCGCCATCGGGATGCACGCCCTCTCCATCCAGAATGTGTCCGAGAAACCTGATGCGTTGGACACCAAACTGGCACTTGGCTTCGTTGAGTGTGACGCCAGAGTCTTGAAGACGTTGCAAAACTAGCCGTAATCGCCGGTCGTGCTCATCGGCTGTGCTTCCCCACACAAGAATGCCATCCATTTGACAAAGGATTCCTTCCAATCCTCGAACTACGCCGGACATTCTCTTTTGGTAGTGCTCTGGAGCAGATGTGATGCCGAATGGTAGGCGGTTGTAGCAATACCTCCCAAACGGTGTGATGAAAGTGGTCAGCAATTTTGACTCCTCAGTGAGTTTTATTTGCCAGAACCCACTGTTTGCATCCAGCTTACTGAAGAATTTTGCCCCTGTCAGCTGTCCAATGGTGTGCTCGACAGACGGCATAGGATGGCGCTCCCTTTTAACGAACTTGTTGAGCCGTGTCAAGTCCACACAGACACGGGTGTCTCCATTTTTCTTCGAAGTGATAACCATGGGGCACACCAGTCGGTGGGCTTGTCCACCGGCTCGATGACCCCTTGTAGCACCATGTCGTCCAATTGCTTCTTAAGTTTATTGAGAAGCGGAATTGGGACGCGTCTGGGTGTGTGCGTACCAAAAGGTATGGCTTGCTCTTCTAGTTTGATGTCGTAGGGCTCGTGAATTGTACCCAGCCCACTGAATAGCTTGGCGAACTCCTGCTTTGGTTTCACTTTGGTGTGCATCTCTACGTGGTTGATGCGTCTCACCAGTCCAAGATCCTCACAGGCAGGTAACCCCAATAAAGGCTGTGACAAGCCCTTCACTACATAGATTGTGTCCATCTTGCGCTCCTGCAAATAAACCAACTCACCTCGAAACATGCCCATGGTACGAAGTTTGTCTTTGTTTGGCCCGCAAAGAATCTGGTCCGAAGGGAGTAGTAGTGTCTTCTTGAATTTTCGTTGAAAAATGGCAAATGGGATGGTGGTGACGTCAGCTCCCGGGTTTAACTTCCAATTGATGACGACTTCGTTGACGGCGACGTCCGCTGTCCATCGCTTGTTGCGGTTCTCGGTATCGTTGATGCTGCATATCGTTGAGATGGCTCCGAGAAATTTCGCCGCATGGTTGTCCGCCTTGGATACGACTTGCTTAACTGTTTTTGTTGTGAGGCAAGCACGTGCGTAGTGACCTTGCTTGTTGCAGTTGTTGCACGTTTCCCCTTTGGCTGGATAGTCATCCTTCTTGTGCTTTGTCTTACCTGCGCACCATCTGCATCGCCATCCTTGACCGCCTTGACTTCTGCTGTCGCTGCTGCTATATTTCGGCCTTAGGTTCTTACTGCTCTTAAATTTTGATGCCACGAGGTCCACTGTTTTGTCCTCTGTGTCCCTGGAAAGGTCTCGCAACTGCCGCTTTATGGCTTCGCTTTGCCTAGCGTGCAGGGAGGCCTTCTCCAGTGTGAGAGCGTTGTCCATTTGTAGCTTTTCGGACAGTTTGCGGTCTCGCACTCCGACCACAATGCGATCGCGGATTAGTTCATCGTGTAGTTGACCGAAATTGCAGTGTTCGGCCAATGCGTAGAGCGATGTGATGAACGTGTCCACTGGCTCGCCTTCCTGCTGCTCCCTTGAATTGAAAACGGCGTGCTCGTAGATAACATTGCGTCTGATAACGAAGTAGCTATCAAATTTTTCCATCACTACTTGGAACTTCTTCGTGTCGGCATCGTTCAGTCCAAAGGAGAGGAGAATGTCCTCTGCCTGGCATCCCATGATGTATATGAGAGTGTTAACCTGTTCGTCCTCCGTTTTAGCGCTCAGTCCAGATGCCCGCATGAAGCGTTCAAAACGCCTCCTCCACTTTGGCCACTCTGAAGGTGTCGAAAATGTGAAGGATTCGG
The DNA here is from genome assembly GCA_945910035.1 of Brachypalpus laphriformis. Taxonomy (NCBI): domain Eukaryota; kingdom Metazoa; phylum Arthropoda; class Insecta; order Diptera; family Syrphidae; genus Brachypalpus; species Brachypalpus laphriformis. Next base: position 290,452,645 of record OX246754.1, read on the forward strand.
GGCATTGCACCTGGAATTGTCCAACTGTCGATGCTGGTTCTGCTTGCTGTTGACTTCGGAGAGGAACGTCGGCGTCGTTGACCATATTTTATTTTACTTTGCTTCTTGCAAACGAGCAAATAAAACGGTTCGTAAAAAAAGCACCGCTGCCACCATGTGTTATTCTAGTTGACTGACTCGTAAGAATGGATCTTAGCGGTCAGACATGTCATATTTATTAGCTTGTCAAAACTGTACAATGTATATGGTTGGTGTGGTCTGACTTATATATACAATTACATAGGTTAGTATTTACATAGTAATAGCATTACAATGGTGTTGCCATTGTCTTCCAACACAATTTCCACTTGAAAAACTCTATAGCGATCAGGGAGGCGGGAAGAGATGCTCAGGTTGAGCTTTTCGGAGAAAACAACACAACCCACCACACCTTCGGTCTTAGAGCCATCTGTATAGAAGTGAACCGAACTACCATTGACCGGAGGGGAGTTTTATCATTCATCCCGTTCAGGGATACTCGTACGGAAATTTCGGTGAAATCTCAGTTTCGGCGGGGTGTAGTCAATATTTTCATGGGTGAAGTTGAGAAGATCAAGGATCGAGGAGTGACCAATGTGATAACTAGACCACTGCGAGGAGGCTTTTAGACGGATGGCTGCACTAGCAGCAATCAGTTTGCCAAAAATCGCTAAGAGTAGCAGATGGAACAAAATGTCCAGTGCCCACTGAAGCACATGCATGCAGATCTTTGCACCTTAGCTAGTTGAGTGAAGTGGACAGCCCTATCAATAGGAGGCCACCATACGATCACGCCATAGAGTAGTATACGCTTTATAACGGTCACGTGCAGCCAGCGAGTGATTTGAGGTTTCATACTGCTCGTACCTATAGCCTTTTCATTTATCATAGGAGGGTTTATGAGGGGAACTTTATATTTCCTCGTGAGGAGAACGAGTTCTGTTTTATGAGAGTTAACCCCCAGTCGACACTTGGAGGCCCATATGGTGAGCCGAAAGAGTGCATATTGGAGGATTTCCCTGAGAGAGGCGTGGTGCTTGCCAGAGGCAGCAATAGCAAAGTCATCAGCATAGGTATTTACTCTACAACATGACCTATCCAGTTCCACTAGTAGCTCATTTACTACCAGATTCCACAGAAGTTGTGACAAAACCCCACCTTGAATTGTTCCACAGCAGGCAAGTCTTCTGGCCGGTGCCCCGCCCAGCTGTGTGTTAATAATCCTGAATGTGAGCAATTGGTTGATCAACAGTATCCACTTTCAGACTTACAAGCGCGTCGGTAATTGCCTTTGATTCGACATTGTTAAAAGTTCCCTCAATATCAAGGAAAGCCACCATTGTGTAATGGTGAAAGATTTTTCAGTGATGCGCACAGCGATTGTAAGGCTATCTCAACCGATTTGCCTTACGCATGTGGGGACGCCGAGAGCAAAGTCGGGCTAATACTCTGACGTACATAGGTGGATATCAAGGCGAACCCCACAGGCAGATCAGTAGAAATGCGATGAAGTGGGAGGGTTGTGATCCCTTGTTTTCGGATCATAACCTCGCTGATAAAAGGAAGAAGAAGAAGAAGAAGATGGTGGATATCAACCAGCATTTCTAACCTTTTCAGTAGAAAGAGCGATAGACTGATAGTTCGGAGATCCTTTGGGCGAGCTTTTTCCTGCCTTAGGTGTGAAGACGACTTCAACCTCGGTCCACAATTTGGGAATGTAGACTAGATTTAGACAACCCGACATGATGACCATGAAAGCACAATGTCCTCACTTTACTGAATCTCTGCAGGAATGATACCGTCAGGTACTGGGGACTTGAAGCGCTGGAAGCTGCGCATGGCTCACTGGGTCTTTCTGTAGTTACTATAACCAGTTACTGCATCAACAGGCCAAAGATCTTGGCGGGCCTAAAAGAGAACATTTGGCAAGAAGTGGAGAATTTATCGTCAGAAGTTCTGAGAAAAATCGCGGAAAATCTTGTGGAACATCCCGAATGTACATCAACAATGACAGCGGCCACTTGACCGATATTATCTAAGCGACTTAACGACAAAACATTTAATCATCTAAATATACAAAATCAATAAACAGAACTAACTCTTTTTATCAGCAAATAAAGTTATTGCATTGGGAATCGAGTGAGGACTTTGGCGCCACCTTGTACTATCCGTGAGGCGATAGTTGTTTACTTCACTGGTTTATATAAAGGACGGGCGCTTGATTCCTAGCTATGCGATCATGGCTGCCTTCTCAATCGATTGTCTCTGTAAATAACTCACAGCAATTTGAACATGACTTTCATGCGACTGAACTTACCATTAAATTTCATACATTTCAACAGGCCTGTTGGAATAGCCCGCAAATTCTGCACTACCACTTGATTACCAGAGTTCTTCTCCAAAGAAGGCATACCACCTAGAGTACCCTCAATTTATTTAATTGTTACAATCCAGCGATGAGAGACCATATCCCCTTGTGGGTTCTAGGGCCTTTACTACGCCTATGCGCCATCGTGTACGGTTTCTGGCAATGTGTTTTAGCTCTCCCCAACGTTTCCCTAACTACCGTACACCCTTCTCGACTGTTCTGCGAATTGTTCTCCTCGGGCCACCAGGTATTCTGCCATCGTGAGTTAAAGGGTTCCATTGCGTAGCATGATTCGCTATGGAACTGTCACCTTTTCGGAACGTGTGACCAATCCACCGCCACTTCCGTCATTGGAAGTTTGTGCCTATTGGTTCCTGAACCATTCTCTGGTATAAATGTTCATTAATGATACGATTGGGCCAGAAAAAACTTCAGATATTGCGTAGGCACATATTAACGAACGTTTGCAGCTTTATGGTGGTAGTAGTGGTCACTCTACACGTGCTGCATCTATATAACAGCACGGATTCAACGTTGGAGGAGAACAGTCTTAGCTTGGTGTTCAAACTGATTACATTGCTTCGTCATATAGTATTTTGGACAACATCCCAAACACGAACTTTGCTTTGGCGATCCTGTTGGTTATATCCAGTTCGGTTCCACCATCTGACGAGACAGTACTCCCAAAATACTATACTACTATACATATTAAGCCGTTGAGTTTGTTCCAAGACTGATAATTTTAGTTTTTGCCGTATTAATTTTCAGCCCGACGACGCTTGCCTCCCTCTCCACATCTCCTGCCATATGGTGCGGATCCATAATTCTGTGAGAGAGTAAGCGTACATCGTCAGCGTAGTCGAGATATTTAAGTTGGGATGTAAGAGTCCACTGAATTCCTCCATTTCCCGTCGACAAAGCTGAACAAAGCGCATCGCTAATCACCAATAGGAATAATATTGGTGAAAGGATACAGCCTTGTCTTGCCCCACTTTGGATCTCAAATTCCTCAGATAACCTTCCTCTGCGCAGAACGTACCACTTGGAGCCTTCATATGTAGCTTTGATAATAGCAACTAATTTATCAGGAATACCTCCTACGTAAGGCACGCCAAATAAACTTCCTGTTGACTATCGAACGCCTTCTCAAAATCGATGAACAGTAGGTGAAGTGGTGAGCGATATTCAACGAACTGTTCGATAATAATCCGCAGGGTGTTGTTGATGTAGTCGACACAGGAGGATCCAGAGCGGAAACCTGCTTGTTTAGCATTGAATGTGTCTTCGAGATGTTGTTTGATTCGCTCAAGGATGATTTTAGTTATTATCTTAGCTACAGCAGGCAGCACGCAGATACCCCTCCAGTTTCCGCACTCTATTAAATTTCCTTTTTTAGGAAGCTTGACGATTATTGCCTTCTTCCTCTCGTTAGGAAAGCTCTCAGCTTCCCAAGTTCTCTCTATTAGTGGAGGCAGAAGCTCAGCCGATGTTGTTGGCGCTGCTTGTAAGAGCTCTGCTGGAATACCGTCGCGGTAGTGATCTCATCTTTACTGATGGTACTCATGGTACGCAAACCGGTATTTCTCACCTCGGGCAACTCAGTCTGATTTGGGAGCATATCGCTAGCGAATGCACGGTTCAAAACCGTTGCAAAATGCGCCTTCAATCTCTTGCGCTGGTCTTCATCCGAAATGAGCAGGGAACCGCCCAGGCTTTTGACTGGGTGTTGACTGGAGCTGCGACCACCTGTGAGCTCTTTTGTGATTCTGTAAACGGTCCTGCTGTCGCAACTCCGTGCAGCTTTTTCTGCTTCTGTAGCCAGCGAGTTGATGTAGCTGCGCCTGTCACGTCGCTACGCTGAGCTTCTCTCATCTTCATGCGATAAAGGGGCTCTAGCTCGCTTCTCCCTACTACTGGAGTAGCTGCAATGCACGCTTTCAGCTATTTCCGTTCATCAATTCGTCTCCAGGTATCCTTGGAAAGCCACGCCCTATGTCTTTCCTAACATATTCCTCTGGTTTCTGTAAGAAGTTCAACTTGTAACGAGTGGACTGAACGATATGTTATCCCTTGTTGAGTAGTTGACTATTCGTACCTTTGTTCCCATTATTTTTAACATGCTCTGGAAGCAGTCAAGCAAGTTCTGCACAAACACTCAGAAACATCTTTCCTTCCCATTATCTATTGTGGCACAATATTCTTAGTTTATTTTATGTTATCCTTACTAATATTGAATTCTTCCTTTGGGCATTAAACAAATTTAAATCGTGCACTAAATTTGTATGTTTAGTAATGGAACACAATGAAACTCAAATCAAATTTAATTTCTAAAATGTTTCCTTTTTTTTCAACAATTTTCGACATAGATACATATACGTACATATACAATTCCTTCTTAATTGCTGTCAATATCAATTTAATATAATCAATTGGGGGGCCATTAAAGGAAGAATTATTATGGGTACATGAACTCTCATCAAAATTTTTACAGAGACACTAATCTAACTCAGACTGCGACTCTAGACTCATTTACAGTTGTCACAATTGATTTCGCGTTTCAATTCGCAAATTCAACTCCTTTTTCGCTCCATTAGGTTCGCCTTTTGTTTTTTCCACTAATGTCCTCGACTTTCTACCGATGTTCTATTGAAAAATTAAAACTCTCCCCCATTCGGGGACCAATCTCCCCTTTCGTTTCAAATCAATGCAGTGTATAATTATGTGGAAGAAATTCAATTATTAAAACAAAGAAGGACATCCTTCCATTAAAGCGAAATTGCATTACGAAGTTGACTTGAAATTTAACACATGACACACTTCCTTTGTATTGCACTCAAGACGACAGTTTTCTCTTTGTTCAAACAAAGCAATACTCTAAGGATACAGATACAGTAAAATAGAACCCTTTTCCAACCACGCTGACATTATTGAAAAATTATCTTCACACTGCAGACAGTTATTTCTATCGTGTCTTGCAGGAAACTCCAATAATGCTTCCTTTATCCTTACATTATTAAAAAGGACTCTATTGATTCCACTTCCGACGTGGTATTATCATATTTATTGCTGGCACACTTTTTGCATCACTGATTTCTGAGCAAATAATTGTTTTAAGAGAGAAGAAAATTTAAAACCCATCATGCTAATCGAAGGACAAACAAGGAAATGCTCAGCTTAGCATGTCATCCGGAAGTAGGTGTGCAGAAATCCAGTCGCGCCGGCCGGTCGACTTCCCATCATAAAACCAAAGTAATCAGCCGAACCACAAAAATCTAATTAAAATGATATCAATTTTAGGATCCTTAATTCATGGTGACATGCTGCGAATTGGGCAAATCATCGATACTCTAAAGAGTAGGAGTTTAATTAAAAAGTAATTAAAATTCTCATTCAGTGTATTTTTTTTTTTTTTTTTTTTCCTTTTTATCCATGTAAACGGAAGCAAATCGAAGGACATTAACGCTTCGAATATGACAACTTCCCATGTCAATAGAAATCGGTGATGGATGCTATAAAAATCTACGCAAGGAAGGAAGGTTCGCCCTTAACACACATCCTGATTATTTATTGCACATCTATCTAGTATGTCGAACAAGACATAAAATCTGGGTGGTGACCACAACGGAAAGTTAATTTCTTGTATAAAATAAAATGTAAGAAGCCCTTGATGACAGTCGTTATTGTCAGTTGTCGGCGGACGATACGAAAGATGATCATTTTTAGTGACAAACAGTGAAGGTCCTTATACTTGTCCCTTTACGCTCTGATGACCCAATCAATTGTAAATAAAACTCTTATATTGCTTATGCTGCACATGTACATATTAAATATTAGATTTAGTGAAATTTTTTTTACAGAGTCCTTTGTAAAAAGAAATGAAATGCTGTATAGAGACGAATGATGTGGAATGCATGCAAATGTAGTTGTAGTTGACTAACAATAAGAAAACGATTCTGTAAATAAAATGAAACAAAAACTAATAAAATTTTGTAGAAAGATTTTTATTTTTTCTGTACAGTTTGAATAATAGAGGTCGTAAATGATACAATTTTCTTTTTTTTTTTTGCTTACGAAGTACACTCTTCGCATAATAATATGGGACAGAATATGCTGACGTTGCACTAGTGTGAAGGAACTCATAACTATTATTTTTTTATTGCCTGTTTCATTTATTACTCGTATTCAGATTTCAATAAACCATTAATAGAGAATTCTTCCTTTTTATTGCTCACACAACGAATGACGTAAACAAAGCAATAGGACTTGTTCATTTTCATGCAATGAATGATCTTTCAAGATTAAGGATTACTGCTACTCCCTCTGTTAGCCGTTTTCATCCATTCTAAATCGTCACTAAATAAATTATCGAGATTTGTCATAAATTATCGATTTTCTTGGTCTTTTAACGCCACATTTAAACTGGATAGCTTTCTATCCTTTTTCCTTAGAAGAACAAAGCGAATAGAATAAATAAAACTTGTCTGGGTGATATGTGAAGCGGCTTTATAATAAATATGACTGTTTTCCAACCCTTGTTTGAAAGACATCGATAAATAACACGCCCGATGATAATCCATGAGATATATCAGAACGATGCTATTAACTTTCACTTTGTCAATCGAGGAAGTGTCTGTTTAGTTGGCAAAATGGTTCATAAATTATTACGATCAACAAGACATTAGCTTGGAGAAATGAGAACAAGGATTTGAGCAAGATGTTGAACTAAAACAAATAAATTATGCATTGTGCTACATACGTTTTAAAAGGATACCACTTGTCGCAGCCAAAAATGTAGTGCATCCCTATTTGGATTCACGCCCTTTAATTCTTGGTATCTGTTTGGCCTAATACCTATATGCGCGTTTTGATGACGCAGGAATGTCCAGTTTCGTAATTTGGGATGAAACTCGACTTACTTACTTACTTATGTCCTGTATCCCTTGTGGGTCCTAGGGCCTCTACTACGCCTACGCGCCATCGTGTACGGTTTCTGGCAATGTGTCTGAGTTCTCCCCAACTTTTCCCTAACTGCCGTGCCTCCTTCTCGACTGTTCTGCGCCATGTTTTCCGCGGACCGCGAGGTCTTCTGCCAGCCTGAGTTAGAGGGTTCCATTGCATAGCATGGTTCGCTATGGAACTGTCACCTTTTCGGAACGTGTGACCAATCCACTGCCACTTCCGCTGTTGGATAGTTGTGCCTATTGGTTCCTGACCCGTTCTCCCGTAAAGGTGTTCGTTAGAGATACGATTGGGCCAGAAAATCCTTAAGATATTGCGTAGGCACCTATTAACAAACGTTTACAGCTTTCTGGTGATAGTAGCGGTTACTCTCCACGTGCTGCAACCATATAACAGCACGGATTCAACGTTGGAGCGGAACAGTCTTATTTTTGTGCTCAAACTCATTGCATTGGTTCGCCATATTTTGGACAACATCCCGAACGAGGACTTTGCTTTGGCGATCCTGTTGGCTATATCCAGTTCGGTTCCACCATCGGTCGAGACAACACTTCCAAGATGCTGGAAATCCTCTACACTCTCTACCGGTTGTCCAGCAATGCATATTTGAGCCGATGAGTTAGTTCCAAGGCTGATAATTTTAGTTTTTGCGTATTCATTTTCAGTCCGACGACGCCTGCCTCCCTCTCCACGTCTGCTGTCATTTGGTCGAGGTCTATAATTCTGTGGGAGAGTAAGCATACATCGTCAGCGTAGTCAAGATGTTTCAGCTGAGATGTAAGAGTCCATCGAATTCCTCCATTTCCCGTCGACAAAGCCGAAGGAAGCACATCGCTATCACCAATAGGGATAATATTGGTGAAAGGATACAGCCTTGTCTTACCCCACTTTGGATCTCAAATTCCTCAGACAACCTCCCCCTGTGCAGAACGTGACATTTGGAGCCTTCATATGTAGCTTTGATAATAGCAATTAGTTTATCGGGAATGCCTCTCCTGCGTAAGGCACGCCAAATAAACTCCCTGTTGACACTATCGAACGCCTTCTCAAAATCGATGAACAGCAGGTGCAGTGGCGATCGATATTCAACACACTGTTCGATGATAATCCGCAGGATGTTGATGTGGTCGGCACAGGAGGATCCAGAGCGGAAACCTGCTTGTTCGGCATCGAGTGTGTCTTCGAGATGTTGCTTGATTCGCTCAAGGATGATTTTAGCTATTATCTTAGCTACAGCAGGCACCACGCAGATACCCCTCCAGTTTCCGCACTCCAATAAATTTCCTTTCTTAGGAAGCTTGACGATCATTCCCTTTTTCCACTCGTTAGGAAAGCTCTCAGCTTCCCAAGCTCTATCTATAAGTGGAAGCAGAAGCTCAGCCGATGTTGTTGGCGTTGCTCATAAGAGCTTTGCTGGAGTACCGTCAAGTCCTACCGCCTTGTTGGTTTTGAGTGCCTTGATCGCGGTAATGATCTCATCTTTACTGGGAGTCGTGGTGCGTATTCGGGAACTTCTCACCTCGGGCATCTCAGTCTGATTTGGGAGCATATCGCTAGCGAATACACGGTTCAAAACCGTAGCAAAATGCTCTTTCCATCTCTTGAGCTGGTCCTCATCCGAAATGAGCAAGGAGCCGTCTAGGCTTTTCACTAGGTATTGGCTGGAGCTGCGACCACCTATCAGCTCTTTCGTGATTCTGTAGACAGTCCTGCTGTCGCACCTCCGTGCAGCTTCTTCTGCTTCTGTAGCCAGCGCGTTGATGTAGTTGCGCTTGTCACGTCGTACGCTACGCTGAACTTCTCTCATCTTCATGCGATATAGGGACTCTAGCTCGCTTCTCCCTGCTGCTGGGGTAGCTGCAACGCGAGCTTTTAGCTGTTTTCGTTCATCAATCCGTCTTCAGGTATCCTCGGAAAGCCACGCCCTATGTCTTCCCTGCGATCGACCGTCAATTCTTTCAGCAGCAGATGTAAAAACATTTTTCACAGCACACCAATGGTCTTAGATGGTTGCGGGCATTGAGCTGCTGATTGCCTTCACACCTTGCGAAAAGTGCTCCCTTAATTGTTGGTGCACTGAGGGATCACTAAGTCTATCGATGTTGAACCTGAGCATTCTTGTGTTGTCGTGGGATCTTCGAACTGCAGCAGTGCGTAGTTGGAGAGTAGCTATCATAAGATGGTGATCACGTACTATCCCCACATCTGCCCCTTGCCTGTTTCGGACGTCCAGGAGACTACTTCTAAAGCGGCGGCTGATAGCAAAATGGTCAATTTGGTTGGAGGTTGCTTGCCTGTCATTGGAAACCCAGCTGACTTTGTGGCAGGTCTTGTGCTCAAACATGGTGCCACCTATCACAAAGCGGTTGGCATTGCAGAAATCCACAAACCTTTCGCCGTTGTCATTGCGGTTGCCTAGTCCATGCTTTCCGATTACATGTTTGAGCCCTTCGTTGCCGCTGCCTACCTTGGCATTAAAATCCCCCATCACTATGACAATGTCTCCATTTGGTGCTGTGTTGAAGACGGCGCTTAAGAGATTGTAGAAGCTCTCCTTTTCGTCCTCAGACGAACTATTCGTTGGGGCGTAACACTGTATGATGGTGACGCGTCGTACTCTAGTCCGGAATCTGGCCGTCAAAATCCTATCACCATGAGGCTGCCAGGAAATTAGGCCCATGCGTGCTGTTGTTGTTAGCAGTAGTCCGACTCCATATTCCCGTGGACTTCCGGATGGTCTTCCAGAATAGAGTAGTACAGTGTTACGCGTTGGAGACTGGTACTCGCCTGCTTCTAACCATCTTACTTCACTTACCCCCAAAATGTCCAGTTTATATCGCATGAATTCATTTTCCAATTGGAGGAATCTGGCATTGTAAGGAGCTTCTCTTCCCGAGTCGAGGAGCGTCTTTACATTCCAGAAACCTATCTTTGTCCGGGTACAATAGCCAAAAGTCGTCAACATGTGATCATTCCTTATCCGAGGCATAGTGTCGGTTCCCGTTGCGGGCAATATTCGGTAACGCAGGTTGTGGCCCACGTTACCTAGCCTAGAATCAAGGCCCTAGACAACCCGCACTTACAATTTTGGCCTATACGTTTAAGGGTTTATACGTATAGTTGCCCGGGGACCACCACTAGGAGGTAAAGTAAGCACTTCATCACGAACTTGATTGTTGCGCTACTGGCCCAAGCCAAGTTTTGGGCAGTCAGTAGTTTCCCGATCAATCGCAATGCAGTATGGTCCGACACACTAACTACTTACGCCATGGCGCCCACCTTTGTTAGACCGCAGAAAATCTGAGAAAATCATAAAACTAGAAAGATCAGGGCTAAGAACAGCGATAGGAATACTCTCTGGCCATTGTCTTCTAAAGAAGCATGTTATGAGACTAGGTTTATCAAACATGGATGTTTGTAAGTACTGCAATGACCTACATGTCTTAGATGATATAACACATTTACTCTGTGAATGTCAAGGCATTGCCAGGACAAGACTAAAGTACCTTGGAAGATACTTCTTCGATAACCTAGAAGAGGTAAGGTCCCTGAACCACAATAATGATATTTTCAAATTCTGTAGGGAAATTAAGCGTATCGGAGAATTGGTTAAGGTCTTTTTGTCGTGAAGGTTCTCTAGGGATCGCGATGGACCCACGTTGGTGCTTAGTTTCTTATGATAACCTCATAACCCTACTCAACCTAACGTAGCCTAGCTTAGAGAGGCCAGACTAGGCTGGCGTATTCAAGGAGAGGCCTGACAAAGGTGACATAAGGACTCTGGAATTCTTTGAACTGGCGTTTGATGAAATCGGGGGCAGAGGTCCTTAACTACCTCCGTTTGATTAATGCTGGATGCATCGCTTTGCGCTCATTATCTGCAAAAGAACTATTTTCCATTGCAATACACACCATCGCACGAGTAAACTACAAATACAAATATTTGGCGCAACAGCTCTTTAAAGTGCCAGGGCCTAGCTTCTCGCAACCACTCATGTTGTGTGCGTTATATGGTATTTTTCACACGAATGGAAGGGACCTACAGTTAATGCCGAATCCGAACGGCAATTTGAGAAGCTTTTTCGTCACAACAATACTCTCGGATGTTTGTCAGACGCTCGCGAGAGGTGGGACCGTGAAAAAACTTTTTGGTGTTTTCTGGGATTCGAACTTGGAGCCTCATGCGTAGTGATCCGACACACTAACCACTTACGCCCCGGCGCTCACGCATGAGTAAACTGTCAGCTGATTTTTGACATATCATACCTCCGATTTTTTCCTGGGAATCTTATACAATACCTTCCATACGATGTTAAAGAAGTCACATGACAAGGCATCGCTTTGTCGTAGATCTTTTCGGACATCGAAACAGCACTGACTTACAGTTACATCAAATTGTTCAAAAGAATTTACGGCTTTCATCTAATGTAGCAGATCTACTTAATACACGAATGCGTCTGAAATTGGCCCAGTTCAGAAAGCATCCATTTCATAAGATCGGCGATGTCGAGTTTTCATCCATCGGGTACACTTTATCCGCTCGGTTAATTTAAATAGCTGTGTAGCTAGACCACTGGCTCAGCAGTCCTGTTGAATTTAAGCTTAAATATGACTTCAGTTTGATCGCCTGACCAAAAATGTTGGCTGTCAATACCCGGATCGAACTGAGCATTCTGCCAAACAAAGGAATTTTGATTGTCATATTGCCTTGATCGAGCGCTTCTCCAAATTTATCGTTTTATTACATTATATCTGTTGTTGGTGAAACAAACATCGCATCCAAATAAACGCTGCTGCTACTTCTCGCCGCAATCAGCGTAGGCAGACGTATATTTCTTGTTCTTCTTTGATGGGTGGATGCATGCCTACTCTAAAATATTCTATGACTTCTGGTAATTGTACGGCTGTACGTAGTCTCTCGAGGGACCGAACATTCCATTTCCATATCCGAAAGCCGTTGTTCTTATTTCATGTAGAAGGTTCGTCAGCAGTTAGATCGGCATTTCCAAAGAATTGTTGCTTCGTAACACAACCGTTTTTTTTTTTTGTACATTGTCGAGCAGTTTCTCCACGGCACAACACATGACCTGAAAGATAAGATCCTTACTTAACTTTCTACGACTGGGCACCGGATGAACTGATGTCAGTAACGATTCGAAAGATGTCTTAAATCCATTAATCAGTTGCCGCAATCTTTTTTCCAAGAACCGTCATGTAATCCTAAAGATCTGAGTTGAGGTAATAAACTCCAAGGAAGAATGCTTTAGTAAAATCACTCTTTCCCATCTCTCGTTCACCATCAACAACGAACTTCCAAAAGGATTAAAACACTATGTGCACTCGAAATCTCCAGCTAAATTATTAAAGTATCCTGTCTGCTTGAATTTCACTTGGTAGCGGCTGACAGTGTCCTTCTGTCTAAAAAGGTCTGTTACTGTTCTTGAACGTGTAATTCATCACATTAAATATGTTCGGTAAATGTGTTTTCTTACCTAGCTCCCGCAGTAAAGCTTTGACGACTAACCTGCATTTTATTCCTCAAGCCGTATCTTAGCTACTTTTTCTTGGATTGACAAGCTTTTAAACGAGATCGACATTTGTCAACCCTAATTTTCTTTCAAGTAATATGTTGGATGCGTCAAGTACTCATTCATGTCTAATCCAATTCAATTCCAAATTTGCACTGAGCTGTACGGACCGCAGAGGCTCCATGATCTCCGCTTTGTTAGTTGAAGCGAATTCACATAATAGCACTAGTAATGTAGCTAATATGAGCGCACCATAATTGAGAGCCTTTGGTCATCTCTAGCATAGGTTAGGTTAGATTAGGTAATCGTTAGGATAAACTTAGACCAAATGAGGTTCATTGCGTTACCACGTAAGCCGGTTATTTCCGTTACTCTTGGAATCATTTGGATTTTTGGACTAATTTCTAGATGCTGTAGATATCCGAATCGGAAATATTTCTAAGTTCCGCAAAGAAGAATTCCCCGAGTCTGTTTTATAGCTGAAGACGCAGTGAAAAAGAGATCCCTGCTCTTCTTGGTCCATACAGCTGCGACAAAAGTTATTGGCCGGATTTCCAACCCTCACGGCGTGCCTGCCTAGTACGCAATGACCAGTAACCAGTCCAACTAGGATAGGTCTGCTGATCAGTAGCAGGCATTTTATTTTTCTTCAACTCAATTGTGGCCATGTCTGTCTCGCATGGTTGCATGTGTCAAGATTGCGTCATCCCTCATTGGCCTGATTCAGTGCCGCTATGGAGATTTTGTATCTTGCCGTTTCTATAGATAGATGCAGCCCTTCTTCCGCAGTAGAGAGCTCCTGTTTCGTTCCATTTTTAGCTAATTCGTCTGCTCTGCTGTTACCTGAAATATTCAAATCCACGGGTGCCGATAACATGCTTGCCCCTACGCCATCCTCCGTCCAAGACCCATCGGTGTATATTTCCAACGCGGAATCTTTTGGGATAACATTCTTCGCCCAATTCTGTCGACTGGGAATGTTTGTGTTGTATTTAATATTAAAGTCTAGGGACGGCGTTAAGTAGTCTGTGACTTCTAACACGTTGCTAGATAAGTTTAGGATTTTGGCATGCCCTGTATCATTACTGATCCAATGTGATGATTCTTTCAGTCGCAATGCCGATTTCATTGCTACCTGCTTCCTATAAATATCTAGCGGAATGATATGTAACATTGTTTGCAGCACCGCGCACCGTAAGAGTCGTGTGGAGAGCGCCAGTAACGCAGACACATGCTGACCTCTGAATTATACTTATGGCAGGTTTTCCAGTGCAGTCCATCAGACTAAGATTACATGCATGAGTATCGCTCTTCCTACCGCTGTATACAGCCTGTGCATTACTTACGAACGGACACCCCACTGATAGCCCAAGGCTCTTTACAGGCGTATAGTGCCGTAGCGGCCTTCTTACTACGTTCATGTACGTTCGCTTTCCAGCTTAGTTTCATGTCCAGTATAAGGCCTAGGTATTTGGCATGTTCAGAGAAACTAAGGTGTATTTCTTCAATTTTTGGTGGTGTGATCTCCGGAATTTAGTGCCTTTTTTGTAAATAGCACTAGCTCAGTTTTCGCCGTGTTGAGATTAAGCTCGTATCTGTCAGTCCACTTGACTAATTTTGCCAGGACTTACTCCATGAGATCTCGTAATGTGGTGGAATGTTCACCACTGATTGCTTTAGCAATGTCGTCTACACAAGCTATAACTTTATATCCTTCCTTTTCTAAGGTGAGGAGTATTTCGTTCACGGTAAGAAGCCACAACTATGGAGATAACACTCCTCCTTGTGTATTCCGCGTTGAACTGATCTTCTTGATTTGCAGCAGCCAAGCACTGAATTGATCACCCTGCTTAACAGCATTTGGTTAATCCAGTGACTAAGCCTAGTATTAATCTCCAGTTTACTGAGGGCTTCCATTATGGCCGCCGATTTGATATTATTGAAAGGTTCCTCTATATCGAAGAAGGCCACCATCGAGAATTCTTTGTTGGCCAACGATTTCTCAACAGTATCAACGAGAGAGTGCAGGGCGGTCTCTACGGACTTACCCTTATTGTAAGCATGCTGCGATAGCGAATGCATTTTTACATTAATCTTGCTACGTATATATGTACCCATATATATTCACTAACCTCTTCAGAGTTTTTAGCAGATACGAAGGCAGGCTAATGGGTCTAAAATCTTTTTGGGTGGTGTGCGAGGCTTTTCCGGTTGCTATAACCTATAGCATAATTATAACGATAACTAGATCCACATCCAACGAACACTCTTTTTAACCCTAGGATGAAGAACCGTATGTACTGATTCAAGCAATCCCAGTATCCACTATCAGTTCCTCCGCTAAAATATATTCCTCCAAAGCCTAGACGAATGGCGAAGAGTGAATAAGTGTATTCATTGCCATCAGATTAACCCGCCTGTTCACGTTGTTTAATTTTGAACCTTTGACAAAAGGGTTCGATATTTAAATTTCCTTTCTTCTTACAAACATGATGTATTTCTTTTAGATGCACTTCTGTTAATTATTTTCGTCCCATATTATTCGCCGAAGAGTATACTTAATATTTTCCATTACAATTGTTCAAGTAAATTACAAAAAAACAACAAAAAAATTTTGCAAACAGCCCAATATTGCTAATAGCATCCTACCAAATGGAGATGTACATTGATGGATCAGAAGTAGCAGTTTGCCTTACATCCGCCGACACATTTTGGACAGCATTCTACTTCATCGGAAGTATTTCGCTTTTCTTCCTGCTCCCCTTCGTCGTCCTCCTAGTCCTATATACGATTATTGCCTGGAATCTTATGGGTAATCCCGGAATAATATCACAGCACCACCATCAACATCACCAACCGCCCGCAGAGCAACCACCACCCCTATCGATGTGCCCACAGAATCATCACCCCCATCGAAGCAATGTCCTTAAATACCGCAAGCAAGTAATATTCATGCTCGTCGCCGTTGTCCTGAGTTTCTTTCTGTGTCTGCTGCCGTTTCGCGCCTTCACACTCTGGATTATCCTGATGCCACCGGAAAGCATTATTGCCCTGGGGATCGAAGGATACTACAATATCTTATACATCTGCCGAATTATGTTGTACTTGAATTCGGCGCTGAATCCGATTCTCTACAATCTGATGTCATCGAAATTTCGCGATGGGTTCCAGCGATTGCTGGGGTGTGACACTAGGAGGAGGGTGGCTCTCAATTCGCTGGATAGCATGCGGAAAGGTACTTTCCATACAAATTCAACGAATCTCAGCACATCCAGTTCAAGTATGCGGCGGGAAGCTGTACGCGGCAGTAGTGTGCGATCGCGAACTGATAGTGTAACCGGGTCTCCGGGGAGAGAATTGGAACTCAGACGCGACAGCATAAGTAATGGCATTCAAATTAATTCCATAGAGGAAGCAAGGAGTCTCGTCAAGAAGAAAGCGTCAAGGAGGCAACAGAGCTTTGATGATATCGTGGAGCTGGAGGAAACTGAAGAACCAAATGCGAGCACCCAATCTGTTGACGACACCAACTACTCCGTTCGAAATGCTTGCATGACACCGTTTTTACTGCAGAAGGCGATTACGGATCGTTGCTGTCGCATGGGGACCTATCAATAATAAATGAGATAGTAATGGTACTCGAATCACAGCTGGAGACCGTGGAGTGTAATAATATTTTCGTTTCGTTTCGCATGGAATCAATATATTTGTGAAGAGATTAGTTTTTGGAATGTATTACCTCATTGTGTGGGGAAAATTTAACGAAATGTGCTGGATGTGTTGTGTGAATATCTAAGACTGAAGGAAGGAATCAATAGAAATCGAATTATATTTTATGAGTACTTGTAGATGTATCCATCAGATCAGAACGGCTATCTTTGAGATTGTAAACATTATGGTTTCGAAAAATCAAACAATAACTGCAATTTTTTTTTAGCAAAATATACTTTTATTAAATAAAAGGAAAATGATTGTGAAAATTATAACAAGCTTGGGAGTTTCATTTATTTTAAGGATAATGGAAGGATTTCTCATTGTAATTTATTTGCAGTGGAAATGGGTGAGCTACAAACGTATTATTTGAATCAATGGATTGGTAAGGTATATGGTAT
This sequence comes from Brachypalpus laphriformis, assembly GCA_945910035.1. NCBI lineage: Eukaryota > Metazoa > Arthropoda > Insecta > Diptera > Syrphidae > Brachypalpus > Brachypalpus laphriformis. The sequence continues at coordinate 290,469,630 of OX246754.1, forward strand.
GTCATTCCATTTCATTTATTATCATTGCTTATACACTTCAAGATATAATATCTTATTAATTAGTGATAAGCTTAGACTGCAGATAAAAGATTGTAGCAATTATTAAATAGAATATACATGAATTAGACAAGAAGGAGTTAAGTTAAAATGGATTGCATTATTGTGGAACTATGTATTTTGGGATAGATAAATAATTAATGCGTTTTAAAACCTTCCTGTGTTTTCAATACGTCTAATAGAACGCGGCAAAGAATTCCATAAGCGGATAGCATAAAAATACAATAAAATACAATAAAAAACTGACGCTCGGGGGTAAGGTAAGAGTATCGAGGATGAATAAAGTGGCCAGATCTCTTTTAGGAAGCCATTATTAGTTTTTCATAGAGGTACGGGGGTTATCGTGATTGCAGGATGTGTGAGAGCAAAGTTATGGTGCGAAACTGTAGAAGGCCATCAAATGTCATGTCGAAAATGCGTCTGGAAAAGCTTGGCACATGGTCATACCTTCGTAGTCCGAAAACGTACCTAATAGTATTGTTAAAGGTGACACACAGTCTTCTTTTACTGACAGAGCTACACTTTCCGAAAATTTCGCATCCATAGATGAGTGTTGGTATGACCAAGGTTTTTGCCAGCATAATGCGGTGTTGCGTTCACTTGTTAGGGGATTTTTGGTTATCCCACCGCTGCCACCAAATGTTGCGATCACGTACCGTGCTTTCCCGTATTCGGGAGAAGAGTACGAATCGGAGTATAGTTTTAAAATAAAACAATTAGTTTACTTGACAATATTTATTTACTCTAGGGCCCGCTGTCTTAATGCTTGGCTGCGGCCGTTCGAGTTATAATCGAGAACTTATCGTGTTAAATTCTAAATCTATACTAGCTTATTCCTATCTATTCTCCGCCTTATATAGTATCGATTCCATCCATATCATCCACATACGACATTATGTACATTCGGTACCACCTTTAATCCTTGCGTACCTGATCATAAAACATATAAACCATTTCCTGTGATCAGGTACCGTCGGTGATCCGTTCCTATGTTTATTGCTTTAAGCAATAACCCGGATTAGTCGCATTTAATGTGTAATGAAAAAGCAACTTAAGCGATCACGCTTAAGAGTTGCTATGCGATAGTTAGGGATGGAATCGATATAGGTATATTGTTACTATAATATTTTGGGACGCATGTAGTGAGTCACTACAGCGGGTCTTAACAGGAGTTAAGCATTGAGTTGCCCACAAAGTTCTAAGTACACCATAAGTCTTTCCGATCGCGGTGTTGACATGGTTATCCCAGGTCAGGTTGCGGTTAAAAATAATTCCAAAGTTTTTAGCCCTTTCAACATATTTAATAGGTGCGTTGTTTAGGACTATAGGCGGAAAATAAGAAAGGTCGAATGGATACCTTGAAACAACTAAGCACTTGGATTTTGTAGGGTTTAACAAAAGACCATTTGCCTGTGACCAACGCATAATATTCTCGAGGTCCTCATTGACGCCGGCGCGGCGCCATGCTATATAAGGCCAAGTGGGCAGCTCATGTACATTTGTACATCATCAGCATACATATGTAATGCGCGGTATTTACCAATGGATGGAAGGTCATTTACGTACAGAGAAAAGAGTAGCGGTCCTAAGAAAGGTCCGAAGGGAACACCATTTAGAGTTTCTAGGAAATCCGACTGAATGCTGTCTAATCGCATAGCTTGCATCCTACTCGATAAGTAGGAATGATTTAATTTGACTGCACTGTTGGAAAATTTGAAAAGCCTAAACAACCTATCACACAAATGAGAATGGGCAACAGTGTCAAATGCCTTGATAAATTCCAGCAGAACTAAAAAGGTCACCTTCTCTTCCTCGATAGCTTGCCGTATATCCTTAGTAACACTTATTAAAGCCATGGTACAACTGTGCTTTTCCGAAAACCTGATTGATATGTCGTCAAGAAATTGCCATTGTTAAGGTGTAAACTAATTTGATTTTGCAATATCCTTCCCAAAACTTTTGATAAACATGGCAGAATTTAGATAGATCTAAACTCGTCACCTTTAGAATCTTTGGGAATACGAACAATTTTTGCCAATTTCCATTGTAGAGGACATTCCCCAGTTGTCAAAATTGATTTAAATATATATGTGATATATGGGAGTATGATTGGCAATATAACCTTCAAAAATGGAGGATTAATCTCGTCTAGTCCTACAGCTGAGGACTTGATTGAGAGGAGACTTTCAACCACTTCAGCACAGTCTACTGTTCTGAAGCTGAAACGAAGTGGCTCTATTGGAGGCGATAAAGTTTCACCGGCTGAAATACTAGAAGAACCTCTCATAGATTTCTGGGGTTGTGAGGTTACGGATAGTGGGCGCCGTGGCGTAAATGGTTAGTGTGTTGGATCACTACGCATGAGATTCCAAGTCCGAATCCCAGAAAATACGAAAAAGTTTTTTCACGGTCCCACCTCTCGCGACCGTCTGACAAACATCCGAGAGTATTGTTGTCACGAAAAAGCTTCTCAAATCGCCGTTCGGATTCGGCATTAAAATGTAGGTCCCTTCCATTCGTGTGAAAAATATAACGCACACAACATGAATGGTTGCGAGAAGCTAGGCCCTGGCACTTTAAAGAGCTGTTGCGCCAAATATTTGTATTTGAGGATTGACTTACTTACTTAAGTGGCGCTACAGTTCGGGGTGAACCTGGGCCTCAACCAACAAGCCTCTCCATTTAGCTCGGTCTTTAGCTAATTGCCTCCAGTTGCGCACTCCAAGTTGGTCGAGGTCCCCTTGAACTTGTGCGCGCCACCTACGGCGATAATTCCCTCTACTGCGTCGTCCCTCGGGGTTAGATTCGAAGACTCTGCGGGCCGGAGCGTTGGTGTCCATTCGCTCTACATGTCCTAGCCATCTCAGACGTCCAATACGCAGTTTTTTGACTAGGTCGATGTCGCTGTACAGCTCGTATAGTTCGTGATTGAATCTTCTCCTCCAAAACCCGTCAACGCAAACGGGACCGAAAATCTTACGAAGAATTTTTCTCTCGAAGCGACCAAGGATATCTTCATCCTCTTTTAATAAAGTCCATGTTTCAGCGCCGTAAAGCAGGACTGGGATGATCAAGGTCTTATATAGAGTCTCCTTAGTTGTTCGAGAGAGGGCTTTACTGTTGAATTGCCTTATAAGCCCAAAAAAACAGCGATTGGCAAGAGTTATTCTTCGATTGATTTCTGCGCTGATTTTGTTTGCTGAATTTATAGCAGAGCCAAGGTAGACAAAGTCCCTTACTACCTCGAAGTTATAGCTGCCCACGGTGACGTTTTGTCCAATTCGTGGATGTTGGTTTTCCCTTCTAGTTGACAGCATATACTTGGTTTTGCCCTCGTTTATCGCCAAACCCATTTTGGCCGCTTCCGCCTCAATGCTTGCAAAAGCACCGGTGACAGCCCGCTGAGATCTTCCGATAATGTCTATATCGTCGGCGTATGCAAGCAGTTGTACAGACTTGTAATAGATTGTGCCTCCGGTGTTGGCTTGTGAGTTCCGCACAATCCGTTCAAGTACAATATTGAAGAAGTCACATGACAGCGCGTCACCTTGTCTAAAGCCTTTTTTGACATCAAAGGTCTCGGTGAGGTCATTACCGACCTTGATGGAGCAGCGAGCGTTCTCCATCGTCAGCCTGCACAGGCGGACAAGTTTGGCAGGGATGTCAAAACTAGACATGGCTCTATAAAGCTCTTCTCTATAGATGCTGTCGTAGGCGGCCTTGAAATCGATAAAGAGGTGGTGAGTATCGATTTGGAATTCTTGGGTTTTCTCCAGGATCTGCCGAAGTGTGAAGATTTGATCGATGGTGGACTTTCCTGGCCTGAAACCGTACTGATAGGGTCCAATCAGGCTGTTGATAAAAGGTTTCAGGCGTTCACACAATATCGCAGAAAAGATCTTGCACGCGATGTTGAGGAGACTGATGCCTCTATAATTGGCGCAGTTGAGGGGGTCTCCTTTCTTGTGGATCGGGCAAACGATGCTGAGATTCCATTCATCAGGCATACACTCCTCTGACCAAATATTAGAAATGAGTTGGTGTATGCACTCTACCAATTCATCCCCAGCTGCCTTGAAAAGTTCGGCCGGTAAACCGTTAGGTCCAGCAGCCTTGTTCGATTTTAGCTTGGATATTGCTATCCTCACTTCGTTTTGGTCAGGTGGACGGAAATTTTGACTATCATCGTCAATGTTGAATGGTTCATTCTGCCTGACAGCGCGATGTTGGTCTTCGTCGCCGTTATACAGTCTGCAAAAGTAGTTTTTCCATATTCTCAGCACCGACTGTGATTCTACTAGGTTTCCATTTTCATCTCTACAGGTTTCCGTACGGGTGTTACTTCTCTGACACGTTCTTTTACCTTTTGGTAAAACTTCCGTACATTGTTCCTGGAGTATAGACTCTCGATATTCTCAAACGCGCGCTTCTCATGCTCTTTCTTCTTCTTTTGGAGAAGCCGATGTTCTTCCCGTCTCTTTTGCTCGTAGAGCTCACGAGCAGCTCTCGTCTTCCTTTGCAGCGCCGCTTTGTATGCCTCTTGTTTTGCTGCATGCACTCGCCGGCATTCTTCGTCAAACCAAGGGTTTCGCGGTGGTGGGCGAGCGAGACCCAGCACATCAGTCGCGGCGTTTCTGATGGCATGTTGGCAGCGTTGGCACTGGTCTTCGGCACTTGATGCTGGCGGTATAGGGGTGATTGAGAGATTTCGGGATACGCGTTCAGCGAAGTGTCTGGCGGTCTCTTGCGATTGTAGCTTTTCGACGTTGAATTTTCTCACAGTAATTCTTCTTTGTTGCTCAGATTGGGATATCCGCATTCGTACCTTGGCTACAACAAGGTAATGATCCGAGTCTATGTTGGCCGCTCGGAAGGTCCGGACATCCAGAATACTGGAGGCATGCCTTGCGTCGATCGCAATATGATCAATTTGGTTGATCGTGACATGATCATTGGACCGCCATGTCTGCTTATGAATATCGAGATGAGGAAACCATGTGCTTGCTATGGTGACATTTCGCTCCACAGCGAAATCAATTAGCCTTAGTCCGTTATCAGACGTGGTGTCGTGTAGGCTATGCTTACCGACTGCTCTACCGAAGACGTCCTCCTTTCCTATTTTGGCGTTAAAATCGCCCAATACGATCTTAACGTCGTATTTAGGACATTGCTCGTATGTTTTGTCGAGGAGCTCGTAGAAACACTCTTTGGAGGCAGGGTCCTTTTCTTCTGTGGGGGCATGAACACATATTAGGCTTATGTTAGCGAATTTAGCCTTGATCCGGATAGTCATAATACGCTCGCTCACGTGTCGGAAGCTTAAGACTTCTTGCCTAAGTCTGCCGCGTATGACAAATCCGCATCCGAATAAGCGTTGCCTGTTGCCTCTCTAGCAATCACCGTAGTAGATGTCATAGTTTTTCATCCTCTTTTTGCCTGGCCCATCCCATCGCACTTCCTGGATGGCGGTAATATCTGCTTTATAGCAGTCTAGGGCCTCTGCTAGTTGTTCGGCTGCACGTGGTCTGTAAAGGGACAGAACATTCCACGTACAGATCCGAAGGTCGTTGTCCTTATTTCGTTTGCTGGGGTCGTCATTAGTTGGGTCATCCTTATCCGAGGCTTTTGGTTGTTTCGGAACCATGCGTTTTTTACGTGGTAGGTAAGTTACCCCGACGGCACAACCCCCAACCTGGAGGGCCAGTTCCTTAATTATTCCCCTAGGACGAGGGGCCGGGTACACCGGTGCCAGTAGTCCACTACGGGAGTATGAGCGCTGCCGTTGGCCCATTAAGGGCTCCTCCGCCACCATCTCTATTCCAATGTCCTGACCAACATTGGAAATTCCTTACCGACCTGTGATCCGAATACGTCGAAGCAGCTCGCGCAAGATATTCACTAAGTTCAACCTAACTGGAACTATAGACGCCACCGTTGACTCCGTCTAGGGAATTCGTCCGCTGCCGCCTGGAACAGGAAGAAGTGCTCTAGTGAGAAAAGCACTCTTCCCCCCCTCTCTCATCTGCTGCCACCAAGAATCCGCCAAACGGGGTTGGTTACCCATTTCTTGGATTAAGGTACTAGGCACCCGGCTGTCACCGCGTGGAGGTTGAGAGTAGGAGTTGGTAGGCCTCAGCTGAGTGAAAACGCTTGTGTTTTCATATGATCGCATGCACTACCGTTTGACTAGCCATTTGAGGATTGAGCATTGCCATCAATATCTTCGGTCTGTTTACACTTTGACCTCCCTAAGCCGATGCTGCGGAGGTTATTCCATGGCTGTCGACCGCTTAGGGCGGGGTTTAGCCGGTTTGAAAACACTTCGGATTTGACCTTACGGATCTGCATAATAACCTTGTTGCGAATGGAGCAGTATGTACGTCGGAATTCATCCAGACGAAACCGCTTCCAATGGTTATATGCTTGATCACGTTGCAGCATTAGTGTTCGGATACGTACAGTAAACCATGGTTGATTTTTGGGCTCGCAAATTTGGTTTTCAAGGCTACATGACGGTTGTTGTACAAAATGTTGATGTTTTCATTAAGAAATTGGAACGGTTCATTAGATGACGATAAGTAATAAATGTTTTCCAGGATTACACTTCTTGTATGCTCTTCAAGTAAAGGATACTCAGTATTCTTAAAATCTCTGTATTAAAAGGATTTTACAATGGACGCAGCATTAAAATCAAAAGCAAGATACGTTAGATCATGCTTCGAGAACACTGGAGCTGAAAGTTGATCATAAAGGACTACTTTTCTCTTACCACTTACCCAAAAGTATCTAAGAATGTCGGAAGGCCGCCAGAAAAGTGGGTTGGAGAGGTAGTGTTAATTGCTCATAGATTAAATACACTCATATTATCAACCAGATTATTATCAGTATACATATGTCATAAACTACTATTTCTAAAAGATATACTATATAGTCACATCTTGGGAAGGGGTATCTTAAGAAACTACAAAACAAGATCAAAAACTCGCTTTTATTGGTTAACAGTAAAAGAGAAAATGCTATAATTCTCGGATTTACTTGGAGGTGAACAATAGGTGGACCTCTTTAGATACTTGAATCACCACGAGGAAGCTATGACCTATATTCGACAGAACAAGAACCTATAGGAGTCATTACGGGGCATAACACTATGCGATACCACATGTAAAAGTTGCATGTGACGAACGAAAACTTTTTTGTGGGAGGATACTACCCACTTTTTTTACCACTGCCCAGACCTCTATCATCTAAGAAACAAGTTCCTTGGACAATACTTCTTTAAAGATTTATAAGCATTGACCAACCGGTGAACGACATCGCAATCTCCATTAAATCCTTTGGATGGTTTGTATCTCGGGTACGGTAAGTATTAAATGCTTTTTACTAGGCTATGTACATATACTCGTACGTTTATTTTTCACGAGAACGGTATTCTTTCTATCCTTCTTTCCCCCTCTGAGTATCACTTGGAGTTCCAGGGCACAGTAACGTTTATGGAAACGAACTTGCTGACGAACTGGCTAGGCAAGGCTCAGCCCTCCTGAGCTCACTTGTGGAATCAGTTCAGCCTCCGCTTGGAGAAGTCAAAGCAGAAATATTCTCAAAATTCCTTGATAAAGCCAACCTCAGATGGACTAGGCTAATGAACTGTGTCATATCTAGAAAGATGTGGCCAAACGATAACAAACTAAAAATAACCGACTTCCTTAACAGAAGCACCACACCTACCTACCCACCCATAAATTAATAGAAAATCTTTTTGCATTCGAAAGATAAATTCATTCACCGCACCAAAGAGTGCATTTTTCGTGAAACAACGGGATCTGTAAGGACGTTTCTGGGTTGGTTTTGGTTCATATGCAAAAATTTGCTAATTAAGAAACATATTAAGGCAAAATTGAGCATCATATCTGAACACAATTTTGCGATAAAGCAATGTGTCACCTTGAGACTGCTCTAGAGACCTCGTGGCTTTGATTCCTGTACCAGTTGGTTCTCATACGGGTATAGGCCAAGATCTTTGGGCACAATTTTCCACTAGTAGACGGACAGAGCCCCAATTTCTGCGACGGACGACGAATCGATAAATTTGTATCTTCTTGCAGACTTTCATTTACATTGGCGATATTCTCTTAAGTACGCACATTTCATTGACTTGTTGCTGTTGATGCATCATTTAGAGAGTATGTGGCACGAAATCTATCCACAGTTCGACGGATGGCTTGCTCAGATGGACGATTATGTGCGCCATAAATATCACGAAATGGGTTAGCGTTGTTCAAGTGTGAGTCTGTTTATGATGATTTGCCAGACTATACTTAACATAAATTTCAAGAAGAGCGGGCAGAATGGCATCTCGGTGTGGCAGTTGTCTCTATCGTAAATTCTATCCAAGCAAAAGCATGCTTTAGTTTGGGAAGGTCAGATGTCAGAAGTCGAATAAAATTGGAACTAGCACTGAACTCTGTGAGAGATAATTATCATCATTTATCACTTTAGTTTTGCTCTGCATTCATTTATGAAAACTTGTAGTACCTAAACTTCGTCAGGAAGTTTCTTTATGAACTAGCTCTACTGTGTTCAAAAGTTTGTGTTGGTTGTTGGAAAAGGCATGCCGCAGTGCATGACAGGCGGCTTTATTCATCATTCGCATTATTTCTGTCATTGAACTACCTACTGATAGTTCTTGTTCCATTGCTAAGAAAATATCAACGATTTGGATGAGCTTTGGACATTTTACCAGAGGTGGAAGATGGATGGTCAAACTACATTTTTGCTTCATTTTACTGTTGTACTTCCATAAAGGGAAAAGAACGCGCCAAACTTTTGAAAAGTTGCGCAAGGTTTACGATGGTTCATGAAATTCCGTGCTGGTTATTTTGATCTCAACGATGATTCCCTGTCAGGAAGACCCATCGGGGTTGAAGGCGACAAAATAAAAACATTAATCGAATCAAAACCACGTTACATGACACGAGAGATTAGAGGAACATTAAACGTCCATCATTCAAGCGTTCATGACTACCAGAAAAATACACCAAACTCAAACTGAAGCTCAATATTTAAGTTCTTCATGAACTAAGGAAGCCCATTTGATGGAGCGTATAAACATCTAAGATATACTCATTCGGTCGATCACAGGGAGACATATGGCGTGGCTTTCCGAGGATACCTGGAGGCGGACTGACGAACGAAAACAGCTGAAAGCTTTCATTGCAGCTACTTCAGCAGCAGGGAGAAGCAAGCTGGAGTCCCCGCTGGCTACAAAAGCAGAGAAGCTGCATGGAGATGCGACAGCAGGACTGTCTACAGAATCACCAAAGAGCTGGCAGGTGGTCGCAGCTCCAGTCAACACCCAGTGAAAAGTTTAGATGGTTCCTTGCTTATTTCGGATGAGGAACAGCTCAAGAGATTGAAGGAGTATTTTGCTATGGTTTTAAACCATATATGCTCCCAAATCAGGCTGGGGTGCCTGAGGTGGGAAATGATCCAATACGCACCACGACTCCCAGTTAGTATGAGATCACTACCGCGATCATAGCACTTAAAACATCGGCTGAGCCACTAAGAAAGGAAATTTAATGGAGTGCGGAAACCGGAGGGGTATCTGCGTGCTGCCTGCTGTAGCTAAGATAATAGCAAAAATCATCCTGGAGCGAATTAAACAACATCTCGAAGACACACAAGCAGATTTCTGCTTTGGATCCTCCTGTGTCGACCACATCAATACCCTGCGGATTATCATTGAACAGTGTGTTGAATATCAATCACCACTTCACCTGCTATTCATCGATTTTAATAAGACGTTCGATAGTGCCAACATGCAGTTTATTTGGCGTGCCTTACACAGAAGAGCTATTCCCGATAAATTAATTGCTATCGTTAAAGCTATATATGAAGGGTCCAAATGTCACGTTCTGCACAGAGGAAGGTTGTCTGAGGAATTTGAGATCCAAAGTGGGGTAAGACAAGAATGTATTCTATTCCTAGCGGTGATTAGCGATGTGCTTCCTGCGGCTTTGTCGACGGGAAACGGAGGAATTCCATGTACTCTTACATCCCAACTGAAACATCTTGAGTACGCTGACGATGTACGCTTACTCTCCCACAGAATTGTGGACCTACAACAAATGACAGCAGATGTAGAGAGGGAGGCAGGCGTCGTCGGACTGGAAATTAATACGTCAAAAACTAAAAATATGCATTGCGAGACAACCGGTAGAGAGAGTAGAGGATTTCCAGTATCGTGGGAGTACTGTCTCGACCGATGGTGGAACCGAACTGGATATAGCCAACAGGATCACCAAAGCAAAGTACGCGTTTGGGATGTTGTCCAAAATATGGCGAAGCAATGCAATCAGCTTGAACACCAAGCTAAGACTGTTCCGCTCCAATTTTGAATCCGTGCTGTTATATGGATGCAGCACGTGGAGAGTGACCAGTACTATCACCAGAAAGCTGTAAACCTTCGTTAATAGGTGCCAGCACAATATATGATATTAGGGATTTTCAGACCCAATCGTATCTCTAACGAACATCTCTACCAGAGAACGGATCAGGAACCAATAGACACAACCATCCAACGACGGAAGTGGCGGTAGATTGGGCACACGTCCCCGTTCGCGGACAATTCCATAGCGAACCATGCTATGCAAAGGAACCCTTTAACGCAGGGTGGCAGAAGACCTGGCGGTCCGACTAGGACATAGCGCAGAACAGTCGAGAAGGAAGCACAGCAATTGGAAAAAGGTTGAGGAGAGCTGAGACACATTGCCAGAAACCCTACACGATGGCGCATAGGCGTAGTAGAGGCCCAAATGCGCACAAGGGGATACAGGACATAAGTAAGTAAGTAAAGCATATACTCATTAAACGTGCGGAAAGCGATCCTATTTTTAAGCAACTGATAACTGGATTGTAAGCAGCAATATGGCGTGCAAACAGTCTTGGTCCCGATGTAATGATTCACCTTCAATAGAATCGAAATGTCTGTATTCATCAGAAGAAAGTTATGCTCTCAGTACAGTGAGATTATAATGGTGTCGTACTTTACGAGCTCCTACTAAAGAACTTAGGTACCAAACCACGTTGGTCTTGAAAGTCCTTCGACACCTTACCATTGTGGAAATAGACAAGGCTAACCAGGTAGTATCGCAATCCAAGTCTTCTCAAAATCAATGAAGAATAGATGTAGTGGCGACCTACACCCCGACGCATTGTTTAATGATTATCCGCAAGGTGTTTATGTGGTCTACGGAGGAAGATCTCATGACTATCCGTATGAATCAGCTCTCTTATTTTGTGCCAAATTATTTTAGCTATTATAACAATGATAGCCGACAGAACACATATACCTCTCCAGTTCTCACACTCCATCAAGTTACGCTTTTTGGGAAGTTCGATGATCATCCCTCTTTTCCACCCCCGGTTTTCACTTTTCTCAGTTTACTTTCGTTAGTTTTTGTATTTTGTCAACTAGTCCACGACAGGCTAGTGTATTGACTATACGGTTCGCTTTTACGTCTGGAATAATATGTATCGGAACAGCTAATTGTAGATTGCTGCTTACGATTTTTCGAAGTACACTCCAAGCTCTACTACTGAAATAAGTGAAGTTTATGCTTTCCACCATTTACATCAACTTCCGTTTGCGGCTCTCGTCAAGGAACCTAGTAAGCTGCCAACGAGTAGTTCTAGTCCCGGGATAGTGTCCGGTTCTTCTTCGATAAGCCAACCGGAAGCTCTTGCGAATTCGACACACGTTGATGCCGATACTTGCTTTTGTCTAGGATTCCAAACTATACCATTATTACCACAACTACTAATTCCATTGAGAGACGGTGTTTCCCCTATATCATATACCTCTAAGGGTATGCCACCAAGACTGCTTTTAATATTAATGCACAAAAAACCTCTGCGATAAATCTTCGGATTTGTTCTTAATCAGTTGTCAAAAAGATGCCACTCTGCTGGCTACCAAGATACGTGGACGTCTCTGGAAACGAAAAAGCGGACGTACAATACTAGCAGGAAGATGGTCAAATATGAACCCTTCATATGCTTAACTTGAGACTAGCATACAGCTTTGCACAGAATAGGCACAGAATCCTCTCAATTACCGGCTAATTTTAGCATATCCGCTATTGAATTTGAAGCATCAAGTGTGGCCTCGTGGAATCTTGGGCAGTTAAAAGCAACATGCTCCAGATCTTCGTGGCATACCGAACATACTGGACATTCTGACGAGTCGTCGAGTCTAAAGCGGCGAAGGTATCGGCGATACTCACCATGGCCTGAAAGAGATTGCGTCAGTTGGCAGTTAACCTCGCCATGGCTTCTATTTACCTTCCCTTGTATGAGGTGTCCCATTTATGTTGCCACATCCGTATTGATGTTGGCCTTTCTTGTCTTCTTAATTCATTGGAGTTTCGGTTTCCATCCCTAGTTCTTCTTGCATCCTCAGCCAGGATATCTATGGGGATCATACGCGTGATGACGTACGCCGCTTCTACCGAGATAGTCCTATAAGCCCATATATATACGTGGGTGCATTTGGGTGCACCGTGTAGCTTCCCACCTTAACGTTGATGGTCTCCCGTATCTTACAGCTACTAATAAGAACTGCCTCCATCCTATGTTCTGCCAAGGATAAACTCTTGAGTCTAGCCATTGTTTGACAAAATCGATAGTTTCGTTTGCGTTCAGTTCTAGCTCGTCTAAATATTTCGCCGTAACCACTATCGCTATGTCATCGGGAAAACCTATGATTTGAACTCCATCGGAGACTCTCAGCCTCAATATGCCATCGTACGTTATGTTCCATAGAACCGGTCCGAGAACAGAACCCTGTGGAACGCCAGCGGTTACGGAGTATTCCTTTATCGCTACGTTCGATGTCGTATAACAGCACCCTTTCATGGAGATACTTTTTCTATTATTCGAAGGATATATCCTGGTGTATTCATACTTCTCAGCGCATCCATAATATGGCCCCAATTTGATGTACTGAATGCGTTTTTTACATCAAGTGTAATCACTCCGCAATATTTTAACGTCCCCACCTCCAGCTAGAATCTTGTATCGCTTGCTTGGCCGTTAGCACCACATTACCAATAGCATCTATTGTTGATCGCGCGGATTCCGTATCCATATTGTTGGTTCGGAAGACATTTTTCTATTCAGTGACCAGGAGGTGCCATAGATGGTTATGTACATATGTATGTATGTATGGAGGTAGTGCTAACGAGTAGCGCAGAATAATGGACCGTCTTCAACTCTCTAAGAGATAATTATCGAAGGATTTAACTAGCAAGAGAAGTATCTCAATTTCCCAGATCTATGCCGGAATGTAGAGCAAAATTGTGTAAGTACTTGTATGTAGTATCGATTTTATTTCGTCTTAACTTTAACAACGTTCTATATCGAAGATAAATCAAATCCCAATGTGAAAATAATAAAGCGTAAATCATAGATTAGAAATCAGAGCAAAAGTTTCGGCACCATTATTATGTAGTAATCCTTATATGCTTCAAACGAGCTATAAAAACTTTGGATGTTTATATCTTTTTGTGAGCAAAATAGATAAACACCAATTCTCCATCGATGGAAATCGATGACTCTAAAGGAATGGGTTGAAATAAACATAAACGAAGTACTGATAGTAACCATTCAACACTTTGATGAGGTAAGGTAATAGTTACAGCTCCAATCAATACCATAAATGTTTGTATACCTTTTTTTATTGTTTTCCAGTGTGACATGACACGTTTTTAGAACCAAAATCATTGATGGACAATAATGCATTCATCAGACAACAGGACTATTTTGATGACATCAAATCCATTTAAGTGGAAAAGAATTTTGATTGCTTTTCAATGGAGACGCATGTATTTAATTTATTGAAATAAAAAAAAAAATCTTTCAATGTTTCGTTTATTTTTTTTCGTTTGAAGGGAGGGCAAGTCTTAGATATGTCTTACGACCACGTCAGGGTAATGGCTTAGTAGAGAGCATATAACCAGTCATTTCTAAGACTTGGTCAGACGAGCGTGATGCGATGTGCGTCATGAATGGAATCTTAGCATCGCTTGCCCGATTCACAAGAAAATGATAATAGCATCAGTTTCCTCAGCATTGGATATAAGATCTTTCCTGCTATTTTGTGGAAACGCCTGATTGGCCCCGAATCGGTGCGGTTTTAGGCCAAAAAAAATAATCACACTTCGGCAGATCCTGGAAAAACCCAAGAAGTCTATAGTACATCGATACTCACCATCTTTTTATCGATTTTAAAGCCGCCTATGACAGTACTTATAGACAAGAAATAAACAGAGCTGTCTAATTTCAAGAAAGGAGACCCCCTCATCTGCGCCAATAATAGAGGCATCCGTCTCCTCGACATTGCATACAAGATCTTTTCTGCAATATTTTTTTTTTTTTTATAATTTGCGCGTGCCAAAGGGATTATTAATACCCTTATACTGGTTCTCAGGGCACGGGTGGATAGGAAAAGGGGGGAAAGAGAAAGGACGGTTTGCGTTGGCTTTAACTGTTTGAAGGTTGTAATGATTAAGAAATACAGAGGCTGGTAGTTCGTTCCATAAACGTGCTGTTCGGCTTATATACGCCCGAAGTTGGGCTTGAGGGTGAAATGATGTGCATTAGAAGCGTGACGCGTATTGTGGTGAAGTTTTAAAGGGGAGGAAATCAACTGGCTATTTCGCTGGAGCATTTTTTATAAAAAAAAGCAATAAAATAGGGAAAGACATGAGACATTTCTACCATGTTCAAGTGAGACTATGGAGTTCACAAATTCTCTATCACCTGTCAGTTTTAACGCTCGATTCTGTACCCTATCTAGAATGTGCAGAACGGTCTTGGGTGCACCAGACCAGATGTGGGCGTTATATTCCAGCTTTGGGTGGATGAATGCCTTATAGATGGAGGCCAGATCAGACGGAGTAAAATATTTTTTGCACCGCTTAAGGAGCCTTAGACATTTTTCAGCATTTTTGGCGACTTCAAATATGTGATCGTTCCATCGAAGACGGTTATTGATGCACATACCGAGAATGGCAAGTCTTTCGGATTCAGTGATGCAAGTACCATTCAGGGATAATGGTTGAGGGTCTTGGTTTCGCTTGAGAGACAGAAGACAGCATTGAGTTTTGGTTGAACCCCATTTGGTTATGCTGTCCAGGTCGGAATTTAATGTCTTTAACATACGTTGTCGTTCCTCTTCTACAGCTGAAGAGCAGGGTCGTGAGTTAGGGAACGAATATGAAAAACTGAGGGTACTGTCATCAGCGAAGAAATGGATTGGATTAGAAGTTGCAGACGAGAGGTCATTTATAAAAATGAGGAAGAGAGTCGGAGACAAAACCAGACACCAGCGTTTATATGGTGAATTACAGACAACCAAGACAACTTGTATTGAACGCCCCGAAAGGCCGTTTGAATGCCTGAAATCTTTTATCAATAGCCTGATTGGCCCCTATCAGTGCGGTTTCAGGCCAGGAAAGTCCACCATCGATCGAATTTTTACACTTCTACTTGTCCTGGAGAAAATCAAAAAAACCCAAATCGATACTCATCACCTCTTTATCGATTTCAAGGCCGCCTATGACAGCATGTATAGAGAAGAACTATATAGAGCCATGTCTATTTTTGATATCCCTGCCAACCTTGTTCGTCTGTGCAGGATGACGATGGAGAAGGGTCGCTGCTCCATCATGATAATGACCTTACCGAGACCTTTGATGTCAAAAAGGATTTAGACAAAGTAACGCGTACAGTGCGCCGCTACAACTTCAGGTAGTAAGAAACTTTGTCTATCTCGGCTCTGCTATAAGTTCTGAAAGCGACATCAGTGCAGAAATCAGGCGAAGAATAACTCTTTCCAATCGCGGTTTTTTTTAGGCTAATAAGGCAATTCAACAGTAAAGCCCTATCTCTAACCATTAAGGAGACTCTATATAAGACCCTGGTTATCACAGTCCTGCCTTATGGCGCCGAAACATGGACGGATGAAGATATTCTTGGTCGCTTCGAGAAAAAAATTCTTCGTCAAATATTCGGTCCCATTTGCGTTGACGGAGGAGAAGATTCAATGATGAACTTAATATATGAGCTGTACAGCGACATCGACTTAGTCAAAAAACTGCGTATTGGATGTTTGAGATGGCTAGGACATGTAGAGCGAATGGACACCAACGCTCTGGCCCGCAGAGTCTTCGAATATAAACCGGAGGGACGACGCAGTATTGAGCCTCCTCGCCGTGGGTTCAAGTTCAAGGGGCTCAACCGACTTGGAGTGAGCAGCTGAATGCAATTAGCGAAAGACCGAGCTAAATGGGGGCTTGTTGGTTGAGGCCCAGGTTCACCCCAAACTGCAGCGCCGCCTAAGTAAGTAAGTAGGAGAAGGAAAGGAATCCATAAATGTTAGAGAAGAGATCTCAGTAGAAGAGATGTGCTTTACTAACCAAATATAAACTTTTGAAGCGACTACTAGATCAATCATGACGTACGATGTCAATTAAGATGGCCGCTCTTAAAAATACCGACTAAACTAGATGTGAGAATTCAATTTGATTGGTTGCTTTTGACAGAGTTACTCAATGAATAGTAAGGTCTTGTATCCGATCTTGTATTCTCCTACCATGCTATTGATGTATAAAGCATTGCCAACAAGAAGTTTCTGCATCACCTCCTAAAAACCAATCAGTGGAACAATTGATTGTCCAGCAAATCATGAGATAAGGGTTATAGTCGCCTTCCAGAAGCTATAGGAGTATACCGTAAAGCTATATGATGGTTCCTTTAAAGAAAGCGTAAAGCTCCTCAAGAAAGAGATTAGGTTCGCAAAGAGAAACTCTTGGAGATTCTTTCGCGAATCTATTGAGTCAACTAATGAAGCGTCCTGCCTAAGGAAGATCCTGGCCAAGATACCAACGCCGGCACCCAATATTAGGAAAAGTGATGCTACTTGGGCAGAATTATACGAGGAAACGCTGGGAATACTATTAAGCACTCACTTTCTCGGATGTATATCAATCTCCAGGGATGATCTACCCATTCCAGAGACGACATCGGGAATAAGCGCGGAATAGATGGAAAAAATAATAGATGATGATAAGATAGCTTGGGCAATTAAATCGTATGCTACATACAAGGCACCAGGAATGGTTAACATTCGACTTGTGATGCTGCATGAGTAAGTGGAAATTGCTATTCTATGGCTCGAGCGTATTTCATGGCAGGATGCCTTAAGGTAGGACACGTTTCTAAAGCATCGCGGGGGGTGCGTGTTGTATTTATTTCCAAAGCAGGGAAAGCGAGCCACACAAACGCAAAGGACCTCAGACCGATCGGTCTTTCATCGTTTTTACTGAAAACATTGGAACGTTTAATAGATATATACATAAGAAACATGATCGATGATAATTATCTATCTAAGTCAGAACATATATACATTTGCGGCGGATCGGTAGATACAGCCTTCCACAGGGTCGTATCAACCATATAAATATCTCTCCACCTCAAGGAGTTCCTAGACATTGAAGGGGCGTTCAACAGCATAAGGTTAGGTTAGGTAGATGGGTACCTTGTGACAAAAGAGTCACTGCTCACTTAGGCCAACAATTTGGGTCCATTTTGCCCAATCATTTAATGCTGAAAACGCTGTAAAGATAGTCCGCTGTTAGAACCACCCAGATAGTGATATGAATCTCAGGAGGTCCGTCAGCTCTATATTACCTAAATCATCCATCTCCGAGAAGAAGTAACTACCAAGAGTCCTCATTCTTCTGACGGATAGGGGAGGACAATCACACAGCAGGTGAGGAACAGATTCAATTTCTTCTTCGTCCCTGCAACTTCTGCAATAGTCGTTATGCAGCACACCGAGTCGCTCCGCGTCAACGACAGTGGCACGATGACCAGTGATTATGCCAGAAACGACTCGTACGTTACAACGACTAAGTTTCAACAGAAAGGTTGATCTCTTCTTGCTGGATGCAGGCCAAAGCGCCCTGGCCGTTGCGCATGTTTCCAGATGAACCCAGCGTCACTTTGCTCGACCGGTGTCTTCATCTTCTATTTTCATCCGTAAGGAACTGATTGGGGTTACTACAAAAGGGAAGGCCCGCTCTAACTGCAGCGCCGACACTTTCCAAGCAAGCTCGTCAGCCCTTTTTTTATAATTCACGTTCGCCGAAGGGATTATTAATACCCTTATACTGATGAGCATTTCCTTCGATATCCATATGCCCTAGTATCCAGCAGAGGGTCACCGTATTGCCTCTAGATATCTCGTTTGAGAGTGATTTGCAGGTTCCCACAAGCCTGGACCTGATTACAGCAGAGTTAACGGCTGCCTGGCTGTCTGTATAGATAGTGATCGTAAGCACTGATGCGATCCTGAACAGCCTACATAGAGCTCAACTTAACACCGGCCTCTGCAACTGAATTACACAGATTCTTCAATCGAGAATCATATATTTAACGGTGGGAGATGCAACCAGCCGGAGGAGAGTCTGGAGAGGAACCCCCAAAGGCGGAGTTCTGTCTCCTCTGTCTCGCAGTACAACTAGTGGATAACTGAGTCAGTAGCAAAGGGCTGGGAGTGAATCCCTCAAAGACGGAGGTAGTTCTTTTCACTATCGATCCCTGCCTTCAGATACGAAAATGTAGGTGGTATTGAACTAAGTATCTCAAGTTCAGCTCCATACCTCGGTGTAATTCTAGATTCCAAACTAAACTGGAAGGATAACACTGTCGAACGCATCAAAAAAGCAAGCGCAGCTTTCTATTCCTACAAAATGTATTCAGTAATACGTGGGGCTTCAAACCAGCTGCTGTGTACTTGATGTACACGGCGGTTGTAAGACCCATTCTTACATGTGGTTCACTAGTATGGTAGATGATGCTGGAGAAACAATACCAGCTTTCAAACCTCACCAAAATCCAGAGGGCAGTGTGCATCGGAGTCATCCAATAGAAGCCATACTTAGTTTATTTCCCCTTGATATATGCTGAAGCAGTCTGGCGGCTAAAACCGCTGTAAGACTGAGAGAAGGCCGACTGCGGTGACCGAGCCCTTACGGCCATTCATCCACTTTGTCCCGATATGGGGGACTACCAGCGGTTCAATGAAAACTGATCACGTGAACCCGATGCTAGTATTTGAAAGGAGATTTGCTACAAGAACAATATTACGAGTACATACTCGTAAATTATAAATTTGGCGCAACAGCTCATCAACTGCCTAAGCCTAGCTTCTCGCAACCACTTGTGTTGTGTGCGTTATATTTCTTTTTACGAATAGAAGGGACATACAGCTTTGCGCCGTATCTGAACTTGGTCTAAGTGAGCAGTGACTCTTTTGTTACAAGGCACCCACCTACCTAATCTAAGTAATCTAAAACAGCTGTTCAAGTCCCACAAAAATGAACTCCTGGTGTTCCTCCCACCGCCTACAAAATCCAAGGATAAATAAAGAATCATTTCGATTTGTATCAATTTACTACTATCTGTGGGACACTTAACTTACAACTCACCCCGTGTCAGAAGTTCAAACATATTCTTCACAAGTTCAAACAATCTTGATTACAAAAGATTTGCCGAGATTACCTCAAGTAGACTGCCACATGTTGCTCAATTCTGACACATTTCACCAGCTCGGGCCACATGCCAATCAATCAATCTAATAGCATTATAGCCTGCTTTGCTCCGAGTGTATCAAATTAGAACAAGGTGAGACATTTCCCTCCTGCCTACAGGATATACACAAAAGAACGTTTGCAAATCCTCCAATTTAGACGCACAGGTGCGCAAAAAATAAACCAATAAACAATTTATCAAACAAGATAAACATTTCTTTTTTGCGGTAATTGGCTTAAACAAAAATTCACAAAGAACTTCAGAATATTATAAACTTTGGTTTGCTTTCGAAGAATACCAAGACAAGTCTATAATTCATATCACTTTGATGTGAAGTCCAATCGTCGAACAATTTGGGTTAATTGCAGTTTTATTGAGTGTCAAAGAATTCATCAAAGTATCTGCGACAACTAAAAATAGTATCGAAGACCAATGTACTCGTATCTTTCGCATAATTTACCCTTCTGCGCGAGGTATACATAAGTGGGTAACTGGGTAAGTATCATCAAATTCATTGAATCAAAATATTGATTAAATGGTTTTTGTTTTTCTAATAAGCAAATGAGTTATGGTGATGACAAAAAATCGATGGAAGTGTTTATGCGCTTTGCATACGCAAGCTTGTTTGTTTATTAGCATTAATTGAAATATTTCGTGACTGACGCGATGCGAGGTTTGTTTTTCTTGCGAGTATCTAAGAGTTTCTTAGGCATGAGTTGGACGAATTCAAACTTTTCCATTGTCTCCAAGTGGAATACGGGTGCGGGAAATTGGTCACACAGTACAATGCGGGGGTTGTATTTAGACCGTGGAATAAACTTCCTAATCGGTGTTTTTTTTTTTACGCTAGAATGGGTTGCTATACTATGACTGACAACTTCACGTGGCCTTAAGGGAAAACCCACTTAGCAAAGCAAGTTAAATATGGAAGTACTTCAATTAATGGTTACTAGAGCGGAAACGAATTTCTGTTATTGGAGAAAAGCATCTGAACTGACCGAACCGATATGGCAATAACTTCTAGTTCAAGGAGTTTCGTTTCTTTTTAAGCGCTTAGTGTTATGTCACACGAAATAATATGCCTGCAGTATTTTGGGGGAACAAAACCACTTGGATTACGTAGGCGGTTAATGAAAGTGGTATTGAAAGAGCTCTTCAGGTGGATGACACGCACAGTTTTGTTTTTATTTTTTACGATTCGGTTGAGGCAGGTAATGTACTCGTAATGTCTCAAGCAATCTGAGGCGGAGTACAGAGTGCCCCTCTAATAATTCTAATAAAAGAGATAACATTAGGGAAAACAAATATTTTTATGTTAAAAATAAAGGAAGGTTCCATATTCCCTTTGTAAAACTTCTTACAAAAGAATGCAGAAGCAAATTCTTGCTCAAATAAAGAAGCAAATGGGACCATACTATCACCGAAAATTCAACGAAAACAGATTCAATCTAAGACAGCAATGAAATATTATTAATGATTTACTAGGCAAAATGACGAAATATCTTCCCCGGTTGGTGACCCAAACCAAGCTATCCAGGAGCTGCGACGACGCAATATGAATAAGCGTTCAACCATCTTAAAAAAAGAACCCCCAAAGAACGAGGAATGCTCAGAAGATTCATTCGCCAAAGTACATTAATAATGCGAGAGCCAGCTTCTTGTGGTTGACGGCAAATTCTGCATAGGTAGCGGCAGTATTGTGATGGACTTTTGAATGAACAATTTTCTGGGCTTTACTTTTCAAGAGTAGTGAAGCGGGTCAAATACTAAAAAAATGAATATCTGTTGGGCCAGATGAGATTCCCTCTAACTTCTGAAAAAAGATTTGCACATCGGGTTAAGATGGCTCAGGATTCTCACCTGCAAGCTTATGAGAGGCGATCCAATACCGAATCAATGGAGGGAAAGTTACCTTCTCCCCGTATACAAAGGGAAGGGTGATACGAGAAAATGTGATAACTACCGTTCGATCAAGCTGTCAGTCACACACCATGCAGATCGTTGAGCGGGTATTAGGTGGCCGACTGCGAAAAATAATACGGTTATCTGATGATCAGTGCGGATTTGTCTCGGGTAAATCAACCACAGATGCAATCCAAAGTATAAGAACCATAATGGAAAAACATCGTGTCTCCTTAAAGGATTTGCATATTGTATTGGTCGACTTCGAAAAAACATTCGATAGACAACCACGAGATCTGATATGGGTGCGGTTAAGACATCGAGGGGTTCCAGAAACCTATGTACAGATGATCATGGACATGTACGAAAGAGCAAAGAAGAAAGTACTTCGAATAAGAAGTTCGAAGATCCGTGGAAGCTTTCACATCAAGGAAACCATCGTACAAAAAATAGAGCGTGACCGGCTCAGTTGGTATTGCCACGTTCAAAGAAGAGATCATTTGAACCCTGTTAAAAAGGCAATATCTATGCACGTTCCAAAGACATCGCGATGTAGGAAAGGCAGGCCAATAAACGCCTGGATCAGACAAATGCGACGACATCGGCATTTCATTGGCCTCAGTAACCGAGTGATCCAAAATCGGCAGGCCTGCCGATATTTTCTGAGGTCAAATAGGCGAACCCCACATGCGGATCAGTAGAAATACGGTGAAGTGGGAGGGTTGTGATCCCTTGTTTTCGGATCATAGCCTCGCTGATAAAAGGAAGAAGAAGAAGAAGAAGTACGAAAGAGCAAAGACAAGAGTAAGATGCCCTGCTGGAGTAACCGAAGGGATCCCAATTAAAGTCGGGGTACACCAAGGAAGCGTCTTAAGTCCTTTGCTCTTTATTACAGTACTTGACTATCTAATTGAAGGTAGAGTTACAAACCTGAAGGTACATCAATTATTCTTTGCTGACGATGGAACTATCATAAATGAGGATCGTACATCCCTGTAACGAGCACTTGCTGTGTGGGTGGACGTTTTGGAGGGAAATGGATACAGCATTAGTCAAAAAAAGACAGAGCACTTGTGCTGCCCGTTCTCTGATCCGCTCAGGCCTATTCCAGACATCTATTTGAATGGATCGGTGCTTCCCAAGTGCAAACAATTCAAATATCTGGGATCCATGGTCAATAGCGAAGTAACCTGTGATGATGACATCAATCATCGCGTAAGCGTAGAGGTGAAGTGGCGGGAAAACTTTTCTATCTTTTGTGACCGAAAAATGTCCCCTAAGCTGAAAGGAAGGCTCTACGCCGCAGTTGTGCATCCAGCACTCACATATGGTTCATAATGTTGGACAACGTACAAGAAGTATGAAAGTAGATCAACGGCAGTTAAGATGAAGATGCTTCGCATGATAGCAGGAGTTACAAAGCTTGATCGAGTAAGAAGTTTGAAGATCTGTGGAAAGCTTTACGTCAAAGAAACTATTTGACGAAAACTAAAGCGCAATCGGCTCAGCTGATATTGTCATGTTCAAAGAAGGGATCATTTGAACCCCCGTCAAAAAAGGCAATATCAATGAACGTTCCAAAGACATCGCGAAATGGTTATGATCCCGTGGGAAGGTCATAATCCCTTGAGTTCAGATCATAACTTCGCCGAAATGTGAGAAAGAAGATTGAGTGCCTATGTCGTTTCCTGCGGAGCTCTATACAGATTTCCAAGCCATTTTTGAGACTAAATTTTACTCAGACCTCGAGGACGGATCACAACAAATCACAACAGAAAAAGGTAGATAAGGCGTCTAGTACTGCCAATACTGTACAAACACTTCCAATGCTTTTCGGATATGGGTTGATATTTGTATAAGGATGAACATACAAGGCATAAACGTAGGCATAAGTACCCGGTGCTAGCTTAAAAAGCAGACCTGCTTTCTCAACATTTTTAAAACAACTCGTTTTCGACTTCAACAAAAGGCCGCTTGATTGTGAGATGAAAAAAAGGAAGTTAAATCAAATGCTTATGAAGTTTCTGAGTCAGAAGCCAACGCAGCTCACCTATACCCAAGACCCAAGAATCCGTGTTAAAATGGATCGTCAATATGCTAGAGGAAAGACATATTCAGGGTTACCGCGAATAAATTTTCCCTCGGAATTTTTTCCCCGAACAAAATTTAGATACCTTCAAAAACAAAAAATTCATCGGGAAAAAATTAAATATCACGATTGCGTTGAAAATTCTCCTGAATTGTTATTCATGATATCTATTTCTTTTCCGCCGAATTATTTCATCTTTTTTGAAAACACCTAATTTTTGTTCAGGGGAAAAATTCCGAGGGAAAATTTATTCACGATAACGCTGATTAAAGTTGAACTCGGAGGAACAAAGCTCGAAGTCCATGCCTCAAGAGGCACCCCTCAAGGAGGGGTTATATCCACACTGCTGTGGGTAATTGTCCTGAACGAAGTCCTTCTTAAATTCAGAAATAGCGGCGTCAAAGCCATAGCCTATGCGGACGATGTTGTGCTGCTAGCAATAGGCAAATTTCTCCCGACCCTGAGCGAGCAAATCCAAGGGGCGCTGAAAATCATGACTCCTGGACGGAGAGATGTGGACTAGCGGTTAATCCCCAGAAAACGGAGTTAGTACTATTCACTAACAAAAAAATAATTCCACGAGGGGTATTCCCCTGAGTATCTCCAGTAGCATGAGATACCTCGGCCTGGTGCTCGAAAGGAAGCTGAACTGGAGACTAAACATTAACAAAAGAGTCAAAAATGCCACGATAGCTTTTTACTCGTGCAATAGAATATTCGGGAAGACTTGGGGATCGAATCCCAAAATCATACTATGGATGTATACAGCTATATTAAGGCCAATACTAACGTATGGCAGCCTTGTATGGTGGCAAGCAGCCAGCAAAATAAGCAACCTAACTGTTATCACAAAAGTACAAAGAATAGCGAGCATCGCCACAACCAGTGCGATGAGACCGACACCTACAGGACTCGAGGCCATTCTCAATCTGCTTCCGCTAGACATCTTTATACAAGCATCTGCGGTTCTTAGTGCCGTAAGATTAAGCCAAACAGATAGCTGGAGACCAAATGTAATGGGTCATACCACGATTCCGCAGAGATATCTAGGCAGTGTATCTAATACAGACTACATAACGCCTTACATAGGCTTCAAAAGACCATTTTTAAGCACCTATCCGAGCAGGGAAGACTGGAAGAATGGCAGAACGCCTAACGAGCGATCTCTAGCTGCGTACATAGATGGATCCAAAATGGAAATATGTAGGTGTAGGTGCAGGCATCTTTGAAACGCTTGGTTTCTCCATGTCAGCTCAACTTCCGAACTTCAGCAGCGTTTTCTAGGCAGAGGTCCTAGCAGTGACAATAGCAGCCCGTGAGACTGCGATGATGGCAATACCACGGGAGGATATCACCTTCCATATCCATCATCTTTTTCATCGACAGCCAGGCAGCGATAAAAGCAATATCTGCTGTAGAAATAAAATCGAAGCTTGTGAAGTGTTGTAGAGAAGAGCTCAAGGTTCTTGGAACACAGCACGAGGTAAAGCTCTGCTGGGTCCCTGGTCATGAAAGCACATCAGGGAATGAGAAAGCCGACGAACTGGCTAGAGGAGACTCAGCACTAAACTCGGACCAATCCAACCCCTCAGTGTACATCCCGCCTTGCGCACTCAAATTCGAAGCAGGAAGCAAAGCCCTAACGGAAGCCAACAACAGGTGGACCTTTTTAGATACTTGTATCACCACAAGGAAGCTATGGCCTGCATTCGACAGAGTAAGAACCAATAGACTCATACAGAGGGATAGAAAATTCCTCTCTACTGTAATTGGAGTCATTACGGGGTATAACACCATGCGATACCACATGAAAAAACTACGTGTGATGAACGAAGACCTTTGTAGAGGCAGCGGTGACGAGGAGGCTCAGGAGGACACCACCCACTTTCACTGCTACTGCCCAGGCCTCTATCATTTGAAAAATAAGTTCCTTGGACGATATTTGTTCTGCTTTTCACGAGAAAGGGATTCTCTAATCTATCTCCTTTCCCCCCAATAGGTATCACAATGGGTCTATATTGACCTGAGTTTGGTGTGGAGGTTTTCTATCCCCTACAACAAAAAAAACAAATATTTGGCGCAACAGCTCTTTAAAGTGCCATGGCCTAAGCTTCTCGCAACCACTCATGTTGTGTGCGTTATATTTTTCACACGAATGGAAGGGACCTACAGTTTAATGCCGAATCCGAACGGCGATTTGAGAAGCTTTTTCGTGACAACAATACTCTCGGATGTTTGTCAGACGCTCGCGAGAGGTGGGACCGTGAAAAAACTTTTTGGTATTTTCTGGGATTCGAACTTGGAACTTCTATCCCCTACACCAGCCCACATACCTAACCTAACCTAATCTATACCCAAGACCCACGTCACTACTCTGACAGAACCCATGCCACCAATCTATCAAACTAGGTTCAACGAGCACCAACCCCTGCACTTGGGAAATACAGCTGGGAATGTAGTGACTAAGGTGCAATTTGTTTATTTATGAAGTGCGCATCATGTCATGGATAAGTGAAGACACATTGAAGCTAAAGTCGCTTATTTTCTATTCTACAACTTTTCCTTCAACACCACCAACAAAGGTGACTTGAACCAATATGGCTTTGTCATAAGTAAATCCTGTCATGACTGCTCTGTAGAGCGTTTTATTAATGAAATCTGGCTAGATTGAAGGATAACTCATAATTTCGAAGGAGTCTGTCTACTACTACTCGCGTGACCGACTAGTTACAAAAGCATCCTCGCATATGCATCGGTTGCTTCGCGTAAATATGTGACTGCATTTCACGCTAAACTCCAAAGAACGGCGGATATCAGCTGCATACAAAGGAGCCTAATAGTAACTAAAGAATGGTTCAGCACGGCTGGGCTCAATATAAACCCGGTTAAAACCACAATAGTACCGCTCACGAGAAAGAGAAAACTTGAACCGAAGGCAATCCGACTGTCGGACACGATACTGACACCGGTAAAGGAAGTGAAGTATCTAGGACTACACATAGATAGTAAACTCTTGTGGAAGAAACATACAGAGGAGATATCCAAAAAGGCTACCCGTGCTTTAATGATATACAGAAGCCTAGCGGGTAAGTCTTGGGGTTTAGTCCAAACATTCGCAAAGACTTGCGTGCCTCTGCATCACTGGGGCCATGCGAACATGTCCAACTGCAGCCATGGAAGTACTCCTGAAGCTAACACCGCTCCATCTTGTAGTGGAGCAAAATGCACAGCGGACGATCCTAAGGATGGCAAAAGAAGGTATTGGAAGGGAGAAATGCGTTGGTTCGAGAGTATACGACGTACTTCTCAAAACACTTCCCCTTCTGGCAATCCTCAGGGATGACAGTATCAGAAAATTTAACTTTGGGAAAAACTTTAGCACAAAGTTAAGTAACAAGAAAGAGTGAAATAACGAATTCACTATATACGGACTGGGCAACTACACGATAAAGTGGTGTACAGACGGTTCGAGAACTGGAGAAGGCACCGGGGCAGGCGTGTTTGGGCCAAGGACGAAGCACTCAGAACCCATGGGCAAGAGTACCAGCATCTTTCAAGCTGAAATATGTGCTATATAGGTAGATAAATGCATCCAACTCAATCTCGAAAGAAGATACAGCAACTGCGACATAGCAATACTGTCAGACAGCCAAGCAGCTATTAAAGCAATTGACTGCTATGTCATTAAGTCAAAACTTGTGTGGGAATGCCTATACAAACTTAATGAATTGGGCAGAAACAATAAAGTTACGCTTTACTGGATACCCGGACATATCGGGCAAGACAAGGGGCTGCAGAACCCTTCATTGGACCTGAACCATTCTGCGGAATAGGGGCGCATACCATACGCGAGGAACTCAGAAAAATGGAGAAAGAAGAGAGGGCAAGAGCCTGGAACAACACCACTGGCCTGAGACAAGCTAATAAACTACTAGGATGTTACAAGCGGAAAAGATTCCAAGCCTGTATCTGCCGTACCAAGAATAACCTACGAATCCTAACAGGCTTCCTAACGGGGCACTGCAAACTCAAGGAGCATTTACGGAAACTAGGTATAACAAATGAAGGCATTTGCAGATTCCGCAATGAGTCAAGTGAGACTGCGGAACACCTTCTGGAATCTTGTGGGGCACTGACCCACAAAAGATTGAAATACCAACCGTGGACCCACTTCACATTCTCAGATTCTTAAAAGAAACTGGTTTGGAGAAAGAGCTCTAAGGTGAACTATTCTCGCCAAGGCAAAGTAAGAGTGTATGACCTTCAAACACAATTCCGAAGGAATTGCAATTCGAGGGGTACTCTAACGAGGGAAAAACCTCTCCAAGGTATTGGCAGGGGGCGCAATAGACCACTAGGTCGCAGTGCAAAATAACCCTACACAAATAATAATCAGCTGCACAAGAGTTTTTCCGAGTATGCCTGTGTAGTTTCTGGTATTTTTTTTTTTTTTTTAATTAAAAGGAAACCCAAGGAAACCAGACAGAAACCTTTCTTTAGTGCAGTGGTTGGAAAAACTTCGGCGTAATTCGTTTTCTTTATACTCGGGTGGCTGATGATTGATGTTCACCACTGGGGCTTGAACCTGCACACATCGGTTAACAAGCAATAGTTTCTGGTATAATCCACACTGCAATGTGCTAGGCTTAAGTGCCACCACAGTTTGCGACACTTGGGGAGTGGGTGACGATACTGCCGAACATTTTGTCTGCTATTGTCCAATCTTTGTTAGCATCAGAAGACAGATCTGCGGTACTAATGTGGTGAGTACTGCTACTGTAAACTCCTCATCATTGAAGCGCTTGGTTGGCTTTCTAAGAAACACATAACAATTCCAGTAAAATGGCAAATCAGGGGGCAAATCACGCAACTTTTCAGACGATAATCGTTTGGAAGATAGCAACCGAAACGGATGGAAAAAATTGTTTCATATTTATAGGTGTTAACATTTTTCTACTACCGTTGATTGCGTACTGTTGGCTGTATAACGCCTAAATGAATGTAAACTACAGACGATGGCTGTTTTTGTATCATTCAAACACGCATTTAGGTGTTATACAGCCAACAGTGCGCAACCAACTGTGGTAGAGAAATGTTAACACCAATAATATGCAATCATTTTTTTCCATTCGTCGGTTGCTATGGTTCAAACGATGATCGTCTGAAAGTTACGTGATTTGCCCCCAGGGTTTTGCTACATAGTAGTGCAATTGATCAGTTTTATCTAACTAAACCAGTGAAGTGTTTCTTATCCCGACAAAAAAAAAATGCAAAGGCAAACTATCTGCCAGTGTATGGGTGCTGTAGAAATCAAATGAAGCGCACGCATACGTAAATCCACGTACTTTAGCACGCAATGGACCCTGACACTATGGACTCTTCTACACGTATTCAGAGACAGGGGAGTTGCGTTTAAAAACCCGACCAAGTACTGGCATTAACAGGTCTCTGATCAGATTTCCAACAGGCCGAAAGCCAGGGTTTTAAATTCCATCAACCGAAGATTTCTTTCCTGTCAAATCCAGTCAATGACAAGAAAACTTACTTACTTAGGTGGCGCTACAGTTTGGGGTGAACCTGGGCCTCAACCAACAAGCCTCTCCATTTAGCTCGGTCTTTAGCTAATTGCCTCAAGTTGCGCACTCCAAGTTGGTCGAGGTCCCCTTGAACTTGTGCGCGCCACCTACGGCGATGATTCCCTCTACTGCGTCGTCCCTCGGGGTTAGATTCGAAGACTCTGCGGGCCGTAGCGTTGGTGTCCATTCGCTCTACATGTCCTAGCCATCTCAGACGTCCAATACGCAGTTTTTTGACTAGGTCAATGTCGCTGTACAGCTCGTATAGTTCGTGATTGAATCTTCTCCTCCAAAACCCGTCAACGCAAACGGGACCGAAAATCTTGCGAAGAATTTTTCTCTCGAAGCGACCAAGGATATCTTCATCCTCTTTTAATAAAGTCCATGTTTCAGCGCCGTAAAGCAGGACTGGGATGATCAAGGTCTTACATGGAGTCTCCTTAGTTATTCGAGATAGGGCTTAACTGTTGAATTGCCTTATAAGCTCAAAAAAAAAACAGCGATTGGCAAGAGTTATTCTTCGATTGATCTCTGCACTGATTTTGTTAGTAGAATTTATAGCAGAGCCAAGGTTAGCTGCCCACGGTGACGTTTTGTCCAATTCGTCGGTGTTGGTTTTCCCTTCTAGTTAACAGCATATACTTGGTTTTGCCCTCGTTTATCGCCAAACCCATTTTAGCCGCTTCCGTCTCAATGCTTGCAAAAGCACCGGTGACAGCCCGCTGAGATCTTCCGATAATGTCTATATCGTCGGCGTATGCAAGCAGTTGTACAGACTTGTAATAGATTGTGCCTCCGGTGTTGGCTTGTGAGTTCCGCACAATCCGTTCAAGTATAATATTGAAGAAGTAACATGACAGCGCGTCACCTTGTCTAAAGCCTTTTTTGACATCAAAGGTCTCGGTGAGGTCATTACCGACCTTGATGGAGCAGCGAGCGTTCTCCATCGTCCGCCTGCACAGACGGACAAGTTTGGCAGGGATGTCAAAACTAGACATGGCTCTATAAAGCTCTTCTCTATAGATGCTGTCATAGGCGGCCTTGAAATCGATAAAGAGATGGTGAGTATCGATTTGGAATTCTTGGCTTTTCACTAAGATCTGCCGAAGTGTGAAGATTTGATCGATGGTGGACTTTCCTGGCCTGAAACCTCACCGATAGGGTCCAATCAGGCTGTTGATAAAAGGTTTCAGGCGTTCACACAATATCGCAGAAAAGATCTTGTATGCGGTGTTGAGAAGACTGATGCCTCTATAATTGGCGCAGTTGAAGGGGTCTCCTTTCTTGTGGATCGGGCAAACGATGCTGAGATTCCATTCATCAGGCATACACTCATCTGACCAAATATTAGAAATGAGTTGGTGTATGCACTCCACCAATTCATCCCCAGCTGCCTTGAAAAGTTCGGCCGGTAAGCCGTCAGGTCCAGCAGCCTTGTTGGATTTTAGCTTGGATATTGCTATCCTCACTTCGTTTTGGTCAGGTGGACGGAAATTTTGACTATCAACGTCTATGTTGAATGATTCATTCTGCCTGACAGCGGGATGTTGGTCTTCGTCGCCGTTATACAGTCTGCAGAAGTAGTTTTTCCATATTCTCAGCACCGACTGTGATTCTACTAGGTTTCCATTGTCATCTCTACAGGTTTCTGTACGGGTGTTACTTCTCTGATACGTTCTTTTACCTTTTGGTAAAACTTCCGTACATTGTTCCTGGAGTATAGACTCTCAATATTCTCAAACGCGCGCTTCTCATGCTCTTTCTTCTTCTTTTGGAGAAGCCGATGTTCTTCCCGTCTCTTTTGCTCGTAGAGCTCACGAGCAGCTCTCGTCTTCCTTTGCAGCGCCGCTTTGTATGCCTCTTGTTTTGCTGCATGCACTCGCCGGCATTCTTCGTCAAACCAGGGGTTTCGCGGTGGTGGGCGAGCGAGACCCAGCACATCAGAAAAGAAAACTACAGAGGAGTAATTCAGCTCCGTCGATCCCAAAAATCCTTGATACACGAGAAGAATTACATACCCGGATAAGCTGTTATACATAAGGCTTTAGGGAAGAGTTAAAACCCACCCGTGCGACTTTCTAGCCCATCAGAAGCCGGAAAACATCAGCAGTGTTAAGAACCTTTTGGCTCTTAGGATTGGAAAACATATATCTACTGCTCCAGATTCTGTAAAAGACCCAAGATTAGTAAATTAATCTCCGTGTTTGGTGCCAATCAGGGAAACTTTAAGGACTTGACTCTGTCTGGTCAGTATCCTAGGCATGAGGACTATGTAAAAAGTCCAGATTCAATCTGGACTGTAGTATCATCGCTAAACTTTGGTTCAGTGACTCTAAATGGTACCACCATTAGTTTTTCCGACGAAGTATAATATTTAGGAATTGTCCTAGACAAAAAACTTACCTGGAACTTCCATATTAAACATAGAATTGTCAAGGCGACCACTGCCATATACGCCTATCGCCGTATGTATAGCAAAACCTGGGGTCTTTCCCCTGAGGTCATATTCTCTTTATATACCATGGTGGTTAGACCCATCATAACATATGCGTCCATTGTCTGGTGGACAAAAAATAAGGATGTAACAACCATCAACAAACTTAATAAACTTCAAAGATTAGCTTGCCTCGGAATTACAGGTACTATGCATACCTGTCCCACAACAGCCATAGAGGCTATAATCGGACTCATTCCGCTACATACATATGTATATTCATCAGAAAAATGGTGATTCGCAGTGCAGTTAGACTTTCAGGTGTTAATAGAACATGGGAACACGTGGATCTCATGGATTTATTAACCGACTTCCCCGAGCTAGATATACTCATCACGGCCTAAATCAATCTACTTCGGTAGAAGATTCGAGATTGAGATCCCATGCCGTAATAGATGGAATAATGGAGGATCGCTGCTTGATCCAAAGGGAATCGTGTGGTATACCGATGGATTAAAAACGGATTCAGGAGTTGGCGCCGGAGTGTATGGACCCAATTTTAAAGTTTCCATACCACTAGGAAAGAGTCCCAGTGTTTTCCAGGACGATCTTCACGCTATTGAGACTAGCGTTAAGATAAGCTTGCACTCGGGCATCAAAGGTGCCACTATCCACATACTCACCGACAGCCAAGCGGCGCTCAAAGCACTGATCTCCCACTTGATCAGTTCAAAATCAATACTAAGCTCATTCGACGGGTTGCAAAACTTAACCCAATACAATAAAGTAAAATTGTGATGGGTACCGGGCCATGTAGACAACGAAACTGCAGATCTGCTAGCCAGGAACGTTTTTTCTGAGTTGTTCATTGGACCTTTTGCGAAATATCTGATTCTGCTTTTAAATATACCCTAAACAGTTGGGAATGCAACATGTGTATATCTTACTATAATAACACCCAAAGTTTCAGACAAACTGAAAGAGCTGTCCAAGCCTTCTAAAAAAAAAAAAAAAAAGCAGTTGATATCATTAAATACAGCAGAAACGATATACGAAAGCACTTCCTTATCGGTTACTTTCCGGTTCCTTACCGGTTACTGTCTATTGAATTACAACCTCAACAAGATGAAAATCTTCGAGAATATCACCCGCTGCCGGTGGGCAAAAATCTTCATCCTTGGTTCTCCCCGTGGGCGCCCGCCGGAAAGAGCTATTCACCCTTCATGTGTCTAGTGTCAGATAAGAATTTACACGCATGTACTCAATCGTGCGCTGCGGTTCATTAAGACGCAGGTGGGGAGTAAACGTAAAGGTGTGGGTATGTCAGACATTGGCTCATCAGAAGACGAGCTTTTAGCCACCAGTCAGGAGTCTTCAGTCTTCCCTTCAGCCGCTACAAGTGCTCCCTCTGGCGTACAGAGGGCGGCTCATCAGACAGCAATGTGGCGCAGGCATTCGAGGTACACACACTCTAGGAGCGAGTGGAAACCAAACTCCTCCGTAATCTCCGTTCCCTCAGTAAGCGGAACACTTGACTGGGATCGAACTCATCCATTCCTGCAACCAACTGCACACGTCCTTAGCTAGCAAATGTTCTTCGACTCTCGTTTGTTCGAAAGCAGACGAACTTCGATTTCTGTTCGTCTCAACCGAAATCTGTGAGATCATCTATTATTGTGACCCGAATATTTTTTTTTGGATTTCACCATCTGCTGCAACTACTCAACCGATCTTGCATTTCCTCATCTTATATTAAATAAAAGTTAAATTAAGTACTCTAAGTAGTAGTGGTGTCGTTTGTTTTTTCTAAAAATTAAACCGCGACTTCAACCCCTACAGCAACAACAGCAAACACCAAAATGGCAACGAAAGACATTATGGTAAGTGGCGCTGGTTCGTCGAAGAAAAATAAAACTCAAGACGCCATCATGGAGAGCAGGTACAAGGTGGCTCGATTCGTTCTTGACAAGGTTGCCAAAAACGAAGCAGCTGGTACCGTTCATGAGAAGGACGCAGCGGATAAGGCCAAGTATCAAGCTGTGGTCGATGAGTACATCGCACATCTTAAGAAACAACAACAGCATCCACAAGAGAAGAAGAATGACACGAGGGCAAGCAAGCGGAACAGGTCTTTGGATGAGATTAATCGCGAGGCAAAAAAGTCCAAGGTTATCAGGACCCCGACTTCGACGCAGAATCAACCAGGTACATTCTCGGCCTGCCCTACTCAGACAATGCGACACTTTTCCGAGGTGGTAAAAGACAATCTGCAGGTCGCATTCGTGGACGAGCGCTCCTCAGATGGTAAGACGGTCAGTGAAGCATAGGGTAGCATAGAGGCCAGACTATCGGGTATGGTCATGGACTACCTGTTTGGAAATCCTGGGGGACCTCTGCCGTGCTTCGACTCCGCTGAGTTGGTCAGGGGTTATCGGCTCATCAGATGCGAGGACCAGTTCTCCAAGGATTTCCTTAGCGAGTGTGTCACTAAGGTTAGTGACGCCTGGGAGGGCAGATAATTTGCTTGTCCTCCTCGGCGAGGAGGATATATATAGCGCCATTATAAAAGGGCTCAAGGACAACCGTTACAATGTCTTCTACAAGACTACAAACCAGGTTAGTAATAAACCTAGGACTTGCATCCTAGCTAAAAAAACATTTGATTGTATTTCTATGTCCTAATTTTAGCTCTGCCGATTTAACGGTAGTTAGAATTGGAGGTTGCAAATAACACTCTTTTTATATCCTCAGCTTACATGGATCTTGATAGGCTATCACAGCGAAAGGAGGTACGCCAATTAACATTAATTTTTTTTTTTTTTTTTTATTCCAAACATAATAAGCTGTAAAGGATTACAAATGTTTGTTAACACTGCGACTAGTTATGAAACCAACGAGCAGTTTGCTTTTCAGTATAAATAGTGAGAGAAAAGTAAATGGGAAACAGTTTACTATTTTTAAAGTACAATATAATTATAATTTGTTGTATGTCATTCTTAACTTTTAATGAAAGTAACAAGAGCATAGATGGGATTTAATCCATCCAAAGCGTTGGAGGTTAAATTCACTCCGAGCGCTTCTTTTCGCTCGTTGTTGTCGCTCTGTCACTATCTAGTAGAGGATGTGGTAAGTCGTCTGGTTTGCGGTTGCCTTGCAAGATCTGATGGTCTTATACGTTGCAGTCGTCTCACGCCATATACGTTTAGAAGAATTGTTGCTTCCTCGTTAATATGTTCCTGGAGACTCTTCTCGTGTGCTTTGGCCCTAGTGTTGATTTCTTCAAGAATAGTAGAAATCCCTAGGTCCCGATGGAGGTCGCTGTTTCTGATGTACCATGGAGCGTTCACAATACTTCGAAGGACTTTATTCTGGAATCGTTGGATGACTGCAATATTAGTTTGGCTGGCACATCCCCAGAGTTGAGCGCCATAGTTCCACACTGGTTTTAGGATCTGGTTATATAAAAGAATTTTATTATTAATTGATAGTCCTGACTTTCTGCCTATAAGCCATTCTAATTTTCGCCATTTAATTAACATTAATGTCAACGGCAAAAAAGGACAATCTGCTTCTGGGCTGCGACGCAAATGCCAGGCAAACATTATGGGGCAGCTCTGAAATCAACAAACGCGGTGAGTCCTTGTTTGATTTTTTAGTGATGTCCAACCTTTCTGTTTGTAAAGTGGGTAACACACCAACTTTTGGTTTTCCGAGTATAAAAAATTTCAGAGGGTGGGAGGAAGTTTTAGACAACACTTTAAAAACCAACAATAATAGCCTTAGGGTAGTAAACTGGCGAGTATCCGATCGAATGTCCTTCTCCAACCACAGATGGATCCTTTACAATGTGTGGCTCGAGGTCGAGGCTCCCAAGCCATTTAGAAACCCTAAGAGAATTGACTGGAAGAAGTTTGGTCAGGTCATTAAATCAAAACTTTATAGAATACCCGACATGAAAATAGAATTAGTCGAGAAACTAGACGCCAAAATTAGGACCGTCGAAACAGCCACGGGTGCGGCTTTTAAGGTTTCGTGCCCTATTCAATAAAGCAAGAAAAAATTCCCCCCTTGGTGGATATAACTGAGCAGCTTTATCGATGCTGGAAGCCAGGCCACAGGGACATTCCAGAAAATTGCAGGGCGGAAAGGCTCGACAGAAAGGGTATAGCTCTAATGATTCTGCCTGATAGGCAAGCCTTAGTTGTTTCCCTCGCTATATGTAAGCATTTACTAAAGCTGAACGCTATTAGCAAGACCAACCACAGGTAGGTAAACGGCTCAACGTGTCACATTTCCCGACAAATCTGGCCTTAGCTGGACCACAAACGTAGTACCTAGTTGGTCAAGCTTAAGCCATCATAGATCAGCTGCATTGTCGGTGTCCTCACTAGACACTGTCTTATAGACCAACATACCTAAAGACCTGGCCTCTTCTCCAATGACTTCTACAGGAGCTATAGGGACGACGAGGATGAAGAAACCATCCTTCACCTGGTATGCACTTATCCAGCTTTATTGCATAAAAGAATGCTCTATCTAGGAGCCCTCTTCTTAAACACCTCGGCAATCTGGCGTTCTTAGGCCTCATGAGCATCCATTGCTTCGGTTAGTTTTGTTATATTTGATCCATGGTAACACAAAGGACTTTTACTGGACAGCCAACCTAATCTCACTTAACCTTACTTGTTGAATTGATATTTTTATGTTATTTTTTTTATAATATCTTGTATTGTTGAACTGAATGCTATAAGTTATAACGCAAAAATAAAGAAAATTTACAAAAAATTCTATTTTGCTAAATTTTTTTTTTTAAGTGCTACATTTTTATTGTCAGTACGCTACATTTGCCCTGGAAGAAGTGGCAACGCTGTTTGGAACAAATAAGGGAAAAATTCATCAGGGAATAAATAGATATCGCGATTGCGTTATAAATTCTCTTGAATTGTCATTCATGATACTTATTTCTTTTCCGGGGAATTATTTCCCCTTTTTTAAAGAAACTTAATTTTTGCTTGAGGGAAAATTTATTCACAATAACCCTGACTATGTTAGCGTCCAGCTCTGTGTAAAAAATATGAGAAGCTTCTTCCTTAAGGAGATAATATCTTCAACAGAATTGAGGAACTCCTCCGCAGCTTCATTATCGCTTTCATAAGGAGAGTAGAAATACTGCTGTCCTAAAAGTTGGCACCTGGCACAATAAATTTACTCTGGTCGCAGTGCCTATACGCCATATTTGGCATGGCCACAAATTAAAAAAAAAAAAAGATCATCGAAAGCAAGGAATATCCATCTCTGTTGAAACAATTACCGATTTAAAGCTCTATTATGCTTACATACGTCTACAACTCTCCTGTTATCATTCGTACTCTAAAAAGAACTCAATTTCATTATGAAAGCTTCAACGCACATGCTGGGTATAATAGTATTGATTCACAAGCCATTAATCATAGCGGTGACGCATAAACACTTTTTGAAACTTGAAGTTCAAGGACCTCAAACGATAGATAAGTCACAAACTTGGAGCATGGCTATAAATTTAATTTCGTATTCAAGATTTATCTTAGGTGTCAGTGGTATACATAATACTGTATCTAACTACACATAGTTGAACAGTTCATTGCAAGAAACAACCCCAGTACTTCCTTCGAAAAATGCACAATTGAATGCTTCCATGACCTGATCTAGTTATGAAATGAACCCCATCCAATGACTTGACCATGCCAGCAAACTTCTTCTTTTTTTTTGCAATCCATCCCTATTGCGAACATCTAAATCCCAAAACTACCTCCCATGAATAATGCTAATTAATTTTAAATAATACAATTAATTCGATGCTTAACGATCTAGGTCCCTAATCTATCCCAGCAATCAATTTCGAATCAATTTAAAGCGCACATCGACAGAGGTTACAACAACACTACTCAAATTAATACCACAATAAATCACGACCGGATTTAACCGCAGCAGGACCCACGGATATTGCTCTCCGGGTACTATATTGGCCACAACTCAACTGCCTCCTCCTCTTAACAAGAACTACTGTGTGCGTCCTTCTATCGGAATGAATCAATTCAAATTGTCTTTGTTCTTCGATTTTCCTCGTTCGTTCGATTCAAGGACCATTCGCAGGTTCCCATATAGGTTCATCCCTACCTCCTGCTTGTATTTTATTGCCAGTCAATATTTCTTATCTTATTCCGTTTTTATCATGCCAATACATTACGCACACAAGGGGACCTTCTAATTTAAATTAGACGCGGTGCAGTTATTAATCGAAAGGACAATACAAATGTCAGTCATTTTTTGAGTTTTACGCGTTCAGTGGTGCAAAACCCGGGGGAAATAAGTAGCCGAAACAAACCACGAGAAATTGATGAACCATCACTTCCGCATTCATCCAGGATCTAGCAGTTTTTTTGATTGCCCACTCCCGCGTTTGATGGTGTCTGTAGATGACGTCCATCATAGCCAAGCGATTATGTTCCTCATTGAGTGAGGCGAGGAAGTGTATTAAATTTGTTCGGACAGATTTAATTACATCTCTGTCTGGGGAGTGGGAGTGTATGTTCGATAATTAATTACACTGTCAGGACGAAGAACTCAATCCAAGGTATTGGTATTTTTCCGGTAGATTTTCCAATCTCTGATTTTTGTGAGAGCATGTAACGCTTTTTTGGATTTTATTTTCCATCCTAATGGGTCTTGCTGACCGTAATCGGTGATGAATGACCTCATGTGCGATTTTGCTCATTTAATAGAAGCATTCTAAGTAAATCGATCGAGATATCAATATCGATAGTGTGTGTGTTACAAAATCACGCACTAAAGTTGAGAAAGGACTCTCGCATCGATAAAGTCATGGGTTAATTCATTTTTATTGAGTATTTCTTTCATAAATTTCAAGAGCTTTGTCAATACAAATCGAATGTCGAGGTAGGGTAAGTCGGCTGCTGTCGACTGAATTTGTATCCTCATGCGTATGAGTACATAATTTAAGGATTTAATGGACTGTTTATTGGAGAAGTTTGTTGAATTTTGAATTTTAAGCGGGGGAAATGCTTCGACAATGATATTTGATTTAGAACTTTTAAGATGTTCAAGTCTGTAAAAGTTTTTAATTTACGTGCTTTCGTTAGATAAATACCTACGCACTACACTTTATTAAAGAAATTGTGAGCAGGATGAACATATTATTATATTATTCGTTCTTATATTCGAAGCTATGGCGTTTTTTTCTTTTTACAATAAAATATATCAACACGATCTAAATATCCCACACAGATGCTTTGGAAAAAATTGTGTGCAGCAGACTATCTGCTGCTCGGGCGGGAGTGGGGATACTCACAAGTCCCAGGTTGACAGACAGAGTATTGGAGTGGATACCATTAGGAGGGAGAGTTGCGATCTTAAAGCTCAAGCTTGAAAGATCAACTCTGGCATTGGTGCAGGTGTATGCACCGAACCTTCTGTCAGAGTACGCAGCTTTCTTAGATGAAGTTGATGTTGCCCTTGAAAAGGTTGCAGATATGGATTCTTTTGTCCTGATGGGTGACTTCAATGCTCATGTGGGTGTAGATGTTATGACATGGGGGAGTGTGATTGGGGGGAACGGTGATCCTGATCAAAACGCGAACGGAGAGAGGTTGTTGGATTTTTGTTGTGAAAATGGCTTATCCATCATGAACACCATCTTTCCACACAAAGACATTCACAAATACATGTGGTACCGTCAGAGTCTTCAGCAGAAGTCGCTGATCGATTTCTTTGTGGTACCATCGTGTCTGAAGAGAATGGTTTGTGATGTTCGCGTATTGAGAGGGGCCGAACTGTCAACTGATCATCACTTAGTGCTGTGCAAATTGTATCTTAGCGAGAGAGTGCCTCCCCTACCAAAGCGTAAACCAAGGATGGTTACACGCATACGATGGGAGAGGTTACAGGACGATGAGATACGGGAGACATTTGCACGGCAAATATCTGAAAGGTTTGAACGAATTCCAACTGTTCCATCAAATGTAGAGGAAGAATGGCAACTGTTTTCAACGGCGGTTATTGCCTCTGCGGGAGATGTTTGTGGAGTGAAGCGGCTTGGTGTGGCGGCTGGTGGTGAGAAAAGAACTGCTTGGTTTAAAACGCCCGGAGTTCAAGAAGCCATCAGAGAGAAGAAGAGAGCCTTTAAGGTGTGGATTCACTTGGGGAACTCCGATTCTCGAAATCGGTACACTGAGGCGCGAAGAACTTGCAAATTAGCTGTGAAAACAGCGAAAGAACAGTCTTGGAAGGAGTTTGGCGAGAAATTGGAACGTGACCACAGATCTGCAAATAAGATGTTCTGGCAGACCGTCCGCCGACTCAGAGGAAAAAAGTTGAATATCGTTGAAGGAGTCAAATCCAAAGACGGTAGACTTCTTTCCAATGAGGAGGACATCTTACGCAGATGGAGCGAGCACTTTTCAGAATTGCTCAATCTTGAACAGGGCACCGAAGATGACAGACCTGTGGTCGAGAG
This sequence comes from Brachypalpus laphriformis, assembly GCA_945910035.1. Classification (NCBI taxonomy): domain Eukaryota; kingdom Metazoa; phylum Arthropoda; class Insecta; order Diptera; family Syrphidae; genus Brachypalpus; species Brachypalpus laphriformis. The sequence goes on from OX246754.1 coordinate 290,509,856, forward strand.
TTGGGCGGAAAGTAGTCCTACGGTAGAGGAAGTAACTTTGGCGATCAAATCGCTAAAAGTTGGCAAATCTGCTGGTGTGGACGAAATTCGGCCAGAAATGCTCAAGGCTTTAGGTAAAGAGGGAGTGCAATGGCTCTCGCGTGTCATTAAAGTGGCCTGGGAATGCGGTGAAACACTTGGTGATTGGCAAATGGGGGTGATAGTTCCTCTTTTTAAAAAAGGGGACAAAAGAGATTGCGCCAACTACAGGGGTATATCTCTTTTAAGTCTCCCTGGAAAAGTCTTCGCTAAGGTGCTAGAAAAGCGTTCCAGAGCTGTGGTTGAGGACAGTTTGGGGGATGAGCAGTGCGGTTTTCGTCCCGGTAGAAGCACAACCGATCAGTTGTTCACTCTTAGAATAGTTCTTCAGAAGGCCTGGGAATATGGCAAACCTGTCTACACTTGTTTTGTGGATTTGGAAAAAGCATATGATAGGGTTCCTCGAGGCAAACTCTGGAGTGTTCTGCAGGAGTATGGGATTGATGGTTCCCTGTTAAGGGCGATTCAGTCTTTATATACAAACTGTAAAAGCTGTGTTCGGATAAACGGTGTTAAATCAATACCTTTCACTGTGGGCGTTGGACTCCGCCAGGGGTGCGTTTTGTCACCTCTCCTCTTCATTGTATATATGGATTGGATGTTGCAGCGCAGCCGTGGCGGAGAATGTTTCAAAGTGGGAGACCTAAGGATTACTCATCTGCTCTTTGCGGATGATTTGGTCATCCTTGGGTCCTCTCAAACCGAACTTCAGCGCGCACTCGAAAGGTTTGTAGCCGTTTGTGATGGTGCTGGAATGAAGATCAACGTGAACAAATCGGAAGTAATGGTCGTTTCCAAAAAACCCATTCAGTGCACTCTGCATGTTAGTGGAGTCCCACTGAAGCAGGTGGAGAAGTTTAAGTACCTCGGGGTTTTATTCACGAGTGATGGGAGGAGCAATGCCGAGTTATCCTGTAGAATTGGTCAGGCTGGATCAATTTTGAGAGAGCTTGGCCAATCTGTTATAAGGAAGGCCGAACTTAGTATTCAAGCTAAGCTATCGGTTTTTAACTTGGTGTATGTTCCAACTCTCACCTATGGTCATGAAATTTGGGTAGTGACCGAAAGAATAAGATCGCGGATACAAGCTGCCGAAATGAGGTTCCTTCGCGGTGTTGTTGGAATAACTCGTAGGGATCGAGTGCGCAACACCAGAGTACGCGAGGCGCTCAACGTTGAGCAGCTACTTCTCCGAACGGAACGATCTATGCTTCGATGGTTTGGTCACGTAGTGCGTATGCCCCCAGACCGGCTTCCAAGACGCGCCATGGTTGCCGTACCATCAGGTAGACGACTTCGCGGAAGGCCCAGAAATAGATGGTTGGATCAAGTCCGACATCTCTCTTGGAGCCGCTTAGGGATTCTCCCTGATGAATTGGAGTCAATGGCGGAGGATCGAGAAGGATGGAGAGTCCACCTGAGCATCCTACCCCCGCGACCCTCATGAAGGATTAGCGGGCCATTGAAAATGAATGGATGAATGAATGAGACTATCTGCAATCAGTATTGCTACCAGAAAATATTTAGCCAAGTCAAATCTGACTTACCGACTTAATTTAAAAATTCATAACTAAGTCAAACTTACTTACTTAGGTGGCGTTACAATCCGGGTGGACTTGAGTATCAACCAACAAACCTTCCCAACCAGCCCGGTTACGAGGCAGCTACCGCCAGTTCCGCATGTCAAGTTGGCTGAGGTCCCCCTCCACTTGTTTGCGCCACCTACTGCGAGGTCGTCCTATACTGCGCGGTCCATCCGGGGTGGATTCGAAGACTTTCCGGGCTGGAACGTTGGACTCTATCCACTCTACATGACCCAGCCATCTTAGTCGCTGTACGTGAACTCTTCTGGCTAAGTCGATGTCCTTGTATAAGCCGTATAGGTCGGCACTGTAGCTTCTCCTCCACTCGCCATCTATGCAGACGGGACCAAAGATCACTCCAAGAACTTTTCTCTAAAAGTAACCAAAGGCATCCTCATCCGAGTTTGACAAAGTCCATCCCTCTGCGCCATACACCAGGACTGGGATGATTAGTGTCTTATATAGAGTTACCTATATAAGGGGTGGCAATGGTGTAGTGGTAACGTCGTCAATTGCCAAGCTAATTGTTCATGGTTCAAATTCTGTTGTCAGCAAGCATTTAATTATTTCTCATGAAATGTATATAGTCAGTCCGATCAATTGCGAAAGCTTGTGTGAACACTATTGCGAAGGCATAACACTGGCAGTAGCTTCGTCATATGGCTGGAAAAATTGTTCGCTCTGTTGATGATGATTTGCCTATGACATCGGTTATCGGGAAAAAATACTGTGAATCAGAAGCAAAGACAAAATAGAACAAAAATCTCCACAGGTATCTGGATGCGACCCCCGGAGTTTCTCTGAAGCATAAACAACTGAGCTTCAAACCACTACACCAAATCTTTCTCTCTCTCTCTATCTATCCTTCCCAACGCACGCATTGTGTGTTAACATGTGAAGCGTATTCATAGCCCCGTGAGTGCGCGGAACTAAAATAGAAAAAACCTCAGATAGATAGGGATAGGGATTTGTTACTCAATTGACTTCTTGGCCCATAAAAACACCGATTAGCAAGAGTGATTCTTCATTTGATCTCCGCACTGGTGTCATTTGCGGAGCTCACCATAGAGCCTAGGTAGACAAACTCCTTTAATACCTCAAAATTATATCTGTCTATTGTGGCATTCTAAACTAAACTGTAGGTCCCTTCCATCGTGTGAAAAATATAACGCACACAACATGAGTGGTTGCGAGAAGCTAGGCCCTGGCACTTAAAGAGCTGTTGCGCCAAATATTTTTTATTTTCTTTTTATTGTGGCATTCTGTCACACAGAACACAAACACAGCCAAAACAAAAGCCCTGAGTACTTCCAATACCCGCGCTCAACTTAACATTGCCGGAAAGCAAGTCGAGAAAGTTGATAACTTTCTATATTTAGGAAGTGTCGTCTCGGCTAATCGCGGTGGCACCGAACTGGATGTGTGCAGCAGAATCGGGGAGGCTAAAGCTGCGTTCGGAATGCTGTCTAAAATCTGGAGAAGCAATGTTATTAGCTTAAGAACCAAGCTACGACTGTTCCGCTCCAACGTAGAATCAGTGTTACTTTATGGGTGCAGTACCTGGAAGGTGGACACCATTAACACACGCAAGCTGCAAGTCTTCGTAAACAAATGCTTAAAAATCATCTTGAGGATTTTTTGGCCGAACCGCATCTCCAACGAACAACTTTATCTGAGAACGGGCCAAGAACCTATAAGCATTACTATACGAAGAAGAAAGTGGCAATGGATTGGACACACCCTACGGCGCGAAGACAACTCCATTGCGAAATACGCTATGCAGTGGAATCCGCTCACCCAGGCAGGCAGAATAGAGGGACGCCCTAGGCAAACGTGGCGCAGAACAGTTGAGGAGGAATCGAGCTCTTTAGGAATGAGTTGGAGGCAGCTCAAACGCGTTGCAGAACTCCGAACACGATGGCGCGCAGGCGTGGTTGACGCCCTATGCCCCCCGAGGGGTTAAAGGACATAAGTAAGTAAGTAATTCTGTCCAAGACGCCTGTTGGGTGTCCTTTATTATAGGGAGCATATATTTTATTTTGCTTTCATTTCCCGCGAAGCCCATCTTCGCTGCCTCGATCTCTTGTAAATGCCCCAATGACGGCCCGCTGAGTTTTTCCGACTATGTCAATGCCATCGACGAATTATTATACAGACTTGTAAAAGATTGTACCTCGAGTTTGGCTTGTGAGGTTCTTACAATTGTTTCAAGTATTATGTTAAAAAGATCGCATGATAGCGCGTCACCTTGTCTAAGACATTTCCTGACATCGAACGGTTCGGTGATGTTCTTACCGACTTTGATGGAGCAGAGGGAGTTCTCCATCGTCATTCTGCACAAACGGACGAGCTTGGCATGGATGCCAAGACTATACATGGCTCTGTATAACTCGTCTCTATACATGCTATCATAGGCAACTTTGAAATCGATGAAGAGGTGGTACGTATTGATTTTATATTAAAGGGGTTTTTCCAAGATCTGCCGTAGGGTGAATATTTGGTCAATGGGGGACTTTGCCGGCCTGAAACCGCACCGATAAGGACCTATCAGGTTGTTGACGATCGGTTTTACACGTTTGCATAATACAGCAAACATGATCTTATATGCGATGTTGAGGAGACGTATACCCCTGTAATTGGCGAAGTTCAGAGGGTCTTCTTTCTTCAGGATCGGGCAAACGACGCTGAGGTTCCATTCATCTGGCATACTTTCGTCCGATCAAATTTTACAGATGAGCTGGTGCATGCTCCTTACCAACTCATCTCCTCCTGCCTTGAAAAGTTCAGCGGCAAAGCCGTCGACTCCAGCAGCTTTGGTGGATTTAAATTTAGATACCGCTATCCCCACTTCATTCTGATCGAGTTGACGGGATTCTTGATTGTCGTCGTCACTGTTGAATGGCTCATTCTGCCTGACAGCGGAATATTGGTCATCATCGCCATTAAGCAGTCTGCAGAAGTGAAGAGGTTCCATATCCTCAGCACCGATTGCGATTCTACCACTATATTGCCATTTTCGTCCCTGCAGGCTTCTGTTCTGGCTTTGAAACCCTGGCATGTTCTTTTTACCTTTTTCGAAAATGTTCGAACATCATCCCTGCAATAAAGTCTCTCAATCTCCTCGATCGAGTGCTTCTCATGCTCTTTTTTTTCTTTCTGAGAAGTCGATGTTCCTCTTTTCTCCTCCGCTCGCAGAGCTCGCGAGCAGCTCAAGTCCTTCTATGCAGCGCCGCTTTGTACGCCTCTTCTTTTGCTGCATGTGTTTGCCGGCATTCCTCATCGAACCAGGGTTTTCGTTGTGGTGGCCGAGAGAAACCCAGTACATCAGAAGCGGTATCTCTGATGGCTTGTTGGCAACGCTGCCACTGGTCTTCCGCATTTGCTGCTGGCGGCATAGGACTTATGTTAAGATTAAGAGAAACTCGATCGGCAAAGGCTCTGGCGGTCTCTTGCGATTGTAGCCGCCCGACGTCAAATTTCCTCACATTATTTCGTTGATTTCACTCCGTTCTGGATATCCGCATGCGTACCTTGGCTACAACTAGGTAGTGATCCGAGTCCATGTTGTCTCCTCGGAAAGTCCGGACACCCAGAATACTGGAAGAGTGCCTTGCGTCGATCGCAATGTGATCGATTTGATTGACAGTTTTTCGATCAAGGGAGAGCCATATTCCTTTGTGAATATCGAGACGTGAGAACAACGTACTAGCTACAACAAAGTTTCACCCCGCCCCAAAGTCGACTAACCTGAGTCCGTTGTCGGATGTAATGTCGTGCAGGCTGTGCTTTCCGACCACGCTACTAAAGACGACCTCTCTTCCTAACTTTGCGTTAAAATCACCTAGGATAATTTTGACGTCGTGGCTAGGGCATTGCTCATACGTCTTGTCCAAAAGCTGATAGAATCATCCTTTGTGGCGTCGTCCTTCTTCTCGTGAGGGGTGTGAACGCATATTAGGCTAATGTTGGCAAATTTAGCCTTTATACGGATAGTCATGAGGTGCTCGTTCACATGCCGAAAACTCAAGACTACTTGCCTTAGTCTGCCTCCAATGACAAATCCGCACCCAAATAGAAGCTGTCCTTGTTGTCTGTAGCCATCGCTGTAGTAGATGTTGTGGTGTAAAATGTCGAGGTGCTATCGTTTTCTGTCTGGGGCTAAGTAACGAGACCCCGACTGAATACGATGCACGCAGACGACAGATGCAAATGTATAATTTCCACAACTTGCATAAATCACATCATGGGAAATCTAGTTTTCTCACGATGTGTATGTACCTGCCTTCGCAACTGACACCGACATTGTCCTCCGCTTGGTTTTTGGTTGGTGAGTCGGTGATAAACTACAGAGCGAATAGGTTGTTTTGCTTTTTACTTAAAAATTTTTATCTTCCTTTTGCTCGACCCATCCCATCGCACTTCTTGGATGGCGGTAATGTCTGCTTTGAGCTACTCTAGGGCCTCCGCAAGTTGTTCGGCTACACGTGGTTTGTAGAGGGACCTAACATTCCACGTGCAGACACGAAGATCGTTGTCCTTTTTACGTTTGCTTGGGTCGTCAACAGTAGTATCCGTATCCGAGGCTGTTGGTTGCTTCGTAACCGAAGGTAATACGAAGTAGTGAATAAATTTGTTTACAATGTACTGCTGCACTTACACCGATACTATCTTTCAATAGGGATCCGTCAGCGAAACCAAATTTTGTTTGGGTACTTTCATTGATTATTGTTAGCGCGATTTGTTTTATACTCGTAGCTTCTGCTGTTGGGTGGTATTGACTGGTAATACGAGGTTTGTATGTACTTCCATATATGTATATGAGGTCTGGAGGGTTCGTGTGTGGCGGTATCAGGGCGATTTTTGAAGTAACCTTTGCAATAATTAATTCAGATTGGTGAGACATCACTGTACTCGTATATTGAAAAATGAAACTATTTCACTCTATTAGTATGTTCGGATCCGTAAAGAATATTTTTACTATTCATGGCGCCTAGCACTCAGAGGAATTTATATATGAAAAAACATTCAATCGAAAGCTTTTAGAAAACCGTCGTAAAAATATTTAGAACACAACATCATTTTTCGCTGTCCAAATAGATGCTTTTAAAAAACCGATGAATTCAAAAGAACTGTGCCATTAAGAATGATTTTCCCATCAACCAAGTAAATAAATCATACACTCCCCGAAATTAATATAGAGGCACCAAGCTTTTCGAAATAAAATAGCCAAGCAGGGGTGAGTGAACAATTTTGGTAAACAGCATTAGTACACCGCTTAAATCTGCAAAAAATATTCACCTTACAATTCTATATTCAGAAGGGGGATGTGACATCACATATATAAATCTAAAGGATTAAAACTCTAAACTTCAACTCTTACGAAAACTGGTCGGCCTAGATTAGAAGAAAATCGATCCGGTTTACTTGAAGTCATAAAGGAGATTGCAGTTTTTGGTGGCGTAGATGATGATCGACCTCGCACTGAAATTATAAGGTGCTGCAGAACATTGGACGACATGCAAGCCGAACTATGTAAACAATGCTATACTATCAGTCGATCAGGGTTATACATACTTAAGACTCCTTCACAGACGAGTCAATACAGAGGTATGTTGTAACTGTTCCTGTTATCTTGTGCAAACCAGACTCTACGCTACATGTAAAGCATAAAAATGGCAAATTTTGTACAGCTGCAAAAAGAAATCTTGAATCATCTTGCGTCATCACATTTGATTCCGTACGATGGCTATTGACCAAATGTCGAGGCATACTTATTTAAACGATCGTGTGGCATCTGTTGTCTATGTTTTTCATCATACAAAGCTATTAACCAACACATAAGAGGCAACAAGAGGTTTTGCCCATTACGAAGATTTGTCCTCAAAGAATTGCATCTAGACACGCCAGGGAAATTCTTTGGGGCTCCAAAAATCATGAAATTAGTGTCACGTAATTTATGGATGGCCCCTAATAGAAAAAAAATACAGTGAATCAGAAGCAGAGACAAAAATAACAAAAATCTCCCTAGCTATCTGAACGCGACTTTAACTTAAACGCTACTTAAACTTAGGCAACTGAGTTTCAAAGCACTACACCAAATCGTTCTCTCTCTCTCTCTCTCTCTCTCTCTCTCTCTCTATCTCTCTCTCTCTATCTTTCTCTCTCTCTCTCTCTCTCTCTCTCTCTCTCTCTCTCTCTCTCTCTCTCTCTCTCTCTCTCTCTCTCTCTCTATCAATCCTTTCCAACGCCCGAACTATGTATCAACATTTAAAGAGTATTCATAGCCCCTTGAGTGCGCGCAAACTATAAAAAAAAGGTTACCCCGGAAACTTATGACACCAAAGGATGCTTGATTTTCATATGCCTTTACAAATTGGATGTGCTGGTTTTGAATGCTAATTTCGCCTGCCACAAATTACATTTTGCGAAACTTTCATCTAATTGCGTACAAAAATTCCATATAAAACTAATCTTTTTTGACTATCTTTAATCTATCTTATCTAATCTTTTTGGCGAATAATATGCATTACATACCTGCATGTTGTTGTGTACCCAAGGCATTTCGTTCACCAGGTTTTGCTTTGTTCTATCCTTCGCTGCCTCGCAAAGAATTCCTAACTTTTTCACACTAGTGAAAACGTTCATCGTTCGTTTGTCTGCACTGAGCAAGTGAGCAATGCTAATTGTGTATCGTTTGTTTTTGTCTACATTTTCGTTCATCGTTCGTTGCTCTGCACTGGGCAAGTGAGCAATGCTAGCTGTGTATCGTTCTTTGTGTACATTTGCGTTCATCGTTCGTTGCTCTGCAGTGAGCAATGCTAGCTGTACATACATATGTGTATATCGTTTTTTGTGTACATTTTCGCTCATCGCTCGTTGCTCTGCTGTTCATCGTTTGTTGCGTATTCAGGGGCCTCACTCTGTGTTGCTTCTCTAAAGTCAAATCAATCGATCAAATCATTACGAATATCGACCAAACTTTTGTTGCCAACTTCAATGTCAATTTTTTATCGCAAATCTGGGACTATGTATTGCTCAACGAAATGTCAAAGTACAGGGAAGTCTCACTTATATGACCCAGTTCAGTTATATGAATTATTCCAATATATGAACCGCCAAATTTATGTACTGGAATTCAGTTACGTATATGAACTTATACTCTAATAAATATACTACGCGCAGATATAAGTGAATTTCTGTTAACATTTTTATAGATCGGAACATAATGAGGCTAACAAAGCTGTGTTACCGCAATTTTTAGCTGCAAAACATTATAGCACACCAGGAAGAGAGTGTATACGACCTTCTAAAATCAATAACCATGAAAGATGCTATTTCATATTTAGCAAGTGCGTGGGAGATAATCAAAGCAGATACAATTGCTAAATGCTGGCGTGAGATATTTTACAAACCTGATGATCCGGACTTCACAGAAGAAGATGATGTGCCTTTGTCTCGATACTTGCAATCACTTCATCCCGAACTAGCTGATACTGCTCATATAACCTTAGCGATGATGAAAGAATCTGCTCCTGATGAAAATGTCGGAAGTCAAGCTTGGCGAGAGTAAGCGGAGGATCCCACGCCTATCATAGACGATACCGATGATGATGATGTTTCATCAAACCGTGGTAATCCAGAAGGGCGATCACCGAAGAATACGCTGATGGATTAGGCTTCAGAAAATGAATTTCTTTACGAAGAACTGCGGATGCTGAGAAAAGTGCGTGAAAGAGCAATCGAACTTGGATTTAAGAAAACTGCCCAAACAAAAATATCCAACTTTTCCAACCGATATTAACTTAGACAATTTAAAATAAATTATTTTTAAGTTTTTTACATTACCTGGAGTAAATATATACTATAATTTCATTTTTTAACTGTTTAAAATAAAATGTGCATGTTTCCAGTATATAAACTTTTCAGTTATATGAACTGGCCTAACAATCATTAGTTCATATAAGTGAGACTGTAATTCGTCACTGTAATTAGAATTCGCATCACTTTGTTCTATTGCTATTTGGTTTGCGGATGCTGAGATATGCGCAACGGAATCGGATGGAAGATTCTTTCTCCTTGTGTGTCATCTTAATGGAACCACAATTCGACCGCATTCTAACCCATTTCTATAACATATATTTTACTTTCTTCCCAAATATGGATAAAAGCCAAGATTCTTTGGAACGGCCGGGGGCTCAAAGTGATATTTCAACGTTCGATGCTCGAAACTAGATTCGCACATTTTATAGCCCCAGTTGACAATACCTCCATTCGATTCTGTTTTCTCGTTTTTGTGTGAGCTATTTAGGTGTCATTTCCATATAGAGCTATTCTGTTGCTACTTGCGAAGTGGTACGAAAATGTTTACCTCTCTGCAATTATTTTATGAAGCAAATGCTAATGCTGATGAACATAATTCTAATGTACGACTACTTTGATCTAATTTAAGAAATAAACTCAAATATTTTGGAACTTCCAAGTCCAATAAAAAAAAAAATTCCTATTTTTTGTGTCACCAAATTAATTTAATTTTTTTAATTTAGATTTTTTGGTATGTCTTGTGGTTGTTGAGCGTACCAAGTGGAAGGCATAGTATAAAATGCTATGCTTTATTTTACATACACCAAATGTAATAAAATAATTACGTGAAACAAATAAACAATTACAGCTGCGACCGGCGGGCGATGCCACTGGCAAGAAAATGACATTTCAAAAAGCTGTGCTGCCAAGTTTTAAATAATTCTTTGCGATCGTTTTACGGAGGGCTAACAAAGTGTGACTATCAGCTATCACCTTAGAGGATTTCACTCCAGACTGACCCCAGAAATGTAATGTGAAAAAGGAATTCGTTATTCACGTTTTAACCATTCACAGTTTATATTTAAGTCGTTTACAGGCTGCAAATGTGAAATTTCATTCCATTGCCTATCTCTAGTGAATAACATGCCCATTCTTGCTTCGATAAATAGATATAAGAAAACACAGTTTTATTTTTCAGAGCAACGTAAAATATCACTTCAATTCAGGGTTCAAAAAGTAAAGATTGGGAATCAATGTTCAAGAATGATTAGTTGTTCTCCGAGTGTTCCACAGGTAAGTCGCATAGGCCCCTTATTATTCATCATTTTTATTGATGACATTGCCCTGAATATAAAGGACAGCCAGTGCTTAATGTATGCTGATGAGATGACCTAAAGATATTTCGTAGGATTATAACTATTGATTATTGTACGAAAATTCAGAACGACATTAAGTGTCTATTGAATTAGTGTACAGAGAATTAAAAAAAAAATAATTATTAAATATAACGAAATGCAATGCTATGTCCTTTTTTAGAAGCTCTGCACATTTCCTATACAATTACAATATTGAGAATTGTATATTAAATAGAATCGAAACAATTAAAGACATTGGCGTCAATTTTGATACCAAGTTAACCTTTTATTCTCATGTTGATTTCGTTGTCTCTAAAGCTAATTCAATTGTTGGATTCATAAAGAGAAATGGGAAAGATTTTACGGATCCCCATACGGTTATACATACATACATACATTTTCAAATGGCCCGCTAATCCTTCATGAGGGTCGCGGGGGTAGGATGCTCAGGTGAACTCTCCATCCTTCTCGATCCTCCGCCATTGACTCCAACTCATACGATTTTACGGATCCCCATACGCTTATTTCACTTGTTATTTCATTGGTAAGATCTGGGGCCTTATTTTGTATTGCGTTTCTATAGCAAATGTATACAAACTCAATTTCCAAGTAATTTAAGTGACGTTGGATAGATGTTTTGACAATCTAACTTTCCGAAATGTTTGATTTTGAGTTGGAAGCACTTACACCCAATCCAAGAACCATACAAAATACCCATTCATTTTAGAATCGGATTAAATTTTCGAATGGCAATCCGAATCCGAAAGCAGTACAAAATAAGGCCCCTGTTCTTGAGTATGCCGACGTAATCTGGAACCCTGCCTATGTAGTTCAATCCGATCGCCTTGAAAGTGTCCAGAGCCGCTTTACCAAATACATTTTTTTTTAAATGTGCTGGGATTATATGCCTTCCTACAATGCTCGATGCCAGTTATTAGGTATTTTGTCTCTCAAGGCAAGGAGATATGCCCATGACATTATGTTTGTTAGAGATTTGTTATGTTATCGCATTAACAGCCCTACACTTTTATATCTTTTGCCAATCTATGCTCCTGAAAGACCATTAAGAGAAAGGCAATTTCTATTTCGACCCGCACACAGAACGAACTATGGACTAAATGAACCAATGTCCAGAACTATTACCTCTTTTAATGAAGTTAGTAGAGATATAGATTTGTATCTTTCAAGAGATTGCTTCAAAAACATTCTATTTAATTTATTTTCATAATGTACGAGTAATATAATATATATATATGGACATGTACGAAAGAGCAAAGACAAGAGTAAGATGTCCCGCTGGAGTAACCGAAGAGTTCCCAATCAAAGTCGGGGTGCACCAGGGAAGCGTTTTAAGTCCTTTGCTCTTTATTACAGTCCTTGATTATCTGCTTGAAGGTAAAGTGATGGACCCCAAGGTACATCAGTTATTCTTTGCTGACGATGGAGCCATCATAAGTGAGGATCCTACATCCCTGCAACGAGCACTTGATGTGTGGGTGGACGTTTTGGAGGGAAATGGGTATCGCATTAGTTCAAAAAAGACAGAGTACTTGTGCTGCCCGTTCTCTGATCCACTCAGGCCTATTCCAGACATTTATTTGAATGGAACAGTGCTTCCCAAGTGCGAAAAGTTCAAATATCTGGGATCTATGATCAATAGCAAAGCAACTTGTGATGACGACATCAATCATCGTGTAAGCGTAGGGTGGATGAAGTGGAGAGAAAATTCCGCTATCTTCTGTGACAGAAAAATGCCCCCTAAGTTGAAAGGAAGGCTCTACACCGCAGTTGTACGTCCAGCGCTCACATACGGTTCACAATGTTGGACGATGTACAAAAAGTATGAAAGTAAATTAACGGCAGCTGAGATGAAGATGCTTCGCATGACAGCAGGAGTGACCAAGCTTGATCGAATAAGAAGTTCGAAGATCCGTGGAAGCTTTCACATCAAGGAAACCATCGTACACAAATTAGAGCGCGACCGGCTCAGCTGGTATTGCCACGTTCAAAGAAGAGATCATTTGAACCCTGTTAAAAAGGCAATATCTATGCACGTTTCAAAGACATCGCGATGTAGGAAAGGCAGGCCTATAAACGCCTGGATCAGACAAATGCGACGACATCGGCATTTCATTGGCCTCAGTAACCGAGTGATCCAAAATCGGCAGGCCTGCCGATATTTTCTGAGGTCAAATAGGCGAACCCCACAGGCGGATCAGTAGAAATGCAGTGAAGTGGGAGGGCTGTGATCCCTTGTTTTCGGATCATAGCCTCGCTGATAAAAGGAAGAAGAAGAAGAAGAAGAAGAAGTACGAGTAATATGTATTATTGTTTATTTCATTACTTTTTTTTTAAGGAAATCTATTGTAAATATTGAATTTAGTCTGTTAAGCAATGCTTGTAGATGAAATATATAAATAAATAAATTGTCAGTGAACCCATTATGCCTCTATATTAATTTCGTAGACTGTATTTCCGACCTATATCAACAAAGAAAATCCGACATGATGTCATCATATACGAGAAAATACAATCCCACTCACAATCAAATAAATAACAAAAGATTTATTAAAGAAAAAAATTATTTTTATTTCCCCTTAAAAACATAACTTTTTTCTTCCTCACTTTTATACTATATACTCTCACTAAAGTTTCTTTTTATTTATTTTTTATACGAATTCTCAATTTATGTAATAAATTAATATTTATAGTAGTGTCTTATTCATTTTCATGTTGTTATTGTTGGTTTTATTTGATTTATTTTCTTTCCTTTTCGCCATTTTTATTTTTTTATATTTTTGGATTTTGTATTTCATTTCCATTTCAACACAAAAGAGAACAATTTACGTAATATAATTCATTTAAATTAAGAATTTATCTCATCTCACGTATGTTTCATTCGTTTATTTTTGTTTTTAAATAAAAAAATATATTTATATTACGAGCAAAAAAAATACTAAAATTATTAAAATAAAAAAAAAAAAAAAAAAAATAGAAAATAATATTTATATGTAGAAATAAAAATATAGAATACAATAATGAAACATTTAAGAAAAGCGCGCGCGCATGTTTTACTCAAAGAAATTGGTACTAAACAAACAATTGCGGCGTAGATTGCAACGTAGGGTGTGGTAAGAAACTATAGCTAGGACGTCTTATTTGATGCTGTGTTGTTGTTGTTTCCAATTTTTTTTATATATATATTTGAATATAGGTATTAGATTAAGTGAACATATTCTTTATTATTACTTTAGTCCGACTTTAAACTATTTTTAAAGTGGATTAAATGATACGCTATAAATATAATTTTTATTATTTCTTTCTTTACTCTTTTGCCATCATTTATTCTTTTTAATATTGTGCAACACAGAGGAGAGAATGCACTTTTGGGGGCAGGGTGGCTGACGTATTACCTGTCGTTGGCGTCGTCGTCGGCGCGTTTGCTTATAGATCAACGTTAAATGTTTTTGTATGGTTGTATTTTTTTTTTTTTCTTTTATTAAATTTTCTTTTTTATTATTTTTATGTGTGTGTGTATGTGTAGTTCTGGTTTATTGTTTTATATTTTATTTTAAAGTATTCAGCAGCAACCAGATTTGGTGGTTTCCACTGGACGCCCTTGATCGATCTTAACTTTACTGGCCGGCTCGGTGGCAGATGACGGCGGTCCGACACGATTTTTGATCTCAGCTGCCATTGTCATGAAAGCTTGTTCCACGTTAGTTGCGCTCTTAGCTGATGTCTCAAGGAATGGAATGCCTAATTGATTTGCATACTCCTATTGATACAAAATGATGGTGTAAGAATTCTGAGAATTATGCATAAGAATAAAGGGATTTTTCAATAGAGGGCGGTTGAATAGATTTTTTTTCAAAGGTATATTCAAGTAAGTGTTACCATTTGATCGTGGAAAGCTACACAATCGTACAACGCGTCGGAATTATTACAACTTATCACCAAGGATCTTATTATCATTCGCGAGTCGAACGTAGTGCGTGGATTACAGCTGTTGCCGAGTTATTAGCTGCGTGGTATTATGATTGACGAAATAGAAACTGACAGGTCAAAGTAGCGAGTTGTTATTTGGCGCAACAGCTCTTAAGTGCCAGGGGCTAGCTTCTCGCAACCACTCATGCTGTGTGCGTTATATTTTTCACACGAATGGAAGAGACCTACAGTTTAGTGCCGTATCCGAAGGGCCAATTTGTTTTGAGAAGCTTTTTCGAGACAAAAATACGCTCGGATGTTTGTCAGACGTTCGCGAGGTGGGGCCGTGAAAAAACTTGTTGGTGTTTTCTGGGATTCGAACTTGGAACCTCACGCGCAGTGGTTGGAATCGGGTAGTGCAACTCGGTTTGTATGAAAACAACAGACTGCTTTTCGACTCGACTTAATATTAGGGTACACTCCTGTTTTAGTGCATTGTGTTTACTTGTCTTAACCAACTTAAACCGAATAGTGTGTTCAAACCGGTTTAATGCTGTTTTGGCATTTAATTATTTGGTTCGTTCCATCGGTTTTGCAAACTTGGTTTGATATAAATGTAACTCGGTTTAACGCGGTTTAGCTATAACTCGGTCTGAACCGGTTTATGAAGTCGAGTTGACACATTAGGTGGAACTATTGGCACACAAAGGGTTAAGTAACGAATTGCGGTCACGTCTGAGCCTGTTATGTGAAATATATTGTCGAAATTATCGGTCAACTGACGCCGCAATTCGTCCAAAATAACCGGCTCTGTTTCACCACTTATGCTTCGCCGTCACGTCCAATTAAACATATATTATGCCGCCGTTCGTCAAAGTCTGCGCGAGAGTACAAATCTTTTAATCCCCATTGTCGTTCGCAAGAAGTGAACCATTCACAGATCCCATCTTAGACCTAAGCTTTCAGTTGGCCCAGGAACTTAAGCTAAGTGCGATGCATTTGCAACGCCAACATTTCGCTGATTAAGCCCGGTAATCGTTAGAAACTGACTCCGACTTCGACTAGAAAATACCCTCAACATTGAGGCTCATTTTTCGTTAAATAGTTTCGTAAACAAGAAGCTCCTTCTTTTCTTCGTGGGTGAGCAAGGCGGTAACTATCAATAGAGAAATGTACCGAGCTTATAAGCGACGTTTTGGTGGCGTTACATGTTACAGAACAAGTGAAACATTAAGGCCCAATGCACACGGAGCAACTGGAAAAAAAACTAAACCGGTTAGCAACTCGGGTTACAGACCAGTTACGGACTCAGCGGTGACTTGACTCCATGCACGAGAAAACTTATCACCAATCCAAATCTCTAGTTCGTTCAGTGTCGTCAAGGATACCGGGCGTGAAATGTCTTCGGAAGACTCGAGTGATGATGAAACCGTCATGTTGTATTACTATCTCAGGAGGAGGAGAAGAATAGTAAGAAGGTTTTGGGTACACCCATACCTTGAAAACAATTTTCAGAACCGTTTGTTACGACATTTCCGACTTCTATCCACGCCTTCTCTGTTTTATTTTTCTTCGAATACCCGGGAAGGTGATAATTGTACAAAATATATTTTTCAACCTCCCCCACCAGCAACACGTTGGTCTGTTGTTCGCTCATCTTCGACAAACTAGAAACTGAAATCAATAGGCAACCCGACATGCAAATCAATAGACGACTGGTTACAAACTGGTTTTTATGAATCGCAAACGAGTTTTCAACCAGTAGCGTCGTGTGCGGCGTCCCATTTGATTACACAGGGTATGACTCAAAGCAAACTAGTTGCCAATTCGCATCGCTGTTCAGTTTTTTTCCAGTTGCTCCTTGTGCATTGGGCCTAAGGCTCGATAATTTCACGAAGCAAAGACATCATTTGGTTGTCGATATAGTCGCGCGGAATAGAGTATTTCTTGTGAACATCTAGCATGCACGCAACTCACCGAAGTCGTGAAGGCCATTCTACACATAATGGTGTGAATAGTCGTTGAACCTTAAAATCGATCGCCCCTATTGAAAAAAGCCCTTCGGAATCATTTATATCGGTTCTAACTTACCGCAGCAGTGGTATGCTCAACGACCTTTTTGGTGGTCAAATCACTCTTATTTCCTACCAGCAATTTATTTACATTCTCGCATGCGTAACGCTCGATTTCCTCCAGCCATTGTTTGACATTATTGAATGATTCTTGATCCGTGCAATCGTACACAACAATAATACCATGAGCGCCACGATAGTATGACGAAGTGATTGTACGAAACCTTTCTTGGCCAGCAGTATCCCACTAAGAAAACAAGTTATATACATTACAAACGTAATTTAAAACTTTATGTCTGAACTTACGATTTGCAATTTAATAGTCTTTCCATCCAACTCAATTGTCCTAATTTTCTGTGAGTGAAAACGTGTGCGTTGTAATAAATTTGATAAATATTTAACGAGTACTTACAAAATCCACTCCGATTGTGCTAATGTAGCTCTCTGTGTAGGTATCATCCTGTGGATATGAACAAAATATTATTTTAGGAAATTAAACAATCAATTGTGTTACTTACGGCAAAACGAAGCAAAAGGCATGATTTTCCAACTCCAGAATCACCAATTAAAAGCAATTTGAAAAGGTAGTCGCTGCAAGAATAGTAATAAATATCAGTTAAAAAACGTGACTTAACTTATTCGAAGGTAAGGGGTAATTGATGAGACATTTCTATTTCATAAATGTAGTACATAAAGCATTATATGATGGTGCACTGTTTATAGCTGGTCATTGCTTTCTATAGTTTTCTAGACCCAAATAGTAACTAAAAAGGCGACCTACTTTTGAGAATAATTCCATCAAAACAGCAGTAACTGGGAGCCACACCTATGGTGAGTCCACTTGTTAAACCAATCGTAAAGGAACGGCAAGCGTTGGGATATTAACAGACAGGCGTGGCACATAATTTTGTCTAGGAAAAGAAATATGTACACGCTTGAGATTATATATGACACAAAAGATTTACTGGAACCATAGCGGGAGAGTTGGGTTGGAGGCCTGATACGTAGACGCAGGTCGAAAATAGCTAAAAGATTGTATTGGTTGCAGATTTCTGCGTTGATTCCCGGTGACGAGTTTGAATAGATTTCTGCTTGCTGCATATTAGGACCAATTTAGGACTTTAGGAGCGACAATTTTTCTAAACTTTATATCATGGTAGGTAGGTAGGTAGAAGTGGTTGTGTCAGCAAACCATGAAACTTAATTAGCGCAGAAGCACTGTTTTAATACCACAACTCAAGTGACCTTTCGGATGTAAAAAGGGCGTCAACTTGTAGGGAAAGGGAAAAAGAGTAAAGATTATTCAAATCCACTCCGTTACAGTAAACTGTATCTCCAATGCTAGTCTCCGCTAACTCTATTAGGTTGTCGAAAAAGGGTTTACCTAAAGTGCGTTGCCTAAAGCCGGACACTTGGAAAGGAAGTGTAAGATTGTTTCTTTCTCGTTAGCTATATTGCAGCTGCAACAGTGTGCATTAAATGTAATGCCTATTCTGGCCGCATGAACACCGATGGGCCAGTGGCCAGTACTAACCGCCAGAACTCTTGCGATATATGCACGGTTTCTGTTTAGTAGATCTTGCGTTCTTTTCCGGAAGTATTTGGGCCACATCTGCCTGGAGATGACACAGTTCCGCACCCCATCTACTATCAGCATTCAGCAGATAAAGCTCGAAGATGCCTCCCTTAAGGACCCCCAACGGGACGTTCTGCGCCTTTGCTAGAGAAGCATCAAGGGTAGATCCTTGCCTCGCGAGTTCATCAGCTAGCTCATTTCCCTCAATGCTGCTGTGACCCGGAACCCAAAGGAGACAGATCATTAAGCGATTACCTAGCGAGGCGAGTTCCTTTTTGCACTGTTCTACTAGCCTCGAGGATGTAGTGGCAGATATTATAGCCTTGATAGTGGTCTGGCTGTCAATGAGAATGGCAATGGTATTTAGGGGTGTAGAGGTTTGCTTAAATAGGCGGCAGGCCTCACGTACAGCAAAAACTTCGGCCTGGAAGACACTGCACGAATCAGGAAGCCGGTAAGACCTGGAAATATTGAGGGAATCAGAGAATATCCCCGCCCCTACCCCGCAGTCCATTTTTGAACCATCCGTCGGTGAAGATTGTTGTTTCGAACTAACTTTAAATCATTAGCGGATAAAAGACTGTTCCAGAGTTGAGGACGATGTATCCGATGTGTGAAATTCACACTGCACCGGGTGTGTCAACATCAACAAGTTAATTGCTGATATAAATGCAAACAAAGTAGAAGAGCTAGTCGGCAAGCTTACTAAGCTTTGCAGGCTATTCAATATGAATCTCAGAAAAAAGTCTTGGAATAATGAAACTTAGAATAATGGAATGATATTCGAACGTTGACGTGTTACCCCCATGAAAAGACAAACAATAGCTAGAAAATCTTATTTAATTCTAAGCCCCTTTATTGGTCACACGTTTTGCGTTAACCACAGCTTACAGATCATCATACAATAATTCTCGCATGAGATTAATTGAACCGATAATAATTAAATAACTGTTTTGCCACTAAATTTCTTATCACTTTAATCAATAAGAGAGCTATAGAGAGGCTAAACACTTAATGACGATTGTATCAACATAAATTCCCAAGGTTCAACTATTCAATCTTGAAATGCCATTAAATGCCATTAAATTGCAGCATTTCCCAACAAAAAGAAACACAAAAATGAAAATGTGACTAGTGATGGGCAGAATCGAATGATTTAATGAATCGAGTGATCGTATAATCGAATGATCATTCGAGATATGAGTGCTATATGCACTCACTCCCCAAGTGGTTGAATACACAAACAAAGTTCTCGATTCATTCGCTTTGCTACTACCCGGCTTTAAAATGAATCGAGTACTATTTTACTCGGATACACATCTCACATCTCTATTCTTAGCGTGTGTCTTCTCATAGCGCATATAGCACTCATATCTCGAATGATCATTCGATTGTATAATGCTACCCTGTAGTTAGACGTATTCAGAATTGAACATGACATGAGATATTTATTTTTTTTTTTCCTTTTGTATTGCACAACCCATGCCCGCGTGGCAACGACACTGCGACCTGAAAGATCTATGGTATTGTATCGGAGGGTTGGAGTTAATCTAAAAGACACACTACCTGCCTTATGAAAATGAGTATGTTTTTAGTAGTGGAGCATTTCAGTTCCACTGAAGTGAGTATCTCCTTGTGGAGAATACGTTTCCTTAACCAGTGTAGTGCAGGGCATTCACAGAGAATGTGTTCAGAAGTTTCATCCTCCTCTAGGCATAACCGACAGTCCTTTTCCTGGCACAGGTTCAACTGGTTAAGGTGGTATGTCAGGCCACAATGGCCAGTTAGAAAGCTCACCAGCTTCCTAATACTTTCCTTATCTAAGTTAAGGATTTCCTTATAGGAATAAGGCTTGATTAATCGTTTAGATTGTCTTAGACCTGGCCCATTGGTCCAGTTGTCTAGACGAAGTTTGTTTGAGACATGAGAAATAAGACACGAGATTTTGTTTTGTGTTTACCCTTTGCGCTAGTTCTCGGTTCTCGCTGCTTCGACAGAAGTATGTAAATATAATAAATCATTCAAATGATTTCAGACGATGTCTCGAGTATCTCGAGATATTAGAAGAATCGATTATACCATTCAAATGCGCCCATTACGAGTCATAACCGGTTAGGTCGATTTAAGAGAGTACAGTTGAGAATACTTGAGCTTTTCTTAATATTTGGAGCATATGGTCCGTTCCACACATCGGACACACGGATTTTTGTAGCCATGTTCGATGCCGTATATTCGGCGCCGTGTACTCGGTTCAAAGTGTACAGAACTAAATAGGAGTTTTGTATTCACTCGGCATCGGATACACGGCGTTTTTTCTGCTAAAAGACTTGCCTCAAACAGGATTTCGCTGAGTTTAGTCCTCCTTTCCGACTGCTGAAATGGAGCGTGAACGTTTGACTGCGAGTGACTTTTACACCGACGTAGCAAGAAAATATGAAACCAAGAAATAATGTATTGGGTACACCCTATCAATTTAATGAGGGAAGACTTACATGCATTTTATACACTATTTGAGGATTTACAAGCAGATGAAGCAAATTTGTTTAACTGCTCGTACGAGTACTTTCGAATGTCCATTTCTTCTTTTGATGACTTGCAGTGCAAACTGAAAAACAACATTCAGTGACGGGACACTTTTATGAGGAATTGCATTCATCCTATACAGATGTTAGCTGCGTGATGACTTAGAATTCTTAAAACTGTTTGAAGTGGGGCAAGAACTGTGTGGTTTAATACCTACTCAAGTCTCACGTCCCTCAGTATATTCAACCCAACTCTTCAAATCATATACGACAGATAAATGCGTCGCGATGCGATTTTATAATAACTAAATGCGACCATGGTCGGATTCGACTGTGGTATACAAGTTGAAGAATTGGGCTGATTGTTTCTCATTTGTTCTCAATGTTTCTCAAATACTATATGGACAAATTATCGCCCACAAACATAAGCCTAAGGTCCAGGGAGTTGACTAACCCAGAAGGCACGACAAATACATTAACTATACAGTACTTAGTGAACATCCTAGGCTACACCCTGCTAAAAAAAAATGTCGATAGTATCCAGCTTAAGTTTGACTTTGCAAGTAGCGATTGGTATACCTTAGGAGGTATAGTTGTTCCTATTCTGGCGAGTTCATCGGCCTTACATTTCCCAGGCATCTCCGCGAGAAACGATCGGTAGTCTAGAGCTACTAAGGAATTTATAGAGGTCGATTCCAGGGATTTGATTACTGCTTGGCTGTCTGAAAAGATGCGGATATCTCTAGCAGATATCTCGTTTTTCTTAACACAAGATAAGAATTCTTTAATCGCTATTATTTCCGCCTGGAACACGCTACAATGATTTGGTAGACGGAAGGAGAGCTTAAGATTAAGCCTGTCGGAGAAAACCCCTCCACAAACTCTATCCTTGGTTTTTGAGCCATCAGTGTAGAAGTGATCGACACATCTTCTAAAAATGTAACGTCATTCCAGAGTGATCTATCTGGTGACGAGGAAGTTCTTGTCAAAATTTAGACGTGGGATGGTGTGGTCCGTGTTTTCGCGAGAGATTTTGAATTTATTCAGAATGGAAGCGTGGCCAAAATTCTTTTTTTGACCACTGTTAGTTCCCTTCAAAGCGAACGGCTGCATTCGCTGCCAATTGCTTACTAAATATATCGAGGGGTATCAGACGAAACATAATGTCCAGTGCCGCAGAGGGAGTTGTACGTAGTGCATGTACAGACAAGCTGTACGCTGGACCTTGCATAGATAATCGTGATTTATAGCTTTTTCTAAGGCTGTCCACCAGACAATTACCCCGTGTTCTGGGATAACATACAAAAAAAAAGTCACTGCAAAACAAAACTCGAAAACAATGTATCGAAGAAATCAAATTATACATAACTTGAAAAATCATGATATTCCGCTGCAGACACCACAGTACGAAATCACTTAAAACATCTCTCAACGAAGCTTGGTCTATTTGCCAATGCATAAATAAAATACGCAATAGACTCCTACCCTCTACTTAAAGGTCTATGTGAAGGCCAATGAAATTCATTTTTAATGGTGACTCGCATATTAATTCATAATGATCAACTAATAAAATCGTGACGAGAAGATAGTGTCTGCCCGTATCTTCATTTGTTTTCACTAATTTTGAACGCTAGTAGTATGAATGAAATGAAAACGATATACTCTTAGACAACTCATAGTGATAAGAAACAACGAGACTAGACAATGAGAAAGCTCAAATAATGAAACATCAAACCAAACAGACAAACTATTTCAAAATTCAACAATAACTCATCGGGGAAGACATCAAAGATGATTTCTTTGCAGCCAAGAGATCAGAAAGCGTTTAGCTTTCACATACATTACATACATACATATTCGGCGCAACAGCCCATGAAGGGCCCAGGCCTAGCCTCTCGCAACCACTCGTGTTGTGTGCTTTATATTTTTTGTACGAATGGACCGGACCTACAGTTATTGTGCCGTATACGAAGGGTCATTTTTGTTTTTTTTTATTTTAAGAAGCTTTTTCGTGACAACAAATACTTTCGAAGGTGAGTCAAACATTCTATCGTGAAAAAACTTTAGGTATTCGAACATTGAACCTCACGCGCAGTGGTCCGACACACTAACCACTGCGCCGCGGGGCACAAATTTGTCTACTAATGATCACTTTATGAAATTCGGTACTTAACAATGAAACAGAAAACGCGGAAGGGACAATGGACAAATGCAAGGAAACAGGATCCACAGAAATCACAAGTGGCAGGCGACGGAAAAAAAAACTTGGCTACCTCACAGGTTCAGCGTAAGATACTGCGAATAATCAAACAAAATCCTAAGGTAAATGCAACAAATATAGCCGCAACACTCGTGCAAGACCTAAACATTGAAGTGAATCAACAAACATACATATATTGGAATGTAAGAAATTTTTTCCACTGCCGATTTTTATGAAATTTTATTGTGTGATAGAAGGTATTTTCCTGAATACGAATTAGAGCGTATTGAAATAGTATATATCCGCACATTCGTTTGAGTTAAAAAAATAAATAAAGAAAATGTTTTGTTTCCTAACAAATCTATTTATTTATTTATTTATATTCGGTCTCGTAACGTTTTATTAATAATTACAAACTATAATAATATTATCCGTTTATATTTATAATGATTTCTGTGGCAATTAGCTAAAATAGCTCAACTAGACTTAAGTGAAAAATTTAATTATACGGAGGGACTAATGAAAGTTCGCTTAGTTGGTGTCAATTTAGTAGCTTAAAAAAAAAATGCATTTCTGTAGCTTATATTCCAACAATATTATATAATTTCAGAACAATAGGTAAAAATGGAGACGAGAAAGAAAAAAAGTAGTGACGTAAGCTCGGTCCAAATTCCACCGCCAACACAGGAAGAAATTCGTTTTGCCACTCTCTTCGGATTTCGACGTCAACTCACGCCAGTCAAAATTCTGCACGAATGCCAAAATGCATACGGAATAAATGCACCATCTCTTGTTACTATGTATTTCAAAGTGCTTTCGAAGATTCCAGACTGGCCATTTTTCTGTGGAGGACGATCCCGTGAAGGTCGGCCCTAATCCTCGACCGACGATACAAATGTGGCCCTGGTGAAGGCTAAAATTGACGAAGATGCCAGGATAAGACAGAAGATAATAAAAGTCCCCGCGCCGCCAATCAAATTAAATCAAAATGAATGGGCGAGGAAAGATAAAGAAATAGCGAACGTCATTGCGGCGCACCTGGAAGAAACCTTTAAACCGTTCGATGGTCAAGTGGTTACCATCTGACGATTTGACGCTCACAAGTGCAACGCTAAGGGAACTCACACTTGAGATCGAGAATCTAAAACCTAAGAAATCTCCTGGTTATGATTTGATTACCGGAGAAATTCTCAAAGTTTTACCTAGAAAAGCATTGATTAAGCTTCTCCATATTGTAAATGCTGCCCTCGATTAAAACACGTGTTAAGCCAATGGAAAGTTTCGGAAGTCATAATGGTTTTAAAACCAGGAAAACCGCCAAATGAAGTAAAATCGTATAGACCAATTTCGCTTCTTCCAATCATATCGAAAATTTTCGAGAGGATATTATTAAGGCGTCTCCAACCGGTTATAGAAGAAAATAATCTTATCCATGACCACCAGTTTGGGTTCAGAAGTAAGCATTCGACGATTGACCAGGTGCATAGAATTACTGACGTAATCGAGAAAGCACTTGAAGGAAAAAAAGATTTGCTCAAGCGTATTTCTTGACGTCTCGCAAGCCTTTGATAATGTGTGGCATGATGGCTTGAAATGCAAGCTACGACAAGTTCTCCCTGTATGCTTATACGATATTTTAGAATTATATCTCGGGAATAGACTCTTTCGTGTTAGACATGGAGTCGAATACTCCGAGCTCAAGGAAATTTGCGTACCGCAAGTTAGCGTTCTTGGGCCGCTTTTCTATTTGCTATATACTCGTGATATACCGAACGAAGATGACACTATCCTTGCTACGTTTGCCGATGACACCGCTATCCTAGCAGTAGGTAAAACAATCGAAGAAACGACTGCAAAACTGCAAAACGCACTGAATAATGTAAATGAATGGACGAGGGACTGGCGGATGGCCCTCAACGAATCTAAATCTGTTCACGTGAATTTCACTTACAAGAAAACTAATGACTTGTCAATTTTCCTAAACTCGGCCCGAATACCTTTTGCAAACGAGGCCAAATACCTGGGAATGATACTCGACGCAAGGCTAAAATGGAATTCGCACGTGAAAATGAAACGTAAAGAACTCGAAATCAAATATAGAGATATGTACTGGTTACTCGGAAAACATTCCCAGCTCAGTACTGAGAACAAACTGCTTTTATACAAGCAAGTGTTAAAGCCGGTGTGGACCTACGGTATACAACTTTGGGGTTGTACCAAGAAAACAAATGCAAATATTTTACAAGCTTTTCAAAATAAAGTACTAAGAGAAATTGTCCAAGCACCGTGGTATAGTAGAAACGACGATATCCACAGGGATCTCGGAATTCCGACAATCGAAGCTGAAACTAGAAGCTTCGCGAGAAAGCATAGAAACCGACTAATCGGACATGTCAAAAATACAGTCCTACAAATTTTGGATGAGAGCAATTTATTGCGCCGACTACAAAGGACGAAACCCTTCGACTTGGAGAGATAAAGATTAACCGCGTCTAGATTGTCGAATATGCAGGATCCTTCAGTGGAAAGTAACCTGCCAAACGTTTTTATTTCGTGATAGAAAAATAGCTTGATAAGATTATACTTAGTTGCGATAACAAATTCGAATTCTCGATAATTTAACCGGTCAATTTGCGTATGTAGGAATCTCAGCAAATTAACTCTGTCAGTTTTATTTAAAGCAACGTGTCAAACGCCAGCAGTTCTAGTGCACTAAAACATCAAGAGCAAAACGGGAATTCCCCCATCTATCGTCATTTCATATCGCGATGCGAAGTTGGCTACATGTAAATCTAGTAGGTACTCTAGGTAACTCTAGTACCATAATACTAAACACAGAACAAGATAACGGTAATATAGACTTTTTTGGCAAAAGAGTCAGAAAGGCATGGATTTAAATCGGTTCATAAGATTAGAAGCACCTTACAACTGAACAAAAAAAAAAAATACATTTCTTAGTTTTTTTTTATGAAAATTGAATGTTTATTTCGAATTTATACTCCAGGTATAATTTTTTATAATGAGTAG
Organism: Brachypalpus laphriformis; assembly: GCA_945910035.1. Lineage (NCBI taxonomy): Eukaryota > Metazoa > Arthropoda > Insecta > Diptera > Syrphidae > Brachypalpus > Brachypalpus laphriformis. The sequence goes on from OX246754.1 coordinate 290,535,996, forward strand.
GACGACCTTTCTTCAAAATAACCTCAAAAATTGGATCCTTGAGGGAGCTGTACAATGAGGCCAAGCAGTCGAATGAAATCAGGCAATTTTAATGGCAACGATCAGCGCTTCCTTATCATCGTATTGCTTTCCACCTTACCCCTGGTCTCCACTGGCAATAATTCATTGCAAGAAATATTTCATGCAATCGAAATTTCCAATGGAGACCGCAAATTTCTTGAAATGACTCATTTCAAGAAATCTATTTCTGCTTTCATTTCTTGCCATCTCCGTGGAAATAAACCCTGAAATAAATTTGACAGGAAGTGTCAATTTGAGTTTTACTACGAAGAAAACATGGCTGATTGGTGCCTGACATGAAGTCTGAAATAAATATGTCTCGTGGAGACTCGGTGCCAAGCAAGAATTGGTCGTTGCTTGCTCTTACGTGATATGGTTGAAAATGAAATTTCTTGACATAATTTGCCCACCGTATAAAAAAAAAAAAATTTCTAACATGATGTCTGACATAATGTTTGAAATAAATATGTCTCGTGGAGACTCGGCGTTACGTCCACTTTACGTGTGAGACAGCCCCAAACAAGGTCTGGCGAATATGATGGTCATGGCAGTAGTGCAACATTTTAACAACAAATGTGCAACATTTTGACAACAAATGTTCAACATTTGTGCAACATACAATGCGAACGGTGTGTATAGAAGCATCGTCATGTTGAAATATTCATGAAAGTGGTCTAAAGAGAACGTGGATTTTTGGAAAAGGTGCTTCCAACACGGCTTTGTAGCTATTTCCTGTAATTTTTTAGCTTTGAACCACTAAGTCGATGGTGCCATAATAATATATTGGCAGACCAGACCATTGCGTCCCTTTTTTCTGCTATGACCTAAAAATCCCCCTCTTTGCTAAGATCGTGGAAGTAATAATTATAGCCATTCAGTCCATCTAAATTCAACTTTTCTTTTCGTCGGAAAAAACTAATTTTTTGCAGTCAATCAAACTTGCCCCTTGTTGAACATCCCAGGTCGTGTGGTCTTTCGCGAATTGTAAGCGTTGGCATTTTCGGGTAGCATTAAGTGGTGGTTTTTTCTTCAGCTTTAGTCGCTTGAGGTGTTTGGCACCACCAATCAGTAGTTTTACTTGCCGTAACGCCAGCTGCATCTCTGATTTTAGCTGTCGAAACAGCTGAATTGGAGGCTAGTCTAACAATTTTTAATTTTTTCCCTCACTGAAAGGGCCATGGAATCATTTCCTTTGTAATTTGTTTCATACATTTTTGGGTCCTTTAAATAATTGCCAACAGTACGATCACTTCGATTAATCTTGCGAGTGATAACACACTTAGACAAGCCTTCCGAATGGTAAACATCTATTCTTGCCTTTTCTGACAATGTCAAACAATTTTTATTATTTATTTATTTATTTTTTAATAACAGGTGCTTAAAAGTATCCTGGTAAGAATAAAAATAGAGTCTAGCTGCTAGGACTATTGGCTCCAAACAAGTAAAAACCTTATTATTTTGCAAAATCTACTTTTTATACAAAACAAAAAAATAAATCACTTCGCAAACAACGATAGCACCTTGACTGCTTCTAATCTTATGAACCGATTTAAATGCATGTCATTCTGACTTTTTTGCCAAAAAAGTCTCCAGGTAACCTTATCTCATTCTGCATATTTTCCAAATTTAGTTTTGTATTAAACACAAACTACTCTAACTTTCACCATCATTCTCTTTTTCTTCCCTGGCATATAACTGGAGAAATATAAATTTTAAATCCAAAAATTGTCTGCTTTTAATCTACTGAACCGCAGTGTATATATTGTGTTGTCTTATTTGCAGCCTACATAGAAACTGCAACATGAGTATAAAATAAATGAATAAACAAAACTAAGGTATTAACAACCAACATTGAGAAAAATTAATAAATCATGACGTCTCTGTTTCAAAACTATGTACTTGTGTACTTTTGACCAAACTTCATAGATTTATTGTTGAGAATGCAATTATTTGTTACACATGACTTGTTTCTCTCGACTCAAATCGCTCAGCACGAAACATTCTGAATCATAGACTAACGACTTCGCATTAAAAAAATATTAAGTGGAGAGTGAATTGAAGTCAACGTGCGTAACCTTTCCCTCACCCAAACTTGCAGTTAAACTCATCTGAGTATGCACTTTTAGAGCAAGTTTTACGTCATCAAAATAGAATCGCTTCCATATTGTGCCTGGAAAGTGAAATTCTTTTTGTTCCGTTCCAATCAAACAGAAGACAATAACTATAACAATAAAATGACGTGAATCGTTGCGCACTGATAAGAAAGGTGTCTTGGTATGAGTAATCAAACAATTTCATGAAATATTTTACGACAAACTGCAACATAAAAGCCACGTCTACTTATTTATGGATCTGAACTTAAGACGAATTAGAATCGAGCAGTAGTAGGTACCGCAATTAGTAATCTACCAACAGTTTTAAGCCAGAAATTTAATTACCAACACTTGACAACTGCAAAAAAAAAGCTGAGCAACAACACAAAAAAAAAACAAAAACATTTCACTGTCGAAACAGGTGGATGCTGCCTGCAAAGAATGATGTCAAGCAATTATGTACACAAAAAGTGGGGAAGGGGATTTGTAAACGCGATGAATTTACATCGCCAAGTAGCACTCAGACTAATCGCTTTAATGAGCTCATTGTGAATACGAGCCAGCTCTAGAGTTTCAACTATTGATTGAGTGTCGACGGCGGCGGCTGCAAGTGATGGCACCTAATCAAAACCACCACCGAAATCGAACGACAACGCGATTTTGTGCACGAATTTATTTCATCTTTGCTACATACTTCTTTTTTTGTTTCTCTTGTTCGTCGTCGTCTACTTATTTGTGTTGTCATACAACACAGAGAATGACGACGACGACAACGAATCATTTTAGGTTAGGTGTACGAGAGTATCTGGAATGGGGGTGATTACGATTGGTGATTTATCACGCCCATTTTATATCGAGTCCAATTCATTTATCCGTAGCGCCCAGCTGCACATTGCCCCCAGATACGACGAGAGGTGTCTCCAAACAAATGAGGAAGCCCACCTAGAATGGGCATTGTGAGCTTTGTTGGCAACGCAGCAAGGACGCTATTTTGTGGGCGATTTGCGATTACGCTCTTCCACGGCACAGCGGAGAAGATAAGACAAAGACTTTACGTTTTTTTTTTTTTTTCAGACTTCTATGCGTGGTGCGAGTGCGACTCGTATGCTGACGTGAGTCATCATCGTCGTGACGAAAAGTTTGCAAAAATAAAATCATTTCCTTGGGACAGTGCTTTGTATGTGAATTCAATTTTCAACTCATTAATGCGCAGTAGGAAGCGGACCGATCGAGAAAAAATTCCAAAGAAATACCATAAACTCTTCGGGAAGACAAAGGAAGGTGACAACTTTCTACAGACTTTGGGAAGCAAACAACAAAGGATACAAAGTGGAGAATGAAAAACTTACTATTCCGGATTCATCGCCGACATTTCGAGGGTTTTTCACACGGTTTCACGCTTTTCTTGTGGTTTTTCACCGATTTGCTGACACTGGAGGGTTTCACGGGCCCGTAAACAATTGCACTTGCTTGTGGGGGGCTGTTTGATGCTGTGTAGGGACGTTCGCAGAGCACTTGGATTCCTGCTGACAATTCTAGATGTTTTCTGAGGTTTTTCGGGCTAGTATTTGGAAAACTGTGTTTTTTTCTTTTTCGATTCGGAAAGAACAATGGCGACTACTGACGAGTGATGTAGAAAAAAAACGATTGGATGCTCTCTTTCGGGTCGGTGTTTTGTGGTCTCTTTCGCTTTCTGACACATCAGAGTGGTGACAAGTGGGAGATGCCAACAAATCGATATGGGATTTGGCTGGACACACAATGCCGATTAAGTGCTGCAATGGGCTATCGAAGTAGAGACGGAAAAGAAGTCATCGCACCCCATATTGAGTGTTCTGTTTGTTCGCGGAAACGTCTGTAAGATCGGTGTGGTAGCCAGACCAAAATTTACAATGCAACGAAATTATGCCAGATTTCATAAGTCTATAAATAATGAACCGACGGCAAGTAGCCAGCTACCTAGCGACTCGATAACGGCAACTGAAACAATTTCCAGGTGTGGCGGGCGCGTGCGTGCGTAAGCGACGGAAATTTAGGGGTACATGTGCTGTGCAGGCAGTAGGTCTCACGAACGATTAAAATTAGTACGCTGATCGAGGTATTCTCAGAAAGCACTAGAGAGACTCTATTTCGATCTCAAGCGAAAACTAATTCAACAATAATAATTAACATTTTAAAAATTTGCAAGGTTGAAAAATCAAAATTTTACGAGAATGTCGGCATATATGGCATGAAACTATAATCGAGATCGAAGGCAACGAAAATCAGAAGAAAAGAGAACCAGAAAAGACGTCAAACTCCAGCGCTATGCGTCAAGAGTGCTACGGTAGCGGCGTCTTCGTCGTATCGTTCGAAGCAAACGCGCTTGTCCACTTGTATTTCTTTGACTAAAATCTCCACAAGAAACTGAGAAAAAATTGGAGATTTTCACGTTTTCACATAAACCTCTACTGCTCAGACACGACGGAGCCTGTCCAATTTTTAAGTCGTGCTTAAGTGGTTGGTTTGTCGGACCACTGCGCGTGAGGTTGCAAGTTTGAATCCCAGAAAGCACCAACAAGTTTTTTCAAAACAAATTGCCCTTCGGATACGGCACTAAACTGTAGGTCCCTTCCGTTCGTGTGAAATATATAACGCACACAGCATGAGTGGTTGCGAGAAACGAGGCCCTGTCACTTAAAGAGCTGTTACGCAAAATATTTACTTGTTTATTCGATTTGGAAGAAATTTAACCCAGTTATTAGTAGACTATACATGAATTGCTAGTGATAATAGTGAATTTGAGATGCATATGAGCTTTTTTAGATGTTGCTGAAATTTCCTCCTATATAAGCAAGAAAACTTTTTTAAGCAATCGTTAACGGTAAGGGGTTTTATTTGAGATCTCTTTTGACAAACACGTATTATTATTATTAACAAGCTGGAATAAATGTTTCAAAAATTGTATCTCACACACGTTTGTCAGAACATGTGTATGTTATTGGCATAAATATAATGAAGAAACTCTAGTAGAGTAGTAATTCGATCGGTCAGTTCAGCCTTAATTTGGTCTGCAATATAATCTGCTAAATTTCTTCTTTCTTATTTCTGGTCCTAAAAATATACTTCACTATTCAATAATCTATTCTCTAAAAGCAGCCCTAAAGACACTATAGATAAAAAGTGGTAGAGCTCTACAGAACAATAAATAATCTTCACCGAAGCACTGCGTGCGGCTCTACCTAATTTGTCTACGTAGAGTGGTTGTAGGAACATTTCTCATAGATCTCTTCCAAACCAGCCGTCTACACTGACTACTATTATTGGCTTAAGTAGAGATATTCGGTAGAACACGGTATAATATTTGCCTTTTTTCAATCAATTGGGAAACATTTTTTTCTTCTTTTTTGCTATGGCGATTTCTTTTTGCAGGTGGTCTGTCGGACCACTGCGCGTGAGGTTCCAAGTTCGAATCCCAGAAAACACCAAAAAGCCCTTTTATGGTCCCACCTCTCGCGAACGTCTGACAAACATCCGAAAGATTTGTTGTTTCGACCTAAACTGTAGGTCCGTTCCATTCGTGTGAAAAATATAACGCATATAATATGAGTGGTTGCGAGAAGCTAGGCCCTGGCATTTAAAGTGCTGTTGCGCCAAATATTTTTTTTTAAATACATACATAGGTTATTTTGATTGACTCTAGACTATCCGCTATTGAATATCAGAATACTATTTTGAGCGTGATCGAAACGTGCACTTCGCGACCAGTGTGAACAAAACAATATTTGACTGGGGCGAGACGAGGACGGTGCAAAGCTGTAAAGTGCGAATCGAGGCTTCAAATTTACGGCAGAACGAGCAGCAAAATTTAAATTGCATTAGCAGGTGGGCGACAAAAAGTTCATTGACATTATGTCACCCCATCTAATCAGTATAGTACACATATCGCAGCAAAAACATATGTAGAGCTCTAAGCTGTATTCAGTATGTTGAATAGGGTATAGATACGTAGAGCACTCCACCGACAGCGTTTATATATTATATCCACGTGTTCGGCGCAACAGCTCATTTAGTGCCTAGGCCCAGCTTTTCGCAACCACTCGTGTTGTGTGACCTATATTTTTCCGCGCAAAAAGAAGGAACCTACAGTTTTGTGCGTATCCGATGGGAGGTTTCGCTTTTTGAGAAGCTTTCTCGTACCAACTATACTCTCGGTTGTTTTCAGACGTTCGTAAGAGGTGGGACCGTAAAAAAAGATTTGGTTTTTTCACGGGATTTGAACATTGAACCTCATGCGCAGTGGTCCGACACCCTATCCACTGTAACTCAGGGGTGACATCGGATGAGAAGATTTCGGTTAGTTGGTAATCACAATCGCTTTTTTTTTGCTCCACGTAGGGTTATAATAACATTGATTGCCACTTTTTTGTTATAATTTCATATAATATGTATTTGGGTATAATTTTCATATAAATTTAACTTTTTGTCGTCGTTTCGGAGCCTAGGAAGCAATGTACATAAAATGCTTGTATGCATAAGACGAGGCCACTGGCGGAGAAAAAGTCTGCAATATTATCGGTATACGTACACCACATCAACACCTACCGCAAAAGAACCCTATTTCAACCATTGGCGTAGTGAATGAGGGTAATAAGTTTTTCGAAGTATTTTTCTGCACCATAACAACTCTTTTCAAATGGAAAACACCATTATAAGGTAATTTGAGAAAAGATAGTCCAAAGTTGTCTGTTTACTAAAAACTACAATTTTGTTAACGCGATCCAGTACGTGCCATTTACCCCGATTGTCCGTTTGTTGGGAACTTCGTGTTTTCGTTCTCGTTGATAATAGGAACATACTCGTAGATGGTGATTAGATTGTGTCTTTTCACTACGCACTCAGCAGTAATGACGTAAACATGCTACAAAGCGCAATGGGAAACAGGATGGCGCAATGGGAAACGCGATGCCAGTTATAACGATCTGTAAAACGCGAATCAGTGAAAAACTGAACTGTTTATAGCAACGTGGTAATAGCAATCAGAAAAACTCTGTCAGTTCAATTAGATTTGCCAAATATCGATGAAGTTTTAGGTGTTGTAATAGTTGAACAAGTTTTTTTTTTTTTTTAAGGGAAAGATTCAGTGGAATTTTTTTGTCATTTTATACGAAAAATGATTAAATTGTTTCTGTTTTTCTACGAAAGTTTGACTTCAATTGGCATATTTTTTTTTCTATGAATTGGTTTTATAATTTTTAAGTTACAGCTTAACACTAAATTGTCCGTGATTGCTATGTTTGAGTGACCCACAAATCGAAAAGGATGTATTTGCATATTAATTTCTCTGATTGCTATAACCGCCGCCTTATATCATATGTTGATGACTATATCCTTTTTTCACTTCTCACTCACTCACCTACAAACTATCTAGAGGCTGATTTTTTTTAAGTCAGTGCTAACATCAGACAGTTATATTTTTCAAACCAATTGTCAGATTGCAAACCATCAGTGTCATTTTATTTACTAGTTTTGCAATTTTATCGTGATGGCATACACGCCTCAACAATGTTACCAAATTTGGTTTCAAAATTATGGTTCTGTACCCTTAACTTATAGAGCACTTGCACGATATTAGACCCAACAAAATCTATCTGACTATCTGAGACCGCTATTCGCCGTATTGTTGACCGTTTTTGCACAACATTTTCTTTGCAAGATGCGGCGGCAACGAGACGCATAAGAAGAGTGCGTACTGAAGAGTCTACATACGTCAGCTAGTCTACGCTGACAAACCAACACTAATCGACGCATTGGAAGCTAACATTATTCGAGTTATTGAGGACATACGGCCACAAATGCTTGAAAAAGTGGTCGAAAACTTTGTCTCTCGGATGATCCAGCCGTGATGGACATATGCCCGAAGCTGTATTTAAATATTAATTGCGAAATGTATTCTCTCGATTGAATACAAATAAATGGCTATTTAATGAAATTTTATGTGTTTTGTTCAGAATCAAAGTTAGTACTGGCTTTAAGAAAACACCCTTTACATAGCCCGGTAAAAAGTCACACTCTAATCAGGGCCTTAACCAAAGCTACTTGTTATCGATCGATTACTCATTTTTATTTTTGAATATACAATTGGTATAACTCTACAGTTACATAAGCTAGTAACTCTGCCTTTTAAGAACAACATTGCGTTTGTGCTTTGCTTGCATTGGTGATACCTAAAATCTTCGTTGGCCGTTCATCATTATTTTAACTCATTCTGTAAAATGCCACCGTTGAGCCGAAATTAAACTCAAAAAATGGCAGTTGTCTAGCACTGGATTTAGTGAATTGAATTTTTTTCCAAGAGTTAGACAGTAGCTTGCGCTTGTTATGCGTGGAAATAGAAACAACATTTTTATTTGGTATAGTATTATGGTAATTTATTAGTTTTGTTGAGTTCTACGATGTTGGATGAACTGATGTATCGAACAAGAGTCATCCATAATGAGACATATGCATCCGTATGAGTCATTTGAAGATTAAAGCAGCCCATACACAATTCAATTCGATTGTCAATTGAATTGATACTTGGCCACACACTACATCAACTGAATTGAAAGAATTCGCTTCAACTGTCAAAAATATTATTATTTTTTTGGAAGTGGTACGACGTAAAAAAAGCATGACGAACGCATGTGCAGACGATTTGATCATGAATATCTACTGCAAATTCTTAAATTTGACAGCTAGTCAAATGACTTGCCCACACACAATTCAATTGACTTGAAAGACTGCCGGTCAACTTCCAAAATTCAAAATCTTTTGATTTTTCTTTAACCAACTTGTCAACCATCAAACTGATCAATTGACAAAGCCACACACCGGTTGATTTCACTGTGATTTGACTGAGTTGATGATTGAATTAAATGGTGTATGTTCTGCATTAGATAAGGAAAATCCCATCGTCGTCCCAGTCGTAAATGCGTGTTTATTTAGGCGTTCGTAATCTACTGCCTAAACAAAGAGATACTAGATAGATAACGTACACACAAAAGTACGGTATTCCTTACCACTTGTTTATTTTACTCTAAGTGTGAAATTCCATGACTCACATGAATGCATAACACGCTATCAAAACACTAATTTGCGCGCACTCAAAGGGTTATGAATACCTTTAACATGTTTATACACAGTGCGGGCGTTAGAAAGCATGGATAGAGAGAGAAAGATTTTGGTGTAGTGATTCTTGAAGCTCAGTTGTTTATGCTTCAAAGATTCTCCGGGGGCGGCGTCCAGATAACTGGGGAGATTTTTGTCATTTTTTGTCTTTTGCTTCTGATTCACAGTACTTTTTTCGCTATAACCGAAGTCGAGGGCAAATCACCATCAACAGAGCGAACAATTTTTGCAGCCGCATGACCAAGCTACTGCCAGCGTTATGGCTTCGCAGTAGTGTTCACACAAGCTTTCGCAAATGATCGGACTAACTTTACATATTTCATGAGAAATAAATAAATGCTTACTGATATCAGGATTTGAACTATGAACCATTAGCGTGGTAATTGAGGACGTTGCCACTACACCATTGCCACCCCCAAAAACATTTACATTGCAGTAGCAAGTTATTCCTTTTTTGCAATATTGTGCTATTAACTATAAATGTATCCGCTGAGGTAGTCTACAGCAACTGATATTGGCTACGCTCTAAATTATTTTATTTATATATACCTATACCACTTTGATCAAAAAGATCCTGGAATTTATTCAGAAAATTAAAAATACAAATTTATTCATCTAAATCTATATTGTCCCCTTCAAAGTAATCCCCATCGACTGCAACACACTTATGCCAGCGCTTGATCCAATCTTCGAAACATTACTTCTTCTCGGCTGCTGAAACGCGTTCCCCGTAATGGTTTTTTAACTCGATTGAACAGAAAGAAGTCACAGGGAGCCAAATCAGGTGAATTCGGTGACTGTTGGATGGTATTTGTTACATTTCTCGTCAAAAAATTACGAACAATGATGGCACTGTGCGACGGTGCGTTATCATGGTGCAAAATCCACGAGTTTTCTGCCCACAATTCTGGTCTCTTTCGGCGAATTGCTTCACGCAAATGTCTCATAACGCCCAAATAATACTCTTTGTTTACTGTCTGGCCTTCTGGCAAAAATTCATGATGCACTACACCGTTGTAATCCATGAAAACCGTGAGCATTACCTTTTTTTTTTGACTGAAAACGACATGGTTTTTTTGGTCTCGGCTCATTTGGTGAACGCCATTCACTTGGCCCGATGTTTGGATTGCGTGTCGTACTCATAAACCCACGTCTCGTCTCCAGTAATGATCCTTTTGATGAATGTGGGATCGGATTCAGCCTCGCAAATCATGTCTTTTGCGATGTCAACACGATCTCTTTTTTGCATGAAATTGAGGTCTTTTGGCACAAACTTTGATGCTACACGACGGAAACCCAAATCATTAACCAAAATGTCTTGGACGGATCCATAGGCAATATTCAAGTCCTCCGCTATCTCTCTGATGGTTAATTTGCGGTTATTGACCAACATTTCTTTTACTTTATCAATGCTTTCGTCGGTTTTCGATGTCGATGGTCTGCCACTGCGTTCATCATCTTCGATTGGCTCACGACCCCTTTTGAACCGCTCGTGCCACTGGTAAACGACCGTTTTCTTTAGAGAATCGTTGCCGAAACACTTTTCCAACATTTCCAACGTTTGCGCACCATTAAATCCGTTTTTTACGCAAAATTTAATACAAGTTCGTTGTTGCAAATTTAAATCCATTTCTAAAATTGTAAAAAATCGCCAACACACAGAGATAGGTGTACTCTTGGCTGCGTAACTTTTGCAAATGTCAAGCTATGACGCTAAGATTTAGAGGGAATATCAACAACAGATGTACCAACTTAACAAAGAAAACAGAACTCAAATCGGAACGATGGGAGCGCCACACGGTTTTTATTCCGGGAACTTTTTCATCAAGGTGGTATATTTATATAATTTCCGTTGTGCTGCACTCAAAGTAGAAAAAAAACCCCTAATATCAAAAATAAACGAGGGTAAATGATCCCACATAGGACTGAGTTCATTGAATCATGCGATATACACCCCTTTTTTTCTAACCCTCAATACATAAACATTTTTCAATCTCGATTGGTGTTTTGGGGGACTTCTAATCCCCTAACGATGGAATTTAAAAAAATTCTTGATTATCACCCTGATTGTCGTTGGCGTTTGTCGATTTTCGACGATTGTCGTTTTATTCATAACTACGACCTGCTGACCGTTAAACATTGGTAAGCATTTTGTTTGTCGTGTAGAATACTATTGCAACTCTTTCACAGAGAAAAAGTTATGAAAATGGATTCGTGCTACATCTGAAGAATAAAACGATAATCGTCGAAAAGCGACAGACGCCAACGACAATCAGGGTGTATGATTTTCCCAAAATTGTAACTTTCTATGTCTAGGAGCAGGCTGTGAAGGTGAATAGCTGATAAGTATTGACCTTAGGGTATTTGAATTTAAGAACATTAAATCGTTTTTCGTTGGCTTTGATCGTCGCTGCGGTTGTTTCTAAGCTTCTACGAATAACTGATTTGATATATCCATCATTGTGTTCGAAAAACGCCTGTAAAAAGAAACGTTTAAATTATATTTATGTACTTTGGAATGCAATTAATTTATTTGTTATGATTGTTCAAAGTGTGTCTCGTGGCGATATACACACTCAATACTATGTTCAATGGCATTTTTTTGTTTTTTACATCACAAGCAAAACTTATTTATAAATCTCTTCTTCTCTATAAATGCAATGAAACACGCTTTTAAATTATTTATACTTAACTCCTGTGTATATTATATTAATCTAAGTTGTTTCACTTGTTGAGATAAGGTATAGGAATACATAATAACAAAGAATGTACAATAGATTACAATAAAATTATTTTCTTTTTATAATAGCTGACAATGCCTTTTTGCGCTAAATTTTAAAAACAATTTGAAATTGTCCGCAAGAAACGAAATTAAAATTAGGTATTCGACGGAACTCAACCAGGGAATGGTAAATTCCTTTCACGACAAAAAGTATAATATCAAAATTTAAGGTTTTTTTTTTTTTGTAACAGGTTTATAATATTTAGGGGGGAAATAGATTTTATTTTAATTGGTTTTGGTTTCAGCCTGCACGTTATTCTAATGAGTTTAGTGTCAGCAGCTGTTTGAGCACTTTCGTTTGCGACGTCTCTCTGATTTCACCGGCCAAAAACATCTCGTCTACCACCGTGTAAACTTTGTAAAAGTTGAACACTAAGTCTAGTTCGCACACGTTGTGGAAGTATTCATTCAGTACTTCGACGAAATTGTGAATTGCCTCCAAGTAGCAGAGGTTGTTGTCGTTGACGTCGACACATATGCAGAAGTACAGGCCAGCGTATCTTCGGTAGACGATTTTGAAATTTCGGAACTGAAATGATAAAAAAAAAAATCTTTAAAATTCAATATTCATTTTTTAAAAAAATGTTTAGGTTTAAATACTCTAAGAAAATTTAGTGTACGCCGCCAAATACGCTTCTGTGAATACCCCCATTTACAATATTTAAAAATGACTAGTTATCGGTAATAAGCGAATACGTTGAATTCAAATCAAATAATATAAATTTGGCGCAGCATCTTATTGAGTGCCTAGGCCTAGTTTCACGCAACCACTCTTGTTGTTGCGTTATATTTTTCCCACGAATGGGAGGGACCTACAGTTTTGTACTGCATCCGAAGGGCACGTTTTTGAGAAGCTTTCTCGTGACAAAAAATACTCTCGGATGTTTGTCAAACGTTCGCGAGAACATGGAACCTCACGCACAGTGGTCCGATACACTAACCAGCTTTTTTATTTATTTTAAGTCAAAGTTCTAGTCTAATTGACTGATTGTATTTTTCATGATTTTGATAATCGCTTACAAGCAGATGTACTCTACACAAATGTTACAAAAGCTTTTGATAGAGCCCCACTCACCTTACTTTTATCCAATCAAAAACGTTTTTTTTTTTTCTTTTTCATTCTCATGCATGTGGGCGCCGTGGCGTAAGTGGTTAGTGTGTCGGATCACTACGCATGAGGTTCCAAGTTCGAATCCCGGAAAACACCAAAAAGTTTTTTCACGGTCCCACCTCTCGCGAGCGTCTGACAAACATCCGAGAGTGTTGTTGTCACGAAAAAGCTTCTCAAATCGCCGTTCGGATACGGCACTAAACTGTAGGTCCCTTCCATACGTGTGAAAAATATAACGCACACAACATGAGTGGTTGCGAGAAGCTAGGCCCTGGCACTTTCAAGAGCTGTTGCGCCAAATATTTGTTTTGTTTGTTTTATTCTCATGCAAATGTGGTTTTTACATTATTTAGCAAAAAGAAGGCAAATGGCAAAGATTGATGGGTTGACATCTCGCGTGCCATAAGTTCTGACGTACTGCAAGGTAGTCATCTGGGCTCGTTGCTATTTATTTTATTTGTGAATGATGTTCACGAAATATTTAAATTCTTTGTTCAATGTTCGACGTTTGTTTGTTTGTTGTCGACAAGAAGTGGCGGGTATTCAATGGAGCTTTATCCCCGCCCTGGTATAATAAAGAAATCCGCGCACTTCGTAATAATAGGAATAAGCTTTGGGACATTTTTCTATCCAGCAGGTCTTTTAGTGACTACTCCAACTACCACACTTCTTATAATCGTTTTTCTGTTCTCTATGAATCTTTTTATCATGAATATCTTGACCGAATGCAACGGAGTCTAATTTCCGACCCCAAATGCTTTTACCAATTCATTAATGGTAAAAGAAAATCCGATGGCCTCCCTTCCGCTTTAAAACTATCTAGCAAGTCCTCAGCCGACCATGAAACGATCGCCAATCTATTTGCAACCTTCTTCGGCCAGTCCTATACTGATCACTTGCACCGGATCCTGTTTATTGCGCAAACTGCTTTTGTTTCAATTTAGGTTCGGACAAACATGGTTCTTGAAAAGATTAGTAGGCTCAAGGACAACTGTTCTGCTGGTCCTGACGGGATGCCCGCTATTGTTTTAAAGAAATGTATGAATGTCTTATCACAGCGTCTTATTGCCCTTTTCCAGCTCTCACTCTCAAGCCGTCTTCCCTCTTCTGTGGAAGGACTCTTTCATTTTCCCTATCGACAAAAAAGGCAGTAAAAGCGAGATCTCAAATTACCGACCCATTGCCAAACTGTCATGCATCCCCAAGCTCTTTGAAAGCATTGTTTACGACTCATTGTACTTCCATTGTAAACCAATCTTTACCCCATCTCAACATGAATTTTTAAAGGGTAGATCTACCACGACCAATGTAGTGTGTTTGCTCGTTAACTGATGTGTGCAAGTTCAAGCCCCAGCGGAAACAGCAATCATCAGCCACCCGAGTATAAAGAGGAAAATGAATACAACATCGAAGTTTGTCTAACCACTGCACCAACGAGCTCCCACAACGATCGGTTCTACGCACCGGAGCAACTCGAGGACAACACCTCGACCAAGAATCGTCAAGCTCAGCTACACAGCTGCTACAACAACAACATCAATGCCTGCCTCAATAAATTGGGAGACATCTTCGCCAGTCGCAATCTCAACTTGCCGCCAGAAAAATCTTCATCCACACTATTCACCGTCTGGACCAAAGAGGTACAGCTTGACATTGAGATACATGGCAGGGCGATCCCGACAATCAACCACCCAAAGATCTTAGGAGTCACATTTGACAATCTACTGACATTTTCTTATCATTCAAGAAATATCAGTGAACGCATCATGTCCAGAAACGGATGGATGCGGTTTTCACTGTTATGATCTGCATTTCCCGGCGAAGATTCTATTAAAAATTGCTCTACCACTTACAGGAACTGAGCATTCGAGGTCTAAGTCGCACAAGGGGGGAAAATTAAATTAAAACGGTCCTGACTCAATAATACTTACTTACTTAGGTGGCGCTACAGTTCGGGGTGAACCTGGGCCTCAACCAACAAGCCTCTCCATTTAGTTGGTCGAGGTCCCCTTGAACTTGTGCGCGCCACCTACGGCGATGATTCCCTCTACTGCGTCGTCCCTCGGGGTTAGATTCAAGACTCTGCGGGCCGGAGCGTTGGTGTCCATTCGCTCTACATGTCCTAGCTATCTCAGACGTCCAATACGCAGTTTTTTGACTAGGTCGATGTCGCTGTACAGCTCGTATAGTTCGTGATTGAATCTTCTGCTCCAAAACCGGTCAACGCAAACGGGACCGAAAATCTTACGAAGAATTTTTCTCTCGAAGCGACCGAGGATATCTTCATCCTTTTTTTAATAAAGTCCATGTTTCAGCGCCGTAAAGCAGGACTAGGATGATCAGGGTCTTATACAGAGTCGCCTTAGTTGTTCGAGATAGAGCTTTACTATTGAATTGACTTATAAGCCCAAAAAAACAGCGATTGGCAAGGGTTATTCTTCGCTTGATTTCTGCGCTGATGTTGTTTTTAGAGCTTATAGCAGAGCCAAGGTAGACAAAGTCCCTTACTACCTCGAAGTTATAGCTGCCCACGGTGACGTTTTGTCCAATTCGTCGGTGTTGGCTTTCCCTTCTTGTTGACAGCATATACTTGGTTTTGCCCTCGTTTATCGCTAAACCCATTTTGGCCGCTTCCGCCTCAATGCTTGCAAATGCACCGGTGACAGCCCGCTGAGTTCTTCCGATAATGTCTACATCGTCGGCGTACGCAAGTAGCTGTACAGACTTGTAATAGATTGTGCCTCCGGTGATGGTTTGTGAGTTCCGCACAATCCGTTCAAGTACAATATTAAAGAAGACACATGACAGCGCGTCACCTTGTCTAAAACCTTTTTTAACATCAAAGGTCTCGGTGAGGTCATTACCGACCTTGATGGAGCAGCGAGCATTCTCCATCGTCATCCTGCACAGACGGACAAGGGATGGGGAGGGATGTCAAAACTAGACATGGCTCTATAAAGCTCTTCTCTATAGATGCTGTCATAGGCGGCCTTGAAATCGATAAAGAGGTGGTGCGTATCGATTTGGAATTCTTGGGTTTTCTACAGAATCTGCGAAAGTGTGCAGATTTCATCTATGGTGGACTTTACTGGCCTGAAACCGCACTGATAGAGTCCAATCAAGCTGTTGATGAAAGGTTTCAGGCGTTCACACAATACCGCAGAAAAGATCTTATATGCGATGTTGAGGAGACTGATGCCTCTATAATTGGCGCAGTTGAGGGGGTCTCCTTTCTTGTGGATCGGGCAAACGATGCTGAGATTCCATTCATCAGGCATACACTCGTCTGACCAAATCCTAGAGATGAGTTGGTGTATGCAATCTACCAATTCATCCCCAGCTGCCTTGAAAAGTTCGGCCGGTAAGCCGTCAGGTCCAGCCGCCTTGTTGGATTTTAGCTTGGATATTGCTATCCTCACTTCGTTTTGGTCAGGTGGACGGAAATTTGGACAATCATCGTCTATGTTTAATGGTTCATTCTGCCTGACAGCGGGATGTTGGTCTTCGTCTGCAGAAATAGTTTTTCCATATTCTCAGCACCGACTGTGATTCTACTACGAGGTTTCCATTTTCATCTCTACATGTTTCTGTACGGGTATTACTTCTCTGACACGTTCTTTTTACCTTTTGGTAAAACTTCCGTACATTGTTCCTGGAGTATAAACTCTCGATATTCTCAAACGCGCGCTTCTCATGCTCTTTCTTCTTCTTTTGGAGAAGCCGATGTTCTTCCCGTCCCTTTTGCTCGTAGGGCGCACGAGCAATTCTCGTCTTCCTTTACAGCGCCGCTTTGTATGCCTCTTGTTTTGCTTCATGCACTCGCCGGCATTCTTCGTCAAACCAGGGTTTCGCGGTGTAGGGGAACCAGGCCCAGCACATCAGTCGCGGCGTTTTTGATGGCATGTTGGCAGCGTTGCCACTGGTCTTCGGCACTTGATGCTGGCGACATAGGGGTGATTGAGAAATTTCGGGATACGCGTTCAGCGAAGAGTCTGGCGGTCTCTTGCGATTGTAGCTTTTCGACGTTAAATTTTCTCACAGTGATTCTTCTTTGTTGCCTAGATTGGGATATCAGCATTCGTACCTTGGCTACAACAAGGTAATGATCCGAGTCTATGTTGGCCGCTCGGAAGGTCGGGACATCCAGAATACTGGAGGCATGCCTTGCGTCGATCGCAATATGATCAACTTGGTTAATCGTTACATGATCATTGGACCGCCATGTCTGCTTATGAATATCGAGATGAGGAAATCATGTGCTTGCTATGGTGACATTTCGCTCCACAGCGAAATCAATTAGCCTTAGTCCGTTATTAGACGTGGTGTCGTGTAGGCTATGCTTACCGACTGCCCTACCAAAGACGTCCTCCTTTCCTATTTTGGCGTTAAAATCGCCCAATACGATTTTAACGTCGTATGTAGGACATTGCTCGTATGTTTTGTCGAGGAGCTCGTAGAAACACTCTTTGGTGGCAAGGTCCCTTTCTTCCGTGGGGGCATGAACACATATAAGGCTTATGTAAGCGAATTTAGCCTTGATCCGGATAGTCATAATACGCTCGCTAACTTGCCGGAAGCTTAAGACTTCTTGCGAATAAGCGTTGCCTGTTGCCTCTGTAGCAATCACCGTAGTAGATGTCACAGTTTTTCATCCTCTTTTTGCCTGGCCCATCCCATCGCACTTCCTGGATGGCGGTAATATCTGCTTTATAGCAGTCTAGGGCCTCTGCTAGTTGTTCGGCTGCACGTGGTCTGTAAAGGGACAGAACATTCCACGTACAGATCCGAAGGTCGTTGTCCTTATTTCGTTTGCTGGGGTCGTCATTAGTTGAGTCATCCTTATCCGAGGCTTTTCATTGTTTCGGAACCATAGATTTTTTACGTGGTAGGGAAGTTACCCCGACGGCACAACCCCCAACCTGGAGGGCCAGTTCCTTAATTATTCCCCTTGGACGAGGGGCCGGGTACACCGGTGCCAGTAGTCCACTACGGGAGTATGAGCGATGCCGTTGGCCCATTAAGGGCTCCTCCGCCACCATCTCTATTCCAATGTCCTGACCAACATTGGAAATTTCTTACCGACCTGTGATCCGAATACGTCGAAGCAGCTCGCGCAAGGTATTCACTAAGTTCAACCTAACTGGAACTATAGACGCCACCGTTGACTCCGTCTAGGGAATTCGTCCGCTGCCGCCTGGAACAGGAAGAAGTGCTCTAGTGGGAAAGCACTCTTCCCCCCTCTCTCATCTTCTGTGTTGAAGCTAAATTATCGGTTTTCAACTCGGTATATGTTCCAACTCTCACCTATAGTCGCGGATAAAAGCTGCTGAAAAAGGTTCCTACGCGGTGTTGCTGGATTCACTCGTAGGGATCGAATGCGTATCACCAGAGTACGCGAGGCGCTCAATATTGAGCAACTACTTCTTCAAATGGAAGATTTATGCTTTGACGGTTTGGTCCTATTGCGTATGTCCCCAGACCGGCTTCCAAGGCGTGTCATGATTGCCGTGCCATCAAGTTAGCGACCCCTTGGTAGGCCTCGAAATATATGGTAGGATCAAGTCCGACATCTCTTCTGGAGCCGTCTAGAGATTCCTCTTGATGAGTTGAAGTCGACGGCAGAGGATAAAGAATGATGGAGAGTGCACCTAATCATCTTACCCCTACGACCCTCATAAAGGATTAGCGGGTAAACTATTTCAATGACAAAACGGAGAGTGCTCTAAAAAAGTGTACTTGAAATCGCATATTTAAAGACCCAGCGAAGCGGGTACTACCAGCTAATACATTATATTATCCTACATGTATAATTTAATTAGATAATAAAATAAAATTCCGGCTTCTTATAGCAACATTCACTGAGTTATTGTTGTATTACTTGTCTGCTAGCCTGGAACCAATATTTCGTTTTCTCATATATCCGTATGTCCATACAAATACCGGATTTTTTTGCACGAATTCTTCGCGAACGTATTCTTCGTTTAAAAATAGAATTAGGTGTACATATTTTCGACACAAATTATATGTGATTCACATTAGCGAGGTACCTCGGTATTGATTTTTATTATAACTTTTGTTTTTATGGACCGATTTTGATGACTTTTTTTGTTAAGTTAGAGTAGGGTGGCTGTCTGTAACAAAATACATTCACAATTAGACCAAAAGAGGTTCATTGCGATACCATTGGATCTAGCACATAAGCTACGCATGGACTTACTAAAAGAATCAACGAAGGACGCTTCTAACGTCTGCATGCGCCAGGTCTCCAAGGTTATCAAAAAGAAGTGCTCCAAGATAGAGTAGTTTTCTTTTGGATAGGGCTGGACAGATGCACAGGAAATGGAGAATGTTTTCTTCCATCTCTTCCTCCCTGCTCCTCCAGAAATCGTTTGTAGGCCTGTAGGCCTATTGAACAGTGTCCTATGAGGACACCGACAGTGAAGCTGATATCTGATCGCTTCAGCAAAATCAAAGCATTTGAGTGCTTCTGATGCCGCCTAGGCCAGATCTGTCTGGATATTCAGCACGTCGTGCCATTTTCCCATCTGCGATTTGCCTTACTAATAGCGTCCAGCTTAAGTAAAAGTTTGTACGCAGCGAGATGCATACCTACAACCTGCCTATTAGGTACGATATTAAGGACAGTATCAAGTCTGGCGAGCTCGTCATCCTTGCACACTGGCACCCAACATATGTAGGTGAATATCAAACGGCTCTGCCCTCTCCGTGAGAGACGAGCGGTAGGTAGTCTAAAGCACTTTTCTGAATCATAACTAAGGAATTTTGATGTAGCATATTCAAGATACTGGTACCATTCTGCATCTTTCTTTTTTTTTTTAGTTAAAAACGAGCGCCAAGCAATTTTCGACATTTCCGGTGAACTAAATTTCTAGAGAAATCCCTATAGGAACGAACGCCGCTTTCCAATTGGCACCCGCACATAACATACAACAAATAAACAGTCCATTCAACCTTGCGACCCTTGGGCGAATTATCGACCGACCGAGAGCGAGATAATTTTCCTCTCGAATACGCCCCAACTTATGTCAGCATTCCAACGAAAGCCCAGTTGATAGGGAGAAAACCACACAAATTACTGATAAGTACCTCAACGAAGTTCGTGTGCTTTGCATCCCGCACTGTGACCACTGCATGGACCTCTTCAATTAATTTCTGCTTCTCGTCGTCATCGAAATTCATGTACCACTTGGCGAGACGTGTTTTCCCAGCGCGGTTTTGGATCAGAATAAAACGGATCTGCGTGGAAATCATAAATTAGACAATTCGGATTTGCATTGACTGCACTTCTTACCATCTTCCTTGAGGATTTTCGTGTCTTAATTTGGGGTTTTTTGACCTCAAAAATGTGGAATTGCCCCCGTCCTTCGATTTCTCAGAGGAATTAAATTAAAAAATAAGTGTACATATACCAGAACAGAAACTTTTAGTAGCTGTCAATTGTCATCATCAAATTTTCTGTTACACGCGTTTTATATGGGTGTAGAAGAGCTGATGCGTTCAGAGAGCATCAGTGGTGAATATAACTGGCAGTGTTAAATGTTTTTGAATTTATTCAAGTTCGTTAAAAAATGTTAAATTTTTATTTACTAAATTCAGGTTTATATAAAAAAAACAATATTTAGAAGTAAAATCAACAACAAAAAATACAGAAAAACCTCTTTTAACGGACAAGTTAACTGCGTGAAGTTTATGCATGACCAACGATTTAACAGTGTTTTCTATTATAAGGAATTATAATTGAAATTTTTTTGGTATTCTATTGTGAAAAAGGACATAGATAGAAACGATTCAGATCATACATTCAGTCGTCTTTGAAACATTAACCTGAGTTTTTCGACGATCCAACAAACAAACAAATATTGAATGAAACTCAGGACAGTCTAGATTCAAAAAGTGGAATAATGACTAAGGCAAACTATCCACAAAAAATTGCTACAAAATGTATTCATAGGTGAACAACATAGGTTGTTTAAGACATAAACGATGTCGGACACGCCCTGATGACAACAACGCCCCCGAGAAGTCTACACAAATGGCAAATGTCAAATTATTCAACTTTATGTATTATCATTTATTTTATATAAAAAGATGAATTTATGACATTAAATTACACTACTTATTATAACGTTGAATAGTTCGGAGGTTTTAATATATCTCTTAGTTCACAGTTCCTTTTAGCGTTTTTCTTCTGCTTTACCAGTAACGTATTCGGACCCACGATAAATCGAATCATCCCTCGCACATAGACGTGGACACCGGTCTCTTTTTAAATTTCTGCAGTTCTAAACTATTATACATAGGGCAAAACTGACAGAAATAATACTGACTTCTTTTAGTCTTGCTCTCGCTGAGATGCCATGATTCGAAAAAGTACGTTTTTTCTGTTCTTTTTTAAGAAAAGATGTTGAATTGACATTCTTTCAGGTCACATTTCACTCGCAAGTGTTCGAAAGTTGTCAATGGTTTAAAGCTAGTTGCTTGTCAAATATTTGTAAAAATAATTTATTACTTCGCAATTCTATAAATGTAATCGGGAATGTTGATATTAAATCTCTGCAGAGAGAAACTGACAAACAAAGGTCAAAACAGGCACAAATAATGCTAAACTCGTCCAGTTATGTCTCTGCTCAGATCAAAATTCTTCATTTGGAATATAAATCAACATTAAATTACGCAGGAAAAGCAATCAACAGTCACCCGAGTATAAAAACAAACGAATGACATAGACATTTTTCCAACCACTGCACCAGAGAAATGTTCCTATTGGGAAGTGAGATAGCCTTTTATTATGACACATAAGTCGTACTTAATCACGGCGGGAGTTTCGCAAGGGTTAGTGATAGGCCCAGTCTTGTGAAATATAATGTACGACAGCATACAAAGAACACCTAGATCGAGCGGAGTAGAAATCATCGGCTACGCTGGTGACATTGCAGTAATCGTCGTAGCAAAAATGGTAGAAAAAGTGTCCGGAAACTGCAGCCAAATAATAAGAAACGTAAGGACATGGCTGCAGGCATCAGGTCTGGAACTGGTAGACCATAAGACAGAAGCAGTGCTAATAAGTAGCAGGACATAAGTAGAATACCTTACTATACGGATCGGTGAGCAAACCATCGAATCACGTCTATACATCAAGTACCTGTGAATACTGATGGATCAAAGGCTCAACTTCAAAGAGCACCTGATGTACCAAGGCGAGAAAGCCTCTCAGACAATATCGACACTGTCGAGATTAATGCCAATCGTTGGAGGACCGATGCAGCCAACTAGATACCTGCTTACAACGTGAGTCTGTTGATCCTTGTGTACGCGTTCACCATATGGGCACCAGCGACATATCGGATAACGTACATGGGGCGGATGAACTCGGCGCACAGAATCGCATCGTTAAGAGTGTGCTTTTCGGATCGTGTCCTTTGAAGCGATTGCGTAACATCCGGTTAAATGCCAATAGATTTGGAAATAAAAAGTTCGCAGCAATAAGCGATAACGAGTCGCAAGACATGAGAACTACCAGCCAGGCTGTACAAGCAGTATGGCAAAACAGGTGGAACACAACACCCTAAGAAAGATGGACCTATATGCTGATCCCCAACGTAGAGGAATGGGTCAGCAGAAAACCCGGAGAAGTAAACTTCTACCTGGCACAGTTCCTATCAGGGCACGGATGCTTCCAGGAGTATCTCTACAAATGCAAACACGTGGATAATCCATACTGCCCGCACTGTAAATAATAACGAGTGGGAAGACATGAAAACTACCAGCCAAGCAAGATCATAACACTGTTGGAACACATCACCCAAAGGAAGATGGACCCACATGCTGATCTCCAACGTAGAGGAATGGATCAGCAGAAAGCACAGAGAAGTAAACTTCTACCTCACAGAGTTCCTATCGGGACAAGAATGCTACCAGGATCATCTCTATAAATACAAGCACGTGGATGACGCATATTGCCCGCACTGCGAAGGCAAAATTCAGAACGCGGAACATGTTTTGATGGAATGCCGAATGTATACAACAGCCAGAAATATATTAGCGAAGGAAACTGACGGCCAAGTGACACCGAGAGGACTAATAACATTCATGATGACGACGGATGAAGCCTTTAACACAGCAGACGAATTCATCACCAGCATAATGCATCAACTACGTCAGGAACGAGCAGCAAGAAACGAAGATCCTACAAACATTGAAAGCTTAGAAAGCGAATAGACGGAATGTTAATTGTACACAAATAATAAATTAGAAACATACAAATAGCTAGATTCACCTACACAAATGCGGCTACTTGCGCACATGTGACATAAGTAGCACACTCTGCCACGCAATGACAAATGATCACACGCAGATACGTACTAACTTACTTAATTACTTACTTAGACGGCGCTACGGTCCGGGGTGGACCTGGGCCTCAACCAACAAACCTCTCCAGTTAGCACGGTTATAAGCCAGCTGCCTCCAATTGCGCACACCAAGTTGGTTGAGGTCCCCTTCCACTCGTTTGCGCCACCTACCACGAGGTCGTACTCTACTGCGTCGTCCATCCGGGGTGGATTCGAAAACTTTCTTAGCGGGAACGTTGGGCTCCATCCGCTCTAAATGACCCAGCCATCTTAGTCGCTGTATGTGAACTCGCTAAGTCGATGTCCTTGTACAGGCCGTATAGCTCGGCATTGTACCTTCTCCTCCACTCACCGTCTATGCAAACGGGACCAAAGATCGCTCGAAGAACTTTTCTCTCGAAATAACCAAGGGCATCCTCATCCGGTTTTGTCAAAGCCCATGCCTCTGCGCCATACAACCGGACTGGGATGATTAGAGTCTTATAAAGAGTTACCTTAGCAGTTCGAGATAGGGCTTTGCTACTCAATTGCGGTTTTAGCCCATAGAATCAACGATTGATAAGAGTCATTCTTCGTGTGATCTCCCTACTGATGTCATTTGCGGAGTTCACCAGAGAGCCTAGGTAGACCAAATCCTTTACTACCTCAAAATTATATCTGTCTATTGTGGCGTTCTGTCCAAGACGCCGATGTTGGGTGTCCTTTTTTGTAGACAGCATATATTTTGTTTTGCTTTCATTGACCGCTAGACCCATCTTTGCTGCGTCGATCTCAATACTCGTAAATGCCCCATTGACGGCCCGCTGAGTTCTTCCGATTATGTCAATGTCATCGGCATAAGCGAGTAGTTGTACGGACTTGTAAACGATTGTATCTCCGGTGTTGGCTTGTGAGTTTCGTACAATTCTTTTAAGTACTATGTTAAAGAGATCGCATGATAGCGCGTCACCTTGTCTAAGACCTTTCCTGACATCGAATGGTTCGGTGATGTTCTTACCGACTTTGATGGAGCAGCGAGAGTTCTCCATCGTCATTCTGCACAAACGGACGAGCTTGGGAGGGATGCCAAAACTAGATATGGCTCCGTACAACTCGTCTCTATACACGCTATCATAGGCAACTTTGAAATCGATGAAAAGGTGGTGCGTATCGATTTTATATTTATTACACGCTGATAATATAACACTAATACCCACACAAACCGATACTCATCCAAACACGTACATTCATGCATTCATACATACAATTCCAAAACATACACACGAACACAAATGTGTACATACATATACAGAGAGAGAGACAGCTACGGCTGAAAACTGCCCAATGACGAAATCCTTAACAGCGGTACCGTCGGGAAGAAGAATGGAGGCAGAGGTGGTTTTAGTTAGTGTTAAAGTCCCACACGCCGGTTTTCGATACTTTCCACCTTTCTCACAAGAACAAAAAAACGCAAAGTATAATGAATCGAAACGAGTCTGGGTGCTCTGGGATTCGGGTTTCCGCTATCTTAAACAAAAATTAAAAGTTGCAAACCTATTTGTTTAATTTATGTGGTTTAATCTTTTCGATTTCTTAACCCTGCAGTGCACATGTGAAGCTTGACAGGCCCAAGTGAAAATTAAAATACGTATAAAATTGAAACTATCCTTGGAAATAAAATAATGTTTCATCTACCTTCCTACATCGTCGAAATGCATTCTCGAACATAAAAATAACTGTAATAAGTTAAGAAAATTTTCGCTAAATAGAGCTTCGGGCCTAATAGAGCTTCGGGCCTAATAGGCCCAAGGTATACATCTACGTTACAATTATTTTTACTGAAGGGTTAAAAGAGAATGCTGTGAACTGAATTTTTTCTTCTTGAGTATTGTATATGTGTTATACTTTTCTTAAAACACAACTCTCGCTAAACGGATACTCAAAAGAAATCACAGTTTTGTGGTTACACTGGTTCTAGAGCGGTGATTCATTATTAAAACTGAAAACATAAGCGGAAGGTCACCTGCACTTTTATATATTGGCCAACTAAAAGATTATGAAGTGAGGACATCTCCCAGTTCTAGAATATATCAATGTGCTACGTTCTAAAGTAATTTTTAAAATTAATATAAGTATTAATAAAATATTTAAATAATTAATAAATAATTGCTGTATAGCGATTAATTTGGTCTCTCTGAATATTTTTCTTTGTATATTAACAACATTTATTTGCTGCATAACTAAACGAAAACTACACATTTCGAATCTCAATCTGATAAGTTCAATGTGCATTGTGTGCACTTGTTCGACCAGTCACGAAAATCTCTAATTTCCAGAAGTGCCACTTCGGCTGTAGTCAGCGGATAACAGTAGCCAGCGATGCAATGTCTGCATATGTGTTTCATTTGTAGATCTGCCCGCAGCGCTGCATGCTTAACTTCTGCACCACTGCGCATGAGGTTCAAAGGTCGAACCTTAGAAAACACCAACAGTTTTTCCACGGTCTCACCTCTCGCGAACCTTTGACAAAAATAGGAGAGTATGTTGTTATGAGAAAGCTTCTCAAAAATAAAATAACAATTTCCCTTTAGATAGACTACAAACTGAAGGTCCCTTCCATTCGTGAGAAAAATATAACGCACGCAACACGAGTGGTTTCCAGAAAGAAGCTAGAACTAGGCTCTTCGTGGGCTATTGTGTCAAATATATATGTACGTAAATTCACAAGCGAAGGATTAAATCTGTAACTTGACCAATACGAGCAACTGGGACTGTAATTTTCTGTAATATCGTCGTGTGCATGGAAAAACTTTACAAATGATACTTTGAAAATTGTTCCGCAGACACTTAAAGCTTACTTTAAAAATAATGCAGTATTTCAAAGCCATTTATATTCATTAAAAACAAATATTGCCGGTATAACTTAACTTCTAAGCTTTGACCCGTAAATTACTCTGATATCAACAAGTTTATTATTATTATTTTTTTTTATAAAATGCCAGTTGTGTGGTTTTGCCATGCATACGACGGTATGCTTCCTCTTCATGTTGCTTGTATTATATTAAGTAAGGGACCTTACTAAAGTATGATTTAAGCTTTCAATATGCAATGATGATGGGAGGAGAGGGAATGAGGAGGAAAGTTTGTGGAAAAAATACAACTAAGTAAAGAGTTGTAAGTGATATTAAAATATCTCCCAAGTGGCAATATCATTTAGACGCAAATCCGGTTCTAACTTGCACATACCATGACTGGCGTGGAAAATGTTTGTAAGGTCAAATAGGGTTAAGGTTATTCTCACTCCAGTGAGCTTAAAGCGAAAACTTGCGTGGCAGGACCATCGACCATCTGGTAAGCAAATCGTCAAAAATGTGACCACATATTACTGGCTGGGGAATGCTGACTTTCAACAATTTCCATTACAGCCTCCATGAAGGATATACATATTACGCATAAATTATACCAGCCTAATATGATATATATGTAACAGTTTATTCATAGTCTGTAACCAAAAGTACATATATTTTAGTGAGGTCAATAGCAATAAATTCGGTTTATTTTGCTTTCCTTCACTTGAGTGATGCGATAACAAGTAAACAAGTGTAAACAACTCTCCCACGGATGGTCCCGATATACATTGACCTTTTTACCCTTATCATCTTCGAATTTCTCAGATAATATTTATTTCGTAGTGCTTTCTTATCTCTACGATTCGACCAGAAAGAACTGCGACTCAACGTTCCAATTCAGTATTGTTCTCCGAAGCCTAGAACGTCCGTTGTAGCTTTCCACTAAAGAGCCACCACCCAGCCTTGAACGCACACATTGCTCACCTCAACTCCCCACACTGGACTTGGCTGTCATCTGCCAAATTATTTAAAGTTTATTTGTATTTGAATTTTCTTTGATTCAACATCGCTATAAAAATTGCTCCAAGTGCCTCGCTTTTGTTACGAGTTAGGTTCGTTCCTCCCCCACAACTATTGCTCAATTAACCTCACGCGACTCGCGAACCAATCCAATTTTCTTCAATTAAATCGTGAATTTCTCTTGTAGATACAAAGATAGCGTACACCCCGTTATGGTCTCCTATTTTGTTCCTCGCGGAAGGTTCCTCATCAAAGCTGGCAACCTCCGACAGAGTCAGAAGCAGTCCAAGTGGCCCATGCGATGGGCCTTCCGTCGCACGATAACCAACAAGCCTCCGGACGGCAAGGTTGACTCACTAATTGGCGGCACCTCGGGCATCCAGAAGAGCTCTGGCTCCGGGTTGGTCAGCGAGAAGCCTCTGAACTCGTACAAGCAACAGAGGAATTCGTGGTTTACCTGGACTGGGCTGTTGCTGCGATGGGCGCCCATGGGGTTCTGTGTGTTTGGCGCCATAGAGTGGCAGCTGCACAGGAGCAGGCTGCAGAAAGAGAAGATGCCGCGAATTGCATCGGACTTCCAGGCGAAGGTGTACTGCTCGCTGCCGCTGCGGATACTCAGCCGTTGCTGGGGATGGCTTGCTGGTTGCTATATTCCCATGAACTTCCGTCCGTATCTTTACGGATGGTACTCGAGCGCGTTTAACGTTAACTTGGACGAAGCCTTGCATCCCGACCTGACGTACTACCCCAGCCTGGCTGAGTTCTTCACGAGACCACTCAAGGATGGAGTGCGCTACATCGATGAAAAATGCCCGCTGGTGTCTCCTGCGGACGGTAAGGTTCTCCACTTCAGCACGGCGTCGGAGTCTGTCGTGGAGCAGGTAAAGGGCATCAACTACCGCATTGACTCCTTCCTGGGACCGCACTCCTGGGTGAAGAACCAGAGTAACGCGGTCGCCGACTACGCAGATGTCATCCGCCAGAACAAAGATGAACCCACAGCCATCTACCAATGTGTCATCTACCTGGCTCCTGGTGACTACCATCGCTTCCATTCTCCGGCGGATTGGCAGCCTCAAATCCGTCGTCACTTTACAGGGGAGCTGCTCTCCGTCAGCCCTAGGGTCGCCACCTGGCTGCCAGGTCTCTTCTGTGTCAACGAACGCGCTCTCTACATCGGCAAGTGGCAACACGGATTCTTTAGCTTCACTGCAGTTGGAGCGACGAACGTGGGGTCTGTCAAAATTTACGTCGACGAGAAACTGAAAACCAACCGTTGGGTCGGCCTAAAGGTTGGCGCCTACAAGACCTGCTCCGAGTACGAAGAGCTGGAGCTCCCCGCCGGAACGAAACTTTCCAAGGGCGAACTGCTGGGACAATTCAACATGGGCAGCACCGTCGTGCTACTGTTCGAGGCTCCGCGGGACTTCAAGTTCAACATCAAGGAAGGACAAACCATTCGCATGGGCGAACCGATCGGACACGTGGAGAAGAAGAAGTGAGCTGGCTGTATTGTAAAAATATCGTATTTTTCTAGACACCTTAGGCTATTGTAAAGTAATTTGTATATCGAAGAGAGTTGATCCGCTCTAAGAGTGGACGCTCGCAACAGGAACTGTTACCTATTAAATGTAAAGATTTTTATTTATAGCGTAGGTACAAAGAATATTTATATTTAGTGATACTAGATAGATTTCGGTTTTCTTTGAATTCGACGCGCCAATATGTCTTAAAGAATTTTTCTTTTGTTATTGAATGCATTATTTTTTGTTGTATTTTTTGTTTCTTATTTAATAAATTATAATTGTTTTTATTAAAATTAATTGGCTGTTGTGTTAATTTCAAGTGGGCATTGTGGCGGAAACCATTTCGGAGTTGAATTTGAATTGGAGGCATTTCATCATTCTTGTGGTTCGCTTTATCATAGTTTTGCTTCCATATCATTGCGTATGAAACAGTAGCACATTTGTAAAGGCTATTCAAATAGTTTTTCAACATAAAACACCTTCACCTACATATTATTTGTATGTATGCATGTGGGTTGGTAACGTTCCTTAATGGTATATAGGGCCTTGTTCTGTCGTTGTGTAAATTAAAGATGTTAATTGTCATTATTCTCGCGCACTCACCCGCACAGATAAATTTTTGGTTTAGTAGATTGAAATTCCAGTTGTACTATGTACCTTCTTCTTCTTCCTATTTTGAGGAGGTTATGATCCGACTTCACTGTATTTCTACTGATCTGCCTGTGGGTTTCGTCTATTTGACCTAAGAAAATATCAGCAGTCCTCCCGATTTTGGATCACTGTCTTACTGAGACCAATCAAATGATCCATGAATTCATTCATTCATCTCCTGCCGTACGATGTGTTTGGAACGTTAATTTTTTTTTTTTTGTTTTTTTTTTTATAATTTGCGCGTGCCAAAGGGATTATTAATACCCTTATTCTGGTTCCCAGGGCACGGGCGGACGGGAAAAGGGGGGAGAGGAACAGAGGAGATGCCGGTCTGCGTTGGCTTTAAATGTTTGAAGGTTGTAATGATTAGGAAATACAGAGGCTGGTAGTTCGTTCCACAAACGTGTTGTTCGGCTTATAAACGAATCCCTATATTTGACAGTACGTCCGAAGTTGGGGTTGAGGGTGAACTGATGTGCATTCGAAGCATGACGCGTATTGCGGGTGAAGTTTTGAAGGGGAGGAATGCAACTGGCTATTTCGCTGGAACTTTTTTTTTATAAAATAGCGATAAAAAAGAGAGAGACACGAGATATTTCTATGATGTTCAAGTGAGACTATGAAGTTCACGATGTCTCCATCACTTATCAGTTTTAACTCGCGATTCTGTACCCTATCTAGAATGTGCAGAACGGTCTTGGGTGCACCAGACCAGGGTTCAAATGATCTCTTCTTTGAACGTGGCAATACAAACTGAGTCAGTCGCGCTTTATTTTTCGTAAGATGGTTTCCTCGATGTGAAAGCTTCCACGGATCTTCGAACTTCTTATTCCATCAAGCATTGCCATTCCTGCTGTTATGCGAAGCATCTTTATCTCAGCTGTAGTCTATTTACTCTCATACGTTTTGTACATCGTCCAACATTGTGAACCGTATGTGAGCGCTGGACGCACAACTGCGGTGTAGAGCCTTCCTTTCAACTTAGGTGGCATTTTCTGTCACAGAAGATAGCGGAATTTTCTCGCCACTTCATTCACCCTACGCTTACGCGATGATTGACGTCGTCATCACAAGTTGCTTTGCTATTGATCATAGATCCCAGATATTTGAACTTTTCGCAATTGGAAGCACTGTTCCATTCAAATAAATGTCAGGAATAGGCCTGAGTGGATCGAGAAAGGGAAGCATAAGTACTCTGTCTTTTTTGAACTAATGCGGTACCCATTTCCTTCCGAAACGCCCACCCACATATCAAGTGCTCGTTGCAGGGCTCCGTCTTCAGCAAAGAATAATTGATTTACCTTGGGGTCCGTCACTTTACCTTCAAGCAGATATGTAGTTAAGGACTGTAATAAAGTGCAAGGGACTTAAGACGCTTCCCTAGTGGACCCCGACTTTGATTGGGAATTCTTCGGTTTTGTTTTTAAAGGAAACCCAAATCTCAGAGCACTCAGACTCTCCGGTCCATTGTACTAACAGGCAGGAACCTTTCTTTCGTGCAGTGGTCGGAAAAACTTCGATGTAATACGTTCTCTTTTATAATCGGGTGGCTAATGATTGCTGTTCGCCGCTGGAGCTTGAACTTCCTTCGGTTACTTCAGCGGCACATCTTACTTTTGTCTTTGCTCTTTCGTACATGTCCATGATCATCTGTACAAAGGTTTCTGGAACTCCTCGGCTTTCCGGGTCGCCAAAGTTTGAAAACGCCATTTTGTAGATCTCGACGAAATAATCATAAAATATTTTTTTTCGAGTTTAGACACGGCTGATGTTGGGCGTTTACCTACCCCGGTTAATACCGTTGGTTAGGCTCGGATGGAGCGCAGTCCACGTTCTGTGCTCTTCGATGATATTGCGATCTAGTCACCTGGACTAATAAGCATTTTTTTCTGATCTCTTTTTTCCTTTTATCAGCGAGGCTATGATCCGAAAACAAGGGATCACAGCCCTCCCACTTCACTGCATTTCTACTGATCCGCCTGTGGGGTTCGCCTATTTGACCTCAGAAAATATCGGCAGGCCTGCCGATTTTGGATCACTCGGTTACTGAGGCCAATGAAATGCCGATGTCGTCGCATTTGTCTGATCCAGGCGTTTATAGGTCTGCCTTTCCTACATCGCGATGTCTTTGGAACGTGCATAGATATTGCCTTTTTAACAGGGTTCAAATGATCTCTTCTTTGAACGTGGCAATACCAGCTGAGCCGGTCGCGCTCTAATTTGTGTACGATGGTTTCCTTGATGTGAAAGCTTCCACGGATCTTCGAACTTCTTATTCGATCAAGCTTGGTCACTCCTGCTGTCATGCGAAGCATCTTCATCTCAGCTGCCGTTAATTTACTCTCATACTTTTTGTACATCGTCCAACATTGTGAACCGTATGTGAGCGCTGGACGTACAACTGCGGTGTAGAGCCTTCCTTTCAACTTAGGGGGCATTTTTCTGTCACAGAAGATAGCGGAATTTTCTCGCCACTTCATCCACCCTACGCTTACACGATGATTGATGTCGTCATCACAAGTTGCTTTGCTATTGATCATAGATCCCAGATATTTGAACTTTTCGCACTTGGGAAGCACTGTTCCATTCAAATAAATGTCTGGAATGGGCCTGAGTGGATCAGAGATCTGAGAGAACGCAGCACAAGTACTCTGTCTTTTTTGAACTAATGCGATACCCATTTCCCTCCAAAACGTCCACCCACACATCAAGTGCTCGTTGCAGGGATGTAGGATCCTCACTTATGATGGCTCCATCGTCAGCAAAGAATAACTGATGTACCTTGGGGTCCATCACTTTACCTTCAAGCAGATAATCAAGGACTGTAATAAAGAGTAAAGGACTTAAAACGCTTCCCTGGTGCACCCCGACTTTGATTGGGAACTCTTCGGTTACTCCAGCGGGACATCTTACTCTTGTCTTTGCTCTTTCGTACATGTCCATGATCATCTGTACATAGGTTTCTGGAACCCCTCGATGTCTTAGCGCCACCCATATCAGATCTCGTGGTTGTCTGTCGAATGCCTTTTCAAAGTCAA
Organism: Brachypalpus laphriformis; assembly: GCA_945910035.1. Taxonomy (NCBI): domain Eukaryota; kingdom Metazoa; phylum Arthropoda; class Insecta; order Diptera; family Syrphidae; genus Brachypalpus; species Brachypalpus laphriformis. The sequence continues at coordinate 290,568,624 of OX246754.1, forward strand.
CCAATACAATATGCAAATCCCTTAAGGAATCACGATGTTTTTCCATTATGATCCTTATACTTTGGATTGCATCTGTGGTTGATTTACCCGAGACAAATCCGCACTGATCATCAGATAGCCGTATTATTTTTCGCAGTCGGCCACCTAATACCCGCTCAACGATCTTCATGGTGTGTGACATCAGCTTGATCGAACGGTAGTTATCACAGTTTCGCGTATCACCCTTCCCTTTGTATACAGGGAGGAGGTAACTTTCCCTCCATTGATTCGGCATTGGATCACCTCTCACGAATTTGGAGATAAGAATTCTGAGCCATCTGAACCCGATGTCTCTCATCTTTTTCCAGAACTCAGAGGGTATTTCGTCTGGCCCAACCGCTTTTCGTTTTTTGGAGTATTTGACCGCCTCACTAACTTCTTCGACTGTAATGTCGGCTATTTCTTCACAGTTAGGGGTGGCTCTTGGAAAGTATAGCCGGGGAAACTGTTCATTTAAAAGCTCTTCACAATACTGTCGCCACCTCTGCAGAATTTTATCGTCATCCACAAGAAACTGGCCATGAGCATTGCTAATGAACTTTGGCGAACGAATCTCCTGAGCATTGTTCCTTCTTTGGGCGGCTATTTTGAAGATAGTGGCGCTCTTGTTCATATTGTGTCTTCGCAGCTCCTGGATAGCCTGGTTTGCATCAGCAACCGGGGAAAATATTTTCTCCAGCTCCCGATACAGGCCCTCCGTACTCTCTGCTTGAAGCTGGGCGCACTTCTTCTTCGCTTTTTTCTTGCAGCATCTGTATTCCATTTCGAGCCGAGCTTTTTCGTCATTATTATTAGAGGGGCACTTTGACCAAGCTTTGAAAGCCGCTTTCTTCTCATTTATCAGCATCTTAGCTTCATCACTCCACCACCATGTTTCTTTGGCGTGTTGATGGTGGCCTTTTGAAGCTCCTAGCAGTGATTTGGCCTTATTTAAGCAAGTTCGCTGTAGGGAATCCCACATATTTTGTGCTCTACACTCTTCATCCTCAGCTCCGTTGATGGTGTGAGAGAGGTAATTTTTCATTACGAAAACAAAAGCTTCGCCTTTTTCTTTGTCCAGATTGTACCACTTGATTTTCTCAGAGACCCTTGTTTGTTTGCTTTTCTTCGGTGTTTTCATAAAAATTTCTGTTAGCAGGAGACGGTATTGCCGAGCGATTGCCTCTCCCAGGATCACTTTGCAATCTTTTACGCGGGGCTTCATGAAACTGTCTACCAAATGGTAGTCAATCTGAGTTTCATCTCCACCACTGCTGTAAGTGATCAGGTGTCGGCTTTGTTTGATGAACATGGTATTTAACACGATAAGACCGTGTGATTTGCACATGCTTAGGATGTCTTCACCAGGAAGGTTCCTGGTGCCATATCCTAGTCCTCCATGGCAGTCTTCATAGTCTTCGTTTGATTTCCCGACATGTCCATTCAAATCTCCTCCAACAAATAGAAATTCTTCCTTTGTTCTTAAGGAGATTGTGGAAATCTAGCCAAAATGCATCTTTATCTCTCTGATTGTACCCATCGTGGGGAGCATATGCACTGACAATATTCCACACCGATTCCGTTCTTAGACTTTTCCGTTCCGTAGTAGAACATCTTGTAATCTTTTGTCCTAACGTCCAAGAAACGCGCCCGATTCCCGGTGTTTTTCCATTTCGTCTCTTGGATACACAAGATGTCCACCCGCCTTCTATTCATCATCTCTTCCAGCTCGTAACTTCGACCGGTCATGCTTCCAACGTTCCAACTCGCGACCCTCAAATTGCGTCCAAACTGTTTCATTATTTTGCTAGCCCCCGGAATCCGTATAGCTCTGACCCGAACATTTCTGCTCGGTCCAGGATCAGTACCATGCACAGCAGTGGTAGTGCCTGGCGGGGTAGTGCCTTTCCTTTTTGCAAGTATTACCATAATGATACAGTTTTGCAATACAATTTTTTTTGCACCATATTGCGATGGTGTTTGTTGTTTGACACGTGCATGCTCCTGTTTTAGTATTGTTTGATCTTTCTTTTATGACACCGGTGATCTCCAGTCGTGTCAACCCACGGACTCGCATGCACACTTGTGGGAGGGTTTTTCAGGTAGTATATCTGTCGCTAGGCTCACTTGGGTGTTATATTGCCTAGATCTGATTTGTCCCCTTAGTCGCCTTTTACGACAAGCGCTGGTTGTTGGGGGGGCGCTGCAGTGATATTCTTAACCCGTCCCTGCACGGCGACTCTATGGTCTTGAATCATAAAATATAAGTAAAAAAAAATTGATTAATCGCCTAGTTTGGGAGATATCAAGGTTTTAAAATTAACATTTTTCTTATGGAAATTCTTTTAGGTGTTGCCAACAGTGGGTAAGTGGCGCGTTTCGCGAGATTCATTTATATAAACCCCGCTTTACGAAGGGGTTTAGCAGCTCACGCGACTTCGTCGCTCTGCTAAGGCTATGTCAGCAATTGTCAGGTAGGCGCCTGGGGCTAAGCCGAAGTATGTTATACACCCTTTTTTTTAAACAGAGATCTATTAGAAAATATAGTCAAAAGGTGGCAACACTGAACCTAGTTTTTTTTATATACATATGTACTTTATACCCGAAATGCAACGCCGAAGGGTAGGTAGTTTCTATTGAAATATAAGTTGTCAAAATCGATGCGATTAATCAATTTTTTTTTTTTTATATTTTGTGTTTATTTCGTCGAAATCTACAAAATGGCGTTCTCAAACCTTGGCGCCGCGGAAACCGTAGAATCCCCAACTCCTCGAAATATTAGCGCCACCCATATCCGATCTCGTGGTTGTCTGTCGAATGCCTTTTCAAAGTCAACCAATAGATACAATATGCAAATCCTTTAAGGAATCACGATGTTTTTCGATTATGATCCTTATAATGTGGATTGCATCTGTTGTTAATTTACCAGTGACAGATTCGTACTGATCATCAGATAGCCGTATTATTTTTCGCAGTAGGCCACCTAATACCTGCTCAACGATCTTCATGGTGTGTGACATCAGCTTGATCGAACGGTAGTTATCACAGTTTCGCGTATCACCCTTCCCTTTGTATACAGGGAGGAGGTAACTTTCCCTCCATTGATTCGGCATTGGATCACCTCTCACGAATTTGGAGATAAGAATTCTGAGCCATCTGAACCCGATGTCTTCCATCTTTTTGCAGAACTCAGAGGGAATCTCCGATGGCTGTTCATTGAAAATTCCTCACAATACTGCCGCCACCTCTGTAGAATTTTATCGTCATCCACAAGGAGCTGGCCAAGAGCATTGTTGATGAAATTCGGCGAACGAATCTCCTGAGCATTCCCCCTTCTTTGGGCGACTATTTTGAAGATGGTTGTGCTCTTATCCATATTGTGTCGTCGCAGCTCCTGGATAACCTGGTTTGCATCAGCAACCGCGGAAGATATTTTCTCCAGCTCCCGATAATATAGGACCTCCATACTCTCTGCTTGAAGCTTGGCGCACTTCTTCTTCGCTTTTTTCTTATAACATGTATTGGTGGGATATTTCAGAGTTTTAGAAAGATGCTTAAATAGCCAATTTTTATTTTAAAAACAAACTAGTACATTTAGCTTAATTTCCTCCATAATATTAACCCATTTAAGTCTTTCTAACAATAGATTTCAAATGAGTTCATTTGGAACACTTTAGTGTTATACCTGAAATTGGCATACATATCAGAGAATTGCATGAATCCACTCATTTGCAGATGTGAATCATTCGCTGAAACACGAGCCGTTCACAGTCTCACGCACAAAGAAAACAAGCAAATATGAATCGACACTTATGAATATTTGAATGCGTTGTAGGCTCGCACTCAAACTATATATTCAAGCTATTCAAGCTACCCCGGATTAGGGGAAAACGACGACGGCGTTCCCTCTTCTCCAAAAAGCCACAAAAATTTGCCTACTCACGTCTTCAATGTCGCGGTTGGAAACCGCCCTACTGTACCGGAGACGCTCTACACTACTCTGTCCGACGTCTCGGTCGTAGTTGAGTCGCCTATCCGCAGCTGTTCTGGCGACGTGGAAGATTAGCGGTACCGCTAACTTATCCTGTCAAGAATAAGTTGATCATCTTGATCAAGAAGTCATCCACTCTGATCAGATTCGCCCTGTTGTGCAGGACCTCATTTCGATAGAATTTTATGTACTCAGACTCAGGTGTTCTGTACAAACGAAGGCAAGACCTCTCAAACACCCACATCTTTTTCAACAAGCTTGGCCCCACGTTGAACCACACGGGACATCCATATGCGAGCTGTTATGTACGAGGCAGAATAACAAGTTGACACGTCCGTGGTTAGTGTAACAATGCGCTTTATTGTACTGACCGTTCTGTTTAAGACTACATATGTATATGAATGTATATAGTGAGTGCAGTATATAGTGAGGCAGGGGTGCACAACATATAACACGAGCATAGGCCGAATGGGGGCCATGTAGCAGATTACCTTCACCCTCGCATCGAGTTGGCTGCTATAAAACGGTCTCTTTGTAAGGGAGAAAGCAACTTTAGCTCTGACCACAGAAGCATCTATATGTTTGTTAAAATATAGATATTCATCAAGCCATACCCCAAGGTACCTGACTACACTTCAACTCGCAAGTGGCTGCCCGTCCTGTCCCACGATAGATAACTTTCGCCTATTCTTTCTGGTGTCCCAAGAAGCCCCAAACAACGGCGTTCTGAACAGAATGGTCTTTGACTTCTGAAAGTCGATTTTTAGCTTCCAGTCGTCGCAGTCTCTCGAGATCTTGATATCGAAGTCATGTTGCAAAAGTATTGTAATAACCTCGATCTCAGGTCTTGGCCTGCATGTGACCAAGTCGTCTGCGTTCGCTATGGTATGGTGAAATCGCTCGTGTAAATTTTGAAAAGGATCAGCGATTAAATCGCACCCTGTTGCAGACCACTTTTTATTTCAAAGTTCCAACGGACATCACATTGCTATTCTTCACAACGGACCTCGTACTGGTGAGCATGTCATAAAGAATGTACATCAGTGGATTGGTTATGCTTAACCTAGTCAGCTTGCAGAGGGGTCCCTTTTCAAGTCAACCAGACAGGCACCGCATGAGGTTCCAAGTTCAGAAAACACCAAAAAGTTTTTTCACGGTCCCACCTCTCGCGAGCGTCTGACAAACATCCGAGAGTATTGTTGTCACGAAAAAGCTTCTCAAATCGCAGTTCGGATACGGCACTAAACTGTAGGTCCCTTCCATTCGTGTGGAAAATATAACGCACACAACATGAGTGGTTGCGAGAAGCTAAGCCCTGGCATTTTAAAGAGCTGTTGCGCCAAATATTTATTTTATTTATTTAGACAGGCACCCCCGCATTGCTTAATGCTTTTGTTCCATCGGATATCCGATACCAGTTTAGACGCGGCATGTATGGTATCACCTCGCCTTAAAACCAAATTGGTTATTCGGAATTATGTTATGTGCATGTCCTCAGACCAATTAGTCAGGACTCTAAAGATCACTTTTTTGAATTCCTTGCTGATGTACGGAAGGAGACTTATCGACCGGAAATTTCCCGGATTGGAGATGTCTTCATTTTTATTTTATTTTGAATAGGATGCAGTAACGCCGTTTTCCAATGCGTTGGATAACGGGCATTATTCATTGCATTATTAAACAGGGTGGTGTAAATGTCCACCGTTTCTGGAGGAAGATGCTGAAGTACAATGTTTGGTATGCCAACGATCCCCGCAGATTTCTTTCTTCTCAGTGAGTCGAAGATCGTTTGGAAATCTGCCTTCGAAATGAAGAGGGATGTACATTTGATTGACGACGGCATTATTTGCCATATGGTATATCTTCCATTGAACAAGGTAAATCCAATGTTTTGAGAAGGCCAGTGCTCCATATCATTTCGAAGGTAGATGTAGTACACAAGGACGCGATTTTCCAGGTCGTGTTCGGGCAAAAGGTATCATTTACCTTACCTATATACACTTCCTGAAAAGTCGCTCCTATAGCCTCTACCTTCTCCTGTGGATCTTAGATCACAAAGGAGTTGTTATCTTCCACTGCGTTACCTGGATCTATGCCTGCTGTCACAAGTATTTGTTGATTGTTCGTTGTTCAGGGGATCTTAAGACGTGGAAGGTCGTTCTTATTATTCCTCGGAAATATTTTGTTTATTTGCGGGAACATACTCGGGTTGTTGGATTTTACAGCCCGAATTTTCCTGTCCCAGTGCAAATTTACAGAAAGGATGTAATTTTCTTTAATTTATTTCGAGAGGTTTCTAATCAACGACTTCAGCGTCTTAACATCGTCCAAGTTATGTCGGTCAGTAAATTGTCTGTACAAGGTTTTAATCTCAACAGCAGTCTACTTTTATGTACATGCAGTGTGCCAATTGTTGCATTCCGATACATGTCCACGTTGTCAGTGTATTAATACTGAGGTGTCGTGCTGTTCATCGTTCGCATTATTGTCTCGCCCATTTGGAATCTATCAATCTCCTCATTTTTTTTTCCGAAGGTAGGTGAAAAATCTTCCATAGACACTATGAGAATAGCAAGCGCGTGCTCATACGAGTAGTAGTGTCAGATTCTTACTGACTAAGAAAACACCACCCTTCGATATAAATTTTTTAGATATCGCAACTAAGTATTAACTTATCAAGCAATTTTTCTATCATGAAATAAAAACGCTTGGCAGGTTTCTTTCCACTGAAAGATCCTGCATATTCCGCAATCTAGGCGCGGTTAATCATTATCTCGCCAAGTCGAAAGGTTTCGTCCTTTGTAGTCGGCGCAATAAATTGCTCTCATCCAAAATTTGTAGGACTGTATTGTTGATATGTCCGATTAGTCGGTTTCTATGCTTTCTCGCGAAGCTTCTAGTTTCAGCTTCGATTGTCGGAATTCCGAGATCCCTGTGGATATCGTCGTTCTACTATACCACGGTGCTTGGACAATTTCTCTTAGCACTTTATTTTGAAAAAGTTTGTAAAATATTTGCATTTGTTTTCTTGGTACAACCCTAAAGTTGTATACCGTAGATCCACATCGGCTTTAGCACTTGCTTGTATAAAAGCAGTTTGTTCTCAGTACTGACATGGGAATGTTTTCCAAGTAACCAGTACATTTCTCTATATTTGATTTCGATTTCCTTACGTTTCATTTTCACGTGCGAATTCCATTTCAGCCTTGCGTCGAGTGTCATTCCAAGGTATTTGGCCTCGTTTGCAAGGGGTATTCGGGCCGAGTTTAGGAAAATTGGCAAGTTGTTAGTTTTCTTGTAAGTGAAATTCACGTGAACAGATTTAAATTCGTTGAGGGCGATCCGCCAGTCCCTCGTCCATTCATTTACATTATTCAGTGCGTTTTGCAGTTTTGCAGTCGTTTCTTCGATTGTTTTACCTACTGCAAGGATAGCGGTGTCATCGGCAAACGTAGCAAGGATAGTGCCATCTTCGTTCGGTATATCCCGTATATAGCAAATAGAGAAGCGGCCCAAGAACGCTTCCTTGCGGTACGCCGGCCGAAATTTCTTTGAGCTCGGAGTATTCGACTCCATGTCTAACACGAAAGATCCTATTCCCGAGATATGATTCTAGAATATCGAATAAGCATACAGGGAGAACTTGTCATAGTTTGAATTTCAAGCCATCATTCCACACCTTATCAAAGGCTTGCGAGACGTCAAGAAATACGCTTGAGCAAATCTTTTTTTCTTCAAATGCTTTCTCGATTACGTCAGTAATTCTATGCACCTGGTCAATCGTCGAATGCTTACTTCTGAACCCAAACTGGTGGTCAGGGATAAGATTATTTTCTTCTATAACCAGTCGGAGAAGCCTTAGTAATATCCTCTCGAAAATGTTCGGTATGATTGGAAGAAGCGAAATTGGTCTATACGATTTTACCTCATTTGGCGGTTTTCCTGGTTTTAAAACCATTATGACTTCCGCAACTTTCCATTGGCTTGGCACGTGTTTTAATCTGAGCGCCGCATTTACAATATGGAGACGCTTAGTCAATGCTTTTCTAGGTAAAACTTTGAGAATTTCTCCGGTAATCAAATCATAACCTGGAATATTCTTAGGTTTTAGATTCCCGATCTCATATTTGAGTTCCCTTAGCGTTGCCCTTGTGAGCGTCAAGTCGTCAGATGGTAAATCCAACCTATTGCGGTTGTCGTTAACCACTTGACCATCGTACGGCTTAAAGGTTTCTTCCAGGTGGGCCGCAAAGACGGCCGCTTTTTCTTTATCTTCTCTCGCCCATCTCCTCATTTGACAGATTCCTATTGGATGATGGGTCGAGCAAGTTCGAGGAGAGGGCTCTCGTCAGCTGTCTGTAATTGTAGGCGTGCGTTTGGATAAACTGCTTCAACTGCGCAATTTCGTTGGGAATCGTTATTTCGGCACTGACTCCGCAATGGTCACTGTCATATATAAAAGTGTGTAAGCAATGGTGCCTGAGAAGCAACCTTCGGCTAAAACTGCATCGTGTTCCCTGGCCTGACGGCATTTGGTCGTAGGTCACTTGGGGAGTGACGGAATCGTGTTTGAAACAGAAAAAATGTGGAACGCTTCGCGATTTTGCGTGTCATCCTTGCGCGAGGGTCATGCTTATCTTCTTTCTATCGTTCCAATTTTAGCATATGTTCTGCCGATGCAAGAAGCACATTCTCTGGTGTCAGGTATTAAGGGGTTAAGTCAAAAAATGGCAAATGGGTTTAAGTCAGTTTATTTTCTTTTCCGATTGGTATTACTAACTTAAGTCTAGCGCAACTGCTTCCTATAGTAATTAACTGATCCACAGGCAATAAGTCAGTAAATTGCTCATATCTCATTTTCTGGTAACTGCAATTTCTGACTTAACCCCTTTTTACCTAACGTCAAAGCATTCTCTTCTACCAGCATAGAGTTATATACGGGAACCCAGCACAGTTTGACTGTGTGGTGACTAATGGCTTCTACAAGTAGTGCAATGCAACATTTCTTAACCACCGTTGACTGTCCAACTAGATCACTTTTTTGCTATAAAGAAAGTTGCTTTCTTGTTTAAACATTGGCACTCTCTCTATCGCGAGGACTTTGCCTGGAAGACATTACATGCCTTCGATAGTCTGAAGGATTTCCGTTTATGTAGTGCTTCTGAGTAGAAACCTGCTCCTGAAAAACGTGTTTAAATGACCTGCAATCACACTTTTCGACTGCCCGTCTTCCCCGTTGGGCAATAGAATCGGTACGTTGATGTTGAAATCATAATAGGGCTGATGTGGTCAGAATTGTATCTCCTCCCTAATTCCTGGATCGTCCCAAGCAACACTAAATATCTAACGGGTGGGCCATCTAGTGATTTCTTTTTAAATCACAGGTTATTTTGACACTGACAGCTGTTTCCCGCTCGAAATCCTGACAGAAAGTCAGTATCATACCTCCGCGGAACGAAATGAGTCGTTTTATGCTTTACTATTGAAAACTTTTTTCCAAAGTGAGTGCTGTGTAGCCCAAACAGTGCGTTTTCTGAAAAGAAGTTTTGGCCGAAATGAAGCACCCACCGCGCCTGCTGTACGCAAGTTTGTGCGAAAAGTTCGTGAGACTGATATGCTAGTGGACAACACTCATGGTCCCCGTCGTCGTACGGTGCGCACAGACGAGAATGTGGATGCTGCAGCCGACAGTGTGAGACTCAATTCACGAACATCAACTCGTTATCGATCTCAACATTTCACGCACTAGCCCAAGGAGAATTCTGCACAAAGATCTGGGATTATTCGCTTACAAGGTCCAATTGATTCAGCAATTGAAAGCGCACGACCATCCGCTTCGTTATCGCTTCGCAGTTTGGGCCTTAAAGCAGCTTGAATTGGACAACGATTTTGGGCGAAAAATCATCTTTTCTGACGAGGCACATTTTCATCTCGGGGGCTACATTAACAAACAAAATTGCCGCATCTGGGGCTGGAAAAACCCGCACGTTATTGTCGAGAAGTCAATTGCATCCACAGAGAGTGACAGTTTGGTGCGGATTGTGGAGTGGTGGCATCATTGGACCATTTTTCTTCGAAAATGAGGCTGGGAACAACGTTTCGGTCAACGGTGGGCTTTACAGAGCCATGTTAACGACTTTTTTTTTTTTTACTGAAATTGAAGACATGGATTTGGACGACCTCTGGTTCATGCAGGATGGCGCGCCATGCCACACAGCCCATGCCACAATCGGTCTTTTGCGCACCAAATTCCCAAATCGTGTTATCAGCCGTCTTGGCGATGTCAATTGGCCGCCTCGGAGCTGCGATTTGACCCCTTTGGACTTTTTTTTGTGGGGAACCGTGAAGAACCGATGTTATGTCAACAATCCGGAAACGATTCAAGCACTTAAGGCCAATATCATCCAAGCAATCCGTGAGCTACAGCCCGAAACCATCAACAAGGTCTTGGAAAATTGGAGTGATAGAATGCGCTACTGCGAGGCCAGCCGAGGCAGCCACTTGAACGATGTTGTATTCCATAATTAATGGGAATATTTGTTCTTACTAATAAAGCCATAATACATGGAAACAATTTCATTTTGTTCATTTTATTGCATTTTTAAAAAGAAACTTGTAGTTGGCCCACCCTGTATATGGTATGTTGCCTGCTTTCAGAGAGCTAACCTGAGAATCCATTTGCCTCTTTGCTAAGAATTTTGTGTATGATTTGGTTAGGTGCTTTGACCGATTACTCAACCATAACAAATTTAAAAAATATTCCGCAGCGAATGAGGTGATTGTTTATTATTTGATAAAGTCTGAAACAACAAATAGCTATCTTATCTTACCAAATTTGATGAAGCTAATTTTCTTTTTGCCAGAGAGGCCTGTATATTATGTAAGATCAGTCTGCCTTTGACTGATCTATAAATATTTGTGCGCTGTAATGTTTACAACAAGATATCTTAATTCAAAACATTACTGACCTATGATCGTGTATAAGCGATAGCGAGCTTCAAGGATTTCTTCATTCAAGACAGAAGTTGTAAACAAAATCTCAACTTTGAGTTGACGAATGGTGCAAGTTGTGTAATCATGTAATATAGATTACAATTGATTGGGGTTTACTGAGAATTACGCAGTGGTTATAGAAATAACCATTTCTCTGGTTTGCGGAAGAAAGAGCTACACCGCCATGTGCATAGTTGAAGATATGGCACACAAAAGTTATTTACTCGTAGTTAGATGAAACCCTCAACCATATAAGATATGAGCTTGTTGGTACAATAAGTTGACTAGACAATACTCACTATGTCACCTTGATGTAGAACTCAATTTAGTTCCATGAAAACAATTTGTCGCATAAGAAACAATTTAATATTGTAAGTTAAAACTCAGCTAAGGAAAGCCTGGAATTGGTAGAGATAATAGAGATTTCATGGATGTAAGGCATTCGAGTTCACCACACAAGCTACATTTACTGTGATGCACCATCAGTAAGATTACTAAGCCAGGAGATTAGAGGAAAGAAGTTTCTTGATTGAAAACTATCCGAAGATGTAATCGAGAAAGCTGTGTGTAAGTGTAAAGTGCAAGGGATGTATTAACTGATATACCTATACATATGTACAATTGTTATTTTCATTACTGTTAAGTACTAGAGTAAGGTAGTTGACATTCTGGCTTATGTAAAGCTAATGTAAGAAAGCAATCAATTGTACTATTACTTGTTCTTTCGTTTTTATTAATAAAGTAAGCATTCCATTATCATCAGCCTACGGAGTCGTTTCGATACATTACATTGGCGACGAGGAGAAAAAAAAAAAAAGCAGGCGTCGATTTTGTTTTTAGTAAAAAGAAATAGAAAAATTATTAATTACGATAATAAAAATTGAAATGACGAACGAATCTAAAACTATATCAATGGCTTACGCAAATTCGCACATGCCAGAATTCGATCCAGAGAGGGATAATTGGTCTTTATGGAAAGAAAGACTTGAAATTCATTTTGAGGAGCTGGATTGTTTGGAAGAAAGGCAAAAAAAGGCAACCCTATTAAAAGCCATAGGAGCCGACGCGTATGCCGTTGTACGTAGTTTATGTGATCCGATTATTCCAGCAAAAAAAAAATACGATGAGCTGTGTGAACTGCTGGACAATCATTACATGCCGACCGTCATTGTATTTCGGGAGCGCAAAATATTTTTTGCAGCTGAGAAAACCGAAAATGAGTCCGTCGCGTCATGGTTTGCACGCATAAAAAATTTGGCGTTAAACTGCAAATTTGGAGTTTCTTTAGAACAATTTGTTTTAAACAAATTCATCAGCGGCACGTCGGGATCCATTCTCGAGAGACTGTGTGAAGAAGATGAAAATCTAACGTTAGCGGAGGCATATAAGAAAGCATCGATAGTGGAGTCAAAGATGTTAGCAAAAAGCCTAAGTTGTGGTGCAGCATCAGGAGATGTTATGTTCATCAAGGGACAAGGAAGAAAACAAGGCGACAACAATAAAATCGACGAGAAAGCTAAGAAACCTTGTGCACATTGTGGGTGGAAGAATCACCAATCGAATTCCTGCAGGTTTAAGAAGTTCAAATGCCACAAGTGTAACAAAGTGGGTCATCTAGCTTCGATATGCGAGGAGAAGGATAAGGCAGTAAATTTTATTGAAAATTCAATTAAACCTTTTGCAAATGAATTAAAGGAAAATTCAACTATTGACTTTTCTATTTTTACTATAGGGTCAGCTGAAACGGAGATGGCAACTTACATGGTAGATTCTGCTATGGATAACGTTTCACGCGTTTATGTGCTGCCAGTTTGGATTAATGGCGTAAAACTTGACGTAACATGTGATACCAGCGCTCCACTTTCATTAATGTCTATTGGCTTCTTCGATAAATTTTATCAAAGATCAGAGCTGAATCGATGCGGAAGTGCATTTACTGGTTACGGAGGTAATTCGATCGATGTAATGGGTGAGTTTGACACAACAATTAGTTATAAAGGCCAAGAAAAAACAATTACATTCATCGTTACGAATACAAGTAGTCCTCCGTTGTTGGATAGAAACTTTTTGAGGCAGTTTAATTTCAAATTAATTCAAATGCGCCAACAAATCAATGCCATTAATGATTCTTTGACCACAAAGGTTGATCAGTTAAAAAAGGAATTTAGCGAAGTTTTTGATGGAAATTTGGGTAGTTACAAATTGGGAACCGTTAAATTAGAATGCATTTCTGATGCAAAAAAAGTTTTTTGTAAGCCCAGGCCCATTCCGTTAGCATGGAAAAAAACTATTGAAGATCAATTAAAAAAGCTTGTTGAACAGGATGTGCTTGAACCCATTGATAATTCGGATTGGGGTACACCACTAGTACCGATAGTTAAGCCAAATGGTGAAATTAGGATCTGCGGGGATTATAAGACGACGATTAATAAATATTTGATTGATTTTAAGTATCCGTTACCCCGTATAGAGGAAATTTTCGCTTCATTGCAAGGAGGTCAGTTATTCACCAAATTAGATTTATCCAACGCATATAATCAACTCGTATTAGATGAAGATTCTCAAAAATTGTGTGCATGGAGTACGCACGTAGGTGTGTTTAAAATGAAAAGATTACCTTTCGGCATCAAACCAGCGGCAGCGATTTTTCAAAAAACTATCGAGTTATTATTAAAAAATATCCCTAACGTTACAAATTATGTGGACGATATTGTCGTCACTGGTAAAAGTTTAGGTGAACATGTAGAAAATGTAAAACTGGTTCTAAATAAACTAGAGACCGCTGGGTTGAAACTGAACATCGATAAATGTGCATTTTTCCAAGAAACAATTTCATACCTAGGATTTAATATTGACAAAAACGGCTTGAGTAAAAACACGAATCGAATTGAATCGGTTGTAAATGCACCGGTTCCGAGTAACATTACGGAATTACGAGCTTTTATTGGCATGGTGAATTATTATTCACGTTTCATATCAAATTATGCTCATAAGATGGCACCATTATACGAATTGTTGAGAAAGGATACTGATTTTCGTTGGAATACTTCTTGTCAAAGGGCATACGAATTGATGAAAACAGATGTAACTTCCGATCAAGTTTTGATTCATTTTAATCCTAAGTTGCCTCTAGTTTTGACAACAGACGCTAGTCAAAATGCTGTGGCAGGAGTTCTATCGCAGGTGATGACAAAAGATTCGACTAAACCAATAGCATTTGTGTCTCGTGCTCTTAGCAAGTCGGAACAAAATTATAGTACTATAGAGAAAGAAGCTTTAGCAATTATATTCAGCGTTACTAAATTACGGCAATATTTACTTGGCGTTCATTTTGAATTACATACCGACCACAAACCGCTTTTGGCAATATTTGGTGAAAATAAAGGGTTACCTGTGATGGCAGCAGCACGGATGCAACGCTGGGCCTTTATTTTGTCGGGTTTCGTATATAGTATCAAACACGTAAAAGGTATGAATAATTTAGCCGATAGTTTATCGCGTATGCCGCAAAAAGAAAATAATGACTCGTTTGTGGAAAGTAATTATATTAATTACGTAGGTTTCGATAATCAGTTGCAATTAAACTTCAAAAATATTGCGATTGAAACGCGAAGAGATCCAATTTTATCTAAATTGATTGACTCAATCAATTCAGGTACAATTGACAAATTGAAAGGATCTCATGTTGAGACGTTTAAAAATAAACAGAACGAACTGTCAGTAGAATCCGGATGTATATTGTGGGGATATAGAACCATAGTTCCTAGCAAGTTGCGTGATAGGGTATTGACCGAATTGCATAAATCACATTTAGGTATAGTTAAAACCAAAACATTAGCTAGATCGTACATTTGGTGGCCTAAGCTAGATAGTGATATTGAGAAAATGGTAAAAAACTGTCATGCATGCCAATTAACTCAAGCTAATCCCGAAAAAATCGTTTTATTTCCTTGGGTACCAACTGATGCCCCTTGGAAACGAATACATCTTGATTGTGCCGGCCCTGTTAAGGGTTTTCAACTGTTAATAGTCATCGATTCCTATTCTAAATGGGTTGAAGTTTACAAAACGAAAAATGCAAATTCCCAATTTGTGGTGAATAAGTTGCGAGAAATTTTCTGTCGATTTGGTTTGGTGGACGTTGTCGTTACTGATAACGGCCCACAGTTCACTTCGGAACAATTTAAAAGTTTTTTGGTTAGTCATATGGTTAAAAATGTTCTGACGGCACCTGGACATCCCGCATCCAACGGGCAGGCCGAAAACTTTGTAAAAACGTTAAAAAAGTCAGTTTATGCTAGTTTAAAAGATAACTATTCGGATGATTTGGATAGCATTATTAACCAATTATTATTCGATTATCGTAGTACGAAACATGGTACAATTAACGAAACACCCGCGAAATTGTTGATTGGTCGCGAATTAAAAACGCGATTTAGTTTGTTAAAACCGCCGATTACCAAAGATACAATACAAAGTAATCAATTATGTGGTGCAAAGAATCATAAAGGCAAACGAAATGTTGAGTTTAAAATAAATCAAAAGGTTTATATCCGCGACTACACTGATCCTAACAATGCTAGTTGGACAAAAGCAAAAATCGAAAAGAAACTTGGCCCGCGTAATTATAGTTGTGTCATTGCTCATAATAATAGATCTATCAAACGACATATCAACCAAATGCGTGGCCAATGGGATGAACCAAATCCATCGGATGATAGCGATAGTCGCGATCGAGATGGGAGTGGACAATTAGTTACTCAAGAGGAACGTGTTGATCTCCCGGAGAATACAGTGATTGAAAATGATGCTAATTTATCAAATATTCCGGCTGATAATGAAAATGAGCCCTCATTTAGTACAGCCGATGATAAGTTGCCATCCCCGAAACGGCCTCGACCTCGTAAACCAATTAATTATGCTAAATAATTGCATTGTAAATGTTGCAATAGTTCCCTTATGGAAACTAAAAAAAAAAAAAAGAAAAAAAAAAAAAACATTTTGGTATTGAATTGAAGTTTATTTAATAAATTATATGGATTTTTTTTTTAAAACTAATGAAGGGAGATGTTAAGTACTAGAGTAAGGTAGTTGACATTCTGGCTTATGTAAAGCTAATGTAAGAAAGCAATCAATTGTACTATTACTTGTTCTTTCGTTTTTATTAATAAAGTAAGCATTCCATTATCATCAGCCTACGGAGTCGTTTCGATACATTACAATTACCTTCTGTCTGAATGCCTGAACTTTTAACGCTAAGACAGGGTCCTGTGATGCCTACAGATGTCTACTCATTTTAGCCTTGAATAGCAAATATGTACCTATACATGGGTATAGTTATGAGTCCGTTACGGAAATATATTGTTACCAGCCGGACGTAGATGTTACGGGCTGTAGCGGTATACCATATAATTATATACAAAGTATTTACTAAATGAGCATCAAGAGGAGTGCCTTTGGTACTTATGTAAGTGTTAATATAGAAAGTGATGCATTACACAAGAGGCAAAAAGTCACAGTTGGCGGCTGTAATAATAAAAAAAGAAAAAAGAATAAGACCATTGGAAAGATCCGACGAAAACAGACCTTAAAGAGCTCTTGATACTTTGCTGCTTCAAACAAAGTTTATATTCTTCAGCAGACTCATACGATGTATGTATGATGTGCAACTACCAACCCCATTTAAGAGGTCCAAATTATGGTCTTAAAAGTTCGGATGTCGACCTAGATTGGACACTAGAAATTACTGCAGGTTTGCACGCTAGCTCCCTTGATTCGAAATGCTAACGGAATCATTAGTGCACAAATATTTTAAATGGAGGTTATTGGGAATTCCACTAAAGGTTAGCTTAACCTATACTTAGACTTCTCCAAAGCGGAACTGAGTTTGTTTTTGTCAGACATGAAAACACTTCACTGAAACACTAAGACGCAATTGGTCCATTGTACTGCCAGGAAGCAAAAATTCTGGTTTTCCCATTTAAATGAAATTTTCCTGCCTTAGAAGAAGAATACAGATCAGCACTTACCACTACCGTGGCTGGTCAAACGGTAGTGCATGCGATCATATGAAAACACAAGCGTTTTCACTCAGCTGAGGCTTACCAACTCCTACTCTCAACCTCCACGCGGTGACAGCCGGGTGCCTAGTACCTTAATCCAAGAAATGGGTAACCAACCCCGTTTGGAGGATTCTTGGCGGCAGCAGATGAGAGATCGGGGGAAGAGTGTTTCTCTCACTAGAGCACTTCTTCCTGTTCCAGGCGGCAGCGGACGAATTCCCTAGACGGAGTCAACGGTGGCGTCTATAGTTTCAGTTAGGTTGAACTTAGTGAATACCTTGCGCGAGCTGCTTCGACGTATTCGGATCACAGGTCGGTAAGGAATTTCCAATGTTGGTCAGGACATTGGAATAGAGATGGCGGCGGAGGAGCCCTTAATGGGCCAACGGCAGCGCTCATACTCCCGTAGTGGACTACTGGCACCGGTGTACCCGGCCCCTTGTCCTAGGGGAATAATTAAGGAACTGGCCCTCCAGGTTGGGGGTTGTGTCGTCGGGTAACTTCCCTACCACGTAAAAAATCTATGGTTCGGAAACAACCAAAAGCCTCGGATAAGGACGACCCAATTGATGACGACCCTAGCAAACGAAATAAGGACAACGACCTTCGGATCTGTACGTGGAATGTTCTGTCCCTTTACAGACCACCTGCAGTCGAATAACTAGCAGAGGCCCTAGACTCCTATAAAGCAGATATTACCGCCATCCAGGAAGTGCGATGGGATCGGCCGGGCAAAAAGAGGATGAAAAACTGTGACATCTACTACGGTGATTGCTACAAAGGCAACAGGCAACGCTTATTCGGATGCGGATTTGTCATACGCGGCAGACTTAGGCAAGAAGTCTTAAGCTTCCGACACATGAGCGAGCGTATTATGACGATCCGGATCAAGGCTAAATTCGCTAACATAAGCCTAATATGTGTTCATGCCCCCACAGAAGAAAAGGACCCTGCCACCAAAGAGTGTTTCTACGAGCTCCTCGACAAAACATACGAGCAATGTCCTAAATACGACGTTAAAATCGTATTGGGCGATTTTAACGCCAAAATAGGAAAGGAGGACGTCTTTGGTAGGGCAGTCGGTAAGCATAGCCTACACGACACCACGTCTGATAACGGACTAAGGCTAATTGATTTCGCTGTGGAGCGAAATGTCACCATAGCAAGCACATGGTTTCCTCATCTCGATATTTATAAGCAGACATGGCGGTCCAATGATCATGTAACGATCAACCAAATTGATCATATTGCGATCGACGCAAGGCATGCCTCCAGTATTCTGGATGTCCGGACCTTCCGAGCGGCCAACATAGACTCGGATCATTACCTTGTTGTAGCCAAGGTACGAATGCGGATATCCTAATCTGAGTAACAAAGAAGAATTACTGTGAGAAAATTTAACGTCGAAAAGCTACAATCGCAAGAGACCGCCAGACTCTTCGCTGAACGCGTATCCCGAAATCTCTCAATCACCCCTTTGCCGCCAGCATCAAGTACCGAAGACCAGTGGCAACGCTGCCAACATGCCATCAGAAACGCCGCGACTGATGTGCTGGGTCTCGCTCGCCCACCACCGCGAAACCCCTGGTTTGACGAAGAATGCAGGCGAGTGCAAGGGAAGACGAGAGCTGCTCGTGAGCTCTACGAGCAAAAGAGACGGGAAGAACATCGGCTTCTCCAAAAGATGAAGAAAGAGCATGAGAGGCGCGCGTTTGAGAATATCGAGAGCTTATACTCCAGGAACAATGTACGGAAGTTTTACCAAAAGGTAAAAAGAACGTGTCAGAGAAGCAATACCCGTACAGAAACCTGTAGAGATGAAAATGGAAACCTCGTAGTAGAATCACAGTCGGTGCTGAGAATATGGAAAAACTACTTCTGCAGACTGTATAACGGCGACGAAGACCAGCATCCCGCTGTCAGGCAGAATGAACCATTCAACATAGACGATGATAGTCCAAATTTCCGTCCACCTGACCAAAACGAAGTGAGGATAGCAATATCCAAGCTAAAATCGAACAAGGCTGCCCGACTTGACGGCTTACCAGCCGAACTTTTCAAGGCAGCTGGGGATGAATTGGTAGAGTGCATACA
The DNA here is from genome assembly GCA_945910035.1 of Brachypalpus laphriformis. Lineage (NCBI taxonomy): Eukaryota > Metazoa > Arthropoda > Insecta > Diptera > Syrphidae > Brachypalpus > Brachypalpus laphriformis. The sequence goes on from OX246754.1 coordinate 290,587,782, forward strand.
CCAACTCATTTCTAAGATTTGGTCAGACGAGTGTATGCCTGATGAATGGAATCTCAGCATCGTTTGCCCGATCCACAAGAAAGGAGACCCCCTCAACTGCGCCAATTATAGAGGCATCAGTCTCCTCAACATCGCATACAAGATCTTTTCTGCGATATTGTGTGAACGCCTAAAACCTTTTATCAACAGCCTGATTGGACCCTATCAGTGCGGTTTCAGGCCAGGAAAGTCCACCATCGATCAAATCTTCACACTTCGGCAGATCCTGGAGAAAACCCAAGAATTCCAAATCGATACTCACCACCTCCTTATCGATTTCAAGGCCGCATATGACAGCATCTATAGAGAAGAGCTTTATAGAGCCATGTCTAGTTTTGACATGCCTGCCAAACTTGTCCGTCTGTGCAGGCTGACGATGGAGAACGCTCGCTGCTCCATCAAGGTCGGTAATGACCTCACCGAGACCTTTGATGTCATGTGACTTCTTCAATATTGTACTTGAACGGATTGTGCGGAACTCACAAGCCAACACCGGAGGCACAATCTATTACAAGTCTCTACAACTACTTGCATACGCCGACGATATAGACATTATCGGAAGAACTCAGCGGGCTATCACCGGTGCGTTTGCAAGCACTGAGGCGGAAGCGGCCAAAATGGGTTTAGCGATAAACGAGGGCAAAACCAAGTATATGCTGTCAACAAGAAGGGAAAACCAACACCGACGAATTGGACAAAACGTCACTTTGTCTACCTTGGCTCTGCTATAAATTCTACTAACAAAATCAGTGCAGAAATCAAGCGAAGAATAACTCTTGCCAATCGCTGTTTTTTTGGGCTTATAAGGCAATTCAACAGTAAAGCCCTATCTCGAACAACTAAGGAGACTCTGTTTAAGACCCTGATCATTCCAGTCCTGCTTTACGGCGCTGAAACAGGGACTTTATTAAAAGAGGATGAAGATATCCTTGGTCGCTTCGAGAGAAAAATTCTTCGTAAGATTTTCGGTCCCGTTTGCGTTGACGGGTTTCGGAGGAGAAGATTCAATCACGAACTATACGAGCTGTACAGCGACATCGACCTAGTCAAAAAACTGCGTATTGGACGTCTGAGATGGATAGAACATGTAGAGCGAATGGACACCAACGCTCCGGCCCGCAGAGTCTTCGAATCTAATCCTGTGGGACGACGCAGTAGAGGGAATCATCGCCGTAGGTGGCGCGCACAAGTTCAAGGGGACCTCGATCAACTTAGAGTGCGCAACTGGAGGCAATTAGCTAAAGACCGAGCTAAATGGAGAGGCTTGTTGGTTGAGGCCCAGGTTCACCCCGAACTGTAGCGCCACCTAAGTAAGTAAAGTAACTTACCACATCAACCCCGAAGATCGGACACCTGATATGAGCAAAGGCAGGGAACACGCAGAGGAAATATTCCCAAGTTTCGTAGACCTCTCCACAAGCATCATAGACTGTCGACTTGAGCCATTAAGATGCTTAGCAAAAACGTGGTGTCCTGTAAGGACGTCAATAAGTTGTTTGCAATCTTTTTTGCTGAGAGATAGCAAGAATATACAGACTTCTGGGGCCTTATTCTGTATTGTAATTCTAAAGTCAAACCATTCGCATTCACAAAATTGGCGCTATCTAATTCGATTAGCAAATACAAATGTGCGAAAATCTAACAGGCTTTAGTTGCCAACTTGAATTTCATTCCTTTTTGCAAAATTGGCACCCTGCATTGCGAAGCTAAAGTCGTTCGAATCCGTACCATTTTGTTCGATTGCGATTTTGTGTACGGACGTTGGGGCCTTACTGTATATTGCTATCCTGAAGTCAAATAATTAGCATTCGTATAATGGACACTCTCTAATTCGATTGGCAAATATAAATGTGGGAAAATCGAATAGTCTCTAGTTGCCAACTTTAATTTCGATTTCTTTTTGCAACATCGGTACCCTGTATTGCGAAACTAACACCAAAGTCATTCGAATTCGTACCGTTTGCTTACGGACGCTGGGATAAGCAGTTGAGTTTTTATTAAAAATGTAAGTATTTTACGACTTAACTTTTGTTTTTAACTCAAAACACAATTAAAGCCTTTCGAAGGCTAGTTAAGGGCCCCAGAAGCCATGAGGAAGTCTCCGGGATGACTTGGCCAAAAACCTAAATGCTGAAAGACTTCCTATGTTCCACGGAATCGGATAGAAAAAAGTGAGAGTTCGACTCTTTCTACTTCAGTATATTCTTCATAAAACCACAATTTTTGTCATTTTTATTGCTTTTTTTGCACCTTTTCACATGTTTTTGTTAGAGATAAACAAAACATAAATTTATAGAAAACCATTTTATTTTTTTAAATTTAACTTGATCTTGATGACATTTCAAAATGACCGTTTCTCTTCGAGACTCGAAACTATATTCGCAAATTTTGTAACGCCAATTGGCAATAATTAAAAACAATTACCATTCGATTCTGTTTTCTTACGACTGCCCGTTATAATTAGAATCGCAAATCGCTTTCGGATATACTTGAATTTAAAATAGAAATACAGAGTGAGGCCCCTGGGAACATCCGTTTAGTCAGCCTCCATTTCTCAGAGTCATGTCCCATACAATTGTTTTCAGGTTTGCTTAGCAAACTCATCGGAGATCTCATTCCCCAAGATCCCAGTGTGGCCTGGGACCCAGATACGAGTCAGAGAATTTGGTCTTGCGACTGAGTTGAAAAAGGTTTAACATTCACGAACTATTTTGGAAGCGGTTTAGGGGTTGAGCAATGCCGATACGCATATCATGGGTTGTACTATCAAAGCCATCCATCGTCTTAGGCGGGGCGGTTTTTGGTATACTCTGCACTGGAATTTTGATGAACTTGCGCGACAATTATCTTACGACTTTGGTCTTATGGATATGCCGACTGATGCAATGACACCAGAACTTCAGCTGATGCGCAAATTCAGAGTCGACTCTCCTTGTGTTTAGGACTGGCTTCGGCCAGAGTCTAAATCGGGAATGGAATGTAGTCGTATTTTCACGGACGGTTCCAAAACAAGTCAAAGATCTGGCGCTGGTGTCTTCGTGGAAGACGACAACATTAGATATAAGCGGAAACTTATGCAATCCTAATGGCCATGAACCATGTTGTGAAGAACAGGTGGAAGGGCCGTAGCATTTGTGTCTGTAGTGACAGTCAGGCTGCGCTTAAGTCTTGATTAACCCTTTAACCACTTCGAAAATACTTCGTGAAACCAAAACTCTTTTAACTCGGTCTTTTAACAGGTCACACTGGGATCTTGGGGAACGAGATCTCCGATGAGATTGCTAGACAAGGCTCAGAGGAGGCTTTCTCAGGTCCCGAACCCGCTTTGGGTCTCTCTGGATCCTCCGTTGTTGTTGACATGGATCAACAATTTCCTAATTATTGTGTCATTGGATACCTCTATTGGCTTTATTTTTGAGGTTGGAAGCTGACAATTGAATTCAATGATAAGGCAGTAAGAAAACATAAATTAATTATCCTTAAGATCATTACTAAATCAAACAATCGAAGTACAGAGCGATTCATATCCCTATATTATGTACCTAGTCTCTAAGAATGTGCTAATCTCTGTCCTTTGTGTTCTTAGAGGTCACAAGGAAAAATGCTGTGCATGCACGAAAACAACATGTACACATGTATTCGAATATGGCTCTTTAATTAAAATCAACAAAGGCGTACTCCTCAAATCAATATGTACCTAGCTCGCAATCAGTATGCGTTTTTTTCTTCACTCTGGGGCCACTAGTTCTCAACGATCATACGACAACACAGATAGTGAATTAGAATCTATTTTTACAAAGAAACTGAACAATTCTCATGCCAGGTTTATTGCCCTACTCCCAAATGCATACGTGCCTGCTTCCGAATATGCGACTTGCATACTCGTAGTATCTATTAAAAAACCCACCGCTGTTGAATGCAATTAGCAAAAAGTTTATATAAATAGTAAAGTGAACTTTGTAATGATCATTCGGTCATTGTGACGACACAATTTTCAATCCGGCTTCAAATAAAAAAACTGGTTGATCCGGGAGTACGCGCCTTATCACCTTTGAATGACACAAATAAAACAAATTTGTTGATTAAACCGAGACCTTCCGATTTCCTAACCATATCAGCCGAGTCATACGGTGCTCTCCCACACAGTTACAATAAAATTTTGTTGTTAGACTTCTGATTAGTATACCACCACCCAATGCCAGCCGGGGGTGATGAAAAATTCTATTGCACGAGGGAGGGGCAGATAAAAATACAAGTACGTTCCGCACCGAGTTTAATAAACTTTTGAATCCGATGGAATGCCGGGAGAACTGGAACTGATAAGCTGACAGTTGGTGGTCTTAGCTACCTACGGAGAGATGTTTATAAACATATTTTTTATTTTCTCTATTCATAGAGTGAATAAGATGGTTTCCGAACCTATTGTTGAAGACAGTCCCACTTAAGCCGTTGTAGGTGGATTATTACACCGAAAACAAAGCGCAATCCATCATTTACATACCTACTTCTAAATGTGTATATTTGGAGTAATCGCTTGCAAAACATATTTCGGATACTCGTGCAAATAGAGGAATACGCTTTCCATTTTGGATTCCAAACCCCTAATTAAAGGTAGCGAGGTGTAGATGATGATGATTAGTGAGGTGCAAGCGCACTGCGACCTATGGTAGATCTATTGTGCCCCCAAACTAGGGCTCTAGTCTCTTACTTGCTTACTTAGGTTGCGCTGCAGTTCGGGGTGAACCTAGGCCTCAACCAACAAGCCTCTCCATTTAGCTCGGTCTTTAGCTAATTGCCTCAAGTTGCGCACTCCAAGTTGGTCGAAATCCCCTTGAACTTCTGCGCGCCACCTACGGCGAGGAGGCCCTCTACTGCGTCGTCCCTCCGGGCTAGATTCGAAGACTCTGCGAGCCGGAGCGTTGGTGTCCATTCGCTCTACTTGTCCTAGCCATCTCAGATGTCCCATACGCAGTTTTTTGACTAGGTCGATGTCGCTGTACAGCTAGTATAGTTCTTTATTGAATCTTCTCCCCCAAAACCCGTCAACGCAAACGTTCATTTTTCAGCGCCGTAAAGCAGGACTGAGATGATCAGAGTCTTATACAAAGTCTCCTTAGTTGTTCGAGATAGGGCTTTACTGTATAATTGCCTTATAAGCTCAAAAAACAGCGATTGGCAAGAGTTATTCTTCGCTTGATTTCTGGGCTGATGTTGTTTTTAGAGCTTATAGCTGCGCCAAGGTAGACAAAGTCCTTTACCACCTCGCAGTTATAGCTGCCCACTGTGACGTTCTGTCCAATTCGTCGGTGTTGGTTGTCCCTTCTTGATGACAGCATATACTTGGTTTTGCCCTCGTTTATCGCTAAACCCATTTTGGCCGCTTCCACCTCAATGCTTGCAAACGCACCGGTGACAGCCCTCTGAGTTCTTCCGATAACCTCTTAAGACCGTGGGTACACATGTGTGTACTTCAGTTTTTTCCTTATATTTCTTGTGGCGCGATCTTGTGACAAACAGCAATACAAAGATAAATTACTAAATACAACAAAGCAACAAATAAAATACTGTAGGTGGAGGTAGCGCAAAAAGTTGGCTTTGAAAAAATATTCAAAATTGACAGTTGCAATTATTTTGTCAAAGCCTCCACATCTGCGCTTAGAAGATTCGTAAATTTTGCATTGTATACTTTCATTACAGAATTTAACTGTTTTTTACTGTTAGTTAATAGTTCTAACGTGTGAAAATATAAATTAAAATGTTGTGTTTATTTTTCCTGGAAAATTTCCTTGTTGTTTCCTAGATCCACAAGTGTGTACTTCAGGAATTAAAATTAGTTTTGTGTAATATATGACTGTTTTCAGATAAATCATGAATGATCAGGAAATAGAGAATTTACTGAATAGTAGTGATTGGGATTTTTCTGACGATGATGACGACGACGAGTACTCGCACCCAGAAGTTGCTAGGGGCCGTCGCGAGTCTGAGGACATTGAAGAAGTGAGAGAGAATGATCAAGTTGAAGAAGGTACCGAGGAGGAACATGTGGAAGCCCCTCGATTGTTTTGGCTTACAAAAGAGATGACTTGCCGAGGACCAGATATTTCAGATGATGTTCTTATTTCGTAGGGAAGTTCTTAAATGAATATATTGTAATGTTTTTTTTGAATATTTGGGGGTAGACTTTTGGGAGTTGGTAGCGGAGCAAACCAACTTGTATTCGGCACAAAAGCGTAATTTAAAATCAGTTAATACCAATCGCATTGAAATGATACGCTTTGCAGGTATACAGCTTATGATGGGTACCCTAAAATATCCTCAAGGAAACCTTTACTGGAACAGAGATCTATGTGTCCTTCTCGTGAGGGACACTATGACTAGGGACAGGTTTTTTGAGCTAAGGAATCATCTGCACTTTGTAAATGATGTGGACCATCAAAATAACAATGATAAGCTCTGGAAAATAAGGCCAATAATAGATCGGATCTTGAAAAAGTGCCACAGCCTGCCTCACTCAAAGCATATGTCAATAGACGAGCAAATGATCCCGTTCTCAGGTCGATGTGAATACCGCCAGTATGTACCATCAAAACCGAACCCACTTGGCCTAAAAAACTTTGTGCTAGCTGCCCGAGATGGGCTAGTCCTTGATTTTGAGACTTATGTTGGGAAACACACAATTCCTCAACAAGTCATGACAAATCTAGGACTTGGAGACGGTATTGTACAAATTCTTTGCCGTACAATTGACAGCAGTTGCGTTTTGTACACTGATAGGTTCTTCACCAGCCTGAAACTTGCTGATCATTTAATTAAAAATGAAAAGGAGATATTTCTAACTGGGACCGTAATGACAAATAGTCCTACATTCAGTCCTAGCTCAACAAAAAGTAAGCGAGAAAGCGAAAACGAACCTCCGACGAAGAAACATAGGCCAGTGGTAGCTCATCCAACAGCTGAAATCAGGCTTGATAATGTGGGTCACTTGCCACGTTTTGTTGACTCAAAGAACGCGTCCAAATGTCGGCATCCAAAATGTTTCTCACGCTGCCGAACTATATGTGTTAAATGTAATTTATATCTTTGTGTTGTATCCAATAATTGTTTTGAAAATTACCATACCTATTGGACGTTTGGTCCTTATTGAAAACCAAAGTACACACATGTGCACCTACTTTTTTTTATAAAGTTTAACAAAAAAAAAATTTAAAAAAACTCATGGCTCTAATTTTGACCCAAATGTGTTTAAAAAACGCATAATATATCAACTATCTTGTTTAATTTTTGTTCAGGTCTTAAGAGGATAAAGTCAATATCGTCGGTGTATGCAAGCACTTGTAGTTGACTTGTGATAGATTGTGCCTCCGGCGTTGGATTGTGAGTTTCGCACAATCCGTTCAAGTACAATATTAAAGAAGTCACATGACAGCGCTTCACTTTGTCTAACACCTTCTTTGACATCAAAGGTATCGGTGAGGTCATTACTGACTTTGATGAAGCAGCGAGTGTTCTCCATCGTCATCCTGCACAGACGCACAAGTTTGACAGGGATGTCAAAACTAGACATGGCTCTATAAAGCTCTTCTCTATAGATGCTGTCATAGGCGGCCTTGAAGTCGATTAAGAGGTGGTGAGTATCGTGTGTGAGTGTGAAGATTTGATCGATGGTGGACTTCCCAGGGCGCAAATCACGTAACTTTTCAGACGATCATCTGTTGAACGATAGAAACCGATGAATAGAAAAAATTGTTGCATATTATAGCGGTTAATATTTCCCTACCACAGTTGGTTGCGCACTGTTGGCTGTATAACGCCTAAATGTATGTTTGAACAATAGCAAAAACCGCAATCGTTAAAAGTTTACATGCATTTAGGCGTTATACAACCAACAGTGGGCAACCAACGGTGGTAGAGAAATGTTAACTCCTACAATACGCAACAATTTTTTCCATCAGTCGATTACTATGGTCCAAACGATAATCGTCTGAAAAGTTACGTGATTTGCCCCCAGGCCTGAAATCGCCCTGATAGGGTCCAATCAGGCTGCTGATAAAAGGTTTCAGGCGTTCACACAATATCGCAGAAAAGATCTTGTATGCGATGTTGAGGAGACTGATGCCTATAATTGGCGCAGTTGAAGTCGTCTCCTTTCTTGTGGATCGGGCAAACGATGCTGAGGTTCATTAGGCGTACACTCATCTGACCAAATCTTAGAGATGAGTTGGTGTATGCACTCTACCAATTCATCCCCAGCTGCCTTGAAAAGTTCGGCCGGTAAGCCTCAGGTCCAGCAGCCTTGTTGGATTTTAGCTTGGATATTGCTATCCCCACTTCGTTTTGGTCAGGTGGACGGAAATTTTGACTACCATCGTCTACGTTGAATGGTTCAATATTCGTCTACAAATGGATAATAAAACACCGATCTTCTCTTCTCTCCTTTATTGTACTTTCTGTTTTACTGTCACTACTACGGGTGGGTCGCCAAAACAATAATGACCGAAGGAAGTTAAACGTTCAAAGGTGGAAGAAGGAAGTTATTCATTCCAATATAAAAATGGCCGACAATAAGTCCGTTCGCGTACCTTCCCAAAACAGCGAATTTTTACGAAAAGTTACGAAAACCTGTTCGAGTACGGAGAATTTTCATAGTTTTCACAGAAGAGAGCGCTCTCTCGAGAGAAGGAAATTTCCCTATGCTGCGAATTTTAGTGCAAGAAATTTCTTTTGGCAGATTTGTGAAATCTGTTAAATCGCTCTATACGTCATTTTTTGTTGGCTTGTTCCTTCCCTTTCTTTCTTTAGCGTACAAATGGATTTGAGGTTTGACGTTTAAAAAGTGTGTGACTTTTGTGGTTCAACTCGTTCGTTTACTTTTTCGTAATATTACATTTCTCTGAGAGAATCTTACCCCTACTCTTTGAAATTCGACAATCTACGATTTTTTTAGACAAAGTATGTGTAGCGTATGGATACAATATCAGCACCAAGTATTATAATCACCAACATAGGGCGTTAAAATTGACATGAGATTATTCAAAAATAAATCGCTACAAGACATTACAACTAAGATATTAGAATGTAATTAAAAAAATATATTTATATTTATGTTAGAAATTTATTACTAGCTATTATTATTATTATTATTATAAGTTTAGTAATGAGTAAGTAAATTACACAATCAATACTATAAAATATTTTAGCACTAGCTGCCAGGGCTTTCTGCTATTTGTAAAAAATAAGATGATTTAAGAAATTAAGTTAATTTTTAATATAAGGCTGTATACACATTGATATTTTGTTCGGTAATTGTACAAAGAAGATTTAAAAGACTTTGATTAGAAATGCGTTTACATATATTGTATTATTTACAGGTTTACATACTAGGAGGTGAATTATGGTAAGCATTGGTCTATCGGGACAGAAATGGCAGGTTGGTGCAGGTTCTTTGGTGATCAGATGTTTATGAGTAAAGTTGGTGTGACCCATCCTTAGCCTTATGTAGGCTTTTATCTTCTGAGGTGGAATATATTTTGGATACAGAGCCTTCTCTCCAATAGGGTTTAAGTTTTTAGGTAGGTGGTGGTATTCGGACCAGGATGTTTTTCTTTTGCTTTTCCAGTCCATGAGCAGATCTTTTTGTATGTCCTTTTTGTTGAAGGCGTAAAACAAGTGTAAGGGATCCTTAGTTGCTGCATTGTCCGCATGTTAGTTGCCTTTGATACGGCTATGTTCTGCAACCCACAGCAATTTGATGGAATTCTTATTAAGGATCAATTTATCACGTATAGCTACAATGATATCTATATTATTGTTGATGTTTTGTATAGCGGTGATTGAAGATAAACTGTCCGTAATAATGACTGTTTTTCTATTGTTTGCAAATTTGATTGCCTTAATTATGGCATAGGCCTCAGCGGTAAAAATAGATGTGAAACTCGGAAAAGACCTTTGGAGATGAGACCTTTTACCATTCTCAAAATCTGTAACAAGCTTAGGTTTTAAAGTGAACATGCGTCTGTCTGGTGCTGACCACGTTAATTTGATTGTTGGGCGCATTTATGGAGCTCTGAGGAAACTCTGGATCTCTAGCAGTTTTACTCCAACTGAAACAAGGCTTCGCTTGGTCAAAACATTACTCGTGCCCCTAATTACCTATTCGGAAATTGTGTATCCAAGATTGGACTCTGCCTCTGAACACAAACTGCTTGTGGCGTTCAACGATATGAGTCGGTATGTCTATGGCTTGCGGAGATATGACCACATATCAGCCTACCAAACCAACATCCTAGGTTGTACTCTCTCGCAGTACATCAGTGCAAGAAATTGCATTTTTCTCCATAAAATTATCCATACAAAGTCACCAAGTTATTTGCACAACAAACTTATCTTCTGCCAGTCTACGAGAACACTCAACATAGTAGCTCCTGACTTTAAATATCTGAATTCATCGCGCCTCTTTTATGTTAATAGTATTCGCCTCTGGAATTCGTTGCCAGTAAACATCAAACAAATTAGAGGTTTCACAAGTTTTAAAAATTATATATATAAATATTTTTCTAATCAGCGCTAGTTCTCATCTCTCTTTCTCTATCTGTTTCTTCGCCTTCTTCCCACATTTTCCTATGTCCTTTCTATGATCTTATTTTTATTATTATTTTTTATTGAATTTTTAGTTGTAATTCGTTAGTATTTAAATCAAACCACTTGTGTAATATCCCTTTATTGTACTATAAAAGACTTTATGTCTTACTTGTATAAACCGTTTGAAATAAATGAAATGAAATGAAATGAGATGACATTGCCAGATGCGTCGACAACTGCAAAAGATGTTCCCTTATCGGATTTGGAGGCGTCAGTAAAGACCTAGCTTTTCGTGTGCATCGATTACCTCTGCGAAAACTTTTCGGTAGATATTATTATCCGTCGAATTCTTGGGATATTTGCTCAGGTTCGTGCAAATGGAGTGGCTAGGGAGTGTCCATGGTGGAAGCGTCAACGTTTTTTTGTCTTTGATGAGGATTGGAATGTTTAAGTTTCTTGCAGATTTTAGTGCAGTGTAGATTGCAGGTGGAAAGGTGGGGTTCTTTTTCCGTTTCAATATTCCTTTTACGTCTTGATGGACGGGGGACATTTGTGAGCAGTTCATTTTTTGTATAATAAGAGAGGTAAGATGGTTAATCCTTTCGTTTATATGCGGCAGACCGGAGTCGGTAAGTAGGTTGAAGATGGGAGTTGTGCGAAAGGCTCTCATGCAGAATCTGATGGCTGCGTGATATGGTGAGGATATAAGTTGAATCGATGATTTGGAGCATTTGCCGTATATTGCTAAACCATAGTCAATTTTCGAAAGAATAATAGATCTTATTACATTAATAATAGTGTTAACATTACTATAGCTTTTTTTGACGATAGGTATCTAACAACATTTACTCTGGAATTGTGGTTTTTTTTCTTAGAAACAAGCAATGACTATTAAAGTTAAACTTGCAATCAAATATTACTCCGAGAAACCTAGCAAAATTAACATTGGTAATGTATATAGTGTTTATTTGTACTAACATTTTTTTACCACAGCTATATTTTTTACATACTTTGAGCGTCAAAAAAAAAGTTTACACCTCTATGTTTCATGTTTCAAATTCAATTACAGTTTTTATTAAATGTTTATCTTGCATCTAGATTAACATGTTCGTTTATATCTTAATTCTTAATCGAACGACATATAGAAGTCAACAAACAAAATCCATAACAACAATTTTATAAACAAATAAGGAAAAATACTTCACATTTTAGGCGTCAAAAGAAAGTTTACACCTTGTGAAATGTGATTTGCGGAGTTCGAAAATTGCCGTTACGTGTATTTCCCCACTTTGCCTTGTTTCTTTTGTTGATCCTTATGACAAGGGCTGTCTTTCGAATTCATTCTTTGTTTCTTTGTTTGTAAAAGAAGTAGCGTCAACGTTTTGCAATTAAAGTGTTAATAAAATGGATAAGCAAACGCCTATGAAAACCAGAAAAATCGTCTTGAAATTTAAAGAAGAAGAAGAATCTTTAAGAGCAATAGCAAAAATAATTGGCAGAACCCATCAAGGTGTTAAAAAAATGATTGATAAATATAAAAATTTTAGACAAGTTGAAGATCGTCCACGCACTGGTAGACCTAAGCGACTTTCCAAATCTGAAGTAAGATCCATTGTGCGAGAAGTGAAGAAAAATCCTGTCTGGAAAATGGAAAATGCTGTCAAAATATCAGAAAACATTGAAAAAGAGTCAGGTGTTCCCGTTAGTGCAAGTACTATTCGAAGAGTACTATATAATGATGGGCTACATGGCAGAGTACCGCGAAAAAAACCACTCATATCAGCAGCCAATCGAAAACGGCGACTTCGGTTTTCAAAAAAGTACGAAGAAAAGGATATTTCGTTTTGGAAAAATGTGTTATACAGTGACGAAAGTAAATTTGAAGTTTTAAAATCAAGACAACCACCAAAAATTTGGAGAGCCAAAAATAAGGCGTTCGATGACAAAAACATTACCCCCACGGTTAAGCATGGTGGAGGGTCGGTTATGGTCTGAGGATGCACGGCGGCAAGAGGTGGATTACTCAAATATTTTGAGGGGAAACTTACAGCCTAGCGTCGCAAAATTGAGTTTGGATCAAACATGGGTAGTCCAGTAGGACAATGACCCTAAGCACACGGCCAAAATTGTGAAAGAATGGTTATTGTATTGGACGCCGACGCTGTTGGATCATCCTGCGCAATCCCCACATCTTAACCCAATAGAACATTTATGGGAGTATCTCGACAAGCAATTTCGACAAAGGGTCATAACTAGTAGAGACTCACTAAAGTCTATATTGTTGGAAGAGCGGGAAAAAGTTCCATCTCAATTCACGAACAAATTGGTAGAATACATGCCTAGGAGGTTGAAGGCCGTTATTAAGGCAAAAGGAAAACGAACAAAATATTAAATTCAGGGCTTATCGCCATATTTTGTTATTTTTTTTTTGTACTGTAAACTTTCTTTTGACGGCTAAAATGTGAAGTATTTTTCCTTATTTGTTTATAAAATTGTTTTTATGGATTTTTTTGTTAACTTCTATATGTCGTTCGATTAAGAATTAAGATATAAATGAACATGTAGAACTAGTTGTAAGATCAACCTTTAATAAAAAGTGTTATTGAATTTGAAACATGAAACACAGAGGTGTAAACTTTTTTTTGACGCTCACAGTATGTGGAGTAACTCACATTTTTTAATGGAAATTTTAGATCCTGAACATTTACCCCAGTTGGATAAATCGCCAGTAATGCTTGAAAAAACGTTTCCTACCGTAATTAGATCCTTACATTTTGAAAAAAGGATACTAGCTATTAAAATCATAACTTGATAGCAATTTTGCGTTCATTTTTCTAATTATCTTATCTAAGTCAATCTTCAAAAATATGTATTTAAGGCAATAAGAACTCAAATTGTTTCACAATTGCTTCGCCTTTTAATTTTCTCATTAAAGTCAATTTTCTCATTAAAGTCATCCATACTAATGCCCCTCGAGTGGGTTGAAGTCAATTATGTACTGCGAGTTGGCAAAAAAAAAATCTGGATCAGCACGGCACTGGGATGAATCTGCGGCTACCAACATCTGAAGAATAAAAAATTGATCAATTTGCAGATGATATTGCCATTGTGGTTACTGCCAAATTGCTAGAGAAGGTAGAGCAAATTGGCAATGAAACAATATTCATCGGTGGGTCTAATCCTAGTGGAGCACAAAACGAAAGCGATGCTCATAGCCAGTAGAAATTAAATCAAAACCGTACTTTAAGTATCTAGAAGTCATGATAGATACGAATATGTCTTTTAGTGGGCATCCTACTTACATACGTAAGCTTCAAAGTCACGAAAGCGAGCGCCGCACTTGCACGCATCATGCCTAACACAGAAGGACCAATGCATAGTGATTGGTGTTATTCAATGTAGCTACATCCATAATCGTATATGCTTCACCAATCTGGACTAGAGCTACCAGAATAAGATGCTATAGCAAGATTGCACAAGTATGTCGAATCTGTACTTATCGTACAACATCAAACAACGCAGCATCCGTACGGGCAAAAATAAAATGCCTTCTAATAGATATAGTATTCTAGCAAAGGAACAGCAGCAACAGTATTCTTCAAATCACAACGTAGATTACAGAAGCAGCTCTGATACCGAAAACAAGGACCTATCAGAAAGAAGGTTAAGCATAGTGGAATGGCAAGAACTTTGGAGTTTTTTTTTTTTACAAAAGGCAGATGGATGCACATAGTAGTGTAGATGATTAGGGATCGTGTGTGCGATGCGGGGGTAGTTATTTAAGAAAGAAAAGTACTGTGTCCAAATAATTCAGATCATAAACTTTATTCGGTAAACTTAAAATATTACTGTATTACAAATATCAAATAACTAAATAATTCGATAACCAGAGCCCTATACGCAACCGCACACGACAGCTTCAGTGACGAAGATCAACTAAACTCCTGCAAAGTGCAAATACATAGTGCTGTGTGATTGGAGAGTTAACTGTTACACTAACCCGTGGTCTCCACTGGCAATAATTCATTGCAAGAAATATTTCATGCAATCGAAATTTCCAATGGAGACCGCAAATTTCTTGAAATGACTCATTTCAAGAAATCTATTTCTGCTTTCATTTCTTGTCATCTCCGTGGAAATAAACCCTGAAATAAATTTGACAGGAAGTGTCAATTTGAGTTTTACTACGAAGAAAACATGGCTGATTGGTGCCTGACATGAAGTCTGAAATAAATATGTCTCGTGGAGACTCGGTGCCAAGCAAGAATTGGTCGTTGCTTGCTCTTACGTGATATGGTTGAAAATGAAATTTCTTGACATAATTTGCCCACCGTATAAAAAAATAAAAATTTCTAACATGATGTCTGACATAATGTTTGAAATAAATATGTCTTGTGGAGACTCGGCGTAAGGCAAGCATTTGACTTTTCTCTTATATGTATATTACGTTCTGTTGTATGGGTCTGCCAGTGGCGTAGGACTATTTATCGCCAAGAGAGAATCTGGGCAACATTGGCGGAGAACACTACATCACCCCCTTCCAGCCGAAGGCGATAATGATTGTAGATGATGAAACAAAGTAAAGGAAAGTACGATGCAAGTACATATATGTCACGAGTGCATTACTGATTTGTCCACGAACTTTTGTAATCGGACGTAAAGGTCTCATTAATTCTGTCGAAATCTGACATGTTTCTTAAAACCTTCGATTCTATTACACGACTCTATTATATACGCGGGCTTAATGCGGTCTAACGACACGGAAACATTTCTACCTTTTACTTCCGCTATGAAATATTTTCTTAACCTTTTCAAAACTTGACTTGTTAGGTGGGGAGCGAACAAAAACTTGATCGCAGTCCTCCAGAGACTTTGGAATATAAACCTGGGATTCGTTCTGACGTGTCTCTTTAGGGCGTAGTGCATTCATGTTATCCCTGAGTTTGGCTACAAACGAGGGCAGATTTTCATCACCAGACGTGGTATCAGAAGAGAAAAAAGTCTGTTCTTCTTCTTCCTTTTATCAGCGAGGCTATGATCCGAAAACAAGGGATCACAGCCCTTCCACTTCACCGCATTTCTACTGATCCGCCTGTGGGGTTCGCCTATTTGACCTCAGAAAATATCGGCAGGCCTGCCGATTTTGGATCACTCGGTTACTGAGGCCAATGAAATGCCGATGTCGTCGCATTTGTCTGATCCAGGCGTTTATAGGCCTGCCTTTCCTACATCGC
The DNA here is from genome assembly GCA_945910035.1 of Brachypalpus laphriformis. Classification (NCBI taxonomy): domain Eukaryota; kingdom Metazoa; phylum Arthropoda; class Insecta; order Diptera; family Syrphidae; genus Brachypalpus; species Brachypalpus laphriformis. The sequence goes on from OX246754.1 coordinate 290,603,633, forward strand.
GATGTCTTTGGAACGTGCATAGATATTGCCTTTTTAACAGGGTTCAAATGATCTCTTCCTTGAACGTGGCAATACCAGCTGAGCCGGTCGCGCTCTAATTTGTGTACGATGGTTTCCTTGATGTGAAAGCTTCCACGGATCTTCGAACTTCTTATTCGATCAAGCTTGGTCACTCCTGCTGTCATGCGAAGCATCTTCATCTCAGCTGCCGTTAATTTACTCTCATACTTTTTGTACATCGTCCAACATTGTGAACCGTATGTGAGCGCTGGACGTACAACTGCGGTGTAGAGCCTTCCTTTCAACTTAGGGGGCATATTTCTGTCACAGAAGATAGTGGAATTTTCTCGCCACTTCATCCACCCTACGCTTACACGATGATTGATGTCGTTGTCACAAGTTGCTTTGCTATTGATCATAGATCCCAGATATTTGAACTTTTCGCACTTGGGAAGCACTGTTCCATTTAAATAAATGTCTGGAATAGGCCTGAGTGGATCAGAGAACGTTCAGCACAAGTACTCTGTCTTTTTTGAACTAATGCGATACCCATTTCCCTCCAAAACGTCCACCCACACATCAAGTGCTTGTTGCAGGGATGTAGGATCCTCACTTATGATGGCTCCATCGTCAGCAAAGAATAACTGATGTACCTTGGGGTCCATCACTTTACCTTCAAGCAGATAATCAAGGACTGTAATAAAGAGCAAAGGACTTAAAACGCTTCACTGGTGCACCCCGACTTACGCCGTGGCGTAAGTGGTTAGTGTGTCGGATCACTACGAATGAGGTTCCAAGTTCGAATCCCAGAAAACACCAAAAAGTTTTTTCACGGTCCCACCTCTCGCGAGCGTCTGACAAACATCCGAGAGTATTGTTGTCATGAAAAAGCTTCTCAAATCGCCGTTCGGATACGGCACTAAACTGTAGGTCCCTTCCATTCGTGTGAAAAATATAACGCACACAACATGAGTGGTTGCGAGAAGCTAGGCCCTGGCACTTTCAAGAGCTGTTGCGCCAAATATTTATTTATATCAGATCTCGTGGTTGTCTGTCGAATGCCTTTTCAAAGTCAACCAATACAATATGCAAATCCCTTAAGGAATCACGATGTTTTTCCATTATGATCCTTATACTTTGGATTGCATCTGTGGTTGATTTACCCGAGACAAACCCGCACTGATCATCAGATAGCCGTATTATTTTTCGCAGTCGGCCACCTAATACCCGCTCAACGATCTTCATGGTGTGTGACATCAGCTTGATCGAACGGTAGTTATCACAGTTTCGCGTATCACCCTTCCCTTTGTATACAGGGAGGAGGTAACTTTCCCTCCATTGATTCGGCATTGGATCACCTCTCACGAATTTGGAGATAAGAATTCTGAGCCATCTGAACCCGATGTCTCCCATCTTTTTCCAGAACTCAGAGGGTATTTCGTCTGGCCCAACCGCTTTTCGTTTTTTGGAGTATTTGACCGCCTCACTAACTTCTTCGACTGTAATGTCGGCTATTTCTTCACAGTTAGGGGTGGCTCTTGGAAAGTATAGCCGGGGAAACTGTTCATTTAAAAGCTCTTCACAATACTGTCGCCACCTCTGCAGAATTTTATCGTCATCCACAAGAAGCTGGCCATGAGCATTGCTAATGAACTTTGGCGAACGAATCTCCTGAGCATTGCTCCTTCTTTGGGCGGCTATTTTGAAGATAGTGGCGCTCTTGATCATATTGTGTCTTCGCAGCTCCTGGATAGCCTGGTTTGCATCAGCAACCGGGGAAAATATTTTCTCCAGCTCTCGGTACAGGCCCTCCGTACTCTCTGCTTGAAGCTGGGCCCACTTCTTCTTCGCTTTTTTCTTGCAGCATCTGTATTCCATTCCGAGGCGAGCTTTTTCGACATTATTATTAGAGGGGCACTTTGACCAAGCTTTGAAAGCCGCTTTCTTCTCATTTATCACTTTCTCAGCTTCATCACTCCACCACCATGTTTCTTTGGCGTGTTGATGGTGGCCTTTTGAAGCTCCTAGCAGTGATTTGGCCTTATTTAAGCAAGTTCGCTGTAGGGAATCCCACATATTTTGTGCTCTGCACTCTTCATGCTCAGCTCCGTTGATGGTGTGAGAGAGGTAATTTTTCATTACGAAAACAAAAGCCTCGCCTTTTTCTTTGTCCAGATTGTACCACTTGATTTTCTCAGAGACCCTTGTTTGTTTGCTTTTCTTCGGTGTTTTCATAAAAATTTCTGTTAGCAGGAGACGGTGTTGCCGAGCGATTGCCTCTCCCAGGATCACTTTGCAATCTTTTACCCGAGGCTTCATGAAACTGGCTACCAAATGGTAGTCAATCTGAGTTTCATCTCCACCACTGCTGTAAGTGATCAGGTGTCGGCTTTGTTTGATGAACATGGTATTTAACACGATAAGACCGTGTGATTTGTACATGCTTAGGATGTCTTCACCAGGAAGGTTCCTGGTGCCATATCCTAGTCCTCCATGGCAGTCTTCATAGTCTTCGTTTGATTTCCCGACATGTCCATTCAAATCTCCTCCAACAAACAGAAATTCTTCCTTTGGGATATTCTTAAGGAGATTGTGGAAATCTAGCCAAAATGCATCTTTATCTCTCTGATTGTACCCATCGTGGGGAGCATATGCACTGACAATATTCCACACCTCTCCTTGTATTACTAGTTTGAGAGACATCAAACGGTCGCTGGACTTCGAAATGCTCAAGACGTTTTCAAGTAGCTCTGTCGCAAGGATGATACCGATTCCGTTCTTAGACTTTTCCGTTCCGTAGTAGAACATCTTGTAATCTTTTATCCTAACGTCCAAGAAACGCGCCCGATTCCCGGTGTAATTGCAATTGTAATTGTAATTGCAATTGTCTCCGCACACATATCTTTCAGCGGGTATGCCTCTGGCCAGCGCGTAAATCTATCGACAATGGTTAGGATGTAGGTGTATCCATTAGACACATCAAGAGGTCCTACCAAGTCCATGTGCACGTGCTCGAATCGATCACTGGGAGTATTAAAACTGCCTATGGGCGATTTGGTATGCCGGTGAACTTTCGAGAGTTGATACTGAATGCAAGACAGAACAAACTTCTTAATACTGGAGTTCATTCCAGGCCAAAAATATCGTCCCGTCACTATCTTCCTTGATGCACGAACGCCTGGGTGAGAAAGTGAGTGTAAACTGAGAAAAACAGCATATCTGAGACACTTTGGGACATACGGCCTGTTACGATTGGTGGATGTTTCGCACCATATGGGTTGATTTACCATGGGAAGACTTATATTCTCTAGCTTGAATGATGACTTTGTCCTGCGAGATAAAAGAGACTTCAATTCTTCATCTGATGTTTGCTCACTAGCAATATTTTCAGGCGAAAATATGATTGGATTTGATGAATCATTTCTAGTAATCGCGTTCTCTTCGGGTCTGGATAGAAAGTCAGCTACGAAATTATTCATTCCTTTTATGTGTCTTATATCGTTGGTGTACTGCGATATCCAATCCAGGTGCCTTGTCTGTCTTGGGCTTCGTACCGCTTTACTAGCTAAAGCCGTAGTCAGAGGTTTGTGGTCGGTATATACAACAAACTCGCGCCCCTCGAGAAAATATTGAAAATGCCGAATGGATACATATATTGCCAAGAGCTCTCTGTCGAAAGCTGAGTATTTAACTTCAGCTGGACTTAACTTCTTGGAATAAAAAGCTATAGGTTTCCACCCATTTTCAATAAACTGCTCGAGTACGGATCCGATAGCTTATCTCACGTATGCTGCCATGGATCAAAAGACAAGGTGGACCACTATCTAGTGCAGTTCACGACATGACATGGGTTTTTTCGATTTTACCGTTGTAAGTACAAACATGGCGACAGACTTAACTGCTACAGCTTTATAGCTAAAAGGACATAATGTAGAAAGTGTCAACGAGTAAGTTCGCTGAGGATATCATACGGAAATTGATTAATTTCTTCACTTTTGTTTGAATCGAAATCTACTTTTTAAGTAGTTAAAATCCAATCAAGCGCTACTTGAAAATGCTTATACAATACTTTTACTCCGTCTACGTATCTAAATGCTGTAGCTTCAAATTCAGAAAACTCTTCGAATTATGCAGAATACTATCAGAAGTAAAACTGATAGCTATTGGTAGCTTAACTAACACTTAGCGCTCGAAGATATTTGTTTAACAATTCACATTCTGTGCCACTCCACATCGACCGCAGAGAGAATAAGATAATTAATTCAGAAACCTGTTTGGGTGGCCATAAAGATAGAGAAGATTAAGTATTTCACCATAAACCTCGTTCATAAGCACAAACCAAACAATTACAGACCGTCTCTATGCATGACCACATTAAAACTTTATTTTATTGAGAAACAGTTAAGGACAAAATAGTTACAAAATTACTTTGGTTTGGGGTCCTTTGGGAGGCCTTCATGCTCAGCCCAGTCCAGCCAGGAGCCCTCGTAGTTGTATACCATTTTGTAGCCGAGAGATTGCGCCTGTCTACCTGCATTGTCAGCCCTCTTCCCGCTGCGACAGGTGATGATGATGTAGGTATCGAGGTCGGGCTTTGCACGTCCGTACTTCTCCCGGAAGACCTTGGGATCCCCACCGACTGCTAGTGCTTGAGTGATAATCCCCAGTGGAATGTTGATAGACGTAGGGATTTGCCCAGTTTCCTGCAGTTCCTCGGGTTCACGCACATCGATGAGCAGCTTCTCTGGGTGGTTGGGCAGGTCCTTGATCTCAGCGTACTGAACCACCGGAACGGGGCTGTCCGTTTTTGTCGAATAGCTCATTACGGCAGGCTGTTTGTCACTGATGGATGGATACAGGTTGGAAAGCTGGTTAGCCGCAGCGAGCTGGGAACGTGCCACCGAACTTAGACCGAGTATGAAGAGGTTTCTCACCAACTGATGGTTTCTGAACGCGATCTGACGCAGAATAGTGGATCTACCACAGGTGATGGCTCGGGAAATCATCGTGTTTGTTTGCCAATCTCTTGTTTCTTTGCACACGTATAAGATAAGCTGAGGGAAAGTTATTGGCGGAGGAACTGGGCCTGGTGCAAAGTGGTCTCGCCGTTTTATTTCGGTGACGGATGTTATGTCACTTCTGTGCCGGCCAACAGCTGATTATTTCAAACGTCAACAAAAGGCAGAGGTAGGGGAAACGACAATTCACAGCTCCATGAAATATGCAACAAAACACGAGTGGTACAGTAGTTGTGATAAAAAATGAACCAACTACTAACAGAAACAACTATTGTAATATTTTGTATTTTTTCGAAGAGCATTTTCAGAGGAATAATCACCCTGATTGTCGTTCGTTGGCGTTTGTAACTTTTCGACGATTGTCGTTTTATTCTTCAGATGTAGCACGAATCCATTTTCTTAAATTTTTCACTGTGAAGGAGTTGTAATAGTAGTCCACACGACTCTCAAATTGCTTAGTAATGTTTAACGGTCAGCAGGTCGTTGCTATGAATAAAACGACAATCGTCGAAAAGCGACAAACGCCAACGACAATCAGTGTGATTATTCCTCTGAAAATGTTCTTCGAAAAAAAAACGAAATATTACAATGGTTGTTTCAAATTAAAAGGCAGTAACGGAAAACCTTTTCAATAAACATTTACATTCTCCAAAGATCCTGTCATTCCTGTCAGTAAAATGCGAAATTTAGCCTTCCAAACACCAAATGTCAGTTCAACCGTATTTCGAGTAGCAATATGAGCAATATTGTAGCATTCCTCTGTAGGAATTCTTGGATTTAAAATGGGCGTAAAAAGATGGTTGGTGCATGCATAACCACAATCTCCTAAAAGACGACCCTTGCCCAGAATTCCCTGCTTTCTAAGAGTTATTTTATCCTGCTCTCTCTAAAAATTCGAGAATCATGGGTACTTCCACGCCAGTGAGCAACAATATCCCTTATTCTAAAGTGGGAACAAACAGCTTTGGTGTTAATAGAAAAGTAACCTTTTCTATTCACTACCGTACATTTTTATATTAGTGGAATATATTGCGCCTATTACTTGGGGGAATCCGCAAATTGTTTTAAAATTGTGCATTACTTGGGTTTGGGCTGAAGTGGCTTGCGGAATTTTAATCATTTCTTTTGCTTTTGAGGCAAGTGCAAGGTTTACCACTCGTTAACTCGCGAAATCGGCGGGTTAGGTAATCACATGTTAATAAACGTCTTGTGGCAACTCAACCACGGAACAGAGCCTCACACGAAAATTACACACTGACACGACTAGTGGAGGACAGATGGCGTAATAAAGAACCAACAAAAAGACAACAGACAGACACTACGATTGGAAAAGAAAAAGAAGTTAGCTTTCATCCTCGGGAGAGTTAAGATGTCCGTTTCCCAGCGCGTTACACTTCTGAAGAATTTTGTGTTCCCTTGCCTATGACGTGGTGTATTTAAAATAGTTGCGATCAGTGGTAATTAATACCACTTGTGCAAGAAATAATTTTTTTGCTAAAAATAAAATGTTAAAATATGGAATTACAAGTGACGCGTTTTATTGTGAAGTATTGAGTTCGCGTGTCTAGACTATAGGACGCCAAGTCTCTACAACGAATACCTTGCCACTCCACAAACCCTACGTCGTCCTCAACACCTTAACCATAGTCTGTTAAGTCGGAATTTTTTTTTTGATTAATAAGGATTGGTACATGGCCCTCAAACCACTCCAATTGTATAAATTCGAATATCTTTGGATTCGCAGCGAATATCAAAATAATAATCTAAACGTGCAAAGTTTTGGATTTTTAGGGCCTTGAAGCAAATTGTCTCTTAGAAAACCCAATGTGACTATCTCCTCGGGAACCATAAGGCTTATCGTAAATAAATTTTTCCTTGGAACTTTTCCCCCAAACAAAAATTAGGTATCTTCAAAAAAGGGAAAATAATTGTTCGGAAAAGCAATAGGTATCATGGCAAGAACATTTTTTAACGCAGTTGCGATCTTCATCTGCTTCTTCCTTTTTCAGCGAGGTTGTGATCCGAAAATAAGGGATCATAACCCTCCCACTTCACCGCATTTCTACTGATCCGCCTGTGGGGTTTGCCTATTTGACCTCAGAAAATATAGGCAGGCCCGCCGATTTTGGATCACTCGGTTACTGAGGCCAATGAAATGCCGATGTCGTCGCATTTGTGTGATCCAGGCGTTTATAGGCCTACCTTTCCTACATCGCGATGTCTTTGGAACGTGCATTGATATTGCCTTTTTAACAGGGTTCAAATGATCTCTTCTTTGAATGTGGCAATACCAGTTGAGCCGGTCGCGCTCTATCTTTTGTACGATGGTTTCCTTGATGTGAAAGCTTCCACAGATCTTCGAACTTCTTATTCGATCAAGCTTGGTCACTTCTGCCGTCATGCGAAGCATCTTCATCTCAGCTGCCGTTAATTTACTCTCATACGTTTTGTACATCGTCCAACATTGTGAACCGTATGTGAGCGCTGGACGCACAACTGCGGTGTAGAGCCTTCCTTTCAACTTAGGTGGCGTTTTTCTGTCACAGAAGATAGCGGAATTTTCTCGCCACTTCATCCACCCTACGCTTACACGATGATTGATGTCGTCATCACAAGTTGCTTTGCTATTGATCATAGATCCCAGATATTTGAACTTTTTGCACTTGGGAAGCACTGTTCCACTCAAATAAATGTCTGGAATAGGCCTGAGTGGATCAGAGAACAGCACAAGTACTCTGTCTTTTTTGAACTAATGCGATATCCATTTCCCTCCAGAACGTCCACCCACACATCAAGTGCTCATTGCAGGGATGTAGGATCATCACTTATGATGGCTCCATCGTCAGCAAAGAATAACTGAGGTATCTTGGGGTCCATCACTTTACCTTCAAGCAGATAATCAAGGACTGTAATAAAGAGCAAATGACTTAAGACGCTTCCCTGCTGCACCCCGACTTTGATTGGGAACTCTTCGGTTACTCCAGCGGCGCATCTTACTCTTGCCGTTGCTCGTTCATACATGTCCATGATCATCTGTACATAGGTTTTTGGAACCCCTCGATGTCTTAGCGCCACCTATATCAGATCACGTGGTTGTCTGTCGAATGCTTTTTCAAAGTCAACCAATACAATATGCAAATCCCTTAAGGAATCACGATGTTTTTCCATTATGATCCTTATACTTTGGATTGCATCTGTGGTTGATTTACCCGAGACAAACCCGCACTGATCATCAGATAGCCGTATTAGTCGGCCACCTAATACCCGGTCAACGATCTTCATGGTGTGTGACATCAGCTTGATCGAACGGTAGTCGATGTCTACGAATATTTTTGTTCCGATGAATTTTGTTCCTTTTTTTTTAAACAAACGTAATTTTTGTTTGGCGGAAAAATTCCGAGGAAAACACATGATTTGGCATGCATTATGCTCAATTTGTTGCAGTAGAGCCTTAGGCATACTGCAGTTAATGTGGCTAACATATGATGAAGGTTGACGTGTAGAATTTTTTGGTGTTAAGCTTTAGGACTTTGGGGTAAGGTAATTTCCTAGTGAGCCTTCAAACTCTTCTCTAGGGTTATATCCATGATACCATTGTTTTGTGTTTGAGTCCTATAAGAATCAGTTGATGGGTGCTACGGCGAAGTTGCATAGTTATAGAGTGTAGGAGGGATGATTCTTAGTTTTTGCCTATGCTGCAAGAGGGGGGTGCAGGTACGAGTAGGCAGAACATTCCTCATTGCTCGCCAGTATTAATGTTTCGATTAGCGCTGCCGTTGGAAGAAAATCGAAAGTAGTACAAGTTGGCTTTAAAGAGTAGTATTGCCAATGAAAGAGTAGTACGTTGAAGTTTGTTTGTATGAGAATAAGTCACCCACGCCGCGGCGCTGCTATGTGCTACACACAACAATGCACTTACAAAGTTGCGCACTTTTGGAAACATGAATTCATTTAATGCATTTTTGTTGTTAAAAACTGAAGCTCAAAAACATTCAAGATCCAAATTTTTTGAAACAAATTCCTGATTAACTAATATTCTCCACTCAGCATCTAATTCCTCCACATGATCCACGCTATAGCTATATAGCTATAATAGAAGTTGTTCTGTTTGTCAAAGAAGTTGGATTTATGCCTTGAATGGCAGTTAATAATTTATCATTGAAGTTTATTATTTTAGTAATTTCAGAATTTAAAATGACGTAAAAATTTCGGCACTTACTTCTCATTTCACAAGCTTCAGCAGCTGAAAAGTTTGTTGACTTAAGATGTAATTCTGCCCTACCTCCTCAATAAACATTTCCAGTTTCCTTCAAACCATCGTCATTGTTTAAATCTACTTGATTCAATAGCTGATCAAATATGAATTCAGGCTTCAGAAAGTTATGGAGTATCGTTTCGTAAAATGTTCGAATAATTTCTAATAAGACGTGAATTCGAACGGATTCCGATTCAACGCCGTGTTCTTTTGAAACCTAGCCAGCCAGTCGTTCATTTAAACGATTTGCCAGCCAGCCAAAGCCAACCGATTTTATACGAACATACGAGTATCTCTAGGAACCAAGCAACCCCGCAGTGACAGCAACAACTTACTTACTTACTTAGATGGCGCTACAGTCCAGCGTGGACCAGGGCCTCAACCAACAAACCTCTCCAGCCAGCACGGTTATGAGCCAGCTGCCTCCAGTTGCGCACGCCAAGTTGGTTGAGGTCCCCCTCCACTTGTTTGCGCCACCTACCGCGAGGTCGTTCTCTACTGCGACGTCCGTCCGGGTTGGATTCGAAGACTTTCTTAGCGGGAAGGTTGGGCTCCATCCGCTCTAAATGACCCAGCCATCTCAGTCGCTGTATATGAACTCTTCTGGCTAAGTCGATGTCCTTGTACAGGCCGTATAGTTCGGCATTGTACCTTCTCCTCCACTCACCGTCTATGCAGACGGGACCAAAGATCGCTCGAAGAACTTTTCTCTCGAAATAACCAAGGGCATCCTCATCCGGTTTTGTCAAAGCCCATGCCTCTGCGCCATACAGCAGGACTGGGATGATTAGAGTCTAATAAAGAGTTACCTTAGTAGTTCGAGAAAGGGCTTTGCTACTCAATTGCCGTTTTAGCCCATAGAAACAACGATTGGCAAGAGTAATTCTCCGTGTGATCTTTCCACTGATGTCATTTGCGGAGCTGACCGTAGAGCCTAGGTAGACAAAATACTTTACTACCTCCAAATTGTATCTGTCTATTGAGGAGTTCTGTCCAAGACGCCGATGTTGGGTGTCGTTTTTTGTAGACAGCATATATTTTGTTTTGCTTTCATTGACCGCTAGACCCATCTTTGCTGCCTCGGTCTCAATACTCGTAAATGCCCCATTATGTCAATGTCATCGGCATAAGCGAGTAGTTGTACAGACTTGAAGAAGATTGTACCTCCGGGGTTGGCTTGTGAGTTTCGTGTAATTCTCTCAAGTACTATATTAAAGAGATCGCATGATAACGCGTCACCTTGTCTAAGACCTTTCCTGACATCGAATGGTTCAGTGATGTTCTTACCGACTTTGATGGAGCAGCGAGAGTTCTCCATCGTCATTCTGCACAAACGGACGAGCTTGGCAGGGATGCCAAGACTAGACATGGCTCTGTATAACTCGTCTCTATACACGCTATCATAGGCAACTTTGAAATCGATGAAGAGGTGGTGCGTATCGACTTTGTATTCATGGGTTTTTTCCAAGATCTGCCGTAGTGTGAATATTTGGTCAATGGTGGACTTTCCAGGCCTGAAACCGAACTGATAAGGACCTATCAGGTTATTGACGATCGGTTTTAGGCGTTCACATAATACGGCAGACAGGATCTTATATGCGATATTTAGGAGACTTATACCTCTGTAGTTGGCGCCGTTCAGAGGGTCTCCTTTCTTCAGGATCGGGCAAATGATGCTGAGGTTCCATTCATCGGGCATACTTTCGTCCGACCAGATTTTACAAATGAGCTGGTGCATGCTCCTTACCAACTCATCTCCTCCTGCCTTGAAAAGTTCAGCGGCAAGGCCGTCGGCTCCAGCAGCTTTGTCGGATTTGAGTTTAGATATCGCTATCCTCACTTCATTCTGATCGGGTTGACGGGAGTCTTGACTGCCATCGTCACTGTTGAATGGCTCATTCTGCCTGACAGCGGAATATTGATCATCATCGCCGTTTAACAGTCTGCAGAAGTGTTCCTTCCATATCCTCAGCACCGACTGCGATTCCACTACTATATTGCCATTTTCGTCCCTGCAGGCTTCTGTTCTGGCCTTGAAACCCTGGCATGTTCTTTTTACCCTTTGGTAAAATTTTCGAACATTATTCCTGCAATAAAGTCTCTCAATCTCCTCGATCGAGCGCTTCTCATGCTCTTTTTCTTCTTTCTGAGAAGTCGATGTTCCTCTTTTCTCCTGCGCACGTAGAGCTCGTAAGCAGCTCTAGTCCTCCTATGCAGCGCCGCTTTGTACGCCTCTTGTTTTGCTGCATGTGCTTGCCGGCATTCCTCGTCAAACCAGGGGTTTCATTGTGGTGGGCGAGAGAAACCCAGTACATCAGAGGCGGCATCTCTGATGGCTTGTTGGCAACGTTGCCACTGGTCTTCCGCATTTGCTGCTGGCGGCATAGGACTTAGATTGAGATTAGAAGAAACTTGATCGGCAAAGGTTCTTGCGGTCTCTTGGGATTGTAGCTTTTCGACGTCAAATTTCCTCACAGCATTTCGTTGATTTCGCTCCGTTGTGGATATCCGCATAAGTACCTTGGCTACAACTAGGTAGTGATCCGAGTCCACGGTGGCTCCTCGGAAAGTCCGGACACCCAGAATACTGGAAGAGTGCCTTGCGTCGATCGCAATGTGATCGATTTGGTTGACAGTTTTTCGATCAAAGCAGAGCCATGTTCCTTTGTGAATGTCGAGACGTGGGAACCGCGTACTAGCTACGACAAAGTTTCGCCCCGCCGCAAAGTCGATTAGCCTGAGTCCGTTGTCGGATGTGTTGTCGTGCAAGCTGTGCTTTCCGACCACGCTACTAAAGACGTCCTCTCTTCCTAGCTTTGCGTTAAAATCACTTAGGATAATTTTAACGTCATGGCTAGGGCATTGCTCATACGTCTTGTCCAAGAGCTGGTAGAAGTCGTCCTTTGTCGCGTCGTCCTTCTCCTCATGAGGGGCGTGAACGCATATTAGGCTAATGTTGGCAAATTTAGCCTTGATACGGATAGTCATAAGGTGCTCGTTCAGATGCCGGAAACTCAAGACTTCTTGCCTATGTCTGCCTTCAATAACAAATCCGCACCCGAATAGACGCAGTCCTTTTTGTCTGTAGCAATCGCCTTAGTAGATGTCGCAGTTTTTCATACTCCTTTTACCCGGCCCATCCCATCGCACTTCTTGGATGGCGGTAATGTCTGCTTTGAGACACTCTAGGGCCTCCGCAAGTTGTTCGGCTGCACGTGGTTTGTAGAGGGACCTAACATTCCACGTGCAGACACGGAGATCGTTGTCCTTTTTACGTTTGCTTGTGTCGTCAACAGTAAAATCATCCGTATTCGAGGCTGTTAGTTGCTTCGTAACCGAAGGTTTTTTACGTGGTAGGGAAGTTAACCCGACGGCACAACCCCCAACCTGGAGGACCAGATCCTTTTTTTTTGCAACCCCTAGGACGAGGGGCCGTAATACACCGATGTCAGTAACCCACTTCGGGGATATGAGCGCTGCCGTTGGCCCATTAAGGGTTCATCCGCCACCATCTCTTTTTCAATACCCTGACGTAGTATTGAAAATCCTTACAGACCTCAGCTTCAAATATGTCGAAGTAGCTCCGGTAAGGTTTCCGCTGGCCTGTAGACGTCACCGTTGATTCCATCGGGAGAATTCCTCTTGTTAGACTTCTGAGACGCAAATTTCAGCCTATCAGGTCAACAAGAGATTCCTCGTCCAGTTAAACATATGCGCCATGAAGTAACACGCTGACAGAACAACAAATAACTAAAAAAAACATTCGTTTTTGCGCCGCCTGAAATAAGGCATCACGAGATTGATTCCCATCTGATCAGAATAGCTAAGCACTTAGTAGAACTAACGTCTGTAGTTTCGGCAACGACGATAGAAAATGTTTGATTTTGTAAAATTTTCACAATCTCCCTCTTGTGCTTATATAGGTAGAAATTGCAAAAGAATAACTTTAAATTCCCACATGCGTGAATATGTTTGGGAGGATTTAAAATAGTAGTTCCAAAGTGAAAGGAGTAGTAGGGGTAGTACAGCGACGCTGAAAGTAGTACAATACTACTATAGTAGTACAAACGACAGCGCTAGTTTCGATCTAGATTCTCTTTTCAGTTAAGTAGTTCTAAAACTTGTTAAGTTGACTATATAGGCAATCCGTCTCACAGTTAGTAGGATATTTACCACAAGCACCGGCCAAAGAAATCCTGTTTGTAAAGATTTTTTCCTTTATTAAAAAAAAAATAAAAAGGTAAAGGACATAATATTTAATGATTTTCTTCGCATCCTATGACACTCGTTTTCGAAGACTTTCACGTTTTGCCCAATCCAACCAAGAGCCTTTATAGACTTGTACGTTTGTATAGCCAATTGATTGTGCCTGTCTAGCTGCTTCATCAGATCTATCACCGCTATGACAGCTCATAATAATACAGGCTTTAAAGTCAGGTTTTTTTCGTCCGAACCGACGTTGGAAATATTCACAATCGCAAGTGTCGGACAGCATTGACCTGATGCTCCCCACTGGAATGTTGATAGATGTAGGAATTTTACCAGTCTCTTGTATTTCCTGAGGTTCCCGTACATCGATGAGCAGCTTTTCTGGATGGTTGGATAGGTCTTTGATTTCAGGGTACTGGACCACCGGAAATAATTTGCCCGCTTGCGATGAATATCCCATTGAGGCAAGTACTGACTCACTGATTTGGGATCTCGGACCGAGTTTGAAGGGTATTTTTTCTAATTTTTGATTCTTGCACGCGATCTGGTGCAGAATAGAGCGTTTGCTAAAGGTGGTGGCTCTGGAAATCATTATTTATGGTTGCCAAGCTTATGTATTTTTGCACAACGGGTGCATCTTACGAAAATTTATTTCACAATTTAATTATGAAAGCAGATATGTCACTTTATACTAATCCACACAGGCTAGCTGAGATCAATTTCGAAACAATAACAGAGACAGAGCCTATTTTTCCCCAAGGAAAAGTGAAGGTTATCATGGTGGGGGTCTGAGGTAAGGAAGAGGTGTTGTACTCGTATGTTTGGATTTGTTCGGTTTTGTAAAAAAAAAAATTGATTTGGTTTTATTCCGACGTTTAAGCTTTTTGCAAAAAAGTTTTAGTATTTATATTTTCATTTACTTTACTAGATGACGCTGCAGGTCAAGTTACACTAGGCTCTCAGCCACCAGCCAGATTGATCTTTCACTAGTCTTTTCCAGTTTCATATGTGAAGTTGATCTCTTTAACTGCGTGGTACTCAAGGTGGACTCTAAAGCGTTATAATGTAGTCATTATCGGACTAGATTGATGTCACATGCCCTGTTCTGCTGTAAGCAGATTTTTTATATGAATACATTTTTGTTGGTGGAGAGCACCTATGATCAAACCGCTATCAGGAAGAGCACTACCAACCTGCAGAATATACTAGCTCTTAAGTCTCGCATTTTCAAGTCTGTGTGCACATTCTTACTTATGTATGTATGCGTCAGGTCAAGAGAAGCTTGAACAAAATTATATTCCTTGAGAGAATATAACAGTCATGACGAAAACCCTCCTACTTTCACTTTATATTGGATAGCAAGAGGGGGGGCTGCAGTTATAATTAAGGAAGGTGTTAGCCACGATGACATCTACTACGGTGATTGCTACAGAGGCAACAGGCAACGCTTATTCGGATGCGGATTTGTCATACGCGGCAGACTTAGGAAGAAGATTTTAAGCTTCCGACACGTGAGCGAGCGTATTATGACTATCCGGATCAAGGCTAAATTCGCTAACATAAGCCTAATATGTGTTCATGCCCCCACGGAAGAAAAGGACCCTGTCACCAAAGAATGTTTCTACGAGCACCTCGACAAAACATACGAGCAATGTCCTAAATACGACGTTAAAATCATATTGGGCGATTTTAACGCCAAAATAGGAAAGGAGGACGTCTTTGGTAGGGCAGTCGGTAAGCATAGCCTACACGACACCACGTCTGATAACGGACTAAGGCTAATTGATTTCGCTGTGGAGCGAAATGTCACCATAGCAAGCACATGGTTTCCTCATCTCGATATTCATAAGCAGACATGGCGGTCCAATGATCATGTAACGATCAACCAAATTGATCATATTGCGATCGACGCAAGGCATGCCTCCAGTATTCTGGATGTCCGGACCTTCCGAGCGGCCAACATAGACTCGGATCATTACCTTGTTGTAGCCAAGGTACGAATGCGGATATCCCAATCTGAGCAACAAAGAAGAATTACTGTGAGAAAATTTAACGTCGAAAAGCTACAATCGCAAGAGACCGCCAGACTCTTCGCTGAACGCGTATCCCGAAATCTCTCAATCACCCCTTTGCCGCCAGCATCAAGTACCGAAGACCAGTGGCAACGCTGCCAACATGCCATCAGAAACGCCGCGACTGATGTGCTGGGTCTCGCTCGACCAACACCGCGAAACCCCTGGTTTGACGAAGAATGCCGGCGAGTGCATGCAGCAAAACAAGAGGCATACAAAGCGGCGCTGCAAAGGAAAACGAGAGCTGCTCGTGAGCTCTACGAGCAAAAGAGACGGGAAGAACATCGGCTTCTCCAAAAGAAGAAGAAAGAGCATGAGAAGCGCGCGTTTGAGAATATCGAGAGTCTATACTCCAGGAACAATGTACGGAAGTTTTACCAAAAGGTAAAAAGAACGTGTCAGAGAAGTAATACCCGTACAGAAACCTGTAGAGATGAAAATGGAAACCTCGTAGTAGAATCACAGTCGGTGCTGAGAATATGGAAAAACTACTTCTGCAGACTGTATAACGGCGACGAAGACCAACATCCCGCTGTCAGGCAGAATGAACCATTCAACATAGACGATGATAGTCAAAATTTCCGTCCACCTGACCAAAACGAAGTGAGGATAGCAATATCCAAGCTAAAATCGAACAAGGCTGCCGGACCTGACGGCTTACCGGCCGAACTTTTCAAGGCAGGTGGGGATGAATTGGTAGAGTGCATACACCAACTCATTTCTAATATTTGGTGAGGCGAGTGTATGCCTGATGAATGGAATCTCAGCATCGTTTGCCCGATCCACAAGAAAGGAGACCCCCTCAACTGCGCCAATTATAGAGGCATCAGTCTCCTCAACATCGCATACAAGATCTTTTCTGCGATATTGTGTGAACGCCTGAAACCTTTTATCAACAGCCTGATTGGACCCTATCAGTGCGGTTTCAGGCCAGGAAAGTTCACCATCGATCAAATCTTCACACTTCGGCAGATCCTGGAGAAAACCCAAGAATTCCAAATCGATACTCACCACCTCTTTATCGATTTCAAGGCCGCCTATGACAGCATCTATAGAGAAGAGCTTTATAGAGCCATGTCTAGTTTTGACATCTCTGCCAAACTTGTCCGTCTGTGCAGGCTGACGATGGAGAACGCTCGCTGCTCCATCAAGGTCGGTAATGACCTCACCGAGACCTTTGATGTCAAAAAAGGCTTTAGACAAGGTGACGCGCTGTCATGTGACTTCTTCAATATTGTACTTGAACGGATTGTGCGGAACTCATAAGCCAACACCGGAGGCACAATCTATTACAAGTCTATACAACTGCTTGCATACGCCGACGATATAGACATTATCGGAAGATCTCAGCGGGCTGTCACCGGTGCTTTTGCAAGCATTGAGGGGGAAGCGGCCAAAATGGGTTTGGCGACAAACGAGGGCAAAACCAAGTGTATGCTGTCAACTAGAAGGGAAAACCAACACCGACGAATTGGACAAAACGTCACCGTGGGCAGCTATAACTTCGAGGTAGTAAGGGACTTTGTCTATCTTGGCTCTGCTATAAATTCTACTAACAAAATCAGCGTAGAAATCAATCGAAGAATAACTCTTGCCAATCGCTGTTTTTTTGGGCTTATAAGGCAATTCAACAGCAAAGCCCTATCTCGAACAACTAAGGAGACTCTATATAAGACCTTGATCATCCCAGTCCTGCTTTACGGCGCTGAAACATGGACTTTATTAAAAGAGGATGAAGATATCCTTGGTCGCTTCGAGAGAAAAATTCTTCGTAAGATTTTCGGTCCCGTTTGCGTTGACGGGTTTTGGAGAAGAAGATTCAATCACGAACTATACGAGCTGTACAGCGACATCGACCTAGTCAAAAAACTGCGTATTGGACGTCTGAGATGGCTAGGACAAGTAGAGCGAATGGACACCAACGCTCCGGCCCGCAGAGTCTTCGAATCTAACCCGGAGGGACGACGCAGTAGAGGGAATCATCGCCGTAGGTGGCGCGCACAAGTTCAAGGGGACCTCGACCAACTTGGAGTGCGCAACTGGAGGCAATTAGCTAAAGACCGAGCTAAATGGAGAGGCTTGTTGGTTGAGGCCCAGGTTCACCCCGAACTGTAGCGACACCTAAGTAAGTAAAAGTTAGCCACGATGAAGATGAAGTATACCAGCCGTGTGAAATACAAGCCAAGTCCGTAAACATAAAAGCAAGCAGCGGCCAGATAGCGGCATATTGTTCTCCTAGCTATAGGCTGAAACAAAACGATTTTAAAAGCCTCTTCCGTAAATTTGGGAATAAATTCATAATAGGCGGAGATTTCAACGCAAAGAACAAATTCTGGGGGTCAAGGTTAACAAATACAAGAGGAAGAGAACTCCTTGAAGCTATAAAAGAAAGCAATGCTAATCACCATTCAACGGGAAATCCTACTTACTGGCCCACAGATAGGAACAAAATCCCGGACGTTGTCGACTTCTTTATAACTAAGAATATCTCCTCAAATACTACCCAAGTGGAGGAAGGGCTAGATCTTGACTCAGATCATTCATCTGTGCTGCTTACACTTGGTAATAAAATTATAATGAAGGAACGCAACCCATGTCTAGTCAACAAGCTAACTGACTGGATATATTTCAGATATTTGCTGGCGGAATACATCAAACTAAGAACAACAATCGATACAACACAGCAACTAGAAAGTGAAGTACATACTTTCACCCTAAATATACAAAAGGCTGCTTGGGCTGCAACGCCTGAATCAAATAGTAAAGTAAAAAGAAACATATATCCCCAAGAAATATGCGTCATAATATCTGAAAAGAGGAGAGCTCGTAAACGCTGGCAATTGTCGAGAGCGCCAAGTGATAAAAATAGGCTTAATAGTTTAAACAATACGCTCAGAAAATAGATCACAGAATGAAACGATGCTGGTACAGAATACTCACTGTGGAAGGCTACAAAAAAAATGGAAAGACCAACAGCATACATTCCGCCAGTTAAAAACAGCAGTGGAAACTGGGCAAAAACAAGCAAACAAAAGGCCGATTTATTTGCTGAAGATCTTGAAAGCGTCTTTCAGCCATATGAAGATAATGATTATCTCCAACAAACGGAAGAAATGTGCGAAGATGAGAGGTTAATCCCAGCAGTAACCTCTAAGGAAATAGCCACAGAAATAAAAGAGAAGATCAACCCTAAAAAAGCCCCGGGATTTGATTTAATGACGGGTGAAATTCTGAAAAAACTGCCTAGAAAAGGTATGAACAAAATAGCACAGATAATAAATGCAGCGTTCAGACTAAGGTATGTTCCACGCATGTGGAAGGTCGCGGAAGTTATTATGGTACCAAAGCCGGGAAAATTACCCAGTGAAGTTACCTCATATCGTCCGATCTCATTGCTGCCAATACTGTCAAAGCTATTCGAAAAAATTCTTCTGAAACGACTCCATCCGATTATAGAAGAAAAGGCACTGATACCAAACCATCAATATGGATTCAGAAATAGGTACTCCACTATAGATCAGGTCCACAGAATAACTGACAAAATAGAAAAAGCCTTAGAAGAAAAACAAATATGCTCCACCATCTTCCTTGATGTAACACAGGCTTTTGATAAAGTCTGGCACAAGGGATTGGTCCATAAACTGAAAAAATATCTTCCAAAATAATACTCGGAAATACTAGAGTCATATATAAAGCAGCGATTATATAGAATTAAGCAAGAAAATTAGTACTCCGCATTAAAATGTATAAAATCTGGAGTACCGCAAGGTAGTGTGTTAGGGCCTGTGCTGTTCCTCCTATACACGAGTGACCTACCACAAAATGACGAAACTACTGTTGCTACATTTGCAGACGATACTGCTGTACTTGCTGTCGGAAAAACCGTGCAGGAAGTTATCGAAAAACTACAAAGGACAGTAGACGAAATATCTGAATGGACCAAAAAATGGCAAATAAAATTAAATGAACTGAAGTCAATCCATGTTAACTTCACTATTAAAAACGTACAACACATACCTGTGTACATAAACAACAAATTAGTTCTGCATTCGAACTCAGCTAAGTATTTAGGCATGACTTTAGACGCGAAGTTGCGCTGGAAAACTCATGTCAAGAAAAAACATGACGAACTAAACATTCGATATAAAAGATGTATTGGCTAATAGGGAGGTATTCGTGTCTCTCAATTTATAATAAACTGCTTCTCTATAAGCAAGTTTTAAAGCCAATATGGACATATGGCCTTCAGCTTTGGGGGTGCACAAGTAAGACGAACCTACAAAGCATACAATGCTTTCAAAATAAAGTACTACGCAATATTGTTTATGCGCCATGGTACATACGTAACGCTGATCTACATAGGGATCTAAAAATTGAAATGGTCAAGAAGGTCGTAAGAAGACATGAAGGTAGGCTTCGCAACCATTCTAATTTAGAAGTAGTCGAACTACTTAATAATAACAATCTAGTTAGAAGATTACGAAGAAGAAAACCATTCGAACTAGTTAACTAGGAGAAAAAATAAAAAGAAATATATAACATAATCACCCGAACAAAGTGATGACGAGTTAAAAAGCAAAAGGTAACAGACCAAAGTTAGTTCCTTATAACAAAAATTTACAAGTATTAGAAAAAAATTGCTGATTAGTTTAAAGACTAGGTGCGATTATTGGAAGTATGGTAATACCATGCTTTCTCCGGGTGGTTTTAGTGGGTGGGTCAAGTCCCACACTATCGCAGAGCTTGCATGCGATGTCTTTCAACGATTTTCACCTAGCTACACGCAAAAAAAAAAAAAAAATATTGGATAGCTAGTCTTTCAAGCATCCATAGAGCTTACAAAAAATATTTGCTAAGAAAACCTGGGTAGACTTACCTCAGTGTGAAGAAATAGTCGATTAAAAGAAGGTTCCTGCAAAGTAATGTGCTGGTATCTATCGCCTTGTAGAAATGTCATGCGCCTAGTGCCTAAAATGTTGCGAAAGGTGTAGCCGAGCGCACCGGGATGGATCTGTGGCTCAGTGATTTGTGCGTCAGGTTGTTGAAAGTATTGTTCGGGATTCGAGTCCCAGAAAAAAAACCTTAATAGCTGTTTCATAGTCCCACTGCGAATTTAACGGTTAAAACATGATTGGTTGCAAGAAGCTATGCCGCTATATCTTTGTGAGCTGTGTACGCGAAATATTAATTTATTTCGTACCTCATGGGGTTCCCGATGAGTGCGCCAATCACTGCCTTGGCTAATTGTTGAAAGACTTTTGATGCCTCGTTCTTACGGATGTTTTTTTTTTTTTTTTCAATTTGCGCGCATTCAAAGGATTATGATTACCCTTAAAATGTTTTATGTAAGGTAAGGGTAAGGGCTTTAGAAAGGATAGATAGAGAGAGAAAACTTATGGTGTGTTTTCGTGATAACTATGCAAAGCAAAGTAAAAGCTTCTCCACAAAACGATTCTAAGTCAATCTGGTTAAGAAGTTTTTTAATTGTTTGAAGATTGGTGATTGAATTGAAATTGAAGTAAAAGTATGAAAAAGTTGTGCTTAAATGTATGAAATACTACTGAATCATTCCAGTTGAATGAAAAAGCTTTTCTCAGGGAAAAAGCTCTTCCCATCAATCCCAACCCATTTTCGACTGAGAAAAAAAGCTTAAAATGGTTCCAAGTCACTTTGTGTTGTTGTACTCCGTATTAAATCTTACTTCACTGAGAAGCGACGTCTCACCAAAACGCACCATTAGTGGTTTGAAACTCCAGGGGTGGTGTCCAGATAACTGATGAGATTTATTTTATTTTTGTTTATGCTTTTGATTCACAGTATCTTTTTCCCGACCACCTAATGTCATATGGTGTGTTTTCGTGAGAACTATGCAAAGCAAAGTGAAAGCTTCTCCACAAAACGATTCTAAGTCAATCTGGAAAAAAACTTGTTTAATTGTTTGAAGATTGGTGATTGAATTGAAATTGAAGTAAAAGTATGAAAAAGTTGTGCTTAAATGTATGAAATACTACTGAATCATTCCAGTTGAATGAAAAAGCTTTTCTCAGGGACAAAGCTCTTTCCATCCATGGTAACTCATTTTCGACTGAGAAAAAAAGTTAAAGTGGTTCCAAGTCACTTTGTGTTGTTGTACTCCGTATTAAATCTTACTTCACTGAGAAGCGACGTTTCACCAAAACGCACCAATAGACATATCAATCATCCAACAGAGCCAACCATATGACCAGCATACTGCCAGTGTTATGAGTTCGCAATAGTGTTGACATAAGCTTTCATAACTGATCATGCTGAGTCTTTATATATATAGTATTTCATGAGAAATAAATTAACAAATGCTTGCTATCGTCATTGGATTTGAACTATAAACCATTAGTGTAGCAATTGATGACGTTACCACTACACCATTGCCAACCCACCTACATTGCATTTGAGGAATAGGAGTTTTGCCAATGACTTCTTCTCTTTCAGCTCCATAAAAGCCCAAATTTTGATTAAAGTTCTCTAGGACACAAACCTCCTATCCTTCTGGTATCGCAAACTTTTTGGTTCTGGAATTTTTTCTCACGATTTGCTATTTTTCTGGAACCACAATGTAAGCTGAATTTTTTGTCGAGCGGTAGCTTGAACTGAAATATTTGAATGATATATTTTTTAAAGATAATTTCGAAAACTGTATCCCATTTTACTACCAAATTGTTCTTCTCTTTAGTAAGCAATCGTTATATGTAATATGATTTGGACATTTTGGATTTTTTTTTGTCGGGATATGAAACGCTCAACTGGAGCACTCAGACGCAACTGGTCCATTGTACTACCAGAGAGCAAACCCTGATTTACCTATTTTATTGGAATTTCGTTGTCTTTCTAAAAGAAAACACTTCAGTGATGAGGAGCTTGCAGTACCAGCACTCGCCACATCCGCACCGAGGATCTGCCACCTGATACGAGCAAAGGCTGGACACTCACAGAGATAATGTTCCGCGGTGTCGTCGCTCTCTCCACAAGCGTCGCAGATTGTAGTGTCACTTAAGCCCAACACGTTAAGGTGCCTTGCAAAAGCAAAGTGGCCTGTCAAGACGCCAATAAGTTGTCTATAATCTTTTCTGCTGAGAGACAGCAAGAATGCCGCTGATTTCTTACAGACGTCCGGGAGCATGCGTTTAGTCAACCTGCATCCTGGAGAGTCATGCCACACACAATTGTGCTCGTGAGAAATCCAATCGTAAATGGAAGCCCTAACCGAGGATCCAGAGAGACCCAACGCGGGTTCGGGACCTGAGAAACCCTCCTCTGAGCCTTGTCTAGCAATCTCATCGGAGATCTCGTTCTCCAAGATCCCAGTATGACCTGGGACCCAGATAAGAGACCGAGAATTCAGCCTTGCGACCGAGTTCAAAGAGTTTTTGGTTTCACGAACTATTTTGGAAGTGGTTAAAGGGTTAAGCAAGGCCTTAAGCGCAGCCTGACTGTCACTACAGGCACAAATGCTACGTCCCTTCCATCTGTTCTTCACAACATAGTTCATGGCCATTAGGATTGCATAAGTTTCCGCTTGGAAAACAGACGCATATTTGCCTAACGAAAAGTGAAGTCTAATGTTTGACATTTTGGATGCTTTTTATTAGTAAATAGTTAAGAACATGAACACAATAATTACAAATTACTTCGGAGGCTTTTTCCCTTTTAAAATAGCTTCTTTTTCTGCCCAGTCTAACCATGAGCCTTTATAGCAGTGCACGTTTGTGTAGCCAAGGTCTTCTAGTATTCTAGCTGCCCTTAGAGCATTGTTACCATTGTGACAGCTCGTGATAATGTAGGTGTCTTTGTCAGGCTTTACACGTTCGTATCTTTCCTCGAAATACTCACTATCGCCACTATCTGATAGCGTATTCCTAACATTTCTATAAGGAATGTTGATAGCTCCAGGAATTTTGCCATTTTCCTCTAGCTCCTTGGGTTGACGCACATCGATCAGCATCTTCTTTGGGTGCTTCTGTACTTCTTTAACTTCATCATACGTGCAAATCGAAATATCCTCATCGACTGGAGGTTTTTTTTTCCATGCATAACCCATTGCGGTAGGTACTGTCTTACTGATGGCTGGGATCAGATTGAAAAGATGTTTGGAGGCGGCAATTTGTGCGCGTGTTACCCAATTCATGCTAAGTATGGAAAAATTTCTCACCAGCTGTTGGCTCCTAAATGTGATCTGATGTCGAAAAGTGGATCTGCTACGTCTGATGGCTCTAAAAATCATCATGCTCCTTTAGTATCTTTGCACAATAAATTTGGAATTAGAGCTGACTGCAATAAATTTGTTTCACTATTATTATTTGATGGGACTTTTGTCACTTTTTGTCAATCTAAACTGGCAGGGAGGTTACTAAATTTCTAAAAAGCGAGTTGGAAAAAGGGTTGCAAAACCTAGAAATGTGATGTTTGAACTATTAGAATTTAATTTTATTTTTCTAAGCAATATTCATTCAAAAGCGACTTTATTTTTTTCAAGTAAGCAGTTTAGTTTAGTTTCTTTTTTTACTTGAATTTCCAGAACTTTTCGGTATAATTCCAGTATAACTACAGCAAATTTTATTCATTAAAACCTCAAACAACTCAACTCGATCTTCAGTGGCTGATCTCGTTCAAGTTGATAAAGGCCTCTGCTGTTGAATTCAGCAACCTTTGGGAAGACACCGCTGAGCTGTGAGTTTATAGTTAGAATTTTCATTGTCCATTCGTAGGTTCCTGGTTAGGGGTGAGTACTATCACCACTGCTATTACTTACTTACTTAGATCCTTTAACCCCTCGGGGGGCATAGGGCGTCAACCACGCCTGCGTGCCATCTTGTTCGAAGTTCTGCAACGCGTTTGAGCTGCCTCCAACTCATTCCTAAAGAGCTCGATTCCTCCTCAACTGTTCTGCGCCACGTTTGCCTAGGGCGTCCCGCTATTCTGCCTGCCTGGGTGAGCGGGAGTTGTCTTCGCGCCGTAGGGTGTGTCCAATCCATTGCCACTTTCTTCTTCGTATAGTAATGCTTATAGGTTCTTGGCCCGTTCTCAGATAAAGTTGTTCGTTAGAGATGCGGTTCGGCCAAAAAATCCTCAAGATGATTCCTAAGCATTTGTTTACAAAGACTTGCAGCTTTCGTGTGTTAATGGTGTCCACCTTCCAAGTACTGCACCCATAAAGCAGCACTGATTCTACGTTGGAGTGGAACAGTCGCAGCTTGGTTCTTAAGCTGATAACATTGCTTCTCCAGATTTTAGATAGCATTCCGAACGCAGCTTTAGCCTTCCCGATTCTGCTGCACACATCCAGTTCGGTGCCACCGCGATTAGCCGAGACCACACTTCCTAAATAAAGAAAGCTATCAACTTTCTCGACTTCCTGTCCGGCAATGTAAAGTTGAGCGCGGTTGTTAGAAGAAGTGCTCAGGGCTTTTGTTTTGGCTGTGTTTATTTTTAGCCCCACTTTATTTGCCTCAGCTTCTAGATTTTGGGCCATCAGATGAAGATCCATTATCCGATGTGAAAGTAGACAAACATCGTCAGCGTAATCTAGGTGTTTAAGGTAAGATGTCATAGTCCAGCGAATTCCATAGTTAACTTCCGTCAATGCTGCACGGAGTACATCGCTGATAACCACCGAAAACAATAGTGGTGACAGTATGCACCCTTGACGTACTCCACTTTGGACTTCAAAATCCTCCGACACCTTACCATTGTGCACGACGTGACACTTACCGCCCTCGTATGTAGCCTTGATAATAGCTATAAGTTTTTCTGGGATGCCTCTCCTGCGCAAGGCCAACCAGATAGCATCTCGATTCAAGCTGTCGAAAGCCTTCTCGAAGTCGATAAACAGTAAATGTAGCGGAGACCTATACTCAACGCATTGTTCGATTATGATCCGTAAGGTGTTTATGTGGTCGATGCAGGAGGATCCAGCGCGAAAGCCTGCGTGTTCGACATCGAGGGTTGAATCTAAATGTTCTTTAATTCGTTCTAGAATTATTTTAGCTATTATTTTAGCCACGGCTGGAAGAACGCATATACCTCTCCAGTTACCGCAATCCATCAAGTTTCCCTTCTTTGGAAGTTTAATGATCATCACCCTTTTCCACTCCTGTGGAAATTGTTCGCTATCCCAAGCTCTCCGTATTAGCGGATGCAGCAAATCTGCCGATGTATTTGGCGCCGCTTGAAATAGCTCGGCAGGGATGCCATCGATAACCACCGCCTTGTTCTTCTTGAGGGACTTGATTACTGTTATTATCTCGGTTTTACTGGGAGGTGCGGTGCGAATTCGGGAATTTGTTGCTTCGAACTGCTCATTCGAATTCGAGATCATACCGCCATCGTCTATGTGATTTAGCACTGTAGCAAAATGTTCTCTCCATCTAGTGAGCTGATCCTCATCCGAAATCAGAAGGTTACCGTCTAGACTCTTCACTGGATGTTGTTTGGAGTTTCGAACACCGGTGAGCTCCTTAGTGATGCTATAAACAGTCCTACTGTCGCACCTACTCGCTGCTTCTTCAGCCCTTGAGGCCAGTGAGTTGACATATTGACGCTTGTCACGTCTCACACTACGCTGCACTTCTTTCTTCTTCGGACGGTATTGGGCTTCAAGCTCGGTTCTCTCTACTGCTGAGGCCACTGTAATCCGAGCCTTGATTGCTGTATGCTCATCTCATCTCATCGCAAAAGCTTTTTTCACAGCACTCCAGTGGTCATCCATGTTCTCTATGCTGCTGATTGCTTCTGCTTCTAAGGCAAGATGGTCCCTGAACTGTTGGCGCACTTGGGGAACCTTGAGCATGTCGATATTAAACCTGGTGATGTTAAGCAGGTTTGAGCGGTTGCTGTTGACGGATGCAGTACGAAGGCGTAAATGAGCTACCATAAGATGGTGATCTCGTTCTTGTCCGACGTCAGCTCCACGTCTGTTTCGTACGTCCAGGAGACAATTTCTAAAGCGGCGACTGATCGCAATGTGGTCGATCTGATTGGATGTTCGTTGCCTATCAGTAGAGACCCAACTGATCTTATGGTAGGTGTTATGCTTAAACAGCGTACCTCCGATGACTAGGCGGTTGGTATTACAGAAGTCCACAAACCGCTCACCATTGTCATTACGGTCTCCCACGCCGTGAACTCCCATCACGTGCTTAAGCATGGTGTTGTCGCTACACACCTTGGCATTGAAATCTCCCATCACCATTATGATGTCCCCATTAGGCGTTTGGTTGTAGGCGGCACCTAAGTGGCTATAAAAATTATTCTTTTCATCCTCAGTCGCGTCTAGAGTCGGAGCATAACACTGTATGATGGTTATTTTTCTAACTCTACTCTGGAACCTAGCCGTCAATATCGGGTCACTATGGGGTTTCCAGGATATGAGGCTACTACGTGCTGCTGGAGTTAGCATGAGTCCTACTCCGGAACTCCGTGCACTTCGAGCTGGTTTACCAGAGTAGAGCATGACAGTGCTTTTTGTTGGGGAGATGAGTTCCCCAGCATTGAACCATCTTATCTCGCTCAGCCCTAAGATATCTATTTCATACCGTGCGAATTCGCGTTCTAATTGGAGGAATCTGGCGTTATAAGGCCCTTCCTTGAGTGAGTCCAGGAGGGTCTTAACGTTCCAGAATCCGATCGTTGTCCGTGTCCGATAGCCAAAGGTCGTCATCAAATTATCCGTCCGTATCCGAGGCGTTGGTTTGCGTTTCGGAGCAAGATTTGTTTTTACGTTTGCGGCTCGCTGGCCCACAGACCAACCGACATTTATCCTGTTTTTTGGCGCAGGAAGCTCGCCATTCGTCCTCTCCCGTTAGCAATTTCCGAAGAAATCCCCAGATGGCACCACGAGGAGGTGGGAGTAGGGCTTACTAACAGAGCTGCTAGGTTTTCGGCTGCAGTGGCTCTTTCTAGTTACTTAGCGGACCAACACCTATCGGGAGATGCTGCCCCTACGAGGCCTTTGTTAGTCGTTTGCCATCCAAATCACCACTGCTATGGCTACTACTTATTAATGAAGCATTCAAAATTCTGGAGCATTGTAACGTAACATCCAATGAGGACGCCACTATGTTACTCATGTCAGTTCAGTTTCTTCTAATAATAAAGGACTTGATGCAATCAGGCGTAAGCTAATTCGCCAACTTGACGAATACATTTGGTTTCGGGTCAATTCTTTCTAGACAGGGATTATGATTTTGTGCAGTCATCGGCCATGACCAGTCGAACGAGGCGAACCCCACAGGCGGATCAGTAGAAATGCGGTGAAGTGGGAGGGTTGTGATCCCTTATTTTCGGATCATAACCTCGCTGATAAAAGGAAGAAGAAGGAGATCGACCACGACCAGTCAGTCGTGGATAATCCTGGATAAAAAACTCAGTTGAAAAATTTACTTTAATTTTGATGATTGGTTGGTTGGTTAAGATCGGCCCTCAGAAGTCATTATAGGGAATGCCTAGTCTTTGAGCAATGTCCGGTGAGAATATTTATTGTTTTGAAGAGGGTTCCTCTTATGTGTTTCAGTAGTCCGATGGACCTAGATTTGTTAGGAGTTGGTTAAAGTTGTCTGGCGGTGTTGCATTAGCATAGATGTTGCCATCGGCGATTGGCTGCCTTCTCCGCGTCGGTTTGAATAAGATACTTAGACGTTAGTGCTTGGATGTCGGAAATACTTATGCTATTTGCACCAGAGGAGCCTTGTCGAGCCAGCTCGTCAGCTGCACAGGTCACAGTGATCTGGTACCCAGCAAAGGGTGAGGATGTATTACATTTACTATTCGGAAAAGGACTTTTTGCTCACTCTGTATCATAAATGATGTGGCCCTTTTAACTCAACAGCAAATTATCCTGTTTTCAACATTTATCTTAGATACATAGATAGATTTTTTTCAGATTAGATAGATTTTTATTATTCATGAAATTCTTTCTTATATACTTTACAAAATCAATATTTCACATGGCATTCCCGTCTGCCGATTGACAACTCGTATCTCTGATTACTAATAAATAAATAAATAAATATTTCAATTATAGCATTTTTTTTTCCTCAAGTAATAATTGTAATTATGTGTGCAGGTAGAAAGTCTTAGAAGTTCCCGTTCATAATTCTTTCCCGGTAGGCTAATGCAAATTTACAGAATTGATACAAATTGGACGTATCCTAATTCATTTAGAAAGCCGATAACTTGATCATCCGATAAGAAATCGTTCCCGAAGAAATGCCGTCGGGTTTCTCGTAGGGTTGGGCATCTTCCAATAAAATGTAGAACATCCTCTCTCTCTGCTAGGTTGCATATACTACAAATGATGGGTAGTCCTTCCCTATGCGGTATAAAATTTATCTGCAGTAGTTCTCCACGCAGTTTGAACATCATCGATATTTTTTCAATACTACATTCATTCCTAAAGTAGTTGCTATTTTGCAGATTATGGCATAATCGTCTGTAAGTTAACCTGTACAGTGACCATTTGGCTTCCCTTACAAAGCCCTCCCTCAGCGGTTCATCCAAGTTAGTAATTAGCTGATAGAGACTACTCGTAGGTTTCCAGGTTTGATGCTCTTCCGCTCTTAGATTGAGTTCCATTCCACATCTTTCGGCCAAATCCCTCCATTCTCTATACCAAGAGTGAAGTTTCTAACAAGAGCATATAATTCGGACCACTAGATGGGAGATGAAACGATCTTTTGATGTAGTATCTTAAAATCATCTCCACCGTATCATATTTTTTACACCCCCACACCTGCGCCGCATAAAAGAAAATTGTCTCGGAGACAGCCTCAAACACTTTGTATTCACTACTGTGGGGACGTATTTATTGGTAAAACATTTTCTCCAAGTAGTATTTATTGCCGTTTTTGCTTTAGCGAGCTTCTCCTTGATATGTTTTTCCATATTTAAGTTGTTTGTCCGATACGCACCAAGGTATTTGTATTCCTTCACGACTTCAATTTGTTTTCCATTATAAATCCATTTTTCATTGGAACAGTATCTGCCTCTACCCTTTTTAAAAATCATCACCTTCGATTTTTCCAAATTCACTATAAGCAACAATAATCCGCCAACCGGTTAATCATTAGCTGTAGCGATTCCGGGGAGCGCTATGTCATCAACAAACATTACGGAGAGCGAGAATAAACATGGGCTTAACGTACATCCTTGCCTTACTTACATACTTACTTAGATGGCGCTACGGTCCGGGGTGTACCTGGGCCTCAACCAACAAACCACTCCATCCAGCTGCCTCCAGTTGCGCACGCCAAGTTGGTTGAGGTCCCCCTCCACTTGTTTGCGCCACCTACCGCGTCCTCTTCTGCGTCGTCCACCCGGGGTGGATTCGAAGACTTTCTTGGCGGGAACGTTGGGCTCCATCCTCTCTAAATTACCCAACCATCTTAGTCGCTGTATGTGAACTGTTCTGGCCAAGTCAATGTCCTTGTACAGGCCGTATAGTTCGGCATTGTACCTTCTCCTCGACTCACCGTCTATGCAGACGGGACCAAAGATCGCTCGAAGAACTTTTCTCTCGAAATAACCAAGGGCATCCTCATCCGGTTTTGTCAAAGCCCATGCCTCTGCGCCATACAGCAGGACTGGGATGATTAGAGTCTTATAAAGAGCTACATTAGTAGTTCGAGATAGGGCTTTGCTACTCAATTGCCATTTTAGCCCATAGAAACAACGATTGGTAAGAGTAATTCTTCGTGTGACCTCCCTACTGATGTCATTTGCGGAGTTCACCATAGAGCCTAGGTAGACAAAATCCTTTACTACCTCAAAATTATATCTGTCTATTGTGGCGTTCTGTCCAAGACGCCGATGTTGGGTGTCCTTTTTGTAGACAGCATATATTTTGTTTTGCTTTCATTGACCGCTAGACCCATCTTTGCTGCCCCGATCTCAATACTCGTAAATGCCCCAATGACGGCCCGCTGAGTTCTTCCGATTATGTCAATGTCATTGGCATAAGCGAGTAGTTGTACAGACTTGTAAAAGATTGTACCTCCGGTGTTGGCTTGTGAGTTTCGTACAATTCTCTCAAGTACTATGTTAAAGAGATCGCATGATAGCGTGTCACCTTGTCTAAGACCTTTCCTGACATCGAACGGTTCGGTGATGTTCTTACCGACTTCGACGAAGCAGCGAAAGTTCTCCATCGTCATTCTGCTGAAACGGACGAGCTTGGCAGGGAAGCCAAGACTAGACATGGCTCTGTATAACTCGTCTCTATACACGCTATCATAGGCAACTTTGAAATCGATAAAGAGGTGGCGCGTATCGATTTTATATTCATGGGTTTTTTCCAAGATCTGCCGTAGTGTGATTATTTGGTCAATGGTGGACTTTCCCGGCCTGAAACCGCACTGATAAGGACCTATCAGGTTGTTGACGATCGGTTTTAGGCGTTCACATAATACGGCAGACAGGATCTTATATGCAATATTTAGGAGACTTATACCTCTGTAGTTGGCGCAGTTCAGAGGGTCTCCTTTCTTCAGGATCGGGCAAATGATGCTGAGGTTCCATTCATCGGGTATACTTTCGTCCGACCAGATTTTACAAATGAGCTGGTGCATGCTCCTTACCAACTCATCTCCGCCTGCCTTGAAAAGTTCAGCGGCAAGGCCGTCGGCTCCAGCAGCTTTGTTGGATTTGAGTGCGATTTTACTACTATGTTACCATTTTCGTCCCTGCAGGCTTCTGTTGTGGCTTTGGAATCCTGGCATGTTCTTTTTACCTTTTGGTGAAATTTTCGAACATTATTCCTGCAATAAAGTCTCTCAATCTCCTCGATCGAGCGCTTCTCATGCTCTTTTTTCTTCTCTCTGAGAAGTCGATGTTCCTCTTTTCTCCTGCGCACGTAGAGCTCGTGAGCAGGTCTAGTCCTTCTATGCAGCGCCGCTTTGTACGACTCTTGTTTTGCTGCATGTGCTTGCCGGCATTCTTCATCAAACCAGGGGTTTCGTTGTGGTGGCCGAGAGAAACCCAGTACATCAGAGGCGGCATCTCTGATGGCTTGTTGGCAACGCTGCCACTGGTCTACCGCATTTGCTGCTGGCGGCATAGGACTTAGATTGAGATTAGAAGAAACACGATCGGCAAAGGTTCTGGCGGTCTCTTGCGATTGTAGCTGTTCGACGTCAAATTTCCTCACAGTATTTCGTTGATTTCGCTCCATTGTGGATAGTGGTAGTGATCCGAGTCCACGTTCGCTCCTCAGAAGGTCCGGACACCCAGAATACTGGAAGAGTGCCTTGCGTCGATCGCAATGTGATCGATTTGGTTGACAGTTTTTCGACGGCTAGGGCATTGCTCATACGTCTTGTCCAAGAGCTGGTAGAAGTCATCCTTTGTCGCGTCGTCCTTCTCCTCATGAGGGGCGTGAACGCATATTAGGCTAATGTTTGCAAATTTAGCCTTGATACGGATAGTCATAAGGCGCTCGTTCACATGCCGGAAACTCAAGACTTCTTGCCTAAGTCTGCCTCCAATGACAAATCCGCACCCGAATAGACGCTCTCCTTTTTGTCTGTAGCAATCGCCGTAGCAGATGTCACATACACCTTTTGCCCGACCCATCCCATGGCACTTCTTGGATGGCGCAAGTTGTTCGGCTGCACGTGGTTTGTAGAGGGATTCCACGTGCAGACACGAAGATCGTTGTCCTTTTTACGTTTGCTTGGGTCGTCAACAGTAAATTCATCCGTATCCGAGGCTGTTGGTTGCTTCGTGACCGAAGGTTTTTTACTTGGTAGGGAAGTTAACCCGACGGCACAATCCCCAACCTGGAGGACCAGATCCTTTTTTAGCAACCCCTAGGACGAGGGGCCGGATACACCGATGTCAGTAACCCACTTCGGGGATATGAGCGCTGCCGTTGGCCCATTAAGGGTTCATCCGCCACCATCTCTTTTTCAATACCCTGACGTAGTATTGAAAATCCTTACAGACCTCAACTTCAAATATGTCGAAGTAGCTCCGGTAAGGTATCCGCTGGTCTGTATACGTCACCGTTGATTCCGTCGATAGAATTCATCCGCCGCACGTCCTCCTTCTGAGGACCTCTTGCTAGACTTCTGAGACGCATATTTCAGCCGATGAGGTCAACAAGAGATGCCTCGTCCGGTTAAACATATGCGCGCTGAAGTTCACCCAGATGTGCTTACGCAGGTCCGAGTGTTCAGCTACACATATATCGTCAGACTCAGCATACGCTCATCGTTAGTTCACTATCAGATAGCTACGCAGCGGGCACTACGGGGAGGTGATGATGCGATTTTGCCCACTAAATCCACATCGTTGCCTTACTCCTGACTTTGTTTGAAAGCACTCCGAAAGCTCGTCCCCATTCCACACTGCCTCCACCGTAAATTCATATACGCTTTGTATAACTCTCCCAAATTTTAAAGACATTCCCATATTGAACAACTTGTAAACTAAAGCATTCTGGTCCACTGTGTCGAAAGCTGTCCTGAAGTCCACAAAGAACACATATCTTTTTTTATTCCTCGCGAGGAATGTTTCCGCAATACTTCTCAGAACGAAAATGTGGTCAATCGTCGAATAACCTGGGGCCTTATTTTTTATTGCGTTTCTATGGCAAATGTGTACAAACTTAATTTCCAAGTAATTTAAGTGACGCTTGATAGATGTTTTGACAATCTAACTTTCGAAAATTTTTGATTTCGAGTTGGAAGCACTTACATCCAATCCGATAACCATACAAAATACCAATTCATTTTAGAATCGGATTACATTTCCGAACGGCAATCCGAATCCGAAAGCAGTACAAAATAAGGCCTCTGGTCTAAATCCTGCTTGGAATTCTTTTAATAATTTATTGTAGGCAATCCATCTCATCAGCCGCCTTTGTAAGATAGTCGTGAAAATTTTATATGAAGCGTTAAGGAATGAAATACCTCGATAATTCGATGGGTTGAACTTACATCCCCTTTTGTGGATGGGAAAAATTAGCGCCTCTTTAACATGCTGGGGGACTACTCCATATTCCAACACATTGTTGTATAGAGCTGTGAGTTTAGCAATAAGTTTGCCCGATCCATACTTATACAATTCAGTTGGTATTCCATCAGACTCCGGTACCTTACCATCCTTAAGTGTTTTTAGAGCCATCAAGATTTCTTGGTGGGATATTAGACCATCCAAGACCTGGTTCTGGAAATTAGGTGCAGCATAATCAAAAATGTATCTGCTGACCTCTGGATTCAGCAAATCCCTGAAGTGCGTAAGAAGTACATTAGAGCTAAGATCACTGCTGATGACGAACTTTTTACTATTGAGCTTCCCAGCTACTTTCCAAAACTCTGCCGCGTTATTACAACGTGTCAGTTGTATAGCCTCCGATTCGTAGTAGCTCCTCCTCTTTCTAATGCATAGTTCCCTATATATCCTATTTGCCTCAATATGCAATGCCAACGCACATCATGAAGTCTGGGGTAGTAGCAACATCAACAGAAGGGGTGAGTGTCTTTTAGAATACTTTGTAAGTAGACAAATAGATATTTTGAACAAAGGCTCTAAACCTACCTTCATAAATGCGATTCGCGAGGAGGTACTTGACCTCACCCTCGCTAGTCCATTTATTTCTAATTTTATTGAAAATTGGCACGTTTCAGATGAGGCCTCTCTGTCAGACCATCAGCACATCAGGTTTGACATACCTGGCCAACTCTCATATGTCTCTAATAGATACGATCCCAAATCTACGGATTGGCATCGCTATCGTGAACTAGTGTTCTCAAAAAAAGATATGCTTCTCAGATCTATCGAGTCCATAGAAGACCTGGATGAAGCTGCATACCAGCTTAACAATATCCTGCTTGATTCCTACCACGACAGCTGTGTCTCAAAGACACATGTTAGCAAACGCAAAGTGCCTTGGTGGAATGACCAACTGGCGGAACTTAGGAAGAAGGTCAGAAAACTCTTCAACTCTGCAAAGCGAACGAAAAGGTGGGACGAATACAGGTTTGCTCTCACAGAATACAATCTAGTATTTAGACGATCTAAGCGAGCTGCTTGGAGGAAATGCTGCGAAACAATTTCTGACATGCCTACAGCGGCACGAATCCACAAATCGCTCGCAAACGATCATGTCAACTGTGTATGGTTACTGAAGAAGAATGACGAAACCTATACGACGGACCGTGTGGATACACTTAGAACCTTACTTCAGGTACATTTCCCAGGCTCGTCTCTTAACACATCTCATGTGTACTCGAACACAGTTAACCACAGGGTTTATGTGGTGCTGGGCCCATTACTATGGAACATTATGTACGACGGAGTTTTACGACTACCACTGTCACCTAAAGTGAATATAATTGGATTTGCTGACGACATCGCTGTTGTTACAGTAGCAAAACAAATCAGTGAAGTAGAATCAGCTACAAATGTGGCAATCAGTCAA
The DNA here is from genome assembly GCA_945910035.1 of Brachypalpus laphriformis. Lineage (NCBI taxonomy): Eukaryota > Metazoa > Arthropoda > Insecta > Diptera > Syrphidae > Brachypalpus > Brachypalpus laphriformis. The sequence goes on from OX246754.1 coordinate 290,638,637, forward strand.
ATCAAAAGCTGGCTAGGATCCGCCGGTTTAGAATTAGCTGACCACAAAACTGAAGCTGTTCTAATAACCAGTCGGAAATCTGTGGAATATATGAATGTACAGGTTGGAACCCAAATCATCAGATCCAAAGAAGCAATCAAATACTTAGGAGTAATGCTCGACAATAGACTGCGGTTTAAACAGCATGTTGATTATTCGAGCAAAAAAGCGTCACGACTTCAGGCAGCACTCTCAAGGATAATGCCCAACATTGGAGGACCTGGATACGCTAGGAGGATCCAGAGTCCTTCTTTATGCGGCTCCGGTTTGGGCGGGGGCTCTCGCGACCAAAGAAACAAGGAGGAAACTTACATCAGCCTACAGACTCTGCGCTATAAGGACCATGAGTGGTTTTAGAACTATCTCTGACGAAGCAGCCTTTGTCATAGCAGGAATGGTTCCTATCGACATCCTCGCGAACGAGATGCAGAGAATCTACAATCGGAGAGGCTCGAGCCATCAAGAGGCTAGCGAAAGAAGAAGGGTTATAGAAGAAGAAAAAGCAGCTTCAAGAGCTGTGTGGCAAGATCGATGGGATAATGCGGTTAAAGGCAGATGGACCTATAAATTAATCCCCACCATCGACATTTGGATAAACCGAGCACATGGGAACTGCACCTACCACCTCACGCAGTTCCTGTCTGGCCATGGAGGTTATCGCAAATATCTTTACCGGTTTGGACACGATAGCTCTCCGTTGTGTCCAGAATGTCCAGACCAGGAGGAAGATACGGAGCATGCAGTCTTCTACTGTAGGCGATTTGAAAACTGGAGAAACGAACTTCCCAGTCCCCCATTCCTCATAGATGATATGGTACAATCTGAGGAAAAATGGATGGAAATTTGCGCGTTTATTACGCACGTGCAAATGCAGCTTCGAATTTAAGAAAGAATACGTTGAGAAGCAGAAAGTACAGCATAAATTGCTAACCAGCCCCGCGAAGTAATACCTAACGGCAGTCCCGCGGGGAGAGTGGTTGAAGTGTATAGGGTGTGTGTTTAGTACATAGGCGTCCTGAAATCGATTACTCAGGTTTGCGAATCGTGCATGCTAGTAGCACTCGGGCTATTAGTATCTATGAAGATTACACATCCCTGGCGCAACCTAAAAAAAAAAAAAAAAAAAACAGGGTTTATGTGGACAGTAGAGTTAATAGTTTACCGGGAAAATATTCAGCCCAGAGAAAGTTGAATGGGCGGTAGGCACATTCAAACCTTTTAAAGCCCCCGGCGGTGACGGTCTGTTTCCAGCACTTCTCCAAAAGTCAATTGACCTCATCCTGCCGGGGTTGACAGCTTTATTTAGAGCCAGCTACAATTGGGGATACATACCGCCCACCTGGAGACCGGTTAATGTGGTTTCATCCCCAAGCCGGGCAATAGGCCTAGTGAGCTGCCTAAATCATATAGACCTATAAGCCTAACATCATTCGTCCTTAAGACAATGGAGAGACCCATAGATATCCATATTAGAGACCGGTTAGATCTGTCTAACCCTCTGCACTCGAATCAGTACGTATACAGGAAAGGCAAATCTACAGTAGGTGCCCTTCACTATCTCGTCAAAAAGATAGAGGGAACACTCAGTTCAAGGGAGATAGCCTTGTGTGCATTTCTTGACATCGAGAGCGCGTTCGATAACACTGGTTACGACTCGATCACAAGGGCGATTAGTAGCAGAGGTATCGAAGAATCGACCAACCAATGGATCAGGGCCATGCTGGTAAGTCGATTTATTACTTCCTCCTCTGGGGGAGTGTCGGTGTCCATAACTGCAGCCAAAGGCTGTCCTCAAGGAGGAGTTCTTTCCCCCCTGTTATGGTCTATAGTCATCGACAACTTGTTTTTTCTTTTTTTTTTTATAATTTGCGCGCACTCAAAGGGTTATGAATACCTTTAATATGTTTACACACAGTGCGGGCGTTTGGAAAGGATGGATAGAGAGAGAGAGAGAGAAAGATTTTTGGTGTAGTGGTTTTTTTGAAGCTCTTCACAGATAAGGCTACACCACCGTCGGTTATGCTGATGACATGGCGATTTTTATCAGAGGTAAACACAGCACGATAATTTCCAACGTCATGCAAAGTGCAATATCTCAGGTTGTAGAAAGGTGTAACAAAGAAGGACTATCCATCAATCCTAGTAAAACCGTTCTGGTGCCGTTTGCAAGAAAGACACAGGTCAACCTTGAACCCATCACAATCAAAGGCACCACACATCTTGGTGTAATTCTTGACAAACGACTTAATTGGAATTCACATATTAAGTCCGTCACTGAGCGCGCTGCTAGAGCACTGTGGGCCAGCAAACGGCTATACGACAGAACTTGGGGTCTCTCTCCTAAGATGATACATTGGTTGTACATAATGATGGTTAGACCCATTATCACATACGCGGCCATTGTCTGGTGGTCAAAAACTCTCCAGCAGACAACGGCAAACAAGTTGCAGAAGTTGCAAAGAATTGCCTGTCTTGGCATTACAGGTGCGATGCGCACCTGCCCTACGACAGCTCTGGAAGCTACTGTTGGGCTTACACCCAATCTTTATTAGGAAGATGGCTGCCAGATATACCATCAGGCTGCAGCTAGATTACGAGTATAAACCAGGTGACCTTGTGGGACATTTAAAGATACTCAACTCAATCCCTAAAAGAAACATGTTCTGCACCTTACCAAATATTATTGTCAGGCAACACTGCTTTGGTAGGTTATTTGAGGTTGAAATATTGGACCGCGAAAACTGGTCCAATGGTGCTTCAACACTGGACCCTAGAAGTCTGGTCTGGTTCACTGACGGTTCGAAGATGGATTCTGGAGTTGGAGCTGGGGTTTTTGGACCCAACACAAAGATTTCGGTACTTATGGGTACGACTCCCACTGTGTTTCAGGCTGAAATCCATGCCATTGCGATTTGCGCCAGACACAATCTCCGCAAGGGGATCAAAGGCGCTAGAATACATATCTTCTCAGATAGCCAAGCAGCACTTATGGCACTGTCGTCCAACGAAATGGACTCCAGAACCGTGAAATGCTGCTACGATGCATTACAAAACCTTGCCAAATACAACATGGTAAAACTCGGTTGGGTACCTGGACACCAAGGGATTGTGGGCAACGAATCTGCAGATGAGCTTGCTAGGGCTGGCTCAGAATCTGTGTTCATAGGTCCTGAACCTTATTGTGGCGTCAATTGGGCGACAGCTACAATGCTAATTAACGAATGGAAAAATAAACTTCGTCTAGACCACTGGACTAGTGGGCCAGGTCTAAGACAATGCAAACAATTAATCAAGCCTTACTCCTATAAGGAAATCCTTAACTTAGATAGGGAAAGCATTAAGAAGCTTGTGAGCTTTCTTACTGGCCATTGCGGCTTGAGATACCACCTTAACAAGATGAACCTGTGCCAACAGAAGGACTGTCGGTTCTGTTTAGAGGAGGATGAAACTTCCAAACACATTCTTTGTGAATGCCCGGCACTACACTGGTTAAGGAAACGTATTCTCCACAAGGAAATACTTACTTCAGTGGAACTAAAATGCTCCGCTACTAAAGACATACTCACTTTCACAATGGAGGTAGTACCCTGGGGCTGAGCTTAGGCTACCGGGGGGGCCAGCATGGTGGCGGATAGCTGAACGGCCTACAGATATGTAGGTTAGCTGCGAATAACCAATAAGCAGTCCCCGACCAAAAGCGCCAAAAACGGAGGGTGTGCGGAAATAACACATAAGCCCAGTGAAATTTTTGTGACTGGGTGACTAGATGCCGCCCTTAAATAAGCATCCTGTCCCTAAGGCAAGGCGTTATGCGACCCGTACCGAAGCCTGAATGGTGTTGGGGACGTAAAACCCATACAGCATCGCTAACGGAGCCCTTCAGATAACTGGTGCCCTCTGGTTGTAATACAGCCTTACCACATTACAGGGGTCTCTGATGTGGTGGACCTTTCTTTCCCCCATACTCGTGGGATCCAAAATTATGAATCAAACAAAAACAAATACAAATAAAACAGAAAAAAAAGAACAAAAAAAAGTACAAAACTCAGGAGACGAAAGTACAGAGGAAAATCCGTTCAGGAGAAGCACCGCCGTTAAAAATAACGGATGGACCGACGCAAGAAGAGAACACAAACGCGGAGATGCCGTCTGAACAAATAAATGAACAGACAACCTCGCAAATGCCGTCGAAATCTCTCCTCAGTGAAATATTTACTGGTAGTCTGAAGTCCGAAACCAACACGGAAGCAAAGGCCAAAGAAACCAGCGAAGAGAGAGAAAAACGTGAAGCCATGCATTCCCTGGGAAAGCACATCCCGGCACTGATGGAATTCATTAAGGGAAAAAACAATGTACATCATGAGATTAGGAAACTGGCTAGTGCAATTCGCAAACACTACAGCTGCGCAGTAGATTGCGAAATAGATAAAGTGGTATGCAGTAGAGTGTCTAAAGCCACTCAAACCATCCACTCTCCAGAAATGAGTGAGTTGGCTTTCCCTTCTTCGTTGGAACAACTGCCAGACCCCAAGCGAAAAAGGACGAGATCTCCAAATACTGAAGAAGCCTCCACACTGTCATACGCCGAAATTGTTGCGGAAAAAACGGAAATGGAGGTGAAACAAATCGTGCATAAAGACCAAAAAGAGAAAAAAAAAAAAGGCCACAGGGAAAACCATAGACAGACAGTGAAACCCCGGATCGAAGAACCAGGTGCAGAAACTACTAATAAAGTCGTTTGGACAAGAGTAGAAAAAAGTCGAGGCAAGATATATGCTAAGCCTAACGCACTGGTGATTAAAAAGATCGGAGAAATTTCCTATTGCGACATACTGCGAAAGGTGAAGACCAACCCCGAGTTGAATGGATTGGGGTGTAAGGTAACCCGCATAAGAAGGGCAGCCAAGGGAGAGCTACTGCTTGAGCTCCAGAAAGCAGCTGATGGAAGAACATCCGAACACCAAAGTAAAGTGGGAAAAGTTCTCGGTGAAATAGCGGAAGTGAGATCCCTAACGCAAGAGGTGATCATTGAGTGCAAAGACCTAGATGGCGTCACCACAAAGGAAGAGATCTGCCAAGCTCTGTCCGAGCAGTTCGAGGAACCACAAGGCATACAGATCTCATCCATCAAATCTATGAGGACAGCCTATGCAGGGACGCAAACTGCCGTCATTAGCCTCCCGATAAATACTGCCAAAAAAGTTCTGGAGGTTGGAAAAATAAAAATCGGATGGACGGTATGCCGAATACGGGAGAAAATAGTACCGCTGCGATGTTTTAGGTGTCTTAACTTCGGGCACCTAGCAAAGGCGTGTAAAAACACTTTGGATAGGAGTGAGGATTGCGTTAGGTGTGGACAGAAAGGCCATATATCCAAGAACTGCAGCAATGATGCAAGGTGCGTCCTTTGCGAAGAAAAGGGAAGTAGCAACATCAAACACGCGGCAGGAAGCATAGTATGCCCGGTATACCAAGAAGCTGCAAAAGTCGCAAGAAGAATATGAAAGTGCTGCAACTAAACTTAAACCACTGCGAAGCGGCACAGGACATCTTGACACAAACCGTTCGCGAGTTAAAGATAGATGTTGCCGTATTATGCGAGCAGTACAAAAATCTCGATGATACAGTTTGGGCTGCGGATGACTCAAAAAGAGCTGCTATTTGGGCCTGTGGAGATTGCGCCTTTGAAGACAAAATGATGACAGCCGGAACAGGCTTCGTGCGAGCAAAGGTCAAAGGAGTGCATGTCTATAGCTGTTATGCATCTCCAAACAACACCATTGAGGAGTTCCAAAGTATGCTTGATAGGCTTGTGGATGATGCTAGAGGTCGTAGCCCAACGATTATAGCTGGAGACTTCAATGCATGGGCCACTGATTGGGGCAGCGCACGGACCAATAGAAGGGGAGAAGCTCTCCTAGAATCCGTATCGTCACTAGACTTAATATTGCTAAATACAGGAAGTGAGCACACTTTTAGTAGAAATGGTGTAGGCTCCATAGTTGATATCACCTTTGCAACTAGTTCCTTATCGAGAAGCGCCAACTGGAGAGTCAGTAATCAATATACTCACAGCGACCACCTTGCCATCCTGTTTGAAGTACAACCTAGGAGACCAACCCAGGAACGCCCAAAGAAGGCACAACGAATGGGGTAGAAAATAAGCACCATGGACAAAGACACTTTTGCCCTGATTTTTGCAGAGCCAACAATAAGCCCAGGAGCAGCAAACGCTATGGCCGCTGAGGTTACCAAACAAGTAACTAGGGCCTGCGACGCATCCATGGCCCGGAAAACGTCAACAAATCGCCGGCCACCAGTATACTGGTGGAACCAAAAGATAGCAGAGCTACGCAGCAAGTGCCATAGAGCCAGAAGACTATTCCAGCGATCCAGAGGTTTGTCCACACATCAGGACCTACGGGTGCAATTCAAAGATAGGCAAAGAGAGCTAAAACTAGCCATCCGCAGAAGTAAGAGCAATAGCTTTAAGGAACTCTGCGAGCAAGCAGATGTAAATCCTTGGGGCACCGCCTATAGAACAGTAATGGCAAGACTTAAAGGCACTAGGGCACCCTCCCCCTCATGTCCTCTCCTTATGCAGAAAATTGTATCGGGGTTGTTCCCACCTCAAACACCAGCAGAGCGTATAGAGCCACCTCCGGAAGTACAGGACATCCCAACTGTCACGCAAAGGGAACTCCTGGATGTATGCAAACGATTCGAGGATACCAAGACACCTGGATTGGATGGCATACCGAACAAGGCCCTTAAATTAGCCATTAAAACAAATACGCAACCATTTGTGGAACTCTACAACAAGTGTCTAACAGAAGGAGTTTTTCCAGACCAATGGAAAAAGCAACGTCTAGTGCTGCTGTCTAAAGGGAAAAAACCACCAGACGAACCCTCGTCATACCGTCCCATATGCCTGTTAGACACAATGGGTAAAATACTGGAGCGAATCATATGCAACCGATTAGAAGTGGCAATTGATGAAACCGGGGGACTCTCCAACCAACAGTATGGTTTTAGGAAAGCTCGTTCTACAGTAGACGCAATAAGAAGGGTAACTACAACCTTTGGAAGAAGCTATTCAGGGCAGGAGATGGAGAGGCGGTGCAAAGAAATACGGTGTCGTAATAACATTGGACGTCAAAAACGAGTTCAATTCTGCGAATTGGGGACTCTTAGTGCAATCGCTTAGGTCAATGATGGTGCCATGGTTCTTAATTAAAATAATACTGAGCTACTTCGAGAAACGGTTTCTGCTCTTCGATACCGACGATGGAGTAAAGCAGTACCACATATCTGGCGGAGTTCCACAAGGATCGGTATTAGGCCCTATCCTTTGGAACACTATGTATGATAGGGTTATATATTTGGCGCAACAGCTCTTTAAAGTGCCAGGGCCTAGCTTCTCGCAACCACTCATGTTGTGTGCGTTATATTTTTCACACGAATGGAAGGGACCTACAGTTTAATGCTGAATCCGAACGGCGATTTTGAGAAGCTTTTTTCGTGACAACAATACTCTCGGATGTTTGTCAGACGCTCGCGAGAGGTGGGACCGTGAAAAAACTTTTTGGTATTTTCTGGGATTCGAACTTGGAACCTCATGCGTAGTGATCCGACACACTAACCACTTACGCCACGGTGCCCACATGTATGATAGGGTTCTAAGGCTTAGAATCCCAAATGAGGCAAAAATCATAGGCTTTGCCGATGATATTGCAATTGTCGTAATTGCAAAACATCTAGAAGAAATAGAGGATATTGCAAATGAATGTATCCTAAAAGTCAAACGGTGGATGGCAGCATTCGGGTTAGAGCTCGCCGAACATAAAACAGAGGCAATATTGGTAAGCAGCCGCAAGAAAAGAGAGGAAATCACCATCACAGTAGGAGATCATAATACGACATCAAAATCGGTTATCAAATACCTAGGTGTGATGATCGTCACGAGGTTCACTTACAAGGAGCACCTTGAAAGAACGTGTGACAAAGCGGCTCGGGTGAGCGGTGCCTTATCAAGAATAATGATAAATATTGGAGGACCTAGGCTACAAAGGAGACTTATTCTATCCAGGGTGGTGCAGTCCATCCTTATGTATGCGGCATCCATATGGGCCAAAGCTATGATGAAAAAGACCTACGCAAGAAGGATAAACTCTGTCAACAGACTATGTGCGCTGAGAGTATGCTGTGCCTTTCGTACGGTGTCAGACGAGGCAGTATGTGTCATCGCGGGAATGCTAGCAGCGGATATCTTGGCTATCGAGCTACAAAGGACCTACGACGCCAAAATTCAGGAACCTCAACCGTCAGTCAAAAATATCAAGCTGGAAGAAAGACAGCGAAGCATTAGAACATGGCAAGAGCGATGGAACCAGTTCTCAAAGGGAAGATGGACCCATCGACTTATACCGGATATCCAAAAATGGATGGACCGGAAACACGGAGAGGTAGATTTCTATCTTAGCCAGTTCCTAACCGGACATGGCTGCTTTCGAGCGTATCTCAACAGGTTTGGGCTCGATGAATCTCCCAACTGTCCAAATTGCGGAGAGGCCCCAGAAGACGCTCAGCACGTATTTTTTCAGTGCCCACGTTTTCATATAGAGCTCAGAGAACTGGAGGGAAAAATTGGAGAAATACTAACCCCCGAAAACATTGTGCACCATATGATAGCATCGAATGCAATATGGGACGCGGTTAAACAAGTTGCAGCGATAATCGTGCAGGAACTTAGGCGGCTGGAAGAGTCAGAGAGAGCAACCAAGTCCAACCGGTAACACTTTTGGAACAAGGAGCGGAAGACAGCGAAAGAAGAGCATAAATAGCTAACCAGCCCCGCGAAGTAATACTTAACGGTAGTCCCGCGGGGAGAGTGGTTGAAGTATGCAGGGTGTGGTTTAGTACGTAGGCGTATTCCTGGCATCGAGTATTCAGGTTTGCGAATCGTACATGCCAGTAGCTCGGGCTACTGGTATCTTTAGAAGATTACACATACGCACCCTTTGGCGCAACCATAAAAAAAAAAAGAAAAAAAAAGGAGGTAGTACGTCTGTTAGATTAACTCCAACCCTCCGATACAATACACCTTTCAGGTCTCAGTGTCGTTGCCACGCGGGCATGGGTTGTACAAGAGGAAAAAAAAAAAAAAAAAAAAAAATTGCCTCAATATACAGATCCTAACAGTTCTTTTCGCTAGAGTTGCGGAATAGCTTAAGCCAAGCAAACGAAGTTAGTCTTGCTCTCCTACACTCGTCGTCTAACCATGGCTTCGTACTTTGCTTCTACCCCTGGTGCTACTTCTTTTTGGATAAGAAGCTTTAATCACGTCCACAATGTTGTCGAGATCGAGTTCCTTATGAATTCGCAGAAATCTATCTAGGTTTCTTCGATAACTAGATGCATTTGCCTCCTTCCACACTAGTTTGGGAACAAGCATCATGTTATTGGTGATGATGTTGATGCATCATGTTATTCGTGTCTTCAATGACCTTGGTTCAAATTTCCTTATTGGTGGAGATTTAATGCGAAGCACACCTTTTGGGGTTCCAGATGTACATCTTCTAAAGGAAAAACTCTCTACGAAGTGGCATATGAATTCGGTTGTTGTTTTTATTCGACAGGAAAACCGACCTATTGGCCAACTGACTCACAAAAAATACCCGATCTTATCGATTTTTTTTTGTTACAAAAGGCATTTACGAGAAGTTTATTAGAGTCAAAGAATGTTTTGATCTCTCTTCTGACCACTCGCCGGTAATTTTATTACTTGGAGAAGCGCTGATCAAGAAAAAAGGACCTCCAAGACTCACTGGGAGGGCTTTAGAAATGATTGCGAAACAAATATCGCCTTAAATGTGAACTAGAGGACGAAATTGATCGTTTCGTGGAAGCAATTCAAAGAGCGGCATGGAGAAACACTCCTTCTAGAAGCTATAAGATCAACCGCAACGAAAAGTATCCCAGAGAAATCATTGAACTGGTGAGAGAGAAACGAAAAGCACGAAAGAAGTGGCAAATCACTCGTGCACCGCAGCATAAAACGGTCCTTAACCGACTATGCAATCGGCTTAGAGATAGCATTCGCGAATTTAAAAACAAAAAGATAGCGACCTATCTTGAAAATCTCTCCGGTGAAAGAGAATCAAATTATTCGCTTTGGAAAGCGCTAAAAGGCATCCGGAAACCTCAAATGCAAGCACCACCAATTTGGAATATCGATGGAAACTGGGCCAAGAGCGACAAAGAAAAGGCAGAACTTTTTGCTTTGCACTTAGAAGAAACGTTTAAGCCGTTCGACGGCCCTTCGTTAACGCCCGACTCCCCAGTCACGACATCTGACAACTTTAAAGTAAAAAAAGTTGCATTGATTGAACTGAGGGAAGTGATTAAAAATTTAAAGACAAAAAAAGCTCCAGGTTACGACTTGATAACGACGCAGGTAGTCAAGGAATTGCCGAATAAAGCTATTATCAAACTGCTCTATTTGATCAACGCTTCGTTCAGATTGCTTTATGTTCCGAGGCAATGGAAAGTCGCCGAGATTATAATGGTCCCGAAACCAGGCAAACCGATAAATGAGAGGAAATCATATCAGCCTATTTCCCTATTGCCGGTTATCTCAAAAATATTTGAAAAACTTCTTTCCAAACGTCTACAGCCCGTAATCGACGAAAGACGTCTCATTCCTGAACATCAATTTGGATTTAGAATTAAACATTCTACAATTGACCAAGTCCACAAAATAACTGACGTGATTGAGAAAGCTCTGGAAGAAAAAAAGATTTGTTGTGGTGTATTTCTTGACGTCTCACAAGCTTTCGATAAGGTTTGGCACGAAGACTTGGAGTATAAATTGCAACGACTACTGCCACGGCAACTCTTTCTAATCCTACTATCGTATCTCACCGAGAGACTCTTTCGTGTTAAGCACGGAAATGATTACTCTGACTTCAAGGAGATTGGGGCCGGAGTTCCACAAGGAAGTGTCCTTGGCCCACTTCTATATGTACTGTACACGCGTGATATCCCGCAGGAAAGAAACTGTGTCGTTGCCACGTTTGCGGACGATACGGCGATATTGAAGCAACAACTGGAAAGCTGCAACATGCTATTAATAAAGTCCACGCTTGGACGAATTCTTGGCGTATTGTGCTGAACGAAAGCAAATCTACTCACGTCAACTTTACCTATAAAAAGGTGGATAGATTACCTCGGTTAACTCGGCTCAAATACCGTACGCGAACGAAGCAAAATATCTAGGAATGACTCTAGATGTTAAGCTTAAATGGAAATCACACGTAAAAAAGAAACGCGACGAGCTAGAAAACAAATACCGACAAATGTACTGGCTACTCGGAAAACATTCGAAGTTGAGCCTACATAACAAACTGCTTATCTATAAGCAAGTGCTAAAGCCTGTGTGGATGTATGGTATACAACTATGGGGTTGTACCAAGAAAAGCAATAGAAACATCATACAAACTTTTGAAAATAAAGTTCTTAGAACGATCGTCAACGCACCGTGGTATGTACGTAACGAAGATATTCATCGAGATCTGGGAATTCCCAGCGTCGTCGAAGAGATAACAAAATTTGCGCGTAAACACAAAGATCGTGTTCACGGCCATTGTAACCGTACCGTCATTCAACTACTTGCCGCGAATAATTCAATTCGTCGTCTGCAAAGGATAAAACCTTTTGACCTCGCGTCATAGTATATGCCGGTCGCGAAAAAGGCAGGAACTATCATTGGAATTTAACCTGCCTAAAGTTCTACATTTCTTTTAACTTCGTACGAACATTTTTTTTTGTTTTTTTCCCAAAAATCACGTGTATCCTAAGCGAAAATAAAACTGCTGGATAAGCGTCGGCTTAGTTGTAGTATTACTTTTGAAGAGAGGTGTTTTTTTAGTGAGTAAAAATCGCACACTACCATAAGCACGCTCGGTCGGGCCTTATGGTGTCTTTAGAAGATTTTTCACCTACTCTCGGCCAAAAAAAAAAAAAAAATGTTATTGGTGTCTTCCACAATTTCAGTCACTTCTTCTCCAAAACTCACAATAACTGGGAGATGATCTGAATACAGAACTTGTCCTACCTGTCCTACATTTGTCTTAGTAGTAACCTATTTTAAAATTCAAATATCAAATCCATACTTACCACCACCTGCCCAGAGTCAGTTCTTCTTGAAAAATAAGCTGCACCTTTCCATTGGCCTAAATAGTTGTTCCCAAGGCTATACCTCACTTACGAATTCTTAATGACAAAGGAGTTCAATTTTGCTGTCAGCATAGAGTAGAATTCTCCTCTAATAACACTAATTTTCGCCACAAATAGTTCGCAAGAACAATCGTTAAAGGCCTGCAATTAGTCCATCCGAATGTCTTAAATAAATCACAAGGACTTGTGGGTCATCGTCGTCAGACAGCAATTGAATATCGATCCACACATACGCACATTTCTTAGTAAATTACTACCGATTTGAGTTAATTTTTTTTGTACTGCATTTATTTCTTTAAAATGTCTGTTTATTGTTTTTGTTTTAACATTTTCTTTTTTTTTTTTTTAATTTGTTTCCTTTATTCTTGTTTCATATAGTATATAATTTGTTTTTTTTTTTGTTTTTCTCTTTTGTAATAATAATAATAACAATTCTTATAAGTCTGCATTTTGTGCTGGCCATATTTATTTATTTATTAATTTATTTATTACCTACATAGTTTATAAATATTGCGTTTTTGTATTCGCATCGGAATATGTATGTTGTATGTGCTCTTTCGACTTAAAAACCATTCTTAAAAAAATTTTACTAAATGTATCATTTTGTTTGCTTATATTCTTAAGTCTGTACCCTCGACACCGTGTCATTTTTTTTTTGTTGATAACTGGTTTCTATTTGGTTTTAGTGCAATTTTTTATTTTTGTTATATAATATATATTTTATTATAAAATACATAAATTTAGTTACAGCACAGTTGAAACTTTTATTATGATCCTTACGCGTTTTATATAATTTATTACTTAAACGAATATTATTTTTTGTTTGTATGTAGGTATGTAGGGTAGATTTCTGTGCTTTGTTTGATATTTGTTTCTTTGTTGCTTATTGATATTAAATAACACAATGTTGTTAATTATAATGATGATTTTGGTACCAATTCGATTTGTGTCAGTGTGTGTGGTATAATCCCTTGCGAATGTGGTGTATATATACGTTAGGATGATTGTACATAGAATATAGATATCTTTTACAAATATACGAGGAGTTGTAATACAAAAGTTTTTGTTGTTTTTTTTTTTTGTGTGAGTTGTGTGTGTCATATTGGCTAGTAGGTAGGTTTGTTAGTAAGGTAGGTAGGTCGTTACTTGCTTGATTTAAAATCTACTTCCTTTTGAGGGTAATTTTGTATCGGCCATTGTAGTAGAAAATAAGAAAAGGATATATTTGTGTATAACTAACGTATATAAAATGCCTCCTGTTTCACAGTGTTTTTGTATAATGTATGATTTCTAATTTTAATGTGTTATTAACGCAACACTTTGTTAAATTTTAATATATTTCCAGTGATGCGCAAAAAATATGGTTCACTTATATATTTTGTTTAATATAAATTTTATTTAAAATTGTTATAATAATATTTAACAGCTAATATTAACTAACCTTTTTCAAAGGCATTTTTCTACAGAAAGAATACATGATGCCAATATTAGTGGGAATAATTTTCAAGAACACATGCTAATGTGTTCGATAAACCAACTTTGAAGGCATTATAAAGGCTTTGGAAGCATATGAAAGACTTTTGAAGACATCTATGCTACATAAAGTAGAGCAGAAAAAAGAAAAAAATGTAAAACTCCAAGTGAATGTTATGAACGTACTTAGCAACATTTTTTGATTCAAAACTGCGATGTAAGGTAAAGGACTACCAAGGTGCAAAGTCAATAGGAACCTCGAAAAGTTCAGACCAAAGAGCAGATAGTAACCTGTGTTCAGGGGTATAAGGTTGAGGATTAGATCTTAAGCTAAGACACGACTACGAATTGCAATCGTATACTGTCCAAAGTAATATGTTGGAAAAAGGATATGTTAAGCATACAGAATAAGGTCAAGAAGTAAGAATTGAGTAGACTACCTTCAGATCTAGAATCTAAACGAATCTAAGAGTAACTAAAAGTGGTAGCTGCGACATTAACAAAAGGGGTACAGAATAAGGTCAAGAAGTAAGAATTGAGTAGACTACCTTCAGATCTAGAATCTAAACGAATCTAAGAGTAACTAAAAGTGGTAGCAGCGACATTAACAAAAGGGGTGAGTTACTTCTTGATTATATTACTAGTAGAAACTTAGCTGTGTGTAATGAAGGTAACAAGTCAACTTTTATAAATTCTATTCGAGAAGAGGTACTTGATCTCACTATCTCGAGCTCTTTTATTTCCAATTCTATTGTAAATTGGCATGTGCCAAATGAACCCTCACTATCTGATCATCAGGTCGCAGTGTCGTTGCCACGCGGCATGGGTTGTACAAGACGAAAAAAAAATCTGATCATCAGCATATCAGATTTAACATCTGGGGTGGGGTTAAACATAATAATCAAACGCATAACGTACCGAAACGAACTAATTGGGCACTTTTTCGCGAAAATCTCGCCGTCAAGGATGACATGCTGCTAACATCTTTAAGATCTAAATGTGATGTTGATGTGGCAGCCTGCCAACTAAATGACTTGCTAATCTCTTCCTTCAGGAGTAGCTGTGTCCTGAAAAATGACAATACAGGTAAACGGAGCGTACCGTGGTGGAATGACCAGCTAGAGATACTCCGCAAAAGGGTGAGAAAACTTTTCAACACCGCAAAACGCAATAAAAATTGGGACGAATATAGGTCCGCTTTGACTAAATTCAACATAGAGTTGAGGAAATCCAAGAGAACAGCATGGAGAAAGAACTGCGAAAATATCGAGTACCCTCCAGTAGCAGCCCGTCTCCAAAAGGCTCTCTCAAAGAATCATTCCAATGGGGTGGGATTGCTCATCAAACCTGATGGCACCTACACCGCCTGTCGAGGGGAAACCCTGGAAACTCTGCTCGAGGTTCACTTCCCTGGCTCAACAAATCTAAGCGACCACGTACCTGTTGCTCCTGAAAGCGTCTGGAAATCTGTTAAGTCAAGAAAAAATTAAATGGGCAATCGGTTCATTTAAACCCTTTAAAGCACCTGGCAGTGATGATATTTTTCCAGCTCTCATACAGAAAGGTCTGGATTACATCTTGCAGGTAGCTCTATTTAGAATAAGCTTCAACCCGGGATACATTGCACTAACTTGGCGGGAGGTAAATGTGGTGTTTATCCCTAAGCTAAGTAACAAACCCAGCGAGCTACTCAATTCCTACCATCCAATCAGCTTGACATCGTTTTTCTTGAAAACCATAGAAAGACTACTAGACTTATACATTAGAGGCATTCTTGAAAAGGCTATACCTCTGCACTCTAGTCAATTTGCATACAGGAAAGGTCGGTCTACGGAAGGCGCCCTTCACTATCTCGTCACAGAGATTAAAGCTGCCTAACGCTTCAAAGAAATTGCCCTTTGTGCATTCCTTGACATAGAAGGTGCTTTTGATAACACTGGTTATGAATCCATCACTAGTGCTATGAGACGCAGGGGAATAGACGAACCTACTACCAGATGGGTTACGAACATGCTCTATAGCCGCATAATAACATCTTCGTCTGGAGAGGTCTCTGTGACGGTCTCCGCGGCCAAAGGCTGCCCCCAAGGCGGCGTCCTCTCCCCTCTCTTATGGTCACTCGTGGTGGATGACTTATTGAACACACTTAATAGTTCAGGTTTCACAACCATAGGCTATGCAGATGATCTAGTGAACATCATTAAAGGCAAACATGAAGACAATGTGTGTCAACTCATGCATGAATATTGGCTCAGTGACTCTAAACGGCACAACAATCAATTTCTCCGAAGAGGTCAAATATCTACGAATTGTCCTGGATAAGAAGCTTAACTGGAACTCCCATATTAAGCATAAAATTGCCAAGGCGACTACTGCCTTGTGGGCCTGTCGCCGTATGTACGGCAAGACCTGGGGCCTGTCTCCAAAGGTCATTTTCTGGTTATATACCACGGTTGTAAGACCCATTCTGACATAAGCGTCCGTAGTCTGGCGGACGAAAACCAAAGAGGTCACAACCATTAATAAACTCACAAAACTTCAAAGACTAGCTTGCCTCGGCATCACAGGTACTATGCACACTTGGCCCACAACAGCCATTGAAGTCATATTCGGACTTACTCCGATACATATATTCATAAAAAAAGTGGTAATCCGCAGTGCAGTTAGTCTTAGAAAATCCGATGCTAATAGTACCTACACGGGATCACGTGGATCTCATGGAGCTATTGTCCGACTTCCCCGAGCTAGACATGCTCAGCACGGTCTCCGACTTTACGCCCAAATTACTCTACTTTGGTAGAAGATTTGAGATTGTGATCACAAGCCGTGATATATGGAATAATGGCGGACCGTCGCTTGATCCAAAAGGTATAGTGTAGTACACCGATGGATCAAAAATGGATTCAGGAGTTGGCGCCGGTGTGTATGGACCCAACCACAAAATTCGCAAGAGTCCTAGTGTTTTCCAGGCCGAGCTTTACGCCATTGAAACTTGTGCTAACATTAACCTGCACTCAGGCATCAAAGGTGCCCCTATCCATATACTACCGATAGCCAAGCGGCGCTCAAAGCACTGATCTCCGATTTGATCAGTTCAAAATCAGTTCTAAGCTGCTTCGACAGCTTACAAAATCTGTGCCGACACAATAAAGTAATATTGTGGTGGGTAGCGGGTCATGAAGGCGTTGACGGCAATGAAACTGCAGACCTGCTAGCTAGGAAGGGCTCCTTTGAGTAGTTCACTGGACCTGAACCCTTCTGCGGGATACCCGGTTCCGTCTTCAAACTTACCCTAAACATCTGGGAACGCAACATGTGCATCTCCCACTGGAATAACTCCCAAGGTCTCAGGCAGGCTAAAAGAGCTGTCCAACCCTTCCAAAGACAGGCAGTTGATATCCTAAAATACGGCAGAGATGACATAAGAAGGCTTGTGAGCTTCCTTACCGGTCACTGCCAACTTCTCTACCACCTTAACAAAATGAGAATTTCGGAGGATATCACCTGTCGCCTCTGCCTAGAAGAGGACGAAACCGCAGAACACATACTATGTGAGTGTATAGCTCTGTGTAGCACTAGGAGAAGCTTTTTCCTTAAAGAGATCATATCTCCAAAAGATCTAAGGAACTCCTCCGCAGCCGTAATTATAGCTTTCATAAGGAGAGTAGAGGTACTGCTGCCCTAAAAGTGGCCTATGGCACAATAGATCTCCTTGGTCGCATTTGGGCGTGGCCACACACCTGTTTAAAAAAAAAAAACTAAAAGTGGACCAAGGGGCACTTTCAGTGACTTTTAAAAGATCCATTGAATCCAGAATGCATCAAAAGATGATTCATGAATTTTAAAACACACTTCCAAGATATGCTTACTTAGAAAACATACATCTAGCAAGGAAGGATCAGACAAAGATATGGATCATATACCTTTGGTGTGATGGAAGTAAATATGAAACTCTGACCAATGGGACTGACATCCAAACATCCAAATCCGTATTCCTCACGATCACGATGAAATTTTAGGTATGGACTATCCCTCATAAACTAGTCTAATTTATGCAGCCCGTCATATACAAGATCCGTCTTATCCAAAGAGATGTTTACGAACTAAGAATGTAAAATACAGACCGTATTATAAACAATTTGAATGAGATAACTAACTCCACCAAAGAAACTAGCGATCAGGAATCAGTTAAGTGCAAGTCCCTCACAAAAGCTCATTGTAAAGCAACATGGCGATGGTCAGAAGAACCACTGTCATTCAAAAACATTATCTGTTACCGCACCCTTGGTCTTCCGCAATCGACGGAAAACCGACTGGTGCTTACACAATAAATCCCTCTCTGCTAAACTATCCAATCAAGTGTACACTACACCAACTACACAATTGGAATTAGACAAGCTAAACACCGTTCTAAGTTCTGCACTTAATACAGCTTTCATCGAATCCTGTCCGACCACAAGAAGAAAGGTGGGCAATCGTCCCCCATGGTGGAATGCATAACTTAACAGCCTTCGCTGCACAAGCAGGAAGCAATTCAATAAAGCCAAACGAACAAGGCTACCACTGGACTGGGAGATCTACAAAGAAAGTCTGAAGAACTTCAAAATAGGGGTTTGGAAAGCTAGACGCAGATCCTGGCGCGGTTTTTGTCAGAGTATTGACAACACGTCTCAATCCTCTAGACTGCGAAAAGTCCTCTCCAAAACACCAACTATACCTAGTGTCCTCATGAATCCCAATGGATCCTGGGCTGAATCGGACGAAGCATCGCTCAACCTGCTCATGGACACTCACTTCCCCGGCTGCACGCCTACCCCCAATGATGATCGCGCCCTGGTAAATGCTGCACGCCCACAGGCACCTCCTCATCTTATCAGCGAAGATAAGCTGAAATGGGCAGTAAACAGTTTCGAACCATTCAAATCCCCGGGACCGGATGGTGTTTTTCCGGCCCAGATTCAGACGGCCTTCAATATAGTATGGCAGTATCTTTCCTGCATTCTGAATACCTGCATTCTCATACCCAAAGCAGGCAAGACATCGCACACCCTCCCAAAGGACCTAAGATCTATTAGTCTAACGTCCTTCCTTCTCAAGATTCTGGAAAGAATCCTGGACCTACACATCAAGGCCACTATTGATAGCACCCTACTATCCATGTCACAGCACGCCTACCAAAAAGGTAAGTCTGTGGAAACGGCTTTGCACTCCATCATCCACCCTATCGAAAAATCACTCTCAACCAAAGAGTTCACCCTAGTGTCATTTCTAGACATAGAGGGAGCCTTCAACAACGTTGAAACAAATTCGATTACCAGTGCCTTACGTTGGCTCAACATCTGCGAATCCATCTGTTGTTTCGTAGAACACATTCTAAAGAACAGGGTGATAACAGCATCCTTCGGAAGTAGTACTGTCAAGCGACATGTACATCGAGGCACCCCTCAAGGGGGTGTACTGTCTCCACTATTGTTGAATTTGGTGCTCAACGAGGCCCTTCTAAAGATCGAAAGAACTGGATGCAATGTTATTGCCTATGCAGATGATGTCGCCATTCTAACAATAGGCAAATACCCGCAGACGCTGGCCAATGTCATGCAGTCTGCTCTCAATGAACTGCTCAGATGGACCGATAAATGCGGCCTCTCCGTTAACTCGACGAAGACCGAGCTAGTTCTATTCACAAGAAAACACAAGCTACCTGACTTCACTCCGCCCAAGATAAGGGGATCCACCCTCAAGCTTTCAAATAGTGCTAGCTATTTAGGCCTAAAGCTTGACCGCAAGCTAATTTGGAAGGAGAATGTCGTCGAACGGGCCAGGAAATCGCTGGCCGCTCTACACATCTGCAAGAAAGCAGTAGGCTCCACCTGGGGCCTTAAACCAAGCATCATGCACTGGCTATACACGTCGGTCATTAAACCGATTCTCATGTATGGAGTATTGGTATGGTGGCCCGCCTTGGAGAAGAAATCCAACCTATCCATAATGGAAAAAACTCAGCGAGTTGCATGTCTCAGTATTACCGGTGCACTTAGAACTTCTCACACAGCGGCGCTCCAAACCATGCTCCATCTGCTTCCGATTGACATCGTCAGTAAGCAATTGGCTGTCAGCTCGGCAATAAGACTGAGAGGCTCCAGGCAGTGGAAGGAGCAACACACGGGACATGCCAATATACTTTCGATGCACCGTCATCTTCCCAATTCCACTGACCATCTGCCCACTGAATATGATTTTGACAAGGGCTACACGCACTCGATACCGGACAGAAGTGAGTGGACGCAACGCAATGTCCTTTACAACGAATCGCTGTCAATCTTCACGGACGGGTCCAAAACCAAGGACGGAGTCGGTGCCGGAATTTTCTCCGAAGATCTGGACATACACCTCTCCTTTAACCTTCCAGACTACTGCAGCGTTTTTCAAGCCGAAATCACCGCAGTTCGCAAAGCTGCTGACTGGCTGGCGGCTAGCACACTATCAACACCTGATAGTGTTATTTATGTCGACAGTCAGGCAGCCATCAAATCCCTCGCATCCAGCACTACGAGATCTAAGGCAGTGAAAGACTGTCGCATATCTCTTAACGAGATAGCTGGTCAGAACAACCTCACCCTTCGCTGGGTACCAGGTCACTGTGACATACCGGGGAATTGTGCAGCCGACGAACTAGCACGACAAGGCTCCTCTGGTACAGATAGCATAAGCATCACCGGCATCAAAGCGCCAGCGTCTTATGTTAAGTACCTTATTCAAATTGATGCCGAGAAAGTAGCCAATCATCGATGGCAACATCTAGACCAATGTCATACCGCCAGACAGCTCTGGCCGATACTCAATAAATCCAGGTCCATCGGACTCTTGAAGCACAAGAGAGGAACCCTCTCAAAAATAACAAATGTCCTCACCGGACACTGCGTCATAGGAAGACATGCCCAGAGATTAGGTATCCCTCACAACGACTTCTGCAGAAGCTGCAGAGATGAGAAGGAAGAAGAGACCATCAGTCATCTCCTGTGCGCCCGTCCTGCGCTCGCCAACATCAGGAAGGCCACTCTGGGTGAATACTTCTACAATGATCTTAATGATCTCGGCAACGCCTGCACGGCTAAAATTCTCGACTTCATTCAACGAAGCAAATGGTTCCAAGAGTAAGAGGGTGATCCACCCGCCTTACACATCGGCAGTACAATGGACCTACTTTTTGGTCTAAGTACATCCTCACCGATGGCCGATCCTAACTTAACTTAACCTACACCTATAATAAGGTATATAAGGTAGCAAAATTGTTACCCTTACCTATGTACCCTCAACATATACTTGAATATTGCCTGGTTTTCTAAGCCATATATCCTCACTGTTTTTTTAGTTCGAATTAATATTACCATTATTTTATCGGTTGTCAATATTCTGTGGCATCTATAACCCTGGGCAACTTCAGCACCAGACGATTGTTAGGGCGGCCTGCTACCCATTCCAGAATTCTAAAAAAATACCAAAATACCTACTTCTCTCTCTCATATTAGGTAGGTAGGTGTGTTGGTTCAGCTTAGAAAAGAAGAACCCAATTAGCACTATATGCCGTTTTGATACTCTCTCATATTACTTATTGACAAACAATTTCGAGGCTATTGTCCCTCTTAGACTAGACAGAGAGAACCCGTCTACTTCCATACGGTTCAAAACTGAAGGCAAAAAATAAAGTAAATCACTAAGTGATGCTGATGGACTGAATTTTTAAAATGCCCTTAATGTTCGTGGACCACCCCCCGTATGACGCCTTGGCATACTGAAGAAATCAATCAAATACATCATGTCGACGATGAAGCTGAGAAAATAAATTTCAATTTTGTGATCGATGTTTATAACCATTCCCTTAAAAATAAAAAAATAAATTTAATCCAACGCTCACATTCAATCACTGATTAAGTACAGTGACTTTGAGGTACGCACTTTACGATGCTGTGGTTTCCCACAATCACCCATTTCAACGGCGCCAATTCCGGGGTTGCCGACACATTACTTTAGCTACACTCTACCAATGTTGTGCGTGCCGCCAACGTAGCTTAGAGGCTTCCGTTTTTTACTTATAAGAAGGCCAACAAAGAAATTACTATCTAGCTATCGTAAAAGAAAATTTTACGAACCACAAGCAATCCGCAGAGTCACAAAATTTCGAAAACACTTTATCAACATAATATTGGGTGGCAATTCGCCAGTCGAACATGTCGACAACACTATGCCATCATCAAAATCTTTCTATATTCCTTCTCTATGTGTGTATCTCATCCATCCATCTGTTGTTTGGGGCAATTTTATTCAAATCAAATCTTTCTGATATAAAGTTTGGAGATTGGATATTTTCGAAAGTAGGGGAGTGCACTTTATCCAGTTTTTGAGATTATACACATAAGCTACATGGAAAGCTCTTCAATTTGCATACATACGCATGAAATGGCTTATTGAGTACTTTTAATGGAGAATAATAACTTTTTAAGTGGCGAGTCCTGTGATATATGACGTTCTAGAATTTGGTACAACTCAATGCTTAGGAAATGGGTGAGAAGTGTTTTTTTGGTAAAGAGATTTTGATGTGGAATTAAATCGTGATCATACAGTTGGTTGTTTTGGATGTACATAATTGGAGATTAAACTTACATAAATTTAATCCAAAAAAGTAGCACAGACTGGCAGTTCAATCCAGATACAGTATCGATTTCACGTAAATCACGACGGAAATGAACGTTTGCCATTCAAAACAAGTTTTGCTAAAATTTGTGTCAATAGTGTCTTTATGGGACCATTAGATAAAGCTATCAGGCCAGGAAGTGGTATTTTGTCAGAATGTAGAGCGGAATAGGGAGGAGATTCTTTGCGAACCTTATTTCTTTGGGGTCACTGCTTTAAGAATTGAGGTGGCGTTTACGAGTAAATAAGTCTTAAAAACAAAATAAAGTAAGTCTCCTAGTCTAGTCTACACTTTAAAACCTTATATCACAAGCAATTACAGGGACTCTATAGTGTCATAAGACGTTTTAAAGAAGCAAGTGGCTTTCAGCCCATCGAGGTGCAAAAGCAGAAATTTTTCTCAAAAGAATTTTTTTTTTTTTCAAAAACGACTTTCCCAACCTCAAAATTGCCTAGGCGTCGATACAAAACGATGGGCAAAATCGCATCATCACCTCCTCGCGGTGCCCGCTGGATAGCTATCTGATAGTGAACTAACGATGAGCGTATGCTGAGTCTGACGATATATGTGCAGCTGAACACTCAGACCTGCGTAAGCACATCTGGGTGAACTTCAGCGCGCATATGTCTAACCGGACGAGGCATCTCTTGTTGACCTGATCGGCTGAAATATGCGTCTCAGAAGTCTAGCAAGAGCTCCTCAGAAGTAGGACGTGCGGCGGATGAATTCTCTCGATGGAATCAACGGTGACGTCTGCAGACCAGCGGATACCTTACCGGAGCTACTTCAACATATTTGGAGCTGAGGTCTATAAGGATTTTCAATACTACGTCAGGGTATTGAAAAAGAGATGGTGCTGGATGAAACCTTAATGGGCCAACGGCAGCGCTCATGTCCCCGAAGTGGGTTACTGACATCGGTGTATCCGGCCTCTTGTCCTAGGGGTTGCTAAAAAAGGATCTGGTCCTCCAGGTTGGGGATTGTGCCGTCAGGTTAACTTCCCTACCACGTAAAAAACCTTTGGTTACGAAGCAACTAACAGCCTCGAATACGGATGATTTTACTGTTGACGACCCAAGCAAACGTAAAAAGGATAACAATCTTCGTGTCTGCACGTGGAATGTTAGGTCCCTCTACAAACCACGTGCAGCCGAACAACTTGCGGAGGCCCTAGAGTGTCTCAAAGCAGACATTACCGCCATCCAAGAAGTGCGATGGGATGGGCCGGGAAAAAGGAGTATGAAAAACTGCGACATCTACTACGGCGATTGCTACAGACAAAAAGGACAGCGTCTATTCGGGTGCGGATTTGTTATTGGAGGTAGACTTAGGCAAGAAGTCTTGAGTTTCCGGCATGTGAACGAGCGCCTCATGACTATCCGTATCAAGGCTAAATTTACCAACATTAGCCTAATATGCGTTCACGCCCCTCACGAGGAGAAGGACGACGCGACAAAGGATGACTTCTACCAGCTCTTGGACAAGACGTATGAGCAATGCCCTAGCCACAACGTTAAAATTATCCTAGGCGACTTTAACGCAAAGCTAGGAAGAGAGGAAGTCTTTAGTAGCGTGGTCGGAAAGCACAGCCTGCACGACATCACATCCGGAAACGGACTCAGGCTAATCGACTTTGCGGCGGGGCGAAACTTTCTCGTAGCTAGTACGCGGTTCCCACGTCTCGATATTCACAAAGGAACATAGCTCTCCTTTGATCGAAAAACTGTCAACCAAATCGATCACATTGCGATCGACGCAAGGCACTCTTCCAGTATTCTGGGTGTCCGGGCTTTCCCAGGAGCCAACGTGGACTCGGATCACTACCTAGTTGTAGCCAAGGTACGGATGCGGATATCCAGAACGGAGCGAAATCAACGAAATGCTGTGAGGAAATTTGACGTCGAAAAGCTACAATCGCAAGAGACCACCAGAACCTTTGCCGATCGTGTTTCTTCTAATCTCAATCTAAGTCCTATGCCGCCAGCAGCAAATGCGGAAGACGAGTGGCAGCGTTGCCAAAAAGCCATCAGAGATGCAGGCTCTGATTTACTGGGTTTCTCTCGGCCACCACAACGAAACCCCTGGTTTGATGAGGAATGCCGGCAAGCACATGCAGCAAAACAAAAGGCGTACAAAGCGCTGCATAGAAGGACTAGAGCTGCTCACGAGCTCTACGTGCACAGGAGAAAAGAGGAACATCGACTTCTCAGAGAGAAGAAAAAAGAGCATGAGAAGCGCTCGATCGAGGGGATTGAGAGGATTTATTGCAGGAATAATGTTCGAAAATTTTACCAAAGGGTAAAAAGAACATGCCAGGGTTTCAAAGCCAGAACAGAAGCCTGCAGGGACGAAAATGGAAATATAGTATTGGAATCGCAGTCGGTGTTGAGGATATGGAAGGAACACTTCTGCAGACTGTTAAACGGCGATGATGATCAATATTCCGCTGTCAGGCAGAATGAGCCATTCAACAGTGACGATGGCAGTCAAAATTCCGTCAACCCGATCAGAATGAAGTGAGGATAGCGATATCTAAACTCAAATCCAACAAAGCTGGTGGAGCCGACGGCCTTGCCGCTGAACTTTTCAAGGCAGGAGGAGATGAGTCCATCTGTGGGCGCCGTGGCGTAAGTGGTTAGTGTGTCGCATCACTACGCGTGGGGTTCCCATTTCGAATCCTACAAAACACCAAAAAGTTTTTTCACGGTCCCACCTCTCGCGAGCGTCTGACCAACATCCGAGAGTATTGTTGTCTCGACTAAACTGTAGGTCCCTTCCATTCGTGCGAAAAATATAACGCACACAACATGAATGGTTGCGAGAAGCTAGGCCCTGGCACTTAATGAGCTGTTGCGCCAAATATTAATTATTTTTTTTAGATGAGTTGGTAAGGAGCATGCACCAGCTCATTTGTAAAATCTGGTCGGACGAAAGTATGCCCGATGAATGGAACCTCAGCATCGTTTGCTCGATCCTGAAGAAAGGAGACCCTCTGAACTGCGCCAACTACAGAGGTATAAGTCTCCTAAATATCGCATATAAGATCCTGTCTGCTGTACTATGTGAACGCCTAAAACCGATCGTCAACAACCTGATAGGTCCTTATCAGTGCGGTTTCAGGCCGGGAAAGTCCAAAATTGACCAAATATTCACACTACGGTGGACCTTGGAAAAAACCCATGAATATAAAATCGATACGCACCACCTCTTCATCGATTTCAAAGTTGCCTATGACAGCGTGTATAGAGACGAGTTATACAAAGCCATGTCTAGTCTTGGCATCCCTGCCAAGCTCGTCCGTTTGTGCAGAATGACGATGAAGAACTCTCGCTGCTTCATCAAAGTCGGTAAGAACATCACCGAACCGTTCGATGTCAGGAAAGATCTTAGACAAGGTGACGCGATATCATGCGATCTCTTTAACATAGTACTTGAGAGAATTGTACGAAACTCACAAGCCAACACCGGAGGTACAATCTTCTTCAAGTCTGTACAACTACTCGCTTATGCCGATGACATTGACATAATCGGAAGAACTCAGCGGGCAGTCAATGGGGCACTTACGAGTATTGAGAACGAGGCAGCAAAGATGGGTCTAGCGGTCAATGAAAGCAAAACAAAATATATGCTGTCTACAAAAAAGGACACCCAACATCGGCGTCTTGGACAGAACTCCTCAATAGACAGATACAATTTTGAGGTAGTAAAGTATTTTGTCTACCTAGGCTCTACGGTCAGCTCCGCAAATGACATCAGTGGAGAGATCACACGGAGAATTACTCTTGCCAATCGTTGTTTCTATGGGCTAAAACGGCAATTAAGTAGCAAAGCCCTATCTCGAACTACTAAGGTAACTCTTTATAAGACAATAATCATCCCAGTCCTGCTGTATGGTGCAGAGGCATGGGCTTTGACAAAACCGGACGAGGATGCCCTTGGTTATTTCGAGAGAAAAGTTCTTCGAGCGATCTTTGGTCCCGTCTGCATAGACGGTGAGTGGAGGAGAAGGTACAATGCCGAACTATACGGCCTGTACAAGGACATCGACTTAGCCAGAAGAGTTCACATACAGCGACTAAGATGGCTGGGTCATTTAGAGCGGATGGAGCCCAACCTTCCCGCTAAGAAAGTCTTCGAATCCACCCCGGACGGACGGCGCAGTAGAGGACGACCTCGCGGTGGGTGGCGCAAACAAGTGGAGGGGGGCCTCAACCAACTTGGCGTGCGCAACTGGAGGCAGCTGGCTCGTAACCGTGCTGGCTGGAGAGGTTTGTTGGTTGAGGCCCAGGTCCACCCCGGACTGTAGCGCCATCTAAGTAAGTAAGTAATAAGTAAGTCGATACATTATCCACAGTCTAACAACTCCTTCTTTCCCCTCCGTGTGGGGAGCCTGGGAAGAGAGGTGGAAAGTGCGTTTTAACTCGGTGACTTTTCTTTGGATCCAGGTGGATATCCAAGAACACTTTCTCGTCAAAATCTTCAATGAATACCTTATAAGACCTATTTCGACATATTTAAATCCGATATTCAGAACTATGTAACTAACTGGCCGTTAGTTTGGAGCTGTGCGGGGGAAACAGTGGCATAGCTTACACCTGATACCCGCACCCCACAACATTTATAAAGTCAGTTGACAGTCTCGAATTAAACAAAGTCTAAACCAGAATAACGTAAGACACTTCTTCGGTATTTTGACGCTTCAAATTGCCAACATATATAGATTCAACTACTACCTAGTACTAGTACCTGTCAAGGTATCTAAGCAGATATTTGAATGACAATAACTTCAAACAACTTTCTGCTGACCATATCCTGGCGTGGATATAGTAAATCGCTGAATGAGGGTTTCAATGAAAACCGATGTCAGATTGGATAGATCGATTTAGATTTGAACGACTTCGAGAAGTGCCAATATACAAGAATTCATTTGTATGATTTTCCTACGCTACTGAAATTGTAATAGTTCACAATAGACCTAAGTAACATGAGTTCTAAAAATCACTCCTAAGCTCACTTCTAGTCAGACGGCATAGAGTTGCTTTTAAAGTTTTTAATTAATAAATACAAATTTTGAACAGTCAAATTCAGTAAAGCTTTTGTGAATCATTCTCATATTGTCGCTACTGTGAGCTTCTCACAGCTAATTTTGTCAAATTTGGGAATGGTTAAGTGTGGATTTAACAAATATTTCCATCCACAATTTGCGTCGCCACCTTTGATTAGTGGGGGGACTGCAGAAGCAATTATAGTTTCAGAGGCCCTTAGCGTTAATTTATACTACGAGTATGTACTGGCCTATTGTGAATCCACACAGACTGCTTCATTGTAAATTAAAAGTAAGCCTGGAAGGTCTGATGTACTAGGCTTAAATTTAAATTACGTTCGATTAATTAAAAAGAAAAGAAGAATTTACTACTAAATTTACAAAATATCCTAAAAATATTATTTTAAAATTTCAAAACCCTAGTTGCAGCGAATTTATTTATCTGCACCACATTTTCTGCACCTCACTGTGTACCTAATTCCATTACCGTTGTCGGCTTTGGTTATTTATATTTTCGATTCACTTTGTTTTTAACAAAACTAATAAACTTTGATTATTTGTTTCAAATATTATTATACGTAATATAATATATAATATGTATATAAGCATTTTTTTTTTTCTTTGTAGATTTTATGCGATAATAAAATGCATGCAAATACACTTGAACACATCAACTACATTCTTAACGTGTCTGCATGTGTTATTGTGTGTATTCCAGTGTATTGTTTTAATTTATTGTTCAAATTTATTTTTCTTTACTATTTGTTTAACAAACTGGGAAAAAGCTCAAAGGTTGCTCCAATTATGTATTTTATTACATTTGTCATTTGCTTAAATATTTATTTGTATTTTCTTTTTAAAAATATATATAATATATGTATTGTATATAATGTATTTGTTTAGAACATTTCCTTTTATTCTTTGTTTCGAAGACGGTTTATTAAATTTATTTATTTATTTATCGGGTACTCGTTATAAAGCAGCCCCCCCAAAAAAATATATTGTTTTTGGACAAATAACAAATTTATTTTTTGTATTTCATTGTTGGCAGTGTTTATAGTCGACAGAGCAAAAACGTATATGTATATATATATTTATTTTGTTGGTAGTTCCAAAAAATATCCGACAAAATGAATAGAATAAATAGAACTAGTATACAGATTGTGCAATTCCTTAGAGGATAGTTGAACAGATACATACTATGTTTCAGCTTAGAAAAGGTATTAGAAAAAGTGTTTGTGTGCTAAACAACTAAAAATAAATAAATAGCATAAATATTGTTATAAGCAAAAAAAAAAAAAAATAGTGGAACACCTTTCTGTAATCCACACCATACCATGGATGCTCTTTTCTGTTCCTCTGCTGTCTCTACAAATGCTTGCTGCCCTCCAATGTCGTTGCAAACTATCTTTTTTTAGTTTTATTTATTTTTTTCTTCTACAAACTTTCTACAAAATTACAATTAGGTACATTTCTCTAGACCTCGCAAGTTATCTTGGACAAAATCACAATTTGTTTTTGGTTTCTTTTGTTTGTTTTTTTTTTTTTTTGTTTTGATTCTTAGTTTTAAAATAACCAAACGCTTCCTTACCGAACGTTTTCCCTGAGCCGACTATAGTAGTTGTAAACGGTAGCAGCAAATATTGGATTGTATCAAATTCTTCTCCATTGAAGTAGATTTAATTAATTTGTGGGACCTGTGGGTGAGTGAAGACGACGACGATGGCGAAGTTGACGACAACGGTCTGGGTGCTTCACTCAGAAAATTCAATATTTCTACGGGGTGAGTTGCCATTGCTTGACTGTGAATCGGTTTTCTTTAGAATCGATACGTGATGACCAACGGCAGCTCCCTCACTTCGACTGGGACATCCGATGATGGAGTCCTGTTTTTGTAGAAAACCTCGACGTTGGTCGGCAAATGATATAACTGAATCTTGCTTAACTAATTGATGTCTTCTTGGTTCTGAAAGAGAATATAAAAATAAAAATATATTCCCGATCCATAAAGGATTGCTATTTGGGGTGGAAAATGATACTCGTAAAAATATCCATATCCGAAAGATTGTCTTTGTGTGGTGAAATATGGTAACCATTAATGGATTCGGAGAGGGATGGGCTTGGTATTAGAAAGTTTGTTTTAACAGAAGTTAGACAGTTTGTCGATGTTTATGAAAAATTTAATCTGTAGAGTGGTAATGGTAGTAATGCTTTTGTCTGAGTTCTTATGGTGATAAAATGACTAATCACTACTCGTCTTTTTTTAATCAGTTTGAAGTTATGAGTCACTAGAAAAGTCTTGTATGCAGTCAAGGGTTGATGCATTGTTGGTAAGTAAGTTATATTTTCATTTTTATTTTGGGGGTATACAACCTTTTCTTCGGGGATGAGAATACTCTTGACTAAAGTTGTTTCCTAACGACTGTCCCAAGTTTCAGAATTTCAGTGAAAGTGGATGTTAATCAAACTCATCTCAGTCATTGATACTATCACCAGTTGGGGTGTTGAAAACTCTATCTGAAGAAGAGAAGATCGAATTGAGTGGATACTTAGAAATCGTCAAGTTCGTCAATGTACTCGTATACCAGATTTTCACTGAAATCAACAGATGACGTAAGCTACAAAGGGTTTTGCAAGATGCTTTGTATTCCTCAAAAGATACACAGGCACTTAAATGTGAGGGCCCGTAGCATAGGTTAGCCCATCTAGATAAGAATATAAGTCTCAGCGGATCCGTCAGCTCGAAAAGGAAAACCGCTGGTTTAAAAGCACTTATATATGGATATGAATCTCAGGAGGTCTTTCAGCGCAATGTGGCGTACGTACTCCAATTCAGTGAAGAAGTAACTACCGAGAGTTTTCATTCTTCTGTCGGCGAGGAAAGGGCATTCGCACAGTGGGTGTCAGACAGATTTAATTTCTTCCTCGTCCTACAAAGTCGTTGTTAGGTACACCGATACGCTCTGTATGAACCTCAATGGCACAAATTAGGCCATCTAGATAAGAATATGAGTCTCAGCGGGTCCGTCAGCTCGGAAAAAGAAACCGCTAGTTTAAAAGCGCTTAGATATACATAGACATGAATCTTAGGAGGTTTTTCAGCTCAATGTGACGTATGTCCTTCAATTTAGTAGAGAAGTAACTACCGAGAGTTTTAATTCTTCTTTCGGCGAGGGTAGAGCATTCGCAAATCGTGTGTCAGACAGATTTAATTTCTTCCTCGTCCTGCAGACTCGTTGTGAGGTACACCGATACGCTCTGTATGAACCTCAATGACACAGTACCCCGTGATTATGTCAGAGATGACCTGCGTACTGTTAAGACTAAGTCTAGCCAGAAAACGCGTTATTCTTAAGTCATAAGCCGGAACATATCAAGATAGATCTATCGTCTGTTGGCTTCGGCAGTGGATTCATTTCCGCCGAGATTATTTATAGAGCTAATAGGAACCTCCACACAGGGAGGGCCTGCGAGATGTGCAACGTCGACCCCATTCTAGCGAGTTCTTCTACTCTTTCATTACCTGGTATACCCATATGCCTCCAGTGCAAAATACTTAGGCACGGTTCTAGACCCGAAACTTAGTTGGAAACTCAATATAGAACAGCGAAGTAAGAAGGCAAGCGTAGCCTTCTATGCCTGTAATAAAACATTCGGTAAGAAATGGGGACTACGGCGCCATCGTTTGGCGGCCAACTTTGAGCAAAAAGTACAATATCGACAGAATAAAAAAAGTACAGAGATCGGCATGCGTGGGTATCACAGGAGCAATGAGGTCTTGTCCAACAGATGCTCTCAGTGTGATCTTGCATCTGATCCCATATGGTCACGGCAAGGTCCTGGAGACGATTCCAAGTGAACTGGTTGCGCCCTCTACCGACTACACGATACCCAAACTCAACTTCAGAAAATCGTTCTTAGCAAAATTCTCTTCCAGAAAAGAATGGAAGAACGGAAGCGTTACCTGCAACTATGATATAGGGATATACACGGACGGTTTGAAGATGGACTGCAGAGTCGGCGCAGGCATCTTCTCTGACCAGCTGAATATATCAAGGTCCTTCCGTCTCCCAGACTCTGCTAGCGATTTTCCAAGCGGAGCTTCTTGCGATTCGAGAAGCCTGCCGCCTGCTAAACAATCTTCCAACATCTAACCACAATATCGTTATCTTTTCGGATAGCCAGGCTGCCATCAAGGCCATTGATGCAGTCTGCATCTCTTCAAAACTGGTAGAGCAATGCCGGTTTGAATTGAATCAACAAAGCACTCACTCGAGAACCACTCTCATCTGGGTCCTAGGGCACAGCAACCATGAGGGAAATGAGCGTGCTGATGAGCTGGCCAGGCGAGGTTCGGCCCTTAACGGCTCTCTAGCAGAAAGAGTCGACATTCCGCTTGGTGCCGTTAAGGGCTATATTCACCTTCACTTCCTCCAGCTAGCCAATCGCGGGTGGAACAACCTCACAAGCTGTGTCATATCTAGGAAGACGTGGCCCAGTTTCAACAAACCCAGGTCAAAAGAGTTACTAGGCAAACCAAGACCAGTTATTGCCAAAATCGTAGCTATTATCACAGGCCACTGGCCAGTTGGAGACCATGCGGCCAAGCTTGGTATCCCCCACAACACCTTTTGTAAGAGCTGCAAGGATATTAATGAGAAAGAATCTCTATGTCATTTCCTTTGCAGATGTCCGGCCCTGGCGAGGATCAGACAACAAACTCTTGGCAAACCCTTCTTCGAGGATCTGAGAGAGATAGCGGACAAGAGGATTGGAGAACTAATCCTCTTTCTGAACTCCACGGGCTGGGTTTAAACTTAACATCATCTTTAACTAGCCACTACAACAGGTAGACACGAGTCCGTGGTAACAAAACGGCGCACTTTTAGCGCTAATTGGGTTCTTTTTTGGACCGCCACATTACCTACCTACCTATACCCATATGCTCTGATACACAGCATAGGGTCACCTTGTTAGCTTGTGATACATCATAAAGATGGCGCTTAGCGATTCTAACGAGCTTAGATCTAATTTCTGTGGATTGCAGATCAGAGCCTTAATGACTTTTTTTTTGGTTGCGCCAGGGATGTGTAATCTTCATAGATACTAATAGCCCGAGTGCTACTAGCATGCACAATTCGCAAACCTGAGTAATCGATGCCAGGAATACGCCTACGTACTAAACACACACCCTACACACTTCAACCACTCTCCCCGCGGGACTGCCGTTATGTATTACTTCGCGGGGCTGGTTAGCAATTTATGCTATGCTTCTTTTGTCAGCTTCTGCCACTGCTTCAGCTGCTCTTCTTAGCTTTTCTATTCTCCGCAGAGTTGTTACGAAGGAACATATTGCAATCCAATTCTCTTCCGACCGTAACATATGGTCGAGGAGTAATGACGGACTTGGCAGATTAATTCTCCATGCCGTGAAACGTGTGCAGTAAAACACTGCGTGCTCCGTATCTTCACCTTCACCTGGGCATTCCGGACAGGATGGTGAGTTGTCATGTCCAAATCGGTGTAGATATTTGCGGTAGCCACCGTGGCCAGACAGGAACTGCGTTAGATGGTAGTTGCAGTCTCCATGCTTTCGACTTATCCAGTCTTGGATTGTCGGTATAAGTTTATATGTCCATCTGCCTTTCGTTGTATTAGCCCAACGAGCTTGCCACATAGCTGCTGACGCTGTCCTTTCTTCAATTTTTATCACCTTGATACCAGTGGCGTCGTGATGACTCAATGCTCTTCTGTTATATATCCTCAGCATTTCATCTGCGAGAATATCGATGGGGACCATTCCAGCTATGACAAATGCAGCTTCGTCAGAGATGGTTCGAAAGTCGCCGATTGTCCGTAGCGCACAGAGTCTGTATTATGACGACAGTCTCCTTTTGGTCTCCTTCGTCCTCAGTGCCTCCGCCCAGACTGGGGCGGCATATAACAGAACTGGGGTGATAACTCTAGAGAGTAGAATCCTTCTAGCGTATCCAGGTCCACCTATGTTATATCCAAGTCCACCGATGTTAAGAGCCTTAATGGCTGTCTGGCTATTAATGTACACAGTGATGGATTTACCTACGGTGTTACATTTGGTGATGATTTTTGCTTCTGATTTCAGTTTGAAAGACGCTGCATTCGTCAAATGTTGGCATCGGAGTCTTGTAAACGGTTACGTGCCCGCTTGTGACTTCCCATCTGGATAGGATGGAGGCGTGAGCATATGACATGGTCTCCAAAACCACCTTGAGTGTTGTACGTAATGATCATACCTATAATAGGTCACACAACCGTCGTGAATAACTAATATATGATATCACTGCGGGCTTGAAACCCCACGTATTGCGTGTATGCAATCTTTAGTGCTATCCATGCAATTTAATTTAGAATTTAGAATTACGTCCAGGTATCATTCTGGCTGTAGGAGATTTGGTACAACACCTCCGATCATAAGGGTTTGAACTCAGAGATTGACCTTTACCTAGAGAAGAGGACAATCCTTGCCTTAGCGAGTTTCACTCTTAGACCTCTTCTGTTGACTTACTTAGGTGGTGCTACAGTTCGAAGTGAACCTGGGCCTCAACTAACAAGCCTCTTCTACTGATCGAGTTGTTAACTAAGGCAGTGCCTAATCGAGTCTATCGGAAGGAATTTCCCTGATATAAGAATGGCAACATCGTCAGAGTAGGCCGACATGTTGAAACAATTAGCTTCGAGTTTATCCGAAATTCCATCCACCACAAGGAGCCAAATGAGTGGTGATAGTACACCACCTTGAGGTGTACCTCTGCAGACATGCATTGGTTCTCTATGGAGGGCTATATTTACCGATATACCTTTCATAAACGCATGTTGTGATCTAAATAGATATTTATCATCGATCACACCCTTGACGTGAACAAATGTCTACCAGTTGTAGACTATGTAGACCAATGTTTTAAATAGAAATAATGATAGCCTGATTGATCTATAGTCTTTTAGGGTCGTGTGGGTAAATTTGGGTAAATCTGCTTTGGGAATGAAAATGACACACACCACCCTCCATTTTTTTTTGGAACATAACTTAGCTTAAGATAGCCTGATTAAAATATCCAGTGTCTCCTTATGTGAGTCTGCCCAGGTACCATCGTACCAGATTATAGTGATTTGGCTAGGACTTTCCCACGACTGGACGTCTCAGTTGATGATTCGATAGATCCACAATAATTCCTCCAAGAAGTCTTCTTTGAGAGTATTTTTGAGTATTCTTATGCCTTTTTTATAAGTGGACCACTCGATGACCCCCACCTTAGCGAGATTCCAACTTACTCTTGACTTGCGAATGAGTTCAGCAATTTTCGCATTCCACCGAGGTGGACGAATTCTATCAGTGTGACTGCTAGTCGGGCGCCATTTGTTAAAAGATTTGATAAGCGCATTGGTAATCGCTTTGGCTGCATCGTCAGCTGCTGTTGTAGTGGCAAGATTCTCAGCACGACAGTTTCCGACGACACTTTCCCTCTCAATATTTCCTGAAACCTATTATTATACTCTTTCCACCACTGGGCTTAATAAACTTAAACGCTAGTTCTAGTGGTCACTGTGGTTCATGAATGCCTCAGGAGAAAGCTTTCTCGTTTATGTGCTGGTTGCATCAAATACTTTTCTTCTTTTAAAGGATCGAACCCTAAGTGGCGAACAGCATAATAAAAACAAAGATAAAAAAAAAAAAAAAAAAACCAATACAATACGTCTATACCCTTGCATCAAACAGCTGAAACGAACGCCTTATAGTGAAAGACAGTGCCAAGCAGCGCGGAAAGCAAGGAATTTAGGCAAAATTGTTATGCGAACTGCATGACAAAGAACCGGCATTGTATTCGAATTACGTGTACGTACGTAGTAGATTTACCAACGCAAGGGGTCATGCCCTCCTGGAAACATTTGCAGCTCTCAACGTAGGCATCGCAAACGTAGGTAGGGCTAACACCTTCCGCAGAGCAGGCATGGGCTTAACAATTGATATCACGTTAGCGAGTAACTCCATCCTGCGGGGAATTAAATGGAGAGTCAGTGAAGATTATACCCACAGAGACCACCAAGCTGTTATAATTGACATCGGTAACGCCAGAAGCACTCACCGCCCGCGATCGACTGGTCCGAAATGGCAGGATAAGCTCTTCGACAAAGATACATTCGCGGAAGTGGTTGACACCTTCACGCTAGTCCAAGGATCGGCAGAAAATTCAGCTCGCCACCTCACCCAGTCCATCAACATGGCGTGCGATGCATCAATGCCCAGGAGAACCCCAAGTAGAAGACGCCTGCCTTGCTACTGGTGGAACGACGAGATCAGGGTACTTAGAGCAGAGTGTCTACGGGCAAGACGCAAAGTACAAAGATCGCGAAACACACCCAACT
Organism: Brachypalpus laphriformis; assembly: GCA_945910035.1. Lineage (NCBI taxonomy): Eukaryota > Metazoa > Arthropoda > Insecta > Diptera > Syrphidae > Brachypalpus > Brachypalpus laphriformis. The sequence goes on from OX246754.1 coordinate 290,674,522, forward strand.
TTCAGGAGTACCTATCGTCCTTTAGCTGGCGCGAAAACAGTTAAGCAGAGTTATCAAGGAGAGCAAAGCAAGATGTTTCAGGCAGCTCTGCGATGAAGCTAACGTAGACCCTTGGGGCACGGCGTATAGGATGGTGATGAGAAAGCTTAAGGGCGGCAACTCCCCGCAGATAATATGCCCGATAATGCTGAAGTCAATAGTAGAACATCTTTTTCCAAGGAGAGCATCTACTATGTGCGCAATCACCAGAGAAAACTTTACAGAGGTAATTCCAGTGATTACAACAGAGGAATTGACAATCGCATCCAGAAAGATAGGTGACAACAAGACGCCCGGACCTGACAGCATCCCTAACAAAGCAGTGAAAGCCGCTGTTCAAAAAAGGCCAGACATCTTAATTGCAACAATGCAAAAGTGCCTAGAAGAAGGAATTTTCCCTAAGCAATGGAAACTGCAACACCTCGCTTTATTGCCAAATGGAAACAAACCCCCAGGGGACCCATCGTCGTATCGCCCGATATGCCTACTGGACACAATGGGAAAGATCCTGGAGCGAATCATTTCCAACAGATTGCTCACAATAGCGGAGGAGAAAGGGGCTTTGTCCAACCAGCAATTCGGATTCCGAAAGTCTCGCTCAACAATTGACGCCATTAAAGCTGTAGTTAATATAGCAGCGGAAGCAATTGAAGGTGAAAGATGGCGATACGGCACCAAGGAATACTGTGCAGTAGTGACGCTAGATGTCAAAAACGCGTTTAATTCGGCAGACTGGCCCACTATAAGAAGATCTCTTGCTAGGATGGATACACCATCTTACTTGCTGCAGATAATGGCGAGCTACTTTACCAACAGGAAACTGAGGTAAGATACAGACGAAGAAGTGAAGTACTACGATGTTACAGCTGGGGTCCCGCAAGGATCGGTGCTGGGCCCATTACTATGGAACATAATGTACGACGGAGTTTTACGACTACCACTGCCACCTAAAGTGAATATAATTGGATTTGCTGACGACATCGCTGTTGTGAATCAGTGAAGTAGAATCAGCTACAAATGTGGCAATCAGTCAGATCAAAAGCTGGCTCAGATCCGCCGGTTTAGAATTAGCTGACCACAAAACTGAAGCTGTTCTAATAACCAGTCGGAAATCTGTGGAATATATGAATGTACAGGTTGGAACCCAAATCATCAGATCCAAAGAAGCAATCAAATACCTAGGAGTAATGCTCGACAATAGACTGCGGTTTAAACAGCATGTTGATTATTCGAGCAAAAAAGCGTCACGACTTCAGGCAGCACTCTCAAGGATAATGCCCAACATTGGAGGACCTGGAAACGCTAGGAGGATCCTACTATCCAGAGTTGTCAGCTCAGTCCTTCTTTATGCGGCTCCGGTTTGGGCGGGGGCTCTCGCGGCCAAAGAAACAAGGAGGAAACTTACATCAGCCTACAGACTCTGCGCTATAAGGACCATCAGTGGTTTTAGAATTATCTCTGACGAAGCAGCCTTCGTCATAGCAGGAATGGTTCCTATCGACATCCTCGCGAACGAGATGCAGAGAATCTACAATCGGAGAGGCTCGAGCCATCAAGAGGCTAGCGAAAGAAGAAGGGTTATAGAAGAAGAAAAAGCAGCTTCAAGAGCTGTGTGGCAAGATCGATGGGAAAATGCGGTTAAAGGCAGATGGACCTATAAATTAATCCCCACCACCGACATTTGGATAAACCGAGCACATGGGAACTGCACCTACCACCTCACGCAGTTCCTGTCTGTCCTTTGAGGTTATCGCAAATATCTTTACCGGTTTGGACACGGTAGCTCTCTGTTGTGTCCAGAATGTCCAGACCAGGACGAAGATACGGAGCATGCAGTCTTCTACTGTAGGCGATTTGAAAACTGGAGAAACGAACTTCCCAGTCCCCCATTCCTCATAGATGATATGGTACAATCTGAGGAAAAATGGATGGAAATTTGCGCGTTTAATACGCACGTGCAAATGCAGCTTCGAATTCAAGAAAGAATACGTTGAGAAGCAGAAAGTACAGCATAAATTGCTAACCAGCCCCGCGAAGTAATACCTAACGGCAGTCCCGCGGGGAGAGTGGTTGAAGTGTATAGGGTGTGTGTTTAGTACATAGGCGTCCTGAAATCGATTACTCAGGTTTGCGAATCGTGCATGCTAGTAGCACTCGGGCTATTAGTATCTATGAAGATTACACATCCCTGGCGCAACTTAAAAAAAAAAAAAAAAAACCTGTACGTACGGAGCACATGAGTGCGTGCACATTACTCTGCTTATAGAAAAATAAGACATACGATTCTGACAGTCTGCATGGTCTTCTAATTCCGCAATCACTTTGCATACTTGTGGCTTTGGAATGCCGTGGCTGTTGTTGCCTGCCAAAATTCCAGAGCTCTGGGCGCAACTCCTCGTTTCCGATGACTGGGGGAATTTCGAGATCCGGTCAAATTTCTATTTCCTACTTCCTATCTTTCGTCTCATTTGACACTTTAGATTATCATAAAATGTCAAACGGCCAAACGGTGTCAATTGACGCAATCACTTTGCAACCGATTACTCCGTTTGACAAAAGGTTCAACTCTCATTTGCTGTCCAACGACTGAAAGTCAAACTTTGACACAGAAAATTTGACGATTGAAATGCATTTGCATTTTTGTCAAATAGGGGAATCATGACTTAATAAAAACACGACTAAGTCGTAACAGACCTGCCTTTTAATTTACAGCACGATGATGACCAGTTATTGATCAATCGAAGCAAGCAACATGAACCTACTCGTACATAATGGTTCGGTTTTTTTCCATGTCCTCCCCCGCTTAGATCAGAGTTTTTGAGTGCATTCGAAACACGGTGACGAAATGAAAGGAAAGCATGGGCGGAAAAATTAAGGATTGAAAGATTAAGAAGAAAAGTGGGGTTACAAAGCGCGTTAGTTTTGAATTTGTACAGGTTATATGATTCCTTAAATACTGAGGAAGGCAAGCTAGTCCACATTAGTTTTCAGCGGCTAAAAAACAACGTGTGCCACTTCTACAGGAGTATTTCAATTGAACAGGTGGACGTGCGAACAAAACTATTTATATATTTCATGTAAACACTTGTGATAGAAATGTCAATTGGGCAACGTTTAAGCGAAGAAATTTGGCTGCTAGTAGCTTGATTACTGATCCATTTAAAAGTTTGGTGCCGATCACGATCAAGTAAACGTAAACATGCGAGCAGATGAATGTCAGATCGTAGCTAATTATAGCACAAACTTTCCTAGTTTCAGTAATCTAATTCTAGTGTGAAGTGCCTAAGGAATGGCGAAGTTTGAGGGCAGAAATGCCTTATCACACAACCCCCTTAACTAATACAGAAAGTAGTAGCGGCACGTTTTCAGCTCATGTCTTTACAAAGCAAAATGGAAGGCCTGTATAAGAATCAAATGCACTCAAAATTTAGATAAGCCTGACGCGAACAACGTTGTCCTCAAGATCGGCACTTGCTGTTGGGTTATTGGCATAGACCATCTATTTAACGCAGTACCAAGGAAAAAAGTCTTAAGGCGTCAAATCGCACGATTCTGGTGACCAATGGACGCCGGCTTTTCGTGAGACTGTGCCGGCATTTTCATATTTATCTTCTCTTCCGTGTTAATTTTTTCTTGCCGGTGAGGCTTTCATCAGGCTTACACAAATCTCAAGGGGGTAATTATTAGATCTCCCCTCTCTTTTCTGATTTAAGTACCTTTTCCATGAAGGAACATACTTGATTCCAGTTCTGGTCACTCATTGACATTTTTGTCGGTATGTTGTCCAGGGTGATGATGCCGATCAGGGATTCTAGTGCAAACCTTTCAGCTTCCCATTTCTTGCACTCGAAGAACGTGTGATTTGCGTCGTCCACTTGTGAGTCACCATATTGGTAAGCCGAACTCCCTGTTTTGCCCATTTTGTGTAGGTAGGCTTTGAAATATCTGTGTCCGGTAAGAAAGTGAGTAACGTAATAGTTTACCTCCCCGTGTTTCCGTCCCTTCCATTCGGATATGTTTTGGATCAGCTTCGCGCTTCAATGCCCTCTGGTTTCTGAGCTCCATCTCTCCTGCCACCTCTGTTAGTGAGCTCCTTCGCTTCCACTCGAATTTCCGCTTTTTTGTTGTAGACATACTTCCTCTCTGCCAAAAAAAAAAAATACAAATATTTGGCGCAACAGCTCTTTAAAGTGCCAGGGCCTAGCTTCTCGCAACCACTCATGTTGTGTGCGTTATATTTTTCACACGAATGGAAGGGACCTACAGTTTAATGCCGACTCCGAACGGCGATTTGAGAAGCTTATTCTTGACAACAATACTCTCGGATGTTTGTCAGACGCTCGCGAGAGGTGGGACCGTGAAACAAAACTTATTGGTATTTTCTGGGATTCGAACTTGGAACCTCATGCGTAGTGATCCGACACACTAACCACTTACGCCACGGCGCCCCTTCCTCTCTGCCGCAAGGAGATAAATAGGGATCACTCCGCAACTACGAGGACGGCTGGTTTCGACACCGTTCGGTACTAACTTGCAACACGTAGTGCCGCGCGCCTTTGTTTTTTGGCCATATGCTTCCTGTATTTCTCTTGCCGTAGTGCGACGACCTATATCTTGCACCCATACTGGAGAATGGCGTGGGTGACTGTCATCAGGAGCTTTATCTTGCTAGCCTCTAACGTTTGTCATTAATCCGTTCAGTGACGTTGTGACCTTCGCATCTCGTTCTGAAGCAAACCTTATTTGTTGCCAGAAAGTGAGCTTCGTGTGTTGGACCATCCCTAAGTACTTCACTGCCTCCTTGCTGGTTATTACCTCAGGCCCGACTTGGAAGTCGACAATAGTCGGAATCCTCTTTTAAGTCAGAAGGACTATCTCGGTCTTTTGTGTGGCCAAAAATTTGGTTCATGTTCTTCCATCCACACGTCTCGCCGCCTGGTTGAGTATTCTTTGCGCTGTGTCGGTGTCTTTTGCCGTAATCACTGTGGCTATAGTGTCTGAATACCCCATCAAGAAGGTGTCTTCAGGCATCTCCATACGAAGGATGCCATCGTAGGACATGTTCCAGAGATCAGGTCATAAGATTCAGCCCTGCGCTGCTCTAGCAGTAATTTCCTTACTTCGACGTGCTTCTGAGGTGTTGTATAACAGCTTCACCATCCGCACGAGATATTCGGGATTGTCAAAATTGTTTTCCAGGGCGTTCAGCATATCGCTCCATCTAGCTGAATTAAAGGCATTTTGCACGTCCAGAGTTGCTAGCAATACAATCTTTCTTGAATGGTTGTTTCCGTCTTGAGCCATTTGGGTGGTCGTTACCACCTCCTCAATTGCTCGAATCGAATTTCAGAATCCGTGATGTCTTATGGACAAATCTCCTGCTGTGAGCCTTGATTTCAGCATCTTCTCCAAGAAATTCCCTGCGGTGCCCAGTATACAAAGAGGCCTGTACGATGATGAGGGCCGGGTCTCCCTTTCCTTTGCTGATCAGTACCAAGCGCTGTAACTTAGAGTTGGTAGGAAAAACTCCCTCCTGGAGGCAGCTATTATACATGTTCAGTCTGTACAGCTGTACATGTCTGTTGCCTTGAACACTTCCGCTGGTATTCCGTCAGGTTCAGGGGCCTTTCAGTTCTGCAGGATTTTCGACACGATGATGAACTCTTCTTCGCTGAACATCGGGATTTCTGGTCGTTGGGCCAGAGAGGTGTCGGGGGGCCTGACACGATGCATTGGAAAGAGTGCGTCCACTATGAACTCCATCCTTTTTTCGCCGAGGACAGCGCTAGTTATCTGTGTTCCCAGCTTTTGTTTTTTTGCTCGACTTGATGGCCCTCTTGAGGTGGGATCTCATGATTCTGAATTCCACCAAAATGTATTCCGTAGGTTCAGCTTGTCTTCTACTTTCCCTAGTGACTTTGCGTCTGAAATATAGGCATCTTCTTCGAAGCACATCTATCTCGTCGATTCACCGGTACACCAGTTTCTTGTTTCTATTGGGGTCACTCACTCGGGGCATCGAGGCGTCACATACCAATCGTATGAGTTGCACCGTGCCTTCAACTTTTGTATCAGCAACCCTCACTCCCTTCGTGAGATTACGCAACCCGAAAACTTCGCCTTCAATATCTCCAGCATTTTGTTCGATGTGTGGAACGTTAAAATCACAAGTCGCCAATGCCCAAACGATCAATTTCCGGTGAAACAAACTCGGTTATCATGGCTCAGTACTGCTCCCCGTTGACAGTCACCGCCCATTGTCATCTTTGAAAAACTAGGTCCGATTATGCCCATAATCACAACCAAACAGTAATTTTTTCCGTATGCAAAGGTGTTGGCATAATCTCTCTTGGATTTTCATTGATCCAAAATCGACACTTTTGTTTGTTCACGTAGCCATGCAGCCAAAAATGCACCTCGCCGCTGGAGATAAATTTTTGGCCAAAATTGGATTCGGTTTTCAACTGCTCCAGAGCCCAATCGGCGAACGCGCGACGCATGGAATGGTCAGTAAGCTTCAGTTCTTGAACAATTTAAATTTTGTTCAGATATAGGCCTAAGTCTTTTCCCAAAATTTGCCAACTTGAGGCGTAGAAAAGGTCAAGTTTTTGAGAACGACGCGAAATTGAGACGTTTCGGTTCTCCGTACATCCTGTGCCACCGCAGCAATATTTTCGGTCGACCGCGCGTTTTGTTGACGTACTGGGACTGCTCGATCAGCCACTGAACCACTTTCTTCGAATTTCTTCATAATTCACCGAATGGCTCATAAGGAAGCTCACTGCGACCGTAAGTCGTAGGTACCGCGCAGGACGTTCCGCAAATAGAACTTAAATTCTGATAATACATTTTTACGATTGGTGGCAGAACACAATGACAGTAAAATATTGTCAAATATGGCCACAGTTGGCTGTCAATGTTCCATCATGACTACTGAAAGAAACTTTTCAAGAATTTAAGGGGCAAGATTCCAACCCAACGAGTAAGCTCGCGACCAAAAATGTGTTTCATTGTTATAAATACTCCTAAAACGGTGTCATAAAGAAAACAATTTAAGATCTTCGTTCGTTTAAAAAGCGCCGTTTCCTTCTAATGAAAATCGGTTCGCAAGTAAATATAGGAAGGTAGGTAGGTAAAGTGGCGGTCCAAAAGAACCTAATTAGCGCTTAAGGTGCACCGTTTTGTTACCACGGACTCGTGTATACCTAGTATAATGGTAAGTTAAAAAGGGATGTTAAGTTTAAACCCAGCCCGTGGAGTTCAGGAAGAGGATTAGTTCTCCAATCCTCTTGTCCGCTATCTCTCTCAGATCCTCGAAGAAGGGTTTGCCAAGAGTTTGTTGTCTGATCCTCGCCAGGGCCGGACATCTGCAAAGGAAATGACATAGAGATTCTTTCTCATTAATATCCTTGCAGCTCCTACAAAAGGTGTTGTCGGGGATACCAAGCTTGGCCGCATGGCCTCCAACTGGCCAGTGACCTGTGATAATAGCTACGATTTTGGCAATAACTGGTCTTGGTTTGCCTAGTAACTCTTTTGACCTGGGTTTGTTGAAACTGGGCCACGTCTTCCTAGATATGACACAGCTTGTGAGGTTGTTCCACCCGCGATTGGCTAGCTGGAGGAAGTGAAGGTGAATATAGCCCTTAACGGTACCAAGCGGAATGTCGACTCTTTCTGCTAGAGAGCCATTAAGGGCCGGCCCTCGTCTGGCCAGCTCATCAGCACGCTCATTACCCTCATGGTTGCTGTGCCCTGGGACCCAGATGAGAGTGATTCTCGAGTGAGTGCTTTGTTGATTCAATTCAAACCGGCATTGCTCTACCAGTTTTGAAGAGATGCAGACCGCATCATATTCCCTGAGCCGGGATTATTATGGGAACATTTTAAATTTACTTACAAGGATGGTTGGGTATAACACACAATTAAATAAAATGCTACAAAATAAATAGAATTCTTTGAACTTTTATTTCACACTCACCTGGCCTTTGATCGGCGAATGATATGACGGAATCTTGTTTCTGCAGTTTCTGCCTCTTAAGTTCTAATGATGAATTATTGCTATCCTGATTTTGCAGACAATTTTTACGATGCTCAATGTAGGAGTACTGAGTGTCCTGCTTGCACAGAGTACCACGACGTGAATCAATCGAAATCGTATCCTGCGTAGAGAATGAATCGTTGCGTTCATGTTGTGAAATTAAACCTCGCTTCGTCTCAATGTATGAGATTACTGAATCTTGCTTCGTCAAGGACATCTTTGATCCATTGCTGTCCTGCTTGCAAAGTAACCGTCTAGATCCATCACTGGACGCACTCTCCTGCTTTATAAGCATTTGACGTGATCCGTGTGAGTCCTGTTTCAAGAGCATCTGTTGTGATAAATTGCTATCCTGCTTGATGATCAAGTTGTGCTTACGCAGTGCATTCTGTTCATAGATGTACGAGACAACATTCGGCTTTCGAATGGGACTCCCTGGACTCTTCTTCGAATTGTGCTGGTATTGGGATGATTTCCTGGTGCTGGTCGATGAGGAAACAAGCGTAACATTGTCATAGTATCTAAGGGAGAAAAGAAAAAGAGAAAATGTCATATTAAGGAAACCAAGTCGTCTTGTGTTTGCTTACCGTAGCCGTCCACAGCAGGAGCGTGACTTGATAATTGCAGCGAAACCGCGACGATACTTTTTATTAAAAAATGCGTATAAAATCGGATTGATGCAGGAGTTCGATGAACCTAACCATTGTGCTATCGGAGTTATTGTATTTAAAATTTCACCCTCTTCCTGTGTTATCTCGCCACCTAAACAAATGCACACAGGTTAAATGAAATTTCCTGAATAGATACCAAGCCTTACCGAATTTTATTCTAGCAAATATCACATACAGAGGTAACCAAGAGAGAACAAACAATATGACAACTGCTACCAGCATCTTGATAACTTTAACCTTGGACTTCTGTTGCATTTGTTCCATTTGGGCATCCTTAGAGTCGCCCGGAATGGAGCGTGTCGAAACTTTTATCCAAATCAAAACATAGCACAAAGTTATCAGTGACATTGGTAGCAGATAGCATGCCACAAGATGTGCCAGGAGAAAGTACAAATTGCCGTCGGTGCCCGGTGGCCAAACTTCTTGACACAAGAACATGTCGGGCGCCATTGGAAACGACTCTGCAGCTGGCACCAAATCAAAGAACAACACCCATGGTATTGTTGAACCCAATGCAATGACCCAAATGCAAAATATCATAAAACGTGCACGACTCTTGGTCATTTGTTTTAGTGGCCACCAAATTGCAATGAACCTGAAAATAGAGAGATAAAAATATTTTAAATCGTTAAAACCTGACCTTGCATTTTGATTTGTTTGGTATATACATATACGAGAATTTATTATTCAACATAAGTTTTCTTTTTAAATCGCCATTCTGGTAGTTATATTAGAGTTATAAGTTAAATGCTTTAAAGGATGAGAAACAATTTCTTTAAATGCTCCAGCAAGCCAGGTGAACCCCACAGGCGGATCAGTAGAAATGCGGTGAAATGGGAGGGATATGATCCCTTGTTTTGCGATCATAACCTCGCTGATAAAAGGAAGAAGAAGAAGAAGCTCCAACAAGCCAGGTGTACGTGCCCGTAATGGGGCAAACAATTGGGTGACGTGAGATTCGAGACCACCTCTGTAAGCTTCAGAAATTAGTCGAAAATACGTCTTCTCATCAGAAGTTCTTCAAATTCATAAAACTTTGGCCACTTTATACTGAGAACGATGGAAAAGGCTTCGATAAGTAGCCCCATGGGCGCCGTGGCGTAAGTGGTTAGCGTGTCGGATCACTACGCATGAGGTTCCAAATTCGAATCCCAGAAAATACGAAAAAGTTTTTTCACGGTCCCACCTCTCGCGAGCGTCTGACAAACATCCGAGAGTATTGTTGTCACGAAAAAGCTTCTCAAATCGCCGTTCGGATTCGGCATTAAACTGTAGGTCCCTTCCATTCGTGTGAAAAATATAACGCACACAACATGAATGGTTGCGAGAAGCTAGGCCCTGGCACTTTAAAGAGCTGTTGCGCCAAATATTTGTATTTTTTTTTCTCGTCCGTTATCAGGTCTATACTACTATATGGCGTGATCGTATGGTGGCCTGCTCTTGACAGGGCTGTCCACCTCACTCAACTAGCTAAGGTGCAAAGATCTGCATGCATCTGCATCAGTGGTGCACGGAGAACTACTCCCTCCGCGACACTGGACATTTTGTTCAACCTGCTACCTTTAGATATTTTCGGCAAACAGATGGCTGCCTATGCGGCCAGCGGCCTGAAAGCCTCCTCTCAGTGGTCTAGCTATCGCTTGGGCCACTCCTCGATCCTTGATCTTCTCAACTTCAAACACGAAAACACGGACTACACCCCGCCGAAACTGAGATTTGACCGTAACTTCTGTACGAGCATCCCTAATCGGGATGTATGGGACACCTCCTCCCCTGTCGATGGTAGTTCGGTTCACTTCTTTACAGACGGATCTAAGACGGAGGGTGGGGTGGGTTGTGGTGTTTTCTCCGAACAGCTCAATCTGAACATCTCTTTCCGCCTCCCTGATCATTGTAGCGTTTTCCGGGCGGAAATCATGGCGATTAAGGAAGCCCTGTCCTGGCTGAAATGTAATGTATTATCTGTCAGGGGTATTAGCATTTTCACTGACAGCCAAGCGGCAATCAAGTCCCTGGAATCGTTCTCCTTCACTTCAAAGGCTGCCTTAAACTATCGTCTATCTCTTATGAAGATGACAGAGCAGTTCAACATTCACCTTTGCTGGGTGCCGGGCCACAGAGACATTCCAGGTAACTGCAAGGCTGACGACCTCGCCAGACAGGGTACTACTCTAAGGATTTTGCCTGAAAGGCAAGCCCTGGGTATACCCCTCGCTACATGTAAGTATCTACTTAAGCTGAACGCTATTAGCACTACCAACCTCAGATGGGGAAACGCTCAACGTGTCACATTTCGAGACAGATCTGGCCTAAGCTAGATCAAAACCATAGTGCCGATCTGATCAAGCTAAAGCGTACACAAATCAGCTGCGTTGTCGGTGTTCTCACTGGACACTGTCTTATAGGCCAACACGCCAGAAGACTTGGTCTCTTCTCCAACGACTTCTGCAGGAGCTGTAGGGACGAGGAGGAGGAGGAAACCATCCTTCACCTCCTATGCACATGTCCGGCCCTGTCGCATAAAAGAATGCTCCATCTAGGGTCCCCCTTCCTTGACGACCTCTGCGATCTGGCGTCTCTGGACGTCATGAGCATCCATCGCTTTATCAGAAGCTCCGGCTGGTTTTGTTAGTCCCTGAGTAGCCTAATGGGTTGATCCATGGTATCACAAAGGACCTTCACTGGTCTAAGTGTGTCTGCACTCTCGTGAGGACAGCCAACCTAACCTAACCTAACCTAACTTAAGAGGCTTGCAACCATCAAGTAATAAACGTTCGGAAGAAGACATAGCTCTTGTCAAAGAGTTTATAAATAGCTTCCCAGCATACAAGAGCCGTTATTGTAGAAACCACATAACTTGAATTTGCAAGTTTTGTACAAACTCTATGAAGAAAAATATTTTGCATCGAATGTAGTGACCCAAGATTCTACATCAAAACCGATCAGCATAACTTTATTTCGTAACGTTTTCAATACAAAATACCTGCTAATCATGCGTGCAAAACATGTGATGCAATTGCTTTGAAAATAAAATTAAGCATTTCTGACAATCAAAAATAACAACTGGAGAACGAGTTAATGCTACATCAGGACAAGCCTGCACTTCATTATGAGGCATTCTCGACTCCGAGAAGGCTTTTGACAGCTTGAATCTGGTTGGCCTTGCGCAGGAGGGGCATCCTAGAAAAACTTATAGCTATTATCAAGGCTACATACGAGGGCGGTAAGTGTCACGTCTTACACAATAGTAAGGTGTCGGAGGATTTTGAAGTCCAAAGTGGAGTACGTCAAGGGGGCATACTTTCGCCACTATTATTCTTGGCGGTTATCAGCGATGTACTCCCTGCAGCATTGACGGAAGGTAATTGTGTAATTCGTTGCACTATGACATCTTACCTTAAACACCTAGAATACGCTGACGATGTTTGTCTACTTTCACATCGGATAATGGATCTTCATTTGATGGCCCAAAATCTAGAAGATGAGGCAAACAAAGTGGGGCTAAAAATAAACACATCCAAAACAAAAGCCCTGAGCACCTCTTATACCCGCCCTCAACTTAACATTGCCGGACAGGAAGTCGAGAAAATTGATAACTTTCTATATTTAGGAAGTGTAGTCTCGACCAATCGCGGTGGCACCGAACTGGATGTGTACAGCAGAATCGTGAAGGCTAAAGCTGCGTTCGGAATGTTATCCAAAATCTGGAGAACCAATATTTTGAGCTTAAGAACCAAGCTGCGATGATTCCGCTCCAACGTAGAATCAGTGCTGCTTTATGGGTGCAGTAGTTGGAAGGTGGACACCATTAACACACGCAAGCTGCAAGTCTTCGTAAGCAAATGTTTAAGGATCATCTTGAGTATTTTTTGGCCGACCCGCATCTCTAACGAACAACTTTATACGAGAACGGACCAAGAACCCATAAACATTACCATATGAAGAAGAAAGTGGCAATGGATTGGACACACCCTACGGCGCGAAGACAACTCCATTGCGAAATACGCCATGCTGTGGAACGCGCTCACCCAAGCAGACAGAATAGCGGGATGCCCTAGGCAAACGAGGCGCAGAATAGTTGAGGAGGAATCGAGCTCTTTAAGAATGAGTTAGAGGCAGCTCAAACGCGTTGCAGAATTCAGAACAAGATGGCGCGCAGGCGTGGTTGACCCCCGATGGGTTAAAGAATCTAAGTAAGGTAAGTATAAATTCCTTGTTCCCGGACACACTCATATAGAATGTGATAGCGACCATACTTTAATAGAAAAATTTCTTTAAAAACACAACAGTACCATTTCCATTCCTCCAGATTGCGTATCTGTAGTAAGAATGGCAAATACTAGACTTGAGGTAACTGTAATGGCACGCAATAACTTCATTAGATTCTCTAAACTCTTGACCACACATTTCACGACAAGAAACATTAGCACAGATAAAATTAGTTTTACTTGGAATACCATTTTGGCTAATGGTCAAAACGTCAAGTGACGTGGCATTCAAGTATTCATTGGATATATCTGAATCAATACGATTTTTTTCGATGTACTTATAGACAATAGATCTTTTTCTTTGGGCACAATTTACCTGCCACTAGCCTATTCCAAAGCGTTGCCTATAAGTATAAAATTATAAGGACATTTAAGACCTGCTGCCATTTGTTGATCCAATTTTTATTTTTTTTTTTTTATCCATCACAGAGCACACAGAACACTACGTTCTCTGAGTGTATACTCTCAGTATCGCTTTACACAACAGATGTTTGTTGCGCGACTAAGGATCATCTACCGATTTTGCATCTCATAGACTACTTCAAATAAACAAAATAAATATTATTATTGATCAAAAATCAATGAATAAACGCAATTTTTAAATTGTAATCGTGGTAAGCTAAAATCAATTTCATTGCATAGCTCATTAAAAGTGCATATACACCTAGTAATAGGCTCATTCCTACCATAATTGGTTCTATGCCTTTTGTCGAAAAGTAAATTTCTCACCCGGAGAGATCTCTGGGGAGCATATATATTTATAAGAAAAACCAAATCTGGTGAATTTATGTGATAATTAATTATGTCGTGGATAAATATGACGGAAGATGCCTTACGCCTGAAACTTAAGGTTTGCAAGCCAATTAATTTGCATCTTTCATCATAATTAGAAAGTTCGTCAAACACGTTCAATTTACGGACAGCATATGTATCTCGTGAAATTCTTTTGAACTCTTTCGAATCTAAGCTCTTGAACAACATAAGGTGAATCCCAAATGATGGAAAAGTATTCTAAATAAGGCCTGACCAACGAACAGTAAATAGTTTTAAGACAATAAACATCTCTAAAGTCTTTACTATTTCGTTTAAGAAAGCCTAACAAAGAGTTAGACTTAGCTATGGCGTAATCATAATGTAATGAGAAATTCAATTTAGTGTCAAATATGACCCCGAGATCCTTAACTTCATAAAGACGAAGAAGTTTAATATCGTTAATAAAATATTCATAAAAAAGCGGTGCTGTAATGCGGTACGCTGTAAAGATCTTACATTTGGAAATATTAAGCTCTAAAGCATTATGTTTACACCATTCAGACAACCTGTTTATATCTGACTGAAAACGAATGCAGTCAGATGTAGTTTTTATGCGTGCAAATAATTTTAAATCGTCCGCGAATGATAAAATCTCCCAAAAATTGAATATACCGTGAACATCATTTAAAAACAAAATAAACTGCAGCGGGCCCAGATGACTACCTTGTGGAACGCCAGATGTTACTTCTATTATGCGAGATGTAAAACGATCGACCTTTACCAATTGCCTTCTATTACTTAAATAATTGGAAAACCACATCAGCATTGAAGAGTGGAAACCCAACGATTTAAGTTTAGCCAAAAGTAAAGTGTGATGTACTCTATCAAAAGCTTTAGTGAAATCAGTGTAGAGTACTTTAGAAAATGTTCACCCGAATTCGAAAATAAAGAAATAAAAGAAATGAGCCGATCTTATTTAACAATTTAATTCATTTTAATTCATTTGTTGTACAGTGAATGACAACCGCATTAGACAAATTTAAGTCGACAACTACTCTACTTTGATCTCAAGAAAAGAGGCAGAGAAAATTACAATTACATTAAAAGCGTTATGTATGAAGTATTATATAAGTATATAGAAAATCAATAATAAGTTTGTGTAAGTGAGAAATGTTTTTCAACATCCTCCCGCTGACGAGTTTACAGATGAATTCGTTATCTCCAATGGATACAGAAGTTGCACTGGTCTTCTCAAAATGGAACCGCTTGAAAGTCTAACCTCGCAGGCACGCACCTTGTTGTCTCGTCCAGGAAACACGTTCTCAATCACAGCTAAACGCCAAAGCGCTCGAGGAAGTGATGCATCTTCAATCAGTACCACATCTCCAATCTTTAAGGTAGATCCCACATAATTTTTGGTATGATGTAATGATCGGAGTTGGTACAAATACTCCTTATACCATCGTTTCTTGAATGCAGCTAAAAACCGCAACCGCTCCTTCCACTGCTTACGTAGGTTCGTGCCACTTCGATTTTCAGGTGTGGACTTCTCCAATGCTTCACACCCACCGTGCATAAAATGTGCCGGAGTAAGTGGTTCAAGGTCTAGGGGGTCGTCTCCAGAATAAGTTAACGGCCTCGAGTTCACAACACTTTCAACTTCCGTTAACAACGTATGTAGCTGGTCATCGGTTAATGTTGAACGCATTACAGCGGCTCTAAGGGCCGATTTGACCACTCCTATTAGTCTTTCCCAAAAGCCGCCCCACCAAGGCGCACGCTCAACAATGAATTTCCATGTTACCCGACGCTCACTCAAAAATCCCAAAAATCGTTCATCGTTCCTCACGTTTTTGAGTTGGTCTAGCTCAGATGATGCCTTCTTAAACGTAGTAGCGTTGTCTGACTACATTATACGAGGGACTCCGCGTCTTGAAAAAAACCGCCGAGTGGCAAGAAGGCAACCCTCCGTAGTCAAGTCGTTAGTACATTCAATGTGCACCGCACGAACTGCGGCACACGTAAATAATAAAATGTATCGCTTCTTTCTTTGACCATCGTTGTCTGCTATATATATAGGACCAGCAAAATCTACTCCAGTTACTTCGAACGGTCTAGATAAGAGAATGCGATCTCTAGGAAGTGGTGCAAACCTCTGCGTAGCTGCCGGCCCTCGAAGAACTTTACACACAAAACAATCCTTGATGACCGTTTTAATAAGCTGCCGTCCCTTCACAACCCAGTATTTTGTGCGCAAACGAGAAAGAACTGCAGATGGCCCACTATGGAATGATTTTTCATGTGCGTCGCGAACTACTAGTTTCGTTATATGGGATGACTTTGGTAAAATTACAGGATGAGCAACGTTCTCATCTGTCGTCACATGCTGAAGGCGGCCACCTACTCGCAAGTGTTGATCGGTAACACCTAGAACTGGAAAAAGAGAAATGAGTTTTGAATTAGGTGGTATATTCTTTTTCATTTGAAGAGCAGAAATCTCGCTAAAGTAATGCAGCATTTGCACATGATTAACCCAATACTTTTCGGCACGGTCTATCTCATCAGATGACAGATGCTTGGTGCAATCACTTTTCTTTTTAAAAATATCGACAGCTCTGAGTACGTAAGCTGTTACTCACAGGAGGTGCATCCAGCTACTAAACCGTTTACTGTCGAAAATTGAGACACATCGTAAAGTTTCACTCCCTAAATCTTCTACATCACCCTCTTCAGTATGCATTGTCGTGACACACAGCGAAGCAGCATTGATTAACTTTGAAGGTGGCCAATGTGTTTGCCCTTCCTTGAGCCAGGCTCGTCCTTTCAACCACACAGAAGAATTTACGAGGGATGTGGCGCTAATGCCTCTAGTTAATAGGTCAGCTGGGTTCTCAACACCAGGACAGCGTCTCCAAATCGCTACATCAGACAACGATCGTATTTCCTTTACTCTATGCTCCACGTAAGGCTTCCATCGCTTTTCTGAACCCAAGATCCAGAACAATGTAATCTGCGAGTCAGTCCATAGAAACGATTCACTGATTTGTATCCGAAGATAAGTTCGAAGATAAGCAAGCAAACGCGCGGCAATAAGTGCAGCAGTAAGCTCCAGCTTTGGAATGGTAAGTTCAGCTTCGTTGTTGATTTTCAGAGGAGCAACTCTGCCTTTGGCGCAGATAAGATGCACCGATACTTCTCCGTTATTATGCAAAGTCCTTGCATAAGCTGCAGCTCCATATACATACCTGCTCGCATCAGCAAACACGTGTACTTGTGTCGAATTTTGCCTCGTTATAAAATGACGTGGTATCGCCATTCCTTGAAGTTCATCAATTTCATTCCGACAAGAAACCCACGTGTCTTGCAAGTCCGATGATAGGTTTTCGTCCCAATCTAGATTACGGCGCCAAATACACTGAAAAAGAATTTTTAAGCGCACAATCCACGGAGCTAGAATACCAATTGGATCGAATATCTTCGCCTTGACCTTTAGAACGCTGCGTTTTGTGCCTTGAACTGCGTCCACCTTCAACAAATCTAGCACAGGAACAAGATCCACTTCAAGTTCATCCGTGGCTATCACCCATCGCAAGCCTAGCACCTTCTGCGTATCCGAAAATCTTTCTTCTGCTTCGAAACACTCTCTCACCTTCGCGCTGTTGGAATTCCATCTATGCAGGTGCATGGAAGCACTCCTAAATATGCTGGTTGTTTCTCGATAAATATCCTTAGCTGTATCTTCGTCATCAATGCTAGTGATAAAATCGTCCATGTAGAAGCTTTCCTTTAGCAGCTCACATATTTTTTGATAGTGGTGTACAGCTGCAATGCTCCTTTCTGACAACTCTGACGTCTGAGCTCGCAATGTCGACTCCTTGATCAACTCCTGAATCATGGCACCAAGAATGTAGGGACTGCATTTGACACCAAATGTTAGTCGAGTCATTCGGTAGGTTCTTATGGCAGGTAGGATCTTCTTGTCGATGATTTTCTCCGCAAACCACAGAAAACGATGACTGTCTCTATCTGACGGATGAAGCAATATTTGAAGAAATGCCTTTTCGATGTCGGCTATAAGTCCAAATTTCCCAACTCGAAAATTAAGTAGTATGACTAGAAGATCAGGCAAATAATTCTCACCAACTTCTAACACATCGTTAAGCGACGAATGGTTAGGCGCATGTGCAGAAGCGTCGAAAACAATGCGCAGCTTAGTAGTTTCTTTGTCATTTCGGTATACTGGACGGTGAGGTAAATAAAACATTGGAGTGTCTTTTGATCCTGTGTCTGGAGCAGGTTCGGCAATACCTGACAAAAACATTTCGTTCATGGAGGCATCGTATTCGGTAAGTTTCCCAGCTGAACATAGTTTCCGCACAAGCGTTCGCATCCGAACTAATGCCCCCGTTCTATTGTCATGCAGAGGAGTTGATTGTTCCTTCCAAGGAAGAGAAGCCTCGAATCTATCACCTACTCGACGAATATGCGAGGATACATCCTCACTCAACACCCTTTGACCTTCACGAACAATACCCAGCACATCCAACTTCCAAAATTGTTGAATATCTTCGCATGCACAAACGTTAAGAGATAATGTGTAGAAAGAATCAAATGGTTTGCGTTCCACAACCGATGGCCCTTGAATGGTCCATCCCAAAATGGTGTTTATCGCTGTCAACCTTTCAGTGAGCCGTTTGTGCTCTCCAGTCGCGAAATTGCCAATACGTATCGGCGCCAATGAGCACACTGATCCCGTCCTCTAGTAATTGTCCGTTTGCACGAGTATCGGCTAAATTTAGATTGCATCTATCGAAACAGGGCGACCATCGTACTGACTTCGCAGAACCATTCGAACCTTGTTGCACAATTTGGAGGGCTTGGGCTTATTGCTTCCGAAGGGTATTACGCTTAGTCTATGTACTCCCACCACAGGTAAGTTGAGGTTTCGCGCCAGAGTTGACTTGATGAAGGACAGCTGACTTCCACCATCCATAACGATTCGCACAAACATGGAAAGGGTAGAAAATTCGCTACTAGCATTCCCTTCTGCATTCCTTCTGCCGTATACAGGTTTAACGATGAAGTATTCGCCAAACTGGCTGCTGGATTTTCATGCTGACTTTGAGGTGAGGTAAAAGCACGTTTTGATTGTGAAAACAATAGGTCACACATGGTTGTTGCGTGGCGGCCACTGCATGTTTTGCAGGATATCCCTTTCACCTTACACATCCGAGAATTGTGGCCTTTCCTACAGCAACGATAGCACCTGCCTTCACTTTTCAATAAGTTTTTCTTTTCAATTAATCCTTTAGAACTAGAGCAATCCTTTGTTTCGTGATTAGTGGCTTTACAAAATAAACAATTCTCTTTCGATTCAGATGTATACAAACCTAAAGCCGTTTTGACAGATCTCGTAGTCGTGTTCGGGATGCTAGATCGAGATGACTGTATTTTTGCTTCGTTCGCTTTTTCCAGCGATTCAACCTCTCTTTTTAAGAACTTGAGCAAACAATTGACTTGCTTATCGCCGATTACAATTGATGAAGTTTCTGAAATTGAGGAAACGCTAGCTGCATCATCTTCGTAATCTGTGCGAGAATTTTGAACACCCGCTGTGGTATCCTCGTAGTAACGATGGAAATCTACTCTTAGCTCATTTGGCAGACAACGTAGTAAGACACCCTTTAGCATGACAAAATAATTTGAGGATGGTATGCCTAATGACGAGAGCGAACGTGTGGAAGCTTGCACCGATGTATATAGCCGTCTCAAAGCGAATGCATCTGTTTTGGAAGAAACAGGCTGAATAGAGAGCAAGCGTTGCATTGTAAAGTCTACAATTTTCTCACTATTGCCGTATTCTTCTTTCAGCAATGTAATAGCTGTATTGTAATTAGCTTCCGAAGGAGTGAGACCAGCTAATGTTTCTCTAATGTAATTACTCGTTCTTTCCGTTAACGTTCTCCGTTTATTCCCGGGTTTCGGCACCAGATTTAGAAAATGTTCACCCGAATTCGAAAATAAAGAAATAAAAGAAACGAGCCGATCTTATTTAACAATTTAATTCATTTTAATTCATTTGTTGTACAGTGAATGACAACCGCATTAGACGAATTTAAGTCGACAACTACTCTACTTTGATCTCAAGAAAAGAGACAGAGAAAATTACAATTACATTAAAAGCGTTATGTATGAAGTATTATATAAGTATATAGAAAATCAGTAATAAGTTTGTGTAAGTGAGAAATGTTTTCAACAAGTACATCAACTTGTAAGCGATTTTCAAAACTATTAAATATATAATTAGTTAATAAAGTTTAGTTCGTAGTACATGACCTACCACGGACAAAGCCATGCTGATTATTGGAAATAACTTCTTTAACCGCGAAAAAAGCTTATCTTTAACAATACTTTCAAACAATTTAGGTATTGCAGAAGGCTTTGATATAGGTCGATAGTTTTCAACTTTATGTCTCAAACCGCTTTTAAAAATTGGGGTAATAAAAGAGTATTTCCATTCGCTAAGAAAATCTCCAGTCATGAGCGACTGGTTAAAAATAATTTTAAGTGGATGAAAGAAGGAGGATATACACTTTTTCAATATTACTGCAGGGACGCCATCAGGGCCAGGGCTGCTGTTTAGTTCCAGTTTCTGCAGCGCGTTTATTACGTCTTCATCCGAGAATTGCAACACACCAATATCCAATAATTCGTTAATATTAGAGTAATGGCTCATCGTTGACTGGACTCGAGACTCATTATAAACCGACTCAAAAAAGTTGGCAAATAAGTCACAAGTTCCTTTCAAATCTGTTGAATTTACATTTTCAAATTCCATAACCTTCGGCAAGCCTGAGGTATTTCTTTTTGAGTTAATGTAATTCCAAAATGATTTACCATTACTCTTTACCAAAGACTCGACGGACAAGACGTATTGTCTATATAAAAATCTATTTAAGAACTCATATTCTTTTCGGAATCTCAAAAAAAGTTCACGATTAGAGATCGTTTTATTCGAAATATAAGCTGAATAAGCTTTTCTTTTTACATTTCGCAAATTAACCAATCTTTTATTTGACCAAGGAATTCTAAACCGATTATTATGACGCGTTTTAGGTACAAATAACTCAAAACCAGAATTGATTTTTCCCATAAATACATCGTAATTACCTTTTATATTGGGGGTGTTCAGCAGTGCATCCCAATCAAAACTGTTTATATAATCCGAAAGTGCAATAAAATTGGTCTTAGCAAATTTGTAGGCTAACGCGGAATCATTATTAATACTTTGATTAGAGTAGCTTAAAAATGTTATTTCTAAAAATAAGGCTTTGTGATGGATTTTATTGGAATCAATAAGATCCAAAGCTTCCGAAATATTAAAATTAATTTCGTTATTCAAAAATATTAAATCTAAAATTCTATTTAAACTATTCCGAATATTGTTTATTTGAAATAAGTTTAGAGATAGAAGACCATCGATAACCAATTGCTCCCATTCATGATTAACATTGAAGGGGATTCAATTTTCATCACCATCCACATTCTTCCAAGTAACATCACCAATATTGAAATCTCCCAATACACAAGGTAATTGAGAGGCACCAAGACGAGTAACGACACAACTAATGTTATCAATGTGCTTTTGATACACACTGGTCACACTATTCGGCGGAACGTAGGAGACAAAAATAAACAATTGATAACGAACGTCATCAGCAAAATCAATACACACACACAACTGTTCAACTTCAACCTTTCGATGCTCTAATATAATTTCCCGGCTGAGAAAGTGAGATGAGACAGCTATTAAAACTCCCCCACCACGCTCCTCAATAGATCTACATCGATCATTCCGGTAAACCACATATGACTGGTCAAAGATTTCAGTCGAGAAGATGTGCGGGTGTAACCATGTTTCGGTTAAAACAACAACATCATATTGGTGGCTGGAGAGTGCAACGAAAATCTCTTTTAATTTACTTCTCATACCACCAATATTCTGATAGTAAACCGAATATTTAACAGAGGTGCTTGGTTGTCGCAGCTGATCAATGTTTATGTTTTGATCACTGCTGCGGGTAAAGCAACTCTGTTTTTTGGAAAATTTTTTTTTACGCGAATACCCGACGGCCAATTGGATGGTTCTAAGGCACGCACGTAAACATCATCTGGCAGACTAATTTTAAAATTAATGTAGTTTAATTTGGTTAAGTCAGCGGCTGACTTAACCAATTTAAAGCTTTTAATTTTCTCAACCGGTATACTCAATTTCGATGAGATGTAATTACTAATCGCGTCCTCGGTAGTGTCCACACGAAAACCAGCAACATGCAAATCTTTTATGGGGGAAGCAACGAAATTAGGAACAGATTTATCATTTCCGATTATAGGCTTATTTTTTTTAGCGCGTTTTTTGTTTTTTTTTGGGCTTTTTGCGCGAAACCTCACTCCAACTTTCGGTTCCACCGGTGGCGATATTTGAATTACCCGACGCGTCTATACACTCTACGGGTAAGGGTGTAGCAGTTTATTCTTCAACGGTTTCAACCGGCGCGGGATTCGGACTATCAATTTGCACATCACTGTTTTTATTTAAATTACAATGAGACTTTAACTCCCGAATTTCTGATCTAACCAAGCTTAGTTCATTCGTTAACGAACTAAGTTTGGTTAAAAGACCCAAAAATGGTATGCCATTGCAAACTTTGCACTTGAAGCATATGCCCTCAGATGACTTTATCAGCTGGAGGGCTGCTTCGGACAGATTCACACAATTTATGTGAAATTTT
Organism: Brachypalpus laphriformis; assembly: GCA_945910035.1. Taxonomy (NCBI): domain Eukaryota; kingdom Metazoa; phylum Arthropoda; class Insecta; order Diptera; family Syrphidae; genus Brachypalpus; species Brachypalpus laphriformis. Next base: position 290,697,086 of record OX246754.1, read on the forward strand.
CTGCAGCACAACCCTCCGCAGCTAACAAAATCGCCAGACAGAATGCCAGAATTGCAAGCGCCACAATATTCTACCATGATTAATTAAATTAAATTAACGTTAGAAACAAAATAAATTAGTTAATTCACGAGCGATTACGATGTTACCGTATCAAAAGCTGAATGACAACTGTGACTTTTACAAAAATTTAAATTATTCTAAATCAGAAGCAGCGTATATTCATACCAGTGGCAGCGATAAAAATTACATACATACATACATACATACACTTTCAATGGACCGCTAATCCTTCATGAGGGTCGCGGGGGTAGGATGCTCAGGTGGACCCTCCATCCTTCTCGATCCTCCGCCATTAACTCCAACTCATCAGGAGGAATCCCTAGACGGCTCCAGGAGAGATGTCGGACTTGGTCCAACCATCTATTTCTAGGCCTACCTGATGGCACGACAACCATGGCACGTCTTGGAAGCCGGTCTGGGGGCATACGCACTACGTGACCAACCATCGAAGCATAGATCGTTCCGTTGGGAACTCAACTGCTGCTCAACATTGAGCGCCTCGCGTACTCTGGTGTTGCGCACTCGATCCCTACGAGCTATTCCAGCCACACCGCGAAGGAACCTCATTTCGGCAGCTTGTATCCGCGATCTTATTCTTTCGGTCACTACCCAAATTTCATGACCATATGATGAAAATTGCGACGCATTATATTGGTTTCATTAATTTAGCTTTAGCTATCAGCTCTATATGCTGTTTCATTATGCGATTTTTGTAATATAAACTAACAATTTTGTTCATAGTTTTTCTGTGTACCTATTTGGTATAAACATGATATCTGTCACAAATTCTAAAAATACTCCATTTTTAAAAGAATATGATAATTACATTTGAAGTTTAATAAAATAAATACATGAATTTAAACAAATTATCCCTTTATTTATAAAATCTTTTTTATTACATCTCGATCAACTTTAAAATGACTGTACTGAAAAACATTACTTTTGGAGTTACCACATTTCTGCCAAACACCACAGATATGGGGGTGGCAATGGTGTAGTGGTAACGTCGTCAATTGCCACGCTAATGGTTCATGGTTCAAATCCTGATGTCAGCAAGCATTTATTTATCTCTCATGAAATATATAAAGTCAGTCCGATTATTTGCGAAAGCTACAGTATTTATTTGCGAAGGCATAACACTGGCAGTAGCTTGGTCATGTGGCTGTAAAAATTGTTCGCTCTGTTGATCATGATTTGCCCTTGACATCCGTTATCGGGAAAAAAGTACTGTGAATCAGAAGCAAAGTCAAAAAATAACAAAAAATCTCCCCATTTATCTGGACGCCACCCCAGAAGAATCTCTGAAGCATAAACAACTGAGCTTCATGAACCACTACACCAAAATGTTTTTCTCTCTCTCTATCCATCCTTTCCAACGCTCGCACTGTATGTAAACACGTTAAAGGCATTCATAACCCTTTGAGTGCGCGTAAATTAAAAAAAAAAAGAAGATATAGTTAGTCCAATCAATTGCGAAAGCTTGTATGAACACTACTGCAAAGGCATAACGCTGGCACTAGCTTAATCATATGGCTGGAAAAATTGTTCACTCTTTTGAATGATTGATTTACCTATGATGCCGGTGGTCGCGAAAAAAATACTGTAAATCAGAAGCAAAGACAAAAAATAATAAAAATCTCCCCAGTTATCTGAACGCCACCCCGGAGTTTCTCTGAAGCATAAAAAACTGAGCTTCGAACCACTACACCAAAAAATCGTTCTCTCTCTCTATCTATCCTCTCGATGCCCACACTGTGTAAAAATATGTTAAGGGTATTCATAACCCCTTGAAATTTCTATAGTATATTTGGCTAATCAAATTTCTATATGCTTGTGTTTATAAAATATAAAATAATATTTATATTCATAAACTTGCTTTAAATCCCCCAATAAAATTAATTATCAATTATATCCTCTTTGTCAGTTCTTACAAATACTCAATGTCTGCCAAAAACCACATCAAAAACTGTCACACATATCCGAATTTTTAGCTCCATTTTAACTCTATAAAACAAATTTAATGGAGTATTAAAAATTCCCTAAAGACTGCATTTCCCCATACGTCATGCATATTATTATTTTGCACACTTCATAACAGAGACAATTACTTGCAGGCACTTTTTTTCCACACAAAAAAAAAAAAAATACCCTCAGGGGACTAAGCTTCCTCCGCACATTTAGATGAAATGTGAGCGAGAAAATAGCATTTTAATCTGTCAAGGACGTAGGACATTAGGCGTGTTTTTCCCTGAAATATATCCACACAACAAATTCCCTGTCGATTATATTCACATTTCTCAGTGAAAGGCTGCTAAAGATACCAGCTCCGAGGAGAATACTAATGGCGCTAATTTAATGTGGAAATGAATGACTGTGCTTTTTTTTCTAACAACATACATAGCCTTATAACACAGCACAAAATTTCTATGCAAAAAAATTCTATAAATATCCTTAGCCATCATCAATTTCCCGGCGCTCGTGTCGGCGCTCCTGGTCAGAGTTTCGTTTTAAACGACAAAAAAACACTTCTAATCTTATTACAAGATACATATTATCATCATTTGTTTGCCTTTAACAAGCTTCTTTCGTAATGAGATTCGTTAAGTAGGATAAGGATGGGGTATCCTTCCAGACGGATTGTAACCTTTTTGCTTAGCTATGGCTAAGCAAATTCAATTGAAAAACAATTTACAGAAGCATTCAGCTTGATAACGTTCAGGCAGACTTTTACACGTGTCACTTGCAAGGATACACGAGAAAACATCCAGGAAACACATGTTTTTATCTGTCGCACAACCACTTTGTAAAGTCTTCCGTCTTCCGGAAGTGTTATGGTGAAAACGTGGTGGAAATAAATTTTCAATACTATCACACTATATTTGTATTTGTACTATCACACTGAGAATGGAAAAAAAAATCCAAATCAATTGAATGGAATTTTCATTTAAATGAAAAACAATCTCAAACATCTTTTAAGAATGACTTCATCGCTACCGACAGTCCTTTTCTATTGATAAAGTTTTTTTTTTTTTTTTTTCTTTTCTTATAAAGAAAAATCCATATTTCTATGTTGGACAATAAAATCTGATTAAACGGTCAACCACTTTATTTCGCACTAATTCTGCGAAGAATTTTTTGGCAAGTTGGACAGGATAACTTTTGTAAGTGATTACTTCATCCTCCTTGGTGAAGTGGATTTATTTCCATTCACGCTCAAATAACAATGGCTTCTTGGATCCTGGCTAAGGAGTTGTCATTAGGAGGAGAAAATTCTTAAGATTAATTTTATTTAATTAATAAGATTTGTCATAAAGTTGCCACTGCCTAGCTATTAACCAGCACACTCGCGCTGCGCTTGGCTGAAGCTGGTCACACTGTTTATTAGGTCACTTGAGACAAATTGCTTTTATTAACAATAACATTGCAGGAGATACACGGCCAACACCAACAAAGTGATGGTGAACACACTGTTTGAGGAAATAAAATAGAACTTTATAGCCATGGATAAAAGTGGGATGGAAATTAAATGAAACCGTAAATAAGACCGCAATTCGTCAGCATCCAGCATCGTTATGCCACATCCCTGTTCAATGTGTTTCAATATTAACGACTTTTGGTCAAAGGTTATTGTACGTTGAACGATTATAAGGGACTAAAGCGGGCTATGTCTTGAGAGATTACCAAAAGCTGTGTAATTAAACACGCAAAATGATTTATCTTAAGTCCGAATGGCGTCTGTGGTTGGTTGGTGAGGAAGACAACAATCGGTATATTATAGATAGTCGAAGACAACAAAGTGTTAAAGATAAGTTCGTTGCTCTTGAAAAGGATGTATCGTGTTCTGCAAATAGAATCGATAATAAATCTTTTGTTACATAAAAGATAGATGAATGGCTTTAAGATTTGAGTAAAAGCCATAAATAATAGTTGTTTTCGAAGCGTGGCAATTTTGAAGACCACAGCTTTCGAGAGGACAATAACCATCGACTCGGATAGAATTTCGATAAAGTTAGGGACTTTGCCTACCTGGGTTCTGGTAAATTTTAAGAAATGACACTAGAGGGAAAGAGTTCCCTTTACCAATCGCTATTTATTTGTGCTTGGAGGGTAATTGAGTAGCAGGAATATAGAAGACCCTTATTATTATTATTTGTGTAGGGTTATTTTGCACTGCGACCTAGTGGTCTATTGAAGAGAAACGAGAAACATAGTGCCGAGTTGGTTAAACTAAAGCGATAACAGATCAGCTGCGTTATCGGTGTCATCACCGGACACTGTCTAATCGGCCAACATGCCAAAAGACTTGGCCTCTTTTCCAATGGCTTCTGCAGGAGCTGTAGGGACGAGGAGGAGGAGGAAACCATTCTTCACTTCCTATGCACATGTCCTGCTCTATCACGCAAAAGAATGCTCCATCTAGGAGCTCCCTTCCTTGACGACCTCAGCGATTTGGCGTCCTCAGACGTCATGAACATCCATCGCTTCATCAAAAGCTCCGGTTGGTTTTATTAGTCCCTGAGTGGTCTAATGGTAGATTCTTGGCATCGCAATGGACCATTACTGGTCTAAGTGTGTCTGCATCGTGGTGCAGACATCCAATCTAACCTAACCTGACCTAGTGGTCTATTGTGCCCCCTGCTAATACCTCGGAGGGGTTTGTTCCCTCGTTAGAGTTCACCTCGCACTGCAATTCCTTCTTAATTGTGTTTGAAGGTCATACACTCTTACTTTGCCTTGGCGAGAATAGTTCACCTTAGAGCTCTCTCTCCAAATCAGTTTCTTTTAAGAATCTGAGAATGAGAAGTGGGTCCATGGTTGGCATATCCTCTTCTGATATTTGGTATTTGCCCAAGTATTTCAATCTTTTGTGGGTCAGTGCCCCACAAGATTCCAGAAGTCTCACTTGATTCATTGCAGAATCTGCAAAGGCCTTCATTTGTTATACCTAGTTTCCGTAAATGTTCCCTGAGTTTGCAGTGCCCCGTTAGCAAGCCTGTTAGGATTCGTAGGTTATTCTTACTAAGGCAGATACAGGCTTGGAATCTTTTCCGGTTGTAACATCCCAGTAGTTTATTAGCTTGCCTCAGGATAGTGGTGTTGTTCCAGGTTCTTGCCCTGTCTTCTGTCTCCATTTTTCTAAATTCCTCGCGTATGGTATGTTCCCCCATTCCGCAGAATGGTTCAGGTCCAATAAAGGGTTCTGCAGCCCCTTGTCTTGCCAAGGCGTCTGCTGCTTCATTACCTTTTAGCCCGACGTGATCGGGTATCCAGTAAAGCGTAACTTTATTGTTTCTGACCAATTCATTAAGTATGTATAGGCATTCCCACACAAGTTTTGACTTAATGACATAGGAGTCAAGTGCTTTGATAGCTGCTTGGCTATCTGACAGTATTGCTATGTCGCAGTTGCTGTATTTTCTTTCGAGATGGAGTTGGATGCATCTATCTATAGCACATATTTCAGCTTGAAAGATGCTGGCACTCTTGCCCATGAGATCTGAGTGCTTCGTCCTAGGCCCAAACACGCCTGCCCCTGTGCCTTCTCCAGTTCTCGAACCGCCTGTATACCACTTTATCATGTGGTTGCTAAGTCCGTATATACATGGATTCGTTGCTTCACTCTTTCTTGTTACTTAACTTTGTACTAAAGTTTTTCCCAAAGTTAAAATTTCTGATACTGTCGTCCCTGGGTACTGCCAGAAGGAGAAGTTTTTTGAGAAGTGCATTATATTCTCCCGGACCAACGCATTTCTGCCTTCCAATATGTTCTTTTGCCATCCTTAGGATCGTCCGCTGTGCATTTTGAGCGGATGGAGCGGTGTTAGCTCCAGGAGTACTTCCATGGCTACAGTTGGACATGTTCGTATGGCCCCAGTGATGCAGAGACACGCAAGTCTTTGCACTTTAGTGAGTGTCTCCCTCGTTGTGACTACACTAGTTCGCTTTGTCCATACTATTGCTCCATAAGTGATCATTGGTCTCACAATGGCAATATACGAGTACATCCATCTTAGAATGTTTGTACTAAACCCCCAAGACTTATCCGCTAGGCTTCTGCATATCATTAGAGCACGGGTAGCCTTTTTGGATATCTCCACTGTGTGTTTCTTCAACAAGAGTTTACTATCTAGTTTAGTTTAGTTTAGTTTTTTCACGGTCCCACCTCTCGCGAGCGTCTGACAAACATCCGAGAGTATTATTGTCACGAAAAAGCTTCTCAAATTGCCGTTCGGATTCGGCACTAAAACTGTAGGTCCCCTCTATTCGTGTGAAAAATATAACGCACACAACATAAGTGGTTGCGAGAAGCTAGGCCCTGGCACTTAAAGAGCTGTTGCGCCAAATATATATTTTTATATATATTTTAGTTTACTAGAGTTTACTCCTAGATACTTTACTTCCTTTACCGGTGTCAGTATCGTGCCCGACAGTCGGATTGGCTTCAGTTCAAGTTTTCTTTTTTGTGAACGGTACTATTGTAGTTTTAGCCGGGTTTATATTGAGCCCAGCAGTGCTGCACCATTCTTGAGCTACTATTAGGCCCCTTTGTATTGGATCATTGCAAAAGTTCGTGCCCGATTTGATAATGAAATACAAGCGCGATTACACTTTAAAGAAAACAATTTTATTAATCGATTATATAGTCCCCGTTATTTTCTACAATTGTCTTCCAACGTTTTACAAGTTTGCGGATTCCGTTTTCATAAAAACTGTGTGGTTTTCCTTCAAAAAATGTCGTAAGGTAGTTTTCGGTAGCATCGGGGGAACCAAATTTCTTTCCATTCAAACCGTTCTGAAGGGACCGAAACAGATGAAAATCTGAAGGAGCAAGGTCTGAGGAATACGGTGGGTGCTGAAGGATTTCACATTTTAACTCCTTCAGTTTTTGCCGCGTTTGTCGGGCGACATGTGGCCTGGCGTTATCATGATGGAAGATGACGCCTTTTCGATTTGCCAAAACCGGACGATTTTCTTCAACTTTCTCATTAAGCTTAGAGAGCTGATCACAGTACTTATTCGCCGTGATTGTTTCGCCAGGTGAAAGAAGCTCACAGAAAATTATACCCCTGGAATCCCACCAAACAGATAACAGTACTTTCATTGGATGTAAGCCAGCTTTTCCCAAGGGCTCTGCACCTTAACCTGCTTGTTTCCAGCTTCTTTTTCGCTGTACGTTGTTGTACAGAATCCACTTTTTGTCACCTGTTACGACTCGATCCAAGAAAAGTTCGTTTTCATGGCGTCTTAGCAGAGATATGGCCACGGAGACGTGGTCCAGCTTATTCTTTTCCGTCAAACAATGCGGCACCCACGTATCGAGCTTGCAAGTGAATCCAAGCTTCTTTAAATGACGAAATGCTGACGAATGATCAATATTAAGCCTCTCAGCAATTTCCTCAGTTGAAATTTTCGGGTTATTTTTTTCCTAAGGTTCGCAAAATGTCGTCATCAATTTCGGAAGGCCATCCAGAACGGGGTTGATCGTCCAAGGTCATATCACCGTTACGAAACCTACCAAACCAATTTTTAAAGGTCCTAAGAGCAGCAGCACGATCTGAATAAACGCTCTGAATGTTTTTTGTTGCAGTTCCAACACTCACTCCTTTTCGAAACTCGTACAGCATTACATGGCGAAGGTGTAACTTTTCGTTCTCCATTTTAGAAATTTTTTTTCACACACAATTTGACTTAACTTAACGGGGTCTCGCGATAAAATGACTTCTGATGCCACGACCTATCGATTGGTATATAACAAGTCCATAAAACAAGCAATGGTTGCGTCATGCCGCAAACTTTCCGCCACGTTTGAAGATCGGGCACGAACTTTTGCAACGATTCAATATAATATCACATAGGGTTTATTTAAATTCCCCCCTGGCAATCGTCCACAACAAGACTCCACATTAGGGGAGATAACAATCCTCCTTGTGGGCATCCTCTTGTTGTGTTGACCTTGACAATTCTACGTGATGTCTGAGTTTCTGCTCATCTTGTTCTCAGCAACTCATACATCCACTTAGATACTGTTCTGCTAACTCCCTTTCTGTCAAGGGCTCGTTTAATAGCTTCTTTCGAAGAGTTATCAAATGCCCCTTCGATGTCTAGGAAGGCGCAGATTACTATCTCTCTTGTCTCGAGGGCTCTTTGGATGGTTTCCGTCCGCTGATAAAGAGCCGTCTCAGTGGATCTGCCCGCTCTGTATGCATGCTGACGGTAATGCAGTGGGGATGTATTAAGTACATCCTCTCTTAGGTGGTTATCCTCGGCTTTCTCCATCGTTTTGAAAAAAAACGATGTTAGGCTGATCGGTATGTATGACTTAGGCTGCGTTGGGTCTGTCTTCCCAATTTTTGGTATAAACACAACTTTCGCCAGTCTCCACTGGTTTGGAATATATCCCAATGCAAGACTACTTTTTGTTATTCTGACAATGTGTGGTAGTAGTTTTTCTTGCCCTCTTTGCAAAAGGGCTGGTATAATACCATCCACACCTGGTGACTTAAAGGGCTGGAAGGAACTAATTGCTCACTCGATTCTCCCTTTGGAACAGATAGCCCCTGGAAGACCCTAAACACACCTGTTTATCTCTATGGCAATCAATGATGAACTGTGAGGCAACATCAAATGCAGCGAAGCAGATAGTTGATGCATGTAAAGGGGATGAACATCAACTTTACAGCCCGCAGAGTTTTCGAATCCACTTAGGATGGACGACGAAATGCTTCAGTTTAGTTGACGCCTATAAGTTAGTAAGACAATTGACTTGAAACCACTGGTATTTAAGGACCATTTTTATGCCATCCCTGTTCTTCCATTTGGAAGCTGTCAGGAAGTTAAAAATATTTATCTTAATGGGATTCATCAAATTGTATCTTTGTAATTATCCTCTTGCTAAAGAAAACGAGTTCAGAGATGTCTTTTTGACAAAAATTATGATTATTCCACTTAGAAGTGAAAATCGACCTAAAGTGTTACCGCTTTAAAGAATTGCATTCAAAGCTTATACAATACAAATCAAATGGCAATGCGAATAGAGACTGTATAATGAATCCGATAAGAGTTTTAAGCGATTCACGAAAATGCAGAGTTGCCATCTTCTTATCACTCTTGCAGTTTTTTTTTTTTTCAAACCTCAAGTGTCGATGTAACTCGTCAAATAAGCTTCTGCTTCAATTAGCCCAACATATTCGATTTGGAACCATTCTGTGACAAGTTCGATTTATAACATGCAGAGTGGGTCACAATGGGGCTAGCAAGTTTAATAACTTTTTTATTTATTGTTTTAGTTTTTTTTTTGCATAACAAAAGATTGCATAACATCTCTCAGTACTGCCCTGAATAGCTACTTTGAATTTCACAGAGTCGAGCAAACTGATGTTGTCAAAGCGATACTTCAAATTAAGTCTAAAGCTGCTGGTGTTGATTGTATTCATACTTTCGGTTGTGACATATGTCTTCAATAACATAATAACGACTTCCACGTTTCCGGCTTATGGAAATTACCAAAAATTATTCCAATTCTTAAAAAGAAGGCATCAGCTAACTCTATGGCTGAGTACAGACCAGTTGTTATTCTTCCTTATTTGTCAAAGGTGCTGGAGAAACTTATTTATAATCAGATCTCAGTTTTTGTCCAACGGAATAAGATCCTCTGCGCTAATCACTTAAAATCGATGATGATTTGCGAATAGCTTTAGAGCCAACGCTACTAGACTTTGACAAGGCTTTCGACACAGTCAATCACGTCATATTGATAAATAAACTCACGATGGTATATGGTTTTTCTGATTCGGCTGCAAAATTTATTCTCTCCTACCTCCAGGGATGAAAGCAAGGAGTCTTTTGCAATAATATTGAATTTTTTTTTTTCTGAATTCATTGAAATATTAACAAACGTTCCACAAGGTTCAGTTCTTGGTCGTCTTCTTTTCAGGCGTTTCGTCTTCCGACAGTAATTAAATATTCATTAGCACATATGTATGCAGATGATGTTCAACGAAGCTCTACTCAAGCGGAATGACGATCTTCGCAGGATTTTAAATTGGTCTCAAGAAAACTTTTTGAAACTGAATTCCATAAAATCGAAATGCATGGTCATCAGCAGAACAGAATCAGATCTGGGCCATTTTCCTGCTATATGCCTTAGAGATAATCTAATCGAATATGTTGGCAAAGCAAAGAATCTCGGTTTCTGGTTCAATTCTAAGCTACGTTGGAATGATCATGTTACTACAATAATTATTAATCAACAAATCAGCCGTACCAATCATCCTCACTGATGGAATGTTAATGTAAAGAATGATTATTTTTTGGGGAATTGTCTTTGATATACCATTGTCTATGATATATCGCTCTCTTTTAGCTACAACCCATAGCAGAGAGTACATAAGACACAAAAGCGATGTTAAAGACCTGACCGGAGAAGAAAACATCCAGGGATAACTCAGTGGTAGAGCGTTGGTGGCTAAAACCATTTCTATCGCAGGTTCGTCTCCTGCCTCTAGAAAAATGTTTTCTTCTTTGATCAATTCTCCAAAAATAATCATTCTTTAAAGTACATAAAGACAAGAAACAAAATCATCATTCAGAACAGAAGAAGTCTTTAACTTAAAATAGTATATAAAACTGGCTGAAACCTACTCGTAATAACAATCAATGAAATGTATGTATTTATTATTATAAGCCCATTTTGAATTTTTAGAGAGGAATGCTCTATAACTCAAATGTTATAAATCGTCTATCAATGCGCAATGAACGCGATGCGTCATCTAGTTTCTTAGTCGTGTCTTTTTGTAAGTAGAAAAAGGAAAGAGAAAGGAGTATGATTGAGTAGTTTCATGGACGAAATCTTCTGTAAAATGGCGATGGGACTGTAGGGTCATAAAAAAATACTCGTAAACACTTGAATGAAGCGTCGACATGGAGAAGTGAAATTCTATGAGGGTCAGCTGAATATTGGTCTTATGTATCTATGTTTGTATGTATCGAAGGTGCAGTTTGTCTTATTGCACTTACTAAAATTCTCAAACGATATGGGATACGGATACAAATTTGTCAGCAAATATCATGAAGGAACTCGATTACTTAGCCCATCCGCGATTGTTAACATGAGTTTCTAGACAAATTTGTAGGCAAATTTTAAATATTTATTATCTATCTGCCTACTGCATTGGTTTACTTTAGGTCTGTTTTTTTTTTCTGAGCTCAGTGCTCTCGGGTTTCACTCCAAAATCCATCAGTTGCGTTTTGTTGAGAAACCTGGGATCCCCCTGATATCGCTCTGAAGTCAACCTAGGTTTTTCTTGGGTAAGAAAAGTTGAGCTGTCAAAACCATATGTGCCATTTGTGATAAATAAAATACTGCAACATCCACAGAAAGTACTTTTCGCACTGCATTACTAAGGAGCATGGTGAGGCAACACTACCGCCATCTGTCAAAACCGCCATCATGTACAGCAGTTTGTTCCACATTTTACGTTCCACAATTCACCCCTAGCATATTCGACAATGTTTTAGAGGTTATTGTATTTGCTATAAATACACCAACCACCAGCAGAGAAGATACAGTCGAAATAGGTTAAAATAGCGAAGAACAAGTGCGTTGGTAGGTGTTACAAAGTGGTACCAGAGGTCAGAATTCATATGCTTGTCTGAAAATCAGTGGCCGGGAAAAATATCGAAGTTCCTGTAACAAACGAAGAACTACGACTCTAAATTCTCCACGAGCTGTCCCAATTACCACCTAGACGCAGAATGGTTCTCAAATTGATCCAAGCTTCTCCGAAAACAAGCATTTGTTCTTCGGTTTGCTCCTAAGGCCAAATCGATGCACAATCTTAGCAGCGACGAATACACTAAATCGGAAAGGTGTTTTTACCATCCAGTTCAGTTTAAAAGAGATACCGACGAAATAATTTTGTTCAACGCAATAAGTGGAAAACTGCCGAGACTCATACCTAAGAAGCATCATCTAACCAGCCTTATCGTCCTATGGTACCATAAAACACATCACCATCAGAACCACAAGACCGGCATAAATGCAATTAGGCAATAATACTCCATATCATGTCATAGGGTTGCCGTGAAAAAAGCAAGAAGTTCCTGTCAACGATATGAAAACCGTGGTGCATCCCCAATATCATCCAGATGTAGTTGAACTCCCAGTTTCAAGACTAGCTTCATTTGCACGTCCGTTTTTCTTAACTGGGATTGACTATTTCGGGAATATCCAAGTGAACATTGAACGGAGTGCGGTGAAGTGATTAAGTGTTCTCATATATGATAAGTTCTCACTATTAGAGGAATTCATATCGAAGGTGATTCGATGTTGTTGACTGACTCCTGCATTCTATGCATTCGTAAGTTTATAGCTAGAAAAGGAACCACAGTGGAGATAGAAAGTGACAACGGGACAAACTTTTGTGAAACGCATCGAAAACTTTCAGAGGCTAAAGGTTTAACGCCAAACCACTTTCTGCTCGGTTCATCGAGCGTTGCAAAACCAGTTGGCAATTTTTCCGATGATGCAGTATTGCTATGGACAAATTTTGCCAAGTCTTACCACATGTTCGTCAGTCTGAAACTTCCTCAAAACTACAAGCCCAAGGGCAGGATTCTGTAAGTATTAAGTTGTGGGCCATTTTCGCACTTCGGTAACATTGGTGACGTTTTAATACTGTACAAAAAAACGAATCGAACGAGACAGTTGTTACATGTCAAATTGAACTGATATTTATGCGTCATGTTACTCGGCATTTGAAAGCAATTGGAAAAGTGTAAAAGCTGGATAAACGGGTTTCACACGATTTGTCAGAATGGAGCAAAACTCGCTGATTAGAAGTTTGCTCTTTTCTGTTTGCTCAAAATGAAAATTGTTACGTATGATGAAAAGAGGATCCTATTTATTTTATTTTATTTATTTATTTATTTGTATAGTCTTACACTGTAAGATACAATATCTTTTAAATAAGTGCAAGCTTCAGTATTACATGCAATACTATTAGTGAATATTTCCATTTGTGTACTAAGTAAAAAGAAGAATTATAATAATAAAATAGAATTACAACTGCTAGATATAGAAAAGTAAAAAAGGAAACAAAGAATATGTAAACAATTCAAGAGGATAATAATATTAAGTCGGCAAGTTATTGCATTTTAGATTTAAATTCAAATTCAAATTCGACGCCTAATAAAACCAATCATCATCATCAAAGCATCTCCAAGTGCTGTTTTAGTCTCGTTTTAAACTGGGTTGAGCTGCCTATCATTCTGATAGCTCGAGGAAGGGAATTCCATAGCCGAATAGCGTTTACGAAAAATTGACGCTCAGATACTAAAAACGAGTAGCGTACTGTAGCAAGATCATAACTTCTAGTAGAGCGCAGAAAGCGAATTTTATGATAAAGGTAGGCAGGTTGACGCGTTTGCATTATATTGTGAAGCAGGGTTAACGATCTGAAAGTAATAAGGTTCTCGAGAGTGAGGCCATGGATTGATTTGGAAAAGGAGGAAATATGATCATACCTCCGCCGTCCATAAATATACCGTGCAATACTATTGTAAACAACATTAAGTCTTCGCATGTGGTCATAGTCGCAGTTGGAAAAGATTTCAGATCCGAACAATAAAACAGGTATAAGCAAGGTTTTAGCAAGTATCATCCTTGTTTTCAATGGAGCTATACGCTGAGCGGCCCATAGCATACGACGTATCGATGGAGGTCCTTGAGACTACCAGGCATTTTGACTTAGCCGGATTTAGGCAGAGACCATTTGACTGCAACCAGTTTAGTATCTTGTAAAGATCTTCATTCACGTCGCATGCCCCATTTTCAATCAGACCCAATGGGCAACTATTACATAGCTGAACATCATCAGCATACATGTGAATAGTACAGTGTAGTGAGAGTGAAGGGAGCTCATTTATATACAATGCGAAGAGAAGTGGGCCCAGTATTGACCCCTGAGGGACATCTCTATTTAATGGTAGGAAGGTAGATACGGAGTTATTAGCAACAACTGCCTGAGATCTTCTATATAAATATGAGGAAATTAGGTTCCTAGAGGGTGACGAAAAATGGAATGGATTCTTTATGATGATCGTCGACGATCTGCGAAATGGCTTGATACTGATGAAGCACCAAGACACATGCCAAAACCAAGTCTTCATCCAAAGAAGGTTATAGTGACGGTTTGGTGGTCAGGTGTTATTCACTATACCTTCTTAAAACCTGGCGAAACAACTAATACAGAGAAGTGCTGCTTGAAACTGCAGTATATGCATTAGAAATTGGTGGTCAAGCAGCCTGCGTTGGCTAACAGGCATGGGGTTATACTGCTCCATGATAACGCAAGGCCGCACGTAGTACATAAAATCTAGCAAAAGTTGCATCAACTGCAGCACAAAACTCTACCTCACCAGCTTTTTCTCCGGACTTTTCCCCCAACCGATTATAATTTGTTTAAGCGTGTGCATCGAAGCACGTGGACGCCTGTGTGAGGTTCCATGATCGAATCCCAAGAAATACAAAAAAGTTTTTCACGGTCCCACCTCTTGCGATCATCTGACAAACATCCGAGAATATTTGTTGTCACGAGAAAGCTTCTTAAAAACAAAAATATGGCCTTCGGATACAGCACAAAACTGAAGGTCCCTTCCATTCGTGCAAAAAATATAACGCACACAACACGAGTGGTTGCGAGAAGCTAGGCTTCGGCATTTAATAAGCTATTGGGCCAAATTTATATTATCGAAGCCAATGGCGAATACTTTGATTAATAAGGGGGTGGCAATGGTGTAGTGGTAACGTCGTCAATTGCTAATGATTCGTAGTTCAAATCCTGATGTCAGCAAGCATTTATTTAATTCTCATGAAATATATGAAGCCAGTCCGATCAAGTTATCTGGACGCCACCCCCGGAGTTTTTCTGAAGCATAAACAACTTAACTTCAAAAACCACTTCACCAAATCTTTCTCTCTCTCCCTCTCTATCCTTTCGAACACTCGCACTGTGTGTTAACTTGCTTAGATCCCTTAACTCCTCGGGGGGCATAGGGCGTCAACCACACCTGCGCGCCATCTTATTCGAAGTTCCGCAACGCGTTTGAGCTGCCTCCAACTCATTTCTAAAGAGCTCGATTCCTCCTCAACTGTTCTGCGCCACGTTTGTCTAGGGCGCCCCGCTATTTTGTCTGCCTGTGTGAGCGGATTCCACTGCATAGCGTATTTCGCAATGTAGTTGTCTTCGCGCTGTAGGGTGTGTCCAATCCATTGCCACTTTCTTCGTCGTATAGTAATGCTTATAGGTTTTTGGTCCGTTCTCAGATAAAGTTGTACGTTGGAGATGTGGTTCGGCCAAAACTCCTCAATATGATTCCTAAGCCTTTGTTTACGAAGATGTGCAGCTTGCGTGTGTTAATGGTGTCCACCTTCCAGGTACTGCACCCATAAAGCAGCACTGATTCTACGTTGGAGCGGAACAGTCGCAGCTTGGTGCTTAAGCTGATAACATTACTTCTCCAGATTTTGGATAGTATTCCGAACACAGCTTTAGTCTTCCTGACTCTGCTGCGCACATCCAGTTCGGTACCACCACGGTCAGCCGAGACTACACTTCCTAGATATAGAAAGTTGTTAGCTTCCTCGATTTCCTGTTCGGCAATGTTAAGTTGAGCGCGGTTGTTAGAAGAAGTGCTCAGGGCTTTTGTTTTGGCTGTATTTATTTTTAGCCCCACTTTGTTTGCCTCAGCTTCTAGATCGTGGGCTACTAGGTGTTTTTAGGTAAGATGTCATAGTCCAGCGAATTCCATAGTTACCTTCCGACAATGCTGCACGGAGTACATCGCTGATATTAAGAGAAACCCTAGCCAGAATATAACAATATGTTCAATAAGTGCTATAAATTCGAAAATGATTTAAACAATTTTAAACGAAATCTATTGAACGAGTTCAATAAAAGCATTTCAACGTGATTGAAATAAAATTCAATTCCAAGTGAAAAATGTGTACTTCGTAAATCCATCAAGAACTCATTTCTCCACGACCATAAGGTTCTTGATTCCTATGTGCTCAGACAGTCAAAAAAAGGATTAATGGCCACTAAAGGGGTTATGAAATAAAACTTCTGAAGGCTGACAACCAAGTGAAAAATCCAGTTAAATGCTCATCTGATCTTATCCGAAGTTCATTGTTCATCATTGCAAAGGTTCATAAGCCGCTCAAAATTTTATTGAGTTACCCAATCCAAGGCTATGGTTCTCCTTCACAGGTTTAAGGGTGATACTATCTCTCAGAAAGTGATTCATTTTCTCTCTAGTCGCGGCGTCTTCTACCAACACTTAACAGTCCGTGACTGAAGTTTTCTCATACTGCTTAATTATTCACGTAAGTCGTAACATTTTATATCGCTTATCCCCAAGATTCCTGCATCAATTTTGTGGATAGGGATGACGATTTAATCTTCTGGAATATAGTACATATTCAGTGAAACTTTCCCTGAATTCACTTTCACATGCATGCGCTTTCACATAATATGCTGTCTGGACAATTCAGAGTTTATAAATTTCTATAAGCATAGCTACTGTGACCCTAACGCAAATTTGAATTCTTTAATTTCTTTTGTAACAATGATTTTTCTTCACGAATAACATCGCATAGAACAATTTTTCTTCATCACCGAACTGAGACTCAATTGCGAAATGTCACGAAATTGCTTAACGCACGTGCTGTCATGCATTCAGCAACATCTGCACCCATACTTTGCTGACCATCACATGTCGATGGCTTGGAAGGAGTCCAGACAGGAGATTGGAAGTCATTATTTTAAAAATTTACTTTAAGACTCCCAGTCCTCAATAAATGTATAAAAATAGCTAAATATCAGTATCCAAATATAAATTGATTGGCTCATCATGAAACTAGGTCAATTCAACACCAGAAGCAAGTTCTTTAGCCGTTAAACACTCATCTCCCGACTTATTGGATCATTTCAACACGAATTCCAGCTTAACCCCAGAATATAGCTCACATATTTCACTCCTTAAGCCCTGCTCTCAGCATAAATTCACTTTATTGATCCCATTCAGTGTGCCACACTGAAATTATTGCAAATCCTTCAATAAATAACCAATAGCAACGTGATAGATGAAGGTACATACTTGTACAATAAAAAAAAAAAAAGGCCGATAGAATCAATGGAATGGAAAATGGGGCCAGGAAAACACACCGCACCCGCACTTCCGACCGACCCGTCTGACAATAAATTGGTCCGATTACTTCACTACCCCACCATGGTGCTGGGAGGGTTATTCAATTATGTATCTCCAGATAGTAAAAAGTATATTCAAGCAGTGTCAATTTAGTTATCTCCCGTCGGCGGTGGCCTCTAAGTGAGATCATAAATTTTCAAGAACACCACACTCCGACGAAGGAGGTCGGCACTCGGCACGAGTACTCGTACGTATTTCGGTCCTTTTGTTGCTTCGCCTTGGATAACATTTTCCACTTACGCAAAGGATACATGCTTCCTCTATTTGCATGCGTCAAGGATGCTCCTCCCCCCAGTAGAAGATACATACTACCCGTATTCAGAAAATATTGTCAAGTTCGCGTGGCGGTTTTCATTTATCTAATCCGCCCATTTGTAGAGTCGTTCATGGCGTATGCATAAGACGAGGATTTATACGCTTCCTTCCTGCAGTGAAGTGGATTTCTTCATCATCCTCATGGGATGATGCCCGTAAACATTAGAGGTCATGTACATCGAGCGTATGCTGCTATGAGTCCATTATTCTGAGAATTATGCACCCACTCAAGGATGGCTAAGCTACGGAAATATTCGGCTACCATCTACTATACCGTACGTACGATGCCATTAGTGGTGGTATTTGCTTTGAATTAATTGACCACCACCGAACGAGTGCTTCCTAGATACGCTTGTGTGGAGTATGGCTACAATCAGATGATGTGGGCTTTTGTGTTCCCACCATATAGTGACATGTCAAACAAAAGTAAAAGTTTTCTTCGTTCAGGACATGAGACACACAATGGTAATGAAAAGCAGAGCACATGGGGGAATGCCATTACAGAAAATCATTTTTAATGGACGAAAAAAAAAATTTCAGAAATTTTGTAAAGTTAGAAAACCCCCACATATCGCTTCGTCCGCCCTCTTTACATATTCACATGGGGTTGGGGGTGTCGTTTTATTTTTTTGTTTCGACTTTTGTTCGAGGGCACATTGTTTCTTTCAAGGTCTAGGGGATGAGTGGGGTAGGTAATGTCAGAGATTTTTGTTTGATTTTTCTTTACGACATGGCTTAGCTGAAAGATACACACAGTTGATGGCTGAGTTGAAGTACGTTAGCATTGTAATTTTTTTTTTTTTTTCGATCTTTTTCTTTCACTCTGATTACTTCATTTGACTATATGGAGTGCGTCGTCCTTCGGGGAGGATGAGATTTTCATTTCGTATTCCATGGCTTGGCAATAAATTTGATAGTAAGTAAGTAAAATGTTTGCGGGTAAAGTATAGTATGGCGCAGCGCATAATCCCAATGTGACAAATCGTATTCAAATGATGTATCTGATAGCTTATGGGGCTTTAGAAGGATGAGAAGATAGTCTGAGTTCATCATCAGTATGGTAATCTTGCAAGAATGCAAACTTATGAGTATTCACTTAGTAGGCAGGGCGCGTTAGTGCCATCCGCAAAATTGTAACAAATTATACTAACGTCCCAATCTGTTTACCACAGAACCTTGTTGGCTGCTTGTTTTCAAATCACATTCTGCCACCATAGGTTTATGGCAGGTCATAAATATCATGAAAGTCGTGGTGTGGTGCACTATCAATTTGCAATTAAAATAGCATTTTACGATTTCCTTGTAAGAGTAACGGTCATGGCTCCTAATGGAGGTTTTATGACATTATTGTTTCTAATCTGGTTGTTTGTTCTTCGAGTTGTTATCACGTAGGAGAGCAGATCCAGGAAGAATTTCCAGTTGGATAGGTAATCTCGTGACTAATGCTTGACATTTTAAAGGTAATGTGTGCACATACTTAGTTGAGTACAACAGTAGCACGGCATGAATTGTTTCACGATTTTATGTCAAATAAACTGGAAGAAATAACAAAAAAATATGAACTGCAGTCGATAATTGATGCATAACTCGATATCTCTTTCTTCGTATAAATCAGCTGCTTTTGACGGCATACACCCGCACATTATGCTACAGGAAACTAAAGGACAAGTAGTCTCCAGAACACAAGAGCTATAAAACAGGACTTGGGCAGACGCCGCAAGAATTGTAGCGATTAGCACAGGTCACTAGCCAGGGCTGGGGTGACAATAGTGTAGTGTAGTGGTAACGTCATCATTTGTCACGCTAATGGTTGATAGTTCAAATCCTGACGTCAGCAAGCATTTATTTATTTCTCATGAAATATATAAAGTGAAGACTACTGCAAAGGCGTAACACTGGCAATAGCTTGGTCATATGGCTGTTGGATTATAGATATGCCTATAACGTCGGTGGTTTATTAACTTCTCAAAAAATAGAACTAGAGACATTCTATCAATGAGCAAACAGAATGCTAAGATCCTTACTGACTTCCTAACTGGACATTGCTCTCTCAACTACCATCTCAAGAAAATGGGCCGTGTTCAATCGGATACGTGCCGTCTCTGTCTTGAAGACACCGAAACAGCCCATCGCATACTCTGTGATTGCCCGGCCATAGCCAGACTTAGGCTAAAGCACTTTAATAAAGGCGTTACATCACCTTCTGACGTCACATCTTCTTCAGCTCGAACTATTCTTAGCTTCATTAATGAACTTGAGTTCAGCTAGTTGACAAACTCAAAATCAATTAACCAGGGGATAGCACAAATATCTTTTTTTTAGGTCGCAGTGCTCCAGGGGTCAGTCTCTGCCTTCCTCCCCATATACCTCAAAAAAAAAATAAAAAATTACGTCGGTGGTGGCGAAAAAATACTGTGAATCAGAAGCAACGACAAAAAATAACAAAAATCTTCCCAGTTATCTGGACACCACCCCCGGAGTTTATCCGAAGCATAAACAACTGAGCTTCAAATCACTACACTAAATCTTTTTCTCTCTCTACCTATCCTTTCCAACGCCTGCAATATGTAAACGCATGTTTATTCATAACCCTTGAGTGCGAGCAAATTATAAAAAAAAAGAGGAGCGATGCATGCTTCTAGACTGGGTACTCCCTTTAAAGAGGAAGAAACTTTCTTGTACTTTCTCTATAGGCGGTTTAAGCATAGCCAGATATCGAACATTAGGCAAATCCTTCTTTGATAACCTTAAACAATTTCAAATAAAAGACTTATAGAGATGTCTAGTTTCTTGAATGTTGGATCTAAAAACGTTGATTCCTTCAACAACAAAGTGCACTGTTATGACCACTCCTACCTACCTATGCACATACCTAGCAGATGTATCGGTGAAGTTCTTGATTATAGGAGAAAGTGGAAGGGCTTGTCAAATACCTTCATTACCGTCCCAAATATTGAATTTCCGGTCACAAATTCCTCTGACGATGTTACTACAATGCAGAACTTTTGCCTTAAGCTTTGCAGAGCATTTTGCGTACTCCGTCAAGTTACCTTCTGCCAAAAATCCGAGGATCATTCTATTCAACGTCCTACTTTGCTTTAAGGCTTTCTTCCTAAGTAAATGCATACATGATTTATAATTAATTCAATCCCTTCCCAGAAGTTGTTAAGCATATTTAGAAAAATTGGTGCATTAAGGAACCAGCAAATAGGCCTCTTAAATATCCCTGCCATATTCTTTCCATCGTTTAAGCTGCTCTCCCCCTGAATAAAATTTGATTGATCACTAGTTTTCAGTGGTCGCCTTCATACCAGATTGAAATTTGATATTACACCAAGGCAACCTTTAGACTGCAGTTACACTTTTTGACCACTATTAAACGTTTGATCATTTCTGGCTTACAATTTGGGCTTAACCGGCAAATTTTTCATGTTCCCGTTAAACCCTTCCCCATTTGGTAGTCTTGGACACAGTTTGGATCTTAATGAAAGTTGGCACATGAACGTCTTACCTGGACCTCGTTTGTAACTACGAAAACGTGTGACCCAATGTCTAAAAGTGTAATCTCTGCTTAAGTCTGACAGTGGTATACATCATGATATCATCGGCATATAGAAGGCAATTGGAGGAGCAGCTACAATCCCGCGATTATGTGGACTTCGACAGAATTGAACATATTATAAAGGAATTGTTCCCAATCAACAACCAACAGAATTACAAAAAACAACGATACATAGAACCTTGGTTTGATAATGAATGCAGTAAGGCGAGGCGACTGTCGTTCAGATGGCTGAAATTATTCCGAATTTTTAATGAACCTGCAATGAAAAATTCATACATTAAGGCTAATATAGAGTTTAAAGGGCTTTGCGCAGCAAAAAGGAGAATGCATTATGAATCAGAGGCTCGAAGACTAGTGCAGTGTAATAATCCCTCAGAATTCTGGAAACTGGCTAAAAAACTAAATGGTGGAAATTATGTCATAGACAGGGCACTAAACCTAACCGTCCTTCAAGCTCATTTTGAGAGGCTTCTGAACCCATCCGGCAGTACGCTTAAAATGCAGTATGCCATGCCTGGCTTCCGGAACGAAATGTTGGATAGGCCAATTGTATTGCAGGACGTTGTTGAGGCACTTAGTAGTCTTAAGGATGGTAAAGCTGCAGGATCGGACGGGATACCAGCCGAATTCTTCAAATATGGTACTAACGAACTGAACACGAATCTCACCTACTTGTTCAACAACATTTTGGAAAATGGGATAATACCACAGCACTTCAAGGAAGCCCTGATCTTTCCGATTCATAAAAAAGGTTGTATGACGGACCCAGGCAACTACAGAGGCATTTCATTCTTAAATGCGTCATATAAAATTTTTACATCGATATTGCAAAGTCGACTAACTGCATGGATAGATACTAATAATCTGCTCAAAGAATATCAAGCGGGTTTCCGACCAGGATATTCCACTGTTGATCACGTGTTTGTTTTAAATAGTATTGTGGACTCCTTTCTCCTGAGGAATAGGAAACTATATGCATTCTTCGTGGACTTCAAGGCAGCTTTTGACTCAGTTTACCGAAATGCTTTATTCTACAAACTCTTTGGCATGGGCATGTCGCTGAAGTTCGGACGTGTAATTAAAAATCTGTACGAGGATACCAAAGCAGCTGTATGGAATGGTAAGGGCTTATCAGAATGGTTTCGTTCGGGATCAGGGGTAAGGCAAGGTTGTGCTCTCAGTCCAAGTTTATTTGCACTCTTTATTGAGGATATAGTGGATTTTTTACCTGGAGGGGTTGAATATGGAGGTGTATTGATTAAAGCCCTTCTCTTTGCAGACGACGTACTGCTTTTGTCGTACTCACCCGAATCTCTACAGCTTACAATAAACCGACTCTCCGAATACTGCAAAATGTGGAATCTGGTGGTAAATTTGAGTAAGTCTCAAATAATATTTTTTAAAAGAGGTGGAGGCAGAAACTGCGCGAATGAAAAATGGCACTTTAATGGGGAAACTATCCAAGTGGTAAAGGAGTATAAGTACCTCGGAGTGTATTTTACGAGGAATCTCAATATGGAAAGGCACCTCAAAGAGAAATTGTCTAAATCGAAAATAGCCATCAACATTGCTTGGAGAAAATGTTTCAACAACAAATATATAGCTCATAGCAGCAAATATAAAGTTTTTGAATCAGTTTCGCGATCAATTCTCTTCTACGCTGCTCAAGTATGGGGAGGAAAACAGTTTGAAACGGTGGAAAAACTCCTTAGGTTCTATATAAAGAGAGCATTTCATCTGCCACCGAAAACGCCAAATTACATGCTCATGCTGGAGACAGGGCTATCACCACTCTTTGTAAAATCTCTAAAGCTACAAGTGGATTACGTGCTTAGAGTACTAAACATGCCAGACTATAGACTTCCGAAGAAAGCAGCTCTACAATCTATAAGAAATAAAACTGGATGGTACAAAGAGTGGCTGGAATTAGCTAGTGGATGTGGAATGGAGCTTAGTGTGGAAGATGCGAGGAGTTGGAAGCCTAAATTAATCACGCGTGTGGATGAGCAGATCAGGGAAGGATTTCTAGAGGAGGCATCAGGGTCACTCCATAGAGGAGTCTTCAGCCGATTATGCCACAACTTGCAGCACAATAATTACTTCCGGGATGAGTACAGCATAGAAGAAATAGCAACGGTCCTAAAACTGCGTGGAGAGCTCCTGAAACTGAATTATGTACCCCATAGGGATGAGCTACCGATAGTCTGTGGCATGTGTAATTTATTTGAGAGGGAGGATACTTTTCACTTTTTTGGCAGGTGCCCAATTTTGGGAGAAAGAAGGAAATCTGTGTTTGGAAACGATGTCTTATCGGAGAACCAAGTCTTGCAAATCCTTAACGAAAATAACGTCACAACACTAACCAGGTACTGCAAAATTGCTTTACAATACAGAGAAAGAGTTTTGAATGGAAACTTCTGAAGAAAAAAAAAGGAGAAAAATAAAGAATTAATTAATTTCTGTGCTATTAGGCTATAATTAATAATTTATTAATAATTGTTAACTTTTTGTCAACCAGGCAGACGGCAATGCCATGCTAACCGATTTTTGTTTATACACTGTTTTGTTAAATTTTGTTTAGTATAAAAATAAAAATCTATCTAATCTAATCTAATCTACATCATGATATCCTCAAAGAGAAAACGTCTTCAAAGTGGTCCTAGTTTTACCTAAACATTTCTAGATCAGACACGAGGCGATTTATGCCGCCAAAGTTCACAATCTCTTCGCCGCCTTCATTACGACATGTTTCAACTCTGTTTGATGTGTCTATTTGGTTGTAGAAATTATCCTTTTCATCACTCATCACATAACTAATAATTGTACAATTTTCATTATGTATTGAGAATTTTTTCACCACAGTCTTTTCGGATACTTCTCAAATATTCGCGAGAGGTAGAACTGTTCAGTGTTTTTGGGATTCGAACCTTATGCCTCTGGCTTAGTGGTCCCAGGCGCTAACCATTTCGCCAAGGCGCTTGTTTATTTCAACTCTCCGAGCTCCGCATCGAATTCCATTTTCTCAAAAAAAAAAAAAAAAGAAATTCCCTGAAAACTTCAACTCTCTAACTCGACAGTTACAAATGTGAGACGAACAGACATCGTATTGAATCGATAAGTACTCCGCTCCGTCTTTTAATTGTGAAAAACTGAAAATTAGAACTTTCAATGCTATTGAATTCCTATCCTAGATTCAATTAATAAATGCGCAGGGTAGGCCATAAGTCACCATGGGGTTTAAAAGCATAATAACTTGTTTGTTTATACATATATTTATTTAATTTTCTTTTTTCTTTTATAAAATACAAAAAATGGAATTTTTTTTTAAATGACCAGTATTTGCAGTTTAGCAATGATAGGCACGATTTAAAACATTTTCCATAACATTTCTCAATATCTCTCTCTAAAATGCTCGAATTTCTGATCCAATGTTGGCCTTGGGCTCGAATATTGCGTCGGGCTTGCTCACATTATATGCATGTGCTCTTTCAGATAACCCCAAATAAAAAAATCCCATGCCGTTAAACCTGGCAAACTTACTTACTTAGGTGGCGCTACAGTTCGGGGTGAACCTGGGCCTCAACCAACAAGCCTTTCCATTTAGCTCGGTCTTTAGCTAATTGCCTCCAGTTGCGCACTCCAAGTTGGTCGAGGTCCCCTTGAACTTGTGCGCGCCACCTACGGCGATGATTCCCTCTACTGCGTCGTCCCTCGGGATTAGATTCGAAGACTCTGCGGGCCGGAGCGTTGGTGTCCATTCGCTCTACATGTCCTAGCCATCTCAGACGTCCAATACGCAGTTTTTTGACTAGGTCGATGTCGCTGTACAGCTCGTATAGTTCGTGATTGAATCTTCTCCTCCAAAACCCATCAACGCAAACGGGACCGAAAATCTTACGAAGAATTTTTCTCTCGAAGCGACCAAGGATATCTTCATCCTCTTTTAATAAAGTCCATGTTTCAGCGCCGTAAAGCAGGACTGGGATGATCAAGGTCTTATATAGAGTCTCCTTAGTTGTTCGAGATAGGGCTTTACTGTTGAATTGCCTTATAAGCCCAAAAAAACAGCGATTGGCAAGAGTTATTCTTCGATTGATTTCTGCACTGATTTTGTTAGTAGAATTTATAGCAGAGCCAAGGTAGACAAAGTCCCTTACTACCTCGAAGTTATAGCTGCCCACGGTGACGTTTTGTCCAATTCGTCGGTGTTGGTTTTCCCTTCTAGTTGACAGCATATACTTGGTTTTGCCCTCGTTTATCGCCAAACCCATTTTGGCCGCTTCCGCCTCAATGCTTGCAAACGCACCGGTGACAGACCGCTGAGATCTTCCGATAATGTCTATATCGTCGGCGTATGTAAGCAGTTGTACAGACTTGTAATAGATTGTGCCTCCGGTGTTGGCTTGTGAGTTCCGCACAATCCGTTCAAGTACAATATTGAAGAAGTCACATGACAGCGCGTCACCTTGTCTAAAGCCTTTTTTGACATCAAAGGTCTCGGCGAGGTCATTACCGACCTTGATGGAGCAGCGAGCGTTCTCCATCGTCAGCCTGCACAGACGGACAAGTTTGGCAGGGATGTCAAAACTAGACATGGCTCTATAAAGCTCTTCTCTATAAATGCTGTCATAGGCGGCCTTGAAATCGATAAAGAGGTGGTGAGTATCGATTTGGAATTCTTGGGTTTTCTCCAGGATCTGTCGAAGTGTGAAGATTTGATCGATGGTGGACTTTCCTGGCCTAAAACCGCACTGATAGGGTCCAATCAGGCTGTTGATAAAAGGTTTTAGGCGTTCACACAATATCGCAGAAAAGATCTTGTATGCGATGTTGAGGAGACTGATGCCTCTATAATTGGCGCAGTTGAGGGGGTCTCCTTTCTTGTGGATCGGCCAAACGATGCTGAGGTTCCATTCATCAGGCATACACTCGTCTGACCAAATCTTAGAGATGAGTTGGTGTATACACTCTACCAATTCATCCCCAGCTGCCTTGAAAAGTTCGCCCGGTAAGCCGTCAGGTCCAGCAGCCTTGTTCGATTTTAGCTTGGATATTGCTATCCTCACTTCGTTTTGGTCAGGTGGACGGAAATTTTGACTATCATCGTCCATGTTGAATGGTTCATTCTGCCTGACAGCGGGATGTTGGTCTTCGTCGCCGTTATACAGTCTGCAGAAGTAGTTTTTCCATATTCTCAGCACCGACTGTGATTCTACTACGAGGTTCCCATTTTCATCTCTACAGGTTTCTGTTCGGGTATTACTTCTCTGACACGTTCTTTTTACCTTTTGGTAAAACTTCCGTACATTGTTCCTGGAGTATAGACTCCCGATATTCTCAAACGCTCGCTTCTCATGCTCTTTCTTCTTCTTTTGGAGAAGCCGATGTTCTTCCCGTCTCTTTTGCTCGTAGAGCTCACGAGCAGCTCTCGTCTTCCTTTGCAGCGCCGCTTTGTATGCCTCTTGTTTTGCTGCATGCACTCGCCGGCATTCTTCGTCAAACCAGGGGTTTCGCGGTGGTGGGCGAGCGAGACCCAGCACATCAGTCGCGGCGTTTCTGATGGCATGTTGGCAGCGTTGCCACTGGTCTTCGGTACTTGATGCTGGCGGCAAAGGGGTGATTGAGAGATTTCGGGATACGCGTTCAGCGAAGAGTCTGGCGGTCTCTTGCGATTGTAGCTTTTCGACGTTAAATTTTCTCACAGTAATTCTTCTTTGTTGCTCAGATTGGGATATCCGCATTCGTACCTTGGCTACAACAAGGTAATGATCCGAGTCTATGTTGGCCGCTCGGAAGGTCCGGACATCCAGAATACTGGAGGCATGCCTTGCGTCGATCGCAATATGATCAATTTGGTTGATCGTTACATGATCATTGGACCGCCATGTCTGCTTATGAATATCGAGATGAGGAAACCATGTGCTTGCTATGGTGACATCTCGCTCCACAGCGAAATCAATTAGCCTTAGTCCGTTATCAGACGTGGTGTCGTGTAGGCTATGCTTACCGACTGCCCTACCAAAGACGCCCTCCTTTCCTATTTTGGCGTTAAAATCGCCCAATACGATTTTAACGTCGTATTTAGGACATTGCTCGTATTTTTTGTCGAGGAGCTCGTAGAAACACTCTTTGGTGGCAGGGTCCTTTTCTTCTGTGGGGGCATGAACACATATTAGGCTTATGTTAGCGAATTTAGCCTTGATCCGGATAGTCATAATACGCTCGCTCACGTGTCGGAAGCTTAAGACTTCTTGCCTAAGTCTGCCGCGTATGACAAATCCGCATCCGAATAAGCGTTGCCTGTTGCCTCTGTAGCAATCACCGTAGTAGATGTCACAGTTTTTCATCCTCTTTTTGCCCGGCCCATCCCATCGCACTTCCTGGATGGCGGTAATATCTGCTTTATAGCAGTCTAGGGCCTCTGCTAGTTGTTCGGCTGCACGTGGTCTGTAAAGGGACAGAACATTCCACGTACAGATCCGAAGGTCGTTGTCCTTATTTCGTTTGCTGGGGTCGTCATTAGTTGAGTCATCCTTATCCGAGGCTTTTGGTTGTTTCGGAACCATAGATTTTTTACGTGGTAGGGAAGTTACCCCGACGGCACAACCCCCAACCTGGAGGGCCAGTTCCTTAATTATTCCCCTAGGACGAGGGGCCGGGTACACCGGTGCCAGTAGTCCACTACGGGAGTATGAGCGCTGCCGTTGGCCCATTAAGGGCTCCTCCGCCACCATCTCTATTCCAATGTCCTGACCAACATTGGAAATTCCTTACCGACCTGTGATCCGAATACGTCGAAGCAGCTCGCGCAAAGTATTCACTAAGTTCAACCTAACTGGAACTATAGACGCCACCGTTGACTCCGTCTAGGGAATTCGTCCGCTGCCGCCTGGAACAGGAAGAAGTGCTCTAGTGAGATAAGCACTCTTCCCCCCTCTCTCATCTGCTGCCGCCAAGAATCCGCCAAACGGGGTTGGTTACCCATTTCTTGGATTAAGGTACTAGGCACCCGGCTGTCACCGCGTGGAGGTTGAGAGTAGGAGTTGGTAGGCCTCAGCTGAGTGAAAACGCTTGTGTTTTCATATGATCGCAACCTGGCAAACACAATGACCAATTAATTCCCGAATTTACGGAAATTATTTACTATCGCTTTCCAAAAATGTTCTTTAAAAATGCCATTGTGATCTGGCACTATGAGCTCACATACTGTGGAACCATATCTCAGAACTTGTTTTCAACAGCTGGGCGTAAAAAATGTTCAGTTATGACCCGATACAGCAATTTCTTCTTTATTTTCGAAGAAGTAAGACCCAATGACCATCTCAGATATAATGCCACGCCATACCGTACTTCTAATGGAGTACAATTGATGCTGGTGAATGAATCTCGTATTTGGATGATCAACTAAGCGACTAATTATTCCAACAGAGAACGAAATTCTTACTAAAATAGCGACGTTGATTTAAATAATTAAATTCTATTATTCTGGCTGCTTGTTGAGTTGTGAATATCTCATATTTCACATTTTCATATTTATTAATTAGTATCAACATCATTTACAGTAGACTAATATAATCTTTAAGTTATAAATGAAAATGCAATTCGGAAAAATAGAGTGAAGCAATCATTTAATTTAATTTCCCTGTGTAGTAATAACAATTCAGATGGTTTGTAAAATTTAAAACAAACAACTGCACAACATAATTTTTCTTATATTTAAACTGTTCTTACTATTTAAAATCAATTCAGTTACTATGTTAATTAAGCGCCATATGCCTGAAGAGAGAGTGATCAAAGGAATTCGCATAACAAAATCTTCTTATGCTGAGAGGAAGTGCATTTAAATGCGAATGGCATAAGTGAAAAATTGACGCTCGGTGCAAAGATACGAGTAGAAATACCGGGGGAGAACTAAAGTTAAAGACCGATAAGACTGTGCAAAAATTAGATTATTGAACAAATGTGAAGGCCGTTTGGAGGTTATAATCCCGTGAAGACATTTAATAATGCAAAATTGCAGTTACTGATCCAATGAGCATCCAAGAATATTTTTGGTGTAAGCAGAAAAATGATCATAGCGTTTTAAGGCATAGGCATATCGAATAATATTGTTGAACGGAACATTATGTCTTCTTTTGCTAATTACTTTGACGCAGCAGCAGCAGATTTCACAACCATTAGCTATGATTGGAAGAGATTTTGCTAACGTAAGTCTAGTTTTAAATGGTACAAAGCTTTGGGATACAGATACATTTCTAAGAGAACCATAAATTTTACCGATTATAATTAATTGGGAAATACAAAAGTCAGAAAGAAATATATAAAGTCAGTCCGATCATCACCGAATCAAAAGCTTCTTGGAACACTACTGCGAAGGCATAACACTAGTAGCAGCTTGGTCATGTGGCTGAAAAAATTGTTCGCTCTGTTGATGGTGATTTGCCCTTGACATCGGTTATCGGGAAAAAGGTACTGTGAATCAGAAGCAAAGACAAAAAGTGACAAAAGTCTCACCAGTTATCTGGACGCCACCCCCGGAGTGTCTCTGAAGCATAAATAACTGAGCTTCAAGAACCACTACACCAAAATCTTTCTTTCTCTCTCTCTCTCTATCTATCCTTTCCAACACCCGCACCTTGTGAACCCATGTCAAAGGTATTCATAACCCTTTGAGTGCGCGCCAATTATATAAAAAAAAAAAAAAAAAAATGTGCCAAAACGCGATTCGAACCTCGATCACCGAGGGAAGAATGGTGGACACAGCACATTAGCCATCTCGGCAATGACAGTGTTCCACTAGGCTATATCAAAGCCATACCAGTCTTCTGCGGAAAATGCAATAATAACGTACTTTATGTACTTTATTCCTTAATTTTAAAAGTTTTATATATGGAAGCTTTTTTTTTCTAATGGTAAATTGGTACAGTAATGTCTCACTACTCCGAATTAATTATTGCAAGGGGTACTACGGATTATCGAATTATTCGGATTGGGAAGTACATACCCTTAATTGGTGAAACAACTAGTATGAACCTACGCGCGACGGAATTATGCATATTATTTTGTGTACGACATCCAAAAAGGTGCGAATTACGATCAAATTTCGACGTACAATTTACAAAATTAAGTATCACTACTCTTTCCCTTAACTTGGCAAAAGACTTATTGAAATCGGTGCAGTGTATAATTTAGCGCGCACGAAAGAAAAATACGAGTCAAATGTTTAGATCAACGTTATTTTCAAAACCAATAATACGATCGAAACTTATGTATAGGCACATACACATGTCAATCGCTCACGATTTTACAGCCGGAATTCGGAATGCTATGCTGAAGGTTCACGGTTCAAATTGTAGAAAGTACTGAACATTTTTTTACGTTCTTACCTCTCCAGAATGTTTGGCAAACATCGCAGATTGCAAGTGTCATATAAGCAAGGGTTTTTAAAATATTGTACTTCGAATACGGCTTGGAATACGGAAAATGTAGATGCCTTATATTCGTGCGAGAAATATAACAAATGGCTGTGAGATGTTAGGTTACAAGTCCATTATGGTCTGTTTGCGTGGAATGCTAAATTAATTTCTTACAATTTGTATCTGACCTTGTTTACTTACTTACCCCTTACGGGTTAAACCTGAGCCTCAACCAACAAGCCTCTCCATTTAGCTCAGTCTTTAGCTAATTGCCTCCAGTTGCGTTGGTCGAGGTCCCTTTAAACTTGTGCGCGGCCCCTACGGCGAGGAGGTCTTTTACTGCGTCGTCCATCGGGGCTAGATTCGAAGACTCTGCGGGCCGGAGCGTTGGTGTTCATTCAGACGTCCAATACGCAGTTTTTTGACTAGGTCGATGTCGCTGTACAGCTCGTATAGTTCGTGATTGAATCTTCTCCTCCAAAACCCATCAACGCAAATGGGACCGAAAATCTTAAGAAGAATTTTTTTCTCGAAGCGACCAAGGATATCTTCATCGTCTTTTAATAAAGTCCATGTTTCAGCGCCGTAAAACAGGACTGGGATGATCAAGGTCTTATATAGAGTCTCCTTAGTTGTTCGAGATAGGGCTTTACTGTTGAATTGCCTTATAAGCCCAAAAAACACCGATTGGCAAGAGTTATTCTTCGCTTGATTTCTGCGCTGATGTTGTTTGTAGAATTTATAGCAGAGCCGAGGTAGACAAAGTCCCTTACTACCTCGAAGTTATAGCTGCGCACTGTGACGTTGTGTCTAATTCGTCGATGTTGGTTTTCCCTTCTTGTTGACAGCATATACTTGGTTTTTCCCTCGTTTATCGCTAAACCCATTTTGGCCACTCCCGCCTCAATGCTTGCAAACGCACCGGTGACAACCCGCTGAGTTCTTCCAATAATGTCAATATCGTCGGCATATGCAAGCAGTTGTACAGACTTGTGATAGATTATGCCTCTGGTGTTGGTTTGTGAGTTCTGCACAATCCGTTCAAGTACAATTTTAAAGAAGTCGCATGACAGCCCGTCACCTTGTCTAAAGCCTTTTTTGACATCAAAGGTCTCGGTGAGATCATTACCGACCTTGATGGAGCAGCGAGCGTTCTCCATCGTCATCCTGCATAGACGAACAAGTTTGGCAGGGATGTCAAAACTAGACATGGCTATATAAAGCTCTCCTCTATAGATGTTGTCATAGGCGGCCTTGAAATCGACAAAGAGATGGTGAGTATCCATTTTACTTCTTGGGTTTTCTCCAGAATCTGTCAAAGTGTGAAGATTTGATCGATGGTGGACTTTCCTGGCCTGAAACCGCACTGATAGGGTCCAATCAGGCTGTTGATAAAAGGTTTCAGGCGTTCACACAATATCGCAGAAACGATCTTGCTGAGGAAACTGATGCCTCTATAATTGGCGCGGTTGACCTTATTTGGGATTACCATTTTATTGGCACGTAGAGATCAGATCGATATCCCAACAAATTAGGCGATTCGCATTGCGTTCAAGCGATTGTATTTGACGAATGTTAGTGTTCGCGGCAAGCTTATAAGCAAATCAGATTCTAAATTCTGAAAAGGTTTTCATCGTCGTTAATGCTATAGGAAGGATCGGGGGTGTTTCTTCTTATATGATCGCCGAGAATTAAAGACGAATAAAATGTGAATAGTTGGAAAGGATTCTACGAACGCTTAACATAAATGAACTAGAAGCGAAGTACTAGCATGTACATTTTAATTTTTATAATATGACATAGGTATGTTACAGATTGTTGTATGCACCTTTACTGAAATTCGGATTAAAGAATACATATCTTGGTACTGATTCGGATTGTAGAGTACATAATGCGAAGTAATGGATGTTTCGAATTAAAGGTAGTTCGGATACGCGAGACATTACTGTATTTCTTTTCCCTTATTTAAAAAAATATTGCGGGTACTTGTACTTGTTCTCTGATCCACTCAGGCCTATTCCAGACATTTATTTGAATGGAACAGTGCTTCCCAAGTGCGAAAAGTTAAAATATCTGGGATCTATGATCAATAGCAAAGCAACCTGTGATGACGACATCAATCATCGCGTAAGCGTAGGGTGGATGAACTGGCGAGAAAATTCCGCTATCTTCTGTGACAGAAAAATGCCACCTAAGTTAAAAGGAAGGGTCTACACCACAGTTCTGCGTCCAGCGCTCACATACGGTTCACAATGTTGGACGATGTACAAAAAGTATGAGAGTAAATTAACGGCACTTGAGATGAAGATGCTTCGCATGACAGCAGGATTGACAAAGCTTGATCGAATAAGAAGTTCGAAGATCCGCGGAAGCTTTCACATCAAGGAAACCATCGTAAAAAAAATAGAGCGCGACCGGCTCAGTTGGTATTGCCACGTTCAAAGAAGAGATCATTTGAACCCTGTTAAGAAGGCAATATCAATGCACGTTCCAAAGACATCGTGATGTAGAAAAGGCAGGCCTATAAACGCCTGGATCAGACAAATGCGACGACATCGGCATTTCATTGGCTTCAGTAACCGAGTGATCCAAAATCGGTGGGCCTGCCGATATTTTCTGAGGTCAAGTAGGCGAACCCCACAGGCTGATCAGTAGAAATGCGGTGAAGTGGGAGGGTTGTGATCCCTTGTTTTCGGATCATAGCCTCGCAGATAAAAGGAAGAAGAAGATTGCGGCGAAAATAGATTGAAAAAGGTTGAAGAGAAGGCAAAATGTGACAGAGAAGGGAAATTCATTTAGAAAATCTGGAAACACTGGTAGCAGCCCCGTCGAAACTATACGAAATGTATCAATACATTAAACAAATGATAGCTAACCCATTAATAGTTTAGTGAGAAGCTTAAGAGTATGTTCTCATAGCCACTTGAATATATTATTCAGTATGTAAGAATCGAGCACACTACTAGTGAGCCTTCGATGTATGAATCTCATTTATGTATCTGACCTCTGAAATTATGACTTGCTCTTTGTAACCTCTGTCCTCGACAGAGGCATTTCAAAGCTGCATTACTTTCAAAACAACAATTCTTCCTGCTTTGGAAGCAATTAAAACATTCTCCTTCAAATGAAAAAAAAAACCCATTACAACTCCCAATAACTCAATAACTTCCAACTTGAACTTGCCTTCACCACATACACAATGCCCAGCCATTCTAGAGAAAGAATTTCAGAAATGTGCACAGCACAGCACATACATGGATATTTTCAACCTTAAATTTCTCAACCTTAAAACGGACAAAAAGGTATTTTTCGACAAAAAAAAAAACAAAATTCCATTACACCACATGTCCATCCGTTTCGTTTCTGTCACCTTGACACAGATACTACTCGTAACTCGTATTCTTATATCAACCGGTCAGACGAATTCGAGACTGATTTGCATACAGGTTTTTAATAAGCGAGATCCAATAAAGGAAGATACAAACCAAGTAAAATCAATTATCCCCGCAAAATATCCTTCAATGTCAAATAAACTGAACTCGTTGATTGAGCAATTTTTTTTCCCCTGCTCAGTCTCCACTACAGCAGAGAGACTGGTGGAAAAAAATGACACAGAGATACAAAACTTTTTATCGCAATAAACTGGAAGATATATGTACATACACATGTCATTTAGAGCTGCCTTAACCTTCGTCAAGTTTACGTTGGCGGGCTAGCTCTCCGACATTGTGTGCAAAAAGAAAGATTTTAACTTATGTTATGCAACAGACAGTGCACAGCATGCTGCAAGTGGAAAAACCAGTTTCCTGCTCTCCATCTTCATTTGAGCTGAGTGAGTGTGTGTGTGTGTGTGATGCTGAGAGGATATGGACCAAATTGAATGACAATGCGAGTCAAAGAACAAATTTGAAGAGCACAACCGCCATATCAACCCGGAAACGGATGTCTATGTCTGTGACATGTGTTTCTTTCATCAAACAATGTTACTTTAAAGTTTCTCAATATTTTTTTCTTCTTTATTTAACAACAAAAATGCGATTATTTTTGATTCGCTATCAACATCCTTTTGAAAGGGATAACTCGCTATGATGCATCCTTAATGATGTACAACGACTGGATGATGCACTGGAATGATGGTCTTAACGACTGGCACAGCAACAACTGGCTTAACAATTGGAACAACAGTCCTGACAGGAACAATAGTCTTGACCAGGGGTGATGGATGGACCACGCTGCGAGGAAACACAACAAAAAGGATAAATATACTCGAGTACATCAAGCGAATACTTACGAATGGCTAACACCCGCCACTGGTACTAGTGGAGCATGGTGGACCACTGGAGCGACCACTACACCTGGGGCGGCATAGACGACGGCGATGATTGCGAGAATGGCCAACTGGAAAAGGAATACGTTTCGATTGGATTGCTGTGTGGGATAACCGATGCCCGAGTGCCCATACTCACCAACTTGAACATATTGTAAGGTGATTTGGTTTGGTTTTGTTTTAAATAAATTAAAAGTTAATAGTGTTATCGATGAAACGACGATGTGTGACTGTTTGATGATCAAGTAATGAGAGCGCCTTTTATATGCGAATCGAGCCGATGTCATTCAAGGAGATTATCGGAGCGAATGTGCATTGAGATGCAGTATTGTTTATGCTAAACGAATTGGTGCTCGTGCTGGTCATATGGTATGCCTATATGGTAAACTATCGATATGAGTTATGTTTTTTCGATTTGCTACTACTGCTACCCTTGATCGGTCTTTTTTCTAACTTTTTTTTTCCATCTATTGCCTTTTAGATTGAAATTTTGTAATTTTATTTTAATTTCAATAAGAAAAATAAAGTAGAAAAGTTTCTTGATATACTTGAAAGGTTGACACAAATTCTAATTAAAAATTTACATTGGCTAATCGTGCATATAATCGATGGTGTAATCGATTTCGTTGACAAGATAAAATTTAAACCAAGCTAATGGGAGATGGGTAGATGAACGGTTGAATGGAGATTTCGATATATATTACATTAGGCGAACACAGTGAAGGATGAAATTAATTAGATGGACTTGACAAATTTATTCTTAAATGCCTACACTAGATGGTGGTACTTTACTTTCACTTTCTGATTTACGATGTTCTATTTTCCGATGTGTTTGGCTGGATGTATATGAAAATATAAAGGTCGATTAAGTTTTGAGTACCTGAATGGGCTTCCGCTTTCATGAGATGTTATGATCCGGTGGAAAATAATAAACAAAACCGCCCCGTGATGGGGAAGTGGACTATGGCTACTGCCATCATGTTGGTTGTGAAATATAGGAATACCTACACATACGTACTCGTATATCTGCGTTCTATACGTATGACCTGCAAGAGTCGACAAATAATAAAATTCTTAATTTTGTTGATATAGCACCCATGCTCCAACAATATCTCAGTGAACGCATACACCATACATATCA
Source organism: Brachypalpus laphriformis (assembly GCA_945910035.1). Lineage (NCBI taxonomy): Eukaryota > Metazoa > Arthropoda > Insecta > Diptera > Syrphidae > Brachypalpus > Brachypalpus laphriformis. Next base: position 290,733,175 of record OX246754.1, read on the forward strand.
TCAATTTCAATAATTAAAGGAAAATCTACAGAAAACCTTGCAGCGAAAGAAGGAAATTCAATTCGCCACCCTCTACTTCTTCTTCTTCTTCTTCCTTTTATCAGCGAGGCTATGATCCGAAAACAAGGGATCACAACCCTTCCACTTCACCGCATTTCTACTGATCCGTCTGTGGGGTTCGCCTATTTGACCTCAGAAAATATCGGCAGGCCTGCCGATTTTGGATCCCTCGGTTACTGAGGCCAATGAAATGCCGATGTCGTCGCATTTGTCTGATCCAGGCGTTTATAGGCCTGCCACCATCTACTATTCGCCGAAATCTTTCAGGATGCCGCGTGGAAGAATACTCCCAAACCAAAGAGAACGCCGGCTAGTTACATTTAAACTTATCCACATGAAGTAAAAGAGATGATTAAGGAGAAAAGCGTGTAAAAAATGGCAACAAACTCGAGCTCCGCAACATAAAGCACAGCCTAACCGTTTGTACGACTCACTATAAAGATCTATTAAACACCTTAAGAATAATGAAATATAAACTTATCTAGAAAGTTTAATGGCAGCCAAAAATTCCAATTCCTCGCTTTGGAAGGCTATAAAAGGCATTAAAAGACCTCAAATTCAAGTCGTACCAATTAGAAAAAATAAAGACGAATGGGCCAAGCATGATAAAGAGAAAGCGCAAGTATTTGCCATCCACCTGGAAGAAACTTGTAAACCGTCTGATGGACAAGTTCTTCTTCAGAATATAAAAACATCGTATATAGTCAATAATACAATAAGAAATGCAACACTAACCGAACTTAAAGAAGAAATAAAGAAACTTAAGCCAAAGAAGGCTCGTGGATACGACCTAATCACGGAAGAGTTCTAAGGCACTGCCAAAAAATAAATGTCACGTTTAGACTAGAATATGTTCCTAGTTAATGGAAAGTCGCCGAAGTCACAATGGTTCTTAAGCCCGGAAAACCACCGAATGAAAAACGTCTTATAGACCAATTTCGCTTCTTCCAATTGCATCCAAAGTGTTCGAGAGAATATTGATTAGGCGAATACAACCGGTAATAGAAGAAAGGTGCTTTATTCTGGATCATCAATTCGGATTCAGAAGCAAGCATTCTACAGTTGAACAAGTGCATATTATAGAATAATACATGCAATCGAAAAATTTCTTGAAGAAAAAAGATTTGTTCAAGCGTATTCCTCGACGTCTCTCAAGCCTTTGACAAGGTCTGCCATGAAGGCTTAAAGTTTAAATTACCAACAATTTTCCCAGAGCACCTATATAATGTTTTGAAGAACTGCCTTACGAATAGATTATTCCGCGTCAAATGTGGAAACGAATATTCAGATTTCAATTAAATAAAGGTGCCGCAAGGAAGCATTTTTACTTACTTACTCATGTCCTGTATCCCCTTGTGGGTCCTAGGGCCTCTACTACGCCTACGCGCCATCGTGTACGGTTTCTGGCAATGTGTCTGAGTTCTTCCCAACTTTTCCCTAACTGCCGTGCCTCCTTCTCGACTGTTCTGCGCCATGTTCTCCTCGGACCGCCAGGTCTTCTGCCATCCTGACTTAGAGGGTTCCATTGCATAGCATGGTTTGCTATGGAACTGTCACCCTTTCGGAACTTCCGCCGTTGGATGGTTGTGCCTATTAGTTCCTGACCCGTTCTCACGTAAAGGTGTTCGTTAGAGAGACGATTGGGCCAGAAAATCCTTAAGATATTGCGCAGGCACCTATTAACAAACGTTTGCAGCTTTCTGGTGATAGTAGTGGTCACTCTCCATTTCATTGAGATCAGGAATCACGTGATCTAAAATCGGCAGGCCTGCCGATATTTTCTGAGGTCAAATAGGGGAACCACACACGCGGATCAGTAGAAATGCGGTGAAGTGGGAGGGTTGTGGTCCCTTATTTTCGGATAATAACCTCGATGAAAAAAGGAAGAAGAAGAAGATATATTTCCATCTATCATAGTACGATGCAAGCGTTGAAGCAGAAGCTGCCAAGAGAGGTTTAGTGATAAGCGAGGACAAAACCAAGTATATGCTGTCAACAAGAAGGGATAATCAACACCGACGAATTGGACAGAACGTCACAGTGGGCAGCTATAACTTCGAGGTAGTAAGGGACTTTGTCTAGCTTGGCTCTGCTATAAACTCAAAAAATAACATCAGCGCAGAAATCTAGCGGAGAATAACTCTTGCCAATCACTGTTTTTTTGGCTTATAAAGCATTTCAACAGAAAAGCCCTATCTCGAACTACTAAGGAGAATCTGTATAAGACTTTGATCATCCCAGTCCTGCTTTACGGTGCTGAAACATGGACTTTATTAAAAGAGGATGAAGATATCCTTGGTCGCTTCGAGCAAAAAATTCTTCGTAAGATTTTCGGTCCCATTTGCGTGGACGGATTTGGAGGAGAAGATTCAATTACGAACAATACGAACTGTACAGCGAAATCGACCTAGTCAAAAAACTGCGTATTGGACGTCTGAGATGGCTAGAACATGTAGAGTGAATGAACACCAACGCTCCGGCCCGCAGAGTCTTCGAATCTAACCCGGAGGGACGACGCAGTAGAAGACCTCCTCGCCGTAGGTGGCGCGCACAAGTTCAAGGGGATCTCGACCAACTTGGAGTGCGCAACTGGAGGCAATTAGCTAAAGACCGAGCTAAATGAAGAGGCTTGTTGGTTAAGACCCAGGTTCACCCCAAACTATAGCGCCACCTAAGGAATATGTTATCTGAACCTTTGAAACCTTCCTTAAAAATGAATGGATACAAATTAACACTTTTGTTTTTGAAATAAGATTCTTCTTGCAAACAAAGTTCTTTAGTTTCTTTTGCAAATTAGAACCGTATGGGTAATGGGCATACAATATCGAGTAGACAAGGGCATGGATTTGACCCAAACAATCGATTTGATAACTTACATATTAACCACAAAGAAACAAAGAATGTTACGAGTAAGCTACTGTCATCGTCGACGTTTGAATCAGAAAAGCTTTGCTCATACCGACTCACTTTGTCCTTTACTACCATCGGAACGCCGTGTTCCAACTAAATTAAAAAATTAGATGAATAAGTTTTCAGAAGAGAAGAGACTCAAGTAGACGTCTAGTTACGTGGTCAAGTAAACTTTGCAGTTCTGCGGACGATTCTGTGATTTTTTCACTCAAAGGATAGCATGATTACTTTAATTTAATTATTATCTGATAAGATGGCATTAATTCAAATTATGTGTAAAGGTTCACAAAATGCATTAACAACAAATGCTGAATTTTGTTCAACTTTGCTTCAGAGATAAGTGCAAGAACTTCTTCTGGACTTGGTTATCTTTAAGATGTATTTTGATTGATTTGAATTATTTATTAAAAAAAATAACAGCAGATGAATCCACTTCTGCTAAGAGATCCAACCTTCTCCGTTTTGACCTTTCACTGCAATCAGCAAAATCCTTATTAGGTCGCTCAACAGAAGATGATCAGGCCAAATTAATATTCCTAGTATCGCGTGTGGTCGAAATTCGACCGAGGGGAATTTACCTAGCTTAACGGTTACATACGCATATGATTTTTTTTCTGCGCATCTATGGCACAGTACCTTCCGAATGATATAAGTTTCACGCCCCTCCTTTTATAATAAATACTAAAAAAACGTACGATAAGTTTCGTGTTCATATATTAATATATACGATTTTCGGCGATAATACATACTTCTATAGTAATAAGTCATTCCGAATACTTTTAATTAAGAGTGCATCCTTTCGACAAAATTTCTTTCAAAAGTGTCAGTTAGTTTTTTTTACAAATACCATATAATCGATTCGATTCTTTAATTCTTTCAAATTTGCATTTGGAACTTCATTGAAAGATTAGAGAAGTATATCATACATACAGCAGTACGTGTTATTTCACTTCCAGAAAGCAGTTAAACAATGTTTAAGCACAAACATTCTAGTAAAAGTGATTTGTGATAGCACCTGAAATAAATATAATAAGAGGTATTGGCATTTGGAGCTCAATAAAAAGAGAATCCGCAAAGTTAAGCAGTGGTGGAATAATGGTGTGGGGTTGCATAGGGAATACTGGCGTAAGACCATTGGACTTAATAGAATCTACTATGGATAAATATAGACATTTAAAAATAATAAAATTAAACCTTAAGCAGTGTTCCGCAAAAGTGGGGTTTTAATCATGAATATTACTTTATGCATGGTTATGATTCCAGACAAACCACTGAAATTGTTAATCTCTGGTTGCCTAACAACCTTCCAAAACAGCTGTATTTACCACCTAAATCGCGAATTTTAAATTGGTGGTATTTACTTGAAAGAAGATTCGGTATAGAACTATTACATCGAGGGGTGTGCTCAAAATGGTTTTACAAGAAAAGTGGGAAAGAACCACCCCTTAGGAAACTTCAAACCTGATCAATTCGATGCCGATCAGACTATAAGAAGCCATCAAGCAAAAAGACTACCCCACAAGATATTAATTTTCATTTATTTACCTATTTACAAGTCTACGCAGACTTTTTCTGCGTATTTTTCCTCATATCCTTTCTTTCCATGTGTTGTTTTTGAGTACCGTGGGCGCCGTGGCGTAAGTGGTTAGTGTGTCGGATCACTACGCATGAGGTTCCAAGTTCGAATCCCAGAAAACACCAAAAAGTTTTTTCACGGTCCCACATCTCGCGAGCGTCTGACAAACATCCGAGAGTATTGTTGTCACGAAAAAGCTTCTCAAATCGCCGTTCGGATTCGGCATTAAACTGTAGGTCCCTTCAATTCCTGTGAAAAATATAACGCACACAACATGAGTGGTTGCGAGGAGCTAGGCCCTGGCACTTTAAAAGAGCTGTTGCGCCAAATATTTGGTTGATGTAAGAGTATTATCTAAATTCAGAACAAAAGTTTGAGGTACTTAGAAAGTGCAAGCAACTATTTTTGCCAGAAACGGAGTTCGAACTGCATGGGTGTACGCAGACTTTTTCTGCCGGGTGAAAGTTGTGAAGGAGTCGCGGAGAAGCACAATTAAAAACGCAGAACGCAACTTTATTTGAATTATTTGAATTTTTAGCCAATTTTCACAGCGCGACCACTTTTACATTTATACATATTATGGCTAAAAAAAATAGAGAACGGAATTCGTACCCTCTACTAATTCCATTATAACAAAAATGAAGCCACACAACAGTGACGATGACAGTCAAGATTTCTGTCAACCCGATCAGAATGAAGCGAGGACAGCGATATCTAAACTTAAATCCAACAAAACGGAGCCGACGGCCTCGCCGCAGAAGTTTTCAAGGCAAGAAGAGATGAGTTGATAAGGAGCTTGCACAAGCTCATCTGTAAAATTTGATCTGATAAAAGTATGCCCTATGAATCGAGCCGTGGCATCGTTTGCCCGATTCTGAAGAAAGGAAACTCATACAACACATGCGCACATACTCGTACATGCGCACAGTATGATGCAGCAATTGCGTATAGAGGAACGAGCAAGGAGAAACGAAAGGTACGAAGAACCTGCCAACCCTGGCTGCTAAAATAAAAAGTTTTTTTTTTTTTTCCGAGGGTTGGTGAAAAATCTTCCATAGACACTGAGAATAGCCAGCGCGTGCTCATAGTAGTGTCAGATTCTTACTGACTAAAAAAACACCACCTTTCGATATAAATTTGTTAGACATCGCAACTAAGTAATAACTTATCAAGCAATTTTTCTATCACGAAATAAAAACGTTTGGCAGGTTACTTTCCACTGAAAGATCCTGCAAGTTCCGCAATCTAGAAGCGGTTTATCATTATCTCGCCAATTCGAAAGGTTTCGTCCTTTGTAGTCGGCGCAATAAATTGCTTTCATCCAAAATTTGTAGGACTGTATTTTTGACATGTCCGATTAGTCGGTTTCTATGCTTTCTCGCGAAGCTTCTAGTTTCAGCTTCGATTGTCGGAATTCCGAGATCCTTGTGGATATCGTCGTTTCTAATACACCACGGTGCTTGCACAATCTCTCTTAGCGCTTTATTTTGAAAAGTTTGTAAAATATTGGCATTTGTTTTCTTAGTACAACCCCAAAGTTGTATACCGTAGATCCACACCGGCTTTAGCACTTGCTTGTATAAAAGCAGCTTGTTCTCAGTACTGAGCTGGGAATGTTTTCCGAGTAACCAGTACATTTCTCTATTTTTGATTTCGAGTTCTTTACGTTTCATTTTCACATGCGAATTCCATTTCAGCCTTGCGTCGAGTGTCATTCCCAGGTATTTGGCCTCGTTTGCGAAAGGTATTCGGGCCGAGTTTAGGAAAATTGGCAAGTTATTAGTTTTCTTGTAAGTGAAATTCACGTGAACAGATTTAGATTCGTTGAGGGCAATTCGCCAGTCCCTCGTTCATTCATTTACTTTATTTAGCGCGTTTTGCAGTTTTTCAGTCGTTTCTTCGATTGCTTTACCTATTGCTAGGATAGCAGTGTCATCGGCAAACGTAGCAAGGATAGTGCCATCTTCTTTTGGTATATCACGAGTATATAACAGATAGAGAAGCGGTCCAAGAACACTTCCTTGTGGTACGCCGGCCGAAATTTCTTTGAGCTGCGAGTATTCGTTTCCATGTCTAACACGGAAGAGTCTATTCCTGAGATATGATACTAGAATATCGTATAAGCACACAGGGAGAACTTGTCGTAGTTTGCATTTCAAGCCATCATGCCACACCTTATCAAAGGCTTGCGAGACGTCAAGAAATACGCTTGAGCAAATCCTTTTTTCTTCAAATGCTCTCTCGGTTACGTCAGTAATTCTATGCACCTGGAAGTGACGAAATGCCCCTGCGAAGGAATGCCCGCAGGGGAACAAACAGGACAGAGAAATAAGATGGGTTTTTAGCACGTAACTAGGAGTCAGATTCGAATAGCCATAGGTTTCTTTACAGGGCACTGTCAAGTGAAAAAACATCTCATGGCTATGGGAATAGCATAAGACAGCATCTGTAGAATATGCAACGAAGACGAAGATTCAGCAGAACACACCTTATATCATTGTAACTGTCTAATCAGAACACGTCATCGTTATTTAGGTCAATTCTACCTTGAAGCAGAAAACCAATCGACAAGCTCACTCAAAAGTGAGCTATAAGATCAGAGGCAATCACAATAGGCCCAATGTGGCCGCAGTCATAAGGTGACCTAATCCCACCTCTTCAACAATCTACAATCTAGCACGTAACCATGCACGAGCATGGAGTCGGGCCTAACTCGTAGCACAGGCTACAAGTATCTATAAACGATTTTAACCTCTATCTGCGCGTCAAAAAAAAGAAAAGAAAGGAAACCCTCTGAACTGCGCCAACTAGAGAAGTATAAGTCTTTCCAACATCGCATATAAGACATATAAGATCTTGTCTGCCATATTATCTGAACGCCTAAAACAGATCAACCTGATAGTTCCTTATCTGTGCGGTTTCACGCCGGAAAAGTCCACCATAGACTAAATATTCACATTAAGGTAGATCTTGAAAAAAACCTAGGAATACAAAATGGATACGCACTATTTCTTCATCGATTTTAAAGTTGTCTATGATAGCGTGTATAGGCGAGTTATGCAGAGGCCTGCCAAGCTCGCCCATCTGTGTAGGATTACGGTGGAAAATTCTTGCTGCTCCACCAAATTCGGTAAGAACACCACCGAACATAGGAAAGGTCCTAGACAAGGTGACGCTCTATCATACGATCTCTTTAACATAAAATAATTTTTTTTTTTTTTTTTATAATTTGCGCGCACTCAAAGGGTTATGAATACCTTTAACATGTTTACACACAGTGCGGGCGTTGGAAAGATGCATAGAGAGAGAGAAAGAGAAAGATTTTGGTTTAGTGGTTCTTGAAGCTCAATTGATTATGCTTCAGCTATTCTCCGGGGGTGGCGTCCAGATAACTGGGGAGATTTTTTTTGTTATTATTGTCATTGCTTCTGATTCACAGTACTTTTTTCTCGATAACCGATGTCAAGGGCAAAACATTATCAACAAATTATACGAAACTCTGAAGCCATCATCTAAGGTTCAATTTTTAACAAGTTCGTACACCTACTCGCTTACGCCGATGACATTGACATAGTCGGAAGAACTCAGCGGGCAGTCGTCAGTGGGGCGTTTGCGAGTATTTAGATCCAGGCAGCAAAGGTGGACTTAGTGGTCACTGAAAGCAAAACAAAATATATGCTGTCTACGAAAAAGGACACCACATATCTAAAAAGTAACTCTGTATAAGAGACTAATCATCCCAGTCCTGCTGTATAGCGCAGAGGAATCCACTTTGTCAAAATCGGATGAGGAAGCTCTTGTTTATTTCTTTGAGTTCCAGTGTGCATAGAGTAGAGGAGAAGGTATAACGCCGAACTATACGGCCTATACAATGACTTAACCAGAATAGTTCACATAAAGCGAATGGTGCCCAAAGTTCCACCCCGGAAAATCTTCGAATCCGCGTTAGATGGACCGCATAGTAGGGGGCGCAAACAAGTGTAGGACACTTCAACCAACTTGGCGTGCGCAATTGGAGGCAACTGGCTCGTAACCGAGCTGGTTGGAGAGGTTTGTTTGTTGAGGTCCAGGTCCAGGCCGCACTGTAACGCTACCTAAGTAAGTAAATAATAATTGAGACTAAAAACAATGTATTATGAAACGATTATATTCTTTCATAAACATGCGGATTGTTATCACCTTTTGTAGTCATTTGGAGCCATTTGCTTTCACTTATTCAGAATAACTTGAAATGATTTGAAGCATGTTAGAGGAAAATGCATTTATTTTGACATATAAGTTCCTGACAATCGAAATGTCCGAATGTGAGAACTTTCTTCAAATATCCTTTACACTGTAGATTCCATCATCTTGAAAGGAAATACATATTTATGTGGAGTTGAGATAGCATGTACAGTACATCCACCTACAAAAAAAAACTTGTTAGGTTTACAAGCGCACTGTTTGAATTCTTATTCGTTTAAAACTATTGTATCTGGAAAAGTCCAGCACTTGCAATGCTATATTGTTGATCGATGCAAATTGACGAAAATATTTTGATTAAATGTCGATATTGCATAATATTCTACGACCACCATAAATCATCAAAAACTGTGGAATTTAAATATTTCCTGTGGAATTTATTTTCACCAAAGGTCCTTTATGTGCGAACAAATTTTTCAACACAACCGGTGTAGTGCATCTCAACCAGCATAGGAAAATGGCATTTTGGCATGCTGATGGTTTAGTAAATTAATTCGCCGAATTGAATAAGCCCTTCTCCGTTTGTCCTTCAAATCGTGCATAATTTAAATTGCACTCTTCCCGTCCTTGCATGCACAGCTCAGTCTGCACAGAGGCGGATATTTACACCTCGTCATAGGTACAATTTTATATTCCAAAGATAGTTTCATCCCTATTCTCTTGTTAATTTAAATTCATTTCATAGAACCTCTTGCGTTAAAGATATTCGCCTCTTGCAAGAGAGACAGGTTTATCAAGGGTAAAGCAATTTGAAATTGTAATTCACGAGGTAGATAGTCTTATTTTGATGTATGCTCTCGACAAGGTTGTTGAACACACCCCCCCACCTGATACTTTTCTTGATGACTATTTGGGGTGGATTCTTTTTGAATAATTTGAAACTTCCATCAGCTGATGACGTCATATGGCCTCGGTCATGCAGCCCTATTGTCAATATTAACCTTTTCCGCCCCCGCATTGCTCTGAAATATGTTCCACCATCAAATTTGTTCTACAAATTGGTTGATTTCCTCCCTCATCCTGTATCAAATAAATTCGCACAACACCAATAGTATTTAATCAAATGTGGTACCCTCCACACTATTTATATAACGCCCCCCTATCCTTTTGATGCCTGCAGAGAGACTCCATCGAAAGGATGAATAATGAGTCTATAATAAATCACAGGGAAAAAATAAAAAATAAATCGCAAATATAAATAATTTTTTTCCGTTTCACTTTTTGTTTGCCTTTCGTCGATGCGTGTTTGCGAACATGCCCCTTCCGCTGGCGCGCCATATTTATTTACGCAAGTGATGAACGAGTAGATGTCCCGCGGGGCTTCAACATAGTCTTCACATTTTGCGTTGAGGTCTACGGCTGAAATGTGAAGTATAAAATTTTAATTTTTGGCTCGCAACATGGAAATGTGGCAAGATAAGGGGAAAAGGCTTAAAAGGTTACCCACCTCGGTGGTGACGGATAGAAGTCCATAAAAGTCGCGTTGTGCCTATGAATTTGAAATCAAATTCACTAGGGAGTAATAAAATGTCGCTAGGCTGAGACTATCTGGCGTGAACATCACATTAGTTGTGATAAGATTGACGAGCTATTCGTGAAGTTTTTTTCGATGCCGTCGAGATGAATCTCAAACGAATGACTTTATCGTAAAATTGCGAAAAAAAAGAACTAATCGCGATGGGAAAACGAATGTATCTGTGGATCATTGGCCTATTTTCACAGAGCCACAGAGGTTGTGAGATGAGTAAAAAATGGAAAGCAATCCGCTTAAATCATTCTACAGTCAACAAACAACATAAAGGACTTTAGATGCCTTAGGAGTCATAAAAGCGACTGTTATCTGCTACTTATTTAAAAGTGCCTGCCATAAACGAGGTTTTCGAAATTACTCAAGACTAAGCGCCCTGAATACACATGGTAAATTTTAATGTCTGAAGAAAGCACAAAAACCTCACAAGAGACTTTTGGTTTGGTTGCATTAACAACCCTCCTAACCCCTAACAGTGCATACATGTAGGCATACAATGTCAAATATCAAAAGTCATCCGTCCATATGTGGTAGGCTTTGGGAAAATTTAGGTTCCTTGATTTCTAGTATTATCTGTCGATATTTTTTAAATAACCATCTATTTGCATATTGGTTCCAAATAAAGTTTGTTTATTTCTCCCGCCTCCATTTTCACTCGTCCTCCATTACACAATTCTGCTATGAAAATAAAACGGCGCCATTTTTAATGAGAACATTTTTAGTGCGAAAGTGCACTGTTCTCTGTTGAATGACCCTGCTCTGAGCCATCCGGCATACGACTTTCTGCATCTAGTCTTGAGGACCTTGAGGTTGAACACTTTTGTGAAATGTGTCAAAATCAATTATTTCGCCTGGCAAACTTTATGTTTGTTTTGAAATTTAATTTAATTTTCATTCGATTTTAGCTGTAGTCTCCTAAATCTAACTCAATATTATTTCCTTAAAAGGAAATGGAGAAAGCGAGTTGACAGTGCCTAAATTAGAGTTGACAGCCACTCTCATTGCCTCACATCTTCATTCTTACATAAAAACGTCGACCCAGCTTGCTCTCTTTGTGTGAATTCGAAGATAACGCTAAGTTGGATTTAAGGTGATCTGCAGAAATGGAAACCGTACGAAATCAGATAAAATACGCAGGTGTTGCAATGGAAGCACTGCAAAGGCAAAGAAAATCCGGCAGATCTTCTTACCAGACTGGTTTCTGGTGAGATTCTTCAAAAATCTACTCCTTGGGTAGGAAGAAAACCGCTGTGCCTGGTCTCTGCCTATCTCCCGTATGAGCTGGCGGAGATTCCATCTGGTAAAATGAAGCAGTTGGTAAGGAAGGACAACTGGCTCTTCATCGTGGGCTGTGATGCAAATGCGCATCACTCGCAATGGAGTAGCAGTGATACCAATACAAGAGGTGAGTGTCTTTTCGATTTCATTCTTTCGACCAAGCTCACCATATGTAATAAGGGATCTACGCCAACTTTTGTAGTTAGGAACAGACAAGAAATGATTGACATAACACTAGCTTCTTGTTCTGATCACCTAACGGTAGAAAAATGGAGGGTTTTGGAGGAGGCATCCCTTTCTGATCACAGATGGATACGCTTCCATATTAATTTCCAAACTAGGGCTAGCAATAGCTACAGAAACCCTAAGAGTACAGACTGGGGTATGTACACAGAGCTAGTAAGGAAACATCTTAAGGATGGGCCTATTCGCAGCGGCGACCCTCAAGATATAGATAAGCCGGTAGACAACTTAGGCAAAGTAATGAACATGGCATTCGAAAGGGCCTGTCCACTAAGAAAGAAGTCCAAGAGGTCCCAACCTTCTTGGTGGAGCAAGGAAATCAACTCCAAGAAAAAACAGGTTAGGCATTTCTACAACAGGGCCAAAGAAATAAAGGACGGTACTACATGGGATGAATATATGGACCGCAAGCGGGAGTTTAAATACTTAAGTAGGCAATCAAAAAGAAAGTCGTGGAAGGAATTTTGTCAGTCCATTGCGGATACCAGTGAAGCTACCAGACTTCGCAAGATGTTAGCTAAAGACACTTCTGTCCCAAGCTTCATCAAAAAATCTGACGGCTCGTGGGCAGAAAGTAGCGAAGAAGTTTTAGAAACGTTAATTGAAACTCACTTTCCAGGAAGTAGATCGCCAATGGATTCTACTACTGATGGCTACTCGTCTATTGGTAGGTCAATAGGGGACGACGTAGAAAATCTCATTACATGGAAGAATCTGCGATGGGCTATTATGTCATTCGCACCATTCAAGGCGCCAGGCCCTGATGGAATTTTGCCAGCTATGCTGCAAAAAGCTTCAGCCAAGGTCAGAAACAGGCTTAGGGAAATTTTTAAACATTGTTTAAGGTCATGCTACGTACCAGTGGCATGGAGGGAAGTGCGGGTTATATTCATACCTAAGGCAGGTAAACCAAGCCACACTTCAGCGAAAGACTACAGACCCATAAGTCTCTCGTCATTCCTGCTCAAGACACTTGAAAGGCTTCTTGATATTCACATCAGAAGCAAGTGTTGCAACGGCATTCTATGCGAAGCTCAACGTGCATACTTGAACGGGAAATCGGTGGAAACAGCTTTACACGACGTAGTAGGGAAGATAGAAGCTAGCCTTCACTATAAGGAATTTGCACTAGCAGCCTTCCTAGAAGGTGCTTTCAATAATGTAGAAGGTAGGGCCATCAAACAGGCCCTGGAATCTATGAATGTCGAGCATAGCATTACTAATTGGCTCTGCAATATGTTCGGCACTAGATACATTAACTCCACTATCGGAAACAGTTCAATAAGAAAATCCGTTACCAGGGGGACTCCCCAGGGAGGCGTTATCTCACCCCTCCTCTGGGTTCTAGTCATCGATGGGATACTTAAAGAACTAAGCAATACAGGTATAAGCGTCACTGCTTACGCGGATGACGTGGTGATTTTAGTTCAGGGTAAGTTCCTTGATACATTAACTGAAATGATGGAATCAGCTCTTAATAGTCTCGAAAAATGGGCTAGAGGGTGTGGACTACACGTCAACCCGGATAAAACTGAATTGGTACTCTTCAGTAGAAAATATAAGATACCACCCTTCAAGCTGCCTAAGCTAGCAGGGGTGGAGCTTTCCCTTTCGGATCGCGCCAGATATCTTGGTATAATGCTGGATAGGAAACTAAATTGGAAACTTAACATACAGGAACGAGTCCGCAAAGCATATAATGCTCTCTTCATCTGTAAGCGGACCGCGGGGAAAAAATGGGGCCTGAAGCCCGCAATGATGCACTGGCTATACATCATGGTAGTCAGACCCATCCTTACGTATGGGGCTCTTGTGTGGTGGAAGGCAACGAATACGAAAAACACACGGGATATATTGGCCATGGTACAAAGATCAGCCTGCATTGCCATCACAGGTGCTCTACGCACAATATCTACGGCTGCACTCGAGATCTTCCTGTATCTCTTACCATTAGACCTAAAAATCAAATTTCAAGCGGGCAACAGTGCGCTTCGGCTCACTAAAATTGGTCTCTTCAGGACTAATAACATAGGACACAGCTCCATTCTCAAGGAATCTTTTCCCGGAATCCCTGACGAATCGGACGATATACTTGGCACCTTAGACTTCGACACACCATACGAAGTTCTGTATCCTATTAGAGAGGACTGGCAAAGGAAGACAGTCTCTGTCCACAACGAGATTGCAATATACACAGATGGTTCTAAGACCAGTGAGGGCACGGGTCATGTATTTACTCGAGAGATACGAACCTACAGGTGGCCCTGAGACTTCCGGGCACATGCAGTGTGTTCCAAGCAGAGGTTCTAGCTGTACTTAAAGCTGCGGAATTACTTGAGATGAGATCAATATCCGATAAGAATATCGCCATTTACATTAACAGTCAGGCTGCGCTAAAGGCGCTAGAGTCTTACGTCACCAAATCTGAGTTAATCAGGAATTGCCGCACAATGCTTAGGGCATTATGTACGCAGAACCGAATCAGATTATGTTGGGTACCTGGACACTGCGATATCGAAGGCAACGAGCAAGCCGATGCGCTGGCTAAAAGAGGAGCGGGGCTCCCACGTAGCGATATAATTGGTAGTATTAAACCACCAGGGTGCGTGGCTAAGGGAATTATCCGGGATAAAATCATTGACACGGCTAATCTAAGATGGTCAAACTTAGATGGTCACAGGGTGTCTAAGGCCTTGTGGCCTGTGTTAGATCGCAGAAAATCTGGGGAGATAATTAAGTTAGATAGATCGAGGCTAAGAACAGCGATAGGAATACTCTCTGGCCACTGTCTCCTAAGGAGGCATGCCATGAGACTAGGGTTATCCGATACGGATGTTTGTAGGTACTGCGATGACATACATGTCTCAGAGGATATAACTCATATACTCTCTGAATGTCAAGGAATTGCCAGTATAAGACTAAAGTACCTGGGTAGATACTTCTTCGATAACTTGGAGGAGGTGAGGTCCTTGAACCATAACAAGGATCTCTTCAAATTTTGTAGGGAGATTAATTGCTTGGAGGATTGCAATTAGGTTTGCGTTAAGGTTTCCTAGGGATCGCGATGGGCCCACTTTGGTGCATAGTGTTTTATGACAACCTCATAACCCTACCTAACCTAACGTAACCTACTCCTTGGGTAATGGGCCACAGTGGCTTTAGGACAGCTATGCCTTTTGGGAAACTGATCTTCAGGGTGAGTTAGCGTTTGCGGGTACTGCTCTTCTAACCGACAGACCACCACCGACTATATTCGAAGAAAACCCACTAGTACCGTACAGGGACTATAGCAATTGGAAGCTCTTGCTTGGGGTAACAGCGTTCGTTCAACGTTTTTTTCGATACACATAGGACAAAAGAATAGTTTCAAGCGACCTCAAGATGTGCACAACGCGTTGGTGCCTTTGTGAGCTGTAGATATTTAGTTAACATACCTGAACATACCTGAACTTCTGGTTCACGTCTCCTGGATTCCTGATGCTTCCCAGCCTTTTGGACCGTTGCCTAAGGAAATGATAGTTCTGTCACGTTATTCAAAAACTTGGGCGCAGATTTTGCTGGCCCTCTATTGTTACAATGGCAAACGTGAAACTGTCACTGTGCTGCGGAACGCGACGTCCATTTGGAGCTTGTGTTCAGTCTCTCCACGAAACATTTCTTAATGGCTTTTAAGTGATTCATCAGAAGAAGAGGTGTATCATCATTGATGTTATCTGACAACGCTAATACTTTTCAGAGAGCTGAACTGGAGTTGAGAAGTCCGCATTGCTTTTGGGATGGAGCTTGTGTTCAGTCTCTCCACGAAACATTTCTTAATGGCTTTAAAGCGATTCATCGGAAGAAGAGGTGTATCATCATTGATGTTATCTGACAACGCTAATACTTTTCGGAGAGCTGCACTGGAGTTGAGAAGTCCACATTGCTTTTGGGATGAAGAACTGCTCCAAGGTTTTCTGTCGAAGTGAGAAATCGAGTGGCGTTTCTTAATGGAACGTGCACCATGGCGGGCTGGCTTCTGGGAGAGGATGTTCCATACCATGAAGAATGAAGGTTACAATTGGAAAGGCAAAGTTGAATTACGAATAATTGGCGACTATCCTAGTAGAAGCAAAGACATTGCCCGTACAATCGCGATAATCACGGGACACTCGCCGGTAGGAGAGCATGCAGCCAAACTAGGTGTCCCATATAATATACACTGCCGTAGTTGCAACATAGCCACCGAAAAAGAAACAATTATCCACTACATGTGCAATTGTCCAGCACTAGCTAGGGCTAGACATCAAGCATTAGGCAAACCCTTCTACAATTCACTTGAGGAAATCTCGGGTAAGAACATAAATGAGCTTACACTCTTCTTAAACTCCACAGTCTGGCTCTAGATTTTCCTCACCAACACACATCAATATCCAAGGTCGCATGAGTCGTGGTATTAAAACGGCACAACTGTGCTAATTGGGTCTCTGTTTTTACAGAACCGCCACTTCTACCTACCTACCCGTCCTAGTAGAAGTCGAAGAAGTCGTGAACAGTCGTCCTTTAACATACCAAAGTTCTTATTCATTGGACCTATCACTTTTTTCATTTTTGATGGAGCTTAAAACGTTGTAGTCATCACCGAGACAGTCAGATGTAGATTTGCTTCGAGATGTCTGGAAGCAGCGGATGAAGTTCTCATCGAAACTTAAAAAGATGTGGCATTCGGAGTACCTTCAATTGCTGCGTTCATTTCACTTTCGTCCTGATGCTCCTTCTGATCAGCTGAAAGCAAGTGATGATGTGGAAATAAAGAAAATGCGTCCAGGAATTATTTCAATAGGACAATGCATGCCCCAACATATCGCGTCTAACTATGCTGTGGTGTGGGAGCATGGATATTCTGTGATTCACTCAATTTATCAAAATCATACCGGATTCGTGCAGTGTCTTCCAGGTGGAAGTATTTGCTGTACGTGAGGGTTGCCGTCTTCACCTTCACCTTTTAATACCATCACCATCCTCATTGACAGCCAGGTTACTATCAAGGCAATAATTGCCACTACGTCATCTTTCAAACTGGTGGAACAGTGTAAAGAAGAACTCGACCTACTGGATCTCCTCTGGGTGCCAAGGCATAGCAAGTTAGAGGGGAATGAGTGGGATGATGACTGGCACGGCTGGGGTCTTCTGTTGACATGGGTCGTGTAATTGCACTATTTCAAGGCAAATGTGGCCCAAACACAACCGTCACTGATCACAAAATCTACTAAACCGAAACCGTGCAGACAGTAGTAGAATTTTGGCGATTAATATGGGCCATTGGTCTATTGGGATTCACGCGGCCAGACTAGGTATCCAATTCGTAGCTGTAATGACGTAAGATGATGATTTGCCCTTACCATCGGCTATCGGGAAAAAAGTACTGTGAATCAGAAGCAAAGACAAAAAATAGCAAAATTCTCCCCAGTTATCTGGACGCCATCCCCGGAGAATCTCTGAAGTATAAACAACTGAGCTTCAAGAACCACTACACCAGAAATCTTTCTCTCTCTCTCTCTCTCTATCCATCATTTCCAACGACCGCACTGTGTGTAAACATGTTAAAGGTATTCATAACCCTTTGAGTGCGCAAATTATATAAAAAAAAAAAAAAAAAACAAGAGAACAGGAAACGATTCACCCTTTCCTGTGCAAGTGTCCGTCTCTAGATAGGGCTAGGCAACGCACACTTGGTAAACTTTTTTTTGGAAACCTATTAGAGATATCGAAGATGAGTATAGGTTAAGTATCTGGGTTTTTAAATTTCACAGGGTGGATCTAAAGACGTTTACCCCAATTTCACTTATCTTTGAGTTTTAACTTAGGTCACCCATTTAGGTTACAGCCACTTCTACCTAAGTACCTATCGATCCCACAATTAAGGAATGGGGTCAACCTATAAGGTTCGAGATAATTCTAATACCTTACTTAGGAAAACAAGAATTGAGAATGGCCTGTAATTACGGTTTGTTGTCGAAGAAAATTTAAGTACAAGTACAGGTTTCTTAGATTGCCATTCTTGTGGGAACACGTAAGTAGTGGGAATTGTGTCAGAAGAATGGCATGGTGAATGGTAGTTCTAGCCAGAAACATCATACTCTCCATGAGCTGTTTATATCTCTAGACTAGCTAAAGCATTATAGAAATGATTATACTAAATCGAGATACGATTCCGCAATACATTCAAATAACCAAATATAAAAGTCCTTGACTCGTTCCATTAACCCGTTTCTATGTAAGCCACCAACCGTGTGGTCTACGCCCAATTATTTCTCTCGTTCTCTGTTACAAACTTTTATAAAATTGAAAATACCCTACAATGGCATAGTGTGCATTTGTCATAAATCACGGATATAAACATTACCTTGTTAGCAAGAAAATACCACGGATTGCATGCACCAGTATTTCGGTTTCGCATGCCAACTTTACATAATGCAGATGGCATTTCACTGTGCAGTCATAATAGTGCCAGCGTACTTACCTGTCTAACGATACTGCTATTAAGCTGTAAACCGACGCCGCTACAGAGACTCCTTGTATATACGGGACCGTCTTACACATTAGCCAGCCGAGGACCCAAGCTGCAATGAAAAAGAAAATACAAATCAGTACTTGTATTATCGCCCATAAATATTATTATTAAGCGCACGATTCGCACGATTCCAAGCGATTCAAAACCAATTTCGTATGCGAACACACGCACCTTTCAAATGAAAAACGTGGCCCACCCGACACAGCAACACAACAGCTGTCGATGGCAAACAAATAAACAAAATTAAAGGAAACACTTGAACAGCCGGAAAGAAAAATAGAAAAATAGCAAAAATCATTTCCCCCTCAGGATAGCACTTACATATGACAAGGACGACGATGGGGCGGGTGGGGTGGCTATATTACTCGATTACCGTTAAAATTATAAATTAGAATGAAGCAAATCACGTAATCTCAATGAGCATTTTGGATTAGAAAACGTGACGGTATGACAGGAGATGACTACGATAGTGCAACTTCCCTTCCTTCCTGCATTTTTCCAGACAATTACACTAAAAAAAAAAAATGCAAAAGGAAACCCTGTGCACATCGAGAGGAGAGCAAAAGTCCCATCTACACCCACCCTCCCACCAGAGCCCGCTGTGAAACGAGGTCATTCAACTCTCCACATGAGGACACGAGTAGGTATCCTTTTTCCCCACATGCACCACCGTATCCTTCGGAAGTCCGTGAATTTTTCATTCTAATGCGAGAGGATTAGACAAATTATCCGTGCGGTTGTGACAGACACTCCTTTGTCTGTTTTAAACAGGAGTTTTCAAATAAACTCAGGACGAGAGTTTTTGAGTTTTTTTCTTCTGTGATGCTGAAGATGTTTTTGCCATCTCGCCTACGTAGAGAATCATAGAGGCAGCAGGCTGTCGTCAGGACGCCCACGATGCAAATACTTGGTCAAAGTACCACTCTACACACAGCCTCACTGTGACGACGACGACGATGATGAGCGACGGTAGCTGGAGAGAAGTTCGCATTTAAAAGGAACTTTACATTCCCACGAGTGAATGGAAGTAGCCAAGGTGTTGGAAAATAGTTCAAATGACTTTGTGAAGTGCTTGGTGGTGATGGCAGCGGCATTGGCATGGGTTGGGTTAGGTAGGACCCACTCTCTCCTGCCACTCGTTACGTGCGAATCGTTCTCGTGTTAGATTGTTTTCACTTCAATTTTTTTTTTGTTCGTCCTTTTTAACTGGAAAACATTTTTGTGTGAACGGAATTTAATGAATGGGTTGGTTCTTGGTTCTTGGTTGTTGGTTGGGTGTATTACCCTTTATTGTGGTCGGGCTTGTGGTGAGCCCTTGCACATGTATGCTCGATACTCTTTGGAAAATTAAATTTATACACAGAGAAACTAATTGTAACTTGTCGTAAGGGATTAGCCCCGACATTGTTGTTCGGGGCGGCAGTATTGCTTGACTCTAAAAGTGGAAGTCATTAGGGGATGATTGTTATGAGTTTAGGTAGGTACTCGTACTTTTCGCGAAACTTTTTGCTTTGGTTTTGGTATACCTTAATCTGAGAGGGTGTGGGTGAAAAGATTTCGTTATGCAAAAGGATAGAATAAGTTTTTAGTTGGAAAATGTGAAAATAGAAGATTAAATTCTTTGAAAGTTAATGTTACCACTTTTTGTAGGCATTTTTAATTTTCATTTTTTGACTTGTAAACTGTTCAAGAGCATATAATGAAGTACTACGAGACTAAGTAGGTTTGTAATAAAAACATTTTTCAAAGAAAGTGGGTGGCAATGGTGTAGGTAGTGCTAATGTCGTCAATTGCCACGCTAATGGTTCATTGTTCAAATCATGATGTCAGCAAGCATTTATTTATTTCTCATGAAATATATAAAATCAGCCCGATGAAAAGCTCTTGTGAACACTACTTCGAAAGCATTACACTGGCAGTAGCTTGGTCATATGGCATATGACATCGGTTATCGGGGAAAAAAAATACTGTGAATCAGAAGCAACAACATTAAATAACAAAACTCTCCCCAGTTATCTGGAGGCCACCCCCGGAGTTTTTTTGAAGCATAAACAACTGAGCTTCAAAAACCACTACACCAAAAATTATTTTTCTCTCTCTCTCTCTCTCTATCTATCCTTTTCAACACCCCACTGTGTGCAAACATGTTAGGGGTATCCATATCCGCTTGAGTACGCGCAAATTATAAGAAGAAAAAAAAAGGTGATGCTTAGGAAATTATCTTAAAAAATGTGGGGTCCTAGAGAAGTCGGTGGGAATTGAATATAGGGATAAGAGATACCTTTTCGAAAAGTGCGCCCTAATTCAGGGCTCATTGCATAATCTTATAATTGTATATTAACAACTGGGTTACATTTCTAAAGAAATTTTGTAGTTCTACGGTCCAAATAGAACCTCGCCACGCTATTGTATGCTGTTACTCTAACGTAAGAGTGGCTATGAAGCTTACTCAAAATATGGTCAGCAATTTCTTTACAACTTTACTGGATGAAGTACGTAAGTTAACTTTTTGAGATAGTAAGTCTGCCTTTGTTCTGCAAACTCTTCATATCAAGACATTAGAGCAGATATCAAATGAAACTTTACTCTTCTTCTTCTTCTTCTTCCTTTTATCAGCGAGGCTATGATCCGAAAACAAGGGATCACAGCCCTCCCACTTCACCGCATTTCTACTGATCCGCCTGTGGGGTTCGCCTATTTGACCTCAGAAAATATCGGCAGGCCTGCCGATTTTGGATCACTCGGTTACTGAGGCCAATGAAATGCCGATGTTGTCGCATTTGTCTGATCCAGGCGTTTATAGGCCTGCCTTTCCTACATCGCGATGTCTTTGGAACGTGCATAGATATTGCCTTTTTTACAGGGTTCAAATGATCTCTTCTTTGAACGTGGCAATACCAGCTGAGCTTTACTCTTATCAATCGATATACATATCTTAAGTATCACAGCTTTTTCAAAAAGAACTGAAGAGACGCTTTGTAAGCCTTAATTACACCAATACTGCTATATGCTCCAAAGTGAACGGCACAGAAGAGCAGCCATATTTTCTTGGTGAAGATGGTCAACTCTGTTTTTTTTAATAATACTCGTAAGTAGACCACATAGAATGCCAGTAACGTCTCTCCAATCGAGGAAATCAACAACCGTCTTTTCTCGTTATAGACAAATATGCGTCTGTTTTCGAAGCGGAAACTTATGCAATCCTAATTTCCATGAACTATGCTGTTAAGAACAGGTGGAAGGCCCGTAGTATTTGTGTCTGTAGTTACACTTAGGCTGCGCTTAAGGCCTTGATTAACCCTTTAACCACCTCCAAAATAATTCGTAAAACGAAAAACTCTTGGAACTCGGTCGCAATGCTGAATTCTCTGTCTCTTATTTGGGTCCCAGGTCACACTGGGTTCTTGGGGAACAAGATCTCCGATGAGATTGCTAGACAAGGCTCAGAGGAGGCTTTCTCAGGTCCTAAATCCGCGTTGGGTCTCCCTGCGTCCTCGGCTAGGGCTTTCATTGACGATTGGGTCTCTCACGAACACAATTGTGTGTGGCATGACACTCCAGGATGCAGGTTGACTAAACGTATGTTCCCGGACGTCTGTAAGAAATCAGCGGCATTCTTGCTCTCTTCTTCTTCCTCTTCTTCTTCCTTTTATCAGCGAGGCCATGATCCGAAAACAAGGGATCACAACCCTCCCACTTCACCGCATTTCTACTGATCCGCCTGTGGGGTTCGCCTTGCATTCTTGCTCTCTCTCGACAGAAAATACTGTAGACAACTTATTGGCATCTTGACAGGCCACTTTGTTTCGCCAGGCACTTTAACGTGCTGGGCTTGAGTGACACTACAATCTGCGACGCTTGTAGAGGTATCTGTGAGTGTCCGGCCTTTGCGCGTAACCTTACACTGAAGCGCTTGCTTGGCTTTCTTAGAAAGACAAGGAAATTCAAATAAACATTCTAAGAAGAATTTGCTCGATAAACCATATTTGAGCAGGGTCTACACACAGTCTGTCCCAGTTTCAATGAGACTGGCCTAAAAAAAATGCAAAGCGTTTATTATTTTGAATTTTTATTGTTGTTTATTCAAAATACTCTCCTTCTGAGTCAATACAGCGCTGCAAATGTTCAACGAATTTTTTGAAATATTTTGTATACTCATCGGCTGAAATGGTCTTTAGTATGGCGGTTGAAGTCTTTTGGATGACCGGAATGGTATCGAAACGATTTCCTTTTATCGCCAACTTCAGTTTGGGGAATAGCCAAAAGTCGCACGAAGTCAAGTCAAGTGAATACGGTGGATGATCGATAACAATGATGCTTATTTTGGTCAAGAACTCACGTACTATGATGGCTTTGTGCGATGGGGCATTGTCGTACAACAAAAACCAACTGACTGGCTGTCGATATTCTGGTCGAACTCGCCGAATTCTTGCCCACAATCGTTGTAGAACTCCTAGATAATATTCTGCGTTCACCGTCTGACCTTCTGGGACACACGAATTATTTCTTTGACTTTCTCGATGTTTTCTTTATTGCGAGTAGTTTATGGCAGCAGTGCTCGGTCATCGTGTGCAAGGTCCTCACGACCGTCACGGAATCAGCCAAACTAACGGAAAGCCTATGCACGGGACATGCTTTCGTCCCCGTACACATTTTTTATCGTTTCGTACGTTTCTGCACCACTTTTACCCAAGTTAAAACAGAATTTAATATTCGCTATATATTCCACGTTATTTTTTCGACCGACGTACACAAAGTTACTTTACATAAAATGTCAAACCGCAGTAAAATATCAACCGAATTCTCCCAAATTTTGAGGTTAACTAGATGAAGGGTAGACCATTCACATACCATCATTCACTCAAAGCTGTCGCTGTGTTAAGATCATTGGATCTAGGACAGATCCTCTCGAATAGCTAAAATCTAGAAGAGAAAATATCGAATGGCAAAAAACTAGAATTAATATCAATTTTTGAGACAATGGTAACAATCCGCTTGGGGTCACTGTTGGATTTGGAGTGCGACGTTGGCTATATTCAAAGTTTCTCTAAATCCATGCGAAATATTTTATAGTATTGATTGTGTAATTTACTTACTCATTAATAAACTTATAATAATAATAATATGGATATGGAGCCCGTTGCTCCGCTAAGGGTAAGTGCTTGTTGTCTGGCAGGCGCCTATATCTTGACAGTACTTGGGTGGCCCGCTTTGTGGGTTAAATGGTTTTCACACTATGGGACCTTTTTTGACTCATACGACCGATGGCCTTCAATCTCACATACAGGTGCTCAGGGGGCCACTATGCGGCGTGTAACCAATTTTGCAAGATAATGAATGGATTCTAAAAATCTCGAAATTACATTTTTGTTCGAGATTTAGTCATTCAAGATTTTTGTACTTTCTAGATTTTGTTCCACTCGAGATTTTTGCATTCGAAATTTATAAAATTGATTTCCGATATTTCTTCCTTTCTAGATTTTAGTCGCTCTAGCTAACGTCATGATCCTATTTGAGCATTTGCTTGAATATTTAAGAATATATAAGTAAGAATCAATAAAATCTTATTCCATTTAATGAAAGGAAATCTCATAATCTTTTGCTAACAATCATTTGCCAATGGTTGTAGCATTTCCTAAAAGACTGCCATAGACTCAGCAAGATTGCATAACATCTAGGTCTGTATCATTTGTCTTCCTACAGCTATTCGGGAAAAATAATCCTAATGTGTCAAAAAAAAATTCTATTCAAAGCGAATAAGCATTTCAAAAATCTTTGATGGCGAAAAAACAAGCATTCTTTCAAGAAAATGTTGAACATATAAGTACAATAACACAATTACTCAGCACGGCTTTGGAAAGCAGTTAAGCTCATAAATGGAAAACGAAACAGCATTGCTTTAGGTTTTCATATCTCCAATCTGCTTAGCTCAGCACGAAAATCAGCCCATTTCCAATACGTTTCGTCTCCGGACGAAATTTTGGACGCAGAAACCTGAATAAGTGGAAGCTGTAATCGAAAATGCGATTGAGATTTATAAGCACTGTCCATCGACATTTCTAGCAGCACTTTGATTAGATTTTAACAGAATATTTGAAACCGCCGATGTCTTCGAAAAGCGTTAATGGGTCGTAGGCAAAAAGATAAGTTCAAGCTGTTTACTCACTTTTCTGAGATCTTTCTAACGTGGTATCGAAAAAAATTAAACTGACCAAGTCAGATCTTATGTTATGAGCTCGATCTCAAAGTATTGAGATCGATCACAAATTGAAAGCTCGATGTGAGGCAGAGCTTGTTTCGATGAGATCGATCACATAAATAGTTAAGCAGAGTATTTTCCTTACTCAGTTCATATACAACTGTCAAGATGCCTGAATTTCAGTGAAAATGTCGGTACAATTCGATTTCATAAAAATAAAAGGTGTCCAGTTGGTGAAGATTTTTGTCGGCTGTATCGATTTAGTGAAGAGGGTGTGTAATTATTAGCTGAAGAATTTTTGAGGTCAACCCTGGAAAAAATAAGAATTTTTCTGTGTTATAAGGAGACCTCGGATTTCAAATAGGAGTTGGTGAAGATATTGGTGTACATCAATCAACTATATCTGGAGTGATACAGCAAGTTGCAGCAGAATTCGCAAGCCATGACACGATCCAATGATTAGATCGTATTCCCATTTACTTCGGAAAAAATACAGGAGCGCAAGGGATATGATATTCGACCGAAATTGTAATATCCTTCAGTTCTTTAACTAACAATTTATTAAAGTGATCCAGTTCACTGTTGGAAACCAGACTCTCTTTTTCAGTCTCAGAAGCCATTTTTCCTTTTTTTATTTAACTTGCCGTTAAGAAATTCTAATCACAACTGAATTAGACAGAGTCTTTGAGATCTGACTTAAATCCATCTAGTCGAGCCGTTGAGAACGATCTCATTTTTTTGCATATGAAACTGAGTCCGAGTTCCGCTTTGCACAATCGATCTCACATGTGAGTTCAAGCTTGTCAGCTCTGAGTCTAAGATCGTGCTCATCTTTTTGCATGCGATCCAATATTCCTGTTGGAGGAAAAAGAAAACTATGACGAACCAACAAATTACAGAGGAATATCTTTTTTGAACATGCCAATTGATCGTTTTACGGGATGGGTGGAAAGCATATGCATATTTCCATATTTGCTGGGTTTTGAAAAAAAAAAAAAAAATACTTGACAGTGGATCAAATATCTGTATTTATCTACGTATATATTTTTCGTCGATTTTCGGGCAGACTTCATTCTTCGAGAGGCTGCCTTGTATAAGCTGTACAACCTTGTAATCTCGACTTAAGTAACTGAAGTTTTCAGATGCGTATCACCTCTATTGATATAAAAAAATACCTCCAAGCAAAACTATCAGAGGGTAAACGAGCGGTTTACTCAGTCTGGGAAGGTTGTATGAAGAACAAATATGTATATAGTAGAATATTATATAAAGTCCTTCCTTATGAAGCACAAGCATGGAGATATCGTCCATTTGAGGATGCCGAAAATTTCTTTCCGTTTTTCGTTAGGAGAACCTTCAAACTACTACTACCCATTTTGAGATCAGAATAGCCCTTCTTTTCATTCATACTCTCAAGCTTCACTTGGACTATGTGTTAAAATTTATGGCGATGGACGACAGTAATATACCAAAACTAGTGGTATCACATATGCTACAGACTAAAGGAGAGTTTGTTGAGGTGTGGAAAAAATTGGCATCTGAGTGCGATTTCAACATATCGCTGACATCCAATGAACAGTGCACATTGGGCAAAAATGAGCAGTTTCCCCGGCTATACTTTCCAAGAGCCACCCCTAACTGTAAAGAAATACCCGCCATCACAGTCGAAGAAGTTAGTTAGGCCCTCAAATACTCCAAAAAACGAAAAGCGGTTGGGCCAGACGAGATGCCCTCTGAGTTCTGGAAAAAGATGGGAGACATCGGGTTCAGATGGCTCAGAATTCTCATCGCCAAATTTGTGAGAGGTGATCCAATGCCGAATCAATGGAAGGAAAGTTAAATTCTCCCAAAGGGAAGGGTGATACGCGAAACTGTGATAACTACCGTTCGATCAAGCTGATGTCACACACCATGAAGATCGTTGAGCGAGTATTAGGTGGCCGACTGCGAAAAATAATACGGCTATCTGATGATCAGTGCGGGTTTGTCTCGGGTAAGTCAACTACAGATGCAATCGAAAGTATAAGGATCATAATGGAAAAACATCGTAATTCCTTAAGGGATTTGCATATTTTATTGGTTGACTTTGAAAAGGCATTCGACAGACAACCACGAGATCTGATATGGCTGACGCTAAGACATCGAGGGGTTCTAGAAACCTATGTACAGATGATCATGGACATGTACGAGGGAGCAAAGACAACAGTAAGATGCCCCACTGAAGTAACCGAAGAATTCCCAATCAAAGTCGGAGTGCACCAGGGAAGCGTCTTAAGTTCTTTGCTCTTCTTTATTACAGTCCTTGATTATCTGCTTGAAGGTAAAGTGATGGACCCCAAGGTACATCAGTTATTCTTTGCTGACGGTGGAGCCATCATAAGTGAGGATCCTACATCCCTGCAACGAGCACTTGATGTGTGGGTGTACCCTCTGGAGGGAAATGGGTATCGCATTAGTTCAAAAAAGACAGAGTACTTGTGCTGTCCGTTCTCTGATCCACTCAGGCCTATTCCAGACATTTATTTGAATAGAACAGTGCTTCCCAAGTGCGAAAAGTTCAAATATCTGGGATCTATGATCAATAGCAAAGCAACTTGTGATGACGACATCAATCATCGTTTAAGCGTAGGCTGGATGAAGTGGCGAGAAAATTCCGCTGACAGAAAAATTCTGTGACAGAAAAATGCAACCTAAGTTGAAAGGAAGGCTCTACACCATAGTTGTGCGTTCAGCGCTCACATACGGTTCACAATGTTGGACGATGTACAAAAAGTATGAGAGTAAATGAATGGCAGCTGAGATGAAGATGCTTCGCCTGACAGCAGGAGTGACAAAGCATGATCGAATAAGAAGTTCGAAGATCCATGGAAGCCTTCACGTCAAGGAAACCATCATACAAATAATAGAGCGCGACTGGCTCAGCTGGTATTGCCACGTTCAAAGAAGAGATCATTTGAACCCTGTTATAAAGGTTATATCAATGCACGTTCCAAAGACATCGCGATGTAGGCGATGTGTGACGCCTGGATCACACAAATGCGACGACATCGGCATTTTATTGGCCTATTTTCTGAGGTCAAATAGGCGAACCCCACAGGCGGATCAGTAGAAATGTGGTGAGGGTTGTGATCCCTTGTTTTCGGATCATAGCCTCGCTAATAAAAGGAAGAAGAAGTGCACATGGTTTAATCCGATACCATTGACCTTGTTGGAGAAAATAGGGCTTTTTTTTTTTTGGGTTGCGCCAAGGGATGTGGTAACCTTCTAAAGATACTAGTAGCCCGGGCCAGGATGCGCCTAATCCACACCCTGCACACTTCTACCACTCTCCCCGCGGGACTGCCGTTAGGTATTACTTCGCGGGGCTGGTTAGCATGTCATGCTATTCATCAGACATGAACCATTGCTGCTTCTTATGCTTCTGCTGCTTTACAGCAGCTCAATTTGCACATTCAAATTTCTATTACTGTGCGAGTTCACTTCTCATTGTCTGTCTTTAACATGTCACTTGCGCGTTACATTGCATATGTGGGCGTTTTTGTATAACTTTGTCTACCTTCCAGTGTTTGTAGGATCCTCATATCTCGCTGCTGCTCGTTCCTCCAGACGTAGTTGTTGCATCATGCTGGTGATGATTTCGTTCGCTCTGTTTCAGGCTTCATTCGTCGTCAGCGTGAATTTTATAAGTCCTCTCGGAGTCACTTGGCCGCCAGTTTCTCTCTGTAGTATGTTTTTGGTCGACGTATACATCCGACATTCCATTAAAGCATGTTCCGCCTTCAGGATTTTGCCTTCACAGTGCGGGCAATACGGGTCATCTACGTGTTTGTATTTGTAGAGATATTCCCGAAAGCATCCTTGCCCTGATAGGAACTGTGTCATGTAGAAGTTTACTTCTCCATGTTTCCTGCTGATCCATTCCTCTACGTTGGGGATCAGCATATGGGTCCATCTTCCTTTTGGTGTGGTGCTCCATCTCTGTTGCCATTCTTTTTGTATAGCATTGATGGTTGCTGCAGCCTTTTTTATTTCCAAATCGATTGGTATTCGACCGGAGATTACGCTAATTTTCTCCGCGGACACCGTCCGAAAGGCATAACACACTCTTAACGATGCGATTCTATGGGCCGAGTTCATCCGTCTCATGTACGTTATCCGGTACGTCGCTGGTGCCCATATGGGAGACGCGTACATAAGGATTGACTTGCTTATCGTGGCTAGCAGGTTTCTAATTGGCTGCCTGGGTCGTCCAACGTTTGGCACTAATCTTGACAGTGCCGCTACTGCCCTGGAGGCTCTTTCGTAAGTAGTAGTTAGTAAACAGCGGAAATAAACCCACGTTTTGCAGAGGAAGCGGCGCTTCGATTATAGACATCACGTACGTAAGTAGCTCCTTGATAGGAAGAACAAAGTGGGAAGTCAGTGACCTCTATACTCATAGCGACCACCAGGCGATAATATGAGAAGTATTGCCGAAAGCAAGGAGACAAACACCGCTAGCCAGGCTACCCCAGAAAAAAGGCTGGAAGTCAGACTCTTTCGACGTGGAAGCATTCACATGTATCTTCAACAGAAACGCAGTACTGACGGGTCGTGCGGCCAGTAAAGCAATGCAGGCCATAAATGAGGTTACACGGGCATGTGACGCCACAATGAGGAGAAGAAAGGCCATGGAACATCGTCCCCCAGTTTACTGGTGGAATGAAGAAATCGCGCAGCTACGTACCAAGTGTCATCGAGCGAGAAGGGCGTATACGCGATCTAGAGCAAGGGCCGTCTCCAGTGAACTGCAAGAAGATTACAGGGTGGCCCGAAAGGAACTAAAAACAGCCATACTAAAGAGCAAACGGAAGTGTTTCGCCGAGCTGTGTGATGAAGCTGACGAAAATCCTTGGGGCAAGGCCTACCAAATCGTCATGAAAAAATTGAAAAGGTGCCAGCCACAGATTTCCACCTGCCCAGAGTTCTTACACAACATCGTGGTTGGACTATTTCCTCATCAACAAGAGAACGCATTCTCGGATGATCCAATAGTACAGGCACCAACAATCCGAGAGGTAACCATAGAAGAAATAATCGAGATTTGCAATAAAATTGGAGATAAGAAAGCACCTGGACCAGATGGTATCCCAAATATAGAACTCAAGACAGCTATAAAAGTAAGCCCAGAAATGTTTATTAACATTTACAACTCGTGCCTGAAGGAAGGAGTCTTCCCGGATCAGTGGAAACGGCAAAACCTAGTACTTCATCCCAAAGGTAAGAAACCACCAAATGAACCATCATCATACCGCCCGCTCTGTATGTTAGATACGGCTGACAAAATATTGGAGCGAATCATCTGTAACAGGATAGAGGCAGCAATTCAAGAATCTGGAGGTCTTTCAGAACACCAATACGGTTTTCGAAAAGCGCGCTCAACAACAGATGCAATCAATGTGGTAGTTGAAACGGCACAAGAGGCTATATAGGGAAGAAGATGGAGAGGCGGTTCCAAAAAATACTGCTTGGTTATAACTCTTGACATAAAAAACGCCTTCAATACGGCAAATTGGAGTCACATCTTACAAGCGCTCAGAAGAATGAGAGTACCACAATACCTCATAGACGTTATTGTTGACTACTTCAGGTGCAGAATCTTGGTATACAATACAGACCGCGGCCCCAAGGAATATAAGATCACAGGCGGAGTACCACAGGGCTCAGTCCTTGGCCTTTTGCTCTGGAATATTATGTATGACGGTATATTGCGACTTGCTATACCCGAAGAAACAAAAATAGTGGGATTTGCTGATGATATCGCCATTATTGTCACTGCTAAGCTATTGGAGGAGGTGGAACAGATAAGTAATGCGACAATAAGGATAATACGAAAATGGCTCACCTCAGTTGGTCTAACACTGGCGGAGCATAAAAATGAAGCAGTCCTGATAAGTAGTAGGAAGAAGGTAGAAACTCTCACCATTATAGTCGGCGGCCATGAAATCACATCTAAACCGCATATAAAATACCTAGGTATCATGATAGATACGAGACTTTCATTTAGAGATCTCCTTAAGTATGTAGGCCGAAAAGGTGCAATAGCAAGTGCTGCACTTGCGCGTATCATGCCCAACATAGGAGGACCAAGACATAGCCGTAGGTTACTGCTGGCTAGAGTGGTTACGTCTACAATCCTATACGCCGTACCAATTTGGGCCGGGGCCATGGCAATTAAAACATACAGATCACATATCACATCTGTGTATCGAATATGTGCATTAAAAGCTAGCTGCGCATTTCGCACTACTTCTAGCGATGCAGCCTGCGTGCTAGCGAGAATGCTCCCAATAGATATCCTGGCAGTAGAATAGCAACGTCAGTACTGCGCAAGAAGAGAAATTAACGAGGCCAGCGAAAACCGGCTCTATAGAGCAGAAAGCCTAAGAGAATGGCAAGAACGCTGGAATGCTTCTGAGAAAGGCAGGTGGACCCATAGGCTCATACACCAAATCCAGCCATGGTTCGACAGGCAACATGGAGAACTTGAGTTCTACTTAACGCAGTTCCTAACGGGTCATGGATGCTTTCGTTCGTACTTACATAAGTATAAACACGACAATAGCCCTTACTGTCCGCATTGCTCTGACTGCGTAGAAAACGCAGAACATATATTTTTTGAATGCCCAAGATTCCTCGACGAAAGGAATGCACTAAGGAGTGAACTCGGCCATCCACTGACGCCAGAAAACATCGTTGGCGAACTGCCCAAAAGCCAGGAGGCATGGGACGCAGTCGCTGGGAGCACAATGCGCATAATGAAGATTCTAAGAACCCTAGAAAGAGAAAGGAAAGAATCAGACCGGCGAAATACAATAAATGCTGAGCAAGAAAATGCAAACATGCACTAGTCGAATACATCAGACTGAACCCCCCCCGCGATGAAATGCTTGACGGCAGTACGGCGGGGAATGGGGCGGTCGTGGGAGTGGGGTTTAGTGTGTAAGAGTCCCAGCGTACTGAGTTTCGTCTTTTGAAGATTACCCCTCCCAACCAGAACAGAAAAAAAAAAAAAAAACAGGGCTGGGCCTAGTACTGACCCTTGGGGGATTCCTCCCGTAATTGTGTATTCATAAATGAAGCTGCATCAGTTTCTAAACGAAAAAACATATTTCCTGGCCGAAAAAAATTAGCACACTCTTAAGATAAGAGCGGAATTAATAAGACTTCCCACATCGTCCGGAGCTTCCTACCCTACTTGTATGTGATCTCTGCAACCTAATAGAACGAAAGGATGTGTTAATGGAAGCAAAGTTTGGGATTTACTTAATCACTATAAATTCAATAAGACAATTCATCTTTTTAAATATTGCTACACAATTTCGTTGATCGCTAGTTAGACGGGTAAATGTTGTGCTTTGCATCGGATTTAATATTACTGACATCCATCCTGTTTGCTCCTCGTTTCCTTAGAACGAATAGCTTAATCTGATTTACATCATTCCGGAAAGAACACTTCTCATACGTTCGCTCTAAAGTCTCCATCATCATCCCTATCTCGTCAAAGATAAGTATGATTTTATAAACGGGATCTCTGGAGACTATCATCAGCTCCCCATACGTGAGCAGAAGTAACTCCAAATACAAAACCAACTGCCGTCTGCTGCTTCTGATCTCTGAGATAAGATACCTACTGACTTGCCGCTGATTTATTAAGATATCCGTACTCAAATGTGAGATACTTATGTTCACCGTTTTACAGCATGATACAAACACTCATATCTTCTTTATGCCAGCCTTCGTGAATTATGTAATTTATCTAAATTTCCAGCATTTAAATTTTTTTTTTCGCGCCGAAATTAGCAATTTGCCATTACTTTGCCCCATTAGACTTACGAATTCCCTTTGGTCCTTACAGCAGTTTATGAAATTTTCCCCAAAAAATATAAAAAATCCCAAGGTCAGCCTGATAAGGCGGAAAATTTTATTTATGCAAATTTACCTGCAGAGAAATGAATTTATCTCGTGTGCCGTAACTGTGATGTTCTTTAGTACGCCTATTACAATAAAGACCCTTGTGCTTAATGTAGGTACCTGCCTAATAAAACCTTGTTATGAAATATAAAGTAGACTTATTTGCCTTGAAATGAAGTTTGGGTCCCTTTTTTTTTGGGGAACAAACTTTCATCTAAGGATTCAACCTTGGAATACTTATTGAATATAACTCGATCCTATGTGATTTAGTTTCAGATTATGAACAATAAATAATAAAAATGTCTACATCGCATGGAAAGTATCAACTGTCACAACAATTCCTAGCCATACAATTTATTAGGGCCATGAAGAAAGTTGCTTGTGCAAATCACTTTCAATGCCACGGACTTGGTGAATTTAAAGGAGCTTTCGGCGCGCGTTCTCTATAAAAATTACACATTTAAGGGTTTTAAAAGTTTCAAGGTTTATACCATATATTCTGTTTGCTTTTAAAATTGCTTTTGAGCTCAGTTGACATTGATGTGGGAAGGCTTTTTATTTATTTTTTTATTTTTTGACATTTATTTGTGCTTTACATTCTTGAAATGTCTGCTTAAACGACTGAATGGGATATATTAAGTCTGCCTATTAAAATTCACTAAACATCCCCCGATTCCACCCCAATTAGTTGCGGTACGTATTTGGCAGTTGCATAGATAACATCACGGATCGGGTTTACCTTCCTTTAATCCATTTAAGGCTTCATCATGTGTCTGGGGGTTATTTCACAAATCGGTGCTTGAATAGACAGCCTTTTCTACGTAATAAGTTTTTTGGGTTTAAGTGTGTCTTTATGGGCTCAAATGTGTCCTCGTTGTATTTCCGATTGAATATTCACTTTTGTGTATAATTTTCGAACATTTATCTAATGGGTCAACCTCCCCTCTGTCAGTTAGTGAACATGGTTTGGTCTACTAAACATATTGCGCACCTTTTATTTTTTTTTGAATTGGATGTGTTGTCCTTCAGTCAAGTGGTTAGGAGAGTTCATTTGGGTTTAACCAATTCAATAGATTGCGGCCTGAGTCAATGCTATAAATTAGGGCTGTAATGGCTGCAATTTCCTACCCTAGGAAATTTGTTATGTTGAAAGGAGTCCTCCTAAGTGGATTCTTGTTGTTCTTGTTAGCGAAAATCAGTGATTCAGATTCCAATTCGAAAGAGGTGAAAGCTGTTGATAGAATGTTCATTTGGTCGTGGTTGGCTACATTTACAATAGAGACAGTGTGAAACCTAGGACTAGGTGTTCATTTGTGCATGTTGTGAAAGGAATGTGATGGATTGGAATAGCCTACTAGTTTCCTGAGATTGCAGGATATAGACACTTCTGGAGCTTTAAACTTTGATTCTTCCTTGAAGACATGATCAAATCCCTGACTCAAAGGTACGTGCATAAAAGTTGAGATCGGATGATTTAATCCTAGCAGACGCAATGTTTCTAATAAAAAAAAAAAAAAAAACGCCATGAAGCTTGACGAATGAGGAGAGATCATTAGTGAGAAAAACAAATAAATAGTAAAGTACCTATGTGATTTCCCACCGGTACACCACTGATTACTTTAAAGGTAAAGATGTTGATTTACCCAGTTTGACTAGCAGATTAACAGGAGCGCTTTTTAATATCTGATATCACAAATAGAAAAATAGGTAAAGGAAGATATAAAAAAAAAAACCTTTGACATAATGCATTCGAATCCATGTCATAACTTGCCAGTTCTATCGATTCATCAACTTTTTTCATTGCCCTTATCTTATCCGTATGATTTTAAAACAAATATTAATAATATTTACTCCACTGGTGAAAGAGTGCTAGTGCACTTTACAATAAAGGGTATGACTGTGTCGTACGAACATACGCCTATATGGTGTTTATATGCAAATTTATTGAATATTTTTGGAAGTAAGTTTTTTTCAAAATTCATTTGCACCACAAATTTTCTTATTCATTTCTCAAAACATGGAATGTGATGTCGTTCAATATATCATAATATCATAGCTTAACTATTTTAATCTTAAGCATTTAAGATTAAGGCAGACATTACGCCGTGGCGTAATTGGTTAGTGTGTCGGACCACTGCGCGTGAAGTTCTAAGATCGAATCACAGAAAACACCTAAAAGTTTTTTCACGGTTCCACCACTCGCGAACGTCTGACAAAAACCCGAGAGTATTGTTGTCTCGAAAAAGCTTCTCAAAACAAATTGCCCTTCGGATACGGCAATAAACTGTAGGTCCATTCCATTTGTGTGAAAAATATAACGCAGACAACATGAGTGGTTGCAAGAAGCTAGGCCCTGGCACTTAAAGAGTTGTTGCGCCAAATATCTATTTACATATTTTTTTTTTTAAGCATTTTATCCAAACCGGCTGACAAATAGACGACAAATAGCCAAATTCTTAAGGTCTGATGAGTAAAGTACCATTATACGAATTGTTTGCCAAAAACCCACAGTGCCGTCTAATAGCATATGTCCAAACTAGTTACAATTTTTAAAAATCGACTCTAAGTACCGTTCATTTTGGGGTTAAAATGAAAACTTCGATTTTGCCTCGATGTCACTCCACTTTCCTCAGATACGTAGTTTGGAGTAAATTAGTCTAGCTGCTTAGGCTGCAGTCCGAGGTGCAAATGGACAGACAGACAGATAAAATTGCACGCCTCACTTTTTCCAGTTTCTTTATAATCGTAATATCAATTTTAACTAAATTCTTGAGTTCGAATTATTAATCGTAAAAGAATTATTGGATATTCAGAATACAGTCTTGGCTGTGCCAGCACTTGGGCCGATCACAAAATCTCAAAAACAACTGTTTGTTTCAGGTTGAACTCCAGACTACGTGCTCATTAATTATCCATATACATATGTATGCATGTATCTACTCTCTCAGCTAAGCAACTTTTGAGGCACTAAGTTCCTCCGTGAGGAGCTCAAAAATAGTCGAGTATTAAGACTCAGTCCTTATCCAAGGTACAAGGACATTAAAGGCATCAAAATTACTGAAGAAACTCATGACACCAGCATCTTTTTGATGCATTTTAGAATTTGCACTTAAAGCGACCCCTAATAAGAGGGAGAATTTCAGTTGCACATCGCAGGGGGAAACACCCATGACAGGCTGGCTAAAAGAGAAGAAAGAAAGAAGAAAGCTATATTAGTGACTAACTATAGTGTCCAGGTTTTTTTTTTTTTTTTTGTTGGGATAGGTCGGCTGGAGCACTTAGATGCAACTGGTCCATTGTACTACCAGAGAGCAAACCCTGATTTACCCATTGTATTGGAATTTTCTTCTCGTTCTAAGAAAGCCAAGCAAGCACTTCAGTGATGAGGAGCTTACAGTACCAGCACTCACCACATCAGCACCGAGGATCTGCCACCTGATATGAGCAAAGGCCGGACACTCACAGAGATAATGTTCCGCGGTATCGTCGCTCTCTCCACAAGCATCGCAGATTGTAGTGTCACTGAATCCCAACACGTTAAGGTGCTTGGCGGAAGCAAAGTGGCCTATCAAGAGGCCAGTAAGTTGTCTACAGTATTTTCTGCTGAGAGACAGTAAGAGTGCCGCCGATTTCTTACAGACGTCCGGGAGCATACGTTTATTCAACCTGCATCCTGGAGAGTCATGTCACACACAATTGTGTTCGTGAGAGACCCAATCGTGAACGGAAGCCCTAACCGAGGACGCAGAGAGACCCAACGCGGGTTCGGGACTTGAGCAAGCCTCCTCTGAGCCTTGTCTAGCAATCTCATCGGAGATCTCGTTCCCCAAGATCCCAGTGTGACCTGGGACCCAGATAAGAGACCGAGAATTCAACCTTGCGACCGAGTTCAAAGAGTTTTTGGTTTCACGAACTATTTTAGAAGTGGTTAAAGGGTTAAGCAAGGCCTTAAGCGCAGTTTGATTGTCCCTACAGACGCAAATACTACGGCCTTTCCACCTGTTCTTCATATCATAGTTCATGGGCATTAGGATTGCATAAGTTTCCGCTTGGAAAACAGACGCATATTTGCCTAACGAGAAAAGACGTCTAATATTGTCGACTTCCACGAAGACACCAGCGCCGGACCCTTGCCTGGTTTTGGAACCGCCCGTGAAAATACGACTGCATTCCATTCCTGGCTCAGACTCTGGCCGAAGATAGTCCTGAAAGGAAAGGAAAGGAAAGTCGACTCTGGATTTGCGCATCAGCTGAAGTTCTGGTGTTATTGCGTCAGACGGCATATCCATAAGACGGGAGTCGTAAGATAAGTGTCGCGCAAGTTCATCAAAACTCTAGTATGGAGTATAACAAAAACCGCCCCGCCTAAGACGATGGATGGCTTTGATAGTGCAACCCATGATGTAAGTATCGAGGGGAGGTAAGTTCAGCAAAGCGTCTGGGGCAGAGCCAGGCGTACTCCGAAAAGCTCCCGTACAGCCGAGACAAGACGTTCTTTGGAGTTTGGCGCAAAAGGCAACATATTTACGCGAGAGCCCCTTCCACCAAACAACCGACGCATATGCGAGGAATGGTCTTATCATAGCCGTGTAGATCCAGAGAACCTTATTCGGTGATAAGCCCCAAGTCTTGCCAAAAGCACCCTTACACTGCCAGAAGACTGAGAGCGCCTTGGATGTTTTCGACTCAACGTGTTTGGACCAATGAAGTTTCTTATCTAAAATCACTCCCAGATATTTGGCTTCATTGGAAATGCGAATGGTGACGCCTTTTAGTACTGGCTGAGTCAGACCGGTCAAAATCCTCCTTCTCGTAAAAAGAACAACCTCAGTCTTAAGAGGATTCACCGAAAGCCCACTCCCAGTACACCATTCATCGATCATGTCCGCCTGCGCATTAGCACAGACCGTCGCCAGGCATGGTCCGACAGAAAGTACGGCGACATCATCTGCCTGAGCGTAGACGTAAGAACTATTTAGAGTGTTCAACAGAGAGTCGACCACCATGCACCA
Source organism: Brachypalpus laphriformis (assembly GCA_945910035.1). NCBI lineage: Eukaryota > Metazoa > Arthropoda > Insecta > Diptera > Syrphidae > Brachypalpus > Brachypalpus laphriformis. Next base: position 290,770,726 of record OX246754.1, read on the forward strand.
TAACAATGGAGACAGAACGCCACCTTGCGGACAGCCCCTGTTTACCACTGTCATAACATATTGGCCACAATCCGCATCCACTACCAAAGTTCTATTCATTAGCATTGCTTTAATCCAATAGTCTTCCTTACCAATTTTCGGTATGAAAGCTACTCTGACTGTCCGCCAAGGTGTAGGAATATATGCCAGTGCCTGAAAATTCTTTTCAGTGTTGGCGGCAACTGGTCTATACCCTCTTGCAGCATAGCTGGATATATTCCATCAGTGCCAGGTGATTTGAAACCATCAAAAGATGCCTAAGCATATTTGATGGCCTCAACTGTTAGCACGGCTGATGCAATATACCAGGTGCGCCGAGTTTTCTGACTCAGATCAAGCTCAGTCTGGGTAAATGGGCCAAGCGGCGACCTAGTGGTTATCTGATTCCCAGGAAAGTAAGTCTCCAGCAGAAGACTAAAAGTTTCCGCTTCCGTCTCAGTAAACTTGCCATCAGACTTTCTCAGTGACTCCGGTTTGGTCGACTTGCCCCTTTTGAGGACCTTAACCAACCTGCTGGTTTCACCGAGTGTCTCGATCTTTTCACAAAAATCTCTATAAGGAACAGTTTTCAACAACCGAATTAACTTCTTATAGTCCTTGTTGCTTCGATCTAAAAAGATCCCAGTCGCCCTCTAAATTTGTCTTGAGTGACCTATTTAGAAGTTTTCTGTATTCTTTCCTAAGTCGCTGCAGATTGCCTATTAGACAGTGCCCAGTGATGACACCTATTGTAGCGCCGATATGGAATCTGTTGAGAGAAATCAAATTTTCAAAGCGTTTTATGTCTAGTCTAAATTCGTTTTGTCGCTAGACATGTATGACCTGTTGCCCACCTAAGATTCGTACTGTCGATAGCATCCAGCTTAAGTTTAGCTTAAGGACCCTTTGACCGGCAGGATGGGTATAGTTGTTCATATTCTGCCAAGTTCATCGGCCTCACAATTCCCTGGAATGTCCCTATGCCACAGCACCCAACACAGGTGAATATTGAACTGCTCAGCCATCACCGCGAGAGACGATCGGCAGTCTAGAGCTACTAAGGAATTTATAGAGATCGATTTCAAGGATTTGATTGTTGCTTGGCTGTTTCAAAAGACGCGGATATCTCTAGCAGATATCACGTTTTTCTTAAGCCAAGATAAGACTTATTTAATCGCAATTATTTCCACCTGGAACATGCTACAATGGTTTGGTAGACGGAAGGAGAGCTTAGGCACAATAGTTTATGCAAAATCATGTAGCGACTATATTTTAAAAAGCCTTTGCACCTCTGCAAGTATTTTCAGAAATGCCTCATGGGAGGTGTGCTTACTTTCATGAAGAAGGGTTCAAGACCCAGTTTCCAGATGTACTTAAATTGTACCAAGAAATGAAAAAGTGAAGAGTCCCATCATATTTTATTTTATTTACTTTCCTCGTTGTGACTTCATTTTTACATCTATTAGTCCATTCGAGAGTAAGGTTCATTGAACGCGCTCATTATTTCCACGTGCCCATTCAATTAACTCAACGAAATTACCGCACCGCAGTAAAATTGCGTTAACTGTGACAATAAGTGCGTTCAGCTCTCTTCCAATTAAGCAATTCTTCGACAGGATTCGTTAACACCAAAGGACAAAAGAAAAATCTGTTACACTGTCCACCTAATTAACTAACTCAAACAATTGACTTTTTAGTTTTATGGCACTCGTGACTTCAAATAATTGGAAAACAGAAGAAAAACAAAAAAAAACTGAAAGGATACATTAAAGAGAATATTTTATTGAATGCACACCCAGTGCCAGACAATCGAACTATGTTTGACCTGCCGTATCTGGTGCATACTGGGCACGCCGTATATCCTTTCACCAAAAAATCATAAAACCCCCAGCAAGCATTCCACCAATTAGTCATGTTGTGTCGGCTGCGGCCAAGCCATGTGAATCCTACTTAGCTCCTTGTTTAATATTTTATTGCCATCATCAGATTCCACGCAACATCACGTTCGCATATTTTTTCATACCTCACTGAAATTTTTACAAATCCCGTCAAGTAACAACCAATAAAGTGCTAAATTTACGTTCCGCAGGATAATAGACCAACAACAGTGGAATTAAGCCATACACCAATGCGAAGCTGGAGTATTTCTTTACGAGTGGGTTTATTGATTTTTATACTTTATGGTGACATTCCTTTTTGGAGACCCATCAGATTATGAAATTCTGTGATTGGATTTTTTCCGAACCACATGATTTCAACTGAAAATTCCTTCAATTGGTTTTTATGTCTTCACAATCTCTCTCCTATCTGTATCTGGCGGAACGGGAACGAAACTACTTCTGGTTCCCATCGGAAATTGACAGAAAACACGTTGTTACCCTTGGCCTTGTAATGGTATTGACCGTTCATATCTCAGGGCCAATAGATTGGAAGAAGATACTTATCGCATGGTTGAGGATTGCTATCTTGGAAAAAGCCTAAAAAAAAATATGAAAAAAAAGTGGAAAATGTTTTCTCCTTCGGTTAATATTGTGCGATAAAGCGAGGATGGTTTCCTTTTGGGAAAAGAACTGCTTTGGTTACATAAGCAACGAGTATCTCAAGAAATAAAGATAAAGGAAAGCAAAACAGGTCCCGATGGTGTCCTGGAAATGAGAAACTTTGCATTGTCGCATCCTTAGGGGATGGTAATTGTAAGAGAGTTTTACACAAAAAAAAAAAAAAAAACTTTATTAAGTGGCAAAATATAACGAAGAAAGTATTTCATTACCGGTAATGGGGGTGGGCACAGGCACGTTTTTTCTCGGTTTCCCCGATCTAATAAATTCAAAGTACTTAAACTATGCCGAGCGTAAATTAGAATTGCGAGTATATTGGCGAATCTAGTTCCAGTCGATTTTTATTATCGAGTCGATTATACCACCGAGGAATGTGACCACCAGACACATTAATTATTATTTAAGTGCAAAGGTTTTGTGAGGGAGGTCAAGTACAGAGGCGTATTATGTTGTCCGGGGCCCTAAACAAATTTGGTGTTCGGGGCCTCTGAGGCTTGTTTCAGCATCTGATATATGACGTTGGGTACGTAATTTCTAAAAGGTTTCACACGTATCCAAGGATAAGAGTACGTTCACCTATGTATGTACGAGTATTTCTTGCATCGAATATATAATACGATACAGTAGTCGTGTACCATTCCCTGATTGTTGGACAAATCTGAGTCGCTTTATACCTAGCTACTATCACCTAATGCTAACTGTAAAAGTTAATTACTCACTGAGGATGATAATCTGTCCTTGGGTGGGATAGGATATCCCATTGAGTAGGTCAATGGAAAGCCTAATGTTGAGTAAGAGGGACGATGCCTTACGGGCACTTTAGAGGATTAGTTGACGACAGTGAATGTCGGCGTGTCTGCTTTTCTTCCTCGCTATGAGCGTTGACCGGATTATTATAACAACCAGGCATCCTGGTCAAGTAAATTATTGACTTTACTGCCTGTCATCGTGGAGTAAAGTCACTCGGCTAATCGAAAGAGGGGGAGGAGAAGGAATAGGGCATGAATACTAGAAGAGAAAGGCGACAGTGTTCAGGACCATTCTCTTACACCTACCTACGGATAAAGACGTATGGTCTAAAGCAGGCGATGATTCACTTAAGACCACTTATGCTACTGGAGCTGCCTGGTTTTTGTGAAAGTTTGCAACTATCTTCCAAATGAAAGCCTTTGCAAAACACGGAAAGGTAAACTAGATTAGTGTTGAGATATGGTGTCTTACAAGTATACAGTCACAGCGGCTGCACTGAAGGTACTTGAGACTTCTACGAATCACTCCAAGAGTGTCCTAGAATATAAGAATAGACATTTGCATATAAAATATGGTATGCGTTATACGGGTAACGGGTTATAGCGGAATTATAGGCAAAGAAATGTCTGAAGCGTTTTCGAAAATTGGTTCAGAAACTTGTCCTCTATGTCCGAAACCCATAATTGGAGTTAATTTGGCAACAATCATATACTGGATCGATTCTCATATGATGTCCGAATATAAATAATAAGACGAGCTCTAGTTTGGAATATTGCAGAACCAATGGTAAGTAAGTAAAGAATTACTCAGAGTTGACTTAATGCTTTGGAATCGAAAATATTAGATAAATTATTAGTGTTACGCAGTATTCTAGTATGGGGTTCATGGGGTACCAATCTAAGACGACGAGAATCGTTATTCAAGAGGATTTGTGGAATAAATATGAATCTGTCAGTATATCCGGCAAGCAGTTGATGAATATATACAAAATTACATCGGAGTCATCTCGGTGTGTTTTGAGAGTTTGGGGATTTATCAGTTTCAGGCGGTCTTCGTAAGACGGTAGTGGTATTTGTCTTCCCATCTCGTAGCACAGCACGGATCAATCGATGTTGAATAGCTTCGATCCTGATACTATGGACTTAGTGATAGGCCAACCATGCCTGGCTGGAATATTCAAAAAGTTGACTGACAAATGACGTGTATATAGGTTTGGTTACATAAAAATAAATGAAATTAAAATAATGGTAAGAGAATTCTTCTGACCAGCGTTTAATGAAGCCAAGTGCTAATTTCGATCTACTTATTATGTGGTCAATACGAGAACGAAAATTGAGCTGATTATCGCAGATAACTCAACATAAGATACCAAACCATCTTATCTTCTTTTCTTGCTCCTTTTTAGCATAATAATAAATTTACCCAATTACACAAATTTTATTGTTAATACCGTTATTTTAAGTTGAATTTAGATACTTAATTAAAAGATAAAAATCTTGTAGTTTCCTTTAAATCTACTCTCATACAAATAAAATGAAAAGAAATGAAAAAAAAAAATGAAAAACCAGAATTCCAAGTAAAACCCAGTGGGAATCTAAGAGAATTCTAAATTCGTCTGATGGATCCAAAATGGCATTAGTGTGGGAGCAGGTGTCTTTTCCAGCTCTTACTTACTTACTTAGATGGCGCTACGGTCCAGGGTGGACCTGGGCCTCAACCAACAAACCTCTCCAGCTAGCACGATTACGAGCCAGCTGCCTCCAGTTGCGCACGCCAAGTTGGTTGAGGTCCCCCTCCACTTGTTTACGCCACCTACCGTGAGGTCGTCCTCTACTGCGTCGGTCATCCGGGGTGGATTCGAAAACTTTCTTAGCGGGAGAACGTTGGGCTCCATCCGCTCTAAATGACCCAGCCATATTAGTCGCTGTATGTGAACTCTTCTGGCTAAGTCGATGTCCTTGTACAGGCCGTATAGTTCGGCATTGTACCTTCTCCTCCACTCACCGTCTATGCAGACGGGACCGAAGATCGCTCGAAGAACTTTTCTCTCGAAATAACCAAGAGCATCCTCATCCGGTTTTGGCATGGGCTTTGCCTCTGCGCCATACAGCAGGACTGGGATGATTAGTGTCTTATAAAGAGTTACCTTAGTAGTTCGAGATAGGGCTTTGCTACTCAATTGCCGTTTTAGCCCATAGAAAAAACGATTGGTAAGAGTAATTCTCCGTGTGATCTCTCCACTGATGTCATTTGCGGAGCTGACCATAGAGCCTAGGTAGACAAAATCCTTTACTACCTCAAAATTATATCTGTCTATTGTGGAGTTCTGTCCAAGACGCCGATGTTTGGTGTCCTTTTTTGTAGACAGCATATATTTTGGTTTGCTTTCATTGACCGCTAGACCCATCTTTGCTGCCTCGATCTCAATACTCGTAAATGCCCCATTGACGGCCCGCTGAATTCTTCCGATTATGTCAATGTCATCGGCATAAGCGAGTAGTTGTACAGACTTGTAAAAGATTGTACCTCCGGTGTTGGCTTGTGAGTTTCGTACAATTCTCTCAAGTACTATATTAAAGAGATCGCATGATAGTGCGTCACCTTGTCTAAGACCTTTCCTGACATCGAACGGTTCGATGATGTTCTTACCGACTTTGATGGAGCAGCGAGAGTTCTCCATCGTCATTCTGCACAAACGGATGAGCTTTGCAGGGATGCCAAGACTAGACATGCCTCTGTATAACTCGTCTCTATACACGCTATCATACGCAACTTTGAAATCGATGAAGAGGTGGTGCGTATCGATTTTGTATTCATGAGTTTTTTCCAAGATCTGCCGTAGTGTGAATATTTGGTCAATGGTGGACTTTCCCGGCATGAAACCGCACTGATAAGGACCTATCAGGTTGTTGACGATCGGTTTTAGGCGTTCACATAATACGGCAGACAGGATCTTATATGCAATGTTGAGGAGACTTATACCTCTGTAATTGGCGCAGTTCAGAGGGTCTCCTTTCTTCAGGATCGGGCAAACGATGCTGAGGTTCCATTCATCGGGCATACTTTCGTCCGACCAGATTTTACAGATGCATGCTCCTTACCAACTCATCTCCTCCTGCCTTGAAAAGTTCAGCGGCAAGGCCGTCGGCTCCAGCAGCTTTGTTGGATTTGAGTTTAGATATCGCTATCCTCACTTCATTCTGATCGGGTTGATGGGAATCTTGACTGCCATCGTCACTGTTGAATGGCTCATTCTGCCTGACAGCGGAATATTGATCATCATCGCCGTTTAACAGTCTGCAGAAGTGTTCCTTCCATATCCTCAGCAGCGACTGCGATTCCACTACTATGTTGCCATTTTCGTCCCTGCAGGCTTTGAAACCCTGGCATGTTCTTTTTACCTTTTGGTAAAATTTTCGAACATTATTCCTGCAATAAAGTCTCTCAATCTCCTCGATCGAGCGCTTCTCATTCTCTTTTTTTTTCTTTCTGAGAAGTCGATGTTCCTTTTTTCTCCTGCGCACGTAGAGCTCGTAAGCAGCTCTAGTCCTTCTATGCAGCGCCGCTTTGTACGCCTCTTGTTTTGCTGCATGTGCTTGCCGGCATTCCTCATCAAACCAGGGGTTTCGTTGTGGTGGGCGAGAGAAACCCAGTACATCAGAGGCGGCATCTCTGATGGCTTGTTGGCAACGCTGCCACTGGTCTTCCGCATTTGCTGCTGGCGGCATAGGACTTAGATTAAGATTAGAAGAAACACGATCGGCAAAGATTCTGGCGTTCTCTTACGATTGTAGCTTTTCGACGTCAAATTTCCTCACAGTATTTCGTTGATTTCGCTCCGTTGTGGATATCCGCATCCGTACCTTGGCTACAACTAGGTAGTGATCCGAGTCCACGTTGGCTCCTGGGAAAGTCCGGACACCCAGAATACTGGAAGAGTGCCTCGCGTCGATCGCAATGTGATCGATTAGGTTGACAGTTTTTCGATTAAAGGAGAGCCATGTTCCTTTGTGAATGTCGAGACGTGGGAACCGCGTACTAGCTACGACAAAGTTTCGCCCCGCTGCAAAGTCGATTAGCCTGAGTCCGTTGTCGGATGTGATGTCGAGCAGGCTGTGCTTTCCGACCACGCTACTAAAGACGTCCTCTCTTCCTAGCTTTGCGTTAAAATCACCTCGGATAATTTTAACGTCGTGGCTAGGGCATTGCTCATACGTCTTGTCCAAGAGCTGGTAGAAGTCATCCTTGTAGCGCCGTCCTTCTCCTCATGAGGCGTGAACGCATATTGGCAAATTTAGCCTTGATACGGATAGTCATAAGGCGCTCGTTCACATGCCGGAAACTCAAGACTTCTTGCCTAAGTCTGCCTCCAATAACAAATCCACACCCGAACAGACGCTGTCTTTTTTGTCTGTAGCAATCGCCGTAGTACATGACGCAGTTTTTCATACTCCTTTTACCCGGCCCATCCCATCGCACTTCTTGGATGGCGGTAATGTCTGCTTCGAGACACTCTAGGGCCTCCGCAAGTTGTTCGGCTGCAAATGGTTTGTAGAGGAACCTAACATTTCATGTGGAGACACGAAGATCGTTGTCCTTTTTACGTTTGCTTGGGTCGTCAACAGTAAATTCATCCGTATCCGAGGCTGTTGGTTGCTTCATAACCGAAGGTTTTTTACATGGTAGGGAAGTAAACCCCCCCCCAACCTGGAGGACCAGATCCTTTTTTAGCAACCCCTAGGACGAGGGGCCGGATACAGTAACCGATGTCAGTAACCCACTTCGGGGATATGAGCGCTGTCGTTGGCCCATTAAGGGTTCATCCGCCACCATCTCTTTTCCAATACCCTGACGTAGTATTGAAAATCCTTACAGACCTCAGCTTCAAATATGTCGAAGTAGTTCCGGTAAGGTTTCCGCTGGCCTGTAGACGTCACCGTTGATTCCATCGGGAGAATTCATCCGCCGCACGTCCTCCTTCTGAGGACCTCTTGTTAGACTTCTAAGACGCATATTTCAGCCGATCAGGTCAACAAGAGATGCCTCGTCCAGTTAAACATATGCGCGCTGAAATTCACCCAGATGTGCTTACGCAGGTCCGAGTGTTCAGCTACACATATATCGTCAGACTCAGCATACGCTCATCGTTAGTTCACTATCAGAAAGCTATCCAGCGGGCACCACGGGGAGGTGATGATGCGATTTTGCCCACCTCTTTTCCAGCTCACCTGATATTAAAATTACTAGTAGATTCCGGATTACTATAGCATATTTCAAGTGGAAAATGCAGCAATTCGAGATGCATTAGCCTGGAATACAAGAGTTGATCTTGCAATAGTAATATACATAGACATCCAAGTAGCAATCAAAGTCTTGGAATCCCTAACGATAAGATCGAAGTTGGCTAAGCATTGCCTCAGGTCTCTAAACGAGATCGTAGATAGATGTGAACTGTCCCTATGCTGGGTACCAGTTTATAGATCGCCAGTCGAAACTTCCAACTGGATAGGTAGGAAAAACATCAGCTTTACAATGGGGGTGGTCACGGGGTGTTGCTTGATAGGTAGACATGCCAGAAGACTGGGTCTTCCCTTCAACGATTTCTGTAAAAGCTATAGAGACGGGAAAGAGAAAAAGCCGGTTATCCATTTTCTGTGCAACTGTCCTGCATTATCCATGCTGAGACGGAAATTCTAAATCTTAGGAGAGCACTTCTATAATGTCCTAGACGACCGATATCTACAATATTAGCAGCCTGATCCACTCAGGCCTATTCCAGACATTTATTTGAATGGAACAGTGCTTCCCAAATGCGAAAAGATCACATATATGGGATCTATGACCAATAGCAAAGCAACCTGTGATGACGACATCAATCATCGCGTAAGCGTAGGGTGGATGAAGTGGCGAGAAAATTCCGCTGTCTTCGGTGACAGAAAAATGCCACCTAAGTTGGAGGGAAGGCTCTACACCACAGTTGTGCGTCGAGCGCTCACATACGGTTCACAATGTTGGACGATGTACAAAACGTATGAGAGTAAATCAACGGCAGCTGAGATGAAGATGCTTCGCATGACAGCAGGAGTGACAAAGCTTGATCGAATAAGAAGTTCGAAGATCCGCGGAAGCTTTCACATCAAGGAAACCATCGTACAAAAAATAGAGCGCGACCGGCTCAGCTGGTATTGCCACGTTCAAAGAAGAGATCATTTGAACCCTGTTAAAAAGGTAATATCAATGCACGTTCCAAAGACATTCCGATGTAGGAAAGGCAGGCCTATAAACGCTTGGATCAGACAAATGCGACGACATCGGTATTTCATTGGCCTCAGTAACCGAGTGATCCAAAATCGGCATGCCTGCCGATATTTTCTGAGGTCAAAAAGGGGAACCCCACGGGCGGATCAGTAGAAATGCGGTGAAGTGGGAGGGTTAAGATCCCTGTTTTCGGATCATAACCTCGCAGATAAAAAGAAGAAGAAGATTAGTAGTTTGTTGACAAATTGGGTTACCTTATAGAAGATTGTACCACACACGTAAAGCCAAATTGACAAAGACGAAAAGTAGTAGTAGTATTCAATCCAATAAGGATTATATTATTTTTGTGGCTATGAGTACCGGAATACTTATAAATGATATCACAATGGACCTACTTATTAGTCTAAGTGAGTCTTAATTTTAGCTTGGGGTAGCCATTCTACCTATCATTAGGTATTATTTTTGAACACGTTCATTGTTAATAGAGTAGCTTCTCCGTAGTTGATTGGGCCACTTACGAGAGTAGGTTATTGCTTAACATTTATTCACATTGAGCTCTAAAAAGTTGTTTGGCACCAGGTGTGAGACTTATTTATGTCGGAAGGAGAAGAAATTAGCATCAGGCTTAGTGAATACGAGCTCGACGTCATTGATGGTTAATATATATATTAGCACTGTCAAAAGGCTTCTTGTAGTACTCCGGACTTTACGTTAAGAGAGTTGGATGCCATAGATCAAAGGAAGATATAATATTGACAATTCTGGTGGAATGACCTTATCCATGAGGTGAATATCAACGGGAACCCAAACGCCTGAAGTTTGATAAGATTGAATTTATGGGATTATAAAAGTGTATCAGTGGGTCTTGTTATACCAGGGAGTTGAAAAGGAAATATTTTGTCGAAGTGTATAAGGAAGATACAGTCAAACACACGGGAGTAGAAGGTTGTAACGGCTTTGCCTGTACTAATATTCATATCTAATACAAAGTCGAATGCTCTTTGCTGCTGCATGTGTAGACGATGATAATCCTACTCGAATGATTTCGAGGACAATGACGAATATACATATGTATGGCGGATGATAACGCTCCAGTCAGAAATATAGTCGGCTCGATATATACGTATCTGGTATCCCATATGCTACACAAATGCCAGATATACTACAATGCCAAATGTTGTACTTACTCCTCCGGAATGTTTAAGAGAGGGGAGGTGGTTTTATTCCTAAGATGCATTTGTTTTAAGTCCCTATTGCCATTCTTTATTAATTTGTAAATCTGAGTGGCGCAAAGAAAAAGAACTTTGACACAAAGCTGGCGAACGAAGGTAACTTTGGTGGTGCAGTCGAAAACATAGCCTATACGAGTAGCCATCCGCCAACGGATTTAGGCTAATTGACTTTGCAACGAGCCAAACTGTTGTGGAAGAAAGTACGCGATTCCTTCGTCTCAGAATGCAGAAGGGAACGTAATGTTATCGTGATCACGTTACCATCAACGAAGCCGATCACATTGCTGTCGACGACGCGCTCATTGAGAATATTGAATGTCCGAACATTTTGAGGGGCCAATATAGATTCGGAGCACTACAACTGTGAGAAAGTTTGATATCAAAAGTTGCAATCGCAAGAAATCGCCATAGTCTTTGCCGATCGAGTGTCCGTCAATCTCCAAAGATGTCCTATGCCGCAAGCAGCAAGTTCAGATAAAACAGTTGCAACTTTGCCAACAAACCATCGGAGATGCCACTTCTGATGTGCTGCGTTTCTCCCGAACACCATAAAGAAACCTTTGGTTTGATGAAGAATACCGGTGAGCTCATGCAACTAAACAAGCAACATATTAAGCGGTATTGTGAAGAAGAAATAGAGCACGAGCAGAGGAAAAGGAAAGAGCATTGACTTTTTGAAAGGAAAAAAAGGAGGTAGAGAGACTCAAATGCAGGAATGATACTCTAAAATTTTACCAAAAAGAAAAACAGAATATACCAATGCAGGAACGAAAATGGACACCTGGTAATGGCATCCGCTAGACGATCATGGAGAAAATTCCTGTCTACCTGACTTAGACGAAGTAAGACTATTCACATCCAAACTTAAGTCTAATAAGTTGTCAAACGCTATAAATCAAGTAAAGATGAATCCATAAGGAGCAAACACCAATTCATCTGTAAAATATGGTAGGGTCTAACGAAAGTATATCCGATAAGTGGAACCTCATATTCACTTTATTGTGAACTTCTACAATCATTTATCAGCAACTTCATTGGTTCAAATCAATGCGGTTTTAGATCAGAAAAGTCCACCATCGACCCAATACTCACACTACGACAGATCTACGACATGAACACAAAATCGATACCCTCCACCTTTTTATCGATTTCAAAGTCGCCTTTGCAAGTATCTATGGGGAAGAGCTCTATGGAGTCATGTATGTGTAGTTTTTAGACGTTGGAGATATATCTTACCGATATATTTGATGTCAAAAAGGACCTTTTCAACATCGTACTTGAAAGTATTGTGTGCAACTTGCAAGCCAACATAAGAGGCACAATCTTTAAAGTAGACGAAGGCCTCACGAACAAGTGAAAAGGATATCATCCAACTTGGTCTGAGAAACTGGAGGCAACTAGCTAAAGAGCAAGCGAACTAGATTGGAGAAGTTTGTTGGTTAAGGTTCAAGTCTTTTTTCTTAAATAAACTAAAGTAGAACTTACCGCCGCATTTTGTTAAATCCCAAGTATGTATAATACGAGTACCTACATATCGTCGTTGTGGGTATTATGCTCGTGCATATGAGTACCTTATGCCAAAGCAAAGTTTTTTATTTCGTTTTCGACTGTAATTATTCCTAAATCTCTCACATCTGTATTCCTATTATATCAAGGATCACTCACGATTACTCTTAGTTGCTAGTATAACCGTATCCTCCACGAACGTGGCTACAAGAATGCCTTCTTATTGGGGTACATACTCGTTCATACGAGTAAGTCTAAAGTGAAAAGTGAGAACAAGACTGGACCAAGAACACTTTCTTGCAGAACTCTCCGTGACCAATTTTCTTGAATACTGAGTATTTGGTTTCCTACTTAAAGCGGAAAAGTCTATGCTCAAGGAAGGATTGTTGAATGTTATATAACTGTTCCAGATGCAAGAACTAGTCTTAGGTTGTCGAATGCTCAAGAAACGGCCAGAAAAGCAACACAAAATATATATTTTTTCCTTCTAGGACTTTCGTAAGATATTCTGATAAGCCTGGTCGATTGTGGAATGCTTAATTCTGAAGCCAATTTGATGGAATTTAGCCGGTAGTAGGAACTTTAACAGGACTTTTTCAAATACCTTTGATATCATCGGCAGGAGCAATATCAGCCTGTAGGATCTTTCGTCTGTTAGAGATTTCCCCGGTTTAAAAAATAAATAAGTATTTGGCGCAACAGCTCTTCAAGTGCCATGGCCTAGCTTCTCGCAACCACTTGTGTTGTGTGCATTATATTTCTTCACACAAATGGAAGGGACCTACAGTTTTGTGCCGTATCCGAAGGGCGATTTGAGAAGCTTTTTCGTAACAACAATACTCTCGGACGCTCGCGGAAGGTGGTACCGTGGGAACATTTAAGTGTTTTCTGGCATTCGAACATGGAACGTCACGCGCTGTGATCCGACACACTAACCACTTGCGCCACGGCGCCTACCGGTTCCCGGCTTACTTCTTAACTTAACCGGGACTGTCTTGGAACGTGTAATATTTTTAACGCCGCATTTATGCTATGAAGCGGTTTGATCAAAGTTTTCTTTGGCAATTCCTTGCGGATTTGTCCTATAATTGGGCCTTGTTTTTCCTTTTAAATTTTTGTTTTTACCTGACAAAGTTAGGCGATACAAATACAAATACAAATATTTGGCGCAACAGCTCTTTAAAGTGCCAGGGCCTAGCTTCTCGCAACCACTCATGTTGTGTGCGTTATATTTTTCACACGAATGGAAGGGACCTACAGTTTAATGCCGAATCCGAACGGCGATTTGAGAAGCTTTTTCGTGACGACAATACTCTCGGATGTTTGTCAGACGCTCGCGAGAGGTGGGACCGTGAAAAGACTTTTTGGTGTTTTCTGGGATTCGAACTTGGAACCTCATGCGTAGTGATCCGACACACTAACCACTTACGCCACGGCGCCCATGTTAGGCGATACACTTTTTATTTTAAAGTCAGGTGTCGCAATCGTGCTTCAAGATCCTTTATCAATGCCTGTCCGTCAAAAGGCTTAAGCAGTTCCTCTATTTATTTGGCAAATAGATCCGCCTGCTTCTTGTCTCATTTTATCCTTTCTACTTACTTACTTGCTTATGTGGCACTACAGTTCGGGGTGAACCTGGGCTTCGACCAACAAGGCTCTCCATTTAGCTCGGTCTTTAGCTTATTGCCTCCCTTTTTCTCCTTTCGCCATTATTTTTCTCATTGGCGGTGATTGCATTTGCAGGTTTCTGATACCTTTCTCAATTTTCCAGAGAGAGTAGTTTGAACTTGAGATATATGTATAATAGAAATCCCAGATTGCGTTTTTGAATTTATTGCATCCATGGTTTAAATAAGCTTTATACTGGGAAGCACGGTATCGTTGCCAACTTTTGAGTGCTCTCCATCTCTTGTATCAAAAAATACAAATATTTGGTGCAACAGCTCTTTAAAGTGCCAGGGCCTAGCTTCTCGCAACCACTCATGTTGTGTGCGTTATATTTTTCACACGAATGGAAGGGACCTACAGTTTAACTATACTCTCGGATGTTTGTCAGACGCTCGCGAGAGGTGGGACCGTGAAAAAACTTTTTGGTGTTTTCTGGGATTCGAACTCTCTTGTATCACTTCCATTATTTCCGGCGGATAATTCGTTATTTACAACTTCTTTCCTCCTCTAGAGTGTTATTCCACGCGGCGCGGCGTGGCGCTTTGTAAGACTGCAATAAAACCTATCGACTTCTACTTCGTTTGGTGTCTTAAGCGACACATTCAGAACAACATTTAAATCCCAATCTTTTCTAAAACTGTCACAGTTTATTCTGTTGCAAAACAATCTAGGCGTTCCTTCTTTTCTCATTAGACTTGTGGTTAATATGACTGGCGAGTAATCTGAGGAAAGGTAAAGACTTTCCTCACCGTTCGTAAAGTTTTTCACCACTCCATTCGCGATAAAGAAGTCTACACGTATGTAAGTAGATTTTCAAAAGCTGTGTACGATACGTTAAGCGTGGGGCCCTGAGATATTACCTATTTAGCTCATGACATTATAATACGTCGCTGCTCAGATGGTTTATTAGTCTGTACAAGTTATAACTTTTATTGCATACGAAACCGTGAGCGTGACATTAACATGTCATATCATTTTCCTAGATTATACAACGTGTTCCATCACAAAACGAGGAAATAAATTGTTGTCACATTAAGAGATGTAGAGAGATAATATATTCAATTCAAGGCTTTTTGAAATTCATGAGTTCATGGAACTGTAAAGCCACACATTTCCACATTTTTCTGTATCTCTTATCCGGCAAGGATTCGTTTTGGGTGTACTCCTCCTCCTGATGGGAGTAAATTTTTTCAATGTTTTGTAGAAATAAAATAAAAAACGAAACACAAAACCATTGAATATCGAGGACATCCAGGGTCAACGGACTATAATTTTCCGCACTCTTGACCAACTTTTACAATAGTTTCGGGTTTTTTTTTTCGAAGACTTTAGGACGGACGGGAATTTTCATTTTATTCTCTGCCATTACCATCGGACCTATGAAGTGAGCGTTTACGTAAATTTGCAAATGATTAGGTAGGGGAGAGAGAAAAAAAAGTTTCGATACCCTTTTCAGTGATTTTAAAGCACCCAGCACATTCGAAGTTCATGAGATAAGGGGAGAATAATTGTTTGGGATTCCTGAGGGTCGCAGATTAATCAGGATACAGATTAACCTTGCAGTTGAAGCATGTTAAACTGCCATTTCACATCCAGATGTAGCGTAGTAAGTTATATCTTATTACAATAAGATACATGGAGCAATGAAAACTTTGGCGACCTTGATAGAGGAATGATTATATGGTGTATTCGACATAGAATGCTGAAGATTGCCAGTAATGAGATGGAATTAGGAGACTAAAGTCTTGGGTTAGCATTATGCAAATTGTCCATGAAGACATGGAATTATATTCCGAAGAACGGGAATGAATTGCGAATCTTATTCATGGGGAAACAAAGGGACTTATTTAGGTACGAGTATTTTTATAACGAAAGTACAGGCATTGTAATTTGTTTGGTAATTATGGTTCACAATGATTATCTTGATGAAACAAAACGACATGGAAATGTGATTGCGAATTTTTTGTATATCAGGGGGTTAGGGCACACACTGTAATTAAAAAAATGACTCCGCGTCATTCTCACACGCTTTCACTTCACGGATTTGAATAAATTTCGGTTTTCAGTTGAATACGACGCGTAGATGTGTTCGTAAGAAAATTGAAATAGCAGGGGCCAGTGGACTATTTATATTTGCAATGGCTTGAAGCCAAGGATAAAAGCGCATTTTCGCCACACAGATAGAACTTACGGAATAACTGCCAAAACGAACTGTCACTCTGCACGCTCTTTTCGACATATATGTTCAGCATAGTCAGGCAAGTCAACAAGAATAGACCTACGTTTGTACAGCGCTGCCAAATTATTCAAATTAACCTCAAATTCGCGAAATTTATAGACGACTTTGTGATTTTCATGGCACACCGTCGAACTGTGGATCAATTTCGCACCACATCCTCTCTAACTGATGCAATAACACCAACACGTCAAAGAAATGTGCGTAGTGAAGAGAATATCGTCTCTACAAACGAAGTGTACAAGTAGATCCAACTTAACCGATAAGTCGTCCGCCCTCGGTCAGTAGCAATTGGAGCTTACCCGTCGAATACGCCGAGAATTTTACGCAAAGGCCTTGACCTACACCTGCATAAGATCCAGCTGATGCAAGAAATAAAGTCATGACACCATAATTTGCGTTCTTCTTTCGCTGATTGGTCTCCAGCGGCTTCGCTTCACGGATTTGTTAGTAAGTAAAATTATCATGGAATACCAAAGCGGAAGAGACCCTACAGACCCCCTTACACCCAAAAAAATTCACCGTTTGGTGAGGTTTCCATCACCGGACCTTATTTTTTCAAAAATAAAGCCGAAACTCGCCTTACGGTGAATGGAGATCGTAACTGAACAATGATCAATAAATATTTCTTTGAAACCAAGAATGACATTGATCTAGATGCGGTGTGGTTTCAACAGGGTGGCGAGAACAATACCATCAACTCATTGAAATCTGAAGCATAAACAACTGAGCTTCAAGAACTACTACACCAAAAATCGTTCTCTCTCTCTCTGTATCCTTTCCAACGCCCGCACAGTGTGTAATCATGTTAAAGGAATTTATAACCCTTTGAGTGCGCGCAAATTATAAAAAAAAAAAAGAAATAAAGTTTGTTCGCGTACCCTCCCAAAACAGCGAATTTTTACGAAAAGTTACGAATTTTTACGAAACCCTGTTCGAGTACGAAGAATTTTTCGTAATTTTTGACAGAAGAGAGTGCTCTCGAGAGAGTAAAAAATTTCCCCATGCTGCGAATTTTAGTGCAAGCAATTTCAGTGGGCTAGTTTATGAATGGATGGCAAACGACTAACAAAGGCCTCGTAGGGGCAGCATCTCCCGATAGGTGCTGGTCCGCTAAGTAACGAGTAGGAGCCACTGCAGCCGAAAACCTAGCAGCTCTGTTAGTAAGCCCTACTCCCACCTCCTCGTGGTGCCATCTGGGAATTTCTTCGGAAATTGCTAACGGGAGAGGACGAATGGCGAGCTTCCTGCGCCAAAAAACAGGATAAGTGTCGGTTGGTCTGTGGCCCAGCGAGCCGCAACCGTAAAACAAACTATTGCTCCGAAACGGAAACATACGCCTCGGATACGGACTGATCATTTGTTGACGACCTTTGGCTATCGGACACGGACAACGATCGGATTCTGGAACGTTAAGACCCTCCTGGACTCACTCAAGGAAGGGCCTTATAACGCCAGATTCCTCCAATTGGAGCGCGAATTCGCACGGTATAAAATCGACATCTTAGGGCTGAGCGAGATAAGATGGTACGATGCTGGGGAATACATCTCCCCAACAAAAAGCACTGTCATGCTCTACTCTGGTAAACCAGCTGGAAGTGCACGGAGTTCTGGCGTAGGACTCATGCTAACTCCAGCAGCACGTAGTAGCCTCATATCCTGGAAACCCCATAGTGACCGGATATTGACGGCTAGGTTCCAGAGTAGAGTTAGAAAAATTACCATCATACAGTGTTATGCTCCGACTCTAGACGCGACTGAGGATGAAAAGGATAATTTTTATAGCCACTTAGGTGCCGCCTACAACCAAACGCCTAATGGGGACATCGTAATGGTAATGGGAGATCTCAATGCCAAGGTGGGTAGCGACAACACCATGCTTAAGCACGTGATGGGAGTTCACGGCGTGGGAGACCGTAATGACAATGGTGAGTGGTTTGTGGACTTCTGCAATACCAACCGCCTAGTCATCGGAGGTACGCTGTTTAAGCATAACACCTGCCATAAGATCAGTTGGGTCTCTACTGATAGGCAACGAACATCCAACCAGATCGACCACATTGCGATCAGTCGCCGCTTTAGAAATTGTCTCCTGGACGTCCGAAACAGACGTGGAGCTGACGTCGGACAAGAACGAGATCACCATCTTATGGTAGCTCATTTACGCCTTCGTACTGCATCCGTCAACAGCAACCGCTCAAACCTGCTTAACATCACCAGGTTTAATATCGACAGGCTCAAGGTTCCCCAAGTGCGCCAACAGTTCAGGGACCATCTTGCCTTAGAAGCAGAAGCAATCAGCAGCATAGAGAACATGGATGACCACTGGAGTGCTGTGAAAAATGCTTTTGCGACTGGGGCACGCACTTATGTCGGTAAAAAGCAGAAACACCACCGCACATGGCTTTCTACAGACACCTGGAGACGGATCGATGAGCGTACAGCAATCAAGGCTCGGATTGCAGCGGCCCCAGCAGTAGAGAGAACCGAGCTTGAAGCCCAATACCGTGCGAAGAAGAAAGAAGTGCAGCGTAGTGTGAGACGTGACAAGCGTCAACATGTCAACTCACTGGCCTCAAGGGCTGAAGAAGCAGCGAGTAGGTGCGACAGTAGGACTGTTTACAACATCACTAAGGAGCTCATTGGTGGTCGAAACTCCAAACAACATCCAGTGAAGAGTCTAGACGGTGACCTTCTGATTTCGGATGAGGATCAGCTCACTAGATGGAGAGAATATTTTGCTACAGTGCTAATTCACTTAGACGACGGCGGTATGATCTTGAATTCGAATGAGCAGTTCGAAGCAACAAATTCCCGAATTCGCACCGTACCTCCCAGTAAAGCTGAAATAATAACAGCAATCAAGTCCCTCAAGAAAAACAAAGCGGTGGGTATTGATGGCATCCCTGCCGAGCTATTTCAAGCGGCGCCAAATACATCGGCAGATTTGCTGCATCCCCTAATACGGAGAGCTTGGGATAGTGAACAATTTCCACAGGAGTGGAAAAGGGGGATGATCATTAAGCTTCCAAAGAAGGGTAACTTGATGGAGTGCGGTAACTGGAGAGGTATATGTGTTCTTCCAGCTGTAGCCAAAATAATAGCTAGAATAATTCTAGAACGAATTAAAGATCATTTAGATTCAACTCTCGATGTCGAACAGGCAGGCTTTCGCGCTGGATCCTCCTGCATCGACCACATAAACACCTTACGGATCATAATCGAACAATGCGTTGAGTATAGGTCTCCGCTACATTTACTGTTTATCGACTTCGAGAAGGCTTTCGACAGCTTGAATCGAGATGCTATCTGGCTGGCCTTGCGCAGGAGAGGCATTCCAGAAAAGCTTATAGCTATTATCAAGGCTACATATGAGGGCGGCAAGTGTCACGTCGTGCACAATGGTAAGGTGTCGGAGGACTTTGAAGTCCAAAGTGGAGTACGTCAAGGGTGCATACTGTCCCCACTATTGTTCTTGGTGGTTATCAGCGATGTACTCCGTGCAGCATTGACGGAAGCTAATTCTGGAATTCGTTGGACTATGACATCTTACCTTAAACACCTAGATTACGCTGACGATGTTTGTCTACTTTCACATCGGATAATGGATCTTCATTTGATGGCCCAAAATCTAGAAGCTGAGGCAAACAAAGTGGGACTAAAAATAAACACAGCCAAAACAAAAGCCCTGAGTACTTCCAATACCCGCGCTCAACTTAACATTGCCGGAAAGCAAGTCGAGAAAGTTAATAACTTTCTATATTTAGGAAGTGTCGTCTCGGCTAATCGCGGTGGCACCGAACTGGATGTGTGCAACAGAATCGGGAAGGCTAAAGCTGCGTTCGGAATGCTGTCCAAAATCTGGAGAAGCAATGTTATTAGCTTAAGAACCAAGCTACGACTGTTCCGCTCCAACGTAGAATCAGTGCTGCTTTATGGGTGCAGTACCTGGAAGGTGGACACCATTAACACACGCAAGCTGCAAGTCTTCGTAAACAAATGCTTAAAAATCATCTTGAGGATTTTTTGGCCGAACCGCATCTCCAACGAACAACTTTATCTGAGAACGGGCCAAGAACCTATAAGCATTACTATACGAAGAAGAAAGTGGCAATGGATTGGACACACCCTACGGCGCGAAGACAACTCCATTGCGAAATACGCTATGCAGTGGAATCCGCTCACCCAGGCAGGCAGAATAGCGGGACGCCCTAGGCAAACGTGGCGCAGAACAGTTGAGGAGGAATCGAGCTCTTTAGGAATGAGTTGGAGGCAGCTCAAACGCGTTGCAGAACTCCGAACACGATGGCGCGCAGGCGTGGTTGACGCCCTATGCCCCCCGAGGGGTTAAAGGACATAAGTAAGTAAGTAAGTAAGTAGTTTATGAAAACTGTCAAATCTGTCAAATCGCTGTATATGTGACTTTTGTTGGATTGTTTCTTCTCTTTCTTTCTTTCGCGTACAATTGTGTTTGAGGTTTGACGTTTAAAAAGTGTGCAACTTTTGTGGTTGAACACGTTCGTTTACTTTTTCGCAATTTTACCTCTCTCTGAGAGAATTTTACCCCCACTCGTGGAAATTTGACAAACTGCGAATTTTGGTGCAGAAAGTACGCGAACAGACCTATAATTTGGCGATTGACGCCTATGCTGTCAAATTGATCTGGTGGCCAACCGACGTACAATTCATGGCGTCCTTGGCAATCCCATGGCAATCCTTCTATGCAAAGGACAAGTGTAATGCTAGGACATACACATACACTCTGCCTTCGGTGGAATTTGAGGATCATTGCAAGGAGCTGAATATGGAGACCTATCGTATACCCACCGATATACTGGAGAAGGTCAACTCGACTTTGAAACTCTACGAGGGCACAAAGAACTATCACAACTTCAGAAGCAAGAAGTGAGTTAACTAGGAATTAGCAGCAATTTCTGGTAAACTTAACTCCCTCTCCATTGCAGAAACTTCTTGGAACCCTCGGCGAAGCACTTCATAATGTCCTTCACAAGCGGTGAACCATTCCTCAGCCCGCAGGGCATTGCATTTCTCACGCTCAAGGTGGAATGCCAGAGTTTCATGATCCATCAGATTGGTACTCGATCAGGCGCACTTTGATCGTTACAACGATCGTTATGGTGAGGACGGTATCCATAAACAACTCACTTGGGAAGAATTGGAACCGGAGATTAAGGAAGTCGTCGAGAAGTACATTCTATTCCAACATCTATGCGACGGAACAGAAGGACAAGTCAATGTTGGAGTGGTTAGACACTCTCAAGAAGCATTCGTACGAGGCAAGGGGAAACAAGGATGTGAACTCAAACGTCACCGGTTATTATTAAGCAGAAAGCTCAATAAAAGTAGATTTATCTAAGAATACAGATTCACATGCATTTCTTTTTTCACACAAACTGAACCAAAGAGGAGGAGACTATCCAAACTGTTGGTAACAATAAAAGTCAGACTTTCTAAGAATGCAAGTCAACTTTTTAATGTTTTTTTTTTTTTGTATAAAAGATGATTCAGTGTCGTCCCTTCTTCTTTTTGTTGTGTCCGACTTTACGGTGCTGCTGATGGGGTCCAGGTGTAACCTCTTGGTACACCGGAGTAACCGGAGAGCTCTTACTCAGATCTTCGACATGTCACTGAAAGGAGAAATAAGTTAACGAATCTGAACGTTGGGTTTATGAAAAAACCAACTGACTACTGATCTGCAGCTCCAGTGGACATTCCCTGTGAACCCTTGATGATATCCTTCGCCCTGCGATCCATCATCTTTTTGAAACCAGTTGGGCAGCCAGCGTTCTGGATCTTGTGGCACTTCAGCGTTGTAATTCTTCGGCAACTTATCCTTTCTCTTGCGATTGGTTTTCTTTTTCTTCTGCACATCTCCTGGCGTGCTTGGTTCGATCTTGGCATCGGCAGACATCTTGGCCGCCTTGGTACTCATGACCCAGTTTGCTGCCTCCAAGTCCTCTATTTCGGAAGTTGTAGTCAGTTTTTCAAGTGCCGGTAGTTTCTTGCTGACATCGAGGGCTTTCTTCGGATTGATTTGAGCATAAGCGATGACCAGCTGAGCGAGAACTTTCATGTCATTCGGTTTCAACTTAAGGAGCTCCTCGAGAGAACTTGTAGCAGTGTCTGTGGCACCGCCTCGCAAATGGAATTGAGCGGTTTGGCGCCACATGTCTGATAAATCGGCGCGCTCACCTGAAATTAACGAGCGTAAGCGGTCGGGGAAGTCAGCAATAGATCCAAATTATGTTGTTCTTCTGCCCACTGCGGATTTGAGTCGAGCCGAGGCGGCTTGTTTATTGTCGGTGCCCAGATGGCCACTAAGGCCGATACAACACCTGGCTTGTACTTGGACTCTCCAAGGGACAGGAGAACTTCAATAGCTTCTTTACGGTTGCCCTACAAAGTCTCAAAATTAGGCCACCAAAAGTGGTTTGTCACTTAAACGTCATAATTTTGACAAGCAGGCGAAAAGATCTATAGACCTTTTCGCGGTTTGACGTCTATGCTGTCAAAGTGTTTTGGTGGCCATCGACGTACAATCCATGGCGTGCATTCCTTCCATGCAAAGGACAATTGTAATGCTAGGACATACACAAACTTTGCCTTCGGTGGAATTTGGGGATCACCAGCAAGGAGCTGAACATGGAAACCTGTCGTATACCCACCGATATACTGGAGAAGGTCAACTCAACTTTGGAACTCTACGAGGGCACAAAGAACTATCACAACTTCACGAGCAAAAAGTGAGTTAACTAGGAATTAGCAGCAATTTCTGGTAAACTTAACTCCCTCTCCTTTACAGAAACTTCTTGGATCCCTCGGCGAAGCGCTTGACAAGCGGTGAACCCTTCCTCAGACCGCAGGGCATTGAATTTCTTACGCTGAAGGTGAAAGGCAAGATCTGCCGAGGGCGCCCGGATTGGGTTTGGTACTCGATCAGGTGAGGATGGTATCCATAAACCACTCACTTGGGAAGAATTGGAACCGAAGATTGAGGAATTCGTCGAGAAGTACATCTATGCGACGGAACAGAAGGACAAGTCAATGTTGTAGCGGTTAGACACTCTCAAGAAGCATTCGTACGATGCAAGGGAAAACAAGGATGTGGCAACTCAACCGTCACCTGTTATTATTGAGCAGATAGTCCAATAAAAGTAGATTTATGTAAGGATACAGATCCACTTGCATTTTGTTTTTTCACATAAGCTCAACCAAAGAGAAGGAGACTATCCAAACAATAAAACTCAGACTTTCTAAGAATGCAAGCCAACTTTTTAATGTTTCTTTTTTTTTGTATAAAAGATGATTTAGTGTCTTCCCTTCTTCTTTTTGTTGTGTCCGACTTTACGGTGCTGCTGACGGGGTCCATGTATAACCTCTTGGTGCACCGGAGTAACCGGAGAGTTCTTACTCAGATTCCGAGCCTTCGACGTGTCACTGAAAGGAGAAATAAGTTAACGAGTCTGAACGATGGGCTTATGAAAAAAACAACTAACTATTGATCTGCAGCTCCAGTGGACATTTCCTGTGAACCTTTGATGATATCCTTCGCCCTGCGATCCCTCTTCTTTCTGAAACCAGTTCTCTCATACTTGGGCAACTGCACATCTCCTGGCGTGCTTGGTGATTGTTCGATCTTGGCATCGGCAGACATCTTGGCCGCCTTGGTACTCATGATCCAGTTTGCTGCCTCTAAGGTGTCTTTTTCGGAATTGTAGTCAGTTTTTCAAGTGTTGGTAGTTCCTTGCTGACTTCGAAGGCCTTCTTCGGATTGATATGAGCATAAGCGATGACCAGCTGAGCGAGAACTTTCATGTCATTCGGTTTCAAATGAAGGAGCTCCTCAAGAGAACTTGCAGCAGTGTCTGTGGCACCGCCTCGCAAATCGAATTCAGCGGCTTGGCGCCACATGTCTGATAAATCGGCGCTGCTGACCTGAAATTAACGAGTGTAAGCGGTCGGGGAAGTCAGCAATAGATCCAACTTACGTTGTTCTTCTCGTACCAGTCCACTACGGATTTGAGTAGAGCCGAGGCGGCTTTATTGTCGGTGCCCTTATCATGCCGATTGCTACAGCTCACAACACAACACTTTGCCGGCATTTTACACGTAAAGTATTAATTTTTTCGTATGGCAAAATAGTACGGTGATGTGCTATTAATATTTACACGCACCAAATGCAAAAATATTCTTGAAATATTATGTTTTGGAAGAATTTTCTCCCTTACAACTTATTCCGCGAGCAAAACAGCACAAAAAAGAAAAACGTTTGGCTACCAAAAGTGGTTTGTCACTTAAACGTCATAATTTTGACAAGAAGGCGAAAAGGTCTATTGTGTTTTAGAAGTCAACCTGTCAATTGGCCTCCAACATCGTGCGATTTGACACCTCTCAATTACCTCCTATGGGGGTACGTGAAGCCAGTGGTTTATGCTGCTAGGGAGTATGTGTCTACTTAGTTCATTTGGGGAAGGATTATTAAAAAACTAGAATCTTACTATATAACAACGGTGACGGAGTGCACAAGAAGAGTTCCATAAAGGTCTGCACTAGGCTCCGAAATCCCAAATTAATTAATGTTAATCCGCAATGAAACTAGTCACATCGCCAAAACGTGGTTAGAATCCATCGGAGTAGATTTCGCTGAAGGTGAAATAGAAGCCGTTTTAGTCAACAGCAGAACCCTTTAATAGGCAATTACACTGAAAGTCGAAACCAGGAATTTAGCATAAAATGCCAGGCGCTTTTACATAAAAACATCTCGAACGCGCATGAATGCTCAGCTATCGCAGATTGTGCCTATTACTGGAGTCCCGCGATGCAGCACCAATTTGGGCCAACGTACTAAAAGTGAAGACAAATGCTAAAAAGACTGTGTATACGTACAGTTCAGCGCACTAAGAGTGTGTAGCGCGTTTCGTACGGTATCGGACAATGCAATATATGAGTATGCCACTGTAGGAAAAAGATGAAACATATTTCTGGGAAAAAGACAGGTAAAGTCAAATGCAAAATGTAATGTATTTGAGGCAGTAATGAGTGCAATAATAACTTATGCAGTACAAGTATGGGGTTCTAAGCCCTACGAGGAAATTAAAAAAAAACTGCAAAAGCATTTTGTAAAAAGAATCTTCAGACTGCCTCCTAATTTCAAGATTCATAATGAAATGGAACTCTCATCTCTCTATAACTCCTGGCTAAAAAAAAATCATTGTCCTTGTCCAATCATAAACTACCCAGAATAGTAACTCTGAAGATTTTAAACAAAAAAAGCCAATGCTTCAATTTTAACCGAATTATGTATGTGCTGAGCATAATATAATATTATGGTACCGTCAATTTAAAATCTACAACAATGGAAGAGCTGCAAACGTGATCTCCTGTTGAAAATTGGTGAGACGGAAAGGACCGATTTCGCTCCGAAAGCACTTCAAAGCACAAAGCGGATGGTATATAGAAAATTTGAAATAGAATCTGAACGACAATAATTACTTCCATAACCAGTACAAACCCCATCTCAACAATTTTGAAAACTAGAGGCGAGCTCTTGAATCTTAATTATAGTCCGTACGTAACGAACAAAACGCGCTTTGTATACTCTGCAATATACATACATGCAAAGAAATATTTCTTTGGTACTTGTCCTATTCAAAGAGAATTACGAGGATTACATTTAGGGAAAATCATCATTCCACCGGAAATATCACAAAGATTTTAAATGGTTCAAACTGATTACATATCTAAATATTGTAATATTCTTGCTAGGGTTCGTAATAATAAAACCGTCTTGTACGTGTTTACACTGTTTATTTATTAACCTCTAACAAATTCACTTTCGTTTCAATACAAAATCGTAAAGTTTCTTTATTCTGTATCATTCTTACAACATCACTTTGAAGCAAAATATCGTTTATTTCCAACACAAATTTTCAAATAATCATCTCTCACAGTACTCGTAATAGCTCTTCTTTACTTCTTTTTCCTATAAGATCAATTGTGTGTGTCTTGTCCATTTCCTGATTGCTGTCAGTCGTATTAATAAACATGAGTTATCTCTAACTCATGGTTTACGCAGTGAATATGTTCAAATCCTTATTAATAAAGAAAATTCAAACTTAACTGACGATTGTTAAGTTGTGGTTAACTAACTCGCCGATTTCGCGAGTTAACGAGTTGATAACTTTGCAAAAAAAAGGTTTATCATCATTCAGAGGAAGGTAGGATAATCAGGACAGTACTATGTAAATAGAAGACGTTACTATTCTATTAACACCTAAGTTGTGTGCGAATCCCACTTAAAAATAAGGGATATTGTTGCTCACTGGTATGAAAGTACCCATGATTCTCGAATTTTCAGACAGAGCAGGATAAAAGATCGTTTAGAAAGGGGAGAGTTCAGGAGTCGTTTTTAAGGAGATGGTGGTTATGCATGCACCAACCATCTTTTTACGACCGTTTTAAGTCCCAAATATCCTGCAGAACAAAGCTGCTGCAAATACGGTTGGACGAACCTTTGGTGTTTGGAAGGCCAGATTTCTTGGGAGAATATAAGAACTATCATTGTAGCCCTAGGCGTTCTACATAACATGGCCAATTATTATGACGTTTCAATACAATGTACTAGATTGTGCTTTCTTTTTGGTACAATTAAGGACAGTTGTTGTCATTTGCAAACTCTAGATATAATTAAAACGTCAGATAGCTATTGCATGGAGAAAACATTTTTATTAATTAGGAAATTTATTTAATGGATAACCTCGCTAAGTACGAGTTAGTTAACTCATTGGTTATCGGTGTGTTCGCGATTTTTTTATTAATACGGCTGTGTATGTGTAGGCAAAATCGCATCATCACCTCCCCGTGGTGCCCGCTGGATAGCTATCTGATAGTGAACTAACGATGAGCGTATGCTGAGTCTGACGATATATGTGCAGCTGAACACTCAGACCTGCGTAAGCACATCTGGGTGAACTTCAGCGCGCATTTGTCTAACCGGACGAGGCATCTCTTGTTGACCTGATTGGCTGAAATATGCGTCTCAGAAGTCTAGCAAGAGCTCCTCAGAAGGAGGACGTGCGGCGGATGAATTCTCTCGATGGAATCAACGGTGACGTCTACAGACTAGCGGATACCTTACCGGAGCTATTTCAACATATTTGGAGCTGAGGTCTGTAAGGATTTTCAATACTACGTTAGGGTATTGAAAAAGAGATGGTGGCGGATAAACCCTTAATAGGCCAACGGCAGCGCTCATATCCCCGAAGTGGGTTACTGACATCGGTGTATCCGGCCTCTTGTCCTAGGGGTACAAAAAAAGGATCTGGTCCTCCAGGTTGGGGGGTTGTGCCGTCGGGTTAACTTCTCTACCACGTAAAAAACATTTGGTTACGAAGGAACCAACAGCCTCGGATACGGATGATCTTACTGTTGACGACCCATGCAAACGTAAAAGGGACAACGATCTTCGTGTCTGCGCGTGGAATGTTAGGTCCTTCTACAAACCACGTGCAGCCGAACAACTTGCGGAGGCCCTAGAGTGTCTCAAAGCAGACATTACCGCCATCCAAGAAGTGGGATGGGATGGGCCGGGCAAAAGGAGTATGAAAAACTACGAAATCTA
Organism: Brachypalpus laphriformis; assembly: GCA_945910035.1. Lineage (NCBI taxonomy): Eukaryota > Metazoa > Arthropoda > Insecta > Diptera > Syrphidae > Brachypalpus > Brachypalpus laphriformis. Next base: position 290,798,593 of record OX246754.1, read on the forward strand.
CTACGGCGATTGCTACAGACAAAAAGGACAGCGTCTATTCGGGTGCGGATTTGTCATTGGAGGCAGACTTAGGCAAGAAGTCTTGAGTTTCCGGCATGTGAAAGAGCGCCTTATGACTATCCATATCAAGGCTAAATTTGCCAACATTAGCCCAATATGCGTTCACGCCCCTCATGAGGAGAAGGACGACGCGACAAAGGACGACTTCTACCAGCTCTTGGACAAGACGTATGAGCAATGCCCTAGCCACGACGTTAAAATTATCCCAAGTGATTTTAACGCAAAGCTAGGAAGAGAGGACGTCTTTAGTAGCGTGGTCGGAAAGCACAGCCTGCACGACATCACATCCGACAACGGACTCAAGCTAATCGACTTTGCAGCGGGGCGAAACTTTGTCGTAGCTAGTACGCGGTTCCCACGTCTCGACATTCACAAAGGAACATGGCTCTCCTTTAATCGAAAAACTGTCAACCAAATCGATCACATTGCGATCGACGCAAGGCACCCTTCCAGTATTCTGGGTGTCCGGACTTTCCCAGGAGCCAACGTGGACTCGGATGACTACCTAGTTGTAGCCAAGGTACGGATGCGGATATCCACAACGGAGCGAAATCAATGAAATACTGTGAGGAAATTTGACGTCGAAAAGCTACAATCGCAAGAGACCGCCAGAACCTTTGCGAATCGTGTTTCTTCTAATCTCAATCTAAGTCCTATGCCGCCAGCAGCAAATGCGGAAGACCAGTGGCAGCGTTGCTAAAAAGCCATCAGAGATGCCGCCTCTGATGTACTAGGTTTCTCTCGCCCACCACAACGAAACCCCTGGTTTGATGAGGAATGCCGGCAAGCACATGCAGCAAAACAAGAGGTGTACAAAGCGGCGCTGCATAGAAGGACTAGAGCTGCTTACGAGCTCTACGTGCGCAGGAGAAAAGAGGAACATCGACTTCTCAGAAAGAAGAAAAAAGAGCATGAGAAGCACTCGATCGAGGAGATTGAGAGACTTTATTGCAGGAATAATGTTCGAAAATTTTACCGAAAGGTAAAAACAACATGTCAGGGTCTTAAAGCCAGAACAGAAGCCTGCAGGGACGAAAATGGCAACATAGTAGTAGAATCGCAGTCGCTGCTGAGGATATGGAAGGAACACTTCTGCAGACTGTTAAACGGCGATGATGATCAATATTCCGCTGTCAGGCAGAATGAGCCATTCAACAGTGACGATGGCACCCAAAATTCACGTCAACCCGATCAGAATGAAGTGAGGATAGCGATATCTAAACTCAAATCCAACAAAGCTGCTGGAGCCGACGGCCTTGCCGCTGAACTTTTCAAGGCAAGAGGAGATGAGTTGGTAAGGAGCATGCACCAGCTCATCTGTAAAATCTGGTCGGACGAAAGTATGCCCGATGAATGGAACCTCAGCATCGTTTGCCCGATCCTGAAGAAAGGAGACCCTCTGAACTGCGCCAACTACAGAGGTATAAGTCTCCTAAATATCGCATATAAGATCCTGTCTGCCGTATTATGTGAACACCTAAAACCAATCGTCAACAACCTGATAGGTCCTTATCAGTGCGGTTTCAGGCCGGGAAAGTCCACCATTGACCAAATATTCACACTACGGCAGATCTTGGAAAAAACCCATGAATATAAAATCGATACGCACCACCTTTTCATCGATTTCAAAGTTGCCTATCATAGCGTGTATAGAGACGAGTTATACAGAGCCATGTCTAGTCTTGGCATCCCTGCCAAGCTCGCCCGTTTGTGCAGAATGACGATGGAGAACTCTCGCTGCTCCATCAAAGTCGGTAAGAACATCACCGAACCGTTCGATGTCAGGAAAGGTCTTAGACAAGGTGACACGCTATCATGCGATCTCTTTAACATAGTCCTTGAGAGAATTGTACGAAACTCACAAGCCAACACCGGAGGTACAATCTTCTTCAAGTCTGTACAACTACTCGCTTATGCCGATGACATTGACATAATCGAAAGAACTCAGCGGGCCGTCAATGGGGCATTTACGAGTATTGAGAACGAGGCAGCAAAGATGGGTCTAGCGGTCAATGAAAGCAAAACAAAATATATGCTGTCTACAAAAAAAGACACCCAACATCGGCGTCTTGGACAGAACGCCACAATAGACAGATACAATTTTGTGGTAGTAAAGGATTTTGTCTACCTAGGCTCTATGGTCAGCTCCGCAAATGACATCAGTGGAGAGATCACACGGAGAATTACTCTTGCCAATCGTTGTTTCTATGGGCTAAAACGGCAATTGAGTAGCAAAGCCCTATCTCGAACTACTAAGGTAACTCTTTATAAGACATTAATCATCCCAGTCCTGCTGTATGGCGCAGAGGCATGGGCTTTGACAAAACCGGATGAGGATGCCCTTGGTTATTTCGAGAGAAAAGTTCTTCGAGCGATATTTGGTCCCGTCTGCATAGACGGTGAGTGGAGGAGAAGGTACAATGCCGAACTATACGGCCTGTACAAGGACATCGACTTAGCCAGAAGAGTTCACATACAGCGACTAAGATGGCTGGGTCATTTAGAGACGATGGAGCCCAACCTTCCCGCTAAGAAAGTCTTCGAATCCACCCCGGACAGACGGCGCAGTAGAGGACGACCTCGCGGTAGGTGGCGCAAACAAGTGGAGGGGGACCTCAACCAACTTGGCCTGCGCAACTGAAGGCAGCTGGCTCGTAACCGTGCTGGCCGGAGAGGTTTGTTGGTTGAGGCCCAGGTCCACCCCGGACTGTAGCGCCATCTAAGTAAGTAAGTAAGTAAGTAAGTATGTTTATCAGATCGCTTAAATCGTTGTAGTAGAAAGCTCCTAAGTGAAACTCCCTTCTGTGGGAGAGAGCTGAGCATGTACAGAAAAGACGATGAATGGTTTCTTCTTCTTCTTCGTCCATACAGCTTCTGCAAAAATCATTTGGACAGTCCCCAGTGATGACACCTATTACAGCGCCAGCATGCAATCTATTGAAAGAAATCAAATTCTTAGAGCGTTTTGTATCCAGCTTGGATCAAATCTGTTATTCCACTTGTCCACATAAGATTTGTTCTTTCGATAGCATCCTGCTTAAATCTATTTTAAATCTATCTACGAAATAGAGGTGTGTTGAAAAAGTACCCGACCATAATTTTTCGCGTTAACAAATGAAGCTAGGGAGGCGTGGTTTAGTAGGCAGTGGTTTTATGTAGGCGATCCTGATGTGCATGCTTGAATAATGTATCGCCAATGAGCGTAAAACTGCTTCAAAAATAGCCGCACGTCAGTGGATAATGAACCACGTTCTGGTAAGTCCTTAGTATCAAAAAATTATATCGTTATTGACCAAGTGAGGACAAAAAAACGAAACAAATATTTGGCGCAACAGCTCTTTAAAGTGCCAGGGCCTAGCTTCTCGCAACCACTCATGTTGTGTGCGTTATATTTTTCACACGAATGGAAGGGACCTACAGTTTAATGCCGAATCCGAACGGCGATTTGAGAAACTTTTTCGTGACAGCAATACTTTCGGATGTTTATCAGAGAGGTGGGACCGTGAAAAGGTGGGACCGTGAAAAAACTTTTTGGTGTTTTCTGGGATTCAAACTTGGAACCTCATGCGTAGTAATCCGACACACTAACCACTTACGCCACGGCGCCCACAAGTGAGGACCCTGTTGATACATGATTGTTGGAATTACGATCAGAGAACTTGCAGACGCCTTTATGATGCTGTGACGCGCAAACAACCGGACCTGTGGGCAGCGGGCAATTGGCAACTTCATCACGATAATGGACCCGCCTATTCTTTACATTTGATATAGAGTTTCCTGACCAAATACAACATACCTGTACCTTATCAGGCTCGCTACTCTCCGAACGCGCCTCTGTGTGAGTTCTGGTTTTCCTCAAGCTGAAAATGCCTCTGGAAGGGGACAGATTTCAGCCGAAAGAAAACATCATGTAGAATGCGACGGATCAGCTGCGCGCCATCTCAAAAGAGGCATACCAGCGCTGCTTCCGAAAGTGCCAGAATCGTTGGGCTTTGCCTTTTCTATGTTTTATTTTTTATGAATAAGGTTCGGATACTTTTTGAACACACCTCGTAAATCTCACATATACATATTCTCCGAGGTTCTTAGGCCGGTATTAATTCTGAAGTAATTTATAGCCAAAGTAGCAACAATAAACGACTTGATAGGGTTCATAGGAATTTTCAATTAAGAAATTCACTAATTTGTTATAAAACAACCTGTCTTGTACTTTAATTTTGATCTGATTTACACAAAATAGCTGTGCAACTAATTTACACAGCATTTTGCTTGTCGGAAGGTGGTCATCCATTTCACCATCCCCTGAAACCAACCAACCCCAACACTCGAGAAAAGCTTTAATTAAGATAAGTGTCACGACGATACCAGACCGTCTGAAACTTTTTTTCCATCGTAAATCTAAGGTCTTATATAAACTGACAGCAGAAAGCAAAATGAAAACATATTTAACTTTCGGAAAATTAATGTAAAAAGCTACTCTGGAAAAGTAGATGAAGATTCTACACACAAGTATGCATGACATCGTCCTTTAAGACGAATTATTTTCTAAACTCATTTCCGGTTGGGCGCTATAGAAACTATGCAAACTTTCTAAGGCATGTACAAGTCACAAATCAAAGTTGTCTCTGATAGATTTAAGCGATTGAAAAGTTCCATGAACACAAAACAGAGGGTTTTGCAAACAATGTTTGTGGTCTTGTGTGCCGCATTCATCCTGCACAAGTTCTTTCACATCGATGATGGTCACCGCAAACATGTAGATAGACAGCCTCTATTATATTGGCCTACAATCGATATGTACCTCTTTAATTGTTCACTATCGAACCGCCGTCGTTGGCGACCATCTTTATTTGATGCCCTTGCAAGGATATACAGACATATGTGTATTTAAACTGAACTTGAGAATATATTGTATTTGTGAGAGCGAGGATACATTGAATTCCGGGGTATTACATTATTTGATATAACACTCCAGCTCGTATGCTCCTCATGATGACATTTAATGGATGACTGAACCCAAAGTTCACATTGACCAACATCTGTGTGTGGGACACAGTTGTACATAAGTATTTGATCGTAAAATTTAATGCACCACCGATAGTATTATTTGCTTGGGAAATTTTCCAGACGGACAAAGGGAGCATGGTGGTGAAAGGACGACATCAAAGAGTGTATCCATTTCATAAGTGAGTGGAAGAAGAGTGTGGAATCATTTCAAATGTTTCACTATTCATTGATTTAAGAAAAAAAAAAAGATCGTAGCTATAAATTGTAGCCAGCAGGACAATTAAATTTAAATTGGCTGTAGTTCCAGAGAGGCACACATAGAGAACATAGGTTGGAATGAGATCAGTCTACAAATCATTCATTCACAGGAGATGCACTAGAAAATCCGTTTCATTTACTCGTACAAGTATGAATGATGAGACTGAAAATGGATCGAAATCATGCAAGAACATGCCAGTAACATTCCTAAGAGACGCGTACTTTCCTAAGTGTCTGTAAAATGCATTTCATTCTCAAAACCTAAACATATTTCAAGTACCTATCATTCTTAATAGCTGCGTGAGTTGGATCGAGGAGATTGCATAATTTCAGTTGCTTACTTGACGACCGACAGTGGCAATTAGAGCTACTGTATCAAAGCGACCGGACAGGCATCCCACTTTGAGCAGACTATATCAAAGCCTAAGCAAGCTGAACTAAACTTCACCAAAGGCTTTGATGCTCGTTATACTCTCTGGGGACGAACAAATATTAATTAAATAGGCGAGGCTTTGTTCAATTGCGTAACCAAATAAAATGGGGGAGTAACTTTTGTGTTTCAAAAGAGATGCGTCTTTGTTATCAACTGGAAAGTATCTGACAGAGAATTATTATTCGATAACTGATGAGAACTGTTGAGAACACAATTAAAGGAACACTAGGAGGAGATTTTTGAATCTGCTGCGTCGTGAAAACTCAGGAAAGGAACTTGTGGTTAAGCGAAATGTGAAGAGTCGCACGATATGAGCGAACAATGAAAGACGATCAAAGAAAAACTATTGTCGATCGCATAAAATAGTTCACTTTATTTCAAATTAAATACTTAACCAACTATTATATACCATATATATAGTAGATTTTAAAACGAGGCGTCATGCGGCCACGAGGTTTGATGATAAAAAGGGAAGAATTCATATTGTAACTATCTTATATAACATATATGTAAACCTGTCTACCGATTTTCTGGCAATACTAAATAAAGTGTAATACGATAAAAAAATGTTATAAAGGTACAATAAGAATAGAAATTATTATAATGTCATTGTCAAAAACTAGGGATCGCCACAAACTGATTTGTTAAGAGTTTCCTACAGCTACAGGAGCTATTAACTACCACCGAGGTTGATCATACAATCACAGTTGATCCTAAATAGCGCGGTCACTCACTCATTCGAAACCTGCTTTTAGATTTAAGAGCTCGTCCATCCTATTGGAGCACGAAGATTCCAGAGCTTATAAACAGGTCGCTATCAAAGGGGCTCATCGAGTAACCGAGTGCACCGCTACAAGAAAGGATTTAGGATCTTAAAAAAGGAAATAAAGTTTTCTGGAAACCATCTGCGATAACTCAGTGCGTCCTCGACATATCTGTAGACATTTGAAATGAATAGCACTCAGCCTGTGATACTGCAGAGCAAATTATTTTTCATCCCATTAGCGGATCACAACCGAAAGTCTTATGCAAGGCTTCGTTTTCACAGCCAAAGCGAGGTACTGGTCTGTATAACCAGCCCTGGCACTATATGAATGCCTCTCTTCTGTCTTGCTGAAAGCTAGATTGGTGGAAATATTGCTACATAATACAAAGCATCTATCTCAAGTATGAATTGTTAATATAACGGTAAGAACAACTTCATTGGGGGTCTTTGTGACTGGATTGAGACGTGAGTAGAGGGAGGTCACAAAGTTGTATTACCAAATGTAAGCCTTCTAACAAAGGCAGGTGGAACTTACTATTTCACGATCAACGATGCATCATACCATGGTTTCAGATTCCAAGTTATGTTGGAAGGAGAGCATCGACGAGAGCATCGAAGTCGGGTGCCTGTTCTGCATGGCAGTTGAGACTCAGTATAAAATATGGCGCGACAGTATCTAAAAAGGCTCTTGAGAAGAAGTGCCATCTTTCTGACTTCACCAATATCTGATGGATCTATACACGAAGAAGACTATGCCACTACGTGAAAACGAGTACGATAATGGAACAAGAGCTATACAAAATAAAATAAAATAAATATTTGGCGCAGCACCCCTTTAAGTGCCTGGGCCTAGCTTCTCGCAACCGTCGTGTTGTGTGCGTTATATTTTTCACACGAATGGAAGGGACCTACAGTTTAGTACCGTATCCGAAAGGCAATTTGTTTTGAGAAGTTTTCTCGTGACAACAATACTTTCGGATGTTTGTCAGACGTTCGCGAGAGGTAGGATCGTGAAAAAACTTTTTGCTGTTTTCTGGGATTCGAACTTGGAACCCCACGCGCAGGGGTCCGACACACACTAACCACTTGCTCTACGGCACCCACGAACAACAGCTATAGAATCTATAAAAGCAGAATGGCAACATAGGTGGAACACCACAACCAAAGGGCGATAGACATAAAAATTGATCACCGAAATTGATGAATGGATTACAAGAAAGCACGCGGAGGTAAACTACTACTTAACACAATTTCTATCGGGCACGGAAGCTTCCGGGAGCATCTCTAAAAGTACAAGCACGCGGATGACCCATTCTGCCAGCACTGTGAAGGAAAAGTACAGAATGCAGAGCATGTACTGATGGAATGCCAAAATTATACAAGGGCTAGGAACATCCTAGAAAGAGCAATTGGCGGGTAAGTGACCCCAAGAAACCTGATCTCATTTATCTTGTCGAGGAGCGAAGGCTGGGAGACTGCAAATGAAGTAATCATGAGTATGAACCAGAAACTAGAAACGAAGATTCTACCAGCTCTGGTAGCTTAAAAAGAAGTGATGAAATGTCAAACCTGACCCTGCGAAGGAATGCCTTGATTGGTAGTGACGCGGCGGAACAATAGAGCAGAGAAATAGGAGCGGTTTTTCTTACCACTTAACTATGCAGGAGCATGGAGTCGGGCAAAACTCGTAGCACGGCCTACAAGTAACCATAAGCGATTTTTACCCTTACCCACGCATCAAACAAAAATTGACCTTCCGCTGCTTTGAAGACTGTGCTTAATCTCATAGAGCCTAGTATACAGCGCTTAGGTTCAGGGTATCGGAACTATGACCAGCGGCAACTCTGGCCATAATCTATCATGTCATGTTGTGTTGAGACATTTTAATAGCAATACCTGTTTGTGGCTCTGTTTGACAGGACTCTTACTTGATACGTTTACTATGAGGCAGTTCTTGAATGACAGTTTTAAATTATGAGGATTTAGAAGAGATAACTTGTGTTGTTGTGTTGTTGGCCCCGTGCAGGGACGGGTTAAGAATATCACTGCAGCGCCCCCCAACAACTAGCGCTTGTCGTAAAAGGCGACTAAGGGGACAAATCAGATCTAGGCAATATAACACCCAAGTGAGCCTAGCGACACATATACTACCATAAAAACCCTCCCACAAGTGTGCATGCGAGTCCGTGGGTTGACACGACTGGAGATCACCGGTGTCATAAAAGAAAGATCAAACAATACTAAAACAGGAGCATGCACGTGTCAAACAACAAACACCATCGCAATATGGTGCAAAAATTGTATTGCAAAACTGTATCATTATGATAATACTTGCAAAAAGGAAAGGCACTACCCCGCCAGGCACTACCACTGCTGTGCATGGTACTGATCCTGGACCGAGCAGAAATGTTCGGGTCAGAGCTATACGGATTCCGGGGGCTAGCAACATAATGAAACAGTTTGGACGCAATTTAAGGGTCGCGGGTTAGAACGTTGGAAGCATGACCGGTCGAAGTTACGAGCTGGAAGAGATGATGAATAGAAGGCGTGTGTCCAAGAGACGAAATGGAAAAACACCGGGAATCGGGCGCGTTTCTTGGACGTTAGGACAAAAGATTACAAGATGTTCTACTACGGAACGGAAAAGTCTAAGAACGGAATCGGTATCATCCTTGCGGCAGAGCTACTTGGAAACGTCTTGAGCATTTCGAAGTCCAGCGACCGTTTGATGTCTCTCAAACTAGTAATACAAGGAGAGGTGTGGAATATTGTCAGTGCATATGCTCCCCACAATGGGTGCAATCAGATAGATAAGGATGCATTTTGGCTAGATTTCCACAATCTCCTTAAGAACATCCCAAAGGAAGAATTTCTGTTTGTTGGAGGATATTTGAATTTACATGTCGGGAAATCAAACGAAGACTATGAAGACTGCCATGGAGGACTAGGATATGGCACCAGGAACCTTCCTGGTGAAGACATCCTAAGCATGTGCAAATCACACGGTCTTATCGTGTTAAATACCATGTTCATCAAACAAAGCCGACACCTGATCACTTACAGCAGTGGTGGAGATGAAACTCAGATTGACTACCATTTGGTAGCCAGTTTCATGAAGCCTCGGGTAAAAGATTGCAAAGTGATCCTGGGAGAGGCAATCGCTCGTCAACACCGTCTCCTGCTAACAGACATTTTTATGAAAACACCAAAGAAAAGCAAACAAACAGGGGTCTCTGAGAAAATCAAGTGGTACAATCTGGACAAAGAAAAAGGCGATGCTTTTGTTTTCGTAATAAAAATTACCTCTCTCACACCATCAACGGAGCTGAGGATGAAGAGTGCAGAGCACAAAATATGTGGGATTCCCTACAGCGAACTTGCTTAAAGAAGGCCAAATCACTGCTAGGAGCTTCAAAAGGCCACCATCAACACGCCAAAGAAACATGGTGGTGGAGTGATGAAGCTAAGAAAGTGATAAATGAGAAGAAAGCGGCTTTCAAAGCTTGGTCAAAGTGCCCCTCTAATAATAGTGACGAAAAAGCTCGCCTCGAAATGGAATACAGATGCTGCAAGAAAAAAGCGAAGAAGAAGTGCGCTCAGCTTCAAGCAGAGAGTACGGAGGGCCTGTATCGGGAGCTGGATAAAATATTTTCCCCGGTTGCTGATGCAAACCAGGCTATCCAGGAGCTGCGAAGACACAATATGAACAAGAGTGCCACTATCTTCAAAATAGCCGCCCAAAGAAGGAAGAATGCTCAGGAGATTCGTTCGCCAAAGTTCATTAGCAATGCTCATGGCCAGCTTCTTGTGGATGACGACAAAATTCTGCAGAGGTGGCGGCAGTATTGTGAAGAGCTTTTGAATGAACAGTTTCCCCGGCTATAATTTCCAAGAGCCACCCCTAACTGTGAACAAATACCCGACATTACAGTCGAAGAAGTTAGTGAGGCGGTCAAATACTCCAAAAAACGAAAAGCGGTTGTGCCAGACGAGATACCCTCTGAGTTCTGGAAAAAGATGGGAGACATCGGGTTCAGATGGCTCAGAATTCTCATCTCCAAATTCGTGAGAGGTGATCCAATGCCGAATGAATGGAGGGAAAGTTACCTTCTCCCTGTATACAAAGGGAAGGGTGATACGCGAAACTGTGATAACTACCGTTCGATCAAGCTGATGTCACACACCATGAAAATCGTTGAGCGGGTATTAGGTGGCCGACTGCGAAAAATAATACGGCTATCTGATGATCAGTGCGGGTTTGTCTCGGGTAAATCAACCACAGATGCAATCCAAAGTATAAGGATCATAATGGAAAAACATCGTGATTCCTTAAGGGATTTGCATATTGTATTGGTTGACTTTGAAAAGGCATTCGACAGACAACCACGAGATTTGATATGGGTGGCGCTAAGACATCGAGGGGTTCCAGAAACCTATGTACAGATGATCATGGACATGTACGAAGGAGCAAAGACAAGAGTAAGATGCCCCGCTGGAGTAACCGAAGTCGGGGTACACCAGGGAAGCGTTTTAAGTCCTTTGCTCTTTATTACAGTCCTTGATTATCTGCTTGAAGGTAAAGCGATGGACCCCAAGGTACATCAGTTATTCTTTGCTGACTATGGAGCCATCATAAGTGAGGATCCTACATCCCTGCAACGAGCACTTGATGTGTGGGTGGACGTTTTGAAGGGAAATGGGTATCGCATTAGTTCAAAAAAGACAGAGTACTTGTGCTGCCCGTTCTCTGATCCACTCAGGCCTATTCCAGACATTTATTTGAATGGAACAGTGCTTCCCAAGTGCGAAAAGTTCAAATATCTGGGATCTATGATCAATAGCAAAGCAACTTGTAATGACGGCATCAATCATCGTGTAAGCGTAGAGTGGATGAAGTGGCGAGAAAATTCCGCTATCTTCTGTGACAGAAAAATGCCCCCTAAGTTGAAAGGAAGGCTCTACACCGCAGTTGTACGTCCAGCGCTCACATACGGTTCACAATGTTGGACGATGTACAAAAAGTATGAGAGTAAATTAACGGCAGCTGAGATGAAGATGCTTCGCATGACAGCAGGAGTGACCAAGCTTGATCGAATAAGAAGTTCGAAGATCCGTGGAAGCTTTCACATCAAGGAAACCATCGTACGAAAATTAGAGCGCGACCGGCTCAGCTGGTATTGCCACGTTCAAAGAAGAGATCATTTGAACCCTGTAAAAAAGGCAATATCTATGCACGTTCCAAAGACATCGCGATGTAGGAAAGGCAGGCCTATAAACGCCTGGATCAGACAAATGCGACGACATCGGCATTTCATTGGCCTCAGTAACCGAGTGATCCAAAATCGGCAGGCCTGCCGATATTTTCTGAGGTCAAATAGGCGAACCCCACAGGCGGATCAGTAGAAATGCGGTGAAGTGGGAGGGTTATGATCCCTAGTTTTCGGATCATAACCTCGCTGATAAAAGGAAGAAGAAGAACTTGTGTTGAACTGTATTTGCGTTGATCAATTTTAAACCATTCAAACCAGTGTTACTCGTAAAATGCAATAAAGAAATATCTTTCTCTGTCATGGAACTCTTTATTCATTTTATAAATAATTTGAAATATATGATATTGTTTTATTTTTACTGAAAAAAAAATTAAGGTACGCGACAAAAGCATTCGCATTTATGGTTGACAGTAATCCACGGGTTACACACAGCATTTGGTCATTTTGATAGTTAAGGCGTAGTACCCTGCTTGCGCGAAATTTGTCTCCAAAGCTTAAACTAACCAAAGCATTTTAGCAAAATAGTATCCAGTTTACGCTCTTAATTGTCAACCGGGCAGCCGAAAGTCTCCACGAATTTAAAATAACTCTCCATACATTAATTCCGCGCATAATTTTTGACAGAAAAAAAAAATATTTATAACATACACCTATCCACAAAAGTCTGCGTACAGCGATGAAACTTTGGAAAACAGAGGTGTTGTGGCCAAATAGTAAATAATATATCTTTCAAATTGCAATATTTCAGGAAAAGAACATTAAACCCATTCATTCGAACAATATTTATATATATTTTTTTATTTTCTTAAGAAAAAGTCATTGAATTCATTCCACAAAAGTTTGCGTACAGCTACAGATTTTCCTTCCCAGAATTCCGTTTAAGTAACGGGACATTTCTTTTTGCAGGATATGAATAAGTTGCGTGATTGTCTGCTTGTAGTGCTTGTAGAGAGAATAGTTTTCTTTGATATTCGCTTAAAATTAATTCAGAAAATGGGAAAAAAAGAATTAAGTGTGTCTGAAAGGCAGTTGATTTTGAATTTATACATACAACAGCAAAAGTCGTACTCTCAAATATCTGAAATAACTTCAAGACCCCGGTCAACGATCCAGAGAACAATAAGTCGCTTTAGGGATGAAGGTGAAATTGAATCAAAGCCAAGATCTGGTAGACCACCGAAGCTAACTCTGAGGGATAAGCGGGCGATCAAGCGGATTGTGGAGCAGGAGCTCTTCATAAGCGCTCACAAGATAAGTTCGCATCTCGAAATTCACTATAACACCACAGTGCATCCAGAAACAGTACGAAGGGTCATCGTCGATATGGGATTTAAGTCGTGCACACCCAGAAAAAAACCTTTTGTGGACAAAATTAACCGTCAGAAACGTCTCATGTTCGCAAAGGAATACGTGAACAAATCTCCAGACTTCTGGCGCAAGGTTATGTTTTCGGACGAGTCAAAATATAACATTTTTGGTTCGGATGGCCGCTTGAGAGTCCGGCGACGTCAAAACAATGCACTAAATCCAAAGTATACCGTCAAGACAGTGAAACATGGAGGTGGAGGTTTGATGGTATGGGGCTGTATGTCTGCATCGGGGGTCGGAAAGTTGGAAATAATCGAAGGAATCATGGACCAATTCAACTACATTGATATCCTCAAAAGAAATTTAAGAGACAGTGCTGAAACACTGGGAGTCTCGGATGATTTTTACTTCCAGCAAGATAATGACCCAAAACATACGGCCCATAATGTGCGTATGTGGCTTTTGTTCAACGTTCCCCACATGTTTCGAACGCCCCCGCAGAATCCAGACCTCAATCCCATTGAGCACTTGTGGGATGAATTAGAACGCAGGATCCGAACGCGTGAGATTCGGAATAAAATGCAACTTAAGGAAGCCTTACTAGCAGAATGGAGAAATATTACTAGTTCGTGTACAGAAAAACTAGTTTCTTCTATGCAAAACCGTTTGAAGGAGGTAATTAAGAAGAGGAGATATCCGACAAAATATTAACCATAAAAGTAAAAAGAAATAATTACTTTTTATTCAATTGAACTAATGTTTTCCATTTTATTTCAGTGCTGTACGCAAACTTTTGTGGAATGTATTCAATGACTTTTTTTGTTTTTGTTAACTTTTTCTTAAGAAAATAAAAAAAAATATGAAAATATTGTTCAAAATGAATGGGTTTAATGCTCTTTTACTGAAATATTGTAATTTGAAAGATATATTATTTACTATTTGGCCACAACACCTCTGTTTTCCAAAGTTTCATCGCTGTACGCAGACTTTTGTGGATAGCTGTATATATGTAGAGGGTTTTAAAGCCAGTACTAACTTCAGACAGTTATATCTGTCAAACCAGTTGTCAGATTGCAAACGCTTCAACAATGTTACCAAATTTTAGATATTTGGCTCCAAAATTATGGTTTTTTACGCCTAACTTATAGAGCACCATCTGAGACCGCTATTCGCCGTTTTATTGACTGTTTTTGCTTAACATTTTCTTTGCAAGATGCAGTACCACCGAGACGCATAAGAAGAGTGCGACCTGAAGAGGATATTGCAGCCGTACAATAGAGTGTTGAAAAAAAAATCCGAATTTATCGATCACAACAGCTTGGTCATTGTCTGTCCACTTTATGGAAAATTTTACGCAAAAATCTTGGTTTGAAGGCTTACAAGATCCAGTTCATGCAAGAATTGAAGCCGAGTGACCATCGTTTGCGTCGAAATTTTGGTGAAAATCAACCGCTGTTTCGTCGAAAAATTGTATTCAGCGATGAGGCTCATTTTGGCTCAATTGTTATGCCAATTAGCATAGTTGTCACTTTTGGAGCGAAGATAATCCACATGAGATTATCGAACCGCCTTTACATCCCGAAAAATGCACAGTAGGCTTGTGCATTTTAGTTCAGTTCAGAGAGCGCTCAGTTTAGTTCAAATCTGCTTATTGAACTAGTTCGCTCTTCTAGTTCATATAGTTCAATATAGTTCAGGGCCCAGGAAATTGGGTCCTGTGTGGTGTTCGCCGGTTGGTCGTCAAATTATCGTTATAAATAGCAGCGCTGTCACTTTTAAACTGAAGGAAGAAACAAAAGGAAGTAAAACTACTCACATAATAGAGAAAAGTTAAATATTTATTAATTCATAGTTCATCTGCAACGCAACGATACTCGATGTGCTCTACTAACACAAAGAAAATTCATTTGTTTTCATATAAACTTCCAGCTGTCATTTGACATTCTGATGAAGAGCACTATGCAGTGTATACCTGAGCTTGAAACTACTGTACTAAATGAACTAAATGCATTAAAATAAAAAAATTACATGAACTAGTTCACTCAGCTCACTTGTCAGAGCTCTTTTTTGAACTAGTTCGTTCGTGAACTACACAAGCCTAATGCAGAGTTTGGTAAGGTCTGTGGAGTGGTGGAGTCATCGGACCATATTTTTAAAAAATTAGGCTAATAAGCGTGTTTCGGTCAATGGTAATCGCTATAGAGCTATGATTAATACCTTTTTCGTTTTCCGGTTGAATGGCATGAATGAAGAAGAGATGTGGTTCCAGCATGATGACGCTCCGTACCATACAGCAACCGAAACAATCAACTTATTGTAGGAAATATTTGATGAACGCATAATTTCGCGAAATGGACCTGTAAATCGGCCTCCAAGATCTTGTGATTTGACGGCTTTTGATTATTTTTTTTGGGATACGTAAAGTCGCTAGTCTACGCTGGCAAACCAACAAGAAGCAACGCATTGGAAGTCAACATTATTCGTGTTATTGAGGACATACGGCCTCAAACACTTGGAAAAATGGTCGAAAACCTTATCTCTCGGATGACATTCATCAGATCCAGCCGCTGTGGGCATATGCCAGAAGTTGTGTTTAAAAATTAATTGCAGGATATATTCTCTCGATTGAGCTCAAATAAATGTCTATTTAATGAAATTTTATGAGTTTTCTTCAAAATCGAGGTTAGCTCAGCTCAGCGACCTGCGAATGGCCGAACTGCGAACAAACCATTTTTAGCACATTTATAAGCACGCCATTGGCCATTTTACTATTCCAAAAGAACGGAGCTTAATTTATCTATCGATTAATATAAAAAAAAGTTGAATTGTAATTAGTTTCTGCGAAGATATTAACAATTTGTCGATTTTTTCGCGAATAAGCGAATGCTTTTTGCGAACTGTCAACTTTTATTCACATTCCACACATGTAGGACGCAATCTACATTCCCGCGACCAAAACATTCACGAGAGTTTGACCTCACAATTCTTTTGTTTTGTTCTTGGTGGGTAAGATCGTGGTTGAATTTATCGAAAGAAGGTAAGATATTACCTTATGATTGAAAGCTACACTATGTATTTATGCATTTTTCACGTTTAGGCAATTACTTATAAAATGAATGACAACTCAAATTCGCGGATTGCTGCGACCAGATAAAAAAGCAGCTGTGAATGAACTGTCAAAATTGGCGAATATTCGCAGGTCGCTGAGCTGTGAATCGACCAAAAAAACACCCTTTATATGTTTTCTCTGGTTTGTTTGATTTTTTTCATGACGTTCTTATAATTTTGACAGATCATTCTTATAATTTTGACAGAATTCTAATTAAAGCAATAGTTAAGCATCGATGTGGATGTAAAATGTGGAGAGTAAGGGGTCTAAATTTCGCGCGAGCAAGATACTTAAGTAAAAAGGTTTGTTTCTGACGGAAGTGACTGAATAAATCAGATTACCGTTAAAAATGAACAGCTGAATTTATAGAATGACATTTAACATCTACTTTCCGATTCTCCTGCTTAACTGAAACACTTTAAACTGACGGACTTTTCAGGATCCATGTCTCTATTCGGGTGGATAAAGAATTCCATGTTTGTACCCAGATTTGTATCTGTTTACGTTGCAATTTTCTAATTATTCTTAGTTTTTGCGTACATTCATAGATATGTTTGTGGAATGCACCCAAACGTTGGCCTACAAGGACATAAGATGTCAGAACGTAATTACGTCACGCGCTTAGTTTTAAACCTTTATTTGTCTAATGTATGAGAAAGCATTCTTGTATGTGTATGCTCAGCCATTTGGTTTTAACTAAATCGATGATTTACACTTGAACAATGATAGTGTGGGTTTGACATACTATGCTCTTGAATGAATGTGTAACTTCAATTGGTCTTGCTACACAACAGCGTTTAACTCTTTTCTTTAGGGCTACATGGGAGGCAAGTGCTGAGATAAGAGTTAATGAGTAAGTCAACTTGCTCAATCCACTACCAAATAAAATCCGCTTGATTCTCACAAATTCACTCTCAATTGTGTCTGTGTCTGAGAATACGTGTAAGCATTATTTTGTAATGGCTGCCAATAGTGTGAGGTTAGGTGTTGCAAAATATATCAGTGTAAAGTAGGTTGGCATGAATATTGCTGTAAAGTGGGGTGCTTTGGGTATCTTCAGTTTTGAGAGGAAATCGTCTATAATGGCGTTGCCCATGGCCGAGGCAAAGCAATTGCGTGTGCGTGCATGCGTTCCGTCTGATTTCGTCAGTACCTATTTAATGACAGATACTTTGCTTTTACAGCATGTATGTACGTTGAAAGAAAGTCAAAAGGCTTTCTCGAAGTTACTATCGCATTTTAGGTTGTCTCTATCTCTGGCAAAGGTTTTGTGACTGCAAAAGAGTAAGATTTCCAGAGTAAAAAATAATCTTTTACGTGAAATTGCTGATAAAGAACCTAATTTACGTGAAAATTCGATAAAAGAATGGATATACGTCAGTATTATGTTGGTTTTTGCTTTATTCCATTCAGAATTGTCAAATCCGTGCTTTAGATTTATAGCAATTGAATAGGATTTTTTTCCAATATACATCTTAGATTTGCGCATAGGTAAAACAAATCTTAAGTATCAAATTAAAGGGTGTCCCAACGGCTACTGGCAATTTGAATTTCGCTGCATTTCCAAATTGTCAATCGTATGACAGCTGTCATTGTGAAACCTTGGCATTCTAATAAAGGACAGCTTTCGGTCGAACAACGCATGTTCAACGTGAAATTTTATTACAAAGATGTTAAATAACTCACACAGACATTTTGCAAAAAACTTGAGCAATTCGGTCGACATGGTCATTCAAATGGGTTCGCAATTGAAATTTGAATCTATTATATAAATTGAAGTCGACTGGTTCCGTTGGGAGCATAAATCACTTTACCCAGCGATGACTATCCACCTTGTCGTGGTGCTGGGGCGTAAGTAAGGGCGAAGGTTTTCTGGGGAGATGTGTCGGCGAGTGCCGATGGCTCTTTGACTCCTCGAGGACCAAAAACCAAGAGATAATCTCCCTAATTCTACCGGTGGTGTGAGCAAATAAAACCATTCCGAAAGGTTGGGGGGATAAAAAGAAAAACCAACCACCAACGAGCTCTCACAGATGCCCTGTGGAAAATAAATGCCTTACCCCGGCATGGCGGCTCTGACGGGGCGAATATACATTCCGGCCTTACTCGTGGGAACAAAAAATAAATGACAACCAAACACAAAAGAGCAAAAACAAAAACAAAAACAAAACAGAAAACAGTAATATCAGTTCAGGCGAACCCCACAGGCGGATCAGTAGAAATGCGGTGAAGTGGGAGGGTTGTGATCTCTTGTTTTCGGATCATAACCTCGCTGACAAAAGGAAGAAGAAGAAGTAATATCAGTTCGAAAGCTGACACGCCAACCGAACTGGTTGAGCTGCACCCACCATCGGCCACTAGCTCGGATGAGAGGATCTCTATGGAGATGGAGGAGCGACTACTAGTCAGATGAGACGGCGGTTGTTCCGTAAAGCGACGTATGTCAAATCGATCCTGGACGCAAAGGACCCCTATTCCGTTTTCAAAAGGGAACAAAATTCCCTGACCTGGGCTATTGATATAGTAGCAAAAGACGGTCTGACGAGGCCTGTGCCTAAACAGAACCTTGCTAAGACCAAGGCCAACCGTAAGGTCCATGCCCCTAAGGCAAATCTCAACCTAGCCTATGTGAAAATGTGGCCGCCGTGACTGAAAGTTTAGCAGAAGATCCATGCAACTCTGTAATGAATTTTGACGAAAGATCAGCATTGTTATGCTTATCAGGTATCACTGACTCAATAATTGTTGCCAATCGACCATACCGATTGGGTTTTTGAAAACCAGGCAGGCGATGCGGAATTTTAATGGAAAACTACCTTCAGAAACGAAGTGCCTTTCCACCTTTATGGGTACATCAACAAAAAAAGGGAATAATTTTGAGGCACTTGCAGTCGACGGCGAACTTTTCAAAGAACTAATGCGTTTAATTCGAAATTTAAATTGCCAATACACGTTGGGATACCCTTTAGCCCATCACTTATTAGTAAGCCTCGCTCTGAATAGTTTTTATCCTGTTTATACAAATTTGAGTTTTAATCTAACTTCAACGCGGGTTGAACTCCATTTAAACGCGGATTGAGCCCAAACTTTGACCTAACTCGAATAAGAAGTTTTCTTGTGCCATTTTGATTTTTTTATTTACCTTTAAAATAACTGCTCTAATGGGAGTCGTAGTTTTCTTACAACTTTTCTAAGGAAGTTATGTGATAAATATTTTAAACAATCTGTCATTGCAATCTCGTTTTGATCCAATAGATCTGTTTCCTTACACTGGTTTGTGTTACCACGGGCTCCCGAAACTCCACCAACTACGATTTCTCACTTTTTGTGTAGCCAAAACCAGGGTCATTTGACAGACAGGAGTAAGTACTACCGCAAATTTGTGGAGCTCAGAAAGTAAAGAAATAGATCTAATCGCGACTCAATCTTAAGCACTCAAATACTTATGATACTTAGGTTGAAATTCCAGCGCGATCATTCGATCCATCGTTATAATAACTTTCTACTTATCCTTCTTCCTTTTATCAACGAGGTTATGATCCGAAAACAAGGGATCACAACCCCCCCCACTTCACCGCATTTCTACTGATCCGCCTGTGGGGTTCGCCTATGACTTCAGAAAATATCGGCAGGCCTGCCGATTTTGGATCACTCGGTTACTGAGGCTAATAAAATGCAGATGTCGTCGCATTTGTGTGATCCAGGCGTTTATGGGCCTGCCTTTTCTACATCGCGATGTCTTTGCAACGTGCATTGATATTACCTTTTTAACAGGGTTCAAATGATCTCTTCTTTGAACGTGGCAATACCAGCTGAGCCGGTCGCGCTCTATTTTTTGTATGATGGTTTCCTTGACGTGAAGGATTCCACGGATCTTCCAACTTCTTATTCGATCAAGCTTTGTCACTCCTGCTGTCATGCGAAGCATCTTCATCTCAGCTGCCGTTAATTTACTCTCATACTTTTTGTACATAGTCCAACATTGTGAACCGTATGTGAGCGCTGGACGCACAACTGCGGTGTAGAGCCTTCCTTTCAACTTAGGGGGCATTTTTCTGTCAGCGGAATTTTCTCGCCACTTCATCCACTCTACGCTTACGCGATGATTGATGTCGGCATCACAAGTTGCTTTGCTATTTATCATAAGTCCCAGATACTTAAACTTTTCGCACTTGGGAAGCACTGTTCCATTTAAATAAATGTCTGGAATAGGCCTGAGTGGATCAGAGAACGGGCAGCACAAGTACTCTAACTTTTTTTGAACTAATGCGATACCCATTTCCCTCCAGAACGTCCACCCACACATCAAGTGCTCGTTGCAGGGATGTAGGATCCTCACTTATGATGGCTCCATCGTCAGCAAAGAATAACTGATGTACCTTGGGGTCCGTCACTTTACCTTCAAGCAGATAATCAAGGACTGTAATAAAGAGCAAAGGACTTAAAACGCTTCGCTGGTGCACCCCGACTTTGATTGTGAAATCTTCGGTTACTCCACCGTGGCATCTAACTCTTGTCTTTGCTCCTTCGTACATGTCCATGATCATCTGTACATAGGTTTTTAGAACCCCTCGATGTCATAGGGGTGTACATATAATATAATTGGGGTATTTAATATGAATTGAATGAAAATATTACCGAGGTATATAAGTATTCATATTATAATGCTATTTTTAATATTATCTTACGTCTAAGGAGCAAGCACTTAAATATAATTACACATACGACTCATATCCGGCATCAGACATGTATGAAAATGTTTTATCCGACGTCGTGCATCCAATGCTGCATAAATATTGTGAATGCTCCGATTTAGTTCTGTACACTTTGACGTGCCGATAGAACCGCCAGATATCCTATAACGTGTATTTTTAATTTTTGATTCTTATTGTAAAAACCGGCCTCGGATATTGCCAAACCTGGTAAGCCAGGGCATCCTTTGGAGCCAGGCCTGAAGGGTGTCTGTATGCGAGCGTCTGGTAGTCGGCCTGTCCCGCTCGGCAGCCGGCCGGGTCGAATCCGAAATGGCTACGAGCTTCCTGTCAATGGTCTCGCGAACCATTACGGGGGTCAAGGGGTGAGCACGCTGTGCACCGATAGGGGCACAGATGGACTCTCTGAGATTCGACAACGGCATCGACTTAGGATAGGCACATGGAACGTCTCATCGCTCACAGGGAAGGATCTTGAGCTTGTTGGGGAGGCTGTTAAAAGTCGAATAGATATAGTTGGCGTCTCTTTAACAAAGCAGAGAGGTTCTAAAACTGTGGACCTTTCGGGTGGGTGGAAGGAGTCGCACCCTCAGTGTCTGCACAGGGGGGGGAGTAGGGATACTCACAAGTCCCAGGTTGACAGACAGAGTATTGGAGTGGATACCATTAGGAGGGAGAGTTGTAAAGCTCAAGCTTGAAAGATCAACTCTGGCATTGGTGCAGGTGTATGCACCGAACCTTCAGTCAGAGTACGCAGCTTTCTTAGATGAAGTTGATGTTGCCCTTGAAAAGGTTGCAGATATGGATTCTTTTGTCCTGATGGGTGACTTCAATGCTCATGTGGGTGTAGATGTTATGACATGGGGGAGTGTGATTGGGAGGAACGGTGATCCTGATCAAAACGCGAACGGAGAGAGGTTGTTGGATTTTTGTTGTGAAAATGGCTTATCCATCATGAACACTATCTTTCCGCACAAAGACATTCACAAATACACGTGGTACCGTCAGAGTCTTCAGCAGAAGTCGCTGATCGATTTCTTTGTGGTACCATCGTGTCTGAAGAGAATGGTTTGTGATATTAGCGTATTGAGAGGGGCCGAACTGTCAACTGATCATCACTTAGTGCTGTGCAAATTGTATCTTAGCGAGAGAGTGCCTCCCCTACTAAAGTGTAAACCAAGGATGGTTACACGCATACGATGGGAGAGGTTACAGGACGATGAGATACGGGAGACATTTGCGCGGCAAATATCTGAGAGGTTTGAACGAATTCCAACTGTTCCATCAAATGTAGAGGAAGAATGGCAACTGTTTTCAACAGCGGTTATTGCCTCTTCGGGAGATGTTTGTGGAGTAAAGCGGCTTGGTGTGGCGGCTGGTGGTGAGAAAAGAACTGCTTGGTTTAAAACGCCCTGAGTTCAAGAAGCCATCAGAGAGAAGAAAAGAGCCTTTAATGTGTGGATTCACTTGGGGAACTCCGATTCTCGAAATCGGTACACTGAGGCGCGAAGAACTTGCAAATTAGCTGTGAAAACAGCGAAATAACAGTCTTGGAAGGAGTTTGGAGAGGAATTGGAACGTGACCACAGATCTGCAAATAAGATGTTCTGGCAGACCGTCCGCCGACTCAGAGGAAAAAAGTTGAATATCGTTGAAGGAGTCAAATCCAAAGACGGTAGACTTCTTTTCAATGAGGAGGACATCTTACGCAAATGGAGCGAGCACTTTTCAGAATTGCTCAATCCCGAACAGGGCACCGAAGATGACAGACCTATGGTCGAGAGTTGGACGGAAAGTAGTCCTACGGTAGAGGAAGTAACTTTGGCGATCAAAGCGCTAAAAGTTGGCAAACCTGCTGGTGTGGATGAAATTCGGCCAGAAATGCTCAAGGCTTTAGGTAAAGAGAGAGTTCAATGGCTCTCGCGTGTCATTAAAGTGGCCTGGGAATACGGTGAAACACCTGGTGATTGGCAAATGGGAGTGATAGTTCCTCTTTTTAAAAAAGGGGACAAAAGAGATTGCGCCAACTATAGGGGTATATCTCTTTTAAGTCTCCATGGAAAAGTCTTCGCTAAGGTCCTAGAAAAGCGTTCCAGAGCTGTGGTTGAGGACAGTTTGGGGGATGAGCAGTGCGGTTTTCGTCCCGGTAGAAGCACAACCGACCAGTTGTTCACTCTCAGAATGGTTCTTGAGAAGGCCTGGGAATATGCCAAACCTGTCTACACTTGTTTTGTGGATTTGGAAGAAGCATATGATAGGGTTCCTCGAGGCAAACTCGAGTAGGAGTATGGGATTGCTGGTTCCCTGTTAAGGGCGATTCAGTCTTTATATACAAACTGTAGAGGTTATGTTCGGATAAACGGTGTTAAATCAATACCTTTCACTGTGGGCGTTGGACTTCGCCAGGGGTGCGTTTTGTCACCTCTCCTCTTCATTGTATATATGGATTGGATGTTACAGCGCAGCCGTGGCGGAGAATGTTTCAAAGTGGGAGACCTATGGATTAGTCATCTGCTCTTTGCGGATGATGTGGTCATCCTTGGGTCCTCTCAAACCGAACTTCAGCGCGCACTCGAAAGATTTGTAGCCGTTTGTGATCGGAAGTAATGGTCGTTCCCAAAAAACCGATTCAGTACACTCTGCATGTTAGTGGAGTCCCACTGAAGCAGGTGGAGAAGTTTAAGTACCTCGGGGTTTTATTCACGAGTGATGGGAGGAGCAATGCGGAGTTATCCTGTAGAATTGGTCAGACTGGATCAATTTTGAGAGAGCTTGGCCAATCTGTTATAAGGAAGGCCGAACTTAGTGTTCAAGCTAAGCTATCGGTTCTTAACTCTGTGTATGTTCCAACTCTCACCTATGGTCATGAAATTTGGATAGTGACCGAAAGAATAAGATCGCGGATACAAGCTACCGAAATGAGGTTCCTTCACGGTGTTGTTGGAATAACTCGTAGGGATCGAGTGCGTAACACCAGAGTACGCGAGGCGCTCAACGTTGAGCAGCTACTTCTCCGAACGGAACGATCTATGCTTCGATGGTTTGGTCACGTAGTGCGTATGCCCCCAGACCGGCTTCCAAGAAGCGCCATGGTTGCCGTGCATTCAGGTAGGCGACTTCGCGGAAGGCCTAGAAATAGATGGTTGGATCAAGCCCGACATCTGTCCTGGAGCCGCTTAGGGATTCCTCCTGATGAATTGGAGTCAATGGCGGAGGATCGAGAAGGATGGAGAGTCCACCTCAGCATC
The DNA here is from genome assembly GCA_945910035.1 of Brachypalpus laphriformis. Taxonomy (NCBI): domain Eukaryota; kingdom Metazoa; phylum Arthropoda; class Insecta; order Diptera; family Syrphidae; genus Brachypalpus; species Brachypalpus laphriformis. The sequence continues at coordinate 290,822,764 of OX246754.1, forward strand.
CTACCCCCGCGACCCTCATGAAGGATTAGCGGGCCATTGAAAATGAATGAATGAATGAATTGTAAAATGTATGTAGAATTGAATTTGTATGTAAATAACTTAATAAGGTTAAGTTAAAATTTATAAAGCTTACAACAGCGATTACCTATATAGTTTATTTTTAATTTTTTTCTCTAGTAGCTTTTAACTTATGCTGGGAAAAAAGGTAACATCATTCCTCTCCCATAGCATATTCTTGTAAATAAGTGCAATTTGTTAGAAAACAATAAAACTGAATACATATTTATCATCATATTAAAATGCTGCATATTTAAGACAAAATATCTTGTATCCAAAGTCTAACATCCGACGCTTCTATGTATACCTAAGGTATATGGAAGCATAGAAAACTCTTTGCCAAGACACTAGGAAACGCTATCCCGTAAAGTGTTCCCAATTAGTTGATTATGTAGAGCTCCCCAGTGACCTAGTCGTAAATGAAGTCAACAATTTCTTTACGCGATTCGTCCAATTAAGGTCATTCTGTTCTATAAGCCCCACACCAAATCTGTCAAACCAACGAATTATTGCAATTTTCACTGGTACGAATATCTACTAAGCAAAACAAATTTACTAATGCCTTCTAGACAACTGAAATAGTGGCCTGAATATCAGTTATCTGCCAGCACAATACTAACTCACCGAACGCCCACTCAACATACCCTTAACACTCTAGGGCTCAGTCGCAAAAAGTTAATCAGACTCACAACTGCCTTCCTTTCTCTCTCTCTTTCTCGTTCTTGCAAAATGTTAATACTTGTCTCGGCTAAATAACGTTTTACAAGGACATCAAAACTAAGTATCTCTTAATCCTACCCAACTCGCATAATTCCGCACTCCAACCCAATCCACCCAACCTAATCCATTTTAATGTCTCTCTTTGCTATCTACGAGTATCCGCCTCTTTTATTTTTCTCTCCCTTCCTATTATTAAATATACAAAAATCATTAAAAGATATGTTGTGTTATCCTTAAATTATTTTTCCTTCTTCTAACAGCACAAAGTTATCTCCATTTTGGCGTTTTTTTTCAAGGACTCCAATCCACCACCCAACCACCCAATCACCCAACCACCCAACCACCCAACCACCCACTTCCGCCAAGGGTGAAGGGTGAAATTTCTTATTTCATCAAGTGGATAATTTAGATTCGAGACTATAGCATATAATCATATAGTCTTCCGAAATTCAAGGCAACAAAAATACGAGAAAAAAGAAGAAGAAGCAGAAGAAGAAAAAAAAAAGGAACTGAATAAAATCCTTGTTTACAACCAGAGTTACCCATTGAATCTTGTCTCTCTCCAACTCTTTGCTGTGTGTAACCAGTATAAGGTCAGCATTAAATTTTTTCCATCTGCTTTCCCAGAAAAGGACACCACCAACTAGTTTACAAAACCCTGTGTGTTAAATTCAATTTATACTAGTTTTCCAGTTTTCAGGTAAAGCAACACACATACCTATCTGATCAATACAAGTTTAATATACCTAGCTACCTACAGAGAGAGACTAGTGTCAAATATATAGAAATAACCCTGACGGTTAGGTCGTTGAGCGAAATATTTAGGTCAATTTATCCAGCCACAAATAACCTTGAATGCAAAACAGCCTTCCTTTCCCATTAAAAAAAAAGGTGGAAGGAACGGTACACACACCATACCACCCATCCTCATTCTCTCACTCTCTGTATACCTACAGACTGGTGGTGGTGGTGGTGGTGGTGGGGGCCTACCTCTCTGCCTGCTGCTGCTATCTATATTTATGGTGGGAAGAACCTAAATAACCATGAACTGATAGGGGAGGGCTACACTTATACAAAAGGATATGTTGTTGCGCCTCTTTTGTTTTTGTTTTTTTCCAAGGTACATATCTCACAAAAAAAAAAATAAAAAATTCTAGATACCTATGCTATGCCTCGTTATCTCTCTCGGCTGGTAGTAATAGATAGTAATAGTACCTCGTACACGCACGGTTGACTATCACGGTTGGGGGGAGGTTAGAAGCAACCTAACCTTCAGCAGCGCGCACTCACACCTCTGTACAAAAAGGAAGAGAAAAGTTTATTCTCCATATACACACACCTCCTACTCATGCTCAGACCAGCCTTATTATTTGTATATACCTAGCATCAGCAGCCCACGAGGACGACGACAACAACAACACCAACAATAAATACACAACCAACACCAAGAACTGAAGAGGACGAGGACACTCACGACGACGACGACGAGATACATTTCGGTGCACAAACTTATGCCTAAGCTTAATAAAATTAGGTCAGTACTGTGTCGATGATCCTTTTTGCAGTCCCCCCATGCCGTGCCCCCCTTCTCTCACGTCTTCTTGTTGTGGTATGTGCACATACTTCTCTCGCTTCACCTCCTGCTGCTGCTGCTACCAGGTGCAACCAACGAATTCAAATTCAAATGTTTTGTGTGAAGGAAGAAAAAAAAAATACAGTTGCCATTGCCACTTTTGCATACAGATGGATGGCTTTTGAAGCATAATTCAATAGTGTATATCTACAACTCCTTACACATATACACACAGCGAGCGAGAGAGAGCAGAACCTAATACAAGATACAATAACAAGCATTTTTTATTTCCAGCTCCTTGCAGCCACCCCTTCTTCATCATCATCTCGACAGAACACTTGAGGCGAGAAGTGCAGAGAAGCACTAAAATCCACACCAACCCCAAAACCCAGACCCAGACCGAGACCACCCCACATGCAAACTACAAACACTGCTGATGTGCCACATGACAGAAATTATATAACCAATTGCATCGCGTGCTGCGCTTAAAAAATTCTTTAAGACCACCACAATCTAGAGATAGATACGGGTACTTACGGACGAATATGTTGCTCATCAGTGTCGCTGGCAGGCAGAAGACAATCACCAGGATATCAGCGATGGCCAGATTCACAATGAAGTAGTTGGTCACTGTCCGCATACGGGGCGCCCGGAGCACCACAGCTATCACAAAACTATTTCCAACAAGTCCGACAATGAACACGATTATGTAAGCGATGCAATAGACCAGGGTCATAACGGAGGAGTGTCGATAGAGAAATTCAGTGTCGTTGAGACGCATCTCGTAGACATCCGCTGAGGCGGATAGATTGTTCATGGCTAGCTTGGAACTTCCACTGGTTGCCGACGAGTTCGACGAATTACGATTGACCGCTCCTGGAGCAAATTGTAACACACTGTAGCTAAAGTTGTCCACCGCCAGCGCCACAGCCGAGTAATCTAGGCCATTGAAATCGTTTATGTCAATCAATGGATCGGAGCTAGAGCTGGAGGAGGAGGAGGACGACGACGACGACAAGGCGGACGACGAGGAGGCGGTGGTGGTGGTTGTGCGATGAATGCACTCCGCCAAGGTGCTGCTACTCAAGTTGCACATAGCGTCTAGTAAACTGTGAGTACCACTACCGATTGTATCCATTCTAAAGATGTTCTTCGTCTTTTTTTCTTTTTCACTGTTTAACTGACACAAAGATGCTTGTTACTTAGTCAGAAGGACCCTAGTACCATTGAGATTAATCGCGACGAGACTGAGTCCATTTTTATAATTTTTTTTTTTTTTAAACAGTCAACCCTTTGCCACAATTAAAAATATGCACCCAACACACAAAAACCTAGAACACAAGCAATGAAACACTCTTGTGGTGTCTGCGGATTGATTGATTTGTCTAGTTATACAATTGCACATCAATGCCACCCCCACTGTTAGTCGTGGTGCTGCTGTTGTTGCATCTCTTTGCCACTGCACACCATCTGAAGAGACAAGTATGGTGTAATGGTGACCGAGATTAGGTGCAAACGGTTTCGTGTTCAGCGCGACACTGGCCAAAATGTTGAGGCGACAGTTGATTCTTGTTGCAGAGCTTTTTACTATAACACATCCTACCATCCAGGATCATACACATGTACACACAAAAGAAAAACAGATGGATAGACCTTCAACGAAGCAAAGATACCCTGCTGTAGATGGCGCTGCACAACACACATCACTCCACACTCAGCAGAGAGTATTTTTCAATAGTTAATCAAAATAAATTCTCCGAAACTGTGGCAATTTGTATACAAACGAATGGGGGTAGTTTTCCTGCAGAGGTAAATTATGCATTAACCGAAATTGGTTCAAATCTCTTATACACCCCCTCGTGGCATAGAAAGTCTGTGTGCCATTCAAGAGTACTGTGCGAGAAAGCTCTCTCGTGTGGCCTATATAATAGCCGCCGTACTACGCTCTTATAAATATATAGAGGCACTCACAATGGGCGATGGGTGGCAAAAAGCTGTGGGGTGATGAAATGCATGGAAAAGGACTTGTATGTAGCCAGCGAGAAAGCGGCCAAAAGTTCAAGAACCTCTGTTTGGTATACATTCGAGGATAGCGAGGATATTTATGTTATGTGTACGAAGGGGGACGAGAGTGCACTTGACGTAAGGGGGTAGGATGAAGAGGAGAAAGTATTTTTTTTTTGCTGGGTACGCGCATGGGGTTTGGGTTTCGGGATGGGATGTGGTAAAGTTCGTGACGTTGACAATACGTTACAATGTTGAGTTTTGAAAAGTTGCTTGGAGTAGGATGACGGTGAATATGAAGTTACTTGAGTTTCGAGAGACGTTTTGGAGATAGTACTTCTATGGGGAATAATGTGTTTGAGTAGTGAAACAAATGTTTCATTTAAAGTTTCTTATGAGTATGGAGAGTATGGTCGTGTAAAGGGTTACTTGAAAGAAATTCGATGGACGATATGTCGATATTTATAAAAGTAGCTGTGGTTTAGCAAGTTTTGAAGCAAATGTCATTCATTGTGTGTTCGCATGAAATGAAATTTCACCTGGTGAGCTCTGAGAGATAAATAGGGAATGCGGGGGTTGGTTGTCAGAGGGCATTAGTAATGCCTGAATGAGCTAATTGTCTGGAACTGTTTTCTGCCTTTCGTTTCAATAGGAATGGGAAGATATTGGGGTGGCAATGGTGTAGTGGTAACGTCGTCAATTGCCACGCTAATGGTTCATGGTTCAAATCCTGATGTCAGCAAGCATTTATTTATTTCTCATGAAATATATAAAGTCAGTCCGATCATTTGCAAAAGCTTCTGTGAACACTACTGCAAAGGCATAACACTGGCAGTAGCCTGGTCATGTGGCTAGAAAAATTGTTTGCTCTGTTGATGATGATTTGCCCTTGACATCGGTTATCGGTGAAAAAAGTACTGTGAATCAGAAGCAAAGACAATAATAATAAAAAACCTCCCCAGTTATCTGGACGCCACCCCCGGAGAATAGCTGAAGCATAAACAACTGAGCTTCAAGAACAACTACACCAAAATCCTTCTCTTTCTCTCTCTCTCTCTATCCATCCTTTCCAACGCCCGCACTAAACATGTAAACATGTTAAAGGTATTCATAACCCTTTGAGTGCGTGCAAATTATAAAAAAAAAAAATATTAACAGGTCTAAAACTAAATTAGAATCAGTGTTTAATTAGACCAGGTGTTAACATTATGGTGGCATATGCACATTTTCTGTAAGATTCACTTGAACTTTCTCTCACAAAGGAGCTAAAACCTTTCGTAAACGCTTGCAAGGATAAAATGGAAGACCTAAAAAATGATTGCGAAGCACATGGTCAGAATATGGTACGAGACAGCGCCAGACATATGCCCTTTTTAGGTTTGTAGTGTACGTATATGAGAACTTATAAGAACCTATCTTTCATCAACGGAGTATCAGAACCAGAACCTTTTTGGGTGCCAAATGAGAGGTAGTGATTGGTTTAATTCTGTGAAATATTATAATAGCATACGGGAGTGTTATCAATTTTAAATCACAAAGATATATTTCTCGATATATATTTCACAGACTTCGAAGTATTAGTGGCGCCAAAAAGATCGGACGGTGTAGTTTCAGATGTGACCCAATGCAGCGGAGAAATTGATACAGAGTCAAAAGTCTAAAGACAATAAGTTTATAATTGGCTTATGGCTCATCTGCGTACGCATGTCCACAGTTCTTTTCTGTGCATATAATCCATCTAATAGGGTATATGTCTCTACTTTGTCGGCCCATAATTTCACATCATTCAGATGTTCATGCTCTACTTCCCCTTTCGACATCATTCACTACTGTTTCGGTTATAATAGCACTTTGGCCATTATGGATTTTTGGTCCCTGCGCCGTAAAAATTCTTGCTCCCAAATTTAGGTGGATACACGATATCTACATATCTAGTAATAGGTTCTTCTTCTTATGTCCTGTATCCCCTTGTGGGTCCTAGGGACTCTACTACGCCTACGCGCCATTGTGTACGGTTTCTGGCAATGTGTTTGAGTTCTCCCCAACTTTTCCCCAACTGCCGTGCCTTCTTCTCGACTGTTCTGCGCCGTGTGCTCTTCGGACCGCCAGGTCTTCTGCCATCCTGAGTTAAAGAGTTCCATTGCATAGCATGGTTCGCTATGGAACTGTTACCCTTTCGGAACGTGTGACCAATCCACTGCCACTTCCATCATTGGATGGTTGTGCCTATTGGTTCCTGACCCGTCCTCTCGTAAAGGTGTCCGTTCGAGAGACGATTGGGCCAGAAAATCCTTAAGGTATTGTGTAGGCACCTATTAACGAACGTTTGCAGCTTTCTGGTGATAGTAGTGGTCACTCTCCACGTGCTGCATCCATATAACAGCAGGGATTAAACATTGGAGCGGAACAGTCTTATCTTGGTGTTCAAACTGATTGCATTGATTCGCCATATTTTGGACAACATCCCGAACGCGGACTTTGCTTTGGCGATCCTGTTGGCTATATACAGTTCGGTTCCACCATCGGTCGAGATAATACTCCCAAGATACTGGAAATCATCTACTCTCTCTACCGGTTGTCCAGCAATGAGCCGATAAGTTTGTTTCAAGGCTGATAATTTTAGTTTTTGCCGTATTAATGTTCAGCCCGACGACGCCTGTCTCACTCTCCACATCTGCTGTCATTTGGTGGAGGTCCTTAATTCTGTGGAAGAGTAAGCATACATCGTCAGCGTAGTCAAGATGTTTCAGTTCAGATGTAAGAGTCCATCGAATTCCTCCGTTTCCCGTCGACAAAGTTGCACGAAGCACATCGCTAATCACCAATAGGAATAATATTGGTGAAAGGATACAGCCTTGTCTTACCCCACTTTGGATCTCAAATTCCTCGGACAACCTTCCTCTGTGCAGAACGCGACATTTGGAGCCTTCATATGTAGCTTTGATAATAGCAATTAGTTTATCGGGGATACTTCTCCTGCGCCAAATAAACTCCCTGTTGACACTATCGAATCCCTTCTCAAAATCGATGAACAAAGGGTGGAGTGGCGATCGATATTCAACGGCGTTCGATGATAATCCGCAGGGTGTTGATGTGGTCGACACAGGAGGATCCAGAGCGGAAACCTGCTTGTTCGACATCGAGTGTGTCTTCGGGATGTTGTTTGATTCGCTCCAGGATGATTTTTGCCTGATGATTGCCCTTGGTTGGTTGGTTAAGATCGGCCCTCGATAAGGATGCACTTAGATCAGAAATAGGTTCATTGTACCGCCGATGTGTAAGGTAGGTGCGTCACCCTCTTACTCTTGCTTCGTTATATGAAGGACGCCCTGCAGGCGTTGCCGATATCATTTAGATAATTGAAAGAGTATTCACCCAGGGTGGCCTTTCTAATGTTAGCAAGGGCAGAACAAGCGCATAGAAGGTGACTGACGGTCTCTTCTTTCTGATGCATAGTCTTTAGGCATGTCTTCCTATGACACAGTGTCCGGTGAGAATGTTTGTTGTTTTGGAGAGGGTTCCTCTCTTGTGTTTCAGGAGTTTGATTGACCTACATTTGTTAAGTGTTGGTCAAAGTTGTCTGGCGGTGTTGCATTCGCCGAGATATTGCCATCGGAGATTGGCCGCCTTCTCCGCTTCGGCTTGGATAAGATACTTAAAATAAGACGTTCGCGCTTTGATATCGGCAATGCTTATGCTATTTGTACCAGAGGAGCCTTGTCGAGCCAGCTTGTCAGCTACACAATTCCCCGGTATGTCACAGTGACCTGGTACCCAGCAAAGGGTGAGGTTGTACTGACCGGCTATCTCGTTAAGAGATACGCGGCAGTCTTTCACTGACTTATATCTCGTAGTATTGGATGCGAGGGATTCGATGGCTGCCTGACTGTCGACGTAAACAACAATATCCGATGTTAATAGTGTATTAACTGCCAGCCAGTCAGCGGTTTGGCATACGCCGGCAACTTCGGCTTGAAAACGCTGCAATGGTTTGGAAGGTTAAAGGCAAGGTGTATATCCAGGTCTTCTGAGAAAATTCAGGCACCGACTCCGTCCTTGGTTTTGAACCCGTCCGTGAAAATGGACAGCAATTCATTGTATAGGATATCGCGTAGCGTCCACTCAGTTTAAAACCATATTTAGTGGGCAGGTGATCAGTGAAATTGGGGAGATGACGGTGCATCGAAAGTATTTTGGCGTGCACGCAAGTATTCCTCGTGTGTTGCTCTTTCCATTGCTTGGAACATCTCAGTCTTATTACTTACTCACTTTACTTACTTAGATCCTTTAACCCCTCGGGGGGCATAGGGCGTCAACCACGCCTGCGCGCCATTTTGTTCGGAGTTCTGCAACGCGTTTGAGCTGCCTCCAACTCATTCCTAAAGTGCTCGATTCCTCCTCAACTGTTCTGCGCCACGTTTGCCTAGGGCGTCCCGCTATTCTGCCTGCCTGGGTGAGCGGATTCCACTGCATGGCGTATTTCGCAATGTAGTTGTCTTCGCGCCGTAGGGTGTGTCCAATCCACTGCCACTTTCTTCTTCGTATAGTAATGCTTATAGGTTCTTTGCCCGTTCTCAGATAAAGTTGTTCGTTGGAGATGCGGTTCGGCCAAAAAATCCTCAAGATGATCCTTAAACATTTGTTTACGGAGACGTGCAGCTTTCATGTGTTAATGGTGTCCACCTTCCAAGTACTGCATCCATAAAGCAGCACCGATTCTACGTTGGAACGGAACAGTCGCAGCTTGGTTCTTAAACTGATAACATTGCTTCTCCAGATTTCGGATTGCAATCCGAACGCAGCTTTAGCCTTCCTGATTCTGCTGCACACATCCAGTTCGGTGACACCACGATTAGCCGAGACCACAATTCCTAAATAAAGAAATTTAACAACTTTCTCGTCTTCCTGTTCGGTAATGCTAAGTTGAGCGCGGGTATTAGAAGTGCTCAGGACTTTTGTTTTACTTACTTAGTTCGGGGTGAACCTGTGCCTCAACCAACAATCCTCTCCATTTGGCTCGGTCCTTAGCTTAGAGAGTTGCTCACAGTACTTATTCGCCGTGATTGTTTCGCCAGGTGAAAGAAGCTCGAAAAAAAATGATACCCTTGGAATCCCACCAAACAGATAACAGTAGCTTCATTGGATGTAAGCCAGCTTTTCCCACCGGCTCTGCACAGTCACCTGCTTGTTTGCAGCTTTTTTTTCGCTGCACGTTATTGTACAGAATCCACTTTTCGTCACCTGTTACGAAAATGTTCGTCTTCATGGCGTCTAAGCAGAGATATGGCCACGGAGACGCGGTCCAGCTTATTTTTTTCCGTCAAACAATGCGACACCCACGTATCGAGCTTGGAAGTGAATCCAAGCTTCTTTAAATGACAAAATGCTGACTAATGATCAATATAAGCCTCTCAGCAATCTCCGGAAGGCCCGTCCAGAACGGGGTCAATCGCCCAAGGTCATATCACCGTTACGAAATCTACCAAACCACTTTTTAACGGTCCTAAGAGCAGGAGCACAATCCGAATAAACGCTCTGAATGTTTTTTTGTTGCAGATCCAACACTCACTCAATTCAATTCAATTTATTTAAGTTTGGGTGTACAAATAAGACTTAGTCTTCTATAGTACTTTAAATAATGGGTTATTTACAATATTCAATTCAATAATAATTTAATTTAATATAAAACCTATGATAAGATACAGTAATCAGGAGAGGATAGGAAGGGAAGGGAAAGGAAGGAAGAAGCTTATAACTTCGAAGAGGGAGTTATAAGCTTAAACGTTCTAGCCGAACGAGCATTGACACAGACACACGCAAGACACAGCACCTAACATACAAGAACTGCTGAAGAGTACAACCAAGGACATTTTTGTGGTAGTTGGATATGTGGTCATATCGACGAAGCCCATATACATACCTAACCATATCGTTGAATGCAACAGTTAGTTTATGCTGAGATAGGGAGTCGAGTTTGCAGTACACAGCTGATGCATAATCGAAGTAGGGAACGAGTAAGGTTTTGACTAGTCTCAGCCTCGTATTTACAGGAGAAAACTAGAGATCAACCAAAGTTTGCGTAGACCACCGTAAACTCGTTCCACAGTGTAATTAATGTGGCTTACTGGGGAGAGAGAGCGGTTAATCTTGAAACCTAGGTTGGAGTATATTGCAGGACTTGGAATCTCTCGGTGAACCTAAATAAATCAAAGGCCATGGTGTTCAGAAAAGGTTTTGGGCGCTACTCCCGCACTGAAAAATGGACATTTGAAGGTCAGCCCATCGAGATCGTCAAGGAATACAAGTACCTGGGTGTATTAATAAGATCAAACCTGAATATGCAACATCACCTCAACGACAGACTAATTTCTGCGAAAATAGCCCTTAACTCGACATGGAGCTCCTGTATAAACAACAAACTCCTGAATTCCTCCGTAAAATATACATTGTTTACAGCCACAGCAAGTTCGGTTATGTTTTATGCCGCCCAAGTCTGGGGAGTTAAGGAATACGAGATAGTGGAAAAACTGTTAAGATACTATTTGAAAAGAGTATTCAGGCTGCCGTTCAACGCCCCGAACTACATGCTTTATCTGGAATCGGGTTTGTCACCGCTGTTTTTGAAAACACTAAGAATTCATTTCGACTACATCCTTAGGGTCATGGCGTTGCCTGATAATCGAATCCCAAAACAAATTGCTCTTCGAGCAATGGCTTCCAATACACTTTTTTTCGGAGAATGGAACAGAATTGCGCAGAAGTACAATGTGAACCTCGTCCTTCAATCATATAACTCTGGCGAGTGGAAAATCATCCTCTATAATTTCCTACAGGACATTGACTGTAAGATCAGGAACGAGTTTGAAATGCAAGCCAAATCATCAATCCATAGGAGCTACTACAAGCAGCTAGAATATAACCTGTGCGATTCAAACTATTTCAATGACAACCATGAAATAGACTTTATCTCTATTATATTTAAAGCTAGAGGAGAGCTGGTAAAGCTAAACTACCTCCCACACCGACCCGACCTTCCCATCTTATGCTCTCTATGCAACCTACAAGTCAGAGAAGACATCCTTCATTTCATTGCCGTATGTCCTATCCTGAAAGAAACGAGAAAAGCCTTTTTCAACGCAAATGAGTTGCAACCGCACACGCTGATCGACATACTCAATGGGCGCTATGGCTGGAAAAACCATTTCCTGTACTGCAAAAAAGCAACTGCTTATAGAAGTCAAATTATTGATGAATCCTTCTGATTTGTATCCTTGTTAATCTCTTTTTATTTGAATTTTCTTTAAATAACTCTTTCACTCTACGTAGTCTTCATTTCTCTATATATTGTAGCATTGACTGCAGGATGGTTTGTGTACCAAAAACTGAAACACTGTATCTCAAACTGTAGCAACTATTGCAAAACATTCTAGCAGTAAATATCCCAACCTGATGTGCTTACGTTCCACAATTGTTCCACACAATATCCCAATATTCCATGATCCTCAATTCACCCGGAGAAACATCAAGTATGTTCTAGAACCACTAGCGATTTCCTATAAATACCCATACCACAACCATCGTCGAGACAGTTGTTCATAAGTGAATACAGCGATGACAAGAGATATTCGACCAGTGGTGAAAGCAAGCGACATTGTGAAAATAAGTCTGTAGCGACCGTTTGATTTGAAATAATAAAGTGATTGAACATTGTGTTAAAGTGAAGTTGGTATTTAATAATGAATAAACGATTAAAATACACAAAAGACGGTTTTATTTAAAACGAACCCCAGAAAGAATACTACAATATTATTATTATTTATATAACTTTTTTTTTTTTTCTTTTTTTTACGATTGAATTGAATAAATTTCTACAATTAAATGAATTATTAAATTTGCCACTCAGGCTAACGGCGCTGCCATGTCCTGAAACAGATTTTATCACCAGCCTTCATAATACTTTTACCTTGTAATCCTTGAATTATGTTTAATGAAATCTAATCTATCTATCTATCTATCTACCTAGGTTGGTTACAGTTTCCACGAACTGCAATTGTGTGTCGTTGAAGTAAATTGGCGGCACTAGTTCAGTATTGTGAAGTCGCTTAGATAATAAAATCAGCTGAGGCTTTGCTGGGTTGAGGGTCAAGCAATTACGTAGCGACCATTGGGAGATTAAGGATAGATCCTCGTTGAGCCTGGAAACAAGATCCTCAACTAGACCTATAGGTCTAGATAAGTATATTTGCGCATCATCCGCATAGAAATGAAGGCTAGCATTTAAGCACACTTTAGGGAGGTCATTAATAAACATGCAAAATAAAATAGGACCCAGTATTGAGCCCTGCGGTACTCCTGCAAGTATGTTTCTGACGCGAGAGACGGACCGAACTTTCACTAAATCCAAAGTACCTTCTTAGTTTTTCAGAAAGTATTGAGTGGTTGATTGAATCAAAAGCTTTTGAAAAGTCAAGCAGGCAGAGTATTGTGATGAAGTCCAAATCATAGCTGATCCTTATGTCATCGAGAATTTTAACCATAGCTGTAGAACAACTATGGTTGGCTCGAAAACCAGACTGGACCGAAGCAAGTAGGTTATGTTGATCAAGGTGTCTCGCGATCTGATTAGCAAGGACTTTTTCTAAAACTTTTGAAAGGCAAGGTAAAATACTTATGGGGCGAAAGTCTGCAGCCAAAGAGGGTAGAGGTTTTTTCGGAACAGGAATGACTTTAGCCAGCTTCCAATTAGAAGGAAAGGACGATGACGTTATACAAAAATGAATTAAGTGCGTAATCACACTAAGAATGTGGGTTAAGATAATTTTGACAAACCGGATAGGAACTCCATCCTCATCAACGGCATCTGACTTGAGAGACTGAATGATGTTAATAATATCAACTTCCGATACAACTTCGAATTCAAAAACAGTTAGCCGTTCAGAAGAATGTTGAAGGTTGGGCAGAGAAGGTGTATTTTCTACTGAGTTGGATAAAAAAGCATTATTAAGATCATCAAGATCAGGTATAGTGTCTCTAACATTTTTCTGACGAACAGCAACCGAGCGTAAGTTGCTCCAAAGCTTTTTGGCACTTTGGTCTGTTCCCAGCTTACAAAAAAAATATCTTTTCTTACATAATCTCGTGATGGATGTTGAGAAATTACGTGCTCGACAGAAATTTTCCCAATTCAGACTAGTTGGATTTCGCTTCTACTTCGAATATAGTTTCCTACGAACTTTAATAGCATTATGAACCTCAGATGTAAACCATGGACAATTTCTATTACGCACCATCACTGTTTTTAAAGGCACATGGTTATTGAACAGATTAAGTATTAGAGATTGTAATAGTTCCACTTTATCACACACACCTGAGACAAAATAACAACTATGCCAAGGGATTAAGCTCGCCTCCATTTGCAAGACGTTGTTATCCACTGAGGCGAAATCTCTGAATTGGAAGGTTGATGGTATAGAGGAACGAGATAAGTCAATGTTATGAGTGCAGAAAATTAGATCGTGGTCTGTGACACCCTCCAATGACAGCTGGTCCTGTAGTAACACGTTCGACCGATCAGATACCAACAGAAGGTCCAGAAGACTCGGAGAGCAGTTAGGTGCGAAGTGGGTGGCATATGCGTTAACTATAGCCAGCGCGGAAGTTGCAACTAAGTCTAAGAGCTGGTGAGATCTACTGTCACATTTGAATAGGTCAGCATTAAAATCACCGCATATAATGATGTGTTCATAATATGGGGAGACCTCTTGGAGTGTGGAGAACATAGGTTCTGGAGAGCAGCTCCGGTTGGGACAGTAAACAACGCCTATAATGCACTTTGTGTTACCATCAGTAACTTCTACTAGAAGATACTCAGTAGCACTCGCCTCAGATTTCCCAATTATCTTGCAATTTAAGGAAGTATTACAGTAAAGAGCTACTCCACCACCTATTGTACTCGTGACTCTATCGTTCCGAACAATTCTATACCCTGGAATACTGTACAGGTGATCTTCCAAATTAGGCCTCAGCCAGGTCTCAGTAATACAGATCACATCAACTCCCGAACCATTGAAAATGTGACGTAAGTAATCGACTTTAGAAATATTTAAGCTGCGAGCGTTGATATAGCATATTTTGAACCCCTCACGCGCATTCGACAGAATATTAACCATTGAACGCACGGTAACTTCAGCAGTGCCATCAGACATATACCTATTGTTGTGAGCCATCATTATTAACAAAAGCAAATAAAAGTAGCACAAAACAATAACGAAATATACAGATTCTACATTTAAAAAAGCAACTGATAGACGAAGATAGAATAATATAAAGAGCTAAGATGAATGGGATGGGAAAGAGGTAAAAAAAGGGAAAGCAGGAACAATTGTATAGATAAAAGAACATAATTATATATTGTACATTATTAATTTCAAAGTTAATGCAAATCAAAACTTGTTACAGCTTTTACTATTATTTTTTACTAATTAAATTATATATATATATATATATATTTTTTTTTTGTTAATTACTTGTTGTGAAGAACATATTTCAAATTCGCTCCAGATGACTGAAGTGTTGAAGATTAGGGTAGAGTTGAACATTTTTAAGCCAATGTCGATGTTGATGAAATTTTTATTTCGTTATCATCTGCACTCTTTTTTACATAAACGAAACCATTAGGAGTTCTTACAGAGAACAATAAACCCTCTTTACGTAAGCGAAGAGCATGTTTTAATAGAGAGCTATTCACTGGAGTAAGACTTTCGTCCATGTATATGCGGGTCGTGTTGGTGTTGTTTTTGGTGGAACTGGAACTGCTGCTGTTGGTGGAGGTGTTGTCGATCAGCACATTCTCTTTCTCCAGCTGCGAAAGTGTAAGGCCGTTGCTTGTGCGCAAAGCAGAAAGTAGTGCTCTTTGCTCAGCGTGTGAAGAGAGCCGAATTAGTAGCGGCCGATTACTGCCGGTGGTTTGACTTCCTAAGCGAAAAGCATCAATGTGTGGAGAATATTGGTGACGTAGTTTAGCGGCAATATTCTTTGCAAGATCAACAGCATTTTCCTTTGTTGTTTGTGGAATGCCATGTACAATTACATCACAGAGACGCGTCTTACTTTGTAGGTCAGCCAATTCCTCTCTTACTTTCCTGTTGTCTTCCTGGAGTACTGCAATTACGTTCTCGCACTCTTGCACCTTATTGTTAAGAGCAGATATGACTTCACTTATCTTATTGTTGATTTCGGTTTTTGTTTCATTGATTAGTGATGAAATTTTTGCCATCATAATGACTTCCATATCTCGTAGCTGCTCAGATAAAGATGGTTTTTTGTCGGATTTTTTGTCGGATGGGAGAAGTAAATTTATTTGATTCTTGATGGCCGGTGAATTAGGTGGAGATGACACTGCATATTTCTCTTTAAGAGCTTGTTGGCGAGTAGACATGATGAACAGATGAATGAGCAGGCAGTTAAAATTTTGTTATATTTATTTTTTTATTATTATTATTATTATTATTATTTATTAACAGATAAATTTTTAGTTCATTTACATTATCAATGAGCATATTGTTGATATTAATATTAATTTGTGGACAATGCTGTTTTCTTCAAATATGAAGAACTTTGCACTTTTCTAAAGAGAGCTTCGCTCCTGAGATGGTTGACCAAGCCATAATGTCTTCAATAACCTTGTAGAAAATGTCTCGCGTTTTGTTGTTGTCATTTTGTTTGCACATGATATGTACATCGTCGGCGTATATACAGTGGTCTAAGGACTTTTGTTTGGAGATTGTTTGGCTGAGCTCTTCGAATGCAATGATAAATAGGACCACGGAGAGTGGCGAACCTTGAGGAATCCCATTATATAATGGAAGTGTGGGGGAGAACTGGTTGTTAGCGCGCACACAGAATTTTCTGTTTGACAAAAAGGATTTCACATAATTAAAAATCCTTGGTCCTATTCGCCATTGTTTGAGTTTGTTGAGTATGAGATGGATTCCTACTCTATCGAAGGCTTTCTCGAAGTCGAGTGAAAGGATGGTTGTGTGGTTTCTGGCTCACAACGCATTAGAGATATAAGTGTCAATGTGTAGCAGACTGTCAATTGTTCCCCTGTTTGGCTTAAAGGCAGTTTGTTTAGCGCTTACGAGTTTTTCGGATTCGATAAACCAAAAGATTCGTTTTGCTATTATTTTTTCTAAGATTTTAGATATGCAGGGAATGAGAGAAATAGGTCGAAAACCTTCTATGGATTTTCTTTCTTTCTTTGGTTTAGGAATGGGAATTATCGTTGCGGTCTTCCAATATTGGGGAACAACTCCTGTGAGAAGGATATTATTGTAAAGCTTTATTAGTCTGTTCTTGAATTCTTCTGGGATGTTTTTTAAAATTGGGTAGGAAATGCGGTCTCTACCTGGCGTTTTCCCTTTCAGTTTGTTTAGACAACAGTCGAATTCCAGTCTTGATATAGGTCCTTCGATAAGCTTCGCAGCATTGCAGCTGTTGTTTGGATCAATTGTAATTAGAAGGCTGTTACTTTTATTCATATTAAACGCATTGGAAAACTTTTCGTCCTTGGAATGTTTTGACCACGTATGGGCAAAGAAGGAAGCAATGTCTGATGGAGAGAATATAATACCATCCGATGTTTCTAAGCAGCTAATGTGACTAAGAGGAGGATCACTAGTAAGGCAGCGAATGCTGTGCCAAATTTTTGCTGAGGATGAATTTGGGTTTATTGCCGAGGTGAAGTCGTAGAGGCATTTGGTTTTACTTGCTTTCATTGCCCTGCGGAAAATACTATTGCTTTTTTTGTAAGCTATGAGGTTGCATTGCGTCGGGTGTTTTTTAAAAAACCGCCAAGCTTTGACTTTTGAGTCCCTTAAGAGTTTCAATTTAGAACTCCACCAGGGCACGTTACGCTTCGTGATGAAAGGGGCCGTCGAGGGGATACATATGTTGGCGGCTTCACGAGAAGCTTTTAATAGGATCGCCGTTTATATTGGAAGAGGGGGCTCTTTTTGATAGTTTGTTAGAAACACACGATTGAAATTTCTCCCAGTTTGCGTGATCAATTTTAAATTTAGGGATAGCAGGAGTTTCAGAGTTTGTTGCCCTCTTCTTGATGGAAGTGATGATTGGGAAGTGATCGCTGTTGTGTAGGTCTTCTATTATGTGCCAAGACGTTTTCGTATACATGGCATTGGAACAGCATGACAGATCAACATGTGTAAATGTGTTGTGGGTTGAAAAATGAGTGGGGGAGCCGTTGTTTAGTACAAAAAGGCTGTTTTTCAGTATGAAGTCCTCCCATATGACGCCGTTGCGGTTGCTGGCAGCAGAGCCCCAAATCGTACTCCAAGCGTTTATATCACCAACGATTAAAACCGGTGTTGGGACTTGTGCAAGAATGTTTTCGAGATCAGATATGGTGTATAACTGATTGGGGACTATGTATACACAGATAACTGTAAATTTAAAACAGGTGTTTATTTGTATGGCCAAAGTCAAAATGTTAGAAGATACATTGAGTTTGTAGTGAGGTATGTTTTTCTTTATTAGGATTGCAATGCCTTGTTTAGATGTGGTAAAATGTGGGTGGTTGTGAAAATAACCTATGTAAGATTTGGGGATGATAGGTTTTGATCCAGAAGTGTAGTGAGTTTCTTGGAGTGCGATAACATCTGGTAAATATTGTTTGATTAGTAAGTTCAACTCATCATAGTTGTTTACAAAGCCTTTAATATTCCATTGAAGGGTTTGAAACAGTTTTCTTGAGGGGGGTGATTTATTGACAATATATGCTGAGGTATATTGAGAAAAATCGTTTGTAATTGAATCGGTAGAGTTTGAGTTATAATTGGTTTTGGACCTGGAAAAGCGTTTGCTAAAATTGTGTGGATTTGGTTGCTGGTTGTTGAGGTTGTAGGGTAGTCTAGGTTGATTAGGTGGGCCCTGTTGGTCAGACTCCGGACCAAGCCGGTTTGAGGAACCGGAGCAGTTCGAAGTCTGATCAACAGGGCCGTTTGTGTTTTCATGTATGGTTTTATTGCATTGCATCATCATCGTTTTGAGTTGAATTTAAGTAGTATTGGTTTTTGTTTATAAGTGATCGTGTGAATCTTGATATGGGTGAGTTTGTGAGTTCTTGAGTGTTGTCTGTGGACGAAGGTGGTGGGATTTCACTTCGGGAGAGATAATCTTGCAAGGGGTTATATGTGCTGTCTGCTTGTGAGTTTATTGGGTTATGTGAGTCATTGGCTGAGAGCTTAGGGTTTGCAGAAGTGTTTGTAAGGTTGTTATTGTTGTTGTATTTGGAACTAATAGGAGATTTA
This sequence comes from Brachypalpus laphriformis, assembly GCA_945910035.1. Classification (NCBI taxonomy): domain Eukaryota; kingdom Metazoa; phylum Arthropoda; class Insecta; order Diptera; family Syrphidae; genus Brachypalpus; species Brachypalpus laphriformis. The sequence continues at coordinate 290,841,445 of OX246754.1, forward strand.
TTTGTAGGTGACTTTGGTGTACTTGTGGCTAGAACTGTGTTTGTTTGGTTTAAAGTGGGTGGGATAAACGGAATTTCGCGGTTATTTGTAATAGCGGATTTTGCCTTGTTTGTAGATTCTTTATGTGTTGTTGTGGCTGGAGGTGTTTGGCTTATTGGGATGGAATTGGAAGAGGTTTCAGATGATGTTTGCTGTGTATTATTTTTGACTGCATTTGCATAATTAGCAGAATTGATGGTAAAGGGATTTTTTATTTTGTAAATTTTACGTGCTTCTGTCATGCTGCATTTGTTCGTGGTTTTAATCTTAAGTATTTCTTTAGCCTGTAAGTATCGTGGGCATGTTTTGGAAGAGGAAGGATGTTCTTCTGTACAATTTGCACATGATGTGCGCGTGTATTTTTCAGGGGCGTGAGGGGGTAAATTGCAAGACTCACATGTTGGTGAATTTTGACACCGCTTAGTCGTGTGGCCCAAGCATTGGCAGGTACGGCATCGCATTGGGTTGGGGAAGTACTCCGACACTTTCACATTGCACCACCCAATGTTGAGTGAGTTGGGGGGGGTGGAAAAGATCGAAGGTAAATAGCATGAGGCCAGTTGTTCTTATGTTGTCTTTTTCATTTTTTTTAAACTTATATACGTCGATCACACCTTGTGATCTCATTTCCTTAACGATTTCTTCCTCAGGGACATTTATTAAATAAGGTGCATAGACTATGCCTTTACAGGAGTTAAGGTGGGGTGCAGTTTGACAGAAATTGGGCAGAGATTTGATAGCGTTTTTTTGGTCAAGAACAGGTCCGCTACCTTTGGAGATTTAACGAGGATTAGTATACTACCATCGCGTAGCTGTGAAATTTGTTCGTAGGAGGAACTAATATTGTCTATTGCTTTTTTAACCAGGAATATGTTGAGTGAAGAAAGAGGTTTGGTTTGGTCTGTGGAAGAGATTAATATAAACTTTGGATTGTTGGGCGTGTTAGGGGTATGGAAAATAATGTTTTCACTAGAAATCGGGGAAGGACTTTTCTTTCTTTTTTTCTTTTGGATATCAGGTGGATCGGGGTCTAAAGATCTAAACATGTTGCCCGAAGGCGCACATGGCCTTGTGGCCATTACAGGTTATGTGGTTTTGTCACACTCACTCACTCACTCGCGTTTCAAAGAAAGCAGAGAGAAAGAAAAAGGAAATCAATAAATGACGTTTGAGAAAAGAGATTGATAATGTCACAAGCGAGAGCACAAGCTAATAAGAGGTCTTTACGGTTTGAAGATCAGCCGATGACTGATATTTATTTTTATTTAATAATAACACCTTATAATTGGCTCAGAGTACTTATTTGAAAAAGAAAGAAATAACTTGAAAACTTTAAGGATAAGTTATGTATTTTTAGCTTCGATAACCGGGTAAAAAAGGCTTAAATGTCAAGAGCGAATAATAAACACGTCTATACACTTGACATTGCACTTGCTTTTCGAAACTCGTACAGCATTACATGGCGAAGGTGTAACGTTTCGTTCTCCATTTAGAATATTTTGTTCACACACAATTTCACTTAACTCAACGGGTTCTAGCGATAAAATGACTTCTGATGCCACGACCTCTCCATTGGTATTCAACAAGTCCATAAAACAAACAATGGTTGCGTCATACCGCAAACTTTCCGCCACTTATGAAGATCGGGCAAGAACTTTTGCAATGAACAATACAATTCTGCAAATAATTTGAATTTAAACTCAAATTTCCCAACTGGCATACACAGAATTCCGTATATCACGGAACTGTCATTCCATTGCCAGCGAATGCCGATAATGCAGTTCCACTTGACAGCAGTTTGTTGTGCATATTCTCGCGGTAGCCGGCACTATCCGCTTCCATAAGTTTTTTGTTTATTTTCTATTCCACCCGCGATATTTAAATTAGTGCAACCAGTCGCATTGTTTCTACTCACTACTACTAATTGTATGCCACCGCTGTTACAATGGCAAACAAACGGCCCGAGAAGATTTGGGGTCTGCTGTATAACATGATGAAATCGGGGAACAACGATGTCCCGACAATTCTCAGGACCTTGGACCAAGTCCTCTTCCAAAAACAATCATTTGATATGCGCTTTGACCATGACGGTGTCATTCCCCGGTCGTTTGTCATCTGGCTACTGAATCAGCTGCTCATCTTCACTGGAAAACCACTAAGCAACAGGTTAGTGCAGCATTTTCCTATAATTTCAGACAACAGGGGGATTAGTAACCCACCTGTCAGGGATTCGAAACAGGCACATTCAATTACTCAGAGACTCCAAGTTCTCTAACGGAGTGGAGTGGAGTATTAACTAATTTTTCTTCGTGCAGTATGAAGCGCAAATGTCCTTGTTGCATTGCTTGTCTGTTGATAAAGCTTCTCGTGTCAGGAGATGCTGTTCATCTATTACTTGATTGCAGAGGATGCATTTTTAGTTTGGAGAGATGATGAGCAAGGTAATCTGAAGTTTGCTGCGACTTGGTACCTAGGGATCTGTTGGTTTGTTCTCCCAAGCTCTATGTCCTTCCATCTTTTTTCCTCAGTTGCCACTTGGCGGTCTGTTTGATTTTTACTTTGAAATGGTCTTTCGTTTCTTGTTGATGTTGTTAATCTGGTGCCCTTAGCTAATTTATCTGCGTTTTCGTTCCGTGTGGGTGGTAATAATCGTCGCTCACGCCATGCCAACCGCTGACAAGGCGACGGAGGACGGATGTTTCTAAAGTTGCAGTTAGAGGGGCGCAATTTTGGAAGAGAAGTCCTGATTCAGTTTAAAGCTTAATAAGCACACCAGCGGAAGACTGCAGACGAGACGGAGTATTGCACTCTTGTCGACACTTTGAAAGCCGACGTTCTTGCTGAGGTATGAGATGTCATTACCAACAAAATAAGTTACTTCGGTGGCGTTACAGTCCGAGGTGGACCTCGGTCTCAACCAACGCATCTTCAGCCAGCCCGCTAACGAGCCAGCTGCCTCGAGTTCCGCACACCAAGTTGGTTGAGGCTCTTCTCTACTGCGACGTCCATCCGGGGTGGATTCGAACATTTTGTACCTTCTCCACACACCGTCTATGCAGACGAGAGCAAAGATCACTCGAAGAACATTTTTCTCAAAGTAACCAAGCGCATCCTCATCCGATTTTGACAAAGCTCATGCCTCTGTGCCATATAGCAGGATTGGAATGATAAGTGTCTTACACAGAGTTATCTTGGTAGTTATTAAGTATTGCCAAGACCATCTCTCACACACGGGACATGCCAATATACTTTCGATGCACCGTCATCTTCCCAATTCCACTGACCATCTGCCCACTGAATATGATTTTAACAAGGGCTACACGCACTCCATACCGGACAGAAGTGAGTGGACGCAACGCAATGTCCTTTACAATGAATCGCTGTCAATTTTCACGGACAGGTCCTGCTGACTGGCTGGCGGCTAGCACACTATCAACACCTGATATTGTTATTTATGTCGACAGGCAGCCATCAAATCCCTCGCATCCAGCACTACGAGATCTAAGGCAGTGAACGACTGTCGCATATCTCTTAACGAGATAGCTGGTCAGTACAACCTTATTCAAATTGACGCCGAGAAAGTAGCCAATCATCGATGGCAACATCTGGACCAATGTTATACCGCCAGACAGCTCTGTCCGACACTCAATAAATCCAGGTCCATCGGACTCTTGAAGCACAAGAGAGGAACCCTCTCAAAAATAACAAATGTCCTCACTGTACACAGCGTCATAGGAAGACATGCCCAAAGATTAGGTATCCCTCATAATGACTTCTGCAGAAGCTGCAGAGTTGAAGAGGAAGAAGAGACCATCAGTCATCTCCTGTGCGCCTGTCCTGCGCTCGCCACATCAGGAAGGCCACTCTGGGTGAATACTTCTACAATGATCTTAATGATCTCGGCAAAATTCTAGACTTCATTCAACGAAGCAAATGGTTCCAAGAGTAAGAGGGTGATCCACCCGCCTTACACATCGGCAGTACAATGGACCTACTTTCTGGTCTAAGTACATCCTCATCGAGGGCCGATCCTAACCTAACCTAACCTACCTTGGTAGTTCAAGATAGGACTTTGTTACTCAATTGCCTTCTTAACCCATAAAAACAACGATTGGCTAGAGTAAAGAGCCGCCACATACTATGAAATCAGTCGCTCCGTGCTGAACTATACCGCCGCCATCTGGCGGCATCTTCAAGCCTGCCAAACACGGCCATGAGGACCGTCACCAGATGTCACCTGACGTCACATGCTGATCACGTCCATGCTGAGGCGAAGTTGCTTCCAGTAAGGGACCGTACACCATGCTCTCCAAGCAGTTCCTTCTAGCTTGTCACCTCCAAGACCACCCCAATCATCCGTTGACGATGGCACCACAAACACCCCGTTCCATTCACAAAGGGCTCCAAATCTACAAATACGACCTCGATGCCTTCACGCAGGGCACCAGAATCGACAGACAGACCTACAAAAATTCATTGAAAAGCATTCATCATGCGACTGTTTCCCACTCTTTGGAGAATCTCTGCCCCAACGTGTTCCTCGGAGGCCAACCACCATCCATAGCAGACGCAGAATATAGCTTGCCTCAAAGAAAAAGGACCACCCTAGCTCGGCTACGATCAGGTTGGTGCCGCCTATTAAACAGCTACAAGAACCGTCTCGACACCTCTATAGAAGACAAATGCCCGGACTGCGGAAATGGCGCGCACAACACCAAACATCTTTTCGACTGCCCGGCGAAGCCAACCGACTTCCGCCCTGATGCACTGTGGGAACGACCCATAGACGTGGCTCGATTCGTAAGCCTAGAAACTGATTTGTCCCCAGCGGAACCGTAGCTGCTACAACAACAACAACAATGACTGGTCAAAGTAAGATTGTTGCCCTTGCCATTTGACTGAGTTTAGCATCCAGCTCTCTTTTTGAAAATGCGTGCATTTGGTATCGATAAATCTCTTCTTCTTTCGGGCCATTCAAGTCAAATTTTTTTGGATGGCTTGAAGTCTGCAATCCAACATATAAGTGCTGGTGTCAGTGCTCCGTTTAGGAGCCTCCGTACCTAGGTTTAGTCCGCCTCTTTTTTTTCACACGTTCTTCTGTGTACGGGCACAAATTCTTGTATATTTTTCTCCTTTGCTATACACCTATCTATCTTTACTTCACTTTCCTATCTTTTTGACGTTTGTCCGTTGTCTGATTAGGGCTTAGCTTCATCAGCTTCATCTTCGTCTTTCAGGTTTAATTTAATTGTATTCTATTGTGGCGTATGAATCTATTAGCAAGAACCACCTCCTTTCAACAAGAAAGCACGAGCAACTACAAGCATGCCGTCGTCCTCTTCATCTGCAAATGAAGAGGACGACAAATCGTTATATCATTTTAAATTTCAATAACAATAATAATAACTCCATTCCATTCCTAATACCTTAATTTTCCAGAGTTCGCAAACAGAATGTCCAATTGCAGAAGAAGCTTATGACCTTCTGCTGTGTTCATATGCCAAAGCTCTTCGAGACGCTTCTCCAGGAGTACACCCTCACGTTGAGAGAGTTAATGGACGTTTGCTACAATGATAACCACCAGTCTCAGGATGACTCTAGGACAGTGGGCACATTCACATGCGGAGATGCACAGTTTTTCCAAGACATCGATGCGAAGTTTGAATTTGACAAGATTACCATTCCCTTGGACATGACTGACTTGACCATGCAGTGCATCCTCGACGTTTTCAGTCATTCTTTGGACATCTCGTATACCGCTCATTCCGATGCTTATGAGGAAATCCTTAATCTCGTTCTTGAACTCCTTCTTAGCTCAGATTATTACACGAAATTGGAGTGCCTTGATTTTGGCATCAAGTTCTTCAGCTATCTGTTCGAGTTGAACCAAGAACTCACCATGAAATATACAGTTCTTTTCGAATACTGCAAATTGTTGTGGGAAAACCTACCTCAGTGGTTAAGTGCAGGCTTCCTAGATGAATATGGAATCTCACATATTATAAGCACGTCGTCAGAGCTGTTTAAATGCGGCTATAAGTCGTACCTAAGCGATGATATTGATTCCAGTATCTTGGAGAGTTTGACTTCGTCTTGTGAGGCAATATTGAAATCAATCTTAAAGAACCGGGAAAAGCTCGGTGACAAAACCGAACTGAAGGAAATTATCGTAAACTATATGTATGATTTGCAGGAAAGAACTGGTTCCTTTCTACCTGAGCAGGATCTCCTCAAGCTAGCTCAGACGGAGTATCGAATTGTGAAACTCTTTGGATCGGACCTAATCAAAGGCAGATCAGAAGTATCATCGCAAGTGCAACAGAGCGTCAGTGAGATTCTCATGAAGGCGCTGACAAGTACTGATCCTGAGTTTGAAGTCATAAAATTCATCCTGAACACAATTGTTGAAGCTGAACAGAAATCAATAAATACCCAGCAAGCTAAAGTCTACTTCACATCAAAGAATGCAAAGGAATTGATGCGGCAAACCTTCCGCAGTGAGGTATTTACTGTGGGGAACGATTTCGAGGAATGCGTTGCCGGATTCCTTGAAAATATAGGAACAGTCAGCCTTAGTTTAGAAGAACTCTGTGACTGTATCGAAATCAGTGGTCTCTTCCTCCAAACAGACAGCTTTGTAAGGATTTTCTCAACCGATCTGAAGATGAATCTAATCGACACAACTCTCTTCTACCTAAGGCACCACTTGAAAGTCAAGCAGAAACTTCAACTGAACGTGGTGGGTTTATCCCGCATTGACGATAAGCTGGTCACGATTTCTTTAAACGCCCTCAGCAATGCGGCACACCAGCACTTTGATACAAAGACACTGAACTACTTCCAAAAGTCTGTCAAGGATCTTATTTGTGCGATGTATCCCTCATGCCACTGTGAATCGATTAAAAATAAGCTGAACGACAACCTCCTCGATTTCATTGCTAGTTCGGTGATCTCCATGAGACTGGTTATCTGTCACATGCTGCCAGTGATTGTTAAATCTGAAATAACAGTGGAAGCCCTGTCCAAAATAAAATCCATCTGCTGCTCTGCGCTAGGCAACGTGTTCATCTTCAAACATCGTTCCGACAATCACAATCAATACACATTCTTTTGTGAAGATTGTGAAAAGCCAGGCTGCAATGTCTTCACAGAATACTTCCAGAACAAGTCAGCTATCCTCATACAACTTCAGCCTCCACCAACGCCCTTTGATGAGTCCACCTTCATATTCGTTTTGGATGGAATCGGGAGTAGAACTTTATTCGGCAACAAAAATGGTGTGTTTGCCATAAACCACTTCACTCCGGCTAAGATTGAAAATCAGGTTCTATTGAATACATCACTGGAACCTGAGTTGGTGAGGGCGCTTTTACTAAAAACGTCAAAGGATGGAGAGTTTCCTTTGCTGGCAAAAGCTGGAGGTATCATATTGCAGAAAATCCACGAATCACTGGAACATGGAGAAGAAGATCAGATGAAGATGCTGCGATTGATTTCAGTTCTAGCACACATGGAAGGAATCCCAGAAGTCTGGTTGTTTCACTTTTTCAAGATGACATTTTTCTATTTGATTTGCTGTGAATCCGTGATTGGAAATGAGGCTGCGAAGTGCGCCACAGAGATGTGTGCAAATTATGGAGTGGAACCTATACAACTGTGGTACTGGTACAAGCGAGAGTGTCTGAATTTGGTGGTTGATTTGGCGACACACGTCTACTTGACAAAGGGACAGGGGCTGTTGAAATCATTGAATCCGGTGAGTTAGATGCTTTTATACCTTATTTACTGTATATAACTTATTTAGATGGTACTTTCTCCGCCTTAAGCCTTGATTATAATTGTTCCCACTTAAGATGCACTTCACACACTTGGCGATAAGTAATAAGCATTCTCTCTAGTTTTTTTTTAATTCACACCTCTGCAGCAAGTCAATGGCTATAGAAAAAGCAGATTTACAGAAGTCTTCTTGCACTAAAAGTCACGCAAATGAAGGTGGGTTACGTCGGTCGTGAAAGACAGAAAATTGCATTCACCTCTGACTTTCTAGTAAAATAAAGCAACCGGGAATACACAGCTATTAGCTATGATGATCTAGTAATCTCAGTCTATGGCGTGGGCAACGGTTTTTTCAAGGATTCCACCATGAGACAGACCCAAACCAACAGATTTAACTCAATCTGGACTGACACTCCAAGCCACAACTACTCTAAGTTCTTCTTCCTCGTTCTGTCACTCGATAAATCTAAGTTTCTATTGGATTATATAACCGATGCCATCACTGCCTCCTAAAGAAGAATCACCACAAACTCAATATAGCATTGGATAAGCTAATAGACTTAATGACAGCCTCTGGAGTGAACAATATGCTCTAGAGTCGAATGGGTCGGCACAATAGGTCTCTTCAAGTGACCACAGTGCCAGAGTGGTTCATCAGCTACCCAATTTAAAGACCAAAACTATCATTTCTCGATAGCACAATGTTAGTCTGGCTGTTATCAAGCGCAGTTTGGACAGCGTGTTGGTGGATAGAGTTCAAAGCCAGTTTGTGAAACGCTGGGACAAGTGGTGTATGGGTTATAAACTTATTAACCTCTTCACGGTATGAACGGATATCAGATCGAATATGCCTCCGAGGTGTAGGGAGGCTGAGTATATCTCTGTTCGGGTGATCGGGACGATTGTAAGCCAGTAAGAACTGTGTCGATAGAAGTTCCTTATGCTCTTTGACTTTGAGCAGCTTTGTTTCCTGATGTAGATGATCTTCATGGGACATGCGGTGACAGCCTGTGATAATGCCTAGAGCAGCATTCTGGCTTGTTTGGAGTTTATGTCATTGAGTATAACTGAGGCGTGGGGTCTAGATTGGTGCCGCATAGTTGAGAACCGATCTTCCGATTGCTTGATATGTGGTTAGGAGAGTTTCTTTGTCTTTTCCCCGTGTGCTACCGGCCAGAGATTTTAAGACCTTATTCCTGGACATGACTCGTTCATTGATATTTCTTGAATGACTAGAGAAAGTCAGTAGGTTGTCAAATGTGACTCCCAGAATCTTTGGGTGATTTGTTGTCGGGATCGCCCTGCCATGTATCTCAATGTCCAGTGGTAGGTTTACCTCTTTGGTCCAGGTGGTGAATAGGGTGGATGAGGATTTATCTGGGGACAGCTTGAGATTGCGACTGGCGAAAAAGTCTTCCAATTCATTAAGGTAGGCATTGATGTTACGGCAGATTGAGCGGATGTCCTTTCCTGGGGCGAGAATGGTGCAGTCGTCGGTATACGATACCAGTTTGACTCCGGGTGTGGGGAGTTTCGCCAGGTAGCAGTTAAAAAGGATCGGGGAAAGGACTCCTCCTTGGGATACCCCTTGCTTGACTTTCCTCAATTTCGATTTACAGTTGCGGAATTCAACGAAGGACTGTCGGCCATTTAGGTAGTTGGCAAGCCATCGTTTAGTGGAGTTTGAGAGTTGTGAGTCTAGGATGTCTTGAAGTAAGATTCCTAGGTCAACAGTATCAAACGCCTTTGATAAATCAAGTGCAACTAGAACGATGCGATCGCATGGTCGTTGTTGGTTAAAGCCTTGTGTGATGTGTGTCGTGATCTCGAAAAGGGCTGTTGTAGTACTTCGCAATTTGCGGAAGCCGTGTTGGTGGTCGGCTAGTTAAAATTCAGAATGAAGCTTGGGTAGTATCAAAGCTTCGAGTATTTTCGCAACTGGGGAGAGAAGAGACATCGGGCGATATGAAGTACCTTGGTTTGCTGGCTTGCCTGGTTTAAGAATCGGTATGATTCTGCCCACCTTCCAGGGGTCAGGAATATCCAATGAAGCGAAAGATTGAGCAGTTGGGTAAGGTAAGGGATTCCTATATGCCCCAGGTGCTTGAGCATAATCATTGAGATTTCGTCCGGTCCCATGGCTTTAGAGGGTTTAGCTTTGCGGATGGCAGATTCGACTTCGGACAGTAGTAGAGAGCAAGGAGTAGTATCTGGAGTAAGACAGTGAAGTTTCCTGAGGATGGCACGTTTAATCTTATTGCAGTTTGTCGGATGTTCGATGAATTGGCGACAGAAGGATGAGGAACATTTCCTTACCCCAGAGCTTCTTGGAGCCTTTATCGCAGGACTGCAAGTATTCTAGCCATTTAGTCCGTCGATGTTGGTTGACTAGGTGGTAAATCTCCCGGCTGAGATGATCAATTCTGGGATTGTCAGGATTTGTTAGACGTAACAGGTCGCGATCGTTGGCGAGTTGGGCATCTTCGGCTGGAAAGTTAGGTCTAAGTTTAGGGATTCTGCTGCAGGAATGAAACGGGCTGCTACTTTGGTTAGGATCCGTCGAAAGAGCTTTTCCCCTGAGTGCACATTAGGGGGAGACTGGAGTTGTTCCAGTCTTCGATCAACGAGCCGTTCAAAGCCTGAGCAATCAGCCTTGGCGTAGTTGACAAACGTGCGGTTGTCAGCTGATATAAAGTTATCAGGTCTATTCGCAGTGATGATGATCGGAATATGATCAGAGTTGAGCGCTATGTCGGCACTCCAGGATGTACATACATGGGAGCAATGAGGCACTCATGATGCTGATGTCTGGTGAGCTAGAGCAGGTGGCACAGATCCTGGTAGGAAACTCTTCGTTGATGACTCCGAAACTTGACTCATCGATTTGCTCGACGATATGTATACCGCGGCGATCATTAAATAGGTTGGAGTCCGTGAGAAGGTGATCTAGTGATGGAAGGTAACCAGAAGTGCAGCTAGCTGGCGGCGGGATGTACACATTAGTTATGTCAATCAAGGTGTTGTTCGATCTGACACCAATATTTTGTGTTTCTAGGTGTAAGTCAGGGTTGGTACAAGTCTGTAGTTAACAGAGTTGTAAACGATGAATGCCAGGCCCCCACCACTGCCGCTGTCTCTATCTTTACGAATGATGTTGTAGTCTGAGCTTCTGGTGAGCATACATGAAGGAGTGAGTTTAGTTTCTTATATAACGGCAATTAGTATTCCGTGACGTTCCATGTAGTTGGTGAGCAATTTTCCCGCGTAGGCCATTACAGTTTAGATGCATCACTGTGAAAGGTGTGCGATGGTCCTGAGTTGGGATCTGGTTGTTAGCCAAGGCAAGCGAAACCGGCGACGACGGCGGAGTGTTGGTGGCTAAAGTGACGTAATCTATCGAGGGACTTCTGGTTGAAGGTGGAATAATTGATGGAGTGCGAGGCATAGCTGCATTGGAGCAGCATGGAGCTAAGAAGCTGGAAGTCCATTGGCGGCAGTTGTCAAGGCGGGAACAAGCTCTGAGGTGGCACCAGTTATCACATCCACTGCACTTAACAGAGGTCACGTTGCCATGAATGCAATTTCGGCACACTGAACAGAACCAGGTGGTAGAGGGGTTGTTTTTTTTTTTTTTTTATAATTTGCGCGCACTCAAAGGGAATACCTTTAACATGTTTACACACAGTGCAGGCGTTGGAAAGGATGGATAGAGAGAGAGAGAAAGATTTTTGGTGTAGTGGTTCTTGAAGCTCAGTTGTTTATACTTCAGCTATTCTCCGGGGGTGGCGTCCAGATGACTGGGGAGATTTTTTGTTATTATTGTCATTGCTTCTGATTCACAGTACTTTTTTTCCCGATAATCTATGTCAGGGGCAAATCATCATCAACAGAGCGAACAATTTTTCCAGCCACATGACCAAACTACTGCCAGTGTTATGCCTTCGCAGTAGTGTTCACAGAAGCTTTTGCAAATGATCGAACTGACTTTATATATTTCATAAGAAATAAATAAATGCTTGCTGACATCAGGATTTGAACCATGAACCATTAGCGTGGCAATTGACGACGTTACCACTACACCATTGCCACCGTCTGGGTTCGTGTGTTACAGCAGTCCGCGACGAAATTTTCATTCCAGTCGTTTGTGTTGGAAAGGCCAGAGCAGCGTCGAAAATGGCACCAGTTTCCACACATGTTGCATTTAACGGAGGTTATATTTTTATTGATCTTTGTGTGACATACGGAACAAATCCAGATCCGTGGACCAGGGTTTTGCTCAATGCCGGCGCATAATAATAATATGCGGACCAAGGCGGCCGGCGTCATTTGCTCCACTAAGGAAAAAACGTTTGATTTATACGAATATTGTAGTTGAATTGCTGACAATCTTTGGCCGGGAAATTCCTGGGGTGAGAATCACCCTGGGAATGATAGATCCATGTAGTATCACAATGGGCCTAGTCTGGCCTATTTGAGGTGGCATTCTGCATCCTGCCATTCTAACCTAACCTAACCTATCTCACCATTGCCTGGTTAAACGAGTCTAGTTATTACTTCGCTCCAAATATCTTGGATTAGACTTAAATTAAATATATATAATATATATAATATTAATATATATATAATATTAAAACATAAATATATAGCCGTGTACATATACAACAAAATCTTTGGCAGAAGATAAAGACTTCAACCAAGAATGGCTATTGAAAAGCGAAGATTAAAATCAAATAGAAATAAAAGGAATCAAACCTTTTGTGATTGATTGCAATTCTACTACATGTTGTTGTCTATAGGTACATACTCGTATACTTGTCAGAAACCTTAATACTTGTAAATGCCATCCTACCTTCTATCTGAGCTCAAAAGTCACCTCAAAGCGCCATCATTCTGACACAGCTCAGTAAAAAACCTTTTCTCTCCCACACCTAGTTCCTTCATAATAAGCTTTGAGTAGCAGCAGCTGCTGTATGTGGTGTAAACTGTGGGTTTCATAAACTTTCCTCTCAACGCTTGCAGCTTTTTCCACAGCCCTTATAATCCCTTCCCTGTTCTGACCCGCTGTTCTATATAATTGGGTTAGCGGATTCCATTGCATAGCATGTATTCCAACGTTTATTCGCGCCGCAAAGTGTCTCAAATCCACTGCCATTCCCTTCGTGGTGATGTCAATAGGTTTCTGGTTCGTTCTCATATAAAGCAGTAGATTTGAGATGCGATTAGGATAGAAAATCTTAAGGATGATGCGTAGACATCTGTTTACGAAAGATTACAGCTTACGAATGACAATCGACCACATCTGCCACGTACTACTTCCATATAGTAACTCGACATTGGTGCGGAACAGTCGCAGCTTAGTTTTTGTGCTTTCAATTACTTCTTTAGCTTTTCGAAAGCACTCGAAACGCAGTTTTGGCTTTGCAAATTCTACTGTTTACGGCACGTTCGGTGCCACCTTTGGTCAAGATAATACTTCCTAGGTAAAGAAAGTTGTCAACCTTCACGACCAACTATCGAGCAATATTTACTTGAACTGTGGTATTTCCAAGACTGATCTCTTTTGTTTTGACTGTGTTTACCTTCAGTCCCACTTCAGTTTCCAGGCTATGAACTATTTAATGCAGATCCATTATTCTGTGTGAAAGCAAATAAACATCGTCATCGTAGTGTATGCCTCTTCTGCATAAGATACACCAGATGAACTCTGGATTTATGCTATCGTAGCCCTCCTGCCAAATCGGTAAGCAGCAGATGAAGGGGAGATCTATACTCGACGTTTGTTCTACAATAAACCGCAAAGTCCCGAGTGAAAACCTCCTTATTCAACATCGACAGTGGAATCAAGACGTTATTTGATTCGATCCAGTATTTATTTAGCGATTACTTGGAAAACCGCCAGGAGAACGCAAATACTTCCCCAGTTTCAGCACTCTGTTAAGTTTCCCTTCTTCTGTTCTTCTAATGCATTAATTTTATATAGGATGTATTTCCCTCTGCTCTCGTTCCACACATAGGTAATAATACAAATGTTTCTGTTTTAATTTCAGTTAGTTACAATGCTTGGTTTCCTGTGTAGTCAAGAGTTCATCTGTAAATACTACAAAATCCTCACTGCCATGATATTACCATATTGCGTCCAAGAAGATCGATGTAAAGGACTCATAGTTCAGCTATCACAATCGACCGACAATTCCATATCACACATTTTAACAGCTTCGTTTCTAAACATCTACTCACACATTTATCTGAACGAAAGTGCTGAGATTGGCAACAAATGCATCGATCTGCTGGTCAAATGCACAGGATCCTCTTTGTCGAGCCTTATGCACACGGATGTCAGGGTAAATAGAACACCGTCATAGCTCTATTTCTCCAAACACTATTAGCTTTCATTTACTTACAGCAAACAGTATCGGAGTTTCTCATATTTTATAACCGCAAGCCTGAATTCGTCATGCAGGCGTTCAATTGCTTACTTTTGAATAAGTCAACCAGAGAAGCCCATTCCAGCAAACGAACTCAGAGTGCGACAACAGAGGATTTTGCTATATTTATAGCTGAGCGATTTCTAGGCGTTATAACGTACTTCGAGTCATGCCTAAGTGATCCGAATTTCGAGAAGTCCCTAAAGGAAGATGTTCTGTACAGCTTGGGTCAGATCATTCGTCTTGTTGGAGCAGAACACGTAACCCAGTCAAGATACAAGATCATTGCAATGTTAACGTCGGTTATTTCTTTGGATGACAAGAATCTGAAGGCAATTGGGCTTAAAATTTGGAATATATTCCTGCACATCGTGGATATTCAAGCACTTGGGCCTTCGCTGAGCAGGATTGTGGTGTCACTACAGCCTCTGCTTCAGACCAATGAAAACGAAATCGATGTTATTTACAAATATCTGATTCTGGAGAATGGAAACTTATTGGGATCTTATATGCCAGACCTGTACTTTGTGGAAGATATGACTGTGTCAGCGGATGTAAAGAACTGTGTAAGGAGACAAACAGAAGCGCTATTTAAAAATGGCAAGTTCGAGGATTTACTGAAGTTCTACCTGAAGCAAATAAGCAATGAAAACTTGCAAGTGAGGATAAGAGCATTGAAGTACCTGAAGGAGTTTTTTGTGAAGAACAGGACGGATTTAAACAATTTTATTGTGGGTAAGTGCTTGTTGTTTTGTTGTGATGTTGCTTAGGGAATGGGGAATGTCATCAACACAAGACAGAAGATGCTTTCTGTGACTAAGTCAATGTCTGTAAGACCTTAAATGAATTGAAGAAACTAAAGGTTGGTTTTTTTCAAGCACTGCGATACATAAGTGTTTTATTTTACTAAAATCGTAGAAGAAAGACCTAGTCCTTGTACTCCTAAGCAGAATTCTGACTAGTGGTAGAGATTGGAGAACTGAGTTCATTCCTTTGACATCGAAGCCCAAGGTACGCAATCTAATTCTAATTAATTTCGAAAGCAGGGCACTCGCTCGTATCACTCCACATATGTTATCTGCCGTAATTATCCCAATCTTAGTTCTGCAGTTTTTTCTTACCAAATTGAGAATGAATTTGCAGTGCTCTTATTAGATCAAATTAGAAAGAACTTAGGGGCTCTGCATGAACCTGCAGCAGACCATCGCTCTTTATGTGTAGAAACTATATATACGTAAGGTTGAATAAAGTGTATACATTTTGCTGAATTGCTTTACACTTAGAGCTCCACACTGCCCTCTCAAAGAAGTGCATTTTATAATCTGTCGACAGAACACAATAAACAAAGAACATTGCATTAAAATAGTGCTCGTAGTTGGTTTTGTCTGAGCCCTTCTTCCTCTTATGGTATCTCTCTTGCTAGGTAGTTGATTGCCATCCTTTTAATTTGTTCTCGCGATTTGGCGGTCCTCATAAGCTGGATTGCTGACAGTCTAAACCAGTCTTGCTGATTTTTCATCCACTTTGTTCTTTGTCTTCCTGCTGATCTTCTACCTTATATTTTTCCTTGCCGAATTACTTGCAGCAACTGGTATTTTTCGTTTCGCATCACATGTCCCAGATATTCCAACTTTCGTATTTTGCTTGTGTTCAGGAGTTTTCTCTTAGAACCCACTCGTCTAAAAATTTCAACATTCGAGATTCGTTCAGTCCATGATATTTCCAGAATCCTTCGGAACAGGCACAATTCAGAAGCTTCCAACCTGTTTGTTATTGGTTTGCTTAAAGTCGATGTCTCAGCTCCACACAGAAGCGTAGACCAGACGTAGCATTTGATTAGCCTTTCTGAGTCCACTCATGCCGTTCATCAATTTCTTTTAATCGGTGAGGTTTTCTTCATTTTAAGTATCTGTTTATTTATAACGGCTCTGAATATCTCCGGTATTGAAAGGTTAAGCAAGGCTATTGGGATCCGGTTGAATGTGCATTCAAAAAAATTGTACGTCTACTAATGTCGCTTGTTACGTTGCCGGAAATTCAGATCTCGTTGAATAAGTTCGCTATCCAGTTGTGAGGAGCTTGTCTAATCTTCGCACCCCTTTGGGGCGGTAGTTTTGTGGCGGACACTGTTTTCCTTTCCTTAAGACTATGGCTATGACTATTGCCAGATCCTGAAGAAAGGAGACCCTCTGAACTGCGCCAACTACAGAGGTATAAATCTCCTCAACATCGCATATAAGATCCTGTCTGCCATACTATGTGAACGCCTAAAACCGATCGTCAACAACCTGATAGGTCCTTATCAGTGCGGCGGTTTCACACTACGGCAGATCTTGGAAAAAACCCATGAATATAAAATCGATACGCACCACCTCTTCATCGATTTTAAAGTTGCCTATGATACCGTATATAGAGACGAGTTATACAGAGCCATGTCTAGTCTTGACATCCCTGCCAAGCTCGCCCGTTTGTGCAGAATGACGATGGAGAACTCTCACTGCTCCATCAAAGTCGGTAAGAACATCACCGAACCGTTCGAACCGTTCGCGATGCGATGCGAACCGACCAATAAGACCAGGTGACGCGCTATCATGCGATCTCTTTAACATAGTACTTGAGAGAATTTTACGAAACTCACAAGCCAACACCGGAGGTACAATCTTTTACAAGTCTGTACGACTACTCGCTTATGCCGATGGCATTGACATAATCGGAAGAATTCAGCGGGCCGTCAGTGGGGCATTTACGAGTATTGAGATCGAGGCAGCAAAGATGGGTCTAGCGGTCAATGAAAGCAAAACAAAATATATGCTGTCTACAAAAGAGGACACTCAACATCAGCGTCTTGGACAGAACTCCACAATAGACAGATATAGTTTTGAGGTAGTAAATAATTTTGTCTACCTGGGTTCTATGGTGAGCTCCGCCAATGACATCAGTAGGGCGATCACACAAAGAATTATTGTTACCAATCGTTGTTTTTATGGGCTAAGAAGGCAATTGAGTAGCAAAGCCCTATCTCGAACTACTAAGATAACTCTTTATAAGACACTAATCATCTCAGTCCTGCTGTATGACGCAGAGGCATGGGCTTTAACCAAACCGGATGAGGATGTCCTTGGTTATTTCGAGAGAAAAGTTCTTCGAGCAATCTTTGGCCCTGTCTGCATAGATGGTGAGTGGAGGAGAAGGTACAATGCCGAACTATACGGCCTATATAAGGACATCGACTTAGCCAGAAGAGTTCACATACAGCGACTAATATGACTGGGTCATGTAGAGCGGATGGAGACCAACGTTCCCGTGCACGACCTCGCGGTAGGTGGCGCAAACAAGTGAAGGGGGACCTCAACCAACTTGGGGTGCGCAACTGGAGGCTGCTGGCTCGTAACCGTGCTGGCTGAAGAGGTTTGTTGGTTAAGGCCCAGGTCCACCCTGGACTGTAGTGCCACCTAAGTAAGTAAGTAAGTAAGACTATGGCTGGAATTCCGTCCGGTCCAGTTGCCTTTTTTCAGTCCAACAGTTTGAGGATGCGTCAAATTGCACTAGGTTTGGCATCAATGATCGGAATTCTAGTACAGTTGGTGGCTCTACCTAGAACGAGTCTAATGCCGAATTGCTTGAAAATATACCTGCAAAGAGATTGGCTTTCTTTTTGCTTGCTGTGGCTAGTGATCCGTTCTCTTTCACAAAGGTGAAGTGGCTGAAATTGTTGCTTATCATCTTTGCCATAGACCATAGACCATCGAACTGACAAGACCTACTGGGACAATCAAGCAGTTAGTTACTCTCGCATTGTATGTGTTTTTTGCAGTCTCTACTGTCTGATTGCACGTGTTCGGAAGTCTTACAAAGATCAATATTCGTTGTTCTGAGGATTTGGAGCACCACTCTCTACATGCTCACAATCCACCACGGTTTACTGGAGGATACTTTTTGAGTGGAATGGGGAATGTATAATTTAATGTATTCAAAGAAGACTTACCTTGGTGACGACTTCGGCGCAAACGTTGATATCGGTGTTCCGGATACACATGTCAGCCCATAGAAATGATGCGAACATATTTCGCAGATCTCTCCAGTCAGACGACATGTAATTCCAAATCAGGAGACGATGCGCTCGTTGCCCTGCCATTGGTGCCGGCAGCGGATGTGGTGCCGGTATTAACGTCTGGTCCGAATTTTTTAAAGGTGCAGTCCCGTTTATTGTTTAACTGGATTTATCGAATGTAAGAAAAGATATTTAAGGTATT
This sequence comes from Brachypalpus laphriformis, assembly GCA_945910035.1. Lineage (NCBI taxonomy): Eukaryota > Metazoa > Arthropoda > Insecta > Diptera > Syrphidae > Brachypalpus > Brachypalpus laphriformis. The sequence continues at coordinate 290,859,938 of OX246754.1, forward strand.
TTCATAGTTATTTAGGTCGTTGTTCCCTCAGCAGCCGAGTGAGACTGCAGCTGAGTTCAAAGGCTTCAGCTTGTCTTCCAGCGTCATCGGTTTTGTTGGAGTATCGTATCCAACTGGACGTTGAAATAGCCGAGGACAATAATTTCGACCGTGGGGTAATAAATCTGCATCCAGTCCACCCTTTCAGATAAATATCGAACTAATCTAGCCGGTTGGTCATCATTCATCACACACTTGGTGGAACCGTGTATGAACAGTTTCAGCCACACGACGTCGAAAACATCAAGCTTCATCGACTCCTCTCTCTGAACAGCCAAATCTGTCCTGGCAAATACGCATAGTCCACCCCTGAAGTAGCCCGGGCAACGAAGATAGTTGGAGTCAGTTGATTAATTTATCTGAGTTTTGGTCAAGACTAGGGTATGTGGTTTCTTTTCTGCTAGATGCTGATGGACGTGGTTTACGTTAATGTTGTGAAATCTCAGACCTCTTATGTTGCAGAATTCCGTTACGAGTCCATTGGTGTTGGTCCCCATAGTGGAAGAGCAAGTGGGTATAATCGTATGTGTCTGTAGATTATTATATACATGTACCTCCTGAGATGATCTCCTCAGAAATCCGAGTGGGAGACGAGTTTACGGAATTCTTTATCCGAGGAAGTGCTATCATGAGTTTTGGTCCCATCATGGTTGCACCGGCTCATCTGCCAAGCCCCTAAACGTTCAAGCCAAAGGTCTAGCTTCTCACAACCAATCGTGTTTCGAGCGCTATATTTTTTGCAGGAATCCATTCATGTAGTCAACGGGCGTCATAGTCCGGTCCAGGTGGTGTAATCCATTGTTTACCTCATCATATGGCATATCTGTAGATCCCATAATATTTTGATTTGGAGAGAATCCACGCCATAGTACATATGTCTGAGCTTTCAGTGTACTATCGTAGTCAGTTCACTGCATATTGTCTAAAGCTTTGCATAATATAGAATTTTTTTAATTTCAGGTCAAACCGAATTAAATCCCCTCGTAGAATCGGTGGTGGAGAACCTGATGACTGGCTGCAAACACGTAGATCGTACATTGCAGCTTATTTCTGGAAAATGTTTGGGTGAATTGGGTGCCATTGATCCCAGCTACATGTCGCCAAACTACGCCAAAGAGCAGAAAAGATTTTCTCTTAGCATTCACACCGATGCATTTGCAATAACAGCCCTCACTGAGCTCTGTCGAGCTTATCAGAAAAACATTAAATACGTGGACAACATATCGGTGGCTATTCAGGAGATTCTAGCAATACAAGGTGTTAACCCGAAGGACAACAAGAAAATGAACATCTGGGAGGCAATACCCGTCCGTATGCGTCACATAATGGAACCTCTGTTGAGCTCATGCTACTCCGTCGCTCAGAAAGGCTACAAGATCAAAGCGCATCCCGTATTTGGCAGTAGCTTCTGTCGTACCTACGAAGACTGGGCCTTTTGGTGGGCATGGAAATTAGTGGAATTGGTACGCGATGCCGATACCAAGAAGCTATTGTGCTCCTTCACGCCCAGCATTCGAAAAGACAACAACATGTTGGCGTTTTTTCTTCCATATATCTTGGTTCATGCGCTTCAGGAGTGTACTGAGGATGAGATGGAATTGATATATGATGAATTTCAAGCTGTTTTTCAGCACGCGGTCAAGGATGGGTCGAGTATGAGCAGTAAGGCTGTCGTAGAGACATCTATTTCTAAGGAAATCTATCCAACACAGTCGCTTAGGATACCGCCACAAACTGGTAGGCATGACACGCATAATTTGGGTGATGCTTGTGCTAAGATTTGCTTTGAGCAGATAGACTTTCTCTATCGTTGGATGAGGGAATGGTCACGAGTTAGTCCGCAACCAGGGTTTGTTTCTAGCAGCGAAAAGGATTATGGACGGATTGAACGGCTGCTGGGTAAGATTGATAAGAGCCAGCTTGCCAGAGCTAATTTCAACTGCGGGGAGTACGCCAGAGCTTTGATGTTCCTCGAGTCACACATAGAAGATAATAAGGCGACGCTATTGCAGGAGAATCTTTCATTCCTCATTGAAATCTATGCTGAACTACTAGATCCAGATTCTGTCGAGGGTGCTGTGCATATGAAGAAGACCAGCTTGACCTTGCCAGAACAGATTTTGGTCAATAATATCGTGGATAGACCCCAAGAGAATATCGCTTGCTATGAGCAGGTCATGATTCGTCCAGAGCTTCTGCAACAAGAGCATGTTCTGGGGATCATCAACAGCTATCTTCGATTGGATCTCCCAGAGACTGTGTTGAATATCACCAGCGGTTTGTGGGAAAAGCTCTCGGAGCGGTACACCGACGATTTCTTTAAAGAATGTCAAGCTGAACCGTTGTTGCGACTAGGATGTTACAACGACATAGAGACCCTGTTGGAGGACCCAGTGGTCAGCAAGAATCCGACGAACTGGAATGTCCAGTGCGCTAAGGCTGTGCGAATATTTCGCAATCAAACTATTACACTTAAAGACTTTCAGGCTGAAATGGACGACATTCGTTTGAATATACTAAGCACCATGAAGACCCTAGGAGCTGAGCACAATTCTTATCACAAGTCATACAACGAGATTCTCAAACTACAGTTGCTGACCGATGTGGAGAAGAACAAGTCCCTGGTTCAGTTGCTTGTAAATGAAATCGATGAGCAGATATGCATCGAAGCTGTAAATGATTTCTTTGCGGACTGGAACGCCCGTTTATGTTTCCTCCAGCCAACAGTTAGAATCCTCGAGCCATTGCTGTGTCTGAGACGGAATTTGCTTAGTGAAACCAAGACACTACTGACGTCAGCGAGGGAGGACATTTGCGAGTCGATAAACAAGCACATTGACGTCGAAATGGGAAAGCTGTGGATTCGCAGTATTCAGATGAATCGAGAAGCTGGTGGTCTCCAACAGGCCAATCTTTCTATCATGAAGGCGGAAGAGTTCGCCCCAGAGACACTATTTATTGAAAAAGCAAAACTCCTGTGGCAAAGTGGAGATCAGACTAAATCACTAAAGCTCATCACGGAAAAGATCAATGAAATCGAAGCCAAGGGAACTGTACGTTCTCAAGAGAAATCTAACCGCTTGCTCTACTCAGAGGCAAAGTTCTTGCAGGCAACCTACAGCGCTGAATCGATGAAAATCTGCGCAGAGCAAAACCTCCTATATTTTAAGCAGGCTATAGAGGGAAATAAATTTTCCGAGAAATGCTTGGTCAACATGGCGCAGTACATGGAGAAGATGTATGCCGCTCTGTCCGATGCACAGCAGAACTCGGACGGTGGACGTGCAATGCTGTATGACATCATGGTACACTATGCCAAAGCTATGAAGACCGGAAATGAGAGTATGTATCAATCTATGCCTCGTCTGTTAAGTATTTGGTTTGATTTTACATCGCCCGAGGGTGAGAGTGACACCACCAGCGTTGGTGTCCAACAAATGAGTGCAAAGATGACTGACCTTGTTGCCAAATGCTGTGGAGCACTGCCTACGTATATCTTCTACTCAGCCTACTCGCAGATCCTCAGTCGAATTTGCCATCCATCGCAGCAGGTCTTCGAAGTTCTAAAGACCGTTGTCATCCTTTTATTGGAGAAATACCCCCACCAATCGTTATGGATGCTACTGCCAGTGTTGAAGTCTTCTTACGCCATGCGCGCCAAGCGCTGCCGCCTAATTTTGAGCGATAAGCGCTTACAAAAGCGTGAAATTGTAAAGTTTGTGGATGATTTCAATTCCTTGGCGGAGAAACTCATTCAGCTCACGACTAAGGAGGTAACAGGGATGGGAGCAAGTGAATTGAATGTAAGCACTCTGGTCCCAAAGCTTCCGAGACTCTTTGAAGATCCTGGTTTCTCACAGATCCTTTTGCCATTCGAGAAGTTTATGCAGGTGACTTTACTGAATGCAAATGGAAGTGGACAAAGTGGTGGAACGAATCAGGCAACGGTTAATCCATTTCCAAACCCGCAGATCTACATATGTGGAATAAAAGAGGACGTTGTGGTGCTGCGCTCGCAGGCGTGTCCAAAGAAAATCAGCTTCTTATGCAGTGATGGCAAGGAATACGCCGTCATGATGAAACCAAAAGACGATCTGAGGCATGACTTCAGATTGATGGAGTTCAACGCTCTGCTCAAGCGGTATTTGCATTTGGTAAGTGAACTAGCACATCCTTTGGGTGAGGAATTATATATATCTCTATTTTGCAGGATCCCCAAGCTCGTCAGCGACGTCTTCATATTCGAACTTACGCAGCTATTCCCTTCAACGAGGACTGCGGCTTGATAGAATGGCTTCCAAATTTGAACGCATTCCGCACCATTATCATGTCGATTTACAAATCCCGTCAAATGGGTATTCCCGATCGTGAACTAAGAACGTACATGCTACCGAAGGAAGAGAAACTCGAGAAGAAGAAACATGTTTTCTCAAACATTCTAGTAGCCCGGCATCCACCTGTGTTCCACGAATGGTTTACATACCAGTTCTCCACCCCTCACAACTGGTATCAGGCACGAAGTTCATACATCAAAACCACAGCAGTTATGTCAATGGTGGGCTACATTCTAGGCCTTGGCGATCGCCATGGAGAGAATATACTCTTCGATGAAACCAATGGTGATACAGTCCATGTGGATTTCAACTGCCTGTTCAACAAGGGGGAGAACTTCGCCCTGCCAGAGAAGGTGCCTTTTAGACTGACACAGAATATGGTTCATGCTATGGGCCCACTAGGGATTGAAGGTCTCTATCGGAAGTGTTGTGAGATTACAATTCGCGTTCTACAAAAGGAGAAGAAAACTTTAATGTCTGTACTAAGGCCGTTTGTATACGATTTGAATAGACTGGGCAGGAAGACGGGGAATAATATCGAGAGGACAGACCCACAGGCTTTGGAAAATGTCAGCCGGATCGAGGAAAGGCTTCAGGGATATGTAAGAAAAATAGGTCTTTGAAGGCAAAACGGAATGTTTAAGTTTCTCTTCTCAGGTTCAAAGGAGAGGCGCGAATCGAATGCCATTGTCTACAGAGGGTCAAGTGGATTTTCTTATCAACGAAGCTATTGACATCAATAACCTAGCCGTAATGTACACTGGTTGGGGGCCGTACTTGTAAGTCGCTAGCTCCAGATATTGAGGTCTGTATATTTTCTATACAATGTATGCCTTTAACTTGAGTTAGGAGAACTTAAGATCGCTTCTAAGCCCAAATCAAAGTGTATAACTTTTGCGTTTGTAAATATAATTTATTTGTTGTTTATATCCAAATAACTTTTTTATAAAAATAAAATAACTGTACTTTTTGTAAATCTTTTAGTAATTTGTTGTATTGTTGTTTGTTACCGCAACAGATCGTATGCTCATCTATTTGTAATGAATTAAACTGGAGCAAGACTGACTAGATTTTGTTGTCATTATGCGGAACTTATATATATATGAGACCAATTAACCAGATGGAGTACCTAGATGCTTCGTCGGCAATGATCATAGTTTAAATGCATTTAAAAGGGGTGAGTCTGACTAGGCAGCTTTACTTTCTCACAAGCTGTGTATCTAAGCACCAATTGATTAAGCAACTACTGAATGTTCGCAGACCGAATTGCTGCACTTGGCGAACTATGTGACACTGGTATAATGATTGGCGAGCTACAAAACGAGGTACGTGCAAGAAGTCATACTCGCAGAAATTTTAATTCGACTCGCCAGTGGTAATGGAACCCTAAGACTTACTGGGGAAAGGATCGCAGCAGCCAAGTCCGTGGCCTAGTAGTCTTCTACTAGTCCATTAACGAATAATGGTGTCCTGTCTCCATAATAATCTGTCTGGAATACCGAAGCAATTCCGAACAGAAATGATCACATTGTGAAGACTTAGAGTTCCCATTCAAATACTGGTGTTTGGAATTTAAGGATTCTCTTTAACTCTGTAATAGAGGGTCTGGCTAATGTGATGTTATTCCTCCAACTTGAACGAGAATCGATACTTGACCATCTTGTGGATAAACTGAAGTAACACGTATCTGCCGCCAGCTACTTTTTGATGGCTAAGTTCCGTACTAGAATATGAAGTCGCTATCGTCCGGAAAACGCAAGAATAACATCTTCTTTCTTCTTCTTCTTCGTTTTTTCAGCAAGGTTATGATCCGAAAATAAGGGATCACAACCCTCCGACTTGACCGCATTTCTACTCATCCGTCTGTGGGGTTCGCCTATTTGACCTCAGAAAATATCGGCAGGCCTCCCGATTTTGGATCACTCGGTTACTGAGGCCAATGAAATGCCGATGTCGTCGCATTTGTCTGATCCAGGCGTTTATAGGTCTGTCTTTCCTACAACGCGATGTCTTTGGAACGTTCACTGATATTGCCTTTTTAACAGAGTTCGAATGATATCTTCTTTGAACGTGGAAATACCAGCTGAGCCGGTCGCAGTCTATCTTTCGTGAGATAGTTTCCTTGACGTGAAGGCTTCCCCGGATCTTAGAACTTCTTATTCGATCAAACTTTGTCACTCCTGCTGTCATGCGAAGCATCTTCATCTCAGCTGCCATTCAGTTACTCTCATACTTTTTGTACATCATCCAACATTGTAAACCGTATGTGAGCCCTGGACGCACAACTGCGGTGTAGAGCCATCCCTTCAACCTAGGTTGCATTTTTCTGTCACAGAAGATAGCGGAATTTTCTCGCCACTTCACCCACTCCACTCTTACGCGATGATTGATGTCGTCATCACCGGTTACTTTGCTATTGTTCATAGATCCCATGCGATAAGCGGTTCCGGAGTGGATGGTGTCAAATAGAAAGAAGAGGTTGAAGGTTGTTGTTTAGTGAGTAGTGAGTCTCACACTACTAGAAACAGAGCGGGACTGTTTCCCGTGCGCATTAGCGTTTTTCCACTACCCCTTGGACAAAAAAAAAAAAAAAAAAATTCATCACAGATCCTAGATATTGGAACTTTTCACACTTGGGAAGCACTGTTCCATTCAAATAAATGTCTGGAATAGGCATGAGTGAATTAGAGAACGGGCAGCATAAGTACTCTGTCTTTTTTGGACTAATGCGATACCCATTTCCCTCCAAAATGTTCACCCACAAATCAAGGCTTCGTTGCAGGGACGTAGGATCCTCAATTATAATGGCTCCATCTTCAGCAAAGAATAATTGATCAACCTTGGGGTCTGTCGCTTTACCTTCAAGCAGATAGGCAAGGACTGTAATAAAGAGCAGAGGACTTAAAACGCTTCCCTGGTGCGCCCCGACTTTGATTGGGAATTCTTCGGTTACTCCAGTGGGGCATCTTACTCTTGTCTTTGCTCCTACGTATGTACATGTCCATGATCATCTGTACATAGGTTTCTGGAACCCCTCGATGTCTTAGCGCCACCCATATCTGGGTGATCTCGTGGTTGTCTGTCGAATGCCTTTTCAAAGTCAACCAATACAATATGCAAATCCCTTAAGGAATGATGTTTTTCCATTATGATCCTTATACTTTGGATTGCATCTGTAGTTGATTTACCCGCGATAAACCCGCACAGATCATCAGATAGCCATATTTTTTTTCGCAGTCGGCCACCTAATACTCGTTCAAAGATCTTCATGGTGTTTGACATCAGCTTGATCGAACGGTAGTTATCACTGTTTCGCGTATCACCCTTCCCTTTGTATACAGGGAGAAGGTAACTTTCCCTCCATTGATTCGGCATTGGATCACCTCTCACAAATTTGGAGATAAGAATTCTGAGCCATCTGAACCAGACGTCTCCCATCTTTTTCCAGAACTCAGAAGGCATCTCGTCTGGCCCAATCGCTTTTCGTTTTTTAAAGTAGTTGACCATCTCACTAACTTCTTCGACTGTAATGTCGGGTATTTCTTCACAGTTAGTGGTGGCTCTTGGAAAGTATAGCCGGGGAAACTGTTCATTCAAAAGTTCTTCACAATACTGCCGCCACCTCTGCATTTTGTCATCATCCACAAGAAGCTGGCCATGAGCATTGTTAATGAACTGAACTGAACTGAAAGCGCAAGAATAACATCGACAATGACAAATTGGAGAGTTCTGACAATTTGTCGCCAAAAGAATATAAAGATGCTTTTTCCCTCCGACGACGGAGAGACTGTAATCAGTACATCGATCGTAGAATACATATATGTACGTTCTTTTTTTAATTTCCTCAATTGGAGAGAAAAGGAACTCCCGCGTTCCAAAACCTTCCCTTAAGCGAACTTACTTACTTACTTATGTGGCGCTACAGTCCGGGGCGGACCTGGGCCTCAACCAACAAACCTCTCCAGCCAGCACGGTTACGAGCCAGCTGCCTCCAGTTGCGCACGCCAAGTTGGTTGAGGTCCCCCTTCACTTGTTTGCTCCACCTACCGCTAGGTGGTCCTGCGCTGTCCATCCGAAGACTTTCTTGGCGGGAACGTTGGGCTTCACCCGCTCTACATGATCCAGCCATCTTAGTCGCTGTATGTGAACTCTTCTGGCTAAGTCGTTGTCCTTATATAGGCCGTATAGTTCGACATTGTACCTTCTCCTCCACTCACCATCTCTGATGACGATCGCTCGAATAACTTTTCTCTCGAAATAACCAAGGTCATCTTCATCCGGTTTTGTCAAAGCCCATGCCTCTGCGTCATACAGCAGGACTGGGATGATTAGTGTCTAATAAAGAGTTATCTTAGTAGTTTGAGATAGGTCTTTGCTACTCAATTGTCTTCTTAGGCCAAAGCAACAACGATTGGCAAGAGTAATTCTTCGTGTGATCACCCTACTGATGTCATTTGCGGAGTTCACCATAGAGCCTAGGTAGACCAAATCCTTTACTGCCTCAAAATTATATCTGTCTATTGTGGAGTTCTGTCCAAGACGCCGATGTTGAGTGTGCTTTTTTGTAGACAACATATAATTTGTTTTGCTTTCATTGACCGTTAGACCCATCTTTGCTGCCTCGATCTCAATACTCGTAAATGCCCCACTGACGGCCCGCTGAGTTCTTCCGATTATGTCAATGTCATCGGCATAAGCGAGTAGTTGTACAGACTTGTAAAAGATTGTATCTCCGATGTTGGCTTGTGAGTTTCGTAAAATTCTCTCAAGTACTATGTTAAAGAGATCGCATGATAGCGCGTCACCTTTTCTAAAACCTTTCCTGACATCGAATGGTAGTCAAACGGTAGTGCATGCGATCATATGAAAACACAAGCGTTTTCACTCAGCTGAGGCCTACCAACTCCTACTCTCAACCTCCACGCGGTGACAGCCGGGTGCCTAGTACCTTAATCCAAGAAATGGGTAACCAACCCCGTTTGGCGGATTCTTGGTGGCAGCAGATGAGAGAGGGGGGGAAGAGTGCTTTTCTCACTAGAGCACTTCTTCCTGTTCCAGGCGGCAGCGGACGAATTCCCTAGGCGGAGTCAACGGTGGCGTCTATAGTTCCAGTTAGGTTGAACTTAGTGAATACCTTGCGCGAGCTGCTTCGACGTATTCGGATCACAGGTCCTTAAGGAATTTCCAATGTTGGTCAGGACATTGGAATAGAGATGGTGGCGGAGGAGCCCTTAATGGGCCAACGGCAGCGCTCATACTCCCGTAGTGGACTACTGGCACCGGTGTACCCGGCCCCTCGTCCTAGGGGAATAATTAAGGAACTGGCCCTCCAGGTTGGGGGTTGTGCCGTCGGGGTAACTTCCCTACCACGTAAAAAACGCATGGTTCCGAAACAACCAAAAGCCTCGGATAAGGATGACCCAACTAATGACGACCCCAGCAAACGAAATAAGGACAACGACCTTCGGATCTGTACGTGGAATGTTCTGTCCCTTTACAGACCACGTGCAGCCGAACAACTAGCAGAGGCCCTAGACTGCTATAAAGCAGATATTACCGCCATCCAGGAAGTGCGATGGGATGGGCCAGGCAAAAAGAGGATGAAAAACTGTGACATCTACTACGGTGATTGCTACAGAGGCAACAGGCAACGCTTATTCGAATGCGGATTTGTCATACGCGGCAGACTTAGGCAAGAAGTCTTAAGCTTCCGACACGTGAGCGACCGTATTATGACTATCCGGATCAAGGCTAAATTCGCTAACATAAGCCTAATATGTGTTCATGCCCCCACAGAAGACATACAAAACATACGAGCAATGTCCTAAATACGACGTTAAGATCGTATTGGGCGATTTTAACGCCAAAATAGGAAAGGAGGTCGTCTTCGGTAGAGCAGTCGGTAAGCATAGCCTACACGACACCACGTCTGATAACGGACTAAGGCTAATTGATTTCGCTGTGGAGCGAAATGTCACCATAGCAAGCACATGGTTTCCTCATCTCGATATTCATAAGCAGACATGGCGGTCCAATGATCATGTAACGATCAACCAAATTGATCATATTGCGATCGACGCAAGGCATGCCTCCAGTATTCTGGATGTCCGGACCTTCCGAGCGGCCAACATAGACTCGGATCATTACCTTGTTGTAGCCAAGGTACGAATGCGGATATCCCAATCTGAGCAACAAAGAAGAATTACTGTGAGAAAATTTAACGTCGAAAAGCTACAATCGCAAGAGACCGCCAGACTCTTCGCTGAACGCGTATCCCGAAATCTCTCAATCACCCCTTTGCCGCCAGCATCAAGTACCGAAGACCAGTGGCAACGCTGCCAACATGCCATCAGAAACGCCGCGACTGATGTGCTGGGTCTCGCTCGCCCACCACCGCGAAACCCCTGGTTTGACGAAGAATGCCGGCGAGTGCATGCAGCAAAACAAGAGGCATACAAAGCGGCGCTGCAAAGGAAGACGAGAGCTGCTCGTGAGCTCTACGAGCAAAAGAGACGGGAAGAACATCGGCTTCTCCAAAAGAAGAAGAAAGAGCATAAGAAGCGCGCGTTTGAGAATATCGAGAGTTTATACTCCAGGAACAATGTACGGAAGTTTTACCAAAAGGTAAAAAAAACGTGTCAGAGAAGTAATACCCGTACAGAAACCTGTAGAGATGAGAATGGAAACCTCGTAGTAGAATCACAGTCGGTGCTGAGAATATGGAAAAACTACTTCTGCAGACTGTATAACGGCGACGAAGACCAACATCCCGCTGTCAGGCAGAATGAACCATTCAACATGGACGATGATAGTCAAAATTTCCGTCCACCTGACCAAAACGAAGTGAGGATAGCAATATCCAAGCTAAAATCGAACAAGGCTGCTGGACCTGACGGTTTACCGGCCGAACTTTTCAAGGCAGCTGGGGATGAATTGGTAGAGTGCATACACCAACTCATTTCTAATATTTGGTCAGAGGAGTGTATGCCTGATGAATGGAATCTCAGCATCGTTTGCCCGATCCACAAGAAAGGAGACCCCCTCAACTGCGCCAATTATAGAGGCATCAGTCTCCTCAACATCGCGTACAAGATCTTTTCTGCGATATTGTGTGAACGCCTGAAACCTTTTATCAACAGCCTGATTGGACCCTATCAGTGCGGTTTCAGGCCAGGAAAGTCCACCATCGATCAAATCTTCACACTTCGGCAGATCCTGGAGAAAACCCAAGAATTCCAAATCGATACTCACCACCTCTTTATCGATTTCAAGGCCGCCTATGACAGCATCTATAGAGAAGAGCTTTATAGAGCCATGTCTAGTTTTGACATCCCTGCCAAACTTGTCCGCCTGTGCAGGCTGACGATGGAGAACGCTCGCTGCTCCATCAAGGTCGGTAATGACCTCACCGAGACCTTTGATGTCAAAAAAGGCTTTAGACAAGGTGACGCGCTGTCATGTGACTTCTTCAATATTGTACTTGAACGGATTGTGCGGAACTCACAAGCCAACACCGGAGGCACAATCTATTACAAGTCTGTACAACTGCTTGCATACGCCGACGATATAGACATTATCGGAAGATCTCAGCGGGCTGTCACCGGTGCTTTTGCAAGCATTGAGGCGGAAGCGGCCAAAATGGGTTTGGCGATAAACGAGGGCAAAACCAAGTATATGCTGTCAACTAGAAGGGAAAACCAACATCGACGAATTGGACAAAACGTCACCGTGGGCAGCTATAACTTCGAGGTAGTAAGGGACTTTGTCTACCTTGGCTCTGCTATAAATTCTACAAACAAGATCAGCGCAGAAATCAATCGAAGAATAACTCTTGCCAATCGCTGTTTTTTTGGGCTTATAAGGCAATTCAACAGTAAAGCCCTATCTCGAACAACTAAGGAGACTATATATAAGACCTTGATCATCCCAGTCCTGCTTTACGGCTCTGAAACATGGACTTTATTAAAAGAGGATGAAGATATCCTTGGTCGCTTCGAGAGAAAAATTCTTCGTAAGATTTTCGGTCCCGTTTGCGTTGACGGGTTTTGGAGGAGAAGATTCAATCACGAACTATACGAGCTGTACAGCGACATCGACCTAGTCAAAAAACTGCGTATTGGACGTCTGAGATGGCTAGGACATGTAGAGCGAATGGACACCAACGCTCCGGCCCGCAGAGTCTTCGAATCTAACCCCGAGGGACGACGCAGTAGAGGGAATTATCGCCGTAGGTGGCGCGCACAAGTTCAAGGGGACCTCGACCAACTTGGAGTGCGCAACTGGAGGCAATTAGCTAAAGACCGAGCTAAATGGAGAGGCTTGTTGGTTGAGGCCCAGGTTCACCCCGAACTGTAGCGCCACCTAAGTAAGTAAGTATCGAACGGTTCGGTGATGTTCTTACCGACTTTGATGGAGCAGCGAGAGTTCTCCATCGTCATTCTGCACAAACGAATGAGCTTGGCAGGGATATCAAGACTAGACATGACTCTGCATAACTCGTCTCTATACACGGTATCATAGGCAACTTGAAAATCGATGAAGAGGTGGTGCCTATCGATTTTATATTCATGAGTTTTTTCCAAAGTCTGCCGCAGTGTGAATATTTGGTCAATGGTGGACTTTCCCGGCCTGAATCGCACTGATAAGAACCTATCAGGTTCTTGACGATCGGTTCTGGCGTTCACATAATACGGCAGACAGGATCTTTTATGCGATGTTGAGGAGACTTATACCTCTGTAGTTGGCGCAGTTCAGAGGGTCTCCTTTCTTCAGGATCGAGCAAACGCTTCCCATGCTCCTTTTTCTTCTTTCTGAGAAGTCGATGTTCCTCTTTTCTCCTCCGCTCGTAGAGCTCGCGAGCAGCTCTAGTCCTTCTATGCAGCGCCGCTTTGTACAATACATACACCGCTTTAATATACGTATATAAATTCGGCGCAACATATCCGAAGAGCACTTTTATTTTTGAGAAGCTTTCTCGGGACAACAATACTCTCGGATGTTTGTCAGATGTTCGCTAGAAGTGGGAACGTGAAAAATCTTGTTGGTGTTTTCTGGGATTCGAGCATTGAACCTCATGCGCAGTGGTCCGACACACTAACCACTGCGCCCACCTAAAGCGAACTTGAATTGTGTTAATATCCGCTTTCAGGTTTTTTTAGATCATACCTTTCGGGAGAGTTTAGCATACAACTCAGTAATCTAATGGCTCTGTGATCCTCACACGGCTGCATTACACTTATTAGGCGTTATAAGCCCTGTGACCCACTAAACTGCGCCAATAACAGTTGCGAAAGAGTCGCTTGATCGTCGGGTATAAGTTCTTAATTAATGCATTGTGTGAATGCATAAAGCCATTTTTCCGCAACCTGACTGATCCATAATGTACTCTTAGGCCAAGAAAACTTTCACACTGTCAGAGTTTGATTTTAAGACGTATTTGCAGAAAACCACAAATTGGTATAAATTTCATTCTTCGCTCAACGATCCATTCTTTTCCATACTCTTTCCTTTCACCTCGTCGCTGGCTTCTTATAAAGAACACAGCCCTAAGTGATTGTGAGAAGTTTCCAAACTCCTCCCATGAATAATAAAACTAATGTTCAGCTAGCAGTGCTTACTCGCTTCCAGTTATCGCAAGCTCAGCATTTCATGCGGCTGGAGAATTTGGAATCCCCGTTTTTTTCGTTGAAATATGACTCTACTGCTTACGCTGTTGTTTAAAACAAGACACCTAGCAAAACAAAGCAAAAAAAAAAGCTTAATTTCCGAGTTTTCGAAAGCGAAAAATGTACAATAATTTATTTATATAACTCCAATGAGATAACTGCATCTTTTCATGTCTCCACTAATAACAAATAAAATTCAATTAAATATTCATCTTGCGTTCTATTATTTCTTGGCGCCTTTGCTGCCTAAAATTTTGTTCACTGCTTCGACAACGTCTTTGGGTTGTGGAAGTGCATTCGTTTCCAGGGTTTTTGCGTAAGGCATGGGCACATCGACACCTAAAATGTGGATAGTTGTTAGGTAAATGACTTGTGGCAATCAACAAATACATACCACAAACTCGCCACACGGGGGCGTCTAATTGGAAAAAGACCTCATCTTCCATTATACGTGCACAGATTTCTGCACCGATGCCTGGAGAGAAACTTTTGCTAAGCATACCACAGAAATTTCTTTAAGATTGTCATACATACCATTCTGCGGCCAGCCTTGTTCCACTGTAACAAGATGGTGTGTCTTTTTGATAGAGTTGAATATGGTCTCTGCATCTAATGGACGTAGCGATCGCAAATTAATTACTTCTGCTTCAATGCCTGTGAAGGAACACTTTCAAAATAAAATAAAAACACGTGCATCATATATTTCATTGACCTACCCTTCTTCTTTAACTCATCATGAGCTAATAAGCACGTCTCTACTGCCTTCGAGTGGGCAACTAATGTAACGTGTTTGCCTGGCCGCATGATTTTCGCTTTGCCAATTGGCAATAGAAAGTCTTTGTCCATAACTTTATCGTCGACAGGGTACGCTACACCGTACAGGAGTTCGTTTTCTAGAAACACAACTGGATCGGGATCACGTATAGCTGCTTTGAGCAGACCACGGCAGTCCTCAGCGTCATAGGGAGAGATCACCTTTAAACCGGGGCAGTGCGAATACCATGCTGCGAAGCATTGGGAGTGCTGTGCGGCCACACCAGCAGCGGCACCATTTGTTCCGCGGAATACAATGGGAACATTTACAATGCCCGCAGACATGTAGAATGTTTTTGCAGCCGAATTGATTATCTATGTTTAATCAGAATGAATGATTGTTAAAAGGAAATGAGGGAGATCGAAGTGTGTTTTACCTGATCAATGGCCTGCATTGAGAAGTTAAAGGTCATAAATTCACAAATTGGCCTTAAACCGGCCATAGCAGCACCGACAGCAATACCTGTGAATCCCATTTCGGTGATGGGCGTATCGATTACCCTCTTGTCACCGTATTTCTTCCAAAGGCCTCGTGATATCTGGAAAATATTAAATTTCAGAAGAATTGAATGTGATTGCTTAATAACGGTAACATAATAGTTTTATTGATGTGTATTAGCGGTGCCGTAAGCGCTTTACAATTATCAATTTATTAAGGAATAGTATTTCTTAACCAAATTACAGCCGATTTAAAGTGGATGAAAGTCCGAGTATTGAATTCAGTGTCGAGTTGAGCTGCGTGGCACGATTTATCCAAGTAGATCTCACGGTGATTGGTTCTTCGTACCGGAGCGACTCGAGGACAATATCTCGACCAAGGATCGTCAACCTCAGCTACACAGCTGCTACAACAACAACTTATCCGAGTAGATGTGTATCATGTTTGCCTCAAACAAAAAACACGAAGATCAAACTGGAGCCCGTAGCAGCATAAAATGGACCCAGTAACTTCTGAAGTTTGTTTACGAAATATTTTTTTTTACGAGATGACGAACTGGCAAAATTCGGTTGTAGGATGGCATCTTCTTCATCTTAAGGTGCCTCTCATCTTAGGAGGTTGATTATCATCCTTCCTTTGTTTTCTCGAGAATTTACGGTCCGGAAAATTTCAGTAGTGGACATATTGCACCAGTCACACAGGTGCTAAATGGAGAGGCTTGTTGGTTGAGGCCCAGGTTCACCCCGAACTGTAGCGCCACCTAAGTAAGTAAGTAACACAGGTTCCGAATCCAAGTTGTGTGTTGTCTACCAACTGCTCTTCCTCCTCCAATTCGTCCCTGTAACATGACATGCAGTAATTGATATTTTTCGTTCCTGATATGGCCTGTCAATTTTCGGATTTTGATTGTGTTCAAGAGTTCTCGTTTTGTTCTCATCCTTGTCAGGACCTCCGCTTTGGATACCTTGTCTGTCCATGGAATTCGTAGTATTTTTAGGAACAGCCACATTTCGAATGCTTCAAGCCTTTTTTGTGGTACTTTACGTAGGGGCTAGGCTTCCGCTCCATTTAAGAGTGTAGACCAGACATAACATTTAGTTATCCTTATATTCAGGTTGAGCTGTAGATCACTGCCGCATAGCACCTTCTTCAAATTATTGAAAGCTGCACGGGCCTGTTCAATTGTGCATTTGATTTCGTGGAAACTATCTGCCCTGCAATCAAATTTTTTTTTTTCTGAGGGTAGGTGAAAATCTTCAACAAGACACTATGAGGATCGACAGCACGTGCTCATAGTAGTGTGGGATTCTTACCCACTAAAAAACCTCCCTTCAAAACAGACTAGTTTTTATTTTTACTACAACTAAGTATTAGACTTATCAAGTAGTTTTCGTTTCGCGAAGTAATGACGTTTTGCAGGTACCTTCCCATTAGAAGTTCCTGCTAGCTCCGCAATTGAGACGCGGTTACTTAACGCGCTAAGTCTAAAGGTTTGATTCTTTGTAGACGGCGAAGTAAATTTCTTTCATCCAAAACTTGGAGGACTGTTATATTAGCGTTACTTTCTAGTCGACTTTTATGCTTTCTCGCGTAGTTTTTGATTTCGTCTTCGATTGTTTTAATGCCAAGATCTCTGTGGATATCGCTATTTCGGATATACCATGGTGCATTAACAATACCCGTTAGCACTTTGTTCTCACAAGTTTGTAAAATTTTAATGTTACTTATTTTGGTACAACCCCAGAGTTGTATACCATATGTCCATACAGGCTTTAGCACTTGCTTATATAAAAGCAGTTTGTTATATATATTAAGCTTGGAATATTTTCCAAGTAACCAATACATTTCTCGATATTTATTATCTAATTCTTTGCGTTTTTTCTTTACGTGCGTTTTCCATTTCAGCTTTGTATCAAGTGTCATTCCAAGATACTTACCCTCGTTTGCAAACGGGATTTGAACCGAGTTTGAAAAGATCGGCAAATTATTTATTTTCTTATAAGTAAAATTTACATGAACAGATTTGGTCTCGTTGAGTGCGATTCGCCAAATCTTTGTCCATTCATTTACTCTATCCAAAGCTTCTTGCAGTTTTTCTGTAGTATCTTCCACCGTTTTACCTACTGTCAAGATAGCAGTGTCGTCGGCAAATGTAGCTAGCTCAGTGCCTTCTACTTGCGGTATATCACGAGTGTATAATAGATATAAGACTGGACCAAGAACGCTTCCTTGCGGCACCCCAGCCATTATTTCCTTAAAATCTGAATATTCGTTTCCACATTTGACGCGGAATAGTCTACTCGTAAGGTAGTTCTTCAAAATATTATATAGGTGCTCTGGCAGAACTTGTCGTAATTTAAACTTTAAGCCTTCGTGCCAGACCTTGTCAAAGGCTTGAGAAACGTCAAGGAATACGCTTAAACAAATCTTTTTTTTCTTCAAGTGATTTTTCGATTACATGTGTTATTCGATGTACTTGTTCAACTGTAGAATGCTTACTTCTGAAACCGAATTGATGATCAGGGATGAGATGCCCTTCTTCTATTACCGGCTGTATTCGCCTAACCAATATTCTCTCGAACACTTTGGATATATTTGGAAGAAGCGAAATCGTTTTTTCATTGGGCCGTTTTCCAGGCTTAGGGACCATTATAACTTCGGCGACTTTCCATTGACTGGGAACATATTCTAGTCTAATCGCGGCGTTTATAATGAACAGAAGCTTAATTAGAGCTTTTCTTGGTAGTGCTTTAAGAACCTCTCCCGTAATTAGGTCGTATCCAGGAGCTTTCTTAGGTTTAAGTTTCTTTATTTCTTCCTTAAGTGTTGCATTTCTTATTACGCTATTGTCTATATACGACGTATTTATATTTTCATTAAGAGCTTGTCCATCAAACGGTTTGAAAGTTTCTTCCAGGTGGGCGGCAAGAACTTGCGCTTTCTCTTTATCATGCCTGGCCCATTCGTCTTGATTTTTCCTAATTGGCGCGGCTTGAATTTGAGGTTTTTTAATACCTTTTATAGCCTTCCAAAGCGAATAGTTAGAATCTTTTTCTGTCGTTAAGCTTTCTATATAAGTTTGTATTTCATTATTCTTAAGGTCTTTAATAGATCTTTTTAGTGAGTTGCACAAACGGTTAAGATGTGCTTTATGTTGCGGAGCCCGAGTTTGTTGCCATCTTTTACGCGCTTTTCTCTTCTCCTTAATCATCTCTTTTATTTCCTGCGAATAAGTTTGAATGTAACTGGCCGGGGTTCTCTTTGGTTTGGGAGTATTCTTCCACGCGGCATCCTGTAAGATTTCGACGAAGCGATCTGTAATCAAATTGTGTGTCCTTATAGTTCATCCTGTAGACGCGTTCGATGTTAATTCTGCCGATCTTCAACTCTTCATTTGCTACATGGTGTTTTGAAATTACCATAAATTTCGTTTTAGCAGTGTTGATCTTAAGTCCGAATTCGTTGCTGATCCGGTCGATCCTGTTTACCATGGGGTTAATCCCTCATTCGCTTATCGCGATTATAACCGAGTCATACGCGTACCTGAAGTTGTTATTCTTAATCCCATTTACAGCGATTTGACCTTCATCATCTTTAAGCCCCTCTTTGAAGACTTGCTCCGCGTACATGTAGGAGAGGAGGGGCGACAGAATGCAGCACTGTCGCACTCCTCTCAGGATTTCTATCTCCTCCGATTCTCTTCCATCCAGCTTTATACTGGCTTTCTGACTCCGATGTAATGATTCTATCATTCTATAATCTCTGCTATTAATTCCAGCTCTTCTGAGAATATCTAGCAATTTCTGGGGACGAACTTTATCAAATATCTTCTCATACTCAAGAAAACATATAAATAGATCTTGTTTCATTCCCAGGCATCTTTGTGCAAGAGTGTTTAACGAAGAGGGCTACCCGTGTACCAAAAGCTTCCCTAAATTGGTTGTTACTGATGTCCACTTTTAGTTTTTTGTAAATCCTGCTGTGTTTTGTTTTTAGGAAAAGCTTTAACATGTGACTCAATAGCCTTCACACTTGCTTGCATTGCTCTTTTTGGATGGCATATTGCATCTTTAAAATATGACTACAGCTTTCAAGTTTTAGGTTTAATATATTTTTTATGAAGAGTGTCCAGCTTTACGCCGCTGAAACATGGACTTTATTAAAAGAGGATGAAGACATCCTTGGTCGCTTCGAGAGAAAAATTCTTCGTAAGATTTTCGGTCCCGTTTGCGACGGGTTTTGGAGGAGAAAGTTTAATCACGAACTATCAGAGCTGTACAGCGACATCGACCTAGTCAAAAAACTGCGTATTGAACGTCTGAGATGGCTAGGACATGTAGAGCGAATGGACACCAACGCTCCGGCCCGCAGTCTTCGAATCTAACCCCGAGGGACGACGCAGTAGAGGGAATCATCGCCGTAAGTGGCGCGCACAATTTCAAGGGGACCTCGACCAACTTGGAGTGCGCAACTGGAGGCAATTAGCTAAAGACCGAACTAAATGGAGAGGCTTGTTGGTTGAGGCCCAGGTTCACCCAGAACTGTAACACCACCTACGTAAATAAGTAAGTAAGTAAGTGTCTAGCTGGACTACCATTAAGACGAAAGAGAGGCAGTCAGAATAGTATCAACACAACACGCATGCCTTACAAACTGCGGAAATAGCAAATAGATATATCAGATAGAACCACACAGCAGTTGATAGATGGCTAGAGCTTTAAATAACTCGCAGTGAAAGGAAATGGTTATCAAATCTGACAGAGAATGGAAACTGGAGACAGGTTTTCGGGTCATCCTTTCGGTGGTCTATTGTAACTAAAGTGATTCGTAAGTGAACCAAATAAAACCTTTATTTGACTCTCGATATCGATTAAAAAGGTTTCCACTCGGGAGTGTTTCCTTTTCGCAAGAGAGCTCTCATTGACAAAGGCGTAAATGTTCACTCATATTATTATAGTTCACAATGTTTTAGGCCCCAGGCGAACCCCACAGGCGGATCAGTAGAAATGCGGTGAAGTGAGAGGGTTATGATCCCTTATTTTCGGATCATAACCTCGCTGATAAAAGGAAGAAGAAGAATGTTTTAGGCCTATTCCTTGTTCGAAGTTTCCATAAGTAAACTGATCTACTTGCATTCTGTTAGTCGTTCAAGGTGTAACTTAAATAGAGTAGGAGAAATCTGTATGTGCCCTTATTTTCAGGTAGCACGACTAGGACAATATTTCCTACGAGGTTGTACAGACTGGAGAACTTTGAAGTCCCAATGACAATGTTGGAAGAAAAAGTAAGAGAATGAAATGGACAGTAACAGTTCACGATAGTGCACGACCAATTTCTCTGACACGAATTCCGTTAGATCTACGAAATGTCTTAGGTTATTTCTACTACCCCTCTAATTTGGTAACAAATGACGGTAGCAAAGTACAAAGCAAATGTTGGAACGAAACCATATTAAGCATAATTTACTTTCATCTGCCGTATAACGTGAACGATATAAGCATTTTGTCAACAAGCCGAATGGTTTTTCGACGAGGAATGATCGAAGTAATCGCACCTTACGACCCATACGAGCAAACTATATAACCATCCTGCATATCTTGTCTGTTGTTTCTTTCTAACAAATAAGTTCAGATGTTCATACAAAATTTGAAGTTTAAGGCTTAGTAAGCGACTAAAGCTTTAGATTTCTGTGTTGATTCCCAAGAACTTAAAAACTACTAGAACCCAAGCCTCTATAAATCATCAGTCATTTTGGGGATAAGGTCATAATCTAAAATTAGTCTTCTTATGCCTAAAACATTAGTACTCACTTTTGATTTTATTTACCTATTGAGTGCTATGTTGCAGAAACTGTTTGAAATTTGAAATGGATTTATGGGTGAAATGAAGCCCCTTCCTTCGAGGGGAATTATTCGTAATAGTCATCATCATCAACATGGCTAATTTAAGATCGTTCAACTTAGATGGTCATAAGGAGTACAAGGCCTTGTGGTCTGTGTTAGACCGCAGGAAATCTGGGGAGGTCAGAAAACTAGAAAGATCATGGCTAAGAACAGCGATAGGAATAATCTCTGTCCATTTATTCTAAGCATGCCACGAGACTAGGTTTATCAAATACGGATGTTTGTAGGTACTTCAATGAACTATATGTCCCAGAGGACATAACACATATACTCTGTTAAGGCATCGCCAGGACAAAGCTAAAGTACCCTGGAAGATACTTCTTCGATAACCTAGAAGAGGTAAGGCCCTTAAATCATAACAATGATATTTTTCAAATTCTGTAGGGAAATTAAATGTATGGGAGAATTGGTTTAAATCTGTATGAGGGTGCTAGAAAATGATATCGATTTGGTTTCAAAAACATCTTTTCGGACGAATCTCATTTCAGAGGCTATGTCAATAAGCAAAACTGTAGAATTTTAGTTTCATACGAAGTGTAGAACGCAACGCATCCTCAAAGAGTGACTGTTTAGTGTGGGTTTTGGAGTGATGCCACTATCACTGGTCCCTACTTAAAGCTGGCAACAACGCAGAGTTACGGAGAATGGAGTGCACTACAGACATAAAACTGATTGTTTGTGATCGCAATTGGACAATTGGGATGTGCTGTGATTTCATGGCGCAACGTGCCACACAAGTCATCAAACAAAACTTTGCACTCTAAGTTCGGTAAACGTGTTATCAGCCGTTTTTATGGCGTGCCTTGGGCATCGCGAAGCTGCGATTTAACGCTGGTGGACTTTTTTTATGAGGAACTGTTAAGGACTATTGTTACTTCAACGATAAACAAAAAATTGACGTACTTAAAGAAAACATACATCGAGCTATTCGCGAAATAGAGCCACGAACAATCGACAATGTATTACACTCAATGTGTGCTTCCTGCAATTGCAAAAATAACATCCAAGATAGTTCTCGATCGAATTCAAGAATATCTAGAAAATACTCTCGATAATGAACAAGCAGGTTCTGGATCTTCCTGCATTTACCACATCAGCTATACTCTGCGGATCATCGTCGAACAATGCATCGAGTATAAATCTCTGCTACACCTGCTGTTCATAGATTTCGAAAAACCGTTCGATGGTGTAAGCAGTCTTTATATGACGTGCATAACGTAGGAGGGATTCAGAACAAATTGGTGACTATTATAACCGACATAGGGGTCGGTTGTCGGAAGAATTTGAGATCGAAGCGACGTTTGTCAAGGTTGCTATCACTACTACTATTTTTGGTGGTGATTAGTGATGTTTTGCAGCACGCTCTGTCGACAAGAAGTGGCGGAATCCATGGAGTGTTACAAACTATTTCCAATACCTCGACTATGCTGACAATGTTTGCCTACAATCGCACAGAATCATGTAACCGGTGGGCCATCTAGTGATTTCTTTTTAAATCATAGGTTATTTTGACACTGGCAGCTGTTTCCCGCTCGAAATCTTGACAGAAAGTCAGTATCATACCTCCGCGGAACGAAATGAGTCGCTTAACGCTTGAACAACATTGGGAAATATTGAAAACTTATTTCCAAAGTGAGTGCTGTGTAGCCCAAACAGTGCGTTTTTTGAAAAGAAGTTTTGGCCGAAATGAAGCACCCACCGCGCCTGCTGTACGCAAGTTTGTGCAAAAAGTTCGTGAGACTGGTATGCTAGTGGACAACACTCATGGTCCCCGTCGTCGTACGGTGCGCACAGACGGGAATGTGGCTGCTGTAGCCGAGAGTGTGAGACTCAATTCACGAACATCAACTCGTCATCGATCTCAACAGCTCAACAATTCACGCACTAGCCTGAGGAGAATTCTGCACAAAGATCTGGGATTATTCGCTTACAAGGTCCAATTGATTCAGCAATTGAAAGCGCACGACCATCCGCTTCGTTATCGCTTCGCAGTTTGGGCCTTAGAGCAGCTTGAATTGGACAACGATTTTGGGCGAAAAATCATCTTTTCTGACGAGGCACATTTTCATCTCGGCGGCTACGTTAACAAACAAAATTGACGCATCTGGGACTCAGAAAACCCGCACGTTATTGTCGAGAAGCCAATGCATCCACAGAGAGTGACAGTTTGGTGCGGATTGTGGAGTGGTGGCATCATTGGACCATTTTTCTTCGAAAATGAGGCTAGGAACAACGTTTCGGTCAACGGTGGGCGTTACAGAGCCATGTTAACGACTTTTTTTTTTTACTAAAATTGAAGACATGGATTTGGACGACCTCTGGTTCATGCAGGATGGTGCGCCATGCCGCACAGCCCATGCCATAATCGGTCTTTTGCGCACCAAATTCCCAAATCGTGTTATCAGCCGTCTTGGCGATGCCAATTGGCCGCCTCGGAGCTGAGATTTGACCACTTTGGACTTTTTTTTGTGGGGAACCGTGAAGGACCGATATTATGCCAACAATCCGGAAACGATTCAAGCACTTAAGGCCAATATCATCCAAGCAATCCGTGAGCTACAGCCCGAATCAATCAACAAGGTCTTGGAAAATTGCAGTGATAGAATGCGCTACTGCGAGGCCAGTCGAGGCAGCCACTTGAACGAAGTTGTGTTCCATAATTAATGGGAATGTTTGCTCTTACTAATAAAGCCATAATACATGGACAAAATTTCATTTGGTTCATTTTATTGCTTTTTTAAAAAGAAAATTGTAGTTGGCCCACCCTGTACGTGCACCAAATGACCACTGATTTGGCGGCTGAGGCAAACTTGGCAGGATTGAGGATTAACTTCGCCAAAACTAAAGTATTTTATCGAACTCATCAACAACTCATATCAGCATTGCAGAGCAACAGGCAGAGAGTAGACAGTTCCGTCACCTCGACTGAGGGTGGTACCAAGTTAGACGTTAGCAGCCACATATCTAAAGCGAATGCTGTATTCTGTATGTAGTCCAAAATACGAAGATGCCATGCAAATTGCTTAAAAATCAAGCTGCGACTGTTCCGCTCTAACGTCGAATCGGTGCCGTTATATGGTATGGCTGCAGTACCTGAAAAGTGACCATGAATGTCACAAAGGAGCTAAACATATTGCGAATATTCCGACCAAATCGCATCTCAAATGAATAGCTTTATGAGAGAAAGGGCCAGGAACGTATAGATGTCATTATAAGAAAGTGAGAGTGAATTGATCACACATAACGTAAAGACGAAAATTGTACTGTCCGACAAACAATATGACGTGGCGTAGAACAGATAAAAAGGAATCTCGCCAAATGGAAAAGACCTAAATGGAGTTGAAGCACATCGCCAGGAACTGAGCACGATGGCGCGTAGGCATGGTTGATGCTCTAAGCCTCGTAAAGCGACGCAGGATTTAATCGAATAGTCAACTCAGTTTTGTCGGTGGGAAATCTAATTCGACGCTATTCAAAGCTTACGCATAATGGATAAAAATCGCGTCGTCTCGAAAGATCTGAACATCATCGTTATCTATCTGTAGAAAGTTTTTGCCAGAGTTCCGAGAGATCTCTTTCGACGGCTCTAAGATCTAAAAAATTACCGGAAACGTACTTTAGAATGATATGAGATATGAGAGATGACTTAAGAATGAAATTCGAACTTAAAATGGTAGTTCACCAACGCAGTTGTCTGTCCCCTGCTGATATGTCGTTTAAATTGCTTGCATCGCCTAAACTGGAACGACTTCTCTGCTTTTCGCTTACGATAAGGCTATTGTAACTGGCGACGTGACAGTACATCAGAATACATTTAATAATTGGATTAAGAAAATATGCAACGCAGTGTTGGACGCTGTATAAAAAATACAAAAATAATAAGAAGTACCCGTGTTCGCAGAATCGTTCACGTAAAGAAACCGATTGTGGCAAAACTCCTGGCTGAACGTGTCAGTTGGTACTGTCACGTACAAAGAAGATCGTCAGAGAATCTCCTCCGAAAAGCAAAAGCGACTCAAGTTCCAGACGAAGTTCGAATGAGAGGAAGAAGAAACAAACTGATTGGTTCATTCAAATGGAAAAATAACAGCAAAGACTCGGTATCAGTGATAATTGATCCAAAATAGAGCAGCTTATATTGTAGAATGACAGCGGCACAGCAGCAAGACAAGTACGTAGGAGAAATAGTTAGCATAAAGTGTACATGTACGTAGGCATTATATACAAGGTTCGTTCCAAAGTAAGCAGGACTTTTTTAAAATAGGTATTTCTAGTGAAGCCATCTATTGGCAACTGCATGCGTCGGAAAGATCCTTCACTGATGACATTTGGGTTTAGGCATAATAGGTTTTGTTTTAAACTTGGTAAAACTTTTACCAAAACGTTTCAATTGATAAACCAAGTTTATGGTGATTATTGTTTATCCCGTGGCAGAGTTCATGAGTGCTATGCGCGGTTTAAAAACGGTCGTGAGGATATAAATATTGAGCAACATGTTGGACAACCGATATCCGTGATCACCGCAAATTCCATGAAAACATCAAAACTGTGCGTGAATTCATTAAAGATCAGACGAGATCTTCATTGAAGTTAATCGCATTAGAATTGAGCATCTCAAAAACATCAATTTATCGCATTTTGACCGAATATTTGGGCTACCGAAAATTGTGTGCAACCGTGTTCCACACAAGTTGACCAAAAATTGCTCAGAATTAACCTCACCGATCGACACTTTTGACCGCATTTTGACTGTCAACCACTCCTCGTATTCGCCGGATCGGATTTGGCACCGTGTGACTTTTACCTTCTCGGAAAAATCACTTGCCGATGAAAGGAAAGCGGTTTGTGGACGTAGAAGCCAACCAAAAAGAATGTACTAATATCCTGAAGGACATCCTGGCTGACTCATTCAACATACTTTTACGCCGTGCAAATCGCTGTACTGAGTCAAAAGGGTACTATTTTGTATAAAATAAATCGGTTTTGAAAAAAAAACCCTTTATTGTTCTTATTTTTAAAATATCATGTTTACTTTGGAAAACACCTTGTATGTATTTCAACGGCTATTAAAAGAAGATAACTGCAAAATTGTGTTGACATGGTAGGCTACTGCTAAGTCAGCCGCGGTAGCTACGGAGGGGCGTTTTTAAGTTCGCGGAATGAGTATATAGATCATTAGTGAGGGTAGTTTACTGAGACGTAACGAGTTTATTGACTCATGATCAGTATAAATAGCAAGTTTCATTTTAATCGAGCCATTAGTTCTTTAACTATCGTCGACCAAGCAACTCAATCGGGAAGAAAGTGTAGAATATGGATAAGATCCATGGACCTCTCTAGTGAAGACAAGGATGGAGTATTGAGTCGCATTGTTACTTCCCTTCATCATTATGAGGCTGAGTCAAAACAAGACTCTATGCACAAAGCACACCACCATCCAAAAAGTTTAAGTTGTCACAGTCTGTTGGAAAAATCATGGCGACCGTTTTTTTTTTGGGACTCAGAAGGGATCCTGTTGGTAGATTATAAAGACAAAGGCGTCTCCATAACCGGAGAATACTATGCTTCAATTCTAGAGCGGTTGAAAGAAGCCATCGAAGAAAAATGAAGGGGAAAATTAACCAAATGTGTCCGCCTTCTGCACGATAACGCGCCTGTTCATAAGATGTGTGTTGCCTTGGCTACCCTGCATAAGGTGGGCTTTGGTATTTTGGAACACCTACCCTACTCACCCTTCCAGCGATTATTATATTTTCCCAAAATTGAAAAAGGAACTTCGTAGGAAGAAGTCTTCAAGCGATGAAGAAGTGTAACACGCAGTTTCGGCTTACTTTTCCAACAAACATTTTTTTTTTAAGGACATAGACTAATTAAAAGATCAGAGAAATGTATTAGGGTAGCAGGTGAATTTTTTGAAAAAGAAAAATAAATTTGTTTTTTTTATTTTCTCTTCTTACTCCCATTCCGCGAACGAAACTCTTTTCCACAAAAAAATCGGAAAAATGTTTAGCGATGTAGTTTATATCACAATTTAAAAAAGAAACCAACAGACGGCCCACCCTTTCAAGACTGAAAGCAGTTAATTGGGGTAGTGATGGTGTAGTGATAGCTGATTTGAATGTGCTTTGCATGAGAGCAGGAGTGACAAAGCTTGATCGAATAAGAAGTTCGAAAATCCATGGAAGCCTTCACGTCAAAGAAACCATCTTACGAAAAATAGAGCGCGACGGGCTCAGCTGGTATTGCCACGTTCAAAGAGATCATTTGAACTCTGTTAAAAAGGCAATATTAATTAACGTTCCAAAGACATCGCGAAAGAAAGGCAGACCTATAAACGCCTTCTTCTACTTCCCATTTCGAGGAAGATGGGTTATGATCTGAAAACAATAGATCATAACCCTCCCACTTCACCGTATTTCTTCTGATCCGCCTGTGAGGTTCGCCTATTTGACCTCAGAAAATATCGGCAGGCCTCCCTATTTTGGATCACTTGGTTACTGAGACCAATGTAATGCCGATGTCGTCGCATTTGAGTGATCCAGGCGTTTATAGGCCTGCCTCTCCTGCCTCGCGATGTCTGGCCTATAAAAGTCTGGATCATACAAATGCAACGACACCATCATTTCATTTGCCTTAGTAACGAAGTGATCCAAAATCGGGAGGCCTGCCGACATTTTCTGAGCTCAAACAGGCGGATCAGTAGAAAAGGGGAGTGGGAGGGTTATGATCTAGGTTATGACATCAAGTGGTCGGGAAAAAAATACTGTGAATCAGGAGTGGAATCTTCTAAGGTGATAATTGATAGTCACACTCTTGACAGTCAAAATTGATGATCACACTTTGTTAGCTCTCCGTAAAACGATCGCAAAGTCACACAAAAACAATCGCAAAAGGGTGATGATCACGCTGATGGTCACCTTAGAGAGAGCAAAAGGGATGATTGTGATCGTCAACGATCAACTATCACCTTAGAGGATTCCACTCCAGAAATAGAGACAAAAAAACAAATCTCCCCAAGTCATCTGAACACCACCACACACAGTTTTCCTGTGGTTGTTGTTGTTGTTGTAACATGTGTGTAGCTGGGGTTGACGATCCTTGGTCGAGGTATTGTCCTCGAGTCGGTCCGGTACGTAGAACCGATCGTCGTGAGAGCTCGTTGGTGCAGTAGTTGGAAAAACTTCGATGGTATTTTTTCCCTTTTTATACTCGGGTGGCTGATGATTGCTGTTCTCCGCTGGGGCTTGAACTTGCAGACATCGGATAACGAGCAAACACTATCCACTGCATCCACTGCACCATTGCCACCCCCTGTTTTTCTGTGGTGTTCAGGTTCCTCTCTATCTATTTTTTCTAACGCCCGCACTCTTTAAAGAAACATTTTAAGGGTATTCATAACCTCTTGAGTGTGTGCAAATTATATAAGAACTCAAAAATTAAGGTTTTCCCGTGTTGTTTGTCCTGTAGACTGTGAAGACATCAATAGTAAACTGAGCCACTTTCTATTCAAACACAGCTTAACCTGAGTTTAAGGCGTTTTAAAGGTTTTCATAGACCAAATTCTTCTGTTGCTTCGTTCCACTACGTAATGATTCAGCTCAAATAAGGTCCATCAAGTGCGAACACTTAAAAAGCATCATCTGTCTGGTAAAATACAATTCATGCGGTGTGCACGCTGAGAAGCGATTATGTTCATTCAAACTCTTATCAGTCCGGCTTATGAAATTGTTTGCAAAAAAAAATACGAACATACACGTATATACGTTATAATGATAAAAATAGAATTCGCACCCAATGACTCGCAAGACCCCCCCAACTGCGATACGATAAGACGTTGACATTGTCAAATTAGTGCGATTCAGCTAAAAAGAGGTATCTACCGTCAACAATATTATTGCTATTGGAAGCGATATGCAAGTTTATGATAACAAACTGTGATAGGTGGGGGATAAACAGTGGTTAAGGTCATTCACTCAATGTGTCGTGATGCACTAGTTGTGCGATTAATGAATGAAGTGCCACAGGGAAAGATAAAACGATTCGATTACGGATTTTCTAAACCGTTTGCACTAATTGCGGATTGAATGAAGATAAGCTTATGTTTTACATGGTTACTACCGTTAATTAGGAAGATAAACAATTAAGTGGTTTGTTTACCTCGACACGTGGGATATTCCCAATAGATACTCGATGTCGCCATTGCAATCGAAACCACTAACCTGTCAATCCTAAAATCGTACGCTGCCTTCCCACGTAAACTAAACAACAACAGCGAACGTCCCAACAATAGGCCAATTAGTAACCCATACGCAAATTCGTGCGCAGGCCTGAAACTGACAAGTTCCAAGCGAGCAGGTAAACAAGAATGCACCGCAGAACCGTTCTAAATCACAAGAAAATCCACGCTCAGCTTCCCGCTTTCATGGCCAACATGATAGTGAAGCCCACCGAGGGCAGCGACGACAACGACGACGACGACAGCGAGCAGTGCAACTGCAACCGCAGTCACCCTATTTCACTCTAGCAATGGGCCGCATTGCATTAGATAACCTTACACTTGCGAATCATCGGACTGTCGGCCGTCATTGTAAAGCGTTTACGTAACCGCACGGGAGTTGGGTTGGATTGGATTTTCCTTACCTTGTAGGCTCCGTCGTACTGGGCGACCTCCTCGCCCAGGATGAAGACCCTCTCATCGCGGGCCATCTCCTCGTCCATGGCGCTGTTGAGGGCATCACGGTTGGTCAGTGGTTTGGCAGCGAGTGCTCGGGCTGTGGTGGAGAACGCACGGCGGGCGGTGGAGGCAACGGCTGGCAGCATCATGGTTTACGGTTAGATGACGATCGAAAGGTTGAGGTGAACTGGAGTCCTTCGGAATTCGGGAATTCGAATTTGTTTCCCTGGATTTTTTGGTCGAGGTTTTGCTTCTTTTTTTCTTCGATCTCGCTTCAGCACAAAGGGTGAATGGAGGTCGACGATTATTTATTGCACGACGATTTATTTCACACTGAAGTTTGGCGAAACAGGGGACAGACAAATGTCAGATTTTTTTCGATTTTCCCTCAGCTGACAGTTGCAGAATGGTATAAAGAGTAAATTTACAAATGTGTCCCCTCTTAGATGGACTAAAAGAATGGGAGATGTGACTTGAGGGAGTAAGTTGGTAATAGAATATTTCGCCCGGGTATATCGTCGAGTGCATGGCTAAACCATACAACATTTGACATTTGAAGTGGGAAATACACGATACAACCGTCGTACCGACATGTGTTGTACCGACATTAGCCCAGAACACACATTATACAATCTGCATACGATTAAAGTACAACCAGACATTTTATTCAGTAATTTTACACATACAAACCATACAATTTCTATACAATCTGTGCGTGTGACAGCGGTTGTACAGTCAAGCAGAGTTGCTACTTTTGCTGCGTATGTTGCAAAACTGCAATATTTTGAAGTGCAATACTACATACTACATACTACATACATAAAAGAGGTTTGAGAAAAAGATTCAGTTCAGATACTATGGAACTAGTTTTACTGTCTAAGGCGCTATTGAAAGGTGTGGCAATTTTTGAGCCATCTGACGAATTGGTAAGGATTTGCTTGACTTTTAAATTTGAAGATACATAAAATAAATTAAAAATTAGAAACGATTTCTGCTCCTCTTAAGAAGTTTTTCTCATTTTATTTACTACAAGAGATACTCTGCAGTTTAATGTGTATTTTAAATGAACCCTGTTAACTTTTTATTTATTTCTATTATCTGTTTTTACCAATGAATTCCTATAAGTTTATTTACTGTTATGAATGCTTTGTCAATTAATTTAATTATTTTCTTTTATGTTTAAGTTGATGAAATGAATAAATATTTTTGGCAAACAGATTGCAGCCAGTGCGGCCATCCGTCTAAAAACCTCCTCTCAGTGGTCTAATTATCACATTGGCCACTCCTCGATCCTTGATCTTCCCAACTTTTCCCACGATAACACGAACTGCACCCCACCGAAACTGAGTTTGGACCGAAACTTCCGTACGAGCATCCCTGATGAATGGAACAACTCTCCCTCTGTTGATGGCAGTTCGGTTCACTTTTTCACAGATGGCCCTGGAACCGAAAGTAGCGTAGGTTGTAGTGTTTTCTCCGAAAAGCTCAACCTGACCATCTCGTTCCGCCTCCCTGATCATTGTAGCTTTTTTCAGGCGGAAATCATGGAGACTAAGGAAGCCCTGTCCTGGCTGAAGTGTAATGTATCATCTGTCACGCATACTAGTATTTTCACTGAAAATCAAGCAGCAATCAAGTCCCTGGAATCGTGCTCCTTCACTTCAAAGGCCGCCTTAAACTGCCGTTTATCTCTTACATAGATGACCGAGCAGTTCAACATTCACCTATGCTGGGATCCAGCCCACACGGACATTCCAGGAAATTGCAGAGCGGACAGGCTCTCCAGACAGGGTACTACTCCGAGGATTCTGCCTTATAGGCAAGCCGTAGGTATGCCCCTCGCTACATGTAAGTATCTACTAAAGCTAACCGCTATTAACAAGACCAACCAAAGATGAGTAAACGGTTCAAAGTGTCACATTTCGAGAAAGATCTGGCCTAAGCTGGACCAGAAACGTAATGCCTAGTTGGTAAAACACTTTATAGCTGAAACACATTAGCACAAAAGCGGCAAATTTGACAATAGCAGCAACAATTTTAGAATCAATGCTTTTCAATGGAACAGAACGCATTAGCACAGCAGCTTCACCATTAAGCCTAAAATCTGAACTATAATTAAATTAATCCTTTGAACGTTGATAGGGTTCCTCGAGGCAAACTCTGGAGTGTTCTGCAGGAGTATGGGATTGCTGGTTCCCTGTTAAGGGCGATTCAGTCTTTATATACAAACTGTAGAAGCTGTGTTCGGATAAACGGTGTTAAATCAATACCTTTCACTGTGGCGGGGAATGTTTCAAAGTCGGAGACCTAAGGATTAGTCATCTGCTCTTTGCGGATGATTTGGTCATCCTTGGGTCCCCTCAAACCGAACTTCAGCGCGCACTCGAAAGGTTTGTAGCCGTTTGTGATGATGCTGGAATGAGGATCAACGTGAACAAATCGGAAGTAATGGTCATTTCCAAAAAACCCATTCAGTGCACTCTGCATGTTAGTGGAGTCCCACTGAAGCAGGTGGAGAAGTTTAGGTACCTCGGGGTTCTATTCACGAGTGATGGGAGGAGCAATGCCGAGTTATCCTGTAGTATTGGTCAGGCTGGATCAATTTTGAGAGAGCTCTGTTATAAGGAAGGCCGAACTTAGTGTTCAAGCTAAGCTATCGGTTTTTAACTCGGTGTATGTTCCAACTCTCACCTATGGTCATGAAATTTGGGTAGTGACCGAAAGAATAAGATCGCGGATACAAGCTGCCGAAATGAGAATCCTTCGCGGTGTTGTTGGAATAACTCGTAGGGATCGAGTGCGCAACACCAGAGTACGCGAGGCGCTCAACGTTGAGCAGCTACTTCTCCGAACGGAACGATCTATGCTTCGATGGTTTGGTCACGTAGTGCGTATGCCCCCAGACAGGCTTCCAAGACGCGCCATGGTTGCCGTGCCATCAGGTAGGCGACTTCGCGGAAGGCCTAGAAATAGATGGTTGGATCAAGTCCGACATCTCTCCTGGAGCCGCTTAGGGATTCCCCCTGATGAATTGGAGTCAATGGCGGAGGATCGAGAAGGATGGAGAGTCCACCTGAGCATCCTACCCCCGCGACCCTCATGAAGGATTAGCGGGCCATTGAAAATGAATGAATGAATGAATGAAATGAACGTTGCCGTACGTAATGATGCGAATATATATATATTGCACCCATAATTACTTTTTGCTCAGTTTCGCCAATTGTTCGTTCACTTTTGGATCCGTACGTAATGAGCGGTTTCATTCGCTCATTAGGAACGGAACACTGACAACAGTGTTAGAAAAATTGGCAAGTGAATAGTTTTCTTATAAGTGAAAATCACGTGAACAGATTTAGATTCGTTAAGGACGATCCGCCAGTCCATCGTTCATTCATATAGATTATTTAGTGCATTTTGCAGTTTTGCAGTCGTTTCTTCGATTATTTTACCTACTGCTAGGATAGCGGTGTCATCGGTAAACGTAGCAAGGATAGTGCCATCTTCGTTCGGTATATAACGAGTATATAGCAAATAGGGAAGCGGCCAAAGAGCGCTTACTTGCGGTATGCCGGCTGAAATTTCTTTGAGCTCCGAGTATTCGATTCCATGTCTAACACGAAAGAGTCTTTTCCCTAGATATGATTCTAGAATATCATATAGGCATACACGGAGAACTTGCTGCAGCTTGCATTTCAAGCCATCATGCCACACCTTATCAAAGGCTTGCGGGACATCGGGAAATACGCTGGAGCATATCTTTTTTCTTCAAGTGCTTTCTCGATTACGGCAGTAATTCTATGCACCTGGTCAATCGTCGAATGCTTACTTCCGAACGCCCTGACTGATGGTCAGGGATAAGATTATTTTCTTCTATAACCGGTTGGAGACGCCTTAGTAATATCCTCTCGAAAATTTTGGATATGACTGGGAGAAGCGAAATTGGTCTATACGATTTTACTTCATTTGGCGGTTTTCCTGGTTTTAAAACCATAATGACTTCCGCAACTTTCCATTGGCTTGGCACGTGTTTTAATCTGAGTGCAGCATGTACAATATGGAAAAGCTTAATCAATGCTTTTCTAAGTTAAATTTTGAGAATTTCTCCGGTAATCAAATCATAACCAAGAGATTTCTCAGGTTTTAGATTCTCGATCTCATGTTTGAGTTCCCTTAGCGTTACACTTGTAAGTATTAAATCGTCAGATGGTAAATTCAGCCTATTGATGTTGTCGTAAAACCACTTGACCATCGTACGGTTTAAAGGTTTCTTCCAGGTGGTCCGCAAAGATGTCCGCTTCTTCCTTATCTTCCCTTGCCCATCCATTTTGATTTAATTTAATTTGTGGCGCGGGAACTTTGGGCCTTTTTTACCAATCATCAAGCAAATGATGAGCTTCAGTGGATCGCAGTATGGCAGATGCACTACCACGCACAACACTTTGCCCGTTACCAAAGTCGTAAACAAGTGGTTCTAGCCATTGTCATCGTATTTAATAACGTTTTACCACATAACTAGCGAGGCTTTAGGCGATATTTATACAACCCATATATGCTATGTTATGTAGAACATTGGCATCACATACATTGCCATTTATAACATAATGCTATAAACCTTAAATTGTTTATTGCCATACAATACAATTGCCCCATTTTTATCATTGCAGTCCAGCGCGGATACGACCTCAGAGGCGTTCAGACATAATCCAACGGACGTAGCGTCATACCACTGTTCGCCCGAACAAGTATTGTGCCATTGGTTCGTACCGGTGGTTCCTCTCGTACTACGCAAGAATGCTGTCGCAACAACAATTCTTATCAGCAGAATAAAACCAACCTGTCTCACGTCGGTTTAAAGGTTGGAACGGTGGTTCCTTAATTGTTGGCGCACTGAGGGATCAGTAAACCTATCGATGTTGAAGTTGGGCATTCTTGTGTTGTTGTGGGATCTTCGAACTGCAGTTGGAGAGTAGCTATCATAAGATGATGATCTCGTACTATCCCCACATCTGCCCCTCGTCTGTTCTGGACATCCAGGAGACTACTTCTAAAGCGGTGGCTGGTGGCAAAATGTTCAATTTGGTTGGAGGTAGCTTGCCTGTCCTTCGGTTTCTGTAGCGGGAAAATATTCGGTAACGCATGTTGCTGGCCCACGTTACCTAGTCTAAATTCAAGGCCCTAGACAACCCGCACTTGCAATTTTAGCCTACACGTATAAGGGTTTATACGTATAGTTGCCCGGAGACAACCACTAAGAGGTAAAGCAAGCACTTTATCACGAAATCGATTGCTGCGCTACTGGCCCAAGACAAGTTTTGAGCAGTCAGTAGTTTCGTGATCAATCGTAATGCAGATCTCCAAACTATTATGTGAAACGTCTTTAGTTTAGTTTAGTTTCAAATTTTCGCACTATGACCACACTGAACTTGTGGCCTCGACTACGTCTACAGAAACAATAAAAATCTTTCTCCGATAACTTTTTTCGTCTGGTTTCACTAGCCTGAGCCCATACATATATCACTCCCAGCTACAGTTCCTTCATTAGGCCATTTCGGATAAACCGATAGAGAGAATTCTCTACTCTTTCGAGCAATCGCCACGTCCTGCCCAACTTTAGCAACTGCTCTGTTCGAAAATGGCATTTGCTCAAATTGATTTGAATAAAAGACATAAAACTAAGCTTTTGCTAAGAAAACCCAAGCCTGCTATTAGGCTCACTAGAAGCTTTTTCAACGTACTTTTGACGCAGAAATGATTAATAAACTGAATTGAATTCTTATGCGATTTTGGTATCCGTGAATTTTCTGTAAAAAAAAATACTCAAATAAATTTAATATTAAATCGATTCGCATATCATACCGCTCTTGCCGATTGTGGTTGCAAAATGTAAACAGCGTTCGTGAGCAAAAGCAGTATGTGTAAGCCAAGATTATTTGGTGCACATGAAAATTTAAGTAGTCATTGTTTCACCCGTCGAAACGTGGTTTATTTGGCACACCAATTTTCATCTGAAAATTTAGAAACACGCTGTGCGTACTGACTTCGATGCAATTGGCGATATAGATGCTGTTGCCGTGTCGTTGATATCTGATTGACCTAAAACACGTAATAAAACATGCCCCTAGAACTACAAAAAGGAGAATAATTCCCATCCAGATATTCCACATCAGCTAGGGTGATTCACTTTTGCTTTATTTGTTCCTTTCCAGATAGACGCGCACGAAAAAAACAGTTTCTGATGTCAAATCCCATTGCTTAGTTCGAATATTCGAACTTGCTATAGTAAAGTAAAGTCTTATTCATACGGATTTGAGCAATTGCTTTATGCATTTATTCTGCTACGAGATTTATCTTCGAGCTATTGCTGATTTTTATTAATACCACCCATTAAGTCTAACTAATTTTCGTGACGTTAGACTGATTGGAAATGATCGCAAGTAAAAAAAAGTATTCATTGAAGCCATCCAACTGAAAAATAACGAAATCTTATTTCAGATCTTTAGAACTCTACGATATGACACCAATTCCACTGTAGGGAAATACAACATCCAGTGACATGTTCCACAAATGTCTACATACGGCCGGGCTGTCACCTCTTCGCAATTCGTTCCATCGCTACCACCCGTCAAACATAGTGGACGTTGTGAGACAGAAGTCTCGCCAAAGAAACAACAGTTTTCGATTTCATACGCAGTGGTTGCACTTTCGACCCCGATTTTCTCACGAGATGGACAACATAGCAAAAGTTTGGCTAGGGCCACTGCCCCACGACTCGCCCTACGTGAAGCCCTTCCGGTTGTACTTCGTGCAGAACGGCGTCGAGAAGAACTGGGACCTGCTGAAGGTGCACGACAGCGTCGCCATCGTAATTTTCAACAAAACCCGGAATGCCTTGGTCTTCGTCAAACAGTTTCGGCCAGGTATGCTCTGATTATCTAGATTTGTAGGTCTAGGTCGTTTCTAATTGTGTCGTCCCCCCTGTCAGCGGTCTATCATGGCGTAGTCACCTCTGCTGGGTCAGACATCGGCGATGTGGATCTGAAGAAGTTTCCGCCGAAGCTGGGCATTACCCTCGAGCTGTGCGCCGGGATCGTGGACAAGGACAAGACCTGGGTGGAGATAGCCCGAGAGGAGATACTGGAGGAGTGCGGCTACGACGTTCCGGTGGAGAGGATTGAGGAGGTGATAACTTTTAGGTGAGATCTCGGAAAAGCTGTTGGTGTTGGTTTTTATGTGAACAGGGGTTTAGGTCTGGCGTAGGGAGCAGCGGATCGCAGCAGCAGATGTACTACTGCGAGGTGACCGACGACGATAAGGTCGCCAGCGGTGGTGGAGTGGATGAGGAGCTTATCGAGGTCGTGGAGTACAGCGTGAATGATGCTCGGAAACTGGTCGCTCAGGGGTCTGTGGTGAACAGCCCACCAGGGTTCCTCTTCGGAGTTCTGTGGTTCTTGACCACCAAAGCACCGAAGGCATAGAGAGGCTATAAGTGCGGTTGCAGTCGAATATTCCTTGAATCACATCGAAATGAGTCAATAAACGCAAACATTCTGAAACACATGCGACACGATTGTATTATATAATATGTAACAGCAAATTGTTAGTTTTTAATAAAAAGACAGACGGCGATTGGACGTGTGGAGAGTTTCATTTGGTGTCGGCTTCCGGCACGTCATGCCGGATGCAACTGTTATCGTTTTCCGTTCTGTTGCGGCATTTCATCGCCAAGTGACTCATTCACCTCGGTCATACTTTTGGAAGCAATTGATTTGGTTATGCCTAGAAAACTTGAAACTTTTGCTTCAAGCCAATAATAGAAATGGTCGAAGGAAATACTGGCGTGAAATCCTCTAAGGTGATAGTTGATCGTTGACGATCACAATCATCCCTTTTGCTCTCTTTAAGGTGACCATCAGCGTGATCATCACCCTTTTCTGATCGTTTTTGTGTGACTTTTCGATCGTTTTACGGAGAGCTAACAAAGTGTGATCATCAATTTTGACTGTCAAAAGTGTGACTATCAACTATCACCTTAGAGGATTCCACTCCTGCATACGGCGAATTAACCCCGGGTTGGCAATTATGATTGGCGAACTAGAATATGGTAGAGCAGCGAGTTACGTACATTCTGTCGGAACCTCGTTGAGTCTAATTAGAATATCGTAAGGACGTAATAATCACCCCGATTGCCGTTTTTCACTTTTCGACGATTGCCGTTTTGGTCATCAGATGTACCACGAACCATTTTTATAAGTTTCAGTGTGGAAAAAGTTTAGTAGTAATCTGCACAACAACAAAGTTTCTTGGTTACGTTTAACGGACAGCAGGTTGAAGCTTTGAATAAAACGACAATCGTCGGAAAGCTAAAAACGCCAACGGTAATCGGGGTGAATAGGTCTGTTCGCTTATGCAATCTAAAGCGCTTAACTGACTGAAAACAATGGTGCAGCAGTAACAGTAGTACGAGCTGTCAAACGTAGAAGACACGCAAACAATACTGCGAACACAATAATGGGTAGCTGTAGTAGTAGCGCGCAGCAGTAGCTGTAGTACGAGTTGACTTTTGTAGCACTACAAGTGCCACGGACAGAAATTGACGACTGTTGAAACATGTTTGGTTTTCTATACGACGTTCTAGTGGTGGATTCTTGAACTGGCTTCAGCAGTCGCGCAACAAATTTGAAATATTCGTTACGGCCAAAATGGAATGGAAATTTTGTCGAATTTGTACCATCCGCTTTACAAAAATATTTAAAAAAAAAAGACATACGAATGGAAAATCATTGCAATATCACTCAAAAAGAAAAACACAATTTCAATCAGCTGACTTTATTTGGCATTACTAGGCGCTACACCATTGTGGGGGAATTTCGTGAGTGTAGCGCTACAGCATCTGACATCTTGTGCTACTGCTACGTACTACTACTACGTACTACTACTACAGCTACACGCATTATGTTCCGGCAGTTTAAGTGCATTAAGGCGCTAAAGTGCTCGAATATATAAGAACTTATTTGTTTTTGGTTCGGAAAGTTCCCGAACGGACCTAATGCAATTGTACATACCTTCCTCGTTACTTTGATCTGTCATATTCTCGTACGCCAATCATAATACCGAACCGCTAATAACTGGCCAGTTGTAGCAATTTGCGAGCCAAGTCCGACTCTCAAATGTTAATTGCAGATCAGATACGATAAATTTTAGGTTGACTCGCGATCAATACTGGAGTACTTGTCATTCGCGAGCTGAACTAATTTCTCGAATTCCTGTCCGGCAATGTTAAGTTGAGCGCAGGTATTAGAAGTGCTCAGTGCTTTTGTTTTGAGTGTGTTCATTTTTAGCCCCACTTTGTTTGCCTCAGCTTCTAGATTGTGGGCCATTCATTATCCGAAGTGAAAGTAGACAAACATCGTCAACGTAATCTTGGTATTTAAGGTAAGATGTCATAGTCCAACGAATACCATAGTTGCCTTCCGTCAATGCTGCACGGAGTACATCGCTGATAACCACAAAACACCAAAAGTACAACAGTGGTGACAACTTACCATAGTGTAGGACGTGACACTTACTGCCATCGTATGTAGCCTTGATAATAGCTATAAGTTTTTCTTGAATGCCTCTCCTGGGCAAGGCCAACCAGATAGCATCTCGATTCAGGCCGTCGAAAGCCTTCTCAAAGTCGATAGACAGCAAATGTAGCGAGACCTGTATCCAACGCATTGTTCGATTATGATTCGTAAGGTGTTATGTGGTCGATGCAGGAAGATTCAGCGCGAAAGCCGGCCTGTTCGAAAGCTTAATCCACATCCCCCTTTTGCACTCCTAGGGAAATTGTTTACTATCCCAAGCTCCGTATTAGCGGATGCAGCAGATCTGCCGATGTACTTGGCGCCGCTTGGAACAGTCTGGCAGGGATGCCATCAATACCCGTCTTGTTCTTCTTGGGTGAGTGCGATGCGAATTCGGGAATTTGTTCCTTCGAAGTGCTCATTCGAATTCGAGATCATACCGCCATCGTCTAAGTGGCTTAGCATTGTAGTAAAACATTCTCCCTATCTAATAAGCTGATCCTCATCCAAAATCAGAAGGTTACCGTCTAGGCTCGTTTAGATCGTTCGGTTGTTTTTTTAAGTTACGATAGAAGCGTTTATATTAAAAGCAACGAGTCGTATATTCGACGTCGGAGACGTACATAATGTCATATATCCAACCAACGGTTATGAGACATCACATATCCGAAATTCAATACCAGATATAACTCATAATTTTAGCTAGGCAATAAGTCGTGCATCTGTCATGGGTGTCACGCAATGTGTGAATCGAATATCCGGACTGTAATGTGTACAAAATGGGTTTTAACTTTTGACGTCTGAAGTATTTATTAATTCACAGGGGGCTATGTACACTCGTATGTATGTATATATATCTAACACCTAGACCGCATTAGAGTTTTTTGACAAAATTAATAAAAACATCAAAAGCACTTCTGCGTTTGGCGCTTGATAGACAGTGAGATCTTAATTGTTTTCGCCACTGTCATATCTGTATAATTATCATACACTTGTTGTCTGATCAAGATAATAAAGCCACTTCTACGTGATACTTTGCTTATCTTATCGTCAAACAAATGACATTCAAATCTGATTTCTGAAAATATTTCCAAGAGTTGGGGATTTCCTTTTGGACAGTCACGAACAATCGGATATGGATAATGATTACACTAAATAAACAATCAAATGCTTATTTTTACTTGTAGAACCACAACTAGGTACGTATATATGTAGAATTCAAAATTAAGGTGAATTTAAATGGAAGGTACCTATGCAATTGCCACTTTGCGTATAAACATGTATCAAACAATAGATATCAAATAACAAGATAGTGTGAAGTGGTTACTGCATACTTATATTGTTTTTTAATTTGAAATCTTTATGATTCCAACGGAAATCGAACGCTTTTATTATCAGAATTGTTAAAACGAAATGAAATGAATTACTCATACTATCTAGCCTGCACGATTTCTTCTGCCGCATATCATATACGTTTAACTAATTCAACTTCATTCAGTTAATTAATCACAGCTAAAATAATGTCAAGCGTTGATCATAGTAATAAAAAGCTATAAATCAATCAGGGCATTCAAAAAATAAAAAAAACTACAATCGATTTGCAACGGTTCGTGAATTACCCTATTCAACCGCTTTCAATCATTTGAAAAGGATTTTGACGGCCAGATTCCGGACTAGAGTACGACGTGTCACCATCATACAGTGTTACGCCCCAACGAATAGTTCGTCTGAGGACGAAAAGGAGAGCTTCTACAATCTCTTAAGCGCCGTCTTCAACACAACACCAAATGGAGACATTGTCATAGTGATGGGGGATTTGAATGCCAAGGTAGGCAGCGACAACGAAGGGCTCAAGCATGTAATCGGGAAACATGGTCTAGGCAACCGCAATGACAACGGCGAAAGGTTTGTGGATTTCTGCAATGCCAACCGCCTTGTGATAGGTGGCACCATGTTTGAGCACAAGACCTGCCACAAAGTCAGCTGGGTTTCCAACGACAGGCAAGCAACCTCCAACCAAATTGACCATTTTGCTATCAGCCGCCGCTTTAGAAGCAGTCTCCTGGACGTCCGAAACAGACGAGGGGCAGATGT
This sequence comes from Brachypalpus laphriformis, assembly GCA_945910035.1. Classification (NCBI taxonomy): domain Eukaryota; kingdom Metazoa; phylum Arthropoda; class Insecta; order Diptera; family Syrphidae; genus Brachypalpus; species Brachypalpus laphriformis. The sequence goes on from OX246754.1 coordinate 290,901,465, forward strand.
GGGGATAGTACGTGATCACCATCTTATGATAGCTACTCTCCAACTACGCACTGCTGCAGTTCGAAGATCCCACGACAACACAAGAATGCCCAGGTTCAACATCGATAGACTTAGTGATCCCTCAGTGCGCCAACAATTAATGGAGCACTTTTCGCAAGGTGTGGAAGCAATCAGCAGCTCAATGCCCGCAACCATCCAAGACCATTGGTGTGCTGTGAAAAATGTTTTTACATCTGGTGCTGAAAGAATTGTCGGTCGATATCAGGGAAGACATAGGGCGTGGCTTTCCGAGGATACCTGGAGAAGGATTGACGAACGAAAACAGCTAAAAGCTCGCGTTGCAGCTACCCCAGCAGCAGGGAGAAGCGAGCTAGAGTCCCTATATCGCATGAAGATGAGAGAAGTTCAGCGTAGCGTACGACGTGACAAGCGCAACTACATCAACGCGCTGGCTACAGAAGCAGAAGAAGCTGCACGGAGGTGCGACAGCAGGACTGTCTACAGAATCACGAAAGAGCTGACAGGTGGTCGCAGCTCCAGCCAATACCCAGTGAAAAGCCTAGACGGCTCCTTGCTCATTTCGGATGAGGACCAGCTCAAGAGATGGAAAGAGCATTTTGCTACGGTTTTGAACCGTGTATTCGCTAGCGATATGCTCCCAAATCAGACTGAGATGCCCGAGGTGAGAAGTTCCCGAATACGCACCACGACTCCCAGTAAAGATGAGATCATTACCGCGATCAAGGCACTCAAAACCAACAAGGCGGTAGGACTTGACGGTATTCCAGCAGAGCTCTTACGAGCAGCGCCAACAACATCGGCTGAGCTTCTGCTTCCACTTATAGATAGAGCTTGGGAAGCTGAGAGCTTTCCTAACGAGTGGAAAAAGGGAATGATCGTCAAGCTTCCTAAGAAAGGAAATTTATTGGAGTGCGGAAACTGGAGGGGTATCTGCGTGCTGCCTGCTGTAGCTAATAATAGCTAAAATCATCCTTGAGCGAATCAAACAACATCTCGAAGACACACTCGATGCCGAACAAGCAGGTTTCCGCTCTGGATCCTCCTGTGCCGACCACATCAACACCCTGCGGATTATCATCGAACAGTGTGTTGAATATCGATCGCCACTGCACCTGCTGTTCATCGATTTTGAGAAAGCGTTCGATAGTGTCAACAGGGAGTTTATTTGGCGTGCCTTACGCAGGAGAGGCATTCCCGATAAACTAATTGCTATTATCAAAGCTACATATGAAGGCTCCAAATGTCACGTTCTGCACAGGGGGAGGTTGTCTGAGGAATTTGAGATCCAAAGTGGGGTAAGACAAGGCTGTATCCTTTCACCAATATTATTCCTATTGGTGATTAGCGATGTGCTTCATGCAGCTTTGTCGACGGGAAACGGAGGAATTCGATGGACTCTTACATCTCAACTGAAACATCTTGACTACGCAGACGATGTATGCTTACTCTCCCACAGAATTATGGACCTCCACCAAATGACAGCAGATGTGGAGAGGGAGGCAGGTGTCGTCGGGCTGAAAATCAATACGACAAAAACTAAAATCATCAGCCTTGGAACTAACTCATCGGCTCAAATACGCATTGCTGGACAACCGGTAGAGAGAGTAGAGGATTTCCAGTATCTTGGGAGTATTGTCTCGACCGATGGTGGAACCGAACTGGATATAACCAACAGGATCGCCAAAGCAAAGTCCGCGTTCGGGATGTTGTCCAAAATATGGCGAAGCAATGCAATCAGTTTGAGCACCAAAATAAGACTGTTCCGCTCCAACGTTGAATCTGTGCTGCTATATGGTTGCAGTACGTGGAGAGTGACCACTACTATCACCAGAAAGCTGCAAACGTTCGTTAATAGGTGTCTGCGCAATATCTTAAGGATTTTCTGGCCCAATCGTATCTCTAACGAACACCTTTACGAGAGAACGGGTCAGGAACCAATAGGCACAACTATCCAACGGCGGAAGTGGCAGTGGATTGGTCACACGTTCCGAAAGGGTGACAGGTCCATAGCGAACCATGCTATGCAATGGAACCCTCTAACTCAGAATGGCAGAAGACCTGGCGGTCCGCGGAAAACATGGCGCAGAACAGTCGAGAAGGAGGCACGGCAGTTAGGGAAAAGTTGGGGAGAACTCAGACACATTGCCAGAAACTGTACACGATGGCGCGTAGGCGTAGTAGAGGCCGATACATCTGTCTAAGCTTGCTCTGCTGTAATAATTACCTTTAAAATCGCGGAATAGGCTAGGACGATGTAACTTTTGATGCTGGGCAGGTATTCAGGTAATAAAAGAGCTGACACTCTTGTCAAGAATGGCTCTGCAGCCCACATCCTTCTATAGGCTGCTGTTCACCGGCTTAAGAACCTGAAATGATTGACCTGCTACTTCTCCAGCACTGCGGATTTTGGCACGGGCTGAACTCATGTCGGCATTCGAAAAGCTGTTAAATGGTTCAAAATAGGGTACGACAAAATATGTATCTGCTCGAACTGAAAACACGGACTTTTTTTTTTTTATGGTTGCGCCAAAGGGTGTGTAATCTTCTAAAGATACCAGTAGCCCGAGCTACTGGCATGCACGATTCGCAAACCTGAATACTCGATGCAAGGAATACGCCTACGTACTAAACCACACACTGCACACTTCAACCACTCTCCCCACGGGACTACCGTTAGGTATTATTATCTTCCGTTCCTTGTTCCAAAAGTGTTGCCGGTTGGACTTGGTTGCTTTCTCTGACTCTTTTCAGCCACCTAAGTTCCTGCACGATTATCGCTGCAACTTGTTTCACCGCGTCCATTGCATTCGATGCTATCATACCATATGGTGCACAATGTTTTCGGGGGTTGGTATTTCTCCAATTTGTTCCTCCAGTTCTCTGTGCTCTATGTGAAAACGTGGGCACTGAAAAAATACGTGCTGAGCGTCTTCTGAGGCCTCTCCGCAATTTGGACAGTTGGGAGATTCATCGATTCAGTAGAAATGCGGTGAAGTGGGAGGGTTGTGATCCCTTGTTTTCGGATCATAACCTCGCCGATAAAAGGAAGAAGAAGAAGAAGGGAGATTCATCGAGCCCAAACCTGTTGAGATACGCTCGAAAGCAGCCATGTTCGGTTAGGAACTGGCTAAGATAGAAATCTACCTCTCCGTGTTTCCGGTCCATCCATTTTTGGATATCCTTTATAAGTCGATGGGTTCATCTTCCCTTTGAGGACGGGTTCCATCGCTCCTGCCATGCTCTAATGCTTCGCTGTCTTTCTTCCAGCTTGATATTTTTGACTGACGCTTGACGTTCCTGAATTTTGGCGTCGTAGGTCCTTTGTAGCTCGATAGCCAATATATCCGCTGGAAGCATTCCCGCGATGATACATACTGCCTCGTCTGACACCGTACGAAAGGCACAGCATACTCTCAGCGCACATAATCTGTTGACAGAGTTTATCCTTCTTGCGTAGGTCTTTTTCGTCATAGCTTTGGCCCATATGGGTGCAGCATACATAAGGATAAACTGCATCACCCTTGATAGAATAAGTATCCTTTGTTGCCTAGGTCCTTCTATATTTATCATTATTCTTGATAAGGCACCGCTCACCCGAGCCGCTTTGTCACACGTTCTTTCAAGGTGCTCCTTGTAAGTGAGCCTCGCGTCGATCATCACACCTAGGTATTTGATAACCGATTTTGATATCGTATTATGATCTCCTACTCTGATGGTGATTTCCTCTCTTTTCTTGCGCCTGCTTACCAATACTGCCTCTGTTTTATGTTCGGCGAGCTCTAACCCGACTGCTGCCATCCACCGTTTGACTTTTCGGATACATTCATTTGCAATATCCTCTATTTCTTCTAGATGTTTTGCAACCACGACAATTGCAATATCATCGGCAAAGGATAGGGCCTAATACCGAACGTTGTGGAACTCCGCCAGATATGTGGTACTGCTTTACTCCATCGTCGGTATCGAAGAGCAGAAACCGTTTCTCGAAGTAGCTCAGTATTATTTTAATTAAGAACCATGGCACCATCATTGACCTAAGCGATTGCACTATGAGTCCCCAATTCGCAGAATTGAACGCGTTTTTGACGTCCAATGCTGTTACGGCACCGCCTCTCCATCTCCTGCCCTGAATAGTTTCTTCCAAGGTTGTAGTTACGCTTCTTATTGCGTCTACTGTAGAACGAGCTTTCCTAAAACCGTATTGGTTGTTGGAGAGTCCCCCGGCTTCATCAATTGCCACTTCTAATCGGTTGCATATGATTCGCTCCAGTATTTTACCCATTGTGTCTTCTTCTTCTTCTTCTTCCTTTTATCAGCGAGGTTATGATCCGAAAACTAGGGATCACAACCCTCCCACTTCACCGCATTTCTACTGATCCGCCTGTGGGGTTCGCCTATTTGACCTCAGAAAATATCGGCAGGCCTGCCGATTTTGGATCACTCGGTTACTGAGGCCAATGAAATGCCGATGTCGTCGCATTTGTCTGATCCAGGCGTTTATAGGCCTGCCTTTCCTACATCGCGATGTCTTTGGAACGTGCATAGATATTGCCTTTTTTACAGGGTTCAAATGATCTCTTCTTTGAACGTGGCAATACCAGCTGAGCCGGTCGCGCTCTAATTTTCGTACGATGGTTTCCTTGATGTGAAAGCTTCCACGGATCTTCGAACTTCTTATTCGATCAAGCTTGGTCACTCCTGCTGTCATGCGAAGCATCTTCATCTCAGCTGCCGTTAATTTACTCTCATACTTTTTGTACATCGTCCAACATTGTGAACCGTATGTGAGCGCTGGACGTACAACTGCGGTGTAGAGCCTTCCTTTCAACTTAGGGGGCATTTTTCTGTCACAGAAGATAGCGGAATTTTCTCGCCACTTCATCCACCCTACGCTTACACGATGATTGATGTCGTCATCACAAGTTGCTTTGCTATTGATCATAGATCCCAGATATTTGAACTTTTCGCACTTGGGAAGCACTGTTCCATTCAAATAAATGTCTGGAATAGGCCTGAGTGGATCAGAGAACGGGCAGCACAAGTACTCTGTCTTTTTTGAACTAATGCGATACCCATTTCCCTCCAAAACGTCCACCCACACATCAAGTGCTCGTTGCAGGGATGTAGGATCCTCACTTATGATGGCTCCATCGTCAGCAAAGAATAACTGATGTACCTTCAAGCAGATAATCAAGGACTGTAATAAAGAGCAAAGGACTTAAAACGCTTCCCTGGTGCACCCCGACTTTGATTCGGAACTCTTCGGTTACTCCAGCAGGGCATCTTACTTTTGTCTTTGCTCCTTCGTACATGTCCATAATCATCTGTACATAGGTTTCTGGAACCCCTCGATGTCTTAGCGCCACCCATATCAGATCTCGTGGTTGTCTGTCGAATGCCTTTTCAAAGTCAACCAATACAATATGCAAATCCCTTAAGGAATCACGATGTTTTTCCATTATGATCCTTATACTTTGGATTGCATCTGTGGTTGATTTACCCGAGACAAACCCGCACTGATCATCAGATAGCCGTATTATTTTTCGCAGTCGGCCACCTAATACCCGCTCAACGATTTTCATGGTGTGTGACATCAGCTTGATCGAACGGTAGTTATCACAGTTTCGCGTATCACCCTTCCCTTTGTATACAGGGAGAAGGTAACTTTCCCTCCATTCATTCGGCATTGGATCACCTCTCACGAATTTGGAGATGAGAATTCTGAGCCATCTGAACCCGATGTCTCCCATCTTTTTCCAGAACTCAGAGGGTATCTCGTCTGGCCCAACCGCTTTTCGTTTTTTGGAGTATTTGACCGCCTCACTAACTTCTTCGACTGTAATGTCGGGTATTTCTTCACAGTTAGGGGTGGCTCTTGGAAAGTATAGCCGGGGAAACTGTTCATTCAAAAGCTCTTCACAATACTGCCACCACCTCTGCAGAATTTTGTCGTCATCCACAAGAAGCTGGCCATGAGCATTGCTAATGAACTTTGGCGAACGAATCTCCTGAGCATTCTTCCTTCTTTGGGCGGCTATTTTGAAGATAGTGGCACTCTTGTTCATATTGTGTCTTCGCAGCTCCTGGATAGCCTGGTTTGCATCAGCAACCGGGGAAAATATTTTATCCAGCTCCCGATACAGGCCCTCCGTACTCTCTGCTTGAAGCTGAGCGCACTTCTTCTTCGCTTTTTTCTTGCAGCATCTGTATTCCATTTCGAGGCGAGCTTTTTCGTCACTATTATTAGAGGGGCACTTTGACCAAGCTTTGAAAGCCGCTTTCTTCTCATTTATCACTTTCTTAGCTTCATCACTCCACCACCATGTTTCTTTGGCGTGTTGATGGTGGCCTTTTGAAGCTCCTAGCAGTGATTTGGCCTTCTTTAAGCAAGTTCGCTGTAGGGAATCCCACATATTTTGTGCTCTGCACTCTTCATCCTCAGCTCCGTTGATGGTGTGAGAGAGGTAATTTTTCATTACGAAAACAAAAGCATCGCCTTTTTCTTTGTCCAGATTGTACCACTTGATTTTCTCAGAGACCCCTGTTTGTTTGCTTTTCTTCGGTGTTTTCATAAAAATTTCTGTTAGCAGGAGACGGTGTTGACGAGCGATTGCCTCTCCCAGGATCACTTTGCAATCTTTTACCCGAGGCTTCATGAAACTGGCTACCAAATGGTAGTCAATCTGAGTTTCATCTCCACCACTGCTGTAAGTGATCAGGTGTCGGCTTTGTTTGATGAACATGGTATTTAACACGATAAGACCGTGTGATTTGCACATGCTTAGGATGTCTTCACCAGGAAGGTTCCTGGTGCCATATCCTAGTCCTCCATGGCAGTCTTCATAGTCTTCGTTTGATTTCCCGACATGTCCATTCAAATCTCCTCCCACAAACAGAAATTCTTCCTTTGGGATGTTCTTAAGGAGATTGTGGAAATCTAGCCAAAATGCATCCTTATCTATCTGATTGCACCCATTGTGGGGAGCATATGCACTGACAATATTCCACACCTCTCCTTGTATTACTAGTTTGAGAGACATCAAACGGTCGCTGGACTTCGAAATGCTCAAGACGTTTCCAAGTAGCTCTGCCGCAAGGATGATACCGATTCCGTTCCTAGCCTTTTCCGTTCCGTAGTAGAACATCTTGTAATCTTTTATCCTAACGTCCAAGAAACGCGCCCGATTCCCGGTGTTTTTCCATTTCGTCTCTTGAACACACAAGATGTCCACCCGCCTTCTATTCATCATCTCTTCCAGCTCGTAACTTCCAACGTTCCAACTCGCGACCCTTAAATTGCGTCCAAACTGTTTCATTATGTTGCTAGCCCCCGGAATCCGTATAGCTCTGACCCGAACATTTCTGCTCGGTCCAGGATCAGTACCATGCACAGCAGTGGTAGTGCCTGGCGGGGTAGTGCCTTTCCTTTTTGCAAGTATTATCATAATGATACAGTTTTGCAATACAATTTTTGCACCATATTGCGATGGTGTTTGTTGTTTGACACGTGCATGCTCCTGTTTTAGTATTGTTTGATCTTTCTTTTATGACACCGGTGATCTCCAGTCGTGTCAACCCACGGACTCGCATGCACACTTGTGGGAGGGTTTTTATGGTAGTATATGTGTCGCTAGGCTCACTTGGGTGTTATATTGCCTAGATCTGATTTGTCCCCTTAGTCGCCTTTTACGACAAGCGCTAGTTGTTGGGGGGCGCTGCAGTGATATTCTTAACCCGTCCCTGCACGGGGAGGCTATTTTACCCATTGTGTCTAACAGGCATATGGGACGGTATGACGAGGGCTCGTCTGGTGTTTTTTTTCCCTTTAGACAGCAGCACTAGACGTTGCTTTTTCCATTAGTCTGGAAAAACTCCTTCTGTTAGACACTTGTTGTAGAGTTCCACAAATGGCTGCGTATTTGTTTTAATGGCTAATTTAAGGGCCTTGCTCGGTATGCCTTCCAATCCAGGTGACTTGGTATCCTCCTCCCTTTGCGTGACAGTTGGGATGCCCTGTACTTCCGGAGGTGGCTCTATACGCTCTGCTGGTGTTTGAGGTGGAAACAACCCCAATATGAAAACACACACTTAACAACCTCAGTAGGTGTCGTTAATCCTTTAAGCGTGCATCTTAAAACCGTTTGTATAAGATCTTTGAATGCTGTCTTCAAGCTGACGAAATAGCTTTCTATTTTATTTGTAAATGTTGTCTTCGGACTACCTTAGGCAAACCCTTCCGAGGACGAGTTGATCGGGACTCGTTCACTTTGCGAAAGCAATGGACATATTTAGAGTTCTCGATTCGGTGCCCATTTCTTTATCAGCAGCAGTGAATGGGGATTGTAGGAGTACAATGGTCTATCAGGTCTACGCTCTAGTCGTCCTCGGATGACCTCCATCATATAATAATAGTCTTTCTGTAGTAGTAGTATTTATCGAAAAATGGGCATGATTAAGCAGATTTAAAAAAAAAATCTGCATTTGTAATGAAGGAAGCCCAGAATTCATAAATGCAGGATGACTGCAGTACTGTTGAATCGGTAATGTTCTAAATCGAATCAATGTGGCATTTAATAATTCGTATTTGCATTTATGCCAAATGCAGTGCAATAATTCCACAAAAATATACGTACTGTATTAATAGACATGATCGATTTCAAGATATTTGCAATTCAAACTTATCCGATTCGGCAGTACTGCAATCATCCTGCATTTATGAACTCGAGGAAGTTTGTACAGATGGACACACATATGTAGTTTAACCGACTCGGCTGTTGATACTAGTCATTTACGAATATAATATACTCTATGAACTTGGTATTAATGATTTCAGTGTTCTACAAAGTTTTTGTCTAAAATTAGTATACCCTACAGCGTAAAAACTGTTTATTTTGGGTCTCATGTGAAAATTACACGAATTCCATTAAAAGGGATTCGTAGTTATTATCTACTTTACATATCGCGGAAATAATAGACTGATTTCCAGCCTTGCATTATGTTTAAATTTATAATATTCAATGAGCTAACGGTGCAAATATGGAAATTAAGTTGCCAGAATAATAACTAAATGTTTGAACCACAGCTCAATACGTTTCTGAGGTGAAAACATTTAAAATCGATGCTGAGTGTGGGGAGCCAATCGCGCCCGAAAGTCCGACAGTCTCCGTCGAAGTAATTTCAAACTTCAAACCCGTGCCCATACTCGGGATCATGTTCCAACGACCCGATATGAGCGAACCAAGTTGTTGTTGTGAAAAGGATTGTATGTGCAAAAACTCACCCCAGGCTGCAAGTCACTCTGGATCTCAAAAATACCAGGCTTTGAACTTGAGAAAGTTTGAAAACTTCCCGATTTTTTTTTAAATGTCACGATATACATATGTACATACATATGAGGGCAAAGTACAATCGCAATTACAAGAATTGGTCACGAATGGATAGAATACAAAATCCCAAAGCCAAAGAGAATGATGCCAAAAACGTCGGGCTAGAGCCCAAAACCAACATGCAATACTGCCGCGAATATAGGTAACATAAGCGGGCTCGGACAACTCAAGCGGCATCTGACGAGCCTTGGTCAAGTACTGGTTCTTTTGACAAAATTCTCAATGACGTGTTTATAGATTGTCAGATTTCATTTTTCAGTTCAGCAGTTGTGTTCGGCTTATTAGCATATACTTTCGACTTAAGATATTCCTACAACAAAAATTCGCATGGGTCTTAATCGCAAGATCTGAGCGGCCAACCACGCTCCGATAGTCTTGAGATTAAAAGCTGTGGAAACTTCTCAGCTAGTTAAGTCATTTTGTTTCTGCGGCTATATGACATGTACCACTGCCCTGTTGGAATCATATTTGTTCGAGGTCTTTTCCATTCTATCTAATTAGTGCAAAGAATAAAAACATCTACAGTATGTTATGTTCCGATACCTGCCACCACTGACTGTAATCGCTTTGTCTGTCTTTTTTTTTCAAACAAAAATTACCCTATAACCCCACCAAACCAAAACCGTCAATTTTGCTTATTTAACAATCCGACAAGATGAGAAAGCGCCTCGTCAATAAAGATGATTTTCCACCAAAATGATGAGGCAAATGATCAGTAGGTTTTAACTTTTGGTTAAGTTGAATTTTGTACGGGTGAAGTTGCAAATCCACTACCATTATCCGTTCCATAGAGAGTAGAATTACCGAATTGATGTATTGAACGCGTTGAACAACAGAAGTTGGCCACTTTTTTAAACATCAAACGCGAAAGAAAGAAAGACATGGGAGACGCGCGCGATCGAGAATATTGAGAGCTAATACTCCAGGAGCAATGTACAGAATTTTTACCAAAACGTAAGAAGAACGTGTCAGAGAAGCAAAACTCATACAAAACCCTGTAGAGATGAAAATGGAAACTTCATAGTAGAATCACAGTCGGTGCAAAGAATATGGAAAAACTATTTCTGCAGACTGTATAACCGCGACGAAGACCAACATCTCGCTGTCAGGCAAAATTAACTATTCAACAAAGATGATAACCAAAATTCCCGTCCACCTAAACAAAGCTGGTCAAACGGTAGTGCATGCGATCATATGAAAACCAACCGCGTTTGGCGGATTCTTGGTGGCAGTAGATAAGAGAGGGGGGGAAGAGTGCTATCCCACTAGAGCACTTATTCCTGTTCCAGGCGGCAGCGGACGAATTCCCTAGACGTCAACGGTGGCGTCTATAGTTCCAGTTAGGTTGAACTTTGTGAATACCTTGCGCGACCTGCTTCGACGTATTCGGATCACAGGTCGGTAAGGAATTTCCAATGTTGGCCAGGATATTGGAATAGAGATGGTGGCGGAGGAGCCCTTAATGGGCCAATGGCAGCGCTCATACTCCCGTAGTGAACCATTGGCACCGGTGTACCCGACCCCTTGTCCTAGGGGAATAATTAAGGAACTGGCCCTCCAGGTTAGGGGTTGTGCCGTCGGGGTAACTTCCCTACAGCGTAAAAAATCGATGGTTCCGAAACAACCAAAAGCCTCGGATAAGGATGTCTCAACTAATGACGACCCCAGCAAACGAAATAAGGACAATGACCTTCGGATCTGTACGTGGGATGCTCTGTCTCTTTACAAACCACGTGCAGCCGAACAACTAGCAAAGGCCGTAGACTGCTATAAAGCAGATATTACCACCATCCAGGAAGTGCGATGGGATGGGCCGGGTAAAAAGAGGATGAAAAACTGTAACATCTACTACGGTGATTGCTACAGAGGCAACAAGCAACGCTTATTCGGATGCGGATTTGTCATATGCGGCAGACTTAGGCAAGAAGTCTTAAGCTTCCGACACGTGAGCGACCGTATTATGACTATCCGGATCAAGGCTAAATTCGCTAACATAAGCCTAATATGTGTTCATGCCCCCACGGAAGAAAAGGAACCTGCCACCAAAGAGTGTTTCTACGAGCTCCTCGGGCAATTTTAACGCCAAAATAGGAAAGGAGGACGTCTTTGGTAGGGCAGTCGGTAAGCATAGCCTACACGACACCACGTCTGATGATGGACTAAGGCTAATTGATTTCGCTGTGGAGCGAAATGTCACCATAGAAAGCACATGGTTTCCTCATCTCGATATTCATAAGCAGACATGGCGGTCCAATGATCATGTAACGATCAATCAAATTGATCATATTGCGATCAACGCAAGGCATACCTCCAGTATTCTGGATATGTCCGGACCTTCCGAGCGGCCAACATAGACTCGGATCATTACCTTCTTGTAGCCAAGGTACAAATGCGGATATCCCAATCTGAGCAACAAAGAAGAATCACTGAGAAAATTTAACGTCAAAAAGCTACAGTAGCAAGAGACCGCCAGACTCTTCGCTCAACGCGTATTCCGAAATCTCTCAATCACCCCTATGCCGCCAGCATCAAGTGCCGAAGACCAGTGGCAACGCTGCCAACATGCCATCAGAAACGCTGCGACTGATGTGCTGGGTCTCGCTCGTTCACCACCGCGAAACCCCTGGTTTGACGAAGAATGCCGGCGAGTGCATGCAGCAAAACAAGAGGCATACAAAGCGGCGCTGCAAAGGAAGACGAGAGCTGCTCGTGAGCTCTACGAGCAAAAGAGACGGGAAGAACATCGGCTTCTCTAAAAGAAGAAGAAAGAGCACGAGAAGCGCGCGTTTGAGAATATCGAGAGTTTATCCTCCAGGAACAATGTACGGAAGTTTTACCAAAAGGTAAAAAGAACGTGTTAGAGAAGCAATACCCGTACTGAAACCTGTAGAGATGAAAATGGAAACCTCGTAGTAGAATCACAGCCGGTGCTGAGAATATGGAAAAACTACGTCTGCAGACTGTATAACAGCGACGAAGACCAACATCCCGCTGTCAGGCAGAATGAACCATTCAACATAGACGATGATAGTCAAAATTTCCGTCCACCTGACCAAAACAAAGTGAGGATAGCAATATCCAAGCTAAAATCCAACAAGGCTGCTGGACCTGACGGCTTACCGGCCGAACTTTTCAAGGCAGCTGGGGATGAATTGGTAGAGTGCATACACCAACTCATCTCTAAGATTTGGTCAGACGAGTGTATGCCTGATGAATGGAATCTCAGCATCGTTTGCCCTATCCACAAGAAAGGAGACCCCCTCAACTGCGCCAATTATAGATGCATCAGTCTCCTCAACATCGCACACAAGATCTTTTCTGCTATATTGTGTGAACGCCTGGAACCTTTTATCAACAGCCTGATTGGACCCTATCTGTGTGGTTTTAGGCCAGGAAAGTCCATCATCGATCAAATCTTCACACTTCGGCAGATCCTGGAGAAAACCCGAGAATTCCAAGTCGATACTCACCACCTCTTTATCGATTTGAAGGCCGCCTATGACAGCATCTATAGAGAAGAGCTTTATAGAGCCATGTCTAGTTTTGACATCCCTGCTAAACTTGTCCGTCTGTGCAGGCTGACGATGGAGAACGCTCGCTGCTCCATCAAGGTCAGTAATGACCTCACCGAGATCTTTGATGTCAAAAAAGGCTTTAGGCAAGGTGACGCTCTGTCATGTGACTTCTTTAATGTTGTACTTGATCGGGTTGTGCGGAACTGACAAGCCAACACCGGAGGCACAATCTATCAAGTCTTTACAACTGCTTGCATACGCCGACGATACTGACATTATTGGAAGAACTCAGCGGGCTGTCACCGATGCGTTTGCAAGCATTGAGGCGGAAGCGGCCAAAATGGGTTTAGCGATAAACGAGGGCAAAACCAAGTATATGCTGTCAACAAGAAGGGACAGCCAACACCGACGAATTGGACAGAACGTCACAGTGGGCAGCTATAACTTCGAGGTAGTAAGGGACTTATGGTCATTGGAGACTTTAACGGGAGAGTGGGATCTAGTCAAATACTGAATGTGGAAACGGGACTATTGCCACGATCGTTAAGTGAGGTGAGATATGCAACAGATAAATGCACTGATGGCAATGGAATGAAACTGATCGAATTGTGTGAAACGATCGGACTTACATTACTAAACGGGCGAACGAATAGTGATATCAAAGGAAACCTAACTTTTTTAAGAGGGACCTCGTGCTCAACAATCGATTATTGTTTCTTGCAGGGAAACTGGCTAAAGCATACGGCTGATTTCCATGTCCAGGAATTAACTTATTCAGATCACCTCCCAATATCAGTCAAAGTAGAGCTGAATCTAGATCAAACCCCCGCACCACCAAATTGCTTACTTCCGAAACTACATTGGAGAAATGAAAACTTGGAAAGGTACAAAGCGAATCTAGACTTAGAAATAAATGGATTAAATAGTAGTGAGCTCCAATCCGTCAGAGGCATAGATATACTTACGACATGTATGACTGGGAATGCGAGGCAGCCAGGAAAAAATCATTTGCCTTTCTACGGCTCCTAAGAAGCATGAACACCAATTATGCAAAATGTATGCACCAGGTTGCAAATAAGAAGTTTAAAAACATCTGCGAGCAAAAACAAAGGCTCTACATTCAGAACCTCTCGTCAGCGCTCGCAAACATACAAGACAGTAGGTCCTTTTGGAGGATGGCAAAAGCACCAAACGGTTCGCTCTTCGCGAAGGCTATCAAGGTAGAAGCTCCCATTTTAGCCGAATACTTCGAAAATCTGCTGAACCCACCGCAGGCTCAAACCCAAATACAATGTGCGCTACCTCACGTCGAAGTAAACTCTTTAGACCGACCTATAACTTTCCAGGATGTCATCAGAGTTATAAATAGATGCTGCTCAAATAAGGCTCCAGGGGAAGATCGTATTCTTTACGATTTTTTTTAAAAATGCGACTGATGACTTCCTGCAGAAGCTCACGGAAATTTATGATTTTATTTTTAGTACTGGCGAGGTGCCATCATCCTTCAAGAAAAACATAATATTTCCGATTTTCAAGAAAGGAGACCCAAATGAGGCAAGCAATTATAGAGGGATATCTTTCCTAAATGCGACTTCCAAAAGTTTTACAGGAATTATCTTGGAACGATTAACAAACTGGATACGCGAAAATGACCTACTTAGCGAGTTCCAAGCTGGTTTCCGCAAAGATTATTCCACAGTGGACAACATCTTCTCTCTAACAAGCATCGCCCAGACTTTTTTGAATAAAGGTAAAAAACTGTACGTTTTCTTCGTGGATTTCAAGGCGGCCTTTGAGTGTATCGACAGAAGAGCCCTTTTCTACAAACTAAGCAACTTAGGAGTCTCGACAAAGGTACTAAGAGTGCTACAAAAAATGTACGAAGAGAACACCACAGCGGTTTGGGATGGAAACGTCTTGTCTAACTGGTTTCAGTCGAAATCTGGTGTGAAGCAAGGATGTCTGCTGAGCCCTATTTTGTTTTCGATCTTCCTGGACGATCTAGTTGCATACCTCCCAGGAGGGATATCTCTCGATGGATTACGTGTTAACCTCTTGCTCTACGCTAATGATATCGTAATACTTGCGGAAACCCCGAACATGCTACAAATCACGATAAATAAGCTGTATCAATACTGCCAAATATGGAACTTGCAACTGAACACCAACAAATCAAAAGTTATGATTTTCCGGAATGGATGGGGGCGCTACGCAACCAATGAAAAATGGACCTGGCAAAATGAGGCACTGGAAAAGGTTAAAGAATATAAATACCTCGGAGTACTGATTACCCCACAGTTATCTTTTAGAAAAAACCTTCAAGAGAAGTTAAGAGAGTCAAAAATGGCAATCAATTGTAACTGGAGAGGGATTTTGGGAAAAATGAAAATCGCGCCGAGTGTAAAATATAAAGTCTTTGAAGCAGTCATCACGTCAATCATGTGCTAAGCGGGACAAGTGTGGGGGATTAGGCAGTTTGAGGAGGTTGAAAAACTTTTGAGATACTTCCTAAAGAAAATATTCAAACTGCCAGAAAGTACGCCAAACTACATGTTGTACCTGAAAACGGGTCTGTCACCGCTGCATGTGTTTACGCTTACACTTCACTTCCTATACATCTTGAAAATTCTATCACAACCAAGTCATCGTCTTCCCCATCAAATTGCTATGCACCTGAAAAATAGGAACCATTTGCCGAATGGACAAGGCTGGGATGTGATCATAATGTACCCCAACATGAAGCACACGTAGACGAAATAAACCTAGGAAAGGCACTGGAGGAACTTTTAATTAAGATCGAAGAATTCACATGGCAGTCTTTTTAAAGGCAAAGTGAACAAAGCCAAGTAAGGAATATTTATAAAGTTTTAAAACATGACCTTGGGGAGCTGAACTATTTTCATGATTGTAACAGTTTAGATCTGATCTCAACAGTATTCAAAGCCAGGGGCGAACTATTGCGATTAAACTACATGCCCCATATAACAGATGGAAGTGATGAATGTACACTGTGCAACCATAGAACAAGAGTAGACGGCCTTCATTTCATTGGAACCTGCCCTTTTCTGAGCGTAATCAGAAGATCCTTTTATGGAAAAAACACTCTCTCTTCCGATGAAGTCGTTCGCATCCTAAATGGAGAAAAGTGGGCCATACTGTTTAAATATATTAAATCTGCTCTAAAATACCGGCTACAAATTATAAACCAAGCTTTCTAAAAAAAAAAAAAAATGCTTATATATATGAATTAATTGTGTAATTTAAAAACTCTCTTTTCTCGGCTGACGGCAAAAGCCAATGCTTACTATGTAAGACTGTAACAACTGAATTTTTTTCCTGCATTAATAAAGTTACACACTACTACTAGTAAGGGACTTGTCTACCTTGGCTATGCTATAAATTCTAGAAACAAGATCAGCGCAGAAATCAATCGAAGAATAATTCTTGCCAATCGCTGTTTTTTTTGGGCTTATAAGGCAATTAAACAGTAGAGCCCTATCTCGAACAACTAAGGAGACTCTGTATAAGACCCTGATCATCCCAGCCCTGGTTTACGGCGCTGATACATGGACTTTATTTAAAGAAGATGAAGGTATCATCGGTCGCTTCGAGAGAAAAATTCTTCGTAAGATTTTCGGTCCCATTTGCGTTGACGGGTTTTGGAGGAGAAGATTGAATCACGAACTGTACCGGCTGCACAGCGACATCGACCTAGTCAAAAAAACTCCGTATTGGACGTCTGAGATGGGTAGGACATGTAGAGCGAATGGACACCAACGCTCCGGCCCGCAGCGTCTTCGAATCTAACCCGGAGGGACGACGCAGTAGAGAACCTCCTCACCGTGGGTGGCGCGCACTAGTTCAAGGGACATCGACCAACTTGAAGTGCACAGCTGGATGCAATTAGCTAAAGACCGAGCGAAATGGAGAGGTTTGTTGGTTGAGGCCCAGGTTCACCCAGAACTGTAGCGCCACTTAAGTAAATAACAAAGTAATGGGCCAGCAGAAAGACTTCACATATCTCCCCAAAGAAATTTCTTGGGCTAAAATTCGCAGCAAGAGGAAATTTCTTAATTTCTCGTGAGTTCTCTCTTCTACGAAAAATTCGAAATTTCTCCATACTCGAACAGGATTTAATGAAATTCGTAAAATTTCGTTGAAAGTTACCTATTATTGGAGGGTACGTGAATAGACCTAATCGTCTTCCTATTTCGGCGAGATTATGATCCGAAAACAAGGGATCATAACCCTCCTACTTTATCGCATTTCTACTGATCCGCCTGTGGGGTTCGCCTATTTGGCTTCAGAAAATATCGCCAGGCCTCTTTTGGATTAATTTGGATCACTCGGTTACGGAGGCCAATGAAATGCCGATGTCGTCGCATTTGTGTGATCAAGGCGTTTATAGGCCTGCCGCTCCTGCCTCGCGATGTGTTTGGAACGTTCATTGATATTGCCTTTTTAACAGGGTTAGGTGAACAGATCTAATAAGTTTTAAAAACAGTAATGCGTCGTTTTTTTGTATGAGTATAACGTTCCATATTGACTTTTTGCAACTCTTATATATAACATCTGTCAAAACTGCCAACCGTAAAACAAAACAATGGCGGAATATGATATTTAAATCCGGCGAGTAATTTGGGATACCCTTTATATTGTAATTAGCTAACCGCAAACATGGTTAAGATGTAATTACATTCGGCTTCCTTTGGGTTAAATGTTACAGTTCAACTTCTTATAACATTTCCCTGATTTAATGATAAAAAATAGAACCAGCTTTTGAAATGGTATCATTTAAATAAATTACTTACGAAACGCTGATTTATATCCACCTTTAAAAAGCTGATGTGAATAATTATCTCCACTAATTATTTCTTCAGGATTTCGCTTGCTAATGACCATCGGTCCCTAATTTCACGGTTGGGATTCACTAGATTTTTTTAATGTGCTCGTACTCGCTCCAATAAAACATGAATCCTTTGACTTAACGATCATTCCTTAGACAAGAACTATCAACAAAGAGATAAACACGGTTTTCATCAACTGAATGCAGCTCTTTCGGAACTCATCCACTCCATGTGCCCAATCTAGCCCCGAACAAAATTACATCTTTATTAGAGAGGACGACAACTCTATTTCAGGTACACCAACCAGTGATCACCATAAATGGATTAGTTTTGAAATGAAAAAGGAAAACAATGCCAGTCAACGGTAATGTTCCGCGATTTCTATTGTTCCGCAGCATAGTTTTGCTTTCGGTAAAAGCACTAAAGCCAAAGATCCTCTAGAGATCCGCGACACATGCATCGCTGAGAACATCATTAAATGTTTCACGTTATCCCCGTACGAGTACTCCCGTACCCAGCACGGACCCATGATGGCGCAAAATGATCCAACCAATTTAAGGTAATATCAATTCGAGGCTAATTGGTTTCGGATTTATAGACCTGTGTTAAATATTTATGTTTGTGTCAAGAATGCAGCGCTGGTAATTGTCTGAATTGCTGCACCATCATAGTAGCAGCGGCAGCAGTCCAGCCCGATTGCCAGCCAAGGAAAATTAATCCAAATTGAACGGCGAACGTCGAACGTCGTCGTCGTAGTGGTTGTAGTCGTTCAGCGTTTAACGTATGGGCATAGCTATAGTCTAGCGCACGAAACGCTGGTAAATCCAGTAAACACATGCCTTCTATGGACAGCCCGATATCGGTCTTCTTCTACGCCGTCGAAGGCTTTCATTATACTTACGTTTGGGAATTCCTCCACATGGAAGCTGAAATCCTTCGGAATGATAATAATATTGCGATAAACAAATTTATTACCACGACCGTGTGAGATCTGATACAGCAGTGCACAACGACTCTTTAGACGGGGGTCTTAATTTTCGCCGCGGCCTGACCCAAATCACACGTCAAGGCGGGGAAATCTCACTCCCAATCGAATCGGTGGCAGTCGATCGTACAAAGTCGCGCCGCCGCCGCGCCACCTGATTTCTAATTATTAAGTACTATGTTCGTTTTGATTGGTACAAGGATTCCGTCCGATCGCGCCGCCAGCAGCTCCATCTGTTAACACGTCCGCAAGCGCAGAGTGCATAATTTGAATATGGGAACAAATTATGATGGTAAAGTTGATTGGTCATTTACCCGCTTGAAATGCACAACAACTGGCTGGCTGACTAGCGGATATATTGTGCTGCAAGGTAGACTGAGAAAATGAAGCAATAACAAGTGCAGAACCAGAGCTGGTGTAGAGGATTTCGCGTGATGCACCAGCACCGCACCACCACACCGTGTGACGCTATCTATCGAGATTCGATGGATGCAGAGCCAACTTCGTACCGTGAACTGTGTGAAACCAGTTTGGCCAAGAGGATCCTCGTCGGATGTTGGCGCAGCTCTCTGTGGAGGTACCGATTCGAGTTAGCGAACGGCCGACAACAGTTCGTTTTTTAAGTGATTTACATGCATTTCTGCTTATTTACATCCTCGGCCGTATGTGAGTACTTAGGCTTACGTGTTCGAACAGCGATCGAATCCGCGCACTCATCCGTTCATTCTTTGGATACTTATTTTCTTTGCTTTTACATCGCGGATTTGTGAAGGAATTTTTTAATCTTTTTTTTTGGGAATTTGTGTCTTCTAAGCTGTTAAGGTAGTTATAGGGTGTGATTGAAAAGTTTGGTTTGATTTGCATCCGGTTGCAGTTGTGACATTTGATAACCAAAACTTGTTTATTTTATAAAATTTGGTAGATAAAAGAAACAAACTGTGTGTATATACTGCACCGTTGAGATTTGTGCCAGAATTAACCTTGAAAAGGGTATTAAGGATGCAATTCCGATGGTCAAGCAGCACTTAAAGCGCTGACTTTAAACTTAGCGCACTTCAAAATTGTTAATTGCTGCTTTGACGCCTTGTAATCTCTCGCTATGCACAACATGGTCAAACCTGCCTGGGTTTGGCTACCCCACACAATGTACCCACGATATTGAGCCATTCTCTGGCACCAACTTGGCAATGGACGCAGTTCTGAATGGGAACTGATATCATCAACTTAACCTATTCGAGTTCCAGGAGGAAGATTAATCAATCCGTTTTCCTACAAGGATATTCATGATTGTAATAAGGAGCATCTGAACAAGCTACGCCTCTCGGTAGGGACAGAGTTCTTTGTCTGCCTGGAGAGGAATAAACTTTCGAAAACATTCTATGGTCGGACCGCGCATATTCCATAGAAATCCTTATGTTTGTGGAGTTTAGGAGCTTCTTTCCTATGGATATACTCAACTACATAAGGGAGGTGATAAGTATCTTCGACTGATTGTCCCCTCGACATTATAGAACCCGTTTTGGATAGCACTCTCAACCAATGAGTAGGGCCAAGCTATACAAAAAATTACACTCTGAGATAAAATCACGTCGCAGTATAAGGGTGCTTTTAATAAAAAGTGGAGCTTATCGCTAAATAAGGTTCCCTGAATCGATGCGGCTATGATTGTTTTTTTCCTCTTGTACAACCCATGCCCGCGTCGCAAGGACACTGCGACCTGAAAGATCTATTGTATCGGAGGATTGGAGTTAATCTAACAGACATATTACTTCCCTTATGAAAGTGAGTATGTCTTTAGTAGCGGAGCATTTTAGTTCCACTGAAGTAAGTATCTCCTGTTCCTGTGGGGAATACGTTTCCTTAAGCAGTGTAGTGCCAGGCATTCACAAAGAATGTGTTCGGATGTTTCATCCTCCTCTAAACAGAACCGACAGTCCTTCTCTTGGCACAGGTTCATCTTGTTAAGGTGGTATCTCAAGCCGCAATGACCAGTAAGAAAGCTCACAAGCTTCTTAATGCTTTCCCTATCTAAGTTAAGGATTTCCTTATAGGAGTAAGGCTTGATTAATCGTTTGGATTGTCTTAGACCTGGCCCACTAGTCCAGTGGTCTAGACGAAGTTTGTTTTCCCATTCGTTAATCAGCGTTGTAGCTGTCGCCCAATTGACGCTACAATAAGGTTCAGGACCTATGAATACAGATTCTGAGCCAGCTCTAGCAAGCTCATCTGCAGATTCGTTGCCCACAATCCATTGGTGTCCAGGTACCCAACCGAGTTTTACCCTGTTGTATTTGGCAAGGTCTTGTAATGCATCGTAGCAGCATTTCACGGTTCTGGAGTCCATTTGGTTGGACGACAGTGCCATAAATGCTGCTTGGTTATCCGAGAAGATATGTATTCTAGCACCTTTGATCCCCTGGCGGAAATTGTGTCTGGCGCAAATCTCAATGGCATGGATTTCAGCCTGACACACAGTGGGAGTCGTACCCATAGGTACTGAAATCTTTGTGTTGGGTCCAAAAACCCCAGCTCCAACTCCAGAATCCATCTTCGAACCGTCGGTGAACCAGACCAGACTTCTAGGGTCCAGTGTTGGAGCACCATTGGACCAGTTTTCGTGGTCCAATATTTCAACCTCAAAAAACCTACCAAAGCAATGTTGCCTGACCATAATATCTGGTGCAAAACATGTCTCTTTTAGGGATTGAGTTGAGTATCTTTAAATGTCCCACAAGTTCACCTGGTTTATACTCGTGATCTAGCTGCAGCCATCTTCCTAATGAAGATTGGTAAGGGTGTAAGCCCAACAATAGCTTCCAGAGCTGTCGTAGGGCAGGTGCGCATCGCAATTCTTTGCAACTTCTGCAACTTGTTTGCCGTTGTCTGCTGGAGAGTTTTTGGCCACCAGACGATGGCCGCGTATGTGATAATGGGTCTAACCATCATTATGTACAACCAATGTATCATCTTAGGAGAGTAACCCCAAGTTCTGCCGTATAGGCGTTTACTGGCCCACAGTGCTCTCGTAGCGCGCTCAGTGGCGGACTTGATATGTGAATTAAGTCGTTTGTCAAGAATTACACCAAGATATTTGACCTCGCTGGAATAAACTAGTGTGGTGCCTCTGATTGTGATAGGTTCAAGGTTGACCTGTGTCTTCCTTGTAAAAGGCACCAGAATGGTTTTACTAGGATTTATGGATAGTCCTTCTTTGTTACACCATTCTACAACTTGAGATATTGCACTTTGCATGACGTTGGAAATTGTCGTGCTGTGTTTACCTCTGATAAAAACCGCCAAATCGTCAGCATAACCGACGGTGGTGTAGCCTGATCTGTGAAGATCTATAAACAAGTTGTCGATGACTATAGACCATAACAGGGGGGAAAGAACTCCTCCTTGAGGACAGTCTTTGGCTGCAGTTAAGGACACCGACACTCCCCCAGAGGAAGAAGTAATGAATCGACTTACCAGCATGGCCCTGATCCATTGGTTGGTCGATTCTTCGATACCTCTGCTACTGATCGCCCTTGCGATCGAGTCGTAACCAGTGTTATCGAATGTGCCCTCGATATCAAGAAATGCACACAAGGCTATCTCCCTTGAACTGAGTGTTCCCTCTATCTTTTTGACGAGATAGCGAAGGGCACCTACTGTAGATTTGCCTTTCCTGTATGCGTACTGATTCTAGTGCAGAGGGTTAGACGGATCTAACCGGCTTCTAATATGGATATCTATGAGTCTCTCCATTATCTTAAGGACGAATGATGTTAGACTTATAGATCTGTATGATTTAGGCAGCACGCTAGGCCTATTGCCCGGCTTGGGGATGAAAACCACATTAACCTGCCTCCAGGTGGGTGGTATGTATCCCCAATTGTAGCTGGCTCTAAATAAAGTTGTCAACCCCGGCAGGATGAGGTTAATCGACTTTTGGAGAAGTGCTGGAAACAGACCGTCACCGCCGGGGGCTTTAAAAGGTTTGAATGTGCCTACCGTCCATTCAACTTTCTCTGGACTGAATATTTTTCCAGATAAACTATTAACTCTACTGTCCACATAAACCCTGTGGTTAACTGTGTTCGAGTACACATGAGATGTGTTAAGAGACGAGCCTGGGAAATGTACCTGAAGTAAGGTTCTAAGTGTATCCACACGGTCCGTCGTGTAGGTTCCGTCATTTTTCTTCAGTAACCCTACACAGTTGACATGATCATTTGCGAGCGATTTATGGATTCGTGCCACTGTAGGCATGTCAGCGATTGTTTCGCAGCATTTCCTCCAAGCAGCTCGTTTAGATCGTCTCAATACTAGATTGTATTCTGTGAGAGCAAACCTGTATTTGTCCCACCTCTTCGTTCGCTTTGCAGAGTTAAAGAGTTTTCTGACTTTCTTCCTAAGTTCCGCCAGTTGGTCCTTCCACCAAGACACTTTGCGTTTGCTAACATGTGTCTTTGGGACACAGCTGTCGTGGTAGGAATCAAGCAGTATATTGTTAAGATGGTATGCAGCTTCATCCAGGTCTTCTATGGACTCGATAGATGTGAGAAGCATATCTTTTTTTGAGAACACTAGTTCACGATAACGATGCCAATCCGTAGATTTGGGATCGTATCTATTAGAGACATATGGGAGTTGGCCAGGTATGTCAAACCTGACGTGCTGATGGTCTGACAGAGAGGCCTTATCTGATACGTGTCAATTCTCAATAAAATTAGAAATAAATGGACTACCGACGATGAGGTACGATGAGGAGGTACTTCCTCGCGAATCGCATTTATGAAGGTAGGTTTAGAGCCTTTGTTCAAAATATCTATTTGTCTACTTACAAAGTATTCTAAAAGACACTCACCCCTTCCGTTGATGCTGCTACTACCCCAGACCTCGTGATGTGCCTTGGCATCGCATCCAATGATATAGTGGAGGTTGTTCTCCTGACAGTAGTCAACGAGGCTCTGGACGTCTTTCGGCGGGATATCACCACTGTCGTGAGGGAAGTACGCTGAGGCACACACGATGTTCTGTGTACCTCCTCCAGTGGGGATTTCCAGTAGTAGGGCCGCCAGGTTTCATGTTATAAATTCTGGAATAGGGAGAAAGTTTAAATTATTGCTAATTAAGCAGGCCGCTCTCGGCACTAGCTCTCCACACTTGGAAATTAACTTACTTGCCCTATTCTGGAGACCTTTAACCTGTCCGCTAATAACCCAAGGTTCCTGAATGAGACCAAGGGTTATATCTTCTTCGGCGAACCGCTTGCTAAGGGTAGCGGACGCGCCCTTAGCATGATGCAAGTTCGCCTGTAGCACCTTGATTGTGCTCATCGGTCCTCCGCTGAGGATCGAGCTTGTCGGAGTAGTTGGGCCTTTTTGGGACCCTTTCCTCTACGGCAAGCGGTTAGATTTTGATGACCCAGGGGTCTGTTCGCAACCGACTCCTCGTGTCTTCGAGAGACGTGCCCAGGGGCGCCGCTGGTCGTTAACAACAAACCGGTCACGTTGCCAGTCCTAGGAAGTCTAGGGACTAATGTGCTGGGGCGGGCTGGATCCTTTGATCGGATTTCCGCAGTGCTGGTACTAGCTTTAGGACCACTGGTGCTACTTAGCGACTCACTAGTAGTGGCAGCGGTTTTGGCAGTGGAACTGGTGTTCGGGGCAGGCCCGGAGGTACTGCTGGTGCAGACGGATGATGAGGGGTCCGTCGCAGTAGCAGTTGTAATGCCAATTGCGTCCACCTTCTTCGGACTACCGTGACCAAACTCCTGACCCTTGTCAGTGGTCTTTGGGACCAGTTTGATCTGACCAAAACGGTAGTGCACTTTGTTATTGAGGGCCTCCAGTACCCTCAGGGAAGAGTCATCGATCGCCAGCACAAGATGGAGGAGCGTACCTTCCGTCACCCTTTGCATGACCTTCCATGAAGTTGCCATTGGGCCTTCGTTTTGAGCTTCCAATGAAGCCAGAATTTTTGTCGACGGGAGCTCGAGTTTTTGTGGGAAGAAACCGCGGATGATATGGGTTTTAGGGAATGATCCCTCTTCCACCAATAAGATGTCCAATCCACTTTTGGCTCTTATTGTCTCAAAATTCGAGCTCATCCACCCAGCAGTAGCACTGTTTTAGCAGACGAAAACCAGCCATCCCGCCTTGTGCTGTGAGCCTGAGAATTTCGGCCATACGCCTTTATTCCTCAGCTCAATTGAGACATCGATGACGGCCGCTTGGATGAGTGCCATCTGCTCCGTTGATAGGGGCTTGTTCTTCAAGTCCGCTGGGACGATACCTAACCTGACAATACTAGACACTTGACTGAAGGTGGGAACATCAGGTGTAGGTCCTGCATTGGCTTTCTTGGTGGCGGGTGCTGGTGGGGTATGATCCTCTGATCTACCTCGTTTAGCATCTTTTGCATCTTTTGAGGGGCTTTGGCATAAACTAGGGCACTCTCCCTAGTATCGCCTCTGCGAATGGCAAACTTGAACCGCCTCCTTTCGGCAGAATTGAACCGAACGAAACCATCCGGTTGAATTCGCAGCTCGTCTAACCTCCTCCCAATCGAGGAGCACCCTGATTTCTCTGTTGCGACGCTGCACGTATCCATGAGAGTAGATGTGTCAGAGTCAGAGGCGGCGGTATCCGCTACTTCTGGATGGACACATGTGGACGGCAAGGATTGGGTCCGCTTGGCTCCGTCATCCAAACCATCCGAGGACTTGGGTTGCTCGTCAGTAAGCCGAGTGGTTATGGCCGAAGATAAAGTGGCCATCGGAAGCTCTATAGCATCGCGACAAGGTGCAAATGTATGCTCGTCAGCAGTAACAGAAGCTGGTGTAATTTGAGATACACCTGTCTCATAGTTTTTTTTAAAGTTTGGAATTATAGACCCACGAGTAATCGAGAAAGGGATATAACCCATGGCAGAGCCCGATGTACCATGGGACGGCTGGATTGAAACTGAAGGTCGCCAGGGTATTCGGAGTCCGCATACTAGCGACTAAGCACTCTCTTAGCCATGCATCCCTCGGCGTATGCTGTTCCACCTTGGATTAGAGATTTTTCTAGAGGTTGACTCCTCACGTTATGCGGCTATGATAAGACATTTCCTCGCATATACATCGGTTGTTTAGTGGAAGGGGCTTTTGCATAAATATTATATGTGACTGCCTTCTATGAATGAGCATTCCTGGCTGCACGGGGCTTCCCCGAGAATGCCTGGCTCTTCTCTAGATGAATTTTTGAATACCTGCTCCTGATATTTATATCGGTCCGAGTCCGAGTTAGGAATGGAATGTAATTGCAGTTTTACGGATGGCTCCAAAACCAGTGAGGGGTCTGGTGTCTTCGTGGAAGGCGACAGCATTAGACTTCAATTCTCCTTAGAAAAATATGCGTCTGTTTCCCAAACGGACATTTATACAATCCTAATGGGCATTGAACTATATTGTAGTTAACAGGCAAAAGGCCTCAGGTATTTGCGTTTGTAGTGACACTTAGGCTGTACTTAAGGCCTTGCTTAACGCTTTTACCACTTCCAAAATAGTTCGTGAATGTAAAATTCTTTGATTTCAGTCGTGAGGCTGAATTCTCCGACTCTTGTCTGAGTTCCTGGTGACACTGGGATCTTAGGAAATGAGGTCTTCGATGAGACTGTTAAGTAAGACTTAGAGGAGGATTCCTGTTTCCATTGATGATTGGGTTTCTCACGAACACGATTGTGTGTGGTAAAGTTCTCCAAGATACAGGTTGACTAAACTGATGCTGGCGAAGAATCTTAGAAGAATAGATTGTAGACAACTTATTGGCGCCTTGATAGGCAACGTCTGTGACGTTTCAGGAGAGGCCGAAGACACTACGGATACTTCTGCTATTGTCCTGCATTTGCTCGTACCAGGTGACATATATTCTGTGGTGATGTGGTGAATGCTGGTACTGTATGCCCTCATCAATGAAGCGAATTTTATTTGTTTTACTGGTTTTAGCCGAAGAAAGTGCATCTTTACCTTACTCGATTGCCTTAAAGTGAAAAAGTGATTAACCCTATAAAGATCTTCACTTTCATGTGAACACCTATAGAGGAGGAACATTCGGTTGTGACAAATCAAATCTGAAATCGGAACCGCTAGTGTATTACTTTGCTTCTCCTTACTTACTTACTTGTAGTACAGGTGTAGGCCTTTCCATTTAGCTCGATTTTTAGCTAACTGCCTCCTGTTACGCACTCCAAGTTGTTTGAAGTCCCCTTGAACTTGTGCGCCCTACCTACGGCGAGAAGTCCCTCTTTAGGACTTCTTTCCGGTTAAATTCGAAGACTCTGCGGGCCGGAG
Organism: Brachypalpus laphriformis; assembly: GCA_945910035.1. Lineage (NCBI taxonomy): Eukaryota > Metazoa > Arthropoda > Insecta > Diptera > Syrphidae > Brachypalpus > Brachypalpus laphriformis. The sequence continues at coordinate 290,928,542 of OX246754.1, forward strand.
CGTTGGTGTCCATTCGCTCTACATGTCCTAGCCATCTTAAATGTCCAAAATGCCGTTTTTGAATAGTTCGATGTCGCTGTGCAGCTCGTATACTCGTAGTTCGTCATTGAATCTTCTCCTCCAAAACCTGTCAACGCATATGGGACTGAATATCTTACGAAGATTTTTTCTCACCATCCAAAAGCTTGGCAAGTTTCAACCAAAGAGTTCTACCGGGTCATTATTTTATAACCTGCCAATTCACTAATGGTGTTCTACATCAGTTTGAATTAAGGAAGTCCATCAAGCAACTATCCTCTAAATCATTTCTCCGCAAATCCATCAATTCCAAACCAGGTCATCGTCCATTAAAGACCGACCAATTTCTCCAATGAAAACTCCCAATGACCGCCTGAGAGAAAAATGCAAACCCATTTAGCACACCACAAAAAATACTTACATACCTATGACACATCGTGCAGTCTTCCCGTATGTTACATCCCTCAATTGTGCCGCGGCAAATTTGTACCATGACTGCCTGCAGCGGTGGTGATGCACCGGCCGGCCAGCGGCGGCGGAAGACAACCAATATACCTTCCCAAGCGAAGCGAATAAAACATTTTTCGCATCTTAACTCTTAAATGCTGGAACTTTCTTTAAATGCATGCAATTAGAATGGCAGGACTTATCTCAGTCCCTCTGTGGCTCCGGATCCGCTGCGCTCATATTTTTTAACATCGCTTGCAGATTTTATGGAGGCCCAAGTGTCCATCTAGTCATCTCGCCAGCTCTGTTCCTAGGTACCAGCCCCACGTGATGTCATAAATCCATATCGATATGACATTTACATGTACTTTAGCGGCAGCCACTACACGTTGTTGTTCGTACCTAAGCACTCGGCCACTATATGTGTTCGGAAACAAGCAGAATCCTGGTAGTAAAAAAAAAACAAGCACAACTCATGCAAGTATCTTTGGCTATAAATATCGCGATGACTTAGGAGGAGATTCCCTGCGCTGATAGAGCGCGCGCTTTAAGAGATGCTCATGGCATCCGTGTATGCATCTATGAGCTGCAACTGCTGCTGCTGATGCTGCTGCTGCAATGTTGACGTGATTTACGTGAAGTGAAATGCACGTTTACAATTTAGTGCAAGCCAACCGACAACAAAGTGAAGAAGAAATAAAACATATTCTACACTTCATGGGTAACACCTTTCGTGCTCTCTTTATTAGGCTTAGAGAGCTCCACTCACCGTCTGCAGATACATGTATCTCTAACTGCGCGCATATATACGATTCAATTAACTAATGTGGACGGTTACACGGACGTGGTGGTGGCGGTACGTAACGAAGTTTTGCATTTTACTGACAAGGAGGAGGATCCCATTCCGGTCCTGATTTCGTGCGAACGAGCATATTGCTGCAACGAAATGTTCGACACGTATACTAGAGGTTAGGATTTATATTACTCTTCGTAACCATAAGGCATGTACTACTCGTAGAATAGAGGATGTGCCTAGTCTTTGCAAATGGAACAATGTGTTATACGGTTAAGATGATTTATGTGCCTCTCTGGAGCTTGATATACTTCCATTCCTTGGTGCTATCGACAGCGTTAATCGTGCCTGTTTACGGTGTAATTGAATGTCGTTGAAAGGAAGAAGATGTTCTGTGAATCCTCATTTATTTGTGAAACTGTTGTGTGTTCTCAACTCCCTGGTCCAGTAATGAGGGTGATGTTGCTTTAAGGAAAAAATTGCATGACTGCTTACACAGCTTCTCCAGGTGTTAATTCGAATGGGCACTTAAACACTAATTGGCTTACCATTAAGTCAGGGAAACCTTTCCCTGAGGTGAGTACCTACCACCTTATTCTTACAGTTTATTGAAAGCGGTTACCTCCCAGCTCTTTAAATATGGAAATATGCTAATTCATAGTTGTTATCCTTTGTGGCACTTCAATGCGTGGTCATTATGTTCAAAGTTAACTTCCAGAACGAATTGCGGTGATTACACAAATCGCCTTAGCTGTGGTGAGTCTACCAGTAGGCTGAACGGCGACTTTTCTTTTTTAAGGATTTGGTAAGAGCATTCGTTTAATTTTAATCCAATTTGGGTTTTATGTTCTAGTAAGTTTTCAATTTTGGTGGTGGCTTACTCACTAATTTAGATGGCGCTTCAGTCCAGGGCGGAAGTGTGCCACAATCAACAAGCCCCTCTAGTTAGATTATGAGCAGTTGCATGCACGCTATCATCTGGATACATCCACCTATGTTAAGTGAAGATTCATTTCTCTGGGCTATAGATGCTGTCATAGGCGGCCTTGAAATCGATAAAGAGGTGCTGAGTATCGATTTGGAATTCTTGGGTTTTCTCCAGGATCTGCCGAAGTGTGAAGATTTGATCGATGGTGGACTTTCCTGGCCTGAAACCGCACTGATAGGGTCCAATCAGGTTGTTGATAAAAGGTTTCAGGCGTTCACACAATATCGCAGAAAAGATCTTGTATGCGATGTTGAGGAGCTAATGCCTCTATAATTGGCGCAGTTGAGGGGTCTCCTTTCTTGTGGATCGGGCAAACGATGCTGAAATTCCAATCATCAGGCATACACCCGTCTGATCAAATCTTAGAGATGAGTTGGTGTATGCACTCTACCAATTCATCCCCAGCTGCTTTGAAAAGTTCGGCCGGTAAGCCGTCAGGTCCAGCAGCCTTGTTCGATTTTAGCTTGGGTATTGCTATCCTCACTTCGTTTTTGCTAGGTGGACGGAAATTTTGACTATCATCGTCTATGTTGAATGGTTCATTCTACCTGACAGCGGGATGTTGGTCTTCGTCGCCAGAAAGTCTTCGTCTGCAGACGTAGTTTTTCCATATTCTTAGCAACGACTGTGATTCTACTACGAGGTTTCCATTTTCATCTCTACAGGTTTCTGTACGGGTATTGCTTCTCTGACACGTTCTTTTTACCTTTTGGTAAGACTTCCGTACATTGCTCCTGGAGTATAAACTCTCGATATTCTCAAACGCGCACTTCTCATGCTCTTTCTTTTTCTTTTGGAGAAGCCGATGTTCTTCCCGTCTCCTTTGCTCGTAGAGCTCACGAGCAGCTCTCGTATTCCTTTGCAGCGCCGCTTTGTATGCCTCTTGTTTTGCTGCGTGCACTCGCCGGCATTCTTCGTCAAACCAGGGGTTTCGCGGTGGTGGGCGAGCAAGACCCAGCACATCAGTTGCGGCGTTTCTGATGATATGTTGGCAGCTTTGCCGCTGGTCTTCGGCACTTAATGCTGGCGGCATAGGGGTGATTGAGAGATTTCGGGATACGCGTTCAGCGAAGAGTCTAGCGGTCTCTTGCGATTGTAGCTTTTCGACGTTAAATTTTCTCACAGTAATTCTTCTTTGTTGCTCAGATTTGGCGCAACAGCTCTTTAAAGTGACAGGGCCTAGCTTCTCGCAACCACTCATGTTGTGTGCGTTATATTTTTCACACGAATGGAAGGGACCTACAGTTTAATGCCGAATCCGAACGGCGATTTGAGAAGCTTTTTCGTGACAACAATACTCTCGGATGTTTGTCAGACACTCGCGAGAGGTGGGACCGTGAAAAAACATTTTGGTATTTTCTGGGATTCGAACTTGGAACCTCATGCGTAGTGATCCGACACACTAACCACTTACGCCACGGCGCCCACAAGATTGGGATATCCGCTCAGATTGGGATATCCGCATTCGTACCTCGGTTACCAGAAGGTAATGATCCGAGTCTATGTTGGCCGCTCGGAAGGTCCGGACATCCAGAATACTATAGGCATGCCTTGCGTCGATCGCAATATGATCAATTTGGTTGATCGTTACATGATAATTGGACCGCCATGTCTGCTTATGAATATCGAGATGAGGAAACCATGTGCTTGCTATGGTGACATTTTGCTCCACGGCGAAATCAATTAGCCTTAGTCCGTTATCAGACGTGGTGTCGTGTAGGCTATGATTACCGACTGCCCTACCAAAGACGTCCTCCTTCCTATTTTGGCGTTAAAATCGCCCAATACGATTTTAACGTAGTATTTAGGACATTGTTCGTAAGTTTTGTCGAGGAGCTCGTAGAAACACTCTTTGGTGGCAGGGTCTTTCTCTTCCGTGAGGGCATGAACACATATTAGGCTTATGTTAGCGAATTTAGCCTTGATCCGGATAGTCATAATACGCTCGCTCACGTGTCGGAAGCTTAAGATTTCTTGTCTGCCTCGTATAATAAATCTGCATCCGAATAAGCGTTGCCTGTTGCCTCTGTAGCAATCACCGTAGTAGATGTCACAGTTTTTCATCCTCTTTTTGCCCGGCCCATCCCATCGCACTTCCTGGATGGCGGTAATATCAGCTTTATAGCAGTCTAGAGCTTCTGCTAGTTGTTTGGCTGCACGTGGTCTGTAAAGGGACAGAACATTCCACGTACAGATCCGAAAGTCGTTGGCCTTATTTCGTTTGCTGGGGTCGTCATTAGTTGAGTCATCCTTATCCGAGATTTTGGTTGTTTCGGAACTATCGTTTTTTACGTGGTAGGGAAGTTACCCCGACGGCACAACCCCCAACCTGGAGGGCCAGTTCCTTAATTATTCCCCTAGGACGAGGGGTCGGGTACACCGGTGCCAGTGGTTCACTACGGGAGTATGAGCGCTGCCATTGGCCCATTAAGGGCTCCTCCGCCACCATCTCTATTCCAATATCCTGACCAACATTGGAAATTCCTTACCGACCTGTGATCCGAATACGTCGAAGCAGGTCGCGCAAGGTATTCACAAAGTTCAACCTAACTGGAACTATAGACGCCACCGTTGACGTCTAGGGAATTCGTCCGCTGCCGCCTGGAACAGGAAGGAGTGCTCTAGTGAGAAAGCACTCCTCCCCCCCTCTCTCACCTGCTGCCGCTAAGAATCCGCAAACGGGGTTGGTTACCCATTTCTTGGATTAAGGTACTAGGCACCCGGCTGTCACCGCGTGGTGGTTGAGAGTAGGAGTTGGCTTCAGCTGAGTGAAAACGCTTGTGTTTTCATATGATCGCATGCACTACCGTTTGACCACCAAAGTCTGGTCTGGTCTACATACTGCCATTCGATTCAACGAATGCTTACCATGCCGATCATCGAAAACTGCTTCATTATTTGAGGGTGTGGGTCAATTTTGATCAAAATTCCATCGATCGCACCGGAAACTCCCGGCATCCCAACTTTCTCAAAAAAGCCGTGTATGGTAAGATGTAAACTTTTACACACCGACAGACTGTGATTTCACTAAAATCATGAACGTCACTTATAACATGGTACTGAGATCTTGTCGCAAACCAATGCAAGACTATTAATGTTTTCTACCTAACACTTGCATTTATAAGTTGGCGGCCGACATAATTTGTGGGAGAAACTTTCAGTAAGATAATCAACAACTTATTGGCACAGAAAATTTTCCAATGAACGAATTAGACTCTATTTCGCAATGATTTTTTCGTTAAATACTTTTTTATTTCTTTGATTTTCATGTTCCCTGTCCGATTCAGAAACAAGAAAGTAATTTGAAAAATTGTTATTAACTAAATAAATTCTATCACTATTGTACTATTGGTAAACACTATTGGAAGTGTTTATCAAATTTCCCACTTGTTGAGAGATTCCAAACATTTGTTGTAGTGCCCGCAGACTTGTTGTTACATGTTACACAAATTTCCAACAGTTGTTGAATTACACTTGTTCCACAAACATTTGTGGCATTGTGTTATATGCCCCAGATCGAATCAATCAGGGAAGAATTTCCTTAAGATTTCCAGGGTGGTCCCAGCAGTTTAACAGCTGATTTTTATAGGCTCAATTTTTACTTAAATTCTATTACGGCAAGGTAAACAGACCATATTTAAGTACTAATCGCGGACATAAGTAAATCAGAAACCTTAAGTATGTACTTAGGTATCCCATAAATTACATAATCAGTGGACCGTGTGCTTGGGTTCATTCTCAGCAACATTCGAAAGCGTAAATAAGGTTTTAATTCACAAACGTACCACCACCTGGAGAGCAGTAAAATATCGCAATTAAACTTACGTGTACGTACAGCACTTTCGGTTAGATAAATCTTTTTTAATACTTTGAGGCGCATAAATGAAAATTAATGATGCTTCTGACAAGTGTACAGAGTGTGTTGGCTTACTTTCGCTAGCTAGCTCATTGTTAATGCAATTATACCGAAGCATTGTTGCAATAATGCAAAATCATTTATAACCTAATAAATCCTATTCCGTATGAGTATTCCATGTGTAAAGTTAATATACCACCAACTGGTGTAATTTGTAATATTTTTCTGGTTTCTTCAAATAAATGTCAAACTGATTGACATATTCAACGTCGACTTACCACCACCCCCACGGATTACGTAATAGGATTTCCTGAAAATCAAAAATCGAAAAACAAATATTTGCGAACGACCCACCACCTTGCCTTATCCACTTGAAAATCGTTTCAAGTGACATCTGCTATTTAAAAGGGCGTTTGGCCTTCCGCACTGTTTGCTCGAAACAGATTATTTGGGTGACATTTGTACAAGTGTCAGTTTGGCGGGGGAATTCTACCGAAATCAATGTAACGTCGCGTCGCATGAAGTGCTGCAGTGATGAGCATCTGCCCTCGACCGAACAATTAGGGATAAAGTTAATTTTAGGGGAGGGCCGCTAGAATGGCAATTATTTGGTACTGCGATACTTTATTTCGATGATGGAGGATAATACCGATTATTGGAAAATTAAAGCCGATACGATGAATTTAATTTAATTGAGATATCGATGAATTTGTTTCGCGATTTTACGGACTTTAAATTCTGTTTAAAGAGGATACGTGGATGTGGTTGAATGTACGATTTTAGAATTAAGATTGATTAAAATGAAATACTTAGTGCAATTAAAAAAATGGAATAAGTTACAGGATGGGTGGATAATTTTTCACAAAAACATCAACTAGACTTATAAATGAAAAATACAAATTTGTTGTTTGTTTTGTCTAATTGCGATGAACTCCCAAACCACTGCACCAACTCTGATTCGGTTTTTATCAATGCGTAGACAATTATTTGTATAATGCCTTAGGCCAAGCATCGTAGAGGTTTTACGTTATAAAACATCCATCCGACCAAAACCGGGTACAGCAACAGGTATTAAATTCAATTTAATGAAAATAGGGCTTTAGAGAAGGCAGAAAAACTAGCACATTTAGTATTTCTTTAAAATGGACAGTGTTATGACTTAAAAGCTTATTTAAAAAATAAAAAATTGAATATATTGAAAAACATCCAAAGACAGCATACCTTAGATCAGTGGTTCTTAACCGGTGGTCCGCGGACCACTGGTGGTCCCTGGAAGCACTCGAAGTGGTCCGCGAAGCCATCCGAAAAATATTAAATAAACTAGTTGGAGGTGCAGATGTAATTAGTCTATACTTCTTGATCAAAAAGTTTCCGGAATTTATTCAGAAAATTAAAAATACAAGTATATTCATCTAGATCTATATTGTCCCCTTCAAAGTAATCCCCATCGACTGCAACACACTTATGCCAGCGCTTGATCCAATCTCCGAAACATTTTTTATATTCGGTTTTCGGTATTTCCATCAGAGCTTCCTGCGGTTTTTCCATTACTTCCTCTCGGCTGCTGAAACGCGTTCCCCGTAATGGTTTTTTAACTCGATTGAACAGAAAGAAGTCACAGGGAGCCAAATCAGGTGAATTCGGTGGCTGTTGGATGGTATTTGTTGCATTTCTCGTCAAAAAATCATGTCTTTTGCGACGTCAACACGGTCTCTTTTTTGCATGAAATTGAGGTCTTTTGGCACCAACTTTGCTGCTACACGACGGAAACCCAAATCATTTACCAAAATGTCTTGGACGGATCGATAGGCAATGTTCAAGTCCTCCGCTATCTCTCTGATGGTTAATTTGCGGTTATTGACCAACATTTCTTTTACTTTATCAATGTTTTCGTCGGTTTTCGATGTCGATGGTCTGCCACTGCGTTCATCATCTTCGATTGACTCACGACCACTTGGTAAACGCCACTTGGTTGCCACTGGTAATTGACCGTTTTCTTTCGAGAATCGTTGCCGAAACACTTTTCCAACATTTCCAACGTTCGCGCACCATTAAATCCGTTTTTTACGCAAAATTTAATACAAGTTCGTTGTTGCAAATTTAAATCCATTTCTAAAATTGTAAAAAATCGCCAACACACACAGAGATAGATGTACTCTTGGCTACGTAACTTTTGCAAATGTCAAGCTATGACGCTAAGATTTAGAGGGAATATCAACAACAGATGTACCAAAGAAAACGGAACTCAAATCGGAACGATGGGAGCGCCACACGGTTTTTATTCCGGGAACTTTTTGATCAAGGTGTATGTGGAAACATGGACTTATCTGCCAAAAGCTTGCAGCGTTTTGTACGGACGGTGCTCCTGCAATGCTTGGTTCCCGCTCTGGTCTTGCAACGCTGATAAAAATAAAAAATCCAACTGCAATTACGACACACTGCGTTATTCATCGTCAAGCACTGGCTGCCAAAACGCTCCCGGAATGCTTCGCTTTGCGATGAAAACTGCTATCAAAGTAGTTAAGTTCATTAAAAATAGTGCACTGAACACTCGCCTCTTCAATTGTGCTCTGATATGAATTCTGAACACGAAACTCTGCTTTTTCACACGGAAGTGGGCTTTCCAAAGGAAACATGCTGTCAAGGTTGTACGAACTGAGAGAGGAAGTACAAGCATTCTTAACTGACAAGAACAAAGAGTTGCTGGATCAGTTCTGTGAGTCCAAATTTCAAATACGTTTTGCTTATTTGGTAGATTTTTTCGCACAACTAAATAAATTGAACCTTCAACTGCAAGGGTCAGGAAACTTTACGTTGGAAAGCACCAGCAATATATTTTCATATGAAGACAAAATCAGTGCATTTATCGCGAAAATTGAGCTATGGATCAATAAAGTCGAAAGAGACGACTTTTCTGCGTTTGATACCCTGAATCAAATTATTGACGGGCAGTGTGCTGAGATTAAAGGGGAAATACAGAATAATATTACACTTCATTTGAAAAACTTACAAAGTGAATTCAATCGCTATTTTCCTGACTGCGAGGACAACGGTATTCGGAAACTCATCCGCAATCCTTTCATTGTAAACGTTTCTGAGGTACCTGATGAAATTCAAGAAGAAGTGATTGAAATGCAATACGAAAATAACTTGAAATATGCATTCGAGACAGGAATTGATTTTGAAGATTTTTGGAGCCAAAAGGTAATTTCGTTTCCAAAGATTCGAGAAATTGCTATACGTCACCTAACTTTGTTTTCATCGACATATCTATGCGAGCAGGGGTTCTCGGCGCTTCTGATAATTAAAAACAAGCACCGAAATCGGTTGGATGCCAGTGCCGACATGCGTTTGACTTTAAGTAACACTGAACCAAGGATTCAGAAGTTAGTAAAGAGTATGCAGTCACAAAAATCTCATTAAAATAATATACATATCTCTATAATGTAAAATTGTCGTAAATAAACTAAAATACTGTTGGCTTTTAACAATTGCATGCGTGTTTTATTTATAGATAGAACAACCCTTTATTCATTCACATTTACTGTATTTTACCTCTAAACAGTTGGTGGTCCATGGCAAGCCAGAAATTTTGTCAAATGGTCCCTCATCATTAAAAGGTTAAGAACCACTGCCTTAGATAAACTCTTCTTCGACGACCTTGGAGAGGTATCTGAGAAAAGGATTGGAGTCCTCATTCTTTACCTAAACTCGACAGGCTGGGTCTAGCATATCCATCTTCTTCAACCGAATACTCCACAATACAACCAGAGCCTGTTTCATAAAACTACAATACTAATAATTATTTTTGAATTCACTTGTAACTTATAAATTATGTGCAAACTTTTGTTTCATAAAGAATGCCAATTCAGTAATAACTACAAACGTGCCAGGCTTGTAACTGTAAGCGAACTTACAACTGCGATGAACTTTTCTGTTTTATAAAAGTATTTCCGCAAATAATTATTAGTGTCGGAGATGTTACTACAAGTGAATTCCTTACAAGAGTAGAGAGACTTATAAAACCAAGTACTGGGAAAATTTGGCTTATTCGTGGTTAGACAACGTGTGTTTAAGAAGTTTAAAATAAAGTTATTTCAAGCAGTGATGATAGTGACTACGAAGGCAATTGGACACGAGAATCGGGAATTTTTAAAGCCCGTATCAATTTTGATATCATTACAAATCATAAATTTAATGAAACATTTAGAATTAACTTCACTGATTTCGAGGAATTGCTAAGAAACATTAGACCTTCGACACGAAACGAAACGAATCGTAACCATGCTCTGTTAGTCCAACAGCAACTTCTACTAGCCTTGCATTTGCTAGGTAATGGTCCTTAATATCATGGTGTAGCTGATATACATGGAGTTTCAAAGTCAACGGTTTGCCGTGTAATTAAAAGGTGTGTTAATGCTATCAACCAAAGTGTATTCCCTAATCAGGTAAAGTGGCCAACAATTACTTCGGAAGTAATTGAAAACTTTTATTCTATTGCTGGCATGCCTGATCATACCATTTTTTTTTTCGCCGAAAAAAAAGAAGAAAACTCCACTAAATTCGGCAATTTCGAGGGATATCGGAATTAAAAAAAAGGATACCAAATATAAATATAAATTTCTGCCGCAAAGTCATATTTTATTCGTCAAAAATACTTAAACGCTTATACCAACCAATCAACCAACATCGTTACAACTTCGTCGTCTTCAACGTCAATCACACTCGCATTGGCATCACTTTTGGTGGAATATTTCTCCCTTTTAGCAATTTGGAGAGGTAAATCTGGCTTCGTTTTCAAAAAGTGGTAGAACTTTACGTATGAATATGTCAAATTGCATTTACCGTGAGAATCGCTTGCAATGTGTCGACTCTCGCGAACTTTTGCGTTGAAGATGCAATTTCCTTTCGGCTTCGACATTCTTTTTCTTTAGATTAACGAAACATAAATTCAACAAAAAGTGACGCGCACATGAATAATAGTAGTAATGTTATGGTTTAAGGCTGAACTATAATAATAGAAAAATGGTTTCGTACGACCACTTCCGGAACAGTGCTATTACAAAGGATTTGTATTATGCGACCATAATAGCTTTTTGCTTCGTTTCGTTAAGTTTCGTTCACTTCATCCATTCGCTCTTTCATACGAAAATTGCTGTGAATGGCTATGAACCACACAGTTGCTTCCGAACAAATACGCCCATTATGGGCTACTTTTGCAATTAACATTACTGAAGGAAACTTAACATTATGACATTAGCTTCCGATTGCTTCCGACTATTATAATTCAGCCTTTACTCGTTCGCTGTGAACGTGTATGATATTCGCCTGCTGTCATCGTTCAGTCTAACAGTCTAATGTTCGCCACATGTCAAATTCAAAATATTATATACGTTAGGAATTTTGTATAGAAAAAAGGATTTAGAAAATTTTCACGGGATAGGTTTTTGGGAGCTGAAAAAAAGGAGTATCCCGCGAAAAAAGGATAGATGGCAGCATTAGATATGCCAAATGTTGCTGGATACATGGATAGAACGCTGAAAAGAATAGACGCTCCAAATGAGTATGAAGACCGCTTCGTTGATCGACATGAAAACCACTCAATTAATTGTATGTTTGTATGTGGCCCGGACTTGTGCTTTTACTACGAGTACGTCAGTTCCAGATGGCCAGGAAAAGTTAATGATGCAGGGGGATTGCGGAATAGTGTACTATGATCTAAGATGGATTCTGGTTCGAGGCTGCCTCCACGATCGATTTTACTAGGGGATTCCGAATATGGTTGTTCAAATTGGCTAATAAATCGAGTAAATAGCAATTTAAATGATTACATAGTTCAAAGGTTCAACCATTCACATAAATCAACAAGGCGGTTAATCGAAAATTGGTGTATTGAAAGAAAAATTCTCATTTCTATAAAACTTAAGAGTTAATCCCATATACGCCTGCAATGTAATAATAGCTTGTGTAACGATTTGTAATCTAACCTCACATACACTAAATGAAAATGAAGATGAAAAGGACGATGAAGTAGACCAATTGAGAGAAGACACTATACTTAAGACACAAGGTGGGTTAACACGTAGACAAGAAATAATAAACTCGTTTCATTAGTACTATTTTATTTGCAAAATAGTGCTCTCCTTGTCCATCAAATTATTATTAAGTAATTTGTTTTTTAATTTGTTCTCCAACACTAGCTTTTCCTTCTTCAGTTCTGCAGTTTTGTCGTCAAGGATATATTTTCTTTTGGGCTTTAATGACAGAGCAATTAAAAGAACGCATTTAATTTTGTACACAATTCTTCTTACCAGACGAAGTAAATGGAATTTGTCTACCCTTTCTACTGCAACTAGCTTGGTGAGAAGCAAAGCTTATGTTTTCCATATCACCTGAAGGAAGTGCATGCTGCTCTTCAGGTTCAGTTCCTTGGAAAATACTAGAAGACTCATTAGTCAGATTGTCATGAAGTTCGGGGACGGGCAGGCCAATAATATCGGGAGCATCTTTCTCCAATATGTCCAAAACTTTGTTAGCGACTTCGTTCAATCTTGCGTCGAATCTATCGTAAGAACTCGTCTTTTTAATGTTATCGACCTTGACCTTTTTAAAAAGTAAACTAATTTTATGGTAATATTAGTCCACAGTGATTTAATTACCATAGTACACCGCTTCACGTTAGTCCAAGATACATTCCGCACGTAAGTCCACGACTTTACCATGTGGCGACATCTGGCACAACAGGCGCATAAGCACAGGACACTACCCTCAGTCACGTACACCAAAAATAAGACTCATCCTTTGTTCATCTTTCAAGTAACAAGTCCTCTCGCACGCATACTTGCCGCCATAACTTACTTGCCGTCGTAGATTATATTTAACTAGTAATTGCACATTTAAACATTTTATATTAAAACATTTTATATTATACATTTAAGTGGTCGTATTTCATTGTTCCTACAGGAGCACGGATACCATAGCCCACATTGGTGACTATAGCCACATTGGTGACCCCAAAGTGTAGTTTACATTTTGATATGACCGGGTCAGGAAATAATAGCGTCGGTAGCGCGCAGTGGCGCGCAGCAACCCGCGCGTGTCACCATTAAATTACCACCCTTTTGGTACGAAAACCCCGAAATCTGGTTTTCACAGGTAGAGGCGCAGTTCCAGATTACCGGCACGAACAACGACCTGGCAAAATTCACCACGATCGTGTGCGCAATCGAGTCAAGCATCCTGGCGCAAGTGGCTGACGCAATAGTGTCTCCACCGGAGAAAGGCAAGTACGAACATTTAAAAAAATTAATTTTAGAGAGGTTCGGGGACAGCGAGCAGCGTAAGATCAAGAAGTTGTTATCAGAGATAGAGCTGGGAGACAAGTGACCAACCCAGCTACTGAACGAACTTCAAAGCCTGGCCGGAACGAAGTTGAACGAGGAGTTCCTGAAAACATTGTGGCTACAACGCCTGCCGGTGCAAGTACGTGCGATCTTGCAAGCCAGCAACGAGCGCTTAAATTCTTTGGCTACGCTCGCGGATAAGATTATGGAGGTGGGAGATTTTGTCACCATCGCAACGTCTTCACGCATGCCTCCTGACGACATGTACCGAACGAATGCTGATTTACGAAGCCAAGTGGCGAGTTTGATAGCCAAGGTCGACCAGCTACTGCTATCACGACGAGAACAGCAACCCTCACAGTTCAGGCACCGAAATCGAAGTCGCTCCAACTCTAAGTACAACCAACGGCAGTCGCCGAATGCTGCCGACATCTGCTGGTAACATCGTACGTTCGGCGAGAGTGCACGCAGGTGCAGGGACCCATGTTCCCGCCCAAAACGACAATGTCCCAAAAAACTAAATACGAAGTTGGCCGAGTCAGTCCCTGTGAGACTCGATCAACGCATATACCGCTTGGAAATCTAAGACAGGGAAACGATTACCATAGCCCACATTGGTGACTATATCCCACAACCAGATATTATGGTTAGGCAACATTGCTTTGGTAGGTTATTCGAGTTTGAAATATTGGACCGCGAAAATTGGTCTAATGGTGATCCAACACTGGATCCTTGAAGTCTGGTCTAGTTCACCGACGGTTCGAAGATGGATTCTGGAGTTGGAGCTGGGGTTTTTGAACCCAACACAAAGATTTCAGTACCTATGGGTACGACTCCCACTGTGTGTCAGGCTGAAATCCATGCGATTGAGATCTGTGCCAGACACAATCTCCGCAAGGGGATCAAAGGTGCTAGAATACATATCTTCTCAGATAGCCAAGCAGCACTTATGGCACTATCGTCCAACCAAATGGACTCTTGAACCATGAAATGCTGCTACGATGCATTACAAGACCTTGCCAAACACAACAGGGTAAAATTTTTTTGGGTCCCTGGACACCAAGGGATTGAGGGTAACGAATCTGCAAATGAGCTTGCTAGGGCTGGCTCAGAATCTGTGTTCATAGGTCCTTAACCTTATTGTGGCATCAATTGGGCGACAGCTAAAACGCTGATTAACGAATGGAAAAACAAACTTCTTCTGGACCACTGGTCTAGTTGGCCAGGTCTCAGACAATCCCAACGATTAATCAAGCCAAAATCATCATCAAAATGACGCATCAACGCTAATTGGGTTTTTTTCTGAACCGCCCACCTCAACCATCCAATCAACCAACACCCAAATTCTATTGTTTTAGGGATGATTTAGGAGATTTGGCATTCGAAAGGCAACTTCCGTTCCAACTTTTCCATTTGTTTGCTGTATGTCTATTAATATTTTTGGGAGTGATTTTTGGGACCTGTAGTGCAACATTTTGTTGGATATAAGTACTTTAAGGGTGTTTCTTTATAGATGTCGGTCCAGTCGCGGTTGAATCATTCCTTGCTCTATGTTAGATGATTTCGTGGGGTTTTCCGCAGTCGCATGCGCTGAACTGGATCGCACGCCGCTCTAACAGAGAGTCAGCACAAAGTCTATAGTTGGGCCTAATTCGATTAAGTCAGGTCCAAAGGTGTCTAGGCAGATTTAAGCCCCGTCGATGAAAATATTCCATGGGAATCTGTGCCATGCCTGTTTTCAATCCCGAAGTTTTCCTTACATAATTTGTTTCCTGCCTTGAATGTGCCCTCCATCACTTAAGTTGGTTGCGATGAATTAGATCATGATTTTCATGAATATCAAGTCAAAGTGGCCTAGGATTTGTTTGTATTCCTTCAGCAGAGTTTCTGAGGGTCTTGGTGCTGGAAGGGTGATGTTGCATAGGACTGGGAGCCATTGATTCGGTATTGATCGGTGATTACCTGATACCGTTGGGTCCTAAATTTTTGATAAACGTGTATAAAATATCCAGTCCTTGGGTGAGGACCAAGTTATCTTCGAGAGAGTAGAGGATGTCCAGTATCTTGGGAGTATTGTCTGAACCGAGCCAACAGGATCGCCAAAGCAAAGTCCGCTTTCGGAATGTTGTTCGAAATATGGCGAAGCAATTTCAATAAGTTTAAAGGCCAGGCTAAGACTTTTCCGCTCCAATGTTAGATCCATGCTGTTATAGGGATGCAGCATGTGGAGAGATACCATTACTATCACCAGAAAGCTGCAAAGCATTTTCTGGTCCAACCGTATCTCTAACGAACACCTCTACCAAAGAACGGATCAGGAACCAATAGGCACAACCATCCAATGACAGAAGTGGCAGTAGATTGGTCACACGTTTCGAAAAGGTGACAGTTCTATAGCTAACCATGTATGCAATCCAAAGAGAACATGGCGCAGAAAAGTCGAGAAAGAGGTGCGGCAGTTAGGGAAAAGTTGAGGAGAGCTGAGGCACATTGCCAGAAACAGTACACGATTGTGTGAAGGTATAGTAGAGGCCTTAGGACCCGCAAGAGGAGTCAAGAAGTGTGCTTAGCACCTCTGCATGAACTCTAGTTACTTCTGTTTCTTCATAAAGCTAAACTGAACGAGGTCATGTATTTTTTCGTTTTTCTTCAATTTCATCTACACGAGGATACTTTCCTTACATCTTCTTGAGATGATTTCTACAAAGTCAGTTGCATTAGAAAAACCTTTTCTAACGGCGCTGTCACTTTATTCAAATGCCATCACTTTTATCTCTGTCCCTTCTCCACATCAATAGTAACATTCTGCAGTTGACTTTTACAAATGTCCTCGTTCAACTCGTCGTCGTCATTGTTATTCACGACCTACTGCAACAATCCGAAATCGAATCCCATAACAACAACAGCACAAAGCGCTGCCCATTCCACATACCTACTTGTACTAAAATGTTGAGTTCATTAAATGAATATGTACCAAATAAGTATGACATGGTCATAATCCTCCAAAAGGCATCTGCCAACTTTATTATGTGCTGCCGACTGTGGTAGTGGGCCTTTGAGGAAGCAAATCACCTACGCGTAGAGATACCATACCTTATAACAGTTCGCAAGTAAATTACCAATAACTGCAACCATCCTTATTTCGCAATAACTTGTCCGACAGAACAATGCCGACAGCCGCACAGCAATCTGCTGGGTCTGCGCCGCCACCAGAGTAAACTAACTCCAATCGACCGTCTCATTGTTTCACCGTTCACATGGTCAATGTGATTTGCATTGTACTCATGTATTCCATTTTATTTGCTCTCCGCAGATCGGTCAGCGGAAGAGTATCCGATAGCTTCACTTGTGGCTTCGCCAGTAATGATCTTCCATGCTTCATTGCACTCGCATTCAACCGACCAATCGACCGCATATTGGTTTTCATCTCTTTGTCGTCGCGTCAGTGCAAACAGTGGTGAGTCGCTGGATAATTGATTAAGTGGTTGAATCTAAGGGATGAAGTACCCACCCCTAAGCAGCGCCCTCCTCATGGTCTAATTGACATTCATGCAGTGAATTTGAAAATGTGTAGATGAGTGGATTGTAATTAATGCCATTGTTAAAAAAATGTCGGATAAGGGGTTGTTTGTTTGAAATAGATACAGATACGTTTGAGAGGAAGGGGGAAAAGTTAATGATGCGTTCCGGTTTAGAGGTTCGCAGTAAAAAAGACCATATGAGCGGTTCACATGAAACTGTATCAGTCGCACAAGTGTCATCTGAAAGAGCGTCCTTGACACAGTTGAATGGTGTAGTACACACACTCGGAACAAGTTCTTCACCCCTTTCGTGTTCAGACCACAGAGTTTAATGAGCCGTCGGAACTATTAAAAAACATCACATAACCTGCAAAGTGCATATATAGTTGGATGAATATTTTTATGAGGGTGCCAGATTGCGGTAATTCAATTTCAATGAAAAGTGTGATGTGACAAATTTTCATGTTTGTCCATCCACCCCTGCACTGCATGCTTGTTCTTCAATCGAAATAGTGTGGTGGTGTTCTAGGTCAGGCAAACATTACTTCCTGCCGCATAAAGGGAGTCCTAATTATTTGGGTTGAATGAACAGATGCAATCGTTTTTGCGTGGTTTTCTTCGGGAGTTTTTATACACTTGTCCAGATGTACATAAGGATACACAAAGCGGGGGAAGAGAAATCTGTGAATTTGAAAGTCTGTGGTTTGTTTAGTGCATCCGGTTTACATTTGGGATTGATGTTGCATTTTAGGCTTTAATGTTTATCAGATTTACTTGATCTATTAGATCAACCGAAGAAACACGGATACTATCGACTGTTATTGTAGTCAAATTTGCAGCAGATACGTAAAGCTATAAGAAAATTAGAAAGATGTGGAACTGGCGGAATGCTCTACTAGAAATCTTAGTTAAAATGCTGGTCCATTGTACAATCCAACAATTTTTTTTATTTGCTGCATGCTCTGATGAGGAGTTTATGGGGTCATCTTCCAACTTGCTACTTAATACGATATGCTTAAACAAATACGCTTAGGTGGGTTGGTAATGTGGCGGTCCAAAAAGAACCCAATTAGCGCTTAAAGTGCGCCGTTTTGTTACCACGGACTCGTGTCTACCTGTTGTAGTGGCTAGTTAAAGATGATGTTAAGTTTAAACCCAGCCCGTGGAGTTCTCCAATCCTCTTGTCCGCTATCTCTCTCAGATCCTCGAAGAAGGGTTTGCCAAGAGTTTGCTGTCTGATCCACGCCAGGGCCGGACATCTGCAAAGAAAATGACGTAGAGATTCTTTCTCATTAATATCCTTGCAGCTCCTACAAAAGGTGTTGTGGGGGATACCAAGCTTGGCCGCATGGTCTCCAACTGGCCAGTGGCCTGTGATAATAGCTACGATTTTGGCAATAACTGGTCTTGGTTTGCCTAGTAACCCTTTTGACCTGGGCCACGTCTTCCTAGATATGACACAGCTTGTGAGGTTGTTCCACCCGCGATTGGATAGCTGGAGGAAGTGAAGGTGACTTAACGGCACCAAGCGGAATGCCGACTCTTTCTGCTAGAGAGCCGTTAAGGGCCGACCCTCGCCTGGCCAGCTCATCAGCACGCTCATTTCCCTCATGATTGCTGTGCCCTGGGACCCAGATGAGAGTGATTCTCGAGTGAGTGCTTTGTTGATTCTATTCAAACCGGCATTGCTCTACCAGTTTTGAAGAGGTGCAGACTGCCACAATGGCCTTGATGGCAGCCTGGCTATCCGAAAAAATAGCGATGTTGTGGTTAGATGTTGGAAGATTGTTTAGCAGGCGGCAGGCTTCTCGAATCGCCAGTAGCTCCGCTTGGAAAACGCTAGCAGAGTCTGGGAGACGGAAGGACCTTGATATATTCAGCTGGTCAGAGAAGATGCCTGCGCCGACTCCGCAGTCCATCTTCGAACCGTCCGTGTATATCCCTATATCATAGTTGCAGGTAACGCTTCCCTTCTTCCATTCTTCTCTGGAAGGGAATTTTGCTAAGAACGATTTTCTGAAGTTGAGTTTGGGTATCGTGTAGTCGGTAGAGGGCGCAACCAGTTCACTTGGAATCGTCTCCAGGACCTTGCCGTGACCATATGGCCTTGTGGTCCAGCATCCATATTCCCTGAGCCGGACTGCGCTGCATATAGCTGTGTCTATGATGTGTAGTTCGAGAGGGATCAGATGCAGGATCACACTGAGAACATCTGTTGGACAAGACCTCATTGCTCCTGTGATACCCACGCACGCCGATCTCTGTACTTTTTTTTATTCTGTCGATATTGTACTTTTTGCTCAAAGCTGGCCACCAAACGATGGCGCCGTAAGTAAGAATTGGACGCACAACGGCTGTGTACATCCAAAGGGTCATCTTTGGCTGGAGTCCCCATTTCTTACCGAATGTTTTATTACAGGCATAGAAGGCTACGCTTGCCTTCTTAATTCGCTGTTCTATATTGAGTTTCCAACTAAGTTTCGGGTCTAGAACCGTGCCTAGGTATTTTGCACTGGAGCAAAGCGAGAGAGGCTGACCATCTAGTTTTGGGGGTGGGGTGGAGTGGGGTGAATGCAGGTACCTTGGTTTTAGTGGTAAACAGCATCATTTCAGTCTTCTCCGGATTTACTCCGAGGCCACAGCTCGTAGCCCATGAGTGTACCTTATCCAGAGCCCTCTCCATGAGTTGACTTATCGTGGAGAGGAACTTTCCTGATACTAGTATAACCATATCATCCGCGTACGCAACCACCTTAAAACCCTCCCTATCAAGTCACACCAAGATTTTATTGATCGCCATTAACCAGAGCAGGGGGGAGATGACTCCGCCTTGTGGAGTTCCTCTGTTTACCGTCTTAGTTGTACTACTATTGCCTAGTGTTGCTTGGATTATACGAGTACTGAGTATAGAAACTATCCATTGGCTAATAAAGCCTTCTACACTTAACTCGGTGAGAGATTCCTGAATAGATTCAGTGAAAATGTTGTTGAAGGCCCTTCTATATCACGAAATGTGGCGAGAGTATATTCTTTGTAGTGAAGAGTTTTATCCACTGTACGCACGACCTCATGAAGAGCAGTTTCTGTGGACCGCCCTTTGAGATACGCATGCTGGGATTTCGACAGTGGAGAACTCAGGTTATCGCGGATATGGAAGTCTAGGATACGTTCTAAAGTTTTCAAAACAAAGGAGGATAGGCTTATGGGTCTAAAATCCTTCGCGGATTCATGTCCTCGCCGGCCCGCCTTGGGGATGAAAACCACTTTGACACGTCTCCAGGTTTGGGGAACATGGCTTAGGTTTAAGCAACTCCTATAAATCGGTAATAGCCAGGGAATTGCTATGTCTTGCAATTTCTGCATCATAATATGCATAAATACGCTTAAGTTGTTAGCAGTGCCTCCCATCGCTAAGGCTGTCGCGAAGTTTTGATGACTTCGGAATATATTTATTCAGTCGCAGACTCAAAACTCAATGGTTGTCCTGGCAGAGGACGAAGGCATACCCAAGTTGCATATGGTATACTGAGACATTATGTCGTTTATTTGACCATCCATACTACTTTTGACAAAATTCTCAATGACGTGTTTGCAGATAGAATCTGATCAGTTCTGATCTCAGTTCAGCAGTTGTGCTGACATACACATTTAAGATATCCCTACTAAAAAACTCACAGGGAATTAAATTGCCAGATCAGGACGGCGAATTTGATCTCCGACCGTCTTGAAATTAAACGCTGTGAAAACTTCTTCGCCAGTGAAGTTGTTGTTTCTGCGGTCGTATAGCATCTGGCACCTGTTGGAATCCCATTTGATAGAGGTTCATATCTTCCAAATGCTGCAAAAAAAAAGAAAAACTCCTGCAGCATGTTTCGATACCTGGCACTATGGACTGTAACCGCATTGCCGGCCTCATTTTCGAAGAAAATGGCCCTATAGCCCTGCCGAACCAAAAACCGCACCAAAAAATAATTTTTTAGGCATCCATCTGTCTCTCATAAATCTAACGAGGATTTTCCAAGCTCCAATCAAGGATCTGCTACAACCAGAGACGGCCCAAGATTTCTCCTTTCTAGCAAAAAGCATTTGAGGTCCTAACATTCTTGATACCGAGAACGACCCTCTGGAAAGGGGTACATATTTGTCATTTCCAAGCTTGCTTCAGTAGGCTCTAAGACGAGTCTGCCCATAAAGTGGACTTGGGAAATCCAAGCCTGCCCATAACGTGGGTCTGTGGATTGAGCGGACTTTTAGCCATAGGTATCAATGCCATTTTAAGATAGATTAATCTAACCCGAGATTGTTAGCGTATAAGAATTGCTAGCAAACGCAACTTGAACTTTTAAAGAAGATCCTTGTAAACAAATCTAACTCTCAATATAAAGTCAAATTCTTTTCAAAGTTTATGTGTTTTTTTGGTTAACCCTCTGATCCGAAGAGCCGACCCCAGCGTTTGAAAAAAACATCGTCACGGTCAGCGTACATTAATGTTATTTGCTGGAACATTAAGTACAACCATTGTATACATATACGTCTAATCTTAGATGTACATACAATGGTACATCGCCATTCAATCAGCATTGCCAGAAGTTAATATTGGAAAATATCCGGTTCAGCATGAAATAAATTATTTCGTAAGCACCGCCTTTGGCAGATAGTGCGCGAAGATGCCTCCCTTAAGGACCCCCAACGGGACGTTCACCTCCTTTGCTAGGGAAGCATCAAGGGCAGATCCTTGCCGCGCGAGTTCATCAGCTCGCTAATTCCGCTCAATGTTGCTATGACCCGGAACCCAAAGAAGACAGATCCTTAGCCGGTGACCTAGCGAGGCGAGTTCTTTTTTGCACTATTCTACTAGCCTTGAGGATGTAGTGGCAGATACTATAGCCTTGATAGCCGCCTGGCTATCAATGATGATGGCAATGGTATTAAGGGGTGTAGAGGTTTGCTTAAGTATGCGGCATGCCTCACGTACAGCAAAAACTTCCGCCTGGAAGACACTGCACGAATCAGGAAGCCGGTACGACCTAGAAATATTGAGGAAATCAGAGAATATCCCCGCCCCTACCCCGGAGTCCATTTTTGAACCGTCGGTCAAAATTGTTGATTCGAACTCATTTATCAGTACGATAAGTTTCCCATTCCGCCCTGGTTGGGAATCTGACCGTGACGTCATTTCTAAAGTTCACTGTGGGAGTTATATAGTCGGTCAGATTAGCTACCAGATCCTGCGGTAGCAAATTCAGGATCCTGCTGTGACCATACGGATTGGTGCACCAGCATCCTGTTTCCCTTAGCCTGACCGCACTACATGCTGATAGCTGCAAAATGTGAATATCGAGTGGTAAAAGGTGCAGAATAACGTTCAAGACATCGGTTGGACATGTCCTCATGGCACCCGTTGCCCCTATAGCCGCAGTTCTTTGTACCCTGTTGATAAGTTTGATGTTATAAGCTTTCCTTAGCGCAGGCCACCAGACTAGCGATCCATAGGAAAGAATGGGACGCACCACGGCAGTGTACATCCATAAGAACATCTTCGGGCGAAGTCCCCACTTCTTGCCAAATGTCTTGCTGTAGGCATAGAAAGCCACACAGGCCATCTTTACCCATTACTCAATATTAAGCTTCCAGCTTAGTTTTGGATCAAGTACCACACCTAGGTACTTGGCACTGGAGGATAGGGAGAGTAGATGATTGTTAGCCGTGGAAGCGTAAAAGTCGGTATTTTGGTTTTAGTGGTAAAGATCATCAGTTCAGTTTTGCTTGGGTTGACGCTGAGTCCACATCCAGTGACCTATGAGCTAATCTTGCTTAAGGCACCTTCCATAATCTTACTGATTACGGATGGAAACATCCCCGATACCAGTATTACAACGTCATCCGCATACGCGACAACCTTGTGTCCATCCCTATCAAGTCTACACCAAATTTTATTGATGACTATAAGCCAAAGAAGAGGAGACAAGACCCCACCGTGAGGAGTTCCTCTAACAACAGATATGGTGGAGCTGCTGTTGCCGAGGTTCGATTGAATGATTCTAGTTTTTAGCATTGTAAATATCCATTTGCTAATAAACTCTTCCACACCCAGTTGGATCAGAGCTTTCTGAATTGATTCTGTACTGACGTTATTGAAGGCACCTTCAATGTCTAAGAAGGTAGCAAGGGTATATTGTTTGAAGTGGATTGTCTTTTCTATCGTTCGCACAACTTTTTGGAGCGCCGTCTCTGTCGATCGCCCTTTAGTGTACGCATGTTGAGATCTGGATAGAAGGGATTTATCTAGGGTATTTCGAATATGTGTATCTAAGATGCGTTCCAACGTCTTTAAAAGAAAAGAGGATAAGCTAATGGGTCTGAAATCATTTGCGGATCCATGACCCCGCTTCCCAGCTTTCGGGATAAACACAACACGAACACGTCTCCAGCTCAGGGGAACGTGGTTTGGGAGAATACAGCTTCTGTAGATCGGAACTAGCCACGGGACCACCTGGTCAACTGTTTTTTGCAGCATAATAGGGAGAATGCCGTCATGCCCGGCCGATTTTTAGGAAAAGAAACTGTTAATAGCCCAGGAGGTGATAACTGCTGTAATTGCTGTCTTAATTTCATTCAGGAAGAAGATTGCGCGACCTGAGCTACTGGTGGGAGGGCAATCTCAAAGTGTGTTTGCATTAAAAGTTCCAGTGACTCTCTAGAGGAGTCCGTCTAAGTCCCATCCGGCCGTTTAATAAAGGACGGGCTAGAATGCTCCTTGGACAGAATTTTACTCAGCCTGGCAGAGTCTTTTATGTACTGAATGGACTGACAGTAGTCTTTCCAAGCAAGAGACTTGGTACTTTTAATGGATTTTTTGTATTCCTTCAGACAATCCTTATATGGTTGCCAGAACTTGTGTTTAAAGCAGACATTTTTGGCTAATACATAAATCAAAATAATAAAATGCATATACGAGAATGTAAGTTAAATTAAAAACAGCACTAACCAACAGACGATAGACATATTGTAACTCTTTTTGTTGTTTATTCAATAAAATGATTATTATTATTCCGTCTGACAATTAGCACGGAAACTGGTTTATCTCCCTTGTTTATCAGAACTTTAAAGCTGCAAATTGCCTATGTGCTAAAAGTGTAGAAAATGCCAAACGAAAGATTGCCTAAGATAGCAGCTCTTAAAACAATTTGTAACAGAACCAGCTGGTTGTGGAATAGAAGTTAATTTGGATTTGGCGGATATTTGCAATTGGAAAACCGAGCCTTACAGACTAATTATAAGTCTGGATGAGCACTACAGCGCCAGAATCGCAATCTCTGCATAGAACCATTTACAGTTGGCTTAATCTAACCCTGAGATGTACCTTGTGCAACATGAGAGCGCGGGAGGCATACTCTCCAATTTTCCACGAAACAGGAAACACATCTTTGGCAGCGACTTCTTTTCGGAAAATTATACCATAGATCTCCTCAATGAGTTGAATGTTAAAAAACTATGCAAGTATTGCAAATTTCTCTAGCTTATAGGAATGAATATTTCAATTTTTATTATTTTTTTTGAATTTGTTAAAATTATTCGTGTAGCTACAGAATATAAAGCATATCAATGCTTTCAAGATTTCTTTTTTGTAATACATATGTTAAACAAATGAATTACTTAGTAAAATTAATTCTAATTAAAAAAATAAGAACTAACGCAAGTGTGTCATCTGGTAGAATATGCCTAACCTAATCCAAAAAACAAATTCCGATCCTTTGCATGAAAATCACTGAGAACTCTACTGAAACAGCCACTCCCACCTTAACGTTGTTGATTAACAAATCATAAGCTGCCAAAGAAACAGCCCTATGCACATGTGTAGGTATACAGGAACCCTTCGAAAACACTTCCTAAGAGGGTATCAAAAAGGCTATGATCAGGAAAAATATCGGTCCTCTGGTCATAAACTGGATCCTAATCATGCTACGTAGTAGGAAAATAAGAATTAAGTGCGGGGGCTCGCATAAAACTATAACAGCTACCAGAGGATGCAAGGAGAAGTCCTCTCCTCATATATCATATTCTTAAACAAATTACACGGGAGAACATTCCAATTGACATATCCGTGGAAGCAAAATATCTAGGGGTTATTTTGGACAAAACGCTCACCTGGAACTCACACCTGAACAAGGTTACCGAGAAAGCAACAAAAGCAATGCTTATGTGCCAGCGCCTACACGGTAAAACTTGGGGGCTAGAACTTAAGATAATATACTGGACGTACAGTGTCAATATCAAATCCATGGTCATTTATGCATCGTTGGCTTGGTGGCCAAAAGCCTTACAGGTCAAGACTCAGGAACAGTTGAATAAAATCTACCGTGTAGCCTGTCTGGGTATCATAGGGGCAATGAAAATTTACCCCACGGCAACAATGGGAGCAATGCTAAGCCTCACATCTCTAAACTTTGCAGTAGAAAAAGCAGCTATGCTGAGTTCTTTTAGGCTGCCCAAGATTTCGGACCGTAAAATCGGCAACTGTACAGGCCATCTGAAGATTCTAGAGTACCTTCAAAATGACATATTCTTAAAATCCCAGATACCATGCTCAGGAAATACCGGTTCTCCAGAAAATTCAAGGTCATAGGTGACCGCCACACATGGAGGAATGAAGGTCTTGTAGCCTTACCAAACTCTCAAACTTGTTACACAGATGGTTCCAAATTAGAAAATGGTAGCACTCGAGCAAAGGTTTATGGACCCAGGTTCCAGCCTGCAGCAGCGCTTGGGGAATCACCAACAGTATTTCAGACGGAAGTCCATGCAATCGAACTCTGTTCACGGTAATGCCTGCGAAAAGAGGTCGAGGGCACACATATTTACATCTTTCCGGACAGGCAAGTAGCACTTATGGCTCTAAAATTCTACTCGGATCACTACGCATGAGGTTCCAAATTCAAATCACAGAAAACACCAAAAAGTTTTTTCACGGTTCCACCTCTCGCGAGCGTCTGACAAACATCCGAGAGTATTGTTCTCACGAAAAAGCTTCTCAAATCGCCGTTCAGATTCGGCATTAAACTGTAGGTCCCTTCCATTCGTGTAAAAAATATAACGCACATAACATTGCGAAAAGCTAGGCCCTGGCACTTTAAAGAGCTGTTGCGCCAAATATTTATTTATTTTAGGATCCAAACTTGTATACTACTGTCTCAACCTACTCAAAGATCGCGCATCAAAAAAATCCATCACTGTGGCCTGGATGCCAGGACATGAATGTTGCGAGGGCAATAAATGGGCGGATTGCTTAGCAAGAAGAGGCGCTAGCCGCCCCCTAGTCGGTTCTGAACGCTATTTTGGAGTAACAGGGAGTATTGGGCTAAATTCAAGGGTCTAAGACAAGCAAAAGCGTTCATTAACCTGAACTGTTGTAGGGCCTAGAAGCTACTTGAGCTCAGCAAAGCAGACTTTAGGACCTTAACAGGCTATCTGACTGGTCCACTCAGGTACCAACTGTACAAAATAGGCGTAACAGATACAGACGTATGTCGGCTATGTGGAGAGCAAAAAGAGACGGCAGAACATATTCTTTGTAAATACCTCGTGACCTTAGGCGAACTTTACTGAGTCCCTCAGACATTGGGAACATTGAGCATGGAAGCATGTTGTGATTTATCAAGAGCCTTAACCCAGTTCTTGGATAAACACCGGGCTGGCACATTAGATCGTTATAGGCCGCAGTGCGTACAAGGGTTTAGTATAGTATAGTAAGGTTGCGGTACACCATACATACTCGTACACACGGTCTTCTTTGGGGATGCAAAATTTACAAAATTTATCACCGACAAATTAATTCCATCTACGAGTTTAGACTCACACACGCTTTGAAATGATAAGCAATACCTGATGAATTATAAACACACTGTTTCCATCGAACAATTTAAATATTTATTTGCATTGAAAAGTTTTTTAAATTAGAAACGTCCTTGTCTTGGATTGGGGTTGTAAGGTCCAGTGCTGCCAAGATTCTTGGGGTTGAAAGGCGGTGTTCCTGGTATATTAGGCCTGCCACCGACATTAGGTCGACCTCTGCCAGTATCGCGGAACGCTTGAACAGCATTTGTTGCGATGGCAATCAAGCCGAAAATTAAGATGAGAAAAACTTTTGTATTCATTTTTGAGAGCGCTCTGATCTATTGAACCGTATTCTACGACAGCGATTGTATTGTGATGAACATTGAGCTGCGAGATACGCTTTTATAGGTATTCCACTGTAGACGAACTGTTGATAAGAGATTTGTGGGGATTTTTCTTAGGTTTATTCTCTGCTGAATGATAAACTACCTCAAGTCTATTTTGGAACGGAAAAACGAAAATAACTTGGGCTGATTTTGTGTGCATATTTTTATATGTACGGGTACGTCTTTGATACTTCGATACTTGAATTGATTTTCCAAATATGGGCTTTTTTGCAATCCGAAGAGATACAAGTGTTAACATTATGGAATGGGGAACAAAGAAATTAATTTTTACCTTCGTCCAATTAAGATGTTTTAGCGGAGTGGTACCTACTACCTCGGTAAGGAATTTCGTGCAGCGGGTTGTATTCCGAGCAGAAAAACCGGAATCATTTGCTAGCATTCTAGGGATGTTTCGGTGGGCGTTTGGAATGAGGGGCAGAAGGCAGTGGATTTTTTTTTATAATTTGCGCGCGCCGAAGGTATTATTAAAACTCTTATACTGGTTCTCAGGGCACAGGCGGATGGGATAAGGGGGCAAAGAGACAGAGTAGATGCCGGTTTGCGTTCGCTTTAAATGTTTGAGGGTTGTAAT
Source organism: Brachypalpus laphriformis (assembly GCA_945910035.1). Classification (NCBI taxonomy): domain Eukaryota; kingdom Metazoa; phylum Arthropoda; class Insecta; order Diptera; family Syrphidae; genus Brachypalpus; species Brachypalpus laphriformis. The sequence goes on from OX246754.1 coordinate 290,956,320, forward strand.
GATTAGGAAATACAGAGGCTGGTAGATCGTTCCATAAACGTGTTGTTCGGCTTATAAACGAATACCTATATTTGACATTAAGTTCGAAATTGGGCTTGAGGGTGAACTGTTGTGCATTCGAAGCATGACGCGTATTGCGGTTGAAGTTTCGAAGGGGAGAAGTGCAGCTGGTTTTTTCGCTGGAGCATTTTTTTTTTATAAAAAAAGCGATAAGAGAAGGAAAGACACAAGACATTTCTACGATGTTCAAGTGAGGCTATGGAATTCACAATATCTCTATCACCTATAAGTTTTAACGTGCGATTCGGTACCCTATCTAGAATGTGCAGAAAGATCTTGGGTGCACCAGACCAGATGTGGGCATTATATTCTAGCTTTGGGCCGATGTCCTCTATCTAAAGAGATCAGATCAGAAGGAGTAAAGTATTTTTTGCACCGTATAAGGAATCCTAGTCAATTTTGGCGACCTCGAATATGTCATCGTTCCATCGAAGATGGTTATTGATGTACATACAGAGAATGGCAAGCCTTTCGGATTCAGCGATGCAAGTACTATTCATTGATAATGGTTAAGGGTTTTGGATTCGCTTGAGAAACACAAGACGTCACTGTGTTTTGGATTTATAAAATTCCACTCTATTTATTGAACCCCATTTGGTTATGCTGTCCTAGTCGGAATTGAATGTGTTGAACATGCGTTGACGTTCCTCTTCTACGGCTGAAGAGCAGGAATGTGAGTTAGGGAACGAATATGAATAACTGAGGGTACTGTCATCAGCGAAGGAATGGATTGGATTAAAAGTTGCAGATAAGATGTCATTTATAAAAATGAGGAAGAGAGTCGGAGACAAAGCGAAGCCCTGTGAAACACTAACATTTATGTGGCGAACTGAAGTCTTGAAGCCGTCCAAGACAACTTGTATTGTAGTTTCTAATATATTGATGCCAAACTCTGTCGCATGCCTTAGAAATATCAAGCGCAACCATATTTGTTTCACCTAAGGGATGGAGAGATTGGTTCCATTTCTCTGTGAGATATGCCATCAAATCACCAGTGGACCTGTTGCTACGAAAACCATACTGTCGTAAGTGCAATGGATCGGTAATTGGACGGGGAGGAAGATTCACCTTTTTAGGGACGGGCTGGACAAATGTAGTTTTCCATCTTCTCGGAATAGTAGGATAGACAGAAAAGCTTACTCAGAGGTTTTGCCAGCGTGGAAGAATACCTCTTCAGAACTTCTTCTTCGTTTTTCAGCGGGGCTATGATCCGAAAACAAGGGATCATAATCCTCCCACTTCACAGCATTTCTACTGATCCGCCTGTGGGGTTGGCCTATTTTTTTTTTTTTTTTTTATAATTTTGCGCGCACTCAAAGGGTTATGAATACCTTTATCATGTTTTACAGACCGTGCGGGCGTTGGAAAGGTTGGATAGAGAGAGAGAGAGGAAGATTTTTTTTTTTTTTTTGCTGTAGTAGTTCTTGAATCTCAGTTTCAGCTATTCTCCGGGGGTGGCATCCAGATAACTGGGGAGATTTTTTTTTTTTTTGTTATTATTGTCTTTGCTTCTGATTCACAGTACTTTTTTTTCCGATAACCGATGTCAAAGGCAAATCATCATCAACAGAGCGAACAATTTTTCCAGCCACATGACCAAGCTACTGCCAGTGTTATGCCTTAGCAGTAGTGTTCACAAAAGCTTTTGCAAATGATCGGACTGACTTTATATATTTCATGAGAAACAAATAAATGCTTGCTGACATCAGGATTTGAACCATGAACCATTAGCGTGGCAATTGACGACGTTACCCCTACACCATTGCCACCCCAAATTTGACTTCAGTAAATATCGGCAGGCCTCCCGACTTTAGATCTCTCGCTTACTGAGGCCAGTGAGGCCGATGTCGTCGCATTTATGTGATCCAGGCGTTTATATGCCTGCCTCTCCTGCCTCGCTATGTCTATGTCCTCTTCAGAACTATGGGGGAAATCATCTGGACCAGCGGATTTGCGTATGTTGAGACCTTTGGGTACTCCTGCAACTGTGCGAGTGCGAAAGTCGACTTGTCCTATGGAACATTTGACGCTCTCAAGTACAGGTGAAGACAAAGCACTATCTGGTAGCGTGAAGTTCAAAGCAAACTGAGCACGAAGCAGATTTGCGTTGTCTAAGGAGCTGACAGCTGAAATGTCATTGTAAATGAGCAGACGAGGCAGAATTTTTAATATTTTTGACGAATGACAAAAAAATTGTACTATCTTTGGGACATTGTAGAAATTGTTGCCTCAATTTTTGGACATATACGAATTTTACACGTCGAATGTGGGCATTGCAGTCTTCTGTGGCAGGTTTAAACTTATTTCGATTTTCCTCAGATTTATTAGCTATATAAGATCGAAAACTTACTTCTTTTAGCCTGATAGTCTCCTTGCAGCTCTGGTCTAGGTGGGAGAAAAGCCTACACAGCGTTGGTTGGAACGGCAAGAGGCTGGAACGAATTGAGAATTGACGGGAGGTGCCTTCGATTCAAGCAGGTACATTCCAGAAATACTGAGTACCCAAGTCATTTTACATTTATATTGATTGACTAAAAAATTATCTCCTGAACGGTACCCCCGAAGGTAGGTTCTAAAGCGAACGCGAGTGTAGAAAATGCTTCACCAGTATTATTATATAAAGTTTTTTCACGGTCCCACATTTCGCGAACGTCTGACAAACATCTGGGAGTATTGTTGTCGCGAAAAAGCTTCTCAAATCGCCATTCTTATATGGCACTAAGCTGTAGGTCCTTTCCATTCGTGTGAAAAACATAACGCACACAACATGAGTGGTTGCAAAAAGCTAGGCCCTTCCACTTAAAGAGCTGTTGCGCCAAATATTTATTTTTTATTTTATTTATTTTGGGATATTGTAGAATTTGTTGCCTCAATTTTTGGACATATGTATAAGAATTTTACATGTCGAATACGGGCATTGCATTCTTCTCTGGCTTGTTTAAACTTATTTCGATTATACTCAGATTTAGTGGCTATATAAGATCGAAAACTTACTTCTTTTAGCCTGATAGCTCTGGTCTAGGTGGGAGAAAAGCCTATACAGCGTTGGTTGTAACGGCAAGAGGCCGGAATGAATTGAGAATTGACGGGAGGTGCCTTCGATCCTAGCAGGTACATTCCAGAAGTACTGAGGATACAAGTCATTCTACATTCATATTGATTGACTAAAAATAATCTCCTGAGCGGTACCCCCGACGGTAGGTTCTAAAGTGAATGTATTTCGATTGAACAGATTGACTGGCGGGATACAACTACGAGGGCAAGGTGAAAAGTTCTCGGATTGACAATAAAAGACTGCGATTTACAGTTAAAAAATCATTTTATTTTTCTACATAATCTACCTTGACTTCAACACACTTAGTCCAGCGTTTCTCCAACATCAGTATTCCTTCTCGGAAGTGAGAGTCTGGAAGGCTGTGAAAATATTCATCTACGGCCCTCTCAACTTCTGCATTGGATGCGAAGCGTTTCCCAGAAATAAATTTCTTCAAGTTTGGAAGCAGATGGAAGTCTGAGGGTGCCAAATCAGGTGAATAGGGGAGATGGCCGAGCAAATCGTACCCCAAATCCCGCAGTTTTCCCATCGCCAACGCACACTTGTGTACAGGTGCATTGTCCTGGTGAAAGCTGATTTTTTTCGTCTTCAAGCCAGGCCTCTTCTCGCGAATTTTGGCATTCAGCTGGTCATGAAGGTTGGAGTAATATTCGCCTGGATTGTTCTGCCTTTCTCAAGGTAATCAATTAACAGGATCCCTTTCGCATACCAAAACACACTGGCCATGACCTTTCCGGCAGATGCGATCGGCTTCGCTTTCTTTGGCGCTAAACCACCGGATTCCACCCACTGCTTCGACTGCTGTTTCGTTTCTGGCGTGTAGTGGTGGACCCATGTCTCATCCATGGCGACAAATCGCCGCACAAAATCGGTCGGATCCCTTTTGAATCGGTCCAAAGATTGCCGCGAAAATCGTTTGCGCATTTGCTTTTGATCGGCATTCAGCAAATGCGGCACCCATCTTGCGCAGAGTTTTCGCATCCCTAAGCTTTTGTGCAAGATGTTTCGCACCCTCTTCCGATATACACACAGCCTCAGCTATCTCACTCACCTTCACTCGCCTATCGTCCAACACATCATCTCATCTCATCTCATCTCAACTTCTGCCTTGGGTTAGAGTGTCGTTACGTATCATTACATTATTCTTTACGAATGGAAAACGTGAGGTCGAGATGGAAGCGACATTGTGATAGGATACATTGATTTCCTATAGTTCAACTCATAGATGTCAGGCGAAGCCGAGTTCGAGGTGCTATTGTGTTTCAGGCATTAGGCTCTTCGCGACAGCATTTCTTTAGCTCCGATTTCACTTCAGAAATTTCGTTTATTACTTGGAATAGGACTTTAACCTGGAAAACGCTGCGATGGTCCTGTCTGCCAATAGCTGTCTTGCAGCTGTGCCTGTATAAAGCTATCCCCATTTCCATTTCCCTCTGTTCGGATACAGACTGAAAAAGTATCTAGACAGTAAGAGTAGATACCGTCGTACTCTACTTCTAGCTATTTGTTTACCTGATTCCCTGGGCAATTATAGCCCCAGTTTCTGTTTACAATATTAGCGGGTATCAGCGGAGGGAGAGAAGCTGTATCTATCCACGAAGATGATCTGCAATTAAGTGAAATATTTATTTTTTGACGTCGCATGGTTTGTTTGCATACTTGGGTTCGATTATTATTACTAAGTCGTCCGTACGTCCAATGCAATGTGTCGACCGTAAGGCTCCCGATCTTAAGATCAGAATTTGACTTTAGCTAAATTCAAATATGAAGGTCATCAACGATCGTGAGTTCTTGCCCTACTGCTCTCTTCACCTGATGCTCATTTAGTACATTTATAAGTTTGGTGGGAGTTAAAGATGAATCATATCTAATAATCTCCGCAATGCTCCTGCAAATTGATACTTCTTTGTTCACCTTACTTCGCCTGAAGTAGGCATGCGTAATCGACTCGCAAGTTCACAGTATAGACTGCGGTTCATAGTTAATTCTGTTTTTTTTTTTTTTTTTATTGATTTGTGTGATTTATTTCTTTTTCGTAAGTAAAAGTTTAAAATACGTATTACACGAGTACCTTACCTGCACTACGCAGTTCAATACATTCAATGGTGAATCCCCAATAAAAATCCCCACAGTCTGTGCTGTACAAATCTCGCTTCAATTCCGAGAATAGTAGGCATAAACAAAAGAAAACTCCCTATACAGCTGTTATCGGCAGCTTGCAGCTCGTTGAGACATCTATAAAAATGTATCTCACATTTGAGTGGGCATCACAACAAACTCAATCACTGTCAGAGATCAGAGTGCTCTAAAAAAAAAATGAACGCAAAAATATTTGTCGTATTAATTTTCGGTTTAATTGCCATCGCAACACGTGCTATTCAAGCTTCTCGCGATACTGGTAGAGGCGTATTAAAACCTCCCATCAGCAATCCATATCCGAATCGTGGAGTACCACCTTTCGACCCCAGTAATGGGTATGGCCGTGCTGGAAGTAACTACCCTAATCCAAAGCAAGGACATTTCTAATTTAAGATACTCGTAATTTTTTTTTATTTAATTTTTAAATTTAGTGGGCTTGTTCTAATGTAAATAACCTTTCAATGTACTCGTAAGTCATAATAATTGCTTTTATTTTTTCGTTGGAAAAATAAAAGTATTTAGCCTGTACTCAAAACTATATACCTACTTCTTCTTTCTTCTTCCTTTTATCAGCGAGGTTATGATCCGAAAATAAGGGATCATAACCCTCCCACTTCACCGCATTTCTACTGATCCGCCTGTGGGGTTCGCCTATTTGACCTCAGAAAATATCGGAAGGCATGCCGATTTTGGATCACTCGATTACTGAGGCCAATGAAATGCCGATGTCGTCGCATTTGTCTGATCCAGGCGTTTATAGGCCTGCCTTTCCTACATCGCGATATCTTTGGAACGTGCATTGATATTGCCTTTTTAACTGGGTTCAAATGATCTCTTCCTTGAAGGTGGCAATACCAGCTGAGCCGGTCGCGCTCTATTTTTGTACGATGGTTTCCTTGATGTGAAAGCTTCCACGGATCTTCATCACAAGCTGCTTTGCTATTGATCATAGATCCCAGATATTTGAACTTTTCGCACTTGGGAAGCACTGTTCCATTCAAATAAATGTCTGGAATAGGCCCGAGTGGATCAGAGAACGGGCAGCATAAGTACTCTGTCTTTTTTGAACTAATGCGATACCCATTTCCCACCCAGAGGGTCCACCCACACATCAAGTGCTCGTTGCAGGGATGTAGGATCCTCACTTATGATGGCTCCATCGTCAGCAAAGAATAACTGATTTGCCTTGGGGTCCATCACTTTACCTTCAAGCAGATAATCAAGGACTGTAATAAAGAGCAAAGGACTTAAAACGCTTCCCTGGTGCACCCCGATTTTAATTGGGAACTCTTCGGTTACTCCAGCGGGGCATCTTACTCTTGTCTTTGCTCCTTCGTACATATCCATGACCGTCTGTACACAGGTTTCTGGAACCCCTCGATGTCTTAGCGCCACCCATATCATATCTCGTGGTTGTATGTCGAATGCCCTCTCAAAGTCAACCAATACCATATGCAAATCCCTTAAGGAGTCACGATGTTTTTCCATTATGATCCTTAGACTTTGGGTTGCATCTGTGGTTGATTTACCCGAGACAAACCCGCACTGATCATCAGATAGTCGTATTATTTTTCGCAGTCGGCCACCTAATACCCGCTCAACGATCGTCATGGTGTGTGACATCAGCTTGATCGAACGGTAGTTATCACAGTTTCGCGTATCACCCTTCCCTTTGTATACAGGGAGAAGGTAACTTTCCCTCCATTGATTCGGCATTGGGTCACCTCTTACAAATTTGGAGATGAGAATTCTGAGCCATCTGAACCCGATGTCTCCCATCTATTTCCAGAACTCAGAGGGCATCTCATGTGGCCCAACCGCTCTTTCTTTTTTTGGAGTATTTGACCGCCTCACTAACTTCTTCGACTGTAATGTCGGGTATTTCTTCACAGTTAGGGGTGGCTCTTGGAAAGTATAGCCGGGGAAACTGTTCATTTAAAAGTTCTTCACAATACTGCCGCCACCTCTGCAGAATTTTCTCGCCATCCACAAGAAGCTGGCCATGAGCATTGTTAATGAACTTTGGCGAACGAATCTCCTGAGCATTCCTCCTTCTTTGGGCGGCTATTTTGAAGATGGTTCCGCTCTTGTTCATATTGTGTCTTCGCATCTCCTGGATAGCCTGGTTTGCATCAACAACCGGGGAAGATATTTTCTCCAGTTCCCGATACAGGCCCTCCGTACTCTCTGCTTGAAGCTGGGCGCACTTTTTCTTCGCTTTTTTCTTGCAACATCTGTATTCCATTTCTAGGCGAGCTTTTTCGTCACTATTATTAGAGGGGCACTTTGACCAAGCTTTGAAAGCCGCTTTCTTCTCATTTATCAGCTTCTTAGCTTCATCACTCCACCACCATGTTTCTTTGGCGTGTTGATGGTGGCCTTTTGAAGCTCCTAGCAGTGATTTGGCCTTCTTTAAGCAAGTTCGCTGTAGGGCATCCTACATATGTGCTCCGTTGATGGTGTGAGAGAGGTAATTTTTCATTACGAAAACAAAAGCCTCGCCTTTTTCTTTGTCCAGATTGTACCATTTGATTTTCTCAGAGACCCTTGTTTGTTTGCTTTTCTTTGGTGTTTTCATAAAAATTTCTGTTAGCAGGAGACGGTGTTGCCGAGCGATACAACTAGACTTTGCTGTTCTTACAGCTATTTTTAATGAATTCGGGATACATATATACCGTCAGTCCCTGCAGCTCATCCACGTTTGCTGCTGCCGATGGCAGTCTCTAACTCCAATGTTGGGAATTCAAGGGAGAAAGCAGAAGAAGCTGGCAGCGTCGCTTTAAGATCTTTCAGCGATTTCTTGGTGGCTTAGGTGTGATTTTTATCGGGCTTAGCTTTAGAAGTTTCCACTATTTGATTAGCAATAAGTTGTGGGTTGATCCTAGGCTTTTGGGACGAGATGTAGTTAACCCCTCCTAGTTTTTAGAGCTCCGTGCTTCTCTGCTTGAGTGGGTAAAATTTAAGCTTTTAGTGTTTTTCTTCCAAAGATTTAGACGTGCTCTATAAAGCGATCGGAGTAGTAAAATATTTACTGAGACAATTCGCGAACTCGGATCAATTTTCCATCGGCGATTTGTACCAAATAAGTTCTCTCTTCGAGGTTTTATCAAGAAATTTGAGAAAACTGGTCCGGTGATTAATGCAACTCTCATGCTGATCAACGTATTCGTAGTGTAAGGTCAGAGTAAGGTAAGGTAAGGTAAGAGTCGCCGACAACATGCCGAACGTCAATTCTTAGAAAGTAAAATTGTTAGATCTGATACTTGGAAAATCCTCGTGAGATTCATGAGAGACAGATGCATAATCAAAAAGTTATTGTTTGGTGCGGTTTTTTGGTTCAGCGGGGTTACAGGAGCATAGGCAGGTAATTGGATTACCGTCCATAGTGTCAGCTAGAGACGGTCGGAGGCCAATTGGCCGGTCAGATATTGCGGTTTAACCCTGTGCGAATTCTTTTTATGGAGATATCTTAAATCCATGGTCTATGCCAATAAGCCGAACACCACAGACAAAGCCTAGGAAAAAATTTATTCAATTTCCTGAGCAACTATCCGTGCTGAGTGTATTTAAATGACAAGTCTTTGGGTAGCAGCTCTATGAAGAAACGCACTAAATTTTATGAGTACTAAAAGTAAGTTATGAGAATTATGGACCTTTATGGACAGTTAGGCAAACTTGGCGGAATTGAGGATTAACTCCGCCAAAACTAAAGTCCTTAGTCTTCCAACGAACTCATCAACAGCTCATATCAGCATTGCAGAGCAACAGGTCGAAAGGGGAGACAATTTTCGTTACCTTGGAGCAGGGAGGTGCTTGATATGAAGTGGTGCAGAGCAGTTGAAAAGGAATCTCGAAAACAGGGAAAGAGCTGGAGAGTTGAAGCACATGACCAGGAACCGAACACGGTGGATCGTAGTCGTGGTTGATGCCCTAAGGCCCATAAGTGGACACAGGATTTAATCCGATCACTAGCATCGGAAAAGTAAACAGACCATATCCCTTCGAGCAATTTAATAACAACCTATGTAGTTCTGACATTTAAAAATGCGGGAAAAACAAATTGGCCAACTTAGCTTAAAACTTGCTATCCACAGACAACCGGCCAACTTGACCTGACCTGAGGCGTTAACTTTCCAGATACTTATGTTATTTTCGAAGTTTTCATGTTCTATGGTAAAAGAGGCGTTTTAGCTGAAGAATACCCTTGGCTTACGCCAAGAAGAGACAAAATAGAGCTTTTAGGTCGCTGGGCAGCAAACCCGTGCTGCGATTCACGCAATGTTTTCTTGCTACTTTCAGGATACTCAACTTTAACTACTTCTGCTATTTTAGAAAACATTTTTGCTATATTAATTGAAACTATCGTAGTAACGCTGATTCGTTTCACATTCACGTTAGCCACCTTTCGATGCTTCTTATTACCGCTCTTTAACACGAGGTGTGGGATGGGATTTTGCTTTAATTGGGTTCACGACCTAAAACACAATTCTTAAAACCCTCTAGCGCGAGAAGGCTAGATTGAATGTCTGCACCACGATGCAGACACACTTAGACCAGTAAAGGTCCATTGTGATAAAGCGCGAGAAGGACGCAAAAAAAAAAAAAAATAAGTTGATTTCAAATAAATGAAGCTAAAGCAGCTGTCCGCGAGGCCAACAGCAGTCAATCTAAATTAGCTAAAAATGGTCTCTTTTGCGGTTAAGTTAGGTTAGGTAGATGGCTGCCTTGTGACAAAGGAATCACTGATAACTTAGACCCACAGTTCGGGTCTATTGTGCCCAAGTATTAGACCCTGGAAACGCTGTAAAGACAGTCCGCTGTTAGAACCACCCAGATAGTGCTATGAATCTCAGGATGTCCGTCAGCTCTACATTACCTAAGTCCTCCAGCTCCGAGAAGAAGTAACTACCAAGAGTCCTCATTCTTTTGGAGGATAGGGGACGAACAGATTCAATTTCTTGTTCGTCCCTGAAACTTCCGCAATAGTCTTTATGGAGCACACTGAGTCACTTGGTTGGGGAGAGCTGAGGCACATTGTCAGAAGCCGTACACGATGGCACCCCCTTCGGGTAGGGGTTAGAATATACCCGAGAGGCGACTAAAATCCACCCTACGTATACAGAGTATGGCGTATATAAAAAACATGCAATGAACAAAACAAAAAATTTTAATACCCCAGGTGGCAGTCCAGGTAAACTGGAAAATCCACCCTCTTCGGAGGTCGGCTCTACGGATTCTGGGGAGAGCCATTTATTGCACCTTATAAATCCCTTCTCAAAAAGTACAAGGGTATCTCGATCTCCACCAACAAGATCGAACGTCTTCGGAAAAAGAAGTCCGCCGCAAGCACAAACGCATGAAAAACGGGACTCAGCGAAATCTAAAAGCATTGAGGAGGAAAACGACGTACTCCGTACCAAGCTTAGTGAAATGGAGCTACTCTGTCGTGAGCTTAAGAAAGAGGTAGATTTACTCAGGCAAGAAAATAATGCCCTAAAAAACAAGTACCTACAAAAAGAAAATACAGTTAGCCCACATCGCTCACCTAGTCGCGAATACCAGACGGATGAAGAAGAGCTAACACCCGAAACGAATTGGGTCGAAAAGAAACGACCTAGCAAAAAACGCAAAGCTGGTTCCTCACCGGAAGTCGAGCCACAAAAAGATGAAAAGCGCAACGAGATGCAAGAAAAGCAACAACAACCAAAACTACGTCCTCCGCCACCGATAAACGTCGTTGGAATTACGGACTAAAATAAGTTGCATTGCCTCCTTAAAGGAACTCTGGCATCGAAGTTTAAGGTGACATCTCTGAGAAACAATACGTGGAAAATCAATGTCGATGATGCCGACGATTACCGATCAGTATCTAAAAAATTGAATGCCGAAAAGATTCAGTGGTATACTTATGAAATTAAGTTAGAAAGACCACTGCGTGTTGTAGCAAGGGGACTCCACCCCTCGTGCACTAAGGAAGATGCAATGCACGACCTTCAAGACAAAGGCTTTAAAATTCTTGATGTCGTCAATATTATCAAGAAGGAGAAGCAACAGTCGGAGGGAGATCATGAAAAATTGGTAAAGCGCGGACTTCCACCATTCATGCTTAGTTTTGAAAAAGACGAAAATAAAGATATTATATATGGTATCAAGACTATTCTAAACATCGTGGTCAAAATCGAACCTATGCGTAAGAGCTCCAGATCGATCCCGCAGTGTAAGCGCTGTCAAGGCTTCAATCATACGCAGACTTACTGCCAGAAAGAGCCGCGATGCGTTAAATGCGCAGGCAATCATCTCTCGGAAGAGTGTCACCTAAATAAGCAAACACCAGCCACCTGTACAAACTGCAAAGGAAAACATCCTGCGAACTATCGAGGTTGCGAAGTGGCGAAAGAGCTTCAAAAACGCAGCGATACGCTAAAAAATTCCATGCGTCCGAATATGAAACCAATCAAGAACAGACCCAAAATAGCTACGAAAAAAGCAGCGAAAGATAGAAAGTCCGTCAATATTAACTTAAGATCGGTTAATGATAAAAAATCCGAAAGTAATAGAGATAAGGTTACAGAAGCAAAATCTCCGAATATTGGCGTGCAGTCTTATGCTCAAGCGGCGAAGACAGTTAAGGGTACGTACACGTCCGACAACTCACGGGAGATCAAAGCAACAAACCGTCCAAACTTTAATGTACGTCTACTCAAGTTGCGACATTGAAAAATGGTGATAGAGGTAGTTCAGAAGATCATGTATCCAATGTTTTTTCCCTAATTCTTGCGAAACTTGAAGAGCAATGCAAAACAAATAAACTAATTTTCGAGAGACTAGATGCATTAGAAAACAACATTCATAACACGCGCTCTTCAACCAGAATATGAAAGAAACGCTTAAAATTCTTACTTGGAACGCCAACGGGCTCATACAAAGACTCGAAGAGTTAGAAATATTTATACGAGAAAAAGATATTGAGATATGCTTGGTCTGTGAAACTCATCTGACAAAGCAATCGAATATTAAGATAAGGGGATATAGCGTGTATCACGCCTTTCACCCATCGGAAAGAGCCAGAGGCGGATCATCTTTGTTTATAAAAGAATCTATCGAACACTCAGCAGAAATAAGGATTGAATTAGAAGCAATGCAAGTAAGCACGGTGCGCGTTAGAAATAGACATTTTGCTTTCAACATTTCGTCTGTATATTGTCCACTGCGATGTAAGCTTGAAGAAAGTGATTTCACAAACATCTTCAACTTCCTTAAACCAAATTTTATTATTGGTGGCGACTTCAACGGGAAACACCCCTTCTGGGGCTCAAGGTACGCCTCTCAGAAAGGAAGAAAGCTTTATAATGCGGGTATGCAATTTAGTTGTGATTTTTACTCGACGGGTAAACCAACATATTGGCCAACTGATAGAAATAAGATACCAGATCTGATCGATTTCTTTATTGTTAAAGGAATATCTGGCAACTGTATAAACGTTGAAGAAAGCTTTGATCTTTCCTCTGATCATTCTCCAATCATTATGACGATAAGCGAAGCTCTGATTAAAAAAGTAGGACCGGCCAGATTTACCAGCGCGAAACCTAATTGGGATGGCTTTAAAAAAGATATTGAAGCAAATATTGAGCTGAGCGTATCACTTAAAACGCCCTATGAACTTGAAGTTGAAGTAGATCGCTTCGTCGAAATCTTACAGGATGCCGCGTGGAAGAATACTCCCAAACCAAAGAGAGCTCTGGCCAGTTACATTCAAACTTATCCGCAGGAAATAAAAGAGATGATTAAGGAGAAGAGAAAAGCGCGTAAAAGATGGCAACAAACTCGCACTCCGCAACATAAAGCACATCTTAACCGTTTGTGCAACTCACTAAAAAGATCTATTAAAGACCTTAAGAATAATGAAATACAAACTTACTTAGAAAGCTTAACGGCAGAAAAAGATTCTAACTATTCGCTTTGGAAGGCTATAAAAGGTATTAAAAAACCCCAAATTCAAGCCGCGCCAATTAGGAAAAATCAAGACGAATGGGCCAGGCATGATAAAGAGAAAGCGCAAGTTTTTGCCGCCCACCTGGAAGAAACTTTCAAACCGTTTGATGGACAAGCTCTTATTGAAAATATAAATACGTCGTATATAGACAATAGCGTAATAAGAAATGCAACACTTAACGAAGAAATAAAGAAACTTAAACCTAAGAAAGCTCCTGGATACGACCTTATTACGGGAGAGGTTCTTAAAGCCCTACCAAGAAAAGCTCTAATTAAGCTTCTGTTCATTATAAACGCCGCGATTAGACTAGAATATGTTCCCAGTCAATGGAAAGTTGCCGAAGTTAAAATGGTCCTTAAGCCTGGAAAACCGCCCAATGAAAAAACCTCTTATAGACCGATTTCGCTTCTTCCAATTATATCCAAAGTGTTCGAGAGAATATTGGTTAGGCGAATACAGCCGGTAATAGAAGAAGGGCATCTCATCCCGGATCATCAATTCGGATTCAGAAGTAAGCATTCTACAGTTGAACAAGTACATCGAATAACACATGTTGTCGAAAAATCTCTTGAAGAAAAAAAGATTTGTTTAAGCGTATTCCTAGACGTTTCTCAAGCCTTTGACAAGGTCTGGCACGAAGGCTTAAAGTTTAAATTACGACAAGTTCTGCCAGAGCACCTATATAATATTTTGAAGAACTAACTTACGAATAGGCTATTCCGCGTCAAATGTGGAAACGAATATTCTGATTTTAAGGAAATAATGGCTGTGGTGCCGCAAGGAAGCGTTCTTGGTCCAGTCTTATATCTATTATACACTCGTGATATACTGCAAGTAGAAGGCACTGAGCTAGCTACATTTGCCGACGACTATCTATGACAGTAGGTAAAGCGGTCGAAGATACTACAGAAAAACTGCAAGAAGCTTTGGATAGAGTAAATGAATGGACAAAGATTTGGCGAATCGCACTCAACGAGACCAAATCTGTTAATGTAAATTTTACTTATAAGAAAATAAATAATTTGCCGATCTTTTCAAACTCGGTTCAAATCCCGTTTGCAAACGAGGCTAAGTATCTTGGAATGACTTGATACAAAGCTGAAATGGAAAACGCACATAAAGAAAAAACGCAAAGAATTAGATAATAAATACAGAGAAATGTATTGGTTACTTGGAAAATATTCCAAGCTTAATATATATAACAAACTGCTTTTATATAAGCAGGTGCTAAAGCCTGTATGGACATATGGTATACAACTCAGGGGTTGTACCAAAATAAGTAAAATTAAATTTTTACAAACTTTTGAGAACAAGCTGCTAAGAGGTATTGTTAATGCGCCATGGTATATCCGAAATTGCGATATCCACAGAGATCTTGGCATTAAAACAATCGAAGACGAAATCAAAAACTACGCGAGAAAGCATAAAAGTCGACTGGAAAGTCACGCTAATATAACAGTCCTTCAAGTTTTGGATGAAAGGAATTTACTACGCCGTCTACAAAGAATCAAACCTATAGACTTAGCGCGTTAAGTAACCACGTCTAAACTGCGGAGCTAGCAGGAACTTCTAATGGGAAGGTACCTGCAAAACGTCATCATTTCGTGAAACGAAAACTACTTGATAAGTCGAATACTTAGTTGTAGTACAAATAAAAAACAAGTCTGTTTTGAAGGGAGGTTTTTTAGTGGGTAAGAATCCCACACTACTATGAGCACGCGCTGTCGATCCTCATAGGGTCTTATTGAAGATTTTCACCTATCCTCGAAAAAAAAAAAACGATGGCGCATAGGCTTAGTAGAGGCCCTAGGACCCGCAAGGGGAGACACCGAGTCGCTCTGCGTGAACGCCAATGGCACAATGACCTGTCATTATGCCAGAAACGACCCGTGCGTTATAACGACTAAGTTTTACCAGCGAGGATGGTCTCTTCTTGCTGAAAGCCGGCCATAGCGCCCTGGCGGTTGCGCATGTTTCCAGATGAACCCAGCGTCTATTTGCTCGACCGGTGGCTTCATTTTCGATCTTCTTCCGTACGGAACTGATTGGGGTTACTACAAAAGGGAGTGCCCGCGATAAGTGCATCGCCGACCCCTTCCTAGCAAGCTCATCACCCTTTCCTTCGATATCCATACGCCCTGGTACGCAGCAGAGGGTCACTGCATTGGCGTTAGATATCTCATTTAAGAGTAATTTGCAGGTCCTCCTTAATGGCCTTAATGGCTGCCTGGCTGTCTATATAGACAGTGATCCTTTTACCAACGATATTACTTTCACGTATAATTTTAGCAGCCTGTATGATGGCTGTGACTTCGGCTTGAAAGACGCTGCAGTCGTCATTTATTCTAAAGGAGTGGTTTATTCCTAGGGCTTCACAATAAAATCTGACTCCTGTGCCAACGACCATCTTAGAACCGTCGCTATAGAGTGCCAGTTCCTTTCTCTTCAAGGTTCTTCGGTTCTTCCAGTACATTCTGTCAGGAATTCTTGTTGTGAATCTCCTTGTAAATGCTAGCATCGGGTTCATGTGATCAGTTTCATTCAATCCATATGGACGTAAAGGCTCAATGACCACAATCGGCCTTCTCTCAGTCTTACAGCGGTTTTGGCCGCCATATTACTACAACATATATCAAACGGAATGAAGCTAAGCATGGTTTTCATTGTCGCTGTTGGTATTGTTCTCATGATCCAATAGCTCCGATCCACACTCCCCTCTGGATTTTGGTGAGGTTTGAGAGCTGTTATTTCTTCTCAAGTACCATTCACCATACTAGTGAACCATATGTAAGAATGGGACCTACGACCGCCGTGTATATCCAGTATACCAATGCTAGTTTGAAGCCCCACGTATAACTGAATGCCTTTTTGCAAGAATAGAAAGCTACGATAGCTTTTTTGATAATGTTTTCCCATGACCCTAAACTGCCACACATACATAAATACTCGTAGTTGTGCAGATGTACTGAATCCCAAGCGACACTTGTCAAGGCAATTATTAATCCCTCCTCGACCACATAAATAACTCCTTGCCCTGCAACGTTAAAAGGACACAAAGTTTTGCAACTCAATTCCTTTAATTATGTAGGAAACCCATACGGTTTGCAACTTTTCCACTCCACCCAGTTGGTACATATAGTATTTCATAAATACAACAAATAATAATAATTTCGCAACATTTAATTAAATAGAAAACATCAATTCACTAGATGTCCAATCATCCGTCCGCATCCGCAGAAGAGACCGCAACCAGCCACAGCAATAGTGACTGCTGTTGCAGCAACCTGGCGCGGTTTAGTTTTTCTCGTTAACTTCAAGAAGCGAATGAATTATGGTAAATTAAGAACCGCGATTATAGATTAGTGGGTCCGCATTTCGATATTTTGTTTCAGACTGGAGTCAGGCCAACAAGCAGCAGCAGCAGCAGCAACATCATCAGCCAGTCAGTCAGGGCAGCAGCAGGAAGTGAGGAAGCGGAATGCGTTTTCATTTGAAATCTTGTCCAGGGCATCTCCTGGTTTGTTGGATACACTAGTGAAGTACTAGTGGATAGTCTTGGTGGAAACGGGCGGCGAAAATCCATGCACGCCACCTCTGGCAAAGCTCTCTTCATTGATTTCGTGATTCACTTTAATGAAACGAAATCTGATATGGAGCCAGTTCGAATTATCTGCATTTATCCAAAGCAATATTAAATTTCTCATCACGCCTCTCTGAAGCGGCGGCGGTGGCGGCGGTGGCGGCGCGACGGCCGACCCGGCACAGTCCAACTGTAAACGCTGCAACACCATAGATACCCTCGCCCTCACCGCATCCCCCTCTGAGAATCAGTCTGAGATCATAAATTGAGGCCGAAAGGATTTTCATTTGCTTCATCTTCTTTAAGATACTTTTCCGTCCTCATCTTCTGTTGTTATTAGCTATTTGCTGAAGAGAAGGTGATTTCGGAAAGAAGAACTGCTCGCTATCAGATAATTACTGCAACACTCTGGCGAAGGTGAATTCCTCGGTCGATTTAGATATCCGCGCAGCTCCAGGCCAGCGCAAGACAAAGAGAAACCTCAGGGAGCAGCACCAGCGTCAGTAGTGAAACCTAATTTTGTTTTCCGGTGGCATAATGAAATCAAAAGGTCGACTTTGTGGACTTTTTTGTTTCCATGTTTCGTTGCGATTTGTACTCATAGAGTGCTGCCCCCCGATCCATCCATTCATCTGCGAAGGGTTACACTCTGTGTGTGTGCCTCTAGTTTTCGAAGTAGGTACATCTAATTGCAATTACATGCGAATAAGTGCTGTAGCTGCTGTTGTTTGCTGCTCTGAACCATCAAAGCGCAGCACAACTGATGGATACTGGGGCGAGATGCTGCCGCTGCCTGGGTTGGGATTTAATTGCACATCAGGCTTGGGTCGAATGGGTGTAGGTACTTGCAGAGCAAAGCATGACTGGCTATCGGTTGTGTTGTGTTCAATTGCTTAGCGAAGGACTTTGTTTTTCTATTTTCTGTGCCATGGCTGGTCTTTTTAATTTTCTACGGCCATTACCTCTCGATCATCGATTTATGGAAAAAGCGATTTGCCTCCCATTGGTTTTGGACTGAGGAGTCCATGAGATGGCAATAGACGGATGCTGCACCGACAACGAGATCCATTGGCTGGCTAGAGTACTCGTACTTGTACTCGTACTCGTACTGGAGCTGGTTTCGATGGCGGCGGCGGAGTAATTTGCCTGTAGATCGTGAGAATCGATCTGCCAACCTATTAAATGTGGGTCAAATTTTGTAAGCCAGCTCCGGCTGAGCGGTAGTGAACAATTTAGTGTAATTTTTGGATTGTTTTGGTTTTGCGGTGGGCCACACCCATAAAATTTAATTGCAAGTTGCAGACCAGGCGAAATGCATAAAATGTTATGTTGGGGGTCTGCTGGGGGCAAACAAGTCGTGATGCTCCTATTGGTCATTTGGAAGACACACAGTTGTAATCGTCTTTGTGTTATAAATGGTGGTTCATATCGGTTATTTTCCAAACTAAATTGGTTCCCTACTGTGAGGAGGAGGAAGAGCATTAGCTGCAAGAATGTGGTCGCATCAAATATTGTCGAACGAAAAGTTATCAAAGCTCTAGATGTCGTCCTGCAGGAAAGGAAAATGGAAGAAGAATGAAATCGCCGCAGATAAATGTCTGCAGTGGAAATACCCACCCACTCTTCCAAAGCTGTTAATCTGTCATGTAGCGATAATTCAGCTCGCGCAAGGTATTCACTAAGTTCAACCTAACATGAACTATAGACGCCACCGTTGACTCCGTCTAGGGAATTCGTCCGCTGCCGCCTGGAACAGGAAGAAGTGCTCTAGTGGAAAAGCACTCTTCCCCCCCTCTCTCATCTGCTGCCACCAAGTATCCGCCCAACGGGGTTGGTTACCCATTTCTTGAATTAAGGGACTAGGCACCCGGCTGTCACCGCTTGGAGGTTGAGAGTAGGAGTTAGTAGGCCTCAGCTGAGTGAAAACGCTTGTGTTTTCATATGATCGCATGCACTACCGTTTGACAACCAAACGCTTCGACGTGTTCGGATCACAGGTCGGTAAGGAATTTCCAATGTTGGCCAGGACATTGGAATAGAGATGGTGGCGGAGGAGCCCTTAATGGGCCAACGGCAGCGCTCATACTCCCGTAGTGGACTACTGGCACCGGTGTACCCGGCCCCTCGTCCTAGGGGAATAACTAAGGAACTGGCCCTCCAAGTTGGGGGTTGTGCCGTCGGGGTAACTTCCCTACCACGTAAAAAAACTCAAGGTTCCGAAACAACCAAAAGCCTCGGATAAGGATGACTCAACTAATGACGACCCCAGCAAACGAAATAAGGACAACGACCTTCGGATCTGTACGTGGAATGTTCTGTCCCTTTACAGACCACGTGCAGCCGAACAACTAGCAGAGGCCCTAGACTGCTATAAAGGAGATATTACCACCATCAAGGAAGTACGATGGGAAGGGCCGGGCAAAAAGAAGATGAAAAACTGTGACATCTACTACGGTGATTGCAACAGAGGCAACAGGTAACGCTTATTCGGATGCGGATTTGTTATACGCGACAGACTTAGGCAAGAAGTCTTAAGCTTCCGACACGTAAGCTAGCGTATTATGACTATTCGGATCAAGTATTGGGCGATTTTAACGCCAAAATAGGAAAGGAGGATGTCTTTGGTAGGGCAGTCGGTAAGCATAGCCTACACGACACCACTTCTGATAACGGACTAAGGCTAATTGATTTCGCTGTGGAGCGAAATGTCACCATAGCAAGGACATGGTTTCCTCATCTCGATATTCATAAGCAGACATGGCGGTCCAATGATCATGTAACGATCAACCAAATTGATCATATTGCGATCGACGCAAGGCATGCCTATAGTATTCTGGATGTCCGGATCTTCCGAGCGGTCAACATAGACTCGGATCATTACCTTTTTGTAGCCAAGGTACAAATGCGGATATCACAATCTGAGCAACAAAGAAGAATTACTGTGAGAAAATTTAACGTCGAAAAGCTACAATCGCAAGAGACCGCCAGACTCTTCGCTGAAC
Source organism: Brachypalpus laphriformis (assembly GCA_945910035.1). Lineage (NCBI taxonomy): Eukaryota > Metazoa > Arthropoda > Insecta > Diptera > Syrphidae > Brachypalpus > Brachypalpus laphriformis. Next base: position 290,976,149 of record OX246754.1, read on the forward strand.
GCGTATCCCGAAATCTCTCAATCACCCCTATGCCGCCAGCATCAAGTGCCGAAGACCAGTGGCAACGCTGCCAACATGCCATCAGAAACGCCGCGACTGATGTGCTGGGTCTCGCTTGCCGACCACCGCGAAACCCCTGGTTTGACGAAGAATGCCGGCGAGTACATGCAGCAAAATAAGAGGCAATGCGGCGCTGCAAAGGAAGACGAGAGCTGCTCGTGAGCTCTACGAGCAAAAGAGACGGGAAGAACATTGGCTTCTCCAAAAGAAGAAGAAAGAGCATGAGAAGCGCGCGTTTGAGAATATCGAGAGTCTATACTCCAGGAACAATGTACGGAAGTTTTACCAAAATGTAAAAAGAACGTGTCAGAGAAGTAATACCCGTACAGAAACCTGTAGAGATGAAAATGGAAACCTCGTAGTAGAATCACAGTCGGTGCTGAGAATATGGAAAAACTACTTCTGCAGACTGTATAATGGCGACGAAGACCAACATCCCGCTGTCAGGCAGAATGAACCATTCAACATAGACGATGATAGTCAAAATTTCCGTCCACCTGACCAAAACGAAGTGAGGATAGCAATATCCAAGCTAAAATCCAACAAGGCTGCTGGACCTGACGGCTTACCGGCCGAACTTTTCAAGGCATACACCAACTCATCTCTAAGATTTGGTCAGACGAGTGTATGCCTGATGAATGGAATCTCAGCATCGTTTGCCCGATCCACAAGAAAGGAGACCCCCTCAACTGCGCCAATTATAGAGGCATCAGTCTCCTCAAAATCGCATACAAAATCTTTTCTGCGATATTATGTGAACGCCTGAAACCTTTTAACAACAGCCTGATTGGACCCTATCAGTGCGGTTTCAGGCCAGGAAAGTCCACCATCGATCAAATCTTCACACTTCGGCAGATCCTGGAGAAAACCCAAGAATTCCAAATCGATACTCACCACCTCTTTATCGATTTCAAGACCGCCTATGACAGCATCTAAACAGAAGAGCTTTATAGAGCCATGTCTAGTTTTGACATCCCTGCTAAACTTGTCCGTCTGTGCAGGTTGACGATGGAGAACGCTCGCTGCTCCATCAAGGTCGGTAATGATCTTACCGAGACCTTTGATGTCAAAAAAGGTTTTAGACAAGGTGACGCGCTGTCATGTGACTTCTTTAATATTGTACTTGAACGGATTGTGCGGAACTCACAAGCCAACACCGGAGGCACAATCTATTACAAGTCTGTACAACTGCTTGCATACGCCGACGATATAGACATGATCGAAAGAACTCAGCGGGCTGCCACCAGTGAGTTTGCAAGCATTGAGGCGGAAGCGGCCAAAATGGGTTTAGCGATAAACGAGGGTAAAACCAAGTATGTATATGCTGTCAACAAGAAGGGAAAGCCAACACCGTCGAATTGGACAAAACGTCACAGTGGGCAGCTATAACTTCGAGGTAGTAAGGGACTTTGTCTACCTTCGCTCTGCTATAAACTCGAAAAACAAGATCAGTGCAGAAATCAAGCGAAGAATAACTCTTGCCAATCGTTGTTTTTTGGGCTTATAAGGCAATTCAACAGTAAAGCTCTATCTCGAACTACTAAGGAGACTCTGTATAAGACCTTGATCATCCCAGTCCTGCTTTATGGCGCTGAAACATGGACTTTATTAAAAGAGGATGAAGATATCCTTGGTCGCTTTGAGAGGAAAATTCTTCGTAAGATTTTCGGTCCCGTTTGCGTTGACGGGTTTTGGAGGAGAAGATTCAATCACGAACTATACGAGCTGTACAGCGACATCGACCTAGTCGAAAAACTGCGTATTGGACGTCTGAGATGGCTAAGAAGCGAATGGACACCAACGCTCCGGCCCGCAGAGTCTTCGAATCTAACCCCGAGGGACGACGCAGTAGAGGGAATCATCGCCGTAGGTGGCGCGCACCAGTTCAAGGGGACCTCGACCAACTTGGAGTGCGCAACTGGAGGCAATTAGCTAAAGACCGAGCTAATGGAGAGGCTTGTTGGTTGAGGCCCAGGTTCACCCCGAACTGTAGCGCCACCTAAGTAAGTAAGTAAACTGGAAACTAAATAGAACATGTCATTCGAAGATCCTACTTGATTACTTTGGCCTCGTGCCCGTTACGGATTACATGACGCCGTACTTAGACTTTGTAAGGCCTTTCTCTACCGCCTATCCTAGCAGGGAAGAATGGAAAAGCGGTCATATACCTAATGCTGAATCAATAGCCATCCACTCGGATGGTTCAAAAATGAACACTGGTGTAGGATCAGGCATTTTCTTTGACCCTCTAGATATAATATATCGAAATCCATACGACTTCCAGACCAACGTAGTGTTTTCCAAGCAGAGGTCTTAGCAGTGGCAACAGCCGCCCGTGAGTCTGCAGTAAGGGCAATACCGCCAGAAGGTATCACCATCTTTATCGACAGCCAGGCAGTCTGTAGAGGCAGTTGGGACGAGGAAGTTTTTAAGGACACCACCCACTTCCTGTGCAACTATCCGAGTCTTCAGCACTCCAGGAAAAAGTTCCTTGGTAAATTTTTCTTCCGGGATCTCGAGAAGCTCTCCGGCGTTTCGACAGGAAAGATGCTGAACTTCATCAAATCGTCAGGGTGGTTTGTATGCAGAAATGAAGTAAGTGACTGAGTTAATAGTTGTTATTTTCATTGAGTAAGGGATTACTTTTTCCCTCATGGGTACTACAATGGGTCAACGCTGACCTGAGCGTGGCAGAGAGCGTCCCTCCCTGCCAGCCCACATACCTAACCTAATCTAACTTTGTACAAAAAAAGTTCCCAAAGTTAAATTTTCTGACACTGTGTTTCACTTCTTTTACTGGTGTCAGTATCATGCTCGATAGTCGGATTGGCTTTAGTTTCCTTTACTTAGACACATATTTGAACATCTTCTGAGCAACAATATTTACCTTTAATCAAGCAATCTAATGCCGGTTACATCTGACAGCTAAGTCTCTCTAAAGGCGCTTGCGTTATCCACGATGAAATCTAGTAGCATCGCAATGAACCTTTACTGGTTTAAGTGTGTCTGAATTCTGGTACAGACAGCCAACTTAACCTAACGTATCCACGATGAAATCAAACTGGAGATGTTCAAACTGTTTTCAGAATTTATAAAAATTGGAATTCCTACTTATAGATGTCATTTAGGTAATATACTTGCCATCCAAGAAAACTGCATCAATCTCTTTCACTGGCACAAATCCATCGAGATCGGGACGGACACTCTAGGGCAAGTGTGCTCCAATTTCTATTTTTTATTTCGACAACAGCAAAGTTGTTGCTTAAAGAATTACTAACAATCTTAAAAGGATCAAATTTAGGCCACAAAATCTTCAGCTTTCCAAATGCTCCTAATATTTCGCCAACAATCAATTTAAAACAAATTTCAAAAGACCTATCGGAAATCTCTGTACTATCCCCATATAGCGATGCTATCCCAAGGCGACCACATAGCTGTGTACCATTGTTACGGAACATCCCATCCTGGCAATAAACCAACTACCTTCCACCAGTCAACCACATCGCAGCCAATTATAACATATTTCGTTGAATATAAATCAAAAATAGAAACTATGCTATGCGATATATCGTTCGGGTTGTCGTCCGCCATAGAGAATCTGTTGTGTTGACAATAGACAATACAAATTGACTTCGTGTTTGGTCCAAAAGAACCCACAACGTATACGCCACAAGCCCCCATTATACATATTTCTCACATAAAATCATAAATTATTCGAATAATTGACGCTTTCAGTAACAAATGCGGAATTCTTCCGATGGCATCGCTCCGCTGTGCTGGAGGCTGGTGCGCTGATGCTACCACCACCTCCTTTCTTTCTTATTTGTATCTTGTATCTCATCGTGTGCACGCTGTGTACCTACATCTGTTATTGTACTACCAACTGGCCATCGCGTCGTAATACTGGCAGAAGAAAAGAACCACACCGCACAGGTGACATTTAGGTGTTAAAGACCGACTTTTATTGTATCTTCTGGCGGTCTTCGTGTAGAAATAAAATGAGCCTTAACACAAAAAGATACACACGGGGGCTGACTACTGTTTTGTGGTATCTTTGGCCAATCGCTAAAAGAGTTCACCACTTGCGATCGGCAAAATATGGATAATTATCATTGAGATACATTTATCAATTCGCGATCATGATTTATTTGTGTGCGATCGTTGCAGATCACTGGACCATAGATCGATGTAAAACTTAATTAGAGCCGATAGTTGTGCCACAAATGTCAGTGAAAATCACTTTCATAATTGGACATCAATATTGTAATTTATTTTTGTAATTAAAGTGCGTAGATACTCGTACTGAAGTCCCCGCGGGAAATGACAAGAAAAAAATATTTATAAGTGATCAAGCCGATCGCGCTGATCAAGCGATCGAGCGATCGAGCGATCGTCTGAAAGCGCCCGGCCAGGCCAGTTGGTTAGCTTGTTGGTTGGTCGGTTCATTACCGTTGTTTGCCATTAAATTGAGTGTTTCTTCAGAGCCCATTTAGCCTTTTGTGAGCGCGCTAGCACCAACCAATTGGGGATTCGTCTGATTGATACACAGGTGTTAATTGCAATACAAACGTGACACATGGACAAGTTATTTACAATTCCGAAACTGTTTTTATATGGTCGTAAATTCTCCAGATACTTGTTAAACAGATATGGGTGTCGGGTTTCTCTATATTTTTTTTTTTATTTACTCGTATTTCCTGGCCTAAGGCTGTGGCCAACAATAGACACGGGTCGTAAAAACATTAGACCGATAACACTAATTAGTTCGAGATACAATCGTATCTCCTCCATAAAGAGGTGGCGGGCTTGTTCACTGGTCGAATGAAATGAAAAGAGTTCTAAGCCGTTGCGCTGCACTGGCGCAGATTATCGCATTTTCCAATGGAGAAACGAACCGCAAAATGGTGGCAAGAATTTGTAATAAAATAAAAGGCAGCCAGGCAATGCAATGGGGGGGAAATTTTTATAAGAACCACAGATACATATACAGATACGAGTATAAATTAGTGAATTTCTTTAGCAGAAGCCGGGATGTTCGGATGATGGATAGATATTGGTTTGGCTGCTGGGAAAGCTGTGTGACGAATCCGCAGATGAGTGGAACTCTGAAGTTGCTATTAATTTACAATAATATTTTGAGTTTATGCCGGAATGATGTACGCTTGAAATTGAGGAATTTCCTCGGAAGTTGTTGGGTACATTGCCCACTTAAAGGTCATGGGATGGTGATAATGACAAAAGAATTTTAATTGAAGATAATTGGACGTGACCTACTACCGAAGAAATATTTGATTATTTCTACTCACATCCTTTTCGATTCACGAAGTGGAAACATTCATTCATTATTCATAGCTTGATGGATTTTAGAACGACAAGTGGAAGCTTGTTTATCCGTAGATAGAATTTTAGTATCGGATTTGGCTAAAAGAGTATGGCTTTCATGTTTTTCCTTGCTAAATTAATGTTGCAATGAAATTCTTGAAAATTCTCCTCGGCTTGAAGCAGCTCACATGCAGGTGCTTACTTAATCCCTTGACGTATTTTTTATTTTTATTTTTATGCATTGGAGCTGCTCAGCATTTCTTTGCTTTTGGTTGCGGCTTTTACTCCTGTTCTGTTTTGACACTCTATGTGTAATTTTTGGCCAGTCAAAGAAAGCAGGTCTTTTGCATCAGCGGGACAGATAAGAGAGATATACTGGTATCTTAATCTACGAGGGTGCACTCGGTAATAACCGCGTCGTGTTAACAGCTGACTAAGGTAGAAGTGAAGAGAATTGACACTGCAAATTCAGCAGGGACTTCGAAGAAACGCTGGAACACCATATTGTGGAATACTTCTACTTACTACTACCTACTTAGGTGACGCTACAGTTCGGGGTAAACCTGGGCCTCAACCAACAAGACCCTCCATTTAGCTCGGTCTTTAGCTTATCGCCTCCAATTGCGCACTCCAAGTTGGTCGAGGTCACCTTGAACTTGTGCGCGCCACCTACGGCGATGATTCCCTCTATTGCGTCGTCCCTCGGGCTTAGATTCGAAGACTCTGCGGGCCGGAGCGTTGATGTCCATTCGCTCTACATGTCCTAGCCATCTCAGACGTAGAATACGCAGTCTTTTGACTAGGTCGATGTCGCTGTACAGCTCGTATAGTTCGTGATTGAATCTTCTCCTCCAAAACCAGTCAACGCAAACGGGACCGAAAATCTTACGAAGAATTTTTCTCTCGAAACGACCAAGGATATCTTCATCCTCTTTTAATAAAGTCCATGTTTCAGCGCCGTAAAGCAGGACTGGGATGATCAAGGTCTTATATAGAGTCTCCTTAGTTGTTCGAGATAGGGCTTTACTGTTGAATTGCCTTATAAGCCCAAAAGAAAAAAGCGATTGGCAAGAGTTATTTATTATATTTAGGACGTCTTGACTGTGACGCAAAACCTGTTGAAGGTATGATGGAAGAAACTTGTACGGTATCTACTCCAGGAGGTACTCGTGAAAACGATAATCCACCCGTGGTCTTTTTGACTACGGCCGGGACGAGGATTCTGGAGGTCCCAACCACCATACTTTTACCCCCCGCCTCTGGCGTTGAATCAGAAGTAGTAGCGACGCTTGTTTCAGAAGACTCCTGCAGCTCTGTCTCTGACTCGATTGGTAGACTGGGCTGGAATGGCAAAGAAAGTGGCGGAAAGGCTTCGGCTGGAACGTCTAATCTCTGTCTCAATAGAAGGGTAGCTGGTCGAAGTTGTGTTGGTGACGGTTTGACTCGGGAAACCAATAAGGCTGAACGAGCTCCCGAAGCGGCGCACTCCGATGGGCTCCTGACTAAGAGTCAACTGAAAAGGAGAAGAAGGAAGGCGGCGATGGCGCGGTGCAAAGAGGCTGCAGAGTCAGCTGAAGGCGCAAGCGCCAAAAGCAGTCATCCTTCAGTAGCGACAGGAAAGAAGCATAGGTCGGCAGAAAGTATTCCAACTGGAGCCGATCAATCCCTCAGACCTAACGCTGGCTCCTTTTCGGTCGGCTCGAACAGGTCCAATCTGATGGAGCAAGTTTCGCCTGCTCTTCTTGGTGAAAGCGTGTGCGCATCTGATGCGCGCTCTTCTGCCGGGCACACTCTTACCGGTGGCGTTATCTGCGCACAAAATCTGGTGGATACTGGTGCTGTTACCCCTAAAGGTCCCAGCACTAGTGGACAGAAAATGGCTGACGCAAGCAATGCCACGGGTAGGGCTTCGCCGGAAGCATGTGCGCACCTGGTGCGCGCCGTTCTGCTAATAAAACTGCGACTATATCTTTGATATTTTCGCAGATAAACCTCCATCACTCAAAGGCTGCTACCGCTCTCTTAAGTAGCAGACTTTCCGTGGTGCGTACAAAATCCCACATAACATCTATCCAGGAGCCATACGTGCGGAACAAGCGCATATGTGGTTTTGGGGGTGTTCGTGGAGTAACGGTGCTATGTGACGAGCGATCTGAAAGACCGAGAGCTTGTCTAATTGTGCCGAATTTCCTCTCAGTAACCAAGCTTGGCCAATTTTGTGGACCTGGTTGCTGCAGCTGTAAGCTACGAAACGACCGGAAGTTGGAAAACCTTCGTCGTTGCGTCGGCTTACTTCCCTTATGATTCGGTAATGCCTCCACCACCAAAGGCGGTTGCCGAACTCATAAAGTACTGTGACACTCGGGAGATGGGACTAGTCATGTGTTGCGACGCGAATGCTCAGCATACAGTCTGGGGCAGCAGCAAATGTAACACACGAGGAAACCATCTCCTAGACTTTATACTATCGTCTGGCATGGTAATTAACAATATTGGCTCCCAGCCAACTTTTGTTACGGCAAGGAGGCAGGAGGTAATTGATTTGACTTTATCTAACAGGTATTTCAAGTCAATTACTAACTGGAGGGTACTGCCGGAGGTGTCCTTGTCAGACCATAGATACATCGTTTTCCAAATCGAATGCGAGGCCATAACTTTGCAGGAGAGGAGGAATCCGAGGAAAACCAACTGAGTGCGGTTTAGGGAAGAGCTAGACAGATCTGTCAAAACTCCAACTAAACTCAGAACGAAACGAAAGGTTGAGGATGCTGTTCAAAACCTGACTAGTGTCCTTACCAGCTGCTTTAAACTGACGTGCCCATTGACAAAAACCCCCTGCAGAACTCCGGTTCCCTGGTGGTGCCCGGAACTGTAGCGACTTAGGAAAGAATCCAGAAAACTTCTAAATAGGTCACTCAAGACAAATTTAGAAGGTGACTGGAATCTTTTTAGATCGAAGCAAAAAGACTACAAGAAGTTAATTCGGTTGTCGAAAAGTGCTTCTTATAGAGATTTTTGTGAAAAGATCGAGACACTCGGTGAAACCAGCAGGTTGGTTAATGTTCTCAAAAGGGGCAAGCCGACCAAATTGGAGTCACTGAGAAAATCTGATGGCAAGTTTACTGAGACGAAAGCGGAAACTTTTAGTCTTCTGCTGGAGACTCACTTTCCTATATATAATCACTAGGTCGCAGCTTGGCCCGCTTACCCAGGCTGAGCTTGATCTAAGTCAGAAAACTCGGCGCAGCTGGTATATTGCATCAGCCGTGGTAACGGATGAGGCCATCAAATATGCTGTGGCATCTTTTGATGGTTTAAAATCGCCTGGCACCGATGGAATATATCCAGCTATGCTGCAACAGGGTATAGATCAGCTATTGCCAACTCTGAAAAGAATTTTCACCGCTGGCTTGGCGCTGGCATATATTCCTACACCTTGGCGGACAGTCAGAGTAGCTTTCATACCGAAAATTGGTAAGGAAGACTATTCGCTCCCCAAGAGTTTCAGACCTATAAGTTTGACATCCTTCTTACTGAAAAGTATGGAGAGACTGGTAGAATTTCACGTGCGCAAAGTTGCTTTGAAACTGCATCCACTATCGGAGATGCAGCATGCCTATCAGCGTGGGAAATCCTGTGAGACCGCACTTCAAAATCTAGTGGCCAGAATTGAATGCGCGCTTGATAGGAGAGAATACGCGATGGGTATCTTCATCGACATTGAGGGTGCTTTTGACAATGCGACTTTTGACTGCATGTGCGACTCTGCCAGACAACACGGGGTAGATGAAACATTAGTGTTGTGGATTAAAGCAATGCTAATGAATAGAACGTTGGTAGTGGATGCGGATTGTGGCCAATATGTTATGACAGGGGTAAACAGGGGCTGTCCGCAAGATGGCGTTTTGTCTCCATTGTTATGGTGCATGGTGGTCGACTCTCTGTTGAACACTCTAAATAGTTCTAACGTCTACGCTCAGGCATATGCGGATGATATCGCCGTACTTTCTGTCGGGCCATGCCTGGCGACGGTCTGTGCTAACGCTCAGGCGGCGCTGGACATGATCGATGAATGGTGTACTAGGAGTGGGCTTTCGGTGAATCCTCTTAAAACTGAGGTTGTTCTTTTTACGAGAAGGAGGATTTTGACCGGTCTGACTCAGCCAGTACTAAAAGGCGTCACCATTCGCATTTCCAATGAAGCCAAATATCTGGCAGTGATTTTAGATAAGAAACTTCATTGGTCCAAACACGTCGAGTCGAAAACATCCAAGGCGCTCTCAGTCTTCTGGCCATATAAGGGTGCTTTTGGCAAGACTTGGGGCTTATCACCGAATAAGGTTCTCTGGATCTACACGGCTATGATAAGACCATTCCACGCATATGCGTCGGTTGTTTGGTGGAAGGGGCTCTCGCGTAAATATGTGGTTGCCTTTTGTGCGAAACTACAAAGAACGGCTTGTCTCGGCTGCTCGGGAGCTTTCCCGAGTACGCCTGGCTCTGCTCTAGACGCTTTGCTGAACTTACCTCCCCTTGATACTTATATCATGGGTTGCACTATCAAAGCCATCCATCGTCTTAGGCGAGGCGGTTTTTGGTATACTCCACACTGGAACTTTGATGAACTCGCGCGACACTTATCTTACGACTCCTGTCTTATGGATATGCCGTCTGATGCAATGACACCAGAACTCCAGCTGATGCGCAAATTCAGAGTCGACTTTCCTTGTGTCCAGGACTGGCTTCGGTCAGAGTCTGAGCCGGGAATGGAATGCAGTCGTATTTTCACGGACGGTTCCAAAACCAGTCAAGGGTCTGGCGCTGGTGCCTTCGTGGAAGTCGACAACATTAGACTTCACTTCTCGTTAGGCAAATATGCGTCTGTTTTCCAAGCGGAAACTTATGCAATCCTAATGGCCATGAACTATGTTGTGAAGAACAGGTGGAAGGGACGTAGCATTTGTGTCTGTAGTGACAGTCAGGCTGCGCTTAAGGCCTTGCTTAACCCTTTAACCACTTCCAAAATAGTTCGTGAAACCAAAAACTCTTTGAACTCGGTCGCAAGGCTGAATTCTCTGTCTCTTATCTGGGTCCCAGGTCACACTGGGATCTTGGGGAACGAGATCTCCGATGAGATTGCTAGACAAGGCTCAGAGGAGGGTTTCTCAGGTCCCGAACCCGCGTTGGGTCTTCCAGCGTCTTCGGTTAGGGCTTCCATTGACGATTGGGTCTCTCACGAGCACAATTGTGTGTGGCATGACTCTCCAGGTTGCAGGTTGACTAAACGCATGCTCCCGGACGTCTGTAAGAAATCAGCGGCATTCTTGCTGTCTCTCAGCAGAAAAGACTGTAGACAACTTATCGGCGTCTTGACAGGCCACTTCGCTTTTGCCAAGCACCTTAACGTGTTAGGCTTAAGTGACACTACAATCTGCGACGCTTGTGGAGAGAGCGACGACACCGCGGAACATTATCTCTGTGAGTGTCCGGCCTTTGCTCGTATCAGGTGGCAGATCTTCGGTGCGGATGTGGTGAGTGCTGGTACTGTAAGCTCCTCATCACTGAAGTGCTTGCTTGGCTTTCTTCGAAAGTCAAGGAAATTCCAGTAAAATGGGTAAATCAGGGTTTGCTCTCTGGCAGTACAATGGACCAGTTGTGTCTGAGTGCTCCAGTCGAGTGTTTCCTATCCCGACAAAAAAAAAAAAAAAAAAAAAAAGAGTTATTCTTCGATTGATTTCTGCACTGATTTTGTTTTTCGAGTTTATAGCAGAGCCAAGGTAGACAAAGTCCCTTACTACCTCGAAGTTATAGCTGCCCACGGTGACGTTTTGTCCAATTCGTCGGTGTTGGTTTTTCCTTCTTGTTGACAGCATATACACCTAATTCTGTTTTTACACGGCAGATACGTTCCTGAAGAACTCGTGTAAAAAAAATCGTGTAAAAAAATCTGGAGTTTGTACATATGTATGTATATATAGGGGAAAACAAAAGATTGGGTCCAGACTAGCACAAGTAATACAATAACCCAATGAATATTCCTTGCAATTTTATCTTACTTACCCTTATTATCTCATAAATTATACAGGATGCTATCGTATAATGAACTGAATTATTGTTGAAAGCAAAAAAATGGTAATAATTCAAAGGTACAAACAGCGCAATAATGAACGTTTTATTCGTTGTGGCCGTCTGACAAAAGAAGTGCAAGAGCATTGCTAACACCGAAAATATCATGTTCATTGTCTTCTTGGTCCATTTGTTCAAACTCGGCGCTAGAATTAGCAGTCGCAACACCAACTTCAGTGGTTTTATAAACTAATTCGGTTATCAATCGCTGTGTTCCTGTTTTGACAAATCCCTTATATAATTCTCTGTAAGGGGGCAATAATAACATTAGATCACGTTGAAACCTTTCAGCTCGCTCCTCATTAGGATCGGGTGTTGTAAAATGCATTGTTGCAATGTTGTACAGTGCATTTAGAACGGGTTCTGTTAAAATAGTTTAAATCCTAACTTGCACGAGTAGTTGTTCTAATCGTAACCTTTTTACATCATGTCATCGAACACACTCATTGACTTGTTTATAATGGCTGTAGTTTCCGGTTATTAATAAACCTTCTTCTTCTTTTGTACTCCGAAGTGTGCACATCGTGTTTTATTGTATCCCTCAGTTTTTACAAATAAGAGGTTCATCTACAGTATCATCGCTTATTTCGTCGGAATCAGGGGTCTCAAGGGCACACTCTATTACTTCATCTTCGCTAAGAGCCTTGTCCACCAACAGTTCATCGATATCTTAAAAAGCCAGATCATCAAATCCTTTTCCACCAATTTCCTGCGCCAGAGTTATGATGTTGGGAAATTCTGTTGTGTTGGGAAGGGTGGTATCAGTGCTTTTAACACATTCTGGCCACACAGCTTTTCAACATTTATTCAAAGTTGATGGTCTTACTTCAGACAATGCTAATTTAGCTTGATTGATGCAATCCATAATAGAAAATTGTTTCTACACATCAATGACTGTTAGTGTTCTTTCACGTTGTAGTTTGTCCAAAATGTATTGAAATGATTGCTTTTCGTAATAAGTTTTATATGCTGTAATTATTCCTTGGTCTAGCGGTTTTATTATAGATCTTGTGTTTGGTGGCAGGAAACAAAATTGCACATTTTCATGTTCCAAGACCGGATGTCCGGGTGCATTGTCTAAAATCAATAGAACCCTAAGTTCAAGACCTTTTGTGTTCATATAGCGTCTTACTTCGGGGACAAAACATTTATTGGACCATTCAATAAAGATGTGAGTGGTCAGGGCAAGCCCAGGCTTTTTTATTTGCCATCCAGTGAACTGGTAATTTACTAATATCCACACCTTTCATTCCGATCCGATTAACCAGCAGTGGTTTCAACATACGATCGCCTGAAGCATTGGAGAAAAACAAAAAGGTCACACGATCCTTAGCTACCTTAAAACCACTACCATTTTTTTGCGATTTGGACACATATCCACTAGCATTTGGCATTCTTTTCCAGAAAAAGCCAGTTTCATCTGCATTCTAAACTTGATCAGAACTGTAGCCTCCATCTTTAATTATCAAATCAAGTTTTTGAGGAAATTCTCTTGCAGCCGTTTCATCTGCAGATGCAATCTCACCTTTAATTTTGACATTATGAAATGCATGTCTTTGAGAAACCCAGTCATCCAATCCGTGCTTGCAGAAAATTCAAACTTTTTTTTGACTGAGAGGAAGTGCCTGGCTCCAATTCCTGGATTCGTTTATACAATTTTATTGCTGTTTGTTTGATAGCATTTCCATCAACTGGTATTGTTTTCTGCGAGTTATGTTCCATCCATATTAAAAGAGCTTTTTCCATTTTCTCAGTAATGACATCTCTTGTGTATGATGAAGTTTTAGAACTTATGTTGGTGCCAGAAATTATTGAGTTCCTAATTGCGGCTTCGTTTTTTTTTTTTATTGTTCTTATGGTAGCTTCGTGCACGTCAAAATGCTTACCAACCGCCGTTGCGCCCTGTCCTGTTGCAAGACGATCTAAAATTTTAATTTTAGTTTCCAGAGAAATGGTCTTTCTTTTACCGGTTTTTGTTATTGGGGCCATTTTGATAGGACTGCCAAAAATGTAAGTTGTTAAAAATAAAGAAAAAAAAAATTCAAAACAGTAACTTACAATCTATGTATGTATGTATGTAATAATTTTTCACTAAAAGTAACAAATTACACTTCACAAAATATACACCAAAGAGAGGTACATATGTATGTACTTTTCACGGCAAAAACTTAACTCCAAATGCAAACAAAACCAATTCCTTATTGAGCTTACATATGTAAATTAGGGGAAACCCCGAATTTAGAATTGTTTGCCGTTACATTCGTGCTATTTAAAAAAAAAGTGATCGTGTAAAAAGAGAATTAAATTATTTTTCTGATTCGTGTAAAAGCAAATTCGTGTAAAAAAAAATGCGTGTAAAAACAGAACTGGGTGTACTTGGTTTTGCCCTCGTTTATCGCTAAACCCATTTTGGCCGCTTCCGCCTCAATGCTTGCAAACGCACCGGTGACAGCCCGCTGAGTTCTTCCGATAATGTCGATATCGTCGGCGTATGCAAGCAGTTTTACGGATTTGTGATAGATTGTGCCTCCGGTGTTGACTTGCGAGTTCCGCACAATCCGTTCAAGTATAATATAGAAGAAGTCACATGACAGCGCGTCACCTTGTCTAAAACCTTTTTTGACATCAAAGGCCTCGGTGAGGTCATTACCGACCTTGATGGAGCAGCGAGCGTTCTCCATCGTCAGCCTGCACAGACGGACAAGTTTGGCAGGGATGTCAAAACTAGACATGGCTCTATAAAGCTCTTCTCTATAGATGCTGTCATAGGCGGCCTTTAAATCGATAAAGAGGTGGTGAGTATCGATTTGGAATTCTTGAGTTTTCTCCAGGATCTGCCGATGTGTGAAGATTTGATCGATGGTGGACTTTCCTGGCCTGAAACCGCACTGATAGGGTCCAATCAGGATGTTGATAAAAGGTTTCAGGCGTTCACACAATATTGCAGAAAAGATCTTGTATGCGATGTTGAGGAGACTGATGCCTCTATAATTGGCGCAGTTGAGGGGGTCTCCTTTCTTGTGGATCGGGCAAACGATGCTGAGATTCCATTCATCAGGCATACACTCGTCTGACCAAATATTAGAAATGAGTTGGTGTATGCACTCTACCAATTCATCCCCTGCTGCCTTGAAGAGTTCGGCCGGTAAGCCGTCAGGTCCAGCAGCCTTGTTGGATTTAAGCTTGAGTATTGCTATCCTCACTTCGTTTTGGTCAAGTGGACGGGAATTTTGACTATCATCGTCTATGTTGAATGGTTCGTTCTGCCTGGGCGCCATTATACAGTCTGCAGACGTAGTTTTTCCATATTCTCAGCACCGACTGTGATTCTACTACGAGGTTTCCATTTTCAGCTCTACAGGTTTCTGTACGGGTATTACTTCTCTGACACGTTTTTTTTACCTTTTGGTAAAACTTCCGTACATTGTTCCTGGAGTATAAACTCTCGATATTCTCAAACGCGCGCTTCTCATGCTCTTTCTTCTTCTTTTTGAGAAGCCAATGTTCTTCCCGTCTCTTTTGCTCGTAGAGCTCACGAGCAGCTCTCGTCTTCCTTTGCAGTGCCGCTTTGTATGCCTCTTGTTTTGCTGCATGCACGCGCCGGCATTCTTCGTCAAACCAGGGGTTTCGCGGTGGTGGGCGAGCGAGACCCAGCACATCAGTCGCGGCGTTTCTGATGGCATGTTGGCAGCGTTGCCACTGGTTTTCGGCATTTGATGCTGGCGGCATAGGGGTGATTGAGAGATTTCGGGATACGCGTTCAGCGAAGAGTCTGGCGGTCTCTTGCGATTGTAGCTTTTCGACGTTAAATTTTCTCCCAGCATTTTTTCTCTGTTGCTCAGATTGGGTTATCCGCATTCGTACCTTGGCTACAACAAGGTAATGACCCGAGTCTATGTTGGCCGCTCGGAAGTTCCGGACATCCAGAATACTGGAGGCATGCCTTGCGTCGATCGCAATATTTTCAATTTGGTTGATCGTTACATGATCATTGGACCGCCATGTCTGCTTATGAATATCGAGATGTGTGAGGAAACCATGTGCTTGTTATGGTGACATTTCGCTCTACAGCGAAATCAATTAGCCTTAGTCCGTTATCAGACGTGGTGCCGTGTTATCGACTGCCCTATCAAAGATGTCCTCCTTTCCTATTTTGGCGTTAAAATCGCCCAATACGATTTTAACGTCGTATTTAGGACATTGCTCGTATGTTTTGTCGAGGAGCTCGTAGAAACACTCTTTGGTGGCAGGGTCCTTCGCTTCCGGGGGCGCATGAACATATATTAGGCTTATGTTAGCGAATTTAGCCTTGATCCGAATAGTCATAATACGCTCGCTTACGCGTCGAAAGCTTAAGACTTCTCGCCTAAGTCTGCCGCGTATGACATATCCGCATCCGAATAAGCGTTGCTTGTTGCCTCTGTAGCAATCACCGTAGTAGATGTCACAGTTTTTCATCCTCTTTTTGCCCGGCCCATCTCATCGTACTTCCTTGATGGTGGTAATATCTGCTTTATAGCAGTCTAGGGCCTCTGCTAGTTGTTCGGCTGCACGTGGTCTGTAAAGGTACACGTACAGATCCGAAGGTCATTGTCCTTATTTCGTTTGCTGGGGTCGTCATTAGTTGAGTCATCCTTATCCGAGGCTTTTGGTTGTTTCGGAACCATCGATTTTTTACGTGGTAGGGAAGTTACCTCGACGGCACAACCCCCAACCTGGAGGGCCAGTTCCTTAATTATTCCCCTAGGACGAGGGGCCGGGTACACCGGTGCCAGTAGTCCACTACGGGAGTATGAGCGCTGCCGTTGGCCATTAAGGGCTCCTCCGCCACCATCTCTATTCCAATGTCCTGAACAACATTGGAAATTCCTTACCGACCTGTGATCCGAATACGTCGAAGCAGCTCGCGTAAGGTATTCACTAAGTTCAACCTAACTGGAACTATAGACGCCACTATAGACGTACCATTCCGTCTAGGGAATTCGTCCGCTGCCGCCTGGAGCAGGAATATGTGCTCTAGTGGGAAAGCACCCTTCCCCCCCTCTCTCATCTGCTGCCACCAAGAATCCGCCAAACGGGGTGGGTTACCCACTTCTTGGATTAAGGTACTAGGCACCCGGCTGAGAGTAGGAGTTGGTAGGCCTAAGCTGAGTGAAAACGCTTGTGTTTTCAAATGATCGTACGCACTACCGTTTGGCCAGCTGAACTAAGCCTCACGAACTTATAATTCGACAATTATGAGAACCGGTATTTCATTTATACTATCTTCTCAAACTCAACTGAACGTTGAAATTAAAATCATTTGTCGAACTCTCTCTGATTGGTCATGATTAAGGAGGCGTTTTTAATGCGGTTAGAGTCCCACACTACTCTGGGTTTTTAGCCCCACAGTGTCTTCGATTTTTTCACCTTCATTAAAAAAAAAAAAAAAAATGTGGGAAGTACTGTTCCATTCAAATAAATGTCTGAAATAGGCATGATGGGGATTGGTCAGTAGATCGGTCTCTTTTGGTCTAATGCCGTATCCATTTTCCTCCAAAACCTGCACCCACACGCCAAGTGCTCGTTGCAGGGACATGGGATCCTCACTTATGATAGCTCCATCGTCAGCAAAAAATCACTGATGTACTTTGGGGTCAATTTACATTGAGAACGATAGTCAAGGACTGCAATAAAGAGCAAATGACTTAAGACGCTTCCTTGGTGCACCCCGACTTTGATTGGGAACTTTTCGCTTACTCCAGCGGAGTATTTTACTCTTATCTTCGCTCCCTCGTGCATTTGTATGATCATCTGTACGTAAATTTCAGTCTTAGCATCACCCATCCATATCAGATCTCATGGAAGTCTGTCGAATGCTTTAATAAAGTCATTTGCTGGTTATAAAACAACACTAGATTCCGAAGAATTGCTCTGCAGTGCAGACTAATTGAGAGTTTTCTGGGGATGAACTGCAACAAACTGCTGGTGACAGACTGACTGGTGAATGATGTCGTTCATTTAATTCGTTGGTAATATGATTCATCGCATAGTGGGCGTCATGGCGCAGTGGTTATTGTGTCGGACCACTGCGCGTGAGGTTTCATGTTCGAATCCCAGAAAACACCAAAAAGTTTTTACACGGTCCCACCTCTCGCGAACGTCTGACAAACATCCGAGAGTATTGTTGCTTCTCAAAAACAAATTACCCTTCGGATACGGCACTAAACTGTAGGTCCCTTCTATTCGGTTAAAAAAATATAAGGCACACAACACGAGTGGTTACGATAAGCTGGGCCCAGGCACTTGAAGAGCTGTTGCGACAAATATTTATTTTGTTTACATTGCGAAAAGTATTAAGCTGTCACAGAAGTATTGCGTGACTTTTCGATATCCGTTTGATGTTAAATAACTTGCACCAATTGCAAAAAGGTAGTCGTCAGTGTAATTCCCTGCATTAGACAACACTTCTGTCCATCTCTCAGGCAACTTCTTAATGTCGTCGCCAAAAAATTTGTTTGGCTTTGACGAAAAAAATACCGAAAGAGCTGTTTGGACATCATTCTGAGATCTAAAATGGTTTCCATCAAGGAAGTTTTGCAGACTTCAGAGCAAGTGAAAATCTGCATGTGCTAAATATGAAGAATAAGGCGAATATACGAGTATGTGCCATTTTTTCCCAACCGAATTCCTGTAGCTGTGTGCAGATGGTCCTAACAGTAGAGAATAATATTGATGGAATAGGACACCCCTTCGATTAAATTGACCTGGCCGTTTCTGATCTAGTGCCGACTTTATTCTGTACAGCTTTTGACATTAGACTTCTATGATAGTCTAGTTATGAGGCAACAGCTCGATGTGGATTATTCCCTCAGCATCCCATCATACACACAGTAGAGGCTTTACTTCCAATCTGTTTTTTTCGGAACAAAAACAATGAAATATGCCGAATACTCTTATGCTTTTCTAATGCATCCATTTCAAAATTCAGTTAAAAATGCTAATAATCATGTTAACACAGCGAAAGTTTTTCGGTATGCAAAAGTGTTGGCATAATCTCTCTTGGATTTTCATTGCTCCAATTCAGAGAAAAATGCGCCTCCTCGCTGAAGATGATTTTTTGGCCAAAATTCGGATCGGTTTCCAACTGGTGCAGAGCCCAATCAGGGAATGCGTGACACATGAAATGGTCAGTAGGCTTCAGTTCTCGAATAATTCAAATTTTGTACGGGTACATGCACAAGTATTGTCGCAAAATTCGCCAAGTTATGATACGAAGACAAGGGATCATAACCCTGCCAATTCACCGCATTTCTACTGATACGCCTGTGGGGTTCACCTATTTCACTTCAGAAAATATCGGCAGGTTTCCCGATTTTGGATCACCGGGTTACTGAGGCCAATAAAACACCGATGTCGTCGCATTTATGTGTTCCAGGCGCTTACAGGCCTGCCTTTCCTACATCGCGATGTCTTTGGAACGTTCATTGATATTGCCTCTTTAACAAGGTTCAAATGATTTCTTCTTTAAACGTGGCCACACCAGCTGAGCCGGTCGCGCTCTATCTTTCGTAAGATAGTTTCCATGAGGTGAAGGCTTCCACGGATCTTCAAACTTCTTATTCGATCAAACTTTGTCACTTCTGCCGTCACGCGAAGCATCTTCGTCTCAGCTGCCATTCATTTACTCTCATACTTTTTGAAGATCATCCAACATTGTGAACCGTATGTGAGCGCTGGACGCACAACTGCGGTGTAGAGCCTTCCTTTCGACCTAGGTTGCATTTTTCTGTCACAGAAGATAGCGGCATTTTCTCGCCACTTCATCCACTCTACGCTTACGCGATGATTGATGTCGTTATCACAGATTATTTTGTTATTGATCATACATCCCATGCGATAAGTGGCTCCGGAGTGGATGGTGTCAAATAGAAAGAAGAGGTTGAATATGGTTGTTTAGTGAGTAGTGAGTCTCACACAACTAGTAACAGAGCGGGACTGTTTCCCGTGCGCATTAGCGTTTTCCACAACCCCCTGGACAAAAAAAAAATTCATCATAGATCCCAGATATTGGAACTTTTCGCACTTGGGAAGCACTGGTCCATTCAAATAAACGTCTATAATAGGCCTGAGTGAATCAGAAAACAGGCAGCACAAGTACTCTGTCTTTTTTGAACTAATGCGATACCCATTTCCCTCCAAAACGTTCACCCACACATCAAGTGTTCGTTGAAGGAATGTAGGATCCTCACTTATGATTGCTCCATCGTCAGCAAAGAATAATTGATGTACCTTTGGGTCCGTCACTTCACCTTCAAGCAAATAGTCAAGGACTGTATAAAGACCAAAGGACTTAAGACTCTTCCCTGGTGCACCCCGACTTTGATTGGGAACTCTTCGGTTACTCCAGCGGGGCATCTTACTCTTGTCTTTGCTCCTTCGTACATATCCATGACCGTCTGTACACAGGTTGTCCTCGATGTCTTAGCGCCACCCATATCAGATCTCGTGGTTGTATGTCGAATGCCCTTTCAAAGTCAACCAATACAATATGCAAATCCTTTAAGGAATCACGATGTTTTTCCATTATGATCCTTATACTTTGGATTGCATCTGTGGTTTATTTACCCGAGACAAACCCGCACTGATCATCACATAGCCGTATCATTTTTCGCAATCGGCCACCTAATACCCACGTTCAACGATCTTCATGGTGTGTCACATCAGCTTGATCGAATACTAACTTCTTCTACTGTAATGTCGGGTATTTCCTCACAGTTAGGGGTAGTTCTTGGAAATTGCATATAGCCGGGGAAACTGTTCATTTAAAAGTTCTTCACAATACTGCCACCACCTCTGCAGAATTGTGTCGTCATCCACAAGAAGCTGGCCATGAGCATTGTTAATGAAATTTGGCGAACGAATCTCCTGAGCATTCTTCCTTTTTTGGGCGGCTATTTTGAAGGTGGTTGCGCTCTTGTTCATATCGTGGCTTCGCAGCTCCTGGATAGCCTGGTTTGCATCAGCCACCGGGGAAGATACTTTCTCCAGCTCCCGATACAGGCCCTCCCTACTCTCTGCTTGAAGCTGGGCGCACTTCTTCTTCGCTTTTTTCTTGCAACATCTGTATTCCATTTCGAGGCGAACTTTCTCGTCACTATTATTAGAGGGGCACTTTGACCAAGCTTTGAAAGCGGCTTTCAATCGCGTAGTGTTTCACGGTAAAATGGTGACCATGACAGAATACAATGATAGCACAGCAAAACATTTTCAAACATGGCCGCAGTCGGCTGTCAAGAGTCTATCATAGCTACTGACCGACGCTTCACTATACTGATAGTGTTGGCTTCGGGTTGCTCAAGTCTTGTCGTCGTTGGTTTTTCTTTTCGGTGTTTAAGTGCCATCGGGCTGTTAGTACCGGAAAACTGCCTGTCAAATGGCTGGAAAGTTCTAGCTTCTTGTTGATAGTTCTGAAAGAGTGGAGATGTGTTTTTTCTTTCAGTTCTCTACGGAGTGTTAAAACCAATGGTTTTTTTTTGGCGCGCAACGGTATGTTTTAACCCGACTGAAATGCATAACAAAATATAATGAACTAAACTTGTAGTTAGCAGTTTGTCAAATCGAACATACCGTCCAACAAGTTCATACACGACATTGCGCATACTACGAGTACGTAAGAATCAGGCATAAGGTGTTATGTGTACGAGTATATTAATGAGAAGCGCACATGCCTTACTATACAGAAGTCAAACCCTAACTTTTCCCAAACTTTGCCCGCAAAATGCGACGACACAATGGCTTTCAAATGCGACTACAAATCCATCTAATTCACACGAGAACTCGTGACTTCCTTAAATGTAAACATTCGCTCCTGCAAATCACACACCAGATGCCTTCTTCTATCTCCTCCAGTGCAATACACTGTCTATTGCGAAAACCACCACATCTAAACTAGATGAATGGGATTTGTTTGACTAATTTCGCGGCAATAAATAATAAATCTAAGGCCCTGGCGACAGGAACACATGTGAGTTTGTCATCGAAATCCGAGCGTTCTTCTAGGTGCCACTGCCAGTCTGCCACACATTCACTGACAACAACAACAAAACTATTTCGAAATACTTCTTCTGATTGCATACCCGCCTCCAGCTCAGCATACAGTAGCTATTCATCTTCTTGCGATCGGCATTCGTCGGTCGGTCTCTGTAGCACTTCTGTGTTGTGAGTCATTCGCTATCGAGATACTTTAGCCCAATTCGACGATCCGTGAGAAAATCCATCCGTACAACAGCAACGGCTGCTTTCTGATTCATTAGCCGAAGAGCGGCAGAATTTGAATGTTTGGTGCAAACATTTTGTTGAGTGCCCTCGCACTACCTTGGAGACTCTACCTAGCGACCTTTACCGTCGCGCGAGCGATGATACAGCCTGACTGACAACAAAATCAAACTCCGGTTGGTTTTTTTTTACGACCGATTAAAAGCAAACCAACCGAACCGAACAAACGAAGAACAAATCAAATCGTATCCTCTGGATACAAATTCGTCGATCTTTACACCTTTGCCGTGCACTGGGCTCCCATGGTCCACGAACGATTGCCATTTTCCCGAATCTCATCGAAGAGGCATAGAACAAGAACAATTTTAATTAGCGCAACCTTTGTTTTCGGTTTCATTCGTTTTCGTTTTGAGCACGGCGGCAATGGTGGTGGTGTGCTATTGGATTGAGCCAAGCCGGGGCTGCAGCTTTACACGCTGGTATTCCCATACATCCGT
This sequence comes from Brachypalpus laphriformis, assembly GCA_945910035.1. Lineage (NCBI taxonomy): Eukaryota > Metazoa > Arthropoda > Insecta > Diptera > Syrphidae > Brachypalpus > Brachypalpus laphriformis. The sequence goes on from OX246754.1 coordinate 290,998,411, forward strand.
CTGTCTGTCTGTCCAGTGCCAGAGGAGGAGGATTCAGCAGCAGGATTGCGTTTGATATGTTCCTACTGCTGCTGCTGCTGCTGTCCGTTTCAGTTCATTCGGAATTTTCGGTATTTTTTCCAACGAAGCCAGGCTCAGGTATTCGGATTCGCATTCGGTTGCGGTTGCTCATTTATTTCATACATAAATGCGGGCCTGGAATTCACCTAACATTCAAATAAAATATTTTCTGCTTCTTAATTAGTAATAAAAGGTTGCTGTGTGTGTTGTCGTTTTTTTTTATATTTTGTTGAGCGCGGAGAGTGGATTATAAGCTTCTTGGGCTGTTAATTGGCTTTTTTTGCCTAGTGGAGGTGCGTCAGAGTCTCGCACACGGAAATAGTAGGTTGCGAGCTTGGTGTGCGGTGACCAGATCGGCTTAATGGTGGTCTTTGTTTAGATAGTTTTTCAGATACCTATGAAATGCGTAAGGTACATGAAATGGAGTCTTTACACGCTGTGACATGTTCTTTTTTCTTTTCTTTTTTTTTTTTAGTTTAATAATGGCAACTTTTTGTGCTAATCATGGTCGGGGCATTTGCATATAAAAACATTTAACACCGGTTTGGATTGAAGTGGCTGTGTGGTTGGTGATGATGGGAATCTGTCAGAAATGAAATTAATATGGAGGCTGTTTTTATGAGCGACGTAACTATAGTGAGTGAAGAAGTTTAATTGAGAGGTTTTCGCTAATTTACACCGCAGAAACGCAGAAACAGCAAAGAATTGTGTAATTTAAACGTAAGATGAGGCTCATACCTAAGTCATTCTAGCCCAAGTAGATAGAACAAAGATACACACAGCTCACGTAATGCTCTGAACTGAATGTAATCATACTATACTCTGATTTGTTTTTGAAACATTTTGAGCACCCAATCCAGCTGTCATATTGTTAAAAGGGTCAACACTACTTTTCATGCCGGATGAGAAGCTACTGCGCAGCCATTTGGACTATTCTACATGACTTTCTGTTATTTATTGGCCTGACTTGAAAATTTGTACAAATTGTACAAACTTAAATGAATTCAAGTCCGATTCTCACAAAATTTGTAAAACAGAGTGGCAGTAACAATTTCCTCCAATGCATGGGTGACAAGGTCCAATAATAGGTAGGTTGTCGACTCCAGTGTCAACCATATCCATTCAAGATTTTTAGTAATAAAACTAAATTATGCGATCAATCATCATCTAGAGTAACTCAACACGCATGAAACAATTACTGGAAATGATAACCGAACGCAAAAATAACAGCGAATTCTCCCCGACTATTTTAGACACCACCCGAATAAGCCTGTACTGAAACCTAATAACGCCTGAGTCTTAAACTACTACAGCAAAGAACTACTCATTCCGATCTTTACTCTTCATTTCCAACCTACGTCATGCAATTGCTCTTGTTAGAGTTAATGTTAACCTCTCCGTGCAGGGACGGGTTAAGAATATCACTGCAGCGCCTCCTAACAAATAGCGCTTGTCGTAAAAGTCGACTTAGGGGACAAATTAGATTTAGACAATACAACATCCAAGTGAGCCCAGCGACACATACAATACTTTCAAAATTCTTGTTCGAATATATCCTTGCAAATAACCTCTCAGTATGTAACAAAGGCAACACTCCAACCTTTATTTTTCCGAGTACGGAAAATTTCAACGGCTGGGAAGATGTCATAGACGTTACACTCTCTAATAACAGTAGTAGTATGAAAGTCGAGAACTGGAGAGTATCCAATCTGAAGTCTTTTTCAGACCATAATTGGATCCTCTTCAATGTAGATCTCGAGATCGAGACTCCCAAACCCTACAGAAACCCCAAAAGAACCGACTGGACAAAGTTTAGTCAAGTCATTAGATCCAAGCTACGTAGAACTCCAAACGCTTTAATAACCTCCATTGCAGAACTAGACACAAAAGTAAAGACTTTCGAAAAAGCCTTCAATAATGCTTTTAAAGTTGCGTGTCCGGTCAAATACAGCAAAAAAACCTTCCCTCCGTGGTGGAACGAAGAACTCTCTAACCTCAGGAAACTGACTAGAGAGACCTTCAATATCTGCTACAAGTGCAAATACTGGCAGCCTTACACGGACAGCCTTAAAATATACAAAAAAGTTAGCAGAATAGCCAAGAAACGGTCCTCGATAGAGTATTGCCAATCAATTGATACCCTCAAAGACTCCGCTAGACTCAGCAAGATTCTATCGAAGGATCATTCCAATCCATCCCTCCTGAAAGGGTCGGATGGTAAGTGGACGGAGTCAACTGCAGGATCCTTAAAGATCTTGATACACACCCACTTTCCCGGATGTAAGGACAGCTACACTCAGCCTAACAGTTCGCAATGCCTGCAATCCTGGGAACACATAATACCCATTATTACCGAAGAAAAAATCTCCTGGGCCATTCGCAGCTTCGCCCCTTATAAATCGCCAGGCCCAGATGGCATTCTGCCCATTATGCTACAAAAAATGCAAGAGGTAGCAATCCCATGGCTCGTGCCGATTTTCAGGAGCTGCATCCTAAATAACCATGTACCCAACTCATGGAGACGGGTGAGAGTGGTTTTCATTCCGAAGGTGGGGAGGCGCGGACATGAGAACGCGAAAGATTTCAGACCCTCAGTCTGACCTCCTTCATTATGAAGACCCTCGAGCGCCTTCTAGACAACCATCTGTCAGATACAATCGAGTCATCTCTTTCCAAATCCCAACACGCATACCTCAAAGAAAGATCTATAGAAACAGCTCTTCATGAAGTAGTGCGAACAATAGAAAAATCCCTACAGTATAAGGAATACACTTTAGCTACCTTTCTAGACATAGAATGAGCTTTTAACAATGTACACACTGAAGTAATTCTAGAGTCCCTCACGGAGCTGGGCATAGAAACCTACCTAAGTCAATGGATAGTCTCTATGCCCAGCACTAGAACTATTCAGGCATCTCTAGGAAACAGCACCATAACCAAATTTGCCAGTAGAGGAACGCCCCAAGGTGGAGTCATCTCACCTCTACTATGGCTAATAGTCATGAATAAACTCCTTTTATGCTTAGACAGAGAAAGAATTAAAGTAGTTGGGTATGCGGACGACATGGTGATTTTAGTGTCGGGACTTTTCTCTCCCGTGATAAGTGAGATCATGGAGAGTGCTCTAAGTATAGTCACCGCATGGGCCAGAAAGTGTGGACTTGGAGTCAACCCAAATAAAACTGGACTGATGCTTTTCACCACAAAAACCAAAATACCCGACTTTAATCTTCCTCGATTAAACGGTCAGATACTCTCCTTATCTTCCAGTGCTAAGTACCTTGGAGTTATTCTAGATCCTAAACTTAACTGGAAACCAAACATAGACGAACGTATGAAGAAAGCACGTATAGCCTTCTATGCCTGCAACAGAACCTTCGGCAAAAGATGGGGCCTGCAAACAAAAAATTGACCCTGTGGGTGTACACAGCCGTAGTACGCCCAATCCTTACCTACGGGTCGATAGTATGGTGGCCGGCCCTTAAAAAAGCCCATAACATAACCAAACTTAATAAGGTGCAAGGAGCAGCATGCATAGGCACCACAGGCGCCCTACGGTCAACTCCGTCAGACGCTCTAACAGTCCTGCTACACCTTTTACCCCTAGATCTACATATCACAAACATCTCAGCGCACAGCGCAATCAGACTCAGAGAGTCCAAGTGTTGGACTGCGAAACCCTATGGACACAACAATATCCTAGATTCTCTATTAGGAGAACTCATATCGACTCCAACAGACTACATCATCCCCACATTGAACTTCACAAAGCGTTTCGATGTACAATTCCCTACAAGAAAAGATTGGCAAGATGGACAGGCGACCAGTGGTTTCGATCTAGCAGTCTACACCGATGGGTCAAAAATGGACTGTGGGGTTGGTGCGGGTGTTTTCTCGGAGTCCCTGAACATCGCAAGATCGTATCGACTCCCGGACGCTGCCAGCGAGGAAGTACTCGCCATTCGCGAAGCCTGTCGCCAAATCAAGTCACACACAAATACACTACCAAGGCAAAGAATCGCTATTTTAATCGATAGCCAAGCTGCTATCAAAGCCATTGCCTCGGAAACCATTTCCTCGAAACTAGTACTAGAATGCCGACAGGAGCTTGCGTCGCTAGATGGCCAATGCATGGTGACCCTTGTCTGGGCTCCAGGGCACAGCAACGTTGATGGCAACGAACATGCTGACGAACTGGCCAGGCGAGGCTCAGCCCTTCAATGCTCACTTGCTGAACTTGTTCACACCCCGCTCGGAGCAATTAAGGCAAACATCTCCTCAATCTTTCTTAGAAAAGCTAACCTTAAATGGTCCAGGTTAACGAACTGCGTCATATCCAGAAAGATGTGGCCTAACTACAACAAGACCAAAACAACCGCCCTATTGAACAGAACGCGCAAGACATTGCCCGTACAATCGCGATAATCACGGGACATTGGTCGGTAGGAGAGCACCCAGCCAAGCTAGGTATCCCATATAATATACACTGCCGTGTGCCACCGAAAAGGAAACAATTATCCACTACATGTGCAATTGTCCAGCACGAGCTAGGGCTAGACATCAAGCATTAGGCAAACCCTTCTACAATTCACTTGAGGAAATCTCGGGTAAGAACATAAATCAGCTAACCCTCTTCTTAAACTCCACAGGCTGGCTCTAGATTGTCCTCACCAACACACATCAACATCCAAGGTCGCATGAGTCGTGGTATCAAAACGGCACAACTGTGCTAATTGGGTCTCTGTTTTTACAGAACCGCCACTTCTACCTACCTACCCTTAAAAAGTCTCCCAGGAGTGTGCATGCGAGTCCGTGGGTTGATACGAATAGAGATCACCGGTGTCATAGAAGAAAGATCAAACAACAATGAAACAGGATCATGCACGTGTCAAACACCATCGCAATGAAAAATTTCAAAACTGAATCATTATGGAAATATTTGCATAAAGGAAATGCACTACCCCGCCAGGCACTACCACTGCTGCGCATGGTACTGATCGTGGACCAAGCAGAAATGTTCGAGTCAGAGCTAAAGGGTAAGCCAACAGATGGTGTGGATGTCGGTAGTCAATTACTGTCACTTACTGAAGTCAATGTGGCTGATCTTTTTGACAGATGCCCAGTACAATCTTGGCAATTTTAGTCATGGAGTCGTTTACTACACAATAACACACTTTTGTTATTCAATCTTATTACGAAAATGGGCGATCTGTAAAAGTAACATTTCGTAAAATTCGTGAATCGCATTTGATCTTTTCCGATGAAGCCCATTTTTGGATGGATGGGTACGTACATAAACAAAATTGTCGTTTTTGGGGACGGGAAAAACCATACGGGATTCACGAAAGGCAATGCATCCCAAAAAAGTCACTGTATGGTGCGGATTATGGGTTGGCGGCATCATTGGCCCGTACTTTTGATATTGCGGCCATTGATCCACTTAACCCTTTCATGCCAAATGTTGCCTATAGGTAACATTGTATGTTTTAGCTTCTAAGTCGCGTAATTTTAATTTATTCTCTAACGACTTTTTTTTTTAGAATAGGTTGATATGTTGTGCAAGTTTGTTGTACAATTTTTTTTTCGAATATTTTATTGAAAGTATTGCTAGTGATCACTTTGTAGCTGATCTTCGGTGAGTGCACATGTACAATTTTTTTTATGCGAAATATGAGTTTGCAAATTATTTAAAAAAATATATAAAGAAATTTAAGTGTACAAAACCAAGTACGTAAAATAATTAAACACATGTAAGAAAATTAAGAAAAACAAAAAAAAATCGAAAAAAACTTTTAGTTTATGGTCAGAAATTTTTTTAAACTTTTTAGGCAACATTTCATAACTTCTAAACCAGGGTACATAGGACTTTGAAATTGATATCACTTCATATTTACGTCTAGGCTAACAACTCCATATCCTTGAAAAAGTATTAGCCACTCCCAAATTAATTCTGGCATGAAAGGGTTAAGAGTATTCTTCAAAATGTCATCGATAATTTTAACCCTCGGATGGTCGCTTGCAACAGAAGCCGCGGTGGTCACATTAACTATATTGTGTTACATTCATAATTGCTATAGACCGAACTTCATCAATCAATAAAGTCCTATATTAATGAAAACTTCCACACTAGCCGTTGGCTCACCCTTTAGGGTCAAGGGGGGTAATTGTAAACGATTTTCGCATTTAAAATTTTTTTTTTAGACTTAGTATGTTTCCCTTAACAAAATTTACAACATTGGAACCTTTTTTGAATTGAGCTAATATTTGAGATCTATCATTCGTTGGATAATAATAGTTTTAAATTCACAGGCTTGTTATTTTTTTAAAATTATGCTGTTTGCATTTACCCCTCGTGTTTAAAAAAAATATCGAGAAAACTGGGGTAAAAGAAAACAAAGAATTTAGTCTCCAGAGGAGGTAAATTGAAATCAATTGGGGCAAATGTGAATTAAACGAGAAACAAAACATTTGATATGCAGAAGTGAACGAAATAGCCATGTTTACATTTACCCCAAATAAAAAACTATTTAAGGAACGAAAAAGATTTTTTATTCAAAAAATTGTATTTAACTTTCAAATTTAAAATTCGAAAACAGGAACCTTCGCGTGGAGTTCCACAATGGTTTTTCCTTCAGCTTTTCTTTTCGTCGGATCAGGCAACAAGCCACAAACTTGGTGCAATGAAACAAAACTTTTTGTCGGAATCAACAAGCTCGAATACTTTTTTGAAGGGTCCCATACTCTTGGTACCTACTACCTCAATTTCTTCTTCTTCTTCAAAGACCCTGCAAATTTGGTAAACGTACTTGCATGTGGTAGAAAGCCGCTTCTCGCCCTTAAAGCTTACTATTACAAATTGGATCTTAAGTTCCTTATTCCGTCAGTGCTCATGTATTCTATTTCTTCTGCATCGTCTTGGTCCTCATTATACACGGAATCAATGCTTTGATTAAAGATTTCGTCTTCATCTGAAGATCAACTGATATTTCCTTTTTTAACTTTGATGGATTTTACAGGTTTTGCTCTTCCATTTTTCTTTTTTAATAGCTTTCCAGCTTTCAGATCTTCAACTTCTTTTAGACGTCTTAGCACGTCATCTGTTGTTAGCACTTCTCCGTGTTTCATCTGCTTTAGACGAGGTACTACCTTCTTTACATCTTGGGGTTTAGTAAGAGATGTCGATGAAGATTCAATACCGAATATATTGTCCAAATTTCTATAAAAAAGGGTAAATTAAAAGCTAAATATAAAGGAGTTTGATTATTTTCTAACTGCCTTCAGGAGATGGTGTTCTATGTTGTAAAGATGTCGATGGCAATTCAATCTGGACTGGGCTCGACAGAGGAGCGAAAGTGCCGTATATTTGAGAACAAATTCTTGGAGTGGATATTGTACCTGCAGCATAATCACGTAAAACGGAAGGTGTTGGTTCTGTCTGAAGCTCTGCAAAAGATGAAGTTGCAGCACATGCTGGCGATGGTGATGGTTCTGTCTAAGGCTCTGCAAAAGATGAAGTTGCAGCACATGCTGGCGAACAAGTTGGAGGGGGTGAATTTGAATGATTTGGTATGGAACTGGAAAGACTTGGTAAACTGCTTAGTGCATCTGTAGGCAAAACAAATTCACTTTGCGAGCTGCTTGAGTCCAGTGCATTGGAATTCTTCCAAACTTTGCATAGTTCCATGTAAATTGCTAACTCCTTTGGACAGAACGCATTGAATTAAACCGGATCCAATGGAAAAATTCCTGTGGAATTGAATCCTGACACTATATTTGTGGACGTAAGATTAGTTTCCCAAACTAGTCTGAGCAGTGCAGAAAACTCGTTTTTGGAAGCCGACAACTTCGTTTTCCCATCATCTTTTTCCCGTAATTTACAAGACATTTATCTCAAGGAGTTTTCACTGGGCCGAATACATATTTGTTGAGCGGTTGTAATTTATCTGTCAAATGACTGGGGAAACGAATCAGTTGAATGTTGTTATTAAGGGCTTCTTCAACCATCCTTACACTGATGTGACTAGAGTGGCCATCATAAAGAAGTACAGCAGTCTGGTCTAATTGACATTTTGCATTCCTTATTTCATTTACGTGGGGTATGAGCCCGTTTTGAATCCAGTGAAAAAACTGAGGTTCTTCCATCCAGCCTTGTTTTGAAGCTCCATATAAGGTTCCGGGGTATGAATCATTTGATGTCCAGCGTGCCAGCACAGCGCCACTCCTAAAAACTATCAACGGCGGTAGCTTACATCCATAAGCAGACACACAAGCTTGGACAGTTGTGGACTCCCTGCCTGAACCGCCCGCAACACGACTTATGGCTACTCCTTTTTCTCCAATGGCTCTAAGTTGACTTGGATCACTTCCAAACCCGCTTTCATCAGCGTTAAGAATAAATCTGCTTTGTCAGGGCTTAACAAGTTATACTTAGTGCATACTGTACTCAATTTATCATAAAAGTCGATATTAATGTCAGCCTTTCGAGCATCTTGACGCGGCTTTTGCAGGTGTTCTGGCTTTTTGAGAGATAGGTTTGGATGCCTTGACATGAAATTTCGATACCAGTCTTCTCCTGGTTTTCCATTATGAAAAGATGTAGCTAAGTTCTTGATTTTTATGTATGCCGCAACTAAGTTCAAAAGATCCTCCTTATCACAAGGGTAACCAGCACGAGATCTTGAAATAAGGCACTTTGCGATGGTGTTCTCCACGTCAGCTGAGAGCGCAGTTCTTCTTCCTCGTGGTACAATAGCCATAGCCGTTTTCCTACCACCGATTTACATGCATCCTAAGCATGTGCGAATCACACGGTCTTATAGTGTTAAATACCATGTTCATTAAACAAAGCCGACACCTGGTCACTTTCAGGAGTGTTGGAAATGAAACCCAGATTGATTACCATTTGGTAGCCAGTTTCATGAAGCCTCGGGTAAGACATTGCAAAATGATCCTGCGAGAGGCGATCGCTCAGCAAAACCGTCTCCTGTTAACAGAATTTTTTATGAAGACACAGACAAGAAAAGCAAACAACAAGGGTCCCTGAGAAAATCAAGTGGTATACGTACAATCTGGACAAAGAAAAAGACGAGGCTTTTGTTTTCGTGATGAAAAATTACCTCTCTCACGCCATCAACAGAGCTGAGAATGAAGAGTGTAGAGCACAAAATATGTGGGATTCCCTACAGTGAACTTGCTTAAAGAAGGCCAAACCACTATCAGGAGCTTTAAAACGCCACCACCAACACGCCGAAGAAACATGGTGATGGAGTGACGAAGCTAAGGAAATGATAAATGAGAAGAAAGCTGCTTTCAAATCTTGGCCAAAGTGCCCCTCTAGTAATAGAGACGAAAAAGCTCGCCTCGAAGTGGAATACAGATGTTGCAAGAAGAAAGCGGATAAGAAGTGCGCCCAGCTTCAACAGAGAGTACGGATCGCCTGTATCCGGAGCTGGAGAAAAAATCTTCCCCGGTTGTTCATGCAAACCAGGCTATCTAGGAGCTGCGACGACACAATACGAACAAGAGCGCAACCATCTTCAAAAAAGCCGCCCAAAGAAGAAGGAATGTTCAGGATATTCGTTCGCCAAAGTTCAATAACAATGCTCATGGTCAGTTTCTTGTGGATGACGACAGAATTATGCAGAGGTGGCGGTAGTATTTTGAAGGATTCTTGAATGAACAGTTTCCCCGGCTATATATACTTTCCAAGAACCACCCCTAACTGTGAAGAAATACACGACATTACAGTCGAGGAAGTTAGTGAGGCGGTCAAATACCCTAAAAAAACTAAAAGCAGCTAGGCCAGACGTGATGCCCTATGAGTTCTAGAAAAAGCTGGGAGACATCGGGTTCAGATGGCTCAGAATTCTCATCGCCAAATTTGTGAGAGGTGATCCAATGCCGAATCAATGGAGGGAAGTTACCCTCTCCCTATATACAAAGGGAAGGGTGAAACACGAAACTGTGATAACTACCGTTCGATCAAGCTGATGTCACACACCATGAAGATCGTTGAGCGGGTATTAGGTGGCCAACTGCGAAATCAAGTCAACCACAGATGCAATCCAAAGTATAAGGATCTTAATGAGAAAACATCGTGATTCCTTAAAGAATTTGCATATTGTATTAGTTGACTTTAAAAAGACATGCGACAGACAACCACGCTATCTCATATGAGTGGCGCTAAGACATCGAGGGGTTCCAGAAACCTATGTACAGATGATCATGGATATGTATGAAGGAGCATAGACAAGACTAAGATTCCCCGCTCGAGTAACCGAAGAGTTCCCAATCAAAGTCGGGGTGCACCAAAAAAGCGTCTTAAGTCCTTTGGTCTTTATTACAGTCCTTGACTATCTGCTTAAAGGTAAAGTGACGGATCCCAAGCTACATCAAGTATTCTTTGCTGACGATGGAGCCATCATAAGTAAGGATCCTACATCCCTGCAACGAGCACTTTATGTGTGGGTGGATCAAAAAAGACAGGATACTTGTGCTGCCCGTTCTTTGATCCACTCAGGCCTATTCCAGACCTTTATTTGAATGGAGCAGTGCTTCCCAAGTGTGGAAAGTTCAAATATTTGGGATCTATGATCAATAGCAAAGCAACCTGTGATCACGACATCAATCATCGCGTAAGCGTAGGGTGGATGAAGTGGCGAAAAAATTCAGCTATCTTCTGTGACAGAAAAATGCCACCTAAGTTGAAAGAAAGGATCTACATCGCAGTTGTGCGTCCAGCGCTCACATACGGTTCACAATATTGGACGATGCACAAAAAGTATGAGAGTAAATGAATCGCAGCTGAGACGAAGATACTTCGCATGACAGCAGGAGTGACAAAGATTGATCGAATAAGAGGTTCGAAGATGCATGTAAGCATTCACGCCAAGGAAACCATTGTACAAAAAATAGAGCGCGACCGGCTCAGTTGGTATTGCCACGTTTAAAGATGAGATCATTTGTTAAACTTTGTTAAAAAGGCAATATCAGTGAACGTTCCAAAGACATCGCGTGGTAGGAAAGTCAGGCCTATAAATGCCTGGATTGCATAAATGCGATGACATCGGCATTTTATTGGCCTCAGTAGACCGGTGATCCATAATCGGGAGGCCTGCCGATATTTTCTGAGGTGAAATAGGCGAACCCCGAACCCCCGCGGATCGATCAGTAGAAGTGGGCGGGTTATAATCCCTTGTTTTCGGATCATAACCTCGCCGAAATGGGAAGAAGAAGAAGGGGCGAAGGTTACCGAAACATAGGAAATTATTGATGTGTTTAGGCAACACTTCCAGCATTTGTTTAATGGGCAGCAAATAGGGAAAGTGATAGGGCAAAAAGAGAACCCGCTTCCAATCAATGACGACACAATACCACCACCCAGTATTGAAGAAGTAAGCGCAGCTAACTTGACCCCATCTTCAAAAGAGGCGATTCTATATTTTGTAAGAACTAGCGATGCATATCCCTGCTAAATGCCGCATATAAGATCATATCCAACGTATTGTGTGAACGTCTAAAACCTTTGTGCGACACTCTAATCGGCTCATACCAGTGGGGCTTTTGGCCCGGCAGATCGACAATAGACCAAATTTTCACAGTAAAGCAAATCCTGGAGAAGACCAACAAATATAAAGCGAAACTCCCTTTTTATTGACTTTAAAGCCGGTTATGACGGCATTTACCATCTTGAACTCTACCAAGCGATGGTTCGACTTGGGATACCGTCAAAACTTATCCAGATGTGTCGCGTAACGCTGGTAAACACGGGATGCTCTGTGCAACTTGTAAACAGCTCTTCCAAACTCTTCCAAATATGCACCGGATTCCGACAAGGAGAAGCGCTGTCATGTGACTTCTTGAATATTTTGCTGGAGCAGATAGTGCATAGGGCAGGTGTAAATACGGAAGGCACTATCTTTCACAAATCCATCCAACTGCTGGGATACGCGGACGATATTGACATCATCGGCAGATCCCGACAAGCCATTGTAGAGGCATATATGGCAATTGAAGAGCAGGCTAAACGAGTGTGTCTTGAAGTATCTTCTTCAACAAAGAAGTTCTGCTCAAAGTCTTGGATAGAGCCTAACTGTTAATGACTACAATTTCGAGGTAAATAAGGAGCTTACCTAACTCGGAGCAAACATAAACCCCACAAATGACACCTGAGTAGAGATCCGACGAAGAATAGCTCCAGCTAACTATCCCCACATCTGCTCCTCGCCTGTTTCGGACGTCCAGGAGACTACTCCAAAAGCAGCGGCTAATGGCAAAATTGTCATTTTATTGGAGGTTTCTTACCTGACGTTGGAAACCACGATGTCTTTGTGGCAGGTTTTGTGCTCAAACATAGTGCCACCTATCATAAGGCAGAAATCAACAAATCTTCCGCCGTTGTCATTGCGGTTGCCAAGTCCATGCTTCCCGATAACATATTTGAGCCCTTCGTTGTCGCTGCCATCCTTAGCATTCAAATCCCCCATTACTATGACAACGTCTCCATTTGGTGTTGTGTTGAAAACAGCGCTTAAGCGATTTTATAAGGTCTCTTTCTCATCCTCAGATTTGGATTTGTTTTTAAGTAAGAAGTAAGCCATGTTGTTGGAGAAGAAAGTCCCATTGTAATTCCTTTTGGATGTTATTGCAATAAGAGGTCTTCAGACAGCACGATGCCTTCGAGCATTTGTAAGATATGAAAGTGAGATATTAGAGAGTATAGCTGCAGAAGTCCAGGTTCACCCCGAACTGTAGCGCCACCTAGGTAAGAGGGTTTGGCAGTGATAATTTATATGAGTGAGCATACTTACTAGTACGAATAGTGCCGCCGTACTTTGTTGTAATTTGACCAGACTTCCAGATATTTCACAGATGTAGGTGTAGATTTATTCGTATTATTAGAAGATACCACCAGAATTTTTGAATATTCTTCTTCTTCAGTATGCCATTCATGTTTATCATTTACCATAACGCACTTGTGGCCAGGTAGCCAGCAAAGTGTTATATTGTGCGGTTAGCCAAGAATCTTGAGCTCTATGACAGTGCTTAATCAGTTTCAAGTTGAGCTCTACAATCGAAATTACCTCTATAGTCCTTCGCTTGTAAAATAAAAATTCTGTAGTCTCAGAATTTGATCGAGATACACAGATTAATTGCTTCATGGAGGCCAACATCTTTACCTATTTCCATATTGGTACTGCCCGTGTACCCGCATGGATTTAGATACAGAAAAACGGTTTGACTAACTGCCTCAGCCAGTTCTAAAAGGCGCACTATCCGCATTTTCAATGAAGCCAAATATCTGGGAGTGATTTTAGATAAGAAACTTCATTGGTCTAAACACGTCGAGTCGAAAACATCCAAGGCGCTCTTAGTCTTCTGGCAGTGGAAGGGTGCTTTTGACAAGACTTGGGGCTTGTCACCGAATAAGGTTCTTTGGATCTACACGGCTCTGGTCTTATGAATATGCCGTTTGATGCAATAACACCAGAGCTTTACTTGATTCAGAGTCGACTTTCCTTGTGTTTAGGACTGGCTTCGGCCAGAGTCTGAGCCAGGAATGGAATGTAGTCGTATTTTCACGGACGGTTCCAAAACCAGTCAAGGGTCTGGCGCTGGTTTCTTCGTGGAAGATGACAACATCAGACTTCTTTTCTCGTTAGGCAAATATGCGTATGATGGCGTCTAATGGCCATGAACTATGTAGTGAAGAACAGGTGGAATCGCCGTAGCATTTGTGTCTGCAGTGACAGTCAGGCTGCGCCTTGCTTAACGCTTAAACCACTTCCAAAATAGTTCTTACTTACTTACTTAGGTGGCGCTACAGTTCGGGGTGAACCTGGGCCTCAACCAACAAGCCTCTCCATTTAGCTCGGTCTTTGGCTAATTGCCTCCAGTTGCGCACTCCAAGTTGGTCGAGGTCCCCTTGAACTTGTGCGCGCCACCTACGGCGATAATTCCCTCTACTGCGTCGTCCCTCGGGGTTAGATTCGAAGACGCTGCGGGCCGGAGCGTTGGTGTCCATTCGCTCTACATGTCCTAGCCATCTCAGACGTCCAATACGCAGTTTTTTGACTAGGTCGATGTCGCTGTACAGCTCGTATAGTTCGTGATTGAATCTTCTCCTCCAAAACCCGTCAACGCAAACGGGACCGAAAATCTTACGAAGAATTTTTCTCTCGAAGCGACCAAGGATATCTTCATCCTCTTTTAATAAAGTCCATGTTTCAGCGCCGTAAAGCAGGACTGGGATGATCAAGGTCTTATATAGAGTCTCCTTAGTTGTTCGAGAGAGGGCTTTACTGTTGAATTGCCTTATAAGCCCAAAAAAACAGCGATTGGCAAGAGTTATTCTTCGATTGATTTCTGCACTGATCTTGTTTGTAGAATTTATAGCAGAGCCAAGGTAGACAAAGTCCCTTACTACCTCGAAGTTATAGCTGCCCACGGTAACGTTTTGTCCAATTCGTCGATGTTGGTTTTCCCTTCTAGTTGACAGCATATACTTGGTTTTGCCCTCGTTTATCGCCAAACCCATTTTGGCCGCTTCCGCCTCAATGCTTGCAAAAGCACCGGTGACAGCCCGCTGAGATCTTCCGATAATGTCTATATCGTCGGCGTATGCAAGCAGTTGTACAGACTTGTAATAGATTGTGCCTCCGGTGTTGGCTTGTGAGTTCCGCACAATCCGTTCAAGTACAATATTGAAGAAGTCACATGACAGCGCGTCACCTTGTCTAAAGCCTTTTTTGACATCAAAGGTCTCGGTGAGGTCATTACCGACCTTGATGGAGCAGCGAGCGTTCTCCATCGTCAGCCTGCACAGGCGGACAAGTTTGGCAGGGATGTCAAAACTAGACATGGCTCTATAAAGCTCTTCTCTATAGATGCTGTCATAGGCGGCCTTGAAATCGATAAAGAGGTGGTGAGTATCGATTTGGAATTCTTGGGTTTTCTCCAGGATCTGCCGAAGTGTGAAGATTTGATCGATGGTGGACTTTCCTGGCCTGAAACCGCACTGATAGGGTCCAATCAGGCTGTTGATAAAAGGTTTCAGGCGTTCACACAATATCGCAGAAAAGATCTTGTATGCGATGTTGAGGAGACTGATGCCTCTATAATTGGCGCAGTTGAGGGGGTCTCCTTTCTTGTGGATCGGGCAAACGATGCTGAGATTCCATTCATCAGGCATACACTCCTCTGACCAAATATTAGAAATGAGTTGGTGTATGCACTCTACCAATTCATCCCCAGCTGCCTTGAAAAGTTCGGCCGGTAGGCCGTCAGGTCCAGCAGCCTTGTTCGATTTTAGCTTGGATATTGCTATCCTCACTTCGTTTTGGTCAGGTGGACGGAAATTTTGACTATCATCGTCCATGTTGAATGGTTCATTCTGCCTGACAGCGGGATGTTGGTCTTCGTCGCCGTTATACAGTCTGCAGAAGTAGTTTTTCCATATTCTCAGCACCGACTGTGATTCTACTACGAGGTTTCCATTCTCATCTCTACAGGTTTCTGTACGGGTATTACTTCTCTGACACGTTCTTTTTACCTTTTGGTAAAACTTCCGTACATTGTTCCTGGAGTATAGACTCTCGATATTCTCAAACGCGCGCTTCTCATGCTCTTTCTTCTTCTTTTGGAGAAGCCGATGTTCTTCCCGTCTCTTTTGCTCGTAGAGCTCACGAGCAGCTCTCGTCTTCCTTTGCAGCGCCGCTTTGTATGCCTCTTGTTTTGCTGCATGCACTCGCCGACATTCTTCGTCAAACCAGGGGTTTCGCGGTGGTGGGTGAGCGAGACCCAGCACATCAGTCGCGGCGTTTCTGATGGCATGTTGGCAGCGTTGCCACTGGTCTTCGGCACTTGATGCTGGCGGTATAGGGGTGATTGAGAGATTTCGGGATACGCGTTCAGCGAAGAGTCTGGCGGTCTCTTGCAAATAGTTCGTGAAACCAAAAACTTTGAACCCGGTCGCAAGGCTGAATTTTCTGTCTCTTATCTGAGTCCCAGGTCACAATGGGATCTTGGGGAACGAGATCTCCGATGAGATTGATAGGCAAGGCTTAGAGGAGGCTTTTTCAGGTCCCAAACCCGCGTTGGGTTTTCCCGCGTTCTCGGTTAGGGCTTCCATTGACGATTGGGTCTCTCATGAGCACAATTGTGTGTGGCAAGACTCTCCAGGATGCAGGTTGACTAAACCTTTTTTTTGATGGGCGGGTGGGGGTAAAATCCTTAATGGATACTTGTAGCCCGTGCTACGAGTTATGCCCGACTCCATGCTCCTGCATGGTTACGTGCTAAAAAAGACCCCTCCGGTTTCTCTGCCCTGCTGTTTCCCTCTGGCACCGCCAGTCAAGGCATTCCTTCGCAGGGGCAGGTTTGGCATATCGACACTTCTTTTTAGCTACCAGAGCTGGCAGGATCTTCGTTTCTCGCATTTCTCGTTGCTCGTTCCTCTACACGCAGTTGCTGCATCATGCTTGTGATTACTTCATTTGCAGTCTCCCAGCCTTCGTTGCTTTACTTGAATTGTTTAGACGTATGCTCCCGGACGTCTGTAAGAAATCAGCGGCATTCTTGCTGTCTCTCAGCAGAAAAGACTGTAGACAACTTATTGGCGTCTTGACAGGCCGCTTCGCTTTTCCCAAGCACGTTAACGTGCGACTCTAATATCTGCGACGCTTGTGGAGAGATCGATGACACCGCGAAAGATTATCTCTGTAAGTGTCCGGCCTTTGCTCGTATCAGGTGGCAGATTCTCGGTGCTGATGTGGTGAGTGGTGGTACTGTAAGCTTCTCATCACTGAAGTATTTGCTTTCTTAGAAAGACAAGGAAATTCCAATCAAATGGGTTTGCTCTCTGGTAGTACAATGGACCAGTTGCGTTTCAGTGCTCCAGTTGAGCGTTTCCTATCCCGACAAAGAAAAAAAAAAGTGCCTTCCTAAACCGGATTTTCAACCATCCGCCTACCTGATTATGAGAGTGTTTTTCGTCTGGAACTCTTGTATACATGTAGCGATTTCCAAGCGGCTGGTCGAGAAGTATTTCTAGTCCTGCCGTTCGAGCTCTTCTTTTGGATATTCTCAGCGATGTCTGATAGCAATAACTTTAATTTAGCAAAAAGAAAACCAAATGGGGAAGAAAGAGGGAAAAACATCGTCCATAAGCACTGCAAGCATCATTCATTACTGATGTCATATCCTCTTTAGATCTTATCCATCTACGTGCGTCACTAGGTCAATGTCAACAGTTGCATAATAAATTAGACGACTAAATGCAGCCTGCACTGCATCCGCTACTGTGCATTGAAAAACCACTCATCACTGTGGATTAAGCATTCACATTCAAACTACGCATGCCCACAAAAAAAAAGATCCTCGAACAGCACCGCTTTGAGGTCGCACTGTAGTTAACAACATGCCTGTCATGTTTCCCAGGCAAATCATTAACCGCCTTGAGCAGAAACAAAAAACCCCCAAGAGCAAGACACAACAATTTAATTACAGCAATTGACTTGAGTCCATTTGGACTCGATCTTGCACTTGATTCCCAAAGCTGTCAGTCTGACTGACTGACTGGCCTACGTACAAATTAATTTGCCCGCGCGCCGTTACAATTCATTTAATAATTGTCCACAAGTAGCTGCCAGCTCTCACCCGATTTGCGTCATCTGTCGCAAGGGTCACTATCTAGTGTGGGAAAGTGATCCTAATATATTCATCGAACCATTTCACCTGCATGAAGATACACATGTCCATCTATCAAAATGCAGACGCCCCCCCAGTGTTGACTTAAGTGCAGCACACGCACACACCACCGGACCCCGTAAAGTGATTATTAGTCCTCTCTATTCATGAGCTTTTATTCGGTTTTATTGTTGCATATTTAGATTCTTTTGTGGTTTTCTAGTTTACATTTTAATTTAACAGTTTCTTACCATAAAAGATGATTGGGCCCGGGAATCAATGGATGCCATATAAATCAACTTTAATGGAGGCCCATAAATGGTTGGTGGTCTCTTATAGATGCCTTGACAATGGAACAGCGTCTTCTCGTGTTTTCTGACAACTTCCGGAATTGCGGAATATGCAGATGTGGGAGAGGTTTTATTTACTTGATTTGTGTATCTCTGTTGGTATTATCAATTAAGTTTAACCATTAAGACGTTGTGAAATGTTTAAGCGAAAGAATTTGAGACAAAGTTTGCTTTGGCAATTTGTGAATGAATTCGGCGTGAGACTTCGAGATGATGGTTATGCGACCTTCGGATTGATTTCAAAAGTAAGCTTTCGAATTTCGGATAAACCATTGTCGAAGTAACAGGCAATGCTCTTTATAAAGACGTTTCCAAGTTCACCTACATAGAGAGTTTAAGGCTGCTCATGGATTGATTTTGGCGAATTTATCGATTCAGCCAAGGATTCGATAGAATTTCTTAGGAACATTTTACCCAAGACACCAACTCCGCCATCTACTATCAAGACAAGTGATAGTTTCATACTTCGGCTGATTAGCATGAGGGGATTATTGATATTTTAATGAGCACCAACTTCCCTAAATGCATATCTGGCTCCAGAGATGGCCTAGCTACTCTGTAAACTACTCAGAGCAGATGAAACTGGAAAGATAGTCGAAGGAAATCTGTTATTTCATAAAGGCACCAGGAAAGGATAAGATACCACCTGCGATGTTGGAAGAGTTAGAAGAAACTGTTATTTCGTGGCTAAAGTGGATCTTCAGAAGCTGCCTTAAGTTGGGGTATGTTCCTGAAACATGGCTTAAAGTGCGCGTCAATTTCATTCCTGGAGCAGGGAATCCACGACCTCAAAGAACTACAAACCTATAAGTCTGTCGTAGTTTCCACTAAGAATAGTGGAACGACTGTTTAGACGTATACGTATACGTAAGAGATGGGGTCGGGCATAACTATCTGTCTAAAGCACAGTATATGTGAAAGGTAGATCGGAAAATGCGGGTCTTCATGGAGTAGTATCAACGATGAGAAGATCTCTCCATCAGAAGGAAGTCACTCTTGGAGCGGTTTTCGATATAGAGGGAACCGTCAGTAACATAAGTACCGAAGCGTGGTTTCGTAACTCAACCTTTTCAACGGGATTAGATAGATGATCAAGTCTCGGGTAATCAATTTAACTATCTAAGCGACCACGTACTTGTTGCTCCTGAAGGCTCAGCATGTGGCACCTCCAGAAGAGTCAACAGCTTGTCTGGAAATCTGTTCAGTCAAGAAAAAATTAATTGGGCAATCAGTTCATTTAAACCCTTTAAGGCACCTGGCAGTGATGGTATTTTTCCAGCTCTCATACAGAAAGGTCTGGATTACATCTTGCCTGCCTTGGTAGCTCTATTTAGAACAAGCTTCAACCTGGGATACATTCCACTAACTTGGCGGGAGGTAAATGTGGTGTTTATCCCTAAGCTAGGTAACAAACCCAGCGAGCTACCCAAATCCTACCGTCCAATCAGCTTGACATCGTTTTTCTTGAAAACCATGGAAAGACAGCTAGACTTACACATTAGAGGCATTGTTGAAAAGACTATACCTCTGCCCCTTAGTCAATTTGCATACAGGAAAGGTCGATCTACGGAAGGCGCCCTTCACTATCTCGTCACAGAGGTCAAAGCTGCCTACCACTCCAAAGAAATTGCCCTTTGTGCATTCCTTGACATAGAAGGTGATTTTGATAACACTGGTTATGAATCCATCACTAGTGCTATGAGACGCAGGGGAATATACGAACCTACTACCAGATGGGTTAGGATCATACTCGATAGCCGCATAATAACATCTTCGTCTGGAGAGGTCTCTGTGACGGTCTCCGCGGCGTCCTCTTGCCTCTCTTATGGTCACTCGTGGTGGATGACTTATTGAATACACTTAATAGTTCAGGTTTCACAACCATAGGCTATGCAGATGATCTGGTGATCATCATTAAAGGCAATCATGAAGACAATGTGTGTCAACTCATGCAAAATGCACTCTTTGTAGTCTCGGACTGGTGTGCTGGGGAGGGCCTATCGATTAACCCCAGCAAGGCAGTCGTTCTACCGTTTACAAGAAGAAGAACGCTGAATATTGGCTCAGTGACTCTAAACGGCACAACAATCAATTTCTCCGATGAGGTCAAATATCTAGGAATTGTCCTGAATAAGAAGCTTAACTGGAACTCCCATATTAAGCATAAAATTTGCCAAGGCGACTACTGCCTTGTGGGCCTGTCGCCGTATGTACGGCAAGACCTGGGGCCTGTCTCCAAAGGTCATTTTCTGGTTATACACCACGGTTGTAAGACCCATTCTGACATACGCGTCCCTAGTCTGGTGGACGAAAACCAAAGAGGTCACAACCATTAATAAATTCACAAAACTTCAAAGACAAACTTGCCTCGGCATCACAGGTACTATGCACACTTGGCCCACAACAGCCATTGAAGCCATAATCGGACTTACTCCGTTACATATATTTATGAAAAAAAAAGTGGCAATCCATAGTGCAGTTAGTCTTAGAAAATCAGGTGCTAATAGTACACGGGATCACGTGGATTTCATGTAGCTATTGTCCGACTTCCCCGAGCTAGACATGCTCAGCACGGTATCCGACTTTACGCCCAAATCACTCTACTTTGGTAGAAGGTTTGAGATTGTGATCCCAAGCCGTGATACATGGAATAATGGCGGACCGTCGCTTGATCCAAAGAGGTATAGTATGGTACACCGATGGATCAAAAATGGATTTAGGAGTTGGCGCCGGTGTGTATGGACCCAACCATAAAATTTCGAAATCACTCGGAAAGAGTCCTAGTGTTTTCCAGGCCGAGCTTTACGCCATTCAAACTTGTGCTAACATAAACCTGCACTCAGGCATCAAAGGTGCCTCTATCCATATACTCACCAATAGCCAACCGGCGCTCAAAGCACCGATCTTCCATTTGATCAGTTCAAAATCAGTTCTAAGCTGCTTCGACAGCTTACAAAATCTGGCCCGACACAATAAAGTAAAATTGTGGTGGGTACCGGGTCATGTAGGCGTTGACGGCAACGGAACTGCAGATCTGCTACCTAGGAAGGGCTCTGAGTTTTTCACTGGATCTGAACCCTTCTGCGGGATATCCGATTCCGCCTTTAAACTTACCATAAACATTTGGGAACGCAACATATGCATCTCCCACTGGAATAACTCCCAAGGTCTCAGGCAGGCCCTTCCAATAACAGGCAGTTGATATCCTAAAATACGGCAGAAATGACATAAGAGGCTTGTGAGCTTCCTTACCGGTCACTGTCAACTTCTTTACCACCTTAGGTTAGGTAAGGTTAGGTAGGGTTATGAGGTTATCATAAAACACTAGGCACCAAAGTGGGCCCATCGCGATCCCTAGGGAACCTTCACGGCAGCTTTACCACCTTAACAAAATGAGAATTTCGGAGGATATCACCTGCCGCCTCTGCCTAGAAGAGGACGAAACCGCAGAACACATACTATGTGAGTGTGTAGCTCTGTGTAGTACAAGAAGAAGCTTCGTTAAAGAGATCATATCGCCAATAGATTTAAGGAACTCCTCCGCAGCCGTAATTATAGATTTCATAAGGAGAGTAAAAGTACTGCTGCCCTAAAAGTGGCCTATGGCACAATAGATCTCCTTGGTCGCAGTGCCTACACGCCATTTGGGCGTGGCCACACACCTGTTAAAAAAAAAATCAATTAAACCGTGCGCGACGTGGAAAGTAAAAAGAATATTTGCAGGCAAACTCCTCAGGTAGTGCTCACTTACGTATAGACCAGTAAGCAGTCCGGACCATCTGGTACTCATAACGAAAACACAAATAATCCTTATAATACTAAGAGTATAACTTTTCGTGATTGTTTCTTTGACCTTACGTACTTGGTACAAACTGTTGTTGAGTGAATTAATTTAACCAGGAAACAAATTTGCTAATATTGCAGATATTAGGACCAGAGATGTCGCCTAGGGCTCTATAGAAGTACTCTCCCAAAGTTATCATATCCTCAATGTGGATAGCGCAGGGCAGTTGCATAGAAGATGGGTTATCGACTCTTTCCCTTCATCGTCTCTACAGCTTCTATAGAAATCGTTGAGGGGAACACCCAGTCTTCTGACATGTCTGTCTATTAGACAATGCCCCGTAAGGATGTCGATTTTAGAGGATGGCGTTATCTCAGTTCTATTAGAACTCCAAATCCAACAGTGACTCCAAGTAGGCGGGTTGCAGGGGAACAGCATGCCCCCCATACATATTCCACTGTTTATGAATTGTGACTTATGTACAATATGTCCCATCTTCTGGAAAAAAAAAGAAGTTGGACTTATGTCCCTATGGGGCAGGAAATTTTAAAATCTAGACTTCTAAGCTTCACATGAAACAACGCCGATCCGCAGCGGGGTGTGCTATACACATGGACTTAACGAGACTTTGCATATGCCCAACCTCACAGATCTTATTTGAAATCAAACAGTGACCTCAAGCAAAAACTCAAAAACTTTTGGGAGATTGTGCATTTTGGAATTCGGGTGATTTTGTTTTGAGCGGTTATTCACACCTTTGTTTTGTGCTGACACGCAGGAGGGTTTCCAAATGAAAATGAATAACTAAACAACTGAAACTCTCTTCGAGCTCAGCGCAGAAATCGAGTTGGAGTTATAAGTGAATTTTTGTGATGAATTGCTAAAAACCCTCCTCGATGTTAACACAATTAGTGTGCTGAGTTGTAGTAGGAATTCATAATACGCGCACGGGCCATCTCTGGCACCATTATTGGACACTGTACCATTGGTAGTTATGCGGAACATATTGGTCTCTTTCAGAATGACTACTGCTGATGCTTCATGGACGAGGAAGAAATTGAATGTGCAATCGCAGACAGGAAAATGATGACGCTTGGTAGTTACTTTTACACGAAGCTGGATGACTTGCGAGTAGCTAAGGACCTCTTGGAACTTGTATCTCTACGTAGGATTAGTCTCAATTCTCGTTTATACGAGTAAATTAAACTAGTAACGTGTACAGTTTGCAAATTGTTAAGCATTGCCAGCGTTTTCACTTTAAAAAGTAAAACGAATGAAATATCCAAGTCTATTTATTGTCCTTGTAATATGGTGTGCGGAGGTTCTACCGCCAGCGGGGAGCAGCAAACCTACATTATGCAAAAATAAAAATATCATCAACGTTTCTCCAAACACTGTACCAAGTAGAAGGGTTTTCTGTAGTACAATAAACCATATCGATGCGGTTGTTATGAAATTTTAGTTTCCCTTTGCAAAATACTCAGGAACATAAAGGGGTAAAAAACTTCCTGCACAAATTCCCTGCACGTTCTCTAAACTGTTTCTTCAATATCAGCGAAATTGCGATTTGAACTCAAGGGTTCATAACTCTCCCACTTCATTGCATTTCTACTGATTCGCCTGCGGGGTTCAGCTGTTTGACCTCAGAAAATATTGGCAAGCCTACCAGTTTTGGATCACTTCATTCTGTAAAAATCGCCAATATACTTAGACCAACAATAGGTCCATTGTGATACCATGTGGATCATAGGAGAAAATTTCTCTCTACCTACTCGTTAAACCAGTTTAAACTTCTTATGAACTATAAGAGGTTCCTAATATCTATGTCTATCAGATCGTTTATATCGTTGTAATAGAAGCCTCTTAAGTCAAACTACGGGAGAGAGCTGAGCAGAACGATGTGACGGTGATGTTCTTGTCAAAATTTAGATGGTATAATCCGTGTCCGTGTTTCCGGGAGATATTTTGAATTTATTCAGGTGGCCAAATTATTTTCTTGGCCACTGTAAGGTAGCTTCAGGGCGAATGGCTGCATTCGGTGCCATTTGCTTGCTAAATATATCGAGGGGTATCAGATGAAACATGATGTCCAGTGCCGCAGAGGGAGTTGTACTTAGTGCTCCGCTTATGCACAGACAAGCTGTACGCTGGACCTTGCTCAAATAATCGCAACTAATAGTCTTTTCTAAGGCTGTCCACCAGACAATCACCCCGTATGTGAGTATTGGTCTATTGACCGAGATGTAGATCCAGTGAGTTATTCAAGGTTGTAGACTCAATCTATTTCCAATAGCTTTTTTGCAAGAGAAAAGTGCTACTGTAGATTTCTTGACTCTTTCTTGAGGGCTAAGTCTCCAGCTTAATTTCCTATATCCAGGATAGGTCCCAGATATTTTGCTTTGTCACAGAAAGTTAAGCTGATACCATTGAGAGAAGGAGGGCCGACTAATGAAATTTTATACATCCCGAGGAAGAGTATTAGTTCGATTTTGTGGAGGCTACACCCAAACCATACCAAACCGCTTAACTAGCTAGCTTGTTTAAAGCATTTTTTAGAAGTTCCTTAGAGTATTTATCTGTTTTCCCCGAGACAGCTAAAGCAACATCATCTGCATAAGCGATCGTCGTGCATCCCCCGCTTTCCAGGATTATCAATAGTTCATTAACCACCAAATTGCAAAGAAGAGGGGATAGAGCCCCTACTTGCGGAGTGCATCTACTCACAGATCTTCTCGTAGACATCCCACCCATTGAGCAGTAGATTAACCAATTCGCAAAGTGAGCTGTTGACCTTCAGGTCTGATAGTGTATCTGCTATCGCTGATATATTGACATTGTTGAAAGCGCCTTCTATATCCAGGAACCATTGTGTACTCCTTATTAAACAGGGATTATTCGATATTATGCACTAGATAGTGTAATGCGTTCTCCACTGATTTACCTTTGCACCATGCATGTTGGGCGCGCCGACAGTAGTTCCTTATCAATACTTTTGCGCAAATGGATATCAATCAGTCGTTCTAATGTTTTTAAGAGGAATGATGATAGACTAATATGTCTGAAATCTTTTGAAATTGTGTGAAAGCATTTATCCGCTTTGGGTATGAAGATAATTTTAACTTCTCTCCATATTGTTGGGAAATACCTATATACTCGTATACCAGATCTAGACAACTTAAAAATGTGAAACGCTTCACGATTTTGTGTGCCATTTTTGCGCAGGGCCATGCTAATCTTCTCTGTATTGTTCCAATTTTAGCATATATTCTGCCGAAGCAACAAGATATATATGTTCATTATGTTCAATCCTTATGGAATTGCGGATGAGATTCTTCGGAATTTATTCGCTGGATATGGAGGAAACGCTCAACATTTTAAATGGAGACATAGGCTGGGGCTGACTGTATAACTATACCTTAAATTCACCACGCTACAGGCAACGTATCGTTGATGAAGAGTTTTGAGTACGCTGTTCCATCAAAATTATAACCTAGGTAATAAAATAATTATTGTCAAACTAGTAGACGGCTCTAGGCAAAAAAAAAGAAAAAGAAAAAAACGACTAAGACCATATACATATGTATCATGTGTTGAATGTATGAACCGATTAAAATAATATTCCCAGAGGCCTTCAATCTGCAGCTTTCAAGAGCAGAATAAACTCGCACAAAAGACTCGCCTTTCGTGAGAGATGATAAGCCGCGGCTACCGCTTACAAAGTGCATTCGGAAGATTCTTTTTTCGACCACTTTATTCCATGTATATCGGGAATAATACGAATAATGGCTTCCAAATCGTCAATAGTCGTTGGTTCACGTATCTCCACAAGAAATAATCTACTGGCTTTAAATCTGGTGGGCAATTGACTGTTTTATTTTGTTAGATGAGCTGCTCCACCTTATTTTAAAAAAAAAGGGCCGATGTTGCCACCAATGTACAATGCGCACCAAACAGTGCATTTTTTGGATGCTAGGGCAATTCATGAACCTCTTCTTTTTTTTATGATCTTTTTATGATTCTCATCTTCAGGCCTAAATGAAATTTATTTATTTATTTATTTCAATCTACGATTTACATGAATCCACAGACTAAGAATAATAAATATAATATCCAACAAATTTACATTTGAGCTTCATTCAAAGTTAACATTAAACCACTTTATTCCATGTATATCGGGAATAATACGAATAATGGCTTCCAAATCGTCAATAGTCGTTGGTTCACGTATCTCCACAAGAAATAATCTACTGGCTTTAAATCTGGTGGGCAATTGACTGTTTTATTTTGTTAGATGAGCTGCTCCACCTTATTTTAAAAAAAAAGGGCCGATGTTGCCACCAATGTACAATGCGCACCAAACAGTGCATTTTTTTGGATGCTAGGGCAATTCATGAACCTCTTCTTTTTTTTATGATCTTTTTATGATTCTCATCTTCAGGCCTAAATGAAATTTATTTATTTATTTATTTCAATCTACGATTTACATGAATCCACAGACTAAGAATAATAAATATAATATCCAACAAATTTACATTTGAGCTTCATTCAAAGTTAACATTAAAAGTATCTAAAAGTATTTCTTGGCATAGAAATATTTAAATTATCATAAACCGAATTAAATAAATTAGAACATAATGTAATAGGCTCACGGGTGCCGTATAAGGTACGGTGCCGGGCTTCAAACAATAGTGGTCTTGCTCTAAGTATTCTTTGCGGAGCATAAATATTAATGAGTAAAAGCAGATTTCCGCAGTCTAGGGAAGCACAAAGTAAGTCCTTTACGAACATGGCACCGAACATTTTAAGTCTTTGTTCAAGAGATTGCATACCGAGCAATAAGCATTTTGATATATAAGAAACCCCGATGTTATCGTTAAGAAAAAAACGCCGTAACGCAAAGCGAAGAAAGTTTTTTTGGACTCTTTCAATTCTGGTTATTTTGTTTACCGCAATACGATTCCAGACAACACAACAGTATTCGAGTATTGGGCGAACTGTACTACAAAAGATTGCCTATAGAGTATACGGATCCTTAAAATCAGTCGAATTTCGCTTAAGGAAACCAAGCAAAGAATTTGCCTTAGATATCAAATACTCGATATGAAGATCAAAAGTAAGTTTATGGTCAAAAATTACTCCAAGATCCTTGAACTCATTTACAACCTTTAATGATTTATTATCTATTAAATACCTGGGTGGAATATTAAAGAGTGACCGGGTGAATGACATTGAGGCACATTTCTCAGTGTTTACATTCAAGTCGTTCAGTAGACACCACTCCGAAAAATTATTGAAGTCAAGCTGAAACTGGTTACAGTCGGCTATGCTTGTAACGCTGGAAAAGAATCTTACGTCATCAGCGTATAAGAGACAACGACAAAACTTTAAAACTGAGGGCAAGTCGTTTATAAAAAGCAGAAACAGAGAAGGTCTCAGGTGGCTTCCTTCTGGAACGCCAGAGGTAACTACAATTTCTTTAGAAAAGTTATTTCCAATGGAAACTCTTTGTTTTCTGCCCGTTAAGTAGGATCGTAACCATTCAAGTAACGGTCCAAAGAAACCGAAAGCTTTTAATTTTTTAAGAAGTATATCCAAATTTACTCTGCTAAATGCTTTAACAAAATCAGTGTAAACCACGTGAACTTCGTTACGGCTTTCCATTGCTCTCGAGCAAATATTGGTAAACTCGACTACGTTCGAACAGGTGGATCTACCTTTCAAGAACCCGTGTTGGCAATCGCTTATGTGAACCTTCATAATAGCCTGAAGCCTTTTGTTTACCAAGTTGTCTAACAATTTTGGTACAACAGACAGTTTGGAAATGGGCCTATAATTACAAACGTTATCTTTTTTACCATTTTTATAGATAGGAGAAATACAAGAGTACTTCCAATCTTCAAGGAAAACGCCACAAGCGAGAGATTGGTTGAAAATTACTTGCAAGGGTGTGCAAAGTGATTTAGCGCAATGTTTTAGGACATTTGGATAAAATCCCCAAATATCAGCTTTAGAAATTGCTTCCAGTCCAACGAGGGCGTTGTAGATTTCATCCGTTTGAAATACGAGACTGGACGAATTGGAACAACTCGGTAAAGAATTGAAGAAATCATTATGGAAGCTAACGAAATTCGAAGAGTTGTAAATAGTCTGAAAAAAGTCAGAAAACATATCCACAATTTTTTCTGGATCACTGGAGGTTTCCCCCAAAAATGTCATCACTGATGGGAAACCTAAACTTTTACGTTTGGAATTGATAAAGGTCCAAAAATATTTAGGGCTAGTTTTAAGATTACTTTCCAACGTATGCAAATATTTACTCGCGAGAAATTTCGATAAGAATGTAAACTCTTTCTTCAATCGTGAAAATATCTGGTAGTCCGCAGGAGAATTAGTATTTCTAAATTGCTTATGAACAGAACTTTTGGCGTTTATTGCACCAAGGTGGGCGAGAACTAACTCTCTTGCGCACTTTGGGTACACACCTACTTAAGAGAGTACGAAATTTTTCGGAAAAAGTCCTGAAATTCACGGCCACATCATTGTGTTGAAGCTCACTATACCAGTTAACACCGTTAAAACGTTCGTTAAGCGTATTTAAATTATCAGCACTAAACTTGTTAGAAAAACTGTCCCGGTTAAAGTATGCCAACAAATTTTCAAACATGTAGTTACTAATATTTATGCTAATGGCATCATGATGGACTGAGTTTGCTAAGAACGGAATACAAGAAGTAACACTAACATTTAACTCATCAGATACAAATACAAATTCAAGTATTCTATTTATAGTTTTGAAATTAAAATTTATCTGAGCTAGTCCAATTGTGCAAAGAGTATCAATAACCGTCATTTCAATTTCTGAGGAGATACCGCACGGCACAATTCTTAAATTATGACGAACCCAATGTAAGTCGCCGATATTAAAGTCTCCAAGGACACAAATGTTAACGTTTTTACCTTCAAAATTTGAAATGACGTCTTCGATATATATATATATCCAGACTACTATGTGGAGGAATGTAGCACAAGAAAAGTAACAAGTCACCAGCGCAGGAACCTCCAGGGGTCATACGGACGCAAATTTGGTCGATGTGTAGTACATTTTCGGATATTACTAAGTCGATGTCTACTGTCTACTCTTGTGGGTTATCTTGACTCCAAAAGCGATCATTTTGTTTTTTTACATACCCATTCAGCCAGAAATGCGCCTCGTCGTTGAAGGAAGTTCTGCGATACAATAAAACGACCCATTTCCAGCTGATTTAGTGCCCAAGTCACGACGTTGATTAATGTTTTTTTTGGCTCCAATTCCTGCACCAATTGAATCTTAGAAGCCTGTAGGCTAAGATCTTTCACGGCGTCAAATCGGTAAATTTGGGTCCTCAGCGGCACTAGCCTCTAGACCGGCAACATTTTCTACAAAATGCACAGTTTTCAATCTGAATGGATGCCCAATAAAATGAATTGAGTGCGAAACTTATTTACGCATCATAATTCGGACGAAGCGCTTTGTAACATTGTCGAATTGAGCTCCGATTCTGGAAATAAATTTAAGCGAGTTTTCCCATGATGACTTGCTAGAGTATACTGAAGATATGTAAATGCCATCTTGAACGCATCTCTGTTCGCTTGTCCCTATTGAAAAATAGCTAAATGAAGGAGGCCCAGGTTCACCCCGAACAGTAGCGCCACCTAAGTAAGTAAGTATTGAAAAAGTAGGACAGTCTAAAAAAAAAAATTCCATTTCCAGGTATAGAAACAAGCAATCAATTCGAAACATAATCACCAAATTCGGACAAATCAGTAGTGTTTGTGATATCGCAAATCCTGTGCATCATCGTAGTGTTCGATCAACTTGAAACTGTGAATGCCTTACTGGTAATCTCCCCACTGCTCTGGATCATTGTTCTTAATGAGGTACTACAACAACTAAGGTACAATGGGGTCAGAGCTACAGCGTACGCGGATGACGTCGTGCTGCTTGCAACAGGTAAATTCCTGCCTACCCTCAGCGAACAACTTGACGGAGCCCTAAATACTCTTAGCATATGGGCCAGGAGCTGCAGTCTAAAGGCTAATCAGTAAAAAACCGAACTCGTACTTTTAACGAACAAGAGGAAAATACCGGAGTTTAGTACACCTTCTGTTGATGGTATCCCACTCAGATTGTCCGATAGCGCAAAATACCTGGGCCTTGTACTTGACAAAAAGCTCAACTGGAGATTAAATATAGAGGAAAGAATTAAGAAAGCAACAATAGCCTTTTATTCATGTAGTAGAATTTTTGGTAGAACCTGGGGACCCTCCCCCAAAATCATACTATGGATGTATACGGCTATAGTTAAACCCATACTGACTTACGGCAATCTAGTATGGTGGCCAGCTGTCAACAAATCCACCAACTTAAAGGCAATCACCAAAGTTTAAAGACTAGCGTGCATTGGCATCACCAATGCAATGAGGACAACCGCAACCGCAGGACTCGAGGCTATCCTCAACCTGCTACCGCTAGACATCTTTATGCGAACATCAGCAGCCATTAATGCTATGAGAATAAGTCAGTCAGCGAACTGGAAATCAAACAGAACAGGTCACTCGATGATCTTACTCGATTACTTTGGCCTCATGCCCGTAACGGATTACATGATGCCATATTTAGACTTTACAAGGCCTTTCTCTACCGCCTACCCTAGCAGGGAAGATTGGAAAAGCGGTCATATACCTAATGCCGAATCTATAGCCACCTACACGGATGGTTCAAAAATGAGCGCTGGTGTAGGATCAGGTATCTTCTCCGACCCTCTAGGTGTATCAAAATCCATACGACTTCCAGACCACAGCAGTGTTTTCCAAGCAGAGGTCTTAGCAGTGGCAACAGCCGCCCGTGAGTCTGCGATAAGGGCAATACCGCCAGAAGGTATCACCATCTTTATCGACAGCCAGGCAGCTATAAAAGCGATTACTGCCATAGAAATTAAATCGAAGCTTGTGAAGTGTTGTCGAAAAGAGCTCAGGGTTCTTGGAACACAGCACTAGGTATCGCTCTGTTGGGTCCCTGGACACGAGGGTATCCCAGGCAATGAGAAAGCCGACGAGCTGGCGAGAATCGGCTCAGCAGCCCCAACAGAACAAGTTGACCCCCCTGTGTATATCCCGCCTTGCACACTCAAGCTCGCTGCAGGGAATAAAGCCACTGAGGAGGCGAACACAAGATGGAACTCCATGGAAACTTGCGCCATCACTAGGAAGCCATGGCCATCTTTCGACAAAGCAAAGACCGAGAGAATCATCCGTAAAGATAGGAAATCTCTTTCCACCCTCGTGGGCATCATCACGGGACACAACACTCTGCGGTACCACTTGAAGAAACAACGCCTGACGGAGGAGGAACTCTGCAGAGGCTGTGGTGACGAGGAAGTTTTTGAGGACACAACCCACTTCCTGTGCCACTGCCCGAGTCTTCAACACTCCAGGAAAGAGTTCCTTGGTAAATTTGAACTTCATCAAATCATCAGGGTGGTTTGTATGCAGAAATGAAGTAAGTGACTGAGTAGTTTTTAGTTTCATTGGGTAAGGTATCACTTTTTCCCCCATGGGTACCACAATGGGTCAACGCTGACCTGAGTGTGGCAGAGAGCGTCGCTCCCTGCCAGCCTACATACCTAACCTACTGGCTAAAGGCCCAGAATTGTCAAACTATACGACGCGCTCATAAAATGGGCACTTCCTACATGTCCGTTGCATCTTCATCTGGGCGCCGTGGCGTAAGTGGTTAGTGTGTCGGTTCACTACGCATGAGGTTCCAAGTTCGAATCCCAGAAAATACCAAAAAGTTTTTTCACGGTCTCACCTCTCGCGAGCGTCTGACAAACATCCGTGGTTGCGAGAAGCTAGGCCCTGGAACTTTAAAGAGCTGTTGCGCCAAATATTTGTTTTTTTTTTTGTTGCATCTTCATCCCTATATAGTATAGCTTAAACAACAACTAAAGTCTGCTGACCATAGAACGCACAGAACATTCTCTCATTGAGTTCTCGAAAATCAAAAAGCTGACGCCGATTTTTCAAACAAAATCTTCTTCAGCAATGAGGCCCGTTTCTCATAAACAAACAAAATTGCAGAATTTGAAGTTCTGAGAATCTAAATGTGATCGTTAAGAGGCCATTGCATCCACAACGGGTGGATGAAAACGACGAAGGTGCCACTGTTATGGTTAAGTCTCCATTCTACAGTCAAATGGTAACCAACTTTTTTTTGTCCTGAGATTGAAGACATTGAGGTGACCGACATGTGGTTCCAACAGGACTGGGCCAATAATTTATCCTTGGGGCACATCAGTTTCAGAACATCTCCCTTCGGTACGTAATATTCCATTTACCTGAACATGCCGTCTTCTATGGCTCCTTGGCAACCAATTCCTTGCAGATTCTGCAACAATATTTTATGGTTTACTAGATCAAATGCTTTCCCAAGAATAATCCAATCATATTAATCTAGTGCTTCATGGCAATGGCATCTTCGTTGTAATGTCGGTGTTGTATCAATGACTGTAGGTATGTAGCTAAAGCAGTAGTCGCCAAACTTAGGTTCATAAATAGATACACAAATTTGCACTTTTTTTTATTTTTCTTTATGTACAGAAGAGGATTTTCCATAAAATTAATAATTAATGCACCACGTTGCAAGTGTTCCTTGTTTTGATCTGTGGCAAGCTACACCATAACATTCACCCCTTTTGTTATAATGCTTGCATCCAAGTGGCCACTAATTTCGTTTCGCAATAAAACCTGTTGATGCTTCAAGAGAACTCAAGATGAGGACCTTCAACTCATTCCCATTCAATCTTGACTGCACATCATAATTTATCCATAAAAAAACGTTTAGTTTCTCATATTTATTCACTCTCATTTGGGCAGATTCTCGTACATACACTAGAAATAAATTCAGATACAAAAAGAAGCGTATCTGCATCCTTAACAGTCGACTTCCGTTCTTTGTCTTTTCACCTGAGGCTATTGACGCTGCCTGTTGGCCATTTTGACGCTGCTGCGTGCAATGCGATTTCCATTTCACACCGCTAATCCAATTCAACCACCAGCAGCACATAAGAAATAAAAAACAAAAAAAAAAAAAACAGAATTCACCTGGATTCACATGATTCTCATCATGTCGGTCGTCCCCCTCCTTCTCGACCCCCCCAGCGTGGATAAACTACTTAATCGCAACGATCATCGATCGCGCGCACTTAATTCGATTTTGGCGGTGCCAACAGCAACCGTGGTGGCGGCGGCATCCATGTATCTCAAACCGCAAATCCGTGTGGTAAACCTCACTTGTCGCGATTATCCCCCGGCGAACAAAAAGATACACAGATACTCTACTCGTGGATGAAAACCCACCACCATCATCATCAGCAGCAGCATCTTACCATCCACACACAATCCACTGCAGAGAGAGCAACTGTGTTCTCTCTAATTGGTCAGGCAGCCAATCATCAGGTTGCATCTTCCCCTTCGAAGAGAAATAGTTGCCAGAGAGCAACCACCACCGAAACCACTCTCGTATGACCCCAGGCGATGCTGGCCAAACGCAAATGACGCTCCGCCCAGAGCCCGGAGGTAATTGCCGCGGGTCCGAGTGCCGCAGTTCAGCGTCGCCCTTTATAGTGTAGTGGTCGTCGTCGCGGATTGAAAAAAAATTGAATTTTATCGCTTCTGTGGTCTGCGGTGTTCATTATTTTTTTTCTTTCATGTTCCTCCTTCCACTTGTGTGTGGTGCTGTTGGTTTATGTCTACACTTTTGTACTATTTTCGTGTTTTGTTGTGTCGTGTGTAAATTGGCCCGTCTCGTACACTATCAGGGCCCGATCGCTGTTCGGTCGCTTCTGCAGCGTTCACCGGCAACCAACGACGACGGTAATTGATGTCCTGAAGGGATAATAAATTGTGGAATTGCTCCTCTGGGAGACAGCAAGGATAAAGTACAGTGTGGTGGTGATCCGTAGAGCAAAATAAGAAGAAGAAGAAGAAAAAGAAAAGAAATAGTGCCGTACTATCTTGTGTGTATCTTTTTGTGTTTGTTGTCGACTTCCGTATCCGGTTTATCGTTTGTCTCCTCATTTATTTATCTGAAACGAGAGTGCGCGCAAATTGGTGTTAATTGAATTGCATATGTGCACGCACATACACAGATATAAATGTGGCAAGTGTGAGATAGGAAGGGAGAAAAGGGCGCCCAACGCGAGGCTAATTGTTAATTAATTAGTGTCATCTCTCGGTTTAACGCTTCGGCGAATAACAAATAGAAAAGAAAATAATAAGCCTCCTCTTCCTCCATGTGGTGATAGGCTCCGCATCTAAGTGTTACAAAGTGGGTGACTAATTACAGTATACGAATACATAATTTGCTGGTGAGACAGCTCGCGCGGACACACTATCGTTTGTATGAGTGACACCCATGTATACATTGTTCTGCATGGGCAATGATAAGCGCCCCCGGAGTAACAACAACAGTGGCACTTGGCAGTAGCAGTAACAAATACTTTGGTCCTACTCCTCCGCCGACGCCACCGCTGCCACCGTCGTCGTCGCAGTCGCAGCCTCTGCGGGCGTATCTCATCAACAAATTGGATTAAAGATACAGCTCTCCCGGCGCACTGTAGCTGGTTGTTGTGTGGTATACTCTATACACGTCTCGTATGGTGCTAGTGCTAGAGTATCTAGAACAACATAGCTAATATCTAATTTAAATGTTAAAAATGTTTACAAAACATTTTAGGAGAAAATTATCGCACAGCGATATACCCGCACTTATCGCGTACATTGTAGTGTTTTTAATTAATAAGGTTTGTATTTCTTTTTTATTTGTATCTAGATACATATGCATAACATTTAGTATTAGTGTGATTATGAATTGGAATTGCACTTAGTAGGGTGTGGTGGATCTTGTGGTCATTCAAGATTCAAAGGAACCTTGTGACTTGAAAGGAAAAGTATCTTATAACTCATTTGAGTGCATCTATCATGATCTCTTGACATCTTTGATAAAATTTCAATTTGCTATCGAAATCTTCGGTCACTGAACTGCGTACTGCAACCTGAAACAACAACTTCTCGACAAGCAATATGGAGAAGAATTCGATCAGGTTTTCAGTTCCCACGATAAATACATAGCCAGAGCTCCGCTCTGTCTGTATCTGCTTATTAATGTGCATTTACGAGTAAAAATAAAAGAAAAAAAGTGAGAAAAGATTTATGAGCTTTGTTTGGCGAAAGATAGGTTTATGAGTTGCAATTAATTACAAAAGTTATCTGCGCTGCTCGAGGCAATTGAAGTGATGTCTTTCCATTCAATCTAGAATTTCAAACATCGGTTTTGCATTGATGCATTGGCGATCGTTAAACTTCTGTATGTAGGATATGTTATTCATTTTGCATACCATCTAGACAGTAGTGATTTCTTTTTATTGCTTAATGAATTAGGTGATTACGAATATTTATAAGGCGGGCTTAAGTCCTTTTTTGTTTATCCATTGGTTTATGAAGCTGACAACTACGTATAGGAGAAAGCTGAGCCGTTTTTGTTGAATAGTTGTTCTCTACATGACCCAGTCATCGTAGTCGCTGTATATGAACTCTTCTGGCTAAGTCGATGTCCTTGCGTAGGCCGTATAGTTCGGCGTTATACCTTCTTCTCCTCTCGCCGTCTATGCAGACGGGACCAATGATCACTCGAAGAACTTTTCTCTCATAGTAACCAAGGGCATCCTCATTCGCTTTTGACAAAGTCCATACAGCAGGACTGGGATGATTAGTGTCTTGTACAGAGTTACCTTAGTAGTTCGAGATATTTTTTTCTCTCAGTTCAAAGTAATGTTCGTCACAAAATGCTTGCCCTTAAGCAGTACTGGTAGCGTCGATATGGCTTCATTGCTTAATTGCCTTCTTATCCTGTAAAAGCAGCGATTGACAAGAGTAATTTTTCGATTGATTTCCCCACTCACTGACTGGTGTTATTTGCGGAGCTCACCATAGAGCCTAAGTAGTCAAAGTCCTTTACCACCTCAAAACTATATCTCTCTATTGTGGCGTTCTGTTCAAGACGCCAATGTTAAAATAAAAATACAAATATTTGGTGCAACAGCTCTTTAAAGTGCCAGGGCCTAGCTTCTCGCAACCACTCATGTTGTGTGCGTTATATTTTTCACACGAATGGAAGGGACCTGCAGTTTAGTGCCGAATCCGAATGGCGATTTGAGAAGCTTTTTCCTGACAACAATACTCTCGGATGTTTGTCAGACGCTCGCGAGAGGTGGGACCGTGAAAAAACTTGTTGGTGTTTTCTGGGATTCGAACTTGGAACCTCATGCGTAGTGATCCGACACACTAACCACTTACGCCACGGCGCCCACAGGCGCCAATGTTGGGTGTCCTTTTTTGTGGACAGCATATAAGTTGTTTTGCTTTGATTGGCCGTTAAACCAAATTTTGCTGCCTCGATCTCAATACTCGCAAATGCCCACTGACGGCCCGCTGAGTTCTTCCTATGTCAATGTCATCGGCGTAAACGAGTAGTTGCACAGACTTGTAGAAGAATGTACCTCTGGTATTGGCTTGTGAGTTTCGTAGAATTATTTAAGACATATGTTAAAGAGATCGCATGAGATCGCATCACCTTGTCTAATACCTTTCCTGACATCGAACGGTTCGGTGATGTTCTTACCGACTTTGATGGAGCAGCGAGAGTTCTTCATCGTCATTCTGCACAAACGGACAAGCTTGGCAGGGATGTCAAGACTAGACATGACTCTGTATAACTCGTCTCTATACACGCTATCATAGGCAACTTTGAAATCGATGGAAAGATGATGTGCATCGATTTTATATTCATGGGCTTTTTCCAAGATCTGCCGTAGTGTAAATATTTGGCCAATGGTGGACTTCCCAGACCTAAAACCGCACTGATAATGACCCATCACATAATACAGCAGACAAAATCTTATATGCGATGCTGAAAAGACTTTACCTCAGCAGTTGGCGTAGTTCAGAGCGTCTCCTTTTTTCAGGATCGGGCAAACGATGCTGAAGTTCCTTTCATCGGACATACTCGTACTTTCGTCCAACCAGATTTTATAGCTGATGCATGCTCCTTACCAACTTAGGAGCTCTGCTCTCAAAAGCTCGGCGGCAAATCCGTCGGTTTTAGTAGCTTTGTTGGATTTAAGTTAAAATTAAAAGAAAAATATAAGGGAAGCCGTTCCAGTGAGAGAAGATGCAGTATCTGCAATCGAGCACAGTATATACGAGATGTAGGGAATGCTAATGAACAGGACTAAGGTTGTAGATATGATACGTATTGTGGCCGATATGTTATGCCAGGGGTAAATAGGCGCTGTTCGCAAGGTGAAGGTCTTGCATCCTCTACTGTGGTGCCTATTAGTTGATTTGATACACTTTGAATAGTACTAGTAGCTCCTACGTCAACGCTTAGGCATACATGGTCGGACCATGCCTCGACTTAAAAGATGAATCATTATCGATCCGAATGCCGCTAAAAATTGTACGCGGGGTCAAAAGTCACAAAAAATTACTTTTCATGAATATCTCGGCAACGGTCACCTTTACAAAAAAATATTTGTCACCACAATTGTAGCATACAAAATTTCCTATAAAATGATGTGATGACTCTTATTCGTAAGAGTCATTTTTTTAGGGATAATTCAATTTACAGAGTTGTAACCTTTATGTCTCTCATGAAATGCGCACTACGTTTCACACCACCTACTGGCGATACTTAAGATCTTATCAATTGACACCAAGTGTTCAGTTTGTCCGAGAAGTTAACCGTGCTATAAGATTTTGCTAAAATCTTGTTTTTTAAACAGAACTATTATTCGTACATAACTACTCAAATCAATAAAAAAAATAACACACTTTCTTCCTTTTTTTCACGATTTAGTATTCTAACATCGATTCGTGTTTCTTGTTGAAGATAATCTTTAGCAAGCTTAGGAGTATATTCATACTTATATTTTTCTTCAAGTCTTTTTGAAACTAAAGCGATCAATGGAAACAAGTTAGATAAAGAACCATTCATATAATAAATTCATTCATGTACTCGTATGTGTGTTCCGCCGTCACTTTGTAGAACAAGTAAATGCAATTCATCTAGCGCCACCCAGCTTTAGATTTTACTCGCATCCATACACACACCATATCGTTCAATTTATATTGCTTATACTCGCATAACATGCATGGCATATATGACCCGAATTAAGTGTGAACTTATTATTATTCGCACTAAGATAAGTCTGTTTTATGAGTAATCCACTCATAAGTTCTACATAATTACGAGACCATATCATTAGAACTGTTAACTGTTGCACGCGATCTTCACATTAACAGAGAAAAGAAGTGCAATAAGTTATTTAAAAAGAAAATACTGTATTCCGTCGTTCATGGAAATAATGATTTTAAAGGTCGGCACTGAAGCTGACTCTACCGCTCCTAGTGTAAGCTTGTATTCGGTTTAGGGCTTAAACTCAGGTTTGTTGAACGACGGTACTTACAAGTTCGAACATGTTTCACTTCAACTAAAATCTCTATATTAACAAATTTAGACAATACGACCCTTCGAGACGTTTAAGTACCATTTTAGCTCAAAGCCTTTTTGTTTTTCATGTATGTTTGTCGTAGCTTGACAGCCATATTCGAAATGCAGTCATTGTTATATACATATAACATTGCTGAAAAAAAAACTGCATTTGTTGTAGGTTTGTCATATGTTTATATAGTTTCGATCTTTTTTTATATAGACGTACATGTATTCGTAAGCTAAAATAAACAAGTAAAAAATATGTAAATACAAATTCCTTTTTATAACGTTTGGTTATTTTAAAGTCCAATGGTACTTTTCAGTACCACCTTCAAAATTCGTCCTTAGGAGTCCTTGATGGAAAGGAAAATGAAAAATGAGTCTGCCATCTATAAAATATTAAACTCAAAAATTATGAAAGAAAAAAATGATTATCATTTTTTTAATAGTTTGGTCAACCAAGGGTTAAGAGAACCTTTTTTTGTTCCCCGAGGGTAGGTGAAAAATCTTCCATAGACACTATGAGAATAGCAAGCGCGTGCTCATAGTAGTGTCAGATTCTTAGTGACTAAAAAACACAACCCTTCAATATAAATTTGTTAGATATCGCAACTAAGTATAACTTATCAAGCAATTTTTCTATCACGAAATAAAAACGTTTGGCAGGTTACTTTCCACTGAAGGATCCTGCATATTCCGTAATCTAGACGCGGCTACTCACTATCTCGCCAAGTCGAAAGGTTTCGTCCTTTGTAGTCGGCGCAATAAATTGCTCTCATCCAAAATTTATAGGACTGTATTTTTGACATGTCCAATTAGTCGGTTTCTATGCTTTCTCGCGAAGCTTCTAGTTTCAGCTTCGATTGTCGGAATTCCGAGATCCCTGTGGATATCGTCGTTTCTACTATACCACGGTGCTTGGACAATTTCTCTTAGCACTTTATTTTGAGAAGCTTGTAAAATATTTGCATTTGTTTTCTTGGTACAACCCCAAAGTTGTATACCGTAGGTCCACACCAGCTTTAGCACTTGCTTGTATAAAAGCAGTTTGTTCTCAGTACTGAGCTGGGAATGTTTTCTGCTATATTTGATTTCAAGATCTTTTCGTTTCATTTTCACGTGCGAATTTCATTTCAGTCTTGCGTCGAGTGTCATTCCCAGGTATTTGGCCTCGTTTGCAAAAGGTATTCGGGCCGAGTTTAGGAAAATTGGCAAGTCATTCGTTTTCTTGTAAGTGAAATTCACGTGAACAGATTTAGATTCGTTGAGGGCGATCCGCCAGTCCCTCGTCCATTCATTTACATTATTCAGTGCGTTTTGCAGTTTTGCAGTCGTTTCTTCGATTGTTTTACCTACTGCTAGGATAGCGGTGTCATCGGCAAACGTAGCAAGGATAGTGCCATCTTCGTTCGGTATATCACGCGTATATAGCAAATAGGGGAGCGGCCCAAGAACGCTTCCTTGCGGTAAGAGAACCATAACGTCGGTCCTTTAATGTTTAGTTTTTACTTTTTAAATCGTGTAGATAATTTCAACAAGAATCAAATTAAAATGATGTTCAACTTGATTCTAAAAACCTTTCTGACGGCTCTGAATTTTCTAGCCTATATTGGTTTCACTGAAAACGAAAAAGCTGACCTTTTGGAGTAAGCAGAACCTATTTAGAAAGATATGCAAAGAACGCTTCACTTTCGGAAACTATTGAAACATTGTGAAACTTTATCAGGCCATGGTTAGGTTAGGTTAGATTGGCTGTCTGCACCACGATGCAGACACACTTAGACCAGTAAAGGTCCATTGTGATGCCAAGGATCTACCATTAGACCACTCAGGGACTAATAAAACCAACCGGAGCTTTTGATGAAGTGATGGATGTTCATGACGTCTAAGGACACTAAATCGCTGAGATCGTCAAGGAAGGGAGCTCCTAGATGGAGCATTCTTTTGCGTGATAGAGCAGGACATGTGCATAGGAAGTGAAGAATGTTTCCTCCTCCTCCTCGTCCCTACAGCTCCTGCAGAAGTCATTGGAAAATAGGCCAAGTCTTTTTGCATGTTGGCCGATTAGACAGTGTCCGGTGATGACACCGATAACGCAGCTGATCTGTAATCGCTTTAGTTTAACCAACTCGGCACTACGTTTCTGGTCCAGCTTAGGCCAGATCTGCCTCGAAATGTGACACGTAGAGCCAATATCCCACCGAAGGTTGGTCTTGCTAATAGCGTTCAGCTTCAGTAGATGCTTAAATGTAGCGAGGGGCATACCAAGGGCTTGCCTATCTGGCAGAATCCTTAGAGTAGTTACCCTGTCTAGCGAGTTCGTCCGCCCTACAGTTTCCTGCAATGCCTCTGTGATCTGGCACCCAGCATAGGTGAATGTTGAACTGCTCTGTCATCTCTGTAAGAGACAAACAGCAGTCTAAGACTGTCTTTGAAGTAAAGGAGCACGATTCCAGAAACTTGATAGCCGCTTGACTGTCAGTAAAAATGCTAATATCGCTGACTGATAATACATTAGATTTCAGCCCAGACAGGGCTTCCTCAATCGCAATGATTTCCGCCTGAAAAATGCTATAATGATCAGGGAGGCGGAACGAGATGCTCAGGTTCAGCTCATCGGAGAAAACACAACAACCCACCCCACCTTCGGTCTTAGAGCCATCTGTGTAGAAGTGCACCGAATTTCCATCATCAGGGGGAGAGCCATCCCACTCATCCCGTTCAGGAATACTCGTACGGAAGTGTCGGTGAAATCTCAGTTTCGGTGGGGTGTAGTCCGTGTTTTCATGTGTGAAGTTGAGAAGATCAATTATCGAGGAGTGGCCAATGTGATAACTAGACCACTGAAAGGAGGCTTTAAGGCGAATAGCCGCACTGGCGGCAGTCTGTCTGCCGAGGATATCCAGGGATAACAGGTTGAACATAATGTTCAGTGCCGCAGAGGAGATAGTTCTTAGTGCACCACTGATGCACATGCAAGCGGATCTTTGCACTTTAGCTACTTGAGAGAGGTAAACAGCCCTGTCAAGAGCAGGCCACCAAACGATCACGCCATCTTCCTTAAGACTAAAGAAGTTTTTCATCTTTAAAAGAGGCTACTAGTACTTTGAATCTGCAATACATTTTGCACTTCAACCGCGGAAAACTTTATTTCAAGGCTTTTCATTCACTCATAGTTCTAGGTCTCATTGCGATACATAACTTTAGAACGATAAGTAGCGATACATGCTAATAATCTGACATACCTCACTTGTGCGTTCTGCGGTCGCATTGTAGGAAAAAAATATTAAAAGTAAAAGAAATGCGTCTAAATGCTATCCAACTTTAGGTGCTGTTCTAAGAGGAGTCGCTTTGCTTATGCAACTTGTGACTTAATTGCTATGAAGGGATTTTGTATATGCTACTCAGTTATTCCTGTGGCTAACCTATTTGATATAAACTGCTGATGTTGGCAGTGCCGAGTTGATGCTGTTCACGACAAGGGCTTTCTAATTTATACCATATATCCAGATAAATTTAGTAAATTGGCAACAGTTACAATGATTCTTGGAACGTTTTCTCGAAGATGCAAAGTACATATATTGCAGTACACTATCGTCTGGATATTGACGCCTTGGTCGATGAAAACGAATGATTAACGATCATGGCACGGGACCCCAAACCTTGACATTACGCTTGTTGGAGATAGAGGAGTAGGAAACATTTAATTCCGAAGATGCTCCTTTTTCGAGGTACTTCCTGCAAAGGGCAAATTATTTCAACAGGTGCTGTAAGAATCGAGGAAATCAAGATGGAACGGGGTCAGGTATCCACTCTCAGGAGTTAAAACTACAAATCTCAGTACAATTTGCGAACACTGAAGTGTGTTCTAAGTAGAGGTACTTAAAGCTGCGGATTCATTTCAAATGAAATCAATATCTAACAAGGATATCTCCATCTACATTGACAGTAGTAGAATTGCTTAACGCGTTATGTACGCCGAACCGTGCCATTTTATGTTGAGTATCTGGACACTGCGGTAAAGAAGGAAATGAGATATCTGGTGAAATGATTAGGAAAGGTGGAAGGCTCTCACAATGTGTGGGCACCGTGGCGTAAGTGGTTAGTGTATCGGATCGCTACGCATGAGGTTCCAAGTTCGAATCCCAGAAAATATCAAAAAGTTTTTCACGGTCCCATCTCTCGCGAGCGTCTGACAAACATCCGAGAGTATTGTTGTCACGAAAAAGCTTCTCAAATCGCCGTTCGGATTCGGCATTAAACTGTAGGTCCCTTCCATTCGTGTGAAAAATATAACGCACACAATATGAGTGGTTGCGAGAAGCTAGGCCCTGGCCCTTTAAAGAGCTGTTGCGCCAAATATTTGTTTGTTTTGTCACAATGTGACATTGTAGATCATAAAACTGCGCACGAGTACAAGGGCATAAAGTATTTACGGCCCTTTGGCTGACACTAGATCGTCGTAAAACTAGGGAAATTTTTAGACTGGGAGGGTTACGATTATATATTATAGATTCATCGATAGAAATCCTCTCTGGTCACTTCCTTTTAAGAAAACACGCCATGAGCTTAAGACTGTCAGACATGAATGTGTGTAGATACAGATACTATGACTTGTACGTCTTAGATGATATTACACATATATTATGTGAGTG
The DNA here is from genome assembly GCA_945910035.1 of Brachypalpus laphriformis. Classification (NCBI taxonomy): domain Eukaryota; kingdom Metazoa; phylum Arthropoda; class Insecta; order Diptera; family Syrphidae; genus Brachypalpus; species Brachypalpus laphriformis. The sequence continues at coordinate 291,041,536 of OX246754.1, forward strand.
CCTAGGAATTGCTCGTACTCCCGAAGGAAACACTTATTCAGTTACTTTTTCAATGACTTGGAGGATGTACGTTCTATTAACCATATCAAAATACTCAGGAAAATTACCTGTTTCAGGGCAATAATTTAGGTTTCTGTGCCTTTTATAAAGGCTATCGTTCTCGATGAACCCATTATGGTGTCTAGTGTCGATCGGAGAATAATTTTAAAACTTATGAGTGCTTGCTTAAATCGGTCTACCCCAGAGCCTTCTGTTGTAACAACAAAGTCTGATTCAGGCATCGGTGATACCAGAAGAAAATATCACACAAATAATGTTTGCTTTCCCCTACTTCTAAATTAGATAGATTGGCGCCTTTCACGCTACAAAATCAAAACAATATCGATTCGTCGCACCACTGCTCGAATATAACCCGATATCCCCTATCCCTAAAATGACTAATTTGACCCTATTTCCCATTACCACCTGAATATCACTCAGCCATGTAAAATTATCCCAGTTCTCGAGCACACATTTCTACAGAGAAAAACAATTAGCATCCAAAAAGAGGACTCACAACCTCTCAACGTTTTCAAACAGCTTTGCATCTATTAGGCCAGAGGGTATCAAATATTTTTTTCCCACTTTTAAACAAAGCCCCTAATGTCTAATGCTTAGGCTTATAAAACTTAAGGCCAGCCATAAAACTAATGTAAATTCTTTACAAGAAAAAAAAAAACTTTCCCACCTCATTTTAATCTAATATTTGTACAAAACAACCGTAACGCTCTCTCAGGTGAAATTCAACACCCATTCAAAGGAACGACAAGGCTACAGGCTACAAGATGCCCAAAAAGAACTGAAATCAAAACCCAAAGTAATAACAATAATTTAATAATGCATCCAACTGCATCGCATTAATATCAACAGAAACGTAATTAATTAATCAAACAAATAATTTATATGGTAGACGTTTTATTACACACACACAGATACACAGTTGACGGCCGAAAATATGCATTCAGATTGCCTGCACATTAATTAAGAGCGCATTCTCTTCGTCATCGTCGCGCGTATCTGTGTGTATTGTTCGTCGATGATGATGATGATGAGGAGCACCAGAGAAGAACTTCCTCCTAATGACCCTCAAATAGCGGCTCAACAACAAACTGTCATAATGCTGCTTGGCTTCGAAACCGAACCGAAAAAGGAAAACTAAATAAATTTCCATATAAAGTATCTAGATACTTTATTTTTTTTTTTCTTCTCATCTCGTCGTGTCGTTCGCTTTTCATTTCATTTCCATTCTCATTTATGTGAGCTGATAACCGCGCCACCACCACTACACTTTACTCATTCTCAATCTGCGGCTGGAGATCTCAATGAAAAGCGACGACTGGCCTGGCCTGGCCCCCCATCTTCCTGGTCAACCTGTCCGCTCTTCCTGTGCGAATGTATCTTCTTTTATTTTTTTGTCTGAACTTGGCTCTCTATGAATGAAGTCAAGTCATCCCGTGTAAAGCATGCGCAAGTCTCACTTGCGAACACATGATACGAAGTGTCATGCACATTACTAGTGTAATTGGCCCATTAAGAGGCACACAATGAGGCTTTTTTTGTACTTTTCAATCAACTTGCCGGCGGGAAATTAACAACAACGACGACGAAGAAGACGCAAAGATGAACATCAACAACAACATCATTCAGTCCGTCTGTCAGCCACATGGAGTACCTACCTCATCGCTGGCCATCTCTCCTTTCGATCGTGTGATTTATATGTTAATCATCAAATCATCCCTTTTTGGGTGTGCGACGGACGACGCATCTCGCGGAAGCCTCAGCCAGCCGGCCAACCTGGTCCAAGTTTATCTCGTATTGTCAGTGTTTTATTGAAGATAAAGTGTTTTTCACATGAAACCAGGCTCTTAATGCCGTTTAATCGTTTTTTAATCGTAAAATCGTACAAAAAGACCGGGATGCGGTTTATGCCTATAGTTCCCAGACTCATCTCTCCAACTCGCAAGTCTGAAGGTCAACAGAAGAAGGAAAAGGAAGACCGACACTGACAGAACCCCCACCTTCAAAATTCGAATTTTTAATTTATCTTCGAATTGAAATTTACGAGCTTGGCTCAAAAAATATTCCAAAAAACCAATCTGACAGTAACAAGTGATGACATTTTGAGTGTTTCAGCGTTTCGCTGTTTCACATTATTTTCAAATTTATATCCCCCGCATCGCATGTTTTATTTAAATGAATTCAATCCGCCGGCCCCCGGTTTCTTTGTTAATTGATTTGAGGTTCGAAAAACGAGCAAAAATCTTCGAAAATTTATGTTCAATGTTTCGCGTTGACAGATCGCGAAATTGACTGCTTTTTGACATTTCGAAAAAATGCAGATTTCTAATGTGACACAAGCAGCAAAAACATGGTGAATTTCGTGAAATATATGTGTCACTCACCTGCAAAAATAAAAAAAAAAAAACCAAAAATAAAACTTAATTGCAAATAATAAAGAAGCTTAATTGCCTCCACGAATTGGCTTTTGGAATTGAAATCAGCGCCGCCGCCTTGCGACTACTGGATGATGTTATGTGCTTTGTCGCTGTCAATGATGATGATGACGTTTTAAATATCTGGTCTGGTTATCTTTTGCCTCTTCGTCTTCTTTTTGGACTTATTGTCGAAAGATTTGAATTGAGAATCAAATTTATTTCAGTGTGTGTACTTAATCGGATTTATTTGACAGCGATTTTTTCTTTTTTTTTGGGTCGTTCTTTTGTCGCAATGTGCGTTGACAAATGCCATCATAACCTGTCGACAAATATGTCCAAATTTTTATCGCGCTTGCTCTGGTTGGTATTGGGTTTAAGGGGAGAGTCGAATTGGTGAGAGATAAATACAAAGGAAATTGAATCCACTGGGGACCAGCGAGATGAGGTCTCTAATCCCAACTGGGTCGTCTGCATCAGACCAGGGTATCCGGAAGGATCGATCCGTTGGAATATTTTATGAATGTTGACTGATTGACGGTGATTGTCAGGATTTTTATTCGATCGATTTGATTTCTTGTAGTCATTTCCGTTGAAGTCATTAATTATGTTGTATCGGGGGAGAATCGTTTTGTTTGATTTATGTGAGTTGAGAAGCCGTGAGAGATTCTGGAGGATTAACGATGAGTTATGCAATGGATATTTTGAGATGGAATTACTGTGGTTTAAAAGTATCTTTCCTTAAATAATATTAACTGTCAATAATTTTGAAAAGGAGAAGTCGTAACAAGAAGATGTTATTTACTGGGGACAAATGAGTCATTTCGGCGAAAAATCGCTAATCATCTCATTCCCTATACATAATCTGATTTAAATAATCATTTCATTTCCTTTTATTGAATGGAATAAAATAAAAAATGAAACGTCACTGTCAAAGCAAAAAATGTTGACAATTGGTGGGTTACATGCCCCAGTCAGCGCCAGCTAGCTGCCTAGTTGGTACTATCTTCTTGATGGTACGCCCGATTTTTAACTAAAGCTACGATTACACTATGTGACAAATGGTCAAATATTTTACCATGTTCGCTTAATAGAAGATCCAGAACTTAGGTCCAATCTTCAATAGTTGGCTCATCGAAGTCAGGTGGCAGATTTATGCCTGTTGTATAAATACTACCATGGCAGATGTTCGGAAGATCTCAACAAAATCATCCCTAGAAAATCGACGTTGCCAGGTAGGCCACTAGTGTACATAATTTTTATGTTCACCTGGCAATCGCAAGAACAGCAACAATATGTATAATCTGCAACAATTTAAGCGCAGAATCAACAGACATCTGCAGGGATCTAGGGGCTATAGGTTCGCCTTTCCCGAGAGAAGTTTATTAGAGAAAAGCTCCGCAAAGCCGTTTAATCAAGAGTCGTATCGAAGCCATGTCAAACACTACAAATCCATAAATGGTCAAATATTTGTATGAAAACTATGATTTATTGACCACTACCAGCGAAAATGGTCAAATGTTTGACCATTTGTCGTAAAGTGTAATCGTAGCTCAACGAATCTAGCGCTGGTTAGTAGAAGAATTTTCCGCCTGGTATTTTTTTTTTTTGTCGGGATAACGCTCAACTGGAGCACTCAGACGCAACTGGTCCATTGTACTACCAGAGAGCAAACCCTGATTTACCCATTTTATTGGAATTTCCTTGTCTTTGTCTTGGTCTAAGAAAGCCAAGCAAGCACTTCAGTGATGAGGAGCTTACAGTACCAGCACTCACCACATCCGCACCGAGGATCTGCCACCTGACACGAGCAAAGGCCGGACACTCACAGAGATAATGTTCCGCGGTGTCGTCGCTCTCTCCACAAGCGTCGCAGATTGTAGTGTCACTTAAGCCTAACACGTTAAGGTGCTTGGCAAAAGCAAAGTGGCCTGTCGAGACGCCAATAAGTTGTCTACAGTCTTTTCTGCTGAGAGACAGCAAGAATGCCGTTGATTTCTTACAGACGTCCGGGAGCATGCGTTTAGTCAACCTGCATCCCGGAGAGTCATGCTACACACAATTGTGCTCGTGAGAGACCCAATCGTCAATGGAAGCCCTAACCGAGGACGCAGGGAGACCCAAGGCGGGTTCGGAACCTGAGAAACCCTCCTCTGAGCCTTGTCTAGCAATCTCATCGGAGATCTCGTTCCCCAAGATCCCAGTGTGACCTGGGACCCAGATAAAAGACAGAGAATTCAGCGTTGCGACCGAGTTCAAAGAGTTTTTGGTTTCACGAACTATTTTGGAACTGGTTAAAGCGTTAAGCAAGGCGCAGCCTGACTGTCACTACAGACACAAATGCTACGTCCCTTCCACCTGTTCTTCACAACATAGTTCATGGCCATTAGGATTGCATAAGTTTCCGCTTGGAAAACAGACGCATATTTGCCTAACGAGAAGTGAAGACTAATGTTGTCGACTTCCACGAAGATCCCAGCGCCAGACCCTTGACTGGTTTTGGAACCATCCGTGAAAATACGACTGCATTCCATTCCCGGCTCAGACTCTGACCGAAGCCAGTCCTGGACACAAGGATCAAGGGGAGGTAAGTTCAGCAAAGCGTCTAGAGCAGAGCCAGGCGTACTCGGGAAAGCTCCCGTGCAGCCGAGACAAGCCGTTCTTTGGAGTTTCGCGCAAAAGGCAACCACATATTTACGCGAGATCCCCTTCCACCAAACAACCGACGCATATGCGAGGAATGGTCTTATCATAGCCGTGTAGATCCAGAGAACCTTATTCGGTGCCCCAAGTCTTGCCAAAAGCACCCTTACACTGCCAGAAGACTGAGAGCGCCTTGGATGTTTTCGACTCGACGTGTTTAGACCAATGAAGTTTCTTATCTAAAATCACTCCCAGATATTTGGCTTCATTGGAAATGCGAATGGTGACGCCTTTTAGTACTGGCTGAGTCAGACCCGTCAAAATCCTCCTTCTCGTAAAAAGAACAACCTCAGTTTTAAGAGGATTCACCGAAAGCCCACTCCTAGTACACTATTCATCGATCATGTCCAGCGTCGCCTGAGCGTTAGCACAGACCGTCGCCAGGCATGGCCCGATAGAAAGTACGGCGAGGTCATCCGCATATGCCTGAGCGTAGACGTTAGAACTATTTAGAGTGTTCAACAGAGAGTCGACCACCATGCACCATAACAATGGAGACAGAACGCCACCTTGCGGACAGCCCCTGTTTACCCCTGTCATAACATATTGGCCACAATCCGCATCCACTACCAAAGTTCTATTCATTAGCATTGCTTTAATCCACAAAACTAATGTTTCATCTACCCCGTGTTGTCTGGCAGAGTCGCATTGTCGAAAGCACCCTCAATGTCGATGAAGATACCCATCGCGTATTCTTTCCTATCAAGCACGCATTCATTCCGCCTGGTATAAAAATTGTGTTTCCGACATCGCCACCAGAATGCATGAAACGCGCCGTTTTCCCAACTTTTAACTATCAAAGCAGGTATAGAATACCAGATAGCAATGGCTGCATTCACGTGTTCACAACAGTTGTAATTTTTCAACTGAATGGCACCGCTCACTCAACATGTTGACTGAGCGGTCGCCATTTTATGTATCGAAAAATTTTTACACTACTTTTACTCAACTTGTTTTTCCGCGGCAATTTGGTACTTGACTTATCGACGTAGAGGTGAAAACTTAAAAATGAGTGCCGCTATCACATAGACGGCACCGACAAAAGTAGCGATCCATTCATGGAAATGTAGCGATGATTTTACAACTGTTGTGTACACGTGAATGCAGCCAATGATACTTTTTCTAATTGTTATGTTTCAGTAGCTGTCAAAGTTACCAATGGCATCCAGCTGTCAAAATATTCAGTAAGGTTTGCCATTTCACCATGCATCGTTTGACGGTTGCCGAACGTGCGGAAATTATTAAAAAATATTATCGAAATTCCGCCTGAAGTCGGTCGTCATCATGGCTTCAGTGTGCAGGCAATTCGTCGCACGGTGGAAAAGTTTGAGCGTGAGTACACTCTTATCGACCTTAAGCCACCAACCAGACAGAAATTGGTGCGAAATGAAGAAAACATAGGCGCCGTAGCGGCCAGTATCGAAGAAGACCCAGAAATGTCGATTCGGCGCCGATCAGCTGAAGTGTGCATCGCCAGAGAGTCAACCCGGCTTATTTTGCGGTTGGATTTGGGCCTACATCCATAAAAGATTGTACTGACGCAAGATTTGAAGCCGCTCCATGCCATATAAGCGACGAAACGCTCCTTCAAAGTTGTGAAGGAGAAATTTGGCGACTGGATCATCTCACGGCGAGCGTTCATCAATTGGCCGCCGTGATCATGCGACTTGACACCACTCGATTATTTTCTCTGGGGCTAAGTCAAGTCCTTAGTTTACGCTAACAAGCCAATCACTTTGGACAAGCTCGAGGTCAACATTCGAGACGCTATGCCAGAGTAACGCCGTACGTATTGGAACGAGTCATAAAAAATTCGACCGACCGCTTGAAGCACTGCGAGTGAAGCCGAGGCGGCCATTTGAATGATTTAAATGATGTGCTATTCCACACATAATGGCATGAGTGTAGCTTCAAAGTAAAACCAGAATCAATTTTATATCTCACACTATTGTTCTTATCTGGTCACCCTGTATAACTCGTCCAAAACTCAAGGGTATTGAATTGCAATTTGCAGATCACACCAGATATTTGGGGGTTATTCTCGATAAAAAACTTCAGTTGAAAACTGAACCGTGCTAGGAAGGCCTCGATTACTCTCTATTCATGCAGGAAGGCTATTTTTTTTTTTTATATTTTGCGCGAACTCAAAGGGTTATGAATAACTTTAACATGTTTACACACAGAGCGGGCGTTGGAAAGGATGGATAGAGAGAGAGAGAGGTCTCCAGCCCGGGATTGTTCACTGGATATATACGGCAATCGTTAGACCCATCCTTATGTATGGAGTACTAGTCTAATCGACGGCACTGGACAAGGAAAGCAACATTACTATACTTGAGAAGGTTAAAAGGCTATTGTGCGCCTGTATAACGGGCGCCCTTAGAACCACTCCCACAGTTGCACTAGAAACTATGCTCCATCTTCTTCCCGTTAATATCTTTGGGAAGCTGATGGCGGCCAAAGCAGTATTACGGCTTAGGAAATCCTCGCAACTGGCTCGTGGAAATAAGCAAGCATCCTAAACGGCCATAACACTATTTCTAGTAATTCGGACTACATTGTCACCTATTTGGATTTTAACGTCAAGTATAATACCAGAATTCCTAGTAGAAGTGCTTGGGAATCGGGAGAAATTTTAAACCAATCTGCGATAGAGATTTACACAGACGGATCCAAGACGGCGTATGGAACAGATGCGGGAGTTTACTCCAGTGCACTGGATATCTGTATCACCACACAACTGCCGGACCACTGTAGTGTATTTCAAGTAGAAGTCTCAGCAGCCCATGAAGCCGCGAACTGGCTTTCAATTAACTCGATAGAGTGCAGCGCTATTGTTTTCTACATAGACAGTCAAACTGCGATAAAAGCCTTGGAATCACCAATGATTCGATTCAAGTTGGTAAAGTAATGCCGCAGATCTCTTAACGAGATCGCTGTCAAGTGCGACGTATCCCTGTGCTGGGTTCCAGGCCACAGAGATATTCCAGGCAATCGCAAAATGGACGAGCTAGCTAAGGAGGGTGCAGACCGGAGCCCCCTTGACAATAGGGAACCGTCAGCACCTATTAAATCGATAAAAGTCCAATTAGATACGGCAGCCATTAGAATGGTAAACAGTAGGTGGAACAATATCAGTACACGTCTCTTTTCTAAACAAATCTGGCCAGAGCTGGGTTGTAGGAAAACCAGTAGACTTATTTCCGTTAATGGGACAACTCTAAGAAAGATAGTTGGGGCATTCACGGGGCGTTGTCTGGTAAGCAGATATGCTAGAAAACTTGGTGCCCCCTTCAACGATTTCTGTAGAATCTGCAGAGACGAGGCAGAGGAGGAAACCATGACACACCTTCTGTTTACCTGTCCCGTCCTATCGGTTTTGAGAAGGAAAACCCTAAGCGAATACTTCTTCGAAGATCTTAGCGAGCTGGCTAGACTCGACTTAAGTAAAATAAAAAGCTTTGTCTTCGGGTCAAACTGGTTTGATGCATAAACGGCGAATCATACTTCTTCGGCATGGGTTCACACCGAAACCGGTTGCCATACCTCCTGTCTCATTCTCTTGGGAATTTTCCATGTAGGTCCCCAGTGCTGGTAGTCGGGTTTTTCTCCATAGTGGTATCACAATGGACTTTTGTTCTAAGTGTGTCCCTGCTGAGCTAAGTGTGTCCCTGCTGAGCTGCCCAAACTATCAAGACAATTTGTAGGAGTTATACAAGTTATTTTTATTTTATTTTTGTTGGTTTGGTTGAAGACCACTAATGAAATATCTTCTTATCTAGCTCTGTATTGATATAATGAGGGCCCTTCTTCTTTTTCCTATTTCGGCAAGGTTATGATCTCCACTCAATGGATGATAAACCTCCCACTTCACTGCATTTCTAGTGAGAGGACTATGGGGTTCGCCTGTTTGACCACAGGAAATATCGGCAAGCCTCCCGATTTAGGATTACTTCGTAGCTGATTTAAACCTAATCCTGGTGATGCTGCATTTGTGTGATCTCTTTCGCGATATCAGTGGAACGTTCATTGATATTGCCTTTTCGACAGAGCTCAAGTGGTCTCTTCTTTGAACATGAAAATACCAGCTGAGCCGATTACGATCTATTTTTTATGAGATGGTTACTTTGACGTGAAGGATCCACGGATCTTCGAATTTTGTTATGCCCTATGCCCTTTGTTTCAAAAACACAACAATCGGAATGCATCACTCCCTCAAAGGCCAAGGATGCATCACTGTGATTGAAATATTGCTACAAAAATGCTTCAGCTAGACTGTCAATTTCATAAGTCATTTGTACAGCTCTAATCATACTTTCCTAAATTCATACATGTACTCGTACATTGAAAATGAATTAGAACATCATCTACTAAATATAAGAGTCCTTCTGGTTGCGTCCAGGCTGCCACCCCTGGAGTATGAAGCGAAGCTAACAAAATTTTGGACTCGCTAGTGGTCTGATTCGATATCTCTTGCCTTCTCCGATTTTTAGAACTGAGATCTGCGCCATCATTTTCTAGTTAGATTCTGACAAATGAAGACTGTTTCGTAATGTTGTGGTCTATCCACTTATTCCTAACATGACTTTCTAGAACATTAGGTGTACTTGATAAATTGAAAAAACTATTTTCATTTTTAGGATAAGCAATGTTGCTTAAGGGTTTCATAAGTTAATCATCAAAATCCATGTTTACAGCTTACATAGAGCTCATTCAATTTTGTACAGAAACAAAGGAAAGACATAAACCTAAATCAAAGTCTCAAACCAATGTAATAATTTATATAAATAGAATGGTAAAAAATGGGGACCCAAACCTGTCATCATCCATTGGATGTACACAGCCATAGTCAGACCCATTCTTACATATGGGTGAGAAAAACACGCTTCTCAAACACTTGACTAAAATCAAGAAAGAAACCACAGGCGCCATTGAAACTACCCCGACCGCAGCACTTGAAACAATTCTCGCATTGATTCCACTAGACTTATTTGTTAAGAATTAGCCGCGATGAGTGCCCTGAGCCTAAAAGAATCCAACCTATGGAGAAAGGTTCACAAGGGCCACCGCAGCATCTCAAGGTGGGCTCACCTAGACGCCACCACACATTATCTTCCGGCATCCTCCGACTTCAGACTGAACGTCAAAACGGTCATCCCATCAAGGGAATACTGGGAAGATGATGGGGCCATTAGCCAGCATAGTATTTCAGTCTTCACAGACGGCTCCAAAACAAACGAAGGAGTCGGTTCGGGTATCTACTCAGCGGAACCTGATATTGCAATATCACTAAGGCTTTCAAACAACAGTAGTGTGTTCTAGTCAGAAGTCTTAGCGAAAGCAGATGCGGCACGAGAACTATCCACGAAACTTGTTACTAGGAATGGGATTGATATTTACATAGATAATCAAGCTACTATAAATGCCATCTCATCCGCGGTTAGAAAATCAAAGCTAATAAAAAGCTGCCGCGAGGAGCTTAACATGCTTGCCCAAAGCCATCATGTAATATTCTGGTGGGTCCCACGACACAAAGCAATTCCAGGAAACGAGATAGCGGATGAACTGGCAAGACAGAGATCAGAATGAGACCTGTCAATGGTCCAAAGCTCAGTCCTACCTCCCCTAATTCTTGTTAAATCAAATATAGCTCTTCGCTTCAAACGACAAGCAGAAGAAAGATGTAGAGCGCTCCCTTCTTGCCGTGTCTCCAGTAGCATCTGGACAAAACATGGCAAGATCTAAACCAAGCTCATCCTTACTCAAAATAGACAAAACTTGGAGCTTCTCGTAGATATCATTACCGGCCACAACCTATTGGCGTCCCACCGGAAGGAAATGCGGCTAAGTACAGATGAGCCCTGCAGAGGGTGCGGCAATACAGACGTTGAGGAGGACACGGAACATTTCCTTTGCCAATGCCCTAGTCTCTGGAGTACCAGGCAGATGGCCCTTGGAGAGTATTTCTTCAACCATCTGGACGACCTGTCTGAAAAGCCACCAACCACCATCATGGAATTTATAACTTCTTCAGGGTGGTTCAGAGGAGGCCGTTGCACTAGCACAGAACTCTAGCTATTTTGTTTTTTCCTCTCTTTACAGTTCTTCAGCCAGGAAACTCCACGTCAGGGGAGCACAATGGATCTGTTTAAGATCCAAGTACAGGCTGCACTCATTCGTTGCAAACAAACAATCAAATATTTGGCGTAACAGCTCTTTAAAGTGGCAGGGCCTAGCTTCTCGCAACCACTCGTTGTGTGCGTTATATTTTTCACACGAATAGAAGGGACCTACAGTTTAATGCCGAATCCCAACCGCGATTTCAGAAACTTTTTCGTGACAACAATACTTTCGGATGTTTGTCAGACGCTCGCGAGAGGTGGGACCGTGAAAAAACTTTTTCGTGCTTTCTGGGATTCGAACTTGGAACCTCATGCGTAGTGATCTGACACACTAACCACTTACGCCACGGCGCCCATTGGTTGCAGCTAACCCCTTTAACCTAACTCAACCTTATATAAATAGAACAGAAATGTAAAACAAAAAATATTTCCTTCATCGTCATGAACGTGAACTTATTAACCGGTTTTGGTCACACTCATAGCAAAACGTTGCGTAAGGGCGTCGTAAATGCTCAAACGATGTATTAATACATATGACTGCATTTGACTAATGCATCTGAAAAAAAACCTGTATGGTTAGACATCACCTCAGTGATTTAAAACTTTGTGTCGAGTGGAGCATTAGATAGCTCTTTATCAATTCAGACTTAATTTCGGAACGAACTTCCTCCGAATACCTGCTTACAGCCCGCAGTTAAACGCGACAACCGATAAGAAATTCCATCAGTGTGGGCTTATGATTAAGTGACTATTTTGTAACCCATAAATATAATGGCCTATCTTTATAGTCTATTACCAGTCATTACCAGAAGCTCACCGTGGGGTTAAAAGCGGTTTAAGAGCTGTTATTAGTTCAAATATAATAGTTGGTTTTATGTACCTACAGCTGCACAAGAAAACCATTGTTGGGAGAAACTCAATCAAAATTGTGGCTTAGATTTTGGTTTAAATTAGTTAAGACAACAGCGGCAAAGAAGAGAAAGAAGGCAAACGTAGACAAATGTCTAACGATGTAAGCAAACTAAGTGTCAAACTTGGCTTTGCTACCAACCCCTGCAAGCGATGTCTCAATAAAACGCACTCAACGTGTTTTTTTTTTTTTTGTACAAATACTTACCAAACGCTAAATAATAAGTTCTCCTTTGTGGTGATCAAGTAACTTGTATCCGCATCCATTATCTAATATCTGGTCTTCAACAAACCGTAGATCGGTGATTCTACTTGATCTTCTGTTTATTCAGTTTTCAGTTTCGAATGGGGGTGTTCTAAGTATCGAAATGTAAAACTGGTGCTAATGAATCCACGGTATGCCATTGGATACTAAGATTACGTTAAAAGCCTGTTTTTCCTTACATTATTCGTAAAGTAAGTGCTAATAAGGGTAAACAAGTACACATCACGATTGATTTGTCTTATGATACTCCCATGGCCTTACAGTATGTACACTTTTATCTACGTATTAAGCAGTTGTTTAAATAAAGTTTTTAGCTGTGATAACTTCGTGATTTCCTTGCAAAGCTCGAAGGAAACATAAAATAAATTCGAAATTCTTTGCCTTATTTACAGGAACATAGCCGGTTGGACTTTTTTGAAGCATCCTGCAGATGATATAAATCAAATCATTCTCTGCGCAATATGAGGAAGCAACATAACTATTATCGTGCTCTGCACAATTTCTAACCATTCTTTGTTCCAATATAATTTATTCGAACTCCCTGACAAATTTAAATAATTTATTTATGACATATTGACACAATGCTCACTCATTCATCCACAACCGTCTTTGTTAGTGATGTCATGTAGAAATATTGTGTCTTGTCAATCAAATATCTTGTTACTAATTCCGATACTATTTAAGCATAACAATAACATGAATAATATAATTTTTTACACGATTTTCGGATTATGAAAGAATCTCCACAAAGAATTTTTAGCATAGGTGTACCTACAAAACAGAGTCAAGGTCCGTCTTCTAAATTCTTGTTAAGAGTTATGACGTTTAAGCACTGTAATTAGTCTTCAAAACAGGATGTTCTTTTAAGCCCCTTTTGCCTTTAACAAAAAACACTAATGATAACTCCGTTACACCGTGTCTCCACGAGACATAATTATTTCAGGCTTTATGTCAGACTTCACGTCAGAAATTTTTATTTTTTTATTCGGTCGGCAAATTTTGTCAAGACATTTCATTTTTAACCATATCGCGTAAGAGTAAGCAAGGACCAATTCTTGCTTGACACCGAGCCTCCACGAGATATATTTATTTCAGACTTTATGTCAGGCACCAATCAGCCATGTTTTCTTCGTAGTAAAGCTTAAATAGACAGTCCCTGTCAAATTTATTTCAGGGTTTATATCTACAAAGAAGACAAGAGAAAAAGTCAGACATAGATGTCAGGAAGCGCGTTGGTGTCCGAAAAATTGTGGTCAACACCAGAAATATTCACGGCAAGTCGCATTTCAGGACACAAATTATGTCTCGTGGAGACACGGTGTTAAAGAATTACGACAAATACAATCTAGCGCAAAAGTAATGACCCTGTCTGAATTGTCTGCGATATTTGTAAATGGCGTCTCCTGTCGTCGTAATATTAACAGTTATTTAGTATACAGGTGTGAAAAATACGACGATGAACAATGGAATGTCCTGAAGAGCATGGAATAGGTAATTGTTTAATTTTTTTTACGGAATAATTTATCAATGATAAGACCACAACGCAAATTTCGTTGAAGATATCCCCAACCAACTGTTCACACAATTCGAAACCTAGTCACATGTCTCTAAGAGACTGGCTCAATACGAGATAGGACAAGGGCTGGCAGACTAAGAATACGCCGTTCGGCAGAGATATTGGTGCTGTGCGTGAGGATGTGGAAGAGTGTCCAGAAACATTAACGAGACGACACGACGGGCCACACATTTGGGCAGACGGTTTCTGCAGCGTATTTGGTGAAAAACTTGAAGATGCTTCCGTATAAAACCCAGATGGTGCATCAGCTGATGCTCGCATATCACCAAACCCGTCTGGAATGCAGCCAACGCATTATCAACCAAGAAGAGGACGATTTCCCTTAAAAATGAATCATGAGTGACGAAGCACATTTCCATCTCTCCGGACATGTGAGATGGATGGTACTTCTACCCCATTCTTAACCAATGCTGATGTCCTATCTCCGATCCTGTCGGAATAGCAGATCTTCTGTCTGCTACGTGCAACTCAATTCTTTCTTTCGCGAATGATAGGACTCCTGACTTCGCCTATTCATTAACGACCAGCGCCCGAAGCTGTCCACAGAACTCAGTTCCGATATTGGTGCGATCATCAATTGGGGTGCCAAAAACTGAGTTGAGTCAATGCGTCAATTACCCATTGCTGTCTCCTGTTGTTGTTTTAGCAGCTGTGTGACTGAGGTTGACGATCCTTGGTCGAGCTGTTAGCCTCGAGTTGCTCTGGTGCGTAGAACCCATAGTCGTGGAAGTTCGTCGATGCAATGGTTGGAATAACTTCGATGTCGTTGGTTTTTTTTTATTTTTTATTTTTTTGTATAGTTGTGTGGTTGATGATTGCTGTTCCCCGCTGGGGCTTGAACTTGCACAACTCTGTTAACGAGCAAACACACTATCCACTGCACCATTTCCACCCAGTGCTGTCTCCTGTATCTAAAGCAGGACAGTACGGTAGCCAAACTATAAATTAATGGAGTTGATATTGAAAAAACTGGTGGTTTGCATGCATGTTAGATCAGACCTTCGGTGTAACCAACAAATTACTGAAGCTGCGAAAGGTGGTGCTAGATGTCTTAGATTTCTGCTTGATTTAAAACACCTGGAGTTCAAGAAGCCATCAGAGAGAAGAAGAGAGTCACTTGGGGAACTCCGATTCTCGAAATCGGTACACTGAGGCGCGATGAACTTGCAAATTAGCTGTGAAAATAGCGAAAGAACTGTTTTGGAAGGAGTTTGGTGAGAAATTGGAACGTGACCACAGTTCTGCAAATAAGATGTTCTGGCAGACCGTCCGTCGACTTAAAGGAAAAAAGTTGAATATCGTTGAAGGAGTCAAATCCAAAGACGTAGATGGAGCGAGCACTTTTCAGAATTGCTCAACCCTGAACAGTGCACCGAAGATGACAGACCTATGGTCGAGAGTAGGGCGGAAAGTAATCCTACGGTAGATGAAGTAACTTTGGCGATCAAAGCGCTAAAAGTTGGTAAATCTGCTGGTGTGGATGAAATTCGGCCAGAAATGCTCAAGGCTTTAGGTAAAGAGGGAGTTCAATGGCTCTCGCGTATCATTAAAGTGGCCTGGGAATGCGGTGAAACACCTGGTGATTGGCAAAGGGGGGTGATAGTTCCTCTTTTTAAAAAAGGGGACAAAAGAGATTGCGCCAACTATAGGGGTATATCTCTTTTAAGTCTCCCTGGAAAAGTCTTCGCCGAGGTGCTAGAAACGCGTTCCAGAGCTGTGGTTGAGGACAGTTTGGGAGATGAGCAGCGCGGTTTTCGTCCCGGTAGAAGCACAACCGACCAGTTGTTCACTCTCAGAATGGTTCTTGAGAAGGCCTGGGAGTATGCTAAACCCGTCTGCACTTGTTTTGTGGATTTGGAAAAAGCATATGATAGGGTTTCTCGAGCCAAACTCTGGAGTGTTCTGCAGGAGTAAGGGATTGATGGTTCCCTGTTAAGGGTGATTCAGTCTTTATATACAAACTGTAGAAGCTGTGTCTGGATAAACGGTGTTAAATCAATACGTTTCACTATGGGCGCCGTGGCGTAAGTGGTTAGTGTGTCGAATCACTACGCATGAGGTTCCAAGTTCGAATCCCAGAAAACACCAACAAGTTTTTTCACGGTTCCACCTCTCGCGAGCGTCTGACAAACATCCGAGAGTATTGTTGTCACGAAAAAGCTTCTCAAATCGCCGTTCGGATTCGGCACTAAACTGTAAGTCCCTTCCATTCGTGTGAAAAATATAACGCACACAACATGAGTGGTGGTGAGAAGCTAGGCCCTGGCACTTAAAGAGTTGTTGCGTGAAATATTTATTTATTTTTTATTCACTGTGTGCGTTGGACTCCGCCAAGGGAGCTTTTTGTCACATCTCCTTTTCACTGTATATATGGATTGGATATTGCAGCGCAGCTGTGGCGGGGAATGTTTCAAACTGGGAGACCTAAGGATTAGTCATCTGCTCTTTGCGGATGATTTTGTCATCCTTGCATCCTCTCAAATCGAACTTCAGCGCGCACTCGAAAGGTTTGTAGCCGTTTCTGATGATGCTGGAATGAAGATCAACGTGAACAAGTCAGAAGTAATGGTCGTTTCCAAAAAACCCATTCAGTGCACTCTGCATGTTAGTGTAGTTCCACTGAAGCAGGTGGATAAGTTTTAGTACCTCGGGGTCTTATTCACTAGTGATGGGAAGAGCAATGCCGAGTTAATCTGTAGAATTGGCCAGGCTGGATCAATTTTGAGAGAGCTTGGCCAATCTGTTCTAAGGAAGGCCGAACTTAGCGTTCAAGCTAAGCTTTCGGTTTTTAACTCGGTGTATGTTCCAACTCTCGCCTATGGTCATAAAATTTGGGTAGTGACCGAAAGAATAAGATCGCGGATACAAGCTGCCGAAATGAGGTTCCTCCGCGGTGTTGTTGGAATAACTCGTAGGGATCGAGTGCGCAACACCAAAGTGGGGGGGGGCGCTCAATGTTGAGCAGCTACTTCTCCAAACGGAACGATCTATGCTTCGATGGTTTGGTCACGTAATGCGTATGCCCGCAGACCGGCTTCCAAGACGTGCCATGGTTGTCGTGCCATCAGGTAGGCGACTTCGCGGTAGGCCTAGAAATAGATGGTTGGACCAAGTCCGACATTTCTCCTGGAGCGGTCTAGGGATTCCTCTTGATGAGTTGGAGTCAATGGCGGAGGATCGAGAAGAATGAAGGGTCCACCTGAGCATCCTACCCCCGCGATCTTCATGAAGGATTAGCGGTCTTGATTTATCTATGTTTTTTTTAGCCAGTTGGCGTATGATAATGTATCTTGTACATCCGGTTCAAGAAACACAATAACATCTGGTGTGTTCCAGAACCTATTCTCGGCGGATTGTATGGAGTGGAATGGTACTGCTCGAGCGTAGGTTATGTCAGGTAGATGGGTGCCTTGTGACAAAAAGAGTCACTGTTCACTTAAATCCACAGATAGTTTAGGTCAATTGTGCCCAAATTATTTAATTCTGGAAACGCAGTAAAGATAGTCCGCTGTTAGAACACCCAGATAGTGATATGAATCTCAGTGGGTCCGTCAGCTCTACATTGCCTAAGTCCTCCAGCTCCGAGAAAAAGTAACTACCAAGAGTCCTCATTCTTCTGATGGAAAGGGCTAGACAAACACACAGCAGGTGACGAATTGATTCAATTTCTTCTTCGTCCCTGCAAGTTTTACAATAGTCGTTATGCAGCACACCGAGATGCTCCGCGTGGACCCCAATGACTGCTCGAGCACTATTAGAATATTAGCTCCGGTATACAGCTTTGTCTAAGTTAAATTTAAAACTGCTTATTAAAAGCTTAATGTAAAAAATATTCATATGCTGTCACCAAATTGTTTGTAGGCCTATTCACTGCCCACGATTCTTCTATACGAAACTTTCATATCTATTTAACAGTTTAGCTAGAGTAAGCAACAAAATCTTTTTTTTTTTCCTCCGATTTGCTCCGCTTTTATCGTCCTTATCCTTTCCTACGATAAATATCCTATGTTATTTGGGACACCATGCCCGAAATGCCAATAAAAGTTTTATCACAAACGGATAAGTAGGTTTCAAGTGAAAGAGTTATAATCAAACAACAATAAGTATACAAACTTGAAACATTTTGAATATGTACAGAGTCCTGAAATTTATAGTCAAATGAGAGTGTCTTTCACTTACTTACTTACTTATATCCTTTAACCCCTCGGGGAGCATAGGGCGTCAACCTCGCCTGCGCGCCATCGTGTTCGGAGTTCTGCAACGCGTTTGAGCTGCCTCCAACTCATTCCTAAAGAGCTCGATTCCTCCTCAACTGTTCTGCGCCACGTTTGCCTAGGGCGTCCCGCTATTCTGCCTGCCTGGGTGAGCAGATTCCACTGCATAGCATAGCATATTTCGCAATGGAGTTGTCTTCGCGCCGTTGGGTGTGTCCAATCCATTGTCACTTTCTTCTTCGCATAGTAATGCTTATAGGTTCTTGGCCCGTTCTCAGATAAAGTTGTTCGTTGGAGATGCGGTTCGGCCAAAAAATCCTCAAGATGATTCTTAAGCATTTGTTTACGAAGACTTCCAGCTTGCGTGTGTTAATGGTGTCCACCTTCCAGGTACTGCACCCATAAAGCAGCACTGATTCTACGTTGGAGCGGAACAGTCGTAGCTAGGTTCTTAAGCTAATAACATTGCTTCTCCAGATTTTGGACAGCATTCCGAACGCAGCTTTAGCCTTTCCGATTCTGCTGCACACATCCAGTTCGGTGCCACCGCGATTAGCCAACACGACACTTCCTAAATATAGAAAGTTATCAACTTTCTCGACTTGCTTTCCGGCAATGTTAAGTTGAGCGCGGGTATTGGAAGTACTTATGGCTTTTGTTTTGGCTGTGTTTATTTTTAGCCTCACTTTGCTTGCCACAGCTTCTAGATTTTGGGCCATCAAATGAAGATCCATTATCCGATGTGAAAGTAGGCAAACATCGTCAGCGTAATCTAGGTGTTTAAGGTAAGATATCATAGTCCAATGAATTCCATAATTAGCATCGCTGATAACCACCAAAAACAATAGTGGCGACAGTATGCACCCTTGACGTACTCCACTTTGGACTTCAAAGTCCTCCGACACCTTACCATTGCGCACGACGTGACACTTACCGCCCTCATATGTAGCCTTGATAATAGCTATAAGCTTTTCTGGAATGTCTTTCAGGATACTTGAAACGTATAAACCCTTCCTTTAACACGCTCAATACTGCCACCAATTGCAGATAAAATTTCCCTTGATTGCATTGAAACCTTAATCCCATCATTTTGTTAAAGATTAGCCTGATCGTTGGTCAATACTTCATCAGACATAGTTTCATATGTAAATAAATAAAATATAAATATTTGGTCTTCAAAATTCCACAATTCTTTGTAAGTTACGACTAAAAAGTTGCATTGTAACCGCATTCGGTTGGAAGGGATTATTTTTTAGACGTTAAAAACAAACTATAATAAGAAATCAGAAGATAGCTCATAATACAAAGAATTATGTGTATGTTCATGGTATGCTAAGCCGACATAAGCTGCAAATGAGGTTATTGTTATTTCTCACTCGTGTTCTTTTCATTTTGAGTTGTTGTTGGTTTTTTTTTCTTAAGTCTCATAGCTTAAGTCTAACAAAATCATTTTAAATGCAAAAAGCATTAGAGTGGACCTTTTTTTAAACTTTTCCCCTTGGGTCACCCAAACACTTGTTTTAATCAACCCATGTACACCCTCTCGAAATATTAAAAAAAAAAACTTTTAAACACATCTCAAGAGCGAATAAGGAAAGGTAATAGTTTTAAGAGATTTTCCAAACATTTTTCTTTAGGAATTGAAAGAAAACCGAAAACAAACAAAAACTTTTACAGCTCATATAAATTTTTTATTATCAATTCAATAGATATAAAGAAAAGGACTTTACTCACCCCAGAGTGTCTATTTTTTGTGAATAAAAATAATTATTTTCGGCTTTTAAGGGACATCCTACTATTTTGAGGAATTTAATAGGTAATCCCAACTTTTCTACCTTTGCCTTTGTGTTAAACACCATAAAATGTAAAGTTTAGTACACCCAAGGTACCTATTCCAGTTCTCGCATCTAACATTGTTAGAAAAATCAACAAATTGATATTGGGATCACTTAAAACAAATTTAAGTGGATTATAAAAATCGGTTGCCTTTATTTTGACGAGCTACCTAATTAAGGAACATGTTTTCAATTTAAAAGATATAATTAAGCTCCCGATGTAGTCGTTTGCACCCCGTTATATCAATAAAAAAAATTAAAGATACACGGAATTGATGATCTAGAAGCCTGAGGATGTTTATTTTTGTTGTCTGGATCTGGTTTAGATATTTGGACCGTGAAGAAATTTTATTTGAATTTGCATTTGCGGTATGAACTTAAGAAATTCCAATGTAGTTGTCAAAAGTATCTGCGTTGAAGTACCTACTTTTTAGGACAAACAATTGTTCAAGTAAGAGCCCTCATTGGTAACCCGACCTCATCTTGGACTGAAGAAGATACACATTCCGAAGAGAACTTCACATGTAAATTTAGGTTACTATTCATAATGTATAATTTATGCGTGTGTGGCTCAAGTTAAAATGTTTATTTATATTATGATCAATGGAGTTACACACACTCTTGTTTTATAGTTTTTTTTTATAATTCAGAGCAACCTAACTGATAATGTAAATATGGTCGTAACCATTAATGTGGTTCTGTTATTAGATTTTTAAGTAAATTAATTCATGAGTTTTTATACAAATAAAAAAAAAAAAATGATTTAAGGTGAGGTCAGGTTACTATCGTCTAGTGGTGAAGTTATAGGTTAATGCGCAGCACAAGTTTACGACATAAAATGCATATTTTAGTTTCTATGCAGAGTTCGGCTCCACCCTTTTCATTAGAATTGGCCATAAATGTCTTCGGTATTTCGGGGATAAATTTGGAAATATTGTTTCTAGCTTAGGCATGGTGGTGTTTTAAGAGTGGTGTGCATTCAATACCGTTGTGATGTAAAATAAACTTTCTTTACTTATCAGATACTAATTAATATTAGATATTTTTTTATGTAGCAGTTATTGAGGATGCATAATGTGATCGCTTCTAACGAGTTGTTTTAGATAGTTTTAGATCGACTAAGTGAAATTAGATTAGTAGTAGTAGTAAAGTAAATTTTATTCATATTAAATTTTTTTTACAATAAAAGACCTCGGTCATTGCCGTCAGCCGAAGAAAGAGATTTAGACTGAAGTTTTATACAACCTAGTATCGCGTGTGGTAGAAATTCGACCGAGGGTAAAACTTAACGGTTACATACGCATATGATTTTTTTTTCTGCACATTTATGGTACAGTGCCTTTCGAATGATATAAGTTTCATCCCCCTCATTTTATAATAAATACTAAAAAAACGTACGATAAGTTTCGTGTTCACGTATTAATATATAAGATGTAGTGATTTAAAAAGCTTTAATGCAGCTTTAAGATAGCTAGGCATTACGCTCCAGTTCTCACCATCTAGAGTTCTGATTAATTTAGCCATTGATAGCGCCTCTTTACTCCAGTAAGCTCGTCTGATCTCTTTCAATATTGGGCAAGCTCCAATTAAATGGAAAAGGACTTCTTTTGTCCGAAGGTTGCATAGACTGCATTCATCATTCCCTTCGCTTATATGAGGCCTGAAGTTCAGCCGAAGTAGTTCGCCTCCCGCCTTAAAGATGTTAGAGATTACCGATCGATCGTGAAAATAATTTTTCGCAGCCAGATCATGGTTGAGCAAGGGATACTTACACCTGGTCTCACTTTATTGGACTTTCAATCTAAACTTCGCACGGGTAGATTCTGCATTATACCTACAGTTCGCCAAGATTCTGCATTATACCTATAGTTCGTTAGCTGCATATTATGTTCGCTGCTTAGCCTCGACCATTCGTTAAAGAATTGCAGCTTCCGCTGTATCAATTATTTTGCGATGATGTGTGGAAGGCGGTAGTTTGTAGAGAAAGTGCAATCTTAATGTAAAGATGTAGAGAGGAGATAAACCAGTTTCAAGGTGCAACATGTAACGGGTGGGCCATCTATTGATTTCTTTTTAAATCATAGGTTATTTTGACACTGACAACTGTTTCCCGCTCGAAATCTTGACGGAAAGTCAGTATCATATCTCCGCGGAACGAAATGATTCGCTCTACGCTTGAACAACATTGGGAAATATTGAAAACTTATTTCCAAACTGAGTGCTGTGTAGCCCAAACAGTGCGTTTTTTGAAAATAAGTTTTGGCCGAAATGAAGCACCCACCGCGCCTGCTGTACGCAAGTTTGTACAAAAAGTTCATGAGACTGGTATGCTAGTGGACAACACTCATGGTCCCCGTCGTCGTACGATGCGCACAGACGAGAATGTGACTGCTGTAGCCGAGAGTGTGAGACTCAATTCACGAACATCAACTCGTCATCGATCTTAACAGCTCAACATTTCACGCACTAGCCTGAGAAGAATTCTGCACAAAGATCTGGGGTTATTCGCTTACAAGGTCCAATTGATTCAGCAATTGAAAGCGCACGACCATCCGCTTCGTTATCGCTTCGCAGTTTGGGCCTTAGAGCAGCTTGAATTGGACAACGATTTTGGTTGAAAAATCATCTTATCTGACGAAGCACATTTTCATCTCGGCGGCTACGTTAATAAACAAAATTGCCCCATCTGGGGCTCGGAAAACCCGCACGTTATTGTCGAGAAGCCAATGCATCCACAGAGAGTGACAGTTTGGTGCGGATTGTGGAGTGGTGGCATCATTGGACCATTTTTCTTCGAAAATAAGGCTGGGAACAACGTTTCGGTTAACGGTGGATGTTACAGAACCATGTTAACGACTTTTTTTTTTAATGAAATTGAAGACATGGATATGGACGACCTCTGGTTCATGCAGGATGGCGCGCCATGCCACACAGCCCATGCCACAATCGGTCTTTAGGGCACTAAATTCCCAAATCATGTTATCAGCCGTCTTGGCAATGTCAATTGGCCGCTTCGGAGCTGCGATTTGACCCCTTTGGACTTTTTTTTTGTGGGGAACCGTGAAGGACCGATGTTATGCCAACAATCCGGAAACTATTTAAGCACTTAAGGCCAATATAATCCAAGCAATCCGTGAGCTACAGCCCGAAACCATCAACAAGGTCCTGGAAAATTGGAGTGATAGAATGCGCTACTGCGAGGCCAGCCGAGGCAGCCACTTGAACGAAGTTGTGTTCCATAATTAATGGGAATGTTTGCTCTTACTAATAAAGCCATAATACATGGAAAAAAATCTAGTTTGTTCATTTTATTGCATTTTTAAGAAGAAACTTGTAGTTGGCCCACCCTGTATGTCGGTGTGTTTTCGGGTAATCTGAAGATATTTCTAAGAAATATCTTAAAATTTTTTTAACCTCTTCGTACTCGAATATACCTCAAATCTGTGCAGCGTAGCACATGATTGACTTCATAGCCACTTCGAAAACCTTAAATTTGCTACTCGATGGAACGTTTTTCCTACCAAGGAATCTCCAAAAAAAAATAAAATTTATTGCCTTTTTCGCCTCCTTTAGTTTTTCTCCCAGGTGTGCCTTGAAGGATACTTGAGATATAATTAAAACTCCGAGATAATTGTATTTAACGATTTCAAGTTTTTGGTTTTCCCAAGTCCATCTTTCTTGCCTTGAGTATCGACCAAACCTGTTTCTTAAAATCATTACTTTAGACTTAGTAGTTTTGGCAGTCGTTTTGGAGCTTATTAATCATCATCTGCAACATAATTGAAATTCCTGATAGAATGACGATATCATTTGCGTATAAATGCAACTTTATTTGGAGTCCGCAGAACGCAATTCCACCTGTTAAAAAGGTCACAAGATCATCCAGAAATATGGAAAATAGAAGTGAACTCATGAGACATCCTTGCTTCAATCCCATTGGAGACTTCAACCAGTTGGACAGGTTGTGTTTATCTCAAACAGAAATTTGATTATCTTTGCCTGAGATGCAGATCTTATGAAGCCACTCCATTCTTCTCCTTCGCTATCATGGAGAAGATCAGTCCTAAGACTATCCACAACTGCTCTCTTTGCTTTATAAACTCAAAGTATCGGATCAGAAAATCTCAACGGCAAGTTCTCCCTACAGGAAGCTTGCAGATGTTACCCAGAGAGAAATTCATGCTGGCATGGTGTAGTGGCAATGTGTTCGGTCGTTGAGTGGTAGGTTATCGAATCAAGCCCCAACCTATCTATGTACAACTACTTAGCACCTGCAGTAACTCAGTACTTGCTCGAACCAAATCCAAATGCAAACATTTCACTATATTCTCCTCGACCAGCTTGATGTATTAATACATAACCTGGGTTTCAAGCCACTATATCAAAAATAACTCTTTCGTATCTCTTCTCTTCATTTTTAACTTACGGCGTGTAATTAAAAGAGTTAAACTCGCATACGCAAGCTAATACTAAAAAAAAAGAAGTCTTTTACGGCTGTGAAGATCGTTGACAATCTCGGATCTACCATGTATAGCAACAGCATTCCTTCCGCCAGCTGCATTATCTGTGTTATAAAATCATCAAACTGCTTGAATATTCTTCGAGCTATTCTTTAAAACTGATCGAAAAAACTCTTTAAGGCCCATGAACAGAGTTCAGTCTTCACTCGATCAGAATGCTTACGTTCATCGAAATCGAAAATTTCGATACAATAGCCGTATTTTATTATCACTCATGATCCATATGGATCATTGATTTCTATGCAATACAATAACAATACGAGATCTTGCTTTCTATCAGGATCAATTTCGTGATCCAGAAATTTTTGTTTTATTCCTTGGTAGGTTACATAACCACACTACAAGACACAAGGAAAAATATTCGTTGATCCAGATCCAAATCGTTTTATTTTCGTCGTGTGATCTATATGGATCTTGGGTGATATTAAAATACGGCTAATACTCGAAACAAAAAGTAATTTTCTATTCAAATTAAACTTCCAAGCTCACTGTTGGCCATCCTTATGATATGAGAAATAATTTACAACAGGAATTCAAATACAAATATTTGGCGCAACAGCTCTTTAAAGTGCCAGGGCCTAGCTTATCGCAACCACTCATGTTGTGTGCGTTATATCTTTCACACGAATGGAAGGGACCTACAGTTTAATGCCGAATCCGAACGGCGATTTGAGAAGATTTTTCGTGACAACAATACTCTCGGATGTTTGTCAGACGCTCGCGAGAGGTGGGACCGTGAAAAAACTTTTTTGGTATTTTCTGGGATTCGAACTTGGAACCTCATGCATAGTGATCTGACACACTAACCACTGCGAACAAATCAGTAGTTCTCAAACTTTCCGAATGTATAGTTTTATATAGCCTGTTTTTTTTTTTTTAATTTCTGTGTTTATTCTTTTAATATCTTAATCCCCTTAAGGAGTATCGTGGCAATTCTTATTGGAGATAAGGACAAATATCCTAAGGTATAAAACGCCAAAGCTTTGTTAACATTTGTGATGTAGATTCTCCGTGATACCTGCCCATCCCCAGCCCTAGTTATCATTTTATTATATAGATTGGATCCTTTACTATGCACTAAGGAGGGCCAGGCAATTAGATGTCAACTGTAACCTAAGCAGTGATTGTATCACAGTTAGTCTTAAGTGCTCTTTTCCTTAGCTGCTCTGCTTAGTTTATGGGGCAAGCGCAAGTCAAACAAGGACGTCCTTAAGCTTATCGATGAACCATTGATTATGCAGACAAAAGAAAATACTTCGTCAGTGAACTAGGTGAGGAGCTAGTAAAGATATTGAAGACCAGACAAAATTTCATTTTAATCTTAGAATTCTTAGAATTAAAGCTCAAAATGAACTGTCTTTTTCTCAGCGGGGATGTCAATGAATTTTTAGAAATTCCAGCGAAGTAACGTGATATAACTATATACCTGTATAGATACACCTTGTTTCAACCAAACGCAAATTAAATTGGAATCAAGTCACACTCAGGAATGTGAGAAGTCTTCTCACCTTTCAAACGACGTGAAATCTTAACACCTCATACGAATGCAAGTCAATCTCTTAACGGACTTTCGTCCGATTGGTTACCCAATCTTCATGAGGAACCATGCCATATCGTTCCGGGATACCATTGCATATGCATGTCATACATCTTTCGAATGTAATTTAGTAATTTCCCTACATACCTTCCTATATATAGAAATCTCAAAACTCCTCCCCTTCACATATCATCTTACATGTAAATGCAATTTCTCCCAAAAAAAAAAAAAAACAATTTCAATCTATGCCGACTGTTATGTTAATAAAAACAACCAAACACCGATCGTTTTTCATTTTATTTCTCTGGTTCACACATTTATTTGTATCTTTCAGATGAAGGAAAAAAAATAAAAAAAAAAAATGATTGACAGCCTCCACTCTTCTTCCAATAAAAACCCAGAAAAAAAATACAAGCAAATATCTCTTATCACATTCGAATAAAATAAAATTTATCGACTCTCATTAGGTATTCGTATAGCGCAGGCAAGCAAAAAAGACAAGCAAACCATCATACCACCAGTCAACTTAATAGATCACGAGTATAAACTTTTTAATCATATTCCTAAATTAGTGGCTTAAATACTTAAAAAAAAAGAAGAGTTAAGTAAAACAAAAAAAAAAATAAAAACACGAAAAATGAACCACCTCAATAAATTACATTAATGAATTCATTTTCCCTTCCGATCGTTCTGTGATCGCGTTTGCTGTTCTTAATTTCAAGGTTCCCAACCTCAATCAAAACCATTCCAATGAAATCCACACACAACTAGTGGGGGGAAATAAATAAAAAGCCTTTAAACACCATTCACATGGATAAATGCTGCCACGAAGGAGCACCATACATCTTCGAAAATGACTTTGGTTGTGATTTTGTTCATTAATAAAACGCAAAGGGTCTGTTGCGCAGCCGCATCGCGCAGCATCAAGAAGGGTGATCGCCGACGATCGGTGGCGATCACCACCAAGAGAAAAGGAAGAAGTTTGTCTCCTTCTCCAGCAGGAGAGCAAATCACACAGAGATACGAATAGAAACAAAACAAAAAGATACAGATACTGTAAAATATTCATCGGAACCTGTTTCAATAATACCAATCAACATACCAACACAACACACTGACTGAGCTGCAGAGCGCAACAGAGGCGCACAGGTGGGAACATTTTCTTCTTCCCGCCGCATCGTGTGCATCTTTCGACGAGGAGAGGACATCGATCGCGAGGGGGGATAATAAATATAATAAAAATGCCGATCACCGATCGTCCGCGTCCGAGAAGGAGCAGCGGAGATGAAGCATTTTGTATTTTGGCTACTTTTTGATTTAACAACTCACAGGAGTTAAGAGTTGTTGTTCGCAACTTGCTTGTCACTGCTGATGACGATGACGGTGGTGGTGTTGGTATACACAGGATGTGCGTATTCCCTCTTGCAAGTGCGAGTTTTAATCCTTTTTGTTCACAATGCACCGCCGCCGTGTACAAGTATCTACACACAGATGGATGGTTACCTTGCCGCAGGAATGCGACGGACGGACAACGGATGGATGGACGGAACACAGAACAAGATACAAAACGAAACCCGATGGTCAAGATTCTACTAATGAAGATAATTTATTATGAGATTCCGTTTAATTAAAGTCAGATAAGCAACAAGCAGCCAACAGCGCGGCAAACCAAAATATTCACAGACTTTGGGTTCGAGTTGGAGTTCCTCTGCACACTCATTCGTGGAGAGTGCTGCGCTATGGTATTTCGGGGGATTTCTGGGAAAACGCATGTGAAGAGCATCACTATCGGGACAAGTTTTATTGGGTTCCCTGTGCTCTTGTATGTTGTTCAGGTGCATGTTCGGGCATGCATATGTTAATTAATTTTAATTGATTCCATCTTCTAAGGTCGAGCATACCAAAAGGTGTATCTTTAGTATCCTTTCGGTACAAAAACCCAAGCAAATTAATTTCCTTAATTTTTTTGTTGACTCATAGCAGTCACCGGTGTCCAGGACTCTTCACTAAATAGCACACAACGACTTGGCGACGTGATAATTGTGAAAGATGCCAGCGCTGCATCTTTTCGAATTTTATGCAAATTCTTTTTTCGGCATCTCCTTTTGTACATACAAGAGTATATCAGTCGTTTTATTTTAATTTTCTGTGGTTTTGAACAAAGACAAGTAAATAATTATTAATCGATTCATTTGTGAATTTCAAGGCAAGTAACCGAGGGTATGTTGTTCTTCGCAGCAGGATACCACAAGTAGTTAACCAGAAAACAAAAAAGATGTTAACCGACCGACCGGTAACAATTAAAAGAAGAATATCACCACAGAAAGTCATTCAAGTTTTATGCGAACATATTCTTTCTTTTTATAGTCTTGTTGTAGAATCATTTAATTGCTCTGGTGCTCATGAATTTTTTGAAAAATGTAGAGCGGTTTGTCATTCGGTGGCATACTGTCGCTTGTATTTATTGACAAAGTGATAGTAAGCGGTTGGTCATTTACAATCTAACGTTTTGTTGGGGTTTTTTTTTTTTCTTTTTTAGAAATCCATTTGGGGAATTGATTGGTTTTAAATTATTTTTAAACAAATAGCACGAAGAATATGTAAATGAGGAAGTGTCGTCTAGTGTGGATAAATTAGGCGACACTCGAGTCGTGATTTGGTGAACTGATCGTGAACGGAGCTTTCTACTGTGCTCCGGAGTAGGCTAAGTAAGGTTGTGAAGATGGTGTGATGGATTAGATACTTGACATCCATTCGGGAGCTCCATTTAGAATATCTTCACTGGTTTTGCTATAAAAGAATTTGAAAAAAGAGACTAAAACCAGTTTGGATGCTATCAAATGAGTTCTTTGCCGTGCTTTCGAATTGTCTCGACCTAAGTAGGAGTTATTCTTGTAGAGCTCGAGAGTCATTAGAGAAGCTTATGGAGATAGATACCTTTAGTTTGGACTGTTCGTGTTTACACCAGCTTCTGCAGATATCTTGTGACTTTCCTGTCAATTTATCAAGCAAAGGTCCAATAACTTCAGTATCCGTTGAGCACTAGTGGGACAGAAGTTCCTTGACAGAAGGTCCTTTCTTACGCTTTTGGTTCCCAGTCCAATCTAGTGTGGAACAGTGTAAAACTTCATGGATATTGATGTGCATAGTCCCCTGTGTCTTAAAGCTGGGGTGGCAATGGTGCAGTGGATAGTGTGTTTGCACGTTAACCGATATGTGCAAGATCCAGCCCCAGCGGGGAACAGCAATCGTCAACCACCCGAGTATAAAATGGAGAACGAATAACATCAAGATTTTTCCAACCGCTGCACCAAAAAAAGGTTCCTGCCTGGTAATACAATGGACCGGAGAGTCTGGGATTTGGCTTTCCTTAAAAAAAAGGCTCCTGCGCGTAGTTAGTCTACATTTACAGGATATACTGTCTGAAAGCTTCGTTTGTTGCAGATCAACAGAATCGCATCAATTGCTTTCTCTTCAGTACTTAGCTTGTTTTCAATCTTCAACTCTTTTCAAATTAATTACCTTACTTTAGGGTACGCTACAGCTGTGGATAGAAGGAACAAACCACTTCACCCAGTTGTCTTCGGTTTCGCAATCCGAATTGGATTCGGTCCCTTTCCCACATAACACTGGGCTAGAACACCTTAGATGCTAAGTGTTGTATATACATGCTTTATGCAACTTAGCTGGATCATAGATGGTCAATCGTGTGGAATTTGCTCCACACACGGTACCGAAGTTACGTCGAATAAGTTTTCTTCCAAAATAGAGAGGAATATCTACTTTCATCTTTTCCTTGATCTCTGGTGTCACTCTTATGACATTTCTTCTCATCATGTTAATTTAACCGACACATGCGAAATGTTTTACAGCATTTTAACAGATCGTACCTCAGATATTCGCTGGAGAATTTCGTACAATCCTTTGAAGGGTGATGTGCGTCGTCTCAGACCATTTCCTATTCCAATTCCTGCAGGAACGGAAGTATTTGAATAAGTAGTTCATTTTTATAAACGCTCCGAGATCTCCAACATGTACCGCCGATTCAATATTTTGCCTATGGTGGATTTTCCTGGCTTGGAAACACACTGATAGGGTCCAATCAGATTACTGTCTTATTGATGCACAAGGAACTAGTTTTCCTATAGGTTTCGGCCTACTCCAGTGTATTGGGTATCGTACATACAGTCCTTTCTTTGTAGTCCTTTATAGAATCTATAGATACTTTTACTTATATTAAGTTCCTCATAGTAGCTTTCGTAATGCCTACACGTTATCTCCAACTCTTCCCAAATTGCCATGACTCGTTCTCCATTGATCTGCGCAATGCACTTCTCGGCCGATCCACTGTCCTGCCATCTTTGGTTAACAGATTCCACTATGCTATTGATCTGTCACCTATTTTTTTTTTTTTTTTGTCGGGATAGGAAACGCTCAACTGGAGCACTCAGACGCAACAGGTCCATTTTACTACCAGAGAGCAAACCCTGATTTACCCATTTTATTGGAATTTCCTTGTCTTTCTCAGAAAGCCAAGCAAGCACTTCAGTGATGAGGTGCTTACAGTACCAGCACTCACCACATCCGCACCTGATACGAGCAAAGGCCGGACACTCACAGAGATAATGTTCCGCGGTGTCGTTGCTCTCTCCACAAGCGTCGCAGATTGTAGTGTCATTTAAGCCTTAAGCACGTTAAGGTGCTTGGTAAAAGCGAAGTGGCCTGTCGAGACGCCGATAAGTTGTCTACAGTCTTTTCTGCTGAGAGACAGCAAGAATGCCGCTGATTTCTTACAGACGTCCGGGAGCATGCGTTTTGTCAACCTGCAACCTGGAGAGTCCACAATTGTGCTCGTGAGAGACCCAATCGTCAATGGAAGCCCTAACCGAGGACGCTGGAAGACCCAACGTGGATTCGGGACCTGCAAAAGTCTCCTCTGAGCCTTGTCTAGCAATCTCATCGGAGATCTCGTTCCCCAAGATCCCAGTGTGACCTCGGACCCAGATAAGAGACAGAGAATTCAGCCTTGCGACCGAGTTCAAAGAGTTTTTGGTTTCACGAACTATTTTGGAAGTGGTTAAAGGGTTAAGCAAGGCCTTAAGCGCAGCCTGATTGTCACTACAGACACAAATACTGAGTCCCTTCCACCTGTTCTTCACAACAGAGTTCATGGCCATTAGGATTGCATAAGTTTCCGTTTGGAAAACAGACGCATAATTGCCTAACGAGAAGTGAAGTCTAATGTTGTCGACTTCCACGAAGACCCCAGCGCCAGACCCTTGACTGGTTTTGGAACCATCCGTGAAAATACGACTACATTCCATTCCCGGCTCAGACTCTAACCGAAGCCAGTCCTGGACACCTATTCAAAATATATGATCAGTCCACTGCCACTTTCGTTGTCGCACATTCGACGAAGAAATTTGCCAGTGAATTTCTAGGTTCCTGCCCCGTTGTTTGATAAGGATGTTCATTCGGGATAAAGTTCGGTTAAACAAACTTTAGAATATTTATAATTTCACAAGAATTCCCATCTTTTTCGACTTTTTTCTGACTTAGGTGGCGCTACAGTTCTGGGTGAACCCCGGCCTCAACCATCAAACCTCTCCATTTAGCTCAGTCTTTAGCTATTTGGCTCCAGTTGCGCACTCCAAGTTGATCTAGGTCCCCTTGAACTTTATTTTTCTACAGCGGCGGTGATTTTTCAAGTACTGCACCCATACAGCATCAACACTCAATATTGGAATAGAATAGTAATACAATAGTTTGGTGTTCCAGCTTATTGCATTGCTTCGCCATATTTTGGGCAAAATTCATTTCGCCTTAGCAAAACAGAATGAAGCAAATAACCAGCTTTCGTCTTCGATATATGTTTTAGATCTATTTATCAGCTGATGAACATCGGGATTAGCGTGATGTTGTAGTATTCCTACATGCATTCTTGTTCTTGCTAAAGTTCTTATTTCAGCTTCTACCAGTTCCATTTTAAGGTCCCTTGGATATCGCTGGGGGCATTAACGATGTTCCTCTGTATCTAAGATCCCTTGGATACCGCAACGATGTTCCTCAGTACCATGTTTGGAAAGCCTTGAATTATTTTAATGTTGCTTGGTTTTGTACAGCCCCAAAATTGGATTCCATATGCCCATAGCAGGTACTTAGACTTGTTTATAAAGAAGTTGTTTATTATATGTTTATAAATAGGAATATTTTCCTGTCATCCAATACATCTTCGTATATCGGATACCTACGAGTAACTCCTTTCTTTTGTTTTCGGCATGGGCTTTTCATATTAGTTTACATTAGCATATGAGATATCTCGATTGTTAATATACATAAATTGCTATATGCTCACTCTTTTCGTTAGTAAAGTCAAGATACACATTTTTTTATTGCAGTTCTGTATTTTTGAAATAGATGTTTGAGGATTTGCTACTGAGTCTTCATTATTCTTCGCAACCGCTATTACAGCTGTATTGTTAGTAAATGTCGCCATTAAGTTGTTTTTTTTTACGACTGGTATATCCGAATCGTAAAAAAGATACAGAACGGGTGCAAGTACACTCACTTGAGGAACACCTACTTTTATTTTCTTCAGATCGAAATATGCGTTTGCTTGCTTTATTCTGAAATATTTTTTGTACACATTTCAGAAATACTGTAGAAACGACTCTCTTCCCTTCTAGTGCTGTATTGAATTACGTGGACTAGTTCGATTGTGGAGTGTCTTTTCCCGAAATCCGAATTGAAGCACGGGAATTATGTATGTTTCTTCCCTCGACGATTGGCTTTATTTATTCTTTTCAGAAGCAATTTTTCAAATAGTTTGGAAATAGTCGGTTCATGTGATGGGTTTCCTAGCTTGGGTATCATAATTATCTCCGCTATTTTCCACAGCCTTGACACGCATTTCAGGCTGAATGCGGCATTTATGATGTCAGCTAATGTTACAATGCCTCCCTTTTTTGCCCTTAGTAAGCTTTTGATCTTATACATCACTTCATCTTTTGTTGTGCATACTATTTCCCAATCATTTTGCGTGTTGCGTGTTATCCAGAATAAATATACTATTATATATATATACTATTCCTTCTAGATAATTAGCAACAGTTTGGTCTCTCGTTCGTTGCTTTAGGCCCCTTTTTATCCAGCGTTTTAATCGGAAGGTTATGCCTTATCAGTCTTTTTGACTTTCTGGTTGTGGCAGGCAAGAGGGTCTGTGTTCCTGCCATACGTGATTATTATTTCTTTTATTCCTATTTTCAATTGCTGCTCAATATTCTTCAGTCGGTTTTTGTCCTGGCTGGTTTGGTGCCATCTTTTTCTTGCTCTTCGATTCGCGCATTTGAAGCCCATATGCATGCGGATCAAATTGCAGTTCCCCGGTATATTTTACTTTGGTACCAATACGTTTTTCATTCCAAAGCGCTTACCTTAACATAACTTTCAGAGTAACTTCCTCCGCCATTCATTAATATCATCATGTTGGACTTCTTCAAATTCAAAAACAAGTTTGAAGCCTGCTAGTCATTAGATGCAGATAACTCACTCGATAGGAAATAAATCGAATGATAGGCTCATGATTTCTTGCGTGATTGAAGTCCAAAGTATCCCAAATCTGTTATATCGTTTGTCCTCGTAGAAAGAAAGTAGCGGCGTTAAGATACATCATAGTGACGTCCCACCATATGCAAATTTGCACCCACATGTGCACCTCATTATTGCTGCTCACAGCTCTCACTCTTCAGAGACTCACTAAAAGACTGGAAAAATCTTACAGCATTCTCCTTGAATCAGTGTAGTATAGTAAGTTGTCAGTTCAAGTGCCAATCATAAGTTCTCTGCTAATTAAATCAATTGATGCGGTCGCATATTACCGAGAGTAGCTGAGCATGTACTCGAAACATATAATAGAAATCAAAAACCGAATGTACTCGTAGGCTAGGTTAGATTGAAGTAGCTACCAGCTAAGAATTGCCAATTCACTTAGACCAACAAATAAAATACAGAAACATGTATTGGCCGATAGGAAAGGATTCGTCACTATCAATCTATAATAAGCTTTTAATATATAAGCAATCATTGAAGCCAATATGGACATATGGTATTCAACTATGGGGCTGTACCAAAAAGAGCAGAGAGACATCATCCAAAGATTTCAAAACAAAGTGCTAAGGAATATCATTAATGCACCCTGCTAAATAAGGCATAATGACCTCCACAGGGATTTAGGAGTGGAATGTGTCACAGATGAAACTAGGAAAAATGTACGAAGGCATGAATCAAGGCTTCAACAAAACACTAACCCTGAGGTAGTACAACTTTTAGACAACGCAAACATAGTGCGAAGGCTAAATAGGACAAAGCCATTTGAATTGACCTAGGTGTATCAGAACACACACATGTAGAAATATATATATATATACATAGTAGGTATAGTATGTATCTGGATGTCTACCTAACATTCGAAAATATGTATATACGAGTGTAATGGAACGACTACAACGAGCGTCGGGGCGCTCGGTGTGAATCTATCCCCCAAGCGTTTTGAGTGAATTAAATCTCACTTACGTTCTATGCATTTACTTATACACATAGGAAGACACTATCATCTGTCGAGAGACGCCAATGGGCGGAACTCTCTAATCGAAAACAAAGACCATAAAGATTAGAAAAAAATTGCTAATTAGTCCAGGTGACTAGATCGCAATATCATCGAACACCACAGAACGTGTCATCCGAGCCTAACCAACGGTATTAACTGGGGTAGGTAAACGCCTAACATCAGGCGTGTACAAAAAAAAAAAAAACAATAGGTCCATTGTGATGCCATGTGGATCATAGGAGAAAGTCTCTCTCTACCTACTCGCTTAAACTATTTCCAGCTTATTATGAAACGTAAGAGGCTCTTAATATCTATGTCTATCACATCGCCTACATTACTGCAATAGAAGGCTCATAACTGAAGCTTCCTTCTATAGAATAGTTTCTTCGTCTTCCTCATCCATGCAGCTTCTGCAAAAGTCTTTCGCAAAAAGGCCCAGCCTTGTAGCATGCTTACCTATTAGACAGTGCCCAGAGATGACACCTATTATAGTGCCGGTATGCATTGTCAAAACTTAGACGTGAGACGGTGTAGTTCTTATTTTCGGGAGGGATTTTGAATTTATTCAGAATGGAGGCGTAGCCAAATTCTTTTTTTGACCACTGTAATGTAGCTGCGAAGCGTTGCATTCGCTGCCTTTTGCTATCAAATGTAAGAATCACAACAAATTCGTCCAGGCTAGTTCGGGCACCACCCAAACCAGTGCACCATATTTCACCACGTACGTGGTGCAATTGCTATAAGAGCTAAGCTCTGACGTATACTAATGTCTAGAAAATCAAAAAAACATGATGAGTCTGATGATGAATATGAACCATTGCATCTCATTTTATACTGAAAATATTATACTATCGCTTTCTTGACTTTCTTCAAACACCTGCACTTTCAAAGCAAAATCTAACCGAGTGCCTATGTAGCCCAGCAATCAGTTGCTGTCACTTAAGAAAAACTTTACCAATTAATTCATTTCCAACCCCTGCAAATTAGCAATTCGAATTACTTGTTCCTATGATATGCAGCTCATATGCGAATAACTTTTGTTGCGCCTTAACCGTTAGTGAGACGCTCCTTCACTCATTCTAACAGTCGATATCCACATGCGGTCTAAATATTCATCTGACTCTTATTATGATTTTGATTCAATCTCCATTGCCATTTGAAATCACCTACTCATCCACTTTCATCATCTTCTTTTTTAACAGGTATTTGTTATCTTAATTTCTTCATTAGTTAATTTATTTAGCATTTATTTGTATATTTAACTCTAAATTTATCGGTTAATTTTGTTAATTTTTTCGCCACTTCTCATATCAAGTTTTGTGTGAAGTGTACTTAGTGAAAATTTATTAGCGTCTCCATTTAAAAAATTAAATTTAATGGATTTAAGTGCTAAATAAATTTATATATTTCATCTAAAAATATTCAACTTGACTTAAAGTTTTCTAAACGCTTTTAGATAGATAAAAATATATGCATCTACCTAACGTAGATACATGTTAAAACATAGGAACTTAAAAAAAAAACACAAACGTGCTCTATTGCGAGTTGGCTTTTACTATCTACAAAACGAGCATTTAAGGAATTAATCTCATATGAAAATGGGCAATCTTGTGGGTGGATGTGGTTTAGTTTTATGACTTCAAAAGAATTCATTAGTTACAAGATATCACGTGCAGAGATTATTTTCCCAAACAACTTCAGAAAATACTGAATTCTTTGGGAAGCAAAATAAAACGTGTATCTTTTGCTATAAATTTTGAATTCTTTACCTTAAACTGATGTACAATATATTATTGAACTCAAAATATTCCAAAAGCTTAATAAATTACGATGATTTCTTTATGTATAATTCGCGGGCTACTAAATATCTTTTGATACACTGAGACGAGATAAGATTTAGTATGCTCTTGAATATACAATTTCAACCTGCTTTTTTTTAAAAGCATCCGGTGGAGATGCGCCACATGACGATAACATAAATTCAATAAATGTCAACAGTAAATGAATAAAGTAGAAGATGTAGACCAATTTGTGTATTTTGTTGGCGTCATATCTAAAGAAAGTGGATGAATACGAGTAGATAAACAATAAAGGTTATGTTTGTTTCACATCCGTCTTCAAATAAGGAATTCGCATATTGATCACCCGCATCAAACAGAGTTGATAGCATAGCTACCAGCAGTGGAAATTTCTAGCCTTATGCTCATGAATTCTGAACAAGAAGACCGGAAAAACAGATTGAATTGAATCTCAGTGTTCTTTTGTGCGTAAGCGCCAGATCGATGATCCTCTTTTCTTTACCTGTACCTTGGCAATAAAACACGAAGTGAATCTCAGTGATGTTAGTAATTGAGTATGAGCTAATGAGCCACATAAATGCAAAATTAAAATTTATAGCCACACAGAGAGAAGAAGACTCACCGCCTCCATCAAGCATTATCCTTTAATCTCAAAAGAAACGTGTTGAGGTGATAAAAATGTTTTTCAAAAAAAAAAGAAGCGCACCGCATTATTAATTACCAAACCCGAATTTAAAAAGTCATAAAATTTCCTCTGTAAAAATGTCAGATGGTACCATCAAGAACTGATTTAAGGATTTATTCGAGGTTTCGCTGCTAATGATGTATATTAGGTTTAGGTTTAACTCATTCAATCCATATCTGATGGAATTTTTGTATCCTTTGATGAAGCTGTGTTCATTGGAAAAGATTGTGGTAAGAATAGAAGGGATTGCTATCTACTTTTATTGGCATAGATTAATTGCCGATTCACAAGCATCTTCAATTCCTTGCTTATGAGTATTTTACTGTAAGATTTTTTATGTTAATAATTGCCATCTAGTTATCCTCGCATTGCGTTACCCTTTTTTCTGTAACAATTATATTAATAGTACAGATAGTCACCGGAGTTAAGGGCATTCACTGTATTGTAGTAACCTGAAGAGGTATACGTTGTCTCCATTACACTAGTCGGTTGCTCGTATAGGAATTCTTCGATTAGCCTGCCGATCACTGTACTCTCGTCGTTAGTAGTACTATTATAAATGGATTGTTTTGGATTATGCAACTGTAGGGGATATGAGTATTAGGACAGGATAACCATCATCATGTAACACTCTGGCGGGTCCCAGGACGCATGGCAATTCCAGAGAACGAAATTTTTTTTTTTTCCGAGGGTAGGCGAAAATCTTCAACAAGACACTATGAGGATCAACAGCGCGTGCTCATAGTAGTGTGGGATTCTTACCCACTAAACAACCTCCCTTCAAAACAGACTTGTTTTTTACTACAACTAAATATTCGACTTATCAAGTAGTTTTCGTTTCACGAAATAATGACGTTTTGCAGGTACCTTCCCATTAGAAGTTCCTGCTAGCTCCGCAGTTTAGACGCGGTTACTTAACGCTCTAAGTCCAAAGGTTTGATTCTTTGTAGACGGCGTAGTAAATTTCTTCCATCCAAAACTTGGAGGACTGTTATATTAGCGTGACTTTCTAGTCGACTTTTATGCTTTCTCGCGTAGTTTTTGATTTCGTCTTCGATTGTTTTAATGCCAAGATCTCTGTGGATATCGCTATTTCGGATATACTATGGCGCATTAACAATACCTCTTAGCACTTTGTTCTCAAAACTTTGTAAAACTTTAATGTTACTTATTTTGGCCCCCTTCGGGTAGGGGTTAGAATATACCCGAGGTAGGAATGTCTGTCGTAAGAGGCGACTAAAATCCACCCTCCGTATACCGAGCGTAGTGTATACACAAAATGCAATGAACAAAACAAAACGATTAATTACCCCAGGTGGCAGCCCAGATTCACTGGAAAATCCACCCTCTTCGGAGGACGGCTCTACGGATTCTGGGGAGAGCCAGTTATTGCAACTAATAAATCCCTTCTTAAAAAGTACTAGGGTATCTCAATCTCCTCCACCAAGATCGAATAACTCCGGGAAAAGATGTCCACCGGAAGCGCCAGCGCGCGAAATTCAGGACTCAGCGAAATACAAAAGTCTTGAGGAAGAAAATAAAACACTCCGAATCAAGCTTAACGAAATGGATCTACTCTATCAAGATCTTAAGAAAGAGATAGACTTATTAAAAGAAGAGAAAGAACGCGAATGTACTCCAGCACGCTTAGCTAGTCTGGAATATCACACAGAGCAAGAAGAGCTAGCACGCGAAACATATCGGGTCCCAAAGAAAAGACCTAGTAAAAAACGGAGAGCCGGTTCATCGCCCGAAGTCGAACCCGTGAAAGAACAAAATCACAAAGAACCGCAAGTAAAGCAACTTCGAGCGCAATTTCGTCCACCCCCACCAATAAACATCGTCGGGATAACGGAATACAATAAGTTGCAAAGCCTCCTTAAAGGAATAATAATATCAAAGTATAAGGTTACGTCTTTGAGGGATAATGCGTGGAAAGTCAACGTCGATGACTGCAATGACTATTGAGCTGTGTCCCAAAAGCTAAATACCGAAAAGATTTAGTGGTATACTTTCGAAATCAAGTCAGAAAGGCCACATCGTGTCGTTGCAAGGAGACTCCACCCCTCATGCACCAAAGACGAGGTTATGACTGACCTTCAAGCCAAAGGCTTTAAAATTCTTGATGCCGGTAATATCATCAAGAAGGAGAAGCAACAAACGGAAATAGATAAAGACCTCTTGGTGAGGCGTGGACTTCCGCTTTTTATGCTTACCTTCGATAAATCGGATAATATCGACGATATCTACTGAATTAGAGCCATACTAAATATCGTGGTCAAAATCGAGCCAATGCGTAGAAATTTAAGGATGATTTCGCAGTGCAAACGTTGCCAAGGATTTAACCATACGCAAATGTACTGCAAAAAAGAACCGCGATGTGTGAAATGCGCCGGATATCACCTCTCCCAAGTCTGTGGAGTAAATAAACAAACCTCTGTAACATGTGCTAACTGTAAGGGAAAGCACCCGGCAAATTATAGAGGCTGTGAAGTAGCTAAGGAGCTTCAAAAACGGAGATATATGCTCCTTAAGCCCCATGCAAAATCTAAACTGCAAACTAAGCCAAAGCGTAAGAATGCACAGGAGAAAGTAGGCAAACTAAAACTACCGGGTTCAGGGCGCAAAAAGGTGAGGGAAAGAGTGACAACAGAAAAGTCCTCGACCTCTGTTCTTAAATGAAACGGTTCTGAAAAGTTAACGTCGAAAAAGCCGCCAGGTAATGACCCTCGGACAGCAGGAGTGCAGACCTACGCTCAGGCCGCGGCATCCGAAAAACCAAAAAACCTTGAAATTTCGACGGACCCTGTCTCTCATGTTTTGTCGGTTATTCTCGAGAAATTTGAAGAACAAAGCAAAATAAATAAAAATATTCTCGATAGGCTGGCTAAGCTTGAAAGTAATTCTCAGAAAACGCGTACTTCAACTAGAATATGAATACCAAACGAATGTTAAAAATATCTACTTGGAATGCAAACGGACTTTTGCAAAAACTCGACGAATTGGAAATATTCATGCGCGAAAAAGATATTGATATTTGATATTGATATTTCTGAAACCCACGTAAAAAAGGAATCACATTTAAAAATAAAAGGCTATAATGATTACTACGCTTGTCACCCTTCGGGAAAAGCGAGAGGCGGATCATCGTTATTTATTAAAGACTGCATGGAACAATCCGAAGACCTAAAGATAGAACTTGAAACTTTGCAACTGTGCACGATTCGTGTTAAAAATAGTCAGCGTACTCTTATATATACTATAATATCTAATATATCTATATACTGTCCACCGCGTTCCGCGCTTGAAAAAATTAGATTTTACTAACTTATTTGAATCGCTGAAACCTAATTTTATCATCGACGGCGACTTTAATGCGAAACATACGTTCTGGGGCTCAAGATACAGCTCGAAAAAAGGTAGAATGCTCTATGGGGCAGGTATGGAGTACAGTTGTGATTTCCAGTCGACGGGTAAACCAACTTACTGGCCAACTGATACTTCGAAAATACCTGATCTGATAGATTTTTTCATTTTGAAAGGAATATCTACCAACCACATAAAAGTCGAAGAGAGCTTTGATCTGTCGTCTGATCATTCCCCGGTTATTTTAACAATCTGCGAAAAACTAGTCTATAACCTAGAGCCAGCGAGATTAACTGGTCGAACAACAACGGCTTTTGGAACGAAATTGAAGATAATGTTGAACTAAGCGTTCCACTTACGACACCCTATGAACTTGAGGTTGAAGTTGATCGCTTCGTTGAGATCGTACAGCTCGCCTCTTGGAATAATACGCCCAATCCAAGGAAAACGCCGGATAGATACGGTTTGCGATATCCTCCGGAAATAAAAGAATTGGTCAAGGAAAAAAGAAGAGCGCGTAAAAAATGGCAACAGAGTCGTGCTCCGCAACATAAAGCACACTTGAATCGTCTGTGCAATTTGTTGAAGAAGACTTTTAAGGATTTTAAGAATCGTGCAATAGGCTCTTACCTTGAAAGTTTAACAGCGAAAAAGATTCCAATTATTCACTTTGGAAAGCTGTAAAAGGCACCAAAAGGCCCAAAGTCCCCGCGCCGCCAATCGAATTAACTCAAAATGAATGGGCGAGGGAAGATAAAGAAAAAGCGGACGTCTTTGCGGCCCACCTGGAAAAAACCCTCAAACCGTACGGTGGTCAAGTGGTTTACAAAAATTTCAATAGGCCGGATTTACCATCTGACGATTTGACGCTCACAAGTGCAACGCTAAGGGAACTCAAACATGAGATCGAGAATCGAAAACCTAAGAAATCTCCTGGCTATGATTTGATTACCGGAGAAATTCTCAAAGTTTTACCTAGAAAAGCATTGATTAAGCTTCTCCATATTGTAAATGCTGCACTTAGATTAAAACACGTGCCGAGCCAATGGAAAGTTGCGGAAGTCATAATGGTTTTAAAACCAGGAAAACTGCCAAATGAGGTAAAATCGTATAGACCAATTTCGCTTCTTCCAATCATATCGTCTCTATTTGGTCTCGTTGAGTGCGATTCGCCAAATCTTTGTCCATTCATTTACTCTATCCAAAGCTTCTTGCAGTTTTTCTGTTGTAACTTCGACCGTCTTACCTACTGTCAAGATAGCAGTGTCGTCGGCAAATGTAGCTAGCTCAATGCCTTCTACTTGCGGTATATCACGACTGTATAAAGGATATAAGACTGGACCAAGAACGCTTCCTTGCGGCACCACAGCCATTATTTCCTTAAAATCAGAATATTCGTTTTCACATTTGACGCGGAATAGTCTACCATATTCGTAAGGTAGTTCTTCAAAATATTATATAGGTGCTCTGGCAGAACTTTTCGTAATTTAAACTAATACGCTTGAACAAATCTTTTTTTCTCCAAGTGATTTTTCGATTACATGTGTTATTCGATGTACTTGTTCAACTGTAGAATGCTCACTTCTGAATCCGAATTGATGATGCGGGATGAGATGCCCTTCTTCTATTACCGGCTGTATTCGCTTAATCAATATTCTCTCGAACACTTTGGATATAATTGGAAGAAGCGAAATCGGTCTATAAGACGTTTTTTCCTTCGGCGGTTTTCCGGGCTTAAGGACCATTATGACTTCGGCGACTTTCCATTGACTGAGAACATATTTTAGTGTTCGCGGCATTTATAATGAACAAAAGCTTAATTCGAGTTTTCCTTGGTAGTGCTTTAAGAACCTCTCCCGTAATTAGGTCATATCCAGGAGCCTTCTTAGGTTTAAATTTCGTAATTTATTCCTTAAGTTCGGTACGTGTTGCATTTCTTATTACGCTATTGTCTATATACGACGTATTTATATTTTCAATAAGAGCTTGTCCATCAAACGGTTTGAAAGTTTCTTCCAGGAGGGCGGCAAAAACTTGCGCTTTCTCTTTATCATGCCTCACCCATTCGTCTTGATTTTTCCCAATTGGTGCGGCTTGAATTTGGGGTTTATTAATACCTTTTATAGCCTTCCAAAGCGAATAGTTAGAATCTTTTTCTGGCGTTAAGCTTTCTAGGTAAGTTTGCATTTCATTATTCTTAAGGTCTTTAATAGATCTTTTTAGTGAGTTGCACAAACGGTTAAGATGTGCTTTAAGTTGCGGAGCCCGAGTTTGTTGCCATCTTTTACGCTTACGCTTTTCTCTTCTCCTTAATCATCTCTTTTATTTTCTGCGGATAAGTTTGAATGTAACTGGCCGGGGTTCTCTTTGGTTTGGGAGTATTCTTTCACGCAGCATCCTGTAAGATTTCGACGAAGCGATCTACTTCAACTTCAAGTTCATAGGGCGTTTTACGTGATACGCTCAGCTCAATATTTGCTTCAATATCTTTTTTAAACCCATCCCAATTAGTTTTCGCGCCGGTTAATCTGGCCGGTCCTACTTTTTTAATCAGAGCTTCGCTTATCGTCATAATGATTGGAGAATGATCAGAGGAGAGATCAAAGCTTTCTTCAAGTTTTATACAGTTGTCAGATATTCCTTTAACAACAAAGAAATCAATCAGATCTGGTATCTTATTTCTATCAGTCGGCAAATATGTTGGTTTACCCGTCGAGTAAAAATCACAACTAAATTGCATACCCGCATTATAAAGCGTTCTACCTTTTTGAGAGGCATACCTTGAGCCCCAGAAGGGGTGTTTCGCGTTGAAGTCGCCACCAATAATAAAATTGGAACGAAATGGCAGACAAGCTGGCAAAAAAGGGATCATAACGAGACCTGTTACTGGTCCAAAACTCAGTCTTCCTTCCCTAAAATTTGATAAATGAAACATTGCACTTAACTTCAAACGACAAGCAAACGAAAGATGGAGTACGCTTCCATCGTGATGCGTCTCCAAAAAACGTCTAGACAAAACACGACAAGGTGAAAACCAAGCTCATCCTCACTCAAAACAGACAAAACTTGGCACCAGGAGTCATTACCAGCCACAACCTATTGCCGCCGCATCGAAAATGAATGCGGCTAAGTACAAATGAACTAACTTTGCAGAGGTTGTGGCAACACAGACGCAGAAGAGGATATGGAACACTTGCTACGCAAATGCCATATTCTCTGCATTACCAGAAAGACGGCCCTCGGAGAGTATTTCTTCAATCATCTGGGCGACCTGTCTGAAAAGCCACGAATCACAATCCTGAAATTCATAACTTCTTTTCGATGGTTTC
Source organism: Brachypalpus laphriformis (assembly GCA_945910035.1). NCBI lineage: Eukaryota > Metazoa > Arthropoda > Insecta > Diptera > Syrphidae > Brachypalpus > Brachypalpus laphriformis. The sequence goes on from OX246754.1 coordinate 291,085,472, forward strand.
TAGGAGGTCGCTCTTTCTTTTCTATGTTTTCAGTGTTTCAGGCAGGAAATTCCACGTTAGAGGAGCACAATAGATCCTTTTGAGACCTGAGTGCAGGCTGCACTCATTCGATGCAGCTAACCCATTAAACATAACCTTATTTAGTTTAGGATAATGTTGAGAAGAAAAAGCTTTAATGTGCAATGATTGGGTATGTTAATCATAAGTGCATTAGGTCTGGTATCGGCTATGACCCTATCAATTTCTGTAATAGTGTCGACGTTGTAGGTTGGTGACGGAGGGAGTGCTCAAAGTTTTTCTTCTATTTCTCATCCGAGTTGACGCAGATCATTATTTTCATCGGCCTTGGTTAGTTGAGATTGATGTGCGCTATTATTTGAGTTTAACCTCATTTGCATACTTTCTTTTCTGTCCCTTGGCGCAATAACTTGTCAACTGATGCATCAGATCCAATTGTCTCTAGATTAGATAAATATAGGTATATCTAGGTTATGGGCGATACGCACTATAAAAGTCCTCACACGGAGGCATTTTACTCCAATGTGGTCTTTGTTGATTTATGGCTTCACATAGGACAACAGGACAATATGTACTAGGCTTCTGGTTCTTCTTTCATTGACTTTCAGCCCTATGCTATAAAATATAATATTGTACAATCACTTCTGGAAAGCTAGGCTAGTGCTGGTAAGCTCCATTGTCCTACGTTTACTACTGGACATGTTTTCTAACATGGGAGGATGTAATATAATGTAAAAATGTCCTTACCAGTTATTCATTACTAACTGTATCACTACCAGTAACAATAGGTCTGGACTGCCTTGATTTGCCTCGATATATACCTACTGGCTTAATAGCTACTTGCATTCAGCTTCTAGAAAGGAAAAAGGGCCCATTATCCGTTCTAATAAGCATGCTTACTGGCCTCAACATACTAAGACGTCACGCAAAGAAACCAAACCTAAATTATGATGCCCTGTGCAGAAGTTGGGGTGACGATGAACCCGATGGGGACATATGCCATCTTCTTCCCAATACTCAAGCCTCTATCACCTAAGAAACAAAACTTTAGGAAGATACTACTTTTATCTGATATCTTTCTCTCTCATCTTTATAAATTGTTTTTGATCTTGACACAAGTAACCATGCGAGACAAACATGGCCAAAATTAAATAAAAGAAAAACAAAACGCCTGCTACTGATCAGCAGATCACGCATAGGTATCCTAGTTGGACTGTTTGCTGGTCATTGCGTACCAGGCAGGCACACCGCTAGGCTTGGAATTCCGGCCAATGACTTTTGTCGCAGCTGTATGGACGAAGAAGAGGACGAATCTCCCTTTCACTTACTCTGCGGCTGCCCAGCAGTATCCTCAGCTAGAAAACAAACTCTTGGGGAATTCTTCTTAGAGGAACTTGCCGATATTGCCGATTCGAATATCAACAGCATCTGGAAATTACTCCAAAAATCAAAATGGTTCCAGGAGTATTGGAAATAACCGGCTCACGTGGTAACACAATGGACATTATTTGGTCTAAGTGAATCCTAACGATTACGGAGGATATCCACCTAACTGTACCTAGCCTAACCTTTCTTTTCTACTTTTTAAATTTTCCCATATGTTTAGGACTACTCAGCTTTATTATTTCCACTTAAAATTTATGATATCCTTCCAACTTCAAATAGTTTTCAGGTATCAGTAGCACTCATAGATAGGTTAGGTTAGGTATGTTGGTAGGGGAAGGGGAAGTAAACCACGACGCCACACTCAGGTCACCGCAGTACGATACAACAGTAAAGCCCTATCTTGGACAACTAAGGAGACTTTATATAAGACCCTGATCATCCCAGCCCTGCTTTACGGCGCTGAAATATGGACTTGGACGAGGCATTAGAAGGTCTCCTCGCTGTAGGTGGCGTGCACAAGTTTAAGGAGACCTCCACCAACTTGAAGTGCGCAACTAGAGGCAATTAGTTAAAGACCGAGCTAAATGGAGAGGCTTGTTGGTTAAGGCCCAGGTTCACCCCGAACCGTAGCGCCACCTAAATAAGTGAGTAAGTGCATTTAATATTTTGAATCCCGAAAGCTCTTTAATGACCGGCAGTACGACTTTCGTAGCAAAAGGTCCACTGGTGATTTGATGGTATATCTCACCGAAAAGTGGAACCAATCTCTCCATCACTCTGGTGAAAGTAAGATTGTTGCGCTTGATATTTCTAAGGCATTTGACAGAGTTTGTCATCCAGCTCTTTTGTCGAAAATGCGTGCTTTTGGTATCGATAAATCTCTTCTTCAATGGATTAGAAACTACCTTCCGGGTCATTCAATACAAGTTGTCTTGGACGGTTTCAAATCTGCCATTCACCATATAAATGGTGGTGTTCCCCAAGGCTCCGTTTTGTCTCCGACTCTCTATCGTATCTTTATTAATGATCTCTTGTCTGCTACTTCTAATCCAATACACTCCTTCGCTGACGTCAGTACTCTCAGCTTCTCATATTCGTTTCCAGACTCACGGCCCTAGTCTAGGTTAGGTTAGGTAAGTGGCCTGGTGTAGGGGGATAGAAAACCTCCACACCACACTCAGGTCAGTATAGACCCATTGTGATATCCATGGGGGGAAAGGAGATAGAAAATAGAATCCCTTCCTCGTGGAAAAATACAGTCTTTATAAATATCCTAAAGAAAGAACTTAGTACTTACTGTGCCCTAGATACAAACCATCCAGAGGATTTGATGAAGTTTGCGATGTCATTTATTGGTCTGTTGGACAACTCTTCTAGATCCTCAAAGAAGTGTTGTCCAAGGATCTTATTTCTCAAATGATAGAGGCCTGGGCAATGACAGGCCTCTTCGGTTGTGGAACTGAAGCGGCAGCGTATGTTAAGCTCATTAAATTCCGATCTTGACAGCATAATGAAATGGGGTACAAAGAACAGAGTGGAATTTAATACTTCAAAACTCAATGCTGTCTTCTGTCGCTCAAGCGAATCCCTAACCCTCAGCCATTATCAATGAATGGCACTTGCATCTCCGAAACCGAAAAACTTTCCATTCTCGGTATGTGTGTTAACGACAACTTACGTTGGAATGATCACATATTTGATGTCGCCAAGAACACTGCGAAATGTTTAGGATTCCTTAAACGGTGCAAGAAATACTTTACCCTCTCTGATCTGGCTGCGATATACAAGTCATACATCCGCCCTAAGCTCGAGTATAACGCCCACATCTGGTCTGGTGCACCTAAAGCGACATTGCACCTATTAGATCGGATTCAAAATCGCGCGTTAAAACTAATAGGGGACAGAAACATTGCGGAGTCTATAGACTCGCTTGAACACCGAAGAAATGCTTCCTGTCTTTCTTTATTTTATCGATTTTTTTACAAACAGTGCTCGAGCGAAATAGCCAGTTGCATTCCACCCCTTCAACAGTTCTCTCGCAATACTCGCCACGCCCTGAATGCTCATCAGCTCACCCTTAAGCCTATTTTCGGACGTATTGTGAAATATAGAGATTCTTTCCTGAGCCGTACAACACGGATGTGGAATGCTATGGAAAGCTCTGTTTTGCCCTCTCATTATAACCCACAAGCATTTAAAACCAATGTGCATCGGTTTCTCCTCTTATCTCCTCCTAACATTCCTACCGCCCGCGCTGTGTTTTAACATATTAAGGGTAGCCATAATCCCTTGTGCGCGTATATAGTTTAAAATGTCTTAGTCTACTTCTAGACCTGTTCAACTGGATAAATCTTCCAGGTCCTGAAAGTGTCGCCAAAGGAATTTCTTCCTGAGGTGGATGAGACCTGAACAGTGACAAAGAAAGTGGATTGTGTCCTCATTATCTTCCTCATCTCCACAGCACCGACATAATGTAGGTCGTGATCTGTTGTTAGCCTTCATTGGGGCCTTACTCCCTGCTTAGAACTTTACTGTGCCTGGCAGAAATTGCTTTTATTGCTCCCTGGCTGTCAATGAAAAGGGTAATACCTTCCTGTGGTACTGCCTTCAACGCAGTTTCATGCGCAGCTACGAGATTGTCAGTGCTAGGACTTTCGCTTGGAAAACACTGCTGTAGTTCGGAAGGCGAACTGATGTGGGCATGCCCACCATTTCTGAAGATACCTGAACCTATGCAGTGTCCATCTTGATCTGTCAGTGCAGGCAGCGATGAATTGCAGCTAGTTCGCTGACCACTTTTCAATTTTTCCCAGCTCAGGTATGTGCCCGAGAAATGTCTTCTAAGATCCAGGAATGGTGTTATGTACATTACCTTGATATTTCTTTAGGATCGTAGGATCATCCATTGTATTTTGTCTCCAGCAATCTGATTGTCTTATTCCTAGGGCACTAATGGGTGCTGAGATACTTTTAGGCAAACCCCACAGGCGGATCAGTAGAAATGCGGTGAAATGGGAGGGTTGTGATCCCTTGTTTTCGGATCATAGCCTCGCTGATAAAAAGGAAGGAAAAGAAGAAGAGATACTTTTAGGCCTTCATTTTTCCATTTATCAATTGCCACGCTCATGGTTCATGGTTCAAATCCAGATGTCAGCAAGCATTTATTTATTTCTCATGAAATATATAAAGTCAGTCCCATCATTTGCGAAAGATTGTGTGAACACTACTGCGAAGGCATAACACTGGCAGTAGCTTGATCATGTGGCTGAAAAAAAATGATTCGCTCTGTTGATGATGATTTGCCCTTGACATGGGTTATCGAGAAAAAAGTACTGTGAATCAGAAGCAAAGACAAAAAATAACAAAAATCTCCCCAGTTATCTGAACGCTACCCCAGAAGAATCTCTAAAGCATAAACAACTGAGCTTCAAGAACCACCACGCAAAAAATCTTTCTCTCTCTCTCTCTCTCTCTCTATCAATCCTTTCCAACGCCCGCACTGTGTGTAAACATGTTAAAGGTATTCATAACCCTTTGAGTGCGCGCAAATTATAAAAAAAAAAAAAATTATCTGGCGAATAGTCACCTCTCAATGGTAACATTTATATTTCCTATCGTCTTCGTCTGTATTGCCTTCAGGCGAGTCCACGTAAAGCACAATATATTCCGCGTACATAAGTCTTCATACGTAATCTGCATAGATATAATACAGTGGAGGGATCATTTCTTCACTTAGCACTATAAGCCTGTGTAGCTTATAAGCAGCACTTTCCTCAGAAATTTATTCCATGTCCACATCGTTCTAATTATGTATTAAGCTACATATATTTACTGGAATCAAGGGCGACGAACTGCACTCATTTATTTATTAAAACTGCCAAAAGCTTTGCTTACAACATAAGTGCATATTTATTTATGTATATTGTGAGGTATGAGGCTTATGCAAGGTGTTTGAAATAAACGCCGAAATATGCAGCTCTGAATCAAGTGTCGATCAACATGATCCCATATGACACAGATTAATTACACTTGCTTAACGAAGCTTAAGCAATGTTAACTTGTAATGACCGTAGCCTACTTTAAACGTCATGACGAATTGATAACTCACCGTTCCCTCCGTTTGAACTGTGAACGTATGTATCTATTCCAGTTTGTAATGGGCCCAACTACCTTGCAACAGTCCACCTTTATTACTCCAGTTTAAGTCGTCTTCTACTTCCAAATTTTGCCAAATTTTGCAATACTCACTTGCGGACAAATTGCACGCTTGACTACTGTTTCCTCGAGTTCAATAAACCCATTATGTTTCCAACTCCCAGCTGTAAGGTAGCTTCGCCTTGAAATCTCTCTCTAAATGGCCCCATTTTACGGCGGCGCGCAGAGCCACGGCAACAATGAAATCTCTTTACAACTTGCTGCCCATAAAAATAGCCATAACCCAAGTGAATTCTAAAAGATTTGATAAACCCGCTGAGGAAAAACCCCAAATACTTAACTGACTCACTTTGCAGCTCTCCGTGGTTATGTAATCACGGAATCCAGTACAACTCGCGCGGAAACAAACGTCTGCACGGATACATTTCCATCATCGACCAGGAGGCAGATTACATAATCCACATACTCGTACTCGTATGTGCGTTCGAGATACGTCTGCGAATTCCAGTTCAATTTAATTAGACTCGCTATTAGAAGCGACGTTATACTCGTATATTTAATTATTTGTCATGTTTTACTGGCTGCATGTTACATTTCTGTTTGTTGTTTCTTCCTGCAGGTATCGACGGCCGGCAACTTTGAGCTGGAACTACTAGAAATCTCAAACACAAATAGCCACCTGTTGAGTGGCTATTGCTGTGGTGTTCCTCTAGAAATAAGAAGTACGCGAACAACAGGTGGGTACCATGCACAGCGACTTATAGATGAACACAACATTAACTGAGATACATTTTGCAGGTTGTCCGCCATGTTCGACGGCGTTCCGGCTGTGCCTGAAGGAGTACCAGAGTTCGGTGCCAGGAGGCTTCTCGACCGGCTGCTCATTTGGGAACTCGAGCACCGGCATCCTTGGCGGCTCCAGTTTTGTGCTGAGTGATCCCGGAATCGGTGCTATTGTTCTGCCATTTACATTTCGCTGGACGGTTAGTAAACACATAAATTAAGCGATAGAATTAGATTCCTTTTTTTTAATTTTTCTGTGGCTATGGTGGCACAAGCCATTGTTGATAAAATGCGCTGGAGAGAGGCCTTATCGCAAAAACACGCTCCAAAACCGCATACTAACACGAGCCCATTCGGTCAGGCCGCATTGTGGGGGGGAGGACGACGAGGAGGAAGATATCGTTGGCCAAGGGAAAATTATCTCTTGTTAAAAAAATAAACAGCTTCCGATCTTGTTTGTGTGTAGGTACAAGGTCGGTGTCGGTGTCGGTGTCGGTGGATTGGAGTGAGGCTTTCGCGATAAGAGATGTTTATTTTTGGGGGCTGTTAGTCTTCGGCTGAGGAATGTAGGTCGATAATGAGTGGGAGTGTAAGAATTCACGTAATCGGTTGGCATACTGCGGGCTTGAAGGTGTTGATAACGGTTGCTAGGAGTGGTTTGATCTTCGTTCAAAGATTCTATGAATTTCTGCCGACTAGGATCCATAGGAAGTAGATATATTCGTAACATACCTCAAGACTTCATCGAGTGGGTGGTATGGATGTACTTCGATTCGATACGTAGGTGGATTGGGTAGATGCTTAGTACTCCCGCAATCAACTTCATCTTATAAGATGTCAATAACAGAATGATATCTAAATGGGGAACCCCCCATATGGCTTCTAGTAGTCAACGAGATTGTAAAACTTCTGCAGGTATCCTCGTATGAATTGAGTTGATCTGATACCCAAGAAACCCACAAAATATCTCCGCGTAGTACTAGACTCTAAGCCTAGGTGGAAAGTTATTGTTGACGACCAAATCAAAAAGGTCTACGTGGCATTATATGCATGTAAGAGAGTTTTTGGAAAACGGTGGTTATACCGGCTTCACATTGAAGCACTAAGACCCATCTTAACCCATGGTTTGATTGTCTGGTGAAAACAGCTCGTGAACAAATTAGGTAGTCACAAAGACGTGTAGGCTGCTTGGGGGTGATATGATCTATGAGATCAACAACAACGGCAGCTCTAGAATCTTTCTCCATTAGAGGCGCATTACGGGATTTCGGCAGCTAAAACTGCACTGCAGCTGGTCCATACACTGCGAGTCCCTACGAAACTCCCGACGGAAACTGGCTACATTTATCCACTCTCAGAATTCATCCGGAGATACTCTATCCCTAGCATAGAGGAATGTGATGAGGGAAGAGTTTCTACCGACGACGAAGAGGAAATGGATGCGAATGTGGGAGCCAGTGTCTACAGTGTCTCGAAACATAAATTGCTCTCTTAGACTAAAGGATGGCTGCAGCATTTCTCAAGCCGAAACTGTGGAAACGATTGTAAGCGGTAATGTTTCAGGAAAAATTATCATTATCTACATATGCTGACAGTCAAGCAGCCTCGAAAAGTGTGCAGCCTATAAAACGGTATAAAACAAAACTGGATGAGATATTGAAAGTCAACAAGGTGATCCTCTGCTGTGTACCGGGACACATGGATGTTTTCGGAAACTAAGAAACGTATGAATTAGCTAGAAGCGGGTCAGCCACTGACCCTAATCGAGATTAGTATTCATTTCAGCACAGAGACATACAATCCGTCGAAAAAGGTTATAAGAGCTGGGATCGAACTGACAAATGTGCTACAGCTAGATCGATATAGCCAGTCTACTCTAAGAACAAAATGACCTGTATTTAGGTACGTATCGGCAATCGGATTGGGTTCAATTGTGTCTGCCGAGTCTAAGTGACGACAAAGCTGACGAACTAGTCTAGACGAAGTTGCTTTGGTTCAAACGTAAAGGTGTCAATGTCCTATGCTAAGTACTGTATTCATGCCGATGCAGTAAAGAGAGAGAGAAAACCAATGTAATGCAACTGGGATACTCTGGCTACTCTGAACTAACTTGGTTGCGCCAAGTGATGTGGTAATTTTCGAAAGATACTAGTAGCTCGGGCTACAAGCATGCATGATTCGCAGACCTGAATAATTGATGCCAGGAATACGCCTACGTATTATTCCATATCCTACGCAATTCAACCAATCTCCCAGCGGGACTACTGTTAAGTATTACTTCCCGGTACTGGTTAGCCTTTTAGGCTCTGCTCTCATCTTCGCCGTTTCTTATTCTTGGGCGCTGAATTTGACCTGAATGCTGATCACATATCCATTTACTTCGTGCTAGGTGTGTTCGAACGGTTCTACAATGATCTGTCTGGGGTGCGAAAAGTTGGGGTCTCTTGGTATGAAGCGCTTACGGATAGTGGAACATTACGTGTTCTATGTCTTCTTTCAGCTGATCAGAGCACGGACAAACTAGCTGTCGTGTACGAATTTGTGCAGGTATCTTCTGTATCCTCTTCACCAGTTAGGAACTAAGTTCACATCTCCTACTCTCCTTTTCACGCAAATTTCTATGTTGGGGATGAGTTTGTGTGTCCAGCTTCCTGTTGTGGCGTCATCCCATTGTCCATTGGTTTTGTCATTTTGCTTCAGCTTTAATAGCTCCTCCATGCTGTCGATTCGCGAGATTCCAGTTACACACTCATTTTATTTCGTCGGTCAGGTATCGATTGATATCATCCCAGCTACAACATTTTCCGCTTCTTCAGACACTCTTCTATAGACGCAAATTGTCCTTAGAGCCATGAGTCTATAGACAATTGATAGTTTCCGCCTGGAATCCTTTGTTGCCTGTGCTAAGGGTAGCCATGCTAATAGATTAGGCATTGTCTAGTAGTAGTACGGTTGACCTTATTTCTGGTCTAAGTCTACTTAATAAATGGCCATTCCACACTAAGTAATACCTTCGTAGGTTAGGTTAGGTTAGGATCGGCCCTCGATGAGGATGTACTTAGACCAGAAAGTAGGTCCATTGTACTGCCGATGTTGAAGGCGGGTGGATCACCCTCTTACTCTTGGAACCATTTGCTTCGTTGAATGAAGTCGTGAATTTTAGCCGTGCAGGCGTTGCCGAGATCATTAAGATCATTGTAGAAGTATTTACCCAGAGTGGCCTTCCTGATGTTGGCGAGCGCAGGACAGGCGCACAGGAGATGACTGATGGTCTCTTCTTCCTCTTCATCTCTGCAGCTTCTGCTTCATTATGAGGGACACCTAATCTTTGGGCATGTCTTCCTATAACGCAGTGTCCAGTGAGGACATTTGTTATTTTTGAGAGGGTTCCTCTCTTGTGCTTCAAGAGTCCGATGGACCTGGATTTATTGAGTGTCGGCCAGAGCTGTCTGGCGGTATGACATTGGTCTAGATGTTGCCATCGATGATTGGCTACATTCTCGGCATCAATTTGAATAAGGTACCTAACATAAGACGCTGGCGCTTCGATGTCGATGATGCTTATGCTATCTGTACCAGAGGAGCCTTGTCGTGCTAGTTCGGCTGCACAATTCCCCGGTATGTCACAGTGACCAGGTACCCAGCAAAGGGTGAGGTTGTACTGACCAGCTATCTCGTTAAGAGATATGCGACAGTCTTTCGCTGCCTTAGATCTCGTAGTGCTGGATGCGTGGGATTTGATGGCTGCCTGACTGTCGACATAAATAACAATATCAGGTGTTGATAGTGTGCTAGCCGCCAGCCAGTCAGCAGCTTTGCGAACTGTGGTGATTTCGGGTTGAAAAAATGTGCAGTAGTCTGAAAGGTTAAAGGAGAGGTGTATGTCCAGATCTTCGGAGAAAATTCCGGCACCGACTCCGTCCTTGGTTTTGGACCCGTCCGTGAAAATTGACAGCGATTCGTTGTAAAGGACATTGAGTTGCGTCCACTCACTTCTGTCCGGTATCGAGTGTAGCCCTTGTTAAAATAATATTCAGTGGGCAGATGGTCAGTGGAATTGGGAAGATGACGGTGCATCGAAAGTATATTGGCATGTCCCGTGTGTTGCTCCTTCCACTGCTTGGAGCCTCTCAGTCTTATTGCCGAGCTGAGAGCCAATTGCTTACTGACGATGTCAATCGGAAGCAGGTGGAGCATGTTTTGGAGCGCCGCTGTGGGAGAAGTTCTCAGTGCACCGGTAATACTGAGACATGCAACTCGCTGAGTTTTTTCCATTATAGATAGGTTGGATTTCTTCTCCAAGGCGGGCCACCATACCAATACCTAACCTAACCTAATACCTTAGTACAATATATTGTTAACATTCCAGGCTATGCCACTTAAATTAGAGTGCGGTGGTTCTTCACAAGTGTTTTCGAATTTTTTTTAAAGTTTTCTCTGTCTTGAAGTAGTTTAGGCCTATCAATCTAAGCTATTCCCTCACAACCGACGTGGATGGTGATGACTGTTTTTGTGCACAGTAGCTTTGACTAAGATTCTGAAATCTTCATTCACTCTCGTTTGTTTGAATACAACATATTGATTCATAAAATAATTATTCGATTGCGATGAGACTTTTACTGGGCTGTCAGATATTATCTTCGGAATAACATAGGCCATGTATTACCTCCAAAAGGGATAGTGACGATGATTATTTGTGAGAAGAATGTGGGGAATCTGAAAATGAGAAGCAGTTCTATTATCCGCATATCCTTAGGATACGTAGATTATTCTTGTTCAGGCTGATGCGTATTTTGAATCTTTTCCTTAGCTTAATTCAAACTCAAGGATTTTTCTGTGCTGGTTCTTCATTCTTCTGGGTTCTTTTGTAGTATGATATGCTATTCCGCAAAGGGTTCAGGTTCTACAAAGGCTCCCACTGAAAGAGTTCTTGGCCCAAACACTCCTGCAGCAGTTCCTTCATCAGTTCTTGACCATACTGTCGTGAGTCATAGGGAAATTCTTTTCATTGTTGAATTTCATGACAATGGCGTTCCTAGGGATTGATAGAAGGGGAAGTTTTCCAGCACTGCATTCTCTTTAACCATCCTTAGGATGTTGTTATCTGCGGTCTACTGAACTACAAAGTTTAGTGGCGCTAATTTCAGAAACACCTTCATGGCTGCGGTTGTGCATGTTCACATAACTTCACAAATGCAGATGCATGCTAGTTTTTGCACTTTATTGAGAGTTTCTGTCGTAGTGGGCGCCGTGGCGTAAGTGGTTAGTGTGTCGGATCACTACGCATGAGGTTCCAAGTTCGAATCCCAGAAAACACCAAAAAGTTTTTCCACGGTCCCACCTCTCGCGAGCGTCTGACAAACATCCGAGAGTATTGTTGTCATGAAAAAGCTTCTCAAATCGCCGTTCGGAGTCGGCACTAAACTGTAGGTCCCTTCCATTCGTGTGAAAAATATAACGCGCACAACATGAGTGGTTGCGAGAAGCTAGGCCCTGGCACTTTAAAGAGCTGTTGCGCCAAATATTTGCATTTTGTCGTAGTGATTACATACATACATATTTAGTGCAACCGCCCATGAAACTTGCATCCAACATTAAGAAAGAGTAGCTATATTGAATTAGGACGCATATAGATACATATGCATGTACCTAGATATCTGAGGTAAATGTAGAGCATATGGGCTTTGACTATCCACATGCTTACTGAAAATATTTTCCGTCAGATTCGTGGGTATCTTGAGACCATTCATGCTTTTACGTTACTCTCTTTGTACGACTAGACTATAACAAAAGAGTAATGACTTCTGATTATCACCTTAAGACTCATAAAAATCGCATGGTGGACTGCCCACGAAACCCACTGACCCACTCGATTAATACATACTTTCAGTGATTTTCGCTTTAAAAAATTCTCCACACAACTGTACATCGTTCCAAATGAGAACTCCCGAGGTAAATGATTTATTACTACACCTTACCACTCTGCAAAGAGCTTCTAGTACTTAAAAATCAAGTTCGCACCTAATGCACTAAATGTCTGCAAAAATGGCCTCAATCTGTCTGGCATTGGACAACAATTAAATGCAACCGAACATAACTTTGCCCGGCCACTCCATCTCCACCCAACGAAACATTAATTTCATATTTCCACCTCCTCGCCGATGTGGATGGAATAACTGCTGCGATTTCTTAGAAAGGGAGCACATCGTTTCGCATGAGTTCTGGATTTCAAATGAATTCGAGCAAAATCCCCTCGCATACTCGTCGTACATATCTACAGAGCTTTCCCTTTGCTTTTTGGCCATACTCTCTATGTACAACAGTTCTATCATTCGGTTCACTTCATTTCCTAAAGATTATTCCGACACGAAATAGCATTTCATTCATTTAACAGGTTCCATTATGAAGGCAATGTTCCCACGAAACAGGTTGTATCCGTGGTGGCTTACAGGTTGCTTGCCTGCTTGCTTGCCCAGCCATCATCATCAACATCATCACTAGAGTCAGAGTTAAAGTCGTCGTCCAGCGCACCAAGGAAAAACAGACACAAAAGAGAGAAAAAAAAATAAAATACATCAACCACCGACCACCGTCCATACAGCGCAGCCGCGCGCACTCTGATTTCCTCATAAGGCAATCTAGTAACAAACTGCTGTTTTAGACCAGAGCAAAGTATCTGCGCTCGCTCGCTTGCCTCGCGCACCTTCAAATCAAGTTGAAGAGTGGAAACTGAACCACCGCGTCCAGTCCAGGCCCGGCCCGGTCCGGTGAGGCTTCTAAGCCGCTGCGGATACGCGAACTCACGCCACAAAATGGGTTTAAATGGTAACGTAATTAATTCGACTTACACAAGTTTATTTTTATTTTCCTAAAATTTTTTCTCTGCGTCTTTTCGTTTATTAATTCTTTTTCGTCGTCTTGTTGTTGTTTTCGGGGAGCCCGTACTCGTATATGAAAGATTTTGAGCCAGCGATACACCGAAGCTGCCGTGTATCTACAAGATACACAACATACCACGGCGGGCTCACAACTTGTGTTTAATTGAGCTCGCGGTGTGGAGGGCTGCCGCCGAGTACTTGTGGTTGCGGTTCGGTGTTGTTGGTGCGCAACTAATCCTTAATCGCATTTTGTGTAAACAGAAATCACCGAAAGTGTTGCTACACTTGGACATGATGTTGTCGGTTGGTCATTTGGGAGTAGTTTCACGTTACACCTAGAGTGTAGGCTGAGAAAGCCCTGGATGGCGAATAAAAAGAAGAAGAAAACATACGGCACCATCATAATCCCCCGTCAACGACAATGCTGCGGGCGGGGGAGGCCAACCACAAGAGATGAGGTCTTGATGACCTCTCTGGAAATGCTTGCCTCAATAATATTTGATTTTCACTAATTTACCATCTCGAGTTCGGTGAAGATGGTGGAATGGCCTACATAGTGCTAATTTGTTACGGAGAACGTATAATGGCGTTCTGCGCGGGGAACTATGAGAATGGGGACATTGGTTGGGCTTCATGGTCGATTAAAAGTCATTAATCAGAGAGTTTTTCAAAGGAGAGCGGGACGATAAAGCACCGCCAAAACGAAGATACGCCAAGATTAAGTACCTCGATAAGGGAGATGATTTGGTTTCTTTTTTTTTTTGTGCGAAAAATTGTAATTAGCGAACATTGAAGCTTTCGCATTGATGGGAGTTGATAAGAAGAGTAGGTTGTAGATAGTTAATACTCAGACAGTCTTTGTTGGATAGAATCAAAGTAAGTTGTACTGCTTTGTCGAGGCTTCAGATGTTGACCTCACTGGAACCTTCAGAAATTTCTGAAAGGCGTTCGAAGTTAGTGCTCCAGCTTTACCTGATCGTGTGGAATCTTACCAAAGAAGATACAGGGCACAGCAAAATCTTAAACCATACTAGAATAGGAGTCAAGAATCATATCAGATATAACACTGGCATTCCCAGTCGACTGTGCTAAGAATACTATCCTAAAAATTCTGCACTGGAAATATACTCCTACACTGATGAATCTAAAACAGATAATGGTTGACGTGGGTGTTCTTGGCGCCACTTAACACTAACCAGTCTTGTAGACTTCCGGATTAATGTAGTGGCACAAAAGAGGAGGTATACATATACCGATAGAAGATACAGAATCTTTGCACTAGCATTGCAACTGGCTAATAAAAAGTGACCCCAGCCAAGCTGGAGCAAAGCCAGAAGCCTGTTACGGATTAGTAGAACACATATTGGCACCCTAGTCGTCGTACTAAACTATCACACACACTGGGTAGACACGCTGCAAGACTAAGGATTCTAGCCAATAACTTTTGTCACTGGTGCATATATGAAGATGAGGAAGAACCACCATATCATGGTGTATACATCTTCATAGAACCAGATATCTATAAGTTCTTTGAAGATGTATACACCATGATATGGTATACTAATCCAAAAATTAAAATGGTACTAAAAGTAGTGGAAATAACCGGCTCATATGGTAACGCGATGAAGCTCATTTGGTCTAAATGAAACCCACCTTACCTAGCCTAACCTACCAAGGACATATTGAAAATCAAAGATACAAGGATATAAAGAAACTGAAGCCATCGTTTTCCTATGTATCTGCTTCAATGTGTAAAGGAACTGTATAGGTAGAGGCCAAAAATTAGGTCGTTACTGTGCAACAGTTTAGCTTCCAGTTCTGTAAATAAGTGTAGGAAATTGCACAAATATATCTTTAATTTCGTAGAAAACACAGCGAACAGGATAAGACAGCTTAACAGTGGACCACTGCAAGTGGCAAATTTAAAACGATAACCTTGTCGGCTTAGAATAGATTATAGGGGTGGATGCCTATTTTATCGTTCAGCATCATTATGATCTCTGTGGATCCATTGTCTTCTGCGAATTTAGATGCCAGTCCAGAGGAACAGATTATGGCCAGAGCTAGTTCTGGTTAATGGTACCCCCTTGAACCATCTCGAATTGGATTCTAGCACTTTTTTGGTTGCTTTTCTGACCAGGTCGCGGAAATCGTTGAAGAAATATTCGCAGATGGCCGGCTTTTAGGTTTTGCTGCAGTTTTGGCATTCATATAGAAAGTGGGCTCTCAAACGCAGTGGGCAGTCAGCCGCCAACAGATTTTGGCCTGTAATGTTGGCCAGAAGGAGCTTTAGATTAGGTTAGGTTAGGTAGGGTTATGAGGTTGTCATAAAACACTAGGCACCAAAGTGGACCCATCGCGATCCCTAGGAAACCTTCACGGCAAAAGACCTAAACCCAATCCTCCAAGCAATTAATCTCCCTTCAAAATCTGAAGAGATCCTTGTTATGGTTCAAGGATATCACCTTCTCCAAATTATCGAAGAAGTATCTACCCAGGTACTTTAGCCTTATCCTGGCAATTCCTCGACATTCACAGAGTTTATGAGTTATATCCTCTGAGACATGTAGGTCATCGCAGTACCTACAAACATCCGTATCGGATAACCCTAGTCTCATGGCATGCCTCCTTAGGAGACAGTGGCCAGAGAGTATTCCTATCGCTGTTCTTAGCCTCGATCTATCTAACTTAATTATCTCCCCAGATTTTCTGCGATCTAACACAGGCCACAAGGCCTTAGACACCCTGTGACCATCTAAGTTTGACCATCTAAGTTTGACCATCTTAGATTAGCCGTGTCAATGATTTTATCCCGGATAATTCCCTTAGCCACGCACCCTGGTGGTTTAATACTACCGATTATATCGCTACGTGGGAGCCCCGCTCCTCTTTTAGCCAGCGCATCGGCTTGCTCGTTGCCTTCGATATCGCAGTGTCCAGGTACCCAACATAATCTGATTCGGTTCTGCGTACATAATGCCCTAAGCATTGTGCGGCAATTCCTGATTAACTCAGATTTGGTGACGTAAGACTCTAGCGCCTTTAGCGCAGCCTAACTGTTAATGTAAATGGCGATATTCTTATCGGATATTGATCTCATCTCAAGTAATTCCGCAGCTTTAAGTACAGCTAGAACCTCTGCTTGGAACACACTGCATGTGCCCGGAAGTCTCAGGGCCACCTGTAGGTTCGTATCTCTCGAGTAAATACATGACCCCGTGCCCTCACTGGTGTTAGAACCATCTGTGTACATTGCAATCTCGTTGTGGACAGAGACTGTCTTCCTTTGCCAGTCCTCTCTAATAGGATACAGAACTTCGTATGGTGTGTCGAAGTCTAAGGTGCCAAGTATATCGTCCAATTCGTCAGTGATTCCGGGAAAAGATTCCTTGAGAATGGTGCTGTGTCCTATGTTATTAGTCCTGAAGAGACCAACGTTAGTGAGCCGAAGCGCTCTGTTGCCGCTTAAAATTTGATTTGTTGGTCTAATGGTAAGAGATACAGGAAGATCTCGAGTGCAGCCGTAGGTGTTGTGCGTAGAGCACCTGTGATGGCAATGCAGGCTGATCTTTGTACCATGGCCAACATATCCCGTGTGTTTTTCGTATTCGTTGCCTTCCACCACACAAGAGCCCCATACGTAAGGAAGGGTCTGACTACCATGATGTATAGCCAGTGCATCATTGCGGGCTTCAGGCCCCATTTTTTCCCCGCGGTCCGCTTACAGATGAAAAGAGCATTATATGCTTTGCGGACTCGTTCCTGTATGTTAAGTTTCCAATTTAGTTTCCTATCCAGCATTATACCAAGATATCTAGCGTGATCCGAAAGGGAAAGCTCCACCCCTGCTAGCTTATGCAGTTTGAAGGCTGGTATCTTGTATTTTCTACTACACACCCTCTAGCCCATTTTTCGAGACTATTAAGAGTTAATTCCATCATTTCACTTAATGTATCAAGGAATTTACCCTTAACTAAAATCACCACGTCATCCGCGTAAGCAGTGACGCTTATGCCTGTATTGCTTAGTTCTTTAAGTATCCCATCGATGACTAGAACCCAGAGGAGGGGTGAGATAACGTCTCCCTGGGGAGTCCCCCTGGAAACGGATTTTCTTATTGAACTGTTTCCGATAGTGGAGTTAATGTTTCTAGTGCCGAGCATATTGCAGAGCCAATTAGTAATGCTATGCTCGACATTCATAGATTCCAGGACCTGTTTGATGGCCCTACCTTCTACATTATTGAAAGCACCTTCTATGTCTAGGAAGGCTGCTAGTGCAAATTCCTTATAGTGAAGGCTAGCTTCTGTCTTCCCTACTACGTCGTGTAAAGCTGTTTCCACCGATTTCCCCTTCAAATATGCATGTTGAGCTTCGCATAGAATGCCGTTGCAACACTTGCTTCTGATGTGAATATCAAGAAGCCTTTCAAGTGTCCTGAGCAGGAATGACGAGAGACTTATGGGTCTGTAGTCTTTCGCTGAAGTGTGGCTTGGTTTACCTGCCTTAGGTATGAATATAACCCGCACTTCCCTCCATGCCACTGGTACGTAGCATGACCTTAAACAATATTTAAAAATTTCCCTAAGCCTGTTTCTGACCTTGGCTGGAGCTTTTTGCAGCATAGCTGGCAAAATTCCATCAGGACCTGGTGCCTTAAATGGTGCGAATGACATAATAGCCCATCGCAGATTCTTCCATGTAATGAGATTTTCTACGTCGTCCCCTATTGACTTACCATTATACGAGTAGCTATGAGTAGTAGAATCTATTGGCGATCTACTTCCTGGGAAGTGAGCTTCAATTAACGTTTCTAAAACCTCTTCGCTACTTTCTGCCCACGCGCCGTCAGATTTTTTGATGAAGCTTGGGACAAAAGTGTCTTTAGCTAGCATCTTGCGAAGTCTGGAAGCTTCACTAGTATCCGCAATGGACTGACAAAATTCCTTCCTTGACTTTCTTTTTGATTGCCTAATTAAGTACTTAAACTCCCGCTTGCGGTCCATATATTCATCCCATGTAGTACCGTCTCCTATTTCTTTGGCCCTGTTGTATGCCTAACCTGTTTTTTCTTGGAGTTGATTTGCTTGCTCCACCAAGGAGGTTGGGGCCTCTTGGACTTCTTTCTTAGTGGACAGGCCCCTTCGAATGCCATGTTCATTACTTTGCCTAAGTTGTCTACCGCCTTATCTAGAAGGAGCTCTAAGCTCTCCATCTTTCATCAGGCAATTTTTAATAATCCAAGGGTTTTGGACTTCGCAATTCCTAGGTCCGATTCTCAGTTTTTTCTTGCTAGCTCATTAGCCTTCTCACTTTTCTAGATACGAGTAGTTCCAAAGCCCAAGGACCCAACAGTGTGCAACCTTGCTTTTTAAACTGAGAAGTTTAACATCGTTGTAATTGTGTTTTGTTGCTTACATACTTATGTCCTGAATCCCCTTGTGGGTCCTAGATTCTTACTAATTGCGTAGTTCTTCCGAATAAATTGCTGATCTTACACCGTCTTCCATTTGTGAACCATCAGTGAAGAGCGATATGTTGTTTGGGATTAAGAGCCCTCCTCCTACCAAATCCTCTCTTGATCCGTTTTTGTTAATCTAGCGGTAGTGCTTCGGTTTTTCAAGTTCGCTTTCTAGAAGATACATTACTGAAAATGCATCTTTTGTATAAACCGATTAGCACGAGTAGCAGTTCAGTTATAATTCACATTTTTTTAGGTTTGAGTTGAACTCGTGCAGTTTAAAGCTTTCGAACTCGGTAAAGTTCTGGGGGCTTACATTTAGTACACACCCTCTTGTCTAGTTGCTTAATGTGTTTAGGGCTGACTGCTGCAGTTTAGCAAAAATTCGCCTGTCGCCACTAAGACAACATCAAACATTGTCCAGATGCCTCCATTTTTCTTCCGTAAACCACTTGATAACTACGAGTATTTGAGGAACGTCATTCTGCTGGAACCATCCGTTCACATGGCTATTAGTAGGCAGGTAGTTTTCCTATGCTCCCTTCGTTAGTAACGGCCACCTGCGACTTATTGGTCCCATAACTTGACGCCGTTGGCGACTGGATTGTCGCATCGTCATGGAGTCGGATGGGCACAATTATTTTTCTTATTTCCGCCTGATTTTGTACTACCATATGGTCGTGGTTTATGCTGGCTTGTGTGTTGGGCTTTCCCGGTTTATTCCTTGAGGCGTACGTCTTGGAGAAAAGGGATACATCTTTTATTTCCTTGCTATTGTCATGGCTTAAACATACACCTCTGAAATGTTTTGGAAAAGATCGGTTATGCCATACCTAACAGTGGTCTTAAATTGAATATAAAGAAAGTGTGAACCACTCCTGCAATTCACCTAGCTGTGGTATGTTGACAGAGGGGCTATAAATAAATTTAATTACTTATGCCAAAGTAATCCCATTTAATTGCAGCAACATTTTAAGCCCATAACCCACCCATTCTGCAATTACTTACAGCGAATGATGTCATATTGAGAAATATTTAATCAAATTTATCAACCAGAGTATGTGAGCATTAGACAGATAGCCATACACAGTAGCATTTTCCCACGAGACGACGGCGAGTCCTACACGCTATGTGCGATCTTATTACTCGACACTACGCAACAGATTAAAGTGAAAGGTGGCAATTCCCAGCCACACCCACCACACCATATGTTGCGAAACCCCCCGAGCGGCGCCGCAGATGACTTCAAATGACCGCGACAAACTTCTGTCCAACAGACCAGGGCGACTTTACATTTTCTGTGATAAATTTAAATTTCTTTCTCGCTGATCGACGACGACGATAATGCCCGATGGGGTTCATTCACTGTGTGTGCTTGCTGGCTCAATCAATCGATCGAACGGGAACAACAAACAAAGAGCTAATCACAAAAGCCACAACACCAACAACAACAACGACAACAAACACTCTATCGATGGGAATTTGTATCCATGAGATACAAATTAAACATGAATTCCGATCATCATCATCATCCTCAGCATTGGTGGAGACTGCTGCTTGTCAGCAGCACCAGCAACAGCAGCAGCACAGCAAAAGGCCTCAAAGGCAGATTTGAACCGATGACCGTTCACAATGTTATTGAATACACACTTGAAGAGGCAGCGCAGCCTCAGCAGCCCCAACGCTAGCACTCCACTACACTCCACTCTGCGCTGCTCTGCGCAGCAATTGTAGTTGTTTTCTCAAAAGCTCTACACAAGAGTCTGTGTGCTGGTTGTGGAGGATGACTTGATGAAATCTCCTCAAAACTCTCGGGAAGATGTACCTATACCTACCTACCTCTAGATGTGCGGACCAATTGCACCAACAACAACAAAACAAACGAATCCACTCGACGGTGCTCCTTTAAAACATTGTTAAGTGGTACTCGGGGATGTTTGTAGAAATCTGTCTTCTCGGAGAGGAGCAATATCTTTTTCCCCCTCAATTCGTCTTGTTATCTAAATTTTTTGTGTCCAAACCGATAGTTCTTCGTCGGGTTATTATCACATCAACATCTCAGTTAAAGTAGCAAAAATCCAGCTCGGGGTCCTCCTCGAGTAATCTTCTTCATGAAGAGCTGCCAGCCCATGGTGGCCGATGTAAGTTTTGTTCGAAACTCTCGAATTTAGAGCAGCGAGATACTGGATTCCTTTGTTATGCATGACGGCGGCGGCGCGGTATCTAGATGTATGTAAATTGGAATTTTTTGATTGGAAATTCGTGTGTCATAATTAAAAAAAAAAAAAAAAAAAAAAAACCCGAGCCAGCGCGAGAGATTCAAGTGCTCGACTACGGGAAGTACTACTCCTCATCGAGTGTTTAATAGTTTTAATGGCTCGTTTTACGCATTGTGGTGTTGGTGTGTCATGTTCACCTTTCACTATTGTGTTTTAATTTTATTGTTAAACATTTTTTTTTTTTTAATTAAAAATTATATCAGCGACAGGAAGATGCAGATACAAGCACACCGCAAACTCGGACTTTATTAGGTCAAATAGGTTAGATTGTGTCTTCATTTTCAGATGAAGTCTTGTAGCCTTGTTTCCCATCCAACATGTGCCTAAGAGGCGAATAGGTAATCGAATTGTGTACCCCCTGCTGAGATAGTAATTCCAAATTCGGCAATTTCGGACGAAGAGAGAAAGAGAACTTTTCGTCGACCTTTCACTTTTGGAGAGGCTAGTGTTGTTAAAAATTAATTTTTTTTTTTCGTAAGTAGCATTGAGCTTGAGGAGGTGCTTTTAAGGCGACTACTTCATGTTGGGATGTATAAATATGACAAATGATTTTGAGTAGGCCTGTCGCTACCCACCGTCATTCCCCCGGGTGGTGTGTCGATGTTTTCAGATGAAGAGGAAGTCTTAAGGCCTTGCTTGGAATAGAAATCGTTTAAGGTTACATAATGCACTCCAAAAGAGACTACAAGTTGTAAATTGTTAAAGCTTTGCGAAGGATAACTTTCGATCAATATTCACACGGAATTGACAGAGTGTCGCGGATTATGATGGGAAAGCAACTGACCCCATTCGACAAAAAGTGTCTCAAACTTGTGCGAAACTAATGGCGATTGGGGCCACTTGAATATTCGTAAATCAAATTTGTCACAAGCTTAAAATTAGTTTTTGTCTAGACTGTGGGAAGCGACATTAGTGAAAGGCAAAACTTCGTAGTGAAAGAATTGGTTGCTATACGAACTCAATCAATTGAACTAAAGGTTATACATATTTTATTTGTGACACAGTTCCACTTTTTTGGGAGATCAATGCCACTTGTTGATCAAGACGAAAATTGATTAACTACGCCTATTAGTTCGACACATCTGCCATAGTTGAACTGATTTCTGTAATTGCCTCCACAGAAGACAGAATTAATAAGTCATATAAGTGCAAATTCCATAGGCTGTATGACCAGTATTGCCACCAAAATTAGAGAATATGAAATGTTTTTGCAACCAAAATAGAGTCTTAAAAGAATTCTAAGACATCGAAAATCTTCTCAGCTGGTGTTCTTCCATGGGGTATGGAAGGATTTTCTACGAGAAGGAAGATTCTGACCGGGATGACTCAGGCAGTGGTAAAAGTTATCTTCAGCAATATAGGTTCGATAACGTAGAGCATTTACGGTGTGCCTATGTAATAAATCCAAACCTCTGTCTCCGTTTAGTATGCTCATCGCTTCTTCCGACTCAAGCAAATGTGTTCCACAAAAGTTAACACGAAATTCCTTTAGAATGGGGCATACTGCAAGGAAGTGATACACATCTTCTACCTCTTTGCGATTGCATAGGTTACACAGTAAAGGAAGTTCGGGACGATGGGGTACGTAGTTAAGGGGTAGGAGTTCTCCTCTTATTTGAAAGATGATGTTCATCATTTCTGTCGTTTTATCTGCTAAGAAATATGTTCTGTGGCATAGAAAGTGATTAAGCCTGCTGTAATATGTTCTATATTGTGATGACTTAGCTTCTCAGACATAATTGTCATACATTCTTTGACCCGTTTTCTCCATTAGGATGTTAAACCTTTGTTTCATTTATGCTGGCTGCTCGTTGGGGGTAATCAATAAACTCAATCCGCAATCCGTTGCTAGCCTTTCCCATTCTTGAATGGTCTTTCCCCTAGTCATTAGCATCTGAGTTAGCACAATTTTCGGCACTCTTTCCTCCTTCATTGCCATAACTCTTACCACGTAGTCGAAGTGGAGCTTGAGGGTATCCAAGAACAGAGGTGCTATACCAGTCTCGAGATGGAGCATGTAGTTGGGTAAATTGTTCGACAGTTTAAATGTTCTCCTGATGAAGTAGCGAAGGAACTTTTCAACAACTTCAAACGAACAGTATCCCCATACTTGTGTTCCGTAAAGGAGAATGGCGGTTGCAGTTGCACAGAACACTTTAAGCTTCGCAGTGTGTGTAATGTTTTTGTTGTTGATGCAACTTCCCCAAACAGAACCAATTGCTTGCTTATCTTCCGCCAACTTGGATTTTAAATGCTTACTCATGTTTAGGCTGATATGACCACTTTTCTCCTCGCGAGTACCTGCCACCTCCGCTTCTAAATATCATCATCTTCGACTTTGTTAAGTTAACAGACAAGTTCCAGGTGTTACAATAATTTCCTAGTCTATTTATCATTAGCTGCATGCCGTCCACTGTATCTGCAAAGAAGACAATATCATCATCAAACCTGCCTGGTATTTATGCAAAATGTCCTTATTTTCGGCCCACAAAGTGAGCCTGTTGAAAAGCAACAACTTAGCCGACGTATTTAAGAATGATATACCCCGATAATTAGCTGGGTCCTCATAGTCTCCTTTCCTGGTACATTCGCTGTTTTAAATATTTGATCGAATTCCGACGCAAGCGCTGCTAGAAATTCGGACGTCAAATTCTTGTAGAATTCGAAAGAAATACGAAATACTAAGAAATACCCCTGGGGCTTTCGAAACATACAAGGCTCTATCAGATTTCTGACAGTGTAAGGGTGCTTCTGGTAAGCCATTGGGTTTACCACCGAAGAAGGTCATCTGAATTGATATGCGTATGATAAGAACGAAAAGTGCTTTCGCATAAATGTATGACTGTCTCTCAATCATCTTGATCCCATTGTTGAACCTGATCTTGATACTTATATAATGGGCTATACTATCAAAGCCATCCATCGTCTTAGGTGGTGTGGTTTTTGGTTATAATCCACAGTTTTGATGAGTTTAGATAGATAAATAGATAGATATATTGGTTTTAATGACGTGCAAGTGCACTGCGACCTTTGGCAGATCTATTGTGCCCCCAAACTAAGAATCTAGTCGGTGATATACTCGATCTAGAGCACTTCCTCCAATCCAGCTGCTACTAGGAACTGGAGTATCTTAAGTGGATCCAGCGAAGGTAGATCCGTCTCTGATAGGAGATATGCATCTAGGTGAGTTCTTCTTTTCTGCGAAGTCCCTGCAGAATTTGCAGTGTCCGTCTTCCTCTATTCCTGGTTTCCTAAGGTGCTCCTTGAGAGTCTGCAGTGACCCATTAACATGGCCGTCAAGATGCGAAGTCGATTTTTGCTAACTTTTAGGAAGGTTCTGCTTCTTTTCTGGTTGCATTTCCCCAAAAGTTCTTTTGCCTGTCTTAATTGAGGGTATCGTCCCAATGCTTGACCCATTTTTTCTCTTCTTTCCTTAAGTCTTCATGTATATTGTGGTTCTATTCCACAAAAGGGTTCTAGTCCAAGGACTAGCGTGTCTGATCCATTTCTTGCTAGTTCATCAGTTGCTTCATTCCCCTCCACTTCTACATGTTCTGGTACCCAGTAGAGAGTTACTTTATTTGCCTCTCCCGGTTTGTTGATCCTGGTGAGGCATTCTCATACCTTTGATAGCGACTTGGCTATCTGACAGTACTGCGACGTCCTGCCCGCGATATTTCCTGTCTAGGTTGAATTGCGCACATCTTTCGTTCGTGTGAACTTCTGCTTGAAATATACTAGAGAATATTCCCAGTGATTCTGAGTATCTAGTCTTGGGCCTGTACACTCCTACCCCAGTGCCAGTAGTTTTCGATCCGTCTGTGAACCATTTAGTTGTGTGTTGTTTGAATTGGTACTTATTGGATTCACTGCTCCAACTTCTTCTGTTGCTCAGCTTTGAGTCAGATTTCCTTTCGAAGCAGTGTTTCTTGACCATATCGTCTCTGGGCCAGTCCAGAAGCAGCACCGATTTGGATGGGATTACTCGCTCTTTGTTTGCGATGGATGTTCCTTTCCCGATACCCTCTTTGATAATTCTTAATATGGTCTTCTTGGCGATTCGCTCCAGCGCATATTTTTAGCGGAGGTATACCTACGATTACTTCCAGTGTTGCTGTGGGACAGGTTCGAATTTCTCCTATTATAAATCTTCTTCTTCTTCCTTTTATCAGCGAGGCTATGATCCGAAAAGAAGGGATCATAACCCTCCCACTTCACCGCATTTCTACTGATCTGCCTGTGGGGTTAGCCTATTTGACCTCAGAAAATATCGGCAGGATTTGGATCACTCGGTTACTGAGGCCAATGAAATGCCGATGTCTTCGCATTTGTCTGATCCAAGCGTTTATAGGCCTGCCTTTCCTACATCGCGATGTCTTTGGAACGTGCATAGATATTGCCTTTTTAACAGGGTTCAAATGATCTCTTTTTTGAACGTGGCAATACCAGCTGAGCCGGTCGCGCTCTAATTTTTGTACGATGGTTTCCTTGATGTGAAAGCTTCCACGGATCTTCGAACTTCTTATTCGATCAAGCTTTGTCACTCCTGCTGTCATGCGAAGCATCTTCATCTCAGCTGCCGTTAATTTACTCTCATACTTTTTGTACATCGTCCAACATTGTGAACCGTATGTGAGCGCTGGACGCACAACTGCGGTGTAGAGCCTTCCTTTCAACTTAGGGGACATTTTTCTGTCACAGAAGATAGCGGAATTATCTCGCCACTTCATCCACCCTATGCTTACACGATGATTGATGTTGTCATCACAAGTTGCTTTGCTATTGATCATAGATCCCAGATATTTGAACTTTTCGCACTTGAGAAGCACTGTTCCATTCAAATAAATGTCTGGAATAGGCCTGAGTGGATCAGAGAACGGGCAGCATAAGTACTCTGTATTTTTTGAGCTAATGCGATACCCATTTCCCTCCAAAACGTCCACCCACACATCAAGTGCTCATTGCAGGGGTGTAGGATCCTCACTTATGATGGCTCCATCGTCAACAAAGAATAACTGATGTACCTTGGGGTCCATCACTTTACCTTCAAGCAGATAATCAAGGACTGTAATAAAGAGCAAAGGACTTAAGACGCTTCCTTGGTGTACCCCGACTTTGATTGGGAACCCTTCGGTTACTCCAGCGGGGCATCTAAGTCTTGTCTTTGCTCCTTCGTACATATCCATGATCATCTGTAGATAGGTTTCTGGAACCCGTCGATGTCTTAGCGCCACCCATATGAGATATAGTTGTTGCCTGTCGAATGTCTTTTCAAAGTCAACTAATAAAATATGCAAATTCTTT
This sequence comes from Brachypalpus laphriformis, assembly GCA_945910035.1. NCBI lineage: Eukaryota > Metazoa > Arthropoda > Insecta > Diptera > Syrphidae > Brachypalpus > Brachypalpus laphriformis. The sequence goes on from OX246754.1 coordinate 291,111,736, forward strand.
AAGGAAACACGATGTTTTTCCATATGATCCTTTTACTTTGGATTGCATCTGTGGTTGATTTACCCGAGACAAACCCGCACTGATCATCAGATAGCAGTATTATTTTTCGCAGTCGGCCACCTAATACCCGCTCAACGATCTTCATGGTGTGTGACATCAGCTTGATCGAACGGTAGTTATCACAGTTTCGTGTATCACCCTATTATACATATGGTATGCATGCTAATAATTGAACTTTGCTTAGGGATGTCCTCGTCGTGGTTAGCCTCGTTCTGTTAACCCAAGCCACTGCATCGTATGTGATGATGGGTCTCAGTATCATCATGTACAATGCATCCACCACCAGGTTTTTCCTGAAATGTTGCTGTACACCATAAGTGCTCTTGTGGCTTTGGTTACGAAAGCTTCAAATTTTTTTTTCCATAGGAGTTTGCTGTCTAGTATTATACCTAGTTTATTGACCTGCTCATGTGGGTCGAGCCTGATCCATTCCAGTAGAATAGGTTGCATACGCTTTAGCTGTCTTTTTTTTTTATGGTATCTCTGGGTCTGCTACTCTCTGGCGTCCTTTTGATGACGTTGCGCGAAACTTATCCTATTATTCCGGTTATTAATACCATAACTACGGGCTTTGCGCAAATTCAAATCCAACTTTTCTTGTATTCAGAATTGGCTCCGGCCAGAGTCTTTTCGAATATAATCGAATTTGCACGGTTAAGGGTATGGTACTGACTTGTGTCTTCTAGGAAGATGACAGCACTAGACTTCAGTTCTCGTTAGGCAAATATGCGTCTGTTGGCCAAGCGGAAACTTATGCAATCCTAATGGCCACTAATAACTTAAAAGTTGTAGCCAACTTGGAAAATCCTTTAAAAGTGTAGTACATTTGCTACGGTTGTAGCCAAGTTGTAGCGCTGATTCAATCCCTAATCCCCAAAGCCTCTAAATACAATCTTATATTGGGGAAACCTTTTGTCTATCCGAAGCAAGTAGCTAAGATACGAATAGAACGTGCTTGAAACATAACTCTATGCAGTCAGGAATAACATATTGGCCAAACGCAATATTCTGGACATGGGTTCAAAGTGACCGAATTTGGTGCAGTGGAGAGCGAAACGATCGAGGGCTTGTACAGACCTAAGATTGCGTGGGTTAGTGTTCAGGTAGATCCTTTGATGTAGAGCGGGAGAATTAATGCAATGGTACCGGCTAACAACTGCTGTACGAAAGTATAGGAGTATGGTGGCGTTTTTCCAGAGTTTGTAAGCTGATCAGTCTTACCCGATCTTTTTATGGAGGCAAATTATGTCTGTCAATCCAAAAGGGACCACGAAACGGATGAACCTACGCTGCACAGCTTCAATTTTGAGAGAATGGGTATCTTGTTAGAAAGACCGGACTTGGCTGGCTTGGAAGAGAGACCTGACAAAGGTGACATTAAAAGATTTACTAGCATAGGGATTCGAGAATTTTTTGGACCAGTGGTTGATGAAACCGAGGGTAGAGTTGACTCTTTTGGTGATATGATCAATGTGTGAACGGAAATTGAGCTCTCTGTCGCAGATATCTAGATCACTGATTGAATTGACTGAACAAATCTGTTCAGCAGTTGCGGGAGAAGGTTACAGCCTTACATTTACTAACATTCAGACAGAATCTGATGGGGAAGAAATTATTTTAAAGATTTTCTTATCATCCGCGTACATGAATATTGAGAATCTCTTAAGATGAGACCAACATGGTTTATTGCTAAGACAAAGATCAGTGGTCCAAGGTGACTGCCTTGAGTAACCTCGGAGGGGGCGTTGGACACTAAACATCCGAAGAGGACTCTGTACTGACGTTCCTCTAAATGTGATCTAATTCAGAAATTAAAAGAGTTTAAGGTAAATTATTTGGTGAACGCTTTTATTGAAAGCTTTGCTGTAATCTTCAGTAATTATATCTTCACATACTTTAGTGCACGCAGTATTTTCTATAATATCGGCAAGTATACAAACTCAAATGGTTCATGAAAGGGGGCTAGCTTCTATGGTACTTTTTTTCGTAGGAACGAAATGTACAAGTAGCATAGCCGATCAGCATGGTTGAGAAACTTTCAATGGCGAACCTTTAAGCCTTCTCTTCAGTCGTGCAATGAACCACGACCCTTATGAGAGTTAGAAAATTGCAGAGAAAGAAGCCTCCTCTGTTTTTTATGCCAGTAAAATCGGAGCGACAGTTCATCTTATTGTACAGCATGTGACACGTTTTTATACTTTTTTTTCAAGTACATATGGACATTGTACTTCCCGCTTGAATTTCCTTCTCGTGACGATTTTTGACAATATTTTTTTACTCGTCGTGGATTATTTTACAAAACGATTATCTCATACCACTGCCTATATCCTTGAGGTGAGTTTTCATGATGAGGCAAGCTTTCGGGGATACGTACTACGTCTGCTCGACTTCTCATCAATATCCGGCTGATTTCATCACAACATATTCCATAACTCCTACAACTTCTCGAGTTTCCCACTAAAGGCTATAAACCCCCTCCGAAGAAATAGCCCTGCTATCCCTAATCAAAATGCTTCTCACGTAGTCTCTCTGCAATAATAGAACGAGTAGATATTTCATCAAATGAAGCCACCTAAACGGTTTCAATTTGCATAATTTCTTCACCGACCAAGCGTATCTTTTCCGTTTAAAAACCCATCAACCAATTTCATTTACCAAAGGACGACATCGTCTCTGTCTCCGATATGGATCACACTTGCTATTTGCATATAAAGCGTTTGAGATACTTTCCATTTTCCCTCATGACCTAGCCCAGACTGACTTGTTAAGACAATGGGATCCTCCTATCAAGCCATTATCATCTCAATCAACCTACGCAACGTAAATTGTTTCACCAAAAGATGATGAATTCCATCATCTGCCAGCAGCAGCAGTCTTTTTAGACGACGACAACAAATGATAGAGATCAAGACACGTTTTAACCCTAAAAAGGGATTGGGAGAAGTGTATCTACACACAAATTGAGTGACTTCTTTGATTCATCGTAATTCTCCGATGACACTCAACAGCAGGTACTTCACTTGCTGCTACGCGCCGCCGCAGAGCTCCCAAGGCTTCCAAGACAGAGAACCAAACGAAAAATATCATAAAAAAAGATGATTGGCATCCGGTGGACATATTTTTTCTTGTTTTCTTGCTCCAACTCGTTGCTGTGTCATTGTTTCAAGAACTCAAGTGAATCTATGAGGCGATCGGTGTGGAGGTGGCGCAGCGCGGTGTGGCTGATTCCACGATTTTGTAGTCTACTTCTTTCCGAGAACAAAAAACATTGCAAATTCTTTTTTTTTTTTGTTTGTTAAGTAAATCTTATTAATATTCATGACCAAGCTTAGAACAAACAAAACGTATGGACTAGTGCAGACCACGACGACGTAGGCTAGGTGGTAGTACTCTAGAAGAAGACGAAGAAGTGCAGTGGTGGTTTTTAGCATTGGCAGGCTTTTAATATTTTTTCCTCATATGCTGGTCGAGCCGGTGATGTATATATCCAAAAATAGTATGCAGTGTTACATCAGTAGATACGCCGTAGATAGACATGCTTTTGTTTTCATTCCGAGCTACAGCAGCAGTTGGTCGCGTTTAGAGAATAAGTCACGATTAGCTGTTTTCAATGAAACATAAAAGTATCTATGGCAATAAATAATACATTTTCTTCGCTCTTCGGGCAATCTATAGAGATACAAGTATCCAACATGTGTATATGTGAATCGGGCGCGCATGCAAATTGAATTGGAAATGCAAGTAATTCGACTGCAAATCGGAATTGCACAGGTGAATGTGGATGAGCACTGGTTCTAGATGCTTCGATCGTGGTCGTGGTCGATCTTCGCTTCCTAGTGAATCCTTGGGGAACACTTTGTACGGTATGTGTCTTTATCGGAATGGGTTCATCGTCTGTGCGCTTGTAGATACTTTCACACGTCCGATCGCCGCCGCGGCTGTGCTGCACAATCCCACAAGAGCGTCTCCGATTCCGATGCTGAAAACCTTTGACACTTATCGTTTTTGATTTGTTCTGCCTCGAGTTCTGGTTGTAAGTTCGAACACGTTTCGGTATGGGAGCATTAAATCCCGTCGTAGTCGTCGTCGTCGTCGTCTTCCCCCGACGTCGAGTGAGTGAGAAATTTTATTTATTACTGTCATTTGATGGGGCTTTGTGCGAGCTCGCTCATATAGGAAGAGACCAAACGACAAGCATTCGTTCCGAACGTTCGATTTTATTGTCAACGAGAATTTGATACCGATGTAGATGGGTACGAGTATAGTATTCTATTCTTTTGTGGGGAACCGTTGAAAGGAATCATCATAAAACGAGTGTTAATTGTATTCATCGAACAAATGAAACAGTATACCTTGAGAAATATGAATGGGACACGTTTTTTGAGGTCAACTCATCGATTCCTACCGATTTTTGCTTGCTTGAATGTATTGCTTATGCTAATTTTGTAATAGATACATTTTTTAATGTATTAATCTCCGATGGGAAATAGTGATGCTCAGGCGCCGGTAACTTGGTCTTAAGACTGAAAATTAATGGGCTTAGATGCGTGCACTATTGTTTTAGATTCCTTGTAACGGCAGACAGACAACTCACTTGGTGACTGGGCATGCCCATGAATATGAAGAAAGATACGTAAACGTATGTCTACTATACAGTTGCTAGAGCTGGTTTTAATCTTCCACGCTTGTTCAATGTCCTCTTCGCATACATGTAGAAGTGAAATATGCATGCACGTCTCCTTGTCATACATTTTAGGGTTTGGATAGGTGTTGTACTCCTGACGCCTAAATGGCAAACCACGATTTTTTCCGGGATCATTCCACTAGCACAATTTTTATATTATACTTGATGTACCTGTGTTTCTAAAAAGTATTATGCTTGCGATTTACGCTAAAAGAAAAAAACCCCGAAACCAACGCGCTACTGGTCCCACTAGTCAACCTGCATCCTGGAGAGTCATGCCACACACAATTGTGCTCGTGAGAGATCCAATCGTCAATGGAAGCTCTAGCCGAGGACGCAGGAAGACCCAACACGGACCTTTTCAACACACTCAGGTCAATGCATGTAGATCTCATTGGGGTTAGCTACAATTTATTTTATAATCATTCGCCCTTTTGTAGAAAAAATTGTGTTTTGAGAACCTCTCTATCACTTCTGTTTCCCTTTGTGGCTTCCTAGGAGGCTAGGGGTAGTGAGCACACCTACTCCTCGTAGCATCGACAACGATTCCCTAACATCCTGAACGAAGCATATACTAGCTACATTCAACTTTTCCTGTCCTATACAGAGAATTTGTATTTATAGCAAACAAGGGTCGCCAAACACTGCTTCACCTCATCATACAAATTTCCGAATCGCCAATTCAGTCAATCGTCACTCATCAGGGAATACACCAGCAGGCTTGTTGACTTTAGTTACCTTCGCTGGTTAGTTGATTGAGGTGGCACGCCATGGCGGTTCAAAAAGAACCCAATTAGCGCTATAGCGCCATTTTGATACCACAAAATGTGCACCAGGTATGATGGAGTATACAGTTGAGGAACCGTACTCGACCCAGCCTGTCGAGTTAAGGTAAAGAATGAGGGCTCCAATCCTTTTCTCGGATATTTCTCCCAGGTCGTCGAAAAATGTTTACCTAGGGTACGCCGTCTGGTTCTCGCTAGGGCTGGACATCTGCAAAGAAAGGGAAAAAGAGATTTACATCTCTGCAGCTACGGCAGAAGGTATTATGGGGAAGCTTGTCTGCATGATCTCCTATCGGCCAATGGGGTGTACTGATGGCTATTCTTGCAATATCTGGTCTTGATCTGCTAAGTAGCTCATTTGATTTGTGTTTGTTAAAGCTGGGCCATGTCTTTCTTGATATAACGCAGCTAGAAAGCAATTTCCAACCGTGGTTAGCTAGCTTTAAGAAGTGGTTGTGAATGTTACTCTTGACGACTCCCAGTGGAATATTGACTCTTTCTGCCAGAGAGTCACTAAGGTTTGACACTTGTCTGGCCAGATCGTCCGCTCGTTAATTTCCATTGAGGTTATTGTGTCTAGGGACCTAGATGAGGGTAATTTTTGATTAAGCACCTAGTTTGTTTAGTTCTTCCTGGCATTGCTCTACCAGTTTTGAAGATGTGATAGCTGAATTAATGGCTTTGATAGCAGCTTGGCTACCAGTGAAGATAGCAAGAATGCGGTTGAGAGTTGTGAGGGCATTCAGTATGCGGCAAGCCTCACGAATCGCGAGAAGCTCCGCTTGAAAGACGCTGGGGAAATTCGATAAGCGGAAAGACTTCGAGACATATAACTTGTGAGAGAAAATGCCTGCGCCGAGTCCGCATTCCATTTTCTATCCGTCCTTGTAGGTGGTTATGTCGAAATTAGTTACCTTGATCAGTGCCAGACAAATAAGCTTAGCTTTGGGGTATTGACATTCGCCATGTAGTTCAGAATGAGGCTGAAGATGCTCGTTCTACTGGGGCTTCTTCAACCAGAACCAAATGAAAACCTTCCAAAATCTCTATTAGGTTACTAGCTGCGACCACAAGCCAGCTATTTATGTGTCTTCATTTCTGACATTGGTGATGTCTATGGCCATTGGTGAAACCAATACTCCCTCTCAGTCGACCATTTCCTTACAAGTCGTTTCTGCCTATTACAAGACAGTAGGTATTCCAGAGATTCACAATATTTTTTTTTTAATATTAACTTACGTCTAAGACTATAAATCTTTTCATGCAAGAGAGAGGAACGATGTATATTTTAAGGTGTAGTGCCAGAAGCGGCAAGAATCGTTCTTGGTAATTGATGTTTCCCTGGACTACCAAGGTAAGTCCTTCCTCGAATAATTTCGGTAACCCGATACTAATCGTTTCAGTACTACGGAAAGTTCTTCAGTGGAAAGGAACCTCAACTAACTTATTGCGCGCACTTGAAGGCAGCTGGCTAATGACCGAGCCTGCTTCAGGAGCTTGATGATTAAGGCCTAGGTCCACCCCGTGGTGTAGTATCATCTAAGTAAACAAGTTTACCACAAAGTCACTTTTGCAGGGAATTCGGATGCCATGCTACTATTTATTGTGCTACTAGTTGGTTATTTGTCGAATAAACATGCCTCTGAATAGGCGAAATAGTGCAGCACAAAGTGCTTGCTGAAGTTCTTTCCTGCGAGTCTGTGGATCATAGTACTCAATGCAAAGTTTTCTGCTGCATCCACGGGGTATCTGTAATACGAAGATATTCCGAAAGCATATTGTGTTTAACCACCATTCGCTTAAACTGGATATGCAAACGATGGTTTCCCAAACAATTGCCAAGGCTACACTTACTATGTTGTGCCACGCTCAAACGTTTGGCAGTTTTTGCTGGCAATTATTGTCCAATACAAATATTTGGCGTAACAGCTCTTTAAAGTGGCAGGGCCTAGCTTCTCGCAACCACTCATATTGTGTGCGTTATATTTTTCACACAAATGGAAGGGACCTACAGTTTAATGCCGAATTCGAACGGCGATTTGAGAAGCTTTTTCGTGACAAAAATACTCTCGGATGTTTGTCAGACGCTCGCGAGAGGTGGGACCGTGAAAAAACTTTTTGGTGTTTTCTGGGATTCGAACTTGGAACCTCATGCGTAGTGATCCAACACACTAACCACTTACGCCACGGCGCCCACTGTCCAATACCTACTTACTTACTTAGATGGCGCTAGAGTCTGGGGTGGACCTGGGCCTCAAAAAACAAACCTCTCCAGCCAGCACGGTTACGACCAGCTGCCTCCAGTTGCGTACGCTAAGTTGGTTGAGGTCCAACCTCCACTTGTTTGCGCCACCTACCGCGAGGTCGTCCTCCACTGCGTCGTCCATCAGGGGTGGGTTCGAAGACTTTCTTAGCGGGAACGTTGGGCTCCATCCGCTCTAAATGACCTAGCTATCTTAGTCGTTGTATGTGAACTCCTTTAGCTATGTTGATGTCCTTATATAGGCCGTATAGTTCGGCATTGTACCTTCTCCTCCACTCACCGTTTATACAGACCAAAGATCGCTCGAAGAACTTTTCCCTCAAAATAACCAAGGGCATCCTCATCCGGTTTTATCAAAGCCCATGCCTCTGCGCTACAGCAGGACTGGAATGATTAGTGTCTTGTAAAGAGCTACCTTAGTAGTTCGAGATAGGGCTTTGTTATTCAATTGCCTTCTTAGCCCATAGAAACAACGATTGGGAAGAGTAATTCTTCGTGTGATCTCCCTACTGATGTCATTTGCGGAGCTCACCATAGAGCCTAGGTAGACAAAATCCTTTACTACCTCAAAATTATATCTGTCTATTGTGGCGTTCTGTCCAAGACGCCGAAGTTGGGTGTCCTTTTTTGTAGACGGCATATATTTTGTTTTGCTTTCATTGACCGCTAGACCCATCTTTGCTGCCTCGTTCTCAATACTCGTAAATGCCCCATTGACGGTCCGCTAAGTTCTTCCGATTATGTCAATGTCATCGGCGTAAGCGAGTAGTTGTACAGACTTGTAAAAGATTGTACCTCCGGTGTTGGTTTGTGAGTTTCGTACAATTCTCTCAAGTACTATGTTAAAGAGATCGCATGATAGCGCGTCACCTTGTCTAAAACCTTTCCTGACATCGAACGGTTCGGTGATGTTCTTACCGACTTTGATGGAGCAGCGAGAGTTCTTCATCGTCATTCTGCACAAACGAATGAGCTTGGCAGGGATGTCAAGACTAGACATTGCTCTGTATAACTCGTCTCTAAACACGCTATCATAGGCAACTTTGAAATCGATGAAAAGGTGGTGCGTATCGATTTTATATTCATTGGATTTTATATTTGTCGAACCCCACAGGCGGATCAGTAGAAATGCAGTGAAGTGGGAGGGTTATGATCCCTTATTTTCGGATCATAACCTCGCTGATAAAAGGAAGAAGAAGAAGAAGGGATTTTATATTTGGTCAATGGTGGACTTTTCGGCCTGAAACCGCACTGATAAGGACCTATCAGGTTGTTGACGATTGGTTTTAGGCGTTCACATAATACGCCAGACAGGATATTGTATGCGATGTTGAGGAGACTTATACCTCTGTATTTGGCGCAGTTCAGATGGTCTTCTTTCTTCAGGATCGGGCAAACGATGCTGAGGTTCCATTCATCGGGCATACTTTCGTCCGACCAGATTTTACAGATGAGCTGGTGTATGCTCTTTACCAACTCATTTCCTCCTGCCTTGAAAAGTTCAGCGGCAAGGCCGTCGGCTCCAGCAGCTTTGTTTGATTTGAGTTTAGATATGGCTATCCTCACTTCATTCTGATCGGGTTGACGGGAATCTTGACTGTCATCGTCACTGTTGAATGGCTCATTCTGCCTGACAGCGGAAAAGTGGTCATCATCGCCGTTTAACAGTCTACACAAGTGTTCGTTTCATATCCTCAGTACTGACTGCGATTCTACTACTTTATTGCCATTTTCGTCCCTACAGGCTTCTGTTCTGGCTTTGAAACCCTGGCATGTTCTTTTTTTAAAAGTAAAAAAAAATCAAAAATTTAGTAAAATTTTCGACATCATTCCTGCAATAAAGTCTCTCAATCTCCTCGATCGAGCGCTTCTCATGCTCCCATGCTCCTTTTTTGGTGTCCAATAGTCATATTTTAATTCCAATATTTGACTTTTTGTCCTCTGTCCGTGTCAGTATCTAAATAAAAGTTGCCACTTGGTCCATCGGCTTAAATAGGCTCAGTTTCAGTGTCATCGGGGCTTAAGATAAACGCAGGAACATTGCACATCCTCCGTAGGTTGAAGTGGCTGCCAGCTAAGAATCGCTAACACACTTAGACCAATAATAGGTCCATTGTGATACCACATGGATCATGGGAGAAATTTCTCCTACCTACTCGTTAAACCATTCTGAACTTCTTATGAAGCGTACGAGGCTTTTAATATCAATATGTTTCAGGTCGCCTATGTCGTTGTAATAGGGGGCTCCTAGGTGAAACTTCCTTCTATGGGAAAGAGCTGGGCAGTGACAAAGAAGGTGAGGAATAGTTTCTTCCTTTTCCTCATCCATGCAGCTTCTACAAAAGTCGTTCGCAAAAGCGCCTAGCCTTGTGGCATGCTTGCCTATTAGACAGTGTCCAGTGATGAAACCTATTAAAGCGCCAATATGCAATCTGTTGAGAGAAATCAAATTCTTAGAACGTTTTAGATGCAGCTTCGGCCAAATTTGTTTTATCGCTAGACATGTGGGTCCACTTGTCCACCTAAGATTCGTACTCTCGATAGCATTCAGCTTAAATTTGAGTTTGCAAGTAGCGATTGGTATAGCTAAGGAACTTTTGTCCGGCAGGATGGGTATAGTTGTTCCTATTCTGGCGAGTTCGTCGGCCTTACAATTCCCTGGAATGTCCCTATGCCCCGGCACCCAACACAGGTGAATATTAAACTGCTCAGCCATCTCCACGGGAGGCGAGCGGCAGTCTAGAGCTACTAAGGAATTTATAGAGGTCGATTCCAAGGATTTGATTGCTGCTTGGCAGTCTGAAAAGATGCGGATAATTTTAGCAGTTATCACGGTTTTCTTAAGCCAAGACTAGACTTCTTTAATCGCCAAAATTTCTGCCTGGAACACGCTACAATGATTTGGAAGACGGGAGGAGAGCTTAAGATTAAGCCTGTCAGAAAAAACACCTCCAACAACCCCATCCTTAGATTTTGAGCTGTCAGTGTAGAAGTGGATTAACCCATCTTCTAAAAATGTATCATCATTCCAGAGTGATCTGGAGGGGATGGTGACGAGGAAGTTCTTGTCAAAATTTAGACGTGGAATGGTATAGTCCGTGTTTTCGGGAGAGATTTTGAGTTTATTCAAAATGGAAGCGTGGCCAAAGTCTCTTCTTGACCACTGTTGGGTAGCTTCGAGGCGAACGGCTGCATTCGCTGCCATTTGCTTGCTAAATATATCGAGGGGTACCAGATGAAACAAGATGTCCAGTGCCGCATAGGGGGTTGTACGTAGTGCTCCGCCTATGCACAGACAAGCTGTGCGCTGGACTTTACTTGGATAATCGCGATTTATAGCTTTTTCTAAGGCCGTCCACCAGACAATGACCCCGTATGTGAGTATCGGCCTAATGACCGAGATATAGAGCCAGTGAGTGATTCGGGGTTGTATACACCATCTATTTCCAATAGCTTTTTTGCAAGACAAGAGTGCTACTGTAGCTTTCCTTACTCTTTCTTGAATATTAGGTTTCCAGCTTAGTTTCTTACCCAGGATGAGACCCAACTACATACATCCTCAGTATGTACCTACATATGTATGTCTACGGTTCTTATTTCCAGACACAGATCTGACGAAGTAACTACAACCGAATTCATTTGACTAGTAAACAGGCAAATCAGATGAGCTAGGACCTGCTTCTGCCAAAGATTGTTACTGAATTTTCTTGATTCGCTGCTAGTGCCGAAGATTTAAAATATTAGGCTTGAAAGTTGTGTTGTTTCTTGCAATTTTTCTACTTTAGGACCTCTATCCTCGATAGGGCTTTGTATCTAGATGAATCTCTCGATTATAGTGGCTTCTAGCATTTGCTAAAGTTTGCTATTGGATGATAGCTAGGCAGGTTATCCGATTCTAAGATACCAAAAAGTCCAACGAACCAGAGCTTTCAGAGCGCAATTCTTTAGGCATTTTGGGAAGATACTGCCTAGGATTGCTTGCCTTTTCATTTATTTTAAAATATTCATTAAGATCTCTAGTTTGGCTATAGAGACAGATCTGGATAGTTCGAAGAAAGTAAAGACGCCCTCTCTACTTTTATTAAAACTTCTTTAATGGCTTTTCAGCTATACGGCTTCCAGTTTAATCACGATTGAATTCCATCGAAGAACTACCAGTTAGGAGACTATACTCGTAGTTTTGTCCAGTATGTTTTATTAAAGAATTTTTTTTATTTCTCATTTTACCTATATTGTGCCCCACAACGAAGTCATTAGATCCCCAGGCACCGCCAATTCCATTAGCGAAATTGCACTCCCTCTAGCCAGTAGCACCAGGCCCAGGTTAAAAATTTACACAATTTCCAAAATGTTGATTTAATTTCTTCATCACAATATGTGTGCATATGCATATGGCTGTACCGTGTGTGCTTGTGGGCATGAAGCCCGCATTATAACATCACAATGTCTATGATTATAGCTTTACGCAGAACATATTAACAAAATGACTCATCAAAACATTCTTTTTCATGAAGATACCACCATCTTTCGAAATTTTTAACTCGGAATCCATAGGTATACCTTACGACTCAGACGAAACAAATCTTTAAATTAAGCGATTTGTTATCGAACCTAATGCCGTCCATGATTCAAAATCAAAGCAAACTAGATTTTTGGATTCCTGTGGTGTTACTGATGATGCCCAAGTGTTCGCTTCTTCACCACCTCGCCCCCCCTCGGTGCCACGTAAAAGAACAAAACCCATCCATTGTTCAGGGAAAGCTAGTTTTTTGGGATAAAAAATAAAACGATACACACTCTCAATCATCACTCAGTCGATCGCGCGCCAAGCCTAGCCGAATAGCCTTCAAAAAAAGATACACCGCTCGCACACAAAAAAGATTCCCAAGCCCGTGTTGAATGGTCCCTTTGCAGAGCCCCCGCGCTCATCGATAACACAACAGAAATCGATCAGAAAATGAGGTGTTTACATCTTGGTGGCGAAATTCAAAGCAAATTGACGATACAAATCGACAATTAAATTGTAATTTCACAGGGCCCGCCGTGCCGGTGTGTAAAGATACTCGTACTCGATGCATACGAAATGCGCCGCCGTTCGCTATATTTCCATATCAATTGTGATGCATCGTTGCCGCATTCCCTTATACGGATGCAACGGCAGCAGCCGTTCGATGACGGAGGAGATTTGATTTCTTGTTCGGTCGGGTTTTTTTCTTCGTTGTCCTCCTCCTTATTTTCAGGAGCCAAGGATGGTGGACTTCTGATGCTGCTCCTGGTCCACGAGCGGAGATACATCGTCATCATCATCATCATCCTCATCATCGTCGTGGGCACATTGACTCTACGTCGTCGTCGTTGAGTACATTAAAGCGAATAAAAATGTGAAGACATTGAAGCCAGTCTCGATCTTGCATGTGCGGATTATGAATTCAAGTTATGAGAATAATGGAAAATCATAGTCGAGACGTTGGAACGTTTATTTCATATATTACCCCCATGGATGTGATGTGTGGCTCAGTCTCTCTCGGATGGGTAGCACTTGAAACTAATTCCGCAAATGTGTATGGCTATAGATACGTCCCATGTGTGTGATGGAGTGTCTGCAGCTAGAAAAAACTATCCACGACTTGACTTGAACGTTTGAACGTTTTGTTGTGTTCTTACGTGAAAATTGTTTAGGAACTTCTTGCGAGTACGGATATCTGGAAAAAAGAACTCAGCGCATCGCACACAAAACGAAAGATAACTGCAGCGCGCACGGATACGCTTGAATCTGAAAGCTGAGGAGAGCGCTGACCTACGGCAAGAGGAGAGAAGTCGGTCGGTGGCGAGCGCACAGGTGGATCGACTCGGCTGCAGCTTCATTTTCTCTTGAACTTGCGCGCGATTATCTTGTATTATGCGGATGACTGGGGAGGGCTAGCGATGGCTGGGGATGCTGGATGCGGATGGATGGATGGATGGATAAAAGCCTCTCTCACAGATGGAGTATGTTTGCAGGTAATGAACTGCCAAGATACAGTTGGCCGCGATGCCAAGGAATATGAAGATGACGACGTTGGTCGATGATGGTCTTCTTGAAGCTCTCTCGCGCACTCACAGCTGTAAATAACTCGATGGCATAGTAATTTATTTTCAAGAACACATTCAGCCGCCACCGCACCGATGCGATCTTCTTTTTTTTCTGCTGGAAGTATCTTCACTCGATGGTACGGTTGGTGTTGTTGTTTTAGTGTTGATTTGCCCCTGTAATGCACTTTAATTTGGTGTTTTGCGCCCGAGAAACGGACGGACAGAAGGACGCGAAACATCGATCGATATATGAGGTATCTGGGTATAGGCTTTGTGGATGAAAAAAAAAAAAGAATCAATGGATACCCTTGGCGGTGCATGCTGTAGCCAGCCCCAGCAAGTCGTGATAATTTCAACTAATTACAGCAAATCAAGAGAAATTTTTACAAATACCAATAATGTTTATCTAGGAAATAAGTGGAGGTCCTTTATTATGGCTTGCAGGATGGGATGGGTTATTCACCTGTTACGGATGGGCCATGCGTGTTAATGGCACTATGTGTGATGGATACATTGTACGGGAGAAGAATTTGAAAAACTCATAAAAAGTAGTTTTTTATTGATGATATTGGAGTCATGGAGGCCAAATACGATAGCACGCAACTATGCAAGGTATCTTTCGTCCATCAAACGGAAGTGCGGTTTTTCCTTTCCTCTGCAATCTTTTGCTGGCATTTGATAACTATCATATTTCGGAGCCCTGTTATTAATTCACCCGCACTGATGTCCATGGTTTATGGTCCCTGGCATCAGCTCTTGTTCTTTCCTACGTTGTAGCAGTCCAGCCCTATAAAGTGGTAGATATCTTGAATGGATGCAAGACCTTGGAAAATTTCATTTTAACTCTTAATATATCAAACAGAATTTAGTTAAGGCATCAATCATGTGCTCCTTATCTAGAGGTTGGTCTTCAACCAATAATTGGAATTAGTTTCCCCTAACAGATGCTATTCTGTACAAAACTGTAGTATACTAGGGCCTTATACATACGCACTGCGACCTCAAAGATCTATTCTGTTATCTCGGTGTTTAGCCGAGAACTAGGTTAAGGCTCTTGATAAACTTCAACAAAGGTCTAGGCTAAATGTTCCAAAAGTCTGAGAGGCCTGAGGTGGAGAAGTCTTTTCCTTGCGGCCATTGGGGCATCCACAAAGTATACGTTTTGCTGTCTCTTTTCGATCTCCATATAGCCAGCATACGCCTGTATCTGCTACTCCTACTTTCTGCAGATGGTGCAGGTGCTAGCGAAATGTTAACTCTCTAAACAGTTTATGTTCACCTGGAAAGATTGACAATTTGTTTAGTGTCCCCACGCAAATATCCTGGAACGCAGTGCAAACCACAAATCCGGCCAACGTTGTAGATTACATATAAATCGCCTAAGAAACACTATCAGGATTTGGCAGGCTATAGAGCTTCAGTGCTAGGTAACGTCTTCTCTAAAGCTGTATTTGAGTTTCCCCGCTCCATGCTTCCAACCGATTTTTTAGTAAAGCCTCCATCCATAATTGGATACCAATTATGGCGTCGCTAGAAACGCAGTAGTTAACCAAAACGATATTCCTAACAGCATACTCAAAATGGCTCGAGCATTATCAAAAAACATCTGTGACAATCATAGACCTGACAGCAGTGTATGATACAGTATGGAGGCAAGTTCTAATTTATGACTTTTTGAAGACTTAGCCCTGTCGACAATATATTTTCTCACTGATGCTAAGAGTGACATGAAGATTCTGTGCAACGGATTATCGCAAGGGTCAGTAATCGCGCCAGCTCTATTTATATTTGCCGCAACAACTCTTCAAGTGCCTGGGCCTAGCTTCTCGCAACCAATTGTGTTGTGTGTGTTATATTTCTTCACACAAATGGAAGGGATCTACAGTTTTGTGCGGTATCCGAAGGGCGATTTGAGAAACTTTTTCGTGACAGCAATACTCTCGCGTGTTTGCCAGACGTTCGCGAGAGGTGGGACCGTGAAAAAACTTCTTGGTGTTTTCTGGGATTCGAACCTGGAACCTCACGCGCAGTGATTCGACACACTTACCACTTACGCCACGGCGCCCACTTATTCAACCTTTACATCTACGATAAACATATCAACGACTGTGTCCAGAAACTTTTCATTTTCCAACATGATTATAGGCACCCAACACCAAAATCTATCAGTAATCGAGCTTACCTAGAACACCGATCTCGAAGTTGTGAATGCATTTTTTAGAGAGAGAATGGTGATGTCAAAGATCAAGGTTTGGTGCTTTAATCCCAACTCTGAATTGGCATCCTATAAATTGGATGCAGGGTGCCCTGCTGTATCATGATATCGGCTGACTAACGAAATAGATGAGTAGTCCTACTACTGACCAGATTCTGATTGGAAATCATTCCATTGCCTGGATACGTTCCAACAGTGGCTCTGTGCTAACACCCCGCATAAGTGGGGACGTTTCAAGCTCACCAAGCTGCGACTACGGGGCCAATCGATAAGCAATAAGGCACAGCGTTACAGAATGAAGATGAAGACTAACTTCTTCTTCTAAAGACCTACCTAAATGGAAAGTCTTGTTGTTTGAGGCCCAGGTTTACCCCGAACTGTAGAGCCACCCAAGTAAATAAGTAGCGTAAGGAACTGCCTCAGAAAGCTTAATCTTTTCGTATAGTGTTTGAGGAGTACCCTATTCAAAATGCTTTCAACCTAGTGACATCTAGATCAACCACCTACGTGTCGATTTTATCAAGCTTGCTTAGAACAGCCACAACAAATAAGTTCCATGGTATGGATGAGAAGGTACTATCAAGTTGGCATCCCCTGATAACTCTGCCAAAGTCTGTAACTAATGGGTTAGCCCTTCATCTAAAAAATAAAAAAATAAATAAATATTTGGCGCAACAGCTCTTTAAGTGCCAGGGCATAGCTTCTCACCACCACTCATGTTGTATGCGTTGTATTTTTCACACGATTGGAAGGGACCTACAGTTTAGTGCCGTATCCGAACGGCGATTTGAGAAGCTTTTTCGTGACAACAATACTCTCGGATGTTTGTCAGACGCTCGCGAGAGGTGGGACCGTGAAAAAACTTGTTGGTGTTTTCTGGGATTCGAACTTGGTAACTCATGCGTAGTGATCCGGCACACTAACCACTTACGCCACAGCGCCCACAGTGAAAGGTATTGATTTAACACCCTAAAAGCATGTTTTACTGAAGACACCCCATTACTATACTTTCTTTCTTTTTTTTTCTTTTTTTATAATTTGCGCGCACTCAAGGGGTTATAAATACCCTTAACATGTTTGTACACAGTGCGGGCATTGGATAGATAGAGAGAAAGATTTAGTGTAGTGGTTTGAAGCTCAGCTGTGTATGCTTCAGAGAAACTCCGGGGTTGGCATCCAGATAATTGGAGAGAATTTTTTATTTTTTGTGTTTTGCGCCAGATTCTTATTTACTTACTTAGGTGGCGCTACAGTTCGGGGTGAACCTGGGCCTCAACCAACAAGCCTCTCCATTTAGCTCGGTATTTAGCTAATTGCCTCCAGTTGCGCACTCCAAGTTTGTCGAGGTCCCCTTGAACTTGTGCGCGCCACCTACGGCGATGATTCCCTCTACTGCGTCGTCCCTCGGGGTTAGATTCGAAGACTCTGCGGGCCGCGGCGTTGGTGTCTATTCGCTCTACATGTCCTAGCCATCTCAGACGTCTAATACTCAGTTTTTTGACTAGGTCGATGTCGCTGTACAGCTCGTGTAGTTCGTGATTGAATCTTCTTCTCCAAAACCCGTCAACGCAAACGGGACCGAAAATCTTACGAAGAAGTTTTCTCTCGAAGCGACCAAGAATATCTTCATCCTCTTTTAATAAAGTCCATGTTTCAGCGCCGTAAAGCAGGACTGAAATGATCAAGGTCTTATATAGAGTCTCCTTAGCCGAGATAGGGCTTTACTGTTGAATTGCCTTATAAGCCCAAAAAAACAGCGATTGGCAAGAGTTATTCTTCGATTGATTTCTGCACTGATCTTGTTTGTAGAATTTATAGCAGAGCCAAGGTAGACAAATTCCCTTACTACCTCGAAGTTATAGCTGCCCAGGGTGACGTTTTGTCCAATTCGTCGGTGTTGGCTTTCCCTTCTTGTTGACAGCATATACTTGATTTTGCCCTCGTTTATCGCTAAACCCATTTTGGCCGCTTCCGCCTCAATGCTTGCAAATGCACCAGTGACAGCCCGCTGAGTTCTTCCGATAATGTCTATATCGTCGGCGTATGCAAGCAGTTGTACAGACTTGTAATAGATTGTGCCTCCGGTGTTGGCTTGTGAGTTCCGCACAATCCGTTCAAGTACAATGTTAAAGAAGTCACATGACAGCGCGTCACCTTCTCTAAAACCTTTTTGACATCAAAGGTCTCGGTGAGGTCATTACCGACCTTGATGGAGCAGCGAGCGTTCTCCATCGTCAGCCTGCACAGACGGACAAGTTTGGCAGGGATGTCAAAACTAGACATGGCTCTATAAAGCTCTTCTCTATAGATGCTGTCATAGGCGGCCTTGAAATCGATAAAGAGGTGGTGAGTATCGATTTGGAATTTTTGGGTTTTCTCCAGGATCTGCCAAAGTGTGAAGATTTAATCGATGGTGGACTTTCCTGGCCTAAAACCGCACTGATAGGGTCCAATCAGGTTGTTGATAAAAGGTTTCAGGCGTTCACACAATGTCGCAGAAAAGATCTTGTATGCGATGTTGAGGAGACTGATGCCTCTATAATTGGCGCAGTTGAGGGGGTCTCCTTTCTCCAGCAGCCTTGTTGGATTTAAGCTTGGATATTGCTATCCTCACTTCGTTTTGGTCAGGTGGATGGAAATTTTGACTATCATCGTATATGTTGAATGGTTCATTCTGCCTGACAGCGGGATGTTGGCCTTCGTCGCCGTTAAACAGTCTACAGAAGTAGTTTTTCCATATTCTCAGCACCGACTGTGATTCTACTACGAGGTTTCCATTTTCATCTCTACAGGTTTCTGTATGGGTATTGCTCCTCTGACACGTTCTTTTTACCTTTTGGTAAAACTTCCGTACATTGTTCCTGGAGTATAAACTCTCGATATTCTCAAACGCGCGCTTCTCATGCTCTTTCTTCTTCTTTTGGCTAGATTCACAGTATTCTTTTCACGACTACCGACATCATAGGCATATCAATCATCCAACAGAGTGAATGATTCAGCCATATGACCAAGCTACTGCCTTGGCAGTAGTGCCTTTGCAGGAGTGTTCACACAAACTTTCGTAATTGATTAGACTGACTCTTTGTTTCATGAGAAATAAATTAATGCTTGCTGACATCGGGATTTGAACCATGAACCATTAGCGTGTCAATTGATGACATCACTACACCATGGCCACCTACGTTGCTCGTGTGCCTTGAGAGCGTATCGACTGCTTTTGGCGACTTATCTCAAAGGTGTTCTAAATTGTGGCTGTAGGTTAGTCAAGCATTGTGGACGACTGAGAAGCGACACAGTACTCTCCGATTCTTAGAGTCATCCTTTCGCATGCTTTTCTACTGTTGGTTATTAAAACTTCGGTCCTATGATCCGTAAGTTGCAACCCGGCTGCAAGGAGCTTGAATTTGATCATTCATGCCATCTTCTTACAGAAGATTTCTACTTCGTTCAGCAATTTGGCAACTGGCACAACGGTTATGTCATTCACAAAGCCGATGATTGACGCTTCTCACTTTAATAGCAGAGGCCCTAAGTCCGACCCTTATGAGACACCGCCAGTTATTTGCTATTACTTGATTTCATCGTAGGAATCATAGATGGCAGGGAGCCCCGTCGGTAAATTAGCTCAAAATACTACGACGAATACAATTTTGAGCCCATTTTGTACATCTAGCGTTGCTTCTATGACTGAAACCTAGTGTATATCACTTGTTCGAGGAATTTCCCCACCGTGTCGAGCATGCAGAGAGGAGATGACGAGGGTTTGCTCAGTGTTCTGTTTCCTTTTGGCAGTCGTTGACACTTTCAGGGCTCTTCAAGCATGCGCTCTTGAAGGCACGTGTTAAATCCTTACTTACTTAGATGGCGCTACAGTCCGGGGTGGACCTGGGCCTCAACCAACAAACCTCTCCAGCCAGCGCGGTTACGAGCCAGCTGCCTCCAGTTGCGCACACCAAGTTGGTTGAGGTCCACCTCCACTTGTTTGCGTCACCTACAGCGACGTCGTCCTCTACTGTGTCGTCCATCCGGGGTGGATTCGAAGACTTTCTTAGCGGGAACGTTGGGCTCCATCCGCTCTAAATGACCCAGCCATCTTAGTTGCTGTATGTGAATTCTTCTGGCTAAGTCGATGTCCTTGTGCAGGCCGTATAGTTCGGCATTGTACCTTCTCCTCCACTCACCGTCTATGCAGACGGGACTAAGGATCGCTCGAAGAACTTTTCACTCAAAATAACCAAGGGCATCCTCATCCGGTTTTGTCAAAGCTCATGCCTCTGCGCCATACAACAGGACTGGGATGATTAGTGTCTTGTAAAGAGTTACCTTAGTAGTTCGAGATAGGGCTTTGCTACTCAATTGCCTTCTTAGCCCATAGAAAACGATTGGCAAGAGTAATTCTTCATGTGATCTCCCTACTGATGTCATTTGCGGAGTTCACCATAGAGCCTAGGTAGACAAAATCCTTTACCACCTCAAAATTATATCTGTCTATTGTGGCGTTCTGTCTAAGACGCCGATGTTGGGTGTCCTTTTTTGTAGACAGCATATATTTTGTTTTGCTTTCATTGAACGCTAGACCCATCTTTGCTGCCTCGATCTCAATACTCGTAAATGCCCCATTGACGGTCCGCTGAGTTCTTCCGATTATGTCAATGTCATCGGCATAAGCAAGTAGTCGTACAGACTTGTAAAAGATTGTACCTCCGGTGTTGGCTTGTGAGTTTCGTACAATTCCCTCAAGTACTATGTTAAAGAGATGTTAAAGAGAAGGCACGTGTTAAATATTTTTACAAATAAAGCGAGTCGGACCGCGATTTTTAACAATCGCTTAAACTGCCAAGTGCCGGGGCAGTCTGTCAGTCTTGTATTTCATTGCACCCTTCGAGAGTTCTCAGTGTGTAATTACTGATGTTGGTTCGCCTTTGTAGTATTTCGTTAAAGGTAATCCTATTTTTTTTTTTGTCGAGGAAAAAGGATCTCCACTATCTAGGAGATTCGATAGGGAGACCATTTAGTCGCATCGTAACAATGCTCTACGCCTTAGCCCACACATCTCCATTAAGTTGGTCGCAGAGTTCCCTATAAAATATTATCGTTTGCTGAACTGAATGCCGAGCTCGTGCTTCTCGGAATATTTTTCGTAGCTGTAAGGTTTCTTCGGTATTCCGGGACTGTAAATGAGTTCTTTGCGCCCATTGACACGCCGATCTTATACGACTATGCAAGTAATGTATTACGTATATGTGCAGCATTCAGTTCTTTGAAATCCTCGTCATATTCGGTTAGATATTCACCTTCTCCTTCAACTTTCTTCGTTGCCACGGAAATCTTGTTTTTACCATCCGGAAGCTGCTGCAAGCTTAATATGCAATCCCCCATACGGTACGGTTATGACTTTTTTAAGCCCTGTCTTTAAAATCTTTCTCTTCCATGGCATTGTGCCATTTTCTTCCACTAAAATTGAAGTACAGGCCTCTATGTATCCTTGACCAGTGCATGTTGTAGATATAATACATGTCGAGTAGTTCCCGATATTTAAGATACACTTCTATTTAGGCTCCGATAAAGTATTTCTTGTATGTATTCGTAAACCATAATACATACAGCATTGCTTATTTACTAAAACAAAAAAAAACAAACTTATGCGCCTCAAATTGGCGATGGTATACGGATCATCTACTTATCTAGATTCAATTAAATCAGCACAAGTAATTATCGCAACCAGCTCTTAATGAAGACGTTTTTTCCCCAAAAAGCACTTCAAATACTTCAAATAAATTGAAAGCTGAACAACATTTGATGTTAATATTCTTTCTAAGGCTAAGCCACTCCTTGTACAACAAGTTTTCTTCTTGTTTTTTCGTCTCTGATGCGATCTTTATCTGCGTCTAATCCCAAGCAATTATTTAAATTCAACAGAAAACAGAGCAACGCTTTCGGTTGATTGTCCTTCAGCAAAAGTGCAAACAGAATATTCAATTTTAGAGCCTTAGATGTTAGATAAAAGTTGCCGCCAGTATTGCAAGGCCTTAAGCGTAGTATTGATCAATTTATTTACATAATGTGGAACTCACTCTAAAACTCGTGCTGGATGAAGATGTATCTTAATTTGTGAGATGCTCAAGTGGGTTCTAAACTTAGACCAATTGGTGTGGGGTCTAATTTAAAAAAATATATATATTTTAGAAAACAGTCGAAAATTCCATATCGACTTTGATGATCGTATGAATGTCAAAAGTTTTAAGAATACAGACATCCATTTTAGACGTAAGTTTACATATTAATCTGTTTAGATCAGGAGGGCCTTCCGCTTGCCTGCGGTAAACTGCGTAAGAACTACGTAAGCGAGAGGCAAATAGATGGAACTTTTTTGATTGTATTGCCATGCAGAACCCATCCAATCAAGATGGTTTGCAGGATGCGCCAACCTTCGCCTTGATGCTCTTCGTGTTCATAACACAAATTCAAATTGTATTTACTCGTATCTATGGCGACATTCTTAAGAGACCGGATATCTTTGTATCGACTCTATTCCTCCATGTGGGTTGAGAAGCCTAAAATAGAGAAATGAAAGGATTTCGGGTGGAGTTAATACTATAGGTAGTTGTTGCTAAACAGACTGCCTAAACCAAACTTCATTTTATAATAGCTTTTGACGGCTTTAATGATAGTTCTTTCTGATCTTACTAAGACTTGGACATCCATGTACGAGTAGAACGTTGACCGTGCCTCGCTCCGTGTCTACATAGCGGCAGTATCAGCATAGGACAGACGAACTTACACATATTATCCATAGCTTCGTTGAAAGGCATCGTGATGGGAGTACCTCAAGAGCTAACTTTTGGAAATCCAATGTGATGTTGGATTTAAGAAGTTAAGCATTAAGTGATCGACCATTAATTGGTTCAGTTCTGAGCTCTTCCTTGTAATTCTCGCTTCATATTTCCGATTAATTTTTTGCTTGGAAGTGTCGCCATTTATCGGCTATAAATGTTACTCCCATTTGGAATGCACTACCGTGATTTGGGCGTGTTATTGACTGGACATTGACAGCTTCTTTCGAGTAGATTTCGAAACTAGATCCTCTTCTATTTCCTTATCGTCCGTGGGTATCGATACGTTTTTCTGGCTTACAACCCTTCCTTTCCCTATCCTCTCCTGAAGATATTCTTATTTGGTCCTTTAAACCCAATTCGGGGTTTAACCAGCCCATGTTTGACGTCCAAGTTTTGTTGGCTGCATTCGGAGCCGTTTAATAGCAACGGATGGGTCTATGCAAGCAAGCCGCTGATACCTTGCAAAGTCGTTTTGATACGTCGGTTTCTCTGAAGTCGGTCACAGGACTAACCACGCATACATATGTATTCCAAAATTAAGGGATGCTCAGCTGGTCTACAGTTTGTCTTACAGTTAGCATTACCATGTTTTTGTCGATCCATTCAATATTCTCAATATTCAGATCAAAATTCTATTTGACATTATTTGGCTAGGTGCCTAGATCAACCAGAAGATTACTGTAGTCAATTGCGATTTCTTTGGTATAAGAAAAAACGTTTTTTTTTTGTTTTTACTTTGCAATGGAAAGCGGGAATCTCTTAAAGATGATTCTGGGTCCGTACCTATTACAAATACAAATATTTGGCGCAACAGCTCTTTCAAGTGCCAGGGCCTAGCTTCTCGCAACCACTCATATTGTGTGCGTTATATTTTTCACACGAATGGAAGGGACCTACAGTTTTAATGCCGAATCCGAACGGCGATTTGAGAAACCTTTTCGTGACAATAATACTCTCGGATGTTTGTCAGACGCTCGCGAGAGGTGGGACCGTGAAAAAAGTTTTTGGTGTTTTCTGGGATTCGAACTTGGAACCTCATGCGTAGTGATCCGACACACTAACCATTAACGCCACGGCGCCCACCGTACCTATTAATAGTGTCAAATTCTTAACCACTAAACCCTTCTACCCCCTCTACCCGTTTCTCCTCGCAGAACCACCGTTGAACACTCCATCGCGAGGGGCGCTGCCGCCTGTCCGAATTTATAAAGATATGCTCGATAATATCTGTACATTGTTGACAGTTGGGTAAGGTAGAAGTCAAATTTTCCATGATGCTGGTTTACCCATTTTAATATATCGGATATCAATCGTTATCACTTTGTCCATTTCAGTGCCGCATACAGGAAAATGGATCGCACTACTGCCTAGGTTCTCCGATGTTCATCATTTTCATTGATAATTCTTCATTTACCCGAACGGTTTTATCATATGATCTTTCTATAATCTATGCTGCCTGGATTTAAGCCTCTTGTCAATCATCACTCCCAGGTATCTGATGATTGCTTGTGACGTAATATCGTGGCCGCCTACCCTTTCTATTTCCTTCCTGCTGTTGACTAGCACACGTTCCGGCATTTGTTTAGCTTCTAGCCCACCCGTTGATTAGCTATCAACCGGCAGAATATTTGAATACATATACATTCGTTGTAAATGCCTTCTACTTCTATAATATATTCCGCCACCACCATCACCGCGATGTGATCAGCAAAGCCTTGGCTTCGTTAGGAATCCCGAGTTCTAGGACGCTGTCGTACTAGTACCTATTTATTCCATAATATGGGCCCTAGCACTGATTCTTGCGGAACTCCACCGGATATGAGGTATTTTTGCACTCCAATAGCATCAGGATTACCCTAAGGCAATTGATGGTATATAACAGCCAATGTTTTTCGCTGAGGAGCGCCGAACTTTTTCAAATTCGAATGGAAAATATATTAGAATCTTTGGGTAACTTGGTTAGTTCGATTTAGTTCGTTTGTTAGTTCGTTCTTTTTGACTATAACTCGCTTTTAAAAGAGGTTTCTGCTGACGAATTAGGGTATTGAAATTGATAGATATGTTAACAGAACAACTTTCGAATAGTCAAAACACCTGAAATGTTTGCCAATCTCGGAAATCTAGAATTTTTTTGGTTAAACGATCACAAGTCTTATATCTGTACATGGATTGGGCAACCAAACTTTGCACAATTTTGTTTTTAAGTTCCTCTATCAGTGGTTGGCGTATCTTAGTGCACTTAAATAAATTGTCTGAAAGTGATAAAGTGGTACGAATTTTTTTTAGAGCCTAGTCCTTAATAAGCTGTAATACTTTACTTTACTCGCATAGATATACATATGTATATGTAGTTTCTGATACCGTTCCAACTAGGTTTTTGATTTTATATACAAGGTACGCTCCAAAGTAAACAGGATTTTTTTAAATTTAGGTATTTCTAGTAAGGAGGTGAACCCCACAGGCGGCTCAGTAGAAATGCGGTGAAGTGAGAGGGTTATGATCCCTTGTTTTCGGATCATAACCTCGCTGATAAAAGGAAGAAGAAGAAGGTATTTCTAGTAGGGCCATCTATTGGTAATTATTTACTTCCTGTTATAGATTATAAAAAAAGTTAATACTTTATTAGAGTTATTAATAAAAATAAGGCAATTACCTAATATTCTAATGACAGTCTTATTGACGAGTAGGGAATTGAGTTTTATGTTTGAATATGATGTTATCTCAAATTTGACAAATTTTGAGTTACAACAGTATTCTATTATCAATGCGATTTGGGCTACTGAAAAGTATGTGCACGGTTTGTTCCGCACAAGTTCACTGACGACCAATAATTGCTCAGAATTCAACATTCTAAGGACATCATCAAGGAGCCCGAAAAGAACAAAGACTTCCTTTACAACATTGTGATTGAAACCAAGCGTCAAAGTGCCGAGTGGAAGCCGCCAGACGAGCCAAAGCCGAAAAAATCTCATTTGGAGAAGTCAAAAGTAAAGACATTGTTGATTTGCTTTTATGATTCCAGGGGTATTGTCCAAAAAGAGTTCGTGTTCGTTCCACTGGGCACTGGTTTTTTCTTTCTGGGTTTTGAAAGCCAATATCGATTCTTCCTTTTATCTCGAAGGTTTTCAAAAGCGTTTGCATTGCCAGATCTCAAGTTCCATAAAAAACAATAATCTCTTATGTGGTAACCAATCGGGCTTTAGACAAAACCACAGTTGTATATCTGCTGTCCTAAAAGTAACTGAAGAACTCAGACGCGCTATGGATGCAGATTTAGTATCATTTTTAGGATTACTGGATTTTTCCAAAGCCTTTGATACGGTTAACCATAGTGTCCTCATCTCAAAAATGAAAAATCAGTTCTGGTTTTCTGACTCAGCTGCTAATTTAATGCTTTCCTACCTATCTGGAAGAAGCCAAGCTGTAGCGATAGGTAAACACGTCTCTGGTGTCTTAAAACGTTGTTCTGGTGTACCCTAGGGATCAATACTTGGGCCACTGTTGTTTTGAATGTGTTTTAATGACCTTCCGGTGTAAGTTCAGAACTCATCGATTGATTTATATGCGGATGATGCTCAGATACGCCTCAGCTGCAAATTGGGCAAGATCGAGAACGTTGTTTATTTATTGAACAAAGACCTTGATGGTATCTTACATTGGTCCGAGGCAAATAACTTGAGGTTGAATCCGACAAAATCAAAATGCTTAGTCGTTTACATAAATGAGCTTGACCTTAGTTATTTTCCTCCTTTACACATTGGAAACCAAGAAATAGTTTATGTGGAAGAGGCCAAGAACCTAGGTATTTAGTTCAACAGTACACTTAGCTGAGACTATCATATACAGCTGGTTATAGGGAAAATTTATGGATGTTTGCGAAGTCTTTCCTTTACAAAGCTCTATACCCCTCAAAATATAAGACTCCGTTTGGCAAAAACCTTAATCATCCCTTTCATCACATACGGATGTCCAATTTTTTGCAGTCATAGTTCGGAATCTAGAAGAAATCTTACTGTTGCATTTAACAACATAGTTCGTTACGTCTATAATCTTAAGCGTTTTGATCATGTGTCCAGATACACGAAGGGCGTCTTGGGTTGCACTTTACACGCTTGCATAAAGTACTACACATTAAAGGCTTTGAATAATATTATAATGAGTATCTTTATGATAAAATAACGTTTCCTAATTCAAGTCGGTCTTTTACATTTATTCAACCAAGATTCACATGCATTTTATCAGAGCGCCAATTCTTTGTTTATGCTGTCAGGCAATGGAACTCTCTACCCTTAGACATAAGAAAACTCCGAGGAACTCAGTTCTTTCAACGCGTTCTCTTCAGGTATTTGGCAGAAAATTCTTAATCCATGAAATTAGATTTTATTTTCTTAATTCTAAATTTTTAAAAATGTAAATCTCTAATCAATAGATTGTGTAAAATGGCAGAATAAATAATTATACTCATATTATTATTTTGACTCGTAATCTTGAAAATAAGGCTCTTCTTCTTCTTCTTCTTCCTTTTATCAGCGAGGCCATGATCCGAAAACAAGGGATCATATAAAATTGTTACATCGATATTGCAAAGTCGACTAACTGCATGGATAGATACCAATAATCTGCTCAAGGAATATCAAGCGGTTTCCGACCAGGATATTCCATTATTGATCACGTGTTTGTCTTAAATAGTATTGTGGACTCCTTTCTCTTGAGGAATAGGAACCTATATGCATTCTTTGTGGACTTCAAGGCAGCTTTTGACTCAGTGGACCGAAATGCTTTATTCTACAAACTCTTTGGCATGGGTATGTCGCTAAAGTTCGGACGAGTGATTAAAAATCTGTACGAGAATACCAAGGCAGCTGTATGGAATGGTGAGGGCTTATCAGAATGGTTTAGTTCGGGATCAGGGGTACGGCAAGGCTGTGCTCTTAGTCCAAGTTTGTTTGCACTCTTCATTGAGGATATAGTGGATTTTTTACCTGGAGGGGTTGAGTATGGAGGTGTGTTGATTAAAGCTCTTCTTTTTGCAGACGACGCAGTGCTTTTGTCTTACTCACTCGAATCTCTACAGCTTACAATAAACCGACTCTCCGAATACTGCAAAATGTGGAATCTGGTGGTTTATTTGAGTAAGTCTCAAATAATAATTTTTAGAAGAGGTGGAGGCAGAAACTGTGCAAATGAAAAATTACACTTTAATGGGGAATCTATCCAAATGGTGAAGGAGTATAAGTACCTCGGAGTGTATTGTACGAGAAATCTCAATATGGAAATGCACCTTAAAGAGGAATTGTCGAAATCGAAAATAGCCATCAACATTGCTTGGGGAAAATGTTTCAACAACAAATATATAGCTCATAGCAGCAAATATAAAGTTTTTGAATCAGTTTACCGATCCATTCTCTTCTACGCTGCTCAAGTATGGGGAGGAAAACAATTTGAAACGGTGGAAAAACTCATTAGGTTCTATATAAAGAGACCATTTCATCTGCCACGGAACACGCCAAACAACATGCTCATGTTGGAGACAGGCCTATCACCACTCTTTGTAAAAACCCTAAAGCTACAAGTGGATTACGTGCTTAGAGTACTAAGCTTGCCAGACTATAGACTTCCGAAGAAAGCAGCTCTACAATCTATAAGAAATAAAACTGGGTGGTACAAAGAGTGGCTGGAACTAGCTAACGGATGTGGAATGGAGCTTAGTGTGGAAGATGCGAGGAGTTGGAAGCCTAAACTTTACCAATTAATCACGCGTGTGGATGAGCAGATCAAATCAACCAAATTGATCATATTGCGATCGACGCAAGGCATGCCTCCAGTATTCTGGATGTCCGGACCTTCCGAGCGGCCAACATAGACTCGGATCATTACCTTGTTGTAGCCAAGGTACGAATGCGGATATCCCAATCTGAGCAACAAAGAAGAATTACTGTGAGAAAATTTAACGTCGAAAAGCTACAATCGCAAGAGACCGCCAGACTCTTCGCTGAACGCGTATCCCGAAATCTCTCAATCGCCCCTTTGCCGCCAGCATCAAGTACCGAAGACCAGTGGCAACGCTGCCAACATGCCATCAGAAACGCCGCGACTGATGTGTTGGGTCTCGCTCGACCACCACCGCGAAACCCTTGGTTTGACGAAGAATGCCGGCGAGTGCATGCAGCAAAACAAGAGGCATACAAAGCGGCGCTGCAAAGGAAGACGAGAGCTGCTCGTGAGCTCTACGAGCAAAAGAGACAAGAAGAACATCGGCTTCTCCAAAAGAAGAAGAAAGAGCATAAGAAGCGCGCGTTTGAGAATATCGAGAGCCTATACTCCAGGAACAATGTACGGAAGTTTTACCAAAAGGTAAAAAGAACGTGTCAGAGAAGTAATACCCGTACAGAAACCTGTAGAGATGAAAATGGAAACCTCGTAGTAGAATCACAGTCGGTGCTGAGAATATGGAAAAACTACTTCTGCAGACTGTATAACGGCGACGAAGACCAACATCCCGCTGTCAGGCAGAATGAACCATTCAACATATACGATGATAGTCAAAATTTCCGTCCACCTGACCAAAACGAAGTGAGGATAGCAATATCCAAGGTAAAATCGAACAAGGCTGCTGGACCTGACGGCTTACCGGCCGAACTTTTCAAGGCAGCTGGGGATGAATTGGTAGAGTGCATACACCAACTCATTTCTAATATATGGTCAGACGAGTGTATGCCTGATGAATGGATTCTCAGCATCGTTTGCCCGATCCACAAGAAAGGAGACGCCCTCAACTGCGCCAATTATAGAGGCATCAGTCTTCTCAACATCGCATATAAGATCTTTTCTGCGATATTGTGTGAACGCCTGAAACCTTTTATCAACAACCTGATTGGACCCTATCAGTGCGGTTTCAGGCCAGGAAAGTCCACCATCGATCAAATCTTCACACTTCGGCAGATCCTGGAGAAAACCCAAGAATTCCAAATCGATACTCACCACCTATTTATCGATTTCAAGGCCGCCTATGACAGCATCTATAGAGAAGAGCTTTATAGAGCCATGTCTAGTTTTGACATCCCTGCCAAACTTGTCCGTCTGTGCAGGCTGACGATGGAGAACGCTCGCTGCTCCATCAAGGTCGGTAATGACCTCACCGAGACCTTTGATGTCAAAAAGGCTTTAGACAAGGTGACGCGCTGTCATGTGACTTCTTCAATATTGTACTTGAACGGATTGTGCGGAACTCACAAGCCAACACCGGGGGCACAATCTATTACAAGTCTGTACAACTGCTTGCATACGCCGACGATATAGACATTATCGGAAGATCTCAGCGGGCTGTCACTGGTGCTTTTGCAAGTATTGAGGCGGAAGCGGCCAAAATGGGTTTAGCGATAAACGAGGGCAAAACCAAGTATATGCTGTCAACTAGAAGGGAAAACCAACACCGACGAATTGGACAAAACGTCACCGTGGGCAGCTATAACTTCGAGGTAGTAAGGGACTTTGTCTACCTTGGCTCTGCTATAAACTCGAAAAACAAAATCAGTGCAGAAATCAATCGAAGAATAACTCTTGCCAATCGCTGCTTTTTGGGCTTATAAGGCAATTCAACAGTAAAGCCCTATCTCGAACAACTAAGGAGACTCTATATAAGACCTTGATCATCCCAGTCCTACTTTACGGCGCTGAAACATGGACTTTATTAAAAGAGGATGGAGATATCCTTGGTCGCTTCGAGAGAAAAATTCTTCGTAAGATTTTCGGTCCCGTTTGCGTTGACGGGTTTTGGAGGAGAAGATTCAATCACGAACTATACGAGCTGTACAGCGACATCGACCTAGTCAAAAAACTGCGTATTGGACGTCTGAGATGGCTAGGACATATAGAGCGAATGGACACCAACGCTCCGGCCCGCAGAGTCTTCGAATCTAATCCCGAGGGACGACGCAGTAGAGGGAATCATCGCCGTAGGTGGCGCGCACAAGTTCAAGGGGACCTCGACAAACTTGGAGTGCGCAACTGGAGGCAATTAGCTAAATACCGAGCTAAATGGAGAGGCTTGTTGGTTGAGGCCCAGGTTCACCCCGAACTGTAGCGCCACCTAAGTAAGTAAGTATTGTTGTCACGAAAAAGCTTCTCAAATCGCCGTTCGGATTCGGCATTAAACTGTAGGTCCCTTCCATTCGTGTGAAAAATACAACGCACACAACATGAGTGGTTGCGAGAAGCTAGGCCCTGGCACTTTAAAGAGCTGTTGCGCCAAATATTTGTTTTTTTTGATTAAAAATCTGTACAAGAATACCAAGGCAGCTGTATGGAATGCCGAGGGCTTATCAGAATGGTTTCGTTCGGGATCAGGGGTACGGCAAGATTGTGCTCTCAGTCCAAGTTTGTTTGCACTCTTCATTGGAGATATAGTGGATTTTTTACCTAGAGGGGTTGAGTATGGAGGTGAGTTGATTAAAGCGCTTCTTTTTGCAGACGACGTAGTGCTTTTGTCGTACCCACCCGAATCTCTACAGCTTACAATAAACCGCTCTCCGAATACTGCAAAATGTGGAATCTGGTGGTAAATTTGAGTAAGTCTCAAATAATAATTTTTAGAAGAGGTGGAGGCAGAAACTGCGCAAATGAAAAATTACACTTTAATGGGGAATCTATCCAAGTGGTGAAGGAGTATAAGTACCTCAGAGTGTATTTTACGAGAAATCTCAATATGGAAATGCACCTTAAAGAGGAATTGTCGAAATCGAAAATAGCCATCAACATTGCTTGGGGAAAATGTTTCAACAACAAATATTTATTTATTTATTTGTCAACAAAGAGCAATTACTTTTTTAGACTTAGTTACCAAAGTATGAATAAAAAAGAAAGAAAAACAATAAAGTGATATACAAGTCGAATCAAATAAGATATGTTATAAATACAAAAACATTTTGAAGCATATCCGTGGAGTTAGCAATCATGACTGAATATTACCTATCAATCTCTTTTTAAGAGATATCAAAGATGTATTAAAATCAATCAAAATAGCATTAGCGTTGTAAGTTATCAATAACCCATTAATAGAGGATGAGCGACCGTAGTTAGTGCGCAAATGTGTAATAGTAAAAAATCTATTATTACATATATTGGTCGATGGGACATTAATGTTAATACAGTTCAAAATTCCGGAGGAATCAATATCATTTGTAAGCACTCTGTGAACAAAAACGACTTTAGCAACCATCCTCCTATCCTCAAGCGAGTCAAGGTTAATTAACTTTAGCCTTGATTGATAGGACGGGAGGTTGTAAATGTCGGACCATGGAAGCCCACGTAAAGCGAATCTCAAGAATCTTTTCTGGACAGCTTCGATTCTGGTTATATGAAACTTGTAATACGGACACCAAATAACTGATGCAGATTCCAACAGAGACCGAACAAATGCTTGGTATAGTGATTTTATTGTATATATGGTATATAACTTAATTCGTGCGGTTTTTCATGTGGAACCCAATTTCCTTGCTTTTGAATATATCCAGCTGCTTTTAAACGTTTTGAAGTGGCTGCTTGAGTGACACCCAAAGATTCTGCGAGCTCTTCTTGTGTTTGGCAACAATCTTCATAGAGTAATGCTTTCAGTTCTTCATCTTAAAACTTTTTTGGCTGCACAGGACGTTCATCGTCTTCCAAGCCAAAATCACCACTTTTAAATCATGCAAACCACTTTTGGCACGTTCGCTCAGCTAGCGCATGTTCACCATAAACTTCCACCAAACTACGATGACTTTCGGAAGCAGTTTTTTTCATATTAAAGTAATGAAGAAGAACTCCCCGCAAAAACACTTTTTCAGGCACAAAGTTCGACATATTTGAGTGAAACAAATTATTGTTGTTTACGCTTCAAATGAATGACATATACTGAAATGACGTACAATGACAGTAGCTTTCCAACGCATGTTCCAATGGAATAATAACAATGGAATAATACAAGTTACGCCATCTCTTAGCAAACCGCACGAATTAAGTTATAGACCCAATATAACATAAGGGTCGCAGAATTCACCGGCGTAACGCTTTATTCTTCCCCAAGATCGATTAGCCATATTTATAATGTGGTCTATATGATTGTTAAATGAGAACTTAGTATCTAACAATACACCTAGATCTTTTATCAATGTAACACGAGACACGGCTTCACCACCAAGTGAGTAATTATATAAAATGGGCGAGACACGTCATGAGAAAGTAATTACTGAACATTTGCAAACATTAAGGGAGAGGTAATTTTTTGAACACCATAGATGAAATTTAATAAGATACTCGTTTAAGAGTTGAAATATATGATACTCATTGCCTGATAAATAAATTTTAAAATCATCAGCAAACATTAGAATGTTGCATTCCGGCAAAAATGAGACTACATCATTTACAAAGAGGATAAACAAAATAGGACCAATGTGACTACCTTTGGGAACCCCAGATGTCACACAAATTTTACTAGAAATGTGATTTCGAAAGTTCACAAATTGACATCTTTCTGATAAAAAGGATGATAACGAGCGTAAAAAGGAACATGGAAATCCTAGTTTGTCCAGTTTATAAAGCAGAATTTTGTGGTCAACACGGTCAAACGCTTTACTGTAATCAGTGTAGATTGCGTCAACTTGATTTCCTTTACTAATTTCCGATATCACGAAATTTGTGAACTCAAGCAGATTGATCACTGTGGATCTTTTCTTTACAAAACCATGCTGGTTGTTGGACAATAAAGATTTGCAATACAAATTCAAATTTTCAGAAAACAATTTGTCGAACAATTTAGGGATTGACGATTGTTTACATATACCCCTGTAGTTCTCAACTTTGTTTTTCCTACCACTTTTAAAAAGTGGTATAATAAAAGAGTTTTTCCATACAGATGGGAAAATACCTGATTTTAATGATAAGTTGAACATGTGGCATAATATTCCATGTAATGGGATAGCACACAGTTTTAAGAAACCAGAAGGCAGGTCATCAAGGCCAGGATTAAAGTTGAGTTCCATTTCGACCAGGCTTTTTAAAGTACTATCGGGAGAAATCTCAATGTTATGGAACGCGGAAAGAGGTGCATTCCCAAGGTAACTAAAAAATGAATTGTCAATATTTGAGTCCACTTTAGAATAAACTGACTGGAAAAATGATGCAAACGAGTTGCGGATAGAAATAGATGTATCCATTGGCTGTCCATTAAATGAAAATGAGGCAGGGTAACCGTCACTTTTATTTTTAGTATTTATGAATTGCCACAATTTTTTAGGACTCGATTTAAAAGAGTTTTGCATATAGCTCATAGCAGCAAATATAAAGTTTTTGAATCAGTTTCGCGATCAAGTATGCGGAAGAAAACAATTTGAAGCGGTGGAAAAACTCCTTAATTTCATCTGCCACCGAACACGCCAAATAACATGCTCATGTTGGAGAGAGGCCTATCACCTCTCTTTGTAAAAACCCTAAAGCTATAAGTGGATTACGTGCTAAGAGTACTAAACATGCCAGACTATAGACTTCCGAAGAAAGCAGCTCTACAATCTATAAGAAATAAAACTGGATGATACAAAGAGTGGCTGGAACTAGCTAACGGATGTGGAATGGAGCTTAGTGTGGAAGATGCGAGGAGTTGGAAGCCTAAACTTTACCAATTAATCACGCGTGTGGATGAGCAGATCAGAGAAAGATTTTTAGAGGAGACATCAGGGTCACTCCATAGAGGAGTCTACAGCCGGTTATGCCACAACTTGCAGCACAATAATTACTTCCGGGATGAGTGCAGCATAGAAGAAATAGCAACGGTCCTAAAACAGCGTGGAGAGCTCCTGAAACTGAATTATGTACCCCATAAGGATGAGCTACCGATAGTCTGCGACATGTGCCATTTATCTGAGAGGGAAGATACTTTTCATTTTGTTGGCAAGTGCCCAATTTTGCGAGAAACAAGGAAATCTGTGTTTGGAAACGATGTCTTATCGGAGAACCAAGTCTTGCAAATCCCTAATGAGAATAACGTCACAACACTAACCAGATACTGCAAAATTGCTTTACAATACAGAGAAAGAGTTTTGAATGGAAACTTCTGTAGAAAAAGAAGAAGAAGAAAAAGTAAAGAATTAATTCATTTCTGTGCTATTTGGCTATGATTAATAATTTATTAATAATTTGTTAACTTTTTGTCAACCAGGCAGACGGCAATGCCATGCTAACCGATTTTTGTTTATACACTGTTTTGTTTAATTTTTTTAGTATAAAAATAAAAATCTATCTATTCTAATCTAATCTACAAGTATGTATGTGCTTTTAAAGAAGCTCAATAAAAAAAACCAAGAATGGTTCAGGAATCGTGTTACTCAAAGCAATTTATGTAGTTATAGTCAGTTGATAGAATGCTTTAAAGGAATACAATGTAAGAATTCGGAGACTTTTTCAAGCTGCCTGTACAATTGAATATATAACATATAGTAAATGCAATCTTTAACCTGTATGCACCTGCTCACACCAATTCGATTTCACTCTCATACCGCATTCTTGGCCCGCCGACATCTTCAATCTCGTTGTTAGTGTCAAAGCTATTAAAATCCCTATCGCCTAAAATTGATCACCAATCAACTTGTCAAATCTGTTCATCATTTCTTATCCAGAAACGTGTATTCATTTTGACATATCACTGCATAGGTCATCCACCAAGCCCCGGAATGTGTGTGCTCCCTGCCAAATGTTAAGCACGCACAAATCACCAATCTGTAACACACTCTCAAAACCCATCAGCTCGTGAATCATTTTAATAAAAAATTAATTCAAATGTCCAATAAACATCCATTCTCATAATTTATACATTCGCCGTCCCGTACGCCACTCCAACAACGAACAACATCCACCTAATTAAGTTAATGTCGATCAGAGAACAAAAAATATCAAAAAATTCTGCCATTAGACTTCCTTTTTAAATATTCATGTGAAATTCTTAATTTATTTGCTTGTCTCTGAGTCTTGTATAAGCTCAGTCTTGTATAAGACTTTATTTAAATAAACATCGCCAGGTGAATTAGATACCATACCCAGATCTAGGTGTGAAAATAAACCAGCATTTTGGTAAAATTTACGTAAAATTTATACAAAATCGACACTAATCCCCGGCTGCGAGTCTCTAATTCTTTGGATATAAAAGATAATAATGAGCTTCTCTTAATTAACCTGTATCTGTATTTGTGTTTGGCAAACGTTTATCATAATTTACAAGGAATAGAAATAATTTCGCAATCGAAGTCATACACACATTGGTTGGTGCCGTGACTAGCACCTCGAAGGCGAGGGAGAGAGAGAGAAAAGCGACGCCAAAGTGATTGATATCCATAAATTAGAGTCAATAAATTGTTCGTTCCCTTCGCTTGATGGATGACTAGACCATATAACACCAGGCCAGACGGTCCATCCACATACCTTGTCCTAAACGTGTGTGGGGCGGCTATTCCGGGGTCATTCTGTACGAATTATGATTAAATGCGCCGTGTACCGGGTATTGTATTCGTATTAAACTATTTTTCCACATTTGTATCTCTGTATCTTCTCATCAAGTGAAATGGAACTCTCAGAGAGAGTCTCGATCTCGTACGAGTAGATGTAATTAAATGCGAACGACGTTTCTCAGCTGGAAGCCAGGAAATTCTCATTAAAGTGTCTTCTATCGTTCGTCCGTATCCTCCACTCGTACTCGTTCTCGACGGGAAGATCATCATACACGCATTGTACAAGTATCTATATGTATCTATCTCAATCGATGTTTAGCAATTAAAATGGATTTTCATTCGAAAGTGCAATAAATCAACTTTAGAGTGCATGGATAGGTATAGTACCAACTCGGCACAATTATGATCAAGTTCTCCTTTCAAGCTGGTGGGGTTGTTTCGAATTGAATTTCTCAGGAACTCTAGCTGGCAGATAGGTCAAAAGGCAAACTACGACGACGTGACAAAATGATCTGCTCTAAAGCCACAGAAAAATAAAAAGATACTCGTAGAAAAAAAAAAAAAAAAAAACACAATTTAATCCGTTTTTCGTATGTTTGTTGCAATTTCAGAAGTCATTTACGTTGATCCTACAAGCGCTGGATATGTACAACACCTCCTATCCAGGTAATTATTGTTGCCAATATGCCATACCCACTTTAAGAGTCATGTGTATCTGTATCTGCTACTGCTGCTGCTGTTGTGTTGCTTCCTTGGCACTTTTATTTCCCGAGAAATAGGTAAACGTGCATGCAACTAACCAAAAGAGTTACAAGCAAGTATTATCTGTATCCGTGGTGACTGTAGCTGACTGCTGTTGTGCCTATTTTGCATATTGCACCACATCACCAACGCTCGACTAGCTGGCATTTGAATCAGCACATGGGTAAAACATACGATTAATTAGCCAATGTCCTTATTTAAGATTCCAAATTTATTCCTCGTGGAGGAGACGACACAACAGAGTAGTAGCACCAACAGCAGCAACGAGTCTAGAGGGTATCTATGTATCTGTCTAATGTAAACAATTGTCTTTTCTTTTTTTCTTTCTATTTCGAATGTATAAATGTTTCTGGTTGCGGGATGTCGTCGTCTTCGTCGTTACTGTGCCGTTTCACTTTGGTGGTCCATTGCGCGCTGTGTTCTCTGTCGTAACCAGACGCGGAGAGGTTAATTGAAGAAACATCTTTTTCGGGCGTCATCCTACCATCGCCCGAATGGAAGACACTCGATCACATCGGGAAGAATGCCCGCATAACATACCGGGTGAGAGTTCAATGTGCAGTTACATACTACAATACGACATGCACAACATTCTGTCGGCCCAGGAATGACCAATTTGGTCATTATACATGCGGATCGGAGGGTCAGAAGGTGTGTCTAAACGGCTGGCAGGGAGTTAATTGCGAAAAGGCGATATGTAAACCGGGCTGTGATCCAACGCATGGGAAATGCGATCAACCTGGAGAGTGCGAGTGAGTATATTTACATATTTTTGCATTTTTTTTTGTTATAAACAATTAGAAAGTTATTCATGTTGGAAATTATGTTACCGGCATATCATGATAGAATAAGAGAATAATACATGAGACAAAGCACATACTTACTTGGTCAGAATTATCGCCTCTTTGGAGGTATCCATGCATTTGAAGCCCTACAACTCCAGAAGCGGGTTAAAGATGACCTTTTGCTTTAAAAAAATGTATTATCGTTATCAAAACGTTGTAGCCATTGCAATCGAGCAAATGAATAATCTGGAGGTAGTGCACATTTTTTTTTTCCAAAACTCTTGGAGATGTTAGATATAAGGTAACAAACGATTTTCCTCTTTGGTCTAGAACTCATCTAAATGGAATCTTTCTAAAAAACGAAATAACTCCATTAAGGTTATAGTACTCGTAGCTAGCTCAAAATTCCTTTCCATATCAGTACCCTGACCATCATTTCGAATTCAAAAAATCAGATTAAAGCTACAATTGCACTGTTTCGACACAGTGTCAAACTTTCGACTCTTCCAAATGTTATATTAAACTATTAGACACATTTTCCTAAAATGTAAAATTTGTATGTGGTGTCAAACGCTTTAAAACACTTGAGCATCAAACGATTTGCAGCATACAAATTTGACCTTATCTAAAAACTTGTGCCTGCTATTTTCACAAATACTAATTTCTAATTTCTAAGAACCGGCGTTGTATCGCAAATACGTACGGATCGCACATGAGCAATTTGAATGTTTACACATACACACCAATCTGCCCGTCGAACAACAAGACATACGATCCCGCAATTTTCTTGGTCGCCTAGTACCACGGTCAATTTTCTATATTTGTGCCTTTGGAATGTGATAGCTGCCATTGCCGACATTCCAGAGTTCTGATCATAATCTCACGATTCCGAAGAGCTAGCGAATTTTGTAATTCGGTCAAATCCCGTTTTCTTCTCCAGCGTACTATCATCTGACCGATTTGACACTTTGGTTTTTCACAAAATGTCAACGGTGTCGAATGGTGTCAAACCGTTTGACGCGATCACCTTGCACCCGATTACACTAGGCCCGTTCGCATACTTCTTGCACTAAAATTCGTAGATTGTCAAATTTCGAAGAGTGGGAGTAAAATTCCCTCAGAGAGAGGTCAAATTGTGAAAAAGTAAACGAACGCGTTGAACCACAAAAATTGCCCACTTCTTAAACTTCAAACCTTAAACCCAATTGTACGCGAAAGAAAGAAAGAGATGGAATAATGCAAATGACATATACAGCGATTTGACAGATTTGACAGTTTTCACAAACCAACCCAAAGAAATTTCTTGCACTAAAATTCGCACCATGGGGAAATTTCTTACTTTCTCGAGAGCGCACTCATCTGTGAAAAACTACGAAAATTCTCTCGAACAAGTTTTCCTAAAAGTTCGTAACTTTTCGTAAAAATTCAGTGTTTTGGGAGGGTACGCGAACAGACTTACTGTTTAACGAAAGGTAAAACTCTCGTTTGCTGTCAAACGCTGTCAATCTTTTGACACAGAAAATTTGACATCGCTTGACATTGAAAAGTGTTAAACGTTTGACATTTAGTTTAGTGGAATTCCGGGCTCCGCACCATGAATTGTTGTCTGGTTTACCGATCGTACTTATAGAACCGAGATTCATAACCGACTTTATTAAAGCAGTCAGATTCTTCATTTAAAAAAAAAATTCTAAAAAATGATTGAGCGAATCGAATGCGTGAATATTTTGGGTCGCCTTTAAGTAACATTTCATTAAAATATAAAAAAATCGATAACCAGCCTTTCTTATTAAATTGCCATAAACAAATCGAACGTTTGTTAGACCCTCCGTACATGCATCCAATATTGGAGCTCTTATTGAGCGACTAAGATGTCTAGGAGACTTGTAGCGTTCAGAAATAAGATCTCCAGCCCGCAGATTTTCTGAAGAAGATATTGGTTAAGAAAAAGGTTCACTACGAACTGCAGCGTTATCTTAAATTAGTTGTTTTAAACAAAAAAGAAAACAGAAAGAAAGTGTAAAGTTTAAGAGAACAGGAAATTAATTTGAAGAAGAAAGAGAGTGATACCGCCCCAGAAGAAGACACATACTTAGGAAACTGCTATTCCCATCCTATCTTAGGATCGATTAACCTAGTTTCCAGAGTGACATTATCTTTACCTTCTGTATGTGCGTTTCATAGAATTTCATGGTTAACTTGAAACAAACAAAACAATTTACACATACATTTTAGAAAAAGCGAAATCGGTTTAGATACCTTAAAGATGAAAATGGAAACATCGTAGTAGAATCACAGTCGGTGCTGAGAATATGGAAAAACTATTTCTGCAGACTGTAATATGGCAACGAAGACCAACATCCCGCTGTCAGGCAGAATGGACCATTCAACATAGACGATGATAGTCAAACCTTCCGTCCACCTGGAGAAAACGAAGTAAGGATAGCAATATCTAAGCTGAAATCCAACAAGGCTGCTGGACCTGACGGCTTACCGGCCGAACTTCTGAAGGCAGCTGGTGATGAATTGGTAGAGTGCATACACCAACTCATCTCTAAGATTTGGTCAGACGAGTGTATGCCTGATGAATGGAATCTCAGCATCGTTTGCACAATCCACAAGAAAGGAGACCCCCTCAACTGCGCCAATTATATCCGTAGAGGTATCAGTCTCCTCAACATCGCATATAAGATCTTTCTGTGATATTGTGTGAACGCCTGAAGCCTTTTATCAACAGCCTGATTGGACCCTATCAGTGCGGTTTCAGGCCAGGAAAGTCCACCATCGATCAAATTTTCACACGTCGACAGATCTATTTATCGATTTCAAGGCCGCCTATGACAGCATCTATAGAGAAGGGCTTTATGCAGCCATATCTAGTTTTGACATCCCTGCCAAACTTGTTTGTCTGTGCAGGATGACGATGGAGAATGCTCGCTGCTCCATCAAGGTCGGTAATGACCTCACCGAAACCGGAACTCACAAGCCAACACCGGAGGCACAATCTATTACAAGTCTGTACAACTGCTTGCATACGCCGACGATATAGACATTATCAGAAGAACTCAGCGGGCTGTCACCGATACGTTTGCAAGCATTGAGGCGGAAGCGGCCAAAATGGGTTTAGCGATAAACGGGGCAAAACCAAGTATATACTGTCAACAAGAAGGGACATCCAACACCGAAGAATTGAACAGAATGTCACAGTGGGCAGCTACAACTTCGAGGTAATAAGGGACTTTGTCTACCTTGGCTCTGCTATCAATTATAAAAACAACATCAGCGCAGAAATCAATCGAAGAATAACTCTTGCCAATCGCTGTTTTTTTGGGCTTATAAGGCAATTCAACAGTAAAGCCCTATCTCGAGCAACTATGGAGACTCTGTATAAGACTCTCTCTCATCCCAGTCCTGCTTTACGACGCTAAAACATGGACTTTATTAAAAGAGGATGAAGATATCATTGGTCGCTTCGAAAGAAAAATTCTTCCTAAGATATCCGGTCCCGTTTGCGTTGACTGGTTTTGGAGGAGAAGATTCAATCACGAACTATACGAGCTGTACAGTGACATCGACCTAGTCATAAAACTACGTATTGAACGTCTATGTAGAGCGAATGGACACCAACGCTCCGGCTCGCAGAGTCTTCGAATCTAACCCGGAGGGACGACGCAGTAGAGGACCTTCTCGCCGTAGGTGGCATGCACAAGTTCAAGGGGACCTCGACCAACTTTGAGTGCGCAACTGGAGGCAATTAGCTAAAGACCGAGCTAAATGGAGAGGGTTGTTGGTTGAGGCCCGGGTTCACCCCGAACTGTAGCGCCACCTAAGTAAGTAAGTGAGTACTCGTTAGTAAGTACCTTACAGTCCCGACAAGGCCCGATCTTCAGATAATCTTTACGACACACGATCCGATCAATGGGACAATGTTAGGCTTTGTGAAAAATACGATCCGTATCTGAATAATTTGAAAAGGATGTACACACGGTACGATCGAACCTATGAAAATTCTTATCATTGAATTAACGAAAGTCTATCAGACATCATTTTACGCAATGTGATTCTCCATACAGAATCTTCAGAAACAATAAGATAATCATATGACAATGACAGAGACAATCGAATCGATTAAACCTGCAGCAAGGTCACATAGAGTAGTTCATAGTCTCCAAAGGTTCGCATTAGGCTTTTCAGCTAACCTCCTG
This sequence comes from Brachypalpus laphriformis, assembly GCA_945910035.1. NCBI lineage: Eukaryota > Metazoa > Arthropoda > Insecta > Diptera > Syrphidae > Brachypalpus > Brachypalpus laphriformis. Next base: position 291,153,875 of record OX246754.1, read on the forward strand.
CTTGAGGAAATTGTGTACGTTCTTTTGTAACCACTTTTCTGTTCGCCTATAGAGCTACTTCCTTTCTTTACTTACTTATGTCCGGTATCCCCTTGTGGGTGCTAGAGCATCTACTATGCCTTCGCGCGATTGTGTACAGTTTCTATAATGTATCTCAGCTCTCTCGCCATCTTTTCCCAACTCTCTTCCCAACTTTTTCTCCTTCTCGACTGTCCATGTTGTTCTCTGACCGCCAGGTATTCTGCCATTCTGGGTTAACTGGTTCCATTGCATAGCATGGTCAGCTATGAAACTCTCACTTTTTCGGAACGGTTGGGCAGTCCACTACAGCTTCCGTCATTGGACGGTTGTGCCTATTGGTTCCTGACCCGTTCTCTCGTAGAGGTATTTGTTAGAGATACGGTTGGACCAGAAAATACTTAAAATGTTGCCCAGGCAGCTGTTAACCATCGTTTGCAGCTTTCTAATGATAGTAATGGCCACTCTTCACATAGAAAATCCATATAACAGCACGAATTCAGCATTGGAGGGGAACAGTCTTAGCTTGATGTTTAAATTGATTGCATTGGTTCGCCATCCCGAATGAGGATTTTGCCTTGCTTTGTTCAGTTCCACCATCGGTCGAGACAAAACTCACAAGACCAATTCATATTTGAGCTGATGAGTTTATTCCAAGGCTGACCATTTTAGTTTTTGTCGTATTCATTTTCAGCCCGACGACACCTGCCTCCCTCTCAACATCTGCTATCATTAGCTGAAGGTTCATCATTCTGTGACAGAGTAAGCATACATCATCAGAGTTGTTGTTTTAGTTGGGGTGTAAGAGTCCATCGAATTTCTTCATTTGCCGTCGACAAAGCTGCACGAAGCGCATCGCTAATTACCAAAGCTCCCGTTTTGGAGCTGGAATACTTTAGACATTTAGACCTATCGTATGTAGCCTTGATAGTAAAAATGTTTCAGGAATATCTCTCCTGCGTAAGGCACACCAAAGAAACTGCCTGTTGACACTATCGAACGCCTTCTCCAAATCAATAAACAGCTTGTGTTTATAAATGGGTGGGTTCAAGAGAACAGTCATTAATAAGAGTTTAACTCTATTAATGCAACTGGACGAAGAAATGTAGAGAAGAGATACAAAATACCAATATTTGGCGCAACATCTCTTTAAAGTGCCAGGGCCTAGCTTCTCGCAACCAGAGAAGAGATAGGAAAGAGTTATTTTGGGTGTAGTGGTTTGAAACTTAGCTGATATTAGGTTTTGAACATTCTTGCTCTTTAGATGTTTTCCAGACTAGTCGGGGAGAATTCGCTGTGATTTTTGCATTCGCTTCTGATTTCTAGTTTCTAAAGCGAGTAAGTACGTCTTGTGTTACTCTAGGTGTTGTATGATGTATGTATCAATAGTTTAGCTGTTGTGTGATTTCAAATTATACCGAAATTTGTTTTCGAGTTGCATACGAGTACATACATATGTATGTAACAGTGATATTCCTCTACAAGGAAAAACTACGTCATATTTAAAGAACAACGAAGAGACGGAAATCACTAGGTTTGAGTCCTGGGTAAATGTCTGCTTTTATTGTTTTCTTATTTGGTCAGGGAAATTGTTAATTTGGTTAATTTGGACACAAGTATTTTACGAAGGTAGATGGGCAATGTCAAGACATACGTTCGGCCGTTAATGTCGAAGCAAAAGAAAATGTGTTTATCACTAACATCCTATTAAGCAATTTTTATCATTGATACTAGAAATCTAGGTCAGAGACCTACGCAACCTAGTTGTTGCGCCAATTATTTGTATTTGTATTTGTAAATTCAGAATCCAACAAGACTGGTCCAATGAGGTAATTCGTTATACCAGAATCTCTTCTAATCCTCAAGGATCATAATTTCAGCTAATTTTAGATCAGTTCAGTGGGAGGATTTCAATTTGACCGAAGAGCAGAACCCCATTCGGGGTTAAGGCATTTCTCCGACTAACATCAACTCCATATCTCCCAAGAACCCGTTGTAATCTCAGTGTGTAACTACTCTGTGTGAACAATACCGTTTGCCTTAAGTCGGCTTTTGTTAAAAGTATAGCAGCTCGTCGCGTCGGAGATAAGAACTGCAACCACACCAAACAGTCTTTCATTTCATTTCAACTTTGTATAAGCCAAACTCAAGATGGGGATGAGCACAAAAAAATGTTTAACATAGAATACGTGATTGGTTTTGTTGGTTCACTGGCTGAGCCTGACATGAGCCGACGAGACGGCCAGGAGTGGGGCTTAACACAGTGCACATCGCCTACAATAGCGCAGTTGGCCCATAGAGCGTTAGTGTACTCAACTAACCATAACATCACCACTCGGTCAGCAACAGCCATTATTCAATTCATGAAAATTGCAGCTTTGATGCATCTCTCTACGCTGGTGGAAGTATAAGTATCTTTCTCTGTCTACAGCGTTTGTGTAAAATCCGAACTCCTCACAACATCATCGCAATCAAAAAGAGAACACCGTACTCACGATTGTGCTATTTAACAAGCATCGAGTCTTGAAATCTTTTTTTTTTTTTTTGTAGCTCCGGTCCTGGATGCTGTTGTGTTGTCAGTCCGTCGTTGTTATCGGCTTCAAAAAATTACTTCTTTTTGCACGTTGTTCGGATCTATGGATCTCTCTCTCGCGTTACCTATAGTTGAGGAGTCCCGAGACTACATGACATGCCATAGATTCGTCCGCAGATAAAGCCTGTTTAATGAAATCATAAATTATACGTCTCTCCTATCCAAGAGATTCCGTGTGGACTGTGTTGTGGTATGCGGTTGCTGCACCGAAAAAAAAAGTATCTAGTATCTTTTTAAGCAGCAAGAGGTAAACCAATCGTTCGGTTGGCGTCGTCGCCCTCCTTGTTGGCGAAATTGAAATTGCCTTCGATATCGATAACGTAGTGATGTATGTTGCGCGATGCCATCCGGGACCTCCACAACCTCCACCGCTGCAGCAGTCTCTGCATCCATTTCGGCGAGATAATTTGTGAAATCTTCTTTATTGTTCTGAGAAATTGTTATTAATTGAGTTGTTAGCTTGACTCGAAAGAGAGCGGGAGGGTGAGGACCCTGACGCTGACTCTGATATGCAATCGCAAACTGTGCACTAATGAAGTGTATCACCTGACGTTGCCCATACTCGAGGGATGTGTGACAAAACCGAGTTAATTGGTCGTCTGATACCGCGAGCTTGATAGCGCGACAAGACCCATGGGCTTAACGACGCTATAATTAGGTGCAAAGATTCGGTGTCGAGGTAATTAAGCAGCAGGAGTAGGCTTTCATAAATCTCTACCCGCAGCTGACTGATGGATGGATGCGCCGGCCGGTCGCATTTGCAATTTAAATGAAGATACCAATCAAACAGGTGTGCATCAGGACATTACGTGGAACATTTACTTTTTCTTCTTCTTCCTCTTCGGTTGTGCTTCTGCTTTTTGTTGTTCTTCTTCGCCTCACCGAACTGGTAAGTAACTCTGTTAAATAAAAAAAAAAAAGATACGAGTACATACGAGCGAAGACAGCGTTTACCAGAGGCAATTAAGACAATTGATCCGACCACAAAAACTAGGAAACATCACCCATCATTAGCGTATACCCCGTTTCGAATCGATTCGGGCCGTCGTCCTCTTCGGACAGGCTACACAGCAGCCCCAGCTACAGAGAGATACTCTCTGACGGGACGGACATTTGCTTCTTTTCTTGTTCCACGATCATCGACGACTAGAAGAATATATACTCCCAGCTTTTGTTTTGTTGAAGTTGGAGAGGTTTTTATGTCCTCGACTCAGTTGAAGAGGATGTAGCGCGCTGATAGTCGCCGCTGATACGTTTGTTCAATTAAGTTTTTCAACACGGAGGCATTTAAAAGTGATGTGGTTGTTATGCAAATAACGTTCAACTGAGCAGAGCGTTACTTTTTTGCTGCTCGACAGCTTCAAAACGCCTTGACTTTGCTCCTTTTTTTTTTTTTTTTGGTCCAAGTCAGTCACTTGGATTTGTATTCTGAAAATCAAATTTCACGTCTCAGAGCACAATGATCACCTAGTGGAAGGACGGCGACTATGTGTGGACTAGACCTCGATGGGGAATGGTAATTAAAATCAAACACAATGGCTGGTGGTGGATCGGAAATAGAGAATCGGGAGAATCTCTTGTTGCAAACGGGGAAAATGTGTCACTTGGAGGGCGAGTACAAGACTTTTGGTTTGACTTGGAACAAGCAGAATCGTCTCTGGAATGCGGCGCTCTGTAACCAATAACAGTGTAACCAGTGACGGTTTTCGGGACAACGACGGCAACAGCAACGACAACGTTGTCGCTATTACACAAGTATCGTGCAGTGTAGCTGGGAGTTCTGTTTGTTTTCGTTGTTGTGGAGATACGTTTGCTGAAACAAATTTGCCAAGGGGTTGGTACTTGGTGCGGATTGTGTAACATGACAGTCGTGAAGGGTTCGATTGTTCGATTATAACATATTTAGAAAAACTCAGTTGTTTTTGAATTAATTAATTAAATTAACAACTTGAGGGGAGTTTTTTTGTTTGTGTGGCTTACTGTGTTAAGGTACAGATTCAAGGTTACTTAGTCAAATTCAGGCAACTTATGTTGCCCATGCAAAATTGTACCTACATATTGCATCTCATTGTCTACTGATAAAAAGCTTTGAAGTCATAGATACTTGTTTACCTAGGCATCCTAAGGCGTCTGCGTAGCCTTAGATTTGGTTTCTTTAAAAAATCTGCTTTGGAAAAGATATTTAGTGCTTTTACGACTTCTTATTCAATGCCAGTCTATTAGCTTCATTATACGTCAGGCGCGACTTGTCATATCATGAACAAAACAGTACGTAGATCGGTCGGTTTGAACTCTTTAGTGAGGAATGCTTTGAGCACAAAAATTGGGGTATTATGTTGTTCCCATATAGAGAGTTGCCTCACCCATTCCTGAAACCACTTGTTTTGTAATTAAGTGTTTGATTTTAGCCGTAGGGGCAATGCTGAGGTTATTTGATCCAGGGAAGTGTGTAGCTTAACTAAACGCAAGACAAGAGAAGTGGGCAATAGTCTCATTGTCATCTTCATCACTGCAGTTCGTACAGATCTAGCCAGGCCTGTCTTTAAGGACTTGTCCCTCTAGTGGGCCTGTTGTTGCTTAGCTTAAAACCATCCACTAAGTCCTTAATGTTGAGATCTTAATATGTATGTACGTGTTTTTTTTCAAAGAAGGACGATCGGAAGTCTTTGTGAAGTGTTCTTACAATCTTTTCTGCTTTTGATGTTAAAATTACTCTCACCTTAGCAAAGCTATTACGAATACATATTAAGTTACAAAATGTTTGCCAAACCAATTATCGGAGAAAGAGTCTTTAAATCCTCTTTCGTCAGAGATTTATTTGCCTACAATTCCACTGTGAACCGATACCCGAGTAAGAAAAACTTTTTCCATTAAGTCTGTTCCTACAATTCTTTAGTGATTTGTAGGGGTCTTCAGCGCCTTTAGTGCATACATACATACACACATACATTTTCAAATAGCCCCGTTAATCCTTCATGAGGGTCGCGGGGGTAGGATGCTCAGGTGGATCCTCCATCCTTCTCGATCCTCCGCCATTGACTCCAATTTATCAGGAGGAATCCCTAGACGGCTCCAGGAGAGATGTGGGAATTGGTCCAACCATCTATTTCTAGGCCTACCGGTGAGTCTCCTATCTGATAGCACAGCAACCATGGCACGTCTTGAAAGCCGGTCTGGGGGCATACGCACTACGTGACCAAACCATCGAAGCATAGATCGTTCCGTTCGGAGAAGTAGCTGTTCAACATTGAGCGCCTCGCATACTCTGGTGTTGCGCCCTCGATCCCTACGAGTTATTCCAACAACACCGCGAAGAAACCTCATTTCGGCAGCTTGTATCCGCGATCTTATGCTTTCAGTCACTACCATAGGTGAGAGTTGGAACATACACCGAGTTAAAAACCGATAGCTTAGCTTGAACACTAAGTACAGCCTTCCTTATAACAGATTGGCCACGCTCTCATAAAATTGATCTAGCCTGACCGATTCTACAGGATAACTCGGCATTGCTCTTGCCATCAATCGTGAATCAAACCCCGCGCTACTTAAATTTAAACACCTGCTTTAGTGGGACTCCTAATATGCAGAGTGCACTGAATGGGTTTTTTTTGGTCACGTTGATCTTCATTCCAGCATCATCACAAACGGCTACAAACCTTTCGAGCGTGAGCTGAAGTTCAGTTTGCGAGGATCCAAGGATGACCAAATCATCCGCAAAGAGCAGATGATTAATCCTTAGGTCTCCCACTATGAAACACTCCCCGCCACGGCTGCGCTGCAACATCAAAATAAATAAATATTTGGCGCAACAGCTCTTGCACTTAGCAAGGGCCTAAGCTTCTCGCAACCACTCATGTAGTGTGCGTTATATTTTTCACACGAATGGAAGGGACCTATAGTTTAGTGCCGTATGCGATTTGGGAAGCTTTTTCGAGACAACAATACTCTCGGATGTTTGCCAGACGCTCGCGAGAGGTGGCACCGTGAAAAAACTTTTTGGTGTTTTCTGGGATTCGAACTTGGAACCTCATGCGTAGTAATCCGACACACTAACCACTTACACCACGGCGCCCACAACAGCCTATCCATATATAGGATGTTGTGGGCAACATCCAATCCAAATATGCAATGAAGAAGAGAGGTGACAAAACGCACCCTTGGCGGAGTCCAACGCCCACAGTGAAAAGTATTGATTTATCACCATTTATCCGAACACAGCTTCTACAGTTTGTATATAAAGACTGAATTGCCCTTAACAGGGAACCATCAATCCCTTACTCCTGCAGAACGCTGTAGAGTTTGCTTCCAGGAACCCAATCATATGCTTTTTCCAAACCCACAAAGCAAGTGTAGACAGGTTTAGCATACTCGCAGGCCTTCTCAAGAACCATTCTCAGAGTGAATACCTGGTCGGTTGTGCTTCTACCGGGACGAAACCCGCACTGCTCATCTTCCAAACTGTCCTCAACCACAGCTCTGGAACGCGTGTCTAGCACCTTAGCGAAAACTTTTCCAGGAAGACTTAAAAGAGATATACCCCTGTAGTTGGCGCAATCTCTTTTGTTCCCTTTTTTAAAAAGAGGAACTATCGCCCCCATTTGCCAATCACCACGTATTTCACCGCATTCCCGGGCCACTTTAATGACACGCGAGAGCCATTGAACTCCCTCTTTACCTAAAGCCTTGAGCATTTCTGGCCGAATTTCATCCACACCAGCAGATTTGCCAACTTTTAGCGCTTTGATCGCAAGTTACTTCCTCTACCGTCGGACTATTTTCCGCCCTACTCTCGACCATAGATCTGTCATCTTCGGTGCCTTGTTCGGGATTGAGCTGATGTCCTCCTCATTGGAAAGAAGTGTACCGTCTTTGGATTTGACTCCTTCAACCATATTCAACTTTAGTGCAGCCTGGCTATTACTGCAGATGCTGATACTTCTTCCACACCATTTCTCATCAATTATTCAACTAGCAACTCCGAGTATGATGAAATCTTCCGTCTAGAATACAGTCGCCATTTTGCCCAGAGCGCTGGAGAGTTTGGTCCCAGTGTCGGCTTCATCAACTCCTCATTGGTTAACCAGCAAGATTTGCCAAATTTTTAGCGCTTTGATCGCCAAAGTTACTTCCTCTACCGTCGGACTATTTTCCGCCCTACTCTCGACCATAAGTCTGTCATCTTCGGTGCCCTGTTCGGGATTGAGCAATTCTGAAAAGTGCTCGCTCCATCTGCATAAGATGTCCTCCTCATTGGAAAGAAGTCTACCGTCTTTGGATTTGACTCCTTCAACGACATTCAACTTTAGTGCAGCCTAGCTATTACTGGAAATGCTGATACGTCTTCCACACCATTTCTCATCAATTATCCAACAAGCAACTCCGAGAATGATGAAATCTTCCGTCTAGAATACAGTCGCCATTTTGCCCAGAGCGTTGGAGAGTGTGGTCCCACTATCGGCTTCCTCAGCTCCTCTTGGTTAAGTCAGAAGTGATCTGTAGAAATATGTACAATCCATCATAGTATTCATTACAAGGAGTAGGTCACAAAATTTAGTGTCCATTTAAACGATGTCAAATGATCCCTGGATTCTGTCGATGTGAACTAACTAGTTTACTTGATATTGTCTTTGACAAGACTTGGGGATGTGATGCATTATCCTTTTCACTCAGGCCACATGCTGGCCCATTTTGCGAAGACGGTATGTACCTTCGACAAGACTTACTCAGCTAACTAAAGTCTTTGGATAAATTCGAGCATATTTCCAACAACAGGACGCGCTCTAAGTGATATGGTCGATCTAAAGCATTTCTTCCAATCCAGCTGCTACTATGAACCGGGGTATCTTGAGTGGATCCAGCGAAGGTAGATCCATTTCTGATAGAAGATATGTGCCTAAGTGATTTCTTCTTTTGTGGATCAGTGCTTCGCATTCCATAAGAAGGCGCACTGGTGTTTCTGCGAAGTCCCTGCAGAAACTGCAGTGTCCGTCTTTCTCTATTCCAAGTTTCCTAAGATGCTCATTGAGTCTGCAGTGACCCGTTAACATGCCCATCAAGATGCGAAATCGACTCTTGCTAACTCTTAGGTAAGTTCTGCTTCTTTTCTGGTTGTTTTCCTGGTACCCAGTAGAGAATTATTGTACTTCATGTCTCTTCCAGTTTGTAGATCCAAGTGAGGCATTCCCAAACCAGTTTGTATCTGATCTTGTGCGAGGTCAGTGCTTTGATAGCGACCTGGCTGTCTGACAGTATTGCGATGTCCTGCCCGCGATATTTCCTATCTAAGTGGAATTACGCGCATTTTTCGATCGCGTGAACTTCTGCTTGAAATATACTGGAGAATCTTCCCAGCGTTTCTGAGTATCTAATCCTGGGCCCATACACTCCTGTCCCAGTGCCAGTACATGTTTTCGATCCATCTGTGTACCATTTAATTGTGTGTTATTTGAATTGGTACTTATTGGATTCACTGCTCCAATCTCAGTTGTTTCTCAGCTTTGAGTCAAATTTCCTTTCAAAGTAGTGTTTCTTGACCATATCGTCTTTTGGCTAGTCCAGAAGTGGCACCGATTTGGATAGGGTTACTCGATCTTTGTTTGACATGAATGTTCCTTCCTCGATACCCTTTTTGCTATTTCTCAATATGGACTCCTTAACGATTCGCTCTAGCATTATATGTAGATTAGGTATACCTACGATTACCGCTAGTGCTGTGGGACAGGTTCGCATGGCTCCTGTTATGCATATGCAGGCTAGTCTTTGCACTTTGCCCAGGGATGTCCTCGTCGAGGTTAGCCTTGTTCAGTTAACCCATGCCAATGCACCGTATGTGATCATGGGTCTTACTATCATCACGTACATCCACTTCAGTTTGGCTGGGCTGCATCCCCAGATTTTTTCTGAAATGTTCCTGCACACCATTAGTGCTCTGGTGGCTTTGATTACCACATGTTCTTTCCAAAGGAGTTTGCTATCTAGTGTTAAACCTAGATACTTGACTTGATACTTGTTTCTGTGGGTCGACCCTGATCCCTTCCAGTAGGATAGGTTGCATACGCCTTAGCTATCTTTTTTTAGTGAAGGGTAACCTTCTGTGAAGTTTTGATAGGGTTCGCTCCACTTCTGTGTAATTCTCAGAACCCTTTGAATGATTTCACATAGCGTTTCTTAAAATGTTCCTCTTGCAACAATGACTATATCGTCGGTGTACCCCTGGCACTTAATGCCGGCTTCTGTCAGTTTGTGCAGTAGTTCATCTACTACTAGGCTCCACATCAATGGTGATAATACCCGTCCTTGTGGGCAACCTCTAGTAGTGCTTATTGTGATGGTTTTTTGTCCAACCTCTGTCTCAGCCGTCTTAGTTCTTAGCATCTCACACATTCAGTTACTTGATTTGATTGTGATTTACTCCTTTTATTTCGAGACCCCTCGTAATTGCTTCATGGGAGGTATTGTCGAAAGCTCATTCGATGTGTAGAAAATCGAATACTACCATTTTCTTCCTCTCCAATGTATCCTGAATCAAACTTGTCAACTGGTAGAGCGCGGTTTGGGTGGATCTGCATACCATAGATAATAAAGAAAAGCATAAAACTGTTTAGACTCGCACACATACATACATACATATAGTTTCTCTTTGAAAATTCCAATACTCGTTGGCGGGTACTTTTCTGCCTGGCAATGGCGCAAAAGGTGATCTACTCATAGGCTGGATTTAGGCATCATAGTTCGAGCAGCGATTAGATGTGCCATCAAAATGTTTAATTTAATAAATTTTGTCATTATCTGCCGTGCAAATTTACATAGGAATGGACGGATACAAATTCAGAAGCCTAGACCTCCCGTTCCTTGTCCTTATTATGAACCCCGCAGGGGCTTGTGACAAGCGCATTTGTAATTTTTACCATTCAGTATGGCCGAAGAACACCAACCCTCCACAGATATAAGGTTTGTTCAATAAAAATGTCCTGAACAGTTGAGTAAATAAAATCACAGGAATATGCGTTCAATCAGAAAGTGTTCTTCTTTTTTTGTCAATGACTCTGTTCCCGATCATTCTGCACACATTTTTCAAAAGTGTCAAAATCATCTGTTTCGGATAACAAACTTTGTTTTGAAGTTGAATTTACTTGACTGTGCTCTTATTAAATCTTAAGCAAGAGTATTTAGTGATATCTGTATCACTATCCTTGTTAACTTATTCCCTTGCGAATTATTGTCATTTTTGCGTTTTGACAGGAACACTTTAAACACGAGGCTGTACTTTTTTGTTTCAAGTCGTTCCGAGAGTTTTAACAAATCTATGCTATTCTGTCCGGTTCTCTGCTACTTTTTCTTCATCAGACAAAGTTAGGCCTATACCGACTCACAGCGAAATTGAGATTGTTTATTCACACCACCTTGGAGTGTATAGGTTATATATGTACATTATAGTAATGTTTGCATGTTCAAATTACTTGAGGAACGAATTACCTCCGAAAGAGAACTGTCAGAACTAACAGTTACAACCAAATCAACCCTTCAGGTTCGTTCAATGCGTACGCCACCAAGCTTATCCAAAGCCCTCTACTATAGAAATGCCCTCTACTCCTACCTTTGACGTACGTTCTCTGTTACAATCCAAATTCCAAACAAAATATCATAATATGCCTAAATTTTTCATCGTCTGACAAGTATAAAATTCTACGACAAAAGATGCAAATTTTTAATTATCCTCTGACTTCACGGAAATTATCTTTTCATTCATGGCTTGTGTTCTTTTCAGCTATGTTTTGTAGCTAAGTTATTAGCTAGATAAATTAAAATGTCACACGTTTGACATATGACATGTCTTAAATAATCCCGTCGCTATCATTAGAATATTTTATTCAAATGCAGATGGGACAAATTTTGTTCGCGACTAACTTGATCATTTATGCAAATTCTTATTTATTTTTGGCAAATTAAAATATGTATAAGAAATGGAACAAGTTTATTGCTAATAATTTGCAGAAAATCTACAAATGAAACTTGCCGAAATGATTTCTTTTAATTAATTCATTAGACACTGGCCACAATGGTGGTTTTGTGTAAATTTTACAAAAATTACCCAATGGATATGACCAAGCTTGTGGTAGATTTAAGTATCGAGTTACACATACTGTCATTGACCTATGGTAACTGAGGAAAATCAGTTCTAATACATTCGGTGGCCGTATAATTGGGTGAATAATGATAAGATAGAATCGACTTTATCTCCAATTTGGGATGCCGTACACAAAGGCCAATGGTTTTTATTTCCAAAATGTCTTAAGTCGAATCGATTTTATTACTTTCTACCTGACTATTCGCTGCCATAGTAGTTTTTCAAATAGAAATAAAGTCGATTCTATCTTAATACTTCAACATTCACCTATGCTGGGAGCCGGGCCACAGGGACATTTCAGGTAACTGCAGGGCTGACGACCTCGCCAGACAGGGTACCACTCTAAGGATTTTACCTGAAAGGCAAGCCCTGGGTATGCCCCTCGCTACATGTAAGTATCTGCTAAAGCTGAACGCTATTAGCACGACCAACCTCAGATGTGTAAACGGCTTAACGTGTCACATTTCGAGACAGATCTGGCCTAAGCTGGATCAAAAACATAGTGCCGATCTGATCAAGTTAAAGCATACACAAATCAGCTGCGTTGTCGGTGTTCTCACTGGACACTGTCTTATAGGCCAACACGCCAAAAGACTTGGTCTCTTCTCCAACGACTTCTGCAGAAGCTGCAGGGACAAGGAGGAGGAGGAAACCACCCTTCACCTCTTATGCACATGTCCAGCCCTGTCGCATAAAAGAATGCTCCATCTGGCGTCCTTGGACGTCATGAGCATCCATCGCTTTGTCAAAAGCTCTGGTTGGTTTTGTTAGTCCCTCAGTGGCCTAATGGTTTGATCCATGGTATCACAAAGGACCTTCACTGGTCTAAGTGTGTCTGCACTCTCGTGTGGACAGCCAACCTAACCTTACCTATCTTAATACTATCTCCGTTATTAGGTCAGGTTAAGTTGAGTAGGATTATGAGGTTATCACCAAGGTGGGCTCATCGCGATCCCTAGGGAACCTTCACGACAAAAAGACCTTAACCAATTCTCCCATACACTTAATTTCTCTACCGAATTCGAAGACATCATTATTGTGGTTAAGGGACATTACCTATTCTAGGTTATCAAAGAAGTATGTTCCAAGGTATTTTAGCCTTTTTCCAGCAATGCCTTGGCATTCACAGAGTACAAATATATATGTTATATCCTTCGAGGCATGTAGATCATTGCTGTACTTACAAACATCCGTTTTGATAAACGTAGCCTCATAGCATGCTTCCTTAGAAGACAATGGCCAGAGAGTATTCCTATTGCTGTTCTTAGTCCTGATCTTTCTAGTTTTATGATCTACCCAGATTTCATGCAGTCTAACAGAGGCCACAGTGGGCGCCGTGGCGCAAGTGGTTAGTGTGTCGGATCACTGCGCATGAGGTTCCATGTTCGAATCCCAGAAAACACCAAAATGTTTTTTCACGGTCCCACCTCTCGCGAGCGTCTGATAAATATTCGAGAGTATTGTTGTCACGAAAAAGCTTCTCAAATCGCCCTTCGATTACGGCACAAAACTGTAAGTCCCTTCCATTTGTGTTATGAAATATAACGCATACAACACGAGTAGTTGCGAGAAGTTAGGCCCAGGCACTTGAAGAGCTGTTGTGCCAAATATTTATTTATTTAATGACCATCTTAGTTAGACCACCTCAATTTAGCCATGTTGATGATTCTATCACGAATAATTCCCCCAGCCACACACCTTGGTGATTTAATGCTACCGGTTATGTCCCTATGCGGGAGCTCTGCTCCTCTTTTGGCCAGCTCGTCGGCCTTTTTGTTGCCTTCTATATCACAGTGTTCAGGTACCCAACATAATCTGACACGGTTCTGCGTACATAATGCCTTAAGTATTGTGCGGCAATTCCTGACGTTCACAGATTTAGTGTCGTAAGACTCTAGCGTCTTAAACGCAGCCTGACTGTCAATGTAGATGGCGATATTCTTGTCGGATATTGATCCCATCTCAAGTAATTCCACAGTTTTAAGTACAGCTAGAACCTCTGCTTGGAACACACTGGATGCAAGTCTCAAGGGTAATATCTCTCGAGTATATGCCTGACCCCGTGCCGTTTCTGGTCTTTGAACCATATGTGTATATTGCAATTTCGTTGTGGACAGCGATTGTCTTCCTTTGCCAATCCTGTCTAACAGGACACATTACTTCGTACGGTGTGACGAAGTCTAAGGTGCCAAGGATATCGTCCGATGCGTCAGAGATATCGGGAAATGATTCCTTAAGAATGGAGCTACTCGTATGTCCCACATTACTGGTCTTGACGAGACCAACATTAGTGAGCCGAAGCGCACTGTTGCTCGCTTGAAATTTGATTTGTAGGTCTTATGGTAAGAGATGCAAAAAGATCTCGAGTGCAGTTGTAGGCGTTGTGCGTAGTGCACCCGTGGTGGCAATGCAGGCTGTTCTTTGTACCATGGCCATAATATCCCGTATGTTTTTCGTATTCATTGCCTTTCACCACACAAGAGCCCCATATGTGAGAATGGGTCTAACTATCATGATGCATAGCGAGTGCATCATTGTAGGCTTCAGGCACCATTTTTTTTCGCAGTTCTTTTACAGATGGAAAGAGCATTATAGGCCTTGCGAACTCTTTCCTGTATTTCAAGTTTCCAGTTTAGCTTCCTATCTAGCATTATACCAAGATATCTGGCACGATCCCAAAGGGAAAGCTCCACCACTGCTGTCTTAGGCAGTTTGAAGGATGGTATCTTATATTTTCTGCTGAAGAGTACCAATTCTCTTTTATCTGGCTTGACGTGCAGTCCACATGCCCATTTTCCGAGACTTTAGCTCTGATTCCACCATTTCACTTAATGTGTCTAGGAATTTGCCCTGGACTAAAATAACCACGTCGTCCGCGTAAGCAATGACACTTATGCCTGTATTGCTTAGTTCCTTAAGTATCCCATCGATGACTAGAACCCAGAGGAGGGGTGAAATAACGCCTCCCTGGAAGTCCCCCTGGTAACGGACTTTCGTATTGAACTATTTCCGATAGTGGAGTTAATGTTTCTAGTGCCGAGCATATTGTAGAGGCAATTGGTAATGCTATACTCGACATTCATAGTTTTTAGGGCCTGTTTGATGGCCTTCCCTTCTACATTATTGAATGAACCTTCTGTCTCTATGGAGGCTGCTAGTGCGAATTCCTTATGGTGAAGGCTAGCTTTCTCTTTTCCCTACTACGTCGTGCAAGGCTGTTTCCAGAGATTTTCCCTTTAAATAGGCATGTTGAGATTTGCATAGAATGCCGTCGCAACACTTACTTCTGATGTGGATATCAAAAAGCCTTTCAAGTGTCTAAAGGAGAAATGACGAGAGACTTAATGGTCTATAGTCTTTCGCTGAAGTGTGGCTTGGCTTACCTGCTTTTGGTATGAATATAACCCGCACTGAGATTATCTACCTCGGCTCCTATTGACATAACAGGATACGAGTAGCCATAAGTGGTAGAATTCATTGGTGATCTACTTCCTGGAAAGTGAGCATCAACTAATGTATCTAAAACATCTGCGCTACTTTCTGCTCACGTGCCGTCAGATTTTCTAATGAAGCTTGTGGACAGCATTGTCTTTTGCCAGCATCTTGCGAAGTCTGAAAGCTTCCTTAGTATCCGCGATGGACTCATACATTCCACGACTTACTTTTAGATTGCCTGATTAGGTACTTAAACTCTCTCTTGCGCTCTATGTATTCATCCCATGAAGTACCGTTCCCCAATGCCTTAGCTCTGTTGTAGATATGCCTAATCTGCCTTTTCTTGGAGCTAAATTCTTTACTCCACCATGGAGGTTGGAACCTATTGGACTTCCTCTTCATTGGACAGCGCCTTTCGAATGCCAGATTCATTACTTTGCCTAGATTATCTACTGCCTTATCTATATCTTGAGGATCGCCGTTACGAATAGGCCTATCTTTTAGATGTTTTCTTACTATCTCTGTATACCAGTTCCAGTCTGCCCTCTTAGCGTTTCTGTAGCTGTTACTAACCCTGGGTTGAACGTCCTTTATTGCATGGCGCTAGAAAAGTGGACGATGGTACTCTTTTTTTTTAAATAGAATCGATTTTATTTCCATGTAGAACAGCTAATAATGAGGTGCAATACCATATGACCAAATGAAAATAAAGTCGATTCTATCTCATTATTAACTACTTTATGGCGCTCCATTGTCCGCCTTTCTGGTAGTTCAAAACTTTTCGAACTATATCCCCGCCAAAGATCAAAGTGTGTTAGAAGGACCATCGTCTATTACTTCGAATCTTACAGTACATATCTGAACCTTAAGTTCAAACTCTTCAGCTTCTCGTTAATTTATCCTCCTCATCGTGCTAGCTGCAGAATGTTAGGCAAAGACTTATCTATCGATTTTTTAATGGCTATCCACCTCATCCATAAACCTATTAGTAGAAACTATCAGTTTGTTGCAAATTGCCATCAAACCCTGGGGGTCATCCCCCGGGGGTAAGCCCAAAATTATTTCGTTATATTTTAACAGAGTGCCCCATACTCGTACACCAGTCCCAGGGGGCGAGATAGAGTGCCGATCATCGCATGCTGCACATCGGTTGGTTATTAAAAATTCCATTTGCAATATAACGCGCAAACGGTGCATCCATTAAGCGCGCGAAAGACGCGCGAATAAAGCCCATTAATTCGCAACTTCTAGCCGGTAACTCATTTGAGAAGAGTTCAAAGTTTAATTTGTTACCAACAACGGGGCAATAATAATGGCTATAACCATCTCTTCCTCTCTCTTTCTTATAGATGCCGTCCCGGATGGCGGGGACCGCTCTGCAACGAGTGCATGGTCTATCCCGGCTGCAAGCATGGATCGTGTAATGGTAGCGCCTGGCAGTGTCTATGCGATACAAATTGGGGTGGAATCCTCTGTGACCAAGGTGAGTGGTGTAAGGCGACGCGACGGCGAATTAAGAAAAATGCCGCGAAAATCGAAAACGATAAGATTTAGCGAGGCGAATTTGACAACTAACATTAATTATTTCATTTAAAGATTTAAATTATTGTGGCACCCATGAGCCGTGCATGCATGGCGGAACATGCGAGAATACGGCACCTGATCAGTATCGTTGCACATGCGCAGAAGGCCTCTCTGGCGAACGGTGCGAGATTGTGGAGCATCCGTGCGCGACGCAGCCGTGCAAGAATGGAGGCACATGCACACTCAAGGTATGTATCCATGCAGTAGATATGCTTGTTGGACCGATCGTCTTTAGATACTTTTTTGTTTTTTTTTTTTTGTGTATTCGATCGGTTGCACATTACTTAAGTTGTTGCGAGTTGTTTTTTCTTTGATTTTTGCTGTTTCTGTAATGAATTTTTGCATTTTGCAGGAATCGCAAAAAATGACTGATTCGATGGGAATGGCGACGGGGTTGAGTGTGCGCGGCATGAGGGGCATGAGTTCCATGGGCAAACCAGTTGGGCGCAATCGCAATCCCATGAACGGAGGCATCAGAAGCAGCAGCGCACTGGCCAGAATGAGTCCAACCACTCCACCTGTGGCTGAATTCACTTGTACCTGTACGCCCGGTTGGACGGGTCCCACATGCGAAATAAGTGAGTATCTGTAGTGTTGTTGTGTCGTGTATCTTTTTGATTTTTGAATACTAGTGGCGTTAGGGTGCTCGAGGCATGAGCACAATTTTTCGTTTTGATTTAAACTCAAGGAGAAACGCACTTTAATGAGAAAGTTGTCAAAGTAGCCAACGTATCGCGGGGAACAGATCAAGGAGCCGTCGTCGTCGTCGTCGTCGTCGTCGCCGTGGTCGTAGTATCTAGCTGTCGTTAGATTTCTGGAATTTGGAATGTATCGCAATTTGTTTTGACGTTTTCCGTGGAATAGGAAAAAATACATCAGTACACGATGTTTGTTGAGGATTAGATAAATGGAATTTGTTTATGCAGCGATTGTGACAGTTTTTCTGTCCTCGTCATGCATAGATTAAGAAGATGTTGTTGGTCAGGTATACTCTTGATATTTGCTCTAGAATTTGTTTCGATCTTCTTCCTCTTTATGAGAAGAAGAGTTGATTGTTCTTCGGTTGATTGAAGAAGTTCTTTTATTAAAAGGTATAAATGTGTGGTAGAGATCGTTGATTAAATATTATTGGTGTTGGACTTGGAAGGATGTATTTTAAAAACATCTAAGATTCAGATTTAAACTGAATATTTTACACTCGATTCATTACACTTAAAGCTTCTCGTACCAACTCATAAGACTTGAGTACCACCATTTTCAAGGAAATGAAGTACTTACTTACTTAGGTGGGCGCTACAGTTCGGGGTGAACCTGGGCCTTAACCAACAAGCCTCTCCATTTATCTCGGTCTTTAGCTAATTGCCTCCAGTTGCGCACTCAAAGTTGGTCGAGGTCCCCTTGAACGTGTGCAAGACACCTACGACGAGGAGGTCCTCCTCTGCGTCGACTCTCGGGGTTAGATTCGAAGACTCTGCGGGCCGGAACGTTGGTGTCCATTCGCTCTACATGTTCTAGCCATCTCAGACGTCCAATACGCAGTTTTTTGACTGGGTCGATGTCGCTGTACAGCTCGTATCTCCAAAACCCGTCAACGCAAACGGGAATGAATATCTTACGAAGAATTTTTCTCTCGAAGCGACCAAGGATAACTTCATCCTCCTTTAATAAAGTCCATGTTTCAGCGCCGTAAAGCAGGACTGGGTTGATCAGAGTCTTATACAGAGTCTCCTTAGTTGTTCGAGATAGGGCTTTACTGTTGAATTGCCTTATAAGGCCAAAAAACAGCGATTGGCAAGAGTTATTCTTCGCTTAATTTCTGCGCTGATGTTGTTTTTCGAGTTTATAGCAAAGCCGAGGTAGACAAAGTCCCTTATTACCTCGAAGTTATAGCTGCCCACTGTGACGTTCTGTCCAATTCTTCGGTGTTGGCTATCCCTTCTTGTTGACAGCATATACTTGGTTTTGCCCTCGTTTATCGCTAAACCCATTTTGGCCGCTTCCGCCTCAATGCTTGCAAACGCACCGGTGACAGCCCGCTGAGTTCTTCCGATAATATTTATATCGTCGGCGTATGCAAGCAGTTGTACAGACTTGTAATAGATTGCGCCTCCGGTGTTGGCTTGTGAGTTCCGCACAATCCGTTCAAGTACAATGTTAAAGAAGTCGCATGACAGCGCGTCACCTTGTCTAAAACTTTTTTTTGGAATCAAAGGTCTCGGTTAGGTCATTACCGACCTTGATGGAGCAGCGAGCATTCTCCATCGTCATCCTGCGCAGACGAACAAGTTTGGCAGGGATGTCAAAACTAGATATGGCTGCATACAGCTCTTCTCTATAGATGCTGTCATAGGCGGCCTTGAAATCGATAAGGAGGTGGTGAGTATCGATTTGGACTTCTTGGATTTTCTCCAGGGTCTGCCGAAGTGTGAAGATCTGATCAATGGAAACCGCACTGATAGGATCGAATCAGGCTGTTGTTAAAGGGTTTTAGGCGTTCACACAGAAAAGATCTTGTATGCGATGTTGAGGAGACTGATCCCTCTATAATTGGCGCAGTTGAGGGGATCTCCTTTCTTGTGGATCGGGCAAACGATGCTGAGATTCCATTCATCAGGCATACACTCGTCTGACCAAATCTTAGAGATGAGTTGGTGTATGCGCTCTACCAATTCATCACCAGCTGCCTTGAAAAGTTCGGCTGGTAATGTTGAATGGTTCATTCTGCCTGACAGTGGGATGTTGGTCTTCGTCGCCGTTATACAGTCTACAGAAGTAGTTTTTCCATATTCTCAGCATCGACTGTGTGTGTCTACGCCGACAAACCAGAAACAATTGAGCACTTGAAAGCCAACAGTCGATGCGTTATTGCCGAAATACAGCCTGATTTACTGCGAATAATGTGTGAAAATTGGACCTCCAGATTACGCCATGTACGAGCGAGCCGCGACGGCCACGTGGCCGAAATCAATCAATTCAAAGATTAATTTCATAAAGTTATCTGTCAAATAAAGCCAATTTCATGGGTATTAAGAGCATTTTTCTTTCTTTTATTTCAATTTAAAGTTATCCGCCTCTAAAAAAAATCCCTTCATAAGAAAACGATCACTTAGTCAGTCCTTACTGGTGTTCCTAGTATATTAAGATCTCATACCTTTAGGAGAGGAAGGTATTTCTTGTGACTGGATCGACATAGAGTTAACATTTTGCAAACTCATAGTAGCTGCGTTCTTTGACCAAAACCTAATGTTTTGAATGTGAGTATTTTACCTTTCTACGACACAAGATTGAAAGTTTTGTATGCCAGGGTGTCTGATGTTATTAAAGGTTTCGATTGTATTTTTTCTGATCTTGATGGAGCAACCGGTACACTCTATTGTTATCATTCAAAAGCGTACGCCTAGCTAGACATGGTCCGACGCAGTTCATCTCTATTTATGTTGTCATAATCGTTTTGGAAATTGATTGAGTCTTCTTTCTTACTTACTTATACCTTGGTAGTTGATATATGGAAGGCGGTCTCTTTTCTAATCAACCGTTCAAATGGTGCTTAAAGTCAAATCATCGGGCATTCCTTCATCCGAGTATACATTACAGATAAGCTTGTATTATTTGTGCTAAGAATTTCTGTACTGTGTGCAATAAATCTGCTTATTAGTTAAGTTGAAGCGCTCAGACTTCCGGGACTTCTGTTTTAAAGCTGTCATCGCTGTTCAACAGCCCGCAAATTTGTACAGGTTTCAATTTAGTGACAAATCTTTGTGTGGACTTTGCAACCCTTCACTATGAATTCGTCCCTGCCTATTGATCAATTAGTAATATAGAGAATCACTTATAATAGAGAATAAAAAAAAAGTGGGTCCAGAAATTAAGTTCATCCCTTCGTCTGTCTGTTCATATGTACTTCGGAAGACAACCTAAACGAATTTTTTCAGACTTCATATTCTGGGTATGTGGGCTTATACCCCATAGCAGTTTTAACCAACAAACGAACGTTATACAGGCTCAAGTAGTACTACCCAGTTGTGCCCTTCATTCTTTCGGATGTGGGTATGTTTTTCCTCTTTTTTTACTTACACCTACATATACCTAGTATATATAAAATATTTGGAGTAGTTTCCAAAGTTTTCAGTGTGAAATCATCACAGTGAACAACTAATGAAGAAAACAGTTAGAACAGTGGTTGAGTGACTTTTTGGATCGCATCTGGGATTTATTGATTGGCATGCTTTAGTGCACAGAACAGGGCGCAATTCATTAAACATTGACCAGCTGAACAGTTATAAAACAGAGCAATCACAATCACAATTATTCCCTGTGATTTCGTATGTGCATATCACCAAGTAATCACTACTATGTCCTACTAAAACTACTAAAAACTAGAATCATTCAATCAACTCTCGGCAACAGCAGCTCCACCATATCTGTTGTTAGAAGAACTCCTCAAGGTGGGGTCTTATCTCCTCTTGTATGGCTTATGGTCATCAACAAAATCTTGTGTAGACTTGACAGAGATGGATTTAAGGTTGTCGCGTATGCGGATGAAGTGGTGATACTGATATCGGGGCTTTTTCCATCCGTAATCAGTGAGATTATGGAAGGTGCCTTGGACAAGATTAGCACATGGCCCACTGGATGTGGACTCAGCGTCAACCCAAACAAAACTGAACTGATGCTCTTTACCACTAAAACCAAAATACCGACCTACACTCTTTCACAATCATCTGCTCTCCCTATCCTCCAATGCTAAGTACCTAGGTGTAGTACTTGATCCAAAACTAAGCTGGAAGCTTAACATTGAGCAGCGGGTAAAGAAGGCCTGTGTGGCATTCTATGCTTGCAGCAAGACATTTGGTAAGAAGTGGGGACTTTGCCCGAAGATGGTCTTATGGATGTACACTGCCATGGTGCATCCCAAACTTTCCTATGGATCGCTAGTCTGGTGGTCTTCGTTAAGGAAAGCTTATAACATCAAACTTATCAACAGGGTACAAAGAACTGCGGCTATAGGCGCAACGGGTGCCATGAGAACATGACCAATTGAAGCCTTGAACGTTATCCTGCACCTTTTACCACTCGATCTTCACATTATGCATCTATCATTATGTAGTGCGGTCAGACTAAGGGAAACAGGACGCTGGTGCACCAATCCCTATAGTCACAACAGTATCCTGAATCTGCTACCGCAGGATCTGGCAGCTAATCTGATCGACTATATAACTCCCACAGTGAACTTTAGAAATGACGTCACGGTCAGATTCCCAACCAGGGCGGAATGGAAAACTGGCGAGCTGACAAATGAGTTCGAAACAACAATCTTCACCGACGGTTCAAAAATTGACTGCGGGGTAGGGGCGGGGATATTATCTGATTCCCTCAATATTTCCAGGTCTTATCGGCTTCCTGATTTGTGCAGTGTCTTCCAGGTGGAAGTTTTTGCTGTACGTGAGGCCTGCCGCCTACTAAAGCAAACTTCTACACCCCTAAATGCCATTGCTAGCCTCATTGACAGCCAGGCCGCTGTCAAGGCTATAGTATCTGCCAGTACATCCTCGAGGCTAGTAGAACAGTGCAAAAAGGAACTCGCCTCGCTAGGTCATCGGTTAAGGATCTGTCTCTTTTTGGTTCCGGGTCACAGCATCATTGAGGGAAATGAGCGAGCTGATGAACTCGCGACGCAGGGATCTGCCCTTGATGTTTCCCTAGCAAAGGCGATAAACGTCCCGTTGGGGTTTTTAAGGGAGGCATCTTCGCACATTATCTGCTAAAGGCTGATAGTATATGGCAGGGGGTGCGGAACTGTGTCATCTCCAGGCAGATGTGACCCAAATACTTTCGGAAAAGAACGCAAGATCTACTAAACCGAAACCATGCAGATATCGCAAGAGTTCTGGCCATTGGCCCATCGGGGTTCATGCGGTTCATGCCACGCCCGTTTCACATCCGTTTAGGTCACTTGAGTTGTGGTATTAAAACGGCACTTTCTGTGCTAATTATGTATCAACATGGTTTGCTGTTACAACCGCTTCTACCTACCTATGCCCTACTCAGTGTAGGATACACAAATTCGAAAAACGTTGGAAGTATACATACGGGTGATTTGAGCAAGAGTGAAAGATACGATTACATTGTAAAGGGTCATTAAGTAACTATGGTAGCACTTTGACAGCTGACTACGGCCACATTTGGAAATATTTTGCTGTCATTGTGCTCTATCATAGTCATCATTTTACCATAAAAATTAATTATCAAAATTCGAGTTCTGTTTGCGTTACGTGCGATTTACGGTCGTAATGAGCGACTTTCCGAGCTCACCATTCGGAGAATTATGAAGAAATTCGAGGAAAGTTCTTCAGTGGCTGATCGAGCAGTCCCAGTACGCCAACGAAACGCGCGATCGGCTGAAAATATTGCTGCGGTGGCACAGAGTGTACGCGAACACCAAAACGTCTCAATTTCGTGTCGTTTTCAAGAACTGGACCCATCGTACGCTTCAACTTGGCGAACTTTGCGAAAAGATTTGGTCCTGTATTCATACAAAATTCAAATTGCTCAAGAAGTGAAGCTTACTGAACATCCCGTGCGTCGCGCATTGGCTGATTGGGCTCTGGAGCAGTTGGCAACTGATCCTAATTTTGGCCAAAAAATCATTTTCAGCGACGACGCACATTTTTGACTCAATGGCTACGTGAACAAACAACATTTTTTTGGAGCAATGAAAATCCAAGAGAGACTCACTATTTGGTGTGGATTTTGAGCCAACGGCATAATCGGACCTTATTTTTTTCAAAAATGAGTGTGGGCGACGAGCTTGTTTGTCCGGAAATGGATTGTTTGCGTACTGGTGACATGTGGTGCGACGTGGCGCACATCGAACGAAATACTAGAGATATTGAAGGCTTTATTGGTTGAGGAGCAGGTTCAGCCCGAACAGTAGCGCCACCTAAGTAAGTAAGTAATTGAAGGCGA
This sequence comes from Brachypalpus laphriformis, assembly GCA_945910035.1. Classification (NCBI taxonomy): domain Eukaryota; kingdom Metazoa; phylum Arthropoda; class Insecta; order Diptera; family Syrphidae; genus Brachypalpus; species Brachypalpus laphriformis. The sequence goes on from OX246754.1 coordinate 291,177,598, forward strand.
AGTTTCCGGGTCGTGTAATCGTACGAAGAGCCGACGTCAATTGGGCGCTAAGATCGGTTTGACGCTCTTAAACTTTTTTCTATGGAGCTGCTTGAAGTCTCTAGTCTATGCCAATAAGCCAGCAACAGCCGCCGACCTTGAGGACAATGCTGTTCACGTCATTGGTGAGATTGTGGACAACTTATGTCCCCGAGTCATCCAAAATTGGACCTCTCGGATGACCGTCGTCAAGCACACCCGTAGAGGCTATTTGAACGATATTATTTTTGAGACATATGTTGAATGCTCTTCTGGAATTTGCAATCTCCTAAGGGCTCTTTGGCGCCCTTTGCAAGTAAAGTTTCCGCTTACGGACATTTTTTTTATACATTAACTTACATTTAATAATCTTTTAATGCAATAGCAAGCCATAAGTTAGAAATGATGAGAAGAGATAGGAAAGAGTTATTTTGGGTGTACTGGTTTTAACCCATTAAATATTAGGTTTCAATACCTGCTTACTCCATGGTTAGTGTCTGAAATAGTCAGGAAGAATTCGCTGTGATTTTGGCATGCAGTTCTGATTTCTAGTATTTTGTTTCGAATACTTGCTGAATTACTGTGTATACTGTATATAATTTTATTACCAGGAAACCTTGCATAATTATGGTTGGTACTTAAAACGACAACCTGTCAGTCAATAGCCAAGGATGCTTCTCCTACACCATGTCACAACACAAGATTGAGGATTTCAGTAGGTAAAATCATTTTCAAATAAATTTGGTCAAACATTTCACCTAAATTTGTATGAAGATCATTTAATACTTAGACTCTCAAGTGACTTCTACAGAAACCTAACCCTTTCAAGTAAATAATCTATCAAGAGTGACCCGTTGATCTCAACTTTCAACCCAAAATTCAGAAAAGAAAGTTAACAATCTAGGAGTGGCATAAGAAAACTTCAATCGTTTTTCCAAAATAAGTTTCTAGACAAATTGTGATTACATTCTAGATCGATGCAAACAAATGATACGCAACCATTTTCGCCCACCTATAACCATCTCCCATGATAATTCTTCCCAAGAAAAACGTTTTTAAAACAAAAGGCTGCATCCGAGGGTCATCCGAGCAATCACTCACTATCTGATGGATTACACATCCAAGCTCTTCATCTTCTGTGTGTTTGCTTTTTTTTTTTTTTTGTTTCTCCACTTGGCACAGTGTTTACCATCACCATTACCCACAGGTATATGCGTTAATTAACAGGCAAACAAACCGATTGTCGTGGGTGTTGCATGTGTGGACTGGTCACACTCAAGAATATCGAGAATCGAGTATCTATCCCATCACATCCCATTAACAAGTGCGCGCAACTCGAAAAGGGTGCTGAAAGCAATTACTGATGAAAATTACACGAAAGACGGGAGAAAAGTGCCTAAAACACTCGAAAAACAAACTCATTCCATGGAAATGTAAACAAGGTTGGGTACCTCTGCCTCAGATGTGTTACATTCTCCCTTTGCTCACACGCAGCATCCGATCAGATCTCAGCAGTGTATCTGTGAGATAGATTGTCCACTTGAGAGATAATTATGCAGAGATGCTTGCTCTACAAACCACAATTTGTGCCCCGTGTGTTCCCAGATACGCGCGCATCTGAACCAAAAAGAAAAACGGGCAACATTTAGGTTATGATGGGATTGCATATGTTCTGCTCTCGAACTCGACCACAGAGCCACCGAGTGCTCACACAATTTATGTCCCGCGATTGGGTCTCCAAGATAAAGTTGTTGTTCGGATTGTAGATTGTAGATTTGTGAACGGGACAAGATTTTATAACAACAACCAATCCACTTACAGACATTGACGAGTGTGCCGGAGGTCCCTGCGAGCACGGTGGCACATGTATAGACCTCATCGGGGGCTTCAGATGCGAATGCCCCCCCGAGTGGACAGGCGATGTATGCCAGATGGATGTCAACGAATGCGAATCGAATTTCGCCACAAATCTGGGGCCCTGTATCAATGCGGAAAAGTGTCATAATTTGCCGGGCTCCTTCTCGTGCGAGTGCCTCGATGGTTGGGGCGGACCAACCTGCGCCAAAGACCTGGACGACTGTGTGGGCCAGTGCAAGAATGGTGCAACCTGCATCGACTTGGTCAACGATTATCATTGTGCGTGTGCAACGGGTTACACAGGTGCGTTGTCCAGGCTATACAAGTAGAAATGTGCTACAATAACCTGATTGCGTGTTTCTTTTTCTTTTTTCTTTTCTGTGACAGGACGGGACTGTGAGACGGACATCAATGAGTGCGCGAATTCGCCTTGTCGCAACGGTGGCGAATGTGTGGACATGATTGGGAAATTTAAGTGCATATGTCCACTTGGCTACTCGGGGTCGTTGTGTGAGGTAAGTGCAAACATTTTTTTTTTTCTTCTTTTTATTTGATATTGTTGTTGTTTTGTGTAATTAAGAGATTAGAGAGAGAGAAACTATGGGAAAAAATCTGGCGTATGGTGTGCGCTTAATTGGAGCTGTACGAAGGCAATTAAATCGTAGCCTTAATTAGATACAAGCACGCCCTTTAAGGCTTTGGTATTTGTTTGGGTTTTTGGGCAAAATTGACGGTTTTTATTGATTGGACTGCATATTAAGTTGGCATCGCAAGTAGGTGCTTGTGGAAAAGAAGTTGAATCCCAAGAGGGCAATTGCATTGGTTACGGTGGAGTTTCTTGGTGAGTTTAAGGTTTGGGAACGAGTGAGTGTTAAGAGATTTTTTTGATATCTCAAGGATACTTTTAAGCCGCACACATATGGACTGGCAATTATTTCATAATTAATGTACAATACTGTACGTGATGCTTTTTGGCGTGCTAGGTTTTGTGATCATCAGTCGTTGTCGAAAAAGACTTACCAAATGTTTAGAAACTACGCAAGCTGCTTGATGAAGAGTATCACATGTAGTAGGTTGTCATTTGGGCCAGATGGTACCTACTATTTTGCTGAATCCATTGGTGTGACTGCTCCAATGAACTTGTCTTTACAGGCTTGTCGAATAGGGGGTCCTTCCTAGGGTCCTTCATTTCAGAAAAAAGGTCTTTGGAAACTGGTGGATTTCGGGCTATGCAGGAGAAGATAGATGTTGTCTGCAGGGCTGTGCTGAAGTAGCGCTATCCATTGCGAACGCAAACATCGTCCACTGCGGCACCTCTATATGTTGTATGGAGTTACACCAGTAACGTGGACCATTTCAAGATTTGTTCGAAATTTATTCGGTTAATGTCTCGAATGACAGAGGGAGTGCCATCTGTTTGAATACTGAAGTTTCCGGAACTGTTGCACAAATTAAATTACGAGCTATACTATCTGAGGGTCACAGTATGGTTTCTGTGATTGGAATAGTGAGTTTTGGCTTGGACTTTAATTGAGAACGTTCCGGTCAGAATCAAAGTCAGCAATAGATAGTCTTTGAAAGCGGTCAAGGGTCCAGTGCTGGTGTTTTCGTGGAAGACAACAGCACAAGGCCCTGTATTGTATAAGCAGGAGTGTCATCCGAAGACTACAAGTACAAGTCACGCCCCAGTCAGTTCAACGATTGCCCCCTCCAAGATCTAAGATGTAATCATTACAGCAGAGCAGGTTTTAAAAGCAGCTTGGTACACAATGCCTTGTTTAACCCATTGAGGACTTCGAAAATAGTTCGAGAATGAAAGAATTTTTTGAATTAAGTTTAAGGTAATATTCGTAACAAAATGTTTGCCTTCAAGCAGTACAGATAGCGTAACGTTGAATTCTTTGGTCCTAGATCACGCAGGGATCATGGGGAGCGAGATCTAAAATGAGATGGCTAGACAAACCTTCCAATGTCGAACAGAGCTTCCAATCGTGCGTAGGATGACTTTTCAAGATGCAGGCATACTTAACGGGTGCCTCCGGACGTCTGCTATAAATCGGCGGTCTCTCAGCAGAGAAGATTGTAAACGACTCATAGGAATCCTGACCGGCCACTATTACTAATTATCTCAACGTGCGATGCTTCTTAAGAGTGCGACGTTACTACAGAACACTTCTTCTTTGCTTATCTTGTCTTATCTCGTATTAGGTGGCCGATTTTCCATGCTGCTACTGTAAGTTACTCATCAATGAATCCCTTATTCGGATAGACGGGAATACTCCAGTAAAATGCATACAACTTTGTTTACTTCGTAGTGCAATGGTCCAATTGTTCTGAATGCGTTAGTCGAGTTTCTTCTTATACCCACAAAAAATATATATATATATACAAGCGGTTTCAGAGCTCTGCCATCAAGCAAAATAAATCCTTGAGCAAGTTATCATTGCCATTGGATACTTTCAACTTCTCCAATGTCCCGACGGTTACCGATGCTAATCGTTTGTTCTGTAAGAACTGAGCGTTCCCTGGGATTTTCATCGAATATCCGTCTATCAAAATGTATTAATGCAGAATCATAAAAGCTTGGACATTCATTGAACAGTAGGTACTGCAACGTTTTGTTAGTCTTGTAGCTTCACTAAAAAAATACAAATATTTGGCGCAACAGCTCTTTAAAGTGCCAGGGCCTAGCTTCTCGCAACCACTCATGTTGTGTGCGTTATATTTTTCATACGAATGGAAGGGACCTACAGTTTAATGCCGAATCCGAACGCCGATTTGAGATGCTTTTTCGTGGCAACAATACTCTCGGATGTTTGTCAGACGCTCGCGAGAGGTGGGACCGTGAAAAAACTTTTTGGTATTTTCTGGGATTCGAACATTGAACCTCATGCGTAGTGATCCGACACACTAACCACTTACGCCACGGCGCCCACCCACCAGAATCTTCACTGAGGGCTGTTAGATAAAACTAGGAAAGGGTGCACACTCTCAATCCTCTCTGTTCCCATAAAGTGTTTCATTCATTAGGTATGTTTGTTTCGAAAATCCGTTCACACATTTCTTCAGACATCAGAAGAAGCAGCAAAGCAAGGTCGATTGTAGTATTAAAATTCCGTTGGATATAGTTGCGGTCTTCTCTTCACTCCTTGATATTTGATCTATAAATACAGTGTGATACCACCAATGAATCGTATCGAAATCAAATCCTTTTAACCCGCGACAAATTTAACACTCAAACGACTTCACTTCGCCACCATATTCCAAGAATAAATCCTTCATGCTGGCTGCATTCAAAATCATGTCTCTCTCAATTAAAACCAGACTACCGTACCATTGATTTCCGCATAAAACACCATCACTTCCTTCTTTTTCCTAGAACAGCAAATCCTCAATCTGCGCTTGCGCGCGTGCATTAGAAAAACCCTAGTCCCAAAGTCAATCCGTTCTCCTCTAAATGCCAACAAAAACAATCTTAAACCGAAAAAAAGAACACCTCAAGGCGGCAAACGCGATGAGAACGTGAGAAATTCAGTTCGTTTGAATTATTTTCTCATAACAGTTGATTGCCCGTAATACGATTAGTGCTATAGGTATTAAAGCATTAAATTCATGTGACAGATACATACCAACCGACACAGGGACCCCGAAGACAGAACATAATGACTTAACCCACACGAAGCCCGCGCCGTAACCGCAGTCGCAGCCGCCGACAGCGTTAAAGTATCGAATGACACATACGCCAAGAACGAGGAAAAAAAAAAATTAAACGAAGCAAATATAATAAACACACACTTGAAAAAAATTAAAAAGAAGACAACCACGGAGGACGCAAAGAAGACGATGAAGCCAGCGACGACAGAAACAACGATGACTATGCTCATAGAACTGTTGTCACCTTCTCATTTTGACAACGTATTGTCAATTAATTTTACGGTTCTTGCATAAGATGCCGCCAATTAGGAGTCCTTTTTGACGTTGGAGGTGGAATTCTGATCTCTCTCTGTCTTTAGCTTAATTAGGGATAAATTAGTGATAAATAATTTTTAAATTGGCGCCAGATTGTGATGACTTAAGGAATGTGGTGTGCACTGATTTTTAAAACGAACATTCCTAATGAATGGGAAGCTGTGTGGGAACAGTGGAGACTGCAAAAGTGAGCCCATTAGCATGCAAATGTTTTGTTGAATTTAGTTAAGGACTTTATTGAATATGAAGATGTTTGGTTTATGGTTAATTGGCTTCTCGGGTTAAGAGTTGGGGTATCTACTCTGCCTACTAGACGGAAGGAATAAATTTAGAAGATACCGCTGATTATGGAATGCGAACTATTAGCGGAATGTCCATGGCTTCCAATGGCCATGGTTTCGAATGAGACATGTCTTCACAGATAATTCAAAAGTGGAAGAGGGTGTAAGCTCCCGAATTTCTTCAGAAAATGTTGTCATTGACCAGTCAATAAAGCTTCTACACCACTATAGAGTATTCCAAGTTTCTTCTACGATAAGATTTCATGGACAGCCACAAGAGCACTGCACTGCATCCAAAATAATCAAATTAAATCCACTCAAATTCCGAATGCAGATTCTTTTAGATACGTGAATCCTGCACACAGGGATATACACATATAACATTTCATTTCAATATAACATTTCAGACCTAATAATAAAATAGTTATTTTCTTTAATTTATTACGCCTTTCCACAAACAAAAAAAAATTGTTCACTGTCATTGTCGACGAGGTATATTTTACTAAATTCTGATGAGCCGAGCCACAGTTATGATCTCCTAAAGCACGGAAAACAATCTTGAATTTAGATCTTTTTTTGGCAATTTTTGAAGTTACTTACTTACTTATGTCCTGTATCCCCTTGTGGGTCCTAGGGCCTCTACTACGCCTACGCGCCATCGTTTACGGTTTCTGGCAATGTGTTTCTTTTCCCCAACTGCCGTGCCTCCTACTCAACTGTTCTGCACCATGTTCTCTTAGGACCGCCACGTCTTCTGCCATCCTGAGTTAAAGGATTCCATTGCATAGCATGGTTCGCTATGGAACTGTTACCCTTTCGGAACGTGTGATCAATCTACTGCCACTGCCGTCGTTGGATGGTTGTGCCTATTGGTTCCTGACCCGTTCTCTCGTAAAGGTGTTCGTTAGAGATACGATTGGGTCAGAAAATCCATAAGATATTGCGTAGGCACCTATTAACGAACGTTTGCAGCTTTCTAGTAGTAGTGGTCACTCTCCACGTGCTGCAACCATATAACAGCACGGATTCAACGTTAGAGCGGAACAGTCTTATCTTGGTATAGACACTGAAAATCCTCTACTCTCTCTACCGGTTGTCCATCAATGCATTTTTGAGCCGATGAGTTTGTTCCAAGACTGATAATTTTAGTTTTTGCCGTAATTTTCAGCCCGACGATGCCTGCCTCCCTCTCCACATCTGCTGTCATTTGGTGGAGGTCCATAATTCTGTGGGAGAGTAAGCATACATCGTCAGCGTAGTCAAGATGTTTCAGTTGAGATGTAAGAGTCCATCGAATTCCTCCGTTTCCCTTCGACAAAGCTGCATGAAGCACATCGCTAATCATCAATACGAATAATATTGGTAAAAAGATACAGTCTTGTCTTACCCTACTTTGGATCTCAAATTCCTCAGACAACCTTCCTCTCTGCAGAACGTGACATTAGGAGCCTTCATATGTAGCTTTGATAATAGCAATTAGTTTATCGGGGATACCTCTTCTGCGTAAGGCACGCCAAATAAACACCCTATTGACACTATCGAACGCCTTCTCAAAATCGATGAACAGCAGGTGCAGTCGCGATCGATATTCAACGCACTGTTCGATGATAATCCGCAGGGTGTTGATGTGGTCGACACAGGAGGATCCAGAACGGAAACCTACTTGTTCGTCATGGAGTGTATCTTCGAGATGTTGTTTGATTCATTCAAGGATGATTTTAGCTATTATCTTAGCTACAGCAGACAGCACGCAGATACCCCTCCAGTTTCCGCACTCCATTAAATTTCCTGCTTGACGATCATTCCCTTTTTCCACTCGTTAGAAAAGCTCTCAGCTTCCCAAGCTCTCCGTATAAGTGGAAACAGAAGCTCAGCCGATGTTGTTGGCGCTGCTCGTACGAGCTCTGCTGGAATACCGTCAAGTCCTACCGCCTTGTTGGTTTTGAGTACCTTGATCGCGGTAGTGATCTTATCATTACGTGGTGCGTATTCGGGAACTTCTCACGTCGGGCATCTCAGTCTGATTTAGAAGCATATCGCTAGCGAATACACGGTTTAAAACCGTAGCAAAATGCTATTTCCATCTCTTGAGTTGGTCCTCATCCGAAATGAGCAAGGATCCGTCTAGGCTTTTCACTGGGTGTTGGCTGGAGCTGCGACCATCTGTCAGCTCTATGGTGATTCTGTAGACGGTCCTGCAGTCGCACCTCCGTGCAGCTTCTTCTGCTTCTGTGGCCAGCGGGTTGATGTAGTTGCGCCTGTCACGTCGCACGCTACGCTCAACTTCTCTCATCTTCATGCGATATAGGGACTCTAGCTCGCTTCTCCCTGCTGCTGGGGTAGCTGCAACGCGAGCTTTCAGCTGTTTTCGTTCGTCAATCCGTCTCCAGGTATCCTCGGAAAGCCACGCCCTATGTCTTCCCTGCGATCGACCGACAATTCTTTCAGCACCAGATGTAAAACATTTTTCACAGCACACCAATGATCTTGGATGGTTGCGGGCATTGAGCTGCTGATTGCTTCCACACCTTGCGAAAAGTGCTCCCTTAGTTGTTGGCGCACTGGGGGATCACTAAGTCTATCGATGTTGAGCCTGAGCATTCTTGTGTTGTCGTGGGATCTTCGAACTGCAGCAGTGCGTAGTTGGAGAGTAGCTATCATAAGATTGTGATCACGTACTATCCCCACATCTGCCCCTCGTCTGTTTCGGACGTCCAGAAGACCATTTCTAAATTTGGTTGGAGGTTGCTTTACTGTTGTTAGAAACTCAGCTGACTTTGTGGCAGGTCTTGTGCTCAAACATGGTGCCACCTATCACAAGGCGGTTGGCATTGCAGAAATCCACAAACCTTTCGCCGTTTTCATTGCGGTTGCCTAGTCCATGCTTCCCAATTACATGTTTGAGCCCTTCGTTGTCGTTGCCTACATTGGCATTCAAATCCCCCATCACTATGACAATGTCTTCATTTGGTGTTGTGTTGAAGACGGCACTTAAAAGATTGTAGAAGCTCTCCTTTTCGTCCTCAGACGAACTATTCGTTGGGACGTAACACTGTATGATGGTGACGCGTCGTACTCTAGTCCGGAACCTGGCCGTCATAATCATATCACCATGAGGCTTACAGCCCTTACGTGCTGTTGTTGCTAACAGTAGTCCGACTCCATATTCCCGCGGACTTCCGGATGGTCTTCCAGAATAGAGTAGTACAGTGTTACGCGTTGGAGACTGGTACTCGCCCGCTTCTAAACATCTCATTTCACTTACCCCCAAAATGTCCAATTGATATCAAAAATACAAATACAAATATTTGGCGCAACAGCTCTTTAAAGTGCCAGGGCCTAGCTTCTCGCAACCACTCATGTTGTGTGCGTTATATTTTTCACACGAATGGAAGGGACCTACAGTTTAATGCCGAATCCGAACGGCGATTTGAGAAGCTTTTTCGAGACAATAATACTCTCGGATGTTTGTCAGACGCTCGCGAGAGGTGGGACCGTGAAAAAACTTTTTGGTATTTTCTGGGATTTGAACTTGGAACCTTATGCGTAGTGATCCGAAACACTAACCACTTACGCCACGGCGCCCCAATTGATATCGCATGAATTCTTTTTCCAATTGAAGGAATCTGGCATTGTAAGGACCTTCGCTTCCCGAGTGGAGGAGCGTCTTTACATTCCAGAAACCTATCTTTGTCCGGGTACAATAGCCAAAAGTCGTCAACATGTGATCAGTCCTTATCCGAGGCATAGTGTCGGTTTCTGTAGCGAGCTTATTTCAGTAACGCACGTTGCTGGCCCACGTTACCTAGTCTAGAATCAAGGCCCTAGACAACTCGCACTTGCCATTTTAGCCTACACGTATAGGGGTTTATACGTATAGTTGGCCGGGGACCACCACTAGGAGGTAAAGCAAGCACTTCATCACGAACTTGATTGTTGTGCTACTGGCCCAAGCCAAGTTTTGAGCAGTCAGTAGTTTCCCGATCAATCGCAATGCAGGTCCCCAAAGTTCCGTTACACGCAATCTATATCGAATTCTGCAAAACTTTTTTGCCTCATGATTTGCACCACTCCAATGAGTAATTCTATCAATTTTGAGCCAAATTGGAGAGGGGTCGTACAGAGCTCCTCATATAGCCTCGGCGATTTGCCGTGAAATAACCATATAGCGAAACACGTTCTGACATTGCAGCCTTTTAAATACAAATGACAAATCCGTAGGGATTATAGGTATTCTTGGAATTAATACTATTTCACCAGTTGCAAGACCTGTCAGAATGGTTACTTCTATATGATATAAGATGTAGGCGCTGGATTTTAAAGCTTGTGTCGTTGCAAAGCCATGGTAGATTAAGATTCCAAAGTTAGTAGTGTAGGGGTATAGGGGTATACGTACGAGTATGAGGATCTTGTATGCTGCAATGAATACGAAAAACATACGCCATGGTACAAAGAACAGCTTGTATTGCCATCACGGGTGTTCTACGTACAACGCCTTCGGCTGCAGTTGAGATCTTTTTGTATCTCTTACCGTTAGACCTACAAATCAAGTGCGCTTCGGCTCACTAACGTAGGTCTCTTCAAAACTAGTAATGTGGGACACAGCTCCATTCTGCGGAATTAGTTGAGATGGGATCAATAACCGACAAAATATCGCTATCTAAATCTGAGAGCATCAGGAATTGAATTGCGCACAATGCTTAAGGCATTATATACGCAGAGCCGTGTCAGATTATGTCGGATACCTGAACACTGCGACATAGAAGGCAACGAAATAGCTGATGCGCTGGCCAGAAAAGGAGTAGAGCTCAATTAGTGACATAATTGGTAGCATTAAACCACCATCTAAGATGGACATAAAGTATCAGGGCTTGTGGCCTATGTCAGACCGCATTAAATCTGGGATTACGGCTAAGAACAGCGATAGGAATACTTTCTGGCCATTGTTTCCTAAGGAAGCATGCTATGAGACTAGATCTATCAAATACGGATGTATGTAGGTACTGCAATGACCAACATGTCTCAGAGAATATAACAGTTGTACTCTGTGAATGCCAAGGCATTGCCAAGACAAGGCTAAAGTAGCTTGGAAGATACTTTTCCAATAAGTTGCAAGAGGTAAGGTCCTTGAGCCACAACAAAGACATATGCAAGTCCTGTAGGGAAATTATGTGTATGGGAGAATTGGTTTAAGTGATGGGCCCACCTTGGTGCCAAGTGTTTTTTATGAATATATCTTAACCCTACTTAACCTAACCTAACCTATTATCGGTGTATCAATTTTATATCTTAGCTCATGTGGAGGCGATCCTAAAGGGTTGAGAGAATCGAAGAATTCAATCGAACGTTGTTTTGGAAATTTACTGATCTTGTATCTGTTCCAATAAGTAATTGCTTTGAAATTCCCGGTGGTTTATCAATATCATTCAATTTAACCAATACGTTAGAGCAACAAAGTCCCAATGATGCTTTGAACAATTTTTTGCGCCACAATAATTATAAATTGTAACCATTTTCCCTATAGAATCTCAGATAATCATGAGTTGGCTGATACTCAAATGCAGGTCTAAGATTTAATATTAGAAATTCGTAGTCTGTTTTGTTCCAAGGGCGCTTCTGTCGTGATTGGTGGTGCATAGGGTATCGGTGATGAGTTAAGTAATAGAGAGAAAAACAAAAAAAGAATTAAATTAATTAGTTAGCTTTGCGATGAAATAGTGAAGTAAGGCATAGCCCATAGCACTTCTGGAATCATTGGGAACATGTCAAAAAAAAGTTTCATCTAAATTCGCTAAGAAGTTTTCAAGCTAAATTCGTTCAGACATACACAAAAATAATTTTATATATGAGTACAAGTATACATATACGAGTGTGTATTATATATTAGACAGAGCGTCAGTCAGCAAAGCATTGCGGACTCCTATTTTATTTATATTCTAAAGCTAAAAAGGGAACTTCATTCAACTGTTTTCAATCTTCGTAGGTACGAGCATGTTTCACCAGAACCCCGCAACATTCCTGGATACTATTTGGAAGCTTTTTTCAAATGTCAATCTTGTGTCTTCATCCTCAAAGTTATTCACAAGAAGCAACCTGAGTTCTCGTACCTCATCAGCACTTTTTCTAAAACTTGAACTAAATACGAGTAACTCATATTTCTGATTTTTTAGAGCTTAGATTATAGGCGTGAATTATTTGAAAATAACAGATACTATAATGAAAACATAAAGTGCACACATGATAATAAAATAAAGGCTAAATGGCATCCTCTGCCATAACACTATCCTATTGTTCAAGTTTTCCACCACGTTTTGGCATGAAATCGCCACTATACGAGTATGTTTGACAGAAAGAAACTGGCGCGAAAAGCACCTACTTTGCACCCTTCATATCGAATCCGCCTGAAGCTTTAAAATAAAGTCCTGTTCCCAATGTTAATGAACTTTTACCTTCTAGCCTTTTAGAAAAACACTGATTTTTCAAAGTCTTTTCTTAAACAATTCAACGATTAAACATATTCATTATATTTTAATATTTTTGCTCTTTTCTTTCCAGGAGGCGAAGGACCACTGCACACCATCACCCTGCATCCAGGGCAGATGCCTTAATACACCCGGAGGTTACTACTGTCATTGTCCACCAGATCGTGCCGGCAAGCACTGTGAGAAGATGCGCACATTATGCTCCTCACCGCCCTGTAATGGTAAGTCTACAAAATCGAAAGATGCTATCTATTCATACACACCAATCGCGTATCTGTACGTATATTGCCAGTAATCCCCAAACAAATGTGAACATTTCGAAGGCTTTAAGGCCAAAAGAAGATCTATTTGTTTAGTTAAGAGAGATTTATTTACTCTGACACTTTGTGTTGTAAAATAGTTTCGAGCTGTCATTGTACTACGTACGAGTATGTGCTGTGGGGCTAAGTAATTTTTTTTTTTTTTTTTTTGTGACAAACAAAAAGTTAAATTGTGTACGCATGTCACGTGAGCCATTCTTATGATGTTGTTGGACAAATATGGCAAAATCTTCATATTTCACAGATTTTAGTGATGAATGTGAATGGGAATACATGAATGCGTGAAAATGCGTTCAGGGAGAGAGATTTTTTAAAAACATTTTTGCTTGTAAATTTAGTTTTATTGTCTGTACATAATGTGAACGGGGGATAAGTGGGCGTTTTTTTTTTTTTTTTAGAGGTATTTGTAGAAATTTTTAAAGAGTTTCACTTGTCAGTGGGAGGATGGGTATGATGCACAACTCTGGTAATTTGTCATAATCTCAATTCGGAGGAAAATAATTCATCAGCCAGATGGTTGTTGGGCGGCATATGATGTTAATTGGCTATTTGCAGAAGGTGGAACAGAATATCAATGAAATCTAGTTCTTTGAAATTTCATTTGTCAGCAACTTGAAAGGAAATGGGGCCTGAGTGGGATTTTGAGTCTAGGTCTTAAAAATTGAATTGTGATTATTAAGACAAGTACAAGAAACATAAAGAAGCTTGCTGACCAAAGCCTTTCAGTGTGAAGGTTAGAACGACGAAAGCCTTGCCACAGGCATTGCCAAATTAGAGGCGCTACAACACTCCCGGATGTATTTGGATTAATAACCGTGATTTCAGTTAAGTTAGGTTAGGTAGATGGGTGCCTTGTGACAAAAGAGTCACTGCTCACTTAGACCAACAGTTCGGGTCCATTGTACCCAATTATTTAACCCTAAAAACACTGTAGACATGGTCCGCAGTTAGAACCACCCAGATAGTGATATGAATCTTAGGAGGTACATCAGCTCAACATTACCTAAGTCCTACAGCTTCGAGAAGAAGTAATTACCAAGAGCTTGCATTCTTCTGACGGATAGGGTAGGACAATCACACAGCAGGTGACGAAAAGATTCAATTTCTTCTTCGTCTCTGCAACTTCTACAAAAGCCGTTGTGCAGTATACCGAGTCGTTCCGAATGAATGCCAATGGTACAGTCTTCTTCTTCTTCTTCTTCTTCTTCTTCTTCTTCTTCTTCGTCTTCTGCCAATGGTACAGTGACTAGTAATCATGCCGGAAATGACCCATGCGTTATGACGACTAAGTTTCACCAGAGAGGTTGACCTCTTCTTGCTAAAGGCTGGCTATAGCGCCCTGGCCGTTGCCCATGTGTCCAAATGAACCCAGCGTCTGCTTGCTCGACCGGTGGCTTCATCTTCTATTTTTTTTCCCCTAAACAACTAATTGGGATCACTACGAAAGGGAGAGCCAGCGATACATGCAGCACCGACCCCTTCCTAGCAAGCTCGTCAGCCCTTTCGTTTCCTTCGATATTCATATGTCCTGGTACCCAACAGAGGGTCACCGTATTCGCTCCAGATATCTCGTTTTAAAGCGATTTGCAGATCCTCACAAGTCTTGACCTAATTACAGCACAATCCAGAGCCTTAACGGCTGCCTGGTAGTGGTCGTTTTACTAATGATACTACTCTCGCGTATACGTAGTTTCAGCAGCCTGTGAAATACGCTGCAGTCGTCGTTTATTCCAAAAGAGTGGTTTTTTCCTAGGGCTTCACAATAAATTCCGTCTCCCATGCCAGCATCCATCTTAGAATCGTCGGTATAAAAGGCCAGTTCCTTTTTCTTCATGGTTTTTCTTCATGGTACTCGCAAACAAACAAAAACAAATAAATATTTGGCGCAACAGCTCTTTAAAGTGCCAGGGCCTAGCTTCTCGCAACCACTCATGTTGTGTGCGTTATATTTTTCACACGAATGGAAGGGACCTACAGTTTTAATGCCGAATCCGAACGACGATTTGAGATGCTTTTTCGTGGCAACAATACTCTCGGATGTTTGTCAGACGCTCGCGAGAGGTGGGACCGTGAAAAAACTTTTTGGTATTTTCTGGGATTCGAACTTGGAACCTCATGCGTAGTGATCCGACACACTAACCACTTACGCCACGGCGCCCACTCGCACATTCTATCAGAAATAGATTAGATTTTTTCTCCTTTCAAATGCTGTTAGTCCCCTATCAAGCATAATCAAAGACTTGTCATTCATTGCAATGATCTTGCACGAGTTGCATATATTAAGAGAAGGAGGAAGGACAATAGCCCATTTTTTAAGCACGTATCCTACACTCAAATTCAAACTTTTCGTCCTGAAATAGGGTTTTTTTTTAGAATGTGCGCGCTCTGAAGCAATTATTAATACTTTTATACTGATGCTCATGGCACGTGCGGGTGGGAAAAGGGAGGAACGGAGGAGAAGCCGGTTAGCGTTGGCTTTAAATAGATCTGTTCTCGTACTTTCTGCACCAAAATTCACAGCTTGCCACATTTCAAGGAGTGGGTGTAAAAATCTTTCAGAGAGGAACAAATTTGCAAAAAAGTACACGAACGGGTTGCACAAAAAAATCCTCTTTTTGTACGTCAGAAATAAAGGGAATTCATTAAGCGCGATACACCTTTGAACTTAAGTAAAACAATTTGTATTTAAGGTGTACCGGAACTTTTTATTTCAAGCTATAGAATATTCAATACCATTATGTTTCAAAAATAATATCGTTCAAATGGCCTCCATGGCATTGTTTGACGGCGGTTATCCGAGGGGTCCAATTTGGGATAGCTCGGTCACATAAGTTGGCCGCAATTTCGCCAATGCGCGAACAACGTTGTCTTCAAGGTCAGTAATTTTTGCTGGCTTATTGGCATAGACCAACGATTTAACGTACGGGAACAGACCTAATGTTTGAAGGTTGTAATGAAAAGGAAATACAGAGGCTGGTTGATTATTCCACTTATGTATTGTTCGGCTTACAAACGAATCACGTAAATTTGATAGTACGTCCGAAATTGGGCTTGAGGCTGAACTGATGTGCATTCAAAGCACGAGGCGTATTGCGGGAGGAATGCACTGGCTCTTTCGCTGGTGCATTTTTTATAAAAAAAAAAAAAAAATAGGGAAAGACAGGAGACACTATGATGTTCAAGTAAGAATATGAAGTTCACAATGTTTCTATCACCTATAAGTTTTAACGCACAATTCTGTACGCTCTCTAGAATGTGCGGTCTTAGGTGCATCAGATATGGGTTTCATATTCCAGCTTTGGGGGGGATAAATCAGATCAGCCGGGGTAAAATATTTTTTGCTTAAGGAATTAAGGAATCCTATTGGTTGAACCCCATTTGATTATTCCAGATCAGAAATTAATGTGTTTAACCTACGTTGTCGTTCCTCTTCCACGGCCGAAGAGCAGGGATGTGAGTTAGGGAACGAATACGAAAAAATGTGGCTACTGTCATCAGCGAAGGAATGGTTTGGATTGGAATTTGCAGGCAAGAGATCATTTATAAAAATTGGAAATAGAGTCGGAGACAAAACATAGTCTTGGGAAACACCAGTATTTATATGGTGAATTGCAGACTTGAAGCCGCCCAAAAAAAATTTGCATTGAACAGCCCGAAAGATTATTTCTTATCCATTAAAGAGAGATGGCATATGCACGCATTTTCATCAAAAGAGCCTGATGCCAAACTTTGTCAAATGCTTTAGAAATATCGAGCACAATTTTAGTTTTGCCGAAGTGATGTAGAGATTGGTTCCACTTCTCGGTGAGATATGCCACCAAATCACCAGAGGACCTGTTGCTACGAAAACCGGACTGTCGGTCTTCGAGAAGTTTTCGTGAATCAAGATATTTTGCGAGCTGACGATTTATCAACATGACCTTGGAAAGAAGAAAGTAAGTGCAATGGGTCGGTAATTGGACAGGGAGGAAGATTCGCCCATTTTAGGGACGGGCTGGGCAAATGCAATTTTCCATCTTCCCGGCAAGAGCCCAGAAAAGTAGATAGACAGAAAAGCTTACGCAGATGTTTTGCCAGCGTTGAAGAATACCTCTTCAGAGCTATGGGGGAGATACTATCTGGACCGACAAATTTGCAAATGTTAGACCTTTGAGTACTCCTGCAACTGTAAGATTGCGAAAGTGGACATATCCCATGGAAAATTCAACACTCTTAAGTACAGGCAGAGACAAAGCATTACCTGGCAGCGTGAAGTTCGCTGCAAAGTGCTTCGATTGCTGTGAATCTATAAATTTGGATCCTACTTTCACTTACAGCGGCGATATTCTCTCCAGTACGCACATTCCTCTGACGCGTTGGTGTTATTGCATCAACGATGAGCTAAGAATTTTTTGTGGAATCTTATGGACGTCAAAATGTTTAAGATATTGAGGAACAACTAGGCGTCCAATATTCCAGTTATTTGAAATTGAAAAAACAAAAATGGTTAAGAGAAAGACCTGGATAAATGGGGTCAACACGAATTGACAGAACAAGACGCGCCCGATTGGAAGATGGTTTTTCTCTGCTTGCTCGAAACGAAATAGACTCATTGTTGCATAAAATTGTTACGTGAGACGAAAAGTAAATTCTTCATGAAAATCGTCGACGATCTGCGTAGTAGTGGCTTGACACTGATATATGCCAAAGCCAAGTCTTACTTACTTACTCAAAAAAGGTGATGGTTTGGTGGTCTGCAGTAGGTGGTATTCACTATACCTTCCTAGTGAATCAATAAATGTAGTATTGTCTAGAATTGCAACATATGCCTGAAATTGGTGGTGAAGCAGCCTGTGTTGGTTAAAAGATATGGGGTTATAATCTTCCATCACATACAACCGTGCAAAATATGCATGAGCGGCAGTACGAAACTCTACCTTATCCATCTTATACCCCGGACATACTCTAACGGATTATCATTGGATGGAAATTTGTTGGCGATGATTTCATGAATTGTTTTGAGCATATTTCAGTTTCAGACGGATGATTTATAGCTGAAATGGATCTTGGATGAATTTACTAAAAGCAGTTTATTTAGGTTTTAAATCCATTAAGCCATTGTTGAGTTATAGCTGTGTAATCGCCTTTTAATGATGGAAGATTCCGTTTTCACCCCCTTTATTCTGCTTAGACCTCAAATGCTAAGCTGCTATAAGTGGTAGAGCAACTTTTAATTCACATAAACCTTCCCCGAAAAATGTAGATCATAACCGTGAAAACTGCATCCAAATCTATTGAGTGGTTCTCGAGATTAGCGCAGTCATACACACAGATGGGGAACAGGGTTCTGGGAACTTCCTTTTATACTATGTAGTGATTAAGCACTCAAGATTTTCTATGTAAGCTATCTCCAATACTTATTGGAGCTACATATGTCCAAACTTGTTGACAGTTGACAGTCTTTACAGCAGTTTTTCGAATCTTCTAAGCAACCAAAATATTAATACTAGTACCTCAAGTAATTAATTTAAATTAAATTGCAGCTCTATGTTACACTAGATAGTTAGCTAGATGGCTTAGCCACTACCTTGAAACGTAGGACATTGCTTACTACCAATGATGGATAGTGGCCCTTGTTAAACTTGGCGAAGGTTAGTCAAAGAGGAATCATAGCTTTCAGGGGAAGTTTGGATGGAGTTGGGACACATCGCTGGAAACAGAATCCTTAAGGTATGGGCCTAGGGTATGATACTCGTAACACTAGTCCCGTGAGGAGTGTATCTACAGTGTGATCTCCTGATCTTGTGAGAGTTGGCTCTATTTTCTGTGCGATATATGTCCGACGGCTAATACCAGACAATGACTCAACAGAGCTCCCAATTTGACCCCCTAACCCTTAAACATCTAATTCGATTTTTATTAGTTTCCAATCTGTCTACCCAAATCAACTGCTCGAATGAAAAATTATAAAATGGTGACCTCTTGCAAGTTTTAAACAAAATTCAATGGCACCATGTACATGTGTTCAGTTCCTGACCTCCAACTGTTTCTATTAAATTTCCCGCGAGCCCCATTACCAAATCAAAGTACAATTTCAATTCCATCTCGTACGAGTACAATCGAAAGCATCAATTTAAATTTACTTCAATTTACTGGAATTCACATTCATTACCCGATTTTTCTGCTTCTTTCTTCACCTTCTTCACAGATAGCTGCACACCGCCCATAACTAACTCAACACAGTACCCGTCACCCTGCAGTGGTCATGGTAAATGCGAAATCGGAGACGTTGGCACCTACTGCAAGTGTCATCCAGGACGTACAGGAACCTACTGTGAGCACAGTAAGTATTATCTACTCTCGTCCACTTGTTTAAATTTATCGGTTATCCCAAAAAAAAAAAAAAAGAACCTCGCCGGTGCGTGCTGTCTGTCCGTATATACCTTCTTCTCTCCAGAGATACGTTAAATTATTTATTATTGATTAATCCGCTAATAAACTAATCTCTGAGATGCCACATGTACATATACTGGTATACGGGATGACAGCACGCATTATCCCCTTCCACCACCCCGACTGTGTTCCATTTAAGAAGAGATTATAGATATTAAATTATCTCCAAGAAGAAAAAGAAGAAGGTAGAACGGAGAAGAAGATACTCGCATCTCCATGGGATGTTCCTTCTTCCTTGGAATACCTGCCAAGGGAGAGCAAAAAAAAAACTAATTAAAAATACCACACAATTTTATTTCTCCCGCAGATTTAAATGAGTGCTCCCCGAATCCCTGCCGCAATGGAGGAATCTGCTTGGACGGTGAAGGTGATTTCACATGCGAGTGCATATCAGGTTGGACAGGTAAGAGGAACCCAATAAACATTCGTCTTCTCCATCGAATCTGGCGCGCTGGTGTATTACCCCCCCACCGCCTCACTTGTTCACATGCTTAAATGTTTCATCTCTCGGCGGATTTATCGATCCCTTCTGCCGGATCCTCATTAGTTCCTCCTCTTGCTTCCATCTTTCGGGGAAATTTTGTTGCCCCCCGCACCCATTCGGATGGAGCAAGAGAGAGAGTGCTGCATTCCTGCGCAGAGGGATATCGACTAAATCCGCACCGCACGCCGCCACCCGAAGGAGGAGGAGGATGATCGAAGGAAGCATTAGGCTCAGGCTCGGGCTCAGCTCATACTCATGTTCACATGTCGTCGCCATCGCCATGGCTGATGGTGTTTCTGCCAAGACGAAGACGACGACGACGATGGCGTTGGCTATCGGTTTCTTTATTTGTGCGCGTAGACTCCGAGGCTCGAAGGACGAGGAGCAAAATAAAAATACAAAATATTTTAATTAAAAATTCCTAATCGTGTGTGAAGTATTCGTTATCTGATTGTGGCAGGCAGACTACTTGTAGAACGTAAAAGGGAATTAATACCGTGTCCGTGTGGAACACGCAGTGTCCGTGCAGAGATTATGATTTCTTTTGGTTTCTCCTCCTTTGGTGGGTAGTTGTCGGCGGCGAGGATGGAAAATAGAAGCAACTAGTCGTACTCGTACTAGTCTCGTCCACTTGTCGCTGGAAAAATTGAACATAACGCTGAACAAATTATTTGCAGGTAAACGTTGCTCGGAGCGTGCGACTCAGTGCTACGCTGGACAGTGCCAAAACGGCGGAACATGTGTAACTGCCGACGGCGGAACGGCGCAGTGTAGATGTGCGCCTGGCTGGAATGGACAATTCTGCAGTGAAGCAATCGACCAGTGCCAGGGTCAGCCTTGTCATAACGGGGGCACCTGTGAGTCCGGATCGGGGTGGTTTCGTTGCCTGTGTGCCCAGGGATTCTCAGGCCCGGATTGTAGGATAAATGTTAACGAGTGTTCACCACAACCGTGTCTGGGAGGTGCTACCTGTATCGATGGAATCGGTGGATACACTTGTATTTGTCCAGCCGGAAGGCAGGGTACTAGATGTGAGATTTGTAAGTACACTTTAGGCAAATTTATGTGCTCATTAATGGAACAACGTTTTGTGTGTCTTTTGCAGCTCTGTTGGACCCCCAATCGGCGTGTTTAAATATGACAACGCTGTCGCCGTACAGCTCGTTGACAAACGACTCCAATTCGACAGTGAATCAGATGGAAGAGTCCTGCAAAGCGTGTACGTGTGTTAATGGGAAGCGAAAGTGTACAAATCTTTGGTGTGGTCTGGCGAATTGTTTCGGAGAGGAATCGAGAACATCGAATCTTTCGGGAGTTTGTGAGAGCCATGAAGTTTGTGTGCCGTCGCTGAGGGAGTCCTGTTTGGCACCACCGTGTTTGACTAGAGGAGATTGTAGGGCAATAGAGCCCTCGCGGAGAGTAGCTCCACCGAAGCTACCAGCGAAGAGTGAGTGTTGGCCAAATCAAGCCGTGCTCAACGAGAATTGTGCTCGTTTAACTATTCTTGTGGCATTGGAGCGATTGATTGTAGGCACATCGGTCGAAGGCTTGTGTTCAACGATGCGTTCACTATTGGCCTGGAGGATGGTACAGGATTCAACAGGCGAGGGAATGCTCATCCTAATATGTGACATAAAGACGGCCACGAATGATACCATCGAAGTGACTGTGGTGAGTAGTTGATTAGATGTTAGCAGTATTATTAAAATATAAAATTGCACTGAAGTGTTTTCTGTAGTAAAAGAAACCGACTTGTTCAAGGACTATTATTAGTCCAGATAGTGAAAGAAAAATTACAAATAAGGAACTAGTGTTTAGATTTATGTTTGTTGCTTTTGATACTCGCCTTTTATCCAACCTTGGTTTTATGTTTTTATCCATATCGATATAGGTTAGGCTGACGAGTTGCCGAAAAATTATCTGGCGGCTATTAGTGTTATCCCATGTAATGATATGACTTAAGGTACTTGGACTTGGTTGTTTGATAGACTTTCAGGCGCCTCGAATAAGAACTTTGTCCATCCGGACTTACTACAGAACTTCATGCTTGACAAACCACCTACATATATCGATTAACTCGTTTAGGTAATCAGGAAGGATCCGTCGGAGTCTTGGATACTTGATCAGTGACGCCAAAGTCTTTGCAAACTTTAAAGACTCCTAAAAGTTTTAGTATTTGTTTAACAAAGTGTGCCCGTTTTTCTGTTTCTGTGGGTCTCGATAGTGTCTCTAAACCTAATCAGAATAGTTTCCCCTACGGGCTCCCTCCCAGATAATTGGGATATTGTTCTTACTTACTGCACTGCTTACTGCTTCTTTAATGTTTGTTTTTGTAGCTGTCAGGACTTTAATATCTGATTGACTGTTTAAAAAATGGAAAGATCAGCTTGTGAGATTCGTATGTTTGTAGCTAGAATTTCGACTTGCAAGACATAAGACCAGTAGTCCTTTGGATGTAAATATGCCGGTTTTTCCTGAGCGGACGTCTACTTCGATGCTACCGACATGTACGACGATTTTGGTCACCCATTACTCTCTATTTGGGTATCCTGATCGATACGTAAAGGACAAATTAGTATCAATTTAGTTTATAACCCTGAATGAAGTATTGAACTGTGGCCTTATGTGGTATACTTATTTTCATATTCTTCCTGGTGAAGTGCAGTATTCGCAGGAGTTTCTTGAGTAAAAAGATCTTTTGGTGGTAAATCTATATTCCTGCCGAAAGTATAACGCTTAGGGGTGGTAATTCAACATGTGCAGGTTGGAGACCCAGCGGGAAGCAACCAACAGCCACACGAGCGTATAACTTATTTTACTTAATTAATTTTACCCCTCGGGGAACATAGAACGTCAATACGCGCCTTGTTCGCCATCATTCCTAAAGAGCTCGATTCCTTCTCAACTGTTTTGCACCATGTTTACCTAGGTCGCCCCGCTATTCTGCCTATTTGGTTGAGTTGGATTCTACTACATGACGTATTTTGCAATGGAGGTATCGTCGCGCCAACGCAGTGCCACTTTCTCCTCGTTTTTGGCCCGTTCTCTGATAAAGTCAAATCAAAATGATTCTTAGACATCTGCTTACGAAGGTTTGCAGCTTGCATATGATAATGATATCCAGCTTCTAAGTACTACAACCATAAAGCAGCACTGGTTCTATACTGGTTCTTAAGCCAAAAAAAAAAATCGCTTCCTCAGACGTTGGATAGCATTTCGAATGCAGCATTTGTCTTTCCGATTCTACGGCACACATCCAATTTTCTGTCACCGCGATTAGCCAAAACCATACTTGCTAGATATAGAAAGTTGACTATTTTCTCGACTTGCTTTCCGGCAATGTTGGATTGAGCGCGGGAGATCGAAGTACTCAGGGCTTTTGTTTTGGCTGTGTTTATTCCCAGCTCCACTTTATTTACCTCGGATAGCCAAAGGTCGTCAAAAAATTATCCGTCCGTATCCAAGGCCATATTACCCGAGCATATAAGTGAAACGAATACCATACATGGTTTTCCAAGCAACTGTACCAAAAAAATGAATTCAACTTGGAGTACAAATGAGTGCCTGAGATTTGGATTTCCTTTTCCGAAGTACGTAGAAGAAAAAGATCTTCTGAATCTTCAAATTTCACTAGGTTTTCTGCTATACCCAAGACCTAGAATAGTGGCAAAAGTACTAGTTCTTGTGGAGTTCCTCTTATTATCGATTAAGAGAAATTCACCATGCTCATCCATTCCTAGTTTTGACGTGACAATGCGGTTCTTAGGCATTGCTACTGAAAGCAACCATCTTCTCTCAACATTAAACCGCTTCCACCCACCTCTTTTCTTAGCATTTTCGTACAACAATTTCAGCACAATCCCTCACTGCGAGAACTCTTATAGCTTCAATTTTCGCAAAGCAGATTTCGCTGAACTTAATAATCTTCTCAGTAACATTAACTTTAGTTCTATCCAAGTTGACACCATTGACAATGCTCTAGCGTATTTCTATGACCAAATTTTGACCTGCCTCATTCAATCAGCCCCTTTTGTGCCTCAGAAGAGGTAAGAAGAGCTGTGCTCGCTCCGTAACAATAGAAACAAATTATGGAAAGCATTCCTTAAATCTCGATCTGATTCTGATTTTTCCCATTACCAACATGTCCACTCCCAATTCTCTGATCTCTGTGAATATCTATCTATACACCCAATATCTTGATAGAATGCAATCCACACCAATCAGTGACACCAAACGTTTCTACCACTTCATTAATGCCAAACGTAAATCTGATAGCTATCCATCTACTTTCAAATTTGCTAATAAATCTTCGGCAGACCCTAAAACAATTGCAAATCTGTTCGCTAATTTCTTCAGCCAATCGTTTACTGATCACGTTACTCAACCTGATTGTAACTTGTTCCGCTACCTAGAAAACTGTCCCCAAACCTCCTTAGGCACAATTGATATTACTTCGGCATCCTTATTAGAAAAGATAGGGGTGGCAATGGTGTAGTGGTAACATCGTCAATTGCCACGCTAATGGTTCATGGCTCAAATCCTGATCTCAGCAAGCATTTATTTATTTCTCATGAAATATATAAAGTCAGTCCGATCATTTGCAAAAGCTTCTGTGAACACTACTGCGAAGGCATAACACTGGCAGTAGCTTGGTCATCTGGCTGGAAAAATTGTTCATTCTGTTGATGATGATTTGCCCTTGACATCAATTATCGGGAAAAAAGTACTGTGAATCAGAAGCAATATCAATATTAACAAAAAATCTCCCCAGTTATCTGGACGCCACCCCCGGAGAATAGCTGAAGCATAAACAACTGAGCTTCAAGAACCACTACACCAAAGTCTTTCTCTCTCTCTCTCTATCCATCCTTTCCAACGCCCGCACTGTGTGTAAACATGTTAAAGGTATTCATAACCCTTTGAGTGCGGCGCAAATTATAAAAAAAAAAAAAAGGTTGTAAGAGTGAAATATCCAACTAAAGCCCATCGCTAAACTGTCTTGCATACTTAAGCTATTTGAAAGCATTGTTTATGACACAATGTTTTTTCACTGCAAGACTATCCTTTCACCGAACCAGCATGGATTCTTTAAGGACAGATCAACAACCACTAAGCTTACCGAGTTTGTGTCTAGCACTCTGTGCGTTTTGGAAGATGGTAATGAAGTCGACGTAGTTGCCACCGACTTCAGCAAAGCCTTCGACGAAATTTCGCATGTTATCATTCTTCTCAAACTTAAAGCTCTTGGTTTTCGACCTGGGTTCATCGCATGGATTGAATCTTACTTGGAAAATCGCCAGTATAAGGTCCTCTTCAGATCTTCAATTTCTAATCCCATTAAAGCCACTTCGGGAGTCCCTCAAGGCAGCCATCTTGGTCCAATGATCTTCATCCTGACAATTAACGACGTTGATTGTATCATCAATGATACCAACCTTTTTATATACGCTGATGATATGAAAATCTTCAGGCCAATATCATCCCCTGCCGACTCTCACTCACTGCAAGATGATCTGAACCGATTTTCAGTCTGGTGTCATAGTAAATTTTTAGAGCTCAACGTCAGCAAGTGTCAAGCTATCACATTCTCTCGTAAGCGTATCCGACCATCCGCTAAAGTGTACTCCATTTGTGGTGAGCCTATTCCCTCTGTCTCTTCACTGCGCGATTTGGGAGTTATCTGTGATAGGGAACTCAATTTCTGTTCTCATATCGATAATATTATCAATAGAGCTAACTCTGCAATCGGTTTCATCAAGCGATGGTCTAAGGAATTCTCAAACCCTTACGTTACAAAATCCTTATATATCTTGCGAATCGAAGCTGTTCAGCGACGGTTCATCCACTTTGCCTTACGTGGTCTTTCTTGGGCTGATAGCTACAATTTACCCCCATACACGGACCGTTTGAAACTAATAAATTTACAGTCTCTCTACAAACTCCGCGAAGTTGCTGACATCTTGTTTATGCATCAGCTATTAGCTGGCAACATTGATTCCCCCGCGCTACTGCATATGATCTCTTTAAACACCAACCCACGTATCCTCAGGTCCTCACCCATCTTTCGTTCGATTCCTCACCGCACCAATTATAGATATAACGAACCAGTGCCCAGAATGCTCCGCGGAGCCAATCTCATTCAATCCGCTTTCGACTTTCATAATAACAAAGCCTCCCTAAGAAATGCCCTTCGTTCCATTAATTCCTATTCCTGACCCATAAAATGTTAGTGTTTAAGTTCTAGTGTAAGGTTTGTAGATTGAAATTTTTGGGCCTTGCGGCAATGATTTAATTATGTTTACATGTATGTGTTTAGAGGCCCCTTTTCAATTCCATATAGTTCACTTGGCCTCAAATATAATCAAAGCGGCTGAAGACCACGGCCAAATGATACATACATATTCTTAGCTGATCCTCAATACGCTCTTTGGTCCATTACTAGATCTCTGCGGATACCAAAGACCAGTATGCGCTAACTGCAAAAACGTCCTTCACACTTTTCACATTATTCGTCTCGGCAACTTTGGGAAAATGGGCCTTAAATTGTTGGTACTCAACGGGATCTTGAAGCCCGTCAATATTAGACAAGCATGCACCACAAAGACGAATATGAGCTACCATAAGAAAGAAGTCACGTATCAATTCGATGTCGGCGTTAAAAAGGTAACTTCTAAACTGCCGACTAGTCACCAAATGACCAATTCTAGTGAATAGGTAAAGCCCAACTGAACTTATGCTCAGGACCATTAACTTCACAGAACGCTCACCTTTACCACTTAGGTCACCGAGGACGGACCTCTTTCTGTTATATGAGCGCTATCTTGCAGTTGTGATGATGATAACCTCGTTAACGACTATAAAAGTAGACCTTTGTATACTCACAACCCTCTCACTCTCCTCTGAAATCTGCCTTTAAATATCAGGCAGCTGAATAGTTTCCAATGGCCTTGAGACCCGTTAGATTAAGTGGCAATCATAATTTTTTTTTTAGCTTTTATTAATATTTGTTACTTCAACCATATAACTACAACTTGAAAGTACTCACAATTTGTTAATTTTAATTCGCTTTAATTTTTTTACAGTCT
The DNA here is from genome assembly GCA_945910035.1 of Brachypalpus laphriformis. NCBI lineage: Eukaryota > Metazoa > Arthropoda > Insecta > Diptera > Syrphidae > Brachypalpus > Brachypalpus laphriformis. The sequence goes on from OX246754.1 coordinate 291,204,526, forward strand.
TCGACAAAAGTTGGTGACCCACAGCTTCCACTGGCGGTAAAACTTCTCGGCGAGCTGCTCTCCCGACAAAGTGGCATTTCCCACACCACGCACCATCAAGTCGGGAAACCGAACCTTGCTCCTCTGATCTCCATCCTCGAAGTAAAAGTAGAAACAGCGTTGGTTTCGAAAGATCACAACAGTTCAGGTCTCCTGGTTGGAATCCTTTGTGGTGTTGGAATAGTCCTGCTCGGCTTCGCGGCCTTCGTAGGAATGATGTGGAAACAAAAGGCGGTCATAAGAACGACGTCTGGCATTAACTTAGCACCATCACTGGATGCCCTGCGACACGAGGAAGAAAAATCGAATAACCTACAAAACGAGGAGAACTTAAAGCGGTATACGAATCCGCTTAAGGGAAGCACCAGTTCCCTCCGGGCCAACGGAATGGAACTGAGCCTCAATCCAGCGCCAGAGCTATCCAGCTTACCCCCACTCACAGCTGGACCAAGCTCCATGCACTGTTCACAACCGCTGTATCCACCCTGTGAGTCAAATTTTGACCGGGAGCTGGATACATCCTCAAAAGTGATGCAGCAGAAGCGAAGTTCACAAATCCTGCTGCACAAAACGCAAAACTCTGACATGAAGAAGAACACAGTCGGATCGTTAGACAGTCCGCGGAAGGACTTTGGAAAACGCTCAATTAACTGTAAATCTGCACCACCCTGTACCGATGACCCTGATGTGCTGACGGTGCATGTGTAGTAAAGGTGCAGAGTATAGGTTAACTGTAGGTTGTCATTGGTTGTAAATGTTAAATATTTATTATAAGCTAAGTTTCCGATTGTCTTCCGCTAGAGGGGGTTGTTAAGCAAAGCAAAACGAAAAACAGAGATCTCGTACGTTACGCACGAAAGTTGTTTAGATTATTCTATGAGACGTATTTAACTGAAGATGCACATGTGTTCCTCGCAAATAGCATTTAACAAGACACAAAGAGACAACACGTTCATTGTTTTGTTTATGTCCAGAGAAGCGCCATCTATGTATACTTCAAAAGCCTACTTAAAAACAAAAATTAAATCAAATCTCACGCAGTATTCAAGTAAAAAAAAATTAAAAAAAAATATATAACAGCAATATTAATTGTTTTCAAATCCTAATGAGTGTGATATTAAAAAAGTAAACGTATATATAAATTAAGTGTATATTAAGAATAAATAATAATAAAAAAAAAAACCCTTAACTAATTGTAAATAAAAATAAATCACGTTATATTTGTGTATATACGAATAAACTGTAAATATATTACTATACAATTTCTTAAATATTTAAGGCGACAACAAAGTTTGATGCAATTCCATTTTTTTTTTTATTATTATTAACTTCACCCCTGTTTAGTATAATATGATTTTTGCAATTAACTTAATTTCTCTTAAAATAAATTATTATTTATTTAGTTTAATAAACTTTGTGTTTTGTTTTTAAGAAGAAGAAAATACAATAATTTAAAAGTTTAGAGGATCAGAAGGACGACAATTTGTTTCAACTCTTGTAAATTCAAAGGCTGATGATGATTAATATTTTTTTTATTTCATTGTGTAATGCGAAATGTATTTGTTTTTTTTTTTTTGTATGTATACATATTTAATTACTTTCTTAAATAGATTTTATAGGAATTTGATTAAGTAGGTATTTAGAATGGTAAGCAAATTGTAAATTGACTATCGAGTATAGTTTATAAGAGATTCAAGAGAAAGTTGTGAATTTATGCAATAAATGTCAATAACTGTTTAGAGAATATTACATAAGTGAACGATTATTGTACGATTTTTAACTGAAAAATACAGATGCAAATTTTATATTAAATGAATTTTTATTTATTTATTTTTATTTTTTGTTTTTTTTTCCATTGGACGGCACGAAAATACCGTAAGTGTAGAGAATGTAATGAAAGTAAACCAAGAACAAAAGAGACGCTCAATAAAATGCAACAACTGGTGCGCCTATGCAATACTGGAACTCCTGGAACTCACTTCCTTGTACCTTGTGATCGAAGATTGCGCAAACAGAACGATCTTAAGGAAAGTAGGAATTACGACAGAGAAATGCATCGGAGCAAGAGAATTCGATGTGTTTAGTAAAAAAAAAAAAAAACATCCTCTTCTAGCAATCCCTTGGGATGCAGCATTAGGAAATTCAACTTTTAAACCAATTTCCTATCGAAGCTCTGCAATAAAAGAACTGAAGCTGAATGCATTCACAGTCCACAGGCTGAGCAACTGCACGATAAAATGGTGTAAGGATGGATCAAGAACCAAGGAAGTACCCCGTTTACATGACTAATTGAATTCAAATTCAATTTTTTATTTATTTTTTTTTTCGTGGGTAGGTGAAAATCTTCATGAGACCCTATGAGACCGTGTCAGATTTCTACTGACTAAAAACACCTTTCCCTTCGTTTTGTTTACTACGACTAAGTTAGACCTTATCAAGTAGTTTAAGCTTCAGAAGAGAATATTCGCGTGAGGCAGGTAGATTTTCAATAAAAGCACCTGCTGAAACCGTCATGACATGCAGCTTTTTGTCTTATTGCGCTAATTCGAACGGTTTCGTTCTTTGAAGTCGGCGCGTAAGATTTGTCACATCCAAAGTTTGGAGTATGGCGCAGTTGCAATGGCCATGAAGACGAATACGAAGCTTGCAAGCGAAGTTTTTTATTTCGTCCTCCACAGTAGCTATCCCTAAGTCTCTGTGGATATCATTGTTTCTAATATACCAGGGAGCGTTCACGATTATTCTTATAATTTTATTTTGGAATGATTTTATGAGATTCCTTTTGCTTGGTTGGTACAACCCCAGAGTTGTATACCGTACGTCCACACGGGTTTAAGCACTTGCTTATACAGAAGCAGTTTGTTATATACGCTTAGTTTGGAATATCTTCCAATTAGCCAATACATTGCTCTAAGTCGATTTTCGACTTCGTTACGTTTCTTTTTAACGTGAGGTTTCCATTTAAGTTTCGCGTCTAGTGTCATTCCCAGATATTTAGCTTCGTTTGCATGCGGTATTTGTACCGAGTTAATGAAAACGGGAAGGTTGATTATTTTCTTGTAGGTGAAGTTAACATGCGTCGATTTGGTCTCGTTAAGAACAATGCGCCAAGTTTTTGTCCACTCACAGATTTTTTCCAAGGCTCGGAGTTTTGTGGTTGCTGACTCGATTGAACTTTCCGTTGCCAGAATAGCCGTATCGTCCGCGAACGTAGCTACATTAGTGCCTTCAGTTTGTGGTATGTCCCTAATGTACAGCAAGAATAAGATAGGCCCAAGGACACTTCCTTGCGGAACTCCGGCGGCGATTTCTTTAAAATCAGAATATTCAGTTCCGTGCTTGACGCGAAAAAGTCTGTTTTTAAGGTATGATTCTAAGATCTTATGAAGTTGCTCCGGAAGGATTCGTCTTAGCTTATAATTCAATCCATCGTGCCAAACCCTGTCGAAGGCTTGAGATACGTCAAGAAAAGCGCTAGAACAAATCTTTTTCTCCTCAAGGGCTTTTTCAATTTCGTCGGTTATTCTATAAACCTGGTCAATTGTGGAATGCTTGATTCTGAACCCGAATTGGTGGTCAGGTATTAGGCGTCTCTCTTCAATGACCGGAAGAATCCATTTCAGAAGGAGTTTTTCAAATACCTTCGATATTATTGGTAGTAGCGATATCGGTCTGTACGATTTTTTGTCATTTGGAGATTTCCCCGGTTTCGGAACCATTATGACTTCTGCGACTTTCCATTGATTTGGAACGTATAATAATCTAATGGAAGCATTTATTAAATAAAGCAATTTTAATAGTGCCTTTTTTGGTAATTCCTTGAGGATTTGTCCGGTTATTAAATCATAGCCAGGAGCTTTATTGTTTTTCAGGTTTTTTATTGCCTGGCAAAGTTCTATAAATGACACACTTTTTATTCTAAGGTTGTCAGATGTCGTACCGGTAAAATTGTCTACCAATGTTTCTCCATCAAATGGCTTCAAAGTCTCTTCTAAGTGCTCGGCAAATAGATCCGCTTTTTCTTTGTCACCTTTTGCCCATTCTTCGTTGTTTTTTCTTATCGGTGGCGAATGTATTTGGGGTTTTTTAATTCTTTTGACAGCTTTCCAGAGCGAGTAATTAGTGGTTTTTTCGGCGGTTAAACCTTCAAGATAAGCTGAAGTCTCTCGGTTTTTTAGGTCTTGGATCGCTTTTTTAAGCTTATTGCATAGGAAATTCGAGTGGGTTTTATGCTGGGGAGCGCGAGTTTGTTGCCATATTTTGCGTGCTCTCCTCTTTTCTCGAATAAGTTCTTTTATTTCCGGCGGATAATTAGCTTCATTGCATGGGACTTCTTTCCTCCTTAAAGGTGTATTTTTCCGCGCGGCATTCTGTATTGATTCAATAAATTTGCCAAGTTCATCTTCTATTTCGAAGGGTGTTTTGAGCGATACATTTAAGACAATATTTTCTTCGCAATCAGTTCTTAAGTCGCGCCAGTTAGTTTTTTTGTTAGTTAATCTAGGCACACCTTCTACTGTCATTAGTCGGTCACTTATTGTCAAGATTACCGGCGAGTGATCTGAGGAGAGATCAAAGCTTTCCTCTACTTTCTATGCTACGAAAGTAGTAGCCATACTATCGTCTGGCATGGTAATTAACAATATTGGCTCCCAGCCAACTTTTGTTACGGCAAGGAGGCAGGAGGTAATTGATTTGACTTTATCTAATAGGTATTTCAAGTCAATTACTAACTGGAGGGTACTGCCGGAGGTGTCCTTGTCAGACCATAGATACATCGTTTTCCAAATCGAATGCGAGGCCATAACTTTGCAGGAGAGGAGGAATCCGAGGAAAACCAACTGGGTGCGGTTTAGGAAAGAGCTAGACAGATCTGTCAAAACTCCAACTAAACTCAGAACGAAACGAAAGGTTGAGGATGCTGTTCAAAACCTGACTAGTGTCCTTACCAGCTGTTTTGAACTGACGTGCCCATTGACAAAAACCCCCTGCAGAACTCCGGTTCCCTGGTGGTGCCCGGAACTGCAGCGACTTAGGAAAGAATCCAGAAAACTTCTAAATAGGTCACTCACTTTTTTTTGACTGGAATCTTTTTAGATCGAAGCAAAAAGACTACAAGAAGTTAATTCGGTTGTCGAAAAGTGCTTCTTATAGAGATTTTTGTGAAAAGATCGAGACACTCGGTGAAACCAGCAGGTTGGTTAATGTTCTCAAAAGGGGCAAGCCGACCAAATTGGAGTCACTGAGAAAATCTGATGGCAAGTTTACTGAGACGAAAGCGGAAACTTTTAGTCTTCTGCTGGAGACTCACTTTCCTGGCAATCGGATAATCACTAGGTCGCAGCTTGGCCCGCTTACCCAGGCTGAGCTTGATCTAAGTCAGAAAACTCGGCGCAGCTGATATATTGCATCAGCCGTGGTAACAGATGAGGCCATCAAATATGCTGTGGCATCTTTTGATGGTTTCAAATCGCCTGGCACCGATGGAATATATCCAGCTATGCTGCAACAGGGTATAGATCAGCTATTACCAACTCTGAAAAGAATTTTCACCGCTGGCTTGGCGCTGGCATATATTCCTACACCTTGGCGGACAGTCAGAGTAGCTTTCATACCGAAAATTGGTAAGGAAGACTATTCGCTCCCCAAGAGTTTCAGACCTATAAGTTTGACATCCTTCTTACTGAAAAGTATGGAGAGACTGGTAGAATTTCACGTGCGCAAAGTTGCTTTGAAACTGCATCCACTATCGGAGATGCAGCATGCCTATCAGCGTGGGAAATCCTGTGAGACCGCACTTCAAAATCTAGTGGCCAGAATTGAATGCGCGCTTGATAGGAGAGAATACGCGATGGGTATCTTCATCGACATTGAGGGTGCTTTTGACAATGCGACTTTTGACTGCATGTGCGACTCTGCCAGACAACACGGGGTAGATGAAACATTAGTGTTGTGGATTAAAGCAATGCTAATGAATAGAACGTTGGTAGTGGATGCGGATTGTGGCCAATATGTTATGACAGGGGTAAACAGGGGCTGTCCGCAAGGTGGCGTTCTGTCTCCATTGTTATGGTGCATGGTGGTCGACTCTCTGTTGAACACTCTAAATAGTTCTAACGTCTACGCTCAGGCATATGCGGATGATGTCGCCGTACTTTCTGTCGGGCCATGCCTGGCGACGGTCTGTGCTAACGCGCAGGCGGCGCTGGACATGATCGATGAATGGTGTACTAGGAGTGGGCTTTCGGTGAATCCTCTTAAAACTGAGGTTGTTCTTTTTACGAGAAGGAGGATTTTGACCGGTCTGACTCAGCCAGTACTAAAAGGCGTCACCATTCGCATTTCCAATGAAGCCAAATATCTGGGAGTGATTTTAGATAAGAAACTTCATTGGTCCAAACACGTCGAGTCGAAAACATCCAAGGCGCTCTCAGTCTTCTGGCAGTGTAAGGGTGCTTTTGGCAAGACTTGGGGCTTATCACCGAATAAGGTTCTCTGGATATTACACGGCTATGATAAGACCATTCCTCGCATATGCGTCGGTTGTTTGGTGGAAGGGGCTCTCGCGTAAATATCTGGTTGCCTTTTGTGCGAAACTCCAAAGAACGGCTTGTCTCGGCTGCTCGGGAGCTTTCCCGAGTACGCCTGGCTCTGCTCTAGACGCTTTGCTGAACTTACCTCCCCTTGATACTTATATCATGGGTTGCACTATCAAAGCCATCCATCGTCTTAGGCGAGGCGGTTTTTGGTATACTGCACACTGGAATTTTGATGAACTTGCGCGACACTTATCTTACGACTCCTGTCTTATGGATATGCCGTCTGATGCAATGACACCAGAACTCCAGCTGATGCGCAAATTCAGAGTCGACTTTCCTTGTGTCCAGGACTGGCTTCGGTCAGAGTCTGAGCCGGGAATGGAATGTAGTCGTATTTTCACGGACGGTTCCAAAACCAGTCAAGGGTCTGGCGCTGGTGTCTTCGTGGAAGTCGACAACATTAGACTTCACTTCTCGTTAGGCAAATATGCGTCTGTTTTCCAAGCGGAAACTTATGCAATCCTAATGGCCATGAATTATGTTGTGAAGAACAGGTGGAAGGGACGTAGCATTTGTGTCTGTAGTGACAGTCAGGCTGCGCTTAAGGCCTTGCTTAACCCTTTAACCACTTCCAAAATAGTTCGTGAAACCAAAAACTCTTTGAATTCGGTCGCAAGGATGAATTCTCTGTCTCTTATCTGGGTCCCAGGTCACACTGGGATCTTGGGGAACGAGATCTCCGATGAGATTGCTAGACAAGGCTCAGAGGAGGCTTTCTCAGGTCCCGAACCCGCGTTGGGTCTTCCAGCGTCCTCGGTTAGGGCTTCCATTGACGATTGGGTCTCTCACGAGCACAATTGTGTGTGGCATGACTCTCCAGGTTGCAGGTTGACTAAACGCATGCTCCCGGACGTCTGTAAGAAATCAACGGCATTCTTGCTGTCTCTCAGCAGAAAAGACTGTAGACAACTTATCGGCGTCTTGACAGGCCACTTCGCTTTTGCCAAGCACCTTAACGTGTTAGGCTTAAGTGACACTACAATCTGCGACGCTTGTGGAGAGAGCGACGATACCGCGGAACATTATCTCTGTGAGTGTCCGGCCTTTGCTCGTATCAGGTGGCAGATCTTCGGTGCAGATGTGGTGAGTGCTGGTACTGTAAGCTCCTCATCACTGAAGTGCTTGCTTGGCTTTCTTCGAAAGTCAAGGAAATTCCAGTAAAATGGGTAAATCAGGGTTTGCTCTCTGGCAGTACAATGGACCAGTTGTGTCTGAGTGCTCCAGTCGAGTGTTTCCTATCCCGACAAAAAAAAAAAAAAAAAAAAATGCTATGAAGAAGTCTATTAGGTCCGGTGTTTTTGCTGTATCAGAGGGCCAATACGTCGGTTCCCCCGTCGAAAAGAAATCAACCCCGAATTGCATACCGGCTTCGTACAGAAGTCTGCCTTTCCGTGAATTAGATCTGGAACCCCAAAAGGTGTGTTTTGCGTTGAAATCGCCACCTATAATGAAATTCGGTCCAAGTGAGTCAAGGAGACGTACAAAGTCGTTACTTCTAAACATGCATCGCGGAGGACAATAAATGGACGCGATGTTGAAATACGAGTGCCTATTCTTAACTCGAACTGAACTTGTTTACATTGTATCGATTTCAATTGTCGTATTTATGGAGTGCTCAATGCAGTCTTTAATGTATAAGGAGGATCCGCCTCTAGCTCTTCCGGAAGGGTGGTATGCGAGATAAGCACGATACCCTCTTATTTTTACTCCGGATTCCTTTGTCAAATGAGTTTCAGAGATCAAGCAAATGTCAATGTTGTCATTCCGTAAGAATACTTCTAATTCGGCGTTTTTTTGTAGAAGGCCGTTTGCGTTCCGTTTGCTCGACTCTCGTCTTAACTTTGACGTGTTTATTGACGGTCGTTACCCTTGGCTTAGCAATTTCACGACTATTTTTAACCGGTTCTGCGTTCTGGCGTTGAATATTTTTAAATGTGTCTCGCCTTTTTTGAAGCTCTTTTGCCACTTCGCAACCTCGATAGTTCACTGGGTGCTTTCCTTTGCAGTTAATGCAGGTAGCCGGGGCCTGCTTATTTAGGTCACACTTTTCCGAGAGATGGTTACCAGCACATTTTACGCATCTCGGCTCTTTTTGACAATACGACTGTGTGTGATTAAAGCCTTGACAGCGTTTACACTGAGGTATCGATCTCGTACTCGTACGCATAGGCTCAATCTTGACTACGATATTCAGAATAGTTTTAACGTTATAAATATCGTCTACATTTTCGCTCCTGTCAAAGGTAAGCATAAAGAGCGGAAGTCCATGCTTGACCATGATTTCCTGGCCTTGTTCCGTTTGTTGCTTCACCTTTTTGAGAATATTGACGGCATTAAGAATTTTTAAACCTTTAGCTTTGAGGTCGTTCATTACGTCGTCTTTTGTGCACGAGGGGTGGAGCCCCCTTGCTATAACACGCAGTGGTCTTTCTGACTTATTTTCATAAGTATACCACTGGATCTTTTCCGTGTTTAATTTTTGTGATATTGCTCGGTAGCCATCGGAGTCATCAACGTAAATTTTCCACGCATTGTTCCTGAGTGACGTTACCTTGAATTTCGATGTCGTCGTACCTTTAAGAAGGCAATGTAGCTTACTGTAGTCCGTTATGCCAACGACGTTTATTGCAGGCGGAGGACGTGCTTCAGCTTGAGTTTGTTTTGGCTTCGACTCATTTTGCTTGTCTTCTTTTCGCGGCTCGATTTCGGGCGAAGAGCCGGCTCTGCGTTTTTTGCTGGGTCTTTTCTTTAAGACGCAATTCGTTTCGCGTGCAAGCTCTTCTTCGTTCGTGTGATATTGTGGATTAGCTGCGCGGGGAGGGGAATCTTCGCGTTCTTTTTGTAAAAGCGAATTCTTTAGAAGCTTGTTTTCCTCTCTCAGCATGTCTACCTCTTTTTTGAGCTCTTGGCAGAGTCGATCCATTTCATTGAGCTTATTGCGAAGTTCGTTATTTTCCTTCTCAAAGCTTTTACATTTCTCTGAGTCCTGTTTCTTGTGCGCTTGCACTTCCGGCGGACTTTTTTTCACGGAGACATTCGGTCTTGATGGTGGAGACCGAGGTACCCTTGAATGCTAATGACGTTAAATCAATACCTTTCACTGTGGGCGTTGGACTCCGCCCAGGGTGCGTTTTTTTACCTCTCCTCTTTAATGTATATATGGATTGGATGTTGTAGCGCAGTCATGGCGGACAATGTTTCAAAGTGGGAGACCTAAGGATTAGTCATTTGCTCTTTGCGGATGATTTCATTGTCCTTGGTTCCTCTCAAACCGAACTTCAGCGCCCATCAGAAAGGTTTGTAGCCGTTTGTGATGATGTTGGAATGAAGATCAACGTGAACAAATTGGAAGTAAATAGTAGTAGTAGTAGTAGTGGTAGTAGTAGTAGTAGTAGTAGTAGTAAGTTCTTTGTTTATTTTCAAAAAAATATTACAAAACATTAATACTTGACAAATAGTCGTCTGTATGAGAGATATACTTCTAATAACAAATAAGTTCAACACTAGTGTGCATAAATTTATGAATGGTATTCATCGACTAGACTTTTTCGGTAGTAGTAAGCATCCTTAATATAATTATGTAACGTTCCCCAGCACCTTTCAGTTTCTCCGTTGAGTAGGTTGATAATTTCATCCTCAAGCAGTTCCCGCTTTCTAAAAGACTGAAGCCGCAACCAATTCAAAATTGCACATTTTCCTACGAAATAAATAACGTCTTCTTCTTCTCTCAGGTTGCAGAGAGTACAGATTCTGCTATCACCTCCCCGAAACTTGCTCGCATTTAGTCCTAGACGCCAGCCCGCGCTTTAAAAGTCCACTCTATCAGCTGTCTGCCATATACGTCATAAAAATACGAGTGACCTATTGCCCGATTTAGTTTTTTTGTATATTTAATATGAGCTCGTTTGCGCATGTTGCAGATTTAATTGGATTGAATCTGCATGTTGCAGATTTGATTTGGATTCTCAGGCTCTCAAACGTCTTATTTATATTGCTTTTCCGAACATCTTCAGTTAGGTGTGCACCCATCCGTCTTATTCCTGCGTCTTCTGCTAGGTTACACCAGTCTTCCATCCAGTATATTTGCTTCTCCATAATTTGCTTTGAGAGAATATGTGGTAAGCGAGTTATCTCGTATTTAAAAATAGTTTTGTGAATGTACTCCATGTGAAGCGTTAGCGTGTACAGATGCAAATCCGGTACTCCTGTTTCTAGGCTCAGAATGTAGTTTGGTGTAAAGTCTGGCAGGCCAAACATTTTTTTAATGAAGTAGCGTTGTATTTTGCCAACCGCACTGAAATTTGAAAACCCCCAAACTTGAGAGGCATAGCTATAGATAGCTCTCGTTACAGCGTTAAATAGCTTACATTTGGCTGAGAACTTTACGTCCTTTTTCCCAATGAAATTCTTCTAGGTGCTATTAAAGCGCGTTTTGGCTATTGCCTTCCGTTCTCTAAGTTGTTCCATCATTGAGAGTCCCGGTGTCATTATTAGGCCCAAATATTTATATTTCTTAACTATTTCCACCTCCGCGCCCTTAAAATCCAATTTCTCGTCCTTTGCCATCTTGCCTCCTTTGCTGAATATCATAATTTTTGACTTATCTAGATTGACGTCGAAGTTCCAAGTCTTGCAGTACTCCTCCAACTTTATGATCATGCTTTGTAGCACAGATGTATCTTGTGCCAGTATTATTATATCATCGGCATACATCAGGACTCTAACAACGATGCCATCCAAGGAAAATCCTACCCCCAAATTATAGGCCTATCTCAAAACTTTCTGCAGTACCAAAGCTGTTCGAAAAATGAGTGACTCAAAGACTCTATTTCTCAGTCAAAGAATCGATAACGCCTAAACAACATGGGCTTGTGAGTGGTCGTTCAACTGCAACAAACTTGTGCGTTTTTTCCCATTTTTGTTTAAATGCCATGGAAAATCACAAACAGGTCGACGTTCTCTATACAGATTTTGTAAAGGCGTTTGACAGGATTCACCATGGCCTATTATTACAAAAACTTGAAAAGCTTGGATTCAACTCAAAGCTCTTGAATTGGTTGCGGTCGTATTTATCGAATCGAAAACAGGTTGTTCAAATTGATGGTTTCAAATCCAAGTTCATTAATGTGGAGTCAGGTCTTCCACAGGGTAGTCATTTGGGACCACTTTTGTTCAACTTGTTCGTGAATGATATTCCGGCTGTTTTAAAATTTTCGGAGTGTCTGATGTTTGCGGATGAATTGAAATTATATACATCCGTATCTTCAATCCACGACTGTATCAGTTTCCAAAAGGATATTGAACTTTTTCTAAAGTGGTGCAAACTCAACCATATAGAGCTCAATATTTTAAAGTGCAAAATCTTTAGTGCTCACCGAAAATTGGTGCCTGTGACTTTCACCTATAAGTTTGACAACGAACCCCTCTCAAAAGTCAGTGAGGTAAAAGATCTTGGTGTTATTTTTGACTCCAAACTAACTTTCTCGGCTCATATTGATTTTGTTGTATCCAAAGCGAGTTCTATGTTAGGTTTTCTAAAAAGAACTTCAGCAGTGTATACTCTAAAAACGATTTTTATGTCATTAGTGTTGCCAATCTTAGAATACTGTTGCGTCATTTGGTTTCCATTTTATAAGAACTCTGTCATAAGGATAGAGAAAATTCCCAGAAGATTCACGCGTTTTGCTTTGCGAATTCTAAGATGGCCCGACGGAATGCCTGACTATTTTTCAAGATGTGCGCTAATAGACTTAAAAACCCTAGAAAGCCGCAGACAAACTTAATGCGTTATTTTTATAAAAGATATCTTAAGTGGTTAAATCAGCCGAGTTACTTGCGCTAGTTTCCTTGTATATTCCAGAAAGGAACATAAGAAACAGGTATCAATTATTTCATGTTCATAATCATCGGACAAATTATGGTCTAAACGAACCAATAACTCGTTCAGCAATACTCTATAATTCTGTTTGCAATGAGGTCGATCTAGCAATGAGAAGAGATAGTTTTAAAAAAATTGTTCAAAATTTATTTAATTTTTTAAGTTGAGCGAATTATGTAATGTAAATTTAGTCGAACTTAATTAATGTTTGTAATCAACAGATTGTTAAATCCATTGATGAATAAATGAATAAATAAATAAATAAATAAAAGTCATGGAGATCGTTCAACAGAAGAGTAAAAAGTAAAGCACTAAATAAACATCCTTGTTTTATCCCCATAGCAGTGGCGAAATAGTCTGAAGCTTTTTCCCCATCCCATACTGCAGAAACTGTGTTCGTGTACAGGCTTTTTAGTAGGGCTAGGAACTTTGTTGATATCCCCATATTGCTAAGTTTGTAGAAGAGAACTCTTCGATCAGTGCCATCAAACGCCACTTTAAAATCAACAAAGAATCTATAAAGTTTCTTTTTTTCGCTATTATCGATTTTGATAATGCTGCACAAATTATATATGTTATCTACGGTGGAATAATTTTTGTGGAATCCTGCTTGATATTCGTTTAAAATCTTATGTTTTTTAACCCATTGTGCTAGCCTACTATGCATAGTTCCTACTAGTGTCTTGGTCACACAATTCATGAAGGATATTCCCCTATAGTTCCCTACTTCATTTGCCTTTCTTTTCTTGAAGATAGGGATAATAATGGTTTTAAGAAAACTTTCCTCAACTTTTCCTTTGTCAAGCATACTCGTGAGTCATTTAGTTAGCAGGTCTATAAAATTGTTCGGTGCATTTCTTCATATGGTAGCCTGTCTTCTCCCGAAGCTTTGTTTTTCTTAACCTTTTTAAATTTCTTCTGATGTTATCGCGCTGTCCGATACAAATTGGAAGTAATGGTCGTTTCAAAAATACCCATTCAGTGCAATCTGCATGTTAGTGGAGTCCCACTGAAGCAGGTGGATATATTTATGTACCTCGGTGTCTTATTCACCGGTGATGGGAAGAGCAATGCTGAGTTATCCTGTAGAATCGGCCAGGCTAGATCAATTTTAAGAGTGCTTGGTCAATCTGTTATAAGGAAGGTCGAACCTAGTGTTCAAGCTAAGCTATCAGTTTTTAACTCGGTGTATGTTCCAACTCTCATCTATGGTCATGAAATTTGTGTAGTGACCGAAAGAATAAGATCGCGGATACAAGCTGCCGAAATGAGGTTCCTTCGCGGTGTTACTGGAATAACTCGTAAAAGTCGAGTGCGCAATACCAGAGTACGCGAGGCGCACAATGTTGAGCAGCTACTTCTCCGAGCGGAACGATCTACGCTTCGATGGTTTGGTGACGTAGTGCATATACCCCTAGACCGACTTCCAAGACGTACCATGATTGCAGAGCCATCAGGTAGGCGACCCACTGGTAGGCCTAGAAATAGAAGGTTGGATCAAGTCCGACATCTCTCCGCCGTCTAGGGATAACTTCTGATGAGTTGGAGATAATGACGGAAGATCGAGAAGAATGTAGGGTCCACCTGAACATCCTACCCCGCAATCCTCATAAAGAATTAGCGGCCATTGAAAACTCCTCTCCACGGGACACTCCTCTATTCCCAACAATTTTGAAGTCCTTCCACAAGACACCGATTATTTACTTCCACAGCTTCTGTTCGATAAAAACTTTGAAACCCGCATCCCCTCCAGACTTAAATGGGGGGGAAAGCTAGGAACACAAGAGCGATCCATTTTCTTTTACACAGATGGATCCAAAACAGAGTCGGGAGTGGGGGGAGGTGTCTTTTCTCAAGAACTAAACACTAGCATGGGGGTGTCAATGGTGTAGTGGTAACGTCGTCAATTGCCACTCTATTAGTTCATGGTTCAAATCCCGGTGTCAACAAGCATTTCTTTATTTCTCCTCAAACATAGAGTAAAAGACAATCCGATCAATTGCAAAAGCTTGTGGGTACACTACTGCGAAGGCCTAATACTGGCAGTAGGTTGGTCATACGGTTGGAAAAATGGTTCTCTCTGTTGGATGATTGATATGCCTAAAACATCGGTAATCGGGAAAAAAATACGGTGAATCAGAAGCAAAGACAAAAATAACAAAAACATTTCCCCAGTTATCTGGACGCCACCCCCGAAGATTTTCTGAAAAATAATCAACCAAGTTTCAAACCACTACATCAAACCGTTCTCTCTCTCTCTACAAGTATCTATACTTTCCAATGCCCGCACTACGTAAAAACAATTAAAGGATATTCATAGCCCCTTGAGTGGGCGTAAAAAAAAATAAATTAGCATCTCTTTTCGCCTCCCTAGTCACTGTAGAGCCTTCCAGGCGGAGATCATGGCAATAAAACAGGCCTTGTCGTGGCTGAAGTACAATGTGATATCCAGACGGTATATTACTATCTTTACTGACAGTCAAGCTGCGATCAAGTCCCTGGAATCTGCTACCTTCAGTTCAAAAACAGCTCTAAGCTGTTGCTTGTCTCTTAACTAGATGACCAAACAGTTCAACATTCCTCTAATTTCGGTGCCGGGGCACTGGGACATTCCAGGGAACTGCTCGGCCAACGAACTCGCCAAGCAGAGCACTTGCATACCTATCGCTACAGTGAAAATACTACTTCAGCTCAACACCATTAGGGAGACCAATCGCAGGACGGCCAGTGGCACTACATGCCTCATTACTAAACAGTGCTGGCCTAAGCTAGACCAGGAACGCTCAAATCGTCTTATGGGGCTGAAAGGTCGCTTATCGCAACTACAGTAGGTGTCATTACGGTGTACTGTATCATCGGTAGGCGTGCCATCAGGCTAGCTATCTAAACAAATGATTCCTACAGAAGTTGCTTAAACTAGGTGGACTAGGAAACCATACTATACCTTCTTTGTACGTGTCATGTCCTCTCTGCTTGCAGAAGACTACATTCAGGAACCTACCTCTTCAACAACTTAGGCGAGCTAGCTAATGTCAGCATCGGCAGCCTCCAGCGGTTCATAATAAGCTCCCAATCGTTCCAGGGGTAGTTCTCCCTGGAAATTATAGATCCGTGTGGTACCATAATGGACCTAGTCTGGCCTAAATGAGGTTGCATTCTGCAGCCTGGCACTCTAACCTAATCTAACCCAATGGTAAACATATAGTAAACGTAGCAGTTCATCTTTTCAAAGAATTCATTTTTCCGAGATTCGACTGTAATTCACTTAGTTTTTGCAGCCAATGTACTAGCAACATTCATTCATTCATTCATTCATTTTCAATGGCCCGCTAATCCTTCATGAGGGTCGCAGGGGTAGGATGCTCAGGTGAACTCTCCATCCTTCTCGATCCTCCGCCATTGAATCCAATTCATCAGGGGGAATCCCTAAGCGGCTCCAGGAGAGATGTCGGACTTGATCCAACCATCTATTTCTAGGCCTTCCGCGAAGTCGCCTACCTGATGGCACGGCAACCATGGCGCATCTTGGAAGCCGGTCTGGGGGCATACGCACTACGTGACCAAACCATCGAAGCATAGATCGTTCCGTTCGGCGAAGCAGCTGCTCAACGTTGAGCGCCTCGCGTACTCTGATGTTGCGCACTCGATCCCTACGAGTTATTCCAACAACACCGCGAAGGAACCTCATTTCGGCAGCTTGTATCCGCGATCTTATTCTTTCGGTCACTACCCAAATTTCATGACCATAGGTGAGAGTTGGAACATACACAGAGTTAAACACCGATAGCTTAGATTGAACACTAAGTTCGGCCTTCCTTATAACAGATTGGCCAAGCTCTCTCAAAATTGATCCAGCCTGACCAATTCTAGAGGATAACTCGGCATTGCTCCTCCCATCACTAGTGAATAAAACCCCGAGGTACTTAAACTTCTCCACCTGCTTCAGTTTTTTGGAAACGACCATTACTTCCGATTTGTTCACGTTGATCTTCATTCCAGCATCATCACAAACGGCTACAAACCTTTCGAGTGCGCGCTGAAGTTCGGTTTGAGAGGACCCAAGGATGACCAAATCATCCGCAAAGAGCAGATGACTAATCCTTAGGTCTCCCACTTTGAAACATTCCCCGCCACGGCTGCGCTGTAACATCCAATCCATATATACAATGAAGAGGAGAGGTGACAAAACGCACCCGTGGCGGAGTCCAACGCCCACAGTGAAAGGTATTGATTGAACACCGTTTATCCGAACACAGCTTCTACAGTTCGTATATAAAGACTGAATCGCCCTTAACAGGGAACCATTAATCCCATACTCCTGCAGAACACTCCAGAGTTTGCCTCGAGGAACCCTATCATATGCCCTTTCCAAATTCACAAAACAAGTGTAGACAGGTTTGGCATATTCCCAGGCCTTCTCAAGAACCATTCTGAGAGTGAATAACTGGTCGGTTGTGCTTCTACCGGGACGAAAACCGCACTGCTCATCCCCCAAACTGTCCTCAACCACAGCTCTGGAACGCTTTTCTAACACCATAGCGAAGACTTTTCCAGGGAGACTTAAAAGAGATATACCCCTGTAGTTGGCGCAATCTCTTTTGTCCCCTTTTTTAAAAAGAGGAACTATCACCCCCATTTGCCAATCACCAGGTGTTTCACCGCATTCCCAGGCCACTTTAATGATACGCGAGAGCCATTGAACTCCCTCTTTACCTAAAGCCTTGAGCATTTCTGGCCGAATTTCATCCACACCAGCAGATTTACCAACTTTTAGCCCTTTGATCGCCAGAGTTACTTCCTCTACCGTAGGAGTACTTTCCGCCCAACTCTCGACCATAGGTCTGTCATCTTCGGTGCCCTGTTCGGGATTGAGCAATTCTGAAAAGTGCTCGCTCCATCTGCGTAAGATGTCCTCCTCATTGGAAAGAAGTCTACCGTCTTTGGATTTGTCTGCTTCAACGATATTCAACTTTTTTCCTCTGAGTCGGCGGACGGTCTGCCAGAACATCTTATTTGTAGATCTGTGGTCACGTTCCAATTTCTCGCCAAACTCCTTCCAAGACTGTTCTTTCGCTGTTTTCACAGCTAATTTGCAAGTTCTTCGCGCCTCAGTGTACCGATTTCGAGAATCGGGGTTCCCCAAGTGAATCCACACCTTAAAGGCTCTCTTCTTCTCTCTGATGGCTTCTTGAACTCCGGGCGTTTTAAACCAAGCAGTTCTTTTCTCACCACCAGCCGCCACACCAAGCCGCTTCACTCCACAAACATCTCCCGCAGAGGCAATAACCGCTGTTGAAAACAGTTGCCATTCTTCCTCTACATTTGATGGAACAGTTGGAATTCGTTCAAACCTCTCCGATATTTGCCGCGCAAATGTCTCCCGTATCTCATCGTCCTGTAACCTCTCCCATCGTATGCGTGTAACTATCCTTGGTTTACGCTTTGGTAGGGGAGGCACTCTCTCGCTAAGATACAATTTGCACAGCACTAAGTGATGATCAGTTGACAGTTCGGCCTCTCTTAATACGCGAACATCACAAACCATTCTCTTCAGACACGATGGTACCACAAAGAAATCGATCAGCGACTTCTGCCGAAGACTCTGACGGTACCACGTGTATTTGTGAATGTCTTTGTGTGGAAAGATGGTGTTCATGATGGATAAGCCATTGTCACAACAAAAATCCAACAACCTCTCTCCGTTCGCGTTTTGATCAGGATCGCCGTTCCTCCCAATCACACTCCCCCATGTCATAACATCTACACCCACATGAGCATTGAAGTCACCAATCAGGACAAAAGAATCCATATCTGCAACCTTTTCAAGGGCAACATCAACTTCATCTAAGAAAGCTGCGTACTCTGACAGAAGGTTCGGTGCATACACCTGCACCAATGCCAGAGTTGATCTTTCAAGCTTGAGCTTTAAGATCGCAACTCTCCCTCCTAGTGGTATCCACTCCAATACTCTGTCTGTCAACCTGGGACTTGTGAGTATCCCCACTCCCGCCCGAGTAGACATTGAGGGTGCGACTCCTGACAGGAAGAGCTTCCACCCACCCGAAAGGTCCACAGTTTTAGAACCTCTCTGCTTTGTTGAAGAGACGCCAACTATATCTAGTCGACTTTTAACAGCCTCCCCAACAAGCTCAAGATCCTTCCCTGTGAGCGATGAGACGTTCCATGTGCCTATCCTAAGTCGATGCCGTTGTCGAATCTCAGAGAGTCCATCTGTGCCCCTATCGGTGCACAGCGCGCTCACCCCTTGACCCCCGTAATGGTTCGCGAGACCATTGACAAGAAGCTCGTAGCCATTTCGGGTTTGACCCGGCCGGCTGCCGAGCGGGACAAGCCGACCACCAGACGCTCGCATCCTGACACCCTTCAGGCCTGGCTCCAAAGGATGCCCTGGCTTACCAGGCTTGGCAATATCCGAGGCCGGTCGTCTTCTTCTTGTTATCATGGGGTGTGCGCTTTGTTAGCCGTGACTGGATTGTATGGATGGGAATAACTATTTAAGTTACCCCATCCGCACATTCCAGTCACGTTGCCCGCCCACCACCACGAGGAGGTCAACTGCCAGGGGGGCGTACTAGCAACATTGACGTATAAATATATTAATACGTCAATGACTAGCAACCTGAAAAAGCTTGACGTCGAGCGACTACAATCGGAGAATCTCAAGAATCTGTCAAATATTAAGAAGTTTCTCTGCTAATTGTCTAGATCAAAACAAAAAGTTGAACATAAATTTGCTACGCAAAAAAAAATTAACAAAAAACGGTCGCTCGTCAACGTTTTGTTTATCTAATCGCGATACCATTCACGAATGCCAATTAATACTATCACCTTAATTAACAACAAATAAGTCTAGTTCGGTTAATTTTTCATCCAAATATTTGCTATTATATTTCGTTGACGTTATCATGTCTTTTTGTTTAGGGTAATTGCCATTCCATTTCATATCAATCAAAACAGATTTATTTTTGTTTAAAAAATTGTAAAATCTAGGACGTGATAAGAAGTTAGCCCTTCGTTTTTCAAACAGTTGAATAATTCTATTCGTTTGTTAATGGTCTCTTGGTTGCGGAAAAATGTAAATTTTTTTAAACCGTGTGCTTCAATTTTTAGCTTTAAATTACTGTTGCAATGCATTGGTAGGTATATAGGAAGAATGCGTTATCTGGCGTGCTCTTGAAATTCAAATCAGTCATTTGGGAAATTGTTTTTTTCTTAAATTATTCAAAGAAAAATATTCATCGTCCGTACCATGTTCTTCAGGAACTCACAACTAGGATTGATCCTTTCAGACGGATCCTTTACAGACAAAGAGTTTGCGGTGGGCTGCTTCCTTGACATCGAAGAAGCTTTTGATAATACAGAAAACGCCCAAATATATAGATGCATCCAGTACACAGGAGTAGATAATGCAACATGTAACTGGATAAAATGCATGCTAGAAGACAGACAAATTAACACTGCTGCGAAAGGATAATAATTAAGAAATAGCGGATGCCCCCAAGAAAGAATCCTTTCCCCTTATTGCGGTCTATAGTAGAAAATGAACTGTTGAAAATATTCAGCAACGAAGGATTTTATGTCCAAGGCTACGCAGATGATAGTGCGATATTAATCAGTGGGAAATTCAAAGAAACAATCTCGTATCTCTAGTTGCTGACTGGTGCCAAAAAGTCGGCCTTAACGTCAACTAAAAAAGAGCGCCATAGTTGTATTTCCCAAAAGAAGAAAGCGAGAGAAATCAAAAACACTCACACTTTTTGATGAAACAGTAGAATTCTTTAAGGAAGTTAAATACCTTGGCCTAACACTTGATGATAAACTCATCAAACATATAGCTTTATCTTTACGATCACCATTGTGTTCGGCCAGTCAGAAGTACATAGATGGGGAAAATGATCTACCGATGTGTTCGGAAAGAATCGTTGAAGAAACAGAATGCAAAAAAAAAATGCTTATTCGAAGCAAAAACTGCTCCGGATAGTTCGAACATCCTAAGGCCCGTTTCCGTTTCACACTTATTCGGTATCGCCACGCCGTAAAAAAAAAAATAGTTTGAATATTATTTTGCAACATAATAGACAAGTCAAATCCGATGCCGGACGAATTTCGTGAAAGCTCCCATTTAGTTCTGTACACTTTGATGTATCTGACGCCGTGTAACCGGTGCCCGGCAGTGCTAGTTTTCGCAGCTGATTGGACTAACCCTTCATACATTTCATGAGAAGTAAATAAATAAATGCTTGCTGTCATCAGGCATTTGAACCATGAACTAATAACGTGACAATCGCCACCCGCCAAATATGTATCACGATTCAAAGTTAACATGTGTTCCTAGACACTACGTTATAATCACAGAAAATTATAATCAGGAACTAAGAAGCAAATACAGGGTCGCTTTCCAAAACTAAATATTTTTTTTTTGTATAAAATGGCCTTCTTCATAAAAAAATTTAAGTCATTTTGTGCAGAACCTATTATTAACGAAGTTATAGGCAAATTAAGTTTTGAAAAATACCCCTAAATGGTTTTTCCAAGTAGGTATATACACTGCTAAAGTGGGGTCTTACTTTAATTTCCACTTCATAACATCATAAACATGTTTATTGTTTAAAGCCTAAGTCAATATTATATGTTCAGCAATTTGTAATAAACAAATTAACGTAATCATAAGTTAGTCTGTAATTGTTGCAAGAATACAGCTTCTAACTGCCTAAGGGTATACAAGACTAATGGAAAAACAAAATATTATACATAGTTCCTAAAACTATACCACGATTTTTGGGTACACCTTCACTTTGAAATTTTAGTTTTCTGACAAGTGTCTAAGAAGGAGTTGCACAAAGATGGTATGAGAAAAGTTGTACAATGGCCGGAATTTCGGATGGCTGTACCATCCAAGTCTGTACATCTCCTCGCTTGCGCCGATGACATTGACATAGTCGGAAGAACTCAGCGGGCCGCCAGTGTCGCATTTGTATTGAAGCTGCGGAGATGGGTTTAGCGATCAATAAAAGCAAAACAAAATATATGCTGTCTACAAAAAAGGATACCCAACATCGGCTCCTTGGGCAAAACGCCACAATAGAGAAATATAATGCTGAAGTAGTAAACGACTTTGTCTACCTAGGCTTTATGGTGAGCTCCGCAAATGACACCAGTCCCCACAGATCAAACGAAGAATTACTTTGTTCGCAGGTTTTATGGGCTAAGAAAGCAATTAAGTAACAAAGCCATATCTCGAACTACTAAGGTAACTCTTTATAAGACACTTATCATCCCAGTCCTGCTGTATGGCACAGAGGCATAGACTTTGTCAAAATAGGATCAGGATTCCCTTGGTTACTTTGAGAGAAAAGTTCTTAGAGTGATCATTGGTCCGGTCTGCATAGACGGCGAGAGGAGAAGAAGGAATAATGCCGAACTATACGGCCTCTGCAAGAACATCGACTTAGCCAGAAGAGTTCATATACAACGACTAAGGTGACTGGGTCATGTGAGCGGATGGAGCCCAACGTTCCGGTCCGGAAAGTCTTCGAATGTATTGCGCAGTAGAGGATGACCTCGCGGTAGATGGCGCAAACAAGTGGAGGGGAACCTCAAGCAACTTGGCGGGCGCTTCTGAAGGCAGCTGGCTCGTAACCGTACTGTCTGGAGAGGTTTGTTGGTTGGTTAACCCCGGACTGTAACGCCACCTAAGTAAGTAAGTAAGTAAGTCATCTATACAAGTTCAAAGATATTTGAGCAGAATAGATTGTGGTAGGATACCTAGCCTTTGTACAAGTCACACACATAATTACAAAAGATCTGTCTTTAGAGCTCGGGTTGGTGGGATTTAGCTCTTAAATCGCTCTGGATCGCTATTTAGAAAACCAGGGGTCATCTGAAACACAACGCTGCGCTTTTTGAGGAACCTGTGGTCGCTCTGGAGTCGCTTTCAAGTCAACCTAGGCTTTCTTGGATAAAAAAATGGAGCTATCAAAATGAAATATAACATTTATGGTTATCATGTAAATTTTAAAATAACACTGAATAATGTTTAAATTAAAGAAAAAAAAACGACTTGTTTCCAGTGAACTAAAGCTGCAAATATGGAATTGAAGTTCAGAGTGAATAATAAATTTATGTCGACAAAACGTCAGAATGACAGCTCCACTGAATTTTTCTAGAATGGAATACCGAGTTTTTTTTTTAATACATCTGGGAGTTATCAAAAACCCTCGGATTAATTTAAAAACCACTCCTAAGGTGTGTGTCTCAGTTTTTCATATTGAAGAGGGATCGATACTGCCAGCTTGCTCGTACCTCTTATGTGACTTCTTTTGCGTGTGTGGGGCCACAATGGAACAAGTATTCCGCTAATAGTCGATAATAAGTTTTCATCTCGAAACGTAAGCAAATCTGAAGCATTATAACCTAAAATTCTGTCACGGATCGCGATGCTATTCACCAGTGTCAATTACTTCATTTTAACTAACAACAAACAAGTCTAATCCAGTTAATTTTGAATCAAAATATTTGCTCTTATTATTTCGTCGACGTCATCTAATGCGCCATAAATTATCAAACTTAGTGCCTTGCTGCTTCGCTGGACGCCACCGATTGGTTTGACGTCAAACTTCCATTCCATACACCTAACACTTTGTGTAAACACACCCAAAAAGCTCCAACTGTCAGAACCTCAGCAAAAGCTTTTCAAGAAAACAACAAAAGTGCCAGTCCATCGTAGTTCGTTTGTTTTTCTTGTTTCTCCGACGTAAACCATCGGATTCTGCTGGTATTCCCCACGAAAAAGATGTTGCAATTGATCAAGAAATACTTCGTCAACCTCTACTTGCAGTACGAGATGGTGACATGCATCTACATGTTCGAGCCCTGGGAGAAGAAACTCATAAGTAAGTCCTGAGTCACTGGTGCGACGTCGATTTCATGGAATTTCTCTGTTTGCAGATGGATTCGTGCTGCTCATCTTGGCGTTGTTCACTTTCTCCAGCATTGTCTACCTGCCCAGGTACATGGAGACGTTCCTGCAGTTCGTGTCGCCGGTGCCGCGCAGCTCCGCCGGCTACACGCCAATGTACCAGGCGGAGAAGATGTCCGTCAGTAGTTAGGTGGCTGGAGCGGGTTGGAGCTGAGCTGAGTCACTCCCTCGGTCGAAGATGGTTCACATATTTATAGGAAAAGGTTATAGCTCAACATGCAAATATTTAAGGAAACTGTTCTGCGCAGTCGACTGGCCTGGGGCTGGCTCCCTGCGACGGATTTTGCCTAACATCGCTTTACACACACTCAACGGATGTCCGTACATTCTGTTAACTTTGCCAATTGTTTTTTGTTGATTCGGGTTAAAAATAAAATTATTATTCGATAAGAACGGTTATTGCCTGAATGATGTGGTGGTGGGGAGCTATATACATACTGCCTCTGACGATTTATGAGCGCGTCAAGCTAGCAAAGCACAAGATGGGTGGGTACTGTGCACTTGCTGTTGGGAGGATACACCGATTACCGTTGTCACTTGTCGCCGATTGTAGTTCGAGCCAATTTTCAGCAGCAAGCTTCTTATTTTGCGAAAGTACCAGTTGCAGTTTCGTGGCGTTGGAAAAATTATGATAATAGCCCTACCCTATCTTCAACCAAAGATGGAAACGTTCGAATTTGAGCAGTCCAAAGTTTAAATTTGCAATATCAGACCGTCGACCTTATGTTGCCGCAAATAATTAAATTTTTTTCTTTCCGTTACCTTAAAGTCGTTGGATTATAGAACATTGCAAATCTATACTTTGAATTGATCACCATAGCATGGATTCCTGGGCCCTAACTATGCACTTCGCCGCGAATCGCATTTTGGCACTACGCAATTCGCTGACGAACACTATCGCACTTCGCTCCACTAAAAGGTGTCCCATAATTCACGCAAAATGTAATTTTAATAGAAAATACAGATTTTTAATTAGAAAGCTTACATTTTTTACTGATTCATAGACTATACAGATTGGGGTTATGTATGGAATAGCACATCGGATAAATGGCCGCCACGGCTTTACTGGCAAGTACGTTCTCTTTTATTGAAATTTTCTATGACCGTTTCGCAAAAATGTAGCACGGTAAAAATACCGTCTTTGTAAATATCCTAAGGAAAGGATTTAGTACTTACTGTGCCCGAGATACAACCCATCCAGAGGATTTGATGAAGTTCGCGATGTCATTTATTGGTCTGTTGGACAACTCTTCTAGATCCTCAAAGAAATGTTGTCCAAGGATCTTATTTCGCAAATGATAGAGGCCTGGGCAATGACAGAGAAAGTGGGCGGTGTCCTCCTGAGCCTCCTAGTCGCCGCAGCCTCTGGTCTGATGAATTTCATTAACACACCTCTCAATTTCCTCTTTCAAGGCGTTGGTGGTCGTGGGCTTGTTTGCATAGACCTTTGACTTCAAAAAATCCCAAAGAAAAAAGTCCAATGGCGTTAAATCGCAAGATCTGGATGGCCAATTCTGATCGCAAGAATGGCCGATTACACGATTAGGAAATGACTCATGCAGTAATTGAATTGTTTCTCTGGGTGTATGGCATGTGGCACCGTCTTGTTGAAACCACATGTTGGTCACATCCATATCTTGTAATTTAGGCACTAAAAACTGGGTTATCATGTCACGATAACAAAAACCATTAATTGTTACTGCCTGACCAGCCGCATTTTCGAAGAATGGTCCGATAATGCCTCCAGCCCAAAACGTCACGCGTTGTGGATGCATTTGTTTCTCAACAATTACTCGTCGGTTTTCTGAACCCCAATTGCGACAATTTTGACGATTAACGAAGCCATCAAGATGAAAATGAGCCTCATCATTTTGTACGAAAATTGCGGACTGTAGCTGACAAACCTTTATTATTTTTAGAATATTGTTCAACAATGAAAATGCGTTGTTCTTTCGTATAGCGCTTCATTTTTACTAACCCCGAAATGTCAGCTGTCACATTGTTATCTTTTTTCCGTTAGCACCACTGTACTATTAAATGGCGCAAAATGGTGTTTTAGCAAATTTTTCAAACAAAGTATATTCTTTCCATGTCACTTTGACAGATGAATGGAAATGTTTGTGGAAATATGACGGGAAATATGGAAGTCTTTTGGAAAGTCGATATTCCAAGCGATCGTTTTGCATAGTTGACATCATCGCCGCAAGGCGAATGGAATGAATCGCAAATTAGGCGATTCGCGGCGAAGTGCATAGTTAGCCCCCTGGACACGAATACTTTGAGGAGAACAAACGAGCAGACTGTGTGGCGAAGTGACGCTGGGTGCCCACTCATCTGCCCAGGGGCCTGACTTATTTTGTAGGTATTGCGTTTCTATAGTATACAAACTCAATTTTCGAGTAATTCAAGTGACGTTTGATAAATGTTTTGACAATATAACTTTCGGAAATGTTTGATTTTGAGTTGGAAGCACTTACACCCAATCCGAGAAACATACAAAATACCAATTCCTTTTAGAATCGGATTACATTTCCGAATAGCAATCCAAATCCGAGAGCAGTACAAAATAAGGCCCCTGAATCATTCTTTGGGGTATCGACTCCACAATTACAAAATTCATAAAAACCAAGAAAGGAACAAAGGAGCTACTAGAGTTCACCAAACACGATTTGCGAACTCTGACGGCGTACCTAACCGGACATTGTCCGATCAGGTACCAACGCAAAAATAAAACTATCAGATACAACCATGAGCAGACTCCGCGGGGAAACAAAAGGAAACAGAAGAATACATTTTTTGTGAATGTCAGGGGGCGCAAAGATACGATTACTCCAGCTAACGCGAGTCTCGGTGGGCCCAGCGGATACCTGGAATGTGGAACCCAAGAACTGAGGTTTATTAAAAGCCTCAATTTTACTTCTGGTTAACCATTGGGCCAGCACAATAGATCCTATAGGTCGCAGTGCACTTGGGCCCCAAACATCGTATCATATCCAGGAACTTTGGATTATGAGGTGTTACCTCATTATGCAACACATCTCAAGAAAGCTATGTTGCCTTCAATCGATAGAACTCTGAGATAACTGAACATATTTTCGATAGCACAACTTCTCCAACTCACCTAATTTAACTACAATATTTATGCATTTTTAAATGCTTTCTTCAATAAACTTCCGGCCGGCGTTTTATTTAAAGACTTCTCCTCAGAAAACTCCCAAATGTGAGTCATTTCTGAGTTCAAGATGACATGATGATACTACGGAATATCGCTGAAAACTTATAGGCTATCCGCAGGGGAGGTACTGTTTCCAATACATTGGACTTTAGTTATAAATGAACTCCTAGAGCTACTAACAAAATCTCGTTATAGGGTACAAGGATACGCAGATGATGTCATCAGCGCTCAGGGCAAATTCGAAAACATGTCGGAAATGGTGTAAGGTGGCATCAACATGGGTTCGAATCACCGTATCGTGAACGGATGACTCGTCACGTAATTTGTATGTATGCTGTTGCAAGATCTACCAACAATACAATACAAATTACATGACCAGTCATTCCTTCACAGGTACGGAGATTCGTCCTCTAATCTCAAAACGGTGTAGAACCAAGGGCTGGAAAAACTATTCTTGTATATATCCTCCTCTAAGAATCTGAAGAAAATCTCACTGGAAAAGACACCAATTAACCCTTCGGGAGAAGCAAAATATCTTGGAGTGATCCTGGACAAAAAGCTTAATTGGTACTCTCACCTAAATGAAGTTATCAATGAGGTAATGTTGTTGTTGTTGTTGTAGCAGCTACGGTTCCGCTGGGGACAAATCAGTTTCTAGGCTTAGAAATAGAGCCACGTCTATGGGTCGTTCCCAAAGTGCATCGCTTTTTTTTGGGCAGTCGAAAAGATGTTTGGTGTTATGCGAGCCATTTGCGCAGTCAGGGCATTTGTCTTCTATGAAAGCGTCGAGGCAGTTCTTGTAGCTGTTTAGTAGACGGCACCAGCCTGAGCGTAGCTGAGCTGGGTGGCCCTCGTTCTTCGAGGAAGGCTACGTTCTTCGTCTGCTATGGGTGGTGGGCGGCCTCCGAGGACCATGTTGGGGCAGAGATTCTCCATAGTGTAGGACAAAGTCGTGTGATGAATGCTTTTCAATGCATCTTTGTAGGTCTGTCTGTCAATCCTGGTGCCATGCGTGTAGGCATCGAGGTCGTATTTGTAGATTTGTAGCCCTTTGCGAATGGAACAGGGTGGTTGTGGTACCATCGTAAGCGGATGATTAGGGTGGTATTTGAGGTGACAAGCTAGAAGGAACTGCTTGGAGAGTATATGGTCCCTTACTGGAAGTAACTTCGTCTCAGCATGGAGGTGATCAGCATGTGACATCAGGTGACGGTCCTCGTGGCCGCGTTCTGGCAGACTTGAAAATGTTGCCAGTTTGTGTCACTCATCTGCGGTGTTCAGATGGGGGCGGCATAGTTCAACACGGACCGACCGATTGTCGTATATGTGCCGAGTAGCATATCTTTATCCATTCCCCAGGAAGATCCCGCTAAGGACTTGAGTACATTATTTCGAGGTCTAAGTCGGCTTCTGGTGTTTGATGCATATGCGGCGAACGTCATCGTGCTGTCGAAAGTGAAGCCAAGAAGTCTTGGTTGGGTGGAAGTTGGAATTCGACGTCCTGCTATGTCTATGTCTAGGACTGACCTTATCTCCCTTGTCCAGGACGTAAAGAGACTAGGGTAATGTTCATGTGCCAACGCCTCTACGCATCGACTATACCGATTAGCCTGTGTGGGCATCACCGGGGGAATGAAAACGTGCTCTACGGCAGCATTAAGAAAGAAGCTACGCTGAGTGCTCTTAAGCTGCTTAAGATAGAAGAACTGAACAGGCTTTACCCAATTTTCAAGATTCCAGACACAATGCTCAAGAGATGTTGGTTCGTCAGAAATTCGTTGTGGTCATTGGTGATTGCCAATAATGAAGAAGCAAAGATCTCAAAACACCACGTAACGCACTAATTTGGAACACAGATGGCTCCAAATTGGAAAATGGCAATACCGGAGCTGGGGTATATCGTCCCAATTTTCAGCGTGGCAGCGCTTGGTAAATCATCTACTACTTTCCAAGGAGAGCCCCATGCTACATTTGGGAATGCTTGCGGAGATACATTACCGGAACTCGCATCTATATTTAGTCGAACAGGCAGGCAGCACTAAGGGCTCTTAATTCATATACGGTGTGGTCAAAGCTCGTATGCGATTGTCTCGATCTCCTGGATAGCCTCGCGTCCACAAACCTGGTCACCATAACATGAATCGAACAGACTGTCTGGCGAGGAAAGGCGCTAGACGCCCACTCTTTGGCCCTGAACAATACTTGGTGGCATTGACACAATTATATGGACGTTGGTTCCAACATTAGCGCTAGCTCTCTTGGTTCGGAGCGGGAAATAATGGGAACTCACATTTGTTTCAAATTTCGTTGGATGCTGTTGAGTGTGCAAAGACTGTGTTTCCATTGACATATTACATAACAAATTGATTCGTAACAAATATACGAATATGGTGCAATTTATGGGGCAGTAAAATGCATGCATAACTTTTTATTCAAATTTTGTTGGTTCCATCTATCGGTAATTATTTGAACTAGCACTTTTTCGAGGTGACATCTGTTGCAAGCATTGCCTCAACAATTTGAATTTCAACCGTGTTACTTAGTTAATCCACACAATCCCAAAAGGTATTTGTGCATATCTCTATAGATTCAAGCCCGACAATACCTACTGCCCAAATTGCATCCAGGCTGGGGAAGATGCGGAAAATGTGATTTTTCACTGTCCGCAGTTCGAACCCCAGAGACAAATGCTAAGAAATAATCTTGAAGAAATACCAACTCCCGAGAACATAGTCCATCTTATGATCCAATCGCAGGAGATATGGAGTGCTGTTAGTGATTATACAAAGCATATTATGACACAACTAAGACACCTCGAACTAGAAAGTCAACAGAGTGATGAATCACTAATACGATTGTAAGCAAGTAATGCTAATGTAAAGATTCTTCACCTCCCTCCAGAAAAAAAGAACTTCCCGTCGAACAGGACAGTTGCTCACGGCAGATCTTAAATGAAATAGAGTTGAAAAATCAAAGCGACCACTCTTGAAATTCGCAAGCAACCTTCACAGATTAATACATTTTTAGAGTACGGGTAAAACTCAATAAGCAAAATGACAAGATTTATGCCTAGATAACTGATTCTACGGGTCGAGAAAGGTCATCATCCAACAACAATCATGGTTTGGTGGGTCATACCCTACGACGGGGTAACTGACCTCCATTTTTGCGAAAACTGGGTGAAGACATCAGCTAAAGTGTACCAACGGAACAGGTCGTCGCTCCACTTAATAACACTTTGCTTCAGAAACAGCAGTGGACTGCCTAATTCAAAAAGGCAGTGCTACGGCAACGTTAAGGCAACAAATTCAAAAAAACAACATTTCGGCAGTATGTACTGCTCAAATCCAGTTTTTTTTTTTGCAACTAAACGACAAAACAGAGTAACCTGCGCAACAGTTGTTTTACTGTTGCTTTCTTTTGTTATCGATAAGCTTTTGTTTGCTACAGTTTGCTGACTTTTATTATTTATATTTTATCCTGCACTTTGTGTAAAATATGAATGAAAGGTAACTTATAACAATTTGAATGTTTTATTTATTTGTTTTTCTTTTCTTTATTAATAAATGTGAAAATAAATTGCGAGGCAACAGCAACAATGCAGTAACAGAGCAATAACAACACAAAGCCGCAGCACTGCGCAGTTTTTTGGAGTTTTTTAATTCACCCGACTTTTCAGCAAAACTGCGCCGAAGTATAAAGAAAAGATTACCCAGCTATGGCTTTAAAACAATGTTCCACACTTTAAAGAGACTCAAGACTGGCCGTCTGCAAGTCCCGATTTGAATCCACTGGATTACAAGATGTGGACGGCATTGGAGGATATGGTATGCTGTAAAAGATACTCTAACATTGAGTCCTTGGCTGGTCAAACGGTAGCGCATGCGATCATATGAAAACACAAGCGTTTTCACTCAGCTGAGGCCTACCAACTCTTACTCTCAACCTCCACGCGGTGACAGCCGGGTGCCCAGTACCTTAATCCAAGAAATGGGTAACCAACCCCGTTTGGCGGATTCTTGGTGGCAGCAGATGAGAGAGGGGGGGAAGAGTGCTTTTCTCACTAGAGCACTTCTTCCTGTTCCAAGCGGCAGCGGACGAATTCCCTAGACGGAGTCAACGGTGGCGTCTATAGTTCCAGTTAGGTTGAACTTAGTGAATACCTTGTGCGAGCTGCTTCGACGTATTCAGATCACAGGTCGGTAAGGAATTTCCAATGTTGGTCAGGACATCGGAACAGAGATGGTGGCGGAGGAGCCCTTAATGGGCCAACGGCAGCGCTCATACTCCCGTAGTGGACTACTGGCACCGGTGTACCCGGCCCCTCGTCCTAGGGGAATAATTAAGGAACTGGCCCTCCAGGTTGGGGGTTGTGCCGTCGGGGTAACTTCCCTACCACGTAAAAAGCGCATGGTTCCGAAACAACCAAAAGCCTCGGATAAGGATGACTCAACTAATGACGACCCCAGGAAACGAAATAAGGACAACGACCTTCGGATCTGTACGTGGAATGTTCTGTCCCTTTACAGACCACGTGCAGCCGAACAACTAGCAGAGGCCCTAGACTGCTATAAAGCAGATATTACCGCCATCCAGGAAGTGCGATGGGATGGGCCGGGCAAAAAGAGGATGAAAAACTGTGACATCTACTACGGTGATTGCTACAGAGGCAACAGGCAACGCTTATTCGGATGCGGATTTGTCATACGCTGCAGACTTAGGCAAGAAGTCTTAAGCTTCCGACACGTGAGCGAGCGTATTATGACTATCCGGATCAAGGCTAAATTCGCTAACATAAGCCTAATATGTGTTCATGCCCCCACAGAAGAAAAGGACCCTGCCACCAAAGAGTGTTTCTACGAGCTCCTCGACAAAACATACGAGCAATGTCCTAAATACGACGTTAAAATCGTATTGGGCGATTTTAACGCCAAAATAGGGAAGGAGGACGTCTTTGGTAGGGCGGTCGGTAAGCATAGCCTACACGACACCACGTCTGATAACGGACTAAGGCTAATTAATTTCGCTGTGGAGCGAAATGTCACCATAGCAAGCACATGGTTTCCTCATCTCGATATTCATAAGCAGACATGGCGGTCCAATGATCATGTCACGACCAACCAAATTGATCATATTGCGATCGACGCAAAGCATGCCTCCAGTATTCTGGATGTCCGGACCTTCCGAGCGGCCAACATAGACTCGAATCATTACCTTGTTGTAGCCAAGGTACGAATGCGGATATCCCAATCTGAGCAACAAAGAAGAATTACTGTGAGAAAATATTACGTCGAAAAGCTACAATCGCAAGAGACCGCCAGACTCTTCGCTGAACGCGTATCCCGAAATCTCTCAATCACCCCTTTGCCGCCAGCATCAAGTACCGAAGACCAGTGGCAACGCTGCCAACATGCCATCAGAAACGCCGCGACTGATGTGCTGGGTCTCGCTCGACCACCACCGCGAAACCCCTGGTTTGACGAAGAATGCCGGCGAGTGCATGCAGCAAAACAAGAAGCATACAAAGCGGCGCTGCAAAGGAAGACGAGAGCTCTACGAGCAAAAGAGACGGGAAGAACATCGGCTTCTCCAAAATAAGAAGAAAGAGCATGAGAAGCGCGCGTTTGAGAATATCGAGAGTCTATACTCCAGGAAAAATGTACGGAAGTTTTACCAAAAGGTAAAAAGAACGTGTCAGAGAAGTAATACCCGTACAGAAACCTGTAGAGATGAAAATGGAAACCTCGTAGTAGAATCACAGTCGGTGCTGAGAATATGGAAAAACTACTTCTGCAGACTGTATAACGGCGACGAAGACCAACATCCCGCTGTCAGGCAGAATGAACCATTCAACATAGACGATGATAGTCAAAATTTCCGTCCACCTGACCAAAACGAAGTGAGGATAGCAATATCCAAGGTAAAATCGAACAAGGCTGCTGGACCTGACGGCTTACCGGCCGAACTTTTCAAGGCAGCTGGGGATGAATTGGTAGAGTGCATACACCAACTCATTTCTAATATTTGGTCAGACGAGTGTATGCCTGATGAATGGAATCTCAGCATCGTTTGCCCGATCCACAAGAAAGGAGACCCCCTCAACTGCGCCAATTATAGAGGCATCAGTCTTCTCAACATCGCATACAAGATCTTTTCTGCGATATTGTGTGAACGCCTGAAACCTTTTATCAACAGCCTGATTGGACCCTATCAGTGCGGTTTCAGGCCAGGGAAGTCCACCATCGATCAAATCTTCACACTTCGGCAGATCCTGGAGAAAACCCAAGAATTCCAAATCGATACTCACCACCTCTTTATCGATTTCAAGGCCGCATATGACAGCATCTATAGAGAAGAGCTTTATAGAGCCATGTCTAGTTTTGACATCCCTGCCAAACTTGTCCGTCTGTGCAGGCTGACGATGGAGAACGCTCGCTGCTCCATCAAGGTCGGTAATGACCTCACCGAGACCTTTGATGTCAAAAAAGGCTTTAGGTGACGGTATTGCTGTGACGCGCTGTCATGTGACTTCTTCAATATTGTACTTGAACGGATTGTGCGGAACTCACAAGCCAACACCGGAGGCACAATCTATTACAAGTCTGTACAACTGCTTGCATACGCCGATGATATAGACATTATCGGAAGATCTCAGCGGGCTGTCACCGGTGCTTTTGCAAGCATTGAGGCGGTAGCGGCCAAAATGGGTTTGGCGATAAACGAGAGCAAAACCAAGTATATGCTGTCAACTAGAAGGGAAAACCAACACCGACGAATTGGACAAAACGTCACCGTGGGCAGCTATAACTTCGAGGTAGTAAGGGACTTTGTCTACCTTGGCTCTGCTATAAATTCTTCTAACAAAATCAGTGCAGAAATCAATCGAAGAATAACTCTTGCCAATCGCTGTTTTTTTGGGCTTATAAGGCAATTCAACAGTAAAGCCCTATCTCGAACAACTAAGGAGACTCTATATAAGACCTTGATCATCCCAGTCCTGCTTTACGGCGCTGAAACATGGACTTTATTAAAAGAGGATGAAGATATCCTTGGTTGCTTCGAGAGAAAAATTCTTCGTAAGATTTTCGGTCCCGTTTGCGTTGACGGGCTTTGGAGGAGAAGATTCAATCACGAACTATACGAGCTGTACAGCGACATCGACCTAGTCAAAAAACTGCGTATTGGACGTCTGAGATGGCTAGGACATGTAGAGCGTATGGACACCAACGCTCCGGCCCGCAGAGTGTTCAAATCTAACCCCGAGGGACGACGCAGTAGAGGGAATCATCGCCGTAGGTGGCGCGCACAAGTTCAAGGGGACCTCGACCAACTTGGAGTGCGCAACTGGAGGCAATTAGCTAAAGAGCGAGCTAAATGGAGAGGCTTGTTGGTTGAGGCCCAGGTTCACCCCGAACTGTAGCGCCACCTAAGTAAGTAAGTAAGCATTGAGTCCTTAAGGACCGCGTAACCAATTTTCCGATGGAGGATGTTTCTGCAGCCAAGCGACTTAAAGCCTGTCTTTAGTCAAAAGGCGGGCATTTTGAATGAGCCTACGTTTTTGCATTTAAAAATCAATTACAAATTAAAAAAAAAAAAATATATCAAAGAATAATATTCGGTGGTTTTGATGCAATAAAAGAAACTGGGTTTAACGAGTAGGTAGCAGAAGTTTCTCCTATGATCCATGTGGTATCACAATGGACCAATTATTGGTCTAAGTGTGTTGGCGATTCTCAGCTGGCAGCCACTTCAACCTAACCTAACCTAACCTAACTAGGTGTAACAATATTTTTCTCCGTACTAGGTATGTTCTTCCGAAAAATAATAAACAAATAGAACGCGAGATATTGATAGGACTGAATATTTTTGTCACGGTGTATAATAGTGAGCAGATAATACCTTTTTATGTGCATAAATCTAATTATTGTACTTTTATAAGGGGGAAATGTTTGTATTTGTTTGTAACTCGTTCACTCAAAAACTGCTTATCGGACTACGATGAAGTTCTTACAGGCATATCAGGCATTGCATCCGTAATCATGTCCGGCTGTGTAAATCTGGTCTACATTTCCAAACTAGGGACCGAGGTTGAAGACATCTTTATACATAGGACAGGAAAGAGCTCGCACGTGGAACCAATGGATCTTCCACCTAGCAGTCTATCGTCCTTTCTACTGAAAATATTAGAAAGGCCGGTTGATATCCACCTTCGACAGAGCATGAACCCGACTTTGCTCTCGTCGTCCCAACATGCGTACTACAAAGGCAAATCGGTTAAGATAGCCTCACATTCGCTTGTCCGCATCGTTGATAAATCTTTGAGCATTAAGGAATACACTACTGTAGCTTTTGCTTGATATTGTCAAATCAAAGGCAATTACCGACGAACTTGCAAATCTGAAAGTGGATACTTCGCTCGGAGTGTTGATCAATCAATTGCTTACACACAGCTGGGCCGAGCATCGGCCAGAAGACTTGTCTGCTGTGGTACACCCCAAGGTGGAGTCTTTTCACCTCTTCTTTGGAACCTGGTAGTAAATGAACTACTGGTGGACCTGGACAGCTCAGGCTGCAGAGTAATTGCCTATGCTGACGACATTGTTATTGCTGCCACTGGTAAGCACGCAGACACTCAGGGAAATCCTCAAACATGTCTCCTTCGGCTTACCAGATGGACATCCAAATGTGGACTGGGGGTTAACCCTCATAAAACGGAACTCGCTCTCTTTACGAGGAAATAAAAAGTTCCCCTCAGACCGTCCTATGATAAATGGCACCAGTCTCACCTTCACTGAAAACGCAAAATACCTGGGTCTTATTTTGGACAGAAAACTGAACTGGAAAGCCAATCTGCAAAAACGCGTTAGAAAAGCCAATGTAGCTCTCAATTCCTGCAAAAATGCTATGGGTAGGAGGTGGGGTATGAAGAATCAAATCACTCGTTGGCTGTACGTGTCCGTTATCAGGGGTCGAATCACGTCCTTCGTCAACGGATGACCGGTAACGTAATTTGTATTGTGTTGTTGGTAAATCTAGCAACAACATACATACAAATCACGTGACGATTTATCCGTTCACGGAGGACGTGATTCGATCCCATCCTATACTACTCTATGGCGTAATCATATTGTCACCTGCTCTTGATAGGACTGTCCACCTCACTCAACTAGCAAGTGCAAAGATCTGCATGCATTTGCATCAGTGGTGCACTGAGAGCTACTCCTTCCGCGGCATTGGACATTTTGTTCAATC
Source organism: Brachypalpus laphriformis (assembly GCA_945910035.1). NCBI lineage: Eukaryota > Metazoa > Arthropoda > Insecta > Diptera > Syrphidae > Brachypalpus > Brachypalpus laphriformis. The sequence goes on from OX246754.1 coordinate 291,240,468, forward strand.
TGCTACCCTTAGATATTTTCGGCAAACAGATTGCTGTCTGTGCGGCCATAGATACGTCTAAAAGCCTCCTCTCAGTGGTCTACTTATCTAATTTTTGCCTGATAGGCAAGCCCTGGGTATGCACCTCGCTATAGGGGCCTCTAGCAAGACTGTTATGATCCTAGGTGGCCAGGTTGTAACGATCGCAGGATCATACAAAAATAAATAGATCTAATCGCAAGTACGTTGTTGTTTATTAATTATTGTAATCTTAGATAAAAATACAATAGGGAGAAAGTACTAGAAATTTTAAAGACAGAAATACACGTCTATCACTAAAACCGGTAACTGGACGAGAGCTGATGATGTCATCCAAACAGTGTTGATAGACGTCAGGATCCTTGTAGCCGGCAGTGATATCTAATGGAGAATAGAATCCTCATTACTCGCAACAAAGAGCAACCGCAGATGGGAGAGATAGATCTGGCATATGCAGGACCAAAAACGTAGTACCGAGTTGGTCAAGCTTAAGCGATTACAGATAAGCTGCGTTGTCGGTGTTCTCACTAGACGCTGCCTTATAGGCCAACATGCCAAAAGCTTTGGCCTCTTCTCCATCGACTTCTGAAGGAGCTGTAGGGACGAGGAGGAGGAAACCATACTTCACCTCCTATGCTCACCCTGTCGCATAAAAGAGTTCTCCATTTAGGGGACTCTTTCTGAAATAATAATGCGTAGGCAAAGTCTCAAACTTCAAAGCTTCACTTTATTGGATTACTTAATTTACTATATATATAAGTTAATGGATAAATCCTCGAGAAGGGATCCGTGGTAGACTCCGAGTTGGGCGAAGCACGCAGAGCGAGAGACGGAAGAAGGAAGACCAAAAGATCCATCATGGTTGAAGAGATGTGTTGATAAACTTGCCAACTTCGAAAAATCCTACACTTCGCATCTTTAAAGGTGGTTATGCAATGTGCGTTGCAGCATCTTCCCTATTCTTAATTTAGAAGTCGAGTCGGAGGTCTTCTTGTTCTCTTTGAACGACGCAAGTCGGTAACTGTCGGTGAAGGTTCTTGCTTCTCCATGTTCTCTGTGGTTGGCGGTTAAACTGTGCTGGTTACCATTGAGGAAGCTTGTGATACTGGAGATTCTTCTTGGTGTTCTTGAGTTAGATTGGAGATCTGCGAGTTAGGTATTGTTGAGGTTGGTGTCTTTGGGTGGTTGTTGTCTCCCTCGACAATGGGAACTAGATTCTCCGTTGGTTGACTATTTTGAATAAAAAATTGATCAGAAAAATCTATATCAAAACTACTTGCCCTTTTATCCGCATCGGTTTTCCGAACTCTTAGCTCATTCTGATGTCTTCTCCAGGTTCCAAAGTCTGTTTGGACTAAGTACATCCGGTGTACAATAGTGTTTAATACCAGCCCTTTAACCCAGCGATTCTTCTTCATGTACTGTCGAGCATATACTGGCTGATCAGGATGGAACTTAGTTAATGCTGGTTCGGATTTATTAACGTGGTCATCATCCGGAATCAAAGCGGACAAGAGTGTACGATGTTGCCGACCATGAAGCTTCTCCGCTGGTGTTTTTCCCGTTTCATCGGGTGATGTTCGATACGTGGATAAAAAAAACTTGTAAAGCTGATTCATCATTATGTTCGTCTTCTAAAATCTTCTTAAGTGCTGTCTTAAAGGTCCTGACCATCCGCTCGGCCAAACCATTGGATTCCGGGTTAAACGGAGCTGATGTCAAATGATTTATTGCATTCATTTTACAAAACTGTTCGAACTCTTTCGAAACAAATTGTGTACCATTATCCGTCACTAGAGTCCTCGGCAACCCTTCCAATGAGAAAATCGAACGCAGGGCCGCAATAGTAGCTGCCGAAGTTGAAGAGGTCATCTTCACAACGAAGGGGAATTTGGAAAAGGCGTCTACGGCTATTAACCAAATCTTATCCAGGAAAGGTCCAGCGTAGTCCAAATGTACGCGTTCCCATGGACCTGAGAGTGAAGGCCAGTTGGAATATTCTCTCGGTGCTTGGCTAGAGTTTAATTGGCATACGCGACATCTGCCAGCCAGGTTCTCTGTCTTTGTCGATCCCTGGCCACCAACAATACCGACGAGCCATCTGCTTCATGCGGCTTACACCCCAGTGACCTTGATGCACCATCTTAAGAATCTTCGGCTGTAACTCCATCGGGATGAATACTCTGGTATGTTCTGACTGGAAGAGAATAACGTTAGTACACACACTAAGACATAGTTTTCTGCGGAAATAAGGCAGTATACGAGTGTCTTGTTTTTCGATGTTCCGTGAAATAATTTTATCAGGCCAACCCTGTCTAATATACTTAAAAACTTTCAGCAATAATTGATCCTTGGTAGAAGCTTCGGCAATAATCTGGTGTGTTACTGGAAAGTCCTCTATGACGATGTTGTATATGGCTTCCGTGTCAATGCCTTCCTCTTCATTTTTGTCAAATTCTTCATCTGGTCCTGAAGGAAATCGAGACAAACAATCCGCATTGGTATGCTGCCTAGTTGGGCGGTAGCGGATCCTGTAGTTATAACCCATAAGGGTAATGGCCCAACGCTGCAGCCGCTGAATAGTCATTTCTGGTAGTTTCTTGTGTGGGTGAAATATGGTAGTAAGAGGCTGGTGGTCTGTTATCAATTCGAATTGCCGTCCATGAAGGTACTAGTGAAACTTTCGTACACCGAACACGATGGAAGTGCTTCTTTTTCAACTTGGCTGTAATTTCATTGGCTGTCGTTCAGTGTCTTAGAGGCGAAAGCTATTGGATACTCCCGACCATTGGGGTAAATGTGGGATATAACAGCCCCTATACCATGCGATGAGGCATCCGTAGCTAGTGTGATATCGTAATCTTCTCTAAAATGTACTAATCTTGATACCTTCGCAATTCTGTTCTTTAATTGTTCAAAAGCCCGTTGTTGTGGCTTCCCCCAGATAAAATCTTGGTCTTTTGCTCTCAGTTGGTTAAGAGGTGCCGCCAGTTTAGAAAAATGATCTATGTACTGGTTGTAATAATTGATCTTCCCTATGAACGATTCCAGTTCTTTTAGGTTTCGGGGTGTAAGTAGCTTGACAAGAGCATCGACCCGAGCGTTTGATGGCCTAATACCTTTATCATCAATGACATGTCCTAGATATTCTATTTGTTCCGTCGCAATTGAGCATTTAGTTAAACGACACCTTAGACCATGCTTTTCTAGCCTTTCTAAAAAAATGTTTAGGTTATTAAGATGTTCGGAGTTGTTTCTTCCGGAAATAATTACATAATCTAGATAAGATGCGCACAACTCTAGACCATCTCAATTGGTCCATATATCGTTGAAAAATACCGGGGGAACTGGATGTCCCAAATGGTAAACGTTCATATTGAAAAAGCCCGAATTCTGTATTGATCACCACCAGTTTTTTGGACTCTTCGTCTAGCGGAACTTGCAGATAAGCTTCAGACAAATCAATTTTTGTGAAGTACTGACCACCCTGGAGACGATGAAACAAATCCTGTATTCTTGGTACCGGGTGCCTATCCACTTCTAACTGTGGGTTTATCCTCACCTTAAAATCTCCGCAGATCCTGATGGTTCCATTTGCTTTGGATACTACGACAATTGGTGCCGCCCATTAACTGGATTCTACGGGACGGATAATATTTAGGGCCTGTAAGCGTTCTAGTTCCGCCTTAACAGCTGCCTTTTGTGCAAAAGGTAAAGGTCTGTATTTGAAATATTTTGGTTGGGAATGCACTTTCACGGACAAGTGTGCCTGATAGAGTTTACTGCTACCTAAACCCCTGTCAAAAATTTGTCGGTGCTTTTCGCAGAGACTTTTCGCCTGCATTTGGAGCTGGTTTCTATCTTCTGCCTCTAACCAGTGGGTTACCTCTTCCATTGGCATTTTGACTCTAAACCGAAGTGCACGAAACCAGTCTAACCCCAATATATTTGCACCCGCAATGCTATTAGTGACTATGAGTGGCAATGTTGCCTGTTTTTTATTCCACCTAACATCTACTATCATAACACCACGAATTGAAATATCAGTACCGCCATACGCTTTTTTTTTGGATGGCAAACGACTAACAAAGGCCTCGTAGGGGCAGCATCCCCCGATAGGTGCTGGTCCGCTAAGTAACGAGTAGGAGCCACTGCAGCCGAAAACCTAGCAGCTCTGTTAGTAAGCCCTTCTCCCACCTCCTCGTGGTGTCATCTGGGAATTTATTCGGAAATTGCTAACGGGAGAGGACGAATGGCGAGCTTCCTGCGCCAAAAAACAGGATAAGTGTCGGTTGGTCTGCGGCCCACTGAGCCGCAACCGTAAAACAAATCTTGCTCCGAAACGGAAACAATCGCCTCGGATAAGGACGGATAATTTGTTGACGACCTTTGGCTATCGGACACGGACAACGATCGGATTCTGAAATGTTAAGACCCTCCTGGACTCACTCAAGGAAGGGCCTTATAACGCCAGATTCTTCCAATTGGAGCGCGAATTCGCACGGTATAAAATCGACATCTTAGGGCTGAGCGAGATAAGATGGTACGATGCTGGGGAATACGTCTCCTCAACAAAAAGCACTGTGATGCTCTACTCTGGTAAACCAGCTGGAAGTGCACGGAGTTCTGGCGTAGGACTCATGCTAACTCCAGCAGCACGTAGTAGCCCTATATCCAGAGTAGAGTTAGAAAAATTACCATCATACAGTGTTATGCTCCGACTCTAGACGCGACTGAGGATGAAAAGGATAATTTTTATAGCCACTTAGGCGCCGCCTACAACCAAACGCCTAATGGGGACATCGTAATGGTAATGGGAGATCTCAATGCCAAGGTGGGTAGCGACAACACCATGCTTAAGCACGTGATGGGAGTTCACGGCGTGGGAGACCGTAACGACAATGGTGAGCGGTTTGTGGACTTCTGCAATACCAACCGCCTAGTCATCGGAGGTACGCTGTTTAAGCATAACACCTGCCATAAGATCAGTTGGGTCTCTACTGATAGGCAACGAACATCCAACCACATTGCGATCAGTCGCCGCTTTAGAAATTGTCTCCTGGACGTCCGAAACAGACGTGGAGCTGACGTCGGACAAGAACGAGATCACCATCTTATGGTAGCTCATTTACGCCTTCGTACTGCATCCGTCAACAGCAACCGCTCAAACCTGCTTAACATCACCAGGTTTAATATCGACAGGCTCAAGGTTCCCCAAGTGCGCCAACAGTTCAGGGACCATCTTGCCTTAGAAGCAGAAGCAATCAGCAGCATTGAGAACATGGATGACCACTGGAGCGCTGTGAAAAATGCTTTTGCGACTGGGGCACGCACTTATGTCGGTAAAAAGCAGAAACACCACCGCACATGGCTTTCTACAGACACCTGGAGATGGATCGATGAGCGTACAGCAATCAAGGCTCGGATTGCAGCGACCTCAGCAGTAGAGAGAACCGAGCTTGAAGCCCAATACCGTGCGAAGAAGAAAGAAGTGCAGCGTAGTGTGAGACGTGACAAACGTGAATATGTCAACTCACTGGCCTCAAGGGCTGAAGAAGCAGCGAGTAGGTGCAGTAGGACTGTTTAGAACATCACTAAGGAGCTCATTGGTGGTCGAAACTCCAAACAACATCCAGTGAAGAGTCTAGACGGTAACCTTCTGATTTCGGATGAGGATCAGCTCACTAGATGGAGAGAACATTTTGCTACAGTGCTAAATCACTTAGACGACGGCGGTATGATCTTGAATTCGAATGAGCAGTTCGAAGCAACAAATTCCCGAATTCGCACCGTACCTCCCAGTAAAACTGAAATAATAACAGCAATCAAGTCCCTCAAGAAAAACAAAGCGGTGGGTATTGATGGCATCCCTGCCGAGCTATTTCAAGCGGCGCCAAATACATCGGCAGATTTGCTGCATCCGCTAATACGGAGAGCTTGGGATAGTGAACAATTTCCACAGGAGTGGAAAAGGGGGATGATCATTAAGCTTCCAAAGAAGGGTAACTTGATGGAGTGCGGTAACTGGAGAGGTATATGTGTTCTTCCAGCTGTAGCCAAAATAATAGCTAGAATAATTCTAGAACGAATTAAAGAACATTTAGGTTCAACTCTCGATGTCGAACAGGCAGGCTTTCGCGCTGGATCCTCCTGCATCGACCACATAAACACCTTACGGATCATTATCGAACAATGCGTTGAGTATAGGTCTCCGCTACATTTACTGTTTATCGACTTCGAGAAGGCTTTCGACAGCTTGAATCGAGATGCTATCTGGTTGGCCTTGCGCAGGAGAGGCATTCCAGAAAAGCTAATAGCTGTTATTAAGGCTACATATGAGGGCGGCAAGTGTCACGTCGTGCACAATGGTAAGGTGTCGGAGGACTTTGAAGTCCAAAGTGGAGTACGTCAAGGGGGCATACTGTCCCCACTATTGTTCTTGGTGGTTATCAGCGATGTACTCCGTGCAGCATTGACGGAAGCTAATTCTGGAATTCGTTGGACTATGACATCTTACCTTAAACACCTAGATTACGCTGACGATGTTTGTCTACTTTCACATCGAATAATGGATCTTCATTTGATGGCCCAAAATCTAGAAGCTGAGGCAAACAAAGTGGGGCTAAAAATAAACACAGCCAAAACAAAAGCCCTGAGTACTTCCAATACCCGCGCTCAACTTAACATTGCCGGAAAGCAAGTCGAGAAAGTTGATAACTTTCTATATTTAGGAAGTGTCGTCTCGGCTAATCGCGGTGGCATCGAACTGGATGTGTGCAGCAAAATCGAGAAGGCTAAAGCTGCGTTCGGAATGCTGTCCAAAATCTGGAGAAGCAATGTTATTAGCTTAAGAACCAAGCTACGACTGTTCCGCTCCAATGTAGAATCAGTGCTGCTTTATGGGTGCAGTACCTGGAAGGTGAACACCATTAACACACGCAAGCTGCAAGTCTTCGTAAACAAATGCTTAAAAATCATCTTGAGGATTTTTTGGCCGAACCGCATCTCCAACGAACAACTTTATCTGAGAACGGGCGAAGAACCTATAAGCATTACTATACGAAGAAGAAAGTGGCAATGGATTGGACACACCCTACGGCGCGAAGACAACTTCATTGTGAAATACGCTATGCAGTGGAATCCGCTCACCCAGGCAGGCAGAATAGCGGGACGCCCTAGGCAAACGTGGCGCAGAACAGTTGAGGAGGAATCGAACTCTTTTGGAATGAGTTGGAGGCAGCTCAAACGCGTTGCAGAACTCCGAACACGATGGCGCGCAGGCGTGGTTGACGCCCTATGCCCCCCGAGGGGTTAAAGGATATAAGTAAAGTAAGTAAGTATACGCTTTTAATGGCTTGCAGGTTTCTTTACACGGCGGGCTGCCAAGTTCTCGGTAGAACGCTGGTGTGATTGCTTATGACCTCTAGTTACCTGCCTATGACCACTCATATACACACTACCTATATGGCCCTTACGTCGACACTTGTCACAGATCGAATTTAAGTGTGCACAATGGCTACGATCGTGCTTAACCCCACAATCTCTACATGACTTTCTATTAAAATAATTGTCTGCATGCCACTTACTGCGATTATTATTCCCATCTCGGGGTGCTATGTGATTGACTTCTGCTATAGTTGGTGAAGTGCTAACTGCGTTTCCTCAAAAGCTACTGCAATTTCTTCGATCTCTTCTAATGTTGGGTTCTTCTTTTGAGTAGCCGCTGTTCGCACTGCTTCATGAGGAGTATAAAAAGTAACCATATCCCGAATCATAAAGTCCGCATATGACTTCTTGCAGTTGTCGTCTCGACAAACAAATTCGCAATGTCTCGCCAAGCCTTTTAAGTCGGCAATCCACTCCGCATATGACTGCCCCGGGGTCATTGTGTCGCAAAAAAATGCAACGGAATTCCAGTTTCTGCATTTTTTGATAATTTTTCCTGCTAGTTCGTTTAGATAAGTATCGCATGAGGAAAGAAAGTGCGCTTTCTTCAAGTTATCGTCCGTCACTGCGTGCGCCGAAAAATGCTGTTGTAGCTGGAACAAATATGTATCCCACCTATCCTTGTGCTCATCAAATATCCTAAAGTGCGGTATACTGCTAGATGTTTGTGGATTAGGAACTTGTGCCTCCGTTAATGTTTTAATGGCTGTACGATACTCCTCCAGCATGCTCTGCATCAAAGTCTGCTGCTGCTCCAATAAGGCCTTTATCACGTTTTCCATTTTGCCGACCAATTCTCGTCGCCAATGAAATAATAATGCGTAGGCAAAGACTCAAACTTCAAAACTTCACTTTATTGGATTACTTAATTTACTATATATATAAGTTAATGAATAAATCCTCGAGAAGGGATCCGTGGTAGACTCCGAGTTGGGCGAAGCGCGCAGAGCGAGAGACGGAAGAAGGAAGACCAAAAGATCCATCATGGTTGAAGGGATGTGTTGATAAACTTGCCAACTTCGAAACGTCCTATACTTCGCATCTTCAAAGGTGGTTATGCAATGTGCGTTGCAACACATTCCTTGAAGACCTTGGCCAGATCGGCGGCCTTAGGCGTCATGAGGATCCATCGCTTTATCAAAAGCTCCGTTGATTTTATTAGTCCCTGAGTGGCCTAATGGTTGATCCATGGTATCACAAATGACCTTCACTGGTCTAAGTGTGTCAACACTAACCTAACCTAACCTATCAAAAGCGAATTGAACACTGATGGTAAAATTACATGCTCTAGCTAAACCGTTAAAGATATAATCTGAACTTTTGTATTGCATGTCTATAGAAGACTAGCAAAACTTTGACATCGCCTAGCGGAGCACCACCATTGCCGATATGGCTAAGGCACTGCGTTCACCATCCTGTGTTCAATAGTAGTGTTCCGCTAGACGATGTCAAAGTCTTACTAGTCACAAATGCAATATAAATGTTCAGCTTACAATATATACACATGTTGTTACAAAGCACGAGATTATCACTCCGTTGCCTGACTTTTTTTTTATAATTTTGCGCGCACTCAAGGGCTTATGAATACCCTTTAAATGTTTTCACATAGTGCGGGCATTGGAAAGAATAGAAAGGGAGAGAGAACGATTTGGTGTAGTCGTTTGAAACTCAGTTATTTATGTTTCTAAAAAAAAAACTCCGGGGGTGGCGTCCAGATAACTGGGGAGATTTTTGTTATTTTTTGTCTTTGCTTCTGATTCACAGTATTTTTTTCCCGACCATCGATGTCATAGGCATATCAATCAACCAGCAAAGCGAATAATTTTTCCAGCCATATGACTAAGCTACTGCCAGTGTTATGCCTTCGCAGTAGTGTTCACACAAGCCTTCGTAATTGATCGGACTAACTTTTTACATTTCATGAGAAATAAATAAATGCTTGCTGACATCAGGATTTGAACCATGAACCATCGACACCCCCGAATACTGCCCTAACCCATAGCAGAGAGCACATATAACAACAAATGTGTTCTAGAGAATTGACCGGAGAAGAAAACATCCAGTGATATGGAGCTCAGTGGTAGAGCGTTGGTGGTTACCTCTGGAAAAAATGTTTTCTTCTTTGATCAATTCTCCAAAAAATAATCATTGTTAACATCGTTAAAGATATATCAAAATAATGTGAAAAAGAGTTATTGAAAAAAAAGCGGAAAAGGGTATTAAAAAAGGTCGCGTAGGTCGTTTTTTTTTTTTTTTTATATTTCCGACTCAAAGCTGGGTACAACAGTTAGTGTATAAAAGAGGTGGATTATGTACACCCACTATGAGATAACCGACTTTTCAGCTTGCACACGAAATCTGAACATAAATACCAAGGTCCCTTTCAACAAGTTTGTTTATTATCTTTCTAGTGTTGTAGTCCCACTCCCCATATTCAAGTCGACATCAAGGAATACACCTGCACCTATATTCTTCTCAAAACTCGAGAGGTCATGAATGAAAGACTCCCATTAACCCCAATACGTATAGTCAGACACCCTACCCCACTTGTTGTTGCTGTTTGGAAAATCAATTCCTCCCACCACCTTAACAAACACCCCAAAGCATTTTAAGTTTTTTTGTTTTTTTTTTTTTTATTTCGACAAACATAATGTTGTTCTTTTTAAGGTGGTGTGTGTGTTGTGTTCGTTTTGTGGTGTGTAACCGGACACTTACATTTGCAGTTTTCAGATAGTCCTCCAAAAGCTACATGTTATTTACAAATAAACAAGAATTAGTTTAATAATAGGAAAACAATACATACTAACAGGCATGTCAATTAATTAACAAAGAACAATTTTCTTTTTAGAAAAAAAAATTAATCTAAGTCTAGACGAGCATCACTAGATAAAGTGTAACATGATACAATTGCTTAACGCCGCTAGACGGCTCTGAAGTAATAGGGGCTTTGGTAAATGTTTTGTTTTTTTTTTTTGCTTTATGTCTCGATCAATGACAGAATACTGTACGCCCCTTCGCGCTCTCACTGTACTTAACGTAACGCACCACTCGTATAGTAGAATAGCTTATGGGTAGTTTACACTAACTAGATAAATAATAATAAATTAAATGAGGGTAGGTTGGCCTCGTTTGCTGATGCTGTTTATCGTCGCGGAGCCAGCCGAGAAAGTGCTTATGTATCTTTGAATAGCTGGGTGGGCTGATAGGGTCGGGTCTTAATGTTCTCTGCCGGTTTGGGCCAACTCCATGTGACTGGCATTGAGCACTGGTAGTTGTAGCTGTAGAGTTTGCTTTCCAGCCAGGTTTGTTTGTCCTTTGGCTCGGGGTAGTAAGAGGCAAGGCCTAGAAATTTGATTTACGTATTTAACAGTGTTTTAGGCGAGAGATAAAGCTTACCTTTGGCGTAGGCACATTCACATACGCCAATAGCGATATTCATAGAGACTTCTTTAATTTTGCTCAACGGTGGATAGAGTGAACCCATTTCCAAGTCGCTTTGTTCAACAAAGTTTGCCAGCTCCTGGGCGGCAATAAGGAACATATCTTCAGATATATGATGTGTACCAGTTGCAATGACGCCCAAGGCCACTCCTGGGAAAATGTAGGCATTGTTACCCTGACCAGTCTTATAAGTCTTTCCCTCATATTGCACTGGTGGGAAGGGTGATCCAGATGAAAAGAGCACACGGCCCTAAAGTACAGACTGAGTGGATGAGTGTCTACTACTACTATTTGGAGAACTTTACCTCAGTGGCGACGTAAGCTTCATTGGCAGTGCATTCGGCCTTGCTTGTCGGATTCGATAGGGCAAACACTATTGGTCGTTCATTGTTATCTGCCATAATTTGAAGGATTTCTTTTGAAAACAGTCCAGTCTGAGCCGATGCACCAATCAAAATCTAAAATTAAAGGTATTTTTGTATATTTGCGTATATCCTCTCCTTTTTTTAACGTACATTTGGCTTTTTTTGCTTGACGACATTTAGCAAACTCTTGTCTGGTTCAACGTCCTTGGCATAATAGATTTTGTGGCCTTCTAGTCGTCCCTCTTTTCGAGTGGTCGTTAGTAGTCCATGAACGTCAAACATCCAGATTCTGCTTCGTGCTTCCTAAAAAAAATACAAAGTAGACGCTATAGCTTATTTTAGATATGATTTGTCATACTGCATGCAGCAGACATTAGGCTTAAGGCAATAAAATCGTCTTAAAAAATTAACTTGTTACTGCCCAGTGCTGCTCTATAGTTCGCTGCTTCAGAGTCTTAAAAGTTCAATATTGCAAATATGAAATAGGATAACAACTCAAGAACTCATAATCAGAGGAAGTGTGAGAGAGCGCAGCAAATGTTGAGCTGCGATATCTACTTCAATTGCTAAAGACAACGAAGTCTTGAGTTTCCAACATATTAACGAGCTCCTCATGTCAATCCAAATCAAGGTGCAGTTCGTCAATATTGGCCTAATAAATGTGAACACACGCTCGATCTCACAGAAGAATCGACTTTTCCTCTCTTTCTCATTTATCTTGTCTCCCTCCCCCACGGATTTATCCTAACTTTTACGCAAGTGTGGTCTACTATCGGCGACAATCTACTGGTGCTACGCCTTAACAACATGGCCCCAGGGCCAAAAACCATGCCCGGGAATCGTTTTGCCGAGTTAGGCGAAATGTCACTTTCCGAGCCTCGCCCAAAAAGGAACAAATTGTCCTTGTCAACCCTCGATGAATAACCAACCCTTCCATTAAAAATAACATCAAAGAACCCACGTTTTGTTTTGATCTCTCCCAAGAGTGCCGACAAACCCCTAACATCAATTAGTGTGTTCTTGTTGAAAAAAGCTATTGATGGTGTAAGCAAAGAGTACGAGCAGATTTCTCAGTTAAGAGATGGCAACATCCTAATTCTAGCTAAAAATCAAAAAATTGCAGACAAATTCCTAACAAACACATGTCCTGTGTCAGTTCAACTTCACTCTAACCTCAACTCTTCAAAGGGTGTAGTTTACGCGCCTTGCCTTATTAATGTCCCTGAATCGGAAATTATTTCAGAAATGAAGGCACAAGGTGTTATTGAAATTTACAAATTCACCAAACAACGAGACGAGCAAAGGAAACCAACGGGTTTAATGCTCATGACCTTCGAACTTTTCCAATCGCCTAACTCCATCGAAATTGGGTGGTACAAAGCCAAAGTGGATGAATATTTCCCTAACCCATGCGGTGTCGAAACTGCCAACTTCTTGGGCACACAACCAAAAAATGCAATGGAAACACGATCTGCGAAACTTGTAACTTCGCTCCTCATGTCGACTCCAATTGCACGCGTACAATGTGGGCCAATTGCCTTGGACCACATTCCTCCGCATCCCAAGCTTGTTCAAAATACGTTCAGTGTAAAAAGATGCTCAAAATCAAAACGAAAAACAAATGTAGTTTGGCCGAAGGTAGGCGTATATACAAAGAACAAAATCCAATTCTACCCACCACCACTACACCTATTTTCTCTAAATAAGTCAAGCAAACCGCTCAAACAAATGAATTTACCTCTGAAAACGCCTCTGCAACTATCAGTCAACCAAAGTTACACCAAGCCAAACCAGCTACACTCTCCTCAAACCCCAACAAACCAAAAGAAATAGCTCTCACCCCTTGTTCCACCTAGCAGCATAAAGCTACCCACTCTATGTCACCTGAATTCAACGAACAAGCAAAAACTACGCAACAACAAGCTTCTAACAGTTCAAACATACACAATAGAAACCCAGCTTTATCAAATACAACATCCACAAACATACCACATCCAATTTCAAACTCAACCCTAAATTCAACTACAAATCATTTATACCCGACAACAATTTTTCTGTGGACAACGCTAATGATGGCACACCCCATTACATTAAGCCCACACACAAACCAAACTCAACTACTCCACCACCCCCAAACACTTGTTCCACAACAACACTTTCTAACTCACCTATATCTACTGTAACCCAGTCACTTATTCAAAATAACGAATATTTCGTAAATCCATTCGAACTTGACGATGACAACGCCTAAAAACAGTATCTTTACTCTAATCTTGACTCTGCAGTTCAGGAATTGAATCACCCGAGTTCCACTAGCAACTCGGATGGTTCAACATCTGGATTGCAGAGTCAGAGTATCTACCCCCAAATTTTATCCACCCGGATTTTTCACAATATACTTTAGATTATACTGTACAAAAGTCTTCTGTATTAATAAAACCAGTATTAAAGGTTCTTCAATGGAACCTTAACGGTTTCTTAAACAATTACCATGAGCTCCAATTGCTCATAAAAGACTTGAAGCCTGCAATCATCTCTTTACAAGAAATGCACGTAAAAAACAACTTCCAGCCACATCCCCCCAAACGATTTCCCTCTTATTTCCACAATCAGAGCTCGAATACGTCATCTAAACAAGGCACCTGTCTTCTGGTTCACAAATCTATTCCCCATCGTTTTATTAACATTAAAGGTCCATTCACAGCTCAACGACCTACGAATGCGAATGAGCGAATATTCACCAAACTTGACATTTCATTCACAGCTGCTTTTTTATCTGGTCGCGGCAGTCTGCGAATTGCAGTTGTCATTAATTTTGTAACTAATTGCCTAAACGTGAAAAATGCATAAAGACATAGCGTAGCTTTCATTCAAAAGGTATTATTTACCTTCTTTCAATAAATTCAACCAAGATCTTACCCACCAAGAAGAAAACAAAAGAACTGTGAGGCTAAACTCTCGCGAATGTTTTGGTCGCGGGAAAGTGGATTGCGTCCTATATATGTGGAATGTGAATAGAAGTTGACAGTTCGCAAAAAGCATTCGCTTATTCGCGGAAAAATTGGCGAATTGTTGATTTCTTCGCAGAAGCTAATAAGAATTCAACTTTTTTTATATTAATCGATAGATAAATTAAGCTCTCTTCTTTTGGAATAGTAAAATTGCCCATGGCGTGCTAATAAATGTGCTAAAAACGGTTTGTTCGCAGTTCGGGCATTCGCAGGTCGCTGAGCTGTGAATGGACCTTAACTCCAATCTTTCGGTGATAGCTGTCGAAATTGAGTTGAAACCAAAACTAACAATCATCTCGTTATACATCCCACCAGAGCAAAAATGTACCACCGAAGATCTTGAAGATGTTGTCGGAAACTTTCAAACACCAATTCTTTTGACAGGGGACTTCAACTCTTGGAGTCCGCAATGGGGCTCCTCCATCAGCAATAGTCGCGGCAAAATAATCGAAGAATTCCTTAACACCTCAAGTTTGGTAGTTTTGAACGACGGTCGACCGACACATTTTTCAACCCATAGAACCTTCATCCATGTGGATTTGACCTTTGTATCCGCCCAACTCTACCCCAGTACTTCATGGGCAACCCTCCCCGACCTACACGGCAGTGACCACTTTCCCATTTTAACAACAATAAGACTTGGTAGACCGCATAATCACATTAAAATCGCGGCAAAATATCAAACTGACAGAGCAGATTGGTCTACATTTAAAACCGAAATAGGCAAATTTTTAATACACAGGGAATTATGTGCAAACATAAACAAAGAGGCAGCTACGATTCAAAGAGCTATTCGCTACGCAGCGAACTTGGAAATCCCTCAGTCAAAAAATAGCTCGAATAAATCAAGGGTGGACTAAAAAAATTGGAGAATCGCAACAGAGCAAACAAAATGCTTGGAGAATTTTCAAAAAGTACCCAAATAACTCCAACCTAATCACCTACCGCAAAGCAAATGCTCTCTTCAGAAAAAGCGTCAAAACGGCTATACTCTCGTCTTTCGAACGGTTCACAGCAAACATTAACTCTAACGCTAGTTCTAAAAAGCTATGGGCTGATGTTAAGTCCCTTACGGGTAACTATATACCAGGGTCAATTAAAGTCATAGCTCAAGCAGTCGAAATAGCTCAACACTTCGCAAAGACCTGGTCTCAATACTCTGATGACAGTAACTTCTCCTCTGATTTCCTCCGCTCAAAGTTCTTAGCTATAACGAACAGTGCCTCAATAAATAATATTGACCCATCAGCTAAGCATATTGAACTCCCTATTAATTCAATTGGATTGGAAAGCTGCCTTCGATCAGCCAAAGGGAAGACACCTGGTTTCGATAGAGTGTCATATACAATGCTAAAAAACGCTCCACCTATTTAAAAAAAAAAAACCGCTTCTGTCGTTATATAATCAGAACTTAAATCGAGGAGTTATTCCACAAACATGGAAAACAACCAGTATTGTACATATACCAAAACCCAATAAAAACCTCTCAGAAGTCAGTGGGTATCGCCCAATATCGCTTCTTCCATGCACTGGGAAAGTGCTGAAAAAATCATCTCTTAAAGGTTGCTCTGGTTTTTTGAGATCAAGAATTTAATAAACACTAACCAAGTAGCATTTAAACATGGGCGCTCCACGATGGATGCACTTCTTCACATCGATCATTTTATAACATCCGCTCTGTACAATAAAAACCACATTTCGATTCTATCAATCGATTTTGAAAAAGCATTTGACAGAATGGGAATTCATATAATTTTAAACAAATTAATTCAATGGAAAATAGGACCCGAATTGTACAGCTACATTAAAATGTTTTTAACCAAACGACAATTTCGGGTAAAATTAGGCAATATCTATTCATCTGTTGCAAAACTATACAATGGTATACCACAAGGATCTCTGCTCTCGGTTATCCTATTCATAATTGCATTTGATGAACTATGCGATATAGTTCTTAAATATACAGAAGTCGAGCATTCCTTATATGCAGATGATCTCGCTTTGTTCTCCAAATGTAAAGATCTTTCAAAAACAGCAACCGATTTTTCAAATATCCTAACCGATCTTTCCACTTGGTGTAACCACTCTGGGGTAAAGATATCGCTGGATAAAAGCAAAATCCTACACATATGCAGAAAGAACAGTTGCTTAAAACATATATCGTTAAATTCTAACTTTGCATCTATAAATAATGTAAATAATTTAAAAATACTCGGGATTATATTTGATTGTAATTTTAATTTTAAAAAACACTGTTTAAATCTTAGAATAGCTTAGCTAGCAGGTGCAATATTATTAAGTATTTAGCCTCTAAGAATAGTTTCTGCCACATCGATTCTCTCATCAACATCATCAGATCGACTATATTATCAAAGATTGATTACGGATTAAGCATATATGGGAAATGTTTCATCATCGCTTGCAATTATAAAACCAACCTACCATGCAGCCATACGAATAAGCCTAAAGGCTTTCAGAAGTACGCCCATCAAAAAAATCCTAACTGAAGCCAGACTTCCTTCCATTAAACAACGATTTGATCACGAAACCTGATTCTTAATACCAAACTTAAATCCCTCCTACAAAATACCTATCACCATCGGCATCAAGAAAACTCTGAGTCTTAGAAAATTACCAAGTGTCCATCGACGATTTACAACGCTACGTTACTCGCAAGAAACATCGACATACCAATTTCAACTAAAACAGTAAAAAAAACTCACTCCACCCGCCATGGAGCCTAAAGCTCAAATCTATCAACACCTGTCTTAACTCTTTCCCGAAAATACCTACTACGGATGAAATGTACCAACAAATGTTCCTCGAAATTATGTAACATGAACAAATACATTGGAGCTTCCTGTTTACAGACGGATCGAAAACTAACTTTGGAACAGCTTTTGCAGTTGTGAATCATGAAGGAAAAATTGTCTCTCCTCAGCTCTATCAGCTGAAGCTATGGAAATACTCAGAGCAATAGAGTTATCCGAAAATAAAAAGGTAATAATCTGTACTGACAGTCTATTCACAGTCGAAGCCATTAAAAACATTGAAAACAGATCTCCAATAATTGTAACCATCCGAGACAAGTTAATTGCGAGCTACAATAATACCAGACTTTTATGGACTCCAGGACATGTTGATATAAAAGGTAACGAGGCAGCGGACAAGGTCGCGAAATCGGCGACAGAAGAACCATTAATATCTTTCTACATCAAATCCAATAAGGATATAAAAAGAAGAATTATTTGGTATTGGGAGGACAAAAGGAAAGAAGGATGGATTACGCTGCAATAAATCTGAACGCAGAAAAGGCTATCAACACAGTCAATCTTTCAAAAAATTAAATTAAATTATTCTTGCGACTTCGCTTAGGACATACAAATCTCACATACAACCACCTCATGTCGAAAAGTGAGCCACCCAATCAAATCAAGTATATTGTAAAACATATAGGTACCAATAGATCCTTATTAGAATTACTTCAAATTCCATCACAAAAAAATATATCACAAACCGAAGACATGAATCCACGCATTTCTCAGTGAAGCCAAAATATTAGTTGAAGAATCGAACTCTTGTACAGATATGGTGGGATGGACAAAGCTAAGAATAAGAGATAAGTTCAATCAGCGCATACTAGAAGACGAGTGTGGGTAATTTTCTCTGGGGTGTTAAATCATTACTCGCATATTATTTGAATTTCAAGTTCAATTGGGGATTTTCATATCATCTAATTTCCCTAGGAATCGCGATAAGTCGCTTTTTGTGATGCCATTGCTTCGTTCTTCGTTTTTTTTTTCGTATCCTATTTCAGGATATAAAGAATGAACTGGAATTCGATGAACAGTGTGGAAAATGCTTTTGTGAAAGCTATATTACAAGTAATTATTGCGGTGTCTCGTTGCCTTCCAAACAAGTAGAATGGGGAAAAAAGAACAAGACGTTGACAAACAGAGAATACACCACCTCCTTTAAGTGGTTAAAAAATTGTGCAGCTATTATAACGCCTTCAGGAAGCAATTTTCCACTTGGCTTACCATTTAATCGAGTGTACCCAACGTAAACCTGCACAAGCGTTAAAAAGCAATCACATGCCTGCTATACACATGCCTGATCAATATCAAATCACTTTCTCCAGAACGATTTCTAGAAATTTGTATGTACTTACCTCTGTTGAAAGTCCTTCCGCCATCATAGCTCTCACACAAAGATCCGCAATACCTATGGCTGCCTCACCAGCTCCAGCAAATACAAAAGTATTTTCGGAGATACTTTTGCCGGTAATTCGTTTGGCAGCGTATAATCCGCCAACAGCTACAGCAGCCGTACCTTGAATATCGTCGTTAAACGTACAGTGGGTGACCCTGTATTTGTCCAATAACCGGAAAGCATGATGATTACCAAAATCTTCAAACTGTATGAGTGTATTTTGGCCATATCGCCTAACCACAGCTTCCATAAATTCATCGAGGAGAGCATCATATTCTGGACCCACCACTCGTCTTTGGCGCAGGCCAATGTACAGTGGATCCTCCAGTAGCTCCTGGTTATTTGTACCTACATCGATTAAAACAGGCAAACACTGATGCGGCATAATGCCAGCCAAGGCAGTATATAACGAAAGTTTGCCCACAGGAATACCCATGCCACAGGCACCCAAATCACCCAAACCTAAAATTCGTTCACCGTCTGTTACACAAATCGCACGAACGTCTGGCTCGGGCCTATTCGGGAAATACAATTATAGAGTACGACAATCATTTGAGATCAGCGATTCAGTGCCATCTATTAGTGTGATCAATTTACCAGTTCTTAAGGACATCGAACACGTGACCCTTGTCGTTGATTGTAATGAATAAACCACGGGGACGTCTGTAGATAAGTCCAAACTTTTGACACGCTAAGCCTACAGTGGGTGTGTACACAATGGGCATTAGGCTCTCGATATTTTCCGACAATAATCGAAAGAACAGACGATCGTTACGGTCGTGCAGATCAGCCAGATATAGGTACTTGTTTAAATCTATGGTATATCGGCTGAGGGATATTTTACATAGCTCCAGTTGTTCCTCTTGCGTCTTGAAGCGGGCTGGTTGCAAACCGTGGATTCCCAGGGTTTGTCTCTCTGCAAGGGTAAAGGCCAGACCCTATAATAGAAATAAAATTGAAATGAGTAATTGCTTGATATTAGATATTTATGATTATAACTGGGGAGCATGTTTTCAATTATTTTGATTGGTATGTATTATATATATGAGTATATTGAATAAATTTGCGGAAAGTAATGCCCACAAGAAGATTTGTCTAAAGCTTGAGAACAACAACAACATTTTCCAGAATTTAATGTTTTCATAAATATTTTTGTAAACAAGAAGGTTTTTAACTGCGTAAGTAATGGCTATCAAATAAGATTACCATTTTAACATAAAAAAAATTAGTAGCGTCGTCTCTTTTGAATACTATAGAAAGTCTCCTGGAGCTGCGCGTCAGAGGAGTGATCATACCTCCTCCGAAAGTTTTGCAGTGTTCGCCACAAATGGGTGATATGTAAGCCAGATTATTCGAGAAATTGAAAGTTAGTTAAATTATATTAGAAGTATACAATGATGTCATTTTCCGACATAGAAGCATGCAACAACGTACGAACAGGAAATGCTTAAAAGTGACCAATTCTATCATAAACTGGATAGATAAAAAGCGGACCACAGCAGACCCGATTGTGTGAAGCAACTAGAGCAATACTTCAAGGAGGAGTACTTTTATCAATGCTTTTGGATCTTCGTCGGAATAAAAAGAACAGCTTATACGACTTGATTATTCTAACTTAATTTAGGCAATTTCAGCGGTCAAATCGAGATGTCGGTATTTTTGTGACAGGCTAGTGATATTTTAAAATCAAATCCATTTGAAAACCAATTATTTTTACGTATGTTGTAGAAGGGTTCATTCTAAACCAATGTGTAAAGATATAAGCTCCAAAATGTTCCATACCAGATGGGTTTCAATTCCGCCTACAAGTATGCATTTTCCAGTACCTTATTCTCGGACAATCAACCGCTACAGCCACTGCAATGCAAAAGTAGGATGCATTGTCGCTGCGCTTGCTCTCAGAGTTTAAAATTCCGGGAATGTGATTTGTTCAATATCAAACAGGGATGACCCATATATCGAAAAAAAATGTTGCCTACTTTTCTGATCATTCCCCTTATAATGTACGAAAACGCGTCCTTAGTCGAAGCAAAAAAAAAAAAAATAAATGTATCTGTATCTAATGCCGCATATTCAATTCATAATCGCCATCGTCTGTCAATAACACTTATAGTTCAGCTCCTACAACTTGCTCTACTTCTGCAGTATTAGGTCTGTTCGCGTACTTTCTGTACCCAAATTCGCAGAAAGTGGGTGTAAAATTCTCTCAGAGAGAGGTAAAATTACGAAAAAGTAAACGAACGCGTTGAACCACAAAAGTTGCCAACTTTTTAAACGACAAACCTCAAACCCAATTGAACCCTAAAGAAAGAGAAGGAACAATCCAACAAAGAATCACATATACAGCGATTTTACAGATTTGACAGATTTCACAAACTAACGCACAGAAATTTCTTGCTCTAAAATTCGCAGAATGGGAAAATTTCTTACTTTCTAGAGAGCGCTCTCTTCTGTCAAAAACTACGAAAATTCCCAGTAGTCAAACAGGTTTTCGTAAAAATTCGTAACTTTTCGTAAAAATTCGCTGTTTTGGGAGGGTACGCGAACATACTTATTATTAGAAGAATATGGTAAGACCAGACATTTCACGCACTAGCCTGAGGAGAATTCTGCATAAAGATCTGGGATTATTCGCTTACAAGGTCCAATTGATTCAGCAATTGAAAGTGCACGACCATCCGCTTCGTTATCGCTTCGCAGTTTGGGCCTTAGAGCAGCTTGAACTGGACAACGATTTTGGTCGAAAAATCATCTTTTCTGACGAGGCACATTTTCATGTCGGCGGCTACGTTACCAAACAAAAATGCCGCATCTGGGGCTCGGAAAACCCACACGTTATTGTCGACCCAATGCATCCACAGAGAGTGACAGTTTGGTGCGGATTGTGGATTGGTGGCATCATTGGACCATTTTTCTTCGAAAATGAGGCTGGGAACAACGTTTCGGTCAACGGTGGGCGTTACAGAGCCATGTTAACGACTTTTTTTTTTACTGAAATTGAAGACATGGATTTGGACGACCTCTGGTTCATGCAGGATGGCGCACCATGCCACACAGCCCATGCCACAATCGGTCTTTTGCGCACCAAATTCCCAAATCGTGTTATCAGCCGTCTTGGCGATGTCAATTGGCCGCCTCGGAGCTGCGATTTGACCCCTTTGGACTTTTTTTTGTGGGGAACCGTGAAGGACCGATGTTATGCCATCCGGAAACGATTCAAGCACTTAAGGCCAACATCATCCAAGCAATCCGTGAGCTACAGCCCGAAACCATCAACAAGGTCTTGGAAAATTGGAGTGACAGAGTGCGCTACTACGAGGCCAGCCGAGGCAGCCACTTGAACGATGTTGTGTTCCATAATTAATGGGAATGTTTGCTCTTATTAATAAAGCAATAATACATGGAAAAAAATTCATTTTGTTCATTTCATTGAATTTTTAAGAAGAAACTTGTAGTTCGCCCACCCGTTACTGATTTTTATATATAAAATCACAATTTGCTACACAATGCCTTTTCCCTTTACAAATACAAATATTTGGCGCAACAGCTCTTTAAAGTGCCAGGGCCTAGCTTCTCGCAACCACTCATGTTGTGTGCGTTATATTTTTCACACGAATGGAAGGGACCTACAGTTTAATGCCGACTCCGAACGGCGATTTGAGATGCTTTTTCGTGACAACAATACTCTCGGATGTTTGTCAGACGCTCGCGAGAGGTGGGACCGTGAGAAAACTTTTTGGTGTTTTCTGGGATTCGAACTTGGAACCTCAAGCATAGTGATCCGACACACTAACCACTTACGCCTAGGCGCCCACCTTTTCCCTTTGGCGCTTTTTATTTATCACCACATATTCCTCGTCCATATGTCGGCCAAATATTTCCATTTAAATAAATTTTACTAATTCAGAGAACCAAACGACAACAAGCAGCTATCAAAAATAGCCGCGTTTTGTTTTCCCCGTGAACTGGTTCAGTTCATATTTATACAGAGGATGCAAAAACAAAAATTGAACCAGCACTTGAGCTGGTTCAATTTTCGTGAACCAGAATTTCTATCCAATACCTCACCACTAGATGGCTTTTCACAAAAACAAAAATGTATGTAAAGCTTGGCAGCTCTGCTGAATGGCACAAGTAAATCATAGTTATTTGTTGTATCCTCACTTTCTGACATAAGTACCTAAAAACACTTAATTATTAAACAAATATAAAAATATTAAGCACTTTTCTCACATCGATTGCTATTTTTCCGACATTTGTAATCCTTATTAAACGACAGTGTGTAGCTGCTGCTACCAACTTGTGAAAATAAAATTTCCAGGTGAACCAGGAGCGTTTTTTTATTTTGAGATGAACTAGGTTAGTTCACGGGGAAAACAAAACGCGGCTAATATGTGCTCAATTCAATGCTACACTTTTATTCTCTTCGTAACGATAGGGTTGGAGCACTGCTAAAGTGTAAAAGCCAATATATTTTGTTGTTGTATTGTAAGAAAATGATACACTTTTACAACGATACAAGACCAGATACAACGAAGCCTGAATACCTCTGATATATTTTCTGAAACCAAAAATGGGACCTTCTCGATTCTATTTTGATACGGATCATTTTTCAATATATTCAGGCCCCTTTCCATCTAATCTAAAAATTCTGCTAACTGTTTTGCAGTGAATTCCTTACCAACATTTTCAGGGCTCGCATCCGTCTCTTCTGAATCTTCTAAAATTTCGTCAGTTACGTTTTCTTCATTAAGATTAGAAAATCCTATTTCCTTCGATAGATGAAATATTTCTGATAGGACTTGCTGCTCATCGTTTTGCTTAACGTCAACATTACCACAAGGTGTAGAGTGTATACATACATTCCGGGAAAATTTTTCGCCAAACTTTATTCATGTTAGAAGTTGGTACATTTTTCCAGTAGCCGGTTATATTTCTGTAGGCGCCGTGGCGTAAGTGGTTAGTGTGTCGGATCACTGGGCGTAAGATTCCAAGTTTGAATCCCAGAAAACACCAACAAGTTTTTTCACGGTCCCACCTCCCGCATCAAACATCGAGAGAAAGCTTATCAAATCAAATTGCCCTTTGGATACGGCATTAAACTGTAGGTCCATTCCATTCGTGTGAAAAATATAGCGCACACAACATGAGTTGTTGCGAGAAGCTAGGCCCTGACATTTAAAGAGCTGTTGCGCCAAATATTTGTTTTATTTATTTTGGTTATGTTTTTAATAGCCCGATGAATATTAAATTCTTACTCACGATTTTCTTCTTATTGACGAAATGTATCCCATATCGTAAGTTGAAATGACGCAAGTCGAAGCGTAATAACTCGAGGAATGCCTGTATAAGCCACTCTTATTAGTAGAACTTGCTTTTGCCTGATCTAGGTGAATGAGGACTGATGGATTCGCAAGCCATAATAATAAATAGTCGGATTCGTCGAAATTTTCATTCAACTAGCGAATGATAACAGGCCCCTTAATATCTGCACTGGATGTATGTTTGCTAATCGGGTCCTATAGTGAATAAAATTTGCGCCAGATTTTTAATCCGACCAAAAACTTGGTATCTTTGAATAAAGAAAAAAAAAATTATCAGAGAAAGCTCGGGCGAGAATTTATTCTCGAAAGGCCTGAATATCTAAAAGTAGACGAGTTCGACCTCTTCGTATAATCATACATATTAAAAAGCTTAGAATGGACCTTTCGACAATATGTACGTAATATATATTATGTACTCGTATGTAAAAGCAATTGAAATTAGATGTGAGACTTTTTCGTAAATAATTATTTTAAATTTCCTACATACGTATACCATACACACACTAGTTATGCAGGAAATACTTCTTAAAGCTTAAAAGGAGTCCAGTACATTACAAGGACATAAAATAACCACTCGTAAAAAACGACTATAAACGTACAGACTATGCACGCAAACAGCAGAAACGATGTTGTGATTATATCAGTAATTAAGCAATAAGTTCTTAGGAAATCAATTCTATAATGGTACGAGTATGGCATCTAATTAGCTAGACAAAAGCAATAACAATAATGGGCGGCATGAATAAAACGGAATACCAGCTTTTATTAAGCTTTTTGGTGTGAATAAAGTGACGGATTTAGGTACGACTGTAGTAGCTTCAACTAAAATGAAGGATTATCTGCTTTCATTCAACTCGTAGGTGCCAGTGATATATGTACAAGAACACAATCAACGCCGAATGCATTGCTTGAAGTGACACTTACAAATATTACGGCTATATATCAATTCAATAACATTCATTTTGATTTCAACTTAAAAAATATAAATATATAGATTCAATTCGAATTAAGTACCATATAAACGCAGATTGAATTGAAATGTGATTATTTACTTACTTACTTAGATCCTTTAATCCCTCGGGGGGAATAGGGCGTCAACCACGCCTGCACGCCATTTTGTTTAGAGTTCTGCAACACGTTTGAGCTGCCTCCAAGTCATTCCTAAAGAGCTCCTCAGTTCTACGCCATGTTTGCGTAGGGCGTCCCACTATTCTGCTTGCGTATTTCGCAATTTGTCTTCGTGCCGTATGATGTGTCCAATCTACTGCCACGTTCTTCTTCGTGTAGTAATGTTTATAGGTTCTGGGTCCGTTCTCACATAAAGTAAAGATACGATTTGGCCAAAAATCCTCAAGGTCATTCTTAAGCATTTGTTTACGAAGACTTGCAGCTTGCGCGTATTAATGGTGTCCACCTTCCAAGTACTGCACCCATAAATCGGTGCGATTCTACGTTGGAGCGAAACAGTCGCAGCTTGGATCTTAAGCTGATAACATTGCTTCTTCAAATTTTGGATATCATTCCAAACGCAGCTTTGTTTTGACTGTGTTTATTTTAAGCCTCACTTTGTTTGTGGACGCAGTGGCGCGGTGGTTAGTATGTCCGATCACTACGCATGAGGTTCCATGTTCGAATCCCAGAAAATTCCAACAAGTTTTTTTCACGGTCCTACCCCTCGCGAACGTCTGACAAACATCCGAGTATTGTTGTCACGAGAAAGCTTCTCAAAAACAAATTGCCTTTCGGATACGGCACTAAACTGTACATAGGACCCTTCCATTCGTGTGAAAAAATATAACGCACACAACATGAGTGGTTGCGACAAGCTAGGCCCAGGCACTTGAAGAGTTGTTGCGTCAAATTCCACAATTAGTCTAGCTGTTATTTTAGCTACGGCTGGAAGAACGTATATAACATCTCTAGTTTCCGCATTTCGTCAAGTTTCCCTTTTTCCAATCCTCTGTTCACTATCCCAAGCTCTCCGCTTTAGAGGGTGCAGCAAATCTGCCGACGACATACGAGTATTTGGCGCCGCTTGAAATAGTTCCGCAAGGATGGCATCAATATCCACCGTCTTGTTTTTCTTGAGGGACTTGATTGCTGTTATTGTTTCGGTTTTACTGGGAGGTGCGGTGCGAATTCGGGTATTTGTTGCTTCGAAGTGCTCATTCGAATTCGAGGTCATACCGCCATCGTCTAAGTGGTTTGGCACTGTAGCAAAATGTTCTCGCCATCTAATGAGTTGCTCCTCATCCGAAATCAAAAGGTTAACATCTAGGCTTTTCACTGAATGTTGTTTGGAGTTCCGACTACCAATGAGCTCCTTAGTGATGCTATAATCAGTCCTACTGTCGCACCTGCTCGCTGCTTCTTTAGCCCTTGAAGCCATTGTGTTGATATGCTGACATTTCTCACACTACGCTGCACTTCCTTCTCCTTCGCCTGTTTTATCTCCACGAAGAGTAAGTACAAATCCGGGAGGGCTTTCCCATGCTAATTACTTTGCCTCTTTTGTGTCTACCATTTTGTCATTACTGTGGCATCATTAAAATAAAATTGTTGATGGGGGCAAATAGTGCAGGGACGGGTTAAGAATATCACTGCAGCGCCCCCCCCCCCCAACAACCAGCGCTTGTCGTAAAAGGCGACTAAGGGGACAAATCAGATCTAGGCAATATAACACCCAAGTGAGCCTAGCGACACATATACTACCTTAAAAACCCTCCCACAAGTGTGCATGCGAGTCCGTGGGTTGACACGACTG
Organism: Brachypalpus laphriformis; assembly: GCA_945910035.1. Classification (NCBI taxonomy): domain Eukaryota; kingdom Metazoa; phylum Arthropoda; class Insecta; order Diptera; family Syrphidae; genus Brachypalpus; species Brachypalpus laphriformis. The sequence goes on from OX246754.1 coordinate 291,267,049, forward strand.
GAGATCACCGGTGTCATAAAAGAAAGATCAAACAATACTAAAACAGGAGCATGCACGTGTCAAACAACAAACACCATCGCAATATGGTGCAAAAAATTGTATTGCAAAACTGTATCATTATGGTAATACTTGCAAAAAGGAAAGGCACTACCCCGCCAGGCACTACCACTGCTGTGCATGGTACTGATCCTGGACCGAGCAGAAATGTTCGGGTCAGAGCTATACGGATTCCGGGGGCTAGCAAAATAATGAAACAGTTTGGACGCAATTTGAGGGTCGCGAGTTGGAACGTTGGAAGCATGACCGGTCGAAGTTACGAGCTGGAAGAGATGATGAATAGAAGGCGGGTGGACATCTTGTGTGTCCAAGAGACGAAATGGAAAAACACCGGGAATCGGGCGCGTTTCTTGGACGTTAGGACAAAAGATTACAAGATGTTCTACTACGGAACGGAAAAGTCTAAGAACGGAATCGGTATCATCCTTGCGGCAGAGCTACTTGGTAACGTCTTGAGCATTTCGAAGTCCAGCGACCGTTTGATGTCTCTCAAATTAGTAATACAAGGAGAGGTGTGGAATATTGTCAGTGCATATGCTCCCCACGATGGGTACAATCAGAGAGATAAAGATGCATTTTGGGTAGATTTCCACAATCTCCTTAAGAACATCCCAAAGGAAGAATTTCTATTTGTTGGAGGAGATTTGAATGGACATGTCGGGAAATCAAACGAAGACTATGAAGACTGCCATGGAGGACTAGGATATGGCACCAGGAACCTTCCTGGTGAAGACATCCTAAGCATGTGCAAATCACACGGTCTTATCGTGTTAAATACCATGTTCATCAAACAAAGCCGACACCTGATCACTTACAGCAGTGGTGGAGATGAAACTCAGATTGACTACCATTTGGTAGGCAGTTTCATGAAGCCCCGGGTAAAAGATTGCAAAGTGATCCTGGGAGAGGCAATCGCTCGGCAACACCGTCTCCTGCTAACAGAAATTTTTATGAAAACACCGAAGAAAAGCAAACAAACAAGGGTCTCTGAGAAAATCAAGTGGTACAATCTGGACAAAGAAAAAGGCGAAGCTTTTGTTTTCGTAATGAAAAATTACCTCTCTCACACCATCAACGGAGCTGAGGATGAAGAGTGCAGAGCACAAAATATGTGGGATTCCCTACAGCGAACTTGCTTAAATAAGGCCAAATCACTGCTAGGAGCTTCAAAAGGCCACCATCAACACGCCAAAGAAACATGGTGGTGGAGTGATGAAGCTAAGATGCTGATAAATGAGAAGAAAGCGGCTTTCAAAGCTTGGTCAAAGTGCCCCTCTAATAATAATGACGAAAAAGCTCGCCTCGAAATGGAATACAGATGCTGCAAGAAAAAAGCGAAGAAGAAGTGCGCCCAGCTTCAAGCAGAGAGTACGGAGGGCCTGTATCGGGAGCTGGAGAAAATATTTTCCCCGGTTGCTGATGCAAACCAGGCTATCCAGGAGCTGCGAAGACACAATATGAACAAGAGCGCCACTATCTTCAAAATAGCCGCGCAAAGAAGGAACAATGCTCAGGAGATTCGTTCGCCAAAGTTCATTAGCAATGCTCATGGCCAGCTTCTTGTGGATGACGACAAAATTCTGCAGAGGTGGCGGCAGTATTGTGAAGAGCTTTTAAATGAACAGTTTCCCCGGCTATACTTTCCAAGAGCCACCCCTAACTGTGAAGAAATAGCCGACATTACAGTCGAAGAAGTTAGTGAGGCGGTCAAATACTCCAAAAAACGAAAAGCGGTTGGGCCAGACGAAATACCCTCTGAGTTCTGGAAAAAGATGGGAGACATCGGGTTCAGATGGCTCAGAATTCTTATCTCCAAATTCGTGAGAGGTGATCCAATGCCGAATCAATGGAGGGAAAGTTGCCTCCTCCCTGTATACAAAGGGAAGGGTGATACGCGAAACTGTGATAACTACCGTTCGATCAAGCTGATGTCACACACCATGAAGATCGTTGAGCGGGTATTAGGTGGCCGACTGCGAAAAATAATACGGCTATCTGATGATCAGTGCGGGTTTGTCTCGGGTAAATCAACCACAGATGCAATCCAAAGTATAAGGATCATAATGGAAAAACATCGTGATTCCTTAAGGGATTTGCATATTGTATTGGTTGACTTTGAAAAGGCATTCGACAGACAACCACGAGATCTGATATGGGTGGCGCTAAGACATCGAGGGGTTCCAGAAACCTATGTACAGATGATCATGGACATGTACGAAGGAGCAAAGACAAGAGTAAGATGTCCCGCTGGAGTAACCGAAGAGTTCCCAATCAAAGTCGGGGTGCACCAGGGAAGCGTTTTAAGTCCTTTGCTCTTTATTACAGTCCTTGATTATCTGCTTGAAGGTAAAGTGATGGACCCCAAGGTACATCAGTTATTCTTTGCTGACGATGGAGCCATCATAAGTGAGGATCCTACATCCCTGCAACGAGCACTTGATGTGTGGGTGGACGTTTTGGAGGGAAATGGGTATCGCATTAGTTCAAAAAAGACAGAGTACTTGTGCTGCCCGTTCTCTGATCCACTCAGGCCTATTCCAGACATTTATTTGAATGGAACAGTGCTTCCCAAGTGCGAAAAGTTCAAATATCTGGGATCTATGATCAATAGCAAAGCAACTTGTGATGACGACATCAATCATCGTGTAAGCGTAGGGTGGATGAAGTGGCGAGAAAATTCCGCTATCTTCTGTGACAGAAAAATGCCCCCTAAGTTGAAAGGAAGGCTCTACACCGCAGTTGTACGTCCAGCGCTCACATACGGTTCACAATGTTGGACGATGTACAAAAAGTATGAGAGTAAATTAACGGCAGCTGAGATGAAGATGCTTCGCATGACAGCAGGAGTGACCAAGCTTGATCGAATAAGAAGTTCGAAGATCCGTGGAAGCTTTCACATCAAGGAAACCATCGTACACAAATTAGAGCGCGACCGGCTCAGCTGGTATTGCCACGTTCAAAGAAGAGATCATTTGAACCCTGTTAAAAAGGCAATATCTATGCACGTTCCAAAGACATCGCGATGTAGGAAAGGCAGGCCTATAAACGCCTGGATCAGACAAATGCGACGACATCGGCATTTCATTGGCCTCAGTAACCGAGTGATCCAAAATCGGCAGGCCTGCCGATATTTTCTGAGGTCAAATAGGCGAACCCCACAGGCGGATCAGTAGAAATGCAGTGAAGTGGGAGGGCTGTGATCCCTTGTTTTCGGATCATAGCCTCGCTGATAAAAGGAAGAAGAAGAAGAAGAAGGGGGCAAATAGTTAGATATACCTAAATTTGCGCACAGACGCAAAAGTCTAAAACTTAATCCTCTCTCAATTCCTCAATTTGGTTACAGCAAAAACACGGGTTGGAATTTAATCCTGTTTCAATTAAATTTTTCAATCCGGTCATGTCAACGGGGTACATGTTTTATGTTTGGATATATGACTTATTCTTCTTTTTTTCGGCGAGGTTATGATCCGAAAACGAGGAATCATAACCCTAACACTTCACCGCATTTCTACTGATCCGCCTATTTGACTTCAGAAAATATTGGCAGGCTTCCCGTTTTGGGATCACTCGGTTACTGAGGCCAATGAAATACCGATGTCGTCGCATTTGTGTGATCCAGGCGTTTAAAGGCCTGCCTGTCCTGCCTTACGATGTCTTTGGAACGTTCATTGATATTACCTTTTTAACAGGGTTCAAATGATCTCTTCTTTGAACGTAGCAATACTAACTGAGCCGGTCGCGCTCTATCTTTTACACTATGTTTTCCTTGACGTGTTTGAATATATGACATGTTTTTAAAATGTCTCATGGAGACCGCACTGTTTCAAGTTGTTTGCATGGCCTGACATGGCCATGCATCGCTTACCATCCCTGTCTGCCAAGAAGTTGGGTACAAGCTGTCACAGTAATAGCCGAGTGGAAAACACAAGAATTCACCCAGAATCCATATTTTCTGTTTTTTTTTTTTTTTTTCTTGTTAGTTTTGCAGTTGGTCTAAAGTTTTGACTGCGAAAATGCACCGTAGTTGCCTTTTATACGGTTCCATCTTTAATGAAATGTTTAAACATAAAATTCCCACCCATGGCATGTATGTATGTACGTCTGCGATGACTATGGCTCCTGAAGACAGCGTGTTAAGGTCTTTGAATTCACTGAATGCATTTAATCCATTGAAGAAATTTGAAGTCATTGAAGGGGTTATGATCCCTTGTGTTCAGATCATAGCTGCAAGCCAACTCCAATGAATGCATAGCAATGAAGTGATTGTGTTCTTTTTCGAGGGTGGCGTGCAGATAATTAGGGAAAACTGTTTTTGCTATTTTGTCTTTGGTTTAAGATTCATTTTTTTCCCCGACCACCTGTTCATTCACCGTTAATCAGTACGAACAATTTTTCCAGCTATGTATATATGCCAGTGTTTAAAGCTTCGCAATAGAGGTTACATAAACATTCATAATTGATCGGACTATTATTTCATGAGAAATAAATAAATGTTTTTTGACATCAGGATTCGAACCGGGAATCATTAGCGTGATAATCAATGACTACATTATCGGTTATTGTGTTTTCTCCCTTTCACATTAATTTATCTTTATTATACATATTGCATTCTATTCATTTAACCAAATGTCAATTTGCGGAAATGAATTGATTTTTTTTTTACACTTGTGGTAAGCGCCCATTTTTCGATTAACTTCTTGATCTTTATGAAAATGAAGCACCTGCTTCAGCGTACTGGCTCGAATGAGTAAGCTTCCATACAGAAACGACACGAGACGAGAGGAGAAACCCATTCTAAATCTGTTGCATAGTCCTATTTAAAACAGCCTCGGCTGACATCAGAAGGGTGAACAATACTGCTCGTTTATTCAAATCTTTATTATTTGGTTGAATTTTATCTTCTTTCTAAAGTAGTTATTAATACTCAAGGTGTCGTGCTTTAAAGATAAAACTGGTTGGGGTTTATTCTGCTGAGTTGTTTACATTGCCATCTTGTACACCTACTTAAGTAATTTACAACTTGTATGACGTTTGCATATTCTTATTATTACAACCCACTTTTACCCATATCATGTGATGCCATAAATTGCAAAAACCTCAATAAAATAAAACTGAAACCATAATGGTAGCTAGGCAATTAAATCGTCGATTACTTCCTTTATAAATTTAGAATCTATAGATTAAATATTTATAGCAGGAGCGTGCCACCGCAAATACGATCAGCTGATTTGGTCCCAAATAAATAATTGTTTTCATTTTTAATCTAAAAAGAAACCGTCAGGTGTCTTACCTAATTATCTAAAACATACAATTATCTTTATACACAATTGCACTAAAAACTCGTCTCCCTTTCAATTTATTTCGACGAGACAATTAGTTTTTGTTTGACTATAGACATTATGTAATCCACTTCTAATGCGATTACCCACTTTTTTTCTTTTGTTTTGCTTTCCTTTTTGTTTAAACAAAATTGAAAGCTTTTGCACGACTTTTGTCAGAAAACTTTTATTTTCTATTTCGGCTTTCTGCCAAATATTCATTGAAATTGTTGATTTTCGAAAAGCGAAGATATTTTTAAAAACCATCGTTCTTGACCTCGTATTTGAATTTTGATTCCATCTGAATGATGGAGAAATGTACGTATATATGTTTTTATTCAGCCAGTTAAAAACACAAAAAAAAAAATCTTTTCGTTTATTTTTTATTTTTTCTATTGTATCTACAATCTACATATATATTTTCACACTCAAGGTTGACTACAGTATGTTTGCCACATCGGACAGGTAAAATGAGATAGGGTGTTAATTGTTTGACAACACTGACTTGGTCGCATTAGCCGTGTATTCTAGAAATTGTCATGTTAGTTGATAACAGAGTGATTGACATCTTCTTAATGGATTAAACAAGATCGAGTTGTTAATTTATAAACAGGAAATTATTGTTGATGATTGATTTCGAATACGACACATTAGAATCCATTACGTTTTTTGGGCAAAGGTTAGAGCATTAGTCATATGCAATGCGATTTATTATGAAGGTGTTGTGATATTTAGATACATTTGGCAGTTTTTAAATAGACACATACATGGAATTGGTAATGGTGTAGTGGTAACGTCGTCCACTGTCACGCTAATGGTTCATGGGTAAAATCCTGATGTCAGCAAACATTTATTTATTTCTCATGAAATATACATATATGTATGTAGTAGTAGCTTGGTCATATTGCTGAAAAAATTGTCCGCTCTGTTGGACGATTGATATGCCTGACATCGGTGGTCGGGGAAAAAATACTATGAATCAACAGCTAGGACAAAAATAACAAAAGATCTTCCCAGTTACTCGTATGTTAACGCCACATAAACAGTTGAGTTTTAAACTACTACACCAAATCTTTCTCTCTCTCTATCTATCCTTGCCATCGCTTGCACTACGCAAAAACATTTAATTTAAAAGGGTATTCATAATACCTTCAGTGCGCGCAAATTATAAAAAAAAAATGAATTGTGTGACATAGACAGATTGTCACCTCACTTAATTTAAGGTATTTCCTTTGCCTGAAAATTCACGGGAATTATACGAATAATAGCGTGAGACTAGATCATTTGTCGTGTCACTTTGTTGTATACGTATCTACACTCCATTTCATAACTATATCACCACCCCTGTATTTCAATTTTTTTAAGATTAAAATCTTTTTTTTTGCAAGTAACTGTTTTTACCCGAAAGAGTAATGAAAACGTAATCTATTCTGTAAAAAGTCGAGAAGTTCCGTTGTCCTTTCTTAGAGAAAAGACAAGAAAACAGTTTTTTGCATTTTTTATAACTATATCACCACGAGCTGCATATGCGTGAGTTAAAGTTTTTCTCCAAATCTGTTTAACGGTTAAAATAAGAAGTTTTTGGAGTTTTTTCTAACAAAATGCCGCGCGGAAAATATTTATCGGAGGAAGAAAAAGGTGAAATCATTGCTTACCATGATCAAGGGCTGTCTTTACGTAAAATTGCTAAAAAAAATCGGACGTGATCTACGGTTTCAAATTTTTTGAAAAACCAAGACTCTAATGGTTCTAAGAAAACTGGTGGTCCGAAAAGAAAGTTATCCTTAAGACAAGAGCGTTGCATTGTCAAGGCAACAAGCAATTCAATAAGAAGCTTAAAACAGTTCAAGAATGAACTTCATTTAAATGTGTCCTGTTCAACCATTTACCGAGTTATCAAGAACTGTACGTACCTGAAAATCCAAAAAATTAGGGCTGTATCGCGGTTGACAATGCGTCATAAGGCTGCTCGCCGAGAATTCGCTCGAAAAAACATGAACCGTGACTGGAGCAAGGTAATCAAAAATGTGTTCCCTTTCTACCCTGCATATGGTATGCTTATTATTGCTGCTTTTTTAAGCAAAGGTAATTTTTTCTGACGAAAAGAAATTTAACCTTGACGATCCAGATGGTTTCCAATACTACTGGAGACATCTGCGAAAAGATCCAGTGCACTTTTCAAGAAGAAATTTTGGCGGTGGAAGTCTGATGGTCTGGGGCGGATTTTCTTTAGCTAGAACATTACCATTAGGCTTCCCATCCACTAGGATGAATAGTGACGAATTCATTGGCGTCATTAAAACACAACTTTTGCCATTTTTGGTAAATAATCAAGACACGGAATGGATTTTCCAGCAGGAGAACGCCGCTATTCCCACCAGCAGAGCAACCAAATCGTGGTTTAATCAACATGAGATCAATGTTCTTGAATGACCTGCTTGCTCACCAGATCAAAACCGGATTGAAAATCTTTGAGGCATACTGGTGCGAAAGGTTTACGCCAATAACAGGCAGTTTAACAGCGTGGCCGACCTAAAAGCAACAATAAATACTTCTTGGGCCACAATCCCGCAGGATATGTTAAAAAACTTAATCAACAGTATGCCAAATAGGATTTTCTCTTTAGTGGAAAAGGAAGGAGATCCCACCAATTACTGATCATTTAAGAATTATGTGTTTTCAAAGTGTAATAAATTTGTATGCAATTAAAACTGAAGTGGTGATATAGTTATGAAAAATGCAAAAAACAGTTTTCTTGTCTTTTTTCTCAGAAAGGATAACGGAACTTTTCGACTTTTTACAGAATTGTTTACGTTTTCATTACTCTTTCGGGTAAAAATAGTTACTTGCAAAAAAAAAGATTTTAATCTTAAAAAAATTGAAATACAGGGGTGGTGATATAGTTATGAAATGGAGTGTATATATTCCAATAATCACTCAAGGTGAAAAAAAATGTGAATGCGAAACTGATAGGGTCTCTGTATAGATTCCCATGTTTTTTTTACAGCCAATGCTGCGTTTTTCTAGAGTTTACAAGCTGATCAGTTTTAGCCGATCTTCATATGGAAGCAAGTCAATCTCTCAGCTCAGAAGAGGCAGCTCTCAGCACAGCGTTAATTCTCAGAGAATAGGTACATTTATAGGAAGACCAGACTTGGCTAGCGTATTCAAAAAGCGGCCTGACAAAAGTGGCGTGTAGGGATTTAGTGACGTAGGAACTCGATAACTTTTTGGACCATCGTTTGATGAAACCAAAGGTAGCCCTGGTAGCTTGGAAAATAGTTGTGAGGGTTAGATAAACATAAACCTAAATGTTTTAGGTAGAAATTGGAGTATGATTTCTACCGTTTAAAGCGCTTGCAGAGGCGACTATAAAGAAGAAACTGCATCAACAACATTTTCTTATAATTTTTAAATGTACGTTCTCCACACCTTTTACGATGCACCGGATTGGAATCAATGAAACTTTACATAATTAAAGAGCACACATTGGGCATGAATACAGAAGAGTTAAAATAAAATTATATGTATGTAGAAGATTTAGAATGGTGCCACATAGGGTCAGTTGTGGTGAATGTGGACACTTTTTGTAGTTCAGATGAAGACCAAATTTCGAAAAAATTTAAAACAAAAGTGTACTTCCCTTCTTACTTTAAACAAAGTTAATGACGAGTTAATCGAGTTATTATAAATGTGCACGGTAGTACTGAGCGTTTACATGTTTACATTTACCCCACTTCTTTTTTTTTTAATTCCGAAGTAAATGTGAACAATATAGTCATTTCCGCTGAGCAATAGGGCTTATAATTGGGTGAACGTAAAAGGACGTTCTAAAAACTTTTTCCCGTGCATTCTGTTTCTGACTAAATTTTCCACTGACAACTGCAATTTAGCTGCGCAATATGAAATGTAGCAGTGCAACGACCTAGCCAAAAAACGGCGTATTGGACGTTTGAGATGGCTAGGACATGTAGAGTGGATGATACCAACGCTCCGGCCCGCAGAAACTTTGAGTATAGCCCGGAGGGATGATGCAGTAGAGCACCTCCTCGCCGTAGGTGGCGCACACAAGATCAAGGGAACCTCGACCAACTTGGAGTGCGCAACTGGAGACAATTAGGTAAGGACCGAGATAAATGGAGAGGCTTGTTCGTTGAGGTCCAGGTTCACCCAGAACTGTAGCGCACAAGTAAGTAAGTAAATTGAACGTGGTTTTCACAGTTGTTTAGAGTCGAACTTTTAAAATGGGGTATATTTTATCGTCATCCGACATCAAGAAGCTGAGATCTAATCAAAAGTATCTTTTGCAAAATTCAGAATTTAACGCATTTTTTCTTGCTCACGATCTCAAATATGCATGCAGTGGAGAAAATAATACTTTTTTTTTATTCTCCTTTCGCTGTTTCTTCGCTACCTTTAAAAGCAGAACCGACTGGCTGACGGAAGAGAGATGTACTCTTCGTGTTTTCTTATTCTTCGGTTTCTTTTTCTGTTATACCTAATGCTGCCATCTATCCTTTTCTCCGCGGGATACTCCTTTTTTTCAGCTCCCAAAAACCTATTCCGCAAAAATTTTCTAAATCGTTTTTTTTTCATACAAAATACCGTATATAATATTTCGAATTTGATATGTGGCGATCTTTAGACTGTTAGACTGAACGATGAGAGTTGGCGAATATTATACTCGTTTACAGCGAACGAGTAAAGGCTGAATTATGTCGGACACAGCGTTGCCGGGCTTACTTCAATCGAAGTATTTTACTTCGTTTTCATAGACAATACTTCGACACTTCCTCTTTCGCAAAAACACTTCACTTTTTGTAGACTTTATACTTTCCCTCGTAATTGGGAAATTGCATATGGTATATTCATTAATGAGCTCTTCCATAAAGTAGCCAAAAATCGTATACCTGAACACATCCATTCGATAACGACCATCGATAACTACTCGTAGAAGTCTACAATTCTACCCAAAGAAGAAAGTCTTTAAGTCTTTTGGCATTCTGTGTTCTACCTCAAAAATGCTTTGGGCAGATTATGTACCCTCATTTAAAAGAGTTTATAGGAGCCTTGTTGTGTCTTCCTCATAGTAGTGCAACTAATGATAGGGTGTTTTCCTAAACTAATTTTATTAAGAGTTTAGGCCAAGACAACTTAAAAGTTAGCACTGTTAATTCACTGATGCTTGTGAAAGGAATTGTTTCTAAGAACGGTTTCAAGAACTGGGTATCGCCAAAAGATGTTGTATTAAGATACCACAAAGCTTAGATTAAAGCTCCCTAATTTAAAAATAAGTGTATGTTCACTTCATTCACCAGACTTAACGGTAACATGCGCACAATTTTTTTCTGCACATCTATGAAACAGTACCTTTCGAATTATATAAGTTTCATCCTCCTTCTTTTATAATAAATATTAAAAAAACGTACGATAAATTTCGTGTTCACGTATTATTATCTTACAATACTAGTATCGCGTATGGTCGAAATTCGATCGAGGAGAAATAAACAAACAGCGAGAGAAACAACGCTATGTATTTCTTGCAATATTCTCCCGTGCAGGGAAGGCAAAAGGATCTAAGCGCATACAGCCATAAACGTTTAAAGCGTTTTGTACAAGGAAACCATGTGTGTATGATGGTATATCGTGTGTATAACGGCAACATACTCACATCATTTTTCTTTTCTTTTTGGGCACATCTATGGCACAGTACATTTCGAATAACATTGTATAAGTTTCATCCCCCTTCTTTAATAATAAATACTAAAAAACGTACGTTCAATTTCGTGCTCACGTATTAATATATAAAAAGATATAAGATTTTTAAGATATTTAAAACTCTCTTTAACAACATTATCATAAACACAACATTTTCATTCAGCACTTAGTTTTTATTTACGTAGGCGAAAGCCTGGTAGCTAGTTCTATTCATTTTAAATTATTATTTGTAATTTATTTTTTACTTAACAATAAAAAGATAATAAAAAAGCTGAGGTGATTTTGATGCCCGTATAAGTATAACTAGATGTGACTAATGCTTTTAAGACTTTTTTTTTATACAATTACCGTGAACCACAATTTTGAGCTGCTAATTGCATATAAACGAATATCACCTCCCGTTTATTATATGTATTATTCCATTTCCATAAATTTAATATTTCTAACCGCACTATCAATCATCGTAGCGCTCACGTGAAAAATGTGTGAATCCATAAATTTATTGTTACATCGCTAATAATAATCAACTGTATAGGTTCCGCTCTGTTCACAGGCTAGCCGCCAATTCCTATGACAAAAAAAAAAGCTTTTCAAAATTGATGTATAAATACTTTCAGTCTACTATACTACATACAGTTCGACGAAATGAATTTTATGGAACATCTGATAAAGAATGTTCAATGTCATCTGAGTAATTCTGGCAAAGGCGTCAAAAAACATTTTATATCTAATCTAGTATTTATTGTTTATCAAAACAGACGTTTTTTAAGTGCGTCTATGCTTATGTGTAGGGAGCGCTTTGTTGTTTTTTTTAAACCAGTCACTGACCTGTAATCCGTGAAAATTAACACTAGTCAGCTTGTATCCAAGTGATCGATAATTTAATTATTCCACAAGTATTGAATGCAAAGTCTAGCTATTTTGCGTGGACTATGGAGTCATCAAAATTTTTGGTTTTTTGTTGTTATTTCTAGAAGACTTGTGAGAAAATGTTTTTTTATTAGCGTACTCATTTTAAAAACAATATTTTACGGAACTTATTTCTAAAAATATTCAAAAATGTCATCCATTAGTGTTGTTGTTCAACTGATGCGAGACGTTTAACTTTTTTAATGAAAACTTTTGAAATGAAATATGCACAACAGGTCGGAATGTCTCTATAAACAAACTTTTGTTGCTGTAATTATTCTTAAGCTTCGTTCAGACAGAGGTCAGTCACATAGCTGAACATGAACCCTATCGAAGACCCAACACAAAAATTGGCACGAATCCAAAATTGCATGACCGTTTCTATAGCAAGGGAACAATGTCAAGGAATTCCGTTGCTTGATTACGAAGACGAGGGTAGAGCGGTCAATAGCATTACATACCATACATAGTACGTGATATAATTTAAATTAGCTTTTTTAAATAGTTCAGCCCTTTTTTCACACGGAGACCATCACAATTGGAACACTTATAATGAACGTTGCAAGGGAAATAAATATTGTTGAGGTTTTTGACTGCAGAGAGGGAACTTTTTTTTTTATCAGATCAGACTTATTTCACCTAAAAAAGGTGTGTTTGTTGTATACTCCCAATACTTTCGAAGATGTGGATAGGATATTTAAATGCGAGCAGTTAAGTAGTATGGAAGAATTAAATAAAAGTGGTTTCAGATTAATCTTTTTTTTCAAACTTTCGACAACGTCTAAAGGCCGAAGAGTTCTTAGGTAGGCTTCACCATCCCTTAAGACCATCCAGCTCTGAATTTTGGAATTATGAAGTAAACGGTTGGACCTGAATGATCAACCCAATAGCAGTTCTCTAATGGGTTTGTCATACAGAGGAGAGTAAGCTCTTCACCTTAATTATGAGGCGATGAACTTCAGCATGTCTTATTTCATGTTCAAATATGGTCGCTCTATGTTAAAATCGTGTATAAGCTGAACTTGTTTTTTGCCTAAAGTTATTTTTAACAGCAGTTCTGCATCCTAATTATGGGAATGAGTGCTCGCTTCGTTGGCGACAGGGGCTTTAAACTCCAGTATATATATATATTTTTTAAGTGCTTACTACAGGTCGCTCTAAGATAAAATCGGGTGTACAGGTATACTGATGCGACTGTCTCAATCTGCTCGAAGATCTTGCATCAAAAAACACCGTCACTCTGGCCTGGGTACCAGGACACGAAGGCTTGGAGGGCAATGAACGGGCGGACTGCTTAGCGAGAAGAGACGCCAGCCGCCCACTAGTCGGTCCTGAATCATGTTTTGGAGTTACACGGAATAACTCAAACCTAAAAATAAAACAAAGGGAAGCTGAGCGTTATGCAGAGTGCTGGGCAAAATTCTAGGGCCTAAGACAAGTAAAAAAGTTTATCAACCTCAACCAAGGTTAAGAAACTACTTGAGCTGAGGACTGAAGACTTACGGACCTTAACAGGCTACTTGGGTGGTCATTGCCCACTCAGGTAGCATCTGCATAAAATAGGAGTAGCAGATACAGACGCATGCCGGCGTATGTGGAGAGCAAAAAGAGACGGCAGAAAATATTCTTTGTGAATGCCCCATGGCTGCAAGGAAAAGACTTCTCCACCTCGAGAGAGCTTTATTGAGCCTCTCAGACTTTTGGAACATTGAATGTGGAGCTTTGTTGAGATACATCAAGAGCCTTAACCCAGTCCTCTGCTAAACATCGGGCTGGCACAATAGCTCATATAGGTCGCATTGCATCGGACTTCTCACCAAACCTATTCAGAATTAAAAATCCTGTATGCCACTTATCCAGATTTATCACTAAACTATGGCTGCTATCTGCCAGATTCCACATTTCACTTTCATTCGATATAAAATTGAAATCGATCACCCCGTGCAGGGACGGGTTAAGAATATCACTGCAGCGCCCCCCAACAACTAGCGCTTGTCGTAAAAGGCGACTAAGGGGACAAATCAGATCTAGGCAATATAACACCTAAGTGAGCCTAGCGACACATATACTACCTTAAAAACCCTCCCACAAGTGTGCATGCGAGTCCGTGGGTTGACACAACTGGAGATCACCGGTGTCATAGAAGAAAGATCAAACAATACTAAAACAGGAGCATGCACGTGTCAAAAACAAACACCATCGCAATATGGTAATATTGCAAAATTGTATCATTATGGTAATACTTGCAAAACGGAAAGGCACTACCCCGCCAGGCACTACCACTGCTGTGCATGGTACTGATCCTTGACCGAGCAGAAATGTTCGGGTCAGAGCTATACGGATTCCGGGGGCTAGCAAAATAATGAAACAGTTTGGATGCAATTTGAGGGTCGCGAGCTGGAACGTTGGAAGCATGACCGGTCGAAGTTACGAGCTGGAAGAGATGATGAATAGAAGGCGGGTGGACATCTTGTGTGTCCAAGAGACGAAATGGAAAAACACCGGGAATCGGGCGCGTTTCTTGGACGTTAGGACAAAAGATTACAAGATGTTCTACTACGGAACGGAAAAGGCTAAGAACGGAATCGGTATCATCCTAGCGGCAGAGCTACTTGGTAACGTCTTGAGCATTTCGAAGTCCAGCGACCGTTTGATGTCTCTCAAACTAGTAATACAACGAGAGGTGTGGAATATTGTCAGTGCATATGCTCCCCACAATGGGTGCAATCAGAGAGATAAAGATGCATTTTGGGTAGATTTCCACACTCTCCGTAAGAACATCCCAAAGGAAGAATTTCTGTTTGTTGGAGGAGATTTGAATGGACATATCGGGAAATCAAACGGAGACTATGAAGACTGGCATGGAGGACTAGGATATGGCACCAGGAACCTTCCTGGTGAAAACATCCTAAGCATGTGCAAATCACACGGTCTTATCGTGTTAAATACCATGTTCATCAAACAAAGCCGACACCTGATAACTTACAGCAGTGGTGGAGATGAAACTCAGATTGACTACCATTTGGTAGGCAGTTTCATGAAGCCTCGGGTAAAAGATTGCAAAGTGATCCTTGGAGAGGCAATCGCTCGGCAACACCGTCCCCTGCTAACAGAAATTTTTATGAAAACACCAAAGAAAAGCAAACAAACAAGGGTCTCTGAGAAAATCAAGTGGTACAATCTGGACTAAGAAAAAGGCGAGGCTTTTGTTTTCGTAATGAAAAATTACCTCTCTCACACCATCAACGGAGCTGAGGATGAAGAGTGCAGAGCACAAAATATGTGGGATTCTCTACAGCGAACTTGCTTAAAGAAGGGCAAATCACTGCTAGGAGCTTCAAAAGGCCACCATCAACACGCCAAAGAAACATGGTGGTGGAGTGATGAAGCTAAGAAAGTGATAAATGAGAAGAAAGCGGCTTTCAAAGCTTGGTCAAAGTGCCCTTCTAATAATAGTGACGAAAAAGCTCGCCTCGAAATGGAATACAGATGTTGCAAGAAAAAAGCGAAGAAGAAGTGCGCCCAGCTTCAAGCAGAGAGTACGGAGGGCCTGTATCGGGAGCTGGAGAAAATATTTTCCCCGGTTGCTGATGCAAACCAGGCTATCCAGGAGCTGCGAAGACACAATATTAACAAGAGCGCCACTATCTTCAAAATAGCCGCCCAAAGAAAGGAGATTCGTTCGCCAAAGTTCATTAGTCTTGTGGAGGACAAAAAAATTCTGCAGAGGTGGCGGCAGTATTGTGAAGAGCTTTTAAATGAACAGTTTCCCCGGCTATACTTTCCAAGAGCCACCCCTAACTGTGAAGAAATACCCGACATTACAGTCGAAGAAGTTAGCGAGGCGGTCAAATACTCCCAAAAACGAAAAGTGGTTGGGCCAGACGAGAGTTCTGGAAAAAGATGGGAGACATCGGGTTCAGATGGCTCAGAATTCTCATCTCCAAATTCGTGAGAGGTGATCCAATGCCGAATGAATGGAGGGAAAGTTACCTTCTCCCTGTATACAAAGGGAAGGGTGATACGCGAAACTGTGATAACTACCGTTCGATCAAGCTGATGTCACACACCATGAAGATCGTTGAGCGAGTATTAGGTGGCCGACTGCGAAAAATAATACGGCTATCTGATGATCAGTGCGGGTTTGTCTCGGGTAAATCAACCTCAGATGCAATCCAAAGTATAAGGATCATAATGGAAAAACATCGTGATTCCTTAAGGGATTTGCATATTGTATTGGTTGACTTTGAAAAGGCATTCGACAGACAACCACGAGATCTGATATGGGTGGCGCTAAGACATCGAGGGGTTCCAGAAACCTATGTACAGATGATTATGGACATGTACGAAGGAGCAAAGACAAGAGTAAGATGCCCCGCTGGAGTAACCGAAGAGTTCCGAATCAAAGTCGGGGTGCACCAGGGAAGCGTTTTAAGTCCTTTGCTCTTTATTACAGTCCTTGATTATCTGCTTTGCTGACGATGGAGCCATCATAAGTGAGGATCCTACATCCCTGCAACGAGCACTTGATGTGTGGGTGGACGTTTTGGAGGGAAATGTGTATCGCATTAGTTCAAAAAAGACAGAGAACTTGTGCTGCCCGTTCTCTGATCCACTCAGGCCTATCCAGACATTTATTTGAATGGAACAGTGCTTCCCAAGTGCGAAAAGTTCAAATATCTGGGATCTATGATCAATAGCATAGCAATTTGTGATGACGACATCAATCATCGTGTAAGCGTAGGGTGGATGAAGTGGCGAGAAAATTCCGCTATCTTCTGTGACAGAAAAATGCCATCTAAGTTGAAAGGAAGGCTCTACACCGCAGTTGTACGTCCAGCGCTCACATATGGTTCACAATGTTGGACGATGTACAAAAAGTATGAGAGTAAATTAACGACAGCTGAGATGAAGATGCTTCGCATGACAGCAGGAGTGACAAAGCTTGATCGAATAAGAAGTTCGAAGATCCGTGGAAGCTTTCACATCAAGGAAACCATCGTACAAAAATATAGAGCGCGACCGGCTCAGTTGGTATTGCCACGTTCAAAGAAGAGATCATTTGAACCCTGTTAAAAAGGCAATATCTATGCGCGTTCCAAAGACATCGCCATGTAGGAAAGGCAGGCCTATAAACGCCTGGATCAGACAAATGCGACGACATCGACATTTCATTAGCCTCAGTAACCGAGTGATCCAAAATCGGCAGGCCTGCCGATATTTTCTGAGGTCAAATAGGCGAACCCCACAGGCGGATCAGTAGAAATTCGGTGAAGTGGGAGGGTTGTGATCCCTTGTTTTCGGATCATAGCCTCGCTGATAAAAGGAAGAAGAAGATAAAATTGAAATCGATCGAAAATGAAATTTGGTGTTCTACATTTCACTCCTATCCGCTTCGATTTTAAAATTTTCGAAATTGAACCGAAGTGAAATTGTTGTTCCAGAATTCGATTTTGTCGATTTGCAAGTGATTTCAAATCGATGTTTTCACTCGATGTGAAATAGTGGAAGAGAGCAAACGTGTTTGAGCATGTAAGAAAAAAATTGCATTTTAAACAAACTTGATTAGACGCCTTTCGGTCTGCAATATCGCAACAATTCTTATTATAATATAAATACTTGAAAACGCGTGAACAACTAAATTTATAAACAATTAAAGAATTTGTTGAAATCAAAAAAAAAATCTAATACCCGAAATGACAGATATCAGATTCAATTTCACGAAAGTAATTTCGAAAAAAAATTCGGAGTTGGTAAATCGATTGAAATGCGGAGCACTGGAAATGAATTCAGTCGATTTTCAATTTCGATTTCAATTTCATTTCACTCCATTTCTGGAACTTAGCAGTATATCCTATTCTTATTTCCATAGTATCCCTGGACTTTTTTATTTAAATGGTCACAAAGTCCATGCAGATCATTGCCATTTCATTCGGACGTAATGCCCATTATAAAATAGACACAAGATCCTAGGACATTGTTCTATTGGAACAGCCGTCATTTTCGAAGGACCATATATCCGTGGACATTATACCATGAAAAATATTCATAAGTTTTTGGTGGTTGGAGTTTTGTTGTTGTTTTGTGTAGATAATCGCGTGGTGGGGCGCACACCACTTTTTATGTGGGCATCGATTATATAACGTGTCCACCCCTGAAACGGTGTCTAGGATACAGGAACTAATGCTCACAGATAGACTTGTGACCTATCGGCAAATGAAGGACGCCCTGGATATTCCTGTATTCGTTTTATATCGAATTCTAGCCGATCATCGCAAAACTCTTTGGGCTATGGAATGTAATCAAGAAGTTCAACAGTGAATAAGATCTACGACTATTTTAATTGCAAGCCGTGACAAGACAAGGCTCTATTATTAGAACGTTCCAACAAGTTCCCAAGGCAGAGCATGCGCCTTTAAAGCAGAGAAAGTTCCGACTCAACTCCGAAAGTTTCATTACACGTATTCCCTGACACACGAATCTCTAAATTTTCTTTGTTCTATTCAAGTCATTTTTATTTGTTCATTGCCTATTTTTGTTTGAGATTGATCTTTAGGTAAAGTGAATTACATCGGTGACCACTCTTCGTAATGTTGAAGCAGGTAAGCCTAAAAAGCAACGACTTCGAAATTTTAATGACGCACTGAATAAGAATAATCTGAGCGATGTTGCAGCTGATCGCAAAGCCTAAGGACAGCATAAAAACTTGGAGGAAGCTCTAGTTTTAGCTATTCATATAACGTTGAGAAAATCAGACTCCATCAACTCATCACTCCTCATCCTGAAATCGAAACTGGGTATGCATTTCAAAGCTATAACAACGACCGTAAGTCAATTCAGTTGAAGATTTATAATAACTTATGTTTCGGTTAAGAGTAGAATTTGCGGTTTCGTTCTTGATGGACTTAGATTATCTTGATGTTGCCCCTAATGTTATTGGTGTTGACAATAGATGACCAAGTAATAGCCAAATGACAAACAAACTCACCTTTGGAAGTAAAAAAACTCGCAAGAAGTAAAATCATTACTTTTGGTGGAACATAATCTGGACACTATAGGAAACAAGGACAACGGAAGAAGAATGCAGCTTGAAATGCAGTCAGGATGTGTATAATGGCTGCTTGATACAACAGAAAGTAAGCAGCAGCTTCTTCGAAAAAGCTGCGCGGTCCATCGGATATCTTAGCCATTCTTAATACTGGCCCGTCAGATGATCGTCCAAGGAATGATTGACTACGCGGTGGTGGTTTTAGTGAACGGAAATTCCACACCGTTACTAGGCACGGGCTCAGTTTCATCTTCGAAAGATTTCCACCTGCCATCGCAAAAAACGCAAATATCTAGAGGAAGATACAATACCGCACATACATATTCTGCGCCTGCCTCAATGAAATCTATTGCCGTCGCCAGTTCAAACGTCGTTGATAGTTTCATTAGGAGTCAAACCGCATTTGCTAGTTCCATCTTAGCTGCAGCCGAGAAATGCCCGATGACAATCGTTTAGAGTCCCCTACTTAATGTGACGTTTTCGTGGTTTTAAACTTCAAATTAGCCTCTAAGCTTAAACTGCACTTTAAGGCGCTTTCTGAATAATAAAATTTCGACATTTACATAGTTATTCATATACTTAAAGTATACATTAATTGCTGCGAATTTGCGCCTTAATTTTAACCATCCAGAGGCACATGTCTGAAAGCTGTAATACTATCTATTTGGTGGGATGTCCTTCATCAGGCGCTATACATTTTTATTCATGCAGCAGTACTAAGCGTATTTTAGCCCTAATTAAGGCACAACCTGTTCTAAATTGTTTTAAGAATTAAATCCTCATTTTTGTGATAAAAAATATATTCTCCTTACAAGAGAAAGATCATTTTTACATCAGTTCTTACTCAAACCTCATGAAAGCAAACCGTTGTCTATGCATAAAGAGAACTCCGTTTTCATTTGTTTGGTTATTTTCGTTGCCAGGGAAGTGTGTTTTAATTATAAAAAAAATAAAGTTATGTTTCCCCAACTTCCAATATACAAAAAGCCTAATGTAAACAAATTTTGGATAAGAAAACATTGTCCCCAAAACATGACAACTGATAACTATATTGATGTGACGAACACAGGGCCACAAGTCTGCGGATGGTCGAACGGTTGGCACGTATGCAACACACTTGTAATCTACACGCTCAGACTGTTTATGACCCAGCCAGCCTAGTGAAAATTACCTAGTCAAAGACATGCAAAACTGGAAAGGCGGTAATCTATTTACACTCTTCTTGGCAGATTGAAGTAAATAATTTATCAAGGGAATTGACGAGCAATATACCAAGGTATTTGATGCTGTCCAAAATAGCCTTCATTGGTGCGTTTTGTATTCTCCAAGACAGCCTTAGCCGGCGTGTTACATGCTTTCCGAGCAGAAAGTTAAGTTTTGTGTTGCGTATACGCACTGGAGAGATTTTTAGCATGATGTTCCAATCCTACGAATACAACACATACTTCTTGCTGTAGTCTTTAATGTTCAAACAAATTTAAACACGATAAGTTCTAAATTGACATTGTAATTCTACGAATTATTCATAGGGGTTGATTCTATACTGATAAGATTTGAATCTAACAATGTCATATAAAGATTAGATTTACTCAACAAATAATAAGTGGCCGACGAGCTGACTGTTCGATCAATCATACGCAAAGCTGTGTGTGCAATCGGGCTCTGTAAATATACGTAAAAATCCACATAAGCTTGAAAGGTAAATTGCATTAATTTAGAGGGAATACCCAAACAAGGCATTCAAAAATTTTAGATAAGATACAAGTAATTTAGAATTAGATAAGAATTATCTTTAGACATTACTTGTTCGATTGAATGACAGGGAACACGAATTTAATTTCGAAACAGACAGGGTTGCCTAAGTTTACAGACCGCAATGCTATTCTATAGGTTGCTCTGTTTACGAGTAAGATCAGGCCGAGAGTTTGTTTTTGCATTTAAGTGATTCAATCATTTTTTGTTGACTCTTTTTCAGACTTCGGCTGGAACTTGAGTCGCTATAGCTTTTTACATGTGATTCTCTGACGAACTCCTTTGTGTATGACAGGACAGTACCAGCTGTAGGGGACAGACTATTGTATTGATACCATGGTACAGCAATACTATGTTCTATATCACATGTCTGTCACTACAATACTACGTTAAAAGCTAGTATACCACGAAACAAACCTTGTATTGAGATTCGCAATTTGTTAGTGGTATACCACATTCATACTTATTGCAGCGCCACTTTCTCTCTCTTCGGCGAATAGTCGTAGATTACTTGACAATTCAAAGCAAGTAATCACGGTGAAAACGTATAGCATTCAATTTGTGCAATGGATTCAAAGAGGACTGTTTTATCTAAATGCGAAACAATTAAAGTTATAGAAGTGTGGAAAAATTATATCGGCGAGCTACGAGGATCAAGAGGCAATATTGGTGTGTTGCAAATCAGTGTGTACTACTAACTGCTGTCTGTCAGGGGTTGTGTTATTCACAATACCATGGCATTAATACCAATGTATCAATACCAGCAATCTGTCCCCCACTTAAAGCTCATGTCCTGTTTTGATACTCCTGCTGACATATGTATGTAACATTTTCAGCTGCGTTGTGTATATTACAGTTGAACGGAGGGCTGTTGTAAAGGCTGATTTTTTTAGGGTGATCGAATTTTCGATAAAGATAGCTGTGATTTGACAGATGGTAAATGACATCTGCTTTCATATTTCTGTTTAATAAGGTTTGACAAATTAATATAGAAATAGTTAAACAACAACAACGGTTGCAAATTGTGGAAGTTCATTTCCAAAATCAGTGTCCGCCAAAGTAATAGAGCACTTCGTGGATTTTATGGTACATATCTTTCTTTTCTTTTCTTTTTTTTAAACAGAAACCCAAATCCCAGAGCACTCAGACACTCCGGTCCATTGTACTACCTGGCAGGAACTTTTCTTTGGTGCATTGGTTGAAAAAACTTCGATGTTATTCGTTTTCCATTTTTACTCGGGTGGCTGACGATTGCTGTTCCCCGCTGGGGCTTGAACTCGTCGGTCAACGAGCAAACACACAGTCCACTGCTTATTGCCACCCCCTTTATTATGGTATACATAATCGCCCATCTGAGCCAATTTTTCGTCGTTATTGATAAATTTCAAGCAACATATGTTCATATATACGTACTCTACTTTCTTCAAAATGAGGCCAAAGCGAATGCTTCTGTCAATGGTGAGCGTTACAGGTCCATGATAAAACATTCTTTGTTTTCAAATTTGCTTTGACCTGGAAGACTTTTGGTACCAGCGCGACCCAAAAAATTAATTAATTGAAAAAACTAATTTCATGACAACATTACTTCAAGACATGGTCCAGTAAATTGGCCTCCAAGACCACTAGATTATTTTCTATGGGGATATGTGAAGTCAGTGGTTTATGCTGATAAAATCAACATACATCAAGCTTTGGAAATCAACATAACTCGTGTTATTTCGGAAAGCGTTCCAAACTTGGACTAATCGATTTATTAGAGCTAATCCTGATGGACATATGCCGAAAGTTATTTTTAAACAAAACAATGTCATAAAAAAATCTTTTATATAAAAGAAAACAAATTGAGTTCAAACTTAATTTATGTGTTTTATTTCAATTTAAAGTTCCATCACCTTAAAAAATGCAGCCTTTCCAAAGCAAGGCTTTGAGTTTAAGTGACAATTTTCGGAGTTTTTATGCCAATTTAAACACCCCATACTCACTCAATGTGCAAAATAATATCCGCTTTTGAAAGCTCGGGGCAAGCGCCCCAAAAAACGCATTCGCTCTAATACGTTTTTGAGAAACTTGGGGTCGATCCGAAACACAGATCTGCGGTTTTTGAGAAACCTGGAGTCGCTCTGAAGCCAACCCAGGTTTTCTTTTTGGGGTAAGGAATGTGGAGCTATCAAAACCATATGCGCTGTTTGTGGGTATCATTTATTTTGCATATCACGGAAATAATAGACTATGTTCTTTGGCTTGAATTATGTTACTTCTTCTTTCTATTTCGGCGAGGTTATGATCCGAAAACAAGGGATCAAAACCCTACCACTTCACCGAATTTCTACTGATCTGCCTGTGGGATTCGCGTAATTGACCTCAGAAAATATCGGCAGGCCTCTCGATTTTGGATCACTCGTCGCTGATGTCGTCGCATTTGTATGATCCTGGCGTTTATATGCCTGCCTGTCCTGCCTCGCGATGTCTTTTGAACGTTCATTGATATTGCTTTTTTAACTGTGTTCAAATAATCTTTTCTTTGAACATGGCAATACCAGCTGAGCCGGTCGCACTCTATTTTTCGTCAGATGGTTTCCTTGACGTGAATGCTTCCACGGATCTTCAAACTTCTTATATGATCAAGCTTCGTCACTCCTGCTGTCAGGCGAAGCATCTTCATCTCAGCTGCCGTTAATTTACTCTCATACTTTTTGTACATCGTCCAACATTGTGAACCGTATGTGAGCGCTGGACGCACAGCTGCGGTGTAGAGCCTTACTTTCAACTTAGGTCGCATTTTTCGGTCACAGAAGATAGCAGAGTTTTCCCGCCACTTCATCCACCCTACGCTTAGATTGATTGATGTCGTCATCACAGGTTGCTTTGCTATTAATCATAGATCCCAGATATTTGAACTTTTCGCACTTGGGAAGCACTGTTTCATTCAAATAAATGTCTGGAATAGGTCTGAGTGGATCAGAGAACGGGCTTGAATTATGTTTAAATTCATAAAAATCAATTTGATATCCAATAGACTAACGATGCGAATATGGAATTTAAGTTCAGAGCAAAGAACAAATTCACATTGGCAAAATCCAACTGGGTTTTTGAGAAACGACCCTGGGGCAAATCTCAAAATACAGACCTATTGCCATCACGGTTTTCATGATCATTTACTTTGAACCCAAGTATCAGTGCTGTAAAAGAATGCATTCATTTCTGAAAAATGAATTCATTCGACTTCATGCTTGAATTGTGACTTTCAAACATATATTATCAATCATTTTGACTGAGCAATAAATTTAAGCAGCAATGTCATGGTTTGAGGGTCAATGGCGACTTCGGGACTGGATAAGTGTATTGAGAGCATTATAGATCATCAGAAATATTTAAACATATTGCGTAATAATTTGCACGCCTCTGCTGAATGTCTAGGCATCATAACAACTGGGTGCTACACCAAGACAATGATCCAAAGCACACGGCAAGAACAGATAAGAAATGGTTTCTGTACAGTGTGCCTAAGCAGTTGCATCCACTCCTTACTCACCAGATCTTAACACTATCGAGCAGCTCTGTAAATGCAATCATTGCGGAATGTATTCCTTGAAGTAAAAAAGAATGCAATCTTTTTCATTGGTCAGCATTCATTAAAGCCACTTTGAAGTCACTAACTCTTACTGAATGCATTCAGTGGATTCAAGTCTTTGAAGTCATTGAATGCATTCATTCGATTTGAAGACAATTGAAGTTATTGCATTCAGTGACTTCAATGTATTCAACTTCATAATTGCAGACCGAGCGTGACAAACCATTTAAAACAAATTGGTTACGTCAATAAGTTCGACATCATACTCATACAAATTCATCTCACTAAGCACGTGGGCGCCGTGGCGTAAGTGGTTAGTGTATTGGACCACTGCGCGTGAAGTTCCAAGTTCGAATCCCAGAAAACACCAAAAATATTTTTCATGGTCTCACCTCTCGCGAACGTCTGACAAACATCCGAGAGTATTGTTCTCTCGAAAAAGCTTCTCAAAACAAATAGCCCTTCGGCAATGGCACTAAACTGTAGGTCCCTTCCATTCGTGCGAAAAATATAAAGCACACATGAGTGGTTGCGAGAAGCTAGCCACAATTCACTCAGCAACGTGAGGTAAATAATCCATTCTTGAAACGA
The DNA here is from genome assembly GCA_945910035.1 of Brachypalpus laphriformis. Taxonomy (NCBI): domain Eukaryota; kingdom Metazoa; phylum Arthropoda; class Insecta; order Diptera; family Syrphidae; genus Brachypalpus; species Brachypalpus laphriformis. The sequence goes on from OX246754.1 coordinate 291,292,013, forward strand.
ATGATAAAGCGATGAAAAGAAACCGCCTACAACAACAACAAGCGATCAAAAGTATGGAGATGACGAGACGAACCAACACAAACCACTTCACAAGCAAATATTCATCAAAAGAAGATTATTCTGTCTGCTTGATGGGACTTTAAAGGAAATTTGTGTGTTTGAACTGCTTTAAACAAATCATATGATTGATTCGGATGTGTGCTGACGTCAAATGGACAAATTGGATGATGCCATCAAGCAGAGGTGAACGGAATCGGTGAATTCTTAAGGTGTTGTTTTACATCATGGCAACGCTAAACCATATACGCATTTGGTCACTCGTCAAAAGGTGTCGCAGCTTGGATGGACAGTGCTACCACATCCACCATATTCGCAAGACTTTGGGCCATAGGACTATCTTTTGTTTAGATCTTTAGAATCTAATAAAGGCATCAAATGCTAATTGGATACATTTTTGCAAAACAAAAAAATGTTTTTTGACCGCATACGATTTTTTTGGGAAAAACTTACGCCATCTGATAGCAGCTATCAGCAGATATCATCCTAGTGTTCCATTAGTGGAACGGTATCTGTTTCATTTTTTACAAATATTTCTTGAACGCGCCCATTATTTATTTTTGCATTCTGGCATCACTAATAATATTTGCTCTCAAAATAATTTACCGCTGGTTTGATTTCGAGAAATGTCGGTGTATTTATTGTATGTTCAATTTTAAGAAATCGACAAAAAAATGTCTCGCCGTAAAGTGTAAGTTTTTTTTATAAACTATTTTGACTAATATGTTCCATGTTACATTGGTTTACTTGTAAATGTTTGCATAATGTGCTTTTTATATCAAAACAAAAAAATGTTTTGGTTTTAGATATTTTCTTTGAAATAGTTTGCACCGTTCCACAAGTGGAACAGTAGGATCATATGCCAGTGTAACAAATATTTGCAAAAACATTTTAGTTTATGGGAACTTTTTTTTGTTTTGGTTAAGGTTGAGTGTAAATGAAATCATTTCACAACTTGAAGAAGACGGCAATGTTTTGGCTGCTGAAATTTTTATAACACCCCCTGTAAACAATGATATGAGTGATGAAGATAGCGGTGATGAAGAACAGCAAATATTATTCATCTATCAAAGCACCAACTTTTAGCAGAGGCGGAATTCCAAGCCACGGTCTCTAATCGTGCAGAAATAGAGGTAAGAAATAATATTTTGGAAAGTTTTCTTATCGACCAAACTGATGAGCCAATTGCTGGTACATCAGCAGATTATGGCCAGCCTTTGAAAAAAAAAAATGCATGCCAGTGGCAAGAAAGTGGAAGCCTGTAGACATTCTCGAAAGACCAGAGAACAGCATATTCGGCCAACGTTTTTAGAAGATTTAAATAATCCAATACAATTTTTTGAGCTCTTTTTTGATGAAGAAGTTTTTGAGCTTTTGCGTTCTGAAACAAAAAAAATGCTATTCAGAAAGCCAACCACACTTTGAGAGTTTCCACGGTAGAAATTAAACGTTTTATTGGCATTTTATTGCTATCAGTCTATAATAGCGGAGCGAGATACCGCATGTATTGGGAACAAAGTATTGACTGTAGTTTTCAGGGAGTTGCATCTGCTATGTCGAGAAATAGGTTTGAGGATTTGCTGCGGAATTTTTACGCTTCCGGCAACAATAATTTGATTCCTAACGACAAATTTGCAAAGATTCGACCTCTTTGGAACCTTTTCAACAAAGATGGTTAAAATACTTCCCTGGTGATAAAAATTTGAGTATCGATGATACCATATTTTGGGAAGCATAGCGCAAAACAGCACATACAAGGGAAACCGATGCGATTTGGCTACAAAAATTGATTGATTGATATTTGATCTACGGGGAACTTTATCAAGGAGCCAGTACAGGAAATACTCATCCAGAGTTCGGTGTAGGGGGCTCTGTAGTGTTAGACCTGATATCGAAACTGCCACCTGATAGTTACAGTTTCTATATGGACAATTTCTTTACATCCCTGCCTCTTCCGGATGAACTAAAAAAAAATGGGCCATGATGTAACCGGTACCATAAGGGCAAACCGTGTGAAAAAAGCGCCATTAAAAGATCTCAAAGCAATGAAAAAAACAAAGAGGTTCATTTAACCGATGTACAGATACAATTTCTAACATCACTCTTGTCCGGTATAATGACAACAACATTGTTACTGTTGCATCTACCCAATGTGGTGTTAAGCCTCTGGGAAAGGTGAAGAGATTTTGCGATAAGCAGAAGGACATTGATCAACCTCGTTGCATAGTTAATTATAACGGATATATGGGAGGAGTTGATCGGTTGGATCAAAATGTTGGATGTTACCAAATTGCAATTCGTTTAAAAAGATGGTACAGGCAGCCACTTATGTTTTCAATAAATGCAAGCGTAAACAATGCTTTCCAACTTTACAAGGTATCTCCTTTGGCTAAGGAAAGCAACTATGACTTGCTATCTTTCACCAGGGTTATTGTTAAAACATACCTTCAAACAAAAGATACACCTTCAGGCCAAAATATTGCCTCAACTTCAAGGTTGCCTAGGTCATCTCTAGCTGTCAGAAAACGTGTTCCCGACAGTATTCGGCTTGACGGAAGTACCCATCACATTGTCAGCCAACAAAAACAAAGCCGCTGCGGATTTTGTCACAAAAATACGAAAATGAAATGTGAAACCTGTAACGTTGCACTACATAATAACTGCTCAAAAAATGTTCATTCAAACTGAAATTTATTAACTTGGAACAAATATTTTATCGTATTACTAGTATTATTTAATTTAAAAGTGTAAATATATCTAATAATTTTAAATCTGTTATTTTTTTTAAATAAAATGTATTGAAATAGTCAAATTATTTGAGTTTTTTTTTTTCTTTCACCCAAAAAAACGATGAAGAAAATACAGTGTCATATTGTCCTACTGTTCCATTAAAGGAACGGTTCTATAAACCGTTATCCAAAAATTTATTTTGTATTTTTTATTCATAAATATGTTCATAGTGTCATAAATATGAGTTGGTAAATGTTTTTCTCAAATCGAACAAAATTAAAGGTGTTTGGGATAATATGGGTTAAGCACATTATGTATATTTTCTATTCCAAGAAAAAGTAATATTTGTCATAAAATACAATACTTGCCTTTAAGTAGTACTAATAGCGTTTATATATGTACTAGTGGGCCAAGCGGCCGCAATTCGACCGCATTCTAGTTAATCAAATATTTTACATATTTCATGAAAATCCATTATTTCTTAATTCAATGGCATTCATTTTTAATATTTGCATTATAAAAATATGCACATGTACGATTCGCGATATTGCTCTCTTTTTAACACAAGCAACTTTCCGAAAGAGAAACACAACAGATCAGTGCAACTGTGTGTCCTTAAGAGAGTGGTGGCTTTACGCTGTACGTGTGATTTGTGTATTTATTGCATGCGTAAATGCACATGTATTGAGTTCTTTTTATATGGCGATTGCAGCTTTCTTTTTAACCTTGCCTTAAAATAAAAAACATTCTGCACATCTGCATAGAATGAGCTTTCCAACGGCATATCATTTATGAATATCGCTTCATTAGAAACGCCGTAAAAGGTAACACAAAATTAGTGTTTGCCTATTAATATAATAGATTATACATTATGTAGTATTTGTTTGGATGACTATTTCGAATATGAAATTTCAACAAATTCATTAATCGTTATCGTTTTCGATAAAATTACAATTTTCTAAACGACGCAAGTACCAATATAAGCCCGTGAGCTCAGATATGAAGTTCGAAATAAATCCTTACAGCCATTTAAGCTGCAGACCTCGAAATTGGAAGTCTATTAACTTAACCCGAAAAAACCAATAGCTTTGCTATAATATCATATCTGAAGAATATAGTATGTATGTATATTTTTCTTTCCGTCAAAAAAACAGGGTGGGCCAAAACCCTCACCCGATGTTGTTTTGCTATATCTTTAAAATGAAGCGACATAATTTCATTTTTTTTTTAAATGTTTACTTGGACTTTTAAGTTTTTTTCCATTACTTTTTGAAGATGATATCTGTCAAGTGGGCGCCGCCATTGTTGATGACCATTTGGGCTCTTTTTACCGCATTTTCAATCGTTTTGGCGATAAGTTTTCGCACTTTTGTCGAATGTTCTCTTTGAGAGCTTCCAGAGTCGGTGGGTTCTTCTCATAGACCCGTGACTTAAAAAAACCCCCAAAAAAGAAGTCTAGAGCGGTCAAATCACGCGATCTTGCCGGCCAGTTCAAAACGCCAAAACAAGGCGACCCGGAAACGCATCCTTCAAAATGTTCATTGTCGCGCGAGCTGTGTGCGCGCTTGTGCCGTCCTGTTAAACCGCATGTCCTCCAGTCCCAATTCATCGATTTGCGGCAATAAAACTCGTTAACCATGGTTCTGTATCGCTCACCAGTCACAGTAAGCTTGTTACCCACGGCGTTCAGCCACAGCGACGATATTCTCGTCGGAACAAGCACTACGAAGCCTTCCGGTGCCTCTTCTGTCACGTGTTATTCCAGTCTCTTCGAGGCGAGCGGATAAACGCCTAAGTGTTTGACCAGGTGGCGTAGGACGGCCGAGAAATCTGCGCCGAAATTCACGTTGCGCCAAAACCACAGACGAAGTATTCCGTAAAAAAATAGTCACGAGTATATTCCGCGATCTTGAGGAGTAGCGTCCCATGGCTTATCGAAGCTACATTTGTTTACTTCACAAATATCAAAACAAAACTGACAGTTGCCGCCATTTGTGAAAGTTATAGCGTCTTCCGATAGGGTGATACATTTTGACCCACCTTGTATAAGTAGATTTGTCCTTTCCAATTTTAAGAAGAGTTGAGAAAATTTCGATTTTTCCAAACATTCATCGTAAACGGTGTTTTTTTAAACTTGATAGAACTTTAAGTTACGAAAAATATAAGAAAGATTTACTTTTGACCAAAAATCTTTTTTTTTATTCGAAAGATCAGTTTACGGCATTAACATTTGAAAATGATTTTGGGCATATGACCTGTTCTTGACAAAGCGCATTCTACCCATCCAATTTTGGGTAATCTTTTTGAGCATTGGTTGAAATCACACCTCTTCAGAATCGATGTGATACATCGATGATGATCATCGTCCGGTAACGATCTCCAATAACCGTAACCCGAGCTCTGGCGTTTTTTTCTTAACAAATAATGTCCGACTGCGCCACCAGCGTGGAAACCGCACTAAACGGTGCATTTTTTGAGTGTAATGGAGTTTGCAGAACTCTTCTGCATTGATCTCATGTCCTATAAGACAATTATGTTTAATTGTAAAGACGTTAAGTTAAAAACGAACTTCATCGCTGAACACAATTCTGCGATAGAACATCGGGTCAGCTTTCAACGACTCTAGAGCCCAATCACCAGCTCGATCTTATATGGGTGTAAGCAAAATCTTAGCGCAAAATTTAACACTTAGTGGTTGAATAGAGTCGCCCTCCCTGCTTGCACAATTTGACGTACAGCGGCGATATTCTCTTCAGTACGAACATTTCCTTGACGTGTTGGTGTCATTGCATCATTTAGAGAGTACGTGATACGAAATCTATCCACAGTTCGACGGATGGCTCGGTAAGATGAGCGATTATACATATGTATTTGCCAAAAGAACACGAAGCCGTCTATAAGTTTCGCGAATCGACAACCGATTCGCTAAAGTAAATTTCGATAAATTGGAAGCGTTGTTAAAGCGTGAGTTTCTTTATGATGATTTGTCAGACTATACTGAACATAACTGTCAATAACAGTGGACAGGTTGACAGCTTGGTTTGACGGTCATCCCTAACACAAGTTCTATTTAAAAAAAAAAACAATCATCTACAGCTAATACCGTTAGTTCTTAATTACAAGTTATTAAGCAAACAAATTCTGAGGCAAAGCGCGTTATTTTGATACCATTTCGTCCATTATTCTGAAAACAAAAAAAACTCTCCCCACGAACAATGTATCAATTTACATTGAAACAAAGAACTACCATTAACCACGTGAAGAGTTATCCCTTCCCATGCTCTCCCAGTAATCGGTCATTGCTTGTGCGACGGCTTGGGGATTTTCCATTCCTCATCGTCATTCACTTTTCTCTTTCATATTCCATAAGAACATGTGCCAAATCTGTGTCTACATGTGTAGGTACGCGCAGTTCTGTGATGCGCGGCACATATGAATTCTATTCTGCTCAATGTGCGAAAAAGTCGCACGTAACCAGAAACCTAAACCAGTTTGTCTGTCGGGGCAATGTGGATGAACAAATGAACAGAAAAAAAAAGTACCCGCTGCTGACCTTGAATTAATGTTCTCCCAGTTATTGCTACATAGAAAAACGTTCTAATTACCTTATTTAACCGGGGATCCCGGAGATGATCAATGCCCTGGACCTGCGATGGACAAATTATATCACCCACGACTTCATGATACTGCCGCGTTACATCGTGGCCACATGCTGGGCTCTGATGTTTCGCTGATGTAATTCCACCCTGCCGCGCCACAGAGCAGATTTTTGCCAGATTACCATTTAAGCTGAAACGAGAGATAATAAACAGAGTGATGATACTTGTGACAATACAGTTCAAACGTACATACTACATATAAACAAGTTAGGAATACTGGATTTTAAAATTATGTGTCTCTCAGGAAAGGCGAACTTATAACGCTGAAACAGCGACTCGAGGTGCCTACATATAATGCTCTTGAATAGCTGGAGATTGGACGCGTTCCAATTCTAAGTCCCTAGCTAGGTCTAAGTGGGTAACTTTTATCTGGTCGATAGCCACACATGCCTATCTATCTCTAACTAGAACCTTGGAATCCGAACGTACATACAGTAGTTCCAAGCCAAACTCGTACGCCACAAAAATTTAATTTCATTTGGTAAAAACAGCTTAATCAAAGTGGTTTAAAAAAAAAAACTTAAAATATTGTAGGTTTGCATATGACATTCAATACTTACAAAAAAAAAAAACATAACCCCAAATTTTCATTATTATAAAAATTGTAAAAGAAATAACAAAAAAAATAAATAAATTCAGGGCGAAAGCCAAAGACATACGTACATCTTATAAGAAACGTTAGTTACATTTTTTTCCATTATTAACCATTGAATACTTTGTGTGTAGTCACATTGACAGAAACCATACACGATGACGCATAGGCGTAGTAGAAGCCCTAGGACCCATAAGGGGATACAGGACATAAGTATGTAGTCCCTTTATCTTAATTACAGTTTTTCGCCTAGTAGGCATGCTTTCCACCAATTTTTCTCACATAAGCTGGGTTCAATATTTTGCCATTCCTTCTAAAGAATTTGCTTCAAGGTCGCTTTGGAAAATATACTATGTTGGCGAACTTTTGTTTCCAGATAGAGCAATAAATTCTTAGTTGCATTTATTTCGGGACACTAAGCCGGAATTCCGATAACATGAAGGCAATTGTACAGAAGCCATGACTATTTCATTATCTTGGTAGAAATGCCAAATCTCACTCAGACCTAATTTTCCATTAGCTTGAGGCAAATTGTCTTTTAAAATATTAAGGTACGTCCTATGGTCCATTATTCCCTCGATAAAGTGAAGGATTTCAGGTCCAGCAGCTGACAAAGAGCCTCAAATCATTAAGGAACCACTACCATGTTTGACATTTGGTTTCATGTTTATTGCAAGTAGTTCCTCATTTATTTTCTCCACACGTAAGGCCTGCCATCTGATCCAAATGTATTAAATTTGTTTTCGCCTGTAAACAGAACGTTTTTCCAAAACGAAAACTCCTTGCCGCGATGAATCTTAGCAAACACCGAGCGCGCTTTTTGATTACGTTTGTTTATCAGTGGCTTCAGTCTTTCTTTTCTACCAATCAAACCGGCGCTATGCAGTACATTCCGTACAATTTGGTGACAGACCTTTTTCCCCAGCGAAGTTTCAGCAACAGCTACTAGTTTTGGGTCACTTAAAAATGGGTATGCTTTACTTTTTCGGGCAAGGTATCGCTCATCTGCCTCTATAAAAATTTTGTTCTGTGCTGTTTTAGGCTTGTTTTCCACCATTTTACTATTCTTAAACATTTTTTTTAAATATACTGAATTGTGTAATAGAATGACTTCTTTCTACAATTTTGCTTATTTCACGCAAAGATTTTTCTTCCTCAGAATTTTTAATAATTAGCTTCATGAGTTCATCACTGGTTTGACCTCTTTGCATTCCTCTGATCAATATTGCAACAATCTCGGTGGCTTATATCCAACTGACTTGTTGTTCTGTTATTATATCTTCTTCTTCTTCTTCTTCCTATTTCGGAGAGGCTATGATCCGAAAATGAGGGATCATAACCCTACCACTTCACCGAATTTCTACTGATCCGTGGGGTTCGCTTATTTGACATCAGAAAATATTGGCAGGCCTCCCGATTTTGGATCACTCGGTTACTGAGGCCAATGAAATTGCCGATGTCGTCGCATTTGTGTGATCCTGGTGTTTATAGGCCTGCCTTTCCTGCCTCGCGATGTCTTTGGAACGTTCATTGATATTGCCTTTTTAACAAGGTTCAAATGATTTCTTTTTTGAACGTGGCAATACCAGCTGAGCCAGCCGAGCTCTATTTTTCGTAAAATGGTTTCCTTAAAGTGTACGCTTCTACGGATCTACGAACTTCTTATTCGATCAAGCTTTGTCACTCCTGCTGTCATGCGAAGCATCTTCATCTCAGCTGCCGTTAATTTACTCTCATACTTTTTGTACATCGTCCAACATTGTGAACCGTATATGTTCTGTTATTACAGGGATACCTCGATTTACGTTATTTCAATTTACGCTGTCCGGTTTTTTTCTTCCCAGTTTCGATTAACGTCGTTACAATTTCGATTTATGTCGTTTCTTGAAACACAATTTTCTCACGAAATTCGCTCTTTCTTCATTCTTATTTAACCGAGATGCACTTCTCACCGATTTCGTGCACAATATGATTCGCAATAAGTCCTGTACGATACCTCGATTTACGTCGTTTTCGGCACCGAGAAAATGCGATGTAAATCGAAACAACGTAAATCGAAAATAATATTATCCAACACTCGTACAGTCCATATGAATTGAAAAAGACTTACTCCGAATGATATTGTGCACGAAATCGGTGAGATGTGCATCTCGGTTAAATAAGAATGAAGAAAGAGGGAATTTCGTGAGAAAATTGTGTTTCAAGAAATGACGTGAATAGAAATTGTTACGACGTTAATCGAAACTGGGGAAAAAAAACGGACAACGTAAATCGAGGTATCCCTGTATATGAAATAACAAAACTAGGGGATTCCCCAAAATGTATGGAAATAGGTGAAGCCAGCAAGGGAATGTTGCTGAGTAAATATAACTGTACGAGTTTGCCTTTGGCACTGAATTAAATTAAAAAAGTACTAAATATACTATTGAAACCTATTTACAGTTTTTTTCAAACCACTTTGATTGAGTTCTTTTTACCAAACGAAATAAAATGTTTGTGCTATAGGTAAAACGGCGACGAAGACCAACATCCCGCTGTCAGGCAGAATGAACCATTCAACATAGACGATGATAGTCAAAATTTCCATCCACCTGACCAAAACGAAGTTAGGATAGCAATATCCAAGCTAAAATCCAACAAGGCTTCTGGACCTGACGGCTTACCGGCCGAACTCTTTCAGGCAGCAGGGGATGAATTGGTAGAGTGCATACACCAACTCATTTCTAATATTTGGTCAGACGAGTGTATGCCTGATGAATGGAATCTCAGCATCGTTTGCCCGATCCACAAGAAAGGAGACCGCCTCAACTGCGCCAATTATAGAGGCATCAGTCTCCTCAACATCGCATACAAGATCTTTTCTGCGATATTGTGTGAACGTCTGAAACCTTTTGTCAACAGCCTGATTGGACCCTATCAGTGCGGTTTCAGGCCAGGAAAGTCCACCATCGATCAAATCTTCACACTTCGGCAGATCCTGGAGAAAACCCAAGAATTCCAAATCGATACTCACCACCTCTTTATCGATTTCAAGGCCGCCTATGACAGCATCTATAGAGAAGAGCTTTATAGAGCCATGTCTAGTTTTGACATCCCTGCCAAACTTGTCCGTCTGTGCAGGCTGACGATGGAGAACGCTCGCTGCTCCATCAAGGTCGGTAATGACCTCACCGAGATCTTTGATGTCAAAAAAGGTTTTAGACAAGGTGACGCGCTGTCATGTGACTTCTTCAATATTATACTTGAACGGATTGTGCGGAACTCACAAGCCAACACCGGAGGCACAATATATGACAAGTCTGTACAACTGCTTGCATACGCCGATGATATAGACATTATCGGAAGAACTCAGCGGGCTGTCACCGGTGCGTTTGCAAGCATTGAGGCGGAAGCGGCCAAAATAGGTTTAGCGATAAACGAGGGCAAAATCAAGTATACCATATGCTGTCAACAAGAAGGGAAAACCAACACCGACGAATTGGACAAAACGTCACAGTGGGCAGCTATAACTTCGAGGTAGTAAGGGACTTTGTCTACCTTGGTTCTGCTATAAATTCAACAAACAAAATCAATGCAGAAATCAATCGAAGAATAACTCTTGCCAATCGCTGTTTTTTTGGGCTTATAAGGCAATTCAACAGTAAAGCCCTATCTCGAACTACTAAGGAGACTCTATATAAGACCTTGATCATCCCAGTCCTGCTTTACGGCGCTAAAACATGGACTTTATTAAAAAAGGATGAAGATATCCTTGGTCACTTCGAGAGAAAAATTCTTCGTAAGATTTTCAGTCCCGTTTGCGTTGACGGGTTTTGGAGGAGAAGATTCAACCACGAACTATACGAGCTGTATAGCGACATCGACCTAGTCAAAAAACTGCGTATTGGACGTCTGAGATGGCTAGGACATGTAGAGCGTATGGACACCAACGCTCCGGCCCGCAGAGTGTTCAAATCTAACCCCGAGGGACGACGCAGTAGAGGGAATCATCGCCGTAGGTGGCGCGCACAAGTTCAAGGGGACCTCGACCAACTTGGAGTGCGCAACTGGAGGCAACTAGCTAAAGACCGAGCTAAATGGAGAGGCTTGTTGGTTGAGGCCCAGGTTCACCCCGAACTGTAGCGCCACCTAAGTAAGTAAGTAAGCTATAGGTAAAAAACAGACTAAATATCGGGTACCTTTGAACGAATACTTCGTCGGATATTAGGTCCCATGTGCGAGGAAGGAAAATGGAGGAGAAGGTACAATAGCAAACTCTGTGAGTTGCACCAGGATGTGGATGTAGTCCAAAAACCAAGAAACGTCGACTACATTAACTTGGCCACATCGAGCGAATGGAGAACAACGCTCAAGTTAAGATTTTATTGCCCATTTCGTCATTATAGCACTTTACATTTATTTTATCTACCGCTGGAGTAAGCTTTGTACTTATCTTTATGAGTGAGATTTTGATACTTACTTACTTAGGTGGCGCTACAGTTCGGGGTGAACCTGGGCCCGATTTTGTTACTGCGAGATTTAAAAAAAAAAACAAATTTTGTTTTCGGGATTTATTTAAAATGAGATATTCTGGTTTGCGGTCAATCGTACCGCTCCCATCGTAGTACACATGCTAGCTTAAGCCCAGATTTTAAATTTAAGAAAAATAGTTTTCGAGTCGGGCTTCTTTTTTTTTTTTTTAAGGAAACCCAAATCCCAGAGCATTCAGACTTTTCGGTCTATTGTACTACCAGGCAGGAACCTGTCTTTTGGTGCCGTGGTTGGAAAAACTAACGATTGCTGTTCCCCGCTGGGGCTTGATCTTGCACACATCGGTTAACGAGCAAACACCATTCCATAGATCACAGAAATGAAGCGAATTCATTCAGCCGTTTAGGCTTTGTCAGAATTGACAAGCCGTTTTCTTATATAATAGTAGTACAAAGATTGATTGAATTCTCGAGATCAACAATTTTCATGTAACCCTTAGATACATATCGTCGTGTGCATGAGAAAACTGCACTTGAAACTCAGCTTTAAGCAAAAAAAAAAAGGTTTTTATTTAAAAACGCGATTGCTTATTTCAAGGCAAATTATAAGTGCAACACACTATATGTTGTATGGGAAGTTTGAAGGCTTATGTCTTCGAAACTAGACAAATCCAACCTTAAATAAATATACCAAAATGCTTAGAAAATTTTTTTCTATCACATGTTTCATCAAGATCGGGGGTGGATGCCATTTTATAAATAATTGTCAAAAAATGTATGTGTTGTATATTTTATAAAACAAATAATCATCTTAAATATTAATACGTGAACACGAAGTTTATCGTACGTTTTTTGTAGTATTTATTGTAAAAGGAGGGGGATGAAACTTATATCATTTGAAAGGTACTGTGCCATACTCGTAGATGTGCAGAAAGAAAAAAATTATGTGCGTATGTTACCGTTAAGTCAGGTAAAATAAAATGAATATACACACATGATGTGTGCGGGCTTTCACCCATAAGCTTGCAAGCATTGAAGCAGAAGCGGCCAAAATGGGTTTAGCGATAAACGACGGCAAAACCAAGTATATGCTGTAAACAAGGAAAGAAATCAACAGCGACGAATTGGACAGAACGTCACAGTGGGCAACTATATTCTATTCGAGGTAGTAAGGGACTTTGTCTACCTTGGCTCTGCTATAAGCTCTAAAAACAACATCAACGCAGAAATCAGGCGAAGGACTGATCATCCCAGTCCTGCTTTATGGCACTTAAACATGGACTTCATTAAAAGATGATGAAGATATCCTTGGTCGCTTCGAGAAAAATTCTTCGTAAGATATTCGGTCAATCAATAAGGTCAATCGAAGAATAACTCTTGCCAATCGCTGTTTTTTTGGGCTTATAAGGCAATTCAACAGTAAAGCCCTATCTCGAACTACTAAGGAGACTCTATATAAGACCTTGGTCATCCCAGTCCTGCTTTACGGCGCTGAAACATGGACTTTATTAAAAGAGGATGAAGATATCCTTGGTTGCTTCGAGAGAAAAATTCTTCGTAAGATTTTCGGTCCCGTTTGCGTTGACGGGCTTTGGAGGAGAAGATTCAATCACGAACTATACGAGCTGTACAGCGACATCGACCTAGTCAAAAAACTGCGTATTGGACGTCTGAGATGGCTAGGACATGTAGAGCGAATGGACACCAGCGCTCCAGCCCGCAGAGTCTTCGAATCTAACCCCGAGGGACGACGCAGTAGAGGGAATCATCGCCGTAGGTGGCGCGCACAAGTTCAAGGGGACCACGACCAACTTGGAGTGCGCAACTGGAGGCAATTAGCTAAAGACCGAGCTAAATGGAGAGGCTTGTTGGTTGAGGCCCAGGTTCACCCCGAACTGTAGCGCCACCTAAGTAAGTAAGATATTCGGTCCCATCTGCGTTGACGGGTTTTGGAGGAGAAGATTCAATAACGAACTATACGAGCTGTACAGCGACTTTGACTTAGTCATAAGCTGATAAGCTGCGTATTGGACGTCTGAGATAGCTACGACATGTGGTGCGAATGGACACCAACATTCCGGCCCGCAGAGTCTTCGAATATAATCCGGAGGGACGACGCAGTAGAGGGAATCCTCGCCGTAGGTGGCGCGCACAAATTCAAAGGGACCTCGACCAAATTGGAGCCAATTAGCTAAAGACCGAGTTAAATAGAGAAGCTAGTTGGTTGAGGCCCAGGTTCACCCCGAACTATAGCGCCACCTAAGTAAGTAAGTACACACATAATTTCCCCATACAAAATGCTTTAACCAATTGAATGAACGCAATTTGATCACGTTCATGGCTGTATGAGGTTAGATCTTTTTCAATTCTATGCATGGGAGAATATTACAAAAAAAAAGTTAACAAATACATAGCGTTGCTTCTCTCGCTCTTTATTATAATATTTGGCGCAACAGCTCTTTAAAGTGCCAGGGACTAGCTTCTCGCAACCACTCATGTTGTGAGCGTTATATTTTTCACACGAATGGAAGGGACCTACAGTTTAATGTCGAATCCGAACGGCGATTTGAGAAGCTTTTTCGTGACAACAATACTCTCGGATGTTTGCCAGACGCTCGCGAGAGGTGGGACCGTGAAAAAACTTTTTGGTGTTTTCTGGGATTCAAACTTGGAACCTCATGCGTAGTGATCCGACACACTAACCACTTACGCCACGGCGCCCACCCTTTGTTTATTACCCCTCGGTCGAATTTCGTCCACACGCGATACTAGTTTGAATAAATAAATGTATAAAAGTTTTTTTAGGTTTTAATCCCCGTTGTGCCTTATGGCCCACCCTGTACTACATACATATATGCATATACATGTATATGTAGATATGGATTAGTACGGTAACCCTACCCCTACATATTGCTCTTCTTTGCGTCGGGTCGGGACTCACACGGAGATTTTTTTCCATGGAACTATCGGCAAATTTCTTTTCAACTACTCTTCTTATTCTCTTGCTTCGTCTTTTATCTACAAACTTGAATTGCATTGCACGTATAACAACTGATTTGTGCAAGTCCGGACCTAAATTTCAAATTAATTCCTGAGTCAAAGCCAACCAGAAAAGCGTAAAATCCCGGCAACTGGAAACTAGAATCCACGCTCAGGGGCTCTGTACAACCCTCGCAATGTCGTCCGTCTGTCTGTCACCACGTACATGTGTATATGAGTACATGCTTGATTTCTTCATAGAATATGGCCTCTAGACACAACCGGTGCCAAACCGTTATTTTGGAGGTGGGTAGGTGCAAGCATTTTTTTGGAGTAGAATAAAAATTTGTCAATTTGTGGTTTGAAATATGCGCTCATCATATGCATCTTTGGACCTATAACCCCAATTAAGTCTTATTTATCATATTTTCAACAATAGGTATGTGTTTTTCGATCGGGTTTTGTATTTTGGCAACCATCCTAAAGGAAAAAGCCAGAAAATTATACATCAGAATACCTACTCTTTAGGAATGTCTTCTAGTCAAAAATATCAAAATCATTCACACGAAGCAGAAGAGAAGTAATTGACCGGCAGATCGGTGTCTTCTTTTCTTAAGACTAATATTTTCTAATGGAATCTCTGTGAATAAACTCGTACTTGGCGTCTGTTTTCTGGTAAAACAAGCACCTGATGTGTATCTTTAAGATATCTGTGCTGCCAAGTTCTTTTTATCCACAGTATCCTTTAGCGGCGATGGGCGTTTTTTTGAAGGTTATATAGAATACCAAATAAACGCACCTATTGTAAATTTGAGCTGTAAGAGTACCCTTAGAGTATCAGCATTTTAAGGGAAACGTACTATTCGAATGTACTACAGAAGCAACGATGGCAATAGGGATATCATCACTGCCGTATACGTAAATTTCCAGTGATGCTACAGAGAGATAAATTAGACAATATTGGGCGTAGACTACATGGCATATCCAATTGTTATTACCCACCACCCCGTCGCACCTCTTCTCCCAGCATATCGCAGTCTCATTCAATCACAGATGGTGTCAAAAACTTAATCGGCTCGGCAATTACCCTCGCACTATACGCTTCTACCGTCATCTGCCGTGATGATGGCTGGGCTGATAGTGGTGTTCGTCTCACTTCCGCTGTAGAGCACCACTCAACGAACAATACAGCTGATTTGCACTTTAAGCGGGCTTTCTTCCCGATGCCAAATGTTAAATATACATGACGCGGAAATTTTTTAAAGAATTTTTCTTCCTCCGTACTCTTACCTTCACTCGAGTCATGAGCCTAACGAAATGGACGCTAAATTTAGAAGAGTGCGCTCGCCAAAGGTAATGTCCAACGTTTTATGTCGGCCGATGTCGATTTCAAAAATTTTATTCATTCTTCTTTGTGCGATTATGCAATGGAGAGCAGAAGAAAACCTAGGGACGGGCCAACACGAGACGGGTTACCCGATGCCCCAATGTCTGGCCTAGTCTGGAAGTTCTTGCATTTGCGCCCCAAACGGCAGACACAACCTACACAACTTACGACACCCTACCCACCCAACCACCCCCTCGCGCAAGGGTGGATATCTAAAATCGACTCAAATTCTGTGTATCTATTCGAAACTTAATGAACAACTACCACCTCCCAGGGGGAAGTTACATAAAATTTTTCACATAATTTATCGATAAAATGTGAAAAGCCACCGATGGACGAACAAAAAGACCGTTAAATATGAGAGAAACAAATCAAAACACAGTGGCAAGTGCAATCAATCAATAAATCCGTCGACCAGAATTCACCTGAAATCGGATACAAGAGAATTTCAACACACACAAACACACTTACATTGGACGATTGAACATGATTTTTATTTAGTTTCACGGTTTTGAGATCGTTTCATTCAATTTTTAATTGATTACTTTTGCGTGGTTCGGTTCTATTAGTTGATACTATTATTTTTTTTTTTTTAGTAAATCCAGGCTGACGGCGGAAAAAGAGAACAATTAACGGAGAAGAAATAAACACGATGACTGCAAATTTCCAACTGAAGAAATTCTCTATGCTAACAAAGAGAGCAAGCAAAAAAGTCATCTGCGCGAAATGACAGTGCGAAAGGGAGAAACAATGACGTTTCACCGATTGTTTGATTCCATACAGTGCTGGCTAGAGTAATAGAACAGACGTGGAAATTGCCGAGGTTTGCTTTAAGAGGTTTTACAGTGTAACCAGCGTTAGTTTTCATACAAGAATGACATAAACGCCTGACATTACCTTCAAATTTACTGTTAAATATTAAGAAAAATGGAATTGTGATATTTGTAAGCGTAAAATATAAATTTCTATAATGATATACAGCGATATGATCGGGCCATATATCGGCAATTTCGCGTAAGATGTTGGCCTTGACATAGCCCAAAGAAAAAGGTCAGTTGACTGGTCCATTTCTGAACATAACACGGACACCGAAAATTGGAGTAAGCGCACGTAAAGTTGTCGCAATATAACCCGAACTTTGATATAAAAAAATTGGTAATTTTCTAATATAGCTGATACGTGTACTTCTCCATGATTAAAAGGCAATTATAGACGAGTTGAAATGTCGAACGAACCGGCAGCTAACTTCCCACATAGTCGAGAAACCCTATTAGAAAATTGGGCGTTTCAATTGAAATATATGCAAATATAAGAAAATATCGAAATTTCGCTATGAAATAATTTAAAAAGCTTTTTTTTTATTGTTTAGAAATCATTCAAATGCGTAATGGCAGTTCGAAATGAAAGCAACATTTTTCGTTTCAAATTCGGTAGTGGTGAATTTGTATGGGAATTATCATTTCACTCTATTAGTGTACTAGGCTTATAGAGAACTCGCATTTCCACAATTTTATTTATTTGGGCTAAATAGATCCTTAAGACGAATAAAAAACTTATTTTCAAAATATTATACGACTTACGGTATTTCTGCCACTTCTCAGTTGTTCGTAGCTTTGCAGCTTACTTGATTGTTGACTTATAATTTATCGTACTGATTGATGATAATATGAAAAATATGGGTGAAAAAAAACAGTGTATCATAAAGCGCGGAAAAAAGAACGAAAGAATTTTCTCCAGTTATCTAGGCGCCACTCCCGGAGTTTCGTTTAGACTTAATATCACATCAGTTTTAAAACTGTCTGCAGCAGGAGAGAATCAGCCTCCATTTGGATATTTTTGAAAGATATTCTTCTGCAATTTCTTTTACTTTGTCTTTCAATTTCCAAATTGAAAACTTTCATTCTATGCGCCCATAGCGCGCTCTAAATAGTCAGTGATTTAGTAAAGAAACACCAGTGTCAAGTTCTGAAGTCTTTGCTCAGAAAAGAAAGAAAAACTATTTTTGACAGTGCAGGCGCTGTCCTGAGCTAGAAAATAGGAAAGCATTTTGTGAAGCAGGGACAGCAGCTATTTTTATGAGGTATATACATATTTAAAAAGTGGAATGATAAGGAAACTACAATTGAATGAGAGGCAAATCCAGAAAATTTGTTAATTTGTGGGGGTGATAATTCAGTTTCATATTTTTCCAATGAACTTGTAGGTGTATTTCAATTTCGGTTAACGTCTATTGTGAACGCAATGTTAACTATTTGAATTACAACATATTTTTTCAACAACTTACTCTCATTTCAATAGATGTCAACTCGGTCCATGTGACTTTTAAGAATGTTGAAATATTTTTTTGTAAGGCAAAATGGCTAGCGGTGGATATCTCTGCTCTGCAACCGATAAAAATTCTATTTGCTCACTATTTTTGGTTTCACTTTAATTGAGCTAAATTCATATGGGCCTGCTTCTTCATTCCGGGTGGATGCGCCAATGAGAAAGGGTTTTCATTGGCGCGTTTATTTTTCCTTATCATTCCGGCGTCAGAGATTTGGCAACCCAGTTATATTTCAGTCTATATACTCTCAAGCCGGAACGGATAGGTTCAGAAGCATTCTGCTGGATGTCTTAATATTAATGCTTTCCAGTGCACGAGTAACAAATATTCTCAAAGAATGCTTTGCAAGTTGTCTTCAGAGAAAAAATTGTCCTTAATGTCATTCATCCGTTATGTTTGGGACAAAAAATTTGGACAAGTGAGATGCAGAGTAGCTTCCTTGAATATACTGAAAGCAACTAAAGCAAATACTGCTAAAGAGTTGGGCGAAAATTGTATGCCGTACAACCATGCTTACCTGTTTGGGTTGTGAGTTATTATAGGTAAAAGGGTTAATGTATTTATATTTATCCTGCATTATATCAGGTTTAAGTTTTTACTAGAGCACTAAGCTGGAATTGTATACTTTAATCTGTTTTGATTTATTTTTGTAAAAAGTAAAAGACGAGTCTGCTATTCCAATATTATGGATTCTTTAAAGCTTTGGAAGCCTGACAATGAGTTATCCCAAATTATGAAGAAAAAAATATATATATTTTCGATTCTCAATGACTATGCCTGGAAAACGTTTGCTTCATTTGTACCACTGTTAAGTTAAGTGAAAATGACGTGACGATATGCACGGATGGGGCTTACAATGAATGCATGGAGAAACGTCTATGTAATTAATTTTAATATGAAATTCATAAACGCTAATAAGATTGTATGAAAATATTAAAAACTCTGTTTGAAAAGAGTTGAAAGACCAATAAAGAACACCACATTTTATAAACATAAACATTTTATTGCCACATTTGTATTTACATAATTCTAAAAGTGATTAACTACATATTATCAGTAGCGGGATTTCACAACACTGATGATGTCTAAAAGATTGAAACCGTCTTTACTCTGCCAATGCGTGTCAAAGATATCTTGAAACTTTATTGCACTGTGATAGCACCAGAGTAACGATAAGATGAATGGTACCTGTAAAAAACACATAAAGCGATAAGTACTTTATTTTTATTATAATCGGAATTTTCTCCGTACTCGTCAAGGTCAGTAAAGACCCTCTAGACATTGCGCTTTTGAGTGAAGTATTCTCCGTGGTGACCATTTTCGTCTCAAATTCATAGGAAGCTCGAAATCCTGTCTTATCAAATCT
This sequence comes from Brachypalpus laphriformis, assembly GCA_945910035.1. Taxonomy (NCBI): domain Eukaryota; kingdom Metazoa; phylum Arthropoda; class Insecta; order Diptera; family Syrphidae; genus Brachypalpus; species Brachypalpus laphriformis. The sequence goes on from OX246754.1 coordinate 291,311,578, forward strand.
ATCATTGGCATAGAAAGATATTCTAAAGAAACGTCCATCAGATCGCACCTGAATATCGTTCTTTTTTCCACACATTTTAGTAAACTTCCTGTCTGTACTCGGAAAATTCGAAAATTCTACAAAATCACTTGCAGTGGAGTCTTCGCATCTAATAAATTTTAGTTGTGAATTTAAAGTCAAATGAAAAGCTTCAGTCTTACGGATAGACGCCTTCTACATCAAAAAAGGTAAATTTAATGTTAACTCTCTCGCCGTCTTGGCCAAAAAAGTAATAATTGCATTTCACGTTCTTTGGATATTCCCCTGGAAAGTTTGGTGAGGTGAACCAGCCTGCCCTGTCCACTGAACTGTTATAGGCGAAGACGCAATGATTTGACATTTGCTCTCCTGTTGTAATACCGAAATCTAAAGACGGTTGAAAATTATTAGAATCAGAACGCACGGAATATAATTTTGAATTACTTTTAACAAATCTGTATTCTGCCTTGAAACCACGAGTACCTTTTCCGATTCTTCTACTCATGTACTTCAGGAGCATCATAGATCCATCTGACATTATTGGCTTGGGAATAACTGATCCACAAAACACATCCTCCAGCTCATATCTGCCGCGTTGAGGAAGGAACAACTGCAATACATCCGCGTTCTCACAATCACTTCGGTTGGTGTGTTTGGGTAAACTGAACTCATAGAATTTAATCTAGGAACAAAAGTAATTAATTAGTGAGAAATGCAATACTCTAAGGATGTTTCATAGGTAGTATACCTGAACTCTCTCAAGTCCTTCGCCTTTAAATTCGTAACGACATGTTAGAAATCCAGATTCCGAGTACAGCGGAGAGTTTATTGTACCATTCTTTCCGTTCTTTGAGTCGAAAATTTTGTCACATTCGAATTCTGAAAATAAGTAAAAAGATACATTAGAATCATCCGTATTAACTAGATTAAGGCCGGTAATTACCAAGCGCTCTTAAATCGATTTTAATTTTATGAAGCTCTTAGTTTTAAATTTTTGCTGCACTATTATTGGTAGGTGAATAGGTTTATGAAGCTCTTAGTTTAAGATTGGTCGGTGAATACCGGCCTAATTGTCAATAATTTAAGCACCGAGCACAGTTGCATTTAAAGTGAAAAATTGTGGCCAAAACGTTGAAGGAAGCTAAATATTGGACCAATCAGGATTAGACCATTGGATCGAAAGAAGAATATCATCGAAATACCTATGGCTCAGCAAATTTGTTTCAGTATTCCCACTCCATACAAGGCCAGAAGCACTCACACACACGGTCCATTGTACATTCGATAATATTTTCTTATAAGACTTGTAAGACGTAAAATTTTGACTAGGGGTGGAGATTGAATCAACTCCTCACATCCGCTTTTAGCAGAAAAAAAAACTATAGATTCCGTAAACATCGAGCAAACACTGTGTCTAGACAAAATGCTGTGTCCGTTTTCTGATGAGCCGGGCGAAACGTATTTTGGAGTATAGGCCACAAATTTCTAGATTAATCAAGTACAGGATTGAGTTATATTAATTGGTATTAGCGTGAGGAAAATTACCATACCGCAGCAAAATAAAAGTGCATTTTTACTTGCACGTATTTGAAATTTAATCAATATACTAAATAAAGATATCTAAAATCGTAATTATCCAATATTTCTTTTAAGTTTACGAAAATGGAACACGGATTTTTAAAGCAAGAGCAACAGAATATGAAAATGAAGTGTTTCGCTTGCGTTTTGAATAGAAATATAAGAACATCCACATCTAGAAATATTTATATAGATATGTATCTAGATATCTATCTAACGTTCAAAAATATGTATATACGAGTGTAACTGTACGAAACGAACGTCAGGGCGCTTGGTGTGAATCTATCCCCCAACGACTTCAGTGAATTAAATCCTACTTATGTTTTATGCACTCACTTATATACATAAGTATACACTATCACCTGTCGAGAGACGCCGATGGGCGAAACTCTGGAAGCGGAAATAACAAAGATCAGAGAAAATTTGGTTATTGGTCTAATAGCATCGAAGAGCACATAACGTGGACTGGGCTCTATCCGAGTCAAACCAACGATCTTCGTAACCGGGGTAAGTAAACACCGAACATAAAAAAAAAAACTTTTGTACCAGGATGATATACTTATCAGTTAGCACCAACGAATCTAGCCCGCTGAATTGTTGCATCTTTCAACCTTATTCTGAGGATAGCTACGTAATAAAATATTAGGTATATTTATGAGCTCTGTCCCATTTATGTTGGCTAAGTAGAATACATGGTAAGAGCAGCAACGCCGTTGGCCAACTAGAGTTGGCAATGATGCTAACGTTACGTCAAACGGAATAACCCGTCACTCCGTTACAACTGTTAACCATACAGCAGACGTGCTCAATTGGAGAAATTGAGAGTTCCCAGCCCAAATATATTGTGTTTTCGGTGCTCATTTTCTCTTTCAGATACGGAGAGCATATGGACGCTTTAAAACAAAAAACAAACATACAATTTCAACTAGGTCTTGCGATTTTCTAGTAAGTTAAGCACGCCTAGTACCGGCTAGCACCAGCATGCGACTGTAGATCCCTTCCATTTGTGCGAAAAATATAGCGCACGCAAGATGAGTGGTTGTGAGAAGCTAGGCATAGGACTTTCATGGGCTGTTGCACCAAATAGGTATGTCTGTGTAAGCTTTCTATTTTAAAAGACCGCATTAAAGACAGTGCTGCTGTGAAGACATACTCTATTTACAGCTTAACTTCGGCTAATCTAAGCCTTTTTTCCGAATTCTGTAAAACCCAATTGAGGAAGCCACTGTTATGTAAGACGAAAAATGGGTTTGCTCTTGTCCCGTTATTATAAGCATAGGTATTGATTTTTATCGTACCTTGTATTTAGATGTTAGGAGCCACTTGCCAGCGCTAAAGCTGGAAGAATAGGAGAAAGATGGACGGACGTAAATCATGGATTTCAACCTACACATGCTTGCTTCCTATAGGTCTTGAGGTAAGTTGCCATTGAAACAAATTTATATAAATATTAAGGCCGGTAATTATCAAGCGTTCTTAAATCGATTTTAATTTTATGAAGCTCTTAGTTTTAAATTTTTGCTGCGTATTCACCAAGCACTAATAGGTTTGTGTCCGTGCTAATTCGAATATGCGAAAAATTAATTTTCGGATTTCCAAACGCGTTCTGAAATGAGTTTCCAAACTCTCTTTCGAACTGGGAGAAGTGGCAATGAAAAAGAAAACGTTGTATTTTCCTGATTTTAGTCAGAATTAATCACGGCACGTTTTATTTTTTATTTGGTTGGCAGTTCTTTTAACAAAAATGCTGGAGGCACTAAATTCGTCGGCATTTCTTCTTTTGCATTTCGCCAATGCAGCGTATCCTTTGCTTGGTCCGAGTGACATTTCACAGCTGATTTCGAAAATTTTCGAAATTCCTGAGTTATGAACCCTCTTAACTTAAGAGTGGGTGTGACCACTCATAAGTCTTATGAGCGCTAATAAATCTGCACTATTATTGGTTGGTGAATAGGTTTATGAAGCTCTTAGTTTAAGATTGGTCGGTGAATACCGGCCTAAGTTCTTTTTATTTCCCCACAGGGTAGCTGCAACAACTTATACTAAATCTTCTACTTCCTATTTTGGTGAGGTTATGATCTGAACTCAAGGGATCATAAGCCGCCCCTTTCATTGCATTTCTATTGATCCGTCTTTGAGGTTCACATATTAGACCTCAGAAAATATCGACAACCCTCTCGATTTTGGATCACTTCGTTACTAAGACAAGCCAAATATTAGTATTGTCGCATTTGTGTGATCCAGGAGTTTTTATGCCAGCCTTTCTTTTGTCATATCTTTGGTACGTTCATTGATATTGCCTTCTGAATATGGAAATACCAGCAGTCGCACTCTATTTTCGGTGATATGGTTTATTTGACGTGAAGGCTTCCACGGATTTTCGAACTTCTTATTCGATCAAGCTCTGCCACTCCTGCTATCATTTATCTATAGTAAGTTTTATTATTATTAAACTTTATTAACAGATAATAAATTATATGCTAATAGTACACAATTTACAACGCTGGCTACCAGGGCCTTCGGCTATACAAGGCCGATAGTAAATAATACTTAGAATAATATACGAGTATGCACCATTGAAACCAGTAATGTTTTTTTTAGATTATGTTTTTGATAATGGATTTTTGTCGTTTTTGTTTTGGTTCGATTAGATTAATTTCGACATAATTTACGCTTTTTATTCCCTGGCAATACATATTCTCAAAAGTTTTGCAATGATTTTTCGTAGGTCGCTACTGTAAATGCTATTGACTTTTCAAATTCAAACCCAAACTGTTATACACACTTTGACAAGCATGTCAAATCGGACAGCCCCAAATATGAAATTCTGACATTCAAAGCAGTGACACAAGCAAACCAGTTGTGTAAACAAAACTCCAATCTGCAAAGTTGTGAAATTCGCAACTTTCTGTTAAAATTTGTTAATTGTTTATTTTCTGTTGAATTTGAAATTATTTATTGTTAATATGTCTGCAAATAAGGACAATCTATTAGAAACATTCATAACCATCTGTGATAGGGTAGCAAACGTCTCGAGTTACATTAGCAAGTCCAACATCCTGCAGAGTTTCTTCCAAAAGGTAAACGGCGTTGAGGAATTTTAAGTTTTTGTCAAGTAAATCTAGTTTTTTGCAGGGTATAACTGGGAAAGGCTTCAAAGGAGATATCCACTTGTGGATAAACATGCTCCTACCGTGGGCCAGTCATAGGGTATACAATCTGCAGAGCAAACAAATCGTGAAGCTGTTCTCGAGGATTTTCCGCGCGTCTGCAGAGGACATGTTGATCGATTTGGAGCAAGGTAAGGTGCTTAGAAAGCGCGTCGTTCACAGATAAATATGTGATTTCTCTCAGGGGATGTATCGGAAACGATTCGAAAGTATTTTGAGGAATCGGACGGCGTTACACCGAGCTCAAAGAGTACTTTGACTCTGCAAGACGTGGAGGAGTCGCTCATTAAACTTACAACCTCTGGCAAGGAAGATTTTCAGGCTGATATATTCAGTAAATTGTGTAAGAAGGCCACTGCTGAGGATCTAAAGATGGTAGGAATGGTAGTACTGTTGAGCTATTCAATATTAAGCATCTCTCTGTACCCCTAGGTGATCCGCCTGATCAAGCAAGATCTGAAGATAAATGCCAAGGAGCGGCATGTACTGGACGCTTTTGGACCAGAAGCATATCCAGCGTATCAGTCATCAAGAGATCTGGATGCTGTCGTTGATCAATTTGCCTCCAAAACGGCAGCTAAGAGCCCAGTCAAAGGTAAAAAGGTAAGGAAATCCTTTGATACATTGCAGTTCGTGTTGTATTTTGCCATATTCATGATGTTTGCACCACTTTCACGCCTACAGTCATCCCATTTTTAACCTGGACTACCATTATGTAAATTTGGTCGATACTTTATCGCTCCCTGGGGTTCCATAAAAATACTACGGAAACTATTGCTCCTGCCCACTTGTTCGTCCACCTGTCTGCCTATCACTACCTTCTAGCTTCTAATCTCTTCAATTGGTTTTGTTTGGAGCACTGATTGTCAGTGCTTCTTTGTGATACTGTCGCATCTTTGATGTATGGTGATGCGCGCGTGCTTGTCATGGCTCATACTACGCTGCACTTCCACGTTCTTCACGCGGTATTGGGCTTCAAGTTGCAATACGCTCATCGAACCATCTCCAGGAGTGCAAATAACCATGTGCGGTAACCTTTTTTGTTTTTTACCGACGCTCGTGCGTGCTCCATTTGCAAACACATTTTCTACAGCGTTCCAGTGATCATCCAAATTCTCTTGCACTGTGCTGCTGATTGCTTTTACTTCTAAGGCAAGGTAGTCCTCATATTGTTGACGCACTTGGGTTATTCTCAGGAGGTTGGAGCGATGGCGATCGCGTTTTGATCCGATATCAGCTCTTTGCTTATTTCGAACGTCTATGGTAGAATTTCTGTAGCGTCGGCTAATCGTCTGGACGGGTGTTTGCTGCCTGTCATTTGCGAATCAACTGGCAGGCGTTGTGCTTAAGCAACGTACCTTCAATGACTAGGCGGATGGCATTGCAGACAGTTCGCCATTGTCATTCCAGTCTCCGAGGTTGTTAACTCCCATCACATGTTTAAGCGCAATGTTTTCGCTTTCTACCTTGTTGAACCCTATCACTATTACGATTAAGTGTTCAAATTTTCCTTTCCGTTTTGTGGGGCTTTTTCCATCAGAGTATAAAACTGATTGATGGTCTTTACCCCTTACTCTTCCCGCACAAAAACTATCGACATAGCGCACTCATCACTTAACGTCTAAACAGGGTCTAAAGCAGAGGCAGAAAAAAATAAATAAATAAAAATAACTGGATCATTCAAAACCAAAAATAACAGAAAATTCTCGGCCTCAGTAATGATGTGATCAAAAAAAGTGCGGCCTGTAGAATGACATTGAGGTGTGCAAACTTAGCCAACCTTACAAGCGGTGCAGCAAGTGCGAGAGATACAAAATGATGTTCCAACTGTAGGTCTATCAAATCTGCTGATTCTGCAGACTTCAAGACTTGGCGTGTCGTTAAGTCAATTAAAGACGTACTCAACCAAGGTTTTCCTTCTTTCTCGTCTCCTCCATGTCTCTGCAGAAAGACTATTGTCGACATGACTTCACTCATCATTGGTAATTTTTATAGCTCAATAGCACCAATTAGAGCTCGACTTCAATCGGTCACATCTGTCTTCGCGGTATAGAATGACCAACTTGGATCTTATAGTCGGCGATTCTAAAGACTTTATTGCTGTATGACTGCAAACGTATAACAAGATAGCCCGACTCTCTACGAATATTGTGTAGCTTAAAAGCGAGGGTTTTGCTTCTCAGATTGCGATGCTCCCATACCATACGCCTTTATTGACTCAACTGTAAATATTCTACCATACCGTTAGAATGGTAAATACTTAGAGCTTTTGTACCTCTTTCATTGCATTCCGCCTGTGCTTTGGTACAATTTTAAAGCATATTACTTTAACGGTGAAATTCAGAAGATCCATCTTAACCACTCTGCATCAATGTAGAATAATTTGATTTCCCCTGTATTTCCAGAAACCTATAAATTACGAAGGTTGAAAATGAAGATATATTTCCTTTCTTCCCTATCCAAACTTAAATTCGTCCTTATGCCCATTCCCACAATCCATCATTGGCTTTTGTAGCGTTAAAGTGCGCTATCCTAATTGGTCCAATCCACTCTCTAGGCTTCTGCTCCTTCTGTGGCTGTTCAACTGATGACTCCAATCAGTCCAATGCTTGCGAGTGCCTGTCATTCCGTTGATGCAGCATTTAAAAAGAGTCCCGAGGGTCTATTCAGTGAAATCAAATACGACGGCGAACGTGTTCAAATCCACAAGCAGGGCAATGACTTTAGATTTTTCTCACGAAGTTTGAAACCTGTAATGGATCACAAAATTCGACGATTCAAGGAAATTATTCCAAAGGTGAGTCATAACCTTCTATCTTCTGTTAGAGACCTTGTTTCATTTGTCGTGTTTCAAGGCATTCCCCACTGCTTCGGATATGATAATAGATTCAGAGATAATTATGGTGGACACTGACACTGGGGAAATGCTGCCGTTTGGAACGTTAGGATCTCATAAAAAGCAGGAATTTAAGAACTCGGAAGTGTGCCTTTTTATCTTTGACTGCATCCACTTTAATGGGGAGGATTTGCGAAATGTGTAAGTAAAATGGATCTAGTATGTGCAGGGTAATTATAAAAATGTTTCATTTCAGAGCTTTTCGTGAGAGACGAAAAATTTTGGAGGCTAATATCCAGCCCATAAAGTCGTATGTTCAATTGTCGGAGAGTCACTTTCTAAAGACGAAGAGTGAATTGGCTTTGATGACGGCAAAGGTGAGCGAAACTATGGCATCTTTGGCTTTTATTTTTCATATTTTGAGAACTTTTAGGTACTTAAAGCTGGCATGGAAGGAATAGTATTGAAAAGTGCCAACGGACTATATCAACCGGGTAAACGAGGCTGGTTGAAGGTGAAAAAGGATTATCTATTCGAAGGTAAGAAAGAACTCTTAGCAACGATACAATTTGTCATACATTTTGAATGAATTTATATGAAGACTGGGAATGTTGGAAAACCAGTCATAGGCAACAAACTGTCTTGTTCAAAGAACAGCAAGGCTACGAGCAAAATCTTTATAGGGAACCATTAGGTCAAGAAGATTCCGATCTCAACTGGACAATGTTCCCATCAAGAATGCTGAAGGTAATACTTTAAGTAGTACTGCATATCTGCTTAGAGGCAAGGGAACTAGCTGGGAAATAGATACTGTAGCAATAAAAAAAAGCTGTATATCAAGCGCAATAGTGAACGCTCAGATCTTACACCTGCAGTACACCTTTCCCGAGCTTCACAAGGTTAGGCCAGAAATCTGAGAACGCTTAACTAATACCGTGTAACCAATTACCGTATACTATAGTCTGCAGATCTACTATTCATTTGTAGGCTGGACAACGAAAACCGGATATCTAGGGAAGAGTTGCAATTAAATATGTACCCAAGGCAGCGAGGGATGTGGTTATTGATTATAAATCCTTTCCCATCATTCACGTGACTTTTCTTCTAGAGAGCATGGAGAGGATAAGATGCACTCCATTGTACTGTAGGCAGAAATCATTTGGCGTAGTGGTTCGAGAAACTGATGGAATTACATTTCCTTTAAGTCTGGGTGACTGTTGGTTACTGTTCCTAGCTAAGGCTCGACCCTGCACACATCTTATCACCGGCAAACACACTATCCACTACCCCATTGATAGACTTGTTGATATGCACACATACGGCAAAACGTTCAGAGGTCCATCCCATTCAGCGAATTTCAACAAACTTGAATAATTGAATTGGTTTGGAGGTGATAAATGTAAGTTTATCCCAAGCACTCAGACACAAGGTGGTACATTGTACTTAAACCCCAAGTCAGCAGCTAGTAAACTTTCGGTGTACTCTTCGTGAAATGCAGAATTCCAAATAGTGAAAGAGCTTCGATTGAAATCATTCCCATAATATCGAGGCCCGAGGTGCGTAGTATCGTTCTTGCAAAGACGCAACAAAGAAAATGCTCCGTTGTATCCTCGATTTCGAGGCAAGACTCGCACATAGGATCTGTAATAATTCCCATATTAGTCGTGTTATAACTACATGCATTGTGTTCACAACAGTTTTGCAGTCCTTCCTACGCAGTTTGAGAAGGAATTTTGCAGTGCTTCAATCAGGCTCTTTCACAAAATACTTGGTGGTTCTGCAAGAACCCAAGCTAGATCCAGTACAGTATTTTTGCCAAACCTACAATTCTGCTATTAACCGGTACCCGGATTTGTGCGAGTCTCAAGCATCTTAAGTCCAGCCTTGCTGTCACTAAATAAATGAAATGAAATGAAATTTACAGTTTAGCGCTTTAATTCTGCGAAAAATGTTCGTCTGAAAAACAGTCGCCATTTTGCCTTTGCGCAGGAATTTTTGTTTTACTGCCTAAAAACCAGCCAGCTCCAGTACCATTGGTAGTGCTAGAACCGTTGGTGTAGAATACATTTGTGAAATCCTGAAAGAGCTCATTTGGATTCTTGACTTTTTCGGGGACTTCTCTCTGCAGTCCGATAGGTATTAAACAGGCAGATTTACCCAAAGTCCAACGCGATCATACTGCAGACACATAGGTGAAATTTTGTCTGATAATAACTATTTACAACCAAAGTAACAAATCAGGCCTCATGTTAAATAACACCAGAACTCTACATTGTAGGGAGCCTCTCTCAACCTGAACCGATGCTTTAACTCTCAGCAGTAAGGAACCTACGGGACAGCATGAAATAGATCACGATAGTTTCATTTCTTGCAAAGTTACATATGGAATCAAAGGTAGCATTATCAAAAGCTATGTCGAAGTAAGCTGCTATTCATCGTGCATGAGCTATTACTGCTGCTTATGCTTCTGTTGCTTAGCAGCAGCTCAATTTGCACATTCCAATTTCTGTCCAATTTCTGTTACTGCGTGTGTTCATATGTCATTGTGTGTCTGAGTACGTCACTTGTGTTACGTTGCATAAGTGGACGTTTTTGTGCAACTTAGTCTACCTTCCAGTGCTTGTAAGATCTTCATTTTTCGCTTCTGCTCGTTCCTCCGGATGTAGTTGTTGCATCATACTGGTGATGATTTCGTTCGCTGTGTTCCAGGCTTCATTCGTCGTCAGCATGCATGTTATTAGTCCTCTCGGAGTCACTTATCCGCCAGCTTCTCTCTCTAGTATGTTTTTGACTGTCGTATACATCCGGCATTCTATCAAAACTTGTACCGGGTTCTGGATTTTGCCTTCACAGTGTGGGCAGTATGGGTCACTCACGTGTTTGTTTTTGTAGAGGTATTCCCGAAAACATCCGTGCCCTAATAGGAACTGCCATATAGAAGTTTACTTCTCCGTGTTTTCTGCTGCTCCATTCTTCTACATTGCGGATCAGCATATGGGACCATATTCCTTTGGGTGTGGTGCTCCACCTGTATTGGCATTCTGCTTGTATAACCTCGCTGGTTGCTGCGGACTTTTTTGTTTCCAAATCGAATGCCATTCGACCGGATATTACGCTAATTGCCTCCGCGGATACCGTCCGAAAGGCATAGCACACTCTTAACACGCCTCATGTACGTTATCCATCGCTTGTGCTCATTATGGGGGACGCGTATATAAGGATCGACTTGTTTACCGTTGCAAGCAGGTTTCTAATTGGCTGCCTGGGTCCTTCAACGTTTGGCATTCATCTTGACAGTGCCGCTACTGCCCTGTAGGCTCTCTCGCCTGCGTACATCAGTCGCTCTTTGTAGTTTAGCCTGTGGTCCAGTAGCACTCCCAGGTACTCAATGTGTGGATGCGACTCAACTCGGTTTGCTCACCGATCTGTATAGTGAGGTGTTTTACGTTTGTTCTGCTACTTGTTAGCACTGCTTCTGCCAGTTCCAGACTTGATGCCTGTAGCTATGCTCTCACGTTCCTTATTGTTTGGCTGCAATTTTCAGACATTTGTTCTAGCGTTTTTGCTACGATGATTACTGCAATGTCATCAGCGTACCCGATAATTTCAACTCCGCATACATTACATTCCACATGGCTGGGCCTAGTACTGACTCTTGGGGGATTCCTCCCGTAATTGTGTACGCCTTAGGCCCCTCTTCCGTGTCATAATGAAGGGTTGCCTCACTAAAGTAACTGCCTATTATTCTCAGCAGGTAGTTAGGTACATGTATGCAGGTTGCTTAGCGCTCTAACTTTGCAGCTCCAGCTGGCTGAGTTGAATGTGCTTTTGAAGTCGAGTGTTACGACGGCGCCATACTGCTTGCTCCCCCCTAGCCATCTCTGTCCCGCCATTGCTTTACGTTCAATGTCGCACACTGCCCTTATCGCCCCTATGGTGCTTCGTTTCTTTGCAAAGCCGTACTGCCGAGTAGAGAGCCTCGAGTCTCTTTCCGTGTTTGGCTCTAGCCTTGTACGTATTAGTTTTTCTAGCACTTTCCCCAGTGTGTCAAGCATGCAAAACGGCCTGTACGACGACGGTTGCTCAGATGGTTTATTTCCATTTGGGATGAGGACTAACCGTTGCCTTTTCCATTGTAGTGGGAAATTGCCTTCCATTAGCCATGTCGTATAAAGGCATGTGAAGATCTCTAGTCTTGCTTAAATGGCTCATTTTAGCACGAAGTTCGCGATCCCATCCCGGCGTATTGTTGCTCTTTATTATTGCCGTGGCTTCTTAAACTTCCTCAGTGGCGACTGCTGGTATTGCCTCTGTTTCTTCCACTGCTCCTTCTGGTAGGGTCAATCCATCTTTCCTCGGGAAAAGAGCGCAGACAATTGAGTGCATGATATTCAGGCAAGTCGGTGCAAGCTGCCGTGCCATTCTTTAATCTTTTTGACTATTTTATGAAAACGATATCTTTGTTATTTACTATGTATGTGGGAGCCAAAGAAATCATTGTCAGTGGTAGCTTCGAAAGCACCGGTTTAGAGATTCTACGCTTTGCGCTTCCGTAAGAAAGTGAAAACCTCTCTGTAACCCAATAAGATCAACTTTTGTCCCATTTACGTTTTGGAGCAAACTAAACCTCCTCGTCTGCTCTACTCTATACGGTGAAACTATAAAGTTGTCATAGGCAGCCAAATATTTGTGAGTTTTTCTGGACAGTAAGTTATTCTATTCACCCACAGCTAGACCGTATAGAGCTATCGAATTCTTTCGAACCTGCCAACATATATTCTGCGAAAAGAATTGCAGCGCCAGATGACTATAACCTTGCTAGACACATAATATTCAATCCCGCAAGGCCTGACGAAATCACAGTAGTTGAGAATTGAAAACAAGAGCAACGTTCAGCCGGGAATTGTATCGAAATGAAATGGAAGTCAGATTGAACGCCATCGTCTGTTCCATCCTGTTATCGCGGCTATCTATCCCTTCTTGGAACATTGAATCCTGAAAAGGAATGTGTTACGTTCTTATTAGGCAAACGGGAAAGGAAGTTAGGCATACAATGCGTTGTTTTGATGGTTAAGATTGTTGATAAGGTATTCATCTAGTGTAGTCTGTCTAATGTTGACAAGTGCAGGATACGTGAAGGTGTGTAAAACCTTATTTGATCTATTACTAGCCATAGAACCCCACTGGTATTCAATGATCTAGGTGCTTCTGTGGTTCACCTTGTCTAACGCGTCGGCAAGTATAAAGCGCTTAACTAACCACATTGGAGCCTCGATATTGGTTGCTTGATGCTTGTGGTTTATATCGCGAGTTTTGCTACATAAGTAGGAGATTCTCCTCTATCCAAACCATCGGATAAAAAGAATTATTACATGAATTTTCCAGGTAAAATGGCTGACACTGCTGATTTGGTTGTGCTCGGTGGTTGGTTTGGCTCTGGAAAGAAAGGCGGCATGCTGAGCATATTCCTAATGGGCTGTCTCGATACGAAAAGCGGTATGTGGAAAACAGTCACAAAAGTACATTCCGGTCTCGACGATGCCACCATGGAGGATATCCACGACAAACTCATGAACCTAATGGAACGTAGCAATGCCAAACAATTGCCCTCGTGGCTAATTTGCAATAAGCCTTTGTTGCCAGATTACATTGCAAAGTCACCGGAAAAAATGCCAGTATGGGAAATAACTGGAGCCGAATTCACCAATTCAAATGCACACACAGCGAATGGGATTTCAATTCGATTTCCCCGCATAACTAAGCTACGGGATGATAAATCACCCAAAGAAGCAACAAATATGCAACAACTGCAGAAGCTATTTACCGCCTCAAAGGACAATGTAAACGTTGACTTACTCTTAGGAAGCTGTGACGACAGCAAGGATGTGAAAATTGAAGCTAGTATCGCAGCGAGTCCGTCAAAGAAAATCAAAATTGAAAAAGTTGAAGAGGAGGAAAAACCCGGAACTTCTCCCAAATCACCGGCGGTACGAACTCCTATCAAAAGGGAGAAAAAAGTGGTGGTAAAAAGAGAAAAATCCGATGAACTCGAGGATGAAGAGGAGGAGTTGTGTTCGGTTCAACAGAAGAAGAAACGAAGGGGTGAGGTGTTTACTGGACTCATAGCATACTTTCGAGTTGAACAGGGCACAACGTTGCACGGGTATTTGAGGAAATTTGAAGACAACGGAGGAGATATAACGCTTAACAGGAAGAAAGCAAATGTTGTCCTTTACGAGAATGAAAATTTTGTGGAATCAATTACGCAAAGCAGGTAAGAATGAACATATTAGAACGTAACGCATTGGTTTCTAACTTTTTCTTATTCTTTCAGGCTGTATTATAATAGAGAGTGTAGACACTTAACTGTGAAGTGGACGTTGGACTCAATAATCGATGGTAAAGCGAAGCCGTTTCCTGAGTACGCGGTTCAGCTGAAAAATTAATCTACTAGGCGTTGCATTGTGAGTTAGACACTACTCAGGGATTTTAAGCCAAAGCATTGAAAGTTAAGAAAATAAAGTGTGTACCATAAAGCTTCTAACAACTTAACTAACATTTTTCAATTTCGAAAGAATACTGGCGCCCGGTGCCGTGGTCTTATGTACTCTGATCAATCGAGGTACATTCTCGTTCTCTTATAAGGTGAAGGATAAGATGTACAATCTAAGAACCAAATTGAGTTCTTATCAATTTTTATCGTCTAAATCTGTTCAGTCTTTCCAGTACTGACCTTTGAGTAGGACGTGAGCTGCTCGCGATTTCTACGTTGGGAGCCGATTTCTCAGAAACAAGTAAAACAAGGAGCATGAGAAACATTCAACCGAGGAAATGGAAAGACGATATTGTAGGAACCAACATTTTACCAAAACGCAGTTGGTGCTGAGGATATGTATGGAAACAATGCTCCTACAGAGTTTTAAGTGGTCTTACCGCTGTGAAGCATAGTGAACCAATGAACTTGGACTATATTCCCCCGACCATGACAATTTATCCCCTCCTGTTACAGCGCCTATAGGGTAGATCATGTAATTTTTTATTTTTTAATATTTTTCTTGAAAAACGAAACGTGCTGCCCCACGTAATAGGCGTAATTTTTCAAATGTATGTACACTACTCATCTACACCGACTATTGAGCTAAAAGCCGCAACAATGTGTCTAACAGTGAACGAAATCCAAAAGGAGTAGATGCAATCAATGAAAAAGTGCACGGTGTAGCGATCAGTCCAATGAATGAAAAAAATTGCCTCCCAGGCTGGTCGCTGTGCATATGCAGTTCGATGCAACCAACTACCACATTGAACTAAGTTACTTAGGTGGTGCTACAGTCTGAGCATCAACCAACATGCCTCCTCAGCCGGTTGCTTTCAGTTACGCATGTCCAGTTGTTTCAGGTCCTTCTCCACGTGTTTGCGCCATCTACCACGAGGCCGTCCTCTAGTCCATCCGAGGTGTGTTTGAAGATTTTCCGGGCTGGAATGTTAGGCTTCAGCCACTATACATATCCCGGTCATCTTAGTCGCTGTATGTGAATTGTTCTGATGGCAAAGTCGATGCCGTTGTATAGGCCGTGTCTTTCTGTATTAAACCTTCTCCCCCACTAGCCATCTATGCAGACGAGACCAAACATCACTTTAAGAACGTTTCTCCCAAAGTAATCAAGGGTATCTTCATCCAGTTTTGATCCAGTTCATGCGTCTACGTTTTGCTTTTATTCACCACTAAACCCATCTTAGCTGCCTCTGTCTCAATACTCGGAAACGCAGCTGAGATTTCAGTTATAGCCTACGTAAAATTTTGATTCGCGGCTCGAAGACTTGAAAAGGACTTTACTTGAGAAGTTCTTAAAAAGTACTTGAAAATGTACCGGCCAGTATTGTAGTAAATGTACTTGGAAGAGAGAACTTGAAAAAGTACTTGTACTTGGTGATTTTCAAGTACCAAGTACGTTTCACTCCTTTTTTCTTGATAAGGTACTGGGTACTTGACTGGTATTGGTACTTGAAAGTTTACAGATCTGTTCCTAGGTTTTCTCTAAAGTGGGAAATACACGATTTAACTGTTGTACCAACGGTTTGACAGCTTTGGTGTTTTATACGATAATTGTATCGTGTGTATCCATACAACCGCTGTCACAAGCACAGATTGCATGGAAATTGTATGATGTGTATGTGTAAAATGACTGAATAAAATGTCTGGTTGTACGTTAATCGTACGCAGATTGTATAATGTATGTGTTGCATACCGGGGCCGATGTCGGTACAACACAAGTCGGTACAAAAAATACAAATATTTGGCGCAACAGCTCTTTAAAGTGCCAGGGCCTAGCTTCTCGCAACCACTCATGTTGTGTGCGTTATATTTTTCACACGAATGGAAGGGACCTACAGTTTAATGCCGAATCCGAACGGCGATTTGAGAAGCTTTTTTCGTGACAACAATACTCTCTGATGTTTAGTCGGTACGACGGTTGTATCGTGTATTTCCCACTTAAGATCTGCCGTAGTGCGAATATTTTGCCAATGGTGGATTTTCTCGGCCTGAAGCCGCACTGATAAGGACCTATCAGATTTGTGACGAGCGGTTTTAAATATTTACATAATACGGCAGATAAGATGTTATATACGATGTTGGTTCAGAGGGTCTCCTTTTTTCAGGATCGGCCAAACGATCCTAAGGTTTTATTCATCGTGTATATTTTCGCACGATTAAACTGTACATGTGAGCTGGTGCATGCTCCTTACCAAGTCAGCTCTTTCTGCCTTGAAAAGTTCGGCGGCAAGTTCGTCGGCTTTAGCAGCTTTGTTGGATTTAAATGAGGAAAAGCAAACCATGTGGTGAAGTTCAACGCGAAGAAAACAAAATCCACCGCCTTATTCAGGAAGAATACATCTACTACTAACATGGCATGACCATGCATATATCCAATATCGCAAAATTGGCTTTTACGAAGTTAAGTTATCTTTTCAGAGTAAAGAAGTACTTTACACCTTACTTCTTCTATGCAAATCACAGATAATGCAGAGGCTTGAGTACTGCTCTCACGATGTGACACCTTGTGAGAGGTTCCCCACCAAACAATTAAGGAAGCAGGATAATGGCTACGTTGCACCCTTGGAACAACATTTTCGCTTCCTTTGATGACGTAGCATATGTACATTTTGTCACATTGTTTGTTAAAACCTTTTCCCTGGGTTAACATTTTCTCATCCGTAAACAGAATGTTTTCATGGCCATTTTCCCCGTGCCACTGCAAAAGCCGTTTGTATCTTTCGAGCCTAATTTTCTTCAGTTGAGCAGTTAAAAGATGTCCCGCCAACTGACGATAGGCTTTCATTTGCAGATCATCCCAAAGCAGCCTAGACATAGATCTGGCTGATATATCTACCTATAATTCCCTGGACATAATTTTCTGTTTCCAAATGGGTTTCTGCGAATTCGTTCGCGCATTCGTACCTGCGACGCGCAGACGACCACATTTTGGCCTGTCCTCTACTTCGGAGGATTCACCGAAGCGATCAATAAACGAACATTTTCGATATCCCGGGTGGTTTTAACAATTCAAAAATCTGGCCAGCACTCTTTCCGCACTTATGTAACGCCCCACTACATGCTAATAAATCGGAAGCTGAAACCGAACTGACGTCTATTGTTTACTAAACAATGCATGAGATCTAAAAAAAAACAAATTAACAGTTCTGTTCCTAGCGGAAGTCTTAAACAATGAGCACTGAAAATTGTGTAACAGAACTTATGGCAGGACTAGGTAATATCTATTTTTTTCAGTTGATAGTTGCTGTTCGCTGTCCGGGAAGCCTGTCGCCAGATCAAATTACACACAAAACATAATGCCAAGGCAAAAGATTGCAATCTTCATTGACATCCAAGCTGCTATCAAAGCATTGCATGGGTTACTATATCCTCCAAGCTGGTGACTGCCTAAATGAGTGAGCCTCGCTAGATGGCCAATTCAAGGTAACCCTGATTTGGGTTCCAAGGCACAGTAACGTTTATGGAAACGAACCTGCTGATGAACTGGCCAAGTAAGGCTCAGGCTTCCATCGCTCACTTGCGGAATCAGTTCAGATTCCACTTGGAGCAGTCAAAGTAGAAATTTTCTTAAAATTCCTTACAAAATTCAACCTCAAATAGACTTGGCTAATAGACTGTGTCCTATCTAGGAAGATGTGGCCAAAGCAGCAAAACAAAAACAACCGACTTTCTAAAAGAATGCGTAAAGACATCGCTAGAATAAAAGCGTTCACCACGGGTTACTGGCCTATAGGAGAGCATGTAGTCAAACTAGGCATCCCACACAACATACGAGTACACTGTCCGAATTCCAATTTAACAACTGAAAAAGAAACCCTTATCCACTTTTCATGCGCCTATCCGACACTAGCTAGGGCCAGACAACGAGCATTTGGAAAATCCTTTTCCCTTGAGGAAGTCTCAGAGAAAAACATTAAAGAATTAATAAAATTCTTAAACTCCACAGGTTGGATCTAGAGACTCCCCACCAATACGCCGTCACATCCAGGGTACATGAGTTTGTTGTATCAAAACGGCACCTAGTGCTAATTGTGTTCTTCTTTTTAAGTAGAACCGCCACACCTACCTACACCTACCTGCCTGATAGTTGTAGCTCAATTCTTTTGCAAAAACTTTAGAAAATAAAAAAAGTGTTTTTAAGCTTTAACTAATAAGGGCAAACCTAAACTCAGCTAATCTGTCTAACTTTCTAGTGAGACTGTTGCTACTTAATTTATCTTTGATAATAAAACTTACAAACGATCTTTTAGCTTGAGGTATAGGTAGACTTATTTCTCATGTTGATTTAATTGCTTCTGCGTATTTCACAAGTGGCAATCACCAATTGATTGGCGTTTTTCAGATTTGATTCCACCTGCTAAGTTAGATTGGATACTCCCATTTACGTGGACCTCTGTCCAATCAGACCCATAACATCTACTTAATTTGAGCCGAATATTTATACTTTACAGAGTGCTGATAAGATGTACATACTTAGAGGTTTTGGTATTAATTGATAATGGCTTTAGTTTTTATTTTTAACAGAAGAAGCATTTCACAATTCTAATCTCTGAACTTGGTTGAAAAATACGCCCATTGTCTTTATTTTTAGAAAAAGTAATGAACTCCTGACTGTGGGGAAATTTTAAGAAAACCGATAAAGACCAATTTCACCATATTGTGTGTTCGAACGTAAGTGGCAAAATAATTTTCGAAGAGCTCGCACCTGAACGCTCCATTAATGGTGCTAATTGATGTTAATGAAATTTTAATAATCCGTCAGGTAAATGAGGCTTTTTATCAATGCTTACGATTTTGCGGCTGATAGCATCGGTGTTAATTTATTTTCATTTTGACTTGAACTTGATGAAACAATGCAGTTCGGTAAGGGTTTTTTTTTAGACTGTGATTAATGTAAAAGGTCAGTATTGAAAAATGACTTGGTACCTGCCATTTTTTTTTTAATAATTTGCGCGCGTCGAAGGGATTATTAATACCTTTATATAGGTTCGCAGGGCACCGGCCGGCGCGGCGCACAGAGGAGTATCACAAGTGAAAAACATCACATTTGTTAAAATAAAAAATAATTAATACAGGTATACACTGTTTAACGTTGCCCCGCGCAACGTTGTTTCGCTATAATGTCGGCTACCAATTACTACCATACCTCGCTTATCGTTGCTTGCTTCACGGTAACGTCGTTCAAAAAATAAAATAATGCAAATAAAAATGAATAAATAAAATAAAAATGTCTTCAAGATGTCACCAATTTCTCTTAAGGTTTTCAAGATCTTCGACAAAATTGTGGCAAGATATCGCCGAAGGCCAGAGGCGTTGTTATGGCCTGAACGGAAAAACTGTTACTGATACAGATCGAGTATCAAACTCATCGAAATATTCCACTTAGTCAATGGCTAATATACAACAGAAGGCGCTTAGACTGTTCGACAAATTAAAGGAGACAATAGGTGAGCCCTCAACTGATGAAACTTTTGGGGCAAACCATGGTTGGTTTGATAGGTTTAAAAAAAAGATCGGGCATTCACGATGTGAAACTTTCGGGAGAAGTCGCTAGTGCTAACGTGAAATCTATACAAACATTTCAAGAAACCTTTATAGAAATTATAATAACTGGCGGCCACAGCCCTGCACAAATGTTTGACGTAGACGAAATGGCACTTTTTGAAAAAAAAAAAAAAAAAAATGCCAACCAGATCTTGCATTATACAGGATGAAAAGTCAATGCCTGGACATAAGGCTGCAAAAGACAGACTAATATTATAACTAGGTGGAAACGCAACAGGAACTTTTAAAATCAGACCCATGTCAGTTTACCAATCTCGTAATCCCCTAGCTTTAAAAGGTTGCGTAAAAGAGAAATAACCCATAATTTGGAGGGCAAGCAAAAAGGCTTGGGTCACAAACTCTATTTCCGAGGAATGGTTTGCAGACCATTCTTGTCCAGCTGTAGGAAAGTTCTATGGTGAGCAAAATCTAGCTAATAAAACATTGCTACTCTTAGAAATCTAACTGATTTAGAAAACTTGTCGGGAAGAAAACTGAAGGTTGTTTTTCTACCACCTACTAAGACTTCGCTTCTGCAACCAATGGACCAATATCCAATTGCTAGTTTTAAGCATAAATACACAAAACTTTCATTTTCGAAAGCATTAGATGAAATAAACGGCGGCTATAAGAGCTTAAAAGAATTTTGGAAACAATTCAACAATTTGCACGGCATTCAGTTAATAGAAAAAGCTTAGGAAAAAGTATTAACCAAATGTTTGCAGGCATCCTGGAAAAAACTGTGCCCAGAAGTTCGTCTCAACACCGGCGGGCTTGGAGAGCCTACACCTGAAGATGAAATTGCCAGCTTAGGCAGGCGTCTTGGCTTTGACAACTTAGAGGCTGCAGACATAGAGGAACATCAAGTCAAAACACTCCTCAACGATGTTAATGTTCCTAAGTTATTTCAATATTGCAAAATTGCACTACAATATCGCGAGAGAATATTGACTGGAAATTTTTAATCAATGTTAGTCCACTTTCTTTCGCTACTTCATATTAAATGAGATTTGGAAAGTTATGTACATACATAGGTATTTGATTATATTGTCAATCAGGCAGACGGCAATGCCATGCAAACTGATTTTTTGTTAACCTTTTTTTGTAATGAATTTTGAAATACACAAATAAAAATCGAATCTAATCTAATCTAAATCTAGAGGAACTAGTCACGTCACATGATAAAGAATTGTCGGTCGAAGACCTTATTGATTTGGAAACACCCAATTCTGATGATAAAGACGCTGAAAATGACAATGAAGTTGCAAAAGATACTCAACTAGACTTGAAATTAGGCGATTTAAGAAACACTCTGGATCATCTAAAAAATGCGCAGGAAATTTTCGAAAAATGTGATCCTGTTGCGGAAAGATCACCGAAAGTCCGGAAGCATATTGATAAAGCTACAATGTGCTACAGGGAATTGTATGCAAACGACTATACGAGTACATAAATATTATCGAAAGCAAGCATCCACAAGTGCGGCAGTACCATCATATTCGTCAGTAAGTAACGAAATTTAAATGTAACTTTTATTTACTTGTGTTTTTCTTCTTTTTTTAAATGCATTTAATCTATGTTCCTATTAGCGTATAAAATGAAATAAAATAAATAGTAAATCAGCCTTAAAACAATGTTTTTCTTTTCTTTGCCCCGCACAATGTTGTTTCGTTTAAAGTCGTGTTTTCTAGAAACGCATTAACGACGTTAACCAGGGTATGACTGTATACTACTCGTATTGTAGCTTAATACCCATTAGATATATTACGTTAGATAACGAATATTTAAATAATGATTCTATTTCTCCTCTGCTGCACAACCAATCGAAAGTCGGGAGTTGTGTTAATCACATGTTTTTGCTGAAAGCGATGAATTCTAAAGCGTAACATTGCACTCACGTTTTTTAGTTTTTATTGTGTGCAAATTTATTGTGATCAATATATATCTGTAAGTAGAAGATGTGTACTTTGCAAAGACATATAAATGACTGTATTTACTATTGATGCAACTCTATTTCTCCCCGCTTTTACTTAGCATTTTAAGAAATGCGTGTTTTGTTAAAAATGCGTTTATATTGTAGGTGTTATCTATATGTGTTAAAATGAGTTCAGCTAAAATTCTTCGAGTAATATTAAATTCTTCGAGTAATATTATTCCTTTAAAGAAAAAAAAACTGTTCCGCAACTTAAATTGACTATAATGGCAAAATTATCTTTAAAAAAATGTAAAATTACTTATGGCAATGGAGATAGAGCGGTTAAGAAAGTTATTATACGAGCTTACGAGTATAAGAGTAATTTAAACTTAAAATTCAACTAGAAAAACATTTCCATAAAAAAGAAAAAAATTAAATTTAAATATTATTAATATTACTATTAAATATTGTCAAATGAAGAATTTTCTTTATTTTATTGTATAGTTATCAATTTGAAATAAAAATAACGTCATAAGAAACGAAAAATCATTTTGGCCGGATTTTCGATGCACTCTACTGTGCGGCGGAGGGAAAACGGGGGAGATGAACAGAAATATGAAATTTGCTTAAATCAATAAATATATAAGATATCTGATGGTGTTCTGATCTGATGGTGCTCTGGTAATACGGCCAATTTTATATAATAGTCATAATTTTATGGCCATAAGTCACAATGGAGTTTGCAAATCTAATAACTTCTTCGTTTGTATATAGCGGATGGGCCATCTAGTGATTTCTTTTTAAATCATAGGTTATTTTGACACTGACAGCTGTTTCCCGCTCGAAATTTTGACAGAAAGTCAGTATCATACCTCCGCGGAACGAAATGAGTCGCTTTACGCTTGAACAACATTGGGAAATATTGAAAACTTGATTCCAAAGTGAGTGCTGTGTAGCCCAAACAGTGCGTTTTTTGAAAAAAATTTTTTGGCCGAAATAAAGCACCCACCGCGCCTGCTGTACGCAAGTTTGTGCAAAAGGTTCGTGAGACTGGTATGCTAGTGGACAACACTCATGGTCCCCGTCGTCGTACAGTGCACACAGACGAGAATGTGGCTGCTGTAGCCGAGGGTGTGAGACTTAATTCACGAACATCAACTCGTCATTGATTTCAACAGCTCAACATTTCACGCACTAGCCTGAGGAGAATTCCGCGCAAAGATCTGATTGCCGCATCTGGGGCTCGGAAAACCCGCACGTTATTGTCGAGAAGCCAATGCATCCACAGAGAGTGACAGTTTGGTGCGGATTGTGGAGTGGTGGCATCATTGGACCATTTTTCTTCGAAAATGAGGCTGGGAACAACGTTTCGGTCAACGGTGGGCGTTACAGGGCCATGTTAACGACTTTTTTTTTTACTGAAATTGAAGACATGGATTTGGACGACCTCTGGTTCATGCAGGATGGCACGCCATGCCACACAGCCCATGCCACAATCGGTCTTTTGCACACCGAATTCCCAAATCGTGTTATTAGCCGTCTTGGCGATGTCAATTGGCCGCCTCGGAGCAGCGATTTGACCCCTTTGGCCTTTTTTTTTGTGGATAACCGTGAAGGACCGATGTTATGCCAACAATCCGGAAACGATTCAAGCACTTAAGACCAATATCATCCAAGCAATCCATGAGCTACAGCCCGAAACCATCAACAAGGTCTTGGAAAATTCGAGTGATAGAATGCGCTACTGCGAGGCCAGCCGAGGCAGCCAGTTGAACGACGTTGTGTTCCATAATTAATGGGAATATTTGCTCTTACTAATAAAGCCATAATACATGGAAAAACTTTCATTTTGTTCATTGCATTTTGTTTTATTGCATTTTTAAAAAGAAACTTGTAGTTGGCCGCCCCTGTACATATTTTGAAATCCTTTTATTTAACGTACTTACTTTTATTTGAAATTTCGACTACCTACTTATAATTACGCTAGTGCTTTGACATTTTGACATGTGTATATTTATATCCGGTGACAATATAGTATGCCTTATATCGCTCTAAATCCACTATGGAAGATGCCCCAAGATAGCGGAATACCTTTTTCTGCACAACCCCTTTGATATTAGTATTAAATGTCAGTCCATTGCGGATACTAGTGAAGCTTCCAGACTTCGCAAGATGCTAGCTAAAGACACTTCTGTCCCAAACTTCATCAACAAATCTGACGGGTTATATTCAAATCTGAAGTGCGGGTTATATTCATACCTAAGGCAGGTAAACCAAGCCACATTTCAGCGAAAGACTACAGACCCATAAGTCTCTCGTCATTCCTCCTCAAGACACTTAAAGACTTCTTGATATTCACATCAGAAGTAAGTGTTGCAACGGCATAGAACAAAGCTCAACATGCATATTTGAAGGGGAGATCGGTGGGAACAGCTTTACACGACGTAGTAGGGAAGATGAAGCTACCCTTCACTATAAGGAATTCACACTTGCAGCCTTTCTAGACATAGAAGGTGCTTTCAATAATGTAGAAGGAAGGGCCATCAAACAGGCCCTAGAATCTATGAATGTCGAGCATAGCATTACCAATTGGCTCTGCAATATGCTCGGCACTAGAAACATTAACTCCACTATCGGAAACAATTCAATAAGAAAATCCGTTACCAGGGAGACTTGCAGCCTTTCTAGACATAGAAGGTGCTTTCAATAATGTAGAAGGAAGGGCCATCAAACAGGCCCTAGAATCTATGAATGTCGAGCATAGCATTACCAATTGGCTCTGCAATATGCTCGGCACTAGAAACATTAACTCCACTATCGGAAACAATTCAATAAGAAAATCCGTTACCAGGGAGACTCCCCAGGGAGGCGTTATCTCACCCCTCCTCTGGGTTCTAGTCATCGATGAGATACTTAAAGAACTAAGCAATACAGGCATAAGCGTCACTGCTTACGCGGACGACGTGGTGATTTTAGTTCAGGGCAAGTTCCTTGATACATTAAGTGAAATGATGGAATCAGCTCTTAATAGTCTCGAAAAATGGGCTAGAGGGTGTGGGCTACACGTCAACCCGGATAAAACTGAATTGGTACTCTTCAGCAGAAAATACAAGATACCACCCTTCAAACTGCCTAATCTAGCAGGGGTGGAGCTTTCCCTTTCGGATCGCGCTAGATATCTTGGTATTATACCTGGATAGGAAATTAAATTGGAAACTTAACTTACAGGAACGAGTCCGCAAAGCATATAATGCTCTCTTCATCTGTAAGCGGACCGCGGGGGAAAAATGGGGCCTGAAGCCCGCAATGATGCACTGGCTACACATCATGATAGTCAGACCCATCCTTACGTATGGGGCTCTTGAGTGGTGGAAGGCAACGAATACGAAAAACACACGGGATATGTTGGCCATGGTACAAAGAACAGCCTGCATTGCCATCACAGGTGCTCTACGCACAACACCTACGGCTGCACTCGAGATCTTCCTGTATCTTTTACCATTAGACCTACAAATTAAATTTCAAGCGGGCAACAGTGCACTTCGGGTCACTAACGTTGGTCTCTTCAGGACTAATAACAGGACACAGATCAATTCTCAAGGAATCTTTTCCCGGAATCCCTGAAGAATCGGACAATATACTTGGCACCTTAGACTTCGACACACCATACGAAATACTGTATCCTATTAGAGAGGACTGGCAAAGGAAGACAGTCTGTCCATAACGTGATTGCAATATACACAGATGGTTCTAAGACCAATGAGGGCACGGGGTCAGGTATTTACTCGAGAGATACGAACCTACAGGTGGCCCTGAGACTTCCGGACACATGCAGTGTGTTCCAAGTAGAGGTTCTAGCTGTACTTAAAGCTGCGGAATTACTTGAGATGGGATCAATATCCGATAAGAATATCGCCATCTACATTGAGAGTCAGGCTGCGCTAAAGGCGCTAGAGTCTTACGTCACCAAATCTGAGATAATCAGGAATTGCTGCACAATGCTTAGGGCATTATGTACGCAGAACCGAGTCAGATTATGTTGGGTACCTGGACACTGCGATATCGAAGGCGACGCGCTGGCTAAAAGAGGAGCGGGGCTCCCACGTAGCGATATAATTGGTAGTATTAAACCACCAGGGTGCGTGGCTAAGGGAATTATCCGGGATAAAATCATTGACACGGCTAATCTAAGATGGTCAAACTTAGATGGTCACAGGGTGTCTAAAGCCTTGTGGCCTGTGTTAGATCGCAGAAAATCTGGGGAGATAATTAAATTAGATAGATCAAGGCTAGCGACAGCGATAGGAATACTCTCTGGCCACTGTCTCCTAAGGAGGCATGCCATGAGACTAGGGTTATCCGATACGGATGTTTGTAGGTACTGCGATGACCTACATGTCTCAGGGGATATAGCTCACATACCCTGTGAATGTCAAGGAATTGCCAGGATAAGGCTAAAGTACCTTGGTAGATACTTCTTCGATAACTTGGAGGAGGTGAGGTCCTTGAACCATAACAAGGATCTCTTCAAATTTTGTAGGGAGATTAATTGCTTGGGGGAATGGGTTTAGGTCTTCTGCCGTGAAGGTTTCCTAGGGATCGTGATGGGCCCACTTTAGTGCCTGGTGTTTTATGATAACCTCATAACCCTACCTAACCTAACCTTACCTAACCTAATATTAAATGGAAGGGTTTTGACGAGTAGAATATGATAAGCTATGTGACGTAGTTAGGGCTGGATGGATATTGAATAATTAAGGGTTTTTTTTTTGGTTTTTTTTTTTTTATTATTCTTTTTTTTTATAAAAGGTAATTTATTAATTCACAACTGAACAAAGAAGTGGGATAATAGAATTAAAAAATAATAATTAAAATGGCTTTATTCAAAATCTGATCATAAGCGATGATGCTCATTTTAATTGAATGGATTTGTAAACAAGCAGAACACGAGGTTTCGCGCTACTGAAATTCCACATTATCAGCGTCAATTGCACTTCGTTATATGTATGATATTACAATACATAACATCTTGGCCACCGCGTTCGCCAGATATGACGGCAGCCGACTTTTTTTTCGGGGGCTTATCTGAACGAGCGGGTGTACTTGATTAAACCCGAGACAA
This sequence comes from Brachypalpus laphriformis, assembly GCA_945910035.1. Taxonomy (NCBI): domain Eukaryota; kingdom Metazoa; phylum Arthropoda; class Insecta; order Diptera; family Syrphidae; genus Brachypalpus; species Brachypalpus laphriformis. The sequence continues at coordinate 291,338,314 of OX246754.1, forward strand.
TCCCCGAGGTCTAAACCAACATGAAAGCAGAAATTCCCAGCGGTTTAGCCAGAAATTTTTAAAAATGTTATCATTATTGCGAAGCCGTAAATGTAATGTAAAAAAAATGTCCATTTGAACAAATTTATTGTTCATCCTGTATTAACATTCCGAAATTTTTTCGTTAAATATTTGTACCGGTTTTTCAGTTTTTTGCTACTCTTTTCTTAAAATTGCTCTATTTTTACCAAATGCAAAACAATTTTAATTATGCTTTTGTTAATTGTACCAAATTGCTATTTGCAAATTCGATACGAGAACAAATTTCTAATTTATTTAGAGAAAAATGCATAATACACTCATCCCAATTTTTCAACTCGTACACGACAGTCGTATTCGACCATGGTCGCATTTAGGTAAACCAAAGTCGTATTTTTTGTTCGTAAAATACGACTTAAATAATAACTAAATGCGACCATGGTCGGATTCGACTGTCGTTTACGAGCTGAGGAATTGGGCCCACTGACTTTTTTTTTCCTGCATAGTATGAAAGCATTTACATATTTGAATCATTTAGTCAACAATTTTTTTATGTTCGAGTAAGTTACTTGAAGATAAAATGGCGGCCGTTTTTAAACTTTTTTTTTTTCTTAAAAAAAACTTCTAAATTGGTTATATTTATGATTTTGTCATCATGGTATAGAAAAAAGTGGTTACAGCTAGACAGAAAAGAAATATCATAAATGTTTGATTTCATTTTTAATCTTAGACAATTTCCTGTAACTTACAAACCATGAGCTTTACGTAAAAAATATAGTACACAAAATCTATAGGGTTTTCAACAGGCTTTCATATTAAGGAGTAAAAAGGTAAAATGTAAAAATTGTAACGACATAAGAACCAGAGGCCCTCCAGGTTGGGGGTTGTGACGTCGGGTTAACTTCCCTACCACGTAAAAAACCTTTGGTTACGAAGCAACCAACAGCCTCGGATACGGATGATCTTACTGTTGACGACCCATGCAAACGTAAAAAGGACAACGATCTTCGTGTCTGCACATGGAATGTTAGGTCCCTCTACAAACCACGTGCAGCCGAACAACTTGCGGAGGCCCTAGAGTGTCTCAAAGCAGACATTACCGCCATCCAAGAAGTGCGATGGGATGGGCCGGGCAAAAGGAGTATGAAAAACTGCGATATATACTACGGCGATTGCTACAGACAAAAAGGACAGCGTCTATTCGGGTGCGGATTTGTCATTGGAGACAGACTTAGGCAAGAAGTCTTGAGTTTCCGGCATGTGAACCAGCGCCTATCCGTATCAAAGCTAAATTTGCCAATATTAGCCTAATATGCGTTCACGCCCCTCACGAGGAGAAGGACGACGCGACAAAGGATGACTTCTACCAGCTCTTGGACAAGACGTATGAGCAATGCCCTAGCCACGACGTTAAAATTATCCTAGGCGGCTTTAACGCAAAGCTAGGAAGAGAGGAAGTCTTTAGCAGCGTGGTCGGAAAGCACAGCCTGCACGACATCACTTCCGGCAACGGACTCAGGCTAATCGAATTTGCGGCGGGGCGAAACTTTGTTGTAGCTAGTACGCGGTTCCCACGTCTCGATATTCACAAAGGAACATGGCTCTCCTTTGATCGAAAAATCGTCAACCAAATCGATCACATTGCGATCGACGCAAGGCACTCTTCCAGTATTCTGGGTGTCCGGACTTTCCGAGGAGCCAACGTGGACTCGGATCACTACCTAGTTGTAGCCAAGGTACGGATGCGGATATCCACAACGGAGCGAAATCAACGAAATGCTGTGAGGAAATTTGACGTCGAAAAGCTACAATCGCAAGAGACCGCCAGAACCTTTGCCGATCGTGTTTCTTCTAATCTCAATCTTAGTCCTATGCCGCCAGCAGCAAATGCGGAAGACCAGTGGCAGCGTTGCCAAAAAGCCATCAGAGATGCCGCCTCTGATGTACTGGGTTTCTCTCGCCCACCACAACGAAACCCCTAGTTTGATGAGGAATGCCGGCAAGCACATGCAGCAAAACAAGAGGCGTACAAAGCGGCGCTGCATAGAAGGACTAGAGCTGCTTACGAGCTCTACGTGCGCAGGAGAAAAGAGGAACATCGACTTCTCAGAAAGAAGAAAAAAGAGCATGAGAAGCGCTCGATCGAGGAGATTGAGAGACTTTATTGCAGGAATAATGTTCGAAAATTTTACCAAAGGGTAAAAAGAACATGCCAGGGTTTCAAAGCCAGAACAGAAGCCTGCAGGGCCGAAAATGGCAACATAGTAGTAGAATCGCAGTCGGTGCTGAGGATATGGAAGGAACACTTCTGCAGACTGTTAGGATATTACGGAAAGAGTTCCTTTGATTTAAAACAAAACGATTTATTAATGGAAAATAGTATAAAATGTATTTTCAACGGATATATGTATATGTAAGGACGGCGGATTTACGTTCCGGTCACGACGGCGTACTGTGGTCGAATGTCCTCTCGCCTATGAGTTTCACTCGTATGTGTGGATATGTGTGAGTGTGAGTTCGAATGTGGGTATGTGATCTATGGGTTATAGCTGTGTGTGTGTGTGTGTCTGTTCTAGATGTTGACAGTAGTAGGCTCACAGTCAAAGTATTCACTTAATCAGAGTATTCACAAATGTATAAGTGATTCACGAGCCTTCGAATGGTTTCAAGTACATAGCTTGTATTGAATGGGTGTAACATTTCAGCATACATATTATGGAGGATAGCTAATCATTTCTTGGAATGAATGTGAATGTGTGTGAAGGCGGTGAATGGTTCGAGTGGTTCATAAAACGAGCTGCTTGCTGCAGTTCTCTAGTTAAATGAATAAAAAATAAATATTTGGCGCAACAGCTCTTTAAGTGCCAGGGCCTTGCTTCTCGCAACCACCCATATTGTGTGCGTTATATTTTTCACACGAATGGAAGGGACCTACAGTTGAGTGCCGTATCCGAAGGGCAATTTGGTTTGAGAAGCTTTTTCGAGGCAACAGTACTCTCAGATGCTTGTCAGACGTTCGCGAGAGGTGGGACCGTGAAAAAACTTTTTGGTGTTTTCTGGGATCCGAACTTGGAACCTCACGCGTAGTGATCCGACGCACTAACCACTTACGCCACGGCGCCCACTCACTCTCTAGTTAGAACTCCATATTCATTGAAATGAATATTTTAGAAACTAAGGTAAAAGCTTGTATTTCAGAAAACAAAACAAAATATAAATTGATAATTCAACCAAAAAAAAAAGAACGCGTTAGATTATATAAAGAAAATAAATTAAATCAGTGCAATTTTATTGTCAACAGTTGCGATGATGATGAGCAAAACAATGGATTTTTCGTTGGAAAAATATTCTTTATACAAAAAAAGTCTGAAAAAGACTCAAAAAATAAAAGGGGTCATTTTTTTAAAGTCGGATCATATTCTCTTTGCGTCAAAAAGGGTCATATTGCGACTAAAGTCGCAACGCTGGCTATAAGTATGCTTTAATCATCAAAATTAAAGCATACTTATAGCAATATATCGACATTTTCAGAAAGTGATGGCAAAACGATTGTAAACCGGTATAAGTCCGGTAAAAAAAAAAACTGGAATGTTTTCAATTATATTTTGTACTTAAAATTACATTTTTTTTTAAATAAAAAGGAAACCGAAAACTCAGAGCACTCAGACTTCTCTAGTCCATTGTACTACCAAGGCAGGAACCTTTCTTTGGTGCAGTGGTTGGAAAAACTTCGATGTAATTCGTTTTTCCTTTATATTCGGGTGGCTGATGATTGCTGTTCCCCGCTGGGGCTTGAACCTGCACACATCGGTTAACGAGCAAACACACTACCCACTGCACACTGCCACCCCCAAAATGACATTTACTACACGTGGAATCAAGATTGACTCGTATTCCCAAAACAACCTGTATACATATCCAGTATGATTGAACCGTATCCTATTAACGTAGGCGTTGAGTTGTAATATGAAAACTTTCTACTGAAATGTAGCTACATACTTTCTTTCAGTTTCATTCATTGATATTTGTTTTTGTTTTTTAAGAAAATGCGCCCAAAAGTGAGCTGTGCAAATTAAAAAGTTAAAGTCGGTTTATGTTAATTATAAAAAAAAACTTTTTATAATCAACTGCTATCAGCGTAGCAACGAGTGTAGCGAAAGGAACGTAGGCATTCGTTTTCGATGCGCATTAATATCGTGTCATCGCAGCTGTGATAACGAGGTTGGTAGAAAAGGTCCTTCGTTTGTTATCAGAAGCACATTCCCTTGGATTTTGTATTGAAGTAACACAATGTTTCCTTGTTTGTCAGATAAGATGTGGTTCTTAAGTGGTCGTTACTGATACAGATTAATTGTTTGCCTGTTAGAGGAACCAGTGTGATAACTTGCATATTTAGATATGTGCGTATAATGTATGGATGGATTATAGAAGAGACCAATATCTACATTTTTTCTAATACAAGTTTTTATGATTTCTAATAAAAACATCAAAAAAAGAAAGAACATTTTTTTGAAAACTTGGCGTGTCAGTAAGCGGTTTTCAAAAATGTTTGCTCTGGTACTGAACCGAGCCCATGTGTGAATTTGTATCCTTCTAGTTCGAGGTGTGCCAAAATTGCAGTATTGCCTCCTCGTAATGGCCACTGGATAGGAAACTAACGACGACGACGATTGATGAGTCTGACGATACATCAGTAGCTGAACACTCAAACCTGCATAAGCACATCTGGGTAAAGTTCAGCGCACATGTGTTAAATTGTACGAGGCATCTCTTGTTGATTTTATTCACTAAAATAGCCATCTTCGAAGTCTACTAAAAGTCGTCAGAAGTAGAATGTGCGGATGATGAATTCTCTTGATGAAAGCAACGCTTGTCTAGAAATTTGTGTATTAAATTTTTTTTTATTCGACAAGCTTAGGAAACACGAAATGGTTTTGATATATTCCTTGAGCTTCTTAGCTTTACTTTCAGCACTGATAGCAAGTCACCAAAATGCCTACAAAACTAAAGCCTTGCATAATAACAGAAAATATCAGGGAGTAGAGTCTTTAGTCTGCATTTGTAAACGATCTTGTGCAGTTTCCTGCATCTTCTAAACGCCTCGCATAACCTAGGAAGACAAAACTTTGCATGCTTGTAAAAATAATTATGAAAAGGCTTTATAGAGGTAGTTTTGCAAAGAAAAAAGATGTGCCTCCTCTACATGCGAATTTTGATTGGACCCTCACTACATATAGGTCTGTGGCAAAAAGGAATAACAGCATAAGTGCCTTTACACATTCCAAAAAATGTATTTAAAGATGTCTTTATCGTCTCATTTCCCTGCCCCTAATTCAGTAACCGCTTCAGATAATGAATTCCAGACATGTCGAGGCAATGTTTCAGCGTTATAGGTTCGCCTGTCCTGAGAGAATATTATATAAAAAATGTTAAAAACAAAAAATATTTCAATAACGGCATAAGTATACTTATGCTGTTATGCCTTATTGCCACAGATGTATAATAACAAGAACAAATGAATAATGATCTCTAGCCATCATATATGTATTTCCTATCACAAAATGTCTGATAAGATAGAAATTTCAATCTAAGCCACAGAGACTAAGAATTATATTGTGCGATTTCTTATTAAAAACCAATTCTCATGAGCAAGATAACAATTCAAGTATTTTATCTCCCTGGCTGTAGTGAAGTATACAATGCAAATGTGACTCATCCTCCTATTTTGTGAATAAGAATTAACAATCTATAAAAATAACTTTAATTTTAAGACTACGTCGAGTAAAAGCTTCATCCCAACGAAAACAAATTTATTAAAGCGTTCATTAAATGCATATTATTTCGTAGGGTATGGTAGTTTTGACATACAGTTTGCAAAATAAAGAAAATGAGATGAGCTCACAAATTAGATGATATTCCCATAGTCGATGTGGGACTTCTTAAATTATTTAATTAGTTTACTGCAAGCATGTAACTTAAAGCAACGAGACAGATAAAAAGGGGTTATGGAAACGGAAAGGATTCCTGATTAACTTAGGTTCAATAGATGTGTTGAACTTCGATGGCGAGTATTGAAGAAGTTTTGGTGAAGCAGTGAAGGGCAACCAATATTGCAAGATAACAACTGATGTACAAAAAGTATATTAGTGATGTCTCCCCGTAACAACAAGGACTGGAGATTGATCAATTTAAGTCTGTTCTTATAAAAAGGAAACCTGTTTTTATCTCCCAGCCCAATCCACGCAGAGCCAAACGGATTACATTACGCATTACAGCTTCAATTCTCCGAATGTGGACATCACGTTGCGGTGACCAAATCTGGCTAGCATACTCGATTAAAGGTCTTCCAAAGGTCATGTAGAGGGTTTTGCAAAATAAGGGTTTCAAAATTCTTTGGGGCAGAGTTAGCTTGTGATATGATAAGTATTGGAGACATAGCGAGTGTTGCGGCTGAATTTCTGAAAAGTGAATTGCATTTAAAATCTAGTCATCACCTTCATTTGAAGAAAATTAGTACTTTTTGGATTTCGTTAATAAAATGTAAAAATCTATTCTTTTATGGATCTCATTCTTAGCTAAGGTGTCAGTTATACCGATCGTTAAATTCTTGTTTTCGATTTTTGGGGCCCTAAGATATAACAAAAAAACAAATATTTGGCGCAACAGCTCTTTAAAGTGCCAGGGCCTAGCTTCTCGCAACCACTCATGTTGTGTGCGTTATATTTTTTTCACACGAATGGAAGGGACCTACAAGTTTTAATGCCGAATCCGAACGGCGATTTGAGAAGCTTTCTCGTGACAACAATACTCTCGGATGTTTGTCAGACGCTCGCGAGAGGTGGGACCGTGAAAAAACTTTTTGGTATTTTCTGGGATTCGAACTTGAAACCTCATGCGTAGTGATCCGACACACTAACCACTTACGCCACGGCGCCCAAGATATAACAAATCTCCCTTAATTTAGAGGTAAGTTGTGGCTTATAATTCAAACGAATTCATCGAACAAAATATGCAAATTGAAGTCAATCTTAGAGAAACTATTTTTGTTTATATCGTAATTTATTTTTCTGGATAATGGAAATGGATAAACTGATTCTCTAATAGTGAAACTATTAGATCTGCATTATCATAACAAATTTCAGTTTCCACTATTCTACGTTTTACGGATCGCACCGACCGACGCCAAACATCGTGAATTCGACATTACATTCCCGTCTCGTGTCAATTCCGTCTGTTCAATCTTAACACACGTGTAGCATCATCAGTACACGTCTACACTTTAGAGCCTGCTTTCGGGCGCACAGTCAAGAGGACATCGTTTTCTCATTTCTGTCTAATCTTTAATTCTTTTCAATACCCTTCCGTCTCACTCCGCTACTAGGTTTTTTTTTAAAAAGGCTTTAAAGAATAGTCAGTTCTAAATGGTGGAGAGCCTTTGAAAAAATAAAAATATTAAAAATCGTGTGTTTCGCTATTGCCAGTAGTCATTGGAAATCAAGCCGACATAACATCACATGCTTATTCAAATTGCTTGCTCAAGCACAATCTAATCACGGTCCTTACTGTGGAAAATGGCAACGATATGAAACATTTCGAAAACGGAACGATATTTCCTTTTATGTTTATTGTGCATTTGTTCAGCTTATACTTACCCCGTGGGTTTTTAATTTCAGCAAATTGAGAGCTGGAATCGAAATCGAATCGAAGTGAATTTGATTTTTACATTTCCTACTTGCTGAAATTAGGTATACCAATATTGTTACGTTCATTCGCCATTTGATGGAATGACGTTGCTGGGTGAATTTTCAATTATATTTATTCTGTTCGGACTCGTACATAAAAAGAACAGAATAATAGAAGTAAAAGAAAAATAAGGGCTGTATAACTATAATCCACTGTCATGGATTAAATTCTACATGCATGCGCTAGAGATAGTGCAGTCGCATCCTGTTCAGAACGCCGTTGTCTGGGGCCTCTTGGGACACCAGAAGGAATGGACGAAAGTTCTATATCGTGGGACAGCACGGCCATCCACTTGCGAGTCGAAGTGTAGTCAGGTACCTTGGGGTCTGGCTAGATCAATATCTATATTTTAACAAACATATAGATGCTGCTCTGGCCAGGGCCAACGCTGCTTTTGCCCTCACAAAGAGACTGTTTTATAGCAGCCAACTCGATGCGAAGGTGAAGGTAATCTGCTACATGGCACTTATTCGGCCTATGCTCGCATATGGATGCCCCGTGTGGCTCAACCGGGGGCCAAGCTTGTTGGAAAAGATGCGTGTGTTTCAGAGGGTTTGCCGTAGGGCTTACCTTCGTTTGTATAGAACACCAGAGTCTGAGTACATAAAATTCTATCGGTCCTGTACAACAGGGCAAATCTGATAAGAGTGGATAATTTCTTGATCAAGTTGATTCGAAGGCATATTGCAAGAGCAATGACCTCGATGAATAGCCTGATCTTTGGGTCTTATTACCCCAACAATCTCTATCACGAGAGTGTTCGCCTTAAGGGCTTTATACCTCCAGAAGCATTCCTATATCTTGATCAGAGAGTTCTGATCCAGGATAAGTTAGCTGTGCCGCTAATCTTCCACGTCGCCAGAAAAGCTGTGGATATGAGACTCAACTACGACCGAGACGTCGCACAGGGCAGTGTAGAGCGACTACGGTTCAGTAGAGCAGTTTCAGTCCGCGATATTGAAGATGTTTGTAGGCAGCACGACCAATTTTGGTGGCTTAATGAAGAAGAGGGAACGCCGCCGTTGTTTGCTCCTAATCCGGGTTAGCCTATAACGGAGGCAGAGCGGGTCGTCTATTTGTTTTCTACAATAGCCATGGCCGGCTTACATAGTTCTAAGGTAGTCTTAAGTTGGTTAAGTTGGTATAATAAAAAAGTTGGTTAAGTTACCACAGTACTTGGCTAAACAAACCAAAAAACGAAAAGAAAAAACAAATAAATCAAGCACAGCACTTGGCTTAAAAAAAAAAAGTGTGTACAGTGGACGCTCGATATAGTGAACAATCCAATATAGTGAACACAAAATATTTTATACAGGCTATTTAAATAGTGAACAAAAAAATTTCGCTTCAGTGAACTTAAGTTTTTTTATTTTCTTAGGACCTTACAGCATGCAAAAAACAGTTAAAACTCATTAGTGCCATGCAGTCGCCAGTTCGGCCCGCTGGGAAGTGCATATGTACGTTCATAGATATGCATACCCATATACAATCGTACAAATTTACCGTTTGTTCTACTCATCGTGCTGTGCGAGTATCTTGCCCCATTATATGCTACGCAGTTTGGGGTTGTTTGTAGTACAAATGTAAACTGCCTGTTGCTTGTTTTTGTTAAAAATAAAGTATTCCGTTCAATAAATATTGGCTGGTATTTTATTAATTGCAAAAAAAAAATTCTAATTACAGTAAACTCCCGATAATTCGAATTTCATTGGACCAGGGAAAAACTTCGAATTACAAAAAATAAGATTTTTAGAAAACTTAACTTTATTTTGTAAAGAAATTATAATTTATTGCATTCAAATTACAAAATCTGTAATCTTCTTCTGAGTATGCGACTGCAAACGACCTCGGTCTAGCGTCTTTTCGATCGTGATTAAAACGTCATCGTTGACATCTGACCTCTCTATATGTTGGTTTAGAATGCAAACATTGTAAACTCTACTGTCAACGACAGAAGTGTTTGAACACGGCCGAAGCTCGAAACGAACATACCCAATATATTTTGACAGAGCAGCTGCTGCGAAACGAACAAAAGAAAGGAAAGGTGAATTCCAGAAAGCGGACCGGAGCAGCAGACAATTTTTTGAGTTGTATTTTTATGTGATTTTCCATTATTGCATTGGTTTTACAAATTGAATAAATATATAAGTTGTATTTTTAGCTAGTTCAAAAAGCTGTGTTCTTTATCCGCAACATCTACTGTAAACCATCTGATCACATTTTCGTTCAATGAATATACAGGGCACAAGTTTTCATTGCATACGCACTTCAACAAACAGTTGAGTAGAAACAAATAGACTTAACTTCGAATTATAGAGGTAAAAAACGGCAACAAGTCCAACAAGTTTGAATTAGAGAAGTTTTAGGTTATCTTGCGCAAGTATAAGTTCGAATTAACGAAGAGTACAAATTGCATAGGCTTTCTTTGATTAATAGAGGTTTTCTCATTGGACTTAGGCAGTACTTCTATTTATAGAGGTTTTCGAGTTATAGAGGGTCAAATTGTCAAGAGTTAACTGCATATTCTATGTTCGACGTATTGCATGTAAAAACATACACATTTTGATGAAATTTGCTTCAAGGAGTCCACGCTCGTTACAGTGAACAATCTCGTTCCAGTGAACAATCTCGTTCCAGTGAACAATCTCGTTCCAGTGAACAGGCCCGGTTTTTATTAGTTCACTGTATTGAGCGTCTACTGTATTTAATTACACACCGTAGTTAAGTTAGCTTAAGATTATTTTAAAGTAGTTTTTAAGTTTTATCTAATAGTTCACAAAAACCAGTCCATTTACTAAGTTCTTTCTATAGTAAACATTTTTCTTAGTTTTTAATTCATCAATTAGTTTTTATAATAATTAGTTAGGTTACGTCGAAAGACATAGGTTGAGTGCTAAGTTTAGCTTAGAGCGCCCGCATGGGGCCAGTAAGTTAAAATATGATAGTTAAGTTACTTAAGCTAGTTTTAAGCGTTTTTGTTAGCACGTAAGGTATACTGAATTACAAAATAAAATGCATTGAAAATGAAAATGATAATGCGTGTAAGAAATGGAACATTTCGGATATGGAACGTGATTGCTCACCTCGGTGTTCGTATTTTCTACGGGAGTACCTATCTTCTGCTACCTTTTTCCTTGAAAAACGAGTGTACTTCACAAGAAACTACAAAACTAATAACGTCTTCTACAATTCGGGCGGTCAGATATCTCACAACTCATAGGTTGACCGTATTCCTTAATTGTGGCATCGATACAAGTGTAAAACCCCCTAAAGCGAGGTAAACAACAAAAGTTAAGTAGCAACCAATGCTTACAAAACCAACCAATAAAATCGTTTTTCAAATCTTCTACAATTCTGCAATTATTTATGGTAAAGCTCACATTTAAAGTAATTTTCTTTAAAATGAGAGGTTTTTATAGAATTTCTTATAGAATCGAGGAAGCTACATAAATATGTGTAGCAATTTACTACTATATCATACACCACGCTACTTTTCTAAAAAAAAAAAAAAGATGTAGGGTATTATACGATCAGTATTATACAACGTGTAACTATTCTGTATGTTTTCATTAGCGTTTCAATTACATACCAGTAATTTGTTTTACGGTGACGTTATGTTCTATGTACTCGCGACGAGAATCAATCTAAATACTGAAACACGATAAGCTTTACAAGTCGCCTCCTATCACGAAAGCTTCGTATCTCCTCCAAACCAAGCCGACTATTATTTCATACAGATTCAGTATAAATTAATAACAAGTCAGCGTTGGTCATAGACAAATTTAAAAGTTATACTATTTGTTATTGTTCTTCTATTTTGTAAACAAAACCATGATTGTAGAATTCGTTATCCTTCTGGCAGTGGCTTCGTTTTTATTTTACAAATGGGCCGTAGCAGACCATGACTTCTTTGAAAAACGCAATATACCTTATGAAAAGCCCTTTCCACTTTTGGGCAATCAGAAGGACGTCGTCTTACGCAAGGAGCATATGTTCGATCAGATAAACAGACTTTATAGCAAGTTCAATACCAAGTAAGTAAATTGAGTGATTTTATTTAAATAATTGCTGCACAGTCAATAAATTTACGTTCTAGCCTCTGATATAGAACCGGTTATTCATCACTGTGTGAAATTATTAATCAAATTTTTCGATCTCCTACACTTCATAGATCTTGGATGGCTAATAAATTTGTTTGTGATCTCATAGTAGCTTTGTTGTTTTTTTAGTTTTTAATTCGCATTCGGCATTTGGTGACCTTCATCTGGCTGGGCAAGACGCGTTTTATTGTTTATGCTAATGCTATGCATGCCGGAATATAAAGTGATAAGAAAGTGAAGTTTGGCTAGCTTCTGTTAGTCACAGGCACAGTTCAACGAATCTTCAGAATATATGGCAAGAGATACATAAATATCTCAGATTATGAATGGTGATAAAATTAGTTTTTAAATTTAAATTAATTTATAAGCGAAGGATTTGCATAAATTTAGTCTGAGAATAGCAAGTTGTTGTGATTTAGACTTTAAATCGTATGTTCGTAGGAGATTCCCAGAATAGTCCGTCGTAAATACAGTGATGGGCTTCCCCTGGCGGTTAGTCGCATTTCCATTTGTAAACAGACTTTTGGGTAAAGTTTGCCTGCTAGTGTTAAAAATTCAGTTATTCTTGATTTGTCATTTATCCAATGAAAGACGCCTGTCTGGCATCTGCTTTAAACTTAAATTTTGTGACGGTGGTACGTTTCATAGTTGTTAGTTACTTTATGGGGTGCTACAGTTCGGAGTGGACTTGAACTTCAACTGCCAAGATACTTTATTCAACCTTTCGGATCGTACTCAAGTAATGCGCTGGGTATTGATCAGCGTTTCTCTGGGAGTGTAGCTCAAAATTTGACAGCAAACGTCATGACTTCGAACTGTGTCTTTGACAAAGAATAGTGCGAGTACATATAAAAAATTAAATTGCGATTAAACTTTCGATTATATACTATAGGTAGTTGTTATATCCATGTATCACAAAGTTTTATCAATCAATCTCAACCGAAACACTGCTTATTACATGGCACGGGTGTATGGAATACAAGTACAAATGCTTTAACATTTATATTCCAATTATAAAAAAATTTAAAATTTTTCCGAGAATATTCATTCGAACAATAGCTTTTTTGGACCGTGAGAACCTTAAATTGAAATGAAACACACAAAAATCCATTTTAATTTTATTTGATTGAGACATTTTTGGCATTTAATGTTTGAATACAATTTCGGGCATATGACCACCTCGACTACGGCAATCCAATTTTTTGATCACTTCTTTGAGCGAATCGGAGGGTACATTTTGAACAGCAGTCACAATATTGACTTCTAAGTGGTCAATAGTGGCTGGTTTATCCACATAAACCAATCCTTTCAGGTGGCCCCAAAGAATATAGAGATGTCAAATTGCATGATTTCGGAACCCAATTGACATAACCATTTCGCGAAATCACCTCTCAAAATTGTGATTTAAAAAAATCGATGGTGTCGGTTGCCGTATAGCACGTAGGACTACATTGTTCAAACCACATCTCGTCCGAATCAGTGTCATCCATATTTTGAAAGAAATTTTCATAATTTCAATTTCATCCATTTAACGTAACGCGGGCTCCGGCCCCATTTTTGAAAAAAATAAGGATCGATGATGCCATCGGCGTGTAAACCGCACCAAACTGTGTTTCTGGATCTAATGGAGTTTCAAGAACTTCTAGGATTCTGCTCACTCCAGATGTTAATTTATATTATTTATGGTTTAACAAATACCTTGTTAAAATGGACGATTATACTTACTTAGACTTACTTACTTAGATGGCGCTACAGTCCGGGGTGGACCTGGGCCTCAACTAACAGACCTCACCAGCCAGCACGGTTACGAGCCAGCTGCCTCCAATTGCGCACGCCAAGTTGGTTGAGGTCCCCCTCAACTTGTTTGCGCCACCTACCGCGAGGTCGTCCTCTACTGCGCCATCCGTCCGGGGTGGATGCGAAGACTTTCTTAGCGGGAAGGTTGGGCTCCATCCGCTCTAAATGACCCAGCCATCTTAGTCGCTGTATGTGAACTCTTCTGGCTAAGTCGATGTCCTTGTCCTCCACTCACCGTCTATGCAGACGGGACCAAAGATCGCTCGAAGAACTTTTCTCTCGAAATAACCAAGGGCATCCTCATCCGGTTTTGTCAAAGCCCATGCCTCTGCGCCATACATCAGGACTGGGATGATTAATGTCTTATAAAGAGTTACCTTAGTAGTTCGAGATAGGGCTTTGCTACTCAATTGCCGTTTTAGCCCATAGAAACAACGATTGGCAAGAATAATTCTCCGTGTGATCTCCCTACTGATGTCATTTGCGGAGCTGACCATAGAGTCTAGGTAGACAAAATCCTTTACTAGCTCAAAATTGTATCTGTCTATTGTGGTGTTCTGTCCAAGACGCCGATGTTGGGTGTCCTTTTTTGTAGACAGCATATATTTTGTTTTACTTTCATTGACCGCTAGACCCATCTTTGCTGCCTCGTTCTCAATACTCGTAAATGCCCCATTGACGGCCGGCTGAGTTCTTCCGATTATGTCAATGCCATCGACGTAAGTGAATTATTATACAGACTTGAAAAAGATTGTACCTCCAAGTTTGGCTTGTGAGGTTCTTACAATTGTTTCAAATATTATGTTAAAGAGATCGCTTGATAGCGCGTCACCTTGTCTAAGACCTTTCCTGACATCGAACTGTTCGGTGATGTTCTTACCGACTTTGATGGAGCAGCGAGAGTTCTCCATCGCCATTCTGCACAAACGGACGAGCTTGGCATGGATGCCAAGACTAGATAGACATTGCTCTGTATAACTCGTCTCTATACACGCTATCATAGGCAACTTTGAAATCGATGAACAGGTGGAGCGTATCGGTTTTATATTCATGGGTTTTTTCCAAGATCTTCCGGAATGTGAATATTTGGTCAATGGTGGACTTTCCCGGCCTGAAACCGCACTGATAAGGACCTATCAGGTTGTTGACGATCGGTTTTAGGCGTTCACATAGTACGGCAGACAGGATCTTATATCTGTGGCAACAAGGCATAACAGCATAAGTATACTTATGCCGTTATTGAAATATTTTTTGTTTTTAACATTTTTTATATAATATTCCCTCAGGAAAGGCGAACCTATAACGCTGAAACATTGCCTCGATATGTCTGGAATTCATTATCTGAAGCGGTTACTGAATTAGGGGCAGGGAAAGGAGACGATAAAGACATCTTTAAATACGTTTTTTGGAATGTGTAAAGGCACTTATGCTGTTATTCCTTTTTGCCACAGATATGCGATTTTTAGGAGACTTATACCTCTGTAGTTGGCGCAGCTCAGATGGACGATTATAGACACCGAAAAATAAACGCTGTTAACGCCTGAGTCTTTCCATGATGATTTGCTAAGGTATACGGAAATTTGACAGCTGGCTTAACAGTTATTCCTACTGAAGGTTTTATAACTTAAAAAAAAAAAAAACAAAAAACACCGCATTTATGTGATATGTATGTAGGCAACGGTAGAGATCGCATTTCAAAACCACAAGCATAGAAAAGTGGAGGAGGCGGAAGTAGGAAACCAAACTGTCAGGATCCTAAGTCCTGTTTTTCGGTGAGTAGAGTAATGTAATAATTTTGCACAAAATCCTTCTTCTTTGAGCTTTTCAACACTGCCATTTACTATGAGGCTCTCATGTCAGCTACTTGACTCAAGGGTGTTGCTGAGAGCCATATCCTGCCCCTTTTCCAGTATAAAAGCTGTCAACATTAACTCTAGAGGCTGTTCTTTCTGATTTAATTTATTTCATTATTTGTCATTTGCGAAATTAATGCAAATTACTGTTCGTGAAATACATTTGTGAAAATAGCTCGAAACTGCTTGACATCGTTTGACACAAAATAAAATGTTGACTTACTTTTAGTAAGTGTGTCCAACAGTGCAATTTAGCATTTGAACGCAGAGCATCAAACGGCTGCTTGATTCGAATTTGTGTCATCTTTTTCTTGTCAAACAGTTGAATCGTAGCTTAAAACTACGTCTTTAATTATAAGTGTGATTACAAGTCTTCCACTAACATGTAGAGTGCACTGAATGGGGGTTCTGAAAACGAACATTATTTCCGATTTGTTTACGTTTACCTTCATTCTAGCATCATCAGAAACGGCTACAAATCTCGAGTGCGCGCTGAAGTTTAGTTTGAGAGGACCCACGATGACCAAATCGTCTACAAAGAGCATATGACTAATCTTTAAGTCATAAGTTAAGCGGATACAAGCTGCGGAAATGAGGTTCCTTCGCGGTGTTGCTGGAACAACCAGCAAGGATCGAGTGTGCAACACCAGAGTATGCGAGGCGCTCAATTTTTAGCAGCTACGAGTACTTCTCCGAACGGAACGATCTATGCTTTGATGGTTTGATCACGTAGTATATGCCCCCAGACTGGCTTCCAAGACATGTCATGATTGTCGTGCCATCAGGTAGGCTTCCACTTGGTATACCTAGAAATAGATGGTTGTATCAAGTCCGACATGTCTCCTGGAGCCGTCGAGGGCTTCCTCCTGATGAGTTGGAGTCAATGGCAGAAGATCGAGAATGAAAGAGAGTCCTCCTGAGCATCCTACTCCCGCGACCCTCATGAAGGATAAACGGACCATTGAAAATGTAAAGGGTTTTTCAATAAGGACATAACAATTTTGTATATATGTAAATGAAACAGAATAATTGAGATATCGGGCTGAAATTTATTCCAGGTGTAGTACACATGTTAAATTTAAGTATGGAACCTGCTGGAAAGCCCTTTATGTATGTAGTACAAGTCCTACTTCCCGGTTTGCCGCATCTTTGAACCACTAGTAGAAACATTAAATTTCAAAATCAAAACGTACCGAAAAAAAGTTTCAAACTAACCAAAGTTAGTCCGCATTCGGACAATGCGGAAGACTTAGACGCTGATGTACCCATTATCTGCTGCATTCATTTATCGTTATGCATATGCTCTCAGATGAGCGTTGAATAGCAATTGAGATCTTTTTTTTTTTTAATCTACGATGACCTTCTATTCTACGTATCAAATTAAACACTAGCAGCACCCGATAAGCTTTCCATACACTCGCCTATCACACAAAAAGCTTTGTGTCGCCCACTTATCTAATTGTCTACTACGGATATTTCGCAAAGAATCAGTACAAATTTATTAGAAGCCAGAGCTGGTTATAAATTTATTAAGTTCTCCCGGAGTTAGTATTGATTTCTAGTGATCGTAACTATGATCGTGGAATTTGTTATCCTGGTGGCGATAGCTTCGGTGCTATTATACAAGTGGTCCGTATCAACCTTCGATTTCTTCGACGACAAGAATGTGCCCTTTGACAAGAAGCCCTTTCCGCTGTTTGGCAGTCAGAAGGACTTTGTTATGCGAAAAATCTCCATGTACGATCACATAAACAAATTGTACAATCGATTCAACTCGAAGTAAGATAACTTTTCTTGTTTTTAAAACGTAATTAAGTTTTACTTGATCATTGTTACAGTTGATTGAACTGTGTGATCGTTTGTCAATTGCATTCTTGGTTTAGTATGTCATTGTAAGCTGGTGAGATGACTTTAAAAAAAATGAGTTACTGCGTATCAGAATTATAAGTAAAAAATATTTTGTGTATATACATAATGATTAGCATCAATATCAATACCCATAGGAAGTTGCTTTGAAAGTCGACTTCTGAGTGTAATTGGCAGCAATCTCAAATTGTATTCTAGATACTGTTCTCATGATTCACAGATTACTGCACTTTATGAGTGCATTTAGAAGTAGACGAAGAAGAAAAATAAGAGCGAATAACAGAAAGAGAGAAACTGAGTCCGAGGCACATACTCATACTTTAGATCAATCAACGGGAAAAAATCCAGTCAAGCAAGAAAGTCCTTTATACGCTTGAATTCTCGTACCAATTATCGTAAACAAATCAGTGGAAATTTTAAATTTATTACTCTGAAGTCGCTATACAGGATCATCGACAGCTTATCGATGGTCTTGGAAATATACCTAGATCAGACTCATCCCAAGGCTATCAAGACGCATTAGACTATCTTAACCATGTTCGTTGTGGAGTAGAAATTGACTTCTTTTGCGTCAGTGAGACTTGCTTCAAGTCGGGTTTCCTTGCTTTTTTTTACACAAAGTCGCAATGGTTGACTTTATAAATGCGTGTGCATAGAGTCCGGGGTGGACCTGGGCCTCAACCAGCAAACCTCTCCAGCCAGCTCGATCCTTAGCCAACTGTCAGTTACGTACGCCAAGCTGGTTGAGATGATGAAGATGAGGTTGCCCTCTTCTGCGTAATCCATCAGGGGTGGGGTCAAAGATTTTTCGGGCCGGAGCATTAGTGTTCATTTACTCTACATGACTTAGCTATCTTAGGTTTGGAATTTTTTTTTTTTTTTTTTACTAGCTTCATGACACTCTAAAGCTTCTATATTTCTCGTTGAATCTGCATCTCCATGTAGAAATTTTGACACTAAGTGCACTATAGCAGGACGGTGATGATAAGCATCATACTCGTACATGACGTTTCCTTGCGCTTTATTACACAGTTGTCTCCTAAAGCCAAAGTAAGAGCGATTGTCGAATGTTAGTCTACGTTTGATTTATGTGCTTATGTTGTTGGCAGAATTAATAGCAGAGCCTAGGTAAACAAATTCCCTTACTACCTCGAAGTTATAGTAATCCATCGGTCGTAACGTTTTGGCCAAGACGTCGGTGTTCGTGGACAGCATGCATTTCGTTTTGCTTGTAAAGGTTCCAGTGACTGCTCACTTAGTTTTGCCGATGAAGTCAATGTCGTTTACCTTTCCCAGCAGTACTAACTTTTAAAAAAATAGTGCCTGTCGTGTTGACCTGAGAATTTTTCACTAATTTCTCCAGTAACAAGTTGAAGAAGCTTCATGATATGGCCTCGTCTTGTGTAAAACCTTCAGTGGTATGTGTCTTTTTTTGATTTTGACGGTACAGCGCGCTTCCAGATCGCCTTCTAACTGGCGGAGGTAAGGCTGTCTCCTTTTTATGGATTGGGCAGATGAAGCTTATGTTCCAATCATCAGAGCATGCATTCGTCGGACCATATCCTACAGATAAGTTGGTGCATGTACCCTACCAGGTCGTGCAGGTTTAAACAGCTCAGCTCATAGGCCACCTGGGCCAACGGCCTTATGGGATTTCAGATTAGCTATGGCCGCTTCAACTTCCTTCCGGTCTGGCGGCTAGCGAACTGCCAGCGGTATTTTGCTTTCATCGTCGTTAAACAGTTTGTGTAAGTAGTCTTTCCGTATCTTCAGTACCGACTGCGTGTTCGCACTTTTGTCCTTGCACACTCCGGTTTGGGTAGCAAAATCTTGGGTCGCCCTCTTTGCCGGATCTCATTTCTGTCATAACATCTTTGGATCTCCTCGATTTTGTGCTTTTCATGCTCCTTTTTCTTTCGTGCGAGTACGCATTTTCCGTGTCTCATTTCTTACTCGTACAGGTGACGATCAGTTCTCACGTCTTTTGCAGCGCCGCTATAAAGTTTAATTTTGTTTGTGTTTGCCTTTACGCATTCAGCATCAAACCAGCGGTTTCTGGCAGGCGATCGAGTGAAACCTAGCACATCAGTCGCATATCAGTTTGTATTTGTCTCACGATGCAATTTTATGTTCCGCGCCAACAGTTATTAATTTCTATAGAACAACTTACGCTCCTAACGACAGTTCTAGTCAACTTCATTGATCTTATTCAAAGGTTATAAGTCTATGAATTTAGATTTGTATTGATGCAAGTTCTACTAAGATACCTGCAAACGTAATATTTTCGAGCTTAATTGATGACGAACGATGATTTTCCTCAAATCAATTCTGGACTAACGCGACGTTGGTGTGCTTACGATTTTTAACCCTCTATACACTTAGTTAAGCGCTGCCTTAGCTTCTGAGCTTAATCATTACATTATATCTTCGACGTTTCATTTGTAGTAGAAAGTGGTCAGAATGACGTCTGTGACAAAACACTTCATCTGTCGTTATCCAGTGATTATAACCCCATGGCATGTCAAAGGTTTTGAAAACGATGTTCGCAGAGCCGATTGATGATTGCCCCCACTCTAAAAGTGTTCTGTCTCCATACTGACCTCAGAGCAAATATTATTTAAACCACCATCGGCAGTAGTAAAGATACGCGATTACATAAGGCTTCAATTTGTTAAGATTGTATCACAATTTTGTCTGACTGACCCCTCTACAGATTTTGACTTAGGCAATCATATACTCGTATAACATTTCATAATAAAAAATATATTTTTTACTAGGGGTTCTCCACCATTAAAACTCTGGCCTTTAAAGGTTCAAAAACCGAGTGAAGGGCATAGGGAGTAGTTAAAGATAGGATTAAATGTTTTAACTAATATGACTAACTCAAGTTAAGCAGATCGCGCAGATTTAGAAGGTCCATTCAAATTTTAGTATGCTTTATAGGTTGCAGCCATGCTTATATGAGTGAAAGAACGTTCAGATATTTTAAGGAATCTAAGCATCACCGACTTTAGCAGCATCCGCAGTCCGCTAATTCCAGCGAATGTCTGTGTTTACAAATTTATTAAGTCTTGATAGCCGAGGAGTTTCTCGATCTGGAATCGAAAGATATGATTAGACCCTAGGGAACACTAGAATACTATCGTAGAAGTTCAGTCGACTACTTAACAGAACCTTTATCGGCTCGAGGCTTGTTTAAGAGCGTACTATATCACACTCTGTCGAATTTTCTGAAATCATAGATTTCGAAGACGGTTTCCTTCGACGAAGATGTCAACGGTATTAGACTCACCATCCATTTTGTCCAATTTGTTTAAAAACCCTGGAAACCTAATACTTTCAGGCACTAATATATATAGATATATGAATCTCAAAATTTGACTCAATGTTTCGTAGGTTGTCCAGTTCTGAAAAGAAGTTACTCAAAAGAGTAGTACTTCTCTTAATGGGTATTGCAGGACGGTCGTGCAATATGTTAGGTGACGAATAGATTCAATTTCTTCTTCGTCCCTTCAGAACTAGCCAGTCGGGAAACTTGCAACAGTCCAAATTTCCTTGCGAATAAGTTTTGTTAGATTGATAGATCTCTTCTTACCGTAGACTGTCCATATAGATATATCTGTAGCCAATGCACATAATCAACATCAGCGTTTATTAGCTTTTTGGACGGATTCTATGTCTATATCCTTGTATAGTGTGTTAGGTCCTGTACTAGGCTCTACTAGGGCCTATGAGAAATTAATACCTGACGCTCTTTAGCTAGTTTCCCCCTTTTTTATTCTGGAGGTATCCATGTGCCACGGTATCCAGTAGAGCTACTACTATAGTAACTCACCTTTGATTCACTTTGAGTTCGAAGCCAAGCTAATACTCCTTAGGGCAGTAGCTAGCGTTTTGCCTGAAGATTCTATCTGCTTCAAAACGGTCTGCTGGCAAAGACTAATATTGATTTCGATTGTTCAGAATTTCGATAACGAGATACTGGACTGATCCGGCTCTTAGGATCTAGCTAATGATTATCGATAAGGTAATGCGCTTAAATAGTTGGACTGAAATAAATGTACATAGCATGGATTCCATGGCGCTAAACCTATAATTAGACTTTTACTGACTAATATTATTTAGTAAACTCTTTCAAGGTTAGGTTGATACCCCCTTTATACATATATGTAAACTCGTACTTTCAGTCGGAACAATTGATAGCCTACTGATATATTTAATCATCAATCATTTTCTCCATGCAAACACTGTATATCTATTGTGAAATTCGTATCTAAAAGTCGATTAGGCTCTTATCGTTTGAAGAGAAACAAAGCGTGCGCATGTTTTGATTCCCATCCATGAACGCGCTGAACTGGAATAGATCCCTGTGTGATTTAATTTTGATAAACCAAACTCAGAACAGCTATCTTATCTTTTTAAGTTATTAATTTGTTTTTGCCACCAGCAAACGAATTCCTACTTCAAAGCGAAACTTTGAAAGATTTCCTTTTCATCGCGTGGATACACCGACAACAAAAAAAAAAAAAAAAACTTTTGTTATTCATTTTTCTATATGCATGGCTGTGGGTGTTTCCCGATAACGTATGTTACACGAAGAGTCCAAACTTAAACTTGAACTTTAATTGTTGTGTTTTGCAATTTCCTGTCTACGTACCTCTAAGGTCGAACGAATGTAAAACCGATACTTAACCTTGTAGTTTTGTAGGAACAAAAAGTTCTCCCACGCACATTCACAGATTCGAATGGTTACATTGATTTCCTTAATTAACAAAATGTAATTGCGGCAATTACACAGATCTATTGCGACTGGTAATCACGCCTCCCTATTGGGGGATGCCTCTCAGGTCAACAAGTTAATTAGTCATAATTTTGTTTTTCGGTCAGAAGTCGGCACATCTGTTCTAAGTGCTTCAATGATAAGCCTGACCCTCACGACATTGTCGCTGATTAAATTGAAAAGAAAAGAGTACGTATGCACGTATCTTTTGTTAAGAGTCGCGTGTGACGGATGTTATTTATCCAAATCATGTGTGATTGAATACATTATTTATTTTTTGATTTAAGATTGCATCTTAGCATTAAGAACTAAAGATGCTCGAAGTGAAGAAGATATTTCAATGACAGACGCAGGTCAAACCCGTTTGTGGGGTTGTCGGAATAAGATAGGATTGATGTATCTTGAAAATTCACTTGAATTCCCTAGCAGTTAAGAATTTGAAATCAAAAGCATGAAGGTCATCCCTGATAGAAAAACGTATGCTCCATACCATACAAATGGCTTTGTGATTGATGATTCATCTTGACTGAGTTATTCTTTTTTTTTTTTTTGTAAGCTCATCGTATGTACCGGCATAGCAGCAGCTGCATGTGTTACTGACATCCGTATCTTTTGTCGGGTACGAGTAGGTGTAGTTGGTTCCATAGACGAATATCTGCATTATTTGAAATGGAGAAATGGATCGATGGAAATGCATTGTGTTTGTCATTCTATTCGCTGAACAGTAAAAAGCATTCTTAATGCATTTGGGATTTAAGAGCATCTTTATCATAAAGGATACGAGATAGCACTTGAACACATGCATACGTTGCATGTATATATTAGTCATGAACTGTAATGTTGTAAGCAATCTTTTCAATATGCTTTTAGTCTGGGGTTCATTTCAATCTGTACAGCAGCATAAAGGCATGAAAATATGAACACTGTGTAAAGTCCTATTTACAGTTGGATTTCTTTAGAAAATTAGATGCCTAGAATTCGAATTTTGCATTGGTGAATGGTGTTATTTGAGAGATTGAATGGATAAGATCCAGTGTAATGTAAAAGGTCTATTGTGCCCACCTAAAGCACGCACCTCTTTTAGCTTAGTTTACTTTAGAAACTTGGGAACTTATGCATATTCGTTCTAAAAATGGAAGGGCTCTCCATTTTATGTGGTAGCTCTCGACACAAACACTTCAATTACCTATTATTCCTCAGAACTAACTTCTCCTACTTTCTTGTCACGGAGCTCTATAAAGATGCGTCTACTACCACCTCTCTTCGTATAGAAGGCTGGTGTAATATATCCTAGAGTGCATCTCTTTCTTTAGCGACATGTGAGGACTCAAAGAGGATATCTCCTTTATTTTGTAATCTGGTGATATCTTGATGCATTTAAATATTTATCCATGCTCTATCAGCAATTTATTCACAGCAACGGTTTATCCATGTCGAGTTGTAATATAGTAAATCCATCGCCCTCGTTTGAAAGTATTTCACTGCTCTTCTTTTTATATATATAATTTGTTCGCACTCAAGGGGTTATGAATACCCTTAACATGTTTTTATATAGTGCGGGCGTTGGAAAGGTTAGATAGAGAGAGAGAAAAATTTGATGCAGTGGTTTGAAGCTCACTTGTTTATGCTTCGGAGAAACTCTGGGGTTGGCGTTCAGATAACTGGGGAAATAGTTTGCTATGTTTGTCCTTGTTTCTAATTCATAGTACTTTTTTCGCGACCACTGACGTCATAGGCATATCAATCATTCAACAGAGCGAACAATATTTCCAGCCATATGATCAAGCTACTGCCAGTGTTATGCCTTTGCAGTATTGTTTACACAAGCTTTCGCAATTAATCGGACTGACTTTATATATTTCATGAGCAACTAATAAATGCTTGCAGCATGGTTTAACTATAAACCATTAGCGTGGCAATTGACGACGTTACCACTACACGATTGCCACCCCGTGACTTTACCACACCCCGCATTCTTTTTAGTTTCTGTCCGTCTCATAGTCTGTCTTCTTATAAAGCAGAGTTCAGAGAGGATTTCTATCGCTTTTTTTTTACTGGGTCCTGTCTATTTAAAAATGTTCAGTTTTTTTTTTGTGATATAGCATGTCCTACTGTTAAACAAAGCAACAATTGGTATATCCTAGCATCATTAAACATCTTAATAATCTCTTCTATCGGCTATGTTTATTATCTCTGCAAAAACCATCACACACCCTTATAAAAACAAATTCTAACACAGTAACAAAAATTCGACCATACCATTGGGTACTTTATTTGCCACGAAATTATTTCATGTATGCACCTACCTTAACACACTTTTGCTTTTATCCCTAAAATATCTTTTCGATCACTAACAAACTGAAACATAATATCATGTACCATATCCAGTCAACGCTGTCCTAATGACGTACAAAATTTCCAAATGCATCCTTTAGAATACGCTATTTACCGCAAAACACCCTCTATTCACATACTTCCCATTGCAACGAGAGAGTTGTTTGACGAACGCTTACCTTTATCATGTATCAAAGCTTTTATACACATTAAAACCCTAGCCCCTATGGCACTTGGCACCAAAGGATATGCAATGAAACCTGAACGCACGCTGTCAGTAATATACTTCAAGGTGCTAGCTATTGGCACAATTTCTGTTTGAAAGTTCATGGTCATTAGCTTTCTGAAAGTATGCAGTGAAATTTTCATCATTCATACAACCTACATACGAGTATGTAGATGTGGCATGTTAATAAAATTTCAAATTTAAGGCAACAAAACCCATATTGTTTAAAGCTTACAATTAAGTTAACATAAGCGTTTTATTTATGACCTCTCCGAAACTTATCATTTATATGCTTCTCAATCTGATATGGTTTTCATTTGTTGCAGATATACGAATGAACTTTAAGTACCATCCGCTTAAATCGCCAAATCATGTTCTAGGACTTTGTCTTTGATTGTAAGGAACAGAACAAAAATTTAAGTTCATCGTAAAGTTAATGGTAACTGCAGAGTTCTGCTTTATCTGATCGATTTCAACAAATACTTGTTCCCCAACATTCTTCAAATCGATTGCAATTTACTACTTCAACTCTGTCGAGGATGTGTACCCAAAGGAATCGTTAAAGAATTTTCAAAAGAACTTTTTTACTTCAACTTTAATTCCACTAAAACTTTACAACTTGCCTCGTTCATTCTCCTGGCCTTAAGCACTTAAGCCAACCACACTCAATTCTTCTTTTTTGATACGGGTGTGAATGTGTGCGTGTGTTATTCATATTCACTTAGACAAAGTTTCGCATGATTGTTCTCAAGTACCTTGGCACATGGCAGGTGAGAAGACGGAGAAGAATCATCAGCATCTCCTAGGTATTTCCCCGACTGAAGCCAACATGGTAAGAACCAGTGCGGCCAGAGTGGAATATTTTCAAATTGCTGCGAGTAGAAATTATTTTGTTTTTTTTCAATGAAGAAAGAATTGAACAGAATCGGACAGAGTAGCGTAAAGTAGCAAAAATTGTCAGAAATATTCTCTACAGAAATGTGCAGCCTTGTGGTTACAACATATTCTAAAGTAATATTTTTCCCTAATGCTTTTAGACCGGGCTCGACAGATGAAGTGGATATGGAGGATTGTTACTTCCTCTTCATGTCTGCAGCTTTTGCTGAAATCGTTTGAAAAGACGACGTATCCGGACATCGATGCTGGAGTTGATATCTGATCGGTCTAGCTATATCAAACCATTCAAGTATTATATGTTCCTGAATATATCGCACGTCGCGCCAACTACTACTACTGCTACTATTGCCACGTTTGGCGAAGTCGTTAGCCTTGCTGGAAGGTATCCGTGGTTTAGCATCCAGCAAAGGTGAATGTTGAATTGCGTCGGCATCTCTATAAGAGACTGGCGAACTTTAAACTGGTTCAACACGATTACAGGGACTTTATAGCCGTTTGGCTGTCCTTGAAGGTGCTAATAACTATGTAAGACCTTGCACTACATTTCAGCGATGTAAGAGCCAAGACGATTTCTGTAGAGCAATTCTTATAGAGTTCAAAAGGAATACGACCATTGCCCAGCTCTTTTTGCATTTTATCATTTTTTCTGACTTATTGTACTTCTTGTAGGGTAAACGGTGCATTTAAGTAATCATCGAGAAACTGGGGAGGTGTATACTGAAACGAAAGTCAAGATTGTGTTTGGTTCAGAGTTTTATTAAAGTGGTTGAGTTAAGATGCTTTTAGAGATGATGCGATGATATGTTTTCGAAATATCAATATTAATTACAAGACGGTAACTTCAAAACGGCTTCAGCAATTGAATTAAATTGATTGCGTGGTTAGTGTCCATCGACAGATAGTTTTCAAAGCGAAGTTGCGAAATAGACCCGGGAGCGAGATGTAACATGTAAACACGTAACGTTTTAACTACAAGTCCAATATTTCTAAAGAAAGTTTCTGGTCACACTGGTGCGAAGTTTTTTTTTTTACCATGTGTAAAGCTAACCATTATTCTAAATCATGTAACTTACAGCAAAAGACGATTTGTCGTCGAATTCAAGGACTTTAAAACGAAAAAGTATTTACGTACTTCATTCACGAGATACTCCGTGCTCTGTTATGGTTTTTGGTTTTCTCCGGGTTGCTTCGGCATCTTCATTGTGTTGTGTCAATGCTCCAAAAGTTTTGAACTCGTTGACGCCATAGCCATCCCATCCGAACTGACACACAACAGAGATTGAAGGTGTAACGATTTAAGTTAAGCCTCGCATTACTGATGAACGATGATTAATCTTGTCGCCCTCTGCAGACAGACTTCACTTAATTTTGTTTTTTTAAAAACAAAACCCATCATCCTCGTCATTGTGACTTGCTCAAAATGAAAACACACTTCATCTGGGTATTCACTCAAGGGGCCACTTAAAAAACCGGCAAGAGTACTGCGAATACAGATCACTCAATTTGTCTAACGTCTAATCCGGTTGTTTACCCAATTGCTAGTTGCCGCAAAGTTTACGTATAAACGTTTCCGGTAATGGAAGTGTGATTTCAATTTTATAGAGCTCTTGGTTCTTTTTTTTTTTGGCAAGAAGATTCAATTTATCTGTTGACTAATTTTATTAACCTGTTGGTGGTTAACCACATTACCTACGGTATCTGTAATAAGTTATTCATACGAGGTATGTACCCGTATCTAAAGACGAAAGTGGTAACATTTGCATAGGAAAGTCGTACGATATTTGGTGCAATTAAAGGCCAATTAAATCCGAAATGTGTACAAAATTTATTTAATTTTAATTATGAGTCGGATTTCGTTTACGTTCAAGGTGATTCAAAACACAAGTGTAGATGGCTGGATAGTCGGTTCGTTCGTTGTTGGTAGTAGAAGAGTTCAGGTCGAACTTGAAAATAATAACGAAATGGAATTGTTTATATCATTCGAAAATAATTGCTCCACTTGTCGAAAATTCCAAGGGAAATGATGCATTTTAAACATATTCAAGAAACTGGCTAATTGCTTGCAGACGCAGATTGTCAGAACTGACTTAGCATAACTTAGCCATTAAGACCGTTAAGATGTCTGAAATCGATTCAAACTCGTTTATTAAACGCGAAGATTGTTCTGAGCTGAAGTGGCTAAAACAAGGAGTTCAAATTAGTCATCTATAGCTCGGGTATGCATTGCTCCCAAAGTGGAATATTGTTGTTGAAACGAGTTATTGACGGTTGATTTGATTTATTATAGTTAAGGCTAAACGGGATTGAACGTATAAATATGCACCAGAAAGTTGTGCCACAATATTTAAGGATTAGTTTACTGAAAGCCGACATTTATGCAGAGAAATTTTTTTTCGATTGAGTTGCCTTGAAATACATATTTATATTATATTTTCAAGGTATTATGGTTCTAGTAAGAGAATTGAAGAATGCTTTAAGCGCAGCCAGTTTGTTTCCACAGCTGTTCATTTGAATTGTTTTCCGAAATATAGGTTTGAAGCCAAGTAAGCATGCAGCTTAGAGACGGGTGAATGTTATTCGATGATACTCTTAATTCTATTTGAAGTGATATGGGTTATACCCGTTTGCTAAGAAGTATCGTAGGATTTTCAATTTAAAATTGATCAATTATATTAATTGTTCTTCAATAATCTAATCGGCTTTCATATATAGGACAAGAGCCTGCTAGAGACTTAAAAATAAATAAATAGATATTTGGCGCAACAGCTCTTTAAGTGCCAGGGCCTAGCTTCTGCTAGAGACTTGCTTATTCATTTTTGTGAAAGTTAGCCTTAAGCATGCAGAAAGTCTCTGTGGCTTTCGCATCAAACCGGATATTCCTAAGACTGGAGTTATAGAATATTCGTCGCGTGAACTCTTCCAAACTGTAGGCTAATTTTAGTTTTGAAGAAATATAACCTTAAGAGTTATTCCTATGATGTAGTCATCGAGAGTTAGTATGTATTAAGTTATTGCATATGAGATGGCCGTTTTAAAGTAAAATAATTTTTTACTGAAATTTTTGCCAATAAGATAATAATACGCTGATGACTTTCTTGCAAAAGCTAGAACTCCTGGAGTAAATGGAGTTCTGACAGCTGCTTCGTCTCTATATGTTGTCTTCGCTACAAAATGATCCATATTCTAAAACAAATGCTAATCCTAATCGGTTGGGGAAAAGTTGAAGAATAGGGTGAGTAAGGTAGAGTTTCGTACTGCAATTTATACAACTTTCGCACGGTTGAATGTGATACGTGTGGTCTCGCGTTATCATAGAGGCAGTATAACCACCAATTTTTCATGCATTCGAGTATGTCGCAGTTTAATCACTTCTTTTCTGCATTTATTGTTTCACTAAGTTTTAGGAAGGCATATTAAATAGCACCTGTTGCAGACCACTAAGTGTCACCATAACCTTATTTGGGTGAAGACTTGGCTTTGGCATTTGTCTGCGTGCTTCATGCGCACATCGTCGGCGATTATCATAGAAGTCCACTTTTCATCCCACGTTATTATACGTAATTCTTTGCAAAAATGGGTCTCTTACATTTCGAGCAAGCAGAGAAGAGTATTGTTCCATTCTGTCAATTCGTGTGGAACCCATTTTACACTTTACAAATTGCTTTCAAATGTTGAGTAACTGTTGAGTAGTGGATGCCTAGTTGCTTCGCAGTACCTCTAATAGTTTGACATCCATCGGATTCCACCAAAAACCTTAGCTCGTTGTTGCCTGTGGCCGCTTCAGGGTGGCTACGACGCTTATTATCAAGGATTACATCTCCTGATCGAAATTTGGCAAACCAATGCCTAGTGTTCGTTCACTAGTTGTACCAGGGGTCACTTTAATTTGACATACATATCAACTCGTCGCTACAATGCAGAACTAATCTAAGTCACAATTTAAAAATTTTCAGGAGAGCGATTTTGAAACTAAAAAATGTATTTAGTCCCAAACTATTTTATGAAACACCTTGGCGTAAAAAACATAATATGTTGTTTTCTAGTTCTGCATTGTAGCGACGAACTGTCTCCTTCTGTTCGCTTTTACGTGTTTAATTTCATCAATGTAACCAATTACAACCAATAGATTCAGCTTTGCATCTAGAATGGGTAGAGTGAAGCATGATAAGGAAGACTCTGTGCCATGATACAGCGTTCAGTATGGCAAAAATAGCACTCGTTGTTTTTCAGCAGAGTTGGAGCAGAATACTTAAATCTAGCCTATCCTTGGAGTATGGGGTCAAAAACATCAATGTATCAAGGCGGGATGGTAGCTCTGCTGCATGAAGTGGATCACTAGTAAAAATATTGTAATAGTACTGGACAATCAGGGAAGGATAAGGCATATGGTACAGACAGATATTAACGTGTCACTGGCTTTCGAATGCGCGTAGAAACTCAACGAATTGACGCTGGTCTGGGTAGAAGTACTCTTGGGGATCGAAGATAATGAAAATACGTACGAACTTGTGAAGCAGGAGTGAACCAAATAATTTCTTGGCCTTGCTGCATTAGGCGGAGGAATGGTGATGGGCTTGAATGAGAAATGGGACATTGCTGAACATGTTAAATAGTGGTACCTATGCCTAGTATAGATAAGTCTAAATTGCGCTAAGAAAGAAGGAAGAGCAAATGAATTGTTCTGAGCACGGAGCGAGGAGCACTCAAAAAATTATTAGCGTTGGACGCAAAACATGGTAAGTTCAGACATAGTTTGAAGAAGATGGTTTTTTGGAAGACGATATCTGCAGACTATGACTAAACATATATATGTACCATGCCAATGGTCGATACTACCTAACACAATAAGAGGTATATTGGGCTATCACTTGTTAGAAAACGGGAAAATTAGCCGGATAACTTTTAAGCACGGAAAATATTGGTCGTGGACCAATTGTAGAGTATCTCTGGCTAAGATAACCATGCAAGGGAAACGAAAAATTAGACAGTCAGGTGGTTTGATTCGATATATCTCCAAATGTATATGTTTGAGCAAAATTCTAAAAACTGTCTTGAATCACCTCCCTTCGAGAATAAGCTTCATATTCTGCCCAAAACGCCTTTTATGTTCCCTGTAAACACAACTGTTCCAACTCATTTTTCTGAAGATTCGAGGAACCTTTTGGATGTCTTTTTCGTAAGCGATGTAAGGTACTTTTCACAGATCAGCTTTCAGTGCCAGGCTTCTCGAAGCATGACCTTATTTACATGACATTCGACTTTGATATTCAATGTTCAGATATTTCTTTCAAATATATAGAGATTCTAAGGGAATCGACTACTTTGCCTTAGAAGAACATGTCCGAAACATCGATTGGAACAATGTTTATTACATGCCTTCCTCGAGTGATCAAATCAGTTTTATAAACATTCATATATTATCACTTTTTAACACTTACGTTCCTCTACTTACAAAAACGTGTAGACATATCCAACCCCCATTGTTCACTCCTGAAATTCGTCCACTTATTTATTAACGCGATCGAGTATTTCATTACTGGAAACGTTATAGACTGGATGAATTTCAACGAAGCTATCGAAGCCTACGTAACCTAGTTGTCAGCAAAATACGTTCTGCAAAAAAAGCTTTTTATACTAACCACTTGAGCCTATCCTTGCATGGCAGGCAATTGTGGAATAATCTACGTGAGATGAGAGTCGTAAAGAGAAAGAGCTTAAAAAGTTCGGATGATGCAGATGGTAACGCACTTAATCAGAAATTTGTCACCCTACCTTTCCCTCCGCTCTCTGATACGTCCACATGTCGAAATGATGATGACTCTGACACTGATTCTCAACATGACTTGGAAAACCCGTTTTGCTTCTCTAGAATAGAGAGCACAGATGTCGTGAAAAGTTTTTTGGCAATAAAATCAAATGCAGTCGGAACAGATGGTTTGCACCCTATGTTCATCAAGGCCTTCTTACCTATTTTATTGCCATATATAACCCACATCTTTAATACGATTCTGACGACTAGTGTTTTCCCCGATCAGTGGAAAATGGCTAAGGTAATACCAATTGCAAAAAGTCCACGTGGTAATGAATTCAGACCCATTTCAATATTACCTTTCTTATCAAAGGTGTTTGGAAAAATTGTTCAAAAGCAGGTCAACTGTTTCCTTTGAAGATATAATATTTTATCTCCGAAGCAATCTGGTTTTAGGGAAATACATAGTTGCTGTACAGCACTTATAAACGTCATTGAAGATATAAGAGGGGCCTTAGATGACCGAAATATTACATTTCTGGTACTGTTGGACTTTTCCAAAGCATTCGACACGGTTGACCATGCAAATCTTTGTAAAAAGCTTTTAAGGTTATATAATTTTTCATATTCTGCCGTTCAACTAATAAATTCATACCATATCGGCCGAAAGCAAGCTGTAATGATGAATGGTAATCTTTCCAATTTCCTTCCTACCTTAAGAGGCGTTCCACAAGGCTCAATTCTTGGTCCTCTTTTATTTTCCCTGTATATAAATGAACTTCCGCAATCCGTAGCTAAATGTTCTATTAAATTGTATGCAGATGACGTCCAAATGTACAAAAGTTGCCCTCTTGGACTAATCGAAGATTGTGTCTGTGTTATTAATGAGGACTTAGAGAAAATCGTTTCTTTCTCTGAAAGAAATGGTCTCTTTTTGAACCCAAGTAAGTCGAAATGTCTTATTATTTCCAAAAAACCTGTAGATTCTTCAAACTTTCCACAAATTAAACTTAACGGTGCTGCGATAGAGTATGTTGAAACTGCAAAAAACTTAGGAATGATTTTTAATCGGACCTTAACTTGGGACACGCATATCAACGTAGCTATAGGGAAAACTTATCCGTTCGTTGTGGCCCACGCAATATTATGCTCCTCTAAAAACCAGATTAATGCTTGCCAAAACACTCATAATACCAATATTGATTTATAGCTGTGAGGTATATTGCAATTGCGACTATAACAGCAGGAGAAAGCTGAACGTAGCATACAACAGTATTGCTAGATATATATACGGTCTGAAAAGATATGATCGGATATCATCTTTCTCAAAAGCCATTTATAATCTTTCTTTTGACAACCTCATTCGATAAAGAACTTTAGTCTTATTGTTCACGATAATGCATACGCATCAGCCTTGTTATCTCTTTGACAGACTGCAAATGTCCTCATCAATTAGATCACAACAGCTTATACATTTTCGGTCCTCGTGCTAAACCTCTGAACGCCAGTTTTTCGTCAATGCCGCTCGGTTATGGAACTGTCTACCGCGCGCGCAATATTAGGCGAATTGGAGACCGCCGGTGCTTTAGGACGGAATTAAGGACATATTTGTCCTTGCACTAGTAGTCTTTTTA
This sequence comes from Brachypalpus laphriformis, assembly GCA_945910035.1. NCBI lineage: Eukaryota > Metazoa > Arthropoda > Insecta > Diptera > Syrphidae > Brachypalpus > Brachypalpus laphriformis. The sequence goes on from OX246754.1 coordinate 291,371,311, forward strand.
CCCTATCCTCTATTCTTTTTTTCTTGTTTTTTACTTTTCTCTCTTTTCTTTATTTTTTGAATAACCGTCATTTTAACCAGAACAGAATATAAATTTAAGACAAATGTAATATAAATGTAAATGCACGTCAAATGAATGTCAAATGAATTTTAATCAAACCTTACCAAAGGTAATTCATTTTATAAATTATGTATTTGATTAGCTTATTATGCACTATGTAAATGTTTATCCAAAGTTAGCTTAAAATGAATTTATAAATGAAGCTTGTATTAGTTTATAAGATATTGTATCTTAAAATGCAAGCATACAAATAAAATAAAATAAAAAAATAAAAAATAAACAAGAGTTCTACATATTGTGCTTTTTAAGAAAAACAGAGGAGAGTCCTAAGAAAAATCGAATTTTTAAAAGCAATCATCTGTCAAACACAGTGAAAGCCATCTGCGTCTGGAAGCAGACAATTTTAAGAGAAGGGCTGATACTGACGCTTCTCTGTAGACTTGCTATAACAAAATCGCCGCAATGCGGGCCCATAACCTTAAGTTGCATTCTGTAAGGTCTACCTTAATCAACTCTGGTATAGAGTATTGCCATTAATGTACCTATACTCACTTGGAGTGAAACAGTTTTCCAGTTAAGTCGATACGAGTTCGGGTATTTTAAGTTATTTTCCTGGCTAGACTCGTAACATCAATTACAGAAAGGGAATTTTTGGTGAAGATTCTATTAGAAAAAAATATAATGTAGCTGCATTGTGTATAGCGATTCGGCTGATAGGAATCAGAGGAACATATACCAAATTTTAATATAACATATAAATCAACAAAAGAATCAAATCCAACTCACTTTAAGATGCTCAATAAAACACTTGCACTCATTTTCACTCATTTCTTTAAGTAGAAGAGATTGACTGTAGGTGGCACTGAAATAGTAGATATATCCCCAAAAAAAGCTAGTAGATTCAAACAAAACATAGCACAATAGTTTTCGAATATCAGCAAAATATAATTATTAAAATTTGCACTTAAAGTGACATTAACAAAAATAAATAATACAATAAAATTAATGAACAACAAACAAAAATAAATAAATTGGACTTTTAAACTCTCCATTAATAAAAATAAACAATGAACAAAAATAAATAAATTAGGCATTGTGACGATACTATGTCCAGATGATCATGGTAATGTACGAAGGAGTAAAGACAAGAGGAAGATGTCCCGATGGAGTAATCGAAGAGTTCCGGTCAAAGAGACCATCTTTCTAAAAATATAACAAGACCGGCTCAGTTAGTATTGGGCTGGTCAAACGGTAATGCATGCGATCATATGAAAACACAAGTGTTTTCACTCAGCTGAGGCCTACCAACTCTTACTCTCAACCTCCACGCGGTGACAGCCGGGTGCCCAGTACCTTAATCCAAGAAATGGGTAACCAACCCCGTTTGGCGGATTCTTGGTGGCAGCAGATGAGAGAGGGGGGGAAGAGTGCTTTTCTCACTAGAGCACTTCTTCCTGTTCCAAGCGGCAGCGGACGAATTCCCTAGACGGAGTCAACGGTGGCGTCTATAATTCCAGTTAGGTTGAACTTAGTGAATACCTTGTGCGAGCTGCTTCGACGTATTCGGATCACAGGTCGGTAAGGAATTTCCAATGTTGGTCAGGACATCGGAACAGAGATGGTGGCGGAGGAGCCCTTAATGGGCCAACGGCAGCGCTCATAATCCCGTAGTGGACTACTGGCACCGGTGTACCCGGCCCCTCGTCCTAGGGGAATAATTAAGGAACTGGCCCTCCAGGTTGGGGGTTGCGCCGTCGGGGTAACTTCCCTACCACGTAAAAAAACTCATGGTTCCGAAACAGCCAAAAGCCTCGGATAAGGATGACTTAAATAATGACGACCCCAGCAAACGAAATAAGGACAACGACCTTCGGATCTGTACGTGGAATGTTCTGTCCCTTTACAGACCACGTGCAGCCGAACAACTAGCAGAGGCCCTAGACTGCTATAAAGCAGAGATATTACCGCCATCCAGGAAGTGCGATGGGATGGGCCGGGCAAAAAGAGGATGAAAAACTGTGACATCTACTACGGTGATTGCTACAGAGGCAACAGGCAACGCTTATTCGGATGCGGATTTGTCATACGCGGCAGACTTAGGCAAGAAGTTTTAAGCTTCCGACACGTAAGCGAGCGTATTATGACTATCCGGATCAAGGCTAAATTCGCTAACATAAGCCTTATATGTGTTCATGCCCCCACAGAAGAAAAGGACCCTGTCACCAAAGAGTGTTTCTACGAGCTCCTCGACAAAACATACGAGCAATGTCCTAAATACGACGTTAAAATCGTATTGGGCGATTTTAACGCCAAAATAGGAAAGGAGGACGTCTTTGGTAGGGCAGTCGGTAAGCATAGCCTACACGACACCACGTCTGATAACGGACTAAGGCTAATTGATTTCGCTGTGGAGCGAAATGTCACCATAGCAAGCACATGGTTTCCTCATCTCGATATTCATAAGCAGACATGGCGGTCCAATGATCATGTAACGATCAACCAAATTGATCATATTGCGATCGACGCAAGGCATGCCTCCAGTATTCTGGATGCCCGGACCTTCCGAGCGTCCAACATAGTCTCGGATCATTACTTTGTTGTAGCCAAGGTACGAATGCGGATATCCCAATCTGAGCAACAAAGAAGAATTACTGTGAGCAAATTTAACGTCGAAAAGCTACAATCGCAAGAGACCGCCAGACTCTTCGCTGAACGCGTATCCCGAAATCTCTCAATCACCCCTTTGCCGCCAGCATCAAGACCGAAACGCCGCGACTGATGTGCTGGGTCTCGCTCGCCCACCACCGCGAAACCCCTGGTTTGACGAAGAATGCCGGCGAGTGCATGCAGCAAAACAAGAGGCATACAAAGCGGCGCTGCAAAGGAAGACGAGAGCTGCTCGTGAGCTCTACGAGCAGAAGAGACGGGAAGAACATCGGCTTCTCCAAAAGAAGAAGAAAGAGCATGAGAAGCGCGCGTTTGAGAATATCGAGAGTCTATACTCCAGGAACAATGTACGGAAGTTTTACCAAAAGGTAAAAAGAACGTGTCAGAGAAGTAACACCCGTACAGAAACCTGTAGAGATGAAAATGGAAACCTCGTAGTAGAATCACAGTCGGTGCTGAGAATATGGAAAAACTACTTCTGCAGACTGTATAACGGCGACGAAGATCAACATCCCGCTGTCAGGCAGAATGAACCATTCAACATAGACGATGATAGTCAAAATTTCCGTCCACCTGACCAAAACGAAGTGAGGATAGCAATATCCAAGCTAAAATCGAACAAGGCTGCTGGACCTGACGGCCTACCGGCCGAACTTTTCAAGGCAGCAGGGGATGAATTGGTAGAGTGCATGCACCAACTCATTTCTAATATTTGGTCAGACGAGTGTATGCCTGATGAATGGAATCTCAGCATCGTTTGCCCGATCCGCAAGAAAGGAGACCCCCTCAACTGCGCCAATTATAGAGGCATCAGTCTCCTCAACATCACATATAAGATCTTTTCTGCGATATTGTGTGAACGCCTGAAAACTTTTATCAACAGCCTGATTGGACCCTATCAGTGCGGTTTCAGACCAGGAAAGTCCATCATCGATCAAATCTTCACACTTCGGCAGATCCTGGAGAAAACCGAAGAATTCCAAATCGATACTCACCACCTCTTTATCGATTTCAAGGCCGCCTATGACAGCATCTATAGAGAAGAGCTTTATAGAGCCATGTCTAGTTTTGACATCCCTGCCAAACTTGTCCGTCTGTGCAGGCTGACGATGGAGAACGCTCGCTGTTCCATCAAGGTCGGTAATGACCTCACCGAGACCTTTGATGTCAAAAAGGCTTTAGACAAGGTGACGCGCTGTCATGTGACTTCTTCAATATTGTACTTGAACGGATTGTGCGGAACTCACAAGCCAACACCGGAGGCACAATCTATTACAAGTCTGTACAACTGCTTGCATACGCCGACGATATAGACATTATCGGAAGAACTCAGCGGGCTGTCACCGGTGCGTTTGCAAGCATTGAGGTGGAAGCGGCCAAAATGGGTTTAGCGATAAACGAGGGCAAAACCAAGTATATGCTGTCAACAAGAAGGGAAAACCAACACCGACGAATTGGACAAAACGTCACCGTGGGCAGCTATAACTTCGAGGTAGTAAGGGACTTTGTCTACCTTAGCTCTACTATAAATTCTGCAAAGAACATCAGTGCAGAAATCAAGCGAAGAATAACTCTTGCCAATCGCTGTTTTTTTGGGCTTATAAGGCAATTCAACAGTAAAGCCCTATCTCGAACAACTAAGGAGACTCTATATAAGACCTTGATCATCCCAGTCCTGCTTTACGGCGCTGAAACATGGACTTTATTAAAAGAGGATGAAGATATCATTGGTCGATTCGAGAGAAAAATTCTTCGTAAGATTTTCGGTCCCGTTTGCGTTGACGGGTTTTGGAGGAGAAGATTCAATCACGAACTATACGAGCTGTACAGCGACATCGACCTAGTCAAAAAACTGCGTATGTAGAGCGAATGGACGCCAACGCTCCGGCCCGCAGAGTCTTCGAATCTAACCCCGAGGGACGACGTAGTAGAGGGAATCATCGCCATAGGTGGCGCGCACAAGTTCAACGGGACCTCGACCAACTTGAAGTGCGCAACTGGAGGCAATTAGCTAAAGACCGAGCTAAATGGAGAGGCTTGTTGGTTGAGGCCCAGGTTCACCCCGAACTGTAGCGCCACCTAAGTAAGTAAGTCAGTTAGTATTGCCACGTTCAAAGAAGAGATTATCTGAACCCTGTTAAAAAGGAAATATCAATGACCGTTCCAAAGACATCGTGAGGCAGGGGAGGCAGATCTATAAACGTCTGGATCACACAAATGCAACGTCACCAGCATTTGATTGGCCTCATTAACCACGTAATCCATAATCGGGACGCCTACCGATATTTTCTAAGGTCAAATAGGCGAACCACACAGGCGGTTCAGTAGAAATGCAGTGAAGTGAGAGGGTGATGATCATAACCTCACCGAAATAGGAAGAAGAAGAAGGCTTTGTGACGACACTACATAAACAATGAACAAAAATAAATAAATTATGCTTTCCGGAATTCTCCATTAAATCTTCTACCAAAATTAATAAGTTCATCCAATGCGATAGTTCAAAAATCGGATTGCCTTTTAAAAGTTCCATACAAAGGGAAATATTTTCAACAGTCTTTGTACAAAGTCTATTTCTTAAATCGTTTTTAATTATGTTCAAATTTGAAGATTTTCGCTCAGCTGAAGCGCTGCTAGCGGAAGGCAATAAAGCTTAAACAAAAGCGATGCTAGTTCAAAAAATACAAAATCCTCGACCCCATTCTTAATTTTCTTTAAAGCAATTTTCTTGATGTAAATCAAGGACCTAAAAACTAATAACTACGAAGTGCAAAAAAATGCAAAACTCAAGATTTTTTGACATTTGAAAGTAGCGAAACATGGAAAGTGGAGCGACCAGACAAATAATAAAACGATATAAGTGGTGCCAAATAACTCAAAAGGTTTAAGAGAAACCTCCAATTCAATCACCCCGATTACCGTTGGCATTTTTCTCTTTTCGACGATTGTCGTTTTATTCATAGCTATGACCTGCTGACGGTTAAACGTTACTAAAGAATTTGTTTCTCGTGTAGAATACTATTACAACTCTTTCTCATTGAAAAAGTTATGAAAATGCATTCGTGGTACTTCTGAGGAATAAAACGACAATCGTCGAAAAGCGAAAAACGGCAACGGTAATCGGGGTGAATATTTAATAAAATTGAAATTTGTAGATGAAGTAAAAAGCTAGTAAACAGTAGCAAGACTGAAAAGCTAATAGATCTGCTGGCTTTGTAGTAAAACTTTCAGCGCTGCACCCAATACTATTGTCAACTTACTCGTAGGTTTCCGGGTAACTTTAATTTTTCTAAATTTCAATGTGGAAGACAAAATTCAAGGCAAGTCGTGTTCTCTTTGTTGTCTATTTTTTTTTTTTTTTCAAAATAAATTAATTTTCTTGTGTTTTCAAATAAATTAACTTTCTAAATTCTAACCTATGCACTGGCATTTATTGTATATTCTTGATTGCGAGGTGGCGTTCAGAGCGTCGTCGATCCGCTGCATATTCAAAGAAACCATTCTTTTCTTTATGAAGGTTATTGCCACCGATAATTGGACTGAAGCCAACAACCTTTTGGGAACAAGGTTTCTTTGAACGTATTTTAGTGCACCTAGTTCTTTTTTGTGAAAGTGAAACATGAGTTAGGTATAGATTCGTCAACAGAACCCATCTTCTTCTTTCTCCTATTTCGACGATGTTATGATCTGAACTCAAGGCATCATAACCCTCCCACTTCATTGCATTTCTATTGATCCGGCCCTGGGGTTCGCCTGTTTGACTTCAGAAAATATCGGCAGGCCTCCCGATTTCCGATCATTTCGTTAGTTAGGCAAACCAAATACTGGTGTTGTTCCATTTGTGTGATCCAGGAGTTTTTATGCCTGCCTTTCTTTTGCGATTTCTTTAAAATGTTCATTGATATTGACAAAATTTTATTCGAACCTCGATTACCGAGGTAAGAATGGTGAACAAAGCGCCTTAGCTATCTCGGCAATAGCAATGTTCCACTAGGCGATGTCAAAGTATTACTAGTCTTCAGCAGAAATGCAATTATGAAGTTCAGTTTTGACGGGGTTCAAATGATTTCTTTTTTGAACATGACAATACCAACTGAGCTGATCGCTCTCTATTTTTCGTGAGAAGAACTCGTCTAATATCAGCAAATACACTAGCACCACATGAAGCTGTAAGCACAATCTTATAAAATGCCATGAGTCCAACTCTAAAACCTAGACAAGAATAACAATGATTCCCAGTACTTGATCGCCGCCGGTCACGTTGAAGTGGATCATAAAGAGAAGGCTGATAGGTTGATACAAAAGCCAATCCCTGTTGTAGGGCGAGCTATCTCGGATACATCATCCGAAAAAATGTCCGAAAAGTATGAAAATATATTAAATGAAATATTAGACTGACGTGGTCGCAGAGCAGTGGTAAGTGTGTCCGACCTCTGCGCGTGCGGTTCAATGTTCGAATCGCAAAAAACATCAAACGCTTTTTCTCGGCCCCATCTCTAGCTAGCATCTGACAAACATCCGAGAGTATTGTTGTCATGAGAAAACTTCTCATAGCCGAAATAAAAATTGCCTTTCGGATACGGCACAAAACTGTAGGTCCCTTCCTTCGTGCGAACAATTTAACGCACATAACACGAGTGGTCGCAAGAAGCTAGGCCTAGGCCTAGGTGATGGGCTGTTGCGCCAAATATGTATTTTATGTAAATTTGGCTTCCTGAAACTCCTCAAAAGCCGTTAGGGCAATTCTCCGCCAAGGAAAACCAGGACTTCTACAAAGGGGGACTAACGAAATTTTTAAATTAAAGATAGGTAGTCGAATAAAATTCAATATGTCCGATATGTTCTACCAGCTGCCAGAGGAAGGCGTTGTGAAAGCATTGTGATCTAAAGAAACACATTACTACAGCAGCCAAAATAAACTTAATTTATCTCAAATATCTCCTTTTCATTCCAGGGTATTTGGTTTCTTTGATCAACGCACCCCAGTCTATGGTATCCGTGATCCTTCAGTTTTGAAGCAAATCACAGTCAAGGACTTTGATCACTTCACCAATCATCGCACAATCTTTTCCGATCAAGATGGTGGCCTCTTCGGCAACTCTCTATTCTCGATGCGCAACGACAAATGGAAAGACATGCGTTCCACCCTGAGTCCAGTGTTTACCGGCAGTAAAATGCGTCAGATGTTTGTTCTCATCAACGAAGTCGCTAAGGAATCTATGGAATTCCTTAAAAAAGATCCCAAAAAGGAAATCGATTTCAACATCAAGGACTACTTCACTCGCTTTACAAACGATGTGATTGCTTCAGCGGTCTTCGGCCTTAAGATCAACTCGTTCAAGGACGATCAGAATGAGTTCTATCTCATTGGGAAGAAGATAACAAAATTCACCGCCTGGCAGAACCTCAAGTTCTTCATGTATTCCAACTTTAAATACGTGATGCGGGTGAGTGTCATTGTGACAGTAAGCTGACACCGAGTGTGATCACTGATTTCTACTTTCAGCTTTTTAAAGTTCAATTATTCGATCAGAAGTACACCGACTATTTCCTTCACCTTGTTCTCGACGCAATGAGGTATCGCCAGAAGAATAAGATTATCCGCCCCGATATGATCAACATGTTGATGGAAGCGAAGGGCATGTACATCAACGAAGAAGACCGGAAAATTCCGAATCGTGAATGGACCGATGAAGAGATTGTGGCTCAGTTTTTCCTGTTCTTCTTTGCTGGCTTTGAGACCACTGCCGTGCTGATGGCGTTTGCCGCACATGAAATCATGGATAATCCAGATGTCCAGGAGAAACTGCGTCAGGAAATCGTTGAGGTTAAGGAGTCTCTCGATGGAAAGCCACTCACCTACGATGCCCTTCAGGGCATGAAATACATGGACATGGTGGTGTCAGAAACCCTCCGCAAATGGCCGGCAGCAGTTGCGGTCGATCGTCAGTGCAACAAAGATTTTACCATAAAAGATAACGACATTGACGTCAACATCAAGGCCGGTGAGACTATATTAATTCCTATTGTCGGCTTCCACTTGGACGAACAGTACTACCCGAATCCACTAAAATTCGACCCGGAAAGATTTAACGATGAGAATAAAGCCAGCATTCAACCATTCACATATTTGCCGTTCGGCGCTGGACCAAGGAACTGTATAGGTATTCTCAGCCTCTCTCAACATCTAAAAGTTTATTTTTAATGCGTCACGTCCAATTAACTAGGTTCTAGATTCGCTTTACTGGAGGCCAAGGCCATTCTCTTCTACCTTCTGAGTGAGTTCAAACTCGAGCAATCGCCCAAGACCACAGTACCAATGAAACTTGACACGAGTGGTTTCAATTTGGCACCAAAGAACGGATTCTGGCTCAAACTTGTTCAGCTGCCAAATGAGTCTTAGTGGTCGCGGCTGCTGTTGTAAAATAATTTTTATAAAATAAAATTTAATACAGGAAATTATTTAGAAGCTAGTTTTGATGGTTAATTGATTTTGACGCACTTACGCCAGATGAAATAAACTGAAGAAAAAAACATTAAAAAGCAATTTAACTCAATGGAATTGTTTTACTAAAAGTATCTCTGTAACTCTAGTTTAGTATCTCGTTTCGCAATAAAACCACACATCGCATACCTATCTTGAGACAGCGTGTATGTGTGGGGATAAATAGCTGCAACTTAGCATCATGGCTATGGGTCAGCGATAATGACACAGTTCTTAGAACGAGTTTAGCAGGCAACGACCACGACTACGACAAGCAATAATGACGTTGATCAAGGTCAGGTTTAAAGAGCTGACATTTACGTATACTATCCATACGTGATTCTAGTTCTTTGGTTTGCATCTCAAATGGTTGGTGGTCCAAAAAAGTAACATGCCAGAGAAGACGAAGTTGTTACAGTGTTTTGGACGAAGAACGAAACTCGTTTGGATTGCAGAATTTGTTTAGAGATACAGGCGACGCATGGCCAAACAAGATTCTTGAACGAGTGTGTGCAACTTGCTCCACGAAAATCGTATAACAAGCCCGTGTAGAATTTTGCTATTTTTGCAAGAATTTATTGGCCGCTTGAGTGTTTTAATTTTTTATTTCATGCAATAAACTGTTCTCAGTAAGAATAGATACACTGAGGGGCAAATGGGCTTATGTGCCTATTAAAAAGGCCTGAGGACATTTATTTTTGAACATGTTTGGCATTATTGTTTCCGGATTAAGCGAATGTTTAGATCATCTTTCAATTGGGCTGTGAATTATCTAGCACGTGCTTGAGCGTTGTTGACATAGGCGGGAGGATGACAACGATGCATAGCTACACGTATTATACATAGTTATGCAAATTTTAATGGCTTATTGTCGATAGAATTTGTTGTTTAGATCAAAATTAAACCAACACAAACAACGCTCTTGAGATAAACAAATTCAAGCTAATTCTGTAGGGTGGTCTTTCATATAAGTTTCTGACTCAAATAAACTTTTATTTTACGACTCTTCAAAGTGAGAATCTCCACCGATCAATATCATGGTGCTGTTCGGATAGACATAGGGTAAATCAAATTTTCTCATGAAGTCTTTCTCGTTGCACAGGAGTGAAGCGAAAATTAAAACGTTTTTCGTTTTTGTCTTAGATGATGCCTCCATAGGTCAGAGGATGCCTTCTTTTAAGACGATGCTGAGTTTTATTTTGAAAGTCATGCCCAACTTTATTCAAATTTTATCAAGCTTTAGCAAGATGGTGGCGATGGTGTAATGGTAACTTCATTGATTGCCACGCTTATGTAGTCCACTGAAATTAAACAAAAAATAGCCAAACTTCGGAAAAATTCCCGGAAAGCTGAATTTTGTTATGAACGTGGATATTGCAGTTCTCAACATAACGTCAAAAGTCCCCATCGATCCGAGTGCCGAAAAAAATTGTACGCGGAGTCAAAACTCACCAGCTTTTTTGAATATCTCGTTAACGGTCACTTTTACACAAAAAATATTAATAACCAAATTTGTAGCTTAGGAAATTTACTACAAAAAGTACGTATGACTTTTGTTCGTAAGAGTTACCGTTTTGGAAACAATTGGATTTACAGAGTTGTAACCTTTATGTTTCTCATAAAATACGTACTCCTTTCCACACCACCTTCGAGGTAAAAAATGTTTATTTTGTATCCATGTATTGTTCTATTCTGAGTATTGAGTGATATTTCCTTGTGAACGTATCTGCTTACTTAACATTTCACATTCATAAGAGTTAAACGAATGAGAGGTACGATTATATAATATATAATATGAATTTTGCCGAAAGTAATCGGTCACAATGGTTAGGTTAGGTTGAAGTTGCTGCTAACTTACGCGAGCACGCTTAGACTAGAGATAGACCACATGAATCATATAATCCCTGCCTACTCGTTAAAACCACTTTGAACTTCTGATGAAGCATAAGAAGGTCCTAATGTCTGTGTTTTTCAGATCGCCTAAATCGTTGCAATAGACAGCTTCAAAATGAACCTTCTTTCTACGGGAGAGCACTGGACATGGACAAAGAAGGTGATCAATGGTTTCCCCCGCGTCTTCGTCCATACAGTTTCCACAAAAATCGTTTGAAAATACGCGAAGCCTGCTTGCATGCTTGCTTATTAGACAGTGCACAGTGATGACACCTATTGTAGCGCCAATATGCAATCTGTTGAGAGAAATCAAATTCTTAGAGCGTTTTAGATCCAAATCTATTTTGTCCTTAGATATGTATTTCGACTTGTAAGATTTTCTCTTTTGATCGCAAACAGCTTAAATTTGAGTTTTCAATTAACGATCGGTATACCTAGAATACCCTTATTTAGAAGATGTGTATAGTTTTTCCTATTCTGGCGAGTTCATCAGCCTTACAATTCCCCGGAATATCACTATGCCCTGCCACCCAAAACAGGTGAATATTGAACTGCTTCGCCATCTCTGTGAGAGACGATCGGCAATCCAGAGCTACTAAAGAATTTACAGAGACAGATTTCAAGAATTTAATTGCTGCTTGGCTGTCTGAAAAGATGCGGATATCTCAAGCAGATATGGCGTTTTTCTTTAGCCAAGATAAGAATTCCTTAATCGCCATTATTTCCGGGCGGAACGCGATACAGTGGTTGGAAAGACGAACGGAGAGATTGAGATTAAGCCTATCACAGAAAACACCTCCACCTACTCCTTTTTAGAGTTTTCTGGAATTCGAACATGGAACATCAAACGCAGTGGTCCGACACACTAACCACTGCGCCACGTGCCCACATCAACGTGAAAGATTTGAAATGTTGCCTAAAAGCAACTTTGATTGATTTTGCTTAAGACCTTAGCATGTGTCAAAAACGTTAATGTTTTCGGAAATGGAATCAAAGCAACCCGCGCAAATTTTACCGCAGCAGTTACAATTACTATTACAAGACCTTGCAGTGTGACAATAGTGGCGTAAATCAATTCACGAAAAATTTGAGGTTTATTAAAAAAAAAAATATTTAAATTTAACACCAAAGTGGTTTTTGGTTTGGTTTTTTGGATTTTTTTTTTACAAATGAAGAAATTACGAGCAATTTGGAGTTCGGTTGGGATATTTCTACTGACGAAGAGGGCGGCAGCATCGGCAGGCATGCGCGCTTCATCTCGGTTCTACTGCGGCGCGAGTCGAGGTGCTGAAGCTGAGCTCTCACTCCTCGTCTTCAGCATATTGCCTTTGCTCTATGCGAGGTACGATTAAGTTTGCGGTACCAAGCCCCTTCTAATCCGCTTGTTTTTTATTTTTTTGGATTAATTTCTCACAAGCCTTGGAGCCTGATTTATGCTCTAGCCTAGCTAGTTTCCCGGTTGCTGATGCAAACCAGGCTATCCAGGAGCTGCGAAGACACAATATGAACAAGAGCGCAACCATCTTCAAAAGAGCCACCCAAAGAAGGAGGAATGCTCAGGAGATTCGTTCGCCAAAGTTCATTAACAATGCTCATGCCCAGCATCTTGTGGATGACGACAAAATTCTGCAGAGGTGGCAGCAGTATTGTGAAGAACTTTTAAAGGAACAGTTTCCCCGGCTATACTTTCCAAGAGCCACACCTAACTGAGAAGAAATACCCGACATTATAGTCGAAGAAGTTACTGAGGCGGTCAAATACTCCAAAAAACGAAAAGCGGTTGGGCCAGACGAGATGCCCTCTGAGTTCTGGAAAAAGATGGAAGACATCGGGTTCAGATGGCTCAGAATTCTCATCTCCAAATTTGTGAGAGGTGATCTAACGCCGAATCCATGGAAGGAAAGTTATTTTCTCCCTGTATACAAAGGGAAGGGTGGTACGTAAAACTGTGATAACTACCGTTCAATCAAGCTGATGTCACACACCATGAAGATCGTTGAGCGGGTGTTAGGTGGCCGACTGCGAAAAGTAATACGGCTATCTGATGATCAGTGCGGGTTTGTCTCGGGTAAATCAACCACAGATGCAATCCAAAGTATAAGGATCATAATCAAAAAACATCGTGATTCCTTAAGGGATTTGCATATTGTATTGGTTGGCTTTAAGAAAGGCATTAGACAGACAACCACGAGATCTGATATGGGTGGCGCTAAGACATCGAGGGGTCCCAGAAACCTATGAGATGATCATGGACATGTACGAAGGAGCAAAGACAAGAGTAAAATGCCCCGCTGGAGTAACCGAAGAGTTCCCAATCAAAGTCGGGGTGCATCAGGGAAGCGTTTTAAGTCATTTGCTCTTTATTGCAGTCCTTGATTATCTGCTTGAAGGTAAAGTGATGGACCCCAATGTACATCAGTTATTCTTTGCTGACGATGGAGCCATCATAAGTGAGGATCCTCCCTCCCTGCAACGAGCACTTGATGTGTGGATGGACGCTCTGGAGGGAAATGGGTATCGCATTAGTTAAAAAAAGACAGAGTACTTGTGCTGTCCGTTCTCTGATCCACTCAGGCCTATTCCAGACATTATTTGAATGGAACAGTGCTTCCCAAGTGCGAGTTCAAATATCTGGAATCAATGATCAATAGCAAAGCAACTTATGATGACGACATCAATCATCGCGTAAGCGTAGGGTGGATGAAGTGGCGAGAAAATTCCGCTATCTTCTGTGACAGAAAAATGCCCCCTAAGTTGAAAGGAAGGCTCTACACCGCAGTTGTACGTCCAGCGCGCACATACAGTTCACAATGTTGGACGATGTACAAAAAGTATGAGAGTAAATTAACGGCAGCTGAGATGAAGATGATTCGCATGACAGCAGGAGTGACAAAGCTTGATCGAATAAGAAGTTCGAAGATCCGTGAAAGCTTTCACATCAAGGAAACCATCGTACAAAAAATAGAGCACGACCGGCTCAGCTAGTATTGCCACGTTCAAAGAAGAGATCATTTGAACCCTGTTAAAAAGGCAATATCAATGAACGTTCCAAAGACATCGCGAAGTAGAAAAGGTAGGCCTATAAACGCCTGGATCAGACAAATGCGACGACATCAGCATTTCATTGGTCTCAGTAACCAAGTGATCCGAAATCAGCGGCCTGCCGATACTTTCTGAGGTCAAATAGGCGAACCCCACAGGCGGATCAGTAGAAATGCGGTGAAGTGGGAGGGTTGTGATCCCTTATTTTCGGATCACAACCTCGCTGAAAAAGGAAGAAGAAGAAGAAGATTGTCACATATGAAGTATGAAATTAAAGGTGTGTACATGAATTTCTTTAATTTTTTTCAACAAACTACTCAACTAAAGAAATTAAGTGTTTGGATTCTCAGGGTCAAAAATTAGATATATTAGCCGTATTTTATTATCACTCATGATCCATACGGATCATTGGTTTCTATGCAATACAACAACAATACAAGATCTTGCTTTCTATCTTGCTTTTTTATTCCTTGGTAGGTTAACAACCACACTATAAGACACAAGGAAATTAATTCGTTGATCCAGATCCGGATCGTTTTATTTTCGTCGTGTGATTTATATGGATCTTGGGTGATAATAAAATACGGCTATTGTAACATAAACTTTGACATGAATCAGACTAGCGTTTGGAAATGAAAACGTTTGTCCATGTGAGCGATAAACACATAATATGTACCCCATCTTGAGTGCAATCAGTTTGTCTAAGGATTTTACCAGAAAGTATAACTCAAAAGCAAATCATGCACTGTACATAATAGGTTAGGTTAGGTTAGGTTGGCTGTCCACACGAGAGTGCAGACACATTTAGACCAGTGAAGGTCCTTTGTGATACCATGGATCAAACCATTAGGCCACTCAGGGACTAACAAAACCAACCGGAGCTTTTGACAAAGCGATGGATGCTCATGACGTCCAAGGACGCCAGATCGCAGAGGTCGTCAAGGAAGGGGGACCTTAGATTGAGCATTCTTTTATGCGACAGGGCTGGACATGTGCATAGGAGGGGAAGGATAGTTTCCTCCTCCTCCTCGTCCCTACAGCTTCTGCAGAAATCGTTGGAGAAGAGACCATGTCTTTTGGCGGGTTGGCCTATAAGACAGTGTCCAGTGAGAACACCGACAACGCAGCTGATTTGTGTACGCTTTAACTTGATCAGATCGGCACTATGTTTTTGATCCAGCTTAGGCCAGATCTGTCTAGAAATGTGACACGTTGAGCCGTTTCCCCATCTGAGGTTGGTCGTGCTAATAGCGTTCAGCTTTAGTAGATACTTACATGTAGCGAGGGGCATACACAGGGCTTGCCTATCAGACAAAATCCTTAGAGTGGTACCCTGTCTGGCGAGGTCGTCAGCCCTGCAGTTACCTGGAATGTCTCTGTGGCCCGGCACCCAGCATAGGTGAATTTTGAACTGCTCTGTCATCTCCATAAGAGATAGACGACAGTTTAAGGCAGCCTTTGAAGTGAATAGGAACGATTCCAGGGACTTGATTGCCGCTTGGCTGTCAGTGAAAATGCTAATATGCTTTTTGCACTGTACATAATGCTTACATGAAAAATAATTAAAACCTTGAACAAAAATTTCTTTGATTCTGAAAAGAAGCCTTTCGAAATATAATCAAAACCCAAACTTCAGTTTGAATTACATAATTAGTTCTTTTTCCAGTTACATAATAATATAAATTATTAATTTTCTTCAAAAAGAAGTTTTAAGATATTTCAAGACTTTTGAAAGTGGTAAAAAGATTGACAATTTTAAAGGAAGAGAAGTCTAGGAAAAAGTAAGTAATTTTATCTTTCCATAAGTCGATTACCCAGCTTTGCGATTTTTTGAGATTTAAGAGTAATCCAACCTACCCTGAATCTACTGCTGCCTCCGCAAATATAAAGTCCACGGTCAATTCTATAGACTTCAGTATTTCTGATGCCATAGCTCTAATTTTAAAATTAACTTTCTTAAAGTCAGGCATCTTGGACTTCACTGCATAGCTACTTTTTAAGTCTTAAATATCTACCTTCAACAGGCAGTTATCGCTAAAGGCCCGTGTAAGCTTAAGCGAGACATCTGGCCGGTGTTCTCCAAATCTAATAAAACACACCTTTCCCTTATCCTGCATCCATTATTCCATATTTACATATATGATCTCCAGCCTTTCAGCCAAGGAATAGCACGGTTACAACGAAAGAGAATACGTCGCAGCGAGGACTAAATATATTTTTTACTGCATAAATTATTGTGGACTTTTTGAGCCAGAGCAACCTCATTGCACGCTAAAGTGAAGCTCAATACACACCCTTAACGGAGCCAATTATTTATTGTAGTCACTCGAGTATTCGTGCTCATGACTCCCTAATACCAGCACAATTCATTTCGTATTCGTATTAATCTGTTAAATAACTTACACATACATGGATAAATTTTGCCTACATTTGGCTTCCATGTTCCACCACTCTAAATCAGCTGATTTTGGTGCAATTACTTTGTCCAAAATTCACTTACGCACATGACCTCCCACGTACGCCTGATCTGTTTCTACGAGTTTGAATCAATCTAAGCTTACGACTATAATACTGTTATTTCAAAACAAGTGTTAGAGCAGCACTCTTTTTACTATTCCATTTCAATCAACTTACCGTGACTTCCATTCTGTTAGCAGACACTGGCATTGTAGTACTAGTAAGTGCCCACATAGACAGACAATTGTTACTAATATTCCATATTAGCTTATATGATAAAACCATGAAATTGATTGAAATTTGTTGAAATTCGCATGTGAATACGATACGACGGATTGGATCGTGAGTTGCGACTGCAAGTAGCTATTGCTGGTAGCCAGAATCCAATACATAGCCCGTCACGTTCCATTTAATGTTACTTTCTTTGGGCTTCCTGACCCACTGTTCGCTTATGTGCATGGTGGTGGCTAAATAGTCACATGACGCGTCTTGAAATCTAATGAATCTGTATTACCATTTTCTTAAAATTATGCTAACTGTACTTGCCCAACATTTCCTACTAGAAAAAACAACCAAAGAAGCTAATAATTAATTGAATCATTTATGCGTATGATACTCTCATAAGAATGACTTATTGTAGTTCTAAAGTTGTTAAACTTTTCTTATTCCCAACAGTGCGTATCGAATAAAAGATACTTTTCGGATATAGTTTTCTATAAATAAAAAAAATTGTTATCATGGTTACACAATAAAAAATTTTATGGAGTACTTAAGGCTGTTTGTAAATTTTTTTTCGGATACGGGGGTTTCATTGCTGACATTATGTCTATGACGGAGGTCACACGAGATTTAATTGTGCGGTAGAAATAGTTTTAATGCTTTGACAGCCTTAGAACTCAATTCTCATAATGCTCATTCCCATAACAAAGTGTTTTCTTGCATCACTTAACATAGATACATTTTTTGTCAATGAGAAAGGGGCTTTCGAAGAACAAAACAGCAAGACTTACTGCATTGCCAAGGTAGGACAAAGCCACAGAGAGGGTCCGCTGATGCTATTATGTTGTAGTGCTTCTGAGAGGAACCACTCCATCAACAATGACACGTCAAAATAAAGCGAGCTTTAAGTAATAGGTCGTCGTTTTTTGATGAAATCGTAACAGCATGCCAATTGATATAAAAGAGTTTAGAACATATTTGGAATTTAGTACAGCACCCTTACATTATAAAGCTCTTATTATTGCAGGGTTGCATAATTTGATGCATCAGTTGACCTTGAAAGTACATATCTCTATTTGAAAAAAGAAATGTTATTTATTGAGAAGTAGTGTTATATAGATATTTTCGAGAAAAAAAGGGATTTTTATTTTTTATTTTTTTTCGTGGGTAGGTGTGAAAATCTCGATAGACATCATAGTAGCGTATGACTTTCACTTAATAAAAAACATACATGCATTCACATATGAGTACTTTTTCAATAGTCCATTAATCCTTTATGAGGGTTGCGTGGGTAGGATGGACTCTGCATCCTTCTTGATCCTCCGCCATTAATTCCAACTCATCAGGAGGAATCCCTAAATGGCTCCGGGAGATATGACGGACTTGATCTAACAATTTATTGCTGGGTATACCAAGGGGTCACCTACCTGAAGGCACGGCAATCAAGGCACATCTTGGCGTTGCACATTCGATCCCTACGAGTTATTCCAGCAACACCGCGACTGAACATTATTTCGGCAGCTTGTATCCGCGATCTTATTCCTTCGTTCATTACCCAAATTTCATGACCATTGATGAGCATTGGAACATACACCGAGTTAAAAACCGATAGCTTAGCTTGAATACTGAGTTCGGCCTTGCTTATAACAGATTGACCCAACTCTCTCAAGTTTGGTCCAGCCTGACCAATTCTACAGGAACCAATTCATCACTCGTGAATAAGACCTCGAGGTACTCAAACTTATCCACCTGCTTCATTACATGCACAGTGCACTGAATGGGCGTTCTGGAAACGACCATTACTTCCGATTTGTTCGCGTTTACCTCCATTCCAACATCATCACAACGGCTACAAACCTTTCGAGTGCGCGCTGAAGTTCGGTTTGAGACGACCCAAGGATGACCAAATCCTCTACAAAGAGCAGATAACTAATCTTTAAATCTCCCACTTCGAAAAATTCTCCGCCACGACTTCGTTGTAACATCCAGTCCGTATATACAATGAAGAGAGAAGGTGACAAAAGGAGTCCAACGTCCACAGGTATTGATTTAACGCCGTTTATCCGAACACAGCTTCTACAGTTTGTATATGATATATATAGACTGAATTGCCCTTAACACGGAACCATCAATCCCATACTCCTGCAGAATACTCCGGAGTTTGCCTCGAGGAACCCTATCATGAGCTAGATAGATATTAGATAGTTTATTTGGTTACATTATTTACATTTGGATTTGTTATCGCACATTTTACAGTACAGAGATTCGATATAGTGTGTTTATTATATCTTTTAACTGAAATACTTTTTTACACAATGAACCATAATATTAATAATTTCAATTTTGAAGGAAAATAACAAATCCACAAAACAAGTGCAGACAGGTTTAGCATACTCCCAGGCCTCCTCAAGAACCATTCTAAGAGTGAATAACTGGTCGGTTGTGCTTCTACCGGGACGAAAACCGCATTGGTCATCCCCCAAACTGTCCTCAACCACAACTCTGGGACGCATTTCTAACACCTTAGCAAAGACTTTTCCAGGGAGACTTGAAAGAGATATACCCCTATAGTTGGTGCAATCTCTTTTGTCCTCCTTCTTAAGAAGAGGAACAATAACCCCCAATTGCCAATCACCATGTGTTTCGCCACATTCCCAGGCCATTTTAATGGCCTCTTTACATAAAGCCATGAGCATTTCTGGGCGGATTTCATCCACACCGGCAGATTTGCCAATTTTTAACGATTTGATCACCAAAGTTACTGTCTCTACCGTAGGACTATAGTTCACCCTACTCTCGACCATAGATCTAGATTGAGCAATTCTGAAAAATGCTTGCTCCATCTGCGTAAGATGTCCTCCTCATTGAAAAGAAGTATACATTCAACTTTTTTCCTCTGAGTCGGCAGATCTGTGATCACGTTCCAATTTCTCGCCAAACTCCTTCCAAGATTGTTCTTTCGTTGTTTTTACAGCTAATTTGCAAGTTCTTCGCGCCTCAGAGTACCGATTTCGAGAATCGGAGTTCCCCAAGTGAATCCACATGGTTTGTGCTTTGGGGGGCGGCACTCTATTGCTAAGATACAATTTGCACAGCACTAAGTGGTGATCAGTTGATAGTTCGGCCCCTCTCAATACGCAAACATCATAAACCATTCTCTTCAGATACGATTGTACCCAGTACCCACAAAGAAATCTGTCAACGACTTCTGCTGAAGACTCTGACGGTACCACGTACCATGGTACTAAAAAACACCTTCCTATTTTCTTGTTGACTACACTAAGTTGCCCTATCAAGCAGTTTAACTTTCGGAAAATATTCGCGTTGGGTAGGTAGCTTCCCAGCGAAAGCATCTGCTGATACCGTCCACCCCAAAGTTGTAGCCGTACGTCCAAATAAGTTTGAGTACTTCTGTATATGTACTCGTATAGATAGTAACGTTAGATGTGCTTGTGCAGGTATGAATGTTCAGCTACACACATTTCGTCAGAACCAGCACAAGCTAATCGTTAGTTCACTATTAAATTGGGGATGGCAATGGTGTAGTGGCAACGTCGTCAATTGCCACGCTAATGGTTCATGGTTCAAATCCTGATGTCAGCAAGCATTTATTTATTTCTCAATAAATATACAAGGTCAGCCCGATCATTTGCAAAAGCTTCTGTGAACACTACTGTGAAGGCATAACACTGGCAGTAGCTTGGGCATGTGGCTGGAAAAATTGTACGCTTTGTTGATGATGATTTGCCCTTGACATCGGTTATCGGGAAAAAAGTACTGTGAATCAGAAGCAAAGACAATAGTAACAAAAGCTCCCCAGTTATCTGGACGCCACCCCCGGAGCGTAAGTGGTTAGTGTGTCAAATCAGAATCCCAGAAAACACCAAAAAGTTTTTTCACGGTCCCACCTCTCGCGAGCGTCTGACAAACATCCGAGAGTATTATTGCCACGAAAAAGCTTGTCAAATCGCCGTTCGGATTCGGCATTAAACTGTAGGGCCCTTCCATTCGTGTGAAAAATATAAGGCACACAACATGAGTGGTTGCGAGAAGCTAGGCCCTGGCACTTTAAAGAGCTGTTGCGCCAAATATTTGTTTTTTTTGTATTTATAACCCTTTGAGTGCGCGCAAATTATAAAAAAAAAAAAATAATAAAATAGCTGCATGGTGGTGAAACGATTTTGCTCCGCAGACGATGCAGGCATTGGGCCTCAGTACTTTGGCATTGTCCTCCTCCAGATTTACATATGGATACGGGCGTAAATTGTGAGCCAAAAGTGATTTGTTTTGCATCGCCTTTTGTATATCGATTCCATAAGATTCCACCAACTGACTCAAAGCCGACACATAGGGTTAAGAATCTAATGACCTCAAAGGTCAAACCCTTCTTGGTTTCTTTGAAATTGGTTCCATTGTTGTGAGTAAGGGTGGGATCACGGAGGCAGCTTCGGTGCTGGTAAGGAGGGCGGCGACAGTATGCGGTTGCTCGGCTCAGCTCGTCGGGCGGGGTAGTTCTTGCCAACCCCACCATACACCACCTGCTCAACAAACCAAACCTAGAAAAAGAAGAAAGCTGAGCTCTAATCAGACATCGGACGGACAAAAGAAGATAAAAAAGAAGAGAGAAAACTATGCCTAAGAACTTTTCCCTATACCTGCGAGAAAGTGCGGAAAAGAGACCACGAACTAAAACTAACTAATCCTAGACGTAACCTAAGCTAAACTAAAACTTAGCCTAACTTATCCTAACATGGAACTCATCTTTTCCACGATCTCTCTCACATATAGGTTCATTAAGACCAGTGGCATGCCAGATGTTGTTGTCCGTCCATAGAAAGACGGCAGGATCCGTTACCCACAGGTTTATTACAAATAATATTGAAACGCACATAGCTCTAAGGCCACTAAAACTCTCTGAATTGAACATCACTTTCAACCGTTTTATTCAAGACCCGTAGATGCTGGCAAAATCCTTGGCCATACCAACGCTAATCTATGGGTGCGAAATTTTTGGTAAGTGTAGCTTTGCGAGTAAAAGATGACTCTGTGTCACCTTCAACGATGCCATAAAGTACGTTTTCGGACTACGAAGGTATGACCATGTGTCACGCTTTTCCAGACGCATTTTTACGACATGGCATTTGATAGCCTTCTACAGTTTCGCACCGTAACTTTTCTCTCACACATCCGGCGAACACGACAACCCCCCGTATATCTATGAGAAAGTAATATACAAATTAGTGTATATTGGCTCCGTCTGGCACCATATGCCCGGAACATTTAATGTTATCGAGTCCACAAACTGTTTTCCATCTTTAAATATTTGTCCCAATGAGCAAATAGTTGTCCCAATGACTTCATTTCGAAATTCTATCCGTATAGCTTTTGTCAAGTGGATAGCAGTTCCATTACGTACCCGTACGAGTATGGCATCCTTTCCTATGCACCCTTCCATCATTCTGCCGTTGAAACTTTCAGACGTTTTAGTCTTTGTTGAGAGCTCGGATTTGGTGAAATATTTCAGAAGTAGTACCAGTCAAGCGCTTTAATCAAAAATCGCAATATCCCATATCAAATGGCCATTCTCTGGCTTGTTCGGGT
Source organism: Brachypalpus laphriformis (assembly GCA_945910035.1). Classification (NCBI taxonomy): domain Eukaryota; kingdom Metazoa; phylum Arthropoda; class Insecta; order Diptera; family Syrphidae; genus Brachypalpus; species Brachypalpus laphriformis. Next base: position 291,393,731 of record OX246754.1, read on the forward strand.
TCAGTTTATGTTGGTAGGTATCATCTAGGAGACTTTTCCTGGCTTCCTTATCGTACTCGTAGCTTTCTAATGCATCTTTGTGCATCTTCGGATCAATAGATAACAGTGCCATTGAATATCTGATTGGAATTCTATTCTCGAGGCAAATGAATGTATGTATCTGACTGACTTGTTTAAAACCTTGCATGTACATGAGTTTCTAACGCCACGTATATACAGTACCTCCAGGTTAAATATCTGTTCACAATCATGTGCTCGATTATGGTGATATGTGTGATGACGATTTGTACTGCTTCAGTTACCTCCGCAGACAACCAAACTGAGTTTCAATATTGACTCTGCATAATTTTGCGTTAAGCGCCATTGGCATGTAGGTATTTCAATCAGCAGCGTGCGCTCAACATTCATACTCGATACTACTTCAGAACCAATTTTTTCAGGAGCTGGTAGTTTATTGGAACCAGATGTACGCATTTCTCTGAAGTAGGTAATAACTCATGTTACGGGGATACTTTAACGGAGACTAGTTGTGATCCCCACTCGAACAAGATCTACTGTCCACTTTAAGTATGTACATACAATGGTTACGCCTTGCAGTTTTACCACCTCCTGTTACAGGAAGTATTTATCCACAGTCTTACCAGACATGTGTATAGCTGTTGGGAGGGATATCAGTCGCCTCACGTTATTCAGGCATATATTCGTTGACATTTGGAGCAAGCTCTGATATCTTTAGTCTGTCCTTATCTTACAATCCTTTCCTAAAGAATAACATAAATAGTTCAGTTTTGAATGCGAGAAAGCTGAATTGCTCGCAATCTATGTTATAAGGCGATAATTTCGCCTGCAAAGAGAACTGTTGTAGTTCTCTGACTGCTGCTGTTGTCTCCCAGAAGTTTCTGTGTTATTCGTTAAATTTTCAGGATTTTATATATATATCTTAAATAACGAGATGGGGTACGGCTTCTATTCGGGAAACGTTTTCCTTACCTACTTGTTTAAGTTTCCCGATAGCAACAAACCGTGTACACTTGATGCCATTCGATTTATTGACTCAACTGCTTACATAATGATGATACATTGGCATTTTATTACCATCCGGATGCCAGTGACAATGTAATGGAAATAATAACCAGCAACCGTAACGTGAAAGAAAGCAAAGTTCAAGGTCATATTGGTTAATCAAAAATTTAAAGCAAACACTGGATGTGTCAACGACTCGTTACTGAATCAATACCCGATGTAATATTTGCACTGCTGCGTACATCGTCATGGGTTCTTCCAGACGCATGTAAGATCGAAACCTAGTGACTGGACACATTTCGATACCTGGACAAAGGCCTTAATGAGTAGTGACTTGATCTGATCTGTGTTTTGATGGCATTGGAAGATTTGACTGCAGTACCTGTGTAGGGAAATTCCACGAGTACAGATACCTATTATGATGCGTTGGCCAATGATTTGTTGGCGAGTATCGTCATTTATTGACTGCACATACATATGTACTTTGCATTATCCTGGTTTCTTATTCGAGCCACTAGGTCTATACGTTTGGGAAAGTGATATCATAATCAGTGCTGCAACTACGAAATTATTTTTTGTAGCAAAACGTCAAACAGCGTAGCAATACTCAAATTCTTTATAAAAATATATTTATCCTCAAACAGGGTGCCTAGAATACTTCAATCTGGTGGGCTGGAATTCCTTAATATCAGCTTGAAAGGCCAATTAAATTAACCTTATTCTAATGCAACAGGGATATTTATATTTAAAACTTAAAACTAGGAAAGTCCATAAGGAAGAAAGGTACCTTGTAAAGGAAGATCGGTTTAGGTGGAAGTCTAGCGTATTGTACGAGTAATTGGAAAAGGGCAACATTCTGCACATGGGTTCAAAAGACCGTAATTGGTGCAGTGAAGATCGAGACGAAAGAGAAGTACGTACCGAAGGTTGCGAGGGTTAGTGTTAAGGTAGATCTTTAGAAGTACAGCGGGGGAGTCAATTGTACCGACTAACAACTGCTGCATAAGCAGTATTTCGGCAATTTGACGGAGTTTGTCTAGAGTTTCTAGGCTGATCAGTTTTAGCCGGTCTTCGTATGGAGTTTTATCTGTCAGCCTAGAATCGACTACATAGGGTGAAACGTATGAAGCTACGCTGCACGGCTTCAATTCTGAGAGAATGGGTAACTTGGTACAGGGACCAGACTTGACTGGCATATTTGAGGAGGGGCCTGATAAAGGTGATAAAAAGATTTAGTGACATAGGGATTCGAAAATTCTTTGGACCAGCGTTTGGTGAAACCGAGGGTAGAGTTAGCTCTATTGATGATATGATCAGTATGTGAGCGGAAGTTGAGTGTTCTAACGCAGATAATACCTAGATCACAGATTGAATTGCCTGAAGGAATGTGTTTGTTTTGGCAGTAATAGGTCCTAGGGGGAGGAGGAAGACGCTTGCGTGAGAAGGTAATAGCCTTACATTTGCTGACATTCAGCTCTAGGAAATTATATTTGCACCATGTGAAGAACGAGTTCAGATCGGATTGCAGAGGGGTAGCATCTGTGAGAATACAATCAACTTCATTACCATCCTCTAGTGCATCCAGTGCTCTAGAAACAATATCTGTTTGTCGTAGTGGATACACTTTTCAAAAACCATGATTGCTCTACAATGAAAGTACATTGAGTCGTAAGCAATACTTTCGAAAAGCTTGGGTATGCATGAAAGTTTCACTATAAGTCGATAATTTGAAATCTAATTTTTGCAGCCTTTTTTGTGGATAAGGAAAATGAAGAGTAGTCCCCCTAGATTAGAAAGACTGCATGTGAGAGTGAAAGTTGAAAAAGGGCTTTGAGGTGTTGCGACAAGGCATTAAAACATTTAAAACAAACAGACAAGCCATCGGGGCTGTCATCCTTGAGTCAACTGATCTTTTCAAATATACCTGTTGTAATCTCAATAGAGACGAGAGAAATTTGAGCACAGTTGTACAGGTAGCTGAAGTAATCAGTGCCGGGTTCATGCAAGTGGTCGATATACAACTTGCCGAAGAACGTTGCAAAGAGGTTGACGTGAAGACATCGGACTTTTTTTTTACGTTGATGAATTAGTAAAAGCGCTTGGGGTCTGTAATCAAGCTCAGCTGCATCCGGTCAAGATATTCATGATAAAGGGATTCACAGAGCGCGGAGAAGCGATAGAAGAGTAGTCTGAGACAGACCTAGATTTCAAGAAAGTATGCCAAAGCTTACTGTTTCTAACATTACGGAGAGTTCTTAATTGCTTATTGTACCAAGGAGGTAAAGACGTACAGTTTCTTCGAGCCATATAAGGGACGGATTGTATAAGGCAGTTAAAAATGTTGGTGTAGAAGAACTCGATAGTAATGTCAATAGGAGTATGCTTGCCTGGGAGTAGGTTGAAATTTATGTTGCCGAGCAGGATATTTAGGACATGCTCAATAAACTGCAAAGACTAGCCTGTGCATGCACAATAGGTGCAATGCAAACTGCTTCTACTGCAGCGCTGGAGGTTATTCTAAACCTACCCGCTCTACATCTTCATATAAAGAAAGAACCTATGGTTTACGTCTTTATGCTCATTGCAGAGATAACTCAAATTCCAAACCAGTTCACTCGGATATTGCGCATGAACTCAACAACAATGAACTATGTACTAGGAATAACAATTACGTACAAATGTCTGCCAAGATTCAACTTCAGTCACAACTTCAAGGTAACATTCCCAGATCGCAATAACTGGGAACAGAACAAACCTACATTTGCCAACAACTCTCATGTATGGTACACAAATGGATCCAAGACAGATGAAGGAGTTGGGGCTGGAGTATACGGCGCTACTACGAAAATCTTCATTCACTCGTGCAGGGAAGAAAGTAACTCCGTATTCCAAGCCGAAGTATTCGTTATTGAACTATGCATCAGAGAAAATATAAACAGATCTATAACCAACAAGAACATTTATATTCTTTCAGATAGCAAGGCTGCTCTACTGGCAATTAAGGCTTATGAAATAACATCCAAACTAGTATTGGACTGCCTTCAATTACTCGTATCCCTAGCCAGTACAAACAGTGTTCATCTCATTTGGGTGCCAGGACACAGCGGATATGAAGGAAATGAAAAAGCTGACCTGCTAGCTAGAACAGGAGCTGCGTCTAATTTTATGATGCCAAGTACGACAAAACCTGTATCAAAAATTGACTAAAAGAAAAAGCGCATCATTACTGGATGGAAACTAAAGGTAACAGACAAGCCAAAATCTTTCTGCCAAATACTTCCATCAAAAGAACGAAACAACCCCTACAATTAACTAGGAGTCAGACTCGAACAGCCACAGGGTTTCTTATAGGGCACCGTCAAGTGAAAAAACATCTCATGGCTATGGAAATAGCACAAGACAGCATCTGCAGAATGTGCAACGAAGACGAAGAATAAGCAGAACACATTTTATGTCACTAACTGTCTAATCACACCACGTCATCGTTATTTAGGTAAATTCTACCTTGAAGCAGAAGACCTATCGGCAAGCTCACTCAAAGGCACAGAAGAGTTCATCACTAAATCGGGTACATTAAGTGAGCTTTAAGATCAGAGGAAATCACAATAGGCCCAATGTGGCCGCAGTGATAAGGCGACCTAATCCCGCCTCTTCAACAATCTACAATCTACAGGATATTTAGTTTTGCGAAGTTAACTTTTCGAAAGTTCAAAGTGCAAGAGTTCCCACTGTCGATGGAAATGATATCATGATCGTAGGATAAGGTGAGAGATAAGGGAGGGTGATAGTGGTCCAGAGTGAAAAGTAGGTGGTTACTCTTGGGAACTAAGGTACTGTGAGGGTCGGACAAGATAACAAGGTCTAATTGCCATCCTAGATTATTGCAGATGCCACTGATTTGAAAAAGATCAGATCAGTAAAGGGGATTCATTTTTCGTAGGTGGCATTAGTTGGAAAAATGAGGATTCGTGCTCTGAAGGAGCCCATTGCAAGTGGGGACGGTTGAAGTCGCCTAGGAAAATAAAGTCATCACTGGGACCAGCAGCAGCAAACAGAGAGTCAACCGCATCAATGGCCAATTAGTATGCTCGAGCAGGTTGAGAACACATGTTAATCTGACGTCGAAAAATTTAATACAGCCACGTATAATATTCTTTATCTTATTTTCTATGCTGGTGGCTGAGTTGATCTAGTCAGATTGAAGGAAAATTAAGTAACAAATATATCAAACCGCGAAATGCTCACAGCGTGGCAAAATCTTTTTTTTTTTTTGTTGAAAGTGGGTGGGGAAGTAGCGAATGGATTTATTTAAAATAAAAAAAATCGAGCAAATTTGCTTCCACCATAGGAAAGTGCAAGTGCGACTGATGGTAACCATATTTTGTTGGCGGCCTGGCCTACCAGGCTTCAAAGCCAGACTTCGGTTTCTGTGAGCGGGTCCACTGTGAGTATTAAGGGCTGGTGGGTTTTGGATAGATTAATATATTGGGCAACTAGGGAACAAGAGAATTAGTTAGAAATATGATACATATGCTCCAATCAGTATTGCCCATTTTTCGTCCTTTTAATTCCCCATATTCGGGGGACAATCAATGTTTTCCCCCATTTTGGTCACAATAATGAAAATTGTGCTTTATTTGAAAATTTAAAGAGAAAAGATACATGAGTCTGGAAGGTAAGAAGCAACTTTGGAATCTAATCACTGTTCACTTAAACCAACAATTGAGTGAATTGCATACGCTTTATTGTTCACCCCGGAGCCTGAACTGAAAGAAGAGGTTAGAACCACCCGCGATGAGATATAAGTCTCAGAAGTTCTCTCAGCTTTCTTTTGCATCTAGCTCATCAAAGAGGTGACATTTACGTTTTGACCTGCTACATCATATATCTATCATATACCTACATATATCTTCAACGGAGCTCTGCCGCTTTCTACGTGTGACCCAGTTTTCCGTGATGTCCATATGTCCGAGTTCACAACAGAGAATCACCATATTTATTATCGTTGCCTTCTTGCAAGTTTCAACTGACCCCGGTTTAACTCCAGAGTGCGCAGTAATGATCTTTCCTACTATGTTGCCATCTACTATTCTTTGGCAAAAGTTGAATCCTAAGTAATTACAGAGGACTTCTGCCGGGAAATACACAATAAAAATTCGTATTAGTGCCAGAGGTAGATAGTCAGGTAGTCAGTCGTTGTCAAACTGACTAACATTATTTTTGACTATAACCTGGGCTCCCAGAGCCTACATACTGATATGGTAGATATCCGGAGTAATACAATTTGGTTGCTGACCAAATTTTTTCTAACAGATGGGCATAACTCAGTCTTGCTATTACCGTCTTTAGCTTGACACCGTTCAGTCTTGAAGTTCTTAGGCACTCACAACCATGAGGAATCATATTATTGCTGAAAGTACCCTGTTATAAGGGGTTGCTCTTCGGATTTCCTTCTTTTGACTAGCGCTCTTCTATTTTCAGTTAATTTATCTGTGACTAGAGCCAAACATCAAACATCTTTTAAGCTGTGGGAACTATGCTGTGTAGCACTGTATCCACCTTTAACACATGTACGTACATGCAGTGAGGTGGGTAGAAACAGTCTACTACAGCCTAACAATCTACTAAATGTTACAGGAAGGACCAATTTGATCCCCCGAGGTAAGGTAAAAGTAGATCCAGAGCAAACATCTCCATAAATGATAATACCACCTCCAATCCTTTTCTCCTTATAGCTCTTTTAATCCCACGGAGAGTCGTTTGTGGTTTTTCCTTCATAACCCATTGAGGTCATCTGGTGTGGTGTGACACTGTTTGCTTGAAGTGCTTTTTAAGCAGGTTCTATGAAACAAGGAATGCAAGCAAATCACTTAACGTTGTTGCATAGAAGATGTATAGTCGCATCTATGTACGGATTTCGGAATGTTTACTATCTCAACAACCAATGCACAGTGACTTTCTGTTATTTTCGCGCCAAACACTACTCACTTGTCCACATGTCATGGCTAATGAACTTCCCATAGGCTCATCTTTATTTCCCTAAACAATGTCATGTTTCTCCACAATTTCATTCATCTTTCACGACCACGACTGGGAACTACTTGCCTGCTTAGTTCTCTGCGGTTCACATCACAAAACAAATATTTACCACCATATATTGGAACCAACTGACAGTTGCATATTCAAATCGTTGTTTATGTGACGTAAAAATCGAAAGCGAACGCACAGAGCACATACTCGTACTATAGATCGCTAACATTGGAATGCCTAGCAATTTTTTTTTTCCTCCAACTTCAGCCTTTTGTGTAGTCTTCAAGACAGACAGCCAGTACTATTTGAAAATTTGTGTTGCGCGGTGAGATCGGATACCTTCGTCTTGGGGGTTCATACTATACAAGAGTAACTACCGATAATATAATTACTATTGTCATCGTTCAAGTGTTGTTCGGTTTAAGTCTGTTTCTTTTTTTTTTTTTTTTTTACCACTCAATACGAAAATTTCCGCAAAAACAAATCCCAACTCTATGACCTACACGCACATTCGTTGTATGACTTCGGCCGTAGTACATCATTTAAAATTGGTTAATTTTGTATAAATAAACCAAAAGCCCCACAACAACAATAATGAAACTAGTTTTCCAAGAAAAAACAATTTTGAGCAACAAGTGAAGTTGTGTTCTTTATTTTTTTTTTTGGTCCAAGTCTCCCCCTCGCAAGCACTGATCTCTGAGTGACAAAGGAATTTATCTTTTACAAAAAAAGACTTGTATCTAAAGCAAGTTCGTAAAATGACTAGCAAAAAAAAACACATTTGCATTTGCAGATACCTAATTGGATGAGAGTTCACATCTCAGAACAGATTTGGATTTTCATGTGCAAGAAGCAAGTTCAAAAGTATCTGTAAGAGGACAGCCGCACATACCCTGCCTTCGGAAAGTAATTAAAATATACTCGTATGTGTGATTAGTAATAAAACAAAAATCTGCAACTAATTGCGGTAATTAGTTGACCATTTGTCGAACCCCCATCTCCGGTTCGGTGTTTGTTGAGATTCGGAAAATAAAAAATTTATTTGAATAATTGGCCGTTAATCGTGCAGTAAAAAAATACAATTAAACCAATCCACTGTGTGGGGGTAGTTGAACAATATATTCGGAGGCTGCTAGTGTATCTATTGGTATCATTGTTGAGTTTAATTACTCCACGGATAATGGTTTACTTCAAACACCGTCCTTTGGTATTAAGTGGGGCCAGCAAACAGTCACAGATATTTGTGTCTCGCAGCACATACGAGTACATTCTATCAGAGAACTTCAATTACATCTTTGCATAGTTACACAATTTTTTTTTTTTTTTTTTTTTTGAGGCCGTTAGTGTATCTATTGGATACACTGCTGAATTTAATTACTCCAGGAAGAATGGTTTACTACAAACACCGTCCTTTGGCATTGAGTGCGGCCAACAAACAGTCACAGATATTTGTATCTCACGGCACATACTCGTACATTTCATTTTAATTTCATCTTTGCATTACTCTGAGTCGTTTCTGTACTGGTTTTCATGTATTTGTTTGTGTATTTTTGCAAAGCACATCGATCGAGTCGAGTGTAATTTTGAGTATCTCAATCTCAAATTGAGATTTACTGCTTCACCAGCGGTGGCTATAGGCAGGCCAGGCAGGTTGATATTAGCCAAAGTCGTCATATTGGGTATATATAAGAGCATTGCATCCCATTTTGTTGTTTTGTTCAACAGATGTCTCAATCAGTGTCCAATGCGTGAATCTTAGATCGATAGTGAAATTCTTAAAAAAAAAAAATTCAAACCATAGTTGGTGATTACCATTTTTTGTTTTTTTTTTATTTTTTTAGCGGAATTTAATTTGTGCTACGCCAGTGTTCTCTATCAATCATGGCAAGCGAACAGGAGATATCGTTCGAAAGTAAATTTGAAAAAAAAATATTCACAACCCCCCTGAAAGTGTTAAAATTAATTTTTTTTTTCTTTAGATGAACTTTCTGAATCGAGTATCCGTGAGTTTTTCCAAAACCAAAATGTGTTCCTAACTGGCGCCACAGGATTCCTTGGCAAAGGTAGAAAAAAAAAAAAAAAAAAAATTCCACCCCCTTATTTGTAAAAAAAAAGAATCTTAAGTTTAATTAAATCTCATGTGCGATAATATAATGGTTTTCTGTTCCATATGTAGTGATAATGGAGAAATTGCTGCGCACAACCGATGTTAAGATGGTGTACGTATTAATTCGAAAGAAACGTGATAAGGACATTAAGGAAAGAGTTGCTGATTTATTTGAAGATCCAGTAAGAGTGCATTTGTGTGGCTATGTGCCTGTGTTTTGTTTTAATTTTAATGTCAACCGTTGTAGCTGTTCCAAGTTCTGCACAGAGAGAAACGTGATTTTCTTACCAAGGTCTATCCAATCACTGGAGATTGTTCTTTGCCACACTTGGGGATATCCAAGTGCGATCAGCAGTTACTTAAGGAGAATGTCAGTGTCGTGATACATAGTGCTGCAACGGTGCGGTTCATTGAGCCGCTCAAGAATGCACTGGAGATTAATGTGCGTGCAACATTATCACTGATAGAGTTGGGCAAGGAAATGGATAATTTAAAGGTGAGTAGCTCGATGATGAGATATACATTTAACGGAGTTTTAATTGGGTAAAATGAAAGGGAAGTGATAGCCTGGTTTTGCGCCTTTTGTTTTAATGTAGTGTCGTTCTATTTTAAGATTGTTCTTGCTGCAAGGTTGGGACCTTGAAGAGGAAGGTTCCGACAACTGTGGTCAAGCGAAGTTCAAGGTTAGGGAAATATATTCTGAATGTGAGCATAGGCTAGATAGATATTGGAACTGGATCCTATGTGTAATAAAATACGAATGAGAAAAAGAAAAGAAAAAAAGGTTTGATGGTGATTACTAGCTTGGTGGTGCAAATCTCCTGGTGGTTATTATGTTTTTTTTTTTTTTAAGATACTGATTAAAGACTTGTTTGTCATGGTTCAATTGATCATTGGACTTTCAGTCATCACAATAAAAAAATGTATTTAATAGATGGTGTGTGCCTTAGTCTATCTGCTATATATTGGTTTTGCCGCTTTACAGGTTCTTTTAGTGATGAGTAATACTCGTACGAGTATAGCAAAATGCAGCGTCATCTGCATAACAATTATTCTGATTTTATGATAAGTATTTCACAATTCTTACAGACAAATTTGTTTTAAGGAATATCATGGAAATGATCACTAACCTCCACACATATAGAGGCCAGTTAGTCCGGAGTTTTATTTTAGTTCTGTCTTACGGCCTTGGAACGTATGCATTTGTAATTTTTATAATTATTACGTAGTAACAATAGCTTTAACTATAAGTTCGAGCTATTAGTAAAATATGGAAATATTTGTTGTATTAGTTCCAATTTATTAATTTAACTTCCATCGCTTTCATAAGCTTTAATTTTGTTTGTCTTAGCTTTATCTCTATAATCCAAACCATCTTTAATCCAAATCACCCATACACATTCAGCATTCGAATTCCAGTAAATCTACAGACGATTTTATTTCTTGTTCACTTCTTGTTAAATGTTGAGTGTAATTGTAATACAAAAATATTGGACTCAATATAAGGTCCAGGCATAAATTTTAAAAAGTAAAATCACACAGTCTTGCAAATTAATAACTCTTTTCCCTTCTCGGTTTCTATAACTGATTGTAATGGTTTGGGACTTCTTATTTACGAATCTGAACTTCGTTTTTTCTCTATCAAGTTAGAAATTTCTGCAATACACAATTTTGCTAATTACGCAATAATTGAGGTACATACTTTAGTAAAAAAAAAAGGCTTAGTAAAAAAATTGTGTGTAGTTGATATTTTTTTATTTAAATATACTGCATAGAGTAAGGCGGTATACATGGACCACCAATTTTATTTTTGCCAATAAAACGCGGATAATGTATGTTTTAAAAAAAAATAAATAAATATTTGGCGCAAGTGCCTGAGTCTAGCTTCTCGCAACCACTCGTGCTGTGTGCGTTATATTTTTCACACGAATGGAATGGACCTACAGTTTTGTGCCGGATTCGAAGGGTAATTTGAGAACATTTTTCGTGGGACCGTGAAAAACTTTTTGGTGTTTTCTGGGGTTCGCACATGGAACCTCACGTTCTCTGTTGTCAAGACGCGGGAGAGACAGAAAGTATCAAATACTTGCTATTGACCGCCCAAATCTACAGAACCCCCTGCCAACACCACATGGGTAACAGGTTTTTTGACGAACTAAGTGATCTTGTGCAAGTTCCACTAAAAAACATAATACGATTCATAAGAGCTCAGTTTGGTTCGCTACTGGACTGACCAAAAGATAAAGAGTTTCAACAGGTTCCATAAGCCAAAAGGGAAACACAATGGACCATTTGGCGCCCGTGAGAACCACTTACATTGGTGCACTGCCCTCTAACCTAACCTAACGTAGTCCATATTACCCGACCTGTTTAGGAGGCACAGTACTCACAAGTGAATGTTGCTTTTAAGCATCCTGCCCATTGTTCGTGGCTCCAAATATGGTATGAAATAAATAGACCAAGAGCCCGCAGTTAATTTTGGACGCGAGAAGTAACCGAATGAATTCTATGCTAATGTGTTGCCTTGATGACCAATATTTGAGATACATATGCTCGTCTGGCAGCACGTAATGGCAGCTAAAGGGAATAACTGTATATTGAAAATGCCGTGAATTTCAAAACAGGAATAATAGGTGTAACCGGTTGAATTTACTAGTACATTATAGAGTACGACCCCTTCAGTAAGAAAACATGTGTCCAAGACGTCTTAAGTGTAGCTAAAGCCTTCCAAACGCAGCAGAAATGCGTACAAAAATCCAATTTTGAATAATTTATGTAACCGCACCAATTTTTCCTGAACCATAGGATATATATATATATATTACCTCTGCGTAAGCTTTTCTGTCTGTCCTACTTGGGCTCTTTCCGAGTAAATGAAAAACAGCATTTGTTCAGCCCGTCCCTAAAAAAGGCGAATCTTCCTCCCCGTCCAACTACCGACCCATTGCACTAACGTCCCTTCTTTCCAAGGTCATGGAAACGCTGATAAATCGTCAGCTCATGAAATATCTTGATTCACGGAAACTCCTCAATGACCGGCAATATGGTTTTCGTAGCAACAGGTCCACTGGTATATCTCACCAAAAAATGGAACCAATCTCTACATCACTTCGGCGAAACAAAGATGGTTGCGCTTGATATTTCTAAGGCATTTGACAAAGTTTGGCATCAGGCTCTTTTGTCGAAAATGCGTGCATATAATGAGTCTCTTCTTCAATGGATTAGAAATTACCTTTAGGGCCGTTCAATACAAGTTGTGTTGGATGGCTTCAAGACTGCAATTCACCATATAAATGCTGGTGTTCCTCAGGGCTCAGTTTTGTCTCCAACTCTCTTCCTCATTTTTATAAATGATCTCTTGTCTGCAACTTCTAATCCAATCCACTCCTTCGCTGATGACAGTACTCCCAGTTTTTCATATTCGTTCCCTAACTCACGTTCCTGTTCTTCGGCCGTAGAAGGGGAACGTCAACGTATGTTAAACACAATAAATTCCGACCTGGACAGCATAACCAAATGGGGTTCAATCAATAGAGTGGAATTTAATGCATCCAAAACTCAATACTGTCTTCTGTCTCTCAAGCGAAACCAAGACCCTTAACCATTATCCCTGAATGGTACTTGTATCGCGGAATCCGAAAGACTTGCCATTCTCGGTATGTGCATCAATAACTGTCTTCGATGGAACGATCACATATTCGAAGTCGCCAAAAATGCTGCAAAATGTCTAGGATTCCTTAAGCGGTGCAGAAAATATTTTACACCGTCTGATCTGGCCTCCATCTATAAGGCATTCATCCGCCCAAAGCTGGAATATAACGCCCACATCTGGTCTGGTGCACCCCAGACCGTTCTACACATTCTAGATAGGGTACAGAACCGCGCGTTAAAACTTATAGGTGATAGAGACATGTGAACTCCATAGTCTCACTTGAACATCGTAGAAATGTCTCATGCCTTTCCCTATTTTATCGCTTTTTTTATAAAAAAAAAATGCTCCAGCGAAATAGCCAGTTGCATTCCCCCCCTTCAAAACTTCACCCTCAATATGCGCCACGCTTCGAATGCACATCAGTTCACCCTTAAGCCCAACTTCGGACACACTGCCAAATATAAGGATTCGTTTATAAGCCGAACAACACGTTTGTTGGAATGATCTACCAGCCTCTGTAATTCCTCATCATTACAACCTTTAAACATTTAAAGCCAACGTAAACCGGCATCTCCTTCCTTCCTCTTCCCCCCTTTTCCTATCCGCCCGTGCCCTGAGCATCAGTATAAGGGTATTAATAATCCCTTTGGCGCGCGCGTCTTATAAGAAAAAAAAATTGCAACGTGATTACAATTATGAAGGTCCAAGACGTTTTGGCTGTCGCTAAGGGCTTGCCAGATGAAGTCAAAATATTGACAAAATGCCGATTTGGAATAATTGGTGTAACCACTTAATTTTTTTTAAACATGGAGAAAGATGTCCTGATTACAAAGATGCAAGTCCAAGATGTTTTACTTGTCGCCAAGTCCTTGCCAGGCGCATTCAAAGGATAGAAATCCGATACAAAATGTCCCATTCATCCACACAAAACGTATAGCTGGACCTTAACTAATTGATGTAAACACTATAAACATAATTACATAAGTCCAAGACGTTTTACTTGTCACCAAGTCCTTGCCAGACGCACCCAAAGGATCGATATTTGCTCCAAAATGCCATATTTATCGACAAGAAGCATACAACTGTACCTTAAATAATAGAGTAAACCTCACGAAATCTTTCTACAATACAAAACGAAGCACCATGAATATAACTGGATAAGTCCAAGACGTTTTACTTGTCGCCAAGACCTTGCCAGACGCATATAAAGGAAAATGAGTATACAAAATATATTTCATTATATTTAATCCAAAAATATTCCAAAATTAACTGCGGGCTCTTAGACTGAAATCAATTTTCTAACAATATTACGGTGGATAATATGGACACTATTCCATATTATCCTACCGTTTGGTAGTCCATATTAGCCACAGCACTTGATGTGGAAGAATTCACAAAAAACTGTAGTTCTTAATCAACTTATTTTAATGCACATATTATATTTCAAACAGTTTTCACCTCGACTGTATTTGTGTGTTGCTAGAAAAGCTGGTAGTCCATATTAACCGCGTAGTCCATATTACCCACTCTTACTCTACATAAAAATAAGTATTTTATAACAATACAAAGACTTGTGAGACTAGTTTGGATGATCACGCTTTAACATCCAGCATTCTGCCGACATACTTGTCATACATTTTCCCTATTACCTACGTTCCATTTCTTTTATATCCTGATGAAATTTTTCAACTTGATCTGCAGTTACAGCTCCAAAGTTATCAGGAAAGTAGCTTAAATCAGAATAAAGAAAGTGAAGTTTGAGGATCATCAGACAGTCTAATCTTTGGAAATTTTGAAGTATTTTGCGCTCTTATGGTTTCCCAAGAAGTTCCTAATTACTTCTTTTACCGATACCCATGCTGCCAATTTTGTAGGATTCAGTTTCTTGTCGAAGACTTCATCTTTCATCAGTTTTCTTATATCGGCTTTCTTGTTTATTTAAAGCTTTTATAAATTATTTCATAATACCAAGTTTTATGTGCAGAGGTGGTAATAAGGCTTTTTCAGGTGCCGCTAGGTTTTGTCGAATTATATTTTTATTTCCTGCATCCAAATTAGTTCTAGCCGGCCATTCTCTTCTTGTCTAATATTGTATCCTGTTCCTGCTGTCACACTGATAGAAGAAGCACCGCTATTTTGTAAAGCCACTTTGCTAATAACATAACACACCAAGCACTTTTAAATCTCCACACACAATCCACCTATGCTGGTTGTTGTTAATTTTAGTCAAAACAGTAACTAAATTTTTATGATTTTTTTATGAATGGTAAGGACTAGTGTTGTTGGTGGGCGCCGAGGCGTAAGTGGTTAGTGTGTCGGATCACTACGCATGAGGTTCCAAGTTCGAATCCCAGAAAATACCAAAAAGTTCTTTCACGGTCCCACCTCTCGCGAGCGTCTGACAAACATCCGAGAGTATTGTTGTCACGAAATCGCCGATCGGATTCGGCATTAAACTGAAGGTCCCTTCCATTCGTGTGAAAAATATAACGCACACAACATGAGTGGTTGCGAGAAGCTAGGCCCTGGCACTTTAAAGAGCTGTTGCGCCAAATATTTGTATTTAAGAACTAGTTACTTGATTAATTAACTAATAACAGTTGGGTACATAGAAATCATATTCCAAAGATATCCTCATTTATTTATCGAAAAATAATAAAAACGTAGAAAATGTATTATCGAAACTTGTGACGTGATGGATTTTTTCCACTATTTTTCTCGTAATCAGCATACCTACTAAAATCTATAGGAATCGCTTCTCAAAATAAAAAAGGGAAATACCTTGTAGGACAGTGTAATTATTCTGCACTATTAGGACTTGAAGGGGTTCTGACATAACTTCTTGTAGCCATATATATGTATGTGCTGTAAATGTGAAAGTATTACGACGTACAGTCTTATGTCGTGCTTGAATGACACTGGCCGACTCTGCCGTTAGATGTGAATTTGCTAATGTATTCCAGTGTTTATAAAATAAGGTCTAGCTACCAAACCGAGACACTCGGCAACTAGTCTTTCCTCTACAGCCAGCTTCAGAGAGACTCACTGTGTGTAGCACAGTTCAAAGTTATATTATCACCAGAGTTTACCATTCAAGCCAACATCGGAGGCACAATCTATCACAAGTCTGTACAACTGCTTGCATACGCCGACAATATAGACATTATTGGAAGAACTCAGCGGGCTGTCACCGATGCGCTTGGAAGCATTGAGGCGGAAGCGGCCAAAATGGGTTTAGCGATAAACGAGGGCAAAACCAAGTATATACTGTCAACAGAAGGGACAACCAACACCGACGAATTGGACAGAACGTCACAGTGGGCAGCTATAACTTCGAGGTAGTTAGGGACTTTGTCTACCTTGGCTCTGCTATAAACTCTAAAAACAAGATCAGCGCAGAAATCAAGCGAAGAATAGCTCTCGCCAATCGCTGTTTTTTTTTTTTTGCTTATAAGGTAATTCAACAGTAAAGCTCTATCTCGAAGAACTAAGGAGACCCTGTATAAGACACTGAACATCCCAGTCCTGCTTTACAGCCCTGAAACATGGACTTTATTAAAAGAATATAAAGATATCGTTGGTCGCTTCGAGAGAAAAATTCTTCGTAAGATATTCGGTCCCGTTTGCGTTCACGGGTTTTTGAGGAGAAGAATCAATCACGAACTATACGAGCTGTACAGCGACATCGACCTAGTCAAAAAAACTGCTCATTTGATGTCTGAGATGGCTAGGACATGTAGAGTGAATGGACATCAACGCAACGCTCCGGCCCGCAGAGTCTTCGAATCTAACCCCGAGGGACGACGCGCTAGAGGACCTCCTTGCCGTAGGTGGCGCGCACAAGTTCAAGGGGATCTCGACCAACTTGGAGTGCGCAACTGGAGGCAATTAGCTAAAGACCGAGCTAAATGGAGACGCTTGTTGGTTGAGGCCCAGGTTCACCCCGAACTGTAGCGCCACCTTAGTAAGTAAAGAGATAACCATTTCCAGTTTTTGTCCTTATAAATATACAACACTTATAAATTCCACATGGTGTCAGTCCGTCTGTCTATCAACCTATCGCGCTCTTGTAACTTCCGAGCCATTTCGCCTGCTTTCTTTTACTTCTGGCGCACAACATTTCTGAACAAAATGTTAAATATGGGGTACTTATTCACCCCACCATGTCAAGAAATCCAAATTTCATCAATATCGGTTAAGCGTTTTTGAGGTAAGTGTGTTAGACGGATGCATTCAATTCCCTTGAAAAGTGTCCCTATAATCCAAGCCCACTTCATTCTACTTCATTCATTTCTAAAGTGAATTACTACTGCACTAACATAAAGCATTTCTTAAATTTCTGGGATGACAAAGGTGACTCAGAATTTTTAAAACTACCCCCAGTCTGACTGTGATAAATTTCAGGCGATATTATTTGAACATCGGCTTAAACGTACACACAAAATTTAAACCAAATCTGTTAAGCTTTCCTTGAACTAAGTTTGTAATGAAACCTTCGAAGTTAAAAAAAGATTTCATGATGCAATAACTTTGTGAATAATTAACCGACAGCAAGTAACCGACTTACCAGCTCGTAAATCAATCCGCTAGCAGCTCCGCGCTCCAGAAGGTGGAAAGACTAGCCTGTGTTCTCTTAAACATTCCACCTCTACACATAAATATTATGAAGACTGCGACTGCCAGTGTTCTTAAGCCTCACCTTTTATGCAACAGCGTAAACTCCAATTTAGTTCGTCATATGTATGAAGATCCTCGAGAAAATTCCTCAACTATCTTCCCTTCAAAGTTATCATCTATTGGGATTACCCTCAAATCCCTTAAACAATACCTCAACTCAATTGGTACACTGACGGTTCGAAAATCTGAAATGGGGCAGGGGCTAGTATCTTCGGCCCTAACTACAAACTCTTTACACCACTAGGTCAATCCACAACTATCTTCGGGAGCAGATAGTTATGCTATCGAACTCTGTGCCAGAGAATGCATCAGAAGCAACCTCCGGCGATCACATATTAATACCTATATGATGTCAGATAGCCAAGCAGCACTTAAAGCCCTCACGCACTTCGACTTTGAGTCAAAGCTTGCTTGGAACTGTCTCCAGACTCCCTTGCAGCTTGCTGCACACAATAAAATCACGCTAATGTGGGTCGCAAGACACAAAGGCATCACAGGTAATGAAGCTGCTGATGAGCTTGCTAGACTAGGTGCCCAATCTCCTCTCATTCAACCTGAACCTTTCTGCGGTTTGTCTACCAGCCAGATAATGATAGCTTTATCATTGGCAACACGAACAAATGCTTTCACTGTGAAATGCACCAGCTGGCCTAACGCATTCCAAGAAATTTATTAATTTGTCAAAAAATAGAACCAGAGACATTCTAACAATGAGCAAACACAATGCTAAGATTTTAACTGACTTCCTAACTGGACATTGCTCTCTCAAGAAAATCGGATACGTACAGCCTCTGCGTTGACAGTATGACACCGAAACAGTCCATCATATACTAGGTGCTAAAGCACTTTAACAAAGGCTTCAGATCACTTTCTTCTTTCAAATCTTACAAGAATGTCGGCATACTATAAATCAAGCACAGTGCGATCGAGTGTAAAATCGACCAACAAAGACGATGGAGTACATCCAGAGAAGGATCTCAGCACCTTGGAGACGCAATAACGATGGGAAGTGGCGCCTGTCGTCTTCGTCTTTCTTTGACCAAAAATCCCACAAAAAGCACGACTAAGCCAGACCAAATTTTGTTCCTTTTTTTTTATTTAATTTGGTAATTTAACAATTCGATTTATTTTTTTAAACCTTCGTGTTTCTGACACCACAACTTCTCTAGCATCAGTAGAACATGTGTAAACGTGGTCACGACTGATAAGAAAACTCTCTGAATATTGCCACATCTTATTGCCGAACTCTTTGGAACTCTGCAATGCAGTTGTGGATAAACAAGTTGTATACCAACTAATGCGAAACTAAGACTTAACACGTCCAAATCTAAGATGATTTCGAAGCAAGAAGCAAGACGGTACGATACGGACGCAAAAAATGATAGTTCGAAAGGCATACTTGAGACAAGTGGTATCGTCCCAAGCGCAAAGTGGAAAGTGTTCACAGTAGTTATCAGGTCAATCATAACACATAACGCAGCGCAAGCATAAGGTATCTCGCATTTTGAAGAGGCCATGAAGCTTTTAAGATAGTTCATTCAGAAAATGTTCAGATTTCCACTTAACACGCAGACACGCATAATATCGTACACCTAGAGACCGGACTGCTAGCGTTGTATATATATACACTTAAGCTGAACTTTAACGATATTCTAAGGGTATAATTATTATTTGTGTAGTCTTGTATTGCGCTGCGACCTATTGGTCTATTGTGCCCCCTGCTAGTATCTTGGAGAGGCTTATTCCCTCGCTAGAGTTCCCCTCGCATTATAATTCTTTCGGAATTGTGTTTGAAGGTCGTACACTCTTGCTTTGACTTGGCGAGAATAGTTCACGTTAGAGCTCTCTCACCAAACCAGTTCCTTTTAGGAATCTGAGAATGAGAAGAGGATCTATGTTTGGCATATCCTCATCGGATATTTGGAACTTGTCCAAATATTTCAGCAAGATTCCAGAGGATGATCCGGAGTTTCGCTTGTCTCATTGCAGAATCTGCAAAGGCTTTAATTTATTACACCTAGTTTCTATAAATGCTCCCTCAGTTTGTAGTGCCCCGTTAAAAAGCCTGCTAGGATTCGTAGGCTATTCTTGTTAAGGCAGACGCAGGCCTCGAATCTTTTCCGGTTGTAACATCTCAGAAGTTTTTTAGCTTGCCTCAGACCTGTAGTGTTATTCCAGGTACTTGCCCTGTCTTCTTTCTCCTTTTTTTTAGAATTCTTCGCGTATAGTATGTTCCCCTATTCCGCATTACCGGGTATCGAGTAGAGCGTTACTTTGTTTAATTCTCTAAGCTTGTTTAGGTATTCCCACATAAGTTTAGACTCAATGACATAGGAGTCAAGTGCTTTAATAGCTGCTTGACTATCTGAAAGTATTGCTATGTCGCAGTTGATGTATTTTCTTTCGAGATTTAGTTAGATACATTTATCTATAGCATATATTTCAGCTTAAAAGGTGGTGGTACTCTTGCCCATGGGTACTGAGTGCATCGTCCTTGGTCTATACATGTCTGGCCCTGTTACTTCCTCAGTTCTTGAACCGACTGTATACCATTTTATCGTGTGGTTGCCCAGTCCGTTTATTGTAGATTCGTTGCTCCACTCTTTCTTGTTACTTAACTTTCTACAATTCTAAGGCTAGCAGCTCTATTAAGTCATCTTAACTACACGCCCCTTCCAACAAAAATGTGATTTTTTCTTATTATGGGAAAGGCTAGGTGTTGGTTGTGGAACATCAAAGGATGAACGAATACGCTATATGCAATATCGCCAAAATTAACTGCGAGAGTCTTTTTGAAGTTCCAACGCAAGTGTCAGCGCAATCATATGTATATCCCTTTTTATTTTAAACAATTGTTCCATACATAATTTTGTATATACTTTATTGCTAAGATATTTGAAATAAGGCAAATAATTGTCTATGCACTGGAAAGCGCATCAGAATTGATTCAGGCGCACAGACAAAACAAAAAAATTTATATTCCTTGGTTAAAGTATGCATCACTATTCACAAGAATAATTTTATAATATTATTACGTTTATGGTGAACAGATCACCGTCATCAAACATCTTAAGTCATTGAAACAATTCACAGCCTTGGATGTTTTTATAACTATAAATATGGTGGTCTGTTCAAAAACGCATATTTTGCGTAAATTAATCCATTTTGCAGTTTTGTTTTTCAAGCCACTGAACATTAACAGATACTGCTTTATAAGACTTGCTTTCCTAAGTATAGCCTAAATGAGTAGCATTGTATATCGTTTTTTGTTGCTACGAGTATATACAAGTAAATTTGTTTTTGGACAAAACTACAGAGCTTATGCGTGTTTTCGTAGGATGATAAAGTGCGTAGGTTCATTATGAATTCAGTTCTCTGGAATAATAGCAATGATAATAGTCTGCTTAGTCAGAGTTCTTTAAGATATTTATTGGACATCTTTCGGGTTTTAACCATCATCACCAGTAAATGATCTCTACATTGTTAAATTTTGGTCATGATTTTTTCCCAGTCTTATTGGTAAATTCAAATTATGTTGTATAACTTGAATTATTTTAAGTGGGTTTTTATAGAGTAGATTTGCTGATTTTTTTTTTTTCTTTTTTTTTTTTTTAAAGAGAAAGTCTGAATATAGAAAGGCTTCTATTCCTTGTCCAAGTAAGTTGATTGTTATCAAATATTTTTTCTATTAATAATATGATATTAAGTCGCGACGAACAATTAAAATATTTAATTGCATTTTTTGTGAACAATTTGAAAAATGGTTTTAGTAATTATTACTAGCAACATACGTATACTTTCTGCTGGTTTATCTATGAAAAATAGCAGGAGATAGCAGTGCACGTAAAGAAGTGCACCTGTCGCATAAGCAGTGAACTCGGTATATCTTAAAAATCTGTAGGTGCTTTAAGAACTACTTAGAAGCTTAAGCGACATCAAATACAGACATTTGAAACATTTCATCATTATTAGTATGTTATATCCATCGCCTCGGATACGGACGGATAATTTGATGACGACCTTTGGTAATCGAATGATCGGATTCTGGAACGTTAAGGCCCTCCTGGACTCACTCAAAGAAGGGCCTTATAACGCCAGGTTCCTCCAGTTGGAGCGCGAATTCGCACGGTATAAAATAGACATCTTAGGGCTGAGCGAGATAAGATGGTACGATGCTGGGGAATACATCTCCCCAACAAAAAGCACTGTTATGCTCTATTCTAAGCCAGCTGAAAGTGCACGGAGTTCCCGAGTAGGACTCATGCTAACTCCAGCAGCACGTAGTAGCTTCATATTCTGGAAACCCCATAGTGACCGGATATTGACAGTTAGGTTCCAGAGTAGAGTTAGAAAAATTACCATCATACAGTGTTATGCTCCGACTCTTAACGCGACTGAGGATGAAAAGGATAATATTTATAGCCACTTAGGCGCCGCCTACAACCAAATGCCTAATGTGGACGTCGTAATGGTGATGGGAGATCTCAATGCCAAGGTGGGTAGCGACAACACCATGCTTAAGCAAGTGATGGGAGCTCACGGCGTGGGAGACCGTAATGACAACCGTGAACGGTTTGTGGACTTCTGCAATACCAACCGCCTAGTCATCGGAGGTACACTGTTTAAGCATAACACCTGCTACAAGATCAGTTGGGTCTCTACTGATAGGCAACGAACATCCAACCAGATCGACCACATTGCGATCAGTCGCTTTAGAAATTGTCTCCTGGACGTCCGAAACAGACGTGGAGCTGACGTCGGACTAGAACGAGATCACCATCTTACGGTAGCTCATTTACGCCTTCGCGAATGCAGTCGCCAACAGCAACCGCTCAAACCTACTTAACATCACCAGGTTTAATATCGACAGGCTCAAGGTTCCCCAAGTGCACCAACATTTCCGGGACCATCTTGCCTTAGAAGCAGAAGCAATCAGCAGCATACTGCAAGAGAACATGGATGACCACTGGAGTGCTGTGAAAAATGCTTTTGCGATTGGGGCACGCACGTATGTCGGTAAAAAGCAGAAACACCACCGCACATGGCTTTGAGAACCGAGCTTGAAGCCCAATATCGTGCGAAGAAGAAAGAAGTGCAGCGTAGTGTGAGACGTGACAAACGTCAATATATCAACTCACTGGCCTCAAGGGCTGAAGAAGCAACGAGTAGGTGCGACAGTAGGACGGTTTACAGCATCACTAAGGAGCTCATTGGTGGTCGAAACTCCAAACAAGATCCAGTGAAAAGTCTAGACGGTAACCTTCTGATTTCGGATGAGGATCAGCTCACTAGATGGAGAGAACATTTTGCTACAGTGCTAAATCACTTAGACGATGGCGGTATGATCTCGAATTCGAATGAGCAGTTCGAAGCATCAAATTCCAGAATTCGCACCGCACCTCCCAGTAAAACCAAAATAATAAAAGCAATAAAGTCCCTCAAGAAGAACAAAGCGGTGGGTATTGATGGCATCCCTGTCGAGCTATTTCAAGCGGCGCCAAATATATCGGCAGATTTGCTGCATCCGCTAATACGGAGAGCTTGGGATAGTGAACAATTTCCGCAGGAGTGGAAAAGGGGAATGATCATTAAGCTTCCAAAGAAGGGTAACTTGATGAAGTGCGGTAACTGGAGAGGTATATGTGTTCTTCCAGCTGTGGCCGAAATAATAGCTAGAATAATTCTAGAACGAATTAAAGAACATTTAGATTCAACTCTCGATGTCGAACAGGCAGGCTTTCGCGCTGGATCCTCCTGCATCGACCACATAAACACCTTACGGATCATAATCGAACAATGCTTTGAGTATAGGTCTCCGCTACATTTACTGTTTATCGACTTGGAGAAGGCTTTCGACAGCTTGAATCGAGATGCTATCTGGTTGGCCTAGCGCAGGAGAGGCATTCCAGAAAAGCTTATAGCTATTATCAAGGCTATATATGAGGGCGGCAAGTGTCACGTCGTGCATAATGGTAAGGTGTCGGAGGACCTTGAAGTCCAAAGTGGAGTACGTCAAGGGTGCATACTGTCCCCACTATTGTTCTTGGTAGTTATCAGCGATGTACTCCGTGCAGCATTGACGGAAGCTAATTATGGAATTCGTTGGACTATGACATCTTACCTTAAACACCTAGATTACGCTGACGATGTTTGTCTACTTTCACATCGGATAATGGATCTTCATTTGATGGCCCAAAATCTAGAAGCTGAGGCAAACAAAGTGGGGCTAAAAATAAACACAGCCAAAACAAAAGCCCTGAGTACTTCCAATACCCGCGCTCAACTTAACATTGCCGGAAAGCAAGTCGAGAAAGTTGATAACTTTCTATATTTAGGAAGTGTCGTCTCGGCTAATCGCGGTGGCACCGAACTGGATGTGTGCAGCAGAATCGGGAAGGCTAAAGCTGCGTTCGGAATGCTGTCCAAAATCTGGAGAAGCAATGTTATTAGCTTAAAGAACCAAGCTACGACTGTTCCGCTCCAACGCAGAATCAGTGCTGCTTTATGGGTGCAGTACCTGGAAGGTGGACACCATTAACACACGCAAGCTGCAAGTCTTCGTAAACAAATGCTTCGCAAACAAATGCTTCGTAAACAAATCTTGAGGATTTTTTTGGCCGAACCGCATCTTCAACGAACAACTTTATCTGAGAACGGGCCAAGAACCTATAAGCATTACTATACGAAGAAGAAAGTGGCAATGGATTGGACACACCCTACGGCACGAAGACAACTACATTGCGAAATACGCCAGGCAGTGGAATCCGCTAACCCAGGCAGGCAGAATAGCCGGGCGCCCTAGGGAAACGTGGCGCAGAACAGTTGAGGAGGAATCGAGCTCTTTAGGAATGAGTTGGAGGCAGCTCAAACGCGTTGCAAAACTTCGAACAAGATGGCGTGCAGGTGTGGTTGACGCCCTATGCCTTCCGATGGATTATAGGATCTAAGAAAGTAGTAAGTATAATGGTGGATACTAAATACTAAATACTAAGGTTATAATGACGGAATTATTAGGCCTTTTCGGTGCAGATCACAATTTTGAATTTTTTAGGTTCAAATCGTTTAAGAAAATCTTCTAAGTCTTCGATGCTGGCAAGGAGTATCTTCTCATAATGGATTTATCTTAGTAAAATGCAAATATCCGCTGACCTGTTATTGACACAATCGAAATACATATAAGAAATATCTTGCTAACATTAAGCACTTTCTTTTAGCGTCGTAGGTACTTTGTAAGGGCTTATAAAGGGTATTCCAATAAAAGAGTTCAAATGTCCTTCATTTGTAGAAGGCGATCTGAGAGATCCAATTTTGGATGACTCTGACTCGCTACGTGCGTCGCTGAAGATGTTTTTCACACGTATTTCGCAGATCGTTTGGTGAAAGCACGAGTTTTTTTTAACAATTTTTCACAATTTCGACGCATTGTTAAAGCGTGTAGTTTTCCATGATCAAATGCCAGCTATGAGAACACAATTGTCACAGAATGACAGCGCTGTTATTCTAAACGTAACCTTGTAATATGCAACACAATAAGTGAGCAGATGCCTACTGAGCTCAACTCTGATAATGACGCATTCATCATTTGGGGTGATAAAAATTGAGTCGAGTTTAACTTGTCAAAAACCCATTCCTGTTTCACATCTCTGACGCGGAATATCAATGAAGCCAAACTAGAAGTGAATGGAGTTGACATTGAGGAATCCTAGCTACAACAATAGTTCATTGGCATGACTAGATTTTGTATACTGGCTTGTAAATGATTCTCATCTCCACAGATGTTGCCATGGTCCGATATGTTTGCGGGGAGTACTCCTGAGACATGCTTTGGTTTATACAGTAGCAAGTACTGTCACTAGTATTGCATTCAAATACCTTCAATAGAATAGAATATTGTAAAAGAATGCATTTATTTAAATTACCCATTTCATAGAAAGAGAATGTATTTGAATTCACTGCTTTAATTTTGCTTAGTTTGTAGTCATTGGAAGTCACTTAAAGTCTTTGAAGGCATTTCAATTGAAGCGAAAAACATTTCATAATAATGGGTGTATCTACCTACTCCCCCTGCAAATGCGAGTAGATACACTTGATTCCCAGCAAATTTAATGAGCAATACACAATTTTTTTTATCAAAATAATTTTTCGATTAATAACTCGCCAGAAAGTTAGCGTCTGCATTAAATAGAATTCGCTTTGTGTATTGACTTAAACGTATTTAAGAATTTTGACACATTAAAATCCAAATTTAGTTTTTGTACTTTTTGTAAAAAAAAGAAGAAAACTAATTTGGATGATGACTAAAAGTAAAACTACGAATTTTTCAATAATTCATTCATCCCCCTTTTGATTTTTTTTTTCTTTTTTTTCTGTGGAAATTTGCTGAGTATGAAACGCCTCTGTAGGTCACTTGTCATGAGAATCGCCAGAAATTATTTACCTCATTAATTTTACTCAGTGATTTCTCGGGGTAGATGCATCCAATAATAATAATGAAGACTTCAAATGATTTGAAATGACTTCGGTTGACTTCAGAACTGTCAACCCATCAAATGACCTTTGCGTGATACGGAGACGTGAAACAGCCCCCAAGACATTTAACTTCAAGATACTGAATTATTATTTTCTTAAAGATACATCAAATCTCAGTTCTACATCAACAAGCCTCAATAAGACTGTCGAACTGAAAATTGTATCTTTCAAATGCGTCTCACCGCATAAAATCATGGAGGACATTTAAACGATATTATTTCTTTTATACCTGATATCATCAGACTACAGATTTTTTAACTTGAATTTAAGTTCTATCTGGCTTATTGGGAAACCCTGTACAACTTCTCGAAATACCATACTTTGTGGTTTCTGTTCACTTTTAAAAAAAATGTTCGCTCAAAGTTATAAACAATTACAAAAATATATTCATTCCACTGGCACAGATACCACTCCAAATTGGATTATATTACGAGTTTATATTTGTATCGCATTGAAATATTGGCAGATACTCTGTGTAGCTACAACGCGCATTCGAAATATTTTTTTTATCTTTCAGTGGTATTTCATACGGGTATGTACATATGTACGTCGAAATATGCTTAATTGGAATAGGATACGGCCAAGTGAATTTTGTTTTCCTTCCCGAACCAGTGTAACGAGCGATAAATACATGCTGCATGAAGGTTCTATGTAGGTGTATGTTTCAAACGGTCAGATTGCATACATTGCGCACCAGCAGATGGGTATTCGTCGGTGGATAACATTAGGCTAGTGTCCAAACTGCGAAGTTTGCTTTTTCATGTGCCAACTTTCGGGGTGTTGATGAAGTTTTGTTATCAAATAATAATGAACTTCGCGTTTTGGTAGCGTAGAATCAACCACATGAATTCTGTGAGCAGGTAGGGCGTCGTCGCCTCACTTTATAACTTTGAATTCATTGTATGTAAAATGATCTTTTACTTTTCAGCACAAAAAAAACTGTCTGTGAATTCTCATCAAGGTGTAGTCTTCTCTCCCAGACCTATAACTTGGCTTCGAACGAAAAGCTACAATCTCCAAGAATAATAGTGATTTTTTTTTTTTTTTGTCGGGATAGGAAACGCTCAACTGGAGCACTCAGACGCAACTGGTCCATTGTACTACCAGAGAGCAAACCCTAATTTACCCATTTTATTGGAATTTCCTTGTCTTTCGAAGAAATCCAAGCAAGCGCTTCAGTGATGAGGAGCTTACAGTACCAGCACTCACCACATCCGCACCGAGGATCTGCCACCTGATACGAGCAAAGGCCGGACACTCACAGAGATAATGTTCCGCGGTGTCGTCGCTCTCTCCACAAGCGTCGCAGATTGTAGTGTCACTTAAGCCCAACACGTTGAGGTGCTTGGCAAAAGCAAAGTGGCCTGTCAAGACACCAATAAGTTGTCAACAGTCTTTTCTGCTGAGAGACAGCAAGAATGCTGCTGATTTCTTACAGACGTCCGGGAGCACGCGTTTAGTCAACCTGCTTTCCGGAGAGTCATGCCACACACAATTGTGCTCGTGAGAGACCCAATCGTCAATGGAAGCCCTAACCGAGGACGCAGGGAGACCCAAAGCGGGTTCGGGACCTGAGAAACCCTCCTCTGAGCCTTGTCTAGCAATCTCATCAGAGATCTCGTTCCCCAAGATCCCAGTGTGATCTGAGACCTAGATAAGAGACAGAGAATTCAGCCTTGCGACCGAGTTCAAATAGTTTTTGGTTTCACGAACTATTTTAGAAGTGGTTAAAGTGTTAAGCAAGGCATTAAGCGCAGCCTGACTGTCACTACAGACACAAATGCTACGTCCCTTCCACCTGTTCTTCACAACATAGTTCATGCCCATTAGGATTGCGTAAGTTTCTGCTTGGAAAACAGACGCATATTTGCCTAACGAGAAGTGAAGTCTAATGTTGTCGACTTCCACGAAGACCCCAGCGCCAGACCCTTGACTGGTTTTGGAACCATCCGTGAAAATA
The DNA here is from genome assembly GCA_945910035.1 of Brachypalpus laphriformis. NCBI lineage: Eukaryota > Metazoa > Arthropoda > Insecta > Diptera > Syrphidae > Brachypalpus > Brachypalpus laphriformis. Next base: position 291,421,709 of record OX246754.1, read on the forward strand.
CGACTACATTCCATTCCCGGCTCAGACTCTGACCGAAGCCAGTCCTGGACACAAGGAAAGTCGACTCTGAATTTGCGCATCAGCTGGAGTTCTGGAGGCATATGCATAAGACAGGAGTCGTAAGATAAGTGTCGCACAAGTTCACAAAAATTCCAGTGTGGAGTGTACCAAAAACCGCCCCGCCTAAGACGATGGATGGCTTTGATAGTGCAACCTATGATATAAGTATCGAGGGGAGGTAAGTTCAGCAAAGCGTCTAGAGCAGAGCCAGGCGTACTCGGAAAAGCTCCCGTGCAGCCGAGACAAGCCGTTCTTTGGAGTTTCGCGCAAAAGGCAACCACATATTTACGCGAGATCCCCTTCCAGCAAACAACCGACGCATATGCGAGGAAAGGTCTTATCATAGCCGTGTACATCCAGAGAACCTTATTCGGTGACAAGCCCCAAGTCTTGCCAAAAGCACCCTTACACTGCCAGAAGACTGAGAGCGCCATGGATGTTTTCGACTCGACGTGTTTAGACCAATGAAGTTTCTTATCTAAAATCACTCCTAGATGTTTGGCTTCATTGGAAATGCGAATGGTGACGCCTTTTAGCACTGGCTGAGTCAGACCGGTCAAAATCCTCCTTCTTGTGAAAAGAACAACCTCAGTTTCAAGAGGATTCACCGAAAGCCCACTCCTAGTACACCATTCATCGATCATGTCCAGCGCAACCTGCGCGTTGGCACAGACCGTCGCCAGGCATGGCCCGACAGAAAGTACGGCGACATCATCCGCATATGCCTGAGCGTAGACGTTAGAATTATTAAGAGTGTTCAACAGAGAGTCGACCACCATGCACCATAACAATGGAGACAGAACGCCACCTTGCGGACAGCCCCTGTTTACCCCTGTCATAACATATTGGCCACAATCCGCATCCACTACCAAAGTTTTATTCATTAGCATTGCTTTAATCCACAACACTAATGTTTCATCTACATCGTGTTGTCTGGCAGAGCCCGTACATGCAGTCAAAAGTCGATTTGCAAAAGCACCCTCAATGTCGATGAAGATACCCATCGCGTATTCTTTCCTATCAAGCGCGCATTCAATTCTGGCCACTAAATTTTGAAGTGCGGTCACGCAGGATTTCCGACGCTGATAGGCATGCTGCATCTCCGATAGTGGATGCAGCCTCAACTTTGCGCACGTGAAATTCTACCAGTCTCTCCATACTTTTCAGTAAGAAGGATGTCAAACTTATAGGTCTGAAACTCTGGGGGAGCGAATAGTTTTCCTTACCAATTTTCGGTATGAAGGCTACTCTGACTATCCGCCAAGGTGTAGAAATATATGCCAGCGCCAAGTCAGTGGTGAAAATTCTTTTCAGAGTTGGCAATAGCTGATCTATACCCTGTTGCAGCATAGCTGGATATATTCCATCGGTGCCAGGCGATTTGAAACCATCAAAAGATGCCTCAGCATATTTGATGGCCTCATCTGTTACCACGGCTGATGCAATATACCAGCTGCGCCGAGTTTTCTGACTTAGATCAAGCTCAGCCTGGGTAAGCGGACCAAGCTCCGACCTAGTGGTTATCTGATTGCCAGGAAAGTGAGTCTCCAGCAGAAGACTAAAAGTTTCCGCGTTCGTCACAGTAAACTTGCCATCAGACTTTCTCAGTGACTCCGGTTTGGTCGGCTTGACCCTTTTGAGAACCTTAAGCAACCTGCTGGTTTCACCGAGTATCTCGATCTTTTCAGAAAAATTTCTATAAGAAGATCTTTTCGACAACCGAATTAACGTCTTATAGTCTTTTTGCTTCGATCTAAAAAGATCGCAGTCACCTTCTAAATTTGTCTTGAGTGGCCTATTTAGAAGTTTTCTGGATTCTTTCCTAAGTCGCTGCACTAGTGAATACTAGCTTCCTGGGGGTGGCTGCAAATTGAATACTACAGCCTTACTCGGATTTCTTCGAAATTACATTATTCTACCTACATAACAACAAATATAGGGTAGAGTTAGTTTATTACTGGTAACCTCTTTGAACTATCATAAGTTCATAATCTTTTTCTTCTTCCTTTTATCAGCGAGGTTATGATCCGAAAATAAGGGATCATAACCCTCCCACTTCACCGCATTTCTACTGATCCGCCTGTGGGGTTCGCCATAAATTCATAATATATTTTAGAATACATTTGTTGGCTGCTCGTTCATTGAAAATGAACCGGTCTCTCCTCTGCGTCCATAGATTTGCATTAGGTAAGCTGCCAACCAGTTGTGACCTTATGATGCCCAATTCAAGACTTAGTAGGGAATTGTCAAGCTGTTGTTTTTCTTTTATTGTCTATAGTGTCCTTTAAAGTTCGATAGGCTTTCTTTCATGAAAGAGTTTTTGGGAGTCCAAGGCAATACTGGCATTTCCAACTTTGTCCATCTGACGATAGTTTAGTGGCCTATCCGGCCTCAGAGTGCATCAGACAGTGAGCAGGAATTTGCATGTCACCAGTAGGACTGGACTAGACCCTGCACAAAATACGGTCATAACAGGCAATGGCATGGCAATCATCCACGCCTGAGTTGGAGAATCGATTTTTTGCTTGTCGATATCACCTCATACAGAGTTGTGTCCGATCTAACCTTCATATAAGCATGTTGGTTAGGGGAACCGTTGTTGGGCTTACTTTGGAGCAAATATATCTTTCTTATGTTTCGAACAGCCAAAACGAGACACAATTTGGAGTGAAGATTTTCAGGATTATATGGAGATGTTTTTCTATTTTCGTTATGAAAATAATCTTTGCTTCTTTCCAGGTCTGAGATTTGATGAGAATTATGCTGTCATGTACTAACGTTTTTTGTTATGAGGTGTCAATGGCCCAAGCAAATTTCATCAGATTGTTTGCAACGCCAATAATTGTGTTTTCGATTATATTCGGCTTTTTGGAAGATTTCTTTTGACGTAGATTATTCCCATTTTGAACACTCTTCCTTTTTGTGAATCGGTTCCGGTCGTTGTGATTATGATGTCTTCCAATTATACTATCTTGCGTTTTGACCTAACGTCGATAGCAAAGTCCAATGGTCAGCTTGTTTGTGCTGTTTCACTCCACTTTCGGAGGGTGTCAGCTGCGACATATTTGGCAGGCAAATGACAGCTAGTGCAGTCGTTCGCCTTGAAGCAATCTCACAGTGGCCCATTAAAGAATTTGGTACGTCTCCAATCTGAATAATTTCAAAATCAATCCCGAAAATATCGACCACTAATTTTTTACAAAAAAAAAACATCCAAGCTATTATCCTGGAGGGAAGAAACTCCATTGACTTCTAAGCCGATTGATCAAAAGGTGTTTCCTCTAATTAGCCTCCATTTCCGTCTTCCAAATCATTGTAGCGGTTTCCAAGTGGAAATAATGGCGCTTAAAGAAGAAGAATCCTTCGCAAAGAAAAACGTGATATCTGCAATCAATTCTTTGGAATCATTTTCTCATAACTCAAAGCAGCTCTAGATTATCGAAAGCCTCTTATAGAGATTGCGGAGCAGTTTAATATTCACTTTCGTTAAGTGCCAGAGCATAGGGACTTCCCAGGGAATGGATAGGGTGATTAACTCGCCAGATGTGGAACAACAATCTTAGGTATATCGATCGCTACATGGAAACTTTAGTCAAAGCTGGATGCAATCAAAAGAACAAATCTTAGGTGGGCAAGTGGTACAACCTGTCTAGGGACGAAACAACTGGATCTGAAACGCTATAAGAATTTGGTTTCTGTTTGCAGCTACAATATGTGTCATCACCGGACATTGCCTAATAGGCAATCATGCAACAAGGCCTTCTAACTGCCCAGTTCTTCCACAGAACAAAATTCACTTATGGGCTTTCTTCTACAACGAGTACATCTGTATAAATACAGATATTAGAAGCCCATTACGCTTCACCAGAAGCTCCAATTTGTTCAACGAGTAAGTAAGGGACATTTTTCCAAGATTCATGTAGTATAACAATGGGCCTATAATTGCCTTAGTGTATAGGCTTTAAGTAGAGGACTTTTTGACATTTAGCCTCCAATTTATTTGGCTCTGTCTTTGACTTTAGCTAGATCGGTGGTGAAAGCATTTCAAACAATTCTTTTGGGATCTTGGTAAGGCGTAATCGTTATTACTAAGGGTAAAGTAGACCTTACTTTCCCAATCTAAAAGCCCTACTCTCCTGCCTGTACGATACACCTTCCATAGAATTTGTGCAGACGTTGTTTAACTTAGTAGAAGTCAAATCATTTTCTGAGTGTGCAGACGTTGTTTAACTTAGTAGAAGTCAAATCATTTTCTGAGTGGTGGGTCGGTTTTCACTGCTACACCAGGAACTTTTTTTTCCATTACTTCCAGTCATGATATGAAAATTGTCAAATTAACATCAAGATGGGTTTCCGCGGAAATCCCTGTGGTTTATGTTAATTTCTGTACTTTATTTCGATTTTAGTCATACGACAGAACATACACGATATAGATGGAATATTTTTTTGCACTTGGCTTTGTCGTCATTCCTCTGACGCAAGTGTTAGCATGCAGTGATCATGTCACATATGAGTAAGATACATGACCACATTCTAAGGGAAATTCGCCTGTACTTGCACCACAATTACCTTTGTAAGTATATTCTGGGCACGAAGTTCTGCTTCAATGAAAAGAAAGAACCTCAGCGGTGTTTGAGGAATATGTAATTTTTTTTTTGTTGAAAGAATCTCATTTTAGATTACAATTCCGTTGGATCAACTGCAAGTCTTCCTTTGTTAGATCAGATAAAGGGGTGTTAGCGGTTTCAATGAGCTTGCGCGTGTATCTTATAAATAAACCCGCAACTAATGGTTACGTTCATTCTTTCATAATTATTCATCGTCAACGGCAAGGTACCGCCACCTTGCCCAATTTGTATTTGTAAAATTTCTCCACTTTACGTGTGGACAATTTTTGAATATATTATGTAAGATTCTTACGTAGATGAACTTATGTGAATTAGGTCATTTAACTTAAATCGGAACTTAAACTTGAGAAATTCATACCACGTGCCTGTACAAATTTAAGCTTTGAATGAATCTCTTTACACTGAAAACTGTTATAATATCTTCGAAATTATTTATTCTTCTAACCGATCTGCATGGGAAATGATGGAAACCAATTCACTGACAAGTTGGTCTCTATCTGTGCCTATGGTTTATCAAGTTACATCGGTCACATCCAGTTATGGCTTGTCCTAGATCTCATCATTTGACTTATGACTATACTATGATGGCATAGAAATCAATTCCAAAATCCAGAGGTTACGAAATCTAGACATACTGATCACTTTCAGATTCGATTGAGTTTTATGATATCTACCGACTTCTATTGAAGTATAAATGCGGAGTATGTAACAGAGTTATGAGTGTACAAATTTCCAGCCAATTCTCCTCTGACTGCAGCATTTGGTCTATAAGGAATAGTGGACTTGGCAGGTTATTTCTCCATTCCGTGAAACGATTGCAATGGAATATTGCGTGCTCTATATCTTCCTCCTGGTCTGGACAATGTGGACAGAGAGGTGAGTTATCAAGTCCAAACCTGTGTAAATATTTGCGATACCCGCCGTGACCCGATAGGAACTGCGTAAGGTGGTAGTTGCAGTCCCTTTACACACGCTTGGTTCAGACCTTAATGGTGGGGATCAGCTTGTAGGTCCATCTACTTTTTGAAGCCACAAAATATCCACTGTCGCTCGCGCTGTGTGTGCGGTTGCACTGTCCTGGTGGAACCACATATTCTCCATTTGTCAATTTGCGGCACCAATAAGTCGTTAATAGTGGCTCTGTAGCGCTCACCAGTCACAGTAACAGTGGTGCCGTCCTCAAAAAGTACATAAAAAAACACGTGCCAGCATAGGGAGAAATGTGCCCGGACGCTCTTGATGATTTTCAATAGAAAATCATTCACTTCGCGGTCGAAGTTTAGGAGGGCTTACACTCTGCAGGTAATAGTTGATGAACTATTTGCACTTTGTATTCCCTACAACATTAATTAATTATTTGCTCTTCTGGATATTATTCTTAGAACTTCTTTTTACGACCAAATTGCAGTCCTCCTCTCTATAGACCTCAGTCCTCCTTCTTCAACTGCGCCAATTAAAGAGGAATCAGTCTCCTCAACATTGCGTTATTGTGTGAACGCCTGAAACCTTTTATTAACAGCCTGATTGGCAGCTATCAGTGCGACTTCAGACTGGGAAAATCCAGTTTCGATTAAATCTTCACACTTCGGCAAATCCTGGAGAAAACCCCCAGAAATCCAAATCGATACCCATCATCTCTTTATAATTATGTACATATATCTGTGGCCACAAGACAAAACAACTTAAGTCGAGTTAAGACAAAATTGAGTTACTACTTTTTTATCTGTTGTCGTTACCGAGTTATGGGCAAAGAAACAAAACTATAACACAAAAATCCCATACGTTTTCGGGAAAAACGAAAACTTCAAACTCGTTTTCTGAGAATCTGTGAAAATCGACATAAGTTGTTTTGTCTTGTGGCCACAGATATATTTCTTAATATTTGGCGCAACAGCTCTTTAAGTGTCAGGGTCTAGCTTCTCGTAACCACTCATGTTGCGTGCGTTATATTTTCACACGAATGGAAGGGACCTACAGTTTAGTGCCGTATCCGAAGGGCAATTTGGTTTGAGAAGCTTTTTCGAGACAATAATACTCTCGGATGTTTGTCAGATGTTCGCGAGAGGTGGGACCGTGAAAAAACTTGTTGGTGTTTTCTGGGATTCGAACTTGGAACCTCACGCGCAGTGGTCCGACACGCTAACCACATACGCCACGGCGCACACAAGGGCGCCTATGACAGCATCTATAGAGAAGAGCTATGCTTGTATAGATCCATGTTTACTTTTAGCATCGCTGCCAAACTTGTCCGTCTGTCAGACAATGGACAACGCTCGCTGCTCCATTAAGGATGGTAATGACTCTCTATCATATGACTTATTTTATATCGTACTTGAACGGAGTGTTTAAAACACATAAGCAAACACCAGATGCACAATCTATCAAAAGTCTGTTCAACTGCTTGCATACACAGCCGCCGATATTGATATAAGTGAAGCGAGCTGTCACCGGAGCGTTTGCAGGCATTGAAGCAGAAGCGGCCAAAATGGGTTTAGCGGTACACGAGGGCAAAACCAAGTGTATGCTGTCAACAGTGTGCAGCTTCAACTTGGATGTAGTAAGGGACTTTGTCTACCTTGGCTCTGCTATAAATTCTGAAAACAAGCGAAAAATAACTCATGGAAATCGCTGTTTTTTTTTGTTTTTTTTTGCCAATAAGACAATTCAACATTAAATCCCTATCTCCAACAATAAAGGAGACTTTATTTGAGACCCTGATCGTCCTAGTCCTGCTTTTCGGTGCTGAAACATGGACTTTATTGAAGGCGGATGAAGAAATACTTGGTGGCTTCGAGAAAAAAATTCTTCGTAAGATATGTAGAGCGGATGGACACCAACGCTCCGGCCCGCAGAATCTAACGAATCTAACGAATCGAATCTAACCCGGAGGGACGACGCAGTAGAGGGTCTAATAGCGCGCATAGCTCAAGGCGACCTCAACCAACTTGCAGTGCGCAACTGGAGGCAATTAGCTAAAGATCGAGCTAAATGGAGAAGTTTGTTGGTTGATGCCCAGGTTCTGCTCGCCTAAGTAAATCAGTAGACGCTCGATATAGTGAACTAACAAAAACCGGGCCTGTTCACTGGAACGAGATTGTTCACTGTAACGAGCGTGGACTCCTTGAAGCAAAGTTCATCAAAATGCATATGTTTTTACATGGAATACATCGAACATAGAAAGAATATGCAGTGAACTCTTGATAATTTGACCCTCTACAATTCGAAAACCTCTATAAATAGAAGTACTGCCTAAGTCCAATGAGAAAACCTATGCAATTTGTCCTCTTCGTTAATTCGAACTTATTCTTGTGGAAGATAACCTAAAAACTTCTCTAATTCAAACTTGATGGCTTTTTTTACCTCTATAATTCGAAGTTAAGTCTATTTGTTTCTACTCAACTGTTCGTTGAAGTCCAATGAGAAAACCTATGCAATTTGTCCTCTTCGTTAATTCGAACTTATTCTTGTGGAAGATAACCTAAAAACTTCTCTAATTCAAACTTGATGGCTTTTTTTACCTCTATAATTCGAAGTTAAGTCTATTTGTTTCTACTCAACTGTTCGTAGAAGCGCGTATGCAATGAAAACTTGTGCCGTGTATATTCATTGAACGAAAATGTGTTCAGATGGTTTACAGTAGAGTTCACAATTTTTGCATTCTAAACAAACTTATAGAGAGGACAGATGTCAACGATGACGTTTCTTCAGCTTTAATCACGATCGAAAAGACCCTAGACCGAGGTCGTTTGCAGTCGCATACTCAGAAGAAAATTACAGATTTTGTAATTTGTATGCAAAAAATTATAATTTCTTTACAAAATAAAGTTAAGTTTGCTAAAAATCTTTTTTTTTGTAATTCCAAGTTTTTCCCTGGTCCAATCAAATTCGAATTATCGAGAGTTTACTGTAAGTAGATTTTTTTTTGCAATTACTAAAAAACCAGCCAACATTCATTGACGGAATATTTTATTTTTCACAAAAACAAGCAAGAGGCAGTTTACATTTTTACTACAAACAACCGCAAACTGCGTAGCGTATAAAGGGGCAAGATACCTACTCGCACAACACGATGAGTAAAACAAACGGTAAATTTGGACGATTGTGTATGGGTATGCATATCTATGAACGTACATATATACTTCCCAGCGGCCTAACTAGCGACTGCATGGTACTAATGAGTTTTAACTGTTTTTTGCATGATGTAAGTTCCTAAGAAAATAAAAAAAAACTTAAGTTCACTGCAGCGAAATTTTTTTTGTTCACTATTTAGAATAGCCTGTATAAAATATTGTGTGTTCACTATATTGGATTGTTCACTGTATCGATGTTCACTATATCGAGCGTCCACTGTAAGTCTGTATAGGATATTCTAAAATTAATCAATAAAAAAAGGTCGGAAACTATAACAAATATCTTAGTGAATAAGAACTCATAATTCTGCAAAGTTGATTGAATAATGTCAAAGTTTCCTGCAAATCAAAATATTTAATTACGGCATCGCTAAATTTTGCAGACACACAAAATTGTGAAAAATGCAGTTATACCCATTTAAGTAAATAACTGCAAACCACCTACGATTCAGATCCACACTTCTCACATGAAACACGTTTTTCGCTCAATAAAGCAATAACTAAATTTATAGACCAAAAATGTTTTTGTTTTTGTTTTATTTTCTGTGTGAACGCTTTCATGGTAGTAAATCGCTTTATGCTGTCATTAAGTCTTTAAACAATGTTTTTATATTGCGTTATACATTGAAGTGAACGTTTACTTTCAAATTTAAGTCTGATTGCCAGAATTTGGTAAAATAAACTTTAAATTGGATCAATCCGATGTAAGCAGTGTAACTAATGATAGTGTAACTCTCCTGATAGCGTAAGCGTAGTGTAAGAGATTCAGAACTTCTCGCTATTATTAATAGCTTGAAAGCTGCTCGTAAGATCTCATGTGGGATAGATGGCATTAGTAACGTTATCATTAAGAAGATAGGAAAGTCAATAGTAAATCTCTTGCGGCACATTGTTAATCAAAGCTTTCACTACTGAATATTTCCTGATTGCCTTAGAACCTTGTTAATTATTCCGATTTTTAAAAAACGTGATCCAAATGACCCAAACAATTATAGGTCAATATGCTTGCTATCGGTCTTCTCAAAGATTTTTGAAAAGATGATAGCAAAATGTTTTGCGTTTTTGAAAAGAGTCGATTTTTTAATAAGTTTCAATTTGGCACTGAAAATGGAATTGTGACCTTTTAAAACAAAATTTACAATGCACTAGACAATAATCAAAAAAACAGTTGGACTATTTCTTGATTTAACAAAAGCCTTTGATTTAGTTAATCACGATCTATTAATTCGGAAACTTAGTAACGCTGGTTTTAGAGGCAATATATCTAAATGGTTTAAGTCCTACTTGCTTAATCGAAAAAAGCGCGTTGGGGTAAATGGATTTGTAAGCAAGCAAGAAGTTTGTCCAAATACTGCTGTGCCACAGGGTCAGTTCTAAGACCAATCATTTTCCTTGTTTACATTAATTCCATATTTAACCTACCTGTCTACGGCCATTTAATTGGCTATGCAGACGATCTAGCGCTTTCATATGCAGACAATTCTTTAATTACGATTCGAGACCAAATGAATTCCGATCTACATTTACTTAGTATCTGACTTAATTACCATCAACTTATATTTAGCACAAAGTCTAAGACGTTTTTTTTTTTTTTTTTTTTCTTGTCCAACCCGAACAAACGGTAGTGCATGCGATCATATGAAAACAGAAGCGTGCTTTAGTGCTTTCGTACTAGAGCACTTCTTCCTGTTTCAGGATGACGATGGAGAACGCTCGCTGCTCCATCAAAATTATGGTAATGATGGTAATGACGTCACCGAGACTTGATGTCAAAAAAGGTTTTAGATAAGGTGACGCGCTGTCATGTGACTTCTTTAATATTGACCTGAACGGATTGTGCGGAACTCACAAATCAACACCGGAGGCACAATCTATCACAAGTCTGTACAACTACTTGCATACGCCGACGATATAAGTTAGACATTATCGGAAGAACTCAGCGGGCTGGCACCGGTGCGTTTGCAAGCATTGAGGCGGAAGCGGCCAAAATAGGTTTAGCGATAAACGAGGGCAAAACCAAGTATATGCTGTCAACAAGAAGGGACAGCCAACACCGACCAATTGGACAGAACGTCACAGTGGGCAGCTATAGCTTCGAGCTAGTTAGGCACTTTGTGTACCTTGGATCTGCTATAAACTCTAAAAAGAAGATCAGCGCCGAAATCAATCGGAGAATAATTCTTTCCAATCGCTGTTTTTTGGGATTATAAGGCAATTCAACAGTAAAGCTCTATCTCGATCAAATAAGGAGACTCTGTATAAAACTCTGATCATGCCACTCCTGCTTTACAGCGCTGAAACATGGACTTTATTAAAAGAGGATGAAGATATCCTTGGTCGCTTCAAGAGAAAAATATTTCGTAAGATATTCGGTCCCGTTTGCGTTCACGGGGTTTGGAGGAGAAGATTCAATCACGAACTATACGAGTTTTACAGCGACATCGACCTAGTCAAAAAACTGCATATTGGATGTCTGAGACGGCTAAGACATGTAGACTGAATGGATATCAACGCAACGCTCCGGCCCGCAGAGTCTTCGAATCTAACCCCGAGGGAAGACGCAGTAGGGGACCTCCTCGCCGTAGGTGGCGCGCACAAGTTCAAGGGGACCTCGACCAACTTGGAGTTAGCTAAAGACCGAGCTAAATAAAGAGGCTTATTGGTTGAGGCCCAGGTTCATCCCAAACTGTAGCGCCACCTAAGTAAGTAAGTAAGTAACCCGATCACAGTACAAATGCTTTGCTTTTGAATTCGTGAAGGAGTATAAGTATCTGGGCGTTATAATAGACAACGAATAAAACTGGGAGACATACATAATGCCCCTTTAAGAAATACTATGTGTACATGTCTTTAAACAAAATGTATCACTTACGAAAGCTTGTTCCACATAATTTATTTTCAGCTATCTACTACGCATTTGTTCAATTACGGCTTGAGTATGGTCTTGCTTGTTGGGGCTGTGCCTATATAAGTAACTTGAGTCCTATTATTACAGCAGAGAAAAAAATAATTCGGTTATTGCTATATAGAAACAGATTTGAGTCCTCACTGCTACCCCTATTTCAATCAGCGAAAATACAATATTAGGACTTTGTTACCTTTTTATCTACTAAGCGCTCAAAGCATTTTTTGTTAAGTGGTAATATTCACTTTAGAAAAAATGGAGTGTATTCGCTGAGAAATGGGTTTACAATTGATGTTCCTAGGTTTTTGCTTCTAAAGAGCACAATCGACATTTTCTGACTTCTATAGCTCCTGTACATCGCGTTCCCCTTTCCGTCTTCCCTTTTCGGCTTTAACCGATTATTAATAATCATACACTTGCTTTTCGGCTTTAACCGATTATTAATAATCATACACTTGCTACTGATTGTATGATACCACAAAGTGCATTACTATTATTTCTATATTTCGTGATCACTATACCCAGAATTCGTCTATATTGTTATGAAAAACTGTATCTAGTATCATATTGTATTAAATTAATAATATTTCACTATATTTTTAATGAATTGTTATCTTGAAATGGAAATAAAAAAAATCTTTAATCTTGAATAAGTCAAGACTTACATTCGTAGGTAATTGTAAGCTGTAAAACCACTTTGCTCTTGGGCAATTGGAATCCGATTCCCGGAATCGATAAGACAAAGAATTCATATTCCAAATATTCGTGCAACGCATTCAATTAAAAAATCTTAAGTGTCAAACCACGAGGTGAGACAAAGGTCCAAAGGGGGTATTTGCCAAACAAACATTTCTGTTAGTGGGGCTGCCTATACAACCCCTATTATTTTCACAAAGAAATGTGACCTGACTGGTGTTTCTAGCACCTGGTATATCCTTTTCCCTACAACCAATCTTTCACGATACACATGTGCCTGTAATCAAGGCGATCTAAGGAGGTAGTTAATGTCACATATTGCATTCGAAAAAATTGTCGAAGAAATTGGTATTCAAAACGATCGGTGTCCAAAAAGTGTTTACCATCGTCTCTACTTTTCGTATTCGCACTTTCAGGTTACCCTTTGGAGATGGGAATGTACTCGGCGCAAATCAACTTCTTCGCTCTGCTCCAAGATGCCAATAACATAAACTAATTTTGCATTTGCGGAAATATAGCTTCTTTCAGACCGTCTCTAACTGATTCAAGTATCCCGCTTATACACTACGAGTTATTTAACAAGCTCCCGACCCATGTAGAGGCTGTCTAAAACAGATCAGTCGTCCGTCCTCATCGATCGAGAGCACGATGTTTTCAGATACGTAGAAAAAATGTTCTGCCATCCGCAATTACTTGATCTTTATACCGTAGGTTAGGTGGTTTTCGACGTCTCAAACCCGGTGGGTGGGATTCAAACATTATCTTGGCTGGAGCATTATTGTCGATGTGGCCGAGCTAATGTATGAGACGTATCTTAGCTTTTTGGACTACATCCACATCTTCGTACAGCTCATAAAGTTCGCGGTTCAATCTCCTTATATCCGACGAAGTGTTTTTTACAATAGTTTAATATTCTTTAGCTCGGCTGCACTTGGCACCATATAGAAAGACTGGTAATATTAACCTTCTGTAGAGCATTAAATTAGTGCGACGAGTTAGGAGCTTTGAGCCTAGTGGTTTTGCTAAATTGAAATCGCAGCGGTTTCCTAGGGATCCTAGGATTAATATTTACTCCAAGGTTGGTGAACTCCTTGCCAATCTAGAAGTTAAAGTCATCAACAGTGACACTCTGTCCTACGTTTCGGACAAATAGGTATTTGTTTATTGATAACGTTTTGTCCTCATTTACTTCGAGACCAACTCCCCTCGCCTGACCTTCACTTGCCGTAAATGCCTCTGCGATGGTACGCTGATATCTCCCGACGATACTAATAATATCTGCTTACTCTGGCAGAATGGACTTGTGAAAGATATTGCCTTCCATTTTAACACTTGCTCTGTGCACTGTCTGCTCCAGAAATCACATGATATCCGTCTCCTTGCCGAAATTCGGTGCAAGTTCGGAATAGTTCGGTGAAGTTATTAACAAATTGCACAGAGCACCGTGCGTTTTGCAGCGTTATGCGACAAAGCTGGATCAGTTTGGACAAAAGCCCGAATTCAGCAATAGCGTTGTAGCATTGTAGCGTTCCAGACGATGAATGCTTTTCGACTTGAAATTCGTTGGTCTTTCCTAGGATTTGCCTCAGTGTGAACATTTGGTCTACCGTCGATCTCCTGAGCCGGAAACCACATTGGTACGTGCCGATTATTGTGATGCAGACGCGCTTAAGACGTTCACACAATACGTTGGATAAGATTTTGTATGCGACATTTAGCAGGGATTTGCCTCCCATGTAAACGTGGATTGCAAAATTGAGTTCAAGAGATAGAGAAAGAAGAGAGAGAAATTAAAGACATTTCATCGAGTGCATGATGCAATATAGAATATTGAATTTATTCTCGAAGTATAATACATACATATATAAATAGCACATTTGTTGTACTTAGCGTATGGGGTTCGTAGCGCGCTTCTCTTGCGTTAGGGGTTTTAAACTCAAGCGTGCGTTCGGTCTATGTCAAGACCAGGTATTTGCTGAACTATGTGTATTAATATCTAAAGCTATCTGTAACAGTTTTAGTATGTTAAGAATATGTGGAGGGTAGTTCGGTTTCACTCGCAGCAGGAGCTTTAAATGCCAGTATGTCGTTTAAATAAGATCATTGTCTCTCGTCCTATAGCAAGATTGGATATTTGCTTAACTACCTATATATTAATGTCTGAGGCTACCTGTAGTAGTTTTTCTGCAATCAAGTTATAGGGCGTACAAACCGCTCGCTCGCGGCAGGGGCTTTAATTTCGAGTAAGTCTTTCTAGCCCGTCAGTAGACGGGCATCACATCGTTTCTAGGTGCACTACCACCCGTCTTTGGTCAAAAATTGTGAGTGGAAGTATGAATTACCCGTGGTCAGGCTTCGATAATCAATAGCAGTTTCTGTACTTAGAGTATGAGGTACATTGCTGGCTTCGTTCTCGACAGGGGTTTCAAGCTCCAATGTATCCAGCATTAAAAAAAAAAAAAAATTGTAGATTTTCACAATTCTTTTTCCGAAATATTTAAAACTAATTTACAATCTCCATTCGAGATAAACCCCAGAAGCAAACATTTAATTAATGATTTCAAGGGGAAAAAATATGATGGATACAAAATACGTTACCCTTAAACCAGTAACAAGTACAAATTATGCTTCAAGTCAGAGAGCGCAGTTATAACTTTTGTGTGGGCTCACGCGTGTAGATACCGGAGACCACCACCCGGAAGTGATGGAACCCTTTTTTATGACCTTGATTGTTGCGCTTCCAGTCCAAACCAATTTCGACCACTCACACACCGAAATTCCGATATGAATATCAGCAGTATCAACCCATGTCATTGAACAACCATCAATCTCATCCAGTTTTCATATTTTTGCCAGCATTTGCGCTCTGATTTGTAGCAAAATTCCAAAACGATAACAGCTATTCACTCGTTTTAGGTTATCGTATCGTTTTCAATCTTAAATTTTTCAAATTCAGTTCACTCCCTGGAGACATGTGTGTTTATATCAATTTCACGATGCTTACGCATCCTTACACCGATCCGAATCATCCTCAATTATGGTTCGCATGTAATTCTAGAACGAACGTGCATCTTGTTTTCAGTGTCATCTATCCTCTTACTCTACTGCTGTGCTTATTTCCACTACTTTTCTTTTCCTTGGGGATGATAATCCATCATAATATCCTACGGCATCCTTTTCATGTTGATTTTTCCAACGTAACATCTTTTTTTTTTTTTTTAAGGAAGTCCTATGATTTGGAGCAGGTCCCTAGATGCATTTGAACGTTGCCGAGGAAAAGTATCTATTGCTGGTACACAGCGCGTGGTACAACCCCCAGCTTTTCAATTACTCATTCCTACAAATCTAATCAGAGGAGGCAGATACTTTGGGAAATTCTAATAAATTTAGGCACGACAACACCCACAAAAGCCTTCTCACCGGAATTTATGATCTCATCAAACAAATATTTTATATTCATTACAAGCTGTAAGCAAACTCACAAGTGGATAGTTACACCCTTTTGTGTGTGTCTGTTTGCGCAAGGGTTCGTACGGAAGCACAGACTATGCACCAAAGTTCAAGAGTATCAGAGAGACGTTATCGTCTCCTCGAAATGCATTTACCTATGCAAATGTTTTCGCAATATACGTGCAGCTAAACGAGCAAACATTTTATTTTCCACTCAAGAGACCATCCCGAAGAAAAAGAAGAAGGAAACCCCTCTTTGCCTTCGGAGTTGAGTATGGTGCTGGTGATATCAAACGGCCAGTATTACGTAAAACTCCATACCAACTAACGACTAACGAAGACGTAATAATAATTTTTCGCAGGAAAAGCCGCACTGCATCTGCACACCTGCCGCCATCATCATCATCAGTCCACCGATTTTATGTTCTTCAGTTTACTGATTAATTGGTAACAACAACAAACAGCACTACGCACCAGCTGAGAGCTAGCGCTCAAATCTCAACACGGAAACCAAAAGCGATCCGCACCAAGTCCAGCACGTATCGTCGAAAACCTGCATTGGCTCTTCGGTCATGTAGCCTGCGCGGAAACTTATCTACATTTTGACTAACTTCCTGGATACTTCCATTACGATGCCATGTACAAGTTTTGCGTCGTTATCTTGGCCATGCAGGTTAGTTTAGCCATCTGCAAACAGCGGTAAACCCAAAGACGGATGTGATGCCATTTGCAATGTATCTGTGCGTTGTATCTACGAAATGGATAAGAGTCAGGTGATTGATTTATTGGGATGAGAATTGCATATACATCTTGTTGTGTTTAAGTGCATACAATGTCTAATGACAGTGCAAATTAGATGTTTACACAAATTCTTGTGACTTGTGTTAACAGGTCTACACTATTAGCGACGATAGTAGTTACTTAATTATCATTGACAAGATGTTTATTGTTAATAAAATTTTCCACCCCCATTAAAAAAAATTAATGATTGCGGTCAAATAGAGATATAATATAAACTTGTTATATCGTCGATTAATGAGGGGTAGGGTGTTAGATTACGACGTCAACTTCGTCATTGAACTGCATATCTGTGGTTTGCAATATATCTCTCACTGTTCAATCTGCGATTACATACCTTTAGTTTAAGAACTAGAATACATTTGCACCGCTATGCTATTAGATATGTATTATATATGTATCGACTGATAAGTTGATTAAATAATCTAAACATGGGTTTTTATTTTTGAACGTCTTCTCATAATTGGCAATGTGGAGACCGTTTAATGGGGATTTTAAAAAAGGAATTAGTAGGCCAGGTTATGCATTGAATCTAAATATGTAAGGTCAAATGTGGCACTGGTGCTTAGACCATATATGTTACATATTTGCTTGGTTAGTCTGTTTGTCGTGCCCCCTGGTGTTAGTTGATGCTGTTTCCTGGAGATATGCCACTGGAGACTGCCACTTTCTCCTTCGCACAGTAATGTCTGTAGGTTCTTGGGCCATTCTCAGATAAAGTTGTTCGTTGGAGATACGATTGGGCCAAAAGGTCCTCAAGATGATTCTTAGACAGGTTTGCAGCTTGTATGTGACAGTGGTATCCACCTTTTAAGTACTGCGCCCATACAGCAGTACTTATTCTACGTTGGAGGGGAACGGTCGTTGTTTGGTTCTTAAGCTGGGAGCATTGCTTCTCCAAACTTTCGATAGCATTCCGAACCCAGCTTTTGCCTTCCCGATTCCGTTGCACACATCCAGTTAGGTGACACTGCGATTAGCTGAGACCACACTTCCTAAGTTTAGAAAATTGTCTACTTTCTCGGCTACCTCTCCGGCAATATTGAGTTCAACGCAGGTGTTAGAAGTGTTGTTGAAGTGTTGAAGGTCTATTATCCGATGTGAAAGTAGACAAACATCGTCAGCATAGTGGAGGTGTTTAAGATAAGCTGTCATAGTCTATCGAGTTTGATTATTACCTTTCGCCAATGCTGCACGGAGTACATTGCTGATGACCACCAAAAACAACAGCGATGATTAGTATGCACTTGTACTCCGGCGTACTCCACTTTGGACTTCAAAATCCTACAACTATTGTATAACACGTGATACTTACTTCACTCGTATGTAGGCTGGATAATAGTTTTGAGTTTTTCTGGGATGCCTCTTCTGCACAAGTCAACCAGATAGCATCTCAATTCAAGCTGTCGAAAAGAAGAAAGTCTTAGAAACCCTAGCGTTTTCCAGTTATAGTGTTAAATAATGCGACCACACACCACCCAGAGTAACCCAAAACGTACTCAAAACAAATTTCAGAAATAAAAACCAAATGAAAAAATCACATCAAACTCTCCCCAACTAGTTCAGACACCACCCATGGAGTGAATTTGCACTGAAACCCAATATCACCTGGGTTCCAAACCACTTATCCGAGAATAACTTCAAATAACTTTCTCCCTTTTATTGTCAACTTATGTCGGGCGATTGCATTAAAAGAGTTAACTTTACGTTTAAAAAATATATATGTCTCGGGTACTCATATTTGACCTTATTTTTGCCAGCCTATCGGTCTACGCAGCACTATCCAGTCTAAAGTGGACTGACAACAACGTTGTTACATTCAAAACTATCGCAAATTTTTAAAAGTTTTGGGAAAATGTTAAGGTAAAGTGCTTCTCGGAGTGGGATGGGGTGAGAGAGGATGCTATACCTACCCCGACCTATTTCAAAGCGGAAGACACATAACCCGTTTAGAATGAGGTGTCCCAAACAGTTTACCCTCATCACCATTGTAACTAAATGAACAAAAGCCGAAGAAAAATACAAAAAAATGTAACCGATCATTTCTTCTACATAAATAAAAATTAAATACTGTTCGTTGGTAAGCGAGCGTTCTCACCTGAGAACGGCTCGTCCGATTTCGCTCATTTTTTTTTTATTTTCGTAATAGATTAAGAAGGACTGTGGAAAGACAACTTTCGGATGTACAAAGCGGATTTCGACCAGCACATAGTATACAAGACCATACCTTCACAGTGCAGCAAGTTCTGGAGAAAAAACTAGCCAAAGATAAAGATGTTTACATATGTTTTTTAGATATGAAGAAGGCATTCGATACAATAAGTAGAGGGAAAATTTGGATGAGTCTAAGAAATAAAGGAGTGGAAGAAGAACTTATAGAGGCAATTAAAAGTATAAATAAAGAGACATATAATGTAGTAAGAACCAGTAACAGGATGTCTGACGAATTTAAAACATCCGAAGGAGTCCGACAAGGGAGTACACTAAGCCCACTTTTGTTCATCTGCGCCATGGACGATGCAATCAGACAGTGTCAGGAAAGGATGGACATTTTTAATGTGGGATATTGGCGCCTAGAACCCATGGGCATGTGCTTTTGCCGATGACATTATACTCGTTGCAAACTGTGAAAGAAAATTAGAGGAAAACTTACAAGTATGGAAGGAGGTCCTGGAATCTCAAAATCTGCACCTCAATGTCGAGAAAACTCAAGTGATGTTCGTAAGTAATAGAACAGGGACGATAAGAGTGAGTGTGGACGGAGTTACCTTCGAACAAGTTGAAAATTATAAGTATCTTGGAAGCGTTATTAACAGCAAAGGTAACTTAGAGGAGGAATTGAAGGCAAGGATCCAATCTTCAAATAGGCTGTACGCAGTGTTGCAGAAAAAATTTCTAGATCATAAAGAAATAACTCGAGCCACAAAAATATCAATCTTCAAGTCTATGTACCTACCAGTACTGTTGCATGGAGGAGAAAACTGGATCCTTACTGAAAGACAAGAAAAGCAAATACAGGCCATGGAAATTAAATACCTTCGAAGAGTGATAGGAGTAAAGAGAATCAACAGAAAAAGAAATGAAGACATCCGAAAAGAGCTAAATGTGGAATCCGTGAAAAAAGTTATAGAAGATAAAAAACTGAGATGGTTTGGACATCTAGTGAGGATGGAAGACAACAGACAAGTAAAAAAAAATCTGGGAGGCTAGAACAGAAGGGGAAGGCCCAGGACAACATGGAACAACGCGCTAGAGAAAGTACTAAAGGATGCAGGAGAAAGCTGGAACTCGGCGAAGGAAGCAGCTAGAGACAGGAAGAAATGGAGAAAATTTATTAAAGAAAGGATAACGGAAACCAGAGACAGAACCTCGACATCGTAGGGTACAAGAGGACCGGATTATGTATGTATGTATGTAATAGTCCGAGTAAGGTTTTCACGGAAAGAAAAAATTGCCCGGAATATTGGAAAATTCGAGAAAAACTGAGTCCTTTTTTCTATGCGATTTTTGTATGAACTCGCGACCATAACTCACGATTCGAACAATGGATTTGCGGAATTCTTTTTATGTTTTCAGTAAGATGAAAAATTTGGATAGGGCAACGTCTGTCGGGTAAGCTAGTCAAAAATAAAAATCGAACTTTCTGTCCGCATTTACATGAACAAATTCAATTCAATTACACATATTTTTGTGATCGGATCGAGTTAAATCAATTCGATCCGGGGTTAATGGAATGCAATTTGGATTGAATTCCGATTTATGCTAGTTTGGACATCTGCAAAGAGTGGTAAATAAAATCTCCCACCAAACGCGGATGTGAAGCCATTTGTAATATATCTGATTGATTTATTGGGATGCGAATTGTATATTATATGTATGTGTACATCTTGTTATAAGTTTAAGTGCATACAATGTCTAATGACAATGCAAATTACATGGTTACATACATTTTTGTGACTTGTGTTAGCAGGTCTACACTATGAGCGACGACAGTATAAGTAGTTACTAAATTATTGACAAGATTTTTATTCTTAAAAAATTGTTGGGATCAAATAAAAATATAAACTTATTTTATTTGTCGATTATTCCTAATGAGAGAAGGGTGGTAGAAGACGACCTCAATTTTATCATTGAACTGCATAGATGCGGTTTGCAATAGTTCAGAAGTTTAAGAATTCGAATACATTTGCACCTTATTGTGCAATTCAGGCACGAGCATTCTATTAGATATTTATCGAGTAATAAATTTATTAAATAATTTAGCAATGTTAAAATTGTTTATTGAGCTATTGCAAAGGATTTAAAAAAATCTTATTAATAGACCCAGTGATGGATTGATTAGAAATATCACATAAAAGGTCAAATGTGGTACTGGTGCTTAGATCATATACATATGTATCTGCTTGGGTACATTACCTGTCGTGCCGCCTGGTGTTAGTTGCTGTTGTTCTCTGGAAAAAGCACCGGTTTTCGTTTTGCTTCTCTTAGAAACCCGAAGGCCTGTATGGGGTCTAAAAATAGGAAATTTCTCCTCTATACCAGTCTTATTAGCCTTCGCCCGGCTTACTCCGCAAACGAGTTAATCCAATTTCTTAGATTGTGATGCGGAGTAGTCAAAGAATCTAACATTCTACACCATAGTTGCTCACGCAGGTTGTAGTATCCCTTGAGATGGCCGATATGTATGTAGAAGCAAAGTTGAGAAGTAAAGTTTAGCAGTTAACAGTCCGTTAGAAGAGAAGACAAATCATCATTTCTTTATGTATCATTTCAAGTGCTGGAAGGACTGCACAAAGCTCGAGTATTCTCAACGCTTGACCTAAAAAATGGATTTTTCCACGTGGACATTGAAAATGTCAGTCAGAAATACACAGCCTTTATAACGCCAGATGGCCACTATGAGTTCACTAAGGCGCCCTTTGGCGTATGTAACTCCCCGTCGGTTTTCCAGCGGTTTGTAAATACCGTTTTTCGTGAAGATATTCGGGACGGCAGGGTTCTGATCTATATAGATGACATTATTATCCCTTCGGAGAATGAGGCAACGAATATTAAAACGTTGGAAGGAATTTTGCGTATATGTAGTCGGAATGGTCTGTTCATTAAATGAAGTAAATGCCAATTTTTGACCAAAGAGGTACAATTTCTTGGGCATCTTATTTGCGATGGAACCATTTGACCCTCGACTGAGAAGATTACGGCGGTAAAGAAGTATCCGACACCAGAGAATGTTAAGGATGTGATGAGTTTTTTGGGATTGACGGGTTTCTTTCGAAAATTTATACCGGGATATGCTTTGTTGGCGAAGTCATTAACTGACCTTACGAAGAAAAATGCCGATTTTGTTTGGGAAAGAGAACAAGAGGAATCTTTTATGGTGCTGAAGAACAAGTTGTGTGATGAGCCCGTTTTGAAGCTGTTCGACCCCTCGCATCTTACTCAGTTGCATACTGATGCAAGCAAGGAAAGATATGGAGCAGTTTTGCTTCAGAAAGGCGAAGACGCTCGTTTTCACCCAGTATTTTTCGTCAGTTTTAAAACGTTAGCTGCTAAAAGAACTACTCCAGCTATGAGCTAGAGGTACTTGCAATTGTAAAGGCACTTAAAAAGCTACGCGTATATCTTTTAGGGTTGACGTGAAATTTTCACAGACTGTAAAGCTTTCCAGTGACGATGACAAAAAAAGAGCTTAACTGCAGGGTTGCAAACTGGGCATTGCAGCTGCAGGAGTACGACTGCGTTGTGCTTCACCGAGCCGGAAGGGCTATGCAACACGTCGATGCACTCAGTCGGTATCCAATGGTGTTAACACTAGAGGACGGGGTCCTGAAAGCAGTAAAAGGGCACAAGAAATGGATGAATATTGTAAAATGATTTCTAAACTATTACAGTCTGCAAAATTCGAAGACTATACAGTAAGAGGAGGACTAATTTATAAATACGTTGATGGCGACTTCCTTCTCCTTATTCCAAAGGCAATGCAACGGCAAATTATAATGAAAGTTCATGAAAAGGGACATTTCAACTCTCGAAAAGTGGAGGCGATACTTCGACGAGACTAGTTTATATCAAATCTAACTAAGCAAGTAAAATTAGTTTTACAAAGTTGCATAAGTTGTATTCTCGCTGCAAGAAAAGGAAATAAGCAAGAAGGATTCCTAAGCCCAATCGAAAAGACTGATTTGCCCCTCCATACTTTGCATTTGGATCACGTAGGTCCTCTGCCTTCGACTGCGAAAAGGTACAAGTTTCTCTTCATTGCCGTCGATGCATTTACCAAATTTAGTTGGATATATCCAGTAAAAAGCACGGGAGCTGAGGAAGTAATCAATAAGTTGGAGTTCCAGAGTGAGATATTTGGGAACCCCCACCGAATAATTACGGATAAAGGTGCTGCGTTTATATCGAACCACTTCAAAGAGTATTGCGATGTCCGTCGGATCTACCATCATCTTGTAACCACCGGTGTCCCGAGGGGAAATGGACAAGTCGAACGGATCAACAAGATAATAATCGAGCTTCTTACCCAGCTTTCGGTTGGAGATCCTTTCAAGTGGTATCAGCATGTGAGCAGAGTCCAGCGTATTTTGAATTCCACAACGTCTAGAGCTACGAAGAAAACGCCCTTTGAATTGCTGATCGGTGTGAAGATGTTCACCTCTGACGACCTGGAGTTGAGGAAGCGTTGGAAGAGGAAATCCGTTTAAGCTTTGAAAACGACCGTCAAGACATTCGCCGTATGGCCAGTGAAGAGATTAGGAGGATACAGGAGCAGAACAAGAAAACCTACAATTCTAAAAGAAAGGAAGCAATAAGGTACAAAGTGGGAGATCTGGTCGCCATTCAAAGAACTCAATTCGGAGCGGGACTGAAGCTATGCCCTAAATTCTTAGGCTCTTACGAAGTCTCCAAAGTAAAACGGAAAGATCGGTATGAGGTCCGTAAATTCGGCGAGCACGAAGGACCGAATGTTACGTCGACAGCCGCCGATTATATGAAACCATGGAGAGTTTATTATTGCGATGAAGACGAGGATGAAGAAGACGAAGATGAAGCTGCTGAAGATAAAGAAGAAAATTATTTGCCCGAGTCGGGAAAATCGCAGGATGGCCGAATGTAGAAGCAAAGTTGAGAAGTAAAGTTTAGCAGTTAACAGTCCGTTAGAAGAGAAGACAAATCATCATTTCTTTTAACATAAAAAATAGATTACACTCTTGTTAAGTCCGTCAAGCGATGCTGTACACTTGTGGCTCATTAAATTATTATATATATTTCACTCTTTTTAATTAATAAATTAACTCAAATTAATCCTGAAGTGAAGTGGATGTCTTTTTTTTGGATTGTCGTTCTCTACATGTATACAAACGAAGCTTATTTTTACAAGCTTCTTTGCCTTCCTTAGTCGAGGGGTTTCGCTTTTTTTATTTCCTTCCATTAATTTGGCATGATGTTTTTTTTTTTTTTTTAATTTTGAACGCTCCAAAGACATCGCGAAAGAAAGGCAGGCCTATAAACGCCTGGATCATATAAATGCAAGGACAACAGCATTTGATTTGCCTCAGTAACGAAGTGATCCAAAATCGGGAGGACTGTCGATATATTCTGAGTTGAAACAGGCGAACCCCACAGGCGGATCAGTAGAAAAACAGTGAAGTGGGAGGGTTATGGTCCCTTGTTTAAGATCTTAACCTGGCCGAAATGGGAAGAAGAAGAAGGTGTTTCCTTTGTAATGCGTTCGGTTATTAAATGATAGGTTGTCGGTGCAAGTACCAATCATTTCCATAGCCAACACGTACTTGAAACAAATTTCAAAAATAAAAACCAAATGGAAAAATCACAGCAAATTTTCGCCAAATAATTCGGACACAAACAATGTAGTGAATCTACACTGAAACATATAATAATATCACTTGATTTCCAAGCCACTAAACCGAGAAAAACTTTAAATAACTCTCTTTACTTCATTTCTAAGTTATGTCGTGCAATTGTATTGAAAGAATTTACTCTTACATGTAAGTTAATATTAGAAAAAATTCTTGGCTAGCTTATTAGACTACGCAGTAACACTCACTCTAAACTGAATCGAGAGCCTGCGGGGATGGTCTTGGTAATACTTAAATGCGTCAGTCTTATCCAAAGTGGATCGAATGTAACGTTGTTACATTAAAAAATATTGATGGGTCCATTTTGAAAAGTTTTGGGCAGTTCAAATATGAAGTGTTTCCCTGGGGTGGGGTTCGCCCGTTTGTCCTTATAAATGTTTGTCCTTGACCTGCATATATGTATTTTCTCTACAATTTAGCCATGATCTAATAACGTTACTGGATGCATTTGTAAATGTATTGATTCTGCTTGAATTTCAAAGCAAAAATAGAAGAAAAATAAAATAAAGCGGAAAAATTGCTCTTTGGCACTCCAAGTTGGGGGTTGTGACGTCGGGGTAACATCCCTACCACGTAAAAAATCAATGGTTCCGAAAGAACCAAAAGCCTCGGATAAGGATTACTCAACTAATGACGACTCCAGCAAACGAAATAAGGACAATGACCTTCGGATCTGTACGTGGAATGTTCTGTCCCTTTACAGACCACGTGCAGCCGAACAACTAGCAGAGGCCCTAGACTGCTATAAAGCAGATATTACCGCCATCCAGGAAGTGCGATGGGATGGGCCGGGCAAAAAGAGGATGAAAAACTGTGACATCTACCACGGTGATTGCTACAGAGGCAACAGGCAACGCTTATTCGGATGCGGATTTGCCATACGCGGCAGACTTAGGCAAGAAGTCTTATGGTTCCGACACGTAAGCGAGCGTATTATGATTATCCGGATCAAGGCTCAATTCGCTAACATAAGCCTAATATGTGTTCATGCCCCCACGGAAGAAAAGGACCCTGCCACCAAAGAGTGTTTCTACGAGCTCCTCGACAAAACATATGAGCAATGTCCTAAATACGACGTTAAAATCGTATTGGGCGATTTTAACGCCAAAAAAGGAAAGGAGGACGTCTTTGGTAGGGCAGTCGGTAAGCATAGCCTACACGACACCACGTCTGATAACGGACTAAGGCTAATTGATTCCGCTGTGGAGCGAAATGTCACCATAGCAAGCACATGGTTTCCTCATAAGCAGACATGGTGGTCCAATGATCATGTAACGATCAACCAAATTGATCATATTGCGATCGACGCAAGGCATGCCTCCAGTATTCTGGATGTCCGGACCTTCCGAGCGGCCAACATAGACTCGGATCATTACCTTGTTGTAGCCAAGGTACGAAAGTGGATATCCCCAACCTGAGCAACAAAGAAGAATTACTGTGAGAAATTTAAAGTCGAAAAGCTACAATCGCAAGAGACCGCCAGACTCTTCGCTGAACGCGTATACCGAAATCTCTCAATCACCCCTTTGCCGCCAGCATCAAGTACCGAAGACCAGTACCAACGCTGCCAACATGCCATCAGAAACGCTGCGACTGATGTGCTGGGTCTCGCTCGACCACCACCGCGAAACCCCTGGTTTGACGAAGAATGCCGGCGAGTGCATGCAGCAAAACAAGATGCATACAAAGCGGCGCTGCAAAGGAAGACGAGAGCTGCTCGTGAGCTCTACAAGCAAAAGAGACGGGAAGAACATTGGCTTCTCCAAAAGAAGAAGAAAGAGCATGAGAAGCGCGCGTTTGAGAATATCGAGAGTTTATACTCCAGGAACAATGTACGGAAGTTTTACCAAAAGATAAAAAGAACGTGTCAGAGAAGCAATAACCGTACAGAAACCTGTAGAGATGAAAATGAAAACCTCGTAGTAGAATCACAGCCGGTGCTGAGAATATAGAAAAACTACTTCTGCAGACTGTATAACGGCGACGAAGACCAACATCCCGCTGTCAGGCAGAATGAACCATTCAACATAGACGATGATAGTCAAAATTTCCGTCCACCTGACCAAAACGAAGTAAGGATAGCAATATCCAAGCTCAAATCGAACAAGGCTGCTGGACCTGACGGCTTACCGGCCGAACTTTTCAAGGCAGCTGGGGATAAATTGGTAGAGTGCATACACCAACTCATTTCTAATATTTGGTCAGACGAGTGTATGCTGATGAATGGAATCTCAGCATCGTTTGCCCGATCCACAAGAAAGGAGACCCCCTCAACTGCGCCAATTATAGAGGCATCAGTCTCCTCAACATCGCATACAAGATCTTTTCTGCGATATTGTGTGAACGCCTGCAACCTTTTATCAACAGCCTGATTGGACACTATCAGTGCGGTTTCAGGCCAGGAAAGTCCACCAGCGATCAAATCTTCACACTTCGGCAGATCGTGGAGAAAACCCAAAAATTCCAGATCGATACTCACCACCTCTTTATCGATTTCAAGGCCGCCTATGACAGTATCTATAGAGAAGAGCTTATAGAGCCAAGTCTAGTTTTGACATCCCTGCCAAACTTGTGCAGGATGACGATGGAGAACGCTCGCTGCTCCATCAAGGTCGGTAATGACCTCACCGAGACCTTTGGTGTCAAAAAAGGCTTTAGACAAGGTGACGCGCTGTCATGTGACTTCTTCAATATTGTACTTGAACGGATTGTGCGGAACTCACAAGCCAACACCGGAGGCACAATCTATTACAAGTCTGTACAACTACTTGCATACGCCGACGATATAGACATTATCGGAAGAACTCAGCGGGCTGTCACCGGTGCGTTTGCAAACATTGAGGCGGAAGCGGCCAAAATGGGTTTAGCGATAAACGAGGGCAAAACCAAGTATATGCTGTTAACAAGAAGGGAAAACCAACACCGACGAATTGGGCAAACGTCACCGTGGGCAGCCATAACTTCGAGGTAGTAAGGGACTTTGTCTACCTTGGCTCTGCTATAAATTCAGCAAACAAAATCAGTGCAGAAATCAATCGAAGAATAACTCTTGCCAATCGCTGTTTTTTTGGGCTTATAAGGCAATTCAACAGTAAAGCCCTATCTCGAACAACTAAGGAGACTCTATATAAGACCTTGATCATACCAGTCCTGCTTTACGGCGCTGAAACATGGACTTTATTAAAAGAGGATGAAGATATCCTTGGTCGCTTCGAGAGAAAAATTCTTCGTAAGATATTCGGTCCCGTTTGCGTTGACGGGTTTTGGAGGAGAAGATTCAATCACGAAATATACGAGCTGTACAGCGACATCGACCTAGTCAAAAAACTGTGTATTGGACGTCTGAGATGGCTAGGACATGTAGAGCGAATGGACACCAACGCTCCGGCCCGCAGAGTCCTCGAATCTAACCCCGAGGGACGACGCAGTAGAGGGAATCATCGCCGTAGGTGGCGCGCACAAGTTCAAGGGAACCTCGACCAACTTGGAGTGCGCAACTGGAGGCAATTAGCAATTTAGCCCGAGCTAAATGGAGAGGCTTGTTGGTTGAGGCCCAGGTTCACCCCGAACTGTAGCGCCACCTAAGTAAGTAAGTAAGAAATATTGCTGTATGAACTGTCAAATATAAAAATGCTTGGAAAATGGAATTCTAACGAGATCGCCTAACTTATATCTTGTGGATACTTAAGGATATCGATATTTGTATAGATCTAGTGGCTGCTGTAGGCTGTCCATAGACCAAGGAGGCAAGTGTGAACTACTTATCACGGGGATTCACGCACAGTTTTTTATTACATTAATCAGCCTATGTTGGATAGCTCTCATTCTCTCATTAGCACTGCCTTATGAAGTCATCACAAATTAAAAATATTTTACTAGTTCATCGGAGACGCAATCATGTGTCCTTTCGGATGAAAAAATAGTACAAAAAAGTTCTTGTAAAGTTACGTGGAGCAATTTAGCAGTTTCACATCCTTTGCACAGAGAAATATACTTCTATTTGGATCTACACTTTACCTCCTCCGATGCCCCGTGTAAGAATAAAAGAGAAACCCAAATAGAAGACGGTACCTACTCCGAGAACGCATTTACTCGTAGTTGTATCGATACGGATTCACCATAGTGCTATATTGGGAAAAAAAGTTCGCAAAACTTTCTATCATGAGCGCGTTTTATTTTTTTGTTGTGTAGGGTTGTTTGTAACCAATACGCGTATATGTGAAGTACTTCCATCTCCGTTGCTTTCAAATTGAAATAACTTGTAAGCTTACACATTTTCGAGTAGATTACATTCGCGAAATGCATATCCGTCTATGCACGAATTTATTTGTCCATCACTTCAGAAAGACTTTCCGCACTTCACTCAGTATTATGGCCACATTTAGTAGATTCATTTGACCTTGACCTCTTTTTTTGTAGATATCCAAATTTGCCCGCTCAAACTCTCGTTACTATTGAATAACCAATTATAATTGCATCGCATACCTGGGTGCTGGGAACGTATTGATTTGCATCCGACTTTAGCTCAGATGAAACAGACTGAATCAAAATCGGATATGAGAAATGAGTTTTTTGAATTTATTGACACATATCCTTTGATGGGTCTTCTAAAGTCCCTTTGATGAAAGAGTTTTTTTCATAAAATCCTTTACGTTGGGGGATAGGAACCTTTCCGTTGCCAATTCTACCTTGTTCACAAAATTGTGGTTCTTAGATAACTGCTGATATTATATACGTACTTGATTGTAGCACTCTCCACTAGTTTAGTGCAGACATCGCTGGTAACTACATGTTATAGAGTGAAAGTGATTTGAGGAATCCAAGGCAACTAGTACCACCACTTGCTGTTTCAGAAATGTGTTCCCAATTGAAAATTGCATCAATATCGGCTTTGATGTCGGTAAATATCTCGAATTTCACTTTCTGTGGCTTGAGATGCTTTGCCAAGTAATTTTTAGTGTCGGAGTGTCTCAATGAGTGCATTTTCTGATATGCTTGGAATGCAATAATGGTTTGGAGAATACTTAAAGCCAAAGCATTTAAGAAGCTTTAAGTGGCATAGATACTGTAAGCTCAATACATACTTTAACGAGGTGAGACTAGAGGAAAATGGTGCTTGCAGCGAAAAAAACTATAGAATTCATATTTTTCTTTTTTCTTTTTCTAGATTGACACATCTTACTCTAAACATTCAGCACCACATCGTCAATTATTTCACGCTCCTATTTATTAACTATGCAAATAGCTTTGAAAAGTATCTGAATTAATTGAATCCCATCCCTAATCGCATATGCTAATAGCCACTTAGTGAGTGGTGGTTTTTCTTCATCCTTACATAAGACAGATTTATATTATAATTGGTTTTAGATACAAAATGAAAATTGCGCTTACTCATTGTGTCAAATGAAAAAAGTTCACGAATATCCACAGGGGATTCGACCTCGCCACTACCACCACACGGGTCACAAAATTCGCATACGATTTCCAATTGCTAATTGTTGTGACAAACGCGTTTCTCTTTAATTCGCTTTGTAGCTTTTCTTTTCTTTTTTTCTTTCCATGCATTTAATTGCAATGCAATTTGTAGGATACGATATTTATCTCATTACGACGCGCCGTAGATACACCACCTCTCAATCGGAATCGGTAGTGTGTGCTGTGTAAATTTCCCCCCAATGAATCCAATGAATCCATTGAATCTCTGTACATATGTCGACGGGGGTCTTATGTAACAAATACCAGCATGAATTAATCACACTCTTATGCTGTGTTTATAAACGGTTGAGACTCGTTTGATTATTGACCGTAGATACTATGTATCTCTCACCACCTCATCGGTGGCACCTAGAATCCACAGATGAAGGTTACCATCATCAGAGTTTTTAGGTTAACATCAAGTTCTTATGATCAATTAAAAAATCTTATGAGTATCTGTGTCTATCTCTATCTATTTCGTATCTATTTTTTCTTTGCAGAGTTTTCTTCACGTATCTTCGGCGTTTGCCAACTGCAATCGGCCGCACATTGACGAGATATACTACACTGCTGGTATTAGTGGAGAGAATGCATGTCTTTTGGCCGAATTACTTAGTCCCGAGGTTCTAGACAAGATTAGTTCGAAGCTGATTGGGAATTTTCCCAACACATACACATACACAAAGGCCTTGGCCGAGGAGATTATTCTAATGAACGGAAAGGAATTGCCACTTTGTGTGTTTCGACCCGGAATTGGTAAGTACCATCACCGCAATTGACAGATGCTCGATACCAGCTTGATGATGATGATGACGACGATGATGTAATTATTTGATTGTTTGTTTATGTAGTTATTCCAACATATCAGGATCCAGTGCCAGGATGGATTGACAATTTGTACGGCCCAACGAGTATCCTAATTGGCGCCGCAACCGGAGTGCTGCGGGTACTCTATGCGAGGATGAGTCAAAATGCAGCCGTTGTTCCGGTGGATTACTGTGCCAATGCAATACTGGCTTGCAGTTGGCATACCGCTAAGAACCAGTGAGTGTAGATACTTGTGTGTTAAATATTTATTGGAATGCAGTAGGGTGTGCGAGAAGTTTTGTTTGCACGAGAGACACGAGTCAAATTAATGGCATGTCAGTGTTTATAGATACAAATTGACGATTTTCTACGTGATTTCAGTTCATAAAATTTACTCTGCTGAGGCTTAATAGTCCCCTGCTGCTACTGCGTGGGGACGAGTAAATATATCTAGAGTCGCGAATGCATTGCGAAGCGAAGCGGATGTTTGGAGTAGTTTATTGAAGTTTTTGAACTTTAGCGCGAATTCATGCAAATAAGCTGCTTGATGCCAAGTACATTCGACTTGAAGTAGTCAAGGCTTTGTTTGTTCGTTGTTTATGGAACTTATTGTTTCCTGGATATACCTACTTCAATTGCTTACAAGCTTCAGTGACCCAATTATAAATGAACGCTACAGCGAAAATCCAATTACGTAATCCTTACCTATGCCATCGAATAGGCTACATGCAATAAGTCTAGTGCCACACATAACGCTCATATCGAAGGTAATTCTAAACAGAAATTGTCATGAAATCGATTCGTGAGGATATGCTCCTTGGAGTCAATAACAGAGCTCAGCATAACAGACAATCGTTTTGAAACGAGCAACCGGTGAAGTCAGAAGAAGAAATACCAACCGGTGTTGCTGTGCTATGCATTTTGAAAGTAGTAGGACCATTTTTTTGGACTAACAAAACGAATGGCTACCTCAAAAAAGACTTAAAAATTATGTTGTTATATCATGTCTGTATATCTACATATGAGTATAATATAAGGCAAGTGTTGATTTCATGAAAAGTTTCGATCTCGGGGCTTGATCGATCTGCGCATTACTATTCAAAGGGAACTAAAAAAGTGTATCTCTCAATTTTGCTGTCCATCCGTATACATAGTTGATTGCAGCTCAAACAGCTGAATGTATTTACTTAAAACTTCATGTCTGGGGCTTGTGGGATCAGAATTCGAAGCGAAATTTGAATTTTCATTCCAATCCGAAAATATAATGAGTTCTATTGGCAATGGCAAACTACATCAGCTTTATTTAAGCCACTTCATTTACTCACTGGTTTTCGAAAATCGACTATCCAACAGCTTTTTCTGAGTCGGTTTAGCTCCAAATTAATATATAATAAAATATTACACATTATATTGGGAATACAATGTACAGGTGATCATGGACATGTACGAAGGAGCAAAGACAAGAGTAAGGTGCCCCGCTGGAGTAACCGAAGAATTCCCAATCAAAGTCGGGGTGCACTAGGGAAGCGTCTTAAGTCCTTTGTTCTTTATTACAGTCCTTGATTATCTGCTTGAAGGTAAAGTGATGGACCCCAAGGTACATCAGTTATTCTTTGCTGACGATGGAGCCATCATAAGTGAGGATCCTACATCCCTGCAACGAGCACTTGATGTGTGGGTGGACGCTCTGGAGGGAAATGGGTATCGTATTAGTTCAAAAAAGACAGAGTACTTGTGCTGTCCGACATCAATCATCGCGTAAGCGTAGGGTGGATGAAGTGGCGAGAAAACTCGGCTATCTTCTGTGACAGAAAAATGCAACCTAAGTTGAAGGGAAGGCTCTACATCGCAGTTGTGCGTCCAGCTCTCACATACGGCTCACAATGTTAGACGATGTACAAAACGTATGAGAGTAAATTAACGGCAGCTGAGATGAAGATGCTTCGCATGACAGCAAGAGTGACAAAGCTTGATCGAATAAGAAGTTCGAAGATCCGTGGTATTAGTTGCAACCTTTGAATATTAAACAACTATCTCTGCCTAATATATGTGTGTTCTTATAGTCATGTCATATACTCTTGTCTATTTCATATGCTAAGCTGGATCAATATATGGTATATCGAATGAAAAGTTGACGCTATAACTTGTCCATCCTGGGCATCATGAGGACTCTCCTTGTTGTCGAATTCTTCAGAGTGTTGTATTGCAGCTTCGCTGAATTCTACTCAGATGGCTTCTCGACTTGATTGCCGCTTGGCTGTCAGTGAAAATGCTAATATCCCTGACAGATAATACATTACATTTCAGCCAGGACAGGGCTTCCTTAATCGCCATGATTTCCGCCTGGAAAACGTTACAATGATCAGGGAGGTGGAAAGAGATGGTCAGATTGAGTTGTTCGGAGAAAACACCACAACCCACCCCACCCTCCGTCTTAGATCCATCTGTAAAGAAGTGAACCGAACTACCATCGACAGGGAGAGAAGTGTCTCATACATCCCGGTTAGGGATGCTCGTACGGAAGTTAAAGTCAAATCTTAGTTTCGGCGGGGTTTAGTCCGTGTTTTCGGGTTTGAAGTTGAGAAGATCAAGGATCGAGGACTGCCCAAAGCGATAGCTAGAGCACTGAGAGGAGGCTTTCAGGCGGATGGCCGCACAGGCAGCCATCTGTTTGCCGAAAATATCTAAAGGTAGCAGGTTGAGCAAGATGTCTAGTGCCGCGGAGGGAGTAGTTCTCAGTGCACCACTGATGCAGATGCATGCAGATCTTTGCACCTTAGCTAGTTGAGTGAGGTGGACAGCCCTGTCAAGAGCAGACCACCATACGATCACGCCATATAGTAGTATAGGCCTGATAACGGACACGTATAGCCAATGAGTGATTTGAGGCTTAATACCCCAGGTCCTACCTATATCCTTTTTACAGGAATAGGGAGCTACATTAGTTTTCTTGACGCGCTCTAGTAGATTGGCCTTCCAGTTTAATTTCTTATCCAAAATAAGACCCAGATATTTTGCGTTTTCAGAGAAGGTGAGACTGGTGCCATTTATCATAGGAGGGTCTATGAGGGGAACTTTATATTTCCTCGTGAAGAGAACGAGTTGCGTTTTATGGGGGTTAACCCCCAGTCCACATTTGGGGGCCCATTTGGTGAGCCGAAGGAGAGCATATTGGAGGATATCCCTGAGAGTGTTCGGGTGTTTACCGGAGGCAGGAATAGCAATGTCATCAGCCTAGGCGATCACTCTACAACCTGACGTATCCAGGTCCATCAGTAATTCATTAACTACCAGATTCCACAGAAGAGGTGAAAAGACTCCACCTTGAGGTGTACCACAGCAAGCAGTTCTTCTGGCCGATGCTCCGCCCAGCTGTGTGTTAATAATTCTGCATAAAAGCAATTGATCGATCAACACTCCGAGCGAAACATTCACTTTCAGATTTACAAGTGCGTCGGTAATCGCCTTTGGTTTGACATTGTTAAAAGCTCGCTCAATGTCAAGGAAAGCCACCATGGTGTATTCTTTGATGCTCAATGATTTTTCGGTGGTGCGCACAAGCGAATGTAAGGCTGTCTCAACCGATTTGCCTTTGCAGTACGCATGTTGAGATGGATATCAATTAACCTTTCTAAAGTTTTAAGCAGAAAGGACGATAGACTGATAGGTCGGAGATCCTTTGGTTCCACGTGTGAGCTCTTTCCTTCCTTAGGTACGAATATGACTTTAACCTCGGTCCAAAGTTTGGGAAGGACCAACTACGTAGTTGGTCCTTCCTATTTCAATAATTGTTCATAAGCTTCAAAGTCCACTTCTTTGCGAAATGTCTAACATAGTCATCGCAATAAGGTAGAATCCTCCGATCACGTTGAGAACTGCCCAGTGTGTTTCGTTATGCACCATTCGTTACAGAATGATCTTTAAGTCCATAAATAAATAAATAAATAAATTGAGCCTCAACGAAACAAACCTTATCAGCTAGCTTCTTGTTATCTCACTTTCTTTATCTTTAGTCAGCTGTTTCAATTTCTCTCCCCAGGTCTTTGTAGAGGTGTTTCTTCGGTAAGTCCTTCACCAACGCAATTTCATCACAACATTGTCGCACTTAAAAAATTTCAATATGAGGTCCTAAACTTAGTGCGTTTACATTCGTTGCCTGTTTTCTACTCGTAGTTTGATGAACCGTCTCAACCAAAAATCTTAAGTCATCAATAGTTCAATATAATCTTGTACTTTCTAGACATACTAGAACTTTAATTTGTATATTTTAGACGTATTATGGGCTTTAGAATCTTGTGAACCTGACCGTTTGGTGGATGTCGTACTTAGTTTACTTTTATCAACCAAGAGAGTGCAGCATGTTTTATTTTCACCACCGCACTCGCATGTTCAGTTTTCAATCGACTATCTAGGGTGTTGGACAACTTCTTGATGGATGGGTTTAACTATCCACAAATCTTCCCGTCGACATCTGTCATCACTAAGGCGTTATAACGATCAGAAAAATGAATACGAAAAAAAAAAATGGTTTTCAATTTTTGGGCACTTAAACATAACTAACCACCGACAATTTAGAGTTCAATTCTGCCTTAAGAACTATCAGACGAATTCATATAAAAAAAATATGCAAATTGAAATCAAAACAATATTGTGCTTCGTACTGTAATTTATTTTTGTGAACAGCTGACACAAAAGTGAGCACAGTGGTGTAAGTGGTTAGTATGTCGGACCACTGCGCGTGAGGTTCCAAGTTTGAATCCCAAAAAACACCAAGTTTTTCCACGGTCTCACATCTCGCGAACGTCTGACAAACATCTGGGAGTATGGTTGTCTCGAGAAAGCTTTTAAAAAAAAACAAATTGCCCTTCGGATACGGCACTAAACAACAGGTCCCTTCCATTCGTGTGAAAAATAAAACGCACACAATAGGTCTGTTCCTTTACTTTTTGGGCAAAAAGTAGTAAAAGAGAAATTATCAGTCTTAAGAGTAAAATTCTCTCTCAGAGAGAGAAGCTACAAAAAAGTAAAGGAACGCGTTAGACACAAAAACTTGCCCATAATTAAACGTCAACGTTTTCAGCTGTTTCTTCGGTACTCCACATCTATGTAAAACATTTTCATTGAACTTTGAAGTTAGTTTTTATTGCTTTTAAATATAAATTTACATATTTAAATGCGCAGAAATGTCCTAGGAGAATATTCAACTTTTATTTGGGTCCCTTTTCTTTTCATTTTTTATTTGCCCTTTTGCAGCAAATTGAATTAAAATGAAAAATAACCCAAAACAAAAGAAAAAAAAAACATCCAATCAAAGTAACAGCTGACTTTGACACAAAGTACACTTCTTACCGGCAGAAATTTGTTGAGTAAGAATTCGTAAGTTTTTTCACTGAGGGGAAATTTTTACTCTCTCGTTGCCTCTCTCTTTTACTACTTTTTTGAGTAAAGGAACGCTGTTGAGTAAGAATTCGTACGAATTCGTACAAATTTGTACGAATTTGCAAGTAAAGGAACAGACCTAATATGAGTGGTTGCGAGAAGTTAGGTCCTGGCACTTAAATGGCTGAACACAATGCATGCCGCTGCGGCCTAGCAGTAGCGTAGTATGACCTGTCACAAAGTAAAAATATATGGGAACTCAGTAGTGCGCCCACGAGGTAGCTGCGGCGTAGCAGTAGCAGTAGTGTAGTACGAAGTTGATTTACTTTTAACTTGTGTTGCGCTACAAGTGACATATTGAGAAATTGGCGATTGTTGAAGACTGTTTTGGTTTTCTATACAATGTTTTCGTGGTGGATTCTATGTGGTTGGCTGTGATTCACAATACAGATTGTGTTGCAATGAAATTCAAATTCGTAATACTGTAACTGTAGAAAACGGCAGTGACATCTATGACAACGCATATTGAAACTATTTGAATGTTAACCGTTTTTTACAGCCAGTAAACTTGAACAAACACAGATGGCGCAAATTTCTATGGCGGATATCTATGATGGCGAATATTTTGTTTCTGTTTAATACCGCCTTGAAACAAAGGAGCAAGTGATGTTCGAACATATTTCTCTGCAGACATAGTAGGTCCCATTGACCTACTATATATGGACTGCTAGGAGCCAACTTCGCGTTGGTTCCAACATTAGCGCAAGCTCTCTTGGTTCGGAGCGGAAAAAAATGGGAACTCACACTTGTTTGAAATTTCGTTGGATGAAGTTGAGTATACAAAGACAGTGTTTTCATTGAGATACGAGTATTACATACAAAATTGATTCGTGATAAATATACGAATATTGTGCAACATATGGGGCTGTCAAATGCATATATGTACAACAATTTTTTATTTAAATTTTGTTGGTTCCATCTTTCAGTAATTATTTAAACTAGCACATTTTGCAGGTGAAGTCTGTTGCAAACAATGCCTCAACAATTTGAATTTCAAGCGTTTTACTTCAAGCAAACCCAAAAAGTATCTCTACCATTCTATGGAGAAATTTAAGATGATTGGCAATTTGTTTCCACATTTTTCCGCTCCGAACAAAGAGGGCTACTTATGTTGGCGTCATTTTTTGGGCAGAGATTGTATGGAACTGACATTTCACTAGCAGTCCAAATATAGTACGTCGATGGTTGGTCCGTTCGCGTGCTTATTGCATTAAAATTGGCGAACTTCAAAGAGTGGGGGTAAAATTCACTCCGAGAAAGGTAATATTACGAAAAAGTAAACGAATGCGTTGAACCACAAAAGTTGGCGACTTTTTAAACATCAAACCTCAAATCCAAGAAAGAATAAGAAGGAACAAGCCAACAAAAAATTACGTATACAGCGATTTGAGAGATTTGACACAAATTTACAATTCTGCCCAAAGAAATTTCTTGCAGTGAAATTCGCAGCATGGGGAAATTTCTTACTCTCTCGAGAGCACTCTCTTCTGTGAAAAACTATGAAAATTCTCCGTACTCGAACAGGTTTTCGTAAAAATTCGCTGTTTTGGGAGGGTGTGCGAACGGACCTAGTATGAAAGTGATATTTCACTAGCAGTTCATATATTTATATGTCAATGGTCTCATCTGTCAGAAAAGAAAAACGTTTCCACTATAATCTAAAAAAAATGTCAGTTTTTCATTGCTTCACGTTCTACGGATGTATTTTACAAGAAAATTAATAGAAAATGGTGCACAGAACTGTCAGGCGATGGAAGTGAATTTTTTTATTATCATTTATTGTTATCATATGCAGTTTCGTAGCATTCATTCAAACCACGTAAAACATCAAAGTTGACAGAAAAATGAGCGTTTTGCATTTTCGTTACAAGTTTCCTGTATATACTTCCTTAACATATACGTATTCCCATAACACACTCCCGTTCGGCATTTCTGTTACACTCGAGCAAATTTACTCTATTGTTGCTAAGAAATATCACTTCAAACTTATGAACAACGCACTGTTCAACAGAGGTCCAAAGTTGTACCGGTACTATAAGATGACCGACAATAATACAAGGCTACTAAACTAGTACAATCGACAGCACTGGTCAGAACCAGACGATGCTAAAGATATGCATCGCAGAAGTAAAACAAAAAACAAATGTAAGGTCGATTCTTGTCGATTCGCAGAGGAGTGGCTCGTTATTAGTTCGCTTTAAATGGTGTTATGGTCAGTGAACAAATCATTTGGCATTTACTAACCAGTATGCTGGAAATCCCATAAATGATTCACCATAATAACCATCACTTGTGATGTTGATGCCTTCAATCAAAATACTTTTGGGATTGATCTTGATGCATCGAATAATGCGGAGAAACTTTTTCAGAAACTTGTTCTGTAGAGCAGACATTAGAAACTAAGTTTAGATTGATAGTAAACACATATCAAATGGCCGTTTGCCTCCTGATTTAGAGCGGGAAAACAATTAAGTTCACACAAACAATCTAAATTGGATACATAAGCTCGTCTGGGAATATTTTTGACGTCACCCGCACGTGGTACTCCCACACTTTCAACAGAGAAGCTCTGGCAATTGTGTTCACTTTTGCCTTTCCACCTACTAACTGGGGTGAAGCCGGGGCATAGAATATTAAAATGTCCTGCAACTACTACAGAGGGTTATTGATGGCAGTAAACGAAAGAGGAATGGAATGATATTCTAGAAAGGCACTCCTTTTTATCAAGGCGGTGGAGAAATAATTTCTTATATATGTAGAATAAATAAAAGTCCTTACTGCTACTTTGAGGTTGAATTACACAGCAAACTTAAAGCGCATACTTCAACATATTTGTATCTAGCATTTGGAAGGATTTTTTGAGGCTGCGTTAGAGTTTGGGATGAAATCAAGACTACGCTGAAAGACGGTGCGAAAAACCCTGGGTCCTTTGTGGGTACTCCTTACCATCCACAACCCAAAACTTTAGATTGAACAATGCCTTGTAGTGCACTTTATTAAGGTGACTCGGTTGCAAACGTAAGAGGTATGCAGTAGAATATCCAAGGCCAGCGAAAAAAGTCTACAACTTCTCCGCCTGCTGTCCGGACGACACAGATTTGTTTTAAGTTCGTTGCATTGGCGATACCTCAGAAGCTACGAGTTCAAAGTCAGAGATTACATCCTGTAACCAGATTAATGACAGCGTTTTATCTGTCCATCGAATTACCACCCAAGCTGTTAGGAAAGGTTGTGATACTACACTTTTAGAATACCACGTCGTGGTAAATCAATCTAAATGCGGGGTCATTGACTTTCAATTCAAAATGTGATTCCCTGGCGGTAATTTATTCAAGTCGCGTTTTATAGATATAAGGTAGCTGACTTCCGAGAACCGCTTCTAATGGAAAAATGAATCTAGAGCACGAATTCGTATTTTTGGAATTCTTAAAAACAAACGTAGAGAGGAAGGAAGTAACTCAAATAGATACATATGAGTATATGTATGTACAACTATACTTATATGGTCTACCAGCAGTTGCCAATCTACATACGATGGTCTGTAAAATATATTAAGCTACGAGTATACACCGTGGTGTTTGATTTGAAGATTATGTACTTGTTCTTATCCTCGGTCTGAGGAATTCTCACATTGAATCATTCATGGAGCGTGCTACCAAAACCATGTGAGCTAGACCGAACCTCTACGATGGAACTTGGGGTCTAAATCCAAAACTTATTCAGTGACTATACTTCATAATGTTTACACCTATTATCTGCTAACCATAGCTTTAAAGCTGGAGAAGTTACAAAGAATGGACTCTCTTGGAATCACAGGCGCTATGCGTACCTGTTTTCACAGGGGTTCAAATCACATAAACAGGGGTGGAGGTTTCCCTTACAGATCGCGCCTGATTTCTTGGTATAATGCTAGATGTGAAACTAAACTGAAAACTTAACATACATGAAAGAGTTCGCAAGGCTTATAGTGCTCTTTTTATCTGTAAAAAGACTCCGTCGAAAAAATGGGGTCTGAAGCCTGCAATGGTGCACTGGCTGTACATCATGATAGTCAGACCCATTCTTACGTATGGGGTTCTTGTGTAGTGGAAGGCAACGAATACGAAAAACATACGGGATATGTTGGCCATGTTACAAAGAGCTGCTTGCATTGCCATCACGGGTGCTCTACGCACAACGCCTATGGCTGCACTCGAGATCTGTATCTTTTACCACTTAGCCTACCTACCTACACTCGAAAAAAAAAAAAAAAAAAACAGCCTACAAATACAATTTCAAGCGGGCAACGGTGCACTTCGGCTCATTAGTGTTGGTCTCTTCTCTCTCAAGACCAGTAATGGGGGACATAGCTCCATTCTTAAGGAATCATTTCCTGATATCCCTGACGAATCGGACGATATCCTTGGCACATTAGACTTCGTCACACAATACATACGAAGTAATGTATGCTGTTAGAGAGGATATGCAAAGGAAGACAGTCTCTGCTCCAATATACACAGATGGTTCTAAGACCAGAAAGGGCACAGGGTCAGGTACATACTCTAGAGATATTAATCTGCAGGTGGCCTTGAGACTTCAGGACAAACAGCGTGATCCAAGGAGAGGTTCTAGCTGTAGTTAAAGCTGCGGAATTACTTGAGATTTGATCAAAATCCAACAAGAATATTACCATCTTCATTGACAGTCAGGCTGCGCTGACGGCGCTAGTGTCTTCTCTCACTAAATCTGAGATCATCAGGAATCGCCGCACATTCCTTAAGGCATTATGTACGCAGAACTGTGTCAGATTATGTTGGGTACCTGGTTACTGCGATATCGAAGGCAACGAAAAGGCCAACAGAGGAGCAGAGCTCCCGCATAGGGATATAACCGGTAACATTAAACCACCAAGGTGTGT
The DNA here is from genome assembly GCA_945910035.1 of Brachypalpus laphriformis. Taxonomy (NCBI): domain Eukaryota; kingdom Metazoa; phylum Arthropoda; class Insecta; order Diptera; family Syrphidae; genus Brachypalpus; species Brachypalpus laphriformis. The sequence continues at coordinate 291,462,877 of OX246754.1, forward strand.
GGCTAGGGGAATTATTCGTGATAGAATCATCAACATGGCTAATTTAAGATGGACCAATTTAGATGTTCATAAGGTGTCCAAGGCCTTATGGCCTGTGTTAGACCACAGGAAATCTGGGGAGATCATAAAACCAGAAAGATCGGGGCTAAGAACAGCGATAGGAATACTATCTGGCCATTGTCTTCTAGTGAAGCAGGCTATGAGACTAGGTTTGGGATGTTTGTGAATGCGAATGTGAATGAATGAACACATACCCTGTTCACTGTTCGTTCCATAAACTCAAAAGTGAAACAAATACGATCTGAGGATCAATTGCTCGCATCGGCTTCAACTACCAACTTGAGTCAGGTGTCTATAGTGGTATCAAGTTACGAGTAATTCTGACGGACTTGCTGCTGATTCAACTTCTCAAATGGAAGAAGCACTTTGAAAAATTCTGAAAAATCTATTAATATCAAATATTTTTTCACCGCTCGCTCCTCGAACGCTCACTTCTCTATTCGACGACGAGTTTAGATAATAATGTACGTTCATGTATGTTGTCTCCTTTTAAAGGTCTAATACAGTCCAGGATTCCGGTTTGGACTTTACTGCATTCGTGGCACCCGACCCATCTCCTTAAAAATGATGCCCCCTTTCCAGAAGGCAACTGTAGACGATTAATCTGAGTAATTGTTAATTTTGCCGTTTGTCATTATAAGAATTGGCAGAATCAAAGCCAAAATTAGACTCGACCTAATCCTGGTAGAAAAGGACCCCATTAGTTAGTTAGTTTTATTGACTATTTATTTAATTCATAAAAATAGATGATACATTTCCTTTTCTTAATTGGTTTCCTAATTGGTTTGGGTTAAGGCCGTCTACCAGATTGACATTAAGTATAAAATAAAATTCTACTCTTAAGTATTGCGCAAAATAATCAAATATTATATTTCAAAAATCTTCCTCCATCATACGTAATCTATAACGTTGTAAAGTTACAGGAACCCATTACGAAACTTATCGTGAAAATATTCTTGCTACCATAGGTGTAAAGATTGCTGACGAGAGCATCATCACCAAACATGTAAAATTATCCAAAGAAAGAAAGGAAGAACATTTCAGCATGGTATTAGCCTCAGTTAATGTCTTCATGCAGAGGTATAATCGTCTACCAATTTGCCGGGTTAAGCTGATTCTTAAGATCAACGAGTAGCTGTGCTTAGGTTGGCTTTCAATCAGAAGTACCCATAAGTGTGTCAGTTCAAGGCTTACAGCTACAGAGTGAGTGGTAGACATATATTTGAGCCGTTCCTCTCTGGTAGATGCACGACTGACCGAAACTAGGTCTGATAGTCTCTGGACATGTTTGTCTCAGGATGGCATCTAAGCCCAAGGTGTTGTCGAAGACAGGTCTAATTCAGTAGAAAACCAAAGATATTCGTTTGGTTTATCTTATCCTTTATGTTTCGGAACAGACCTTCATCTCCTACGGTGAATATAGTAAAAAAAAATATAAAAAAAAAAAAATCCTCCCTCGAGCAGTTATTAAACGACCATAATTATGTTTTTATTAAACAATTTCACAATTAACTGTCCTCCCAGAAATACAAATGTCATAAAGCTAAAACACAAATATATCTTTTTCCTGTAATAAATCTTTTACTAGCACCTACGCTCTAACCCCACTCGCACTAGTCATCAGAAACAGACTCCAACTTTATGACATCTAAAAAAATTTAGCAAACACTATAATTCACAGTAATTATCCGTATTATTAAAATAAGACTGTATCTCTGTTAAAAACAAGCACAAAACTGCATTGCAATTAAAAGTGCAATAAAACGCTGACATCCGCATAGAAAATATGAAACCAAAACTTTCTGCAGATAGTCTGGGTGGTGGTTTGACTTACTTGCCGTATGACGTATCTATTCATCGTTACATGAGGAACTCATATAAACTTGTATTACCTACCTCAAGATATGATAGCGCACTTAACATATTGACCCGTTCAAACCGAAAGAGAGTTACGAGCACCTCAAAGATAAACCGAGATGGAAGCCGTTTTCATAAAAATGTCATTACACGAGTGTATCTTGATGTGACACGTACAAATTGTTTCATTGACCGTTAAATGAACCTAAGTTACGATAGATACACCTTGTGAATACCACCCCACTGCTCACATTTTAAAGACCTTTTCCGAAAAATTCCAAACTCCCCCGTCCTATTCAGCATGCTTGGCATGTAGCACAGATAAAAAGGAGAGAATAATATCCATTCAGCGTGACGATAGACATAAGAGTCAACGACTCGGTATCCTGCGAGTACATCACCATAGCAAAGCTAGGGCTTTGTTACCTTCGCAACAATACCGAATTGCACATATTCTCTGTACACTCTATGAGTAGGCTATTAGTCAGGGGACATGTCTTATAATACATTACAAACAAAAGGATATACTGAGTCCTTCCAAAAATTAAATGCACTCTCCACACACTCCAGAGGAGAAACTAAATCATTCATTATTATCTCTCCCCCGTCCACAGCGCCACGATTCCACCCATTTACAACTTCGTTCCGGATTCAGAAAATCTTGTCCAATGGGAGGCCTACAGGACATCCGCCCTCACAGATGGCGTCAAGATGCCATTCTCTCGTATGCTGTGGTATCCAACACTCACAGTGACTCAATCAAAGACCTGGTTCACAATTCTCTGCTTTTTCTATCACATAATCCCGGCAGTGATCTTTGACTTTTGCCTCATCCTAATGGGACGCAAACGAAGGTAAGTCCCAGTGTATCCTGTACGAACAAAGGACTATTCCTCTATTGTCACCCGAATAGGATGCTGAAGATGTATAAGAAAATTCACAAATCCTGTTCGCTGTTGAATTACTTTGCCGAGAACGACTGGACCTTCACGTGCGACAACATAAAGAAGATTTGGGCTAAACTACCGGAAAAGGATCACGAGATGTATCCGTTCGACATGAAGCAAATCGAATGGAGCCGACAGTTCTACCACAGCATGTGCGGTGTTCGGCGCTATCTGGCCAAGGAGGAGCCCAAGACGATACCCAAAGGCATCAAGCTGCTAAGAAGGTACGATTTCACATTAGGATGCACAACGACACGCTAATCGGTTTTTTTTTCTATTCCCCCATGTAGATTGAGGATACTGCACTCGGCTATGCTGCTGACGGTCTACGGATCTGGTATTTGCCTTCTGCTGATGTTCGTGTTCAAAGCATTCTTCGAGAAATAATCGGGATGGATGGATGGAATTTCCAGGAAGAATTTAGTGCCAAGCAGCCTAGAGTAGTCTATAAAATTTTAAACAAAAAAAATCATCCTCCCCGCACATAATCATCCCCGTGACATCAGGCCCCCGTTTCCCCCCGTCTATCATCATCACACATCGAGTGGATATTTATGAATTAAGCTTAAGCTGTAGAATCTTTGTTTGTATTGTTGTTATCACAAAAAATATATCTATACACATGCAATAAAAAAAAAAAAAAACAGCCCACTAAGGGAGTAAGCAAGGTAATTGAAGGACGTTTACCAGAACTGCGAATCAAAAGGATATTAGTTTCAGTCACCACATGTGCCATTGTTATGGTTTCCGGCGCGCGGTGGCGACCTTGGCGCGGCACGCAAATATTGCAAACGAACAGGACAAGGAATAGGGTGAGTGCTGTGTGAAAGTGCCCCCTCGGGGGTCGGTACACCATGCCGTTCCACTTAAAAAGTCCAAAACTCATTTGAAACTTCGCGGATTTGCACTGCACGACGAGGATAAGGAGAACATTACGCCTGAACAGTCAGTTTCGAAAACACCACCGGGAATGTACGCGAATTCACACGAGGACTGTGACGAAGCGCGGCGAAAAAAAAGTTAATGCTCCGCTCTGGGGAGCTGCTCGGCAAAGACTACCAGCGAAAGGATGCGAGTGGGAATCCTTTATAACTTCATTTTTCTTTTCATCTCATCGGGGGATGATACTGTGCTCTACTGGTGTTACTACTGCTGCTGCCCTAATGCTGCTGATGCTGGTGGTGATGATGATGATGGTGATGGTGATAGGGATGTGTGTTTTCTAGGCATATTCTCCCACTCGGTACGGCTGTGGTTTTTTGGGGTTGCGTTTCGTTCGTCGTTGTCAGTGTCGGTGGGGCTATGCAGCTCGTCGGAGTCAACGCGAGCCTTATATGAGAGTTTGGATATGTGTGTCATAAGGACGACAAAGTACTTAATGTGTGTGTGGGTATGTTTGTGTGAAAGTAATTCACTCTGCTGGCTCTGTGGAATAACAGCGTGACTGAGTACCAAAACAGAGGAAAAAAATAAGAAAAGAAAAAACAAAACAAATTCCATTAGAAAGCTTCGAATTCTCAGAAAGCTTTTGAGAGTGTTACCAATGAGATATTTTGCTAGGATTTCTAGCATTAAGTGCCGATGTTACTGACAAAGTAATGAAAAATTAACCAAATTTCGACCAAAGAAAAAAAGGAAGAAAAAGGGCACGTAACAATTTTCAAAGCTCCGCTGCCATAGGGAAAGCTCCATATTATTATCATATTACAACAACTATCGAAAATTATTATTTTTTTTGTTCAATCCGAATCTTTTGAACTTTTCACAAATAGTGAGTTGGAGAAACGGTTGTTAATACAGGATCAAGATTTGAACTGTTTTTCTGAAAGAATTTGTAGGCAAACCCGCCGGTTTTTTATCACACCTCTCCCCGAAGCTAACATTAAAAAAGGCATCGAAAGTTTTTTAGTATTCAATCACTTTTCGTTCACCTTACTAGAAACTGAGGAAAGCATAATTTTTCTTGATCTTCAACCGTTACTTGCAAATCCATTCCGAAAACCTAATAAAGAGGATGTCGCACACAGAAATAAATCGCAGATTCTGATTCTGTTTCACGGCAGGAAATCAGATCAAAAATAGATTCGTCCTTCTTAGAGCTTGTATAAGTATAGTCTTCCGGGTAAGTTTTCTTAGCGGAGAATTTTTAGAGTCGAGAAATCCAAGTCCATGTACTGGAAATATCTGCTATCTTGGTAGATAGTCAAACAGTATCGATTAGAATTAAATTCGAAGTAGCTATGAGAGGCTTGTTGGTTGAGGCCCAGGTTCACTCCGAACTGTAGTCCCAGGTAAGTAAGTAAGTAGCTATGAGCTGCCGCAGTGGACTAAATACTATTACCTACCAGAAGGTCTACATATCCAACAAATATGTTTAGATATACCAGTGTATCATAGAAAGAACACAATAGTCAACAAATCTGCAATAGCGAACGGTTAGGCCATACGACTACCGTCGCCTCAAAGCAGCAGTAGAACGTGAAAAAATAATAGTTCTAAGCAAAGATGTATAAACAAACGCAAATATATTTGCGGTGTTCTAAAACAAGGTTTGTACCATAAAGCTAGTCTGTTTTTTGATAAGCTAGTGTTGCTTTAAGGCGACGATAAATGAGGCAGGTGCTCTTTCTAAATAGATACTATCTCCGTTGTATAGTACGATAGATTATACAGTAAAAGAATTCCATACGACTCCAGGGAAGCGACTTTGTTACATCCCATACACTACGGCGGAAGATCTCAGAACAATGAGTCAAAGAGACAGAATCGATTCAAATTTTCCAATACTACTGCTACGATTTACATGAGCGATGCCTTCGCGCACTAGGTGTAGCATCTACCAAAAGGGTACATAGTCGACAACGAACATAGTAGAAACACTATGTTTCAATATAAAACACCTTTCCTGAACTGAATTAATCTAACGAAAGTGTTACTTTTCACCGGGTTATACAAGGTGAGACAAAAGTAATGTCATAATGCGAATTGGCTGCCATTTTATTAGAAATGGAAAAAAGTTGGCTCTGTTTTCACGAAAAGTTAATGAAGGTGTAAAATGGATGACATTGAGTTAAAGAAATGATATCGGCTAAATGACCACCTCTTGAGGAGATGCACATTTGTGCTCGTTTTACGGCATTTTGAATTGTTGCTCGCAAAACATCTGTCACCAAATTGGTGATTTCTTCTTCATTGTTGGCTTTCAAGACTTGCAAGGTTTGTGGTTTGTTGGAAGAAATCTGACGCTGTCAGATCTGCCGATCTAGCCGGCCAGTTCAAATCACCAAATTGGGAGATCACACGGCCCGGAAATTAGCGATTGAAAATCTCCATCGTTCCCGAGCTGTGGCAGCGGTTGCTCCGTCCTAATGGAACCAATAATACTCGAGACCCAAGTCAGCAACTTAAGGGCTAATCACTTTTCCACTGCAAATACCGCACCAAACAGTCACTTTGAGAACGCACATTTTATTTATACACACAACCACTTATGTATGTGGAAATGGGCTTCGTCGCTCATTATGATTTTGGATACGAAATTATCCTCTTCTTGCAGAAGGTTTAACAGAACATGGGAGTAACTGAACTTCACTTGACGGTCAGCAGGCAGTAATTGGTGAACAGTTTGCACTTTATAGGGAAACATATTCAAGTCTTTCACCAAAATTCGACGCAACGAACGTCTGTTGATGCCATCGTTGTCTCGTCGATGTTTGTGGACTCTCTCGGACGTCTTCGGCCATAGCAGTGATATTCTCTGGCCGGGGCTGGCCACTTCTTGCTACATCTCTAGTGGACCCAGCTTGCATGAAACGCTCAACCAAACGCTTAATTGTTCGCGCACATGGTGCAGGACGGCGAAGAAAACGACGACGAAATTCACGCTGTGTTAAAACAACAGACCGGAAATTGGTCAAATAAGCAGTAACAATAATTCCGCGTTCTGTAGACATAGGGACTGGGGGTGCAATAGAGCGAATGCGTGTGGTAATTTACTGTCAGGTTTGTCAAATGTGATTCCGTTTTCTGTATTGTTTCCATCTAGTCCTACATATATTCCATCTGGTTCGAGAGGTCTCCCATCTACACTCGACATTTTTATAACAAATTCACCTAGTTTACTCTCTCAGCCGGTTATGTTAAATGAACTTAGTTCTGACCATAACCCAGTCTTCTGTCGAATTCTCAAATCGGATAAAAAAAACAGTGCAATATGTTCTAGACTTCAAACGCGCAAACTGGGCACAATTTCGTTCAGAAATGAAGTCGAGACTCAGAAACATTTCAACAGACCTAGATAATGTTTCCACTAATGAACACATTGACAGTCTTGTTGAAGTTTTTTCGGAACATATACATAGTTCGGTTGACTTAAGTGTCCCGAAAGCAGTGAGGAATAATACTTTTGCCAAGATCCCCGATCGTGTTCTTCAATTCATACGTATTAGAAATTCTTTAAAGAGACAATGGCAAAGGTATCGTCTGCCATTCCTTCGCAACCAGATGAGGTACCTAAATAAACTCATTTCTACAGACATTGTAAGACACAGGAACGAAGGATGGAATAGGAAACTAAGCTTATTAGACAAAAATGCAAAGCCATTCTGGAATGTAGTTAGGATTGTTAAGAGTAAGAATAGGAGAATTCCTAGTCTACAATGCCTTGTTAACGTTTTTCACACGGACAACAACAAGGTCGACATTTTTGGTTCAACCTTTATCAAGAACCACGCTGTATCCCAGCACCTTGGTGGTGCAAACACCAGCGCTTTAGTAATGTATCTCAAATGAAAATCGTGGATGTGCTGAAAAGTTTGCGACTGAGGAAGGCAGACGGTCTTGATGGCATTAAAAACCTATATCTCAAGCAATTGCCAAAATCAGGGACACGATTCGTGACTTTTCTGGCAAATGCATGCCTTAAGCTTCAATACTTTCCGAATGCCTGGAAAATTGCGAAAGTGGTACCGATTTTGAAGGCTGGGAAGCAAATTCAAAATCCAGATAGCTACAGACCTATATGGTAAGTCTACTTAGTTGCCTCAGCAAAGTTTACGAAAAAGTAATTAAAAAGAAGCTTATGACATTTATTATTGACAGACGTATCTTCCCTGATCTTCTTGGACAGAACGCCACAATAGACAGATATAATTTTGAGGTAATAAAGGATTTTGTCTCTATGGTGAACTCCGCAAATGACATCAGTAGGGAGATCACACGAAGAATTACTCTTGCCAATCGTTGTTTCTATGGGCTAAAACGGCAATTGAGTAGCAAAGCCCTATCTCGAACTACTAAGGTAACTCTTTATAAGACACTAATCATGCCAGTCCTGCTGTATGGCGCAGAGGCATGGGCTTTGAGAAAACCGGATGAGGATGCCCTTGGTTATTTCGAGAGAAAAGACGGTGAGTGGAGGAGAAGGTACAATGCCGAGCTATACGGCATGTACAACGACATCGACTTAGCCAGAAGAGTTCACATACAGCGACTAAGATGGCTGAGTCATTTAGAGCGGATGGAGCCCAACGTTCCCGCTAAGAAAGTTTTCGAATCCACCCCGGATGGACGACGCAGTAGAGGACGACCTCGCGGTAGGTGGCGCAAACAAGTGGAGGGGGACCTCAACCAACTTGGCGTGCGCAACTGGAGGCAGCTGGCTCGTAATCGTACTAGCTGGAGAGGTTTGTTGGTTGAGGCCCAGGTCCACCCCGGACCGTAGCGCCATCTAAGAAGAAGAAGATCTTCCCTGATGAGCAATTTGGGTTAAGGGGTCATCGCAGCACGTCTCATCAAGTGCTCAGAATATACCAGCATGTCAAAAGGAACCGTCCGTTAGGCAAAACCACGGGTTTAGTTTTGCTCGATATCAAGAAAGCTTTTGATTCCGTTTGGCACAATGGGATTGTGTACAAAATGATTGACTTCGGTTTTCCCCTGTATCTAGTCAAAACCATACAAAGTTTTTTGACTAGTAGACGTTTTAGAATCTTTTTCAGCCGAAAAAGAAAGAGTTGCTATCTGCCCAACAATCCGCTTAACGTGTGTGGTGTAAGAGTCGATTGGAAAGTATCTGGGAATTCACCTAGATGAAAAACTGACTTTCAGGGAACACATTTCCAACACAATTAATAAAGTGAATATTGCTACCAAGATGCCTCATCAATTTATAAACAGGAATTCAATGCTAAGTAACATAAACAAAATCATAATCCATAAAGCAGTATTTCAAGCCATACTACTTTATGGATGCCAAGTGTGGGGAGACTGTCAATATGTCATAAAAGGAAGTTACATGTGTCGCAAAACAAATTGCTGAAAATGATGCTTAACCTACCCAGATACCATTCTACCTCGGATCTTCATTTCCGAGCGAATGTTGAGTTGATCTCCGATAGAATCATTAAGCTGACAGACAAATTTTTACAAAACTGTATTTTTTCGGATAATCCTCTCATAAACCAATTAAATGTTTGAACATATTTTTTCTCTTGTCTCTGTCCACATAACTATTTGTTTACTTACTTCTTTATTCTATTATATATTTTTTGTTTTTTTAGTTATATGTTTAGTTTAGTTTAGTTTAGTTTAGTTTACTTGTTAATTTATTTATTTACTTATTTATTTTTCTGTTAAATTGTGCTTTTATCTTATTATATACATTTATTTATTATTATTTATTTGTTTATATTGTTTAGTTATTTAGTTACACGTTATTAGAATAATATTTTATTTATTTATTTACTTATTTATCTATTTATTATTATTATATATTTACTTATTTATTTATTTATTTATTTTTTTTTCCATATTTAGGGTTTTTCGTAGTTTCCCTCAGAGTAATTTATTTCTTTTCTCTTTAGTATTAAAGTCCTAAAAGATAATGTTTCAGTTGAAAGATACAAAATTAGTTATCGATTCTCTGTATGTAAATTGTGTGGCAACAACGTTAATGTAAATTTTGTACGAAAATAAAATATATATATATATATATATATATATATAATTCCGCGTTCTTCAGGTGTGTATCGCTCCATTATTTTTTGTCAAATGTCAACTAATTCTCTATCTGTCTACAACATAAATGTTAAAGCACAATGACATATGACGGCATTTGCAAAAATGATGGCACATTCACATTATGATATTACTTTTGCCCCACCTGTTAGTACGCCCTTAAAAATATAAACTTTATCATTGCAAGTTGCAAGTTTGCAAATTCCATCCAACAGCTATTCTTGGAAGATAAATCAATTTTCCCGTTTCCTAATAAGGTTTTGTAATGCCAGAAGGGTGGACTTGGAACTCAAACAACACGTCTCGAGGTAGTCAATGTCTGTTTCGCTTCATGCAGTATCGCCAAGTTAGTCGAGACATCTTTCCAATTGCTTGTACTGCATAAACTGGGATGAAAGTTATCCCTCTCTTTATCTCTGCGCTCGTTTCAGCCATAGTTACTCTGCCTACTTTAGCTAGCTTATGTTATTTTCTCTTACACATTCTTATATTATTTCTATCGTTAATTGCTTTTTAGGTTTAAGTTATTCAACCTTTTCTAAAACATGGTACGAACTTATAAGACTTTTGTAATATTAATGTCCAACTACATTACTTCTTGAATAAATACTAATACCCCAAAATAGCAAAAGCTTATTACGCCCCTTGTTCACATTCCGAATGCTTGATATTGGATGTTCTCTTTTGATGACAACATTATACTCGTATTTTGTTTGAATACACTACTAACAGTTCCCTGAATTCTTGTAAATATATGTACCTCTTGTCGGTGTATGGAAGTAGGTAGTAGTGGCGCCGTGGCGTAAGTGGTTAGTGTGTCGGATCACTACACATGAGGTTTCAAGTTCGAATCCCAGAAAATACCAAAAATTTTTTTCACGGTCCCACCTCTCGCGAGCGTCTGACAAACATCCGAGAGTATTGTTGTCACGAAAAAGCTTCTCAAATCGCCGTTCGGATTCGGCATTAAACCATCGTCTGAAAAATATAACGCACACAACATGAGTGGTTGTGAAAAGCTAGGCCCTGGCACTTTAAATAGCTGTTGCGCCAAATACCTATTTGTATTTGTTTTTTTCTGTATGGAAGTAGTTGTAAAAATTGTTGAATGAGCGTACTTTTACCGTGTACGAAAGAATTTTCTACAATTCATTCAGATTATAACCCGTCGCGTTGTCTTGGGTCTTATTCGCATCAGCTTAAAGCTTCTACTTTGATGCGGTACAAGGTTTGCAGAGGGGGAGTCTAAAACAAGCCTTTGTCGTTGAATAGCTCGTCAGTATAGACGTAACTTTAAAATCGATCAAAGGTGGTGGGTCCATTTGAGGGTACTGCGGCTACTTAACCCTTTTGTCTCAACTCAATGAAATAATTGAAGTTTTTTTGTTATTTTGGACATGTTATTATTTTTATTTTTATTTTAAAGTTTTTTTTTAACATAACATTAATATTACGAAGTATTTTCTTGATTTACACATTTATGGCATTTATGTAACTGAATACTGTGTTGTAAACAGACAGGCTCTTCGCAGGCAGTGCATGCAAATCTGGTTTTCCTTTGTATTTTATCGTTTATTCTGCAAATTCTAAACGACTTTTTCTGGCCCGTTGATGTCTGGCTACTGTTGGGCTGTAGTGCTCCGAAGAAAGATTCGATGCCATTTCTTACTTGACGGACTTAGGTAAAAAGAATTTTTTTCGGATGAAATGTTAAATAAATACGTTTCTCCATACAATATGTAGCAAGGCTGATTCTAGGGGTTGTTGTAGAAAAACTTTTTTTTTTTCTCACCCACTTAGATTTACAATTTATTGTCCACACTAAAGCCTTAAAAATATGTACGTTGACAAAGTCAGGAAATTTGGTAAAGATAGCTACACAATCAATTAGGAAAAAATGGTTTCGAAAATGGAAAAGGTCTGGCCAGACTACTCATTGATAGAAGGGTAGATCTCTTGCAAAGTGAATATTTGGTTTATACATAGCACATTTTTTTTTGCAAAAGACCGCCTGTATGAAGCAATCAGTTTGTTGATAAAAGGCACAAGTTGTCGGAATAATATGAAAACAAGATCTTATGCCCAATGTTGACGAATCTGATGGCTCTTAAGTTGTACAGTTCAGATAGTCTTCACGATCCGTCAAATGATGCTCCTTACTGCATGTATCAGAAGCATTCGTTTCGTTATATGATCTTAGCTACTTTCTTCATGATTAAAAGAAGCTCTGTCTCTCAAGAAGCCTTGTTGGAGTTAATCTCGGACTGCACCGCATTGAATCATCGACTGTTACCTTCTTTTCGTCCGGATTTGGTTCGGGTATTGCAGCATTGATATTGTAGCATTGACTACAGGATGGTTTGCGTACCAAAAACTAAAACACTGTATCTCAAACTGTGCAACGGCATCTATTGCCTACTAGTAGTAAATATTCCAACCTGATGTGCTTACGTTCCATCCTGGTGTGCTTACGTTCCACAATTGTTCCACACAATATCCCAATATTCCATGATCCTCAATTCACCCGGAGAAACATCTAGCATGTTCTAGAACCCCTTGCAATTTCCTATAAATACCCATACCACAACCAACGTCGACACAGCTGTTTATAAGTGAATACAGCGTTTACAAGAGATATTCGACCGGTGGTGAAAGCAAGCATTGTGAAAATAAATCTGTAGCGACCGTTTATTTTGAAATAAATAAAGAATAAAGAGATTGACTATTGTGTTAAAGTAAAGTTGGTATTTGATAATAAATAAACAATTAAAATACACAAAAGACGGTTTTATTTAAACGAACCCCAGCAAGAATACGACAATATGTTTGCCTGACCTTTTGGTAAAATTTTTCAAAGTAGTTCTACTAACGCTTTTCTTCCAGAGAAGTTGGTGTTCCTTTATTTTCTTCTCTTTTCTTATCTCTAAAAAACGAATGTTAAATTTTTGTTTAGATTTAATGGCCGTTCAGTGATATAAACTATAGTGCCGCAAAGTATGCAACGAGTGTGCTCCGTAATATTGAGCGCATACAGGTATGCAAAAAACAAAAGTAAAAAAGAATTCAAAATTATTGTTTTACGCCTTTGCATATGCAATATGTTTTTGCTCATCAGGTTTGAAATCAATATTATACCATCGGTTTATTGGTCTAAACATAGTATCGGTGGGTTGCCCGTGTTATTTTGTGTTTTACGGGTTCAACTGAAGATCTGACACGCCAGGTTGGGGGCTGTAATCACCAGGGTAACTGCATCTGCCCGGTTATATGAAAAATATTCGTCCATAATGATCTTATCACCGAAGTGCATGTACAGATGAAGCTCTTTTATTCAGAATGCTCGTGACCAACATTGTTCCGGATAATCGATTTGACCAAGGGATGTGGAATCTTTGGAAGATACTAGTAGCCCGGGTTACAGCATGCAGGATTCGCAAACCCGAATAATCGATGCGAAAAATGCGCCTACGTACAGTAATCCACAACCTGCACACTTCTACCACTCTCCCCATGGGACTGCCGTTAGGTATAATTTCGCGGGGCTGGTTAGCAGTTGATGCTATGCTTCTAGTGTCAGCTGCTTCTGTTGCTCTTCTTAGCTTTTCTATTCTCCGCAGCTCTTTTCGAAGAGTTGTTGCAAATTTACATATTGGCATCCAATTCTCTTCCGACCGTAACATAAGTCGATTAGTAACAATTGACTGGGCAGAGTAATTCTCCATGACGTGAAGCATGTGTAATAAAATACTGCGTGCTCCATGTCTTCATCTTCATCTGGACATTCTGGGCAGAATGGTGAGTTGTCGTGGCCAAATCGGTGGAGATACTTGCCTTAACCGCTGTGACCAGACAGGAACTTCGCTTTCACTTTTCCAGTCTTGGATTGTCGGTATCAGTTTGTATGTCCATCTGCCTTTTGTTGTATTATTCCAACAAGTTTGTCACATAAGTAGCTGCTGACGGTACCCTTTCTTAAATTTGTATCACCTGGATACCAGTGGCGTCGAGTTGGCTCAATGTTCTTCTGCTTATAGCCTGAACGTCTCATCTGCGATGATGTCGATGGGGAACATTTCAGCTATAACAAACGTAGCTTCTGATTATCCGTAGCGCGCAGAGTCGGTATTTAGGCGATAGTCTCCTGTTGGTCTTCTTCGTCCTTAATGCCTCCGCCCAGACTGAGGATATAACAGAGCTCAAGTGAGAGAGAGAGTAGAATTCTTCTAGCGTATCCAGCTCCTCCGATGTTAGGCATTATACGCGAGAGCTCCCTGCATTTGCGAGAGAGAGTAGAATTCTTCTAGCGTGTCCAGGTCCTCCGATGTTAGGCATTATACGCGAGAGCTCCCTGCATTTGCGATGATTTATTGGTAGTGTAATCAACATGAGTTTTGATTTGTAGTTTCTTGTCCAGCATTACTCCCAGATGTTTTTTTTTTTTTTTTTTAAACAGTTGTGTGGCCACGCCCAAATGGCGTGTAGGCACTGCGACCAAGGAGATCTATTGTGCCATAGGCCACTTTTTAGGGCAGCAGTACTTCTACTCTCCTTATGAAAGCTATAATTACGGCTGCGGAGGAGTTCCTAAGATCTTTTGCAGATATGATCTCTTTAAGGAAAAAGCTTCTCCTAGTTCTACACAGAGCTACACACTCACATAGTATGTGTTCTGCGGTTTCGTCCTCTTCTAGGCAGAGGCGGCAGGTGATATCCTCCGAAATTCTCATTTTGTTAAGGTGGTAGAGAAGTTGGCAGTGACCGGTAAGGAAGCTCACAAGCCTTCTTATGTCATTTCTGCCGTATTTTAGGATATCAACTGCCTGTCTTTGGAAGGGTTGGACAGCTCTTTTAGCCTGCCTGAGACCTTGGGAGTTATTCCAGTGGGAGATGCACATGTTGCGTTCCCAGATGTTTAGGGTAAGTTTGAAGGCGGAATCGGGTATTCCGCAGAAGGGTTCAGGTCCAGTGAACAACTCAGAGGAGCCCTTCCTAGCTAGCAGGTCTGCAGTTTCATTGCCGACAACGCCTACATGACCCGGTACCCACCACAATTTTACTTTATTGTGTCGGCACAGATTTTGTAAGCTGTCGAAGCATCTTAGAACTGATTTTGAACTGATCACATGGGAGATCAGTGCTTTGAGCGCCGCTTGGCTATCGGTGAGTATATGGATAGAGGCACCATTGATGCCTGAGTGCAGGTTAATGTTAGCACAAGTTTCAATGGCGTAAAGCTCGGCCTGGAAAACACTAGGACTCTTTCCGAGTGATTTTGAAATTTTATGGTTGGTTGGTTGGTTCCGTACACACCGGCGCTAACTCCTGAATCCATTTTTGATCCATCGGTGTACCACACTATACCTTTTGGATCAAGCGACGGTCCGCCATTATTCCATATATCACGGCTTGGGATCACAATCTCAAACCTTCTACCAAAGTAGAGTGATTTAGGCGTAAAGTCGGAGACCGTGCTGAGCATGTCTAGCTCGGGGAAGTCGGACAATAGCTCCATGAGATCCACGTGATCCCGTGTACTATTAGCATCTGATTTTCTAAGACTAACTGCACTGCGGATTGCCAGATGTTAAACCGCCTCTTTGGACCTGATGGTTTGGTTACCAACCTGAAAGTTGGCGAAATCAACAGTTTTCCGGCTAGTTATAAGAGCAGCTTCTATTTTATGGTCAGCTAGGTCTAGTCCGGTGGATACTAGCCAATCTTTTATCCGGGCAATAGCTTCATTTGTAGTTGATTCTGCTACACGGATCTGTTTAGCTACTCTCACGACGGCAATGTCATCGGTAAATCTAATTATCATTACTCCGCCAGGTGGTATTAATCGTAGGACTCCGTCGTACATGATATTCCACAATAGTGGCCCCAGAACCGATCCCTGTGGAACTCCCGCAGTGACGTTGTAGTATTTTACCCTCTCATCGGATTTACTTATTGTGGGCGCCGTGGCGCAAGTGGTTAGTGTGTCGGATCACTGCGTGTGAGGTTCCATATTCAAATCCCAGAAAACACAAAATAAAGTTTTTTCACAGTCCCACCTCTAGCGAACGTCTGACAAACATTCGAGAGTATTGTCGTCACGAAAAAGCTTCTCAAATCGCTCTTCGGATACGGCACAAACTTGTAGGTCCCTTCCATTCGTGTGAAAAATATACGAATGGTTGCTTGAAGCTGTTGCCCCAATTTTTTTATTTTTTTTTTACCTCAGCTTCCTGTTGTTGAAATAGTTCTTCGCTATACGCACCAGGTGATATGGCGTATTCATCCTGGCAAGTGACCTTCTAATGAACGACCAGTTCGGAGAGTTAAATGCGTTTTTAACATCCAGCGTTACTACTGCACAATATTCCTTAGTGTAGTAGAACCATCTTTCTCCTTCGATGGCACCTTTTGCGATATCGACTACTGCTCTTATGGCATCAACAGTAGATCCCACTCTTCTGATGCTGAAGAAACCGAATTGCGAATTGAGAGTGCTCCTTTCTCTTTTGCTACTGTGAGTAATCTATTACAGATTACCTTCTCGATAATCTTTTCCATGGTGTCCAATAGCCATATTGGACGATGGTACTCCTGGAGGCTTCTTTTTTTATGGTAGCAGGGCCAAATACTGTGTTTTCTATTTTTCAGGAAAGGTTCCTTCTTGGGGGCACTTCTGCACTGTTGCTTTGAAGAGGTCTGGCTTCTTTTTTACAGCCGCCTTTATTGTCTCAGGTCCGGGATGCCGTCGGGTGCGGGTGCTTTGTTATCACCTATCTTGCTGCATGCCTTTAGCAGCTCCTCCAGAGTAATTAATAGAAATTTCTCTGGACTGACCTCTTTTACAATGTGGCATATAGTAGAAGCAGATCTTTGGAAAAAGAGGTGCTCTACTATAGCATTGGTAAACATGTTATTTGAGGGGTCCTATATCCCTTCAATTTCGTCATCACCATTCTATTTTCCGACCCAATGGGTTAATGTCGGCTTCTTGACAGAGACGTTTGCAGCTTCCGTCTTTGCTCTCCTTGATAGCTCTATCTATTTTGCGTCTCGCCAGTCTAATGGTGTCCAGACATTGTTGGAAATCCGCTCTCCTTCTTGATCGCTGAACTTTTTGCCGGGCTTGTAGGCATTTTGCCCGAAGTGTCCTCATTTCGTCGTTCCACCAGTGACACTGTAATGCCTCCCTGCTGTTTGTTCTTTAGCATTGATGATGATATGGATGTTGGCCTGGTTTCTTTTCTTTTATTTTCAGTATTATCACCTCGTGGTCGCTGTGTGGATATTCCTCACTGACCTTCCACTTTATGGTTTTCTGGATGGGGTTGCTTGCAAAGGTGATCTCAATGATAGAGCTATTCTACAGCGATTAGGATTTATCTGTAGTATCGTCATGGTATTTTGTTTGTGATAGCTCTCCTGAAGACTGGACATCTGCTGCTGCCAGCATATATATAGCTTCACGTCGTCTGGCTGGTCTTTCTTGCAGAACATGCAGGATAGTTGCTTGTCGCAGTTCTTTGCATTGTTTGGGTAGATGGCCATACCTACTCTAGGCACTTGAAGCACTTTTTCAGCTTCAGAACTTTAGCCTGGTCTTAATTTTTCCGGCTTCTAACAGCTTTCTTACGTCTTCTGTGGGAAGGCTGAAACTTTCACTCCAAACTGGGTTCCGATTGCATTGATTATGTTATGACTTTATCGATGCGTTTGATCTCAAGGGTAGTGCGGTGGGTGACACTCGCTTGCTCCGTTAAGGCTTCGCCGATGACGCCGTTAAAGTCGGTGGTCTTGGTTTCCGTCTCCTTGAGTTGCATTGGGAGGTCTCCCTTCTGTGTCCTCCTGATTTTAGAAATCCCATTTCCAACTGCCTCCAGTTCGGGGTTTGCCTTTACTTGGTGAAGCATCCCTGCGTAAGAAAGGGGTCCCGTAGCTGTAATGACGATAGCGTCAGGTTTCATTTTTTTTTGTCCTCTTACAGCTCCTTTTCGACGACCTTCTTTGTGGTAGCATTTAACCAATCGTCTTCTCCTGTCGCTTGCTTTTTGCTTGTGGGTGCGATGTTTCTGTTTCGGCTTTGGCTCCATGCGTTTGCTGTCTGTAGAACCATTTGCTGGAACCTTCAGCTTTAGCTTCGGGGGGTCGCTCTCATCAACACCGTTTGATGGGTGTTAATGCTTCCGCTTTGGCCCCGGAAGTTCGCTGTCTGCAACCTGCTTTCTCTTGGGCTTTACTGTTGGCTTTAGCAAGGGTGAAGTTTGCGAGTTGTTCTGACGAATCACATCCTTTGCTTTCTCGTCGTGCAGCTGAATCGCCGAGAGCTCATAGAGAGCTCTGAGGTCCGTTAGTATTGGAAATGCTCTGTGTCCCGTTAGTATTGGAAATGTTAAAGCTAGGCGATAAAACTCCTCAAAAGACATCAGTTTCGTCGGCGTTATAAATTTGGTATTTTGTTCAATTCTTGGTTTCTAAAAATGTATTTAAATTTCCAAGAGCAGTACAACACTGGTCTTTTCTAAAAATTTTCTGAAATATGTTTTTAGAATCTTAGCTACTTGAGCACTAAATATATGTAAATATTTACGTACTGCGATTGAACAACTTCAACAAATATTGATAAACAGCAGATACTCATAAAAATTGGTTTCTTGAAAGAAAAAGAAGGTGATCGGTTGTCGGTAGTCAAACAGTATATTCGGGGATAAAGTGTTAAAATTGGTTATGTGCCATCCGTACATAATTACAATACAACGGCAGTTCTACGTCATGTAGTTCTCGTAACAATTTTTGAACAATTTTTTTCGCCCTTCAAGCCCTGGCAAGCATTTCGCGTCAGCAGTTTAATGCAAGAGTATATCCCAGAGTAATATTCTGTTCCTTTTCCAATACCTATAAAACCTGTTAACATCAACTTAGCCTGTTCCTTATTCATTTTGAATTATTTGAAATTTGTGAAATTTATGCAAATTACTGCCCGTGAAATAAATTGACGGAAATACATGTCACACGTTTTATTACGGCGGGCTTTCACCGCGCAAAATATACTTTCAGTGAAAAAATACAGAAAGTTAAAATAAGACACACATACGTATACGAAGAATTTAATTTTTACACATTTGACACGAGGTTATCTTTGATGGAAAATTTGCTCACATTTATGCACTACCTGTATGAAAAAAAATTATAAAAACGCGTTTTAATTGAGTTAAATAAATTTTCTTCTTAAGATATTCAATATTCTTCATGAAAAACGAATAAGTTCGCGTAAAGTTAAAAATTATAAATTTAAAAACCTAAACGAATGTAAATGTCAAATGCCTAAAAAGAAATTCAGTGTAGAGGTAATAAATAACATACATTTCTTTTTTTTGTACAGTGTTGGTGTCTTGCTATATCCCCATGCCTGGAGACGGATGGACGAACGAAAACAGCTGAAAGCTCGCATTGCAGCTACTCCAGCAGAAGAGAGAAGCGAGCTAGAGTCACTATATCGCATGAAAATGAGCGAAGTTCAGCGTAGCGTGCGACTTGACAAGCGCAACTACATCAACGCGCTGGCTACAGAAGCAGAAGAAGCTGCATGGAGGTGCGACAGCAGGACCGTCTACAGAATCACGAAAGAGCTGACAGGTGGTCGCAGCTCCAGCCAACACCCAGTGAAAAGCCTAGACGGCTCCTTGCTCATTTCGGATGAGCACCAGCTCAAGAGATGGAAAGAGCATTTTGCTACGGTTTTGAACCGTGTATTCGCTAGCGATATGCTCCCAAATCAGACTGAGATGCCCGAGGTGGGAAGTTCCCGAATACGCACCACGACTCCCAGTAAAGATGAGATCACTACCGCGATCAAGGCACTCAAAATCAACAAGGCGGTAGGACTTGACGGTATTCTAGCAGAGCTCTCACGAGTAGCGCCAACAACATCGGCTGAGCTTCTGCTTCCACTTATAGAGAGAGCTTGGGAAGCTGAGAGCTTTCCTAACGAGTGGAAAAAGGGAATGATCGTCAAGCTTCCTAAGAAAGGAAATTTAATGGAGTGCGGAAACTGGAGGGGTATCTGCGTGCTTCCTGCTGCAGCTAAGATAATAGCTAAAATCATCCTTGAGCGAATCAAACAACATCTCGAAGACACACTCGATGCCGAACAAGCAGGTTTCCGCTCTGGATCCTCCTGTGCCGACCACATCAACACCCTGCGGATTATCATCGAACAGTGTGTTGAATATCGATCGCCACTCCACCTGCTGTTCATCGATTTTGAGAAGGCGTTTGATAGTGTCAATAGGGAGTTTATTTGGCGTGCCTTACGCAGGAGAGACATTCCCGATAAACTAATTGCTATTATCAAAGCTACATATGAAGACTCCAAGTGTCACGTTCTGCACAGGGGAAGGTTGTCTGAGGAATTTGAGATCCAAAGTGGGGTAAGACAAGGCTGTATCCTTTCACCAATATTATTCCTATTGGTGATTAGCGGTGTGTTTCATGCAGCTTTGTCGACGGGAAACGGAGGAATTCGATGGACTCTTACATCTCAACTGAAACATCTTGACTACGCTGACGATGTATGCTTACTCTCCCATAGAATTATGGACCTCCACCAAATGACAGCAGATGTGGAGAGGGAGGCAGGTGTCGTCGGGCTGAAAATTAATACGGCAAAAACTAAAATTATCAGCCTTGGAACAAACTCATCGGCTCAAATATGCATTGCTGGACAACCGGTAGAGAGAGTAGAGGATTTCCAGTATCTTGGGAGTATTGTCTCGACCGATGGTGGAACCGAACTGGATATAGCCAACAGGATCGCCAAAGCAAAGTCCGCGTTCGGTATGTTGTCCAAAATATGGCGAAGCAATGCAATCAGTTTGAGCACCAAAATAAGACTGTTCCGCTCCAATGTTGAATCCGTGCTGCTATATGGTTGCAGCACATGGAGAGTGACCACTACTATCACCAGAAAGCTGCAAACGTTTGTTAATAGGTGCCTGCGCCATATCTTAAGGATTTTCTGGCCCAATCGTATCTCTAACGAACACCTTTACGAGAGAGCGGGTGAGGAACCAATAGGCACAAATATCCAACGACGGAAGTGGCAGTGGATTGGTCACACGTTCCGAAAGGGTGACAGCTCCATAGCGAACCATGCTATGCAATGGAACCCTCTAACTCAGGATGGCAGAAGACCTGGCGGTCCGAGGAGAACATGGCGCAGAACAGTCGAGAAGGAGACACGGCAGTTAGGGAAAAGTTGGGGAGAACTCAGACACATTGCCAGAAACCGTACACGATGGCGCGTAAGCGTAGTAGAGGCCCTAGGACCCACAAGGGGATACAGGACGTAAGTAAGTAAGTATGCAGGGACTAGTTAAGAATATCACTGCAGCGCCCCTCAACAAATATCGCTTGTTGTAAAAGTCCACTACCTGGACAAATCAGATCCAAGTGAACCCAGCGACACATACACTACCTCAAAAACACTCCGACAAGTGTGCATGCGAGTCCGTGGGTTGACACGACTGGAGATCACCAGAGCCACAGAAGACAGATCAAACAAGCAATAATAAGATAATGTCAAAAAAAGAAAATAGGCGAACCCCACAAGCGGATCACTAGAAATGCGGTGAAATGGGAGGGTTGTGATCGTAAGTTTTCGGATAGTAGCATCGCCGAAATAAGATAGGAAGGAAGGTTGGTGTCTTGCTATGAAAAAGCTGCCATTTGACAGCGACGTCTTGGTTTATGGATACGGTTTTATTTACCAAACATCAATTTATAGATACAGACGAGTTGAATTTTACATATATCGTCCTATTCATTTTACTTACTTACTTACGTGTGGATAATTTCTATCCCCTACACCAGCCCACATACCTAACCTAATCTATATCATCTGGAAGCGATTTGGTTCATTGCAGTACCTGTATACATCCGTATTCTATAATCCTAATATCATAGTGACGCTATAGTTCGAACCGGTGAACTTGGGCCTCAACCAACAAACCTCTCTACTGCGTCGTCCTTCTGGGCTAGATTCGAAGGCTTTGTAGTCCGGAGCGTTTTTTTTTTTTTTTTTTGTCGGGTTAGGAAACGCTCGACTGGAGCACTCAGACGCAACTGGTCCAATGTACTACCAGAGAGCAAGCCCGGATTTACCCATTTTATTGGAATTTCGTTGTCTTTCTAAGAAAGCCAAACAAGCACTTTAGTGTTGAGGAGCTTACAGTACCAGCACCCACCACATCCGCACCAAGGATTTGCCACCTGATACGAGGAAAGGCCGGACGCTCACAGAGATAATGTTCCGCGGTGTCGTCGCTCTCTCCACAAGATTGTAGTGATACTTAAGCCCAACATGTTAGGGTGCTTGGTAAAAGCAAAGTGGCCTATCACGACGCCAATAAGTTGTCTACAGTCTTTTCTGCTGAGAGACAGCAAGACTGCCGCTGATTTCTTACAGACGTCCGGGAGCATGCGTTTAGTCAACCTGCATCCTGAAGAGTCATGCCACACACAATTGTGCTCGTGAACGACTCAATCGTCAATGGAAGACCTAACCGAGGACGCAGGGAGACCCAACGCGGATTCGGGACCTGAAAAAGCCTCCTCTGAGCCTGGTCTAAAAACTCATCGGAGATCTCGTTCCCCAAGATCCCAGTGTGACCTGGGACCCAGATAAGAGACAGAGAATTCAGCCTTGCGACCGAGTTCAAAAAGTTTTTGGTTTCACGAATTATTTTGGAAGTGGTTAAAGGGTTAAGCAAGGCCTTAAGCGCAGCCTGACTGTCCCTACAGACACAAATGCTACGGCCCTTCCACCTGTTCTTCACAACATAGTTCATGGCCATTAGAATTGCATAAGTTTGCGCTTGGAAAAAAGACGCATATTTGCCTAGCGAGAAAAGAAGTCTAATGTTGTCGACTTCCACAAAGACACCAGCACCAGACCCTTGACTGGATTTGGAACCATCCGTGAAAATACGACTACATTCCACTCCCGGCTCAGACTCTGGCTGAATCCAGTCCTGAACACAAGGAAAGTCGACTCTGAATTTGCGCATCAGCTGAAGTTCTGGTGTCATAGCATCAGACGGCATATCCATAAGACAGGAGTCGTAAGATAAGTGTCGCGCAAATTCATCAAAATTCCAGTGTGGAGTATACCAAAAACCGCCCCGCCTAAGACGATGGATGGCTTTGATAGTACAGTCCATGATATAAGTATCGAGGGGAGGTAAAAGAGGCCGGAGCGTTGGTGTCCATTCGCTCTACCTTTGACTAGGTCGATGCCGCTGCACAGCTCGTATTGTATCGTCATTAAATCTTCTCCTCCAAAACCTGTCAATGCAGACGGGAATATTTTTTGTCTCGGAGCGGCCAAGGTATCCACTTTCAATAAAGTCCGTATTTCAGCGCCGTAAAGCAGGACTGGGATTATCAGGGTCTTATATAGAGTCTCCTTAGTTAATCGACGTATGGCTTTACTGTTGAATTGCTTTATAAGCCCAAAAAACATCGAATGACAAGAGTTAATCTTTACTGATATCATTGTCCGAATTAATAGCAGAGCCAAGCTAAACGAAGTCCCTTACTACCTCAAAGTTGCAGCCGCTCACTGTGACGTTCTGTTTAATTCTTATAGACAGCATTTACTTGGTTTTGCCCTCATTTCCCAACAAACTCATCTCGGGAAATTCTGCTTCAATGCTTGCAAACGCACTGGTGAGAGCCTGCTGAGTTCTTCCAATAATGTCAATATAGTCGGATCTCCATTTTGGATCCGTCGTTAGGTGTTCTGTCGTTTTTCCATTAGGATAGGTGCTTAGAAAAGGTCTCATGAAGTCTAGGTATGGCGTTGTGTAGTCTGTACTAGATACATTGCCTAGATATCTTTGTAGAATCCTAGTGTGACCCATTACATTAAGTCTCCAACTACGTATGCGGCTTAATCTAACGGCACTAAAAGCCGCCGATGCTTGCATAAAGATGTCTAGCGAAAGCAGGTTGAGAATGGCCTCGAGTCCTGCTGTACGTGCCATTCTCATTGGATTGGTTGTGGCAATGCACGCTAGTCTTTTTACTTTTGTGATGGCAATTAAGTTGTTAATTTTGCTGGCGTCTTGCCACCATACAAGGGTGCCATAATTCCCAAATGATATAACACATTTACTCTTTGAATGCCAAGACATTGCCCAGAGTAGACTAAAGTACCTTGGAATTTAAAAGAGGTTGGAATTTTGAATTAAAACAATGATTTACTTAAATTTTGTACGGAAATGAAGTGCATGGGTGAAATGGTTTAGGTTTTCTGCCGTGAAGCTTCCCTAGGGATCGCGATGAGCCCAGTATGGTGTCCAGTATCTTATGATAAGTTCATAACCCTACTCAACCTAACTAAGTATTGCTACTTTTCTATCCAGCTGGAACACAATAATAGTTCCTGATCGTATAAACCTTGAACTATTTAAGTGATCGCTTAGAGAATGTGTATAGAACATATAATCCAGTAAATATGAAAAAAAAAAAATTAAGTAAAACTTAGATGTATACTCGTATATAGGGTACTACAGGGATGTAGTAAGTGCTGCTATTATTTCCTGTATGACGTGAAACTGTGAGCCAAAAGGAATTAGTTACCAAAAATTTCATGACTCAGCACTGCCTGCTCGTAACACTAAAAATAAAGGTGCAGGGCGTACTACAGACAAATCTTATAAATCGTAATGGAACTACCCTTACATACGCTACTCTAGTAGTAGTAGTATCTTCAGCACTGTCATTACCGTAGTAGAGAAGTGTAGCAACTTGCTCTCCACAGTAATATAAAAAAAGCTTATAAAAGTCTTACCAAACAAAAATATTTACAAAGTCGCCGATGCGAAAGTTTTTTTTTTTTTTTTTTGGTAAGGCTTATAGTTAACTTTACAAGTCAACACAAATTCCTGAATTAAAATGATTGTCCCTAAGTTCATTACATGGGCACCGGTCGTCGTCACCATCACCATAACCCTCCCATTCAAAAGGACATACTGCGAAA
Source organism: Brachypalpus laphriformis (assembly GCA_945910035.1). Classification (NCBI taxonomy): domain Eukaryota; kingdom Metazoa; phylum Arthropoda; class Insecta; order Diptera; family Syrphidae; genus Brachypalpus; species Brachypalpus laphriformis. The sequence goes on from OX246754.1 coordinate 291,487,792, forward strand.
AAATCTCTACTTATTCTATTCACAGCACTGCGTGGCAATGGTGAATTTTTGAATTCCATTACATAGTTCATAATTTCCTTTCAGCGGAAGCTTTTCACTGTGCTTCCTCTGGCAGGGCTGGATGTTCGCATCCACCACCACCTAGGAGGACACCGTGTCGTAATTGAATAAGAACACCCTTTAGTTTCAATCGGTTCAATTTCCAATGATTTTTCTCTGTTCTTTCTTTCTATCAGCAGCACCACCACCGCTGCCAGGATACTGAGATATTTTATTGAATTTTTTGTTTTATAATTCAATTCTGAACTTATGCAATTCGCCGGAGATAAAAACCAGTAGCTATGGGCGACAAGGGGTGAGCGCCAACTGATTGCTGCTGGATGTCTCTATTCGATTACGCTCGCAGTTTTTTGTGGTATATTGACTTACCCTCAGGATTGACTAAAGGTGAACTTGAACCACTTCCTGTGGCCGTGTTCGCCATTGCATGCGACTCATGGAAGAGGACTTCGTTTAGCTTCGGGTTCATATTTACAGCTGCAAAATGAAAAGAAGAGATTTTTGTACAGAGGTCAGTCGTAGTAACTTTATACGGTGTACAGACTCACATTTGTCCTTTTTGAATCTAATCGCATCGACAAACTTAAATTTACCACGAAATCCTTTTGCAGTTTGGTTCGAGCTTGCGTTGAATTCAATCAGTAGATCTGGGCCGATGCTGAATACCCTTTTGTTGTGGACTGTTTCACAGATTACATCGATGATGGAGGATACGTTGGGGGATTCCGCATCGTAGATGGTAACTTTGTCCAAATTGCAACTGAAGCAGAATTCAAAGAGATTTTCAAAGAAATTGCAACGAAATAAGATTGCGCTGGGTGGCGAGGAAAAAGATGAACATGCATGTAACATTTGATAGACTATACGTGCTTGTAAGAGTGTTCAATGCAAGGGATGAAAACAAGGAATGTTATTCAAAAAGTTCCATGGTATGGCTTATAAAAGGGGAATTTTTTTTTATTTTATTTCAGGCGGTTTCTTTGTGTTTTCCTCTACAAGGATCTTCGTCTGGGTTTACGCTGCATTTCATAATTTCAGAGCATCCTTTAATCACGCGTTGGTATTATTTCTCCGAAAATTCTTTTTAAGAATGCAAAAAATAGTGAAGGAGTTTAATTTTGTTTTTGCCTCGTCCGAATCGTTGATGTGTGAAGGGATACTCTAGACTGAGTGTGACCTGATTTCCCAGAAGTGATTCTGTTGAAAGTTGACTTTTATCGTGTTCCTTGAACAGGTCTCGTGCACGGTCTTTCACAGGAGGGCACGTGTTAATTTTTCAATGGCGTATATTTTTTCATATTCTTTGTTCTCACTAATGTCGGTGATGTAAGCACGTAGTTAGTAATGCTTTTATGATGGGCAACCCTGCTAAAAATAATAACTTTGTGGCCATCATCGTAAAGCAAAGCTTCTTATTTGCAGTTCTAGCCGATGGGGAAGACTCCTAAAAAATTTTGTATTTCCACCTTTAGAAGAATCCTTGAAATTATAGAAAAACTTTGACTCCGTAATGGGAGAGTTTGTGGATGGATGGGTGTTTATCAGACTAGATGCATATGGTATGTACCTAAAGGATCGGAATTTCTAAAACAGTAATGGAGGACTTTCTAGAGAAAGGTATTTACAAGAGTTTTAAGGATAACTACAATAAAAATAGAAAATTAACAGCCACGGCAAAATCTACAGCGATGAGCGCATGCACAACTGACACACAAAAAAATATTGTAAATAGAAATGAAAAAAATTGTAGATAGATAGGTACGTTAGGTTAATAAAAACCAATATCGCTTACTTTTCTTGATTTTTGGGCATAATAAGCTCCTCGAATACAACTTCAACTCTCGTCTCAGGCCTGAAAAAAGTAGATCGTTTTTTAAGTTCGAAAGTCGTTAAAACATACTGAACATATGAAAATATGTATGTATAGCTTCTCTAGTTTTTTTAAATGTATTAAATTATAATCTCAGCTGTAGCCAAAGGTCGACCAATTTTTCTGCGAACACCAAACAAAACTGCTTTTGCCAAGGACTTAAATCAAATGCTATTGGTAAAGATTACTTACACAATCGCCTTCTAAGCTCATCCTTCCTTACTTGCTAAGGCCACTTACCTATATCCTAAATCATTGCATTGTATCATGGGCTTTTCCTTGCGAATAGAAGAAAGCCAGGACTACGCCTGTAGTGCAAAAAAACCTCACCATTTCTGCCTAGTGACCATCGTCCCATAAGCATCCCACCTTGCCGGTCGAATGTTATAGAGAAGAACTTAGCAGTTCAATATTTGGACACATCAATCTAGTTTGAAAAGGAACCATATCTGCTCTACAGCCTCGGTTAAGATTCTGGCTGACATAAAACTTAAGAAATTTAAGATTTAATGTTTAGGGTCAACGGAGATCTTAACACAATGAGTTACTTGTCTGTGCTTAATGGTTTGAAGCTTAATTCAACTAAAACTCAAACAGTTATAATCTTAAAGAAATCATATGACACTGACACCTGTTGTACAGTCTATAGTCAATCAGGGATATAGAGTAACTCAAGACGAGCATATTCAACTGCTTCTCAATAAGGGAAAGAAATGCATGCCGCAAAATTACCGCTCTATAGCCTTGCTGTCCAAGACATCGAGGCGTTCCAGAAACCTATAAACAGATGGTCAAGGATATATAAGAAGGAGCAAAGACAAGAGTTAGATGCCCTGCTGGAGTAATCGAAGAATTTAGAATTAGAATGTATTTATTTCTTATAAATTCATGAAACATTCAAATAAAACAATTCAAGTTCTTAGAAACATAATATAAGAAAGGTTAAGCATTCAGTATTTAAAAAGTAAAAAATAGAGTTGAATGCCATATTCAATGGGTAAAATTATACAAAGTAAAATATATGGGTGGGGTGACCCTTTAAGAATTATAAATTAAGAACAAAATAAAAAATTAACTATAAACATACAAAAATATTTCAATAAAAAAGAAAATTAATTATAAAAAATTATAAAAAAAAAGAATGAAAACAAAGACTAAAAACAAAGATTAGACTAAAACATTAGAAATACAAAATTCTAACGTAGCATAATCAAAGCTGAAGAGCCACATTTTTACGTATTTTAAGAACATTCCAGGTATTGTAATTGTTCTGATAGACTGAGGGAGTTCATTAAATAGTCTAAAAGACAAAACAGAAAAAAAATAAAATGTTAGAAAGGTTTCCACGAAGATTATAACAAGAAATTAAACGAAAATTACGATTACCAGACTTCATAAAGAATATTTTTAACACCTTATAACAATACAAGTGACGAACAGGAAGAATTTTCAGGGCACAGAACAAAGGAAAGCTAGAATGTCTACCAGATTTTCGACAAATTTTTCTCAGGACATATTTTTGCAAAATCAACAGTGGTTGTATTTTATTACGATACACACCCCCCCAACAAGCAATGCCATATTGTAACTTGGAATGGAAAATACCATAATAAATTGTTTTTAAAAGCTTGGTAGAGCAAACGTTACGTAAATAGTAAAAATGTCGAAGGGTGCATCGGAAATACTTTTTCAAAGTATCAGCGTGATTCGCAAAACTCATCCTAGAATCAAGGGTAAGCCCCAAATATTTAAATTCGTCTACTCTCTCTATTAGAAAGCATTTTTCACTACAGGTTAGATTAGAACAAAAAGAGGGAGAGGAAAAACCAGACGAACAATAGCAGTTAGATAGTTTAAATCTAAGACACTCAGGTGCATGGAAGTACACATTTGCCTCCAAATTGTACGCGGAAGATAAGCTGAAAACCATTATCTTAGTTTTTGAGCTTATTACTAAATTATGTTCAGCGAACCAGTGTCTCAATAAGCTTAGGTCCCAATTAACGTCAGAAACTAGGTCCAAGGGACTGTTTAAGCCATAAGTGAAACCAACGTCATCAGCGAAAGCAGTTGGTGAGCCCTTGAAATTAAGAGCAAAGAGTGAATTGATATAGACCAAAAACAAAACTGGGCCTAGCACAGAGCCTTGAGGAACTCCCAGCTTGAAGAACCTTATTTCGCTCCTTATATCATCTATCTTCACTCTTTGCGACCTATTTTCAAGATACGACCTAAACCAGTGAAGCATGAATCCACGAAATCCAGCTTTCTCCAGTTTTCTCAGCAAGAAATAGTGGTTGACCATGTCGAATGCCTTGGTAATGTCAATAAACAAACCAGCCGTACATTTTTTTCCATCGAGGTGCGACATAGTTTCCAATTTCCGCAGTGGAACCTTTCTTGAGTAAAGGAATCACATCTGCACATTTAAGACCTTCAGGAAAGACCCCCTCAAACACACAACGATTAAAAACATTTACCAAGAAATCCACTATAAAACATGCAATTTTTTTAAGTACACAATTTGAAATACCATCGGCTCCGCACGAAGTCGAATTAGGTAACGTACCAATAACTTTCAAGATTTCGAAAGAAGTTATGGGCTGAAAACCAAAACTACTACTGTACAACGGTTCAGCACATCCACAAATTGAAGAACAAGTACAACAAATCGATTGGACAGGACACGGTTGAAGACTACAGCCAACATTGACAAAATAACAATTAAAAGCATCAGCAAAAGCGAGTTTGTCATGCACTTTAGAGTCATCAACACGTAAAACAGTGGGTTTTTTAGAAACAGTGGATTTATTTAGTAGGCTATTTACTACTCGCCATTCATTTTTCAAATTACCCTGTACAGAAGAATTCCCAATCAAAGTCCGGGTGCACCAGGGAAGCGTTTTAAGTCCTGCTCTTTGCTCTTTATTGCGGTCCTTGACTGTCTGCATGAAGGTAAACTGACGGACCTCAGGGAACTTCAATTATTCTTTGCTGACGATGGAGCCATCATAAGTGAGGATCCTAAGTCCCTGCAACGAGCACTTTATATGTGGGTGAACTTTTTGGAGAGAAGTGGGTATCGCATTAGTTCAAAAAAGACAGATTACTTGTGCTGCCCATTCTCTGATCCACTCAGGCCTATTTCAGACATTTATTTGAATGGAACAGTACTTTCCAAGTGCGAAAAGTTCAAATATCTGGGGTCTATGATCAATAGCAAAGCAACCAGTGATGACGACATCAATCATCGCGTAAGCGTAGGGTAAATGAAATGGCGAGAAAACTCCGCTATCTTCGGTGACCGCAAAATGCTCTCTAAGTTGAAAGAAGGTCCTACACTACAGTTGGGCGTCCAGCGCTCACATACGGTTCACAATGTTGGACGATGTACGAAAAGTATGAGAGTAAATTAACGGAGTAAAGTTGAAATGAAGATGCTTCGCATGACAGCAGGAGTGACAAAACTTGATCGAATAAGAAGTTCGAAGATCCGTGGAAGCATTCACGTTAAGGAAACCATCTTACGAAAAATAGAAAAGATCGTTTGGACCCTGTTAAAAAGGCAATATCAATAAACGTTCCAAAGACATCGCGAGGCAGGAGAGGCAGGCCTTTAAACGCCTGGATCACACAAATGCAACGACACCAGCAGTTGATTGGGTTTAGGAATTCAGTGATCGAAAATCGGGAGGATCAGTAAAAATGCAGTGAAGTTGGAGGGCTATGATCTCTTCTTTTCGGATCATAACCTTGTCGAAATAGGAAGAAGAATCCTTGCTGTCCAAGCTTTGACACGAATTAATAAGTGACCGGCAGTATGATTTTCGCAGAAGCGACTGGAGACCTGTTGAGCTATGGACGTCAGCCATAGAAAGACATGGGGAATGTAAAGCCGTTGGTCAGCACATCTCAAAAGCATTTGATCAAGTCTTGTACAATCGTAGAGCCCCATTAAGCTCTACGAGCTTCCTTCGAACTACTACAACAACGGATGGAAGCGGATGGAAGAAAAACATTTTCCAGGACTGATAAATTGGAGTTGTGGTCGATGGTGTATCTGCCGGTACATTTGAAGTACCTCAAGGATTCATTCTTTGTCCAATTTTATTTCTTCTCCACATGAATGACCTCCTGTAATTATTATTATTATTTTTATTTTATTTTTGTCGGGATAGGAAACGCTCGACTGGAGCACTCAGACGCAACTGGTCCATTGTACTACCAGAGAGCAAACCCTGATTTACCCATTTTATTGGAATTTCGTTGTCTTTCTAAGAAAGCCAAGCAAGCACTTCAGTGATGAGGAGCTTACAGTATCAGCACTCACCACATCCGCACCAAGGATTTGCCACCTGATACGAGCAAAGGCCGGACACTCACAGAGATAATGTTCCGTGGTGTCGTCGCTCTCTCCACAAGCATCGCAGATTGTAGTGTCACTTAAGCCCAACACGTTAAGGTGCTTGTCAAAAGCAAAGTGGCCTGTCAAGACGTCAATAAGTTGTCTACAGTCTTTTCTGCTGAGAGACAGCAAGAATGCCGCTGATTTCTTACAGACGTCCGGGAGCATGCGTTTAGTCAACCTGCATCCTAGAGAGTCATGAAACACACAATTGTGCTCGTGAGAGACCCAATCGTCAATGGAAGCCCTAACCGAGGACGCAGGTAGAGCCAACGCGGGTTTGGGACCTGAGAAAGCCTCCTCTGAGCCTTGTCTAGCAATCTCATCGGAGATCTCATTCCCCAAGATCCCAGTGTGACCTGGGACCCAGATAAGAGACAGAGAATTCAGCCTTGCGACCGAGTTCAAAAAGTTTTTGGTTTCACGAACTATTTCAGAAGTGGTTAAAGCGTTAAGCAAGGTCTTAAGCGCAGCCTGACTGTCACTACAGACAAAAATGCTACGTCCCTTCCACCTGATCTTCACTGCATAGTTCATGGCCATTAGAATTGCATAAGTTTCCGCTTGAAAAACAGACGCATATTTGCCTAACGAGAAAAGAAGTTTAATGTTGTCGACTTCCACGAAGACACCAACGCTAGACCCTTGACTGGATTTGGAACCATCCGTGAAAATACGACTACATTCCACTCCCGGCTCAGACTCTGGCCGAAGCCAGTCCTGAACACAAGGAAAGTCGACACTGAATTTGCGCATCATCTGGAGTTCTGGTGTCATTCCATCAGACGGCATATCCATAAGACAGGAGTCGTAAGATTAGTGTCGCGCAAGTTCATCGAAATTCCAGTGAAGAGTATACCAAAAACCGCCCCGCCTAAGACGATGGATGGCTTTGATAGTGCAACCCATGGTATAAGTATCCAGGGAAGGTAAGTTCAGCAAAGCATCTACAGCAGAGCCAGGCGTACTCGGAAAAGCTCCTGTGCAGCCGAAATGCAACTAACAAACCAATATCTTTAGTTTCGTCGACGACAACGCGTGAGTGCGCTCACCTCACATCGCCAAAGATGCGATTCTATCTCCTCAGAGCAAAAACGTTCCTCACACCAGTGCAGCTCACTCTTTTGTACAAAGCACAAATAAGACTACGACTTGAATATTGCTCTGAAGGGAGCTCGGCCCCGAAATTTCTCAGTCCCATCGGTACCAATTGAAGAGATTTCACCGCACCAATTTGCAAAGAAATCCTTAGCAACGTTAGAAATCTTTAGTTGCCAACCCAAAGTAATTTTATCAGAAACGAAAAACGAATAAATTGACTCTTCTGACGCAGAAAGTATGAATTCTGCAGTAATGTCCTTGTAGATGTCGATGAACTCTTCTTGAGAGCGTGAAAACCTGTCTGGTTCCAGACCCTTCCATATATGGTATATATATATATATTCCCTCTCGCATCTCTATTTTTTAGATCTCTCACTCGCAGGCTTATGCGAACTACATCTCTTCAGGCAGCCCTCTAACTAAACCTAAAATAGATTCATACCTAGGTTGATGTTAATATGTACCAACTTAACTGCATATACGTATATATGTATTTGGTCAGAATTTACTGGACACGCTTATCGTTAACTACTATTATCACCATCCAGCAGACAGATACCCATGTACTTACCAGATAGTTTCAGTAGAGTTCTAGATAATTAAGAACTACCAACCAACTTCCCCCTCTTATTACACCATTCCCATTTCATTAGTGTGTTGATACCTCACATTCTGGCCACCATACCTAATTAATTAATTAAGGGAATCTCTGCACACTGCATGCATGTACAGCTATTGTGCTGCATATTACACACACAAACAGAGATTTTTAGCCAAAATCAGTTCCTACCCCTGAAAACCACGCTCCCCCACGCAAAACCAACAACTTGCAAATGCAAACAATTAACAATCATACTCGTAAATTAACACACATACCTCCCGATGAATTTATACGTGCACTGGATATGCGCTGCATAGTTGGCAGGATACCTCGGCGAATGGAAATACTTCCACACGTCATTTGTCTCATTAGCGGGTGGCAGCTCCTCGGCGAAGAAGTAATAATCACAATAGGTTCCCGGTATTAGGCGGCCATCATTCTCGAAAGTAGCTTCAAGTACAGTGAGTCAAAATTAAATTGTCTGTACAGAGAAACAATGATACCTACCCCTATCCAGGAAAGCATACTCTGCACGCAAGTACAAAGCCATTACAGAGTCATCCCTCAACGAGGTTGGCTTAAATATCACCCGCAACCCATAAATCCTTCCACCACTGAAGAGCTGTTGTTGTCCTCTCATATCCACCGCCAGCGCTGAGTCTAACAGTGAAACAATTTCATTCAGTTCCTCTGGCGCATAATTAAGTGAAACGTTCCGTTTAAAATGACTGTGACATATGGTGTATTCGGGTATGGTGGTGTTCTCAATGACGGGCTCCTTCAGATACGGAAATAACTCCACATACTCGACGCAACTGCAAGAGAAGAACAAAATTTCTTGCAGCAAATTATGAATTTAATTAATTTTATCAAATTTGTTTAAAGAAAAATGTTTATTTTGTCAAATGGACCTTGTCAATGTCGCGCTCGATTTAAGGACGCACACCTCGAGGGATTAAATCGACCAAAAGAATTATTTAAGATTTATTATTGTTTTTTTTTTTTTTTTTTATTTAAGCTTTAAATTAACAATTAAGTTTCACGTTTTCTTAAACCAGACAACATTCTACAGAACGCTGGGTAATCGATCATCGGTGGTTCCTCCAGTGTCTTTGGTTTGGCCAGCGGAGCATGGGATAGCGCCTCCTTTGCCTCGCGCTTGGACAGTTTATCGCCGTAGTTAGTTAACTCCTCGTACATCCTGGAATGAAAGTCGACGAAATTTACTACTTTGCCCCAATTACGTGCCTTGGTTGTGTGTGCTTTTACTTTTTCTCTTCAATTAACCCAGTTCCGTGATCGTCCCACTTACTCCACGCTTCCATTAGGACATCCTCGGGATCCAGTTCAATCGTCCGGAACCCCATGAGTTGCACAAATGCATCATAGTCCAATGGCTCCTTGGCCTGTAGCCAAGAACATGAACTCATTGTGTGAATAAATCGCAAAGCGTGTCAAACAAGTAGTTTACCTCCTTTATCATCTTGTCGAGGAGTTCCTCGGGTGCCTCACTCCCTAGTGCCATGAATGTTATCTTTAGATCGTCCCGGGAAATAAGTCCGTCCGAATCCGTATCGAAAAGGAGGAAGACCTGCAGGGGTGGTGATTTTTTTTTATGATGTACGAGGTTGGATTAGATTTGGATGCGTACCTCCTTTAATTCGACCAATTTCCTTTCGTCCAGATCCTTGAGTGTCTCGACATCAGCAGCGTGCACTTCGTCGGGAACGGTATACTGGCCGACAGTTTCCGGAATCTTGAGTTTCGGATTGAAAATCTCATTGATCACTGCCATGGCTGATGATTCATCGACTTCCTCTTCAAGTGCCTTGCGTTCCTTATCCTTAAGTCGTTTGGCATTGGATTTTTTACGTTTCTTTTTGAACAAAAAGAGAGGAACAGGATAACAAATCAATGAGGATTGTAGGAGTAAGCACATGGATATTCACCCTATCCAGTTCGTCATAGGAAATAACGTTCTCCACAGACATTGCGATAAAATTTGATTTTCTTTCTTTCTGCTACGCGAATTGAAACACTTCACACGAGATGACTTTCGCGGGACTGCTCAACACGTTAACTGGGCAGGTCTTATGAAAGTCGTGCATTTTATTGGACGCAATCGATCGCGAATTTTCGATACTTTTCTGCGATTTATTACGAGTTTGCTCATATAAATGCTAAAAACTTGTCATTTTCAATATACGAGTATACTTGTATTTTTAGAAAATATTTTATTTTATTTTTATATTTTTCTTTTAAGGTTTCTTAAAATATATAAATTTCCTGATTTCCGTTTTTAGTTCCCAGCTGCGTTATGCATATGCACAGGGGTTGCGAAGGGTGAAGTTTATGAGGGGGTCTTGAGAAAATGCAGTACCCCTTTCGTAGCATTGGACATTATGTTTCATCTGACATTATGCACAGGACATAATGCTTCATCTGATACCCGTCGATATTTACCAAGGAAATGGCAGCGAATGCAGCCGTTTGCCTTGAAGCTACCCAACCGTGATCAAGAAAAGAATTTGGTCACGCTTCCGTTCTGAATAAAGTCGAAATCTCTCCCGAAAACACGCACTACACAATCCAACGTCTAAATGTTGATAAGAACATCCTCGTCTCAATGACGATTTATTTTTAGAAGATGGATCGATCCACTTCTACACTGACGGCTCAAAAACGAAGGACAGAGTTGGTGGAGGTGTTTTCTCTGACAGGCTTAATCTTAAGCTCTCCTTCCGTCTACCAAATCACTATAGCGTGTTCCAGGCGAAAATAATGGCGATTAAAGAAGTCTTATCTTGGCTTAAGAAAAACGTGATATCTGTTAGAGATATCCGCATCTTTTCAGACAGCTAAGCAGCAATCGAATCCTTAGAATCGAATTCCTTAGTAGCTCTAGACTGCCGATCGTCTCTCGCGGAGATAGCTGAGTAGTTCAATATACGTCTATGTTGGGTGCCGGGGCATAGGGACATTCCTGGGAATTGTATGGCCGATGAACTCGCCGGAATAGGAACAAATATACCTATCCTGCCGGACAAAGGCTCCTTGGGGATACCGACCGCTACTTGCAAGCTGAAATTTAAGCTGGATGCTTTCGAGAGCACAAATCTTAGGTGGACAAGTGGACCTACATGTCTAGCGATAAAATAGATTTCGACAAAGCTGAATCTAAAACGTTTGAAGAATTTGATTTCCCTCAACAGACTGCATATCCACGCTACAATAGGTGTCATCACTGGGTACTGTCTAATAGGCAAGCATGTTTCAAGACTGGGCGTTTTTGCGAACGACTTTTGTAAAAGCTGCATAGATGAAAAAGAGGAAGAGACTATTCCTCACCTTCTTTGATTCTGCCCAGCTCTCTCCCGTAGATCGACATTAAGAGCCTCCTACGCTTCATAAGAAGCTTAAAATGGTTTAACGAGTAGATAGGGAGAAACTTTCTCCCATTTTCAACGTGGTATCACAATGGACCTATTATTGTTCGAAGTGTGTGGGCGATTCTCAGCTGGCAGCTACTTCAACCTTACCTAACTTAACCTTCGTAGCATTTAAAAATGTTCATTTCACTTCATTGCAGCTATTAGTTAAGAGGTCAAATTTTAGTTCCGATTTTAAAAATGAAGCTTATGTGAGTGGACGACAATTTTTTGTTAAAATAGCTGCTAACAACCAGTAAATCATTCTTGTTGAAAACACTCGAGCTCTGGTCAAGCATTGCCCTCAAAATGTTTCGTCAACCTTTGCAATTCAATCGTGAAACAGGCTCGCTAATTGATAGTAGTGATCAGCTAGATCAAAATGTAGACCATTTTGAAGAGGTAATATCGTCTCATTCTTGAAAAGGGGGTAGTTTTACGAGTACATTGAAGGACCATCTGCTTCTGTAGGTTGGTATCAAGCCTCTGCATAACTTTGATAATAGGCGTGTTTTGGTGAGACGTCGCCAATGTAATCAGTATTAGCTTTCGAATTCTTCAAGTAGATTTGAGGAAGCTGTGCCTCTGATATCCCATCAATCCCAGATGCTTTATTATTTTCATTTCTTTTTACTGTTTCCTGTAGCTCAGCCATTACGACTGTTGCATCTAAACCTAAAATGGAGAGATTAGATATTAGAAGGATAGTGGATTTGTCCCAGAATGGGATATACTCGTTTGAGCGGGGGCAGAAATAGCTCATGAAGGGCCTAGGGCCTAGCTTCTCGCAATCACTCGTGTTGTGTGCGTTATATTTTTCGCACGAATGGAATGGACCTACAGTTTTGTGCCGTATCCGAAGAGCAATTTACATTTTGTTTTTGAGAAGTTTTCTCGGATGTTTGGTATACGTTCGAGAGAGGTGGCACCGTGAAAAACTTTTTGGTGTTTCCGGACATTCGAACATGGAATCTCACGTGCAGTGGTCCGACACACTAACCAATGCGCCACTTACTTACTTACTTAGATGGCGCTACAGTTCGGGGTGAACCTGGGCCTCAACCAACAAGCCTCTCCATTTAGCTCGGTCTTTAGCTAATTGCCTCCAGTTGCGCACTCCAAGTTGGTCGAGGTCCCCTTGAACTTGTGCGCGCCACCTACGGCGATAATTCCCTCTACTGCGTCGTCCCTCGGGGTTAGATTCGAAGACTCTGCGGGCCGGAGCGTTGGTGTCCATTCGCTCTACATGTCCTAGCCATCTCAGACGTCCAATACGCAGTTTTTTGACTAGGTCGATGTCGCTGTACAGCTCGTATAGTTCGTGATTGAATCTTCTCCTCCAAAACCCGTCAACGCAAACGGGACCGAAAATCTTACGAAGAATTTTTCTCTCAAAGTGACCAAGGATATCTTCATCCTCTTTTAATAAAGTCCATGTTTCAGCGCCGTAAAGCAGGACTGGGATGATCAAGGTCTTATATAGAGTCTCCTTAGTTGTTCGAGATAGGGCTTTACTGTTGAATTGCCTTATAAGCCCAAAAAAACAGCGATTGGCAAGAGTTATTCTTCGATTGATTTCTGCGCTGATTTTGTTTGCTGAATTTATAGCAGAGCCAAGGTAGACAAAGTCCCTTACTACCTCGAAGTTATAGCTGCCCACGGTGACGTTTTGTCCAATTCGTCGATGTTGGTTTTCCCTTCTAGTTGACAGCATATACTTGGTTTTGCCCTCGTTTATCGCTAAACCCATTTTGGCCGTTTCCGCCTCAATGCTTGCAAAAGCACCGGTGACAGCCCGCTGAGATCTTCCGATGATGTCTATATCGTCGGCGTATGCAAGCAGTTGTACAGACTTGTAATAGATTGTGCCTCCGGTGTTGGCTTGTGAGTTCCGCACAATCCGTTCAAGTACAATATTGAAGAAGTCACATGACAGCGCGTCACCTTGTCTAAAGCCTTTTTTGACATCAAAGGTCTCGGTGAGGTCATTACCGACCTTGATGGAGCAGCGAGCGTTCTCTATCATCAGCCTGCACAGGTGGACAAGTTTGGCAGGGATGTCAAAACTAGACATGGCTCTATAAAGCTCTTCTCTATAGATGCGGTCATAGGCGGCCTTGAAATCGATAAAGAGGTGGTGAGTATCGATTTGGAATTCTTGGGTTTTCTCCAGGATCTGTCGAAGTGTGAAGATTTGATCGATGGTGGACTTTCCTGGCCTGAAACCGCACTGATAGGGTCCAATCAGGCTGTTGATAAAAGGTTTCAGGCGTTCACACAATATCGCAGAAAAGATCTTGTACGCGATGTTGAGGAGACTGATGCCTCTATAATTGGCGCAGTTGAGGGGGTCTCCTTTCTTGTGAATCGGGCAAAACGATGCTGAGATTCCATTCATCAGGCATACACTCCTCTGACCAAATATTAGAAATGAGTTGGTGTATGCACTCTACCAATTCATCCCCAGCTGCCTTGAAAAGTTCGGCCGGTAAACCGTCAGGTCCAGCAGCCTTGTTCGATTTTAGCTTGGATATTGCTATCCTCACTTCGTTTTGGTCAGGTGGACGGAAATTTTGACTATCATCGTCCATGCTGAATGGTTCATTCTGCCTGACAGCGGGATGTTGGTCTTCGTCGCCGTTATACAGTCTGCAGAAGTAGTTTTTCCATATTCTCAGCACCGACTGTGATTCTACTACAAGGTTTCCATTCTCATCTCTACAGGTTTCTGTACGGGTATTACTTCTCTGACACGTTCTTTTTACCTTTTGGTAAAACTTCCGTACATTGTTCCTGGAGTATAGACTCTCGATATTCTCAAACGCGCGCTTCTCATGCTCTTTCTTCTTCTTTTGGAGAAGCCGATGTTCTTCCCGTCTCTTTTGCTCGTAGAGCTCACGAGCAGCTCTCGTCTTCCTTTGCAGCGCCGCTTTGTATGCCTCTTGTTTTGCTGCATGTACTCGCCGCCATTCTTCGTCAAACCAGGGGTTTCGCGGTGGTGGGCGAGCGAGACCCAGCACATCAGCCGCGGCGTTTCTGATGGCATGTTGGCAGCGTTGCCACTGGTCTTCGGCACTTGATGCTGGCGGCATAGGGGTGATTGAGAGATTTCGGGATACGCGTTCAGCGAAGAGTCTGGCGGTCTCTTGCGATTGTAGCTTTTCGACGTTAAATTTTCTCACAGTAATTCTTCTTTGTTGCTCAGATTGGGATATCCGCATTCGTACCTTGGCTACAACAAGGTAATGATCCGAGTCTATGTTGACCGCTCGGAAGGTCCGGACATCCAGAATACTGGAGGCATGCCTTGCGTCGATCGCAATATGATCAATTTGGTTGATCGTGACATGATTATTGGACCGCCATGTCTGCTTATGAATATCGAGATGAGGAAACCATGTGCTTGCTATGGTGACATTTCGCTCCACAGCGAAATCAATTAGCCTTAGTCCGTTATCAGACGTGGTGTCGTGTAGGCTATGCTTACCGACTGCCCTACCAAAGACGTCCTCCTTTCCTATTTTGGCGTTAAAATCGCCCAATACGATCTTAACGTCGTATTTAGGACATTGCTCGTATGTTTTGTCGAGGAGCTCGTAGAAACACTCTTTGGAGGCAGGGTCCTTTTCTTCTGTGGGGGCATGAACACATATTAGGCTTATGTTAGCGAATTTAGCCTTGATCCGGATAGTCATAATACGCTCGCTCACGTGTCGGAAGCTTAAGACTTCTTGCCTAAGTCTGCCGCGTATGACAAATCCGCATCCGAATAAGCGTTGCCTGTTGCCTCTGTAGCAATCACCGTAGTAGATGTCACAATTTTTCATCCTCTTTTTGCCTGGCCCATCCCATCGCACTTCCTGGATGGCGGTAATATCTGCTTTATAGCAGTCTAGGGCCTCTGCTAATTGTTCGGCTGCACGTGGTCTGTAAAGGGACAGAACATTCCACGTACAGATCCGAAGGTCGTTGTCCTTATTTCGTTTGCTGGGGTCGTCATTAGTTAAGTCATCCTTATCCGAGGCTTTTGGTTGTTTCGGAACCATGCGCCACGGCGCCCAGAAATTCAGATATACTTGTCCAAATTGTTGTGGTAGCTCTTTTTCTAGATGAGCTTAGGAAGAAGATCTAGCTCTGTAACAAATACTGTTTTCATTGACAATAAACCTTTGATCAAGGCCATATGATCCCATAGTAAGCAGAAAATCTAAAAGTTCATCATAAGCTGATCGATAATTGCGGCAATTGATATACACCTATGATACCTATGTACACTTAAATTGTTAAAAATCCCCTTCAAACACATGCAACTTAAAAAAAAGATCCGCTTCTAAAAATTCTTTTTAAAAATAGGAGTTAACTTTATCTATTAGTCGTCCACACAGTGTCACTCCTACATATCATCTGTGGACGTTCTCAAAACAGATTTTGGCACTTTAGAGATTCAGGCTTTCAATTCTTAAAATTCGTTTTTAAAATTTCAACCAAACTTGATTTCGCCCAATCGTATTCGATCCGAGTACTGAACATGGAGTTTTTTCACACATCAATGAAAAAACTTTGGGAAGATTGAATAATGCTCTTACTTATAAAGCAAGTGTTTTGCGATAAATCTTGGGACATGGCAAGTTCGTGAATAACGAAAACATTAGTGCTTATAGGCCAAAGTGCAAATGGACTAACTTTGCATAGCATTTGGGACTTTAGATAGGAAATCGAATTGCCAAAAGATAAATTAAATGATGAGCCTTCTCTCTAAAAAACTGCTAATGTCTCAGGTGCACATTTGAAATAGAAGACATAGCCAAATATTTACCAATGAATAGGCGTTCTTCAACTCTTATTTACAGCCTGAGTTCAACACTATGCACCACACTTTTTGCGATACAAAACTTAAAAGGTAGAAGTATGTTTCCAATGAATTATACAAAGTTTCAGTTCAAGTTATAAAATTTCTTCATACATTCTTCAGATTTAGAAACTCGAAAGATACTTCGAGTGATTTATGAACCCGTCTGCATAGACGGCGAGGGGAGAAGATATTATCAAGAACTGTATGGGCTGTACAGAGATATCGACCTAACCAAAAGAGTATGCATACAGTGACTGAGATTTTTAAGACATTTAGTGCGAATTGACATTAACCCCCCGGCGCGAAAAGTCTTCAAATCCATTTCCGAAGGACGATGGAGTAGAGGAAGACCTCACCTTAGGTGACGCGAACAATTTGAAAGGGGCCTCAACCAACTTGGCGCAAACAACTGCAAGCAACTGGCCTATGCCTGTGCCGGTTGGAGAGGTTTGCTGGTTGAGGCCCAGGTCCACCTGGCTGTAGCGCCATCTACAAAGAAGAGAAATGAATTCAATAGTAAATCCTTGGTTGCACTATTAAAGGTTTCTTCTTCTTGTCAAATGAAATTTTGTAAGGTTCCGTGAAATCGTTTTATTAAAATTTCGAAATTATGTTTTGGTGAAAACATATTATAAAATTCAAATTCAATTCGAATTTATTTTTAAATGAAATTCCCCTGCCCGTGTACCTTTCTCAAACACATTTCATGTGTCATGTATTTTTAGCTTATTTCTAAAGCGGAGGTATGTGCTGAATCCGTACTTATAAACAGAATTTGTCTATAAATAAATTATATAAATTTTGCCGATGTCTTATGTTAAACTTCCAAGCTTTGTAAATTAAAAACTTTTTACTTCATTACTTTATTTGGCTTTTAAAAATGAATTACTTACAAAGAAGAATCTGCGAAGCCCTGTTAGGCTTTTCTGCAGAAGGTTAGTTGGGTAAATTATCTTAAGTATTCTTGAGAGAAAATAAGAAACTGAAAGTTCATTTAATACACCTATATAGAGTATACAGATATCAATAAATTCATTTTTCTTTTTCTTCTTCTTTTAGGATTTTATTGTTGATGTAGTAGGTTAGTTCTTCAATAGTTTCTTCCTTAAGCCATAGGGAGCGATATTTATTAGTTCTCTAGGAAGTCGGTTGAAAACATTTGGAACGATGGCAGATAGTTGCTGTCTGTCGTATGAATTTTTGGATCTTGGCGTCTGCTGGAAACCGTGTGCTCTTCTTCTGGTGTTGACTTCATGATCGATTGGACGCTTGTAGTATTGGTCGTAGTAGTATTCTTAGTTCGAAAAGTTGTAGTACGTTTAACAAGCCAAGCTCTGCATAGGTTCTTCGCTGATTGATATTAGTTTGCCAGTTTGTTCCATGTTTTGCTCTGATTAAGATTTTTACAATTCGGTTTTGTATTTTTTGTACATCTTGCAAGTAACTTCGCGTGGCATTTCCCCACGCCAATATGGGCGCCGCGGCGTAGGTGGTTAGTGTTTCGGACCATTGCGCGTGAGGTTCCAAGTTCGAATCCCAGAAAACATCAAAAAGTTTTTCCACGGCCCCACCTCTCGCGAACGTCTGACAAACATCCGAGAGTATTGTTGTCTCGAGAAAGCTTCTCAAAACAAATTGCCCTTCGGATACGGCACTAAACTGTAGGTGCCTTCCATTCGTGTGAAAAATATAACGCACACAATATGAGTGGTTTCGAGAAGCTAGGCCCTGGCACTTAAAGGGCTGTTACGCCTAATATTTATTTATTTAATATTCCATACCTTAATATCGACGCCACCAATGCAAAATAAACTTGTTTAAGGACAGTGTAGCTAGTATGGATACTCAAATGGTGAAGAGCATATACAGCTTTCCGAAGTCTTTTGCATAGCTACGTTATATGTAAAGCACTCAACTTCCACACCGAGATATTTCAGATGTTGTACATTTTCAATAAAGTTGGTACAGCTATCGTCGTAATTAAGACTTGTCTCGTCGGCATTATGATGCAGGCATTTATTGTAAATTTTGGTTTTTAATACATGTGTTGGTCTGATGTGCATTAATTAATTTTTTTTTTAGCGTTTATGATTAGTTCGAAATAATGGCACCATCGTACTATAGAGCCAAACTCGACTTGCATGATGGTGGTCGTCGTTGGTAAATCCCTGTGGCTGACTACTATCGTTGTATTAACGGCAAAAGCAAATCCAATACTATCCCGCAACATGGTAAGTATTTGATTCACAAATATAATAAAGAGTAAAAGACCCTGTAGAGAGCCTTGGGGAATCCCGTATCCGAGATATTTTTCTTGCCTGTATTTGTTTGAAATTTTAACTTTCATTCCTCGGTTTTTCAAGTAGATTTTGAACCATTCCAAAATATGTCCTCGGATCCCGATTTTCTCTAGCATTTCAAAAAGTTTCTCATATCTTAAAGTGTCGAAAGCCTTTTAAAATCGAAGAAAATTACGAGACTATGGTAGTTTTTATTAAGATTGACATTAATTAAGTTGGCGAATTCCGCAAGAAGTTTACTTGGGTTTTTATTTTTTATAAAGGCATATTGGTTTTTGTTTATGATTTTATATTTGTCAATATTATTTTGAAGTCGATCTGCCATTACTTGTTCGAGTATTTTATCAACAGCAGGGAGGATTGAGATGGGTCTATAATTGAGGACGACTGATTTCGTGCCAGCCTTATAAACTGGTCATACTATTGCTACTTTGAGGTCTTCTGGAACACATGACTGCTCCAAGGTTAAGTTGACAATGCATTCTAGTATCGGCGTTAGAGTTTCAGTGTTTGATTTAAGATCTTTAGCCCGAATTCCATCCACTTCTGGCGATTTGTTAGTTTTTAGGTTGAAGCAAATTTTTAGGATTTCTTCCCTTGTGACCGGTCTTACATAGATGGATTGCTCCGTACTCGGTACTTCTGTATGGTATGTCTTTATGCTAAATGTATACATAGGAGTTTCTATTTCGTTTATGAAACTAGAGGCGAATTTAATTTGTTAGTTAGCTTGATAAGACTTCCTTCTATACCATAATTAGTTTGTATAATTTCATCCAGATTTTCAGTCGTTCTTCCTATTATTTCATTGATTAAACTCCACGTCTTTTTTGGATCCATTCGAAACTCGAAAAATTTGTCCCGGTAAAAATTTAATTTGGTTTTTTCATTTCTTTTGTTAACGAAATTTCGGTAACTTTTGTGTTCAGCTTCGTATTGAGTGCACATCCTATTATTTTTCCATCGCTTGTATAAAATATCCCTTTGCTTGCACAGTTGACGTATTTCTTCATCTACCCAGGAGTTTGTCACATTTCCCTTTTTCCTTTTGGCTTTCTGTGTGGAATTTTTATATGCCACCTTAAAAAACCTTAATCAATTCTCTATACAGATCATTTGCGTTATTTAAATTTTCCATAACATTGATCCAATTAATACTTCATATGTATGAGTTTAAATCGATTTCGTTAACAACCAGTCAATTTTTTCATGTTAAGTATCATCAATATTATTACGCAAAATCCCACAGAACAACAAGGTTTCAACTACTGTGGCGTATATATTTTCGCCTCTCATACGAGCAGGGCAATGTTCTATCCTTGTTTTACTTCCTTTGCGCAAATCGACTCTTGTATATGCTTTTATAACATTAGTCAGTAGAACACTTGTCATTTTACTTACACAAATGGAAACATAACTTCATTAACAGGTATCTTAAACAACGGTATCTAAACAAAGGCATTCGTTTCTTTTTTGATTCGTTTTTAGTATTTTTTCATAACAGCCGTCAATAAATTTTACTTCGATTAAAGAAAAGCTGCAAGATAGCTGCGAAAACCCCAGAGATTCAGTCCTAAAAATGTATCTTGTTCGCGAGTCACGACGAGCCAAGGAATTTTTTTGTAATGCTCGCACTCATGACTCGATCTAATTCCACTTTGGCCTCGAGCATCTTTACGGCTCGCAAACGACTCACAAGAGCTCGCGTGCAACCCACTACGTAGCAGTGAAACAGCAGGTGAAATAAAAAAATACAAAATTGAGAAAGAGCTGGAATAAACTGCTCATTAATAGCTCCTGAGCTAGAGCCGTGAGTGCGAACGCAGGCGTTTAAATTTGATATTTGCATTTGGAAACGAGCTCTTCTTAGATACATCTTTACTGCACTTTTATACTGACTGGTTGCTTTGTCAGATCAGTCTTTTGTCACGAACAGTAGTCAACATTTCCTAAAACCCTACCTTCTGTCAAAATTTAGGACTGCATAAAAGTGTACACCGACGCAGAAAGAGAGGATACCTTAAGATTTACCACTCATAAAATAGCAGAACCACTTCTCAGCACGACACTGCTTTATTCAGGTACACTCATAAGTATGTCAAAGTCTAATTGCTCGATTGGTGATTGCGTTTACTATAATTCCAAGATTGATATCTACATAAATTAAGTGGAGTGGAATCCACAAGACCGATGCATTGGTGGCTGTCGGTCTCGTGACATCTATTTTAAATCAATTCACAAATTCGAATTTATTTTCTCAAGAATATTCCATAAATACCGTGGCGCAACATTATAAATAAATTAATTGACAGCGCCACTGCCACCGAGCCGTATAAGTGCAGTAGGAGGTCTCGCCTGCTCGGAAACACTTGCATGCATTCAATCACAACACTGAGATACATTTTATTCGGTGCAACACTCACTCGGGCTGCAGTTGAACGTCCTTCAACTCTAGCTGGACGATGTTGTTGACGGATCCCATCACAAAAATCAAAACACAATCACTTCGGCTGAAGCGCGGGTTGCTCGAGTTAACCGAAAACACACCACGGTGGCTATCTTCATTCACTTCAGTTGCGTAGATGCAAGGACAATCTGCAAATGGAGGAGAGAAACGCACTCGCATTCGAATTCAAACAAATAGTGCGCTTCACCAATTACCGAGCCATAAATTTCTGTTTGTCGCCGCTGCTTCCGCTGCCGTCAACACAGATGACACGTAGCCGCCACAAAGGACACAAATTAAATTCAAAATTAAAAACACTCTACTCCCAGCCATGGCGAAAGTAAAACTATGAGCAGTCACTCCTGCTGCTGCAGCAGCATCCTCACTCACCGACTTCGAAAGGAGGACGACGACACGGGACTAATGAGAGCACTTAATTTAAAATTATCCACTGACTATATGGTGTTTAGGATATTTTTATAAGGATAACAAAAATCGACCTGTGGTGGTGAGTTAACGTTAACTTGCCTCAAAGGAAGTGGACTCCACGTATAGTAAAAATAGCTCGACCCAATTTGTGCGGATGTGCAGGTCTCTATCTATGTACGATGCTGACACATTAGCATACATCGCGTGGCAACACAGCCTAAGACTGGAAATGAGTTAATTTCTCTCAAGGCGAAAGCAGCATATGTAGGAGCTTTTGGGTCACAGGATTGATTGTTTTAGACACGCTGGAAAACGGAAGGAAGGATGTGGCGGTTATTCGGCAGCTGCCGCCGTATCATATCAGGAGAATAGTTTTGCAAATTCAAATAATTTTCTACCCTTGTGGTTGGATGGTGGTTGGGTGGGGGGTGAATGTACGTGTGATTTTATATTTAGATCTGGTCCATATGTGGAGGTAGTGGGTGTGTATGCAAATTTAATTTCCATTGACTGTGCGTGAATAATTAAAATGGTGTAAATATCAAATCATTTTAACAGGTCGTTTACCTAGGTTTTTTTTATACTCGTATTTAGTCAATTAGCGCCATTAGGTCGTCTAGGTACAGAAGATAAACATAGACGGTGGGAATTTTAATCTTATTGCATTTTGCCTAATAATGCCGATAGATCTTATTAACAGAGGTACTTCAATGGTATGCAGATAAAGCGAGCTATAGTAGTAACTTATGTTCCCAGAGCACTTATTTCAAAAGAAGTTTTGGCAACTTTTCCAAAGAAAGGTACATCAAAGTGTTGAAATGCAACTTCGTTCGCTAAATTTGCTCTTGTAGGCGAACTTGGTAGGCTAATTATATTCGTAGAAGATTATAGCTACCTCTACTGTGTAGTCTCTTTAAGTTGTATTCAAAGGCTGTTCACAAAAGAAGCATTTTTCTCCCGCAGATTCTACGTAAACCTGATAAAGTCGACGTTCTCAGTACTGCCAAGGTTATACGGCTTGACGCCACGATACAATTTTCTGCATAAGGAGAGGGCATGAGGGGGAGGGTGCCCTAGTGCCTTTGAGTTTTGCCGTTACTGTTCTATCGACGGTGCCCCAAGGATTTACATCTGCCTGCTCGCAGAGTTCCTTAAAGCTATTGCTCTTACTTCTGCGGATGGCTAGTTTTAGCTCTCTTCGCCTATCTTTGAATTGCACCCGTAGGTCCTGATGTGTGGACAAACCTCTGGATCGCTGGAATAGTCTTCTGGCTCTATGGCACTTGCTGCGTAGCTCTGCTATCTCTTGGTTCCACCAGTATACTGGTGGCCCACGATTTGTTGACGTTTTCCGGGCCATGGATGCGTCGCAAGCCCTAGTTACTTGTTTGGTAACCTCAGCGGCCATAGCGTTTGCTGTTCCTGGGCTTATTGTTGACTCTGCAAAAATCAGGGCAAAAGTGTCTTTGTCCATGGTGCTTATTTTCCACCCCATTCGTTGTGGCTTCTTTGGGCGTTCCTGGTTGGTCTCCTAGGTTGTACTTCAAACAGGATGGCAAGGTGGTCGCTGTGAATATATTGATTACTGACTCTCCAGTTGGCGCCTCTCGATAAGGAACTAGTTGCAAACGGCCTACATATATGTATAGGTAGGTAGCAGTCCCTAACCAAGAGCGGCAAAAATAAAGGCGTGTGACGGAAAAACCACATTAACCCAGTGGAATTTTTGTGACAGGGCGAGTAGATACCGCCCTTAACTAAGTATCCGTCCCAAAGGCAAAGTTTCATGCGACCCGTGCCGAGGCCTGAATGGTGCTGGGGACGTAAAATCAATGCAGTATCGCTAACGGAGCCCTGGGGAGAGAACTCCCCTGGTTGGGGAGAACTTAGACACATTGCCAGAAACCGTACACGATGGCGCGTAGGCGTAGTAGAGGCCCTAGGACCCACAAGGGGATGGATACAGGACATAAGTAAGTAACGGAGCCCTCCTGATACCTTGTGCCTTCTGGTTGTAAGTAGCCCTACCAGATTACAGGGGTGTCTGATGTGCCGGCCCTCAGTTTCCCCATACCCGTGGCATTCAAAATCGAAAAAATAATCAAAACAAAAACCAAAAGAAAAATCAAAACATAAAAAAAATAATAACAAAGAAGGTAAAGTATAAAGTGATCCCTTCAGGAGAAGCTCAGCGTTGATGCGGTCCCCACCGTACAGTGGTGTCATAGAAGCTATTCTGCAAGCCCTAAAGGATACTGAAAGTACGAGTACTCCAAAGGTTATGGAGCAAGAAGGTACCCAAAAAAAATAGCGGCTGTGCCAAGATGGAGAACCAAATCACCGAAGAGACAGTCTAAGAAGAGATACGTTCTAATGCCCTTAATGTGCTAGGTGATAAAATAGCAGATTTACTAAGCTTCCTTAAAGGAAGAAACAAGGTGCACAATGAGATAAGGTGGCTAGCAAGTATTGTATTATACGCCTGGCGTACTGTGCAGTGGTAGAAGACGGGGGAACAAGCTGGAATGCGAGCTTACAGCAAAGGCAAAGCAGACAGGACCCACACTCCAAATGAATTATCTTCCAGTTTGCAAAAAGGGGGTGATAGTAAATGGCGTAGCGATAAGGATGTGCCCTCCACACCCAAGAGAAGAAGGGACGTCACGCCGAAGGGTGAAGCACAAGCAGCTTTGCCAAATAACCACCTACCAATCCACAAAAAAGAAAAGGAAGCAACACCCACCAGAGAACAGCCAAGAGTGCTAAAGGTCCACCCACACAAAGATCGAAGAAACTGCTTAGCGAGGTGCCAGCACAAGTGAATCAAAAAGAGGCTGATTGGAGAAAAGTGAAAACACCCAAAAAGAGACCGAGCCAAGAGGTCCGACGCTTTGGTCTTAAAAACAATAGGCCAACGTGAGTATGCGAATATTCGTCGGAAGGTCAAGAGCCATCCCGGACTTAAAGAACTGAGCCGGAATGTTAACTATATTAGAAAAACGGCCAAAGAAGACCTTCTCATTAAGCTCAAGAGGTCTGCGGATCAAAAAACATCCCAATTCCAAAACCAAGTCGACAAGATCTTGGAGCAGCAAGTGGAAGTGAGGACGCAAGGTTTCCGAAAGTCACGGTCAACGATAGATGCAATCCGAGTAATCGCTGACTCATCGAAGAAAGGAATAGAAGACAGAAGATAGAGGGGTGGTGCTAAGCGGTATTGTGATGTAATTACGTTAGATGTAAAATATGTGTTAACTCTGCGAACTGGAAGCAACCTTTTGCAATATGAGGGTACCCACGTAAATTACGAAGATAGTAATGGATTACTTCAGAAAAAGGATCCTGATATATGACACAGACGATGGTGCCAAGGAGTATACCGTCACAGGAGAGGTACCACAGTGTTCCATGTTGGCCCCATTTCTGTAAAATGTCATGTATGATGGGATACTCACCGTACCTATATCAGAGGAAGCTACGATTGTAAGCTTTGTGGAAGATATTGCGACATACAAGTCCGACAAATCCGACAGATCCCATAAATCCTTCAAATCCGATCCATCCGACCGATCCGACAAATCAACTGTCTTGGAAGATGTGGGTAATAAACTGAACGTTACTATTGCATTATCTGCAGAAGACTGGCAGGGCTTTGACATTGCCTAGCGGAACATTACTATTGCCGAGATGGCTAACGTGCTGTGTTCACCATTCATTTTTTTGATGATTTTTTTTTTAATTAATTTGTATTTCCCAATTAATAGTCAATCAACAAATCAGCCGTACCAATCATCCTCACTGACGGAATATCAATGTAAAGAATGATTATTTTTGGAGAATTGATCAAAGAAGAAAACATTTTGTCCAGAGGCAGGAGACGAACCTCTGATAGTTATGGTTTTAGACACCAAACGTTCAGTTTACACTATACACACGTGTTGGTGCTTTTACGAGATTATCACTCCGTTGTCTATGATATACCGCTCTCTTTCAGCTACAACCCATAGCAGAGAGTACATAAGACACTAATGTGATGTTGGAGAATTGACCGGAGAAGAAAACATCCAGGGATAGCTCAGTGGTAGAGCGTTGGTGGCTAAAACTATAACTATCGCAGGTTCGTCTCCTGCCTCTGGACAGAATGTTTTCTTCTTTGATCAATTCTCCAAAAATAATCATTCTTTACATTGATGTGGGTAATAAGCCCGCTCACCATAATAAGTCTGTGTTAATATAACGACCAGTTTGCGTCTATACTTTCCTGTATACACCTTTTCTACGAGAACCATTACGCATTTCTGCTACTTATACTTGAGTTTGTGTCTATGCTATGTACGTCTGTTCGAATTTTCTGTTACCCTCGAGTAGTGACTTTCATTCGACTTTTGTGTCCCCTACCTTTTTAAAATTCTTTACTCGTTGTCCAATCACTGATGTTCATATTTATGGCCAGACAAAACTCACCCATCTGATTACAACATATTAGCCATGTTATTTCATAGCCCCAGTTTGGATTTTCTCATGCTCACAGAAAGCTATAACTTACGCTGGGGTCTACTATACTAACTGTCATGGTCTTACGAGTAGAATAAAATTTATCAAATTGTTTTGCTTAGTCGAAATTAACCAAGATTTTATTGATTTTATACATGTCCCACTCTCTGTATCTGTCAGCAGTTAAAGACCTTCATGTTGTGCCCAGTCCATCCATGAACCATTATAATTATATACCCTTTTGTATCCGAGATCTTGTATTTGTTTAGCCGCTTCAGCAGATCTACTCCCTGACTTACAGCTTATTATAATGTAGGTGTCTAGATCGGGCTTTGGACGTCCATACCTTTCCTGGAAATTCTTAGAGTCCCCATCGACTGCCAGAGCTTGCTTAATAGATTTTAGTGGAATATTGATAGATGTAGGAATTTGGCCAGTCTCTTTTATTTCCTGTGGCTCACGCACATCGATGAGCAGCTTATCTGGGTGGTTGGGCAGATCTTTGATTTCGGCATACAAGACTACCGGTAGAGACATTTGACAAGATCGAAAAAATCGATTGAATTGAAGCCAAGAAAGACTACGTGACTGTTAAACTTTAAAGGCTATGGCAATATTATAATTTTATATGTCTTACCGTAATAGTCTAGCTGATGACGCTAACCATTGTCTATAGAATTTTGTCACATAAAAAAAATTTGTTTAGTTTTTGATGTCACTTATTATAAAGTTTAATCGAACATTTTTTTTTTTTTTTACAGTAATTTCATTTAATAACTAGAGGGCATACACGATCATGCATGCCAGTCATTCATGTGTGCCATGCAAATAATGAATTTCCCATCCACGGTCATGCATGCTAGTCTTGCTTTAGTCTATAATTGAAGACCTAACACGGAAAAAGGAGAAAAGATATCGTAAATGTTGGACAAATGAATGGCTACAACAAAGACCACAAATTTCACATAAAAAATCACTCCGAAAATTGAAAGATACAAAGATTACCGAAACTTTTTACGAAGGAGCCCGCAAACATTTGCTGCTTTGCTAAGAAGAGTTAAGCTATGTTCAGACAGTTGTCAGATCTTACAATGTTTTCAGGTCTACCAATGAAGAATGTGTCCCAAATTCCTTACAACTTTCTGAACTGCCGATTTTGGTTTGACAAAGCTGCCAGAAAAACATCTAACAACGAAATTGTCAGGCAAATACCAATCGTGTGAACACCATTGTCAGACCGTTGTCATATTTTTAGGGCATCGGCAGACTCATTGGAAATTGTTAGATGTTTGAAGCTTATGACATCTGACAATGGCATTATTGTAAGATATTTTTGATGTCAATTCAGTGAAATATTTGGCGCAGGGAAATAACTTCACGGGAATTTACTTCACATGGGAATTAACTTCACCTCAAGTGGGAAATAAATGCATAATTTAAGTAGAAATTTTGTGAAATTGGTTTTCACCTATGATTTAAAACTGTGGCTTTAGTTTTTAGCCTGCAATGCATAAACAGTGGACTAAGTACAAAGTCTAAGGCTGTGTGTTTTTCCTTGTCAAACTCTAACTTAGTGATTGAGGACATCCGTTTTCACCACCCCAGATGTAATAATGTATGCTGTTCAGATAAATGTTTTGTGTTAGAATGTGTTAAAGAGTTTAGGTATCTCCATTGCAGGTTTTTTTTCTCATGTTTCATATCTCGTTTAATTCATTCTACTACTTCCTCACCCACCACAAATCTTTTTGTCACCTTCGTACTGTGAACTACATACACCGCGTTCTTTTCTCTTCCTTTCCTTTCGGCTTTTACCCTTAAAATATTGTAATAATAATAAATGAATTCACACTTTTTTTTACGACCACAAAGTGTGTTATCATATTATATGCTTTAAATACCCAAAATGTGTTTAATATTTTTATATAAGTATCGATTTACATACATTAGTTTTATAGAAAGCTTTTTGTAAAAATTTTAAATTATAAACTATAACTGTATTTGGAAAGTTGAAATTTTGTAAATTGAAATAACTGAAATAAATCTAAATCTAATCTAAATGTATAGGGGAGCATGCTGCCCCTTTGCAACCCCCCTGCTTGGGGTCACTGTTGGATTTGGAGTAGGTGCGAGGTTGGGTATATGCAAGGTTTCTTTAAATCCATGCGAAACATGAAGAATCCATGCGCAAAAAATTTAGATACAATTGTGGCTCCTTAGCACGCAATTCGAAGAGCAGTTTCGTGCGCAATCCCTCCTGCTGGCAGTGGGCCGCCCAGTCCTTCGTCCAAGCACTACGGCATTTGTGTGCCATTTCGTTTTCCTCCTCGCTGCTTTGCAATACCTACGCGGCCAAGATTGTCGCAAGTGCCTCTTTTTGTTCCATTTTAATTTATATTTAAAAAATGTTCAGGCCTTTCAATTCAATGCCGCACCTCTGACAACGGATCTGTCAATTTTTTGTAAGAATTTATCTACCGACCGTGTGAACTGACAATTTTTAATCTGACAATGCTGTCAGAAAAAGCAATGTCAGACCAGCCCTCTGACAATAAAATTGTCAGAAATTGGAACAAAATCTGACAACCGTGTGAACTGACAGTTTAACGTTGGAAGATAAGATAATTGTCGCAAAATGGTAGACCTGACAATACCCCTGTTTTTTTGGCACATCGAAGTGAAGTAAAGTAGGATTTTGCATGTAAATCTACTACAATATCCCACTGCCAATGACTGCCAATAAGTTCCGCAGCCAGATTCAAGTGTAGATAATTTTTCGAGACTCGATTGCGAGTTCAATTATTTCATTCATCCAAGTTGGCAAAGATAAAGATTTTCAATTTTTTTATTTACGAACGTCTATTTTTTAATTAAAAAAAAAGAAATATCGGTAGGTCTGGTGTTTTTTTTATACGAAAATAGGAAATTTTGAAATATAGGAAATTTGGCAGCTGCGGATCGTTTTTTTAGCATGGGGTTTACTTCACTTCACTTTACTAATTACAAACGCCAAAAAAACAGGGGTAATATTGTAAAAACTGACAACCATCTGAACATAGCTTTACTCCTTTAATTAAAAAAAAATACCACTACCTATGAGAGATGCAATTTCTGCAGAGCTACGACTTTCGACAACACTTTGGTACCTTGCTTCTAGTCAATGCTTTGCAGATTTAAAATTTCTAGCAGCAATCGCTCTACAAACAATTGGAAAAATTTTAATTGAGAACTGTAAAGCCACCACTTAAGTTTCAAAGAATATTATTTAGGTAGAGACACTGTTGGTGATCTTAGATTTGAATTATTAAAAGCCAAAAAGTTAATAATAGTGATAAAGGAAAATAGAAGTATGTATAACATATAGAATACTTATTTAAATAAGTAAAACGTACTCGTATTTAAAATTACTAGTTTCGCCTGTGGTCGAAATTCGACCTGCTGTGCAGGGAGGGCAGAGGGGTCCAAGCTCATACAGCCATGAACGTGATAAAAATGCTTTCATTTAATTGGTTAAAGTGTTTTGTATGGGGAAATCATGTGTGTATGTTCACTTCATTTTATCTGACTTTACGGTAACATACGCAATTGACTTATTATTTCTGTACATCTATTGAACAGTACCTTTCGAATGATATCAGGTTCATTCCCCTGCTTTCAAAATAAATACTTAAAAAGCGTACGATAAATTTCGTGTTCACGTATTAATATATAAGATGATTACACAGGGGAACAAAGATTCTGCAGCGTGGGGTTTCGAATTCGATCTTGGGTAATTCTGGTCTACTAACTATGAAAATATTAACAGATTTGCTGAATTGAAAATGGGTAAAAAATTAAATAAAAATTATGAATATATTAAAAAACTTTTATTTTCAAATGGAAACATGTTCTAAATGATACATCTTATAATGATTAGAATAAACTTAAATTCATATAAATATGTTAGGAAAAACGTTTGCTATGTGACTTTCTGTTGTATTTTTTATCAGGACAGTCCCCTAGTAAGGTCCACCAGTGGTCTACCATCATATGGCAATCCCCCCGGCCTTAACATCTTTTTTCCATGGTTAAAGTACATGGTGAAACCATTCCCCCTGTTCTTCACTGTAATCATCCTGTTTGTCTGGAAATCTATCGAAATGGCTATGCAAATAATGTAATTTGATACTCATATTGGCTCCCAGTTTTTAAAAATTCACAATGAAGCTTTGTGGTTTTTGACAACTGATACGATGCTTGTCCATGCTTTCGATTCAACCTGTGTCATGTAATTTGTAAAATCATTGTTGTTTATAAGATAACAGATTTGTGGTCCATCAAAGATGCCTTCTTTTAATTTTTCCGTACTGAGACCAGGAAACGATAGATAAATATATTCAAACCAATCACCGTTTTTGTGTAAGGCTTTCCCAAACAGTTTAATAAGCCTAAGTTTAATATGAAGAGGCGGAAAAATTATTTTATTTTGAGATATCAATGGTTCATGAACGTGTTAGCTTTTCCCACACTCATATCTATTCTCGACGGCCAATCTTTCCTACTATAGTGTTCATTTTCTGCCAAAATATGCTTGGTAGGCTCCTTTTATAAAATCATTTATATTTCTTCGTTGTTTTTCTCGACAAAATTGACCACGTACGTAGGGACTAACAAAAGTTCGCTTAGTTGATTGAATAATAAAACACAAAAATAATTTTAAGGTTAGATATTTAACCTTCATCTTTTTTTTAATTTCTCCACATAATTGCCATTTAATTCAATACATTTCTTTAGCCGATAGATCAATCTTTCAAAACAGCTTTCAAAATCCTCTTTTTGGAGCTTTTGCATTTCGACATTTCGTGCGTTTTGGTGAGAATTATGCAAAGCAAAGTGAAAGCTTCTCCACAAAACCTTCTCCTAGTTGTAAACCGAATGACGGCGACCATTTTCGCCCTGGTGAAGCACATCGGAATCATAACTACTGTCGCTGACTTTTGTTGTTTGGCCTTTACTGGAGGATTTGCACCTTCTGAGCTCCATACCATGGACTGCTGTTTGGTTTCCGGGTCGTACTTATAAAACCAAGATTCATCACCTGTAACGATCTTATTAAACCAGCTTGACTCTCAATTTTCAAACTTATCCAGGAAATATTGAGCAAAACGAACACGAGCCTCTTTTTGCCCTCAATTCAAATTTTTTGGAACCCATCGAGCTGACTTCTTGGAATATTTCAGGTGATAATCTAAAATTTGTGACACAGCTATGGCATTCAAGCCCTATTCATCCGCTATCATCTCCTGTGTCATTCTGGAATCTTCACCAGGGCCACATTTGTATCGTCGGTCGAGGATTTGGGCCGACCTTCACGAGATTCGTCGTCCACAGAAAAATGGCCAGTCTGGAATTTTCGAAACCACTTTGAAATAGTAACAAAGGATGGTGCATTTATTCCGTATGCATTTTGGCATTCATGGAGAATTTTGACTGGCGTGAGTTCACGTCAAAATCCGAAAAGAATGGCAAAACAAATTTCTTCCTGTGTTGGCGATGGAACTTCAACCGAGATTACATCACTAATATTTCTCTTTCTCGTCTCCATTTCTACCTATTCTGAAATTTGGAAATAAATATTGTTAGATTATAGGCTACAGAAATGCATCTTCTTTTTTTTAAAAACCTCTAAATTGACACCAACTAAGCGAACTTTTGGTAGTCCCTCCTTATGTAACAGAAATGATAGAGGTTATTAATACAAGACTCCTGTGTAGAATAATAACACTCAATTGGACGAGTTAATGAACGAATTGTTATTTTTACTATTTAAAAATTGAAATATTCAAACAACAACAAACATTTGTCACGATTTACGTAGAATAAAATACGTTAACGAGGGTAGATAAGTAAAAAAATCTATATTTTTTATAATTCAGTTAAAGAACTCGAGTCAATTCGATATAAATTTGTTAGATAGCGCAACTCTTTTGCACTAAAATCGAGGAACCCTTTGTTGAATAACCGACGACGAACACTTCTTGATGTGATGGAAATTAAAAATAAAACCCACAATTTCAATCAAGGAATATATTTAGCAATGAAGATGTTACCAACTTGAAGTCCGTCAGCAAAAAGAACGATATAAAATCAAAAATTAAGAATGTGAAGTTTGAAAACAACTAGATGATATAAAATAATTCGACTAGCAAGTTAAGTAGTATTTATATTAAAAAGTAGAATATTGTATGATTAAGTGAGTTCTAAACAGCAACTATGTAATAACTTATCAAGCAATTTTTTTATCACGAAATAAAAACGTTTTGCAGGTTACTTTCCACTGAAAGATCCTGCATGCTCCGCAATCTAGACGCGGTTAATCCTCATCTCGCCAAGTCAAAAGGTTTCGTTCTTTGTAGTCGACGCAATAAATTTCCCTCATTTAAAATTTGTAGGAATGTATTGTTGACATGTCCGATTAGTCAGTTTCTATGCTTTCTCGCGAAGCTTCTAGTTTCAGCTTCGATGCTCAGAATTCCGAGATCCCTGTGGATATCGTCGTTTCTACTATACTACGGTGCTTGGACAATTTCTCTTAGCACTTTATTTTGAAAAGTTTGTAAAATATTGGAATTTGTTTTCTTGGTACCGTAGGTCCACACCGGCTTTAGCACTTGCTAGTATAAAAGCAGTTGTTTCTCAGTACTGAGCTGGGAATGTTTTCCGAGTAACCTGTTCATTTCTCTATATTTGATTTCGAATTCTTTACGTTTCATTTTCACGAGCGAATTCCATTTCAGCCTTGCGTCGAATGTCTTTCCCAGGTATTTGACTTCGTTTGCAAAAGGTATTCGGGCCGAGTTTAGAAAAATTGGCAAAACATTAGTTTTCTTAGAAGTGAAAATCACGTGAACAGATTTAGATTCGTTGATAAAAATCCGCCAGTCCCTCGTCCATTTATTTACTTTATTCAGTGCGTTTTGCAGTTTTGCAGTTATTTCTCGATTGTTTTACCTACTGCTAGGATAGCGGTGTAATCGGCAAACGTAGCAAGGATAATGCCATCTTCTTCCGGTATATCACGAGAATATAACAAATAGAGAAGCGGCCCAAGAACGCTTCCTTGCAGTACGCCGGCCGTAATTTCTCGGAATATTCGATTCCATGTCTAACACGAAAGAGTCTATTCCCGAGATATGATTCTAGAATATCGTATAGGCATACAGGGAAACTTGTCGTAGTTTGCATTTCAAGCCATCATGCCACACCTTATCAAAGGCTTGCGAGATGTCAAGAACGTAGTTCTTGAGCAAATCTTTTTTTCTTCATGTGCTTTCTCCATTACGTCAGTAATTCTATGCACCTGGTCAATCGTCGAATGTTTACTTCTGAACCCAAACTGGTGGTCAGGGATAAGATTATTTTTTTCTATAACTGGTTGCAGACGCCTTAGTAATATCCTCTAGGAAATTTTGGATTTGACTGGAAGAAGCGAAATTGGTCTATACGATTTTACCTCATTTGGCGGTTTTCCTGGTTTTAAAACCATTATGACTTCCGTAACTTTCCATTGGCTCGGCACGTGTTTTAACCTGAGCGCAGCATTTACAATATGAAGAAGCTTAATCAATGCCTTTTTAGGTAAGAGTTTAAGAATTTCTACGGTAATCAAATCATAACCACGAGATTTCTTAGGTTTTAGATTCTCGTTCTCAGGTTTGAGTTCCCTAAGTGTTGCAGTTGTGAGTTGTCGTAAACCACTTGACCATTGTATGGTTTAAAGGTTTCTTCTTGCCCATTCATTTTGATTTAACCTTTCTCCTTCCTCAAAATAAATACGTTGTCTACCCTTGTGTGTAGATTTCTACAAATATGGGATTTTAGTGTGTTTTCCATGAATGTTTTTTTTTTTTTTTTTTTAATTAAGATAAACAAAAAAATTACTTTTGTAATTTTATTCTAAGGAAACAAGTGAAAATAAATTTAAATTAGTTTTTCTTGAATGCATTTTACACAAACATTTCGATTATGTTGGTTTTTACAAGCAGCTTTTGTGCAAAAACAACAAATTGTCTCCCATACAATTATTTTTGGTGGCGGACTTTTCTGACATCTTACTCTGCCTTTTATTTGTAGTAGAACGCTTCTTGACCTTTTTGGTGGATTTGATGAAGATGATGCAGAAATATCATCTAAAGATTATCCTGCTGAACTTTCTCCTGAAACAGTTGCAAGCAATGATGCTGATGAGGCCGATCTTGGTTTACCACTTCTAGCTGCCATATATGGTTTTGCAAGTGAAAATCCAAGTTCACATAGAAAATTCCTTCGTATTGTTGTTTTTTGTGTTGCTTGCCAATATGGATTCACTTCTTTGAAAATAATCAATGAATTCAAAGCAGAAATATCAATCATATTTGCAAATAGAGCCATTGCCCATCTACATATTTGTTTATCCTTTACAGCTGTAGCAAGAAAGCATTTTGTCAATTGTATCTACACTGCCTATGGTATATCGAATGAAAACAAAAATCATTAGAGGACTTGAAATTTGAAGAGGCAGTGTATATGAACAAACATTTTGCTTATTGTAATACTCTATACTTGATGGTAACTTTTTTTCACCAGATCCAATTTCAATAGAGTTACGCATTGTACTTTGCAAAACAGTACATTTATTTTTCCTTCCAATGTACGAAACAAGTGCTATGTTGTCGGTAAATGCAAATGTAGAATGATACAACAGCCTTTTTTTACATTCAAGAAGCTTTGGTGGAATGCTTCTTTTATTTTTTCTCATAGTGCTAACAGTTGTAAGACCTTTTGACATTAATTTTTGACCAAGATCATACGAAGAAAAGAAGTTATCCATTGTTATGCTGTGACCTTTCAAACCATCAACGAGATCCAAATAAACCCGTTCAACACGGCCCTGTCTTTTTTCATACGAACTGGCACCAATTGCTTTTCCCAAATATGGTTGAATCTGCCAAACATAGCATGTAGAAGAACATACCAGTAACCAGAATTTCAATCCATATTTTACTGATTTCGACGGCATGTATTGACGAAATTTACATCGTCCACGAAAACGAAAGAATTGCTCGTCAATTGTAACACATTCATGTGAATTATAGTAATCTGCCAATAAATTAGACCATTTATCGAATATTTCTCGAATTGGTGCAAATTTATCTGAAGATCTCTGCTGTCATCTACTTATGACATCATAAAAACGAATAAGTTAGTAAGTAAGTAATCTTATTTTTCAAGTTCATGTAAAGATACATTGGTTTGATACCGTCTGCCAGATGCCAACTTTCTATTATTCTTCTTATTCACACAATCTTGATTAATATATTTATGGTAACAATACTTTAAATGAAAGAATATGAAAACAAAATTAAAACTTTTCTGGTTATTGGGGTATAAATTAAGAATTTTTGTAAAATAAATTTAATTGCCTGAACAAAAATGGAGTTTTGACTAACGAGATATATTGTATAGGTAGACGTTAGGGTAAAATCTGTTAGAAATCAATATAATCTTTTCTGTATTTTTGTGCTTCAATGCAATATTCGGCAAGAAGTTTCCAATTCCTCCCATTCAGAATACTTATTGAATCTGTTTCGCTTAATTTTGGCTTTTGGAAATATAGAAATCTTAATTCTTTTAAAATCTGGCATACAGATAGAAAGTGATAAGAGGTTTCCTGTTCTTGCATGTTTCATAATGAGCAGAAAGAATTTCGGTCAATAAAATATGGCCTATAATTTAGATAGAGGAGCTCTCCCCTTAGACGGAAAATTTATGAAATCTCATATAAGTTCCGTTCTTCTGAGAAATAGTTCCGGTCGCACAGGTTATACTCAAGTTTTGGGTACATGGATCTACGAGAAGAGCCTTTAGCTTCCTCTATTAGATCTGATCTTATTTTTTCATCTAATATTACAAGAGCATTTAATAAGCTTTCTCTTAGAAATCCATTTCGCATGTCTAATGATTACACTGAACATCCACATATCAGAAATATGTCCTCCCAGTTCTTAAACCAGCTGATATTTTTTTCTATGCTGTGTTTCGCTAGTAATTTTGGAACGCGATTATCACCATACGGGAGAACTTTGATGATGTATTCGAAGTGTGTTTTCAAAGTAAATAGAAATATAGGTGAGAGACCGGTTTCTAGGAGAAGCATGTAATTGGGAGTTGCCTGTGGTAAACCAAATGTTTTTTTTTTGAGGAAAACGCGTTATAATTTTTCTACCTCATCATGCTGTTGATATCCCCATACTTGAGAACCAGATGCCATAATAGATCTTAAAGCTGCTTCAAAAACTTTGAATTTAACGCTATGCGCAACATGTCCGTTTCTGAATAAGCTTTTCCATGTTGAGTTTATTGCTGCCAAAGATTTTTTGAACTTATTTTGGAAATGTTTTTTGGGAATAAGTTGTGGTGTCAGTATCATACCCAGATAGCTATACTCCTCGACGACTTCCACATTTTCTCCATTTAGAACCCATCTCTCATTTCTGCAGTGTCTGCCTCTCCCTGTTCTGAAGATCATCACTTTAGACTTTGATGTATTAATCACCAAATTTCACAGTTTGCAATATATATTTAGGTTGTTTATCATGAGTTGGAGGCTATTAGTCGAATCAGCGAGTAAAACCAAATCATCGGCATATAGAAGGCATTTTATAGTCAGTCCAGCAATTTGTATTCCGTTTGGCAAGGCGTCAAGGCGTCAACTATATCATTGATAAATAACGCAAAGAGCAATGGCGATAGCAAAGAACCTTGCCGCACTCCACTTATTCTAAGCCACTCTGACAAATGCTCACCATCCCATACCGCCGACATAGTGTTTTCATAAAGATTTTGTAATACCTTCGAAATTTTCGATGATAACCCCAATACATTTAGCTTATAGAACAATGCTCCTCGAACAATGCTGTCAAAAGCTGCTTTAAAATCGACAAACATTGCATACCGTTTTTTCCCGTTTTTAGGTAGTAATCGGCTATATTTTGTAAGGCGAAAATGTGATCGATCGTTAAGTAGCCTGCGCGGAACCCTGCTTGAAACTCATTTAGCAATTTGTTTTCTTCTACCCACACTTCAAGCCTTTTCAATATGACACCTGTGAAAATTTTGGCGATAATATTTATAAAAGAAATGCCCCTATAGTTTTCAACATTATTTATATCCCCTTTTTTGTGTATTGAAACTTTGAGGTACTTCAGCTGTGTGTATTATTTTGGAATAAACTTTAGCTAAATGTTCTAAATATATCTGGGGAGAGTTTTTAAAGAATTCATACGAAACTCCGTCATCTCCTGGTGCCTTATTATTTTTTGCTTTGTCCAAAATCAAGCGACTCTCATCAGGGGTGATATCCTGCTCAAACAAGTCTAAAATCATTAGATTTTCAGCGAACTGTACTGGCTCTGGGATTAGTACTGGGTTTAAAAGTTTTTTTTTTAAAATAAGCAGCCAAAATATTGGCATCTAAATTTTTTCCTATCTTAAATTAGTTGCCATTTATTTCCCTAACTATTTTCCAGAACTGAGATGAATCTTTTACACAATTCAAGGTTTTTGCTATTTCCGAAAAGTACTTGCTTCTACTCAATTTGCAAAGCTCTGTGTATTGCTTATTAGCCTTAACATAAGCGTTTCGGAAAAATTCGCTATTTCTGGTCCTTACTAATTTAAGAAGTTTAAATGATTTGGCCCTAGCTTTTTCGCAATCAATGCTAAACCACTTTTGTGTCCTTCGTGCTACGTATCCTCTTTCAGTAAGAGAGACCGAGTTTTTAATAGCTTCGATAAAAATATCAATTGAGCGGCTTGTGCTTGCTTGACTTAAGCCAATTTGCTCTGTAAATTGACTTAGTCTCGCCTTATAGCTTTCCTTCTCCTGTTCGCTCCAAAGAATCTAGGTAGAAGATTGATATCAGTTTCCGGCCTAACATTTCCTATCCTTACGGCTATGGATATGGGCATGTGGTCGGAAAAAGTTTGTGTACCCACATTGAAATCCAGTATTTTTCCAAACCAATTTCCCCTTATACCACAGTAATCCAAAACTGATGCCCCTGGACCTCCAACAAAAGTTAATTCCACTAGAATGTCACCATTTGTTGAATCGTTTAGAATAAAGATATCAAAGTTTTGAAAGAGCTCCAAAATGTCTCTTCACTTTCTGTCTGTTGGTCTGCGATCCGCGCATTAAAATCACCAATTAGCATAACATTGTTTGCATCTAAATTGTTAAGTAGGTATTCTAAACTACGATAATCTTGCTCTCAGTCATTGCAATTCAAATAAACAGGAAAGAAGTAATAAAATTTATTTAAAATGGTTATTTTTAAAGCTGTCCGATTTTCAATCGATATGAAACTACAATTTTTATAAATAGATCTATACCCAAAAAGATATCCACCAATTACCCGCCCACGAGTATGCACTCGTGTAGCTGGAATCCGGGACAATATAAAGCCCGGAAAATACTTTTCAAACTCTCCATAATTGTTTTGCATTACATGTATTTCACAAAGAAAGAAATAATCAAAGCAATTTATATAATTAAAAAAGGACGGAAAAAGGAGTTTGTTTCTTAAACCCCCTACATTATAAGATGTTTACTATTTTTCTGGCAGACGTTTTTTTCTCATGCAAAGTTACTCCTCAATATTTGATGCATAGCTTCAGGCGTATGATTATTATCAAGGACTTTGTTTTCCTGGTAGTTGTCTCCACTAGCGTTCGTCCCCCCATCTGTTGACTTCAATAATTCTGCGTTTGTGAGGTTGAAGCCTGAATGCATTTCGCTCAGAATCGCACAGCCATCGGTTCTGTCAGCAAGCAGTCCCCTTTCTCGGCACCAATTAAATACTTTTCCCTCTACCACCAATGATTCACCTTTGATTTGCATCTCTATATTCGCTTTGCTGTTTTTTATGGCCTTTCGTACACGAAGAAGTGATTGGCGCACTTTTCTCTTTCCTAGTGAACGAATAACTTGGTTCATGTATTCAAACGTTTTCTTTGACATTATTGCTCTAAACACTGAACGACCTTTTTCACCATCATATAAATCAATTGCAGTTTCGTTTTTCGATCTAAAAACAAGTATGTATGTCAAAAATCATTTGAAATTAAATAGACAACAATAACTTCCTCTTCAACGTCAGAATCACTATCGTCTGAATACAAGTCATCGTCGTCACCAACATTTTCTTCTGGCACAAATTCGTCATCGCTGTTTCCAGAAATATCACTATCATCACCATCACTTTCATTCAAAAATGCTTCCATTTCTTCAACTGTAAGATATCTTGGCCTCGACATATTTTTTTTTATTATTATTATTAAATTCACAATATACCTTATACGCACGATGTTCACTTGCGAAAAGACTCAATGCAACTGGAATTTTATATGAAATGCACTAATTATTCATATGTGTAGAAATTTACACAAGAATGTAGACAAAGTAATTTTAGTAATAACAAGCTTATAAAGTTTTTTTTTATGGGAAAATATGTTTTTTTTCGTAAAATAAGGGTTATAAAAAAGTCAGAAAATTCCGGAAGCTAGCAATTAGTGGTTTTTGAAAAATATAAGAAAAGAGCTAGTCTATGTGTAGTTTTCTACACAAGGCTGGGATGAAGGTTAATTTAATTGGCGGCGCGGGGACTTTGGGCCTTTAGGTGCCTTTAACAGCCTTTAAAGTGAATAATTTGAATCTTTCTTGGCCGTTAAATTTTCAAGATAGGAGCCTATTGCACGATTCTTAAAATCCTTAATAGCCTTCTTCAACAAATTGCACAGACGATTCAAGTCTGCTTTATGTTGCGGAGCACGACTCTGTTGCCATTTCTTATGCGCTTTTCATTTCTCCTTGACCAATTCCTTTATTTCCGGAGGATATCGTAAACAGTATCTGTCAAGCCTTTTCCTTTTCTTTGGCGTTTTATTCAAAGAGACGAGCTGTACGATCTAACCGAAGCGATCAACTTCAACCTTAAGTACATAGGGTGCCGTACGTGGAACGCTTAGTTCAACATTATCTTCAATTTCGTTCCTAAAGCCTTCCCAGTTAGTTGTTCGACCAGTTAATCCCGTTGGCTCTAGGTTATAGACTAGTTTTTCGCTCATTGTCAAAATAACTGGGGAATGATCAGACGGCAGATCAAAGCTCTCTTTAACTTTTATGTGGTTGGTAGATATTCCTTTCACAACGAAAAAATCTATCAGGTCAGGTATTTTCGAAGTATCAGTTGGCCAGTAAGTCGGTTTACCCGTCGAATGGAAATCACAACTGTACTCCATACCTGCCCCATAGAGCATTCTACCTTTTTTCGAGCTTGAGCCCCAGAATGTATGTTTCGCATTAAAATCGACGCCAATAATAAACTTAGGTTCCAGCGATTCAAACAAGTTAGTAAAATCACATTTTTCCAGCGCGGAACGCGGTGGACAAAAGATAGATGAGATTTTCAGAGTATGCTCCTCGACAACCGATGCAGGTAGTGCAAATACATCTCCATCATAGTGCAGTCGTCTCCGATAACCTGAAGCTGCTAATCCAGAAACCGTGGATTCATAACAATCGCGTGATCGTGGGTCAAAAAACTATATCGTATATTAAACAAGCGACGCTGGCAAGGTAAGGACGTATACCGTGGCTAAAAAGAGTCTTAATATACTAATGTTATCTCATTTAAGCTCCGGCGACTTGATAGTGGTGAATATGAGAGGGGTGAATGGAAACTGCGCTGCTTACCTACCCTACGATGACGGCATCAACGCCCCTCGGAAAATCTGAGGGCGCTCATATCAGCGCGTCAAAAAGGTGAGAAAAACTTAGTCTTGTGATGTGATGCCAACGCCCACTATACTCTGTGGAGTAGTACCGACATCAATGCTATAGGCGAAGTTTTGTTTAATTGTATTCCAGAATCCAATCTCGTTATTTGTAATAGAGGCAATGACCCCACCTTTGCAACGTCTAATAGAAGGGAAGTCTTGGATATAACTTTTATTTCCGAACAGAGCTCTGTCGAAGTTGTTAACTGGAGCGTCTCCAACAAAGCGTCACTATCTGATCATTGTTGGATACTCTTTAGGTTACAACTGTCTACTGGTCAAAATTCAAGAGAGAGGACTGAGGAAATCAGTGAATCAAATCCCTGAGGACCTCGACTCGATTGAGGCAGTCGACAATGCAATCGATGCATTGACCGGTTCCCTCACGCGATCCTTTGAGAAGTCCTGCCCGGTGGTAAAAAGGCGTTCACCATGGTGCAGCGATAAAATACCGGAACTCATTCGCATTTCAAGAGTAAGGTGGAACTTCGCTAAGGAGGGGGTCGTCGAGTGGTCCACCTATAAAGAAAGCGTGAAGCTCCTCAAGAAAGAGATTAGGTTCGCAAAGAGGAACTCTTGGACATGCTACTGAGTACTCACTTTCCCGGATGTACATTAATCTCCGGAAATGATCTACCCATTCCAGAGACGACATCGGGGGTAAGCGCAGAAGAGGTGGGTAATATAATAGACAATGACCAGATAGCTCATGCAATTAAATCGTTCACTCCATATAAGGTACCAGGAATGGATAACATTCGGCCTGTGATACTGCAAGAGTCAGTGGATATTGTTATTGCGTATCTTCACAGGGTGCCTTAAGCTAGGTTATGTTCCTAAAGCATGGCGGAAGGTGCGTGTTGTATTTATTCTCAAATCAGGGAAAGCGAGCCACACAAACGCAAAAGACCCGAGATCGATCAGTCTGCCATCTTTAATACTGAAAACTTTGGAACGTCTAATAGATGTATATATAAAAATTGTGATCGGCTATGATTACCTATCTAAAGCACAACATGCATACATCTGCGGCAGATCGGTAGATACGGCCCACCACCGGGTCGTACTGAGCAGAGAAAGATCCCTCCACTACAAGGAGTTTACTTTTGGGGCGTTCCTAGACATTGAAGGGGCGTTCAACAACGTAAGCTCTGATGCGGTCCTGAACAGTCTGCACAGAGCTCATCTCAACACCGGCCTCTGCAACTGGATTGCACAGATGCTTCAATCAGGGATTATATTTTCAACGCATGGAGATGTAACCATTCGGTGAAGGGTCTGCAGAGGAACACTCCATGGTGGAGACCTATCCCCGCTAATATAGCTCCTTGTGGTGGATGAGATCTTGGTAATACTGAAGAAAAGCGGCTTTAACGTAACGGCCTATGCGGACGATGTCGTTATCCTGGTTTTTGCAAAATTTCCTCAAGTCCTAAGTGAAAGGCTCAATTTCGCGCTGTAACTAGTGGATAACTGGGTCAACAGCAAAGGGCTGGGAGTGAATCCTTCAAAGACGCAGGTAGTTCTTTTCACTAAGAGGAGATCAATTCTTACCTTCAGACCCCCAAATATCGGTGGCATTGAACGAAGTACCTAAAGTTCAGCCCGGTATCTGGGCGTAATTCTAGATTCCAATCTAAACTGGAAGGAAAATATTGCCGAACGCGTCAAAAAAGCAAGCATAGCTTTCTACTCCTGCAAAAAGGTATTCAGCAATACGTGGGGCTTCAAACCAGCTGTGGTGTACTGGATATACACGGCGGTTGTAAGACCCATTCTCACATATGGTTCACTAGTATAGTGGACGGTACTTGAGAAGCAATATGAGCTTTCAAACTTCACCCAAATTCAGAGGGCGGCGTGCATCATGCTTAGTTTCATTCCGCTTGACATATACTGCAACAGTCTGGCGGCTAAAACCGCTGTGGGACTAAGACAATGCCGATTGTGTCACCGAGCCGTTACGGCCATGCCTCCAGTTCTGTCCCGATTGGGGACTACCAGTGGATTGACAGAAACTGATCACATGAACCCGATGCCGGCATTTGAAAGGAGATTTACAACAAGAATTCCTGACAGAATTTACTGGAAGAACCGAAGAACCATGAAGAAAAAGGAGTTGACTTTCTATAGCGACGGCTCTAAGATGGACGTTGGCACGGAAGCCTGAGTTTATTGTGAAGCCCTAGGAATAAACCACTCCTCTAAAATAAACGACGACTGCAGCGTCTTTCAGGCCGAGGTCACGGGAATTATACAGGCTGCTGAAATTATACGCGAGAGTAACATCGTTGGTAAAACGATGGCTGTCTGTATAGACAGCCAGGCAGCCGTTAAGGCTCTGGGCTCTGCCGTAATTAGGTCGAGGCTTATAAGAAGCTACAAATCACTCTTAATTGAGAAATAAAGAGGCAATGCGGTGACCCTTTACTGGGTACCAGGGCATGTGGATGTCGAAGATAACGAAAGGACTGACGAGCTTGCTAGGAAAATGTCGGCGCTGCACTTATCGCAGGCCCTCCCCTCTGTAGCAACCCCAATCAGTTCTTTATAGAAGAAAATAGAGGATAAAGCCACCGGTCGAGCAAACAGAAGCTGGGTTCACCTGTAAACATGGCAACGGCCAGGGCGCTATGGCCGGCCTACAGCAAGAAGAGATCAATCTCTCTGGTAAAACTTAGTCGTTATAACGCACTGGTCATTTCTGGCATAATTATTGGACATTGTGCCATTGGCATTCACGCGGAGCGACTCGGTGTGCTGCATAACGACTATTGCAGAAGTTGCAGAGACGAAGAAGAAATTGAATCTGTTCGTCACCTGTTGTATGCCCTATCCGTCAGAAGAATGAGAACTCTTGGTAGTTAGTTCTTCTCGGAGCTGGAGGACTTGGGTAATGTTGAGCTGACGGATCTCCTGAGATTCATATCACTTTCTGGGTGGTTCTAACAGTGGACTTTCTTTACAGCGTTTCCAGGGTTAAATGATTGGGCCGTACTGTTGGTCTGAGTGAGCAGTGACTTTTTGTCACAAGGCAGCCATCTACCTAGCCTGACCTAAGAGTACGCTGACTATTTTTAACTCGAATCGTGCACAGCTGCTAAGTTTCACGCTCTATCTTTAGGTCTTCGGATTGTTCGATGCCATCTTTAATAAACAAGGCTGATCCACTTCTCGCTTTTCCCGAAGGATGGCAAGCGTGGTAATCATTATAGCTTTTTGAATAATTGAATAATAATATTTGTTTCTTCGTTTGCACGTGATGTTTCTTGCAAACAAATTTAAGTCTCATTGGTCGAAACAGACGAGTTATCAACAGCACAACAATTGCTAGTATGTGATCTTGGAGGTGGTAACAATTTTTCAGACAAAGCAGTCGATGAATCATCCCAAGCAACACTGCATGAAGAGTTGCTAACCACAAAGAATTTCGGGGCTCTTTTAAAATCATTGTTAGTTTTCCGAGTTGTCCTTGAACCCAAATTTCGTCATTGTTTTCCTGACAAATAATTGTTGTTTCAAGTTAAGCTTTCTATCAGAGCTATAAGAGAATGCAATCATTTCCGCATGTTATACTTTTGACTTCACGCGAAATGTTTCAACTTGATGACTTCGACTTCAAAAAAATAAATCATCATATGCAGGGATAGGATTTTGCTAACTTTGCCTCTTTTTTTTGCTTAATCGGAAGATAGTATCGACTTTACACAAACACGTTTCATGTCCTCCTGATTCCAAATATATGTATTTTATTTTGCCTTTTTTTATCATTATTGCCTTTTTTTGCCTTTTTTGCCGTTGTTGCCTTTTTCTGCCTTTTTTGCCTATTTTGCCTATTTTGCCTATTTTGCTTTTTTCTCAAAGATTGCTCGGTAAAAAAATTGTAGAAAAATGCGCGTTTGCATGTATGTATATCTGTGCAAACATGCTTCTTACTCACACTACGTAATACGCATACCTAAATCCCTAGACGCA
Source organism: Brachypalpus laphriformis (assembly GCA_945910035.1). Taxonomy (NCBI): domain Eukaryota; kingdom Metazoa; phylum Arthropoda; class Insecta; order Diptera; family Syrphidae; genus Brachypalpus; species Brachypalpus laphriformis. The sequence goes on from OX246754.1 coordinate 291,532,609, forward strand.
TTAAAATTTAAAACGTCTAGTCTGTGGAGAGAGTCAACATGTACCGCGTTTATATGCAGAGTCGAGTAGTCGAGTCAGGTTCAGGTCCAGATTTCGATCTGAGTATTTCTACACACCGAGTCGAATGGTCCAAAAGTCCAAATGTTGTCGATCTGACAGATGAGTATAGCAGACACACTGGTTTTGATTGTGTTAGTGTTCTGTTTAGTTTCATTTTTGGATTTAATAAATATGAAATAACTGAACAGACAACCTTACCCGCAGCTAACCATGAACTCTTCGGACTCGACCCAGCTCTGTTAGCTGAGTCGAGTCGTCGAACCCATTTGGACTCGAAAGGCGTTTATATGCATTTGGAACCAGTTTGGAACCAGTTCCGACTCTGCATATAAACGGGGTAATGGAAATACGTACATGACCATAGACGGTTTGCACTTGTATGTGACCGCAGACGTTACTGTGTATGACTGGATTACATATTTCTTGTTTGTATACAATACATATTATGGTATGTGGATTATTTTGCTCGGATTAAAAAAATCGTCAGCGTTTTTGAAGACGATGCAAGCTGTGTTGTGTTTGCAAAGGAATTGATTGAAGATGAAGCAGTACAAGCGCAGCTGGCGTACATCAAAGTCAATTTTAGGTTTTTAGTCGACCCAAAAAAACGAATTTTCGAAGACTTACAAAAAACAGGTATTTTTGAGAGTCTGTACTTATAATTTTAGCTAGCATTATTCTGATCAAGGAAAATCAATTGGCGAAGTGTTGCCGGTTTTAAAGAACATTCAGCAAAACTTGAAAAAAGCAAAAGGGCAGATTGCAAAAGGAGTCCTGAAGAAGCTTACCGCCGTTTTCAGCGCAAATACAGGACTGAAAACTATTGAGCAGATAAATTCTGTAATGAACGGCGACTTGCACTCCAAACTTCTAGAAAATATTGACGTTAATAATGTTGAAAGCTTTTAATGGGCTCCACTCGTTTCAGCTGAAGTACAAAGGTCATTTAGCTCCTTAAAGGCGCTTCAAAGAAACAACCGAAGAAGATTATTACCAGAAAATCTCAAAAAGCTCTTGGTAGTTCAATGCTACTATAACTAAACGTGCATTTACTTTCCTTCTCTTATTTTTGAATAAATGCCTTTTTTTGCCTTTTTAAGAGTTGTGTTTTGCCTTTTTTTACTTTTTTATGTCAACAAAATCCTAACCCTGATCATATGCCATTTGGTAATAGAGCACTACTAGATTGTAGTTTGTTGAAGAGGTGGGATTAAGTCACCTTATCACTGCGGCCACATAGGGCCTATTGTGATTTCCTTTGATCTTAAAGTTCACTCAATATGCCCGTTTTGGTGACGAACTCTACTATGCTTTTGAGTGAGCTTGCAGATAGGTTTTCTGCTTCAAGGTATAATTAAGCTAAATAACGATGACGTGGGCTGGTCAAACGGTAGTGCATGCGATCATATGAAAACACAAGCGTTTTCACTCAGCTGAGGCCTACCAACTCCTACTCTCAACCTCCACGCGGTGACAGCCGGGTGCCTAGTACCTTAATCCAAGAAATGGGTAACCAACCCCGTTTGGCGGATTCTTGGTGGCAGCAGATGAGAGAGGGGGGAAAGAGTGCTTTTCTCACTAGAGCACTTCTTCCTGTTCCAGGCGGCAGCGGACGAATTCCCTAGACGGAGTCAGCGGTGGCGTCTATAGTTCCAGTTAGGTTGAACTTAGTGAACACCTTGCGCGAGCTGCTTCGACGTATTCGGATCACAGGTCGGTAAGGAATTTCCAATGTTGGTCAGGACATTGGAATAGAGATGGTGGCGGAGGAGCCCTTAATGGGCCAACGGCAGCGCTCATACTCCCGTAGTGGACTACTGTCACCGGTGTACCCGGCCCCTCGCCCTAGGGGAATAATTAAGGAACTGGCCCTCCAGGTTGGGGGTTGTGCCGTCGGGGTAACTGCCCTACCACGTAAAAAATCTATGGTTCCGAAACAACCAAAAGCCTCGGATAAGGATAACTCAACTGATGACGACCTCAGCAAACGAAATAAGGACAACGACCTTCGGATCTGTAAGTGGAATATTCTGTCCCTTTACACACCACGTGCAGCCGAACAATTAGCAGAGGCCCTAGACTGCTATAAAGCAGATATTACCGCCATCCAGGAAGTGCGATGGGATGGGCCGGGCAAAAGAGGATGAAAAACTGTGACATCTACTACGGTGATTGCTACAGAGGCAACAGGCAACGCTTATTCGGATGCGGATTTGTCATACGCGGCAGACTTAGGCAAGAAGTCTTAAGCTTCCGACACGTGAGCGAGCGTATTATGACTATCCGGATCAAGGCTAAATTCGCTAACATAAGCTTGATATGTGTTCATGCCCCCACAGAAGAAAAGTACCCTGCCACCAAAGAGTGTTTCTACGAGCTCCTCGACAAAACATACGAGCAATGTCCTAAATACGACGTTAAAATCATATTGAGCGATTTTAACGCCAAAATAGGAAAGGAGGACGTCTTTGGTAGGGCAGTCGGAAAGCATAGCCTACACGACACCACGTCTGATAACGGACTAAGGCTAATTGATTTCGCTGTGGAGCGAAATGTCATCATAGCAAGCACATGGTTTCCTCATCTCGATATTCATAAGCAGACATGGCGGTCCAATGATCATGTCACGATCAACCAAATTGATCATATTGCGATCGACGCAAAGCATGCCTCCAGTATTCTGGATGTCCGGACCTTCCGAGCGGCCAACATAGACTCGGATCATTACCTTGTTGTAGCCAAGGTACGAATGCGGATATCCCAATCTGAGCAACAAGGAAGAATTACTGTGAGAAAATTTAACGTCGAAAAGCTGCAATCGCAAGAGACCGCCAGACTCTTCGCTGAACGCGTATCCCGAAATCTCTCAATCACCCCTTTGCCGCCAGCATCAAGTACCGAAGACCAGTGGCAACGCCGCCAACATGCCATCAGAAAAGCCGCGACTGATGTGCTGGGTCTCGCTCGACCACCACCGCGAAACCCCTGGTTTGACGAAGAATGCCGGCGAGTGCATGCAGCAAAACAAGAGGCATACAAGACGGCGCTGCAAAGGAAGACGAGAGCTGCTCGTGAGCTCTACGAGCAAAAGAGACGGGAAGAACATCGGCTTCTCCAAAAGAAGAAGAAAGAGCATGAGAATCGCGCGTTTGAGAATATCGAGAGTCTATACTCCAGGAACAATGTACGGAAGTTTTACCAAAAGGTAAAAAGAACGTGTCAGAGAAGTAATACCCGTACAGAAACCTGTAGAGATGAGAATGGAAACCTCGTAGTAGAATCACAGTCGGTGCTGAGAATATGGAAAAACTACTTCTGCAGACTGTATAACGGCGACGAAGACCAACATCCCGCTGTCGGGCAGAATGAACCATTCAACATAGACGATGATAGTCAAAATTTCCGTCCACCTGACCAAAACGAAGTGAGGATAGCAATATCCAAGCTAAAATCCAACAAGGCTGCTGGACCTGACGGCTTACCGGCCGAACTTTTCAAGGCAGCTGGGGATGAATTGGTAGACTGCATACACCAACTCATTTCTAATATTTGGTCAGACGAGTGTATGCCTGATGAATGGAATCTCAGCATCGTTTGCCCGATCCACAAGAAAGGAGACCCCCTCAACTACGCCAATTATAGAGGCATCAGTCTCCTCAACATCGCATACAAGATCTTTTCTGCGATATTGTGTGAACGCCTGAAACCCTTTATCAACAGCCTGATTGGACCCTATCAGTGCGGTTTCAGGCCAGGAAAGTCCACCATCGATCAAATCTTCACACTTCGGCAGATCCTGGAGAAAACCCAAGAATTCCAAATCGATACTCACCACCTCTTTATCGATTTGAAGGCCGCCTATGACAGCATCTATAGAGAAGAGCTTTATAGAGCCATGTCTAGTTTTGACATCCCTGCCAAACTTGTCCGTCTGTGCAGGCTGACGATGGAGAACGCTCGCTGCTCCATCAAGGTCGGTAAAGACCTCACCGAGACCTTTGATGTCAAAAAAGGCTTTAGACAAGGTGACGCGCTGTCATGTGACTTCTTCAATATTGTACTTGAACGGATTGTGCGGAACTCACAAGCCAACACCGGAGGCACAATCTACTACAAGTCTGTACAACTGCTTGCATACGCCGACGATATAGACATTATCGGAAGATCTCAGCGGGCTGTCACCGGTGCGTTTGCAAGCATTGAGGCGGAAGCGGCCAAAATGGGTTTAGCGATAAACGAGGGCAAAACCAAGTATATGCTGTCAACAAGAAGGGAAAACCAACACCGACGAATTGGACAAAACGTCACAGTGGGCAGCTATAACTTCGAGGTAGTAAGGGACTTTGTCTACCTTGGCTCTGCTATAAATTCTACTAACAAAATCAGCGTAGAAATCAATCGAAGAATAACTCTTGCCAATCGCTGTTTTTTTGGCCTTATAAGGCAATTCAACAGTAAAGCCCTATCTCGAACAACTAAGGAGACTCTATATAAGACCTTGATCATCCCAGTCCTGCTTTACGGCGCTGAAACATGGACTTTATTAAAAGAGGATGAAGATATCCTTGGTCGCTTCGAGAGAAAAATTCTTCGTAAGATTTTCGGTCCCGTTTGTTTTGACGGGTTTTGGAGGAGAAGATTCAATCACGAATTATACGAGCTGTACAGCGACATCGACCTAGTTAAAAAACTGCGTATTGGACGTCTGAGATGGCTAGGACATGTAGAGCGAATGGACACCAACGCTCCGGCCCGCAGAGTATTCGAATCTAACCCGGAGGGACGACGCAGTAGAGGGAATCATCGCCGTAGGTGGCGCGCACAAGTTCAAGGGGACCTCGACCAACTTGGAGTGCGCAACTGGAGGCAATTAGCTAAAGACCGAGCTAAATGGAGAGGCTTGTTGGTTGAGGCCCAGGTTTACCCCGAACTGTAGCGCCACCTAAGTAAGTAAGTAACGATGACGTGTTCTGATTAGACAGTTAAAGTGACATAGGATGTGTTCTGCTGATTCTTCGTATAGGAATAGGAGTTGTTTCGTTCTTTTGAGGGAACTATTTCGCAGAAAGATCTTGGCTTGTCTGTTACCTTTAGTTTCCATCCAGTAATGACGCGCTTTTTCTTTTAGCCATTTTTTTATACAGCTTTTTGACATACTCACTGGTAATCCACAGAATGGTATTGGCATCATTAAATTAGACGCAGCTCCTGTTCTGGCTAGCAGGTCAGCTTTTCCATTTCCTTCATATCCGCTGTGTCCTGGCACCCAAATGAGATGAACTATACGTACTAGTTTGGATGTTATTTTATAAGCCTTAATTGCCTGTAGAGCAGCCTTGCTATCTGATAGAATACAAATGTTCTTAAACGCTACTAAGTCGGAAGAGTCAGCTTCATGCAGAATGATGTACATACACTTAATTGTAATGAAAGCTTACTTCCGCAAAGGAAGGTAAAATAATGAATTGCATTCTACTCATTACACTAATAACTGCAATCAACAAGCCACGTTCCGAATTCATTAATTTGAAAGCCTCATCTGAGGACGGCAACCTGATGTACATACCAACTCCATAGTAAGCGGAACTTCACTCCACACATCCATAAATATGGTTTTATCCAACCAAGTATCTGATCTCACTACACATCTTGAGGTCTTCTACAATTGTTTTCAATTCCTGGGTTTCTCAACTTTCAGTTTCGATTACTTCACTCGACGCCTCGAATACAGTAGAATCCGTCACCTAATCTCATGGGTACTTCTCCAGGCCATTCGTGTGTATTGTGCAATGTTCTTCATCTTATCCATAAAAGATATGAAAAACGGCTCTTTGATCGGAATGAAATCTTTTTACGCCCAGGAGTTTGGACTTTACTCTGCCAGAACTTTTGCTATATATGTGTCCATATTTAACTTTGCAAGTAATTGTGTTAATCAAGGAAAAAGTCTCCTGCTAGACATAAATGAAATATTCGCGATCTTCAAAGACATCGCGAAGCTAACCGATACAACGATATTCTTCCCGTCTAACTATAAAAGACTGCTGTTTGTTAAGACCGTTCTCTCCATTATTCACGCGGTACAGGATATGAGATTAACTTATCTCAGTTTGATGTTCCTGGCTCCACATGGGGTGATGTTGGACTTGCTGATGAAATCCGGTTACCTGTATTTTCAACTCGTGTTGATGTGTTTCTACATGAAGATGAATCGGTTTCTTCGGTACGGTGTGCTCGACCTGAACAAACAAGAGTTTACAAAGAAAGTGGACGAATTGCTGGCAATACCGTTTCGTATCCATCGGCTTAAGCATAAGCTCAATAGATTTTTCAAATATCTATTTGTAATTAATTATTTGGGAATTTTTACCGACATATTTTATTTGTATTATTGTCTGAAGATATTAGTGCAATACCCTAAATCCGAGGGGCGTATATCAATAATACTAACAATTATCCTGTTTGCGATGTTAAGCATGACCAAGCCGATATCAGCGTCATATAATATTTTTCTTATTGGTCGACTATCGGATGATTTAATTGATTTAGAGAGGATATTCGAACATAGGGTGCTGTTGCTTATTTGCAGAAGTAAACTGGAGCACAGATCATCACTTCAAAGGGAGGTAAGTTTTGGCATTTTTCGTAAAATCTAAACGCTAACCATATTTTGTCGCTAACCATATAAAGTCCGAGGGCAGTCAAGTCATTCAAATTGACCAGGACTTCTGTTTTGATTTCATTGTAAATGGTATTTTTCTGTATCTAATAAGTTGTATTCAATTCTATGCTGGCGAAATTAAAAATTAACTTTTTTTTTTGTGCACAAGTAAAATCGGGTTTGAAAATTAATAAAAGATATCTTGCACAAAGCGTTCAAGGGCAATAAAACATGCACACACTTGCGAACATTCATTATGTAGTACACCGAATGATACGCCGGACTCTCTAGCCGACAGTTCGACTTGAGTAAGAGACGAATGACCACCGCCTATAGCTGGAGAAAGATAGAGAGGAATGATTAAGCAGTACTGTGTCGTCATGACACTCAACATTAAGAACGCCTTCAGTACAGCCGGATGGAGTTGCGTTTAGCGATGTCCAAGTACCCAACTACCTTCTGCAAATAAAAGCCAACTACTTTCAATACAGAAACCCTTCGTTACTACGAAGGGCCAAGGAAACACTGTATAACGGGAGGAGGGAGGGCAGTTCTGGGCTCAGATTTATGGAACGCAATGCATGATGATATACTAAGGATGTAAGTGATTTAATGGCCAATATTTTAAAGGAAATGACGTAGAACTGGAACCGCAGCATCAGGGATATGAAACTATGGCTACAAACATCAAAACTGGAACTAGCAGACTAAAAAGCGGATGTTATTCTCTTAAGTATCTGTAAAAAAGTTGAGCGACTGACCATACGGGTTGTAGAGCACAACATTGAATCGAGGATATACATGCTCAATTTAAGAAATTAAATAACCTACGCAGGCGAGAAGGCCTCTCGGGCAGTGGCATCAATATCTAGGCTAACGCCAAACGTTGGAGGACCCAGGAAGCCGATCAGAAATTTGCTTACGGCTGCCGCCGGAGAGTGAGGCAATTCTTACGTAAGCGGATCCGATATGAACATCGGCGACGAATTGTAGATCGTACATGATATTCTGCGCACTATATATAGTCATTACGAGTATGTTGCTCATTCAAGATGGTTTAAGAGGAAGAAATTGGTGTAGTTACACAACAAATGCTTATCGGGCTGGGAGCAAAACAATCCCCTGCACTGTACGAAGACGGAAATGGTGATAGGAAGATAATCAGCTGCCCAGATAGAATGGAAACAGAGATGGAACACCGCAAGCAAGGGACGGTGGACACATGAACTTATCTCCAAATGTCGACGAGTGGATACATAGGAAACATGGCGAGGTAAACTATTACGTTACGAAATTCCTGTTGGAGTATGGATGCTAAGGTTAAGTTAGGTTAGGTAAGTGCTTTGATGAAGAAGGTACTTCTTTTTCATCACACTCAGGTCTATGTAGACTCATTTTGATGTCTATTGAGGATTATTTCAGTGGTTTTGGTCAGGGTTTTGTTTCTTCTTACACTTGTGGATACCTGTTACGTGCTCTTAAATAATCTGATGTCCACAAAAAAAAAGTGTAAAGATTTGAAAGGGAAACATCATATAGTTCTTCAATGTTGGAAGTAGCAGCTTCCTAGAATATTTTTCCTCAGATGACAGAGGCTTGGACAAATCGTTGCTCGTTAGCTTTAGATTTAATGTGCGATTTTTTGGTAGATTGTGACCAGTGAGCATACTTATTAGTAAGCAAAGAGATCCCCTCTCTCTTTGGTAGGTAGGTAGAAGTGGTTGTGCCAGCAAACCATGCCGACATTTAATTAGCACAGAAGCGCCGTTTTAATACCACCTGACCTATCGGATTCAAAAGGGCGATAACTTCTAGTTAAAACGAAAAGAAAAAGGGGTAAAGATTATTCAAATCCACCCGTTACATTGAGGAAAATGATAATATCCCCAATGCTAATCTCCGCTAGCTCTATTAAAATGTCGAAAAAGGGTTTACCTAAGGTGCGGTGTCTGGCCTTGCCTAAAGCCGGACACTTGCAGAGGAAGTGTAAGATTGTTTCTATCTCGTCAGCAGTATTGCAGCTGCGACAGTGTGCATTAAATATAATTCCTATTCTGGCCGCCTAAACCCCGATGGGCCAGTGGCCAGTACTAACTGCCAGAACTCTTGCGATATCTGCACGGTTTCTGTTTAGTAGATCTTGCGTTCTTTTCCGGGAGTATTTGGGCCACATCTGCCTGGAGATCACACAGTTCCGCACCCCCTGCCATCTGCTATCAGTCTTTAGCAGATAATGCGCGAAGATGCCTCCCTTAAGGACCCACAAGGGAACTTTCACCTCCTTTGTTAGGAAAGCATTAAGGGCATCATCAGCTCGCTCATTCCCCTCAATGTTGCTGTAACCCGGAACCCAAAGGAGACAGATCCTTAGCCGATGACCAAGCGAGGCGAGTTCTTTTTTGCACTGTTCTACTAGCCTCGAGGATGTAGTGGCAGATACTATAGCCTTGATAGCCGCCTGGCTGTCAATGGGGATGGCAATAGTACTTAGGGGCGTAGAGGTTTGCTTAAGTAGGCGGCAGGCCTCACGTACAGCAAAACCTTCAGACTGAAAGACACTGTACGAATCAGGAAACCGGTAAGACCTGGAAATATTGAGGGAATCAGAGAATATCCCCGCCCCTACCCCGCAGTCCATTTTTGAACCGTCGGTGAAGATTGTTTTTTCGAACTCATTTGTCAGTACGCCAGTTTCCCATTCCGCCGTGGTTGGGAATCTGACCGTGTCGTCATTTCTAAAGTTCACTGCGGGAGTTATATAGTCGGTCAGATTATCTACCAGATCCTGCGGTAGCAGATTCAGGATACTGTTGTGACCATACGGATTGGTGCACCAGCATTCTATTTCCCTTAGCCTGACCGCACTACATGATGATAGATGCATAATGTGAAGATCGAGTGGTAAAAGGTGCAGAATAACGTTCGGCTTCGGTTGGCCATGTCCTCATGGCACCCGTTGCGCCTATAGCCGTAGTTCTTTGTACCCTCTTGATAAGTTTAATGTTATAAGCTTTGCTTAACGTAGGTCACCAGACTAGCGATTCAGAGGAAAGAATGGGACGCACATTCATAAGACCATCTTCGGGCGAAGTACCCACTTCTTACCAAAGGTCTTGCTGCAGGTATAAAAGAAGAAAAAGCAGCTTCAAGAGCTGTGTGGCAAGATCGTTGGGATAATGCGGTTAAAGGCAGATGGACCTATAAATTAATCACCACCATCGACATTTGGATAAACCGAGCACATGGGAACTGCACCTACCACCTCACGCAGTTCCTGTCTGGCCATGGAGGTTATCGCAAATATCTTTACCGGTTTGGACACGATAGCTCCCCGTTGTGTCCAGAATGTCCAGACCAGGAGGAAGATACGGGGCATGCAGTCTTCTACTGTAGGCGATTTGAAAACTAGAGAAACGAACTTCCCAGTCCTCCATTCCTCATAGATCATATGGTACAATCTGAGGAAAAATGGATGGAAATTTGCGCGTTTATTACTCAGGGGCAAATGTAGCTTCGAATTCATGAAGGAATACTCAGGTTTGCGAATCGTGTATGCTAGTAGCACTCGGGCTATTAGTATCTATGAAGATTACACATCCCTGGCGCAACTTAGTTTTGGATCATGTACCACACCTAGGTACTTGGCACTGGAGGATAGGGGGAGTAGATGATTGTTTAGCCGTGGAAGCGTAAACGTCGGTATTTTGGTTTTAGTGGTAAAGAGCATCAGTTCAGTTTTGCTTGGGTTGACGCTGAGTCCACATCCAGTGACCCATGAGCTAATCTTGCCCAAGGCACCTTCCATAATCTCACTGATTACAGATGGAAACATCGCCGATACCAGCATTACCACGTCATCCGCATACGCGACAACCTTAACTCCATCCCTATCAAGTCTACACAAAATTTTGTTGATGACCATAAGCCATAGAAGAGAAGACAAGACTCCACCTTGAGGAGTTCCTCTAACAACAGATATGGTAGAGCTGCTGTTGCCGAGAGTCGATTGCCCCTCTCTCTTTGTCGGTTCTATTTTTATCGAACTTTGGCTAAAGTCTATTAGATATTTCACAGGTTGGAATCTGGTGTTTGCTGCCTTTTGGATTTGTTGCTCTAATACTCCTTCCAGTTTGTAGAGTAGAGTACTGACTGAATTGTCAGCTAGTTCAAGCTCGAGCATAAAACCCTTTCTCTCCAGCTTGTCAGCTATCTCGGTTTCTGTGACACCTGTAGCCGGAGACCAGTACATGACAGCATAATGACTAGAGTCATTCAATCAATCCTCGGTTACAGTAGTTCTACCAAGTTGGTAGACAGAGCAACACCTCAGGTAGGGGTCTTAACTCCACCTTGATGGCTCTTGGTAATGGACCAACTCCTGTCAAGGTTCGACAGAAGTGGAGTCAAAGAAGTCGCGTATGCGGATGACGTGGCAATTCTATTGTAGTATGTGGGATGTTTGCTTCTATTCTCAGTGAGATTATAGAAGGTGCACATGGCCTACTAATTGCGGACGCATCGTTATATCATGCGAAATTGAATTGATACTTTTTGCCCCGAAAACTAAAATACCGACCTTCACGTCTCCACGGCTTAATAATTAATTGCTCGCTCTATCCTCTAGCGCAAAGTACCTAGCTCAATGTAGAGCAGCGTGTAAAAAAGCCTGTGTGACCTTATACGCCTGCAGCCGAACCTTCGGTAAGAGGTGGGGACTTCGCCCGAGGGTGGTATTATTAATGTACACAACGGGGGCCATAGAACATGTCCAACCGAAGCCTTGAATGTAATCTTGCACCTTATACCACTCGACCTTCATATTCATTATATTTCAGCATGCAGTGCGGTTAGACTAAGAGAAATAGGACGCTAGAATACCAATACATATGGTCGCAGTCATATATTTAACAAGCTGCCAAAGGAACTTATAGCGACTCTAACCGATTACACAACTCCCAAAATGAACTTCAGAAACAACATGGGGGCAGTTTTCCCATCCAGAGAAGAATGTGATAAAGGCGACTTGATTACTTTTCTGTACAACATACTTAAACCATAGACAATTAATTAGGTTTATAGATTTATTATCTGTGCTTGTAGAGTAAATACGTGGTTGAGTTATAAGTTTGTGTACGGATTTGATTCGAATGCGGCACTTGTGGAAACGAATACTAAATACCGGATACTCACTTTTTGCACGTGCCTAATACACATACACTTGACCATACAAACAGCGTTACCGTTATGCGACTTTAGTCGCAATTTGACCGTTTTTTTGACATAAAGAGACTATGATCCGACTTTTTAAAAAACACTTCTTTTTGACCCGTTTTATTTTTTTGAGACTTTTTAAGACTTTTTCGTATAAAAAATATTTTTCCAAGAAAAATTCCATTTAGTTGCTCATCACAATCGTTCACAACAAAAAGGAAATGGATTCATCACTACGTATATTACACAAAAAGTCACCAATTCTTTATGTTAGTAATATCATGACATTATTCTTCTTTCTTATGTCCTGTATCCCCTTGTGGGTCCTAGGGCCTCTACTACGCCTACGCGCCATCGTGTACGGTTTCTGACAATGTGTCTGAGTTCTCCCCAACTTTTCCGTAACTGCCGTGCCTCCTTCTCGACTGTTCTGCGCCATGTTCTCCTCGGACCGCCAGGTCTTCTGCCATCCTGAATTAGAGGGTTCCATTGCATAGCATGGTTCGCTATGGAACTGTCACGCTTTCGGAACGTGTGACCAATCCACTGCCACTTCCGCCGTTGGATAGTTGTGCCTATTGGTTCCTGACCCGTTCCCTCGTAAAGGTGTTCGTTAGAGACACGATTGGGCCAGAAAATCCTTAAGATATTGCGCAGACACCTATTAACAAACGTTTGCAGCTGGTGATAGTAGTGGTCACTCTCCATGTGCTGCAACCATAGAGCAGCACGGATTCAACGTTGAGGCGAAACAGTCTTATCTTGGTGCTCAAACTGATTGCATTGCTTCGCCATATTTTGGACAACATCCCGAACGCGGACTTTGCTTTGGCGATCCTGTTGGCTATATCCAGTTCGGTTCCACCATCGGTCGAGACAATACTCCCAAGATACTGGAAATCCTCTACTCTCTCTACCGGTTGTCCAGCAATGCATATTTGAGCCGATGAGTTAGTTCCAAGGCTGATAATTTTAGTTTTTGCCGTATTCATTTTCAGCCCGACGACACCTGCCTTCCTCTCCACATCTGCTGTCATTTGGTGGAGGTCCATAATTCTGTGGGAGAGTAAGCATACATCGTCAGCGTAGTCAAGATGTTTCAGTTGAGATGTAAGAGTCCATCGAATTCCTCCATTTCCCGTCGACAAAGCTGCATGAAGCACATCACTAATCACCAATAGGAATAATATTGGTGAAAGGATACAGCCTTGTCTTCCCCACTTTGGATCTCAAATTCCTCAGACAACCTTCCTCCGTGCAGAACATGACATTTGGAGCCTTCATATGTAGCTTTGATAATAGATATTAGTTCATCGGGAATACCTCTCCTGCGTAAGGCACGCCAAATAAACTCCCTGTTTACACTATCGAACGCCTTCTCAAAATCGATGAACAGCAGGTGCAGTGGCGATCGATATTCAACACACTGTTTGATGATAATACGCAGGGTGTTGATGTGGTCGGCACAGGAGGATCCAGAGCGGAAACCTTCTTGTTCGGCATCGAGTGTGTCTTCGAGATGTTGTTTAATTTGCTCAAGGATAATTTTAGCTATTATCTTGGCTACAGCAGGCAGCACGCAGATACCCCTCCAGTTTCCGCACTCCATTAAATTTCCTTTCTTAGGAAGCTTGACGATCATTCCCTTTTTCCACTCGTTGGGAAAGCCCTCAGCTTCCCAAGCTCTCTCTATAAGTGCAAGCAGAAGCTCAGCCGATGTTGTGGGCGCTGCTCGTAAGAGATCTGCTGGAATACCGTCAAGTTGGTTTTGAGTGACTTGATCGCGGTAATGATCACATCTTTACTGGGAGTCGTGGTGCGTATTCGGGAGCTTCTCACCTCGGGCATCTCAGTCTGATTTGGGAGCATATCGCTAGCGAATACACGGTTCAAAACCGTACCAAAATGCTCTTTCCATCACTTGAGCTGGTCCTCATCCGAAATGAGCAAGAAGCCGTCTAGGCTTTTGGAGCTGCGACCACCTGTCAGCTCTTTGGTGATTCTGTAGACGGTCCTGCTGTCGCACCTCCGTGCAGCTTCTTCTGCTTCTGTAGCCAGCGCGTTGATGTAGTTGCGCTTGTCACGTCGCACGCTACGCTGAACTTCTCTCATCTTCATGCGATATAGCGACTCTAGCTCGCTTCTCCCTGCTGCTGGGGTAGCTGCAACGCGAGCTTTCATCTGTTTTCGTTCGTCAATCCGTCTCCAGGTATCCTCGGAAAGCCACGCCCTATGTCTTCCCTGCGCCCGACCGACCAGATGTAAAAATATTTTTCACAGCACACCAATGGTCTTGGATGGTTGCGGGCATTGAGCTGCTGATTGCTTCCACACCTTGCGAAAAGTGTTCCTTTAATTGTTGGCGCACTGAGGGGTCACTAAGTCTATCGATGTTGAACCTGTGTTGTCGTGGGATCTTCGAACTGCAGCAGTGCGTAGTTGGAGAGTAGCTATCATAAGATGGTGATCACGTACTATCCCCACATCTGCCCCTCGCCTGTTTCGGACGTCCAGGAGACTACTTCTAAAGCGGCGGCTGATAGCAAAATGGTCAATTTGCTTGGAGGTGGCTTGCCTGTCATTGGAAACCCAGCTGACTTTGTGGCAGGTCTTGTGCTCAAACATGGTGCCACCTATCACAAGGCGGCTGGCATTGCAGAAATCCACAAACCTTTCGCCGTTGTCATTGCGGTTGCCTAGTCCATGCTTCCCGATTACATGTTTGAGCCCTTCGTTGTCGTTACCTGCCTTGGCATTCAAATCCCCCATCACTATGACAATGTCTCCATTTGGTGTTGTGTTGAAGACGGCGCTTAAGAGATTGTAGAAGCTCTCCTTTTCGTCCTCAGACGAACTATTCGTTGGAGCGTAATACCGTATGATGGTGACGCGTCGTACTCTAGTCCGGAATGTGCCCGTCAAAATCCTATCACCATGACGCTGCCAGTAGTCCGACTCCATATTCCCGCGGACTTCCGGATGGTCTTCCAGCATAGAGTAGTACAGTGTTACGCGTTGGAGACTGGTACTCGCCCGCTTCTAACCATCTTACTTCACTTACCCCCAAAATGTCCAGTTTATATCGCATGGAGGAATCTGGCATTGTAAGGGCCTTCTCTTCCCGAGTCGAGGAGCATCTTTACATTCCAGAAACCTATCTTTGTCCGGGTACAATAGCCAAAAGTCGTCCACATGTGATCATTCCTTATCCGAGGCGTAGTGTCGGTTTCTGTAGCGGGCAATATTCGGTAACGCAGGTTGCTGACCCACGTTACCTAGCCTAGAATCAAGGCCCTAGACAACCCGCACTTACAATTTTGGCCTACACGTATAAGGGTTTATACGTATAGTTGCCCGGGGACCACCACTAGGAGGTAAAGTAAGCACTTCATCACGAACTTGATTGTTGCGCTACTGGCCCAAGCCAAGTTTTGGGCAGTCAGTAGTTTGCCGATCAATCGCAATGCAGGTCCGTTCAATGCACACATGTGTTCGTTCATTCAACGAAATTCCAGTATGAGACGTATGCTCTCTTATTTATTATTTATTTTATGTTTTTGTTTTGTGAAATACACGCTTTTATGTATGTTTCTAAGTTTTTTTAATTTCCTTGGGCATAGAGTTCTAATGTGGTTACAATTACACTCATACCTCGGTTAACGGCCTAGATACGTTCCACAAAATCAGGTTGTAAAGCGAAATGCCGTATAACGAGTCATTCTGTTTCATACAAACCCATATAAGATCCATTAGATGGGTTTCAAATCTTCAAAAAAATAAAAAATAAAAATTTATCATGATGTTTTGCAGACTATGTCGATTTTTAAATTTTTCAAACCAACCTTGACTTTCTAGAAAAACTTCACATTTCGACGCTTCATCAACATCCTCGAATTTAGGATTTTTAAAAATGCTTTTAGCCTTTTCATGGATAATCATTTGACTCATTGGCGTGTTTCTTTTGTTGTTGTCTTCGATTCATAGGATGAGCAATTTTTCCATTTTCTCCATAATATCACTTCTTTTTCAAATTAATTTTGTACAAATGCTTAGAGATGCAGCTGAATGTACATGCGACTTGATTTTGTCTTTATTATCACGTATTGTTTGAACAGTGGATTTTGCAAGATCTAATGCTGAACAAATTTGGAAAATCTTCTCATTCGCTTCAATGCGACGTGCTACAACACATCTTCTGACTTAGAAACTATGTCTTAAACCAAAGAGGGAGAAACCCGTGTCTAGGAAATTCAAAATTAACGATGCCGACATCGACTTTGTTGTCCATTAATGCGTTGTATAATTTGGAGATACATACATCCTTTTTTGGTATGGGACACACAAAGATCCAAAGTCAAGAAAAGAACAAGCAAGAAAAAATTCACAACAAAAGTAGACAAGGTGCATAATGTACATAAAGTATATTCTTGCATTGTAAGAACATTTTATTTTGTTTTTTGTTTTTTTTTATCGCTGTAACGAAAAACATTGGCCGTAAAACGGAAACAAAGTAGTAAAAACAAGGCCATTGCAGCGATAAGCCGTAGAGCGAGGTATGAGTGTATTTGTTTTTGTGCGAATTTTTTTTTTGCTCCGTGACCCTTTTTTGGGACTTTTTAAAATTTTTCATCGGCAACCAACCCTGCATACAAGACAGGAACAGGAATTGGAGGGAGAGAGCATGGGAGAACCGCGGAATGATGATGAAATGGAACAAAGCAACAATCCCGTCATTGCTATTGAATCGAATTTATCGATGTAAGCAAATAAAAAAAAAATGGATGTTTTCAAAATAGTTATTAATTTATTCCTCAGCATGTGGATACAACTAAAGCTAGTTTTAGACGATATGTTGAATCAGCATACGTATGCTGAAAAATGTGTCCCAATCGCAACATATCGTGTAATAGCGAAAGGTGTTTGTTGGCAAATTTGTTGGCTAGTCAGCATACATATGTATGTTGGCGACCTAAACATATGGTGTAATACCCCTTTTGGGACCGTATGATAACATTCGGACAAATTTTTGGCGTATGCTGACTCGTATGATATATGCTGACGAGCTAAAGTCGGCTCATCAACGTACGCCACATTTTTCAGCATACGGCTTTGATATTTGTTGAAGTTTCGATAAATTTTGAACGCGCCGCACGTGTTTTTTGTGTTTCCATTGTCTTGATTTTTGTTGTTAGAAGAAAAATGGCTAAGTTGGTTAGTTCGCAGCTTATCATCGAGGACGAAGATAAGAATAATAAGGATCCAAGGCATCCTGATGATTCGCAGGAGTCCGATTGTGGCAAAAAACAAAAAAGAAGATACAAGCAAATAAAAGCTAAGTCAAAGGGAGATTGGTCGCACGAAGACATCGTAAAACTAATAAAAGCCGACGCGCAGTGCCGCACGTTATGGGATATATCCGCTACAGAATATAAATTGCCCAAAAAGCCCGTGTGGAAGGAAATATAAAAGAGAGTTTTGACCAATACACGTTGGAGGATTGTAAGGCAAAGTGGACCAATCTGCGAGTCTCCTTTAAAACGAATTTGGCTAAGCATCGCGCCAGTAAATCCGGCCAAGCCACCAACGAATCGACTGAGCCTGTTTGGAAGTATTTCAAACAAATGTTGTTTTTAGAAGTTAACGATGACCTTCATTCAACGAAATCGATTTCTCAATGGTTTTGGTAAATTTTTCTCGCTTCCACAGGAGAGTGTTATACACTACACGTACATTTCACCAGAATCGCAGAAAATCGATAAATACAACACGCACGTATGCTAAAATCGCGATCTGTAAATTTTTCAGCATATAATCATACGGGTCTTAAAATTGTTTAGCATACCGAATTCAACATATCGTGTAATAGGGCTTCATATGTGCTGAAAAAATAAAATAGCAAACTGTTTGTTAGCATATGCTGTCAACAAACAATTTTCCGCTTTGGGACTACTAGTTTAAGAAATTATAAAGGGCTTAACATTTGCGTAAGCATATTGACTTTATGCAGCAAATTTTATTTTTGCAATTTCTTAAATCAATTTAAAGTTAGAATTGAATATGTGGGTCAACCTCAATAAAATAAGTATGGAAAAAATGTGGAAAGTTTAATTTAATTATAAACAATAATTTAAACAGAAAAAACAAAGCCTAACTGGATTGTGCGAAAATGAAAAATATTATAAAATTTATTTCACGTTAATCGGGTTAGTATTTGCTGAGATTACACCGGCCAACATTTTTTTTATGTTATGCCTTTATATAAAAGTAACGATATATGAGTTGTTTATTTTTGTATGCGCTTGTGTTCGTGTTGTATAAAATAATATGCAATAGTTACTCCTGGTCTCCATTGGCAATAAATCCTTGCAAGAAATATGCCAAGCAATTTGAATTTCCAATGGAGACCGCATATTTCTTAAAATAATTCATTTCATAAAATCAATTTCTGCTTTTATTTCTTGCAATCTTTGGGGATGGGGACATAAAGCCTGAAATAAATTTGACAGGGTCTATCAATTTGAGCTTTACTACGAAAAAAAGTCTGATTGGTGCCTGACTATGTCCTTTTAAGGGAATGTTTATTATATGAATTTTGGGATTCAGTTTATGATGAACCTAACCCATCAATATTGCTTTCGATGTCTTTCTTAAAATTTTAAAAAATCATATAAGAAATTGTACTACTTCTTTCCCTTTCATCTCGAGCAGAAATAAATTTTTAAAGCCATGGATGACACACAATCTCTTGCAGCAGATAAAAAGAAAAAACAAATTTGCAAAAAAATGCAGAAGTCATCCACATAACATAGAACTTAAAAAATATTATGATTATCTGTGCAAATTTGTCCATAAGAATGTTAAAGCAACGCGTAATAAATTTTATTTAGATTCGTTTGAAAGAGCCAGAAGTAATATAAGAGATCAATGGCAGGTAGTTGATAGCATTTTGGAAAAAAGTAGACAACCAATAGGTATTAATAGCTTGGAGATAGATGGTAAAAGTTTCACTGATTCAAGTTGTATTTCCAATAAGCTCAATGAGTACTTTACCGAAATTTCTGAAAAACTGAAACCATCTGTGGAAATTTCGATAGACTGCAATTGTTCTATAAGAACCACAGAGCACACACAACCAAATAGTTTTGTTTTCCAATTATTTTCTTCAAGTGAAATCTATAACGCAATATCGTCGTTAAAAAATAAAAATTCTTGTACTAGTGATGGTATATCAAGTGTGTTGTTGAAGAAAATGTGCTTCTATGTGGTAGACGTCTTATGTTACTTGTTCAATCTTAGTGTTCAGAATAGTTGTTTCCCTCAGCACCTAAACGGCGCAGAAGTTATACTACTTTTTAAAAAAGGTAAAAAAAGCAATATGTCGAGCTACAGACCTATTTCCCTACTACCAATGCTTTCCAAGATTTTTGAAAAACTTATTAAATCACGTACCATGAAATGGGGTGACAAGCAACACTTTTCTGTTTTTCCTGGCTGTATTTCCTGAAGTTCTTAAGGGTAACTTCAATGTGAGCACATTTTAACATGAGCCACGGCTCCTATTTTCGGTGGTTGTCACCCCGTTGCTGTGAAATAAGCCTTTCTATTAAATTTTAAGCAAAACATGCCCTGTTGCGAGTCACCCCGCCCTTGGGGTGAATAGCCATTGCAAAAGAGTGACAAGTGACAGCAAAGGGGTGACTTGCAACAACAGTAGGGTGCAGAAATGGTGGAGATCCAATCTTCAAAGGTTATTATATCCATCCAACCCGATGCAGTCCTATTATAACTTGATCCCTTCGGTCCGCCTATCCATAGGTCATATAAATGCTGGGACCTATATATGATGTATGGAGGAAATAGATGCCCTGAAGCTGTTCCAGCTATCATCAGGGAAATGGAAGATTTCGATTGATTCATGACCATTTGTGGGTATTTTGACCCTTTCTACCGGGATCATCTGTTAGATTAGTCCCATCGTAATTGATTATATTTGCTGCTGAAACACCGGCTAAAGTTATTTCCAAATTATCAAAGTAATTGTTAATAACATCGGCAGAGACAAGTGTCCTAGCGCGCTTTATATTTTGAGCATATCGCTCTGATATAGAGTTATTGTGCCTTTTCAAAATCCGTAAGCAAATTTAATTAATTAGTTAAATAATTAAATTTAGTGGAACTGATTCCTTTTTTGTCTAAATATGTCTTGACCAGCATCCTCAAATCCCGTTGGTCCATTGAATAGCCCTAATCAGCACAGATGTTAATATTTTCCACAATCTGTTTCTCAACATCTGAGCTGAGAACAGTTTGTCCACCACGTTTTTTTACATTACCTCGAGCATGTCGACACAAAACTGAGTAGTCTATATCAGTGATATATATTAAGAAATAGAACGATCAAAACCTGCAATTTGTATTAATTTGAGAAAACATGTATCAGAAATATATTAGGTGCAATACGGGCTTAGTATGTATATGAATATTAAAATTGAAATGAGTGTTAAAAAAACAGTGATAAAGTTGTGTAAATAATAATATATGTGGATAAAAGTCATAACAATAAACTAACTAGCTACACGGTAGCGATTTTCTTTACCCTAGTGTAGTTGCTAGTCACCCATTTTTCGTGACTATTCACCCCATTTTTATCAAAAAAACAAGTGTTTCCAAACTCTTGACTAAATTATAATGTTTTCTATATTTAATCGGTATTTTGTTTTTTTATCCTTTTGCTAAATAAATAGGCTGCCAACACAATTTCAATAACCAAACTTCACTTTTTCACAACGAAAATATTAATGTTTTTGGAGCAAAACAAAACACACCAGAATGACTGCCACACTCAAACTCGATTTGGCGCCAGATTAGGTTTGACACTTGGAGTTGGAGTTACCAGTTTGCAAAACCAATACTTCCTTTGTCCATATGACTCCTTATTAGGTACCAGTGTGGCATGGTGTTGAGTATAGAGTACGATTTACTTTTTTCCTAAAAATTGTTGCTAGTCATCCCACTGTTGTTAGTCACCCCATTTTACGGTATATTGTCTTTTTTAAACAGGAATCATTTTTTTAGTAGTAATCAGTTTGGTTTTAGAAGAGGAATGTCAACCGAGGATGCTATCCTCAGAGTGTGTAATCAGTTGTATGGAGACATTAACTGCAACAAATCTACCATGGCTCTTTTTGTCGATATGACTAAGGCATTTGACATGGTTGACCATGATTTGCTTCTGAAAAAATTATATAATGCTGGTTTTAGAGGAATAATTCACAAGTGGTTTATTTCCTATCTAAAAGGTAGGAATCAAAAGGTTAATGTAAATGGGATCTTCAGTGAATCTTGTACTTTAAAAAATGGTGTATCGCAGGGTTCAGTTCTTGGTCCTGTGTTGTTTTTAATTTACATTAACTCTCTCTTCGATCTAAACTCTAGAAACTCTGAGAATTTGGTTTACAGACCATAAACTAATCATTAGCGAAAAGACAAAGCTTATGTCGTTCAAAACATCAAATAACGTCTTAAATGATTTTAATTTATGCTTCCATGCTTATGATTGTAAAAAATTCTGTCTACCTGTGCATAGTTGTGGAAAATGTAATTTTGTTAATAGTTTATCTTGTTCTAATAATTGTTTTAACATTGAATCGGTGCATCACTACAAATACCTTGGGGTATTAATTGGCCATAACTTGAATTGGAAAGATCATATTCAAACTATTAAATCGCATATGCTCCTAGTAACGCGCAAAATGTATCTCATCAACCAATTTTGTTCCAAAAAGATATTAAAATAAATTTATTATGGCCTTGCTCACTCTAAGTTGCAGTATGGTATCTCTAGTTGAGGTGGTTCTTATAACAACTCTTTCAGGCCATTGTAAATAGCCCAGAAACACTTAATTAGGATTATTTGTAACAAAAATCGTTTTACTCAGAGCTGGCCCTTATATAAAGAACTGTTCATTTTACCAATGAGACACCTTTACGTTTTTAAAATAGTAAAAGAATTTTTCAAGCGAAGCGGTAATATTCCTAGTAGAACTACACAGCTTTATAATCTTCGTATAAATACAATGCATCTTGTCACCGTTCCACTCGCGTACAAAACCCATTTTTGTCACTCCTTCAGTGTTATAGCCCCTCTAATGTTCAATAAGCTACCATTTTCTGTACGGACAACCATACATTTTAATTCGTTTTTAAAAAATGTTAAAGACTGGTTATTCACTATTAATTATGAAGTCCTTGAATCATTAATTACAAGTGAAATCCTATCCTAATCATCAGCACAAGTCAATGTCTAATTTAATGTCAATTATTAATTAATTGTAATATAATTTTTTTCCAATGTCAAACTATTTTCGATTTGTATTCTTATCATTTTTAATTGCTCTATTTGCTTATCAATGCATTTTTATATGATTTTTATTTATGAAGTCCAAGAACAATAATTTTGCAAAAACCGATGTTTCCCCACATAAAATCTATATTATTTGCTAAATAAATCGCTGTGTCATTCCACACTAACTTTTTAAGTTACGGAGTGATTACTATTATTTTTCCGCTATATTCTGAAGTAAATTGTACTTAGCTTTAAGTTGAATGAAAAATGGAAAATGAAATGGAATGACATTAAGTCTGAAATAAATATGTCTCGTGGAGACTCGGTATCAGGTCTCTAGTCACTAACACTAGACTAAGTGATGAGTCTATGGAATCATTTTGTATGCTTCGCAAATTCCTACTCCTGGTACCTTCTTGCTTTAAGAGCTTTGCGATACAGCTCTGCCGATTTTTTTTAAAATGATTGTCGTAAGATCGGAATTGGAACTGCAACTCATATTCCTATGGATTTGATTATACGAAACCTTGGCTAAAATCATGCGCTCTTGAGGACCTGCTTCACGTTCAAATAGTTTATAGTTTACTTAACCAATCCGCTTAACCAATTGCGAAGTGAGTTTATTGTATCCGATTGCAATGAAACTTATACTGTCACATCACACACTGTTTTCGAAATAACATACGCTTTATCATAATAAAAAAGTGCAGAACAGCGGCGGCAGAAGTGAAGAAAGATGGAAATAAAAATGAGAAAATGGTTGGTAGTAAAAATATCTACAAAACAAAGGTCAATTGCAGCATATCTATTATATGTAAATTGCAAAATAGGGTTCATTTTTTTTAAGCCGCGTGCCATATGTAGTCATTTACAAATATTCAGATATTAAACGGCTACTTTACCATTTGGTAATAGAACACTACTAAGTCGAAAGAGTCAACATTATGTAGAGTGATGTACATACACTTACTTGTAATGAAAGCTAATTTCCGCAAAGGAAGGTAAAATAATGAATTGCATTCTACTCATTACACTAATAACTGCAATCAACAAGCCACGTTCCGAATTCATTAATTTGAAAGCACATACCAACTCCAAAGTAAGCGGAACTCCACACTCCCATAAACATGGTTTTATCCAACCAATTATTTGATCTCTCTACACATCTTGAGGTCTTCTACAATTGTTTTCAATTCCTGGGTTTCTCAGCTTTCAGTTTCGATTACTTCACTCGACGCCTCGAATACAGTAGAATCCGTCACCTCATCTCATGGGTACTTCTCCAGGCCATTCGTGTGTATTGTGCAATCTTCTTCATCTTTTCTACAAAAGAAATTATAAACGGCGCTTTTGATGAAATGAAGTCCCTCTATGCCCAAGAGTTTGGCCTTTTCTTTGCCAGAACTGTTGCTATATATGTGTCCGTATTTAACTTTGCAAGTAATTGTGTAAATCAAGGAAAAAGTGTCCTGCTAGACATAAATGAAATATTCGCGATCTTCGAAGACATCGCGAAGTTAACCGATTCAACGATATTCTTCCCGTCTAACTATAAAAAACTTCTGCTTGTTAAGACCGTTCTCTCCATTATTCACGCGGTACAGGATATGAGATTAACTTATTTCAGTTTGTGGTTCCTGGCTCCACATGGGGTGATGTTGGACTTGCTGACGAAATCCGGTTACCTGTATTTTCAACTCGTGTTGATGTGTTTCTACATGAAGATGAATCGCTTCCTTCGGTACGGTGTGCTCGACCTGAACAAACAAGAGTTTACAAAGAACTTGGAAGAATTGCTGGCAATATCGTTTCGTATCCATCGGCTTAAGCATAATCTGAATAAATTTTTCAAATATCTATTTGTGATGAATTATTTGGGAGTTTTTACCGATATATTTTACTTGTATTTTTGTCTGAAGATGTTCGTGGAAGATAAGCCTAAAATGGATGGGCGTATATCAACAATACTAGCAATTATCATGTTTGCGATGTTTAGCCTGACCAAGCCGATATCAGCGTCATATAATATTTTTCTTATTGGCCGACTATGGGATGATTTAATCGACTCAGAGAGGACATTCGAACATAGGGTCCTGTTGCTTATTTGCAGAAGTAAACTGGAGCACCGCACATCACTTCAATGGGAGGTAGGTTTTGGCCATGAATTAAATACTTAAATTTGATTTATGGGTTTTGGCATTTTCCTAAAATCTGAATGCTAATGCTGTTTTGTCGCAGGTCGATCAATTGATGTATCGGGGTAAAATCTACGATTTAAAATCCGAAGGCAGTCAAGTGATTCAAATTGACCAGGAATTCTTTTTTGATTTTGTTGCAAATGCTATTTTCGTGTATCTGATTAGTTGCCTACAGTTCTACGCCAGTGAGACTGTAAATTAACTTTTTATTTTACTTGTACAAATCCAGTTTTTTAATTAATAAAAGCTATCCTGTTCAAAGTATTCAAAGGATAGACAATAAAACTTTACGAGAACACATACCATATATGTATACATTACCCACAGTCTACTATTCATTAGTTTCAATCGTTGAAGATCGTTGTTTTCAGCATGCTAGTAGTCCCGCTTAGAATCCGAAAGAAAACGTAAAAGTATTGATGTAAGGTCGGCAGAAATTCCTTCACCAACACAGCAAGAAGTTCATTTTGCCTTTTCTTTGGATTTCGATGTCAGCTTAAGCCCATACAGGTTTTAAACGAATATCAAAGAGCATATCGATCTAATGCCTCAATTAGGGCAATAATCGGCAACAAAAGTGATGATGTCGATTTCATTCACCAGGGCGAAAATACTCGCTGCTTTTCCAGTGGAACTGGTCAGTAATTGTCAATTGGTATACTGAAACTTTTTACCAAAAGTTTTAAAAAAAAATTGATTTGGAAACCAGAAGGGGAACTTCGGCGCTTCTATTTACACCATGGCAATGCACTTGCTTACACTGCAGAAAAACGATTCGCCTTTAGGGATCAACGAAACTCTGCCAGCATCTTATTCCCCGAATCTAGCGCGCTGCCATTTTTTATTGTTTAAAAAAAACAAAAAAAAAACATGTGCGCAAGAAGTTCATACCGGCATTCATTTTGTTTGACCGAGATTGTAAATACCTAAGTACATATGTATCTTTTTCTATTCTATATATATACGTGCTTTTGAGACAATAAATTCAACATAATATATTATGTCTGTTTCAGTAATAACTTATTTTTTCGTTTTAGTAATAGTAGTAGTAGTAGTTTGTGGGCAAAATCGCATCATCGCCTCCACGCGGTGCCCGCTGGATAGCTATCTGATAGTGAACTAACGATGAGCGTATGCTGAGTCTGACGATATATGTGCAGCTGAACACTCAGACCTGCGTAAGCACATCTGGGTGAACTTCAGCGCGCATATGTCTAACCAGACGAGGCATCTCTTGTTGACCTGATCGGCTGAAATATGCGTCTCAGAAGTCTAGCAAGAGCTTCTCAGAAGGAGGACGCGCGGCGGATGAATTCTCTCGATGGAATCAACGGTGACATCTACAGACCAGCGGATAGCTTACTGGAGCTACTTCAACATATTTGGAGCTGAGGTCTGTAAGGATTTTCAATACTACGTCAGGGTATTGAAAAAGAGATGGTGGCGGATGAGCCCTTAATGGGCCAACGGCAGCGCTCATATCCCCGAAGTGGGTTACTGACATCGGTGTATCCGGCCTCTTGTCCTAGGGGTACAAAAAAAAAAGGATCTGGCCCTCCAGGTTGGGAGTTGTGCCGTCGGGTTAACTTCCCTACCACGTAAAAACCTTCGGTTACGAAGCAACCAACAGCCTCGGATACGGATGATCTTACTGTTGACGACCCATGCAAACGTAAAAAGGACAACGATCTTCGTGTCTGCACATGGAATGTTAGGTCCCTCTACAAACCACGTGCAGCCGAACAACTTGCGGAGGCCCTAGAGTGTCTCAAAGCAGACATTACCGCCATCCAAGAAGTGCGATGGGATGGGCCGGGCAAAAGGAGTATGAAAAACTGCGACATCTACTACGGCGATTGCTACAGACAGAAAGAACAGCGTCTATTCGGGTGCGGATTTGTCATTGGAGGCAGACTTAGGCAAGAAGTCTTGAGTTTCCGGCATGTGAACGAGCGCCTCATGACTATCCGTATCAAGGCTAAATTTGCCAACATTAGCCTAATATGCGTTCACTCCCCTCACGAGGAGGAGGACAACGCGACAAAGGATGACTTCTACCAGCTCTTAGACAAGACGTATGAGCAATGCCCTTGCCACGACGTTAAAATTATCCTAGGCGACTTTAACGCAAAGCTACGAAGAGAGGAAGTCTTTAGTAGCGTGGTCGGAAAGCACAGCCTGCACGACAATACATCCGGCAACGGACTCAGGCTAATCGACTTTGCGGCGGGGCGAAACTTAGTCGTAGCTAGTACGCGGTTCCCACGTCTCGATATTCACAAAGGAACATTGCTCTCCTTTGATCGAAAAACTGTCAACCAAATCGATCACATTGCGATCGACGTAAGGCACTCTTCCAGTATTCTGGATGTCCGGACTTTCCGAGGAGCCAACGTGGACTCGGATCACTACCTAGTTGTAGCCAAGGTATGGATGCGGATATCCGCAACGGAGCGAAATCAACAAAATGCTGTGAGGAAATTTGACGTCGAAAAGCTACAATCGCAAGAGACCGCCAGAACCTTTGCCGATCGAGTTTCTTCTAATCTCAATCTAAGTCCTATGCCACCAGCAGCAAATGCGGAAGACCAGTGGCAGCGTTGCCAAAAAGCCATCAGAGATGCCGCCTCTGATGTACTGGGTTTCTCTCGGCCACCACAACGAAACCCCTGGTTTGATGAGGAATGCCGGCAGGCACATGCAGCAAAACAAGAGGCGTACAAAGCGGCGCTGCATAGAAGGACTAGAGCTGCTTACGAGCTCTACGTGCCCAGGAGAAAAGAGGAACATCGACTTCTCAGAAAGAATAAAAAAGAGCATGAGAAGCGCTCGATCGAGGAGATTGAGAGACTTTATTGTAGGAATAATGTTCGAAAATTTTACCAAAGGGTAAAGAGAACATGCCAGGGTTTCAAAGCCAGAACAAAAGCCTGCAGGGACGAAAATGGCAACATAGTAGTAGAATCGCAGTCGGTGCTGAGGATATGGAAGGAACACTTCTGCAGACTGTTAAACGGCGATGATGATCAATATTCCGCTGTCAGGCAGATTGAGCCATTTAACAGTGACGATGGCAGTCAAGATTCCCGTCAACCCGATCAGAATGAAGTGAGGATAGCGATATCTAAACTTAAATCTAACAAAGCTGCTGGAGCCGACGGCCTTGACGCTGAACTTTTCAAGGTGCATGCACCAGCACATCTGTAAAATCTGGTCAGACGAAAGTATGTCCGATGAATGGAACCTCAGCATCGTTTGCCCGATCCTGAAGAAAGGAGACCCTCTGAACTGCGCCAATTACAGAGGTATAAGTCTCCTCAACATCGCATATAAAATCCTGTCTGCGTATTATGTGAACGCCTAAAACCGATCGTCAACAACCTGATAGGTCCTTATCAGTGCGGTTTCAGGCCTGGAAAGTCCACCATTGACCAAATATTCACACTACGGCAGATCTTGGAAAAAACCCATGAATACAAAATCGATACGATACGATATCACCTTTTCATCGATTTCAAAGTTGCCTATGATAGCGTGTATAGAGACGAGTTATACAAAGCCATGTCTAGTCTTGGCATGCCTGCCAAACTCGTCCGTTTGTGCAGAATTACGATGGAGAACTCTCGCTGCTCCATTAAAGTCGGTAAGAACATCACCGAAACGTTCGATGTCAGGAAAGGTCTTAGACAAGGCGACGCGCTATCATGCGATCTCTTTAACATAGTACTTGAGAGAATTGTACGAAACTCACAAGCCAACCGCGGAGGTACAATCTTCTTCAAGTCTGTACATCTACTCGCTTATGCCGATGACATTGACATAATCGGAAGAACTCAGCGCGCCGTCAATGGGGCATTTACGAGTATTGAGACCGAGGCAGCAAAAATGGGTCTAGCGGTCAATGAAAGCAAACAAAATATATGCTGTCTACAAAAAAGGACACCCAACATCGGCGTCTTGGACAGAACACCACAAAAGACAGATATAATTTTGAGGTAGTAAAGGATTTTGTCTACCTAGGCTCTATGGTGAACTCCGCAAATGACATCAGTAGGGAGATCAAACGAAGAATTACTCTTGCCAATCGTTGTTTCTATGGGCTAAAACGGCAATTGAGTAGCAAAGCCCTATTTCGAACTACTAAGGTAACTCTTTATAAGACATTAATCATCCCAGTCCTGCTGTATGGCGCAGAGGCATGGGCTTTGACAAAACCGGATGAGGATGCCCTTGGTTATTTCGAGAGAAAAGTTCTTCGAGCGATCTTTGGTCCCGTCTGCATAGACGGTGAGTGGAGGAGAAGGTACAATGCCGAGCTATACGGCCTGTACAAGGACACCGACTAGTCAGAAGAGTTCACATACAGCGACTAAGATGGCTGGGTCATTTAGAGCGGATGGAGCCCAACCTTCCCGCTAAAAAAGTCTTCGAATCCACCCCGGACGGACGGCGCAGTAGAGGACGACCTCGCGGTAGGTGGCGCAAACAAGTGGAGGGGGACCTCAACCAACTTGGCGTGCGCAACTGGAGGCAGGTGGCTCGTAACCGTGCTGGCTGGAGAGGTTTGTTGGTTGAGGCCCAGCTCCACCCGGACTGTAGCGCCATCTAAGTAAGTAAGTAAGTATGTAAGTAAGTAAGTAGTAGTAGTAGTAGAAGTGATTTTGATTGAACATTAGAAAATTGTTACTAATACATAATTAAATAATCACAAAATATGCATTGGCGTTTGCCGTCAGCCTGAACAGGGAGATTTACAAAATTTTAAAATAGATTCAAAAGATCTCAATTACTTTATCTGTGTAAATTCGTTTTAGTTATATTCACTAATTTTTCTAAAAAGGTTCATGTAATATTTGTTGCCTGTATTTTAAAGCGGACTTTAAATAGCTAAACAGAACCTTCCAATTTTGACCGTTTAGTATTGCCCTGACTTCGGCGTCCGATAGCACATGTTTATCCCAATGGGTTCGCCTTATCGCCTTTAATATTGGGCATACTCCGATGAGATGGAAGACGTCTTCTAAGGCATGTAGGTTGCATAGTGAGCATTTATAATTCCGTTCGGTTCTATATAGCATGTAATTCAAACGCAGGAGCTCTCCTCTAGCCTTAAATAATGTTGAAATAACTTCCACACTGTTTTGGTCTTGGAAGTATTTGAATTCCCCCAAGTCATGTTGAAGAGTTCGATATATGAGTCTGGTTTGACTCTCTTGGGCTTTTACTTTAAATGCATCACGGGTGGATAGGTCGATCTTAATCAAGAGTTCCTGAAGTGACTCTCTCCGAGATGTAGGATTGTAATCTGCTAGTTGGATATCATGAATGCCGCAGAGCCTGGACCATTCGAGAAAAAATTGTTGCCTATGGTGTATTATGTGCATTGCAATCAAATTCGGAAGCCTCTGACTCGAGAGTGACATTGCTTTTAAAATGTAATGAAAGTGCAGCTTTACTGTGAAGATGTACAAAGGGGACAGTCCTGTTTCCAGGTGAAGCATATACATTGGCGTGTTTTCGGGTAGCCTGAAGATTTTTTTGATAAAGTATCTTAGCAGCTTTTCAACTTCTTCAAACTGAAAGATACCCCATACTTGGGCGCCATAGCACATGATGGACCTAACCACTGCCTCATAAACTTTATACTTTGTACTAAGCGGAACGTTATTTTTAGAAAATATTCCCTTCCAATTGCAGTTTATTGCCTTTTTTCCTTCCTTGAATTATTCCTGAAGGTGCTTTTTAAAATCCACTCGCGGTGTTAAAATGACTCCAAGGTACTTATATTCCTTTACGTTCTCAATTTCTTCGTTTTGGTAAAACCATTTTTCGTCCCTAGCGAAGCGAACCGGTCGCGTTTCGGAATACCAATATTTTGGACTTGCTTGTATTCAATTTTAGGTTTCAAAGGTTGCAATATTTCTCTAGCTTGTTGATCATCATTTGCATCATGGATGGAGTTTCCGACAGGATGACGATGTCATCCGCATATAAGAGGACCCTTATTTTCATTCCAGCGAACTCGATTCCTCCAGGTAGAGATGTTGGCAAATCGTCCATAAATAGCGCTTAACACCCATATGAGACTCAAACCAATTTGAAACATTGTTTCCGTCCCATACCGCAGTCATATTTTCCTTATAGAGACTTTCGAGCACTTTTGTTGACACTCCAAGATTGCTTAACTTATAGAAAATAACTTTTCTATCAACAGAATCAAATGCCGCTTGAAAGTCCACAAAGAAAGCGTACAATTTGTTTCCATTATTCAGGTAAGACCTAGCTAAGCTTGTTAACGTGAAAATATTGTCTACTGTCGAGTAGCCTTTTCTAAACCCGGCTTGGAACTCACTAAGCAGGTCATTTGAATGAACCCATTCTGTCAACCGTTCCAGGATTATACCCGTAAATATTTTCATCACGGAGTTTTGGAAGGATAGGCCTCTGTAGTTACAAGGATCGCTGGAATCACCCTTTTTAAATAAAGGGAAAAGGATATTCCTCCTGAAGCTGGATGGCACTTCCCCCGTGTTGAAAATATAGTTAAACGCCATTGATAGTTTCTCCAGAAACTCGTTGGACGCGTACTTGAAAAATTCATATGGGATGCGGTCTTCCCCTGTAGACATCTTGCGGTGATATATTGCGGTCCAACTCTTCGATCCTCTGAAACGGTAGAGCATATTGCAGCTGGTTTGTGTTGCAAGGCGGGTTCAGCAGTTTTTTAAAGTGCTCAGCTAGCACAGGTGCTTCAAGTTGTAAACTCCGTGCAAAAGCTGTGCCGAGCGACTGTCTCGAATCCCTTTTATCTCCACAGTCAGATGTTCAATGTACCTTTTCAGTTTTTCTTTACATAGCGTTTTGTATGCTTTATTGGCCTGCTGATACATAATTTTGGCGATATTACTGCCTGCTTTTCTTATTAAGTGAAGGAAAGCGAACGATTTTCTCCTAGCCGCCATACAATCCCAATCAAACCATTCTTGTTTCTACTTACACCTTTGTGTGGACTAAGAAGCTCTCGCAACCTCTAAGATACAGGAAGTAAGTACATCAGGGCCGTGAATGGACTGGAACTCGGTTTCGTTTACCGCGCTTATCTTCTGATCTAGGTATATTTTGTAACGATTAGCAAAACTTTCCTTCCATTGATTTTTTGGTAGTAACCCCATTGGAGGGTCGGTTGTTCGTGGGGATGCTACAAAGTTTACAGTAATGAAAAGATTAGCTCTTTTACTTTTAGGTCGGTTGTGTATTGCAGCTATTTTCCTCGCACCAGACAGTAGTCGCTTGATGAACAAGCAGTGCCTCTGAAAAAGGTGAAGCGACCTTGCTCATCACTTTTAGATCTCCCGTTTACTACTGTTTGTTTTTTTCGTTTTAGTCCATCTATAAAAGCTTTTTTTTTATTAAAGTGTTTTTTACGTATGTATAATTTTATTTTTAAGTTTTAGTAACATCTTAACCTGTGCATTGTCGTATTCTACATCTTTCATTTGATACCCATATCAAGGGTGATATGAAGAAAAAGGTAATCCACCACCTTGTATCGCCCGTCATTTTCGATTTGGAACGATATTAGATATATTATAATACTAGCGGGTGCCCGGCGAGCGTTGCTTCGCCTAACAAAAAAGAAAACAACTGCCAGGCAGGCGCCTGGGGCTAAGTCTATTAGAGAACAGTTTTGTGCCGGCCAATAGTGAGTAGTTGGCGCAACCGTAAATATATATATATATAAAAAAAATGAGTAGTAGAGTACTATAATATTAAAGTAGTCGGCAAACTACTGGACCGATGGTACCCGTCGTGCTTTGCTGCGATGCGACTAACAAAAGAGCATTTTTTTTTTTAGTACTAAAGTCCTATAATACTAAAGTAGTCGACCGATTTTGACCAAACAGGAATACTCTAGAGCCAATACTGAAGTTTGTCTGAAAATTTGAACTCAATCAGTTAAGTGGTTCCGGAGTCCATAGCATACAAACATAGGTACACACATTTTTTCCAATGGAAAAAGCACTTTCAGTTTTTCCCGAATTTTCCAATTTTTCTTTCCGTAAAAACCTTACTCAGACTATTACGAATATTTTGAAAGTAAAATGAGCCAAATCGGTCCAGCCGTTCTCAAGTGATGCGATGACCAACGAACAGCATTTCATTTTTATTTAAACAGATATTGCATAGCCTTGTTATCCGACGTGTGGCCGGGCGCTCAATTAGAACTAGTCGGAATTTTGATTCCAATAAAAATAAAGAAATAATATTAGCAAGCGGAAAAATTCAAATAATCTTTTTCATTAATTAACTTTTTTCCACCCAGTCACATATTAATTTGGTGATCCCAAGTTATTTAGTTCGGTTGTTAAACTTTTCCACAGGCCATTTATATCCACTGCTCTATTTTGAGTATTTACGTATCCTTTGGCAATATCGTGTTTTTTCCATAAATTCAACCAATCTGGCAAACTGCAGAGCATTGGTGTGCTTTCCCCTAAATTTCTCGAGCAAAATTTTAAATTTCTATCTTACTTTGGTGACGCTATATTCCGGGGTGGACCTGGGCCTCAACCAACAAACCTGTGCAGCCAGCGAGATTACGAGCCAGCTGCTTCCAGCTGCGCACGTCAGGTTGGTTGAAGTCCCCATCCACTTGTTGGCGCCAACTACCGCTAGGTCGTGCTCTACTGTGCCGTCCATCTGGGGTAGTTCGAGGATTTTCTTGGTAGGAACGTTGGGCTCCATCCGCTCTAAATGACCCAGCCATCTTAGCCGCTGTATGTGAACTCTTTTGGATAAGTCGATGTCCTTATATAGGCCGTATAGTTCGGCATTGTACCTTCTCCTCCACTCACCATCTACGCAGACGGGACGAAAGATCGCTCGAAGAACTTTTAACCAAGGCCATCTTCATTCGGTTTTGTCAAAGCCCATGCCTCTGCGCCATACAGCAGGACTGGGATGATAACTGTCTTATAAAGAGTTGCCTTAGAAGTTCGAGATAGGGCTTTGATACTCAATTGCCATCTTAGCCCATAGAAACAATGATTGGCAAGAGTAATTCTTCGTTTGATCTCCCCACTGATGTCATTTGCGGAGCTCACCATAGATCCTAGGTAGACAAAGTCCTTTAGTACCTTAAAATTATATCTATCTATTGTGGCGTTCTGTCCAAGACGCCGATGTTGGGTGACCTTTTTTGTAGACATCATATATGTACATATTTTGTTTTGCTTTCATTGACCGCTAAACCCATCTTTGCTGCCTCGATCTCAATACTCGCAAATGCCCCATTGACGGCCCGCTGAGTTCTTCCGACTATGTCAATGTCATCGGTGTAAGCGAGTAGTTGTACAAACTTGTAAAAGATTTCACATCCGGTGTTGGCTTCCGAGTTTCGTACAATTCTCTCAAGTACTATGTTAAAGAGATCGCATGATAGCGCGTCACCTTGCCTTTCTTTCCTGACATCGAACGGTTCGGCGATTTCTATCGTATATGTACATGTTTCCATGTAAAACCTACATGTCCTATTTTGCGGATTCAATTTAGTCAACAATCAAATCAAAATCAGTTCGAAAAGAATTGTGAGATTACTGTAAACTTCATCATCTGAAAAGTTTATAAATACTTGTATCGCGTGTGGTCGAAATTCGAGAGAGGGGGAATAAGCAAACAGTGAGAGAAACAAATATTTTTGTAATATTCTCCCGTGCAGGGAAAGCAAAGGCATTTAAGATTAGATTACAGCCATGAACATGATCAAAATGCTTTGATTTAATCGGTTAAAGTGTTTTGTATGGGGAAATCATGTGTCACTTTATTTTACCTGAATAACGGTAACATACGCACATAACTCTTTTTTTCTGTAAATCTTAGGCACAGTGCCTTTCGAATGATATAAGTTTCATCCCCCTCCTTTTATAATAAATACTAAAAAAACGTACGATAAATTTCGTGTTCACGTGTTTATATATAAGAAGATTTGTGAAATAAAGAGTACTTTATTCGCATATACCATAAAAATTGTCGCTAGACCACAGATAATATAGTTACATAGATGTCGCATCCAGTACAAAAAAATGGCCAATTTTCAATCGACTGGGATTTACTCGTGGGTCCCAGTTCGATCGATCTTGTCAAACGGTTGTGAGTTGTGTTGCACGTTTTGTCAGATGTATGAAAGGATGATACTATGTGTGAGGAATTTTCATCAAATAAAAAATAAATATCTACGTAGGTACCTACATATGTAGGTGACACAGTAAAATAAATTTTTTATTTTTATTTTTCAAAAAAAGGTTTTCGATTTTGAAATTATTTATGTTTGCTTTATAAATAATTACGAATATGTTAAGGTAGGAACTTGGTACAATTTTGAAATTATGTTGTCTCATTATTGGATTTATTTCTGAATAAATTTTATTATTAAAAGCATTTTGTAAGGTAAGGAAAACGGTTGAAATTAGTTATCTGATTTAAATAAGTATAGATTTATTTTATGTTTATTCAAATGACGATGATGATGATGATGATGAGCATTATTTACATCTTTTATTTTCTTGATAATATTTGCACCTTTTGATTTTTGCTGATTTTTCGCTTTTTTAATACCCATGAGCAGTGTTTGCGCAGTAAGACAAGAAGGGCAAAATTAAGCAACTCTTTGCGATGATAAAAGCATTCGTTTTTCTCATCAAACCAGCAGCTGTCACGGATATTTGTTATTTTTATGCATTTGGAGGCCATTTTTTCTCTTATTTTTCTTATATGAGGGCGATCCCGAAACATTCCATGGAAAACCTTAAAAGCTTACAAGCGTCAAACAATTCATCTGATGGTGCAAAAAGACTGCCAAAATCAATATTTTGAGAAAAAAAATTGACAAATATAAAAAACTCAGAAGGGCATGTTATTTGTTCATCTTTTCTCAAAAGAATTTCTGAACAATTTGAACGCTCTTTGAAGGCATTTTGTAAGCAATATATCCCGCGAAGTATCGCATTGCAACAGTCTCAAGTCTAAAATCAGTTTCTGTTTCTAGTTTGTTTATAATTTCTGTGTACAAAAACTCATCACAGTCTTCTTCTTCTTGTTCTTCATTCAGCAAAACAACATGAGTGCCCTTTATTTGGACCATACCTAAGCTCAAAAACTGAACATCGTCGTCTTTACAATTACTGTAAGGTGAGAAGGAAATAAGGTTTGACGAAAGAATTTTTGACATTAGTACATTGAATTCATAAACAGATGGATTCTTATTATTAACACCTTTTATTCTGACAATTGAGAACAGGTTCTCTAAGATGTCTTGATGTACCCTCTCTGTCAGCAAGTAATCAGCATCAACAAACGTACCGTTGTTAATGTCCTCGCTTAGTAATAAAACTGCTTTAAGTGTCTGTTTCATTCCTTTCAAACAAACATTTTTGGATACATTTGAAAAATTCTGCATCGCTTGCAAATATATTACAAAATACTTTATCTGTTGGTATGCAGCATTTCCAACAGTAACTCCACGTTGAAGCGCATTTCAAAGGCCAAAGGTATTGTTTAATACCAGTGAAAAAGCTTGCGTAGCTTGAGTGTGTTGCGAAGTAAATTTTAAACAATTCAGGTGTTGAGCTGTTTGTATGGACGCAACAGATGTCTTGCTAAATATTTGAGTCGCTAGGCGTACGCTCATTTTTTCAAAAGCATTAGGAGCTATATGTGAGCTAGTAAATTTTAAACAAGTTTTGGCAACGTTGTCGGTCTCTAAATTATATATTTCTCTGAAGACATCGAAAGAAACTAAACCATCGGGGGTGTTCAGATCCGATTTGAGTAATAGATTGCGCACTGATTTAAGTAAATGAGGAAAATCGTAAAGACTGTATATTTTTTGGTTTTCAAATGTCGTAAATGGGTTTTTTTCAGTAAAATTCAAAAGTTGATACGCTCTCCTGTTGTTTGGACACTGGCCACAAACAACAGCGCATACTTGAAGACCAAGTTCCTTGCATATTTCAAAATTCTTTTTAATCAACTGTTTTAAGTCATTCCCTTTTATTCCAATTTCTAAAACAAAATAGTTAACGCTTTTCCAGAAATCAAAAAGGCTATTAACCATAAATACACAAATTTCATTAGCATTTGATTTTTTTCGTGCTGAACCTAAATCTTCGAATCCATCAATTAAGTCGTTAGTAGCGTTGTAGGTCAGATTTCGGCGGATTCGAATCTCATCAAAAACCAACACCACATATTTTTGACGATGACTCATTGATGCAATTTTAGATTTCAATATATTTTGAGCCATATTTTGGTACCCAGGCTGTAGACCTTTCGCAGGAGCCCAACGATATAATGAAGCTATATGAGGAAGTCGAAAGCCCAACCCATCGCCTAGAAATGTATACATATGTATTTTGCGAGTGATGGAAAGCATTTTGTGCAAGTTCTTTTTCTTCTGGGATATACAAGTTTGATTTAGAAAGCCCCATCAACATAAAACAAATTAATTTAGACTGCTCTGACATATCCATGCTCTTAATTTGGGATATCAAACCTGAAAAACCTATTTTGTTTCTTTATTTTTAATATAGAATGAGCTCTGTTCTTTAATCTAAGCTTTTGCTTTAAAGTTTTAATGTTCAAACTGAAAGAAGCTATTTTTTTTTTAGTTGAAAACAGTTTTGTTCCCGGTTCTCGATTGATTGCATCAATTTAATGCATCAAGCAGCCTAGATCTGAACTTTAACTTCTTCTTCTCTTACTATTCGACGAAGAAAGATTTTCTAATTCTTCAAATTGATCAATATCATTTTGTAAATTGAGTGTGGGAACTGCATCTCTTTTTAGCATTTTCCTGCCCACAAATTCACTACAAAAATGATTTTGGCAAACAAAAAAAGTCTTATCGCCATTAAAACTAAGTACATGCTTTTTTCTTTTTTCCATAAATTATTTAATTTGAGGGGCATGCAAAAATTTTTAAATTAGGAAAACCCCTTCTCTGCCCTTGCATATCGTGCAAGAAAGTCCTGATCTCCTTTTATTAATCATTTGTTATTTTTATTAAAAACCAAGCGCAGTCGCAATTCGATCTCAAATAAATGGTACATACAATTTTTAACCTGCGATGACAGAAATTTCAAACTCATGTATTTAGCAAAAGAAACAAGAAATACGCATCTAGACAAGTACATAAATGCCATGCAACCCTTCTAAGACAACACGACGCGACGTAAGATACACACAAGCCATGAAAATGAAACGATCGCTATTGAATCATACCATACCATCAGTTTGTTGTATATAGATATTGTTCTTTAACAGAAAATGGTTTTGGTATGACAGAAGTTTGCTTTGGTGTTTCTACGACACACTGAAGAGCAAGATTATTGCATGGTCTTGCAACATCATTTTATTTCATTTTGTCTGAAAGAGTTCGTTAATCTCCTTTACTAGGGTAGCAACCAAGATCGATCGAACCCACGAGTAAATCCCAGTCGATTGAAAATTGGCCATTTTTTTTATACTGGATGCGATATCTATGTAACTATATTATCTGTGGCTAGACGTTGTCTTGATTTTGATCATTTTCAAACGCAAAGGACAGGTTAGCAAACATAAAAAAACAAATATTGCGTTACGAGGGGCCAATATCTGATAAAAACAGCTTTGAGGGTAGCACTTTTCATCGAGAAAAGAACACACCATTCATGAATTGAATTAGGCGAACCCCACTAACGGATCAGTAGAAATGCAGTGAAGTGGAAGGGTTATGATCCTTTGCTTTCATATTATAACCTCGCCGATATAGGAAGAAGAAGAACGAATTGAATAATGATGTTATGTACTCGTACATTATTATTGCGGGCGTGGAGAAAAATCAAGATGTTCGCACAACTCATAGCATTTTGGTTCTGAACTGCCAGCGGTGGGAATA
The DNA here is from genome assembly GCA_945910035.1 of Brachypalpus laphriformis. NCBI lineage: Eukaryota > Metazoa > Arthropoda > Insecta > Diptera > Syrphidae > Brachypalpus > Brachypalpus laphriformis. The sequence continues at coordinate 291,571,017 of OX246754.1, forward strand.
ATCTGACAGTAACAAAACTAGATCTTTCCGGAAAAGAAGGTTCTAGCAAGGAAAGTTCCGAAATTTACAGCGGGGAAATAGAATGCTCGCAATCGAGGGGATGGACTCATCTTTCTATAAATCCGTGATGACAGCAAATGACAGTTCGAAAGAGTTCAGGAGAGTTCTGAAACAAGTTGTGACAGTATACAGAAGGGTTTCCTGATCATCCGTGAACCCATTTACATGGGATTTTCTGACATTAGAGAAGTTGTGTCAGAAGCAAGAATGTGAACTAAAATTAATAGTTTTTCTGGAATTCTCTCCTTTTTCGATTTGATTGATTCTCCTGGAACTTGGAAGCGGTAAATTTGTTTCTGTCAAAAAAGCAATAAAGGCGAAGTAATAATATCGAACATTTTAAGAATTTCCTAATATTTTTGAATCCGCCTGGTCACTGCTGCTGGAAGACAATGAGCAAACAGTGGGTCGTACGCTGTGGGCGAAGCAATAAATCAAATGAGCGGCTGCGCAGTTATAGTACAGAGCAACCACAACTGTTCGAAGCTCAGTGAGAACATCAGACTCCTTACTAGCAGTGATCACAATCACAGTGTCACTTCTAGCTGCTAATAGTTTTTGATACCGTCTAACAGATGTCGAAATTGGGAGATAGATAGATAGAGAGTTTGGAGTTTGGGGTGCGTGGATCGCTTAGCTCTTAAGTTTAAGACACCAGTACATTGTTCCAATACGATTGTTAAATGGCTCTTGTCCAAATTGGGTATGAGCTTAAACTCCATCTCCAAAGTTATCTGCAGCAGATTTTCCGTATTTAAAAGTCAATAGGGCCGTTGTGGACTCGTTTTTCATTTTCTTTCTTAAAAATGTTACCAATTTCAAGATATTTTGGATTGATTTTCGGGAGTTTGTCCCTGCTCTACTTCAGCATGCAGCGTAACTTCAGAACGTTGTTTCTATAAATGGAAACCACTCGTCGGATCGAGATTAGAATAACAACTTGGATGCTCGCACGGTACCTGTCTGAAAGCAAATGCAAAGTCAAAGTCACTTGTAACATGAAATTGGTTTATAGTCTGAAAATCTTGTTAACACAAATTATACTTATAAATAATTTTTAATGCAAAATCCATTTGAATAATAAATTCGGTTCTCCAAAGCCGTGGCAAGAACGAACGTCCCTTTAAGTCTGCGTAGCTGAATCGTCGTCATTTAGCGCCTTCTGCAATTCACTGTATTTCTTAATCGCAGTGCGTACAAAATCGGCTGTTCTCCGGACACGTTCTGGAGTGATTTCATTGCCAAGCATCTTGCCAACACTCTTCGCAGTATCGTTCCAATTAAGGAAGGACAGAGATTTGAAGGATATTGAACAGAATGGAGTCAGTGAGCAAAGGGCTGTAGTGATGGCACCCCCCATCATCACAACAGTGATGGTCCCCATTACCAATGCCATAGATCCCGTAATCCAACTAACCATGCCCCTTGGCAGCAGTCCGTTTAGAAATGAAAACGGACCTGAAACTGCAACAACTGGAGCTGGAGGTGCTGGAATGAGGTATCCTTCATATCCTGTTTGAACGACGTACGGTGTTGGGTATCCTGGGGCAGGTGCATACCCCACTGGTGCTGGGTATGGTGGAGGGTATCCTGCTGGATATGGATCAGGATATGCTGGAATGCCACCAGGCAGGAGACCGGGGTATATGCTTGGATCGTAGACCGAGGCTTCAGCAGATATCTGTCGAAAGTGGCTCTTCAAAACGAGATCAACAAGGAAAGGATTGCGTACTTACAGAACTTCCAGAATAGCGGTTATCCTCGGCGGGAGGCGGTGGGGGTCTTAAATCAGCTGAACCATCATCCTTTTGGATCAGCGGCGGTGATGGAGGCGGTGGCACTTGATCTACATCCTCTGAGACCGGCACAGCTAGAACACTACTTGTAGTCAACAAAACCACACCAATCGCATAATACACACTCTTCATATTTCAAAAAGATGACCTGTTCTCACAGTGTACTTTCACTAAATGTCTAAGACGTGCAATTGACCTGCTTTATATTTATATATGACTCTCCCCTCCAAATACGAATAGGTTCGTCGTACCCCACTACTAGATGCACTTAACCATTGTCCGACATTGGAAAAGGTCCTGATACTCTATTCCAGGAATTCGCTTATGCACAAATCTTCTTCAGACTTCGGAAATTAGTCTGTCGACAGTGCAGCTACCCGATAAATAGCACTCACTTTAGTGACGCGACACATTATTGGAGGAATGAAAATTTTAGCACTTGTAGGTAGATAGCTAGGAAAGGTGCACCGACGACCATGCAACCAAGACTGGTGACAGGTATACGATCCGCGCTGATGAGACATCGATGCTTACCTATTGAAAGGTCACACAAAAGAATTACTTTTACCATCCGTTGTGGAGGGTCCGGACCGTATCCGCACGGTATCAGTGTACATATCTATTTCCTGTTAATTACTATCCGATATCTGTGAAGGCCCATGAGCAAAAACTAAATAATTACACTCTTAATGGATGCGTTTCGGAGTATCATTGGCAAGGGTAAGTGGTGTGTGTAGTTTTTCCAATGGAATTTGCCATCGTTGCACGTAGCGAAAGTATCGATTACCCTAAATTTGGCTGTGCCGCTACAAAGGGTGCACTGCACACGTTTTGGAAATACTCGCACTTTTTTTAATTCCCTTGGCGTATGCTAATGAGATTTAATGGTACGAGTACGTGTCTTCGTGCAGCGGAAATAAAGTTTTGAAAATAAGTTTTTTCATTAAGTACATTATGCACTTCTAGCGATTTTCGATATTAGCGGTGAAATTGTTACAATTATAGACACACAAACAGTTTCATTGGATTTTAACGATGCCTGGGGAGATATCAGTAATTTTGAATCAAACTGATTGGCCTGCAGGCGATTTTCTCATTCGACATGACAACTCAATTAGGCGAATGCCATAAACAGGACTTGTGTTAATTTTCCGTGAATTACATGGTATTCGCCGTTCAATAATTTGTAAGCATAATTAGGTACGGATGATGAAAATTTTAATAAATGCAGGTGCCTGTAGCATGTGCTATAGAAATGGAATTCTTGCAGCTCAATGGAAAGAGCTACCTAGATTCTTTCGAACCCTTTTATCGCTCACATTTTTTTCGTTAAGAAGATCTATGGAATCTAGAACCAGTTTTTTATATTTCTTTGGATTTTCGAACCTTTTACATAAGAAGACAATTAGGATTTGAATGCCCTCATAAAAATTAGAACACAGGATTGTTCAAAGGACAATAAGGAAGGAAAAAAAATAAATTACAGAGCTCTTTATTGCTGTGAATATTCTTCGATCTCAACTGTGTTCTTAGATCATATCCGTGACAGACTAGCTCACCCCTGGAGTGATCTCTCCTTTACTATGGAATCTAGTTCACAGCAAACTTCTCCTAAGAATAGAGAACTCAGGTTTTAAAGTCGTTCCGTCTGCATGGAAAAGTTTTCGCAGACACTTGCCTGCAATCCTGCAAATTTGTGCAATCAACTGGTATTTCGATTTATAGCTGTGGTATCAGTGTTAACTATGGTCTTGTACACAAGTAGACGTGATACTCTTTGCTTCGACTCTCATAAGCTAAGAAAATGCCAGTTTTATTGGAAGCTCTTCTGGAGGGAAAATGTCGTTTAATGCGCTGGAAAGCTATTAGGTACCTTGTGTATATATGTAAATAGGGATGTAAGCTCCGAATGGGGCCTTCAGCCAAATGTATGTACCAGTTGTACACTTTGACAGTAAGAACGATTCTTACGTATGGCATAGGTACTAGAGTGGTGAACTGAAATTGGAGTGAAATTCTGACCTCAAATAATTGGGAAAAGACTCAACGAATAGCATGTCTAAGCAGTACTGGTGCTTTGCGAACCCTTCTTACAGCGGCGCTTCATACCAAGCCACGTCTTCTCCCAGTTGACATCTTCGACAAGCAACTAGCTACCAGCTCAGCATTAAGAATGAGAGAATCCAACAAAGGAGAAAACAGACTGGGCATTCCAGATTCCTAACGATGCTCCGTCATCTTCAATCACCACTTGTCCGCTGTACTAGATCTTAATTGGGATACAGACATTCGATAACATACAAGTCCTGTCTATGGTGGTCAAATGGTAGTGCATGCGATTATATAAAAACATAAGTGTTTTCGCTTAGCTGAGGCCTCCCAGTGGTGACCGCTGGGTACCTAGTACCTTGGTCCAAGAAATGGGTAACCAAACCCGTTTGGAGGATCTTTGGCGGCAGCAGATGAGAGAGGGGGGAAGAGTGTTCTCTTACTAGAGTACTTCTTCTTGTTCCAGACGGCAGCGGACGAATTTCCAAGATGGAGTCAATGGTGGCGTCTCCAGTTCCAGTTAGGTTGAGCTTAGTAAACACCTTTCACGAGCTGCTTCGACATATTCGGATCACATGTCGCTAAGTAATTTCCAAGGTTAGTCAGGACTTTGGAAGAGAAATGGTGGTAGCGGAGCCCCTTAACGGGTCAACGGCAGCGCTCACACTTCCGTAGTGGACAACTGGCACCGGTGTACCCGGCCCCGCATCCTAGGGGTATAACAGAAGGAACTGACCCTCCAGGTTGGCGGTTGTACGTCGGGGTAACTTCCCTACCACGTACAAAAAGCAATGGTTACCAAACAGGCACAAGCCTCGGATAAGGACGATTCAACTAATGACGACCCCAGCAAACGTAATAAGGACAACGACCTTTGGATCTGTACGTGTAATGTCCGCATCCTTAACAGACCCCGTTAAGGCGAAAAATGAACAGAGCCCCTCGAATGCTATAAAGCAGATATAACCACCGGGCCGGGCAAAAGAGGATGAAAAACTGTGGCATCTACTACGGTGGTTGCTACAGAGACAACAACTAGCGCTTATTTGGATGGCAAGCTTAAGCTTCCGACACGTGAGCAAGCCTATTATGACGATTTTAACGTCAAAATAATAAAGGAGAACGAGTCGGTAAACATAGCCCACACGATACCACGTCTGATAATGGACTAAGGCTATTCAATTTCGCTGTGGAGCCAAACGTCGCTATACAAGCACATGGTTTCTTCATCTCAATATTCACAAGCAGACATGGCAGTCCAATGATAACGTAACGATCAACCAAATGGATCATATTGCGATCGTCGCAAGACATGCCTCCAGTATTCCTAATGTCCAAACCTTCCGAGCGGCCAACGTAGACTCGGCTCATTACCTTGTTGTAGCTAAGGTACAAATGCGCGTATCCCAAACTGAGTAACTCAGCGGGCTGTCACCGGTGCGTTTGCAAGCATTGAGGCGGAAGTGGCCAAAATGAGTTTAGCGATAAACGAAGGCAAAACCAAGTATATGCTGCCAACAAGAAGGGAAAATCAACACCGACGAATTAGACAGAACGTCACAGTGGGCAGCTATAACTTCGAGGTAGTAAGGGACTTTGTCTACCTTGGCTCTGCTATAAACTCGAAAAACAAGATCAGCGCAGAAATCAAGCGAAGAATAACTCTTGCCAATCGCTGTTTTTTTGGGTTTATAAGCCAAGTTAACAGTAAAACCCTATCTCAAACAACTAAGGAGACTCTATATAAGACCCTGATCATCCCAGTCCTACTTTACGGCGCTGAAGCATGGACTTTATTAAAGGAGGATGAAGATATACTTGGTCGCTTCGAGAGAAAAATTCTTCGTAAGATTTTCGGTCCCGTTTGCGTTGACGGGTTTTGGAGGTAAGGATTCAATCACGAACTATACGAGCTATACACCGACATCGACCTAGTCAAAAAACTGCGTATTGGATGTCTGAGATGGCTAGGACATGTAGGGCAAATGGACACCAACGCTCCGGCCCGCAGAGTCTTCGAATCTATCCCCGAGGGACGACGCAGTAAAGGACCTCCTCGCCGTAGGTTCAAGGGTACCTCGATAAACTTGGAGTGCGCAACTGGAGGCAATTAGCAAAAGACCGAGCTAAATGAAGAGGCTTGTTGGTTGAGGCCCAGGTTCACCCCGAACTTTAACGCCACCGAACAAAGTAAGTAAACTGAGCAACAAAGAAGGATCACTGTGAGAAAATTTAGCGTCGAAAAGCTACAATCGCAATAGACCGCCAGAGTCTTCCTCTCGAACAACTAAGGAGGCTCTATATAAGAGCCTGATCATCCCAGTCCTCTTTTACGGCGCTGAAATATGGAATTTATTGAAAGTGGATGGAGAAATTGTTGGTCGCTTCGAGAGAAAAATTCTACGTAGGATATCCGGTCCCATTTGTGTTTACGTATTTTGAGGGAGAAGATTCAATAACGAACTATAACAGATGTACAGCGACATCGACATAGTCAAAAAAAAAACTACATATTGGACTTTTGAGATGGCTAGGACATGTAGAGGGAATGGACACCATCGCAGAGTCTTCGAATCTAACCCGGTGGGACGACGCAGTAGAAAAGCTCCTCGCCGTAGGTGGTGTGCATAAGTTCAAGGGGACCTCGCCCAACTTGCAGTGCGCAACTGGAGGCAATTAGTTAAAAACATGCATATGCATGTGTAGACATAGAACTATTGCAAAATTTTTCCATTTTGTTAGATGAGATGTTGATCGTTTAATTTGTCCACATTTTAGAATGTTTTAATGAATTTAAAATAAATTGTTTGTTCGAAGCGGGTTTGCGTATGCTCTGGTGGGATTCCCACGGCCAGTTATAATTGAGCTTACACATTTTCGGTATTGTATTCAGTTGGCAATTATATCAACAAGTAAATAACGGTCAACTAAAATACGGGCGAAGCAAGGCGAGCACTGCTCAGCTAGTATTTTATAACCAACAGACAAATGTGCGTCGGTGCCTCCTTCCTTCCTAACCTCTCTTCCTTAATGCTCACGCTATGTATCGAAATATATTAAAAGGGTAGTCAAAACCCCTTTAGCGCGAGTAAATTATAAAAAATATGTTTCTGGTTTCCAGGCACTGACTGCTGAAGTATGTTATTTTTCCTAGAACGCAAGTTGGCAAGTCAGGCAATATCAAAATTTCCCTTGCGATTTACGAAGGCAATATACAACACTTCATGCAAAATTAAGCATACAAATTAGTTATTCTGCGGTCAAAATAATACGGAATTAATAAATTCATCACTATTTTATCAAAACTGGTTTGTGTTCGCCTTCAGTCAAAATACAGGTGGATTCTTTTCCGTACGTTTATCTGAGTATATAGATTAAATGTCACCTAAATCTCTGAGGTGATTGGACAACTAAGAACGCACTAAATCTATATAATTGGAAACTACAATAGAACGTACTCATTCAATATGACTGCGGTTAAGATTGTCTGCAAATGCAATTTATACGCAGTACTGAAAGATACACATGTGGAATGCCAGCAGAATCTGATTGTAACAAACATATTTTTTCCATTTAAATTTGAATAACAAAATGTTAGTTTTATTCCAACGTCACAATAATTTTGACTACCATTCACCGTGCTGTCATTCTTGACAGCTCATTCACACTTGTGATCAGTACTGCTTGACAAATCACCATGAGTAGACTTATAACAGAATCATTCGAATTGGATTTGAAAATTGGCCTTTAATTCGGGAAATGTATAGAAAATTACGATATTGTTTTGGTCTTCATAATCGACCAACTGAGCTCGCTATTCATCGTGTTGCGGATAAATTTCGTGCCACATGCACTTGACATGACGAAATGTGCGTGCAGAAGAAACTGTGGCCGAAGTTCCGGAATTGTCAATTCGGCATCGATCGCAAAAGTTTGGCCTTTGTCCGTCCACTACATGGACAATTTTGCGAAAAGACCTCAGCCTACACCTGTATAAGACCATGGCTTGCACTACTATCCAAAAAACCATTCTTTTACTCAGGACTCGATTCAACGACACCATTATATCGCAAAATGGAGATGTCGGGAAGTCAAACGAAGACTATGAAGACGGCCATGGAAGACTAGGATATGGCACCAGGAACCTTCCTGGTGAAGACATCCTAAGCATGAGGAAATCACACGGTCTTATCATGTTAAATACCATTTTCATCAAACAAAGCCGCGACCTGATCACTTTCAGCAGTGGTGGAGATGAAACCCAGATTGACTACCATTTGGTAGCTAGTTTCGTGAAAGCTCGGGTAAAAGATTGCAAAGTGATCCTGGGAGATGCGATCGCTCGGCAACACCGTCTCCTGCTAACAGAAATTTTTATGAAAACACCAAAGAAAAGCAAACAAACAAGGGTCTCTGAGAAAATCAAATGGTACAATCTGGACAAAGAAAAAGGCGAGGCTTTTGTTTTTGTGATGAAAAATTACCTCTCTCACACCATCAACGGAGCTGAGGATGAAGAGTGCAGAGCACAAAATATGTGGGATTCCCTACAGCGAACTTGCTTAAAGAAGGTCAAATCACTGCTATGAGCTTTAAAAGCCCACCACCAACACGCCAAAGAAACATGGTGGTGGAGTGATAAAGCTAAGAAGGTGATAAATGAGAAGAAAGCGGCTTTCAAAGCTCGGTCAAAGTGCCCCTCTAATAATAGTGACGAAACCTCGAAATAGAATACAGATGTTGCAAGAAAAAGGCGAAGAAGAAGTGCGCCCAGCTTCAAGCAGAGAGTACGGAGGGCCTGAATCGGGAGCTGGAGAAAATATCTTCCCAGGTTGCTGATACAAACCAGGCTATCAAGGAGCTGCGAACACACAATATGAACAAGAGCGATATGATTCCATTTTTAATGAAGCCTATGTCAAAGCATGTCCAGAAACCAAACGAAAAGACAAAAAATCACCACCTTGGTGGTCATCTGAACTAGCTAGAATTAGGAGAGTAACTAGACACCTTCTAAATGTGGCCAAAAGAACTATTCTAGAAGCGGACTGGGAACAGTATAAGTCCAGTCAGAGAAATTTCAAAAACGAGACAGAGAAGGCCAAACGCCACTCTTGGCAGCACTTCTGTAATGAAATCAAGGGTACGACAGAATCTGCGAGACTGAGAAAAGTTCTATCCAGGGAATCAAAAACTCTTGGATCTCTCAAGGAATCCGACGGAAGGTGGACTGAATCCTGTGCAGAATCGCTTAGCTCCCTGCTAAAAGCGCACTTTCCGGGTTGTACGACCCATCCAGATAATAACATCGTAACTAACAGTAGTTTTGTAACGGAAACTCCGACGGATTTTATCACAGAGGAAAGAATTAAGTGGGCAATCGGATCATTCGCTCCCTTTAAATCCCCAGGACCCGACGGGATTATCCCGATCATGCTACAGAAAACAATAACCACAATCATCCCGGTACTTAAAGAACTGTACCTCAACAGCCTCATGTGGGGGTATATACCTAGATCATGGAAAGAGGTCAAAGTGGTCTTCATACCCAAGGCCGGTAAAGCAAGCCACACTACTGCGAAGGACTTTAGGCCAATTAGCCTTACCTCCTTTGTCCTAAAGACCTTTGAAAGACTAGCTGACATATACATCCGTAGTAAACTGCGCGCAGGTGACATATCCCCAGCGCAGCACCCTTATACGAAAGGAAAAAGCGTAGAGACAGCGCTGCACTGTGTAGTCGGCTCAATAGAAAAATCACTGAAAAATAAAGAATATACACTAGCCGCTTTCCTAGACATTGAAGGACCCTTTAACAATGTCAAAACGGACGCGGTCAATAGAACTCTAACGAACCTTAATATTCACAATTCCGTGATAAAATGGATCGTCAATATGCTAAAGGAAAGACATATCAAAGTTGAACTCGGAGGTACTAAGCTCGAAGTCTATGCCTCAAGAGGCACCCCTCAAGGAGGGGTTATATCCCAACTACTGTGGGTAATTGTCCTGAACGAAGTCCTTCTTAAACTTAGAAACAGTGGCGTCAAGGCCATTGCATATGCGGACGATGTTGTGCTGCTAGCAACAGTAAATTTCTCCCGACCCTGAGCGAACAAATCGAAGGGCGCTGGAAATCATTGACTCCTGGACGGAGAGATGTGGACTGGCAGTTTATCCCCAGAAGACAGAGTTAGTACTATTCACTAACAAAAGAATAATTCCACAATTCGTAACTCCTTCCGTAAGGGGTACTCCCCTGAGTATCTCCAGTAGTGCGAGATACCTTGGCCTGGTGCTCGATAGGAAACTGAACTGGAGACCAAACATCAACGAAAGAGTCAAGAAAGCCACGATAGCTTTTTACTCGTGCAATAGAATATTTGGGAAGACTTGGGGACCGAGCCCCAAAATCATCCTATGGATGTATACAGCTATAGTAAGGCCAATACTAACGTATGACAGCCTTGTATGGTGGCAGGCAGCCAGCAAAATAAATAACCTAGCTGCTATCACAAAAGTACAAAGACTAGCGTGCATCGCCACAACCAGTGCGATGAGAACGACACCTACAGCAGGACTCGAGGCCATTCTCAATCTGCTTCCGCTAGACATATACAAGTATCGGCGGCTCATAGTGCCGTAAGATTAAGCCAAACAGATAGCTGGAGACCAAATGCAATGGGTCACACCACGATCCTGCAGAGATATCTAGGCAGTGTATCTAATACAGACTACTTAACGCCTTACCTAGACTTCATAAGACCATTTTCTAGCACCTATCCGAGCAGGGAAGACTGGAAAAATGACAGAACGCCTAATGAGCGATCCTTAGCTGTTTACACCGATGGATCCAAAATGGAAATAGGTGTAGGCGCAGGCATCTTCTCTGAAACGCTTGGCCTCTCCATGTCAGCTCGGCTTCCGAACTACAGCAGCGTTTTCCAGGCGGACGTCCTAACAGTTGCAATAGCAGCTCGTGAGACTGTGATGAGGGCAATACCACGAGAGGATATCACCTTTTTCATCGACAGCCAGGCAGCGATAAAAGCAATATCTGCTATAGAAATAAAATCGAAGCTTGTGAAGTGTTGTAGAGAAGAGCTCAAGGTTCTTGGAACACAGCACGAGGTAAAGCTCTGCTGAGTCCCTGGTCATGAAGGCATACCAGGGAATGAGAAAGCCGATGAACTGGCTAGAGGAGGCTCAGCACTAAGCTCGGACCAATCTGACCCCTCGGTGTACATCCCGCCTTGCGCCCTTAAGCTCGAAGCAGGAAACAAAGCCATAACGGAGGCTAACAATAGGTGGACCTCTTTAGATACTTGTGTCACCACGAGGAAGCTGTGGCCCGCATTTGATAGAGTAGGAACCAATAGACTCATACAGAGGCATAGAAAATCCCTCTCTACCCTAATAGGAGTCATTACGGGGCATAATACCATGCGGTACCACATGAAAAAACTACGTGTGACTAACGAAGACCTTTGTAGAGGCTGCGGCGACGAGGAGGCTCAGGAGGACACCGCCCACTTTCTCTGTCATTGCCCAGGCCTCTATCATTTGAGAAATAAGATCCTTGGACAACACTTCTTTGAGGATCTAGAAGAGTTGATGAGCTTTCGGTCATTGTTGGAATCACTAAAATAGGTACAGAAATAAACTCATAGGCGAAATTACAAGCTCACGCGCTAGCGTTTTAATTACGAATATGTAGATAGATGTCATGAGCCATTCTTCATAATGAATAAAGATTTTTGATTAACTTATTTCCTGTCGTTATTACTTAAAAAAAAAAGAAGATGTTCTATAGCTTTTAAAACAAACACCCTTTACTGAATTTTTAAAGCAATTTTTTTTTTTTTTTTGTTTTTTTTTATTGCCCAATGCAGTAAATACATCTGTCTTAGAAAAAGACATCTAATATTTGTTTTAACAATTTGAATTTTGGGATTTAATTTGGACTAAGTGACCATTGTTCTTAGCCCTTTTCTAGGAATTTTAAACTTAACAACAGTTTAAGAATTAAACAAAAAAAAAAACAAAAGCAATTAAACAGTTTAAACAATTATGAAACGAGTAAACTAGTTATAATATGTTAAAATTTAATTTTTTTTATGTTTAGGATGTTTTAGTATGTTGACGTTGTGGTCCCTCTTATCAAGTCACTGGGTCTATTTCTCTTTAGTCGTCGTCTTCCGAAGAATTCCTTCATTGGTAATGAATTGACTTCGATGTTAGGATGAACTACTAATTTTATATGATGTCTTCTGCTTATGTTTAGTATCTCTTCTTCCACTGTTGGTATTTTTAGGTCGCGATGGATGTCGATGTTAGGTATGTACCAGTCCGCATTGATTATGGTTCGTAATATTTTTGATTGTTGTCTTTGGATTATGGCGATGTTTGTTTTCTTTGACGTTCCCCAGAGTTGTATCCCGTATGTCCAGATAGGTTTGATAATGGATTTGTATAGTAGTAATTTATTGGTTGTCGAATTTTTACGCAGGAGCCAGTACAGTTGATTATATTTTAGTTTAATTTGGTCCCTTTTTTTTTGTATGTGGTATTTCCAGTTAAGTTTGTTGTCCAAGTACATACCAAGATATTTGGCCACATTGTCGATTGGAATAGTTTTGTCTTTTATTTTTATTGGGATTGGAGAGTAGTTTAATTTAGTGGTAAATATTACTTGTTGGGTTTTGTCTTCGTTAATTTGTATGCTCCATTCGTCAAACCATTGCATTGTCTTATCCAGAAGTCGTTGGGCTCGAGTAGTTACAGTGTCCAGGCTTTCGTCGGATATCAGCAGAATAGTATCGTCAGCAAAGGTTGCCATCATGGTTGTAGCTCCACTCGGTAGGGGGATGTCAGCAGTGTAGAGGACATATAGTAGTGGTCCCAATACAGATCCTTGCGGTACTCCAGCTCTTGTCTGTAGTATTTTGGATTGTTGGTCATTATATTTTACGAAGAAGTGGCGTTCGCTTAGGTAACTTTCAATGATTTGGTAGAAGTCTCGTGGAAGTAAGTTTTGAAGTTTGTATAGTAGTCCTTTGTGCCAAACTTTGTCGAAGGCTTTTGCTACGTCAAGAAACACCCCTATGCAGTATCTTTTTTCCTCTAGGTCCGTTGTGATTTTGGTAACTACCCTGTGAATTTGTTGGATAGTCGAGTGTTGTCTGCGAAAGCCGAATTGATGGTCTGGTATCATTTTATTATTGGTCAGTATTGGCTGTAGTCGATCATAGATTAATTTTTCGAATATTTTCCCTAATATGTGGAGTAAACTTATTGGTCTGTAGGATGAAGTAGTCTTTGCGTCTTTACCAGGTTTAAGTATTGCAATTATCTGCGCAACTTTCCAAGTTTTTGGAAAATATTTAAATCGAATTAATGCATTATAGAGATTTCGTAAGTATATCATGGCTTGTCTGGGTAGTTGGGTTAATATCTTTCCGTTAATAGAGTCATATCCTGGAGCCTTCTTGTGGTCAATCCTTTTTTTGATGCAGTGTTCGATTTCATTTATTGTCACTTTTTTTATTTTTACATTTGTGATGAGTGTGTTTGGACGGGAAGGTGGGACAGCCGTATTGCCCTTGTCGTTTGTGAATACTTCTTCGAAGTGCTTAGCCAGAATATTTGCTTTGTCTTGATTGGTTCTGGCCCAAGATCCGTCTGGTTTCTGTAGAGGAGTTTGATGTACTATTTTGTTCTTGAACTTTTTGGTAGCTTTCCAAAGCGAATAGTTGGTCTCAGAAGTTGGGGTCAGATTTTTTAAGTAGTCATTAAATTGATTGTTGTGGATTGCCTTAAGTTTTGCTTTGAGTTCTTTGGTTGCTTTGTTGTATTTTGATTTGTCTTGGGGTAGCCTAGTGATTTGCCATCGTTTTCTGAGTTTTCTCTTTTCATCTATCTGTTGTCGAATTATAGTTGGTGTTATATTGTTGTGTATTTTCGGCCTATTGATTGGGGTTGTTTTATATACTGCAGCAGTTACTATGTCGTTAAAGTGAACTACAGCTCGTCCGACGTCATTTTGCGAGTGTAGTGGTATATTAAGCAGTAGATGTCGTCCTATATATTCCCGAAAAGAGTCCCAATCGGTTTTTTTGTTGTATAGTTGGGACGAATTAGTTATGGGGGTTATTTTGGACGAGCATTTGAGTTGGATAGGGGAGTGGTCCGATGAAAGTTCAAATCTAGATTTAATGCTTAGTGTCTTTAGTTGGATGTTTCTAATGATGCAAAAGTCGATTAAGTCCGGTGTTTTATTTAGATCAGTAGGCCAGTAGGTAGGTTCGCCAGTGCTTAGATATCTACAGTTATTTTTAAGGATTGCTTTTAGGAGGTTTTTGCCTTTAGTGTTGGATATCCTCGAACCCCAGTCGATGTGTTTTGCATTGAAGTCTCCAGCTGCTATAAATCTGCACCCTAGTGATTTGATGTAGTCTTCGTACTGTAGAGTTGTAATAATATGCTTAGGTGGGCAATATAGGGCTGAAAGTACTAATGGTCCGTCTTTGTCTTCTATTTGGATTGTAGTCGATTGAATGTGTTCGTAGTTATGATGTTCTAATTCAATGTAGCTGATTTTGTTGTTAATTATAATAGCTGTGCCACCGTGTGCGGTTCCGTCAGGGTGATTTGTGTTATAGATGCTATATCCTGGTATTTTGAAAAAGCTTTTAGCAGTGAAGTGTGTTTCTGCTATCATTAAAACGTCGACGTGATTGTCTTTTATAAATTGTTTTAGTTCTAGTGCATGTTGGTTAAGTCCATTCGCGTTCCAGATGATGATATTAAGTTCTTTATGCATGTGGTCCATTAAGTTTCGTCGTTAGGATGGTCAATATTTGTAGCATATTCGTCATTTGTTGAATAAGGTTCCTCATCATTTCTTTTAGTTCAGCGAAGTCCTCTTTGTTGTTGTTGCTGGTAGTTTGTGGGGAAATTCGTCTAGCTTCTACTACAGAAATACCTAGTGTGTCATTGGTTGCACTGACGCTTTCATTTGTCTTGCCGCAATCTCGGGGATTGATATGGTGGGGTCTTTTGCATGCAGCTGCTTGGGCGTAGGTTGTATCTGGTCTGATGTTGGTGAGGGTTTCAACATTTGTCTCTTCTCTAGCTGTGACGAAGCAATGAAAGTGAAAAACTATCACTATCACTGATCACTTAATTAATTTACTTACTTACTTAGGTGGCGCTACAGTCCGGATTGGACCTGGCCCTCAACCAACAAATATCTCCAACCGGTTCGTTCATTACCCAGCTGCCTCCAGTTGCGCGTGCCAAGTTGGTTGATGTCCCTTTCCAATTGTTCGCGCCATCTAAGGTGAGGTCTTCCTCTATTGCGTCGTCCCTCGGTAATGGATTTGGTGATTTTCCGGCCAGGGCGTTGATGTCCATTCGCTCTAGATGTCCTAACCATCTCATCCGCTATATGTGCATTCTTTTGGCTGGCCGTCCATGCAGACGGGTCAATAAATCACTCGAATAACCTTTCTCTCAAAGTAGCCAAGGGCATCGTCATCTGATTTCGATAGAGTCCATTCCTATGCGCCATATAAGAGGACTGGGATGAATTGGGTCTTGTACAGGGCTAACTTAATCGTTCAAGGGAGGGCTTCACTCAGTTGCCGTCTTAGCCCAAAGAAACAGCGGTTGGCAATATTGATTCTTAGTTTGATTTCCGCGCTGATGTCATTGTTCGAGTTTACAGCGGAGCCTAGGTAGACAAAGTCCTTCACTACCTCAAAGTTGTGACTGGTTATTGTGACATTGTGCCGATTCTGACTGCCCTTTTTTGGTGACAGCATGTACTTTGTTTTGCCCTCGTTCACCGTTAAACCTATTTTGCTTCAATACTCAAGAAAGCACCATTGACATCACGCTCTCTCCTCCCAGTTATGTCAATGTCGTCGGCGTAGACGAGTAATTATACAGACTTTTGAAATGTTGGGCCTCTTACGTTAGCTTGTGAGTTGCGCACAATGCTTTCAAGTACGATATTGAAGAAATCGCATGACAGAGCATCACATTGCCTAAATCCTTTTTTTTTTAATGGGATCTGTATTAGGGTCGTTACCGACGTTGATGGTGCAGCGTGAGTTCTCCATTGCCATCCTGCATAGTCGAATGAATTTGGTGGGACTGTGAAAACTAGACATAGCTCTGTATAGCTCTTCTCGAGGTATACTATCATATCCAGCTTTGAAATCGATATAAAGGTGGTGGGTATCGATTTTGAGTTCTTGGGTTTTTTCCAAGATCTGCCGCAGTGTGAATATTTGGTCGATAGTGGACTTTCTTGGTCCAAAACCGCACTGATATGGACCAATCAGCTTGTTAACAAGTGGCGCATTTTAGGGCGCATTTTAGGGGGTCCCCTTTTTTGAGCATCGGGGAACCGATGCTAAGGTTCCACTCATCGGGCATAGTTTCATCCGACTATATTTTACAAATTAGTTGGTATATACTCCCTACCAAATCATCTCCCGTTGCTTTCAAGAGTTCGGCGGCTAGGCCGTCCGCTACAGAAGCTTTTTTTGGCTTTAGCTTGGATATCGCTATCGTCACAATTACCAGGCGAACCCCACAGGCGGATCAGTAGAAATGCAGTGAAGTAGGAGGGTTATGGTCCCTTATTTTCGGATCAGAACCTCGCTGATAAAAGGAAGAAGAAGAAGATCGCTATCCTCACCTCATCAAGGTCAGATGCACGGAAGTGTTGTCCATCATCGTCCAGGTTGAAGACGTTATTCTGCCTGACAACGGGATTTTCGTCATCATCGCCGTTTAACAATCTGCAGAAGTGTTCATTCCTTAGGTGATTTAATCATATGAATAATTATATGTAGTTATGTGTTTGTAAAACTTTTCGTCCTGCTTTCGTATAAGGTTTTAGAACTCTCATGTTCATGTATTCTCCCCTCTGGGTATATTTTTTCATTCGACGCATATACATAAATCTACTCCTGACAGAGACTCCACTCGGATTCGGATTTAATTTTATGGTACACATCGAATTCATGCACTCGCTATAATTGGCGTACCATTTAACACCCACAATACGCCAGTCACATTTGTACCGGCACGCAATTCACATTGTCTGTTCAAATATTCAAATTGCGTGTCGCTTAATTGTGGGCGCTGATACGGTTTCATTTGCGATTAGCTGAAAGCTTTTATAATGCTTACGTATGTTTGAATGCACTACCAACCTCTTTTCCCTGTTTCTGTCGGTTTGTATGTGCGAGCTAACTGTAATGAGTTAAATATAACATACAATACAAGTTGTGTGTGAAATATCAACGAATTTTTATTTTTCTTAAAAGGCCTATCAATGACATTATGTGTGGAATATGATATCGGTTAAATGCCCGTTGTGGCTTCCCTGGGTGGCGCGCATCCGAGAGGTTCAATTTTCCATGACCCTGGCGCATAGATCAAGCTGAATTTTAGCGATGGCATGGGTTATGTTGACTTTGAGGGCACCGGTTGTTAGCGGCTCATTGGTATAGACCTGTGACTTAAGGAAACCACACAAGAAAAAGACGAACAGGGTCAAATCGCACGATCTCGGTGGCCTATTCACATCGCCTCTGCGTGAGATAACCATGCCCTCAAATCGCCCGTGCAGAATGCCCATTGTGGCATCGAGAGCCGTCCTGTTGCAACCGCATGTCGTTCACATCCATATCATCCAATTTGGCCAAAAGAAATTGGTTATCATCGATTGGTGCCGCTGTCCGTTGATGGTGATGGCAATACCGTACTTCGAAGAAGTACGGACCGATGATGCCGCCGGCCCACAATCCATACCAAACAGTGACTTTCTGCGGATGCATTGCCACTTGGTGGATCTCATGTGGATTGTCATCGTCCCAAATCCGGCAATTTTGCTTGTTGACGTATCCGTTCATCCAAAAATGGGCCTCGACGCTGAAGATGATTTGTTTGCGGAAATCAGATCCATCTCTCTAAGACAAAATTATTTTACAATATTTTGCCGAACCTTACATCCAAATGACATGTGGTTTTAATGTTTAAGCTATTACAATTCTAATTTTTAATCTGGTACAACCGGCCGGAATGTCAAATAAGAAACTACGTTCCGTCTGCTTTCATAGGACATAACCCCAATACATACATTCGTTCGTATTACATATGACGAAATTTTTTTTATACAATTTCCGACGTTTTCGTTGCCGGAGGACGTTATTCGACCTCTGGTTTTAGATAGAATTTCTTGATAGGGAGATCAGACTTATCTAGCATATTCAAGGATTGGCCTTACAAATATAAAGTACAGGGATAACGCGACACAAGGGTTCGATAATTCCTTAGATCAGCGTTTCACGAAATCGAGTTCAGAGTTGGTTCTGCTGATAGAGTCGTGCAATAAAATAACCGACGGGATAGGTTGGTCGCAGGTTGAATACGACACCGTGATGTAGTGGTTAGTTTGTCGGACCACTACGCGTGAGGTTCAATGTCCGAATCCCAGAAAACTCCAAACCATTTTTTTTCACGGTCCCAACTCGCGATCGTTTGACAAGCATCCGAGAGTATTGTTGTCATGAGAAAACTTCTCAAAAACAAAATAAAAATTGCCCTTTTGATACAGCACAAAACTGTAGGTCTCTTCTATTCGTGCGAAAAATAGAACGCACACAACATGAGTGGTTGCGAGAACCTAGGCCTAGACTCTTCATGTGCTGTTGCCCCAAATAGGCTGGCGGAGACGTTTTCGGGAATATGTACTAGGTTGTCATTTGTTGATATTGAACTGCAGAAAATAATTTTGTTGGCACCAGGTTGATAACTTATCGAAGTCAACTTGAAGAAGTTAGACAGATAGGTAAGAATAAGGGCACAGCTGGCGCTATTTAATGACAAGAAGAATATCAGACGACCGTCCGAAATTTTATCGAAGGCCGTACTAAATTCAGTGGTAATTACATCGACTTCTTTGCCATCTTCTAATGCGCACAGAGTACTTGATCAGGGATGCAAAAGCCCTTGCCACTGTATATCGTTGGCATTCGTAGATTATATGCTCGCCATCTTTTTTTTTTTTGCTCATACTCAGTGACAGTGTGGGATTTTCGCCGACTAAATCCACCTACCCTTCTACCCCTGGTCCACGCGGCACTGCCGTTAAGCATTAAATCGCGAGGAGGGACTTCAGCCTTAGACACTCGGCTCGTTCGTGCTGGCAGCCTCCGGCGCTGCATTTCATTGTCGCTCCTGTCTTCGCTGCTTCTTCATAATAGTTTCTGCAGTGTCGCTAACTGCTTCCCAGGCATTTTCTCTGCTCATGTTGTCTGGGATTAGGTGCTCACCCAGATTATTCATCAGCAGGTGTCGTTCTTCATAGTATCGTGGAGAATGGAACTTATGTGTTCCACATTCTCGACTGCTTCCGTACACGTTGAGAAATATGGGTTGTTGTCTAGTCCAAACCTGGGTAAAGTAGAATTTTAGCTCACCATGCTTCCTATTGATCCAAGTGTTAATATTGGGATCAATCTCTGCGTCCACCTGCCTTTATCAGAGTGATCCCATCTCTAATGCCATTCATCCAGACTTGTCCTTGGTGGTACCGACACTTCGACTCGTCGCAAATGGTGCCGCTGTTCTGCTACCACGGTATTTCTATTGGGGTTCTTTTGCCAGAAGGTATGTTATTACATTGCCAGCCACTACATATGACGCATCGTAGGTTCATGGCTCAAATCCTGATATCAGTAAGCACTTATTCATTTCTCATGAAATATGTAGTCAGTCCGAGCAATTGCGAAAGCTTGTGTGGACCCTACTGCGAAGGCATAACACTGGCAGTAGCTTGCTCATATGGCTGGAAAAAATGATTCGCTCTATTGATGATAATTTGCCTATGACGTCGATTATCGGGAAAAAATATTGTGAATCAGAAGCAAAGACAAAAAATAATAAAAATCTCCCCAGTTATCTGGACGCCACCCCCGGAGGGTATTCATAACCCCTTGAGTGTACGCAAATTATAAAAAAAAAATGTTGGATCCGTAGAATACAATGGAATTAGTTACTGCAGTTAGTAGAAGTCTCTTCGGCCAATGTTTGGCATGATCCAACAAGCGTTCTGATCGCATATATTGTGTTTTTAGACGTATACTACAGATGTTGTTTGAATATCAGCTTTGTATTTATCTTTACCCTGCGCTATTTTATCGCTCCTTTGGATGCTATTTGATGTTCACGACTGTGATGGTTTCAGCTCTCTTCCTTATCCTTATGGGCTTCGTTCCACCAGTTTAAGACGCATAGGCGTCAGTCATTGAATGGATATGTTTCAGAATTGCTCAACCTCATTCAGTAATTTAGCAATACATGGCAATATCGTCTGCGAAGCTAATGATCTTTACGGATCTTCTTCCGGATTTCGAGTTTCAATACGTCACCATTCATAAAGCTCTACAACGAGGGAATCCCGTAATCTTGTATCGTTTTACCTGCCGTCAGAGTCGTTAAGAAAGACTCCACTTTAGAAATAGTTTCACATTATTTGAATAAGGTGCTCCTGTGACCTTAGGAACTGCTGTTTTATGCTTCCAGTTTGCTAGCAACCAGCTTTGCCATAAATTTAATATAGTCATATAGTTTTTATAGGTGCAGGGTAGCACTTTGCGTGAATAAAAGGAACCGACCCTTAAAAGTCGGAAGCGTGTGATAGCAACTGACCCCCAAAAGTTAAGACCGTATTCGTAAGCAACATGGATAGACAGAACCGTTCCCGTTTAAGATTATACATGCACCCATAGACCATTCAAGAGTTTGATGTTTGAAGCCGGACTAAAGTTGCCTAAGTTATCAGAATTGTTGTTAAGTATAGAAATTGTTAAGACATGCGCTTGTTGTGCCCTGCACTGCAACAACTGCAACAACTGCAGACTTGAATCGTAGACTCCGCTTTTACGTAGGATGCTGTTGTGCATTGCGAATGCTCTTGGTGGTTTAGCATTACGAAAAACGCGTGGTTCTCAGACTCACCGATGTATTCATATTTGGTATTGATTACCAAGTCCCACTGCTCGTTGAAGTCGGTTGATAACGGATATACCTTGTGAATCTCGTAGCCTAAGGGTTCCGGCAAGGGGATGGTGATTTTGATTAGCAGACTTCCTTCGTTCGGGAACACCGATGTTTTGGCTGCTTGATGAAGGCCAAATAGGTCTTCAAAAATTGGTCTTCCCTTCGATACCATCGTGTGTAGGACGTCCGTGATGTTGTCTACGTCCAGTATGAATGGATAGAGTTTAGACTGGTACAGGTCATTAAGGATTGAAAGCTCAATCGACTGTCTGTTCTGGATCTCTGTCACTTTGGACGTGATAATTGACGCCAATTCGTTTACATCACTACTCATTTTCAGCAGAGAGACCTCCTTATTTGTTGAGATGTTAAAGTTGACGAACGAGTCGCTCAGTTGTTTTATGCCTTCCGCTATGCTGTCCACTTCGACGGCCAACTGCTGAATGGGTTTGGTTAGCTGGTCAAAATTCGCGTCCATTACTGATATTTGCCGTCGCATCAGTTGGAAAGAGTCCTTATTATTTTTGTGTAGAAACTCCAGCTGGTGGTAGACTTTACGGGCGTCATCGCTGTCCATCGTACCGAATGCCCATTTGGAGAATTGCCCGATAAATTCCAACGCTCTTTTTTGTCGATGGAGTTGGAAGGTATGCCTCATGCGAATGCCGTTTTGTCGAAGATTGACGAGGTTTACTGTTTCTTGAACCATTACGTGGCAGTGGTTTTGGAAATCGTCATCAGATGGTGTGGATGTTGGCTGTCAATTACTGTCATATACTGAATTCAATGTGGTTGACCTTTTTGACAGATGTCAAGTACAATCTTTGGCAATTTTATGGAGTCATGGAGTCGTTTACCACGCAACAACGTATTTTTGTTATTCAATCTTTTTACGAAAATGGGCGATCTGTAAAAGTAACATTTCGTAAAATTCGTGAAATTTTCGGTCAACATAATCGCCCTAGTGAGTCCAGAATTCATGCAATCGTGAAGCGTTTTCAAGAAACTGGTTGGTATCGGATCAAACTCCATATCAGCATGCTCGGCCAGCACGTACACCCCAAAATATTACCACTGTGAGCGAAAGTTATCCAAACCAGCCAGGCACCTCAATTCGTCGCCGAAGTCAACAATTGGGCCTCACTTATTGCACTTTACGGCGAATTTTAAAAGTTGATCTTCATTTGCACGCCTATAAAATCGAAATTACCCAACAATTGAAGCCTTTGGGCCATCTACGCGTCGCCGATTTGTTAAATAGATGTTGGATCGCCAGGACAGCCATCGATCAACTAATTTATTCCGTACGAAATTTGAAGATCGCATTATTTCGGTTAGGGGAGAAGTTGATTGGCCTCCAAGGTCATGCGATTTGACATCTTTAGACATCTTCCTGTAATAACCTAGCGACAATCCAGGATCTCAAACATAACATTCAAACTGAAATTGCGGCCATTGATCCACTTATTCTTCAAAAAGTCATCGACAATTTTGACCTTCGGATGGTCGCTTGCGACAGAAGCCGTGGTGGTCATATGAACGATGTTGTGTTCCATTCATAATTGCCATGGACCGATTTTCATTAATCAATAAATTTCTACATTGATCTTATAATAAATACGTGTTTAATTTAATAAAAACTTTCACCTAGCTTTTGGCTCACCCTTTATAAGGACATCGACCTAGCCAGAAGAGTTCACATACAGCGACTAAAATGGCTGGGTCATGTAGAGCGGATGGAGCCCAACGTTCCAGCCAAGAAAATCTTCGAATCCACCCCAGATGGACGGCGCAGTGAGCACCACCTCGCGGTAGGTGGCGCCAACAAGTGGAGGGGGACCTCAATCAACTTGGCGTGTGCAACTGGAGGCAGCTGCCCGTCACCGTGCTGGCTGCAGAGGTTTGTTGGTTGAGACCCAGGTCCATCCCGGTCTGTAGCGCCACCGAAGTAAGTATTAGAAGTAGTAGGTAAGGTTGGGAGGATTGCGACCAGTTGGTGTTTTCTTAGTGCCTCCATAGCGATGCCCATGTAACTATTTGAGGGAGAAACTCGACTACTTAATGTAGTTCTGCCGCATCGAATAGGAACTTCGTTTAACCGGATCTGTTGCAAGAACTGACGATCGACGAGATGGGTATGTCCGCCAATTTTTCTAAGTCATCAAAGAACTGTAGTATTTGAGTGTTTGCTAACAGGTTGTGATTCTTTTGGTTATCGCTATAGAAGGCCTATTCCAGGCCACCGGTTTTCAAATTTTCCTATATGTACAATATATAACTAAGACCATAGATCCTTTGCGTGTTTAAAGGTTTGAAAAACAGTGTTAAGTTTGGCCTGCTAAACGTGAGAAAAAAAAATTTTTTTCTGGTTTTACTGTGATGTATGGCAAAGATCCGTTGAAATAGGGGAGGTAAGAGTGCGCTCCAGATTCAGCACTTTTGGACACCCAAAGTCGGGATTGAGTGATAGTCCATGGGCTAATCGAGTCCTTTCTCACTGTTTAATCATCCTCTATTATGCATAATTGCATAGTTCTGTTTTGGAAACTTTATTCACTGCGCAATGGCGGGCTTTCCGAAAGCATGCTACTACCGAGAGAAGCGCTACAGTTCGAGAGACTCTTAGTGAAAGTTTTTTTTAACGATTTTCAGATTTTAATTTCAATCCACTACCAAACAGTACAATCAGTGCATAAACGATTTCCTGATACGTTCGCCGGCACTTTCCTACAGTTCAGCTTCCGGTCTGGGGTGAAATATTACTACAAATACAAATATTTGGCGCAACAGCTCTTTAAAGTGCCAGGGCCTAGCTTTTCGCAACCACTCATGTTGTGTGCGTTATATTTTTCACACGAATGAAAGGGACCTACAGTTTAATGCCGACTCCGAACGGCGATTTGAGAAACTTTTTCGTGACAACAATAATCTCGGATGTTTGTCAGACGCTCGCGAGAGGTGGGACCGTGGAAAAACTTTTTGGTATTTTCTGGGATTCGAACTTGGAACCTCATGCGTAGTGATCCGACACACTAACCACTTACGCCATGGCGCCCAAAATGAATATTACTCCCCTACGTTTTCTGGTGTACAGACTAGCTCGGTTTACCAGCTATTTATCCAAGTTAAAAGGACAGGGATGCCTCTAAGGTTCCGCTTTTGAGAATTGCAACACACTTGGTAATGAAATACTTCCTTAAAATCAAGAAATAGAATCAAGGTAAAGCCATTAATTAAGAACGATATTTTAATGGCGTAAGCGGTTGCGTCAAGCATTAAAGGCTGGCTGTAGTTACGCCGGTAAGATTTCAATCAGTCTTGGAGGTCTACCTGTAGTCACCGATAGTTAGTTTCGATTGCTAGGAAGAATCGAAAAGTGAATACTACGTCCTCACTTGAATGTTTGTGGATCCATTGTTTCCTGATTTAGGATGCCAGCCAGGCCTGAAAGCAAAGTAAAAAAGATTTCGTGTTAAATTAGCGTTAATGTTGTTATTTTGTTATAAAATGTCTTTTAGTGGCTTTGTAGACAGTATACCAAGATCAATGGAGAAGTATACTCCGAGGATGGTCTTTTTAGTTCTGCTAATGTTTGAACATTTTCATAGAAAGTGAGCTGCGCCATCCTCAATGAACTAAGACTTTGAATAGGTTTACTTTACAGTTTACTTCTCATTCTTCTTACGTGTATCGCCAACGGATTGTGGCCTTTAATAATGCGTTTTCAAAGTCTTAATTTGTGTTACATCTACCAAAATACAACCCACACGGTGACGCTTTGGAAACCAAAAGTCGACATTTAATGTCCGTCCATTGATTGATCGAGTTTCGGGCTCTCTATTTCCTGGCTCATGGGGATCTATGTTCCAACAAAGTGAGACGTCGGGTTTTAGGTGACTGAATGAAGCTCGTCGCGATAACCTATTGCTTTGAAGGCAGATATCTTTTCAGATATCATCTGGGAAAGCATTCGCAAAGGTTAAACCTTTCTTTGAGAAGACACTGCTGATCCTTTTCAAGTATACCATATTTCGAAGCGAATCCTCTTCTTTCTTTCCAAAGAGTCAATGAAGATCGATACATTGTTCTGGCCTCTCTTGAGGGGATTTTTATTGAAACGTTGAAGAAAACGTCGAGACAGAACAGTAGGCAGTAGGCAGTCTGTTTCTGTGTCTAATTTATCCGTCTAGCGATGTCGTCCTTTCTCCAGAACTTGAACCTTGAACCTGTTCGCAAGTAATAGGGATTAAATGTAAGTCGTTTCAGCTATTTTTTATGTTACTTCTCGATATATATCTACCTGATTCAGGGAAGTTCCTTCTCTGTAAACCATTCTTGAACATACAAATATATACCATTAAGATAAGGACATTTGTTATAAACACATCTTAAAAGGTCACTATATCAGCTTTAATCACTTCGTCGAAATTGAACCCCTAACGTGCTCAAAATCAAGACTAGGTGTGTCGCCGCGCATATTTAATGAACCTACTGTCGTCCTTCCAGTTGGTAGCTGAGCACTAAAAAAATAAAATCACTCATAGCACTGCACGAAGTTCCATTCTTACACAAAAAAAATTATAGTTAAACGAAAGTACAAAGTAATTAAGTTCGCCAGGAATGCGTTTTCTTTAAATAAAAACTTCTCCCATTAAACACTGACTAAGGAAAACCCCGATGTCGCCACACATACACATATGCTGACCACAGATTGATAGTTTTTCCCATTTTTTTTTATATTAAATATTAATCTGCGTCACAGAAGTTTGCAAGTTCACGCGGGAGGTGGCAGCCCCCACGCTCAGCCCCGAGTTGTGGACTAACACTTTTACACTTTCCTTGGGTTCACAGTTTACCCAAGGTCTAGAAACTGTCATATCGCGTTGATGCCATATTGTTGTGTGTTGGTGTTGTGTCCGCAGGGTGTTCCCTAGCAACCCCAACAGGCCTATTTAAAGCACCAAACACATGTAGTTCTTCAATGGCACATGCAAAAAGAAGAAAAGAAATTATTTATTTAGAAAGAAAAACGATCCCTCCTGTGCACTTGGCCGAGATTGTGGTCTCGTAAAAGGTACGGTACAGTCTTTGGTCATCAATCAATAGACTACACGACGGTCGACCGGGGATAACATCCCAATCAAACTGGGTAACTGCATAGATACAATCGCTGTTGTGCAGCATAAATTAATCGTCCGAGCCAAGTGAGTCGTCTTCGACTGTTGTCCTATGTGTCCTGTGGTTCTCTGTACAAAAGTGTAATCGCTGACCACCCGTGGGTAGTAATAGTTGTCAAAATTTGATGTTAACTTGACCAGAAAGTTACCTTCGTCGTCGTCGGTGTAAATAAATTATTTTCCGCCCCCAAATTGATTGATTGATTTGCTGTGGGCGGTAGTGAATGAGTTCAAGGCCTGCATTGGGAGTGATTACTGGGAAACTGTCCAAAGTAATTGGCCCTTTTGTCACTTGTACGGTGGTGGATCTAATCATATTTGAGTTTGAAGTGTATCGTGTGTTGGGTGGTGAGCCGATGAGTTCACTTTTGCGTAGAGCCTATGGTCGACGAGACACGTGAGATTGTTAAAGAATTCGTTTATTGCCTTCTAAGGGGAGGGAAGATGCCACCAGTGCTGTATTATATGCCTCCGAGTCCGCCATGCCGGTCGATTCTGATGGTGGCCAGGATGTTGGACATGGAATTCGATTTGAAGGTGCTGAACATCATGGAGGGTGAGCATATGAAACCAGAATTCCTGCAGCTGAATCCACAGCATTGCTTGCCAACGGTGGACGATGAGGGGTTGGTGCTGTGGGAGAGGTAAGGCTTGAGATAATTTGATTGTTATTTGTGAAAAGATAAATAATTTTGTAACACAATAGTCGGGCTATATTGGCTTATTTGGTGGCAGCGTATGGCAAGGACGACACGCTGTATCCGAAGGATGTGCGGGTGAGAGCTTTGGTTGATCAGCGACTGCAGTTCGATCTAGGAACGTTGTATGCTCGAATGACGGACTATTATGTGAGTATTGTGGGGGAATGTTATATAATTTCCACAATTTACAGTAGCTTACGTAATACGTATGAGATAAGTAGGTTAAATTTTATGATCCTCCTGGCCAATGTAGTCTAGCATTTGGACTATACCACATCTTGGTAAAGCTAATAATCACATCTTTCACTTTGATTTCACTCGGGATCATCATCAAAGGAGTTTTTAACTTAGGACAGTCCTCATTTTTCAATGAATTTTCGTTCAATTTCAATTATCGTCTGATGTCAAAAATGCTTTCGTCTGTGAAATAAAAGTTTATCCTGACTCACATTAGCTTCTTAACTTCCAAACTCCTTATTTCGAAGTCAAAGTTATGAAAAATTAGTTTTTTTGTAAGGTCTTGGGCGCAGGCTTCTATCTCGTGGATAGCACACAGCAGAGAAAGGTCTCTACAGTCCTAAAGAGGAATCGGATAGTCATGTAATTCTTCGTAGTTTAAACACATTTACGAGTACTTACATGAAATTGGGGTGTAAGCTAGCATATACCCTTGTATCAGAGCTCAAGCATCTGCAGTTATCCAAAGTAAATCTGCATCTTCCCACAGCCCTTCTAAAATAAACCTCAACCTCTTGATGTATTTTTCCTGAACCAAATCAATGTTTCTATATTGCTCGTGTTTTAAAACTCTCCACCATATGAACGAAGTTTATCTATTAATTGAAGGACACTACTAACTTGGACAAAGTCAAAATTTCAGGACCGTATAGCAAGATTGGACTGACAGTGTTTCGTGTCATGAGCCCCAAATGCTTGCCTGTAGACACAACGCATTGGTGGGAAAGTGAATCCACGTTTGATATACCTGCTCTTATATTAACCTCATCTTATGCTCCTTTATAAGAAAAAAAAAAAAACGATTTTGACTGACTTTAATTCTGTGCTAACATCGCTGATTAGTAGCTTTGATTTCCTGGCTAAGTTAATACTCCCCGCTTAGCCAAGTAATCCTACTAATTTCAGTTTATATTAGGTTTCAGTGTGTAGTTACTCCGTGTGTGGTGTCCGGACTAGTCGGACAGAGGATGGGTCTGGGTTGACTTCCATTGCACTTTCCATCTCATCAGCAACGAAATCTACATTCATGCTTGACCCAGGCTCGTCAAGTGTCGCCTGAATTATCCGAGTGCGCTTATGACGTTGGCTATATTCGCGGTAGGGTACAGTCCTGCTTTACAGTTGGGTTTGGGTTCGGGCCCTACATATTTGGGGTTATTTTGTTTGGAATTTTGTGCTTTATGCACTCGTGTCCAATTTTTGTAATTCTGGTTGTATTCTGCCCTCATATGCTACGACATTTTACAAAAATCGTTCAATTTTTAAAGGTTTCCAAAGCCTCGTGTCTTTTTAAGTTTTCGAGATTGAGACTTGAAGCTCAAGTTGAGCGATTACACATACACTTCTCATGAAAACAGCACTTAGTTCATTCAGATCGGATAATTAGTCCCTGAGATATGACCCCGTTTATGGACATGTGTCGAATCTAAAAAGCCGAAAATCGTGGGTTCACTTTGCGCTCCAGTTCACGAATACATTTATCCACATTTATTCCTCCGAACACTTACTATACAGGAAAGTGCCAATAGAGGTGCGTATAAAAAGGGGCACGGTGGGCAAAATCGCATCATCACCTCCACGCGGTGCCCGCTGGATAGCTATCTGATAGTGAACTAACGATGAGCGTATGCTGAGTCTGACGATATATGTGCAGCTGAACACTCAGACCTGCGTAAGCACATCTGGGTGAACTTCAGCGCGCATATGTCTAACCGGACGAGGCATCTCTTGTTAACCTGATCGGCTGAAATATGCGTCTCAGAAGTCTAGCAAGAGGTCCTCAGAAGGAGGACGTGCGGCGGATGAATTCTCTCGATGGAATCAACGGTGACGTCTACAGACCAGCGGATACCTTACTGGAGCTACTTCAACATATTTGGAGCTGAGGTCTGTAAGGATTTTCAATACTACGTCAGGGTATTGAAAAAGAGATGGTGGCGGATGAGCCCTTAATGGGCCAACGGCAGCGCTCATATCCCCGAAGTGGGTTACTGACATCGGTGTACCCGGCCTCTTGTCCTAGGGGTACAAAAAAAAAGGATCTGGCCCTCCAGGTTGGGGGTTGTGCCGTCGGGTTAACTTCCCTACCACGTAAAAAACCTCTGGTTACGAAGCAACCAACAGCCTCGGATACGGATGATCTTACTGTTGACGACCCAAGCAAACGTAAAAAGGACAACGATCTTCGTGTCTGCACATGGAATGTTAGGTACCTCTACAAACCACGTGCAGCCGAACAACTTGCGGAGGCCCTAGAGTGTCTCAAAGCAGACATTACCGCCATCCAAGAAGTGCGATGGGATGGGCCGGGCAAAAGGAGTATGAAAAACTGCGACATCTACTACGGCGATTGCTACAGGCAAAAAGGACAGCGTCTATTCGGGTGCGGATTTGTCATTGGAGGCAGACTTAGGCAAGAAGTCTTGAGTTTCCGGCATGTGAACGAGCGCCTCATGACTATCCGTATCAAGGCTAAATTTGCCAACATTAGCCTAATATGCGTTCACGCCCCTCACGAGGAGGAGGACAACACGACAAAGGATGACTTCTACCAGCTCTTGGACAAGACGTATGAGCAATGCCCTAGCCACGACGTTAAAATTATCCTAGGCGACTTTAACGCAAAGCTAGGAAGAGAGGAAGTCTTTAGTAACGTGGTCGGAAAGCACAGCCTGCACGACAACACTTCCGGCAACGGACTCAGGCTAATCGACTTTGCGGCGGGGCGAAACTTTGTTGTAGCTAGTACGCGGTTCCCATGTCTCGATATTCACAAAGGTACATGGCTCTCCTTTGATCGAAAAATCGTCAACCAAATCGATCACATTGCGATCGACGCAAGGCACTCTTCTAGTATTCTGGGTGTCCGGACTTTCCGAGGAGCCAACGTGGACTCGAATCACTACCTAGTTGTAGCCAAGGTACGGATGCGGATATCCACAACGGAGCGAAATCAACGAAATGCTGTGAGGAAATTTGACGTCGAAAAGCTACAATCGCAAGAGACCGCCAGAACCTTTGCCGATCGTGTTTCTTCTAATCTCAATCTTAGTCCTATGCCGCCAGCAGCAAATGCGGAAGACCAGTGGCAGCGTTGCCAAAAAGCCATCAGAGATGCCGCCTCTGATGTACTGGGTTTCTCTCGCCCACCACAACGAAACCCCTGGTTTGATGAGGAATCCCGGCAAGCCCATGCAGCAAAACAAGAGGCGTACAAAGCGGCGCTGCAAAGAAGAACTAGAGCTGCTTACGAGCTCTACGTGCGCAGGAGAAAAGAGGAACATCGACTTCTCAGAAAGAAGAAAAAAGAGCATGAGAAGCGCTCGATCGAGGAGATTGAGAGACTTTATTGTAGGAATAATGTTCGAAAATTTTACCAAAGGGTAAAGAGAACATGCCAGGGTTTCAAAGCCAGAACAGAAGCCTGCAGGGACGAAAATGGCAACATAGTAGTAGAATCACAGTCGGTGTTGTGGATATGGAAGGAACACTTCTGCAGACTGTTAAACGGCGATGATGATCAATATTCCGCTGTCAGGCAGAATGAGCCATTCAACAGTGACGATGGCAGTCAAGATTCCCGTCAACCCGATCAGAATGAAGTGAGGATAGCGATATCTAAACTCAAATCCAACAAAGCTGCTGGAGCGAACGGCCTTGCCGCTGAACTTTTCAAGGCAGGAGGAGATGAGTTGGTAAGGAGCATGCACCAGCTCATCTGTAAAATCTGGTCGGACGAAAGTATGCCCGATGAATGGAACCTCAGCATCGTTTGCCCGATCCTGAAGAAAGGAGACCCTCTGAACTGCACCAACTACAGAGGTATAAGTCTCCTAAATATCGCATATAAGATTCTGTCTGCCGTACTATGTGAACGCCTAAAACCGATCGTCAACAACCTGATAGGTCCTTATCAGTGCGGTTTCAGGCCTGGAAAGTCCACCATTGACCAAATATTCACACTACGGCAGATCTTGGAAAAAACCCATGAATACAAAATCGATACGCATCACCTTTTCATCGATTTCAAAGTTGCCTATGATAGTGTGTATAGAGACGAGTTATACAAAGCCATGTCTAGCCTTGGCATGCCTGCCAAGCTCGTCCGTTTGTGCAGAATGACGATGGAGAACTCTCGCTGCTCCATCAAAGTCGGTAAGAACATCACCGAACCGTTCGATGTCAGGAAAGGTCTTAGACAAGGCGACGCGCTATCATGCGATCTCTTTAACACAGTACTTGAGAGAATTGTACGAAACTCACAAGCCAACCGCGGAGGTACAATCTTCTTCAAGTCTGTACATCTACTCGCTTATGCCGATGACATTGACATAATCGGAAGAACTCAGCGGGCCGTCAATGGGGCATTTACGAGTATTGAGATCGAGGCAGCAAAGATGGGTCTAGCGGTCAATGAAAGCAAAACAAAATATATGCTGTCTACAAAAAGGACACCCAACATCGGCATCTTGGGCAGAAAGCCACAATAGACAGATACAATTTTGAGGTAGTAAAGGATTTTGTCTACCTAGCTCTATGGTCAGCTCCGCAGATGACATGAGTGGAGAGATCACACGGAGAATTACTCTTGCCAATCGTTGTTTCTATGGGCTAAAACGGCAATTGAGTAGCAAAGCCCTATCTCGAACTACTAAGGCAACTCTTTATAAGACATTAATCATCCCAGTCCTGCTGTATGGCGCAGAGGCATGGGCTTTGAAAAAACCGGATGAGGATGCCCTTGGTTATTTCGAGAGAAAAGTTCTTCGAGCGATCTTTGGTCCCGTCTGCATAAACGGTGAGTGGAGGAAAAGGTACAATGCCGAACTATACGGCCTGTACAAGGACATCGACTTAGCCAGAAGAGTTCACATACAGCGACTAAGATGGCTGGGTCATTTAGAGCGGATGGAGCCCAACGTTCCCGCTAAGAAAGTCTTCGAATCCACCCCGGACGGACGGCGCAGTAGAGGACGACCTCGCGGTAGGTGGCGCAAACAAGTGGAGGGGGACCTCAACCAACTTGGCGTGCGCAACTGGAGGCAGCTGGCTCGTAACCGTGCTGGCTGGAGAGGTTTGTTGGTTGAGGCCCAGGTCCACCCCGGACTGTAGCGCCATCTAAGTAAGTAAGTAAGTATAAAAAGGGGCACTGCAAAAAAACAAAAAAGAGCATGAGAAGCGTGCGATCGAGATTATTGAGAGTTTATACTTCTGGAACAATGTACGGAAGTTTTTCCAAAAGGTAAGCAGAACCCGTACATAAACCTGTAGAGATAAAATGGAAATCTCGTAGTAAAATCACAATCGGTTCTGAGAATATGGAAAAACTACTTCTGCAGACTGTATAACGGCGACGAAGACTAACATCCCGCTGTCAGCCAAATGAACTATTCAACTATGTAGACGATGATAATCAACATTTTGGATCACCTGATCAAAGCGAAGTGAGAATAGCAATACCCAAGCTGAAATCTAACAAGGCTGCTTGACCTGACGACTTACCGGGCAAACTTTTCAAGACGGATAGTGATGAATTGGTAGACAGCATACACCAACTCAACTCTAAGACTTGGTAAAACGAGTGTATGCCTGATAAATGCAGTCTCAGCATCGTTTACCCGATCCACAAGAAAAGAGACCCCCTCAAATGCGCCAATTATAGAGACACCAGTCTCCTCAATACAACAGTGCGGTTTCAGGCCAGGAAAGTCCACCATCAACCAAATCTCACTTCGATAGATCCTGGAGAAAATCCAACCCAACCCAACGATATTGACATAATTGCATTGAAGCAGAAGCGGACAAAATTGGTTTAGCGATAAATGAGGGCAAAACCAAGTATCTACATATAACAAGAAGAAAAAATCAACACCGACGAATTGGACAAAACGTCACAGTGGGCAGCTACAAGGGTTAGTAAGGTTACAAGGTTAGTAAGTCTACCTTGGCTCTGCTATTACTTCTGATAATGATACCAGAGCAGAAATCATGAGATGAATAACTCTTGCCAATCACTGTTTTTTTGGGCTAATAAGACGATTCTACAGTGAAGCCCTATCTCGAATAATTAAGGAGACTCTATGTAAGACGCTGATCATCCCAGTCCAGCTTTAGGGCGTTGAAACATGGACCTTATTGAAAGCGGATGAAGATATCCTTGGTCGCTTCGGGAGAAAAATTCTTCGTATGATATTCAGTTCCGTTTTCGTTGCCGGGTTTTGGAGAAGTTTCAACGACGAACTATCGAGCTGTACACTGACATCGACCTAGTCAAAAAAAAACTGCGTATTGGACGTTTTTATGGCTTATGGCTAGGATATGTAGAGCGAATGGACATCAACGCTCCGGCCCGCAGAGACTTCGAATCTAACCCGAAGAGTTGTGGCGCGCACAAGTTCAAAGGAACTTCGACCAGCTTGGAGTGCGCAACTGGCTGCAATTAGCTAAAGATTGACCTAAAGGAAGAGGCTTGTTAGTTGAGGCCCAGGTTCACCCCGAACTGTAGCGTCACCTAAATAAGTAAGTTAAGTACGCTAGGTATTCAACATTCCGGCAGTGTTCCAGGGAAAGAAACTGGCCACAAATAGACTAACCACTAATCCTTCTGCATACTTAACGCTGAATACAATCAAATGAACTAAAGTATTGTCCGGGAGCGCCCGCCCAGAGCTGTGAATTGTATTCCAATCTTAGATAAACATCTGCTCTAAAGATCGTAGCAGCAGCTACAGCTTTTGAGGAAACCAAGGCATTTAGAACTCGCTTAAGAAGATTCTTCAGACAGTCCTATCGTGAATACGTTTTCCCATGGAGTTTTTTCTCCGCATTAAAACAAACGAATCTTCGAATAAAAGGAAATAATTCTGTCGTGAGAGACATGTTTTTCCTATTTAGCGAATATATATTTTTTTGTTCGGGAGAAAAATTCCGTAGGAAATATTATTCATGATAGGACTGAATGGCAATTCCATAAATTGTTTGTTTAGCTACACTAGTGTCGTGCTTCAGAAAAAGGACGAAGAGGTGAACTCAGTTTTTCCCGCCTCAATTGATGATTGCATTAATCATTCATCTACCATTTCGACCTGGATTGACAGGTTTAAAAAAAAAAAAAAAAACAAACATTCTATGAGCGAACATCTTTACCAGAGCATAACTCAGGTATAGTATAGAATAGTATATACATTAATATAATTTCTCCATTCAAGTAAAAATGGGACTACATATGTATGTACCTTTTATCCAACTTCATAGAATGACATTTAATATACTTTTCTCCAACACACATAACGTACTATAAGTTTACACTTACAGGAGTACATAAAAAACTGTCGCCCTAATGACAACAAATTGCTTCGAGAATTAATGCCTGACAAGTGAACCTGACCCCATTATGCCCTAGACCTGATAAGCAATTCGTAATTTATCCACTTACTTACTATCGATTGACTGTCTATGTATCACACGTTGACTTCATTCGTCCTTATTCTGCTTCTGCACTTAGAAGCAATGCCTGTATCTACTTAACCCACACACGCGATTAAACATACCTATCACCCTTAAATTTACTTTATCTTGAGTACTCCATTAAGCTATGTATTTACTTCTCTTACCAATCCATATGGAGCAAGTAAGTGATTCAAAAATCAATAAATCGAACAAGGCTCTTAAATGCCTGAACGAGAAAATATGCACATCTCACTGGTGTCGTCAAGATGTCGTTCCAGTAAAATAAGTGTGCGAATTATTTAAAAGCACTGGGTAGGGTGTACAGGGTGGCACCTCGATGATATTTGAGTCAGTCTGCCAGTTTTATTTATATTTTTCAAACGAAATATTGAGAGGACAATACATATATGCTAAACGTTTATATCAGTTCTGCGACATAACAATACTGTCAGACAATCAAGCAGTTATCAAAGCATTTGACTCCTATGTCATTAAGTCGAAACTTGTGTAGGAATGTCTACACAAACCTAATGAAGTGGGTGGACCTACAAAGTAACGCTCCATTGGATACCCGTTCATGTCGGGATGAAAGGTAATGAAGAAGCTTGGCAAGACAAGGAGCTACAGAACCCTTCATTGGACCTGAACCTTTCTGTGGCATTGGGGAACATACCATACGCGAAGAATTTAGGAAAATTGAGAAAGAAGACAGGGCAAGAACCTGGAATAACACCACAGGCAAGCTAAGGAACTACTGGGATGTTACAACCGGAAAAGTTTCGAAGCCTGTATCTGCCTTAGCAAGAATAACCTACGAATCCCAACAGCCTTCCTAACGGGACACTGTAAGCTCAGGGAGCACTTACGGAAACTAGGTATAACAAATGAAGGCCTTTGCAGATTCTGCAATGAGTCAAGCCAGACTTTGGAGCATCTACTGGAATCTTGTGGGGCACTAGCCCGCATAAACTGGGCAAGTACCAAATATCAGATGAGTATATGGCAACCGTAGACTGACTTCTCATTCCTAAAAGAAACTGGTTTGGAGAGGGAGCTCTAAGGTGAACTATTCTCGCCAAGCATTAAAGGGGTGTTACCAAAATATGTGCATAGATATGTACTGATATCTTTTTTACGGTAAAACTACACAAAACGCCCCAGTTGACAAAACGCCCCAGTAGTCTGACACGTTAGTTTTAGTCCTCCGGCCACTGCTATAGTGAACTGTTGTGTTTTCTTTATCCTGTCGCGAAATATTGTTTAAACAAGTTTTTTAGCGCCAAAACATATTGCACATATTACATATTCTACTGTTAATAGAAATGCCACGAAATTATATCAGGACTACACTGCGGGCATCATGGTCTATAAATGATATGAATGAAGCAATGGAGAAAGTTCGAAACAGAACATTGGGAGTAAATGAAGCCAATAGAGAGTACTCGTACAATATGGTTTATTTACTTTCCAGAACTCTGAGGAGACATCTCTTAAGAGGAAGGTCTAGGGTGCCTCTTGGTCGATCAACAGATTTATGTTTAGAGCAAGAGAAAAAATTTGTTGCGCATATAAAGAAATTGAAAAAAGTCGGTTTTACTCCTGACCGAAAAGATGTAAAAGAAATTGCTTATCAGCTCGTTGATCCTCTTGGCATAAATCACCCTTTCTCCGACATCACTCAAAGAGCTGGTAATGTTTGGCTTAATGGATTTTTAAGACGCAATCCTGAAATAACTACAAGGAAATCTGAAGGCTTATCACTAGCAAAAGCATATTATAATATGAACCGAGTCGACATCAAAGATTTTTTTGACGTATTGGGTAAGATTTATCAAGACCATGACCTTCTGAGCAATCCTGGTAATATATTGTTACGGGAGCGCAAAAGCCGACGAAGAAACATAAACCACCGCGAACCCCTGAGAAACATCTCGTAGCTGTCAACCTGAAGGTACCAGAACTTCCAGATTCTTGGAGGATTGAATTTCAGCGGCGATTTGGAAATTTAGTAATTTGTCTGGGAAGCCAGAGCCAAATATAAAAGGAGGTTGTCAGAAGCCCAGCGATGAGTTTGTTTTGGTCAGCGTTGACAGCCGATATTAGAGACGCGCAGATTATAAGCCTAAAGAAAAAAATGTACTAGATTTTATTTTTTTGTTAAACGTAAATTTAGTTAAAAACATTTTATTGAAATAAATAAGAAATTAAAAAACCCTCTCGGGAACCAGAAAAATTCTATTCTTTTTGTCTCCACCGTCCGTCGCAACTACCGGGACGAAAATCGCACTGCTCATCCCCAAACTGTTCTCAACCATAGCTCTGGAACGCGTTTCTAGCACCTTAGCATTTTCCATTTTACAAATGGAAATTAAATTTATTTAATTTTTGCGGTTAGAAAAAAAAAAGTGTCTTTTGATTGACAATTTGAAAATGACAAAGCGACATTTTGTTTCGCAATTCAGCTATTTCCACTTGTCATGTAAATTGTTTGTCAGTCATTGACAAGCGCTGTTAGTCAATTCAATGGCAAACAGTTTTTCATTATTTCCACTTGCCAATTTTCTAATTGATGTAAAAATATGTCATTTATCAATTTTAAATCGACAAGTGAAAACCTAGCATTAAGGACGCTTTGAAAGTGGGGCGTATTGTATAGTTTTACCCTATTATATAAAGACGAACCATTAAAAGATGTTGGTCGCGGTAATCTCAACAAATACTGAACCGATTAACGTGAAATAAAATTTAGAATATTCTTTGTTTTTACGAAAGTCAGTTAGGCTATTTTGTATTTTTTTTTTGGTTTAAATGTTTTATGTTTACAAGAAAACTTAACATTTTTATTTTTTCATACTGATTTTATTTAGGTTGACCTTCATATTCACTCTTTACTTCAAATCAATTTAAAAAATTGCAAAAACAAAAAATGTTGCTTAAAGTCAATATGATTACGCAAATTATAAGCCCTTAATCTTTTCCTAATTATACCTATATGCTTAGAAATAGAATAGCTTATTTTCTGTCAGTCAACAGAAGCAAAAACAAATTAGGAGGAGCTTAGAGAAACTATGTATAGGTATGTATGAAGACACATTAAACTAAGTAGTGCCGAGCAAGGAAACAACGAGCTACTATTCTGTGATGACATCTTCAACTAAGGAGAGAAATCAGATACGATAAGCACAATTTAGTACTATGCAAGTCAGTCAATTGCTTTGGAAGAACTGAGAAAACTTTTTTGATAAATCTTTTGCTGGCAAAGTAGAGGTCACAAGGTAAAATAGTTCTTGCTGTAGCCTCTTCTGGAATGGCGGCAATCTTATTTTTAGCTGACAACTTAATTGCTTATCAACAAGCTGCATGCTCCATTCGAAAACAGTTCGATTGCAAAGGGTTTCAAAGAAGCTGTGCTTATCATTTGGAATGAATGTAGTACTATGAGTAATCGAATTCATATTGATGCTGTGAATAGGGTTTTAAGGAGTTTAAAATCTTCGTCGCAGCTTATGGCTGGACTAAAATTAATTTTTTCTAGTGATTTTCATCAAACAATTCCAGTTATTCCCAAAGGCACTAAATTTTAAAATATTGACATTTTTTCTTATACTAGAGGAAGTGCACCGATTATGGAATACCAAAATATAAACTCGTCCTTGAACACAAAAAATGTTTTTTTTCCAGAATTTTTAATAGATATGGATGGGAATACTATTGATTAATTATAAAAACAAAAAGAAAACTTTAATACATATTACACTTCACTAAATTAACAGAAATGTAAAAAAATACAAAATGAACACATTAAAAAAAGTGACCCTAATAAGGACTACTAATAATCTCTTTATGGAATAATACAAAGTTTGTAGAAAATTTAATTTGTAGTGCAAAAATCGCAAAAAAAAAATAGTAGACTCTACCCGAGTAATATACGTGGTACCATTTGGGCAGAGCATGCATTGTATCCACTCTTCCCCGCATTTACCATCGCTTAAACAAGCCAAAACAATAACCACACTTTACCTCGCCAGGATCACGTGTTTGCAATGTAGATGGAATGTCATCACGTTCTGATGAGGAAGACGAATCAGACAGCTGTTTTTTCTTAGACTTTTTCATCGTCTTCTTCGTTTGAAGGCCTTTTGTTGATGGTGGATCAAATTTATTTACCTCTTTATCAGCCTGCTCCTTTTATTGCTGTATTGATTTAGATATTTTCAGTTCAGCTTTGCATAACGATTTTGGCGAAATGTCATCATGTTCTGATGAGAAAGACGAATCTGACTGCTGTTTTTTCTTAGACATTTTTATCGTCTTCTTCTTTTGAATGCCGCTCGTTGACGGTTGTTGAAATATATTTGTTCCTTTCTTAGCCGGGTCCTTTTTCTGCTGCGTTGCTTTAGATATCTCCAGGTCAGCATTGTATTGTGATGCTGTGATCTTACACGAGAAACCAGATTGCCTTCCCTTTTTTGATATTTTTTTTTTTAAAGGGAAGGGTAAGGTGAAATAAGTTCCGGACTTATAAAATTGCTTGGGGGGCTTTGGGGCCTTTGAGGACTATGGGGGCTTGTACTGGAAGCGTGTGTGTCTTCCGCCGGTAGTACGTTTCCTGCTCATTAGTCTGCTCTTCGTCTACAAAATCAGCTTCAGTAAAAATATTCCGGTTAAGAGGATAGATCCCAATAGCTTTGAAACCATTAACGGCTAGTGAAGCGGATTGAATTCGTAGGCAGGCTTTTCTAAAGAGCTCCATAAAATCATAGTTACTAACAGGCTTTTTGGAATGTAACAGCCACTGCCGGATTTCTTCACTGTAATAACTTTTTAATGCCCCCATAACTGCCATAACTGTCTTATCCAAAGGCTGCATTTTGTGTGTAGAATGGCTTGGTAAACATAATATTGTTACATTGTTTACATGTGCAGAATCTATGAGATCGATGTTGCGCGTATGGCTGTAATGCCCATCTAAAACTAGTAGGGCAGGATTCTCTTTTGTTGGTCTAGCAAACTGCAAAAAGTGCTGAAACCATTCAAAGAAAATATCTGTCTGTATCCAGCCAGAGGGATGATACTTGGCAATCGATCCAGCAGGAGCTCCTTTCATGAGCCTTGCATCCATTTTTGTTCTTGGAAATATTATCATTGGAGGAACAAAGTCTCCAGCTGCGTTCATACATAAGCTGATGTCAGTGCACCAATCTGTTTTTTTCCTTTGGCAGCGAGAATTTGGGGCTGTTTCGACTGGACAACGGACATTCTGGATTCGTCTACATTATAAATTCTGTTCGGCGAAAAGAAGTTTCCTTTATACTCTTTCTCCAGTAAGTTAAAAAACGATGAGACTTTTTCCTTGTTAAATCCATTAATCCTGGCAAATGAAGTCCCTGTTGGCTAAAGAATAGTAATTAGAAGTAATATTTTTATGACGATTTAGAAATCCATTTAGCCATTTGCGGCCAGCCATTTCATTTTTAAAAGGGTGCTCCAAATTGTTTCGACAAGCCAACTGAAAAGCGAATCTTTTAACCTCTTTTCGTGCTAAACCGTAGTACCCCCTTTCCATTCCAAGGACGTACTGCAGAAGTTGGTCCTCTAAGACTGGACTTAGAACGGTTTTTGTGCTAAGTGGTGCGTTGAGAGTTTCATCAGAAGGTGAATTATAAAGTCTGAAGAGTGTAGTACAAGGAAGATGAAAACATGTGCTGCTTTCTTGAAGCCCATTTCTTGTGACTTGACGGCTGCGATAGATTTTACCATGTCCGTTTTGTCCCAGACCTTACGCTTTTTCTCCTTTGGCGTCATCTGGAAATTACAAGTTTACCTAAATACAAAATTTCAACACCCTTTTTATCTGGTTCGCAATATGGAATACTATTCCATATTAAGAACACACTAATAAAAAATACCTTCATTATTTAACTCAGCTACGAGTAACATAAATACTCACAGTAATTATAAAGGTTGATGTTTTTTCTAATGACGCGTGAAAAAATTAATGGATGAAGTTAAACTGATTTTAAAATATAAAGAAAATAAACTTAAAAAAATATGTTACGCACCTAACCAATAAACTTTTTTTACAACTGCTCACGTCTTCAGCGATCGCCACGCACAAGGAATAAGGATACTGACAGTGCATATGTGAATGAAAAAAAAAGCTTTACGTAAAATAAGTAGACATATACGTTGCGTTGGTTCTGAGATATTGGTCTATTCCACATTAGGAGCGTATTCCATAATTGGTGCAGTTCCTCTATATTATGGTCAACAAAAATTTTCTAAGAATTTTGCCAAGCAACGCGAGAACAGGTCTGCTAGTCTTTTATAATCACCCAATTTTTGGGAGCATTTTCTTAAAAAAATCAGATTTTAATGTCAAAAGCTTGTATTGTGTTGTAAGTCATAATAACTTTGCTCTTAATTGGTCTATGGTACATTCACTAGACATGTTGGTTGGTCCAAGTGCAACAAAACCATTAAAATTTTAAAGACAGACCTTTTATCATTCGAGAGTCGAATGCATTGCGTGAATTGCTGGACAATTTTTCGTTGTCTGTAACTTTTTGTTTTAATTAACTTACGTCTAGGGAGCAATCTTATGGATATAATTAAATGATCGCATGATGTAAGTGGGAATATATACGTAATAACTTTAGACAGAGAGAGAACAATTTTGGTAATGGTTTGATGAACCACAAATATGAAATTTGAAGCAAATGCGTCAAAGTAGTCTGAGGTAGCCATATACACACAATTGTGAAAGACAATTTTCTATATTTCTCTATATACTCTGTATAGGCGCAATTAAAAGCCATACAGTGAGATGTAACATGTGGCTATGACCCGAATGAATAAATTCCCAATAGAGGTAACTCCCGATGAACTTTTCATCGATTTTTGAGATGTTAAAATAAATAAATAAATAATTCAAAAGAAAAATAACAACCAAATTATTTAAATTTGAGTTTTTAGTTTTCCGTGAGTTTTTTAAATCCCCTGTTTTATTTTATTTTTTTTTTTTTCGTGGGTAGGTGAAAATCTTCGTAGATTTAGAGATACTAAACAACACCTCCATTCTACTGCCTTACTACGATACGACTAAGTTTCCTTATCAAGTAGTTTTAGTTTTAAAAATATTCGCGTTGGCCAGGTAGCTTTCCAGCAAAAGCAGGTGCTAAAACCCCCCAAATACGAACGGTTTCGTTCTTTGTAGTCGGCACACACGGTTTGTCTCGTCCAGAATTTGGAGTATAAAGTTGTTGCAATGACCACGAAGACGAATACGGAGTTTTCGAGTAAAATTCGTTATTTCGTCATCGACGGTACTTACTCCTAAGTCTGTGTGGATATCAATAGTTCTGATATACCATGGGACATTTACTATGACTCTTAGCACTTTGTTTTGAAAAGATTGTAGGATATCTCTATTGCTTCGTTTAGTACAACCCCAAAGTTGTATATCATACGTCCAACGGGTTTAAGTGCTTGCTTGTATAAAAGCAGTTTGTTATATATGCTTAATTAGAATGTCTTCCAAGTAGCCAATACATTTGTCTGAATCTATTTTCAAACTCGTTGCATTTTTTTTAACGTGCGACTTCCATTTGAGTTTCGCGTCTAGTGTCATTCTTAGATACTTTGCCTACGGTATTTGTACCGCGTTGATGAAAATGGGTAGGTTATTTTTTTTTTTTTATAGGTAAAGTTAACATGAGTTGATTTGGTCTTGTTGAGAGCAAAGCGCTAAATCTTAGTCCACTCGCAAATTTTGTCCAAAGCTCGTTGGAGCTTTACAGTTGCTGCCTTGACTTTATCTGTGGTTAATATAGCTGTATTGTCCGCAAACGTAGCTACGACTATGTCTTCTTCTTGCGGTATATCTTGAGTGAAGAGTAAGAACAAGACCGGACCAAGAACACTTCCGTGTGGTACTCCGCCAGTGATTTCCTTAAATTCGGAGTACAGTGGACCCCCGGTAAACCGGCCCCTGTCTAATCCGGCACCCCCTGTAATCCGACATGCCTATCGCTATACCTAAAATTTATTTCAGCAAATTTTCACTTATGCATTATTCAGCAGGTTGTAACTCGTACGCGCCACCCCTCATATCATATAGAATCTTATCACTTTGACTTGTAATTTGTCGGATTACAAGGTACACTTGTTCATAAAATTCCGGACTATAGGGGGTCTGTGACAGTACTGTATAGTCCGACAAATTCGATAGTCCAACATCGTCCTGCAAAACGTTTGTCGGATTACAGGGGGTCCACTGTATTCCTATCCGAGTTTAACACGGAATAGTCTGTTCACAAGGTTCCGCTGGTTCGAACATAGTATTAGCTCCCTTGCCTTTGATTCACATTTTAAGAATTATAAAAGTTATACAGTTTATAAAATATCGGTTAGAATTACCCGCAAAACATAAATTACGATTCCACTGGTGAACAGAGTGTTAAATGTTTGACTCGAATATAGACATAGTTTTCTTGCCAAACAACTCTTTTGCACTTCGCATCCAATTGATATTAAGCACATTTTCTGAAAATGTAAAATTTACGCTTGGTGTCAAACGATGTTGAAAACTTTAGTAACGAACGATTGCGAGCTATAATACATATATTACGCTATTTGCCATATACAAATCTGACATTAGGTCTGTTTTTTTTTTAGATTAGCCCCAGGGTAGATCCAGGTTTTTTCGACACATCTGAGGGTTGTATTAAAACCTGGGTCGACCCATTTTCTTATAAAAACGCATTAGAGCTGTCATGCGAACATTTTGTCAATGTGAATTTGTTTTTCGCTCTGAACTTAATTCCCATTATCGCATCGTTAGTCTATTGGATACCAAATAGATTTTAATTAATTTAAATATAATTAAAGTAAAAAAAACAGTCTTTTATTTTCGCGATAAAGAAAATAGATGATAACCACAAATAGCAGACATGGTTTTGACAAGTCAACTTCCTTACCCAAGAAAAACGTAGGTTGACTTCAGAGCGACCACAGGTTTATCAAAAAAAAGCATCAGAGCGATTTTAGAACAAAACCAGAGTACACCGAGCTCTCAAAAACAGGCCCATCGCTGATAACGAAAAGCATCAAGGTCGGAAGATACGTAGAAGTAGCGACTCTTAAAAAAAGGAATCCAAGTAGAACTATGTGCCGATTTGATACCATAATTCATGATACCTAACTGGTGACGTGTGTTGGTGAGACGAATCTAAATCC
This sequence comes from Brachypalpus laphriformis, assembly GCA_945910035.1. Taxonomy (NCBI): domain Eukaryota; kingdom Metazoa; phylum Arthropoda; class Insecta; order Diptera; family Syrphidae; genus Brachypalpus; species Brachypalpus laphriformis. Next base: position 291,614,805 of record OX246754.1, read on the forward strand.
ATGCTGTAGAAATTAAGAAAGTCATTAGTTCATTAATATTTTTCCTTGGATGGTAAACGACTGCTGCCTTATAGGAGCAGCATCTCCCGATAGGTTTTGGTCCGCAAAATAACAAGAAAGAGCCACTGCAGCCGAACAACTTGCAGCTCTGTTAGTAAATCCTACTTCCACCTGACCGTGGTGCCATCTGGAAATTTCGCTGAAAATCGGGAACGGAAGAGGAAGGTCTGTGGCCCAGCGAACCGCAACCGTAAAAAAATCATTGCTTCGAAACGAAAACCAACGCCTCGGATACGAACGGATAATTTGATGACGACCTTTGACTATCGAGCATGGACAACAATCGGATTCTGGAACGTTAAGACCCTTCCGGACTCACTCCATGAACGGCCTTACAGCGCCAGATTCCTCCAAATAGAACTCGAATTCCCACGCTGAGCGAGATAAGATGCTTCGATGCTGGGGAATACATTTCCCCAACAAAAGGCACTGTCGTACTTTACTCTGGTAAAACAGCTGGAAGTGCACGGACGTCCGGAGTGTGACTGGTGCTAACTCCAGCAGCATGAAGAAGCACCATATCCTGGAAACCTCGCAGTGACCGGATATTGACGGCTAGGTTCCAAAGAAGAGTAAGAAAAGTTACCATCATACAGTGCTATGCTCCGACTAAAGATGCGAATGAGGATGAAAAGGACAACTTTTATAGTCAGTTAGGCGCCACCAACAACCAAACGCCTAATGGAGACATCGTAATGGTAATGGGGGATCTCAATGCCAAAGTAGGTAGCGACAACACTATGCTTAAACACGTGATGGGAGTTCACGGCTTTGGAGACCGTAATGACAACGGCGAGCGGTTTGTGGACTTCGACAGTATCCAACCAGATCGACCACATTGCGATCAGCCGTCGCTTTAGATAATGTCTCATGGACGTCCGAAACAGACGTGGAGCTGACATCGGACTAGAACGAGATCACCATCTCATGTTAGCTCATATACGCCTACGTACTGCATCCGTCAACAGCAACCGCTCAAACTTACTCAACATCACCAGGTTCAATATCGACAGGCTCCAGGTTCCTCAAGTGCGCCAACAGTTCTGGGACCACCTTGCCCTAGAAGCAGAAGCAATCAGCAACACAATGCAGGAGAACATGGATGACCACTGGAATGGTGCGAAAAATGCTTTTGCGCACCTGCATATGTCGGTAAAAGGCAAAAATACTATCGCACATGGCTTTCTGCAGACACCTAGAGACGGATCGATGAGCGTACAGCAATCAAGGTTCGGATTGCAGCTGCCTTCTCAGCAGTAGAGAGAACCGAGCTAGAAGCCCAATACCATGCGAAGAAGAAAGAAGTGCAGCGTACTGTGAGACGTGACAAACGTCAGCATATCAACTGGTTGAGGAAGCAGCAAGCAGGTGCGACAGTACGACTGCTTATATCATCACTAAGGAGCTCATTGGTGGTCGGAACTTCCAACAACACCCAGTGAAAAGCCTAGACGGTAACCTTCTGATCTCGGAAGAGGATCAGGTCACTAGATGGAGAGAACATTTTTCTACAGTGCTAAACCACTTAGATGATGGCAGTTTGATCTAGAATTCGAATGAGCAGTTCGAAGCAATAAATTCCCGAATTCGCACTGCACCTCCCAGTAAAACCGAAATAATAACAGCAATCAAGTTCCACAAGAAGAACAAGGCGGTGGGTATTGATGTCATTCTTGCTGAACTATTTCAAGCGGCGCCAAATACGTACATTGCCAGATTTGCTGCATCCTTTAATACGGTGAGCTTGGAATAGTAAACAATTTCCACAGGGGTGGAGAAGGGGATGACCATTAAGCTTCCGAGAACTTGAAGGAATGCGGAAACTAGTTAGGTACTTGCGTTTTCCCAGTCGTAGCCAAAATAACAGCTAGAATAATTCTGGAACGAATCAAAGAGTATTTTGATTCAACTCTTGACGTCGAACAGGCAGGGTTTGGATCTTCCTGCATCGACCACATAAACAACTTACAGATCATAATCGAGCAATGCGTTGAGCACAGGCCTCCGCCAAATTTGCTGTTTATCGACTGTAAGAACGCTTTCGGCAGCATGAATAGAGATGCCATCTGGTTGGCACTGCGCAGGAGAGGCATCCCAGAAAAACTTATAGCTTTTATAAAGGCTACATATGAGGAGGTAAGTGTCACGTCCTACACAACGGTAAGGTGTCGGATGCGTTTGAAGTCCTTAGTGGAGTGCGTCAAGGGTGCATACTGTACTGTTGTTCTTGGTGGTTATCAGCGATGTACTCCATGCAGCATTGGCGGAAGGTAATTATGGAATTCGTTGGACTATGACATCCTACCTTAAACACCTAGATTACGCTGACGATGTTTGTCTACTTTCACATCGGATAATGGACTTTCATTTGATGGCCCAAGATCTAGAAGCTGAGGCAAAAAAAATGGGGCTACAAATAAACACAGCCAAAAGAAAAGCACTGAGCACTTCTAATACCCGCGCTCAACTTAACATTGCCGGACAGGAAGTCGAGAAAGTTGATAATTTTCTTTATCTAGGAAGTGTGGTCTCTGCTAATCGTGGTGGTACCGAACTGGAGTGTGCAGTAGAATCGGGAAGGCTAAAGCTGTGCTCGAAATGCTATCCAAAATCTGGAGAAACAATGTTATCAGCTTAAGAACCAAGCTGCGACGGTTCCGCTCCAACATGGAATCGGTGCTGCTTGTGGATGCAGTACTTGGAAGTAACGGGGACCGTTAACACACGCAAGCTGAAAGTCTTCGTAAACAAATGTTTAAGAATCATCTTGAGGATTTGCCCTAGGCAAACTTGGCGCAGAACAGTTGTGGAGGAATTAAGCTCTTTAGGAATGAATTGGAGGCAGCCCAAATGCGTTGCAGAACTTCGAACAAGATGGCGCGCAGGCGTGGTTGACGCCCTATGTCCCCCGAGAGGTTAAAGGATCTAAGTAAGTAAGTAAGTAATATTTTTTCCTCAGACCTCCTCAAGTGAGTTGAAGAAGGGTTTTCCTAAAGTTTATTGTCCGCCCCTAGGTAAGGCCCGATAGGCGCATATATAGTGGAAAAGTCCCTTTTTCAGTTACGACATTCCAACTACGGTAGTGTGTGATAACTGGACTGGTCACATGGTCTCGTATTGGCCAGTGTCCCGTGGAGATCGCTGTTATTCTGGCAGTCTCTTAACCCGTTCCTCTTAGAAAGTCTTCTCCTTTTGTCTTATTATAATTTGGCCACATCTTCGTAGATATTGGTCCCGTCTGCATAGACGGTGAGTGGAGGAGAAGGTACAATGCCGAACTGTACGGCCTGTACAAGGACATCGACTTAGCCAGAAGAGTTCACATACAGCGACTAAGATGACTGGGTCATTTGGAGCGGATGAAGCCCAACGTTCCCGCTAAGAAAATCTTCAAATCCACCTCGGATGGACGACGCAGTAGAGGACGACCTCACGGTAGGTGGCGCAAACAAGTGGAGGGGGACCTCAACCAACTTGGCGTGCGCAACTGGACGCAGCTGGCTTGTAACTGCGCTGACTATAGAGCTTTGTTGGTTGAGGCCAGGGTCCACCGCGGACTGTAGCGCCATCTAAGAAGGAGAAGAATTCGTAGATATGACACAAGTTGTCAGGCTAGCCTAGTCCATCTGAGGTTGGCTTTAATAAGAAAATGTTCCGAGATTTTTGCCTTGACTGCTTCCAGCGGAATATGGACTAATTCTGCACGTGAACAGTAGAGAGTTGAGCGTTGTCTGGCCAGTTTGTCGGCCTGTTCATTTCCATAAACATTACTGTGCCTTGGAACACCACTCAGGTTAACCTTGAACTGCCCGCCTAGCAAGGCTAGTTCATTTCGGTAATCTTGTACTAATTTGAAGAAATATAGAAACCGGGGCAATTGCTTGGATAACATCTTGGCTAACAATGAGTATGACGATCTTTGCCTTGGCGTTATATTTGTGTAAAGTTTGATCTGGCGGTATGCTTCGAGGGTAGCTAGTAATTCCGCAGTGTTCAGAAGTCTATGAGAAGTTAAAGGATTTAGAAAACACACCGAAAAGCGTCAAAGGTTTGGCATTATGTCAAACAGCGAAATCTTAGCTTAAGTCACTCTACGTCAGTAATTTTATGTTCCTATATGTTTTGTAGAAGCAAGAATATTTTAAAGCCGCTTGCAAAAGTATTATAATCATGGAAAACTATTTAAATTTTTACAGCAAATTGAATAATTCTTTAGAAAGCATCTGGTCACACTGTTTACGACACCTTTCTTTTATTTTATTAGTTTCCCACAATGATGATGGGTGCTCCATTGGATGAAACAAAGAAGGCTAGGCTAGTCGAAGCCTTAGGATGGCTTGAGGCGGTTCTCAAGGGACGGGACTACGCTGCCGCCGATCACTTTACCATCGCTGACCTAGCACTCACAGTAACTGTATCGCAAGCTGAAGCTTTTGGTTTTGAATTGAGACCATATCACCGAATCCAAGCATGGTTGAAGAAATGCAAGGAGGAACTAGACCCATATGGTTATGAGGTTAATTCTAAGACCCTTGCACGAATGTTTATTAAGTTTTTTAATTTTTTATGCATTTTAGGAAATCAACCAATCTGGAGCTGACACCTTGTCCGGAATGTTTCGTGCAAAGTTGCAGAACAACTAATATCTGAACTTGTTTAATAATATGCATTACTAAGTTGAATTATCTTAACTTTGTTTGTTACCTGTTCGAGTACATAAAAATAAAAATCTATTTAAAACTCCTAACAGAGCGATGACACCTTTTGATAAGATTATACTTGTTGTTGAAAGATTTCGTTATTTTATTTTCCAAATAAGAACTAAGCACTGATAACCCCCACGCTAGATACGATTGCTTGCACTTGTGGAGATATTAGTTCTTGAGGTTCAGTTAATTGAAATTAAATCTTATGATAACTTTATCAGTGCGATAAGAAACTTTCCACTACTTGGGGAGGCTTGTTATCAAATTTTGATTTTTTTATTATTTTGTAGCTAAGCGCATTGTGTGCACAAATGTTTTCAAAATTTTAACATTTGTTTCAAAGTCACCTCAAAGTGAAAGTTCTTCATGGAGATGCTTAATATGTTTCATTGCATCGTTAAGGGTAATTAAATATAAATTTTATGAAACTCTTTGTACACCAACTGATGCGGAAAGCTATAACTTCACAAAAGTTTCTAAGTTCACTAATTTAAACTAATTAAAGTTTGTGGATGGAAGTAATTCGTGAGTCATCAGTTGTTAATTGCGGCTATACACCCATTTTCGTGTTGGAAACTTCTTGAGAATGCTTCGTAGTCGCTTTCCTTCAAATAAAATGTGATGTATAAAATATGTACGCCAGTCATGTTAGAGTTTACAACTTAATGAAACAGATTCACAGCGGAGTTAACTTTTTTTTCCAATTTATTTCCCCTAGGAATACGAATAATTTTAGGATTGTTACTTATTTAACAGAACATAAAAATATGCCTGCAATGAATTTAGGTGACATAACTTGCTAAAGGAAATATTGAAACAATGAAGTACATATCCACTTGTGCCATTTGATTGCAGCTAGGTAGACTAATTTAATTTAAATTTTAAAAATGTTTTTTTCTTTTTGCACTAATAAAGTGTATGTAGTTCATTACTTTTAGTGCACAGAATGTAGCCTATATTTTATTAAGTATTATATTACAAGTTGGCATCGATCATTTTTTCCAATAGAAAACAAATATATGAAATCTCGAAGCAAGGCCTCTAATTGTTACGTACATACTCGAGTCCTGTATCCTCTTATGTATTTTAATACATCACCAATACGCATCCTCTTCAGTTACGAGTACAAGCAATACCTCTCGATTCTCTTTAGCCCTAGCTGCAAGTATTGTCCCAAGCTTTTCAAGTCGTCGCTAGCTGGAAGGGTGTAATCAATCCATTGCCACTTCTACTTCTTCTTCTTCTTCCTATTTCAGCGAGGTTATGATCCGATAACACGGGATCGTAGCCCTCTCACTTCAACTCATTTCTACTGATCCGTCTTTGGGGTTCGTCTATTTGACCTCAGAAAATATCGGCAGGCCTGCCGATTTTCGATCACTTGGTTACTGAGGCCAATGAAATGCCGATGTCGTCGCATTTGTGTGATCCAGGCGTTTATAGGCCTGCCTCTCCTGCCTCGCGATGTCTTTGGAATGCTCATTGATATTGCCTTTTTAACAGGGTTCAAATAATCTCTTCTTTGAACGTGGCAATACCAGCTAAGCCGGTCGTGCTTTATCTTTCGTAAGATGGTTTCCTTGATGTGAAGGCTTCCACGGATCCATTGCCTCTTCTGATTCTGTATAATCGCATCTGCATGTTCCTGGCCCGTTCTTCCATATATGAACAAGTAGATGTTAATTTGAAATAAGATTAGGTCATAATATCCGCACCATGTTTCTGAGATAACAAAAAATAAAAACTTGCAGCTTTCTAGTGAAATTGGTTTTAATCTTCCAAGCTTACTTACTTAAGCGGCGCTGCAGTTCGGGGTGAACCTAAGCCTCAACCAACAAGCCTCTCTATTGAGCTCGGTCATTAGCTAACTGCTTCCAGTTGCACTCTCGGAGTTGGTTGAGGTCCCCTTGAGCTTATGAGCGCCAACTACGACGAGAAAGCCCACTACTGCGTAGTCCCTTCGGGTGAGATTCGATGACTCTGCGATGGTGTCCATTCCCTCTACATGTCTTGGCCATCTCGAACATCCAATACACAGTTTTTTGACTAGGTCACTGTCTCTGTACAGCTCGTATACTTCGTCATTCAATTTTCTTCTCCAAAATCTGTCAACACAAATGGGACCGGATATCTTACGAAGATTTTTTTCTCTCCTCTCGAAGCGACCAAGTATATCTTCATCCACTTTTAATAAAGTCCATGTTTTAGCGCCGTAAAGCAGGACTGGGATGATCAGGGTCTTATACAGAGTCTCCTTAGTTGATCGAGATAGGGCTTTACTGTTAAACTGCCTTATAAGACCAAAAAAACAGCGATTGGCAAGAGTTATTCTTCACTCCATTTCTGCGCTGAACTTCTTTTTAGAGTTTATAGCAGAGCCAAGGTAGACAAAGTTCCTTACTACCTAGAAGTTATAGCTGCCCTTTGTGACGTTCTGTCCAATTCGTCGGTGTTGGCTGTCCCTTCTTGTTGACAGCATATACTTGGTTTTGCTCTCGTTTATCGCTAAATCCATTTTGGCCGCTTCCTCAATGCATGCAAACGCACCGGTGACAGCCCGCTGAGTTCTTCCAATAATGTCTATATCGTCGGCGTATGCAAGCAGTTGTACAGACTTGTAATAGATTGTGCCTCCGGTGTTGGCTTGTGAGTTCCGCACAATCCGTTCAAGTACAATATTGAAGAAGTCACATGACAGCGCGTCACCTTGTCTAAAACCTTTTTTGAGATCAAAGGTCTCGGTGAGGTCATTACCGACCTTGATGAAGCAGCGAGCGTTCTCCATCGTCATCCTGCAAAGACGAACAAGTTTGGCTCTATAAAGCTCTTCTCTATAGATGCTGTCATAGGCGGCATTGAATTCGATAAAGAGATGGTGAGTATCAATTTGGACTCCTTGGGTTTTATCCAGGATCTGCCGAAGTGTGAAGATTTGATCGATGGTTTCCTGGCCTGAAACCACACTGATAGGGTCCAATCAGACTGTTGATAAAAGATTTCAGGCGTTCACTCAATATCGCAGAAAACATTTTGTATACTATGTTGAGGAGACTGGTGGCTCTATAATTGGCACAGTTGAGGGGGTCTCCTTTCCTGTAGATCGGGTAAATGATGCTGAGATTCCCTTCATGAGGCATATACACACGTCTGACTAAGTCTTAGAGCTGGTTATGGGTTTCCAAAGCGGTGGCTTTAAACGCAAAAATAGCTACAAATACGTTTTCTTTCAAAGTAAGCAGTTTTATAGCTACTGAATTGTATAATTAAACAATGCAGTGGAGATCTTAAGAGAATTAACAATTAGATGCATTGTGAATAATAAAAACTATGACTTTAAATTCAAATAAGTGGCAAAAACAGGAAAAACGTAAACTTGAAACCATTTGAGCATCGCAATTAGTAAATTGTTATCGCTGTAGAATCATTAAAACTACGGATACAGTATAACAAACGATATTTTTTCCACACGACTACCTGGTACAAACGAAAGCACATAAATACATACATATGTATGTAAAGAAACTTTCTTATATTCGAAGCATTTTTATTTTTTATTTTTTCGAAAAACTGCTATGAAAAAGAATCGAAACAAAAAATAGTCAAGTACGTGCTTATTCACAGACTGACGGGTTTGGTTAGAAACCATTATTCTAAAGAAAAGAAGACCTACTGATGGATTTCTCCTGAAACTTCTGAATTATTGGATCAATTTTGGTGAATTTTTTTTTCGTTAGCTAGAACACATTCTTAAACGTATTGTGGTGTATATTTTCTCGGTTGCTTCTCCGCTTATACTACAAATACAAATATTTGGCGCAACAGCTCTTTAAAGTGCCAGGGCCTAGCTTCTCGCAACCACTCATGTTATGTGCGTTATATTTTTCACACGAATAGAAGGGACCTACAGTTTTAATGCCGACTCCGAACGGCAATTTGAGAAGCCTTTTCGTGACAACAATACTCTCGGATGTTTGTCAGACGCTCGCGAGAGGTGGGACCGTGAAAAAACTTTTTGGTGTTTTCTGGGATTCGAACTTGGAACCTCATGCGTAGTGATCCGACACACTAACCACTTACGCCACGGCGCCCACTCCACTTATGCTGGAGCCTCAAATAATGGTTGTTTTAAAACTGACAATTTCTGATGCCAATATTTTAGATATATGTACATAGGTATGTACATATGTACACACATATGTAATTGCATAATCTATTAAAAAAATACGCATGTGGCGGGTGTAGTTTACTATACTCTGTTTCATTACAGTTGTCAGTACAGGGAAGATAGGCTGTTTGCCTCTCAATCTTGTTGCCATAGCTTGCATAAACCTGTCTCTCTTTTAAGCTCTCACTGGGTTGCCATAGTATGCATGATAAACCGCCGCAAATCGGAGAGCAATACCCGCAGGGTTTAAGAACAACACAATTTGTTGAACGAAATAAAGATAGTTGTATACAAAGTGGACACCACCTCGATTTTGATGAAATTCTAGTTTTATATAAACTATAAAGCACAAGAAACAAAACATCACTATACGCACGTAAAAATTGTAAATTATAAAGGACAAAAAGCGAAAAATAATTTAATTGCATTTTAACGATTTTTTTAGAAAAATTAAAAAAAAAAGAAGCAAAATCAAGTGGCAACACCCTCACATGTGGTGCGTTTTGGTGAAACGTCGCTTCTCAGTGAAGTAAGATTTAATACGGAGTACAACAACACAAAGTGACTTGGAACCACTTTAACTTTTTTCTCAGTCGAAAATGAGTTGGCATGGATGGGAAGAGCTTTTTCGCTGCGAAAAGCTTTTTCATTCAACTGGAATGATTCAGTAGTATTTCACACATTTAAGCACAACTTTTTCATACTTTTTACTTCAATTTCAATTCAATCACCAATCTTCAAACAATTAAAAAATTTTTTTTCCAGATTGACTTAGAATCGTTTTGTGGAGAAGCTTTCACTTTGCTTTGCATAGTTCTCACGAAAACACATCAATAGATATGTACATACATATATAAGGAAGCCCAGAAAAATGCTCTTGGGTAGGACTAGCAGGACTACGAAGCCATTCAGTAAAAATGTGCGTTGTCGCCGTAGCAAATTTGTTCAACAAAATTGAAATCCGTTTCTAACATGCATACTGTGGCTTGTGACTTTAATTTTTGAGTCATTTGAGATTGTATTATATTGTATTGATATGTATTGATTGTATAGATAAGACTCAAGTCTTTCTACAAAAATCGTTAAGTTGAGGTGGCGAAAAGACCCACTTGTAAACGACGAATAACTGAGAGGCTTCGAATCTCACGTGCACTTACAGAAACAGGAATGCGTTTGACATAGCAAGAGCGTCCGATAAGCGATGTACAGGTATTGCTAAATTAATAACTGGACTGGTTTCCTGGAGTTTCATGATATTTCTCCGCAGATCACTAAACTTGTAGCTTGAGCATAATTTGGCGAACAGAGCAAGAATTTTTATAATAAATTCTAACGAATTCGACGCATTGTTAAAGCGTTGTTGAGCTATGACAGAACATAATCGTCTCAGATTGACAGCACTGTTATTTCAAATATAGCCACAAACGGTTCTCAAAGTTCAGGGGTGGATATTGAAAGAAATAATTCGTTCCTTGTAATAGTTCTTGGACATTTACTACTTTTCTTTATGTATTTTTTGGACTATACAAACACGTATGCAATACATTTTGATTAACAAATTCCTGCATTGTCTAAATTAGCTCGCAATACATTTGACACTAGGTTAGGTTAGATTATTTAGAAGTGGCTGGCAGCTAAGAATCGCCAACACACTTAGACCAATAATAGGTCCATTGTAATACCACGTGAATCATGGGAGAAAAGCTCTCTACCAACTCGCTAAAACCATTTTGAGCTTATGAAGAGTAGGAGGCTCCTAATATCAATATCTATCAGGTCGCCTAAATCGCTGTAATAGGGGGCTCCTAAGTGTAGCTTCCTTCTACGGGAGAGAGCTGGGCAGACACAAAGAAGATGAGAAATAATTTCTTCTTCTTCTTCATCCATGCAGCTTCTATAAAAATCTTTCGCGAAAAGGCCTATCCGTGTAGCATGCTTGCCTATTAGACAGTGTCCAGTGATGACATCTATAGTGCCGATATGCAATCTGCTGAGAGAAATCAAATTTTTAGAACGTTTTGGATTCAGCTTCGGCCAAATCTGTTTTGTCGCTGGAAGACGGAAGTAGAGCTTAAGATTAAGCCTGCCAGAGAAAACACCTGCACCAACTCCGTCTTTGGTTTTTGAACCGTTAGTGTAGAAGTGAATTGACTCAACTTCTAAAAATGCATCACTCTCCTAGAATGATCTACAAGGGATGGTGACGAGAAAGTTTTTATCAAAATTTAAACGTGGGATGGTGTAGTCCGTGTTCTCGGGAGAGGTTTTGAATTTATTCAGAATGGAAGCGTGGCCAAATTCTTTTCTTGACCACTGTTGGGCAGCTTCAAGGCGAACGGCTGCATTCGCTGCCATTTGCTTGCTAATTATATTGAGGGGTATCAGATGAAACATAATGTCCAGTGCCGCAGAGGGAGTTGTACGTAGTGCTCCGCTTATGCACAGACAAGCTGCATGCTGGACCTTACTTATATACATCTGTTTTTACTTAGATAATCGGGATTTATAGCTTTCTTCTAAGGCTGTCCACCAGACAATCATCCCCTATGTAAGTATAGGTCTAATGACTGAGATGTAGAGCCAGTGAGTGATACGGGGTTGTAAACCCCATCTTTTCCCAATAGCTTTTTTGCAAGAGAAAGTGCTACGGTGGCTTTCTTTACTCTTTCTTGAATATTAGGTTTCCAGCTTCATTTCTTATCCAGGATAAGATCCAAATATTTTGCTGTGTCACAGAAAGTTAAGCTGATATCATTGAGAGAAGGAGGGTCGACTAACGGAATTTTATATTTTCTGGAGAAAAGTACTAGTTCAGTTTTGTGGGGGTTTACAACCAATCCACACCGAACCGCCCATCTAGTGAGCTTGTTTAAAGCGTTTTGTAGAAGTTCTTTTAGAGTATTTAGGTACTTCCTCGAAACAGCCAAAGCAACATCATCTGCATAAGCGATCGCCGTCATCCCTCGCCTTCCATGATTATCAATAGTTCATTGATCACCAAATTCCACAAAAGTGGGAATAGAATACAACCTTGCGGAGTGCCTCTATTGACAGATCTTCAAGCAGACATCACACTCAGCTTAGAGTTGGTAATCCGACCATTAAGCAGTAGATTAATCAATTCGCAAAGTGAGTTATCGACCTTCAGGTTTGATAGTGCATCTTCTATCGCTGATGTGTTGACATTGTTGAAAGCGCCTTCTACATCCCGAAAAGCAACCATTGTATACTCTTTATGAAACAGGAAATATTCAATACTACGCACCAGTGAGTGTAATGCCGTCTCCACTGATTTACCTTCGCAATATGCATGTTGGGCCGCTGACAGTAGTTTCTTATCAATACTGTTGTGTAAATGGATATCAATCAGTCGTTCTAATGTTTTTAGGAGGAATGATGATAGACTAATAGGTTAGAAATCATTTGGATTTGTGTAAGCGCATTTACCCGCTTTGGGTATGAAGACAACTTTAACTTCTCTCCATATCTTTGGGATATATACCAGATCTAGACAACTTTTTAAAATTGTCTCAAGCACAGGCAAGATTATGTCCGATGTCTTCTGCAACTCCGCAGGTATTATGCTGTCTGGTCCCGCGGATTTATATGGTTTGAAGCTATGTAGTGGCCTCTGGAAACATTTGACACTAAGTGACAACAAATTTATAGTTTATGCTTTCAAAACGACCTTGAACGAATAAACATCTTCCGTCTCTTGTGCATTAGGACCGATTGGTTACGATGACTTTGTGTAAATCAAATGGCCTGTCAAAATTGTTCCTTTCTGGTAGTGACGGTAGATCGGATCCATTCTATCCAGATAATGAGATACAAAGGATAAAACGTTCGCTATTTTGAATGGTTAATTTATTTTCGTTTATCATTTGCGTTGTGCAACAATTAAGTGCACACCGTTGCTGAACGTACGAGTGCTTGTTTATAGAACGCTGTTTCTTAATGAATCACTTCGTATTCTGAACACAGTTTGATCTAAAGTTATCCCCTCCGAACCAGATGGAGAAATTAATTTTAGAAACAATATATGTACACTCTGTGGAGCACGGAAAATGCCTTTGCTTATGACTATCGGTGAATTTTTTTTAAAATTAACTTGTCAATAAATCCTCGTGCTCCATCAACAGATTTAGTTTAACCGATAGAATTACCTTCCCACAAGGTCATTAAAATTCCATTTGTTGTACCCGTAATTTGTTTTCTACATTTGTCACATCCATCACTAAACCATTATCAATACCAGCCTTTTGAATAATATATGACATTATTGCACAACATGCCGGCTAATGTGGTTTCTAATTCCGATTTGAATAAACATTTTGCATTCATCACTCGCAATTAAATACCACAATGGCAATGGGGACCATCAATCATTATTCAGTTACAATGGGAATAGATTCCCAACAAAAGGTGAACATTTGGTATACACAAATCCCCAATACACAACCACCGATGACAGTGGCACAATGGTTCTGCACGATTAATTTTGCAATACATTAAAATTTCAAACGCCTCGACATTCGGATATTAACAAATATTCTAACAGATACTTGTACTACAATCCACGACTGCCGATAAAAAAAAATAAAAATAAAAATTCCAGTACTCGTACTCGTATCTATAAACCATTTACCAGGAAAGTATTTTAATTTAAAATTCCTATCCCGCACTGCAGAATTTGTTTCAGTTGCATTTTGTTTTGCCATGGATGTATCTTTACACCTACACCGGCATTGAATATCTGTCCAACTTTAATGGCTGGTTATATGAACTTTCTAGTGAGTGTTATAAAGTAAATTGGAGCAGATTTGTATCTTTATAACATTCCCCACTCGTAGATGATTATATCTGCTGGTATATTTCTGTTAATTTCATACAAGCCCATGGCATGCGAAGACAAAGCGTCTTCTAGAAACTTCTTTAAGAATAAATAAACAACAAACCATAAACGATAAGAGTTGTGCTAAATCACTGATCATGAATATAATTTTCTTTTGAATTTGGCCGATTGTTGGTGATTTCATTCGATTATGAAATAGACACTGGGTAGCACTCCACATCATCCAATGGGATGTTTTTTGTTTATTATATGGCCGTGATAATGAATATCAAGTATTGTTTACTGCTCACAGTTCATTTATATTTTCCAGTGTCATAATAATCCGATAATTCACTGTTTTTAAATGCAGCTTGATTAATCCGTCAATTGTCACCAGCAAGCGCTTGCAACGCCTAGGTGAGAGGCACTCATTAATATTTAAAGTAAATTTGTATAAATCTCTGTTCACAGATACAACGATTTTTAGTTGTTTTTTTTTTCACGCATTTGTGAATGTATCTGAGAATAAACAAGTTTCTTTTGTTAAATTGTATTGTGTCTGTATGGGTATGAGCTTTTTTTGAAATTAGCATAAGCTCTGTACAAACTGAGAGACACACCTCCCTAAGTTTTGAAAAAAAAGTCCCCGGTGATCACCTTTTTATTAACTTTTTGTTTTTATTATAGAAAACAAATTAAAGCTTGATATGACGCTAATCAAATTCATTATATTGGTCATTGCAAAGAATATGATTAAGAATAGAACTAGGAGGATGTATATGTAGGAATCTGGTTTTTGAAAATCATGTTGTAAGACGGAAGAAGTCTATTAGTTATTCCACAGTTTGTTAAAAATTGCCTTTGGGGAATCGGAAAGTTCCGAGGCAGATCTTTTCGATAGATTATGACTTCAATTCAGAAATAATTCTTGCCAGTCACTCTGCACTATACTTGTTCCACTTGTTGAGAGTTCTTTGCTTTTTCCTCTACAAGTGTGACCTCTGTATGATTATAACGAGTGTATGACTTATAATAGGATTGACCTTGGCTTGATGTTACTTAAAAGAGATTTGCACTTTTGATTTTGTTAAGTAGAATATCTTTAGGAATTTTTTTTGTTTGACACAAATAATTTAATATTAAACTGAATTAAACAGATGTGAATAATATAGGTATGTTAATCGTGCATACATACATACATTTTCAAATGTTCCGCTAATCTTTCATAAGGGTCACAGGTGTTGGATGCTCATGTGAACCCTCCATCCTCCTCGATCCTCCACCACTGACTTCAACTCATTGGGAGGAATCCCTAGACGGCTCCAGGAGAGATGTCGGACTTGATCCAACCATCTATTTCTAGACCTACTGGGGGGTCGCAATCATGGCACGTCTTGGAAGCCGGTCTAGGGGTGTACTCACCGCGTGACCAAACCATCAAAGCATAGATCGTTTCATTCGGAGAAGTAGCTGCTCAACATTGAGTACCTGGCGTACTTTGGTGTTGCGCACTCGATCCCTACGAATTATTCCAGTAACACCTCGAAGGAACCCCATTTCAGCAGTTTGTATCCGCGATCTTATTCTTTCGGTCACTATCCAAATTTCATGAAACAATCGGGATCTGCCAAATCGCACTCCCTTGGAGGCCGATTGATAAGTACATTTCTCAAAATCGACTCATAGCCAAATTATGATTTCAATAATTTGCTGCTTTCAATCGCCGTATAGCTCGTACCGCCATTGTATTGAAACCGCATCTCGTCCAGATCAATATCATTCATTTTTTCTCTATCGACCATAATGCGAGTTTCGACCTCATTTTCGAGGCAAAAGGCCTAAACCAATTCACCCAAGACAATTAATCTCCCCATAGAATTTAAAGAAATCCTTGTTGTGGTTCAAGGACCTCATCTCTTCCACGTTATCGAAGAAGTATCTACCAAGATGATTTATGATATGTCACTATGTGGGAGCCCCGCTTCTTTTTTGGCCAGCGCGTCGGCTTGCTCGTTGGCTTTGATATCGCAGTGTCCAGGCACCCAACATAATTTGACGGTTCTGCGTACATAATGTCTTAAGCATTGTGCGGCAACTCCTGATTATCTCAGATTTGGTGACGTAAGACTCTAGCGCCTTTAGCGCAGCCTGACTGTGAATGTAGAAGGCGATATTCTTGTCGGATATCGATCCTATCTCAGGTAATACCGCAGCTTTAAGTACAGCTAGAACCTCTGCTTGGAACACACTGCATGTGTCCAGAAGTCTCAGGGCCACCTGTCGGTTCGTATCACTCGAGTAGATACCTGACCCCGTGCCCTCTCTGGTCTTAGAACCATCAGTGTATATTGCAATCTCGTTATGGACAGACACTGTCTTCCTTCGCCAGTCCTCTCTAATAGGATACATTACTTCGCATGGTATGTCGAAGTCTAAAGTGCCAAGAATATTGTCCGATTCGTCAGGGATTCCGGGAAAGGATTCCTTGAGAATGGAGCTATGTCCTATGTTATTAGTCTTCAAGAGACCAACGTTAGTGAGCCGAAGCGCAATGTGGCCCGCTTGAAATTTAATTTGCAGGTCTAGTGCTAAAAGATAGAGAAAGATCTCGAGTGCAGCCGTAGGTGTTGTGCGTAGAGCACCCGTGATGGCAATGCAGGCTGTTATTTGTACCATGGCCAACATATCCGGTGTGTTTTTCGTATTTGTTGCTTTCCACCACACAAGAGCCTCATACGTAAGGATGGGTCTGACTATCATGATGTATAGTCAGGGCATCATTGCGGGCTTCAGGCCCCATTTTTTCCACGTGGTTCTCTTACATATGAGGAGAGCATTATAAACCTTTCGGACTCATTCCTGTATATTAACTTTCCAATTTAGTTTCCTATCTAGCATTATATCAAGATATCTAGCGCGATCCTAAAGGGAAAGCTCCACCTATGCTAGCTTGGGCAGTTTGAAGGGTGGTATCTTGAATTTTCTGCAGAAGAGTACCAATTCTGTCTTATCTGGGTTGACGTGCAGTCCACACCCTCTAGCCCATTTTTCGAGACTATTAATCATTTCACTTAATGTGTCAAGGAATTTGCCCTAGACTAAAATCACCACGCCGTCCGCGTAAGCGTTGAAGCTTGTGCTTGTATTGCTTAGTTTTTTAAGTATCCCATCAATGGGATCATATTGCAGAGCCAGATGGTAATGATATGCTCGACATTCATAGATTCTAGTGCCTGTTTGATGGCCCTTCCTTCTACACTATTGACAGCACCTTCTAGGAAGGCTGCTAGTGTAAATTCCTTATTGTGAAGGTTTAGCTTCTTTTTTCCCTACTACGTCGTGTAAAGCTCTTTCCACCGATTTCCCCTTCAAATATGCATGTTGAGCTTTGCATAAAATGCCGTTGCAAGACTTACTTCTGATGTGAATATCAAGAAGGAATGACGAGAGACTTATGGGTCTGTAGTCTTTCGCTGAAGTGTGGCTTGGTTTACCTGCTTTAGGTGTGAATAAAAAGAAATTGAGTAAGAAACCCAAGAAAACCAAATTGGAGAGTCTTTAAAGAAACCCTAGACAGTAATCTAGAGCATATCGATCATATAAGGGATCCAGCTATCTATAGTTAGAAAACACGGTAGAGGGCATTAGTACAGCAATTACAAACGCCTTTGAATCAAGCTATCCCATAAGCAACAGAAAGGGTGGGAAAGACGTGCAACGGTGGAGCAGCAATCTGACAAAATTACGTTCTGATACACGCAAATTATTTAACGGGGCAAAGCGTAATGTGTTGCAATACAAACGCAGCCTTCTACATTTCAAATCAGAGTGAAAATTTATTGAGTACTATATTGCTTATATAGAACATAGTAGGAAAGTAATAGATTGATTAGTTTACGTAAATGTGCGTTCAATGCAGTGAAAGTAGTAACACATTTAATTAATTCGGTATTTAGATAATGAAATATATAATAGAAGATATCATATTTACAATTGATGTTCCAACATAATGGAGATCTGGAGCTACAGGGTGGCACTTACAAACTACAATAAAAAGCTGAGAAGGGCGAAAAAGTAAAGCTTCAGGAAATTCTGCGAAACAATAACCAGCACTCCTGCTGCAGCTAGACTACACAAAGCCTTAGCAAAATCGTAGGTGATGCCAACATCACTTAAACAACCGGATGGCAGCATTGAAGATGAGGAACAAGGAGCATTATTGCTCTTATAAACTCACTTCTCAGGAATTTCGCTGAACACCTGTGAAGGAAGCACGGCCATCATAATCAGACCTCGGAAAGAAGATTGGGAGATTGCAGGAGCTATCTGTTCCAGACGGAGAATCAAGTGGGCAATCAGCTCCCTCCAGCCCGTCAAGTCACCAGGGGCAAGAGAAACTACTACCACACCTAGTAAGAATAACAAAAAGTAGTCTTGCATTGGGATATATTCCAAGCCAATGGAGATGGGCGAAAGTTATGGAAAAGAAAGATCCAGCCCAAACGAAGTCTTCTTCTTCTTCTTCTTCCTCCTTTTTATCAGCGAGGTTATAATCCGAAAATAAGGGATCATAACCCTCCCACTTCACTGCATTTCTACTGATCCGCCTGTGGGGTTCGCCTATTTGACCTCAGAAAATAGCGGCAGGCCTGCCGATTTTGGATCACTCGGTTACTGAGGCCAATGAAATACCGATGTCGTCGCATTTGTCTGATCCAGACGTTTATAGGCCTGCCTTTCCTACATCGCGATGTCTTTGGAACGTGCACTGATATTGCATTTTTAACAGGGTTCAAATGATCTCTTCTTTGAACGTGGCAATACCAGCTGAACCGATCGCTCTCTATTTTTTGTACGATGGTTTCCTTGATGTGAAAGCTTCCACGGATCTTTGAACTTCTTATTCGATGAAGCTTTGTCACTCCTGCTGTCATGCGAAGCATCTTCATCTCAGCTACCGTTAATTTACTCTCATACCTTTTGTTCATCGTCCAACATTGTGAACCGTATGTAAGCGTTGCATTTTTCGGTCATAGAAGATAGCGGAATTTACTCGCCATTTCATCCACCCTACGCTTACACGATGATTGATGTCGTCATCACAGGTTGCTTTGCTATTGATCATATTGTAGATCCCAGATATTTGAACTTTTCGCACTTGGGAAGTACTATTCCATTCAAATAAATGTCTGGAATAGGCCTGAGTGGAACAGCACAAACGAAGTCATTAGGATCAATCAGCCTAACATCGTTTCTTCTCAAAACAATGGAGAAAGCTATGGTTAACCACTTACGAGAGGATGTACTCAACACACTCTTTACTGTCAACATGCATATAGAGCGGGCAGATCTACTGAGGGTGCTCTTTATCAGCTGACGGAAACCATCCAAAGAGCTCTTGAAACAAAAGTGATAGTACTTTGCGCCTTCATAGACATCGAAGTGGCATTTGATAACACTTCGCATGAAGCTATTAAACAAGCCCTGGACAGAAAAGGAGTCAGCAGAACAGTATCTAAGTGGTGGTATGAGTTGCTGGGAACAAGATCAGCAGAAACTCAAACATAACGTAGAATTATCAAGGTCAACACAACAAGAGAGTGCCCACAAGGAGGAATGTTGTCTCCTCTAATACAAAGGGGTCTAATAGAAACTCAAGAATGGTGCAACACGGCTTGGCTCAACTTAAGCCTGGCTTCAACCACAGTAGTACCATTCACGAGAAAAAGAAAACTTGAACTAAAGCCAATTCGGCTGTCATGCACGATACTGACACCGATACAAGAACTGAAGTACCTAGGACCACACCTAAATAATAAACTCAAGTGGAAAAGCACACAAAGGAATTTACTACACGTACTTTAATGATATGCAGCCTAGCGGGTAAGTCTTAGCGATTTAGTTCAAACATTCTAAGATGGATGTATATTGCCATTGTGGGGCCAATGATCACTTATGGAGCGATAGCATGGACAAAGCGAACTAGTCTAGTCACAACGATTGAGGCACCCACTAAAGTGCAAGACGTGCGTGCCTCTGCATCACTAGGGCAATGAGAACATGTCCAACTGCAGCCATGAAAGTACTCCTAGAGCTAACATCTCTCCATCTCGTAGTGGAGTAAAATGCAAAGAGAGCGATCGTAAGGATGGAAAAAGAAAGTATTGAAAGGGTCAAATTCATTGGTTCGAGGGAATATGATGCACTTCTCAAGAAACTTCCCCTTCTGGCAGTCCCCAGGGGCGATAGTATCAACAAATTTAACTTTGGGAGAACTTTTCATAAAGTTAAGCAAGAAGAAAGAGTGGAACAATGAATCTACGATATACGGACTGGGCAACCACACGATAAAGTGGTATACAGATGGTTCGAATACTGAGGAAGGAGCAGGGGCGGGTTTTTTCGGTACCAGAACCAGTACCAGAATCTTTCAAGCTGAAACATGTGCTATAGATAGATGTATCCAACTCAATCTCGAAAAAAGATACAGCAACTGTGACATAGCGATACTGTCAGATAGTCAAGCAGCTATCAAAACATTTGACTCCTATGTAATTAAATCAAAGCTTGTAAGAGAATGCCTACACAAACTTATTGAATTGAGTAGAAACAACAAAGTAACGTTCTACTGGATATCCGGTGATATCGGGATAAAAGGTAATGAAGCAGCAGACACATTGGCAAGGCAAGGAGCTGCAGAACCCTTCATTGGATCTGAATCATTACGCGGAATATAAGAGCAGACCATATGCGAAGAATCCAGGAAAATGGAGAAAGAAGACAGGGCAAGAGCATGGAATAAATCCTTTTTTTTTTTTTGCCTAGGGGGTAGTGGAAAAACCCTAATGCGTACGAGAAACAGTCCCGCTCTGTTTCAAGTAGTGGGAGACTTCTACTCCTTCTACTATAAAACCACCTTTAACCCCTTTTCAACCTGACACCATCCACTAGAACCACCTTCCCCTCGGTTCAGCGATCCATCTGTTTGGCCACTTCTGCTTCGAGAGTTGCTTCGCTTTTGTAGCTGCTGTTGCCCCGCCTACTTCCACCTTCTTGTCGTGGTGGTACTTCCTTGCTGCTGCCAAGAGATCAATGGGCGTCACTCCTGCGACTACTAGGGCTGCTGGCTCCGACACTGTTCGGTATGAACTCGTTATCCGAAGGGCTCCTATACGTTGAACCGCGGCCACTTTCTTCCTGTATATCTCCCTTTTGAGCGCGTCAGCCCAGATCTCGGAGCCATACAAGAGTACTGAGTGCGTAGCCGACATCAGGAGTCTTCTTTTACTTGCCGTGGGACCTCCTATGTTCGCCATCAGTCTGCTTTAGCAATAGGCATGTTTTCGTGACTCTTTCGGATGCGGACTTAATTTGTTTCCAGAACGTGAGCTTCGTATCTATCCTAACTCGTAGATATTTTACTGCTTCCTTAGTGTATATGACTTCCAGGCCCAGCTGGAGCTCGATTATTGTGGGTATCCGCTTTCTCGTCAGCAGCACTATCTCGGTTTTCTCCACTGCTAAGTTTAGGCCGTGGTCCGCCATGTGTGCACCCGTCTCATGACTTCATTTAGTCTTCTCTTAGCGTCTTCCGTGTCCCGTGCGGTGATCACTGCGGCGATGTCGTCTGCATAGCTGATCAGAAAAAAGTTTTCGGGTATCTCCATGCGAAGAATTCCATCGTAGGAAATGTTCCATAAATCCGGTCACAGAATTGAGCCCTGCGCTACTCCAGCCGTTATTTCTTTCCTGTGGGGTCCTTCTGTGGTGTCATAAATTAGCTCTCTGTCGCTAAGGTAGTCCCTTATCATCCGTCGAAGATACTGCTTTATCCGAAAGTTTATTTCCAGGACGTTCAGCATTTCGCACCATCTGGCCGAGTTGAAGGCATTTCTTACGTCGAGAGTTGCCAACACAACAACTTTTCTCGAGTAGTGGCTGCCCTGATGGGTTACTTGGGTAGCCCTAACCACCTCTTCCACAGCACCTATTGTAGAATGACCTTTTCTAAATCCATGCTGCCTTTCAGATAGGTCACCTGCTCTCTCCACTGCTACAGAGAGCCGAGGCTTCAGCATTCTCTCGAGGAGTTTTCCTGCTGTGTCCAGCACACACAAGGGTCTGTACGCTGACGGGGAGTCTCGGTCCCCTTTCCCTTTGCTAATCAGTACTAGCCGCTGTGTTTTCCAGGCGGCTTTGGGAAAGATTTCGTGTTCTAAGCATCTGTTGCATATGTTTAGTAACAGTTTGGGGGCACGTACGGGCGATCACTTTTAAAACTTCCGCTGGAATACCATCAGGTCTCGGGGGCCTTCTTGTTTTGCATGCGAATAACACTATAGGTCTGAAGCAAGCTAAGAAACTACTAAAATGTTATAATACAACCGGAAACGATTCGAAGCCTGTATCTGCCTTAGCAAGAATAACCTACGAATCGCAACAGGCTTCCTAACGGGGCACTGCGAACTCATGGAGCATGTACGGAAACTAGGTATAACAAATGAAGGCCTTTACAGACTCTGCAATGAGTCAAGCCAGAACCCGGAGCACCTTTTGGAATCTTGTGTGGCACTGACCCACAAAAGATTGAAATACTTGGGCAGTACCAAATATCAGATGAGGATATGCCAACCATGGACCCACTTCTCATTCTCGGATTCCTAAAAGAAACTGGTTTGGAGAAAGATCTTTAAGGTAAATTATTCTCGCCAAGGCATGACTATGACTACATACATACATACATTTTCTACGGCCCGCTAATCCTTTATGAGGGTCACGAGAGTAGGATGCTCTGATGGACCCCCAACCTTCTCGATCCTCCGCCATTGACTTCAACTCATCAGGAGAAATCCCAAGACGGCTCCAGGAGAGATGTCGGACTTGCTCCAACCATCTATTACTAGGCCTACAGGGGAGTCGCCTATCTGATGGCACGGCCACTTATAGCACGTCTTGGAAGCTGGTCTGGGGGCATAAGTGATACGTGACCAAACTATTGAAGCATAGATCGTTCCGTTCGGAGGAGTAGCTGCTCAACATTGAGCGCCTTGCGTACTCTTGTGTTTCGCACTCAATCCCTACGAGTTATTCCAGCAACACCGCGATGGAACCTCATTTTGGCAGCTTGTATCCGCGAACTGAGCGTATGACTTCCAAACATAATTCCGGAGAAATCTTAATGCGAGGGGAACTCTACCGTGGGAGTAAACATCACCAAGGTACCTACTAGCAGGTGACATAATAGACCACTAACCATATACAAATAATAATAATAATAATCAAAACTAGATCTAATTAGAAGTACGCATATTCGTGAAAGCTTTCATGTGAAGAAACTGATTGTGGAAAAACATTTAGCTGAACGCATCAGCTGATACTGTCATATTTTATGTCCATTGTCTTGTATATACAATTCGTATATCATCCAATTCAAGGCAAGTAAAATTGGTTACCATCTCTCGATTCCATTCGGCGGTTGCAGTAACTGTTTCGCCTCTCTCGTTTTGGAAAACGTATGACCCAATGACGTCGCCTGATCAAGATGGATGGGAAGGAAGGGCCTGGAACAGTTGTGAATTGGCATGGTCCCAGATCTTAGAATTTTGATTATTTTGGATGCCATTCAACCACAAATCCGCTTCATCGCTGAAGATGATTTTATTAACGTAGCTCGCGCAACGTTTGGCGAACAAATAACGAATTTTTATAATAAATTCTTAAAATTTCGAAGCCTTGTTGACGCGCAGCTACTGGTTCACAATTTTTACAGAATGACAGCGATGTAATTTCAAATATAACCGCAATCGGCTGTCAAAGCTCAAGATTGGCTATTAAAAGACCCAGTACCTGGTCGATGTTACTGAAAAACAATGAACAACCAGTGTGGGTATTGTTTATGAATTCGTCTGGGGTGTGTATATAGCGCAATCACAACTATTCCTTGTTCAGTGGGAAAAACAGCGTAACGACTAGCAGTGGTTGCAATCAGAGTTTCAGCTCTATTGGAAATCGATATGCAAGGATGAGCTGCTTAACACAACTTAATCTCAGGCCTCTGGATACATATCTCGGCTGACAAAGGTAGTTTTAGTAATGAGCCGCACCCAAATCACCTTCGGATTACATGCATTTTAAATCTATTTTTTAACTTGTTGCTACCCAATCTTTTCTTAAGTCCTGAGTCAATATAATCCCATTTTTTATCACACTTAATAACGATAATTACACAACAAAATTATTTTAATTAATGCTAAACAGTGAACATATTTAAATAAAATATGAGCATCCGCTTGAAAAAATATGTCGTCAGAGATGATACGATATCAAGCGTTAAATCAATATTTTTCCCATATGCCATATTTTTTAACACATCGTGAATTTAAAGAAATGAACAATAGATCCCATATCCTAGAAGTTTTTGCGTGATGAATCAAATCAAACATTTCATACCTTAATGATGAGATTTTAACCATTGCAAGTAAATATTAAACATCCGTACCGCATTTGAGTACACCCTTAGCCAAGGATTTGACTTATTTCACTGTGAGCCACATTACATCCCAAATGTATCCACCCCAGATGGTAAATTCCCAGGCTTTAGATAATCTACTGCACTGAGATTCTCCACTCAATCCAGCAGAACATGTACATGTGTCGGTCAACCACCTATGTAAGCCCATGTACGCAAATGTATCTGCCTTGTTTCACTTTCATTAGTTGATTTGTTACTAGTCTGACCGCAAGGGCACATCCAAAAGAACCATCTAGATGTAAGTTTTAATCTCAACATTCACTGAGAAAAGACCCTCGAATACGCTTTCTTTTTGTGTTGTTTTCTACTTTTTGAATATATTTACATAATTTCAGTTCCGGTCGCAGATAAGCTATATGAATTGCTATGGTAACTTGAATTTGAACGGGGAACTCCTCTCCAAGAATTATGAATGCTAGAGATGTTAATGAAAACATCGAGTCATGAATCGGCAAACTTGAAAACATGTAACCTTCGTTCGTTAACCTACTCTGTGGTTGACGTGACTTGTTAATTAGGCGTTCGTAAGCGTCAGAAACCCATGACGCGCTCAACAATCCCAAGGCCTTATCAACTTAATATAAATAAACAGGAAAGTGTAAGAAATGGATAGTGTCATCGGTAGGCATTTGTGAATTTTACTGATATTGATGATTTCTTAGTAAAGTGAATCAATACTTTTAGGTTGCTCATACATAGGGATGTATTGATCGGTGAATAGAATGTTCTTGAAGTGAAAGATCACTTTTAATTACAGGTTAGTCAATAATAATACTTGGTCAACGATAGCAACACAAAATGAGTGCTGTCATTAAAAATCAGGGTCACCATCAGCTTAAAATAAATAATATTCTGATTGATTGTGGAAATTAAAGGACTATCTGCGTTCTTTCAGCCTAATAGCAGAAATACTTTAGACGGAGTAACCGATTAAACTGCCATTGTCGAAGAGGCAGGCAGTGCCCATTGAGTGCCCATTGGTTTTGACTAGTCGATCCCATGCCGCAGTCCAATTCAGGTAGTTGAGGTTATTTATTGTAGATTTACTGACCAATTTCTGCAATTACCAGATTCATGGGGAAGTTTTACTTCATCAAGTCCTTTTTAGTCTCTGCACTGTCGTAGCACTGTAGCGTCAGAATTTTCTTCTGCTCATGCAGATTTTGACCATAAAGACAACATGGGTATGAAAAAAAAAAAAAAAAAGTACCTTTCTCAGAATAGGGAACTATTAACTTTTATTCCTTACTCCCCTTCGCCTTGTTTTTTTTTTTTAGCACGCCTCTAGCTTTTAACACATCGTCACCATCAACTTAACTAAAAGCCCATTCCGCAGTTTGTTAACCTACGAGTAGGCAAGTCGGTAGAAACTGCACTACATGATGTCTCATTCGTAGACAAATACATTCACTTTATAGAATATACCGAGAGCATTTTTAGACATCGAAGGGGCGTTCAACAACGTAAATACGACATCGATAAATCCAGCACTGGTTGAACTAGGAGTAAAAACAGACATAATCAGCTGGATAGATGAAATGCTTAAGAGCAGGATAATAAGCTCCGAGTTATGTGAGAGTATCGGAAAGAAATCAGTTACAAGAGGAACCCCACAAGGAGGAGTAGTTTCTCCTTTGCTCTGGCTCCTTATTGTTAGCAAAATTCTGAAGATTCTCAAAACCAGCGAAATAAAAACAGTTGCATGTTCAGATGACGTAGGATTATACGCCAAAGACCGTACTGGTTCTGCTTACTAAACGAAGGAAAATATATGAATTTGACCTCCCAAAACTGAATGGAACTTCTCTGAAACTTTTTCCAACAGCATAATGTGTCGGAACTAGATTCGAAGCTTAGCTTAAAGAAGAACACAGAAGAAAGAATGAAGAAAGCACTATGTGCTGTGCAGTCTACGAGTTTAAGAATACCTTTGGTAAACGATGGGGCCTGTGTCCGTCCATAATCAACTGAATGTATAGAGCAATTAACGGACTTATCATTGTATGGTGGAATGTAGGTTAGGTCAGGTTATGTTAGGTAAGGTGGCTGTCCTGACAGGGTCAAGACACACTTAGACCACTTGGGTTCATTGTGATACCACGTAGAGCTGGGACCGGAGACTCACCGGTTACCGGGGGAACCTTAACCTTTCTCAGGAGGGTGTTGGGTGAGAATAAGTATGCCTGAAGTGGCTAGAGAGGGTGACTGACTCAATCAACCCTAAGTAGGTGTGTACGGTGTATTTCAACTAAACCAATTGGATTTCCCTATGAATCTGTAAAAGTTTATAATGTCTATGTTAGACAGGTCACTTAAGTCTTCAAAGAAGTATTCCCCTAATATTTTCTTTCTCAGGGTAGCTAGCGCTAGGCATGTGCCGAGGAGGTGGAGATTGTTCTCCTCTTCTTCTTCATCTCTGCAGCTTCTACAGTAATCATTTGCTGGGACTCCCATTCTAGTGGCGTGTCTACCTAACAAACAGTGTGCTGTGATTACTCCTACTGTCGGGCTTATGTTCCTTCTATTTAATGAAAGGAGTTTTTTGGTTTTCTTAGCGTCTAGGAGAGGCCAGATCTTTCTGGTCGATACGCACGTAGACAGATTACTCCATCTGTCGTTTACAGTAGCTAGCGCTTCGTTTAACATATGAAGTTTCATCGTTTGTATAGGGGGTGCCGGTACCTCTCTGTTGACAGCTAGAAGTTGTACGGTGCCTTGCTTAGCTAGTTCGTCTGCTTTACAATTGCCTGGAATGTCTCTGTGTCCCGGGACCCAGCACAGAGTGATATTGCATCTGTCCGCAGTCTCGTTAAGAGATTCGCGGCAATGTTTGACCAACTTAGATCTTATTGTTGGTGTTTCCAGAGCTTTAATCGCTGACTGACTGTCCATGTAAAGGACGATAGACCTACCATCTATCGGGCACAAAGAGAGTCTGCGCGCTGCTTAACGAACAGTCGATATTTCCGCTTGAAAAATGCTGCAGTGGTCCGGAAGTCGGAGGGCTCCATTTATCAGAGGTACTTCCGAGAAAATACCTAAGCCTGTACCCTCCGATGTTTTGGAAGCATCTGTAAAGATTTCGATTGCGGCGTCATTTAGAATGGTACCGTCATCCCACGTGAATCTGTCAGGGATCGTGGTGTTATATTTGATGTTGAAATCAATAAATGGGGATATATAATCTGTTTCTCTGAGATTGGAGTTTTGTAGAATTTTCATGTGGCCGATTCGTAAACTTGACCACTGGAGAGATTCTCTAGTCTTAGGGTTGCTTTAGATGCTACCAATTTCCCAAAGATATCAATGGGAAAGATATTGAGTAGGATTTCTAAGGCGGCTGTGGGGGTGGACCTGAGAGCCCCTGTGATGCACTTACATGCTAATCGCTGTACTCTTTCTATAGAGTTTGTGTTGCACCATGGTGGAATGTAACAGACAAGACCATCATCGGAATAGCTAGTTGACCTAACTAAGCTACAACGACTGGCATGCATATACGTAACAGGAGCACAGAGATCAACACCGCAAGCAGGATTGGAGGTGATGTTAAACCCCCTGGAGGATTAGTACATTTGAAGCACAGCTTCCAAGAGTGCGATTCATCTCAAACTATCGGGCGCGTAGAAGCAAAGCTCCTATGGAAATGGTTCTATGCTATACAGGTACAGAACAGATTTCGATAGAACAACTGACATGCCCTACATAGATTTCTATAAGAATTACTTCGCGTTTTTAAGGTCCAAAGACAGGCAAAGAAGTTCATTAATCTCCACCGTTACAAGGCTAAAAAGCTACTCGAGCTTAGGAAAGCAGACTTAAGAACCGTAACAGGCTACTTGACTGGTCATTGCGCACTCAGGTACCATCTGCACAAAATAGGAGTAGCAGATACAGACGAATGCCAGCTATCTGGAGAGCAAAAAGAGACGGCAGAACATATTCTTTGTGAAGGACCTATGGCCGCAAGAAAACGACTTCTCCATCTCGAGAGGGCTTTATTGAGTCCCTCTGACTTCTGGAACATTGAGCCTGGAGCTTAGTTGAGGTTAATCCAGAGCCTTAACCAAGTTCTCAGCTAAACACCGGGCTGCCACAATAGATCTTATAGGTTGCAGTGCATACAAGGCCCTAGTAAAGTAAAGTAAAGTACTTCACGTTTACTCCCGAACGACAAGAGTGCGACTCCAATACATTAACCAACGAACTAGTCATTCAGCTCTACACAGATGGGTCAAGTTTTCTGTAAGTCGCTCCAAATCAACGACTCAAACAAACTCCCGGACGACTGGAGTATTTTTTAAACCGAAGTCTTCGCTATTGAAAGAGCTGCACAGACTGCTTACAGAATGAAACTCAATCAAAGTACTTGACAGCAGATCAAAACCAGTTTCCATATGCCTAAATCTACTGAACAGTATATTCAATACCCATGATGTAAATTTCTGCTGAGTTCCCGGGCATAGCAATATAGAAGTGGATGAGATAGCAGATGAACTAGCCAGAAAGGGATCAGAATTAGATAAAGAACATAATCAGACATCAGCAGGCATTCCTATTGGAGTATTGGAGTACTAAGAAGAAAAATCGACTTTAAAACAAAAGAGCTGATCAACGCCGCATGGATTACCAGAGGCGTCTGTATCATATCTCGCAGCTTATGGCCAGTATTGAAGGAAGGAAGAACCAAAAGGAAATTGGCGTAAGACTAGGCATAAACTCACCCGACAATTGCACGAGCTGTTAAGACGCAGACGAGATAAGACCATCAAACACTTGGTATGTGACTTCCCAAATCTACAAAACCACCGCATACACCACATGGATAAACGTTTTTTTATGAAGTAAGAGATCTTGTGCAAGTTCCACTAAGCAACATGATACGATTCATAAAGAGCTCAGGTTGGTTCGCTACACAAAAAGAGAAACACAATGGACCATTTGGCCCCCGTTAGAAGCACCTAGGTCCACTTTCCGATAACGTAACTTTTCCTAACCTAACCTACGAGTATGTCTTGTATTTAGAGCTAGTACCACAAAATAAAACCGCGGCATAATGGACCAAATGGTGTCATGAAAGCACTCCCTGGTTTCTCTCTAAACCTAACCTACCTAACCCAGTCTATGGTTCAACAAAAACAGTTCACCGCATGCACTCTCTCTTAAATAAATTTCATATTCATTGGGTTATAGCTACTTAGGCCTTAGACCAGGTAAAATTCGTGCCAAACCGGATTTCATAATAAGATTTTCATAAATTTGAAAAGTAACGACTTCTCACATAATTTAAAATCAGATACGTCTTGTACCTCTGGTATCAAGCTTGTTAAATTTTTCCACTTCCGAACAAAATTCGCTGGAATCTTTCTCCAGCTCTGTATCTAGTACAAATAGCAATACCATTACACTTGGATGCATTACATATGTACGTATGTATGTATAGTATGCCTCTCGTGACACAGAAACCTTGGCCATTGCTCATTTTAATTTCAATTAATTTCCCCCACTTAATGGCACTAAACAACGCACTGTCTGGGAATAAATAGCCACTATTGATTTGTATCTTTATACTTAACTGCCTAATGGCGTGTGTTAGCATTTATCCAGACGACTGCCACCACAAGTAACGTACATTACCATTGCCATCATGACCATTGTGAGTTCCCTTGATAGTGCCATATGATTAAACCGCCTTTCCTAATGATTCCTATATTTTGGGTCAAGCCACAGAGGAAAGAAAAGAGCCTTAAATGCCTTCATGATTCATAAAAACCTAAAACGCTGTGACGACGATGACTTGTGTCGGTGTGGGAAAAAACGCAAATCGAATGAGTGGGTCTGATGTATACATGTTTAGAAAGAAACCCTACCTACAACAGAGAGCTCCGACAAAAGATATGGAGACCGAAGGAAACAAGTTTTCTTTTCTTTTTCCAAATGCTTCTCGAAATGAATCAAAAACGACAAAAAAAAACCGACACTTGCTGGAATTTGTTTACCAACAGAGTTGAAATTTGAAGGTCAAGCGTGTCAAATAATTGCTAAGGAAAACTGTGCTGAGGGTATATTTAGATTTTAATCATGTGTCCAATTATTTCTCATATTTTGACAAAGTGCGGCGTTACTTAATGCAACTTCCTGCCCAGTACTCCGCTTGATTTCATTGACTTGGCAACTCGCCCGTGTAAATAAATAGTTGATAGGGCCTATGAAGTCGGCAAGCAAAACTGCAAGTCAGAGGCAGAAAAATTTTCAATGAGTCGTTTTCGTCACGAACGATTGAAAGGACAATGTTTGACATCGGTGAGCAGAAGTTCACAGAGAGGGAGATAATTCTAGAATGATTGCTGCTCTTTACGTAAATACATGCAATTGTGCTATGTAATGCTGATTACAGAGAAGTATAAATAAATCATGATGGAGATGTACCTTATAGTTGAACTTTACAGAAAGCGAAGTCATGTTGATGGGATGTTGATTCAAGGGTTGATGATGAAATTCGTGTCATTTAAATTAGATGACAGGGGGAAATTACGAATTCTTATTTGCTATGATAATTAATATTTAACAAGTTGTATAAGTCTAAATATTACTGCAGAATCGATCAAAAAATGATGGAGGCTAGTGGGGGTTAGAATGGAAAACCCGATTTTGCCTTGAATTCTGACCCGACTGACCGCATATATGAAGCTTGAAATAAATCGGGCCAGCGGTTTCGGCTGCAGTCAGCTATGCATACAGACGGAAAGACGGACAGACAGAATTTTTTTAGTTTCTCTGTAATAGTAATACAAAGGGGGTCGCGGGTTAGTGTGAGATTCGAGACTACGCGTGAGATTCCAACTTTTTTTTTTTTTTTTTTTTCATGATACGGCTATTCTGGTAACGGAAGGTTCAATCGAGTCAGCAATTATAAAACTTCAACGAGCTTTGGATAAAATTTACGAGTGGACAAAAACTTAGCGCATTATTCTTAATGAGACTAAATCGACACATGTTAACTTCACTTAAAAGAAAATAAGCCGTTCGATTTAGCGCAATAAGAAGTAACCGCATGTAATGACGGTATCAGTATGTGCTTTTGCTGGAAATCTACCTGCCTCACGAGAAATTTTTAAAGCTTAAACTACTTGATAAGGTACCTAACTTAAAGTTTTAGTACACAAGAAGAAGGGAAGGGCATTTTTAGTCAATAGAAATCTGACACTACTATGAGAGTTGTTGTGAGTAAGGGTAGGACCACGGAGGCAACTTCGGTGCAGGTGAGGAGGGCCCGGCATGCTTGCGGTTGCTCGGCTCAGCTCGTCGGACGGAGTGGTTCTTGCCAACCCCACCATACATCACCTACTCAACAAAAAAAAAAAAAAATCGTGCCAAAAATAACTAAACCTAGAAGAAGAAGAAAGCTAAACCCTAATCAGACATCGGACGGACGAAAGAGGATAGAAAAAAAAACCACGTTCAAGAACTTATGCATATACCCGAGAGAAAGTGTGGCAAAGAAAACGTGAACTAAACCTAACTAATCTAGACTAAACCTAAACTAACCTCAAACTTAACATAAACCCTAAAACTACCCCTAAACTACCTTAAATTTACCCTCACTTACCCTAACACGCAACACCTCCTTTCCACAGTCTCCCTCAGAAATAGGTTCGTCAAGAACTCGTGATATGCCAGATGTTAACGGCAAAGGTAGGCCAGCCCACCCTTAACGTCTTGCGACGCAAACCAAATGCTATCTCTCTGGCCGGATTTCTGTGAGAGATAACCCCTCGAAGCACCTCCCGATCACTGCTGTAAGTTTGTCGTCAGTTCATGTCGTCAGCGTTCGTAATGGTCCCGTTATGTCATTGCCCGTCCATAGAAGGACGGCAGGACCTGTCACCCACACATCGCTAGCAAAAAAAAAATATTCACCCGCACATAGCATTGAAAGTCTTAAATTCAATCTTCATCACGAACTCTTTTATTAAATAAACATTAAAACTACGATTTAAAAAAAAACGGACCCACTTTCTGTTCTTAACGCGTTGAACGCCATGACATTCATATGTGAGTGTCACCACCGTCTCCGCTGATACATGAAATTCACATGTGATTGTCATCCTAGTGTTAAACTGGAACATGACACTCATATAGGGGCGACGCGACCTACTTCCATTTATGTACATGAAACTCATTTATGAGTGTCAATTCAATGCATTTCTTATAGGGAGTGGTTATTCGTGGAACGTTCGAGCAATTCAGTACCCTTGGTTCTGAAATCGGATGTTATGGTCCGGGATGGTGGGAAAATTAAAAAAATGGATTTTATTACAGAATTTGTTTTCTTTATTGTATTTGTAAAATTAAATTCATTGTGAAAATAAAAAAGAGAATTCAGAAAAATACTTTGAAGTAGATATTTTGAGTTATTATGTGTGAGATGCAATGAAGCATTCTAAGCATACAAATTTTTCCCATAACTCACACTTTGTGGGAACTTTCTTTGCATGTGCTTGACAATACTGACAAATGCTGTTGGCGCATTTGCTCGTAACAGCGGACTTTTGACACTGGTCCTTGTTGTCTGACCAGTCTGTGATCAGTAGGGAGACGAGGAGGTGGTATTTGTACTGGTGGGAGTCCCATAACTATAGCTCCTTTGAAGTCCGTTATGCTCATTTTTGGGTTCAATTTGTTGTACAAAACTAATGCGTTTACTGTGCATGACCCCAGCAACATTTCTAGTGCAACACGTCTGTACCACTTGATTGTACGACGCAGGAAAGGCGAGTAAGACGTTACTAGATTTACCAAGAAGGTGAGAAATGTCCTCGCTTGACAATGTTTTGGATGTTGTTGAACTTCTTTTTCTAGACATTTTAGAGTCTCTAATATTTTTTGTTAGTTAGATCTGAAACACCAAAAATACAAAATATACAATGTAAGAACTCACAAGTTATAGTAAATATTACATTATTATTATTTAGTATACTTTTTACCAGACCACAGGATGAAACAAAGTGACACTCATATGTGGGTGACAGGTACCAGACAGCTTTTTCAATTGACGTACAGGTTGCCCATATGTGAGTGTCACAGAAAAAATGCAATTTCAAGAAAACTACTTCTTCAAAGTCGAAATAAATCAGCGTTTTAAAAAAAATAAACCCAGATGCACCAAGAATTAAAAAAAAAAATGGAACCTTCACAAAAATTTCAGTTTTGCCCGTGGTACCAGCCAGCAAACTAGAAAAAAGCGCTTGGCGTTCAACGTGTTAAAACTAAAAAAAAAAAAATTAAAAATAAGCTTAAGGCTACTCACGTTTTTTTTTTTTTTGAATCCCCCGTTGTTCTGCCGGCAGCACAAGAAAGGATCCTTGTTTCTTTGCTGAAAACGCGCACCAAAGTTCAGAGTTAAAAACAAAAAACTTAATCCCTAACCTTAACATAAATCTAAACCGAACTAATCTAACCTTAACATTACACTTCAACAAAATTCACTTTTAATTTAAAAAAAAAAACCTTTGAATCACTATTTGTGTCCCACGAAGCACCCTCCTGGGCGTTGAGTGTCTGTCCAGGGTCACCCTTGGGGCACTGTAGTGGTGCACCCAGGCTCTTCCTGCTGTTCGTTGAATGTCTTTCTGTCGCTTGTTGTATTTTTGTAGTTTTTTTTTGTTCTTTGTGTTGTCCAATCGATGCCCTTTGTTGTAAACGTTGTCAGCTTGTCCTTAGTTTTATGTGTGTGTGTACGTTTGTGCATATATGCCCGTTGAAGGTAATTAGTACCACTACCCGCTTTTCCGGTACCTCGGCTCCACCGCTAACCTATGTTACCGCTTTTTCTATCTTCGGCCAGGTCGGTTGTGGATGTCGCTTCAAGCGGGAAGCGGTAACTCGACCTGCTACCTAGTTAGTTCTAAGCCGCTATGCCACCTGTGTATCCTGCAGTATGCCTATAGGTATTGTATTGGGGAACCCGAGGTATCCTTCAATTAAAAGTTTAAATCGTCTACGAATAAGATTTCACTCACTGTTGCAGAAAGAAAAAAAAACCTACTCTGGATGTTAGCCTTAGGACAATGACCGCTCGCTTATTATAATTAAAAAATGCAAGTGACTTGCTGGTCAATGCTCTTTGGCCCAGTTTCTGTTCCTTTTCTCAACCCCGTTTTTTTTCTTCTATCTCTGGTCATGTTTTTATTCGGAACATTGATAATATCCTCACCATACATCGGTCGGTCACAATAATTGAATCGGTGAGTGGAAGAACAGTATAAGCGCCAAAAATTGCATTTTGGTCTTAAATAGCCAAAATGCTCTACATATGTAAATCTACCAATCAGCAAAATAATACTACATTAGAGGGCCAAATGTATACAAAAATGGAATACGCTTTTCGCTGATTGTATGGAAGCGCAGTACAAATGCGTTTAGTTTTTTCTGTTTTTCTCAAAAGCAATATTTTGTACATGTACTGTTCTTCCACTCACCGATTCAATTACTTTTGCTATAATTTATCCACTTAAATAGACTAATACTACATTAATAACACAGTGTATAAAAATAAATCTTACAATACGTAAATATGTATGTACAACTTTCAAATGTCAATAGATCGTGCTGGTGGTAAGTACTACTCCTTACATGTGTTTTATCTTAGTTAGTTTTATTTGTTCGGTAATACCGGGTGTCCGCCGGGAAGGTATACTACTTTGTTTGTTTATAATTTTTGATTAAATGAAAGAGAATGGATCTTATATTGATAAATGTTTTTTTTAATGTCGGCAATTATGTATGGAATACAATATCAGGTTAATGTCCGCCTCTGCTAGTCTCACAAATGCGAGCCCTTTTGAGCACATTTTTCATTACATTCTCACACATTTCACGCGGTATTTCATTAATTTCATCACGAATATTTTGTTTGAGTTGCTCAAGCGTTTCTGGTTTGTTTGCATAAACCTTGCTTTTCAGATATCTCCACAAAAAGAAGTCAGGAGCAGTCAAATCAGGCGACCGTGGAGGCCAATCAACATCACCATTTTTTGAAATAACTTGTTGTGGAAAGAGGTCTCGCAGTAATTCCATTGTAATCCTGGCTGTATGCGATGTGGCACCGTCTTGTTGATACCACATGTTAATCAAGCCCAAAGCATGCAGTTGTGGCGTTAAAAAGTTTTCAATCATATCACGATATCGCTCCCCATTGACGGTTACCGTTACGCCGTTTTCATTTTCAAAGAAGTAAGGTCCAATGATTCCTCCTGACCAAATTGCGCACCAGACTGTTACTTTTAATGGATGCAAAGGTGACTGATGAATAATTTGAGGGTTTTCCATTGCCCAGAACCGACTATTCTGTTTATTTACATATCCATTCAAATGAAAATGTGCGTTTTGTTGGCACGTTGTTTCTCCCAAAAATTTCACGTAACTTTCTCATCGTCACAGTAATCGATGATTGATTTTGATAAAATGTTTTAACGATTAAAACACGTTGGTTTATCGAATATTTTTCCATAATAAATTTGCCACGTGTCTACTTCACGACTGCCAAATATGAACTGTCAAGACTAATGTTTACCAAAATGGCGGCAAAACAAAGTAGTATACGTTCCCGGCCGACACCCTGTATTTTCATATAAATTTAACAAAAACAAATTAGCTTGGCTTTTTTGCCGTCTGCCAGATTGACAATTATAATTCAATAATTATATTTCTGTGATTTTTTTATAATTGAAACAAATTTTAATTTACACGTGAGAAAAAAGAAAGAAAGAAAAGCATACATATATGCACTGAATAATATTCTGAAAGCTTCCGCTCATAATTCTTTCCCTATACGCTAGAGTAGTTTTAGAAAAGCTGTACAGTTTGCAAACATCTAGTTCATTTAGTGCACTTATACTTTCTTCATCCAAACACATGCTGTCTCGTTTCACGAAGTACCGGGCATTTTCCAATGAAGTGTAAGACGTCTTCTCGTTCACCTAGGTTGCATAATTCACACAAGCACGGCAGGTCCTCCCTATGTGGTATGTAGTTCAGCCTCAAAAGTTCTCCTCGTAACTTCATCATCATTGATATTTCCTGTACACTATTTTTATCATGGAAATAATTATTCTCTAATAAGTTGTGGTTCAAGCGGCTGTAAATGGCTCTATGCATTGACGACTCGGCTTCCTCTCTGTATTTCGCTGCGTAAAGATCATTCATGCTTTCGATTAATCTATATAAGACTGGCTTCCAGTTTGCCACGTTATCAATACTCAAATCCAATTCTATCTTACATTGGCCCCCAAGATTCAGCCATTCCGCGTACCAGCTTGTTTTACTGGCAACGGTCTTTAGAGCTGCTTTCTTTGGAAGTCATGCGTCTGGCATATTCATCACTTTAAGAATATAGTCGACCTGGAGTCTTAAGGTTTTATCTTATTTTAGACTTTTTTTGTTTTCTTCCAGATTGGTGTAAGGAATCATTCCTCGATTCCTGGCTAACCAACAGGCTCCCGTAACAGAGTCTCATAGTGTCTCATGAAGATTTTAACCTACCCACGCAAAAAAAAAAAAATTTTTTTTTCTTTCCTTCTAAAGAAAACTCTTGGTCCTTTCCATTCGTGTAAAAGATATAACGCACACAAAACGAGTGGTTGCGAGAAGCTAGCCCTAGGCCCTTCATGCGGTGTTGCGCCAAATATGTGGAAAAACGCCAAATCATCGAACTACTAGGGGCCTAAGGAAAGTTCGTTAAGTTGGTTAATGAATGTTTTTAAACGGTAGAGCCACCTTTGAAAAGGGGTTTCAATTTGGGTATTGACTGATTTTATTATCTCTCTATTTGAAACGAAGACCCATTCCCTCAACAACCAGAAACCTCAAAGCGCTATATCCGGGGAATAAGGTGCTGGCCGAATTTCACTGATACCTGATGGTACCAGAAAATTAATCGTTTTTTTCTGCAGTGTGACAAGAGCATTGTTATGGTGCAAAAAGAAGTGGCGAAGATCACCTTTCTTCTGCTTTCCCAACGATTTTTTGAAAACTTTTGGTAAACAACTTCCAATGGAATAGCAGGGAATATTTTCGCCTCGGTGAAGTAAATCGACATCATTACTTTTGTTGCCGATTTTTCTTGTCTTGCCTTAACAGAGAGATGAGCACCATACTATGAATTGCTGTTTGGTTTTCTGATTCTACTTATTGAATCACAATTCACCACATATTACAATTTAATTAAGACTCTCTACTAGCGTTACCCCGTCCGCTTCGCTAGACGTTTCCTTTATTTGTTTGTTAAATTAGAAAACATTTATTTTTTTCTTTCAAATGAATTTATTGTAAGGCTCTGTGATAAACAATATTGTTGGTTTTTCCTTTATGTGCGAACACAAACAAATCAGCAGGTTTCCCTACACGTGAACAAGCTACATACAATTGTCCATGTGAGAAACAATTATTTTCCAAATTCAAATTGCTTGCAAAGATTGTCCCTGCGCTTTATTGATGGTCATTGCAAAAGCCAGTCGCACTGGAAACTGCAAACGTTTGAATTCGAATGGCATGTCTGTTGGTATCATCGGTATACCACCTTGATCAAAAAGTTCCCGCAATTTATTCAGAAAATTAAAAATACAAGTTTATTCATCTAAATCTATATTGTCCCCTTCAAAGTAATCCCCATCGACCGCAACACACTTAAGCCAGCGCTTGATCCAATCTTCGTAACATTTTTTATATTCGGTTTTCGGTATGTCCATCAGTGCTTCCTGCGATTTTTCCATTACTTCCTCTCGGCTGCTGAAAGGCGTTCCCCGTAATGGTTTTTTAACTCGATTGAACAGAAAGAAATCACAGGGAGCCAAATCAGGTGAATTCGGTGGCTGTTGGATGGTATTTGTTGCATTTCTCGTCAAAAAATTACGAATAATGATGGCACTGTGCGACGGTGCGTTATCATGCTGCAAAATCCACGAGTTTTCTGCCCACAATTCTGGTCCCTTTCGGCGAATTGCTTCACGCAAACGTCTCATAACTCCCAAATAATACTCTTTGTTTACTGTCTGGCCTTCTGGCAAAAATTCATGATGCACTTCACCGTTGTAATCCATGAAAACCGTGAGCATTGCCTTCTTTTTTGACTGAAAACGTCTGCCACTGCGTTCATCATCTGCGATTGACTCACGACCACTTTTGAACCCCTCGTGCCACTGGTAAACGACCGTTTTCTTTAGAGAATCGTTGCCGAAACACTTTTCCAGCATTTCCAACGTTCGAGCACCATTAAATCCGTTTTTTACGCAAAATTGAATACAAGTTCGTTGTTGCAAATTTAAATCCATTTCTAAAAAATCGCCAACACACACAGAGATAGATATACTCTTGGCTACGTAACTTTTGCAAATGTTAAGCTATGACGCTAAGATTTAGAGGGAATATCAACAACAGATGTACCAACTTAACAAAGAAAACAGAACTCAAATCGGAACGATGGGAGCGCCACACGGTTTTTATTCCGAGAACTTTTTGATCAAGGTGGTACGTGGAATTAAAACGTCTTCACCTTTGAATTTCCCGTTTAAAATAGTGGCTTCAATAACGTTGGTCATTAGCTTCTTAACCGCAAGTCTTATGCCATTGCAAAATTTTGGTTGGTTGATATTACGAAGCATGATGATTGGTGCTCCAACTTTCAATTGCAATATGTGCCGTGGCAGGCCTGGTAAATCCAATGAATTTAAAAATTCTGTGGGATAATTGACCACCTCATCTTCATTCATAATGGTATCGACTGACTTGAATATGAACACTTCTCCTGGTATCTCTTTTAAAATGGCCTCATTCATTTCTGTAACGTCTTTGTTTTTTGCCGCCAATATAGCTCTTTCGCTCAGCCAAACATGTGCCTTGTATTGTTGTACAATGTTTGGAAAAACTTTTTGAATCAATTCTTCTTTTGATTGAACTACATTGCAAAAATTGGTTGGTAACGTTATTAAGCCAGTTTCATTGTCTATCGGCATTTTTTTATCTCCAATTTTCAACAACTGCTTTAAAAATTCATTGGCTGATGGATCATTGTGTAATTGAACACGCACATTTGTGGTTAATGTGAGTGTTCTCACATATCTCCACAGAGTGGATGACTTTAAACACGCATTAAGCTCATCAGCAGCGGTGGATCGAGGAATTACTGGTAAAGTTTGCTGGAAATCACCTGCTAATAATATTAAGGCTCCACCAAAGAGCCATTGAATTCCTCTCATATCCTTCATTGTACGACTGAATGCCTCCAATGATCTCTTGTGGGCCATAGGACATTCATCCCACACGACAATTTCACACTGTTGCAACACTTTGGCCATTCCTGACGTTTTGGTAATATTACATGTTGGATTTTCGTTGAAGTTCATGTCAAAAGGCGCAGATTCCAGATGATGCGAGAGCCAATACTATTTTATTTTGCAAACGAATGGTGGCCAAAATTGTTGAAATAAGGAAAGGTTTTCCAGTGCCACCAGGCGCATCTAAGAAATACGTTCCACCACTTTTGTCTGCCATTGTTCGCATCAAAATGTCGTAAACATCTTTTTGTTGTGCGTTTAACTTTGGAACATTTGTTAGAACAAATTGAGTTACAATCATTGCGATCGAAATTATGTTCACGCAGCAAATCTCGATTATACAAATCTTGTAATTGTCGATTTGGCGATGGCATGCCTAACTGGGATAACGCTTTGTTTGCAATTGTAAGGCAAATATCTTCGATCATTATGAGAGGTTCATTATGCATTTCTGGTGTTGTTAGCAAATGCGGATTCGATGTTATTCTACGCATTCGATTCAAAATATCTTCCGCCATAAAATCTGCATAATTTGTCCACAATTCAGATGGGTTCGATGGGCTACACGTTGCAATGATTATCGCAAATAGTTTACGAATCTGATGAGGCGGTGCAATAATTGACGATTTAGCGAGCGTAGAATCCCAGTGAGCATCGTCCTCAAGCAAATGTAAGCGACGGCATGCCTCACGATAAGTTGGGTACTCTAATCCATCTACTGTTTTCAAATTTGCAAAGGATGTTGGTCTACGAACGTTGATTAATAGAAGACGTAAATAAAAACACTCGTCATGTCTTGGATGGATTGTATAAAGTCTTCCTAATGCATCGGTTCGAAATCCATTTTGATGACCTGGAACTGGCTTCCCTTGCTTGCGTCTTGCAAGAACTTTGGTCGATTTATTCCATGTGTAATACTGCGGGACTTCCTTGTATAATAATTGACTGGCAAATGTGTCACTTTGGCATAAAGCAAAAAAAGCAGTCAATGTAGTAAATGGTGGTGTAATTGCTCTTTGCAACGCAGTTTCACTTAACGTCGTATGGTTTGTATTTCGATGTTTTGTTAACAGCATCAATTTTCTTGAATGAAAAAGTCAATTTTTTAGGGCCTATGTCATTCTCATTGTTTTTCTGAATAGTTTAAAAGAAAAACCAAGTAAATTGGTTGAAAATTACGTGAGCTATACGTAAACGCACAAAATATCAACTTAGTTTTATGTATATAGATTTTCACAATTTTCCAAACAATATTGAACAAAACCAACGCATGTCTTTTCTTGATCGTCATTCAAAATTCATTGAACCCATCGAGCAGATTTTTTCGATTAGTTCGGGAGATGACTTAATATTCGTCGCGCAGTTATAGCAATGAAGACAAGTTCATCGCCTATCATTTCTTGGGTCGTTCTTAGATCTTTGTCAATTTTTAACCTCGAGGGGGCCATGTCGTCAGTCAAAAATTTGGCCTGCTCTTCACAAGGTACATCGTCCACAGAAAAATGTTCAGTCTGGAATCATTGAAACCAATGAGAAACGGTCACAGATGATGATACATTTGATCCATATACTCACTGATATTCGATAAACGGCTTGAGTTGACATCAAAATTCGAAGAGAATGGTAAAATGAATTTCTTGCTGTGTTGGTGATGGAATTTCACTCGACCTTACATCGATTTATCTAAAATTTTAGATAACATATTGCTCGACTATAAGCAACATAACCAACCTTTTTTTTTTAAAAAATAAGAAATAAATGAACTGCCCACAACTAAACGAACTTTTGTTAAACCCTCCTAATACAGGAAACTTTATACGGCATAATCAAAGTTTTTTAAAGCAACAAGACAATAAACTTTGTATGGATCTATGGGCGAACCCCACAGGCGGAATAGTAGAATGCGGTGAAGTAGGAGGATTATGATCTCTGGCTTTCGGATTGTAACCTCGCCGAAATAGGAAGAAGAAGTTGAAGGATCCATGCATCCCCTATCTTTCATCGTTTAGCACAGTTTTAATAAAATTCAGGCAGTGTTGATACAAATTCAATTATATCTAACGTACGAGTATATACCTATATAGGTAAAGCTGATGAAATTGTCTCAATTTGTTTACATATTTCATGGGAAATACCTGGTTAGGGATACTGTAATTGCGATCACTGCTAATTATCACTCTATTGTGCTTGCTCATATTTCACTGTTTTTCAGTAATATCAACCAGATACCTACCAAAACGTATTTTACATGCAACGTAATCGTCTCCTTTACCCAAATATTTATTTATTTTCATATTTATTTATTAATTAGTTTCAACATCATTTACAATAGACTAATATAATCTTTAAGTTATAAATGAAGATGCAATTCGGAAAAAGAGAGTGGAGTAATCATTTAATTTAATATACCTGTGTAGTGAAAACAATTCAGTTGGTTTGTAAAAATTAAGACAAACTATTGAAAAGAACAATTTACCATGTATTTAAATTTTCTTTCTATTTTAAAAAACAATTCGATTATTAAGTTAACTAAGCGCCATATGCCTGAAGAGAATGTGATTAACGCCTGTTAATATTTCAATGAATTCGGAGGAAATATTATTGTAGAAAACTGCTTGCTTTCTTCCCTGGAGGTAGGAGAGAATAAATTTTGCAGCCGAATCAGAAAAGCCATATAACATCTTGAGTTTATTAATTAATATGGCGTAATTGACTGTGTCGAAGGCCTTGGAAAAGTCTAGTAACGTGAGAAATGTTATTCGGTTTTCATCTAAAGCTATTCGCAAATCATCAGCGACCTTAAGTAGTGCTGTTGTACAACTATGTTTTTTTTCTGAAACCCGATTGATTAGTGCAGAGGATCTTATTCCGTTCGACAAAGACGGAAATCTGATCATGAATCAATTTCTCCAGCACCTTTGACAGAAAAGAAAGAATAGCAACTGGTCTGTACTCAGCCATAGAGTTAGCTGATGCTTTCTTTTTCAGAATTGGAATAATTTTTGCTAATTTCCATGAAGCCGGAAACGTGGATGTCGTTATTATATTATTGAGGACATAGGTCACAACCGGAAGTATGAAGGGAAGTATTATTTTGACAAACGAAGGGTGAATGCCATCAACACCAGCAGCTTTAGATTTAATTTGAAGGATCGCTTTGACAACATCAGTTTGCTCGACTCCGTGAAATTCAAAGTAGCTATTCAGGGCGGTACTGATAGGTTGGTTTGACAAGGACGATGCTGCTTGGATATCTGCAAATTGGCTATTGAGTTGGTTGGGATCAAGGTCTTCTTCCTCCCGGACTGTATTGCGACTAACACTCAACTCTCGCAAATTTTTCCAGAGGGTTTTGGGGGGAAGATTTTCATCAAAATGTTTTTTGTAATATTTCCATCTAGCTTGTTTCACTTTGGAGGTAACCAAGTTTCGCAACTGGTGGAAGGCGTCGTAAAACTCAGGGAGCCTATAGCGCTTTCACCTGCTGTAGGCGGCATCACGTCTGTTCCTTAATTCATCAATCTCATCAGTAAACCAACTATTACGCACGAATTTTACACGCTTTGTTACAATGGGAACATGTTTGGTAAATAAGTGCATAATTGTACTTTGGAGATAATCACCCTGAGCATCAGAATTAGATTCAAAGTATACTGGTTGCCAATAAATTCTTTGCAGATCGTGCACCAAGAGTTCTGTGTTCATGTTTTTAAAATCCCTATATGAGTACGTAAGTTCCTCCCGAGTAACCAATAGCCTAAATGTTGAGAAAATTAAATCATGTTTTGAAAAAGCCGGGGCAGAAGCTTGATTATAAAAAACGTCTGGACCAAAACTAGACAAAAATAAATCTAGAAGAGTGCCAGAACTAGTATCAAAATTTGTTGGAACTGTAGCATTTGCTAGACACAAATCAAGTGATTTCATTGAATCTACGAAACATTTAGATTCACCATGATTTAAAATGTTACAATTGAAATCACACAAAATTGTATTAGCGAATTGTATTACATAAATATACGCTCAACGTGCTCGAACTTTTTTATCGAACACTCTGCTTAGTACAGAGAAAGGCATAGTTGTGTTTCTTTCGGGTTAATACGTACCGAATCACAGGTTATAGTTGTGATTGTTTTATGTGATTGATCTATTTTTCCGGATAGGTACTACATATCAATATCAAGCAATCGTCTCTCATGTCTTTGTATAGACTTGTGTAAGTTTTCAGAGCCAGGGTAGAACATTTCAAGGACTTCATTCAGTAAATTGCATTTGCATCTACATTCATGTTTTCTTCGTCTTTAGTTTTTTATATTTGTATTGCTTATGTTTCATTATACACTTACCTGCTTAATGGGCGCCTGACTCATATAGAGTCCCTGCCTGAGACAAGACATATCCCCGTAAATCCCGGCCACGCTGCTTTCAGTTAGGCAGACCAGGTTTGCTGGCATCCGCTCTTTATACCCAAGGTTCGGTATCGCAAGTTATTATCATTGAATATTGATTGATGCGATTCATGTAAGAAAGAAAATAGAAACTAAATGCTAGCTGCGATCTTAAGGGTGATTAAGACACTGCTAGTGGTAGCTGCTCTTTTTGATCACTGCTCACTGCAAATCACGTTTTAAATGTTAGGATTTTTGGTAGAAGAAAGCATGTGTAGATGTTACAACTTGAAACAGAAACCCAATTATCCCCACAACTAATTATAAGAGGTAAGAGCAGTTCACATATGAGTGCTAATACCATATTAACGAAAGTATCACGG
This sequence comes from Brachypalpus laphriformis, assembly GCA_945910035.1. Classification (NCBI taxonomy): domain Eukaryota; kingdom Metazoa; phylum Arthropoda; class Insecta; order Diptera; family Syrphidae; genus Brachypalpus; species Brachypalpus laphriformis. The sequence continues at coordinate 291,659,204 of OX246754.1, forward strand.
AAAATATGAGTGCAAGTAGTAGTGGAAACAGTATCTTAAAAAGCATTGCAAATAGCAATGAAATTCTTCTCTAGATCCGTCTTTCCTCAACTATTCAAATCTAAATAATATTCTAAAAAGATTAAACTCTGTAGACTATATAGACTACTGCATAGATACAATGCAGATGTTGAAAAAGATTTGTGTTCTTAAGATTATTTCTTTTCTCGAATACACATTTGTCCATTCTGTGCATGTCTCCTCCAAAACTTTAGATGATCTAAAGCACTAAAGTTTCGCACATTTGTACCTTTAGTATGAACTAGGTTCGAGGTTTTCATTTTCAAGACACAGGAGGCTACAACTTGCAGTTTTCTTTTGTCGCAATTTTGTACCGTACACGTGTTTTTTCTAACCATATAAGAAGCCTCTGAATAACTTTGATGTTAAAGGAAACTTATTATCTGAAAGTGTTTTCAGACTACATAGGTACATAGGTATATATGCTTAGTTTCGCTTGAAATTCATGGTCTTCAACATCCTTATTTGCATCACTGCACTGAATTCCTACGGCATTTAATGTTGAAAACAGTTTCTTAGAAAAATGCATGGCTTCTCACAATTGCATCCAAATAAACCATTCATCTCTAAAGTTTACAAGTGAAATTATCAAACCATAACTTCATCCCACTCCGACGCATTCAGCGCACCCCACTATCTTGTCGCAAGAAAAAACGAATTCTTCACGCTGACGTGTACCACAGAGCCCCCATCACTATGTGAGAGTAAGCGAGTACAATAAACACCATCCAAGGGGGCCCATCTGTCAATCCATATCTCTAAGCAACAAAAAAAAAAAACCAGTTCCAACACAAATATCTAATCTATGCACACCAAACACATTCCGGCATCCCCACACCCCACGCCCCTACAATCCACCATCAACAGATGCCAAATAATCCACCGGCCGGTTATCGTCATCGTCCACTACTCTGGCCCCACCACACCAACCGTCCTCATGACATTCACTATGTGAATCATGAAGCCAAACGCCAAGCGAAAGCTTTTTCGTTTATAAGGCAACACTACTCGGCATTAGGGTTTAGTTGAAGTTGATTCTTCGCCAGCTGAATATTTAGTTCCAATCTAGACGGTAAGTGACGTCACTCATAGAAAGAAAAAGCAAATAATTTTTGTGTGTTAACTGTGCTCCAACTGACCAATCTAACAGTGAAATAAAAGTGGAAAGAGTTTCCTTCAAAGTTACATAACAAAAAAGAAAGTGAAAACCCATTAGGAGTGATTAGATATAAAAAACGAAAGAAAAAGATACTTTTGCTCATATTGTGTGTTAATTAGGGAACTTTCTATTCCATACTCAGTTATGACATCAGTGCACATTTGTATCTATTCTGAACCAAAAATATCTCCTTGTGCAGTGCAAATTAATAAAATCTGTTTCTCTCTGATTCTAGAACCAAAAGATACAAAATCAAGAAAAACATGGATTTCTACTACTTGCCCGGATCTGCTCCATGCCGCTCGGTCTTAATGGCCGCCAAAGCTGTTGGTGTTGAACTTAACGCCAAAGTACTGGACCTGATGGCTGGAGAACATCTGAAACCAGAGTTCTTGAAGGTAAATATACTCTCTATGGTCATCCATAGTCCAGTGCTAACAGTGTTCTGTGCTCTCTAGATCAACCCACAACACACCATCCCCACCCTGGTGGACAATGGCTTCGCCCTGTGGGAGTCACGCGCCATCATGATCTACCTTGCTGAGAAATACGCCAAGACCGATTCGTTGTACCCCAAGTGCCCCAAGAAGCGTGCCGTCATCAATCAGCGCCTGTTCTTCGACTTGGGAACTCTGTACCAGCGTTTCGCCGACTACTACTACCCACAGATCTTCGCCAAGCAACCCGCAAACCCAGATAACTTCAAGAAGATTGAAGATGCTTTTGGCTTCTTAAACACCTTCCTCGACGGTCAGCAATATGCCGCCGGTGATACCCTCACTTTGGCCGATATTGCCCTAGTTGCCACCGTTTCCAGCTACGATGCTGCCAGCTTTGACATCAGCAAATACCCCAACGTCGCCAAGTGGTACAAGCTCGTCCAGGGAGTGACACCCGGCTACGACCTCAACCAGAAGGGACTCGTTGAGTTCAAAAAGTTTTTCAACTAGATTTAAGTTAATAATTTATTCAGCGACTTGAGGTCGCTCAAGCAAGAAACACCGGTGCTGAACGTTAAAGTATTTATTTTAAAATGCATTTAACACAGTTTGTATAAGAAATAAAAACATAAAAAAAAAGATACACTTAACTAAAGATGCATTCTTAATGTTTATTCATGCTAAAACTTAGTAATACCATGGATTGCTTAAAATTATCTAAACTTCCACCCGTTGCCGCTAGTAGATTGAGTCACTCTTTCGAAAAGATAGTTCGAGATTGTGCAGCCGTTGTTCAAGATCTGTCATGGAACTTCTTAGGTTATGACCTCTCGGTCGTAGCGAGACCCTTGGAGAGTTCTGCATTAGATCATCTTTCACTCCGGAGAACGAGTGTCGTATCCGGCCATGGTGGAACTTTGTATTCTGATAGCTGTGTTTGTGAAGCTCGCAAAGCTTTGGTATAGGCGGCGCTGAGTGCAGGCTGCAGGCGCGAGTCGATGTGACTTCTTCATTCTTCAGAGAATCCTCGTAGCTGTCGCTGCAAATGAGAGAGATTTCAAAGGAAGAGAGAGATTCGGCTCATCAGGCACTGAGGAGGTTACAAGCTTCACAAGCTTCGCGCGCAAACCGGTCGATCGATAGGTGACGTTCAGTGCGTAATGAGCTTTGACATTGATGCTACTAACCTGCTATCATTGGCGGCGGCATAGCAAACACCGGATTCCGTATGCGGGAATTTCCTTATGTCCGAGACACTCTGTCGCCTTTGTAGGACCTTGAGAATATCCGAGGGTGTGTCGCTGCGATCACGATGACTCAGAAAGTCGACGCCAGAGTCATGGCCACTCGAGTGATGTGAATGCCTCGATGTATCGTACTGTTGGGTTCTGAAAGCAGAGTGAGATACGATTTTTTTCGTTATCAGCGAAGCATAGCAAATTTTTAGTTGTACTGGAATGTTCAGTTAGTAATTAGTTTAGAGCTGCTATTAAGTTTGTTAATTGCACTTGTGCACTTGAATAGCACTAAAAATATATTTGTAGTCAGTTGGGCTCGGGGCTTGGAAATAAAAATCGTGCTGGTATGTGATTTAGTTAAACTTGTTTCACCACAAGTCGTATCTTATAGCTTCCCGATGAAGTTTTTGTGCCAAGATAATCGCACACGATGGGCTGCGTACATGGAAAGGTATAGGAAACGGACAGAAAGTATAAGCAGTTGCGCCTTGGTCGTCCATGTCTATAAAGATTATGAAGAGGGCCGGGCCAAGTTTGTAAGATCCTGTCATGATGACAAAAACTCTACTGATTAATAATTTTAGCTAGGCTAAGCTGTCTCTGATTCAAGTTAAGGGTAACTCGAACACCTGCAGGCAGCTTGAGTAATGATTCGTGCATAGAAGCAGAATTCGCGAAAAAGAGGTTTGCAGATGAACTCCTCAGGACGGCGTTATCTCAGCCCTAATACGGCTCTCTACGGTCTACAGGATTTTCGTAAGTTTGAGGGAAAACGGCTTCAACGGGCCGGTCTATGTCGGTGATGTGGTTATCCTGATATCAGGCAAGTTCCTTTTAGTTCTAGGCGAACGACTTAACAATGTGCTACCACTAGTTAATAACTAGATCAGTAGCAGATGCCTGGAAGTAAATCATGAAAAAGATCGTTCTTTTCACTAAGAACAATTCAATCCCAGCGTTCGTGCCACCAAAGATAGCTGGTGTTGATCTTAGTCTTTCGGGGTCAGGACACTGCGTGGGGGTAATTTTGGGTTCCAAGCTAAACGGGAAGAAGAACATTGATGAACACATAAAGAGCGCATGCGTAGCCTTCTTCTTCTTCCTTTCATCAGCGAGGCTACGATCCGAAAATAAGGAATCATAACCCTCCCACTTCACCGCATTTCTACTGATCCGCTTGTGGGGTTCGCATGCGTAGCCTTCTATTCATGCAAAAAGGATTTCAGTAGTGGCATAAAACTAGCTGGGGCATATTGGATATACACGTCTATTATGGACCCATTGTAACATACGATTTGACAGTTTAAGAGAAGGTCCTTGAGAAGCAATAGCAGCTACGAAATCTCACGAAGATTCAGAGGATAGCCTGCATTTGGATTCATGGGATCAATAAGAACAACACCTACGGTGACGGCTCTGCAGATCATGCTAAGTGTCTCAGTGGACGTATATTGTAGCATGGTGGGTAATGTATATGGCGACGCATGTGTATGGTGGCGCATGTAGTATATGGCTGCTAAAAACAGTATAATGCTGAGGGAAGGAGGATCTGCATCATCTCGATGGTAGTCTACAAACAGATCAACAGGAGCTGTCGGACATCAGTACCGGGCGCTATACTATTGGTAATCATGCGGAACATCTCGATCTACTTCACAATGACTACTGCCAAAGCTGCAGGGATGAGGAAGAAATTGAATCTGTACGTCGATGACTCTTGGCAGTTACTCCTTCACGAAGCTGGAGGACTTACGAAATATTGACCTGAGGGACCTCATTCATATTTTATCTAGATGGTTCTAAATGAATCTATTAGAGGCTTTTAGAGTATTTAAAAAACTTACACTATGGACTTAACTGTTGATCTATTTGAGCAGCGACTAAGGTCACAAGGTTAGTCCTTTACCTACCTACTTTAGTATAATTCGTCGACTAATAAGCTAAAAAAAAAAAAAAAACTAAAACTGTACTATTTGCCGAAAAAGTGAACGATACCTAAATGAAAGAAAATTTGCAATGTGGCCAAGGAAATATAATCACCCAAGGCCCCCCTAGAAAATAGTCTCGTCATAGACTAGTACTGGCCGAATAAAGACAGATTAGGTTATAGCCTTTTGAAGCTGCAGGAAGTTTAAATACGTTTGTGTCCATTGGAACCCTGTTTCTAGAAAAACAAACTCCACGTCAAAGAAATCCTTACATCCTTGGGATTACATAGCCAAATCGAAGCATATTAATTGATCAAACATAAAGGTGCCCAATCGTGCTCTCCTCGTCACAATGAGTCGTTTTTTTTTCAAAGAGTGCACCAAAGAAAGGTTTTGGCAAGTAGTACAATGGACCGGAGAATCCCAGCGCTCTCGGATTTGGGTATAAAAAAAGGCCAAGATCGCTCTGTTATGCAGGTATGAAAATGTCAGACTACTCATTGCATTGGTGCGTAGGTCAAGGGTGGGCTTCGAAGGGATCGGCCTCATAATTTGTAGAGTTGTCAAACTTAAGTGTGAGAATAACAAGTCCGTGTTTCCCTTCCCAGTACTAAGGGCCCCTGAATTTTAATTTTATTTTGTTCTGATAGCCCGCCCATAAATATCCAATGCTAAAAAGTGGAGCAATGATCAAAGAAGTAGAAGGGACTAGTGTGAGAACTTTTATTTTCGAAGGTATCTTAGCTGAATGATTAGTTAATTCATTAAGCTTCATTACAACAAGCAAATCGAGTAAATACTCACAGGTTTTCTAAGGACTCCTCTGTAGAAAACAATAAGTTTCTTACAAAATTTTTGTGAAAGGCTTTTTTTACATCCAAGAAATGGTATTTTATCTTTTAATACAAAAGGTTCTAGATGTCACTTTTGCTCTTTATCACATAATATCACCGGAAAACACAGAAAAGTTGGCAAAGTGATTAAATAACATTCGTAATTGACCAATCTACTCGTAGTTACAAAGTTCAAGAAATATCTGAACAAAGACATAATTTGATTCCATTCTATGTTGCCTTAGGGGTTAGGTTAGGTTAGGTTGGCTGTCCACACGAGAGTGTAGACACACTTAGACCAGCGAAGGTCCTTTGTGATACCAGGATCAAACCATTAGGCCACTCAGGGACTAACAAACCAACCGGAGCTTTTGACAAAGCGATGGATGCTCATGACGTCCAAGGACGCAAGATCGCAGAGGTCGTCAAGGAAGGGGGACCCTAGATGGAGCATTCTTTTATGCAACAGGGCTGGACATGTGCATAGGAGGTGAAGGATGGTTTCCTCCTCCTCCTCGTCCCTACAGCTTCTGCAGATGTCATTGGAGAAGAGGCCAAGTCTTTTGGCGTGCTGGCCTATAAGACAGTGTCCAGTGAGAACACCGACAACGCAGCTGATTTATGTACGCTTTAACTTGATCAGATCGGCACTACGTTTTTGATCCAGCTTAGGCCAGATCTGTCTCGAAATGTGACACGTTGAGCCGTTTCCCCATCTGAGGTTGGTCGTGCTAATAGCGTTCAGCTTTAGTAGATACTTACATGTAGCGAGGAGCATACCCAGGGCTTGCCTTTCAGGCAAAATCCTTAGAGTGGTACCCTGTCTGGCGAGGTCGTCAGCCCTGCAGTTAAATAAAAAATATATTTCAATTCGGAATGGATTCGATTTGGCCCCTAGACAAAACAGCTCTTTATTAAAATTCGTCAAGTGCTAGTTTGTTCGCACATAGGGGGTTTCCACTAGAAACTATTACGAGTATCTAAGGAACATTAGACAGACACACTGTTCTTCTGAACAGTTTCTCCTGTAACTTCTGCATTATTGGAACGATTTTGGTCACATCTTTTGTTGTTGAGTAGAAAACGTTTCGCAAAAGTACTGTGAAATATATATTATCCTGAGGATCCGTTTCTACATTTTTGTGCCCTATATCGCATGGTATATTAATTTTGATACATGGTTTGTACTATAGAGAAATAATGGAGATATAAAAAGGGAGACAAAAGAGCTGTGGTTGAGTACAGTTTGGGAAATGAGCAATACGCCTTTCATCCCGGTAGAAGCACAACCGACTAGTTGGTCACTCTCAGAATGGTTCCTAAGAAGGCATGGGAGTATGCTAAACCTATCCACACTTGTTTTGTGGATTTAGAGAAAACATATGATAGGGAGTATGCAGGAGTATGGGATTGGTGGTTTCATGTTAAGGGCGATTCGGTCTTTATACACAAACTATAGAAGCCGTGTTCGGATAAACGGCGTAAAATCAATACATTTCACTGTGAGCGAAGGACTACGCCAAGGGTGCGTTTTGTCACCTACCCTCATCATTGTATATATGAACTGGATGCTACAGTGTAGCCGTGGCGGATATTTTTTCAAAGTGGGAGACTTAAGGATAAGTCATCTGCTCTTTGCGGATGATTTGGTCATCCTTTGGCCCTCTCAAACCGAACTTTAGCGCACACTCGAAAGGTTTGTAGACGTTGCTGAAGATGCGTGAACAAATCGGAAGTAGTGGTCGTTTCCAAAATACACAATCAGTGCACTCTGCATATTAGTGGAGTCTACGCTGGTTATCACGTCTATCATCCTTCTAAAAAAGCGCGGGGCGGTTCGTCGTTATTCATTAAAACAAACATCGAACATTCGGTCGATATAAGCATAGAGCTGGAAAAACTTCCGTTGTGCGCGGTAAGGGTTAAAAATAAACACCGGAGCTACAATACGGCATCTGTTTACTGTCCGCCGCGGTGCTCGCTAGAAAAAGACGACTACTTTCGTGTCTTCAATACCCTTGGCTCTAATTTATTATTGGTGGAGATTTAAACGCGAAGCACAACTTTTGGGGTTCACGATGTACATCTTTTAAAGGAAAAATTCTCTACTAAGTGGCAAATGAATTCGTTTGTTGTTTTTATTCGACAGGAAAACAGATCTATTGGCCAACTGACTCAAAAAAAATTCCCGATCTGATCGATTTTTCGTTACAAGAGGCATTTACGAGAAGTTTATTACAGCCGAAGAATATTTTGATCTCTCTTCCGACCACTCTCCGGTAATTTTATTACTTGGAGAAGCGCTGATCAAGAAAAAAGGACCTCCAAGACTTACTAGCAATAGAACAAACTGGGAGGGCTTTAAAAATGATTGCGAAACAAGTATCGCCTTAAATGTATCACTTAAAACACCTTGTGAACTAGAGGATGAAGTTGGTCGTTTCGTGGAAGCAATTTAAAGAGCGGCACGGAGAAACACTCCTTCTAGAAGCTATAAGATCAACCGCAACGAAAAGTATCCCAGAGAAATCATTAAACTAGTGAGGGAGAAACGAAAAGCACGAAAGAAATGGCAAATCACTCTTGCATCGCAGCATGAAACGGTTTTTAACCGACTATGCAACCGCCTTAAAGATAGTATTCGGGAATTTAAAAGCAAAAAGATAGCGACCTACCTTGAAAATCTCTCCGGTGAAAGAGAATCAAATTATTTGCTTTGGAAAGCGCTAAAAGGCATTCGGAAACCTCAAATTCAAGCGCCACCAATTCGGAAAAATGATGGAAACTGGGCCAAGAGCGACATAAAAAATGCAGAACTTTTTGCTTTGCACTTAGAAGAAACATTTAAGCCATTCGACGGCCCTTCGCTAACGCCCGACTCCCCAGTCACGGCATCTGACAACTTTAAAATAAAAAAAGTTGTATTGATTGAACAGAGGGAAGTGATTAAAAATCTAAAGATGAAAAAAGCTCCGGGTTACGACTTGATAACGGCACAGGTAGTCAAGCAATTGCCGCTAAAAGCTGTTATCAAACTGCTAAATTTGATCAACGCTTCGTTCAGATTGCTCTACGTTCCGAGACAATGGAAAGTCGCCGAGATTATAATGGTCCCGAAACAAGGCAAACCTCTGAATGAAAAGAAATCATATCGGCCTATTTGCTTATTGCCGGTTATCTGAAAAATATTTGAAAAACTACTGTCAAAACGTCTACAGGCCGTAATCGACGAAAGACGTCTCATTCCTGTCCATCAGTTTGGATTTAGAATCAAACATTCTACAATCGACCAAGTCCACAAAATAACTGACGTGATTGAGAAAGCTCTCGAAGAAAAAAAGATTTGTTGTGGTGTATTTCTTGATGTCTCCCAAGCTTTCGATAAGGTTTGACACGAAGGCTTGGAGTATATGGTAAATTGCAACGACTACTGCCACGGCAACTCTTTCTAATCTTGCGATCGTACCTCACCGAGCGACTCTTACGTGTTAAACACGGAAATGATTAGTCTCTGAGTCTCACAAGGAAGTGTCCTTGGTCCACCTCTATATGTCCTCTGCACGCGTGATATCCCGCAGGAAAGAAACTCTGTCGTCGCCAGGTTTGCGGACGATACGGCGATACTATTGAAGCAGCAACTGGAAAGCTTCAACTTGCTATTAATAAAGTCCACGCTTGGACGAATTCTTGGCGTATTGTGCTTAACAAAAGCAAATCTACTCACTTCAACTTTACCTACAAAAAAATGGGTAGATTGCCTGTATATCTAAACTCGGTTCAAATACCATACGCGAACGAAGCAAAATATTTAGGAATGACGATAGATGTTAAGCTTAAATGGAAATCGCACGTAAAAAAGAAACGCGAAAGCTCGAAAACAAATACTGACAAATGAGCCGTTCACAGGCCAAATCGATTAACTCTACTTTTTTAACTTTTTAAATTCATGTGTTAAAGCACTTTATAGAGTCCTAACTTTGTATACCATATTAATAATAAATTTCCCTAATGGCAAGCGTTAACGTCATGATTATGACAAAATCGAATAATAAATAATTATACAAATATTATTTCATCACATTTCGACGCTTTTTGTTCTATGAGTTAATCGATTTGGCAAGAGGGCGACTCACATGTACTGGCTTCTCGGAAAACATTCAAAGTTGAGCCTACATAACAAACTGCTTACCTATAAGCAAGTGCTTAAGCCAGTGTGGATGTATGCTATACAACTATGGGGTTGTACCAAGAAAAACAATAGAAACATCATACAAACAAAATAAAGTTCTTACAACGATAGTTAACGCACCGTGGTATGGACGTAACGAATATATTCATCGAGATCAGGGAATTCCCAACATCGTCGAAGAGATAACAAAATTTGAGCGTAAACACAAAGATCGTGTTCACGGTCATTGTAACAACTACTTGAAGCGAGCAATTCAATTTGTCGTCTGCAAAGGACAAAACCTTTTCACCTCGCGTCATAGTATATGCCGGTCATGAAAAAGGCAGGAACTTTCATTGGAATTTAACCTGTCTAAAGTGCAACATTTCTTTTTAATTACATACAAACCTCTTTTCATTTTTCACCTGCTCTCGGCAAAAAAAAAAAAAAAAAAACAGAAAATATTAGTGGAGTCCCACTGAAGCAGGTGGATAAGTTTAAGTATTACATATTAACGAGGTCTTATTAAAGACTGCCGGAAAGAGCAATGCTGAGTTATCCTGTAAAATTGATTGGGTTGGAGTCAGCTTGGTCAGTCTGTAAGGCCGAACTTAGTATTCAAGCTAAACTATCGGTGTATGCTCCAACTCTCACCTATGGTCATGAAATTTGGATAGCGAACGGAAGAATAAGATCACGGATAGAAGCTGCTGAAATGAGGTTCCTTTGCAGTGTTGCTGGAATAACTTTTTTTAAATCCGCCCACCGACAAGCTATTATTTTTTTTTGACTGAATTTGTTTACATTTCGTTCATACTTTATGCATGCCCACCCTTACTTTCTGGGACCTCTTTAAAAAAGAAACTAGCTAAAGTTAAATGAAAGATCTGTTCTATAATTTATACTTTATATAGGTCCACGCCCACTTTTGATTGCATTTTCTTATATAGAATGTTTTCATATAGCTTTGAGAAATATTATACTTTCCTGAAATCTGCTCACTTTTTGAAAAATACTCTTTCTTCAATAATATTTTGCTAGAAAGTTTCTCTTTAATTCTGGATAGAGCGAATGCTGAACAGCAGGCAGATTCTATCCGAGCTCGGGTGCTGCTCAACTAAAAGGTTAGCGCACAGAGGCACTCCCCAGGAGGCAGTTCTCTCCCCGCTACTTTGGATATTAGTAGTGAATGAGCTACTCACTTCACTAGGAAATACACGCTACAAGGTCGTAGCATATGCTGACGATATTGCCGTTGCCATCTCAGGTAAATTCCCCCAAACCCTAAGAGATCTAATGAATTCGGCGCTAAATTTAGTAGCGAAATGGACGGACAGCGTTGGGTTCAAGGTAAACCCGTCCAAAACTGAACTAGTACTTTTTACTAGGAAATACAAAATCCCGTTCGTAGCCCCACCTAAGCTTAGAAATGCGGAACTCAGCTTTTCAAACAAAGCTAAATACTTAGGGTTGACCCTCGATAGTAAACTTAACTGGAAACAGAACATTCTAGACCGAACCAAGAAATCGGAAATCGCCATCTACACCTGTAAAAAGGCTATAGGTCCTAAATGGGGTCTTCAACCTAATATAGTCCACTGGTTGTACCTGGCGGTGGTCAGAGCAATCCTGCTTTATGGCGTTCTCGTCTGGTGGCCTGCACTCGAAACAAGGTGCAACACAAATTCAATCGAAAGAGTACAACGATTAGCATGCAAATGCATCACAGGGGCTCTCAGGTCCACTCCCACAACCGCCTTAGAAACCCTACTTAATATATATCCCATTGACATCTTTGGGTAAATGGTAGCATCTAAAGCAGCTCTAAGACTTAGAGAATCTCTCCAGTGGTCAAGCTCACAAATCGGTCACATGAAAATCTTACAAAACTCCAATCCCAGAGTAACAGATTACATATCCCCATCTATTGATTTCAATATCAAATATAACACCACCATCCCTGACAGATCCGCATGGGATGAAGGTATCATTCTAAATGACGCCGCAATCGAAATCTATACAGACTGTTCCAAAACAACGGAGGGCACAATATTAGGTTATATATTTTCCGAATCACCTTTGATAAACGTAGCCCTCCGACTTCCGGCCCACTGTAGCATCTTTCAGACGGAAATATCGGCTGTTCGTGAAGCAGCGCGTAGACTCTCCACGCACCCGATAGATGGTAAGTCTATCGTCCTTTACATGGACACTCAGTCAGCGATTAAAGCTCTGGAAACGCCAACAATAAGATCTAAGTTGGTCAAACATTGCCGCGAATCTCTTAACAAGTTTGCGGACAGATGAAATATTACTCTGTGCTGGGTCCCGGGACACAGATATTCCAGGCAAAGCGGATGAACTAGCTAAACAAGGCACCGTACTACCTCTAGATGTCAATAGAGAGGTACCGGCACCACCAATACAATTGATGAAAATCCGTATGTTTAACGAAGCGCAAGCTATTGCAAACAATAGATGGAGTAATCTAGCTACGTGTGTATCGACCAGAAAGATCTGGCCTTTACTAGACGCAAAGAAAATCAAAAATCTCCTTTCATTAAATATAAGAAACATAAGCCTCACAGTAGGAATAATCACAGGGCATTGCTTGTTAGGTAGACACGCCACTAGAATGGGTGTCCCAGCAAACGATTTCTGTAGAAGCTGGACAGATGAAGAGGAGGAGGAGAATAGTCTCTACCTCCTCGGCACATGCCCAGCGCTAGCCACACTAAGAAAGAAGCTACTAGGTGAATACTTCTCTGAGGACCTAAGTGACCTGTCTAACATAGACATTAGAAACTTACATAGATACATAGGTAAATCCACCTGGTTTAGCTGAAATTACCCCCACACCACCACCACCCCTCCTCCCCTCGTTATTGATTACTATCGATCCCCAAGATCGATAGTTAACCCTCTCATATCTCTAGACCAACGCCTGTAAATAACAATACTGTATAGGAGTAACAGAGATTGATTGAGTCAATCAATCCCCCTATTACTCCCATGCACACCACCTACACGGAGAACTAGGTACTAAGGGTTTGACTGAAGCAGTCACCCTACCTAGCCAAACCATTTTCTAAAGTTTGACTGCATACTAGTGCAAGATTGACTGCATCGGTCATCTCGCTCTACTTTGCATTCCCCACTATTTCCACGGTCCACCTAGGTATGGGTTCGATTGAAACAATCACCCTACCTAGTCCACACTTTATGCATAGCAGTACTTTAAGTTCGATAGAATCAGTCACTCTATGTACGCTTATGCTCCTCTACATTTACACGGTCCACCTAGGTATGAAGGGTTTGACTGAATCAGTCACCCCACCTGGCCAATACCATGCATAACAGCAATTAGAGTTAGACTGAATCAGTCACTCTACTATACTTATGCACCTCCAAGCCTACACGGTTTATGGGACCTGCCAATATAACTTGCACACATAGTATAGGGGGTTCGATTGAATCAATCACCCCCCATCACTTGCTGCACACTATACCTTCTCCGTACACTTAGACTTCAGGGTTGACTGAGTCAGTCACCCTCTCTAACCTTTTCAGTCAGCATTCTCAGCCAACACCCTCATGGGAAAGGTTAAGGTTCCCCCGGTAACCGGTGACTCGACCGGTCACTACTCATGTGGTATCACAATGGACCCAAGCGGTCTAAGTGTGTCCTGTCAGGACAGCTACCTTTACCTAACCTAATCTTCTCTACAATTAGGTTTGAGGAAATTTTCTTCAATAAATCAAAGTTCATCTTCTTCTTCTTCTTCCTTTTTTCAGCGAGGTTATGATCCGAAAATATAGGATCACAACCCTCCCACTTCACCGCATTTCTACTGATCCGCCTGTGGGGTTCGCCTATTTGACCTCAGAAAATATTGGCAGGCCTGCCGATTTTGGATCGCTGTGTTGCTGAGGCCAATGAAATGCCGATGTCGTCGCATTTGTGTTATCCAGGCGTTTATAGGCCTGCCTTTCCTACATCGCAATGTCAATGTAAATCAAAGTTCATGTACATACATATTTATGTAGTGTCTCAAAAATTAACGAAAATGCATTTAAATATCTAGCTTTTACATATTTGACAACGGCTCACTTATTTTGGTTTATGGATACGGTATCAAACCATGCAATAGAGAGATTGTAACGTTCTTCCATGTTTTTTACTTATTATGTGTACTGTAGATAGTGATACTGATAATAAATAAATAAACAGGACCTATTAACTTCAAAAATGATCGATAAACTAAATTTAGATTGATTGAAAGATATCATGCATGGGATAGAGAGTCTCGTTGTTTTACGATACAATGAATGCTTATGTATATATAATTAGAATGCATGCAGTGGGCTTATACACGTAGCTATGAAGATAGATATATTATTCCAATTTTTTATCTGTTAATGGAATTTAATTCATCTGACCTGTAATTCCAAATAATTTGAAGTACTAGAAGAAATCCGGATGCTATAAGGAATATGGTTTCGTTTTTCTAGAATTTTTCAAAGGAAATTCATGACAGTCAAAGGGTAATAACATATAGAAATGCCATTCCACGAAGTGACTAATGGGTTGAACAAAAAAACAAAACACTTGTACGTACTTATAGTTAGCATATAAATGGTGACTCAGTATTAATCTTTATTGATTCTTATAGCAGGGAATTAGAATTTCGTTCGATTTATTTTTTTTTTAATCAGATTGTATAAGGGTGTCAAATTTGTTTACGAAAATTGTGCTAAAAACAACAGCAAAGTTGACGTTGCCGTATCTACCTGTCTTGCTGGCTAGAGTATGTCCCCTTCTTAAAGAATTTCGTTTAAACAACTTTGGAGTACATACACTCGAGTTGGAGGAAGCGATAAATATACTCAAATATACTTTTCTAAATTTCAGTCTAGTAGACGGCCTAAAGCCAAACCAAATTAAAAGACTAAGAAGTTGTAAAAAATTGTATCTATTTACATTTCTTATGATATAAATAATCTAACTAACTAAACTAACTACTGGCTACATTTTAAACTAGAGAATAGTGCTGAAAATCCCGGGAGTATCGACTGCAGTTACTGAAGAACTATAATAGCTATTTATAGCTTGTCCTTAAGTGATGGCTGATCTAAACATAAAGTCATGACCATGTCATCAGGAAAAATGTCTCAGATTTGTTAACGAATGTAGACGTCTTGTCACCGTACTCACGAGCTACTGGGTCTCAATGCATGTTACAGTAGAGGACACTTGGTTAGGGACATTTCAGCACCAACTCTGAAAGGGAACCTGATTTTATTATTAACATGAATTGTCTAATCGAACATAGGCAGCAGCTAAATTCTAAACCCTCATCATGGCTAGTGGACAAAAGTCATAGGCTTTTATGTTAATAAAGGATGTCTAAAGTTCTGTTCCAGTTCCTGGAAACGCCTACTCTTTAAGAGATGCGAATAGTACCTTTTTCTCATAACTGAGCCTCAATTGCACCAACATTGTGACGAGAATGGGCCTTGAATTCGTCTGTTAATGATTCCGATGGGCTCTATTATTTCCAAATCTAAATGAAACTATTTGTAGCGTTTTGTCAGGTATAGTATTGCATACAAGTCTACTCAGAATTAAGGAATTAACCTTCTTAACCATTAAAAACGAACCCAATTAACGAACCACTTTTAAACCTACCCGGATATCGATTCCGAATGCGGGTTTATCTTTGCGAACCTATACATATATCTACTGCATTATCAAGGGGGTGCGCTTCCCATTGGATAATTGAAAACTTCTCTTTTTAACCTGAAATCTTAACCCATCTATCTTAAACTAAAAGGTGGTTTCAATCTCGAACCATACAATACATATACTTAAGCTTCTAAACAGCTTAAACCATTTTGGGTTAATGTTGGATAGATAGCTCAGACATTGGCTATACTTTCCAAGAGCCATCCCTAGCTGTGAGGAAATACATTACAGTCGAAGAAGTTAGTGAGGCGGTCAAATACTCCAAAAAACGAAAAGCGGTTGGGCCAGACGAGATGCCCTCTGAGTTCTGGAAAAAGATGGGAGACATCGGGTTCAGATGGCTCAGAATTCTCATCTCCAAATTCGTGAGAGGTGATCCAATGCCGAATCAATGGAGGGATAGTTACCTCCTCCCTGTATACAAAGGGAAGGGTGATACGCGAAACTATGATAACTACCATTCGATCAAGCTGATGTCACACACCAAGAAGATCATTGAGCGGGTAATGTTTAGATGGCCGATTGCGAAAAATATTACGGCTATCTGATAATAAAAAGTTTTTTCACGGTCCCACCTCTCGCGAGCGTCTGACGAACATCCGAGAGTATTGTTGTCTTCGAAAAAGCTTCTCAAATCGCCGTTCGGATACGGCACTAAACTGTAGGTCCCTTCTATTCCTGTGAAAAATATAACGCACACAACATGAGTGGTTGCGAGAAGCTAGGCCCTGGCACTTAAAGAGCTGTTGCGCCAAATATTGGTCGGTCTGGGTTTTCCGCAGGGAAATCTGCCACAGATGCAATCCAAAGTATAAGTATCATAATGGAAAAACATCGTGATTCCTTAAAGGATTTGCATATTGTATTGGTTGACTTTGAAAAGGCATTCGACAGACAACCACGAGATCTGATATGGGTGGCGCTAAAACGTCGATGGGTTCCAGAAACCTATATACAGATGATCATGGACATGTGCGAAGGGGCAAAGACAAGAGTAAGATGCCCCGCTGGAGAAACCGAAGAGTTCCCATCAAAGTCGGGGTGCACCAGGGAAGCGTTTTAAGTCCTTTAATCTTTATTACAGTCCTTGACTATCTGCTTGAAGGTAAAATGACGGACCCCAAGGTACATCAACTATTATTTGCTGACAATGGAGCCATCATAAGTGAGGATCCTACATCCCTGCAACGAGCACTTGATGTGTGGGTGGACGTTTTGGAGGGAAATGGGTATCGCATTAGTTCAAAAAAGACAGAGTACTTGTGCTGCCCGTTCTCTGATCCATTCAGGTCTATTGCAGACATTTATTTGAATGGAACAGTGCTTCCCAAGTGCGAAAAGTTCAAATATCTGGGATCTATGATCAATAGCAAAGCAACTTGTGATGACGACATCAATAATCCCGTAAGCGTAGGGTGGATGAAGTGGCAAGAAACTCCGCTATCTTCTGTAACAGAAAAATGCCCCCTAAGTTGAAAGGAAGGCTCTACACCGCAGTTGTGCGTCTAGCGTTCACATACGGTTCAGATTGTTGGACGATGTACAAAAAGTATGAGAGTTAATTAACGGCAGCTGAAATTAAGATGCTTCGTATGACAGCAGGAGTGACAAAGCATGATCGAATAAGAAGTTCGAAGATCCGTGGAAGCCTTCACGTCAAGGAAACCATCTAACGAAAAATAGAGCGCGACCGACTCAGCTGGTATTGCCACGTTCAAAGAAGAGATCATTTGAATCCTGTTCAAAAGGCAATATCAATGCACGTTCTAAAGACATCGCGATGTAGGAAAGGCAGGCCTATAAACGCCTGGATCACACAAATGCAACGACATCGGCATTTCATTGGCCTCAGTAACCGAGAGATCTAAAATCGGCATGCCTGCCGATATTTTCTGAGGTCAAATAGGCGAACCCCACAGGTGGATCAGTAGAAATGCGGTGAAGTGAGAGGGTTATGATCCTTTGTTTTCGGATCATAACCTCGCTGAAAAAAAAGGAAGAAGAATCTAGGTAGTCAATCCAGGACAAGAAAAACATGCTGTCCGGTTGTCAATGGTTATAGAAGCCTCTTAAAGCGATGACGGAATTGGTGACCGGGGCTTTTCTCTAACGTCCTGAGAGTTTATCTTTTGCTTGGCCTTAAGAACCATTGCAGTCCAGCTTCTGCCCAGTATCAGATGTATACCTTATTTAATCTCAATCACTATAACAGCAAAAACTGTCGGAATATAATAAATGTTTTAGTGGAAAAAGGATGTTAAAATCACCTTTTTTGTTTTCAGTAGGATCATTAAACGCCCCTAATTCATAAAGTAACAAATTTATTAATTTTCAATAAAATTATTCACGGTTACTTTAAGCTTTGTATGTTGTCCTGAAACTGATCAATGTTCAAACCAAATTATGCAAGTGAGAGTTTTCAAAATACCCATGATATCTACATCGTGAAAGATTGATTTCTAAATTTCTGATTCTTTTAAAAATAATATAGCAGTAGTAGTAGTTGTTGTAGCCTTGGTACTACAACAATTTAAAATACTTAAACATAAACATGTATCTACATATCTACTTCCTCATACTATGCACCTTCGCACTCACGAAAGGCAAGAGCGGAGCCTGGCGGGTCCATATACATACTCGTATATACCTACAGCAGATAAAATAGTTCACATCCAGGACCACAATATCTTAGATAGGCAGTGGGCTCAACAGCACAACTGGGTTCTAGTTCATTGTAAGATTACGGGGCTTTTCAAAGCTAGCAAAATGGCCAGACAACGCATATTCGGGTGAAGGTATCTAATTATATACGAGTATGAAATGAGAAAAAGATGAAAGTAGCTCTAGAAGTTCAAGAGGTAAAAAAAATCTAAAATTCTTATGACAAAGGCAAACCAAAAGGTCGCTGAAAAAGGTCTAGTAAAAATCTCAACAACTAGCATTGCTAACCCTTTTAGCACCTTTAGTATGCTTTCGACAGCCATATCGACAGAGTTAACTTTTCCGGTAGCAGAAACTGACTATAGTAACTAACCTATGGAGCTGTAGAACCGAAATTTAAGTCAAAATGAGTGACAATGAACAGCGAATATGTGTAGTAAGAGCGCAGAGTAGTTAAAGAAACTACAACTGATGACCTACTAATGACAAAAGGCTAAAGCAAAGTAGGTCTTAAGTATAGCTAAAGCATAAGGTACACAAGTCTTTAAAACCCTCGACACTTTCTAAACCTACAATAGAAAATAAAAAAGAACTATTGCTAAACCAGATCTGTCATTAAAAAATTCATTTAGGTGTCCCACGTCCGGTTGGAGAAAGTGAACATTTTACCACTCTCTGTGTATACCCCGAAGGCCCTCAGCTCTTTCACAATCGATAACTTCTCTGTAATTAACCTCAGCAATTAAAAGCCACAACGTGTTTGTTTTCCCTGACATCCATTGAAACTTTAATTACCCAGATGACCTGAAACTGTCAAGTGCAACCAACTGACGAGCATAATGCATGTTATTCATAATTCGACTCTTGGTGTCACTATGTCAACCTACAAGTCTCACCTAACCCCATCCCCATACTCACATACTATTTGCCGCCTGAAAGGTACTGTATTTCATCACGTATGGTAGAGGCTCGTGCTCGGACCGGTTGGCCACTTTGATGATCGACTTGGGCAACGGAACATCAATGTACTCCCGCGGACGTATGCTGCTCAATGAAGCGGGAAAGAACAAGAAAAAGATACTTTTTAGAAAAAAAAATTACCTAATTCCAGCTACGGTTAGACCAGATGAAAGAATATACAAACTCGTTGGTCAGAATAGTGGCCTTCTTGTGAAAGATATCCGGTTTCTGCATCATCGTGTTGCTGGACGAGTGCGTGGAGCACATCGACTCTGGACTGCTAATGGTCTTCCGTACTGTCTTCCCGCCGTTGATGCCGCCGCTGCCTCCGCCACCGCCGCGATCGTTAGCATCGTTCAGCCGTGTTATGGTATATGTTAGACCTGTTTCCGATGATGGAAACTCTTGTTCCGTCCATCTGACATGAGAATGAAAGGAATATGTGTGGTCAGCAGAAAAGATGATGAGGGGAGAACTACATAGGGCTAGAGTCGGGCGAGAGAATGAGTGCATACAAGTTTTTTTTTAGTCAACTGGATCGTTATTGTGTCTACTCTATTCCAGGAATCGAGTTTATTTACAGTTTACAGTTATTTTGCAATGTCCATCATGCCTCGTGTAAGTGAGTACAAGTACGAGAATGGGAAAAAGTAGCTAAGATAGGTATGTAGATGCCATCAGAACGTGACTCAGATTGAAACTACATGTTTGTGTGTGTTTTACTGTGCACCGTGCAGTTTATTGTATCTCAAAGTATGCCTGGTGACCAAACTCTAACACTATCAGTCTTAATGGGTAGATATGCCTTAATTTATGTACGATTACCGTTTCTGTCGAATGCACACCAAGCATAGGGCTGTAGTGCAAGCGCCGGCCAGTATGAGAATCGCCAACACCAGAGATACTATTTCAGTGCCGCCCATGATGGATACGGATTTGCCTGAAGATCGTATCGCTCCAAACTCAGATACTTCAATGATGCGGGGTGTAGCTATGGAGGAGAAGTTCTCTGCATGCAGCTGGCTCAGTGATCTAGAAAGAAATTAGTGACAATAGATACTAGATCTATGGATTTGGGATTAAGATACCTGTGTAGAGTCTCCATGTCAACGACGGCATTAGTCCGCAAGTCAACAGCATAAATGTATGCATCCGTCCTGAGAAAGATAGTTTTTATAGCAAAAGATACAATGACGAGTTAATTAAAATAACAAAGCCTTCAGTTAGCCTTAGGTATCGGCAAGATGGTATTGAAAGATTGTCCAACAAAGAGACAGTAGTCTGGTTGGGACACACTCTATCGGCTGCCGAAAGTATTTCATAATTATTCAGATTCTCTTTGAAATACGAAAATTAATGACTTGCTTAAGGATGATTTATAAATTGTATTCGTGTAGTGATGACGAGACGGTGATGAAGGGTGTTGCCTTGGAATTGTGCTCTAAATTCTAAATGCAAAGATGTTAATCACAGTTCAGCGCCCAGTTTTGGGACTCTTGCAAGGGGAGATGTTGATTTATTGAATGATAGCGTTGACAGAATGCAGGAACTGGGAACAGTTAGCTGAGGAGTTGGACAATGTCAGTCCAGAATTCACAGTTGGAGTCTGTGGGAAAATATTTGGTTTAACAACTGCAGACGACGAATGCAGATCGTTCGATGAACTCGGAAGTGAATCGAATGCAGGTTGGAAAATGTGTTCTTTGAGAAAGATTTAATGCTGTTACATAGTAAGAAATGAGGTCAGCTGACTCACTATGAGTCTGAGACACGTGAGCTCCCCATTCAAGAAGTATAGAAGTATATCTTGTGAATATATCAACTTGTCATCGAAAGAAAGAGAAAAAGCTCTTACGTAATGTATGCTAGACATATTGAGCAAGATCACCAGTGAGATAGGAAAGAAGCGAACAACATCTGAAAATAGGAACAGCTACATGTGCTAGCTTTTACATGGTTGGAACACAGTCTCTATAGCCAGGAAGGCTAATGAGCAGGAACGACAATGGGACTCCATAGATCTGAGAGTCTTGGAAAGATCGAGAGTTGCTATTGTAAGAAAACATCCCTTAACTACTTTAGAGCTCCCGCCTATGGGGATTCTTCAAAATCGTAGATCCTCCTTAGGGCTGCCTTTTCCCAGAGTGCCAGCACAATATCGTTGCTGCGATCACCTGATAGAACAATATTTCAGTAGCGTTTGTACGTGTACATATCGTCTATATAGCGGCTAGGCAAGCAGCCGTAAAAGGTGCCCGTGTTTGAAATAAAAACACTAACAGCATAAACTAGTATGTTACGGAATGGCGGACAGAGTATAATGAACTGTATGACACCTTGACATCTGTAGGAAAGGAGAGCATTATGTTAATTGGTGACCTCAATGCAAGAATTGGGCTTGATCAATGCTGTACGACAAACGTCTCCAAATTCGATTTAACCCTGCTTTCGAACAGATCTTCAAAGGATGCTAAACTTGACAGTAAAGGGAAGTCCCTTCTGGAATTATGTCGTAGTTTTGGCCTAACAGCTTTGAATGGGCGAAGCAGTGATGATAGTAGAGGGGAATTAACTTTCATTCGAGCACCTGGCACATCTGTTGTTGATTACTGTTTTGTATCCGATTATTTTTTACCCCTTTTACTGAATTTTAAAGTTGCAGACAACTCTTTTACCTCTGATCATATACCCATTGAAATAGTTTTAACACAGCGTAGCCCATCACAGCAACAACGCCCAAGGACGGAGGACTTAAAACTTCTCCCCAAATTGAACGTGTTAAAAGAGCAAATTGAATTATACCGGCAAAACCTTTCCAAAGCTTTGGTGAATATTCATCCCAATGAGGTACGAAGAGATAGAAGTTGTTATGATTGCTGTGCCCAAGAGGAAGCCTTACAAGAAATTTAATCCAAAAGAAAAATGGTTTGATTTAGAATGTCATAAACTGAGGCAAAGATTATTTTCTTTTCTCCGAGTATTTGGAAAATTAGGTGGACGCTTCTTCAAGGACAAATATGTGAAGTGCAATAAAGAGTTTAAATTAGTGTGCAGACGCAAGAAACAGGACTATCAAAACTCTTTGATTAATTTGGTGACTTCTACGCGTTCGCCGAGTGCATTTTGGAAAGTACTAAGAGAGATAAACGGAATAAAATTTACAATAGGAAGCACATTATCACCTGCATCCCTTCTAAACCACTTCCAGCCTCAACTAAACCCACCTTCCACAAACGTGCCCCTGATACAATATGCAACTCCTCAAATAATAAACTTAATGCTAGACAATCCGATATCAACTAGAGAAGTTACAGATGTAATAAATAATGCAAAGAAAAATAAAGCCCCAGGATTGAACAGAATTCCCTACGAGTTATACAAATATCCGACTTCCGAGTTCATAAACTATCTAACCGTAGCATTTAACCACATTTTTGAAACCGATAATATACCTGAAAATGTCCGCAAGGCTATGATCTTTTCGCTGCATAAAAAAGATGACCCAAACGATGCGTCAAATTATCGTGGAATCTCTTTTCTAAACACATCAATGAAGATTTTTTCGTCCATTCTCCTTAATCGAATTTCAACTTGGGTTGATGAACGTGGCCTTCTGAGTGAATTTCAGGCAGGATTCCGAAAAGGATACTCAACGGACCACATTTTTAGTCTCACCTGTATAGCTAGGTCGTATCTGGAAAAAGGCAACTTTATGCTTTCTTCGTGTACCTGAAAGCTGCATTTGATTCAATTAACCGTAACGCTCTTTTCTACAAGCTAAGCTTATTAGGACTTTCATCGAAAATGCTTAAGGTCTTACAAAATCTTTACCGCGAAACTAAGTCTACCATTTTATCAGATTGGTTTGAAACGCAAATGGGAGTAAGACAAGGCTGTACTTTGAGCGCTTTAATCTTCATTCTATTCATCGAAGACCTGGTATCGTGGCTTACGGGAGGTATTTTATATGATGGTAATAGAATTAAAGTGCTCATGTATGCAGACGATATCGTTCTTCTTGGTGACTCCCCCGTGGTTCTACAAAAAATGATTAACGAACTTGAGCAGTATTGCAGAACTTGGAACCTAATGGTAAACCTGAATAAGTCCAACGTAACGGTTTTTAGGAGAGGTTTTGGGAGATATGCACGATCCGAGCATTGGGCATTCAACGGTGAGGATATCGAGGTTGTTAAGGAATATAAGTATCTTGGGGTAACTTTTAGACCAAATCTATGTATGAAAAAACACCTTGAGGAAAAGCTAAATACGGCCAAGTTCTCTTTAAATTCAATCTGGAGGGGATGCGCCTACAGAATCGGACTACATCCATCAGCAAAGTACAAACTTTTCGAGAGCACAGCTAGATCAGTTATGTTCTACGCCGCACAAGTCTGGGGTATTAACCAATATGAAGAAGTGGAAAAACTACTTCGATTTTTTATTAAAAGAACCTTTCATCTACCACTTAGTAGCCCCAACTATATGCTTCATCTGGAGACCGGATTGTCTCCGCTATATATATCTACTCTTAAGCTGCATTTCGACTACATCCTTAAAATCGCAAAAATGCCAGATACCCGCTTACCAAAAAAGATTGCCCATCATGCAATAGCATCAAATACTTTGTTTTTCACGGATTGGATTAACCTAGCCCGTATTTATAATGTACAATTGAACCTCTGCCCTGTCAACACAACAGACTGGAAATCAGATCTGTACCAATTTCTACAAGACCTTGACTGGAAGATGAGAGAAAAATTTATGGAGGAAGCTAAGGCGTCATTATATCGAAGCTATTATAGCCAACTGGAGTTTAACCTTGGCGATTTAAACTACTTCAAGTCGAGTTACAATATTAAAATTATTGCCGCCATATTCCGGACTCGGGGAGAGTTACTAAAGCTCAACTACATGCCACATCGGCAAGACTTGCCACTTATATGTACACTGTGCAACATAAATGCTAGAGAAGACGTTTTCCACTTTATAGCAATATGCACTATCCTCAAAGAAACCAGAAAGTCAATTTTCGGCAAAACTGAATTATCCTGGCAGGAGACAAATGACATCATGAATGGGAGAGTAAACTGGACTAAACTTTTTTCATTTGTTACAATTGCAACAAGCTACAGAGAAAATATTACAAACGAACATTTTTGATTGTTCTTCCTTTTAACTTTCTATATCTATAATTGTTTGCTAACGTTTTTTTTTTCCTCCATCTTTAATTTCGGTATGTGAATATTGAATAACTTTAAAAAAGAACAACCGATTTCCATCATATGGGGTATTTTTATTTAACTTGGCCCTTTACAATTTATTTGGACTAGCTTTTGAATATAACATCAATCAAGTGGCCGCCTCAAAGCAAAATGTGCCCTTTTTGCTGCATTTTCTATCACATTTTCGAGTATCTCGGGCGGTATAGCGATGATTTCGGCACGAATATTTGCGTTGAGCTCGTCAATGGTCTGAAGCTTGCTGGCGTACATTTTGCTTTTCAAATAACCCCACAAAAAGAAGTCCGGAGGGGTCAAATCTGGAGATCTGGGTGGCCAATCAATTTCGCCATTTTTTGAAAGCACACGTCCAGGGAATTTTCGTTGCAGAAATTGCATTGTTTAATTTGCAGTGTGGCATGGCGCACCGTCTTGTTGAAACTAGTAACCGTCCAGACCTTTTTCACACATTTGTGGGCAGACATAATGAGCCAACATCCACCGATATCGATTCATTCATTGACTTTCGCCTTCTCTGAAAAAAATGGCTCAATGATGGTTTTGGCACAAACGCTGGCCCAAACAGTCACTTTTTGGTCATGCAGTGGTATTTCATAGATCTCGTGTGGATTCTCCGTTCCCCAAATGCGGCAATTTTGCTTGTTAACGGCGCCAAAGAGTGTGAAATGGGCCTCGTCGGTCATCAAAATTTGCTTCCAAAAATCAGGTTCAGTGTCAACCATTCCAGCGACCTGGACGGTCTGTCGGCAATATTCTTTGAGTCAATTACACTTTATATGGAAATAAATGCAAATCATCCTTCAAAATGCGCTGCAAGGTGGTTCCACTGACGCCAAAATGCTGAGCGCGGTGACGATACGACACATGTGGGTTCTCGGCAACCCTCTCTCTTACCGCTTCAACCAATTCATTGGAACGTCTTGGGCGTTGATGAACGGAATGTCGACGATCTCGCACTGTCCCGTGCTCAACAAAATTCGACACCAAACGACGAATAGTGTTGTCTGACGGTGCTTGTTGGCAACGATATTTTCGACGATATGCACGTTGAGTTAACACAACTGAACGACTATTTTCAATGTACAGAGCCACTATTTCGGCGCGTTGTTTCGGTGTGAAGCGATTCATGGTTAAAATTGTACTGAATTGACGTTTCAAAAACATCTACTCAAGTCAATCGGTAGATAAATGTCAAAGTTATTCAATGGTTACACACTGACATAAAAGATGGCGCACCCGTTATTAGTCATTATAGTTGAGCAGGCTGTTTAAAACAAAAAGCCTGAGAGCATACGTTCCGACTTGTGGAAACACCTTGGCAAAATTGGTTTCCGGTGGCTAGCCCAACTATTGAACAAAATTCTTCAAGGTGCAACTGTGCCGGATGCTTGGAGGAAGAGTATCATCATACCATTTTACAAGGGCGAATGTGAATTTATCAAAGGAAAGTCGACAGTGGGCGCAGCTCAAAATATTAGAGTACTGTTGGAAAAATACCTCTGCGTTTAATAGGATTCACAGAAAACTAGTGTGGCAGTCACGGATTAAAAACATCCAAGAGATCTATGTTAGTGTTGTTTGCAATCCTATAGAGATTCCCTAGAATTTGCGTTTAAAGTTGAAGTTCACCAAGGCTCTCCTATCAGCCCACTTTTTTTTTTTTTTTTTTATTATAGCAATGTACTACCTAACTATCAGGGGGAGGCGAACCCCACAGTAGAAATGGGGTGAAGTGGGACGGTTGTGATCCCTTGTTTTCGGATCTTAACCTCGCTGATAAAAGGAAGAAGAAGAAGAAGTACTACCTAACTATCATCGGCAAATCGAAGTTACGACCGAGTTCGCTATATGGCCAATTCAAAAAAACCTGAGCAGGAATGATACTGCGCCAAAATGATGCTGTAAGTGATAGAGCATATAATACGTATATGATTAATAACGCATTCCTACGAAAAATCGCAAGTTTGAGGCATGCTAGGTGCACCAGGACTGCCTTCATTTTATCAAATAAAATCAAGTGCATCTCAGTGTTTCCCAAACTTCACAAACAGACTTCTGCATCCTATATGGATAGATTCAAATTGATTCGGCGAATCAGTCTTGCAATTGAATAATTAATTTCGATTGGGGAACTGAAACATTTACCACCATATTTCAACAAGTTCAAGCTTTGTCTGTTAAACCAGAGTTTTGTATCAGTCCGAAGCCCATAAATTCACGTTTAACTCTTCCTTTAGATTTGTTGTGGATAAATATAGAGAAACGTTAACTCCCACGGGTTCATACTCATTATTCTTCCTTCGATTCTTTAAAATGCTAGTTCTATGTTTGACATATAAAAGTGTTCCAAATTGCAGGGTCACATATCCATTTATGCTTCAGACGTTATTCTGGAAAGTAAATGAGAGACCTGGTATAGCCTAAGAGCAAGGCAAAACCCATAAAAAGAACATGGTCAAGTCAAGACAAAGGGACGACACACAGCAAGTAACATCTGTTAAGTGCCTTAGGCGACATACTAATTCGGTATACTATTCCTACAGAAAACTTTCTTCGTCCCTAACTGACTTTGAAAGGGTATGACAGGCGATCTGAGCTAAACATCCAGGAATATACGTACTTAGTAGCCATTGCATTGAAATATTAATATCAAGGACTTTGTGTCAAAAAATTACTTACGCGGGTTCTTCTCCTCCCTCGTGCGGCTCAAGCAATCTAATCTTTACATCCATCTGCGTCGCTTCACTTAAGCCCGTTGTCAATGCATCAAGCTCTCGCTCAACTTCCACTGGCTTCCCAGACACCACCAACCGTACTTGCTTGCTCTCATCCAGAACATACACAAACACATTCGCAATGCTACTTCTTCCATCATCGGCTCCCTGACGGTCAGTCGCTTTTACATCGAATCCATAGACCCTATGGTCCATTCCAACCGAATACAGCACACGTATCTTTCCTGTTACTTCATCAATCCCAAATATCCTTGACGGCTCGTTCAACAGCTTATAACGAATCTCTGCATTTACTCCCGCGTCCGCGTCCAATGCTTCCACTCTCGTCACTGGATAGCCAAAGTTGGCGGTATTCGGTAAAACAGCCACAATTGGCCGACCACTACCCCTGAACTTTGGCGTGTTATCATTCTCATCTAGAATGCAGATTACCAACCTCACTTCGTTGAAATCTAGATCCCCAACTCGTTCATCTGCAACTGGATATGTTAGCTTGGCATAGTTGCGGCCTTCTCGAGATATCTTCTCAGCACGAATCCTCAGCCGATATCTGTCCTGGATTTCCCTGTCGAACGACTTACTGGCATACACTGTCCCGGTCCTTGTATCGATTTCGAAGAAGTGGTGGTCAGAGGAGTCTAGTTCTGGCACCAGGACCCATCGATAGGAGTCAGCCTTGTGACTGGAGGTGAGGTTTATCGTGATGATCTCCAGTGGTGCTGCATTATTCTCAAGGAGTTCAACTTCATAGTACTTGTGTGGGAAGAGGTTTTCGGTAGACTCCTCTTCCTGCTCCTCCTCGGGAGCTATAATATGTCCTTGAAGGTTGACCAAAAGCAGAGCAGTCGCTGACTGGGAGGGGTTTCCCAAATCCGATGCGATCACAGTCATATTCAAATGCTCGTAGTCATTGTACCGATTGAAGTCGCCAACAGTCGTCACAACACCATCTCTGGAGTCAATTTGGAACAGCGAAGGCATCACCTTATGGACCAAAGAGAACAGGACTAAGCCATTTCCGTTATCAGTGTTGTCCTTGTCCACCGCGTTGATTTGCTTGACAAACGTGCCTGGCAGGGTGTTTCGGTCTAGGAAAGCTCTGTAGAGAGGTATCTGGTTCTTGCCTTCCAGTTGGTAGAGCTCAGGGGCTACCAAATCATCATAGCCAATGAATTCCGGAGCGTTGTCATTCACATCGAGGATGTTTACCTCCACCTCCACTGAGCTCGATAGACGAAAGGAAACTTCCGCATTGTCGGTGGCTATGACATAGAAATCGTACTTCGGCACCTGTTCCCGGTCTAGATGTCCATTGATTTTAAGAACCCCAGAGATGGCTGAGATTGTAAATGGAACGTCGCCATCCGCCTCAATGCTGTAAGTCACGTTAGCATTTTGTCCATAGTCCAAGTCATTGGCATCGATCCTGTCGATGGAGTGTTGGGAGTACTCTCCCTCCAGGATGTCGAACGAGTACCAGGTTTTCTTGAACATCGGAGCGTGATTGTTTACGTCGACTATGGTGAATCGAATGCAAGTGTTGTCAAACAGATTTCCAATATCCTTCGCTTTTAGCTTAAGGGTAACCTCAGACATCGCTTCCGGAGGGGCATTCACCTTCAGCTCCCCAGAGAGCTTGTCAATGGCGAAGTTTTTGAACATCTTCCTCGTCGACTTGCCAATAAAGTCAATCGACTCTGATTCAATTTCGTAAAATATTCGCGCGTTCTTCCCGAAGTCTTCATCTGTAGCGGTCACCTGCAACACAATAGTTCCTACAGCGATATCCTCTCTCATGGCAAACAGCGGACACTTTTTCACCTTTCCGGACCTCCTTTCCCTGCTCAACATGGCATAGTGTCTCTCTAAGGCTAATCTCGGCGATCCTGGAAGATTGTAGCTGGGATTCACCGACAGGGGCTGCTGGCTCTGCTTTTCGATGAAAAATATTTCCATATCGGTGGTATACTCCCGAATTTCAAGCCTAGACTCCTTAAAGACCGAGATCTTGTCGAATATTGGCGGATTGTCATTCACATCAGCCACTAAGAGATTCAACTGAGCAACCGATGACAGCCCTCCGGAATCCACAGCAATGAGCTTCAGTTTGTAGAATTGAGCCCTCTCCCTGTCCAGACCCCTTCGTCCTATGAATCTCACTCTAAAATGCGGTCCGCTGCTGTACGTCAAGTTTGGACTCAAAATAAATGACTGCATGTCAACAAACTCCTGCTCATCATTCCACTGCTCGGTGAGATTAAAATAGTTGAATACCGAGTTCTCCGAGCTATTGGTCAATTCCACAGCAAACATCTCACTTCCATCGCCTTGAAGAACCACTTTAAACTCAGCGTGCATCCCAGCATCTGCATCGGATACCTTTATGTACCGATTCAGGAAGACCTCTGATCTCAGCTCACAATTCTCGTTGATGATGCCCACGTAGAGCGGTGCGTCAAAGACCGGTGAGTTGTCATTGACATCGTCGACCGCCACGTTCACCTGGTATATCGCAGCACCACTGATCTTTCCCTTGGAGTACTCCACAATGATGGTCAGTTCATAGTGATCTCGATCCTCTCGATCGAGACCGGTTAGAGTCATCAAGGTTCCATCGTCGGTGATTGTGATCTTATTCTGGACTTCCTGTCGATTGGCGATAATGTAGCGAAGGGCGATGAATCCATCATTTTCAATGCGTCTCTCAGTCCGGGATTTAGTCGCATTTTTTCCTAGAGCAGTGAAGTTTCTATAATTCGACGGTTGAAGTCGTTTAAAAGCATTCATTTGAGCAAAGATCTTATGAGCTTCGAGGGTTTCCAGCTCCTTTTCATTCTTGTAGATCAGTTGACCTATGATAGCGCCGACTATGTTTTCTTCGACGTGGAAACCAATTGCGCGGACATTTATTTCTCTAAAATTAGCAAAAGGTTAACACAAGAAAATTAAGGACTAGAAGTGGTACTTACTCAATTACAGGACGTTTGTTCAGTTCTTCCACGCCAACGACATGAATTGTCACATTCGTGATTAGCACACCCTCCTTCTCTTCATCGGAAGAGTGCAAGCCGTCAATCGGTTTGCGAAAGGGTGACTTTCTGAAGTGCAGCTGCCGGCCGGTAAGGTTTGTAAATTGCTGAAATCAGATAAAAATAAATAAAATTGTGTGTTTTTTTCTTTTCTAGTTATTATTGGATAATTAGAGGCAAAACGGACTTCAAATATGCAAAGTCGAGAAGGTAGAACAAAAGAAGTAATCTTTAAAAATTGTAAGAGCCTTTTCTTATCTAATATTCCAAAGGAAAAGACTGATGAAACATCTGCAAATAGCTCATTCACAGAATCTGCTGCTGAAAACTGAAAGTAGCCTCCATAAGTACCCCTCCCGTCTCTCGAAATCGAAAATCCACTAAGATTGGCCACTTAATGGGCTAGCGAACTTCAAAGAAACACAGAACAGAGGCCAAAAGACTAGAGTAAAAGACTCGATCAAAAGCAACAAAAGTGTGTTGTTCTGTGAAGTCTTGAGAACAGTAGCAAGGCCATCAAAGTATTCCAAGTTTTATACACAAGCGGTGTAATAACTCCTCGGAGGAAAATGGAACAAAGTATACTTAACAGGTATGAGGAACCCGAACAAAGCGCAACCATTAAACCTTAACTTTGTTAAAACCTGATTACGGAACAGAAGATCAAAAAGCATGTAAATCCTTCCATTGCCTGATCACAACTATCGAAAAAAAAAAAGTTGCATCATGGACAAAGATAAACCCGTGGATGTATTATACAAAGCAATAGTACACACAACTTTTACCTATACACCATAAGTCTTGTTGTCTACTTTCAGTAAAAAGTTCCATTATTGCAGAGTAAGAAAGATGACTTTACGCAGCAGACGTGCAGTGAGGTCATGCCATAAGGATCAATGACGGAATGAACTCAACTGTGTATACCGTCAGGTTGGTGTCATTTTCATTTTAGCCAAGCCAAATAAACCAAATGAACGAGCGTGTGAGTTGGCCAATGGAAGGCTTAGAGCCCTTGGCAGTTCTCTGGCGGAAGTTGTCGACATGCCTATAGCTGTCGAGTGCAAAATCAGAGACAATATAGCACCCAGATAGTGCACGCCATACATGAAATTTATCCGGGCATTTTTTTATGGGGGTCCTATAACACGACCCCCATGCTTTATAGAATCTTTTTACTCTCAAAGTTAATTCGCTCTCAGAGCTTTAACCTATTTGTCGTTGTTTTTTTTTTTTTTTTTTTTCTTTTCTTATTGAATACTGTAAGGACAGTGAGGGAAAAGATAAACAGAAACTTACCCATATATTTCAGTTGGTGAAAAATCGATACGTATACTATACACACAATCCGAAAAAAAGGGAAACGCTTCCTCTCTTTGAATATAATCACCTCCTGTTCCCGACCGCCCGTTCCTGGGAGAGCCTTTTACTTTTCATCTATTTGACTTGCCAGTTGCACTATCTTGTTCTTTGGTAAAATGCATACTAGCAGCACTAGCCAATCAAATATGAAAAAGGCTTAGACAACTTCTAATGGGAAATTTACTTGGCTTTCTTTACTTGGCTTTCTTTGCGTGGGAGATGTATCCCCAATAATTTATTGCCTATATTCAATGCTACATACAATGAGACCCAATCTCAATTTCGGCATAGAGCAAAGCTGTCTGAAGAATTGCTGATTTAAAGTGTACTCAGGCAAAGCTGCATTCTCTCGCCAGTACTATTTTTATTGCAATGTGCTTCATGCTACTTTGTCGACAAGTAACATAAACATTGTGATGCCAAGGATCTACCATTAGACCACTCAGGGACTAATAAAACCAACCGGACGCCAAATCGCTGAGGTCGTCAAGGAAGGGAGCTCCTAGATGGAGCATTCTTTTGCGTGATAGAGCAGGACATGTGCATAGGAAGTGAAGAATGGTTTCCTCCTCCTCCTCGTCCCTGCAGCTCCTGCAGAAGTCATTGGAAAAGAGGCCAAGTCTTTTGGCATGTTGGCCGATTAGACAGAGTCCGGTGATGACACCGATAACGCAGCTGATCTGTAATCGCTTTAGTTTAACCAACTCGGCAATACGTTTCTGGTCCAGCTTAGGCCAGATCTACCTCGAAATGTGACACGTAGAGCCACTATCCCACCTAAGATTGGTTTTGCTAATAGCATTCAGCTTCAGTAGACGCTTACATGTAGCGAGGGGCATACCAAGGGTTTGCCTATCTGGCAGAATCCTTAGAGTAATACCATGTCTAGCGAGTTCGTTTGCCCTACAGTTTCCTGGAATGTCTCTGTGACCTGGCACCCAGCATATGTGAATGTTGAACTGCTCTGTCATCTCTGTAAGAGACAAACGGCCGTCTAAGACGGTCTTTGAAGTAAAGGAGCACGATTCCAGGGACTTGATAGCCGCTTGGCTGTCAGTGAAAATGCTAATATCGCCGACAGATAATACATTACATTTCAGCCAGGACAGGGCTTCCTTAATCGCCATGATCTCCGCCTGAAAAACGCTACAATGATCAGGGAGGCGGAACGAGATGCTCAGGTTGAGCTTATCGGAGAAAACACCACAGCCCACCCCACCTTCGGTCTTAGAGCCATCTGTGTAGAAGTGCACCGAATTTCCATCATCAGGGGGAGAGCCATCCCACTCATCCCGTTCAGGGATACTCGTACGGAAGTGTTGGTCAAATCTCAGTTTCGGTGGGGTGAAGTCCGTGTTTTCATGTGTGAAGTTGAGAAGATCAAGGATCGAGGAGTGACCAATGTGATAACTAGACCACTGAGAGGAGGCTTTAAGACGAATAGCCGCACTGACAGCAGTCTGTCTGCCGAGGATATCCAGGGGTAACAGGTTGAACATAATGTTCAGTGCCGCAGAGGGGGTAGTTCTTAGTGCACCACTGATGCACATGCAAAGCGGATCGTTGCACTTTAGCTACCTGAGAGAGGTGAACAGCCCTGTCAAGAGCAGGCCACCAAACGATCACGCCATAGAGTAGTATGGGCCTGACAGACACGTTAAGCCAGTGAGTGATTTCAGGTTTCATACCCCAGCTCCTACCTATAGCCTTTTTACAGGAATAGAGAGCTACATTGGCTTTCATTACGCATTCTAGTAGATTGGCTTTCCAGTTCAGTTTTCTGTCCAGAATAAGACCCAGGTATTTTGCATTAACAGTGAAGGTGAGGCTGGTGACTGGAGTACATTAGTAGTTATAGATTCTCTCGTGAAGACATTATTCGAACTGGCCGACATGTGTACGCGAGGTACACACCAATGTTTCTTCATATGGTCTGAATGGAATCCTCCTGCAACTGTTATAAGCTTTTAATCTTCTAACATCGTAGGCTGCCTGAAGTACAACTCATATGAAATCAAAAATGCTAGGTTACACCAGGGAGTACATCAAAATCTATGTGGAGTACTCTTATATTACGGTCCAGTCCTCGGAAGTGATTAAATAAAGAAGCCTATCCTGTGATTTGTGGGCGCCGTGGCGTAAGTGGTTAGTGTGTCGGATCACTGGGCGTAGAAGTTAGAATCCAAGAAAACACCAACAAGTTTTTTCCACGGTCCCACTTCTCGCGAACGTTTGACAAACATCCGAGAGTATTGTTGTCTCGAGAAAGCTTCTCAAAACAAATTGCCCTTTGAATACGGCACTAAACTGTAGGTCCCTTCCATTCATGTGAAAAATATAAGGCACACAACATGAGTGGTTGCGAGAAGCTAGGCCCATGCGCTCAAAGAGCTATTGTGCCAAATATATATATATTATATATATATCTGTGGCAATAAGACAAAATAGCTTAAGTCGATTTGTACGATTTTTCAGGAGAAGCGTTTAAAGTTGTGGCTCACGCGAAAATCGTATGAAATTTTTGAATTGCGCCTCTACTCTAACAGCCATAACTCAGCAGTCTTTACAGGTATGCAACTAAAAAATTGAGAGAAAATACTTTATGTAATTGGGAACATGTTACTATGATTAACTCAGTTTTGACCTAAGTCGACTTAAGCTATTTTGTCGTATTGCCACAGATATATCCTGCGATTTGAAAAGACCGCATATACTTACTTACTTACTTAGATCCTTTAACCCCTCGGGGGCATAGGGCGTCAACCACGCCTGCGCGCCATCGTGTTCGAAGTTCTGCAACGCGTTTGAGCTGCCTCCAACTCATTCCTAAAGAGCTCGATTCCTCCTCAACTGTTCTGCGCCACGTTTGCCTAGGGCGTCCCGCTATTCTGCCTGCCTGGGTGAGCGGATTCCACTGCATGGCGTATTTCGCAATGGAGTTGTCTTCGCGCCGTAGGGTGTGTCCAATCCATTGCCACTTTCTTCTTCGTATAGTAATGCTTATAGGTTCTTGGCCCGTTCTCAGATAAAGCTGTTCGTTAGAGATGCGGTTCGGCCAAAAAATCCTCAAGATGATCCTTAGATATTTGTTTACAAAGACTTGCAGCTTCCGTGTGTTAATGGTGTCCACCTTCCAACTACTGCACCCATAAAGCAGCACTGATTCTACGTTGGAGCGGAACAGTCGCAGCTTGGTTCTAAAGCTGATAACATTGCTTCTCTAGATTTTAGATAGCATTCCGAACGCAGCTTTAGCCTTCCCGATTCTGCTGCACACATCCAGTTCGGTGCCACTGCGATTAGCCGAGACCACACTTCCTAAATAAAGAAAGTTATCAACTTTCTCGACTTCCTGTCCGGCAATGTTAAGTTGAGCGCGGTTGTTAGAAGAAGTGCTCAGGGCTTTTGTTTTGGCTGTGTTTACTTTTAGCCCCACTTTGTTTGCCTCAGCTTCTAGATTTTGGGCCATCAGATGAAGATCCATTATCCGATGTGAAAGTAGACAAACATCGTCAGCGTAATCTAGGTGTTTAAGGTAAGATGTCATAGTCCAACGAATTCCATAGTTGCCTTCCGTCAATGCTGCACGGAGTACATCGCTGATAACCACCAAAAACAATAGTGGTGACAGTATGCACCCTTGACGTACTCCACTTTGGACTTCAAAATCCTCCGACACCTTACCATTGTGCACGACGTGACACTTACCGCCCTCGTATGTAACCTTGATAATAGCTATACGTTTTTCTGGGATGCCTCTCCTGCGCAAGGCCAACCAGATAGCATCTCGATTCAATCTGTCGAAAGCTTTCTCGAAGTCGATAAACATTAAATGTAGCGGAGACCTATACTCAACGCATTGCTCGATAATGATCCGTAAGGTGTTTATGTGGTCAATGCAGGAGGATCCAGCGCGAAAGCCTGCCTGTTCGACATCGAGAGTTGAATCTAAATGTTCTTTAATTCGTTCTAGAATTATTTTAGCTATTATTTTAGCCACGGCTGGAAGAACGCATATACCTCTCCAATTACCGCAATCCATCAAGTTTCCCTTCTTTGGAAGTTTAATGATCATCCCCCTTTTCCACTCCTGTGGAAATTGTTCACTATCCCAAGCTCTCCGTATTAGGGGATGCAGCAAATCTGCCGATGTATTTGGCGCCGCTTGAAATAGCTCGGCAGGGATGCCATCAATACCCACCGCCTTGTTCTTCTTGAGGGACTTGATTGCTGTTATTATCTCGGTTTTACTGGGAGATGCGGTGCGAATTCGGGAATTTGTTGCTTCGAACTGCTCATTCGAATTCGAGATCATACCGCCATCGTCTATGTGATTTAGCACTGTAGCAAAATGTTCTCTCCATCTAGTGAGCTGATCCTCATCCGAAATCAGAAGGTTGCCGTCTAGACTCTTCACTGGATGTTGTTTGGAGTTTCGACCACCAATGAGCTCCTTAGTGATGTTGTAAACAGTCCTACTGTCGCACCTACTCGCTGCTTCTTCAGCCCTTGAGGCCAGTGAGTTGACATGTTGACGTTTGTCACGTCTCACACTACGCTGCACTTCTTTCTTCTTCGCACGGTATTGGGCTTCAAGCTCGGTTCTCTCTACTGCTGAGGCCGCTGCAATCCGAGCCTTGATTGCTGTACGCTCATCGATCCGTCTCCAGGTGTCTGTAGAAAGCCATGTGCGGTGGTGTTTCTGCTTTTTACCGACATACGTGCGTGCCCCAGTCGCAAAAGCATTTTTCACAGCACTCCAGTGGTCATCCATGTTCTCTATGCTGCTGATTGCTTCTGCTTCTAAGGCAAGATGGTCCCTGAACTGTTGGCGCACTTGGGGAACCTTGAGCCTGTCGATATTAAACCTGGTGATGTTAAGTAGGTTTGAGCGGTTGCTGTTGACGGATGCAGTACGAAGGCGTAAATGAGCTACCATAAGGTGGTGATCTCGTTCTAGTCCGACGTCAGCTCCACGTCTGTTTCGGACGTCCAGGAAACAATTTCTAAAGCGGCGACTGATCGCAATGTGGTCGATCTGGTTGGATGTTCGTTGCCTATCAGTAGAGACCCAACTGATTTTGTGGCAGGTGTTATGCTTAAACAGCGTACCTCCGATGACTAGGCGGTTGGTATTGCAGAAGTCCACAAACCGCTCACCGTTATCATTACGGTCTCCCACGCCGTGAACTCCCATCACGTGCTTAAGCATGGTGTTGTCGCTACCCACCTTGGCATTGAAATCTCCCATCACCATTACGATGTCCCCATTAGGCGTTTGGTTGTAGGCGGCGCCTAAGTGGCTATAAAAATCATCCTTTTCGTCCTCAGTCGCGTCTAGAGTCGGAGCATAACACTGTATGATGGTAATTTTTCTAACTCTACTCTGGAACCTAGCCGTCAATATCCGGTCATTATGGGGTTTCCAGGATATGAGGCTACTACGTGCTGCTGGAGTTAGCATGAGTACTACTCCGGAACTCCGTGCACTTCCAGCTGGTTTCCCAGAGTAGAGCATGACAGTGTTTTTGGTTGGGGAGATGAATTCCCCAGCATCGAACCATCTTATCTCGCTCAGCCCTAAGATGTCTATTTTATACCTTGCGAATTCGCGTTCTAATTGGAGGAATCTGGCGTTATAAGGCCCTTCCTTGAGTGAGTCCAGGAGGGTCTTAACGTTCCAGAATCCGATCGTTGTCCGTGTCCGATAGCCAAAGGTCGTCATCAAATTATCCGTCCGTATCCGAGGCGTTGGTTTTCGTTTCGGAGCAGTAAAAGTTTTTACGGTTGCGGCTCGCTGGGCCACAGACCAACCGACACTTATCCTGTTTTTTGGCGCAGGAAGCTCGCCATTCGTCCTCTCCCGTTAGCAATTTCCCAAGAAATCCCCAGATGGCACCACGAGGAGGTGGGAGTAGGGCTTACTAACAGAGCTGCTAGGTTTTCGGCTGCAGTGGCTCTTTCTCGTTACTTAGCGGACCAACACCTATCGGGAGATGCTGCCCCTACGAGGCCTTTGTTAGTCGTTTGCCAATCCTTCACAAAACTCTTTGGGTATAAAAGACCGCATATACCCAAAGAGTTTTGTGAAGGGAACAGTCTTCAAGGCGCCCCCCAGCATAGTCCAGACAATAGCACAAATTCACTGGCTATGTTCGCCTGTATTTCAAAAACATTTTATAGGCGCCAGGTAGGCGAGAACCTTTTTTTCCGCATGGGTAGGTGAAAATCTTCGTGAGGCACTATGAGACACCGTGTACTTATAGTAGTGTCAGACTTCTACTGACTAAAAACACCATTCCCTTCGTCTTGTTTACTAAAACTAAGTTAAGTACTTATCAAGTAGTTTAAGCTTCAAATAAAATATTCGCGTGAGGCAGGTAGTTCCAACAAAAGCACCAGCTAATACTGTCATTACATGCGGCTACTTCTTATTGCGCTAACTGACAATGAAAACGAATACGGAGCTTGTGAGCGAAGTTTGTTATTTTGTCTTCCACGGTGGCTATCCCTAAGTCTCTGTAGATATATTGATTGCTTTTATAACTTTATTTTGGAGTTTAAAATTTCTATTGGTTGGTTTGGTACAATCTCAGAGTTGTGTACCGTACGTCCATACTGGTTTAAGCACTTGCTAATAATAGAAACAGTTTATTATACATATAATCGTATACTTAGCTTGGAATATCTTCCAATCAGCCAATACATTTCTCTAAGTCGATTTTCGAGCTCGTCGCGTTTCTTTGCAATGTGCGGCTTCCACTTCGCGTTTCGCGCCCAGTGTCATTGTTAGATATTTAGCTTCGTTTGCATGCGGTATCTGTACCGAGTTAACGAAAACAGGTAGGTGGGTTATTTTCTTGCAAGTGAAGTTAACTTGCATCGATTTTGTTTCGTTAAGAAAAATGCGCCGAGTTTTTGTCCACCAGCAGATTTTATCCAAAGCTTGTTGGAGTTTTGTAGTTGTTGACTCGATTGAACTTTCGGTTGCCAGAATAGCCGTACCATCCGCGAACGTAGCTACAATGGTGCCTTCAATTTGAGGTATGTCCCGAGTGTATAGTAAGAATAAGATGGGGCCAAGGACCCCGGTAGCGATTTTCTTAAATTCAGAATATTCGGTTCCATCTGTTTTCTAGGTAAGATTCTAAGATTTTATGTAGGTGCTCCGGAAGGATCCGTTCGAAGGCTTGAGAGACGTCAAGAAAGCCCTAAAGCAAATCTTCTTCTCCTCTGGGGCTTTTTTTCAATTTCATCAGATATTCTGTAAACTCGGTCAATTGTGGAATGCTTGATTCTGAACCCGAATTGGTGGTCAGGTATTAGGCGTCGCCCTTCAATGATCGGTTGAATGCGTTTTAATAGGAATTTTTCAAATACATTTGATATTATTGGTATTAGCGATATCGGTCTGTAGGATTTCTTGTCGTTTGGAGATTACCCGGTTTCAGAACCATTATAACCTCTGCGACTTTCAGCTGATTTGGAATGTGTAATAATCTGAGTGAAGCATTTATTAAATAAAGGAGTTTTATTAGCGCTTTTTTTGGCAATTACTTGAGGATTCCAGGAGATTTATTATTTTTCAAATTTCTTATTGTCTGGTAAAGTTCGGTAAAGGACACACTTTTTATTCTAAAGTTGCCAGGTGTCGTTGTAGTAGCGGTAAAATCGTCTATCAATGCTTGTCCATAAAATGACTTAAAAGCCTTTTCTAAGTGCTCGGCAAATAGATCCGCTTTTTCTTTATCACCTTTTGTCCATTCGTCATTGCTTTTTCTGATCGGTGACGATGGTATTTGGGGTTTTTTAATACTTTTAATGGCTTTCTAGATCGAATAATATGTGCTCTTTTCGGCGGTTAGACCTTTAAGAAAAGCAGAAGTCCCTTCTAATTCGAATATCTTTTATGTGGGGGAGCGCGGGTTTGTTGCCATATTTTTCGTGCTCTCCTCTTTTCACGAATAAGTTCTTTTATTTCCGAGGGATAATTAGCTTCATTGCGTGTGACTGCTTTTTATTTATTTATTTCGATTCATCGAGCTGAGTTACATAGATTCTTATTAACTACCATCAATGCTACTTAAAGTTAATAATAAATTATTTTTAAGTTTATGTCGATTTTCATCAAAATCTAGCAAGTTACAGACAGTACTTACTTCTCTTAGACATCTACTTATAGTTTACTCTATGAAAAGTAGCATGGAAAAAAAATGATTTCTACTCGTAAGTGCTCTCACAGGAGCATAAAACCCAATTAAGGATAAAAGATAGGGGCAATCAATATGATCGTAAACTATGTCACGGGTAAACAAAATTAGAAAAGTACTTTCATCTGGTGTAGAGAGGTTGAATGCCTAATAATTTACATCGAGTGTCATACGAAGGCATACGAGTATCTATAGGTATATACCAGCGGAGTCTGCGAATGGCAACTCTGGTAAATCGTTCTTGAATCCTCTCTATCTTAAGGCGTGAAGCTTGTAAAAAGGATTCCAAATTATACAACAATACTCAAGAGTGGACCTAACGAATGAAAAAAAGAGACACTTTAGGGTATGTGGATCAGAAAAGTCCTTTGAATTTCGTAAAATAAAACCGAGGATTGAGTTACCATTAGCAACTAAAAAGTCCATGTGACTTAAAAAGTCCAGTTTTTTGTGAAAAATGACACAAGGTCTTTTTTAAAAGATATAATTGACAAGGACATATTACCAATTTTATAAATAAAACAAACAGGACAGAGGATGCGACAATAGGTAAGGCGCTGGCATTTCAAGACATTCAGATATAAAAAAATTCTTACTATACCAAACTGCTAATCTTTGGAGATCTTCTTGCAGAAGAATACAATACTTACTTACTTAGGTGGCGCTACAGTTCGGGGTGAACCTGGGCCTCAACCAACAAGCCTCTCCATTTAGCTCGGTCTTTAGCTAATTGCCTCCAGTTGCGCACTCCAAGTTGATCGAGGTCCCCTTGGGGTCCCTCTACTGCGTCATCCCTCGGGATTAGATTCGAAGACTCTGCGGGCCGGAGCGTTGGTGTCCATTCGCTCTACATGTCCTAGCCATCTCAGACGTCCAATATGCAGTTTTTTGACTAGGTCGATGTCGCTGTACAGCTCGTATAGTTCGTGATTGAATCTTCTCCTCCAAAACCCGTCAACGCAAACGGGACCGAAAATCTTACGAAAAATTTTTCTCTCGAAGCGACCAAGGATATCTTCATCCTCTTTTAATAAAGTCCATGTTTCAGTGCCATAAAGCACGACTGGGATGATCAGGGTCTTATACAGAGTCTCCTTAGTAGTTCGACATAGAGCTTTACTGTTGAATTGCCTTATAAGCCCAAAAAAACAGCGATTGGCAAGAGTTATTCTTCGATTGATTTCTACGCTGATTTTGTTAGAAGAATTTATAGCAGAGCCAAGGTAGACAAAGTCCCTTACTACCTCGAAGTTATAGCTGCCCACGGTGACGTTTTGTCCAATTCGTCGGTGTTGGTTTTCCCTTCTTGTTTACAGCATATACTTGGGTTTGCCCTCGTTTATCGCTAAACCCATTTTGGCCGTTTCCGCCTCAATGCTTGCAAACGCACCGGTGACAGCCCGCTGAGTTCTTCCGATAATGTCTATATCGTCGGCGTATGCAAGCAGTTGTACAGACTTGTAATAGATTGTGCCTCCGGTGTTGGCTTGTGAGTTCCGCACAATCCGTTCAAGTACAATATTGAAGAAGTCATATGACAGCGCGTCACCTTGTCTAAAACCTTTTTTGACATCAAGGTCTCGGTGAGGTCATTACCGACCTTGATGGAACAGCGAGCGTTCTCCATCGTCAGCCGGCACAGATGGACAAGTTTGACAGGGATGTCAACACTAGACATGGCTCTATAAAGCTCTTCTCTATAGATGCTGTCATAGGCGGCCTTGAAATCGATAAAGAGGTGGTGAGTATCGATTTGGAATTATTGGGCTTTCTCCAGGATCTGCCGAAGTGCGAAGATTTGATCGACGGTGGACTTTCCTGGCCTGAAACCGCACTGATAGGGTCCAATCAGACTGTTCATAACAGGTTTCAGGCGTTCACACAATATCAAAGAAAAGATCTTGTATGCGAAGTTGAAGAGACTGATGTCTCTATAATTGGCGCAGATGAGGGGGTCTCCTTTCTTGTGGATCGGGCAAACGATGCTGAGATTCCATCCATCAGGCATACACTCGTCTGACCAAATCTTAGAGATGA
This sequence comes from Brachypalpus laphriformis, assembly GCA_945910035.1. Taxonomy (NCBI): domain Eukaryota; kingdom Metazoa; phylum Arthropoda; class Insecta; order Diptera; family Syrphidae; genus Brachypalpus; species Brachypalpus laphriformis. The sequence goes on from OX246754.1 coordinate 291,701,010, forward strand.
GTTGATGTATGCACTCTACCAATTCATCCCCAGCTGCCTTGAAAAGTTCGGCCGGTAAGCCGTCAGGTCCAGCAGCCTTGTTTGATTTTAGCTTGGGTATTGCTATCCTCACTTCGTTTTGGTCAGGTGGACGGAAATTTTGACTATCATTGTCTATGTTGAATGGTTCATTCTGCCTGACAGCGGGATGTTGGTCTTCGTCGTCGTTATACAGTCTGCAGGAGTAGTTTTTCCATATTCTCAGCACCGACTGTGATTCTACTACGAGGTTTTCATTTTCATCTCTACAGGTTTCTGTACGGGTATTGCTTCTTTGACACGTTCTTTTTACCTTTTGGTAAAACTTCCGTACATTGTTCCTGGAGTATAAACTCTCGATATTCTCAAACGCGCGATTCTCATGCTCTTTCTTCTTCTTTTGGAGAAGCCGATGTTCTTCCCGTCTCTTTTGCTCGTAGAGCTCACGAGCAGCTCTCGTCTTCCTTTGCAGCGCCGCTTTGTATGCCTCTTGTTTTGCTGCATGCACTCGCCGGCATTCTTCGTCAAACCAGGGGTTTCGCGGTGGTGGGCGAGCGAGACCCAGCACATCAGTCGCAGCGTTTCTGATGGCATGTTGGCAGCGTTGCCACTGGTCTTCGGTACTTGATGCTGGCGGCAAAGGGATGATTGAGAGATTTCGGGATACGCGTTCAGCGAAGAGTCTGGCGGTCTCTTGCGATTGTAGCTTTTCGACGTTAAATTTTCTCACAGTGATTCTTCTTTGTTGCTCAGATTGGGATATCCGCATTCGTACCTTGGCTATAACAAGGTAATGATCCGAGTCTATGTTGGGCGCTCGGAAGGTCCGGACATCCAGAATACTGGAGGCATGCCTTACGTCGATCGCAATATGATCAATTTGGTTGATCGTTACATGATTATTGGACCGCCATGTCTGCTTATGAATATCGAGATGAGGAAACCATGTGCTTGCTATGGTGACATTTCGCTCCACAGAGAAATCAATTAGCCTTAGTCCGTTATCAGACGTGGTGTCGTGTAGGCTATGCCTACCGACTGCCCAAAGATGTCCTCCTTTCCTATTTTGGCGTTAAAATCGCCCAATATGATTTTAACGTCGTATTTAGGACATTGCTCGTATGTTTTGTCGAGGAGCTTGTAGAAACACTCTTTGGTGGCAGGGTCCTTTTCTTCCGTGGGGGCATGAACACATATTAGGCTTATGTTAGCGAATTTAGCCTTGATCCGGATAGTCATAATACGCTCGTTTATGTGTCGGAAGCTTAAGACTTCTTGCCTAAGTCTGCCGCGTATGACAAATCCGCATCCGAATAAGCGTTGCCTGTTGCCTCTGTAGCAATCACCTTAGTAGCTGTCACAGTTTTTCATCCTCTTTTTGCCAGGCCCATCCCATCGCACTTCCTGGATGGCGGTAATATCTGCTTAATAGCAGTCTAGGGCCTCTGCTAATTGTTCGGCTGCACGTGGTGTGTAAAGGGACAGAATATTCCACGTACAGATCCGAAGGTCGTTGTCCTTATTTCGTTTGCTGAGGTCGTCATCAGTTGAGTTATCCTTATCCGAGGCTTTTGGTTGTTTCGGAACCATAGATTTTTTACGTGGTAGGGCAGTTACCCCGACGGCACAACCCCCAACCTGGAGGGCCAGTTCCTTAATTATTCCCCTAGGACGAGGGGCCGGGTACACCGGTGCTAGTAGTCCACTACGGGAGTATGAGCGCTGCCGTTGGCCCATTAAGGGCTCCTCCGCCACCATCTCTATTCCTATGTCCTGACCAACATTGGAAATTCCTTACCGACCTGTGATCCGAATACGTCAAAGCAGCTCGCGCAAGGTATTCACTACGTTCAGCCTAACTGGAACTATAGACGCCACCGTTGACTCCATCTAGGGAATTCGTCCGCTGCCGCCTAGAACAGGAAGAAGTGCTCTAGTGAGAGAACACTCTTCCCCCCCTCTCTCATCTGCTGCCGCCAAAGAATCCTCCAAACGGGGTTGGTTACCTATTTTTTGGATTAAGGTACTAGGCACCCGGCCATCACCGCGTGGAGGTTGAGAGTAGGAGTTGGTAGGCCTCAGCTGAGTGAAAACGCTTGTGTTTTCATATGATCGCATGCACTAAAACTAATTCAATAAATTTGCCGAGTTCATATTCTATTTCGAAAGGTGTTCTGAGCGATACATTTAAGACAATATTTTTTTCGTAATCATTCTTAAAGCCGTTCCACTTTGTCTTGGTGCTAGTTAATCTAGGCGCACCTTCTATTTTCATTAGTCGGTTACTTATTGTCAAAATTATCGGATAGTGATCTGAAGGGAAATCAAAGCTTTCCTCTGCTTTCACAAAATTTGTAGATACTCCTTTTGCTAAGAAGAAGTCTATTAGGTCAGGTGTTTTTGCTGTATCGGAAGGCCAATACGTCGGTTTCCCCGTCATAAAAGAAATCAACGGGGGATTTGCTTAGCGGCTTCATACAAAAGTCTGCCTTTCCGCGAATTGGATCTTGAACCCCAAAAGCTGTGTTTTCCGTTCAAATTGCCACCAACACTGAAATTCGGTTCAAGTAAGTCAAAAACCCGTACAAAGTCATTACTTTTAAACGCGCATCGCGGAGAACAATAAATGGACGCGATGTGGAAATAAGAGTGCGTATTCTTAACTCGAACTGAACTTGTTTGCATTGTATCGATTTCGATCGTTGTATTCATGGAGTGCTCAATGCAGTCTTTAATGAATAGGGAGGATCTGCCTCTAGCTCTTCCGGATGGGTGGTATACATGATAAGCACGATATCCTCCTATTTTTACTCCGGATTCCTTTGTCCAATGAATTTCAGAGATCAAGCAAATATCAATACAGTCATTCCGCACGAATACTTGCAGTTCGGCAATTTTTTGTAGAAGGCCGTTTGCGTTCCATGCTTAAAGTTAAAGTAACTGTTTCATATTTGTATTGGAGTTCTTTTTTGGCGAGAACCTGCAGCTGCAGAAAAGGAACGGAAGTTTAAGCTCTAAATATACAACGGGAACAGCGACAATTTAATAAAATCATAGCAGCACATAAAATTAAAAATATCTCTCTACAAGCAAGATGCATCGTTTAATGACCTGACCTTCTAAAACTCACCTCTACCACAACCCAGTTCAATAAAAGTGTCAACAGTTTAATGAGTACACTTCCTAACATTCAAATTTACCGACCCTAGAGCTGGTCTTTTAAAGCAATTAAGTTATTTGGATATACATAATTTAACGGTATTAATGGTGTAATATCAGAAGTCAAAGAATACAAAGCTTAGCTTTGAAACTTGTGCATCATGAGTTGAATTATGGCCCCCAATCGGGGCACTGACTTGATTAACATTTTTGATCGAAACATTGTCGGCATCTTATGCAAATGTCGTAAGTTCACAAAAGATTTCTTTTTTTTACATCGTCTGGGGAATCTATTGAATTGTTTGAAAACTTGTTTTTGTTTTCTTTTCTACTCTACATCATGTTCCGGCAATATTTATATTTACAAAGTGCCACTAGAAAGTATAAAACAAAAACTTTTTGTTTCCCAAAATTTGCAAACAAAGTAATCGAAATTAACTTTCTCCTGCGTATGCTAAATACGCACTGTCAGGGCTTTAGAATTTGGAAAATATGTAGAATAGTGTTGATATTCATTACGTAAGTGGGTTTGGATTGTATAAAGTATAAGGAAGTGTCTGGTCTTAGATAATCTTGGAGATATTTGACCTTGTACTCACATAATTAGCGACGGCCTCGAAATGATAGATCAGTCGTTGGAATTCCTTGAGCTCTCGAATGACAGTAATTATTCCCGATCGTTCTTCAATCGCAAATGGTACTCCATCCGAGTACGAGTGCAGTAAGTCATACAAAATATCATCATCTCCTTCGTACATTAGAGTTGTCCGCACTTGACCCACTGAGGTTCCAAGCGGAACATCAGAGCCCACCCAGAACTCATATGGCGATCCCAAGAAATCCACTTCTTCATCTCCCAAAGTTGCATACACCTCAATGGTGACGACCGCCAATGAGAATCTTCTTTCTGAGGGATTGATGGGCTAAGACAAGTTGCTAGAAATTATTGGATTTCTATTTATAGAAACAGAACCTTACCTGATCACTGGCTTCAATGAAGACCGCAATTCTTCCAGGCCTAAGTGATCCTGCAACATACAACGACCCAGTCTGTGGATCCAGTCTGAATGGAATAAACCCACTCCCTTTTGGCCGCTGCAGCTCATAGAGCACCACCCCGTTTCGGCCTTCATCTGGATCTATTGCCGCTACCTTGCCAATCAAAGTTCCAACTGGGGTATTCGACTGAACCTTAAATTCGTACAAATTGCCTTTGTCAAACTTAGGAGTATTGTCATTCGAATCTAGGAGAGTGATCTCAACTTGAACAGAGCTTGGACCTTCCTGATTGACCTCATCGTAAGGAGGATTCTTTTCTATGGCTTCAACAATGAGGCCGATGGACTTTCTTGTTTCCCGATCCAGCAGACGATGTTCTCGGACCGTGATCCAACCGGATCGTGTATCTATGAGGAAGGCTCCAGCTGATGAATTCTCTTCAACGAGATTATAGACGAACTCAGCATTCTCTCCTTGATCTCGATCAATTGCGTTCACTTGCAGAACGCTGAATCCACTTGGTAGGTTCTCAACGATGGAAATGTTGTAAAAGTCCACCTCGAACTCGGGTTGGTTATCGTTGAGGTCAAGGATTTCTATTTCAATTCTGGAAAGAGAAAAATTGAAACAGAATCTGGAGTCAAGAACTATGTGCTTAAAGAAAGAAGGACTTTGTGGACATATACATAAGAATGCTTAAAATAAGAGCAAGGATTATAACGATAGTGGCCTTCAGGATTTAAAACCCCAGCCCGTATTATGTTGGTGCATCTATCAGACTGAAAGGCAGGATTTGAAGAAATAACATAGACAGACGCTGACAACACAAGACGACGCCATCGTGGAAAATTTCTGTTCGTTTGGCATACGAGTAATATGTAGTGCTTAATTTGGAGGCATTCGCAGGCTGCTGTAATAAATTCTGGGAACTACACTTATTCGCAGTCGCCTAGATTAAACAGTCACACCCAAGTAAGGGTCTGGGAACGCGATATCCGGAAAGGCTTACAGTAACTATCCTCTTTCAAATTTCAAGCCAAAACTAAGGGAAATCCCTGACACTGATAGACGTATGGACCTAGTCTGCAGCATCTATCTGCTGGGGGAATTAGCAGTCAAGAATTCCTCTTCATGAATCATAGACAACACCGAAGGGAAGGGCATGGATGACATAAATAACAATTCAAATAGTTCAGTTGGTACTGATATGCCGACGAGTACATACATTGACGGACACCAACAGGGCCTGGTACCTGGACAATAAATACCTTCCAACTATTTAAACCACTGGCTGCAGATGACATTGCCCTTCTCTTGGAAGGAAATAGAACATCATATCGTACTCGCTTCATGGTATACAATAAGATGCTGGAGATGGATAATGATGATGAATAAGAAGGAAGGTGCGTTCGCACCGCAAACAGACAAATAAGTCGAGGTGAAATAAAGATCATCTACTACTACTTGGAGATTGAAAGACCGTGCGTCGATACTTCACATGACAATGAACTACACAATTCTTGACATGAGAGCTGCAGGGTGTAAGTACTGCCTAACCGCTAGAGATAACAAAACCAGATGAATTTGGGTTTGACATGAATGTGATCCTCAGGCAGGGACACAACGCCATGAATCAGTATTTAGCTGTCCAACGTATTTATGACCCACTTATTCGGAAAAAAGTTTACACCAAAAGTCGTGGATCGACGCCACTACTCTGAATTCAAAAGCGAAAAATTTGAAGTGGAGAGTAATAAGGAACGATTTGGAAGAATGACGTAGAAAGGGGTAAAGCTCCAAAATGAATTAGCACCACATATCTGGAGAACTTTAATTATAAAAGATATAGAACCAAGCAAATGTAAATGTCCCACAAAATAGTTTGATTCCCAACTCTGGGCTTCTAATTAGTCACGCTAAAGTCGTTGCAAAGCTTCCAAGCACTTTGGGGAGGAATGTGGTTCTATTATACCTTTTTTGTCCAGATAGGAAAACGCTTCACTCAGACACAAGTGGTTCATTGTACTACCAGGGAAAAATAATCCTGGTTCTCCCATTTTAAGGAAATTTTCTTGGCTGTCTATGAAAGCCGAACGAGCGCTTATGTGGTGAAGAGCCTACAGTATCAGCAATCATCACATCAGCACCTGTAATGAGCAAAGACAGGATACTCGCAGAAGAAATATCTTTTGTACCAACAGACAGCAAGAATTGAGCCGATTTTATACAGGCGTCGGAAAACATCTGTTTGGGCAACTTACATCCTGGAGAATCATGCCACATCCAATACTCTTCGTGAGAAACTCAATCGTCCCCTAACCTGAGAAATCATCCTCTAAGCCTTGCCTAGCAATCTCATCGAAGATCTTATTCTCTAATGTGACCTGCGATCCAAATGAGAATCAGAGAATTCAACCTTCTTACTGAATTCAGATGGTTTTTACATCCTCCAACTATGGTATTTTTGAAGTAATTAAAGGATTAAGCAATACTTTAAGCGCTGTCTGACTCTCGTTATTCGAAAAAAATTGGAGCCCTTGCGTGGCCCTTTGAAAAAAAAAGTAGAAAATCCACCAATTTTAGGGTAATCGTTTCGATAGACGTTAGTAAGAGTGGGAAACTTCATATCAGAGTCTTTCAGCTGTACATCCATTTCAGGGCTAGAGGGACAATTGGTAAGGCATTCTGAAGATTAAAATGTTTTCTGTGAACCGATCTAAAGAATTATATAGTAACTCCAATCTTTAACATAAAACAGCCGCCCATAATAGTGAAACACTCGTGAAACACAGTGAACAAAAGTTTGTTGAATTTCTTTTACAGAGAACAGAAACAATCTGCAGCGCCATGCAATCGTACCATAGAAGAACACTGGACAGCCGTGGAAAATGTGTTTTACACTGCAACCATTCATTCAGTGTGAGCTTGATTGCAAGTCAATACCTCTTGAAAATAAGTAGCAACCATCGCATCGATGCCCCGGTTGAAGAAGCTGTGACAAATGCTTATATTGTAGAAGCACCAACGAACGAACGACATACATAGCTCGCACTTAAACAGTTCTCGTCTGGCTTCAGATGAGGATCACCTAAGAAGATTGCGAAAGCATTTCGCACCATTTTTAAGCACGAAGGGAAGGCAACAGAACTTGACCAGATTTCACGGATCTTACCGATTTATGGATCACCATTGAATAGTACGTGAAATAGAATAGGCCCACGCTACATAAGCTTTGATCGATTTTTAAAAGGCTTTCAGCAATGTGTCTACGAGTCGACGTATATTGCATGATTTCCGTAGGAGAGGCATCCCTGGAAAATGTGTGGCTATTATCAAGGCAGGCTATGAAGGTGCATGCTGTTCTGGAGTAGGTTGTCAGATAAATGTTAGGCTTAAAACGATGTCCGACAAGGCCTTTTACTGGCACCACTACTATTTCTGCTGCTTATCAATTGCGTGATTTGCAGTGTTGTGCTGGTGGGAACTTTTAAATAATTGAACAGAATGATTTGTAAGTACTTACCTTGCCAGCGCCTTTTTGAAAGGACTATCTCTCTGTCTCGATTCAATTTGAAGAACAAGCGTGTTTCCAGGAAGACTCTCTTCCTCCAAATCGACTTCCTTTTGCAGAAATATAACTCCATTCGACGAGTTGACATGAAACAGTTTGCGCTCATTTCCCGAGATAATGTCATAGACTAGAGTTGCATTCAGTGAGTCCTGATCAAATGCCATGATCGGTGGGGAAAAGTACAAGGGCATTCGAATTGGCTTCCCCTGTAGTGAACGAAGAATAATTAGAAAAGCCCTATTGATGATCCTCAGAACCCTTACCGTAAGGGGATGAAATTCATTTATCCTGGTCCTGTACACGCCCTCGGTAAATTTCGGTGGCAAATCATCAACGTCCTTGACTTTCACTAGTATCGTGGTATTAGCTTGATTTGGTGGTGTACCACGATCCAGTGCAAGCAGAGGTATTCGAAACTCACGAATTCCATTATCGAAGTCCAATTCACGCCTTAGTATCAACAATGGACGATGTGGACTCTCCAGTGCAAAGTATGACCCACCATCTGGACCATGTGGGTAGTTGCCAAGTGTCAAATGAACCTCAGAGTTCGGCGTGTTGGGCTTATCGCGATCGAAGGCTTGAATTCCGCGGAATATTACTGACCCGGGAGGCATTGACTCTTCAACTTCCACGACGTAGGGCTCATTGAGGAACTCTGGAACTTGATCATTCACATCCTCTATGTACACCGTCACTGATATGAAGCTGGCCTGTAGAGAAGGATTTAGATACAAAGAATATAGGTCAGCCTCTAACTCACCTCCTCATTTCGTCCGTTTTTCCCAGCACACAGCACCCTAAATTTGAGCAGGTTCTGCGGTTGGTCTCGATCCACCAGATTCTCTAACGATCTGGTTAGAAATATCTGCACTGTTGTGGAATTCAACTCTTCCAGCGTAAAATAGGAATGATCTGCCAAACCATCGGTGCTCTTCAAGAATATCGATGACCTTGGGTGCGCATGCAGCATCAGTATCTCTTGATCGATTGGTGTATCTTCTCGAATGCGTATGAACCGCACCCCCTCGCTCTCCGAACCCAAGCCATCAGTGGTATGAAAAACACAACCTGCGGATATGCAAACAACAATTAGATACAAGAAGTAGGCTGACACTTGTGACGGTCCCTGACTTCCCCCTAACGACAGCCACCGTTGAAGTCGCCTTACATAAATGTGCATCTCTTCCTACGTTTGTATTCTAATGCAGATCACAGATCGCGATGGACTTTCTTCGCTTACAGTGCATCTCGTTGGAAAAAAAAAAACGTCAGAAGATACTTGTATCTTCCCGCATAATTGGTGATTTGTTGCGACACAATTTCTCACCGTGGAAACAATGAGCCCACGGATAGAGGATACATTTCACGATGAGAGCAGTAGAATGTGCAAGTAGTTCCCACCCTCATGACATAATTAACTCATTTTGAGAAATGCACATCTTGTAGTGCAATCTTTTGTTGGTTTCTATTTTTTTTTTTTTTTTGCTGCTGTCTACTCCAAAGACGGAATGAAATAGGAATTTGATTTCCCTATTAGTTTTCTGCATAAATTTTATGCTCATTTTCCCGGGCAAAATTTTTAAGAATTTAAATGTTTTATTAGTACGAGTACCTTACCTAGGTATACATATACATATGTATGAAACAAACAAAAGTGACAACGTGGTTGGAATTAGCTAATTGTATAATTAACAGCGTGCTGGTAGGATTATTAAAGCCATTGAAGTTGCATCTCCGTTTGAATAGGAGCTTGTGAAAAGATACAGATAAATGTAATTAAGTGTGATTATGCGTGAGATGGGTTAATTCATTTATTGGATATAAGATTGGATATTGGGATGTGTTTGACCTCTTTGCCGAAGGCGAAAATACCTATTTCTTGGATCTAAGAGACAATCTCCGATATAAAATATATCCTAAATATATACAATAGATCGTCTCATGTAAGAGAATATCTTAAACCCTTTCTGGCTATTTGGTAAACAATTTAATTTCCTTCAAAACTTTCATACCCCTTGTCCAACCTTTTCTTACAAATCAATCTCCCCTGCCTGTCTACCACTTTGCTCTAAGTCCTCCTTACAATGCCTCACACAAAAACACCGTGTGGATTGTAGAAAGGTTGAGAACCATATTTCAAAACTTCGTCAAAGGGCAAGTCATCCCTCGTGCCATACAGTTTTGGACCGCAGTTTTAGCTCTTTGCTATGCAGATGCATTTCTCTGAGAGATTCTAAAATTTTATGAAAATTAAATAATTTGCAAAACTGACGTGTGCCAGAAGAATTCTTGAATTGCGTTTACCCTCCGGATGGGCGTCGTAACGCTGTAACGTTGCGGTTAGTGTATTAAACCACTGCGTGGGAGCTTCACTTTTCAATACCCTAACAGAATAAAAAAATATATTTCAAATAGCCTCACCTCTCCGGAATATGAAACAGACATTTAATTTAAAGAAAGCTTTTCGGATTTAAGCCATGAAACTGTAAGTCCCATCCATTTGTAGGAAAATGTACGAATGGTCAGAAGGTCCGTACATGGGTCAGATGCCTAAAAATATTTATTTATTTATCCTCATGGATTGTCAACATTGAAATAGTTTACGGGCTTATCTTTTCTCCATTTTATTAAAGGAATATGTGTTTTGGACATTTGGACTCCATATAGGTTCACTTTTTGTTTGAAATACCACATGATGGTGAACAAAATTTCTTCCAAAAACATTTGTTAGCATAATTATTGCGAGGTCAGGATATTACAGACATAATACTGCATTGAATCCATGTCATGCGTTTTACCTTTCACGTCCGGTACAGTAAAAGGGTCAAATGAAGTGTGGGAAAGGTTATGGTATTTCACAAATTATCTAAAACCTTCCCTATAAGATCAAACAAGGATTGTTGTCTGACACAAAATGGACCAGACTACTCTAGATCCTTGCAATTAATAGAAAATCTGTAATAATTATTGTTGGTCATATAAATCGAAAACCCTACCAACACCCAAAGAAGAAGAGAAAGAAATTTTCTAAATTTGACAAGGAGACGACGGAATGGAATTGTATTGTACATACATACCTGTATTATGTATTATAAGAATTTGTAGTTTATATATTAACTTGTGTTTAAGAGCTTAACCTTATGGTTTTCGTGAACCTATCACACAGTGTTGTAAGTTATTTAATTTGCTTTACACAAACTTAGATATTTATGTGCCCAGAAACTCTTTCAAAACTTCCCTATTGTTAGTCTTAGGTCAATAATTAATTTTACTTGAATTTATGTAATTGAATTAAATGAATTGTATTAATTTTTGAAAAACCTGTTGATTGTTGAAATTGTAGGTTAAATAAACTAAACTAAACTAAACAATTGCCGTAATTTGTAGATGAAGAGACGAGATGGGAAGAGGAGTGCATTGGTTTGAAACTCACGTGATACTAGATTTTAGTTGACACTTAACACCCATGGAGTTGTCCGAACCAGTTCGAGAGAATTCGAAGTGATTTTTGCATTCAGTTTTTATATTTAGTGTTTCTCGGCTGCTCGGGAGCTTTCCCGAGTACGCCTGGCTCTGCTCTAGATGCTTTGCTGAACTTACCTCCCCTTGATACTTATATCATGGGTTGCGCTATCAAAGCCATCCATCGTCTTAGGCGGCGCGGTTTTTGGTATACTCCACACTGGAACTTTGATGAACTTGCGCGACACTTATCTTACGACTCCTGTCTTATGGATGTGCCGTCGGATGCAATGACACCAAAACTCCAGCTGATGCGCAAATTCAGAGTCGACTTTCCTTGTGTCCAGGACTGGCTTCGGTCAGAGTCTGAGCCGGGAATGGAATGTAGTCGTATTTTCACGGATGGTTCCAAAACCAGTCAAGGGTTTGGCGCTTCACTTCTCGTTGGGCAAATATGCGTCTGTTTTCCAAACGGAAACTTATGCAATCCTAATGGCCATGAACTATGTTGTGAAGAACAGGTGGAAGGAACGTAGCATTTGTGTCTGTAGTGACAGTCAGGCTGCGCTTAAGGCCTTGCTTAAAACTTTAACCACTTCCAAAATAGTTCGTGAAACGAAAAACTCTTTGAACTCGGTCGCAAGGCTGAATTCTCTGTCTCTTATCTGGGTCCCAGGTCACACTGGAATCTTGGGGAACGAAATCTCCGATGAGATTGCTAGACAAGGCTCAGTGGAGGTTTTCTTAGGTCCCGCACCCACGTGGGGTCTTCCAGCGTCCTCGGTTAGGGCTTCCATTGACGATTGGGTCTCTCACGAGATTGTGTGTGGCATAACCTTCCAGGATGCAGGACTAAACGCATGCTCCCGGACGTTTGTAAGAAATCAGCGACATTCTTGCTGTCTCTCAGCAGAAAAGACCGTAGACAACTTATCGGCGTCTTGACAGGCCACTTCGCTTTTGCCAAGCACTTTAACGTGTTAGGCTTAAGTGACACTACAATCTGCGACGCTTGTGGAGAGAGCGACGACACCGCGGAACATTATCTCTGTGAGTGTCCGGCCTTTGCTCGTATCAGGTGGCAGTTCTTCGGTTCGGATGTGGGGGACCTGCATTGCGATTGATCGGGAAACTACTGACTACTCAAAACTTGGCTTGGGCCAGTAGCGCAACAATCAATCGACTCGGGAAGAGAAGGTCCTTACAATGCCAGATTCCTCCAATTGGAAAAGGAATTCATGCGATATAAACTGGACATTTTGGGGGTAAGTGAAGTAAGATGGTTAGAAGCGGACGAGTACCAGTCTCCAACGCGTAACACTGTACTACTCTATTCCGGAAGACCATCCAGAAGTCCGCGGGAATATGGAGTCGGACTACTGCTAACAACAACAGCACGCAAGGGCCTAATTTCCTGGCAGCCCCATGGTGATAGGATTTTGACGGCCAGATTCCGGACTAGAGTACGACGCGTCACCATCATACAGTGTTACGCCTCAACGAATAGTTCGTCTGAGGACGAAAAGGAGAGCTTCTACCATCTCTTAAGCGCCGTCTTCAACACAACACCAAATGGAGACATTGTCATAGTAATGGGGGATTTGAATGCCAAGGTAGGCAACGACAACGAAGGGCTCAAACATGTAATCGGGAGGCATGGACTAGGCAACCGCAATGACAATGGCGAAAGGTTTGTGGATTTCTGCAATGCCAACCGCCTTGTGATAGGTGGCACCATGTTTGAGCACAAGACCTGCCACAAAGTCAGCTGGGTTTCCAATGACAGGCAAGCAACCTCCAACCAAATTGACCATTTTGCTATCAGCCGCCGCTTTAGAAGCAGTCTCCTGGACGTCCGAAACAGGCGAGGGGCAGATGTGGGGATAGTACGTGATCACCATCTTATGATAGCTACTCTCCAACTACGCACTGCTGCAGTTCGAAGATCCCACGACAACACAAGAATGCCCAGGTTCAACATCGATAGACTTAGTGATCCCTCAGTGCGCCAACAATTAAGGGAGCACTTTTCGCAAGGTGTGGAAGCAATCAGCAGCTCAATGCCCACAACCATCCAAGACCATTGGTGTGCTGTGAAAAATGTTTTTACATCTGGTGCTGAAACAATTGTCGGTCGATCGCAGGGAAGACATAGGGCGTGGCTTTCCGAGGATACCTGGAGACCTGGATTTTATGGGCGGGAGGCTGGATGTATTCCATGTCTGTTTATAAATACATATAACTTTTTATTTCACTAGATTAAGGGACAAGTTGTGCTTTTGTGCCCACCGCTGAATAATCTCCAAGTCTTCGTTTATGTTATCAATATCACAATTAGTTCACTCTAAACAGATGGAACATATGAAGTTGGACGTCGTCTGCAAACATATGGGCACAGCAGTGTTTTACTAGTTGAGGGAGTTCATTTACATAATGCGAGAGCAATAATGGCCCAAGGTTGGAACCCTGTGGTACCCCTGCATCTAATCCAAGAAAGAAAGACATTTGACTTCCTACTGCTACACATTGTTCACGATTTATAAGATAGGAGTGCATGAGTTTGACTGCAAGAGGAGAGAATTCGAAATTATACAGCAGCTTATCGCAGAGAATAATTTGATCCACCTTGTCAAAATAACAGTTATTTTGGAGGTGGCTTAGTACATGCTTGTGATACATCGCTGCAAAGTTAAAAAGATATTTTAGAGAAAGTACTAGACCTATGCATATTTATAGAGCACAATTAAACCGAATTTTTATTTCATTAAGAGTTTACGAGATATGACATTTTAAGTGTTTGCAATGGTGTTTTGTAGTTTGTTAAGGACCTCGGAGGAGCAGCTGAGAAAAATATGCATTAGAAATCATTTTAGAATAATTTTTTAGATTACTAAAATCGGTCCAATAATTCAGTAGTTATAAAAGAAATCGACTGTGTCTTCTCTTCTTTAGAACAATTATAGGCCCTATCATCTATGTGCGAACAAAATCGTACTTAACGAATTTTTTAAACTTTTAACCACGTTTTTTTATATAAAACGTGATTTTCGAAAGGAGGCCGCAAAACGTTCTTCTTCTTCTTCTTCTTCCTATTTCAGGGAGGCTTATGATCCGAAAATAAGGGATCATAACTCTCCCACTTCACCGCATTTCTACTGATCCGTCTGTGGGGTTCGCCTATTTGACCTCAGAAAATATAGGCAGGCTTCCTTATTTTGGATCACTCGGTTACTGAGGACAATGAAATGCCGATGTCGTCGCATTTGTGTGATCCAGGCGTTTATAGGCCTGCCTCCCCTACCTCGCGATGCCTTTGGAACGTGCATTGATATTGCCTTTTTAACAGGGTTCAAATGATCTTTTCTTTGAACGTGGCAATACCAACTGAGCCGGTCGTGCTCTATTTTTCGTAATATGGTTTCCTTGATGTGAAGGCTCCCATGGATCTTCGCACTTCTTAATTGATCAAGCTTTGCCACTCCTGTTGTCATGCGAAGCATCTTCATCTCAGCTGCCGTTAATTTACTCTCATACTTTTTGTACATCGTCCAACATTGTGAACCGTATGTGAGCACTGGACGCACAACTGTGGTGTAGAGCCTTTCAAGGGCTTTAGGAGTAGAGCTTCCAACTTAGGTGGCATTTTACTGTCACAGAAGATAGTGGAATTTTCTCGCCACCTCATCCACCCTATGCTTACGCGATGATTGATTTCGTCATCACAGGTTGCTTTGCTATTGATCATAGATCCCAGATATTTGAACTTTTCGCACTTGGGAAGCACTGTTCCATTCAAATAAATGTCTGGAATAGGCCGCAAATCCTTCGGGTTCTATATTCTCCAATATCCTGTTTGAAGGATTCTTAGAATCAAATTCTCCAATCGTACCTCTGCTCCATCCGACACTTAATTTATAAGTTGGATCGGATTATCTAGGTATTAACGCAAACACAAAAGATTTTTTTTTAATCTTCAAGCTCACTTTAAATCCTAATGATCTTAACACATAATATGTAGTTCAGTCGGCTTTACATACTGACTCAAAATATCCAAGTCTTTTCAAATTTCCTAAGTACATCGAAGTGAAATTTGCTTGACGTTCGTAATATCCTCATTCGTAGACTTTAATCTTTCATTCATTTTTAATTATTGTTGCACCACACTCTATGTGCCAATACAAAATATTGGCAACTGATGTGACTTATATAACTGATAAAACCAAAATTAAAATAAAAAATAAAATATGCTAATGGAGACATTAGTAACGTCAGAAGTAGTCAAGCAACGTTCTACCGACGACTCCACTTTACCTCCTGTTTCTTTCCACTTATTCAATTTGAAAAGAGTAGCATCTTTTGAGTCAGTGTATAAATCCGGACTTACGTCAAACTGTCACATCAGATTTGATAATAATTCATTCAGTGGTTCTTGACGTCTTGACGTATTGAGTACTATTCTATAGCACCGTACCATTTGCACGCTTTTTTTCTTATAATGTTGCTGGTCTTATACGTATAGCAAACTTGCTGGTCTGGTAATAAGAACTCATATGGGGATGCATATAAAAACTTTCGTCCACAAGAATGTAAGGCAATTTTGCAAACATAACATAACTGAGCATGCAACGGGTGAATATAGTAAAATAAAACTGTAAATCGGTCTTCTTCAATTAAAAAAGAAATAAAAAAGTTTTAATTGAAGCCACTATATCGTGTCATACGTGGATAACTAGTTTGTGGAGGTATTCACTAGGTTTACCAAACGCATGTTCCCATGCGTGAGTGAATTCGAGTTCTACAACCAACTAGCGATTTGCCATTTCATGAACGCGGCGACATCTTTTCGTTTTCATTTAACTTTTCTCATTTTATTTTTACTAATGTGAATGATTAATTTTTGTAATTTGAATATGTAGAAAATCGCTACTTTCTTATTGAGATTTTGTAAATGCAAATCGAGTTGGGTTATGTTTACACATAATTGATTCGAGAAGAGATATTGAACTTGTATAACAGGGAGTTTGTATTTATTTATTTAATTAATTAATTATTTAGTTTAAAAACTTTTACTGTGAACTGGATCTTGTAATTCAGGGTCAAAACTAAATTATGGGAAAGAGCTCGAATTTTGTTTTTTCATTCCATTTGTTTAATAGGAATACATATACTGTATTTCTGGCTTATTGCACAATTTATCAGGTTGTAACATAAGTATTACGCGATTTTTGAATGTCTGTTGAATGTTAAATAATTTGCACTAAATGTAAAAATTTTGTCGTCAATGTGAAATGAAAAATCACATTATTTAACAATGTCAATAAATTAATAGTTTATGATTATGGTAGTGTGCCATATGGGTAGTGTGCCACATGTTGGGAAGCGCACTACTGCTGGGGTGAATGTGAATTTGGTTAATATGATTCGGGTTCTACAGGCATAAAACGAGGGTCTTCATACCTGCCATATAAACGCTCAAAGCCTGTACGCTAAAAGCGATAAACTTAGGCACCTATTCGTTAACTCCAAAATTAATATCATCTCTGTTTCTGAAACATGATTTCATCCAGAAATATCTAACGATACCTATAAAGTAGACGGATTTGAGCTGTTTCGGTCTGACAGGGTCGGTCGCGTCGGAGGTGGGGCTGCAATGTACATACGCAATACGCTCAAATATAATCTTGTATCTAAGTTAAGCACAGGTTGCGCTGTTGATTACATATTTTTGGATATACCGTGTAGCCAAGAAAAACGAACAATAGGCGTCACTTACAGACCAAAAAACTCTATATCACTTGAACCACTCTATAACATCTTAGAGGAGCTAGCCTGTAGAGCTACTAACATAGTCATATATGGCGATCTCAACTGTTACCTCTAGAGCATAGAAAATCGATTTAAGTTCTGTAAACTCGTCTACATCTACTCACTTTTCATGCACAGCATCGACTTTCGTCGATAGAATTTTTGTATCCGATAAAGATAAGACATTACTATACAGCCAACTCCTAGCTCCAGCCTTCTCAAAGCATGACCTGCTCTTCTTAAGTTACCGATTTCAAAACAAGTATACTATATTATTTCATAATATAAACTACGCAGCACTACAACAAGATGCTCTTAACACCAATTGGGAGCGTATCTATCAGATGCCATCGGTTTATAATAAAACGCAATTCTTACAAGACAAAATAGTTTCACTTTTTAATAAACACATACCGTACATACATACACACATACATACATACATTTTCAATGGCCCGCTAATCCTTCATGAGCGTTGCAGGGGTAGGATGCTCAGGTGGACTCTCCATTTTTCTCGATCCTCCGCCATTGACTCCAATTCATCAGGAGGAATCCCTATGCGGCTCCAGGATAGATGTCGGACTTGGTCCAACCATCTATTTTTAGGCCTTCCGCGAAGTCGCCTACCTGATGGCACGGCAACCATGGCACGTCTTGGAAGCCGGTCTGGGGGTACACGCACTACGTGACCAAACCATCAAAGCATAGATCGTTCCGTTCGGAGAAGTAGCTGCTCAACGTTGAGCGCCTCGCGTACTCTGGTGTTGCGCACTCGATCCCTACGAGTTATACCAACAACACCGCGAAGGAACCTCATTTCGGCAGCTTGTATCCGCGATCTTATTCTTTCGGTCACTACCGAAATTTCATGACCATAGGTGAGAGTTGGAACATACACAGAGTTAAGAACCGAAACCTTAGCTTGAACACTAAGTTCGGCCTTCCTTACAACAGATTGGCCAAGCTCTCTCAAAATTGATCCAGCCTGACCAATTCTACAGGATAACTCGGCATTGCTCTTCCCATCACTCACATAAAACCCCGAGGTACTTAAACTTATCCACCTGCTTCAGTGGAACTCCACTAACATGCAGAGTGCACTGAATGGGTTTTTTGGAAACGACCATTACTTCCGATTTTTTCACGTTGATCTTCATTTCAGCATCGTCACAAATGGCTACAAACCTTTCGAGTGCGCACTGAAGTTCGGTTTGAGAGGACCCAAGGATGACCAAATCATCCGCAAAGAGCAGACTAATCCTTAGGTCTCCCACTTTGAAACATTCCCCGCCACGGCTGTGCTGCAACATCCAATCCATATACACAATGAAGATGAGAGGTGACAAAACGCACCCCTGGCGGAGTCCAACGCCCACAGTGAAAGGTATTGATTTAACACCGTTTATCCGAACACAGCTTCTACAGTTTGTACATAACGACTGAATTGCCCTTAACAGGGAACCATCAATCCCATACTCCTGCGGAACCCTCCAGAGGTTCCCTCGAGGAACCCTTTCATATGCTTTTTCCAAATTCACAAAACAAGTGTAGACAGGTTTAGCATACTCCCAGGCCTTCTCAAGAACCATTCTGAGAGTGAACAACTGGTCGGTTGTGCTTCTACCGGGACGAAAACCGCACTGCTCATCCCCCAAACTGTTCTCAACCACAGCTCTGGAACACGTTTCTAGCACCTTAGCGAAGACTTTTCCAGGGAGACTTAAAATAGATATACCCCTATAGTTGGCGCAATTTCTTTTGTCCCCCTTTTAAAAAGAGGAACTATCACACCCCATTTGCCAATCACCAGGTGTTTCACCGCATTCCCAGGCCACTTTAATGACACGCGAGAGCCATTGAACTCCCTCTTTACCTAAAGCCTTGAGCATTTCTGGCCGAATTTCATCCACACCAGCAGATTTGCCAACTTTTAGCGCTTTGATCGCCAAAGTTACTTCCTCTACCGTAGCACTACTTTCCGCCCTACTCTCGTTAAAAACAAAAATTGTGAAATACTCTTCACCCCAGTGGCTAACTCCGAATAGTCTACAACTCATGAAAAAGCGTGATGTTGCATACAAAACCTGGAAAAAACACAGGATTGGCGAGTTTCTCTATAGATATCGCTCAATCCGTAACCAAATAGTATCTAAAATTCGAACAGCAAAGTGGGCATTCTATAACAGGAAATTTGGTAGTTGTTTGTTGGGTAAAGAGGTGTGGCAACAAATCCGTGAAATTGGATTAGGAAAGCAAAAGCCAAAAATCCCTGATAACATCGACTGTGACCAGCTGAACTCAGAATTTCTAGCGTCAACTAATCCTGCTTCAGGAAGCAAAACCATCTTGGACTAGACGCCGGGCGATACCAGAGTGCCATGCTATGATTTCACAAGGTTACGCGAGGAGAACGTTGCAGAAGCTATTTTATCTATCACATCAAATACGATGGGACTTGACGAGCTCCACCTGAAATTCGTTAAGATTCTACTTCCGTACATACTACGGTTCATAACCTATATCTTGAACTCCATTTTACCGGCATCTGTTTTACCCAAGCAGTGGAAGGAGGCTAAAGTCATCCCCATACCAAAGAAATCGATTGGAAATGCAATAGAATACAGACCAATCTCATTATCATTCTACCATTTTTTTCAAAGTATTTGAGAAAACTCTATTGCTGCAAATGCAAAACTGACTATACTAAAAACTAAAAAACAATTTGGCTTCCGCCAAAAACGGAGTTTACAACAAGAAATATGACTTCATGACTACTTAATTATTGGTCGTGGATGAAATTAGAAAAGCCGTAGATAAGAACCATGCTACAAACCTTACCATACTCGACTTTCTCGAAAACTTTGGATACAGTCAATCATTCTATCTTTTGCTCAAAACTGAGGAAGGCGTTTAAGTTTTCATTGTCTTCGACAAGGCTAATTTTTTTCTATTTACAAGGTAGGCTGCAACGTGTTGTAGCGGGTGAATGGTTCTCATGCTCCATGCAAGTCAAGTGCGGAGTGCCACAAGGCTCGGTTCTTGGACCAATACTCTTCTCCATCTATGTAAATGAACTGCCCAAAATTGTCATGCATAGCTTAATCCACCTGTTTGCTGATGACGCCCAGATTCACCTAAGTCGTCCTCTAAATCTGATCAATGAAGATCTTCAGCGTATACTTGACTAGTCAACTAAGAATACTCTAAGACTAAATGCCCAAAAGTCAAAAGCACTCGTGATAACCAAAAGAAAACTGAATCTATCTTCTGTTCCACTTATTCAACTAGTCCAAAGCCTAATAGAGTATGTTGATTCCGCCAAAAATCTTGGATTGATCTTCAATCGGACCCTAACCTGGTCCACTCATTTAAATGCCGCTATAGGTAGGGTGTATGGGGAACTGCATGTTCTGTGGGCTATACAACCTGTTATCCCTACAAATACAAAGTTACTGTTGGCGAAAACCCCTCCTCTAAAATACAAATACAAATACAGTTTAATGCCGAATCCGAACGGCGATTTGAGAAGCTTTTTCGTGGCAACAATACTCTCGGATATTTGTCAGACGCTCGCGAGAGGTGGGACCGTGAAAAAACTTTTTGGTATTTTCTGGGATTCGAACTTGGAACCTCATGCGTAGTGATCCGACACACTAACCACTTACGCCACGGCGCCCACCCCTCTTCTGCTGATTCTGCTATACTGACAACTTTGTTTGATACCCCCATTGTATGCAGTCTGTAAATTAGCAGTTTTCGCATTACTTTATCAAACGCCGCTTTAAAGTCTACAAAGAATGCGTAAAAATTGTGTTTTTCGCAAAATTTTAAAGCACAATCGAGCTAGGTTGTATATGTTGTCTACTGTAGAGTATTTCCTCCTGAGGCTAGCCTGATATTTCGTTAAAATATTATGTGCTTCTATCGAAGTAAATAGCCGTTTTTTAAGGATACCCATCATGACTTTCGCAATGCAGTTTATAAAAGATATCCCCCTATAATTGCTTGGTACATTGCCATCTCCTTTCTTGAATATTGGAAAAATTATACTAGTTGTAAAAGTTTCATCAACTCTGTCCCTTTGGAATATTTGATTAAAATCATTGGGGGAGTTTTTAAGAAATTCGTATGGAATTCTGTCTTCACTCAGGGCTTTATTTACTTTTGTCTTGGCCAGTACCTTCTTTACTTCTTCAGATATTTTTATATTCAAATCCGCATCCTCTCGAAACACTGCTGCGTAGTGCATATCTTTTGATGTTTGTAGTGGGTTTAAAAGCGGCTCAAAGTAGTTTCTAAAGTCTTCGTCAATGTAATTACCTTCATTAGACAACACTTTTGCCCACCTTTCAGGCAATTTCTTGATACCGTCACTTAAAAAGTGGCTTGGATTTGACAAAAGAAATACTCCAAGAGCCTCTTGGACATCTTTCCGGTATTTGTAAATTTATCCATCAAAGAAGTTTTGCAGAATTTGGAACAGGGGGAAATCTGATGTTGCTTAATCTGGCGGATGCACAATTTTTTCCCAATCTAACCGTGTGCAAGTAGTCTAGCTGTATGAGGGCGAGCGTTATCATGATTGAATAGAGCACCCTTTCGTTAAACCAGACATGGCCGTTTCTGCTCTAGTGCCGACACTATTCTGCACAGCTGTTGACATTGGACTTCTCCGGTGATAGTCTGGTTATGAGGCAACAAGTGAAATCCATCTCTGGAATGTTGCAATGGCTTGTCTTCTGGATTAAGTCATTGCTGGCGATGTTTAATGTTATTGTTAAAAAAAAATTCATCTCTGGTAACGGTTTAAAAATGGATCTTGATCGCAACGCGAGAGAAGCACAGTGCAAACATCGATTCTTTGCTAAATACTAAATATTTTGCGATAGGTGGTATGGTACCCATTCTCAACTTTATGACTTTTCCCATCTTTGTTGGGTATCAATGGATGGTCATATGGCTTACACTGAGTTCTCTTGCGAGTTCCCCTACCGTAACAGTGGGATTTCTTTCGACGGTGGACTTCAGAATTTCATCGTCTAACTCTTCTGGCCTACCCGAACGAGTTTCATCCCTTAGGACAGAATTGCAATTTCTAAAATTTACAAACCAACGCCGACACTTGGACTCGCTGAGAACACCCTCTCTATACACATTTTGGATGTCTCTAGTGGCTCCATTTCCATTTTGGTGTTTCCGGAACAAAAGTAACAAAATATACCAAATACTCGTATGCACTTCCGATATAACAATTTCACAATTCAGTTAAAAATGCTTACAATGATGTTAGCACAACAACATTTTCAGACTGAATGAGTAATATATTCCAAATATTAACTTCAATAATAGTTTTAGCATTAAATTGGTTTTGTGCATGTTATGGGAATTGAAAAATAACCCCGTTTAAAACGCGCAATACTTATGCTGCAACCTGATAATAAGTTGAAATTTAGTGTTTGTAACTAGCTTTCATTGATATATGGAATGTGCCAAAACTCTTACAAAGCAGCATCAGCCCCGGAATATTTTTAAACTAAACCAGGGAAAAAAATTGTGAGAAGTTTCATCGAAGAATGGGCCATTACAGCGTATCCCAAACGGTGTCAGCTAAGTATAATACAAGTGTAAAAATTCTTTCAAATAAGGGCGCTCATCTTTAAAATTGAACAGAAAGAGCTGTATGTGAGGTATGACCAACATCTTTTTGGCGGATTAAAGTACTTTCAGTGCCAATAAGTTTTAAAATTAACATCAGTCAAAAGGTTTTCACGACTTCGTTTGCAGAAAACGATCCGAGCGACTCAATTTCGGACGAGTCTTCCACATAAAGCATATCTTGAATGACGTTGTTCTTCAGATCATGAATTGTTGGCATAGCCCAACGAAGCAGAGTTGTAAAAGAATGCAATCTTTTAGTAATGCATTCCGTGAATTCACACCAAGTACTTCACGTTTTAGAATGCATTCAATTGACTTCACTTTTAGACTGGAACTTCAAAAATTAAATCACCATTCATTTTGAGAAGTCTTTGATTGCGGCAATCATTTGAACCAATCAAAGATTTGAAGTCTCTGGAATGAAATCGTTGTGACTGCACCGCATTCTCTGAAGTCGCATTGAAGTCACTTGCATTCACTTGAAGTCATCGGCATTCAATTGAAGTCCTTAAGACTTCACTATTTCTTTAAGACTTCACACTAATTTCATTGAAGTCTTTAAGACTTCACAGTAATTTTATTGAAGTCTTTGAGACTTCACACTAATTTATTGAAGTCTTTGAGGCTTCACTACATTTTGTGAAGAAAAAACTGACTATGAAAAATTTAATATGTACATATGTACAATATAACAAAATGTAAATTTTCTTTTATTATTTTTGAATCACAAATAACAGAAATAAAATAAAATATTTCATTAAAAGACTTTTCGCTTTCGTTTTCATGGTTTTCAATGTATGTATTTCAAATACCTGAAAATGTTAAATCATATCACACAATAGCAATAAGTATATGAGTTCACTGGATCTCACCTTTTTCCCCAAAAATTATTAAACCAAATCATATTGAATTTTTCACTTTCCGGTTTTGACTTCAACAAATGTAGTGACGTCTCAAAGACTTCAATAAATTAGTGTGAAGTCTCAAAGACTTCAATAAAATGACTGTGAAGTCTTAAAGACTTCAATGAAATTAGTGTGAAGTCTTAAAGAAATAGTGAAGTCTTAAAGACTTCAATTGATTGCCGATGACTTCAAGTGAATGCAAGTGACTTCAATGTGACTTCAGAGAATGCGGTGCAGTCACAAAGATTTCATTCCAGAGACTTCAAATCTTTGATTGGTTCAAATGATTGCCGCAATCAAAGACTCCTCAAAATGAATGGTGATTTAATTTTTGAAGTTCAAGTCTAAAAGTGAAGTCATGAATTCAAAATCAGAATTTATGAATTCTATTGAATTACATTCTCCAAAGATTTAATTCTTTTACAACTCTGCAACGAAGGACCAGTTGACATCGAAACTTCTCAAAATAACGCGGACTGGAAAATGTTTCCTCAACACTGTTATTGCTTCATTCGCTGTATCTTGTTACAAACACATGTTGTCTACATCCATATCATCCAATTCGGGCCAACAACAATCGGTATCATTTCTTCACACCGTTCGCCGTTGACATTTACGGCATCACATCTCGCATTTCGGAAGACGTATGGTCCGATGACGCCATCTGACAAAAATCCACACCAAACAGTGAGTTTTCTGGATGCAAAGGAAGCTCCTCCAACTATTGTGGATTTGCATCGTCCCAGCTCTAAGAATTTTGAATATTTAGAAACTATTCAGCCAAAAATGCAGTATGGGATCCATTTCCAATTGCTCAAGGGTCCAGTCAGCGAACGTCCGACGCATGCTGTGGTCTTGCGGCTTAAATTCTTGAGTCAAATGTATCCTGTATGGGTGAAGACCGAAGTCTTTTCACAAAATTCACCTGGTGGAGGTCGCGGAAAGGCCCACTTCTTGTGAACGACACAGAACTAATAGGTTTTGGTTCTCACCCACTGAAACCGTTTTCTAGAATTTCACAATAATTCCTTGACCTGAGCTCTCGGCAGAAGCTCATACCGATTACAATAGTTACAGAATGACAGCGCTGTTGTTTAAAGCATAATCACAATCAAACTTCTGGTCTGACTATTTAAGTGCCATGGATATTAGTTCGTAAATGTTAAAAATCTCACTTCGGTCGTAAAGCTAAATTTTCTGATTCTTCTCCGCGTCACAAGTTCTACTGTCTACAAGATTGCCAGGGAAGGCTCAGACGAGGATTTCTCAGGACCTGAACCTGCGTTTAGTCTTCTTACGCCCTTGGTCAGGGTTTTCATTAACGTTTCTTACCAACGCGATTGTGTGTGGCACGACTCCGCGATGCAGGCAGACCAAGCAGATACTTCTGGACATCTGTAAGAAATCCACGACATTATTGCTATCTCTCAGCAGAAAAGACTACAGATAACTGATTGGCATTCTTAAGCGACACTACAATTATGTTTTTTTATAGTTTGCGCGCACTCAATGGGCTATGAATACCCTTTAAATATTTTTACACAGTGTGAGTGTTGGAAAGGATAGACAGAAAGACAGAAAGGTAGTGCTGGTTTAAAACTCAGGTATTAGGTTTGAGAAAAACTCCAGGGGTGGAGATTTGTTTAGTTATTTTATCTTTTCTTCTGATTCACAATATCTTTTTTTTCCGACTAGATAGTTTGATAGACTTTTTATTTATTTTTGTTTATATTGAAAAACAGTGCGTACATAGTCCTTTATGGTTTGGCTTGAGGCCGTCTACCAAATTGACAATATGGTTGCTATTTGTGTTCAAAAATCGCCTTCCAAAATACGGCCTCTGTAGCGGGTTGCAGTTGTAGTATAGTTGCATAAAACCTCCCGACTATGACTACCGTTCAATTCGTTGATAACCTCATCGAAATTACTCCGAAATATCTCACGGGAAATTTTCCTAAAATGGGACATCTTCCGATGAAATAGTATACATCCTCCTTCTCTTTATAAAGGTTGCACAGGCTACATAAAATTGGAAGAACGGGTCGATGTGGAGTAAAATAAAGACTTGTTAGTTGACATCTAAGTTTAAATATTGTGCTGAGAGTAGCGATTGAGGAAGTACGTTGAATCGCTTTCAATGAGATTAAAATTCAGCCTACTGTATACCAGTCTAAGTTGCGATGAATGTGCTTCAGGTACAAATTTCTCATACATGGAATTGCCTGAATTTTTCAAAGTATTTGTAAACATCGGTTTTATCGTTGAGAGTTGTGACTACCTGATGTCATAGGCATATGCACCATCTAACAGAGCGGACAATTTTTCAAGCCATATGACCAACCTACTGCCAGTGTTACGCCTTCGCAATATTGTTGACATAAACTTTCGCAATTGATCGGACTGACTTCATAAAATAAATAAATGCTTGCTGACATAAGGATTTGAAACATTAACCATTAGCGTAACAATCGATTACGTTACCATAACACAATCGCCGCCCCCTTGCGTCTTAATGTGTTAGGCTTAAGTAGCACTATAGTCGTCCTATGTCATTATCCTCCCTTTAAGTGCTGATATCCTCCTTCAACGCTTACTGGACTTTCTAAGAAAGACAAGAAAATTACAGTAAAATTGGTAAAACTGCGTTTTGCTTCCTGATAGTACAGTGAACCAGTTGCGCCAGAGTGCTTCAGTGGACCGTTCCCTATCCGGAACAAAAGAGGTACAACAAATGTCAATAAAAACCTCGGCGGGATTTAGTAGGGAGAAATTATGATCATGAGGCAAGGAGCATCCAAGACGTTTGAAACAATGGTCACAGGACATGTTCGCTTTAATTTAATTTAATTTAATTAGCTTAATACAAGCTACGAAAATTAAGCTCACTGTCACATATGACGCCCAAATCACGGAGAAAAGTGACAGAGGTAACAGGCTCGCCGCAAATCGCATACGTTCCGAGGTCTGTCGGAAGACGCTTCCGGGAATAAGTAATAGATTGGCATTTGTTGACATTCAACTCAAGACAGTTTTTAATACACCAAGTAGAAAAGCTATTCAAGTCAGTTTGAAGAGCACGGGAGTCAGTGGGTGTGGAGATGTGTGTAAAAATGTTCATGTCGTCCGCATAAACTGATAGGCGGGAATATTTAATTATGCCATCAACATCATTAATTGACAAAATGAAAATCAGGGGACCAAGATGGCTACCTTGAGGGACTCCAGAGGGGGGCATAAATGGATCGGGTGGATACGAATTGGGTTAGGTTTGTGGTTGTAGACCTTCCCTTTAAAAAACCATGTTGGTGAGGGGAAAATATAGATTTACAATGGAAAAACATTGCATCGTAAACAATACTTCGAATAGTTTAGGTATGCTGGAGAGTTTAGCTATAGGGCGATAGTTCGAGATTTCGTTTTCTTGACCTTCTTTATGAAGGGGAATAATATAAGAGCTTTTCCAAAGCATAGGAAAGACGCTTTGAGAGAGAGACAGTTGGAACAGAGCCGTAAGGGGTAGAGCTAACTTATGTCCTGTATCCCCGTGTGGGTCCTAGGGCCTCTATTACGCCTACGCGCCATCGTGTACGGTTTCTGGCAATGTGTCTGAGTTCTCCCCAACTTTTCCCTAACTGCCGTGCCTCCTTCTCGACTGTTCTGCGCCATGTTCTTCTCGGACCGCCAGGTCTTCTGCCATCCTGAGTTAGAGGGTTCCATTGCATAGCATGGTTCGCTATGGAGCTGTCACCCTTTCGGAACGTGTGACCAATCCACTGCCACTTCCGCCGTTGAATGGTTGTGCCTATTGGTTCCTGACCCATTCTCTCGTAAAGGTGTTCGTTAGAGATACGATTGGGCCAGAAAATCCTTAAGATATTGCGCAGACACCTATTAACAAACGTTTGCAGCTTTCTGGTGATAGTAGTGGTCACTCTCCACGTGCTGCAACCATATAGCAGCACGGATTCAACGTTGGAGCGGAACAGTCTTATTTTGGTGCTCAAACTGATTGCATTGCTTCGCCATATTTTGGACAACATACCGAACGCGAACTTTGCTTTGGCGATCCTGTTGGCTATATCCAGTTCAGTTCCACCATCGGTCGAGACAATACTCCCAAGATACTGGAAATCCTCTACTCTCTCTACCGGTTGTCCAGCAATGCATATTTGAGCCGATGAGTTTGTTCCAAGGCTGATAATTTTAGTTTTTGCCGTATTAATTTTCAGCCCGACGACACCTGCCTCCCTCTCCACATCTGCTGTCATTTGGTGGAGATCCATAATTCTGTGGGAGAGTAAGCATACATCGTCTGCGTAGTCAAGATGCTTCAGATGAGATGCAAGAGTCCATCGAATTCCTCCGTTTCCCGTCGACAAAGCTGCATGAAGCACATCGCTAATCACCAATAGGAATAATATTGGTGAAAGGATACAGCCTTGTCTTACCCCACTTTGGATCTCAAATTCCTCAGACAACCTTCCCCTGTGCAGAACGTTACATTTGGAGCCTTCATATGTAGCTTTGATAATAGCAATTAGTTTATCGGGAATGCCTCTCCTGCGTAAGGCACGCCAAATAAACTCCCTGTTGACACTATCGAACGCCTTCTCAAAATCGATGAACAGCAGGTGCAGTGGCGATCGATATTCAACACACTGTTCGATGATAATCCGCAGGGTGTTGATGTGGTCGGCACAGGAGGATCCAGAGCGGAAATCTGCTTGTTCGGCATCGAGTGTGTCTTCGAGATGTTGTTTGATTCGCTCAAGGATGATTTTAGCTATTATCTTAGCTGCAGCAGGAAGCACGCAGATACCCCTCCAGTTTCCGCACTCCATTAAATTTCCTTTCTTAGGAAGCTTGACGATCATTCCCTTTTTCCACTCGTTAGGAAAGCTCTCAGCTTCCCAAGCTCTATCTATAAGTGGAAGCAGAAGCTCAGCCGATGTTGTTGGCGTTGCTCGTAAGAGCTCTGCTGGAATACCGTCAAGTCCTACCGCCTTGTTGGTTTTGAGTGCCTTGATCGCGGTAATAATCTCATCTTTACTGGGAGTCGTGGTGCGTATTCGGGTACTTCTCACCTCGGGCATCTCAGTCTGATTTGGGAGCATATCGCTAGCGAATACACGGTTCAAAACCGTAGCAAAATGCTCTTTCCATCTCTTGAGCTGGTCCTCATCCGAAATGAGCAAGGAGCCGTCTAGGCTTTTCACTGGGTGTTGGCTGGAGCTGCGACCACCTGTCAGCTCCTTCGTGATTCTGTAGACGGTCCTGCTGTCGCACCTCCGTGCAGCTTCTTCTGCTTCTGTAGCCAGCGCGTTGATGTAGTTGCGCTTGTCACGTCGTACGCTACGCTGAACTTCTCTCATCTTCATGCGATATAGGGACTCTAGCTCGCTTCTCCCTGCTGCTGGGGTAGCTGCAACGCGAGCTTTTAGCTTTTTTCGTTCGTCAATCCGTCTCCAGGTATCCTCGGAAAGCCACGCCCTATGTCTTCCCTGCGATCGACCGACAATTCTTTCAGCACCAGATGTAAAAACATTTTTCACAGCACACCAATGGTCTTGGATGGTTGCGGGCATTGAGCTGCTGATTGCTTCCACACCTTGCGAAAAGTGCTCCCTTAATTGTTGGCGCCCTGAGGGATCACTAAGTCTATCGATGTTGAACCTGGGCATTCTTGTGTTGTCGTGGGATCTTCGAACTGCAGCAGTGCGTAGTTGGAGAGTAGCTATCATAAGATGGTGATCACGTACTATCCCCACATCTGCCCCTCGCCTGTTTCGGACGTCCAGGAGACTACTTCTAAAGCGGCGGCTGATAGCAAAATGGTCAATTTGGTTTGAGGTTGCTTGCCTATCATTGGAAACCCAGCTGACTTTGTGGCAGGTCCTGTGCTCAAACATGGTGCCACCTATCACAAGGCGGTTGGCATTGCAGAAATCCACAAACCTTTCGCCGTTGTCATTGCGGTTGCCTAGTCCATGCTTCCCGATTACATGTTTGAGCCCTTCGTTGTCGCTGCCTACCTTGGCATTCAAATCCCCCATCACTATGACAATGTCTCCATTTGGTGTTGTGTTGAAGACGGCGCTTAAGAGATTGTAGAAGCTCTCCTTTTCGTCCTCAGACGAACTATTCGTTGGGGCGTAACACTGTATGATGGTGACGCGTCGTACTCTAGTCCGGAATCTGGCCGTCAAAATCCTATCACCATGAGGCTGCCAGGAAATTAGGCGCTTGCGTGCTGTTGTTGTTAGCAGCAGTCCGACTCCATATTCCCGCGGGTTTCTGGATGGTCTTCCAGAATAGAGTAGTACAGTGTTACGCGTTGGAGGCTGGTACTCGCCCGCTTCTAACCATCTTACTTCACTTACCCCCAAAATGTCCAGTTTATATCGCATGAATTCCTTTTCCAATTGGAGGAATCTGGCATTGTAAGGACCTTCTCTTCCCGAGTCGAGGAGCGTCTCTACATTCCAGAAACCTATCTTTGTCCGGGTACAATAGCCAAAAGTCGTCAACATGTGATCATTCCTTATCCGAGGCATAGTGTCGGTTTCCGTAGCGGGCAATATTCGGTAACGCAGGTTGCTGGCCCACGTTACCTAGCCTAGAATCAAGGCCCTAGACAACCCGCACTTACAATTTTGGCCTATACGTATAAGGGTTTATACGTATAGTTGCCCGGGGACCACCACTAGGAGGTAAAGTAAGCACTTCATCACGAACTTGATTGTTGCGCTACTGGCCCAAGCCAAGTTTTGGGCAGTCAGTAGTTTCCCGATCAATCGCAATGCAGGGGTAGAGCTAAGGAGTTTACATATTTTTTTAAAACTATGGCAGGTATACCGTCCGGGCCAGTGGAGTAATCGCATTTAAGTCTTTCGATCTTTTCTGTCACGAGAGCCACTGTTATGTCAATTGAAGTTAAAGAGGTCTAGGGACAATCTCTCATGTAGGAGAAGTAAGAATAGTCGGGCTCTGATGGTTGGTTGGAGAACGATTGACTAAAGAAATGAGCGAATAAATTTGCTATTATTTTAGGATCGCTCGACGATTTATTGGAGAATGTCAGAGTCGAAGGGTAGCTATCTGATTTTTTTTTGGTATTAATAAAATGAAAAAATCGTTTTGGGTCAGCGATAATGTCAGATTGCATACGGTCAATATATGCGTTATAAAGGAAATCACAGAGTTCGGAAAAATTCGTATGTACAAGAAAGTAATTGGAGAAGTTGAAATCAGAGCGAAATTCGAGGTAGATGCGCCAGAGCTTATTTCTTCTGTTGCGAAGTGAACGTAATTCTTTAGTATACCAAGGTGGAGAGGACGAGAAACTCTTCTGTGCCATATATGGGACGGATTGCACAAAACAGCTGAACATTTCAGAGTAAAACAATCCAAGTACCTTATCGACAGAAATATGTGTACTGTTAAAAATACTGTTGAAATTAATAGCGCTTAAAAGGTTTTGTGAAGTCTGCCTTGCGAAAATTAAAGCTGTACGAGTACTCTGATTGTACAGCATTTTTATTATTATTGTAAGATAATGTAAGAGCTAGAGGAGGGTAGTAATGATCCAATTTGGATAAGAGATACTTGCTCGCTAAAACGAGGCAGTTTTCGGCATCTGACGAGAAAACGAGATCAAGTTGTCTGCCTAGGTTATTAGTGACACCACTTAACTGATATAAGCTGGAATCTGAGAGACAGTCAATGAAAAGGATTTCCTTTTCTGAAGAGGGGTTTATTGCAGTATAATGGGACTGATCGTCAGATGGAGCCCATTGGAGGTCGGGAAAATTAAAATCCCCCAGAATTAAGACGGTATCGCGAGGATCAACAATATCAAACAACGAATCGAACTCGTCTATGGCATGCTGGTAGCTCTGCATGGGCTGGCAAGGTCGAATGTAGCAGCAAAGGATAAAAATGTTGTGGTTTGAAATTGTTATTTTGACACAAATATACTCAAAATTAGATGTGAGCGAAGTTTTAACTAGTGTCCCCTCGATGGGGACACCTTCTTCTTCTGTATGCTTCTTTAACCTAGACCTGTATTACCTACTCCTGTAGGGTTTTGTAGCGGGTTATACTTTTGCATCATAAAAGGCTTTATCCATATCCGCCATGAGGGATCGTAAGATGAATACCTATTTTTTATTTTTTTTTTTAACTTGCAAAAACTGATTTACTTATTTTATGTGCCAGTGGACAAAGTCCCCAGATAGAAGTGCGAAAAGGTCACAAAGATAAATGGTTAAGTTGGATATAACAAAACGAACTGCAATCTGATAATGGGGGACAGCCTCTATCCTCCTTTTAAAAAACCTGAAGAACAAGTCAGGATTATGATCTTACAGATCGATCTTCATATTCTTAAAGACAAAGCAACTCTTCGTGTACCTAATTAATATAAATAATTTTGAAGCATTGAGGTGCTTTCATTAGTGAGCGTTTTTCCTAGAACTCGAACCCCCTCAATTCAACGCACTAACCATTGTCATTGAAGAACATATGACCAGAGGTCCATGTTCTCGTCACTACCGCCCTAAATTTTATTTTATAAAGTCTGCCTGTTTTCATCATGTTTCTGTCCTGAGTCCTTTCCTTAGCCAAAACTTAGCGTTTTCTAAAAACTTGCCTTGCCTTTTAAAAAATCAAGAATATTATTGATCATTTTTTCATGTATGTCCTGTATCCCCTTGTGGGTCCTAGGGTCTCTACTACGCCTACGCGGCATCGTGTACGGTTTCTTGCCATGTGTCTGAGCTTTCCCCAATTGCCGTGCCTCCTTCTCCACTGTTCTGCGCCATGTTCTCCTCGGGCCACCAGGTCTTCTGCCATCCTCAGTTAAAGGGTTCCATTGCACAGCATGGTTCGCTATGGAACAGTCACCTTTTCGGAACGTGTGACCAATCCACTACCGCTTCCGTTGTTCGATGGTTGTGCCTATTAGTTCCTGACCCGTTCTCTCATAAAGCCGTTCGTTAGAGATACGATTGGGCCAGAAAATCCTTAAGATATTGCGCTGGCACCTATTAACGAACGTTTGCAGCTTTCTGATAATAGCAGTGATCACTCTCCAATTGCTGCATCGATTTAACAGCACGGATTCAACGTTGAATAATGAAGTCTTAGCTTGGTGTTCAGACTAATTGCATTGCTTTTCCATATTTTGGACAACATTCGAAACGCAGACTTTGCTTTGGCGATCCTGTTGGCTATATCCAGTTCGGTTCCACCGTCGGAAACTAGTCGGGAGGAATTTTCTGTGATATTTTGATTCCTAGCACTTGTTTCGAGCAAGTATTGGTGATAATTCCTCATATAATTTTATTACCAGAAAACTTAAATGGAAATTGTCTGTAATTAAACCAACACTCAGTGACCGAACCATTACCAATACGCCATGCCACCCACTTATGCCCAATTAAGGGGTGGCCATGCCCTACTTGCAAACACTAAGCAGATAATGCTGAATACGGGATTTATATGTTAAATAATTTTCAAAAATTCATATCCAAAATAATGTCCAAATCAATTTTGCACTTGAAAACCCCCAAAGAAAGAAAGGAAATGTTGAATGGTGACCAAATGGTATGTCTTAAGAATAACAACAATTACAACTCCATTTACCAGCAGACACAAAGCTCTAATTACTCATATAGTGCTAATTAACTTGTTAATAATATTTGTTTGTATGATTGATTGGTTGTAATGCTATTAACTTCACTTTTACTTATTATTTCACCACTTACTGACGTGCGTAACAAACATTAGTGGTATTTTGTAATTTATTATGTTGTAAACCAAAATAAGTAGTTTTTCAAAAAAAATGAAAAACAATTCGCAGGCGATCAAGCAGAGAAGCAGTTTAATGACTTTGATGACTCTATAATTTTCCACACAGCAAAAGAGTGTTCAATAGGAAGTAACTATCAAGCGATACGTACCTACCTACTACTGTTTGTATTGAAATTGAATTCCCCTGGGGTGTCTCACATGAAAAGAAATGAATCAACAGAGGTTGATGTATACTTGCCCATCGAGGGGATATCTCTTTAATAGACACTAGACGTATTGTTCTTTATTTCTTTTTCTTTTCTTTTTTTAAGGAAATGCTTATTGACATTGAAATGCTTATTGACATTGAAATGCTGTAACAATGACTAGTTCGACTGATTGAACTAGATGAAATATTGAGAAAAATGTCAACGAGCATTTCCTTCTAAGTAAGAAAAGGAGCCTGCATACGTAATGTACATGTGTATATGAATAGGGAAATTTGGAAACTTTGGACGGACAGAACGAAAGGCACAATTCGCCAACTTGATGTGCAATATTGTGGTTGATGCAACAGTTG
Source organism: Brachypalpus laphriformis (assembly GCA_945910035.1). NCBI lineage: Eukaryota > Metazoa > Arthropoda > Insecta > Diptera > Syrphidae > Brachypalpus > Brachypalpus laphriformis. The sequence continues at coordinate 291,734,962 of OX246754.1, forward strand.
CAGACCGCACTCAAAGATATTCGTGATACCAGTACGCAAACATCATCAACATATACCTCAGTGTGAAATCGTCAATTATTAGGAAGTAGTATAGCAGTGGTGTCCATTCTGTTAGACTTAAATTTCATGATGAATAATCTTCGAAAAGCTTGAAAATATGGAGGGAGGTCTAAGGGTACTTCGCAAGCAATGGTCTTGTAGACAATAGGCACAGGGACGATAGGGAAAACAATTGAAAATCAAAGAAAGGCTGTCCCATCACAATAAACAATTTGCATCTCTGGGCAGACTACCGACAATCTTTCAATCCTTGCGATCACCACTGCAGCTCATGTCTTTTAAGGCGAAGAGTAAAGGGTAAGGCCATATAAAGTATTTACGAATAAGCACTACAGAAATTTGAAATGAAACACAATGATAATTAACATGTGATAGGTAGGTAGGTGTGGTGGTTTTTCTTAGTTCTTAAAGAAGAACCCAATTAGCACTAGCTGCTGTTTTGATACCACAAACTCATGTAATCTTGATATGAAGGTGTGTTGGTGGGGAGTCTCTAAATCCAACCTGTGGAGTTTAAGAACTTTATTAAATCTTTAATATTTTTCTCTGAGACTTCCTCAAGGGAGTTGAAAAAGGGTTTTCTCAAATCTCGTTGTCTGGTCCTAGCTAGTACCGGACAGGCGCATAAAAAGTGGATAAGGGTTTATTTTAGGATACCTAGTTTCACTGCTTGGTCTCCTATAGGCCAGTGATCCGTGGTGATCGCTGTTATTCTGGTGATGTCCTTACGGATTCTGTTTAGGAAATCTGTTGTTTAGATTTTGTTGTACTTTGGCCAAATCTTTCTAGATATGACACAGTTTGTAAGCCTAGTCCATCTGAGGTTGGCTTTAGCAAAGAATTTTCAGGAGATTTCTGATTTGACTGCACGAAGCGGAATCTGAAGTGATTCCGCAAGTGAGCGGTGGGGGGCTGAGCCTTGCCTAGCGAATTCATCAGCAAGTTCGTTTCCATAAACGTTACTGTGCCCTGGAACTGAAGTCAGGGTAACATTGAATTGGACATCTAGCGAGGCTAGCTCATTTCAGTATTCTAGCACTAGCTTGAAGCGTAAAGTAATCCAGGTAATGGCTTTGATGGCAGCTTGGCTGTCAATGAAAATGGCGATTATTTGCCTTGGCGTTATGCTTGTGCGAAATTTATTAGGCTTCCCGGACAGCGAGTAAACCTGCACTGGCAAAATCCGAAAGTCTATATGATTTTGAGATGTTTAAGGATTCAGAAAACACAGCCGCGCCGACTCCACAGTCAATCTTTGAATCACTGCGCAAGAAGAGAAAGAAATGAGGTAACCGAAAACCGGCTACATAGAACAGAAAGCTTAAGAGAATGGCAAGAACGCTTGATATCTAAACTCAAATCCAACAAAGCTGCTAGAGCCGACGGCCTTGCCGCTGAACTTTTCAAGGCAGGAGGAGATGAGTTGGTAAGGAGCATGCACCAGCCCATCTGTAAAATCTGGTCGGACGAAAGTATGCCCCATGAATGGAACTTCAGCATCGTTTGCCCGATCCTGAAGAAAGGAGACCCTCTGAACTGCGCCAATTACAGAGGTATAAGTCTCCTCAATATCGCATATAAAATCCTGTCTGCCGTATTATGTGAACGCCTAAAACCGATCGTCAATAACCTGATAGGTCCTTATCAGTGCGGTTTCAGGCCGGGAAAGTCACCATTGACCTAATACTCACACTACGGCAGATCTTGGAAAAAACCCATGAATACAAAATCGATACGCACCACCTCTTCATCGATTTTAAAGTTGCCTATGATAGCGTGTATAGGGACGAGTTATACAGAGCCATGTCTAGTCTTGGCATCCGTGCCAAGCTCGTCCGTTTGTGCAGAATGACGATGGAGAACTCTCGCTGCTCCATCAAAGTCGGTAAGAACATCACCGAACCGTTCGATGTCAGGAAAGGTCTTAGACAAGGTGACGTGCTATCATGCGATCTCTTTAACATAGTACTTGAGAGAATTGTACGAAACTCACAATCCAACCCCGGAGGTACAATCTTCTTCAAGTCTGTACAACTACTCCCTTGTGCCGATGACATTGACATAATCGGAAGAACTCAGCGGACAGTCAATGGGCATTTACGAGTATTGAGAATGAGGCAGCAAAGATGGGTCTAGCGGTCAATGAAAGCAAAACAAAATATATGCTGTCTACAGAAAAGGACACCCAACATCGACGTCTTAGACAGAACGCCACAATAGACAGATATAATTTTGAGGTAGTAAAGGATTTTGTCTACTTAGGCTCTATGGTGAACTCCGCAAATGACATCAGTAGGGAGATCACACGAAGAATTACTCTTGCCAATCGTTGTTTCTATGGGCTTAAACGACAATTGAGTAGCAAAGCCCTGTCTCGAACTAGTAAGGTAACTCTTTATAAGACTCTAATCATCCCAGTTCTGCTGTATGGCGCAGAAGCATGGGCTTTGACAAAACCGGATGAGGATGCCCTTGGTTATTTCGAGTGAAAAGTTCTTCGAGCGATCTTTGGTCCCGTCTGCATAGACGGTGAGTGGAGGAGAAGGTACAATGCCGAGCTATACGACCTGTACAAGGACATCGACTTAGCCAGAAGAGTTCACATACAGCGACTAAGATGGCTGGGTCATTTAGAGCGGATGGAGCCCAACGTCCCCGCGAAGAAAGTTTTCGAATCCACCCCGGATGGACGACGCAGTAGAGGACGACCTCGCGGTAGGTGGCGCAAACAAGTGGAGGGGGACCTCAACCAACTTGGCGTGCACAACTGGAGGCAGCTGGCTCGTAATCGTACTAGCTGGAGAGGTTTGTTGGTTGAGGCCCAGGTCCACCCCGGACCGTAGCGCCATCTAAGTAAGTAAGTAAGTAAGAACGCTTGAATGCTTCTGAGAAAGGCAGGCGGACTCATAGGCTCATACACCAAATCCAGCCATGGATTGATAGACGCCATGGAGAACTTGATTTTTACTTAACGCAGTTCCTAATGGGGCATGGATATGTTCGTTCGTACTTATTTAAGTATAAACACGACAATAGCCCCTACTGCCCGCGTTGCACTGACTGCATAGAAAACGCAGAACTCGTGTTTTTCCAATGCCCAAGAATGGTTGAGGAAATGCTAAAAAGCCAGGAGGCATGGGACGCGTTCGCTGGGAGTACAATGCGCATAACGAAGATTCTTAGAACCTTAGAAAGAGAAAGGAAGGAATCAGACAGGAGAAATACGATAAATGCAGGGCAGGAAAATGCAAACATGCGCTAGTCGAATACATCGGTCTAAAACTCAGGACGTGTTGAGTCTTTTGAAGATTACCCCTCCCAATCAAAAAAAAAAAATCTTTGAACCGTCTCTGCAGATTGTTACGTCGAAATCCTTAATCACATGTCCATCTTGCCATTCTGATCTTTTGAGGAATTGAAAGTCGAAACGCTTTGTGAAATTCAATTTGTGTATAATGTGTAATCTGTTGTGCGTAAAACGAGTTCTCACGGCAGAGAGTCTAGTATGTTACTATGCCCATAGGGTTTCGTAGTCCAGCACCCAGACTCCCTGAATCTGACCGCACTATTTGCGGTGTGGTTGGTTTGTGTAGATCTAAAGGTAGAAGATGCAGAAAGACTGTTAGAAACTCAGTCGGGGTTGACCGTAGAGAGCCTGTGGTACCTACACATGCCGTTCTTTGTACCTTGTTAAGTTTGGTTTTATTATAGGCTTTTTTTTTTAGAGCCGGCCACCATATTATTAACCCCTATGTGAGTATTGGTCGTTCCACGGCTGTTTACATCCATAAGGTCTACTTTGGTTGCAGTCCCCATTTTTTGCCGAATGTCTTGTTACAAGCATAGAAAGCTATACATGCCTTTCTTACCCGTTGTTTTGTGTTTAGCTTCCAGTTGAGTTTAAGATTTAAGATAACTCCTAAATACCTAGCACTGGAAGATAGGGAGAGCAGTTAGTCATTTAGCCGAGGAAGTGCGAACTCAGGTATTTTCATTTTAGTGGCGATGGCATTGTATTTTGAAAATAATATCATTTAATTGTCCTCCTCGTCTTCATTTGGTTGATTGTATTCTTGAAACCCGATTTCGGACTGCTTTTTCACACACACCGCGTGGTAAATGTTTAATGTTGCGTTGGATGGTCTACCTATATTTAAGGCCGTGAATCTCTCGTGACTTATTCTTATAGGCCAGAGATGTCAGATAACCCCATAGAAAAATATCCAGTGGTATAAGACCCTATGTTTCGACCCAATTCGTCTAGGAAACGTTTCTTGCAATAAAGCCATTACCTCACGAGCTTTAATAATAGTTTGTACGCGGTGCTGAATTGAGTATCTTTTCACGGTAACTTATCAGATAATATTAAACACAGCTGTAAAAGTTTGACTTTGATCTTACAATCAGTGTTGCCGCTGTGGCATTTCAAAGTTCTAACGCGTTTATTAGTAAACCATTTATGCACATCTGCGCAGATAGCTAAGCCGTTTTCAAATCTGCTCTACTGTAAGAGTTATCTCTAAAATAGTGGCTGTTATTAAGCTGAATAAGATACGGCAATGTAACTCTGTGACGCTGACCTGGGTCTCTGGAAAAGCAAAATTCAAGGTAATCAACGAGCTGACGCTCTAGGAAGGGCTCAGCAGCCTTTGTAAAATGGACCATAAGGTCTACGTGCTATTCGTCATTTGTTAATCTTGGGTCCAAGTTATGAAATGCAATATGAGTAAATGATGACGTGCTGATAGTGTAAATCACCAACGATTATAAGAATTGTTAAACGTTGGCTGATTTTAATGGGTGTCAATCTAGCAAAATAAAAATTAGAGTTCGTGTTCATCAGCAATCGAAAAAAAGTACAGAGACATCTACTATCCTCAAGCGAAGCAAGCTTCAAAGGATCGTTCGTCGTATTAACCCCTTTATTGACATAGTTCTGGAAGAAAGGCTGGAAAGCTATCAAAAATACCGGGTGTCCGCCGGGAAGGTATACTACTTTGTTTGTTTATAATTTTTGATTAAATGAAAGAGAATGGATCTTATATTGATAAATGTTTTATTTAATGTCGGCAATTATGTATGGAATACAATATCAGGTAAATGTCCGCCTCTGCTAGTCTTACAAATGCGAGCCCTTTTGAGCACATTTTTCATTACATTCTCACACATTTCACGCGGTATTTCATTAATTTCATCACGAATATTTTGTTTGAGTTGCTCAAGCGTTTCTGGTTTGTTTGCATAAATCTTGCTTTTCAGATATCCCCACAAAAAGAAGTCAGGAGCAGTCAAATCAGGCGATCATCACTCATTATGATTTTGTCATGAAAATCGGGGTTGTCATGGGCTAGCTGTATCATCGTATTGGCATATGTACGGCGGCGTAAATGGTGTTCTTGAAGAAGCTCTTGTGTCAACTGAATCTTAAATGGAAACAAATGCAAATCCTTGTGCAAAATTGTGGCCAAAGTTGTTCTTTGAAGACCAAGCTCCTGAGCACGGCGTCGAATTGAGGTTGATGGATTGTTTTCAACACATCCTTGAACAGCAGTAATGTTTTCAGCCGATCTTGCAGTACATTGTGGCCCATGCTTGGGCCTATCACCTACAGACCCTCTTTCTTCGAAATCATTTACTACACGATAAATAGTGCGTTTTGTTGGCACGTTGTTTCTCCCAAAAATTTCACGTAACTTTCTCATCGTCACAGTAATCGATGATTGATTTTGATAAAATGTTTTACCGATTAAAACACGTTGGTTTATCGAATATTTTTCCATAATAAATTTGCCACGTGTCTACTTCACGACTGCCAAATATGAACTGTCAAGAGTAATGTTTACCAAAATGGCGACAAAACAAAGTAGTATACGTTCCCGGCGGACACCTTGTATGTGTAGACATCATCAGTATGGATTTGAAAAGGAAGGGAATGGTTAACAATGGACGCAATCGCAGAAGTTATAAATGCAGCGGGAGAAACCATTGGCGATAAAAAAAAAATATTTGGCGCAACAGCTCTTTAAAGTGCCAGGGCCTAGCTTCTCGCAGCCACTACTCATGTTGTGTGCGTTATATTTTTCACACGAATGGAAGGGACCTACAGTTTAATACCGAATCCGAACGGCGATTGGAGAAGCTTTTTCGTGACAACAATACTCTCGGATGTTTGTCAGACGCTCGCGAGAGGTGGGACCGTGAAAAAAACGATAGCAAACTGGATATTAACACGTTCGCGGACAGTTGTTGTTGTTGTGTCATAACAAACCACATAAAATTAAGCGGCATATGCCGCTCTGTCCGCGAACGTGTTAAAGACGCATTGAACACCAGGCGCGAAGAAGCATAGAAACATATGATCTGAAGGGTAGCACATCTAGCTATTAAAGCCTTGAAGATGGGATTGAATCTATTAAGTTTTCAATAGCTACGATATACGATGGTAAGTGGAGTGCTTGCAGAGAACTGAGGCAATATAGTCATACTTAACCAAAATTGTCAAATTGTCGGAGGCTAAGTTTCGGTCTGGGGACGCTGCATTATGAATAAGTACGAATACATAGCCCATGATTCCAATCAGAAATATTTCGACCAACTGCAACTTCTGTTCTTTTATATGGACCCCAAGTGTATGGATACTCTTCGTGTGTGTCGGTACATTACTTCTGTTACAGTTATGGCATTGAAACAAGAAAGACTGCCAAAACTAGTTCTTCCACATATTCGGGTAACTAGTGATGGTCTCGTACAAGAGTAGGAGCGACTTGCATCTGACTGCGGCTCGAAGTTACGCGTTTCAACCATAGGAAGGTGCCCAATCCGTAGGGATTTTCGTGTCAGACTTATGGGGTCATACACACTATAAAGGGTGACCAGATAGCAATGATACTTTTTTCAATTGTTATGTTTCAGCAGCTGTCAAAGTTACCAATGCCATCCAGCTGTCAACAAATTCAGTAAGGTTTGCCATTTCATCATGCATCGTTTCACGCTTGCCGAACGTGCGGAAATTATTAAAAAATATTATCGAAATTCCGACTCAGTTGTAAATACGCAATGTGAATTTCGTCGTGAGGTCGGTCGTCATCATGGCTTCAGTGCGCAGGCAATTCGTCGCACCGTGGAAAAGTTTGAGCGTGAGTACACTCTTTTGGATCTTAAGCCACCAACCAGATAGAGATTGATGCGAAATGAAGAAAACAAAGGCGCCGTAGCGGCCAGTATCGAAGATGTCGATTCGGCGCCGCACAGCTGAATTGGGCATCGCCAGAGCGATGTTAATCAACTTTCTGTGGCCAGAGCTCGATAACATCGATATATCCGAGCTGTGGTTCCAACAAGATGGCGCTCCATGCTATACAAGCGACGAAACGCTCAAAGTTGTGAAGGAGAAATTTGGCATTTTCTCTTGGGCTACGTCAAGTCCCAGTCCCAGTTAGCGTAAACGCTAACAAGCTAACCACTTTGGACGAGCTCGAGGCCAACATTGGAGACGCTATTGCTAGAATAACGCTGTATGTATTGGACCGAATCATCAAAAATTGGACCGAGCGCTTGAAGCACTGCCAGCGAAGCCGAGGCCACCATTTAAATGATGTTCTATTCCACATATGTATAATGGCATGAATGTAGCTTCAAAATAAAGCCAGAATCAATTTCATATCTCACACTGTTGTTATTTTATTTCAATTTTTATTTTTTTTTTCCTATCGTTCATATCTAGTCACCCTGTATGTGGAAGAAGAGATTTGAATTCAAATAGGGCTCAGGCTTGAGGTATATTGCACAACTATGCGAAAGTCGTATTATTGAGGAAGAGGGACAGCCAAATCTTCATAAGGATGGACCAAACACTTAAGGCTAATTCCCTCAAAATGGAAAATTGATGGCGGTTTTAGGAGGAGGAGAGATATTTAGATAGGATTTCTTCTTGAGAATAATTCCGCCTTCCATAAGCAAAAAGGTGCCAAAGTGCAGACTAGAAGGATCATCTGATTCTCTGCAAGATGCAACGTACGCTTATCTATTTTATTTATTTATTGAGCTTAACACAAGCGATTAATTAAAAACACATAATTATATGAGAACGTAAACTACAAAAAGTTTCAAGAGAGAGGGATGGGGGATAGTAAAAATGTTAAACTGAATAAATCGTCAGGAGATAAGAAGAGGATGTATGTATCCTCTGTAGTTAGGAAGTTTAGTGTGAAAGTGAGCTACATAGAAGTTGATGTACTGCACCGCACATGAAATGCAATGGGGAAACTTTTTTGCCATACGTAGCATTTTAGTTAAGAGTTCATACTATTCAGTACGGCAGAAGGAAAGCCGGAGTCAAAAGTACTGGCCTTAACAGCAAAGGTAAGTATTCATGGAGATCTGTTGCAACAAGTGGGGGTAATCAATAGTTTTAGCCAATAGGTGATGTGCGATATCACGACATGTGCTTAAGGCTTCTAGATCTAATAATTTCAGTCGTTTCTCGTAGAAAGGTAAGTTGTAAGCAACCCAGGCCCCGTAATGCTAAACGGATGAATCGACGTTGAACAGCTTTGATTCCCCGAATGTGGACTTGATGATAAAGTTAACCAGACCTGGCTGATCTGACGAAGATCATATAAAGGGATTTGGTAACTAAATTCTAAAAATTGTTTCTAATGCTCATGGATTGGGGAATTACTGAGGTTTGCGTTTTTTTTTTTTTAATATCAGTTTATCATAATATTCGACAGGAATTATATCATTCACATTATCTTTCGCTAAATCGAAGAGCTACTGCGAAAATTATTGTTTCGAAAGTTATTGCAAAACGAATGAATAATTTTAATGAATTAGTCTACATTAGCCTCGTTTTTTTAAAAATCATTCGGGAGAAACAGAATTGAAATAGATACGTATGTGTGTATATTGATTGACTGAGGGCTTTGACAGATGTACGAATATTCACCTGCAGAAATATAGTAGAATGTGCACAGAGAGATGTATATTTGTATTTATTTGTAAATAAATTGAAATAGGTAATTAAAATATGAAATCTGAAGAAAATACCATTAGATTGTCCTAATAGGCAAATTTAATACTTAGATTTCGAAATCAAAAATCAAAATTGGTATAAATATTGTGCAAACTTTTCGTACATTTTCCAAGTACATACTACAAAATCAAATGTTGTTGCATTTACAATTTATTTGTACATGAAAAACTGCTCGTATTTGAACTAGATGAAGGGTAACGTAGAACGCTCTATCTGCCAGTGCCCGGAAACTAGTAGGGCTACATCCGGAACTACTATAACCGGAGATGTGAACAGACCTTACTCGCCTCAGGCAGATGAAAATGTTCTGGAATTCACCACGCGAACAAAGCACTTCACAATCACTTTGCACCACAATGTAGTCTGTCCTCTCTATTGCTTGACTTCTTATATCCCCTGAACAATTCAATTATAAGTCCTGACACTTACGAGTAAAAACATTCACAGATAGTCAGCTAATCTGACAGAGGGCACATTTCCGAATACGTATACCCTAAGGCTATTTCTTAAAGGAATGTTCTTCAAATTCTTTGGAAAACTGTAGTGAAAGTGATGTCTTAGCTCGAGAATACCCTCGGACAACGCCAAGAGGAAGCATAATAGAGGTTTTAAATAGCAGGGCATCGAATTCTTCCTGCGATTTATTCATTATTTTGTTGATCCTTTTTGCTACTTTTGAAAAAAAGATTTCAAATGTATTCTTGAAACTTTCGCAGCAACACTGGCGACTTCTGCCTCCAAAATTTGGTACAACTCGAAACATGTCGGACTTAGGGTAGTTCTTATGCTTCTCACACAACTTTTGTAGTATTAGTCAGCCTTTTATAAGAACCAGGTGCCCTTAATGTATAGGAACAAATCTATTTCAGTATCTTATATCACAACTTCATCATCCCATAACGCACAAAAATCAGTAAACAATTGGCTGTCCGCTCGGCAATAAGACTGAGAGGCTCCAAGCAGTGGAAGGAGCAACACACGGGACATGCCAATATACTTTCGATGCACCGTCATCTTCCCAATTCCACTGACCATCTGCCCACTGAATATGATTTTAACAAGGGCTACACGCACTCGATACCGGAGAGAAGTGAGTGGACGCAACGCAATGTCCTTTACAACGAATCGCTGTCAATTTTCACGGACGGGTCCAAAACCAAGGACGGAGTCGGTGCCGGAATTTTCTCAGAAGATCTGCAGCGTTTTTCAAGCCGAAATCACCGCAGTTCGCAAAGCCGCTAACTGGCTGGCGGCTGATATTGTTATTTATGTCGACAGTCTGGCAGCCATCAAATCGCTCGCATCCAGCACTACGAGATCTAAGGCAGTGAAAGACTGTCGCATATCTCTTAACGAGATAGCTGGTCAGTACCTTTACTGGGTACCAGGTTACTGTGACATACCGGGGAATTGTGCAGCCGACGAACTATCACGACAAGGCTCCTCTGGTACAGATAGCATAAGCATCACCGACATCGAAGCGCCAGCGTTTTATGTTAAGTACCTTATTCAAATTGATGCCGAAAAAGTGGCCAATCATCGATGGCAACATCTAAACCAATGTCATACCGTCAGACAGCTCTGGCCGACACTCAATAAATCCAGGTCCATCGGACTCTTGAAGCACAAGAGAGGAACCCTCTCAAAAATAACAAATGTCCTCACTGGACACTGCGTCAAAGGAAGACATGCCCAAAGATTAGGTATCCCTCATAATGACTTCTGCAGAAGCTGCAGAGATGAAGAGGAAGAAGAGACCATCAGTCATCTCCTGTGCGCCTGTCCTGCGCTCGCCAATATCAGGAAGGCCACTCTGGGTGAATACTTCTACAATGATCTTAATTATCTCGGCAACGCCTGCACGGCTAAAATTCACGCCTTCATTCAACGAAGCAAATGGTTCCAAGAGTAAGTAGGTGACCCACCCGCCTTACACATCGGCAGTACAATGGACCTACTTTCTGGTCTAAGTACATCCTCATCGAGGGCCGATCCAAACCAACCAACGCACAAATATAATTAATATGAAAATAAAGTAGATGCTGCTGACAAGTTTTTGTATTATGCAGATCAAGACACTAGGCTTCGGACTATATTATCCAAGGATCCCAGGTAATCCTGCACTTTCAGGAACAGAAGCAGAGCCAGAATGAAATTGTTACATCTCTTAAGATCGACAGCTATTCTGTTGGATTTTAGAGCGTTTCTTTGGACTTTCCTAGGAAATGGCTTCAGAAAGAATTTAACCAGATACCGAGCACCCTGAAAGGGGGTCTGACCAGCTATCTATCAGACCGAGTATAAATCTTCACAGATTGCCTTCTAGAAAGTATATGTAGGTAGGTAAGAGGCAAGAGAGTTTTTGATTTCCAAGAAAGAAAGACGCAACTGGCCTAGTAAAATGGAAGCACCCGCAGCTTTAGGAAATCCCTCGATCAATAAGCGCTCCATCCATTTTTTCATCACCCACGCAAATACAAATACATGAATGGATTGTGCAGAACTAACAAGCCAACACCTGAGGCACAATCTATCAAAAGTCTGTACGCCAACTTGCACACGATGATGATATTGTCGTAATTGGAAGAACTCAACGGCCAAAATGGGTATAGTAGTAAACGAGGGCAAATTATACGGTCAACAAGAAGAGACACCTAACAACAATGAATCGGGCAGAACTTCGCAGAGTGCAGCTATAACTTTGAAGTAGTAAGGGACTTTGTGTACCTTGGCTCTGCTATTACTGCTGCATCTTCTCCCGCAAACGTTTTCCTCCTCCCACTAGGACGTTTTACTTCCTAAGGGTAGTGCGACAAAGGTATTATCTGCGAGAAAAAGCTCAGTTTCCGTTCGCAAATTGATGTCATTAATAAAGCCAACTCTACCCTGGGTTTTATCAAAAACTGGTAAAAAGATTTCTGCTTTCCTTACGTCAATAAATCCTTCGCATTGTAGGGGGCCTCCTTAAATGCGCTGGCCAAGTTTCTCCCCCTATCAAGATACGCAGTATCTGAGAATTGAAGCCAGATCTCTTCTGAGCTGACAGATATATCTTGCCTTCATACATAGAGCGGCTACAACTGATCAGTTTACCAAATTTTGGAAAACGTCGTCAAGTTGCCGACTTACTATTCGTTCAGCAGCTGTTAGCCATTGTTATCGATTCCCCAGCTCTGTTGCTATTTATGATGTCCAACCCAGGGGTCGACTTTAAAGCGACATACCTACTTTGTTCTCCAGATACCACAAACAGCCAGTTTCCTCAAAATCATATAAATCCAGTTTTTGGCACATAAAGCTACCAGGATACCAATTGCATATTTTCTCTAGTCCGAATAATTACAGTCTCAACCTATAGATACTTTACCCACTGATTTCATCTAACCTGTCCCGGAAGAAATGTTAAAGTATTACAATGCTCAAACGAACTGGAACACTTTTTTTTTCTCACAAATGCAGTAACAAGTTTTCTTGACAAAAAAAAAGAAAACAGTTCGGCTGATTACGAAAAAACTTTCCTGCAACAAAGTCGTTAAATTCAATCTTGCAATAAACTTTTCAAACTTAAAAGGATTCTTCTCAAATTTCAACTGTTTTTCCGCTTCTTCTTTTGGGTTACCGATTCTTAAATAGAGTCATTCATTTGACATGTTAATTTATTTTAAGAATGTTCTAAGAATTCTCCTGCCGGCACTGACCGATATCTACAGACGCCTCTGTAAAAAATTCAATCTCAATCAAATTCAAATCAAATTTATCCCCCAATCCACTATCACACTCCCGCATTTCAGATTTAATCAGATGCTCAGAGGAGATCTTTCTCTTTTACAATCTCTCAACGTCAAAATTTATTCAAATTACGAACCAAAATCAATTACAAATTCGTCTGCTACTTCACTAATCACAGATGCAGATACAGTATATAACTCTCAATGAGCTTCCCAAAGAACGCACTGTTTTTGGTTAAACTCATTTGAATTGATTATATGTATCTGCAGAGGTTCCGAAAATGGATATCTCATGGAAACTCAGTTATGCAAATCGAATTTGAATTTGAAATTTCGGAAAACAAAAAATTCGTATCTCAAACTTTCGTCTGAGAGAAAAAGAGTTTCACCTCGAAGCCCCCGAACTAGCAAATAAATTTTCCAAGTTTATAATCCAGTTAATTGGTCGAGAGCAGGTGCAACGCTGCACAGACTTCCTTATTGCGTACAGTATGAGTACACTCCCTGTCGTCGTCAATTGACTGGTTAAATAGAGTAGTTATGAATTCCGCTCCCTAATACTTGCCATAGCTGCAGCTATCCAGCAACAGAGCGAAGATAATCCATAGTAGCTTGAGCGGTATCCTTTGCAGATACATTGTGTATTGGTGGTCACTATAGATTCACGATTTTTTATCACTCATTTGAGGCAGGATTCTATTTAACAACCAAACAACTGTCACTAGCTTTTACTATTCAATTTTTTTTTTCACTTTTTTCTTTTCTTGTTCGAGATACAATATCCGCGAGACCGTGGTTGGCACTTCTTTTGCCAAGCGAATATAAAATCCAACTGAAGACGTCGGTCGGCTGGTTGGTTGGTTGGTTGGTTGGATTAGAGTTAGTTGCAAATACTAGATACTTGACTATGCGGAATGTGCGTCTAACCACAGAGACCTGCTACAACTGCTTCTTCTGCTGCTGTCTCTTCTCTGTTGCAGATGGTGGTTATTGTAACGGTGATCATCGTCATCGTCGTTATCACAGGCCCATAGAAAGAGTGGATCAAAACAAAAAGCTGGAAAATGCATCAAAGTCATCTATTGACCAAGTAAACTGTTGGATGGGTGATGGGCAGCTGGAAAGTTGTTAGACTGGAATTTTTCTTAAAAAAAAAAAATAGTAGAACTATCTGGCGGGCTTGGAGGAAAAGACGCAACGGTTTCTGCACGTTATACTGACACAAATGGCTTCCTAAATTTTTAGATAAGAGAATAAGTTGATTTTTATGATTATTTTCCGTCGTCCATTGGTCGAGAATCGAGATGACAGCTTTGGGTGTGTAGCTGTGATTATAGTCGTATATTTGAATATTTTTAAGTAGATTAGTATGGTGACAGGCGATTCCTCATGGGAAGAACACAATGTTTGGGATACCATTTGTATGGCATTCATTAAGGTGAAAACACCGAACTAATGGGGAACAAATTTGTTATTCTAGCTGGAGGGGAAAAGTTCGTGAACTGCATGAATAAGGCATGGCTACACCAAGTCAATGGCTTTGACTGAGATTTTATCATGAAATTAGCAAATCGTTGAATGACAGATTTATCTGTTTTTTAAAGACATGTGTGGATAATTAGTTGATTTCATCACTTTGTATGATAGGGACAGTGATTCGCTTTCTGTTAAGTATCGCAGAATCATACTCGTAATTATAGTTCCACGTCTTTCTTCTGGAAAGACTAACAAGATGGCTCGATATCTTATCAACCCAACACGCATATAGGAAGAGTATATCGGCAGAGACATCTCTGAGGTGGTAAAAATAATCTAAGGATCGCACTACTACAAGGAACTTAATCCATCGGCTTTTCTGTGCTTTAAAGAGCTTTCAGTAAAGCGTACGCGCAATCCGTAAAACTTGCTCTAAACTAGCTGTACATAGATCCCTCAATTTCGGTTAGGATAGAGTATATGGAGGGAGCCAATCATGTGCGCTGACGTATAGAGGCAGTCCTCTATGAGGAATGAGCTGCTGTTGTCACCTATACTATAGATCTGGGTTACGTTTTCCCTCTAGCAACAGGCAAATTCTTGCCCAATTTTACAGAACTATTACAGTCAGCCCTAAGCAATGGGGTGGAAAGATGCGAACTGAATAATAATAACGTTCAGAATAAACAGAATATAAGTCCTAATCTCAGGAATACCTTGGATGCATACCATAAGATGACTGGGAAGGTAATACATTGCAGAGGAAAAAAAATCGTTGACCGTATTCTACCTTTGCAGCTGGATGGAGACCCAAATCCGCCAATTTTCACCCCACGAATATTACCATTGTTAGGCTCATTCTGATATGATAACTGACAAGCTGGAGGACCAAACCAACTTTCTCTGTGAATTCCTAAGCCTCAGCAGAATAAGAAATTGGGTCTTCACACATTTGTTTAGCAAACTGGGTGAATATGCACTCATGCACTTGGTATTTACTTTCGTACTGCGAACGTATCACAAGTTTGATAATGATTAATGATTACGACCATGAATATTTTCCTATCGGTAGCCTGATCTTCGGTACCAAGTTAGCAAAAGCATGCCGTCACTGATGCAAGCGGCAAATGGGAATGTGGTCACTGTCAGCATATACTGATGTATACCCTGTTTATACTGGTATCAGGGGTGTTTCCTTCAGTAATCAGTGAGATTACTTTGGGCATGATTAGCAAATGGGCCACTGGATGGGAACTCAGCGTCAATCCAAGCAAAACTGACCTGATGCTCTTTACCACTAAAACCAAAATACCGACCTTCACGCCTCCATGGCTAAACAACTAATTACTTCCCTTATACTCCAGTGCCAAGTACCTAAGTGTGGTACTTGATTCAAAACTAAGCTGGAAGCTTAACGTTGAGCAGCGCGTAAAGAAAACCTGCATGGCTTTCTATTGTTGCAGAAAAACCTTCGGTAAGAAGTGGGGACTTTGCCCAAAGGTGATCATATAGATGTCTATGGATCGCTAGTCCGATGGCCAGCGTTAAGGAAACTATACAACATCAAACTTATCAACAAAGTGTGCAGCGCTAGGCGCTACGGGGGCCATGAAAGCATGTCCAACCGAAGCCTTGAATGTAATACTGCACCTTTTACCACTAGATCTTCATATCATGTATTTATCATCATGTAGTGCGGTGAGACTAAGAGAAACAGGGTGCTGGTGTACCAAACCGTATAGTCACAATAGCATCCTGAAGCTGCTACCACGGGATCTGGTAACTAATCTAACCGATTATATTACTCCCAGAGTGAAATTCAGAAATGACGTCACGATCAGACTCCAAACCAAGACGGAGTAGGAAGTAGACGAAGTGACAAATGAGTTCGAAATAACTATGTTCAGCGATGGTTCGAAAAAGGACTGTGGGGTAGGGGCTGGCATATCCCTGATTCCCTCAATATTTCCATATCTTACCGACTTCCTGATTTATGTAGTGTCTTCCAGGCGAAAATTCTTGCTGTACGTGAGGCGTGTCGCCTACTCAAGTAAACATCTACACCCCTAAACACCGTAGCCATCCTCATTGACAGCCAGGCGGCTATCAAGGCTATTTGTATCTGCCACTACAACCTCCAAGAATAGTGCAAAGAGGAACTTGCCTTTCTGGGTCTTTGGTTCAGGATCAGTCTCCTTTGCGTGCCGGGTCTCAACAATATTGAGGGAATGAGCGAACTGATTAACCAGCAAGGTGGCGGTGAACGTCCCGTTGGGAGCCCTTAAAGATAGAATCTTTGCGCACTATCTATTAAATGCTGATAGTAGATGGTAGGGGGTGCGGAACTGTGTCATATCCAGGCAGATGTGGCCCAAATACTACTGGAATAGAACACACAGTTCTGGCAATTAGCACTGGCCACTGTCCCATCGCTGTTCATGCGACCAAAATAGGCATTACGTTTAATGCACATTGTCGCAGCTGCCAACGAGAAAGAAACAATTCTTCACTTCTTTTGTCCGACTCTAGGCAGGGCCAGACAGCGTACGCTAGGTAAACCCTTTTTTGACAACCTAATTGAGTTAGCGGAGATAAGCATTGGGGACATTACCAGTTTCCTCAACGTAACAGGGTGGATTTGAATAATCTTTACTCTTTTTCCCTTATCCCTATTAGTTAACAAGCGTTTTTACATCCGACAACTCACTTGAATTGTGGTACTAAAACGGCGCCTCTACGCTAATTGTTCAGCATGCTCGGCTGACACAACCACTTCTACCTACCTATCAGCAATAGAAACACGGTCATCATCATCAACGATATGTGCATATATATCCATTATCAGGGATTTCTCAGTTTCTCTTAAAATCTCTCTATAAACTCCGGATCCTATCGATGGATTCCCCAAGCTTGTGTAGACTCCACCTTGCAATGTCTCTTACTGCAAAGTCTGCAATTATCTGCTTATTACTCTGCACATTCAATTCAATTCAATTCATTTTTTTTTTCTTTTTCCATTCCATACATTCGGGTACTACTCCTCACCCACAACCTATTTTTTCACCTTTCAGTGATGAAAAGCGTCATAAGAACTTTTTACCTTTACCGTGCAGGCAGACAAAGAGGAAAGCAACTTAGGTCAAATGATAGTCCATGCTCTCTTCCTTCAACAGCCAAGCTTGCTCTTTCTTGAAACAGCTGGGTTACTCAACAAGAACTTGTCATCTGACACCTGGTTGCAACGCAAGCACCGCTCATCACCTTCAGGAGCGAATGTCTACCTCTTTCTCAGATATCCCACGATAATTCATCGAGGCACCTCCTCTCCAAACTGACTGTTGGCCGTTAGTCCCACAATGCTTATGAACCTTCTTCAAAATCTCGTCGACACTGCATCAACCACATGGGACTCTGCATCGGTGATTCTCAGCACGATCTATGTAAGTACGAGTTGATATCTGAATAAGAAGCTGTTCTACACATATTCTTCTTCTGAGATGTGGTCTCCTTTCTATATCCAAGACGGGACCTTTGTGTGCATCCCAACGTCTAGGGAACTTAGAATTACTTTACTCCTCTAGATTCTTTTGGCCGCCCAAGAAATCTTACTGGTTATCTAATTTCAAATTGAATTTACCGACAAACAAAATTTACTGCCACCTGTTTGACACTAGATGTACTAAGACGGGATGTGGTCGCACTACAAGAAAATGGTTTCAGCGTTTGAAATTTTACGCTCTGCCCTCTGTTGACATAATTCTGTATCTCATGGTTGTCATCTCCGACTGCGGCGAATTGAAAATATTTAGCCAGCGGCTGGAAAATAAAACCGCTTTAAATCAATTGTGAATGGAGCACAATATAAAATATTTGAATTATAAGGCGTTTTTCTTTTTAGTTCAGAGCAGAGCCTGAGTTGTCAAAAAAAAAGTTGTGTTTCTTTTTTTAGCTCAGACACATCAGAGCTCTGAATTTGTTTTTCTTTTTTCGTTCAGAGTTTAGCGAGGTCGGTGCCGATGCGAGCGCCGTCTCACTATGAAAGTGGAATACAAATGCCAGTAAATGCCAAATAACAAATCTTCAGTTCTTTATTTAGCAATTAAGGTCTAGGAAAGAACTCTTGCTAAGCAAAGCTAACACAAACGAAGAACACGGAAGATCTCGAGGGAACTTCTTAAATGTTGAAGATGAAATGAATAAAGCTTCTTCTTGTAGAGGCTTGGTTGTAGTTTGCTTAAGAAAAGACTGGAGCATTTGAGTGTAGAAACCCTGAGTCCAAGAAATCGGTGTGCGTGCTGTGAATCCTGCGTGAAAATCTTGTTTTTGCAATTTCCGTTGTCGACTGCTTTCTCAGAAACAGGACTGCTTGATACGTCGATGGGTTCCGCCGCAAGAGTTGAAACGAATTCCTGGAATCAGCTTTCCTTGGGGCAAATGATCGCTTGCCAAAGGAAGTCTCTTGCAGAACCGCTTACGTGAATTTTCAATTTTCGACTATTTTTAATTTTGAAAATTTTGTCTTTTTGAAATTAAAAAAATCAAAGATTACTCGATGTGTTTAAAAATGACTCGAGCAGGGTCCACATCTACGGGTGTTATGAAGTCGAACGTCTCGATGACAAACGTCAAAGACGTCAACCGCCACAAGAGTATGCTCAGAGCGCACTCTATGAGCTCTGAATAATTTGACCGAGCATTCAGAGCAAAATCCTGAGCACAGCCAGTTTTCATATTTGACAGGAGAGGACAAGAAAAAAAAAAATTGCAAAACAATTGAAATGGCGGACGAAATTTGTTGTTCTGGTGCAGAAAGTAAATATAACATAAAAAATAACTATCAATAGATATTCTATTCATATTTTGACACATCGTTTCATAAATAAATCAGAGCGCTCTGAGCACGCTCGGTTCAGAGCACGTTCAGAGCACGCTTGATGTGCTCGAGCTCTGTTCTGAACGAAAAAAGAAAAATGTTTATAATGTAATCCCAGTGTAGAGCACACAAAACACGAACAGCCGTATTAATAAACATATTAAGTCACCTCTAACTCAAGTGGGAAATACACGATATTACCGTCGCGTGGTACCGACTTGTGTTGTACCGACTTCTGCCCAACTGTTGTATGCAGCACACACATTGTACGATTTATGTACAACCAGACATTTTATTCCGTCATTTTACACATACAAACCATATAATTTCCATACAATCTGTGCATGTGACAGCGGTTGTATAGTCAAGACTATGCGACCATATGATACAATTATCGTATAGAACACCAAAGCTGTCAAACCGTTGGTACAATAGTTGTATTGCGTATTTCCCACTTCATGATTTACGCAGTGGATATGTTAAAATTCTTATTTATAAAAAAAATGTAGACGTTTGTTAACTTTCGGCTAACTAACTCGCTGATTTCGCGAGTTGAAGAATTGATAACTTTACAAAATAGTGCGTGTGTGTAAAATTACTCCAAAGAAGATGCACAAAAAATGGTTTATCATGAAAAATTCAGAGACAGGGAAGAGATTCAGGGCAGTACTATGTAAATAGAAAACGTCACTTTTCTATTAACATCCAAGTCGTTTACGACTCCCACTTAAGAATATGGGATATTGTTGCTCTATGGCGTGGATGTACCCATGATTCTCGGATTTTTAGAAAGAGGAAGATAAAACAACGTTTAGAAAGGGGGAGTTCAGGGGTCGTCTTTTAGGAGATAGTGGTTATACATGCACATGCATTAACATACTATACATGGATTACTAGTAGCCAACTTCGCGTTGGTTCCAGCAGTAGCGCTGGCGCTCTTAGTTCAAAGCGGAAAAAACTGCAAACTCACACTTTCTTGAAATTTCGTTGGATGCAGTTGGATGTGCATTGAAATATACACAAAAGAAATATTAAAATAATATTCGTAAAACTACTAATGTAAAATAACATAAGAAATTGATTTGCAATAAATATACGAATATCGTGCAATTTGTGGGGCAATACAATGCATATATAACGATTTTTTTGGAAAGCAGCAGTATGGAACGGAGACGGGTTATCGGAATGGTTTCCTACAGAGGCAGGAGTCAGGCAAGACTGCAATGCAAGTCCAACGCTATTTGCTCTCTTTTTCGAAGGCATTATCGATTGCTTACCAGGTGGTATTATATTTGCAGATACACATATCAAAGCTCTCCTTTATGCCGACGATCTTGTGCTGTTATCGAGTTCTCTAGACACATTGCAGCTCATGATTGATCGGCTATACGATTACAATGTACTCTGGAACTTAGAAATAAATTTAAATAAATCGAAAATCATGATCTTCCGTAAAGGTGGAGGCAGATGGGCAAGGACGGAAAGGTGGTCGTATAATCGTGTACCAATCGAGGTCGTGAAACAGTGTAGGTACTTGGGAATTATCATCTCTAGTAACCTTAGCATGGAACCTCACTTGAAGGAAAAGCTGTTTGTGTCTAAGAGAGCATTGAGCTCAATATGGAGGAATTGTTTTCAAAACCGGGACATATCCCACAGTGCAATGTATCGGGTCTTCGGAGCAGTGTCTAAGTTCATACTTTTCTACGGATCACAAATATGGGGTCATGTGAGATTCGAAATAGTGGAAAAGCTGCAACGGTTTTATTTGCGGAGAGTATTTCGAATACCCACAACTGCTCCTAACTACATGCTGTTGCTAGAAGCAGGACTGGCACTTCTTTTCTTACAGACGCTAAAATTAAGCATCGACTACATCCTTAACACAGTTCAATTAGGAGAGGAGCGACTGCCAAAGAAGGTTGTTAAATTCGCAATAATTAATCGAGTACTGTGGTATAAGGAAATCTTGGACTTTGCTGAAAGTTATGGATATAGTTTGGACTTGGAATGGGATTCGCAGAGTAGTTGGAAGACAGATCTGTAAGCAATAGTTTTGTTTTCAAACCTTTCACTCCATTTGAAATTCACAAATGTATAATGTCTCTTGATAAAAAATATTCCAGTACTTCTGATAAAATAACTAACTGTCTTTTAAAACGTATTTCACTGTATATTGTTGATGTATTGTGTCATTTATTTAATTTAAGGGTTAATTGTGGTATTTTTCCGTCATCGTTAAAAAGTGCTGAAGTTATTCCTGTGTTCAAAAAAGGGAATCGAATTTCAATGACCCAATATAGACCTATCTCTATACTCCCAACGTTCTGCAAACTATTTGAGAAACTAATCAAAGTACGCGTAGTATCATTTTTGAATAAAACTAATTTCTTTAGTGATCAACAATTCGGCTTTCGTGAGGGTAGATCTACTGAAGATGCCATTCTCAAATTATGTAGTGAAATCTATGATAGCTTCAATAATAATAACACCAGTCTTGTTCTCTTCATTGATATGACAAAAGCTTTCGATATGGTCAATCATGATATACTGCTAAATAAATTATACAAATCTGGAATGAGAGGCGCAATACACAATTGGTTTTCATCTTACTTGACAGATAGAAGTCAACGAGTAAAACTTGACGGAATCTACAGCAATGAGTTAAAAACGACTATTGGTGTACCTCAAGGATCAGTTCTTGGACCAATATTATTTTTAATTTATATTAACTCGTTATTCTATCAAAACTTCAATGGTCGAATTACTGCTTTTGCTGATGATATGGCATTTACATATGGAAACAACAGCCTATTTGATTCAGTGACAAAATTGCATATGGATCTTCATATATTGCGACAGTGGTTCGCTAAGCATGAGCTACTTATAAGCGAAAAAACAAAGCTAATGATATGTAATTTGAAAGGTCCCTGTCCACTTGATTGTAATGTTATGTTTCACTCCACTTCTTGTACGAAATCGTCCATATGTGTTCATGCGTGTGACAAAAAAAACTTTTGCGAAGATTCAGAGTGTAATTCCAGTTGTTTCAAAATAGAAGGTGTTGAAAGATACAAGTATCTAGGGGTTATGATAGATAAAAATTTAACTTGGAAAACACACGTAGAAGATTTAAAAAATCATATGTTATGTGTTACTCGTAAAATGTATCTTTTAAAACCACATTGTTCAAAGAAAATTTTGCTAATGATTTACTATGGACTTGCACACTCTAAGTTACAATATGGTATTGTAAGTTGGGGTGGAACCTACAATAGCACGATCGAAACATTAAAAAACATCTTATGAGGATTATACTTAAAGTAAATAGATTAGCCAACAGTTGGCCACTATTTCTTAGCCTACGCGTTCTACCAATAAGACATTTCTATATCTATAAGGTTCTCAAAGTTTTTTTCATGCGAAGTGGTTACAGTGCTACTCTCAGAAGCTCAAATACACACGGACTAAGAATTAATAGTATGGCTTTAGTAAACATCCCTTTAGCTAATAAAACCCATTTCTGGAAATTTTATACTACGGCAGCACCAAGGCTTTTTAACAAACTGCCTATTAAATTACGATTAACAACTCAACCCAATATGTTCTTAAGCGAAGTAAAAAATTTATTTTTAGTATGGATAGCTCTGCAGTCAAAATTTTTTTAAACAATTCTCTGTGATTTGTAAATTATGTTTGCAATGTACCTAATGTAGTCTATTTTCATTTTCATCATTATTTTTGTTATATCTGAAATTTTCTTTTAATGTTATTGTTGAATTTACCCCACATAAAACACGAAATATAATATATTGTAATAATTCAATTGAAGGATCATTCGCCTCTAGTCACTTAAGTACTATAGAATGATGCCTATTTATTCGTTTGAAATTGTTAGTAATTTGCATGTAACTTTAAATATATATTGTCAAAAATTTTTTGTAAATTATTTATACTAACATTTGAAAAACCGAATAAAAATTATAATAATAAAAAAAAAAAAATTAAATTAAAAAAAAGGACTATGATTTATTATCACATTTAGATATATGTATTCGCCAAAAGTATATTGAGGATGCAGAAGCGGGGTGAGTTGCTACCATTAAACTTCGTGCCGCACAGAGATGATCTACCTGTTGTATGTTCCTTATGCAATCTGTCACAAAGGGTAAACATTGTCCATTTCCTGGGAGTCTGTCCAATATTCCGCGATGTAAGAAGGTCCTGCTCTGGGAATGCCACTTTGTCAGTAGATGAATTTCTAGAACAACTGAATGGTTACAACTGGAAAGCACTGGAATTATACTGCAAAATAGCGTTAGCATACAGAAAATGAATTGTTGAGGAAGTCTTTTAGTAATTTAAAATGATTAACAATAATAATGTAAATGTTAATTTGCACTTCAACCGACTTACGGAAATCCACACAGACCCAAGAGATGTCTGTAACATTCTATGGAGAAATACAAAATAGTTGGCATTTTGTTTCCACATTTTTCCGCTTTGAACAAAGACGGCTAGTTATGTTGGCGTCATTTTTTGGCCAGAGATTGTATGGAACTGACATTTCACTAGCAGTCCATATATATCATAGTATGTCAATGCATGCACCAACCATCTGGTTACGCCCATTTTCGATCCCTGAAATACTGCAGAGGAATGCTACAATATTGCTCATATTCTTCTTCTTCCTATTTCGGCGAGGTTATGAAATGACGGCTTACCGGCCGAACTTTTCAAGGCAGCTTGTGATGAATTGGTAGAGTGCATACACCAACTCATCTCTAAAAAATTGTCAGACAAGTGTATGCCTGATGAATGGAACCTCAGCATCGTTTGCCCGATCCACAAAAAAGAAGACACCCTCAACTGGGCCAATTATAGTATATAGTCTCCTCAACATAACATACAAGATCTTTTCTGCGATATTGTATGAACGCCTGAAACCTTTTATCAACAGCCTGATTGGACCCTATAAGTGCGGTTTCAGGCCAGGAAAGTCCACCATCGATCAAATCTTCACACTTCGGCAGATCCTGGAGAAAACCCAAGAATTCCAAATCGATACTCACCACCTCTTTATCGATTTCAAGGCCGCCTATGACCGCATCTATAGAGAAGAGCTTTATAGAGCCATGTCTAGTTTTGACATCCCTGTCAAACTTGTTCGTCTGTGCAGGCTGACGATGGAGAACGCTCGCTGCTCCATCAAGGTCGGTAATGACCTCACCAAGACCTTTGATGTCAAAAAAGGTTTTAGACAAGGTGACGCGCTGTCATGTGACTTCTTTAACATTGTACTTGAACGGATTGTGCGGAACTCACAAGCCAACACCGGAGGCACAATCTATTACAAGTCTGTACAACTGCTTGCATACGCCGACGATATAGACATTATCGGAAGAACTCAGCGGGCTGTCACCGGTGCGTTTGCATTGGGACGGAAGCGGCCAAAATGGGTTTAGCGATAAACGAGGGTAAAACCAAGTATATGCTGTCAACAAGAAGGGAAAGCCAACACCGACGAATTGGACAAAACGTCACAGTCGGCAACTATAACTTCCAGGTAGTAAGGGACTTTGTCTATCTTGGCTCTGCTATAAACTCTGAGAACAACATCAGCGCAGAAATCAATCGAAGAATAACTCTTGCCAATCGCTGTTTTTTTGGGCTTATAAGGCAATTCAACAGTAAAGCCCTATCTCGAACAACTAAGGAGACTCTGTATAAGACCTTGATTATCCCAGTCCTGCTTTACATCGCTGAAACATGGACTTTATTAAAAGAGGATAAAGATATCCTTGGTCGCTTCGAGAGAAAAATTCTTCGTAAGATTTTCGGTCCCGTTTGCGTTGACGGGTTTTGGAGGAGAAGATTCAATCACGAACTATACGAGCTGTACAGCGATATCGACCTAGTCAAAAAACTGCGTATTGGACGTCTGAGATGGCTAGGACATGTAGAGCGAATGGACACCAACGCTCCGGCCCGCAGAATCTTCGAATCGAGTCCCGAGGAACGACGCAGTAGAGAAAATCATCGCCGTAGGTGGCGCGCACAAGTTCAAGGGGACCTCGACCAACTTGGAGTGCACAACTGGAGGTAATTAGCTAAAGACCGAGCTAAATGGAGAGGCTTGTTGGTTGAGGCCCAGGTTCACCCCGAACTGTAGCGCCACCTAAGTAAGTAAGTAAGTAAGCATGATATGAAAACAAGGGATCATAACCCTCCCACT
The DNA here is from genome assembly GCA_945910035.1 of Brachypalpus laphriformis. Taxonomy (NCBI): domain Eukaryota; kingdom Metazoa; phylum Arthropoda; class Insecta; order Diptera; family Syrphidae; genus Brachypalpus; species Brachypalpus laphriformis. The sequence goes on from OX246754.1 coordinate 291,760,368, forward strand.
TCACCGCGTTTCTACTGATCCACATGTGGGGTTCGCCTATTTGACCTTAGAAAATATCGGCAGGCCTCCCTATTTTGGATGTAGGATCCTCACTTATGATGACTCCATCGTCAGCAAAGAATAATTGATGGACCTTGGGGTCCGTCACTTTACCTTCAAGCAGATAGTCAAGGACTGTAATAAAGGGAAAATGATTTAAGACGCTTCTCTGGTGCACCCCGACTTTGATTGGGAACTTTTCGGTTACTCCAGCGGCGCATCTTCCTCTTGCCTTTGCTCCTTCGTACAGGTCCATGATCATCTGTACATAGGTTTCTGGAACCCCTCGATGTCTTAGCGCCACCCATATCAGATCTCGTGGTTGTCTGTCGAATGCCTTTTCAAAGTCAACCAATGCAATATGCAAATCCTTTAAGGAATCACGATCCATGCCGTATGGCATGTAGCGTCTTCGTGTTGAAACCACATCTCGTCCGGATCAATGTCGTCCATATTTCTAAACAACGATCATGATCCGGTAGCGATGATGCAACCAACGTGGAAACGTTGCATTTTTTATTCTTTTGGGATGTAATATGATCTGGAGGGTGACTTCTGGATTGGTCTCATTCCATATACGACAAACCCAAAAATGAGCTCCACCGTTGAACGAACAGTTGAGTTTGCAACTGCTCTAGAGCCCAGTCAGCGAAGGATCGACCCAAATAATGGTATCGTGGCTTTAATTCTGGCACCAGCTGGACCTTATACGGGAGTAGACTAAGATCTTTGCGCAAACTGCGACCGAAGACGAATCGATTTTCGATTTTGGAGAATTTCGCTTAAAGCTGCGATATTCTCTTCAGTAGGCACAATCCTTTGATGTGTTTGTGTTTGTGGTTATTGAACCGTTTAGAGACTATGACGTACGACGGATGGCTTGCTCACATGGAAAATCACGAAGTTGTCTGTGCTCGTAAGACAACTTACGAATCGTCGACCGATTTCCAAAGCTCGGTATCGGTAGCGTTGTGCAAGTTTAAGTCTATTCACGATGATTTGCCAGACTACCATATCCTGAACATAAATGTCAGAGTGGACAGCTAGGTTTGATAGTTATCCTCATTGTAAGCTCTCGCTAACAAAAAAAACGTCGTTAAGTTACATAAAAGGAGTTCTGCTACAAGAGAAGTTGTAGGAAAGAGAATATACATATCCGTATGATTTGTATCAATCGAATTTATTATTTTGTCACTGAAATTCATTACAATTTGGTCAGTTGAAATTGCAATATAATTACAATGAAATTGGTCGCATATGTAGTGAGAAACAATAAGAACATATTATTTAGCGAGAACATTCCCAGGACATTTACTTCAAACACATCCGGCCATACTTTGAACACCAGGACATCGCTCTGAAAATAGAAAGGTACAAATTGATTGAAATTTACAAAGTCCAATACCCACCCTCCATTCCGACCCGCGTCGCCCACGACTAGCATCTATATCCAAAAAAGTATCCTTCAACTCCTCTGACCGCCGCTTAACCCCCTCAGCCGCATAAATCAATAGACAAATATTTACAAATATCATCACATTATAAATCAAGGACTTCACTTCCAACGCCTTCTCCAGGGCGTAAAAGTCCAGCAATGCATACAAGTTCACAAGCACATTGGCAAACGAGTTCAAAATCTGTACAAATATGGATAGCCCCACGTTTTCCGAAAACTCATCGACCATCCGTCTGAGGCGTCGATACAACCGAATCAATCGAAGAAGTCTTAGCCTTCGCTGGTGGATTTGCTTTTGAGACACTCCTCCACCAGCCTGGATATCCACTTGGAGCGTCTGCAGTAATTCATTAACCACATAAAAATATCTCGCGAACAGCAGCAAGGCCACGAATGTGATGTCTGAGAAGACAAGCGCTATCACCACTATGTATAGTTTCACGAAGAACGCCACAAACGCCGCCGGGGGGATGACGTTACTGTACTCGATGAGATATGGAAAGTTAATTAGTATTTCGTACATTGTGATGGAGAATTTCATCGCAGTGAGCAGAATGATTCCGAGGGTGATGATGTTGCCACAATGCTGCGTTTTGGTGGTGAGCTGGTTGAATACTTTCTGGAAATCATTTGCACTTCGGCTCACATGCTCCCGATTCCGCAGCTGGCACAGAAGGACCACGAACGAGGTTGCAAAGTCGAAACCGAATTGGAATCCTGTTATGATGGACATATTTTCATCTATTTCCACGTCGGACGCCCGAAACAGATCAGCGGTCCATTTGTAGACAATTGGAGTTATGACGGCCACGAAAATACAGATGGCACTTGACATCACCGTTGTGGGGATAGAGGTTAGGAAAATCTTCTTCCTAAAGTCATAATCAAATGCGACTAGGCCTAAGAACTTTCCAACGAAGTACAAGACTTTGAAAAGTCCCCATCCAAATTTATCACTCGACAGTGCCATGTTGCTATTGACAAGGTTGGGAACGCAATGAACTCATTGCACAAACGGGGATATGTGGGAGAAAATTAAATTGTATAATTACTCCTTTATAGCATAAATAATTAATGTTCCTGGGGCACGATGGAAACTGATTGATATAATATACTTTTAAAGCATGCGGGAAATTTGCAATCTGTGTTGAACGAATCGTATAATACCCTATCCCTTTTTAACCCAGTTTTTGGGTGGGGTTTTTTTTTTACTTTTTATACCTCGCAGCCGTAAAAGACTTTAGATTCTCGAAATACAAGGAGCTTAGGTTAGGTTAGGTTGAGTAGGGCTATGAGGTTATCATAAGACACTAGCCACAAAAGGTGGGCCCATCGCGATCCCTAGGGAACCTTCATGGCAGAAGGACCTAAACCCATTCTCCCATATACTTAATTTCCCTACAGAATATAAAGTTGCCATTATTAGGGTTCTGGGACCTTACCTTTTCTAGGTTAACGAAGAAGTATCTTCCAAGGTAAAATACTTTAGCCTTGTTCTGGCAATGCCTTGACATTCACAGAGTATATGTGATATATAATAGTCTCATAGCATGCTTTCTTAGAAGACAATGGCCAGAGATTATTCCTATCGCTATTCTTAGCCCTAACCTTTCCAGTTTTATGATCTCCCCAGATTTCCTGCGGTCTAACACAGGGCACAAGGCCTTAGACACCTTATCATCTAAGTTGGACCAACTTAAATTACCCATGTTGATGATTCTATCCCGAATAATTCCCCTAGCCACACACCTTGGTGGCTTAATGCTACCGATTATGCCCTTATGCGGGAGCTCTGCTCCTCTTTTGGCCTGCTCGTCTTTTCATTGGCTTTTCTATATCACAGTGTCCTGGTACCCAACATAATCGGACACGGTTCTACGTACATAAGCCTTAAGCATTGTGCGGCAATTCCTGACGATCACAAATTTAGTGACACAAGACTCTAGAGCCTTTAGCGCAGCCTAACTGTCAATGAAGATGGCGATATTGTTATCGGATATTGTTATCTCTATGTATAACCAGTGCATCATTGTAGGCTTCAGGCCCTAATTTGACCCCGCAATCGTTTTACAGATGAAGAGAGCTTTGTAAACTGTTTCCTGTGATTTCTCAGTAGAACACTTGTTCGTGTTCCAGATGACAGCGAACGAATTCCCTAGATGGAGTCAACGGCGGCGTCTACAGTTCCAGTTAGATTGAACTTAAAGAACATCTTCGACATATGCGGATCAAAGGTCGGTAAGGAATTTTCTAGACTAGTCAAGACCTTTGGTATAGATGGTGGCGGAGGAGTTGATTTGTTAGTTGGTGCGGACTTGGGCAAGAAGTCTTGAGTTTTCAGCATTTGAACGAGAGCCTGATGACTATTCGTATTAAGGTTAAATTCGCCAACATTAGCCTCTCACGAGAAGATGGATGACACGAGGAAGAATGACTTCTTCCAGCTCTTAGACAAAACGTATGCGTAATGTCCCTGCCATGACGTTAAAATCGTCCTCTCCGATTTGAACGCAAAGCTAGAAAAAAAGGATGCTTTTAGTATCGTGGTCGGAAAGCACAACCTGGACGACACCAACTCCGACAACGGATTCAGGCTAGTCGACTTTGCGGCGGGACGAAACTTTGTCGTAGCTAGTACGCAGTTTCCACATCTTGATATTCACAAGAAGACATGGTTATTTTTTTATCGGAAAACCGTCAACCAAATCCATCATATTGCGATCGACACAAGGCACTCTCCTGTATCCTGGATGTCCGGACTTTCCGAGCAGCCAACGTGGACTCGGATCGATACCTAGTTGTAGCCAAGACGTGGATGTGGATATCCAGAACGGAGTGAAACCAACGCAATACTGTGAGGAAGTTTGACGTTGAACGGCAATCGTAAAAGACCGCCAGAGCCTTGCCAATCGGGTCTCTTTTAATCCCAATCTAAGTCCTATGCCACCAGCACCAAATGCGGAAAACCAGTGACAACGTTTGCCAACAAGCCATCAGAGATGCCGCCTCGGATGTACAAGGTTTCTCTTGACCACCACAATGAAACTCCTGGTTTGATGAAGAATGTCGGCAAGCCCATGCCGCAAAATAAGGGGTGTACAAAGCGGCGCTGCATAGAAGAACCAGAGGTGCTTACGATCGACGGCATCGACTTCTCAGAAAGAAGAAAAAGGAGCATGAGGAGCGCTCGATCGAGATGATTGAGAGACTTTATTGCAGGAATGATGTTCGAAAAATTTACCAAAAGGTAAAAAGGCCATGCGAGGGTTTCAAAGCCAGAACAGAAGCCTGCAGGGACGAAAATGGCAATATAGTAGTAGAATCGCAGTCAGTGCTGATGATATGGAAGGAACACTTCTGCTGACTGTTAAACGGCGATGATGACCAATATTCCGCTGTCAGGCAGAATGAGCCATTCAACAGTGACGATGGCAGTCAAGATTCCCGTCAACCCAATCAGAATGATGTGGGGATATCGATATCTAAACTTAAATCCAACAAAGCTGCTGGAGCCGACGGCCTTGTCGCTGAACTTTTCAAGGCGGGATGAGATGAGTTGGTAAGGAGCATGCACCAGCTCATCTGTAAATCTGGTCGGACGAAAGTATACCCAATGAATGGAACCTCAGCATCGTTTGCCCGATCCTGAAGAAAGGAGACCATCTGAACTGCGCCAACTACAGAGGTATAAGTCTCCTCAACATTGCATATAAGATCCTGTCTGTCGTATTATGTGCACCTCTAAAACCGATCGTCAACAAGCTGATAGGTCCTTATCAGTGCGGTTTCAGACCAGGTAAGTCCACCATTGACCAAATATTCACACTACGGCAGATCTTGGAAAAAACCCATGAATATAAAATCGATACGGACCACCTCTTATCGATTTCAAAGTTGCCTATGATAGCGTGTATAGAGACGAGTTATACAGAGTCATGTCTAGTCTTGACATCCCTGCCAAGCTCGTCCGTTTGTGCAAAAAGACGATGGAGAACTCTCGCTGCTCCATCAAAGTCGGTAAGAATAAGACCCAACCGTTCGTCTTAGACAAGGTGACGCGCTATCATGCGATCTCTTTAACATAGTACTTGAGAGAATTGTTTGAAACTCACAAACCAACACCGGAGGTATAATCTTTTACAAGTATGTACAACTACTCCCTTATGCCGATGACATTGACATAATCGGAAGAACTTAGTGGGCCGTCAATGGGGCATTTACGAGTATTGAGATCGAGACAGCAAAGATGGGTTTAGCGGTCAATAAAAGCAAAACAAAAAAGGACATCCGTTTTGAGGTAGTAAAGGAGTTTGTCTATCTAGCCATGGATCAAATGAAGAATTACTTTTGCCAATCGCTGTTTTTATGGACTAAGAAGGCAATTGAGTAACAAAGTTCTACCTCGAACTACAATACTAAGGTACTAGTCATCCCATTCCTTCTGTATGCGCAGAGACATGGCCTTTGTCAAAACCGAATGAGGATGCCCTTGGTTACTTTGAAAGAAAAGTTATTCGAGTGATCTTTGGTCCGGTCTGCATAAACGGCAAGTGGAGGAGAAGGTACAATGCCGAACTATACGGCCCCTATAAGGATATCGAGATAGCCAGAAGAGTTCACATACAAGGGTAGATGGGGCAGACTTGTGAAGGGGGACCTCAACCAACTTGACGTGCGTAACTGAGGGCTGCTGGCTCGTAACCGGGTTGGAGAGGTTTGCTTTTTGCGGCGCAATTCTACCCCAGACTGTAGCGTCATCTAATGAAGTAGGTAAGTAATGGCGTTGTTTTCCCTATAATCTTCCAACGACCTGCATTTGTTACCTCGTCAAAGTAATCAAAGGTTTACAGCCTTTTCGCTTCTAGGTATGCACTAGATATAATGGGGCAATGGTGCAGTGGATAGTGTGTTTGCTCGTTAACCGATGTGTGCAAGTTGAAACCGCAGCAAGCATCAACCACCCGAGTATAAAAGAAAATGAATAACATCTAAGTTTTCCCAACTATTGCACCAAAGAAAGGTTCAATGGACCGGAGAGTCTGAGTGCTCTGTGATTTAGTTTTCCTTTAAAAAAAATTCTTTAATTATATGTATGTTATCCATTCGCTGCATATCGATTTATAAGTTTCTCGCAGACTGTCTGTCTTCTTCCATATGATATAAGAAGATGGGGTTTATTATGCAGTCTTACATCCATTAGGCCTACTTTGCTTTTGTGTTACACGGATGCAGTATAGTCTTTTGTCTTTGGTTACTCGTTCTTCTAGATTCTTGCTGGGTTCTTATCCCTAGTGGTGTTCCAGTACGTACTTTCCTCTTATTGTTTCGTGTGCCACTGAAGCTGCAGCATTGTCATGATGATTTGCCAGACTATACTGAACATAACTGCCTATCTAATAAAAAAAAAAAAAAAAGAAGCCCCATTCTTGACTTCTTGAAGGTGCTTTCACTGTCTTTACAAGATTCCCAGTCTGCTTCTATATTGGTGATGTTGGAAGGCCGTCACTTCCTTATTAGACAAAGTTCGCCTCTCCCGCAGAGTAACTTTGCTGGTATTATTATCAGTTTATGAGGAAAGGCAGCCGCAAAAGACTCTGTAATCCTATTTTTGCAATTTAAGAACTTCTTTGCTTAAAAGATGGGTATCGTTGTAAATATAGTAGTACACTGTGCTTCATACATGCATTTACCTTCGAGTATGTACCTACATATATATATTAACATTCCTCATTTCTCCATGTCGCAAGCTGTATCAAAATGAATATAACCTATGAAATCTTCTTAAGTCCTGTGTCTCCGTATGGGTCCTTTGGCATCTACTACACTTATAAGCCATTGTGTTCAGTTCCTGGCAATATATCCAATCTGTCTAGCTGTGCCTCCTCTCCATGTTTTCCTAATGCGTACTGCTCTTCACACTCTATGGGATTGACTGTGCCATGGATTAGTAGAATTTGAAATAGAATATTTGCGGCCCCTTCACTACCAACCCATCAACCGTAGCACCTTTTAGAGATAAGCTGTGTATCTCCAAAAATCAAACTCAAAGACGAAATCAATAAAATATGGATTGGGTTGAGGTACTCCGATTACAGGGTTGATACATGTTAGTTTGAGACTTGACCCTTAACTACCACCAGACTGTTAACGATGACACATTAGGAAGTTAATTTGCTTGCGTGCCATACCCGCAGGCACAGTCATTGCATGCACGTTAACAGACGTAATCCGTGATTAGTCATTGTGATTTACTCAGACGGTATCGTATTAACAATTTAGAAATCAACGTGAATGCCTATGGTGTCATAATCTCCCTATTTGATGGTGTTGGAAGGACCTGTTGCTGAAATATTTTTTATTGTATTTTTCTCAATTCTTCTTCAATGCTCACAGTCACTAGGAGCAGCCTGTCTCGTTCGGGAAATTATATTGATATCACGAGAATCAGGCAAATTTCTAGAAATGAGATGACATTATGTCGATGGTGATAGGTAAGCGGATATAAAAGCAATTTCTACTACTAAAATAAAACTTAAACTTAAGAACTTAAGATTATTGGCGCACACGAGAATGGCTGGGTCCTTTCAGTGGAATCTGCACTCAATGATACTTCAGCGGGAGGTGTGTGTAGGAAATTCTAGAAAAACAAACAGCCAAAGGAAATCGCTATCCTTTTGTGGTCACAAGCAGCAAATTTACACACCTGTCAGTGCTGATAGACATAGTAACTACCACCCTATTCGTTCCTCTTCACTATTTGCCATAGCCAAATATACTCTCTGAATTTCTAAAAAGTCCTTCCATAAGCTCTATGTACTAGCGGGTAGTGATGGTGTAATGGTAACATCATCAATTGTTACGATTATGGTTCATGGACTCATGGTTCAAATCCTGATGTGAGGGAAGATTTATTTATTTCTCATGAAATATATATAGCCAGTCTGATCAATTGCGAAAGTTTATATCAACACCACTGTGAAGACATAACACTGACAGTAGGTTGATCATATGGCTCTCTAGATTCTTGTATCACCACGAGGAAGCTATATCCTACATTCTACAGAACAAGAAGCAATAGATTTATGCAGAGGGATAGAAAATCTCTCTCTACTCTCATAGGAGTCATAACGAGGCATAACACTATGCGATACCACATGAAAACGTTACGTGTGACAAAGACCTTTATAGGGGCTATGGTGACGAGGAGGTTCAGGAGGACACTGCCCACATTCTTTACCATTGCCCAGATATCTACCATAATGTTTCTACCGACTCCGACGATGGAAGGATACAATTACATTTCACAAAAATAGATCTCATATTTGAGAACTCATTTAACATTTTGAAATACTTTCTTTTATCTTACTAATTACGAGGGCAAGGTGAAAAGTTCTCGACCTGACGCAGAGATAGCGATCCAATCAGCAAAAATTTATATTTCCTGCCTGGGTGCACTTCTCGGCCAAAAACCGCAACCACGCCCGAAACCATCGAAAAAGTGCATGATATCGTGTTGGACGATAGGCGAGTGAAGGTGAGTGAGATAGCTGAGGCTGTGTGTATATCGGAAGAGAGGGTGCGAAACATCTTGCACAAAAACTTAGGGATGCGAAAGCTCTGCGCATGATGGGTGCCGCATTTGCTGAATGCCGATCAAAAGCAAATGCGCAAACGATTTTCGCGGCAATCTTTGGACCGATTCAATAGGGATCCGACCGATTTTGTGCAGCGATTTGTCACCATAGATGAGGCATGGAACAATTACAGGCAAATATTACTCCAACCTTCTTGACCAGCTGGATGCCAAAATTCGAGAGAAGAGGCCTAGCCAAGACAATGCACCTGTACACAAGTGTGCGTTGGCGATGGGAAAACTGCGGGATTTGAGGTGCGATTTGCTCGGCCACCCCCCTATTCACCTGATTTGGCACCCTCAGACTTCCATCTGTTCTCAAACTTGAAGAAATTTGTTTCTGGAAAGCGCTTCGCATCCAATGCAGAAGTTGAGTGGGGCGTACTTAGAAGTATATTTTCACAAGCTTCCAGACTCTCACTTCCGAGAAGGAATACTGATGTCGGAGAAACGCTGGACTAAGTGTGTTGAAGTGAAGGGAGATTATGTAGAAAAATTAAGTCATTTTTTAACTGAAAGTCGCATTGTCAGGCCGAGAACTTTCCACCTTGCCCTCGTAACTCATGTTTTCCTATCCAAATATGACTTGCGATCCCCTTCAACCACGGACGATTTCTCTTAAGTTTCACGCCTTCGAGTACGGTTATAATAATACGTACATATACACAATAGTTTTGAAGACACATAATGTGTCTCAAAGTTAGATAGCAGACTAAAAGAGATAATGCCCTGCAGCTAATTATTTTATTCTAAGTCATCTTCGGTTCAAGTGTTGTCAGCTCAGATGACTTCCGAAATGTTATTTACATACAAATTATTTAAAAGAGTATTTGTTAAAAATTTTTTTTTTTAATTATATTTGAAAATTATTTCAATCATTTTTTTATCGAATACCATCTTTGACACCAAGCCAAAGTTTGAATATATTTGGAGGTAACTAAAATATATTCGTAATAAAAATTGTGACTATCGATCAGCGAACGTCACAACAATTGTCAACTGCGTCGATTGATTTGAGCTATAGCATTGTGTAACTCAATCGATAGAGAGATAGATTATTGTGAAAATAAATGTAAATATTGTGAATACATCATACTTTGACAGTTGTTTGGCTATTGTTTTCGCAATTGTGTATTTGTATTAAAAGTAATTGGTATTTGCTCCGCCACCTGTTGCTTTCATTTCCAATTTGTTTTGAGACTTCTTTTTGATTTTAAACTTGAAGTCAGTCCAAACCGAAAAGTCAAATTAAAAATTTCTCCCATGAACGCAAGGAAGGTCCATAGCTAGCTCTGTGTTTATCTTTTCGCATCGCCTTTTTGCTTCGGTATTTACACAAACTCCCTTCGCGATATCAGGATTTTGTTTCCATAAATGAAACCAGGAGCTCCAATCGCTTTTTATTTGTAACCTGCTTCGACCTATATTTCAATTCATAATTATGTTATTTTTTTACATAAGTAAATACATTGGTTTTATTAAAATTACTTAAGTACATTCCATACGCACAAAATTCTTTCCTTTTCTCCAACACAAAGTATCGATCAGAAATTTGTAATCAACTACAAGCGACTGTCAAATCGGCAAATATCTATCACAATCACAATACACAATGCCAAAATATGCAATCGACGATCGATAGATGTCGCTCATCGATCAACTATCAACACTCACAATAGGGGCCTAAATCGCGAATGGCGACGTAAATACGTTACTTTCAGTATTTTAAGAAATATTTTTTTAAATATGATTGAATTAATAAATATTTATTACTAGCGGGTACACTGCGAGCGTTGCTGCGCAAAAAAAAACTGTCAGGCAGGCACATGGGGCTAAGTCTATTTGAGAACAGTTTTGTGCTGACCAACAGTGGGTAAGTGGTCCAACCTTAAATACAATATGCGAGTATACCTACATATATATACAAGGTGACGCAAAATTAATCACCCTATCGGAAGACGTTATAATTCTTGCAAATGGCGTCGTACGTCAATCATATTTGACAATTGTGAACTAGACAGCTGCAATGGAGGTTGTAAAGGCCCAAATAAAGATTTCCATCACTAAAAATTATTTTTTTTTTATTTAGTAAAAAAGTAATTCAAAAACAAAATTGGGTGATTAATTTTGCGCCACCTTCTATATATAAATAAAAATGAAGTGCTGTTCGTTGGGTCATCGCATCACTTGAGAACGGGCTGGACCCATTTGGCTCATTTTTCTTTTGAAATGTTCGTAATAGAAAATAATAATAATACGGAAAAAAAAAATTGGAAAAGTTGTCCGAAAAATTGGAATATACGGGTTAAACTGAAAGTGCTTTTTTTTATGGGAAAAAAATCGATGTACCTATGTTTGTATGCTATGGACTCCGAAACCACTGAACCGATTGCGAGAGGGTTATGGTCGCTTGTTTTCAGATCGTAACTTCGACGAAATAGGAAGAAGAAGATTATCACGCCGCTAGCACCACACCATTGACAACCCCAAATAAATAAATAAAAAAGTTTTAACCTTAACGGGTGCGTTTTGTCACCTCTCCTAATCATTGTATATATGGACTGGATGTTGCAGCGCAGCCGCAGTGCTCAAGCTAAGCTATCGGTTTGTAGATCGGTGTATGTCCCAACTCTAGCCTATGGTCATGAAATTTTGGTAGTGACCGAAAGAATAAGATCGCGGATACAAGCTGCCGAAATAAGGTTCCTTCGCGGTGTTGGTGGAATAACTCGTAGGGATCGAGTGCGTAACACCAGAGTACGCGAGGAGCTCAATGTTGAACAGCTACTTATCCGTGCGGAACGATCTATGCTTCGATGGTTTATTCACATAATTGCCATGCCATCAGGTAGGCGACTCCCCGATAGGCCTAGAAATAGATGGTTGGATCAAGTCCGACATCTCTCCTGGAGCCGTCTAGGGATTCCTCCTGATGGGTTGGAGTCAATGGCGGAGGATCGAGAAGGATGGAGAATCCACCTGAGCGTCGTACCACCGCGACCCTTATGAAGGATTAGCGGGAAAATGTATGTATATATGTAACCCTCTCGGGAATCAAAATACTGATCTTGTTTTACTGGTTTTGATTTGCTTTTCCAGTTCAATTGGATCTCCTGAAAACATTCTTTTGAGTAAAAAAAAAAAAAAAATCTTATTTCTCTTTTAATAAAATATGTTTCTGTATAAAACTCCATAGGTTTGTGGCTGATTGGAAGTATGATATAATTATATTTATAGGATCCAACGAACCAATCAGCAGACGAAACGTATTTTTTCTCAGTATGCTTATAATACTACAATATATTCACTAAAAATGAATCTACATACATATGTACTATGCTTCGAGGAAATATCAAACGCCGAAACTCGTAGTCCGATGAATGGTCTAAGCTCTAACATGTAGCCAGGTTTATATGAATGAATGAGTAAATTGGGTCGATGGGGATAAAGGTATGCTAATCCCAAGCAGTCAAACCTAATGCGGTCAATTGTACTTAAACACTAGTCAGCATCTTGTAAAATGTCTGATTACTCTTAGTGGAACCAATCATTTTGACCAGGGAAAGAGATTGGATTGTACGCATTCCAAAAACATTGAGACTCAAGATACGCAGTCTAATATTTCGCCTGGAAGTGAGTTCCGAAGATTGATTGCTCTACCCTGTAACAAAAGGAATTTGATACAATGATGTTCTTGCACTTGCTTTCGATGAGCTGACGACTGAAGGTTGAACGTAAATGTTGGATCTTCTATTAAGCGAATTACTCGCTTCTGGATGCTGTCAGGTAGATTTATAGTAAATAGTGTTTTGAGCAGTACTCAAGCGCCAGTCATACTTTTGCTTTGTATAAAAGAAGTTGCCGCGGTGTTGATAACTTCTTTGTTCTGAAAAGATAAACTATTTTTATGAAAGCTACGAAGTTAGTTTACTTAATAAAGTACTATGCCAGACTCGATCAGATGTTTCTGAGATGTCAAGTGTGCAACCACTCTTGATTCGCCATGTTGTTCAATAGATGAGCTATGTAACTCAGCAGGTCTCATGTTGAACGGCATCTACGAAAACTATACTGCCGGCCACTTATTAGTCTGTACTTTGATAATATTGGCATTTATGATATTTTCATGACTTTAAAAGCATTGATAGCAGAACTATACGACGGTAATTTTGTGGTAGGCACTTCTTTTATTTTTTAGAGATCGGTTGGATGTGGACGGTTTTCTGAAAGCAACATAAAGAGAAGCGTAGTTCCGATGCACAGTTTTAAAGGACTACGGCTGGTATTCCATCTGGTCCGATGGGTCTTTGCAGTCCAGGGTCTTAAGGATGCGCCAAACCACACGAGTCCTGAACTTCACCTCAGACATCGATGTCTGTACAGCCGGTGTAACTGGCGGATCTACGAGTACTTGCACCGGATCGAGTATCGAATTTCATGAAAACGTGCGAAACGATCAGCTTTCTCATTGGGTACTGTGGCTGGTAATCCGTCTTTTTACCAAAGAAGGGAAACCAGAAGTTTTTGCTTATCACTTTCGCCGTTGACCAGAATGGATGTGATCCACTGGGACATTGGAGAAGTTTGTTGGTGACTGTCTCATTATGATTTCTCTTTACTGTCTTAATTGCTCGCAAGCTCACGAAGTTGCTCACTGTCTCTGTTAAACCATGGTTTGATAGGAGCAGATGATTTAGTACAGTGAGGAATATATATTTCCATTTATTCGATGGTGATACTGTTGCCTTATTATTGGACTAAGTAGCATGTGCCGTGCCGATATTAAGGCCTGGTCCAAGTTTCCTAAGGGAGCACCTATTTTGATGATATAATTGTCTGGCTCTCTAGAAAGAAAAAAAATTGAAATATATTTCTAAAGTATGTTGGATTATCTGGAGCCCGTGTGAGCGCTTCTGAGTGAGAATACAGTTGATACAGCTTTGGCTTATCTTCCGGCGTCATCAGTTCATTTTGAATATCCCGGCTAGTTTGAGTTGTAGACGCTGAAGTCTCCCAGAATAATGATTTTACCAATAGAGTTGTGCATTTTTATCCAGTCGACTTTTTTGCAAAGATGGTGAAATAATCGGTTGGTCATCATTTGGAGACCAGTAAAGGCAGCACAAAACCGAGTGTGGCAAGTATTATCCATATAACATCGAGAGTATCAGGCTCTATTGATTCCTCCCTCTGACAAGTTAAGTCTGATCGAGCATAAAAACAGATACTACCCTTTAACCTGTAACGAAGTGTTACATATTTCCCTACCACCACTGTACCTCTAATAGCACATCTGGCGATGATCACGCCGCCAGAGCATGATGCCAATGCATACCCCCAACCGACGAATGGTTTACTTCGTCGACGCCTACATTTAAGCGAAGTGTTAACTTCGTATTCCTCCGACCGACAAAGTGTTTACTTCGTCGATGTATACCCCCAGCCGACGAGTGGCTTACCTCGTCGATGTATACCTCCGACCGACGAAAAGTTCACTTCGTCGATGCATACATCCGACCGACGAAAAGTTTACTTCGTCGATGAAAACCTCCGACCACTACTGTACCTGCAATAGAACAACAACATTTGGCGATGATCACGCCGTCAGAGCATGACCATCTCTCTCAATCTCTCCCACCACGTTGTGTGTGACAATAAATTGAATTCATTGTTAGAATTCACATCTGCCTGTTGCATCAATTCCTGCAACAGGCAGATGTGAATAAGAGGGAGATTGAGAGACGTGGTCAGGAGAGTCTGTTCAGCCGTGGTTGGGTACCAATCTTGTGTACTGCGAGCATTCTCTCATAGGAGCCTCGGTTCCAACTTTTGAAAGCCTTCGCCTTGGTGATTGGGCAACCAATTTCAGGCCCGCTACTGACCATAGCTGACCTGACGTCCCGATTAAGTTTCTCCCCGTCTGGGGAAACACTTGTGGTCAATTGTAGATTTATTTGGAGAAGTAAGCACTACCCTCCGGGAAAAGGGGTGCACCGCGACCGGCCGTACCCTCTGCAGTAGGTACAACCCTTCTCAAGCGAGTCTTGACATTCTCGCCGCCCTTAAAGTGGGACGAGACATTCGCGCCCGCCCTTAAAGTGGGACGCGACATTCACGCCCGCCCTTAAAGTGGGACGCGACATTCTCGCCCGCCCTTAAAGTGGGCCGAGACCTTCGCACCTGCCCTTAAAGTGGGACGCGACATTCACGCCCGCCCTTAAAGTGGGACGCGACATTCTCGCCCGCCCTTAAAGTGGGACGAGACACCCTCGCCCGCCCTTAAAGTGGGCCGAGACCTTCGCACCTGCCCTTAAAGTGGGACGCGACATTCACGCCCGCCCTTAAAATGGGACGCGACATTCTCGCCCGCCCTTAAAGTGGGACGAGACACCCTCGCCCGCCCTTAAAGTGGGCCGAGACCTTCGCACCTGCCCTTAAAGTGGGACGCGACATTCACGCCCGCCCTTAAAGTGGGACGCGACATTCTCGCCCGCCCTTAAAGTGGGACGAGACACCCTCGCCCGCCCTTAAAGTGGGCCGAGACCTTCGCACCTGCCCTTAAAGTGGGACGCGACATTCACGCCCGCCCTTAAAATGGGACGAGACCTTCACGCCCGCCTTTAAAGTGGGCCAGGACAACCGACGAATCAACTCCAGAACGAGTCCACCGAACGGAAGCCAACCTTCAGCGGACCTAGCGACCCAGGATCCATAAGGAGCAAGATTCAGCGAGCCGATCAACCCGCCAATAAATTATATTTAATTTATATATTGTAGTTATTGTATAAAATCAGTCTCGGTCAATAAAGACAACTCTTTCCCGAAGTTTTAGAGTGTTTCTTTGGGTAAACCCCGGACCCGGCGGGCTTACCTCAGCCTTCGACCAAAAACACCGTCACAAACCAAACCGAGAATGCAGTTCTTAGACGGGGCAACGGAGATATCTTGAATCAGTTGTAGAGTTGATTTTGGGTCTCGGATAAGAAAGACTAGGTAGGTTTCTTTCCATGGAAGTACTGATAAACGCATCTCACGTTCAAGTTATTGAATCCTAAGCCTCGAATGTTACAGAATTCCTTCATGAGCGCGTTAAATTCTTTCATCCGCAGTCTGTCCGTGTCTAAGCCGCGTTTTTTATGTAGATCGAATATTGTATGTTGCACCCGCTGATACAGTCCCCCACGGAAATCCGAATAGGACACGAGTTTACCTCCGAAATATTTTATTCCAGAAAGTAATATCATACATTTTGTGTCCCACTCTGGTTGCAGCGGTCCATCTGCCAAGCTCCGAAAATAGACACTACTACTTCACGGAGCTTATAGCAAGATGTGGTGGTATCTCACCGGGCTTGCGAAGTTCTGTCGGGAAGAGTAAAGGTTCTTGGAACACAGCACAATATTATGCTCTGCTGGGATCCTAGACTTGAAGGCACTCTATGAAATAAGTAAGGCTGATGAATTGGCTAGAGAGTCTCGGCATCTGAAACAGAATAAGACAACCCCTCGGTGAACATCCCGTCTTGCTAAGGCCCCAAAGAGACAAACAACAGATGGTCCTCCCTAGACACTTGTGCAACCACTGTAACTCCACAAAACAAGGACCAATACACTTATGCAGAAAGACAGGAAATCTCTTTCTACCTTTGTAAGTGTAATCAGGGGGTATAGTACTCTGAGATACTACATGAAAAATTGACTAGTAACGGAAGAAAGCCTTGAAGAAGCCAAGGAAGGCTCAACCCACTTTCTCTGTCACTGTCCAGCTCTCAACCATCTCAGGAATAAATTTCTCGGGCGGCACATCTTTTAGGACCTAGAACATTTATCCAGTAGACCAGTTGAAGACATTTTGAACGACCAAGACCAATACAACAAGGTTTACCAATGGGGAAGGGAATCTTCTTCACCCCCCTATGGGTAATTAAATGGGTCTGCATTGACCTAAGTGTGACGTCGTCGATTTCTTCCCCTACCGACATATCTAACCTAACCGGTTAGACACATATTTCGTTCTTCATAACAAGGCAATTATGTAAATCTAAATCTGCTCTAAGAACTCGCTTAGAAACAAAACATATAAATGTACATTTATGTACATCGTAAACAAAGTAGATACTTTTATATTTTTCCACATTTATGAGATGGGAAATAGCAAATTTATGACCCCAATAAGCTTATTGTATAACGCTAAGTGATATGCTTGGTGTTCATGTTTTATACACAACGGAATAACCACAAGCCGAAACAGATAATTTCGTTTTTATCGACAGCTGTTTACAATCAAGCTCTGGAGTAATGAGTAATTGGGCTTTCAAAGTGTTAATTACCTTTTTGAATTAAGAGACAAAAAAAAGTTACGTTCGCTATAAATCAATATTTGATTTGTAAGAAATTCCAAGACTATCGACTCCATATGCTCGTAAATACTCATACAACGAGTAGGTGTTAATAAGTCACAGACGTGTGAATATTGAGTGGGCATTGATACTCGTATGATTGAATATCCAAGTGGTTGGATGAAAATGTCAACAGGTCCATGAAGACGAAGTGCCTTAATATTTTATGAAATCGATTTCACTGTAACCAGACTGGAAATTCAAACTAGGAATGTAAGAAATATAAGAATGCTAATCCAAAAAGTCAACTTGATCAAATCAAATCATGCATGTATCAGGTAGTATCAACTGTGGCGTGAGGAAGTTACTTCTTGGAAAAGATTTACTCATAATGAAGGATACCTTAGTCTATTAACTAATGAAATTTTGTCGAACTATTGGATTGGTTTTTTTGAGGTGTGAAGTTGTGAGTTCGTAATACAATATAAAAGATCTGTTGGTAATCAAGAGGGAAAATATATGGTTTACCGACACGACAAAAGCATTGGATATGGTCAGTCATGAAACTCTTCTTATAAAATCAAAAACGCGGCAGTCAACAGTAATATTGGTTTACAGGGAAATATAAAACTCCTTATAATAAGCTAGTACTAGATATCGGTACCGTTTTAGGTCCTATTCCATTCCTCATGTAAATTCCGTGTTCTCACAAACTTGGCGAGCAATTTAATAGCATTTGCAGATAGCACGACGTTCATATACTTTAATAAATCTTCATTTGAGCCAATAGTAAAATTGCAGAGAAAATCACAGCTTGTGTATCTAGTTGGAGTATGGTCTTCTTCATTGCTGGAGGAGCACAGGGCTCAATCCTTGGACCCGATCTGTGGAATATCTCATACGATGGAATCCTTCGCATGGAGATGCCCGACGATACCTTCTTAGTCGGGTACGCAGATGACATCGGTGCGGTGATTACCGCAAGGGACATCGAAGGGGCCCAGCTGAAACTGAACCAGGTAATGAGACGAGTACTCACCTGGATGGAAGCCCATGGCCTTAGTCTCGCCGCGGAAAAAACAGAGATAGTTCTTCTGACTAGGAAACGGATCCCGACCATTGCCGAGTTTCGAGTAGGTCCAGAAGTTATAATAAGCAAACCAGCAGTAAGGTATCTAGGAATCGCCCTGGACTCTAAACTCTCTTTCTGGCAACAGATTAAGTCCGCATCTGAGCGAGCTGCGAAGGTCACGTCAAGGCTGAGTAAGCTTATGGCGAATATCGAAGGCCCAACAATGAGTAGGCGATGACTCCTCATGTCCATCGCCCAGGCCATTCTTCTATATGGGTGTGAGATCTGGGCAGACGCACTTAGACAGGAGAAGTACAGAAAGCAAATTGCCACAGTACAAAGGCGAGGAGCTCTCCGAGTTGCAAGCTCCTATCGCACAGAGTCGGAACCAGCCGTCCTCGTAGTTGCGGGTGTGACCCCCATCGACCTCCTAGCGACAGAGAGGAAGTACGCCCACGACAAGAAGGCGGAAGTAGGGGCTCAACAGGCAGTCGCTGAAGCGAAGGAGCTTACCAAGCAGGCTTGGCAGAGAAGGTGGAGCGCTGAAACGAGGGGGAGGTGGACAGCGAGGCTGATTACAGACGTCACGGCTTGGACAGAGCGGGAACACGGCGAAGTGAACTACTTTGTCACTCAATTCCTAACCGGACCTGGGTATTTCAACCGATACCTCCATAAAATGGGTAAAGTAGAGAGCGCAGCCTGCCAATGTGGAGACACAGCCACACCTTTTTCGCCTGTAGCAGATGGACAGAGCAGAGGAGTAGACTGGAGTCGGAAATAGGCGATTTTTCTCCGGAAAATGCTATAAGCAAGATGATCTCGAGTACCGACACGTGGAATAGAATATCTTCCTTTATCGAGACGGTACTAAGGTCCAAAAAGAGAGAGGAAGACGCCAACATTCCCTCACAAATTATATAAAGTAGATAAAAGCCTTACCGGCAAGAATGTATAAACCCGCACCAGGAGCCGAAAAATGAAAAAGCCGGTCCCCAGAGGGGAAAGAAAACGACACCACTCTGAAGTAATGCGATAAGCAGTTCCGGAGTGGATGGTGTCAAATAGAAAGAAGGGGTTAAAGGTGGTTTTTTAGTGAGTAGTGAGTCTTACACTACTAGAAACAGAGCGGGACTGTTTCCCGTGCTCATTAGCGTTTTTCCACTACCTCCTAGGCAAAAAAAAAAAAGGGTCTTCTTTGGTAAAACTGAACTGATGCTTTTCACCACAAAAACCAAAATACCCGAATTCAATCTTCCTCGACTAAACGGTCAGATACTCTCCTTATCTTCCAGTGCTAAGTACCTAGGAGTTATACTAGATCCTAAACTTAACAGGAAACCAAACATAGACGAACGAGTAAAGAAAGCATGTATAGCCTTCTATGCCTGCAACAGAACCTTCGGAAAAAGATGGGGCCTGCAACCAAAACTGACCCTGTGGATGTACACAGCCGTAGTACGCCCAATCCTTACCTACGGGTCGATAGTATGGTGGTCGGCCCTCAAAAAAGCCTATAACATAACCAAACTAAATAAGGTGCAAAGAGCAGCATGCATAGGCACCACAGGCGCCCTACGGTCAACTCCGTCAGACGCTCTAACAGTCCTGCTACACCTTTTACCCCTAGATCTACATATCACAAACATCTCAGCGCACAGCGCAATCAGACTCAGAGAGTCCAAGTGCTGGACTGCGAAGCCCTATGGACACAGCAATATCCAAGATTCTCTACCAGGAGAACTCGTATCGACTCCAACAGACTACATCATCCCCACATTGAACTTCACAAAGCCTTTCGATGTACAATTCCCTACAAGAAAAGATTGGCAAGATGGACAGGCGACCAGTGGTTTCGATCTAACCGTCTACACCGATGGGTCACAAATGGACTGTGGGGTTGGTGCGGGTGTTTTCTCGGAGTCCCTGAACATCGCAAGATCGTACAGACTCCCGGACGCTGCCAGCGTCTTCCAAGCGGAACTCGCCATTCGCGAAGCCTGTCGCCAAATCAAGTCACACACAAATACACTACCAAGGCAAAGAATCGCTATTTGAATTGATAGCCAAGCTGCTATCAAAGCCATTGCCTCGGAAACCATTTCCTCGAAATTAGTACTAGAATGCCGACAGGAGCTGGCCTCGCTAGATGGCCAATGCATGGTGACCCTAGTCTGGGTCTGACGAACTGGCCAGGTGAGGCTCAGCCCTCCACTGCTCACTTGCGGAACCTGTCCACACCCCGCTCGGAGCAATTAAGCAAACATCTCCTCAATCTTTCTTAGAAAAGCTTACCTTAAATGGTCTATGTTAACGAACTGCGTCATATCCAGAAAGATGTGGCCTAACTACAACAAGACCAAAACTACCGACCTATTGAACAGAACGCGCAGACATTGCCCGTATAATCACGATAATCACGGGACACTGGCCGCTAGGAGAGCACGCAGCCAAACTAGGTATCCCATATAATACACACTGCCGTAGTTGCAACATAGCCACCGAAAAGGAAACAATTATCCACTAAATGTGTACTTGTCCAGCACTAGCTAAGGCTAGACATCAAGCATTAGGCAAACCCCTCTACAATTCACTTGAGGAGATCTCGGGTAAAAACATAAATGAACTAACCGTCTTCTTAAACTCCACAGGCTGGCTCTAGGTTGTTCTCACCAACACACATCAACATCCAAGGTCGCATAAGTCGTGGTATCAAAACGGCACAACTGTTGTAATTGGGTCTCTGTTTTACAGAACCGCCACTTCTACCTACCTACCTAGGGTCTTCTTTAACGTCCTGGAAGCAGTAGCCATAGCACAAAACATGATATTACGAATATAATCATTTGCCAATAGAATGGGTTTTTCTGTTTTCATACACATTAATATCTTTAAAATTCTTAAAAACTTTCGCAATTTATATGGTTTAGGAGTACAGACAGAAGAAAAAACATCGACATTAAGAGCGTCCTACGCTTCATTAGACGTTCCAAATGGTTTAACAAAGGTAGGAGAAACTTTCTCCCCTAATCCACGTTGTATCACAATGAACCTTTTATTGGTCTAAGTGTGTTGGCGATTCTCAGCTGGCAGCCACTTCAACCTAACCTAACCTAAGAGTACAGACTACAGGTGAGACAGTGATTGCGATCACTGCTCGTCATCACTTCAATCTTTTTACCGAGCAAAGAACAGTTGTGATTGCTCTGAAGTATAACTACTCTGCTACTCACAGTGACTTACTGCTTCGCGCATCGCAGACACACATGCACTACACTTATGTAGGTATGTTTGGCTTTAGGAGGAAGGAACATTTCAGGGATTTGCTAAAAGGAAAGGCATTACTGAGGCATGGTACTGATCCTGGACCGAGCAGAAATGTTCGGGTCAGAGCTATACGCATTCCGGGGGCTAGCAAAATAATGAAACAGTTTGGAAGAAATTTGAGGGTCGCGAGTTGGAACGTTGGAAGCATGACCGGTCGAAGTTACGAGCTGGAAGAGATGATGAATAGAAGGGGAGTGGATATCTTGTGTGTCCAAGAGACGAAATGGAAAAACACCGGAAATCGTGCGCGTTTCCTGGACGTTAGGAGAAAAGATTACAAGATGTTCTACTACGGAACGGAAAAGGCTAAGAACGGAATCGGTATCATCCTTGCGGCAGAGCTACTTGGTAGCGTCTTGAGCATTTCGAAGTCTAGCGACCGTTTGATGTCTCTCAAACTAGTAATACAAGGAGAGGTGTGGAATATTGTCAGTGCATATGCTCCCCAAAATGGGTGCAATCAGAGAGATAAAGATGCATTTTGGCTAGATTTCCACAATCTCCTTAAAAATATCCCAAAGGAAGAGTTTCTGTTTGTTGGAGGAGATTTGAATGGACATGTCGGGAAGTCAAACGAAGACTATGAAGACTGCCATGGAGGACTAGGATATGGCACCAGGAACCTTCCTGGTGAAGATATCCTAAGCATGTACAAATCACATGGTCTTATTGTGTTAAATACCATGTTCATCAAACAAAGCCGACACCTGATCGCTTACAGCAGTGGTGGAGATGAAACTCAGATTGACTACCATTTGGTAGCTAGTTTCATGAAACCTCGGGTAAAAGATTGCAAAGTGATCCTGGGAGAGGCGATCGCTCGGCAACACTGTCTCCTGCTAACAGAAATTTTTATGAAAACACCGAAGAAACGCAATCAAACATGGGTCTCTGAAAAAATCAAGTGGTACAATCTGGACAAAGAAAAAGGCGAGGCTTTTGTTTTCGTAATGAAAAATGATCTCTCTCACACCATCAACGGAGCTGAGGATGAAGAGTGCAGAGCACAAAATATGTGGGATTCCCTACAGCGAACTTGCTTAAATAAGGCCAAATCACTGCTAGGAGCTTCAAAAGGTCATCATCAACACACCAAAGAAACATGGTGGTGGAGTGATGAAGCTAAGAAGGTGATAAATGAGAAGAAAACGGCTTTCAAAGCTCGGTCAAAGTGCCCCTCTAATAATAGTGATGAAAAAGTTCTCCTCGAAATGGAATACAGATGTTGCAAGTAAAAAGCGAAGAAGAAGTGTGCGCAACTTCAAACACAGAGTAGGAGGGCCTGTATCGGGAGCTGGAGAAAATATCTTCCCCGGTTGCTGATGCAAACCAGGCTATCCAGGAGCTGCGAAGACGCAATATGAACAAGAGCGCAACCATCTTCAAAATAGCCGCCCAAAGAAGGAGGAATGCTCAGGAGATTCGTTCGCCAAAGTTCATTAACAATGCTCATTGCCAGCTTCTTGTGGATGACGACAAAATTCTGCAGAGGTGGCGGCAGTATTGTGAAGTACTTTTGAATGAACAGTTTCCCCGGCTATACTTTCCAAGAGCTACCACTAACTGTGAAGAAATACCCGACATTACAGTCGAAGAAGTTAGTGAGGCGGTCAAATACTCCAAAAAAACGAAAAGCGGTTGGGTTGTATTTTTGGTTGGGCCAGACGAGTTGCCCTCTGAGTTCTGAGCTCTGGAAAAAGATAGATGGAAGACATCGGGTGTAGATGGCTCAGAATTCTCATCTCCAAATTTGTGAGAGGTGATCCAATGCCGAATCAATGGAGGGAAAATTACCTTCTCCCTGTATACAAAGGGTTGGGTGATACGCGAAACTGTGATAACTACCGTTCGATCAAGCTGATGCCAAACACCATGAAGATCGTTGAGCGGGTATTAGGTGGCCGACTACGAAAAATAATACGGCTACCTGATGATCAGTGCGGGGTTGTCTCGGGTAAATCAACCACAGACGCAATCCAAAGTATAAGGATCATAATGGAAAAACATCGTGATTTCATATTGTATTGGTTGACCTTGAAAACGCGTTCGCCACCCATATCAGATCTCGTGGTTGTCTGGAGATCTGATATGGATGGCACTAAGACATCGAGGGGTTCCAGAAACCTATGTACAGATGATCATGGACAGGTACGAAGGAGCAAAGACAGGAGTAAGATGCCCCGCTGGAGTAACCGAAGAGTTCCCAATCAAAGTCGGGGTGCACCAGAGAAGCGGCTTAAGTCATTTTCCCTTTATTACAGTCCTTGATTATCTGCTTGAAGGTAAAGTAATGGACCCCAAGGTACATCAGTTATTCTTTGCTGAAGATGGAGCCATCATAAGTGAGGATCCTACATTCCTGCAACGAGCACTTGATGCGTGGGTGGACGCTCTGGAGGGAAATGGGTTACCCATTAGTTAAAAAAAAGACAGAGTACTTGCGCTGCCCGCTCTCTGATCAACTCAGGCCTATTCCAGACATTTATATGAATGGAACAGTGCTTCCCAAGTGTGAAAAGTTCAAATATCTGGGATTTATGATCAATAGCAAAGCAACTTGTGATGACGACATCAATCATCGCGTAAGCGTAGGGTAAATGAAGTGGGGAGAAAATTCTGCTATCTTTTGTGACAGAAAAATGCCACCTAAGTTGAAGGGAAGGCTCTACACCGCAGTTGTGCGTCCAGCGCACACATACGGTTCACAATGTTGGACGATGTACAAAATGTATGAGAGTAAATTAACGGCAGCTGAGATGAAGATGCTTCGCATGACAGCAGGAGTGACAAAACTTGATCGAATAAGAAGTTCGAAAATCCGTGGAAGCTTTCACATCAACGAAACCATCGTACAAAGAATAGAGCGCGACCGGCTCAGCTGGTATTGCCACGTTCAAAGAAGAGATCATTTGAACCCTGTTAAAAAGGCAATATCAATGCACGTTCCAAAGCCATCGCGATGTAGGAAAGGCAGGCCTATAAACGCCTGGATCATACAAATGCGACGACATCGGCATTGCATTGGCCTCAGTAACCGAGTGGTCTAAAATCGGCAGGTCTGCCGATATTTTCTGAGGTCAAATAGACGAACCCCACAGGCGGATCAGTAGAAGTGCGGTGAAGTGGGAGGGTTATCATCCCTTATTTTCGGATCATAGCCTCGCTGATAAAAAGGAAGAAGAAGAACATTTTAGGGATTTATATCTTCGACGTGTGTTTATTTACGTTCCTATTGTCTTTATCTCGCTCTTGTTTCCACTTGTATTTTTGTTTAATTATTCATTGATTGATAATATTACCTGCGGTATTAAAAATGACGCTTACATCTCGTACTGCATACCAAGAAGAGCAAAAAAAAGATAATTGCGATCCTAAGAGATTTTCTCAATCACTGTTAATCTATACTGCTCTCTGTGGTCACTACTCACTGAATATTTCTCTTAAGCCGATATTTAGTAAAGGTTTATTCAATATCCCTCTTTCTATTAAGACTTACATAGTTCTCAAACTTTTTTAATGTGTAAAATTTAGTTAGATATATGAACAAAGGATTTGAAGGAACCTTTGTGGCTGCATGACATCTTACTGTGTATAGTAAAAATCGAGTAACGATGTAAGATCACAGAGTTACCCTTTTGATGTTTAGTATGAATCTAAATTAAAGTATTTTTCTTGATCTGTCAGGACTCCCAGCAAGGTAAAAGTATCGTATAGTCTCATAGGGAACTCTAAGATGGGAGGGTATCCGGTAGAGGTAGGAGGTAGACAGAATACAAGTTCCCACTGAAATCAAGTACTAAATTAAAATTGAATTGTTTGTCTAAGTGACACTGATCTACCTATGTACATACCTACCAACTAAAATCGCAGCAGAAATTAGGGCGCATATCTTGAGATGGATACTCCAAATTAGGTGGAATAATAATACCCCACGCAGTATTGGTGTTTAGTCTTTCAAAGAAGATCAAAAAGGACTTAAGAAAATATCTGCCTTGAGCAAATACATAGGTACACACTTACCCATTGTTGCGACCACGTACCGTGCTTTCCCGTATTCGGGCGAAGAGTACGAATCGGAGTATAGTTTTAAAATAAAACAATTAGTTTACTTGAGAATGTTTATTTACTCTAGGGCCCGCTGTCTTAATGCTTGGCTGCGGCCGTTCGAGTTATAATCAAGAACTTATCGTGTTAAATTCTAAATCCATACTAGCTTATTCCTACCCATTCTCCGCCTTATATAGTATCGATTCCATCCATATCATCCACATAAGACATTATGTACATTCGGTACCACCTTTAATATTTGCGTACCTGATCATAAAACGTATAAACCATTTCCTGTGATCAGGTACCGTCGGTGATCCGTTCCTATGTTTATTGCTTTAAGCAATAACACGGATTAGTCGCAATTTATGTGTAATGAAAAAGCAACTTAAGCGATTACGCTTAAGAGTTGCTATGCGATAGTTAGGGATGAAATCGATATAGGTATATTGTTATTATAATATTTTGGGACGCATGTGGTGAATCACTACACCATGAAGGGCATAGATCTACCTTTTCGCAACCACTCGTGTTGTGTGCGTTATATTTTTCGCATGAATGGAAGTTTTCTGCCGGTCCGGAAGGGTACATTTTATTTTGTTTTTGTTCGCGAGAGGTGGGGCCGTGAAAAAAACTGTTTTTTGTTTTTTGGGACGAAAATATTCAACCTCACGCGCATTGGTCCGACACACTAACCACTGCGCCACGGCTCGGCGCCTTGAGAACGGCTGACCCTAAAACAAGACGAAAACGAAAAAGTTGAAGGAAACTCAGTAACAAAAAGAAATGGGGACCATTTCAGAAATATACAGACTTCAGAATATAGTTCTCCGGAGATATTCAGAAACCTTGAAGATATCCGATGAGATCCTGATGAAGACGCGCTTTCCGGGAAGCAAAAAGTCAGATCAGCCTTAGAAACAAAGCCTTAGAAAATAGAAAGCAAGGCATAGACGGAAAGGATTGTGACAATGGAAAAGTCATGCGCCATAAAAGTGATATTATTCAATTGGCAAGAAAGTCATTGCCGATCATCGCTGCAGATGGTTCTAGGTGTGATATAAAGTGAATAGTTCTAACGTGACAAAAATGATCCACTCCTAAAACGAGTGATAACAGGCGATGATAGTGGAACGTAAACTACAATGTCAATCAGAAAAGATCATAGCAAAACGAATCAGTACAAACCATTTCAAAAGCAAATATTCATGAAAATAAGGTTAAGCTGGTGGTATTTTGAGAAGCATCCAAGCAAAAGCGATTGATCTAATATGTACTGTCGTCAAATGGACAAATTGAAACATGCCATCATACAGAAGCGTCTGGAATCGGTAAATCGTAAAGGCGTGACATGCTAGGCCACTTATGTACATCCCTTAAAATAAATAAATATTTGGGGCAACAGCCCTTTAAGTGCCAGGGCCTAGCTTCTCGCCACTCATGTTGCGTGCGTTATATTTTTCATACGAATGGAAGAGACCTACAGTTTAGTGCGGTATTCGTAAGGCAATTTGGTTTGAGAAGCTTTTTCGAGACAACAATACCCTCGGATGTTTGTCAGAAGTTCGCGAGAGGTGGGACTGTGAAAAAACTTGTTGGTGTTTGCTAGGATTCAAACTTGGAATCTCACGCGCAGTGGACCGACACACCAACCACTAACGCCACGGCGTCCACATCATGTACATCCTTTGGTCACAAAAAAAGTTTTCATAGCTTGTAAGTGAGTGCTGCCGGGGAGAGTTTATGAAACGTGAGGCAGAACTAAACAGACGGGAGATAGAGCTAGAGAATCGGAGAGATTTGTGGCACCGTACTATGCATAGGCGGAATTCGGGAGTTCCGCAATACGACGAGGGGGCTGAAGATGTTCAGGCCACCACAAGCGGAGTGAACCCGAATAAGAAACGAAGTGCAGTTCGGACGGTCGAGAGCGCCGAAGGGGTATCGAGTGATAAGACAAATCATAGGCAGCCGCAAACACAACACGTTGATATCGCTGCTTCGCACAGAGCTTACCGAACTCAAGAAACACAACGAACGGGCAAGTATAGGCACTTTTAAAGATGCTCTTAACGCGGTTTCCTATTTCAGCGGAGAAGGTGACGTGGGTTCTTGGATAGATGAGTTCGAGACAGTATCCACCTTGTTGAAATGGGGCGAAACCAAAGAAATCTTGTTTGCTAAAGGATTATTGGCTGGTACGGCGAAGATGGCTATAAAAACTAAGCCGACGATAACCAAATGGACTTGAAGGAATTCCTGCTAGAGGAATTTTCCAACAGTATGACTGTGGCGGATGTCAATAAAGCGCTGGCATCTCAAAGACAAAGTAATGGTGAATCGCTAGTTGAATATTTGTTTAAGATGCGTGAACTGGGTGCAAAAGGCAGTGTTGACGAGCGCTCGTTAATAAAATGTGTAATAGACGGCATCGACGACGCTTCTACAAATAAAGCGATGTTATATGGATCGCAAAATATGAAGGACTTTAGGTCTAAACTGGCCGAATATGAGCAATTCCGTAGTTCCTTACCGCAACATTCCCATTTGAGAACACAAACACCGAGACCAAAGAACGTGCCTATCGCCGAACAAATTCGTTGTTTTAACTGTGGGGTAAAGGGACACAAGAGTAAAATGTGTGAGTTTAAGATAAAGGGTCCGAAATATTTCAACTGCGACAACTTCGGTCATCTTCCTTCTAACTATCCGTCGGGCAAAGAGAATACCAAATCCGTGAATGTTGTGGAATCAGATGTAAGCGAACTGAAAGTAAAGATAGTGGCAGTCAATGGCACAAACGTGCGAGCCATAATCGACACAGGGAGCGATGTCACAATAATACGATCCACCGAATATTTTCAGTTAGGCTCTCCGTCTCTGGTAAGTGATAACCAAGCTTTTCGGGGGCTATCGGACGAAAGTATCGAAGCTTACGGATACTTTGTCGCCTTGGTCGGCATCGACGATGTCGCTTATCGCACCAAAATTAACGTTGTTTCATCGAAGTATCTAAGTCAGCCCCTCTTATTTGGGAAAGACATCTTGAGAGGCACTCGCATAACGCTAGGCAAGGAAGGTGTCCAAATCGAGAAGGTGGAGCCGGATTTAAAAAACTGTTTCCAGGTCATCAGTGGCAACTTAGATATCCACGTCGGCAACACAGCATATATGGATAAGGTACAAGGTCTCGTAAAAAAATGATGAGCCGATGGGAACCAAGACAACAAATGTCATCTGCACATTTGTTGTCTTGGTTCCCATCGGATCATTCTGAAAAACGATGTACCACTGGCACAACACCCTAGAAGATTAGCACCGTTGGAGAAGGAAATAGTCGAAAGACAAATACAGGACTGGATGAGCAGCAACATCATCCGCCATAGTAACTTGAAATACTCATCTCCAATTGTGTTGGCTAAAAAAAAAAAGACGGTAGCAAAAGGCTGTGTGTAGACTACCGACGTCTTAACAAAATTATCGTTCGCGATCGTTTACCGCTGCCCCTAATAGACGACCAAATCGACCAACTTAGCTGTGCAAGCGTTTTTTCTACGTTGGACTTGGAAAATGCTTTTTTCCAAGTCCCAGTATTCGAAGATAGGTGGGCGCCGTGGCGTAAGTGGTAAGTGTGTCGGGTCACTACGCATGACATTCCAAGTTCGAATCCCAGAAAACACCAAAACGTTTTTTTCACGGTCCCACCTCTCGCGAGCGTCTGACAAACATTCGAGAGTGGAAAATATAACGCACACAACATGAGTGGTTGCGAGAAGCTAGGCCCTGGCACTTAAAGAGCTGTTGCGCCAAATATTTATTTATTTTTTTAGTAGTCGAAGATAGCCACAAATATACGTCGTTCGTAACTCCAAGTGGCCAATTTGAATTCAGCAAAGTGCCATTCGGTCTTTGTACATCGCCGGCTGTATTTCAGCGGCACATAATCCTCATATTCCAAACCCTGACGCTCCAGAAAATAGTACTGCTGTACATGGACGACCTGGTCATACTTGGAAAAGATTATGACGATGCAATTGCCAATCTGAAAAAAGTTTTGAATGTGGCTGCTGAGTATGGACTTTTGTTTCGATGGAAGAAGTGCCAATTTCGATGCGACGAAATTGACTATCTGGGATTTAGAATTGGGAATAGCAGGATCCAGCCATCCGACGCTAAGACAGCGGCCATTAGAAAGTTACCGCCGCCAATAAACACTCTAAAAATCCAAAGTTTCATGGGGCTTACAGGATATTTTAGGAAGTTCATTTCTGGTTACTCTATTATCGCAAGACCGTTAACAGACCTATTGAAAAAGGATGCTAAATTTCAATTCGGAGCCAAAGAAATCGCTGCCTTTGAAGAGCTGAAACGAATCCTGAGTACATCCCCAGTTCTGAAGCTATATCATCCAGATGCAAAAACTGAACTTCACACCGACGCCTCGAAGTGGGGATTCGGTGCAGTCTTACTACAAAAGGCAATGTTTTCCCATTTCTTAGTACAGCAAGAAATCATCGGCTGCAGAGCAAAACTATAGCGGCTACGATTTGGAGACTCTGGCTGTCGTGACGGCCCTAAAAAAGTTCCGCCACTACTTGCTAGGCCTCAGTTTCAAAATAGTTACTGATTGCGCGGCGTTCAAAGGTACGATGGAGAAGAAGGAATTTTCCCCTCGGATTGCGGGATGGGCTCTGGTGCTGCAGGAGTTTGAACATCGGAGTGCAGAAAAAATTCGGCATGCAGGCGTCTAGTTAAAGATGACTTTCTTTCCAGAATAATTAGGGCACAGGAAAGCGATGAACACTTTCATTTGATTAAGACTCTGTTGGAACATAGCGCCTACGAGGACTTCATAAGCGAAAGGGGAGTTATTTATAAACAGGATGATGAAGGTCGAAAGCTATTGTACATCCCCAAAAAAATGCAAGCTGAATTCTTGCGTAACGTTCATCACGAAGGGCATTTTGCTACAAGGAAAATGGAAGAAATCGTGAAATTCGGGACTTATTTACCAGCAACCGAGAAGACGCAAGGGAGCTGGCACGGAAGTCCATTGAGGAAATTCATCAAGAAGCGACGCCCTGCTAAACAGTACCGAGAAGGAGATTTAGTTGCAATCCGTCGTACTCAATTCGGTCCGAATTTGAAGTTAGCAGGGAAGTTTTTGGGTCCCTACAAGACTTCCAGCAAAGAAGAAAGTCGGTGATCATGAGGGGCCTGCCTTAACATCGAGCAGTGCGGACATGATGAAACCTTGGCGTCAAACCGATTTTGATTTAAGTTCGTCTTCTGATGATGATTAACCTCAATGTTCTTTTCTGTTTTCTTTCCTTAGTAGGCTGAGGACTGCCTCTACCGCAGGATGGCCGATCTACCAAATGGCTTAGATATATCTTATTTTCGCTTTCCACAAAACAAATCCTTTTATTTACGTGGAAAGAACGGCAATGACTCTCCTGCCAACCCAATGGGATTCCTCAAATGTCCTACTTGAAAAAAAAAAAGAAATAAGCCGCCATTTCTGTTCAGAGTAGATGGGCCAATTGGCTCGGTCGACCCCTTAATTCAAGACCTGCAACCGTAAACTCCAGTGAAAATGTTCGAATCAAAATGTCCACAAACTATAATATTACTTGTGAATTCGAAATTTTCATTGTAACCCCAAAACTAACAGACATATTTTAAGGAATATCGATTTTCTCGTAGTGCACGCTAAAAATGTTGTTCAAGTTTCTCATTCGAATTAGTTTTCTAAAATTCTCAGGGATGACGTAAAAATGTTTGATAGAAAATGCGCACAACTGTCGCTTACTGAGTGATGGGTCTTCATTTCTGCTCACAGTTAAGCATGTCTAAGCTATATTCAAAATTATCAGGGATACAGCAAACCAAGTTTGGAAAAAATTAAACTTTCTGTCTCTGATTTCCTGTGCTAATTGCAAATGAACGCCAAACTAGTGCAAGTACGCATAACCCTGTTATAGGGGATAATAATAAAAAGACGACTCGTTGAAGTTGTCTATATGTAAAAAATACTTTACTGCGCAACCATGTGGGTTTGCGTAGATGTACAAACAAGAACGAACAAGAAAAGTCTTCAAGGAAGGGAAAAAAGGTTCCAAGAGAGAGAGGACAAATACGATGACAGCAAGAGTCACGGCAGCCAACATCCAGATTTCTTCAACCATGTCAGAGCAGCCACGTTCAGGCAAAAAGCGTTCAGGGATGATATTGAATCTTAGACATCCTGCCCGATCGAACCACTCGGTTCGAAATGGTCTACTTCCAGTAAGAGGCAAAGCTTCTGCACTGCCCGGCTGCATGTCCCCTGTGCGGTTCTAAGAGTGACGTTGCGGACTAGTCCATCACTGCCCGGATGAAGCTCAGCCACACGTCTTAAGCGCCAGTGAGTTGGGGGGAAGTTCTCCTGTCAGACGGCGATATCTCCCACCTTGATGTTGCCTTGACGCCGCTGCCACTTACTCCTCGTTTGTAACGTCGTCAAGTACTCATCATCTCACCGTCGCCAAAACTGCTGGTATACCTGTCGCAACCACTGCTATCGTTTCATGTAGCTGATTGGGATATCGTCAACCTTGGGCTCTGGAACGGCGATGATGAGGGCGTTAATGCAAGCGTGTCCTCTGGGTCATCGTAGAGTTGTGTAAGCGGGCGGCAATTGAGACACGCCTCGAGCCGTACTGCCAACGTCTGAAGCTGATGGTGCCAAAGGACTTGTGCGCCGACTAATCTTACCAAATGGTATTTGGCTGACTTAACAGCGGTCTTCCACAAGCCACCTTGATGCGGAGCGCTGGGAGTGATAAAGTGCCATCGGGTTCCCAGGTTAGCGAGGGATTGCTGACTGTACTCACTGTGCCAAGCTGCTAAGTCCTCTTACTTACTTACTTACTTATGTCCTGTATCCCCTTGTGGGTCCTAGGGCCTCTACTACGCCTACGCGCCATCGTGTACGGTTTCTGGCAATGTGTCTGAGTTCTCCCCAACTTTTCCCTAACTGCCGTGCCTCCTTCTCGACTGTTCTGCGCCATGTTTTCCGCGGACCGCCAGGTCTTCTGCCATCCTGAGTTAGAGGGTTCCATTGCATAGCATGGTTCGCTATGGAGCTGTCACCCTTTCGGAACGTGTGACCAATCCACCGCCACTTCCGCCGTTGGATAGTTGTGCCTATTGGTTCCTGACCCGTTCTCTCGTAAAGGTGTTCGTTAGAGATACAATTGGGCCAGAAAATCCTTAAGATATTGCGCAGACACCTATTAACGAACGTTTGCAGCTTTCTGGTGATAGTAGTGGTCACTCTCCACGTGCTGCAACCATATAGCAGCACGGATTCAACGTTGGAGCGGAACAGTCTTATTTTGGTGCTCAAACTGATTGCATTGCTTCGCCATATTTTGGACAACATCCCGAACGCGGACTTTGCTTTGGCGATCCTGTTGGCTATATCCAGTTCGGTTCCACCATCGGTCGAGACAATACTCCCAAGATACTGGAAATCCTCTACTCTCTCTACCGGTTGTCCAGCAATGCATATTTGAGCCGATGAGTTAGTTCCAAGGCTGATGATTTTAGTTTTTGTCGTATTAATTTTCAGCCCGACGACACCTGCCTCCCTCTCCACATCTGCTGTCATTTGGTGGAGGTCCATAATTCTGTGGGAGAGTAAGCATACATCGTCTGCGTAGTCAAGATGCTTCAGTTGAGATGTAAGAGTCCATCGAATTCCTCCGTTTCCCGTCGACAAAGCTGCATGAAGCACATCGCTAATCACCAATAGGAATAATATTGGTGAAAGGATACAGCCTTGTCTTACCCCACTTTGGATCTCAAATTCCTCAGACAACCTTCCCCTGTGCAGAACGTGACATTTTGAGCCTTCATATGTAGCTTTGATAATAGCAATTAGTTTATCGGGAATACCTCTCCTGCGTAAGGCACGCCAAATAAACTCCCTGTTGACACTATCGAACGCCTTCTCAAAATCGATGAACAGCAGGTGCAGTGGCGATCGATATTCAACACACTGTTCGATGATAATCCGCAGGGTGTTGATGTGGTCGGCACAGGAGGATCCAGAGCGGAAACCTGCTTGTTCGGCATCGAGTGTGTCTTCGAGATGTTGTTTGATTCGCTCAAGGATGATTTTAGCTATTATCTTAGCTACAGCAGGCAGCACGCAGATACCCCTCCAGTTTCCGCACTCCATTAAATTTCCTTTCTTAGGAAGCTTGACGATCATTCCCTTTTTCCACTCGTTAGGAAAGCTCTCAGCTTCCCAAGCTCTATCTATAAGTGGAAGCAGAAGCTCAGCCGATGTTGTTGGCGTTGCTCGTAAGAGCTCTGCTGGAATACCGTCAAGTCCTACCGCCTTGTTGGTTTTGAGTGCCTTGATCGCGGTAATGATCTCATCTTTACTGGGAGTCGTGGTGCGTATTCGGGAACTTCTCACCTCGGGCATCTCAGTCTGATTTGGGAGCATATCGCTAGCGAATACACGGTTCAAAACCATAGCAAAATGCTCTTTCCATCTCTTGAGCTGGTCCTCATCCGAAATGAGCAAGGAGCCGTCTAGGCTTTTCACTAGGTATTGGCTGGAGCTGCGACCACCTGTCAGCTCTTTCGTGATTCTGTAGACAGTCCTGCTATCGCACCTCCGTGCAGCTTCTTCTGCTTCTGTAGCCAGCGCGTTGATGTAGTTGCGCTTGTCACGTCGTACGCTATGCTGAACTTCTCTCATCTTCATGCGATATAGGGACTCTAGCTCGCTTCTCCCTGCTGCTGGGGTAGCTGCAACGCGAGCTTTTAGCAGTTTTCGTTCGTCAATCCGTCTCCAGGTATCCTCGGAAAGCCACGCCCTATGTCTTCCCTGCGATCGACCGACAATTCTTTCAGCACCAGATGTAAAAACATTTTTCACAGCACACCAATGGTCTTGGATGGTTGCGGGCATTGAGCTGCTGATTGCTTCCACACCTTGCGAAAAGTGCTCCCTTAATTGTTGGCGCACTGAGGGATCACTAAGTCTATCGATGTTGAACCTGGGCATTCTTGTGTTGTCGTGGGATCTTCGAACTGCAGCAGTGCGTAGTTGGAGAGTAGCTATCATAAGATGGTGATCACGTACTATCCCCACATCTGTCTCTCGTCTGTTTCGGACGTCCAGGAGACTACTTCTAAAGCGGCGGCTGATGGCAAAATGGTCAATTTGGTTGGAGGTTGCTTGCCTGTCATTGGAAACCCAGCTGACTTTGTGGCAGGTCTTGTGCTCAAACATGGTGCCACCTATCACAAGGCGGTTGGCATTGCAGAAATCCACAAACCTTTCGCCGTTGTCATTGCGGTTGCCTAGTCCATGCTTCCCGATTACATGCTTGAGCCCTTCGTTGTCGCTGCCTACCTTGGCATTCAAATCCCCCATCACTATGACAATGTCTCCATTTGGTGTTGTGTTGAAGACGGCGCTTAAGAGATTGTAGAAGCTCTCCTTTTCGTCCTCAGACGAACTATTCGTTGGGGCGTAACACTGTATGATGGTGACGCGTCGTACTCTAGTCCGGAATCTGGCCGTCAAAATCCTATCACCATGAGGCTGCCAGGAAATCAGGCCCTTGCGTGCTGTTGTTGTTAGCAGTAGTCCGACTCCATATTCCCGCGGACTTCCGGATGGTCTTCCAGAATAGAGTAGTACAGTGTTACGCGTTGGAGACTGGTACTCGCCCGCTTCTAACCATCTTACTTCACTTACCCCCAAAATGTCCAGTTTATATCGCATGAATTCCTTTTCCAGTTGGAGGAATCTGGCATTGTAAGGACCTTCTCTTCCCGAGTCGAGGAGCGTCTTTACATTCCAGAAACCTATCTTTGTCCGGGTACAATAGCCAAAAGTCGTCAACATGTGATCAGTCCTTATCCGAGGCATAGTGTCGGTTTCAGTAGCGAGCTGGTTTCAGTAACGCAGGTTGCTGGCCCACGTTACCTAGCCTAGAATCAAGGCCCTAGACAACCCGCACTTACAATTTTGGCCTATACGTATAAGGGTTTATACGTATAGTTGCCCGGGGACCACCACTAGGAGGTAAAGTAAGCACTTCATCACGAACTTGATTGTTGCGCTACTGGCCCAAGCCAAGTTTTGGGC
The DNA here is from genome assembly GCA_945910035.1 of Brachypalpus laphriformis. Lineage (NCBI taxonomy): Eukaryota > Metazoa > Arthropoda > Insecta > Diptera > Syrphidae > Brachypalpus > Brachypalpus laphriformis. The sequence continues at coordinate 291,796,439 of OX246754.1, forward strand.
AGTCAGTAGTTTCCCGATCAATCGCAATGCAGGTCCTCTTGAAGTAAACGGATGGCTCCCACAAACAATGCGCCATTGTCGCTGTATAAGTCTAGGCATGGACTCCGTCTGCTTGCAAACCGTGTAAAGGCATCCAAGAATGCCTGTGCGGAAAGATCTTCAACCACCTCTATATGCACCGCTTTAGTTCCCTGAAGATTGCCAGATAGGTCTTAATTGTCGTGCGAGACCTCTTTGTTCCAGTGCGTAGCGTGAATGGTCCACAATAATCTACCCCTGATGCCAGGAAGGGGCGCGCAGCAACTACCCTCTGCTTCGGTAACGAGGCCATCTGTTGTACTTACGTAGCCGCACGGTGACGTCGACAGATAACGCAATTGTTCAGGTAGCTCCGAACCACCTGCCTACCATTCAAGATCCAATAATGATTACGAAGCGTATGGAGCATGAGTTGAGTGCCACCATGTAATGTGTTGTCGTGAACTTGTTTAACCAGCAATCGCACCAATGCACCGGTCCTTGGTAGAATAATCGGGAATCGCAGATCATCGGGAATGGGGAATTGCTCTTTGACCCATTCGGGTCAAAGAGTTGTGCCACCTCACTAAGCACTCGTCGTTTAGTTGGAGTTCTAATCTGTTGCTCTGGTTCAGCGTTGAAGAAGAGCTCGTCGGCTGTTGGGTCCCAGCGTAACCCAAGCACAGTCGCAATCGGAGATTCAATGATAAGCTCTGCGGAAGAAAAAAGGTTACCAGTAATTTGGTTGGTTACCTGAATGCAATTCGAATTCCACTTTCTCAACTTAAAGTGACCCTTCGAAAGAATCCTGTCGATATTGTTGGCTAGTTGCACTGCTTCTGTAGCGCTGCTGCAACTAGTTAGCAAATCGTCCACGTAAAATAATGACAAGACTGCATTTTGCGCCTCACAAGCCTGCTCCGAATCTGCCGCACAGTCACGGTTATCGTAAGCTCACTGGTGTAGGGCACGTATGGAATTGTAAGGGCTAGATGCCATGCCGTAGGTTACCGTTGTTAATCGAAACACGGTAATGTCATCTGTTGGAGATTCTCGCCAGAGCATGCGCTGAAAATCTCTGTGTTCCGGAGTCACCAGCACTTGCCAGAACATTTTTTCCACATCCGCGGTGAGTGCAACACCATAGCGACGAAATCGAAAAATAATGTTGACCAACGAGTCCTGGGTGGTTGGTCCTGCCAATTGGATGTCGTTCAGTGAGACACCATTACTGCTGCGCGCTGATGCATTGAACACCACACGGAATTTCCCAGCCACCGTGTGATGGGGAATATAAAAGCAATTAGGATGTATGCTCCGTTGATCCACAACCTCCATATGGTTGAGTGCGCTGTATTCCCGCATGAAACCAATGTATTTCTCCCTCAACTCCCCATTGTCCGCCAACCGCCGTTCTAGGGAGTGAAACTGTCGCATCGCATTCTTGTGTGAATCGCCCAGCTCCTGTGCGTTGCTACGAAATGGTATATGCACCGTGTACCGACCGTCTTCTGTGCGCGTGTGTGTAGCTCTGAATATGCGGTCGCAATCATGATCTGCTACCTCAGCATCAACTATGTCCTCCAGCTTCCAAAAGCTGCGGACCAGCTCTTCCAAACGTATGTCCTCTTGACCCGTGCGCAGAAGGTTTGCTGGGTGAAGGTAGGACTTGCAGCTAGTGCTGGACCAAACACCACCCATCCTAGCCGAGTGCGCTGTGCATGTGGTGCGTTAGATTCTCCATGGATGACTTCGCCTTCGCGCCGATAAGTACATCAATGTTGCCAGGCATAGAGAAATGTTTATCGGCCAACTGTAGGCCATCCAAATGTTGACACTGCTTCCCGTCTATTTGCACCGTTGGCGTTGCTGAAGTAATTGACGGAAGTATGAGTACCTGGATTCTTAACTCAAACTCAGAAAATGTAGATCGAAGCATGAGCATGGTGCTGCCCTTCGTTCGAGTATGATTAAGAGCCCCTATTCCTTCTACTGTTGCTTCATATTTAGCTCTGTGAAGATTTAAATGATTAGCCAAACGATCGGTAATAAAACTTACCTGCGATCCAGGATCGCAGAGGATACGAGCAAAGCGCTGTTCTGTACCCTCCCCGCATGCGAAGGCTCGCGCTGTCGCAAGCAGGACTGTCCGGTCGGTTAGTCAGGCTGAGGACTGTGTCGCCGCTGATGCAACGACTGGCTGTAACTGAGGTCCATCGAAGGCTGTGTTCGAATGTCCTGACAGAACATCGTGTTGTGCTTCCGACCACACTGTCGACATCTGCCGGAGGAACATTGCCTGGATGTATGTCCGTTCTTTAAGAAGTTGAAGCATGAGCCTGAACCCTTAAAAGCCTCGAAGCGCTGTGCGGGTGTCATCTTGGCCAGCACCTGGAATCGGGTAGCATGATGTGAGCCCTGACAATGTGCGCATATTCCCTCGCTGGAGGTAGTCAAATGGGATCGGATCGACGGTTGTCCCCGAGAATGCCGCGGTGTAGACGTCTCTGCTCGGTTTGGCACGCGCAGAATATCGGTTATTAGACTTTGGGGTCGCTTCTCCACGAATTTGAGTAATTCCGACAAGCTCGGAATGTCGTTGGTGGGGCAACACATGCACCACTCTCGCTGCGTAGAGAGGGGAAGTTTTGCCACAACTATTGGCACGGCTAAAGCGTCCCACGTATCCACAGGTACCTTCATGACCCGTAATGCTCTGAGCGACTACTGCACAGTATCCACGATTGTAAGAAGAGCCTTCGCTGTCTCGTCCGAGGCGCTCCTCATGTTGAGGAAGTGGGACACATGGATTTCCGCCAACAGCTTTGGATTATCAAAGCGATCCTTCAATGCCTGCCAGACCTCCTCATAGCCACCAGAATACATACCACCTATGAGTGGTACCTTCGTCGGATCAACAGCCTGTCGTAACTTCCCAAGCTTGTACGCTTCTGGAAAGTCCATAGTGTGCACCAGAGTCTCAAACGTATCCCTAAAGGCAAGCCATTGATGCAGTGAACCATCAAATGAGGGGATGGCTACCGGATCCAATCGCATCTCCAACCTTTTTGTTTTTTTTTTTTCGAGGGTAGGTGAAAAATCTTCCATACACACTATGAGAATAGCAAGCGCGTGCTCATAGTAGTGTCAGATTCTTACTGACTAAAAAAACACCACCCTTCGATATAAATTTGTTAGATATCGCAACTAAGTAATAACTTATCAAGCAATTTTTCTATCACGAAATAAAAACGTTTGGCAGGTTACTTCCCACTGAAAGATCCTGCATGTTCCTCAATCTAGACGCGGTTTATCATTATCTCGCCAAGTCGAAAGGTTTCGTCCTTTTGTAGTCGGCGCAATGAATTGCTCTCATCCAAAATTTGTAGGACTGTATTGTTGACATGTCCGATTAATCGGCTTCTATGCTTTCTAGCGAAGCTTCTAGTTTCAGCTTCGATTGTCGGAATTCCGAGATCCGTGTGGATATCGTCTTTTCTAATATACCACGGAGCTTGGACAATCTCTCTTAGCACTTTATTTTGAAAAGTTTGGAAAATATTGGTATTTGTTTTCTTGGTACAACCCCAAAGTTGTATACCGTAGGTCCACACCGGCTTTAGCACTTGCTTGTATAAAAGCAGTTTGTTCTCAGTACTGAGCTGGGAATGTTTTCCGAGTAACCAGTACATTTCTCTATATTTGATTTCGAGTTCTTTACGTTTCATTTTCACGTGCGAATTCCATTTCAGCCTTGCGTCGAGTGTCATTCCCAGGTATTTGGCCTCGTTTGCAAAAGGTATTCGGACCGAGTTTAGGAAAATTGGCAAGTTATTCGTTTTCTTATAAGTGAAATTCACGTGAACAGATTTAGATTCGTTGAGGGCAATCCGCCAGTCCATCGTCCATTCATTTACTTTATTCAGTGCGTTTGCAGTTTTTCAGTCGTTTCTTCGATTGTTTTACCTACTGCAAGGATAGCAGTATCATCGGCAAACGTAGCAAGGATAGTGCCGTCTTCGTTCGGTATATCACGAGTATATAACAGATAGAGAAGCGGCCCAAGAACGCTTCCTTGTGGTACGCCGGCCGAAATTTTCTTGAGCTCGGAGTATTCGACTCCATATCTAACACGGAAGAGTCTATTCCCGAGATATGATACTAGAATATTGTATAAGCATACAGGGAAAACTTGTCGTAGTTTGCATTTCAAGCCATCATGCCACACCTTATCAAAGGCCTGCGAGACGTCAAGAAATACGCTTGAGCAAATCATCTTTTCTTCAAATGCTTTCTCGATTACGTCAGTAATTCTATGCACCTGGTCAATCGTCGAATGCTTACTTCTGAACCCAAACTGGTGGTCAGGGATAAGATTATTTTCGTCTATAACCGGTTGGAGACGCCTTAGTAATATCCTCTCGAAAATTTTGGATATGACTGGAAGAAGCGAAATTGGTCTATACGATTTTACCTCATTTGGCGGTTTTCCTGGTTTTAAGACCATTATTACTTCCGCAACTTTCCATTGGCTCGGAACGTGTTTTAATCTGAGCGCAGCATTTACAATATAGAGAAGCTTAATCAAAGCTTTTATAGGTAAGACTTTGAGAATTTCTCCGATGATTAAATCATAACCAGGAGCTTTCTTAGGTTTTAGAATCTCGATCTCATTTTTGAGTTCCCTTAGCGTTGCACTTGTGAGTGTTAAATTGCCAGATGGTAAATCCGGCCTATTGATGTTATCGTAAACCACTTGACTATCGTACGGTTTAAAGGTTTCTTCCAGGTGGGCTGCAAACACGTCAGCTTTTTCTTTATCTTCCCTCGCCCATTCATTCTGATTTAATTTAATTGGCGGCGCGGGGACTTTGGGCCTTTTGGTGCCTCTTACGGGTTTCCAAAGTGAATAATTGGAATCTTTTTTCGCTGTTAAACTTTCAAGGTAAGAGCCTATTGCACGATTCTTAAAATTCTTAATAGTTTTCTTCAACGAATTGCACAGACGATTCAAATGTGCTTTATGCTGCGGAGCACGACTCTGTTGCCATTTTTTACGCGCTTTTCGTTTTTCCTTGACCAATTCCTTTACTTCCGGAGGATATCGTAAGCCGTATTTGTCCGGCGTTTTCCTTGGAATAGGAGTATTATTCCAAGAGGCGAGCTGTACGATCTCAACGAAGCGATCAACTTCAACCTCAAGTTCATAGGGTGTCGTAAGTGGAACGCTCAGTTCAACATTATCTTCAATTTCGTTCCTAAAACCTTCCCAGTTAGTTGTTCGACCAGTTAATCTCGCTGGCTCTAGGTTATAGACCAGTTCTTCGCTCAATGTCAAAATAATTGGGGAATGATCAGACGACAGATCAAAACTCTCTTTGACTTTTATGCGGTTGGTAGATATTCCTTTCACAACGAAAAAATCTATCAGATCAGGTATTTTTGAAGTATCAGTTGGCCAGTAAGTCGGTTTACCCGTCGAATGGAAATCGCAACTGTACTCCATACCTGCCCCATAGAGCATTCTACCGTTTTTCGAACTGTATCTTGAGCCCCAGAACGTGTGTTTCGCATTAAAATCGCCGCCAATAATGAAATTAGGTTTAAGCGATTCAAACATGTTAGTAAAATCACATCACGCTGACTATTTTTAACTCGAATCGTGCAAAGTTGCAAAGTTTCAAGCTCTATCTTTAGGTCTTCCGATTGCTCGATACAGTCTTTAATAAGCAAGGATGATCCGCCTCTCGCTTTTCCCGAAGGGTGGCAAGCGTGGTAATCATTATAGCCTTTTATTTTTAAATGCGATTCCTTTTTGATGTGGGTTTCAGAAATCAAGCAAATATCAATATCTTTTTGGCGCATAAATATTTCCAATTCGTCAAGTTTTGCAAAAGTCCGTTTGCATTCCAAGTACATATTTTTAACATTCGTTTGTCATTCATATTCTAGTTGAAGTGCGCGTTTTCTGTGAATTATTTTCAAGCTTAACCAGCCTATCGAGAATAATTTTATTTATTTTGCCTTGTTCTTCAAGTTTCGCGAGAATAACTGAGAAAACATGAGAAAAGGGGTCCGTTGAAATTTCAAGGTTTTTTGGTTTTTCGGAAGCCACGGCCTGAACATAAGACTGCATTGCCGCTGTCCGAGGGTCATTACCCGGTGGCTTTTCTAATCTTAGCTTTTCAGTACCGTTTCTTTTAAGAGCAGAGGTCGAGGGCTTTTCTGTTGTCAATCTTTCCCTCACCTTTTTGTGCTTTGAACCCGGTAGTTTTAGTTTGTCTACTTTCTCCGGCGCTATCTTACGCTTTGGTTTAGTTTGCAATTTTGATTTTATATTTAGTGGCTTAAGGAGCGCATCTCTCCGTTTTTGCAACTCCTTAGCTACTTCACAACCTCTATAATTTGCCGGTTGCTTTCCCTTACAATTAACACATGTTGCAGAGGTTTGTTTGTTTACTCCACAAACTTGGAAGAGGTGATTTCCGGCGCATTTCACACATCGTGGTTCTTTTCGACAATACGTTTGCGTATGATTGAATCCTTGGCATCGTTTGCACTGAGGTATCAATCTTGTATTCTTGCGCATGGGTTCGATTTTGACTACGACATTCAGAATTGTTCTTATTTCGTAAATCTTATCCAAACTTTCAGCTTTATCAAAAGTTAGCATAAAAAGAGGAAGCCTGCGCTTTACCGTCGTTTCCTCGCCTTTCAATTTTTGTTTTTCCCGTTTAATTAAATTTACTGCATCGACGATTTTAAAGTTTTTGTTTTTCAAATCGTGAACAACATCTTCCTTTAAGCATGAGGCATGGAGTCCTCTAGCTACGACTCGTATCAGTCTTTCAGATTTATTTTCGTAAGTATACCACTGAATTTTTTTAGTATTCAGTTTATTAGATACTAAGCGATAACTGTCTGAGTCCTTTACGTTTACTTTCCATTTGTTGTTGTTGAGCGATGTTACTTCAAAATCGGATAGCAACAGAGGTTTAAGAATAGAATGCAGTTTATTATAGTCTGCAATTCCGATTACGTTTATTGGCGGCGGTGATCGTACCTTAGTTCGTGGATTTTCTTCGACACATGTGTTTATTTTGTCACGCTGTTCGTTATCTTTTCGCTCATTTTGCGTGTTTTCTTGCCTCGTTAACATTTCCGGTGAAGAACCAGCTTTTCGGTTCTTAACTGATCGTTTTTTTAGGATCCAGTTAGTTTCCCGAGCTAGTTCTTCTTCATCCGTTTGATAAACAGTGTTATCGGGGACGTTTGAGCTCGCAGCAGACTCATTACGAGGTTTCTTTATATCCTTAAATGCTTTATTTTCTGCTTTAAGTACATTTAATTCTTGTTTTAGTTCTTCGCAGAGAAGTTCCATTTTACTTAGCCTGGTCCGGAGTTCCATATTTTCGTCCGTAAGGCTTTGAATTTTCGCTGAAGTCCGTTGTTCGTGCGCCGACACTATCGATGTCGCCGGACTTCTAGTTCCGCACGTTTTTATGGTAGATCTTGATGGTGGAGATCTAACTACCCTAGTACCTTTTTTAAAAGGGTCAGATAAACGCAATAAATGGCTCTCCCCAGAATCCGTAGAGCCGACCTCCGAAGAGGGTGGATTTTCCAGTGTACCTGGACTGCCACCTGGGGTATTTATATCTTTTGTTTTGTTCATTGCATACTTTGTATACGCCATACTCGGTATACGGAGGGTGGATTTTAGTCGCCTCTTACGACAGGCATGCCTACCTCGTGTATATTCTAACCCCTACCCGAAGGGGGTACCTGTGCGCCGATATATTGGTAGTATCTGAGCCTGTAGCACCCAAAGGCTCCCCAATAGAACATTTGTTGGGTGATGGATTTAGTGGGACGTCATCGGTTGCAGAATTCGATGTAGGTACTGCAGCGTCCTGTGTGCGTGATGCGCCGTCTGGTAGGGAAGATTGAATTTGCAACAACCTTCGGTTGAGTAGAATGCACGTTGCATTGTAGAAGTCCTCCACCTGCTCCCAAAGCTGATCCTGAACAGCAAAGTTTCCTGCTGCTGCTGTAGCAACCACCGCTTCATGGTTACGGACAAAACGTGTGTAGTGGCCCGCTATGGAGCTAAGTTCCTGATGCAATTGAGCCACATCGGGCGCATGCAGGTCAGCTCCAGCCACATGGTTATGTGCACGTCAAATTGCATTGACAGCCGCCATTCGCAAGTTAAGCTCAGCCATGTGTGACACGAGACGGCAAATGTTCCGATAAGATGGAATCCAAAGTTTCTTGAAGTACTTTGCGGAGCGCCGGTACTTGTATTCTCCGTCGCAATGTGCGATGTAGCAGAATACACCAAAATTTCGCCTAGCGCGGTTACCAAATATACCAAAATTTATATATTATCCTCTTCCTCACAGGAGGCATCAAAATGTAGGGGATAATAATAGAAAGACGACTCGTTGAAGTTGTCTATATGTAAAAAATACTTTATTGCGCAGCCATGTGCGTTTGCGTAGATGTACAAACAAGAACGAACAAGAAAAGTCTTCAAAGAAGGGGAAAAAGGTTCCAAGAGAGAGCGGACAAATAGGATGACAGCAAGAGTCACGGCAGCCAACATCCAGATTTCCTCAACCATGTCAGAGCAGCCACGTTCAGGCAAAAAGCGTTCAGGGATGATATTGAATCTTAGACACCAGTCGTGTCGTATTTTTTACACAATCTCAAACTGGCCGCAAGCTTGAGACTGTCAGACACTTGCTTGTGGGGTTCCGTCGTAAGACGTATTGTTTGAAAACCTCTACAACAATAACATAACATTCACCCTGATAGTCGTTGGCGTTTGTCGCTTTTCGACGATTTTCGTTTTATTCATAGCTACGACCTGCTGATCCTTAAACATTACTAAGCAATTTGTTTGTCGTGTAGAATACTATTACAACTCTTTCACAGTGAAAAAGTTATGAAAATGGATTCGTCAATCGCCGAAAAGTGACAAACGCCAACGACAATCAGGGTGATTGCTTGTGATTTATTTCACAACCCAACCAAGCACATGTCTAAGTATAATAGCTATGTTTTGACATTGAAAACACTAAAAAATTCACAAAACAACGTAAAATGCAATCCATTACTCACTAACCTCAAGGCTGGCTTATCTTAGCGCTAGTACATATGTTATCGTAACTACTCGTCAGTTCATTTATGTACAGAAAAAATTATCGATAAGATACGATTGTGATTAGAAGTTCTAGCCGAATTCAGTCTATCGCTGCTCGCCGACCCCTTATCTGTGTAAGCTCTCGATAAGATAACCACAAATTTTCTGAAAACGCTTAACATAGACTTTACTTAGTTGGGGACTTGCTGTCATTCGCAATGGACGAGACTGATATTTCATTGCTGCATTTTGGCAAGAAAAAGGACCAGAAAGAAAAAACCGATAGTCATTCTACGAAGAATAAGAGCGCTCCGGATGAGATCGACGGAGTACCTACTGAACCAAAGGGTCCGATTCGATCGATTCCCACCAGGGATGTGTATTACAATACCAACAACAAGAATGTGGGGGTTGCCTTAGTATTCAATCATAAGGAGGTTAAAGGCCAGGAACCACGAAAGGGTACCGAGCGCGATCGTGATCGTATAAAGGGCGTGCTCAAGCAGTACGGCTTTGACGTGAGAGTTTTTGACGATCTCACATTTGAAAAGCTTAGTGGACAACTAAATAGCGGTAAGTTAATGGAACGCTAACTTTCGAAGGTTGTTATTAAGTTTTGTTTCGATTTTTTTGTAACAGTTGCCAAAGAGGATCACAGCAATAATGATTGCCTTGTGGTAGTGGTTATGTCACATGGAATCGAGGGTAGGGTCTTTGCAAAGGACATGCATTATCCAGTAGAACGTCTGTGGAAACCATTTCTGGGCGATAGCTGCAAGTCACTTATCAACAAACCAAAGCTGTTTTTCATTCAGGCCTGTCGTGGAAGGCTGTTAGAGAAGCCCGTGGTATATAGTGACGCCTCTCCAATGTCGCGTTTCGTACAACCCGAGGAGAAGCAAACCATTACATACGCTATTCCAAGTACAGCTGATCTTATGGTCTTTTATTCCACATTCGAAGGTTTGTATAAGACATTTTTATGAATATTTTATTTTTTATTTTTAATAAATTCCCCCCACTCTCAGGTCACTACTCTTTCAGGAACGTGGAGAATGGATCATGGTTCATCCAGTGCCTCTGTTTGACCCTTGAAGAAGCCGCAAAAAATGGTGACGAACAGGGCATCGAACTGTTCCAACTCTTGACGACTATCAATCGCAAGGTCGCCTATGAATATCAGTCATTTACTCAGCAGTCGGAGACCAACGAAATGAAAGAAATGCCCAATTTCTTATCGACTCTGACGAAATTATTTTACCTAAAGGTCAAGCCGAACTTGAACTAAACGCGAAGAGGTTAAGTGTTTTATATTGATAGTGCAGTTAGAAAATAAGTCATTAGATAGTGACGAAAGTTTAAACGAAAATAATTCAGAAGCTTTGTTTATATGAAGCTGTTAAAGTCATAGTGGTGTACGTCACTTCTCAAAAATGTTGGTATACGAGTAAGTTCAGAAATCATTCTACGCATGCCAAACTGTTGCATGAAAATGGGAAGTAATTTCAAATTTCACTACTCCGTTGACAGATGGTAGTGCAAGCTTAATAGACAAAAGGAACAGCCGATATGTTGTAAGTTACAGTGGTGCAAATCTCAAGTTCTTACGCGAGCTAAATATTACTTACACAACTATGACTTTAACCACCTCATACATATGATGCGATGCGTCGAACTTATCGGTCAAAGTATGTAGATATGAAGTACATAGATAAGAATAAAATTTGTTAAAAATAAAACTATTACTCATCGAAAATAATAAAAATATTTTTATTTCTTATTGTGTTGTGAAATTAAAGTTAAGAATCAACCATGTTATGACATGGGGGAGTGTGATTGGGAGGAACGGTGATCCTGATCAAAACGCGAACGGAGAGAGGTTGTTGGATTTTTGTTGTGAAAATGGCTTATCGATCATGAACACTATCTTTCCGCACAAAGATATTCACAAATACACATGGTACCGTCAGAGTCTTCAGCAGAAGTCGCTGATCGATTTCTTTGTAGTACCATCGTGTCTGAAGAGAATGGTTTGTGATGTTCGCGTATTGAGAGGGGCCGAACTGTCAACTGATCATCACTTAGTGCTGTGCAAATTGTATCTTAGCTAGAGAGTGCCTCCCCTACCAAAGCGTAAACCAAGGATGGTTACACGCATACGATGGGAGAGGTTACAGGACGATGAGATACGGGAGACATTTACGCGGCAAATATCTGAGAGGTTTGAACGAATTCCAACTGTTCCATCAAATGTAGAGAAAGAATGGCAACTGTTTTCAACAGCGGTTATTGCCTCTGCGGGAGATGTTTGTGGAGTGAAGCGGCTTGGTGTGGCGGCTGATGGTGAGAAAAGAACTGCTTGGTTTAAAACGCCCGGAGTTCAAGAAGCCATCAGAGAGAAGAAGAGAGCTTTTAAGGTGTGGATTCACTTGGGGATTCTCGAAATCGGTACACTGAGGTGCGAAGAACTTGCAAATTAGCTGTGAAAACAGCGAAAGAACAGTCTTGGAAGAAGTTTGGCGAGAAATTCGAACGTGACCACAGATCTGCAAATAAGATGTTCTGGCAGACCGTCCGCCGAGTCAGAGGAAAAAAGTTGAATATCGTTGAAGGAGTCAAATCCAAAGACGGAAGACTTCTTTCCAATGAGGAGGACATCTTACGCAGATGGAGCGAGCACTTTTCAGAATTGCTCAATCTTGAACAGGGCACCGAAGATGACAGACCTATGGTCAAGAGTTGGGCGGAAAGTAGTCCTACGGTAGAGGAAGTAACTTTGGCGATCAAAGCGCTAAAAGTTGGCAAATCTGCTGGTGTGGATGAAATTCGGCCGGAAGTGCTCAAGGCTTTAGGTAAAGAGGGAGTTCAATGGCTCTCGCGTGTCATTAAAGTGGCCTGGGAATGCGGTGAAACACCTGGTGATTGGCAAATGGGGGTGATAGTTCCTCTTTTTAAAAAAGGGGACAAAAGAGATTGCGCCAACTATAGGGGTATATCTCTTTTAAGTCTCCCTGGAAAAGTCTTCGCCAAGGTGCTAGAAAAGCGTTCCAAAGCTGTGGTTGAGGACAGTTTGGGGGATGAGCAGTGCGGTTTTCGTCCCGGTAGAAGCACAACCGACGAGTTGTTCACTCTCAGAATGGTTCTTGAGAAGGCCTGGGAATATGCCAAACCTACACTTGTTTTGTGGATTTGGAAAAAGCTTATGATAGGGTTCCTCGAGGCAAACTCTGGAGTGTTCGGCAGGAGTCTGGGATTGATGGTTCTCTGTTAAGGGCAATTCAGTCTTTATATACAAACTGTAGAAGCTGTGTTCGGATAAACGGTGTTAAATCAATACCTTTCACTGTGGGCGTCGGACTCCGCCAGGGGTGCGTTTTGTCACCTCTCCTCTTCACTGTATATATGGATTGGATGTAACAGCGCAGCCGTGCCGGGGAATGTTTCAAAGTGGGAGACCTAAGGATTAGTCATCTGCTCTTTGCGGATGATTTGGTCATCCTTGGGTCCTCTCAAACCAAACTTCAGCGCGCACTCGAAAGGTTTGTAGCCGTTTGTGATGATGCTGGAATGAAGATCAACGTGAACAAATCGGAAGTAATGGTCCATTCAGTGCACTCTGCATGTTAGTGGAGTCCCACTGAAGCAGGTGGAGAAGTTTAAGTACCTCGGGGTTTTATTCACGAGTGATGGGAGGAGCAATGCCGAGTTATCCTGTAGAATTGGTCAAGCTGGATCAATTTTGAGAGAGCTTGGCCAATCTGTTATAACGAAGGCCGATCTTAGTGTTCAAGCTAAGCTATCGGTTTTTAACTCTGTGTATGTTCCAGCTCTCACCTATGGTCATGAAATTTGGGTAGTGACCGAAAGAATAAGATCGCGGATACAAGCTGCCGAAATGAGGTTCATTCGCGGTGTTGTTGGAATAACTCGTAGGGATCGAGTGCGCAACACCAGAGTACGCGAGGCGCTCAACGTTGAGCAGCTACTTCTCCAATGCAATCGAATGAAATGCAGAGTGCGCTATCTGACGCCAAAGTGTACATATATGCGGTGATTTTAATATGAATGCTTGAATTCCTTTGATTTAGTTTTCCTTATTTCAACAGACCCAACTCACTTTAAACCGGACTGTTCACAGTCGGTCGTTATTAGATGTTTTTTTTTTTTTTTTTAAGTGGGCAGTGAGGTGATGAGAGGGTGCTCTAAGACCCAACGAAGTACTTCGACCTACAAAGTGATCTTTTGTACTAGCACCTGAAGGAAAGAATGTTGCAATAGTGTCCTAGCTCGAGTTCTCGAAAGAAGCTTAGGATGGTTTGGGCTGAGGAAGAGATTATGTCAGATGGGGTGATAAATCCTTTGTGAAGAATTTTTTGTCTGCTGCGAACGATGCCGGGACATTCGCAAATGATGTGCTCAGCAGTTTCGGTGTCCTCACGATATAATCTACAAGTGTCAGATTAACTAACGCCAATTTTTTTATAGGTGGTATTTGAGAGAGCAATGACCAGTAAAGAAGTCTGTTATTGTGTTTGTTTATTGCTAGAATTTCTTTCGATCGTTTACTAAAAAGATCAATAAATCTCGTTGCGTGTCTTAGACATATTTGTGAGTTCCAGTATTTGAGATTTTGGGTTATGCCTAGCGATCTAGCATAATTTTGACTTGGCTTGAAGGTTACTCGCAAAAAGGTTCCGAACCAATGAATTTGAGTTCGGAGCCAGATCTGGCTAGTACATCAGCGGTCTCATTGCCGGCGATGTCCTTGGCCAGGACTCAAGTGAGTGAGAGAGTGTTATGTGCAGCAAGCTGCTTGAAGGTAATGAGACAGTTCCAAACTAGTTTAGACTCAAAGCTTAAGAATTTCAGAACTTTTAGAGCTGCTTGGCTATCTGAAAGAATGTTTATGTGTGATCTTCGGAGGCCTCTTTTATGCATTCTCTGGCACATAGCTCTATAGCATAAGCCTGTGCTTTGAATATAAAGGTGTTTTGACCTAATGGTGTAGCAAATTTGAAATTGGGACCAATAATTCCGGCAGCTACACTATTTGCTATTTTTGAGCCATCGGTGTACCAATAGATTTGTCGATCCATCTAAGGAAGCTGGGAGTTTTTCCAATAGGTTCGATTTGGAATGTTGATTTTGAAGGCATGAATCAGCTTTATTTTTCTGGGTATGAAATCAGATAGACATACTGCTGGTGAGGTTAACAGCGGTACCAGTGATACTTACGCAGGTGAGTCTTTGTATCTCTTGAATGGTAGGTCGAGCATGGAACCCTCTTAAAAAGGCAATATCAATGCGCGATGCAGGAAAGGTAGGCCTATAAACGCCTTGATCGGCATTTCATTGGCCTCAGTAACCGAATGATCTAAAATCGGCGGGCCTGCCGATATTTTCGGAGGTCAAATAGGCGAATCCCACAGGCGGAACAGTAGAAATGTGGTAAAGTGGGAGGGTTGTGATCCCTCATTTTCGGATCATAACCTCGCTGATAAAAGGAAGAAGAAGAATAAAGGTAGTCCGAGCATGGACCTGTTCGATACTTTCCCACCATATTAGCAAATAAAAAAATATATAAATGTTTGGCGCAACAGCTTTTTAAGTGCCAGGGCCTTGCTTCTCGCAACCACTCATGTTATGTGCGTTATATTGTATTTTTCACACGAATGCAAGGGACCTACAGTTAAGTATCCGAACGGCGATTTGAGAAGCCTTTTCGTGACAACAATACTCTCGGATGTTTGTCAGACACTCGCGAGAGGTGGGACCGTAAAAAAAACTTTTTGGTGTTTTCTGGGATTCGAACTTGGAACCTTATGTGCAGTGATCCGACACGCTAACCACTTATGCCACGGCGCCCACCATATTAGTAAGGCATAGGTAATTATAGGAACCACTATGGTGAGGCTTAAGACCCCATTTTTTGTCAAAGAGGCTGGAACAGGTTCAGTGAGCCTTAGTCGTCTTTGATGAAATTTTATCTAGATGTGGCCTCCAAGTGAGTTTCTGGTCTAAAGTTACCTCTAGATATTTGGCTTCACTTGGAAAATTAGGTTGGACACCATTTAGTGTTAGTGTCTGGAGATATAAATTTCTTCTACTCATTAATGGAATGATGACAGGTTTTGATGGATTAACTTTTAATCCTTCTGTCTGACACCAAATGTTTATTTTCGATACGGCATTTTGCATTCTTTCAGTACTAATGGATTCTTGCTTATCTCTTATTATTATGACATTAGGTCATCTGCATAACTCAAGGTTGGATAACCAGCATTATATGGATCGTTTAGGAGTTTATCAACTACAATTAAGCAAAGAAGAGTAGATAGAATGCCTCCTTGAGGACAAGCTTTAGTGCTTTTGGTGGAAAGTGAGAATTGACCAAGCCTGGCAGAAATAGTTCTGCTACGTAGGCTACATTTGGAAGTGCGTTAGTCGATGCCATTGGCTGCCGTTTTTATAGAATGAAGCGAGGTGTTGTCAAAGGTTCCAGAGATGTCTAGGAAGCACAAAGTGTGATGTTTTTGTTCAACAACGATTTTTCAATCCTTTCAACCAAGTTATGTAGGACTGTTATTGTTGATTTGCCTGTTTGGTAAGCGAATTTGTATTCATTAAGAAGTTGCTCTATTAAAGCGGTATCTCTAGTATGGAGGTCAATAAGTTTCTCCATTAACTTTACGATCCCTGAGGTTAGACTAATCAGCCTAAAGGATTTTGGGGCTGAGGAAGATCTGCCGCCGGTTCTGGGAATGAAAACTACTCGTACATTGACATTTCTCCAGACAAAGTGAATGTAATTTAGTTTGAAACTGGATCTGAAGATTAAGACTGGGGAGTCTGTGATGATTTCAATCCCGTGTTGAATTAAAACGGGGAAACGCCATCCCCATCAGGTACCTTGTAATGGTTTTGGGTTGAGATAGATAGCCCCTCTTGGTGTGTCTATTTGGAGGGTGAGGAATAGTTTAATAGATAGGTAATGTGAATGCGTCGTTGGTTTGCGAGTCAGGAAAGTGAGTCTGTAGGAGTAGACTTAGCGTTTCAGTGCTGTTTTCGGTGTAACTGCCATCAGGTTTTTTTTAATAGGCCAGTGCCATTACTATGGTTTTCAGAGATGTCCTTTTGAACCCTACTGGATTACGGAAGATCATTGATACTTTCACATATAGATCTCCAAGTGTGCCTTTTTGAATTCCTAATTGCTGTGTTGTAGGTGGTGAGGTCTTTCTTGTATTCACTCCATGAGTTGGAGCGTTTTGATTTATTAAAGGGCTTCCTAATCTTACGCTTTAGACTTTCAAGCTAATTGATCCATTGCATTGTGAGATCAAAGAGATTTCTTTTTTTGTGTCCACAGGGGGCATTGGCCTTGTTTCTGGTTTCTTCAACGAGGACACCCTTGAGCGGCTCCGCCGAGTCGTTCACGCCACTCCGTTGATTTGGTCGACAATGAATTAACCGAAGAGAGCGTGGCGGCTTCTTAAAGTAGTGCCGCTTCCGTTTGGACGTTTGATCTAAATGTCAAAGCAGTTGTGCGAAAGTGAGCTCCTACTAAATATTCGTTTAATTGTTTAAAAGTAAAATAAATATTACATACTTGTTGCCAAAACTGCATAATAAAAACTACTCTA
The DNA here is from genome assembly GCA_945910035.1 of Brachypalpus laphriformis. Lineage (NCBI taxonomy): Eukaryota > Metazoa > Arthropoda > Insecta > Diptera > Syrphidae > Brachypalpus > Brachypalpus laphriformis. Next base: position 291,813,248 of record OX246754.1, read on the forward strand.
CCAATAAGAAAAGAAAACTGAGTAAGTCGTAGCATCTAAGACGGTTTTTCAATAGTTGCGAAAATCTGCAATATATCTAACCTCAACAAATGCACAAAAGAAGATTGCTAGAAACTTTCCCTGACCCACCTAAAGGCGAAAAAGGCTATCTCAGCAAAAATCTGAAGTCATCTATGGAAACAATCACAGGAATAAGTATTCAGCAGCTAAAAGATCTATTGGATGAAAAGAACAAAGAGCTCATGAAAGAACTTGCCACCAAATCGGACTTTCAACGGCTTTGTTCAGACTAGCAGGATTGAAAGAAAAGCATGAGGAGGTCTATGACGGGGTCGCTCAACTTGAAAAGCTCAATAGACAATTGAAGGGTGAACTAGATAAAATAATGCAGAGAAGCACAGAAACCAATGTGGTGGACACTTACCAGTTCAGGCCAACACAGATACAGAAGAAAAGGCGAAATCGGTATATACTGGACTGCTGGAGTAGGAACCCTCTTCTCCCCTCATCGAATCCGCATACGGTGTTTCAGGCAGGGATTGGCAATCAGCCATAGTCGTTGACAAATTAAAGTCAAAGGAGTTGGCCTGGAAGGTACTCCGCAACTTGAGAAAGCTCAGAGGCGCACTGTTCAGAATTCATAGCGATTTGCCCAAGAACATGCACTTAAAAAGATCCAAACTAGTACAGGTGATGAAAATCGTGCGTGAGAAAAATCCACAGATAAAAACTTATCTTAAAACAGATAAGCTCTTCGTTTCTGGAAAAATATTCTCCTGGGACTTATCAACAGGGTTGATGTGTGGTGAGGTGCCAGGTATGGATGCATTCCGCGCGTTATTGGAAGAGTCCGGTTCTAATCTTAAAATTATGATGAATGAATTTGGAATTTGGAATTTTGTGGGCGCCGTGGCGTAAGTAGTTAGTGTGTCGGATCACTACGCATGAGGTTCCAAGTTCGAATCCCAGAAAATACCAAAAAGTTTTTTTACGGTCCCACCTTTCGCGAGCGTCTGACAAACACCCGAGAGTATTGTTGTCACGAAAAAGCTTCTCAAATCGCCGTTCGGATACGGCACTAAACTGTAGGTCCCTTCCATTCGTGTGAAAAATATAACGCACACAACATGAGTGGTTGCGAGAAGCTAGGCCCTGGCACTTTCAAGAGCTGTTGCGCCAAATATTTGTTTTTTTTTTTTTGTTTGAATTTGGAAACCCGCAAAATGTAAACAACGAGTATAAAGCGTCAAACTCAAATCAAAAGTCAACCTCAATGCCAGCTGAAGTTTGCAGCGTTCCTCACCACCGTCAGCAAAAAACAGCCGCTGTAAGAAGCTTGGTTAAAAACTTAAGGGAGAGTTCACACGTATCACCAGAAACTGCATGAGTAGTTCCCGTCCACCGAGAGATATAGATATAATATTAGATCTTATAATACTTAGTTATAATATAGCCGGCCTAAAAAATAAATTCATTTTTACAGAATTTTTTTAATTACATTAAACAGTTTGATATATTTTTGTTATTCGAAACACATGGTTTGGAAGGAGAAGAAAGTAGATTTATAAGTTTATTCGCTAATTATGAACTGAAGTGGGTACATGCAGTAAAGCAACACACATATGGAAGAGGAAGCGGTGGTGAATTATTTGGTTTCCGTAAGTCACTGAAATGTGTAGATGCAAAATTCGAGAAGCTTGAAGGTAGCAGTATATTAAACATAAGAATTAACAAGAAATCCATATTCATAATCCCCATCTATATCAACGGTAACAAATCAATCCGAAGAAGACCCTAGAAGTCAGCAAGAAACTACCGGCACTTGAAAAACTGACTACAACTTCCGAAATAGACGCCTTGGAGGCAGCAAACTGGGTCATGAGTACTAAGGCGGCCAAGATATCTGCCGATGCGAAGCCAGGAGATGTGTAGAAGAAAAAGAAAACCAGTCGCAAGAGGAAGGGTAAGTTGCCGAAGAATTACTACGCTGAAGTGCCACCAGATTCAGAACGCTGGCTGCCCAAGTATGAGAGAACTGGTTTCAAAAAGATGAGGGATATCATCAAGGGTTAACGGGGAATGTCCACTGGAGCTGCAGATCAATAGTTAGTTGGTTTTTTCATAAACCCATCGTCCAGACTCGTTAACTTATTTCTCCTTTCAGTGACATGACGAGGATCTGAGTAAGAACTCTCCGGTTACTCCGGTGTACTAAGAGGTTACACCTGGACCCCGTCAGCAGATCCGTAAAGGCGGACACAACAAAAAAAGAAGGGAAGACACTAAATCACCTTTTATACAAAAAAAAAACATTAAAGTTGACTTGCATTCTTAAAAAGTCTGAGTTTTATTGTTACCAACCGTTTGGATAGTCTCCTCCTCTTTGGTTGTTTGTGTGAAAAAAAAAAAGAAATGCAAGTGGATCTGTATTCTTAGATAAATCTACTTTAATTGGGCTATCTGCTTAATAATAACGGGTAACGTTTGAGTTGTCATATCCTTGTTTTTCCTTGCATCGTACGAATGCTTCTTGAGAGTGTTTAACCACTCCAACATTGACTTGCCCTGTTCCGTCGCATAGATGTTGGAATAGATGTAATTCTCGACGAATTCCTCTATCTTCGGTTCCAATTCTTCCCAAGTGAGTGGTTTGTGGATACCATCCTCACCATAAAGATCACAGTGCACCCGATCGAGCACCAAACCCAATCTGCGCGCCATCGGCAGATTCAACTGTTCCTCTGTAAACGCTCGAGCAATTGTCGCCTCCTCTGTGTTACCCCTGACCACGGCAATGGCTACACCGACCATTTTTCTAATCTGATGGATGATGAAACTCTGCCCTTCCACCTTGAGCGTGAGAAATTCAATGCCCTGCGGGCTGAGGAATGGTTCACCGCTTGTGAAGGACATTATGAAGCGCTTCGCCGAGGGATCCAAGAAGTTTGTGTAATGGAGAGGGAGTTAAGTTTACCAGAAATTGCTGCTAATTCCTAGTTAACTCACTTCTTGCTGCTCGTGAAGTTGTGATAGTTCTTTGTGCCCTCGTAGAGTTTCAAAGTCGAGTTGACCTTCTCCAGTATATCGGCGGGTATACGATAGGTCTCCATGTTCAGCTCCTTGCAATGATCCTCAAATTCCACCGAAGGCCGTGTATGTGTATGTCCTAGCATTACACTTGTCCTTTGCATTGAAGGATTACACGCCATGGATTGTACACCAGTTGGCCACCAAAACACTTTGACAGCATAGACGTCAAACCGCGAAAAGGTCTATTGTCATGACTTCTGATAAGTAAAAATAAGGAGGTTGTTAAGTATGGATCGACACACACTCACACAACGTGTTGGATTAGTGACAATTCACTACAAAAACGGTGAAAATATCGCGAAAACGTTTTGTAAAGTTTGTACTGCTTTTACTCATCTTCAAGCGCCTTCTCTCACAGCTATAGTGAATTTAATGGATAAATTTAAGCGTCAGATTAGTGAAGACTGCAACTCGTATTCTCCAGCAAGGAAAGCTGAAAATATCGCCCCCGTAGCTGAGAGTGTGACTGAAAACCCAGGTGTGTCCATTTCGAGACGATCACAGGAATTGAGCCTTGCTGAAACCACTATGCATCACACATTGTATACAGAGGTCCAGAGTACACGCTTATAAGGTCCAGTTGACATAAGAATTGAAGTCAGCAGACCACGCACAACGCCGTACTTTCGCTGATTAGATGCTAGAAATGAATGAACAAGATCATAATTTTTTGCACAAAATTATTCTGAGTGATGAGGCTCATTTCAATTTGTCTGGGTAAGTTAACAAACAAAAATGTCGGATCTGGGGCTTCGAAAACCCAAGAAAAATAGTGAAACAACCTCTTCATCCACAGCGAGTGACAGTTTGGTGCGGTTCTTGGGCCGGCGCGGTGTCATTGGGGCATATTTTTTTTAAAAATGATGCTGGTGCAACCATTTCAGTGAATGAATTGCGTTACCGAACGATGTTGACTGACTTTGTTTTGCCTGAAATTCATGCTATGAACGTGGACGACGTTTATTTTTAGCAGGGCGGCACCCCAAGCCACACAGCTGGTGAAACAATGACCCTACTTTTCATAAAAATGTTTTGTTCTATTGATATAAAATCACACCTCTTGTTATATGACCATTTACAAGCCCAAACGCAAAATAGTTGGTCTACCAAGCAATTGATACTTACACGTGCTCATCCTTTGCAGTTTTGAAGCAAATAACACACTATTTAATGATTAACGTAAGGTTTAATTCAGATTAAATGAAATAAGCAACAAATAAGGAAGTAACCTAAATAAATTCACGATAAGGAGTGATCTTATGGAAAAGAAAACATGTTTGCAGTACTTTTTTGAACGCAAAATAGTTGGTCTATGAGCCAAAATTTTAATTTTACCACTCTGTTACGTCACCTTTTTTCTTAATTACTGCAGCTATTCTTCGTGGTATAGTATCAACTAGTTTTTCACATTCTTCAGCAGTAAATGATTGCCAAATATTAGTAATTATATTTTTTTAGTCCTGAAGAGTCCTTGCCGGCTCTTGTCTCAGTTTTTGCTTCATCTTGTGCAAAACAGTTTCGATTGGTGAAAGGTCAGGTCTGCTGGAAGGCCATTCCATTAAAGGAATACCTGCAGCAGATAACCATCGCGTTGTGGACCTAGCCGTATGACAAGAAGCGCCATCTTGTTGAAATATGTAACTTCCGTCACTTGATTGAAGCCGTGGTATTGATGGAAGAAGTTGCCCTTGCAGAATATGTTCGTACTTCACAGCATTAACCAATCCGTCAACAAAGTGTAAATTCCCAACACCACGCCCAGACATGCATCCCCATACCATGAGAGATGGTGGGAACTTGACGGTTCGTTTTAAACAATCCTTGTGAAAGGGTTCTTTGGAGGTTCGAATCACACGTTTGCGTTCGTCGCCAACGCAAACTTCAAACCTGGATTCATCGCTCCAAATAACGGTCCGTCATTGACTTAATGTCCAGTTTTTACATAGTCCACATCGCCCACTCAATCCGTCTTTTCTTATGTTTAGGCGTCAAAAGTGGCTTTTCTTTCGCCTGAGTTTTGCATGAGTGAAGTTATTTTAAAATTTATGATATTAAATTATTTTAAAACAAACCTTATAAAACGGGTAACCCATTTTTTTCGTTGTTCTTTTGCAAGTATCGACGGAAATGTATTTCTTAATGCGACTTTTCCATTCTACAGTTAAGGCAGCGGCAGTTTGGCGTCGGTTTTCTTTGATAATTTTTTTCAACACACGACAATCACGAGGTTTTGCTATTGTTGGACGTCCCGTTTTTTTACATATTTCCACATTTCCGGAATTTTTGTATTTTGTAATTATGTTTTGCACTGATGATCGCGCAAACTAAAGTGTTTAGCTATTTTATCGCTGGATAATCCCGTTTGGAATGGCTTAATTATCGGCTCCCTAAGATCTCACGATAGTGCAACGCCACGCGCCATATTTGACGAAAAACTGATTCTAACTTTGCATAAACAAAATGGTCATCCAACAACATTTCTCTCAATTTGTTCGTAACGATTTAACAAATCACTATTAAAATAATACTAGACCAACTATTATGCATTGAAAAGAGAGCAGACTAACTATTATGCTCTTATCTTTGTTTCAGTAAAACTTACATTGCCACCGCATGCTTCATTTATTTTGTTTCTCCTGCTCTAATTTCATTAAGAATTACTTTATTACTATTTTCATGTACTTTTTTATAAATAACTGCTACCAACCAATTAATTTCAACATAGGAAAGAATTTTTGTGTTAAAAATCTAAGTAGACCAACTATTTTGCGTTTGGGTTGTACGTGAGTACTTATCATAAACGAGCTCTAAGGTTTGCTATATTTTTTCGAGAAAAATACCTTTCGGACAGATAATATTTGCCAGGGTGTACGTACCACTTCTTTAAATAAAATATGCTCTATACATTCGTAATTGTTTGCTTATTTGTAATGGCTTAAGTTACGTTCTTTGATTATTTTCTGAGCGACACAAATTACGATCGATGGCGATCAATCGAACGACACTTTGATTGAACCATGTTCATGTACTCGTTGACGAAAGTGATGATGCCAAAATATGTTGATATGCATACGTCCAAGGATGTCGCGATCCCAAATATCTACACACATTCCGTTCAGAATTTACTCGTTTACGCAGAACGCAATTTGACCCCTGAATTCTGCTTCTTCAGCAGAATGGGCAGCATCGATGCAAACTGTCATCATCTCGAACCCATCATGCTGAAGGTATGGGTTTGACCTACCTCGCAACCTAACGCTCAACACCTTTTTTTTTCAAACGATGGAGCCGATAGTCCTCGCTGCTAGTGCTCTTAACTATTATTAATAATAGATTTTTAATGTATTATTGATAAGAAAAAAATAAATAAATAATTTTTTCAAACGTTTATTTGGCAAAATTTGCCATTTAAAAAATTCGTTACAAATCATAATTATTATACATTTTATATAAAATAGATCTATTTTTAGCATATAAAATCAAAAGTTTTTTTTAAATTCTATTAAATTGTATTACATTTTTACGTGATAAGGTAAGCTATTATAAATATCTAAACCTCTATGAAGAACGATATTCATTGTCCTTAAATTTCTATACCTTTGTAATCTGAAATCACCAGCATTACGTAACGCAAAAGGTTGTACATCACTAAGATAAGATATGTATTCATTCAAGTAGTTAGGTAACATATTAAATTTAATTTTAAGCACAAAGACGATTATATTATATAAAATTCTTTGGTTCACACTCATCCAAGATGACTTTATCAATATAACTTTATCATTATATTAAGACTAGGTGCAGGATTTATATAAATAATTAAGGGAAAACGCTACCAAAAAAATTCCTATAGATTCTTAATACTAAATAAAACGTAAGACTAACTAAAGTGATCACGGAGACAAACATGCAATGTGCAATGGGCTCATCCTTTGCCAATATTGCTGCAAACGTGCACATTATTATTTTACTTTATAACAAATATTAGACTAATTTTATTTAATTAATAGACAGTAAAATATAAATAAATAACTTAATAAATAAATAAATAAATAAATAACAAATAAAAAAATAAGTAAATAAACAGACAAATAAATAAATATCGGTGTAATAAAAATAAATCAATTATTTCTGCATGAAATTAAAGGCTGTATTCACCATAGTTAGAATTAACCAATTTAGGTTAAATATGCGCCATTTAGTTCAATAATTTATTGCCATTTTGAAGGTAATTCCATTATGCCTCTCTCATAGCAGCCTTCGTCCCTATTGGCAAAAAACTGGGACAGTTGATTTTCACAAGCCTCTGAATTTTTTACTAGCAAAATCGTTCGCCATGGACTGGAACAGGTAGATCTTCCGCGTCTTAAAATCCCCCGAACCACGAACAATGTACAAGTACTAGTGACAGCAGGTATAGATCCAGATAACGCAGCTGAGGATGACAATTTCTTTGTGATAGAAGATCCGCAGGAGAAGGTAGAGGCTATAGGAGCGACTTTCCAGGACGTGTATAAGGTGAATGATAGTGTTTGCCCAAACCACGACCTGGAAAATCGGGTCCTTATGCACAACTTCTACCTTCGAAATGACATGGAGCACTGGCGATCTGAGAACACTGGTTTCACCGTGTTCAATGAAAGATATATGGCAAACAATGCCGTCGCCGATGAAGGGGTACATCCCCCGTTCATTTCGAAGGCAGAGCTCCAAGCGATCTTCGAATCACTGAGAAAAAAGAAATCCATGGGAATCGATTGTATACCCAACATTGTGCTTAGACATCTTCCTCCAGAAGTGGTGAACATTTACACCATCCTGTTTAATCCAGCGCATTGGAAAACAGCGGTGGTGCAGCCCATTCCCAAAAGGGATAAAGACAGTTCCAATGCGGGGAATCTCCGGTCGATAAGTCTACTTCCGAACATCAGCAAGGTATTCGAAAAAGTGATCCATAGAGCCTTGACTAAGTGGGTTGAGGACATGCATATAATTCCAGATAACCAATTCGGTTTCAAGGCAGGGCATGATACCATACATGCCGCGTCTAAACTGGTATCGGATATCCAATGGAACAAAAGCAAGAAGCAATGCACGGGTGCCTGCCTGGTTGACTTGGAGAAGGCCTTCGATACCGTATGGTTAGAGGGACTCTTTTACAAGGTGAGCAGGCTGGGCATAAGTAAACCACTGCTGTACATACTTTATGACATGCTCACCAGTAAGAAGTTCATTGTGAAGAATGGCAATGTGACTTCTGCTGGAACTTTTGAAGTAAAAAATGGTCTGCAACAAGGCGCGGTTAATTCGGCGATCCTATTCAATATTTACACGAGCGATCTCATAGGTTCACTTCACCATGCCATAGCGCACGCAGACGATTTGGATGCGTACAGATCGGGGTCTAAGAACGAGGTAATTGCAATACTCTTGCAGCGTGACTTCGATAAGATCAAGAGATACTGCGACGACTGGAAGTTGAAGATTAACTTTCAGAAAACAGAGACCATCCTGTTCAGAACGCCGCTGTCTGGGGCCTCTAGGGACACCAGAAAGAATTGGCGAAAGTTCTCTATCATGGGGCAGCACGGACAGCCTCTTGCGAGTCGAAGTGCAGTCAGATACCTTGGGGTCTGGCTAGATCAATATCTATATTTTAAAAAACATATAGATGCTGCTTTGGCCAGAGCCAAAGTTGCTTTCGCCCTTACAAAGAGGCTGTTTTATAGCAGCCAACTCGATGCAAGGGTGAAGGTAATCTGCTACATGGCCATCATTCGGCCTATGCTCGCATATGGGTGTCCCGTGTGGTTCAACGTAGGGCCAAGCTTGTTGGAAAAGATACGGGTGTTTGAGAGAGCTTGCCTTAGGGCTTGCCTTCGATTGTATAGAACACCAGAGTCTGAGTACATAAAATTCTATCCTAATGAGGTCTTGTATAGGCGAATCTGATCAGAGTGGATAATTTCTTGATCAAGATGATTCGAAGGCACATTGCAAGAGCAATGACTTCGAGAAATAGCCTGATCCTTGGGGCTTATTACCCCAACCATCTCTATCACGAGAGTGTGCGCCTTAACGGCTTTATCCCTCCAGAAGCGTTCCTATATCTTGTTCAGAGAGGTCTGATCCAGGATAAGTTAGCGGTGCCGCTAATCTTCCACGTCGCCAGAACAGCTGTGGATTGGCGACTCAACTACGTTCGAGACGTCGCACAGGGTAGTGAAGAGCGTCTCCGGTTCAGTAGAGCGGTTTCAGTCCGCGACATTGAAGACGTCAATAGGCAGCATGACCAATTTTGGTGGCTTACTGAAGAAGAGGGAACGCCGTCGTCGTTTCCCCCTAATCCGGGTTAGCCTGTAACGGGACAGAGCGGGTCGTCTATTTACTTTCATAATACAAATAATAGCCATGGCCGGCTTACATCAAGCACACCACTTGGCTTTAAAAAAAAAGAAGAATGTATTTAATTACACTCCGTAGTTAAGTTAGCTTAAGCTTATTTTTAAGGTAGTTTATAAGTTTTATCTAATAGTTTTAGAAAGAAACAGTCCATTTACTAAGTTTTTTCTACGGTAAACATTTTTCTTAGTTTAATTTGTTAATTAATTAATTTACAATAAATAAATTTAGTTAGGTTACATCGAAAGACATAGGTTAAGAGTTAAGTTTAGCTTAGAGTGCCCGCATTGGGCCAGTAAGTTAGAATAAGTTAGTTAAGTTAATTAAGCTTCCTTTCACATCAAGGAAACCATCGTACAAAAAATAGAGCGTGACCGGCTCAGTTGGTATTGCCACGTTCAAAGAAGAGATCATTTGAACCCTGTTAAAAAGGCAATATCAATGCACGTTCCAAAGACATCGCGATGTAGGAAAGGCAGGCCTATAAACGCCTGGATCAGACAAATGCGACGACATCGGCATTTCATTGGCCTCAGTAACCGAGTGATCCAAAATCGGCAGGCCTGCCGATATTTTCTGAGGTCAAATAGGCGAACCCCACAGGCGGATCAGTAGAAATGCGGTGAAGTGGGAGGGTTGTGATCCCTTGTTTTCGGATCATGGCCTCGCTGATAAAAGGAAGAAGAAGAAGTTAATTAAGCTAGTTTGAAGCGTTTTTGTTAGCACGTAAGATATTATGAATTTAACCAATAAAATGCATTAAAAATGAAAATGAAAATCGGGAAAAAAACTGTGAATTAGAAGCAAAGACAAAAAATAACGAAAATCTCACCAGTTATCTGGACGCCACCCCCGGAGTTTCTCTGAAGCATAAACAAATGAGCTTAAAAAAAAAAAACCTATACTAAAATGTCTCTCTCTCTCTCTCTCTCTCTCCCTCTCTCTCTCTCTCTCTCTCTCTCTCTCTCTCTCTCTCTCTCTCTCTCTCTCTCTCTATCTCTCTCTATCAATCCTTTCCAAACATGTTAAGGGTATTCATAACTCCTTGAGTCCGCGCAAATTATAAAAAAAAAGAGTTTTGCAAGCACTGTAGTAGGTCACAGGGTAACGTATTAGATGAATAGATGGCAATGTCATCAGCAACATGGCGAAATGCGTGCTTGGAAAAAGATTAGGGATGTCTGGGATGTACATGCGGATATATGTTAAATAGAATGGGACCTAACACTGCAAAGAAGAGTGTTTATTTCCAATATGAACTGCAAAGAATCTACGCTGTAAAATATTTTAAACAATTTTGATTAACGCAGTAGGAAATCTGAATTTGTACAGACATGCGTTAAATAATGGTTTAGAGTCTTTGAAGAAGCTAGATAACAACGAATTCTAGTATCTATTTCGGAACATGCTAATTTCATTATTAATTTGGCTATTAAGCATTACATATTCCGGTCTTTAGAAATGTTGCCCATATCTGATCCATTTTCTTCTAGCGGAATTGCGAAGTCTTATAAGATAGTGAGGGCGCTTGAGGACATTGGGCTGAAGTTTTAGGAGTCGAACTGTCAGCCGCCGCTGTAACAGTCTGTATAAAGTGTTCAATATGTCTATCAATTTCATGTGACACATTGGTGTTTTTGCTACCGCATATTTATAGCTGCCAACAAAGGTATTTGATGCAGCAGAATATTGACATTGATCCGGACGAGATGAGGTTTCAACAAGCTAATGCTACATGCCATACGGCGACCGAAACAATCGACTTATTGAAATCACAATTTGGCGATAAGTCGTTTTCGTGAAATGAACCCCTAAATTGGCTTCCAAGATCGTGCGATGTGATACCCTTCGGTTATTTTTCGTGGGGCTACGTGAAGTCACTGGCTTATGCTGATAAGCCAACAATAATTGACGCCTTGGTAGCCAACATTGTTGGTGTTATTCGTGACATATGAACAAACAAAAGCCACGGTGGCCATATGCCCGAAGTTACTTTGAAATATTAATGCCACGACTTAATATTTCGAAAAAAGAAAGGTGTTTGATTAAAAGTTAATATTTTGTGTTACTGTCTTAAATTGGAATTTAAAAAAAAAAACGCCAATTATGCGTAGAGCCACCATCATTCCAATCCGTCCATTACACTTTGTATCACTTTTTTGGTAAACCCTTTGGAAAAACATCAAGACTGGAACCTTAGCCCATACCTGCGGGATCTTCTGAGGTAACCAAGGATATTCCCTATATCGATTCCCGTTGTGCGGATATCACTTCTGTTGCTTGCTACGATCTTCGTTTGTTTTTTTTTTTTTTTTCTTCTTTATTTGCACAATCTGCTCGGTTATTTTTCGCAGATCCTTTTTACAAAAGGTTTTTCGACTTATTCTCCGGACGCTGAATCGGATAATTAGCTTTCTTGCTCGTTTAATGTTTACCATTCGACATTTTTTCTTTTCCTCCTTGGAACTACAATCTTGCTGTCCCGCTTTGTGCTAGCGTCCCTTCTTCTTTTTAGTGTGGATGCCTGAGTTTTGAATTGCTTTTTGGAACTCTGTGCCATGTATATATTCCTAGATATAACTGAACTTATCTTTTAGAGTCCTTCGCAAACATATTGTGTAAGGACTTAATTAGAATACATCACTCTTTCGGTTTCACGTTACGTTGTCCTTACAAGGACTTTATTGCATCTTGCTTGGTCTTCTGTATATTGTGCATATACACCTCCCGTGCACATCGTTCCCAAAATCAGGATTATATCCTTACTTCATGTCACTGCTTTCTCTATGTTTCATACCGGAAAGGAAATGCTTTCAACCCGACTCCAGATTCTTTAATCCACAAGGGGCACCCCAAACCCACTAACCAAATACACATACTCTAATAAGCCAGTACGTATAAACCCAGGTCATGTACGCAGTTCCTCTACCATTTTTAAAACCATATCTCATATCTTTTCATCTGTTCGTCGCATAGTGGGCTCTAGATAAAATATGCGATGTCTTCGTTGTGTAAAATGGTCCTCCCTTTCAATTTCAACGTCCAATTGGCAATATTCAAATTTGATTTATTTTCAACGGAAATTAAGTTTCGTCTCGTACGCAAAAGTTTTATTTATTGGCCTTCTCATTGCCGCAGCTACCACCACACCAAAAGGATATGCTCCAGCATAGTACAACGCAACGTGCTGATGCACACCAATCCGCGTCTCGAAAGAATGTCGTCAAAAAGTTTCCCAATAACATCCTTTTCGCCCGAAAATCATGCCAATCAATTGATCTGTTAACAAAAACACAATTTGCTCCTTACAGGATGTGCCGGAAATTATTACTTCCCCTCCATTATCCGATTTACCGATTTGCAAGTCATTTCGTTCTCGTTCACTCTCGATTAGGTCCCCCCAAATGGTGTGTAGTCAGCGCCAGCGTCAGCGATTGCCGGGGTGCTGCTGTACGGGGTGTGCAGACGTAGTGTAAACTAATTTATTGTCACGCAACACAGCTAAGAGCATTGTCTCGGTATTCCTAAGAGCACTTGCCCCCACCCCCAATGAAACCACTGTTTTCGAATTTGAATACAATATGGGAATCGCATTGCTGGCTTCTCTGCGCTCCTAAATTGTTACCCTTAATCCCCCGCCTTTCGTCGAGTGCTTAACATTGAAAAATCCCAAAAGTCCAATGACTAATGCTGTGTACATGGTCCTTGATAGCGGGGGGAGGACGGTACTGGAAAAAAAAAATGCGAATCCAACAAGTGCGCACGCCCAAAACTTTCCTGTTGGGGTTTGGTCCTTTTATTTGGTTTTATTGCAACGCAATTTGACCGAAAAAACGATTCCATTTTTTCCACAACATTTGGCAATTGCTGCAAATGCATATCCTCGGCGCGGGGAGTGCGGACATATTGTCAAATAAATTAATCAAACTGCGCGTATTGAGAAAACCTGGTTTGGGCGTTACTGGATGACTCCCTTTTTGCCACCACCGCTGGCTACTAGAGCCGGCCAGAGGCCATCGGCCAGACAGACGTGGAGAAATTGCTGTATTGGCAACAGTTTGACAGTTGGCATTGGTATGTAATAAAGAGAGAAGCTATCGCCGCACTCAATCCAGCTTTATATTCCAGCGATAGTTGAGTTTTATGATTCAATAAGGGTGCATATCACTCGAAGGCATAACGAGTGCGAGTTGCCAACGAAGTACAAGAAGTACTAAGTACCTGCTAGTATAACTGATTTTATTCAGTAGATTTTTGTGGTGCACATAATGAAATACTCATACAGACTTTTATGACTTCTTCTGTGGATATGCTGCTAATGACCTTCACTCATTTTAGAGATTCACTGCAATTGATTCAAGAACAGATTCGGGGATAGTGCAGCAAAAGTAATGCTTAATCTAAGATTACACTGTCTGAACACTCTCAAAGGTTTGACAATTTTCGCTGGCAGTTAGAGTCAAATCGTCTTAGTTTGCCGCTTTGTCATGAAATCATAACTTATGCCTCCAACAGTCTACAGGTTTTTCATCATTCATAAATTTGTCAATAATTTATAAATTGTAAAAAATATAGATGTAAATGTTTGAATTACCCTTAAAGTTGTACGTACAGTAAATTGAGAATCACTGGCGTCACTAAAGTAACGAGACTGTGATCACCGCTAATCATCACTCACATCTTTTCACTGAGCAAGGAACAGTGTGATTGCTCTGTAGTGTAGCTGCTCATCTGCTCACTGGTATTTATGATTTCTTACACCGCAAGGAACTCCAAAAGAGCTTCACATTACTTGCTCACTATTTTTTCAATAATGTCAACCAGGAATATACACCTACCAACGCACTCGAAACTGTTTACTGCTCACTCTGCTTATGGCACTGATCACGGCATAGTTATGATCATTTGCTGGTAGAAACGCACCGAATCAGAAGGGATAGTTGTGATTGTGATTGCTCTTTTGCTCATGGTAGGCACTCGTACATCCCACATCGCAACCCAATCGTTTCTTTTAGCTTTGTTGACACTTGTTTGGTATTATTCTAGAGAGGGAAAAATGTCAAGATATTTATTCTTTAACGAGTGTGGGCTTAGACTCGTGTTGCATTCGTCTTTCTCTTGGCGGTGATTATGTTTAATTATTTTTTGTCACTTGCGACTAGTTTGGTGTACTGTGCGCCAAAGACGATAAAGCAATGAGTGATAACTCTAAACTTAAGAGTGATTAGATAACGGTTCTTCCTTAATTGCTATCTCAGATCAATGCTCATTTTAGAACTACTCTTAAGCCCATCTATAGATTGCTGCTTTCAAAACTATACTCGCGTTAACAACAATCGACATACATATGTATGTATAAAGGAACTGGTTTTGAAAGTGCCTTTCATCTTCCACAATTCAACAGAAACTGATCATCTAAGCACAAGGAACAGAAACGTCATAAGGGCAGTTTTGGTGGAAAGGAAAGGCCATCAGCTCGAACAACATATCAATCTTCATGGACTGTTCAAAAATAACAATCAATCTTCATGGACTGTTCAAAAATAACAAGCAAGCTTCACAATCTACTCGAACCGAAGGGAAGTGGAAACAATATTCATACACTTCTAGGAAACTTTATCGGAAATAATACATGCGTGTATACAATTATTCGCAAAAATTCATTCATTCATTCATTTTCAATGGCCCGCTAATCCTTCATGAGGATCGCGGGGGTAGGATGCTCAGGTGGACTCTCCATCCTTCTCGATCCTCCGCCATTGACTCCAATTCATCAGGGGGAATCCCTAAGCGGCTCCAGAAGAGATGTCGGACTTGATCCAACCATCTTTTTCTAGGCCTTCCGCGAAGTCGCCTACCTGATGGCACGGCAACCATGGCGCGTCTTGGAAGCCGGTCTGGGGACATACGCACTACGTGACCAAACCATCGAAGCATAGATCGCTCCGTTCGGAGAAGTAGCTTCTCAACGTTGAGCGCCTCGCGTACTCTGGTGTTGCGCACTCGATCCCTACGAGTTATTCCAACAACACCGCGAAGGAACCTCATTTCGGCAGCTTGTATCCGCGATCTTATTCTTTCGGTCACTACCCAAATTTCATGACCATAGGTGAGAGTTGGAACATACACAGAGTTAAAAACCGATAGCTTAGCTTGAACACTAAGTTCGGCCTTCCTTATAACAGATTGGCCAAGCTCTCTCAAAATTGATCCAGCCTTACCAATTCTACAGGATAACTCGGCATTGCTCCTCCCATCACTCGTGAATAAAACCCCGAGGTACTTAAACTTCTCCACCTGCTTCAGTGGGACTCCACTAACATGCAGAGTGCACTGAATGGGTTTTTTGGAAACGACCATTACTTCCGATTTGTTCGCGTTGATCTTCATTCCAGCATCATCACAGACGGCTACAAACCTTTCGAGTGCGCGCTGAAGTTCGGTTTGAGAGGACCCAAGGATGACCAAATCATCCGCAAAGAGCAGATGACTAATCCTTAGGTCTCCCACTTTGAAACATTCCCCGGCACGGCTGCGCTGTAACATCCAATCCATATATACAATGAAGAGGAGAGGTGACAAAACGCACCCTTGGCGAAGTCCAACGCCCACAGTGAAAGGTATTGATTTAACACCGTTTATCCGAACACAGCTTCTACAGTTTGTATATAAAGACTGAATCCCCCTTAACAGGGAACCAGCAATCCCATACTCCTGCAGAACACTCCAGAGTTTGCCTCGAGGAACCCTATCATATGCTTTTTCCAAATCCACAAAACAAGTGTAGACAGGTTTGGCATATTCCCAGGTCTTCTCAAGAACCATTCTGAGAGTGAACAACTCGTCGGTTGTGCTTCTACCGGGACGAAAACCGCACTGCTCATCCCCCAAACTGTCCTCAACCACAGCTCTGGAACGCTTTTCTAGCACCTTAGCGAAGACTTTTCCAGGGAGACTTAAAAGAGATATACCCCTATAGTTGGCGCAATCTCTCTTGTCCCCTTTTTTAAAAAGAGGAACTATCACCCCCATTTGCCAATCACCAAGTATTTCACCGCATTCCCAGGCCACTTTAATGACACGCGAGAGCCATTGAACTCCCTCTTTACCTAAAGCCTTGAGCATTTCTGACCAAATTTCATCCACACCAGCAGATTTGCCAACTTTTAGCGCTTTGATCGCCAAAGTTACTTTCTCTACCGTAGGACTATTTTCCGCCCAACTCTCGACCATAGGTCTGTCATCTTCGGTGCCCTGTTCAAGATTGAGCAATTCTGAAAAGTGCTCGCTCCATCTGCGTAAGATGTCCTCCTCATTGGAAAGAAGTCTACCGTCTTTGGATTTGACTCCTTCAACGATATTCAACTTTTTTCCTCTGATTCGGCGGACGGTCTGCCAGAACATCTTATTTGCAGATCTGTGGTCACGTTCGAATTTCTCGCCAAACTTCTTCCAAGACTGTTCTTTCGCTGTTTTCACAGCTAATTTGCAAGTTCTTCGCACCTCAGTGTACCGATTTCGAGAATCGGAGTTCCCCAAGTGAATCCACACCTTAAAGGCTCTCTTCTTCTCTCTGATGGCTTCTTGAACTCCGGGCGTTTTAAACCAAGCAGTTCTTTTCTCACCATCAGCCGCCACACCAAGCCGCTTCACTCCACAAACATCTCCCGCAGAGGCAATAACCGCTGTTGAAAACAGTTGCCATTCTTTCTCTACATTTGATGGAACAGTTGGAATTCGTTCAAACCTCTCAGATATTTGCTGTGCAAATGTCTCCCGTATCTCATCGTCCTGTAACCTCTCCCATCGTATGCGTGTAACAATCCTTGGCTTACGCTTTGGTAGGGGAGGCACTCTCTCGCTAAGATACAATTTGCACAGCACTAAGTGATGATCAGTTGACAGTTCGGCCCCTCTCAATACGCGAACATCACAAACCATTCTCTTCAGACACGATGGTACTACAAAGAAATCGATCAGCGACTTCTGCTGAAGACTCTGACGGTACCACGTGTATATATGAATGTCTTTGTGCGGAAAGATAGTGTTCGTGATGGATAAGCCATTTTCACAACAAAAATCCAACAACTTCTCTCCGTTCGCGTTTTGATCAGGATCGCCGTTCCTCCCAATCACACTCCCCCATGTCATAACATCTACACCCACATGAGCATTGAAGTCACCCATCAGGACAAAAGAATCCATATCTGCAAGCTTTTCAAGGGCAACATCAACTTCATCTAAGAAAGCTGCGTACTCTGACTGAAGGTTCGGTGCATACACCTGCACCAATGCCAGAGTTGATCTTTCAAGCTTGAGCTTTAAGATCGCAACTCTCCCTCCTAATGGTATCCATTCCAATACTCTGTCTGTCAACCTGGGACTTGTGAGTATCCCCACTCCCGCCCGAGCAGACATTGAGGGTGCGACTCCTGACAGGAAGAGCTTCCACCCACCCGAAAGGTCCACAGTTTTAGAACCTCTCTGCTTTGTTGAAGAGACGCCAACTATACCTAGTCGACTCTTAACAGCCTCCCCAACAAGCTCAAGATCCTTCCCTGTGACCGATGAGACGTTCCATGTGCCTATCCTAAGTCGATGCCGTTGTCGAATTTCAGAGAGTCCATCTGTGCCCCTATAGGCGCACAGCGCGCTCACCCCTTACACCCCTCACAAAGATTAGCATTTGTAATAAACAGCATTACAGGAAACAACTTGTTGGTAGCTCAACAGAATTTCCGCCATTGGAGAACACTTCTTGCATCGTGCGGCTGCATTGTTAATAATACACTCTAAACTTCACGATAAAAAAAAACGTCCACACATTTGAAAGCACTGAATGGATAAATAACGCACAATCTCAGAATCTTGGGTTGAAATAGACGGACAATACCAAGCTTTTGGATTCCTTCTATATTGGAGAGTACTACAAAACGGTAAGCAAACCGACAGAAGTTTGCTAAAACAACGATTCCATTGTGTCTTACTTTGATAAAATAAAATATATACCACAAAGTCTAGTCTAACAACCGCGTTCAAGTGCTATAATGACATATTTAACATTTTCTGTAAGTGTCAAATATTCCATTGGTATCAAATGATGTCAAATACGTATGTATTGAACAAGTCGAGAAATGGTTTTGAGCCACGAGTATATTGCACTATTTGCCATAGAAAAATATAACATCATCTGACAAGTATGCGATAGCAATTTTCGCAAACTCTTTCACAAATTCTTGCGAGCAGGAATAGCTCTATGGCTCTCAGCCATAACCTCTCACATGAAACATCGTTTGACTGATTTGACACTTTGATTTTTAATAAAATATCAAACTTGAAAAATGTGTGTCAAGCGGTTTGACGAAATCAATTCCACCCGATTACAATGTTTGACAAAACGTTAACGGCCGATAGGCAACTTTTGACACAGAAAAATTATACGATTACTCTCTGCGACATGTTTTGAAAAGTGTCAATCAGTGTAATCGTTGCTTAACAATATCGTTGCAATTTGTCTGCAAATGTTGTCTTTTAATGAAGTTGAAAAAAAACATCTATTATTAAGTGACCATCTAGTCAGCTATAAGATCGACATCTTAGGGATGAGCGAGGTAAGATAACAAAAAGCACTGTCATACTCTACTCTGACAAACCAGCTGGAAGTGCACGGGAATCCGGAGTAGGACTGGTGCTAACTCCAGCAGCACGAGGAAACCTCATATCTTGGATACCTCACAGTGATCGGATATTGACGGCTGGGTTCCACAGTAGAGTAAAAAAAATTGCAATCATACAGTGTTATGCTCCGACTCTAGACGCGACTGAGGATGAAAAGGATGATTTTTATAGCCAGCTAGGCGCCGCCTACTACCAAACGCCTAATGGGGACATCGTAATGGTGATGGGGGACCTCAATGCCAAGGTAGGTAGCGACAACACCATGCTTAAGCACGTGATGGGAGTTCACGGCGTTGGAGACCGTAATGATAACGGTGAGCGGTTTGTGGACTTCTGCATTACCAACCGCTTAGTTATTGGAGGTACGCTGCTTAAGCATAACACCTGCTAGAAGATCAGTTGGGTCTCTACTAAAAGGCAACGAACATACAACCAGATCGACCACATTGCGGGCAGCTGTCGCTTTAGGAATTGTCTTATGGACGTCTGAAACAGATGTGGAGCTGACATCGGGCTAGAACGAGATCACTATCTTATGTTAGCTCTTTTACGCCTTCGTACTGCATCCGTCAATAGCAACCGCTCAAACATACTTAACATCACCAGGTTTAATATCGACAGGCTCAAGGTTCCCCAAGTGCGCCAACAGTTCAGGGACCACCTTGCCTTAGAAGCAGAAGCAATCAGCAGCACAATGCAGAAGAGCATGGATGAGCTTTTACAGCTGGGGCACCTGGGCGCACCTATGTCGGTAAAAGGCAGAAAAACCATCGCACATGGCTATCTGCAGACACCTGGAGGCGGATCGATGAGCGTACAGCAATCAAGGCTCGGATTGTAGCAGAACCGAGCTAGAAGCCCAATACTGTGCAAAAAAGAAAGAAGTGCAGCGTAGTGTGATACGTGACAAACGTCAGCACATCAATTCACTGGCTTCAAGGGCTGAAGAAGCAGCGAGCAGGTGCGAGAGTAGAACTGTTTATAGCATCACTAAGGAGACAATTGGTGGTCGGAGCTCTAAACAACACCCAGTGAAGAGCCTAGACGGTAACCTTCTCATCTCGGATGAGGACCAGCTCACTAGATGGAGAGAACAGTTCGCTGCAGTGCTAAATCACTTAGACAATGGCGGTATGATCTCGAATTCGAATGAGCAGGTCGAAGCAATAAATTTCCGAATTCGCACCGCACCTCCCAGTAAAACCGAAATAACAACAGCAATCAAGTCCCTCAAGAAGAACAAGGCGGTTGGTATTGATGGCATCCCTGCCGAACTATTTCAAGCGGCGCCAAATGCATCGGCAGATCTGCTGCGCCCTCTAATACGGAGAGCTTGGGATAGTGAACAATTTCCGCGGGAGTGGAAAAGGGGGATGATCATTAAACTTCCGAAAAAATGGAACTTTACGGAATGCGGAAACTGGAGAGGTATTTGCGTTCTTCCAGCCGTAGCCAAAATAACAACTAAAATAATTCTGAAACGAATCAAAAAACATTTGGATTCAACTCTCGACGTCGAACAGGCAGGCTTTCGTGCTGGATCCTCCTGCATCGACCACATAAACACCTTACGGATCATAATCGAACAATGCACTGAGTACAGGTCTCCGCTACATTTGCTGTCTATCGACTTCGAGAAGGCTTTCGACAGCTTAAATCGAGATGCTATCTGGTTGGCCTTACGCAGGAGAGGCATCCCAGAAAACTTATAGCTATTATCAAGGCTACATACGAGGAGGTAAGTGCCACGTCCTACACAATGTCGGTGTCGGAGGATTTTGAATGGATCTTCATTTAATGGCCCACAATCTAGAAGCTGAGGCAAACAAAGTGGGGCTAAAAATAAACACAGCCAAAACAAAAGCCCTGAGTACTTCCAATACCCGCCTTTAACTTAACATTGCCGGACAGGAAGTCGAGAAAGTTGATAACTTTCTTTATTAAGGAAGTGTGGTCTCGGCGAATCGTGGTGTCACCGAACTGGATGTGTGCAGCAGAATCGGGAAGGCTAAAGTTGCGTTCGGAATGCTATCCAAAATCTGGAGAAGCAATGTTAACAGCTTAAGAACTAAGCTGCGACTGCTCCGCTCCAACGTAGTATCAGTGCTGCTTTATGGGCGCAGTACTTGGAAGATGAACACCATCAACACACACAAGCTGCAAGTCTTCGTAAACAAATATCTAAGGATCATCTTGAGGATTTTTTGGCCGAACCGCATCTCCAACGAACAACTTTATCTGAGAACGGGCCAAGAACCTATAAGCATTACTATACGTAGAAGAAAATGGCAGTGGATTGTACACACCATACGGCGCGAAGACAACTCCATTGCGAAATACGCCATGCAGTGGAATCCGCTCACCCAGGCAGGCAGAATAGCGGAACGCCCTAGGCAAACGTGGCGCAGAACAGTTGAGGAGGAATCGACCTCTTTAAGAAGTTGGAGGCAGCTCAGACGCGTTGCAGAACTCCGAACAAGATGGCGCGCAAGCGTTGTTGACGCCCTATGCCCCCGAGGGGTTAAAGGATCTAAGTAAGTAAGTAAGTATCTAGTCAGCACTTTCAAAATAAAGTTAGATAGGTATGTTATGTGCCTATGGGCTTACTGCATCTTTTTACCGGGCATTTCATTTTCGTTTATGAATCTAGTCCGCTGTTTATTTAAAAATTTCTGGAAATAAAATAAAAAATATGTTTGCTTACAACAAGTATTAATGTATGGATATTATAAATTTTTCCTGTGTACCTATAAATATAAAAAATAAAGAATTCAAATGATTCTTGTATCTCATTCACATTTATTAACAGATTAGAATTAGCAGAATTATATTGACTGTGGATTAGCCAGGTGAATCTTAAACATAGGATATCTGCTCTAACAGCGTAGGTAAGTGGATTTAGTGTACGAAAGGAGTTACACAATAAATAGATAGATAAATAGATATAAATAGATAATAGTCTTGATAAAAATAAGCAATTCATGTAAAAAAAAAAGGAAAAACTTAGGAATAAAACATAAATTAGGGAAAATGGACAAAAACTTCATAAATCAACATTTTAGATTTTTATTATAATTTTCTTCTTTACGATTCCTCGTTCCTTTAGTAGGAGGTATTGCCTCCCCGAGCATCTTACAAAGCAGTAATGCGTCAGTGCATTGGATAAGATTTGTTACGATGGTGTCGTTCAAATTGTCCCATTCCCCGATCAGAGCAGATCACAGGCCGCTGAGTGTCTCTAGAAGAGCAGCACCAAATATCGGTCATCCCTTACATAAGTTAGTCTGGGGCGACCTGAGCATTGACGCCAGGTGTATGTTTCCCTATAACTTGGTTTTGGTTTCCCTGTACCTTTTAATGGCTCTTCTTAACATCGTCTCTTGTTTCCTAATCATAATAGCGGCATACTGCATACTTCGGCCGTCCTCAACCAAAGCCAGAGCCCTGGCGACTTCTCCTGTCGTTAGTTTTTTTTATTTTTTTTTACAAAAATCACTAACAACTAATAAATAATCAAATTAAAACAAATCCATAGCAATAAACTTATTAAAACGCGGAAAGAATCCAACCATCTACAGACCCATTAGCCTTTTAAATGGTTATAGCAAAATTCTTGAGAAAGTCATCCAAATGAAGCTTGATGCTTTCATGGGGTTAAGAAATACTGCCTTCAGAATAATTCGGTTTTTGAAAATATTACAGCACTTCTCACTAAATTTTAAGGATTTGTAAGGAAGTTAATTGAAGTTACTTGACATCGCAAAAGCTTTTGATTCAGTTTGGCACAACGGAATAATTTACAAGCTGATTAAATTTCATTGTCAGAAATACTTAATTAAAATTATATAAAGTTTTCTATGTAATCGGACATTCATAGTCTCATTAAAAGGAAGTTATTCTTCTGAAAAAATTGTACCAGCTGGCGTTCCCCAAGGATCAGTCCTAGTTCCAATATTATTTAACATTTCTATAGCTGATCTACCCATCATACCAAACTGTGATATAGAGCTTTATGCCGATGATTCTGCTATTTACTCACCACACGAGTTTGGTTTTGTTATAGAAAGCAATTTACAAATTGATCTGTGTATAATTTTCGAATATTAAAAGCATTAGAAGATCAGAATAAATGCCCAATAGAGCCAAGGTAGCATCTTCACGAGAAAAAGACTAAGTTGCTTTTTTCAAATGGCACTCTTAACAAGGACCATTGTGATATACCGTGGGTTGGTTCTGTTAAGTACCTCGGGGTGTACTTAGACCAGAAATTAACCTTCGCCAGCCACACAAAGACATTAATCATCCCAGTCCTGCTGTATGGCGCAGAGGCATCCGGCTTTGACAAAACCGGATGAGGATGCCCTTGGTTATTTCGAGAGAAAAGTTCTTCGAGCTATCTTTGGTCCCGTCTGCATAGACGGTGAGTGGAGGAGAAGGTACAATGCCGAGCTATACGGCCTGTACAAGGACATCGACTTAGCCAGAAGAGTTCACATAAAGCGACTAAGATGGCTGGGTCATTTAGAGCGGATGGAGCCCAACCTTCCCGCTAAGAAAGTCTTCGAAGCCACCCCGGACGGACGGCGCAGTAGAGGACGACCTCGCGGTAGGTGGCGCAAACAAGTGGGACCTCAACCAACTAGGCATGCGCAACTGGAGGCAGCTGGCTCGTAACCGTGCTGGCTGGAGAGGTTTGTTGGTTGAGGCCCAGGTCCACCCCGGACTGTAGCGCCATCTAAGTAAGTAAGTAAGCCACACAAAACAGATTTTAAAAAGGTTGACATTGCAATTAAAATGCTATATCGCTTGATAAATCGCAGGTCACTGTTGAGTAAACAAAATAAGATGATCATCTTTAAAGTTGTTTTTCAAGCATTCATGGCTCTCTTGTTTGGGGGAACTGTGCTGAAACTCACATTAAGAAACTGCAGATTGCACAAAACAAGATCTTTAAAATGATGTTGGGTCTACCGTGGGACTTTTCAACAACTGTTCTGCGTGAAAGAGCCGGTGCTATCCAGATTCTCAATGAAAATTTTATCTCTAAATGTCTAAATGTAGTAAACAATCTAGTCAACGAGCTAGAACTATTATAACTTTTGCCTTTTGTTTAATATATTCGTATTTTTGTTTTCACTTATTTATTTATGTTCTATTTTTCATAATTATTTATTTACCCAATTTACATGTTAATTTATTTATTTACTTGTTAATTAATTAACTTATTTATTATATTATTTATTTACTTGTGCATCAAGTCTCGTACTTATATATTTATTTAACTATAGTTTTTTTGTCAAATTCTTATTCACTAATTTGTTTATGCATTTTCATTTATTTACTTATAAATTTATATACTATTTATTTATTTATTGATTTAACTATTTATTATTTTAAGTATTTATATATCTATGGACTCTTAAGGGTTTTATTATGTTTTGTTTTTTGTTTTGTTTGCTGTGCATACAAAAATCAATTGTGTCTTGCAGTAGTAAGGTATCAATAATCATATCTCTGTGGAAGATGTGCTAAATCATCAAAAATGAATGTTAATGTTTAACTATAAAAAGAAAATAAATATCTATACTAATTACTTATTAAAATCTCACGTCTAGTAGGAAAAAACGTTCGCGAGAGGTGGGACCGTGAACAACTTTTTGTGTTTTCTGCGATTCGAACATAGAACATCACGCGCAGTAATCCGACATACCTACTAAACACTGAAGTAGAAATAGGAAAGAGAAACATTTGGTGCAGGGAGGCGTCAGATAAACGAATCTTCTATAAATCGATTAACTCGGGAGATGCAAATGCTGATCAGAGATAAGATCTGAAGCCGATCTGATCAATGTCGCCAGATCTGTGACAATAAGTTAAAATAGCTTAAGTCGACTTAAATCAAAATTTTGATTATGTATAGAAAAATGTTCCCAATTGCATAAAGTATCTTTTCTCAATTTTTCATGCAACTCAATTACTTACTTACTTACTTAGATGGCGCTATAGTCCGGGGTGGACCTGGGCCTCAACCAACAAGACTCTCCAGCCAGCACGGTTACGAGCCAACTGCCTCCAGTTGCGCACGACAAGTTGGTTGAGGTCCCCCTCCACTTGTTTGCGCCACCTACCGCGAGGTCGTCCTCTACTGCGCCGTCCGTCCGGGGTGGATTCGAAGACTTTCCTAGCGGGAAGGTTGGGCTCCATCCGCTCTAAATGACCCAGCCATCTTAGTCGCTGTATGTGAACTCTTCTGGCTAAGTCGATATCCTTGTAAAGGCCGTATAGTTCGGCATTGTACCTTCTCCTCCACTCACCGTCTATGCAGACGGGACCGAAGATCGCTCGAAGAACTTTTCTCTCGAAATAACCAAGGGCATCCTCATCCGGTTTTGTCAAAGCCCATGCCTCTGCGCCATACAGCAGGACTGGGATGATTAATGTCTTATAAAGAGTTACCTTAGTAGTTCGAGATAGGGCTTTGCTACTCAATTGCCGTTTTAGCCCATAGAAACAACGATTGGCAAGAGTAATTCTTCGTGTGATCTCCCTACTGATGTCATTTGCGGAGCTGACCATAGAGCCTAGGTAGACAAAATCCTTTACTACCTCAAAATTGTATCTGTCTATTGTGGCGTTCTGTCCAAGACACCGATGTTGGGTGTCCTTTTTTGTAGACAGCATATATTTTGTTTTGCTTTCATTGACCGCTAGACCCATCCTTGCTGCCTCGTTCTCAATACTCGTAAATGCCCCATTGACGGCCCACTAAGTTCTTTCGATTATGTCAATGTCATCGGCATAAGCGAGTAGTTGTACAGACTTGAAGAAGATTGTACCTCCGGGGTTAGTTTGTGAGTTTCGTACAATTCTCTCAAGTACTATGTTAAAGAGATCGCATGATAGCACGTCGCCTTGTCTAAGACCTTTCCTGACATCGAACGGTTCGGTGATGTTCTTACCGACTTTGATGGAGCAGCGAGAGTTCTCCATCGTCATTCTGCACAAACGGACGAGCTTGGCAGGGATGCCAAGACTAGACATGGCTCTGTATAACTCGTCCCTATACACGCTATCATAGGCAACTTGAAATCGATGAAAAGGTGGTGCGTATCGATTTTATATTCATGGGTTTTTTCCAAGATCTGCCGTAGTGTGAATATTTGGTCAATGGTGGACTTTCCAGGCCTGAAACCGCACTGATAAGGACATATCAGGCTGTTGACGATCGGTTTTAGGCGTTCACATAGTACGGCAGACAGGATCTTATATGCGTTATTTAGGAGACTTATACCTCTGTAGTTGGCGCAGTTCAGAGGGTCTCCTTTCTTCAGGATCGGGCAAACGGTGCTGAGGTTCCATTCATCGGGCATATTTTCGTCCGACCAGATTTTACAGATGAGCTGGTGCATGCTCCTTACCAACTCATCTCGTCCTGCCTTGAAAAGTTCAGCGGCAAGGCCGTCGGCTCCAGCAGCTTTGTTGGATTTGTGTTTAGATATCGCTATCCTCACTTCATTCTGATCGGGTTGACGGGAATTTTGACTGCCATCGTCACTGTTGAACGGCTCATTCTGCCTGACAGCGGAATATTGATCATCATCGCCGTTTAACAGTCTGCAGGAGTGTTCCTTCCATATTCTCAGCACTGACTGCGATTCTACTACTATGTTGCCATTTTCGTCCCTGCAGGCTTCTGTTCTGGCTTTGAAACCCTGACATGTACTTTTTGCCTTATGGTAAAATTTTCGAATATTATTCCTGTAATATAGGCTCTCAATCTCCTCGATCGAGCGCTTCTCATGCTCTTTTTTCTTCTTTCTGAGATCGTCGATGTTCCTCTTTTCTCATACGCACGTAGAGCTCGTAAGCAGCTCTAGACCTTCTATGCAGCGCCGCTTTGTACGCCTCTTGTTTTGCTGCATATGCTTGCCGGCATTCCTCATCAAACCAGGGGTTTCGTTGTGGTGGGCGTGAGAAACCCAGTACATCAGAGGCGGCATCTCTGATGGCTTTTTGGCAACGCTGCCACTGGTCTTCCGCATTTGCTGCTGGTGGCATAGGACTTAGATTGAGATTAGAAGAAACACGATCGGCAAAGTTTCTGGCAGTCTCTTGCGATTGTAGCTTTTCGGCGACAAATTTCCTCACAACATTTCGTTGATTTCGCTCCGTTGTGGATATCCGCATCCGTACCTTGGCTACAACTAGGTAGTGATCCAAGTCCACGTTGGCTCCTCGGAAAGTCCGGACAGCCAGAATACTGGAAGAGTGCCTTGCGTCGATGGCAATGTGATCGATTTGGTTGACAGTTTTTCGATTTTCTTCGAGGAGAGCCATGTCCCTTTATGAATGTCGAGCTGTGGGAACTGCGTACTAGCTACGACAAAGTTTCGCCCCGCCGCAAAGTCGATTAGCCTGAGTCCGTTGCCGAATGTGTTGTCGTGCAGGCTGTGCTTGCCGACCACGCTACTAAAGACTTCCTCTCTTCCTAGCTTTGCGTTAAAGTCGCCAAGGATAATTTTAACGTCGTGGCTAGGGCATTGCTCATACGTCCTGTCCAAGAGCTGGTAGAAGTCATCCTTTGTCGCGTCGTCCTTCTCCTCGTGAGGGGCGTGAACGCATATTAGGCTAATGTTGGCAAATTTAGCCTTGATACGGATAGTCATGAGGCGCTCGTTCACATGCCGGAAACTCAAGACTTCTTGCCTAAGTCTACCTCCAATCACAAATCCGCACCCGAATAGACGCTGTCCTTTTTGTCTGTAGCAATCGCCGTAGTAGATGTCGCAGTTTTTCATACTCCTTTTGCCCGGCCCATCCCATCGCACTTCTTGGATGGCGGTAATGTCTGCTTTGAGACACTCTAGGGCCTCCGCAAGTTGTTCGGCTGCACGTGGTTTATAGAGGGACCTAACATTCCATGTGCAGACACGAAGATCGTTGTCCTTTTTACGTTTGCATGGGTCGTCAACAGTAAGATCATCCGTATCCGAGGCTGTTGGTTGCGTCGTAACCGAAGGCTTTTTAGGTGGGAGGGAAGTTAACCCGACGTTACAACCCCCAACCTGGAGGGGCAAATCCTTTTTTTTTACCCCTATGACAAGAGGCCGGATACACCGATGTCAGTAACTCACGTCGGGGATATGAGCGCTGCCGTTGGCCCATTAAGGGTTCATCCGCCACCATCTCCTTTCAATACCCTGACGTAGTATTGAAAATCCTTACAGGCCTCAGCTCCAAATATGTTGAAGTAGCTCCGGTAAGGTATCCGCTGGTCTGTAGACGTCACCGTTGATTCCATCGAGAGAATTCATCCGCCGCACGTCCTGCTTCTGAGGACCTCTTGCTAGACTTCTGAGACGCATATTTCAGCCGATCAGGTCAACAAGAGATGCCTCGTCCGGTTAGACATATGCGCGCTGAAGTTCACCCAGATGTGCTTACGCAGGTCTGAGTGTTCAGCTGCACATATATCGTCAGACTCAGCATACGCTCATCGTTAGTTCACTATCAGATAGCTATCCAGCGGGCACCGCGAGGAGGTGATGATGCGATTTTGCCCACCTGCAACTCAATTAGTTGCATGTAAAGACAGACGAGTTATGGCTATCAGAGTAGTGGCGCAATAAAAAAATTTCATACGATTTTCAGGTGAGCGGCAACCCTAAAGGCATCTCCTGAAAAATCGTACAAATTGACTTAAGCTATTTTAACTTACTGTCACTGAGATATAATTGGAATAAATTTTGGTGGCTCGATTGGGTTTTAGTGGATGACTATCATTACATTCTGACTTGCGACTTTTGCCCCGCCGGTGATTCGGTTAAAATAATATTTTCTGTCATTATTTCGTTTGAGAACCAGTGGACCAAAAATCACATATAAGGGCATAGTCATAGGGTAACTTAGGTTAATGTAGTTTTAGTTCAGTTTTTATTTAGCTTAATTTTTAAAAAAAAGAAAAAAGTTTGCAAACGATTTTGCCACGTTTTTTCTTTCAGTACCTACACAGAAACAAAAAAAAAAACAATATATGTATCAGTTGCAGCTTTCAATTCAGCAAATAAACAGAAAAAAAGGTTCGAATCTCAGGTATTACTAAGTACATAGGTTACAGTACTAGCTCAGTGGGTGATGCCCAGACTAATTGAGAAGAATTGCTGCATATTTTTCCACTCAGCTCTTGATTATTTTTATCTCCTTTTTCGAGAATAAATGTTTGCCTACTCTAGGTGGTGTAGAACGGAATCATTTAATTCAATTCTTTGAAAAAATTAATGATTATAGCTGGGATTTGAACCGACGCGACGACTTTTCAATAACCAAACACATTAAATAATGAAAAACATAAATAACCTTCGGTACTTTTCAAAGACACTTCTCCCACGACAACACTGGCCACCACCCACCCATGCTACGCACAGTAAAATCACCCGAATTTGCATACAAATTCCACTTAAAGCTGCACCACGCAGAAAATCCTCTCAAACCTGCACCAAAATGTATATTCCACTCACCGTGTATCTACAGCTGGAACCACTCGACAAATCTACACAAACAAAAGATAAAATCCACACTCAGTTCTCTCTCGCTCTGTGATTTTGAGTGAAAATCCACCCCGAAAATTTCATTATTATCCACCAAAGGACGGATACGAATACGACAACGATGGCAACAGCAGCCCCTGCGGCGGATGAGCATGAGCGATGAGCACCAGCTCACCAACTCACCGTCGCCATCAGCAGCCAGCACCAGCGGAGATGACGACGAAGATGTAGATGTTCTACTGGAAATGTTGGACGAACCGACCGCTGAAACATGAAATTCAGTTGCTCGGTGACTTGCATTCTATTCGCATTGAACGGATAGTTTTACTTTCAAAATTTTCAAATCTTTCAGTACGCCGCTGTACTCTCTTACACATGACTATCCATCTGCCTGTGTGCACCAGCAGCATCCATGAGATTCATCTCTGTGTTTTGTGATAAAAGGGTGATACACTCGACATACTCGTTGTAGATACGTGCGCTCCGCTCCAAAAAAGGGTGAATAAGTGAAATATAGTGAAAAGAATAGAAACACGGAAATAATAGTTGTTGCGAGTCGCACACACTCTGTGTAAAAATTAAGTGGCAACCGTTTCTTCTAGTTTTTCATTATATTGTACTAGTACTAGGCGCTCGAGAGTGCCCCCGGGCCAGTACCATAGTATCTGCTCGTACAGCGGAAAATATCTAGGAAAATAAGGCGGAACGCTCGCTCGCTCCAAAGAATCTTTCTTCGTCGTTTCGTCTTCTCTCCTGGTGCTGTTCCTCTCTGTGTGTGTCTTTAGAATTTTTATTATTATTTTTATTATCATTGTTGTGCCAAAGTTCTCTCCCAACAAGCAGCATCAGCCAGCGAATGGGCCAACGAGTGTATCCAAATGTTGTGTTGTGTAAATAATGTTAATCCCGATGTGGTTCTGTGGAACGTATAGCTAGTAGTAGAATTAATAAAAAATAATAAAAATCTATTTTTTTTTTTACGGTTCACGCCCCCCCTTTACGCTTCCCCCCCTCGACCGAAAAAAAACCTCCACCCGTCGCGCGCCGTTTCTCACCCATCAACAGTCAGCCAGCCGAATCTAACAAAACAACGACACACAGATGTACAAAGGAGGAGACGTCGACGACGTGTATCTCATCCCAGGCGATGCCGATGAGTTGATGAGTTAATCCAAATGAAAGCGAGATACTTACTGGCTGTTAGTCTATTTGTTAATCAAAATTAAGTGAAGTGGCTTTGGCAACCTTAATTACACGGTAATATTCAGTGAAAAGTATCTACGAAGGAAGAGAAAGGGAAAAACAATCTCAAGAGTGTGTTCGAAAAAGTTCGAAAGAAAAATAAAAAGAGAAAAACATGGATAAGCGTAAAATTGATGAAAAGTCCTCCTCGACTGGACAACGACTTGAGGACGACGACGATCGTCTGTGTGCAGTGGCCACACAACAAAACAACAGCGATACCACCTCCTGTATCTCCACACGTCCACCCCCAGTGGGTGGCGGTGTAGGCGATGATGGTGGTGGCAAACAAAAGAAGGACATGGTGCCCACCCCAGTGTCCTTGCTTAACTTAGTGTTCTACGTGATGTGTATCGGTTCGTTGGTATTTTCTGTGTACTCGAATATACGGCAGACACACACCGAGGAGCGGCTGAGACATCTCCGGCACCTCGACGATAGAATAACCCTTCTCGAGACAAAGCTAGACAACTTGCCCCATTTATTGTCATCTCTGTCGTCGGTATCGATGTCTACAGCATCGGCAGGATCACCGCCAGCATCGATGGACAATGTCGCGGATACAATACGAAGGTTATCGCTGCAGGTGAACGGAATGCACAGGCTGCGAAGAGATGTGTCACAATTGCAATTAGTCAGGCGACAGCAGCGACAGACATCCATTCAGCATACGCCGGAGTGTCCATGTTCAGCAGGTGTGTATATATTTATATTTAGCAACATAGTGTCAAATTTAACCCAAGCCCATTCATCCTACATGCCAGCAACTTCCCTGATGACTGTGTGTGCGGTGTCTGTGCTCAGTGCATCGCGCATTTTGACGTTTCTACTGCTATTTGCCAGGCACAATAAATTACCTTACGTGTAGGCAGGTTGCTACACACATGTCTGTAGGTAGGTAGGTAGGTAGGTTAAATTGGCTGGAAGCCCCGTTCTTGTGTGGTGCGCAGCACAGTGAAGCCAAACTATGGAGTGTGAGGATTGGGTCGGCAGGATTTTTTTTTTGCTTTGCAACTCAATCGGTCATTCAGCGGTGGCCACTGTGGAAGGAGTTAACCACTTTGCACTTTTAATCAATGATGGTAAAATGTGTTGTTTAATTTGAATGGATACACTTCTGGTTTAAGGAATGTTGAGTGAGCCCTGGATTTAAGTGCTAAAACCAAATACTATGTCACTTAGCAGCTGTCAGATGTTAAGGATTTCATTAGCAATGGTAAATCCTAAATTAGGCACATCAAGGACATGAGATGGAAATAGATTATTAGTTCGTGGTTTCGTGGTGACGATGTAATGATAATGTATTCGAGTTTTGACTGGCAGTCAAGTCTGTAACCACTTAATTTTTCTAATAATAAAATTATTGGACACCTTCACAAGTGAACAAACACATATTCGAAGCAAATACTAAAAATTGGAGGGCAAAAAATAAACAATTCTCCCCGACTAGTTTGGACACCACCCATGGCATGTCGGTTTCAACCACTGTAACTAAAAGTATACTCATATTCTCTTAAAGAATTCTAATCCTTGGTGTAAGCGAATATAGACGAACCCCACAGGCGGATCAGTAGAAATGCGGTGAAGTGGGAGGGTTATGATCCCTTATCTTCGGATCATAACCTCGCTGATAAAAGGAAGAAGAAGAAGAAGGTGTAAGCGAATATTAAAAAAAAAGAAAACAGTGTTACGCCCACTTTTTACTGCATTCCCTTACTTGATAACATTCTGCACTAAATAATTTAAAAATCCAACAACAAGAAACTCCTCTTCGAGTGTTACTGACTTAAGTCCTCAGATGGTGCAATAGTCTGGGGGGAACTGACCCTCAACTAACAAGGCTCTGTAGCCAACTCGGCTATTAGCCAGTTGCCTCTAACTTCACACGCCAGCTTGATTAACCTTAGAACCCTACTCAGGGTACATGAGCACCATGTTTCTTTGAAAAAATTTTTATTTTTTTTTTGACGTCTGTAGGTTTTTTTTACAGGGTGCCCAAGGGTGCCCTGGGTAGGAAAAATCGGGAAACATATGGGCAGGGTTCTAGGGTTAAGGCCCCTTTTCACTTGTGCGTAACGCTAACTGTGGGTTCGATTCGAAGACTCTATGGGCCGGAATGCTGATCCTTATGCAAATCGTTGTATTTGAACTTGTTTAACTAGGCAAATGTCGCTGTTAAACCCATACTGACCAAAAATTACTCGACAAAAATATTTATCGAAATAACCAAAAGCATCCCCATCTATTCCTAAAAAGATCCATACCTCAACGCCATAAAACAGGACTGGCATCATTAAGGTCTTGTATACAATTGGTTTAGTTACTCGATAGAGGGCTTTGTGTGACTATAGCTCATTCTCCATCCACGTTTACCTAGATGTACCTCAATATACCTTTCTTTTATAATTTGCACGCACTCAAGTGGTTATGAATACACTAACGTATTTTTAGACAGTGCGGGCGTTGAAAATGATAGAGAGAAAGAAAGATTTAGTATAGTAGTTTGAAGCTCAATTGCTTATGCTTCAGAGAAACAGCGGACTGACTTTGCTTCTGATTCACAGTACTTTTTTTCCGACCAGCAATGTCATAGGCATATCAATCATCCAACAGCCATATGGCAAAGCTACTACCAGTGTTTGCCTTTGCAGTAGTGTTCACACAAGCTTTCGCAATTGATCGGACTTACTTTATATATTTCACGAGAAATAAATAAATGCTTGCTGACATCAGGATTTGAACCATGAACCATTAGCGTGGCAATTGACGACATTGCCACCTGGTCTCTTTAGACGCTGTCATAGGGACAGTTCTGTTGATAACAGGGTAATGGCTAGACTTTTGAAATTTCTGGGTTTTGTGCATTGTGAATATTTGATCGGCAGTGGAATTTAATGAGCCAGAGCCGCAATCACGTTGCTGACAAATGACTTTAGCGTATCACGAATAATACCCAAAGCAAAAAATATGTTTACGCGTTGTTTGGAAGGGTGAATTCCTTGCAATCGGTGCAGGTTAAGGGTTTCCGTTTTTAAATACTGAAGAAACAAATTTGAGAGTATTCATCGGATATATTTTCGCCCAACCATACTCTCGATGTCACCGTTCAGCGCATAGTATTCACTGTAGAATCTTTTGCGACATACTCGTACTTAAATTATAAAGCGAAAAGCATTAAACGGAAAATGTTTCCTTTCTCAATACTGACGATTGCACCGCTGATAGTCAGTGCTGTGTTCGTTGGCGTCATTATCTAGACTATCCGCGCAAAAACTATGAACTTCTCTACCATTTATAAAGAGACTCGCCCTAGTATTAGATGGTTGTTAAGGGCACTCATCGTTCATCCTTTGCCTAAACATATTTCGCTTCAAAATAAACTTATGACGTCCTTGTGGCTACTTTTCATTTTCTATTACTAGAAGAATGCAAACTTAATAGCTAACTTAATGGATATACATAAATTAGAGTGATTGTGTTTTCCAAGCAATATTTTTCTAGATTCCAAATTCCTCTATCTAGTTCTTCCGACGCATAGAAATTCTTTTATAATTTTGAAAAATTTCGAGAATTTCTTCGTCGTTACGTAGTTGGAACACGAAAAAATCGTGTGATTATATAGAATGAGGTAATATATCTCAGCTAGATTGTCAACGAGGGAGTGGCCGATTACGTAGTACGTATAGTCTAGTTAATTGCAGAGTCTTTTCCAGATACAGATTCTAGTTTTCTGTAATATAGAGATTTTTCTTTGTGCCTAATGAGTAATCTTAAATGGCATTATTGTAGCAGACATTGTGTATACTGGAGCCTTATTTTGCACTGCTTTCGGATTCGGATTGCCATTCGGAAATGTAATCCGATTCTAAAATGAATTGGTATTTTGTATGGTTATCGGATTGGGTGTAAGTGCTTCCAGCTCAAAATCAAAAATTTCCGAAAGTTAGATTATCAAAACATCTATCAATCGTTACTTAAATTACTTGTAAATTGATTTGTATACATTTGCTATAGAAACGCAATACAAAATAAGGCCCATGTATAATTATAGGAGAAATTCATCTTCGGATGCAGTAAATTCGAAGAGGCTCTCAAACTTCGCAATCCACAGTATATATTTGCTATGCTCTGCATTCAGAACATGACAAGAGACATTGGTAAGCATACTTCACTTCTGGTGCATACCATACCCCAAGATTTAAGTGGATTATGATAAAGTTTGTTTAAATCAGCCCAAATCTGAATGTGTGACAAATCTTCATTTATTCTAGTCACACAATCATCTATTAATGCCAGCCTTCTAGAAAGATAAATAATCACATCATCTAAAGCTGTACATGACAGTTCACAAAAATATTAAGATATCATTCACAAATACAGAAAATATGAGTGGTCCCAGGACCGAACCTTGTGGAACGCCTGCATTGACCAGATACGGACTAGAGCTTCCTTGTTCCGTTTGAAACGTCTGTAAACGATTACTCAGATATTTCAAAATCTGTTTAAGGGTAGAGCTAGAAAAGTGAATTATTTTTAAGTTTGTACAGTAGCAATGAATGATTAATAGAATCAAAAGCCTTTGCAAAATCCAATAGTTACATTAGACTGATTTCATCTAGATTCAATGCGGCCCTTAAATCGGTGGTTACCTTGATTAGTGCCGTCACAACTGCGCCTCCTCCGAAAGCCAAATTACCACTTCGAAATCTTATTACGTCTATAAAAATCATCTTGAATCTGTTGGGGCAAGATATTTTGAAGGAGCGAAGAACTTTGCACGGTTCTTAGGGTTTGACTTTTTTGGGATCGGAATAATGTTGGCACTCTTCCACTTTGTACTGAATAACCTATTCAGATGCACAGAATACGACACTTTCTTTATTCAAACTTTTACTATTTAATAGAAACTGAAATTGGTTATATTACTCTTCGCCAAGACTGGTTACACTTCAACACGCGTCTACTTCCTAAGCACCGTTCTATACTCTTGTTATAATTTTCCAATAACCTCCTTACAAATCTACGTTTTCTACATCTTTTTTTCTAGATTTTTCGCACTGAAACATTTGGGAAAAGAGGGGGCATCATTTTTTAAATGGTTCTTGAGTTTTTCGTTCAAAACAATTTGGTAAAAACATATTTTGAGTCATTATGACCTTACCTTTCATTTTATGTGGCACATGATCCGGAGTAAAAACAATTTCCTTTCCCCTTCATTAAACACATAAAAAAATCGATCTCTTCAACAATCCCAACGCTTATTTACAATGACATTCCAGCTGTCAGCTCTTTAAACAAAGCTAATCTGCTAGCTGCACCTTGTCTTGAGAGTGTTGAGCACTCGATGGGACAAATCCAATTCCGCACTCGTACAGTCGCAAGAGTACTTCATGAAGTTAACATATACGTTTATACAAATCTGCCAGTCCCGATTGCATCTAACCTATTATTCTGAGGAGGTGTTTTTCAAGGCTGGAAAAATGACTGCGTAAGTTTTCTTATAACTCCTACTCATCCCTAGGAGATGAAGGAAAACATTTGTCCAGTACATCCCTAAAAAAAGCGAATCTTTTTTTCCATCCAGATATCGACCATTGCGCCGACATCCCTTCTTTCAATCAAATCAATTTATGATTTTAAATTACGATTTTTGGTTTGTTCTGTAAGCATTTTTTGGTTGCTACTTAACTTTTGTTGTTACCTCGCCTTAGGGGGCTTACACTTGTATCGATCCCTTTCATTTTCACTTTCATTTCATCCCTTCTTTCCAAAGTCATGAAAACGCTGATTGGCCGCTTAGTTCAGCTTATGAAATATCTTGAATCGCGAAAACGTCTTAATGACGGTCAGTACGGTTTTCGAAGCAACAGGTCCACTGGTGATCTGGTGGCTTATCTCACCGAAAAGTGAAACCAATCTCTTCATAACTTTGAAGAAACTAAGATCGCTGTA
Source organism: Brachypalpus laphriformis (assembly GCA_945910035.1). Lineage (NCBI taxonomy): Eukaryota > Metazoa > Arthropoda > Insecta > Diptera > Syrphidae > Brachypalpus > Brachypalpus laphriformis. Next base: position 291,850,159 of record OX246754.1, read on the forward strand.
CTTGATACTTCTAAGGCAATTCACAGAGTTTGGCATCAAGCTCTCTCGTCGAAAATGCATGCATATGAAATCGACAAAACTTCTCATGGATACGAAGTTAACTTTCGGGCTGTTCAACTCATATTACTTTGTTCCACTTCGCCAAATAAATGCTGGTGTTCCTCAGGGCTCTGTTTTGTCACCGACTCTCTTTCTCATTTTAATAAATGGCCACTTGTCTGCAACTTCTAATCTAATTCATTCTTTTGCCGATGACAGCACTCTTCGCTTTTCATATTCGTTCAAGGACTTATGTTCCAGCTCTTCGTCCGTAGAACAAAAGCGGCGAACTATATCAAGCTAATCATATTCCGACGCTTACAGTGTAATAAAATGGGGTACAGCCAATACAGTGGAATTGATGCTTGCAAAACACAAAGTTGTCATTAAAGCGTAATCCAAACATTCAGCCACTATTCATGAGGCTAGATGACATTTTTAAGTACCACCCAAAAAGAGTCACCCAAAATACTTCTTGCCATCGAACTTCATATGCATCATATTCAGGGCCTACCAAGAATTATTTTAGAGTACCAATCATTATATATTTTTGGGAACCGAAATATATTGCTGGGGGAAAAGCTAATATTTGGACTCCTTAATGAAAGTATTTGTCTCAAACCACCAAGTTCAATTAGAAGGTTAATCCTTATATGAGAAAAATGAGAACAAGAATATAAGAGTGTGTATGCTGAGTTTTTACACTCACAGCGCTCATATTTTATTAATTTGGTATCAGGCTTTGCCAAGCATGCACAAGGGACTTCATGCAAATATAAATTGTTGCGCTTTTTATTTCGATTATCAACATTTTTGAGACCAAAAATCATTTATTTCGTGAAATATTTTAGTGCCCAAAACCTATATTTACTTACTTTAATTATGTCCTGCATCCCATTGTAGGTCCTAAGGCCTCTACTACACCTACGCACCATCGTGTACGGTTTCGGGCAATGTGCCTCATACATCGTCAGCGTAATCAAAATGTTTCAGTCTGGATGTAGGAGTCTATCGAATTCCTCCGTTTCCCGTCGACAAAGGTACACGAAGCACATCGCTAATCACCAATAGAAATAGTCTTGGTGAAAGAATACAGCCTTGTCTTACCCCACTTTGGATCTCAAATTCCTCAGACAACCTCTCTCTGGACAGAAGGTGACATTTGGACCCTCCATATGTAGGTTTGATAATAGCAATTAATTTATCAGGAATACCTCTCCTGCGTAAGGCACGCAAAAAAAAAACCCCTGTTGACACTATCGAACCCCTTCTCAAAATCGATGAACATCACCTGCTGTGGCGATCGATATTTAACGCACTGTTCGATGATTTTTAATTTTTTTTTGAAAAGGAAACCCAAATCCCAGAGCACTCAGACTCTCTCTGGTCCATTGTACTACCAGGCAGGAACCTTTGTTTGGTGCAGTGGTTGGAAAAACGTTGATGTAAATTGTTTTCGTTTATTTCCTCGGGTGGCTGATGATTGCTGTTCCCCGCTGGGGCTTGAACGTTCGATGATAATCCGCAGGGATCGTTACAGGAGGATCCAGAGCGAAAATCTGCTTGTTCGGCATCGAGTGTGTCTTCGAGATGTTGTTTGATTCGCTCCAGGATGATTTTAGCTATCATCTTCAGCAAGCAAGACGTAGATACCCCTCCAGTTTCCGCACTCCATTAAATTTAATTTCATAGGAAGCTTGGCGATCATTCCCTTTGTCCACTCGTCAGGAAAGCTCTCAGCTTCTAAAGCTCTCTCTATAAGTGGAAGCAGAAGCGCTCGTGGAAGCAGAAGCGTTGTTGGCGCTGCTCGTAAGAGCTCTGTGGGAATACCGTCAAGTCCTACCGCCTTGTTGGTGTAAAGTGCTTTGAAAAAAAGCCTATATTTGGTTTTCGTTTATTATTATTCTGGTGCCCAAAAAAAATCATGTGTTGGCGATCGTTAATCCGTATTTAAATACAAAAAGGACTCAAAATATCACTGAAAAGTGGACTTTTTGGGTGTACCTTATTTTTATAAAATGCTAAAGTTCTTACAAAATTCACTTACAAAAATCTACTTCATAGACGAATTTTAAAATTTGTATTTCTAGGGCCATAATGTTTACTTAATAAAGTACTCGTATATTTTAATTAATTGTGCAAAAAAAAAAAAGACTTCAACGACTTTAACTAATCTAAGGATTTCACCGAATCGAGTGAATTCAAGTGATTGCCAAGTCACTTCAACGAATGCCAAGAAGTCAGAAAGAAACATATACGTACTCGAATACGTAGCAAAAGTTTCAAGACTCTCAGAAGCTTAAAAAAATAACCAATCCTCTGATATAACTTCGAAATGAAAAGTTGATTTCTTTTTAGTGCAAAACCCTAACAGAAGTCATAATCAAACAATTTCCCAGAGAATTCAAATTTACTACAAATTAATTCATCTATAGCTCTACTCGTACTACGCATCTATTCCTTGTCTGTTTTATGTAAATTCGTGCGTCTTTAGCAAATTATGTATATCACTCTTTATCTTAACTTCCATCAAGAATCCATTTAACTGGAATCAAATAGTAACTTATATAACCTCTTTTTAATGTGTTTACATCTTTTTCTACAATTACTGTGTGGCGCCTAATTTATCGATTGGTCGAAATTCTCACACATAGCTATGTATGTTCTTAAAAAGAAATTCCGACGATTACAATTCATACAAGAAAACACAAGTAAGTAATGAAAATTAATGTGAATGTCAATTAATGCGTGAAAACAAATTTATTTTCATTTTCCCTTTGACAATATTTATTGTGTATAATATATTTTTTTACGGTTAAATCGGTTAATTTTGGAAAATAGTAATGACGAATGTAATTGTTTTCATCAGTTGTATCAATTTAAAACACTTTATAGATCCGTTAGGCTATTAAATTTAATTGTGAGTGGATTGCTTATTCAAAAATAAAAACATACAGAATGATTACAATCCGTCTCAAGAGAGATTTCATTAAAATCTGTTTACTTTTTGTTTTTAGGAAAACGCCCCACAAATTTGGGCGTGGCTCTATACAATGAGTGTTATAGAAGGGATCAATTACGACATACTCTACTGATACTAATTTTTACTTTTAATATGAATGTTGACAAAAAAAGAAAAAAAAACTGGGCGTGGCATTGGATGGATGTTAAATATTTGTACACTTTTACTGCCTCCCGATTGGGACACCTACAAACTGTCTCTCAGGAAATATAAAATCTCACTGAGGAAAGAGCAACGACGCTCCTAGAGACTTTTCTGCGACAGTATTGAAGAATCCTCGGAAGCCTCTAGGTTGCGGAAAATCCTCTCAAAAAGCCCTTCAACACCTAGCTACCTCTTACATCCAGATGGTCACTGGACCACCTCTGCTAAGGAACCCATTGACATCCTACTGGATACTCACTTCCCTGGTAGCTCTCCTGTTGCTGTTTCATTATCGGGTATTACCCGTGCTTGCTATCTACCGTGCAGCAACTCCCTGGTTATAGTAACTACAGAAAAGATCCGCTGGGCCATGCGCAGCTTCAAGCCCTTCAAGTCCCCAGGACCTGACGGCATTATTCCTGCTGAATTTCAAAAATGTGAGGACATTGTGCTTCCATGGCTCAAGGTCATCTTATCGAGCTGTCTTAATCTGGTCTACACCCCAAGGCGTGGACCGAGGTTGACGTTGTCTTTATTCCTAAGGCAGGTAAGAGCTCTCATGTGGAACCAAAGGATCTCCGACCTATCAGTCTATCGTCCTTTCTACTGAAAATGCTGGAAAGGCTGATTGATATTTACCTCCGTCAGAGCATTAGTCCGTCTTTGCTCTCGCCGTCCCAACATGCATACTGCAAAGGCAAATCCGTTGAAACAGCCTTACACTCGCTTGTGCGCATCATTGAAAAATCTCTGAGCATTAAAGAATATACCATGGTGGCTTTCCTTGACATTGAGGGAGCTTTTAACAATGTCAAACCAAAGGCAATCACAGACGCACTTCCGAGCGATACTTCGCTCGGAGTGTTGATCAATCAATTGCTAACACGCAGGATTATCAACACACAGCTGGGTGGAGCATCGACCAGAAGACTTGCCTGCTGCGGAACACCCCAAGGTGGTGTTTTGTACCCCCTCCTGTGGAATCTTGTAGTGAATGAGCTACTAGTGGACCTAGACAGGTCAGGCTGTAGAGTGATTGCCTATGCTGATGACATTGCGATTGCTGCGTCTGGCAAGCACCCAGACACTCTCAAGGAAATCCTCCAATATGCTCTCTCTCGGCTCACTAGGTGGACCTCCAATTGTCGATTGGGGGTTAAGCCCATACTACTCTATGGCGTGATCGTTTTGTGGCCTGCCCTTGACAGGGCTGTTCACCTCTCTCAGATAGCTAAAGTGCAAAGATCCGCTTGCATGTGCATCAGTGGTGCACTAAGAACTACCCCCTCTGCGGCACTGAGCATTATGTTCAACCTGTTACCCCTGGATATCCTCGGCAGACAGACTGCTGCCAGTGCGGCTGTTCGTCTTAAAGCCTCCTTTCAGTGGTCTAGTTATCACATTGGCCACTCCTCGATCTTTGATCTTCTCAACTTCACACATGAAAACACGGACTACACCCCACCGAAACTGAGATTTGACCGACACTTCCGTACGAGTATCCCTGAACGGGATGAGTGGGATGGCTCTCCCCCTGATGATGGAAATTCGGTGCATTTCTACACAGATGGCGATAAGCTCAACCTGAGCATCTCGTTCCGCCTCCCTGATCATTGTAGCGTTTTTCAGGCGGAAATCATGGCGATTAAGGAAACCCTGTCTTAGCTGAAATGTAATGTATTATCTGTCAGCGATATTAGCGTTTTCACTGACAGTCAAGCGGCTATCAATTCCCTGGAATCGTGCTCCTTTACTTCAAAGACCGTCTTAGAATGCCGTTTGTCTCTTACAGAGATGACAGAGCAGTTCAACATTCATCTATGCTGGGTGCCAGGTCACAGAGACATTCCAGGAAACTGTAGGGCGGATGAACTCGCTAGATAGGGTACTAATCTAATGATTCTGCCAGATAGGCAAGCCCTAGGTATGCCCCTCGCTACATGTAAGCATCTACTGCAGCTGAACGCTATTAGCAAGACCAAGGGATAGTGGCTCTACGTGTCACATTTCGAGGCAGATCTGGCCTAAGCTGGACCAGAAACGTAGTGCCGAGTTGGTTAAACTAAAGCGATTACAGATCAGCTGCGTTATCGGTGTCATCACCGGACACTGTCTAATCGGCCAACATGCCAAAAGACTTGGCCTCTTTTCCAATGACTTCTGCAGGAGCTGTAGGGACGAGGAGGAGGAGGAAACCATTCTTCACTTCCTATGCACATGTCCTGCTCTATCACGCAAAAGAATGCTCCATCTAGGAGCTCCCTTCCTTGACGACCTCAGCGATTTGGCGTCCTTAGACGTCTCGAACATCCATCGCTTCATCAAGAGCTCCGGTTGGTTTTATTAGTCCCTGAGTGGTCTAATGGTAGATCCTTGGCATCACAATGGACCTTTACTGGTCTAAGTGTGTCTGCATCGTGGTGCAGACAGCCAATCTAACCTAACCTACTGCCGCGGACTCTCAAGAGCTCTTGTTTCCTGTTGTCAAGTCTCAGTGTTGCAAACAGTTTCTGGACGAAATTTGTTTTAAGAGTGAGATACCTCTTAGAGCAATTCGACTTCATTTAAGTTTTTTGTGCTTGCCCTTTGGAAGTTGAAAGAAGCTAAGGAATTTTAAAGCTGAGAAAAAGATACAATAATGAAATGAAAATATTTAATTCTGGCTCGAGTTATGGCGGGACATTCGCAGATAATATGCTCGTCAGTTTCTGTGTGGACAGCAAACTGCAAGGGGACGAATCCAAACTACCTTAGACTCAAACAAAATTGAGTGGCTTGTAAACTTCTGAGCTGTTTGGCTATCTAACACAAAGCATATGTGTGATTTTCGGAAGTTGGTTGGTTTGTAAGGATCGGCCTTCGTTGAAGATGCAGTTAGACCAGAAGTAGGTAAGGGTGGTGGTAAGTATTCACCTAGGGTGGCCTCCCTAATGTTGGCGAGCACAAGACAAGGGCATAGGAGATGACTGATGGTCTCCTCTCCTCTTTATTCCCACAGCTTCTGCAGAAATCGTTGTAGAGGATGCCTAGCATTTGGGCGTGTTTCCCTATAACGCAGTGTCCAGTGAGAACGTTTGCTATTTTGCAGAGAGTACCTCTCTGGTGTCTCAAGAGCCAGATGAACCTAAATTTTTTAAGTGTTAGCCAAAGTTGTTTAGCGTTGTTTCATTGGCCTAGATGTTGCCATCGGAGATTGGCCACATTCTCCGCGTCGATTTGAATAAGGTACTTAACATAAGACGTTAGCATTTCCATATCGATAATTCTTATGCTATTTGCACCAAGAAAATGAAAATGAAATAAAATGCACCAAAGGAGCCAGTTCGCCAGCTGCACAATTCTCCGGTGTATCGCAGTGACCTGGCACCCAGCAAAGGGTGATATTGTACTGACCAGCTATCTTGTTAAGAGATACGCAGCAGTGTTTCACTGCCTTAGATCTCGTAGTGCTATTGATGCGAGGGATTTGATGGCTGCTTGATTATCAACGTAGATAGCAATATCCGATATTGACAGTGTATTAGCAGCAAGCCAGTCAGCAGCTTGACGGACAGCGGTAACTTCGGCTTGGAAAACTCTGCAATGACTTGGAAGCTTAAAATAGAGGTGTATGTCCAGGTCTTCTGAAAAGATTCCGGCCCCAACTCCGTCCTTGGTTTTGGACCCAAGGACCCATCTTCGGAGGTTACTTCTGATGCATTCTTCAGCGCAGAGCTCGATAGCATGATTTCAGCTTTGAAGATAGTAATAGTGCAATATATACATCCAATTTGGATTCTGGACCGACAATTCCTGCCTCTTACTATTTTACCATTTTTAACCTATTTGCGTACCAATTAGATCGGGCTGAGGGATATAAGGATCAACCCATTGGATGTGGTCCAAGATGATAATTTGAAGGGGTAATTTAGGTCGATTATTCTGGACAGCGGCGAAATTTTAACAAAGATCTTCAGATTTCCAACTGTATCAGAAGTCTTGACGCTACATTGGAGGTAAAGCTTCATCGCACTGACGGTCCTCAAACTCTTATATACAGCGATAGGAGATCTAGGAGGCCTTCTAGCGCAGCGGTCGGACGTGGCCATACACAGGCGAGTCCTTACACCTTCTTTGAGGGCGAAGCGGTATAGACTTATTGAGTCTTTTCCGATCGTACCATTGAGGCATAAGTGAATACAGGAGTGATGATGGTGAGGTAAGTCCAGAGTAATTTTTAGTCTCAGTTCCTACTTCTTACCGAGTTCGGAACAGACCCCGAAGTCTTGATGTGTCTTTTCTATGGTTCTGACTAAATGAAGTTTCCAAGTAAGTTTTTGATCCAGAGTTACCCATAAATACTTCGATCCGCTTGAGAAATTAATTTGAACCGTATTTAGGGAAATCGTTTATCATCGTGTTTGGTGAATCGGAAAGAACCAACTCATAAAACGTCGTAGGGTCAATGATTTACAATTAGATTACTAAAAATAAATATTTGGCGCAACAGCTCTTTAAAGTGCCAGAGCCTAGCTTCTCGCAACCACTCATGTTGTGTGCGTTATATTTTTCACACGACTGGAAGGAACCTAGAGTTTAATGCCGAATCCGAACGGTGATTTGAGAAGCTTTTTCGTGACAACAATACTCTCGGATGTTTGTCAGACGCTCGCGAGAGGTGGGACCGTGAAAAAACTTTTTGGTATTTTCTGGGATTCGAACTTGGAACCTCATGCGTAGTGATCCGACACACTAACCATTTACACCACGGCGCCCACTTACTTAGATTAGATTACTGGCTAGCGTGGATTTTAGTCACACACTGGCTGCCACGATAACAGGTTTATTGGAAATATCAGAGTTTTGGTGTGAAAAAAATATAGCGCACAGCCAATTGTTGAGACTGTGGATACTCGACGTAGTACATATGTACCACATTCATATTTGGCGCAACAGCTCGTGGAGGGACTAAGCCTAGCTTCTCACAACTACTCATGGTGTATGCACGAATGGAAGGGACCTACAGTTTTGTGCCGAAGGGCAATTTTTATTTTGTTTTTGAGAAAGTTTTTCATGACAATAATACTCTCGAATGTTTGTCAAATGTTCGCGAGAGGTGGGACCGTAAAAAAACGTTCGGTATTTTCTGGGATTCGAACATGAAGCATCACGCGCAGTGGTCCGTCGCACTAACCACTGCGCCACGGCACGTAATAACGACGTAGTAGGAAAGCAATGATTGCCGTCAAAACACCTAAAATTCTGAGATGAGAAAGGTAACTAAATATTTTCTTTCAAAGAAGATTAAGCTGTCCGTCAAGTCGCCTTACACTTCAATGTAAATAATTCAATGCTAAAAGTGAATGCTATCAGTTTGCATCTCAGAAAACTGGGTACAGACGAAGAGGAATACTCCAGATTCTCGATACTTCTCTATAAATGTGGATTCACAAAAGAAGAGACCATCTGGGACCTTGTCAACTTTCACAGACACTTCTACCACTTCGGATACACTGGTTCATCAAGGCAGTTGGGCTGTCGACAATTGTTTTAAATCAGGAATTTTTTCGACACTAGGTCAGGAGTGCACCAACACCACTACAACCTATCCATCTGTCTATCTACCAATGCTATCAGTTTGCATCTCAGAAAACTGGGTACAGACGAAGAGGAATACTCCAGATTCTCGATACTTCTCTATAAATGTGGATTCACAAAAGAAGAGACCATCTGGGACCTTGTCAACTTTCACAGACACTTCTACCACTTCGGATACACTGGTTCATCAAGGCAGTTGGGCTGTCGACAATTGTTTTAAATCAGGAATTTTTTCGACACTAGGTCAGGAGTGCACCAACACCACTACAACCTATCCATCTGTCTATCTACCAACTTCCCTCCATGTTTCTATCCTCCAGATAGAATATCCAAATCCACTGAAAAATTTAATAAAAACATGGTAGTGAAGAGAATGAAGAGCTAATCTCATAGTACAGGTGAAATTGGACAACAATTGTCAACGTGAAGGATTTGGAAATGTTCTCATAACTCTTGTGGAAATTTCATATGTTTTCATCAAAAATGTTTGTCAATACATGCCAAACATGTCAGAGGGGTTAATTCCTTCAATCTGAAATTCTATTTATTTTTTTCTGTGAGGAATACCACAAAAGTGCATCCCACGCAAGAGTTTTCCTCCTCTATTGGATTTCATCTGATTCAGAGAAAAACTAAAACAAAACTTGTTATCCGTAGAGATTTTTCGAACGAAAAATATTGTTATGTGTTATTTTTCATAAGAGTTGATATTATACTATTTTTTGTATATTCACCGTGTTTGGTTTATGCTAAAAAGGAAATCTAATACTGCCCTTGTTAGTATCATTTACCAAAATATTGATGTAAGGTTTGTAGATCTATAAACTAATGTCTTAAGGTTTTGCTGACTATACTTGGTGACATGCATAGATACTTTTTTTTGTAAACTTATTTGTTTATAACTAAGTTGGGTGGCAGCAGACAGTGTATTTGCTTGTTACCATGTGCGGTCCCACCTATCGCGAACGTCTGACAAACATCCGAGAGTATTGTTGTCACGAAAAAGCTTCTCAAATCGCCGTTCGGATTCGGCATTAAACTGTAGGTCCATTCCGTTCGTGTGAAAAATATAACGCACGCAAGATGAGTGGTTGCGAGAAGCTAGGCCCTGACACTTTAAAGAGCTGTTGCGCCAAATATTTGTATTTGTATTTTTTGTATGTGCAGGTTCGAGCGCTAGCGACGTATAGCAACCAACCGCCACCCGAACATAACGAAAAACGATCGTTTTTCCAACCACTGGGCCAAAGAAAGGTTTCTGCGTCTTAAAACAGCGGAATGCCTGGAGTCGGATATAATAATCTACCTCATCTACAAGGAACCCAAAAAACGTAGAAAACAGAAATTGCACAGCCAAAAGTTTATCAACTCAAAAATCTGCACAAATAAATTGAATATCGAAATGTTTGGGAGTTTCTGACATTTTCCTATGATGGTCTTTCCAAAATCATTACAGAAATAGAATGTTAACTTGTTTCTAAAGAATTTTATCGCGAGTAAAACAAATTCTCCAAGATGTCTTGAATGTCACTCTTGTAAGAAACGATTTTGATAGCTGTCATTGTCTCCTTCCTAATTACTTTTTACATTCATTGTTATACCATAAGAATTCTAGGATTCTTCCGAGGTATCTGCAAGACCAGTTGGAGCTCAGCAAATGTGACACGAGTTCATCAGTCATACAATTTCAAAGAATGTCGCTGTGCTCAGACACTCAGGTTGCCACTATAACTAGTCTGTTTCATCTCGCATTACTTAAACCATCTTCGAACTCCTGTCTACCTTCAAGGCCTATCTTCATCGGCATAAACCCTGTGTTTAAGCAGAAAATATTTCTTTCACTCCCTAAATGATGGCAAAGATCTTTGAAACTTGTTCAACGTCACTTTCTACAGAAAACCCTTTCCATCCGCTGTTTGGTATCACTCTTTCTGTTCCTTCTTATAATACGAGTATGGTCTCTAAGGTCAAACTATCAATCCTTTTGGGCTGCCGCTGCTAGACGCTGCTTGCCAAATTTCATTTCATTTAAACCCTATTATATTGCAGATACGTGTAGGTACACAAATTCTTTATAATAGTCGCTGACGCCCTTTTATAAGAAAACAGCAAACGGCACTGACATCTTCCTTTTAACTACATCAGCACCACCACTGGTGACAGAAATATTTTCGAAAATGTTGAAAGCCTCCTGCCAGTATGTTGACAGAACTGTCGCAGTTCATTCATAATAAATTTGACAGCTAAAAAACGATGCAACTGTTGGAATCAAAGGACTTGCGCTTGTTGTCTTGTTGGATCGTTCCTTTTACTTTCACTTCAGTTGTAAATCGGTTACTGGGTGAGAGGTTTTCTTTCCATCGTTAACATCGGCGAGTCTGTAGTGACATCAGTGACGTTTGTTTTGACAACGAGTTTTATCTCTTAAGATCCCAAAAAGGTATGTGAAGAAGTCAAGAAAGGTTCAGTCATTAGGGTTGTTTCTTTGGTACCTTAAATGAAGTTAAAACAATTCAAAACGGCAATCATCTCAACTGAAGGGTTCCCTCTTAAAAAAAAACTTGGCAGCACAGATATTTTATGAAGACACTTATTTACTAGTTCTGCTCGCGTACCCTACTTATATTTTTGCTAATCATATAAACGACAGGACGAAAGAAACACACCCATTATCTAAGGTCACCCTCTGTTTGTCACTTCCCCTAGTGAAAAATGGTTAAAATGAAGCTAATCAAGTGCACTATTCCGACAGTAACGTATGTATGTATCTGGGAGCTCTGGGCTCACATCATCTATATCTGTCACAATAATACTCCTAATGATGTTAAACTCGAAAGAGAGTTAGTTTAACACCTCCGAGAGCCTTTTTTATCCTACCTCAGGTCCCACTGTTAGCCCACACAATCATTGGCCATGTGAATGTGGATGCGATGCGGTGTCACATAGTGTTGGAAGGTAATGCATTATGCATCGTCATTTGCTCAGTCAATGAAACCCCTAAAGGGGTTCGCAGCAGTTTTTCTTTTAAAAGTGACAAGTTGTCTCTACTCGTAGTCCATGAGTTTGTGTCTGCTGCGCGCGTTTTGTCCGTTGTCATGTCCCATTGGGAGTTACCTACAACCATATCCATAATAAACGATTTTGTTATTGCCCACTTAAGGAATTTATTATCAGAGCCTAACGAAATTTAGTTGTAAAACAGGCCACGAAGTATCGTTTTACTTTGTGTGGACTCTGGTGGTTCTCGCTGCTTCAAGGTGTCAGTCAGAAGAGCTCATTGACACCGCCGTGTATGTCGTGTACACTGTATACCCCATTGTATTTCATCGTTGTTGCATAGAATTTCCAAGCGTGAAGGCAGACAGGGATTCATTCTTTTAAAAAGACATTATCACGCCTTTGAGGTCGCGCATTCAAAAGATACACAACAAAACATTATGTACGACTACATTCCACATCCCAAAGAATAGTGTACGTGTACACCACGGTATATCCCTTACAATTTATTAACTGACATTGAGTGAGAATTTTCAAGCTCAGTTGACACATTCCCATCGTATGGTCACCCAGCTGTACAATATCAGCAGCAGTCTGCTTGCTATTCATGTGCGCTGGGGCTGTCTCACTTTCAAATGGTAATTCAGGAGTGATTGTTATTTTGTTTGTATGCGTATGTAGTACCCTCCAGCTCATAGATAGAGATCATGATCGGACGATCTCACCGCTAGGGGATAGGTCACACATACATGCCGAGATCACAGATCATTGAGCTATTATTACAATTTTTGTATTGTACTCCGGTAGATACCTATTGTCGGATTGTTTTCTCGTCTCTGGACCTAATCTCTGTCCCCGTACCCATCCTTAATCCACATGCACTGAGGTATATCGGTATTTTGCAATTAAAACTTTGGTAATAAAAAAGAACAACTGTTTTTGACATCTATAAAAACTGACAGGCACACAGCACACGGCATAGATACATAGATACTTTTCCTTACTTTCGACAGATGGACTAGGTGTGGCATATCGTATTCATAAGCACATAAAAATGTTAACGTTATTCCAATATTAGATTAACACATCGAGGACCGTTGGTGGTGGTGAGTAGGTAAGGTACCTGTGCATGCTCCAAAATCGAATTAGAGACGTCCATGTTGATGATGATGAATGGTAACTAGTAGTCGCCGAGCGGCGCTCACACATTTTTCTCCTCCTCCTGCGCTATGACTCTGACAACGTGGATAACCATCTCGACGTGGGCTGACCGACCGGCCGACCACTAGACGGTCCGACAAATCTAATTAAATGAATACAAGAATTTTTATGGAATTCTTTGACCCTACACACATGTGCGGAGTGAAGTGCCTGTTCACTTATGCGGCATGTACGACGACGAGTAGATAAACAGTGCGGAAGAAAAGTCACATCATCCAAGTGATTGTGGATAATTTGGAAGTTAAATGCATCTTGAATAGTTTTGGTCACTTGAGATGTGTGTAAGGAGGTCAACAGTTAATAGAGTTTAATGTAAACACAGTGTAAATTGGATGTATCTGTCAAGAGGTGTTGGTCTGAAGGGTCAACGAATTGTATCTAACCTAATCAGGGAGTGAGATTCGGGGGAAGTTCTCAATTTAGTTTTTTGGTTCGATTCACTACTTTACAGTAGTTCTCATGGTCTCTGGGAAGTTAAGACGACTAGATTGATGGTATAGGGGGGGAGTTTTATAAAAATGCTCTCCTGGGAGAAATCTACTCAACCTGAATTTATAAGCAGATACGTGATTTGGCCACTACAGCTATGGTGTACAAGTATACTCCTGAAGTTTTTCTTCTGATTGCTTTGCAAACTCCTCCTCGTCTGCTGTGGCAATATCTTCTTTTTTTCATTACTGCAGAAAAGATTTAAGAAAATATTCAGGTATGTGCCGGGAGTGAGGTGCCGCACTGGCGTTATTACCGCCGTGAAAATTTTGTGGGATTTAAATTCATATACACCTTGGAAATGAGGGGATGAGGTTGTTTTTCATCTGCTCGAAGGAAAGTTTAAAGTTATTGTTATTGGTGGGAATATTCAACTAAAACACGATGAGACTCTGGATACTTGTGATAGAATGGATGAAAAGGAGCTGAAACGTGAATGGAATGGATGGATTCCTTCGTAGATAAGGCGTTCGAAAAGTTGTGTAATGGGAATCGCTTCAGTTTCTTGAGGGAAAAAGGGTTTCAATGAAAAGTAGTGCCCATCGTGTCTCAATAGGCAATTTGCAATGATGAAAAGATGAAAGTCCAGTACTTTGCATATTTTTTCCTAGACTCTTCATGAATTTCAATATTTTCTTCATTCTTCCAACTTCACTAGTTAGTATCCAAGTGCTCTCATGTAAAGCAACATTCAACACGAATTCGCTCATCCAAATTATCTCTGATCTGCAGTTGTGAAGAGTTATATTTCTCTGTAGTTAGCTGAATCTACAGAGCCTGTAATTTCGACTACGCTCTTAGAATCCTTCCGGTGGCACTTACTGATGACTTATTTTAGAAAACTTCTTTAGGAAGTGATGCTTCAAAATGTTTTAAAATGGTAAGTAATTGTGTGAGTGCGACTTTGGTTCAAATATTTATAAATCCTACCTACACACAGAGAAAAAAAATGTTTGAATATGTTGGAGGTAATTAAATAAAATAATGTCTAGTTGATAGGAAATAATGTCGCAAATAGAGATGGACAAAATTGCTACTTCTGAGACACATCTAATAACGGTGATTGCTACTGCCAGGTCACACTGACAAAACCTATGATTGAAATCACAGCTGAGATTTTTAGGTTATAGCAGATATTGGATGTAGGAAGGCGAAGAGGGGTAAACCTACCCGCCGCACTCAGCGCAATGCGGACCCATTGTAATACTAAAAAAAAAAGAGATATCCTGTTCAATAAATAATTTGATGTCTTACTTACTGCTGCTATAACACGAAACATTCTATGGATCTAATAAAGCTTGTAATGTCAACCTTTATCGTATAGTTCTTCTATTTCCTGGAAAATGTTTTGCCCGCGAACTTGTTTTTTAAGTGGCAGAGGCTCGTGTAGTGGCGGAGAACTTATACACTTCCTCATCACCACAGAGATCCTCTGCCGGCTTACGCAGTTTTTTTTTTTTTTTTTTGTGGTACTGCAGAGTAATATGCACGGTAATCACTCCTATAAGTCTGTCAGTCTTAGCTTTGCCGAATATAGGCCATAGTGGTTACACAACGCGTTCTTTGCCGCTATTAGAGCTTTATTCCCTTCTTCGACTTAAGTGTGCAAGGCGGGATGTGCAGCGAGGTGTCAGATTGTTCCGAGCTTAGTACAGAATCTCTTCTTGCTAGCTTGGCAGCTTTCTCATTCCCTGGTACGCCTCATGTCCAGGGACTCAGGAGAGCTTTATCTTGTGCTGTGTTGAGCCTTGAGCTCTTTTCTACAACACTTCAAAAGCTTCGATTTTAATTCTATAACAGATATTGCTTTTATCACTGTCTGGCTGCCGATAAAAAAAAATGGTGATATCCTCCCGTGGTATTACTCTCATCACAGTCTCACGAGCTCCTATTGTCACTTCTGGGACCTCTTCCTTGGAAAACGCTCCTGCAGTTCGGAAGCCGAGCTGACATGGAGAGAGATACCAAAGGTTCAGATACCTGCACCTACACATATTTCCATTTTGGATTCATCGGTGTACACAGCACTCGCTCGTAAGGCGTTGTGTGGTTTTTCCAGTCTTCCCTGCTCGGATAGGTACTTAAGGATAGTCTCGTGAACTCTAGGTAAGGCATTAAGTAGTCTGTACTAGATACATTGCCTAGATATCTCTGCAGGATCCTGGTATGACCAATTGCATTTGCTCTCCATCTATCTATTTGGCTTAATCTTACGGCACTATGAGCCGCCGATGCTTGTATAAAGATGTCTAGCGGAACCAGATCGAGAATGGCCTCGAGTCCTGCTGTATCTGAATAAATAACTGAAATATGGAAATTATGCCAAGTTCCTTGCCCTCGCGTTATAAGCAGTGTTTAGATAAGCTCAGAAAAATATAATGTAAATTTATAAATTACAGACCAAATCCAAGGGGCATTTTCGATAGATTCTGACGTACATAAGTTGATGAAACAAATCCTTAAAAATGTATATTATTTGCGACAAGTCTTAGTAGCGTATAGCGTTTAAGGTTTTTGAGTATAAAAACACATTTTTCAATGTCAATGTGTTACTTTTTCAGGCACTTCTTGTCGCGCAGGCAGTTGCCTTCGCATAATAACTGAAAATTTATTCCACCAAACTTTTTTAATATCCGGATGATATAGCATGCATACATAAACCACTGTTCCACTGCCTACTATTTTACTCTACAACATTAAAGTTTATCAAAATGTTGTAATAAGCATAAAAATGCAGATTATGAACTATACATTTATTCGGGTTATAAGTATGCCCCGCTGACTCTAAAGCTATAAAAGTAGCCCACGTACTGAATTGATATACTTCCTATAGCTCACCTATCAAGTCGTTTTAAATATAGAGCGCCCATGATTTTTATTAGATTTTCGTCATATAATTTTGTCAGTACTCAATGGCTGCGCCACCGCACGTCGTAAAATAATCAAGTTCGACTTAAAGACCAAAAAACTTTTATATCAAATTTGATCTAGAATAACGATAGTTTGATAAAATTTAGGCTACTACTTCATAAAATTCTACAAATCTTAATCAGTTTTTTTTACTATTCTAAATTCAGTTGCATACTTTGCTTCAGATTTAATTTTAAGAATTTTTTGAAGTATGAGCTAAAATTTCTTGCAAAATTGAGGTTATATAATGTTCTAAATTCGGTTTAGTATTTCCTTTTTCATTTAAATTCAAAAGTTTTTTTGAAGTATCTTTATACTACAAGGTGGCGTTAAATCTATCACCCTATCGGAAGATGCTATAACTTTTGCACATGGAGGCAACGGACAGTTTTGTTTTGATATTTGTGAAGTAAACAGATACAGAATACTTATCGACAAACCATGGAACGCTATACTCCTCAAGATCGTGGAATATTCGTGATTATTTTTTTACGCAGCGTGAATTTCGGTGCAGATTTCCCGGCCGTCCTACGTCAACTGGTCTACACTAATGCGTTTAGCCGCTCGCCTCGAAGAGACATGACAGAAGAGGCGCCGGAAGGCCTCGTCTTGCTCGTTCCAACGAGAATATTGCCGCCGTGGGTGAGCGCCGTGGGTAAAACTGTTACTGTGACTGGTGAGCGATACAGAACCATAATCACCGAGTTTTAATTGCCGAAAATAGATGAATTGGGACCCGAAGACATATGGTTCCAACAGGACGATGCAACCGCACACAAAGCTCGCTCAACAATGAACATTTTGAAGGATGCGTTTACGGGTCGCCTAATGTCTCCTTTTGATGATTTGCACTGGCCGGCAAGATCGCCCGATTTGACCGCTCCAAATTTCTTTTTTTTGAGTTTTTGAAGTCTCGAGTCTATGAGAACAAGCCACAGACTCTGGAAGCTCTCAAAGAGAATATCGGACAAGAGTGCGAGAACTTATCGCTCGAATTTCTCGGCAAAACGATTGAAAATGTGATAAAAAGAGCCCAAATGGTCATCAACAATGGCGGCGCCCACGTGACCGATATCATCTTAAAGATAAACAAATAAACGTTTCAAATAAAAATTATGAAGATATGTCATTTCATTTCATTTCAAAGATATAGCAAAACAACATCGGGTGAGTGTTTTTGGGCCACCCTGTATATTCAACCAAAGTTGGGTTGGGTTGGGTGGTTGGGTGGGTTGGGTGGCTGTCCTCGCTCAGCAGCGACACACCTAGATTAAAGGAAAATCCATTGTGATACCACTATGGAGAAAAACCGGACTACCAACACCGGGGACCTATATGGAGAATTCCCAAGAGAATGGGACAGGAGGCAGGACAACCGGTTTCAGTGTGAACCCATGCCGAAAAAGTATAATTCGCCGTTAGGCATTTACCCGGAGACAAATACAAATAGACATTTACCCGGAGACGAAGCTTTTATTTTGCTTAAGTCGAGTCTAGCCAGATCGTTAAGATCTTCGAAGAAGTATTCCCCTAGGGTTTTCCTTCTCAAGACCGATAGGGCAGGACAGGTACACAGAAGGTATGTCATGGTTTTCTCCTCTTCGTCGTCTCTGTAGCTTCTACAGAAATCGTTGAAGGGAGCACCAAGTCTTCTGGCATGTCTGCCTACCAGACGATGCCCCGTGAGGGCAACCAAAGTTAATTGTAAAGGAAGTGAGTTAGATTTAAAGTATAAAGTTGTACACAATATCCGTTGGGAAACCTTATGATATCATATTTATGTAGGCGAACCCCACAGGCGGATCTGTAGAAATGCAGTGAAGTGGGAGGGTTATGATCCCTTATTTTCGGATCATAACCTCGCTGATAAAAGGACGAAGAAGATCATATTTATGTAGATCAGACACAAAATGGCGGAACGACACACGATGACGAGCGATGGGAACAGTCAAGGCCTGCAACGTGCCGTGTAGTGATCTATACCAGCTCAACGTCTTTCAAATATCTTGTTGAACTGTTGTTCTCAAAGTTGCTGTTTACATTAGCGCAGGAATAACAAATTGTGCGAAAGAGAAGGAACGATTTTGGATTTCTTCCACTGAAAATCCACTCCGAAATATGATTACTAATGGTAGCGTAAACGTTGTGTTTCTAAAATGTTTCATATTTGACACATTTTGTCATTTGTTGTCGATTGTCGAATAGAACGTACTGTAAAAATGGCATGGGCAAAGGAGCCAGTACTCCGCATGTTTACCGAAGAGAAACAAATTTATAATAGTTCGATTCAAGAATTCTGTTTGTCAAGGAAGCTGTTGATTTCCGAGAATGTGAACACGGCATTCATTGCCTGCGCTAATGTGAACAGGAGCTTCACAGGACACAAACATAAAAGTAGCGAACTTAGGACAGAAACTTGTGGGACTCCCCTCATAACCGTCGAACTCTATTTTTAAAATAGTCTTTGCATATAACTACATAATAACGCTACGTACGAGTATTTCTTGGTGTCTTTCTTCCATCTTTTTCTCCATAGAATAGAGACTCTTAGACGGTGATGTCTAGTTAGAGTTATTTTCAAAGTCTAATTACGAGTATGTCATAAGCAATACAACACAACCTAATCAAGAAGCACCCGCATCTTTCATGTACTAACGTCGCTCGGCCGGTCGTTTATAAATTCCTTTACATTACAGACACATATTTTTGTCTACTTAAGAACCTAATTGGAATGTCAACACCCACAACTCAATATATTTCAACATTTATATACGAACGGCAATGAGATTTGACAACGGCATCGTTTGAAGGCGGTATAGATGCAGTATAATATTAACTAAGAACTATGTTGCTGAAACTTATATGACGAATAATTAGGGGTTCGCCTAGCAATAAACTTACCATTTTTCGAGCAATAAAAACTGTTGATTTATTCAAAGAGTTTTCAATCTGGGTCTTGGGATGTTTTAATGCTGGGTTAATTTATTTCCGCATATATTTATTTTGTTATCGTACCCATTTGGTACATTAATTTTAAATTCATTTTAGGGATTTTTTCTAAGCATTTCTGATATTAAATTAAGCATGAGTTGTTTTTGCAGTGATGTGATACAACTAAGCGAGTGGGTCTACTGCTAAAATTAGAAATATTTTATAGTATCAAGGAATCAACAAACATCATAGTTGTTGGAGTAAAGGCATTAGGATTCTGTAAAAATTGAAGGAACCATGAAGAATGAATTGTTATCATTTAGGCAGTGGTATCTCCACTCCATTTGGGTGAGCGGATAACTTGACTGTGACCTCCTCAGAGTTGTAATTAGATATTTATAAAAGCTGTTTTTTTTTTTTTCTTGTTTTTACTTAGATAGAACTTACGATAGGGATAACTGTCAAACCGAGCGATTATTCTGCCCTTTCTTTCCGACATTTTTGTTTACCATAGTATCAAATTAACCCCTTTTTTCTTGTAAAATTGTGTTCAGCAACGAGACTCATTTTTGGCTTAACGGGTTTGTTAATAAACAAAATTGCCGCAATATGGAATGAAACTGATCCAAATAAAACGCTACAGACCCCATTAGATCCAGGAAAATGCACCGTGCTGTGCGGTTTGCAGCGATCTCTAACTCATTAACAATTGGCTTCATTCCTCATCGACGATTCTTCGACATAACTATAAGAGTTTATTGGTAAGATTGCAATGAGCTACAACCATGATGGCACCATCTACTCGATATTAAATTGTAAGGGTTTGAGCAAAATAAAGTTTCCCATGATCATGAATAAGGGAGAAAACCTTGGAAATCCTTTTCGCTGTATCGAAACTATTCTGCGGGTATAATTCCATATACGAGTATGAAAGCTATATTACTATCAGTGACAAATCTATTTATTATTTATTAAATAGATAAATAAATCTACCTTCGCTCCACATCAAATACTCCGGTTCATAACGTTAGTTGGAGTGGAGGAGGTACTCTGACTCGAATGCTCCACATTGGGGGATAAAAATATATCTATTATATCCAAAGTGTACCTGCCTCGATTATTTTCCAAAAGGGTGTCTGTAAAAATAAATACGTACCTCATCTGAAGTCCAAACTTATGGTTATGTTTATTTTTCTCCCATTTCCCATCCAGCTCCCGACAAATCCACCATACAAAACACACACCCATCTAATCTCAATCATAACAAAAAAAAAAAAAATATTGGGAAAGGGAATAAAGTGATAGCAACTGATGAGCCGCATAAGCAGTCCTCTTTCAACCCGATCACGATCAATGACAGTTGTCAATGACTTTATGTGACACAATTACTTAACACATTCATTTGTTTATTTCTCAGCATCACGATAGCGTATGAATATTATTTCAATCTATGGCGATGACTTCTTTGAAAAAAAAAGTACTTCATTGAAGTCGGTGTAGCCGTTTTGAAATTATTTACTTACTTACTTACAAGGTGGCGCTACGGTCCGGGGTGGACCAGCCTCAACCAACAAACCTCTCCAGTCAGCCGGTCACGAATCAGCTGTCTCCAGTTGCGCACACCAAGTTGGTTGAGATCCCCCTCCACTTTTTTGAGCCACCTTCTGCGAGGTTGTCCTCTATTACGCCGTCCATCCGGGGTGGATTTGAAGATTTTCCGGGCTGGAACGTTGGGCTCCATCCGCTCTACATTACCCAGCCATCTAATTCGCAGTATGTGAACTCTTCTGGTTAAGTCTATGTCCTTGAACGGTCCGTATAGTTCGGCATTGTACCTTGTCATCTACTCGGTGTCTATGCAGACGGGGTCAAAGATCATTCGAAGAACTTTTCTCTCAAAGTAACCAAGGGCATCCTCATCCGAATTTGACAAGCTTCATACCCCTGCGCCATACAACAGGACTGGGATGATTAGTGTCATATTCAGAGTTAGCTTAGAAGTTCGAGACAAGGCTTTGTTACTCAATTGCCCCATGGAGCGTCTATGCCTAGCTTCTTGCAACCATTCGTGCTGTGTGCGTTATATTTTTCGTACGAATGGATATATTTATACAGTTTTGTGCCGTGTACGAAGGGCATCTTTTTTTTCATTTCAATAACAGCTATTTACACATGTGCCATTAAAACGCCTGTGGTGCCAAGTTTTTCAATGAAAATACGAGTATATTAGCGTGGACAAGCGTTTTTAGAACTTTTTTAAATCTCACAAAGCTTATCAAAAAAAAGCAGATCTACTAAAATGTTGCGTAGGAGAAACTTTTAAAGCTTCACCATCTGGTGATTAGCTTTAATTGGACGTAGAACCAGGACGCGCACCTTAGCGCATTTCTGTAAAGTTTTTCTTATTCTGTACGCCATATTTTAATATTTCCATAGCCTGCGTATTTCCACAAATTATAGATGAGAATTCTGTGCAGCCAGACCTAAAAATGTCTCTTACACTTCTGCATACTTGCAGCGTACTTTAAGCAGAAGCTGAAACTGTATTTAACAGTATGGTCGGGCTCAAGGCGCTAGAATCTTCTGCCCCCATCCCATCTGAAGTAGTTAGGAACTGCCACCCAATGCTTAAGGCATTAACTTCTCGACGTAGTGGCAAGCAAAATGGAAGAGCCACAAAGTAATGTAATATTGAACAATAAATCACTTTTGTGTGTAACAAAGAGAACCATGTTGGATAAATTACCAGAATGGCTAGCCTAAGATACTCGTAAGTCTAACATAGAAAGGCACAAGAAAAATACGAAAATTCTTAGAAATCCTCCATGGCTATCGTCTTCAAAGACAATATTCCATGAGAAGAGGACTTGCAGATGCGGGTGTACGAAGTCGGAAAAGTAATGACGCGTGACATGACAGATGGCATTACTTTATTTTTGAAAGTACTAGAGTCGTTCCCATCTACATATGTCTTTTGACCACTGATAGTTCTTGTTTCATTAAAAAAAAAAATGTCCGATTATAATAAGTTATGGAGATTTTACAAAAACTGTCAGACCAAACGCGCTGTCATGTGACTTCTTTAATATTGTACTTGAACGGATTGTGCGGAACTCACAAGCCAACACCGGAGGCACAATCTATCATAAGTCTGTACAACTGCTTGCATACGCCGACAAAATACAAATATTTGGCGCAACAGCTCTTTAAAGTGCCAGGGCCTAGCTTCTCGCAACCACTCATGTTGTGTGTGTTATATTTTTCACACGAATGGAAGGGACCTACAGTTTAATGCCGACTCCGAACGGCGATTTGAGAAGCTTTTTCGTGACAACAATACTCTCGGATGTTTGTCAGACGCTCGCGAGAGGTGGGACCGTGAAAAAACTTTTTGGTGTTTTCTGGAATTCGAACTTGGAACCTCATGCGTAGTGACCCGACACACTAACCACTTACGCCACGGCGCCCACGCATACCACGGCATACGCTGACGATATTGATATTATTGGAAGAACTCAGCATGCTCTCAGCGGTGCGTTTGCAAGCATTGAGGCGGAAGCGGCCAAAATGGGTTTAGCGATAAACGAGGGCAAAACCAAGTATATGATGTCAACTAGAAGGGATAATCAACATCGTCGAATTGGACAGAACGTCACAGTGGGCAGCTATAACTTCGAGGTAGTAAGGGACTTTGTCTACCTTGGCTCTGCTATAAACTCTAAAAATAACATCAGCGCAGAAATCAAGCGAAAAATAACTCTTGCCAATCGCTGTTTGTTTTTTTTTTTTTTTTTTGGGCTTATAAGGCAATTCAACAGTAAAGCCCTATCTCGAACAACTAAGGAGACTCTGTATAAGACCCTGATCATCCCAGTCCTACATTACGGCGCTGAAACATGGATTAGAAGTGGATGAAGATATCCTTGGTCGCTTCGAAAGAAAAATTCTTCGTAAGATATTCGGTCCCGTTTGCTTTGACGGGTTTTAGAGGAGAAAGTTCAAAAACAAACTATACGAGCTGTAGAGCGAATGGACACATACGCTCCGGCCCGCAGAGTCTTCGAATCTAACTCGGAAGGACGACGCAGTAGTGGACCTCCTCGCCATAGGTGGGGCGCACATGTTCAAGGGGACCTTGACCAACTTGGAGTGTGCAACTGGAGACAATTAGCTAAAGACCGAGCTAAATCGAGAGGCTTGTTGGTTGAGGCCCAGGTTCACCCCGATCTGTAGCGCCACCTAAGTAAGTAAGTAAACTGTGCAATTTCTCCATATTTTACTGTCTTACTTCCGTAAAGAGAAAAACGCGCATCAAACTGAAGAAACTGGGATACGGAAGCAAGGTCGATGTTTGGGTTCCTCATTGTTCTTACTCTTCCAAATTCGGCGAGGTTATGATCCAAAAACAAGGGATCATAACCCTCCCACTTCACAGCATTTCTACTGATCCGCCTAGCGGGGTTTGGGTTCGTCATTAACTCAAAGAAGTCAATTTGACGGAGAGTATAAGGATCTGCAATATGCTACTTAAAACATAAAGAAAACGATGCTTTTTTCTTTGCGGTGCAAATTCGTGTGATGATTCGCCTCCAACGACATCGAAGTAGACATTCATTAGAGGAATGCTGCCAGTGTGGTGGGATTTGAAATGTGTCATGTTTTTCAAACTCCTACCACGAAACCAAGAAATCAATTCGATCGTGTACTGTCGCCAATTGGACAGTTTGAGCGAATCCATCGTCCAGAAACGTCCCGAGCTCGTTAATTGTAAGGGAGTTGTGTTCCGTCACGACAACGCGAGACCGCAGACTAGTTTGATCAGCCATCAAAAATTGGATCTTGGATTAGATGTGTTGCGACACCCAGCATACTCGCCTGTCCTTGCACCGTCAGGCTCCCACTTGTTTTATTCTCCTCAAAACCCCTTGCGAGGTATAACGTTCAATACAGATGAGGCAATAAATCACCACTTTCTTCAGCTTTTCGCTGATAAAGACAGGCCTTTCTATAAACGAGGTATGAAGCTGACTGAAAGATGGCAAAAAGTTATCAAATAAAAATAACAAGTGACTTTTAAAAAACATAGAAAAAATGCGTCTCGACTTTTCCGACAGCCCATAGATACAGCAGCAGCCCATACGTATCGTAGAAAATACCTAGACAGATACTAGGAGGTAGTTTCCATCAATTATGATGAAATATTTAAATCTTGCAGGGAGATCAAGTACTTTAAGGATGGTATCTAGATTTATCAATCTTTTTTGAAGGGATCACGATGAAAGTGGTATCTACGAGTATCACTAGGCTAGCTTCATAAATCTTCTTCATCTTAATTGAGAACCAGCGGACGACTGGCGCCGCTTAAAATGTTGATTAAATAGTAGTAGTCAAGGCCAATCAGCACAGGGCTATGACTTTAAATTTTTTATTGTATTGCGGCATTCCACCAACAATAAACAGTGCGAAAAGTGATGTATTGCCTGAAGCACTCATCAAATTTATAGACGACAGACTCATTAATTTGTTACCGGCCCCCTCGCTAAATATCTCAATTAATTTTAACAATCACATGTACTCCGTGGCTGAAATGCCAACTTTCTTAACTATTTCGCACTTAAACCAATAATTAATAATTTTCAGCGACACACGTAGGAGTGAATTCGGTCACAAAACAAAATAGCAAACTTGTCAAAGCCCACAATTTCGTGGAAAACCACACAATGTATCTGTACCATTTTTATTGACTTCTTTAGGATGACCAAGCCAAGAATCTGTAGAGCACCCACCAGCAATTTGTAAACGACAAACTGATACTCCTGCCAAGTACATCATCAAATCAATTTACAAAAAAAATCCATAATCACTTTAAGGCACCACAGATACATTTGTATCTCCATTATTTACATATCTTCCGCTTCAATCCCTTGGCCGATTACTCATGTCATGCAACAGATATACGAGTATCTGTAGCCTCACAGCGCGTAGGTGTTCCCATCCGTGTCCGTGTCGTGTTTTTCTGGCTGCGATCGGTCGTAATTAAAAATAAAGCTGCGCACTAAGGAGAATGCAAATAAAATATTTTTCTTTAATATTTTTCTTTGCTTCAAGACGGTCGGTCGACCCGTCTCTCTTTCGCTCGATTTGTAGTGACGTGACCACTTATCATCCTCCGGGGGGAAATATGAGTTTATTGAGTGCTTGATATGTTATTTCCCCCGGGACAAGTGGGTGGTGGCTAATGAGATTTTTTTCCTTTGCCTCCTGCTTCTTCTGTTGGCTTTCCTTTCGAGTAAAATATGTGGAGTCAGTTGAATCGTTTTTATTTGCGAAGGTGTCAACAGGCGATCGGAGACCCATTCGGTATCTGTCTGGTAGTAATTGTCATCGGATGCAATTTAAACGGTTCCATATTTTTTTCTATTTTTTTTTATCGTGAGCCATTAGATACGCCGCAGCTAGGGAATGTGAGTGATTGAGATGCTATCGGGGCAAGGTTGCAGGGGTGGATGAGTGTTATTAGGTGTCACCATCAGAATGGATGTGGCTGACAATGACGCGGATATTTGTTTGGTCCTTGAATGCGATTTAATATTTTTAATGTAAGCACTTTCTCACGTTGCCATGGTTGAATGATTCCTTTTTTCTTTTTTTAATTTGGTGGTAAACGCTAAAATAGAAAAGGAAAAAGAGCGCCGTCGACTGAAGAGTCAAAGAAAGACTTTTGTTAAAATGAAATGGATGTATCGCACCGGAAAGAAGAGAAGGGAACGCTGAAAAAAATATCCTTAGTATTTGTACATGTGGCATTTGTGAATTCATGTGAAGCTTGTGTGGGGGCTTTTCGCTTGCATCTAATACGTATTGCAATGTCAATAGTTGCGGAAACTTATGAAAAATGCACTACAATGAATGGGAGAAAAACGACAAATGGAGACAGAATATTGCTTTATAGTAGTTCTTTACCCTTTTCAACAGCCCAAGGACGAGTAAATTTCTGTTGCTTAAATTTAAATGGGAGCATTTGTAAAGAATTCGTGTAGTAGGATACAGCAATAGCATTTGCATTCCAGGCTATCAAGCCAGAAGAAGGGTACGGATGAAAATCCCGCGAAAAAAGAACAAAGAAACCGGCATATACCAGTGTGGCTTTCGGCGCGGCAGATCGACGATAGACCAGATTTTTGCACTAAGGTAAGTCGTGCAAAATACCAACGAATATAAAATGAAAACTTTACCGACTTTAAAGTCGCATAATGATAGTATTCACGGTCTTGAGCTCTATAATGCGACGGCTTAATTCGAGACCCCGTCAACCGATCCCGCTGAAAAACTACGCGGTACTCTGTGCAGTTTAGAAACGTGGGATGTTTTAAAGAGTTCGGCGGCTTAGCCATCTGCTCCAGCAGATTTAATAGAACTAAGTTTGGATATTGGTATCATTTCCTCAATCGAACGCTTTTTATGTTTCTTCTCTTTCCTTTTGAAAATTTGCTGTTCTTCCTTCTCCCCTGCCCGTAGAGCTCTCGAGCAGCTCTGATCCTTCTGTGCAATGCATCTTTATATGCTACTTGTTTAGTTGCATGAGATCGCCGGCATTCTTTATTAAACCAGGAGTTTCTTTGTCGTGTAATCGTAACTTAATTAATCGAGCGCATATATTTTTGTTTTTCTTAAGTATTCTGCGGCAATATACTGAATGTTCTGTCGCTGATCTCCGGAATCGCAAGCAGGCACTAATTTTGTAATATTCCGCCGTTTGCTCGAATTCTTTGGATCTTTGACCACAGGTTCGAAAGGTCGAACTCAGGGAGCCGGATCGAATGGTTTATGGAGATGAATTTGTCACCCTTCTGTCTATTCTACTGTCCAAAACAAAGTCATATAAATTGCATCCTATGCTATGCTACATTACTTCTCAAGAATTTTAACAATTGAATGCCGAATTTTTAGTGTCTGCTGGCGTAACAAAAGCGTGAACGGACAATTCGAAGATTGCCAGCACTTTGTTACATTCCCTTGAGCGGGATACCAACACATGATCTTCAATTTCGTAGTAGTTAAGCTACGAAATTGCCTGTTATGTACTTATACGAGAGCAGGCGCAC
Source organism: Brachypalpus laphriformis (assembly GCA_945910035.1). Classification (NCBI taxonomy): domain Eukaryota; kingdom Metazoa; phylum Arthropoda; class Insecta; order Diptera; family Syrphidae; genus Brachypalpus; species Brachypalpus laphriformis. The sequence goes on from OX246754.1 coordinate 291,877,594, forward strand.
ATGCAACTAATGTGCAACTAAGTTGTGCCCAGGCATAAATCAAGTAATTGCAATTTTTTGGCAACCAAACGATTCATGTAGGCGCCTAGGACTAGTAGGGCGATTCCGCTCACCACAGAAAGCTATCGTGTTGGCGTTAATCTGATACTTTGGGATATGAGTAACATGGTATTGTTGAATTGGGTGCCCACCTTGCCAACATGAACACTGTTCCCTCACACTTACATAAGAGCAGTATTCGGCAGTGAAGTACAAAAGTCCAAGCGGCCCAACTCTCCATCCATTTTGGGTTGTGAGTTATGCTGTGACTTTTGTAAGGTGCCTGTCTTTTTTTCTTTTTTTTTTTTATGGTTGCGCCAAAGGGTGTGTAATCTTCTAAAGATACCAGTAGCCCGAGCTACTGGCATGCACGATTCGCAAACCTGAATATTCGATGCCAGGAATACGCCTGCATACTAAACCACACCCTGCACACTTCAACCACTGTCCCCGCGGGACTACCGTTAGGTATTACTTCGCGGGGCTGGTTAGCTATTTATGCTCTTCATTCGCTGTCTTCCGCTCCTTGTTCCAAAAGTGTTGCCGGTTGGACTTGGTTGCTCTTTCTGACTCTTTCCAGCCGCCTAAGTTCCTGCACGATTATCGCTGCAACTTGTTTCACCGCGTCCCATATTGCATTCGATGCTATCATATGGTGCACAATGTTTTCGGGGTGTGGTATTTCTCCAGTTTTTTCCTCCAGTTCTCTGTGCTCTATATGAAAACGTGGGCACTGAAAAAATACGTGCTGAGCGTCTTCCGAGGCCTCTCCGCAATTTGGACAGTTGGGAGATTCATCGAGCCCAAACCTGTTGATATACGCTCGAAAGCAGCCATGTCCGGTTAGGAACTGGCTAAGATAGAAATCTACCTCTCCGTGTTTCCGGTCCATCCATTTTTGGATATCCAGTATAAGTCGATGGGTCCATCTTCCCTTTGAGGACTGGTTCCATCGCTCCTGCCATGCTCTAATGCTTCGCTGTCTTTCTTCCAGCTTAATATTTTTGACTGACGCTTGAGGTTCCTGAATTTTGGCGTCGTAGGTCCTTTGTAGCTCGATAGCCAATATATCCGCTGGTAGCATTCCCGCGATGACACATACTACCTCGTCTGACACCGTACGGAAGGCACAGCATACTCTCAGCGCACATAGTCTGTTGACAGAGTTTATCCTTCTTGCGTAGGTCTTTTTCGTCATAGCTTTGGCCCATATGGGTGCCGCATACATAAGGATGGACTGCACCACCCTGGATAGAATAAGTCTCCTTTGTTGCCTAGGTCCTCCTATATTTATCATTATTCTTGATAAGGCACCGCTCACCCGAGCCGCTTTGTCACACGTTCTTTCAAGGTGCTCCTTTTAAGTAAGCCTCGCGTCGATCATCACACCTAGGTATTTGATAACCGATTTTGATGTCGTATTATGATCTCCTACTCTGAAGGTGATTTCCTCTCTTTTCTTGCGGCTGCTTACCAATACTGCCTCTGTTTTATGTTCGGCGAGCTCTAACCCGACTGCTGCCATCCACCGTTTGACTTTTCGGATACATTCATTTGCAATATCCTCTATTTCCTCTAGATGTTTTGCAGCCACGACAATTGCAATATCATCGGCGAAGCCTATGATTTTTCCCTCATTTGGGATTCCAAGCCTTAGAACCCCATCATACATAATGTTCCAAAGGATAGGGCCTAATACCGATCCTTGTGGAACTCCGTCAGATATGTGGTACTGCTTTACTCCATCGTCGGTATCGAAGAGCAGAAACCGTTTCTCGAAGTAGCTCAGTATTATTTTAATTAAGAACCATGGCACCATCATTGACCTAAGCGATTGCACTATGAGTCCCCAATTCGCAGAATTGAACGCGTTTTTTGACGTCCAATGTTATTACGGCACCGTATTTCTTTGCACCGCCTCTCCATCTCCTGCCCTGAATAGCTTCTTCCAAGGTTGTAGTTACCCTTCTTATTGCGTCTACTATAGATCGAGCTTTCCTAAAGCCATACTGTTGGTTGGAGAGTCCCCCGTCTTCATCAATTGCCACTTCTAATCGGTTGCATATGATTCGCTCCAGTATTTTACCTATTGTGTCTAACAGGCATATGGGACGGTATGACGAGGGCTCGTCTGGTGGTTTTTTCCCTTTAGACAGCAGCACTAGACGTTGCTTTTTCCATTGGTCTGGAAAAACTCCTTCTGTTAGACACTTGTTGTAGAGTTCCACAAATGGTTGCGTATTTGTTTTAATGGCTGATTTAAGGGCCTTGTTCGGTATGCCATCCAATCCAGGTGACTTGGTATCCTCGAATCGTCTGCATACATCCAGGAGTTCCCTTTGCGTGACAGTTGGGATGTCCTGTACTTCCGGAGGTGGCTCTATACGCTCTGCTGGTATTTGAGGTGGAAACAGCCCCGATACAATTTTCTGCATAAGGAGAGGGCATGAGGGGGAGGGTGCCCTAGTGCCTTTGAGTTTTGCCATTACTGTTCTATAGGCGGTGCCCCAAGGATTTACATCTGCTTGCTCGCAGAGTTCCTTAAAGCTATTGCTCTTACTTCTGCGGATGGCTAGTTTTAGCTCTCTTCGCCTATCTTTGAATTGCACCCGTAGGTCCTGATGTGTGGACAGGGTGCCTGTCTACAACAAGACATAGGTACTAGCCATTTCGGTTTGTGTTATAGATGTGTGGTTCATGGGGTCTAGATACACTGCGACCGAAATAGGTACATATATTGTACCCCCAGTGAGATACGCGAATTAGAGGACTTCCTCTAGTGCTTCGATTAACCGGAGTATCTGAAGTGAATTCAACTAAGGTAAATCCTTCTTAATTAAACTATAGGCTCGCAGGTGATGTCTTGTTTTATGAATTAATGCTTCACATTCCATTAGAAAGTGTGGTGGAGTCCCTATAAAGTCGGTAGTGTCAATTTCATTCCCTCTTCATCGACAATTTCCTTTCCGTTGCATGCCTATCAGAATGCGAAGTCCATTCTTGCTGATGCTTCGGCAACTTTTGTTTTTACTGCTTATAGTTCCCCGAAAGTTCTTTGGTTTGTCTCAGTTGGGGGATACCGTCCCAATGCTTGGGCCATTTCCTTTCTCCTATCTTCCTCTCTTCTTATTTCTTCCCATATTTTTTGCGCTCCTAATTCATAGAAAGGCTACGGTGCATTTTCCTTCCAGATAAATTCGCTATCCAGCACTATGCCTAGATACTTGACCTGCAGTGTCGACGATAATCTCTTTCATTTGGATAAGTTGCATTCGATTGTTGTCACGAGGACTGTTATTGAACTGGACATTCAGTGCACAATTTTTAAGTTGATAAAATGTCAGGTGGAAATGACAGACAGCTCTAAGTCAGGGCTTAGGGTCCATTCTGTGAGAGCGCAACTCTTATCCTAAGTCGCAATTATCTCCTTAGTTATTCGCTTAAGCTTAGTTCTTTGCAATTAAACAGCAATGGAGCAAGGACTGAACCCTGAGACAAGGCGTTACTTACTTTACTTTGCTTCTATTAGCGTTGATAAAAATATAGAACTGCTGGTTTCATAAGAGGTTGTTTATAAGCCGCGATGTCAAGATCTGATATAATATCCAAAGTTTGCTTGAAAAATAATTCACCAAAATCCCTGAATCAACTAAAGTTCTTAGAGGGCATGGTTACTCTGATTAAATCATTAAACCAGCTCATCTTTTCCAATCATTGCCTGGATCCACCTAAATTAGCGCTCCCTTTGCAAGTTTCCAGGAAAATTAGGAACTCTTTTATCAGCTCTACACCATTCCATTCGTTGCTAGAAAATCTTTTTAACGTTAAAGTGACAAAATTTCAAGCCTCGACATAGAGGCAAAGAGCGTACGCAAAATTTTCCTCGAATTCGCTACTCTTTGATGTTGTCGCTAATTAATGAAATTCGCTGGGTATCTGTTGCAACACATGAATGGATGGAGGCACATCATTGCAGATACATCCATCCAAATCCATTCAAAGCAAGTCTTTACAATTTTGTCTAACAACAACCACAACCCTTGAAAGTCTCTATTAAACAAGTGCCTGTCCTTGAAAAAAAAAAACGGTTTTAATGGATATATTATCTTTATCCACTAGTGTGTACATGTTTGAAATCCCATAGCTGTCAGCTCCCGACTGCGACATAAAAGCATCCCAAAAGACAGTGTTCTCTCTACACAAATAATTCAAATTCTCATTTAACAGCCAATTGAGTCCCCATTGCACCTCACTCTCGAGAGTAATTACAAGCGTTCTCATCTAAGTATCTATTTCAATACTTTTATCTATCATTTGTGTCTGGGTATAATGTATATGTGGGACAACCTTTTTTCTTTCGTTTCAAGTACTTAAAACTTGTTCACTTGGATGCCGTCGACGGCACGACAGCCGCGCTGGTGGTTCATGTAAAATATTCATTAGACAAAACGCCGTAATTTCAAAGTAAATACATTTAGATAATTTTCCATTTTCCACATTTTCCCATGTGTGTGCGTAGGCTGGCGGCTGTGGTGTGTGGCGGTGGGCTCTTTATTAGCCACCCAGCCAGCCAGTCACTCGCTTAGTCAGTTACAGCCCTTTCAGCCTTTTTCCCAGAGATACACACACACGCGCACTGACAACAGCAGACAACGATTAAATGGGTGGATGGATGGATCTGATGACTGAGCACCAAATGAATGAATGAACGTACTGAATGAATGGACAAGTAGATAGATACGGATAAGAAGACAGATAATACACACAGCTACATCCATCCGAATGGGGGCGAGGAGGGTGTGAGCGCTAAAAGGCGATAGATACTTTGTAAAGATTTCTCGTGTGTTCAGCACATTTCCCTATAAGTACTTAATCCTTTTAAGAGACACTGAGAGAATGGAAGGAAGGCGACTTTGATTAGAAGCGCACATTTACAGCATGAGGAGCGGCGGGTAATTGCGTTCCCCAAATTAAGTGTGGCGGCTTCGAATAATAGACACACACATACTCACGTAACGCATCTGTCAGATACTTGTCTGTTGTCCCTCTGTCATTGCGCTCAGTGTATGTATTCACACAATAAAAGTAAATTGATTAATGGACCTAAATGATTGAGAACGCTAAGAAAAGTACTTTCATCGCTGCTGCCGGTGGCACCGACGCACGGCGGGGTTCCTACACATCCAGGGTGTACTTTATTGGATAGGAAAAATAAAATAAAAACTCATTCCAATCCACCAGGAAGAGTGATTAACATATGGGAGCAGTGTGACCATTTCACCCTTTTTGATGCCTCAAAATTTGTAGTTTAACTTCAACTTAAAATGAACGAAACCTTACCACTCTGAAACATAAAGTACATACATATATCCCATCAGTCATTCCAAGTCAAGTATGTGATCCTTGAATTTGCTAGCAGCAATATTCTTGACTTCAGTTATTATATGTCCTACCTAGTGCTGCAAGGCTCTACCTAAGACACCGATGCATTCCATTTCCTTTGATTCTATGCAGTTTTTTTCAGTCGACCTTCCTGGAATCCTTTTCTTCTCCAAGCTTTCCCCTTTCAGACTACAGAGTAACCCAACACATACTGGAAACAAATACTAAAAATTGAAACCGAGTGCAAAAATCGCAGCAAAAATCTCCTCGACTAGTTTGGACTCCACCCATTGGGCAGGTATGTGATTAAACCTACTCGTACATATACCCGAGTTTCGAACCATTACACCAAAATGACCTTCTTTCTTGCCTTTTCATATTATTTTTAACTTTCATCTTGTAATTGGATTAAAAGTGTTAAAATCTTGGATGTAAATCTTGGTCATGTGGCTGGAAAAATTGTTCGCTCTGTTGATAATGATTTACCCTTGACATCGGTTATCGGGAAAAAAGTACTGTGAATCAGAAGCAAAGACAATAATAACAAAAATCTCCCCAGTTATCTGGACGCCACCCCCGGAGAATAGCTGAAGCATAATCAACTGAGCTTCAAGAACCACTACATCAAAATCGTTCTCTCTCTCTCTCTCTATCCATCCTTTCCAACGCCCGCACTGTGTGTAAACATGTTAAAGGTATTCATAACCCTTTGAGTGCGCGTAAATTATAAAAAAAAAAAAAAAAAAAAATGCACGTCTTGTTAAAGTTCATGGCTGTATCTTTCACTCCATTCACTTTCATTGCAAATAGGACTGACTACACGCCAAAGGATCTAGTACCTGATCTATCTTCTTCCTCACTGTTCAACTCTCGGCACTTTATAACGCAAGTAGCAGGATCGAAGTTCAGATAAGAGGTATTGAATATCAGCCACATGCCACTAATGAAATGAAACCTACGTATCTCTTCTAAAGCTCTCTGACGTATATCTTCTAGAGCTGCTCATCAACTCACTATTTTATGAAGCCTCTTATCTCCTAAGATTAGAATGTTGTTTTTTAGAGAAATGTATAGTTTTAAGGGCTGAATAGAATGTGTATCTGTGTCTAAAAATGTTGAGGTCCAGAGAGCTGTCAAAACGTCACGTCCATGTGCAGCCGAATGTGAATCTGTGAAGCTTTTTTGTAAAGTTAAACTTATATCAACTTCATGCAGAGCCACATTTTAGCTAGCTGTGCTTCTTCTTCTTCTTAAAATAAATAAATAAATATTTGGCGCAACAGCTCTTTAAGTGCCAGGGCCTTGCTTCTCGCAACCACTCATCTTGTGTGTGTTATATTTTTCACACGAATGGAAGGGACCTACAGTTTAGTGCCCTATCCGAACGACGATTTGAGAAGCTTTTTCGTGACAACAATACTCTCGGATGTTTGTCAGACGCTCGCGAGAGGTGGGACCGTGAAAAAACTTGTTGATGTTTTCTGGGATTCGAACTTGGAACCTCGAGCGTAGTGATCCGACACACTAACCACTTACGCCACGGCGCAAAGTTCTTCTTCTTCTTGGTGTCGTATAACTACCTTTGACCTAAGACATAGTATATCCAACCAAAAATGTTACAATAGCTCACATGTGCCAACCTACATTATAATTTACTCTTTCACTGCTTTAGTAAGTAAGATGCTTGACGAAATACAGACGCACGTTTAAATGAAACATAGTGATATACATATGGCCTATGTTATTCTTGATGTACCATATTGCATGATAGGTTAGTGAAACTTTCATCTAAATGAAATAAATAGTTTTTGGGCTACAAACGAACAAGCACATACATTTTTCTCTTTTGTAATACTAATAGAACATATACATAGTACTAGCTGTAATACCCAGCGCGCCTAGGATTATTCTCCATATTCTTTTTACGTAGTTCTTCCAACATTTCCAGCTGCTTGACTTGCCACACTTAATTTGCTTTACTTAAGATGGTGCTTACAGTCGGGGGCGGACCTAAACTTCAACCAACATTCTTTCAAGCTAGCTCGATCCTTCACCAACTGATTCCAGTTGCACACGCCGAGTTGTGTGAGGACCCCTTTCAACCTTTCAACGGCGGACGCCACTTGACTTAAGGAATTCCTTTAGGTAGGTAGGTAAAGTGGCGGTCGCCATTTTGTTACCACGGACTCGTGTCTACCTGTTGTAGTGGTTAGTTAAAAAAGGGATGTTAGGTTTAAACCCAACCCGTGGAGTTCAGGAAGAGGATTAGTTCTCCAATCCTCTTTTCCGCTATCTCTCTCAGATCCTCGAAGATGGGTTTGCCAAGAGTTTGTTGTCTGATCCTCGCCAGGACCCGACATCTGCAAAGGAAATGACATAGAGATTCTTTCTCATTAATATCCTTGCAGCTTCTACAAAAGGTGTTGTGGGGGATACCAAGCTTGGCCGCATGGTCTCCAACTGGCCAGTGGCCTGTGATAATAGCTATGATTTTGGCAGTAACTGGTCTTGGTTTGTCTAGTAACTCTTTTGAACTGGGTTTGTAGAAACTGGGCCACGTCTTCCTAGATATGACACAGCTTGTGAGGTTGTTCCACCCGCGATTGGCTAGCTGGAGGAAGTGAAGGTGAATATAGCACCAAGCAGAATGTCGACTCTTTCTGCTAGAGAGCCGTCGGCCCTTAACGTTAAGGGCCGACCCTCGCCTGGCCAGCTCATCAGCATGCTCATTTCCCTCATGGTTGCCGTGCCCTGGGACCCAGATGAGAGTGATTCTCGTGTGAGTGCTTTGTTGATTCAATTCAAACCGCATCAATGGCCTTGATGGCAGCCTGGCTATCCGAAAAAATAGCGATATTGTGATTAGATGTTGGAAGATTGTTTAGCAGGCGGCAGGCTTCTCGAATCGCTAGAAGCTTCGCTTGGAAAACGCTAGCAGAGTCTGGAAGACGGAAGGACCTTGATATATTCAGCTGGTCAGAGAAGATGCCTGCGCCGACTCCGCAGTCCATCTTCGAACCGTCCGTGTATATACCTATATCATAGTTGTAGGTAACGCTTCCGTTCTTCCATTCTTCTCTGGAAGCGAATTTTGTTAAGAAGGATTTCCTGAAGTTGAGTTTGGGTATCGTGTAGTCGGTCGAGGGCGCAACCAGTTCACTTGGAATCGTCTCCAGGACCTTGCGGTCCAGCATCCATATTCCCTGAGCCGGACTGCGCTGCATATAGCTGTGTCTATGATGTGTAGTTCGAGAGGGATCAGATGCAAGATCACACTGAGAGCATCTGTTGGACAAGACCTCATTGCTCCTGTGATACCCACGCACGCCGATCTCTGTACTTTTTTTATTCTGTCGATATTGTACTTTTTGCTCAAAGCTGGCCACCAAACGATAGCGCCGTAAGTAAGAATTGGACGCACAACGGCTGTGTACATCCAAAGGATCATCTTTGGCTGGAGTCCCCATTTCTTACCGAATGTTTTATTACAGGCATAGAAGGCGACGCTTGCCTTCTTAATTCGCTGTTCTATATTGAGCTTCCAACTAAGTTTCGGGTCTAGAACCGTGCCTAGGTATTTTGCACTGGAGCAAAGCGAGAGAGGCTGACCATCTAGTTTGGGGGGGTGAATGCCGGTACCTTGGTTTTAGTGGTAAACAGCATAATTTCAGTCTTCTCCGGATTTACTCCGAGGCCACAGCTCGTAGCCCATGAGTGTACCTTATCCAAAGCCCTGTCCATGAGTTGACTTATCGTGGAGAGGAACTTTCCTGATACTAGTATAACCATATTATCCGCGTACGCAACCACCTTAAAACACTCTCTATCAAGTCGCAACAAGATTTTATTGATCGCCATTAACCAGAGCAGGGGGGAGATGACTCCGCCTTGTGGAGTTCCTTTGTTTACCGTCTTAGTTGTACTACTGTTGCCTAGTCTTGCTTGGATTATACGAGTACTGAGCATAGAAACTATCCATTGGCTAATAAAGCCTTCTACACCTAACTCGGTGAGAAATTCCTGAATAGATTCAGTGAAAATGTTGTTGAAGGCTCCTTCTACATCAAGAAATGTGGCGAGAGTATATTCTTTGGAGTAAAGAGTTTTTTCCACTGTACGCACGACCTCATGAAGAGCAGTTTCTGTGGACCGCCCTTTCAGATACGCATGCTGGGATTTCGACAGTGGAGAACTCAGGTTATCGCGGATATGGAAGTCTAGGATACGTTCTAAAGTTTTCAAAACAAAGGAGGACAGGCTTATGGGTCTAAAATCCTTCGCCGATTCATGTTCTCGCCGGCCCACCTTGGGGATGAAAACCACTTTGACACGTCTCCAGCTTTGGGGAACATGGCTTAGGTTTAAGCAAGTCCTATAAATCGGTAATAGCCAGGGAATTGCTATATCTTGCAATTTCTGCATCATAATAGGCATGATGCAGTCAGGGCCAGGTGACTTATAAGGAGAGAAGCTATTTATAGCCCAGGAGACTTTATCCTCCGTAATAATGTTTGTGATGTTATCCCAAGCTGCCAGTGGCGTACAGGTGGAACTAGCTTGTTCTACTCTAATCTCACTGCAGCCTGGGAAGTGAGTACTCATCAGGAGTTCCAGAGATGCCGCAGAAGAATCCGTCCAGCTTCCATCCGTCTTTTTAAGAAAGGACAGGTTGCTATGCCCTTTGGACAAAATTTTGCTGAGCCTTGCGGATTCTTTAAGGGACTCGATAGACTGGCAGTAATCTTTCCAGCCCTGTTTTTTGGCCAATCTGATGGACTCCTTATATATTTTTATGCAGTCCTTGTAGGGCTGCCAGAAGTTGTGAATGTAGCAGATATTGAAGATCGCTCTGGTCATCTTCCTAAGCTTTGATAGATCTTCATTCCACCATGTTGGGACTTTCTTTTTACCAAAACTGATTGGACACGAGACTTTAAAGGCAACGTTAATTGCTTTCTCAAAGATTTCAACCTTTGAATCCAGTTCCGTGGTCGAGTCGATTTTATACGTTGATGTGCTACCCAGTTTTGACTTAACTATACGATTAAATTTTGTCCAGTTTATGCGTTTTGGGTTTCTATATGGCTTAGGGGTCTCAATCTCGAGACAGACGTTGAAGAGTATCCAGTTATGATCAGAAAAAGAATTCCTTTACTCCGAAGTCCCTCTGGAGTAGCTTCAAATACTCTCTGGGCCAGGACGCTGGTGTTTACAGGCTATTTGAACCTCCTTGGCTAAGTATATATCACTGTACATTCTGTATGGATCTTCATTACACCTTCTCCTCCAAACTTCGTCCGCATAAATTGGACCGAACATTAATATTGACAACGTCGACGCTTCTGCACGATATAGCAGGACTGGGATGATGAGAGTTTTATACAACCTCTCCTTGGTTGCTCGCGATAGGGCTTTGTTACTTAATTGCCTTTTCGGCCCATCAATTAGCAAGAGTAATTTTGCGTTTAATCTCCGTGCTGATGTCGTTGTCGGAGTTCACCACAGAGCCTAGATAGACAAAGTCCTTAAATACCTCAAAAATTATATCTGTCTATTGTGGCCTTCTGTCAAGATGGCAATCTTGTGTGTCCTTTTTCATAGGCAGCTATACGTATATTCGTATTTTGTTTTGCTTTCATTGACCGCTATTCTGCGTCATCTTGCAAAGATGTGCGAGCTTAGCTGTGATCCAAATTTAGACATGGCTCAGTATAGCTCATCTCTATACATGCAATTTTGAAATGTATGGTGACGGGTATCAATTTGGCATTCCTGGATTTTTTTCCAAGATCTGGCGAAAGTGTGAATATTTGGTCATGGTTGGCTTTCCAAGTCTAAGACCGCATTGATAAGTTCCCTATCAGGTTGTTGACGAGAGTTTTAGGCGTTCATATAATAAGGTAGATAAGAGTTTGTACGCGATGTCGAGAACACTTCTGCCTCTGTAGTCGACGCATTTCAGAGGTTCTCCTTTCTTCAAGATCGATCAAAATATAATTAAATCGGGCATACTTTTATCGAACCACATTTTACAGGTAAGCTGGTACATGGTCCTTACCAACTCATCTCCTCCAGCTTTGAAGAGTTCGGCGATTATGCCATCGGCTATAGTAGCTTTGTTGGATTTAAGTTTAGATCCGACTGTCTTCACTTCATTTTGATCGGGTTGACTGGATTCTTCCCTGTCATTGTCTCTCTTGAATGGTTTATGATTTGCCACACGGATTTATTCAAAGTAGAGCTCGTCCAATCGATTTTTAAGCTATCAAAGTTTTCTTTTTATAGCATTGAATCCAAGAGATCATTTTTAAACTATGAATATTTTCCACGTGTTTCATTAATATTTTCCATGTGCAGCTTGAGTGAATAGAGATGCGTGTCAATCAATTTCTTAGTTTGGTGTGAATTGCCGCAAGTTGAATATCCGTTTTATCTAGGAGCGTTGTAGGTTATCGATGTCATTGAAATTCGTGTAACCCCATATATATTACAAAAGATTTAGACATGAAATTATGTCATATAGAGCTAACACTGAATTTAGGTTTGCCTTCTCTATTCCCATTCCCATTTATAATAGTTGTAAAAGTTAGTCTTGGTGTAAAAATCATCCCCTATTTCAATTTCACTGCCTTCGTATGCAGTTTTCCTTCTTGCGATAATTTTCCTGTGTTGAGTAATATATGTGCTGCCCAAAATTGGGATGGGTTGCTTACTTCGCTCACTGCAGGGGCTTTAAAACTCCAGAATGTGTCTTTAGCACGCCGAAAGCACCTAAAAGATGCACACGCCTGAAATGAGGATGCTAAGGTGGGCAAATGGAGTAACACTCAAACACCACATAAGAAACGACCACATCAGAGGTACTCTTAAAATAGCCGAAAAAATAACGGAAGGCAGACTACTCTGGTATTGCCAAATTATGCGCAGACCTGAAGACCATATGGTTCAAAAGACACTGCAGATAGAACCGGCAAGGACCCTGAAGACCGAAGACAACATGGTATGATTAGGTGGACGTCTCGACTATCTTGGAAGTTCAGGACAGGGCAGACCCCAAATGAATGGGAAAAACTGCAAGAAAAGAAGAAGGAGAAGAATATCGCCTTAGCACGATTATTAATGCTCTCTCTATTCCTAAATCGGATGCACGCTGAGTAATATTTATACACAAAAATATCTATTGTAATTTTTCTGCATTTAAAGAATGAGTAGGCTGCTCGGTGTTGCCGCGGCAAGGGCTTCCATCTCAAAATGTTTCTTTTGACCGATCGCTTACACTCTTTCTAACTAATGAACTAGTCAATGCCCAAAACTACCTCTAACAGTTTTTTACATTGATAGTATGAGTTGGGTGGGTGGCAATGGTGCAGTGGGTATTATGTTTGCTCGCTAACCGATGTGTGCAGGTTCAAGCCCCAGCGGGGAGCAGCAATCATCAGCCACCCGATTATAAAGGAAAATGAATTACATCGAATTTTTTCAACCACTGGACCAGAGAAAGGTTCCTGCCTTGCAGTACAATGGTCCGGAGTGTCAGAGTGCTCTGGGATTTGGGTTTCCTTTAAAAAAAAAAAAATGAGTTGGGTGACTCTCTTCGCTCTCGATGGGTGATTTAAACTCCAAAATGTGTTTAACATGATCAACAACGCTTATTTTGTCAGATACTCCAAAAACAAAACGAAAAGCGGTTGGGCCAGACGAGATGCATCTGAGTTCTGGAAAAAGATGGGAGATATCGGGTTCAGATGGCTCAGAATTCTTATCTCCAAATTTATTAGAGGTGATCCAATGCCGAATCAATGGACGGAAAGTTACCTTCTTCCTGTATACAAAGGAAAGGGTGATACGCGAAACTGTGATAACTATCGTTCGATCAAGCTGATGTCACACACCATGAAGATCGTTGAGCGGATATTAGGTAGCCGACTGCGAAAAATACTCGTAATACGGTTATCTGATGATCAGTGCGGGTTTGTCGTGGGTAAGTCAACCACAGTTGCAATCTAAAGTATAAGGATCATAATGGGAAAACATGGTGATTCCTTAAACTATTTGCATATTGTATTGGTTGACTTTGAAAAGGCATTCGACAGACAACCACGAGATCTGATAAGGGTGGGGCTAAGACATCGAGGGGTTCCAGAAAGCTATGTATAGATGATCATGGACATGTACGAAAGGGCAAAAGCAAGAGTAAGATTCCCCGCTGGAGTAACCGAAGAGCTCCCAATCAAAGTCGGGGTGCACCAGGGAAGCGTCTTAAGTCCTTTGTTCTTTATTACAGTCCTTGACTATCTGCTTGAAGGTAAAGTGACGGACCCCAAGGTACATCAGTTATTCTTTGCTGACGATGGAGCCATCATATGTGAAGATCCTCCATCCCTGCAACGAGCAATTGATGTGTGGGTGAACGTTTTGGAGGGAAATGGGTATCGCATTAGTTAAAAAAAACAGAGTACTTGTGCTATCCGTTCTCTGATCCACTCAGGCCTATTCCAGACATTTACTAGAATGGAACAGTGCTTCCCAAGTGCGAAAAGTTTAAATATCTGGGATCAATAATCAATAGCAAAGCAACCTGTGATGACGACATCAATCATCGCGTAAGCGTAGAGTGGATGAAGTGGCGAGTAAACTCCGCTATCTTCTGTAACCGAAAAATTCCCCCTAGGTGGAAAGGAAGGCTCTACACCGCAGTTGTGCATCCAGCGCTCACACATAGTTTACAATGTTTGACAATGTACAAAAAGTATGAGATTAAATTATCGGCAGCTGAGTATTGCCACGTTCAAAGAAGAGATTATTTGAGCCCTGTTAAAAAGGCAATATTAATGAACGTTCCAAAGACATCGCGAGGCAAGAGAGGCAGACCTATAAACGCCTGGATCACACAAATGCGACGACATCGGCATTTCATTGGTCTCAGTAACCGATTAATCTAAAATCGGCAGGCGTGTCGATATTTTCTGAGGTCAAATAGGCGAACCCCACAGGCGGATCAGTAGAAATGTGGTGCAATGGGAGGGTTATGATCCCTTGTTTTCGGATCATAACCTCGCCAAAATAGGAAGAAGAAAAGAAAAACAACGCTTGTTTTGTGCCAAGATAGGCTGCATGCAGAACTACAATATACTGATGCCCAAAGCTATCTTTCTGTGTTTAAAATACAGGATGTATGGCTCGCTTTACTCGCTGTAGGTACTTTAAACTGTGCGTATTTTTTCAAGGCGATCGCTAACGCTCATTCTATGTCATAATCGGCTGCATGCTAATTTATTTATTTAAGCTTAATACAAGCTCTAACTTAAGGGTAGCTTAAAACTAACAAATGGACACTTAACCTAACTTAATTTTTATTTTATTTTTTTAACAAATTTAAATCTGCAAACCTTACACTAGAACTTAAACACTAACAGTTTATGGGTCAGGAGGAGGAATTAATAGGACGAAAGGCATTTCTTAGGGGGGCTTTGCTATTATGAAAGTCAAAAGCGGTTTGAATGAGATTGGCTCTGTGGAGCATTCTGGACATTGGTTCGTTATATACATGATTGGTGCGGTGGGGAATAGGACGGAAGAGGGGTGAGGGCCTGAGGTTACGTGGGTTGGTGTTAAAAGAGATCATATGCAGTAGCGCGGGGGAATCAATGCTGCCACTAATAGCTGATGAATAAACAAGATGTCAGCAACTTCGCGGCGTTTGTAGAGAGACTGTAAATTTATAAGTTTTAAACAGTCCGTGTATGGGGGTAAATTTTAGCTATCAGCCCAAGAAAGACCACGTAAGGCAAAGCGGATGAACCTTCGCTGAACAGCTTCGATTCGCAAGATATGAATTTCATAGTAGGGTGACCATACCTGGCAAAAATACTCAAGGAGCGGTCTGACGAAAGTGATGTATAAGGATTTTGTAACGTAAGGGTTTGAGAATTCCTTAGACCATCGCTTGACGAAACCGAGCGCAGAGTTAGCTTTATTGATAATATTATCGATATGAGAACGGAAGTTGAGTTCCCTATCACAGATAACTCCCAAATCGCGCAGTGAAGAGACGGAGGGAATAGGCTCACCACAAATGGAGTACACTCTAGCGGATGGTCGGATACGCTTACGAGAGAATGTGATAGCTTGACACTTGCTGACGTTGAGCTCTAAGAAATTACTATGGCACCAGACTGAAAATCGGTTGAGATCATCTTGCAGTGAGTGAGAGTCGGCAGGGGATGATATTGGCCTGAAGATTTTCATATCATCAGCGTATATAGAAAGGCTGGAATCATTGATGATACAATCAACGTCGTTAATTGTCAGGATGAAGATCATTGGACCAAGATGGCTGCCTTAAGGGACTCCCGAAGTGGCTTTAATGGGACCAGAAATTGAAGATCTGAAGAGGACTTTATACTGGCGATTTTCCAAGTAAGATTTGATCCATGAGATGAACCCCGGTTGAAAACCAAGAGCTTTAAGTTTGAGAAGAATGATAGCATGCGAAGTTTTGTCGAAGGCTTTGCTGAAGTCGGTGGCAACTACGTCGACTTCATTACCATCTTCCAAAACGCACAGAGTGCTAGACACAAACTCGGTAAGGTTGGTGGTTGTTGATCTGCCCTTAAAGAATCCATGCTGGTTCGGTGAAAGGATAGTCTTGCAGTGGAAAAGCATTGTATCATAAACAATGCTTTCAGATAGCTTAAGTATGCAGGACAGTTTAGCGATGGGTCGGTAGTTAGATATTTCACTTTTACCGCCTTTTTTGTGGGTGGGGATTATGTATGAATTTTTCCAAATTTCGGGGAAAACTCCCTGCGAAATAGATAAACGGAAAAGAGTAGTGAGGCGTTGGACTAAGTGATTGACGCATTTTTTGAGAACTATAGCGGCCATCAGGACCGGGGGAGTATTCGTCCTTTTGTTTCTTAATCTTTTCTAATAAGGACACCGAAGTTATGTCAATTGTGCCTAAGGAGGTTTGGGGACAGTGTTCTAGGTAACGGAAGTAGTTATAATCAGGTTGAGTAACGTGATCCGTAAACGATTGGCTAAAGAAATTAGCGAAAAGATTTGCAGTTGTTTTAGGGTCTGCCGAAGATTTATTGGCAAATTTTAAAGTGGATGGATAGCTATCAGGTTTACGTTTGGCATTGATGAAGTGGTAGAAACGTTTGGGGTCAATGATTAGCGTAGATTGCGTTCTGTCAAGATATTCGGTGTATAGTTAGATATTCACAGAGTTCAGAGAATTGGGAGTGGACATGTTGGTAATAGGAAAAATCAGAGTCAGATCGAGATTTGAGGAATGCTAAACTACATAATGTTAATGCCATAAACTACCCGTCGCCGTTTACTGTACTGATCGAATGAATTGGATCGTAGCTCGTAAAAATTAAAATCTTGAAATTAATGAGAAGTTCTCCCGATTTTCAAGATTTTGTCTTTTCTTCTCGAAGCTGTCACTTTCGGGATTTATTAAAAATGGTTTTTTCAGGATGATCCCAAGTAAGCACAAACTGCACAATTTGTGTTTATTTATTTTTTTTGTAGCCCTCTGTAACCTTTTCCAGTCTTATTTTTCCAGACTGTGCTAACACTTTCATTTTAAAGTCAATGGTCACACTGTAAGGGAAGAGAATTAATTACATTTTCGAGTTAAGTACCGAGAGTGTGAGTGACATCGGCACTAGTCGGCGGACGGCAAAGTCGCCTTTCATAGAACTGAAGGTTGATCTGTGATCTGATGGATGTATCGGCGGTTTTGCGGTTCTGTTTTCGTAACCCGATCTGACTCTGTTGACATGGGAGATAAACCATCCGAAAAAAAAAACCCATAATGCTCGCCAGACTCACGCCTGTTGATGGTATCTGTTGTTGTTGTTGTTTTCTTCTTCTTCTTTTTTCCTAAACCATAATTTATTATATACTTCCCTTCACGTTAAATTAACAAATATAAACACTGTGCATGCAATCAACACGTAGAGCGGAAAGCGCCACTATTGTGAACATGGCAATGTTTTTTTTTTTTTCTTTTTTTTTTAAATTACTACACACACCCAGTGTGACGGTCCGGAGGGTGGTGGCGGTGGCGTTGGCGTTGATGATGGTGCTAGAGAGATGCCATCAGGAACCTGGGAAATAGGAACTCACCAGCAGCAGACACATATGTATATCTCCCCTCACACCCGTCGCGTAACAATTTGGAGCTGCCTGCTGCTGTTAAACTGGTTTTTGTGTGTAGATACTATGCTGATGCTGGGGGCTGATACTAGAGCGTCCTCCTCCATGGGGATCAAATTATGGTGTACATAGGAATTACCCTCACATAGGCTAAACTAACGTATGTGCTGATGCTGCTGTATGGTGGCGGCGGTGGTATTAATATGTAGTTTTCTATACATTAAGCAGATAATTTAATTCTCATGTATTGACATCAATGCCGCGGGCTAACTAAACAAATTTAATTCTTCTACGGTTCGGTGGTTCTAGCTCTATCTGGTTGTGTTGTGTGCTGCTGTCTGGGCTTTGGCAACGACGAGGTTAGTTTGACGGAACTGTATGTGCATAAGAGCATATGGTAAACTTTCAATTACTCTCCGCACCACAAACAAATTGGCAAGGTTCCTATACTTCTTCTTGTTCCATCCATCGTGCATTTGGGGTGAAAAAAAAAAATGTATCTATAACCATCTATCGGACGTTATGCTTGTCAATATGGCAGAGGATAGGATGTTTCAATTTTGTATAGTGTCGATGGATATGTGTTATTAGCCCAAAACGTTTATTTTTACCACAACATCTATCTACCTACTCAGCGAGAAGTGAGAAGATTTGTTAGGGAAATTGTTTGGAAAATAAATAAAAGATACACAAAGGGAAGACTAAGAAGAATAGATGAAATATGGAGAGAACGATAACTCTGACCTGAGGCAGGAAACATTAGGAGCGTTCTGAAGAAGCCGACACATCGACAAAACCATTAAAGAGATCATTCCGAAAGTAATTTCTTTAATGTCGGCCTCAGGACGGCTTAAGATATATAGAGAGTCTCTCTGTCCCTGTCCCATCGTAAAAAATAAAGGTTCGCATTATTGTTGCCAATAAAATTTGTGGTCAATTTGAATTGGTTTTGCGTTCCGTTTCGCTTTTAAGCACGGGCTTACTGCGTTGAGAAGAGCCGTGGACTTTTATTGATGTGGTTGACAAATTGCTTGGAGC
Source organism: Brachypalpus laphriformis (assembly GCA_945910035.1). Lineage (NCBI taxonomy): Eukaryota > Metazoa > Arthropoda > Insecta > Diptera > Syrphidae > Brachypalpus > Brachypalpus laphriformis. The sequence continues at coordinate 291,896,227 of OX246754.1, forward strand.
GGGTTTATTGTTGGTTTCAATTTGGGTAGCGACTGATCCATGGTTGGTTGGGAATATTGCCTTGGGATATCTATTAAGAAAGTTGCAAAATGTGCTTTAGGGTGGAAAGTCTCGTGGTTCTTTCTGTGCAAGTAAGTGACCGAAGGAGAATCCATTCACTTATTAGGAAAGAACTCTCGATGCCTATAATTTTGGGGTAGCTACAGAGAACTGAAATAATGAGAGCTTTCCTTAAATATATTAAACAAAAATTCTGACTAAATAGATGGTCTGTAGACTGATGAGGGATGTAATTTTTTTTTTTTTTTTTTATAATTTGCGCGAACTCAAAGGGTTATGAATACCTTTAACATGTTTACACCCAGTCAATGGAAAGTCGCCGAAATTATAATGGTCCTTAAGCCCGGAAAACCGCCGAATGAAAAAACGTCTTATAGACCGATTTCGCTTCTTCCAATTATATCCAAAGTGTTCGAGAGAATATTGATTAGGCGAATGCAGCCGGTAATAGAAAAAGGGCATCTCATCCTGGATCATCAATTCCGATTCAGAAGTAAGCATTCTACAGTTGAACAAGTACATCGAATAACACATGTAATCGAAAAATCACTTGAAGAAAAAAAGATTTGTTCAAGCGTATTCCTTGACGTTTCTCAAGCCTTTGACATAGTCTGGCACGAAGTCTTAAAGTTTAAATTACGACAAGTTCTGCCAGAGCACCTATATAATATTTTAAAGAACTACCTTACGAATAGACTATTCCGCGTCAAATGTGGAAACGAATATTCTGATTTTAAGGAAATAATGGCTGGGGCGCCGCAAGGAAGCGTTCTTGGCCAAGTCATATCTATTATACACTCGTGATATACCGCAAGTAGAAGGCACTGAGCTAGCTACATTTGCCGACGACACTGCTATCTTGACAGTAGGTAAAACGGTCGAAGATACTACAGAAAAACTGCAAGAAGCTTTTGATAGTGTAAATGAATGGACAAAGATTTGGCGAATCGCACTCAACGAGACCAAATCTGTTCATGTAAATTTTACTTATAAGAAAATAAATAATTTGCCGATCTTTTCAAACTCAGTTCAAATTCCGTTTGCAAACGAGGCTAAGTATCTTGGAATGACACTTGATGCAAAGCTGAAATGGAAAACGCACGTAAAGAAAAAACGCAAAGAACTAGATAATAAATATAGAGAAATGTACTGGTTACTTGGAAAATATTCCAAGCTTAATATATATAACAAACTGCTTTTATATAAGCAGGTGCTAAAGCCTGTATGGACTGACATGAATTCCTTTTCCAGTTGGAGGAATTTGGCATTGTAAGGACCTTCGCTACCCGAGTCGAGGTCTTTACATTTCACAAACCTATATTTGTCCGGGTACAATAGCCAAAAGTCGTCAACATATGATCATTCCTTATCCGAGGCATAGTGTCGGTTTCTGTAGCGAGCAAATTTCGGAAACGCAGGTTGCTGGCCCGCGTTACCTAGCCTAGAATCAAGGCCCTAGACAACCCGCACTTACAATTTTAGCCTACACGTATAAGGGTTTATACGTATAGCTGCCCGGGGACCACCACTAGGAGATAAAGTAAGCACTTCATCACGAACTTGATTGTTGCGCTACTCGCCCAAGCCAAGTTTTGGGCAGTCCGTAGTTTCCCGATCAATCGCAATGCAGGTCCCCCAAAGCACTTTGGTACATAGTTAAAGGGTTGTTTTGGAAAGATGGTTATATAAGTAAGAGATGGCTTCCCTCCAAATGGTTTAGAATGCGTTTATGTTGACCTGAGTGTTACCTGAGCCTAGGTCAAACTAGCTTTGTAAATAATCATTTTTTGAAGGCGTACATATTTTCGGTTTCCTGAAGGCCTTTCCATAAGTTTAGGATAGGGAGTTCAGACCAGTTGGGCTTAAGATTTCCAAATTGCCCTTGATACACACCTAAATCAAGAGGCATTTGATGAATTCATATTGAAAATTCGGCTCGAGATGCAGGAAAGATTGTCCGAAATTTATCAAAATCAGACTACGGGTAAGATATGAGGGGTGTTGCTGGAATTCGCATTATAAATTAAGGTAAATGTTGTAGAGATTAGTTTTGGAAATCGAAGTCAGATGAAGTGAGCATAATAAAAGTTTCTAAAAAAATTCAAAGCACCGCTTTGACTGATTTTGATGAAATTTGAATATTCTTTCTCCTGAAAGGCATTCAAATCTAATGAGATCGAGATATGATATGGTGGGGTGAAGAAATACCCCACATTTACATTTTGTGCAAAAGCTGTGTGCAGTAGAAAGCTCAAGGTTTTTTCTTTAAGAAAAAAAGGAAACTCTAATCTCAGGGAAATCAGACACGACGCAGACCATTCTACTACTAACTAAGAACCTTGCTTTGGTCCCGTGGTTGAAAAAACTTCGGTATTACTCGTTTCTCTTTTATGTTCGGGTTAGGTAAGGTTAAGTAGATGGGTGTCTTTTAACAAAAGAGTCACTGCTTACTTAGACCAACATAACCTAAGTCCTCCAGCTCCAAGAAGAAGTAACTACCAAGAGTCCTCATTCTTCTGACGCATAGGGCAGGACAATCACACAGTATGTGACGAATAGATTCAATTTCTTCTTCGCCCCTGCAACTTCTTCAATAGTCTTTGTGCAGTACACCGAGTCGTTCCGCGTGAATACCAATGGCACAGTGACCAGTTATTATGCCAGAAATGACCGATGCGTTATGATAACTAAGTTTCACCATAGCGTGCTGGCTGTTGCGATGTGTCCAGCTGAACCTAGCGTCTATTTGCTCGACCGGTGGCTTCATCTTCTATTTTCTTCCCTAAGGAAATAATTGGGATCACTACAAAAGGGAGAGCGCGCGATACATGCAGTGCCGACCTTGTATCGCAAGCAAGCTCATCAGCTCTTTCGTTTCCTTCGATATCCATCTGCCCTGGTACATTGCAGAGGGTCACCTTATTGGCTCTAGATATCTCGTTTAAAAGTGATTTGCAGATCCTCACAAACCTAATTACAGTAGAGTCCAGCGCCTTAACGGCTGCCTGACTATCTATATAGACGTGATCATTTTACGAACGATACAACTCTCGTGTATAATTTCAGCTGTCTGTATAATGCCTGTGACTTCGGCCTGAAAGATTCTACAGTCGCCGCTTATTCTAAAGGAGTGGTTTATTCCTGGGGCTTCACAATAATTTCTGGCTCCCATCTTAGGACCGTCAGTATAGAAGGGGAGTTTCTTTTTTTTCATGGTTCTTCGCTTTTTCGAGTACATTCTTTTTTTCCGATTTTTGACATAGATACGTTTGAAGATAGTGGGAGCGAGGCCATAATTTTTGAAATAATAAAATGTTTTGGAATTTGTTTGTTGTGTCATCAGCTTTCATTTGATATGTCTCATGATGGGAAGCAAACATTTTTTTATACTTATTGTCCAAAAGAGCCTACCCAACATTTTTTTTTTTATCACCATCTTGTGAGTGTAAATTCTCTATGTCGATCAGTTTAGAAGTTACAGGGGCGTGACAAACTGACAGACAGATGGACAGACCATCTGTTCCCAGTCTTACCTTTCAGGTCCAGCCGGTCGCATTCATTTATTTATTACAGAAAAAAAAAAATATTTTGCTTGCTTATCCTCGTCTTGCTACTTTTCCTCGATTTTCGACTCGCGAGGAAAAAGAAGTGACATTCATTCATTCATTCATTCATTTTCAATGGCCCGCTAATCCTTCATGAGGGTCGCGGGGGTAGGATGCTCAGGTGGACTCTCCATTGTTCTCGATCCTCCGCCATTGACTCCAATTCATCAGGGGGAATCCCTAAGCGGCTCCAGGAGAGATGTCGGACTTGATCCAACCATCTATTTCTAGGCCTTCCGCGAAGTCGCCTACCTGATGGCACGGCAACCATGGCGCGTCTTGGAAGCCGGTCTGGGGGCATACGCACTACGTGACCAAACCATCGAAGCATAGATCGTTCCGTTCGGAGAAGTAGCTGCTCAACGTTGAGCGCCTCACGTACTCTGGTGTTGCGCACTCGATCCCTACGAGTTATTCCAACAACACCGCGAAGGAACCTCATTTCGGCAGCTTGTATCCGCGATCTTATTCTTTCGGTCACTACCCAAATTTCATGACCATAGGTGAGAGTTGGAACATACACCGAGTTAAAAACCGATAGCTTAGCTTGAACACTAAGTTCGGCCTTCCTTATAACAGATTGGCCAAGTTCTCTCAAGATTGATTATAAGTGACATTCATTAACTTTTTGAAATCTAGAAGAAAATATAAGTTTTCATCACAGAAGGTACTGTGTAATTGTTATGTTACGTCAACTACAAGGATACTTCTCCTTCACCTAGCTAAGCTGTTCACTTTTTTTCTTTCGAAAGTCAAATTACTTATGCAGCAAAACCCATTCATTTTCCCTAAAGAAATATCTATAGAAACAAAAAAAAAATGTTCACTGCTAATAAAAGGAAAATCACGTAGCTTGTGGTAAAGTGGAACAAAAATTCTTCCATTGTTATTTTTTTCCCCGTTCGGGATGGAATTTTATTGGAAATTTCAAAGTATATGACGGAGAACGAAAAGTTATATTCACAAGTTGTTATAACGTCTGGTGTACCCTTGTGATTATGTTCCAAATGATTAAGCACTTAAAAGTGGTTAGTGTTGTATAAAAATGGTTAGTGCTCGCACAAGCAAGTGGAAAATCTTAATTTTCTTTACTTTTATGTCGACAAACATACATATGTACAGTGTGTTCTAAGAAAGTGCTTTCGAAGTCACAGCATGAATTTGAAATAGTTTGCTATTAATTTACCTTGGTCTTTCTATATGTGTATTCTTTGTCCTTTAGTAAATCGAAATCCTCCAGGCACCAGCACGGACTTATGATGTAGGTAGCTCACTAACACCTCCGAACAGAGTTTACACGATCAATACCCTGAAGCTTCAAGTAACTTCAATTTGCATTCATGAACTCATGCCCAGGATTTTATACTTCTGTTTATCTTTAATCAATCTGGATACATTAATTGCAATATTTTCAATGCAGTGCACATTGGCATGATATACTCTCAATTTGCGAGAAAGCTATGTCCGTTGGAAGTTGGAGCAACTTTAATGTGTAATGTTACAACTTGTGTGTCCAATTCCTTGAAGGAGTATGTGTCTATCTGACATTGGTAGTTCAATAAATCTTAAGTTAAAGTTGACCTGAATTCCGGAATTTGTTTTATTTAGTTCCCTTGCAGGGAAAAAATTCCATGGACTTATACTACCGAATTTATAGTGTTTTCAATAGTTTGAGAGAAGCTAAAAATATCCAGGGTTGTAAAAGAATGCATGCATTCCGAAATGCCACCCCAAGAATATTATGTTTATGTTTTAGTTGAATGACGATACGATACTAAGGCCCTGAACATGCATCGCTACCCTTAGAATCTATTGCGCTGATCACAAGCTAGATTAAGGCACTTGACAAACCTCAATGGAGTTCTAGGCTCTATGTTCCAAGTCCCCCGTTAGATGGACTAATCGTTTTATTGCAACCACTGGACACTCAAAAAGAATGTGCTGCTGTAAATGTGAATCTGCTGCTTCCGTTATCTCTCCCTGAAGCTGGCATATACTCGTACATATCTGTATCTGATAATTTAATTTTATGCAGGTTGTACCTAAGTGAACAGCGTCCAGTTAAGTAACCCGTCAGACCTATACTTACCTACGGTATCTTTGTATGGTGGAATGCAAGGGACAAGAGCAGCTATCTAGTAAACCTAACCAAAATATGATTAGTATGCATAAACATAACAAGAGCTCACAGATCAATACCGCAGGCAGGCTTGTAGGTGATGTTAAACCTTCTCGCATTGGGTGATTACATTCGAAATACAGCTGCTAAGAGCGCGATTCGCGTCAAACAATTGGTCGCGTGGAAGCAAAGTTCCTATTGACATGGTTCTATACTACATAGATACAGAACAGATCTCGATAGAACTATTGACGTCATGCCCCTTATAGACTTCTATAAGGATTATTCCACGTTTATTCCCAAAAGACAAGAGTGGGACTCCACTACATTAATCAATGAACAGGTCATTAAACTCTGCGCAGACGGGTCTAAAATGGATATAGGAACTGGTTCTGGAGTTTTTTGTGAGTTACTCAAAATCGAGGACTCATACAAACCGCCGGACGACTGCAGTATCTCCCAAGCCGAAGTCTTCGCTATTAAAAAAGCAGCACAAACCATTTAGAGAAAGAAACTTAATCCTTCCAAGATTTCTATCTTCGTGGATAGTCAAGCTGCAATCAAAGCACTAGACAGTGAGGAATCTAACTTCCAGATGCCTAAACTCACTGAACAATACCCATGATGTAACTCTCTAATGGGTTCTCGGACATAGCAATGTAGAAGGGAATGAGATAGCAGATGAACTAGCCAAAATGAATCAGCATTAGATATAGAACATACTCAGACATCAATAGAAGTTCCTATTGGTGAACTAAAAAGGAAAATCGAGCTCAAAACAAGAAAGCTGAAACTTTGCATGAATTACCAGAGGCGACTATATCATATCTCGCAGTTGGTCGGTATTGAATGAAGCAAGAAGCAAAAGCCTGTTGGCAATGAACAAAAAAGAAGTACGCATCTTGATAGGTCCACTTACAGGACACTGTGCGACCACTGCAGGAGCTGTCAAGACGCGGAAGAGATAGAAAGCATCACATACTTCCTATGCGACTACCCAAATCTACAGAACCGCCACCAACACCACATGGGTTACAGGTTTTTCGAGAACTAAGTGATCTTCTGCAAGTTCCACTAAAGAACATGATACAATTCATAAAGAGCTCAGGTTGGTTCGCTACTGGACCGACCGAAATATATAGAGTTTTAACAAGTTCCACAAACAAAAAAGGGAAACACAATAGACCATTTGGCTCCTGTGAGAAGCACCTAGGTACACTTCCCTCTAACCTAGCTAACCCGTTAAGGCCCTTAAGATTTCCTTGCTGAATACAAGTATTTTTCTTAGTTTTCCCTTGGTTAGGGTTGACAAACTTTCGGCTTGCCTCAGGCCCTTAGAATCAGGCCAGTATTCAACGCTTTACTTCCCATTTGATATTTGCTAGATGGTAACCCAAGCCAGGGCTTCTGGACCAACAAGTGTATGGCATGCTCCAACTCTGTTGGACGACTGTTTATTTTCCTCGAAACGTACATGTCCTGGAATCCAGGGTAGGTACAGCAAACTTGTCAGTGGATGCAAGGTCGTCAAGGCTATTGAGGCAGTCAAAGAGAAGCATTGACCCTATGGTGTATTTTTTTGTGAGCAAGTCGCATTTCCCGGCATCGAACCTTATTATTTCGCTTATCCCCATTTTATACCGCTGGAATTCGCTCTCGAGTTAGAGGAATCTGGCGTTTTACAGTCCTTCTTCAACTGAATCGAGAGGCGTTTGTCGTCGTTTCAGCGCACTGCAGACCAACAGACTCTTATACTGTTTTGTGACGCAGGGTGCTCGCCATTCGTCCTTTCGCATTCGCAATTTCGGAAAAGAAATTCCCAGCTGGTACCACGAGGAGGTGGGCGTGTGTGGTAACAGAGCTGCAAGGTCTTCTCAGATGGAGTGGCTCTTTCTCGTTATTTGGCGAATTAACACCCTCCGGAAGATGCTGCTTCCAAGAAGCATTTGTGACCAATTTGTTAAGTAGTCGCGAATTAAAAAAAGACTTTTACCCTTTAGCCGAATTTTCAAATACTCGTTATTTTGTCAATACTTCTCGAATTTCTATTGTGAATAACTTGCAGCCTATACAATAGCGCGCGCCCCACTCATGCACCTTATTCAAAAAATCTCGGAGACAATAGGGCCTACATATCTTACCTTAAACTACCCTCTCGTGCTAATAAAAATAATTGTTCGTTACATCGCTTCTAATTTTTTATTACAGATCCTTCCACCACCACTCATTCATTCATTACAGAAGGAGTCTTAAAATTTCCCTCCAAATTGTTTCATTTTACCTTATTCCAGCCTCACTCTGTCTCTTGATGGCTGTTTGTGGTGAATTCTCTGTAGTCCTTGCCGGCCATTAAAACACCAGTGCCCGACACAGTCTATTACCACCGAACAAGGACATGTCTTCTGTTTAATAGTGCCTCTCACCACACAAATTTTAATTCAATTTCCTCCCACTCCGCTTTATCTCTTTAAACCATCTTAACCCATTTTAATGTAAATAATCTTCATTGCTGTGGTTTTTTAGGAGACAACTCATCTGTGGTTTTCTCCCTTTGTTGGGTAAACCCCTCTCCCTTTCATGGCATAAGTGCTTGAAATCATTAGTACGTCACCGTGGTGATTAATTAAATTTTGCAGATAGCTTTTACTTGTGCCAGTACCAATCAAAAGAGCTGTTATAAAAGTTTTTCAATAACAAAAATCTTAATTCGCCTAACAACTGAAAAGGAATTTCAATTTACTTGCCCGATGGGGTGTCCCCCCATTCAACGATCAATCATAATTCAAATCAATAAAACAAAACAAAATAAAATAAAACACTCTTCCCAAAGCCCAAAGAGGAACAAGTTCAATGGCTTGTAATTGCGGTAATTTTGACCCGCTCTCCTTCACTTTATGGACTATGAATTCTGATTTCCACTCCGGGTGGAAAAAAATTTAACAATTAATATAAGTGAGCTCCGACCCGGGACCAAAAACCGGAGAACACCATTACTTATCTCTAATCACTTCCCAACAATCGCTAATGACAGCCTTAAACCGAACATAGCCACCTCCACCCTCCTGGGGGCGAACGGAGGAAAAGGAAAATCCCATCACACCGTTCCGAGTCCAAATTGCCTTACATCAAAAATTTTAATTAAAACCCCTCAATGAAGTGTCGCGGTGTTAATTCTGTTAAGTCCGACCTCTGCCAAACCACTATACACAAGTATCCAATACACAACCCTCAAGTCCTCATAATCCTCTCGAACCCGTACCACTACCACCAGCAGCATCAGCACCAGCAGCAGCAGCAGCAGTAGCAGCAGCATCCTGTGCCGAAACACAGAATGTGGTTAATGAACCATTGGCTGTGTCGGTTTATTGGTTCCCATAAAAGGGAGCAAGCAAGACCGTCTCTAATGGTTTCCGAAAGTGAACGAAAAAAAAAAAAATTTAAGCAAATCAATATTCGCACGGATTTCGAGTTTGAAAGGCGGAACAAAAATTTGCGATGATTATTCTTTTCACTCCTCGATCCAGATTAATTTTTAACACCCAAGTGACCTAAATTAAATATCCTCCCGATGATGACGACGACACGATGAGTAATCCTTTTACAAGAGAGATACTATCGCACGAGTAGTCATATCATGCCTTGATTGACGCGTAAAAGATGCTATCTTGACGTAAGCCTTTAAGTATGCTTGAGGACAAGGTTTGAGTGTACCCTACCCACCAAGGACTGCAAGTGATCTCAATCTCATTCAGGTACAGATACACAGATACACAGATACCCAGATACCCACTGCAAGTGACAAAGTAGACATTGGTGGTCTGGCATTAATGCAAAACACCACCGCAACAGAGAGGAGGCCATCGTAACCGCTCTTTGACACGTTCTGCTTTATGATACGACGGTGTAATGGCACCGGGATTATTTATTGTAATTGAGACTTTTCGTGTCTTCCTTTTTTTGCCGTTCTCCTGTTTCTTCTGTGTGTTCCTCTCGTCCTAATAAGGTTAAGACGTAAATCAAGCCTCGGGACAAAGCAAACGATTTATGGGACAACTACGAGATGTGAAAAGGATTGCTATACAGTACGGTGGTATGGTGGCGGTGCCCCCGCCATTCATTCTAAAATGTAATTTTCGGCCTATTCATTGAATTCCGCTCCAATGATACATCCGAAACGAGACCCAAATTCCGATATCAGCATGGCCTTATCTAGAAAGTCATAAAACGAAATTCAATCCAATTCGATCTCGCGCCAAGTAGCCGCAGTGGGGGAGAGATGGAGGATGGAATAAATAAAAGTATCTCGAATCGAAAAGAGGAAAGAAATAAAAATTAGCAATTAATAATGCTAAATTATTGTACGGAACGTCGGTTGCCGGTTGTCGGTAGGTGAATGAGAAGGAGTTGGGGGTAATAAACAGACGACATTATGGTGTGCAAAGTGTGGAACGACAGCGACGGTATAAAATATACAATCCACACAAAACGAGATACACTGTGTGAACTCATATCTCCAGTGGGTATCACTGCATCTTCCTACAAACCGAGTGCTCGTGGGGAGAGATATCTGAGCCCCCATTGTGGCTGTTCTTCGCTCGAGTTCAATGGGTGGTCGTGGTGGTCGCCTCTTCATCGCCATCGTGCAAGTGTACTTCTGAATGAAAAGGCGCAGGCAGAGTGGGCTCCTGGGGGGTGTATCTAGACACAGCACACAGCAAAACACCAAACAGAAGAACATAACGCATTCATTGTTGAATTACTTCCAGTGAAATTGGGAAGAAAACATAGTTAAGAACCGCAATACGGTTATTGCCATCTCACCTGGTATTTGTCTATTTTGCTGGTTGCTTAGAAGGTGTGATGCCAAGAGTAGGTATCCTGACAGATTGGGTGGTCATTTGAGTCCATTTGAGATACTCAAGCCCCTTAATTGTATTGTTGCTGGGGAAGTGGGTGTAACATATTGCGCCAATTTGTAAGGATGTATACTGTTTTCCGAGAAAAATGAATGTACATATCCGTAGATACAATTGAATTGTAAGGAGAGGATGTGATGTGCATGTGCATGAAATTTATTCTACAGAATAGATACGATATGAAGCAAAAAGTTATTTCTTTTTTGTACTGCAGCGTTGTCGTTTGACTTTTAAGTTTAACCCATTAGTGTTGGGGTTGAGAAATTTTTTAATGTGCTTTAAAATTTAATTTATTTATTTCCTTAACTCTGTTGAATGGAATTTCAGCAAACTTTAGGTTTTAATTGGTATAATTCGCATTTAAATTGCTGACTTGTGTGTGTGTGCATGAATTGTGCCAGGAGCGGAAGTTTCTAAGTCAGAGATGAGCCATAATTAGATAACTAACTTGCAATTGCAAAACCCCTTGATGCTGCGAATCCGCAGATGGTCTGCTTTTGTTTCCTCTTCTGGTCAGTGACTACGTGGGAGCAATAGGAATAGAATGTCTACCTCGTGGGAAGAAATTGGATTAGGAATTAAAAAAAGAATAGAGTTTCGATGTGTTAGCAGTGCATACGAGTAGATGCCACTTTTTAAATTTAAATTGAAGAAGAATTTAGTTTAGATACGTTGGATGCATGGTACTCGTAGTGTCAAGGAGAAGAATTATGAAAGGGAAAACAGGGCTTGAGCACAATCCTGTTCCAATGGTTGAACATGAAGGTTGTTAAGCAGGAATAAGTCTGCCGAAATGCTTTCAAGAAAGACCACTTTTCAGAAGAGTGATCGAAATATATGTAAACCATGTAGTTATATATCTGGTATAGATCTAGGTGTCATATGGTCTCGAAAAATTTCAAGAATGATAGTAACTGCAATCCAACATAATGATTTCACTCTAACAGCCTTTCTGGGTATCGAAAGAGTATTTCAATGTAAGACAAGCTTAGGTCTCTATACAAAGACCTATAAGCTCAGCCTTAGAGCAGTTCTATGTGCCCTTTAGAGGAACCTTTCAGCCACAATTACTAGTGTGCTTATTATTACGCGCGTGTTATATGTGTAACAAGATTTTAATTGAAAACCGGGCTCTAATTCTGACACAATCTATTATTTTTACAACTATCGTCAGGCGTATCTTGATAAAAGTTTACCTGGTCTGATTGATATTTGCTGAGAAGCAACGACTCTGTGTAAGAATACTTACAAATGTATAAGGACCATAGGTATCACCAAAGCCATGAGAACCACTCCGACTTCAGCCCTCGAATTTATGCTCGAGTTAGCACCTCTTGAAGAAGGAAGAAAGACCACCCAAAAGCACTCTGTTATAAAAAAAAGGCTCTAATTGGGCGCTATCGGCATATAGGCAGAAATGGAAGGGGTAATCCATTTAATGCCATATCCCGGCTTATACTTAAATATTGAAATAAAATCGCCTACCAGAGAGCAGTAGACAGACGATTTTAGGGATTATTCTGACTCAACTTCAGTGGAAGTTCAATCCACTATGTAGACTTCCATAGAAAGTTGTAAAAGTGAAAGTTATCGCGACTAATCGATGTCTATAGCGTCTTCAGGGATACAGCGGTGTCGTTAGAAACTAAAAAGCCAATGAACTAACCGGCTTAGAATTGTACCAAGCAATGGTCAAACTTTTGGTTTGATTTTCTTAAATCCAACAACAAAGGACTCTCGGGCCTAGCAGACCATAATAATACTTCCAATAGTCATGATAACAGGTCTCCACTTGCCACTTGGCTCAACTAAGAATATTGTGTTAATAATCAACAACAACATACCAATGCCATGGTGACAGACACATACGCACTTTCTATGTGAAAATTCACTGTGGGACATTTTAGAATTTTTCCTGCACTTTGGTTTGGTGAATCACTGGAACTAGGCTTTCCTTCTTCCTGTCTAGTTCTGGTATTTCAGAACTGAAATGGACCCACTAATAGCTCCGAGTAAAGCTTCATTTACCACTGGCGAAGCTGATCATTCCTTGATCCTAAATCGACTGAACTTTGCGTCTTAAAGCACCGGCTACATCCCACCGAAACTTAGATTTTAATGAAATTTCCGTGCAATTATCTCTTTCCACAGTGAGTTGAAGAATGTTACCACGAAGATCCAAAACCAAAAGTGAGGCGGGTGGTGATAGCTCAACTTGAACATCTTCTTCCGGGTCGCAAATCACTGTAGTGTATTTCAGGCGAAAATTATGGCGATTAAAGCAGCTATGTCCTCGATATTAGCATTTTTACTGACAGTCAGGTGGCAATTACGAGTAAATCTAGATTGCCGTCATCTCTCATGAAGCAGCGGAACAATTCAGCATTTACTTCAATGCTAATGAGCTCGACATATGCACATGACACTATCTTAGGAATTCTACCGAAACAGCAGGATGTTGGTATGCCTTTCGCTACGTGAAAACTTCGTATTAAGCTGGACTGAATCGTTAGGATGAATTGCAGATCGGAGGCTGGCATGACGTGCCCTACAGGTTGCTGAGGCTGAATTAGAAAAGCTCTAATGGTTTGATGTTGCTTAAGCGATCAGATGTCAGCTTCGTTATCGATGTCCTCACAGAAAAATGAACGAGAGGCGTTCACGCCAAAAAGGATAATTCTGTTTCCAAGTGATTTCTGCAAGAGCTGTAGAGATGAAGAAGAGGAAGAAACTATCCTCCATTTTCCTTGAACCTGCCCAGCTCTGTCTTAAAGGAGGTTACTCCTCCTAGGAGCACTTTTCTTCCATGATTTCGACGACGTAACGAACACAGATGTCAGAAGCATCCTTCATTAGATAAAAAAACTCTGGCTAATTTGATTATTCATTGAGTAGCTTCGATTAGTGTTAGATCCTCGGTGGTATCATAATAGACCTCTTCTGGTCTAACCATGTCTGTAACTTGATGCAGACAGCCACTTTAACCTTACCTAACCTAGGCTAATAGGTAAACTACAAAGACAAATGTGGGAAATGCATCCCTCCCATGCTCTTTACTTTGCCTACTTCTTACTGTCTGGAGGTAGCCTTATTGACTATTACAGGAGTTGCAGGAGAAAAAAGTTATGTCTATGCGAAATCTTTGGGCTTCGCTTACAATCTCATTCTACATGCCTTAATGGTGCTTTCTGAGCTGGAGTTGGATTCCATTCCTCGAATGTTTCTCTTGGCATCATGTTGATGGTTTTAAAGCAATGATATCGAGCATTCTACTGCAACCAAGGATGAAGCTTATAGTCTTTTCCGTTGAGAGACAGCAAGAACAACGCGGCTTTCTTACAGACAGCCGGGAGCATCCGTTTGATCAACCTACATCCTGAAGGGTCTGAATCATCAATGGAAGCCATAACCAAGAACGCAGAAAGACCCAACATACTATATAGTTATTGGTTGGGAGCGACAACGGAGAAGAAATCAAACGAGAGCGAAGCAGAAATAAAACGACCGTATTCTTTAAGTGGCAATGAACAACTAACTCAAATTTATTTATCAAAAATCAAAGTGGTGTTTATCTTATACAGACATAATTCTTAGAACAGGAGTGCATGCAGCTGCAAATGATCAAATAATGCAAAGCTGCATTTTTGCAGTGACATGCATCCAGTGCATGGCGTAATCTTATCTTAAGACATGCATCCAGTGCATGGAGTAATCTTAGCTTAAGGCATGCATTTAGTGCATGGCGTAATATTATCGTAAGATACTTTTATTAGGATAATGAAATTGTTCTAAGAAGAGGAGAAGATTTAATTACTGTAATAGTTCCTCAAATAAGGTATTCCAGGAATTATTTATACGTAACAATATGTTCAGTTCAGAAGAAGTCTTCCCCTGAACTTTGCCTAGCAATCTCATCGATCTTATTCCCAAAGATCCCAGTGTAACTTGGGACCCAGTTAATTAAGAAAATTTTTACATTCACGAACTGCTTTGAAAGTGGATAAAGAGTTGACCAAGTTCTTAAACGCAGCCTGTCTGCCACTACGGACGCAGATACTCCGGCTCTTTTGCCTGCTTCTTACAATAGGTTATGGCCATTACGATTGCATCGGTCTCCGCTTGCATACTATTATGGAGGATGTTCCGAAAACGTTGGAATAATGATCCGATATTTAAGCGTACAATCTAACAGACCGCTACGAGAATAGTACACACCACTTCTATGTAATAGCGCGATCAGAATTCCTTCGCTTTTGGAACTCTATTTAAAAAAAAATTATTTCCAGAAGCATCTACAGACCCCTATCCGCAGATAGGCAGGCCTCTCTCCGCATGAATTTTACAAACACAATCATTTGGTAAACTTTGTCCCCACTCATGTATATCCTTACTGCGAAATTTTACTAAATTGCGACCAGGTAAGGGGGTCTCTTGACTTCCAAAAAAATCCACTTATTTGAGAAATCCAAATGCCTAGCCTATTCAGATACTGTCCCGCTCAATAATTTATTCTTCTTTCGACAAGCCTCCATTTCAAGGACCAAGTCGTTCCTCTATAATGCGTCACATACATAATAAATTCTTTCAGCTCTCAAGTTCACAAATTGACTGAGCCCTAGCAGGAGGTATGCTGCATCCCTTAAAATATTTCTTAGGTATTTCTAGGAAGCCATCATATTCAAATAAAAAATCGATTACCCCAACAATTTTAATTAGAATTCTTCAGATTTATCCCAACTCCACCGTGTACAGCCTCACCGCATTTAAATAACAATAAATCTCCAACCAGCCGTATCCCATAGTTCAAATAACATTAACTTCATTAGCAGAGGAAAGTTAGGCAGTTTCATCGAGCAATAAACAAGAGTTATTGACAAGTTTATCAAGAGTCCTGTAATTTGTTTCCGATTCCATCTTATCCTTATAATTTCCTTCAGATACAATTTAATTCATAACAAAATTAATGTTTCTCCGTTTTTCTACCAGTGAAATTCCGCCGACTCAAGGACATACTCCTAGCAATCCAATTATGAAAGGAATAAAGTTGAAACTCGATACATCTGACTCTTGGCAGTTTGTTGTAATGAAACTTGTGCAACTTTGCCCTGGGGTGAAGGTGTCTATTACGTTACTGCAGCTCACCTTGAACCTCGGTTAGAGATTATGGCTGTTGTGGGTTTATCCCTGAAAACTGGGTCACTCCTGTTGACGCATCAGTTATTCCATTTTTGGCAGGCAATAAGCCCAACTAAATAAATTCGATTAAAACGAGTAAGTTCAGGATGAATGACTCCCAAAAGTATTGCAGATGCATTCATGTGCATACTGGATATGTGTGTCGGTGTAATCGATTCGATTTCAGTCATTTAGGTGTGTTTCGTTTTTTTTTTTTTTAAATAAGTTTTAATTCGAAAATATAATTTATCCGCTGGATTTAGTTGGCATATGACGTGGATTATTTAATTCTGAATCCGATGTCAATACACAGTACATACTATATTTTAGAACTGATGGGCTTTTTGGTATATGTAGGGCTGGTTTTATTTATGGAAATAACAGGTTGGACGTATACGTATATAGCATATAACGTTAATTGCACAATTGTAAGAAAGTTTAAACATACATAGACAGAGAAAACTTAATATAAAAGTTAAATAACATAGATGAAGGATATATAACGTAGCAGAATATATACGTGAAGCAATCATTGTAGATATTTGTCGTCAAAGTTTTATGTTGAGGTTGGTTAACCCTAGGAGGGCGTCCGGGTTGATGTTGTGTACGTCATTAAGGTTGCCGTTAAACATTAATAGGGGGCAGCTGGAAATAATGTGGATTATAGTTTGGCGAGATTCCCCGCAGTCACATGCACTTGATGAGGTTGCTCCCCATTTAAACACCGAGTCACCACAGCGGCTGTGCTGAGTCCATATCCTATTAAGCTGGGTCCACGTGTTTCTATTTAATTCGAAGCCTGGTACGGGAGCGGTGGGGTCAGTGATGTTAATGCTGCTGTTTGGTGAGAAGTCCTTCCAGACTTTTTCCCCCTCTGCGTTGATATCGAAATTTGACGCGGTTCTTAAAGGCGGTCTTCATGATTTCAGCCGATACGAGTCTTTTAAGTTAAAATATGTGTGGATTGGTAAACTTAGGTTGTTTTGAATTGTACCGAATTGACTGAGAGTGCCTTTTCGTGTCTGAGCGATGGTGAAGAAATGTTGCTTAAGGCTGATAGCCATTGGATAGGTGTGGACCTGATCGTTCCGGAGATTAAGCGCATTGCGATATGTAGGTGGCTGTCAATTTTCTTTGTGTGTGTGCTATTTACCCAAATAGGAGCACCGTATTCGGCAGTAGAGTAAACCAGTCCTAGAGCCACAGTTCGCAGTGTCCCTGGTGATGACCCCCAAGAGCTAGTTTTTGTAGCAAATTGTTCATTGTTTTCAGCTTAGTAGTTTGACAGTGCTGTTTGAAGTTAGAGTTCTGTCCAGAGTTATCCCGAGGTATTTGGGGTTGTTATTATGCCGCATGGTAGTACCATGGAATTCGACTTTGAGCGGCATATTGGCTAATTGGCAATTCAGATTCGGTTTTTGACATGCGGATGTAAGCCTCCATTTCTTGAAGTAGTCCCCTAAGGAACTAAAATCTGACGTGAGTGTGAATTCAATTTGGTGAATTTACTGGTGTTGAGTGACCAAGGCTAAGTCATCTGCGTACGCGAATATATTGGATATAATATCTGGGAAGTCCTGGATATATAGGTTAAAAAGGAGCGGGGCCAAGACTGACCCCTGTGGCAGCCCGTTATTTTGTTATTTGGGTTTGCTCACGCTGTCGTTGAGAAATACCTGAAACGCCCTGTTACTCAGCATGTTATTGATGAGGGTTGTTATGGTAGCGCAGCGTACTACATTTAGAAGTTGGTAGATCATACCCGTACGCCGGACTGTATTGTATGCAGCGGTGAGGTCCATGAATACAGCCCCTGATTTAAGGCGGTTTTCAAAGCCATCTTCGATGAAAGTTGTTAACGCGAGAACTTGGTCGATGCAGCTACGACCAGTTCGAAAACCTGCTTGATTTTTTTTTTTTTTAACAAGTGTGTGGCCACGCCCAAATGGCGTGTAGGCACTGCGACCAAGGAGATCTATTGTGCCATAGGCCACTTTTAGGGCAGCAGTACTTCTATTCTCCTTATGAAAGCTATAATAACGGCTGCGGAGGAGTTCCTTAGATCTATTGGAGATATGGTCTCTTTAAGGAAAAAGCTTCTCCTAGTACTACACAGGGCTACACACTCACATAGTATGTGTTCTGCGGTTTCGTCCTCTTCTAGGCAGAGGCGGCAGGTGATATCCTCCGAAATTCTCATTTTGTTAAGGTGGTAAAGAAGTTGACAGTGACCGGTAAGGAAGCCCACAAGCCTTCTTAAGTCATTTCTGCCGTATTTTAGGATATCAACTGCCTGTCTTTGGAAGGGTTGGACAGCTCTTTTAGCCTGCCTGAGACCATGGGAGTTATTCCAGTGGGAGATGCACATGTTGCGTTCCCAGATGTTTAGGGTAAGTTTAAAGGCGGAATCAGATATCCCGCAGAAGGGTTCAGGTCCAGTGAACAACTCAGAGGAGCCGTTCCTAGCTAGCAGGTCTGCAGTTTCATTGCCGTCAACGCCTACATGACCCTGTACCCACCACAATTTTACTTTATTCTGTCGGTCCAGATTTTGTAGGCTGTCGAAGCAGCTTAGTACTGATTTTGAACTGATCATCTTCGATGCCTGAGTGCAGGTTAATGTTAGCACAAGTTTCAATGGCGTAAAGCTCGGCCTGGAAAACACGAGGACTCTTTCCGAGTGATTTCGAAATTTTATGGTTGGGTGTTTACACGCAGGCGCCAACTCCTGAATCCATTTTTGATCCATCGGTGTACCGCACTATACCTTTTGGATCAAACGACGGTCCGCCATTATTCCATATATCACGGCTTGGGATCACAATCTCAAACCTTCTACCAAAGTAGAGTGATTTAGGCGTAAAGTCGGAGACCGTGCTGCGCATGTATAGCTCGGGGAAGTTGGACAATAGCTCCATGAGATCCACGTGATCCCGTGTACTACTAGCACCTGATTTTCTAAGACTAACTGCACTGCGGATTACCACTTTTTTTATAAATATATGTAACGGAGTAAGTTCGATTATGGCTTCAATGGCTGGCACTTGTCCCACAACAGCCATTGAAACCTGCTTGATAGACGGGGATGACTTCGTTGATTGGAGCTTCGATTCTATTATAGATAAGTCGCTCCAAGATTTTATGACAGATGCTTAAGAGAGCAATTGGCCTATAGTTTTCCGCCCTTTCGCCTGGTTTCCCTGGTTTGAGAATTGCAACAATTTTAGATTTTTTGAACTCTCTGGGCAAATTCCCGGATGAAAGGATGTCATTAAAGAATCGGCATACCCAAGTCTTAGTTCGTTTCCCACAGTTCTTAATAAATTGGGGATAGATGCCATCAATCCCCGTGACTTTCCCAGACTTACTAGAGGCGATGACAGCTTCTAGCTCAGTTATAGTGAACTCTCGAGAATATCCCGAAGTTGCTGGAGATATCTTTTTAAGCTCCTTTACTGACATTTTAATGCGACGAGTGTGTTTTTTTCCGACTTGGCTTTAGAGATATCAACTATTCGATTTGCCACGAGGTCTAGATTAATTTTTGGTTGGCGGCACGAGAAGGAGTTTGATCCCCCAAGCTTCTGTAAAATGTTCCAAGCATTCCTCTTAGATCGGGTAAAGTCCAAACTTTCGGTTGTTTTCTTCCACTTTTCTTTATGCGAGTTGCCCACGGACTGTAGAAGTTCTTCTGCGACTTCAGAATCACCATTCTCTTGAAATTTTAGGTATAGTCTGTCACTAAGAGCCAACCAACCAGGGATATACTCTTTGCAGAAGCCCCGTGGTATGTGTTTCTTCGCAGCTCCTATTACGGAGCCAACAAGTCGACCATAGTTCTTGGCAGCGGATATTGGAGTCAAGCTCTTTAGTGAAATCTTGCCACGAGGCTTTCTGAAGGTTCCACTTTGGTCGCTGAGTGAAATTTACCAGTGGTATTTTAATGACGGCACTTGGGCGAATTGGGCGGTGTTTGCTTCGAGGGAAGTCGGGAAGAACTCATCTCGATATGTGCTGTTGTCGTTCAGTGCGGTTGGTTGTAGCGAAGCTCAGATGCGGGTTGAAATCCCTGCGCTATCTACGAGAATGAAACGTTCCTCTGTCTTTGGCGTCGAAGATAAGTGACACGCGGCTTATATCAGCCCAGTTTGCTACTCTAACTCCGTTATCGTCGTTTGTTTGATATCTCCACATGGTGTGATGGCTATTGAAGTCTCCAGCATACATGGCTGGCTATTGGTACACGGGAAGTACCTCTGTGGGCCACGGTACATTGGGAGGCTTATAGATGTTGGCGATTTTAAGATCAGCTATGGATATCGTTACGAGAAATACAACGTATTCTTTGACTTCGGTTAAGCTCACATTTTGGTTTGAGGATCTTACGTATGTTACTATGTTGTAAGTTTGATGATACAGAGCGCCTATTAAGGAGTAGCCAGTTATTTTACCTCTAGTTGAGAGATTAGATTCATTGCCGCAGTGAGTTTCTTGAAGAAGGACTACGTCAGTTTTATTTTCCTTGAGAATCCTTTGTAAATGTTCACACATTGCTCTGCTGAAGACTTCAATATTACGTTGGCAGATATGGACACAAGGTCCTATATTTCTAGTCAGGAAGCACTGAGAAGTGCCGTTAGTGTAAGGTTCAGACGGAGTGCACATTCGTCCTTAAGTTGTTATGTATATAGTTATTATTTTTTTGGGAGTTTAAGATCTTGATTTACCATAAAATGTTTGGCATCTAGATGTGAATAAACTTTAAGAGTTATCCAAGGTGCAGCGCGAGGAGCTTGTCTATTCTTCGCACCCCTGTAGGGCTGGTTTCAAAGTATTTCACGTCTAGAATAGGCAAAACTAATCGGCCCGCAGTAAAAGTGAAAAGTCAAAATTCCATAACAAATGAGTTATCAAAAGTCGCATTGGGTATGGCTTTTGCGAATCGTTCTCCAGTTTTGGCAGATTGAAGAATTGGAAATCTCTTTTCGCACTTAAATTCTACATCTACATACATACACATATGTGCTTTTATAATGTACTAAATCATCCTTTTATATAAAGTGCCTTTCAATAAGTGCGTTCGATCCTTATTATTGAATAAAAAAGAGGTAATATGTGTATCGTTTGAAATCGGGAAATGTTCTTCCTAATAAGGAAATTGTATTGGGCCAAATTAAAAAAAATGCTGTTGACATATTCCTTTATGTATTCAGTACCGTTGCAATGAGCAACGTTATTATTTTGTCAAAAGTATTGTAGTATTGAGATAATGACGAGACAAGAAGAAGATTAGCAAATTTGAATAATGAACAAATAACTGCAAAATCAAGGTATTCCGCTGTATAAAATTCCAAAGAATTTAATATACGGCTATTAATCGTTGCAAGGAAACTTTGTCAATCCGAAGAAAAACAAGTACGGTTTAAAAAACCTGGACATTTCGACCCCAGGCGGCAAGTTCAAAAGAAACCTCAACTTTTTTGTTCGAGGCGCTGCGCCCCAACAAATTTGTCCACATCAACTAGTACCATCCAGCGAGTTAAAGTTCGAGCCGGATTATCATCCTATAAAGTGAAAAAGGTCAGATGAATTAATGCAAAAAGAAGTAGTACGTCGATCTTGAAAGGTTTACGACAATTTTTTGACGAAATACGATTGCTGTATAATGGATGATGAAACCTATACGTACTGTGCTGCCGATTTTTCTCAAATTCCAGGCAATGAATATTATATCAGACAGACCGTCCGCCAACTCAGAGGAAGAAAGTTGAATTTCGTTCATGGAGTCAAATCCAAAGACAGTGCACTTATTTCCAATGAGGAGGACATCTCACGCAGACGGAGCGAGCACTTTTCGGAATTGCTCAATCCCGAACAGGACACCGAAGATTACAGACCTATGGTCGAGAGTAGGGCGGAAAGTAGTCATACGGTAGAGGAAGTAACTTTGGCGATCAAATCTTTAAAAGTTGGGAAATCTGCTTGTGTGAATGAAATCCGACCAGAAATGCTCAAGGCTTTAGGTAAAGAGAGAGTGCAATGCCTCTCGCGTGTCATTAAAGTTGCCTGGGAATGCGGTGAAACACCTGGTGATTGGCAGATGGGAGTGATTGTCCCTCTTTTTAAAAAAAGGGGGCAAAAGAGATTGCGCCAACTACAGGGGTATATCTCTTTTAAGTCGCCCTAGAAAAGTCTTCGCTAAGGTGTTAGAAATGCGTTCCAGAGCTGTGGTGAAAAATAGTTTGCGGAGTGAGCAGTGCGGTTTTCGTCCCGGTAGAAGCACAACCGACCAGTTAGTCACTTTCAGAATGGTTCTTGAGAAGGCCTGGGCGTATGCTAAATCTGTCTACACCTGTTTTGTGGACTTCGAAAAAGCATATGATAGGGTTCCTCGAGGCAAACTCTGTAGTGTTCTACAGGAGTATGGGATTGATGGTTCCTTGTTAAAGGCGATTCAGTCCTTATATACAAACTGTAATACACTCAATTCACAATCGACATTGGACTGCGAAAAAGGTGCGTTTTATCACCTCTCCTCTTTATTGTATATATGGACTGGATGTTGCAGCGCAGCCGCGACAGAGAATGTTTCAAGAGGGGAGACTTAAGGATTAGCCGTTTGCTCTTTGCGGATGAGGATGGTCATCCTTGGGTCCTCTCAAACCGAACTTCAGCGCAAACTCGAAAGGTTTGTATGCAATGAAGATCAACGTGAACAAATCGGAAGTAATGGTCGTTTTCAAAATACCCATTCAGTGCACTCTGCATGTTAGTGGAGTCCCAATGAAGCAGGTGGATATGTTTAAGTACTTCGGGGTCTTATTCACGAGTGATGGGAAGAGCAATGCTGAGATATCCTGTAGAATTGGTCAGGCTGGATCAATTTTGAGACAGCTTGGTCAATCTGTTATAAGAAAGGTCGAACTAGTGTTTAAGCTAAATTATCGTTTTTTAACTCGAAGTATGTTCACCTATGGTCATAAAATTTGGATAGTGACCGAAAGAAGTAAATGTAAACAACCGAAAGAAGTCCTTATTGCCCAAAACTTCACCTCATAGAAAAATGTTAGGCTCCAATGAAAGATAAGTTGAAGACTAATGGGGAAGTATGTACAACAGAACAAATTTCTTGAAGAAAATGGAGACAAGTGGCCAAAACGTTTACCGAAGATGACCGTCAGACCTTTATGAGTATCTAGTTCCTTTGTAACCCTTATATACCCGATCTAACGATCCTCGATTTATCCTCCAATCATTCTTCTTTCATATCCGAATTGAAATCTGATTCAATTCGAATTAAGTTCCATGTAAACGCAGATTGAATTGAAACGTGATTGAGTCAATCCAATCACAAACTTTTCTGTAATCGAGTTGAGATTTTGCATGTAAACGTCGATTGAAAAATTGAGTTTGACAGATAGAGAAAGAAGAGAAGGAAATTAAAGAAATTTCTCGCTGTGACGTCAGACAGCAAAAAGGGGTTGTTTTTTCTCCACGAAGAGTAGGTACAATGAAAATAATGGCGTACATTTTATGCCTGCCCGATTCGACTGCTTTCGCTAAAAGAGTTTTTACTGCATTGAATAATACTTGAACGGCAGAGAAAACACAGGTAAAAGTCGACACACTAAAGGCCATTCTGAGCATTAAAGTGAATTTGAAAATCTCGTGCCTGGAATTCTACTCATTCATAAAATCCCAACCGGATATGCTTCGCCAAATCTCATCGAAATCAAAATAGGTCCGTTCGTTTGCTTTCCGGGCCAAAAACTAATGAGTTGTCAAAAAAAAAAAAAATGCGATGAGAGTAAAAACTCTAAGAGAGCGGATAATCTAAGCAAAGGCACGCGAAATGAAAAGTGAACTAATTCCAACCATGTCGAGCCAACTGTCATTAAAAAAATCATAATTTTCAAATTAAACTCGTGTGAAATCCAACAGATTCATATTAAGTTAAAAATTAATGTTTGCACATGAAAATGATGATAATGATTTACACATCACAGCATTTTCTTGAACATACTTTGCACTCATTTTTTTATGTCTTTTGACTTTTTGAAACGGAATCAAAAACTCTTTGACTCGTTTGACAATCAGCTGATTCCACTTCGCAGTTTTTACGTTCGTTCCGGCAGAAATTCTTCGAATACATTCAAGCACAGAGGCGAAATACTCGCTACTCGTTACTTATCAATTTTTCTCTTTATCTGTCATGTTCGCTCAGTACGCGAATGCACTTCGAGCACTTAGAGCGTCTTAAAGCGCTTTAGATTGTGTGCGCGAATAGACCTGATGTAATCTGCACGCCAAAGAACAAATATATGACATAGATGACGTTTATCCAACGTTTAAACAATGTATAATATTTCATATTCTATTTGATGGCTAAAATTACATTTAAAAATACGTTTCTTCATTAAATAATGAACCTCCAACCATCCTCCTTTTGGAAATATTATAATAAACCTCCATTTTGGAGAATATTGTAAAAAAAAACTTCTATTTGACGAAAATGAGATTGGATGTATAGGTATGGCTAATAGCTTTGTCGCGGATTAAGGTTCAATACTATTATGTTTTGAAAATAACATCATTCAAATAGTTTCGTTTGCAGGAGGCGATCAGAGACATATATTATATGTATACACATACGAGCATGTACGTATAAATCGTGCTTCCACATAGCTCGCACTTCGTTTGGCGAACATAATTTGTAATAAATTTTTACAATTCGACACGTTTTATGTAGCGTATAGTTTTCCATGATTAAATGGCAGCGATGACAGAACATAATCGTCACAGAATGACAGCGCTGTCATTTTGCACATAACCACAATCCTCTGCCAAAGTTCGGCGTGACTGTCGTAATACCCTGAATTTTCTGGTATCTATTATTCATTGCTCCGACGAATATTATCCAAATCAAATAAAATTCATTCAATTCTCATTCCCAATTGAAATGTTGTTGACTGTCAATATGCTGTCAACTGCCAAACTGTTTCCTATTTAAAAGTGGCATTTATAATATATGGCTATCGATTTTTAGTTAGAATCGAGTTTGTATTTGTGTACCTTGAACTTCAAGAAAACCCACCCCTCCACTCATAAGATATCGAATAATGAAAATATAAGGGCAACTTTTAAATGCCTTCTTAATACCAGGACCACTCCAAACGTATATCTATTAACTGTTTCGGGGCTATTCTCATATAATCCTGCTGGGAAGGAAGGGCGATCCTTCCCAAACAAATGCTTTAAAGTTGAGATTATTGAAAGTAAAGTAGTTATCAAAGCTAGTTATAGCAGAAGTTCAATAAATGGACTTTGGAACTGTGTGAATTTTATAGGCTGTTAAGTCAGAAGTTGAGCACTCTAATAAAGGTTATTCTAACGACAGAGTGGTCTTAGAAAACGCAATAAACGCTTGTATTATATTGAATTTCGGACCAGCTTTTTTTAATTGTATTTCTTATAGCAATAACAACAACGAATTTACATTCATCTTTTGTAATCGATTAATGTTTATTACAAGGGGAGTGAATGTATATATATACTAGGTATCGATGATTTTAACGTGCATACTGCTGAGTTAGTAATTTCTTACATTTTTGTGGATTGTTTGTATGATGCAGGGTACATGTATTTTTTTTAATTAATAGACATAGAATAATTAGAAGACTTTACCGATTCAGAGGTAATGTAGTCATGATTCATTTATGAACTCGTTTATTTCTATTTAGCCATCATGTTAGCCAGTTGATCACTTGTCTTTCTGAAAATCTATACCTGGATCCCTATCCATGGCAAGGAGTCGGGTGGCGATGGTGTAGTGGATTCGCTCTGTTGGATGATTGATATGCATATAACATCGGATGGTCAGGAAGAAAATACAGTAAATTAGAAGCAAAGACAAAATAACAAAACAAATCTACCCAGTTATCTGGACACCACCTCCGGAATTTTTCGGAAACCTAATATCTGAGTTTCGAACCACTACACTAATCTTTCTTTCTCTGTCTATCCTAGCCAATGTCCGCACTGTGTGAAACATTCATAGGGCATTCATAACGCCTTGTACACGCTCAAATTATATTTAAAAAATGCGAGCAACATAAAACTCGACAGATGGCAGTGACAAGGCAACACATGATGCCATTTTGGGGGATTTGTCCATTATTATTTTTTTTTAGAGAGCTTTTCAGTACGTTCTTAATCGCTGACGAATAGAGGTAGGTAGGTAGGTATGTGGGGTGGTTCTTCTTAGAAGAAGAGAACCCAAGTAGCACTAGATGCCGTTTTGATACCACAAAACTCGTGTACCTGAATGTAAAAGGTGTGTCGGTGCGAAATCTCTAGATCCAACCTGTGGAGTTTAAAACGATTATTAAATCTTTAAGGTTTCTCTCTGAGACTTCCTCAAGGAAATCGAAAAAGGGTTTTCCTAAAGCTCCTTGTCTGCCCCTAGCTAGTGCCGGATAATTGCATAATAAATGGATAAGGGTTTCTTTCTCAGTTGTGACAATGTGTGTTATGTGGGATACCTAGTTTGACTGCGTGGTCTCCTAGAGGCCAGTGACCCGCGGTGGTTGCTGTTATCCTGACGATGTCCATACGAGTTATGTTTAAAAAGTTGGTTGTTTTTGCTTTGTTGTTTCTAGGTATAACACAGTTCGTAAACGTAGTCCATCTGAGGTTGGCTTTGGAATTTTGAGGATATTTCTGCTTTGACTGCTCCAAGCGGAATCTGAATTGATTCCACAAAAGAGCTGTAGAGGGCTGAGCCTTGCCTAGCCAGTTCATCCGCAAGTTCGTTTCCATAAACGTTACTGTGCCCTGGAACTCAAATCAGGATAACCTTGAATTGGCTATCTAGCGAAGATAGCTCATTTTGGCATTCAAGCATCAGCTTGGATGATGTAGTAACCGATGCTGGTTGGCTATCAATAAAAATAGCGATATTTTGCCGTGGCGTTATATTGGCGTGTGTTTGATCTATATGATTGAGAGATGTTTAAGGATTCTAAAAACACACCCGCACCGGCTCCACAGTCCATCTTTGAACCATCTGTGTAGATTGTGACATCGAAATACTTAATCACCTGTCCATCTAATCAAGGCCGTAGCCAGACAAATATTTCGGAGGGGGATATGATCTTTGAAAAATATTTTTTTTTATTTTAAGGTTGGGAGCGATTAAGGAAAATAAAATAATCTTAAATTTCAAATTTAATTTTTTTTATTGACTAGTAATTATAACAAAAGTAGGAGTAGGTTAAAAAAAAGTAACTATATTCAACATAACAAAGTAAGGAATTATTTTATAAAACAAAATTTAATCGTCTGGCCTTCTTTGCTGTAAATACATCAATTACCTCGTCAGTATTTATTTGCCAGTAATTGATATGTGCCTGGAGGAGGTAGTAGTAAAGAGACTTCTGAAATTCATAGACAAATATAATAATATTATACATACAAAGCAGTATGGCTTCCAGAAGAATAAAAGTACTGGTAAACTGCTCGCGGAATTCACGAATGTGGTTAACGAAAGTCTAAATAAAAAAACATCATGTCTTGGTAGTTTTCATGGACTTCAGTAAAGCATTCGACACGCTTAACCATTCAAAGATGATATCGGCACTGGAAAGACTAGGAATTCGAGGGTTGTTAGCTGACTGGCTGAAGGACTACCTAAGAAATAGATCTTTTCGTGTTAAGGTAGAGGATAATTTCAGCGACGACAAATATGTTAAGTATGGCGTCCCACAAGGATCAAAGCTTGGACCAATACTTTTCATCTTGTACACAAATGAATTACTTAGGGTGTTCGAAAACAGTATTCCATTTGCGTATGCGGACGACACGGCTATAGTGGTGGAGCATAGATGCCTCGATACTGCAATTAATATTATGCAATACGAGCTCAATAAGGCAGTTGAGTGGTGCCACGACAACGGGCTGGTTATAAATTCGTCGAAAACGAAAATAATGCATATTCGTGGACCTCGTCACAAACCCACACAACAAGCTATATACTTGAAGAATAACAGCTGTAATAGAAGTCATCAGGACGATCTGGCATTGTCTTAGGGTGCCCTAAAACTGAATGTATACTGAAAATATCAATTCTCTCTAGGTACAGCAGGTTGGTTTTTGAAAGTTTTATGATTCGGTTGTACCACTTTTCTTATTCCGTATACGTTATTCAACTACAACTGTGCTGATCCGAAATAACAACCTTAAGCATAACAACTGTTCGTGGTTTATTTTATTTATTTAAGCTTAGTGCAAGCTATATTTAAAGCTAAATCAACCTAACTTAACCTAATTTTATTAAGTCAAGATTTATCCTGAAACCTCAAGCTTTCTGGTAAAATAGGCAAGAAATCCGTTACTATTGTATATATGAGTTGCTGTAGTATCTATTGGCTCTGCTATTAACTCTGACAAAGAAATCAAGCGAAGAATAACTCTTGACAAAGTGGTTTTCTTGGCCTAATAAGGCAATTCAACAGTAAATCCCAATCTCGAACAACTGAGGAAACTATGAACATAAGTCCCCGATCATCCAGTCCTGCTTAACGACGCTGAAACATAGACTTAATTAAAAGCGGATGAAGGTATCCTTGTTTGATTTGAGAGGAAAAATTCTTCGCAAGATATTCGATCCCGTTTGCTTTGACTAGTTTTGGAGGAGAATATTCAATACGTAATGTATGTACGTACATACATATTTGGCGCCCATATACAGCCCATGGAGGGCCCCAGCCTAGCTTCTTGCAAACACTCGTGTTGGGGGCGTTATATTTTTCGCAAGAATGGAAGGGACCTACAGTTTAGTGCCATATCTTAAGGGATATTTTTATTTTGTTTTTGAAAAAACTTTTGGTATTGTCTGGGATTCGAACATTGAACCTCACGTGCAGTGGTCCGACACACTAACCACTGCGCCACGATGCTCACCCACCGAATAATATTATTCAATGACGAACACATAGCCTTCAACGATATGCTTAGATTATATACGGGCTTCAGAGGCATGAATATATATCACATTACCATAATGTTTCTGCACAAGATCATTCAATATAAGAAACCACCGTACATTTTCGAAAAACTGCGATTTACCCAATCTGTAAGAACTTTGATCCTTGTAACACCATCATTCAATTAGTGGAATTCTTCACGCCTCTTTAATGTACATACAACCAAACTGGGAACCGCAAGTTTGAAAAAAAAGGTATATAGTAGTTAAGAGTTATATTAGTTAGGATTTATATTAAACTACTTTCAATTGTTACCGTATATTTTAGTACTAGTCTTATTTGTACATTGAAATAAAATTGAATTGAATTGAACTTATATGAGCTGTACAGCTACAGATAGACAATGGAGTGGAAGGGTTAGGTTAGGTTAAGTTGAAGTGGCTGCCAGCTCACGCCAACACGCAGACCAGATATAAGTTCTTTGTGATACCAGACGGATCATGTAATTCCTTCTTTTTCGTTAGAACCATTTTGCACTTCTGACGAAGCCTAAGAGGCCTCTAGTATCTATATTTATCAAATCAACTAAATCGCTGTACTAGAAAAAGAAGCTTCCTTCTGTGGGAGAGAGCTGGGAATGTACAAAGAGGGTGATGATGGGTTCTTTCTCTTCTTCGTCCACACAACTTCTACAAAAATCGTATGAAAATACGCCAAGCCTTGTTGCATGCTTGCCTATTAAATAGTGCCCAGTGATGACACCTATTGTAGGGCCAATATGTGATCTGTTGAGAGAGATCAAATGGTTTGAGCATTTAAGA
This sequence comes from Brachypalpus laphriformis, assembly GCA_945910035.1. NCBI lineage: Eukaryota > Metazoa > Arthropoda > Insecta > Diptera > Syrphidae > Brachypalpus > Brachypalpus laphriformis. The sequence continues at coordinate 291,925,906 of OX246754.1, forward strand.
TCCAGCTTGAGCCGAATCTGTTTTTTCGCTGAACATGTTGTTCCACTTGTCCACCTAAGATTTGTTCTTTCGATAGCATTCAGCTAAGAATTGAGCTTGCAAGTAGCGATCGGTATACTTAGAGTATCCTTATTTGGGAAGATGGATATAGTTGTTTCTATTCTGACGAGTTCATCTACCTTTCAATTCCCCAGAATTTTCCTATGCCCTAGCACCTAACACAGGTCTACATTGAACTACTCCGTCATTTCTGTGAGACACGATCCGCAAACTAGAGCTACTAAAAAATTTATAGATATCGATTCCAAGGATTTGATTACTGATTAACTGTCTGAAAAGATGTGGCTATCTTTAGCAGATATGACATTTTTCTTTAGCCAAGATAAAATTTCCTTAATCGGCATTACTTCAAGGCGAATGGTTGCACTAGCTGCCATACGCCGGCTAAAAATGTCGAGAGTTAACAGATGAAACAGAATGCCCAGTCCTGCAGAGAGAGTTGTACACAGTGCTTCTCTGATGCACAAACAAGCTAGTCGTTGGACTTTACTTAGATTATCGCGGTTATGTTGCAGGATTTTGATCATCAGATCATAACCTCGCCAAAAAAAAGAAGTAAGACTGTCAAATGTAGAATTTTTCACTGTCAATTCTACAGCCTACTTCTACAAAGCTGCTCATACGTACAGCTCACATTGCTTCTTCATTCTTAGGTATGCTATGATACAAGCAAACGTTACTTTTATTTGAATTCTGCTGCATCAAAATTATTAGGCAGAATTAATATAACTTTTTATTCTCAATAAAAAATGGAACTAATGTAGATTTAATACGATGTATTGTACAATCATGAAACACACATAGTACACAAAATACTCTGAGTATACATACGCGTAATCCCAAAACAAAAATCGAAAGGGTTATGTGGATTAATTTAAAATTCATTGCATACAATATAATGAACGATTGTGTTTCAAATCATATATATTTTAATTTTCAGTGCGAATTTAACACAAACAAACAAAAACCTGTATACATACATTTGATGAATATTTATGATTAGTGAACATTTTCACAGCACACCACTGCCCACCACCAAGAAATATGCAATAAATCATTTGTACGCTCATAAAAACAGTGCACTTTAATTTGGAATGTTTTGTTTTTTTTTTTCTGTTTGCGATTTTGTTTTGAATACGTTGTGGGTTTACGTGCTGAAAACACTTGTTAAGGCAGTGAAAAACCTATATTTTTACATACTAATTGAGTTGAGTTAACACCTAGCGCCTGGTGAATTTTCGTCCAATTTTACTGCCTTTTTTAAGTTTTATGACCAGAAAAGCTTATTATCTAATAATCTTTACGACAGTGAGCCAATTTACTGTCGGGTACTTTAACAAGTAGTTAACCTACAAAAGAAATGGAAATCTCACCAACTTTGTAGCTCATAAAGAAATTGTTGTGGCTATGAAGATGAACGTCTTAAAACGAATATACAAGTAAATAGGCAGTTTAAGCAGATAACATGCATCGTTATTGACATACATGTCAATGGTCTCTGACAGCATGTAATTGGGACAGGTGCAAGAGAATTTTATAAGCTGACAGTAAATATGGTCCAAGTCTAATAAAATTTTAAGAAGATTTACAAACAGTGTCGCTTGAACGCTCTAATGTATGTACGTCTGAACTTAATCCCACGTGTATACATCCATCTTCACCTTAACTTTAGAAGTTTCTAGAGGAGATCGCAGGAAAGTGTCATGAACTAAGTGGAATTTCTGGGGTATCATAGGAAGTGCTGCGACTTCTATGTTATGCATTGAGATGCTTTCTTAGCTATTGAGTAGAAGGTACTAAGGTATCTACGCGCCATCGCATCTACAATAAACACCCAGCTATTGCTCCCAAAATGGTGATACACCTGATTCATAATATAGGCTCGCTGATTTCAACTTCTGGAGACCAACTTTTCGTTAAAGACTAAGGATATTCAGAGAGAATTTCAAGCACAATTTGCATATCTACGAGTAGCTAGGCCTGTTGAAAAAGGAGCGTTTGAATAATAAGCGAGGAATCGTGTTCTGTTAATAATCTTTCACTTCCTCCTAAAAGTACCAGCTCTCTCTCGGAAGTGCACTGCTCCTCTCGTTTGTCAAACTCGCCTATTAATAACGATGGCAATATGATGAAGATTGCATAATGTCGGTCAGGCGGCGTTTAAGGTGGTCTTATATATCATTTAGGGAGTACACCGTCAATGTACCTATACAATGGGGCTGCCGCTATTGCAGCGAACAGTGAAGTGGTTAGTGTATCCGACCACTGCGCGTGAAGTTCAATGTTCGAATCTCAGAAAACACCAAACAATTTTTTCACGGTCCCACCTCTCGCGAACATCTGACAAACATCCGGGAGTACATCAAAAACAAAATAAGAATTGCCCTTCGGATACGGCAAAAAACGGTAAGTCCCTTCCATTCATGCGAAAAATATAGCGCACGCAAAACTAGTGTTTGCGAGAAGCTAGGCCTAGGCCCTCCATGGGATGTTGCGCCAAATATATATGTATGTATATAAAAATGTGTCTGCTACCTAGAAATTTCACAGCACTTAAGATTGACCTAACTGAAACCAATTCAATATTCCGTGGGCTACATCCTTCATTCCTAATTCACAATAAAAAACCGACCTTAACGTTATAGATACTTCTTGAAATAGCTTCGAGCGCTTGTAAGTCTAACTAATGAATGCTTTTACAATTTTTTTTTAATTCAATGCAAAGGTGAACTGTTGGAGTGTGAAGAGTGTGGGAATGGTTAACAATGAGTGGGACGGTGGATATCTTTATTATCTGGGACAAATTCAAATGTTTGGCGCCAACACCATCTACTTACGCTCATTCCAGGCAGGTTGAAACTTACGCACTTGCCAACAATTTCCAAACAATGCGACATACTCATATTATTAAAGTTTAAGGTCAAACCTAGCCAAACAAAAATTGTCAATGACCCTGAGTGTAGTAACCACAAGATTTACAAGAAGCCTGTATGCTATTCATGGTGGCAAGTCCAGATTTCCTACCCTGGATACAAAGCATGGCATGCTGCCCACGTGTCGCTTACATCATTTGCAAACAATTTTCCATTATTATTACTGTCTCCTTATGAAGATTATATTCTCAGGGGTTATGCCCTATCTCCCACACTTTTTCGGAATTACATCAATGACCTTTTCCTTTACTTAGGATCATTTGCATCTGTTTAAAGCCCCAAGTTCTACATGACGATTTAGATTCTTTGCACGAATTTTTTATGTGAAACACAATTTACTTATGAGTAGAAGAGAGCTGGTATGACTTATCCTATGGAAAAATGTGTATGTGACTACTGTGTTATGATAAATGCGGGAGCGGTACAATTGACTGCAAACCAGAATCTTTTTAAATCAATCCCGAATAACAAAATCTCCCATTTTGAAAATCTCTCTCGTAAAACTTACTCGAGCAGTAGATTTAATAAATGTAAAGTGCTAAAATGATTAAATGGGCAGTAAAATATCTGAATGGGGCAGTTCGCTAATTCTTAGTGACTGGTTATGTGAAACGAAACATAGACTAATGCGGACATTTTTCGAATACTAGTGAATCGATTTTAACGAAATTTTCGGAGCTTTTTAACTTACTATTCTACTAAAAGCATGTAAAATTTAAATGAAATCCAAACACAATAACCAACGAAAATAATACGCAAATGCTTAGCTTCATTTTAACTTTATGATATAATTTTTCATTGAAAAAAAATAAAAAAATACAAAAGAAAGTATTCGACTAAGCAAATAAGTACAAACAAAACTATTATCAAATGTTAAATACAAATTATAATAAAATATTAAATTACTGATTTACAAAATTAAATTAATTAATTTATATAAATTAAAAAAAATAATAAACTGCAAATCTATACACCAAACGTTTATCAATTCTAGTGATTTCGGATGAAATTTTAGGATTTTGGAAGAATTTGCCCATTTGGAAGAATACTGCCCATTTGGAAGAATACTGCCCATTTTCATCATTTGTTGTGCATTTTCCCTGTCGGACTTGATCTACAATGAATCCTAGTTGCGTGCGACATTTTTTTTGAATCGATCATTTTGATGATGATTGAAGCGCTTTTTGTTCTAGAGATCTGGTTGTCCATTTCTCACATCCCGATTTATATTTAATGCGAAGCAGGCACTCAAAGAATCAAATTTTGTTATGCAACAATGATAAACCAAAGTTGTAAGATTTATCGTTAGGCTTTTTTTATTTTCAAATTCAATAAATTGTTCATGACTCCGGAACTACAAGAGCTATCTGGATGGTTTTAATTTTTTTTTTTTTCGCTTGTAAAGGGCACCATTAACGTTAAACTGGGTGGAGGGAGTTTTAAAATTTTGTTTAAATATTTTAATACAGGACTTTAATTCTAAGTTGCAAAAAAAACAGCAAATTAATCATTCATTGTGCAGTTATTTTTTTATATTTTGTAGAATCCTTCACCCATTTTTTTTTTTTTTTTAGAATGAGGTGAAGGGTAAATGTGCAAATTTTCATTAAACTCGGTCGAACGGTTGCCGAGAAACGTGTCATGAAGTTTCTATGTAATTTTCCATTCGTTAATTAAATCCATTTTTTTTGAGAGAATTACCTAAATATTAAAACAAAATTAAAATATTTCTCAAGGTCTGAAAAAGTGAAGTCAACGTCTAAAACTAGACCATCATATCTTTACTTTCTGTGTCTTTTGATCCGGGAGCAAAATCTGCAAGTACCATTCACCAAAGGAAAACGCCGTAGACATCCCGTTAGAGAATTAATTATATTTTTTTTATTTACCTGCTCAATTAACAATAATGTGATAAACACAGGCAAAATTTTCAAAATTTTAAATATTTATTAACAAAAATATACATGATTTTATATTTCAATTATATGAGTTAAACACTAAAAAAAAACTCACAACTAAAACATAATGCATATATTTTCGAGTTTATCGATTGTAAATTTCAAAAGAGGACAAATACAGAAATCAATTATAGCTATCTTATGATAGCTACTCTCCAACTACGCACTGCTGCAGTTCGTAGATTCCACGACAACACAAGAACGCCCAGGTTCAACATCGATAGATTTAGTGATCCCTCAGTGCGCCATCGATTAAGGGTGCAGCTTTTGCAAGGTGTGGAAGCAATCAGCAGCTCAATGCCCGCAACCATCCAAGACCATTGGTGTGCTGTGAAAAATGTTTTTACATCTGGTGCTGAAAGAATTGTCGGTTGATCGCACGGAAGACAAAGCACTTTAAACCAATAAGGCGGTTAGAATTGACGGTATGTTATTCCCGCGGAGGTCTTACGAGCAGCGCCATCAATATCGGCTAAGCTTCTGCTTCCACTTATAGAGAGAGCTTGGGAAGCTGAGAGCTTTCCTGACGAGTGCAAAAAGGGAATTATCGTCAAACTTCCTAAGAAAGGAAAGATAATGGAGTGCGGAAACTGGAGGGGTATCTGCGTGTTTCCTGCTGAAGATGATAGCTAAAATCATCCTGGAGCGGATCAAACAACATCTCGAAGACACACTCGACGCCGAATAAGCAGGTTTCTGCTTTGGATCCTCCTGTGTCTACCACATCAACACTCTGCAGATTATAATCGAACAGTGCGTTGAATATCGATCGTCACTTCACCTGCTATTCATCAATTTTGAGAAGGCGTTCGTTAGTATCAACAGGGATTTTATTTAGCATGCCTTACACAGAAGAGGTATTCCCAATAAATTAATTACTATTATCAAAGCTACATATGAGTGTCCAAATATCACGTTCTGCACAGAAGGGGGTTGTCTGAGGAATTTGAGATCCAAAGTTGACACCAATACTATTCCTATTGGTGATTAGCGATGTGCTTCGTGCAGCTTTGTCGACGGGAAATGGAGGAATTCGATGGACTCTTACATTCCAACTTAAACATCTTGACCACGCTGACGATGTATGCTTACTATCTCACAGAATTGTGGACTTCCACCAGTGGAGAGAGAGGCAGGTGTCGTCGGGCTAAAAATTAATATGGCAAAAACTAAAATTATTAACCTTGGAACAACCTCATCGGCTCAAATATGTATTGGTGGACAACCGGTAGAGAGAGTAGAGGATTTCCAGTATCTTTGGAGTATTATCTCGGTCGATGGTGGAACCGAACTGGATATAGCCAACAGAATCACCAAAGCAAAGTCCGCGTTAGGGATGTTGTCCAAAATATGGCGAAGCAATGCAATCAGTTTTTACACCAAGCTAAGACTGTTCCGCTTCAACGTTGAATTCGTGTTGTTATATAGATGTAGTACGTGAGTGACCACTTTTATCACCAGAAAGATGCAAACGATCGTAAATAGGTGCCTGCGCAATATCTTAATGATTTTCTGTGCCAATCGTATCTCTAATGAACACATTTACGAGAGAACGGCTCAGGGACCAATAGTCACAACCATCCAACAACGGAAGTGGTAGTGGATTGGTCACACATTCCAAAAATTCGACTGTTCCATAGCGAACCATGCAATGGAACCCTTTAACTCAGAATGGCAGAAGATCTGGCGGTCCGAGGAGGACATGGCGCATAACAGTCGAGAAAGAGGTACGGCAGTTGGGGAAAAGTTGGAGAGAGCTGGGACACATTGCCAGAAACTATACACGATGGCTCGTAGGCGTAGTAGAGGCTCTAGGACCCACAAGGGGATTCATGACATAAACCAAGAGATGGAAGAAATTCAGTGATTTCATTTTTGGCCAATAGGTGGGCGTTTACACTGACTCGATCCACTGTGCGGCGTCCTGAATACCTGCATGTGAAACCAAAGGCCGTCCGGTGTATGAGCCTATGCGATGTGAGAAAACTTTTGCTACACTCACAGAAAATGTATAATATGTTTGAGTATTTTTGGAGATAATAAAAATGTATTCACTTAAAATAAAAGTTACACTGCCTTCCGCTGAGACGAAAAGCGTTATTTCCACGAAACTGCAAAATATTAGCGCTTAAAAATATCCGCATATATTTTCCACATTTCGAAACTCCGAATTTATGTAAAATGGAAACCGAATTGCCTTATAGAATGCAGTTTGTCAAATCCTACATGGGTTTCAAAGAATTTAACATATCATTTTTAAACGCTGACAAAAAAAAAGCTTACAGCTGTAAAAAAAAATATTTTAGAGGAAAGGAGGAAATTATTTTTTATTATTTTTAAACTTTTGGTAGGTTTTCAGTAGGTCTGATCCTTTACTTGCAAATTCGTACAAATTTGTACGAATTTGTACGAATTCTTACTCAATAGCGTGCCTTTACTCCAAAAATTCGTAAAAGAGAGAGGCAAAGGGAGAGTAAAAATGTCTCCTCTCTGAAAAATCGTACGAATTCTTACTCAACAAATAGGTCCGTTTGCGTAATTTTGCACTAAAATTCGTAGATTGTCGAATTTCAAAGAGGTGGGGTAAAATTCTCTCAGAGAGATGTAAAAATACGAAAAAGTAGACGAGCGCCTTGAACAACAAAAGTTGCCCACTTTTTAAACGTCAAACCTCAAACCGAATTGTACGCGAAAGAAAGAAAGAGAATGAACAATCCAACAAAAACTACGAAAATTATCAGTACTCGAACAGGTTTTCGTAAAAATTCGTAAAGTTTCGTAAAAATTCGCTGTTTTGGGAGGGTACGCGAACAGACATAATTTCTGCCGGTAAGAAGTGTACTTTCTGTCAAAGTCAGCTGTTACTTTGTTTGAATGTTTTCATTTTTCTTTTGTTTTGGGTTATTTTTCATTTTAATTCAATTCGCTGCAAAAGGTCGAATAAAAAATGAAAAAAAAGGGACCCAAATGAAAGTTGAATATTCTCCTAGGACATTCCTGCGCATTAAAATATGTAAATTCATATTTAAAAGCAATAAAAATTAACTTTAAAGTTCAATGAAAATGTTTTATATAGATGTGGAGTACCGAAGAAACAGCTGAGAACGTTGACGTCTAATTATGGGCAAGTTTTTTTTGTCTAACGCGTTCCTTTACTTTTTTGTAGCTTCACTTTGAGAGAGAATTTTACTCTTAAGGTTGATAATTTCTCTTTTACGATTTTTTGCCCAAAAAGTAAAGGAACAGACCTATACCACTTTGGTATTGTTTGGCATTTGTCAGCAGTCGATGACAGCAGTAGCGGCTCTAAATGAAGCCATAATGAAATTTGCTTAAAGTTCGGCGGAAGCGTTCTTCTTCTTCTTATTTTTCCTTGCAGTTTTTCCCCCTCATTTGGGGTCTGCTCTTCTAGTCCTTAACTTCCAGATTACTCGATTTTGCGTTGTCGATACTTGCACATGATGCCTTTTTAGATCTTTTTGAATTGTTTCATACCATGTTGTCTTCGGTCTGCCTGGTCCTTGCCGCGGTGTTTCTATCTGCATTGTCTTGCAAACCATATGGTCTTCCGGTCTACACATAATGTGGCCATACCAGCCTAGCATGCCTTCCGTTATTTTTTTCGGCTATGGGTGCTATTTTAGGGATACATCTGATGTGGTCGTTTCATATGTAGTCTTTGACGGTTACCCCACTTGCCCACCTTAACATCCTTATTTCGGTCGTGTGCATCTTTTGAGTGTATTCATTTTTCTCTGGCCAGCATTCAGAACCGTATAAAAGGGCTCGTCTGACCATCGTTTTATATCTACAAACACCTTCTCTTTGAGCTTGAACGGCATTCGTTTATCGCATATCACACCAGACACAAAAAAACAAATATTTGGCGCAACAGCTCTTTAAAGTGCCAGGGCCTAGCTTCTCGCAACCACTCATGCTGTGTGCGTTATATTTTTCACACGAATGGAAGGGACCTACAGTTTTTAATGCCGAATCCGAACGGCGATTTGATAAGCTTTTTCGTGACAACAATACTCTTGGATGTTTGTCAGACGCTCGCGAGAGGTGGGACCGTGAAAAAACTTTTTTGTGCTTTTCTGGGATTCGAACTTGGAACCTCATGCGTAGTGATCCATCACACTAACCACTTACGCCACGGCGCCCACACCGCATTTAATCTTGCATTGAAATCTTGTTCGATGCTTCCGTTGTTTGATATGTTCGACTTATCCATAGGCCAGCTTGTCGCCATCTGTTTAGTTTCATCTCTGTTTCAGTTAGGCTTTCAGACACAATGACAATGTCATCTGCATACAGAATCGTGTTCGGCAGTTGATCCTGAATTTCCGCTGATAAATAATCCATGACTAAGTTGAAAATAAGTGGACTGATTGCCGATCCCTGGTGTACACCGACCTGAACTTCAAAGCAGTTCGACTCTCCACAAGCACTACGAATGCACGTCAGAGTATCCTTGTACATGTCTTGGATGGTAAGCCTCTAGTACTTCCTTGGCCCTCAAGTTCTGCCATACTAGTCGTCATGGGACTTGAGCAAACGCTTTGTCAAGGTTGATAAATATCATGTGGAGATCTTCTTCTTTTTTTACCGTATACGAGTACTTTTCCACTAATATTCGAGTTGTTTATATGGCGTCGGTTGTTGATTTGTTTTCTACGAAACCGCATTGGCTTTCAGAAATAGTTTTCAGTATTCTAATGCGTTGGGTTAATACTCGTTCCCAGATTTTTAAGGTATGAGATGGGAGCTCTACACCCATATAGTCTGAGCATATTCCTATATCGCCTTTGTTCTTGTAGAATAGTATGAGTGCATTTAGCCGCCATGCATTTGGCATCTCATGACCATCCAGGGTTTTATTCAACATCTCCGCTAACCAGATATACGCGCTATTGCCCAGACGTTTCCATAACTCGGCTGGTAGATTATCGTGCCCGACTGCTTTTTTATTTTTCATTTTACTGACTACCTTTTGTACTTCTTCCGGACTGATTTTCTGTACTAGGCCAGCGACAGCTTGGTGGTTGGTTACTGCGGTATTCAAAAACTCTTCGTCCAAATTCTTTGAAATATTCCTCCCAGTGTGCGTTCATATCCTTTTCTGTTGTTAGCATATTTTTGTTATTGTCCTTAATGTATTTCGTCTGTGAGATATACTTTGTTGCGTTGCCTGCCTATTTTGGCTATATCTGCTTAATCTTCAACCCTGTCGAGGCGGTTGTAGAAGTATTGCGTGGCATTTGTTTTCGTAATATCGTTTGCCATCTTTTTTTAATTTTTCTGGTATATTCTTCGATCTTCTTCCAACCCCGAAGTTTGCAGCGCTTGAAGCAGTTTTTCTTCCTGCAAATTTCCGTTCCACCATGATTTGATGTTCAGCTCATTTATTAAATCGAAATATTCGTTAGGCCACCACGATACTCGTAAGTTTTACTTAGAATATTGGTATAGTGAATATAATTCACTGGATTATTATACTTTGTTCCGCTAAAACATACTCTAATTGCAACAAACCATATTGATGTCTTAAAAGTTAAATTAAGTGTATTTGTGTATGAATAACGTTTTACTTACGCACCTACTTCCGCCAAGATTTGTTTGGGACGAGCATAGTTTTTCAACACGTAGCTCTTTATGAATCCTATGAGTTCTTGCCGTCGATTCCATTTGCTGTCAGTATATTTTTTCTTAATTTGTCCATCAATAGCTACAAATAATTTTCATGTAGACAAAACTGGGTCAGTCGAAGGCACGAAGAAATTGCGTCGCCAAGACAATAAATTTTTAACTTTTTGGGTCGCGAGAAATAAACTTTGCAAACCACCAATCTTCTCTTCATTACAGCCACAAAGTTAAAAAAAAAAAAAAAAGAACCGAATTTTCAAACAAATACTTTAATTACTTTCCCCATCACGTTTCAACTGAAAGGTAAATGTATCTCAAATTAATTACTCTTGAATCTCAAGCTGACTTTTCACTTTGAATGCCCCTTGTCGCTCCTTGATGTTTTTTTTTTTTTCTTTTCTTCCTAGCTGTCCAATAGAGCCACTGCTGCTTTGAAATGTTTAAGAGCAGCACATGGCACCCCACCCGTACACACCTAACATTCCAATAAACGCCTCAGGCTCTACCATTTTCCATTTCCTGCTATGTGCCTCCACAGCAGCAACCCAAAATTCACCCTACTCGTACGTCCTCCGACGATATAGAAGAACTCGCACATAAAAAGGAGTAGATAAAGAAAAAATAACACGAAAGAATCTTGTTCAGTGAAAAGGACCGGGAACAAGGGATTGCCCTTTTCAATAGCTGCGACTCCATCTCCAACTCCGGCTCCAACTGAGTGTATCTAAGTATCTATCTCATGTGTTCATCTGCAATGCGTATTGTTACACCGATGGGGAAATGTGTCACTTTATTACAAAATATTTGCCATTTATGAGTCCACAATACAATATGGCTTAAATTAAAGGCCATTGTGTTCGGCAGAGATGCTTTGATATCGGATGTGGACGTGCGGCTGCTTACAATTAAGCCGCCGCCGCCGCCGTCGCGTCGACCGCTGACCACGGGAAAGGGGCTCCATCCCTGTTTGGTAGCCATGATAGCTTATTTTGTAATCCGTCTCGTATTTTATTTTATTTATTTTTCACTAAAATTAGAACTATTCTCCAAAAGAGCCGGATAAACAAAAATAATAAACAAACAACAAGGCTAGCACGGGGCCACTGTCTGTTGACACATTCATTAACTCGCGAGTAAATAAATTGAGGAATTTCCAATCCAGCTAGCACGGCAATAAATTAATTCCACAGTGTAACAATTAATTGCACTTGACTGCGGACTAATTCATAAAAAAAACAATGTATGAATTATGAAATAGAGAGACATACAGATAAGCCCAATTGGATGAGGAAGTATCTATGAGTAGGGGGATCGGAGTTTGAGAGTTCTGTGAGCAATTAATTAATACCATTGGCAGCAATGTCAAAAAATAAGGAAAGTGTCATGTCGGACATATACTCGTACGTACGACGAGTAGCATTCATAAAAATGCTCTTGTAAAGAGGGGGTGGTGTCAGAAGTGGAGTGGAGCAATTCAAAAGAATGTTGTGTGCCTGCTGAATGATTTAGCGCTTTGGTTGTTCTTCTTCTGTTGGGATTTTTTTTTTCTCTTTCTGTTAGTTGTTTTTCCTCCGTTCCTCGTCTACTCAACTTTGTGTTGGTATATTTCAATATTTAGATTGGTTTTGTTGGTGTTTGCCTATTTGTTTTGTTGTTCTTCTTGTGTTTTTATGAAATTCCAAAAGAGAATTGTCACAAAGTGACGATTGATGGCATGTCGTTTGGTATTCCACGAGCATTTAGGATTCGAACGAGATTGTTTTGTTTTGCTTTTTTTCACTCAGATGCACGTTCAAAATGTAATTGTTTAGCTATTTCTCGTATTGTTTGAAATGAAATCGAAAAAAATGGTTAAAATTGAAAGTATGGTACGAGTATGGATGAAAAAATGTTATGCAATGTGTTCGGCAGTTTTTAATTGAAAAAAAGCTCTTCTCGGTGATAGAGTGCGGATTGATTTGCAAAAATGTTAGTGCCCATTTAAGGGTATGAATGACTGTGAATTTTTGAAATATGCAGTTGATCGAGATGGATTTCGTTGGGTTTTTTTGGTTTTTATTAATATAGAGTTTTGTTTGGATAATAATAACAATGGAATCCAGAAAGCTGTACATGCATATTGCGGATATAACGAACCCATAGACAAATTAGAAGGTAATTTTTATTTTTAAATCCCTGCCCAAGACCACCCAGCAAACAGAACCCCAACAATTAAAATTGTTTCAAGCGATTCACAAGTAATGTGTCCTGTCTGGTTATCCACGAACTATTTTAGTGTCGATTGTGATGACTCTCCCTCTCGATCTCGTTAAATGGTAATTAGTTAATAAGGCAAATAAATTAAGTTAATTGTTTAACTTTCTGGATAACGTTTATTAGCCTGAATTGATTTATCGCTTGCAAAATTCATTGAATTTTTTTTTTTTAATTTAGGCGAGAAATTGTGTTTTATTCAGTTCAATACATCCTTTGAGGTAACAAAGCATGCTCCAATTAGTAGGGAACACCGTCACTTTGTAGCAGGGTTGCCGTAAGAAATTTGCAAATTGAAATCCAAAATAGTTAGAACCCGTCTAAAGCGAAAATTAGGTGTGGAGTTATGAAGTAAAAACTTTTTTTTTAGATGTATTTTATTTGACTTTTCAGAGATTTCATAAGAACCTGCTTTATTTTTGGAAAACGACCTCAGAAAGTGGACGTGGCCCTATGCAAAGTATGCACGGATCTTAGAAGAGATCAATACCAATAATATTGTATATACTTTGCTAATACAATTTTAGAAAGAGAGCGCGAAAATTGAGCGTGTCAGTGGCAGATTTGAAAAATTGTTTACAGAAATTAGATGGGACTTGAACGACTTCTAGCGAAGATTCGCTAAATCTACTACTTGACACACATTTCCCAGGTAGCTATCAAATTGTTAGCAACACTGTCTCTAACAGACCAGCTGCAAAATTTAAACAACTCCTCTATTTTAATTACACAGAACAAACTCCACTGGGCAATACACAGCTTCAAACCATACAAATCCGCAGGACCAGACAGCATAATACCAGCCGAACTATAGAAGTCGTCGGACTTTATCTTGCAGGTGCTAGAAATAATTCTAAAAAGCTGTATAGATCTGGTCCATATACCAAAAGTATGGAGAGAAGTCAAAGTAGTTTTTATACCCAAAGCTGGCAAATGTTCTCATACAAGTCCGAAAGATCTCAGACCCATTAGTCTATCATAATTTCTTTTAAAAACATTGATTGATATCCACTTGCGCAACAGTGTTGATACAAAACTTCTGTCAGCGGCCCAACATGCCTATTGCAAAGGTAAATCAGTTGAAAGGGCATTACACTCGCTGGTTCGTAATATTGAGTGCTCCCTGTTTCACAAGGAATATAGAATGGTAGCTTTCTTAGATATAGAAGGCGCTTTTAACAATGTCAATGCATCAGCGATCACAGATGCACTTTCAGATCTGAAGGTAGACTTCTTAATGGTCGGATTATCAACTCAGATCTAGGTGGGAAGTCTTCTAGAAGATCCGTCAGTAGAGGCACTCCGCAAGGTGGCATTCTATCTCCTCTCCTTTGACATTTGGTGGTTAATGAACTATTGACAATACTGAAAGGTGAGGATGCACGGTGTTGCTTATGCAGATGATGTTGCTATAGCAGTCTCAGGAAAGCACCTTAATGCTCTAAAAAAAACTTCTACAAATGCTTTAAACAAGTTAATCAGATGAGCGGTTCGGTGTGGTTTGGGTGTAAATCCACATAAAACTGAACTGGTAGTCTAGGTAGGTAGGTAGGTAGAAGTGGTTGTGTCAGCAAACTATGCCGAAACTTAATTAGCGCAGAAGCGTCGTTTTAATACCACAACTCAAGTGACCTATCGGATAAAAAAATGACGTTAACTTCTAGGGAAAAGGAATAGAAAAAGGGTAAGGATTATTCAAATCCACCCCGTTACATTGAGGAAACTGATAATATCCCCAATGCTAATCTCCGCTAGCTCTATTAGATTGTCGATAAAGGGTTTACCTAAGGTGCGCTGTCTGGCCTTGCCTAAAGCCGGACACTTGCAGAGGAAGTGTAAGATTGTTTCTATCTCGTCAGCAGTATTGCAGCTGCGACAGTATGCATTAAATATAATTCTTATTCTGGCCGCATGAACCCCGATGGGCCAGTGGCCAGTACTAACTGCCAGAATTCTTGCGATATCTGCACGGTTTCTGTTTAGTAGATCTTGCGTTCTTTTCCGAGAGTATTTGGGCCACATCTGCCTGGAGATGATACAGTTCCGCACCCCCTGCCATCTACTATCAGCCTTGAGCAGATAATGCGCGAAGATACCTCCCTTAAGGACCCCCAACGGGACGTTCACCTCCTTTGCTAGAGAAGCATCAAAGGCAGATCCTTGCCTCACGAGTTCATCAGCTCGCTCATTCCCCTCAATGTTGCTGTGACCCGGAACCCAAAGGAAACAGATCCTTAACCGATGATCAAGCGAGGCGAGTTCTTTTTTGCACTGTTCTACTAGCCTCGAGGATGTAGTGGCAGATACTTTAGCCTTGATAGCTAATGAGGATGGCAGTGGTATTTAGGGGTGTAGAGGTTTGCTTAAGTAGGCAGCAGGCCTCACGTACAGCAAAAACTTCCGCCTGGTGAAGATTGTTGTTTCGAACTCATTTGACAGTTCGCCAGTTTCCCATTCGGCCCTGGTTGGGAATCTGACCGTGACGTCATTTCTAAAGTTCATTGTGGGAGTTATATAGTCGGTCAGATTAGCTACCAGATCCTGCAGTAGCAAATTCAGGATACTGTTCTGACCATTACATATTACCTATTGACATTAAGTTAAAACTTGTAAAGGCACTTATCATGCCAATCATTTCTTACGGGTGTGAGCTTTTCGCTGACTGTGACAGCACTTCTTTTCGAAAATTAATAAGAGCGCTAAATTCGGCTGCTAGGTATGTGTTTAATCTTCGTAGGTACGACCATGTTTCAACGGAACGCCGCAAACTTTTTGGTTGCGATTTGGAACATTATCTCGGTGTAGTCGCTATATAACATTAAGGCCGTCTACATATACTTGCTTGACATCACGTAGACAGTTCTTCGTTCATGCTGTAAATCTTTGGAACCACCTGCCATACCAGGTGAAGTCTAAAGTCGAATACAGACAGTTTCAATCGGCATGTTTTTCGTATTTCTCCAATTTAAACTGAAATTACTCGCATTTGTTATATTAATCTTCTTAGTCTACATGATTGCAACTATTTACTGTTTAATTCAACTTTTTTTTTCCTGTTTTGAATGTTCTATTTTATTATTGTATTTCTTTCTTTTTTTTAAATGTATCGTTTTCATATTGTATTTTTAACACACTATTTCATTTTGTATACATAAAAGTTTGCCTTTTCCTACCTGTACTCATTTTAAGTGTACTCTTACATATACAGCGATTATATAATATATAATAAATAAATAAATAAATACAGATTGGTGCACCAGCATCCTGGTTTCCTTAGCCTGACCACATTACATGATGATAGATGCATAATGTGAAGATCGAGTGGTAAAAGGTGCAGAATAACGTTCAGGGCTTCGGTTGGACATATTTTCTTTGTACCCTGTTGATAAGTTTGATGTTATAAACTTTCCTTAACGCAGCCCACCAGACTAGTTATCCATAGGAAAGAATGGGACGCACCACTGCAGTGTACATCCATAAGATCATCTTCGGGCGAAGTCCCCACGTTTTACCAAAGGTCTTGCTGTAGGCATAGAAAGCCACACAAGCCTTCTTTACCCGTTGCTCAATATTAAGCTTCCAGCTTAGTTTTGGGTCAAGTACCACACTTGGTACTTGGCACTGGAGGATAGGGAGAGTAGATGATTGTTTAGCCGTGGAAGCGTCGGTATTTTGGTTTTAGTGGTAAAGAGCATCAGTTCAGTATTCCTTGGGTTGACGCTGAGTCCACACCCAGTGACCCATGAGCTAATCTTGCTGGTTACGAATGGAAACATCCCCGATACCAGTATTACCACGTCATCCGCAACTCCATCCCTATCAAGTCTACACAAGATTTTGTTGATGACCATAAGCCATAGAAGATGAGACAAGGCCCCACCTTAAGGAGTTGCTCTAACAACAGATATGGTAAAGCTGCTGTTGCCGAGAGTTGATTGAATGATTCTAGTATTGTCAATATCCATTTGCTAATAAACTCTTCCACACCCAGTTGGATCAGAGCTTCCTGAATCAATTCCGTACTGACGTTATTGAAGGCGCCTTTAACGTCTAAGAAGGTAGGGTATATTGTTTGAAGTGAATTGTCTTTTCTATCGTTCGCACAACTTCGTGGAGCGCCGTCTCTGTCGATTGCCCCTTAGTGTACGCATGTTGAGATTTGGATAGAAGGCATTTGTCTAGGGTATTTCGAATATGTGTATCAAGATGCGTTCCAACGTCTTTAAGAAAAAAGAGGATATGCTGATGGGTCTGAAATCCTTTGCGGATCCATGACCCCGCTTCCCAGCTTTCGGGATAAACACAACACGACCACATCTCCAGCTCAGGGGAACGTGGTTTAGGAGAATACGGCTTCTGTAGATCGGTACCAGCCATGGGACCACCTGGTCCAATGTTTTTGCAGCATAATAGGGAGCATGTCGTCAAGGCCGGCCGATTTATAGAGAAAGAAACTGTTAATAGCCCAGGAGGTATGAACTGCTGTAATTGTTGTCTTAATGTCATTCCAAGAAGAAGATTACATCCTGGATAGTGTGTTTACATTAAAAGTTCCAGTGACTCGCTACAGGAGTCCGTCCAAGTCCCATCCGGCCGTTCAATAAAGGACGGGCTAGAATGTTCTGTAGACAGAATTTTACTCAGCCTGGCAGAGTCTTTTATGGTCTCAATGGACTGACAGTAGTCTTTCCAGGCAAGAGACTTGGCACTTTTAATGGATATTCCTTCAGACAATCCTTATATAGTTACCAGAACTTGTGTTTAAAGCAGATATTGAAGATCTATCTAGTAATCTTTCTCAGATGGAAAATAGATCTGGATAGATCTTCGTTCCACCAAGGGGGAAATTTTCTCTTGCTATATTTATTAGGACACGAAACCTTAAAAGCCGCACTCATGGCTGTTTCGAGGGTCCTAATTTTGGCGTTTAGTCCCTCGACTGATTCAAACTGGTAGTCTTCTCAAGCAAATATAAAATTCCGTTTGTCGATCCTCCCTCTCTTAATGGTAACAGCTTAACTTTCTCTGATAAAGGAAAATATTTGGGTGGTATCCTGGATAGGAAACTAAGCTGGGAACCTAATATTTAAAAAAGAGTCAAGAAAGCTGCACTAGCACTTTTCTCTTGAAAAAAAGCTATTGGAAATAAAGGGGGTTTACAACCCAGAATCACTCACTGGCTATACATCTCGGTCATTAGACCGATACTCTCATACGGCGTGATTGTCTAGTGGACAGCCTTGGAAAAAGTTATAAATCGCGGCTATATAAGCAAGGTCCAGCATACAGCTTGTCTGTGCATAAGCGGAGCACTACAAACAACTCCGTCTGCGGCACTGGACATCACCTTTTATCTGATAATCCTCGATATATTTAGCAAGAAAATGGCAGTTAGTGCAGCCGTTCGCCTTGAAGATACCTAACAGTGGTCAAGAAAAGAATTTGGCCACGCCTCCATTCTGAATAAATTCACAATCTCTCCCGAAAACACGGACTACACCATCCCACGTCTCAATGTTGACAAAAACTTCTTTGTCACCATCCCTTCCAGATTACTCTAGAATGACGAGGCTTTTTTAGAACTTCTATACTGACTGCTCAAAAACTAAAGACTGAGTTGGTGGAGGTGTTTTTTTCTGACAGGTTTAATCTTAAGCTCTCCTCCGTCTACCAAATCATTGGAGCGTCTTCCAGGCGGAAATAATGGCGATTAAGGAGGTCTTATCTTGGCTGAGGAAAAAGGTGATATCCGCTAAGGATATCCGCATCTTTTCAGATAGCCAAGCTGCAACCAAATCCTTAGAATCGATCTCTATAAATTCAGTAGTAACACTAGACTGCTGTTCGTCTCTTAAGGAGATGGCGGAGCGGTTTAATACTCACCTCTGTTGGGTGCCGGGGATAGGGATATTCCGGGAAATTGTAAGGCTAATGAACTCGCCAGAATAGGAACAACTATACCCATCCTTCCAGACGGAGATAATCTAGGTATACCAATCTAGGACACCAATGTCAGGCGCAAGTGGTAAGTGTGTCGGACTACTGCGCGTAAGGTTCCAAGTTCGAATCCCAGAAAACCCCAAACATTTTTTTACGGTCCAACCTCTCGCGATTATTGTTGTCATGAAAAAGTTTCTCAAAAACATAATAGAAAAAAATTGCCCTTCGGATACGGCACAAAACTGAAGGTCGCTTCCATTCGAGCAAGTGGTTGTGAGAAGCTAGGCCTAGGCCCCTTCATGGGCTGTTGCGCGAATATGTACATATGTATGTATCGGCGTTTATTCGCTGTACAAGATCTAGCCACCTTAGGCTTTGACTCCGGAGTTTTTGACTAGATTCAATACGCTGTAAAGCTCGTTTAGTTCCTGGTTGAATCTTCTTCTCCATCTACCCTCAGCGCAAATGGGACCTTAGAAAACACCAAATAAAAACAAGTCTGTTTTGAAGGGTCGTTGTTCAGTGAGTAAGAATTCCACACTACTATGAGCACGCGCTGGCGATCCTCATAGTGTCTTGTTGAAGATGTTCACCTACCCTCGGGGAAAAAAAAAAAAAGAAAGATGGGACCATAGATCGAACGTAGGACTTGAAGACATCAAGCGCATTTTCATCTGTTTTTGACAAGGTCCATGCTTCTGCGCCATACAGCAGGACGGGTATAGTCTTTTAAAGCATTTCCTTGGGTCTTCTTGGTAGAGCTTTGCTACACAATTGTCTCCTGAGGCCAAGTAACAGCAATTGGCGAGTATTAGTCTACGATTGATCTCTGCGCTGGCAGAATTAATAGCAGAGGGTAGAACGGAGGGACTAGATAGACGAATTCCTTCTTTACCTCCAACTTATAGTTGTACATCGTAACGTTTTGGCGAAGATTTGGGTGTTGTATCTCCATATTTCGACAGCATATACGAGTACTTCGTTTTATACTCATTTACAACCAGATGTTTTTGCAACTTCTGATTCCATCTTTGCAAAGGTAGCAGTGACTGTTCCCTTCGTTCTTCCAATTCTACCAACGATCTCAATGTCATCTGCCTAACCCAATAGTTGTACTGACTTGTGGAAAAACTGTCTATCATTTTCACCTGGTAATTTTCCACTAATTTTTCCAGTAGAAGGGTGGAGGAACCACATGATAGGGTGTCACCCTGTCTTAAACCTCCGGTGGTATTTTCCAAATTTAACGGCGCAACGCGCGTTCTGAATTTTCATCCTACATAAGCGAGTGTAAATAAGTAATGTAATAATGTCCGCCTTATTCAATATTTTTCCCGATTTTCTCAGCGAATTATCATTGGAAAAGCGGAAATATAAATTTTCCTAAGAAATTCATGGAGAAAAGCGAGGAGGAAAATGAATTCCTTTTAACGTCTTATATTGCTAATAATTTCATATTAAAAATATGAATATGTCCACATCCCATTTAAAAATAAATTATTCGTACGAAAACGTATCATATAAATTTAAAAAATGTAAACATACAACGGATTTTATTACTGAATCGTGAACAAACCCCTGTAAAGCATAAATTCACAAATGTCAAAAAGCCAAGAGGAAGTCTACACTGCCTTCGTACAATAGGGGTCAGGGGTCGTAATAACTCATTTTCTTGAAAAATAACCAGACGGAACCGTCAGTAAATCTTGTTTAACAACGCAGACGTACTCGTAAATACCCATAATGGTTTACTTTCAAAGGCTCACAATGCGCTCTATAGTAGTCGCAGGAAACTTGGCTGAAAGCAACGCATTGTATTAATACAAAGGCGTCTCGCACGGACTACAAGGACATAGCCAGGTTAGAATTTTAAGTTTTATGTAAACTAGTCTAATTTAATTTAAATTTCAAAAATTCGTTTTAAAAGTTTAGTATAGTAGGAGTTGGCACTTTTTCATGACAAAATGAATACCCTTAGTTGCTGAATCGCAGAGCTTGTATAGATATGTACTTTTAAGGCTGACACCCTTAAAACGTGTCATTCATCTTACTTGTCCCACCAAATATCATGAAAATTCCTTACAATCACCTGCATTCACTTGATTTTATATTCCATATAAATTTTTTTTGAAATCTTAATCCAGTTCAGGCGTCTTCCATTCATCGATGCCTTTTGCATATTTCATCGTAAAAATCAACCTTTTTCTTCTCTCCTCACTTTCTAAGCCGCATCTTGATGATAAATCTCTTAGATACAAAATAGACTTATGAACAGTTTTTTTTTTTTTTTTGGAACACAAAATGAATCTGTAAAATTCTAAGCCGCTTTGTGACAACCTAAACCCTGGGATATTTTTATGTGGTGTCATTTTTCCCAATACACACGTTTCCAGACACAATGTCTTCACTTTCCTTTCAAAAAATATATATAAAAAAAAAAAAACTCCCCGATACTATAACAATGGCAAAAAGTGTAATAAAAAACGTTTTATTACTTTCAGGACCACCCGGTCCACCGGGGCCTCCAGGCAAACGAGGGAAACGGGGCAAAAAAGGAGACCCTGGAGAAATAGGACCAGCGGTAAGTAATCTCCGAACGGAAGCACCGCAATGTGCGACGAAGGGAATAAAATGTAAATTTCGGTTCGATATGTTGTTCTAGGGAGCCAACGGTGTGAATGGTGATAAGGGTGATCCGGTAAGTGATTCCATTTTATATATGTGTGTGTGTGTGGGCGTATAAGTTAAATGAGTTAATTAATACCAACTTTTTTTTTATATACAAACACACAGGGACGGCCAGGAGATAAAGGATCGAAAGGAGAAGTTGGCCATCCCGGCATTGATGTATTCCAAACAGTGAAGGTAATTAGCGTCCTTATTGTTTCAGGATACGAATATGTTTATTTCTACCCCGACGAATGCGGAAGGGTGAAGTGCACATCGCAAATACTTTTTCCTTGATGGAATCTACGACTTTGTTTGATATACTCTTTTGCAGGGCTTGAAACGGTCAGTGACGACGTTACATGGTGGTACACTAGGTTATGCGGAAATTGTTGCCGTTAAGGTATTTCATAAAGAAAATTGTATCCTTCGGATGAATTTCTTTTTGGTTGTAGCTTTGATTGATTGTTGGTGTTGTTGTTTCTGTTTTTCTTTTTTTTTATAGATGGTTTATTTTGTAGCTTGAATAGAGATACTAGATGTTGATTTATTTCTTAACGACATAATTGGTTTTCTTTTGGTGTCTTATTTTTTATTAGGGTAATTTATCTGGTTGTTCTAAAATTAATACGATTTAACAGCAATTTAATTGGTGAGGCGATAGTATTTCAGAAAATCGATAAAAGTCAGTCTTTAAGTTCTTTTTTATGGCCAATATAAGCTTAAGGTTTTTTTCTCTCTGAAATATGTGAAATAAAAAGTGTCCAACTTATTGGTTTTAGAGTAGTTTAAGCGAATTATTTGTGTATGATATAGGAGTATAGGACAGTTTTTATGGCTTTAATTAAGAAAGCTTGCAGGCAGTTTATGTCTGCATTGACAGTGTGGACATTTTAAGAACTGCGCTAAGCCGTTCTGATTTTGTCTTGACCTTGAGTTTAGTGAAAAGTCTGTAGAAACTTCAAACTTATGCGTCAATTCTACGAACAATTTGAAATGTCTGATCTTGAGACATTCGAATACTTTCACCAGACCTGAGACTAACATAGGAAAGGAATTTCACGACATTTTTTTTTTTAACAGGTGTGGCCACGGTTAAATGGCGTGTAGGCACTGCGACCAAAGAAATCTATTATGCCAAAGGCCACTTTTTAGGGCAGCAGTACTTCCACTTTCCTTATGAAAGCTATAGTTATGGCTCCGGAGGAGTTCCTTAAGTCTAGTGGAGATATGAACTCCTTTAGGAAAAAGCTTCACGTAATTCTACACAGAGCTACGCACTCACATAGTACGAGTATGTGTTCTGGGGATTCATCCTCTTCTAGGCAGATGTGGTAGGTGATATCCTCCGTAATTCTCATTTTATTAAGGTGGTAAAGTAATTGACAGTGACCGGTAAGGAAGCTCACAAGCCTTCTTACGTCGTTTCTATCATATTTTAGGATATCAACTGGCTTCTTTCTTTTTTTTTTGGGAAGTTTGGAGCCCTGGGGGCAGCCTTTGGCCGCGGAGGCCATCACAGAGACATCTCCTGACGAAGATGTTATTATGCGGCTATTGAGCATAATCCTATCCCATCTGGCAGTAAGTTAGTCGATTCCCCTGCATCTTATGGCACTAGTGATGGATTAATAACCAGTGTTATCAAAAGCTCCTTCTATGTCAAGGAAAGGGCAAAGGACGATTTTTTTTTTAGAGCGGTTGTCTGATTTAATCTCTGTGACGAGCGCCTTTCATAGATCGACCTTTCCTGTATGCGAATTGAGTAGAGTGCAGAGGTATAGTCTTTTCAAGAATGCCTCTAATATGAATGTCTTGCAGTCTTTCCATGGTTTTTGAAAAAGACAATGTCAAGCTTATTGGACCGTAGAATTTGGGTAGCTCGCTGGGTTTGTTACCTAGCTTAGAGATAGACACGACATTTACCCCCCGCCAAGCGAGTGGAATGTATTCCAGGATTTCATCACATAGTATCAGCAAATATTTTTATATAAAATGTAGCTAGCCAGTGGCTCATTAAAACGATTACTTATTTGTGCTCTCAGTCATGATGGTATTGTTTGAAGCGGCTATTTTTGTAGATATATGTGGGTCAAAAGTTGAGAAAAATAAATTCTAAGATGAATTTTCAATGAACAAGTGGCATTCTTCAATTGAAAAAGATTAATTTCATTTCGCATGAAAGGCGAATATCTTTGAATTTGCTACCATCAGATACCAAGAAGTCATTAAAAAATAAATAAATGTTAAAGGACGAGGTAGCGGCGATTGCCATAATTTCATTTCAAAAGTTAATTTTTCTCAGAAAGGCCTCTAACGATTTTCTCGAACTCAATACTTTCCTGAATTACGTTATATAAGAATTTTTCAGAAATTGCATATTTCTCAATATGCAATACCCACGACGTAAATTTCTGCTGCGTTCCTGGACATAGATAGTATAAAAGGAAACGAGACAACAGGTGAAGTAGCTAAAAATGGATCTGCATTGGATTGTCGACATGCTCGGATATCAGTAGAAGCTCAAACTTGTGTACTAAAAAGAAAAATAAATGCAAGAGAACTGATTAACTCCGCAAGGTCCGCCAGAAACGAAAGTGTCATATCTCGCAGGTTATGGCCGACATTGGATGAAAGCAGAACAAAAAGCATATTGGCGATAAACAGAAAAGAAATTCGTGTCTTAATAGGCGCATTAAGAGAGCACTGCGCGATAGGAGAAATGGCTGCTAAACTAGGCATCAATTCACCCGACCAGATATAGAGGAGATAGAAACCATCAAACACTTGTTATGTGATTGCCCAAATCCTTAAAACCGCCGCCTCCGTCATATGGGAAACAGGCTTTTTGACGAAGTAGGGGATCTCATACAAGTTCCAAATAGGAACTTCGAAATCAACAAAAATGTATGTCGGTTTGGGCTCGTCGGAAACGTGCTATTAGTCGTCTATTATAGCGACAAAAAAAAAATACGGATGTACGTAAAAATTATATTTAGTTGCACCTAAACATAAAACATTATCCTGAATTTATCATGTGATTTATGCGTGATTAAACGAATTCATCGATTTAAAATTTGATTTGTAGGTCAAGTGGTAAAAGATACAGATCTAGAATGCAGCCGTAGGTGTTGTGCGTAGAGCACCCGTAATGGCAATGCAGGCTGTTCTCTGTGCCATGGTCAACATATCCCGTATGTTTTTCATATTCGTTGCCTTCCACCACACACGAGCCCCATACGTAACAACGAGTCTGACTATCATTATGATAATATATAGCCAGTGCATCATTGCAGGCTTCGGGTCCCATTTTTTCCCTGCTATCCTCTTACAGATACAGAGAGCGTTGTAAAGATTGTGTACTCTTTCCTTTATCTTAAGTTTCCCTTGAACTCGTGCGCGCCACCTACGGCGATGATTCCCTCTACTGCGTCGTCCCTCGGGGTTAGATTCGAAGACTCTGCGGGCCAGAGCGTTGATGTCCATTTGCTCTACATGTCCTAGCCATCTCAGACGTCCAATACGCAGTTTTTTGACTAGGTCGATGTCGCTGTACAGCTCGTTTAGTTCGTGATTGAATCTTCTCCCCCAAAACCAGTCAACGCAAACGGGACCGAAAATCTTAGGAAGAATTTTTCTCTCGAAGCGACCAAGGATATCTTCATCCTCTTTTAATAAAGTCCATGTTTCAGCGCCGTAAAGCAGGACTGGGATGATCAGTGCCTTAGTTGTTCGAGATAGGGCTTTACTGTTGAATTGCCTACTGCCCAAAAAAACAGCGATTGGCAAAAGTTATTCTTCGATTGATTTCTGCGCTGATTTTGTTTGTAGAATTTATAGCAGAGCCAAGGTAGACAAAGTCCCTTACTACCTCGAAGTTATAGCTGCCCACGGTGACGTTTTGTCCAATTCGTCGGTGTTGGTTTTCCATTCTTGTTGACAGCATATACTTGGTTTTGCCCTCGTTTATCGCTAAACCCATTTTGGCCGCTTCCGCCTCAATGCTTGCAAACGCACCGGTGACAGCCCGCTGAGTTCTTCCGATAATGTCTATATCGTCGGTGTATGCAAGCAGTTGTACAGACTTGTAATAGATTGTGCCTCCAGTGTTGGCTTGTGAGCTCCGCACAATCCGTTCAAGTACAATATTGAAGAAGTCACATGACAGCGCGTCACCTTGTCTAAAGCCTTTTTGAAATCAAAGGTCTCGGTGAGGTCATTACCGACCTTGATGGAGCAGCGAGCGTTCTCCATCGTCAGCCTGCACAGACGGACAAGTTTGGCAGGGATGTCAAAACTAGACATGGCTCCATAAAGCTCTTCTCTATAGATGTTGTCATAGGCGGCCTTGAAATCGATAAAGAGGTGATGCGTATCGATTTGGAATTCTTGGGTTTTCTCCAGGATCTGCCGAAGTGTGAGATTTGATCGATGGTGGACTTTCCTGGCCTGAAACCGCACTGATAGGGTCCAATCAGGCTGTTGATAAAAGGTTTCAGGCGTTCACACAATATCACAGAAAAGATCTTGTATGCGATGTTGAGGAGACTGATGCCTCTATAATTGGCGCAGTTGAGGGGGTCTCCTTTCTTGTGGGTCGCGCAAACGATCCTGAGATTCCATTCATCAGGCATACACTCGTCTGACCAAATATTAGAAATGAGTTGGTGTACGCACTCTACCAATTCATCCCCAGCTGTCTTGAAAAGTTCGGCCGGTAAGCCGTCATGCCCAGCAGCCTTGTTGGATTTTAGCTTGGATATTGCTATCCTCACATCGTTTTGGTCAGGTGGACGGAAATTTTGACTATCATCGTCTATGTTGAATGGTTCAGTCTGCCTGACAGCGGGATGTTAGTCTTCGTCGCCGTTATACAGTCTGCAGAAGTAGTTTTTCCATATTCTCAGCACAGACTGTGATTCTACTAGGAGGTTTCCATTTTCATCTCTACAGGTTTCTGTACGGGTATTACTTCTCTGACACGTTCATTTTACCTTTTGGTAAAACTTCCGTACATTGTTCCTGGAGTATAGACTCTCGGTATTCTCAAACGTGCGCTTCTCATGCTCTTTCTTCTTCTTTTGGAGAAGCCGATTTTCTTCCCGTTTCTTTTGCTCGTAGAGCTCACGAGCAGCTCTCGTCTTCCTTTGCAGCGCCGCTTTGTATGCCTCTTGTTTTGCTGCATGCACTCGCCGGCATTCTTCGTCAAACCAGGGGTTTCGCGGTGGTGGGCGAGCGAGACCCAGAACATCAGTCGCGGCGTTTCTGATGGCATGTTGGCAGCGTTGCCACTGGTCTTCGGTACTTGATGCTGGTGGCAAAGGGGTGATTGAGAGATTTCGGGATACGCGTTCAGTAAAGAGTCTGGCGGTCTCTTGCGATTGTAGCTTTTCGACGTTAAATTTTCTTACGGTAATTCTTCTTTGTTGCTCAGATTGGGATATCCGCATTCGTACCTTGGCTACAACAAGGTAACGATCCGAGTTTATGTTGGCCACTCGGAAGGTCCGGACATCCAGAATACTGGAGGCATGCCTTGCGTCGATCGCAATATGATCAATTTGGTTGATCGTTACATGATCATTGGACCGCCATGTCTGTTTATGAATATCGAGATGAGGAAACCATGTGCTTGCTATGGTGACATTTCGCTCCACAGCGAAATCAATTAGCCTTAGTCCGTTATCAGACGTGGTGTCGTGTAGGCTATGCTTACCGACTGCCCTACCAAAGACGTCCTCCTTTCCTATTTTGGCGTTAAAATCGCCCAATACGATTTTAACGTCGTATTTAGGACATTGCTCGTATGTTTTGTCGAGGAGCTCGTAGAAACACTCTTTGGTGGCAGGGTCCTTTTCTTCCGTGGGGGCATGAACACATATTAGGCTTATGTTAGCGAATTTAGCCTTGATCCGGATAGTCATAATGCGCTCGCTTACGTGTCGGAAGCTTAAGACTTCTTGCCTAAGTCTGCCGCGTATGACAAATCCGCATCCGAATAAGCGTTGCCTGTTGCCTCTGTAGCAATCACCGTAGTAGATGTCACAGTTTTTCATCCTCTTTTTGCCCGGCCCATCCCATCGCACTTCCTGGATGGCGGTAATATCTGCTTTATAGCAGTCTAGGGCCTCTGCTAGTTGTTCGGCTGCACGTGGTCTGTAAAGGGACAGAACATTCCACGTACAGATCCGAAGGTCGTTGTCCTTATTTCGTTTGCTGGGGTCGTCATTAGTTGAGTCATCCTTATCCGAAGCTTTTGGTTGTTTCGGAACCATGAGTTTTTTACGTGGTAGGGAAGTTACCCCGACGGCACAACCCCCAACCTGGAGGGCCAGTTCCTTAATTATTCCCCTAGGACGAGGGGCAACTCCTTACCGACCTGTGATCCGAATACGTCGAAGCAGCTCACGCAAGGTATTCACTAAGTTCAACCTAACTGGAACTATAGATGCCACCGTTGACCTCGTCTAGGGAATTCGTCCGCTGCCGCCTGGAACAGGAAGAAGTGTTCTAGTGGAAAAGCACTCTTCCCCCCCGCTCTCATCTGCTGCCACCAAGAATCCGCCAAACGGGGTTGGTTACCCACTTCTTGGATTAAGGAACTAGGCACCCGGCTGTCACCGCGTGGAGGTTGAGAGTAGGAGTTGGTAGGCCTCAGCTGAGTGAAAACGCTTGTGTTTTCATATGATCGCATGCACTACCGTTTGACCAGCAGTTGATTCCATCGTTTCAATAAATTAAGTGCCTTTCTTACCCAAAAATACATCCGAGTACGAACGCTTGCTCAAATATGTTTTAATAAAATTCCATAGACATTTTTGACGTGCTGCATACTTTTTCCATCATATAAATAGGACAAGAGCCTGAAAAGATACGCAGAGGAATAAATGATCAGTATAAGTCACTTACTTGGTGATGATGTACTTCCACAGCTCGCGCGCATGAAAATGTTGAACGAATGCAGCTGTCTCGGTAGCATAATATATGAATCACAAGATTATTTTTAAGATATGCACTGAGTTCCATACAGCGGCGGTCTAGTATAACAAATGCTGATATAAGGAATGATTGATATAAAGAATGCAACGGATATACAATACAAATATTGAATTATGTTCGCCTAGCTTAATGCCCACGGAAATAAATATTTTTCAAGCATATGAACCTGTGTTAGCGAGTAGTCTGTCCAAAGGCATTTTTTCACATTTTTTGTTGAATTCCCTTATTTTTTGAATACAAAATTGTGAATTTAACAAATTGTTCGCTATAACTACCTTAAATCATTCATTATAATAGATCACCACTGTATATGCACACATATGTACATATTTTTTAAGCATCGAATAATTCAAATAATTCGCATAACTCACAAAACAAATATCTACTGATTTTGCTAATTTAAAGTACTCAAAACAAGTGCTCCATAACCTGAAATATTATACCTCTTTAGCGGTTCAGCGACTATATCAACGGTCAGGCATTAACAAGTGCCCCATTGTTTTTCTGGCTTAACTGCATACAGCGATTAAGTTTCCGCATGAGACATAACAGCCTTCCTTTCTCGTCGATCCCCAGCGCGCACTTTTCTGAGACTTTTTGCATCCCCTTCTTCATTTGGTCTTTAGGACGTATGTAGCTTCATAGATCTTCTCCTCCATATGATACGATTTGCTTCTCTCCCATATAAGACCAAATATCTGAATATTCCTTTTGAAAACGTTTAATATCTGCTCACCTGTCAGATCTTGTACAGCGCACTTTGTACTGGAGCATGGGATGGATGAAAACTGAGAACGGCTTATGACTTTCACACCTTTTGACATAAGATGATGATCTTTGTGTAGATAATGCATGAACAGGTAGCATTTTAGTCATTGGGCATGCTTATTTCATGCAAGCACTTCACGCGAAGCTTTTCATAACAGTCCCAGAGTCTCCCCCAGCCTCTTCTACGCTGGCGGCGGAATATTTCTTCATTTGGATTCTGCTCTTCACATAATCCTGCACTTATCGATGAAGGTCATTTAACAGCAGCGCTGGAGGTTTCTTTTTTAACATTTCTACTTCTGTCGGGAGCTATGTTTTCTTCGCGTCACGGATTTAAAGCTGTTTGCCAATTGCTTCCTTGAAAAATGTCCAGATACTGTTTACCTGGTGAATCGCTGCTGTCACGGAGCTTGTATCTGATATTCTAGCGAGAAATATTGTTACATTACTTTTAGGCTTTTGAGCTGTACAATAGTCAAAACCCACTAAAAATCCATTCAGTGGTCTTTGAAGGCTACGTGAACAAACATACATCAAATTAAAAAATCTAAACTTTTGTAATTATTGAAATAAAACTTGAGCTATTAGAATGTCGAAGACATCAGCAGACTGCGTTAATTGTCGCATATATATCTTTCATACTTTTAACAGCTCTATTGTACACTGGTCGGTAACTTCTGCGACTGGACTTACATCACTGAATCACAGTACATTCGTTTACAATTTTCTGTTTAAAAATGCAAGTACATCTATCCATCTGCGAGCTTTTTTTTTAATGACCAGTCACAAGTACAAGTAGTACAACCTTACCTGACTTCA
Organism: Brachypalpus laphriformis; assembly: GCA_945910035.1. Taxonomy (NCBI): domain Eukaryota; kingdom Metazoa; phylum Arthropoda; class Insecta; order Diptera; family Syrphidae; genus Brachypalpus; species Brachypalpus laphriformis. Next base: position 291,955,949 of record OX246754.1, read on the forward strand.
CACAAGTCGAGTCCTTGGCCATTTTACTGATTTCAAAACGCAATTGGATGCACATTTCTTGCAAGCCTGCACCCAAATTTTGTGTGTTTGCTTGCACTTAGCCCACACTAATGGCTCTACAAATTGGCCCTTGTGACAGCACCGGCGTAGTAACCTACTATTTGCAGATATCGATTAGAGACCTCCCATCAACACAAAGACCATTATGTTACGGTGTCGATGAAATTATGTAGGTATGGAGACATAAATGCCTTATTAAATTAGATCGCCATAACCATCAGAACCATGAACACAACGGTATTCCTTTAAAACTTACGAGTATCATGACACCAGTGGTAGTGTGGATCTAAAAAAACGGGAGGCAATAGGGTTGGCAAACAAGCAAAGAAGACCTACCACACTCCATACAACTGCAAATACATGAGCAGATATCGAGAAGCAGGTGGACTAAAGTCCTCCATTATTTGCAAGAAATGCCACAATACGGCGGTGGACAGAAAACAATGAGGACAATCCTCAGACAATTGTATGCCGTAATTGAGCAAGAAGTTTATTTCATGGCAGAGTTGATGCCTTTCTATTGAGTTTTACTTGTTTCTGATTATGGAGTGTTGTGGAGTACTTCAGCACAATTGAAATGAAAGAAAATATGTATATTACATTATCACTGCAAATGGATATTTTTTGCTAGTAGTTTGTAGAGTAGGCAAAAGCGAACCCCACAGGTGAATCAGTAGAAATGCGGTGAAGTGGGAGGGTTATGAACCATTGTTTTCGGATCATAACCTCGCCGAAATAGGAGGAAGAAGAAGAAGGTTGTAGAGTAGAGCAGGTTCGAGAAAAAACACCTCAAATGCCAGTTTCCAAATTAACGATGAAGAGTCTGTACGTCCGATTGTCTCTGGTTTAGTCCAACTTACGTACCCACCATTTCGAAGGTACCTACCGTTATTCAGATTTTTAGGCAACAGCCTTGTCTACCATTTTTCAACATTCGAATTTCCCTTTAATCGTAATATCAATTTTGATTATAAGCTCGAGTTCGAATTCTCCAGGATTACAATACTTGCCCTATAGTTACAGATGCAAGTGAAAATAACTAAGCTCTAAGGCCTCGAAGAGAACCGCCACAAAATTGTGGAGCGTCCGAAATTATCGTGACATTGTAGACGAAGATTTCCAAAACGCCAGTTATCTTCAACTGCAATTTGATAATTTTTCATCATGTTGTATACATCTTCAATCTTCTTCTTCAACACAATCTTATCGCAAAAGCAGGTGGGATCGAAATACCTGCAAAACATAAGACTATGTATGGGGGCGTATTAATTATTTACTTAGGTGGCGCTACGATCCGGGGTGGACCTGGGCCTCAACCAACAAACCTCTCCAGCTAGCACGGTTACGAGCCAGCTGCCTCCAGTTGCGCACGCCAAGTTGGTTGAGGTCCCCCTCCACTTGTTTGCGCCACCTACCGCGAGGTCGTCCTCTACTGCGTCGTCCATCCGGGGTGGATTCGAAAACTTTCTTAGCGGGAACGTTGGGCTCCATCCGCTCTAAATGACCCAGTCATCTTAGTCGCTGTATGTGAACTCTTCTGGCTAAGTCGATGTCCTTGTACAGGCCATATAGTTCGGCATTGTACCTTCTCCTCCACTCACTATCTATGCAGACGGGACCAAAGATCGCCCGAAGAACTTTTCTCTCAAAATAAGCAAGGGCATCCTCACCCGGTTTTGTCAAAGCCCATGCATCTGCGCCATACAGCAGAACTGGGATGATTAGTGTCTTAAAAAGAGTTACCTTAGTAGTTCGAGATAGGGCTTTGCTACTCAATTGCCGTTTTAGCCCATAGAAACAACGATTGGCAAGAGTAATTCTTCGTGTGATCTCCCTGCTGATGTCATTTGCGGAGTTCACCATAGAGCCTAGGTAGACAAAATCCTTTACTACCTCAAAACTATATCTGTCTATTGTGGCGTTCTGTCCAAGACGCCGATGTTGGGTGTCCTTTTTTGTAGACGGCATGTATTTTGTTTTGCTTTCAGTGACCGCTAGACCCATCTTTGCTGCCTCGATCTCAATACTCGTAAATGCCCCATTGACTGCCCGCTGAGTTCTTCCGATTATGTCAATGTCATCGGCATAAGCGAGTAGTTGTACAGACTTGTAAAAGATTGTACCTCCGGTGTTGGCTTGTGAGTTTCGTAAAATTCTCTCAAGTACAATACTATGTTAAAGAGATCATATGATAGCGCGTCACCTTGTCTAAGACCTTTCCTGACATCGAACGGTTCGGTGATGTTCTCACCGACTTTGATGGAGCAGCGAGAGTTCTCCATCGTCATTCTACACAAACGGACGAGCTTGGCAGGGATGCCAAGACTAGACATGGCTCTGTATAACTCGTCTCTATACACGCTATCATAGGCAACTTTGAAATCGATGAAAAGGTGGTGCGTATCGATTTTATATTCATGGGTTTTTTCCAAGATCTGCCGTAGTGTGAATATTTGGTCAATGGTGGACTTTCCAGGCCTGAAACCGCACTGATAAGGACCAATCAGGTTGTTGACGATCGGTTTTAGGCATTCACATAATACGGCAGACAGGATCTTATATGCGATGTTGAGGAGACTTATACCTCTGTAATTGGCGCAGTTTAGAGGGTCTCCTTTCTTCAGGATCGGGCAAACGATGCTGAGGTTCCATTCATCGGGCATACTTTCGTCCGACCAGATTTTACAGATGAGCTGGTGCATGTTCCTTACCAACTCATCTCCTCCTGCCTTGAAAAGTTCAGCGGCAAGGCCGTCGGCTTCAGCAGCTTTGCTGGATTTGAGTTTAGATATCGCTATCCTCACTTCATTCTGATCGGGTTGACGGGAATCTTGACTGCCATCGTCACTGTTGAATGGCTCATTCTGCCTGACAGCGGAATATTGGTCATCATCGCCGTTTAGGAGTCTGCAGAAGTGTTCCTTCCATATCCTCAGCACCGACTGCGATTCTACTACTATGTTACCATTTTCGTCACTGCAGGCTTCTGTTCTGGCTTTGAAACCGTGGCATGTTCTTTTTACCTTTTGCTGAAATTTTCGCTGTCACTGGTCTTCCGCATTTGCTGCTGGTGGCATAGGACTTAGATTGAGATTAGAAGAAACACGATCGGCAAAGGTTCTGGTGGTCTCTTGCGATTGTAGCCGCCCGACGTCAAATTTCCTCACAGTATTTCGTTGATTTCGTTCCGTTGTGGATATCCGCATCCGTACCTTAGCTACAACCCAGAATACTGGAAGAGTGCCTTGCGTCGACCGCAATGTGATCGATTTGGTTGACAGTTTTTCGATCAAAGGAGAGCCATGTTCCTTTGTGAATGTCGAGACGTGGGAACCGCGTACTAGCTACGACAAAGTTTCGCCCCGCTACAAAGTCGATTAGCCTGAGTCCGTTGTCGGATGTGTTGTCGTGCAGGCTGTGCTTTCCGACCACGCTACTAAAGACGTCCTCTCTTCCTAGCTTTGCGTTAAAATCATCTAGGATAATTTTAACGTCGTGGCTAGGGTATTGCTCATACGTCTTGTCCAAGAGCTGGTAGAAGTCATCCTTGGTCGCGTCGTCCTTCTCCTCATGAGGGGCGTGAACGCATATTAGGCTAATGTTGGCAAATTTAGCCTTGATATGGATAGTCATAAGGCGCTCGTTCACATGCCCGAAACTCAAGAGTTCTTGCCTAAGTGTGCCTCCAATGACAAATCCGCACCCGAATAAACGCTGCCCTTTTTGTCTGTAGCAATCGCCGTAGTAGATGTCGCAGTTTTTCATACTGGGGGTGTATTATATGACCAATACTGCAGAGTGGTAAAGTTAAATAAGGGCTGTCAAAATTGTATGCCTTTTTCTTTGATGTGATGGTCTGACCGATAAATTATAAATTCGTTTCATTGTTCCTTAAACCTACATATAAGCCAAACGAAAGCACTATAGAACGCACAGCACACGAAAGGTTGCGAGAAGCTAGACCTTGGCACCAAGTATTTATCAATTCTTTACAGGAGTTGTAAAATAATCCAAGTACATTATAATGTTAGCACTTGATGACTAGATGCGTTCTTCAATATAGCCATAACATCATTTAGAACTAAGGGAATATGGTCATCATCAGCTTATGGACACAATTCTGTTCTGTCTTGTTGAGACCTTCGACCAATTCGACATAAACCGAAAGTTTACTACTCGATCACCACTCGAATATTACTGGTCAACCCCGCAACTCCCGAAAGCCATTTGACTCCGCTATAATGTTGTGGCTACCATTTTGAAAAAGCGGGAAAAAGGAAAGAAAAAACAAGGCCTACAGAACATCTAGCTGAATTAGCTCTCCAGATATTTTAATTCTTTTTTTTTCCTAGGTAGTTCTAGAGATGGACTATACCGATGTAGTCAACTTAGACGGGTTCTCTCTTTCGACAAACAAGCTGTAAAACTATAGTAGGGAGAAGAGGGTATAGGAGCCCACATTGCGAACGAATTGATATCAAAAAAAAATGCATCATATAAGCCCATAACAAATATTCAGCAGCACCCAACTTCACACAAACATGATATTCATGGCAGCCAACTTCACGCTGATACGATATTTGCAATACCTAACCTCATATGTATAAGAAAATGCTGCGTTTGGCTAGATTTCCACTCTTCTTCACCACTTGTAAATGATGCCCTAGTGCTTTAAATTTTGGTCGCATTGTGTATTTGCAACTACTCTACACTTCACTGGTATAACATTTCATACTTGCACACAATCCTGTGCGTCCGTCTGGCGCTGCTCATTGCATGCAAATTATCGGTTCGACTGCTTTAATAGCCTTTAACTATGATATCACCGCCCATTTGAGGTGTTTTCCTTTTTCACATACAAAACCTTTCAGGCCTGGACTTTGAATCCGTCGAAAATATTTTCCAAACAGTTTAACCTAGTAACAGCCGTGGGGGTTATCGTTGATTCCATCTACATACGTAATATTTCCGCGTCTCGCTGTCTGCAACCAACCCCCATCGAAACATATTTCAGCACATCCCTTGAATTACGAGTAGTACTCTTCCCCGTTTCTTTTCTATCCATGCGTCATTCGTTCTCAAAACATGGACTACTTACATGAAAAATAACTTTTCCCGGCGAACCCCACCCAACGGGATGAAGAAACTCTATCTGCAGGCACCCTAATTTATGTTCACCTATTTATTCCTCAGTTTATTTTTGTTTTTTTCCCAACTTTTATACTAAATTTGGAAACAAATGATCTTAATTCTACCCAACCCCCCAAAGGACAGCCCGGTCCTTTTCCATACCTAAAATACGTGTCATTACATTTCACTGCTCTCGGTTCACCTGCGTAACTGTTGCTCTGTGAAATGTCCCACTTAGTCTATCTAATGCGTCGTCAGTCTCCGGAAGATATCTAACCTACGCACAACTACTCCAAATGGAGAAATAACAAAAACAGCTGTATTCCTAATCACATTACCCATGACATTTAACCTTTTTGTAATATCTGACAAACGTGTGTCTGGGTCTGCGCTCTGTTAGCACATTCCAAGTACGTGTATCCAATTACTTCCAAGACAAGTAATCACACGTAAGCAATTAAAACAACAATGACTACAAAAGTGTACTTATCGCACTAGAATTTAACGTTCCCGATAAGGGCAAACGTTCGCCCCATTTCTGATTGACCTCAGTCCATAAACTCATTAAAAATTAAAGATGGGGTTATTTGTAATGGCAACTCAAGTATCATCTTTTTACGTCTCCGGGGAAATCTTTTTCGAGGCTGGAGCACCCCTATTATCTGTTTAAATGTTTTCGAAGCCATTAAGTTCGAATTTGTAATCAATACGATTTCGGGGTGAACAAGAAATGTCAATCTGTATGTGAAAAGTACTATGCAGACCGTAATGAGACGCCTGCGATAGACGGGTGAGTTTATGGTCTGTTAGATAAAATTGTAAGACATGGTACTTAGAAAATCAAATTATGCAGCAATAATAGAGGAATCTGAAATAAATTAGAAGATTGTATTTAAAGTGGACTTAACAATCTTCCACTCATGTGGAAGCGTCAGATCAGTGTTGCCGCAGCCGAACAGTCAAAAGTCGCTGAACATTGTTAGATTCCAGAAATTGAAAAAGTGGCTGAAAGTGGCTGAAGAACGATGAAAGTAGCTGCAATTTAGAAAGTTTCAAAGCCGCCACAGAACACAAACTATTTAAAAAAAAAAAAAACATCTCGAAGACATGAGTTAGTTTTGCATTTCTATCTGGTTTATCTCCTCTCCAGCCTATCTCCCGTCTTCAATTTGTCAAGTCGAGTTGGGGATTATAAGAGGATATAGTTTAAAAATTTCTCTAAATGTCGCTGTTTTCTAGAAGTAAGATTATGAGATGAAACCATCTAGATTATCTCAATACGTACTCGAAACCAAATATCAGAAATCATGTGCAAAAATCACAGCGAATTCTCGCCGACTAGTTCGGATACCACCCATTAAGTAAGCACGCACCGTACCGAGACTTAATATCGCCTGAGTTTCAAACCATTACACCAAAATTGATTGCTATCTCTTCTCTTCATTTCCAATTTACATCGTGCAGTTGTATTAAGAGTTATACTACATTTTCACCGAACCGAAACGCGTAATTTTAGCAGCAAAAAAAAACTATCAAATTGTTTCCACAATAATTACAGTTATCTTCTTCCAGGTAAACAAAAAAGTGTTAAATTCGCTCGAAATGTTTCAATGAAACTTCGAAATCTCGAGGGCGAAATTTATATTTAAGTTCGGTGGAAACGAACCACTATACTCCTAAAAGTAAGTTAATACTTAAAAACTAAACAATAGCCAAAGTTGCTGGAATTTGGTTAGATCTAAAAGTTTCTCGAAGAAAGTCCAAACACTAAATATTATATACATATGTATTTCTTTTATCGCTAGGGCCTGGATCAATCTTGTATGTCACTGTCTGTTAAAGAACATCCCTAGATTTAGCGACAAATGGCGCAAAAATGACAACAGTACATCGGATGTCCGTTAGAAGCTTACGAGAATTGACTCCATAAAGCCACGATTAGACTGTTTGACAAAGTGTCAAATGTTTGACGCTTTTCGCTATCAAACGATTTCACACAGCAACATTTTCTGTGTCATACGTTTGACTTTCAGCCGTTTGACAGCAGCGTTTGACACTGATGATTTGAGGTGATAGTGTCAAATTATTTGTTTGCATTTGACGGTTTGAGTTTCCGAAATATATTGAAGTGTCCAATCGTTTGCGTTTTCATGTCATTTAGTGCAGTATGATCAATTTAATTTTACCATAAGCTAACAACATTTCTATTCTTTTGCAAAGCAGTAATCCAACAGATAAATATTCGTTGACACAATTCGTAACATTTGCAAATACAAAATTTCAATTAATAATCCACTTTGCCTTAAAAAATAGACGTTAAAATGAGAAAAAAAAAAGCTCCATAATGGTATAGAATTTGACTTATAGATTTTACATGGCCAGAAAACGGGATGCCAATGACAGTAAGTCCATCAGTGCTATACTCGTTCATAGTTACGTACATTTTTTCTTGACTACGGGCATGACCCTAGCCATATCTATGTCATGTTTTATGACTAGTGGCAGATATCATCTGGGAAGCAATTATTATAATACACATTTTGTTATTAATCTGTCAGAAATAACAGGATGTGATTACTGACTACACTAATATTACAACTACGAATTCGTCATCCTGATAAGATTGCAGTACACTGTCGGCTCTTTTTTTTAAGAATCTTACGAAAAACTACTCCTTCACCCTTTTCTCCAACCAATCCTTGACCCATAAGCTGCGTGGTTTCCGCAAAAACTTACTCACTTAGGTGGCGCTACGGGGTGAACCTGGGCCTCAACCAACAAGCCTCTCCATTTAGCTCGGTCTTTAACTAATAGCCTCCAGTTGCGCACTCCAAGTTGCTCGAGGTCCCCTTGAAATTGTGCGCACCACCTACGGCGATAATTCCCTCCATTGCGTCGTCCCTCGGGGTTAGATTCCAAGACTCTGCGGGCCGGGGCGTTGGTGTCCATTCGCTTTGCATATCCTAGCCATCTCAGACGTCCAATACGTAGTTTTTTAACTACGTCGATGTCCCTGTACAGCTCGTTTAGTTCGTGATTGAATCTTCTCCTCCAAAACCAGTCAACGCAAACGGGACCGAAAATCTTACGAAGAATTTTTCTCTCGAAGCGACCAAGGATATCTTCATCCTCTTTTAATAAAGTCCATGTTTCAGCGCCGTAAAGCAGGACTAGGATGATCAGGGTCTTATACAGAGTCTCCTTAGTTGTTCGAGATAGGGCTTTACTATTGAATTGCCTTATAAGCCCAAAAAAACTGCGATTGGCAAGAGTTATTCTTCGTTCTTTTTACCTTTTGGTAAAACATACGTACATTGTTCCTGGAGTATAAACTCAAAATATTCTCAAACGCGCGCTTCTCGTGCTTTTTCTTCTTCTTTTGGAGAAGCCGATGTTCTTCCCGTCTCTTTTGCTCGTAGAGCTCACGAGCAGCTCTCGTCTTCCTTTGCAGCGCCGCTTTGTATGCCTCTTGTTTTGCTGCATACACTCGCCGGCATTCTTCGTCAAACCAGGGGTTTCGCGGTGGTGGGCGAGCGAGACCCAGCACAGCAGTTGCGGCGTTTCTGATGGCATGTTGTTCGAAAAAAACGTAGTGGAACAAGCATTTCTTACGCTGATTTTCGGTGATTTTATGAATGAACTGAAATTCATATAATTATTAAAACCAATTCTATTTTAAGTATGTGATGCACTTACAGTTCGGAAAGAATAGTCAAGAATATTTACAATCTGAACTAATGCTTAAGCGGCTGTGAAACACTTTCAAGGAAATTTTAATTGTATATTTGGAAAGAACTGTCAAACAGTGAATTAAACTTATAAGGTCAAATGAACATGACAGCTAAAGAGAAAAATTGATAAGTAACGAGGAGTGAGTATTTCCCCTCTGTGCTTGAATATGCTCGAAGAAGTTCTGCCGGCATGAACGTAAAAACTGCCAAGTGGAATCAGCTGATTGTCAAATGAGTCAAAGTGTTTTTGATTCCATTTCAAAAAATCAATAGTCATAAAAAATAGATGCAAACTATCTTGGAGTGATATCTGCTACAAGTGCAAATACTGGCAGCCTTACACGGACAGCCTTAAAATATACAAAAAAAGCTATCAGAATGGCCAAGAAGCGGTCCTGGATAGAGTATTGCCAATCAATTTATACCCTCAAAGACTCCGCTAGACTCAGCAAGATTCTATCGAAGGATCATTCCAATCCATCCCTCCTGAAAAGGTCGGATGGTAAGTGGACGGAGTCAACTGCAGAATCCTCAAAGATCTTAATACACACCCTCTTTCCCGGATGTAAAGACAGCTACACTGAGCCTAACAGTTCGCAATGCCTGCAATCCTGGGAACACATAATACCCATTATTACCGAAGAAAAAATCTCCTGGGCCATTCGCAGCTTCGCCCCTTATAAATCGCCAGGCCCAGATGGCATTCTGCCCATTATGCTACAAAAAATGCAAGAGGTAGCAATCCCATGGCTCGTGCCGATTTTCAGGAGCTGCATCCTAAATAACCATGTACCCCACTTATGGAGACGGGTGAGAGTGGTTTTCATTCCGAAGGTGGAAAGGCGCGGACATGAGAACGCGAAAGATTTCAGACCAATCAGTCTGACCTCCTTCGTTTTGAAGACCCTCGAGCGCCTTCTAGACAACCATCTGCGAGATACAATCGAGTCATCTCTTTCCAAATCCCAACACGCATACCTCAAAGGAAGATCTACAGAAACAGCTCTTCATGAAGTAGTGCGAACAATAGAAAAATCCCTACAGTATAAGGAATACACTTTAGCTACCTTTCTAGACATAGAAGGAGCTTTTAACAATGTACAATACTGAAGTAATTCTGGAGTCCCTCACGGAGCTGGGCGTAGAAACTATATAAGTTAATGGATAGTCCCTATGCTCAGCACTAGAATTATTCAGGTATCTGTAGGAAACAGCACCATAACCAAATTTGCCAGTAGAGGAACGCCCCAAGGTGGAGTCATCTCACCTCTACTATGGCTAATAGTCATGAATAAAATCGTTTTATGCTTAGACAGAGAAAGAATTAAAGTAGTTGGGTATGCGGACGACATGGTGATTTTAGTGTCGGGACTTTTCCCTCCCGTGATAAGTGAGATCATGGAGAGTGCTCTAAGTAACCTTCGGCAAAAGATGGGGCCTGCAACCAAAATTGACCCTGTGGATGTACACAGCCGTAGTACGCCCAATCCTTACCTACGGGTCGATAGTATGGTGCCCGGCCCTTAAAAAAGCCTATAACATAACCAAACTAAATAAGGTGCAAAGAGCAGCATGCATAGGCACCACAGGCGCCCTACGGTCAACTCCGTCAGACGCTCTAACAGTCCTGCTACACCTTTTACCCCTATATACACATATCAAAAACATCTCAGCGCACAGCGCAATCAGACTCAGAGAGTCCAAGTGCTGGCCTGCGAAACCCTATGGACACAGCAATATCCTAGATTCTCTACCAGGAGAACTCATATCGACTCCAACAGACTACATCATCCCCACATTGAACTTCACAAAGCGTTTCGATGTACAATTCCCTACAAGAAAAGATTGGCAAGATGGACAGGCGACCAGTGGTTTCGATCTAACAGTCTACACCGATGGGTCAAGAATGGACTGTGGGGTTGGTGCAGGTGTTTTCTCGGAGTCCCTGAACATGGCAAGATCGTACCGACTCCCGGACGCTGCCAGCGTCTTTCAAGCGGAAGTACTCGCCATTCGCGAAGCCTGTCGCCAAATCAAGTCACACACAAATACACTACCAAGGCAAAGAATCGCTATTTTAATCGATTGCCAAGCTGCTATCAAAGCCATTGCCTCGGAAACTATTTCCTCAAAACTAGTACTAGAATGCCGACAGGAGCTGGCCTCGCTAGATGGCCAATGCATGGTGATCCTAGTCTGGGTTCCAGGCCACAGCAACGTTGATGGCAACGAACATGCTGACGATCTGGCCAGGCGAGGCTCAGCCCTTCAATGCTCACTTGCTGAACTTGTTCACACCCCGCTCGGAGCAATTAAGGCAAACATCTCCTCAATCTTTCTTAGAAAAGCTAACCTTAAATGGTCCAGGTTAACGAACTGCGTCATATCCAGAAAGATGTGGCCTAACTACAACAAGACCAAAACAACCGCCCTATTGAACAGAACGCGCAAAGACATTGCCCGTACAATCGCGATAATCACGGGACACTGGCCGGTAGGAGAGCATGCAGCCAAACTAGGTATCCCATATAAAACACACTGCCGTAGTTGCAACATAGCCACCGAAAAAGAAACAATTATCTACTACATGTGCAATTGTCCAGCACTAGCTAGGGCTAGACATCAAGCATTAGGCAAACCCTTCTACAATTCACTTGAGGAAATCTCGGGTAAGAACATAAATGAGCTAACGCTCTTCTTAAACTCCACAGGCTGGCTCTAGATTGTCCTCACCAACACATATCAACACCCAAGGTCGCATGAGTCGTGGTATCAAAACGGCACAACTGTGCTAATTGGGTCTCTGTTTTTACAGAACCGGCACTTCTACCTACCTAGCGATATCTGAATCTCTTCCCAAAACATTTCTTTTTAACTTAATATGAATCTGTTGAATTTCACACGAGTTAATTTTGTTCATTATCATTTTTTTAATAACAGTTGGCTCAAAATGGCTCGCTTTTCATTCGCGTACTTTTGCTTAGATTTTCCGCTCTCTGAGAGTTTTAATCTCATCATGTCATATTTGACAATTGATTAGTTTTGGGCTCGGAAAGTATGCGAACGGACCTAGTGTAATATAGCGATGTGTCGCTTGTGGATTAAGAAAATTATAATCCCCAGCTCAATATTTGAACGTCAATTAGCGTTTAAGTTAAATGCCTTCTATCTTTTAGAAATGGTGCTGGGAAATAATACCACAAAAATTCCACATAGGAATTAATTTCACCTTTAGTACGTAAGAACTCTGTCAAATTGATGTGGAGTTATTCCCAACCCAAAGCGAGAAATAACTTCACTAAAATATTAGTGAAATTGTTTCCCACTAAGATTTGATTAAGTTGAGCGCTATATTATGGATTATTATGGATTCAATGTTCAACTAATTCTTAAAATATTTAAAAAAAACAATAAAATGCTTAAAGAACTTTAAAACCTCAAGATCTACAAATAAATTTTTGCAGCAGTAGAAGAGAATAATATTATAAAGCAATGAGAATGCTTTGAATCGTTTCAGTTTTTTTTTTTTTTATTTTCAAAAGTGATTAAAATTCCCCATAAATTGTGGACATGAATCCGCTTTTATGCAATGGAATTATTTTCCTCCAGAAGTGGAATTAATTCCTAATTCCCATACGGTGTCAGAAGGAATGTCCGTGGTATAGGTTCAAAAATATAGCTCGCCTCCATTTAATGCTTTGTACCCACAATCTACGAACTCCTGGCAAAACACGGTACAGTAGGACTTCGATTATCCGGTCCAATCATTGCCAGTTAATCCTCTTAATAGAAAAGAAAGTATTCAGTGCCAAATGAAAAATAACTTCGCAAGTATACCTACATATATTGGCTTACAAGCAGGATATTTAAAAATGCACCAACCATGTCATGTTCACCAACCGTTTTTGATTCGCAGTCATCAAATTTGAAAAACAAATAGAAGCACTCTGCTATATAATATGAATTTAGCTATTTGGACTACTGGATAAGCAACGTTCGTAATTGGCTGTACGTAACATACCTAGTCATCAAAGCATTAAAAAGGAAAATGAACAAAAGTTATCTAACTGGAACTTCTGAGAACCATTTGGCATAAGCATAAGAATCTTCTCTGTAAATACACTTAACTAAGAAGGCATTAGCCCATAGAAATGTGGCTACTTGTCTAGAGAGATACTTTAACACGAGTTAAGCATTGCCCTCACCTCAAAGACTCATTCCTAAGCTGGTTTCACTGGTTTACATTCGAGCATTCAACCATAAATTTCATGGAATAGAAACGTACATACATTCGTATATACACGTACACATCTTACCTAGGATACCCAAAATAGACCCGATATTTCATGTATGGTTCCTTGCACCACTTAAAAATCACTGCAAGGATTTTGGTCCGGTTTTTACTATGATACAGCTTCGCGGCCGGGATACATTTCTAGGGGATATCGTAAGCAGTGTACTTATCTATATTTCGCAGAATTATATCCGACGAATAAATGGTGTAGTGGTAATGTGTTCGGTTATCGGTTCAAAGACCAAGCACACCCATTAAGTTTTTCAAAAATTCAAATTAAACAATGCGGCCATTTAGCAGCAATTGCTCAAAAAATTTTAAAACTAATGCAAAAAAATCGTATTCCCGACTATTCAGCTACACATGAAATATGCTATGGAACGTAATATCATCTCAGTTTCAAAACCACTACACCTAAAAATAAAATAGTTATACTCTTAAGCTAATATTCCCATGTTTGACACAGCGTATAACGTTTGACAAGGAAACTATGCCACAAATTGTATAACGCTTCGCGTTCGAATGCTAAATAGAACTGTTTGACACATTTCAAAAATGTCAAATTTTCATTTTCTGTCAAACGAGATCAAATACTTAAGTGTCAAATGGTTTTGGGCGTATCTGAAAATTACGAACGGATATACATATGTATGTTTCAACTTCAAGTTAAAAATGAAGAGGATGTGTGTCTGGGTAAAAGATTCGAACGAAAATACGTGACGACGAACTGAAGTTGTATCCCAATTTCTCGCACAAAACACATGAGAAATATTGAATATCTACGCCTAATAATTTAGAAAGGTTAATTGATATCCATCATCGGCAAAGTATTAGCCCAGCTCTGCTCTCGCCGTCCCAACATGCGTACTGCAAAGGCAAATCGGTTGAAACAGCCTTACATTCGCTTGTGCGCACCATCGAATAATCACTGAGCATCAAAGAATACACCATGGTGGCTTTCCTTGACATTGAGGGAGCTTTTAACAATGTCAAACCAAAGGCGACTACCGACGCACTTGTAAATCTGAAAGTGGACACTTCGCTCGGAGTGTTGATCAATCAATTGCTTACATGCAGGATTATTAACACACAGCTGGGCGGAGCATCGGCCAGAAGAATTGCTCGCTGCGGTACACCTCAAGGTGGAGTCTTGTCACCTCTTCTGTGGAACTTGGTAGTTAATGAACTACTGATGGACCTGGATACGTCAGGCTGTAGAGTGATCGCCTAAGCTGATGACATTGCCATTGCTGCCTCCGGTAAACACCCGGACACTTTCAGGGAAATCCTCCAATATGCTCTCCTTCGGCTCACCAAATGGGCCTCCAAATGTGGACTGGGGGTTAACCCCCATAAAACGGAACTCGTTCTCTTCACGAGGAAATATAAAGTTTCCCTCATAGACCCTCCTATGATAAATGGCACCAGTCTCACCTTTATCAATCTACTAGAGCGCGTCAAGAAAGCTAATGTAGCTCTCTATTCCTGTAAAATGGCTATAGGTAGGAGCTGGGGTATTAAACCTCAAATCACTCATTGGCTATACGGGTCCGTTATCAGGCCTATACTACTATATGTCGTGATCGTATGGTGGCCTGCTCTTGACAGGGCGGTCCACCTCACTCAACTAGCTAAGGTGCAAAGATCTGCATGCATCTGCATCAGTGGTACACTGAGAACTACTCCCTCCGCGGCACTGGACATCTTGTTCAACCTGCTACCTTTAGATATTTTCGGCAAACAGATGGCTGCCAGTGTCTCAATGCCTCCTCTCAGTGGACTAGCTATCGCTTAGACCACTCCTCGATCCTTGATCTTCTCAACTTCAAACTCGAAAACACGAACTACACCCCGCCGAAAATGGGATTTGACCGTAACTTCCGTACGAGCATCCCTAACCGGGATGTATGGGACACTTCCCCCTGTCGATGGTAGTTCGATTCACTTCTTTACAGACGGATCTAAGACGGAGGGTGAGGTGGGTTGTGGTGTTTTCTCCGAACAGCTCAATCTGAGCATCTCTTTCCGCCTCCCTGATCATTGTAGCGTTTTCCAGGCGGAAATCATGGCGATTAAGGAAGCCCTGTCCTGGCTGAAATGTAATGTATTATCTGTCAGGGATATTGGCATTTTCACTGACAGCCAAGCGGCAATCAAGTCCCTGGAATCGTTCTCCTTCACTTCAAAGGCTGCCTTAAACTGTCGTCTATCTCTTATGGAGATGACAGAGCAGTTGAACATTCACCTATGCTGGGTGCCGGGCCACAGAGACATTCCAGGTAACTGCAGGGCTGACGACCTCGCCAGACAGGATACCACTCTAAGGATTTTGCCTGAAAGGCAAGCCAAAAGACTTGGTCTCTTCTCCAACGACTTCTGCAGAAGCTGTAGGGACGAGGAGGAGGAGGAAACCATCCTTCACCTCCTATGTATATGTCCAGCCCTGTCGCATAAAAGAATGCTCCATCTAGGGTCCCCCTTCCTTGACGACCTCTGCGATCTGGCGTCCTTGAACGTCATGAGCATCCATCGCTTTGTCAAAACCTCCGGTTGGTTTTCTTAGTCCCTGAGTGGCCTAATGGTTTGATCCATGGTATCACAAAGGACCTCCACTGGTCTAAGTGTGTCTGTCTAAGTGTGGACAGCCAACCTAACCTAACCTAACCTACGCCTAATAATTTATAATGGGATAGCTGACTCTCCCAAAATTCCAGAGCTCTGGTTGCAACTCTACGTCTCCAATGAGCTGTCAAATTTGATCGTCCGCTCAAATACCTCTGACTTCTTTCGCCGTTCGTTAAATCTTCCCATTTGACACTTTGCTTTTGCATAAAATGTCAAACGGTCAAATGCTGTCAAATGATTTGACACCCGATTACACTGTTTGATAAAACGTTAAATTCGCGTTTGCTGTCAAACGTTTGACACAGAAAATTCGGCGATTACATCGTATGACATTATAGGCGTCAAACATTTGATATTTTGTCAAACAGTGGAATCGTAGCTTTCAACCCTCGCTTCGATATGTGAATCCAATTTATCGTTTATTTTTTATTTTTTTTTTTGTGGCGGGACATAAGTATGTATAACGATAACCAATGGAGTAAGCAAAAATGTTTGGGCCATCATTATGGTGGCCCTCCCCTACCAGACCTTATGTCTCCAAGAAATTCAGCTCAGACAGGACGTGGTCCAAGATATGTTTCTGATTTCCATCTGTTGTGGGCCTAAATGCTTAGGATATCGTCCTTCAATCCGTTTTCGTTCGGATCAATACATCCCATTTTCACAACAATCGTCAGTTCATCTACCCTCTACAGTTCTAGGAAATTAGTTAAGTATTTCATTATGATTTTTGTAGCCTTGTAAAATTTATGATACCATGCAGTTGCGGTTGTGAGTGGTTTTAATAACAATTGCTGCCTGGTGTCTTCCTCCGCTTTGTAGCCAGTTTGTCAATCCGTCCGTTCACTGGTGGCTGGATAATGAATAAGTTCAATATATCTGATACTCGCTTCTGAGTGTACGACATCATTACATCCTTTTCTCCTGCTATAATGCTTCTGGAATTATTCGAATTCAGCAACCTTACAGTTACGCCAGTGACATCAATTCGTCCTGCATAGCATAACGTTGCAGAATCGACAGAATAGATAGGGAATCTATGTAAACTACCCTCTCCGCTCGTATTAGGTATTGTTACAACCAACAAATACTAATTGCATATGAATAACTGGCACCATGTCCTCAGAGGGATTTGGTTTAAGCTGGATCTGCAGAACTCAGTAACGAAAAAGGTTACACATCCATGTACTTGTAGATGGTATTACGGAATAGTGACTACGATTTTCAATTGCAAATGCAAAGAGAAAAAGCAAGAAATAACGCTGTATTTGTGCATGCTGAGACTCGTACCTAAGAGCGGATAACAACAAACCGATTGCCCCCAGCAGAGCAATTTGAGTAGAAGATTGTCCCATTGAGCAGAGGTCTTGAACTCCCGTAAATACGGATGAACTGTGTAGTGCATGGACACTGGAACTCAAATTCAGATATGTGCATTGTCCAACTACTTTTTCGAGTGAACATATGAATATATTTCCGTGGAAAGGCGGAATTTTTACCCGAATTTGGGTCACTAAAGTGACAAGCAAATGATGTACTACAAGTATGCATAAATTAACAGGAAAACTTTATCTAGACTTGTCAACAGTTTCTACTCCCCCAAGGCTTTTTTGAAGCCGCATTCCTACCTTACACCCCTTACTGTGAAATACTTTGCATAAATTTACCTACTTTACCCAACCAACATTCTGAAACTTAATGTAATGGCATTCACTCGCATGTTGTGATTTTGCACAAGGATCACACTGACATAGTTTCCCGGAATATAAATAATAATGGCAGACAGATAGTAACGTTAATGTGTCGTCCTATTTCACAATCTCTAATTACCAGGACACATTAAAAAAGTTTTCTTGCCACAAATGGGAATAACCCTCCCTGAGATCCTGTTGCCACTCAGTATCAATTTGAAGAAGTAGGCCGTATCGTATTAAAGGAGCGAGGAGACAATGAAACAGGAGAAGCCTCTTTAAATGATTAATTTTACTCTATTCGATGAATATCCTGGGTATGCCTACGATTACAAACAAAGCACTGCTATACGAGTACGTGGCGCCCTGAGGGTAGGAATTTCTTCTTCGCTCCTTGAGAGTGAATGATTTTCGGGAGTGATGAACGATGAAAGGGATTATAATTTCCAGTAAAAGGGGATTTGATATATGGGAACCAGCACACATTCTACGTAAGGTCCTTTGTGGAGTATCCTTACAAATTCTCTGTTGTAACAGTTTAATAAACGATAAAAGGACAAGCATCAAGGAGGTGGTGGATGGATTTTTGTTTTTTTTTTTTTTTTTTGTTTTTGCTGGGACTAAGGTATGTAGATGAGGGACTGAGAGAGGCAAAGGACTCTGCAAATAACAGTGCAAGGTAGAATTTTAATTGAAAGTATCAAATGTTATACATTCTCTGACTTAAGTTGCTTGTTCAACTGTAAATTGGTTTATTGAAGGATGATTAATTTGCTTAAATTGCGGAAGGTTGAATGGAATACGTGAGGGTTGGTTGATTGAAAATTTAATTAATGAGTTGGGTTAGCAGTTTCAACAGTTAAAACAGAGGAGGGAAATTTATTTCTTAAATCTACTTTATTTCACGGTGCTATGAAGTTCTTGTACAAAGATGTTAAGTAACTTTTCCTTTGGGTCTAATTAGAAAAAGTTTTCAGTGGTGTGTAGGTAGTATGTATGTTGGAATCGACACCCATTTTTAAATCTTCTTTCCTTTGTAGATACATGTGTCTGATTGCACACTCCTACCTTTGTTAATCACTCAAATGTCAGAGAATTACATATCTCTACACATGCTTCCAAAATGTCGTTCTGAGGCGAAGATCTATGTATGCGTGTTGTCTGTCTCAAGATGCAGCGCAAATACTAAAGATTTGAATGCCGATTAAATGTTGAAAGTTCATCAATGGATGGTCTGTAAATTTCGTAAAAGGCCGGTCTGTTGGTCTTATTTTGTGGAGCTTATCACCTTTAGGGAAAGAGTATTGCCACGAAAACTGTGCATTATATAGAGGAACACTGGTTAATAAGCCACCGGGCGTAGGGTATTCGCAGAAGCCTTTCTATTGAAAACCTGCTGAGCTATGTAGCACATCTAGGAACCTCAGACCACGTCATCTCAAATGAGTTCTGTCGAGGTTAGCAAAGAACCCTACTAAGCAAACTATATTCATATAGAGTACCACAACAGCTCTGTGGTTGTATGGAAACATTTATCTATAGCAAAGAAATGCAAATAGGGGTCAACGGTGTATCTGTAAACGCAGGTGTACGATCAAATAATCAAACCCAAAGATATAGTACATCTTCTTGACGTCACTACTGGTGCAACATGAAATGACAACATCTTCCTAGCCGCGAAGTCAGCGTCCATGAAGTTGAGCTACCAGTTAAGAGCACAGAGATATCCACACCGGCGCACAGCGGCTCATTTTGACTTTTTTACTTGCAGAATTCATAACTCTTAAACGAATAAAGATATCGTGACAGTTTTTTTTCTGCTTAAAGAAATTTCCAGAGCTATGAAATTCGTGAATTTTGAGAAAAATGCTTTACAGGGTGTTCCACAATCTTCTGTTGAAATAAGACTTTCTCACCACAGGAGATAAACATAATATTTTACTATTATAATAAAATATTCAAAAGTTCATGATTGAAGTAATAACAGGATGTCTAAAAGCTAATCCGAGCAAAACAGTGGTGAAAAAAGCAAACGAAGCATTTTTAACTGTTTTTTTTTTTTAGATATATCAAAAGAGACTTTTTTTATTTTGTGGCACATCAGATTGTTTAATAAAATATTTCAGTGATTCATTTCAAGTCAAACAGTGGAGAAAAAAGTAAACTGACAAAAAAAAATAAAAATCAGATATCTTAGAAACTTTCATCAACATCTTACTTACTTACTTAGGTGGCGCTACAGTTCGGGGTGAACTTGGGCCTCAACCAACAAGCCTCTCCATTTAGCTCGGTCTTTAGCTAATTGCCTCCAGTTGCGCACTCCAAGTTGGTCGAGGTCCCCTTGAACTTGTGCGCGCCACCTACGGCGATGATTCCCTCTACTGCGTCGTCCCTCGGGATTAGATTCGAAGATTCTGCGGGCCGGAGCGTTGGTGTCCATTCGCTCTACATGTCCTAGCCATCTCAGATGTCCAATACGCAGTTTTTTGACTAGGTCGATGTCGCTGTACAGCTCGTATAGTTCGTGATTGAATCTTCTCCTCCAAAACCCGTCAACGCAAACGGGACCGAAAATCTTACGAAGAATTTTTCTCTCGAAGCGACCAAGGATATCTTCATCTTCTTTTAATAAAGTCCATGTTTCAGGGCCGTAAAGCAGGACTGGGATGATCAAAGTCTTGTATAGAGTCTCCTTAGTTGTTCGAGATAGGGCTTTACTGTTGAATTGCCTTATAAGCCCAAAAAACAGCGATTGGCAAGAGTTATTCTTCGATTGATTTCTGCACTGACTTTGTTTGTTGAATTTATAGCAGAGCCAAGGTAGACAAAGTCACTTACTACCTCGCAGTTATAGCTGCCCACGGTGATGTTTTGTCCAATTCATTGGTGTTGGTGTTCCCTTCTTGTTGACAGCATATACTTGGTTTTGCCCTCGTTTATCGCTAAACCCATTTTGGCCGCTTCCGCCTCAATGCTTGCAAACGCACCGGTGACAGCCCGCTGAGTTCTTCCGATAATGTCTATATCGTCGGCGTATGCAAGCAGTTGTACAGACTTATAATAGATTGTGCCTCCGATGTTGGCTTGTGAGTTCCGCACAATCCGTTCAAGTATAATATTGAAGAAGTCACATGACAGCGCGTCACCTTGTCTAAAACCTTTTTTGACATCAAAGGTCTCGGTGAGGTCATTACCGACCTTGATGGAGCAACGAGCGTTCTCCATCGTCAGCCTGCACAGACGGACAAGTTTGGCAGGGATGTCAAAACTAGACATATGTAGCTCTATAAAGCTCTTCTCTATAGATGCGGTCATAGGCGGCCTTGAAATCGATAAAGAGGTGATGCGTATCGATTTGGAATTCTTGGGTTTTCTCCAGGATCTGCCGAAGTTTGAAGATTTGATCGATGGTGGACTTTCCTCGCCTGAAACCTAGACTCCGTCTAGGGAATTCGTCCGCTGCCGCCTGGAACAGGAAGAAGTGCTCTAGTGGAAAAGCACTCTTCCCCCCCTCTCTCATCTGCTGCCACCAAGAATGGATAAGGTTGGATACCCATTTCTTAAATGAAGGTACTAGGCACCCGGCTGTCACCGCGTGGAGGTTGAGAGTAGGAGTTGGTAGGCCTCAGCTGAGTGAAAACGCTTGTGTTTTCATATGATCGCATGCACTACCGTTTGACAACCGGTATGGAATACACGTGGGTTTTGTTTGAAACAAATCCCTTTATTTCGTAAATCGGCAATATCTGGCAGCTGCAATTTTGCACAACGTTTAATAAATAGCTAAGGTATAAGATCCTGTTAAACTTTTTCCCTGCCTTAGTTAATTTTTTTTCGCAGCTCTATGCAAAGTTAAAAAATGTACTTAAAAATATGTTTTAATACAAAATTTATTAAAAATATTAAGCGACATTTTCTTTTCTTGTTTTAATATTTTCATTTACTTAAAAAACAACACAACCGAATTGTAATTAAAGAAAAGTTTATTGCTTGGTGAATATGTGAAATGTGTACGGGGAAACATGAAAGTATCATTTTTTTTTCTTTTTACCGAAGATCGTCAAACTCATCCAATCAAACAGTTTTTTCTTGTGTTCGAAGCTCTGTTTATTTTCCTTTGGGAAATCATTTTTTTTCTTTTTGCTTAACAACGAAAATTTGAATTTTTCCACGACTTTTAGCATTTGGCGCCACAATGCGGCGGTGCGGCACAACTGCTTCTTCTATACAGAACGCAAGTTAGATTGGGGTATTGCTCTCATATTTCGAGCTCGGCCCCAAAACATTGCGTACATCTAGTCATCAGCAGACACTACCAGGAGACATATTTCCGAAGAAGCTATTCCAGAAAAGAATTAACAAAAATCAGCCGCCATATCAGTTCTCTGCCTTACCGTTATACATATGTTCGCTTTTCTTGAAGAAGCTTATACAAAAAAAAGAGTACCTAGAAGAGAGCCTTACTAGCAGACCAGAGGACTAACAGCAAGATGAACGACAGCAAGAAAAACATAGCATTTCGGGGTTTGGTGTTCTATAAACGACTAGCTTGAACCCCGCCCGCTTAAAAAAAAAACAACAAATATTTGGGGCAACAGCTCTTTAAAGTACCAGGGCCTAGCTTCTCGCAACCACTCACTATTTTTCACACGAATGGAAGGGACCTACAGTTTAGTGCCGAATCCGAACGGCGATTTGAGAAGCTTTTTCGTGACAACAATACTTTCGGATGTTTGTCAGACGCTCGCGAGAGGTGGGACCGTGAAAAAACTTTTTGGTATTTTCTGGGATTCGAACTTGGAACCTCATGCGTAGTGATCCGACACACTAACCACTTACGCCACGGCGCCCACACGCCCACGCCCGCCCGCTTCGCCAGGCACTTTTTTCTTGTACTCAGCTGTATGTTTTTTTTTTACTTAGGTTGCGCCAGGGATGTGTAATCTTCATAGATACTAATAGCCCGAGTGCTACTAGCATGCACGATTCGCAAACCTGAGTAATCGATTTCAGGAATACGCCTACGTACTAAACACACACCCTACACACTTCAACCACTCTCCCCGTGGGACTGCCGTTAGGTATTACTTCGCGGGGCTGGTTAGCAATTTATGCTGTACTTTCTGCTTCTCGACGTATTCTTTCTTGAATTCGAAGCTGCATTTGCACGTGCGTACTAAAAGCGCAAATTTCCATCCATTTTTCCTCAGATTGTGCCATATGATCTATGAGGAATGGAGGACTGGGAAGTTCGTTTCTCCAGTTTTCAAATCGCCTACAGTAGAAGACTACATGCTCCGTATCTTCCTCCTGGTCTGGACATTCTGGACACAACGGAGAGCTATCGTGTCACCGGTAAAGTTATTTGCGATAACCTCCATGACCAGACAGGAACTGTGTGAGGTGGTAGGTGCAGTTCCCATGTGCTCGGTTTATCCAAATGTCGATGGTGGGGATTAATTTATAGGTTCATCTGCCTTTAACCGCATTATCCCATCGATCTTGCCACACAGCTCTTGAAGCTGCTTTTTCTTCTTCTATAACCCTTCTTCTTTCGTTAGCCTCTTGATGGCTCGAGCCTCTCCGATTGTAGATTCTCTGCATCTCGTTCGCGAGGATGTCGATAGGAACCATTCCTGCTATGAAAAAGGCTGCTTCGTCAGAGATAGTTCTAAAACAACTGATGGTCCTTATAGGCTGATGTAAGTTTCCTCCTTGTTTTTTTGGTCGCGAGAGCCCCCGCCCAAACCAGAGCCGCATAAAGAAGGACTGAGCTGACAACTCTGGATAGTAGGATCCTCCTAGCGTATCCCGGTCCTCCAATGTTGGGCATTATCCTTGAGAGTGCTGCCTGAAGTCGTGACGCTTTTTTGCTCGAATAATCAACTTGCTGTTTAAACCGCAGTCTATTGTCGAGCATTACTCCTAGGTATTTGATTGCTTCTTTGGATCTGATGATTTGGGTTCCAACCTGGACATTCATATATTCCACAGATTTCCGACTGGTTATTAGAACAGCTTCAGTTTTGTTGTCAGCTAATTCTAAACCGGCGGATCCTAGCCAGCTTTTGATTTGACTGATTGTCACATTTGTAGCTGATTCTACTTCACTGATTTGTTTTGCTACTGTAACAACAGCGATGTCGTCAGCAAATCCAATTATATTCACTTTAGGTGGCAGTGGTAGTCGTAAAACTCCGTCGTACATTATGTTCCATAGTAATGTGCCCAGCACCGATCCTTGCGGGACCCCAGCTGTAACATCGTAGTACTTCACTCCTTCGTCGGTATCATGCAATACCTCAGTTTCCTGTTGGTAAAGTAGCTCGCCATTATCTGCAGCAAGTAAGATGGTGTATCCATCCTAGCTAAAGATCTTCTTATAGTGGGCCAGTCTGCCGAATTAAACGCGTTTTTGACATCTAGCGTCACTACTGCGCAGTATTCATTGGTGCCGTACCGTCATCTTTCACCTTCAATTGCTTCCGCTGCTATATTAACTACAGCTTTAATGGCATCAATTGTTAAGCGAGACTTTCGGAATCCGAATTGCTGGTTGGACAAAGCCCCTTTCTCCTCCGCTATTGTGAGCAATCTGTTGTAAATGATTCGCTCCAGGATCTTTCCCATTGTGTCCAGTAGGCATATCGGGCGATACGACAATGGGTCTCCTGGGGGTTTGTTTCCTTTTGGCAATAAAACGAGATGTTGCAGTTTCCATTGATTAGGGAAAATTCCTTCTTCTAAGCACTTTTGCATTGTTGCAATAAAGATGTCTGGCCTTTTTTGAGCAGCGGCTTTCACTGCTTTGTTAGGGATGCCGTCAGGTCCGGGCGTCTTGTTGTCAACTATCTTTCTGGATGCCATTGTCAATTCCTCTGTTATAATCACTGGAATTGCCTCCGTAAAATTTTCCCTGGTGATTGCGCACATAGTAGATGCTCTCCTTGGAAAAAGATGTTCTACTATTGACTTCAGCATTATCGGAGAGTTGCCGCCCTTAAGCTTTGTCATCACCATCCTATACGCCGTGCCCCAAGGGTCTACGTTAGCTTCATCGCAGAGCTGTCTGAAACATCTTGCTTTGCTCTCTTTGATAACTCTGCTTACCTTTTTTTTCGCCAGCTTAAAGGACGATAGGTACTCCTGAAAGTTGGGTGTGTTTCGCGATCTTTGTACATTGCGTCTTGCCCGTAGACACTCTGCTCTAAGTACTCTGATCTCGTCGTTCCACCAGTAGCAGCTGTATATACCACAACGGTATCACACACAAAAATGTCTAAATTTATTTTTTCAATGTTATTGGGAATGTTTTCGTAATTTTCTTTTTACCTATCGCCTTTGTAGCGTAATTATCTACATTACGAAAAAAACCAACTAAATTGGTTGAAAATAACGGGCTTTAGAGGGACACATACGCATTTTGCTACTTAGTTTTATATTTATAGATACACCAAATGCTACTATTTATGTCACGAGTTGGTCAAATATCAGCAGAGTTATGTCCCGAAAGCCACTTAATCACCCATTTTGGTAGTCTTTTCCGGAATATATCCCAGAGACTTGATTAAAGGTGGATGTGACGTTCATTCCTAGCTTATTAATAAGCTTAACGATATCCCTATTATAGACCTTGCCGAACTACCATCGCGTTTTTTAACGATGAAAGCTGACTGCTCTGAAGAAATTGTTTGTGTGCCTCACTCGATATAGATGACCTACGAGTACAATTAGGTTTGAGGTTTGAAATTGTCTAAAAATTAATCCTAGACTAGGTCTAACAAAGATGTCTTGAAATCACTTGTAGTATTATGTTCCTGTGATCTCTAGACCCAACTTCATGCCACGGTTTCAAATTCAATTCTAATAGAGAGAATGTTACAAAGCGCACTTCAGGCACTTATTTCAACTCGGTGAGCTGCAATGACGTCATTTGAATAAATTTAGAAAAGTCAAGTTTTGGTGAGTTCCGAAAAAGTAACGTTTCATCTTCTTCGGAGATATACAAAGGAGTCGAACGTTGCCGCGGAATCACAGACTCCTCCGTAAGAGCGAGAAAAAAGTAATGGTCGCTTATCATCCAGGAAAAATACCCAGAGTCTCAGACAGGATAACAAAGCCAACCGATCCTTTAAAAGCCATACGAAGCACAGGTTTGAATACAGCAGGGACGATATCAGAAGAGCTTATACTCGTAGGACATTAAATGGTCAATCACAGACGATATTGTCATCTTCACCAGAAGAGTCGAACTCTGCCATTAAACGATGTCATAATGCCGCAGGGCTTCTTAGACATAGCCAAACTGTATAAATAAAAATATGTTATATCGGAAGTAATTTCCCTCAATCACGAAACATTTTATGTGTCGGTGTCGAGAGTCATCTACGTAAGTAAATGCCCATCTCATTCATTCAGACACGTCGTCCTTATTATTTCATAGGATAGTTCATTGGAATAATTACCACACTGTCAAGGCATACACTCTGCAAGAACAATGTATATATGAAATTTTACAGCAGTATGGGTTAAATTACAATAGATACAGCAACCTTAGGCTTAAAAAATAGCTCCCAATTTAAAAAGTTGACAGCAGGTGCAAAAAATTCTTCTCCAAATATTTGCTAAAAGCTTACAATTGCGTCAAAACCCTAACGACTCCGACTCAACAAGCAAACCGTGCGCACATTCCAGGAACAAAATCGCAAATAAACGCAGCACAATATTACCACCATGCTTAGAGTGTATCCGCACCTGTTTTCCAATAGTTTTTCTATTTTATTTTGATTTTCGTTTTCTGATTTGTTTTGTGTTTTATTTTTTATTTTTTGTTTGGTTTTTAAAAGGGATTACAAGAAGCGGGCGTTAACGTATCCGCCTCCACAGTAATTCAATTGAAGGTGAGTTGTGTCCTCCAAAGCCTAATCCCTTAACGAATCTAACTCATACTAACAACTCAAAGGAACTGCTTCCTGGGAATCCAAGATGTGTGGTCAAATCTGAGACGTCATGCATGCCAACTACAAATAATTCTCACGTATACTAACACCTATATAAATCGCATGCCCAGTCCTTGTAGTTTTCGTAGTCCAATTTTCTGTTTAGAACGCATGTAATGTATCTGCATCCGTGAGTGCAATGTAGCAGTACGGATTAACACACACATATTTTCCAATCATCATCGAATAGGGTGAACCTGGCGAACCAGGCCCTCCTGGACCTCCAGGACCACCAGGAAACATGGGTGCACCAGGACACGATGGCGAACAAGGTCCTCCAGGTGAAACGGGTGCGCTAGGACCACCAGGTCCTCGCGGTGAACCAGGCCCAATAGGACCGCCCGGCGCGACGGGACCACCTGGATTAAGGGTAAGTGTGCATGCGTGCGTGCGTGCGTGCCTGATGTTGTGACACCATTAATTTCACTCCAAATTGAGATGTTCATTTGTCAATCGATTGTTTGTTTATGTTTTCTTGTAAACAGGGCGACAAAGGTGACCGAGGAGATCGAGGCTTAACCACAACCATAAAGGGCGACGAATTTCCCACTGGCATTATCGAGGGACCACCAGGTCCACCTGGACCGGCAGGTAAAAAATTACTTCTCTTTCTCTTTCCCTTTTCTTTATTTTTTTTTTTTCATCTCTACCTGAAATTTGTGGTAGACAGGAGGGGAAGGGACATAAATCCTTAACCGTAATGGGATATTAATCACGAGATCGAATTGATTAATTTCTGAGGCGGGTAGGTACACACCCGGGACATGAAACGAAAAAGTTGATTGATCAACCTTTTTTAAAAGTTCGTTTCGCCCGGTCCCCTCCTTTGCTCCTTTGTTGTAACCGGAAAAATAATAAAAAGGAGGTAAATCGAAAATAGCTGGAAAATCCTTGAATTTCTTCTTTTCTCCACATGAAAACAAATATTAAATGATATCATACCATCAGCACGAGAGAACCCACAATCGGTGTGTTGGAGTACGGGAGTGCGGAGTGTTTCAGCGCCAGCATCCTCCAAAAGCTCTTTGGCGCTCCCCTTCTTTTTCTGGAATTGTTCCATCGAGTGTGCGAGTGCGGTTGACAGAGAACGTGTACACGAGAGGATGTTTTGTTTGCTCACCGGCCATCCTACCGCAGGCAGCATGGTGGAGTTAGGATGAATATGGATTTCTCTGAAACGCGAACTCAGTGTGACCAGAGTGCAATTTTAACGAGACCGACATTTTTTGAGAAGTTTTTCCGAAGAAATTACACGATAAATACCACAGGCAATCTATCAATTCATCTTCGTTTGAATTGAATCCTAATTTAGTCTTTCAATTCGGTGATCTCAAATACTTAGGATAAAATTCCAAAACAGTTTGAGCACTATCATTTCCTCCCGATTTTGGATCACTGGGTTACTGCGGACAATCAAATACTAGTGCCGTTGCATTTGTGTGATCCAGGCGTTTATAGGCCTGACTCCCCTGCCTCGCGATGTATTTGGAACGTTCATTGATATTGCCTTTTTAACAGGGTTTAAATGATCCCTTCTATGAACGTAGCAATATCAGCTGAGCCGGTCGCGCTCTATTTTTCCTAAGATGGTTTCCTTGACGTGAAGGCTTCCACGGATCTTCGAAATTCTTATTTGATCCTGCACTAAGTTAACTTAGTAAAGCCCAAAACAGATGTGCAGCAAAATCCGTGCAGCAAAATTAAGAAAAATGAAAATATATGTAAGAGGACACGTGTGTTTGCTGCAAGACTTCTTTATTTCTAATACAAACCTCCAGTATTAGAGCAGCAAGATAGTACAATTCGTATAATTTGTACAATTTTTGTGATTTGGCGTTTCATGTACGTAAGAATGACAGTAAACTTATGGGTGAAAATGTCAACAATTGACTGCACGTCTGTTTCACAAGCGTTGCATTTTTTATTTTTTTTTTGCTTTGTTTTTATGCACGGGTAGGGGCAAAAATCCTTTCTGGATACTTGTATCCGAGTTATGCCCGACTCTATGCTCCTGCATGATTACGTGCTAAAACAAAAAAAAACCCTCCTATTTCTCTGTCCTCTTGTACCCCTGCGGCACCGCCAGTTAAGGCGTTCTTTCGCAGGGGCAGGTTTTTCAATTCATCACTTCACTCACAATCACAAAAAATATATGAACAGCTACAATCATTAAGACCTAGTAATTCAGTTTTTATTTGAATAATCCACATTATTTTATCCATGTGGTAATTATCTTAAAGAAACATTATAACCGTTATAACTGTGGTTAAGAAAGAGAAACCTTCCAAACTTTCTGCAGATATTCTAGAGTTTCATAGATCTTTTTAGGTAGTTCCTCTACCATTCTTTCTTAACTGAAAGTCCTTCCAAACGTCTTGATTTACAAAAAAAAAGTCGCCAAATCGAATTCAGGACAGCCGAAGTTTTCTATCCAGTATGGGAACCAAGAGATCTTTTCTTTTAATAATGCATCTTTTTTGCAATAGACATGGAAGTCTATTAACTCTGTATTTATTAAGGGCGCGTAGAAATGGATTTCAATCAATCCAGTGTATCGTATAATTCAGTGTTAACTGCGGCAAGTTAAATATACGTTTTATCCAGAAACGTCGGAGCTTATCTATGTCGGCGTTCATCAAAAAACGAATAAGTAAATCTCCAAGATGAAATTCCAGATCACTAAAAAATAACCCGAACAAAAGCAGGCTAAGAAGGCATCCTTATTTGACACACATACCATTTTCAAAATAGTCAAGTTCCAGTCCATCCCAGGCAGCTGTTTTTATATCTGTGTACACTACACTTCTCTTAGTAATATTTTAAAAGCATTTTCATTTTCATGCATCTTCAGCCGAACAATGCTAAACAGGTTGTAAATGTTGTCGATGGTATCCTGCTTTATACACATTCAGTAGGTACTTTATTATACCATTCACAATTGCCCAACCTAATCTGAAAAACTTTCATAAGAAATCCGATTCACCATAAATGATATGCCTCTGCAATTGTCTACTGCGTTTACATCTTTTTTTTTCGAAAAACTAAAAATGTTAAGGTTCTTTACATTAATACATATGAAAATAACAATGAAAAAATTAATTTTGTTTCGGTTTTATAATAGCTCCGTTTTATTTATTTAATTTCTTTTATAAATTGTTCTATAAGTTTTTTTTCATCACAGATATAGTATACTTTCAACTGGTGCGTCATGGTATTAAAAAACATCTTTGTAGCACTTTGCCTAATTCTTTTTGGCTATTCATTTATCTAGTTGCTTCTACAGTTGGAAAAAAACATGCGCAGTATAAAATCTATGAAATCTGAAACAGAAGAAAATGTTTTTTTTAACAGTAACTGTGGCGATGGTGTAGTAGTAGCGTCATCGATTTCATGCTAATAGTTCATAGTTCAA
This sequence comes from Brachypalpus laphriformis, assembly GCA_945910035.1. Classification (NCBI taxonomy): domain Eukaryota; kingdom Metazoa; phylum Arthropoda; class Insecta; order Diptera; family Syrphidae; genus Brachypalpus; species Brachypalpus laphriformis. Next base: position 291,985,891 of record OX246754.1, read on the forward strand.
GTATTTATTTATTTCTCATGAAATAAATATCATATATAGTCAGTCCAATCAATTTCGAAATGTTGTGTGAATACTATTGGAAAGGCATAACACTGGCAATACGTTGGTCGTATGGCTGGAAAAATTGTTCGCTTTATTAATTGATTGATATACGAGTATCTATGACAACAGGTGGTTGAAAAAAATACTGTGAATCAGAAGTAAAGACAAAAATAACTTAAATCTCCCTAGTTATCTGGACGCCACCTCCGAATGAATAATACACATATGACACCAGGTTGTCGGGAACAAAATACAGTGAATCAGAGACAAAAATAACTTAAATCTCCCCAGTTATCTGGACGCCACCCCGGATGATTAATATGCCTATGATACCAGGTGATCGGGAACAAAATATTCTGAACCAGAGGCAAACACAAAAATAACTAAAATGTCCACAGTTATTTGGACGCCACCCCCAGAGTTTTTCGGAAACAACATCTGATCTTCAAACCACTACACCAATCTTTCTCTCTCTCTCTCTCTCTCTCTCTCTCTCTCTCTCTCTCTCTATTTATACTTTCCTATGTCCGCACTGTGTTCAAATATTAAAAGGGTATTCATAGCCCCTTGAGTGAGCGCAAATTATATTAAAAAATAAGCTCCGAAAGGCGGTCACTCTCAGGGGAAATTAGATGTATAATGTCGGAGTGGGCGCTGTAACAAAGTGGTAAGCATTTCGGATCACTACGAGTAAGGTTCAATGTTCGAATAGCAGAGAATCCCCAAACATTTTTTTTTCATGATCCCACATCTGACGAATGTCTTAGAAGCTTATCAAAAATAAGTTAGTTATTCAGTATTAGACTGTAGTTCCGTCCATTGGTGGCCTTTAATTTTGTGATTTTCGATATACGAGTATATTATTTTATATTTAAGCCTATTTCTTATCAATGCGATGAATTCATGTAAGTGTACATAGTTTCAGTTTCCAACATCAACCGAGAATTTGTGAAGGGTTCTACGATAAGGGCGCCCGATCCTTACAATTAAATAAAAAGAACTGTATGTGGGATATGGGCGAAATCTTTATTGCGGGCTTAAGTTCATTCAATGCCTCCACGGCCTCATTTTTAGAAGATAATCCAAGAGATTCAATTTTGATTAGCTCTGGATTTGAACAATGTTTTGAATGACGTTGTTCTCAGATCTTGAGTTGTTGCTCGTTTATTGATATAGATGAGAAGAAACTTAATGTAGCTCCAAAGAAAAAGGTCTAAGGGCGTCAAATAGCACAGTCATAGGGACTAGTTGACATTGCCTCTTCTCAAAATAACGCGACCTGGACACTTTACTCTCAATAAAGCCATTGTTTCATTCACTGTGGGACACGAAAAACCGCGTTGCTGGAACCACACATTGTGTATATCCATATCATCCAATTCAGGCCAACAAATCATCTCTCAGCTACCTCCTAGCCTTTCTCATTGGAAGGCTAGCAACTCGATGGCACCACCTGACCTAAATCCGCACAGTACGTTTTTCTGGATGCAAAAGAAGTTCCTGGAACTGTTGTGGATTGGCATCGTGTCAGATCCAACAATATTTTTATTTACGAATCCATTTGCCCAAAAAGTCGCTTAGTCAACGAACATCCGACGCATGTCGTAGTCTTGTGGCTTTAGTTCTTGCGTTAATCGAATCTTTTATGGATGACGGTCCAAATCTGTCCGCAAAATCTACCAAGGTAAAGTAACTTCTTTTGAACAGCGAAAAACTGAGAGGTTCCGATTCTTACGCACAGCTTCGATAACAACAACAATATTCGTCGCATAAATACTGCTCGATTAGCAAGTAAATTGGTGTCGCCAAATTTTGCGATAGTTCGTTGAACGGTGCTCATGCCAACCATTTCAAGTAGTTCGCGCATCGTTTTGCGAATAATGCACCAATTTTTGGTACACATTTTCAGATCGACACGTTGTTGAAACGTGTAGTTTTCCATGATTCAATAGCAGTTATGACAGAACACAATCTGCACAAAATGCCGCTGCCATCATTTATCATCCAAATTTATTTTGAAAATCAGTCATCGATAGACACGATTGTCTACTTGACCAAACCATCTGTCGACCCGTTGATAGATTTCGGACCACAAACCCTCAAAAATACAATAGAATATTATGCGCAAGAAGATCGAAATCTGTGATTCGTCGTCTGTCGCAGCGGTCTGTTCATCTACTACGTGCACAATTTTGCGCAAAGATCCAGTTGATAATCCAGTTGGTGCAGATATTAAAAGCACCATCATTTGTGACGTTCTTTCACTGATTGAGCTCTGGATTGGTTAGAAGTTGAACCGATTGTGTTCAGCTATGTGTGAGTCTCATTTTTGACTTAACGGGTTTCTTAATAAGCTAAATTTTCGCATATGGTATGAGAATCCAGAGGAGACCTTACATAATGGGGTCTTATGGCTATTGTGTGCTCGAGTTACGGTCAATGGAGATCATTACCAGACCATAGCAATGAATATTTATTTGAAAATATGGATGACATTGATCCGGACGAGACCGGGTTTCAGCGATAAGTTGATTTCGAGAATATACTTGTTCACTGGCCTCCAAGATAGTGCGATTTTTCACCTCTAGCTTACTTCTAGTGGGGCTCCGTGAAGTCTCTGCTTTATGCTGATAAACCAGTAGCACTTGGTGCCTTAGAAGCCAACATTGTTCGTGTTTTTTTTTTTTTTTCCATACTGGCTCATTTGCTTGAAAAGTGACCAAAAAATTGGACGGACACAATGCGCTTCGTCAAGAGAAGTCGGCCATATACCCGAAATCATTTTCAATAAAAATAAAAATATTTTTGATTGAAAATAAAATGTTTGCGTAATTTTCCTAAATTTGAAGTTATATCGGGATTAAAAAGCGCACCCTTATAAGCCCTTTTTACCGTAGGTGGAATATTTTTGTAAAACATTCCTGGTCACACTGGACTCAATAGAGCTGTGTGCGTATGTGTATTTGCCTTTACCACCCCGTAAATGAGGCGTGACGGATATTTGTTAAGTGAAATTTCGTTCTCGCAGGGAAAGAGTACTAAAATCCTGTGCGCCATCATGCGTTGCCGTCGTCGTCATCATCTCATATGTGTACTCTACCAAGTGTTCCGTGGACTGGGATTTGAGATATGTACTTTTTCTGTGTTTGATATAGTATTTCACTTGTAGAATGTGTTGGTTTTTTTTTTTTTTTTTTTCTATATTTAAGTTATGGGGCACCTTTTGCAGTGCACGTAGCCACCCATTGACTGTGTTGCTAAGGAGTAGTAATCTTCGAGGAAACAATATCATTGTGGATGCTTTGTTATGGTTTCAATTTCTCGAAAATGGTTGAGATTCTCTGTTAGACGAAGAATAAGAAGTCACGGTATTAGGAGAATCTATTTGCAATTACCACGCAACAATAAATTCTATGGCCGTTGTGAACCCATCATGGAATGTGGTCACGCTATTGTTAGAATCTAACTTTTTCTTGACCCAATTGTTGGAACTGCAGAAACTGTCACCATAGTTGTAAAACTATTCCATTCTACTGCCTTGACATTAGGCAAACTGAAGAGGGTTTACTTGACTTCCGGTTGTGCACTGAATTCAAAATATTTTAACATTTGGAGAACATTTGAGGGTGAAGACCTACATTTGGTGTTTTCAGTTTGAGGACATACTTGTCTGACAAGTGAAATTCCTTTCGAGGAGGAGCATTTTGTTTCAAATTGATTCAGCAAATTGTGCTTTTGTGAATGCGGGCAGAACCAAGAGGAAGTTATGTCGATTAATATCGGTACCACATGCATAGTTCCGTTTGTGCAGGAACAAGGAGCAGACGATACATTTGGTCATGCACAATGTTGTTCATTTGGAGGTATTCAGATAATAAAGGGTCTGTGGTTAGAAGACGAATGTTCATTTGTCAGATCGACAGGTTGGAGTTATTGGTGGATCACATTGTCCTTGAAGGGACATTTTTACTTAAATATTCTTCACCATTGAAGACTACTTGATTTTAACTTATAACGCAAATCAGTTCGTATTAAATTACGAATTATCTTATACACGCTAAGGGTAAGAGAGTAATTTAAATACAACAACAACAATAACCTATGTCGGCTAACGCTATCCGGGATAACTATCGCAAGCTTAACACTGGAACTATACGAGTAAAAGTGCACCGAAATCGTTTTTATTTTTTACTACATCCTCCATTTTTAAGTGCGCTTTTAAACATACAAGTGTGTAGACAAGAGCAAAAAATAATGACTAAACACGGAAACTCCGACTAATTGCTGGCGTCATTTTATTCAAAATTTTAGTCAGCGATGAGTAGTTCATCAAACAATTGGTTTGTACATTTAATAGACTTCCCTTTGGGGAATACAAAAAATTGCTGTAAAACTGTTATATTGCAAAACCTAAATTTTGTTTTTACTCGCTTTGGAAAGAAAAACTAATTAAGGGCTTAGGATTCAAATCGGAATGAAGAACTTGGAGGTATTTGTTCGTCACATTAACTTCTGTGTTGAATTTCCTTATTTTTTAAGAACTTATTGTGACAAATGTTTAGTCGATACACAAACACATGACTGCTAAGTACAAAATGTCTCTACAGCTTTATTTTATTTACCTCAATCTCTTCTATCGTTTTCATGTATCCCAAATATTGTTACTTCAATCTTCAGTCTGCAAGCCACTGTAAGCCCTAAAATGATTCCGTGAAAGAAACCACTTTACAACTTAACCCTGTTAAAAGGGTGCTAGTCGCCGAGGTTTCAAGGCCTTTTAGTGATTTATAAAGGTTCATTCAGTTGCTATAGATAGAACCTTGGCAGCCGACTGCGGCCATATTTGAAAATATTTTGCTGTCATTGTGTTCTGCCATAGTCACTATTTTATCATGGAGCGCTAAGCAGTTCAACAGCGCATCGATATCGTACGAATGTATTATCAAAATCAAAAATTCTGTTCGCGGAACGTTGCGATCGTTACGTAAGATTTACGATCGTAATGAGCGTTCTTCCGAGCTCACCATTCGGCGAATTATAAAGAAATTCGAGGAAAGTGGTTCAGTTGCTGATCGAGCAGTCCCAGTGCGTCAACGAAACGCGCGTTCGATCGAAAATACTGCTGCCGTGACACAGAGTGTACACGAGAACTAAAACGAATCAACTTCGCATCGTTCTCAAGAACTTGACCTTTCTTACGCTTCAACTTGGCGAATTTTACGAAAAGACTTGAGTCTGTATTCGTACAAAATTCAAATTTTTCAAGAATTGAAAGCTACTGACCATCCCATGCGTCGCGCATTCGCTGATTGAGCTCTGTAGCAGTTGGAAACCGATCTCAAGTTTGATCAAAATATCGTCTTCAACGACGAAGCGCATTTTTGACTAATTGGCTAAGTAAACAAGCAAAAGTGTAGATTTTGGAGCAATGAAAATCCAAGAGAGAAAAACTTACTGTTAGGTGTGGATTATGGGCCAACGGCATAATCGAACCATATTTTTTCAAAGATGAGCGTGGGCGGGCGATGACTGTCAACGGGGAGCAGTACCGGGGAATGATAACCAAGTTTGTTTGGCCAGAAATTGATCGCTTAGGCATTGGCGACATATGGTTTCAACAGGACGGTGCGGCGTGCCACACAGCGAGAGGAATAGTGGAGATATTGAAAGCGAAGTTTCCGGGTGGCAACTAAGGCCAACTTATGTGCCCGATTCATTCAAAATTGGACCTCTTGGATGACCGCCGTCAAGCAAAGCCGTGGAGGCCATTTGAGCGATATTATTTTTAAAACATGGTATTAAATGCTCCTTAAAAAAAATAATAATAAAATTATAAGTTTCCTTAACGTCTTTTCAAACTTCTTTCCGGCACTGTACGCCGACATATGTATGTCGAGACCGCGGGAGGGAAAACTGGTGCAACAAAATGTTCATGTTTGTTTCCATTTTTTGTAAAGTGATAATCAAGTTTGTTCGGATTATTGCTGTAATTCACTAGCTTACTTACTTATGTGACGCTACAGTTCAGGGTGAACCCCTCAATCAACAAACCTTTCCATTTAGCTCGGTCTTTAGCTAATTGCCGCCAGTTGCGCACTCGAAGTTGGTCGAGGTCCCCTTGAACTTGTGCGCACCTCACCACCTACGACGAGGAGGTCCTCTACTTCGTCGTCCCACGGGTTAGATTCGAAGACTCTAAGAAGAAGAAGACTCGCGTTGGTGTCCATCCGCTTTACTTGTCCTAACGATCTCAGATGCCCAATACGCAGTTTTTGACCTAGCTCGATGTCGCTGTACGGCTTGTATAGTTCGTCAATGAATCTTCTTCTGCAAAACCCGTCAACGCAAACGCGACGGCATAGCTTACGAAGAATTTTTCCTTTGAAGCGACCAAGGATATCTTCACCCGCTTTCAATAAAGTCTATTTTTCAGCGCCGTAGAGCAGAACTGGTATGATCAGGGTCTTATATAGAGTCTCCTTAGTTGTTCGAGATAGGGATTTACTGTTGAATTGCCTTATAAGCCCAAAAAAACTCGATTGGCAAGAGTAATTCTTCGATTGATTTCTGCGCTGATATTGTTTGTAGAATTTATAGCAGAGCCAAGGTAGACAAGGTTCGTTACTACCTTGAAGTTATAGCTGCCCACTGTGACGTTTTGTCCAATTCGTCGGTGTTAGGTTAGGTTAGGTAGGGTTATGAGGTTGTCATAAAACACTAGGCACCAAAGTGGGCCCATCGGCAAAAGACCTAAACCCAATCCTCCAAGCAATTAATCTCCCTACAAAATCTGAAGAGATCCTTGTTATGGTTCAAGGACCTCACCTCCTGCAAGTTATCGAAGAAGTATCTACCCAGGTACTTAAGCCCTATCCTGGCAATTCCTTGACATTCACAGAGTACATGAGTTATATCCTCTGAGACATGTAGGTCATCGCAGTACCTACAAACATCCGTATCGGATAATCCTAGTCTCATGGCATGCCTTCTTAGGAGACAGTGGCCAGAGAGTATTCCTATCGCTGTTCTTAGCCTCGATCTATCTAACTTAATTATCTCCCCAGATTTTCTGCGATCTAACACAGGCCACAAGGCCTTAGACACCCTGTGACCATCTAAGTGTGACCATCTTAGATTAGCCGTGTCAATGATTTTATCCCGGATAATTCCCTTAGCCACGCACCCTGGTGGTTTAATACTACCAATTATATCGCTACGTGGGAGCCCCGCTCCTCTTTTAGCCAGCGCATCGGCTTGCTCGTTGCCTTCGATATCGCAGTGTCCAGGTACCCAACATAATCTGACTCGGTTCTGCGTACATAATGCCCTAAGCATTGTGCGGCAGTTCCTGATTAAATCAGATTTGGTGACGTAAGACTCTAGCGCCTTCAGCGCAGCCTGCCTGTCAATGTAGATGGCGACATTCTATCGGATATTGATCCCATCTCAAGTAATTCCGCAGCTTTAAGTACAGCTAGAACCTCTGCTTGGAACACACTGCATGTGTCCGGAAGTCTCAGGGCCACCTGTAGGTTCGTATCTCTCGAGTAAATACCTGACCCCGTGCCCTCACTGGTGTTAGAACAATCTGTGTATATTGCAATCTCGTTATGGACAGAGACTGTCTTCCTTTGCCAGTCCTCTCTAATAGGATACAGTACTTCGTATGGTGTGTCGAAGTCTAAGGTGCCAAGTATATCGTCCGATTCGTCAGGCATTCCGGGAAAAGATTCCATGAGAATGAAGCTGTGTCCTATGTTATTAGTCCTGAAGAGACCCACGTTAGTGAGCCGAAGCGCATTGTTGCCCGCTTGAAATTTGATTTGTAGGTCTATTGGTAAGAGATACAGGAAGATCTCGAGTGCAGCCGTAGGTGTTGTACGTAGAGCACCTGTGATGGCAATGCAGGCTGATCTTTGTACCATGGCCAACATATCCCGTGTGTTTTTCGTATTCGTTGCCTTTCACCACACAAGAGCCCCATACGTAAGGATGGGTCTGACTGCCATGGTGTATAGCCAGTGCATCATTGCGGGCTTCAGGCCCCATTTTTTTCCCGCGGTCCGCTTACAGATGAAGAGAGCATTATATGCTTTGCGGACTCGTTCCTGTATGTTAAGTTTCCAATTTAGTTTCCTATCCAGCATTATACCAAGATATCTGGCGCGATCCGAAAGGGAAAGCTCCACCCCTGCTAGCTTAGGCAGTTTGAAGGGTGGTATCTTGTATTTTCTACTGAAGAGTACCAATTCAGTTTTATCCGGGTTGACGTGTAGTCCACACCCTCTAGCCCATTTTTCGAGACTGTTAAGAGCTGATTCCATCATTTCATTTAATGTATCAAGGAACTTACCCTGAACTAAAATCACCACGTCATCCGCGTAAGCAGTGACGCTTATGCCTGTATTGCTTAGTTCTTTAAGTATCCCATCGATGACTAGAACCCAGAGGAGGGATGAGATAACGCCTCCCTGGGGAGTCCCCCTGGTAACGGATTTTCTTATTGAACTGTTTCCGATAGTGGAGTTAATATTTCTAGTGCCGAGCATATTGCAGAGCCAAGTGGTAATGCTATGCTCGACATTCATAGATTCCAGGGCCTGTTTGATAGCCCTACCTTCTACATTATTGAAAGAACCTTCTATGTCTAGGAAGGCTGCTAGTGTAAATTCCTTATGGTGAAGGCTAGCTTCTATCTTCCCTACTACGTCGTGTAAAGCTGTTTCCACCGATTTCCCCTCAAATATGCATGTTGAGCTTTGCATAGAATGCCGTTGCAACACTTGCTTCTGATGTGAATATCAAGAAGCCTTTCAAGTGTCTTGAGCAGGAATGACGAGAGACTTATGGGTCTGTAGTCTTTCACTGAAGTGTGGCTTGGTTTACCTGCCTTAGGTATGAATATAACCCGCACTTCCCTCCATGCCACTGGTACGTAGCATGACCTTAAACAATGTTTAAAAATTTCCCTAAGCCTGTTTCTGACCTTGTGGGCGCCGTGGCGTAAGTGGTTAGTGTGTCGGATCACTACGCATGAGGTTCCAAGTTCGAATCCCAGAAAATACCAAAAAGTTTTTTCACGGTCCCACCTCTCGCGAGCGTCTGACAAACATCCGAGAGTATTGTTGTCATGAAAAAGCTTCTCAAATCGCCGTTCGGAGTCGGCATTAAACTGTAGGTCCCTTCCATTCGTGTGAAAAATACAACGCACACAACATGATTGGTTGCGAGAAACTAGGCCCTGGCACTTTAAAGAGCTGTTGCGCCAAATATTTGTATTTGTATTTTTTTGTTTCTGACCTTGGCTGGAGCTTTTTGCAGCATAGCTGGCAAAATTCCATCAGGGCCTGGTGCCTTGAATGGTGCGAATGACATAATAGCCCATCGCAGATTCTTCCATGTAATGAGATTTTCTACCCCGTCCCCTATTGACCTACCATTATACGAGTAGCCATAAGTAGTAGAATCCATTGGCGATCTACTTCCTGGGAAGTGAGCTTCAATTAACGTTTCTAAAACTTCTTCGCTACTTTCTGCCCACGAGCCGTCAGATTTTTTGATGAAGCTTGGGACAGAAGTGTCTTTAGCTAGCATCTTGCGAAGTCTGGAAGCTTCACTGGTATCCGCAATGGACTGACAAAATTCCTTCTACGACTTTCTTTTTGATTGCCTAATTAAGTACTTAAACTCTGTGGCTGTTGCTAGCCCTAGTTTGGAAATTAATATGGAAGCGTATCCATCTGTGATCAGAAAGAGATGCCTCCTCCAAAACCCTCCATTTTTCTACCGTTAGGTGATCAGAGCAAGAAGCTAGTGTTATGTCAATCACTTCTTGTCTGTTCCTAACTACAAAAGTTGGCGTAGATCGCTTATTACATATGGTGAGCTTGGTCGAAAGAATGAAATCGAAAAGACACTCACCTCTTGTATTGGTATCACTGCTACCCCATTGCGAGTGATGCGCATTTGCATCACAGCCCACGATGAAGAGCCAGTTGTCCTTCCTTACCAACTGCTTCATTTTACCAGATTGAATCTCCGCCAGCTCATACGGGAGATAGGCAGAGACCAGGCACAGAGGTTTTCTTCCCTCACTTTCACAGGAGACTGCTACTAGATCGCCGTCACTGAAATTATTCAAAAGAAATGCCCTTATATTGTTTTTTAAAAGTATTCAAGCCCTGATTTTACCTTCGTTCGCTTTGTAGAACAACGTATAATTCCTATTTTTGAGCCCTTGGATCTGGTTGTTGTCGTTGATCCATGGCTCTTGTATCAGTATGGCCGAGACGTCATGCTTGATAATATAGTTGATCAAGCATGCCGTCGCAGCCTTACTGTGATGCAGGTTTATTTGCATCACTTCCATCATCTTTGGGCTCCTCCTCCTCCTCCACACCCTTGGTAATGAGCTTTAGCATGACCTTCCCCATACTATGTCGCACCATCCCTTTGGTCTTTTCAAGGAATGGCAGCGATTCCCTATTTAGGGCCAGCAAGAAGTGCTGACCAAACTGCTTCCGAGGACCTGTCTTCAGCACCCTCCATGTATCGGCCTTCAACTCCCTGTTCTGCATGTGGATGAGACCACATCGTCGGTGTTGGCTTTCCCTTCATGTTGACAGCATGTACTTGGTTTTGCCCTCGTTTATCGCTAAACCCATTTAGGTCGCTTCAATGCTTGTTTGCAAACGCACCGGTGACAGCCCGCTGAGTTCTTCCAATTATTGTATGTCAATATCATCGGTGTATGCAAGCAGTTATGCTGACTTTGATAGATTGTGCCTCCGGTGTTGGCTTATGAGTTCCGCATAATCCGTTCAAGTAAGATATTAAAGAAGTCACATGACAGCGCGTCACCTTGTCTAAAACCTTTTTTGACATCAAAGGTATCGGTCAGGGCATTATCGACTTTGATGGAGCAGCGAGCGTTATCCATCGTCATTCTGCCTTGAAAAAATCGGCCCATAAGCCGGCAGGTCCAGCAGCCTTGTTGGATTTCAGCTTGGATATTTCTATCCTCACTTCGTTTTGGTCAGGTGGACGAAAATGTTGACTATCATCGTCTGTCGTTATGGTTCATTCTGCAGAAGTAGTTTTACCATGCTCTCAGCACCGACTGTGATTCTACTACAAGGTTTCCATTTTTATCTCTACAGGTTTCTGTACGGCTTCTCTAACACGTTCTTTTTACCTTTTGGTAAAACTTCCGTACATTGTTTATGGAGTATAAGCTCTCAATATTCTTGAACGCGAGCTCCTCATGCTCTTTCTTCGTCTTTTGGAGAAGCCGATGTTCTTCCCGTCTCTTTTGCTCGTAGAGCTCACGAGCAGCTCTCGCCTTCCAATACAACGCCGCTTTATATGCCTCTTGTTTTGCTGCGTGCACTTGCCGGTATGTTTTGACTGATCCTAATTGACGTGGAATCAGCCGAAATATTGTACAAAATAAAAAACGTTTTCAGCCACAAATTGTAATAAATTTTTGAAGTTATTTATAATTTTAGAAGATTGCGATGCAATCCCACCTTATTAGAGCAGTATAGGGCTGTTTGCGTACCCTCCCAAAACAGCGAGTTTTTACGAAAAGTTACGAATTTTTACGAAAACCTGTTCGAGTACTGAGAATTTTCGTAGTTTTTGACAGAAGAGAGCGCTCTCGAGAGAGTAAGAAATTTCCGCAAGCTGCGAATTTTAGTGCAAGAAATTTCTGTGGGCTGATTTGTGAAAATTGTCAAATCTGTCAAATTGCTGTATATGATTTTTTGTTCCTTCTCTTTCTTTCTTTCGCGTACAATTGGGTTTGAGGTTTGACGTTTAAAATGTGGGCAACTTTTGTGATTCAACGCGTTCGTTTACTTCTTCGTAATTTTACCTCTATCTGAGAAAATTTTACCCTCACTCATAGAAATTTGACAAACTGCGAATTTTGGTGCAGAAAGTACGCGAACAGACCTTATATCAATCTAAATATAAAGTTAGCCAAGTTTTAAATACCATCACCCCAAAATCGTGCCTTTTCAGTGACGAAAAAATTAGATGACAATGGGTACCATCTTCTCCATTGCATGAAACCGCAGGAAATATGATACATTGCGCCATGTGCTTTATCATGAGGTTTCATCACCCCTCAGACACTTCAGGGTGCATGCATTATAAAAATATGTCGCCTTTTACCCATAAAAAAAATAAATGTGCCAACATAGTCTTATCAAGAGTTCTACTTTTGAAGTACATACATATGTACGAGCAACAACATTGTGCTGCCTATAATCTTTACCCTCAATTAACCCGCAAAACGCTTAACTTATGTAAAAATGCCGCTTAAGATGGTGCCACCCTCTTTCCTTGTTTCTCAAATCGAAAGGGACTAATAAAAGCAATCCTACCATTTCGCCTTCACAGATACGCCCAAACAGTCCTTAAAGTCTACAAAGCATTTCCTTGTTCTTAAACTGAACCGCTTAGTCAAATTCACTTTCAACGCATCAAACGTTGCCATGGCAGTTAAATTTCTTAGGACCAAAAGTTATGTAAATCCGTCTTTCTTTGTCTTTTTGAATGCCAAAAAGGTTCCATATAATAGAAGTCACTTAAAACGGTGTTTTTCTACTAGGGATTAGGAGTGTGCTACCAATCCTTCATTACCCCCCATTTAAACAAAACAATAATAACCTTTGCAAACAGAATGTAATACAACAATCTCTGTGGCATGCTAATTATGCAACACTTTCCCGAAGCCCATGTGGTTATGTTACTTTGACAGTCATAAACTTTACCTCCTAACAAGCTCTACATCTTCTAAGAACCCAATCAACAGCTACACAGTTCCGAAATCAGTGTTCCTTGACGAGCATAATGGTTAGGATACCATAAAAGAATTATAATTAATAACTAAATAAGACGACAGGGAGGGTTGGTTTCTTATAGTACGAGTACATACACCAAGGCTGTACGTCTCTCTGGAACATTTGTGCAGTTATACCCGTACCCCAATTACAGTTACATAGAGTCCTCTTCAATTGCGCAATATTAACTGGAAACCCGTATGCGAGTAGTGGGATTACACACAAAAGGGTGCTACCCCATAAGGGTTACCTCTTCGTCTCCTGTATGACATTAATTTATGTGCATATGAGGATAATTGTAATTATGAATATGTACCCTTGCACATCCTTATACATGTAGAGGAATATTAATTGCAAGAAATGTATACATAAGTGTTACCAACCATTATAGTGTATTGTTTCATTTTTGTTGGCTTTTTTTTCTGCTCATTCACAGGTCCCCAGGGTATACCGGGTGAACGAGGCGAAATTGGTCCACCAGGGCCCGCTGGACCACCAGGCGAAAAAGGACCCCGTGGTAAACGTGGTAAACGAGTAAGATCATTTCAAAAAATATTTTTCTAAATTTTTGTTTTGGTTTTTATACCCGCTGTACATAAATGTGTAGAAAATTGTTTTTTTATAATATAGTGCATGTGACTTGAATGAAAAATGTCGATAATTATGATTATTTGCTTGTAAATAAATTAATTTGAGTGTACATAGTTCTTTGCTAATTTTAAATCTTTTTTCAAAAGTAATCTGAGGTGGAACGTGGAAGTGTCAAGCAGTAAGGCTTGAGTAATATATTATATAACGTGCGACGAAATTAATCAATAAGTTCCCATAGAACAAATATCTCTGTCAAATATAACGACGAACTTTGGTTAGACCTGGGCCACACTGGTGTTTTGTCGGTGTGTGCTGCAATAGTCGGTTCAAAGCTTATAAAAGTTTAAATGCGAAACCACGCATGCGCGTCATGTTAACAATCGTCAATCTCGTTTTTCATTCGACGTCGATGTTCTAAAGCACGGCCACGATATGCATCGCGCGTTGTAGTTTTACACTGAAACATAATATGAACATGAACAAGACGAACGTGCATTGATTGCCCTTTTTGATTGTCATTTTGATGCAGACATCGATTCACGGTTCAAAAATGGACACAGTGCTTTTAATAGCTGTTTGGGATATGACCACCCAGGATTATAGAGGTAGTATCTGTGTATTTCAGTGACCTAACAAATTTTAGGGATGTTGACTGCTATCTACTGTTGTTGACACGTGTATTTTGTTAAATAGCAGCGCGGCGTTAGGCGTTTGGAGTGGCGATGGTGTAATGGTGAGTTTATCGATTGTCACGCTAATGGTTCATGGTTTAAATCCTGATGTCAGCAAGAATTTGCTTATTTATTTCTCAGAAATATATAAAGAGTTAGTCCAATCAATTGCGATAGCTTGTCAACACCATTCCGAGGACGTGACAATGGCAGTAAAGTGGTCATATGACTGGAAAAATCCTTCGCTCTGTTGGATGATTGATATGCACATAACATCATGTGGTCAGGAGAAAAATATTTAGAAGCAAGAACTAAGCAAACAAACTAATCTCCCCATTAATCTGGAGATTTTCCGAAACGTAGTATCTGAGTTTCAAACTACACCAACCTTTCTCTCTCTGTCTATCCTTTTCAACGCCCGCATTGTGTGGAAAACATCATTTTAAAGGTTTTCATAACCCCTTAAGTACACGCAAAATATAAAAAAAAAGTCCACGTCTGCATTGAAAAAGCGATCCTGTGTCGCAGGCCTTAGTAATGCTCATTGAGCAGCAGCTCATTGGAATTTTTGACTTTTGTCTTTATAAAAGATTTGATCGGTGTTGGAGAGAGAGGGTTGTCAGGGATCTAGGTATATTGGACCGAAAAACACTAAACGCAGAAATATGTCCTGTGTGATTCCTTCCTTGATATATGCAGCAGTTTTGTAACATCTTTGTATGAATAAAAAATTACTTATTTACTTAGGTGGCGCTACAGTTCGGGGTGAACCTGGGCCTCAATCAACAAGTCTCTCCATTTAGCTCGGTCTTTAGCTAATTGCCTCCAGTTGCGCACTCCAAGTTGGTCGAGGTCCCCTTGAACTTGTGCGCGTCACCTACGGCGATGATTCCCTCTACTGCGTCGTCCCTCGGGATTATATTCCAAGATTCTGCCGGCCGGAGCGTTGGTGTCCATTCGCTCTACATGTCCTAGCCATCTCAGACGTCCAATACGCAGTTTTTTGACTAGGTCGATGTCGCTGTACAGCTCGTATAGTTCGTGATTGAATCTTCTTCTCTAAAACCCGTCATCGCAAACTGGACCGAAAATCTTACGAAGAATTTTTCTCTCGAAGCGACCAAGGATATCTTCATCCTCTTTTAATAAAGTCCATATTTCAGCGCCGTAAAGCAGGACTGGGATGATCAGGGTCTTATACAGAGTCTCCTTAGTAGTTCGAGATAGGGCTTTACTGTTGAATTGCCTTATAAGCCCAAAAAACAGCGATTGGCAAGAGTTATTCTTCGATTGATTTCTGCGCTGATCTTATTCTCAGAGTTGATAGCAGAGCCAAGGTAGACAAAGTCCCTTACTACCTCGAAGTTATAGCTGCCCACTGTGACGTTCTGTCCAATTCGTCGGTGTTGGCTTTCCCTTCTTGTTGACAGCATATACTTGGTTTTGCCCTCGTTTATCGCTAAACCCATTTTGGCCGCTTCCGCATCAATGCTTGCAAACGTACCAGTGACATCCCGCTGAGTTCTTCCGATAATGTCTATATCATCGGCGTATGCAAGCAGTTGTACAGACTTGTAATAGATTGTGCCTCCGGTGTTGGCTTGTGAGTTCCGCGCAATCCGTTCAAGTACAATGTTAAAGAGTCACATGACAGCGTGTCTCAGCCTAAAACCTTTTTTGACATCAAAGGTCTCGGTGAGGTCATTACCGACCTTGATGGAGCAGCGAGCGTTCTCCATCGTCAGCCTGCACAGACGGACAAGTTTGGCAGGGATGTCAAAACTAGACATAGCTCTATAAAGCTCTTCTTTATAGATGCTGTCATAGGCAGCCTTAAAATCGATAAAGAGGTGGTGAGTATCGATTTGGAATTCTTGGGTTTTCTCCAGGATCTACCGAAGTGTGAAGATTTGATCAATGGTGGTCTTTCCTGGCCTGAAACCGCACTGATAGGGTCCAATCAGGCTGTTGATAAAAGGTTTCAGGCGTTCGCACAATATCGCAAAAAAGATCTTATATGCGATGTTGAGGAGACTGATGCCTCTATAATTGGCGCAATTGAGGAGGTCTCCTTTCTTGTGGATCGGGCAAACGATGCTGAGGTTCCATTCATCAGGCATACACTCGTCTGACCAAATCTTAGAGATGGGTTGGTGTATGTACTCTACCAATTCATCCCCAGCTGCCTTGAAAAGTTCGGCCTGTAAGCCGTCAGGTCCAGCAGCCTTGTTGGATTTTAGTTTAGATATTGCTATCCTCACTTCGTTTTGGTCAAAAAATACAAACATTTGGCGCAACAGCTCTTTAAAGTGCCAGGGCCTAGCTTCTCGCAACCACTCATGTTGTGTGCGTTATATTTTTCACACGAATGGAAGGGACCTACAGTTTAATGCCGAATCCGAACGGCGATTTGAGAAGCTTTTTCGTGACAGCAATACTCTCGGATGTTTGTCAGACGCTCGCGAGAGGTGGGACCGTGAAAAAACTTTTTGGTATTTTCTGCGATCCGAACTTGGAACCTCATGCGTAGTGATCCGACACACTAACCACTTACGCCACGGCGCCCACGTTTTGGTCAGGTGGACGGAAATTTTGACTATCATCGTCTATGTTGAATGGTTCATTCTGCCTGACAGCGGGATGATGGTCTTCGTCGCCGTTATACAGTCTGCAGAAGTGGTTTTTCCATATTCTCAGCACCGACTGTGATTCTACTACGAGGTTTCCATTTTCATCTCTACAGGTTTCTGTACGGGTATTGCTTCTCTGACACGTTCTTTTTACCTTTTGGTAAAACTTCCGTTCATTGTTCCTGGAGTATAGACTCTCGATATTCTCAAACGCGCGCTTCTCATGCTCTTTCTTCTTCTTTTGGAGAAGCCGATGTTCTTCCCGTCTCTTTTGCTCGTAGAGCTCACGAGCAGCTCTCGTCTTCCTTTACAGCGCCGCTTTGTATGCCTCTTGTTTTGCTGCATGCACTCGCCGGCAGTCTTCGTCAAACCAGGGGTTTCGCGGTGGTGGGCGAGCGAGACCCAGCACATCAGTCGCGGCGTTTCTGATGGCATGTTGGCAGCGTTACCACTGGTCTTCGGTACTTGATGCTGGCGGCATAGGGGTGATTGAGAGATTTCGGGATACGCGTTCAGCGAAGAGTCTGGCGGTCTCTTGCGATTGTAGCTTTTCGACGTTAAATTTTCTCACAGGCATTCTTCTTTGTTGCTCAGATTGAGATATCCGTATTCGTACCTTGGCTACAACAAGGTAATGATCCGAGTCTATGTTGGCCGCTCGGAAGGTCCGGACATCCAGAATACTGGAGGCATGCCTTGCGTCGATCGCAATATGGTCAATTTGGTTGAACGTTACATGATCATTGGACCGCCATGTCTGCTTATGAATGTCGAGATGAGGAAACCATGTGCTTGCTATGGTGACATTTCGCTCCACAGCGAAATCAATTAGCCTTAGTCCGTTATCAGACGTGGTGTCGTGTAGGCTATGCTTACCGAATACCCTACCAAAGACGTCCTCCTTTCCTATTTTGGCGTTAAAATCGCCCAATACGATTGTAACGTCGTATTTAGGACATTGCTCGTATGTTTTGTCGAGGAGCTCGTAGAAACACTCTTTGGTGGCAGGATCCTTTTCTTCTGTGGGGGCATGAACACATATTAGGCTTATGTTAGCGAATTTAGCCTTGATCCGGATAGTCATAATACGCTCGCTCACGTGTCGGAAGCTTAAGACTTATTACCTAAGTCTGCCGCGTATGACAAATCCGCATCCGAAAAAGCGTTGATCCAAATATTTTCTTCCAAACGGCATCAAAAATTTGATCAGTATAAATTGACATTTCGAACACGATGAAATAATGAAATTTTCATTTCGTACATTTCTGTAAGCGATCGATTGATCTGATTGATCAGTAAAAGACGTTTTTAAATTGATAATTCGATAAAACCAATTGGAAAATAAGACATAAAACACAGCTTGTGAACTCCAAACAATCCAAACAATTTGACGCGAACTACTCCATAATATAAAACAACTCCAATTGTAAATAATTTTTTTTTTTTTTTCAAACCTGAAGTCTGTTTAGTTTTTATTTGTATGTTCAGACGTGTTACTTAGAAAGTCTGATCGCTTTTGTCGGGTTTAAGCTGCTAAAAGGATTGCTATAGAAGAAAGGGTAAAACGGTATGCAATTCTAGCCGTCATTATTGAATTGATTCCGCGCGAAAGAGTTGTTAGAAATTGATCAGAAGATTGTTTTGACATTTGAAAAAGTGTTGATCAAGAACGCCGTTAAAAGTTAACGATGACAAAATTGATCTCATCGGACATTGGATTATCCAATTGAATAGTTGATCGTATCGAATATTTTGATCTGTGAACAAATATTATTTTGATCGTAATCTAATGCGTTTTCGATTAGTGAAATTTTTCATCCCGATCGTGATAATCAAAATTTTTAATCAATTAATATTGATTCGATCGTGATACTCTTTGTGTATTGTCGTCAAAAAGTATGTATTCTAGATATTCTACAATAAGCTCCTTAGTTATTGTCTAGAAAAAAGTTTTCATACGGATACGTGACCCATTAACTGAACTAATGTTTTGCTCCAGGTAGTCTTTCTCGGTCTATTGCAAATCGGTTGCTAGAATCGCAGTTTAATGCTTTTTCATATCTTTCAAGCCAACAAATTTTCTAAACTAAGCTTAGAAATACGAAAATTGAATCTTGAACTAAGTATAATTAATGATTCATAGCATTCATAGAAGAACGCTTTGTAAAATTTAGGGTGAGTTCTAAAATGCATCAGATGCGTATTAAAGTCATAAGTTCCAAAAGTCAAACGAAAAAGTTGTGACAGAGTCGCAAGTTTCTAAATACATCCGAAAACGTTATCGATGCGCGTCAGCTGAGCAAACCATGGATCGATAATTTGTTCGATGCTTTTATTTAGGTTAGGTTGGCTGTCCACACGAGAGTGTAGACACACTTACACCAGCGAAGGTCCCTTGTGATCATGCTTTTATTTAACATTTGCAAACAAAAATGGATAAGGCACGTCTGTTTCTGTGAGCTGGTAATAATTTTCTTATGGTAATTAAATCTAGATAGCTATTGGATACGTCCACTCATTTAAAATAAGTTTTAATTCAAAGTTTGCCATATTAATTTGAGCAAATTTCTGCTCTGTATAGAATGCGCTCCGAAACGTCAAACTTGTGCAAAGTAGAATGTATGCAAGTTATTAAGGTTGCATTGCAGATGCGTATCAAAAGGATAGTTCTACCGCATCGAAACTATTTTTTTTATGTTTGGGAACTCAGCCTTAATTTCGTCTTTAGCGAAGCTTAAACAACTCATTTTAACGATATGGAGCTGAATTACACTTTACGAGCTATACAAGCTGAGGAACATCTTTAGTCGGTTGAGTACGGCTCTCTCCATCTTATTTCACTGTTGGAGACATAAAATTGTGCAAGGTCATCAAAGTACAGGAATGAGTATAGCTTTCGAGTTACCATAATACTGTTGACTAAAACAAAACAATCGAAACCACTGCTAAAAATATTGCTTCTTAAAATTTTTAACAGAATACAGCTTATGTCTTCTTGAGTTTACTACCCATACCTCCGAGCCATCCAATGAATAAATAAATTGCAATTCAGTATGCTTGCAGATAATTGAAAATCCTTCTACACGATAAATTTTTGACTTTCAGTTGAATCCACCTAAGTTATGTTTACCAACAAAAAAAAAACCTGAAGAGGTGTAAAATATTCGACATTCATGGCTCCACTTAAAATGGATGAGTATACGTTTTCCGTTTTAATATCTCACAAACTGGAGGTGATTAATGAGCACAAGTTTTTCTTGTAAATATTCCAAGAAGAAGCAGTTTGAAGGTGTTAGGTTAGGGAAAATCAATTTCACAGTGAATTGCAAAACATTATTTTATAACCTTTTCAGTGTGACCTTGTATCTGAAAGAAAACGTTTGAACTTTGCCTTGATTTGGAGATTAATATGTTTTAAGTTGTTTACTTTCATATGTCCTGTAGATATTAGTTTGTAGGTCAGAAGACACCTCCGGTATTTGTGGGGTCTTCGCATATGGTACGCTGAAATCCACCCTTGTCTGTATCTCCAGATGTTCGCCTTAGACCCCTTTTTTTCTAAGTGTGGTGCTGGTGCCCCAGAATAGCCTAACTAAGCATAACTTCTCGCAACAAATCGTGTTGTGTGCGCTATATTTTTCGCACGAATGGAAGGGACATACAGTTTTATCCCGTATTCGAAGGGCAATTTTTATTTTCTTTTTGAGAAGCTTTCTCGTGGCAACAATACTCTCGTATGTTTGTCAAATGTTCGCGAAAAGTGGGACCGTGAAAAATGGTTGGTTTTTCTGGGATTTGAACATGGAACCTCACGCGCAGTGGTTCGATGCACTAACCACTGCTCCACGGCGCCTACTTCGCGAAACTTAACTTTCTGCATTTCTTTCTTGAAGCATTGAAAATTGTATTGGATTTAAAGATTTTGCTTTAATGAAACCGCTGAGTGTGTTTTTTCCACCAATTTTGGCCAGAGAGTCGGACAATTCATTGTACATTACTTGAATGCAAGGATCCAGTGTGCAGAATTTTCATTCTTAAAGGCATCTTTTAAGATTTCTATAACTAAGTTTAAATTGATCATGACTGAGCTTAACTCCTTAATAGCAGCCGAACTGTCCGAGAATATGAAGATTAATTATGTCCACTGGGTAACTGCAAGATATCTGCCTGTTGGCTCACTAAAGCTTTCAGACCCAGATGACTGACTAGGTCCAACCATCTATTCCTAAGCCTACCTGATGGCACGGCAATCATGGCATGTTTTGGAAGCCGGTCTGGGGGCATACGCACTACGTGACCAAACCATCGAAGCATAGATCGTTCAGTTCGGAAAAGTACCTGCTCAACATTGAACGCCTCGCGTACTCTGGTGTTGCGCACTCGATCCCTACGAGTTATTCCAGCAACACCGCGAAGGAACCTCATTTCGGCAGCTTATATCCGCGATCATGACTTTTTCCTAATGCAACAAATGGTTTCGGGATTTAGAAACTCTGAAACCATATTTTTCGAACCCTACGTGGCCAGCATTTACTCCTTCAATAACTTTCAGCTTCATTCAGACCTGAGTTTCAAATGTACCCAGCATGTGAAAGTTCGTATATTCACTATTGTTTGAGAAGAATGAAGCCATTCGCCGTTTCCGAAGTCTTCTGAAGGCACAAGGAATAGGAGTTACTTATGATGTGTATAGCCGGTCTTTAGGCAGATTGTGCCATTTTTTGATGACCATACCGAACGAGTAGGCGTTGATTGACAATAAATAATGTGTCGAAGTACCTAAGTAATTTGTCGAAATACCCAAAGTAACGAAAGATCTGTTTTTTGAGAACTTGCCGATTGGTTTTCGCTTAAAAATCGCTCTGATCCTGGTTTGAGATCGATCAACCTAGGTTTTTCTTTTGTAACGAAAATGGATCTGTCAAATATAATATGACTTTTCTAGTTATCATCTGTTTTGCATATCGCAAATATGGTATTACCCCTGTTTTTTTGGCACATCGAAGTGAAGTAAAGTAGGATTTTTCATGTAAATCTACTACAATATCCCACTGCCAATGACTACCAATAAGTTTCGCAGCCGGATTCAAGTGTAGATAATTTTTCGAGACACGATTTTGAGTTCAATTATTTCGTTCATTCAAGTTGGCAAAGATAGAGATTTTGTATTCTTTTATTTACGTACGTCTATTTTTTAATTGAAAGACCGAAATATCGGTAGGTCTGGTGTTTTTTTTTTGTTAGGAAATAGGAAATTTTAAAATATAGGAAATCTGGCTGCTGCGGATCGTTTTTTGAACATGTAGTTTATTTCACTTCACTTCACTATATAAAAACGCAAAAACAGGGGTATTAATACTTATCTACTTAGTATCCAATAAACTAATGTTGCAAATATGAAAATGAAGTTCAGAGTGAAAAATAAATTCATATTGGCAAAATGTCCTAATGTCAGCGCTAATGGTTTTTTTTTGACACATCTGTGAGTTGTCAAAAAACCTGGGGTTGACCCTGTGGCGAATCTCAAAAAAACAGACCTTATACAATACTATGTAAATACTAGTGCTACATTCGTGTATTCATTACATTCTGAGAAAACCGGCCATGAAGTCAAGAATCCCTCCTCCTTACAACTTTAAAAATATTTGCCCTTTTGATTTTTAGCTGGAACTATGAAAATAGATACAAAGGAGGTTTGTCTTTAAATATGACGACAGCATATTTCTACTATTGTCGTCAAATTCCATTATTCAGTAACCTTTATATCCTGTAAAATACGTTTACGAACGACATCATGAACTTTGTTATGTTATAAATACTTACCCAGGACTTCAAATCCTCTTTCGCTGTCTATGAATAATAAATAATATTTTGCGCTACCTAATGGATACGCACGCACAAATATAGTACATACTTTCTGCCGTTTAACGGAAATTACAAATTTAAATAAATAATTATTTGGAATCTTATACTCGCACTGTAAATGTCGTACTCCAATCCACTTAAATATGCATGACTTCTCGAAATTTCAGATTTTCTTTCTCAATTAATTGCAACAGGAGTTGAAGATAATTAGTTTCAATTGTCGTGAATGGGTCTTTACATATTTATGTAGACTATTTTAATTAAAATTCATAGTCAGAAAATTGATGAAGAAATCGATATGTGTGTCTCGATGTGGGGTAGGTACACCCCCACAAATGCACATTTACCCAGAATCAAAAGTGACATTGTTCTTACGTCAGTTGCGGTCTGTCCTTGGGTTTGAGTGACGTTGGGTTTTGTGTAGGAAGGATTTACTTACATGAAATCCATGAATGAGTAGAAAAGTAATGGCTTTTCCTTGCTGCGAAAATTGGTCTACATGGCTCATTGAGTTATAGGAAACAAGATGGGGTTAGGTGTCAGTTATAAATCCCGACCAGTATGTGAAAATAAAATGTTGTCTGTTTGTTACGGTTTTCTGGCCAAACGATTGCACTGTACGTGCTGATTTGCTGCAGGTACATTCCTTTGATCCCAGGATGCATCTGTGAATGTATATTACATTGAATGCTTTAAAATGCATCGTAGGTGAAATAGGTATCTGGACTCTTCTAAACTTCCACGAATTTAAGGATATGCATGCACACATACTCGCATGTATGTAAGCATACATATTAAGATTCTTGGTATTTTAAATCTCATGATACTCATGTACCTCGTGGCATCAATGAAATTCAAATGAGGATAAGCGTCATTTTTGAGAACACCAGATCAACAACGGACATTATTACTGTGGCATTATTACTCGTAGACCAGATTTTCCAACTATTGTGGAAATTCACAATGTTACAATGCAAACTTAAACTTTACATTGAAAGCATACAATTAGTTCACTTTAAGTCTACCAATTAAAAAACTTCATTAAATTCCAAGCAACATGGTAAGCATTGCCATGGCCGCACAAGCATTATGAGCATTAAGTAAAATCATGTTTCCTGTTTTTTTTCTCAAATAACAATATACTCGTATAAATCATAATATGATGCTCTTAAATGTTTGATCCGTAATATTTCCAAAACCAATGCACAAAAGAAAGTGCAAAATCGAATACTTGCTTTTTATAACTTTGTGAAGAGCATACATGAGCTGCATTTTATTTTGATACTTCACATGCATTGCATTATCTATCATATATATTAATACGTGAACATGAAATTTATCGTTCGTTTCTTTAGTATTTATTATAGAAGGAGGGGGATGAAACTTATATCATTCAAAAGGTACTGTGCCATAGATATGCAGTAAAAAATCATGTGCGTATATCACCCTTAAATCGGGTAAAATAAAGTGAACATGCACACATGATTTCCCCATACAAAACGCTTTAACCAATTAAATGATAAGGATTCCTTTGCCTTCAGTTTTGCAAACAAATATTATACATAGCATTGTTTCTCTCGCTGTTTGCTTATTTCCCCTCGGTCGAATTTCGACTACACACGATACTAGTTTGAATTAAAGCATCAAAGTTCAATAAAGCTATAGCTTGGATATTTTTAGAAACGGTCCTCGATGAATGTTGACAGCAATGTACAAAAGGTGCGATCGACATATGTTTGGAGGGAGAATACCATTCAGAAATGAGTGGCACCACTTAAAAACAATTTCGGCTAGTTTTCAATTTCATTGAAGATGGGCGGACAGTTGATTAACTTATAGAGCTCTTTGCCTCAAACTATGATTCCACTATTTCGTAAAGAGTCCAGCGTTTGACCCTTTTCAGTGGCAAATGGCGTCAAATTGTGTAGCCAAACGTTTGACTTCTTCTTATTTAGTGGCGTTTGACACTATTTGAGTCTAAATTACGGTTGGCACTGTGTCAAGTAGATTTATTGGATCTTCTGTCATTATGTCAAACTATTTTACAGCTTTTTAACATTTGAATTCATTATACAAAAACTTGTATTGTCTTGTGCTTACGCCAATGAATTTTAATTCATTTGTCAATGAAAGTTGAACAAGTTCTACTTTACAAATGACGATCTTTTCGAACGCATACCTCTGCTATTGTTTTATATCAAATTTTTCTTAAATAATAATTTGTTGAACAATAATTATATAACATTGCTTATGCTGCGACAAAGCAGTATAGAAGTGAAGCACCGCTGACCTGTAGTTTTCTCCGTAATCCCCAAATAGACAACGAAGCAAAGTATGCTATATGTCTTGGGGTTATCCTGGTCAGAAAACTGTGCTGTTACCAACAATAGAGCATTATTGATTTATCTCATCAGCGACTGCTTCTCAAAATGAAGCTTTCTTGGTCATCAGACCTGCTCTAGCCTATACGGGGACGAAGAATTACCAAGCAACTACAGTTAGAAAGCTAGAATGGATCCCAAGTCTGTACAGGCATCAATCCCATTGCATAGCTGAACGATATTTTGAACCTAACTTCGATACAAGTTCACATAGATTGGCTCGTATTTGAATAACTTCGGCCCTGAACATCAAGACGATATCAATGTAAAGAAAAATTTGTTGACGCAGTAGTTTGAAACTCAGGTGCTATGCTTCACAACTCCATGCGTAGTGTCCAAACTAATCGATTAGCATTATCGCGACTTTTTTATACGGTTTGGTTTCTGGTACTGATTCGTGCTTGCGTTTGTTTACTCCCTATGGAGGCCGGCACATCATTTGCTTTCATAAATCATTTTTCAACTAAAACAAGTGAATGAATGGTCGAGTCTTGAATTGATGGTTTCGAAATAGACTACAGATCTATGTAGATGTTTTTGGTAGTTCGACCAGTTCTAACCCTTGGGTTGGTCTACAAACCTTTTTCAGGAAAAATATTTGTGTGATCTTTATACGAGTAACCACAGGCAGTCAATATGCCTTCAAGATGCTGAACTCAGCCACCACAAAATCTAAACTCGAAATCTAAACTCTGTTTGAACTATTAGTCCAAACACTCCTGAAAGGTTAGTAGTATCAGTACGAGTATGGGGATATCCACTGACGGAATATATTAAGATGTATGACATAGTCAAGTAATAAAGAGCAGGAAAACGAGCTGCCACTTAAAAGACACGTCTTACAGACCTAGTATTCGAGTAGTAACGATTCTGGTTTCTCTAAGACTTCCGAAAGGAAATTGAAGTTGAAGTCTTGGCAACTAAGTTCTTTTCTTAAGTCCTCCCGCTAACGATAAGATGATTTACAAGGAGGGACTTTTTACCTCTTGCATTTCATTATACGAGGATTGTCCGATAAGTTTTTAGAATGTGGCAGCACGATGCATACAACTCATTTCCAATTCCTCCTTCACATTTACCCAAGTTGCTCAATCTAAACCCTTCAATAGAGTATAAACTAACTTCAGTCATTTGCAGTCCCTACAACAAGTACCCATTACGCTGCGACAAAAAAACAAGACCATCAACGAACATCATATGTTTTCATGCCCACCCCGCCCAGCTACAAACTCAATAGAATCCTGATTCGATTTGAAATAAAAATCGCTCTCAACTTCTGCCATCTTGCGCCCTTTAAATACAAATCTGCTTCAGTTACCCCTCATTACACTCATGACGACCGTCATGAAAAATCATCGATTGCCGACGAGAAAATCTTATATTTTATTAAATTCGCAATAAAAGCGTCTTGATTCGCCAAATTGAACTTCTTTTCCATAGTGTCGAGTGCTGGGGCTCTAATATACCGAAAACAAAACTCGATAAGGCTATAAAAGTTTTTGGCCAACGCGCCCAGAATATTTCATTGAGCGACAGCTGTCGTTCGCAGCTTCTATCCGTCGTCGAAGACGGCCGCCGCATCGCGCACAAAATATTACAAAACCCCATTTACTGTGTCGTCTCTACTCGTATATATCCCGGCAAGGAATTGTGGAGGGGGAGCAAAGACTACTGCTCTGCAGGGACACACACAAAGCGATTTTTCGGCGATAAAGGGAGCTATTTTCGTAAATGAAGAGTGAATAGGCGGCTAAAGGGGAGTTGGAGGCCACCCCCGGGTGCGCCCTCAATGGGGAGTGGTGATTTGGTGATTTATATCCTCCACCGACCGACTTCGAGTTCGACGCTTCTGGATTCTTAAGCAGTGCGCTCTCTCCTCGAGGGTGGAATGTATAAAAAGTCAATTCCAGCTTTCAGCGACAATTAGTTCAAGTCATAGAGAAAAATTGTCTTTTATTGCTGTGTACTTCCCCCCAAACCAAACAGGACATTCTTTTGTCAGGTGACATAAAATATATTTTTCGCGCACATGACTTTTAGCCCCTCACATACCTCTGGGGGCTAACATTCTCTACAATGCAGGGTGTTGGCAAACAGTACTTAACCTTATTCGATCTGCAGCATTGAAAGGAGGAGATGAAATGCATGGACAGGACAAGAAGTTGTTGAGTGTCCTTCAGCGTGCAAATTCTCAAATATTTGCACTTTCCATCGTCGTCGTCGTCGTCGTCATTTTAGGTTGTCGGTTGTCGGTTGTCAGCAGCCAAGACAAGGGACATAGAACTCAGACTCAGACGCAGTCCCTCAACTCTCACCCCCAGCCAGGACCAAATTTTATGTTTATTCTGGACTTAATTTTAATCAAAGCATTACCACCAGCAAGTATCGAAATGAACATGAAATCTGAGTGTTTTCATGTGTCCTTGTGTTTGCTTTGCAAATTCGGTGACAGATGGTGGTCCTGTTTCGTTTCAGCGCATCGATTGCTAAATTCTTTTGTATTACTTAACACTAGTGCTTAATTTTTAGTGTATAATGCTTTTATTGTTGTTGGGCTGTGTGCTTCCTTTTTTTATTATTTTGTTGCCGGCTGAAGTAATACTTAACACATTTTCTGAGTCACGCTGTAAGTACACTTATGCTTTTATTTTATTTTTTTTCTTACTTTGTGTCCTGGTGTTGCTATTTTTTTGTTCTTTTTATGTTTGGTTTTGAGAGTCGAGCACTCAATGTGTACCACCACCTTAGCTTTGATGTTTAGTAGAGCACACTCACTTACTCACACACACATACACAAAGGCGAGGGCTCTGCAGCACACTACACGAGAGCGCACATGAGCTTTGGTTTTGTGGCTGCAGCCAAACAATTCCGGCAAACTTGATCTGCTTAGCACCGTAGATGGGGGTTGATTGGTGATGGTGGTAGTTTGCTTATTGTTGTTTGCTTTTGAGAGGGTAAACCAAGGGTAGTAGCTGGGGGAGCTCATTGCACTGGATTTTGATTGCACATTGTCTTACAGATATTTGGGCCAGGAAGTAAGGATGAGGATTACGATGACCCTCCGGTGACGTTGTTACGTGGCCCGCCCGGACCACCGGGTAATCCAGGCAAGGACGGACGTGAAGGTAGGGATGGTATGAAGGGTGAGCCTGGTGAACCGGGTGAACCTGGATCGTTAGGACCTCGTGGCTTGGATGGTTTGCCTGGTGAGCCGGGTGTTGAAGGTCCACCTGGTATGCCAGGATATCAAGGTCCAACGGGCGAGAAAGGTGATCGAGGTGATATTGGTCCACCTGGACTGATGGGACCCCCCGGTCTGCCAGGGCCACCTGGGTATCCTGGTGTTAAAGGCGACAGAGGAGACCGCGGCGATTCAGTGAGTATTTCTGAGTTTTAGTGTTGAGTGCAAAACCTAACTGACTCTTATCCCAGAAGTACAGAAAAATGCGAAGACGACAGGACGAAGGAATGTCTGATGCACCACACACGCCCACAATTGAATATGTAAGTGAACTTTAGTTATAATATTAAAAAAATTATTTTATTTAAAATGTGTATCTTATTAGTCTTCTAATCATCCCTTACACTTCGCACGACTTTCATTAACCCAACGGCTTTTCAAGTGCATAGTTCGAACATATTTTGAGGAATAACCAACACTAATTAGCTTAGGTGACGGCACGTACTCACCGCGTAGATCGTGCTTATATTATGGCACCTTACTAACTACCCTACGTATGTCCTCTTATTGATAGAGAAAACCGGGTTCTTTAATACCTTACATAGACAAGTCAATTAGGTCTTCAAAGAAATATAAATGTTTTCAAAAGATACCATATACGTAAGTGATTCGTATTCTCTTCGGTTTTGTTTTAAAATCTTTATACCTATCCTCTTACTTTCTACGTCTAACTTCCTAGGGTCTTTTTAGAGTGTACTGTGTTCAGTAAACAAGTCCACAAGATTACGAGACTTATTCCTAATTAAACTGATGGATGTCATAGATCTTCTTAGATTTAAGTTTCTTGGAAGTTTCTTCTATCGCCCACAAAGAAGAAAAAGCAGAAACTGAACCCGGAATAGGTATGATTTTAGCCAACAGAGCTTTACCAACTGATCTATATCTGGTTGACTTCAATTCTTCAATATCAAACCTTCTTGCCCTATTTTCCCTGCTGCATATGCAATAGCGAACTGAGAATCGTTCAATCCATACACGCACTCGATTTTTAGGTTGTCCAAATACTTTCAACATAATCGCTACATTTAACCAGCCAAAGGTTGCGATTGCGCTTACCTAGAAGGTGCTGGTTCTGAGGTTCCCAGTGTTTGGTCCAAATATTCATATCACAGCCCCATCAAGTGTATCATACTTTATCCAACCGTATCCACTCTTATTTGTGTACATCGCAAATCAACTTGTTCATTCTTTTCTCATGCTCAGTTTTGTAGTGAATGTTGCGAGTTAAGTATATTTCTGGATAATACCATCTCTATTTGGAATAGAAGTGCTATGTACTTTGGAGAACGAGCCTCGGTCTTTAAGTCTATTAAGTCTTTTGTGATTCTCATGATTGCTCCATTTGCTAACTCATTTCGTCTAACATGAACCTCCACAGAGGTGCTTTGAAGACATCCTACGACTCCGGTCTCATTGATGTGTCGCCTGAGGTAGTGATAGCAGAACTTCGGCTGTTGCACAAATTCAAAGTCGACTTTCTTTGTGTTCAGGACTGGTTCTGATCAGAGTCTGAGCCAGAAATGGAATGTAGTCGAATTTCGACGGATAGCTGGTGTCTTTGTGGAAGATGGCATTAGTCGTTAGGCAAATATTTGTCTGCTTTCCAAGCGGTACCCGTAAGCTCTATTATAAGAAGCATATGAGATGGTCAGAATATCTGCGTCTGTGAAGGCTTCGCTTAATGCATTTTTCAATCCTCTAACCACTTCCAAAATAGTTCGTGAATGTAAAAACTTTTTGAACTCGAGCAGAAGGCTTAATGGACTCGTATCTATGTAGGTCCCAGGTTACACTGGGATCATGAAGACTGAGATTTCTGATAAGATTGCTAGGCGAAGCTCACAGGACTTCTCAAGACTTAAACCTCAGTTGGATCTTCCTGCGTCTTCGGTTAGAGTTCTATTGACAATTGGGTTTCTCACGTATATAATTGTGCGGGGCATGACTAAACGCATGCTCCCGGATGTTTGTTAGAAATCCCAGCATTATTGATGTCTTTCAGCAAAAAATACTACAGGCGACTTATCGACGTATTAACGTTTTCTCGAATCAGCTGGCAAATCTTCGATACTGATGTGGTGAGTGTAGTAATGTTAGCAAGCTCTATGGTACTATAAGCTGGTACCTGTAAGCTAAACCTTCCCAATAGCCTGCATGCGAAAGGTTGCATTTCCAATAAAAAACAAGAACTTGTAATCATAAGCGGTTGCTTTTACACAGTAGACTCATGCAAAGATCCTTTTGCGAACTATTTTCTATTAAGCCTAAGGCTCATCTTTCAATCGTGGAATCAGTCATTGATTAGGCTTATCTAGTTTTTCAAACGTTTATGTTCGAATCTCCTTTGGATTTTCTTTTACCTTTTATTCACAAACTTCCTACAAATTTTCTTCATTCATTCATTTTCAATGGCCCGCTAATCCTTCATGAGGGTCGCGGGGGTAGGATGCTCAGGTGGACTCTCCATCCTTCTCGATCCTCCGCCATTGACTCCAATTCATCAGGAGGAATCCCTAAGCGGCTCCATGAGAGATGTCGGACTTGATCCAACCATCTATTTCTAGGCCTTCCGCGAAGTCGCCTACCTCATGGCACGGAAACCATGGCGCGTCCTGGAAGCCGGTCTGGGGGCATACGCACTACGTGACCAAACCATCGAAGCATAGATCGTTCCGTTCGGAGAAGTAGCTGCTCAACGTTGAGCGCCTCGCGTACTCTGGTGTTGCGCACTCGATCCCTACGAGTTATTCCAACAACACCGCGAAGGAACCGCATTTCGGCAGCTTGTATCCGCGATCTTATTCTTTCGGTCACTACCCAAATTTCATGACCATAGGTGAGAGTTGGAACATACACAGAGTTAAAAACCGATAGCTTAGCTTGAACACTAAGTACGGCCTTCCTTATAACAGATTGGCCAAGCTCTCTCAAATTTGATCCAGCCTGACCAATTCTACAGGATAACTTGGCATTGCTCCTCCCATCACTCGTGAATAAAACCCCGAGGTACTTAAACTTCTCCACCTGCTTCAGTGGGACTCCACTAACATGCAGAGTGGACTGAATGGGTTTCTGGAAACGACCATTACTTCCGATTTGTTCACGCTGATCTTCATTCCAGCATCATCACAAACGGCTACAAACCTTTCGAGTGCGCGCTGAAGTTCGATTTGAGAGGACCCAAGGATGACCAAATCATCCGCAAAGAGCAGATGACTAATCCTTAGGTCTCCCACTTTGAAACATTCCCCGCCACGGCTGCGCTGTAACATCCAATCCATATATACAATGAAGAGGAGAGGTGACAAAACGCACCCCTGGCGGAGTCCAACGCCCACAGTGAAAGGTATTGATTTAACACCGTTTATCCGAGCACAGCTTCTACAGTTTGTATATAAAGACTGAATCGCCCTTAACAGGGAACCATCAATCCCATACTCCTGCCGAACACTCCAGAGTTTGCCTCGAGGAACCCTATCATATGCTTTTTCCAAATCCACAAAACAAGTGTAGACAGGTTTGGCATATTCCCAGGCCTTCTCAAGAACCATTCTGAGAGTGAACAACTGGTCGGTTGTGCTTCTACCGGGACGAAAACCGCACTACTCATCACTCAAACTGTCCTCAACCACAGCTCTGGAACGCTTTTCTAGCACCTTAGCGAAGACTTTTCCAGGGAGACTTAAAAGAGATATACCCCTATAGTTAGCGCAATCTCTCTTGTCCCCTTTTTTAAAAAGAGGAACTATCACCCCCATTTGCCAATCACCAGGTGTTTCACCGCATTCCCAGGCCACTTTAATGACACGCGAGAGCCATTGAACTCCCTCTTTACCTAAAGCCTTGAGCATTTCTGGCCGAATTTCATCC
This sequence comes from Brachypalpus laphriformis, assembly GCA_945910035.1. Classification (NCBI taxonomy): domain Eukaryota; kingdom Metazoa; phylum Arthropoda; class Insecta; order Diptera; family Syrphidae; genus Brachypalpus; species Brachypalpus laphriformis. The sequence goes on from OX246754.1 coordinate 292,018,031, forward strand.
ACACCAGCAGATTTGCCAACTTTTAGCGCTTTGATCGCCAAAGTTACTTCCTCTACCGTTGGACTATTTTCCGCCCAACTCTCGACCATAGATCTGCCATCTTCGGTGCCCCGTTCAGGATTGAGCAATTCTGAAAAGTGCTCGCTCCATCTGCGTAAGATGTCCTCCTCATTGGAAAGAAGTCTACCGTCTTTGGATTTGACTCCTTCAACGATATTCAACTTTTTTCCTCTGAGTCGGCGGACGGTCTGCCAGAACATCTTATTTGCAGATCTGTGGTCACGTTCGAATTTCTCGCCAAACTTCTTCCAAGACTGTTCTTTCGCTGTTTTCACAGCTAATTTGCAAGATCTTCGCGCCTCAGTGTACCGATTTAGAGAATCGGAGTTCCCCAAGTGAATCCACACCTTAAAGGCTCTCTTCTTCTCTCTGATGGCTTCTTGAACTCCGGGCGTTTTAAACCAAGCAGTTCTTTTCTCACCACCAGCCGCCACACCAAGCCGCTTCACTCCACAAACATCTCCCGCAGAGGCAATAACCGCTGTTGAAAACAGTTGCCATTCTTTCTCTACATTTGATGGAACAGTTGGAATTCGTTCAAACCTCTCAGATATTTGCCGTGCAAATGTCTCCCGTATCTCATCGTCCTGTAACCTCTCCCATCGTATGCGTGTAACAATCCTTGGCTTACGCTTTGGTAGGGGAGGCACTCTCTCGCTAAGATACAATTTGCACAGCACTAAGTGATGATCAGTTGACAGTTCGGCCCCTCTCAATACGCGAACATCACAAACCATTCTCTTCAGACACGATGGTACTACAAAGAAATCGATCAGCGACTTCTGCTGAAGACTCTGGCGGTGCCACGTGTATATATGAATGTCTTTGTGCGGAAAGCTAGTATCCATTATAGATGATGGATAAGCCATTTTCACAACAAAAATCCAACAACTTCTCTCCGTTCGCGTTTTGATCAGGATCGCCGTTCCTCCCAATCACACTCCCCCATGTCATAATATCTACACCCACATGAGCATTGAAGTCACCCATCAGGACAAAAGAATCCATATCTACAACCTTTTCAAGGGCAACATCAACTTCATCTAAGAAAGCTGCGTACTCTGACTGAAGGTTCGGTGCATACACCTGCACCAATGCCAGAGTTGATCTTTCAAGCTTGAGCTTTAAGATCGCAACTCTCCCTCCTAATGGTATCCACACCAATACTCTGTCTGTCAACCTGGAACTTGTGAGTATCCCCACTCCCGCCCGAGCAGATATTGAGGGTGCGACCCACCACCATCCACCCACCCGAAAGGTCCACAGTTTTAGAACCTCTCTGCTTTGTTGAAGAGACGCCGACTATATCTAGTGGACTTTTAACAGCCAACAAGCTCAAGATCCTTCCCTGTGAGCGATGAGACGTTCCATGTGCCTATCCTAAGTCGATGCCGTTGTCGAATCTCAGAGAATCCATCTGTGCCCCTATCGGTGCACAGCGCGTTCACCCCTTGACCGCTGTAATGGTTCTCGAGACCATTGACAGGAAGCTCGTAGCCATTTCGGGTTTGACCCGACCGGCTGCCGAGCGGGACAGGCCGACCACCAGACGCTCGCATACTGACACCCTTCAGGCCTGGCTCCAAAGGATGCCCTGGCTTACCAGGCTTGGCAATATCCGAGGCCGGTCGATTCCTTCTTGTCATCATGGTGTGTGCGCTTTGTTAGCCGTAACTGGATTGTATGGATGGGAATAATTATTTAAGTTACCCCATCCGCACATCCCAGTCACGTTGCCCGCCCCCCACCACGAGGAGGTCAGCTGCCAGGGGGGCACAAATTTTCTTTATTCTATTAAATTACGTTAGAAAGGCTGCAAGTTCCCTAAGCTCTCGGACATGAAACCTAGCATCCTAGCCAACAATCGCTTAATGCTAGATGTGCTTTCTGAAGATTTATCTAATCCGTATAAGTCTCTATAGATTTCACCCTTAGAATATCAAAACCTCTACCCCAATTTTAATAGAAGGCCAAATAGTCATTCACCTCACGGAGTTGTTCTTTTACAAAACCTCACTGTACCACAAATTTTTTAGATACGCACACCAAATCAAATCATACACTTTATCAATAAATCAATGTACTCATTCAAAATTTCTTTTAATTCGTCATACAAATTCGGCCATCTCGTTAAAAAAAAATCTCATCTTTAAAACAGCTATATGGACCACCTGGACCTCCCGGTCCATTGGGCCCCCCAGGTCATCCTGGCCCACCTGGAGAACGTGGCTTAGACGGACGCAAAGGAGATCAGGTAATTTATTAAATTAATAACCACACCCCTAAAACATAAAAACAAGACTTAAATTCTGACAACAAATCCATCATCTTTACGCTTCAGGGTGACAAGGGACTGAAGGGCGATCAAGGTCCAATGGGTTTACCTGTAAGTTAATTATCTGAAATAAATTTTTGAACGTGAACGACATTGATGATTATTTATCGATTCATGAATTTAATTAGGGTCCAATGGGTGTACGCGGTGATTCCGGTCCGTCTGGTCCTGTGGGAAAGCCTGGGCATCCGGTGAGTTATTTTCGTTTTCATCTTCTTCTTTCTTGCTATCATCTTGTTCATCATTAGAAGTATGGTTAAGGGAATTTTAGTGTAACTTAGCTAATTTAATATCATTCACTGTCGTACATGACTAATCAGTGTAATCTTTATTTCTAACAGGTGTGGGCTTATTAACCAAACACTTAACGCTGACAAAAATAAAAACAAAACAAATTATCCGACAAAACTGCTAATGGGCTGCTCCTATACTACTGCACACAAGTTCATTGTTGTTGCTAAAATTAAAGACAAAAATACAAAAAATAAAAAAAAAAATAAATATCTCAGCTAAGTTTCCCGCCAAAATACAAATTCGAATTAATGACATTTTTTGTATCGATAATAAAACCTCTTTCAGTTTTGAAAATTTATTTTCAATGTATGGTTGTAAATATTTCATTCAATGCACGCTTTTCCTACTCTACAAATACATATAAATAATTGTTGTAAATTTAATATAAATAAAAAAAAATAAAAATAAATTGAATGCAGAAATTGTAAAGAAAAAAAGAAAATAATTAAAAAACAATTCCAAATACATTTCGTCCATTACAAAACGCTATTCATATACATAATTAAACACACATTAACCCCATATTTTTTATAAATACTTATATCGCTTGAATACTATACCTTATTCCCATATTAATACATCCATACCTACTCCAAGGAAATACATATTCCTGAAATAAATCCGAATTCAAGTTCAACAAAACCATATCGCACAACAGAATTTAAATCTAAAAAAAATATTTTATATACATTATTTCAATTATTACCTACCTTCAAACTGCTTAAGGGCTTACTTATTTTGCTTGTCCAATGTATTATTTGTTTTTACTCAGTACTACATAAAAATATATAAAAAAAAAATATAAAAACGTATTTTATAATTGCATTTGTTTCATGGAAGCAGTTTTTGTACCGTCCATATGCTTTGTATAATCATACGAAAGCTTTTTTTTTAAAAAAAAGAATATAAATTAAATCTTAAAATTTAATGTGCAAAGAATTAAAATATTAATGTAGTACAATTTTTCTACAAATTGGAATAAACTCTTCCATCGATAATTGCATTATTAGCTAGGTTAAACAAAACAAAAAAGCACTACTAAGAAAGCAACAAGAAAAAAAAAAACAAATATTTACATATATGTACCAATGAAATATAAATAAAAAAGAGTACTTCTTATTGGTTTCATATCACAAAAAAACTAAATTTTAAACGCTTCAAAGCGTCAGACTAATTCCATCATCATTCAATTATTATCCCTAAAAAGAAATACCCCTTTTCAATTGAATATATGTGTTAAATATATATAAAAGAATCCAAATCTATATATATTTAAATATTTAATTATTATATGAATTAGATAACAAAAATATACTGAATTCGATTATTAACCTTACAATTAAATTCCAAAATTGAGATCAATTAACAGAAATAAAATTAAAAAAATATTCCCGTGAAATTAAACTAACAAAAAAAAAGTATTTTTGTAAAATAATAAATTTGTAACTAATTAAACTAACTACTTTTATCATTATTATAGAATTTGCATTTCCGCAAAGTGTATTGAATAAAATTAACAATACGTTTTTTTACATAATTATATACATGAGTAATATGTTTATTTGTTTTTTTATTTTATTATTATTATTAATCTGTATATAACAATAATAATAAACTAAAAAATGAAAGGAAGTGAAATGAAAAAAAAAAAAAAAAAAAAAAAAAAAATATTAAGGACATTAAATATTGCTGAAATTAATTTCTTTTTATTAAGAAAAAAAGGATAGGCATTTGTTTTAAATGTGTTTCATATATTGGAAGAAAATAAATCAAAACGTGTCGTGAAACAAGTGCCCGTGTACGTAAATCATAAGGAAAAAACCTGTAGTTTAGGTGATTTGAAGGCAAAGAAGGATGTCGGTCTTTTTCTACCGTCATAGAGAATTAATAGAAATGGTCCCTATAATTAAAGTATACTTAGCACCACTATCCAAGTCAATTAACCTGCTATCGTCCGTCTGTAAGTGACCTTTAATTTTAAGCAAGCAAGCAAGCACAAATATAAAAATGTTTGAAATCAGCCAACACGGTTATTTTGAAAATCATAAATATTAGGGCACGCCCAGTTTTTTAAGGCTTTTTCTTTGTAAAATCATTATCTATAATATATACAGGGTGTCCGCCGGGAACGTATACTACTTTGTTTTGCCGCCATTTTGGTAAACATTAGTCTTGACAGTTCATATTTGGCAGTCGTGAAGTAGACACGTGGCAAATTTATTATGGAAAAATATTCGATAAACCAACGTGTTTTAATCGTTAAAACATTTTATCAAAATCAATCATCGATTACTGTGACGATGAGAAAGTTACGTGAAATTTTTGGGAGAAACAACGTGCCAACAAAACGCACTATTTATCGTGTAGTGAATGATTTCGAAGAAAGAGGGTCTGTAGGTGATAGGCCCAAGCATGGGCCACAACGTACTGCAAGATCGGCTGAAAACATTACTGCTGTTCAAGGAAGTGTTCAAAACAATCCATCAACCTCAATTCGACGCCGTGCTCAGGAGCTTGGTCTTCAAAGAACAACTTTGGCCACAATTTTGCACAAGGATTTGCATTTGTTTCCATTTAAGATTCAGTTGACACAAGAGCTTCTTCAAGAAGACCATTTACGCCGCCGTACATATGCCAATACGATGTTACAGCTAGCCCATGACAACCCCGATTTTCATGAAAAAATCATAATGAGTGACGAGGCACATTTTCATTTGAATGGATATGTGAATAAACAGAATAGTCGGTTCTGGGCAATGGAAAACCCTCAAATTATTCATCATTCAACTTTGCATCCATTAAAAGCAACAGTCTGAAATGAAATTAATGAAATACCGCGTGAAATGTGTGAGAATATAATGAAAAATGTGCTCAAAAGGGCTCGCATTTGTGAGACTAGCAGAGACGGACATTTACCTGATATTGTATTCCATACATAATTGCCGACATTAAATAAAACATTTATCAATATAAGATCGATTCTCTTTCATTTAATCAAAAATTATAAACAAACAAAGTAGTATACCTTCCCGGCGGACACCCTGTATATAAAAATAAGTAGCAAAATGCGTATGTTTCCCTCTACCGCCCGTAATTTTCAACCAAATTAGTTGATTTCTTTTAAATGTAGATAATTACGGTACAAAGGTGATAGGCAAAAAACAAAATTACAAAACATTGAAATATTTAAGGCTGAACCACTTACCCCCTATTGGCCGGCACAAAACTGTTCTCTAAAACAGCGGTTCTCAAACTTATTAAGCTGTGGAACCCTAAACACGGCCCAAATATATTTCGGAACCCAAACTCTTAACGATATAAAAATGAAAACAACACATTTCACAATCAATTTTTTTATTTAAGATATTTTTTTCAAGGTTAGTGTGAAGAATGAAATTGTTTCATTGTTTGATTTACAATTTTTTTAAGATTGACTTCTACGAGTATCTCCGAAAGCTGTATTCGCATATCTGGGGCAGCGTCCAATCTCGATCTGTATTTAGTCTTTACATAAGTATACGTTGAAAAGCCTGCTTCACAGCGATACGTTGTGACAAAAGGGAGCAAATTTAATATAGCCTGTTTGGCAAGTTCAGGGTATTCACTCCTAATACAAAAAAAAAAAAAAAAACAAATATTTGGCGCAACAGCTCTTTAAAGTGCTAGGGCCTAGCTTCTCGCAACCACTCATGTTGTGTGCGTTATATTTGTCACACGAATGGAAGGGACCTACAGTTTAATGCCGAATCCGAACGGCAATTTGAGAAGCCTTTTCGTGACAACAATACTCTCGGATGTTTGTCAGACGCTCGCGAGAGGTGGGACCGTGAAAAAACCTTTTGGTGTTTTCTGAGATTCGAACTTGGAACCTCATGCGTAGTGATCCGACACAAGAACCACTTACGCCACGGCGCCCACAATTCACTCCTAATACCAACCCAAAATTAGTTCAATGACACAGAATCAAATACATGTTTTGATGAAGAAAAACTCTGCAGATCTATAAGAGACTTTCCGGAATGCTTAGTGTCGTAGGCTGAGTTTTCATTAGAAATGTATTTTGTACCCACTCGATGTCAGTTTTCGTATCTGGAAAGTAATCTAATAAAGATCTTTCTAGACTTACCAAATGTCCAGCGATCATATTGCCAATATCTGCTCTGAGCTCTAGCATGTTTCCTTGCAAGAATTCATGTAAAACTGGAAAACTTTCAACATTGTTCTTCTGTACACAGGTAAGCCAGAAATTAATTTTTCTTTTTAAAGCTGCCAGTTTGTCTCTCGTAAAAAATACTGTTATGGATTTTCCCTGCAAAGCAGTAGCAGTTCCGCTAAACTTTTCAAAAATGTCTGCAAGATAAGCTAATTTTGTTATCCATTGCTTATCATGCAATACATCAAAAAGGTTTGCAGATGAAGACATATGTTTGTCCAGTTGGAAAACTTTCAACTCATCACGAAGTTGAAATAATCTAAATAAAGCTTTTCCTCTGGAAAGCCATCTTATTTCCGTGTGCAGAAGAAGTGATTCGTACTGACTTCCCATATTTTTGCACACTTTTTTGAACAATCTCGATTGGAGAGGACGACTTTTTACGAAATTTCCAATCTTCACAGCTTCATCAAGAACTTTTTTCAAATCAGTTGGCATTCTTCTTACCACAAGTGCATAACGATCCAAAATACAATGACTGCTGTTACTTCCTGGCGCAATGTTTTTAATTTTTGACACGACCCTTTTAACCTTTCCTACCATTACTGCGGCTCCGTCGCTACATATATTAATACATTTTTCCCAATTAATGCTGTGTTTATTTATAAAACAATTTATGGCTGGTTTCATATAATTTTTACTAAATCTGAGGGATAAATTATAATTACATAAAGCCATGCTCACTTTAATATGACTTGGTTAAAAGACAAAGGGATATTTGATCATGCGATCCGTTATTGACGAATTGTGGGTCATCTATGTATATGTTTTTAACTGATCATCACTGTGAAGGTATTGGTGATTTTATTTTTAGACCAAGCTTTGTATCTTGTGTAACATGTGCATTGAGAAGCTAAATAATAAAAATAAATAAATATTTGGCGCAAACAGCTCTTTAAGTGCCTGGGCCTAGTTCCTCGCAACCACTCGTGTTGTGTGCGTTATATTTATTCGCACGAATGGAAGGCACCTTCTGTTTAGTGCCGTATCCGTATCCAAAGCGCTTTTTCGTGACAATTATACTCTCGGATGTTTGTCAGACGTTTGCGAGAGGTGGGACCGTAAAAAAACTTTTTGATGTTTTCTGGGATTCGAACATGAAACCTCACGCGCAGTGATCCGACACAGTTACCACTTGGGCCATGCCGCCCACTAAGGGATATAAGGATACAAATATTTGCACCTCTTGTATCGTTCTATTGCATTGTGATTGATGACCAATTTAGCAATGAAAATGGAAATACGCTGCTTTACTTTTTACAAAATACTTTTGTCGAATTAGTTTGTCAAACAAGCTTCACTATTCTGAGCCCGAGTGGCTGCAACTTCATATAAATCTATATAAATAAAAATGAAATGGTGTTCGTTGGTCATCGCATCACTTGAGAACGGCTAGACCGATTTGCCTAATTTTTCTTCTAAAATGTTCGCAATAGCTTGAATAAGGTTCTTATGGAAAGAAAAATTGGAAAAGTTGCCCGAAAAATTGGAAAATTCGGAAAAATCTGAAAGTGTTTTTTTTCTATGGGAAAATATGTGTGTACCTATGTTTGTATGCTATGGTCTCCAAAAACATGTAACCGATTGAGCTCATATTTTTAGACAGCCTTTGGTATTGCACCGAGAGTGTTCTTGTAAAGTTTCGTTAAAATCTGCCGACTACTTTAGTATTATAATACGAGTACTTTAGTACTAAAAAAATGTTCTTTTGTTAGGCGCAAGAAAACACGCCGGTACCATCAGTCCAGCAGTTTGCACACTACTTTAGTATTATAGTGCTTTACTACTATTTTTTTTGTATATATATTTAAGATTGGACCACTTACACACCAGGCCGGGCCGAGACAAAACTGTTCTCTAATAGACCTAGACCCAGGCGCCTGAAGCAACAACTGTCAAGCAGGCGCCTGGGGCTAGGACTATTAGCGCTTTTTTTTTGTCAGGCCAGCTGACTTAGACTTAGCCCCAGGCGCCTGTCTGACAGTTGTTGCTCCAGGCGCCTGCCTGACAGTTGTTGCCCCAGGTGCCTGCCTGACAATTTTTTATTTTATTTTTTGCTAGGCGTAGCAACGCTCGTCGGGTACCCACGAAGCAATTCGCCTGGCAGTTCGACTTAAGTCGAACGTTCGATTCGCTAACCATAATAGGGGTGTATTATCTTAGCTGCAGTAGGCAGCACGCAGATACCCCTCCGGTTTCCACACTCCATTAAATTTACTTTCTTAGGAAGGATCATTCCCTTTTTCCACTCTTCAGAAAAGCTCTCAGCTTCCCAAGCTCTCTCTACAAGTGGAAGTAGAAGCTCAGCTGATGTTGACGGCGCTGCTTGTAAGAGCTCTGCGGGAATACCGTCAAGTCATACCGCCTTGTTGGTTTTAAGTGCTTTAATCGCGAACACCCTTACTGGGAGTCGTAGTGCGTATTTGTGGTTCTCATCCGAAATGAGCAAGGAACCGTCTAGGCTTTTCACTTTGTGTTGGCTGGAGCTGCGACCACCTGTTAGCTCTTTGGTTCTGTAGATGGTCTTGCTGTCGCACTTCCGCGCAGCTTCTTCTGCTTCTGTAGCCAGCGCGTGTATGTAGCTGCGCCTGTCACGTCGCACGCTACGCTGAACTTCGGTCATCTAGCTCGCTTCTCCCTGCTGCTGGAGTAGCTACAATGCGAGCTTTCGGTTGTTTTCGTTCGTCAATCCGTCTCCAGGTATCCTCGGAAAGCCACGCCCCATGTCTTCCCTGCGATCGGCCGACAAATTATCCATTTCCCAACACAAGATTTGCTTACAGATTCAAAATTCACGAGTAAATAAATGCAAATCATTCGCGAAAGTTAGAACATTACGAATTTGGAACATATCTAGGACATCATTCACAATAAGAGTTGCAAAAATGGAGAGATGCGCTCCTTAAGCCCCTAAATACATCTAAACTGCAAAGTAAGCCAACGCGTAAGATCGCGCAGGAGAAAGTAGGCAAACTGAAACTACAGGGTTCAGAGCGCAAAATGTGAGGGAAAGAGGGACAACAGAAAAGTCCTCGACCTCCGTTCTTAAAAAAAAACGATACTGAAAAGTTACCATTCAAAAAGTCACCGGGTAATGACCCTCGGACAGCAGGATTGCAGACTTACGCTCAGGCCGCGGCATCCGAAAAACCAAAGAACTTTAAAATTTCGACGGACCCTGTCTCTCATGTTTTCTCAGTTTTTCTCGTGAAATTTGAAGAACAAAGCAAAATAAATAAAATTATTGTCGATAGGCTGGTTAAGCTTGAAAATAATTCACGGAAAACACATACTTCAACTAGAATATGAATGAAAAACGAATGTTAAAAATATGTACTTGGAATGCAAACGGACTTTTGCAAAAACTTCACGAATTGGAAATATTCATGCATAAAAAAGATATCGATATTTGTTTGATTTCTGAAACCCACGTAAAAAACGAATTGCATTTAAAAATAAAAGGCTATAATTATTACCACGCTTGCCACCCTTCGGGAAAAGCGAGAGGCGGATCATCCTTGTTTATTAAAGACTGCATCGAACAATCCGAAGACCTAAAGATAGAGCTTTTTTTTAGGTTGCGCCAAGGATGTATAATCTTCATAGATACTAATAGCCCGAGTGCTACTAGCATGCACGAATCGATTCCAGGAATACGCCTACGTACTAAACACACACCCTACACACGTCAACCACTCTCCCCGCGGTACTGCCGTTAGGTATTTCTTCGCGGGGCTGGTTAGCAATTATGCTCTAGTCTCCGAGGCTGCCTCTTGGGCTCTTCTTAGGGCTTCTGCTCTTCACAGCGCATTCTGCACACATACTATGAATGAGCAGATCTCCATCCATTCGCCCTCTGATCGTGTCATGTGACTAACAAGATTTTCTGGACTTGGCAGGTTTGCTCTGTCTTCTGCAAAGCGTCTGCAGTAGAGCACTGCATGCTCCACGTCCTCCTCTTCGTTTGGACATATTGGACACAGGGGCGAACTATCGTGTCCAAATCTATGGAGATATTTCCGGTAGCCACCGTGTCCGGACAGGAACTGTGTGAGGTGGTAGTTACAGTTCCCCCTCGCTCTCTCTGTCCATGATTTTATAGTGGGAATGAGCTTGTGGGTCCACCTGCCTTTCGTAGAACTGTCCCACCTGGTTTGCCACAGCGTTGCTGATGCTGCCCTTTCCTCCTCCTTAATCCTTTTTGCCTCTTGCCGGTTCGAGGGACGTCTAAGGTATACCCTCTGCATCTCTTCAGCGAGGATGTCGATTGGGACCATCCCAGCTAAAACGCAGGCTGCATCGTCGGAAATGGTTCGGAAGCCGCTGATCACTCTGATTGCGCAGAGCCTGTGAGCTGATGATAGCTTCTTCCTGCACTCATTTGTCGCCAGTGCACCTGCCCATATCGAGGCAGCGTATAGAAGTACCGAGCTGACCACTCTGGACAGCAGGATCCTGCGGGCGTATCCAGGCCCGCCGATGTTCGGGAGCATTCGGGAGAGTGCTGCCTGCATCAGCGATACTTTCTTACTAGAATACTCGACGTGGGCTTTGAAGCGCAGCCTGTTGTCGAGCATGACTCCAAGGTACCTCAAGGATTCTTTGGACCTGATTGTCTGGTTTCCGACCCGGAAGCTGGCGTATTCCACCTTTTTGCGGCTGGTTATTAGGACAGCTTCGGTCTTGTGGGCAAAGATAGAGCTTGAAACTTTGCAACTGTGCACGATTCGAGTCAAAAATAGTCAGCGCACTCTTAAAATCTCATCTATGTATCTACTGTCCACTGCGTTCCGCGCTTGAAAAATCTGATTTTACGTACTTGTTTGAATCGCTGAAACCTAATTTTATCATCGGCGGCGACTTTAATGCGAAACATACATTCTGGGGCTCAAGATACAGCTCGAAAAAATGTAGAATGCTCTATGGAGCAGGTACGGAGTACAGTTGTGATTTCCAATCGACGGGTAAACCGACTTACTGGCCAACTGATACTTCGAAAATATCTGACCAGATAGATTTTTTCGTTGTGAAAGGAATATCTACCAACCACATAAAAGTTAAAGAGAACTTTGATCTGTCGTCTGACCATTCCCCAGTTATTTTGACATTGAGTGAAAAACTAGTCTATACTCGTAGCCTAGAGCCAGCGAGATTAACTGGTAGAACAACTAACTGGGAAGGCTTTAGGAACGAAATTGGAGATAACATTGAACTGAGCGTTCCACTTATGACACCCTATGAACTTGAGGTTGAAGTTGATCGCTTCGTTTAGATCGTACAGCTCGCCTCTTGGAATAATACGCCGAATCCATGGAAAACGCCGGACAGATGCAGCTTACGATATCCTCCGGAAATAAAAGAATTGGTCAAGGAAAAAAGAAAAGCGCGTAAAAAATGGCAACAGAGTCGTGCTCCACAGCATAAAGCACGCTTGAATCGTCAGTGCAATTCGTTGAAGAAGTCTATTAAGATTTTAAGAATCGTGCAATAGGCTCTTACCTTGAAAGTTTAACAGCGAAAAAAGATTCTAAATATTCACTTTGGAAAGCTGTAAAAGGCACCAAAATGCCCAAAATCCCCACGCCGCCAATTAAATTATACCGAAATGAATGGGCAAGGGAATATAAAGAAAAAGCGGACTTCTTTGCGACCCACCTGGAAGAAACCTTTAAACCGTACGATGGTCAAGTGGTTTACGACAACATCAATAGGCTGGATTTACCATCTGACAATTAAACACTCACACGTGCAACGCTAAGGCAACTCAAACATGAGATCGAGAATCTAAAACCTAAGAAATCTCCTGGTTATGATTTGATTACCGGAGAAATTCTCAAAGTCTTACCTAGAAAAGCATTGACTAAGCTTCTTCATACTGTAAATGCTGCGCTCAGATTAAAACACGTGCCGAGCCAGTGGAAAGTTGCGGAAGTCATAATGGTTTTAAAACCAGAAAAACCGCCAAATGAGGTAAAATCGAATAGACCAATTTCGAGTCTTCCAGTCGTAGCCAAAACTTTCGAGAGGATTTTACTAAGGCGTCTCCAACCGGTTATATAAAATCTTATCCCTAACCACCTGTTTGGGTTCAGAAGTAATCATTCGACGATTGACCAGGTGTATAGAATTACTGACGTAATCGAGAAAGAACTTGAAGAAAAAAAGATTTGCTCAAGGGTATTTCTTGACGTCTCGCAAGCCTTTGATAAGGTGTGGCATGATGGCTTGAAATTCAAACTACGACAAGTTCTCCCTGTATGCTTATACGATATTTTAGAAGTATTTCTAGATTTCGCTTGAGTATTCATTGTGCTCCCCTGACGTGGAATCGTCTGGCTGAAGCACTAAAAAGTTAGATAAAAGGAAAAAGAAACAAATTAGCTAGAGTTCTATAGTGTTGGAGCGGCCCCCTCTAAACCATCCTGAAAAAGTTATGAATTTCACGATAGTGGATACTCTCCGAGGGCCGTCTTTCTCGTGTTGCAGAGGCTAGGGCTTTTGTATAGGAAGTGATCCGTATCCTCTTCTGCGTCTGTGTTGCCGCAGCCTCTGCAACGTTCATCTGTACTTACCCGCGTTCTTATTCGGGGGGGCGCCAATAGGTTGTGACCGGTAATGATTCCTATGAAAAGCGCGAAATCTTGTCTACTTTGAGTAAAGATGAGCTTAATCTTCATATTGTCGTGTTTTGTCCAGATGTTTCTGCAGACGCGGCATGATGGAAGCGCTCTCCATATTTCGTCTGCTGGTCGTTTGAAGTCAAGTGCTTTGTTTGATTTAACAAATTCTAGGGGAGGAAGGAGTGAGTTTTGGGCCATTGATAGGTCTTTTTCTGATCCCTTTCTTGTTAGTTCGTCTGCCATTTCGTTCCCTGGAATTACTTTGTGTCCTGGGACCCACCAGAGTGTAACATGGTGGCTATCGGTGAGCGTTGTAAGCTCCTCGCGGCAGCGTTTTATTAGCTTTGATTTGATTACCGCGGATGAAATGGAAGTCCTAGCTTGTTACTTTTCTAGTAACAAGCTAGGACTTCCGCTTGGAACGTACTGCCGTGGCTCGGAAGTCTTAGTGATACTGCAATATCGGGTTCTGCTGAGTAAACTATGGCTATATTTCTTAAGATTATCAAAATCTAAAATAAAGTAAGTTAATTTAAGGCATTAGGAAAACAGATTTCGATTTTGAAAAATTTGTGAAGTAGTGCCCTAAATTTCATACGAAATTTGAAAAAACAAATGACTGTCAGGTCTTGCAAACGCAGTGACGAAATACAAAAGCAATTGTCGAAACAAATAATGATCTTTTAAAAACATTGCAAAAGTCTTTAGGTGCCTACGCGATTTGAGGATGGTCCCAATAGGAGCTCTATTGGAATCACTCTCTTCATCATCAAATTTCATATGAATATCGAATGATTATATTGGATTTATGGCGGTCTGATATCTCACACCTCATAGGTTGACCGCATGCCTTAATTGTGGAATCGATACAAGTGTAAACCCCCTAAAGCGAGGATATTGCATTTATTCGCAGAAAGCATGTACAATTGTATGCAATGTACATAATCTTGACGTAACTAACAAAGTAACAAATAACCAACTAACAAGTTTCTAACTTTAAACTAAGCACAATGCGCAAATGATTACACTGGCTTTCGAGCACCTACTAAACTGCTTTTTGCTATTGCAGGGTCCTCCTGGATTAGATGGAATGAAGGTATACATGAAAGGCCCACTGTTTGCTCTTCTCTAACATCGAATTCCTTTTTATTTCATTTCAGGGTGCACAGGGTGAAACTGGCCAAAAAGGTGAACGAGGTGACCCTGGACTTCCAGTAATTAAAAAATTCTCAAGCAAACCTATCTTCCCAAATTAAATTTTGTTTCATTTAAGGGTACGGATGGCATACCCGGACAAGAAGGACCGCGTGGTGAAAAAGGCTCCAGAGGCGATCCAGGTCCACCAGGAAAACGAGGGAGAAAAGGGGATCGTGGCGACAAAGGTGAACAGGGAGTTCCTGGCCTAGATGCACCTTGTCCACTGGGATCAGATGGCTTACCTCTTCCAGGATGTGGTTGGAGGCCGCCAAAGGTAATATGTGTAAATGTTTTCATATCGCACATCGGTGTTGGTTGATTAACTCTTTAAGAAAGAGCACGGGTTTATCTTTACAAGCTTTGCATGCATGCTTACTCGTATCCGTATATAATTTCGGTGAATTCATACATTT
The DNA here is from genome assembly GCA_945910035.1 of Brachypalpus laphriformis. Lineage (NCBI taxonomy): Eukaryota > Metazoa > Arthropoda > Insecta > Diptera > Syrphidae > Brachypalpus > Brachypalpus laphriformis. The sequence continues at coordinate 292,033,163 of OX246754.1, forward strand.
CTGCTTTTCTTCGGTTGCACTAACACACAAAACATTAACTTAAAAATAATAACAAACACAGGAACCGGCCATATCCACCCCCATCCACAAAGACTATCTACCGGATGTAACAGCTCCGGAGAACAACGCCAGCGACTATGAACAAGAGGAAGACGAAGAAGAGACTGGCGAAGCTGAAGAGGAGTACGACGACTATCAGGACAACATGCACAATTCGGACTAAAAACAAAAATCTTTCCTGCTCCTATCGTAGTTCTGTAGATTTACCTAAAATAACATTTGCACACGTTTTTTGTTTAAAAAAAGTAGTATGTTAAGGGTAGAGTATTAAAAAAAAAAAAACTAGAACTTAAGTAACTTAATTCTTTAGGTACTAAGTACATATTAACAATATTAGAAAAAAAAATGGCAGCGCTGGCATTATGTATGGCTTTTTGGGAAACCATTTGCACAGAGAAATAATTTTTTAATTTATGAGATACTATGTATTTTACAATCGAATTTTCAGGGAAACTTACAAGACTGGCTTATCGAGGAACTAAATGCGTTGAAAAAATCAAAAAATACACTTTAGGAGCAAATTTCAAAGCAATACATTAGAAATAGAATTTTCCAAGTACCTATTGAACAAAGAGCAGGACAGCTTTCCAATCGAGTCATATGTGTTTTAATTAATTAAATAAATAAATGAATTTTACAAGTCAAGTATTTCAAGTCGTTTGTAAAAGATTCAGTGATTGAAAAGGCTATGCCAATGAAATAAATTTTTACATTCTAAAATATTATATTGTGTTGAAGAAATACGTATGTTTAAGTTTATAATATTATTTTGTATTTATAGAAAAAAAAGAACAAATGGAAACAACCTTAATAAACATGCTAGTATTTTTTCAAAACCTCATTCTTTTTGCTGCTCTCACTCTTCGACTGTCTTAACTCCGCTCTTCGACCGTTTTAAATAGAGGTATTCGATTATATGGCTGGGCGTAGACGAACTTTCCGATTAGTTTACGAAATCAGAAAGAAGTCTTAAGTTTCCGACACGTAGGCGAGCGTATTATGACAATCCGGATCAAGGCTAAATTCACCAACATAAGCCTGATATGTGCTCATGCCCCCACGGAATAAAAGGATCCTACCACCAAAGATTGTTTCTACGAGTTCCTCGACAAAGCATTTAGCAATATCCTAGATACGACTTTAAAATCGTATTTTTTGGCGATTTTAACGCCAAAATAGGAAAGGAGAACATTCGGTGAACAGCATACATAACACCACGTCTGACAACCCACTAAGACTATTTGATTTCGTTGTGGAGCAAAACGCCACTACCTCAATATTTACAAGCAAACATGGCAGTCCAATGATTATGTAATGATCAGCTTCCCAAAATCTCTCTATAAGTGGAAGTAGAAGCTCAGCCGATATTGATGGCGGTGCTCGTTAGAGCTTTGCGGAAATACCGTCAAGTCCTACCGCCTTGTTGGTTTTAAGTGACTTGATCGCATCATTACTGGGAGTCGTGGTGCGTATTCGGACATTTCTCATCTCAGATCAGTTGCCTGATTTGGAAACATATCACTAGCGAACACGCCATCCATTCCATTCCATCTCTTGAGCTGGTCCTCATCCGAAATAAGCAAGAAGCCGTCTAGGCTTTTCACTGGGTTTTGGCTGGAGCTGCGACCACCTGTCAGCTCTTTGGTGATTCTGTAGATGGTCTTGCTGTCGCACCTCCGTACAGCTTCTTCTGCTTCTGTAGCCAGAGCGTTAATGTAGTTGCGCCTGTCACGTCGCACAGCTTTCAGCTGTTTTCGTTCGTCAATCCGTCTCCAGGTATCCTCGGAAAGCCACGCCCTATGCCTTCCCTGCAATCGACCGACAATTCTTTCAGCACCAGATGTAAAAACATTTTTCACAGCACACCAATAGTTTTGGATAGTTGCGGGCAGTGAGCTGTTGATTGCTTCCACAGTTGACATACTATATATGGACTGCTAGTAGCCAACTTCTCCTTGGTTCCAAAATTAGCGCTAGCACTCTTGGTTCGGAGCGGAAAAAAATGGAAACTCACACTTGTTTGAAATTTCGTTGGATGCAGTTGGGTATACAAAGACAGTATTTTCATTAACATATTCCATAAAAAATTTATTCGTAATAAATATACAAATATTGTGCAACTTATGTGGCAGTCAAATGCATATATAACAATTTTTTATTTAAATTTTGTTGGTTCCATCTTACAGTAATTATTTGAACTGGCACATTTTGCAAGTAACATCTGTTGCAAACAATGCCTCAACAATTTGAATTTCAACTGTTTTACTTAGCAGATCCAAACAAACCCAATAGGTGTCTCTACCATTCTATGGAGATGGTTGGCAATTTGTCTCCTATCCGGGCTGTTACCGGTGTTACAGTATTGAAGCAGAAACGGCCAAAATGGATTTAGCGGTAAACGAGGAAAAAAAATTAAGTATATAGTATACTGTCAGCAAGAAGGGACAATCAACACCGACGAATTAGACAGAACGTAACAGTGGACAGCTACAACTTCGAGGTAGTAAGGGACTTTGTCTACCTTGGCTCTGCTATAAATTCTGAAAACAACACCAGCGAAGAATAATTCTTGCCAATCGCTGTTTTTTTTTGTTTGGGCTAGTAAGGCAATTCAACAGTGAAGCCCTATCTCGAATAACTAAGGAGACTCTATATAAGACCCTGCTCATCCCAGTTCTACTTTACGGCGCTTACACATGGACTTTATTGAAAGTCGGTGAAGATATCCTGGTCGCTTTGAGAGAAAAGTTCGTCGTAAAATATTAAGTCTTGTGTGCCGGGTTTTGGAGAAGAAGATTTAATGACGAATTACTTTTTTTTTTTGGTTGCGCCAAAGGGTGTGTAATCTTCTAAAGATACCAGTAGCCCGAGCTACTGGCATGCACTATTCGCAAACCTGAATACTCGATGCCAGGAATACGCCTACGTACTAAACCACACCCTGCACACTTCAAACACTCTCCCCGCGGGACTACCGTTAGGTATTACTTCGCGGGGCTGGTTAGCTATTTATGCTCTTCTTCCCTGTCTTCCGCTCCTTGTTCCAAAAGTGTTGCCGGTTGGACTTGGTTGCTCTCTCTGACTCTTTCTAGCCGCCTAAGTTCCTGCACGATTATCGCTGCAACTTGTTTCACCGCGTCCCATATTGCATTCGATGCTATCATAAGGTGCACAATGTTTTCGGGGGTTGGTATTTCTCCAATTTTTTCCTCCAGTTCTCTGTGCTCTATATGAAAACGTGGGCACTGAAAAAATACGTGCTGAGCGTCTTCTGAGGCCTCTCCGCAATTTGGACAGTTGGGAGATGCATCGAGCCCAAACCTGTTGAGATACGTTCGAAAGCAGCCATGTCCGGTTAGGAACTGGCTAAGATAGAAATCTACCTCTCCGTGTTACCGGTCCATCCATTTTTGGATATCCGGTATAAGTCGATGGGTCTATCTTTCCTTTGAGGACTGGTTCCATCGCTCCTGCCATGCTCTAATGCTTCGTTGTCTTTCTTCCAGCTTGATATTTTTGACTGACGCTTGAGGTTCCTGAATTTTGGCGTTGTAGGTCCTTTGTAGCTCGATAGCCAAGATATCCGCTGGTAGCATTCCCGCGATAACACATACTGCCTCGTCTGACACCGTACGAAAGGCACAGCATACTCTCAGCGCACATAGTCTGTTGTTCTTCTTGCGTAGGTCTTTTTCATCATAGCTTTGGCCCATATGGGTGCCGCATACATAAGGATGTACTGCACCACCCTGGATAAAATAACTCTCCTTTGTTGCCTAGGTCCTCCTATATTTATTATTATTCTTGATAAGGCACCGCTCACCCGAGCCGCTTTTTCACACGTTCTTTCAAGGTGCTCCTTGTAAGTGAGCCTCGCGTCGATCATCACACCTAGGTATTTGATAACCGATTTTGATGTCGTATTATGATCTCCTACTCTGATGGTGATTACCTCTCTTTTCTTGCGGCTGCTTACCAATACTGCCTCTGTTTTATGTTCGGCGAGCTCTAACCCGACTGCTGCCATCCACCGTTTGACTTTTCGGATACATTCATTTGCAATATCCTCTATTTCCTCTAGATGTTTTGCAACCACGACAATTGCAATATCATCGGCGAAGCCTATAATTTTTCCCTCATTTGGGATTCCAAGCCTTAGAACCCCATCATACATAATGTTCCAAAGGACAGGGCCTAATACCGATCCTTGTGGAACTCCGCCAGATATGTGGTACTGCTTTACTCCATCGTCGGTATCGAAGAGCAGAAACCATTTCTCGAAGTAGCTCAGTATTATTTTAATTAAGAACCATGGCACCATCATTGCCCTAAGCGATTGCACTATGAGTCCCCAATTCGCAGAATTGAACGCGTTTTTGACGTCCAATGTTATTACGGCACCGTATTTCTTTGCACCGCCTCCCCATCTCCTGCCCTGAATAGCTTCTTCCAAGGTTGTAGTTACCCTTCTTATTACGTCTACTGTAGAGAGATTGACCTAGTCAAAAAACTGCGTATTAGACGTTTGAGATGACTAGGATATATATCGGCCTGTAGAGTCTTCGAATCTAACCCAGAGCGACGAAGACGGCGTAGTAGAGGCCTCCTCACCATAGATGGTGCGCACAAGTTCAAGGGGACCCCAATTAACTTGGAGTACGCAACTGGAGGCAATTAGCTAAAGACCGAGCTAGATAAATAGAGATAAATAGAGAAGCTTGTTGTTTAAAGGCCAAGTTGACCCCGAGCCCCCGAAGTGTCTCTACACTTAAATAAGTAAGTAAGTAAGGCGCTACTGTTATGGTGAATTCTCTGCGTTATGGTCAAATGATAACAAACTTTTTTTTACCTAACATTGAAAGCATTGATGTGTGCGACATGTGGTTCCAACAAGACGAGGCTACTTGCCACATAACACAGGCAACTTGGAGTACATTGCACGAAAAGTTCCCCGGCCGCTTAATTTCGAAATTTGGCGACACCAAGCTCATGTTATCCGAACCCGATGGATTTATTTTTGTGGGGCTATGCTAAAGATCGTGTCTATGCAGAGAATCAAACTTTGGAGAACTTAAAAACTAACATACGTGAAGTTATGGCCACAATACAGTCAGATATGTGCCGGAAAGTCGTCGAAAATTACCTTAGAAGAATCAAAGTTCGCAAAAACTCGCGCAAAATGAATACTCATCACTTCCTCTGTGAAGGAATGGATGAAAGAGGATGGCCATGAGTGATGAAGCACATTTCGCTTCATTAACCCTAGAACCCTACCCAGGGTACCTGAGTGCCCTGTTTCTTCGAAAAAAAAAAAAAAGATTTACGTGAAAACATCTGTAAGTTTAAGTACAGGGTGCCCAAATACCCTGGGTAGGAAAAATCGAGAAAAATGTGGGTAGGGTTCTAGATTTAACAAGCAAAACTGGAGGATATGGGATACAGAGAATGTGTGAGCAGTTCATCAGCCAGAACTACGTCTACTTACTAGTAAGTGTACTGTTTGGTGCGGTATATCGTCTGATAGGATAATTGGTCCATATTGCTTTGAAAATGAACCCGGTGCCGCAATTACCATCAATGTTGTCAATATCAAACCATGTTGGAACATTTTTTTGAAGCCAACTATGCAAAACCATCCACAACTGTGGTTCCAACAGGATGGAGCTACAGCAGATATTGCAAGGAACACAATGGATCTTATACAGGACATCTTCGACGAGCGCATTATTTCGCGCAGTAGCGATTTCAATTGGCTACCGTATTCAACGAATTTAACCGCTCACGACTATTTCCGTTGGGCCTATTTGAAGAATGAGTTTACGTCAATAAACCAGCGACCATCCCCCAACTGAGGACCAGACACCCACCAGCCGCCTAATATAGTACTCATCGAGCTTAAGTATTTCCTCATCGGAATAAGGCTTAAATAGGCTTTTGGATTGTTTAGCTCCTGGGACAGTATCCCAATGGATTAGACGAAGTTTGTGTTCCCATTTATTAATCGCTATTAGGGGCCCAGTTGGTACCGCAAAAAGGTTCGGGACCTACAAATTCAGTTGCTCAGCCATCATAGCTCCCATAGGCGTCCTAGCAAAGGGACAGCGACAGTATTGTTTAATCCGCCACATAGATGACCAAAGCAACTCGTTGAGCGACAACAGAGAGCCAGCAGAAAGAAGACAATATATATTGGAAAGGCAAGAACTTTGGAGTAATTCTGCCAAAGACGGAAGGACGTACCGAGTTATCTCACGACGACAGCCGTTACTGCCCACGACGTGTGGACTACATAGAAAAAGCAAAGCATGTGTTTTTCGATTACCCACCATGACTCATTCAAAATGAATCACTAAGGAGAAAACTAGACGACGCGATGGAACAAACCCCTCGAAGTTTACGGCATGGGATGCAGTTCCTGAGGACACCATGCGAATATTGAAAAAGCTAAAAACCTTAAAAATACAAAGGAAAGGACTTCATCGGGATAGTAGGTACCAGAACTTCACACCAGTAAACTGTAATAACGCGCAAACCGAATACATATGGCTAGAGTCCCCCTCGCAGTGCGTTAGACACACAGTTACTGTGACCTGAAGGACATCCTGATACTTATGCCGGCATCAGAGTAACAGCGTACATGAGCTGGTGGCTGATTTCACTGACCAAAAGGGAACTGGAACGCATGAGCTTATCTCTTACCAGAGCAAACCCTGCAGCTTTATCAAGGGAAGGTCTTTCTAGAAACTTCGAGACTATCGCAAGTCCAGTACAGTGTACGTGGCAGACATAATCTGCAGAATTAGATACAACTTAAGAATTCGAAATAAGAGTTTTTTTTGTAAAAAGCTAGCTTAACTATTATTTCATTAGTTTTAGATTCTTAACATATTTATGGACACTTTCTTTGGGATATGGCTTCACAGCAATACAAGTTGGAATATTCTCCGGTTGCTCGATCCACAGTTTGTGCTTGACATCATTTTCTTTTAGCTTCTCACTCAGCGCTGTTATACTGGCTTCGTCCTTGATCTGGATACATACAAAATCAATCACTTTTCATTGATAATATTAAATATTTTGTCACCTCTAGCACAACTTTGTGCATGCTGTCCAGTTCACTGAGGTATTCCTGGGTTTCGGGGTCTTCCTTGTGCAGATGCATTACAGCTGCCGTGGCATGACAGCACTGAGCTATGACGGCGCCAAGTGGCCAATTTAGAGCAGATTTCAAGTCACTGCGGACGACTATGTATTGGACTAAGTTGGGCATATTTCGTCGGCTTTTTGTCAAGTTGGGTTGACCACGCAAAATGCAAAGTATTGAGATGAAAACAAAAAAATCATGAGAGAAAAACTGACAGTTCTGCAAATGTATCAAGAGAGAAGAAAATGTCATTTGATCCACTTGGTCAAAATGGCCGTATGTAGACCGCACTGATGTAAAATGTGAATACAAAAAAGAATATTCTAAATAATTTGCTTGCTATACTCACTCAATGAAATGAAAAGAAGAAGGAAAAATAAGAGAATGAATCGTTTATAGTATTGTTGTATGGTGGGTAAGATAATCTCTTAAAATGCTACTTGTGGTGTGGTTAGCAGTGATGTCGTTTGCCAATTTTTTAGTGAAGTGTTTTCAGGAAAAAATAGAAGTGTTTTGCTGAAAAGTGAAGTGTCATTATAAAAGTTGAGTTTCTTATATTAAACGACTATTTATGGAAAAAAAACATAATTTTTTTTAAATTAGGGAGCTTTAATCTAACCTTTGTGGTATTTTAATACAACATCTTTTGGCGATACCCAGTTCTTGAAACCCTTTTCAGAAACAATTCCTTTCACAAGCATCAGTGAATTAACAGTGCTAACCTTTAAGTTGTCTCGGCCTAAACTCTTAATCAATTTAGTTTAGGAAAACAGCCTATCAGTAGTTGCACTACTATGAGGAAGGCACAACAAGGCTCCTATAAATTCTTTTAAATGAGGGTACATAATCTGCCCCAAAGCATTTTTGAGGCAGAAGACAGAATGCCGAAAGACTTCAAGACTTTCTTCTTTGGGTAGAATTGTAGACTTGTAGCTATCGATGTAGTTATCGAATGGATGTGTTCGCGTATACGATTTTTGGCTACTTTATGGGAGAGCTCATTAATGAATATATAGTGCAATTTCCCAATTAAGAGGGAAAATATAAAGTCTACAAAAAGTGAAGTATTTTTGCGAAAGAGGAAGTGTCGAAGTGTTGTCTATGAAAACGAAGTAAAATACTTCGATTGAAGTATAAACGGTAACGCTGGTGGTTAGTGCAAGAGAGAATGAGTACCTGTTTGAATACATATCTGTAGCGAAGAGATTCCTTTGTTCCTACTCTTACATGTAGACTCTTGAGGCTGGACTCACATAAGTGCAAAAGAGAAAGAAAATTCGTTAAGTTGAGAAGAAAAATAGTTTGCCCTGTGAGTCGAGGGTAAAGTTTTCTTCGACTCATTTTGACGCTTTTCTTTTTCCTTCCTCATTTTCACCTAGTCAACTGCAAAATAAAATAGGAATGTCAAATTTAAGTCAAAAAAAAAGTCCCAAGTGTAAAAGCGTGAGACTCACGAAAGAAAATAGAAAATAGAAAGAGAACTTCGAAAAGAGTCCAGCCTCTAAAGTCTACGTGTAAAAGAAGAGTTTGCAATGTTACGGGTGTTGGGTATTGGTAATACAAAATGGAATGAGTAGGTATCTGAATACTTCGGAAGTAACGAGTATGAATGACTACATGGCAATAACGGATACATTGTACCGAATGAGTACTTTTTTTACGCCACTAGTAGACCGGCATTTGTGACCGTGGGCCGTGGCGCGGTGGTTAGTTGGTGTGTTGGGACGTCAACTTCAGTGTTCGAATTCCTGAAAATTGAAAACGTTTTTTTTCACGGTCTCACCCCTCGCGAACGTTTGACAAACATCCAAGAGTATTGTTGTCATAAGAAATCTTCTCAAAAACAAAATAAAAATTGAGCTTCGAATACGGCACAAAACTGTAGGTCCCTTCCATTACATACATCCATATTTGGCGCAACAGTGGCGTTGGTTATTAATGTGCAACGGCCCTCATCACTGTGTTGGTCTAATTAACCTTCTGGGTCATTATAGCCTCAATAATAGCTTAATAAACACATTAACATTTCGACAGGCACAAGGCAAACAGATTAGTAGTGATCTGATAAATTTCTCCTTTTCCTACCTGAGGATCTAAATGTCGTCGTAAGTCAGTATATGTTAGTTAATAAATGACAGTGAAGTTGCTAATGACTCCCCAGATTTTTCACTGAATTTTCCCATTGCACAAAGGAAGGGACAATAGTGACAGAGATTTCATTAATGTAGACACTTCGGCTGGTACTGCATTCAAGTTTCGGTAGGAACTACAATACTAGCCGCGTTTTGTTTTCCCCGTGAACTGGTTCAGTTCATATTTTTACACAGGATGCAAAAACAACAACTGAACCAACACTTAAGCTGGTCCAATTTTCGTGAACCAGAATTTCTATCCCATACCTCACCACTAGGGATGGGATTTCACAAAAAAAAATTATATGTAAAGCTTGGAGCTCTGCTGAATGGCAGAAGTAAATCATAGTTATTTGTTGTATCCTCACTTTCTGACATAAGTATCTAAAAACACTTAATTATTAAATAAATATAAAAATATTGAGCACTTTTCTCACTTCGATTGCTATTTTTCCGCCATTTTTAATCCATATTAAGCGGCAGAGTGTAGCTGCTGCTACCAACTTGTGAAAATGAAATTTCTAGGTGAACCAGGAGCGTTTTTTTATTTTGAGATGAACTAGTTTAGTTCACGGGGAAAACAAAACGCTATTGTCAGGCTCATATTTTTCCCTTCCTGAAAGCTATTCTGTCATAGTCGCGCTAATAACCGATCTCCATAAAACATAATTTCAGTCAAGACTCAATTCATGACATTAATAGGTCTAATGTATATCGCACTTTTGTGAATTTGACTTATATCTGGACATGTTAGTTTGACTTTATTTGTTGACTTCTCTGTAGATATGAACACTGACTGATATTTGACATTTCAGATTTGACAGAAGCTTTTGACAAAAATTATATTGGTTTTGTTGCAGATATTCGTCTTTCTCAAACTGAACCCTTGAAGTTATTAATCTGTACAAGGAGATCTGTGCCTTCTTTTATTTTCGGCTAGCATTAGGAACATTCAGGTTTCCAGATGTCTAGAATTTGCGTATTCCTGATTAAGCAATCGCTTCAGAAATCTATTTCACATTTTAATCAGATAAATATGACAAACTCTGAGAATGAAATTTATATGAATTTTCACAGAAGGCGAATACAAATCAATACAAACAAAGGCAGCTGATTAAAAAAATTCAGGTTGCAGAAATTCTGTTAAGATCCGATAAAATCTTGACGAAGTCATCTATTCCAATTTATTTAACAATAATTTGTTTCCCCGGTTAATTTTGCATTTGAAGTGTTGTATTTTGTTTTCGGGAATTGAAAGGGAAAAGCTTGATACTGAATGACTGGCCAGAAGTTTTACGTTCTGTCTAATCTAAAGTGCCTGAGTAGCCAGAATCTGGAAACCGGAAAGTGCCCATGTTGTTTTCTAAAGTTTCCCATTCGTTTAACGTTTTCCAAGGAAGAATTGCTTTGATTTGTTTCTGTCTTCGGCATCATATTCCGAGACGGTTTTTCAATTCACGAATCTATTTCGGAAGACACTCAACATAGACTCGCACATTGACATACTATATATGGACTGCTAGTAGCAAACTTCAAGTTGGGTCCAACATTAGCGCTAGCGATTTTGGCTCAGAGTGGAAAAAATGGAAACTCACACTTGTTTGAGATTCCGTTGGATGCAGTTGGGTGTGCAAAGACAGTGCCTTCAATGACATATTGCATACAAATTAATTCGCAATTAATATACGAATATTGTGGAATATTTGGGGCAATAAGACGCATGTACGAGTATAATGATTTTTTATTCAAATTTTATTGGTTCCATCTATCGATAATTATTTGAACTACCACATTTTCGAGATGACAATTGTTGCAAACAATGTCTCAACAATTTGAATTTCAATCGTTTAACTTAGCAAATTCACACAAACCCAAGGGGTGTCTCTACCATTCTATGGAGAATTTCAAGATGGTTAGCAATTTGTTTCCACATTTTTCCGCTCCGAACCAAAAGGGCTAGTTATGTTGGCGTCTTTTTTTGGGCAGAGATCGTATGGAACTCACATTTCACCAGCAGTCCATATATAGTATGTCAATGGGAGCTGACATTTCACTTACCACGTTTATATGCAGAGTCGAAGAGTCGAGTTAGGTTCGAGCCCAGATTTCGATCTGAGTATTTCTACACACCGAGTCGAGTCCAAATGTGGTCGAACTTACAGGTGAATATAGCAGACACTCTGGTTTTGATTGCCTTAGTGTTCTGTTTAGTTTTAGTTTTTGCATTTAATAATTATGAAATAACTGAACACACAACCTTACCCGCAGCTAACCATGAGTTTAATCAAAACAAAGCAATTTCCCACCCCGAACAAAAAAAAACAAAAACAAAAGAAAGAGATCACACACACACAGAGACAAATATCAGTTCAACCACTCGACCCAGGTATACATGCATTTTCTGACTCGGCCCAGCTCTGTTAGCTGAGCAATGATACTTTTTCCCGTTGTTATGTTTCAGCAGATGTCAAAGTTACCAATGATATCCAGCTGCCAAAATATTCAGTAAGGTTTGCCAATTCATCATGCATCGTTTCACTGAGCGTGCGGAAATTATTACAAAATATTATCGAAATTCCGGCTCAGTTGTAAATACGCAACGTGAATTTCGTCGTGAGTTCGGTCGTCATCATGGCTTCAGTGTGCAAGCAATTCGTCGCACCGTGGAAAAGTTTGAGCGTGAGTACACCCTTTTGGACCTTAAGCCACCAACCAGACATAGATTGGTGGGAAATGAAGGAAACATAGGCGCAGTAGTGGTCAGTATCAAAGAAGACCCAGAAATGTCGATTCGGCGCTGATCAGCTGAACTGGCCATCGCCAGAGAGCTAACCAGGCTTATTTTGCAGTTGAATTTGGGCCTACATCCATAGGCTAACAAGCTAACGACTTTGGACGAGCTCGAGACTAACATTCGAGACGCTATTGCCAGAATAACGCCGTACGTATTCGACCGAGTCATCAAAAATTGGACCGACGGCTTGAAGTACTGCCAGCGAAGCCGAGGTGACCATTTAAATGATGTGCTATTCCACACATAATGGCATGAATGTAGCTTCAAAATAAGGTCGGAATCAATTTTATATCTCAATTTGTTACCTATTGTTTTTATCTGTTCGAACACGGAGAATTTTCGTAGTTTTTCACAGAGGAGAGCGCTCTCGATAAAGTACGAAATTTCTCCATGCTGCGAATTTTGGTGCAAGAAATTTCTTTGGGCAGATTTGTGAAATCTGTCATATCGGTCAAATCGCTATAAATGCCATTTTTTGTTAGCTTGTTCCTTCGTTTTCTTTCTTTCGTGTACAATTGGGTTTGAGGTTTGACATTTAAAAAGCCAGCGACTTTTTTGGTTCAACATGTTCGTTTACTTTTTCGTAATTTTACCTCTCTCTGAGAGAATTTTACCCCCACTCGTTAAATTTTACAAAGTGCGAATTTTGATGCAGAAAGTACGTGAACAGACCTAGTATGTCAATCCACTCAGCCATATAAACTCTTACATCGGACTATTTGTCAAAATCGTATGGTACAAGAAGTATTTTATTTTCTCAGTTGAGAGAAGTCTGTGGAAAGTAATTTTACATAGAAATAAATCATAAATTGATAATTTAATAATAGGCGTGTTTTTTGACGAATCTATACTCAGCTCACTTTTACTTTACACACAAAGCAACAACAAAACAAAAATGAGTATAATTTAGTCAGTAAACAAAAGTGGCTATAGAAAGTGAGTACGGCTAATGGAATTGATAATGTCGTTTTCCATTAGGCAAAAAGAAGCCTTTTTTTTGTAAAAAAAACATTAGTCGACGATGTGTTGAGGAATGAAATGCCATAACAAAATTCCAATAACAAAAAAAATATGGCGGAAAGAAATCTGACATTATTGGACTCATGGAGACGCTGTGTAATGACATTTGTCATTTGTACGAAGGTGAACTGTCAACATTCCATTCCTCCCATGTCATTTCAGTTTCAGTTTTTCCCAGACTAGTCACATAACAGTAGTCTTCTCGGACTGTTTTCATAAAAAAAGAAGAAAACCAGTCAAACAAAAAAAGAATTTAATTTCTTATCTTTGTTGTTTTTGTTTTAATTTAAGTCTTATTTTGTACATTACTCATACGCCCACTGTGTACATAGTGACCGTTCTAATCCGTCGCCGTCGGTGCTCCCGTGTACGTTGCTAGCGAAACTTTTTACCCCTTAAACAAATTTTATACGACTTCCACTCGCTCGGACCGCAAACCAAACAAAAATGGCAAATTCCGACACTAACCTGGACGACATGAAGCACTGCTTCGAGAACCTCATTGTGATCGATGCTGGTGCTAATTTAACGAACAAGAAATACAGCCGTGACTTGGATTCCGTCATTCAGAGGGCAAAAGACGCAGGTAAGTCCAAGGCTCGTGTCCCGCCGGAGCACCTATCTGAGCAACTTGTATTATCTCTGCGTGATCGGGTAAAATAATGTTTTATTTTGCTTTAATGCCTCATCATCGATTTATTTTTACTTTTACTCGAGGGGCGTCTTATAGATATTGTTCTCCGTCGTCTGCTGTTTGTTCGCCGTTCGTCGTCGATACAGAAGGCCAAGTGTGTGCCACAAATCTTAGCATGTTCTATGCAAAACTCATAGGCCAATGATTTATTGCTGGCCGTGCGAATTGCGAATCGCGAATCGAAACCAACCCCCAATGCCCGTCCATATTTACAGTTGTTGTGATCAGTGTTGCCACTAAAAATTTTATTCGGAGGAGGCACACCAGGGCCCATTTCATAAAACTATTAGTCCAATAAGTATTAGCAAATTTAGTTAGTCTTTCATAAATGTTTTTCGCACACTAATAACTTATTTCGCCAGTGTCAATAGTTAATAGCGGGATCCAGCATTGTTTTTATTACCTAGTCGAGTAACCTGGGTAAAAGTGTTTTAATAAGAAATTTGTGGTCAGTCTAATTGTTGTGAGAAACGTGCATAAATTCCATTTTTAGTCAGCTGTCTTAACCCTTTCCTTCCCAAATTATTAATGTGTTTGTAAAAAGTTAACTTTGATGTTTTTAGGGATAAAATGCTCTCGAGTAGTGATGTTGAGCTTACTATATACAAACATATAAGAATAAATAGCAGTACCACTGACAAGCTGATTTTTAGATTATTTTGGAACTGTTGGGACTTTTGCCCCATTAGTGATTTGATTACTGTTGGGATAATCACTGACCCAGGACAATTTCTCTGCACAAAGACCCACTAACTATAATTGGACCAACTCTCCAAGGAATGATAAATACATCATTAGCTGTTGCCATATATCCTGAATCTTGGAAAGAATGCCATATGATGCCAATTTATAAGAAAAATGTGAGAAAAAACAGTCATGGCACTATTACAAGACCATCTAAAGGGACAGTGTTTGCTGGATAACTATCAGTCAGGCTTTAAGACAACCATTCTTGCGAGATGTGTGTAAGTCTTGTGTTAAGTAATTGGAAACGTGAAATCGATATTAAAAATGTAACAGTCGCAATATTTTTTTGGATTTAAATCGTGCCTTTGAAACAGTAAACCATGAAATCTTGCTTAAAAAACGAAAGTGCTATGGTATTAATTCGACAGAGTTAAACGGATTTAAGTATTTATTTATACAAATAAAAAAATACAAATATTTGGCGCAACAGCTCTTTAAAGTGCCAGGGCCTAGCTTCTCGCAACCACTCATGTTGTGTGCGTTATATTTTTCACACGAATGAAAGGCACATACAGTTTAATGGCGAATCCGAACGGCGACGCAAACGCTCGCGAGAGGTGGGACCGTGAAAAAACTTTTTGGTATTTTCTGGGATTCGAACTTGAAACTTCATGCGTAGTGATCCGACACACTAACTTACGGCACGGCGTATTTATTTATAACAAAAAACAATTTTTTTTCTACGACCGTAGTTTTCGTAATGTCATTAATTTGTCCTATTGAGTGTTATTATTGCAAAAAAAAGAAGATTAGATCTTCACGGAAGTCTTGTACTAATAACCCCAAAGTTTTCTGCTATATACATATGTGGTAAATTTTGTCAAAAAAAAACAAATGATTTTAAAAAAGAATATACCAAACATATTTTGGAAAAAAAAAAAAATGGGACAACAGGAAAAATATTGAAAGCGTGAAAGTAAGAGGCATTAACCGATACAAAAAGCGCTCATGGTCTCATCCAAACATAACATCGGCTAAGCCACCAACGCTGCATAGTGAAGACTTGCCTGTACCGATATTTTCTGCTTTATCAAACGTCGACAGTAATGATATTGAAATGTTAAATAAACAGGGCAAAGGCGCCAGCGAAAGTGAATTTGAAGGATGCAGCCTTACACTTTAGTACTTCAGTCACCAAATTGCTTGTGAGTGTCAATTACATTATTCGCATAGCCATTTGGATAGATTTCCAGACAACCTGGGTGATTACAATGAAGAATAGGGGGAACGGTGCCAACAGGATATAAAGAGCATGGAAGAAAGATATCAAGGCCGGTGGGATCGCCATATGGTAACAGACTACTGTTGGACCTTACTAAGGGACTATCCTGATAACAAATACAGTAGAAAGTCACATACAAAACTTGTTTATATGAATTAAAGTTTATTCTAATTAACAGTGCTGTAAAAGAATGCAATCATTTTGTCATTTAACTCATTTGTCTTCACGTGGATTTGTTTAAATTCAATGACTTCATTTAAAAAAAAAAATCACCATTCGTTCTGAAGTCATGATTTAGCAATCATAATTTTTGAAGTCAAAATGAATGCAATCATTTTGAATACTCTGCATATATTGAAGTCATCTTGAAGCCACTGGCATTCATTGCATTCACTTGAAGTCATCTGAAGTCTTTGAAATCTTTGAAGTCATTGAAGTCTTTTAATTCGTTGAAGTCATTTAACCCTTTATTGCATAGCATATCACATATGATACGCTTTTTTTATTTCACTGTCCAAAAACAACTTTCAACATCTTAAAGCCATCTTACCACCAAGCTGCGAGGAGATCAGTATTCGCCTTCCCAACAACGCCAATCAAGAACATTCTGGCAGAGACTGGCCTTCCATCGCTGGATGAAAGGTACGAGGAAATTACCCTTAAACTTCGCACAAAACTGCTGTTTTCCTCCAACTCTATAACAGCCAAAAATGCAGTCAAAGCACTTCGATCCAAGCGCAAAAAAAAAATTCGTCCGGCTATCGCTTGCATATGGAACCAGATCCAGAAATTCGATATCCCACAAAAATACACCATTTATCGTCGCCGATGTATCCACCATGGCTGCTAAAACCTGAATCGTTCGAATTAACATTGGCAAAGTATCCCAAAGATAACACACCAACACACGTGTTTCGCTCGTTTTTCAAAAGCATTGAGACAGAACTTAAATCGAGGAACTGGAAATTCATTTTTACCGATGGTTCAAAAACTCACCAACATACTAGCTTCGCTGTAACAACACAAGATGGCACACTTATTAAACACGGTCTTCTTCCAGATTACGCCTCAATATTTACCGCTGAAGCCACTGCGCTTTTGGAAGCTATGAAACACGCCAGTAAAACGAAGGGTCACTGGGTTCTATGCACAGACAGCCTCTCTGTTATAAAGGCCACCATGAACCCAAACAACACATCCGCAGTCATATCCAAGTTGAGAGACATCGTCATCAGAACTCCAAATACACTAAAAATCATGTGGATTCCTGGTCATGCTGGAATACTAGGGAACGAAAACGCCGATAAAGCAGCCACCTCTGCAAAAGATTATCCTACCCTGACTTTCAACACCTACAACAAACTCGACCTTTTAAAGCTCATCAAATGCAAAATGAAAACCAAAGAATCCAACGACTGGTTAGCATACACTCACCACTACAAAAGAGTTAACCCGAATAAAACCCAGCCTATTTATCCAACAACAACATCAAAGGCCATGATTGCCAACTTTGTACGCCTTCGTCTAGGCCACACTAGCCTAACACACGAATACCTGCTAAAAAAAGAAAGACCTCCCAGCTGCCGGATCTGCAACCAAGTGTTCAACTTGCAACATCTTTTAGATCACCTGAACTCAATGCTGTCAAACTCCTCCATTTACGAAACTTTAAAAACTACAGATGCCGTAAATATTAAGTCTATCTATCATTTAATTGTAAGTCTAGATATAAGATTATAATTTAATTTCAGGGCCGAAAGCCATCGATGCTAGAGCCCTATACTTTAACCTAACCTACTAATTTGTAATTATTAAGTTAGGATTAATAAATAAATAAATAAATATTTCATGTTTTCACGCATTTTTTACGGACAATTTCCAATCAGTGAGTGCATATTCTCACAAACACAATGTAATTTGTTTTCACATCCAGAGTTGAGTGATTTTCTTCGGTCGCTGCATTTACCGTTAGCCAAAAAGTGCAACGAGTGAAGGTTAGTTTTCTTAAGCTTTTGTGAACAATTTTGTTTTGTGCCAATAGTTATTAAATAAAGGGTGCGAGTACCAATTTTTTTATACGTTTGTATGAGAGCAAGGTGAAAAGTTCTCGACCTGACGCAGAGATACCGTTCCAATCAGCAAAAAATTATGTTTCCTGCCTGGGTGCACTTCTCACTAGTTCGTATGACAAGTTTCAACTTGTTCTCTCAAGTAGTTTGTTTACACGAATTTTGGCAGTAGACGTCTTGCGTGTTTTTCGTTAAAATGGATAAACTTGAATATCGTGCGGTCATAAAATTCTTCGTTTTGGATGAGTTAACCGCTAAGGAAATTCATCCAAAGTTGACAAAAGTTTACGGGGACTCTGCTCCTACCATGTCAACCGTTAAAAAGTGGGCAGCTGAATTTAAACGTGGTCGCACGTCCCTCGAAGATGACCCACGTGAAGGACGGCCAAAAACCGCACCCACACCCGAAACCATCGAAAAAGTGCATGATATCGTGTTGGACGATAAGCGAGTGACGGTGAGTAAGATAGCTGAGGCTGTGTGTATATCGAAAGAGAGGGTGCGAAACATTTTGCACAAAAACTTAGGGATGCGAAAGCTGATTCAATAGGGATCCGACCGATTTTGTGCGGCGATTTGTCACCATGAATAAGACATGGGTCCACCACTACACACCAGAAACGAAACAGCAGTCGAAGCAGTGGGTAGGAGCCGGTGGTTCAGCGTCAAAGAAAGCGAAGTCGATCGCATCTGCCGGAAAGGTCATGGCCAGTGTGTTTTAGGATGCGAAACGGATCCTGTTAATTGATTACCTTGAGAAAGGCAGAACAATTACAGGCGAATATTACTCCAACCTTCTTGACCAGCTGGATGCCAAAATTTCCAAGAAGAGGCCTTGCTTGAAGAAGAAAAAAAATCATCCTTCACCAGAACAATGCACCTGTACACAAGTGTGCGTTGGCGATGGGAAAACTGCGGTATTTGGGGTACGATTTGCTCGGCCATCCCCCCTATTCACTTCATTTGGCACCCTCAGACTTCCATCTGTTCCCAAACTTAAAGAAATTTGTTTCTGGGAAGCGGTTCGCATCCAATGCAGAAGTTGAGAGGGCCGTAGATGAATGTTTTCACAGCCTTCCAGACTCTCACTTCCGAGAAGGAATTCTGATGTTGGAGAAACACTGGACTGAGTGTGTTGAAGTCAAGGGAGATTATGTAGAAAAATAAAATCATTTTTTAACTGAAGATCATAGTCTTTCATTGTCAGGCCGAGAACTTTTCATCTTGCCCTCGTATGTCATATATGATATTCCATGCAGTAAAGATAATTCATTACGTGTAATTTTTTTAGTTTCAAATGGCCTCAAGAATTATATCTGATGAAGAAATTTTGAAATTGATATGCATTTGGAATGAGAGTAAGGATGAATGTGAAGGTGGAACTGATTTGGATAATACTGATTTTGATTAAATTTAACTTAAATAAGAAGTCTAGGAAGATAATCAAATTGAAAATGAGCTCTTTGACATTGAGTCTTTGTCCATTATAAATGCAGAAAATCTAAACGTCGTGGTTGGACGACCGTCCCCAGCTCGAGAATATAAGGCCACTGAGGCCCACTATTTCAATAGTGAATGATTTGGAAAAAGTTGGATTTTATGGTGAAAATTCAGAATTCAAGAGAAATTCGGAATTACTTAAGAATATTATGGAACTAAACACACCCTACGCTTTCTTCAATTTTCTTTTTGATACCGACATTATTGAATCAATCGTAGCAGAATCTTATTTGTTTGCTTGCCAATGTGATGCAGGTAGTAAGGGACTTCAGTTTAGTAAAGGACTTTGTCTACATCGGCTCTGCTATTAAGTCTGACAATGATACAAGGGCAGAAATCAAGCGAAGAATAACTCTTGTTGTTGTTTGACCTAGTAAGACATTTCAATAGTAAAGCCTTATCTCGAACAACTAAGGAGACTCTGATCATCCTTGTCCTGCTTTACGGTGCTGAAACATGGACTTTATTGAAAGCGGATGAAAATATCATTGGTCACTCTGAGAGAAAAGTTCTTTGTAAGATTTCGGTCCCGTTTGCGTTGAAGGGTTTTAGAGGAGAAGTTTCAATAACGTACTATACGAGCTGTACAGCGACATCAACCTACTCGTAGTCAAAAAAAAATCTGCGTATTGGACGTTTGAGATGACTAGGATATATAGAGCGGATGGACACCAACGCTACGGCCCGTATAGTCTTCGAATCTAACCCGGAGGGATGACGCAACAGAGGACCTCCTTGTCGTAGGTGGGTCGCACAAGCTCAAGGGGACTTTGACCAACTTGGAGTGCGCAACTGGAGGCAATAAATAAAGATCGAGATAAATGGAGAGGAGGAGGAGAGGAGGTTGAGGCCCAGGTTCACCTCAAACTGTAGCTCTTAAGTAAGTAATGTGAACCAGACAAGCAATTCACTGTAACGGCAGAGAAAACCATGTCCCTAGCCGATTTCAAGATATCGGTGCCGGAAACAATTTGTCGTTTGGGTGGTGAGGAATCAAAGTGTGGAAGGTCAGCACCTGTTTCATCGGAAGAAGTTCCAGATGGTTTTAACCATTTATCTTTTTAACCATATGCCTCAACTTTTAAGGTGTAAGCTGCCTGTGTGTGGAAAATTAACATTTGCCAAATGTGCAGAATGTGAAACAGCGCTTTGCTTCAACAAAGACAGAGATTGTTTTCAAGATTTTCACATCAAATGATTTCTCTCCTCTTGAAAATTAAAATTTTATGAATATAAACATATAAATAACTTAATTTTGAATTTTTAAGTTTTGTTGTTTTAGTTATGTATTTTGTTTTACTTTGTTACAAGCGCTAACATTTTATATTATTAATAAAACCAATTTTGAGACGCAAAAAAAGTGTGTCTTATCTGCATGATATATCATATATGATATGTATACAAATTGCCCAATATCTCAAAAACTGCAAAATATTTTTAAAAATCATTATTATTTTCGTAATCAGGTCGATGAAATACATAAAAGAATATTTTTTTCCTTAAGAAACAAAAAATCATGCAGTAAAGGGTTAAGTTATTGAATCTGTTTTTTAGTGTCGTAGAAGAATAAAAACCAATAATAAAGTTATGTATTCTTCTGGTAGACGACACTAAAAAATAGATTCAATAACTTGAATGACTTCAACAAATTAAAAGACTTTAATAACTTCAGATGACTTCAATGACTTCAAAGGCTTCAGATGACTTCAAAGACTTCAATGACTTCAAAGACTTCAGATGACTTCAAGTGAATGCAATGAATGCTAGTGACTTCAATGAGTGCATTCATTTTGACTTCAAAATTATGATTGCAGAAAATTATTGCTGAATCATCACTTCAAAATGAATGGTGATTTATTTTTTTCTAAGTTGAAGTCGTTATTGAAGTCATTGAAGTGAAACAAATTCACGAGAATTCTTACTATGACTTCAGTAAATGCATTCCAGAATGATAATCAATAAGATGTATCATTTAAAACATGTTTCCATTTGAAAATAAAAGTTTTTGAATATATTTATTTCATTTTTTTACCCATTTTCAATAGATTGTCTGTATCACAAAAAGTAGAGTCAATTCAGCAAATCGTAGTTAGTAGACCAGAATCATCCAAGATCGACTCCGAAACCCCACGCCACAGAATCTTTGTTCCCCTGTGTAATATATCTACGACAGTAAATATAGAAGTAGGAATATCTCGATCCTGCCTTTTTATATATAAATGATATGACAAAAGTTGTGAAATATTCTAAACTTGTTCTTTCCGCTAATGACGGTCTCCTCTACTCGTTCTGTATTGATTTATATATATATAATACTTGTGTAGAAAATACAAACAAAGATCTCGAAAATATAAATACGTGGTTGAAATTGAAAAGGTTAGTGTTAAATGTGGACAGAAATAAATGTGTAATATATAATCGTAATGTAGCAAATATGTATCTAAATCTCAATGTATGTATAAATAATCAACAAATAGAGATCGAAAATAAAATTAAAAGTCTTGGTGTAAAAAAAAACTTACCTATAGAGCATAGAGCATATTGACTATATATGTATCTAAAAAAGTATTGAAAAAGCTTGTTGTGCTAAGCAAAATAAGATAGAATGTTTCAGTGAACTCTGCTATAAATGTGTATAATACAATACACTAATTAAACCTGACTTGGATTACTGTGCTAGTGTTATTTATACATATGCGTCTACAAACGTACAAAGATAGACTTCAACTACTACAAAATAAATCAACGAGAATTATTTTGAAAATGTAGTAGATACACTTCAATAAGATTTAGGACTGAATCATTAACCCTTTCATGCCAGAATTAATTTGGGAGTGGCTAATACTTTTTCAAGGATATGGAGTTGTTAGCCTAGACGTAAATATGAAGTGATATCAATTTCAAAGTCCTATGTACCCTGGTTTAGAAGTTATGAAATGTTGCCTAAAAAGTTTAAACAAATTTCTGACCATAAACTAAAAGTTTTTTTCGATTTTTTTTTTGTTTTTCCTAATTTTCTTACATGTGTTTAATTATTTTACGTACTTGGTTTTGTACACTTGAATTTCTTTATATATTTTTTTAAATAATTTGCAAACTCATATTTCGCATAAAAAAAATTGTACATGTGCACTCACCGAAGATCAGCTACAAAGTGATCACTAGCAATACTTTCAATAAAATATTCGAAAAAAAAAATTGTACAACAAACTTGCACAACATATCAACCTATTCTAAAAAAAAAAAGTCGTTAGAGAATAAATTAAAATTACGCGACTTAGAAGCTAAAACATACAATGTTGCCTATAGGCAACATTTGGCATGAAAGGGTTAAAATGGTTAAATGTTGACCAGCGACTCTATGTAATGACTATGCTATTTGTTTTTAGAATGAAAAATGGCATGCTACCCAGATTCTTATATGAGAACGTAAATACAGACGAGAACAACATCTACACACTGAGTAACGCTAGAGACCTGAGGATCCAGAGAGTCAGGACATCAAGGGGCAGCGCGCCATCTTCTACATGGAGTTTCATTGCTATAATAGTTTGCCAAATATGTGGTGTAAAAAAATCAACTAACATTAATGAAGTAAAACAAAAAAATTATTAATCATGTTAGAGCTATTAATTAACATAAATCTTTGAGAAATTGTAACAAAAACCAACAAAATTGTGAAATGTTATTGTAATACATATTAACAAAATCGAATAAATTACATACATACATATGTATGTACATCCAATCACCAAACGTGCAAATCTTCAAAGGAATAATTCCAAAACGATAGCAACTCAGTCACTACTTCCTGATTATCTTGTCTGAAAGGGTTAAAACTCCAATAAAACGGAATTGTGTATTGTCGCATAAGCAAAGACTACTTACTTTCAGCACTTCACTGGTTGGGAAACGGATGCCAATACCACGAAATAGCAAATATGCACGGCATTTCAAAAGCCGTGTAATCAAGGAAGTAGTGAAACCAATCAACAGAAAGGTTTCTCCACACGGTGCAAAATTGCTCAACGCCATGGACAGTGTTGTTAGGAGATTTTATTTAATTAATCACATGTGACATGCCTGCTGTTATTGGCTGTATTAATGGTACTCTGATCAACAATGATTCAGCCAAAAACCAGGAAGATCGTTTCAATGATCGTCGCAAAAACCATTTCATTTACAATGTTGGTTTGTGGACTGGATCTATGTACAATTTTATTACTTCAGTGCTAAATGCATGGTATGATTTCGAAGATCCTGCTATGCAAATGTTTTAATTGAAAATTGCATACAGCCTCAACCATTTAAGAGTACAGCCCCTATACGCTTGTAAAATAATAAAAACATGCATTGCAATTTGTAATTTAACCACTTGCACATATGAAATTTCAAATATCTACAGCGAACAACGTTATAATGAAGAGATGTACACAGAGGACGTAGTAGCAGCACTATCAACGGCAGGTGTTTTAAGGCAAAAAACGTACTTATCCTTCCTATTGGGCGATGTTATGATCCTCCCACTTCACCGCATTTCTACTGATCCGCCTGTGGGGTTTGCCTATTTGATCGTAATCAGTTCATACAGTTTCGCGTATCACCCCTTCCTTTGCACATAGGAAGAAGACTGCTTTTCCTCCATTGATTCGGTCACCTCTCGTAATTTGGAGGTGAGAATTCTGAGCCATCTGAACCCGATGTCTCCCATTTGTTTCCAGAGCTCAGAGGGCATCTCGTCTGGCGCAACCGCTTTTCGTTTTTTGAAGTATTTGACCGCCTCACTAACTTCGACTGTAATATCGGGTATTTCCTCACAGTTAGGAATGGCTTTTGGAAAGTATAGCCTGGGAAACTTCATTCAAAAGTCGTTCACAATGCCGCCACCTCTGCAGAATTTTGTCGTCATCCACAAGAAGCTGGCCATGAGCATTGTTAATAAACTTTGGCGAACGAATCTCCTGAGCATTCCTCCTTTGGGCTATTTTGAAGATGGTTGCGCTCTTGTTCATATTGTGTCGTCGCAGCTCCTGGATTGCCTGATTTGCATCAGCAACCGGTGAAGATATTTTCCCCAGCTCCCGATACAGGCCCTACGTACTCTCTGGTTGAAGGTAGGCGCACTTCCCCTTCACTTTTTCCTTGCAACATCTGTATACCACGATATACGTAGGGACTAACAAAAGTTCGCTTAGTTGATATAATAATAAAACACAAAAATAATTTTAACTTTAGATATTTATTCTTCATCTTTTTTAATTTCTCCACATAATTCCCTTGTATTTCAATACATTTCTTCAGCCGAAACAGCTTTCAAAATCCTCTTTTTGGAGCTTTTCGATTTCGACATTGACTGCATTAATACTCTCCTCATTAGATGTGAAGATTTTTCCGCTCAAATCTTTTTTTATTTTCGGAAACAGCCAAAAGTCACGTGGCGCTAGATCCGGAGAATAAGGTGCAGTGCGAATTTCAATGATTGCCCGAGAGCGCAGGGGCATGGTCGGGGTGCAAAAAGTAGCGGCGCAGCTCCTCTTTTTGTCGGTGTCCTAGTAAATTTTGGAAAACTTGTGGTAAGCAAGTTTCAGTATACCAATTAGCAGTGACTGTCTGACCAGTTTTAAGCGGGATGACGGCGACCATTTTCGCCCTGGTGAAGTACATCGACATCATAACTTTTGTCGCTGAATTTTGTTGTTTGGCCTTTACTGGAGGATTTGCACCATCGGGGCTCCATACCATGGACTGCTGTTTGGTTTCCGGGTCGTACTTGTAAAACCAAGATTCATCACCTGTAAGGATCTTATTGAAGCAGCATGACTCTCCATTTTCAAATTTATCCAGGGAATATTGAGCAAAACGAACACGAGCCGCTTTTTGCTCTCCATTCAAAATTTAAAAATGTAAAATTCGTGACACAGCCATGGCATTCAAGCCCAGTTCATCCGCTATCATCTCCTGTGTCATCCTGGCATCCTGTCAATTTTAGCCATCGCCAGGGCCACATTTGTATAGTAAGTCGAGGGCTTGGGCCGACCTTCACGAAATTCGTCCTCCACAGAAAAATGGACAGTCTGGAATCTTCGAAACCACTTTGAAATAGTAACAAGAGATGG
The DNA here is from genome assembly GCA_945910035.1 of Brachypalpus laphriformis. Lineage (NCBI taxonomy): Eukaryota > Metazoa > Arthropoda > Insecta > Diptera > Syrphidae > Brachypalpus > Brachypalpus laphriformis. The sequence goes on from OX246754.1 coordinate 292,058,661, forward strand.
TGCATTTATTCCGTATGCATTTTGGCATTCGTGCAGATTTTTTACTGGCGTGAGTTGACGTCGAAATCCGAAGAGAATGGGAAAACAACCGAGCTTACGTCACTAATTTTTCTCTTTCACGTCTCCATTTTTACCTGTTGTTCTGAAATTTGGAAATAAATATTGTTAGATTATAAGCTACAGAAATGCATCTCTTTTTTTTTTTTTTCAAAAACTACTAAATTGACACCAACTAAGCGAACTTTTGTTAGTCCCTCCGTACGCACCAACACATCTTAAATAAGGATCTTCACCCAGTTTGCTCAACTTACAACAGCATCATAAATATTGCACACATCTTTAGTCAAATTTAATGCCTTGTCTCCAAAGCAATTACCACTTTTTTGCCAACCAATAAATCATTCTATGTTATGTTGAATACGATAAACCATGCAAATATAGAAAAGTGAATAACTTTCTTCATGGTTAGCGCGGTTATTTTAGTAGTAAATATTCCTTTTTTCGCAAAAAAAAATATAACATGAAAATGAACAAAAGCATTGAAAAATTAAAAATTCATGTTTGAATCATGTTTTTAAATAGACTGAAATGTGAAATGATTCTTTACTATTCGATGTTTTTAAGCACTGGATGAATTTGGTATAAATGACAAAAAGACCTTCAAAATTGACCAATATTTGGCAAAGATAGAGCCATTTTAAGAAGGTGGTAGCAAAATATCGAAAACGATATACGAGTACATCCTTAACGGTGAAATATTGGGAAAGTTACTACATTATAATTCAAATGATTTCTCCTACACGTGGTGAAAGATTAAGGTTGACCCGTATACCGGAAACACCTTGTATATGTTACGTACCAAGTCCGAAATCGTACCCTCCTAAGATCAGCCGTTTTAAAGTACAATGTCCGAAACTCTTGTACGAGAATTCCTAAAATTGTATAAATACGGCTATGTATCATCCTAGGGTGGTACAATTTTCGACTTTACTTTTCAGGAACGTTTTCTGGTCAACAAAAAAAATGTAAAAAAAAGTTTGAAAAAGTTCACTAAAATAGGTCCAATAATTTACAAATTGTAGGAGAATTGACCGACAGATCGGCGAACAACCTCACACTTGACGAATATTTATATATTTTATTCCAGAAAACTTTAATGGAATTATATCAAATTTGTCTTGAAACAAATCAAAATGGCAACAGTGGTCGATTTCGATTGCACTGAAGACTCGTTTCTTGTTCCACAGCAACAGCCCAGCACACACCGTTGGTGTTGATAGTTTGTTATTAATAGTATTATAAATTATATTTGTCTGCTTTTTGTGTTTGCTTTTGTCCCGAAAACAACACAAAAAGAAAAATAATTTGACTTTGTTACGCAGTTCGGCCCACGGCCTACGGCCCAAGTGAATGCGAGAGTGGAAAATTTTACTTAATCTGCCTACCATGACTGATCGGAAAGATGGTCTTGGTTTGATTGGAAGAGGCGTGATCTGCTGATAATAATTGTAAGCATAGCTTCGTAGAGAAATCAAACAATTTTTTTTAGTGGGTTGTAGAGAAAATTGAATTTTCTTTCTGTTTTGTTTCTTCTTTTCAGAGGAATGTATTGTTGGAGATATGTATGTATCATTGAGAAAAGAAAATAAATATTTACTCTGATTATTCAGATTCAATTCGTTGCGTTTTGATTTGAATATTTGTGTCTTCAGCTTCTGTATTTCAATGAGCTGTTCGACTTCTGTTCAAATAATTACGACGTACATATGTGAGAGATTTTAAGCTACTGGGTGTGAATTACTCAACTTGTATACACACCCTTGAAAGCTTTTAGCTAAACATATCGAAAGACATCAGACAACAATAAATTTCGGATGTCCTTGCGTGTTTAGAAGGTATAAATGAAATACGCAGACAAACGTCGCTGGCCGTGGTCGTTATCAGTGCTTCTATCAAAGTATGGTATTCCTATGCCTATAGTGATGAAACAAAGTCGGAATAATAGTGATAATGCGAGAGTTAATGAAAATAACTGAATATTTGCGGGTCATTATGAAAAACCACACCATTTCTGATTAAATAATCCAGAGAAATGGCCTGGTATTGTCGCGATGAACAACAAAAATTCCTTTACGTACTATATGTTTGCAGAGTTCATCATAAAATATTTTATGGATGACTCGAAGACCACTAAGAATATTGGGGCCAAGAAATGGAAAGTTTGTAAAACTTGATCAACATATCATTCGAGGCCAGGCCACCTTACAGAGGAGGTAAATACAGCAAGCTGAAAGAAAGCAAAGCAACTTTCTTGAAAGTTCCAGTGCCCTTCTGCGTAGAAAAATTGTGCCACATGCGAAGAGCTGGGAAGAGTTGGAAATCACAATAATTTATATGCACTGTGAAGAAAATTCCAATACTGAGACAAGCGAAAATTCTTCAGTTACGACGATACTTTGAATATGTTAGTGTCCTTAAATAGCTCTATAAACACCAGCTTTTTTATGTGTGCTTGTAGCTGATAAATTAGCTGGGCAAGGCTCATTGGATATAAACAACCAGCTTTTAAACGATGCCAATCCACCAATTTAATTTTTAAGAATCTTACTCATGCAAAAAGCAGTGAATAAAGTTAGCCATAGGTGGATGCTTCTCTACTACTGCGATACTACTAGACTTCTTTAGTCAACTCTAGATCTCAGTAGAACAAAAGTTCTGGTTCCACTCCGTAGAGACAGCATTTCTAAACTCACTTATCTTATCACCGGACACTACGTCTTCGGCAGGCATGCCCAGAGATTGGGCATAATTAGCAATGACTTGCAGAATCTTCCAAAAGGAAGAAGTGGAAGAAATCATTGCTTACTTTCTTTGCAGATTTAATTCACATGCCCATATTAGAAAGGCTATTCTAGGAGATTTCTTTTTCAATAATCTGAACGATCTGTACACAATATACCTACACTTCGTAGACATCGAAATCAATGCTTCGTAGTGGTATCACAATAGGCCTATGTTGGTCTAACTGCATCTCATCGAGAATCACTTTATATTTAATCTACAGTACTCACTGTTTTCCTTTTGATTCCCTTAGTACTAGAAGAAATATGCTTGTTAGTTGATCATAGGCGATCTAAACATGATCCCGATTCAGGAGATCTCGGTATTGAGGTATAGCATGTGTATACGTATGTTGCTATAAATATAATGAGCATTTAGTTGTTAAAAGCGTCATCAATAGCGAGAAAAGATCTTCGGTGTTAATTCCTTATGCTGTACTGCTGTAGTGACTTTTCTACTCTACCTTTCATATATGTACTACGTAAGCTGTTATTTAGATAGGTAGTTATCGCCAATCACATATTTCACGAATAAATATATGTGTATGTCAATTATATGTTCCAGTATTTTAAGTAAAAAGAACAACCGACTGATTAGTTAATAATCCCTGAAGGTGATGTAATTAGCTTTCCAAACTTTGGGAATGAAGATGACTGGTGACTTTATTTTGCGCTATTCGCTTATCGGTTTCCTTCCTATAATTACCCTTGCAGGTTCACTTGGAAGTTTCTTTAATCGTTATGTTTCCAAATAGCTAGATTTACCCACCCCCCACGCTGTCGGAATCTGTGGAAAAAAAGCGCACAATTGTCGTGGTTCTAATCTTTTGTACATCTAATCAGCCCATTATTTACTCGTACACCGGCCAAGTATAGTTGACAACTAGTCAAATCGTCCTAGGGCAACTAGTAATATAAAGTACATATAACTAGTCTACTAGAATAGTGCACATGAATACCTTGTATGCAACTTCATCCCCTCCTTTTCTTCTTTAGTGTTCGAATGCTTTATGAAAGCAATTCAAACCTATTGTAGCTGCGCGGAAAACAGAAACTACAATATTACCAATATAGCGTTAGGAAGACAGCTCTGTTTAAGGTCATTGCAAGCCTTAATAATTGGAGTTCAAAAATCGAATTTAGCGCTCCAAAAGCTCTCCTTCCGTCTCCGTAATAAAATTAAGAAACAAAAACTGAATGAGATGGTCATTTACTACTTTTACTACGACGACCTACACCGCAATGTCTTTTCTTTTAGAAATAACAAAGTTGATTATCCGGAAACGGAAGGAAAAAGAAATGTGTTTTGGTTTTACGATACTTTTGTGGGAATCGTAAACAAATATGCGTCATCTGTTCACCGCAATGTTTTCTTTAGTGAGTGTATATTACTAAATTACACATATGTTTTCTCGTGAATGGCTAAAGCACCTACTTTTATAGGACCTTGAGGTGCGATTACGTAGCCCAAATATTGCAGATATGGTTGCGCATTATGACCTAACGTGGCATTAACTCTTCTAAATAGAAAAAAATGTTATATAACATACGTATAAAATAGCGTCTCATCTTTTTACTGGAAAGAGTCTCACTCACTAAAACAACAATTTTAATTGTAGTCGCAGCATTTGTTTTATTTTGATCTTCGGCGCAGAATACAAGTACATTATAGCCGCTCATTTCTACGCAGCACTAAAGTGCGAGGAAGGTTGCAAAATTAGAACCTACTAATAAGTCTAACAAAATGCAGACAATTTAAGTGTTTACAAAATATTAAAGCATTTTTTTAATCAAATTAAATAAGAACTAATAATAACTCCATGAATCTGCATTGTGTACAAGTTAGTTTAGAGTACTTGCATTTAATGCACACTATCCAAATGCAAATTTACTTCTCTATTCCGAATGCAATGAATGAAGTTCTCAAGTACGATTAAATAGTTATGGAATTCGCGCCCCACTTCATTATAATTGATTCAAAAAGAGGCCAACCTTTTGGCTTTCCTTTAGTGCCAATCAAAAATTCCAATTCTAAATAAACATTTCCACTTTTGCGGTGGTGTGTGCATGTGAAACGAGTATTTCTTTTTCTTTATTTTATTTTCGTTAATTTTTTCTAACTTTTTTCATCTGCCCCACAGGTGTCCAAAAGATAATGGTTCCAGGCACATCGGTCAAATCGAGTAAAGAAGCTTTACGTTTATCCCGAATTTATCCAGACATAATATATTCGACTGCTGGCATACACCCGCACGATTCTAAGTCAATCATTGAAGAACCAAGCAGTTGGTTTGACTTTGAACACATTGCCGAGGCACAAGAATGTGTTGCCATCGGCCCGTGTGGCCTTGACTACCAAAGAGACTTTTCCGAGCCAGATGTGCAAAAGGAAATTTTCGAGAAACAAATACTGTTGGCGTGCAGTCTGGGAAAATCTGTACTGATACATGAGCGTTCCGCTCAAGACGATGTTTTAAAGATTCTAGACAAGTGAGTAAATACAATATTTGAATATTTTCCCCTTTTTTTGCTCGTCAATTTCAGACAATTAATCTTAAGAAATACATTTTTTGTGGAGTGGTTATGATGTCAGATGGGTTGTGGCGTTTTCTTTTAATCTCACCCGCGAAACTAATTTAAATGAGCACATATTTAAGAATAAATGCGTACTTCAAGTTTAGTGGATGATCTTTCTGTTGAAGAATTTTAAAGTGAATGACATGTTTAACGACATGAACGATGAAGTAGGACATCAATTGATATTGCGTCGAATGGTCTTGGTTATGTCTATGGCCCCATTCGAATACGCAAATTATTATACTAAGCGCACTGTTTTCCAAACCACCTACCACTGAATAGGAGTTCCGACAATTCCGACAATTCGCAATTCAAGTAGATTTGATCTACTTGAATTGCGAACCGAAAAAACTTTCATTGTGTTATTTCGTGCCCTTCATATTCTCTATCAGTCTAGCTCAGAATAGTTTGCGTAGAAAATCGAACAAAACTTTGAAGAATTACTAGTTTTGCGAATCGAACAAATTGAAATTGGTCTGATCAACTCAAGAACCGAAAGAGCATAATGACTGACATTAGGTCTATTTTCTAGTCTTGCGCCAAATCCCCTGAATTTTCTACACTTAAAAAAATGTATTGGAACATTCTTTATTTTTGTATTAACCCTTGAAATATATAACGCGTACGTTAATTCAAGTATTATTATACATCATCACTGTAATGGTAAGGCAAATTCCTGCCTACCCTTAGCGAACAACTTGACGGAGCCTTAAATATTCTTAGCATATGGGCCAGGAGCTGCGGTCTAAAGGTTAATCCCCAAAAAACCGAACTCGTACTTTTTACGAATAAGAGGAAAATACCGGAGTTTAGTACACCTTCTGTTGATGGTATCCCACTCAGATTGTCCGATAGCGCAAAATACCTGGGCCTTGTACTTGACAAAAAGCTCAATTGAAGATTGAATATAGAGGAAAGAATTAAGAAAGCAACAATAGCCTTTTACTCATGTAGTAGAATTTTTGGTAGAACCTGGGGACCCTCCCCCAAAATCGTACTATGGATGTATACGGCTATAGTTAGACCCATACTGACTTACGGTAATCTAGTATGATGGCCAGCTGTCAACAAATCCACCAACCTAAAGGCAATCACCAAAGTTCAAAGACCTACGTGCATTGGCATCACCAGTGCAATGAGGACAACCCCAACCGCAGGACTCGAGGCTATCCTTAACCTGCTACTGCTAGACATCTTTATACGAACATCAGCAGCCATTAATGCTATAAGCATAAGTCAGTCAGCGAACTGGAAACCAAGCAGAATAGGTCACTCGATGATCCTACTCGATTACTTTGTCCTCATGCCCGTAAGGGATTATATGACGCCATATTTAGATTTTACAAGGCCTTTCTCTACCGCCTACCCTAGCAGGGATGATTGGAAAAGCGGTCATATATCTAATGCCGAATCTATAGCCATCTACACAGATGGTTCAAAAATGAGCAGTGGTGTAGGATCAGGTATCTTCTCCGACCCTCTAGGTGTTTCAAAATCCATACGACTTCCAGACCACAGCAGTGTTTTCCAAGCAGAGGTCTTAGCAGTGGCAACAGCCGCCCGTGAGTCTGCGGTAAGGGCAATACCGCCAAAAGGTATAACCATCTTTATCGACAGCCAGGCAGCTATAAAAGCGATTACTGCCATAGAAATTAAATCGAAGCTTGTGAAGTGTTGTCGAGAAGAGCTCAGGGTTCTTGGAACACAGCACAAGGTATCGCTCTGTTGGGTCCCTGGACACGAGGGTATCCCAGGCAATGAGAAAGCCGACGAGCTGGCGAGAATCGGCTCAGCAGCCCCAACAGAACAAGTTGACTCCCCTGTGTGTATCCCGCCTTGCACACTCAAGCTCGCTGCAGGGAATAAAGCCACTGAGGAGGCGAACACAAGATGGAACTCCATGGAAACTTGCGCCATCACTAGGAAGCTATGGCCATCTTTCGACAAAGCAAAGACCGAGAGAATCATCCGTAAAGATAGGAAATCCCTTTCCACCCTCGTGGGCATCATCACGGGGCACAACACTCTGCGGTACCACTTGAAGAAACTACGCCTGACGGAGGAGGAACTCTGCAGAGGCTGTGGTGACAAGGAATTTTTGAGGACACAACCCACTTCCTGTGCCACTGTCCGTGTCTTCAACACTCCAGGAAAAAGTTGCTTGGTAAATATTTCTTCCAAGATCTCGAGGAACTCTCCGGCGTTTCAACAGAAAAGATGTTGAACTTAATCAAATCATCAGGGTGGTTTGTATGCAGAAATGAAGTAAGTGACTGAGTTAGTAGTTTTTAGTTTCATTGGGTAAGGGATTACTTTTTCCCCCATGGGTACCACAATGGGTTAACGCTGACCTGAGTGTGGCAGAGAGCGTCCCTCCCTGCCAGCCCACATACCTAACCTAACCTACATCATCACTGAGGCCGAGAGTTAGCTGTTGTTTTTGTATTTGATTCAATTGTTTTTTCTTCTTGCCTCTTATTCGAACTTCGGCTAGAACTTGAGTCGCTATAGCTTTTCGGACGGAATTTTGTTTGTACATGATAATGGGTGGCTATACTTTCCAAGAGCCACCCCTAACTGTGAAGAAATACCCGACATTACAGTCAAAGAAGTTAGTGAGGCGGTCAAATACTCCAAGAAACAAAAAGCGGTTGGGCCAGACGAGATGCCCTGTGAGTTCTGGAAAAAGATGGGAGACGTCGGGTTCAGATGGCTCAGAATTCTCATCTCCAAATTTGTGAGAGGTGATCCAATGCCGAATCAATGGAGGGAAGTTACCTTCTCCCTGTATACAAAGGGAAGGGTGATACGCGAAACTGTGATAACTACCGTTAGATCAAGCTGATGTCACACACCATGAAGATCGTTGAGCGGGTATTAGGTGGCCGACTGCGAAAAATAATACGACAATCTGATGATCAGTGCGGGTTTGTCTCGGGTAAATCAACCACAGATGCAACGAGCTCTCACGACGATCGGTTCTACGTACGTACGTTCGTCCCGGAGCGACTCGAGGACAAAACCTCGACCAAAGATCGTCAACCTCAGCTACAAAGCTGCTACAACAACAACAATAACAGATGCAATCCGAAGTATAAGGATCATAATGGAAAAACATCGTGATTCCTTAAGGGATTTGCATATTGTATTGGTTGGCTTTGAAAAGGCATTAGACAGACAACCACGAGATCTGATATGGGTGGCGCTAAGATATCGAGGGGTCCCAGAAACCTATGAGATGTTCATGGACATGTACGAAGGAGCAAAAACAAGAGTAAAATGGCCCGCTGGAGTAACCGAAGATTTCCCAATCAAAGTCGGGGTGCATCAGGGAAGCGTTTTAAGTCCTTTGCTCTTTATTGCAGTCCTTAATTATCTGCTTGAAGGTAAAGTGATGGACCCCAAGATACATCAGTTATTCTTTGCTGACGATGGAGTCATCATAAGTGAGGATCCTACATCCCTGCAACGAGCACTTGATGTGTGGGTGGAGGTCCTGGAGGGAAATGGGTGTCGCATTAGTTAAAAAAAGAACAGAGGACTTGTGCTGCCCGTTCTCTGATCCACTCAGGCCTATTTCAGACATTTGAGTGGAACAGTGCTTCCCAAGTGCGAAAAGTTCAAATATCTGGGATCTATGATCAATAGCAAAGCAACTTGTGATGACGACATCAATCATCGCGTAAGCGTAGGGTGGATCAAGTGGCTAGAAAATTTCGCTATCTTCTGTGACAGAAAAACGGCACCTAAGTTGAAAGGAAGGCTCTACACGGCAGTTGTGCGTCCAGCGCTCACATACGGTTCACAATGTTGGACGATGTACAAAACGTATGAGAGTAAATTAACGGTAGCTGAGATGAAGATACTTCGCATGACAGCAGGAGTGACAAAGCTTGATCGAATAAGAAGTTCGAAGATCCGTGGAAGCTTTCACATCAAGGAAACCATCGTACAAAAAATAGAGCGCGACCGGCTCAGCTGGTATTGCCACGTTCAAAGAAGAGATCATTTCAACCCTGTTAAAGAGGCAATATCAATGCACGTTCCAAAGACATCGCGATGTAGGAAAGGCAGGCCTATAAACGCCTGGATTACACAAATGCGACGACATCGGCATTTCATTGGCCTCAGTGACCGAGTGATCCAAAATCGGCGGGCCTGCCGATATTTTTTGAGGTCAAATAGGCGGATCAGTAGAAATGCGGTGAAGTGGGAGGGTTATGATCCCTTATTTTCTGATCATAACCACGCTGATAAAAGGAAGAAGAAAAAGAAGATAATGGGTGGCATTACGGACGTATTGGAAAGCAGCGAGGAAGAGGACAATTTGCCGTAGTGTTTGGAAGATTGGGTGGTCCGCCGCCAGCAGGAGGGATTTTACGCGAAACTGCTGCATAACGACTTGATGACAACAAATAAAAATATTTTTTTTTTTGTTTTTTTTTTTTTTTTCGCTTCTTGAGAGTCCATCGGCGTCTGCGAACGTGGTTCAACATCGATCGGCCGAAATGTGTAATCGGGTACTTCGTTTTAAAAATTTGTTTTACTCTATCTACTATTACCAGTCATTTTCACTTTTCAAATCAAAAAAATAAAAAATACAGTTGGAGAGATAAAGATATACGTTGTACGCCTCTAAAATATTTCACTGAATTGACAATGATGCAATTGTCAGATGTCATAAGCTTTGTACATCTGACAATTTCAAAGGAGTCTGCCGATGTCCTAAAAATCTGTTAACGGTCTGAGAATGGTACAAGAGGGTATTCACACGATTGGTAGATGCCTGACAATTTCGTTGTTAGAATGACAATGTTGTCAGACCAAAATCGGTAGTTCCGACGGTTGTAAGACATTTGGGACACATTTTTTCATTGGTATACCTGACAATATTGTACAATAAGATCTGACAACCGTCTGAACATAGCTTTAAACTCTTACGTTAATATTAGCCTTAATAATAGAAACAGAGGTACGAGATGATGCGTAGTCTGAAGGTTTTTCATAATCGGCCCCCTGTACGTGGAGGCTTCCGCGAATATGCGTACTTATAATTATGTCTGGTTTTTATACTTCCGCTGATATCTGTAACATTTTTAGCTTCGTTGCTATCATTTTGCCTTTATATTTTTCATACATCGTCCAATATTGCGTTGCTGCGAAGTTTTCCCTCCATTTTATTCAGCCCAGACTCACTCGATGTGAAATGTCGTCATCGCAATTTCCCTGATCCATTGCCGGTTGAACCCAAAGGGGCTTAGACAATTGCAGGACACTTTTAATGTCCGAAATGCAACAGACAATGAGATAAATTGATGCATTCTAGTAGACAGCAGTCCGTAGTCGTCAACAATCGCATGATAATTTTTTTTACAATTGAAATATGGTGTCCCGCAAAGCCTCGTACTAGGGCCTTCAATAAAGTCTACGTTTCAGCGCCATAAAGTATTGCATTGGGATCAGGGTATTATATAGAGTCACATTAGTTGTTCGAGATATGGGTTTATTGCTAAATCGCCTTATTAGACCAAAAAAACAGCGATTGGCAAGGGTTATTTCTATGCTGATGTTGTTTTCAGAATTAATAGCAGACCCAAGGTAGATAATATCCCTTACTACCTCGAAGTTGTAGCTGCCCACTTAGACGCTGTCTAATTCGTGTTGATTATTTTGTTGAAAGGGGACCAGTATTCCAAATAAAGCTGAGACTCTTGTCATTAATCGAAAATTGTTGGGGATTACGATGACTCCGTGCTTCTATAATGAACCCTGTGAAATCTCAATATAGTATAGGATTATTTTCAAACACACTTCTGACAAGTCTAAACAAAGTACATAGTACTTATCTCAGCCCTAAAACGAGTGGTGTTAAAATATAGTTGATCAACACTAAAATTTCGAGTTGGTGGTGCAGTTAAGCCAGATATGTTGAAACCAAGGAAATAAAATCAAACAAAATTCATTCCTACATATTTTCCTCAAGTCATCAATCAACCTTATACCTATCACTCTTCAGCGCCGTATAAGTTTCCATCGAATCGTCTTTCTATGGTCACCTGTGGGTCAGCCTTCCTTTCAAAAGCTCTGTCCTTTTTCTAGTCGTAGTATAAGCTTATTACCTCATCAAATCTCAAGTACTTTATCAAACACTCAGACTTAGCTTTGGTTACTATACATATTTGTGAACAGGTATTGTACTGTAAAGCTTACATTAAACCCCGAAATCAAAACATTTTAAAGAGTTAAAAAGAGTTGGATCATGAAATATCCTTGGCGAGAAATCGAATCTGTACACACATCTTACAGATTTTGATCGAGTTTTCATTATTGTCCAGCTTAGGTGGTTAGGAGTAATCTTAGTTGTGTATCATTTAGATAAAATAATTAGGTACAATATCAATAAGCTCCGAGTAGTTCCGATTTTAATAATACAGTCAACTCTGGATTATCCGGCATTCGATTAACCGGGAAATTTATTTTCAAAAAATTATTTATTTCGAAATCAATTTTCCGGGATTCACTCTATTATCCGTGATCATTTTCATTAGTTCCCGTTAATTCTGGTATTTTCATGTTACGTTTTTGTTTTTGATCGCATTCTCTGAATTTTTCTCATTCAGTAAATCGATTTCTTCGTAAGTGCACGTGTGTTTTGAAAATTGTATATGTAAGGTTTTCTTTTTTATCCATAATGGCATCATCAAGTACTGCGAAGAAAAGATCAAGGAAAGCTTTGTTTTACGTTTTCGTGAACTATTTTATGTTTGTTGACTGTAATAAATAATAAATAAACTGTAATTTATAAAATAGAGTGGATTTCTTCTTTGACAATATGATTTTCGATTTTCCGGGACTTTCGATTATCAGGTATGAGCTCGGTCCCGAGCACCCCGGTTAATCGAGAGTTGACTGTAGTTTTGCATATCGCGAACAATTTTAAGCTATGGATCATTTTCGTAAGTTGTTCTGAAGCTAAGAAATAGAATAAATGTGACAACCATAATACGTTTTTGAAACGCAAGCAAAGCAGCGGGTGCAGCTTATATACCATAAAATACAGTGATGGAATCTGCTCATTCATGCTGACACTGCAGCATTACATTTCAAAAATGTTGCCTATACAAATTCAACGAACAGTACTACTAATGAATTGATGATGCGTGTCGTATCAATGCATCAGATGAATCAGTGCACGAAACTCACTTCAACCTTCAGGAAATATCATATTTATTTGAATTAATCTTATCTTAATTAATATGTTGTACACTGCCTTATGCAATGACTAGGTTTATACGATTCTACATGTGCAAGTCATCAAAGTGCCACTTGGAAGTGGTTGACTGATTGGCTTAAGAAGTTCCTCTTTATCTATAACAGCCGTAAAATGCAAATGGTATAAATTGACCTCATGAAAAGCAAAGGGTAAAGTACCGAAAAACTAAATTTCTGAAGAACGATGATAATAAACTGATTTATAGCTTAATTTCTCAAGTAAGTGTTGTGCCCAGTAAACCAAATAAATGACTAAAGGGAAACCATACAGTGTAATAGAGGCAAGCACTAATTTATTTATTTCTCATGAAATACATACATATATAAAAAGTCAGTCCGATCAATGGCGAAGGCCATTGGTCATCTAACTGGAAAAATTATTCGCTCTGAAAAAATACTGAATCAAAAGCAAAAATAAAAAAAAACAAATCTCCCCTGTTATATGGACACCACCCCTGAAGTTTTTCTGAAGTTTAATTTCATCTTAGTTTCAAACCACTACACCAATCTGTCTCTGTCTATTTCCAACTCCCGCACAATGTATCACGTTTTATGTAAAATATGTATCATGAATCGCAGTGGAGTAAAGTGAACTCAAACCTAAATTTTTTCTTGTTCCAAGGTTTTTCTTACGCTACAACACCTCCTTTAGCTTCCTACCGATTTACAAGTCTCAGTTGAATAGGTCTTTTCTAGAAAAGGCTATCACCGTGGTCTTGGCTGGATAATGTTTACACTCGATACTCACTGTGTTATATCGAGCTTGTAAATCAATTAAATAAAGTTTAATTTGCTAAGACTTGTTTGAGTTTCATTACTGGATTAATATTCAGAAAAATTACTCCTTGGAGGTTAGGTTCCTTGTAAACATAACAATAAGTGGCGTAACTCATCAGTACGTAGGCAGGCCAAGCGAATGCTTGCTGAGTTATGGAAGAACACTACGGTATTCTATCTCTCTCGGGTCACCAAGACCTCATCGTGCTCGGCTTAAGTGACATCTATGTCTGCGACGCCTTTATCTGTGCAAAGGACAACGACACTGCGGGATATTTCCAGTATAGAAATGATTTTTCGAGAGTATCACGAGAAAGCTTCTTAAAAAAAGAAAAATGCACTTCGGATATGCACAAAACTGTAGGTCCCTCCAATTCCCCTTCTTCAGGGGAACTCCACTAACATGCAGAGTGCACTGAATGGGTTTTGTGGAAACGACCATTACTTCTGACTTGTTCACGTTGATCTTCATGTTATTATGTTATTATATTATATATAAATTCAAATATAGGCGGACCCCACAGGCGGATCAGTAGAAATGCGATGAAGTTAGAGGGTCGTGATCCCTTGTTTTCGGATCATAACCTCGCTGATAAAGAAAAAAAAGGAAGAAAAATATTGTATTTTTCTACGAATGCGATTGACACCAAACTCATAAACCGTGAAGTTATTGCAATTCCATCCAAACCACCTTCATTTCGCTCTACGGCGTTATTACATATTTAACATTGACTTCGTTGCGATACTAATAGAAAGTGAAGGTCAATTCTTTTGTAAAAAGAAGAATAGAATAATTATTTATACATTCAAAGCTTCACTCATATCGCGGATAATGAGTCAACTATTATCTATTCTTGACGCAACCAAAAGCTGAGCACAATACCAGCAATTAACGCGGATAGATTGGTGAATATCATGTTCACTCTATCAGCAGATCAACACCAATTAATTTTAATTTTATACGCCAACTGTAAAAGTAACTTTGGATCTTTTCTTCTTTCTTACATTTAGATATCCGAACATACCACAAGTGATAATTAGAGGTTTTATGGGTACAACAGAGGAGGCAGTCAAATACCTAAACAGACGTTTCTACTTAAGCTTAACTGGTTATTTATGCAAGGTATGTACATGAACGTGTTCATTAAAATTAGTCCATTGATTGAGTTTTTCTTTTTAATTAGGACAAATCAGATACTGGAGTAAGAAAACTTCTAGAGGACGGTACACTGCCGTTAGATAGACTGCTAGTCGAAACAGACTCGCCATTTATGTACCCAAATACAAGAGCTTCTAAGCTACCACAACACGTTAAGACTGGAATAACAGAGAGATCTCTGTTGTATTTACATAGGTAGGTAGATCATCTCGCTTTAGACCAACTATACATAATGTTAACACTTCTTTACAGATATTGCACTTTTCAACGAAACGAACCCTGTAGTTTACCAGCTATAGTGGAGATGATAGCAGCTTTTATGAAGAAGACCCCTGACGAGGTGGCACTTGCTACGGCTTTCAATGCTCTTAAATTATTTGGACTGTCGTGAGCTAGTGATTTTCTTCTATCGAAGGCTGCTGTAAACTACATGACGACTCTTATTTTATTTTTATTTTATTTTATTTTTTTTATTTTGCTATCAAAATCTGCAGATTTTTTTACTTTTAAGTATTGTTTTCATTTATAAAAATTAAGAATGACTATGATTGTGTAACACCAAGTGCCTTATTGTCAAAATCCGGATTATGGCAAACACACTAACTCTAATCGAATATCCCGCGAAAAAGAAACATTTTTCTTGCCTTTTTCCATATTTCCCAAGCAAATTGCGTCCCCATGATCATCCTAACCAATATCTACACATCTCCCATTAGATATATTGTATTTTTTTTATACTTAGTTGTGTAATTGAGTTTCATCGAATGATTCCATAAACGTTTATGGCGTAAAAGTGCCATAATTTTATATCATAGCCTTTGACTGTTTAGTTTATGCGTTTTAATTTTCATTCTTTTATGATTTTATTATAAATTTTCTAAGCTTACAAATATTATATATTTTTATACATATTTATTCAACTGTTATGAATATGTTATATTCAAAAAAATATTAAATCTTTATTCTTAAACGTAGATAGAAAGCTTATTAAAGGTCTTCGTTAAGAAAAACCCTATTATGTTGTAATTGAATTTGTTGGAAATGATTGTGATCATATACATGCATACAATATTATTATACTATATAAATTGTTTTGTACTACAAATTAAGCATGTAGCTAGGAAACATATACTATGTTATCAAATAAATACAAAAACAAGGAAAAATGAAAACGAAAAGTGATCAATATTTTTGGTTTTTATTAAATGTAAGAAAAACAATTGTGTTCCCCTAACAACATTTATATATAGGTATTAGTGCTCTTGATTTTACCCGGATATTACCTGTAACAACAATTACCAGCATACCTGGGTAATGCGTGTAATACTGAAGTTTACGAGTACCCGGCAATGTTAAATATCGGGTACCCGACAATATCGCGTAATGGATACCCAAGGGCCACAATTACTGTAATCTATATATGCAAAACTAAGTGGCAAAATGTGTATGTGTCCCTCTACCGCCCTTCATTTTCAACCAATTTAGGTGGTTTTTTTTTAAATGTAGATAATTATGGTACAAAGGTGATAGGTAAAAAAGAAATTACAAAAACATTCAAAAACGCTTGCGCTTGGCGCTTGCCTTATTGCAGTCCTTGACTTTTTGCTTGAAGGAAAAGTGACGGACCCCAAGGTACATCAATTATTCTTTGCTGACGATGGAGCCATCATAAGTGAGTATCCTACGTCCCTGCAACGAGCACTTGATGTATAGGTGGAAGTTTTGGAGGGAAATTGGTATCGCATTAGTTCAAAAAGCACAGTATTATTATTATTGTTATTATTCTTTATTGCAATTCATTAAAATATAACGTTTTGATTGACAAAAGATGCATAGCATAAATTGACGTCTGCCGAAAATTTACTTCATGATTAGCTATGTTATATTCGTATAATTCAAAAAATAAATAGTAGATTACATAATATAGGTAGATATATACGTAATAAAAATTACAAGTTTGATTAATTTCGATATTTCATTAATAAATATAGTTACTAGCATTTATCAATTTATGAAACTGTTGCGATAGTTATAGGCATGACTACAGTAAGATGAGAGCCGTTTAGAGCTTGCTTAGCTTCTTCAAGTGTGAGATATTTCTTGAAGAAATATAATCGGCGTGTCTCCTGTAGTATGGGGCATACTGCTAAGGAGTGGTAAATATCTTTATTTTCATTTCTATTGCAAATGGTGCAAATATTTCGAAGATTTTGCCTATGGGGGATGTAATTGAGATCGAAGACCTCTGTTCTTATTTAAAACACTGAGGTTATCTGACTGGCTGTGGAAAAATAAAAAATTGTTAGTTGCCTGCAAAGACAGTGCCTTGTACCTAAAGAATGACAAAGTTCCTTATAAATACGCCTTCTTGTTGAGTCGCAGGCTCTGCTCAGACATTATTGGTATAAATACTCGTCGACCTTTGCTATGCTGCGATAAAACAGATCTTGCCAATCATTAAGGTCGAAGCCAACGCCGTGCTATATCATACCATTCTTTAAAGGTTGCTGAGCGGCATTGAAACGCAAATTTTATAAGCATTTTGTGGAGATTGTAATCCCTCCTGCGCATAACCTTGATGTATATTTTTATTATTATTATTATTATCTATTAGCATAGGAATTGAAATTCTTACGCTAAGCAGGAGTGAGCACTAGTAACGGAAGCTTTCAGCTCGATTAAATTGATATAATTATTATACAACTAACTTAGCGCTATGAATAAAGGTTATTTATTTTTACAATATTGGCATGGTTAATTGTATTCAACATAACATACCATATACTGATTTTTTATCAGACAAAAAGGAAGTGATTGCTTTGGAGACAGGGCATTGAAGTTGACCCAGGATGTGTTCAATATTTATGCTGTTGTTGCATGTTGGGCAAACTGGTGGATGAACTTTATTTAAGATGTGTTGGTGCGTGTACACTGTATGTCCCAAACGCAGTCGCACAAAGTTGGTGTTCATGGTCTTTGTGGTTGTTGTCGGGTAGATAGAAGCCAAACGATCAGTATTGATTTTTGAATAGTGGTTTTGATAACTGCGCCAATTCAATAGTCGGTCCGTTTTAAGTATATGTGTAATACGTTTTTGGAGATCCAGTTTTGAGTAGACGTCAAAGCTGTAAATGGCATCATTGTTGCTATGTTTTGCAGCCATATCAGTAAACTCGTTACCTTGTATACCCATATGGCAGTTTTATGTTATTTTAATTTCTTATAACGATATCCTTTATTTTATTTATAAGTCCGGTGGTGTAGTTAGGATTTAATATGGCATTGATTGCTGACAGACTATCTGTACATACTACAACTTTTTTATTTTCGTCTTAATGCGGTTTTTGTTGCATGCAGTACCGCTATTGCTTCTGCAGTGAAGACCGACGCAGTTACTCTTAGAATTCCGGTATTAAGTATTGTTCCCACTTTAAAGGGTTACAGCGAAGGAAGTGTTGTATGCTGATTTGGACCCGTCTGTGAAAAGGGAATCCAGCCTTCAGATTTAAGGTTCGTGATTATTTCGAGGAAGGTGGAACGATAGATACTGCTGTCTGTATTGGTTTTGTAATATTTTGATAGTGTCAGTACAGTTGAACTACGTTGTATAAACCATGGAGGGTAGGCTGGGAAATGGTGTTTTACCTGTTCCACTGGAAGGTCCATTTGCTTTGCGGTCTCTATTGTACGAGCTATAGTTGAAAGTAGTCGTTTTTTTTACTTTGGCCTTAATTTCGGATGAGATAGCATTATCGATGATGGAACGGTTGGAAAATGAAATTTTAGCCAAGAGTTTGATGAAGGCTTCCGTTTGAAGCTCTTCTAAAGTTCGAAGTCCGGCTTCTGCCATTGTGTTCTGCATGCGGGTAGTACGATAGGCATTGATGTTCCTTCTAGCAGCTTGGTGGTAGGTGGGTTTTAATATAATAGGTTTAGCGTTGTTTTTGGACATTTACCATATATGCACAGGCCATAATCAATTCTGCTTAGGATTAAAGATCTAGTGATATTACAAAGAGTGTTTCAAATAATTGACACTGTATATTAACATTGTTTAGATTTAGACTTATTTGAGGGCAAGACAATTTACGACAGACGTGTTTTACATTTATTAAGTGACAGTTTAGTACCTGCAGTGATTGACCACTTTAATATTTTATCTATTGCATTAGATAGAATACGTTTTGTTCTATCCAGATCATTGAGTTTACACAATATATAAATGTCGTCTGCGTAAACGCAATGGTCTAGAAGCCTTTCGTTTGCAATTATGATACTAATTTCATCGAACGCAATGATTAAAAGAACTACCGATAATGAATATCCTTGTGTCATACCATTATGTAATGGGAGAGTTGAGGAAAATTTTTTATTAACCTTAAAGGCGATTTTTCTATTGGAAAGAAAATACTTAACATATCGATAAATTTTTGGTCCGATGCCGCATATTTTTAACTTGTTTAATATCAGATGGATACCTATTCTATCGAAGACCTTTTCAAAGTCGAGTGACTTATCGCGGGCCGATAACGCGTTTGAGATGTAATGATCGATGTATAGTAAATCGTCGGCGCAACCCCTATTACGTTTAAAGGCAAGTTGATTCACACTTATGAGTTTGTTGAACTCGACGAACCAGAGTAGACGTTTTGCTATAATTTTTTCTAGGACTTTCGACATGCTGGGTATTAACCATATAGGACGGTAGCCATCTACGGTGTTAATAGATTTGTTAGGCTTTGAGAGTGGTATGATGGTGGCTGTTTTCGAGTTTTGTGGGATAAGACCTGTATTAAGAACGTTATTATTATAAGAGTGTTAGTTTCGTTTTGGTTGAAGTGGGTAGATTTTTCAGCATGGGGTAGGAAATGCGATCTCTGGTAGGAGTTTTACCTTTCAGTTTGTTCAAACAACTTCCAAGTTCCAACTTAGTTATGGCAGCTTCGATATATTTTGCTGCTGTGCTGCGAGTGCTTAGGGGAGATGTGGCGCAGAGCTTTTCCCTTTTTAAGAAGTTGAAGCGGCTTGAAAAGTTATCGTCTTTTGACTGATATTTTTTTTTTTTTTTTTATAATTTGCCCGCACTCAGGGGTATGAATACCTCTAACATGTTTACACACAGTGCGGGCGTCTGAAAGGATGGATAGAGAGAGAGAAAGATTTTTGGTGTAGTGGTTCTTGAAATTCAATTAGTTTTTCGTTTCAGAGATTCTCCGGGGGTGGCGTCCAGATAACTGGGGAGACTTTTTTTTATTTTTTTTTATTTTTTTGTCTTTGCTTCTGATTCACAGTACTTTTTTACCGATAACCGATGTCAAGGGCAAATCATCTTCAACAGAGTGAAGAATTTTTCCAACCACATGACCAAGCTACTACCAGTGTTATGTCTTCACAGTAGTGTTCACACAAGCTTTCGTAATTGATTGGACTGACTTTATATATTTCATGAGAAATAAATAAATGCTTGCTGACATCAAGATTTGAACCAACAGCCATTAGCGTGGCAATTGACGACGTTACCACTACACCATTGCCACCCCCAAGTGGTCAAGTGTGAGCGAAGACGTATAATCTGCATTTGCCTTGAGATTTTTTAAGAAGATTTGTGGAAGCCCAGATTCAATATGTATTGCGTAAGTGGGCGTTGTCAAGGAAAGCTTAAAGATGCGCTTGAAAAAAGTGCGTTGAATGTATTCCAAACTCTTCAAGATGTTGGTATCCGAAGGCCTGGTTGCCGTAGCAAGGACAAGAGTTAAGGTTCATTCACAGCTCAGCAACCTGCGAATGTGAACGAGCGAATATTCGCCAATTTTGACATTTTATTCACATCTGCTTTTTTATCTGGTCGTGTCAATCCGCGAATTTCAGTTGTGATTCATTTTGTAACCAAGATAAATTGCTTTTTCGAATAATAAAATTGCCAGGGGCGTGCTTATACTCGTAAATGTGCTAAAAGCGGTTTGTTCGCAGTTCGGGAATTCGCAGGTCACTGAGCTGCGAACGAACCTTAAGTTCCATCTATTTAGAAGCGATGCAAAATATTATGTGAGGTATTATACAGGTGTTCTCGGAATACAAGTCAATTTTGACACCACGAAAAGTAATTCTAAACAAACAATCCTCAATAAACGTAGGTCTGATTTTTTACTTTTAGGAAGTTATATAAGGTTTTATATTTTTCATTACCATCTTCTATTTTTTTTTTTTTTTTTTATCTTTGCCAAATCTCTAAAGATTTTACTGTTTGGAAGAGTTGTATAAAAGAGCTCAATGTTCTTGGAACACAGCACGAGGTAAAGTTCTGCTGGGTCCCTGGTCACGAAGCATACCGGGGAATGCGAAAGCCGACGAACTGGCTAGAGAAGGCTCAGCACTCAACTCGGACCAATCCGAACCCTCAGTGTACATCCCGCCTTCACACTCAAACTCGAAGCAGGGAATAAAGGTCTAACGGAGGCAAACAACAGGCGGACATAACACTACGTGATACCACATGAAAAGCTCACAAATATTAAAGATTAAGTAATCCCGGAGTACTGAAATAAAATCAAAGGGCTATTAAGCGGGGGAGGAGGGTCATGGAGGCTGCCGATTTTGGATCACTCGGTTACTGAGGCCAATGAAATGCCGATGTCGTTGCATTTGTCTGATCCAGGCGTTTATAGGCCTGTCTTTCCTACATCGCGATGTCTTTGGAACGTGCATTGATATTGCCTCTTTAACAGTTTTCAAATGATCTCTTCTTTGAACGTGGCAATACCAACTGAGCCGGTCGCGCTCTATTTTTTGTACAATGGTTTCCTTGATGTGAAAGCTTCCACGGATCTTCGAACTTCTTATTCGATCAAGCTTTGTCACTCC
Organism: Brachypalpus laphriformis; assembly: GCA_945910035.1. Lineage (NCBI taxonomy): Eukaryota > Metazoa > Arthropoda > Insecta > Diptera > Syrphidae > Brachypalpus > Brachypalpus laphriformis. The sequence goes on from OX246754.1 coordinate 292,080,147, forward strand.
TGCTGTCATGCGAAGCATCTTCATCTCAGCTGCCGTTAATTTACTCTCATACTTTTTGTACATCGTCCAACATTGTGAACCGTATGTGAGCGGTGGACGTACAACTGCGGTGTAGAGCCTTCCTTCCAACTTAGGTGCCATTTTTCTGTCACAGAACGATAGCGGAATTTTCCCGCCACTTCATCCACCCTACGCTTACACGATGATTGATGTCGTCATCACAAGTTGCTTTGCTATTGATCATAGATCCCAGATATTTGAACTTTTCGCACTTGGGAAGCACTGTTCCATTCAAATAAATGTCTGGAATAGGCCTGAGTGGATCAGAGAACGGGCAGCACAAGTACTCTGTCTTTTTTGAACTAATGCGATACCCATTTCCCTCCAAAACGTCCACCCACACATCAAGTGCTCGTTGCAGGGATGTAGGATCCTCACTTATGATGGCTCCATCGTCAGCAAAGAATAACTGATGTACCTTGGGGTCCATCACTTTACCTTCAAGCAGATAATCAAGGACTGTAATAAAGAGCAAAGGACTTAAAACGCTTCCCTGATGCACCCCGACTTTGATTGGGAACTCTTCGGTTACTCCAGCGCGGCATCTTACTCTTGTCTTTGCTCCTTCGTACATGTCCATGATCATCTGTACATAGGTTTCTGGTACCCCTCGATGTCTTAGCGCCACCCATATTAGATCTCGTGGTTGTCTGTCGAATGCCTTTTCAAAGTCAACCAATACAATATGCAAATCCCTTAAGGAATCACGATGTTTTTCCATTATGATCCTTATACTTTGGATGGCATCTGTGGTTGATTTACCCGAGACAAACCCGCACTGATCATCAGATAATCGTATTATTTTTCGCAGTCGGCCACCTAATACCCGCTCAACGATCTTCATGGTGTGTGACATCAGCTTGATCGAACGGTAGTTATCACAGTTTCGTGTATCACCCTTCCCTTTGTATACAGGGAGAAGGTAACTTTCCCTCCATTGATTCGGCATTGGATCACCTCTCACAAATTTGGAGATGAGAATTCTGAGCCATCTGAACCCGATGTCTCCCATCTTTTTCCAGAACTCAGAGGGTATCTCGTCTGGCCCAACCGCTTTTCGTTCTTTGGAGTATTTGACCGCCTCACTAACTTCTTCGACTGTAATGTCGGTTAAGGAACAATTAATACCATGTTTTGAAAATAATCACCCCTATCGTGGAATCCGCCGGGGGGAATTATTTACCAAAAAAAATATTTCGCCATCGTCAAATTCGCAAAGTGAACAGTTCCCCGTGCCGGTAATGTGGATCAGTTCCACTGTATCGTGGAAAACGTTCGAATCGGATTTTTTCCGAACAAAATGACATTTCTCATCCGCATCAAAATCATTGCGGATTTCTAGCTTGGCTGCGTTGCTGCACGTCGTCTTCTTTGTTTGCAAAAATGTAAGTGGAATTAAAAAAGCAAACAATTTTAGTTTACATATAAATTATACCAAGTTCCCACCAAACGAAATCCCGAGATTTCGACAAATCTCTCCAAATCTACGAGATTTCGCCATACATTTTCAAGATTTCGAAATCTACTTGAAATCTCCTTGAGTTCATCCGGCCGTGATAGGTTGTCAAACCAAACAAGCCTACAGCGTGAGCTTTGGTTCATTTTGGTGTTCATTTATAGATGTCAAATTATTAGCAGTGCGTTCCAGGTCAAGCGCAATTTGTGAAATTTGCGAAATATGCGAGTTTGGATTTGGGACTAGATCGAGTTAATTTATTAATTTCACATAAGCTGAAAGCATTTGCCATTTCTCTTACTTGTGTTCATAAGCATGCTTGACATACGAAGGAAAAAGGGATATTTCGCCAATTTCTTAGTTGAATTTAATTTTTTTAAGTGAAACATTATCGGAAGGGGATATCGATCTTAAAATCAACACGGGAGTGAGTTTTAAGACACAGAAATAAAAAAAAAAGTACATAACCTTATTTGCGTGATAAAAAGTATCAACGAAACAAAAAACTGTTATAAAGTTCACCGATACGAAGCTATTTCTTCCCTCAGTGGAACACGTCTCATGACAGTTCTCATTTCGGCTATCTTTGGGGTGGCAATGGTATAGTAGTAACGTCGTCAATTGCCATTCTAATGGTTCATGGTTCAAATCCGGACGCCCACAAGCAATATTTCTCATAAAATACATAAAGTCAGTCCGATCAATTGCGAACGATTGTGTGAACACTACTGCGAAGGCATGACACTGGCAGTAGCTTGGTCATATGGCTGGAAAAATTGTTAGCTCTATTGGATTATTGATTTGTCTATGACATCGGTTATCACAAAAAAATAAAAATGAAAAATGCTGTGAGTCGGAAGCAGAGGAAAAAAAATTACAAAATTTCCCCGTTATTTGGACACCACCCCCGGGGTTTCTTTGAAGCATAAACAACTGATTAATTTGGTTATCTCAGCTGTTCCGAGATGTAAGGTATTATTCATAATATTTGCATAACTTGGAACGCACTCCAGCCGCACTCCAGCCGCACTCCAGCCTACAATATTGTCAATTATTGGCATTTGAAATCACGTTAACTCGGTGGGAACGGCTTTCGAGATTTCGGTAAAAGTGCATCGAAATCTCGGGATTTCGGTTCGGTGGGAATATGGTTTACAGAAAAAAACTACAACTGATTTATTAAGCAGAACATTTTTGATAAACCTATGCAATAATGAACTTTATTAAAATCAAAAATAAATAAAAAATATTGTTTCTAGAAACATATATTTCATCTGGAAGTTCCATGAAATCATTCACTGTTGCTCTTAACCTCGGTCGTACTCTTCTCTGGGAAGATCGCTCATCTTCTTCCTCTTCTGCTTCCAAAAACAGAGCTATCGTATCCATTTGTGTGCTTTATTTTTATTTTAATCATTTTTTAAAGAAATTTTCCTTTTACGAAGCGAATGTAGCTCTACACAAATTTTTATTGACAAATAAAAGACAGCTGTTAGACAGTGAAACTACCTTTCTTCAATGCCTGACGATAAGGAAACGTTCTCGGCGGATTCCACGATAGCAGTAGAAAGTGAAAGGGAATCGAATAGGTGAAGTGAAACTCAGTTCCGACGGATTCCATGATAGGGGTGAATATCACTCAAATGGCCTCCACGGCTTTGCTTGATGGCGGTCATCCAAGAAGTCCAATTTTGAATGAATCGGGCACATAAGTTGGCCTCAGTCGCTTTCAATATCGGAAACTTCGCTTTCAAAATCTCCACTATTCCTCTCGATGTGTGGCACGCCGCACCGTCCTGTTGAAACCATATGTCGCCAATACATAAGCGATCAATTTCATATCATTCCCCGGTACCGCTCCCCGTTGACAGTGTAACGAAGTGACATGTTTCCCTACCTTCAATTACCAACCGAGAGAGAAAACAGGGTATACAACCAGGTGTATTGGCAGAGGACGACCCATGCCACCAAAAGGGTTGCATACTTTCGGGTACCTCTACAAAGACGACCAACTCATAAGGAAGTATGGTATACCCTAAGGCACGGAAATATAAAATAAAGCCAGAAAGTCATCGAGTCACAAACAACAACAAAACACGAAGGAGTTTTAAAAAGTCACACTTCGTTCTTACGACGATATCCCATAAGTAAGAGAACGTAAGTGGCATTCAGGAGAGTCTGCTCAGTGGTGATAAGTGTACCAATCCAGCGTACCTGGAACAGGCTCTCCCCCGAATTCGGTCACCAACATTTTTGGTTTTGGTTTTCGTGCCTTCACCCCAGTGAGTGGGTATTCAGCTAAGGGTCCGTTTTGACCACAGCCGGCCCGTCCCTAGATAAGTGTCCCCATTTCTTTGGGACAAATCCTCCAGACCGGCATTTAGCAGAGTTTTGCCGCCAGCCTTTCTCCCTCCAAGCTTACGCTTGGCTCCCCTTCCTGAGAAGCAGCCCGGACCCTGTCCGGACTCGCCAGTCAGCCCGTGCTTTGCACGGACTGATAGCCGGCCCGTGCCTTGCACGGACACCCAGCCTGCCCGTGCCCTGCACGGACAAGCCCGTACTAGTACCGCGTGTGGACCGCACGACCTGTCAAGCCGTTCCAAGACACCGCAACTCCAGAGACCCGCCAAGGAGGCCATTCCAAGCCTGAGCTAGGGGTTTAAGTATTATTGTAGTGTAGAATTAAGTTTATCCATGAATTGTTAAGTATAAGATTTGTTAGTATCAGAATCTTACATTGTTAAAGAGAGCACTGTAACACTAGTCTTATAAAGTACCTCTTTCCCAAAGTTTTAGGGTATTTTTTGGGGCTGACCCTGGAGCCGGCGAGCTCACCTCAGCCTTCGATAAAAAAGACCTTTACAACAGTCATCGCCCGCCCACCCTACTCTTTGAAAAAATAAGGTTCAATTATGCCGTTGGCCCATAATCCACACCAAACAGTAAGTTTTTCTCTCTTGGATTCTCATTGCTCCAAAATCTACAATTTTGTTTGTTCACGTAGCCATTCAACCGAAAATGCGATTTGTCGCCAAAAATGATATTTTGGTCAAACTTGAGATCGGTTTCCAACTGCTACAGAGCCCAATCAGCGAATGCGCGACGCGTGGGATGGTCAGTAGCCTTCAATTCTTGAATAGTTTGAATTTTGTACGGACTCAGACCCAAGTCTTTTCTCAAAATACGCCAAGTTGAAGCGTAAGAAAGGCCAAGTTCTTGAGAACGATGCGAAATTGATTCGTTTTAGTTTTCGTTTACATTCTGTGCCACCGCAGCAGTATTTTCGGTCGAACGCGCGATTCGTTGACGCACTGGGACTGCTCGATCAGCAGCTGAACCACTTTCCTAAAATTTCTTTATAATTCGCCGAATGGTGAGCTCAGAAGAACGCTCATTACGATCGTAAATCGTACGTAACGAATGGAACGTTCCGAGAACAGAACTCGATTTTCGATAATAAATTTTTATGATTTGGATGCGTTGTTGAACCGTGTAGCGCTCCATGATAAAATAGTGACGATGGCAGAACACAATGACAATGGAAAAATAGGCGAATTGTTAATTTCTTCGCAAAAACTAATTGCAATTCAACTTTTTTTATATTTATCGATAGATAAATTAAGCTCCGTTCTTTTGGAATAGTAAAATTGCCAATGCAGTGCTTAGAAATGTACTTAAAACGGTTTGTTCGCAGTTCGGCATTCGCAGGTCACTGAGCTGTAAATGGTCATTTAATAGTAGCATCAAATACTTTGAATTTTGATGTTATATCTACAAGCTGATTACAAAAAAAACCTCCTCCACATAATATTGCTGCTACCGTTTTATCTTTTACATAAGGACACAACTATAGATTGTGCGTGATAAAGATTCCTAAATATTTAAATTGTTTGACTTCTTCAATAGGCTCAGTCCCCAGTTACTACTTTTCCCATGACACTGTCCTACGCGTAGATGGTTCGAAGACCATGATTTTGAATTTGGCAGTGTTAATTTTCATACCACAGGTATCGCACTAGCACTTTAACTTGTTAATTTGTAGCTGCAAAGCTGTAAATGGAGTCTCGGCTAGAACTACGAGACCGTCTGCGTAAAGCAAAACTTTAACATCTACACCTCCTTTTCACTTCTACACTGACGGGTCAAAAGCCATAGACGGAGTTAGTGTAGGTGTTTTCTCTGACAGGCTTAATCTTAAGGTCTCCTTCCGTCTTCCAAATCATTGTAGCGTGTTCCAGGCGGAAATAATGGCGATTAAAGAAGTCTCATCTTGGCTTAAGAAAAACGCGATATCTGCTATAATCTGTTTCCTTACAAATGTCAGTACAGGGAAAATAGGATGTTTGCCTCTCAGTCGTATTGCAATAGCTTGCATAAACCTGTCTCTCTTTTAAGCTGTCACTGGGTTGCCATAGTATGCATGACAAACCGCCGTAGATCGGAGAACAATACCCACAGGGTTACCATCTACTGGTTTAAAAACAACACAGTTTGTTGAACGAAATAAAGATAGTTGTGTACAAAGTGGACACAACCTCGATTTTGATGAAATTCTAGATTTATATAAGCTATAAAGCACAAGAAACAAAATATCACTATACGCACGTAAAAATTCCAAATTATAAAGCACAAAAAGTGAAAAATAGTTTAACTGCATTTTAACGATTCTGCCAGAAAAATTAAAAAATGAAAAAAAAAACAAGTGGCAACACCCTCACATACTCAATCTAATTTATTGGTTCTCAAAGCACAAAATCCCAAAGTTCTTTGACAAAAAGCGAAGAAAAAGCTGCAACAATTTGCTGTTTTGATGTTCATATTTTCCATACACACAGCGGGGATTGGTGGCAGGGCTACCATTTAATGGGCGTATTTTAAAAGTTCACAGGGGAGTATTTTTTGTCCGAGGGGAGTACAAAAATCAAACATTGCAAACCTAACGTGTAAATCATGTAAAAATATATCTTCATTGCATTTATTTTTATATCTGATTTAAACATTACTTGCTTACTTAGGTGGCGCTACAGTCCGAGGTGGACCTGGGCCTCAACCAACAAACCTCTCCAGCCAGCCTGGTTATGAGCCAGCTGCCTGCAGTTCCGCACGCCAAGTTGGTTGAGGTCCCTCTCCAGTTAGTTGCGCCACCTACTGCGAGGTCGTCCTATACTGCGCTGTCCATCAGGGGTGGATTCGGAAACTTTCTTGGCTGGAACGCTGGGCTTCATCCGCTCTACTTGACCCAGACATCTTAATCGCTGTATGTGCACTCTTCTGGCTAAGTCGATGTCCTTATATAGGCCGTATAGTTGGACATTGTACCTTCTCTTCCACTCGCTGTCTATGCAGACGGGACCAAAGACCGCTCGAAGAACTTTTCTCTTAAAATAACCAAGGGCATTCTCATATGATTTTGACAAAGCCCAGGTCAATTGCCTTCGTTTCATCTCCCCACTCACCATAGAACATAGGTAGACAACGTCCTTTACTACCTTCAAATTATATCTGTCTTCTGTGGCATTCTGTTCAATATGCCGACGTTGGTTATTCTTTTTGTAGACAGCATATATTTTGTTTTGCTTTCATTGACCGCTAAACCCATCTTCTATGCCTCGACCTTAATACTCGCAAATGCCCCACTGACGCCCCCTGAGTTCTTCCGACTATGTCAATGTCATCGGGGTAAGCGAGTAGTTGTACAGACTTGTAAAAGATTGTACCTCCGGTGTTGGCTTGTAAGTTTCGTACAATTCGTTCAAGTATTATATTAAGGAGAGCGCATGATAGCGCGTAACCTTGTCTAAGACCTTTTCTGACATCGAACGGTTAACAAAGTACAATTTAATAAACAACATACTCAAATTAGTACGTATCGGTTTGAAAAAAATTTAAATATTTTAAAGGGAGTAAAATCATGGTGAGAGGAGTACGGGAGTACAGTGTATAAGAGGGGAGTACAAATACTCCCTTAGTAGTCACTTCGGCAGCCCTGATTGGTGGCGGTCGCATGATCATTCTGCCATTGGCTGTGTGGCAGGGTTACGGTGTGGTATGCGTATTTGGGAAACTATACCCATCCTGCCGGATAAAGGCACCTTAGGTATGCCAATCGCTATTTGCAAACTTAAATTTAAATTGGATGCTGTCGAGAGTACAAATCTGAGGTGGACAGGTGGATCAACATGTATAGCGACAAAACAGAATTGGCCGAAGCTGGATCTAAAACGTTCTAAGAATTTGATTTCTCTCAACAGATTGCATATCGGCGTTATAATAGGTGTCATCACTGAACACTGTCTAATAGGCAAGCATGCTACAATATAAGGCTAAGCGTTTTTGCGAACGACTTTTGTAGAAGCTGCATGGATGAAGAACAGGAAGAAACTATTCCTCACCTTCTTTGTTTCTGCCCAGCCCTCTCCCCTATTACAACGATTTAGACGACCTGATAGATATTGATATTAAGAGCTTCCTACGCTTCATAAGAAGCTCAAAATGGTTTTAGCGAGTAGGTGAGAGATTTTCTCCCATGATCACAATGGACCTATTATTGGTCTAAGTGTGTTGGCGATTCTTAGCTGGCAGTCACTTCAACCTTACCGAACACCTCCGAAACCGACCCCACCAGGCAAAAGACAGTGTTTATGCTGTCCGTTCTCTGATCCACTCAGGTCTATTTCAGACATTTATTTGAATAGAGCAGTGCTTCCCAAGTACGAAAAGTTCAAATATCTAGTGACAATATACATCCTTGTAGGACACAGCCTTAAATCTCATATTTCTCTGATAATAATCTACTCATAAGCAACTATTATCAACAACCTTTATAATAGCCACCAATTTTTGTAGAATACCTTTGCACAACGAAATCAATGAAAAATAGGTGAATCGAAAGCCTGTAATCGATCCATAAGTTGTCGATATGATAAACACAGGATGACAAAGATCGAAGACTATCTTCTTCATTATCGAGAGTGATTTCCAAATTTTCGTTTATATGTTCGAGAGTAATTGTGATTCTAACTGTGATTGAAAACTTCGAGATCTGCGGCAAACACTTTTCTAATTCTTGAAATTGGTTACCGTTTTTCGGGAGTTTAAGATGAATGTTTCAGTCTCCCAAGTTCTTTTTATCAGTTTGTAGAGTAAATCAACCCTTGGTTCAAAAGCATATACGAGTACCAGAATTAATGCAACTACGTAGATCAAGATCAATGTTTTGTTTTATCTTCGTTCATATTATCACGTCTGAATCAAGGTTATGCTAAGATCAATGCTTGTTTTTTATATATATCTCTTATCATTTCACTTAACCTTAACCTTTCGCTCTGACTTAATACATCTTACCTCTGAAGTGATTAGTATGTATTGTAAGCCCCGATCATAACCTTTGAATTTTACAACAGATGCCAACACTTCGAAAACGAACATTTATTATGGCACTTACGAAAAAGCGACAACCAGGTAGCTTATGCTGATCAATAAAAGGAAAAATAAGTTACCTTTGTAACAAGGTGTATTGAAATGCATACGAACTGTGAATCACCAGCTTTTGTACAGGCATAGTCATACAAGTAGACCTCACAGGTGTAAGTTAAGACAATCTATATATGTATATAAAACTAAGTGGCAAAATGCATACATATGTGTCCCTCTACCGCCTGTAATTTTCAACCAATTTAGTTTTTTTTTAAATGTAGATAATTACGGTACAAAGGTGAGAGGCAAAAAAAAAATTACAAAAACATTGAAAAAAAAACTTAAACATTTTTGTGTGCCTGACGAAGCGGGTTAAGCTAGTTTGTATAAGAAAGCAGAAATATAATTTAAGTTTATGAAAATTTATGGAATGAAACGTTTTAATTCAAAGGGCATACCAGAGCATCTACATACGTAAGCAAATCATGATCAAAAATTTTTGTTCAAAAAAGTTCAAAAGTTTTTATCCAACCTTATGCAATTACTTCTCAATCAAGATTGTGCACAACTCAATGCATGTTTTTTAGCGACATATCCTATCATTTAACTGATAAGTGATCAATATGTACTCCAATCTCAGATCATGAACTTTGAATTCTGTATTGCTGAATTTCCGGTTGTCGCTTTTCAATGTACATATATAGTCCCATGCTACCAAACTTTTAAAAGGCATTAAAGACATTTTTGTCGTCTTAATCAATCACAACTAACTAAAATCGCAAATGAAATATGTAGGGTACAATATTAGTAACTGCAAACTGAATGATATTTTGCTCCATAATATCGCCTAGCCATAGCAGGATGATAATCAGTTTGAATAATAGTGGTTATATACCACAAGCCAGGATAGTACGCATTCGATTGCATTTCAGTTCCGGATTTTAAACTTGATCAAAGCTCTTAATGGCGTTAAATGTTAGACATTAATGGACTATGGTGGGTTAGTGGTTAGTGCGTGGAATTACTGAACGGGAGCTCTGAGTCTCTGACGAATATTCGGGAGAATAAGTTTAAAAACAACGTTCTCAAAAATTTAACTTGGAGTAACGATCCTTCACTTCTTAGTACTTGCCCAGATTGTAGTATTGTATTTATAGCTCTGGAGTAAAAAAAGAATGGTTTTTGAACACAACTATTTTTGCTATATTCGTAGAAGATATATAAGATAGTCTCCCCCTGGAATGAAAATACAAAAACTACTCTATGCGGATGATATTTTTTTTTGGCTGGCAGAATATCTAGTGACTAATGACAACTGCTTGAAATAAATACTGTGAAACATGTAACTTAAGGGTAAAATTACTGACCCTGTCAGGACAGCCACCTTTACCTAACCTAACCTAACCTAAGGGTAAAATTAGAAAAATCAAATATTGTGCCTAATAGGCAATCGAAATTAGGTATAAAAGAAAAATCATTTTCAAATTAAACAGCAGTTGAAGTAGTTCTTCTTTTTTTCGGCGAGGTTATGATCTGAATTCAAGAGACCATACTCCTACCAATGCAGCCGAACAACTAGCAGAGGCCCTAGACTGGTATAAAGCAGATATTACCGCCATCCAAGAAGTGCGATGGGATGGGCCGGGCAAAAAGAGGATGAAAAACTGTGACATCTACTACGATAATTGCTACAGAGGCCACAGGCAGCGCTTATTCGGATGCGGATTCGATATACGCGGCAGACTTAGGCAAGAATTCTAATATTCTAGAAGTATTATGACTATCCAGATCAAGGCTAAATTTGCTGACATAGGCCTAATATGTGTTCATACCCCCACAGAAGAAAAGGACCCTGCCACCAAAGATTCAGGGTTATCGTGAATAGATTTTCCCTCGGAATTTTTCCCCCGAACAGAAATTAGATATCCTCAAAAGAGAGGAAATAATTCCGCGGAAAAGAAATAGGTATCATCAATGACAATTCAGGAGAATTTTCAACGCAATCGCGATATTTAATTTTTCCCCCATAAATTTTTTTCCCTATTTTTTAAGGTACCTTATATTTGTTCGGGAGAAATTCCGAGGGTAAATTTATTCGCATTGTTCTAAATACGACGTTAAAATCGTATTGGGCGATTTTAACGCCAAAATAGGAAAGGAGAGCCTACAGGAGCCTACACCGCACCACGTCTGATAACGGACTAAAGCTAATTGATTTCGCTGTGGAGCGAAATGTCACCATAGCAAGCACATGGTTTCCTCATCTCGATATTCATAAGCAGACATGGCGGTCCAATGATCATGTAACGATCAACCAAGTTGATCATATTGCGATCGACGCAAGGCATGCCTCGAGTATTCTGGATGTCCGGACCTTCCGAGAAGCCAACATAGACTCGGATCATTACCTTGTTGTAGTCAAGGTACGAATGCGGATATCCCAAACTGAGCAACGAAGAAGAATCACTGAGAAAATTTAACGTCGAAAAGCTACAATCGCAAGAGACCGCCAGACTCTTCGCTGAACGCGTAATACGAAATATCCATTCACCCACACAAAACATACAACTGGACCTTAACTAAATGATGTAACCAGGGGCCTCACTCTGTATTGCTACTCGAAAGTCAAATTTTTGCGAAAGTGCTTTGCGATTCTAATCTTAGCCGGCACTCTGTAAGAAAACAGAATCGAATGAAAGTATTGCCAACTGGAGCTATGAAATGTGCGAATCTAGCTTCGAGTATCGAACGCTGGGGCCTCACTCTGTATTGCTACTCGAAAGTCAAATTTTTGCGAAAGTGCTTTGCGATTCGAATCTGATCCGGCACTCTGTAAGAAAACAGAATCGAATGGAAGTATTGCCAACGGGGGCTATGAAATGTGCGAATCTAGCTTCGAGTATCGAACGTTGAAATGTCACTTCGAAGCAAATTTCGTTCCAAAGAATTTTGTGTTTTATTTATATTTGGCGAAAAAAGTTAAATATATGTTATAGAAATGGAACTGGATGCTGTCGAATTGTGGTTCCATCAAGATAACACACAGGGAGAAAGAATAACGCAGGCGAATTAGAGATAGGTCGAATATAATGGAGCTAAGTGATAAAAGGTAGAATAAAAATATAGCAGTGGGTGGTTCTACCCGAAACTGAGAGTATTAAGTGGGAAATACACGATACAACCGTCGTACCGACATCGGCATACTGTTGTATGTAGCACACACATACAATTTGCATACGCCTTACAACCATTTTATTCAGCCATTTTACACATACACCATACAATTTCCAAACAGTTTGTGTATGTTACAGCGGTTGCACAGTCAAGACCATCGGTACAACGGTCGGTTGTGTGAATGCACACGATACAATTATCGTATATAACACCAACGCTGTCAAACCGTTGGTACAACAGTTGTATCGTGTATTTCCCACTTTATTCATTCTATCCACTTATACCTTCAAGAGAAGTTAAGGTGGAACATTTACATTTGATTTTTGGTGGACCGCCGTCATGTTCTAAAACACGTTTTACTCAAGTAATTTCACAAAACTATTTTATGTATATCACTTTCATTGTATTTTAAGTTAAAAATAACATTTGATGTCATAAAATACTTACATTTTAAAAGAAACACAATTGCTTACCTCAACATCCGCAAACCAAATAGCAATAGAACAAAATGATGCGAATTCGAGTTACTTTGACATTTCGTTTAGCAATACAGAGTGCCAGATTTGCGATAAGAAATTGACATTGAAGTTGGCAACAAAAGTTTGTTCGATTGTCATAAATTTGGATTTGCGATTCGATTTACAGAGTGACAATTCTGCGAATTCGAATGATTTGACTTTAGAGTAGCAATACAGAGTGAGGCCCCTGAAATGTCACTTTGAAGCAAATTTCGTTCCAAAGAATTTTGTGTTTTATTTATATTTGAGAAAGAAAGTTAAATATATGTTATAGAAACGGAACTGGATGCTGTCGATTTATGGTTCCATCAAGATAACACACAAGGAGAAAGAATATAACGCGGGCGAATTAGAGATAGGTCGAATATAATGGAGCTAAGTGATAAAAAGTAGAACAAAATTATAGCAGTGGTAGGTTCAACCCGAAACTGAGAGTATTAAGTGGAAAATACACGATACGAACGTCGAACCGAATTGTGTTGTACCAACATCGGCATACTGTTGTATGCAGGGCCCTCACTCTGTATTGCTACTCTAAAGTCAAATCATTCGAATTCGCAGAGTTGGCACTCTGTAATTCGAATCGCAAATCCAAATTTATGACAATCGAACAAACTTTTGTTGCCAACTTCAATGTCAATTTCTTATCGCAAATCTGGCACTCTGTATTGCTAAACGAAATGTCAAAGTAACTCGAATTCGCATAATTTTGTTCTATTGCTATTTGGTTTGCGGATGTTGAGATAAGCAATTGCGTTTCTTTTAAAATGTAAGTATTTTATGGCATCTAATGTTATTTTTAACTTGAAATACAATGAAAGTGATATACATAAAATAATTTTGTGAAATTATTTGATTAAAACGTGTTTTAGAACATGAGGGCAGTGCACCAAAAATCAAATGTAAATGCTCCACCTTAACTTCTCTTGAAGGTAGCAGTGGATAGAATGAGTAAAGTGGGAAATACACGATACAACTGTTCTACGAACGGTTTCACAGCTTTGGTGTTGTATTCGATAATTGTGTCGTGTGTATTCACACAACCGACCGTTGTGCCGATATCGTATGGTTGCATGGTCTTGACTGTACAACCGCTGTAACATACACAAACTGTATGGAAATTATATGGTGTGTTTGTGTAAAATGGCTGAATAAAATGTCTGGTTGTACGTAAGTCGTATGCAAATTGTATGTGTGTGCTGCATACAACAGTATGCCGATGCCGGTACGACGGTTGTATCGTGCATTTCCCACCTAATACTCTCAGTTTCGGGTTGAACCAACCACTGCTATATTTTTCTTCTACTTTTTATCACTTAGCTCCATTATTTTCGACCTATTTCTAATTCGCCTGCGTTATTCTTTCTCCCTGTATGTTATCTTGATGGAACTACAATTCGACAGCATCCAGTTCCATTTCTATAACATATATTTAACTTTCTTTCTCAAATATAAATAAAACACAAAATTCTTTGGAACAAATTTTGCTCCAAAGTGACATTTCAGCGTTCGATACTCGAAACTAGATTCGCACATTTCATAGCTCCAGTTGGCAATACTTCCATTCGATTCTGTTTTCTTACAGAGTGCCGGCTAAGATTAGAATCGCAAAGCACTTTCGCAAAAATTTGACTTTCGAGTAGCAATACAGAGTGAGGCCCCAGCACACACATACAATTTGCATACGACTTACATACAACCAGACATTTTATTCAGCCATTTTACACATACACACCATATAATTTCCATACAATTTGTGTATACTATACGATATCTGTACAACGATCGGTTGTGTGAATACACACGACACAATTATCGTATACAACACTAAAGCTGTCAAACTGTTGGCACAACAGTTGTATCGTGTATTTCCCACTTTACTCATTCTATCCACTGCTACCTTCCAGAGAAGTTAAGGTGGAGCATTTACATTTGATTTGTGGTGAACTGCCCTCATGTTCTAAAACACGTTTTAATCAAGTAATTTCACAAAATTATTTTATGTATATCACTTTCATTGTAGCTTAAGTTAAAAATAACATTATATGTCATAAAATACTTACATTTAAAAAAAACACAATTGCTTACCTCAACATCCGCAAACCAAATAGCAATAGAACAAAATTATGCGAATTCGAGTTACTTTGACATTTCGTTTAGCAATACAGAGTGCCGGATTTGCGATAAAAAATTGACGTTGAAGTTGGCAACAAAAGTTTGTTCGATTGTCATAAATTTGGATTTGCGATTCGTATTACAGAGTGACAATTCTGCGAATTCGAATGATTTGACTTTAGAGTAGCAATACAGAGTGAGGCCCCAGACGAAATCTCTCCGAAATAAAGAACAAATCACAATGAACATAAATACATAAGTCCAAGACGTTTTACTTGGTGTCAAGTCCTTGCCAGACGTACCCAAATTAAAAGGGTACTCTGAGGATAGGATCATGGATAAATAGAAGCCATGGAGAGGTAAACTACCAACTGACGCAATTTCTATCAGGCCATGGTGAGTATCGCCGATACTTTCACGGCTTTAGACTCGACGGCTCGCCAGAATTCCCAGTATGGCCTGGATGCGACGAAGACCCGGAAAATATTGCTTTTAACTGCCCAAAAAAATTCACGAGGAAAAACGGACACTGAAAAGTGAATTTAATACCACACTTGACGCTACAAATACAATAGCGGAAATGCTGAAATCGGTGGGTAATTGGGAGGCAGTCTGCACACTAGTAACCCAAATACAAATCGAAGAGTGCTGAGTGACGGCCGCATAACGCGGAGAGCCCACCTCGCGAAGTAATAGTAAGAATCTGACACTACCATGCAAGTTGAAAAAAAAACAGAAGATAGATAGATTGCATTCTTACTAGGCTATCTTCCAATCAGTATGGTCGCGTGCAACTCTCGTCAATGTGTAAAAAAAAAGCCTGTACTATATCTCAATTATCAAAAAAGGAAGCTAGAAGCACACAAAGGTTGAAAGATACTTTGCATTAGAAAATCTATAATTAAAATGTGAGATAATTGTCTAATGTCACATGATCATAGCGGATGCAACTAAGTAAACCATAATCAACGTTTTTGTTTCTAATTAGCCCAGCATATTTTTTTTTTATTAACAAAACTCAAATTATGACTGAGCTATGCTACAGACACAGCAGCAACGAATAAGACGACAGAAATAGAACACCAAACGCTAATACTTTTGACTTAAAGACCTCTGCCCATTGAATTAGCTTTATTGTTCTCAAAAGTAATAATAAAAAAAATGCTTTGGTGTCTTAATTCTCCACTCATTGAGTCTACAAACCCATAAACCACTTAAATTTATGCCCACTGACTAAGTATGAGATTTCGATAACAATATGCATGCTATGCTCTTTCGCTAGAAAAACCGATTGATTGTCTGCAAAGCTTCGAACTTTTTCAGCTGATGTAAGTTGTCCCACCACAGCTTGAGACGGTGACGCAAGATCAGCTCGAACCAGGGTGTTAGCGGAGCACTTAGTCCGTCGATTGCGCTATCGATATCCGATCGCTTGATGTACCTCAACTCGCTGACTTCATTTGCATTTGGATTCAGTTCAACGTCTTTAATCAGAAAGAGTATGTAGTCGATCTCGTGCTCACCCCAGGTGCCATCGCCTTTGTTGGCGTAATGGATGCGCGTCAGGTAGTGGAAGTTCTCCGGCCTTATCTGTGAAAATCTTTGAAATAACTTGAAGGTCAGGTCTAGAGAAAAATTAATACTAGACCTGGTTGGTTGGAATGCCCAGCTCGTAGTTCAGCCTTCGTTGAGCAGCACGGCGGACGCCGAGCTCGTTGAGCTCTTCACGCTCGTTCTCGATTTCGTGCAGAGGATGGCTGCAACAGGCGTTCGTATAGGTATCGGGAAAGGTTATCTAACAGCAGAGAGTGCCAGTGGAGGGCTTAACTAATTCAAATTTCTCTACTAACCTTCTGAGGAGATCTCCGTTGCAATAGCATTTCGCCTTTGGTGTTGAACAGGAAGACACTGAACGCTCGGTGGAGCATTACCTCGCCTGTCACGGGATCCACTCGGTGGCAGTCCTTCTTCGATGCGGATCCGATGGGTTTGTCGTTGTCGTCCACCAAGATACATTGCTCCTTCAAGGCAAGCTGTTGCAGTTCGTCTAGCTTGTGACCAGACTGCGGAAGCGAGGAAAGAGCTCGTAGTTGCTTTGGAGCTGCAGCTCCTAAGCACATATTTCGCACGGCAGACAATAACATTGTTTAAGGTATTTACGCCTTACGATCCTATCGTATTTCAACTTTCTTGGCACAATCTGTGTTCGTATCGTAGACCTAGTCAGCAGTTTACACAACACCACTTTCCAACTTAACACTCAAATTCCTTCTGCGAATTTTATATTTATACTACGATCTCACATGCAATATGTCAGATTATGGTGACATAATTAAATGTCAACGTTAAAATGTCATGCGAATACAGAGCAAGGTAGAGGCTACATCTGGTATGATATTCTTTTAACTGGCTGAACACAATGTATGCCGCTGTAGCGTAGTACGACCTGTCACAAAGTAAAAATATATGGGAGCTCAGTAGAGCGCCCGCAATGAGGTAGCTGCGGCGTAGCAGTGGCAGTGGTGTAGTACGAAGTTGGTTTACTTTTAACTTGTGCAGCGCCACAGTGACAGACAGAGAAATCGACGACTGTTGAAGACTGTTTTGGTTTTCTATACGATGTTTTCGTGGTGGATTCTTCAACTGAGTTCAGCAGTACATGGCATCAGAAAATATCGACAATAGGTGACGCAACTGAGAGTAGTTTTTCTATTGTCGTTTTCCTTTGGTTTCACTCCCGATTTCACCCCTTTTTGATTCCAATGGAACATTGTGAAATCGTCTTTTGCTTACTTCTGCGTGTGTTGGTGAATGTCTGATTTTTGTTTACATTTGTTACAGATAAACAAAGCAAAAAATGGCTTATTTTTGCGCAATGGAAAAGGATATTAGCGATCCCATCATGTTTTTATTAACATATTATCAATTTGTTAATTATACCTATGTAAAATTTGTTTCTACTAGCTTGCCCCAACTGAGAAAATAAAATAAACAAAGGAATGGGTCTTGTACCATATGACTTTGACAAGTAGTCCGATGTAAGGGTTTATATGTGTGAGTGCATTTTGAAAGCACTCCCAAATGAAATCCGGAAGAGAAAAACACTCCCGGAACAGCACTCCAAACAGCCAATGGAACATGGTTGGGAGTGCTTTTTCTGTGCGGAACACAAAAAGAGTACTCCTTTTAGCCCAATGGAAAACGACGTATGTACTTCATATCCGAAATACACCGCGGGAAAGTGGTTTCTGTTGAAATATCTGTTGTCAAAAGTAAATTTTTAAAGTTTGATATTTCGAAAACTAAGCGTGATCTCAAAAGGTTGTATTTATTTTTTTTTTTTTTTAGTGCGTCGAGATCTCAGAAGTATCGTGACACCACGGATATCGTAATCTTCCCAAATAAAATGTCTGTTGTATATTTATTTTGCCGGGTAGATGTTGAAAATTTGAATTTTTTTTTTCTTAGTCCGATAGAAAGAACGTGCAAACAAAATTTGGCGGTAGCTTTTCAGGAAGGCGTAACCCGTTTCCAAAGTTCAAAAAAAGCCATTCGGAATAGTACCAATGCATTGGGTATACCGCTTACAAATTGTACAATTTTTGATTTGTTGCATGGATAGGTAGATATATAGTTATAATGAGGTGCAAGTGCACTGCGACCTTTAACAGATCTATTGTGCCCCCCAAACTAAGGCTCTAGTCGAAGATATACCCGGTCTAAAGCACTTCTTTCTGTCCAGCTGATACTATGAATCGGATTACCTTGAGTGGATCCAGCAAAGGTGGATCACCTACTCGTAGGTTATTTCTTCTTTTGTGGATCAGTGCCATAGGATGGTGTGCTGGTGTCCATGCAGAATCTACAGTGTTTGTCTCCCTTTTTTCCCATTTTTCTAAGGTGCTTCTTGAGTCTGCAGTGACCCATTAACATGCCCGTTAAAATCCGAAGTCGATTCTTGTTAACTCTTAGGCAGGTTCTGCTTCTTTTCTGGTTGTATTTCCCCAGAAGTTTGTTTTCCTGTCTTAATTGGGGGATATCCTCCCAATCCTTGACCCATTTGTTCTCTTCCTCTTTCCTTTGTTACATAGTTGTTCTCTTCCTCTTTAATTCATTGCATAGACAAAAGTGCGCATTAATTAAGAAAAAAATTCATCAAAATAAGTCCATAACAACCAAAGGTAAACCAAAATTATAATTAAAATCCAAGCCACTAAGAGAATGGTTACTCACCATTACTTGCCATACAAGCAAATCTCATAAGGAAATGAGCGCAAAAGAGAAGAATAAGGAGAATTAAAGAAATTTGAGAAATAATAGTAAAAAATAGCGTAATTTCAATCACTTAATTTCTTTACGAACTACGAACTCCTTTTGCTCTGCGCTCATTTCCTGTGAGTTTTTCTCGCATGGTGAGTAATGCGATCGACCGTTGGTATATTTATTTTTACTACAATATAACTTTGGTTTTCATTGACTGATTTGGATGAAACTTTAGGTCCGTTCGCGTACTTTCCGGGCCAAAAACTATTCAATTGTCAAATATGACATGATGAGAGTAAAAACTCTCAGAGAGCGGAAAATTTAAGCAAAAGTACGAGAATAAAAAACGAGCTATTTCGAGAAATGTGGAGCCAACTGTCATTAAAAAAAAATTATAATGAATAAATTAAACTCGTGTGAAAATCAACAGATTCATATTAAGTTAAGAAGAAATATTTTGGGAGAACATTCACATATCACAGCATTTTCT
Organism: Brachypalpus laphriformis; assembly: GCA_945910035.1. NCBI lineage: Eukaryota > Metazoa > Arthropoda > Insecta > Diptera > Syrphidae > Brachypalpus > Brachypalpus laphriformis. The sequence goes on from OX246754.1 coordinate 292,099,639, forward strand.
TCAAGATACTCTGCATCTATTTTTTTTTATGTCTATTGACTTTTTGAAATGGAATCAAAAACTCTTTGACTCATTTGACAATTATTTGGCAGTTTTTACGTTCGTGCCGGCAGAAATTCTTCGAGCACATTCAAGCACTCGCACCATACACACTTCAACTCAATTGTAAACTGAGTCAAATGAAATCAAAATCAACCCGTGCGTGGCGTAGTCATTTGATCGATTTGACGGTTGGGAAGTTGATTGGAGAAAAATCAAAAGATTTTGATTTTCCCAAGTTGAATAAAAAGTCTTCCAACTAAGTTGAATCGTGTGTGGCCGAATTGGTTGATTTGCTGTCAAATGAGGTGCCAGTGTGTTTGAGCTGTGGTAATGAATGATTTTAATTGTCTTGTGTGTTAAGAAAATAAATAGAGAAAACAAAACATTACTTTAAATTCGAATAGAATGTTTGGAAGCGTAGTTTTTTTTTGAAGCAAAGTCTTCCAATTCAGTTGATGTAGTGTGTGGTCAAGTATCAATTTAGTTGACAACTTGTTGCAGCTACCCTGGGGGAGAAAAATAAAATAAATCATAATGAAAGATGTATTTTAATAGAATAGCTTACGACACACTGGAAACTAGCACATATCCGTCCGTCCACATGAATGTAGTCCATCCACCCTTAGCACTGACAAGCGGCTCCGAGAAATGCAAAGAAATATGTAAACAAAAAGGAAAATTACAAATATGCACGTAGTACTTACGTATAACTTGCTGGTTCTGCTGCTGCTGTGAAAAATGGAGTAGTAGTAGCGAGGAATCTATGCTAGGCTGTAAAAGAAAAAGAAGATACTATAATTTAGGAAATAAAATAACTAAAAAGTTTTTCATACTTACATCTGCAACTTGCCGCCTCTATCCATTAAAAAAAAAAAAAAAAAAAAAAATTAATATTAAAATAAACGGAATAAAACCATTCTTTTAATTTCTAATCTTAATTTTATTACTTTATAATATATATATGTTAGAGAGAAAGTAAAAACAAGAGACAAACATACCCAGTCCAAGATTATCATCGGTTCTCTCGCTCAAAACAGAATAATTTCTGCTATTTGTACCGACACATAAGCGAAATAGGAACAAAATGTAGTCCTTAGAGTATACAACAAAAACACATAATAAACTGCTGTAAAATTTATCATGTCAAAAATGAAAATTTCCTTGAATTCAATAATTTTCATTTCACACTTTTTTTTTGTTTTGTCACTTATTTGAGACAGTTTTACACTAACTTTCGGCTAAGATACTATGAATGAAAGTAAAACAAAACGAATGTGTCTGTATTTAGATCTTTTTCAATGTTAAGAAATTAATAATAATAATAATAAAAAAAAAAAAAACTTTCCCAGGAAAAAAAAAAAAAAATTGATTTTTGATTTTTCTTTTTACTTCGATTTCATATCTTTATTCCGATTCCTTTTTTTTTGTATATTTAGTGTTCTTTTATTTTTTTTTATTAAATACATTTACATATATATACACAATCTCTTATATTACAATATACATACATACATCTTTCTTCATCTAGCCTATATAAATATTTACATATTGCATTTTTTTTTTAGCTTATATACTAGCTCTTACCCCTTGATTTTCGTCGACGGATACAAATGTTGAAAAGTCATCTTCTGTTGGTGTTGTCCTTTTCTCTTCTGTGCAATAGTAGGTAGTTAAAATACATAATGCCATCTACAAAAGATATAGAGGAGGAAATAAGGAAAAAAATTAGAAACGAACAAATAGGAATTTTAGAAAATAAAGTACTCACTCGAGCCGTAATGAAACAGCGTTTACAAAACCCGGACGTAATGTTGCCAGTTAAGCATAGTCCACCGCTTAAGAAAAGGCCAATTCCAGTGACCACATCTTCTTCCGATCTTCCCCTTAGCTCCGGTGTTCCCATGTCTTCTACTCATTCCACAAACTCAGTTTACAATCGAATTGAATTGTGTATGGGCTGTTTTAAAGCATAACAATAAATGCAGGGTGAATTTGTTGAAATTACTACGTTTAAAGCAATTCTTATAAATCATAATGAGATAATAAAACAAGCTATTTTGAAATTTAAATTTTGTTTACAATTATTTGATAGGCATAAAGAAATATCATTCGTTTCTAATAATTTTAATATTTAAAATCATTTATGTACTATTCAGTGGGTAAATATACATATTGACTACTTATACAAAGGAAATATGTTCCGTTCCCTCGTTTCCGTTTGTAACGTAAAAATATATTTCGCGTTCATGTTTTCCTAATTTGCTTGAAAAGTTTTGGTTTCGCTTAAAAAAAATTAAATGAAATTCAAACTGTCTGAATATGCATTTCTATTTGATTTCGTTTCGATATGGAAGTGGCGATGGTGTAGCGATAACGTCATCGATTTCCACGAAAATGGTCCACGTTTTTAATCCTGATGTCAAAAGCATTTATTTATTTATTCATTTCTTGGCATGTTTATACACAGAACCAATCCGTAGAATTGCGAACGCTTGTGTCAACACTACGTATTTCGAAGGCATAAAGGTGTCCTCAAACTAACGCGAATAAGAAAATCGCGAGTATGCCCACAGCAAGGTGACAGTTTGTCGCAGTGTTTGCGAAAATGTACTTCTCATCAGACGAGGCAAAAGCGCTTTTATTTTTTGCCTTCCACACATTATCCTTCCTCCTCACGTTTTTATAATCTGCGTGTGATAGATCATATAGAATTGGGTATTTTTTCACAAATTCAATTAACCTCTCAGTATACGCCATTTTCATTTTAACTTCGACAAGCCCACGACACAAAACACTGCAAAATCGCCATCGCGGTGGCAAATCGCGTTGGTGTGAGCACTCTTATATATCGCCATGTAATAACTTAAGTGACAGCAACCACTGAGATTCATCGCCGCCGCAGCGACAGCACCCCGTTGGCTTAGGGACTTCTTAACACTGGCAGTAGGTTGTTCATATGGCTGGAAAAAATATTCGTTCTATTGGATGATTGATATGCCCATGACAACAGGTGGTCGGGGAAAAAATTACTGTGAATCAGAAGCAAAAACAAAAAAAGCAAAACAAGTATTCCCAATTATCTGTAGCCCTAACGTTTTTCTGAAACTTAATATTTGAGTTTCAAACCATCTCTCTCTCTCTCTCTCTCTCTTTCTCTCTCACTCTCTCTCTCTCTCTCTCTCTATCTCTCCATTTCTTTCTTTTTTCTCTCTATCTCTCTCTATCTCTCTCTCCCTCTCTTCCTTTCCAACACCTGGACTGTGTAAAACATTATAAGAGTATTAACCTCTTGAGTGCGCGGAAATTCAAATACAAATTTCAAATTGTCTTAAAATACATTTTTATTTCAATTCGTATTGCAGTTTTCTTTGCACGTGTTACAAATTTATATTAATCAAATTCTACAATTGATTCTTAAACTTGATATATTCATGATCAGAAAAAAAATTTAACAACTAAACGCTGTGTACTTATCCAAAATATAAACTTAAACATTAACCTAGGTGGAATACGAAATCGATTAGTAAGAAAGCAATATTGATTTCGGGCCAGAATTATGATTTTGCCATAGTGGAAGGTCTATGAGCCCCAGATAAGAGAGCTTTTAGGCTATAGACCGAAGTGCAGAAGAATAGACGGACGTAATAAACCTTTAAGTATAACCATTCTAATAATGCAAATATCATAGGCATATTTCGACATACATGTATGAAGAAGAGGTGATTGTTAGATGTTAAGATCTAATCATTTAAGCGAAGTACATAAATCTGAAAATGAAACATTCTGATGAGAAAGGTGAAACCTGTAGGAAAGTTTTTTTTTTCTTCTACTTTCGTTTCATTCTTAGTGCCAAGAAATGTTTTTTTTTTTTTTTTTCTTAACAACCTTAAACAAATAAAACCAAGAAAAATCGTATTAAGAACATTTGTTTTTTAATCAGAAGATTTATTTATCTCAAAACATTTTTAGTCACAACAAGAAATGCAACACAAACAGGAAATGCAATAATGAAGGTTTTTCAATTACACATTTATTTAGTATAAAGAAAATCTAAAGCTACGAGTATTTTGTTGATTCCATACTTTTTAATTTCTAATTTGTACTTTTTTTCTCTATGACGATGGTACTATCAAATTCTTAGGTCTTGCAACCGTTACGCGGCTACTAGCACTACAATATTTATTCTTTATATTGGAACAATTTTTTTTGAGGTGGGATTAAATGAGATCTGGGACTAAATGAAATGTACCCCTCTGTTTGGATAGAAAATTATTTATTTCGTTTTCGATTCGATTCGATTTTTTACAAGTTTTCCAAATTAATATTAAATCATGTAATTACTACTGTTAATGTATGTATACTTTCAAACTTAAAATATGGCATTCAAAAATCTTCTCATCCTAATAGTTCGTATATCTCTAACCGAAATCACAAAGTCTCATTTAAATGCTTCACATAATAGATAACACCTGCACACGTGATGCCTAGTTATCAAGTTGTAATTTTGAACTGTGTGGATAAGGGACTTCTCATTTAAATGGCATTTCAAAATGACAGCTTGATTACTAAGGATCTAGATTAGGTATTGCTAGGTTGAGTAGGCTTATGCGGTTGGCATAAAACACTACGCACTAGGGAACCTTCACGTATAAAACTGAAACCAATTCTTTTATACACTTAATTTCCCTACAGAATTAAAATATCTCATTTACGTCTTTTATATGCCGGTTTGAACTCCATGTATATGTTACTGGTAATGTGCGTAAGCCCATTAATCTGCAAATTAACTAGGTAATCTGCAAATTACCTGATTTGCTCAGTTAAAGTGCGAAATCTTACATTTGTCTTGTACTTTATCTAGGTAACCTGCAGAAATCTTTCTTTACAGATGCTGAATTGAGATGTAGGGCAGAATTGTTTTAAAATGTCAGTTTCAGTACCCATTTTGTTAAACTCATCGTTCATTAAGCCGAAATTGAACGGGTACTTGTTTTTGCTTTATCCACTTCTTGAACTTTAATTCTTACCGTTAACTCTTTCTGAGAATCATCACTGTAGAAGTGAGTTAAGAGACGACACAAAGTAAAATGTGCAGCATCTTAAATTATGTTTATTGTATTTGTTGATAAAAAAAAAATAAAATGAATGTCCAAAAAATCATAATTATTTTTAACCTACAAGTACACCGATATTCCAACACTTTCGCAATTGGCTAGATCTTGAGTTATGGGTAATTGTTGGTTAATTGAGAATTGATTGTCGATTTACTGAAGATACGACGAAAATCAGAAAGTAGTACCAATAATCATAAAATCCAACTCCAAACATCAACTTCATACCGGGAATGACTGTTATTGATCTCAGTTTTTATTACCAAAATACTCTGAGCACTCGCTGAGTTATTCCAGATGAAACTACACCGCTTGAGTCAGAATTCATTTCCGTTTGCTACGGTTTTTGTTTACTCATCCCTTCAATCCTTCTTCGTTGCTTCATAATTGTTATTCGTTTGTTGTGAATTATTTTAATTTACAAAATACTTGTTCTATTAGATTTCCTCAAACATAACACCTCTTTAACCCGACAGTCATAATAGTAAATGTAATCTTAGGAATATGACAACGATTATCGAATTTATTGTGTTATTAATGCACCAAATACCACAATTAATTACTCCATTACAATATCGCCGTGTCGAAAAAGTCATTGAGACGAACTCCAAGAACTCCAAGGCTCCATGAGGATAATTATTAAGTGCGCAAGACTAACCCACATAAAGTTTATTACGGAAATGTTTAATGGTTTACTTACTTACATAGGTGGCTCTACAGTTCGGGGTGAACCTGTGCCTCAACCAACAAGCCTCTCCATTTAGCTCGGTCTTTAGCTAATTGCCTCCAGTTGCGCACTCCAAGTTGGTCGAGGGATGGGATGTTCAGGGTCTTATACAGAGTCTCCTTAGTTATTCGAGATACGGCTATACTGTTGAATTGCCTTATAAGCCCAAAAAAACAACGATTGGCAAGTTATTCTTCGCTTGATTTTTGCGCTGATCTTGTTTTTCGAGTTTATGGCAGAGCCAAGGTAGACAAAGTCCCTTACTACCTCGAAGTTATAGCTGCCCACTATGACGTTCTGTCCAATTCGTCGGAGTTGGCTGTCCCTTCTTGTTGAGAGCATATATGTACTTGGTTTTGCCCTCGTTTATCGCTAAACCCATTTTGGCCGCTTCCGCCTCAATGCTTGCAAACGCACCGGTGACAGCCCGCTGAGTTCTTCAAATAATGTCTATATCGTCGGCGTATGCAAGCAGTTGTACAGACTTGTGATAGATTGTGCCTCCGGTGTTGGGTTGTGAGTTCCGCACAATCCGTTCAAGTACAATATTAAAGAAGTCACATGACAGCGCGTCAGCTTGTCTAAAACCTCTTTTGTCATTACCGACCTTGATGGAGCAGCGAGCGTTCTCCATCGTCATCCTGCACAGACGGACAAGTTTGGCAGGAATGTCAAAACAAGACATGGCTTTATAAAGCACTTCTCTATAGATGCTGTTATAGGCGGCTTTGCAATCGACAAAGAGGTGGTGAGTATCGATTTGGAATTCTTGGGTTTTCTCCAGGATCTGCCGAAGTGTGAAGATTTGATCGATGGTGGACTTTCCTGGCCTGAAACCGCACTGATAGGGTCCAATCAGGCTGTTGATAAAAGGTTTCAGGCGTTCACACAATATCGCAGAAAAGATCTTGTATGCGATATTGAGGAGACTGATGCCTATAATTGGCGCAGTTAAGGGGGTCTCCTTTCTTGTGGATCGGGCAAACGATGCTGAGATTCCATTCATCAGGCATGCACTCGTCTGACCAAATCTTAGAGATGAGTTGATGTATGCACTCTACCAATTCATCACTAGCTGCCTTGAAAAGTTCGGCCGGTAAGCCGTCAGGTCCAGGCGAACAACTCGCAGAGGCCCTAGACTGTTATAAAGCGGATATTACCGCCATCCAGGTTTAAAAGTTTGAAACTGTTTAATTATCTCTGAAATAAAATAAAGAACATAAATAATTTGAAGAAATTTAAAGAAGAAAAATAGTGAAACTTTTAAAATCGTACAATTATATAATATAAAACGAAAACCGAGAAAGTAAATGGCATATAATATAATATATATAACGCACAAACGCGCGCGTAAATGTGTCCCCTCGAGCGGTTGGGGACGTACAAAACTACTGAAGAAACTGTATACGACATCGGGAATCGGAATTATCAATTCCATGATATGAACTAACAGGTAATAATCTCTTTAACATTTTACCATGCCGAAAAGGTTACAAAGACCTATTTACACAAAAATAAACAAAACTACTTACTTACTTACTTAAATCCTTTAACCATTCGGATAACATTACTTTTCCAGATTCTAGATAGCATTTCGAACGCAGCTTTAGCCTACCCGATTCTGCTGCACACATCCAGTTCGGTGCCACCGCGATTAGCCGAGACCACACTTCCTAAATAAAGAAAGTTATCAACTTTCTCGACTTCCTGTCCGGCAATGTTAAGTTGAGGGCGGTTGTTAGAAGAAGTGCTCAGGGCTTCTGTTTTGGCTGTTTATTTTTAGCCCCACTTTGTTTGCCTCAGTTTCTAGATTTTGGGCCATCAAATGAAGATCCATTATCCGATGTTAAAGTAGACAAATATCGTCAGCATAATCTAGGTGTTTAAGGTGAGATGTCATAGTCGAACGAATTCCATAGTTGCCTTCCGTCAATGCTGCACGGAGTACATCGCTAATAACCACCAAGAACAATAGTGGTGGCAGTATGCACCCTTGACGTACTCCACTTTGGACTTCAAAATCCTCCGACACCTTACCATTGTGCACGACGTGACACTTACCGCCCTCGTATGTAGCCTTGATAATAGCTATAAGTTTTTCTGGGATGCCTCTCCTGCGCAAGGCCAACCAGATAGCATCTCGATTCAATCTGTCGATAGCTTTCTCGAAGTCGATAAACATTAAATGTTGCGGAGACCTGTACTCAACGCATTGCTCGATAATGATCCGTAAGGTGTTTATGTGGTCGATGCGGGAGGATCCAGCGCGAAAGCCTGCCTGTTTGACATCGAGAGTTGAATCTAAATGTTCTTTAATTCGTTCTAGAATTATTTTAGCTATTACATATTTTGGCCACGGCTGGAAGAACGCATATACCTCTCCAGTTACCGCACATCAAGTTTCCCTTTGGAAGTTTAATGATCATCCCTCTTTTCCACTCCTGTGGAAATTGTTCACTATCCCAAGTTCTCCGTATTAGCGGATGTAGCAAATCTGCCAATGTATTTGGCGCCGCTTGAAATAGCTCGGCAGGGGTGCCATCAATACCCACCGCCTTGTTCTTCTTGAGGGACTTGATAGCTGTTATTATCTCGGTTTTACTGGAAGGTGCGGTGCGAATTCGGGAATTTGTTGCTTCGAACTGCTCATTCGAATTCGAGATCATACCGCCATCGTCTAAGTGATTTAGCACTGTAGCAAAATGGTCTCTCCATCTAGTGAGGTGATCCTCAACCGAAATCAGAAGGTTACCGTCTAGACTCTTCACTGGATGTTGTTTGGGGTTTCGACCACCAATGAGCTCCTTAGCGATGCTGTAAACAGTCCTACTGTCGTACCTACTCGCTGCTTCTTCAGCCCTTGAGGTCAGTGAGTTGATATATTGACGTTTGTCACGTCTCACACTACGCTGCACTTCTTTCTTCTTCGCACGATATTTGGCTTCAAGCTCGGTTTTCTCTACTGCTGAGGCAGCTGCAATCCGAGCCTTGATTGCTGTACGCTCATCGATCCGTCTCCAGGTGTCTGTAGAAAGCCATGTGCGGTGGTGTTTCTGCTTTTTACCGACATAAGTGCGTGCCCCAGTCGCAAAAGCATTTTTCACAGCACTCCAGTGGTCATCCATGCTCTCTTCCAGTATGCTGCTGATTGCTTCTACTTCTAAGGCAAGGTGGTCCCTGAGCTGTGGGCGCACTTGGGGAACCTTGAGCCTGTCGATATTAAACCTGCTGATGCTAAGCAGGTTTGAGCGGTTGCTGTTGACGGATGTAGTACGAAGGCGTAAATGGGCTATCATAAGATGGTGATCTCGTTCTAGTCCGACGTCAGCTCCACGTCTGTTTCGGACGTCCAGGAGACAATTTCTAAAGCGGCGATCGCCGAAAAATATAATACAACACCGGGGATCGGAGTTATTAATTCGATTACCAGTGGCTCATGATATGAATTTGTCAATGGCTGCCATTTTTAACTGACCAGTATATCTCGCAATCAGCGACAAAAATTTTAATTTTTATTCCAGAATGTAAAATAGTCGTCAACGTTTATTGATTTAAATCACTGTACACACGGACATTCTGTGCACCTCTTAAGTGCTATCTCACCTACTATCTCCTCCTTACCATTGATATGATTGCACTTCAGAATGATAAGACAACCCAGCACTAAGCTTTCCACAATCTCATCAAAAAAACCAATCAGCTACGGCTCATTGCTTGATCACAACGACCACTCAAAGAAAACAAAAAAAAAAAAAAACCATTTACTACTCAAAATTTTCTTCTTCAACTGTATAAATAATTACTTGTTTTATTTAATTCATAAATAAAATGCAATAACATTTTACATAATCGTAGCTAAAACCCGGCAAATAATAAAAATTAAAATTAAAAACAATCTGGATTTCATTTGTGCCAATTAAATCCATTTAATTCTATATAACACTCTTGGGTGGTAAAAACAGTTTCGCAATGCCGGTGTCCTGATTCGTGTCTATGATGTTTGTGTTGAGGGACTGGCGGTTGCCAGATGGCATCGTGGGTAAATTCGCGATTTGAATCTCCTGTCTGAATAGCTGGTTAATACTCTTTCCAATCAAATGCGCTGTTATCTTTCTAAACAGGTCCTTTTTGACCTTTTCCACCTTGTTGCCCTTGGTGGGTGCTACAGAAATTTTCTCATCTAGTTTCTGTAGATCTGCTGCATTGATATTTGGAATTTGATGCATTACCTCCAATACCGAGGGGAATTTGGGACGCAGGTTCTCGAAGACTTGAACACCAAGTGTAATTAGGCTTGACTGGTTGGCCTCATGCAGCCCGTGTACCTGCAGACCTTGTAACACTGCGGTGATGATGGTCGATGCCAGCTGTGAGTTGAGTAGGTTTTCACTATCCAAATAGCGAATGACGGGCCCTGATAGGTGGACAGCTTTTAGGCTGCCTGTGCCATCGTTCCACGAAATTGCACTAAGGATTGTCAGTAGTATGGGATTGCAGGTAGCCTGGCTGCGCAGCAACTTCACTCCTAGATCGCTGATTACCTCCGAAGTTAGTGCAGCATGCGTTGCACGGCTGGGAGCGTGCGACGAACCATCCATAGAGAGCTCATCGTTGTCCATGGCTACGTCAATGTTGCCACCAGCTTGATCTGTACCAATTTGACCGCCGACGAGAGCGATTTTCAGCACGTCCAAGTATTCACGGGTTAGAGTTCGGTTTAGCATGTCTTCCAGCACCTCCTGGGTATCGTTGACTTCTCCATTCAGTTCGCCTGATTCATACAACGATGTGATATAGCGCCAGCGACCAGTGAGCCTATACAGCATAAATGGAGTGAGATGAGCGAATATTGGCAGCAGAACCTGGTCATAGCACACGGGTGGGCACGAATATACGAATGGCTTGAGAAACACCCGTATAATTGGGCGTAAGCGATAATCTGGCACATTGTCCAAGCAGGCGAAAGTACTGTTGATCAGAGCATCCGCTATGCCCGATAGTTGATAGAGATCTCTTCCGAGGGATGGTCCCGCGGAGCCCATCATGTGGTAGCATCCTTCGAAGACATTCGTAATGAACTGCTGCATCTTGTCGAAGGCTGTCGGAATCTTCTTCACCGTCGGATCCATGGGATCAATTAAAACAGGCGATATCCCCATCAGCGTCTTTTTCTCATGCTCCAGCATGGTGTGTACAAATTTGTAGCCCTCCGAGAGCGCTGCCAAAGCCTCTGGTTTGAACAGTTCGTTGAGTACCCGCAGTAGGGCGAGAACATGTGGAAGAATAGGCACTACGTGCTTCGTAGCTGGATTTCGGCAAATCGGATTTCCAGACTCCGTGAAGCCGATTACGAAGCCGCCACGCGAGGCGCGATCAGGGTCATCGGGCCAGGAACATCGTTTGATAACTCCGAGGATTGCGTACAAAGCGTCGACTACTTTATTTCGATTCGGGCCACAAGGATCTGAGTTCACATTCAACATTGGAGGCTTGTCCAGTCCGACGAAGTGCATAAAGTCAATTACGGATTTGTATACTGGACTGAGGGTCAACCAGGACAATTGTGCCTCTTGTGTTATCTCAGCGATGAATGCCGTCTGCCGCTCGTAGTCGCAAAAGTGATTCGATATGAGTAGAAGTGCCTCCTGTAGGGTGGCCTGTTCTGACTTGCTTATCTGTTGTGGCTGCCTGGTGAGACTATTCACATGAGAGCATATCTGCTCGAACACTGGAAGTAGGAGCAGTGGGTACTTGTGGCCCAGTTTTACCATCAACGAGGCCGCATGGCGGCGTACATTCTTGGCGGCCTGAGACTGTGCGGTTTTCAGACCCGCCGCCCCCGACGGGTTGTTGGGGATTTTGAAGATCAGCGCAGCGAATACCTTATCGAGAACCCTTGGCAACAGGGATACCCCACTCATAGCCACACAGTTCCCCGAGATGATCTGGCATGATGACATACTCAGGAACACGAATAGCGCCGAAATGCAGGAAAGTAGCACCGAAAGGATCAGGGGATCACTGCTATCGGCTTTTAAGCAGTCTTCGAGAAGACGCAGGCCTGACTGTACCGATGGACGCTCGGTAACCAGCAGGATCCGGCTTAAAACTCCATCCAAAACGGCAACCAACGCCTCCCATTCCAAGTAAATCGGATCATGAATGCTGCAGTTCGTCAAACGCTCTGATCGTGCTTTCGAGAGCTTTAGGTTTAACCAGTTTTCGCAGTAGGCGAAGGTCCTCAGCGGAGTGATCAGTGTGGCTTGTCGAAAGATCTCCAAAAAGTCCGCACGGCAGCGATGAAAGAACACAGTGAACTCCTCCTCCGAGTCGTAGTCCATGCACAGATACGTCTCTGTGGACACAGTGACGATAATTGGCCTCTCGACGGGATAGCAAATCTTGATCACCCTCGGACCAACGACTTCAATTACCTTCGGAATGTATTCGATGAACAGTGCGTCCTTTGAGATCTGATCGTGCTTCAGCAGAACGTTCCAAATCAGAGTCGCTCCGTGTGCGATCGTCAGACTGGGGTGCTTGTTCAGAAGATATATTGTCTCCAGAAATGTGCCGAAATGAACGGGACGCTGCACCGCCGCCTCCTTGTTCCACAGAGCGGCCAGCTGATGGGCCAGTCCCGTGAGAATATTAATCAGTTTCTTAAGAAACAAGTGGTTTTGTTCAATGCTCGTCTCTGGTGACACTGCCTGACTCGCTCGGTATAGATAGTTTATTGTCTCCTCGCTGAACAGCAGCAGCAGGGGCTTTCGCTCCTTCGACTGTCCCTTCCTGTTCACGATCTGTGACAGGCACTCGGCTGCGTTAATTTGGAAAGCCGGGTCGTTCAGCAGAATACACAGAATGTACAATAGCTTGCCGTCCTGGCAGAAGATGTGATTTATCGAAACCCACTCAACGAACCCGGTCAACGTGATCAGCACCATCTCCACCACCCGACTGTGGGCGCTCGCCTTCTGAACATTATTCACTGCCGTGGTCTCTCGAAATGATGTCACGTGCAACTCGATCAGCCGCAGGAAGAACTCAAAAATCTCGTTCATCTTCACCGTCAACGCCTGGTAGATGTCCTTCTTCCGCTGATTCGACTCGATCGTCTGCAATAGAGCGACATCTTCCACCAAGCGCAGGAATATCATGAGAACTAGTTCTGTTTGGGGCTCGCCCTTCGAGCATGCATCCGAGAGTTCGCTTAGCAACGTGGTCCACTGCTGGGGCCACTCACGCTTAATCATCTCCACTATGATTCGAGAGAGAGCATCCTTTAAATGTGTCAGACTTTTGTCCTCCGCTGGTCCGATCCCAGACAACAGCAGCTTCATGGCGTTCTCCTTGATGAACAGCTTCTCTTGCTGGGAAATACCGTTCCATTTGAACTTTATTGTGTATTCGATTAGTTGCAGGCCAAAGTGCTTCACATTGTTGCTGTACTGCCCGCCAGCCAGATATAGTCCGGCTTGTGCGCACAGGGGTGAGGCTTCCTTGAATCGTTCGCACGCCACATACGCCTCCATCCTCGACTGGTGACGTGTGTTTGGGTTCATTATGATCTCCACGGCCTGCGCCAACTCATTTACCAGGGCTCCTACTTCTGGGTTACATTCCATTTTTCGAAATTCCGTCTGCTGGCGTGTTCAAATTTACAGCTCCGCTAGGGAAATACCTAAATGTGAGCGAAATGGTCAATGGAACGGCTGATTCTGGGGGAATATCGATTTCACAATTTCACAAGGGCTTACCTTTATTTCAATTAAATTTAAATTCCAAACAAAACAACTTAAATTTCAATGAAGCTTTAATTTAGTTTTTTTTTTTAATAATAGTGATACCGCAAACACAAAAATGTGTACAGGATGTTGGCAGCAGTGAAAGTCATTTGTCATATGGTCGCGCAGTTGTCAAATGTGACACGGTTCGGTGTTCGAAAAACGAAAGTGGTGGATGGAAAAGGGAAGCGTGCACAGTTAGATGAGTTATTTGATTTAATTTTTTTGTTTGTTTTCCACGAGAATGGATGATGCGACGAAATTAGGAGATAGAGGTGATGGAAAAGTGCATCGAAGCATTGTGTGTAGTGTAGTATGATGCTGATAGGTGGATGGTTTTAGAAAAGAATGCTATAGATAAACACAGATGTGTACATACACAAATGAGTTTACAAATAAGAGAATAATGCTGGAAATAGGGCCTAAGAACTGAATCGAAAGAACAAAGTCAACCCATAATTGCGGAAGAACGAAATTGGTAAAAAATTTAGAAATCTACTTCGTTCTTGATCGAAAACGAAATAAAAATGTTTATTACCGGCATTAGCCATTTTTATTCAAGAATTCGGCATTTGGTAAAATGAACAGGATAATAGAGTCGACGTCTTCAAAGCAAATCTGTATCCATAAAACAAGACATCGATGTCAGAAAAAGACGCCGTATTGCATCTTTTTTTATAGCAAGGCACTGCCAAAAAAAATTTATGTATTATCACTCATAACTAAAAATTTTGATTTATTCATCTGGCATGTGAATATTTTATTTTCATTTTTCATAATTCCTACCAATTAAAACCATATTTCTGTCATTGATTTCGTGTCATGTGAATTAAGTTTATCCCTTAAGAGTATTCTTTTCTAAGTATCCGTACCTATTATAATAAATAAATAAATATTTGTCGCCAAACAGTCGATAAATAGCCCAAATAGCTACCACTCGTGTTGTGTGAGTTTTATTTTTTTAACAAATAGAAGGGACCTAAGGTTTCATGCCCTATCCGAGGGGCATATTTTTTATTTTATTTTTTTTAGAAGCTTTCTCGTGACAACAATAAGTTTAAGTACCTTGGGGTCTATTTCATGAGTGATGGAAAGAGCAAAGCCCAGTTATCCTGTAGAATTGGTCAGGCTGGATAAATTTCGGGAAAGCTTGGTCAATCTGTTATAAAGTGGGAAATACACGATACAGCCGCCGTACCAACTTGTATTGTACCGACATCGGCAAACCGGTTGTATGCAGCATACATTAATTACAATTTGCGTACGATTTACGTACAATCAGCCATTTGTTACATTCCTTTTACACATACACACCATATAATTTCCATGCAATCTATGCATGTGACAGCGGTTGTACAGTCAAGACCATGCGACCATGTGGTATCGGTACAACGGTCGGTTATGTGGATACACACGATACAATTATCGTTTGCAACACTAAAGCTGTAAAATGGTTGGAACAACAGATGTATCGAGTATTTCACACTTAAGGAAGGCCGAACTTCTCCTTCTTTGTCCTGGCCATCCCCATCCGGGGTCTGTTCTCCTCGTACGCAAGCGCAAATATTTCCTATCTCGTGTTGTCTGATGTAGTCTATGCTTTTGCTTCTTATGAGTTCGCCAACACTACGAGGAGTGCATGAGTGCTGGTCTACCTACAGATTTTTATATTGTATTTTACCCTTTAGCGAGACTGATATTATTTTGTCATATAAAGCACCGGACACTATACGCCAGCTTTGTTAACAATACTGACTTCAATTTTCACAGGACAAAACTGACAAATGGAGACCAAAACTGACAAAAGTTATTCTGAAATACTCAGTTCTGCGCTCACTCGAAACAACGTATAAAGAAATCGGTGTATGCGAACAGTTGTATACAGGTGTGTATTGGCCTTAGGTCTGGATCAACAGTGTCTATTTACAAATTAAAGAATTTGCCGTTTAGATTCACCTATATAACAAGTAATAACTTATGCGCTTTATAAAATCGGTCTATATGAATACCCATTTTGGTGATTTTCAAGGAGAATGTATGTAACTAGTCTCTTTTTAACAGACACTAATCTCATCGTTCCCCTAAATTTAGTTTTTCGAGTACATTTTCTCGCACCTAGGGCGACGTGCAAGATGTTACTTCACATTCAAAAAACACCTACGTATGGCAGTTGTAGCGAGCAATTCACATAGTAGCAATTACTAATACATTAACTGGGTAGTAGGAAATTGTATATGTCTATTCTGTAATTAAATCGTTATTACTCCTTTACAAGAGGCTCCCATTTCTCATATCTGATTACAATTTTCAATCAGTGCAGAAAAACGTGCTAAAAAAAAATATGCTTGATGAAAATCTCACTTCGCTCTTTTTATTGACCAGTTTGTATTTTAATTTTTTTATATTAACTTATTGCTTGAATGCAATTAAATGATTGCACGACGTAAGCTGAAAGGATAGACAGAGAGGGAGAGATTTGTGTAGTTGTTTGAGATCCAAGTGATATTAAGTTTCGGAAAAGATCCGGAGGTGGCAATCAATGACGTTACCACTATACCATCTTCACCCCTTCTTTTAGATTCTGTGCTCCTAAGACTTGAATTGGGTTTTAACAAACACTTCTTTGTCGGCTGATAGTTTAGATTCATTGTTCACTAATTAGCGAAAAATATTAAGGATGAGACCATCATATTATCCTGGAATAAATCTTAGCTTAATATACGTCTACATCCCCATATATCAGAGAAAGTACTTCTAGGATAATCACTTACCTTTTACTAAACTTCGTATGTAATTCTAATGATACATTTATTCGGCTTTTGATATACAGTGTTATATAATACCTTACTTTGTAACACTCTTTCGTATGACAACTTCATTTACGAAGTTTCGTTGAATGCTTTCATTTGGCGCAGCATGCACTTTTTTTTTGCTGAGCACTGACAGCTGCAACTAGAAATGTGCTTGAAAATTGCATCACATTCAAGGCCTATAGTGAAGGCCCGAAATAGTTGCTACATGATTAAGTAAATTACGCGGGCTTACTGCTTGATTCACACAATAAGGAAACGATATTACAGAATTGACATTTATCTAACCACTATGAGAAAGAAAAGGGAGAGTAGAAAAAAAGGATCTAACACGGTGGTCGGATTAGATGTTTTTTTTCTTCTTTCTTATACACTTATACGGGTTGAATATTTTTGGAAGTTTTGAACGTTTAAAGATGCTACGAACCAACGTATATCAAAATGGGAATGGACGAGAAAGTTTAAGTTTAGTTTAATTCAGTTTTTGGAAACATATGCAAAAGGAAAAACAACTCATTGGTGAAGTTGTAAGAGGGTACCGTCAGGGAACCTCTCGTTCAAAATCATAGCGTGACAACTATAGATCAAGATATGCTTTGAATCGACACGATGTCAAACAAACACTAATGAAGTTCAGGTGGATATCACGAAGTAGTAACTTTGAATAATTTCGCACCATATTTTAAAGGCCTGAACCTAGAATTTTATGAAAAATTTTAAAGACAGGCAGTGCTCTCTCTCTCTTAAACTAAAAATCGTTGTTCATCAATTTGGGGACAACTTCTTCCATCTCTATTTGGCGACTAAGTTTGTAACCCTTATTATTATTATCGATTAGATTGAAGAAAAAAAAAACTAATTAAATAGAAGAAGTAAATATATTGCATATCTTCAGCTTCATTTAACAGTTGACACACAGTGGAAATAGCTTTTCTTGTTAGGAATTAGTTTGTGCTCCAAAGAGTTATTTGGTTCGACACAATCGACCAGTCAAAAAGGAATCAAATTTCTTCGAAATCATCCGACACGAATTGTTTTTGTTTTTTTTTCAAATCCACCGCCAGTTGCATTAAATTCCGTTTTGTTCGTACTAACAATTTCTATGCAGTATTTTTGGAAAAGCTTAAAAAAAATGTTTAGTTTTAAAAAATTACTTGCATTTCTCATGAATCCGTATTAATTTTCCTGTGGAAACGTTAAACTCTGCTTGAAGAGATTTAAATTGTTCGTTTTCTAGTCAGTCACCCACATTACCAAACATAAGCCGCGTTTTGTTTTCCCCGTGAACTGGTTCAGTTCATATTTTTACACAGGATACAAAAACAACAATTGAACCAGTACTTGAGCTGGCTCAATTTTCGTGAACCAGAATTTCTATCCCATACCTCACCACTAGATGGCTTTTTACAAAAAAAAAATATATGTAAAGCTTGGCAGCTCTGCTGAATGCCAGAAGTAAATCATAGTTATTTGTTGTATCCTCACTTTCTGACATAAGTATCTAAAAACACTTAATTATTAAACAAATATAAAAATGTTAAGAACTTTGCTCACTTCGATTGCTATTTTTCCGCCATTTTTAATCCATATTAAACGTCAGTGTGTGGCTGGTGCTACCAACTTGTGAAAACGAAATTCCTAGGTGAATCAGGAGCGTTTTTTTATTTTGAGATGAGCTAGTTCAGTTCACGGGAAAAACAAAACGCGGCTATATTCAATGGATTCAAATTTCGAATTTCGGGGAATCATTCTCGCGAAAGCATTCATTTAAAATGATTATGACAACCTCCTAATGTCTATCCTCACTTCTTCGCAGAATGAAGTTATTCACCCCGATTACCGTTGGCGTTTTACGCTTTTCGACGATTGTCGTTTTATTCATAGCTACGATCTGCTGACCGTTAAACGTCACTAAGCGTTGTTTCTGTCATGTGGAATACTATTACAACTCTTTCACATCGAAAATGTTATGAAAATGGATTCGTGGTACATCTGAGGAATAAAACTACAATAATCGAAAAGCGTAAAACGCCAACGGTAATCTGGGTGATGGGTGATCGTCTCCAAGAAAAACTGAGAGAAGCAAGAAAAGCCATTAACTGCAGCTGAAAAGACATACATACTTGGAAAAAATAGTATTGCCCCGATTGCAAAATGAAAATTATTCACAACACTTAGAAGGCCAATCATGTGTTATGAGGCGCAAGTCTGGGGTACCTCGCATTTCGAAGAAGAAAAGATACTATTAAGATATTTCATTAAGAAAATATTTAGATTGCGAGTTAACACGCATACGTACATGATACACATAGAGACTGGATTGCCAACTTTGTTTACTTATACACTTATATTTTAAAGGAGAAATCTCTATTTGGTCATCGGCTACCCACAGTCATAGTTACACATATCTTCCAGCAAAAAGGTAAATTCTTCCAAATACAAGAAAGGCTGGGCGAGGAACGCAAAGTGGAACTTCCCGAAATGAACAGCACAGGATGGACAAATACATTTAACGTAATATGAGCAAAGTAGATGCGGCAGTGTTTCAACAAAAAGCGCAATAGAGCGTCAGCAGAATCATATGTCCTTCTCTGTGCCATAATCTGGGACGAAACAACTTTGTTCAAGCCCATTGCGGTACAACAACTATTTCAGCAGTTTTCAATATGCGAGGAAGACTCATCCCGCTAAGAGGGGGATGTGCACAGCAACGGACAAGGCACAAATTGCATCCTATTTAATCTACGAGTAAAAGAAGATTCACCACACTTTATAGCAGTTTTTCCAGCTCTACGTTTCATCAGAACAGTTCATTGAGACAGAAGCCCCCTATCGACCAATGAAATAATATCAATGGGTAGAAGTTACAAGCTACATCCATACTGCAAAAAATTATAGAGCCAGAATCATGACCAAAGATTTCTACTAAAACTTTTGTTTTTATGGGCCGATTTTGATGAAACTTTTTTTATCTTTAAATTTAACTCTTTATCTTTCCAGCAGGAGAATAATTTAAGTATTTGGTGCAATTTTATAAGGCCTTTTTGAAATTTGGGGGGCGAGTAACGACTCTCCGGTAAAAGAGTGCCCAAAAAAATTGCAGATTCGTTCTCGGTGTGAACTAATCTATCGGACTAAGAAAAAAAGTGCATTTTTTGACATTTCGAGTGAAGTAAAATCTTACCCTTCTTTCATCGCAGAATGAAAATATAAAAACTAATTTCCTTATTTTAGTAAATCCCAAGAGACCATTCATTTCTTGATTGCTTTGATTAGGTGTCATATAACCGCAAACACTACTCATACTGTTATACTGTTTGTTTACTGTAGTAAATGTTCACTTTCTGTTTTTGGATAAGATAAGTGTAGTCAGATCATAAGGCAATCATTACCAACCAAGGGTTGTTTACGAAAATCATCCAACCCAAGTCTCACGTAATTTTTCCCTTTAGCAACTGTCAAAAGTTTTCGGCTTTAATTACAATCTAGATAACACCCCACCTATATCTTATCAACGAAACTCTAGTGAGAGCGACTAAACATCTAGTCGTACAAAATAATATTCTATTCCTTCCAACAGTTGCGTTTCGTGCTCGAAAGAGGCTAGAGGCACTACATCTCAATTGAAAAGTTTCCCCGTCCCGTCTATCCGCAGAGGTAACACAATTTTTCCATATTCCCCTTCTCACCAAAGTCCAATGGTTAAGTGCTAATATGCAAATTGCTGGTGTCGTCTGCCGTTTAACCCCTACTGCGTTCGCAACTGCATGTAGTTTTACAATTAAGATTAGCTAAAGTAATACTTATTGGGTACTGATAAGTGCGTTAAAGTGTCGCTAGTAAGATCTGTAAATAGAGCTCTAGATTAGATAAAGGCTGTTTTGCTAATGGCAGGTCTTAATTCTCTTGAATTTACGCTTTTATTCCAGATCAGATACCAGAATGACTGAGACTATTAAAGACAACATCGTGTTTGGTGGCGAAGCTAACCACAGCATCACGAGGGATTTTAGGTCACTTGGGCACTTTCTGCTCGAACAGCTGAAGAAGAACGATAATGATGTTATGATGGTGGGTGAGGAGTTTTTTCTATCATTAAATGGTCCTCATGCTACTTTACATACAGATAGATGCACTGACTGGGCACCAGTACACCCGCAGAGAGGTGTATGATAGGATAGTGCGCCTCGCTTATGTCCTCCAGAGTCTCGGCGTGAAACAAGGTGATGTCATTGGACTGTGTGCAGAAAACTGCATTGAATTTGCAATTACACTGCATGCAACCTTCGTCTTAGGCGCGACGGCAGCTCCCTTCAATGTAACATACAGCGAACGTAAGTAAAGAAAAATAAATCTAATCACTATAGTTTCACAATCTCTGACGATTACAGGTGAACTCGATCACGCGGCGAACCTTTCGAAGCCTAAAATATTTTTCAGCTCAAGGACTCCTCTTAATAAAGTCCTTGCGGTTGCTAAGAACAATAAGTTCATCAAGCACGTATTCGTGTTTGGGGATGTAAGTCCCAGTTCGGCAGCAACTCCGCTGGCGCAGTTGGTGAACGATAAGAAGATTGTATCTTATCCAGACTTTGATCCCCCTGGCGTTGATAAGAGGGAAACTGTAGCGCTTATCGTGTGTTCTTCTGGCACTACGGGTATGCCCAAAGGTGTACAACTAACACAGTTGAATATTTTGAGTACGCTCGATCGGCAGTTGTAAGTAGTTTATGGTCTTATATTGCACTTTGATATATTTGATTTTTTATTTAGTGATCCAGATTCACTGCAAATAGGTGGCATTGCTGTACTTAGTGTGATTCCATGGTTCCATGCTTTCGGTTGCCTCACACTGATCGTGTCATCATGCATGGAAACGCAGATGGTATTTTTGCCCAAATTCGAGGAAAAGATCTTTCTGGGAGCTATTGAGGTAAGTTTCGTATTAATTAGTTACAAATCTATCAAAAAAAATCTTCTGAATCGATTTGAAATAGCTCAAAACACGCGAGTCATCGCCAGTCGACTGCGTTTATTTTTTTAATTTTCGGATCTCATTTGGCAGAAAGCTTAGGGAATCCAAGTTCGTTTTGAATGATATTTTACCAATGATCTCAGCTACATATCTTCCTTCCTTCCACGTTTGATTTCGGCTACCCACCTTTTAGCTGTTGCTTTCGATGTGGCAGAATTCTCTAAATTTTCCACTATATCTTTATGGGTCTGCTTTGAACTAGAATTTAGTTTAAACTTTATAGCAGCACAATGTTCGATATTTTCCATTTTTAAAAATTACTTTACCTTGCCACAATTAACCACGTGTGTACGAACCGAACTAAATGTCAGTCTTAAAATGGTTAGGAAATGAAAGGTGAAAAGTTCCAATTTAGAATTGAAACTACATATTTCTATGGTAGGTTCACGAACTTTTGAATGATTTGTAAGAAATGCTTACGTATGTTAGTTTACCACAAGGCTCAGTCCGCATCACAACGATTTCTGACATATTTATCAATGAACTACCACTCACCTATAAAAAGGCGTAGTGTTGTGGCTAAAACCCCGTAACAACAATAGAAAGTACCTCCTAAATACTAGTATATAAGTAATTGGTAGAGAGATTTGTTGGTTGATGCCCAGGTCACCCCGGACTGTAGCGCCACCTAAATAAGTAAAACCGAAAAGAATATCAAACAGCAGCTCATATCTCTGTAGACTCAATATACGGATAACAGCATATTACACCGTCTGCAACTGAAATCAACTGATGGATAATGATTACGCGATGTCAAGAACACCCGGCGTAAAGAACAATCAATGGACAAACAAAACGACCGAATACAGTGAGAAGCAAGAGGGAAAATGAGCTAGAACCCCCAGCTAATAGAAAAAGAATGGAAAATGGTTTCCATTAACTCCAATGATGCTTTCTCAGTACGTAGTAGGCAGTCCTCAATGTGTTTACTGTCTTTCTTTAAATCCCAACTAAAATTGATGCGATCACCCAAATATCGATATCAATCAGTCTATTTCAAAATAGGCATTATTTAAATACGGTCGAAGCCGTATTGAAGGACGATAAAAAATTTTACCAGCAAAAGCAATTTGGTTTTTCATGGCAATAGTCATTGACTGGACTAAACCCTTGACACAGCAGATTAAATGTGTCTTCCTCCAAATCAGGGTGCTTACAACTTCATGTGTGATGACCAGGGTTAGGATTTTGTTGACATAAAAAAGTAAAAAAAGGCAAAACAAAACACTAAAAAAGGCAAAAAAAGGCATTTATTAAAAAATAAGAAAAGGAAAGTAAATGCACATTTAGTTATAGTACATTGAACTACCAAGAGCTTTTTGAAATTTCTGGTAACTCGCCCCACGGACTAGATGTTTTTAATTTTAACGCGTCTAGGAATTTAGGTATGCGTATTACGTAGTGTGAGTAAGAAGCATGTTTGCACAGATATACATGCATGCAAACGCGCATTTTCTACAATTTTTTTCGAACAAACTTTGAGAAAAAAAGCAAAATAGGCAAAAAGGCAACAACGGCAAAAAAAAGGCAATAATGATATAAAAAGGCAAAATAAAATACATATGAACGACATGAAACGTGTTTGTGTAAAGTCGATACTATCTTCCGATTAAGCAAAAAAAAAGAGGCAAAGTTAGAAAAATCCTATCCCTGGTGATGACCGTATGTGAACTTAATTCGCCTTGAGTGTTCACTTAATAGATTTTGTTCTATTTTCACTCTAATTACTGCGGATATGCTAATTTCTTTCTTTTGCTGTCGCCAATTCTAAGCCTATACAGTAGTAAAAATGTTTTTGTATAGGTACATATATGTATATATGTATGTATGTTTGTATATTCTTCGTTCATCTTGTGAACACTGAATATGTAACCAAAAATAAACTTTTAATACCCTTATTTCATGAATATTTTGTTACGAAAGAGTGCCGTTTTCCATTATGATTGAAGTAAATACGTATGCAACTAGGCATCTGCTATCCAAAGCGGATGAAAGAAGAATATCCGAATTAACGAAATTTCGAAAATATTGGCGCGGTTGAAATTTAACTTACATTTATTCCAATATTAGTTTTTTACATCATGTCTCATTTGAAATTCGAATTTAGTTATTTATTTACAATATTCATTTAGTTGGTATTGCTACGTTCAAAGAAGAGATCATTTGAACCCCGCTAAAAAGGCAATATCAATGAACGTTCCAAAGATATCGCGAAAGAATGACATTCCTATGTTATAAACGCCTGGAGTGGAATCCTCTAAGATGATAGTTGATTGTTGACGATATCAATCATCCCTTTTGCTCTCTGTAAGGTGACCATTAGCGTGATCATCACCTTTTTGCGATCGTTTTTGTGTGACTGCAATCGTTTTACGGAGAGCTAAGAAAGTGTGATCATCAATTTTGACTGTCAAAAGTGTGACTATCAACTATCACCTTAGAGGATTCCACTCCTGAATTACACAAATGCAACGATACCAGCATTTGATTTGCCTCAGTAACGAAGTGATCCAAAGTCGGGAGGCCTGCCGATATTTTCTGAGGTCAAACAGGCCAATCCCACAGGCGGATCAGTAGAAATGCTTGTTCTCAAATCATGACCTCGCCGAAATAGGAAGAAGAAGGATACAATATTCATTTAGTTATTTAAGGAACTAAATATTTATGTGCGATTTGTTTGCGCTGTTTAATCATAAGTTATGACTTGATTTTGAAATGGTTGGTGTATGAACACTTTGTGGTGAGAGGAACCAGTGAAAAGTGTATTTGTTAAAAAAAAAAGTATGGAGCCGCACAAAGAGGAAAGACCCATTTTTGAGAGAAGAAGTTGGTAGATATGAAAAATGTGAGTAGGCACTATATTATTACTTGTAAAATACGTAACGAGTTTTTCAGAGAACTAAATCATCTGTATTTTCATTCTACTTGATTGCGTATATCAGCAGGCAGTCTTTCGTAAATAAAGGAAGCTATGTTGGTGGCACATCATCTGCAATGTTCTCTCCGAACTCTATGAACTACCGTTGAAGAACGTAGTAAATGCACTTTATTTCCACTTATATGGGTATAACCACCTAGAAGATAGAACAATCTCAATACTTTGAATACATAGATATTGTAGAGCAAAATATATTGGCAGATTGGAATAAACGAAGCGACGACTCCCATCGCCCATCATGATTTGAACAGTAATATCCATATTTTCCTTCTTTTGAGCTGTTATGTTATGTTACGGTAGCACTATCCCAACAGGAAATACCATATACTCCAAACGAGAATTGACTAACGCATAATATATCGCGATTAGACGGTACAAGTTTACGTGGATCGTAAATTTTATTTTAACCTTTGTACAGTTTTTTTTTAAGAATTGCTACAGTTACATCTAGATATTTGAATTATGTAAAAGATTATAAAATTATGCAGTAGATATTGCAGAAAAGATATCAAAAAATCGATTGAAGGCTAACGCTTTGTAAATACACACGAACATTTTAGAATCCGCTTGGAATAAATTATACACATATGATACTTTATCCCTTATCGCTGAACCCACACTTTTATACATAAAATTTTCTCAACCAACCTCAAATCTTAATGCCCACAAACTGCTGACACACAGACAGATGGACGAATTAACAGACTCACGGGGTTTAATCGACTCGGCTGTTGGTACTGTACCCTATGGGATAGGGTATAACTTCTGCATTATTGGACTAATTGTCCAAATGTCTAAAAAACTTACTAAGGAAGTCATAACAATATTTATTTTTATATTCGGGAAAAAACTGTCTACTAGCATTTCTTATACTAGAGCCACCTCCCACATGTCGTGTTTCAAATAAATAGTGCAGCAATTTCGGAAGATCTATATGCTACATAATCCTCATAAAAATAATGCATGCGTGTAATAGACAAAGAGCTAAAAGAATCACAAAAAGCTGTAAAATGCTAATTTTTATGCTGTTATATGTCAACAATTAAAATAAAGTACAATATGTATACTGTACTTGCGTTGTTTTGTCTATACATCGACCACTGCCAATCATAAACATATGTTTATTGCGTGCTTTAAACTCAAGGACATCTAACTTTCTTGAATTCACGAAGCAAGGTCAAATTTAATCGCATGTATCTACTTCGACTAATCAGAATAGTACATTCGATTATGTAACAAAAAAATACATATGTACTTGCCCTTTATTTATAGATGCAAGTAAAAAAATGCGATAAGTATACATGTAACCAGTAGGTACATATATTTTGATCGTGGAATTTAATTCGATGGACTGATTGTATAATATTTGAAGCTATAAATAAGTAAAGTGCACGACTGATGCACCTATGTGTAGGTGTACTGTGGGGTGATTGGAGCGATGTCTCCATGATAAGGATATAGCCATTAAACTGGTGGAGTGAGGAAATTGCATACGTATCTAAGTGCCAAGTGCTATCATATGAGAAGGTTGCATATGAGCTTTAGAGCAAAGGCCACATCAGGTGTTAATAGAAAACGCAAAAAAAGGGGGTCTTCCAGTGCCTAAAGTTCAACAACGGCATAAGGGAAACGTACGAAAACATATTTGATAAAATGATTAAAAGTCAAGAGGCATGCGATGTAGTCGTTGAGTGTATAATGACAGAACTGCGGGTATTTACTGATGAAAGAGCACAACCGGGCCAATGCAGTCGAATAGGCTTTAATAGCGGTAAAAAGGGACACACAACTCATCCATTAGCTCATTCCACGAAGAAAAATCCGTCCATTATACGTATAAACCAGCTACGAGATTTGAGGAAACCTCGATTTTGAGGACATGCTCAAAGTCAACAATTACTTCCTTTACTTACTCAGATCCTTTAACCCTTCGGGGGGTATAGGGCATCAACCACGCCTAGAGGCGTTGATTTCCGTTTCGGAGCATTTTGGTTTTTTTTACCGACACTTATCCTGTTTTTTGGCGTAGGGTGCTCGGCATTCGTCCTCTCTCATTAGCAATTTCCGAAGAAACCAACACCTCTCGGGAGATGCTGCTCCTACGAGGCATTTGTTAGTCGTTTATCATCAACTCAACAATTCTATACATAGATCTAACTTTAAAATCTAATGTAATCTTAAGCTATAACTACGAGTATATATATATATGTATATATATGTACATTCAAATTGGAAATTTGATGAAGCGAACAGTATGAACGGGTACATAGAGTATGTAAGTGTAGTGTGAGATGTGAAGAAAATCTGTAATCATTTTAAAAATGGAAATGACGATGTGATCGACAAACGTAAAACTCCCGGGGAATCAGTGTAATTCAAATATTGATTTTAAGCAGTTCATTGACTGATAAAGTCTCTGGATGATTGGTTGGGCCATTGCGAGAAACATAATGCAAGACTTTTGCGTAGAATGGATAGTTTTTTTTTTTATCCACATGTACGTTATTGTTAGTTAATGAGCTCGGATTAAGGACATTACCCTCACGTTTTCAATCGAAGTTTATCAAAAATCAGCAAGAAACTGTGACACTTCAGAGTGTTGTTTAGAGGACTGTATGTTAGTTTTATGTTTGTCAGACGGCAGGAAATTGTCTTTCAAAATTTTCTTGTATTGATTAGGTAATTCAATAAACCGAATATTCAACTCTACTTACAGAGAAGCATCCGCAAACCATAATGAAATCACCTTCATTCTTTAATGTTCATGCCACACAGTCAGTTCAGTGTTGCAATGAACTTTAATGATTCCTCTTGCACCCAACAGCTCAAAATTGGATTCTTTTTGCTATCGATGAAATGGTTTTCTCAGTTTCTTTTAATCGAATTTTTACTATTGTAAGAGACATAGGCTTGGACCTATCTATTTTGTTCGGTAGTTGTTGCACTATATCGAACCTCTCGTTCTGTCAGTACTCACGACCACTTGGTTTGAGCCCATCGCTGAATAATATGATGAGCAAAACTCTTTAATATTTCTATCTGAGAAGCGATGGGAGGAGCATTAAGCTGCAGTTTATGATGGTCTGAAATGTTCGCCCAATATATATGTATAGAAATTTTGGAAGCATTTTTAAACTTCAGTTTGGATGTTGATGGGTTTATAACATCGGTAAAGCGTTTTGTTTTGAGCAAAAGTATATTCTAATGTCGTTTTCCTTTGGTTTCACTCTCGATTTCACTCCTTTTTGATTCCAATGGAACATGTGAAAACGTCTTGTGCTTACTTTTGTGTGTGTTGGTGAATGCTGATTTTTTTTTCACATTTTTCACAGAAAAATAAAGCAACAAATGGCTTCTTTTTGGCTAATGAAAAACGACATTAGCCATTCCATCATGTTTTATTGATATTATTATCAATTTTTTTTAATTATATCTATGTAAAATTTGTTTCTACTAGCTTGCCCCAACTGAGAAAATAAAATAAACAAAAGAATGCGTATTGTACCATATGACTTTGACAAGTAGTCCGATGTAAGGGTTTATATGTGTGAGTGCAATTTGAGAGCACTCCCAAATGAAATCCGGAAGTGAAAAACACTCCCGGAACAGCACTCCAAACAGCCAATGGAACATGATCGGGAGTGATTTTTCTGTGCAGAACACAAAAAGGGTACTCCTTTTGGCCCAATGGAAAACGGCATAAGCCACGTCTGACATGTTTAATAATATACACATACATATGTAAATCAATAAATAATAATTTAGGAACATCGGTTTTTAATAAAATAAATTTTTATATTTTTAGAAATACAAGGTGGCAATGGCATTTATGGTGCCACCATTGATGGTCTTCTTAGCCAAACACCCAATTGTGGATCAGTATGATTTGTCATCACTTCTGTTTTTGTTGTGTGGCGCTGCCCCTTTGAGCAAGGAAACCGAAGATGCAATCAAAGAACGGTATGAATTCCACTTATACTTACCTCGCAAGACTCCATAGGATTTACCTCTTTTATAACAGAATTGGAATCCCCTTCATCCGGCAAGGATACGGACTAAGTGAAAGTACTCTCAGCTTATTAGTGCAAAACGACAATCACTCCAAGCCAGGCAGTGTGGGTGGTCTCAAACCTGGTCTTTGGGCCAAGGTCATCGATACAGAAACTGGTGTGCCTTTAGGACCCAATCAGCGTGGGGAGCTCTGTTTCAAGGGTGATTGTATCATGAAGGGATACATTGGCGATAAGAAATCTACAGCAACTATGATTAAAGATGGTTGGCTACATACTGGGGATATAGGTTACTTTGATGAGGACTTTGAGTTCTACATTGTGGACCGTATCAAAGAGTTGATCAAATACAAAGCATTCCAAGTACCACCGGCCGAAATTGAAGCTTTACTCTTAACCAATCCAAAAATTAAGGACGCAGCTGTTATCGGTAAACCTGATGAGAGTGCAGGGGAGCTTCCACTTGCATTTGTGGTAAAGCAAGCTGGTGTGGAACTAACTGCAGACGAAGTGATTAAGTTTGTGTCCGATAATGCATCACCTGCGAAGAGACTCCGAGGTGGGGTACGATTTGTCGATGAAATTCCAAAGAATCCCAGTGGGAAAATCTTGCGTCGTCTCCTACGTGACACGCTCAAACAACCAAAGTCAAAGTTATAAGCATTTAATGCGCCGTTAAGACTTTATCTTATTTTTTTGTAGTGAATTGTGTAAATGTATTAGTGTGTACATTTAGGTGATTTTGTATTTTTTTTTAACGACAAAATGAAAGGTGCTCGTTATGCGATGAAATTGGTAATAAAATGGCTCATGGGAAAACTTTAAAATGTTCTTGAAGTTGTTACTAACTTTTACTAACTGCAACTGTACTAACTACTGTTACCAACTGTAGAACTGCAAACCTCAACTAGTCTAATGTGTGAATTTGCGATTGGCTAGTTAACGACTTTTTGGATGGGTTATATATGTGCAAGCTGCAAAAAGTAGATTTTCTATTCTAGAACAGCATTTTAGTAGACATAGCACCTTGATCAAAAAGTTCCCGGAATAAAAACCGTGTGGCGCTCCCATCGTTCCGATTTAAGTTCTGTTTTATTTGTTAAGTTGGTACATCTGTTGTTGATATTCCCTCTAAATCTTTGCGT
The DNA here is from genome assembly GCA_945910035.1 of Brachypalpus laphriformis. NCBI lineage: Eukaryota > Metazoa > Arthropoda > Insecta > Diptera > Syrphidae > Brachypalpus > Brachypalpus laphriformis. The sequence goes on from OX246754.1 coordinate 292,129,244, forward strand.
CATAGCTTGATATTTGCAAAAGTTACGTAGCCAAGAGTACATCTATCTCTGTGTGTGTTGGCGATTTTTTACCAGACCAGAATTGTGGGCAGAAAACTCGTGGATTTTGCACCATGATAACGCACCATCGCACATTGCCATCATTATTCGTAATTTTTTGACGAGAAATACAACAAATACCATCCAACAGCCACCTAATTCAACTGATTTGGCTCCCTGTGACTTCTTTCTGTTCAATCGAGTTAAAAAACCATTACGGGGAACGCGTTTCAGCAGCCGAGATGAAGTAATGGAAAAATCGCAGGAAGCACTGATGGACATACCGAAAACCGAGTATAAAAAATGTTTCGAAGATTGGATCAAGCGCTGGCATAAGTGTGTTGCAGTCGATGGGGATTACTTTGAAGGGGACAATGTAGATTTAGATGAATAAAGTTGTATTTTTAATTTTCTGAATAAATTCCGGGAACTTTTTGATCAAGGTGGTAAGCTTACTTACAGTTGGCCATTAAGACTAAAAGAAGAAGAGAAGTACTATATGGTATTATGAGAATGCCCACTATTGTTAGAGATCAATCAAGAAAATACTACGAGTATCAAGAGATGAGCCAATTCTTGTGAAGAATATGAAGCTTAACTACGATATATCACCATGGGGCTTAAAAACTTAATAAATGTCTTGTTTATATAAAAAAAAAAGCCAGAGCCTAGCTTCTCGCAACCACTCATGTTGTGTGTGTTATATTTTTCACACGAATGGAAAGGACCTACAGTATAGTACCGAGACAACAATACTCTCGGATGTTTGTCAGACGCTCGCGAGAGGTGAGACCGTGACAAAACTTTGTGGTCTTTTCTGGGATTCGAACTTGAAACCTCACGCGTAGTGATCCGACACACTAACCACTAACGCCACGCAGACATAATCTAATTCTTGTTTATACGGTATATAATAATATATGGTATATAAGTTAATATTTTAAGGGAAACAACTGTTTACCTCTTCAACTCAATCACGATTTTTACATACACCCATACATTTTCAATGGCCCGCTAATCCTTCATGAGGGTCGCGGGGGTAGGATGCTCAGGTGGACTCTCCATCCTTCTCGATCCTCCGCCATTGACTCCAATTCATCAGGAGGAATCCCTATGCGGCTCCAGGAGAGATGTCGGACTTGGTCCAACCATCTATTTCTAGGCCTTCCGCGGAGTCGCCTACCTGATGGAACGGCAACCATGGCGCGTCTTGGAAGCCGGTCTGGGGGCATACGCACTACGTGACAAAACCATCGAAGCATAGATCGTTCCGTTTGGAGAAGTAGCTGCTCAACATTGAGCGCCTCGCGTACTCTGGTGTTGCGCACTCAATCCCTACGAGTTATTCCAGCAACACCGCGAAGGAACCTCATTTCGGCAGCTTGTATCCGCGATCTTATTCTTTCGGTCACTACCCAAATTTCATGACCATAGGTGAGAGTTGGAACATACACAGAGTTAAAAACCGATAGCTTAGCTTGAACACTAAGTTCGGCCTTCCTTATAACAGATTGGCCAAGCTCTCTCAAAATTGATCCAGCCTGACTAATTCTACAGGATAACTCGGCATTGCTCCTCCCATCACTCGTGAATAAGACCCCGAGGTACTTAAACTTATCCACCTGCTTCAGTGGGACTCCACTAACATGCAGAGTGCACTGAATGGGTTTTTTTGATACCACCATTACTTCCGATTTGTTCACGTTGATCTTCATTCCAGCATCATCACAAACGGCTACAAACCTTTCGAGTGCGCGCTGAAGTTCGGTTTGAGAGGACCCAAGGATGACCAAATCATCCGCAAAGAGCAGATGACTAATCCTTAGGTCTCCCACTGTGAAACATTCCCCGCCACGGCTGCGCCGCTACATCCAATCCATATATACAATGAAGAGGAGAGGTGACAAAACGCACCCTTGGCGGAGTTCAACGCCCACAGTGAAAGGTATTGATTTAACACCGTTTATCCGAACACAGCTTCTACAGGTATATAAAGACTGAATCGCCCTTAACAGGGAACCATCAATCCCCTCCAACCATCACGATTTTTTCTTTTTTATTATTTTCCTCTTCTTAAATTTAACTTGAAGAAAAGTTGGCTAAGAAATAGTTTCAACAAAATAAAATTTGCATTATGGAATGGCCATCCCATTCTCCCGACCTAAACCTGATAGAACACCTATAGTACAGGTGTTCTTAAGTACAGATTTTGAGATTCCTGAACAAAAAAAAAAAGAAACAATATTGGTCAAAAATACAAGATGCATGCGATTCCATACCTGTCGAGACTTGTGCGAAGTTACTTCATTCCATGGGACGAAGATGTGAAGCAGTTATAAAGATCAAAGATGCAACAACCAAGTATGCTGCTTTTTTATGAGCAGCTCCTGTAGGCATTTTCTTTAAGATGTTGCATTATCTTCCACAAGCAGACATAATCTAACACCCTTATTACGGTTGTCAAAGATCAATAATATTGTGAATAAAATGCATTTGTGAATGGGTATCCGATTTGAGTTTTCGCGTTCTTTTTGTAGGTTGTGTTTTTTGTCTTGGTTTGTTGTTTTCTTTTTTCGTTTAAGTTTTGCCTTTAAATGTGTATTTTGGATTAAATAAGTTTCAGTATTTCTTAATAAATATTTCCACAGTTCTGCTGTTGACATTTCGTTTTTAAAATGCTTCTTTTCAAATGAAAACAACGAATAAGATTTATTTGCCAGCGAGAAATTTGTGCTTGATTGAAAAATTGATAGATATCAAAATTGTTGACAACGATAGTAACTGATATCGTGAATAAATTTTCCCTCGGAATTTTTTCCCCGAAACAAAAATTAGGTATCTTAAAAAAAGAGGAAATAAATAAATAGAAATAGGTATCATGAAGGTTGTGATCCCTTGTTTTCGGATCATAGCCTCGCTGATAAAAGGAAGAAGAAGAAGAAGAAGAAATAGGTATCATGAATAACAATTCAGGAGAATTTTCAACGCAATCGCGATATTTAATTTTTCACCGATGAACTTTTTCCCTATTTTTGAAGGTACCTAATTTTTGTTTGGAGGAAAAATTCCGAGGGAAAATTTATTCACGATAACTCTGAATACCAAGTTTATCAAAAGAACCATTCACAATGGATATAAAATTCACTGCAAAATCATAGCTGATCAAAATTATTGATAATTGATCACGATAATACAGATTTAAGAAATTATTCGATAATTATCAATTATTGTACTGATATTTGGCAACCGTAATAAAGGTGTATGTATGTACATGAGGTAGGTGTTGATTTGGTAGCGACATTACTTTCGAAATAAACACAAAGGAAATATAGTCTTAATGGAAAAATTTATAAGAGTGTCAATCCAGTATCGAGGTGTATCATGAATTTGTAGAATATTCCGGTAATCTGAACATTTTTTACTTACAAATTCAATGTGCATATACAGATACCTATGGATGATATACGCAGATATATTATGTATGTAGACATAGTTACGACTATCACCATTGCTTATAATAAGCATTTTAATACGTTTTTTTTGTTAAATTAATAAAGAAATAGCGTGGTACTTAATATGTCATTACCCTTCTCGCAGCACATTATGCAGTCCGAAGTGTGACTAAGTATGTATGCATTAGACTGGTCTGTTGCCGTGAACTTGACAATGAGTGGTTTTTTTATGGATTAACTGATTGCCAATCCAATAGGATGTCAGTATATATTTTATGTTCACACATTGCTTCAATTGCGTATAATCATTTTTGCTGACATGACCTTTTCGCAACCGGTCAATATGTATAAAAACATTTACAAGTTTCTTTACAACGTTTCTTCCATGCTTAACATCATCAGGTTTACTTACAAACACCTTAATGTATTTTTCTTACACTTTAAATTGTTTACTTACAAAAAAGAAAAACAACGTGCGCATCAGTATAAGGGTCTAAATAATCAGGCACCCGAGTATAAAAAGAAAAGGGGTAACATCGAAGTTTTTCCAAGCACTACATCAACCAGGTGAATCTGTGCTTCAACCAACAAATCTCTCCAGTCAGTTCGATCGTTAGCTAGCTACCTCCACTTTCATTCGTTATGTTGGTTGAGGTAGCTTTCCACTTCTGCTCATCACCTTAGGCGATGTCTTCGTCCACTGCGTCGCCCCCTCGGAGTGGATTAGAAGACGCGGGCAAGAGCGTTGGTATTGATCCGCTCTACATGTCTCCGCAATTTTGGTCGTTGTACCTTATGAACTCTTCTGAACAGATGAATGTGGCTGCATTCCCATACACCCTCTTCCACTCACCGTCTATGCCGGGACCGAAGATCATCCTGACGATATTTTTTTCAAAACAACTGATGACGACCTCATCCATTGACAAGGTCCATGCCTCTGCTCTTTAGAGCAGGACTGGGGTAATTAGATTCTTATATTGGATTAATTAAGTTGTTCCAGATAGAGCGATATACACCAATTGCCTTCTTACCTCAAAGAAAAAGCGTTTGGCGAGAGGTATCCTTCGTTTGATCTTAACAATGGTGTTGGTGTCTAAGTTGATAGCAGACCCAATGTAGGGAAAGACCCTAATTGCCTCATCTATGGTGACGAGACCAAGAACACTTCGATATAAGAAGTGACACTGGCACGCTTCCACCTATTCATAAGAAGATCGAACAGAAAGTTCTTGTATAGACATATGTTTATCAAGACTTACAGCTTAGCAACATACAGGAGTTGCAAGACGAATTGATTTGCATAAGTCACTTACGACTGACTGGTATTCACGTTTCGAATACCACACCCGTACAAACTCAACATTACAGCAGCTGGGATTTGTCCTTGGAAAATCTGTTTTTCTAAATTTATTACAGAATACAGCGTTTGCTTTCTCAATTTCTGCTGCCCACATCCAGTTCGGGAGCAACTGTTGATCCTTAAATTAAATAGCTGCTGACATTTTATACTTTTCAAATCTAATTTACAAATTTTTAAAATTTAAGACCATTTGATGTAATCCAATTTTTCTATGGGAAAGGAACCAATCATCACCGTAATGAAGAAAACTGTGGGAAGAACGCCAACATCGTATGGTCCTGATAGTATGTACGAGTAACCTTGTCGTACGCCACATTCGACATATTGGCCTCTGGCTATAGTTTATAGAGGTGGGTCAAAGACATGGTAACATTTTTTCCGTCGAATGTATGCATGCCATATCGATATTAGGTTGAAGTGACTGCCAGCTTACGCGAACACACATCCAACACTACCTACACAAGTCCCAATAAGGCCACGTATAGAATTAGGTTTTTCTTAGGCTGAGTTTCGCCAACGAAATTACCCTCATCGGACTGGCAACTTTAGTTATTAAACATGTGTACATCGTATATAAGCTCTATTGATGGTTGTTGTCATTGGTTTTGGAAAATACTACTGAATAGGTTGTGCACAAAGGGAAGGGCCTGGAATGGATAGTTCCTCTTTAGTTCATCATAGGGTCACCGTGTTGGTTGCTGATATCTTGTTCAGTTATCGCTTACAGCGCTTCGCTGTCCTTTGAATCGACTCAATTCTTGGTAAGATTTATTCCAGAAACATAGTCCATGTATCTTAAGACTAAATAAGTTGACTTTATTTGTAATGTAATCGGTGCCAACAGCAGTTAGGTCATATTAGTTGAAAAGGCTTTTGAAGATCTCTACTTGGCTGGTTGGGTTGCTATCCCACGACACGTTCAAAGGCATCTTATTCTCGATTAAGGCAGCAATTAGCACCGAAGTCGTTACCACTGGCCCACCCACCAAGTGGAGAAATTTTGTTTCCTTCTTCTGTTTTGTGTTGAACAGTATCCTTTCCGATATGAAGTCGAGGTAATGACTTACATGTCCCACTTCGATGTACCTAGTATGGACAGGTGAGTAAACTTGAATAGAGGCTCTCAACGCTTCGGTTCGCGACAGAATGGAGGCATTTACATAGACTATCCTGAAGTGTATACCCAGCTTCTTATAGAAATCCACCGCCAGATTCAGTATATCATCCATTTGTCGGTCAGCCTCTTCCCTACTACCGCTGGCGACGAGGGTTCGAACAACGTTTGACTGTGTGGCTGCGTAAAGACCCAACTCAGAGGGGTCCTTCTCCTTCACCTTGTACTGTCGACCAGTGCTGACCAAGCGCAATGGCAGCACAGAGGGATACACAGAGAGCTTGGTCAAGTGTCCAAGGAAACTCTCAAAAGAACCGCCACCGGTGAGAAAGGCAGAGTTCAAGTGGTGCCGCTGATTTTCCTCGTGAACACCATGATACTCATCCGCTCCGGCGAGGTTAGCCTCCATAAGAACTTTCCTTGTAAAATCAGGATTAATCATCGAGACAAAGTTCGCCCGGACGAAGAAGTCTCTGCAAAGGTGAGTGGCGTCCAGTTCAAACTCTGCGGCTTCGTCAAGCAGATAGTAGCATCCCTTGTCGATAAAGTGTATGAGGTCTTTGCGGTTGAGGTGCGATTCTTTAGCTGATATGTCCATCTTTGGTATGCCATTTCTGTAAATTAGCGATTCTTTCCCGTTCCGCGGACACTTGTCGTGCAGATCATTCGGCAGACTCAGGAACTGATGAATGAAATCGTCTTCCACGGGGTATATGCTCTCCTTCAGGGCCTTTAATTCAGTTCGTAGGCCTATGGCCCTCGATTTAAGTTCCTCAATCTCACTTGTATCTGCCGTCTAGGATCAGAAGTCAGAGCGGTTAGTCTGAGCACATGCATGACAGCACAACTCACCTTGTCCAAGTGTTTGATTCTACCCGTGATATTCTCTCGACTCTGTTCCAATACTGATTTCTCCTGCTGCAACTGGCAGTAGTACTTATACTTTTTTGTGATTGATTCCAGGTCAACGTTAAGGCCACGAAGAGAGATGTTCTCTTGCAGTCGAGGGGGATCACCAAGTACTCGCTTGAAATCCATATAAGGAGTGAGGGGCGCATAGTTTTCCTTTGCTTTGTCACCGGTTATGTAGAGCACGGATATATAGCGCCGAATGAGCTGTACTTTGACTTCATCTAATCGAGTTAAGTAATTTAAACGAAACATTTCGTTTCTATTTGTTTCTGAGAAAATAACAAATATAATAAAGTGGTTTCATAACCTAAATTAACAAGTCAGCTGGTTGTCAAATTGGTGAAAGTGGAAATTTCGAATGGGCGAGTTCAGCTGCATACATTGATGAAGCTCGCTTGCATCAAGCATTTTTAAGTCAGTTCGGCTCAAATGTTGGTTAAATTCTAGGTGAATATTATGAGCATTCTATACGTCAGAATTTCGTAAAGCACTGTTGGGTACGGCGATCTTTTGTTTTTTTTTTTTTTTTAAATCAGCTTTAAGCAAAGAATAATTAAACTTGACGCATTTCGCCACTCAATTCTTCTTACAACAAATAGATGAAAGATAGAAAAATAACAGATGTGTAAGGAATAATTCGCATTTTAAGCCGCTATTATGGAACATAACTTCAGTTGTAGTTTGGTTGTAAAAACAGAATTAGTATTATCGATCTCAACTTTGAGACAACCAGTTTCCTGTCATCTGTCAATCCGAGTCAACTGCAAATTTTTGGTTGTCTGCGTATTTTGGTTGTATTATGATACACAACCCAATTGTGTTTTGGTTGTGTGAACCACACAACCTTGATTTTGCAGTTGTAGTTGTTTGTTTGGGGAAGAAGAGGATGGGTTTTGTTAAAAAATAATGGAGAAGTACAAATAAACAAAAATGGAAATGATTTAACAGTATTTATACAGTCTAAAAGTTGTAGTTTGGTTGTAAAAACAAAATTAGTATTATCGATCTCAACTTTGAGACAACCAGTTGCCTGTCATCTGTCAATCCGAGTCAACTGCAAATTTTTGGTTGACTGCGTATTCTGGTTGTATTATGATATACAACTCAATTGTGTTTTGGTTGTGTGAACCATTCAACCTCGATTTTGCAGTTGTAGTTGTTTGTTTGGGGAAGAAGAGGGTGGGTTTTGTTAAAAAATAATGGAGGAGTACAAATAAACAAAAATGGAAATGATTTAACAGTATTTATACAGTCTAAAAGTTATAAACAAACTCTTGAATTTTGATAGATCCTCTCGGAAAAAAAAAACGAGCAGTAGCCAGTTCCAAGATCGGTGGTATTGACGAAGATCACACAGTAGTTCTAAATAAATCCTTTATTTCATTCAAAATGTACAAAAATTATTCTTTTGGTCTGAAATAACTAATGGATCTATTAATAAAGGATAGAATGTTTGTATTGAACCTGGGAATAACTATATTTACTTACTTGGTATGTATTTGGAAGTTCCAAAGGGTTTCGGTCGAATTAATAAATTCGACCGAAAAAAAAAACCTTACAAACCTTACTTACTTATTTAGATGGCGGTACAGTTCGGGGTAGACCTGGGCCTCAACCAACAGACCTCAACCGGCATGGTCATTAGCCAGTTGCCTCCAGATGAGCGCGCCAAGTTGGTTGATGCCCCCCTCCAATTGTTGGCGCCACCTAAGGTGAGGCCTTCCTCTATTACGCCGTCCCTCGGGAATGGTTTTGAAGACTTTCTAGGCCGAGCCGTTGATGTCCATTCGCTCTAGATGTCCTAGCCATCTCGGTCGCTGTATGCATACTCTTCTGGCTACGTCGATATCTCTGTACAACACATACAGTTCTTGATTATATCACTCGAAGAACCTTTCTCCCAAAGTAGCCCTCGCGAGATGATTAGTTTGGTTTTAAAGTCCCAGTGCGGATTACTTAATCTCATCGCTAGAGCATTTAGTAGAGACTCAGTTGGAATCTGTACGATTTGCAACGTTGATGCCTGCCTAGGAGTCTGCCCTGCATTCAGGTTGTACAGAAAGCAATTTCTTGGGAGTGAGCATCTTTACCGTGACCAGTTCCTGAAAATTCTTAATGCGCAAAGTTATAGCCGGCTCTACAATTTCCTAAAAAATGCACTAAGATATAGAAATTTTATTATTAATGAGTTTTGTTAAAGGGACTATCATCACTAAGTTTCAATTGATTTATAATAGTAAATCCTTTAACCTGACAGGCAACTTAAAAAGTTATTGTCATTTAATTAAGTTTTAAAGACTTTTGTAATGTAGTGGGCGCCGTGGCGTAAGTGGTTAGTGTGTCGGATCACTACGCATGGGGTTCCAAGTTCGAATCCCAGAAAATACCAAAAAGTTTCTTCACGGTCCCACCTCTCGCGAGCGTCTGACAAACATCCGAGACTATTGTTGTCACGAAACAGCTTCTCAAATCGCCGTTCGGATTCGGCATAAAACTGTAGGTCCCTTCCATTCGTGTAAAAAATAAAACGCACACAACATGAGTGGTTGCGAGAAGCTAGGCACTTTAAAGAGCTGTTGCGCCAAATATTTATTTAAATTTGTTGGTTATATATGATACTAGCTTAAATCCCGCCCGCTTCGCTAGGCACACTAAAATGTCAAAGTTTTTTTTTTCAATGTTTATGAATGTTTTTGTAATTTTTTTTTTGCCTATCACCTTTGTACCGTAATTATCTTAATTAAAAAAGATAGTGGCATTTTGCCACTTAGTTTTATATATATAGATTAAAAAAAAAAACCAACTAAATTGGTTCAAAATTACGGGCGGTAGAGGGACACTTACGCATTTTGCCACTTAGTTTTATATATATAGATGAGTTCTCATCACAAGCCTAATTGGCTCGAAAGAGAAATTTACACTGACATTTTATTAATCAAAAGTAACCAATCAGAGCAATGGAATTGTTAGTCATTAGCAAGTGCCAATTTTTCCACTCGAATCCTCTTTTTGATCTCATCACGCTACTGGATGAATTCGTGAGTTTATTTCTCCTGCTCTGTTGTATAATGTAATGTAATAACTGTATAATGAAAACAATCTACAGAAACAAAGCATGTGTATACTTCTTTTAATCTCTGAAGTTAATACGCATGTTTATATGAATAATTTTAATTCAATTCTGATTGGATCAACTGAAAATAAATAGAACCGACCATTTGCCTGTCATGGTTAAATCTCTTTGAACTGAAGTTTCAAAATTCAATCTTCAAAATAACTAAAACATAATGTTTTTACGGTTTTCCCACATACATTTTGCACGTTATCTAAATTTAAATTTTATCATACTCTCAGACTTGTTTAATCCGGTTTGAACTAAAGATGTTGATTTGTAGGGACTCTTAAACAAATATGCCAGTAAAATAAAATTCTTTTGATTATCTTCTTTTCACCTTTTGCTTTATAATGTTGAACAGTTTTATTTTGTATTCTAAAACAAAGAACATGTATTCGAATGCTTTGATTAGAGATGCTCCAAAATAAAGCCCAGCTATTCCTCCAACAGAAACTGGAAATGTAAAGTATAGAATTTGCACTGATAATTGAAAAAAAAAATTAAATTAAAGGGTTATATATAAATAATAAGATTTCTGACTTCAGCTGTATATCTATGTTATACATATATGTACATTGTATATGTATTTGCGTTCCTTACTTATTAAGTCCAAACTATTTTTGGAAACTATTCGCACAAAACGTTGTGTTGGCAACTCCAGCATTGCAATCATAACTTTACTCATTACAAGATCGTCCTCGGTGGCGCTACAAAGAAAAACAATAGGAAATTTAAGACCACCTTTACGAGTAAGTTATGAAGTTTCTTACCCCTCCGCCGAATTATAGACAATATCATATTCAGGCTCTTCGCAAGTATTTAGGCACTTGCATTCTTTTCTTTGTTCCCGCATTATGTTATAACTCTCTGTCAGGCAGATGAGACCATATTCATTGCAAACAGGTCCTAATAAAATAAAGTTTAATAAATTTTGGCAAATAAACAATATTACTGTAAAATTGGTCGATATGGTAAAAATGAGCTTCGTGGAATATGAAAATCGTTTCCAGCTTTATTTTGTCACCAGAAGTTCGCATATCCGTCAGAGGATTCATTCATTCATTCTTCTAGTTTTCACGCGTATTCGATGTTGAGACAGAACATTTTTAATTCTAAATACGATTCTTGTGATTTCTCAGAGAATTTTTCTAATTCATGACTTTATTTAGAAAATTCAATAATTGCGCATTCATTATATTTATCGAAGTCAATGAAGTCATGGAGTTGTGGTCGTTGAAGTTTTGAAATCATTCAAGTCTTTGGAATCATTAAACTGAATCTACAATTTTCTTTTCTAAAATAAAGCAACTAATTCTGGATCCACATATCCCTGCTTCTTCGTACTATGATGAAATACAAAGGTCTTTAAGCCTAGTACGCCGTAGTATCTACGTCTAGTACCTTTTCCATACAAAGTTGTACCCGGTGAAATGCAAAAATGAATTTTTGTTCGAGACTTTGCTTGCCGGTACGCCTTTCGAGTAAAACAAAATCCGGGACACAATCGAAAATTTCTCCACTAAAGTTTTACCAATATTTATGATCAAAAGTCCAAAACTGCAGACGAAAACTTATTTCTGCAGCCCAGAAATGACCACAGGAACATACAGCATGTAACATTATAATACAAGAACTAAATTGTGAAATCAAAAGTAACATAAATGCAAAAAAAGCACCGGGCTATGATTTGATAACAGGACAAATACTTGAGAAGTTCCCAGATAAAGCTATACGTAAACTATTACATTTAATTAATGCAGCACTCAGGCTAAAATATGTATGCTTCGATGCAATGGAAGGTGGCAGAAGTAATCACGATTCTAAAACCTAAAAAGTCGCCAAATGAAAAGAAATCGTATGGACCGATTTCGCTCCTACCCGTGATATCGAAGCTATTTGAAAAACTGCTTTTGAAAAGACTCAAGCCAATAATTGAAGAAATCTTGTACCTTCACAACAATTTGAGTTTAGAGAAAAACACACTACTGTACAACAAGTGCATAGAATTGCGAGTACAGTAGAAAAAGCACTTGAGAACAAAAAAAGTACCATATGTTCAGCCATCTTTCTAGACATAGCACAAGAGTTTAAACTGCACTCCCCGAAGTGTTCTACTAAAATCTAAAATCTTACGAGTATATCGCAGGTCATTACTTTTGAATAAGATATGAAGATGAATATTCTAATTTAAAGAAAATACCTGCAGGAGTTCCACAAGGAAGTGTCTTGGGACCATTCCTTTATCTCTTATTTACAAGAGACCTACATCAGCAGGAAGACGCTAGCTTGGCTACTTTCGCTGACAACACCACAATTATGGCTATGAGCGACAATAATAATGCAGCAGCGAACAAATTACAAAAGGCCATTAATTCTGTAAGCGATTGAACAAAAAACTAAATCTAAGCTTCATGAAACTAAATCTATCCATATTAACTTTACTAACAGAAGAATAAATACTGTACGAGTTAATATTGATGGAAAGAAGTTTCGTACGCAGATACTGCTAAATATACAAGCTCAGATGGAAGGAGCATGCCAAAAAGAAAAAAGAGGAGCTAAATATTAAGCTCAGACAAATGCATTGGTTCTTGGGAAGGAATTCCCAGCTATAAATTGACAACAAACTGCTATTATACGAACAAGTTTTGAGACCTGTATGGTCGTATGGGATACAGCTTTGGGGTTGTACCAAAAAGACAAATCTAAGAATGATACATACATTCCAAAACAAAGTACTAAGAGGCATCGCTAATGCACCTAAGTAAATAAGAAATGACAACCTACACAGGGATCTACAAGTAGGGAATGTTGGTGAAATAGTTAAAAAAAACTCAATACAATGTATTGTGGAAGAAATCAATAAGACCATTAGGCTGCTTAAAAGATTAAAGTCGTATGACTTAATTTCTTAACGAAAAACTAGATATAAATATAAAATATAACCATATTATATGCACATACACATGTATATCTATAACCTAGAAATAAAGTTTTAAGTACATTTAGGTACAAAATTATTTTCGGGGCCAGCTAATGAGCTTCATCCCTTCAACACGTTAATGATATATTAGAGAAAAATTACTAATTACTCTCAGTTGTAATAATAGGAGGTGTTTTCGGTTTGGGTTTTTTTCCCACACTATGCAATCCACGGCTGAAAACCCCCCGGAAGACTTTATGATGCCCTTAGCAGCATTGTCGGGAAATTGGGTTGGAAGCAGAGTTGGTTTTAGTTAGGGTTAAAGTCTTTCACTCCGGCTTTCGATGCTTTCCACCTTACTTAAAAAAAAAATATGTATATATTTATGATCCAGTGCAATTAAACTGAAACACAATTCATAGACGTTTAAAATTTTGTGAATCGCGAGGAATGGAAGCTGGAAGCTAGATGGGCTTATTAGTTTCATTAAAACAATTTGAAATGTGGTTTGGATTAAGCTTGGTAACTTGAAGACCAGCAATAAATTTATTTTGCTCAGTGTACTAGGCTCAAAGCAAGGTTGATTTTTAAAAACCTATCTCTGTTAATACTAAAACAAATTTCAATAACACTCATTGGAAGGCTTTGACGATTCTGGTTTTTAAAAATAAGCTTAATATGAGTCATAATCCACTTACCATATTGATCGGAAACCAAAAAGTGATCAGTACAATTGCATACATAGAGGCTAAGGTCACGCATACACTCAACAACACATGTTGAAAAACTATAAAACTGATACAATTTGTAACCTGAAATGAGTAAATATTTCTTACTGAATTACTAAACTATTACATTATAATGTATAAATCAAACCTTCTTGGATTTCATTGCTAAAGCGACAACGTCGCTTTTCAGGATCTAGTGTGTGCACACTGGGGTCGTTGTAGATTTCGATGACATTAAAGATAATTTCTTGAGATGTGCCCCAAAGAATCGTCTCCCTAAAAACTCCGTCTGAGAAGAAGAATGGAATTTCAGTGGGAGGATGAATGTGAACTTGCACATCTCGGGACACAAAAAATTGCAGACGACCTGGTCCCGTTTCCCTAGTGTTTATGTATTTGGACTTTTGAACTTTCCTAGAAATATGTTTGGTCTGCTTCAAGCAAGTCAAAAATATTGTTTTTAATGAAATCCTCTTACCTTGCATGGTTAGAGTTGAAAGAATAACATATGCCATATTCTGTATTGATTGGAAGAAACTCCGAGCAGCAGTCGAAATTTGTGTTAGCCCATGAACAGTTTTCAAATAGATCCGAGCAATTGGTGCGAAACTTAGTACATATGCGGAATTGGAATTAAGGTATAAAAAATAAAAAATAAAATTTGAAATTTTTAAGTCGAGAGTGATAATTTATTTCAAAAAAATGTGTATGTAATATAATAATAATTAATTTCATAATATGTATACATTTGTTAAAAAAGTTTTTTCATAAACTAATAAAATATTAAAAAAAAAAAGCAAATATTTAGCTATAAAGTTGAAATATTTCAGGGCAGAATGTAGAATAACTGCTTGAGTGTTACATGCCCAACGGAGTTAAGAAGGGTGAAAAAAGAAAGCTTCATGAAGTTCTGTGAGACAATAAACAGCACTCCGGCTGCAGCCAGGTTACATAAAGCCCTTGCAAAATCGGGGGGAATGCCAACATCCCTTAAAAACCTGACGGCAGCTTTACTAAAGATGAAGAACAAAGAGCATCACTGCTCTTAGAAACTCACTTCCCCGGAAGTTCGCAGAACACCTGTGACGGGAGCATGACCAACACGACCAGACCCCGGAAGCAAGATTGGGAGATTGTAGGGGCTATCTGTTCCAGAGGGAGAATCGAGTGGGCAATTAGCTCCTTCCAGCCTTTTAAGTCACCGGGTATGATACCAGCCCTATTGCAAAGGGGGCAAGAAAAACTACTACCACACCTGGTCAGAATAACAAAAAGCAGTCTTGCACTGGGATATATTCCAAACCAATGGAGACGGGCGAGAGTTGTGTTTATACCAAAAATGGGGAAGAAGGACCCAACACAGCCTAAGTCATACAGACATACAGATCAGCCTAACATCGTTTCTTCTTAAAACAGTGGAGAAAGCTGTGGACAACCATTTAAGGGAGGATGTACTTAATACATCCCCACTGCATTATCGTCAGCATGCATACAGAGCGGGCAAATCCACCGAGACTGCTCTTTATCAGCTGACGGAAACAATCCAAAGTGCTCTTGAAACAAAAGAGATAGTAATCTGCGCCTTCCTCGACATTGAAGGGGCATTTGATAACACTTCACATGAAGCTATTAAACGAGCCCTTGACAGAAAGGGAGTTAGCAGAACAGTATCTAAGTGGATGTATGAATTGCTGAGAACAAGATTAGCAGAAACTCAAACTTGACATGGAATTATCAGGGTCAACACAACAAGAGGATGCCCACAAGTAGGAGTGTTATCTCCCCTAATGTGGAGTCTCGTTGTGGATGAGCTTCTTGAAAAATTAACAAGCCTTGGAATTAACTGTCAAGCCTACGCTGATGACATTGTACTGATTGCCAGGGGGAAATTCGAGGAAACCCTATGTGATATTATACAAAGGGGCCTAACAGTAACTGAAGAATGGTGCAGCACGGCTGGGCTTAATATAAACCCGGGCAAAACCACAATAGTACCGTTCACGAGGAAAAGAAAACTTGAATCCAATCCGTCGGGCACGATACTGGCACCGGTAAAGAAAGTGAAATATCTAGGATTACACCTAGATAGCAAACTCTTGTGGAAGAAACACAAAGAGGAGATATCCAAAAAGCTACCCGTGCTCTAATGATATGCAGGAGCCTAGCGGGTAAGTCTTGGGGATTGAGTCCAAATATTCTAATATGGATGTACATTGCCATTGTGAGACCAATGATCACTTATGGAGCAATAGAATGGACAAAGCGAACTAGTCTAGTCACTACGAGGGAGACACTCACTAAAGTGCAAAGATTTGCGTGCCTCTGCATCACTGGGGCCATGCGAACGTGTCCAACTGCAGCCATGGAAGTACTCCTGGAGCTAACACCGCTCCATCTTGTAGTGGAGCAAAGTGCACAGCTGACGATCCTAAGGATGGCAGAAGAAGGTATCGGAAGGGAGAAATGTGTTGGTACGAGAGAATACGATGCACTTCTCAAAAAACTTCCCCTTCTGGCCGTCCCCAGGGATGACAGTATCAGGAAATTTAACTTTGGGAAAAACTTTAGTACAAAGTTAAGTAACAAGAAAGAGTGGAGCAACGAATCCACGATGCACGGACTGGGCAGCCATACGATAAAGTGGTATACAGACGGCTCGAGAACTGGAGGGGGAACAGGGGCGGGCGTATTTGGGCCAAGGACCAAGCACTCAGAAGCCTGGGCAAGTGCACCAGCATCTTTCAAGTTGAAATATGCTTGATATGAAACAGATGCATCCAACTCAATCTCGAAAAGGGATACAGCAACTGCGACATAGCAACACTGTCAGACAGCCAAGCAGCTATCAAAGCACTTGACTCCTATGTTATTAAGTCAAAAATTGTGTGGGAATGCCTATGCAAGCTTAATAAACTCGGCAGAAACAATAAAGTTACACTTTACTGGATACCCGGTCACGTCGGGATAAAAGGTAACGAAGCAGCGGACGCCTTGGCAAGACAAGGGGCTGCAGAACCCTTCATTGGACCTGAACCATTCTGTGGAATGGGGGAACACACCATACGCGAGAAATTCAGGAAAATGGAGAGAGAAGACAGGTCAAGAACCTGGAACAACACCACAGGCCTGAGGGAAGCTAAGAAGCTACTGGGATGTTACAACCGGAAAATATTCGAAGCCTGCATCTACCTTAGCAAGAATAACCTACGGATCCTAACAGGCTTCCTAACGGGGCACTGCAAACTCAGGGAGCATCTACGGAAACTAGGTATAACAAATGAAGGCTTTTGCAGATTCTGCAACGAGTCATGTGAGACTCCGAAACACCTTCTGGAGTCCTGTGGGGCACTGACCCACAAAAGATTGAAATACTTGGGCAAATACCAAGTATCAGAGGAGGATATGCCAACCATGGACCCACTTCTCATTCTCAGATTCTTAAAAGAAACTGGTCTGGAGAAAGAGCTCTAAGGTGAACTATTCTCGCCAAGGCAAAGTAAGAGCATATGACCTTCAAACACAATTCCGAAGGAATTGCAATTGCGAAGGGGACTCTAACGAGGGAACAAACCTCCCCAAGGTATTAGCAGGGGGCACAATAGACCATTAGGTCGCAGTGCAAAATAATCCTACACAAATAATACATGCCCAACGAAAGTTTAATTTCTATGTAAACATTAGTTGTCCGTGATTCTACTTAAACATGGAAAACTAGGTCTAGTAAGCCAAGTTCTCTGTACTGAGGACTAGTTTTAGCCAGAGCTGGGTAAGGAATGTAACTGGTTGGTTATTATGCATCTTTTAAGCTGAGACCTACGCAAGAGTATACCACGCATTGCTTAAGCACTTGTTAAATTCTCTTACTAAATCTAAAATATGTATATCGAAACTACAGGACTAATTTAAAGTCGGTTATAAGAATGGCGCGGCTATTTATCGGACTCAACGAACGTGCCAATTATATATCATCTTGCTAGAAGAGCGGCATATAAACGTATTATCTAAAGGCCTATTGATTCGGGTGATGAAAATGTGCTTGATACTGCGTCAGCACACCTAAGAGGGATACCTATAACTAACACCGGCCGATTTAATCGGGAGAAAGATTGGTGGTTCAACTAGGTTGAAGCTAACGTTTAGATTAAGTAGTACTGCGCTCTGGTATATCATTTTTGGCTCGGTAAATGACATTTATCATTCATTAAGCCTTTGTATCGACGGAATTGAGATTACATATTAGGGCCCAGTTCTGTTGCAGGTTAAGTAAGGTTAAGTGAGTCTCATTTGTTCTACCTTCTAGTTTAATTTTAACAAAAAAAAATAATTTTCCACTATTTCTTTAAAACAAATATATGCATGTACAAAAAATATTATAAAGATTTATGAAAATCGTAGACTTTAAAGCCATATAAAAATCATAACATAGGTTACTTTAAGCTCTAATTATTACTGTACTTTTTAAGTTAATTTAAGCAATAAAATATGGCATTTTTGTATAAGTGGATAAATAAACAAAGATAAATAAAGAGAATAAATTTCCTTAGAATTTTGGTTGGGTTCCAAGGCGAAATGAGATCACGGGAACATCTCCAATGACATCAAGCGGTCGTGTAAAAATACTATGAATCAGAAGCAAAGAGAACAATAATAACAAAAATCTCTCCAGTTGTCTGGACACCACTCACGGAGTTTTTCTGAAACAACATTTGAGTTTCAAACCACTACACCAATCTTTCTCTCTCAATCTCTCTCTCTCTATCTCTTTATCTATCCTTTCCTACGCCCGTACTATGTAAACACATTTAAAGAGAATTCATAGCCCCTGAGTGTTTTTAACGTTTTTGGTTTCTTTAAGACACAATTGTAGGTGTAATCACAAACCCGAATGCAAGCAGAAAAACCAATGCTTCACAAGAAGTCATTAAACCTTACCATGCCTATACAAATCTGCAAATGGCATCTTACTGAGGTATCACGAGCCAATAAGATGGCCCTGTGTTGTATACAAGGGCATAAGGATATACCAGGTAATAAAAGAGCAGATGCACTCGCAAGATTGGAGTCTGCGTTGCCCATCTCGCAGGCCCTCCTTTTCATGAAGGTTCCTATAATTTCGATAAATAAGCTCGTCGTAGATAAAGCCAGTAGCGAGGACAACAAACAATGGATCCATCTGCATACGTGCGCCGGCTTATGATAGAAGGAGATCACGTTCTCTGGTTAGACGTAGTCGTAACAGTACCCCTTGGTCAAAAAGTTCCCGGAATAAAAACCGTGTGGCGCTCCCATCGTTTCCTTTGTTAAGTTAGTACATCTGTTGTTGATATTCCCTCTAAATCTTAGCATCATAGCTTGACATTTGAAAAAGTTACGTAGCCAAGAGTACATCTATCTCTGTGTGTGTTGGCGATTTTTTACAATTTTAGAAATGGATCTAAATTTGCAACAACGAACTTGTTTGCGTAAAAAAACGGATTTAATGGTGCGCGAACGTTGGAAATGTTGGAAAAGTGTTTCGGCAACGATTCTCTAAAGAAAACGGTCGTTTACCAGTGGCACGAGCGGTTCAAAAGTGGTCGTGAGTCAATCGAAGATGATGAACGCAGTGGCAGACCATCGACATCGAAAACCGACGAAAACATTGATAAAGTAAAAGAAATGTCAATAACCGCAAATTAACCATCAGAGAGATAGCGGAGGACTTGAACGTTGCCTATGTATCCGTCCAAGACATTTTGGTTAATGATTTGGGTTTCCGTCGTGTAGCAGCAAAGTTGGTGCCAAAAGACCTCAATTTCATGCAAAAAAGAGGCCGTGTTGACGTCGCAAAAGACATGATTTTTTGACGAGAAATGCAACAAATACCATCCAACAGCCACCGAATTCACCTGATTTGGCTCCCTGTGACTTCTTTCTGTTCAATCGAGTTAAAAAACCATTACGGGGAACGCGTTTCAGCAGCCTAGAGGAAGTAATGGAAAAATCGCAGGAAGCACTGATGGACATACCGAAAACCGAATATAAAAAATGTTTCGAAGATTGGATCAAGCGCTGGCATAAGTGTGTTGCAGTCGATGGGGATTACTTTGAAGGGGACAATATAGATTTAGATGAATAAACTTGTATTTTTAATTTTCTGAATAAATTCCGGGAACTTTTTGATCAAGGTAGTACGTGGGTCATCTCTGGCATAATCACGGGACACTGTTCATGCATAACATTTCGGCGTACCTCGCAACGATTCCTGCAGAAGCTGAAGGGATGAAGAAGAAATTGAATCCGTCCCCCAAATGCTGTACAAAAATTGCACTCGACCACAGAAGAATAAGGACTCTTTGCAGTAACTTCTTCACTGAGCTGAAAGACCTACGTCATATTGAGTTGAAAGACTTCCTTAGATTTATATACCTACCTAGGTGTTTCTAAGCCAGCGCTTACCCTTTCCGAGCTGATAGACTATTTGAGATTCATTTTCTCGTCTAAGTGATTATAAGTCCAGAAGTTTTATTTGCAGGTTCCGAGGGTAAAAATAAAATGAGTACAATGGACCCAATGTTGGTCTAAGAAAGTAGTGACCCACGTCTTAAGGCACCCAACCTAACTTATCGTACCTATACAAATGCTAACAAGGAATGTGAACTTAACGAACTGATCCACAGAAAATTCATCGCCTATCCTTGACATAATTTCTTGCCCTTAAACTTGGCAGAACTAAACATGTTAGATCCAAATTCGGGGATGGAGCTATGAGCTGTACCTATCGTGGTTTTTGGAACAATTAGTGAGATATTGTCTCAATTACAACCACTATGGCTGCACCTATAGTTGACACAGTACAAAATTTGCTAAAGTTACTAACTTGGCACAAGATTGTTAGGACTCTAGTAAGCTCATATGCCTTCATAGAGTTGGTAAATTAGCAAGTGACACGAGTTAGAGCTGACTGACAAACTTAATGGATATCCACACTAGGACCCATACAAATACAAATACAAATATTTAGCGCAACAGCTCTTTAAAGTACCAGGGCCTAGCTTCTCGCAACCACTCATGTTGTGTGCGTTATATTTTTTCACACGAATGGAAGGGACCTACAGTTTAATGCCGAATCCGAATGGCGATTTGAGAAGCTTTTTCGTGACAACAATACTCTCGGATGTTTGTCAGACGCTCGCGAGAGGTGGGACCGTGAAAAAACTTTTCGGTGTTTTCTGGGATTCGAACTTGGAACCTCATGCGTAGTGATCCGACACACTTACCACTTACGCCACGGCGCCCACTAGGACCCATGGTTTAGGCAAAAAAAAAAAAATGTCTTCCATGGTACATATTAGGAATAGCAAATACCTTCTCTTGAATATTTTCGCGGTGCATAGAGATTGAGAGCACGTACATAATTCTTGATGTAAAAACATATCTTTTCTATGATTCAATCGTTGATGTCGTCATACTTCTACCTGCCTTTGTTCAAGACTACTTTACTGACCCTATTTCTCTGTGGACAGCGATAGCCGGCAAAGAATTCTTGAATACAGGTATACATAGGAGCTCACTAATAGATGCAACAGGGGCCCCATTGTCTTACATACAATCAAAAATCTTTTAGTATAGAAATCTTTAAAAGAATCAAATTGTGATGTGTGCTTATAAATCATAAACACTTCCCCGCCTATGCCATGAATGTAACATGAATACTCACAACTTTCATGAGTGTCTTGAAATCCGTGGGGCAACTTATGTACTCGCAGTTCTTACATGAAATGCAGGTGCCACGAAAGAATAAGACTTCACCCAAATAATCATCAATTTGAGAACTCCTATTTGATCCGAAGTATTCCTCACTAATATCCCAAATCCTTTCGCCATTGTATAGCTCACAAACGGTTACTGCTGGGAAGGGGGTATGCCAATTTAAACTGTAATATACAAAGATAGATAAAAAGTGCAGGTACTATATGTAAGCTGCGTAACTTACTACAAGGTATCCAAACTAAAGGTCACCGATGAAGCTAAGAAACTGTTGTATAATCCATTTGAAATTTTTATAAACTGTGGAATCCCATAAACTCCAGCAAGTGCAAAAATCAAACTTAACAATAAAGCCAATTAAATTTCTAGACAATTATGTCATGACAGGTACAGATACTTACATTTTTAGAATATTTCGACAGGAGAACATTTTTACTTATTAGGCTGACATGCCACTCAGCCGAGTTAATTCACCGAACTAAATGGAAAATTGCTTACAAAATGGACTGACCTTTCAACCCTCACCTGAGTAATTCGAATGATTGATATTGATAGATACGAACAATTCGGTAAGAGTTTTCGTGTCTGCTAAAATTATTGAATAATTGGATTCCTTTGTTGACCGTATTGGGGTTACCGCGTTATTTAAGTGCACATTCCTTTTCATATTGCATTTGAAACAAGAGAACGTGACAAATTCAGGGGTAACATAGGGCAGTCTTATGAATAGTTGCAATTTATTTAATTATGCAAACAGATATCCAAAACAAATGGAGCACGACAGAAAATGTCTATTCTAATCTGTATAGTAGGGTCACTACACAGCTACAAGCAAGAATCGCGGAAGCCTTGGACTTTTTATGGTTTGGCTGGGGATATATTTTATTATTTTTTTTTTATAATTTCTAAAAAAAATAAAATAGCAATAAATGATGAAAGTGTTTTACCTTCAACAGAAAGCTTCTTGATATTATTTATTTCGACAACTCAATTCGCTTTCATTGCGGGCGCCGCGAGTGAGGTTCAATGTTCGAATCTCAGAAAACACCAAAAAGTTTTTTCACGCTGCCACCTCGCGAACGTCTGACAAACATCTGAGAGTATTGTTGTCACGAAAAAGCTTCCAAAAAAATGCTCTTTGTATACGGCCAGCGTTGCCATATTATTTCTGCGGAAAACTGTCCACAACAGAAAATAAAACTGTTTTCTTAATAAAAAAAACTGTCACTTCAAAAAAAAAAAAAAAATATTTATTTTTTGTTTAAACATAGAGAATTCAATTCATTAACAAAATATTATATGGTACAATAAATAAAGTAACAAATAAATGAACAAAGTCTGTGTTGTCCATTCCATGCATCATAGAAAATAAGTATCTAAATTTACTCTTTCAATTAAGTATAAAAGTTCATACATTTATGTTGTATATATTTCTTGTGTAAATTTCTGAAACATTTCCTTAGTAGGTCTTTTGTTTTTAAAATACCACATAATGTAGTAATTTCTAATTTATTGCGGATTTTTGTTTTATTGATATTTATCTGTGAAAAAATGCGTTCTACATTAACTGTGGATACTCGGATCGAAAAAATAGCTGAAACTAATTTCTTCAATAATGGGAACGATACTGATCCATCGCCCCTTTTTAAATCGAAAATTATTGACCAAAATTGTTCAATATCATATAAGTGAGAATCTAAAAAATTGATGTGACGCAATTCCCGCCACTCATTATCAATATCTTGAACGTTACTTACAACGTTTGGCAAAAAAGTACGTAATTGCGATATACTTATAATGTCTTTTTTGACTACATTGGGTGGCG
The DNA here is from genome assembly GCA_945910035.1 of Brachypalpus laphriformis. Classification (NCBI taxonomy): domain Eukaryota; kingdom Metazoa; phylum Arthropoda; class Insecta; order Diptera; family Syrphidae; genus Brachypalpus; species Brachypalpus laphriformis. The sequence continues at coordinate 292,152,464 of OX246754.1, forward strand.
CTAGATTTCCACCGACTTCAAGAATTCGTTTTCGAAATCAAATTTTTTTAATAAACGATTGCACAGTCCTATGTAAAATTGCAGCCAATGTTCCCTGAAGTCTAACTCTTCAACCGCTGACAATATACATATGTGTAGATCCCAATGCTAAATACGAGTATATTTCTGCACCCAAGTAAATGTCTTTTACATTCCGAAAATCGACTATATTTGAAGAAAAATATAAGCAAAAATAATTAAAACTTGCTAAAACTGCTAAAATTTAGGAAAAACTTTAATTTTAGAGAAAAACCTTAAAAACTGCACGACTTCAAAAAAACTGTCATTTTCAGATTAATCTGTCAATATGGTAACGCTGTATACGGCACAAAACTATAGGTCCCATCCATTCCTGCAAAAAATATAACGCATACAACGTGAGTGGTTGCTAGACCTATGGACTTAATGAGCTGTTGTGCCAAATTTATATTATTGTCGTTTTCCATTGGTTTCACTCAAGAATTGGCTTCTTCTGGATTCCAATGGAACATGCGATTTATTTTCCGCTCAATTACGTGTGTATTGGTGAAATGCCAGATATCTTGCTTATCTTTTTCACAAAAACCAAAGCAAAAAATGGATTCTTTTTGCCCAATGGAAAACGACATTATTATCAATTTACCAATTATTATTTATATCTGTGTAAAATTGCTTTTACCGACTTCTCTTAACTAAGAAAATAAAATAAACAAAAATATGTGTCTTGTACCATATGACTTTGACAGCAGTTCGATGTAAGACTTTATATGTGTGAGTGAATTTTGAGTGTCTTCCGAAATGAAATCGGGAAGCGAAAATCTCTCCCAGAAGATGATTCCGAAGAGCCAATGGAACATGTGCGGCAGTGTTTTTTCTCTTCGGAAGACAAAAAGAAGGCTTCTTTTTGCCCAATGGAAAACGACATATGTTTAACTCAATTCATTGATATTGAGATGCATTGCTTTAGGACTTCTGCGGGCGAAGTTGACAGTCTTTACAAATGCACATACATCAGGTTTTCCCAGACAGTATCTAGGTCAATAATGATGTATACAGTGCAGGTATACGGTACAAACAGCACAAAGAAGCAGAAAAGCTGAAGTGTTTCTTCTTAGCATGTCTCTAAACTGCTAGCTACAACACCAACTTACAAGCTACTGAGACGGCTCTTTTTCAGTTGACGGAAACCATCCAAAGAGCTCTTGAAACAAAAGAGATAGTACTCTACGCCTTCCTAGACATCGAAAGGACATTCAGTAACACTTCGCATGCAGCTTAATAGCTTACGAGTCCTGGACAGAAAAGGAGACAGCAGGTATGTATCTAAGTGGATGTACGAGCTGCTAAGAATAAAATCAACAGAAACTCAAACATCACGTAGAATTATTAAAGTCAACACAACAAGAGGATGCGCGACCTCCTCTAATGTGGAGTCTTTTTGAGGATGGTCTACTTAAAAAGTTAACAAATCTCGTAATCAAAGGTCAAGCTTATGCTGCTGATATTGTATTGATTACCAGCGGAAAATTTGAAGAAACCCTCTGTGATATTACAAAAATGGTGCCGCATGGCTGGGCTCAGTAGAAGCACGGCTAAAACCACAATAGTACCATTCACGACAAAAAGAAAACTTGAACTGACGCCATTCCGGCAGTTGGGCATGATTCTGACTCTAGTAAAAGAAGTAAAGTACCTAGGACTACACCTAGAAAGTAAACTCATGTGGAAAAAGCACATAGAGGAGATAATCCAAAAGGCTATCCGTGCTCTCATGCTATGCAGGAGCCTAGGGTAAGTCTTGGGGATTTACTCCAAATATTCTAAGATGGAAGTTTATTGCAATTGTGCGGCTAATGATCACATATGGAGCGATAGCGTGGGCGAAACAAACTAGTGTAGTCACAACGAAGAACATACTCCCAAAACTGCAAAGACTTGCGTACGTCTGCATCACCGGGGCCATGACAACATGTCCAACTGAACCCATGAACATGCCAGATGTCAGACAGTCAACCAGATATCAAAGCACTTGTGGAAATGCCTACACAAACTTAATGAATTGGAAAGAAACAACAAAGTGACGTCTACTGGATACCCGGTTATGACGGGATAAAAGGTAATGTAGTAGCGGACTCCTTAGCAAGAGCAAAACCATTATGCGGAATAGGAGAACATACCATAGGCAACGAGTTCGGGAAAGTGGAGAAAGAATGCACTTCGTCGCGAATTGTATACTTTGCGATTCATTCAGTTCGACTCGCGGCGATGATGGCAACTATGCACAACGATCGCTTGGAATATAGACTTTCCAAAATATTTCATATTTTGCATGATATTTTCACAAACTCTTCCATTCATCTGTGTCATGGGAACAATATACTGTTTCAAAATTTTGCTAAAACACTGGTGCATAATTGGGACAATGTTTTCATAAGTGCATTACTTATACATTTTCGATTGCAAAACCACCGCCAACAACCCTTGTGCCATCGCATTTGAAGTTGATCGAATGACGTTCGCATTTATATAAATAGTTGCGCAAATGTAGTTAGCGAAGTGCGATAGTGTTTGCCAGCGAATTGCGTAGTACCAAAATGCGATTTCGCGCTTCGCGGCGAAGTGCTTAGTTAGCCCTCAGGCCTGAAGCAAGCTATGAAACTACTGGGATGTGACAACCGGAAACAATTCGAGGCCTGCATCTACCTTAACAAGACTAACCTACGAATCCTAACAGGCTTCCTAACGGTGCACTGCGAACTCAGTAAGCATTTACGGACATTAGGTATAACATATGAAGGCTTTTACAGGTTCTGCAATGAGTCAAGTGAAACTCCAGAGCGTCTTCTGAAATCTTGTGGGGCATTGACCCACAAAAGACTGAAATTCTTGGGCAAGAACCAAATATCAGATATACTCATCTCATGCCAACCATGGACCCACTTCTCATTCTCAGATTTCTAAAAGGAAATAGTTTGGGGGAAAAGTGCTACGGTGAACTATTCTCGCTAAGGCAAAGCAAGAGTGTATGACCTTCAAACACAATTTCGATGGATTGATTTCCGGTACAAATAACTTAGCATTCATCAACCTGTTTATGGATTCATTGAGATGAAAATACATTCCGTCATAATTGATTTGAAACTAATTTATTTAATGTTTTCCTTCCTTCCTATTCAAGTAAAGTACAGCGCTGAACTACACGAAAGCTGTGGCGAGTCAGCTGTTATTGGCATTTCTTTAACTAACTAACGCGCGCCGTTTTCCATTCGATACGTTCGGTACGGTACTAGTCAACGGACTCTAATTTGTCGAATTGACAACTAACAAATGCAGGTTGATTCTTTTGAGTAAAAATCTAGTCCACTACTTCACAAAAAATGACTACATTTGTAGCCAATTCGACCAATCGGAGACCGTTGGCTAGTTAATGCCTAAATTTCTGAACGCACCGAGTCAGTTGAAGAAATGTTAATATCTAACAGCTAACTCGCCACATCTTCCGTGTAGTGCAAGGCTGTACTTTACTTGGATATAGTAATAAATAAAAATAAAAATAAATAAATAAATACATTTTAAGTTAATTATGACGGAATGTGTTTTGATCTCGACGAATCCGAAGAGACCATAAACAGATTATGAAGGGCAAGTTATTTGAATTTACTATATGAATTAGCATTAAGTCCTGCAACCTAAATTGCAAATAAATAGTTAATAAAAAAGGTTCTGCAATCCATAAATCGTTGGATTTTGTAAACGGCGGATGGACCCAACAAATCCTTTGCAGCAAATTATAATGCAACTTGACCTACTTTCAAAGCAAGAAACCGTCCAAACTTTAATGTAAAGACTCCTACTCAAGTTGCGACATTGAAAAATGGTGATAGAGGTAGTTCAGAGGATCATGTATCCAATGTTTTTTCCCTAATTCTTGCGAAACTTGAAGAGCCATGCAAAACAAATAAACAAATTTTCGAGAGACTAGTTGCACTAGAAAACAACATTCATAACACGCGCACCTCAACCAGAATATGAAAGAAACGCTTAAAATTCTTACTTGGAACGCCAACGGGCTCATACAAAGACTCGACGAGTTAGAAATATTTATACGAGAAAAAGATATTGATATATGCTTAGTCTGTGAAATTCATCTGACAAAGCAATCGAATATTAAGATAAGTGGATATAGCGTGTATCACGCCTTTCACCCATCGGAAAGAGCCAGAGGCGGATCATCTTTGTTTATAAAAGAATCTATCGAACACTCAGTAGAAATAAAGATTGAATTAGAAGCAATGCAAGTAAGCACGGTACGCGTTAGAAATAGACATTTTGCTTTCAACATTTCGTCTATATATTGTCCACTGCGATGTTAACTTGTAGAAAGTGATTTCACAAACATCTTCAACTTCCTTAAACCAAATTTTATTATTGGTGGCGACTTCAACGCGAAACACCCCTTCTGGGGCTCAAGGTACGCCTCTCAGAAAGGTAGAAAGCTTTATAATGCGGGTATGCAATTCAGTTGTGATTTTTACTCGACGGGTAAACCAACATATTGGCCGACTGATAGAAATAAGATACCAGATCTGATCGATTTCTTTGTTGTTAAAGGAATATCTGGCAACTGTATAAAAGTTGAAGAAAGCTTTGATCTCTCCTCTGATCATTCTCCAATCATTATGACGATAAGCGAAGCTCTGATTAAAAAAGTAGGACCGGCCAGATTAACCGGCGCGAAAACTAATTGGGATGGCTTTAAAAAAGATATTGAAGCAAATATTGAGCTGAGCGTATCACTTAAAACGCCCTATGAACTTGAAGTTGAAGTAGATCGCTTCGTCGAAATCATACAGGATGCCGCGTGGAAGAATACTCCCAAACCAAAGAGAACCTCGGCCAGTTACATTCAAACTTATCCGCAGGAAATAAAAGAGGTGATTAAGGAGAAGAGAAAAGCGCGTAAAAGATGGCAACAAACTCGGGCTCCGCAACATAAAGCACATCTTAACCGTTTGTGCAACTCACTAAAAAGATCTATTAAAAACCTTAAGAATAATGAAATACAAACTTACCTAGAAAGCTTAACGGCAGAAAAAGATTCTAACTATTCGCTTTGGAAGACTATAAAAGGTATTAAAAAACCTCAAATTCAAGCCGCGCCAATTAGGCCAAATCAACACGAATGGGCCAGGCATGATAAAGAGAAAGCGCAAGTTTTTGCCGCCCACTTGGAAGAAACTTTCAAACCGTTTGATGGACAAGCTCTTATTGAAAATATAAATACGTCGTCTATAGACAATAGCGCAATAAGAAATGCAACACTTACCGAACTTAAGGAAGAAATAAAGAAACTTAAACCTAAGAAAGCTCCTGGATACGACCTAATTACGGGAGAGGTTCTTAAAGCACTACCAAGAAAAGCTCTAATTAAGCTTCTCTTCATTATAAACGCCGCGATTAGACTAGAATATGTTCCCAGTCAATGGAAAGTCGCCGAAGTTATAATGGCCCTTAAGCCTGGAAAACCGCCAAATGAAAAAACGTTTTATAGACCGATTTCGCTTCTTCCAATTATATCCAAAGTGTTCGAGAGAATATTGGTTAGGCGAATACAGCCGGTAATAGAAGAAGGGCATCTCATCCCGGATCATCAATTCGGATTCAGAAGTAAGCATTCTACAGTTGAACAAGTACATAGAATAACACATGTAATCGAAAAATCACTAGAAGAAAAAAAGATTTGTTCAAGCGTATTCCTTGACGTTTCTCAAGCCTTTGACAAGGTCTGGCACGAAGGCTTAAAGTTTAAATTACGACAAGTTCTGCCAGAGCATATATAGCATATAATATTTTGAAGAACTACCTTACGAATAGGCTATTCCGCGTCAAATGTGGAAACGAATATTCTGATTTTAAGGAAATAATGGCTGGAGTGCCGCAAGGAAGCGTTCTTGGTCCAGTCTTATATCTATTATACACTCGTGATATACCGCAAGTAGAAGGCGCTGAGCTAGCTACATTTGCCGACGACACTGCTATCTTGACAGTAGGTAAAACGGTCGAAGATACTGCAGATAAACTGCAACAAGCTTTGGATAGAGTAAATGAATGGACAAAGATTTGGCGAATCGCACTCAACGAGACCAAATCTATTCATGTAAATTTTACTTATAAGAAAATAAATAATTTGCCGATCTTTTCAAACTCGGTTCAAATCCCGTTTGCAAACGAGGCTAAGTATCTTGGAATGACACTTGATAAAAAGCTGAAATGGAAAACGCACGTAAAGAAAAAACGCAAAGAATTAGATAATAAATATCGAGAAATGTATTGGTTACTTGGAAAATATTCCAAGCTTAATATATATAGCAAACTGCTTTTATATAAGCAGGTGCTAAAGCCTGTATGGACATATGGTATACAACTCTGGGGTTGTACCAAAATAAGTAACATTAAAATTTTACAAACTTTTGAGAACAAAGTGCTAAGGGGTATTGTTAATGCGCCATGGTATATCCAAAATAGCGATATCCACAGAGATCTTGGCATTAAAACAATCGAAGACGAAATCAAAAACTACGCGAGAAAGCATAAAAGTCGACTAGAAAGTCACGCTAATACAGGGTGTCCGCCGGGAAGGTATACTACTTTGTTTGTTTATAATTTTTGATTAAATGAAAGAGAATGGATCTTATATTGATAAATGTTTTATTTAATGTCGGCAATTATGTATGGAATACAATATCAGGTAAATGTCCGCCTCTGCTAGTCTCACAAATGCGAGCCCTTTTGAGCACATTTTTCATTACATTCTCACACATTTCACGCGGTATTTCATTAATTTCATCACGAATATTTTGTTTGAGTTGCTCAAGCGTTTCTGGTTTATTTGCATAAACCTTGCTTTTCAGATATCCCCACAAAAAGAAGTCAGGAGCAGTCAAATGTGCCTCGTCACTCATTATGATTTTTTCATGAAAATCGGGATTGTCATGGGCTAGCTGTAACATCGTATTGGCATATGTACGGCGGCGTATATGGTCTTCTTGAAGAAGCTCTTGTGTCAACTGAATCTTAAATGGAAACAAATGCAAATTCTTGTGCAAAATTGTGGCCAAAGTTGTTCTTTGAAGACCAAGCTCCTGAGCACGGCGTCGAATTGAGGTTGATGGATTGTTTTGAACACTTCCTTGAACAGCAGTAATGTTTTCAGCCGATCTTGCAGTACGTTGTGGCCCATGCTTGGGCCTATCACCTACAGACCCTCTTTCTTCGAAATCATTCACTACATGATAAATAGTGCGTTTTGTTGGCACGTTGTTTTTCCCAACTCAACACGTAACTTTCTCATCGTCACAGTAATCGATGATTGATTTTGATAAAATGTTTTAACGATTAAAACACGTTGGTTTATCGAATATTTTTCCATAATAAATTTGCCACGTGTCTACTTCACGACTGCCAAATATAAACTGTCAAGACTAATGTTTACCAAAATGGCGGCAAAACAAAGTAGTATACGTTCCCGGCGGACACCCTGTATAACAGTCCTCCAAGTTTTGGATGAAATAAATTTACTTCGCCGTCTACAAAGAATCAAACCTTTAGACTTAGCGCGTTAAGTAACCGCGTCTAAACTGTGGAGCTAGCAGGAACTTCTAATGGGAAGCTACCTGCAAAACGTCATTATTTCGTGAAACGAAAACTACTTGATAAGTCGAATACTTAATTGTAGTAAAAATAAAAACAAGTCTGTTTTGAAGGGAGGTTTTTTAGTGGGTAAGAACCACTACTATGAGCACGCGCTGTTGATCCTCATAGTGTCTTGTTGAAGATTTTCACCTACCCTCGTAAAAAAAAAAAAAAAACTTGACCTACGAATATGATTTAAATATTTTATTTTCTAACCGGACGTGTGCACATAGTGATATAATACTTACTCGTACATAAAATATCATCTTCTTTGCCACTCACTTTTACACTTTTTTTTTGTATTATAAAAACTAGATTTTGGTTCCAAATTTTATGAGCTACCATTTGTGACGTATGGAAATGTCAACCTCAAAGTAAATCAAATTTGCCGGTTAGAAAGTTTGGACTTGACTAAAATGTTAGTACCTAGATTTCTGAACGTGCCCATTAAAGCATTTTGTTTAAAATATCGTTCAATGGTGAAAACACGAAGAAATTTGCGTAATTTTTTGTTTGCCATGTACATATCATGTGCCTAGCAAGTCAACTATTCAGCGAATAATAAATAACTTCGAAACTCAGTATACTCTGTCAAGTAAAGTGAAGTCCGGGAGAATTCGTAGTATACGAAACGAACGGCAGAAAATATTCCGGCAGTGTGAGACGAAGCACGTTAAACGCGCGCCGTGCGCAAGAATTTGGCATGTCTCCGGCAAGTTTGTTTAAAATAATTTAAAAAAATTTGCATTTGTACCATTATAAAATTCAAATGACTCAACAACTAATGGGAAATTGGCATATGCGCTGGCGAAAGTGGAGTAAAGATGGTTTGCAGCTTCATATTGACGACCCTAATTTAAAAAAAAAAAATCGTCATGAGTGACGAAGCTCATTTCGAGTTATTTGGCTTTCTTAATAAACAAAACATCGGATGTTGGCTGACTGGAAATCATCAATTGATTCACCAACGACATTCACAGCCTTGCAGACTTACTGCTATAATGCTTTGGCTTTCTTAATAAACAAAACATCGGATGTTGGCTGACTGGAAATCATCAATTGATTCACCAACGACATTCACAGCCTTGCAGACTTACTGCTATGGTGCGCCATAGACCACGCATCTGCACCGCATCCAGAGGCTGCTATTTGGCCGATATATTCCATATAAGTACGTACAGTCATCCACAAAAGTCTGCGTACAGCGACGAAACTTTGGAAAACAGAGACGTTGTGGCCAAATAGTAAATAATATATCTTTCAAATTGCAATATTTCAGTAAAAGAGCATTAAACCCATTCATTTTGAACAATATTTTCATATTTTTTTTTATTTTCTTAAGAAAAAATTAACAAAAACAAAAAAAAGTCATTGAATACATTCCACAAAAGTTTGCGTACAGCACTGAAATAAAATGGAAAACATTAGTTCAATTGAATAAAAAGTAATTATTTCTTTTTACTTTTATGGTTAATATTTTGTCGGATATCCCTTCTTCTTAATTACCTCCTTCAAACGGTTTTGCATAGAAGAAACTAGTTTTCCTGTACACGAACTAGTAATATTTCTCCATTCTGCTAGTAAGGCTTCCTTAAGTTGCATTTTATTCCGAATCTCACGCGTTCGGATCCTGCGTTCTAATTCATCCCACAGGTGCTCAACGGCTTGATGTCTGGACTCTGCGGGGGCGTTCGCAGCATGTGGGGAACGTTGAACAAAAGCCACATACGCACATTATGGGCCATACGTTTTGGGTCATTATCTTGCTGGAAGTAAAAATCATCCGAGACTCCCAGTATTTCAGCACTGTCTCTTAAATTTCTTTTGAGGATATCAATGTAGTTGAACTGGTCCATGATTCCTTCGATTATTTCCAACTTTCCGACCCCCGATGCAGACATACAGCCCCATACCATCAAATCTCCACCTCCGTGTTTCACTGTCTTGACGGTATACTTGGAATTTAGTGCATTGTTTTGACGTCGCCAGACTCTCAAGCGGCCATCCGAACCAAAAATGTTGTATTTTGACTCGTCCGAAAATATAACCTTGCGCCAGAAGTCTGCAGATTTGTTCACGTATTCCTTTGCGAACATGAGACGTTTCTGACGGTTAATTTTATTCACCAAAGGTTTTTTTTCTGGGTGTGCACGACTTAAATCCCATATCGACGATGACCCTTCGTACTGTTTCTGGATGCACTTTGGTGTTATTGTAAATTTCGAGATGCGAACTTATCTTTTGAGCGCTAATGAAGGGCTCCTGCTCCACAATCCGCTTGATCAACCGCTTATCCTTCAGAGTTAGCTTCGGTGGTCTCCCAAATCTTGGCTTTGACTCAATTTCACCTTCATCCCTAAAGCGACTTATTGTTCTCTGGATCGTTGACCGGGGTCTTGAAGTTATTTCAGATATTTGAGAGTACGACTTTTGCTGCTGTATGTATAAATTCAAAATCAACTGCCTTTCAGACACACTTAATTCTTTTTTTCCCATTTTCTGAATTAATTTTAACCGAATTTAAAAGAAAACTATTCTCTCTACAAGCACTACAAGCAGACAACCACGCAACTTATTCATATCCTGCAAAAAGAAATGTCCCGTTACTTAAACGGAATTCTGGGAAGGAAAATCTGTAGCTGTACGCAAACTTTTGTGGAATGAATTTAATGACTTTTTTTTGTTTTTGTTAACTTTTTCTTAAGAAAGTAAAAAAATATATATAAATATTGTTCAAAATGAATGGGTTTAATGCTCTTTTACTGAAATATTGCAATTTGAAAGATACATTATTTACTATTTGGACACAACGCCTCTGTTTTCCAAAGTTTCATCGCTGTACGCAGACTTTTGTGGATAACTGTATATAGTTGCTCAATAAAATAGTATTTCAAAAATTTGTATCGCTTCAAAAAAAAACATCGGCCTGGAACATATGTAAAAGAAAACACCCGTATAATCACTCTTGTCCTTTATCTATCGCTGTACGGATAAATGTTGGATGTTACGCTTACCCACAAATGTCCAATATCCAGTGGGACTAAATCAATGAAATCTTCTGATGGGGAAATTTGAATAGAATTGTGGCGGAACTCGAGTTTGCAGTTACTCCACTGCATATCATTTTATGTAAATTGTAAATCTCCAATAACAAGAAAAACATTCCCAGCGCTCCTTTTTGTGTCCATATTCATATTACAAAAATGTGTAAAATTTTGAATCTGAACTATTACTGATGCCTCACCTATTTCTTTTTTTTTTAAATTCAATTAAAAATAAGTAGTCCTCGACATTTTGTTCCAACTATTATTTTATTTTTAATATTAAGTTGCTATTCCTAAATAAATATGGATTTTTACAGTCTAAAATTAAGTAAAACGACTTCATTTTATTTGTTTCTATAAGAATTTAAATAAATTATGTTTGTGTTCTTTGCCAGCTTTGAGTGTCAGCAAGTAATTTCGATTTTTGGAAAACGTTTGCGCCAATTTTCACAGTTTGGCGTAGTAAACTGTGCTGTAGATGAGCTTGGGTCATTTTCTAATCGTTTTCCAATACCAGATGGATCCATCGTTCTGATTATGTATTTTGTGTCAAATTTCAGTTTTCCAAATTCTATAAAATCCTTCTGAAAAATATATGAAATTTTATAGTTTTTTATTTTTATTTAAATGCTTAAACCAAATATTTAGATACCTTTGGCCGGATGGCCCTATATTCTTGATTTATACAATTACTGAAATCACCTGCACAGATTTCAAATAGCCTGAAATGATGAAAGAATTTTTTTTTTGATTCTATTAAGATACAACTTAAACCAAGTTTACAGTGTAAAAAAAAAAATATTTTTGCGATCTATTGTATAGTTGGACTCGACCAACAAGTGCCTCAAAGCCCTATGCCGTGCATACATTTTAGCTTAGACCTGAGATTGTTCGAACAAATTGAGGAAATAAATAAATGAAATCAATGCAATAAGTTCTTAAATATGAATCAGTTCTTTGTGAGTTTTTCTTTAAAACGCAACACACAAACATAACACACTTAAATAAGGTCAGGAAAACTGTTATAGCACTCAAGACCGGAACATTCTAAAACGTCGATTTACAATAGATGAAATCATGATACCTAAAGAGTGCAAATAAATTTAGAATTGTAAGGAAACAAGCTTCGAATAAGTAAAGAAAGATATAGAGAACAAAAATGGCGGGATCACGGAAGGACCAAATGCAATGAGATGATATTTATATTATATTATCACAGCGTGTTGGAAGGAAGAAGTTATTGTTCGAAAACTCAGGTTTATATCTTAATAATTCAATGCAATTTACCTTCCCTTTTGTGGGCGGACTCCTGATATTTGAACAATCATTCCAAACTTTTTACTTGGCCGAAATTTCACATCATAATTGGACACATTTCTAATGGAGCTTGTTGCATGATCTTCCAGCATATTGTTGGCTGCATTTGTGATAATTTCTTTGGACGATCTGTGAGTGGAGCACTGTAGTTTTCCATTTTGTACTAGTGGCAAGGTACTATTGAAGAATCGATTGGTCTTTTGTGACTTCAATCGATGACTTCCGCTAATTGATATCGCTTGTATTTGTATGAAGTAACATGAGTTCAGGGACAATCGTGGTATTTCAATTTGCGTCATCTGTAAAAATGTAAATTGAATAATAAATTCTTTCTATAAGGCTTCCTTACATCTTTAACATAAGTTTCGTTTAAAATCAAAGAATTGGACGGAATATGTTTCGCCCAAATTACTTTGTACTTTTCTATGGGTAGGTCCGATTTCGCGGGGCACCAGCCTACTTTGATAGACAGAAGACCATTGGGATGGAGTTTTGACGAAAGTACTTGAACATCTAAAGGCGCTTTTGGTGGCTTCGGATCTGCACGAATATTCTCTACAATCAGGAGAATAGAGCACATATTTTTTACAATGGTATTACACTTACGATTTGAAAGAGCGAATTGTTTCGATGGTTCTGTGTAGCCCCGAAAACCATTTGCATTGATTGCTGCAACCCGAAACTGATACCATCTGCCGGGCTTTAGCTTGAAAGATATCCTTATGCTTTGGGAGAGGGATACTTGTCTTGAATTATTATTGATATCGAAATCAATACAAACCTCTTTGTTTTGTTTTCTGATTCTTCTGCGATCTTTTCGAAAACCTGCCATTGCCAGGTGCTAAGTTTTCTTTCCGAGAAGAGGCTTCCAATATGATGCCTGGTCTCAACGTGATACACGTACGCAGAATTGTCGGACGCTTGAATTTTTACCTCGCATACCTTCTGTCCTTTGGGTAATACAAATGCAATAATTTTAGGAATTTGCGGCAAGGATGGGTCTTTGTCAAGCCCAATTGCATCCTGACACACCGGGCCACATGTGCTCGGGCAACACTTGTGTGTCTCGGAACAGTCAAAATCATGTTGACAAGTATCAATACATGTGCCAATGTGATTGGACGGGGATAGGCTGGGACATTTACCAGGACGAGGAGCTCTAGTCAATTCATTTCTACATTTTCGCTCGCAATCCTTTGGGAAAAAGTTGTAAGGTTAAAATAAGAAAATGTTTAAAGAAATGGAAAAGCTTACGTAACGATTTTCTGTACTTGGTCTGAAACACTTTGCAATGCATTGGAATTCAATAATTTTATCCTTCACGTCTACGATTCTATTGTCATGGGCTCGACGTTGATGTGCTCCGTATGTATCTTTTGTTCGCAAAATACTCACAGCTAGTAAAAGGCAAATAAATGGTTTGGCTTCCAGCATTCCTGAAATATAGAGAGAAATTTAATTTATCCAAGTGATGTACAAAGGACATATAGTTTCCTTCGCCTAGTTATCATGCAGCAAAAAAAAAAATCTCGAAACTAACGGAAGAAAAGGTAGAAGACCTAATTGGCTAGAACAGAGGAAGCTGCGAAGTGTCATATGGTCCTTGCACCGTTCAAATCTCCTGGCCCACACGAAATTCCATTATGATATAAAGTACAGTACAAAGCAAGGAATAGATTAAACGAAACCTGTAAGTAATAGATATAAAACGGATCTGCAAGCTAGAATTGACATAAAAAAGTTTTCATTCCCCAGGCCGTATTTCCTATTTCGTGGAAAGACTCTTATATTTTCTTACATTGAAGCATTGTCTACGATTCAATGTACTTCAATTGTAAACCAATCTTCTTGTCAGTGCAACATGGTTTCACTGCAAGTACTAGAGAATGGTAATGAAGGTCATGTAATTATTCTCGATTACAGCAAGGCTTTCAACCAAATCACCCAGCAAACAATTTAAATACTCAAAGCACTGGGTTTTCCACCATCTTTTACTTCCTGGATTAGATTAAATTTAGAGAAACGACAGTACAGACTCCTCTTCAGATATTCAGTGTCTAGCCCTAATAATGCTTCCTCCGGTGTTTCTCAAAGCAGTCATCTTGGATCACTGATCTTTATCTTAACAATAAACGATGTTGGTCTCTTCTTAAGGAACTCTGATCTATCCATGTATGCGGATGACAAGAAAATCTTCAAAATAATTTGTTCCCCTTCAGGTTCTTTCTTACTGCAAAGTGATTTGATTTCGTTTTTCACATAGTGCACATGTATTTTTTTAGAGCTGAATGCTAGTAAGTGTAAAGCCATTACCTTCTTCTGAAGTCGTCTTCCTCCTCTTCCGCTCCTTCCATCAATTTAATACGTGATAAAGTGCTCAACTTCCGTTCGCATATTGATCGTATCATCAATAGACCCAACTCTACCCTGGGTTTTATCAAGCACTGTCCTAAAGAGTTCTCGAATCCTTCTTCTTCTTCCTATTTTGGCGAGATTATGATCCGAAAACAAGAGATCATAACCCTCCCACTTCACTGCATTTCTACTGATTCGCCTTGTGTTACTACACCTCAACACTTTGTCAGGACCTCTTGAAATGCGCTAGCCAAGATTGGTCCACCTGTCAAGATACCCATTATCTCAGAATTGAAGCTGTGCAGCGTAGATTCATCCGTTTCAGATATATGCCATCATACATAGATCGGATACAACTGATCTGTTTACTAACTCTAGGAAAACTTCGTCAAGTTGCTGAGACATGCTCTTCGTGCAGCTCTATTTCAAACGATCTACCTAAACACTCATCTTCGCAACTTTGATTCCATGCCCCGAATGTTGCGTATGACCAATAATGCGCATAACACCCTGGATTCAGAAACTCCCCATACATCTCCTCTTAACTTTCCCCGCCCCGAAGTTTTTGTATTGTTTTAGTTTAAGTATTATAAGTTTTTAAGTTAAGTTTAGTTTAATGTTGTTGCTTATATTAAGCTTAAATAAATAAATAAAAATAAAAGATTCCGCTATGCGCACGTTAGAAATAAGTTTTTCGACGACTTACTATGCAGGTCACAAAATATAGACCACAACGGCAATCGCTAGAAACAAAGAAATGACTAGCAACTAGCTCCAGCAACGCTTTATTGGAAGTACGTAGACTGTAGGGCATAGCAGAGTATACCATATACAATACATACTTCGCCACTAAAACAGCCCTAATAACTTACTCGTAGCTAACTATAGGTAGAAAATATTTGTCATCTAACCCAAAGGAGAATTCATCGCCAGTTAAGGAATATAGTTAGACTGTTACTTCTTAAATACGCAAAAGGCGATGAGAATGAATGCTTTATCACTTTTTTTAAGCTAGGCCTTGGCCATTGGGCGACACTATGATCTGAAAAATCTATGTTGTGAAATAAATTTTTGATTAGCCATAGTTATGGAAGCTTATGTGTGTGGATGAACAAAATTGTTTTTAGTTTTTAAAAGTAAAATAAAGATATACAGGAATACTTCGATTTACGTCGTTTTCGGGACCGAGAAAATGCGATGTAAATCGAAATCGAAAATGAAATTATACAACACTCGTACAGTCCAAATGGATTGAAAAAAACTTACTCCGAATTATATTGTGCACGAAATCGGTGAGATGTGCTTCTCGGTTAAATAAGAACGAAAGAGGGAATTTTGTGAGAAAATTGTGTTTCAAGGAACGACGTTAATCGAAACTGGGAAGTAAAAAACCGGACAACGTAAATCGAGGTGTCCCTGTATAATAAATGGATTGGGTACGATATCCCGGATTACATTTTTAACACCAATAAAAAGAAAAAATCAAAATTTTTAATTTTGATGCCGTCTGTCCGTCTAGTGTAAATGTAGCTTTTAGTAATAATGTAAAATCAGTAAAGTATAGGGTATTATCATATAATGTAACAGGTTAAGGTAATAAGTACATCGATTTCTTCAAGTTTATTAATCAATTCGAATTTGTGTTTTTATATGAAACGTTTGTAACGGAAAATAACTTTAGTCTTTATGAAAACAATATGGTTAATTAAGAATTCACCTGGATTCCAGCGACTAGAATTCACTTAAGAGGCAGAGCGAGTGGTGGGTGTTATTTTGGCTTTAAAAAGGAACTCAAAGGCATGAGATGTGAATTTAATATCCTTGAGGGGACTTACTTCCTAAACCTTAATTTCAACAACGATCATTTCTGGATCATACCAACATATATAAATTATAATCATTGGGAAGATAACTTTCTGAGACTGGAAGAATTTTTAGCGTGTAGCAGTAATCAAAATATATTGCTTCTGGTGATTTCAACGCACGAATCGGCAAAGAGGCGGGAAACGAAAACATATCAGCGGGTGTAATTCGGAAGTCCAAGAATACAGTTTGTAACGCG
Organism: Brachypalpus laphriformis; assembly: GCA_945910035.1. Lineage (NCBI taxonomy): Eukaryota > Metazoa > Arthropoda > Insecta > Diptera > Syrphidae > Brachypalpus > Brachypalpus laphriformis. The sequence goes on from OX246754.1 coordinate 292,168,952, forward strand.
AGAGGCGCTCAATTGCTCGAAATGTGTAACTCAATCGGACTAAGAATATTAAACGGAACAAGTGTATCAGATGAAGCAGGGAACTTTACATTTTTGGGACATCAAGGGACATCAGTTATTGATTTAAGTCTAGCGAGTGGAAATTGAAACCTTTATGTGACCGATCTGAGATTGCACATGTTCCTTATTCTGAACATTTGCCAAATATAGTAACGTTTGAACTATCGGGCAATGAAAGCGAAAGAGTTACGAATATGGGGCTGCTTCCTAAATTGTCTTGGAATAAGGGTTATGCTCCCGTATATAAAACAAATCTCGACCGGGAACTTTTATCTCTCCAAGAAATCAATATTGATGAAATCGTGAATAGCATCAAAACTGCTTATCCTGGGACGAAGCGTAGCACGAGCAAAAAGGAACAGAAGTGTGAACCCTGGTTCGACAATGAATGTAGACGTGTGAGGCGAGTTTCCTTTGCGTGGCTGAACTTATTTCATGATTCTAGCCAAGAACACTTCAAAAACCAGTATCTGCAGGCAAACAAGGAGTACAAAGCGCGGTGTAGAAGAAAAAGGAGTACCTTTTATGAATTGGAGGTGGTAGGGTTGTCAAGTTCTACGAATTCGACAGATTTTTGGAAGGCTATTAAGAAGCTTAACGCAAGACCGTTCATCATTGGTCGAGACCTTAGCGCAGCAGTTTTGTATGGATATTTTAAAGGACTGCTAAATCCAGAAATAAATGGCTGCTATTTCCAGTATGCTGCACCGGGATATTCCAATCTCATTCTAGATGCCCCAATTACCCAGCCCGAAGTCATGGAGTCTCTACACGAACTTCAAGATGGAAAAGCACCAGGCTCGGATAGGATACCGGTGGAGTTGTATAAATATGGAACTGCGGACTTGATAAAGAATATCACACATGTTTTTAATAAAACCTTTGAGGATGGAATTATTCCTCAACAGTTCAAGGAGGCGCTGATCTTTCCGATACACAAGAAAGGATGTAAATCTAACCCATCCAACTACAGGGGTATTTCATTTCTAAATGCATCATACAAAATTTTCACGACGGTTTTACAAAAATAGCTTGTTAGGTGGGTAAATACAGAGCATTTTTTAAAGGAATATCAAGCGGGGTTCAGGTCAGGCTATTCTACTGTTGACCATGTCTTCGTACTGAGGCGTGCAGCTGAACATTTTTTGGCCCAAAATAAGAAGTTGTATGCATTTTTTGTTGACTTCAAGGCGGCGTTTGACTCTGTAAACCGAAATGCATTATTTTATAAACTGTGCAACATGGGAATAACGCTTAAATTTGGAAAAATTCTTCAAGGCCTATATGGAGATACCCAAGCAGCAGTGTGGGATGATAATGAGGTTTCGGATTGGTTTCAAACGAAGTCTGGTGTGAGACAAGGTTGTGCATTGAGTCCCTGCCTTTTTGCGCTTTTCATCGAAGACGTGGTCGACGTTACCGGGTGGCATCGAGTACGCAGGAACGCTTATTAAGGCCCTTATATTCGCCGATGCCATAGTGTTGCTGGCACGGTCCCCGGAAACTCTCCAGTTAATGATAAATCAATTCTCGGAATACTGCAGCTTGTGAAACCTGATTGTAAGTCTGGAGAAACCAAAAGTAATGATTTTTTAAAAAGGGGGAGGCAGGAATTGTGGCAACGAAAAATGGAGCTATAATGGAGAAGCCGTAGAAGTAGTCAGCAAGTATAAATATCTTGGAGTCTATTTTACCAAAAATTTAAGCATGGAAAAGCATCTGAAGGAGAAGCTCTCTAAAGCCAAAACCGCTATCAATATGACCTGGAAAAGAAGCTTTTGTAATAAGTACCCATAGCTGTAAGTACAAGATATTTGAAGCAGCCTCCGAATCCATTTTGTTTTATGCGGCTCAAGTATGGGAAGCTAAAAAATATGATATGGTGGAGAAGCTTTTAAAGTACCTCATAAAAAGAATATTTCGTCTGCCACCTAGTACGCCGAACTACCTTATTATGATGGAAACAGGGGTAGCCCCTCTCTTCATCAAGACCCTAAGACTCCAGGTGGAATATGTTCTTAAAGTTCTACGAATGCCAGAGGAAAGACTGCCTAGAAAGGCAGCTTGTACGATTATATCCAACGCGAGCAGCTGGTATGGCGATTGGCTTGACCTAGCCCAAGAATGCGGGATGGAATTAAACTTGCAAACAGCGGATTATACGACCTGGAAATCAATCCTGTACGAACTAATTGCGAATGTGGATTTAAAGTATCGTGAGAAATTATTAGAGGAGGCATCGAATTCACTTCATAGAACAGTCTACAGGCGCCTAAGTCACAATCTAGGGCATCTAATTATTTCCGGGACGAGCACAAAGTGGAGGAAATATCGATGATTATCAAATTGAGAGGAGAACTGCTAAATTTAAACTATATTCCTCATAAGGAGGACCTTCCTACCATATGTGGCATATGTAATATAGGTGAACGGGAGGATACGATTCACTTTGTTGGAAAGTGCCCAACTCTAAGGGAAACTCGGCGTAGTGTCTTCGGTACCGATTATTTAACGGATGAGCAAGTTATCGATATGCTTAATGAGTTGAATGTTCCTCAATTATTTGAATACTCCAAATCGCCTTGGCCTATCGTGCGAGAATAATTCAAGACCATTTTTGAAGGTAAAGCGTGTTATTGGTATAATATATTGGTATATTTCGTTCTGGTCTCTATTTTTTATTTTTACTAAATTAGAATCTAAATATAATACATATATACTGCTAAAATCTAGCTGTCAATGGGCAGACGGCAAAGCCATGCTATCTTGATTTGTTTTTATAAGTCTTCTTCTTCCTTTTATCAGCGAGGCTATGATCCGAAAACAAGGGATCACAGCCCTCTCACTTCACTGCATTTCTACTGATCCGCCTGTGGGGTTCGCCTATTTGACCTCAGAAAATATCGGCAGGCCTGCCGATTTTGGATCACTCGGTTACTGAGGCCAATGAAATGCCGATGTCGTCGCATTTGTCTGATCCAGGCGTTTATAGGCCTGCCTTTCCTACATCGCGATGTCTTTGGAACGTGCATAGATATTGCCTTTTTAACAGGGTTCAAATGATCTCTTCTTTGAACGTGGCAATACCAGCTGAGCCGGTCGCGCTCTAATTTGTGTACGATGGTTTCCTTGATGTGAAAGCTTCCACGGATCTTCGAACTTCTTATTCGATCAAGCTTGGTCACTCCTGCTGTCATGCGAAGCATCTTCATCTCAGCTGCCGTTAATTTACTCTCATACTTTTTGTACATCGTCCAACATTGTGAACCGTATGTGAGCGCTGGACGTACAACTGCGGTGTAGAGCCTTCCTTTCAACTTAGGAGGCATTTTTCTGTCACAGAAGATAGCGGAATTTTCTCGCCACTTCATCCACCCTACGCTTACACGATGATTGATGTCGTCATCACAAGTTGCTTTGCTATTGATCATAGATCCCAGATATTTGAACTTTTCGCACTTGGGAAGCACTGTTCCATTCAAATAAATGTCTGGAATAGGCCTGAGTGGATCAGAGAACGGGCAGCACAAGTACTCTGTCTTTTTTGAACTAATGCGATACCCATTTCCCTCCAAAACGTCCACCCACACATCAAGTGCTCGTTGCAGGGATGTAGGATCCTCACTTATGATGGCTCCATCGTCAGCAAAGAATAACTGATGTACCTTGGGGTCCATCACTTTACCTTCAAGCAGATAATCAAGGACTGTAATAAAGAGCAAAGGACTTAAAACGCTTCCCTGGTGCACCCCGACTTTGATTGGGAACTCTTCGGTTACTCCAGCGGGACATCTTACTCTTGTCTTTGCTCTTTCGTACATGTCCATGATCATCTGTACATAGGTTTCTGGAACCCCTCGATGTCTTAGCGCCACCCATATCAGATCTCGTGGTTGTCTGTCGAATGCCTTTTCAAAGTCAACCAATACAATATGCAAATCCCTTAAGGAATCACGATGTTTTTCCATTATGATCCTTATACTTTGGATTGCATCTGTGGTTGATTTACCCGAGAGAAACCCGCACTGATCATCAGATAGCCGTATTATTTTTCGCAGTCGGCCACCTAATACCCGCTCAACGATCTTCATGGTGTGTGACATCAGCTTGATCGAACGGTAGTTATCACAGTTTCGCGTATCACCCTTCCCTTTGTATACAGGGAGGAGGTAACTTTCGCTCCATTGATTCGGCATTGGATCACCTCTCACGAATTTGGAGATAAGAATTCTGAGCCATCTGAACCCGATGTCTCCCATCTTTTTCCAGAACTCAGAGGGTATTTCGTCTGACCCAACCGCTTTTCGTTTTTTAGAGTATTTGACCGCCTCACTAACTTCTTCGACTGTAATGTCGGCTATTTCTTCACAGTTAGGGGTGGCTCTTGGAAAGTATAGCCGGGGAAACTGTTCATTTAAAAGCTCTTCACAATACTGTCGCCACCTCTGCAGAATTTTGTCGTCATCCACAAGAAGCTGGCCATGAGCATTGCTAATGAACTTTGGCGAACGAATCTCCTGAGCATTGTTCCTTCTTTGTGCGGCTATTTTGAATATAGTGGCGCTCTTGTTCATATTGTGTCTTCGCAGCTCCTGGATAGCCTGGTTTGCATCAGCAACGGGGGAAAATATTTTCTCCAGCTCCCGATACAGGCCCTCCGTACTCTCTGCTTGAAGCTGGGCGCACTTCTTCTTCGCTTTTTTCTTGCAGCATCTGTATTCCATTTCGAGGCGAGCTTTTTCGTCACTATTATTAGAGGGGCACTTTGACCAAGCTTTAAAAGCCGCTTTCTTCTCATTTATCACTTTCTTAGCTTCATCACTCCACCACCATGTTTCTTTGGCGTGTTGATGGTGGCCTTTTGAAGCTCCTAGCAGTGATTTGGCCTTATTTAAGCAAGTTCGCTGTAGGGAATCCCACATATTTTGTGCTCTGCACTCTTCATCCTCAGCTCCGTTGATGGTGTGAGAGAGGTAATTTTTCATTACGAAAACAAAAGCTTCGCCTTTTTCTTTGTCCAGATTGTACCACTTGATTTTCTCAGAGACCCTTGTTTGTTTGCTTTTCTTCGGTGTTTTCATAAAAATTTCTGTTAGCAGGAGACGGTGTTGCCGAGCGATTGCCTCTCCCAGGATCAATTTGCAATCTTTTACCCGGGGCTTCATGAAACTGCCTACCAAATGGTAGTCAATCTGAGTTTCATCTCCACCACTGCTGTAAGTGATCAGGTGTCGGCTTTGTTTGATGAACATGATATTTAACACGATAAGACCGTGTGATTTGCACATGCTTAGGATGTCTTCACCAGGAAGGTTCCTGGTGCCATATCCTAGTCCTCCATGGCAGTCTTCATAGTCTTCGTTTGATTTCCCGACATGTCCATTCAAATCTCCTCCAACAAATAGAAATTCTTCCTTTGGGATGTTCTTAAGGAGATTGTGGAAATCTAGCCAAAATGCATCTTTATCTCTCTGATTGTACCCATCGTGGGGAGCATATGCACTGACAATATTCCACACCTCTCCTTGTATTACTAGTTTGAGAGACATCAAACGGTCGCTGGACTTCGAAATGCTCAAGACGTTACCAAGTAGCTCTGCCGCAAGGATGATACCGATTCCGTTCTTAGACTTTTCCGTTCCGTAGTAGAACATCTTGTAATCTTTTGTCCTAACGTCCAAGAAACGCGGCCGATTTCCGGTGTTTTTCCATTTCGTCTCTTGGGCACACAAGATATCCACCCGCCTTCTATTCATCATCTCTTCCAGCTCGTAACTTCGACCGGTCATGCTTCCAACCTTGCTGCAGTGATATTCTTAACCCGTCCCTGCACGGGGAACATTTGTTTTTATAAGTAATGATGACAAAAATTAAAAATAAAAGTCAATCAAATTCAAATTCAAATTCAATAATTTCACAACCACTCCGGACCTTTTTTCTTAAAAAAATGCTTACTTAAATAAAATTAAATGGTGATATTTAACATTTTTATTTTAATTTTCAATTTTCAATGGATACTTCTTTCCGATTCTCATGAGGTATACTTATACAGCACTGGAATCGACACAACGAATAGTGTAGTGTTAGTCTAAGTGGCTCTTATTTAGTGTATTATACAGAATATGCTGAAGTATAGTGAAATGGTAGAGGAAACGATTGAGTCGAATGAAGGCTAAGTTTAAATTGTTCTTAAGGGCTATTACTACTATAAGGAAGAAAACTCGAAAAGTTCCTTCAACTGGTGCTGTGCCATTTCTGCAAACCTCGTCTAACAACAACAACATCAGGTGAAAAACACTTTATAAAGAAGGGACGTAGTGATCATACACAGAAACCATCGGGGTTTAGAAAAGTTGTGTATAAGACAAATAACTTGGTTGCATCTAAGGTAATGGAATCCATTCCTCCCTTCCAAATAATAAGGGATGTCACGGTTGTAACCGAAGATCATAGCCGGGTATATTTGCCATCAAAATTTGCCCATAAGATTGCTCGATAATGGTTTCAGATTTTGAAAGGGCAATTCTAAAATCTACTGAAATGGCGTAGAATTCAGAAAGGGAGGCTTCAAAAATAAAAAACGGAAAGCTTCTCCCTACAAATTTTAAAAATTGGCATTTGTCCCAAGCTTTGAAATCCCAAGAAATTTCAGTGCACTCTACACAGGTATGGCTAAATGGTTTAAGGAAAATTACATTTCTAACAAGTCCCTAATTGGAAGCTGCGATATCATCCAGACTTTTGGACAATTGGAGCAGCAGCTAGTGAAAACTTTCTACGAACGCAAGGCAGCGGAGAAGCGTGGCACAGGCGGCTCAAGATTGGGATAGGGGACCTGTCTAAAGAAATAATTTTGGCAAAGATAATTATTCAGAAAGCCAAGAATGGCGAAAAGAATAAAGGGAAGAGTTACATCAAAAACGAAAAACTACATGCAGTATTAAAAAAGAGAGGACAGATTGAAAAGCCAGAGTTTTTAAAAAGCATCGCCCTTAATTTTGCTTTGCATTAACTGAATTCAATCTAATCATATTTGGCGCAAGAGCCCATGAAGGGCCTAAGTCTAGTTTCTTACAACCACTCTAGTTGTGTACGTTATATTTTTCGCACGAATGAAATGAACCTGCAGATTTGTCCTGTATCCGAAGAACAATTTTTATATTATTTTTGAGAAGCTTTCTCATGATAACAATACTTTCGGATTTCTGTCAAACGTTCGCGAGAGGTGGGACAATGAAAAAACTTGTTGGTGTTTTCTGGGTTTCAAACATTGAACCCCACGCGCTGTCGTTCCGACACACTAACCACTGCGCACCGAATATGCAATTGAATTAAAATAAAGGAACATGCTAAACTTCAGAATCGAAACTTGTTCGATAAATAAGTCCTTGACATAATTTGGTGTGAAAATGTTGAAGAATAAAATATAATAATAGAGATACATATGTACGCGCATTCGAGAATCGTTTTAACATAAGGAAATGCACGGTCAAATCACATAAGGTCAAAAACTGAACTGTTTATAATTTTCTTTAATATTCAGCACTATATTCAATTAAGATTTTATACTTGTACTCGTACGCCAATGGAGTTGACTAAAATATACTCGTACATACTCGTATATGTACGTTTGGTAGTTAAAGGAGAGTAATAGACAAATGTTTTTTGATTTATTAGTATGCTAAAACATTGAGATATGTATGTAGATACATAGATGGGGCACATCTAAGATCAAGCTTGGGTTCAGCAGCAGGAAAGAGCTTCGTCAGATCGTCATTAACCTACATACATACTTGTATATTTGTAGGTCAGTAGCATATCTTAAGGGTATTTGTTTAGGTCCGATATAAGTTTGAATTTTATAAAAATAACGCAGAATGCTTGACGATGCGTATTCTGTCCGTCAATTTTGAGTCACTTTTACGAGCAACGGTGGACTATGCTATGAATCTGAGATGAACAGTGTTGGCTTTTAGGGCATCAATTGTTGTTGTTTTATCAGCTTCGTGTAATACCACAGCGAATAATTGAGAGTGTCAAATCGAACGACACGCCGTGGCGTAAGTGGTTAGTGTGCCGAATCACTAAGCATGAGGTTTCATGTTCGAATCCCAGAAAACACCAACAAGTTTTTACACGGCCCCACCTCTCGCGAGCGTCTGACAAACATCCGAGAGTATTGTTGTCACGAAAAAGCATCTCAAATCGCCGTTCGGATTCGGCACTAAACTGTAGGTCCCTTCCATTCGTGTGAAAAATATAACGCACACAACATGAGTGGTAGCGAGAAGCTAGGCCCTGGCACTCAAAGAGCTGTTGCGCTAAATATTTTTTTTTTTTTAAATTGAACGATCCTGGAGGCCAATTGGCAGGTCCATTTATCGAAATCAACATATCGCCAAATTATAATTTCAATAAGTCGATGGTTTCGGTCACCGTATGGCATATAGGCGCAATCCTGTTACTGCTAAACTGCATCTTGTTCAAATCAAGTCATCCATATTTTCAAAGAAATATTCATTGATCATCCGGTAACAATCTCCATTAACCGTAACCCGGGCTCCATCCTCATTTTTGAAGAAATACGTTCCGAGGTTTTCATCAGAGTGGAAATCGTGCAATTTTCTGGATATGGTGGGGTCTGGAGGTCCTCTTTCGATATGCGATAATTTTGCTAATTAACAAACACATTAAGCCAAAAAAGAGCCACATCGCCATTATATAGCTGTTGCGATATAATAACAGGTCAGCTTGTAACTGCTTTAGAGCCGAGATCAGAGAAATAACGACACAAAAGATGGTCTAGTGGCTTTCATTCCTACACTAGCTGGATCTTATATGGGTGTACTCTAAGAAAAAATGATTACATAATGGACGGGCAGAGCTGCGACCGAAGACGAATCGATAAATGTGGATCTTCTTGCTCACTTTCGTTTACAGCTGTCTTCTGTACGCAAATTCCTTTGACGTGTTGGTGTTATTTGATCAGTTAAAGAGCATGTGGTACGAAATATATCCACAGTGCGATAGATGGCTGACTCAGATAGACGACTGTGTGCGTCTTTATCGTTTATAAGTTTCGCCAATCGTCGACTGAATTTCAAAGTAAATTTGGATAATTTAGTAGCCTTGTTCATTTGCGAGTATATTAGTGATGATTTCTCATACTATACTGAGCATAAATGTCAATAAGAGCGGACTCGGCACCTTGGCTCCCTAAAGAAAGAAAATGGGGAATTCATCAGCAAGCCTGAGAAACCTGTCAAGTTTCACTTGATACCCACTTCCTCCAGGCTGTATGTCTGATTGTGCTGTCTCTCCAGAACACTCGAGGAACGACGTTCTTATCGCTTCTACACGAAACTATAGCCTTTTTGGCAAAATCTTTACTGCCAACCACATTAGATGGGCTTTATCCACCTTTAACCCATTCAAATCACCAGGTGCAGATGGCATATTTCCTTGTCTTTTACAACAAGGAGTAAACCTGTTAATTCCGACCCTCATAAGAATTTTCAGATCCAGCCTCACACTAGGCTATATACCAAAAAATTGGAAGGAGGTTAAGGTGGTCTTCATCCCAAAGGCGGCAAAGCAAGCGAAGCAATCGCCTTAGTTGCTTTCTTCAAAAAATGATGAAGAAAATAGTCTATCATAATATAAGAGAACAGTTCCTTAAACATGATCCTCAGCATGCAAATCAATTTGCCTATCAACCTGGGAGTCTACAGAAACAGCCATTCACAGCTTAATGCTATTGATTGACGAATCATTAGCTGCCAAAGAAGCGGCCCTATGTGCCTTCATAGATGCACAGGGAGCCTTCGACAACACTTTCTATGAGGCTATCAAAAAGGCTATGATCAGGAAAAATATCGCTCATATGGTCATGAACTAGATTCTAATCATGCTACGTAGCAGGAAAATAAGAATCAAGTGCTCGCATAAAACTATAACAGCTTCCAGAAGATGCCCGCAAGAACGAGTCCTCTCCTCACTACTCTGGCCATAATAATTGACGAACTCCTATAGCTACTTGAAAATCGGGTTACAAAGTATAAGGATATGCAGACGACATCAGCATCAGAGGCAAATACCGTCAATTTATTCGTAACTTCCGATTGGTGCAGGACAAAGTGACTTACCATCAATCCCTGAAAAACTATACTTTTACCCTTTTTCAGGAAAAGGAATAACACTCTTAAACAAATTACACTGGAAAACGTCCCAATCGACATATCCAGGGAAGCAAAATACCTAGGTGTAATCCTTGACAAGACGCTCACCTGGAATTCACACCTGGACAAGGTTACCTAGAAAGCGACAAGAGCAATGTTTGTGTGCTGAAGCCTACACGGTAAAACTTGGGGACTAAAACCCAAGATAATATACTATACGTACAGCGCCATTATCGAATCCATGGTCACTTATGCGTCGTTGGTTTGGTGGCCAAAAGCCTTACACTTAGGAACAGTTAAATAAAATCTATCGTCTAGCCTGTCTGGGTATCACAGGGGAAATGAAAACATGCCCCACGGCAGCAATGGGAGCAATACTTAGCCTCACTTTGCTACACTTCGCAGTACAAAAAGAAGCTATGCTGAGTGCTATTAGGCTGCCCAAAATTTTGGATCTTAAAATCGGCATCTTAACAGGCCATCTGAAGACTCTAGAGTACATTCAAAATGACCCTATTCTCAAAATCCTAGATACCATGCTCAAGAAATACCGGTTCTCCAGAAGATTCAATGTGGTCATAGGTGACCGCCACACATGGAGGAATGAAGGGCTTGTAGTCGTACCAAATTCTCAAACTTGATACACAGATGGTTCCAAATTGGAAAATGGTAGCACTGGCGCAGGGGTTTATGAACCCGGGTTCAAACGTGCAGCAGCGCTTGGGAAATCACCAACAGGATTTCAGGCGGAAGTCCATGCAATCGAACCCTGTGTACGAGAATGCCTGCATGCCTGCGAAGAAGGGTCGAGGGCACCCGTATGACTCCTACACGGTAGGATCCAAACTTCTATGGGACTGTTTAAACCTACTCGAAGATCTTGCATCGAATAACACCGTCACTGTGGCCTGGATACCAGGAAAAGAATGCTTTGAGGGCAACGAATGGCGCCAGTCGCCCATTAGTCGGTCGTGAACCCTATTTTGGAATTATACGGAGTAGCGTAAACCTCAAAAGAAATCTGATCGTTCAAGGGCCTAAGACAAGCAAAAAGTTCATCAACCTCAACCGTTGTGAGGCTAAGAAGCTACTTGAGCTCAGCAAAGCAGACTTAAGGACCTTAATAGGCTACTTGACTGGTCATGACCCACTCAGGTACCATCTGCACAAAATAGGAGTAGCAGATACAGAGCTGAGATACAAGAGCAACCAAGTCCAACCGGCAACACTTTTGGAACAAGGAGCGGAAGACAGCGAATGAAGAGCATAAATAGCTAACCAGCCCCGCGAAGTAATACCTAACGGTAGCCCCGCGGGGAGAGTGGTTGAAGTGTGCAGGGTGTGGGGCGAATCGTGCATGCCAGTAGCTCGGGCTACTGTTATCTTTAGAAGATTACACACCCTTTGGCGCAACCACAAAAAAAAAAAAAAAAGGAGTAGCAGATACAGACGTATGCCGGCTATGTGGAGAGCGAAAACAGACGGCAGAACATATTCCTTGTGAATGCCCCCTGCCGCAAGAAAAAGACTTCTCCACCTCGGGAGGGCTCTATTGAGCCCCTCTGACTTTTGAAACATTGAGCCTGGAGCTTTGTTGAGGTTTATTAAGAGTCTTAACCCAGTTCTCGACTAAACACAGGGCTGGCACAATAGATCTTTGAGGTCGTAGTGCGTAGAAGGTCCTAGTATAGTATAGTATAGTATAGTATAGTATAGTATAGTATAGTATAGTATAGTATAGTATAGTATAGTATAGTATAGTATAGTATAGTATAGTATAGTATAGTATAGTATAGTATAGTATAGTATAGTATAGTATAGTATAGTATAGTATAGTATAGTATAGTATAGTATAGTATAGTATAGTATAGTATAGTATAGTATAGTATAGTATAGTATAGTATAGTATAGTATAGTATAGTATAGTATAGTATAGTATAGTATAGTATAGTATAGTATAGTATAGTATAGTATAGTATAGTATAGTATAGTATAGTATAGTATAGTATAGTATAGTATAGTATAGTATAGTATAGTATAGTATAGTATAGTATAGTATAGTATAGTATAGTATAGTATAGTATAGTATAGTATAGTATAGTATAGTATAGTATAGTATAGTATAGTATAGTATAGTATAGTATAGTATAGTATAGTATAGTATAGTATAGTATAGTATAGTATAGTATAGTATAGTATAGTATAGTATAGTATAGTATAGTATAGTATAGTATAGTATAGTATAGTATAGTATAGTATAGTATAGTATAGTATAGTATAGTATAGTATAGTATAGTATAGTATAGTATAGTATAGTATAGTATAGTATAGTATAGTATAGTATAGTATAGTATAGTATAGTATAGTATAGTATAGTATAGTATAGTATAGTATAGTATAGTATAGTATAGTATAGTATAGTTTAGTATAGTATAGTATAGTATAGTATAGTTTAGTTTAGTATAGTATAGTATAGTATAGTATAGTATAGTATAGTATAGTATAGTATAGTATAGTATAGTATAGTATAGTATAGTATAGTATAGTATAGTATAGTATAGTATAGTATAGTATAGTATAGTATAGTATAGTATAGTATAGTATAGTATAGTATAGTATAGTATAGTATAGTATAGTATAGTATAGTATAGTATAGTATAGTATAGTATAGTATAGTATAGTATAGTATAGTATAGTATAGTATAGTATAGTATAGTATAGTATAGTATAGTATAGTATAGTATAGTATAGTATAGTATAGTATAGTATAGTATAGTATAGTATAGTATAGTATAGTATAGTATAGTATAGTATAGTATAGTATAGTATAGTATAGTATAGTATAGTATAGTATAGTATAGTATAGTATAGTATAGTATAGTATAGTATAGTATAGTATAGTATAGTATAGTATAGTATAGTATAGTATAGTATAGTATAGTATAGTATAGTATAGTATAGTATAGTATAGTATAGTATAGTATAGTATAGTATAGTATAGTATAGTATAGTATAGTATAGTATAGTATAGTATAGTAAGAGCGGGCTTCTCAAAAAGCACTTTCCGCATTCTCTTCCACTTTTCTGGGAAGTTTTTTTCTTTCCCAAGCCATACTGACAATTGATTAGTTTAAAGCTGCTAATACGATTGGCTCAACTTGGAAAAAATCTGCGAGGTAGTCATCCAGCCCTACTACTTGAGAGTTTTGATCGCGGCTATGATAGTCATAGTCTTACAGAGTGAATCGATGTTACCGCGGATAGCTCGTTCGGGTACGAGGTAGCGCTTCTATCGTCAATGTGATTTAAGACCATGGCAAATGGCTCCCTTCGCTTTCGAGCTGTGCCTCTGGTCATCCGAAGTCAGCAGCGAACCGTGTAGGGTCTTCACAGGGTATCGTTTGGAACTCTGACCTTCTACTAGTTCCTTCCTGATTCTACAAAAGGTCCTCCTGTCGCACCTACTTTTTGCCTTCTCTACTTGCGAAGCAAAAGCATTAATACAGACACGTTTGTCACGTCTCACGTTACGCTGAACTTTCTTCATCTTCGTGTGGGATTCCAGTTCAATAAGATGGTGATCACGTGCTTGTACCGATATCAGTCCCACGCTCATTTCAGACATCTTAAAGGCAACTTTTAAAGCGCCTAAAGCGCCAATTTATCGCCAAGTTGTCAAACTGGTTGGTTGGTCCCTCCAATACCGAGGCGGTTGTTATCTAAAATACACCAAAACTAAGCGGCGACTGTGCCGCTCTAATGTCCCAAGGGGTGAAAGGACATAAAGCGAAAAAGAAGATAATATGCTCTTGCCAAGTAAAATTTTAACCACCTTTTACTTAGCTAATTAAAAAAAAATCTTTAGGCCTTGTCATTATTTTCCATGAAATTATAAAAATGTGTACCTAAAATAAGAAGTCACGTTTTTTTCTAATTTAAATTTTAGTGAAGAATGAAAGGAATAAAGATAAGAAAAAATAGAAAAATTGGAAAAACTAGACAAATTCGCCGCAAAACAAAACGCGCCAAGCGAAAAAAGACCATTAACCGATCTATGGAGACTCAAGTTACGGGAAATCAAATTGATCGAGAGCTTGACGATGCACTTGAAGCACCGCTTGATGGATTCAAGATTTACAAATCCTATCGGATGTTCCGAAAGAAAGGAATGTACCCCAAGCTATATATGAGTAGCCGGCTCCCACCACCCACTTACAGCAGCGAAGCCGTCCCCTATGATTTCGGGCCGAGGACCATCACAAAACAGATTGATTGATTTTTGTAAATTCAAAACCTCGCATCTGTGGAATGTATGTATTTTAAAAACAATTTTTGTTTTGTATAATTGCAATGTACCCGAGTACAATGAGTATCCATTGTTCATGAGCATTTAAAATGTTTACTATTATGTACACAGATAAGAAATAAAAAAAAAAGTGAAATTTAATCTTTCTTTTTGCGCGGGCTAAACGTGTTCATAGTCATCGACTCGAATTGCAATTTACTACGAGCCCCGCAGCGGTTGTACTCGTAGTTTACAAATCATGTGAAATCGATTTTGGACATCGAACGCGTGAAAGGAATTGTTTTTCTCTAATTGTTTTAATTTCAAGTGTGAAAATAATCAGAAATGAGTTAGGCACTTTTGCACGTTCATCATTGTATCGATATAATGTTTGGACGGGGTGAGAGCGGATTTCGTATGCATGAATGGGCAGCGAAGGTGAATAGTCGCACATCCAATGCATATGCATTGCAGATTCTTCAACGACTTAATTGAAACCGATATAATACGATTTGAAATTTTGTATACACCATATGGGTGGTGTAGTGATTGGGGGACTCCTATACCACTGACGCTTTGAGGAGATTCCTCAGCAGTCGTTGACCCGGGTTCATATTTGTATGTTTGTAAATTGGATACATTTATTTGCTTCAAAATTTGCCAGTACGTAGAACGTAAGCAAGTATATGACATCTGCGGAATAGGATTTAGTCATAATGGTGTCCAGTTTTTGACCTAAAATGAACTGGAATGAAGCAGATCTCAGGTTGTGCAAACGATACAATCTAGCAACACATCATAGAATATTATTGTAGTACACCAGAATGTTGTAGAAAATGCTGCTAATTTAAACGTGCATCCAGAACCATATATGTATAACTTGCTGCGATTCATTTCATCTAAATGTGTTTACACTTTGCAAGTAGCTGATACGAATAGTTTATGCTAATAGCAAGCTATCAGAGCAGAAAAAAAGAGGTGGAATTCGAATTAAAAGTCTATGAAGAACAAATAAAGTGCGTTGGGTGCCATTTGAGAAAAAAGGGATCTAAATGAGATTTTTCGCTGATTAGTTAACTTTATGGAAAAAGTCTGAACGAATTTATTATTCAGCATAAAATTCTCTATGAAAAGTGTTTTAATAAAGAGGAATAAATTTTCCCCTGAACAAAAATTAGGTATCTTCAAAAAGAGGAAATAATTCCGCGGGAAAGAAATATCAGTAACATGAATGACAATTCAGGGGAATTTTCAGAGCACAATTGTGATATTTAATTTTCCACCGATGAATATTTTCCCTGTTTTTGAAGGTACCTAATTTTTGTTCGGAGAAAAAATTCCGAGGGAATATTTATTCCCGATAACCCTGAATATTTCTTCCAGCATGGATCTATTTCAATGTTACACCTCTAGGGGCTGTTTACATTAACAATTTTTCCCAAATACGTATTGTATATCGTGAAAAATAAAATTTATTTCTGTGAACTCGGCACAAAAAAAAATAAATCGAAAATTGTTCGGTTATGCGAGGCTTCTAGACGGAGAACTGCAAATTTTCAGTTAAGGTCCAAGGATTTACCCTTGAAGTAAAAGTGATGAACTTCATAGTGCTATTTGTATAAAGAAAAGTTAGGGGGCTCTTTTGTGTCTACAGCCCTAACCGGAACAAGAAAACTGCTTCTTGATAATTTTTGTTTGAAGAATTTTTTTGTACGGTGTGTGCACACACACACAATACATCTTAGGCCTCAATTTGCAAGATGGCGGCCTGAGACAACTTTATTCTAAATAAATATATTACATAAACATTTTATTAGGGGGAAGAGAACTTAAGATTCATAAATTTAGAGAAGATGAAGTGATATAAAATATTTCTTACAATGCTGTACGAAATCAAGACATTTCAATGTGTATTTAGGTATCGAAAATTGTTTCCCTACTACGGATATTGGGTGATAGATGAATGGGTATATTTTTCTTAGCATTACAATATGGCAGCAGTAATGTAATCTGTATAGTTATTGGCTAGATTCTCGGTGGTTGTTAATGAGAGTAAAGAAAAGTGACCTTGCGGAGCACCAGTATTGCTGGTAGTGGTTTTGGATTTGATTTGATTAAGCATGACACAAAAAGAACCACCAGGGGACAAAACGATTCGCTGGGGCGGTATTATTTCCCCCATTCTCTGGGTTCTAGACATTGATGATATACTTAAAGAACTAAGTACCACAGAGGGGTCACAATGGTGCAGTGGATAGTGTGTTTGCTCGTCAACCGATGTGTGCAAGTTCAAGCCCCAGCGGGGAACAGCAATCGTCAGCCACCAGAGTATAAAATGGAAAACGAGTAACATCGAAGTTTTCCCAACCACTGCATCAAAAAAGATTCCTCCCTTGTAGTACAATAGAACGGAGAGACTGAGTGCTCTGGGATTTGGGTTTCCTTTCTTAAAAAAAAAAAAAAAAAAACTAACAGAAATAATCGTCACTGCTTATGCGGATGGCGTGTTGATTTTAGTTCAGGGAAATTCCTATACACATTAAGTAGAATGATACAATCGGCTCTTAGTAGTCTCAGAAAATGGGTTAGAGATTGTGAACTACACGTCAACCTGGCCCTCAGAAAATACAAGGTACCACCCTTCAATCTGCCAAAAGTAGAAGCGGTGGTGCTTTTCCTTTCTGATCGCGCAAGATATTTTGGTATTGTGCTAGATAAAAAACTAAACTGAAACTGAAAACTTAACATACAGAAAAGCTTACAATGCTTTCTTCATTTGCAAGAGAATAATGGAAAAAAAGTTTCGGCCTGAAACCAGCAACAATGCACTGGGTATATGTACAGTATATCATGATAGTCAGACCGATCTTTACGTATGGGGCTCTTGTGTGGTGGGTGGAATACAACGAATACGAATAATACTCAGGATATGTTGGCCAAAGGACAGCCTGTATTTCCGTCATGGGTGTTCTGCACACTACGCCCACGGCAGCATTCGAGATTTTTCTGTATCTTTTTCCAATAGACAAAAAAAAAAAAAAAACAAACGAGCAATAGTGCGCTTCGGCTCACTAACGTAGGGCTCCTTAAAACTAAGTAGTAATGTGAGCTTAGCTCCATTCTTATGGAACCATATCCCAGTCAAATTGGATGAAATCCTTGATACCGTTGACTTCGATACACCGTACGAAGTAATGTTCCCTGATAGGAAGGACTGACAAAGCAAGATAGTCTTTGTTTACAATGAAATTGCAACATATACACAAAACCAGTGTGGGAACGAGGTCAGGAATATACTCGAGAGATATAAACTTTCATATGTCTCTGAGCATTCCGGATACATACAGTGTGTTCCAAGCTGACAAAAAGTTGTGGAATTACTTGGGATGCGATCAATATCCTACAAGAATATCCCCATCAATCATACGAGTACATGACAGCCAGGCTGCCATAAAGGCACTATAGTCTTATATCACAAAATTTGAAATAGTCAGCCATTGCCGCACAATGCTCAGGGCATTGTGTACGCAGAACCGTGTCAGATTAAGTTGGGTACTTGAACGCTGCAATATAGAGGGCAACGGTACCGACGTTTTGGACAAAAAAAAAGACCAGAGCTCCAACAAAGTGACATAATTGAAGGCATAAAAACATTAATGTGCTTGGCTGAGAGAATTGTTCTCCATAGAATCATCAACATGGCTGACATAAGATGGTCCAGCTTAGAAGGGCATAGGGTGTTAAGGCCTTGTGGCTAGTGTTAAATCGCAAAAAAATTCTAAGGGAATAGTAATACTAGGCAGATCACGGAAAGGTACAGTGATAGGAATACTCTCTGGTTATTGCCTTCTGAGGAACCATGTCAATAGATTAGAATCATCGAATACGAATGTATGCAGATAGTGCAATGACCTACACGTCTCAGAAGATATAACACATCTACTTGGTGAATGCCAAGACATCGTCCGGAGTAGACTAAAACACCTTGTTTAATACTTTAGAAGAAATTGGGTTTTTGAATCAAAACAATGATTCATTTAAATTGTGTAGGGAAGATGATTTGGGTTTTCTGCTGTGAATGTTTTCTATGGATCGGATATTAATGTAATCTATTATAAACTATATAAATAAAAATGAAATGCTGTTCGTTGGTCATCGCATCACTTTGTTTTATGTTCGTAATAGTCCGAATAAGGTTTTTACGGAAAGAAAAATTTGAAAAGTTCCCCGGAAAATTGGAAAATTTGGGAAAAACTGAGTGTTTTTTTTTTTATGGGAAAAAAATGTGTGCACCTATGTTTGTATGCTATGGACTCCGAAACCACGAAACCGATTGAGCTCAAATTTTCAGACGATCTTCGGTATTGGCTCTAGAGTATGTGAAGTTTGGTCAAAATCGGTTGACTACTTTAGTATTATAGTACGTTAGTACTAAAAAAATTGTTTTTTGTTAGTCGCAGCAAAGCACGTCAGGTACCACCACGGTCCAGCAGTTTGCCCACTACTTTAGTATTATAGTACTATACTATTGCAATATTTTTTTTTACATATATATTTAAAGTTGGACCACTTACCCACTGTTGGGCGGCACAAAACTGTTCTCTAATAGACTGAGCTCCAGGCGCCTGCCTGACAGTTGTTTTCTTTTCTGTTAGGCGCAGCAGCGCTAGCTGTATATTATAAAAAATTGGCGCAACAGCTCGCTAAGTGCCTATGCCTAGCTTCTCGCAACCACTCGTATTGTGCATCCGAAAAACAAAAAAAACCTTGAAATCTCGACGGACCCTGTCTCTCATGTTTTCTCAGTTATTCTCGCGAAATTCGAAGAACAAAGCAAAATAAATAAAATTATTCTCGATAAGCTGCTTAAGCTTGAAAATAATTCACGGAAAACGCGTACCTTAACTAGAATATGAATGACAAACGAATGTTAAAGATATGTACTTGGAACGCAAACGGACTTTTGTAAAAACTTGACGAATTGGAAATCTTCATGCGTGAAAAAGATATTGAATTTGCTTGATTTCTGAAGCCCACGCAAAAAAGGAATCGCATTTAAAAATAAAAGGCTATAATGACTACCACGCTTGTCACCCTTCTGGAAAAACGAGAGGCGGATCATCCTTGCTTATTAAGGAATGCATCGAACAATCCAAAGACCTAAAGATAGAACTTGAAACTTTGCAACTGTGCACGATTCGAGTTAAAAGTATTCAGCGTACTCTTAAAATCTCATCTATCTACTGTCCATCGCGTTCCGCGCTTGAAAAAAGTGATTTTACTAACCTGTTTGGATCGCTGAAACTTATTTTTATTATTGGCGGCGATTTTAATGCGAAACATACGTTCTGGGGCTCAAGATACAGCTCGAAAAAATGTAGAATGCTCTATGGGGCAGGTATGGAGTACAGTTTTAACTTCCATTCGACGGGTAAACCATTTTACTGGCCAACTGATACTTCGAAAATTACCTGACCTGATCGATTTTTTCGTTGTGAAAGGAATATCTACCAACCATATAAAAGTTAAAGATATCTTTGATCTGTCGTCTGATCATTCCCCGGTTATTTTAATAATCAGCGAAAAACTAGTCTATAACCTAGAGCCAGGGAGATTAACTGGTCGAACAACTACCTGGGAAGGCTTTAGGAACGAAATTGAAGATAATGTTGAACTGAGCGTTCCACTAACGACACCCTTTGAACTTGAGGTTCAAGTTGATCGCTTCGTTGAGATCGTACAGCTCGCCTCTTGGAATAATACGCCCAATCCAAGGAAAACGCCAGACAGATACGGTTTACGATATCCTCCGGAAATAAAAGAATTGGTCAAGGAAAAAAGAAAAGCTCGCAAAAAATGGCAATAGAGTCGTGCTCCGCAGCATAAAGCACACTTGAATCGTCTGTGCAATTTGTTGAAGAAGACTATTAAGGATTTTAAGAACGTACAATAGGCTCTTACCTTGAAATTTTAACAGCGAAAAAAAATTCCAATTATTCACTTTGGAAAGCTGCAAAAGGCACCAAAAGACCCAAAGTCCCCGCGCCGCCAATCAAAATGAATAGGCAAGGGGAGATAAAGAAAAACCGGACGTCTTTGCGGCCCACCTGGAAGTAACCTTTAAACCGTACGATGGTGAAGTGGTTTATGACAACCTCAGTAGCCTGGATTTACCATCTGACGATTTAACGCTCACAAGTGCAACGCTAAGGGAACTCAAACATGAGATCGAGAATCTAAAACCTAAGAAATCTCCTGGTTATGATTTGATTACCGGAGAAATTCTCAAAGTTTTACCTAGAAAAGCATTGATTAAGCTTCTCCATATTGTAAAGGCTGCGCTCAGATTAAAACACGTGCCGAGCCAAAGGAAAGTTTTGGAAGTCATTACGGTTTTAAAAGCAGGAAAACCGCCAAATGAGGTAAGATCGAATAGACCAATTTCGCTTCTTCCAATCATATCGAAAATTTTCGAGAGGATATTACTATGGTGTCTCCAACCTGTTATAGACGAAAATAATCTTATCCCTAACCACCAGTTTGGGTTCAGAAGCAAGCATTCGACGATTGACCAGGTGCATAAAATAACTGGCGTAATCGAGAAAGCACTTGAAGAAAAAAAGATTTGCTCAAGCGTATTTCTTGACGTCTCGCCTAGGCCTTTGATAAGGTGTGGCATGATGGCTTGAAATGCAAACTACGACAAGTTCTCCCTGTATGCTTATACGATATTCTAGAATCATATCTCGGGAATAGACTCTTTCGTGTTAGACATGGAGTCGAATACTCCGAGCTCAAAGAAATTTCGGCCGGCGTACCGCAAGGAAGCGTTCTTGGGCCGCTTCTCTCTTTGCTATATACTCGTGATATACCGAACGAAGATGGCACTCTCCTTGCTACATTTGTCGATGACACCGCTATCCTAGCAGTAAGCAAAACAATCGAAGAAACGATTGCAAAACTGCAAAACGCACTGAATAATGTGAATGAATGGACGAGGGACTGGCGGATCGCCCTCAACGAATCTAAATCTGTTCACGTGAATTTCACTTACAAGAAAACTAATAACTTGCCAATTTTCCTAAACTCGGCCCGAATACCTTTTGCAAACGAGGCCAAATACCTGGGAATGACACTCGACGCAAGGCTGAAATGGAATTCGCACGTGAAAATGAAACAAATATAGAGAAATGAACTGGTTACTCGGAAAACATTCCCAGCTCAGTACTGAGAACAAACTGCTTTTATACAAGCAAGTGCTAAAGCCGGTGTGGACCTATGGTATACAACTTTGGGGTTGTACCAAGAAAACAAATGCAAATGTTTTACAAGCTTTTCAAAATAAAGTGCTAAGAGAAATTGTCCAAGCACCGTGGTATAGTAGAAACGACGAAATCCACAGGGATCTCGCAATTCCGACAATCGAAGCTGAAACTAGAAGCTTCGCTAGAAAGCATAGAAACCGACTAATCGGACATGTCAACAATACAGTCCTACAAATTTTGGATGAGAGCAATTTATTGCGCCGACTACAGAGGACGAAACCTTTCGACTTGGCGAGATAAGGATTAACCACGTCTAGATTGCGGAACATGCAGGATCTTTCAGTGGAAGTAACCTGCCGAACGTTTTTATTTCATGATAGAAAAGTTGCTCGATAAGTTAATACTTAGTTGCGATATCTCACAAATTTATATCGATATATTTATATTTTTTTTAGTCAGTAAGAATCTGACACTACTATGAGCACGCGCTTGCTATTCTCATAGTGTCTATGGAAGATTTTTCACCAACCCTCGAAAAAAAAAAAAAAAACTCGGATTGTGTGCGTTATGTTTTTCGCACGAATGGAAGGAACCTACTGTTTTGTGTCGCTTCCGAGGGGCATTTTTGTTATGAGAAGCTTTCTCGTGAGAGCAAATACTCTCGGATGTTTGCCAAACGTTCGCGAGAGGTAGGACCGTGAAAAAACTTGTTGATGTTTTCTGAGAATCGAACATGCAACCTCACGCGCAGTGGGTCGACACACTAACCACTGTATTATGATAAATTCATAGCCCTACTCAACCTAACATCAAACTTCTATAATAACTTTCACAAAATTCTAGCACTCTTAAGCATTTTAGTGGGCGTCGTGGCGCAGTGGTTAGTGTGTCAGACCACTGTACGGGAGGTTCCATGTTCGAATCCCAGAAAACACCAACAAGTTTTTTCGTGCTCCAACGAACGTTTGACAAACATCCGAAAGTACTGTTGTCACGAGAAAAGTGTATCTTCAGAATACTAGTCGCTATGAACCAAGGGCGATATCCTCAAGTAGCAGTTAAATCCCAATTTCGTATTTTAATGGAGAAACCGCATGCGTTACGAGCTAATTTGTAACGATAAAGAAACCGCTTCAGCACCAACTACTTATTTTTGGCGTGATTGTCTGATGGCCGGATTTTTAAAAATCTGTACACCTCAGTCTTCTAGGAAAAGTGCAAAGATCTGCCTGCATGTGGATCAGTGATGCCCTAATAACCATCCCCCACTGGACATAATAATCCACCTAATGCCCCTAGATATGTATATACGGCAAACAGATAACTGCCAGTGTGGAAACTCCTCTGAAAGCCGCCAAGCTGGCCATTCCTCGATCTTAACTCTACTAAACTTTACATCTGAAAACACCGATTATACCCCAATGGAAACTTAGATTTGATAAGAATTCCTATGCTACTATTCCTGCCCATAATGAATGATAGAATGTCGCCAAAATAGAAAGAAGTTCGGTTCCCTTCTATACAGACGGTGGGTGGCGGTGTTTTTCCCAAAAATCTCAACTTGACCATTTTCTTCCGCCGTCCAGATCACTGTAGCCTTTTTCAGACGAAAATTTTGCCGATTAAAGAAGTCCTGTCAAGGATTTTAGCATTTTCAAGGACAGTCAACCGGCAATTAAGTTCCTGGAACCTTTCTCATTTACCTTACTTTCATCAAGATCTCTGAGCAATTCATTGACGTTATAGGTAACTGCAAGCCTGACGAGGTAGCCAGACTTAACGCTACCTTAAATATCTTACCAGATATGCAGTGTTTTATTTAAGCTGTACGCTATCAGCAAGACCAAACGCAGATGGGAGGTTGGCACGACGTGAATGGTACCATCTTGCTAAATGATCAGATATCAGCTTCATTATCGATGCCTTCACAGGGCACTGTCCAATAAGCCCACACGCATTGGTATTTTTTCAAACGATTTCTGCATGAACTGTAGGGATAGAGAAGAGGAAGAAACCACCCTCCATTTCGCCTGCATTTGTCCAGCTACATATGTCCAAAAGAATACTACTTGTACTCCATCAGAGCGTTGTTTTCTTCGTTAACCTCGGCGACATGACAAACTCAGACGTCAGAAGCATTATTCGCTTTCTCCTTATGAGCATTATAAACGAAAAAGATCGTGGTGAAATCTCCAGGACCTTATCAGATATGATAACTTTCGCTATTTTTCAACTCAACGTAGTCAGACCTAAGACCTAAGAGATGCCTTAACCTTTTGAGCTTCTCAACAAATCCAATACTATAACTCAAAAGCGACAAAAACTCTTTTCACATTCTCGTTGAATGCCCGGCTATCTTAGAACTCAAAACATGTGTACTTGTTAGCGAAATCGTCCTCACGCCTCCAACCACTCAGAAAATATCCTAGACTTTCTAACAGCTTCCGGGAAGAAAAATCAGCTCTAGACATCTTCAAAACATGACAAAATCGGTCTTTGTGAACCGCAGTGCCTGATCTTTACTAAGCTCACTTATATGCCAATTTGTATATTCTAAGCGACAAGAAAGTAAACTTAAACAATAAGACGCTACAGTTTGAAACAAATTAAGAATTTAACGACAAATATGACACTTTTTTCAACGTTGAAACGCTTAACACGACAAAGACAACGAGCGTTACAATCAGTTAACGTCATTTACATAGGCATAAAAAGACAGCAAAGTTCTTGACATAATGCAATAAAATTAGCATGCATAATGCCGCATTATGAATGTTTTGACGCAGAGCTGTTTGCCTGCACTTGACCTACATATAGTCTGGCGTATCTTCGCACAACCACATCAAGTCGCAGAAGTCACGTTTTTGTCGAAATTAATTTAATGATGTACAAATAACGTTTAACAGTGCGACAGCATCAAACCGAGCGCCCATGCCTCATTGCGCGTTGAAGAGCACTCATCTATTTAAGATTTAACCACGTACATCCCCACAATAAAATTTTATAATAATAGATACGGTTCTATTGCGCCCCCCTGTACAGCAAACTGCAGCTACGCAACCATGCGAATACACCAATTGCACACGAGTCATGTTCTGAGATACTTAATAAAAAAAAGTATCTGCAGCATCTTTCATACTCAATTTTGTTGTTGTTTTTGTTTCGAGTCATATACAGCTATGCCCTGTGATAACAAGCCGGTCGTATACTTATATTCATTAAAAGGAGATTCAATATGGTTGAATCTTAATTGCACTACAAGATAAAATCTAGAAGCAAAAAAAGAAGGAATCTTCCTGAATCACAACTAAGCACACACATGTGTATACATTCCCATCGAAGAAGGCTTAAAAGAGAATTCATCACAAAAGGAATGCAGAATACCAATTCACCAAACCTGGCGCCGTTGCCGCCGGTAACATGGTCTTTGGAATTTAGGTCGAAAAGAGAGCTGATTTCCTTAAGGGATTCTTCATTCTTCTTCTCCTTCTTTTTTTTTTTTTTTTTCTCTGATCCACAAAATTCTTTGTTCATTTAAACACAACCAACAGTTTACTTGTAACATACCTAAAGACAAATGAAGATTCCTCGGCGTTCACAAATTGATCTGATAATGTCACACACAAACTATCCCGAAATCACATTATTGCTCGAAAACACTTTAATTTTCGAAAATTAGAAAGGGCGCAAAAAAAGGGCAAAGAAAAAAAAAACACAATTTAACATCCACCAAACGTATTCAGTTCACGCACTCGAATCCGTAAGTCCACAGTACACACCGTCACCTTTCCCGAGTAACAAATCAATTTGAATGCAATTAGGTTCGTGACTAACCGCAGCAGCAAAGTGCAAACGTTCGCAGTTGCCGGCCGTATTCGTCGATTTGTTGCACTCGACTGAGTGATTCAGAAATTCAAAATGCCCATGCCATCCATATATTGACACTATTCCGTATCGGTGGTATGTCACGCAGAGGAGTAGTAGCACTACCAGCAGATAATAGACCGGATGAGATTCGCCGTATACTGCAACCACGATGATGGTGATGATGATGATGTTGGTGGACCAGGCCGATATACACGGTAACCAAGACTTCTTCTCGTTTGGTGTTTAACCAAAAGCAGTAGTCCAACTGATGAACCCGCCAACAAACCAACCAACCAGCCACTAATTCAGCTGCAATCGACTGTCGCTCGGTCCTTATGCCGTAATCTGCAGGAAAGAACTAAAGTTGCGTAAAGAGAAATGCCCCTTGCGGGCAAACACCCTGAATTAACAGCAGGAGCCGGCCGGTCGGCGCGGTCGCGGTCGGGTTCCATTGGCTCACTGTTGAGTCATTTATGCTAGATTGCTTTTATTCTTATTTTTATTCTCATTTTTGTATACTAACCTTATAGGGTGAGTTAGATAGCGTATGACAAGATTATGTGCAAATAACGTCGCGTACTAAGAACTATTTCAGGTTCAAGCTTGTTTAGAATGAGGCAGAATTGCACGCCATTTTGAACATGTTATTGAACTTTCTGATCTTGTTTATATCATCGAAGCAGATGGCCTTTATGAAAGGGCTTTCTATGCGTTAAGATATGAATGCCATCTTCAGACTTGTTTTTTTTAGAGTTTCAGATCTAAAAGGTCTGTCAATCTGTCACGTCCTTACAATTGCTGAACCGCTACGAGTACATTTTGTGGGTGCCGACAAGAAAGCTCTAACAAGTCTTCTATCTTAAACGAATATCTATAAACATGTGGGGTATTTATTTACTCCACCATAGTACTAGTAACTTACTTACTTATGTGGCCGATCAGTACGAGGTGAATCTAGGCATCAAGCAACAAGCCTCTCTATTTATCTTAATCCTTAGTTAATTACCTCGCATTCCAAGTTGGCTGAGGTCCCTTCGAGCTTGTGCGCGCTACCTACGGCAAGAAGGCTCTATACTCCCTTGTCCCCCGGGTTGGATTCGAAGACTCTGCGGACCGGAGCGTTGATGTCTATTTACCCTAGATGTGCTAGCCATCTCAGACTTCCAATACGGAATTTTTTGACTACGTCTATTCAGCTGTACAGATAGTAAAGTTCGTTATTTAATCTTCTCCTCCAAAACCCGTTAAGGCAAACGGGGCCGAATATCTTAAGAAGGATCTTTCTCTTGAAACGGCCAAGGGTATCTTTATCCGCCCTCAATAAAATTCATACTTGATTGCCGTAAAGTCCGACTGGAGTGATTAGTGTCTTACATGGTGTCAACTATGGATCGTACTAAATGCTAGTATTACTTCCGAACTAAACATTTTATTACATATAAACAGGTATTCGTAAATAGTCACGGAGAGGTAATGTAAAATTTACAAAGAATTATCACATACATACTCGGACAAAGTGCCACGTTTTGTGTGGAGAAAAAAAAATGCGCGAGACCCGAGTCGCAATTGACAATTTTTTCTAATACAATCGGAATGAAATCTTTCAGAGTTGGACATTTTCGTATGTGAGACTTTCTGAATTTTTGTATTTTGTTTAAGCGAAAATGGAAATGATGGAAGAAATTTTCTCAATGATAAAGCATAGCCAAGCACAATATCATAGTTACCAAAAATGGTGCTTATTATAACAGCTATAAAATCCCTCACATCGAGTGCTCTATGATCCAAGGTAGTGAAAGACTTCCGCGTATGTCTTAATGAGATAGCTAGACAGTAAAATTTTACCCTCTACCGGGTAACGGGTCACTGTGGTATTCGAACGAACTCGGTCAATAAGGTTCCTTAAATACGGACAGCATAGACTTAACGGGTACCATAGAGTCTATGTCATTTGCTAAGTACTTTACTCACATCGACGCGAACCGTCGATAGAAGCATCTAGATCAACTCAAAACTGCTAGTCTACCAGACTTCTGAAATATATGAAAGCAATGCTCTATAAGATAACCAATGTTATCCGGGCATAGTGCTATTGGTAGGCACCCTTAAGGATGTATGCAAGAACCGCAGAGATGATGATAGACGAGGAAGCTATTGCACATTTTATTTCCACGTGTTCTGCGCTCACCAACGTCAGAAAGGATACAATAGTTAAAAGCCTCTTTCTTTCAGCAATGCCTACACTTCTTCTTCTTCTTCCTTTTTTTCAGCGAGGTTCTGATCCGAAAATAAGGGATCATAACGCTCCCACTTCACCGCATTTCTACTGGTCCGCCTGTGGGGTTCGCCTATTTGATCACAGAAAATTTCGGCAGGCCTGACGATTTTGGATCACTCGGTTACTGACGCCAATGAAATGCCGATGTCGTCGCATTTGTCTGATCCAGGCGTTTATAGGACTGCCTTTCCTACACCGCGATGTCTTTGGAACGTGCATTGATATTGCATTTTTAACAGGGTTCAAATGATCTCTTCTTTGAACGTGGCAATACCAACTGAGCCGGTCGCACTCTATCTTTTGTACAATGGGTTCCTTGACGTGAAGGCTTCCACGGATCTTCGAACTTCTTATTCGATCAAGCTTTGTCACTCCTGCTGTCATGCGAAGCATCTTCATCTCAGCTGCCGTTAATTTACTCTTATACTTTTTGTACATCGTCCAACATTGTGAACCGTGTGTGAGCGCTGGACGCACAACTGCGGTGTAGAGCCTTCCTTTCAACTTAGGGGGAATTTTTCTGTCACACAAAATAGCGGAATTTTCTCGCCACTTGATCCACCCTACGCTTACGCGATGATTGATGTCGTCATTGCTTTGGTATTGTTCATAGATCCCAGATATTTGAACTTTCGCACTTGGGAAGCACTGTTCTATTCAAATAAATGTCTGTAATAGGCCTGAGTGGATCAGAGAACGGGCAGCACAAGTACTCTGTCTTTTTTTAACTAATTCGATACCCATTTCCCTCCAAAACGTCCACCCACACATCAAGTGCTCGTTGCAGGGATGTAGGATCCTCACTTATGATGGCTCCATCGTCAGCAAAGAATAACTGATGTACCTTGTGGTCCGTCACTTTACCTTCAAGCAGATAATCAAGGACTGTAATAAAGAGCAAAGGAATTAAGACGCTTCCCTGGTGCACCCCAACTTTGATTGGGAACTCTTCGGTTACTCCAGCGGGGCATCTTACTCTTGCCTTTGGTCCCTCGTACATGTCCATGATCATCTGTACATAGCTTTCTGGAACCCCTCGATGTCTTAGCGCCACCCATATCAGATCTCGTGGTTGTCTGTCGAATGCCTTTCCAAAGTCAACCAATACAATATGCAAATCCTTTAAGGAATCACCATGTTTTACCATTATGATCCTTATACTTTGGATTGCATCTGTGGTTGACTTACCCGCGACAAACCCGCACTGATCATCAGATAGCCGTATTATTTTTCGCAGTCGGCCACCTAATACCCGCTTAACGATCTTCATGGTGTGTGACATCAGCTTGATCGAACGGTAGTTATCAATGCCTGCACTGCTGTGCTAAAATCGTTCAAATTAAGAAGTTAATGATTCCAGGGTGACTACAGAAGTAGAGGAAGCTACAAGCAGATGCGGCAGCAGAATAGTATGAATAATCACAGTTAATAGTGAAAGCCTTAAATGGTTTTTTGTTTATTTCAGATGAGGATTAGTTCAAGAGATGGAAGGAACATACATACATAGTCATACATTCTGAAGAGAGTTACATAGCTGATCACGCAATAAAATGGAACCAGTTAGCCCAGGACGGCAGAAGACCTGACCATCCGAGGAGTACTTTTATTTTTTTTTTGATAATTTGCGCGCACTCAAGGGGTTATGAATACCCTTAACATGTATACACACAATGCGGGCGTTGAAAAGGATAGATACATATAGAGAACAAAATGTATTGTAATTGTGTGAAGCTGAGTTGTTTACGCGTCAGAGAAACTCCAGGGGTGGCGTTCAGATAACTGGGTAGATTTTTGTTATTTTTGTCTTTGCTTCTGATTCACAGTAATTTATTCGTGACCACTGACGTCATAGGCATACCAATCATCCAACAGAGCAAACAATTTTTCCAGCCATATGAACGCTAATGGTTCATGGTTCAAATACTGACGTCAGCAAGCATTTTCTCATGAAATATATAAAGTCAGTCCGATCATTTGCAAAAGCTTCTGTGAACACTACTGCGAAGACATAACACTGGCAGTAGCTTGGTCATGTGGCTGGAAAAATTGTTCGCTCTGTTGATGATGATTTGCCCTTGACATCGGTTATCGGGAAAAAAGTACTGTGAATCAGAAGTAAAGACAATAATAACAAAAATCTCCCCAGGTATCTGGACGCCACCCCCGGAGAATAGCTGAAGCATAAACAACTGAGCTTCAAGAACCACTAAACCAAAATTTTTCTCTCTCTCTCTCTATCCATCCTTTCCAACGCCCGCACTGTGTGCAAACATGTTAAATGTATTTATAACCCTTTGAGTGCGATAAAATTATAAAAAAAAAAAAATGTTCATCATCGTTTCTAAAGCATCGCACTGGTATTTAATAGGTGTTGAAAGACAAAGTATGTCATGGCCACTCTCTGCTACGAAGGAACTTTCCCGAATACGCGTGGCTCTGCTCTAAATGCACTGTTGAACTATCATACCTCCTCTTGATACATACATATATCATGGGATGTGCTATCAAAGTTATCCATCCTCTTAAACGGGGTGCTTTTTGGTATAATCCATACTGGAGTTTTGATGTCCTTGCGCGACACTTTTCTACAACTCTGGTCTCATGACACGGCAACTTCGACTGTTCCGTAAATTCAAAGTCGACTTTCCTTGTATTTGGGACAGAATCTGAGCCAGGAATTGAATGTAGTCGTATTTTCATCGATTGCTCTAAAACTACTCAAGAATGTCTTGATGGAAGAACACAACATTAAGCTTCACTTCCCATTTTCCAAGCGGAAACTTATGCAATTTAAGTATTTGTGGTGACAGTCAGGCTGGGCTCAAGGCCTTGCTCGACCGTTTAACTCCTTCCAAAATCGTTCGTGAGACTATCAGGGTTATCGTGAATAAAATGTCCCTCGGAATTTTTCCTCCGAACCAAAATCATCATGTAAAAATTAAATATCGCGATTGCGTGGAAAATTGTCCTGAATTGTTATTCATGATATCTATTTCTTTTCCGCGCAATTATTTCCTCTTTTTTGAAGGTACCTAATTTTTGTTCGGAGGAAACATTCCGAGGAAAAATTTATCCACGATAACCCTGTATAACTCTAATAAGGGGCCAGGTCACACTGGGATCCTGGGGAATGAGATATCCGATGAAATTGTTAGGCAAGGCTCAGAGGATGATTTCTCTGGACCGAATCTGCGCTGGGTCTTCCTGCGTCCTGGGTTAGGACTTCCATTGGTGATTTGTGGTATGAATCTCCAGTATGCAGGTTGGTTGACTAAATAGATGCTCCCGAACGCCTGTAAGAAAGACTTGCGACAACTTATTCGTCCCTTCGCTTTTACATTGCGTCTCAGTGTGCTAGGCTTAAGTGCTACTATAGTCTGCGACACTTGTGAAGTTGGCGACGATACTGCTGAATATTTTCTCTGCGATTGTCCTGCCTCTGATAGCATCACGTGCCAGATATTCGGTGCCGATGTGGTGAGTATTGGTACTGCAAGCTCTTCATCACTGAAGCACTTGCTTGGCTTTCTTAGAAAGACAATAAAATTCCACTGAAGTGAGTAAGTCAGGGCTTTGCTCTTTGGTAGTACAATGGACTAGTTACTTCTGAGTGCTCCAGTCGAGCGTTTCTTATTCCGATAAAAAAATTTCATGGCTGCAAACCCCCTTCCTCTTCAGCTTATGTTCTGGTACTTTTAACTCCACAGAAATTAGCCACTGTTTCTTTAAACTCCAGTGGCCATAACGTCGTGGAAAATTTCGAAAACAAGTTGCAATTTTAAACCCTAGCGTAGAGTTATTGAAATAAACCTGTGAAAACGATTTATTGGGATTTTATTATACGCACATGACACACTGGGACGTATGTATAGATTTAGGCCGGTAATTATCAGGCGCTCTTAAGTCCATTTTAATTTTATGAAGCTCTTAGTTTTAAATTTTTGCTGCGTATTCACCAAGCACTAATAGGTTTGTGCCCGTGCTAATTCGAATATGCGAAAAATTAATTTTCGGATTTCCAAACGCGTTCTAAAATGTGTTTCCGAACTCTCTTTCGAACTGGGAGAAATGCCAATGAAAAAGAAAACATTGTATTTTCCTGATTTAAGTCAGAATTAATCACGGAACATTTTATTTTTTATTTGGTTGCCAGTTCTTTTGACGGAAATGCTGGAGGCATTAAATTCGTCGGCATTTCTTCTTTTGCATTTCGCCAATGCAGCCTATCCTTTGTTTGGTCTGCGTGACAGTTCACAGCTGATTTCGAAAATATGCCAAAGGGACTGAAGACGCTACCAAGGAGGAATTGTATGACCGCTTGGATGGTATGGTATTAAAATTATAAAAATTCGCTAAAGAAAATGTCTTTGACGAAGCACAGCCTACATAACGGCTCCCATGTTACTGATTTTGCAGAAGCTTAAGATCGACCAAGTAACTGGTTGCTGCCTTCAAGCCCGGAATGCAGGCTCTATGAAATGGTGAAGAAAGCCTTGTCCCTAAAATGCAAGGAGTAGCAGATTAACATAGTTAGGAAACTCTTCCAATAGCTCCTGGTTTGTCGATCACCAAGCAGAAAGAGGGTAAGAATAGAAAGAAAACCCATTCCAACCCTCCATTTGTCGGTACAGATGACTAACCAGCGGAATTACTCCAATATAATGGCGATGTTTTGATAGAAAACGAACACCAAATCAACAATCAAGTATAGGTGTTCAAAAGCATACCCAGTAACATACTCAAGATCTACTCAGGCATATCTCTGTTCAATGTAGCATATAAGATCCTATCCAATGAGAGTGCACAGGGCTGACGTGAACACCAATGCACTATCTTCAATAAGTCCCTACAGATATAATACTTAGTTACGCAGATGCAGATGATATCTTTAGTTTATGATATTGTAGCATGCACATGAAGTGCTTTTCGCACTGCATTACCAACGAGCATGGTGTGGAAACACTAATGTCATCCGTCAAAACTGCCATAATGTACAGCACTTTGTTCCACATTTCACATTCCACAATTCACCCCAAGTGACATCTAGCATATTCGAAAATGTTCAAGAGGTGCTTGTATTTGGTATACAATACACCAACCACTAACAGAGAGACACAGTCGATAGAGGTGAAAATAGCGAGGAACAAATGCGATTACTGTGAGAGTTAAATATTTGCAAATTGGTATTGAGAATAAACGATATTGTGGTTAAAAGTGAATTTGTAGAGACAGTTTAAGTTGAGAATAAATTGATTTGATTATTTTGAAGTATAATGAAAGTGAAGTTGATAGTTGTTTATAAATAAACAGTTTAATAAAGGGCCTAGGCCCTTTATGGGCTGTTGCGCTAAATATGTATGTATGCAGGTATTCGGTGAACCTACTGGCGAAGAGGGCGAATGGAGGAGAAGATACAGCTACAAATTTTATCTCAACTAATTTGTGGATGTAGTTCAAAAAGCGTAAAAGCGTTGAACATATCTAGTGAATGAACAACAATACTCTAGTTAGGAGGGTATTTCGCTTCAAAGATCGAGCCAGGGAGCTTGGTTGACAAGCTGTTTGCAAATCAGCGCGCTCGTCGAGGATTAAAGCCCAGCGTGCCTCAGCTAGAAACTCCCTACAGGTCGGGAAACCTCTAAGCAAACGAACTATATAATATATATATTACTGTACTACAACATCAACTAAATATCTGCTATTACAAATGATATTGTTTATATCGGCTGAAAGAAGAACTTAAGAATGCACGCAACGTAGCTCTTCTTTGTGTCTTCCGCTATGTATGTATCTTTTTATACCCATATGTACATCCATTTCATTTTTCCTTTGCCTTGCATACCGCGACCCAATATCTTGATTTTATTTTAATTTTTTTTTTTTTTTTATTTTATTATGTTTTACTTTTTATTCTCTTCGATTTTTCTGTTCGTAATTGCTACTGCCCTTGATGGTGTTGGATAGTTTGTGCGAAAAGAAATTCCGATCGAATAGGTTAACGACGCATCGGGAATATATTCGTAGGTACACCATATTTGCATCTATGGATGCGTAAAACAAGGTGCATTTGTGATCTCATTCACCAAAAGCAATAAAATGGAACAAATACATTCGACGCGATACAGTGCGGAGCGGCGGCGGGTATTGTTCTTCTAGATACATCGATACGGACGTGATCGGCACCAAATGGAGAATAATTATAATAATTCCCTGTTCTTTTTAATGCGCGCCTTGATGGTTCTTTATTTTTTGCATAATCACTCCAGTGATGCATGTATGGAACACGTATAGCAGTGCAATTGATTATAGTACACATACAATTCGCAGAATAGCCATGGAGATTATCTACATCTGCGTACGCTGCAGCACATCTGAGTCCGAGTATCGGAGTACGTAAGGAGAAATTCACTTGAAACCGTATCATCGATCGAAAATTAATTGGAGCTAATTTTGAGCTAAGCTCTTAAGAGCAGTAATTGTGTAAGCAATGCACGATATTCGCTAAACGCATCATATTCGCCGCATTGGAAAACGACTCATTAAACGAGTCTCACTGGGGTAACGACGATTTCGGGTCATTGCTATTTTGATGGAAATTCGAACTGGCGCAAGCAACTGCCGGCTGGCGTTTGGCGTGGTGGTGGCCCACACTACGGGTACGTATGGCTGTGCCATCATCGGGTGTCCCAATGAGTGTAAGCGGATAAATACGGACGATAGTGCGATTAATTGCGGTTGCTATGTTTTATTATACATCATTCTGCATTCTTTCTTTTGTTTATATTAAATTCTCCATTATGGTATTACGTTGACCTGGTAGCTATGAATGTGGAAGGGTTCATTGCTACTCTTATGGTTTTTTTTATTTGTCTGAACTGAATTCGAGAAGAACAAGCTGCATAAGCTCATTTTGTGAGTAATTATAATATTTAGAGAAACTCCACTGGGTGACTGACTATACATACTGAACAACTTTTTAATATATGGTATACTGGTGTAGGTTTTCGAGCAATGAGTCCTCTGATTTAATAGCTCCTTTCAAGGCCAATATGGACGGAGTAAAAATATTGGGGGTGTGGAGATTTGGATCGTTAATTTTTATAGGTACTACATGAGTTGTGATTAGTCTGAAACTTATACATCAGTTTAAAACAGACTATGGATAGCCTTGATAGTACGAGCACATTGAACTGAAGTGAGATTCGCTTAGTGGAGAGGTTTCGGTAATTCAATTATGAATGTACTTAATACATACCCAGAAAAGCTATAACATACAAGTGGATTCTTAAGTCGCATGATTATGCTGTTGATGTTGGTCTCCCTACCTAGTTCTAAGCTTGCAAGAAAAAAATACAGACATATCGTTTTAACTGTTGGTATTTCGTTTAGGTACTTCGTATATACATACATACATACTATATGGAATTCAACCATACTATAAGTACTATCGCTTATTGAATTTAGGGCACACATGAAGGGATGTAAACGCGTTGGATATGGACAATAGTGCAATAAGATACGCAGCGCTAACCGAACTCAAGCAAAAA
This sequence comes from Brachypalpus laphriformis, assembly GCA_945910035.1. Classification (NCBI taxonomy): domain Eukaryota; kingdom Metazoa; phylum Arthropoda; class Insecta; order Diptera; family Syrphidae; genus Brachypalpus; species Brachypalpus laphriformis. The sequence goes on from OX246754.1 coordinate 292,204,432, forward strand.
ATAAAGAAACTTTATCCTAAGAAAGCTCCGTGATACGACATAATCACGGGAAAGGTTATCACTAGTACTGCCCAGAAAAGCATTAATTTAGCTTCTCTTCATAAAAAATGTCACGCTTGGACTAGAATATGTTTCCAGTCAATGAAAAGTCGCAAAAGCTGGGGTACCACAAGGAAACGTTACTGTTCCACTTTTGTATCTATTATATACTTGTGATCGCGATATACCGCAAGTAGATGGCGCTGCATTTGATACATTTTCCGATGACACTGCTATATTGGCAGTGGGTAAAACGGTCGGAGAGATTATCGGAAAAATGCAAGAAGCATTTCATAGAGTAAATGAATGGACAGAGAATTGGGGAATAGCGCCCAATGAAACCAAATCCGTTCACGCAGACTTTACTTATAAAAAATTAAATAATTTGACAATCTTTTCAAACACATTTCGAATTCCGTTTGTTAACGGAATGGCACTCGATGCAAACCTGAAATGAAAAAGACACGTAAAGAAAAAAACTAGAAAATAAATACAGAGAAAATGTATTGGAAACTTGGAAAATATTCCAAATTTAATAAAGAGAACAAACAGCTTTTATACAAGCAAGTGCTAAAGCCAATGTGGACATACGGTATAGTACAACTCCTGTGTTGTATCAAAATAAGTAATACTAATATTTTACGAAAGTTTGAAAACAAAGTGTTTAGAGAAATCATTATTGCGCCGCAGTACTATCTTATGCTGTAAACCGAATGAAAACAAAAAGCTCGAACAGAAGAGTCCTCCAATTCATTACAAAAGGAAAGCTCATATGTATTAGGTAAATCTCATTTCCATACGTGATCCCTTTGGGATACATTTGTATAACTATACCCGAATCCCCAAGATATAACTTATATACATATAATATCATATATAAAGTATGTTCAAGTAGTAAATATCAGATTCAAAATGCATGTTTTGTAACATATTACTTAAACTTAAAAAATTAGATATTAAATAGTAAAACGATATATATGTATGCTCTCATGAAAAAAATATTACAAATTCCATATATTTATCCGTTTATCAATTTACGCCAACGTAATAATCACAGGAACTTTAAAGCAAATCAAGTTTTTGTTATAATTATCGCCTGCTTCCCACAACATTGTCCCATGCATCTGAAATTGATGAATCATTTAGTTTACTCCATCGCAAGAGCATCTTTAAAACTTACCACAGGTAGAGTAGCATTGACGTATACAGATGCCCAGTACGACTTTCCCTCGGATTCATTAGATATACACTCATCCTGTCCATCACATGGATCCGGGCTAATAGAAGCTGCGGTTTTTATGGCGTTGAAAATCCATCTTACGCTGTGCTTTAAAAACTGAGTATTACTGCCTGAAAGAAAATAATAAGAAACGCTTAAGTTATGGCATGTCAATATAGTACTTTGCAAGTAAATAAAAAAACAATATTTATGTTTTTATAGCCCATATAACCGAAATGCAAATAACTACATTTTTATGGAGCTCGGGTGTAAAGGGTGTAAATTTTACTGGACAGTCAGATATGACAGCAAACATTTAATTTTTTTTTATATACGTATACCATATGTATTCACATTGTGCATACGAATATTATCCACATAAGTTGCTAAGATACAATGTTGTAGGAAAAGAAGGGTTCATATAATTATTTACTAGATTTTCTTGTAACCTCCGCCGCCGACTCTTTTGTAAGCCCACATTCCCAGCCTATAAATTGTGCTGGTGTCTATGAAAATTAGACATAAATACATAAGATACGGAGTTTGTTTAATGAAAAATGAAAATAAGTGGAGCGAATAGCGAATAGTTAACCCGTTTGCTGAATAGTAGAGGGGTTTTGTGTTTCATAAAATTATATAGGGGGGCAATCAAAACAAGAGCATAGTCGGCATAGTGGGCGGAAGGACTATGGACATAGCACACACAATTAAAGAAAATCACAGGATATATTCGCTCTTATGAAACCTCGAAACAGAAAAGGAGCACGGCAGGCTTTCGCCTGGGGCACTGAGACGTAACTGGTCCATTGTACTACCTGAGAACAAAACCCTGATTTACTCATTTTATTGGAATTTTATTGTCTATCTACGAAAGCCAAGCCAGCGCAAGCGATCTGCTCGATAAATCTTCTGCAGTCTTTTTTGTTGACAAGCAGTAAGCCGCTGATTTCTCGCAGACGCCCGGGAGAATCCGATTGATCAACCTGCATCCTTAAAAGTTATATCACACACAATTATGTTCGCGTGCAGAAAAACCCAAAGCAGGTTCTGTCCTGAGAAATCATCGTCTGACTTTTGCCTAATAATTTTATCGAAAATCTCATTGCCCAAAATCCCTGTGTGATTTGGGACTCAAATAAGAGTCAGACTCCCACGAACTATTTTGAAAATGGTTAAGGGGTTGAGCAAGGCCTCAAGCGCAGCCTGACTATCACCACAGACGCAAATACTTTGACCCTTCCTTCCATATATTTCTTAAAATATAGTTCAGGGACATTAAGATTGCATGAATTTTGGCTTGGAAAACAGAGCATATCAGGACCCAATTCTGTCGTAGGGTAAGTTAGGTTAAGTTAGTTTATTTTTTTTTTGTTTTACCATCAAGTTTAGTTCGAAGAAAAATAATGCAAAAAAGCATTTGTACAAGGTTCTTTCACATTTTTTCCTTAAAACAAAACAATAAAAATATGCATTAAAAAATAAAAAAATAATAAAAGCATACCAAGTGTATAAAAATCATAGTGTAAGTAAGTATTGAGAACCCTACAGGTCAGATACTTTAAGCTACAATTATTGCTGTTTTTGAGTTTATTTAAACAATAAAATATGTAATAGTATTAGTGGATAAATAAACGAAAAAAAAAGGTTGGAAAACAGGCGCATATGTGCCTAACAAGAACTTAAGACTAATTTGTTCGCCTTCCACGAAGACACCAGCACCAGACCCTTGACTGGTTTTGGAACCATCCATGAAAATGCGACTACATTTAACTTCTGGCTCAGACTCTATCCCAAATACATACAAAGAAATTCGACTTTGAATTTACGCATCAGCTGAACTTCTGACGATGAATGGCTTTGATAGTACAGCCCATGATATAAGTATCAAGAAGATGTGAGTTCAACAGTGCTTCAAGAAGAGAGCCAGGCGTACTCAAGAATGATGAGACAGGCCATTCTTTAAAGTTTGGCGCAAAAGACAGTCACATATTAATTTGAAAGGTCCTTTGGTCAAGCAACCGACGCATATACATCTGAGGGATGGTCTTTTCATACGAGTAGATCCAGAGAACCTTATTCGGTGATAAGCCCCATGTCCTGCCAAAAGCACTTTTGCATTATCAGAAAACGAGAGCGTCTTGAATATCTTCGCACGGCAGACTAACTCTATAAATACTCAAGCTTTAACAATGACAAAATCACAGCCCTTCTGAGCTCGAGATGGTTAAAAAAAAATCATTTCAATAGCGTCTTGGGCTGAAAAGATCCAATAGTATACAAATGAGTACATATATACAATATATAAGTTACGTTTCAAAATATTCCACTAGCAGGCTGGAGAATAATTTTTAGCAGACTAGAGGTTTAAAAAAATGATAACTGGGTAAATAGAAGCTTTTTATTCCAGTATAGATCGACAGAATCTATACTGTATAGCTGGTGTGCTATTTTGAAAAACCTCAACTGACACAACACTGCTGTTTTATAAATTGTGCTTAGAAAAATTAAAAATGGTTACAATCTGTCTGAAAAGGATCACAATTTTAACCACTAACTTGATGTACAATATCGTCATCATAATTTCCCTGATCATTTACCTATCACATGACGTCTCGGCCATACTGGTACAAGAGCCATGGATCAACGACAACAACCAGATCCAAGGGATCAAAAACAGGAATTATATGTTGTTCTACAAAGCGAACGAAGGTAAAATCAGGGCTTGCATGCTTTTAAAAAATAATATAAGGGCATTTCTTTTGAATAATTTCAGTGACGGCGATCTAGTAGCAGTCTCCTGTGAAAGCGAGGGAAGAAAACCGCTGTGGCTGGTCTCTGCTTATCTCCCGTACGAGCTGGCGGAGATTCCATCTGGTAAGATGAAGCAGTTGGTAAGGAAGGACAATTGGCTCTTCATCGTGGGCTGCGATGCAAATGCGCATCACTCGCAATGGGGTAGCAGTGATACCAATACAAGAGGTGAGTGTCTTTTCGATTTCATCCTTTCGACCACTCTCACCATATGTAATAAGGGATCTACGCCAACTTTTGTAGTAAGGAACAGACAAGAAGTGATTGACATAATACTAGCTTCTTGCTCTGATCACCTAACGGTAGAAAAATGGAGGGTTTTAGAGGAGGCATCTCTTTCTGATCACAGATGGATACGCTTCCATATTAATTTCCAAACAAGGCCTAGCAACAGCTACAGAAACCCTAAGAGTACAGACTGGGGTATGTACACAGAGCTAGTAAGGAAACATCTTAAGGATGGGCCTATTCGCAGCGGCGATCCTCAAGATATAGATAAGGCGGAAGACAACTTAGGCAAAGTAATGAACATGGCATTCGAAAGGGCCTGTCCACTAAGAAAGCCAAGAGGTCCCAACCTCTTTGGTAGAGCAAGGAAATCAACTCCAAGAAAAAACAGGTTAGGCATTTCTACAACAGAGCCAAAGAAATAGGGGACGGTACTACATGGGATGAATATATGGACCGCAAGCGGGAGTTTAAGTACTTAATTAGGCAATCAAAAAGAAAGTCGTGGAAGGAATTTTGTCAGTCCATTGCGGATACTAGTGAAGCTTCCAGACTTCGCAAGATGCTAGCTCAAGACACTCCTGTCCCAAGCTTCATCAAAAAATCTGACGGCTCGTGGGCAGAAAGTAGCGAAGAAGTTTTAGAAACGTTAATTGATGCTCACTTTCCAGGAAGTAGATCGCCAATGGATTCTACTACTCATAGCTACTCGTATAATGGTAGGTCAATAGGGGACGATGTAGAAAATCTCATTACATGGAAGAATCTGCGATGGGCTTATGTTATTCGTACCATTCAAAGCATCAGGCCCTGATGGAATTTTGCCAGCTATGCTGCAAAAAGCTCCAGCCAAGGTCAGAAACAGGCTTAGGGAAATTTTTAAACATTGTTTAAGGTCATGTTACGTACCAGTAGCATGGAGGGAAGTGCGAGTTATATTCATACCTAAGGCAGGTAAACCAAGCCACACTTCAGCGAAAGACTACAGACCCATAAGTCTCTCGTCATTCCTCCTCAAGGCACTTGAAAGACTTCACATCAGAAGTAAGTGTTGCAACGGCATTCTATGCAAAGCTCCACATTCATATTTGAAGGGGAAATCGGTGGCTTTACACGACGTAGAAGGAAAGATAGAAGTTAGCCTTCACTATAAGGAATTCGCACTAGCAGCGTTCCTAGACATAGAAGGTGCTTTCAATAATGTAGAAGGAAGGGCCATCAAACAGGCCCTAGAATCTATGAATGTCGAGCCTAGCATTACCAATTGGCTCTGCAATATGCTCGGCACTAGAAACATTAACTCCACTATCGGTAACAGTTCAATAAGAAAATCCTTTACCAGGGGGACTCCCCAGGGAGGCGTTATCTCCCCCCCTCCTCTGGGTTCCAGTCATCGATGGGATACTTAAAGAACTAAGCAATACAGGCATAAGCGTCACTGCTTACGCGGATGACGTGGTGATTTTAGTTCAGGGCAAGTTCCTTGATACATTAAGTGTAATGATGGAATCAGCTCTTAATAGTCTCGAAAAATGGGCTAGAGGGTGTGGACTACACGTCAACCCGAATAAAACAGAATTGGTACTCTTCAGCAGAAAATACAAGATACCACCCTTTAAACTGCCTAAGCTAACAGGGGTGGAACTTTCCCTTTCGGATCGCGTTAGATATCTTGGTATAATGCTGGATAGGAAACTAAATTGGAAACTTAACATACAGGAACGAGTCTGCAAAGCATATAATGCTCTCTTCATCTGTAAGCGGACCGCGGAGAAAAAATGGGGCCTGAAGCCCGCAATGATGCACTGGCTATACATCATGGTAGTCAGACCCATCCTTACGTATGGGGCGCTTGTGTGGTGGAAGGCAACGAATACCAAAAACACACGGGATATGTTGGCCATGGTACAAAGATCAGCCTGCATTGCCATCACAGGTGTTCTACGCACAACACCTATGGCTGCACTCGAGATCTTCCTGTCTTTTACCATTACACCTACAAATTAAATTTCAAGCGGGCAACAGTGCGCTTCGGCTCACTAACGTTGGTCTCTTCAGGACTAATAACATAGGACACAGCTCCATTCTCAATGAATCTTTTCCCGGAATCCCTGACGAATCGGACGATATACTTGGCACCTTAGACTTCGACACACCATACGAAGTACTGTATCCTATTAGAGAGGACTGGCAAAGGAAGACAGTCTCTGTCCATAACGAGATTGCAATATACACAGATGGTTCTAAGACCAGTGAGGGCACGGGGTGAGGTATTTACTCGAGAGGTACGAACTTACAGGTGGCCCTGAGACTTCCGGACACATGCAGTGTGTTCCAAGCAGAGGTTCTAGCTGTACTTAAAGCTGCGGAATTACTTGAGATGGGATCAATACCCGATAAGAATATCGCCATCTACATTGACAGTCAGGCTGCGCTAAAGGCGCTAGAGTCTTACGTCACCAAATCTGAGATAATCAGGAATTGCCGCACAATGCTTAGGACATTATGTACGCAGAACCGAGTCAGATTATGTTGGGTACCTGGACACTGCGATATTGAAGGCAACGAGCAGGCCGACGCGCTGGCTAAAAGAGGAGCGGGGCTCCCACGTAGCGATATAATTGGTAGTATTAAGCCACCAGGGTGCGTGGCTAAGGGAATTATTCGGGATAAAATCATTGACACGGCTAATCTAAGATGGTCAAACTTAGATGGTCACAGGGTGTCTAAGGCCTTGTGGCCTGTGCTAGATCGCAGAAAATCTAGGGAGATAATCAAGTTAGATAGATCGAGGCTAAGAACAGTGATAGGAATACTCTCTGGCCACTGTCTCCTAAGGAGGCATGCCATGAGACTAGGGTTATCCGATACGGATGTTTATAGGTACTGCGACGACCTACATGTCTCAGAGGATATAACTCATATACTCTGTGAATGTCAAACAATTGCCAGGACAAGGCTAAAACACCTTGGTAGATACTTCTTCGATAACCTTGAAGAGGTGAGGTCCTGTAGGGAGATTAATTGCTTGGGAGAATGGGTTTAGGTCTTCTGCCGTGAAGGTTCCCTAGGGATCGCGATGGGCCCACTTTGGTGCCTAGTGTTTTATGATAACCTCATAATCCTACCTAACCTAACCTATGGCTGTACATGCATATGTATGTATGTTCATACTCGTATATACGCGTATATTGACAAATCTCTTAACTGCACGAAGTTTGATAGCACATAGATTTGGCACTGATAATGATTTTTTTTTCAATTTTTACTCTAGAAGAGATCAAACACTAAAGTTCAAAGAATAATCATGTTACAGCGCGCCCATACACTCACACACACACACTATTGCACTGCTGCATTACTGCTGGCAGTGGCCTTCACTGAAGAAAAATGTTGGGAAATGATCTGATTAATGTTATTTAGCATTGCTCAGTTTCAGGGCAACGCAGAAGGATGATTTATACTTTAAATGAATCAGCGGAAAATTTCCTAAGTTAATCTTTATTTTTATTTTAAAATCCGATGAGCCATTACTGAGTTAGGGCTGTGTAATCATGTTTTAGTGACGGAAAATTCGATATCAACCCCCTTTAAGCCATTTAGACCTTGATTTTCGAGAAATCCCACCTTATCTCGCATCTATTATAGATAAAAGGAATAAGGAATAACTGTGCGAAATTTCAAGTACCTACGTCTAGCAGTTTTAGAGAAACCGTGTTCTCCTTCTTCTTCTTCCTATTTCGGCGAGGTTATGATCCGAAAACAAGTGATCATAACTCTTCCACTTCACCGCATTTCTACTGATCCGCCTGTGGGGTTCGACTATTTGACCTCAGAAAATATCGGCAGGCCTCCCGATTTTGGATCACTCCGTTACTGAGGCCAATGAAATGCGGATGTCGTCGCATTTGTGTGATCGAGGCGTTAATAAGCCCGCCTCTCCTGCCTCGCGATGTCTTTGGAACGTTTACGGAGAAACCGTGTTCACAAGGAAAATAGTCTTTGCTTGTATAGTATTTAAATATATATAGTATAACTCCATTAAGCACTGCCAGTTAAGTTTGTGCAATGCTTGTATCACGATTAGACATAAAACCAAAGAATACCCCCTTATCCAAAGCCTATTCTAAATTATGCATGTTTTAGAATTTCCTGCAATTACTTAAGTACTTGGCTTAACTGTGCGAGCTCTGAATACCTTAATCAAATTCAGGTTGTTAACGATCGGAACGTAAATGGAAAAACCTTTTCCTGAAAAAAAAAACATACACATTTATTACGGCTGCATGTTCTAAAGCTGCCGCTAAGTAATCAGGCATTACAGCAGCTAAGTAATTACAACATTTTATGGTCTGCCACCCCAGACAATATACCTCTCTTGAAATTACTATCTTTAGCTGCTACTTCATTTGTCTCACGTTACACCTGTCATTCTGACGTGTTTTTCCTTATGCCAACGTAAATAAACAAAGGTCAAAGCGTCGGTAAAAAAAAAGAAAACAATAAGCGTAAATATCGTAAACTATCCAATAAATTCCACGTACTTATTCATTACCGGCATTCTTAAGGCCGATCTTTTTTTTTTATGACTTATGGTATACAGTACATACGAGTAGATAAATTTAACATAATTTCAATTTACTATCGCAAAAAGGTAAACAATTATAAGTTCACACTCACCGTAGTCATTGAAGATCGTATTAACCAAAACGTTGCTTCCTCTGACCATCTGGCATGGTATCGTTGAACAGCTTGAAATCGATAAGTACACGACATCGTATTGTGATCCTGTCAATAGACAAAAAAAAAGGAAAATTTATTAGAATCACTCTTATCGGTATCTATGTATCTCGAGCGATGACATTTCTATTGACGCTCTGAAGTGACTTCTGTCAAATAGAATGCTTAAGATAGCGATCGCTCAATCGATCAACGCTGTTTTTTCCCCTGTGATTTATATTAAAAGTTATGGGTTTTTGGGGTGTTTACCAGTGGCTAATTAATTACTGATAAGACTGTACGATCGCATTCAAAGGTGCACTGATATTTTTAGACCTGATATTTATTGGCTTGGTTCATCTATATTTGCTACGATAAGGTAAAGTGCTTACTTTTTTTGTTTTGTTCTGTCTGATAAAGTATCTGGCAATTTTCCATATGTTTATACGTCATAACACCATATCACTCGTACGTTTGTATGCAGATCTATTGTGAGTCACTGATTGGTGGATTAGCATGAAATCCAGTCGAGGATCAGCGAAATCGATAATTCTGCATCATGTGCAAGTGATTATGATTGACGACGTTTTTAAATTGCTTGGAATGGTGATAGGGAGAATGACGTCTGGTATTGCGGAAAATCCAAATATAAGTATATTATTCGCGTTAGTTATCATTTGTTCAAATGCGTAAATCAGAGCCTACTTATTTCAGATACTTTATCGTACTTAAATTTCATACTAAACACAAAATTGAAAATGTCAGACTGCACACCCACTTTTGAGGGTTGGAAGTGTGTAGATAGAAATCATCTTTTGTATTTAGTGATGATGATCGAATAACTGGTAATGCGTATTTTTAGGTCACCTTTATATCTTATCATTTTAATTAAAATCTACAACAGAACTAATTAACTACAAACTGTTTATTCAGTATGACTTGGGTATTTTATATTTTCATGTGTCATCAGTTATAGAATGTAATGCCTAGCAATATACAGTATGAATGACGTGATGTCCTTCACCGTGTTCAAATAAAATGACAGTGATTCATTTAGTTGAATAGATATTCATCTCAGTCGTCTTTGAAGTAATCTATTTAGTATTTGAGCAAAATTAGTAAGCAAAATCGTTTTAAAGATAGATGTAATAGCAGCACTTTAGCTTTTCCCTTCGGTTAAAATTCGGCTTAACGTAAATATCCGTATCTAACGCGTATACGACTTGGGAACTATTCGAGATGCTCTTGAAGAAAGTCTCAAAAAATAAAAAAAAATATTGTATAAGAACCTTCGACAAATTGTACAAATGTATGTAGGCACAGTAGACGGTCGCAAGATTGTTGATTTAAATAAACTAATTTTCTACTCAGATGCCTACTCTTGGATTAAAATACGAGTATGTATTTCATCAGAAAACCATGTATCTAAATTTTGACTGATGAAAGTTAATATGTACTTCGAAATAACATATTGGATTAACCTCCACTTGGTGCGTTTGTAAGCGTATATAAATAAAATGCATGGCTGGGTCACACATACTTGTGCATAAATGCTATTTGCTTACAAACTATTCAGATTTAAAAATTGAGGAATATCGTAAAATGAACAATTTTTTTTAAACTCCGTAATAGAGCAAAGAAGTGGAACCAATCTCTGCACCACTCTGGTGAAAGCAAGATTATTGTGCTTTATATTTCAGAAGCATTTGACAGAGTTTGGCATCAAGCTCTTTTGTCGAAAATGCGTGCATTTGGCACCGATGATACTCTTCCTCTATAGATTAGAAATTACCTTACATTTTCATAAATGATCTTTTGTCTGCAACTTCTAATCCAATCCATTCCTTCGCTGATGACAGCACCCTCAGTTTTACATATTCGTTCCCAAACTTACAACCCTGCTCTTCGGTCGTGGATGGACGTATGTTAAACACATTAAATTCCGAACTTGACAGCATATTTAAATGGGTCTTAACCAATAGAGTAGAATTTAATGCTTCCTTTCCATGCTCGGAATGTGTGTCAAAAACAAACTATTGGAAGACCATATATTCGAAATCACCAAGAAGCCTATCTTCGGACGTGCAGTGAAATACAGAGATTATTTTATTAGCCGCACAACACGTTTGTGGAATGCTCTCCCAGACACTTTTTTTCCTCCCCATTATAACCTACAGACATTTAAGACCAATGAGCATCGGTGCTCCTTTCTCCCTAACCCGTCTTCCTTAATGTTCACGCTATGTATCGAAATACAAAAAAAAGGGTACTCATAACCCCTTTAGCACGATTAAATTATAAAAAAAAGATGACCCTGTCGACTGCAGTCTATATAATGCGTGTTTTGGTGAAACGTCGCACAGTGGTCCGTTTATGCAAAAGTGCTTGCGAAATTCATTTTTCGGGTGGGTCTATAATGCAAAACCTTTAAATTCATGGAATTAAGAAAGGTTAGGGTTAGCTCTAGTAATCGAAAAAATTATTTCATTCGAATGAATGGTTTGGCTTGTAGAGCGAATCAAAGTTGATCAATTTTTATGGTGAGAAAAAAAATATTTTTTTCTAAATTTTTTTGTTCTTAGCTTTGAGTGTACAAACTAGGAAAAGAGCGTAAAAAAACTGTTTTTTTTTTTTATATATGTACTTGTTAATTACTAAAATCAAAAATCAAAAAAAAAATTTAATAAATGTTTTTAAGCTGTTTAATTTAATGTTTTTTTGAAACACCGCCTTTTGCACATTTTTTCGATTTTAAATTGAGCAAAAAAAAAAAACATTTAAGATTTGATTGGAAGAAGTCGGTCAATTTTTTCTGCGTTTTTTTAGTGCAGGTATTTATTTTTAAGGTGTAAAAGGATGAAACATTAGTATGAAATTATCATTTAAAACTTAAACGAGCGGTCGAGCAGTTGCATAAGAAATATTGTTTAAACTGGAACCATACAACAATTTTTTTAATTTTTTGACAACGTTAGGATTTGTAACTAAATATTGCTTTTTCTTCTACGATTTATTGGAAATCCCAATTTTTTCGGTTTTTGTACCTGCAGCAAATAATTCTATGAATCCAACGGGTAATTAATTTTTATATATTTGTAAATATGTATTGAAAAACTCGGGTGCAGAAACTTGTGGGAACTTTATGCTAGAGAGATTTGATTTGACGAGGTTAGCTAAATTTCATTATTTTATCGCTCGCTCATTGGAGAAGTGCAGCGCTCATTTTGACTTTCTTTGCTTCCAAAAATCGTAACTCTTAAACGAATAAAGATATCAGACCGTTTTTTTTTTCGCCTAAAGGAAATTTTCAGGGTTACGAAATTCGTGAATTTTGAGAAAAATGTTTTACATTGTGTTTCAGGATCTTCTGCTGAAAGAAGACTTTCTCACCACAGGTGATAAACAATATAATGTGGGCGCCGTGGCGTAAGTGGTTAGTGTGTCGGATCACTACGCATGAGGTTTCAAGTTCGAATCCCAGAAAACACCAAAAAGTTTTTTTACGGTCCCACCTCTCGTGAGCGTCTGACATACATCCGAGAGTATTGTTGTCACGAAAAAGTTTCTCAAATCGCCGTTCGGATTCGGCATTAAACTGTAGGTCCCTTCCATTTGTGTGAAAAATATAACGCACACAACATGAGTGGTTGCGTGAAGCTAGGCCCTGGCACTTTAAAGAGCTGTTGCGCCAAATATTTGTATTTGTATTTGATAAACATAATATTTTACTTTAAGAATATTCAAAAGTTTGTGATTGGAGTAATAACAGAGCGTCTAAAAGCTAGTTCGAGGAAAACAGTGGTATATAAAAGTAAACGAACCATTTTACTGTTTTTTTTTGTGTATCAAAAGAGATTTTTTTTTTATTTTCTGGCTTATCAGATTATAGTACATAATAAAATATTTAAGTCATTCATTTTAACTCAAACAGTGAAGAAAAAAGTAAACGGACCAACAATTTAAATAAAAAAATCAGATTTCTTCAAAACTTTCGTCAACATTCGGAGTTATGTCTGATAAACTTATGATTTTTGGAGAGTTTTGTGCTTTTCCCTGCAATTCAAATCAATACCAAGTATTACTTCAAGCCTCGTAATTACCAAAAAAGATCTCACAGCACAATACTCTCCAGAAATGATAAATTTATTAGACATTACCCCGGATATTGACGAAAGTTTCCAAGCAACCTAATTTTTTTTATTAAAATTTTTGGTCCATTTACTTTTTTCTTCACTGTTTGACTTAAAATGAATCACTGAAATATTTTATTATACAATCTGATGTGACACAAAATGAAAAAATTCTGTTTTGATACACATAAAAAAAAAAACTTTTAAAAATGGTTCTCTTGCTTTTTTCAACACTGTGTTGCTCGAATTAGCTTGTGGACACCCTGTTATTACTTCAATCATGAACTTTTGAATATTTGAAAAGTAAAACATTATGTTTATCCCCTGTAGTGAGAAAGTCTTATTTCAACAGAAGATTCTGGAACACCCTGTGAAGCATTTTTCTCAAAGTTCACAAAATTCATAGCTCTGGGAATTTCCTTAAGCGGAAAAGAAAACTGTCACGATATCTTCATTCGTTTACGAGTTATGATTTTTGAAACCAAAAAAGCCAAAGGAGCCACTGTGCGTCGCTTCTCAGTGATGTAAGATTTAGCACGGCGTACAACAACAAAAAATTATTGGCAACCACTTTAGCTATTTTCTCCAGTCAAAACAGAGTTGAGATATTTACTTTGCGCTACTCAATTTCAGAGGGCGTTGAAAACAGCTTTTTCATTAAATTTGATTAAAGTTGAATAATTCAGTAGTACATATTTCACAAATTGAAGCACAACAACACAATTTTGATTGAAACCCCGAAGCCGAATTTTACAAAAAAAAACAATATTTGCCCTTACCGGACTCGTATTACTTAACACAGAATCTGCTTTTGATTATGCCTGGCATGATGCTTTAATTCATAGAATGATCAACTTTGGTTATCCCAACGACTTGACTACCTTAATACAAAGCTTCTTGCATAAACGCAAAATGTTTCAAAGTACATGTCGGCTTTGCGATATCCACTGAGAAACAAATAACTGGTGGAGTCCCCCAAGGCTCGGTACTTGCGCCGATTTTATATAACATATACTTGGCAGATTTCCCAATCTACCAACTACTTTTAGTCAATTTTCGCCGACGATACTGAAATTTATAGCTCGCATGAGCAACCCTCGGAAATCTGCTCAAACCTTCAACAAGGTCTCGCTATGCTCAGTGTCTATTTTCACAGATGGAAAATAAAAATTACCGAAAGTAAGACTCAAGCCATGTTTTCTACACGGAGAAGACATCCTCGCTATTTTCCGAATAATGGTCTTAATCTAAATGGTAGTAATATCCATTGGACAGAAAATGTGAAATATCTTGGCATCACTTTTGACAAAACCCTGACATATAGTAACTACATAACAAACGTACTAAGCAAAGTTGGAATCCTAATAAAAATCTTATATCCGTTTATAAATAGGAGATCTACACTGAACTTTGAAAGTAAGATCATAATGTACAAAGAAATATTGCAGCCCCTTATGGTTTATGGTGTTACATATAGTTGTGCACGCACACATATTAATAAGCTGCAAGTCATACAAAACAAGATCCTTAAAATGATTCTTGAGTTACCATGGAACTTCACCACCTCTGAACTACATAGCATGTCAAACGTGGACTTTGTGGTAGATAAAATAAACACCCTAGCAAGCAAGTTTTTTGATAAATGTTTACTGTCGGAAAATTCACATATGTATAAGGCATTTAATGTCGAATTAGATCCTAAGTTTTGGTAAGTTGTCTTAAGTTTTAAAAAGCACTAGCTCTTGCACTTATCTATAACAAATCCTACTGTATATACTTGTGAACCAAATAAATATGAATGAATGAATGAATCAAAGTATAATCATAGTTTCAAAAATAACTTTGGAGTTAAAATAACAATTCGAATTTGGCTTTGAAATGTGAGTTTGAAGAAGCTCTATTTGCCCGTTAAGGTTGTAGCCGACGCATTTATATAAATTATAGCACTTTTCATAACCTTTTTTGGGAGAGATTCCCGAAGCAAAATCGCATCATCACCTCCTCGTGGTGCCCGCTGGATAGCTATCATATAGTGAACTAACGATGAGCGTATGCTGAGTCTGACGGTATATGTGTAGCTGAACACTCAGACCTGCGTAAGCACATCTGGGTGAACTTCAGCACACATATGTTTACCCGGACGAGGCATCTCTTGTTGACCTGATTGGCTGAAATATGCGTCTCAGAAGTCCAGCAAGAGCTCCTCAGAAGGAGGACATGTGGCAGATGAATTCTCCCGATAGAACCAATGGTGACGTCTACAGGCCGGCGGATACCTTACTTACTTCGACATATTTGGAGCTGAGATCTGTAAGTATTTTAATACTGCGTCAGGGTACTGAAAAAGAGGTGGTGGCGGATGAATCCTTAATGGGCCAACGGCAGCGCTCATATCCCCGAATTGGGTTACTGGCATTGGTGTATCCGGCCCCTCATCCTAGGAGTTGCAAAAAAGGATCGGGTCCTCCAGGTTGGGGTTTGTGCCGTCGGGTTAACTTTCCTACCACGTAAAAAACCTTCGGTTACGAAGCAACCAACAGCCTCGGATACGGTTGATTTTACTGTTGACGTCCCAAAGCAAACGTAGAAACGACAACGATCTTAGTGTCTGCACGTGGAATGTAAAGTCCCTCTACAAACCACGTGCAGTCAAACAGCTTGCGGAGGCCCTAGAATGTTTCAAAGCAGACATTACCACCACCCAAGAAGTGCGATGGGATGGGCCGGGCAAAAGGCGGGTGAAAAACTGCGACATCTACGGCGATTGCTACAGACAACAAGGACAGTGCGGTTTTGTCATTGGAGGCAGACTTAGGGAAGAAGTCTTGAGTTTCCGGCATGTGAACGAGCGCCTCATGACTATCCGTATCAAGGCTAACATAAATTCGCCAACATTAGTCTAATATGCGCTCACGCCCCTCACGAGAAGATGGACGACGCGACAAGGGATGACTCTACCAGCTCTTGGGCAAGACGTATGAGCAATGCCATAGCCACGACGTTAAAATTGTCCTAGGTAATTTTAACGCAAAGTTAGGAAGAGAGGACGTCTTTATTAGCGTGGTCGGAAAACACAGCCTCCGACATCACATCCGACAACGGACTCAGACTAGTCGACTTTGCGGCGGGACGAAACTTTTTCGTAGCTAGCACGTGGTTCACACGTCTCGATATTCACAAAGGAACATGGCTCTCCTTTGATCGAAAAACTGTCAACCAAATCGATCGCATTGCGATCGACGCAAGGCACTCCTCCAGTATTCTGGGTGTCCGGACCTTCCGAGCAGCCAACATGGACTCGGATCACTACCTAGTTGCAGCCAGGGTACGGATACCGATATCCAGAACGGAGCGAAATCAACGAAATATTGTGAGGAAATTTGCAAGAGACCGCCAGAGCCTTTGTCGATCGAGTTTCTTTTAATCTCAATCTAAGTCCTATACCGCCAGCAGCAAATGCGGAAGAAGAGTGGCTGCGTTGCCAACAAGCCATCAGAGATACTTCCTCTGATGTACTGGGTTTCTTTCGGGTACCACAATGAAACCCCTGGTTTGATGAGGAATGCCGGCAAGAACATGCAGCAAAACAAGAGGCGTACAGAAGGAATAGAGCTGCTCGGGAGCTCTACGAGCGGAGGAGAAAAGAGGAACAACGACTTCTCAGAAAGAAGAAAAAGGAACATGAGAGGTGCTCGATCGAGGAGATTGAGAGACTTTATTGCAGGAATGATGTTCGAAGCGGAGGAGAAAAGAGGAACAACGACATCTCAGAAAGAAGAAAAAGGAACATGAGAGGTGCTCGATCGAGGAGATTGAGAGACTTTATTGCAGGAATGATGTTCGCAAATTTTAGCAAAAGATAAAAAGAACATGCCAGGGTTTCAAAGCCAGAACAGAAGCCTGCAGCGACGAAAATGGAAATATAGTAGTAAATCGCAGTCGGTGCTAAGGATATGGAAGGAACACTTTTGCTGTCTGTTAAACGGCGATTAACAGTGACGATGACAGTCAAGATTCCTATCAACCCGATCAGAATGAAGTGAGGATAGCGATATCTAAACTTAAATCCAGCAAAGCTGCTGGAGCCGACGGCCTTGCCGCTGAACTTTTCAAGGCAGGAGGAGATGAGCTGGTAAGGAGCATGCACCAGCTCATCTGTAAAATCTGGTCAGACGAAAGTATTCCCGATGAATGGAACCTCAGCATCGTTTACCCAATCCTGAAGAAAGGCGACCATCTAAACTGCGACAACTACAGAGGTATAAGTCTCCTCAACATCGCATATAAGATCTTATCTACCGTATTATGTGAACGCCTAAAACCGATCGTCAACAACCTGATAGGTCCTTATCAGTGCGGTTTCAGGCCGGGAAAGTCCAGCATTGACCAAATATTCACACTACGGCAGATCTTGGAAAAAACCCATGAATATAAAATCGATACGCACCACCTCTTTATCGATTTCAAAGTTGCCTATGATAGCGTATATAGAGACCAGTTATACAGAGCCATATCTAGTCTTGATATCCCTGCAAAGCTCGTCCGTTTGTACAGGATTTGTACGATGGAAAACTTTCGCTGCTCCATCAAAGTCGGCAAGAACATCACCGAACCGTTCGATGTCAGGAAAGGTCTTAGACAAGGTGGCGCGCTATCATGCGATCCCTTTAACATAGTACTTGAGAGAATTGTACGAAACTCACAAGCCAACACTGGAGGTACAATCTTTTACAAGTCTGTACAACTACTCGCTTATGCCGATAACACTGACATAATCCGAAGAACTCATTGACGGCCCGTCAATGGGGCATTTGCGAGTATTGAGATCGATCCAGCAATGAAAGCAAAACAAAATATATGCTGTCTACAAAAAAGGACACCCATCATCGGCGTCATGGACAAAACATCACAATAGACAGATATATGTAAATTTTGAGGTAGTAAAGGACTTTGTCTACCTAGGCTCTATAGTAATGTCCGCAAATGACATCAGTAGGGAGATCAAACGAAGAATTACTCTGCCAATCGTTATTTCCATGGGCTAAGAAGGCAATTGAGTAACAATGTCCTATCTCGAACTACTAAGGTAACTCTTTATAAGACACTTAACATCCCAGTCCCGCTGTATGGCTTAGAGGCATGGACTTTGTCAAAACCGGATGAGGATGCCCTTGGTTATTTTGAGAGAAAAGTTCTTCGAGTGATCTTTGGTCTCGTCTGCATAGACAGTGAGTGGAGGAGAAGGTACAATGCCGAACTATACGCCCTATATAAGGACATCGACTCTGCCAGAAGAGTTCACATATAGCGACTAAAATGGCTGGGTCATTTAGAGCGGATGGAGCCCAACGTTCCCGCCAGGAAAGTATTCGAATCCACCCCGGATGGACGGCGCAGTAGAAGACGACATCGCGGTAGGTGGTGCAAACAAGTGGAGAGGGACCTCAACCAACTTGGCGTGCACAACTGGAGGCAGCTGGCACGTAACCACTGCTGGCTGGAGAGGTTTGTTGGTTGAGGCCCAGATCCACCCCGGACTGTAGCGCCACCTAAGTAAGTTAGTAAGTTCCCGAAGCTATTTTTGATTTTCTCTAAATGGCTGGAGGGTATTTTAATATACAAAGTTAAAATAATAGGTCATGTGTTAATTCGACGAATACTGGTGTTAAAGATCAAGTGTTATTTCAGAGGTGGCACCAGTATTACCAAAATGTATGCATATAGTATTGTATGTCGTAGATAACATACTTTTGAGTAGATTCAAAATTTAGAAAGAGCATCTTTGAAAAATGTACATCTATACTTTCAAAATAAATAAAAATAAATTAATTATAAAACCAAATGATCAGCAGAATTGTGTATCTTCTTTTTTTTTAGAATAACAACATAACAAATAGCTTTCTCAGATTGTTAGCTAGAGCATACTAACGCATGCTGGAATAAAAAGAAGTAGAGGAATGTTTTTTAAAGTCCATTATCCGTTTTTTTAAGTATCATCCCTATCTTTAGAAAAAGAGATGCAAACGAAGTGAAAAATTGCAGAGGAATCTCATTCATGAACTGCGTGGCCAATTCTAATGGGAATCATGCAAAACAGGGAAGTAAATTGGGAAAAGAAGCACATCTTCCTGAATGAGTTCCAAGCAGGATTTAGAAAGCAGTACTCGACAGTGAACAATGTCTACAATTTATCCTGCATCATAGCGATTAAAACCAACTAAAAAACTTTTTGTTAATTTCAAAGCAGCCTTTGATGGGATAGATCGAAAATCACTATATTTCAAGCTCAGTAATATTTGATCTTATTGAAAAGTCTATTTACGAACACAAAATCTGCGGTATGGGACGGTGAACATGTGTCAGATTACTTTGAGACAACTATGGGTGTAAAACAAGGCTGTTTACTCAGTCCACAGTTGTTCGCATTGCTGTTAAATGATTTGCTTGATTTTTTGAGGGGTGAATTGCGTATAAATGGTTCTCTCAAGCGAGTCCTATTGTAAGCGCTGAAAATATATGTGCCTTACAAGTTCCAAATTTCTCGAATTTTGACAAGGTGGATAAAATTCAAAGATTTATAGTAAAAGAGTATTTGGTTTGCTGGAGTTCACACCAAATTACCTGGAAATTGCACATAGACTACATATTCAAAACCTTACTTAGATATCCAGTAAATCGGTTACCTCACATGTTAACAGAGGAAGTAATTAGAAAAAGGATATAATATATTGATTTTAAACCTGGAGTAACTTCGGAGAAGTTAGGTGGTCAGATTTGCAGTTAAATGAGGATATTTGGAAAGACAAAAGTGCCATTGGAAAGTAATACTCCTGGAAAGATCTAGAAAATAGTCAGAAAACGCTGTTAATATAAAGTAGAGCCAACAGATTTATTGGCAAAACGACATGAAAAGCATTTAAGATTAGATCATCAACGTAATTGCGGGAAATCAAACACCCATGAATAAATTACAAACTCCTGGTCACTTGCTTGTTTGCTCACATTTTTCTAAATGAAAACTTTTTAACTTTTTAAGAACTGTCACTTTAAACAATTGTTGAATGTTCTACATATTTTATATTTCACGATATATTGCACTAGTTAGGTGACACATACACCAAATTTTTCCTAAGAAAAAAAAACTAAATCCAGATTTTGTTTGAAATTCCTTTAAGAATCGAAGAAATATACTCCGAGTGTGGAAGGGTGTCAATATATTTAAATCACTAATTTCAAAAATGAACGAGCAGTTTATTAAGATTTCGTTAGGACGTGGTGGATTTCATACGATCAGTAGAAATTGGTCTGGATGTTTATTTCTTATTTGAGCAACACATAATCAGCTCTTAAGTATTAAAGATTGTTGCTTCTGTACAAAAAAAACGTCAAAATTACATTTTTCTTGCATAATAAATAACCAAACGGTGATATTCTATCAGCAACGGAATACCGTAATATTCGCGTGGCGTTTTATAGCTAGCAAATCAACCCGCACGCACTTTTCACACATTTCACTCGCACTATCGATACTAACTGAAAATAATTCTGCCAACCGAGGCGTTTGTAACTGATATGCGTAAACCGCGAAATCAAAAATCTTTATTTACCAATAAACAGACGCCCAATTGGTATATCGAGAATGGTTGCTTAAATACATAATTTCAGACCCATGCGTCAGCCAACATAGTGAACCCACTCGTATTTCAATGAATTTTGTGATTAGAATACGCATTCTTACCGCAATCTTCGTACGGAAGGGACTTCAACTTAGCAAGTCTCGTGTACAACCTGCTGCTTTGAAGCACATTACTTAAGCCAGAACAGACAACGAAGCCAACAACCAAAGTTAGGTAAAAGATAATCCTTGGCATTTTATACTTTCGTTCAAACACAATCTATCTGCATTAGGTGTATTGTAAAACTTCTTCAGAAAGCCCAGCACTTTCTTTGAGTTATTGATTTATTGATTAACAGCTTTATGCGGCGGTCTCTCTTCGCTAATATACGAGTACTTATTTACTTTTTCTTCAAAACAGTAGCCGAAGCACTTGTAGCAATTCGTGACAGTATACTGATAAGTTTACGCTTTAATCGGCCATATTAAATACGGCACAGAAGTCATTGCGTGTCGATTGTGGGAGGCATTTTATTTATCACTTATCCTTCCGAGATTCCTTCTAATTGTGGAAGCGTGTGATTTATTTTCGCATTATCATTCGCGATTTTCAATTAAATTTTTCGCGTTAAATTAGTTTGAGCAATGGCGCATTTATATCTTTACTTAAGATGTTAATCGACACTTAAGATTGGTAATTTTTTTTTGTATTTATAGTACGTACATATGATCAAAACGTGTGCTATGTAAATAAATCGAAGGTATTTAATCTGATTGGAATTAAACAGTGCAACAGTGTGACACATTTATTTTGATTATTGATCGGTAATTGATGATTGATTTTTGAGCTTTTTCTATAGAGAGATTGTGACTGTGAGTGGTGATGAAAATCAGATTTGAGAAATATGATCAATACTTTAGCCAGCGATTCTGAAGCTTCGACTACGCATTCCAGTCAGCTTTATCTGCAGCAAGTTAGTTGAGGTCCATACTACATATAAGGTGCAATAGAAAAGGGGAATTACAGAAGTCATGATGAAGCGCGACATCTCCAGCAGGCAAAAAGGTTGCTAAATCCTGGTATGTAAACATCCATTTAAATAAAACTGGTCTTATGCTAGGACTGGTCAATTCTGCAAACTAGAAGGACTTACAATAAAAGGACCAGACAGACCGCCGCAATATAGCTAGATGGGCGAAAATAGAAACCAATAGTGATTACTTAACCCCTTATCCGGCTTTTGTCCAATGCTAAAAAAAACTTCAGTCAAGGGAGAGCTGTGTCGAAAGAGGGGTCATAGACCCAAACAACATATAAATCTTAGCGGATGGCTCGAAAATGATTGAGGATATGGGCTCCAAAATAAGTTCAGTGAGCTGGTCAACAAGGCTTTCAAGCAACGGCAGTATAACCGTATAACCGGCAGTGGTAATTGTTTCTACTGCCGATCGAGCTCGCACTATGTCATATTCCAAGGAAACTTTAGACATAGTAATAAAAAAAAGAATAAAAGTCATCCTCGCCCTAAGTCATCCTATTTACTATGTATTTCACCGTCGTCGGTGATATTACAAAGTAAATAAAGAAAGGGCTGGAATAAGCTGTATGTACAATATAATACATAATAACTTTTGTTTAATAACAATCTTATATTGAGAGAAAGACGATTTATAACTTTATATAAATAGTTTAGAGCTAATTAAAATGTTGCATGGGACCGAAAAATATCTTATTTTACGACAAAATTCCCATTTTATACTAAACTAGCAGATAACTTCGACTTTATATGCGTGGTCCACAATAATATTAACTAAGTATACAGGGTGGGTCAACTACAAGTTTCTTTTTAAAAATGCAATAAAATGAACAAAATGAAAATGTTTCCATGTATTAGGGCTTTATTAGTAAGAGGAAATATTCCCATTAATTATGGAATACAACGTTGTTCAAGGGGTCAAATCGCAGCTCCGAGGCGGCCAATTGACATCCCCAAGACGGCTGATAACACGATTTGAAAATTTGGTGCGCAAAAGACCGATTGTGGCATGGGCTGTGTGGCATGGCGCGCCATCCTGCATGAACCCGAGGTCGTCCAAATCCATGTCTTCAATTTCAGTAAAAAAAAAAGTCGTTAACATGGCTCTGTAACGCCCACCGTTGACCGAAACGTTGTTCCCAGCCTCATTTTCGAAGAAAAATGGTCCAATGATCTGCACCAAACTGTCACTCTCTGTGGATGCACTGGCTTCTCGACAATAACGTGCGGGTTTTCCGAGCCCCAGATGCGGCAATTTTGTTTGTTAACGTAGCCGCCGAAATGAAAATGTGCCTCGTCAGAAAAGATGATTTTTCGCCCAAAATCGTTGTCCAATTCAAGCTGCCCTAAGGCCCAAACTGCGAAGCGATAACGAAGCGGATGGTCGTGCGCTTTCAATTGCTGAATCAATTGGACCTTGTAAGCGAATAATCCCAGATCTTTGTGCTGAATTCTCCTCAGGCTAGTGCGTGAAATGTTGAGCTGTTGAGATCGATGACGAGTTGATGTTCGTGAATTGAGTCTCACACTCTCGGCTACAGCAGCCACATTCTCGTCTGTGCGCACCGTACGACGACGGGAACCATGAGTGTTGTCCACTAGCATGCCAGTCTCATGAACTTTTTGCACAAACTTGCGTACAACAGGCGCGGTGGGTGCTTCATTTCGGCCAAATCTTCTTTTCAAAAAACGCACTGTTTGGGCTACACAGCACTCACTTTGGAAATAAGTTTTCAATATTTCCCAATGTTGTTCAAGCGTAAAGCGACTCATTTGGTTCCGCGGAGGTATGATACTGACTTTCTGTCAAGATTTCGACCGGGAAACAGCTGTCAGTGTCATACTTATGATTTAAAAAGAAATCACTAGATGGCCCACCCGTTATATGCCCTATATACGCCCTAAATACACAAAAAAATAAGTACTTCTCAGACTTTTCGAATGTATAATTTTATAATGCCTGGTTTTGCCAGTTTGGTGTGGTGGTTTGAAACTCAGATATTATGTTTCAGAAAAATTCCGGGTGTGCTATCCAGATAACGGGGGAAATTTGTTTTATTATTATTTATGCTTATTCCAGTTCTCCCTCGACACAGATTTCACCCGAGTAATAAATTTCACCCGAATTAACTTTTCATATTCCGTGTCTCGAGTGAGAGGTGTTCATTATCGAATATCGAATGAATGATAAACTGATCAATTTATTAGCGGGGTTCACATTATACGCTTTGCTTGATCGATTTGCTTGTCGACCAAATATTACTTAGCATTCGAATTGCACTACATGCTTGATAGACTTCATTTGTGATATAGATTTCGAACTGTGAACATGGCGGCGGATGTTTTAGTTGCGGCTCTTCTTATCGACGAGATATTGACAATTTAGGAAAATAAGAGAAAATAAAAAATAAAAAACGAATTTGGGTTACACCTTGAATAAAAAAAAGGAATACATTTTCATCCGTAAACCTGTTGGGCAAATTGGAAGAAAATTCGCCTGACGATTTTCGGAATTACTTAAGGATAAACGCGGTGACGTATGAGGAACTATTAACAAAAATAACAATTCATATAAAAAGACAAAATACACACTTCAGGAAATTGCCGGTATAGTTAAAAAATTACATTGCTAGTGCCTCTGGCAAACACCCAGAAACTCTCAAGTTAATCCTCCAATATGCTCCCTATCGGCTCACCAGATGGGCCTTTAAATGTGGATTGGGGATAACGCTCATAAAACCGAACTCGTTCCCTTCACTAGGAAATATAAAGTTCCCCTCATAGACCCTCCTGCGATAAATGGCACCAGTCTCACCATCACTGAAAACGCAAAATACCTGGGTCTTATTTTGGACAGAAAATTAAACTAGAAAGCTAATTTAATAGAACGCTTAAGGAAAGCCAATGCAGCTCTCTATACCTGTAAAAGTGCTATATGTAGGAGTTGGGGTATGAAACCTCAAAGCACTCGTTGACTGTACGTGTCCGTTACCAGGCGTATACTGCTCTATGGCGTGATCGTATGGCGGCCTGCTCTTGATAGGCCTGTCCACCTCAAACAACTAGCTAACATGCAAAGATCTGCATGCATGTGCATCAGTGGTGCACTCAGAAATGCTCCCTCTACGTCACTAGACATTTTGTTCCATCTGCTGCCCTCAGATATTTTTGGCAAACAGATTGCTGCCAGTGCCGCCATCCGTTTAAAAGCCTCCTCGCAGTGGTCTAGTTATCACACTGGCCTTGGTCTTCTCAACTTCACCCATGAAAATACGGACTACACACCCCACAGAAACTGAGATTTGACCATAACTTCCGTACGAGTATCCCTGAACGGGATGAATGGGACAATTCTCCCCCAGCTAATGGTAGTTCGGTTTACTTCTTCACAGATGGCACTAAGACCAGGTTGTGGTGTTTTCTCCGAAAAGCTTAACTTAAGCATCTACAAATACAAATATTTGGCGCAACAGCTCTTTAAAGTGCCAGGGCCTAGCTTCTCGCTACCACTCATGTTGTGTGCGTTATATTTTTCACACGAATGGAAGAGACCTACAGTGTAATGCCGAATCCGAACGGCGATTTGAGAAGCTTTTTCGTGACAACAATACTCTCGGATGTTTGTCAGACGCTCGCGAGAGGTGGGACCGTGAAAAAGCTTTTTTGGTGTTTTCTGGGATTCGGACTTGGAACCTCATGCGTAGTGATCCGACACACTAACCACTTACGCCACGGCGCCCACATTGCGCCCACTTGAGCATCTCGTTCACTTCCTATGCGCATGTACAGCTCTATCGCGCAAAAGAATACTCCATCTAGGGGCCCCCTTCCTTGATGACCTCGGCGATTTGCCGTCCTTAGGCGTCATGAGCATCCATTGCTTTATCTAAAGCTCTGGTTGGTTTGATTTGTCCCTGAGTGGTCTAATGGTAGATACATGGCATCACAAAGGACCTTTACTGGTCAAAGTATATCTGCACGAGAGTGCTAATCTAGCCTTATCTAGTTCAAAAAGCTCCTGCCAAAACTCGACATCATATTTTTATATTAAGCTTCAATGTTTTCCCATGGAAATAGGAAAAAAATAAAAAAATGTTCTGAAGTTGTACGAGAATCGTTCACATTGAACGATATGTCTGTCAAGCAAAGCAAAAAGTTGAAAATTTTTAAAAACCGTACTACAAATTGGATGACTTGCTTGTTGAGTGTTCAAATTGTACGATTTGGACGGTGGTCAAGCAAATCGATCAAGCAAATCGTATAATGTGAACCCCGCTAATTGAACATTTTTTTCAAAATGTACCGCAGTTCTATTTATTGTGGTAAACCCATTGGCGATATCGGGCTTTGTTTCTAGCGGCCGCACCATAGTCTCAAACTGGCCACGGTTAGTCTTGGATTGAGTCCTACCATGTACATATCTGTTATGTTACAAAATGAGCAATAGTTTAATAAATAAAACAATAAAAAACAATTGTACTTACATTTTGTAACATCAGCTCGGCAACAATTTCTGCTCGAATGAAAAATGACACTTAATTCGGTTCGAGTGAAACCGAGAATCTAATGAGTAAATGAACAAACACGAATCTCGATCGATATCGAAATCAGGAATATTGTTTAGATAGATTCGAACAAAAGTCGATCCGAATCGAGACACAGAATAAGCGTGATTGTCTATGCTTTTGGTTCACAGTGTTTTTTTTTTCGACCATCTGATGTGATATCCAAACTAATCATCATACCATATTACGCTTTTTATTTTTTCTAGCTGCTTTGCAATTGTAAAGAGCACTTTTACAATGCTTTCTTTCCGAACTTGCAATTGTGCATAAGCCGTTAAATTCGATGGTACTAAGTTACTTCTAAATATCGCCACCAGGTGTTTACCCCCAATATCTTCTCCTCCAAAACCCGTCAACGCAAACGGGACCGAAAATCTTACGAAGAATTTTTCTCTCGAAGCGACCAAGGATATCTTCATCCTCTTTTAATAAAGTCCATGTTTCAGCTCCGTAAAGCAGGACTGGGATAATCAGGGTCTTATACAGAGTCTCCTTAGTAGTTCGAGATAGGGCTTTACTGTTGAATTGCCTTATAAGCCCATAAAAACAGCGATTGGCAAGAGTTATTCTTCGCTTGATTTCTGCGCTGATGTTGTTCTCAGAGTTTATAGCAGAGCCAAGGTAGACAAAGTCCCTTACTACCTCGAAGTTATAGGTGCCCACTGTGACGTTTTGTCCAATTCGTCGGTGTTGGCTTTCCCTTCTTGTTGACAGCATATACTTGGTTTTGCCCTCGTTTATCGCTAAACCCATTTTGGCCGCTTCCGCCTTAATGCTTGCAAAAGCACCGGTGGCAGCCCACTGAGTTCTTCCGATAATATCTATATCGTCGGCGTATGCAAGCAGACTTGTAATAGATTGTGCCTCCGGTGTTGGCTTGCGAGTTCCGCACAATCCGTTTAAGTACAATGTTAAAGAAGTCACATGACAGCGCGTCACCTTGTCTTAAACCTTTTTTGGCATCAAAGGTCTAGGTGAGGTCATTACCGACCTTGATGGAGCAGTGAGCGTTCTCCATCATCAGCCTGCACAGACCGACAAGTTTGGCAGGGATGTCAAAACTAGACATGGCTCTATAAAGCTCTTCTCTATAGGAGCTGTCATAGGCGGCCTTGAAATCGATAAAGAGGTGGTGAGTATCGATTCGGAATTCTTGGGTTTTCTCCAGGATCTGCCGAAGTGTGAAAATTTGATCGATGGTGGACTTTCCTGGCCTGAAACCACACTGATAGGGTCCAATCAGGCTGTTGCTGAAAGATTTCAGGCGTTCACACAATATCGCAGAAAAGATCTTGTATGCGATGTTGAGGAGACGGATGCCTCTATAATTGGCGCAGTTGAGGGGGTCTCCTTTCTTATGGATCGGGCAAACGATGCTGAGGTTCCATTCATCAGGCATATACTCGTCTGACCAAATCTTAGAGATGAGTTGGTGTATGCACTCTACCAATTCATCACCAGCTGCCTTGAAAAGTTCGGCCGGTAAGCCGTCAGGTCCAGCCGCCTTGTTGGATTTTAGCTTGGATATTGCTATCCTCACTTCGTTTTGGTCAGGTGGACGGAAATTTTGACTATCATCTTCTTCTTCTTCTTCTTCTTCCTTTTATCAGCGAGGCTATGATCCGAAAACAAGGGATCACAACCCTCCCACTTCACCGCATTTCTACTAATCCGCATGTGGGGTTCGCCCCGGAAATTTTGACTATCATCGTCTGTGTTGAATGGTTCATTCTGCCTGACAGCGGGATGTTGGTCTTCAGAAGTAGTTTTTCCATATTCTCAGCACCGACTGTGATTCTACTGCGAGATTTCCATTTTCATCTCTACAGGTTTCTGTACGGGAATTGCTTCTCTGACACGTTCTTTTTACCTTTTGGTAAAACTTCTGTACATTGTTCCTGGAGTATAAACTCTCGATATTCTCAAACGCGCGCTACTCATGCTCTTTCTTTCTTCTTTTGGAGAAGCCGATGTTCTTCCCTGTCTCTTTTGCTCGTAGAGCTCAGCAGCACTCGTCTTCCTTTGCAGCGCCGCTTTGTATGCCTCTTGTTTTGCTGCATGCACTCGCCGGCATTCTTCGTCAAACCAGGGGTTTCGCGGTGGTGGGCGAGCGAGACCCAGCACATCAGTCGCGGCGTTTCTGATGGCATGTTGGCAGCGTTGCCACTGGTCTTCGGCACTTGATGCTGGCGGCATAGGGGTGATTGAGAGATTTCGGGATACGCGTTCAGCAAAGAGTCTGGCGGTCTCTTGCGATTGTAGCTTTTCGACGTTAAATTTTTCTTTGTTGCTCAGATTGGGATATCCGGGCTCGTAGCTTGGCTACAACAAAGTAATGATCCGAGTCTATGTTGGCGGCTCGGAAGGTCCGGACATCCAGAATACTGGAGGCATGCCTTGCGTCGATCGCAATATGATCAATTAAGTTGATCGTTACATGATCATTGGACCGCCATGTCTACTTATGAATATCGAGATGAGGAAACCATGTGCTTGCTATGGTGACATTACTCTCCACAGCGAAATCAATTAGCCTTAGTCCGTTATCAGACGTGGTGTCGTGTAGGCTATGCTTACCGACTGCCCTACCAAAGACGTCCTCCTTTCCTATTTTGGAGTTAAAATCGCCCAATATGATTTTAACGTCGAGGACATTGCTCATATGTCTTGTCGAGGAGCTTGTAGAAACACTCTTTGGTGGCAGGGTCCTTTTCTTCCGTGGGGGCATGAACACAACCCCTAACCTGGAGGGCCAGTTCCTTAATTATTCCCCTAGCACGAGGAGCCGGGTACACCGGTGCCAGTAGTCCACTACGGGAATATGAGCGCTGCCGTTGGCCCATTAAAGAGCTCCTCCGCCACCATCTCTATTCCAATGTCCTGACCAACATTGGAAATTCCTTACCGACCTGTGATCCGAATACGTCGAGCAGCTTGCGCAAGGTATTCACTAAGTTCAACCTAACTGGAACTATAGACGCCACCATTGACTCCGTCTAGGGAATTCGTCCGCTGCCGCCTGGAACAGGAAGAAGTGCTCTAGTGAGAAAACACTCTTCCCTCCCTCTCTCATCTGCTGCCGCCAAGAATCCTCCAAACGGGGTTGATTACCCATTTCTTGGATTAAGGTACTAGGCACCCGGCTGTCACCGCGTGGAGGTTGAGAGTAGGAGTTGGTAGGCCGCAGCTGAGTGAAAACGCTTGTGTTTTCATATGATCGCATGCACTACCGTTTGACCAGCCAAAATTTTCCGCTCTCTGAGAGTTTTTACTCTCATCATGACATATTTGACAATTGATTAGTTTTTGGCCCGGAAATTACGCGAACGGACCTAAAGTTTCATCCAAATCAGTCAATGAAAACCAAAGTTATAGTAAAAATAAATATACTGTAATATTCTTGCTGGGGTTCGTTTAAACTTTGTGTATTTTAATCGTTTATTTATTATCAAACACCAACTTTACTTTAACACAATATTCAATCACTTTATTCTTTATGTATTTCAAATTACACTGTCGCTACAGATTTACTTTCAATATGTCGCTTGTTTTCACAACTGGTCGAATATCTCTTGTAATCGCTGTATTCACTTATAAACAACTGTCTCGACGATGGTTGTGGTATGGGTATTTATAGGAAATCGCAAGGGGTTCTAGAACATGCTAGATGTTTCTCCGGGTCAATTGAGGATAATGGAATATTGGGATATTGTGTGGAACAATTGTGGAACGTAAGCACATCAGGTTGGAATATTTACTGCATCTATCTACTGTTTTGCAATAGATGTCGTGCTACAGTTTGAGATACAGTGTTTTAGTTTTTGGTACACAAACCATCCTGCAGTCAATGCTACACTGCCCCCCTCTTAAACTTGTTCGTCCCGAACAAGATCATCTGGATTACTGCCATGGTAACGATGAAGACGATCCACGTGGACAATTTTCATCTTGCCTCTTACTCCACGCTGGATCCGGAAGACGACGTCATTGATGCGTGTGACCACTTTATAAGGGCCCTCCCAGTCTTGCTGCAGCTTAGGTGACCTCCCCTTTTGCCGGTGTGGGTTGTACAACCATACTAGGTCTCCCTCGTGGAAGCTAGACGTTGTTACCTTTGTGTCGTACCTGGTTTTCATGCGGTCACTCGCTATCCTTATCCTCGTCCTGGTCCTCTGATGTATGTCTCGGATCCTTTCCCTGAGGTCTGCCACGTAGTCCTCTTCACTCTTGGGCTCATCGTTAGGGGATCCAAACTTCACCTCACTAGGTAGCCGAACTGCTCGACCAAACAAGACTTCGGATGGAGTATGTCCAGTAGTACTGTGCACTGCATTTCGGTAGGCCATCAAGACGAGAGGAATTTGTCGATCCCAATCGCGCTGGTGGTCTTCTACGACCTTGGAGAGATGTTCGTTTAAGGTTCTGTTGAAGCGCTCTATGAAGTGGGGTCGTCCTCGTCTTTTTGATTCCTAGTTGTTGACAAACCTCTTGGAATATCTTCGATTCAAAGTTTCGTCCCTGGTCGGAATGCAGTTCCATGGGCACGCCGAATCTGCTCACCCAGTTGTTGGCGATCTGTTCCACGATGGTCATCGCTTCCTGGTTAGGGATGGCGAACGCTTCCGGCCATTTGCTGAAGTAGTCCATGACGACTAGGATGTAACGGTTACCTTTGTCGGTTTCTGGAAATGGACCAGCGATGTCAGCGGCAATCCGTTTAAAGGGTGCGCCCACGTTGTACTGTTGCATCTTGCCTCGCGTTTTCATTCTGGGTCCCTTGCTGGTGGCATACACGACGCATTTTCGGCACCAATTCTCTACGTCGTTCCTTGCGCTGAGCCAATAGAAACGATCCCGCACCTTCTCCAGCGTCTTGTTTGCACCCAAATGACCTCCGGATGCTCCGTCATGTATCTCCCGTAGCACCTCATTTACTTTTGATCGCGGCAAGACAAGCTGCATTATGAAATCTTTCCCGTCCGGCCTTTCCCATTTCCTTTTCAGTACACCATCTTGCACATGAAGGGAGTTCCACTGAGCCCAGTATGCCTTGAGAGTGGGGCTCCTGTCCGAAATATCCTGTCCATTTTGGTTTTCCATAAACTCCTTCCATGCTAATATCGGCTCGATGTCTGGGTCTTCTTTTTGAGCGTTGCGGATTTCCTCCCCGGCGTTTGGATAGGACAAATGTGCCAGTCGCTCGATATCCGCTTGCAATTGCTGGAGAGTTTCTCCTCTCACCTGAACTCTTCTGCGCAACTGGACCCTATATACTTGCTGCATATGGTCGTCCCCAAATCGCATCTCGATGGCTTTTACCAGACTATCATAGTTGCGTTGCTTATCGTCGGGAATAGTTTGCAGAAGCTCTGCAGCTGATCCTCTAAGCGCAAGTGTGAGGGCAATGGACTTATCTTCGTCGTCTCAGTTGTTCGTCATTGCCGCAGCTTCGAACTGCCTCTTATATATCGGCCATGATGTCTGTCCATCGAAGACGGGAGGCTGCATCTCTTCCTTCTCGGGCAGTCGGTTGAATACTCCCGAACTTTCTGTTTCTTCTCGTGTTCGAGTTCCTTTGTTAAATTCTCGAATCTTCCTTCAACAGTCTCGATTTTTGTTTGAACGTTCTCGAATTTTGTTTCAACATTCTCGAGTCGTCCTTCAACGGCTGTTTCAAATGTCTCTATTTTGGCTTCTACATTTTTAATCTTCTCGTCAATTGTCCCAAATCTTGTTTCCAAACTTTTATTTTGTTCATCGAATTTGCCTTCGAGAACGCTCCTTTGATCAAATAGCTGTTGCTCTAGAGAGTTCTTTTGCTCATTGAACTTGGCGTCTAGAGAATTCTTTTGTTCAGTCAAGGAATTTTCTAGCTTCTCGAATTTTTCATTTTGAGAATTCTTTTGTTCGTCGATCTTAGCTTCTAGAGAATTCTTTTGCTGGTCTAAAGAATTGTCTAGCTTCTCGAATTTTTCGGAAAGTAATTTCATTAGAGTCGACATGTCACTCGTCGTACTTACGTGTTCTTCTTCAACGTCAAACAAAGCTGTTTCAGGATCTGCACCCTCATCCGTCAATATTTTCCGCAGCTTAATAATCAATTCTCTTTTTGTACCAGTCGTAGGTTGCTCCCGCTGGCTCAGTACTTCCTTTAGTTGCGGCAATGGCAAATCTTCCAGCAATTTCCGAACCATTTCTTTTTTTTCACTTACACAATAAGCAATACACAAAATTTGTTTTATTCCACTTTTCTGACACCAATGTAATATTCTTGCTGGGGTTCGTTTAAACTTTGTGTATTTTAATCGTTTATTTATTATCAAACACCAACTTTACTTTAACACAATATTCAATCACTTTATTCTTTATGTATTTCAAATTACACTGTCGCTACAGATTTACTTTCAATATGTCGCTTGTTTTCACAACTGGTCGAATATCTCTTGTAATCGCTGTATTCACTTATAAACAACTGTCTCGACGATGGTTGTGGTATGGGTATTTATAGGAAATCGCAAGGGGTTCTAGAACATGCTAGATGTTTCTCCGGGTGAATTGAGGATAATGGAATATTGGGATATTGTGTGGAACAATTGTGGAACGTAAGCACATCAGGTTGGAATATTTACTGCATCTATCTACTGTTTTGCAATAGATGTCGTGCTACAGTTTGAGATACAGTGTTTTAGTTTTTGGTACACAAACCATCCTGCAGTCAATGCTACAATACCAACGGTCGATCGAATTCCTCACCATGCGAGAAAAACTCACAGGAAAATGAGCGCAGAGCAAAAGGAGTTCGTAGTTCGTAAAGAAATTAAGTGATTGAAATTAGGCTATTTTTTACTATCATTTTCTCAAAATTTCAATCGCTAAATTTCTTTAATCCACCTTTGCTGGATCCACTCAAGATACTCCGGTTCATAGTATCAGCTGGACAGGAAGAAGTACTTTAGACCGGGTATATCGTCGACTAGAGCCTTAGTTTTGGGGGCACAATAGATCTGTTAAAGGTCGCAGTGTACTTGCACCTCATTACAACTGTACGAGTATATCTATCTATCCATGCAACAAATCTATAATTGTACAATTTGTAAGCGGTATACCGGTATACCGTATACCGTATACCCAATGTATTGGTATCATTCCGAATGCCTTTTTTGAACTTTGGAGACGGGTTACGCTTTCCTGAAAAGTTACCGACAAACTTTGTTTGCACGTTCTTTCTATCGGACTAAGAAAAAAAATTAAAATTTTCGACATCTAGCCGGCAAAATAAATATACAACTGACATTTTATTTGGGAAAATTACGATATCCGTGGTGCCACGATACTTCTGATAGATCTCGACGCACTGAACAAAAAATAATAAATACAACCTTTTGAGATATCGAACTTGGAAAATTGACTTTTGACAACAGATATTTCAACAGAAACCACTTTCCCGCGGTGCATTTCGGGTATGAAGTATATAGAAAAACTAATTTCAGTGGCGTCACCTATTGTCGATATTTTCTGATGTCATGTCCAAAAAAAGGGATAACATTTAAGCCTACAATGAATAAGCAGTGAAATATGTATGGGGGGGGGGGACCTGCTTGGGGTCACTGTTGAATTTCAGGTAGGTGGGGGGGTTGGGTGTATGCAATGTTTATTTAAATCCATACCCAACCTCACACCTACTACCAAAAATGTTATGCTTTTTTTTTTTCAGGGCGCCGAGATCTATCAGAAAGTATAGTCATTAGGTGGCGCCCAGTGATGGTAGATTTTTTTTGGGTAAATTTCCCATTTTTGGGGAAATTTTGGAAAATGTTCCTCATTCCATAACCGTATTTTCCCCACTTTTTTCCCCATTTCATTTCTTTGTAAAAAAAAATTAAAAAAGTATTAATTAAATTAAAAACAAGTTTAGCCTCTTTTATAAAAATAAATAAATGCATTATTAAACAGCTAGTATTGCGGATATTCGAAATTCATTCATTTTAAAAGTAGCGTAATTCATAAAAAAACAGTATAATATTTGTTTGTGAAGAGTTTTTTATTGGGGCACCACATTTTTCTCAGCTATGCGTGAAGTTGGCTGCCGGTATATTTTATGTTATAACTCGTCTATACTGAAAAAGTACATGCTTCAGCAACGTTTACAAATTATTCAAATTTTTCATCAAAGTTCGCGTTCGGTTGCGACAACTTTATATGTGATTTTATTCTGCTAATTCATTCTCAGCGATGAAGCATATTTCTGTTTATATGGGGTGTACCTTCAACGGCTTCGTTAATAAGCAAAATTGTCTCATTTCGCCAAGTCAGCAAACCGAAGCCATTCACAAAATGCAATTACACCCACAAAAATATACTGTTTGAGGAGGAGTCATTGGCCCATACTTCTTCTTCAATGATTCTGACAACGCAGTAATAGTCAATGGTGATCGCTACTGGACCATTGTAACGGACTATATTTGGATCATATCTGGTTTCAACAAAACCGCGCCATATGCCACACAACTGGCAAAATAATCGAGTTATTGAACTCGAAGTTCGGTGACAGTGTTATCTCTAAAAATGGACCAGTCAATTGGGTACCTCATTTGTGTGATTTGACTCCTCTGGCCCTTTTCCTTGGCGCTTTGACAAGTCCATGGTCTATGCCAGTAAGCCAGAGATTTTAGACGACCTCAGGACCAACATCAAACACGAAATTGTTCACGCATCGCCCGATTTGTGCAAAATAGCTATGAAAAATTGGGTTCAGATCATTCAATCGTGGTGATCATTTGAATGATGTTCATACATTCATATTTGGCGAAACAGGACATGAAGAGCCTAGGCCCAACTTCTCGCAATCACTCGTGTTGTGTGCGTTATATTTTTCTCAGGACTGGAAGGAACCTACAGTTTTGTGACGTATTCGAAGGGCAATTTTTATTTTGTTTTAGCGAAGCTATCTCATAACAACAATACCCTCGGATGTTTGTCAAATGTTCGTGAGAGGTGGGACCGTGAAAAAACATTCGAACATTGAACCACTGCGCCCATTTGAATCATGTTGCACTCCATAATTAATGGCATCAGTAGCACTTTAATTTGCATTTTTTTTTATGTTTCGAACATATGCTGTTTTATTAAAAAAAAGAAAAAACAAAGTAGCGCTTTCTTAATGAAAAATCCTATACATTTTCAGGCAGGTAATAAGTAATTTAAATAAAGTAAACAAAAAAGTGTATTGAATAAAAAGAAATACGATTTATACTTCACTTTTAAACTACAATACTAAGAAATTCTTGTAATAATATATGTATACACGAAACAATTTCGTAGGCTTTTGTTTGAGTTCTATTCTTTGCTACGTACATACATATGTATGTCAAATTAATAAGTTTGTGTGTATTTAGTTTTTTCCCCGTTTTAGCAACACTTTTCACCATTCAGTGAAAAATCCCCACATTGGCATCGCTTAAATTAGTTTTTTTATGTACTTCATACCCGAAATGCATCGTGGGTAGGTGGTTTCCGTTGAAATATCTGTTGTCAAAAGTCAATTTTCAAAGTTCGATAAGCGAGATATCAAAGAATTTTTTGTTCAGTGCGTCGAGCTCTATTAGAAAACATCATCAAATCGTGGCGCCACGGATATCGTAATAGAAAACGTGATAGAAAACTGGAAAAGCCTAATGGATCAACGGAAAGTAATTGTAGCAGTGTTTCGAAACGGTGGACCAGGAAATTCTAATAAAAAAACTGATTAGGTATGGAGTCAATGGCAATGAACTGAAATGTTTTGAGTCATATATAAACGGCCGCACTCAACGCACAATAGTAAATGAAAGTATCGCGGATCCAATTGAAATTAAAATAGGAGTACCCCAAGGCTCAGTATTGGGTGTCTTTCTATTCTTACTATACTATATATAAATGATATAAACGCAGTAGTGAAACATAGCAAATTGTGTATGTTCGTGGATGATGCGCTCCTATTTGTCAGTGGAAGTAATTCAGGGGAATGCATCCAAAAAATGAACGAGGACCTGAAATCAGTGAGCAAGTGGCTAAAAGTGAATAAGCTGATGTTAAACATAAGAAAGACAAAGTACATGGGCATGAACAGTGATCAGAGTGGATGTGTTAAAATTGATGGAGAAGACATAGAGCTTGTGAATGAATTTAAATATCTTGGTATAATAATTGATGATCAGATGAGTTTGAGAGCCAATATTGATTATATGGTATATGTAAGAAAGTATTCAAGAAAATGTATTTCCTTAGCAGAATTCGGCAAAAAATATCTACTGTTCCAGCGATAAGAATATATAAAAGCAATGATAAGACCGCATTTCCAATCTTCTTCCCTTTTATCAGCGACGTTATGATCCGAAAACAAGGGATCACAACCCTCCTACTTCACCGCATTTCTACTAATCCGCCTGTGGTGTTCGCCTATTTGACCTCAGAAAATATCGGCAAGCCTGCCGATTTTGGATCACTCGGTTACTGAGGCCCATGAAGTGCCGATGTCGTCGCATTTGTCTGATCCAGGCGTTTATAGGACTGCCTTTCCTACATCGCGATGTCTTTGGAACGTGCATTGATGTTGCCTTTTTAACAGGGTTCAAATGATCTCTTCTTTGAACGTGGCAATACCAGCTGAACCGGTCGCGCTCAATTGTTTGTACGATGGTTTCCTTGATGTGAAAGCTTTTGCGGATCTTCGAACTTCTTATTCGATTAAGCTTTGTCACTCCTGCTGTAATGCGAAGCATCTTTATCTCAGCTGCCGTTAATTTACTCTCATACGTTTTGTACATCGTTCAACATTGTGAACCGTATGTGAGCGCTGGATGCACAACTGCGGTGACATTTTTCTGTCACAGAAGATAGCGGAATTTTCTCCCCACTTCACCCACCCTACGCTTACACGATGATTGATGTCGTCATCACAAGTTGCTTTGCTATTGATCATAGATCCCAGATACTTGAACTTTTCGCACTTGGGAAGCACTGTTCCATTCAAATAAATGCCTGGAATAGGCCTGAGTGGATCAGAGAACGGGCAGCACAAGTACTCTGTCTTTTTGAACTAATGCGATACCCATTTCCCTCCAGAGCGTCCACCCACACATCAAGTGCTCGTTGCAGGGATGTAGGATCCTCACTTATGATGGCTCCATCGTCAGCAAAGAATAACTGATGTACCTTGGGGTCCATCACTTTACCTTTAAGCAGATAATCAAGGACTGTAATAAAGAGCAAAGGACTTAAGACGCTTCCCTGGTGCACCCCGACTTTGATTGGGAACTCTTTGGTTACTCCAGCGGAGCATTTTACTCTTGTCTTTACTCCCTCGTAAATGTCCATGATCATCTGTACATAGGTTTCTGGAACCTCTCGATGTCTTAGCGCCACCCATATCAGATCTCGTGGTTGTCTGTCGAATGCCTTTTCAAAGTCCACCAATACAATATGCAAATCCTTTAAGGAATCACGATGGTTTTCAATTATGATCGTTATACTTTGGATTGCATCTGCGGTTGATTTGCTCGCGACAAACCAGCACTAATTATCAGATAGCCGTATTATTTTTCGCAGTCGGCCACCTAATACCCGCTCAACGATTTTCATGGTGTGTGACATCAGCTTGATTGAACGGTAGTTATCACAGTTTCACCCTTCCCTTTGTATACAGGGGGAAGGTAACTTTCCCTCCATTGTTTCGGCATTGGGTCACCTCTCGCAAATTTGGAGATGAGAATTCTGAGCCATCTGAACCCGATGTCTCCCATCTTTTTCCAGAACTCAGAGGGCATCTTGTCTGGCCCAACCGCTTTTCGTTTTTTGGAGTATTTGACCGCCTCACTAACTTCTTCAACTGTGATGTCGGGTATTTCTTCACAGTTAGGGGTGGCTCTTGGAAAATATAGCCAGGGAAACTGTTCATTTAAATCATTTCATTTCATTCTTCACAATACTGCCGCCACCTCTGCAGAATTTTGTCGTCAGCCACAAGAAGCTGGCCATGAGCATTGTTAATGAACTTTGGCGAACGAATCTCCTGAGCATTCCTCCTTCTGTGGGCGTCTATTTTGAAGATGGTTGCGCTCTTGTTCATACTTTGTCTCCGCAGCTCCTGGATAGCCTGGTTTGCATCAGCAACCGAGGAAGATATTTTCTCCAGCTCCCGATACAAGCCATCCGTACTCCCTGCTTGAAGCTGGGCGCACTTCTTCTTCGCTTATTTCTTTCAACATCTGTATTCCATTTCGAGGCGAAGTTTTTCGTCTCTATTATTAGAGGGGCACTTTGACCAAGCTTTGAAAGCAGTTTTCTTCTCATTTAGCACCTTCATATATTCATCACTCCACCACCATGTTTCTTTGGCGTATTGATGGTGGCCTTTTGAAGCTCCTAGCAGATTTGGCCTTTTTTAAGCAAGTTCGCTGTAGGGAATCCCACATATTTTGTGCTCTGCACTCTTCATCCTCAGCTCCATTGATGCTGTGAGAGAGGTAAATTTTCATTACGAAAACAAAAGCTTCGCCTTTTTCTTTGTCCAGGTTGTACCACTTGATTTTCTCAGAGACCCTTGTTTGTTTGCTTTTCTTTGGTGTTTTCATAAAAATTTCTGTTAGCAAGAGACGGTGTTACCGAGCGATTGCCTCTCCCAAGATCACTTTGAAATCTTTTACCCGAGGCTTCATGAAACTGGCTACCAAATGGTAGTCAATCTGAGGTTCACCTCCTCCACTGCTGTAAGTGATCAGGTGTCGGCTTTGTTTGATGAACATGGTATTTAACACGATAAGACCATGTGATTTGCACATGCTTAGGATGTCTTCACCAGGAAGGTTCCTGGTGCCATATCCTAGAACTCCATGGTAGTCTTCATAGTCTTCGTTTGACTTCCCGACATGTCCATTCAAATCTCCTCCTCTGGGATCTTCTTAAGGAGATTGTGGAAATCTACCCAAAATGCATCTTTATCTCTCTGATTGCATCCAATGTGGGGAGCATATGCACTGACAATATTCCACACCTCTCCTTGTATTACTAGTTTGAGAGACATCAAACGGTCGCTGGACTTCGAAACGCTCAAGACATTACCAAGTAGCTCTGCCGCAAGGATGATACCGATTCCGTTCTTAGCCTTTTCCGTTCCGTAGTAGAACATCTTGTAATATTTATCCTAACGTCCAAGGAACGAGCCCGATTTCCGGTGTTTTTCCATTTCGTCTCTTGGACACACAAGATGTCCACCCTCCTTCTATTCATCATCTCTTCCAGCTCGTAACTTCGACCGGTCATGCTTCCAACGTTCCAACTCGCGACCCTCAAATTTCGTCCAAACTGTTTCATTACTTTGCTAGCCCCCGGAATCCGTATAGCTCTGACCCGAACATTTCTGCTCGGTCCAGGATTAATACAATGCACAGCAGTGGTAGTACCTAGCGGGGTAGTGCCTTTCCTTTTTGCAAGTATTACCGTAATGAAACAGTTTTGCAATATTACCATATTACGATGGTGTTTGTTGTTTGACACGTGCATGCTCCAGTTTTAGTATTCTTTGATCTTCTATGACACCGGTGATCTCCAGTCGTGTCAACCCACTGACTCGCATGCACACTTGTGGGAGGGTTTTTAAGGTGGTATATGTGTCGCTAGGCTCACTTGGGTGTTATATTGCCTAGATCTGATTTGTCCCCTTAGTCGCCTTTTACGACAAGCGCTAGTTGTTGGGGAGAGCTGCAGTGATATTCTTAACCCATCCCTGTACGGGGAAGACCGCATTTCCAATATTGTTCAACAATACTTTATCTATCAGCGGAAGGAGATTTGACAAGGCTACAAAGGCTCCAAAATAAAGCCATGAGGATAATTCTCAAGTGCGCAAGACTAACCCACATAAAGGATATGCTCGAAAGGCTTAAATAGCTAAGTATAAGGCAGCAAATCAACCTAAACGTGTTGGTGTTCGTCTTTAAAATGAAAAACCAAATGGTCCCCAACTATCTTTTTAACAATCTAAGGTGCATAAGTGAAGTCAGCCTTATAACACTAGAGTCAAAATTTTCGAATAGAACTAAAATCATCCGCGCGTGCTCAGAATACTTTAATGTTCAAAGGTTTGAAATTGTTTAATCGTCTCCCGAATGAAATAAAGAACATAAACAATTTGAAGAAATTTAAAGAAGAAATTGTGAAATTTTTGAAATCGGACAATTGAATTGTGATATAAAATAATAACCGAGAAGCTAAATGGCATACATTGCCAAATTTATGAACCGATATCTTGCTAACGCGCGCCTAAGTGTGTCCCCTCGCGCGGTTGGGAAGGGAAGATGGCGGGTTCGAAGTATATAATATCCCCTTTTATATCGGGGAATGAAAATGAAAGTGAAATTTTTAAATCAAAAACAAAAAGCACGAAAACACACACCCGTTTTCGTCCCTAAAAGTGTGAAGTTCGCACTAAAGCCACTTTAGTGGTCGCTAAACACTACCTTTACTGTATCGCAGTTGAAAGCACCTCCGCTGGCTAACTGGTTGCCTGTACTCGGTGACTTTGACACTTACTGCGTGACAGCTGTCAGTGTCAGCTGAGTACGTCGCAAAAATTTGTTGATTTGAGAGAACGCCCCGAAAACGAAAAATAATTTAAAAAAAACGAGATCCGTTTTGTGATAACAAGATGATGTCCCAATACCTAGAGGAGCTGGAACAGGTAAGATGTAACTTTCGTTGATATAAAGAAGTTTTCTACGTTACTCTCTGCACAGGACCCTTTCGATGTGGTGGCGTTTATCGATCGCTTAACTTGGCGCACCAATAATGAGATCGGTAGCGATGAGTTTAATCCAGACGCCCTGCACGAGACCTTCGTCCAAACCATTAAAGACCTCAAGATCCTCCAAGAGAAGCAGCGCAAGAAGCGCGAAGCCCTCGAGGAGACACTGCGAGAGGAACAGCAGGCTTACACCAAGAGTCTGGTTAAGCTGCAGGAGCGCCACCAGACTGCTGTTGAGTGTTTCGCCCAATTAGACGAAAAGATCAACTCGGTTGCAGGAAAGATCCTCCATCTAGGCGAACAGTTG
Source organism: Brachypalpus laphriformis (assembly GCA_945910035.1). NCBI lineage: Eukaryota > Metazoa > Arthropoda > Insecta > Diptera > Syrphidae > Brachypalpus > Brachypalpus laphriformis. The sequence goes on from OX246754.1 coordinate 292,245,881, forward strand.
GAGAACGTAAACACTCCAAGGAGTCGAACAGTGGAGGCCCACAAACTGCTAAATCACATGTCGGAATTTCTTGTCTCTGGACCGCTTGTTAGCGAGACGTTCACCGATCGGACAAAGTTGCACGAGGCGGCGGACATTATTCAGAAGCTCTACACGATTGCCCAAGATCTGCCGGAGGAGAAGTTCGGCGAAGCCAAGAAAAAAATCGAAAAGAAGTACGACGAGATCGAACGCAAATTGATAGAGGAGTTTGCTACCGCACAGAAGAGTGAAGATATTGAGAAAATGAAAACAATCGCAAATATTCTGTCGCAATTCAAGGGGTATGCACAGTGCATCGATGCCTACATCGAGCAGAGTCAAATGGTAAGTGGAATTTTGTTATTAAATGTAGTCCAGTTTTTCAAAGCAAAACTCATTTGGGATGAAAGAATCCCAAGATGACGGTAGTAAACGAAGCTCAAATCGTTGCTGTAATTATCTGCCGCTATCTCCTCTCCTATACCTGCAGGTATTCTTTAAAAAAAAAAAAAAACACTTTCAAGTAATGCTTGACGTTGTAAGGCCTTGTGAGCGGCCACCTGATTGTTTCTCGCTCCATAGAGCGAAATGCTTGGCCACAGTTTATGATGATTCCCTGAATAGTGCAGTCCATGATTTAGGACCAAGAGTCTAACCCCCGATTCGTCTCCGCACTGCGTCTGCCTTTTCATTCCGTTTGACCCCGAACATTCGCCTAATTACCAAGCAACCATCTCGTCTCGATATGTTGAGTTTTGATTCCTGCTGTCTATCTATTCCAGATCATCCATCCATTGTTATTCTGCGGTCAGCCTCAATTAAAGATATGTGCTACATTTCAATAATACGAACAATTTCTATCATACTCGTATAAAGAATCTTTCCTGTCTGTACCGTACGAAATTTATTTCGGCGAGGCTATGATCCGAAAACAAGGGATCATAACCGCCAGTGGGGTTCGCCTATTTGACCTCAGAAATTATCGGCAGGTCTCCCGATTTTGGATCACTCGGTTACTGGGGCCAATAAAATGCCGATGTCGTCGTATTTGTGTGATCCAGGCGTTTATAGGCCTGCCTCTCCTGCCTCGTGATGTTTTTGGAACGTTCATTGATATTGCCTTCTTAACAGGGTTCAAATGATCTCTTCTTTGAACGTGACAATACCAACTAATATGGTGTATAACGCCAGATGGCAGTCCGAAAAAAAGAAAAAGAATTTTCATTTATGGCCCTAAACAAATTTCAAAGAATACTAAAGTCACTAGTCACAAAAGACTAGAACAGTAAAGTATTCTAGGTTCGATTAGGTTGAAGTGACTGCCGGCTAAAGCCAACACATTTAGACCAATGATAGGTCCGTTGTAATACCAGCATGGAACATTTCGCGATACCTACTCGTTGAACCAATTGGAAGCGTAGGAAACTTCTAATATCTGTTTTTATCAGATCTCGTAGAACACTATAGTAGAAAGCTCCTATATGAACTTTTCTTTTGTGGGAGAGATCGGGGCAGGTACAAAGAATGTGGAGAATAATTTCCTCCTCTTCATCGTCCATACATATACATATAGGTACATATTTGGCGCAACTGCCCATGAAAGGCCCAGGCCTGGTCACAGTTTCCTTGTAATTACACAAAATTCTAGTAAACTCTCCCTACTCTTTGCCATAGTGATCATTTTATTTCTAAGCTCAAATTGGAGGTTCATTACATAAAACGCCTTTGTGTTCAGGCACCCTGCAGAGCATTACATTGTATTGCGTAACAATAACCCAACGCGACAACGATGCACAAGCTATCATTTTGTTACCGTAACAGGAATTGTTTTTATTGCTACCTGGCTGTCAATAAAACAGGTAGTATCATCTTGTGGTATTGTTTTCATCACAACTTCCCGGGCGGCTTTTGCACTGCCGGGATCTCCGCCTGAAAAATACTACTGTAGTCTGAAAGCCTGATTGATTGACACAACTCGAGCGTTTTAGAAAACATCACTGGACCCACTCCTGTATGCATGTTGGGTCCATCTGTTTAGATGAAGATAGAGGTTGGTTTCCCATTCCTGCCTACTAAGTAGAGAACAAGAAAAAGGAAATTTAAGTATGGTGCTTGTAATTCGTACTTTTTTTGTACCCATGTGTCTGCGTAGAACATGCGCATGCTCAGTCAAACTAGAACTGTCGATTACCTCAGTCTTAGCACATATTTTGTTGCGAGTTCCTGTACAAACAAATCTAGATATGTATCTGTGTTCATTTTTGGGTCAAACACTTTGAAAGACAGAAAGGGATGACACTCTTTCTTAAGCCTTACTCCACTTTTGCTTGCTCTGAGAAACCGCCAAGATTACTATTTACTCAAAAATGGAGCGGTATATGTCTGAAGGTTCATTGTTCCATCTAATCCTTATAATCGGTAGTACTTACGGATCCCCTGAAAATGGTCACAATTTCTTTTGAGGAACTAACATTGTCAATCGATCCACTGGTCGTCGACTAGCCTAATCGTTGTATTCATTGAACATCTCCCAGCGGATAGAGCTCAAATCGTTTATGTGTTTTAAAGAGTAGGCCCTCAAAAGTTTGGCTTATTATACTTGTACACCTTGAGTGCATATTTAAATAAAGGCCTTCAAAGATCGCTTTCGTTTATCGTTTTCTAAACTTTTAGACTCCCTATGGTGGCAAGGACATCTACATCGGCATTCTTCCCTTATGCAAACATCACTATGAGATCATAAAAAAGGTCTTCGCCAATCCAAATCAAGTGATGTCGAAGTTTATTCTGAACATCTACCAACTAAAGCTCCATCAGTATGCCCACACCAAACTTGAGGACAAAAAGGATGAAGAGAAACATCTTCGAACACTATACGAATTATACTCCAGGTAATATTCGAAATCTTCTTTTCACACCTTTTTATTTGAAGTTTTCTTTATTTTTAGAACAATCAAACTTTCTTCAGAGCTTCAAGATTTCATGACAGAAGCAGATGATGATCTTTTGAACAAATTAACTTCGCACATCTTCGCTAAGCATCTGGTAAACTACATCGAAATCGAGACTAGTTTTCTCAAAAACAAGTGTTCCGTTGAACTCGAACGGTACTATGCAAGCAAAAAGCATCAAAAAAAGCAATCTGAGCGATTTCAGGATCTTCGGCGTGATATGCAGGCTTTAATTGGAACCAGGGCAAACATCAATATTGCTCAAATCGAAGATTATGGTGGAGAGACATTTCTCTCTGAGGAGTTGGCCATAAATTTGCTGCAGGAGGCCAAGGCTTCCCTCAAACGCTGCCGTTTGCTCTCCAAAGACACAGAACTTGCCACAAACATTCTAAAGCTCACCGACATTCTTTTGCGTTTTCTGATGCATGAGCATGTGAATTATGCCTTGGAATTGGGTCTGCAGGCGATTCCGCTAGGTGAGACTAAAATCTTCCCCCAGATCTACTTCTTCGATGTCGTACAGAAGAGCAATATCATTGTACACTTGCTGGAGAAGCTATACGCAGACAGCGTAGTTCCATGCATAATGTAAGATGCAGCGATTGTAAAAAAAGTCTTTCAGGCAAAATCAAAGTATTCTTTTTAGAAACACTCCGAAATACTCAGATTATATCTTCAAGAAGCGTGTGATGATGGAACAAATCGAACAGAAGCTTGACACTGGTCTAGATCGTGCTATCAGCGCCGCTATTGGTTGGGTGAAAGTTTATTTGCAGGCCGAACAGAAGAAAACCGATTTTAAGCCAGAAGAGGATGTAGACACACTAGCTTCTGCTGTAAGTTTATTTATAGAGCACATGGAGCATAGTTTTACCATTTCTCTTGTATGCAGGCCTGTGTGAGTGTTGTGCAAAACCTTCAACCTGTCATAGCACAGTTAAAAAAATGCGTAGACGGTGAAAATTTACAGAATGTTCTCACGGAATTCGGTGTGCGCTTACACCGAGTCATCTATGACCACTTGCTGACACTGCAGTTCAGTGCCGCTGGTGCAATGTGTGCCATTTGTGATGTCAACGAATATAGAAAATGTATTCGGGAGTTGGATAGCCCTCTAGTTACTCAACTTTTTGATATTTTACATGCTCTGTGCAACTTGCTTTTGGTTAAGCCTGAGAATTTACTCGAAGTTTGCACGGGAGATACCTTGGTAAGTCGTAAAAATGGTTTTTTGATGTTCGTATATGAAGTGGTATTTTTTTTAGAATTACTTGGACAAATCGGTGGTGAGGCAATTTATTCAACTCAGAGGCGATATCAAGTATCTTAAGACAAACACAAATTACTTGAAGGGAATCATGGAATGAAGTGGGAATGGGATTGAAAGTGTTAATATTTAACTTCGCATATTATTTTAAATAAAATTGTATTTATGTCTATTTCTTCAGAAACATGATAACTATGTCTATGTCTTGAACCTTCTATGGGATTCAAAGGCTGGCCCTTAGAGCGAGACATTGATTACAAACCATAGCGACAGGAAGCTGGTCGCTTTCTTATGACCAATAATGACTCTTACTGCTTTAATCAGTGTCTCGCTTAAGAACTCATCCGTCACTATTCCAATCTTAAGTGACTCCGTATTTCACTTAAATTTATTAAAGAATATCAACAGTATGCATCGGCTGAGGTCAACGATCATTGAATTTAAGCCCCAAATCATGTAGCCTGATTCTAACGCTCATCAAACTCACATTAGACAACATCCGCCGCGCAAACGTGTGTGTCCCGCCATACGAGGAGACTAACAAAATTTCGCTAAGTTGGTTAGAAATTTTTGAAGTGTTTGAATATCGAATTTTTTTAAAACTTTTGGCAAGGAAGTTCCAGTATACCAACTAGCAGTCATAGATTGATAGATAGATAATAGCTAAAATCATCCTGGAGCGAATCAAACAACATCTCGAAGACACACTCGATGCCGAACAAGCAGGTTTCCGCTCTGGATCCTCCTGTGTCGACCACATCAACACCCTGCGGATTATCATCGAACAGTGTGTTGAATATCGATCGCCACTGCACCTGCTGTTCATCGATTTGTAGAAGGCGTTCGATAGTGTCAACAGGGAGTTTATTTGGCGTGCCTTACACAGGAGAGGTATTCCCGATAAACTAAACCGATAATAATCCACCAGGTGTCGTCGGGCTGAAAATTAATACGGCAAAAACTAAAATTATCAGCCTTGGAACTAACTCATCGGCTCAAATATGCATAGCTGGACAACCGGTAGAGAGAGTAGAGGACTTCCAGTATCTTGGGAGTATGGTCTTGACCGATGGTGGAACCGAACTGGATATAGCCAACAGGATCGCCAAAGCAAAGTCCGCGTTCGGGATGTTGTCCAAAATATGGCGAAGCAATGCAATCAGTTTGACCACCAAAATAAGACTGTTCCGCTCCAACGTTGAATCCGTGCTGTTATATGGTTGCAGCACGTGGAGAGTGACCACTACTATCACCAGAAAGCTGCAAGCGTTTGTTAAAAGGTGCCTGCGCAATATCTTAAGGATTTTCTGGCCCAATCGTATCTCTAACGAATACCTTTACGAAAGAACGGGTCAGGAACCAATAGGCGCAACCATTCAACGGCGGAAGTGGCAGTGGATTGGTCACACGTTCCGTAAGGGTGACAGTTCCTTAGCGAACCATGCTATGCAATGGAACCCTCTAACTCAGGATGGCAGAAGACCTGGCGGTCCGAGGAGAACATGGCGCAGAACAGTCGAGAAGGAGGCACGGCAGTTAGGGAAAAGTTGAGGAGAACTCAGACACATTGCCAAAAACCGTACACGATGGCGCGTAGGCGTAGTAGAGGCCCTAGGACCCACAAGGGGATACAGGACATAAGTAAAGTAAGTAACTGGCAGTTATTGTCTGACCAATTTCCAATGGACTTTTTTTTTGTTGGTAATTTTTGCTGTCTTGCCTTAATAGGGAAACTTGTAGCTTTTGGACTCCATACCATTGATTGCTGTTTGCTTTCCTCGTTTAATTATAGAACCACGATTCATCACCTTTTACGATTTTATTAAAGCAACTGGACTCTCGTCAAAATTAACGCGAGTCGTTTTTTTGTGGAACAGATTTCTTCGAGTAATTCGGGAGATGACTTAATATTCATGTCATTCAAGCCCAGTTCATCACTTATCATTTGCTGGGTCGTTCTTGGATCTTCGACAATTTGCATTCACGAGACTTATATTTGTGTCGTTGGTCGAAGATTTGTTTCGACCGTCAGGAGGTTCGTCGCTAACAGAAGAATGTACAATCTGGAATCTTTGAAATTAGAAACAGGCACAAGAGATGGTGCATTTATTTCATCTGCACTTTGATGCTGATGAATGCGAAACAAAGTTACTTAGGTATATTAAACGAACGAACAGAATGGTTAGAAATGAATAAGTTGAAATTAAATAAAAAAAAATAACTAATTGAGATAAATATAAATAATGAAACATACATAGAAATTAATAATAATAATGCACAGATTGGGATTCCCTTTACAGACGCCTCTAAGAACGAACACGGCACTTCCTTTGCACTCCACAAGTAACAAAAGAACTGCCATTTTTTTCAAATAGTGTATGTATCTACCATCACAGCACTGAAAAATCTCAACAACGAAACTGAAATAATCAAACAGAAACATAAATCTAAAGATTATTTGGCTACCAGGACATGCTGAAATAGCTAGCAATGAGATGGTAGACAAGGCAGGAAAAGGCACTTACAATTCCACATAATAAAAAAAAAACTCTTTTGCACATATCTCGTAAATCTAAGAGAAGTAACTGGGACGAATACCTTCATCATTACTCCAAAATCAACTCGAAAACTGACAAAGCTACTTACCCGATAAATATGCCGCCAAACATGCTAAGATCATATATAAGACTCCGAATGGGCCATACCAATATCACTCGAACAACAACCGTTCTGCCAAATAATGTTCCCCTTAATATAAATCATTTAACCAATGATTGCGAGCACATCTAACTCGCATCCAAAAAACTAAATCCAACAAGCAACCTGATAAACCTATTAACCGCTTCCTCAGAACAAAACATTAGAGATGTTTTTAAGATATTAACTTTAATAAAATTTTAAAATAGCATTTAATTTTTATATTTATATTAAGTATAAGCAGAGCTGTAAAAGAATGCATTTCATTTCGTCATTTAACTTGATAGGTCATTATCAGTGCGGTTTCAGGCCGGGGAAATCCACCATTGACCAAACATTCACACTGCGGCAGATCTTGGAAAAAAATCCATGAATATAAAATCGATACGCACCACCTCTTCATCGATTTCAAAGTTGCTAAGAAGGCAATTGAGTAGCAAAGTCCTATCTCGAACTACTAAGGTAACTCTTTATAAGACACTAATCATCCCAGTTCTATTGTATGGCGCAGATGCATGGGCTTTCACAAAACCGGGTGAAGATGCCTTTGGTCATTTCGAGAGAAAAGTTCTTCGAGCGATCTTTGGTCCCGTCTGCATAGACGGTGAGTCGAGGAGAAGGTACAATGCCGAACTATACGGCCTATATAAGGACATCGACTCTGCCAGAAGAGTTCACATACAGAGATGATTGGGTCATTTAGAGCGGATGGAGCCCAACGTTCCCGCCAAGAAAGTATTCGAATCCACCCCGGATGGACGGCGCAGTAGAGGACGACCTGCGGTAGGTGGCGCAAACAAGTAGAGAGGAACCTCAACCAACTTGGCGTGCGCAACTGGAGGTAGCTAGCTCGTAACCGTGCTGACTGGAGAGGTTTGTTGGTTGAGGCCCAGGTCCACCCGGACTGTAGCGCCGCCTAAGAAAGTAAGTAGGATTATTGCTGTAACACAAAAAACAACCTTACAGTTGTTGGAAACAGAAATTTCCCTCAACTTGTTGACATGCAAAAGTGTTTATTAAGAAAGAAGTAAACAGCACCACCACAATAAGCAAAGTAAGTGTTGATAAAAAAATTGCGGTTTTGACGAAAATTTTGGGAAAATAAAAAAAAATATTTTTGGTGGATTTTCCGATGTGTTTACGAAGCAACATAAAAGTGAAAAATGGAAGGATATTTACTTTAAGTAAAAGTCTTAGTCCTGTTACTCAAAATAAAAAGTGGACTTACATACGTTACGTGTTTTGGCAAACATTTTTCAGAAAGCAAGCGGTCTTCAATTTTAAAATGTATCCTCTATAAATTTTAATTCTATTTTGAAAATCACTGTCACTGCCCGACTCTGAATCTAAAAAGTACTTCTTTTTTCGTTTCTTAATAGCTATTTATTTTATTGAATTTGAATTTGATTAATTTTTATTTTTTTTATTTTTTTCATCATTAACTTATAAAACCAAATCAAGATAACATGGCTTTGCCGCCTGCCGATTGACAACTAGATTTTAGCAGTATATATTTAGATTCTAATTTAATAAAAATAAAAATAGAGACTAGAACGAAATACACCAATATACCTTACTTACTTACTTAGGTGGCGCTACAGTTCGGGGTGAACCTGGGCCTCAACCAACAAGCCTCTCCATTTAGCTCGGTCTTTAGCTAATTGCCTCCAGTTGCGCACTCCAAGTTGGTCGAGGTCCCCTTGAACTTGTGCGCGCCACCTACGGCGATAATTCCCTCTACTGCGTCGTCCCTCGGGGTTAGATTCGAAGACTCTGCGGGCCGGAGCGTTGGTGTCCATTCGCTCTACATGTCCTAGCCATCTCAGACGTCCAATACGCAGTTTTTTGACTAGGTCGATGTCGCTGTACAGCTCGTATAGTTCGTGATTGAATCTTCTCCTCCAAAACCCGTCAACGCAAACGGGACCGAAAATCTTACGAAGAATTTTTCTCTCGAAGCGACCAAGGATATCTTCATCCTCTTTTAATAAAGTCCATGTTTCAGCGCCGTAAAGCAGGACTGGGATGATCAAGGTCTTATATAGAGTCTCCTTAGTTGTTCGAGAGAGGGCTTTACTGTTGAATTGCCTTATAAGCCCAAAAAAACAGCGATTGGCAAGAGTTATTCTTCGATTGATTTCTGCGCTGATTTTGTTTGCTGAATTTATAGCAGAGCCAAGGTAGACAAAGTCCCTTACTACCTCGAAGTTATAGCTGCCCACGGTGACGTTTTGTCCAATTCGTCGATGTTGGTTTTCCCTTCTAGTTGACAGCATATACTTGGATTTGCCCTCGTTTATCGCCAAACCCATTTTGGCCGCTTCCGCCTCAATGCTTGCAAAAGCACCGGTGACAGCCCGCTGAGATCTTCCGATAATGTCTATATCGTCGGCGGATGCAAGCAGTTGTACAGACTTGTAATAGATTGTGCCTCCGGTGTTGGCTTGTGAGTTCCGCACAATCCATTCAAGTACAATATTGAAGAAGTCACATGACAGCGCGTCACCTTGTCTAAAGCCTTTTTTGACATCAAAGGTCTCGGTGAGGTCATTACCGACCTTGATGGAGCAGCGAGCGTTCTCCATCGTCAGCCTGCACAGGCGGACAAGTTTGGCAGGGATGTCAAAACTAGACATGGCTCTATAAAGCTCTTCTCTATAGATGCTGTCATAGGCGGCCTTGAAATCGATAAAGAGGTGGTGAGTATCGATTTGGAATTCTTGGGTTTTCTCCAGGATCTGCCGAAGTGTGAAGATTTGATCGATGGTGGACTTTCCTGGCCTGAAACCGCACTGATAGGGTCCAATCAGGCTGTTGATAAAAGGTTTCAGGCGTTCACACAATATCGCAGAAAAGATCTTGTACGCGATGTTGAGGAGACTGATGCCTCTATAATTGGCGCAGTTGAGGGGGTCTCCTTTCTTCTGGATCGGGCAAACGATGCTGAGATTCCATTCATCAGGCATACACTCCTCTGACCAAATATTAGAAATGAGTTGGTGTATGCACTCTACCAATTCATCCCCAGCTGCCTTGAAAAGTTCGGCCGGTAAACCGTCAGGTCCAGCAGCCTTGTTCGATTTTAGCTTGGATATTGCTATCCTCACTTCGTTTTGGTCAGGTGGACGGAAATTTTGACTATCATCGTCCATGTTGAATGGTTCATTCTGCCTGACAGCGGGATGTTGGTCTTCGTCGCCGTTATACAGTCTGCAGAAGTAGTTTTTCCATATTCTCAGCACCGACTGTGATTCTACTACGAGGTTTCCATTCTCATCTCTACAGGTTTCTGTACGGGTATTACTTCTCTGACACGTTCTTTTTACCTTTTGGTAAAACTTCCGTACATTGTTCCTGGAGTATAGACTCTCGATATTCTCAAACGCGCGCTTCTCATGCTCTTTCTTCTTCTTTTGGAGAAGCCGATGTTCTTCCCGTCTTTTTTGCTCGTAGAGCTCACGAGCAGCTCTCGTCTTCCTTTGCAGCGCCGCTTTGTATGCCTCTTGTTTTGCTGCATGCACTCGCCGGCATTCTTCGTCAAACCAGGGGTTTCGCGGTGGTGGGCGAGCGAGACCCAGCACATCAGTCGCGGCGTTTCTGATGGCATGTTGGCAGCGTTGCCACTGGTCTTCGGCACTTGATGCTGGCGGTATAGGGGTGATTGAGAGATTTCGGGATACGCGTTCAGCGAAGAGTCTGGCGGTCTCTTGCGATTGTAGCTTTTCGACGTTAAATTTTCTCACAGTAATTCTTCTTTGTTGCTCAGATTGGGATATCCGCATTCGTACCTTGGCTACAACAAGGTAATGATCCGAGTCTATGTTGGCCGCTCGGAAGGTCCGGACATCCAGAATACTGGAGGCATGCCTTGCGTCGATCGCAATATGATCAATTTGGTTGATCGTGACATGATCATTGGACCGCCATGTCTGCTTATGAATATCGAGATGAGGAAACCATGTGCTTGCTATGGTGACATTTCGCTCCACAGCGAAATCAATTAGCCTTAGTCCGTTATCAGACGTGGTGTCGTGTAGGCTATGCTTACCGACTGCTCTACCGAAGACGTCCTCCTTTCCTATTTTGGCGTTAAAATCGCCCAATACGATCTTAACGTCGTATTTAGGACATTGCTCGTATGTTTTGCCGAGGAGCTCGTAGAAACACTCTTTGGAGGCAGGGTCCTTTTCTTCTGTGGGGGCATGAACACATATTAGGCTTATGTTAGCGAATTTAGCCTTGATTCGGATCGTCATAATACGCTCGCTCACGTGTCGGAAGCTTAAGACTTCTTGCCTAAGTCTGCCGCGTATGACAAATCCGCATCCGAACAAGCGTTGCCTGTTGCCTCTGTAGCAATCACCGTAGTAGATGTCACAGTTTTTCATCTTCTTTTTGCCTGGCCCATCCCATCGCACTTCCTGGATGGCGGTAATATCTGCTTTATAGCAGTCTAGGGCCTCTGCTAGTTGTTCGGCTGCACGTGGTCTGTAAAGGGACAGAACATTCCACGTACAGATCCGAAGGTCGTTGTCCTTATTTCGTTTGCTGGGGTCGTCATTAGTTGGGTCATCCTTATCCGAGGCTTTTGGTTGTTTCGGAACCATGCGTTTTTTACGTGGTAGGGAAGTTACCCCGACGGCACAACCCCCAACCTGGAGGGTCAGTTCCTTAATTATTCCCCTAGGACGAGGGGCCGGGTACACCGGTGCCAGTAGTCCACTACGGGAGTATGAGCGCTGCCGTTGGCCCATTAAGGGCTCCTCCGCCACCATCTCTATTCCAATGTCCTGACCAACATTGGAAATTCCTTACCGACCTGTGATCCGAATACGTCGAAGCAGCTCGCGCAAGGTATTCACTAAGTTCAACCTAACTGGAACTATAGACGCCACCGTTGACTCCGTCTATGGAATTCGTCCGCTGCCGCCTGGAACAGGAAGAAGTGCTCTAGTGAGAAAAGCACTCTTCCCCCCCTCTCTCATCTGCTGCCACCAAGAATCCGCCAAACGGGGTTGGTTACCCATTTCTTGGATTAAGGTACTAGGCACCCGGCTGTCACCGCGTGGAGGTTGAGAGTAGGAGTTGGTAGGCCTCAGCTGAGTGAAAACGCTTGTGTTTTCATATGATCGCATGCACTACCGTTTGACATGCCACCAATATACCAATACACGCTTTTTCTTCAAAAATGTCCTTGAATTATTCTCGCACGATAGGCCAAGGCGATTTTCAGTACATTCAACTCATTAAGCATATCGATAACTTGTTCGTCCGATAGATAATCGGTACCGAAGATACTACGCTGAGTTTCCCTTAGAGTTGGGCACTTCCAACAAAATTAATCGTATCCTCCCGTTCACCTACATTACATATGCCACTTCTTCTTCCTTTTATCAGCGAGGCTATGATCCGAAAACAAGGGATCACAACCCTCCCACTTCACCGCATTTCTACTGATCCGCTACATTACATATGCCACATATGGAAGTAAGGTCTTCCCTATGAGGTATATAGTTTAAATTAAGCAGTTCTCCTCTCAATTTAATAATCATCGATATTTCCTCCACTTTGGCTCGTCACGGAAATAATTAAGATGCCCTAGATTGTGACTGAGGCGCATGTAGACTGTTCTATGTAGCGAATTTAATGCCTCCTCTAAAAATGTCTCCTGATACTTTAAATCCACATTCGCAATAAGTTTGTACAGGATTGATTTCCAGGTCGTATAATCCGTTACTTGCAAGTTTAATTGCACCCCACATTCTCGGGCTAAGTCAAGCCAATGGCCATATCAGCTGCTCCCGTTGGATATAATCTTGCAAGCTGCCTTTCTAGGCAGTCTTTCCTCTGGCATTCGTAGAACTTTAAGAATAGAATCCATCTGCAGTTTTAGGGTTTTTATGAAGAGAGGAGCTACCACTGTTTCCAGCATAATAAGGTAGTTCGGCGTACTAGGTGGCAGACGAAATATTCTTTTTATGAAGTACCTTAAAAGTTTCTCCACCGTATCATATTTTTTGCCTCCCAATACTTTAGCCTCATAAAACAAAATGGATTCGGAGGCAGCTTCAAATATCCTGTATTTACAACTATGAGCAATGTACTTATTACAAAAGTTTCTTTTCCAGGTCATATTAATAGCGGTTTTGGCTTTGGAGATCTTCTCCTTCAGATGCTTTTCCATCCTCAAGTTTTTGGTAAAATAGACTCCAAGATATTTATTTTAAAGACGTACTGAAACTTAAACACCTTCCCCTTTAAATTTATTGCACAGAATGATAGCTTTTTTTCCCACAAGTCTGATCAACTTTTCAACAAGTGGAGTTTCATTTTTTTTACAATTGTAGCTTCCAATTACAGAAAGAGGGAAATCACACAATTTCCAACTTAGTGTATTTGCCCGTAACATTTGTAGAAGTGCCACTTGACTTATTGTTTTGTGTTACACAATTGTTACACAATTGTTCCATACTTGTATAATTTTATTTGTATTTGTAGCACTTGTTGTATAGTATTATAGGCCCGTGGTAGCTTAGCTAGTGCCGTAGACTTAAAATTAATTGTGTAATTTATTACCTGCTAATAAAGTTATAATAATAATACTCGTAAAGTAGAAAATGTTAATCACATCATTTTTAACATAGATCTGAAATTTTACGAACACATAGATTTTATTTGCAAAAAGATTTTTTCTTTAGACGGGTATGACGAAAAATGAAAATGAATGCCTCATAGCGATAAAGCTGTATAACACTATTATTCAACCACATTTCGAATATCGTTCGACTGTTATATACGCAAGTTCCAATCAAACTCAGGAAAAGACTTCAAAAACTACAGAATAAAGCAATGAAAAATATACTAAAATGCAATAGATTTAAACCAATAAGATACATGGATCGATGCACACAAATAGCTGAATGTACGAGAAAGGATGGAACTCAAAGCACTGATAGCTGTTCTTAAAATCAAACAGCACCGCACCGAGCTACTTAACAAGTGGAATCAGACGTGTAGGAGAAGCACAGCCATACCAGTTGCGTAACGTCAACGCCTTCAGGGTACATCGCCAGACTTCAACTGGCGCCCAAAACACTCCTATATAAGATGATACTACTTTTTAATAGCTTGCAAAGCGATATAAAAATTAAAGTAATTTTAGATTATTTACTCATAAAATGAAATGCAAAAATTTTGTAAAATTAAATATTTGAATTATTTTATAAACAACTACAAAAAATACTGATTTACGAATATACAATAATAACATTTTAAATTATATTTATATTTTGTAAGACTTTGAGTTATCGTTAATAAATTTTCCCTCGGAATTTTTCCCTCGAAGAAAAATTAGGTATCTTCAAAAAAGAGGAAATAATTCCGCGGAAAAAAATAGGTACCATAAATGACAATTCAGGAGAATTTCCAACACAATCGCAATATTTAACTTTTTCCTGAAGTATTTGTTATACTTATAAAGAAACTATGTACTACTACTACATCATCCCACTCTTGCTGAATGGCGCCAAGGCACGGACTTTATCAAAACCGAATGAGGATGTCCTTGATTACTTTGAGAGAAAAGTTGTTCGCTCCCCTCTGCATAGATGGCGAGTCCTTGAATTCACCCCGGGTGAACAGTGCACTAGAGGATGACCTCACTGCAGAAGGCTCAAACAAGAAGAGGGAGACATCGACCAACTTGGCGTGCGTGACTGGAGGCAGCTAGCTCGTGACCGGGTTTTTTGGTTGAGGCACAGGTCCACCCCGGACTGTAGCGTCACCTATGTAAGTAAGTATCATTAAACAAATTTTAAAGCATAGGGTATTTTTTATGTTACTTTGCATTTATTTTCAAAAAAAAAAGTTGATTTTCTTTCTCATTTTGTTATCATTTCTTTCTTCTTTTTTTTTTTTTTTTTGTTATATATATAAATTTCATTAGCTTTCATTTGTTTATTTTGTAATATCTTCCATAAATCGTATTTCGTAATTTAAAAACAAAATAGAACTTTTTTTGCTACATTATAAGGCCCAACAAGAGAAAATAACATTCGTTTTCGATTTGGTTTTTTTTTTTCCAAAAATCTTTGCGTTTTCTAACCAAAATTTAAAGTTTTCTTTTTCTTTTTCTAACCGATAATAGTTAATTAAATGTAATTAAATTTGATTTCTTTGTTTTAACTGTATTCATCTCTTTATCTGCTTTTTTTTGTATTTTTTTCTTTTTTGTTTTTCTGTTATAAAAATAAGAAACTTTTTTTAATTCCTGGATTCTTTTTCGATTCATCGGAACAGCCATTCTGATTCTTTCTCCGTTCTAGTTCTAGTGGTCAGTGTGCATATAAGTTTTAATGGGAACTTGTTGTTTGGTTGTTCATTTAGAAATGGAGAGCAATAGATAGAGAGAGTGAGAGATAGAGTTAGAGAGAGCGAGTGTGGGATGATTGGGGGGTATACGTTGAATCTCCCTCACTCGGTGTCCACAAATGAGCGTACGGTTCGTGGATTCTGCGGAATTGTTTTCTGTTTCTGCTGCTGTTGGTGGTGATAATGGCTTTTACTGGCTGCTGACACCGGGATGTCTAGGGTGTGCGTTACACTTGTGGTTGCGGTAGCTTCGGAAGAAGCCTCTCCAACTTTCACAGCCTTAGTTTCCACAACAGTTGAACGATAGTGCTGAGAATAGTGAGAGTGACTCAGTGGGATATTGGTTGCCGCACTACTCCCTAATGTTGCTACTGTGGCAGTGTTGGGGGGTTCAGCAAACGCCTGCAGATTTCTTATTTCCGTGATCGATCGCAGGCTTGCTGGGAGGCTTTCGCTCGATGCCACCGATGTTGAAAGTGGGGAGTTTCTTTCCATAGATGACGCTATATCTGCAATAAGAGAAAGATAAAAGAGAATTCAAATGCAATTGTGTACTATTACCCGCTCGATCTGTATCCGGGGAGCAGGGAGCCATACTGACAGGTGTCTGATTTCTGAACAAATCCACCAACTTTTCCTCCATTTGCAGTATTACCGCTTTCTGAACTTCGTATTTTGTGTTTAATGCCTGAAAAGATTTTTAGATTAGCAAAATAGCATTATACTTCTAAATATTGCAAGCATTACTTTAAATTTCTCCTCGTACTCATCTTTGACGGTCTTTAGAAGGCGCTTTTGATCGGTCACAACTTTCTCATTGTTTACAATCTGCGTTTGAAGTTCACTCAATCTGTGTTTGGCGCTCTCAAACTGCGAAGCTTTTTCCTCCAAGGCACGTCTCAGATCTAACAAAACACAATGAAAACAGAGAATCGGTATCACCTTATGCTTACACATACCTTTAATCTCAACATTGTATGACTCCTGCAAATGGTTAATTTCTTCATCTCGCGCACGCAGATTGTCCACTTCGGCTAAACGATCACGCAGCTTGATCTGCACTTCTCCCATTACGAGAAACTCTGACTCCAGCCTCACCAGCTCCTGCTTGCACTGTAGACCCAATTCTGCTTGAATTTGAGCGTGTTGCAGCTCATTGCGCATATCAAATATCTGACCGCGTAATGAGTCCACATCGACGGTGAGATCTTTATGTTTTTGCATCTCCTCGGTTAGTCGGCGCTGCAAGGTCTCATTTTTCGATTGCAATTGCTTTTTGTGTTCTAGCTCTTCGTGGTACCTAGCTTTAAAGCTGTTCAATTCTTCTGTGAGCTTTCGTTCATTCTCGTTTGCTAGCTTTGTTGTGCTCTCAATTTGGGACACCAGCCGACGGTTTTCCTCTTCGTAGGTTTTCAAGTTATCTTTCAGACGATATTGTTCACGTTCAAGGCTACGGATATCCCTGCTACGACCCATCAATCGGCGATTACGCTCTGTGTGAATTTCACGGCGATATTGCTCGTATTTCAGTTCCAAACACAGAAGTTGAAATTGCTCCTAAATTGAAGAACAAGTTATTTTGAAGAGATTAGTGAGCAGAATAAAAGAAATTCGTAAATTTGTATAAAAAGAAGAAGGCCTTCCATCGACATGAAACTGAATAGGAAAAAACGAAACCATTAGAGGAATATTTTCAACAAATTACCCTATACAGCAGGACAGCTGCGTCGGAGTGGGGGGTAACGATGAGGCCAACATGCTGGCAAAATAAGGGACCCTGGTTGCAGGACGTTTAGTTTAAATACAGAGGACCCTACTTTTTAAAGATCAAAACATCACAATGACCGTAACTTTGTCTAGAGAAAAGTACTTGGTGTTACTGAGGATGGAAATCTACGGTGTCTTAAGCAGAAACTCTTCGCAGGTCGTGGGTTTGATGAGTAAGTATTTTTGCAAAGATCGTACTGTGTCATATGATGAAGGTTTTCGATCCAATGTATCTGATTGCTTCCGTGACCTTGAAAACAAAAAGCATTGATGTAATGTATTCAGGTATATCGAACGCAAATGATGTTTTTCATTTACACAATGTCAGCTGTTAAGATGTGCATTCACAATAGTTCTCTGCTAATTTATCTACATGACGTGCAGACCTGTAAAGACGCCCTAAAGAACATATGTACATTACATCACAATGTTCCAAACAACGGAGAATCTTCATAGTCCTTGGCGGTAGCTCACCATCTATCGCTGAAGAAGAACGTAGTCTTCCACGTAGGACAAGGACCACCATAACTCAACTGTGTTCTAGGTGATGCTGTTCCTTTAACAGGTACATGAACCATCTCCACCACTTCATCGAAGACAAATGCCTTGACTGTGGGAATGGTTCACATGACACCAGATATCTGTTCAACTGCGCTCAAAGGCACTTTGGGATCGACCTACCTACCTACTGGCTCGTTTCCTAGGCCTAGAAATTTACTTATTCTCAGGGGAATATTAGCTACAACAACAATAACAAAAAGACTTAGCGAAACTTGCTGGTCTTGAAGTAAACGAAAACAAAACAAGATCAACAAAATCCTAGGAAACAGCTGCTACTTCGATTTGGAAAAATAACAGTGATAAAACCACTAACTCGGTCGGCGGAACGTTGATTTTGCCCATACCGCCGTCGACTGCTGGGCGAAAAATTACATGCAGACAAACAATCCTCAATCTATCTCTTAGAGAAAATCTACTTTTTTTTAAAGAAACTGGTAAGCAGATGATAAAAATAAAATGAAACCACCACATTTATTTAGGCGAACCCCACAGGCGGATCAGTAGAAATGCGGTGAAGTGAGAGGGTTGTGATCCCTTATTTTTGGATCATAGCCTCGCTGATAAAAGGAAGAAGAAGAAACCACCACATTTACTCTCACTGAACAAACTCCTACAAGATTGAGAGTAGCTCAGAGAGCAATGGAAAAAATATCGAAAGGAATATCGTTATACACTTAATGAGGAAACATAACGTAAAATTCAGATACAAAACGTCTTCAAATTTTGTTTAGAATAAATGTCTCCAAAGTACAATGCCGACAATATAACCCTGCACCTCTTCAAAGATGGTATACAAATGATTTATCAAAACAAACACGATCTAGCTTACCTGATCCAATGGAGAACCCTGATCCTTTAGTTTAATCGTTTGATCGATGTATTGATTCAAGAGGTCTTGCGGTTGCAGAACAGTACTGTCCTTTCGGTAAGCGTTACTCTCGGAAATCAATTCGAACAGCCTGTGCTCATAGTATTTTGGCCACGTTTGGACTGTTTGTGTTTCCTGGTTTGTGGTCTTTATGGTAGTGGCAACCCTGGTAATGTTACCATTAATGATGGGACACGATTTAGCACGACGTACTTTCCCTCTTTCTCCGACAAAACCGTTCATATCATCACTAGAATTCACGCTGTTCCAACGGTAATCATTGTGGCAATAACTTGTTAAACGATTTCTCTTGATCTGTTTCCTCATAGAGCGATCTGTCGGCACTTGAACACCTCCCACCGAACAAAGCGACTGCTCAGTTTCGTCAGAAGGCCAAAACTCCTTAGCCAAACTTTCAGCCGCTGTTGCAACGACCTTAACATGTAGTGCAACTCTACTCGTCAGGTCTCGTACTTCTTCATCCTCTTGACTTATAGCTTGAGAGTCAAAAAGGGGTGTGCCATTATTTGATGCATTCACTGAGTACATATCAGTAACATTTGTCAACGGACTTAATGGTGCCCTTGAATAAGCTGCGTTAAAACGCATCTGGTGGCGATCGTTTAGCACGTGCTGCATCTTCTGATCGTACAGTTTTGTTGGGATTTTATTAATGGTCGTCTGTTCGCCATGTGCCTGTGAGATGGAACTCGGTCCAGGTGATTCTGGAAATGTGAACTGGTTGCTGGGATCCCTTCGCATAGGCGACGCTGGTTGACTTGTAGTAAAAATAGCACAGACCGCATGGGGATTAGTAGACGGTTTCATGGTGGGTTCCTTCATGGGTGTCGTTTCGGGGGTGGCTTCCACTGCCGCTTCAGGCGGCGAAGAACCGGTTACACCCATAATAGCGCCCATTGGACCGGTAGAAGATGCACTGCTCATAGGCACACCATAACTGGGCGTGGGTGTATGAGGCATAGTGCTGGGCGTGGACATTATTTCAGTATATGGGCTCCACAACGTGTCGCCTTTTTTGTAGTCCAACAGCTGTTCGCGATTAGACAGTGACTGAAATGGCGAAGCAATACCTGAATTTGCCACCGACTTACGGCGGCAAAGTGTTTGGTTTAACGCCGAAATCGAAGTGTCGTGAGAACGTACGTACTCTGTGTGAAGTTCCTGGAAATAGAGATAAAATATTAACAAATTTGAATTTTTCAAATATTATTGGGATTTAATATATGTGAATTATTATTCTTCAAATTAAGAGGAGTCTGCAATTTCTTAAAATTGGAATAAGATCCTGATTTGCCCTGTCTCCTTTTCAGAGTATTCAGTCTTTTTAGCAGAGTCAGAGTCTAGATAGCCGGTATCTTGAAAATCCCAAGTAAAACAGATAAATGGGGACTCGACTGGAGACAATTACTCAAAATTCAATTACACAATGAGCCAAGGTTCCAAGACCTTGCCAAGTCATCAAGTATGTTGACCGAACTCGGCTCATATTAATCATGGTCCTTTAAAATTAGAAAAGCTAAAGCTGCATTCGGTATGTTGTCCAATATATGGAAAAAGCAGTGCAATTATCTTAAACACCAAGCTGGGACTGTTCTAATGTGAAGTCGATGCTGTTAATAGGTACGTTTTGGTGAGACGTCGCTTCTCATTGAAGTGAGATCTAGCACAGAGTCCAACAACAAAAAGTGAACCACTCTTTTTTTTTCAGTCAAAACTGAGTTGGGATGTTTAGTTTGCGCTATTAAATTTCAGAGGGCGCTGAAAGAGCGTTTCATTGAATTTGATTCAAGATGAATGATTCAGTAGTATCTCACAAATTTAAGCACAACTTTTTCATACTTTTCAATTCAATTTTAATTCAATCAACAATCTTCAAACAATAAAAAAAATTCTAAACCATATTGACTGGAAATCGTTTTGTGGAGAAGCTTTCACTTGGTTTTGCATAATTCTCACCAAAACGCACATAATGTGATTACAGTACTCTGTGTGTAATCGTCATTGTCCCAAGAAAGCTGCATTTTTGTTAACCAGTGTCTAAGAAAATAAGAGATCTAGCAAACATTTTGAAATCAACTGAAATGGTACCCAAGGTTAGCTGACACCATGTGTGCTTATTTTTTCCAATGAAGTTCAACGAAAACTTTCGAAGAAGGGAAGGAAATTGTCATAAGATACAAAAATTTAAAAAGATTCAAAAGCTGTTCGCATTACTTTTAGTATATCAATTTCCACATATCAGTATATCTATGAAAACAAAAAAAAATGAAAAGTAAGTACTGCTATGGCTATACTTTAGAGAAGGGTTTAGTTCTGATTCTTCGCAAAATTAGTGTTATGTTGTTTACAACAACATCATGCCACCCGCCTGTGGAACTCCCTCCCTCTTGAAATGAGAACAATCAGAAGCGCAAAGCAATTCAAATCCCAACTCTTAGTATATATGGCCATTGATCATAATCATAATTAAAATTAATTTTAACTTCTACTGTTTACTTTTCTTTCCTTTATAGCATTTCATTTTTCTTTTTACTAAAGCACATTTTTATCTGTTTCCACATTCATTTAATTACTACAATTCAGACCTATTTGTAATCTTACACTAGTTTATAAGATAACTTATCTTAATGTGTGAAGAATTTTTGCAATAAATAAATAAATAAAATAAATAAACAAATAATACCCGTGTCGATGCAACTGAAGTCACAATTAACCATTATTAGAGTGTTTCAGTGAAACTGCCAAAATTCAAATTTTTCAAGGGTCCAACATTAAAATACGAAGCGTCAACATTGGCATTCCACATCACAAACTACTCGTATAAAATAATAAAAAAAAATTAAAGATTGTTAGTACTGCACAAAGAAGAAGAAACTTGGCACAGTTATGGTTTTAGCGATCAATGATCGACCTGCTGATCCATCGTTACCCACTCTCATATGGGCGAAATTTAGGTTTATGCAAAAAAAATTATACAAAAACACTTGATAACAAAAAGACAAATCTTATTGGCGTGTAATACTCGCACCCGCTTACACAAGCTATATAAAATGTACTCATACCTGATCGGTAACAGACAGTTTTGCACATTCCATAACAACATCATGAGGTTCCCTATATTTCCAGCGTGCAGCACTCATCTCCTTATCGGCTGTGGCCGTCACCAGCATCGGATGTACACGCACCGTGTGCAGCAAAGGTTTGATTGTGTGTTGAAAAATTGCACCTTTCTCCTTTTTATTAGTAAATTCACTCAGGTACGATATAAAGTTGCACGGATACATCCCGTAGAGTCGATGAAATAACATTTGCAGCCCAAGCTGCAGATGAACCAGTTTGTCCTCACTCAGCTTGTTCGGATTCTGACTATTCCACGACGCCAAATGGCCGAATACCTCGAACAAATCATTTAGGAAGGGCGACATATTCGTCGGGATGATAGGCAGAAGGGTGACAATACACAGCAAAGCGCTCATTAATGATACAATCTCCTTTTCATTCTGAAAAAAAGGGGAGAGAGGTGGATGTTGTTATTATTATTCATTCTTTATTAACAAAAAATAAGATAGATATCTTTATTATCATACTATAAGGCTCAGCAAAAATAAGTTAACAATGGAAGGGTAAAGAAAATAAATAACATGGCGAAAAATGTGATCTGCTGAGTACCGATATATACAAAAATCGGTACGGTTCGCAGCAAACACAACAATCACACAATCAAGGAACAAATCCTACCAGAAAACGGTTCCATGGTGGAATAAGGAAATCAGTTCACTTCGACATGAAAAACAAAAAGCATGGCACCTCTTTAAGAGATATCCGAGCGACCCCATCTCATACACTATCGCAAAGCAAACGCCAAATTCCGAAAAGCTGGGAAGTCTGAAAGAATTGCCAGCTTCCAAAGACTCACGGCTAATATAAACCCAAATTCATCTTCACGGACATTGTGGGCAGATATAAAAACCCTTACAGGCAGCTACGTTCCATATTCGACCAAGACAATTATAACCGACAACAAAAATCTCACATGTCCTTCAAAAATCGTCAACTACTTTGGCGAAGTGATTCACTCTGCTAGTGATTCAAATTTTAACCGGGAATTTGTTGAAAAGAAAAAAAGCTAAGTTCCCGAAATACTACCTTATCAAATTGGTCCATCTGCTGCACTTATTGAATTACCCATAAAAATTATAGAGTTAGAAAGTTGTTTAAATTCTGTTAGAGACAAAACTCCCGGTTTCAACCGTATTTTATACATAATGTTGAAAAACAGTCCTTTACCTCTAAAAAACAGACTCCTTACATTGTATAACAACATCTTTAATTCGGGTACTATTCCTCAAGCATGGAAAATCGCGCGCATTGTCCCCCTACCCAAACAGACCCATATCTCTTTTACCATGCCTAAGAAAAGTCTTAAAAAAATTAAAAATTGCCTGTAGACTTTGAGAAGGCGTTTGATAGGATTGGCATCCACGTCGTCTTTGAACAACTCTTCCAGTGGAAGATTGGATCTAAAATTTGTAAATACATTTTCAAATACAGGTTCCGAATATAAGCGAATAATACTATCTCAGGTATTTACAAGTTGAAAAACGGCATCCCACAAGGATCGCCCTTATCCGTCGTGCTGTTTAAAATTGCATTTAATAAAATAAGTTCAATTATCAGAAATCAGAACCATGTCTATCACGTCTTTTACGCAGATTACCTTATTCTTTACTCAAAATGCAATGATTTAACATTTTTATCACCTTTTTTTTCAAACATACTGTAGAACCACCGCCACTATGTTACTTCTGCGAAACCAAGTCACAATTTACAGTTAGCCACCTACTAGAATGCAACGCAAATCTGGTAAAAAACTCGGTGCTTTTGTCTGTACATCAATATTTGATGTACGTTAGCTCTTAAACTGGAAGATAAGATCTATTATAAGTTTGTATAAAGCCGAAAGCCCTGGTAGCTAGTGCTTATCTATTTATATGTAATTTATTACATGTCAATAAAGTTATAATAATAATAACAATAATAATATTAGAAAACGATATCGCACCAGAGCTATACGGATTCCGGGGGATAGCAAAATAATGAAACAGTTTGGAAGAAATTTGAGGGTCGCGAGTTGGAACGTTGGAAGCATGACCGGTCGAAGTTACGAGCTGGAAGAGATGATGAATAGAAGGCGGGTGGATATCTTGTGTGTCCAAGAGACGAAATGGAGAAACACCGGAAATCGGGCGCGTTTCTTGGACGTTAGGACAAACGATTACAAGATGTTCTACTACGGAACGGAAAAGGCTAGGAACGGAATCGGTATCATCCTTGCGGCAGAGCTACTTGGTAACGTCTTGAGCATTTCGAAGTCCAGCGACCGTTTGATGTCTCTCAAACTAGTAATACAAGGAGAGGTGTGGAATATTGTCAGTGCATATGCTCCCCAAATTGGGTGCGATCAGAGGGATAAAGATGCATTTTGGCTAGATTTCCATAATCTCCTTAAGAACATCCCAAAGGAAGAGTTTCTGTTTGTTGGAGGAGATTTGAATGGACATGTCGGGAAGTCAAACGAAGACTATGAAGACTGCCATGGAGGACTGGACCCTTCCTGGTGAAGACATCCTAAGCATGTGCAAATCACACGGTCTTATCATGATAAATACCATGGTCATCAAATGAAGCCGACACCTGATCACTTACTGTAGTGGTGGAGATGAAACCCAGATTGACTACCATTTGGTAGCCAGTTTCATGAAGCCTCGGGTAAAAGATTGCAAAGTGATCCTGGGAGAGGCGATAGCTTAGCAACACCGTCCCCTGCTAACAGAAATTTTTATGAAAACACCAAGGAAAAGCAAACAGATAATGGTCTCTGAGAAAATCAAGTGGTACGCTCTGGACAAAGAAAAAGGCGAAGCTTTTGTTTTCGTGATGAAAAATTACCTCTCTCACACCATCAACGGAGGTGAGTATGAAGAGTGCAAAGCACAAAATATGTGGGATTCCCTACAGCGAACTTGCTTAAAGAAAGCCAAATCACTGCTAGGAGCTTCAAAACGCCACCATCAACACGCCAAAGAAACATGGTGGTGGAGTGATGAAGCTAAGAAGGTGATAAATGAGAAGAAAGCGGCTTTCAAAGCTTGGTCAAAGCGCCCCTCTAATAATAGTGACGAAAAAGTTCGCCTCGAAATGGAATACAGATGTTGCAAGAAAAAAGCGAAGAAGAAGTGCGCCCAGCTTCAAGTAGAGAGTACGGAGGGCCTGTATCAGGAGCTGGAGAAAATATCTTCCCCGGTTGCTGATGCAAACTAGGCTATCCAGGAGCTGCAAAGATACAATATGAACAAGAGCGCAACCATCTTCAAAATAGCCGCCCAAAGAAGGAGGAATGCTCAGGAGATTCGCTCACCAAAGTTCATTAACAATGCTCATGGCCAGCTTCTTGTGGATGACGACAGAATTCTGCAGAAGTGGCGGCAGTGTTGTAAAGAACTTATGAATGAACAGATTCCCCGGCTTTGCTTTCCAAGAGCCACACCTAACTCTGAAGAAATACCCGACATTACAGTCGAAGAAGTTAGTGAGGCGAAAATCGAAATGCGGTTGGGCCAGACGAGATGCCCTCTAAGTTCTGGAAAACGATGGGAGACGTCAGGTTCAGATGGCTCAGAATTCTCATCTCCAAATTTGTGAGAGGTGAACCAATGCCGAAACAATGGAGGGAAAGTTACCTTCTCCCTGTATACAATAACTGTGATGACTACCGTTCGATCAAGCTGATGTCACACACCATGAAGATCGTTGAGCAGGTATTAGGTAGCCGACTGCGAAAAATAATACGGCTATCTGATGATCAGTGCGGGTTTGTCTCGGGTAAATCAACCACAGATGCAATCCAAAGTATAAGGATCATAATGGAAAAACATCGTGATTCCTTAAGAGATTTGCATATTGTATTGGTTGACTTTGAAAAGGCATTCGACAGACAACCACGAGATCTGATACGTGTGGCGCTAAGACATCGAGGGGTTCCAGAAACCTATGTACAGATGATCATGGACATGTACGAAAGAGCAAATACAAGAGTAAAATGCCCCGCTGGAGTAACGAAGAATTCCCAATTAAAGACGGGGGGAAGTGTTTTAAGTCCTTTGCTATTTATTACAATCCTTGACTATCTGCTTGAAGGTAAAGTGACGGACCACAAGGTACATTAGTTATTCTTTGCTGCCGATAGAGACATCATAAGTGAGGATCCTACATCCCTGCACTTGATGTGTGGGTGGATGTTTTGGAGGAAAATGGGTATCGCATAAGTTCAAAAAGAAAAAAAAAACAGAGTAGTGCTGCCCGTCCTCTGATCCACTCAGGCCTATTCCATGCATTTATTTGAATGGTACAGTGCTTCCCTAGGCGAACCCCACAGGCGTATCAGTAGAAATGCGGTGAAGTGGGAGGGTTATGCTCCCTTATTTTCGGATCATAACCTCGCTGATAAAAGGAAGAAGAAGAAGAAGAACACTGCTTCCCAAGTGCGAAAAGTTCAAATATCTGGGATCTATGATTAATAGTAAAGCAACCTGTGATGACGACATTAATCATCGCGTAAGCGTAGGGTGGATGAAAGGGCGAGAAAACTCCGCTATCTTCTGTGACAGAAAAATGCCCTCTAAGTTGAAAGGAAGGCTCTACACCGCAGTTGTGCGTCCAGCGCTCACATACGGTTCACAATGTTGGAGGATGTTCAAAAAGTATAAGAGTAAATTAACGGCAGCTGAGATGAAGGTGCTTCGCATGACGGCAGGAGTGACAAAGCTTGATCGAATAACAAGTTCAAAGATCCGTGGAAAAAGATCCATCGTACAAAAGATAGAGCGCGATCGGCTCATTTGGTATTGCCACGTTCAAAGGAGAGATCATTTGAACCCTATTAAAAAGGCAATATCAATGAACGTTCCAAAGACATCGCGATGTAGGAAAGGCAGGCCTATAAACGCCTGGATCACACAAATGCGACGACATCGGCATTTCATTGGCCTCAGTAACCGAGTGATCCAAAATCGACAGGCCTGCCGATATTTTTTGAGGTCAAATAGGCGAACCCCACAGGCGGTTCAGTAGAAATGCTGTGAAGTGGGAGCGGTATGATCCCTTATTTTCGGATCATAATCTCGCTGATAAAAGGAAGAAGAAGAAGTGAAGATGTGTCGGGTGATTGTGCCTTTGCCAGATTTGGACGCAAAGCCCATTCTCTATCTGCGGTTTTCCTGACTATCTCTTTGGTAAATTATCAATTCTAGATCCTTTCGGAATGTCGATCTCAGTCTATTATATTCTACAACTGCACATTCTTGAGCTTTAATTTGACTACGGGGGAAATTAATGAAGTGAATGCCGTCTAAATGTTTAATTCTAGAGAGAGTAATGTAAGCCTGACCACAAGATAATAAAAAGCGTGCAATATCAAAGACTACTCTGTCCCGACGTTGATCTCCCCTCCCGCTTCGTACGTACGTATACCTTGTAATAACTGCATGATTTTAATTTTTAAATGACACCTTCGAGATTTCCCTAGGAAAGCGCTGCTACTTCGGTTTGGCAAAACTACTGAGTTCAAAACTACTAACTCGACGGACTAAATGAATGCTTGACAGAACGCTAATTTTACCAGTTCTGCTAACACCAAGAGTTGGACGATAAGTAAAAAAGCGGAGCTAATATTGAACTCTTTCGAGATAAAAATACTTCGTCGTCTATTAGGTCTCGCGGGCGAGGTACCACTGAGTAATTACGGATGCCCGGGGTCGACGAGGATGGAAAGATGGTGTGCCTCAGGTAGAGAGGCCACATGGTTCAGGAGCCAAGTCAGTTAGTAAGTAAAATAAATGAATATTTGGCGCAACAGCTCTTTAAGTGCCTGGTTCTAAGCTTCTCGCTACCACTCGTGTTGTGTGCTTTATATTTTTCACATGAGTAGAACGGACCTACATTTTAGTGCCGTATCCGAAGAGCAATTTGTTTTGAGAAGCTTTCTCGTGACAACAATACTCTCGGATGTTTGTCAGACGTTCGCGAGAGGTGGAACCGTGAAAAAAACTTTTTGGTGTTTTCTGGGATTCGAACTTGGAACCTCACGCGCAGTGGTCCGACACACTAACCACTTGCACCATGGCGCCCACATTTGTATGTTAGTAAGTGGTGAACATTTAAAAAAAAAAAAACAGGAAAGCTTGACTGCAATAGGAAGTAAAGTTGGAGAAATAAAAGGCAGATTTCCAATTGGGAATGGTGAAACCATCAACATGGGAAAAAGTGGTAGAAATATGACCGGTGAAACACCTCTTCCCTCGACTTACATGTAACAGTTTCAAAATGTCCTTGATGAACTTGTGTTTCTCGATTTGGCACAGCCACGTCGGGTGCTTGAGGACGACGAAACTGAACAACGTCAGCGCCTGCAGCCGATAGGTTGAGCTCTTCAACCAGTCAGATAGCTTGTCGAAGATGTAGTTGTAATGCGGCGACTGTACTCTCACCAGCACCTCTATGATTCGCAGGGAGCCCGTCTTAAAATAGTAGTCCATCATGTTATTGACCAGCCATGCATCTCGCGCTGCAAAGAAACATCCACACAGTCAGTCAAAACATACACCTACACCGGACCCAACTCACTCTGATTGAACAGATCCACCAGCTTCTTCTTAGCTTCCTCACATTCTGCTGACTGATTCGACTCCAGATCATTGAAGATCTTCTCAACTTCCATATCTCGGTTGGGTATTCGTCTCTGTCTCGGTTTGATGGGGGAACTCGTGTATGTTGCTTCAGTTGTCCTATCGTTGGGTGATTGGGATTTATCACAAAAATTTCAAATTTTTTCTACGCACTTTTCTGGACAGTCTTGGAATTATCATATTTTCACGGGTAGCAAAAAAAAAGATTTTTAATGGATTTTATCGCGACGCTTTGTGGAAATTTTCTTGCTCATTATTATTAGAGGGTCTTGTCGGTTGAATGGGTTAACCGCTAGCAAGAGAATAGACTTGTTATATTTCGTGAAACTATTCTTTTTGCAATGAAAAACCATCAAAAACCATCTTCGCCTATTTTTCTGGTTCCCATTCTGTGAAAAAAGGAAAATCTTTCATTCTGCTTATTTTTTTTTTTTTTTTTCTTGTTCTTTTCTGACATAACCAACTGTCAGTGGACGTGAGGAGATGGTATGTCGAGCGACGGTCGTTAACGTTACGTAGGATATGTTTGATTTTTTTATAATTTATGGCAAGTATGTTTCAAGATATAAGAATATATAAGATTGCTTAAAAAGACTGGTCTTTCGTTAACAAAATACCGGTTGGATTTCGTCCAGAGCAAAATTCTGGAAAAAATTGTACATATATTTATATCAGATTTTCATTTAGATTTACAACAACATCACGGTTGTGAAGGGACTTTTGAAACGCTAGACTTAGGAACACTATTCCTGGAGAAATACGGAATTGAAGGGGTGGATCTGGAATGGTTCACAAGTTATTTATCGAACAAAATACATCGAGCTCGGAGTAATTTTACACTTTTCATCGGTAGAATTTGTAATCCTGCAAGAAGCTGTGCTTATATAAATGATCTGGAGGAGGTGCTGCGTCGATAAAAAAAAAAAAAAAAAAAAAAAAAGCAATTGCCTATTGTCGACACGCTGTTGTTTGTATTTGTGACTTCCGCAGATGAATTTATCGGCAAATGGAATGATGACTTAAGAAAGTTGGAAAGTACTGAAGAATGAATGAATAAAACTTAATACGAGTACAACTAAAACTACTAATATTATTGAGAAATCCAAAGGAGAAATTGTTAAAAGTGAGGAAGAAGTTGAGAAAATGAATGAGATTCAATATATAACAATTAAATATTAATGCGCAAATAACCTATATCTGTAGTAAAATAACAAAGAGATTTGGGTTTCGTGGTCGAATTAGATTTAAATTATCAATCAAGAGTGGTGTAAAAATATACATTGTAATAATCAATCCACATTTCGAAATTGCTAAAAAATTAAATTTCTGGATACAAATTAGATACAAGATAAAAATAAATAAATAAATAAATACATATTTGGCGCAACAGCTCTTTAAGTGGCAGGACCTAGCTTCGCGCAACCACTCATGTTGGGTGCGTTACATTTTTCACAGAATGGAAGGGACCTACAGTTTAGTGCCGTATCCGAAGGGGAATTTCTTTTGAGAAGCTTTTTCGAGGGAACAATACCCTCGAATGTTTGTCAGACGTTCGCGGGATGTGGGACCGTGAAAAAACTTTTTAGTGTTTTCTGGAACTCGAACTTGGAACTTCACGCGCAGTGATCCAACACACTAACCACCTACGCCACGGCACCCACATTAGATACAAGATAGGCTGCAAAAAAGAGGAATGGCTGGCCGAACACAATGGTGAAGCTGAAGCTATACTCGTGTAGCGCTGTCAAAAAAAATCGTACACTGATGAAGCTAAGTACGAAAACAATGGTGAAGCGCTGATGTTTGTTGCTGATAATCCAAATGCTCCGCAATTTTTTTTTTCACACCCTGGCTTTTTTGTATTTTTTTTTAGTGAGGATTACTCAAATCCCATAGAATATTGTTCCTTTTTACTTGATCGATTAATTTTTCTATTTACTGTTGTGCAGTATCTTTTTTTTATTTGTATGGAAATCTCAATGCTTTGCTTTATTCGCATTCAATCTTCAAAAGTCGTTTTCTCGAAACTATGTCCTTGTCATTTAGATCACTCCAATACTGAGATGACGATATCCTAGATATTGATACCATTCCATACAGCTTCTTTTCAATTTCTGCCAGCTGTGCTTTGGTAGTGTCTGAATGTTTTATCAGTGCTTAAGCGATGCAATTCATAGTGGTGCTTAGTTGAACTAAACCGACCCATAAGTCAACAACTATGCTAAAAGAATAAGTGTTTTTACTGTATTAAGATGTTCCCAAACTATCGCAATGCTTGCTATCACTTAAATTAAATGGCGATATATGAGAGTGCTCACACCAATGCGATTTTATAGTGGCTATTTTGTCACTGTCATGGATTTGACGCAGTTGAAATGAATATGCCGTATACTTAGAGGTTAATTGGATTTGTGAAAAAAATACTCAATTTTATAGGATCTATGACACGAAAATTATAAAAACGTTAAAAGAAAGGATAAAGTGTGGAATGCAAGAAATAAAAGCGCATCTTCTTCGTCTGATGAGGAGTACATTTTCGCAAAACTGTCACCTTGATGTCACTGTCGCCGCAACGGCTATTATTTCGCGGCGAATATTCGCGTTGGTTTAGGAACACCTCTATCCAGCAATTTTTTAAATGAATCAATAAATATGGTATACGTGCTGCTACTTGTATTATTTTTTTGTCTTAGTTGCCTGAACGCCCGCATTAAAGAGCGTACTTCATTCACATTGCATTACCTCCCATTACGACCCGTTACGCAAGCTAATTAGACAAATGTCGCCCAAAAGTCATGTCAGTCAAGTTGAATCAAAATGTTAAAAAACTGCGTAAATAAAATTAAGTTTTTCAATAACAATTCACATTGTCACTACTCAACGAGTAAGCAGACAACTCGGAGGTAACTTAATTATACATTAATTTACACTTAATCGAATGCACCCATTCATTTTTGCCCTCAGCGTCAAATGGAAAAGTGTCGTAGGTTTGGAAGTTCACGCACAGATTTCTTCCAATTCGAAGCTTTTCTCTGGAAGTTCCACCTCATTTGCAGCTCCGCTGAACTCGGCTGTTTCGGTTTTTGATGCCTCTATACCAGGCACTTTGCCAGTAAGTGACGGTTTAAATGTTGAGTACAATTAATGATTCTTCCTTCCGAAGGTCCTTAACAAGAGATGTGTGGAAGCAGGAATCAAGACCGCCTTAGCACTCAATTGCCGAGTGAATCCAGTGTCTATGTTCGATAGAAAGCACTATTTCTATGCTGATTTGCCAGTAAGTAGGGTTCATGCTGTTGCATTGGTGAACGTAACGGATGGTTGCTTTTCAGGCGGGTTACCAAATAACACAGCAAAGATCAGCCTTGGCTAACAAGGGAGAAATAAGTTTCCCCGTGCTGGTGCCTGGGAAGGCAAAGTCATATCGAAAAACTGTGCGTCTGCATCAGCTACAGTTGGAACAGGACAGTGGGAAATCACTTCATGACGATTCTCTAAAAAGGTATGAATTAGTTAGGTTAAGTTGAACTATTGTTCATTTGAGCATGGCTTGAGCCGGTAGTTGGAGAGATGGATAAATATTATCTATGTTGGGGTCAATGGCGATGATTTTCTAGCGCGCTAGCTACCACCGTATAGTGAACATTTTTGACGGTCACTTTTGAACGCTGTGGATCAAAGTCTGGATTTCGAGAATTGATGACGCTATGGTATTTCGAGTGGTTTCTACGGATGTGACGAGGCGGGCGCAGCGTTAGTGAGTGGTTGGGGTTCTCTTGCAGTGGCAGACCAAAAAGAATCGCCCAAAAAAGATATTATTGTGGTGTTGGTTCGAGAAACTATTTCTGCATGGAAATGGTCTTCATGTGCTTCAAATGACAGCCGATGATGATTCGCCTGGCTGAGTTGTGGCAGGTTTGAAGGTTCATCCATGGAACTTTGGTTAGTTGTGGTGTCCAGATGAGAGCAGCATAGTTTATGACGGATCGACCAATTGCTTTTTAGATGGTAATTATCATCACTTTGTAAGGTAAAATTCCACGCTGCGGTCACCGAAGAGTTCCCAATCAAAGTTGGTGTACACCAGGGAAGCGCCTTAAGTAATTCGCTTCTTATTACAGTCTTTGACTATCTTCTTGAAGGTCAAGTGATGGACCCCACAGTGCAGCAGTTATTCTCTGCTGACGTTGGAGCCATCCCACGGAAAATAAATAGCGACCGGTTCAGCTGGTATTGTGATGTTCAAAAAGATCATTTGAACCCAAAAAGGCAATATCGCGAAAGAGAGTCGAGTCTAAAAACTCCTGGAATGCAACAGGACTAGCATTTGGCTTGCCTCAGGGAGGCCTGCCGGTATTTCCTGAGGTCAAACAGGAGGATTAGTAGAAATGCAGTGAAGTGGGAGGGTTATGATCCCTTGAATTAAAATCATAACTTCGCCGAAAAATGAAACATAAGAAAAACAAATGTTCAACTAAGAATTAGCGTATCTGTCCCGATGAATGTGGTGTTGGGCCGTGGATATGCGTCGATTTGTAGTATTGATGTGTTAAGCTGTTACTTATCTTCCTTTATCCAAGACGTGAACAGTTTGCAGTGAATTTTTCTGCTGATAGCTGTAGATAGTGGTTTTCAAATAATCACTCTTAAACTATTAAGTAATCGTTTATAGCCATGCATTGTGCAAGCACGTTCGAGTCGGAAGCCACGAATTACGATACAAAGTTTATTTGTCAGGTTGTAGAGGTAATTGTGAAATGTAGTATGTAGTTGAGAGGACACCCTCTTGTGAGACCTCCATCCCCTATTTCGCTTTTTTGTATTGTGAGCTTGCATTCTGGAAATAAACATATGATTCCCAACGGTATACCTAGGCAATTGACTAAATATCGGTTTTTGGAGTTGTGCAATCAGCCCAGTACGTCATGGAGCATCACGTCATGGTCTATCGGGGCAAATACCTAAGACAGGTCCAGTGAGTTAAAACTATATTTAGAGCTAGAGTTATGACATCTTGATGTTGTGATGCTCGATAAGATGGCAGGATTAACTTTAGTTTAACGAATTTTCTATTTAGGTAGTGGGATCACCCTGCCAACCATAGAGTATCAGCAGCGATTTTGCAGAAATGTTAAGCTCTGATGACCAGTACTCTAGTCCTGGTGTGTCTAGTTTTTTGTTTTTTTTTTTCAGCCCATGTGCTCTAGATGTACATATGTACCTAATAATTTATTTAGTATCAGTTACTATTATAATTAATTTAGTTTATATTAATTTATAAAAGAAAATACCATCAAGTGCTCTAGATGGCTTAGCTTATTGTATTACTTGGCCTAGAATTGACAATTTGGCGTTCTTCCCGAGGCAGATGGAGAATATATGCAAG
The DNA here is from genome assembly GCA_945910035.1 of Brachypalpus laphriformis. Lineage (NCBI taxonomy): Eukaryota > Metazoa > Arthropoda > Insecta > Diptera > Syrphidae > Brachypalpus > Brachypalpus laphriformis. Next base: position 292,279,536 of record OX246754.1, read on the forward strand.
CTTGTCCACTTACGTGCGCACTTTGAATAATCAATTACCATAATATACAATAATTGCTTAGAAACTATCACAGGCGGTAACCATATTTCAAGCAAGCGAAAATGTCCCGATTCCAGGATCCGGTTATGACACCGACAAACTATCAACAGACCTATTCAGCTAGCTCAATCTTTGGTCAGCTACTTAACGGTTTTCACGCCAAGGTGGTCGAGATCCCTCTTCAACTGCGCACATCATTGGATTTTCTTTTACGAAAACTTAGAGCTGATTATGCAAATCTTTTCATTTTTTTTTTTCAGGAGCTTAGTCGACCTTAATCGAGCGGGAGTGCCATTAATGGAGTTGGTCTTTGAACCAGATCTAGAAACTGGTGAAGAGGCAGCATCTCTCATAAAAGAGTTGATTTTGATTCTAAAAACTCTCGGAACATGTTCTTGCAAAATGGAAGGTAAATTAGATTCAATTCGATATTTTCCATCCCCAGTTAAACTTTCTTTTCTTTAGAGGGGGCATTGCGTGTTGATGCCAACATTTCGATTCATCAGGATGGCCAACCATATGGCACAAGAACAGAGGTAAAGAACATAGGGTCTGTGCGCAGTATCTCGCAAGCGGTTACCTACGAAGTGAATCGACAAATTGAAATAAAAGAAAGCGGAGGAGATATAAGCAATGAAACCAGATCATGGGATGCAGAATCAAGACGCACAGTGGCAATGCGTGATAAAGAGGTTTTGCAAGATTATAGATTTATGCCAGAACCTAATCTTCCGCCATTGCGAGTTGATGTTAAAGGAAATCTCTACCGATCTGGAATCATATCAGTTCCTAAAATAGCAGAGCAGATACCTGATCTTCCGGAAGTTGTTCGCCAAAATCTAATGGATCGGTTTAGTCTTGGACAAGACACTGCTGTTATTCTAGTTGTAAGTAGTTGTATGTTTTATTTGACAGATTTGAAGGATTAACTTACCTTTTAACTCAGAATGAACCAATTCTTCTTGACTATTTCACCAACGTTCTGAAAGTCTTGCCTGAGATCCCAACAAAGCTGGTGGCGAATTTCCTGATCAACGATATTCTTACATTCTGTAACAAAACCAACATTGACGTGGAAGAATGGTTAGTCCATTCATTAAATTTTCATCAAAATCTCATATATTTTCTTATTTTAGTAAATTGTCAGTAGATCACCTTAAGGACATTTTGAAGAAATTAGATGAGGAAGATATTAATCTAATATCAGCGCGTAGTCTAATTGAGGAACTTCATGGGAATCCTAAATTGACCACAGCTGAAGTAAGAAATTTGCTCATGCCCGTCTTTCATTTAACTGTATTTTGTTGCGTTATAGGTTATTGAAGAGAAAAATTTGAGACAAATTAGTGATCCAAAGGATATTGAAAAGTTTTGCCTTATTGCCATAGAAAAGAATCCAAAAGCTGTGAAGAGCTACAAAGGTGGTAAAACAAAGGCATTGTTCGCTATTGCTGGAGATGTTGCAAAGTTAACTGACCAAAAAGCAAACATGTCAGCAGTGGTTAAGAAACTTGAAGAGTTGCTACGGAAAGATTGAACCATTAATGCCGTGATCTAGCTAAGTAGGTTGAGAAAACTTTTACGTATTTGTTGCACCAAATAAAAAAGGACTCCATAGATATTAAGTCGGATTGTCCACAGAAGACAAATTATTTAGTTCTAGAAAGGTTGTGTATAATTTTTGTCGGTAAGTTTTTTTCTTTTACTATCTATATGATTAACTACCCAGTCAAGCCATAAATACTGATGCACTGTTAAACGTGTCCATTGTGATATTGATATTGTACACATCCATCCCATATTAACCGTTATGTACCAAATGACGTTAAGGCTAAGTTACTGCGCAAAAATTATCTGGGGTGACATCCAAACCACTTGGAATCACCCGCAATCTTGTGCATCGCGCTGCTAAGTAAGGCCTAATTCAAAAATGCAGTGTTGCGGCAACATTAAAGCAGCAAATTAAAAAAAGGCAACATTTTAGCAGTACTGCCTAAACCAAGTTTTTTTTGCAACATCAACGCAACCAACTGAGCAACCTGCGCAACATTTGTTTTGCTCTTGCTTTGTTTTGTTTTAGATAAGCTTTTGTTTATTACAGTTCGTTGGGTTTTATTATTTATATTTTACCCTGTACTTTGTGTAAAAAAATGAATGCAAGGTAACTTATAACAGTTTTAATGTTTTTTTTTTTTTTGTTCATAAATGTCAAAATATGCACGCACCCTTATTTGAGGAGACTGATGGAGTAAAGTCAGCGTTGCCAGACGCTCAATATATAGCCCCCCAGACAAATCATCAAAAACCCCAGACTTGACTTTAAAAAAAAAAACCCGACTAAATTCAAGAAAAATACAAGGCAATCAATGCAGTTCAAGCCCGAATCTAACGAAAACCTCAAGCTTTCTAAGAAAGTGAATTTAATGGAGTGCGGAAACTGGATGGATATCTGCATGCTGCCTGCTGTAGCCAAACAACATCTCGAATAAACACTCGTTGCCGAACAAGCAGCTTTCCGCTCTGGATCCTCCTATGTCGACTACATCAACACCCTTCGGATTATCATCGAACAGTGTGTTGACTATCAATCGCCACTTTACCTGCTGTTCATCGATTTTGAGAAGGCATTCGATAGTGACAACATAGAGTTAATTTGGCGTGTCTTACGCAGGAGAGGTACTCCCGATAAATCAATTGCTCTTATCAAAACTACATATGTACATATGTATGAAGGGTCCAAATGTCACGTTCTGCACAGGGGGAGTTTGTCTAAGGAATTTGAGATCCAAAGTCAGGTAAGACAAGGCTGTATCCTTTCACCAATACTATTCCTATGGGTGATTAGCGATGTGCTTCGTGCAGCTTTGTAGACGAAATACAGAGGAATTCGATGGACTCTTACATCCCAACTGAAACATCTTGACTACGCTGACGATGTATGCTTACTCTCTTACAGAATTATGGACCTCCACCAAACGACAGCAGATGTGGAAAGGGAAGCAGGCGTCGTTGGGCTGACAATTAATACGGCAAAACCTAAAATTATCAGCTTTGAAACAATCGGCCTAAATGCTGGACGACAGGTAGAGAGAGTAGAGGATTTCCAGTATCTTAGGAGTATTGTCCTGAATGATGCTGCAGCCGAACTGGATATAGCCAACAGGATCGCCAAAGCAAAATCCGCGTTAGGGATGTTGTCCAAAATATGGCGAAGCAATGCAATCAGTTTGAACACCAAGTTAAGACTGTTCCGCTCCAATGTTAAATCTGTGCTGTGCTGGAGCCTTATCTTGTAGTGCTCTCGGATTCGGATTGCCATTCGGAAATGTAATCCGATTCTAAAATGAATTGGTATTTTGTATGGTTCTCGGATTAGGTGTAGGTGCTTTCAACTCAAAATCAAAAATCTCCGAAAGTTAGATTGTCAAAACATCTATCAAACGTCACTTAAATTACTTGGAAATTGAGTTTGTATACATTTGCTATAGAAACGCAATAGCAAAAATAAGGCCTCTGATGCATGCAGCACATGGAGAGTGACCGAAAGCTGCAAATGTTCGTTCATAGGTGTTTCCGCAATAACTTAGGGATTTACTGATCCAATCGTATCTCAAACGAATATCTCTACCAGAAAACGGGTTAGGGACCAATAGGCACAACCATCCAACGACGGAAGTGGCATTTGATTGGGCACACGTTCCGGAAAGGTGACAGTTCCATAGCTAACCATGCTATGCGATGGAACCTTTTAACTTAGGGGCCTCACTCTGTATTGCTATTCTTAACTCAAATATATGCGAAAGTGATTTGCGATGTTTCCAGACGAATTGAAAATGCCATCAAAACCAATTTTCATTTTATAGAAATTTATTTTGCTTATATCTCCAACAAATGCACGTAAAAATGTGCAAAATAGCAATATAAATTTAATTGAACACTATTGGAAGGTGTGGTTTCATGGTTGTCCACCTCATTCCGTCGCGCATAGGGTTCCTTAAGGACTTCGGTTTTGGGCGAAGTTTTCCCATAGCCTGGGAATTTCAAAGAATATCTCCCAAGAATCTCAAACTGAACTAGTTTTGTGTAAATATTCTTGGTGGACTACCTATATACTACCTATACTATAATAAAAAAAAACATTAAAAGATCATCTTTTGTTGTGCTTTGAGTTAAAACCAAAAGTTGAATCATAAAATAGTTTGATTTGACTTTAGATTAGCAATACAGAGTAAGGCCCTAGGATGGCAGAATACCTGGCGGTCCGAGGTGAACATGGCGCAGAACAGTTGAGAAGGAAGCACGGCAGTTAGGGAAAAGGTAAGACGAGCTGAAATACATTGCCAGAAACCGTACACGGTGGCGCGTAGTCGTCCATAGGGCCCACAAGGGGATACCGGACATAAGCCATAAGCAGTGCATACAAAGGATGCACTAGCAACTTGCTCACAGGTCAATTAAAACCAAAAATACTACTAGGATCAACAGTATAAGCGGCCTCTCGAATAAGATGTTAACATCAGACGTCGAGCACTAGGTTTCCTGCAAACACCAAGATACAACAATTCATATGGTAGACAACAATTATCAGTTATAATTCCTAACGTTTTCAACAGACTACCCAGGGTATTACGAAACGTTTCACAAGAGGGCCTAGAAAAAAACTTATAAAAGAACATCTATTGAATACACAATATCCACTGCGTTCTATTAAATCTCCAATTGAATCGGTGAGTGCCGAATGTATACAAAAATGGACTACGCTTTTCGCTGATTGTATGGAAGCATAGTACAAATGCCTGTAGTTATTTCTGTTTTTCTCGAAAGCCATATTTTGTTCATGTACTGTTCTTCCACTCAACAATTCAATTACATTTGTTTTATATCAATAAGTCCGCTATTCACGGTGACTCTTGAGTCATGACTCTTTTCTCTATTCTGTTTTGAAATTTCATTCTGTGAGGCTCGCGCTATTACACGTTGACTCTTTTCCATGACTCTAATTTGACAGCTCTCCTTTATTTTTTCTTTCGTCGTGAAGTGTTTAGAGCTCTCGAAACAAATATTTTTAACATTTGGCTCTGAAATGTATGGATACCGACAGCAGTATGGATAGAGAAATAGTTCTTGAGTTGTTAAACACGCAGAAATATATTTTGAAGACATTTAATTTAATTTATTTCGTACTTTCTACGTTTATGCTCTACAGGCAACGAATAGAAATGAAGTAAAATAGAAAAATAACGAACAAGAAAAAGCAGAAACGTCAAAAAGGGTCACCGAAATTCTACTCACGACTCTCCGGGTTGCTGTTTTTCTATCTCATCTTTTTTCTCTTTTGCACTTGTGTGATTTCAAAAGAGTCATGACTCAAGAGTTACCGTGTAATAGCGGACTAAGGTTTAAAATTAACATTTTATAAAACTTATCTTTAGAATTTGTATATTTTAAAATTTTTTATTTATTTATTTATTTTGTTTTGTCAAGAATACATTGCAATACATCTTTTTAAAAAACAACCTTCTGCAGAAAAGCCTTTTAAGGGCTTCGCAGATTCATCCTGTAAACAATTAAGAATTGAAGAATTGAATTGAATTAAAACGGAAAGTTAGATCAAAAGCTTTACACCGCCAATACGCTGGATACACTGATGGATGATTGGAACAATGTTTTCAATAATATAAAAGATGGGTTTCCGTGACGAAAAAGCAGTACTATACAAGCAATACAAAGCAAGATTTAGATGTTTGCTACACGCAAGATAATTGCACTACAAACCGGAGGATTATAATACAGGTATTCGCCAGGTATTCTGATATGATGGCAGAATACCTGGCGGTCCGAGGAGAACATGGCGCAGAACAGTCGAGAAGGAGGCACTGCAGTTGGGGAGAGCTGAAACACATTGCTAGAAACCCTAAGTCCCTAAGCTCAACTTTCGCCAAAGCTTTTAACTTTTTGTAAAGCAACTACCAAGGGTCCTCAATCTTCTGTTGCCAAGCTACCCAAAGGTTATGCCCAATAAGGATGACAGAAACTAATCCTACACCTTTCTGACTGAGATTAGGAAGAACTGATCTCTTATCGAATGGTCGGATTGTTCTCACTGCTATAAATGTGTCTAGGTTGGCCCATCAAATATTTACTCCTTTTCAAGCAGCGTCATTTCTGTTGCTTAATAGGATTGGGTTAAAAAAGAATTCATATCCGATCACCTCCTTACAAGTTCATCAGCACTTTCATATGCCGCAGTATACAACATAAGGTCACTGTTTGTTGCAGTGGTTACAGCTACCTAAGTGTTTTTAGATTCCAAAATATCTGAGCCCAACTTTAGAATAAGCCATGTTTTAAAAACACATACGGTACACTATCTCTTAGCTATTCTGGTAAACCATCTACACCCCACTCCATTTTGGATCAATTCAAATAATTTTCGATTGGAATCGAGTTTCAAAATATAGCCAGTTATCAAATCCAATAGCTTAAGATTATTAATAATCAGCAAATAAAGTTTATTTAAACTTGCTAAAATGAGAAGCGGCTGTTCGCCCTTCCATTTCCTCAAATCAAATTTGCTGCCAATCTACTTATTTGTTTGCTTTATAGGCGAAATAAAATTTATTCACCCAGTTTTGCTTAAACCTTTAGGAACTATTTTACATATGTACATATGTATGTATTTGATACCAGCTTTACTTCTATTTGCCTGATAATTTCAATTGATTGGTTATGGGCTCCACGTTGGGCGCCATTTTCTATAACACTTTCAAATTTGCATCAAACCACTTTTCGTTTTTTTTTGCGTTTATTTTTCTTAGCTCATTTAAAATTAAACTCTACACAGTCCTTCAAATGTGTATCATTGTGATTTATTTATTAGAACTTACAATTATAAAGATGAACGATCAAATTCTTGGTCGAGATTTACACATGAGAATGGAGACATATGTATACATATATTTTATAGTATAAATAAATATTTGTAAATAGTGTGATGACTAGGTGAGCAAGTATAGTTTACGACTTACATTAATGGAACACATTTCGTATCTGAGTAAATGCAGTTAAAAACGTTCATTTAGGCACAATATTCTCGAGTGTCTCATCGAGGTTACTTCATGGTTAGATACTTTGTATGCTGCTTGGACTAAACTCCGTCCAAACTTTGTATTTTCATCCACAATGTCGCCGACTTGGTATTTAAGAATTTATTTACACTAAATAAAATAAAACTACTTTGAACACACACGATAATTAATTTGATATGATATTTTTATAAATGGCAGTGTATGATGTGACTATTCTACTCTAGGGTCTCGCATCGAACTCCAGTCGGACTTATTTGTGTGGGCTTAAGCTGCGATCATAGTCACGGCAGGAAGATGGAGGTAAACTCATCGAAACGGCGTTATCCAAGCTTTAGAGAGGATATGAATGTAGAAAGCATATTATACTGTTAAATCATTTAAGCTTACCGTCGAGATTCACTTTCAAGAAGAGTTGGATCAAGTGGTTGTTGCGACACGTGCCTCAAAGAGTCACCCAGGGTGCTTCGCAAGTGTTGCATTTCTCTGTTCGCTCGGGAACTGCGCAGAATGTACTGTTGACGTCGTTTAGCTTCCTGTGCTAATTGCTCTCTCAGCATTGAAATCTAAAAAAACAAGAATATTTTGCTAACCATATTAAGCTGCCAGCACCACCAAGAGCTTACCTGATTTTCGAGCCTAAGAACTTGCTGTCGATGAGCTTGTTCACGAGCGTCCAACAATTTTTCAGCATGTAACTGCGCACTTCGATATCTTTCAGAGTCACCATCAAGACATTTCGCACTGTCATGCACCCTAGCCTTGACTCTGGCCAGCTCAGACTCCTTCTCTGCGAGTAGTGTTTCCAGGCGCCGTACTTTCAGACGTAAGTCACGGGTTTCCTGTTCGATTACCGCGTGATCCAAGCCACAGCTATACGCATTGGATTTCATGTAGTTGTCGTTTTCCATACGATTTGAATCATAATCCCCGGCGTCATAGTAGCTCTTCTCCGATCGGTCAAATGCACCAGCAGTTCCCGAGAACTTACTCTGGCGCTCGCCCTCTAACTGCTTGATTTTATCCTTGAGGGTCTGCAACTTCCCGCGAAGCTCGGTCTTTTCCCGTTGTGATGACTTCAGCTGTCGACTGAGATCGTTTTCCTCATTGTATTTGTCCATGCCATCACCCTTGGAGTCGCCAGACTCCTCCTTCCACTTGGCTATTCGCAATTGAGACTCAAGAGCTGAACGCTGTACTTCTAGCTCTGTGACCTGTTCCTGAAGACGCTGCACAGAATCAAGCTGCACCTGTTGAGTTCGTCGAAGCTCATTAACATTACCCTGAGCATTTTCTAATCGTTCTGCAAGGATTCGTTTCTCATTTTCTACTGTCTGTAAGTTCTTCTGCAGCATTTTTAGTTTTTCTTGATTCGATTGTGAGGAGTGGCCTTGTTCCGAAAGTTCCTTGCTTAGTGTCTTTATTTCGCCACGTAGCTCAGTCTCAATTAGGGCTGATTTTTGAAGACGGTCTTTTAGTTGATCTACAGTTGATTTGAGGGATGCACAGCGGTCTTCGAGTTGAGCGGATGCTCGATTTTGATTTTCCAAACGCTCTTGTAGTTGTCGAATAGTTGAGTCCTTTTCTTGTAAAACCATTTGCAATCGAGTTATATCACCTTCCATGGCAACACGTTGAAGATCTAGCTTAGAAGCTCGGCCTTCGATTTTAGCCAGCTCCTCTTGAAGTTGGCGTTTCTCAGCCTCAAGCTTGGCGCCATGCTGACGACATTTTTCTAAACGCTCCTGAAATACAAAAAAGGCGAATCATTTAACGTATGTTAAAAGCCATGTTGATTAATTAGAATCTTAACTTTAAAAACTTCCGAAAAAGGATGTTTGAAATCAGTCGGAAGATCATCGTCAATACTATTGGCTTACAAAGCTAGACTAATCCCTTTCAGTTCGGAGATGAGCCAAGAAAGACCAGACATGAAGATTCAGACAAATGCAGAACCATCGAAGTTCTAGAAGATCTCCCACGCCTATGTACTGGACTATGACAAGGCATTTCGGCCATCAGTAATCCCCGCTTTCGTCTGCAGACCATTTCTGCGTCACCATACCTACATTTTTTCGGCCCGAACTGACCAAAATCACAGCAGCTAGCCAGACTTAAGTCAAACGAAAGAAGGGACTTTAGCTTAAAGCTTCAGCTGAAGTTTAATAAGTTTATCTCGGTTTCAGAGTGGTGATTTAAATCGCCAGCATATATGTATTAGTTAAATATTTACTAAGTAGCCGTACATTACTGAGCCGTTGTTTAAAATTATTGGAAACCAAAAGAGCCTTGCAACCATCTCAAATATCTCGAATGCACTAACGTTGCTTACCCCTATCACACATGGCAACAGATTGAAAAAGTACAAAATGTATGGTACCTTGAAAGTATTTTCTCAGTTGGCAGTAGACCTTAATTAGACTTAAGCAGTTGAATAGCAAAAGCAAAAGAAAGTTGACAAGCGTTTCAGGCCCTTACATAAAAACGAAAGAAAGTGGGTTGCCCGGAAGAACTAGACGCAGGACATTGGAAGAGGAATCTCGGCCACAAACAATCCAGTGTTTGTTTTGTGATATCAGTGAAGTCATTGAAGTCATTTGGTAGTCACTAAATTCATTGAAGTCATTTCGGAGTCGTTTGGGTTCAGTTGAATTTAGTTGAAATTAAAGCCAATGTAAATATTTCAAATTAGTACATTAAACGTTTTTCAAAAACCTAAACAACACATACTAAAACAAAATACTTAAAAATACATAAGTACACTGTAAAAAACAATTTAAGTATTGTTTTTTTATATTTAAATATATACAAATGTACGCGCACATATGTATGTTCCCAAAAAAAACATTCCGGTTCGCTTTCAACGGATATAACTTACTGTCGCACATTCAGAATATTATATTTATTCACAAGTTGCAAGCTGTAAAGCAATTCCGAGATGCTCATTGAATTTAAGATCTACCTGTTTACGAAGCTGTACAGTCATTTTTACTTCGCCCGAGGTGGTCAAAAAAGTTTCATATATTGGGTGGTATCGAGGATGGTTTCCTATTCCTCTTCATCTCTACAGCACCTGCAAAAGTCGTTAGAAAAGAGCCCCAACCTTTTAGCATGTTGGGCTATCAGACAGTGTATAGTAATGTTACCGATAACGTAGCTGATCTGCGGTCGCCCTAGCTTAACCAACTCGGCACTGCGTTTCTGGGGCCTCACTCTGTATTGCTACTCTAAAGTCAAATCATTCGAATTCGCAGAATTGTCACTCTGTAATTCGAATCGCAAATCCAAATTTATGACAATCGAACAAACTTTTGTTGCCAACTTCAATTTCAATTTCTTATCGCAAATCTGGCACTCTGTATTGCTAAACGAAATGTCAAAATAACTCGAATTCGCATCATTTTGTTCTATTGCTATTTGGTTTGCGGATGTTGAGGTAAGCAATTGTGTTTCTTTTAAAATGTAAGTATTTTATGACATAAAATGTTATTTTTAACTTAAAATACAATGAAAGTCATATACATAAAATAGTTTTGTGAAATTACTTTATTAAAACGTGTTTTAGAACATGAGGGCAGTCCACCAAAAATCAAATGTAAATTTTCCACCTTAACTTCTCTTGAAGGTAGCAGTGTATAGAATGAGTAAAGTGGGAAATAGACGATACAACTGTTCTACGAAGGGTTTCACAGCTTTGGTGTTGTATACAATAATTGAGTCGTGTGTATTCACACAACCGACCGTTGTACCGATATTGTATGGTCGCATGGTCTTGACTGTACAACCGCTGTAACATACACAAACTGTATGGAAATTATATGATGTGTATGTGTAAAATGGCTGAATAAAATGTCTGGTTGTACGTAAGTCGTATGCAAATTGTATGTGTGTGCTGCATACAACAGTATGCCGATGCCGATACGACGGTTTTATCGTGTATTTCCCACCTAATACTCTCAGTTTCGGGTTGAACTAACGACTGCTATATTTTTTTTTTACTTTTTATCACTTAGCTCCATTATATTCGACCTATTTCTAATTCGCTTGCGTTCTATTCTTTGTCCTTGTGTGTCATCTTGATGAAACCACAATTCGACAGCATCCATTTTCATTTCTTAACATATATTTAACTTTCTTTCTCAAATATAAATAAAACACAAAATTCTTTGGAACGAAATTTGCTTCAAAGTGACGTTTCAGCGTTCGATACTCGAAGCTAGATTCGCACATTTCATAGCCCCAGCTAGCAATACTTCCATTCGATTCTGTTTTCTTACAGAGTGCCGGCTAAGATAAGAATCGCAAATCACTTTCGCAAAAATTTGAATTTCGAGTAGCAATACAGAGTGAGGCCCCTGATCCAGCCTAGGTCAGATCTGACCCTATCTCCAACCATCTATGGTTGGTTTTGCTAAACGCTTTCAGCTTTAATAGATGTTCACAATAGCGAGGGTCATACCTAGGTTCTGCCATTTCGTCAGAATCCTTAGACTTGCACCCTGCCTGACGAGCTTATCAGCCTTGCAGTTATCGGGAATGTCCCTGTGGTCTGGCATACAGCGTAAGTGAGTGTTGAACTGTGCCGTCATCTCCGTGAGAGACAAACGTCAGTTTAAAGTGGTCTTTGAAGTGAAAGAGCACGATTCCATTTAATTGACTGACATGCTGATATCCATGGCAATGAATCATCAATAAAAATAAATAAAAAATAAATATTTGGCGCAACAGCTCATTAAGTGCCAGGGCCTAGCTTCTCGCAACCACTCATGTTGTGTACGTTATATTTTTCACACGAATGGAAGGGACCTACAGTTTAGTGCCGTATCTGAACTGCGATTTGAAAAGCTTCTTCGTGACAACAATATTCTCGGATGTTTGTCAGACGCTCGCGAGAGGTGGGACCGTGAAAAAACTTTTTGGTGTTTTGTAGGATTCGAACTTGGAACCTCACGCGTAGTGATCCGACTCACTATCCACTTACACTACGGCGCCCACAATAAAAATATATATAATAATGATTGCCGTGCCATCAGGTAGGCGACTCCCCGGTAGGCCCAGAAATAGATGGTTGGACCAAATCAGACATCTCTTGAAACCGTCTAGGGACTCCTCCTGATGAGTTGGAGTCAATGGCGGAGGATCGAGAAGGATGGAGGGTCCACCTGAGCATCCTACACCCGCAACCCTCATGAAGGATTAGCGGGCCATTGAAAATGTATCTATGTATGACCACCTAATAGAGTTAGCACAGATTAGCATTGGGGATATTATCAGTTTCCTCAATGTAACGGGGTGGATTTGAATTACAAATCTACAAGTTAACGTCCTTTTTACATCCGATAGGTCACTTGAGTTGCGGTATTAAAACGGCGCTTCTGCGCTAATTAAGTTTCGGTATAGTTTGCTGACACAACCACTTCTACCTATCTACCTATGGCTGTGTGTATGTACATATGGATGCATGTATACATATATATACATATATGTATGTATGTATAATAATATAATATATATATATTTTTTTTTTATTTATTTAATTTTATTTCCAAGAGTGATGCATTATTACATATAACATAATTAATTAATTGAGGAATAAAATAATAGGTGTCATTCTATAGCCTTGTAATGACTAGAGGCGAATGACCCATTTAATAAATTAACTACACATTGGTTGTGGGGTTATACAAGGAATACAAGATCATAAAAATATTGAAGTATACAATTAATTTAACAAATAAATAGCTGAGAAAGAAAAATAATAAATAAATAAATAACATAAGAAAATAAATAACATGAAGGAATAAATAAGATAAGAAAATAAATAAAACAAGAAAAAATAAATAAATGATATGGAGAAATAAAACGGAAAACATGTTAAACTGTGTTAGTAAAAATATTTTTGACTTCAGAACTATCCATTGTAAATAGCCATTTTTTGACTTTATTTAAAAATAAATTTTGTATTTCAATTACTCGAATTGTGTATGGTAATCGATTGAATAATGTAGGTGCTGATACAGTATACATACATATATATATATACAGTACAGTATATACACCTGGAGACGGATCGATGAGCGTACAGCAATCAAGGCTCGGATTGCAGCGGCCTCAGCAGTAGAGAGAACCGAGCTTGAAGCCCAATACCGTGCGAAGAAGAAAGAAGTGCAGCGTAGTGTGAGACGTGACAAACGTCAATATATCAACTCACTGGCCTCAAGGGCTGAAGAAGCAGCGAGTAGGCGCGACAGTAGGACTGTGTATAGCATCACTAAGGAGCTTATCGGTGGTCGAAGCTCCAAACAACATCCAGTGAAGAGTCTAGACGGTAACCTTCTGATTTCGGATGAGGATCAGCTCACTAGATGGAGAGAACATTTTGCTACAGTGCTAAATCACATAGACGATGGCGGTATGATCTCGAATTCGAATGAGCAGTTCGAAGCAACAAATTCCCGAATTCGCACCGCACCTCCCAGTAAAACCGAGATAATAACGGCAATCAAGTCCCTCAAGAAGAACAAGGCGGTGGGTATTGATGGCATCCCTGCCGAGCTATTTCAAGCGGCGCCAAATACATCGGCAGATTTGCCGATGGCAATGGATTGGACACACCCTACGGCGCGAAGACAACTCCATTGCGAAATACGCCATGCAGTGGAATCCGCTCACCCAGGCAGGCAGAATAGCGGGACGCCCTAGGCAAACGTGGCGCAGAACAGTTGAGGAGGAATCGAGCTCTTTAGGAATGAGTTGGAGGCAGCTCAAACGCGTTGCAGAACTTCGAACACGATGGCGCGCAGGCGTGGTTGACGCCCTATGCCCCCCGAGGGGTTAAAGGATCTAAGTAAGTAGATGATACAGTATAGTGATACAGTATAAAAGTTGGAAAATTGAGTTTTATTTGAAGGCGGTACCCTTGCTAGGTGTTAAGAATTTACTCTTAAGCCGTATATATTTGAATTTCTAAAAATTACACTGTATCCGCTGCGCATGAAGAACACTTTAAGTGCTTTATAAACATACAGATGCTTTAAAGGCAAAATACGGAGATTGTAAAATAATGGCCAACTACTTGTTAATCTCTTCTTCTTAGAAAAAATTCTGACAATATGATTTTGTGCTATTTGTAGTGGTTCTATGGTATTACTATAAGCTCCTCCCCAACTTGTTAAACCATACTGTATTTTACGTGTCGCGCACAACATATACTTCTTAAAGTCAGATGCATGAGTTTTCCAGTTCAAGTTTTTGTCTATTGATACACCTAGATACTTAAAACATTCAACAGATTCTATCTTAAAACAATTAGCATGGCATGGAACATCCCAACAGAAATTGACTTTACAACAGCTATGAACGTACATTGAAAGTTTTGGACACGCAGCGGAGTGAAAACTAACATTAATATCAACCAAATTCGAATTTTTCAGATTGAAGATCATAAGCTTAGTTTTTTCGCTTACTATAAGCTCATGTTTTGCGAACCATTGTCTTAACAACTGAACGTCGAACTCTAAATTTACCACAGATTCATGTAAGGATTTGTTTATATAAGTAAATGCCATATCATCAGCAAAGGCAGTAACATTGCTATTAAAATTTTGTTTGAAAATGGAGTTTATATAAATTAGAAATAGAATGGGGCCCAGGACTAAACCTTGAGGCACACCAATCCGCAACTCCAACTCATTACTAAAAACTCCATTAAGTTTTACTCTTTGAAGTCTTCCGGATAAATAAGAGTTAAACCAATTATATATTGAACCCCTGAATCCAGCTTTATAGAGTTTATCCAAAAGAATTGCATGATTAGCCAAATCAAAAGCTTTAGTCATGTCAATAAATAATGCTATAGGATTATTGTTGTTATTTAAGCCATCGCATATCTCACTACATAATTTTAAAATTGCATCTTCTGTAGATTTACTTTCCCGAAAACCAAACTGTTGATAACACAAAAAATTGTTTTTATTCACAAACGACAAAATACGGTCTTTCATAATTTTTTCAAATATCTTGGAGAATGTTGAAAGTAATGATATTGGTCGATATTGACTTATTGATCTTCGACAACCTTTTTTATATAGAGCAATGACTTATGCAACTTTTAACGCTGAAGGGAAAATACTATAATTAACACTCATATTAAATATATAACACTATACATCAACAATGAAAA
This sequence comes from Brachypalpus laphriformis, assembly GCA_945910035.1. Classification (NCBI taxonomy): domain Eukaryota; kingdom Metazoa; phylum Arthropoda; class Insecta; order Diptera; family Syrphidae; genus Brachypalpus; species Brachypalpus laphriformis. The sequence continues at coordinate 292,294,842 of OX246754.1, forward strand.
AAGCAATACGTTTTACAAGACAAGTAGTTAAACCATCAGATGTACAAGAGTTTTTATTGTCAAGATGCATTATACGTTTATACAGTTCAAGTGGTGAAAATGGTTGCAAAACGAAGCTATTAACCTGAAAAACATCATCAATTATGTCCGGATATAAATTACATTTGCAATCGGTTTGAGAAGGATTAGGTTTGGAATTTGCTGCAACAGATGCGAAGTAGCTATTAAAACTATTTGCAATGATCATGGGATTGTGGACTAGCGAATTGTCCACTTCAATTTCACAAATGCAATCTCCATTTTTTTCATTGTTTAGAATACTGTTAACAACTTTCCATTCCTCTTTTACATTCGCCTTGCAGTTCTTAAAACTAACCGAATAAAACTTGTCCCGAATAATAGCTATTTTCCTTTTAACATACATAAAATATATGTAACTTTTATTTTTATTAATCAAGAGCGAGAGCATTAGGGAAAACGAATAAAACCTTGATTCAAGTAAGGTTAACATTTTATTTTCGAAACACCCTGTATCAGTCCAATTGCGAAAGCAGGGTTGTCCGGTGTAACCGAGAACCCGTTACGCGCTACAATTTAACCGGGTATTTCAAATAATCGGTAAATTTAGTTGTCCCTAACTCAGTTTTGTATGCAAATTTTTAAAAATGGCTGTCACAATTCAACCGCAAACACGCGTTCACATATTGTAGTTGCACGTATAACCTATAAATAAACTACCCGCTAAGTCCACTGAAACCCAGACAAGGACAGATTTCGAAAAAAAAAAAATCCGACTGACTGCATATTAAAGTGATAAATATTTCCGGCTAATAAATGTTCACCTGACCTTCCTAGTCGAAATGGATCGTTAAAAAAATTGCGAAACCTTGTAATCTTTTCTTGTTTTTTGTTTATTAAGTAATCGCGTTTCCTCGTGGTTTTGATTTTTCAATTAAAATGAAAGCCCCAGCATCTCTTTGATTTAAAAACAAGTGAGATATTGAAATTTTGGAATCGTATTTCATCATTTCAAGGGAACTAATCTAACCGCTAGCGCGTGCGCACTTTGATTTCTTTTCTTTTATTTTTTAAACGTGACTACACGTCTGGAGGACGCGGAGAAATATGACAAATCTTTAGAAAACCAAGAGGTTACCGTTTGTGCCACGGCGATGACTTTTGAATGGAAAATTAGAGATAATTTCGTAAATCGTCATACTGACGATAGCTATTTTTAGCTTTATTGCCTATACTCAATGTCAGGAGAAAGTTAAAGAAACGGCTATCTCATCACTTTGTTCCAAGTGCATTTATATATTAAATGGCTTACCTCTGTTTGACTATTCTCCTCGGCACCGGCGGCAAGCTGCATCTCTAAGCTGGCCAATTTTTCGCGGAGCTGCTGGCTTTCATCCGTCTTCTGGCGCAGTGATTCTTCCACCGATTGTAAAGTGGTAGACTTGATGTTCAACTGACCTTCCAGGTTACTTTTCTCTTCTTGAAGATGTCGCAAGACTTGATGTAGTTTCGAGACCTTACTGTCGCATTTCACTTGTTGATCGGCAGCATCCTGCAACTGCTTCTTGGTGGTGTTGAGCTGTGCCTTAAAGTCATCCTTTTCACGTTCGATTTGAGCCACTTGATGCATAAGATTGCGTACACCTTTTCGAACCAGGTCAGGGTCCACATCAATCATCGGACCATCAGGACAATTGGAGGTGCTACGAGTGTCAAAATCGTGGCAACCACTACGGACGGGACTGTACCGACGCGAAGGGCTAACCAATCGGTGAGAGAGGCTTACAGTACCGTCAAATTGAATTCCTGCAATACGTCGAAGAGTATGAGCGATGGAACTGAGTTTATGCTCAGCGTCACGCTTATGGGCTTCGACATTGCATAGTTGTTCATCTAAGGCACGTATTCTTCCTTCTGCTCCTCCAAGCCGGGCTTTCAGCTCTTGAATTTGCTGGGTAGCGTCAGCTAAGCAAACCTCAAGGTTGTGTTTTTGATCTTCAATGCGCTTCTCTCGACAGCGACCTTCATCCAATCGTGCCACCAGTTCTTGTTCGCGATTGTGGAATCTATGTTCTTCCTGACCAGCGTGGCACCGGAGACGGCCTAACTCTTGTCGGGTGGCGCATAAATTGGTTTCCAAGTCAGCGAGCTAAAAGGTACGAGTATTAATTTTTTTTAGTACTGTTTACATTTTTGAAATACTTATGGTGACTAACCTGCTTCTTGACTTGAGCCAGCTCTTGCAATGCACGCTCCTTCGCTTCCGTTTCAGCAGTTAATTTATTCTGTAAGTCTTTTTCACCGTCGTCCTTTTGTGTGAATTCTATTTGAGTCTTCTGCAGCGTACTCCTGGTTGAAGTTAACTCCTGGTTGGTCTTGGTCAAATTATTTTCAGTCTCCTTCAACAGAGTACTAAGCCGGGTACGGTCATTCTCCAGTGAATTTTTGTTGTCCTCAAGGTTAGCGATTTTCTGTAATGCCTCTTCAATAGCACGTGCCTGCTCTCGTTTCGCGCTCTCAACTCGTTTCACATGGTCCCTTAGTTCTTTATTGCTGTTCGCGTATTTATCGCGCTCGATATTACTATCTGCCAATGCTCGGCGGTTGTCGGTGAGTTCTTTTCGCAGACACTCGGTTTGCCCCTCACCTAGAATGAGTGTTTTATTTTTAAAGCTTCGAATATTAATGAATGACTTGGATAAAAATGAGATCTTAGCATATTTTCGAGTCTACAAGTTTTTCCAACAATCTTCGTAAGTGCTTGTCGACACTGGATCCGAAATTTGTCTTAATAGCTATTGAAAAGCACTTTGTTGAGAACAAGAAGAAGAAATTGCATATTTTCATTGACCTTAAGACAACGTCAACACCGTTAGAGCCCAGCAATATTCGAACTATCGTTATATTTTATAAGCGTCTACGAGCAGCAATTTTACAAATGGTTCCACAGCAATGTCTTAACTTAACGTGGGTGCACTGGCGCAGTGGTAATAATGTCGGACTACTGCGCGTGAGGTTCCATGTTCGATTCCCAGAAAACACAAAAAAAAATGTTTACGGTCCACCTCCCGCGAACTATCGGAGAGTATTTGTTGTCACGAGAAAGCCTCTAAAAAAAAGCCCTTCGGATACGGCAAAAATCTTCCCTTCCATTCGTGCGAAAAATGTAACATATGGTACACAACACGACTGGTTGCGAGTAGCTAGGCCTAGGCACTTAATGAGCTGTTGAGTGTTGCGCCAAATATTATATAATGTCTTAATTTAATAGGCAGATCGAATACTTTCACAAAAGGCACTCTCTGTTCCAAGAACAAAGATAAGTTTTAGTTCTTCTTACTATTATCAGATTATATGGTATGAGTGACAGTATTCCAGGGGTGTTAAATCCGATTGTCATTCCTTGTTATAGAAAACTATTTAACTTTCCAGCTTCAAATTAATACATTAAAGCAATATTTTGACGGTTAGGATGCATCTGCATATATCAGATGCCGAATACTAAAGTCTGTAATGCCCGTATGATCTCATTTCTTGTTCAACAAATACATAGGTCTCGCTCTTAAATTTATGAAATTTATGGAAACCAGTACATTGTAGAGATTCATACGGTATTTTTTAATTGAACTTTTAGACTTTCACAAACAACTGCCATGTCCAGTTTTCGGTGAAAGAATCCCCAACTCTTTCTCTATCTAAAAGATATAAAATGGGGAAATCAAACTTCTGGTATAAGTACGAGTACAAGTTTATATGTACTATACGGCCCGTTTCATCATATCCGGCATCGGATCTTCTTCCTTTTATCAGCGAGGCTATGATCCGAAAACAAGGGATCACAACCCTCCCACTTCACCGTATTTCTACTCTGTCGAATAAAGTGAAGTCCGGGATAATTCGTAGTATACGAAACGAACGGCAGAAAATATTCCCGCAGTGTGAGACGAAGCACGTTAAACGCGCGCGTGCGCAAGAATTTGGCATGTCTCCGGCAAGTTTGTTTAAAATAATTTAAAGAAATTTGCATTTGTACCATTATAAAATTCAAATGACTCAACAACTAATGGGAAATTGGCATATGCGCTGGCGAAAGTGGAGTAAAGATGGTTTGCAGCTTCATATTGACGACCCTAATTTTTGAAAAAAAAAAAAACCTCATGAGCGACGAAGCTCATTTCGAGTTATTTGGCTTTCGTAATAAACAAATCATCCACTGTTGACTGACTGGAAATCATCAATTGATTCACCAACGACATTCACAGCTTGCAGACTTACTGCTATGGTGCGCCATGGACCACGCATCTGCACCGCATCCAGAGGCTGCTATTTGGCCGATATATTCCATATACGTATATAGTTGCTCAATAAAAAAGTATTTCAAAAATTTGTATCGTTTCAAAAAAAAACATCGGCCTGGAACATATCTAAAAGAAAATACACGTATAATCACTCTTGTCCTTTATCTATCGCTTCTTCTTCTTCTTCCTTTTATCAGCGAGGTTATGATCCGAAAACAAGGGATCACAACCCTCCTACTTCACCGCATTTCTACTGATCCGCCTGTGGGATTAGCCTATTTGGATCACTCGGTTACTGAGGCCAATGAAATGCCGACGTCGTCGCATTTGTCTGATCCAGGCGTTTATAGGACTGCCTTTCCTACATCGCGATGTCTTTGGAACGTGCATTGATATTGCCTTTTTAACAGGGTTCAAATAATCTCTTCTTTGAACGTGGCAATACCAGCTGAGCCGGTCGCGCTCTGTTTTTTGCTTCCACGGATCTTCGAATTTCTTATTCGATCAAGCTTTGTCACTCCTGCCGTCATGCGAAGCATCTTCATATCAGCTGCCGTTAATTTACTCTCATACTTTTTGTACATCGTCCAACATTGTGAACAGTATGTGAGCGCTGGACGCACAACTGCGGTGTAGAGCCTTCCCTTCAACTTAGGTGGCATTTTTCTGTCACAGAAGATATTGGAATTTTCTCGCCACTTCATCCACCCTAGGCTTACGCGATGATTGATGTCGTCATCACAAGTTGCTTTGCTATTGATCATAGATCCCAAATATTTGAACTTTTCGCACTTGGGAAGCACTGTTCCATTCAAATAAATGTCTGGAATAGGCCTGAGTGGATCAGAGAACGGGCAGCACTCTGTCTTTTTTGAACTAATGCGATACCCATTTCCCTCCAGAGCGTCCACCCACACATCAAGTGCTCGTTGCAGGGATGCAGGATCCTCACTTATGATGGCTCCATCGTCAGCAAAGAATAACTGATGTACCTTGGGGTCCATCACTTTACCTTCAAGCAGATAATCAAGGATTGTAATAAAGAGCAAAGGACTTAAGACGCTTCCCTGGTGCACCCCGACTTTGATTGGGAACTCTTCAGTTACTCCAGCGGGGCATCTTACTCTTGTCTTTGCTCCTTCGTACATGTCCATGAACATCTGTACATATGTTTCTGGAAACCCTCGATGTCTTAGCGCCACCCATATCAGATCTCGTGGTTGTCTGTCGAATGCCTTTTCAAAGTCAACCAATACAATATGCAAATCCCTTAAGGAATCACGATGTTTTTCCATTATGATTCTTATACTTTGGATTGCATCTGTGGTTGATTTACCCGAGACAAACCAGCACTGATCATCAGATAGCCGTATTATTTTTTGCAGTCGGCCACCTAATACCCGCTCAACGATCTTCATGGTGTGTGACATCAGCTTGATCGAACGGTAGTTATCACAGTTTCACCCTTCCCTTTGTATACAGGGAGAAGGTAACTTTCCCTCCATTGATTCGGCATTGGGTCACCTCTCACAAATTTGGAGATGAGAATTCTGAGCCATCTGAACCCGATGTCTCCCATCTTTTTCCAGAACTCAGAGGGCATCTCGTCTGGCCAAACCGCATTTCGTTTTTTGGAGTATTTGACCGCCTCACTAACTTCTTCGACTGTAATGTCGGGTATTTCTTCACAGTTAGGGGTGGCTCTTGAAAAGTATAGCCGGGGAAACTGTTCATTTAAAAGTTCTTCACAATACTTCCGCCACCTCTGCAAAATGTTGTCGTTATCCACAACAAGCTAGCCATGAGCATTGTTAATGAACTTTGGCGAACGAATCTCCTGAGCATTATTCCTCCTTTTTTGGGCGGCTATTTTGAAGATGGTTGCGCTCTTGTTCATATTTTGTATTCGCAGCTCCTGGATAACCTGGTTTGCATCAGCAACCGGGGAAGATATTTTCTCCAGCTCCCGATACAGGCACTCCGTTCTCTCTGCTTGAAGCTGGGCGCACTTCTTCCTTTTTTTCTTGCAACATCTGTATTCCATTTCGAGGCGGAATTTTTCGTCACTATTATTAGAGGGGCACTTTGACCAAGCTTTGAAAGCCGCTTTCTTCTCATGTATCACATTATTAGCTTCATCACTCCACCAGCATGTTTCTTTGGCGTGTTGATGGTGGCCTTTTAAAGCTCCTAGCAGTGATTTGGCCTTCTTTAAGCAAGTTCGCTGTAGGGATTAGGGAATCCCACATATTTTGTGCTCTGCACTCTTCATCCTCAGCTCCGTTGATGGTGTGAGAGAGGTAATTTTTCATTACGAAAACAAAAGCCTCGCATTTTTTTTTGTTTGTCCAGATTGTACCACTTCATTTTCTCAGAGACGCTTGTTTGTTTGCATATCCGGCATCGGATACACGACCTTTTGTAGGTTTCATACATTGTTTGATGCTGAATATATGACGCTGAATATCCGGATGCACAGAATTTAATGGAAGAGTTCACACTTATCCGGCATCGGATACATGATCTTTTCTTTGCCTGACATTCAACGCCCGCACTGTGTGTAAACATGTTGAGAGTATTCATAACCCATTGAGTGCGCGCAAATTATAAAAAAATATATATACCTAGGCACGATCCTTGACCCAAGACTTAGTTGGAAGCTAAATATTGAACAGCGAGTAAAGAAAGCAAGCATATTTTTCTACGCCTGCAATACAATAACCGCCAAAAATTCGTGATCCTTTGGATGTACACAGCTGTTGTCCATCCAATTCTTACTTACAATCGTTTGGTAGAAACGTCTTAAGCAGAAAGTACAATGTCGATAAAATAAAAAAAAATCCAAAGAAGAGCAGCAAGTGTAGGTACAACCGGAACTTGAGATCCTGTCCAACAGATGACCTAACTGTGAACTTACACATGATCCTTCTCGAATTGTATATCAAAAGTACAGACTGCTGCGCAGTCAAACTCAGAGAATCCGGCTGCTGGACCGGTATACCATACGGCCACAGTAAAGTGCTGGAGACAGTGCCAAATGATTTGGTTGGATTTTCGACTGATTGCAAAACCCCCACGTTGAATTTCAGGAAACTCTTTTTAGTAACCAGACCAGAATGGAAGAACGGTAAAGTAATCAAAGATTTTTATGTAACCATCTGTACGGGTGAATCGAAAATGAACTGCGGAGTCGGTGCATCCATTTTCTCAGACAACCGAAACGTATCGAAATCTTTCCGTTTACAGGATTTTGACAGTAAGAGCTTCTCGCGATTCCTGAGGCCTGTCGCACGCTGAATGATTTCCCAACATCTAACCGCAATTGCTCTTTTCACTGATAGGTTAGGTTAGGTTAGGTTGGCTGCCCACACGAGAGTGCAGACACACTTAAACCAGTGAAGATCCTTTGTGATACCATGGATCAACTATTAGGCCACTCAGGGACTAACAAAACCAATCGGAGCTTTTGATAAAGCGATTGATGCTCATGACGTCTAAAGACTCCAGATCGTCGAGGTCATCAAGGTCATCACCACTTCTTAAAGTTGATCAACCTCACTTCTAATAGCCTTTATAGTTGCGCTATACCGAGAAAGACATGGCGCAGCTACAACAAACCAAAAGCGAATGAGCTACTAAGCCGATCAAGGCCAGATATTACCAGAATTGTAGCCTGCCTGTTCATTGCAGCGGAATTGTAGGTAACGAAATCGTTAGCGCTTGCGAAAAAGAGTTTAGAAACTCTTCCTCTAAATCCGGAACCGATAATTGCTGTTAGTTTAGCGATGTCTCTTCATAATGACAGATTGTTTGGATTCTTAAAACCCACCCAAGGGTTTTTTTAAAGGTGTAAAAGGTAGAAAGGACTGCAGGTTGGACTAATCACGAATCACAATCCTTATGACAAACATGAGAATCATTGTAGAAATTAGCAGCAGCATTTCCTTTGCCTGCGCATCTTGGGTCTCAATACTGTTGGCTTTTTTTCTAAGGGTACATAGAGATTCAACTAGATGTTAACTAGGGGTTCAACTACAATGGACTGCTTTGTGTTTGAGTACTTGGGATATAAACCAACATTTATTCACCTAACTTTGACGCAAGATCTCAATCTTATAGAACTTAAAGTGAACGTGAAACCATGTTAAACAATCTCCGGTCAATTACCTTCTTTATTTTTTCTCAAAGCATCCTGTAGATGCGCGTTTAGTGCATCGATTTTGTCTTCTCTCAAACGAACATCCATCTTCAGTTCATCGCTAAGCCGACCCAAGGCGTCCCGCTCGTCTCGTATAGATGCCGAAGAAATCTCCAATCTCTTGATCTCTTCTTCCAGTTTCATTCTAAAAAAAAATTCACTGTTATCGTATGTCTAAACAAGACCTAAACCTGATTTAAACTTACTTATTTTCTTCCTCCTTCGTTCGAATAGCTGCGATTTCGTCCTTCAATTGGGCTATGATACCCCGCTGTTTATCATCTCTTGCTGCAAACTCTCGTCGATTGCGATCTAAAGCATCTTGCTCCGCCTTCAAATCTCTACTGACAGCTTCTAGCTTTTCTGCGATTCCTTGCTTGTCACGATGTGCTAGAAAAAAGGGTTTTGTTTACCTATGTCCTAAGTTGAAACCATGAACCACTCTTCTTACCCATCAACAGAGCCTGCTGTTTCTCATTTTCAGCACGGATCATCGCCTCCTCCTGCTGCTGCACCATACTCTCTATGTTTGCTTGCAAACCTTCAAGGCGTTCCTGCAACTTGTCTATTTCATCGTCCTTCGCTGTTTGCAATGCCTGCAGAGCCTGTTGCATTCGTTTTTCCAGAGCATTACGAATCTGCTGATTTTCGTCGGCATACTTTTTGCTGCTGTCCTCTCCAGCAGCCTTGAGATTGGCAATTTTCTGTTGCAGCTCACTTTCTTGGGCACGAGCTGCATTCGTCAGTTGAATCTTCATCTCTTGTGCTCGTCGTTGAGAGTTCTCCAATTCTTTCGTTAGTCTGGCAACGGTGTTCTTTAAGGTTTCCTCTTTAACTAGTACCTCCTGCAGTTCACGCTCCAGTTGATTACGTTTCTCAACTGTTGCTTCTAAGGTAGTATTCGTATCGAAAAGAACTGCTTCTAGAGATTCCTTTTCAGTACGAAGGGATGCTAGAAGTTCCTATTGGAAGAGTGGAATTAGATATGACATATGTACAGGTCGGCTGTCCCACTCACCTGAAGCCGTTGCAGTTCCTTCTCATGCAATTCAATGACAACTTGTCTCTCTTCACCTTCCTTAACCATTTCCTCTAAGTTCCTATTCAGTCGATTGTTTGTCTCATTGGCTTGTTCCAGACGCTGACGCGTACGCATGAGCTCCTCATTAAGAGATTCCTTCTTTCGATTTGTGGCAGTTAATTGGTTGTGGATATCTCCCCGATCCCGAGTGATACAAGCCAGATCTTGTTGGATTTTCTCCTTTTCCATATGTAAAAATTTAAGCTTCTCCCTTAGCGAGAGATTCTCCGTTTCCAAGTCAAGACGATTCTTTTCAATTATATTCAGTTCCTTCTTTATGGTCGACAATTCGTTTGCCTGTTCGCTACATTGGAAGCGTAATTTTTTCCTATCTTCCTCGGATTCTGTGAGATTGTCTTGAAGAGTTTTAACTTCCTCTTTATCTGAGAAGCTATTCGATGAAATTTTTTCTAGCCTCTCTTGGAGCTCGCACTTTTCTAGAAGTAGCTTTTCCAAATCGTATTCCAGATCGTTTCGTTGTTTCTCCATCAGGCAGATAACGCTGTCTGTTTCAATGCGTTGCTGCTCGAGTAAGTCTCTGCTGAGACTAAGCCTATTAAGTTCTTCTCTCAAGGATATGGTCTCTTCCCTGAGACGACTTCCGCGGTCTTCTTCTGACCTGAAATAAAATGGCTATATTTAAGCAGAAGCTATACAAGAAAAATCGTTGACAAACAAATAATTATAACAAGGAACCGCATATAAAGAATATGCCCATTAAACGTGAGGTTCCATCATAGATCAACTGGCTGAGCTCACTTAAAACATGTAAAAATAAAAACTTGAAAAACTTTCTGCAAAGTACAGAAGATCTACCCACGAATATAAAGGTTCAAGGGCTCACCAAATGACCACCACCACGGCATTAAATTCATGAAAAATATATGGTATGGCAATAGTTATGTTAACATACACTGGGCGCCCGTGGTGCAGTGGTTAGTGTGTCGGATCACTGCGCGTGAAAAAGTTTTTTCACGGTCCCAACTCTCGCGAACGTCTGAGAAATATCAGAGAGTATTGTTGTCACGAGGCTCTCAAAAACAAATTGCCCTTCGGATATGGCACTAAACTGTAGGTCCCTTCTATTCGTGTGAAAAAAATATAACGCACACAATACGAGTGGTTGCGAGAAGCTAGATCCAGGCGCTTGAAGAGCTGTTGCGCCAAACATTTATTTATTTTATTTTAGTTACACTAAAACTCACACCGAAAATCTGAGTATGATCCTATAAACCTACTTTAGTAGCTCTCTATGGCTGTGACTATGACTCTGCAGATAGACAGGACCTTACGTTAGGTTAGATGAAAGTGGAATTTAAGCGTGCTAACACGGAAGCCATTTTATTTGTTGTACTAGTTTGAACTATGTTATCCTTCGGTCGGTTTTACTACTAATCAATCTGTGGTCTTAATGAAACATATCATGTTTCAAAGTGGAACTTTCAGAAAGTCCTCTAGTTCATCAAACAGTCTGTTTCACAAGTGGATGAATCGACGTGTTTGAAGATTTGGGCAATTCCGAACCAAGTGCTTGATAGTTTCTATTTCTTCCATATCCTGAGAGCTTCTGCAGTTTAGTGGGCATTGCTCCTATCGCGCAGTGTGCTGTTAGCATATGCAGCTATCAAGGTACTAGTTTTTTTTTTGTTCATTATCAATAGACTTTTACTTCATTGTTCACTCCATTTCGGCCATAAACTACGAGATATATAGCACACTTATACGTAGTCACCTCTGGCAGACCTGGCGGAGTTGATGAGTTCGCTTCTCTGAGGTCTATTTATTTTTTTTTTTTTTTTTTTTGTAGCATACCGATAGGAATTGCTACTGATGTGAGAGTGTATTCTGTGTTTAATGCCGATCCTTTTGAGTCAGTTCATCTACCATCTCATTGCTTCTATGTCAATATGTCCGGGAACGCAGCAGAGATTGACTTTGTGGCTATTGTAAATTCTGTTTAAGGTTTGTCGGCAACAGGGAACTACTTTTAATCTAACTGTCTCGCTGTCCAGTGCCTTGATTGTAACTTAACTATCTACGAAAATTGTAATCCTAGAAGGATTTATTTTCTTGGGTATGTAGTCTGTGTAGCTCTCAATGGTGAAGACTCTGGAACCTGTTCCTATATCAATTTTATACTTGTCGGTGTAGAGCTCAATATCATGTTCATTGGTTAATGTGTTTGATTCCCAATTGGGAATAAGAATGGAGTGATTCTTATTCAAATCTACATATGTAGGGTATGTATCGTGATCAATTGTTTTGTAGTATAAAGTATAGTTCCGTGTCCACAGGAGTTTTGTTTCCACAGGCCCGATTGTTTTAAGCAAATCGCGCTCTTAGCTGTTATGTCTCGTATGTATTGACTTATCCAGGGGAAGAAGATTTAGCATTATCTTTAACCCTGATTGCAATATTGATACATACTAGTCTTTGAACCTTTGCAAGGTTACCGAGAGCTGATTTTGTCAGCCATACAATTGTAAAATAGGTAAGTATGGGTCTAACAAACGTAGTATACATCTAGTTCATTATGGGCAAGCCTCATTGTTTACCAAAGATTTTCTTGCACGCATAGAAAGCCTTTATTGCTTTCTTCATTCTTTCCTCTGTGTTCTTCTTCCAGGTAAGCTTTGAAAAATAGTTCCTAGATATTTAGCTTCTTAGGAGAGTTTTAAAGGAAACCGGCTTTAGAAAATCAAATTGCTGATAGTAGGTTTTCTTTTCGTAGGAAAGTGGAAATCTTTTAAAGACGAAACTGAGGCCGTGCTTAGTAACAGTGTGGAATTTTGTCTCACTTAAACCATCTCCATTCTCATGTCGCTTGCCCATCTTCCCTGCGGAACTACCTTCAGTCGGGTTAGATTTAGCATTTGCTAAATCCATCATAAGTTTCATTGCTTCCCATATCTCCTGTGACGAGCGGTACCCTATTTTTCTGCACAGGCGGTCATGCTCAATTGTAAAACTGGAGCAATGGAAAAAGACATGCTCTGCATTTTCTTGGTCTTTAATACAACAGAACATAGCGTAGAGTCATCGTACGCAGACCTATGCAAATACGAACGAAAGCACCCTTGCCCCATCAGTACTTGACTTAGGTTGACGTCGGTTAATCCAGGCTTCTATGTTTGGTATGCTCTAGACGATGGACCGTCCTTTTGTTGATATATACCATCTTTGCTGCCACTCCGCCATATTTTGTGTTCATTTCCTGATTCTGCATTCCGTATGACTTAAGCCATCCACTCTTTTTCCACTGCAAAATCACTGAGACGGCACAGTTTATCTTTTTCACGCTTTTCTTTAATTTTAATGCTTCTGCCTATATTGGCGCTGATCAAGGAAAATATATTGAACTACCCTTGCTAACAGTAATCTTTTACTTTGTCTCCTCGATAGTGCCGCATTCAAGCGCGCGGCTTTCTTCGTATTCTTTGTAAAGCGGTCTTGAACCAATCATTACGCTTAGGTATTTGATTGAGGGTTGTGAAACTATAGTATGTCAAGGATGCTGACTCTAAAAGCTTCTCTGATGGCTAGAACCGCTTCTGTTTTATGCTTAGCCAGATCCAGAACAACTGACTTTAACCACGTTTTGAAGATGTTTATAGTCTCGTTGCAGAACCGCACTAGTTTGTTAAGAAATTTTGCGGCGATTATAACTGCCATATCGGTGTATCGAATGAAATTCGCTCTCTAGGTCTAACTTTCTAGCACTGCACCTTTACACTATCTTGGCAAAAAGTTTAAAAGTTCATTGAAGCCAGTTCTATTTCTCCCAAGTTAGAAGAATTATCTGTCATAATGCACAGGTTATTCGCAAAATGGAGGCCCCTCCCGCCAGACTAACTACTAAACCGTCCATCTATTGCACCCAGCGTTAAGCCGATGACATATTAATAATAAGGTGATCACGAAATCAGCTTGCATCAACGATCGGAAATTCGAATCGAAATTTTATACATCATTTTTTTCTCAGGAGGAGAAACCTACAACACAACAGAGCCCCGAGACGCCTGCAAATGCTTCTAAGTTCTGTTCTTGAATACTTGGTAGTTCTGGAAATACGCTTCCTGAGAGTTTAATTTGGAAAATGCCCATGCGATGTCTGTTTCATAGGACATTTGCATACAGTTCTTCGGAACACCTTCCAGGGTATAAGCCTGATTCTAGTGAATAAGTCTGAATGAGCGATGGGATGGAAATTGGACGTCTTAAAGCGAACTGTTCGAACTGTAAGCAGAACTTGTAAAATGTCAAAAGTGAATGTTATACTAACCTCAAATTCATCTCAGTGATGTCCTTGTCCTTAAGAATCCGCTGAATCTCGAGTTCCACTGCCTTCTTATCCTCTTCTAAGCTATCGATCCGTTTCTGAAGTTTTCCATAGTTCAGCTGTAGCTTCTCATAGTCGTTGCTAAGATTCTCAAACTGCAATGAAAATTCACATAATTTATGTGTACCTGTATATACAACATACAGTGATGACTGTTCTGACTTACCGCATTATTTAACTCAGCTCGACCTCTTTCCACATTCATTTTATCGCCACGCATTCCATCCAATGTCTTCTGCAGACTCTCTCGTTCTTTGAATAGCTCAGATAACTGGGAATTGCTAGTGTCAAGTTTTTTTGTCAACTGGGACACCTTTGAAGCTAAAAGGTTCTTTGTACCCTCACTGGCTTCCAATTGATTCTTCGTTGCTTGAAGATTATCATTACAATTTTGATACTTGACTTGAAGGTCATGCAAAGCCAATTGGTATTTGTGGAGCGCTGCCTGTACCGCTGAAATTGTACCTTCAGCAAAAGCTTGAGAAGTTCTAGTCGAACCCCTACGCGGTGATTTCATAGGAGCACCACCCATAACCGACTGTTGACTTAAGTGCAAGTGAGAGGACCCATTGTCTTCATTGTCGACAGCGGTTTCAGCGTCTTGGACGACAGCTTGAGCTATTTCTCGAATGGCATTGTTTAAACGTTCAATTTCATCACCCATACGGTTCGATTGCATGGCTTGCGATTCAGCTTGTGAACAACGATCTTCCAGTTTTTTCAATTGTTGCATCAATTCTTGTAGCCGAAGATCGCGTTCGCTAATCTCATGACGTGCACTTTCATATTGAACTTTCAAGGTTGCCAGTTGAGCCTTAAGATCGGATGCCTCTCGTTGTGCTCGTTGCAATTGCTCATCGTTAGCTCGAGCTGCTTGGTTCATAGTGAAATTGACTCCATTGCAAGCGCTGGATACATCTTTGCCGACAGTGGATATTTCTAGACCCATCTTGCCGACCTCGTTTTTCATTGCCATTTGCATATCCTTGAAAGCACGTTTAACGGCAACAACTTCTCGCCACATTTTCAACAATCGATTGTGCTCGGAATTGTAGTAGTCTTTAAAAGCCTAAAATGAGGTTTGGTTGTTAAGTCCATATTGGCCGTTCAAAAGAAGTCTTTAAGTTAGGATCTTACTTGTTTTTAAAAACTTAAATCTACTCAGAAATGGAATGTATCGGAATGTATTTGTGTATTTTTACATTAAAGAGGATGATACCAAATTTGATTACTTATAATTTAAGCTTCCATGGGTTCGAAGCCGTCCGTTGCTGAAGTAATAAATTGTGGTAAAGAACCAACTTATGATATGCTAAATACAACACATGTGGTAGGAACTAGACATTAGTACGGCCTAAATCATAGACTCGAGACCTTTTATTTAAATTCTGCCCAATTAAGCGGAGTCGTTATCAGAAATGAAACTTGCGTTGCATGGACTGTGATGCCTGCGACGATCACATTGCTTGTCTAGAAAAGGAAATAGTTTTGTGACCAACTTTACTTTTTTGTGGAAAGCAAAGCTACGTCTGATCCGGGGGTTAGTAAGACCTACTCGTATTTAATAGACCCATAGAATTTACAACCAAAAGCCATTGGACCAAGTTACAGTTTGAAAAGCCCAGAAATATTTTTCAAAAAATGGTGAGGGTCGATGCAATTTCGGGGTTGCCAAGGGTCGCCTGATGATCTGGTTTTATCAAGAGTCATGAGACAATATCTTATCATAATTCTTAGCTTAGCATTGCTCGAGACTACATCTCTCTAGCTTAATAAAAGGTCAAGTTAGTACCTATATACATATACATATACTAGCTGGTTGTACCCGCTTCGCTGGGTCTTTTAATATGCAATTTAATGTATACTTTTTTTTATTTAAACTTCTTTCGGGAAAGGCGAATCTATAACACTGGGCCAGCTGTTGATTCTGTGTTTAAATGGTTATAGTTTTCTGGAAATAATTCTCCTGGGAATGAGTTCCAAAAATTGCTGACCCTATAACAGAATAAATTTTGATAGAATGAATGATGTTCATGCGATTGCCAGGTGAACATGAACGTTGTGTGCGCTAGTTGCCTGCCTGGTAGTACGTTGAAAGGTCGAGTTTCTATTGATCATTCTTTTGAGATATTCCGAACATCTGCCATGATAGTATCTGTAGAACAGGCATAAATCTGCACGATTGAAGGTTTGCGTAAGTGCGGGATCTTCTATTAAGCGACCTGCTCGCCGCTGGCTTGAGGTACACCAGCATTAATAGCAAATGTATCGGAAAACACCGTCGACAACAACCTAAATTGATCTGTTGATTCCAAAAAGCCTTAAACAAAAGTAGTGTCAATACAACCTGCGAAGATAATACATGAGCTGCTTACTTAGATTAATGGGGATTAAAGAACTATTTTCGGCATTAATGTCATTGGATCTGCTTTATAGTTAAAGTCAATGCATGCATGGATGGTTTGATACGAGTACATTGAGATGTGAGATATTAGTGTTAAATATACGTACATGGACTTGTGTTTTGTTTTAATCACGCCCTACCCAATAGCTGACAATTGTGTCAATGGCGCTTATAAGTTAAGAATTCTAACTACCTCCGTTGTGAAGGTAAGTAAGTCCATAGTAGAGGAGTCATTAAACTCCCCGAGTGTAAGTATTTGTGCATTACAGATAGGTCATCTCAACCAGCCGGGAATTCATAGATAATGTGCTCAGAGGTTTTCTCCTCCTCCCGATACGGGTGGAAGGAATGTGACTCGATTAGCATTTTAGACCGCCTAAGGCCTGGGATATTTTCCCATTAGGTTAGATGGAGTTGATGTTCCCACCTATTAATTATTGGTAGGGTAAATTGATTCTATACTTAAGAATGGTTTCGCCGATTCTGACCAATCTAGGACTTGTGCTTGACAAAATGTTGAATTTTGATCTGGAAATTAAGGATTGAATTAAGAAAGATACGATAGCAAGCCCACCACGAAAATATTAAAGGTAGCGTGCACCAGTGCAATGTAAGTAGCGGAACTCGGACTTTTCTTAATATGCTCCTACATACATATTAGACCGTTTAGTACAAGAATCTGCGTCTGCGAATAAACCCTGAGATCGCAAATAAATACCGCTTTATATGTAGTTACACATCTATATACTTGTAATTTTCTAACCGTAAATTTGTTAAACAATTATATGCCATTGTATACAAGGCAAGGCTGAGACGAGGTTTTCTCAGGACCCGAACTTGCGTTGGTTCTCCTTGCGTCCCCGGTCCATTGAAGATTGGGTTTCTCATGAACAGAATTGTGTATCGCATGACTCTCTATGGAGATTGTCAATATAGATTGACTAAACGAATACTCTTGGACGTCTGTAAGTAATCACCAACATGCCCCTTTTTGCCATCTTGACAGCCACTTCGCCTTCGCCAATTATTTTAATATGCTCGGCTTAAGTGACACTACCGTCTGCGAAGTTTGTGGAAAGGGAGCCGATACTGCGGAACATTTTCTCTGTGAGTGTCCTGCATTTGGTCGTATCAGGTGGCAAATTTTCGGTGCTGATATGATGAGTGGTGGTACTGTAAAGTCCTAATCACAGAAGCGCTTGTTTGGCTTTCTTAGAAAGGCAAACAAATTTCAATAAAGTAGGTAAATCTGCGTTTTGCTCTCTGGTAGTGCAATGGACCAGTTGCGTCTGAGTGCTTCAGTCGAGCGTTTCCTATCCCGACATAAAAAGTAAGGTAAAAATTACATCCGTAGTGGCTGCGGTGACAAGGAAGATATTTCTTCTGAGTTATTGAAGGATTATCCAGTAAACGTACGACCTACATTTGCAAATTCATTAAAGCTTCAGTGTTGCTTAATAGCATGAAAGTATAACTGGTTTGAAAGGGCCTGAGTCTTACTCTCACTCCACATCCTTGTCAAAACTAAAATTTTATTTACTTGTAACTTACCTGCTCCTCCTCCTTATACTCGTCCTCTTTGATCATCAACTCATCCCTCAAATTAGCCCAATCGTTCGTCAATTTTTGCAAGTCGTTCGTCAGTGCCTCATTGGTCTTGTTTGATTCCTCCAGCTGTTGTCGCAATGCATTGTTCTGTTGCATGATGTGCTCACACTTGTTGTGTTCCTCTTCTAGCTTTCGACAAATATCACTTCCATCATCATGATGTGCACAGTCTCGAAGGCATGGAGGTGTAGGGGGGGAATCAAGCGACGAAGAACACGGAAGACTCGACTGACCCATTGCCATGGAAGTTGTTGGGCACTAAGAGGAAGAAAAAAATACAATAACACGATAAATCTTCATTATTCGCACCTCACCCTACCCAATTACTTACAATTCCCGCGCTCGATATGGGACCAGTGGTTATCAGGGGTGCACTACTATAGCTCGATGTTGGGGGTTGTTTTATGGTGTCATGCATTCTTCCCTCCAAGTCCGAACATCTTTGACGATACTGCTGAACTTTCGACTGCAAGCGAGAGACCAGTGCTGCCTGGTTTTGCTGTGCCTGTTTATAAGTATCGATTCGCCGACGATAGTTACTTGCTTCCTCCTGCAAACGTTGACGCAACTCCTGATTTTGGCGCAACAGAACACTTGTTTCTGTAGGAGATGGACTTGACATTCTGGGCGTTGTTCCAGCACCCTGCTGCGTATTGGATCCTAAATTGTTATCTGTACCTCCTCGATTGCGATGCCTGGAAAATGGTAGCTTAGGATGATCTGTGCCAGTACTAGGACATGGTGTCTTGTAGTTATCTTTGTAGCCCACCTAACAGTAGTAAAAGGTAAATAAAGTTACGATTATAAGAAGACATTCAATTACATAGGACAAATGCATATCTGTATGTGTACCTATGCTTGTTTGAAAATATCGCGTTTTGTAAATTCGTTCCGGTTTCTATATCCGTTGTCATAATTCAGATACAAACATCCCCATTGTAAATATTAAATGAGAATGTGCACGCATTGCACGGCCTGTCACCGCGCCAATATTAGATATTCTGTTTCCTGGTGTACATAGTTATTAATACCAAACAAGATATCATTTATTGGAATAAAGACATCAACAGTGAATTTAAATTTTACAAATTTAACTAAATATACATAAAAGAGCAAGTAAGGTGATGGTTTGTATTTCTTTTGAGGGAACGTGAAGGGTACTTTGAGCAAATTTGATCATAAAAATCGCCTTCATCACGAGCAAGATTGTAAAGTGGAGTTTTAGGACACACAGATTGTCGATTGGTGGCAAAATCGTTTGTGAAAAAATAAGATTTTATCGAATGATTTGGTGAGGGTGGCATTTTCACGCCCCCAACAAGCGATGAGTGTTATATGAAAGTTTAACATGTTGACATGTCACACATCGTTAAGAGTTTAGGAACTACCAGAATAAATGCTATCATTAATTGAATTAAGAGTCTTAGGTACTGAATATTTTTCAAGCTAAGACTGCATCTGAACTTGGCAGTAGGATTTAATGATTGAAAGAGAGAGTGGTATATGAAAGGTCCACAGGCCCGACGCCGTCGATAAAACTATGCACTAAATGGTATCTACTTAGGCTAGAGTGTCTTCCTCAAACTATGGGTTTTCACAACCTCTCTGGGATATTTGTAATCCTCATCCACAATGAGCGTTTACTTAACATGTTATATCCGACTATCATTGTGGTTACTTAGGATATGTAGAGCCTGTTCCTAGTTGTTTTAGTTTTTGCCCACAAGATCAGGAGTTTTTTCGCTATTTTTAATTTAATTGCTAGAAACAGCCTGTGAGTGGATCCCATCCTGGTAGAATTGAGCGGCTTTTTCAGTTCCGAAGAAGTCACTGCGGCGGCATGATAAAGCGAAACTGGGCTGAGCGCCCGGTCATCAAGGCATTGAAGGCAATTAGTTAGCTGATTAAATGTCTAGGTTGGAATCAGTTGGAAGCAGTACCATTCATACAAGTAGGTCCATAGCTTGTTATGACAAATTTAAACATATTCCTACTTCCCCACAGGCCACTTTAAGAGCCTAAATCAGTCTCCAAAAGTAGAGTATTGTCTCGGTCGGGAGGAAAAAACCTCTGAGGTCATTATCTGTGAATGCCCGACACTATCCTGATTAAGACGACGCATCTCACAGTAAAATGGAATTTAGGGACTCTTCTCAAACTTACAAACAACCTTGACACAATAGATCTTTTACTGTCAGCTATTAGACAGGGCCTAGTTAAACAAAAAGTCACTATGGCCCAGCACCAATATGATTGGAAGCCTATTCTGTCTGCTCAATGAAAACTACTTACTCACTAACAGTCCGGGGTGGACCTGGGCCTCAACCAACAAACCTCTCCAGCCAGCCCGGTTACGAGCCAGTTGTCTCCAGTTGCGCGTGCCAAGTTGGTTGAGGTCACTCTCCACTTGTTTCCGCCACCTACTACGAGGTCGTCCTATACTGCGCCGTCCATCCGGGGTGGATTCGAAGACTTTCTTGGCTAGAACGTTGTCCGCTTTACATGACTCAGCCATATTAGTAGCTGTATGTGAACTATTCTGGCAAAGTCGATGTCCTTATATAGGCATTTAGTTCGGCATTGTACCTTCTCCTCCACTCGCCATCTATGCAGACGGGACTATGCGTGCCTTTATAAATTAACTTGGCTATCTAGCTTAGAAAACACAAAATGCATATGGATGGTAAACGGATTTAGCTATGTCTGGTGTCGTAATGACAAACTAATAATAGATGGCAAATGGTTTGTTTGGAACAAGAACGATGTTCTAGTTTGTGGCCAACAAAGAGCGGAAGAGGTGCTGAAAAGTATTTATGGTGAGCCTTTTAACAATATTAATTTAGAATTTAAGAGTATGTTGTCCAAAATAAATGCAAAAAACTTGTTAACGTCTGTAGTAGCAATTTTTCAAACATTTGTAAAGGCATTGATAAGGTAAAGTATTTAAAAAAAATATATATATAATGAATTCTTTGAATATGTTAATTCCTATGATATTGTTGTATTACTCGAAACACACATATGTGAAGACAAAACTGATCGCTATAAGAAGTATTTTCAAGGCTTCAGCACATTCTGGAAACCAGCAATAAAGTTTAGTAATTATGGAAGAGCTATAGGCGGATGTATGTATGGAGTAAAAAAGAATCTAACCGAGTCAGGAATTCAGCATGTTTTTGACAACACAGATGGGTTGGATATGATTAAAATAAAGTCAGATTACGAGATACTAACGATTATACCATTGTATATCAGAGGTGCTAATTGGGAAGGAGAGTTTAGTGTGGTAAAAAAGTTTTTTACAGAGAAAATCGTACGCAACCCCGTAGTTATCGGTGATCTGAACGTTAGAATAGGCGAAATGCAGCAGGTAATAGAGGATATACATCGAAACACCTTTAAGGCAGGTACATGCATAAGGAAGTCAAGGGATGTAATTATAAATGCCAAAGGCAAACAATTCATGGTATTCTGTAGTGAATATGGACTACTGGTCAACAATGGACAAACAAAAGGAGACGAGGCTGAAAATTTCACGTATGTCAGTAACGTTGGAACCTCTGTCAACGACATTTGTGCTGTATCACAAGAGCTACTTACCCACATAGAAAACTTCTCGGTAGATGAAAAAATATGGTCAGATCACTTACCAATAAGATTATCGCTAGCTTTTATAATCGAGCATAGATCACGAAAAAAACTCAATCTGTTACCAAAGCTCAAGTGGAAAGAAAGTGAAAAGGGGCTATATTGCCAAAATCTACACAACAATATACTGGAAGCAAAGCGAAAAAAAGACATTTTTGAACTGAAATACCTAACAGATATAATAAAGGCCTCTACAAGTACGCTGTGTAATTCAAGCGGTCTTAATACGTTACCAAAAAACAAGTGGTTCGAGGCAAAATGTGCCATAGCGAGAAGAAAATCTTTTAACGCGTTAAAGTTACTTAAAAAAACTTCAAGTCCAAGGTATAGAGCTAAATATATAGAGGCAAATAAAAAATATAAAAAAATATGTGAGGAGAAAAAAGCTGAGTACTACACTTATCTGGAAGAAAAAATAAATCGGATAAAAGATAGCAAGGAATGGTGGAAGATCGCGAAGGAGATGAGAAGGCAAACCACGCAAGAGTGTCCTAAAATAACGGCATCCGATTTTAGAACCTACTTTGAGCAGCTATTAAATCCACCGCAGACATCCAAAGACATACACTACGCAGCAATGCTTCAAGAGGATGCGGATCTAGATGCAGCTATATCAATTGTAGAGGTAAGGAGGGTACTGGCAAAGGCAAAACTAAACAAAGCCCCGGGTGAAGATAGGATTCCCTATGAATTCCTTAAGAATGCTCCCAATGTGTTCCTGGTGGAATTGACGCGGGCATTTAATCATATGTTTCACAGGGGCCGAGTTGATGAAACCGTCACAACAAGTGTAATTTTTCCAATTTTCAAGAAAGGAGATAGCAAGGTTGCAAGTAATTACAGGGGGATATCGTTCATGAACTGTATTGCGAAAGTAATGATGGGTATCCTAAACGAACGACTATCTACTTGGGTAGAAAAACATAATATTCTAACTGAATACCAAGCTGGTTTCAGGAAAAATTATTCGACTGTGGACAACATCTACAACTTAGCTGCAATAGTGCACTTAAAGTTTTCTGAAAAACAGAAGGTTTACGCATTCTTCGTAGATTTTAAAGCGGCGTTTGACAAAGTATCGCGGAAATTATTAATATACTAATTGCACACAACGGGGGTATCAACTAAAATGGTCAGATTGCTGGAGAATATATATGAGAGCACTAAGTCGTCAGTATGGACAGGAGAAGAGTTGTCACAAGACTTCGATACAATCTCTGGTGTTAAACAAGGTTGTCTCTTATCACCTTTACTTTTCTCTATATATATAAATAACTTGCATGAATGTTTAGGAGGCGGCCTACATGTAGATGAGCTAAACATAAGATTGCTTCTCTATGCAGATGACATTGTCATTCTGGCCGACAGTATCCAAGTCCTGCAAAGGATGATAAACAACTTAGAAGAGTACTGCAGGATGTGGAATTTAGAGGTAAATTTAAATAAATCCCAAATAATGGTTTTTTAAAATGGAGGCAAAAAAAACTAACCAAGAAAAATGGTCTTTCAAAGGTGAAGAGATAGAAACCGTGACAAATTATTGCTATCTGGGCATGACACTGACCCCAAAAATGATTTTCACAAAACACATTGAGAAGAGGAACTTTTCATCAAAGAACAGTATAAACGCCACATGAAACAACTTCCGTAATAAAAGAAATGTTTCTCTGCGATCAAAGTGGAATTTATTTCAAGCAGTGTGTCGAGCTGTGCAATCGTACGGAGCGCAAGTTTGGGGTCACACGCTTTTTGATGAAGTGGACAAACTGCAAAGGTACTTTGTTAAAAGGATACTGAGGTTACCCGTTTTCACACCCAACTACTCACTTATGTTAGAGAGTGGTATGGAAGACGGACATATATATATGCTTGACTTGCATCTGAGGTACATAGGGCGTACACTTTTCGAGTATGGAAATAACCGTTTGCCACATCGGTTTACCTTAAAGTTACTGCAAAAAGATTTGTTTTGGGTTTCAAATTTGAACAAGCTAGGTCAAGATTTCCACCTCAGCTGGCGAAATGAAAACATAACACAAATGGAATGGGACAAAAAAAGAATACAACTATTACACAATCTTAAGCAAAGTTACCACCGGAAACGAATACAAAGAGCGAAGGAAACTAGCAGGTTTTACAAAAATCTCGATTTCGCAAAGGGCAGTATACACTTTATCGACGGCAATAAACCAAATAAAATAATGTGGATCTTCAAGGCTCGCTGTGACTTGATAGAACTTAATGGAACAACTTTTAAAACAAGCAGATCAAAAAACTGTTCGTTATGTAATCTGAAAGAAATTGAAAACATACAACATTTCATAGGTAGATGCCCTATTCTTAAGGAAATCAGAAACAAATATTTTGAGAAATCACTTTTATTAGAAGACGAAATAATAGAATTGCTAAATAGAGAACGCAGTAATTGGACAAATCTAACAAACTACATTATCAATGCTTTATCTTATAGAAAGTTTCAATAGAAGAATTTAATTACTAATTATTTAAAATTGTATCTATGGCAAATAAGAATTAATAAAGTTTATAGTCAAATCTCCGACAGACGACATTTATGTCACAGTCGTATATTCTTTAATTTTTTAAACTGTTTCTTATTGAAATTGTAAAATTGTAAATTATTGTTGAATTTTTTACTATGAAATAAAGAATCTTACTACTACTACTACTATGTCTGGTGTCTTTGAGTAAACACTTGCCCCGGTGCTCTGCTTTATTTCATCCGTTTTCGTTTATATTGAGAGTAGTTGACTCCCATTCCTTCTTCTTGGGGATGCGCATCGATTGATCCCATTTGTTGTCCATGTAGTCCATGTATTGTATTCCGGATTTCGCTGACTCTATGACTTTGTTCACCAATTTCCAGTTTCTTTAATACCAATATTCATGCGAAAAATTGTTTTATAGTTATGGACATATCTAATGGCTATACTTTCATTATCAACGCGTTTCTTCTTTGATCATTGTTATCCACCAGGCATTAGGTTAGGTTAGGTTTGTGGGCCGGTGTAGGGACGGAAGTCCTCTACACCACACTCAGGTCAGTATAGACCCATTGTGATACCGATGGGGGAAAAGAAGATAGAAAGCGAAAAAGATCCCTTCCTCGTGAGGAAAAAAAAACGTCTCTGTAAGTACTCGTAGCCTATTAGATAGCATATATTGCTTACTGTGCTCGAGATACAAACCACCCAGAGGATTTGATGAATGTTGAATAATACATCAACTAAGATGAGTATAAAAATTCCAACTATCTTGCTTGTATAAAACATTTTTGAAAAATTCCTTTTAATTGCTTTATCTTTTTTTTTAAAAGGAAACCCAAATCCCAATGCACTCGACTCATTCCGGTCCTGCGAACTACCTTTCTTTGGTGCAGTGGTTGGAAAAACTTCGATATTATTCATTTTTCTTTTGTATTGAGGTGTCTGATGATTGCTGTCCCCCGCTGGGGTTTGAACCTGTACACATTGGTTAACGAACCAACACACTACCCGCTGCACCATTACCATTTATTTGACTAAAATGACTCGATTAAGTGAATTATTTGAAATTGAATATTATTGCTAAATTAAACAGCATTTTTCTTCGATTTTAATGATGTCACAATTCGAAATTCTAATCCCGAAATCGTGCTTGAAAAATTCTTCGGCGATGTAAACATCAAGACCTGGTAGATTCAGAAGTGCATCTGGGGCAGAAACGAGCAGGCGTTTTCTTGGAGTCGATCGAAAATATTGAGGGTGTTCAGCAGAGCTGTTCAAGAATCGCGCAGTGAAAGGAAATATTAATTAATTTTGCTGCCAAAATTGCGTAGCGTTGATCATTTCTTTTTAAACAAATCAGTAGCAGCCCACTTGTGTTGCATCTAAGGAAAACAATACAAATGACGTGACATGAACATGAGCCTGGCCAGTCTACTTACGAGTACTATTCAGCAAGAACCTGCTCTGATTTTTTTTGGCAAACGAGTAATCATTCCTAATTTTAGGCATAAAAGACACTTTCAGTCCGTCAGGGACAGCGTTGACACAATGCTACTATTGAAGCAAAAGTGCTACTATTTTTCTATATTTTTAAATTTTCCACTTTACTACTGGAAATATAAAATTTGACAATTTTGCCTAGTCCTGGCATAAGTTCTGTTACACAATTTCCAGCGCTTATCGTGTAAAACTTCCGCTAGGAACAGAAGATCTCATGCATTGTTCTAGTAATAGAAGTCTGTTTGGTTTCAGCTTCCGATTTATTAACATGGAGTGGGGCGTTAACGAAAATCCGATCGCGGTAATAGCGTTACATAAGTGCGAAAAAAGTGCTGGCCAGATTTTTGAAAATGTTCGTTTATCGGGCTATTGGTCGCTTCGGTGAATCGTCCGAAGTAGCGGACAGACCAAGATGCGACCTCCGCGCGTCGCCCGTACAAGTGTGGTAGTAAAAGCAGTTCTGCGAATTCGCAGAAAACCCCTTCCGAAACAGAAAGTTATGTCCAGGAAATTAGACATATCAGCCAGATTGATGTCTAGGTTGCTTCGGGTTGATCTACACATGAAAACCTATCGTCAGTCGACGGTACATCTTTTAACTGCTCAACTGAAGAAAATTAGGCTCGAAAGATACAAGCGGTTTTTACAGGGCGCGCGTTAAATGGCCATGAAAAAATTCTTTTAACGGATGAAAAAAATTGTGCCGTGGAAGAAGTTTTTAACAAACAAAAGGAAAAAATATATGCTATGTCATCAAACGAAGCGAACAAAGTTGTTCCAAGGGTTCAACGTGGTGATCATCTCGCTTAATGGTTTGATTGGGAATCTCTCACCAAGGTGTCACATCCCTCCACTTCTGCGAAAAAGTTGTGAAAATGGGTGCAAGGGTTTATCAAGAATACGTGTTAGAAGGTGTTGTGAAGGATTTTACCAAAACTTGTATATTGCAAACACTTTTAACAAAACGCACATTGCCGTTGGGAAAGTAATACAAGCTTTCAAAAATCAAGGATGAGATGAAGCCATAAAACGGGTCAGGCGACCAAGAGTGAAAGCGAAAAGGTAGATAGAAGAATTAAAACCATCTCAAATAAATAGCCTTTCATAGGGGCAAAATTTCGGGAGCAATTGCTAGATGAAGGTCGCGAAACACCATCGTCGTATACAATACGTCCAATGCTCCGTGAAGTTGGCAAACATGAATGCGTTGCTCGAAAAATTGAATATGGTAGCAGGGCAAATATGCAAAAAAGGATGGGCTTCTATAAAAGCATGTACGAGTACTTAAAGAACACACATTCTGGGATAAAGTCTCATGGAAGAAAATACGTCTGGAGATAAAAAAGAGAGGCCCTTTCTTACAACTGCACAAAACGGACCTTTAAGGCAGCAGAGAAAACAATAAAATATAGAGAAATGTACTGGCTACTCGGAAAACATTCCCAGCTCAGTACTGAGAACAAACTGCTTTTATACAAGCAAGTGCTAAAGCCGGTGTGGACCTACGGTATACAACTTTGGGGTTGTACCAAGAAAACAAATGCAAATATTTTACAAGCTTTTCAAAATAAAGTGCTAAGAGAAATTGTCCAAGCACCGTGGTATAGTAGAAACGACGATATCCACAGGGATCTCGGAATTCCGACAATCGAAGCTGAAACTAGAAGCTTCGCGAGAAAGTATAGAAACCGACTAATCGAACATGTCAACAATACAGTCCTACAAATTTTGGATTTTGGAGCAATTTATTGCGCCGACTAAAAAGGACGATACCTTTCGACTTGGCGAGATAATGATTAATCGCCTAGATCGCGGAACATGCAGGATCCTTTAGTGGAAAGTAACCTGCCAAACGTTTTTATTTCATGATAGAAAAATTGCTTGATAAGTTTATAATTAGTTGCGATATCTAACAAATTTATATCGAAGGGTGGTGTTTTTTTTAGTCAGTAAGAATCTGACACTACTATGAGCACGCGCTTGCTATTCTGATAGTGTCTATGGAAGATTTTTCACCTACCCTCGAAAAAAAAAAAAAAAAAATTATGGACGGGGGGATGGGGATGCTTATGCGCTCATGGGGTAGGCAAGATCATACCATTGGAAGGCAAAGTAAACGCGAATGTATACCTAAATATCCTTAGGAATGTGTCAGTTCCAGAAGGGAGAAGGTTTAGGTATCGATTTTGTCTTCCAACAAGACAATGCACCTATACATACTGCCAAGAAAGTATTAGAATTTATTGACAGAGAAAATATAAATGTTTTGAAATGGCCACCGCAAAGCGCAGAGTTATCCCCAATCGAAAATGCATGGTTCCTTCTTAAGTAACGTATTACTAAGGAAGCACCCCAGAACATGAAAGAATTAAATAAATGCATAAGAGAAAATTGGGCCAAAATCACACCAGATCAGTGTAAATACCTTGTTAACACGATGGAAAACCGACTTTTAAACATTTTCAACGGAAAAGGGGGCCATTGCGGATATTAAAAGTAACGGAAACATACTTTTGCAATGCTGAATTTTGTTTTAATTTTACGAGTACTTCCCTCAAAAAAAAATTAATATATTTTTTTCGGCGCAAAATTATAGTCGGATAAAGTGCATTTTAAAATTATTTTAGTACTAAACTCAAAATCAACGAGAGCCCATATTATCTTTTAGTATCGACTTCGAACCTTCTGTCATTTTTTAGGCTTGTTTGACTAAAATTGATTGCAGATTCGTTCAAAAGCTGATACTAGTTGTAGGTAAGTTAAAAAGTTTTTATAATTAAATACAAAGTTAGGACCTGGTTTTAAAGTTAACATGATTTTTTTTTTTTTTTTTTTGGTTGCGCCTGGAGGTGCAGGAATCTTCAAAACATACCAATGGTCCGTACCATTGGTTATGCCCTTAACGAGTAGTTTACGCTTCTGTAGTGTTAATCGCGTTAGGTAGGTAGCTTTCCAGTGAAGGCACCTACTAATACCGTCATTACATGCGGTTTTTCCTTACGGCGCTAGGTCGAAAGGTCTTGTTCTTTGTAGTCGGCGCTCAAGGTTTGTCACGTCCATAGTACGGATTATTTCATTATTGCAATGAACATGAAGACGGGTACGAAGTTTGCGAGCAAAGTTTGTTACTTCGTCCCTCACGGTAGCAATTCCTAGATCTCTGTGAATATCACTATTCCTTATATACCAAGGAGCATTCACGATTGCTCTTAGCATTTTATTTTGAAATGCTTGCAGTAGAGCCATATTGCTTGGTTTGGTACAACCCCAAAGTTGTATACCATATGTCCAAGACGGTTTTAGCACTTGCTTATACAGAAGCAGTTTGTTGTATACGCTTAACTTCGAGTATCTTCCGAGTAGCCAATACATTTCTCTAAATCTGATTTCGAGCTCTTCGCGCTTCTTTTTAACGTGTGGTTTCCACTTAAGTTTTGCGTCTAGGGTCATTCCTAAATATTTTGCCTCGTTTGCGTAAGGTATTTGTACCGAGTTAATGGATATAGGTACGTTGTTTATCTTTCTTAACGTAAAATTGACATGCGTTGATTTTGTCTCATTGAGGACTATTCGCCAGGCTTTTGTCCATTCGCATACATTGTTCAAAGCTCGTTGGAGTTTTCCCGTTGATGATTCGACTGACTCATCCGTTACGAGGATAGCCGTGTCGTCTGCGAACGTTGCTAAAACGGTCCCTTCATCTTGTGGTATATCTCTTGTGTAGAGCAAGAACAGGATTGGACCGAGAACACTTCCTTGTGGAACACCGGCGTAGATATCTTTGAAATCCGAATATTCACTCCCGTGTCTAACACGGAAAAGTCTGTTTTCAAGATAAGATTCCAATATTCTGTACAAATTTTCCGGTAAGATTACCCTTAGCTTATACCTTAGGCCTTCGTGCCATACCTTGTCGAAGGCTTGCGATACGTCGAGAAAAGCGCTAGAGCATATTTTTTTTCCCTTCTAGAGCTTTTTGAATCTCGTTCGTTATTCGATACACCTGATCGATTGTGGAATGTTTGACCCGAAACCCGAATTGATGATCCGGGATCAAGTGTCTTTCTTCAATTACTGGTTGCAATCGTTTCAGCAGAAGTTTCTCGAAGACCTTAGATATTATTGGCAGAAGTGAAATGGGTCTATATGATTTCTTGTCATTTGCACATTTCCCCGGTTTCGGAACCATAATAACTTCGGCGACTTTCCATTGCCTTGGAACATATAATAGTCTTAAGGAAGCATTTATAATGTAGAGCAACTTAACCAGCACTTTTTTCGGTAGCTCTTTCAAAATTTCGCCAGTGATTAAATCATATCCCGGAGCCTTGTTATTTTTCAATTTTTGTATTGTCATTCGAAGTTCGGACAGGGATACGGTTTTTACTCTAAAGTTGTCGGGTGCCATATTAACATTCGGATCTTCGATCAACGGTTGTCCATCGAACGGCTTGAACGTTTCCTCTAAGTGATCGGCAAATAATTCTGCTTTCTCTTTATCTTCTTTTGCCCATTCCCCGTTAGCTTTCCTAATTGGCGGCGAGTGCATTACAGGTTTCCTTATGGACTTCAAGGCTTTCCATAGAGAGTAGTTTGAATACTTATCAGCGGTCAGACCCTCGAGGTAAGTAGAAGTCTCGTGATTTTTTAGGTCCTGCAGCACTTTTTTAAGCTTGTTACAAAGATGGTTCAGATAAGTTTTATCCGGTGGCGCGCGGGATTGTTGCCATCTCTTGCGCGCTCTCCTCTTTTCTCGTATGAGGTCTTCGATTTCAGGCTGGTATTTGACTTTATTGTTCCGCGCTTCTGTCTTTCGCAAAGGAGTGTTTTTCCACGCTGAGCTCTGAATGGCTTCGACGAGTTTGTCGATTTCTTCTTCTATTTCGAACGGTGTCTTTAGCGGTACATTTAAAGCAACATTTTCCTTGCAGTCTCTTCTGAAAGCGTCCCAGTTAGTTTTGTTACTAGTTAACCTAGGCGGTCCTTCTTTTTTTACTAGACTTCCACCTATTTTCAGAGTGACTGCCGAGTGATCTGAACATAGATCATAGCATTCTTCGATTTCCGTCAAATTTTTAGTTAACCCTTTTGCGATAAAGAAGTCGACGAGGTCAGGGATTTTATTTTTGTCAGTTGGCCAATAAGTTGGCTTTCCTGTCGAAAAAAAGTTCACCCCACGTTTCATGCTGGCTTTGTACAATAATCTGCCTTTTGTCGAATTGCATCTTGATCCCCAGAAAGTGTGTTTCGCGTTAAAGTCACCACCTAAGACAAAATTAGGTCCGAGTGAGTCAAAGAGACGAACGAGGTCGTCTTCTACTAGCTTATATCCCGGAGGGAAGTAACTAGATCCGATGTTGTAGTCTAAGTGGTTTATTTTTACGGAGACTGAGCTTATTTGCATAGAATCAAATTCTATTTCTATGTTTTCGGAGTGCTTAATACAGTCTTTGATGTAAAGAGAGGACCCGCCTCTCGCATTTTCCGAAGGATGATTCGCATAGTAATCGCTGTAGCCTTTTATTTTGGGTCTAAGTCCCTTTTTTAAGTGCGTTTCCGATACCAAACATATGTCAATGTTATTTTTCCGTAGAAACACTTCTAACTCGTCGATTTTTTTCAGAAGGCCGTTTGCGTTCCACGTTAGTATCTTAAGTAGCTGTTTCATATTCATGTTTTTTTGATTGTCTTGCGAGGTTTGAACTCGAGCTTGCTCAATTTGTCAAGTATAATTTTATTAACTTTGGTTTGCTCCTCAAATTTTTCCAATATAATGGTAAATATTTGGCTAACCGGATCTATTGTAGCTGATCTTAATTTGTTTTCGTTTGACGCGACTTGCGCGTACGATCTCGCGTCAACCTGTGGCGGTTTTTCCGCTGCACTTGGACCAGCGACGTTCTCTTGCGCAATTTTTTTATTTCCCTTTATCGGTCGCTTCGTTTTGACTGGCTTAGCGGTCTTGGGCTTATCGGTTTTACGATCTCTTAAGCTTGGGTTCGGGTGTATCGGTTTCTTGAGAGTATCGCGCCTTTTTTGAAGCTCCTTTGCTACTTCACAACCTCGATAGTTTGCTGGGTGCTTGCCTTTACAGTTTATGCAGGTCGCCGGAGCCTGCTTATTTAAGTCACACCTTTCTGATAAGTGGTTCCCGGCACATTTTACACATTTCGGTTCTTTTTGGCAATACGACTGGGTGTGATTGAAACCTTGACAGCGTTTGCACTGAGGTATCGATCGTGTATTCGTACGCATAGGCTCGATTTTAACTACGATATTCAAAATACTTTTTACGTTATAAATATCGTCTATATTTTCGCTTCTATCGAAGGTTAGCATAAAGAGCGGAAGTCCATGCTTGACCAAGATTTCATTGCCTTGTTCCGTTTTCTGCTTTGTCTTCTTTAAGATATTAATTGCGTCGATAATTTTCAAGCCTTTTCCTTTAAGGTCATTTATAATGTCATCTTTAGTGCACGAGGGGTGGAGACCCCTTGCTATAACACGGAGTGGTCTTTCTGATTTATTTTCGTAGGTGAACCACTGGATCTTTTCCGCGTTTAGTTTTTTCGATATTGCTCGGTAGCCGTCAGAGTCAACTACATTAATTTTCCAATCATTGTTTCGGAATGACGTTACTTTAAATTCCGATGTCACAGTTCCCTTAAGAAGGCAATGCAATTTATTGTAGTCCGTAAAGCCGACGACGTTTATTGCAGGCGGGGGACGTAATTTGTCGTGAGTTTGTTTCTGTTTCAAGTCTTTTTCTTTGTCTTGTTTTCGTGGCTCGACTTCAGGTGAAGAACCGGCTCTTCGTTTTTTGCTGGGTCTTTTCTTTGAGACCCCATTTGTTTCGCGTGCTAGCTCTTCTTCATCCGTGTGATATTTGGGACTAGCTGCACGGGGTGGGGTAATTTCCCGTTCTCTTTGCAACAGTGAATTCTTTAACGCCTTGTTTTCCTCTTTTAGTGATTCTACCTCTCTCTTAAGCTCTTGGTAGAGTAGATCCATTTTATTTAGCTTAATACGGAGTTCATTGTTTTCTTCCTCAAAGCTATTACATTTCACTGAGTCCCGTTTCTCTTGCGCTTGCGCTTAACATGATACCACTTAGTATGCACTTAACCTACTTAACATACGGTGACTATAATTTTGCGCCATCGTTATTAGATTCTTATTTTATGCTGTATTGCAGACAGTAAATAAATTTTGAAGGAAATCCTTGATTAGGAAGATTTTTGATGTAATACATAATTGCAGGTCATGGAAACTTATTTTTGCAGCATACTGTACATGCATACTGTACATGCATTTGTATGCTAAGGCCAAACCAACAGTTCGATTTTCTTAAGTGTGGACGTAATAGCGTGATTAAAGTCCACACGGTCGAACTTTAACATTAGGGCCTCTCCACTTCTTCGCTATGGGGGTAGAAGTATGCCTTTAGTTAAATCTTAAGCTATATATTCTATTCTTTCACTCAGTCACTGGACCTTAAGGCTTAATCAGGGTTATCTCGAATAAATTTTCCTTCGGAAGCATTCCCCCGAACAAATATTAGGTACCTTCAAAAATAGGCAGAAGCGCGCGTTTGAGAATATCAAGAGTTTATACTCCAGGAACCTGTAGAGATGAAAATGAAAACCTCGTAGTAGAATCACAGTCGGTGCTGTGAATATGGAAAAACTACTTCTGCAGACTGTATAACGGCGACGGAGACCAACATCCCGCTGTCAGGCAGAATGAACCATTCAACATAGACGATGATAGTCAAAGTTTCCGTCCACCTGACCAAAACGAAGTGAGGATAGCAATATCCAAGCTAAAATCAAACAAGGCTGCTGGACCTGACGGCTTACCGGCCGAACTTTTCAAGGCATCTGGTGATGAATTGGTAGAGTGCATACACCAGCTCATCTCTAAGATTTCGTCAGACGAGTGTATGCCTGATGAATGGAATCTCAGCATCGTTTGCCCGATCCACAAGAAAGGAGACCCCTCAACTGCGCCAATTAAAGAGGCATCAGTCTCCTCAACATCGCTTACAAGATCTTTTCTGCGATATTGTGTAAACGCCTGAAACCTTTTATCAACAGCCTGATTGGACCCTATCAGTGCGGTTTCAGGCCAGGAAAGTCCACCATTGATCAAATTTTAACACTTCGGCAGATCCTGGAAAAAACCTAAGAATTTCAAATCGATACGCACCATCTCTTTATCGATTTCAAGGCCGCCTATGACAGTATCTATACAGAAGAGCTTTATAGAGCCATGTCTAGTTTTGACATCCCTGCCAAACTTATCCGTCTGTGCAGGATGACGATGGAGAACGCTCGCTGCTCCATCAAGGTCGGTAATGACCTCACCGAGACCTTTGATTTCAAAAAAAGTTTTAGACAAGGTGACGCGCTGTCATGTGACTTCTTTAATATTGTACTTGAACGGATTGTGCGGAACTCACAAGCCAACACCGGAGGCACAATCTATCACAAGGCCATACAACTGCTTGCATACGCCGACGATATAGACATTATCGGAAGAACGCAGCGGGCTGTCACCGGTGCGTTTGCAAGCATTGAGGCGGAAGCGGCCAAAATGGGTTTAGCGATAAACGAGGGCAAAACCAAGTATATGCTGTCAACAGGAAAGAACAGCCAACACCGACCAATTGGACAGAACGTCATAGTGGGCAGCTATAACTTCGAGGTAGTAAGGGCTTTGTCTACCTTGGCTCTACTATAAACTCGAAAAACAAGACCAGCGCCGAAATCAAGCGAAGAATAACTCTTGCCAATCGCTGTTTTCTTGGGCTTATAAGGCAATTCAGCAGTAAAGCGCTATCTCGAACAACTAAGGAGACTCTGTATAAGACCCTGATCATCCCAGTCCTGCTTTACGGCGCTAAAACATGGACTTTATTAAAAAAGGATGAAGATATCCTTGGTCGCTTCGAGAGAAAAATTCTTCGTAAGATTTTCGGTCCCGTTTGTGTTGGCGGGTTTTGGAGGAGAAGATTCAATCACGAACTATGCGGGCTGCACAGCGACATCGACCTAGTCAAAAAACTGCGTATTGGACGTCTGAGATGGCTAGGACATGTAGAGCGAATGGACACCAACGCTCCGGTCCGCAGAGTCTTCGAATGTAACCCCGAGGGACGACGCAGTAGTGGACCTCCTCGCCGTAGGTGGCGCGCATAAGTTCAAGGGGACCTCGACCAACTTGGAGTGCGCAACTGGAGGCACTTCAGGTTGAGTGGTTGAGGCCCAGGTTCATCCCGAACTGTAGCGCCACCGTCACTTGAGTAAGTACAAATAGGGAAACACTTCATCGGGGAAAGATTAAATATCGCGATTACGTTGAAAATTCTACTGAATTATCATTCATGATACCTATTTCTTTTCCGCGGAATTATTTCCTTTTTTTTTTAGGGCACCTCATTTTTGTTCGGAGGAAAAATTCAGAGGGAAAATTTATTCATGATAACCCTGAATATAACAGGGCTCTGTATGGTCGAGAACATTAAAAATAAAACGGTAAATGCTTAAGTAGCGAAGGTTATGTAAATACCTTGAAAAAACGGAACTGAGAATTTTGAGAAGAAATGAACTTGTAACTATATAGCAATTAAAATTGTTAAATAAAGCTGTTACTCTAATCATTTGGCAGCTAATTCAATTTTAAATCGAAATCAGGCAAAGTTATAATTTACTTAGAGCTTCTATGGCATTTAATCTCTGCCTTGTATTTATGCTTTTTTTTTCTAAACGCATTTTCACAAGAAAAGTCAAAATAATTTAAAGTATTTATATTTACAAAATTTGTTTTAAATAAAATAAAAGTCTAAATTTTATCTTAATTTTTTGGAAACCTCTCCGTTTCCGATATCACGATTTTGCCTAATATACAAATGCTTTCAATAAAATGTAAATCTTTTAGCACCAGAATAAAATCCACATGGGCATTGGCCACACCCTTTTAAATTTATCCAAATAAATTTTGCTCCACTCATAATAAAAAAATTCTTCCGACTTTTATCATTGTTTTTGGCAGTCCCCTTCACACGTAACCGACAATGGCGAACTATTTTATTTAAGAATAGAAGAAGAACATTTATACTATCCAATATTCGTATGTATCCAAATACCCGGATTATCTTCGGGTCCTGTCATAACTTTCAAAAATCGACAGTTCTATCAAGTTTTTGCACAAATTACCGTTAAACTGAGTTTACAATTCCACACAAACACTTACATGCGCCATATTTGCGGAAATCAATTTTTTTATATTTCGAAAACCGAAGAACCTTTAACTGTTCGTCACAATCCTTTCGTATCACTATTTCAACTGAATAAGAAAATGTCGTCGATAAGACACTACCCCGCCTTGAAGAAGCAAGTTACACTCATCGAATAGCGTTTGAATCGACAAAATCGAACGTCCGTTTGGAATTTTATTGCAAAGTACTACTTTCATCGATACATCCCGATTTAGATTTCCTTAGGTTATTGTTGGCATAGTAATTCGTATTTTTATTTAATAAAAAAAATATACTTTTATGCTCCCAAGATCCACGTTTCGAACTCCGACTTACGTAATGGCAAAGGCTACGAAACGAATGACTGTATGTGGTTGGTTGGGTTCCTTTTTTTTTTTGGGGCGAAGCTCGCTCCTTCGTGGTTCGTAGCTCATTGAATTAACAAATTCCTTGTTTCTAAGGACAACCGCATTGATTTTGGATGAAAATTATCTGATTAAATGCAACAACTGGATATGTTCACAACCGAAGGGGTAAATGTTTCACTGAGGATGAGGTGTAGTTTTGAAGTACACAACATTATAAGTTCTATGTATAAACAAATGTATGCTTTATTTCGAATAAATTCGGCATAATTTTATGACTTCGTGCCACTACTGCTTGGAAGTTTTCTCATTCGTATTCGTGGTTGTAGAAATGAATCCGCAAAATTAGGTATTAATTTGACTTCTTAGTTACAACTATTGTAAAGAAATGTTTCGTGAAGAACACTTTTTTTATTTTGGGTATTTTATGGGTCAAAGGAGTTATGTTACTGACATCAAAAATATTTGAGTGCGTTCCATGTCTTGTAGAAATCAAATTAAATCAAACTTGAACCTAAATTTGTATGGAAATGATGAGATAAAAATTTGCATGCGAAATCGACACGATGAGTCTCTGAAAATAAGTACTAGTATGTACTAAGTCAAACAAATGTATCGCTAGGCTACGTACAACGCATACATGTACGTATGTACGAGTACATTTTATTGCATTTTCTAATGATCTTGACGGTAATTTTTGGTAATTTTTACAAAATTTGTGAAATATAAAGCATTAATAGGTTTGAACTAATTTTTTCTGTTGATGTTTGTAAAGGGGGCAGAACAGTACATATCAAGAAGTTCATTGATAGATTCACCACCCAAACAAAAAACTGATAATAATCATGAAAGGTAATGCAATTATACAGCGATTTTTGAAAAGTGGGACGTTATTTTGCTTATTTTTGCATAAAAACGTAAGCAAATAATTCAAACGACAAAATATCGATGTGCCACGTGCAGCCCAGTATTTAATCCATACAGCTAGCATTTGGAGACCTTTGTAAAACTTTCTGCCAAGTAGTCTGTTTTTGGAGCAAAGAAGGAGTGTAGAGTTAAACAGATCTGGTCAGGGAGGGAAAAAGAATTGGGTGACAATATGCTATAGTTTGAATAATTCTTAATCCTTTATATAGACACTGTTGTACTCACGTTTCTTCTAAGGGCATACAACCACTTTCCTATAGCATCTCATACCCGAAAGATGCTATACAAACTTTAAATTGTAGGCAGAGTTCTTTTGAGAAATGCATGGCATCCAAAACTGCTTTTTGGGCAAAACCCTGGCAAAACATATGAAAGGGTGTTTTTTGCTTGGTTAGCACTTACGATACGGGTAACTGTCAAGCTGAGCTGTCATTCTGTCCACTCTTTCTGACATTTATGTTCAGTTCAGCGGATACAAATTACCGAAATGAGGTTCCTTCGCGGTGTTGCTAGAATAACTTGTAAGGATCGAGTGTGCAACACCAGAGTACGTGAGGAGCTTAATGTTGACCAGCTCCTTCTCCGAACGGAACGATTTATGCTTCGATGGTTTGGTCACGTAGTGCGCATGCCTCCAGAACGGCTTCCAAGACGTGCCATGATTGCCGTGCCATCAGGTAGGCGAACCCTCCGTCTGAGCATCCTACCCCCGCGACCCTCATGAAGGATTAGAGGACTTTTAAAAATGTATGTACTCGTATATATGTATCATATGTATGTTCAGTATAATCTGTCAAATCATCATGAATAGACCCAACAGTGCTACCAAATTATCGAAATTTACTTTGAAAATCAGTCTCGATTCGCGAAATTTATAGACGACTTCGTAATTTTTATGGCGCATATACACATCCATCTGAGCAAGCCATCCGTCGAGCTGTGGTTAGATTGTGTACTACATACTCTCAAAAAGACCAACACGTCAAATTAATGTGGCTACTGAAGAGAATATTTCCACTGTAAATGAAGAGTGCAAAAAGATTCACATTTATAGATCCGTTGTTGCTCTACAACAATTAAGGCTCTGTCCATCCACTTCATGGAAAATTCTTTACATAGATTTTGGCCAACACCCGTATTACTCGTACCTTTAGCTGATTGGGCTATAGAGCACTTGCAGGCTGACAAGTGTCTTATAGCTAAATTGTGTTCAGCGATGTGGATCATTTGTGGCTTAACATGATTGTTAATGAGTAAAATTGTCGCATATGGAATGAAACCAATCCAGAAGAGACCCTACAACGGGTGGTTTTTTTCTTTTTTTTTTCAAAAATGAGACTTCCTGGGGGAATTCTATGGTTTATGTTGATAAACCAGCAACGATTGATACCTTATACGAGTAAGAGTAAGTAAGAACATTGTTCCTGTTTGGAAAATTTACCCAAAATTGGATGGACAGAATGCTCTTCGTCATAGAGAGGTACCGGCACCACCAATACAATTGATGAAACTCCGTATGTTTAACGAAGCGTAAGCTATTGCAAACAATAGATGAAGTAATCTAGCTACGTGCGTATCGACCAGGAGGATCTGACCTTTACTAGACGCAAAGAAAACCAAAAATCTCCTTTCATTAAATAGAAGGAACATAAGCCTCACAGTAGGAATAATCAGCAATCGATTTCGGTAGAAGCTGCAGAGGTGAAGAGGAGGAGGAGAATAGTCTCTCTCCCCCCCGACTGCATACTAATGCAAGATTGACTACATCAGTCAACTCGCTCTACTTTGCATTGGGTATGGGTTCGATTGAAACAATCACCCTACCTTGTCCACACTTTATACATAGAAGTACTTAAAGTTCGATTGAATCAATCACTCTATGTACGATAATGCTCCTCTACACCTACACGGTCCACCTAGGTATGAAGGGTTTGACTGAATCAGTCACCCCACCTAGCCAATACCATGCATAACAGCAATTAGAGTTAGACTGAATCAGTCACTCTACTATACGTATGCACCTCCACGCTTACACGGTTTATGGGACCTGCCAATATAACTTGCACACACTGTATAGGGGGTTCGATTGAATCAATTACCCCCCATCACTTGTAGCACACTATACCTTCTCGGTACACTTGGACTTCAGGGTTGACTGAGTCAGTCACCCACGCTAACCTTTTCAGTCAGCATTCTCAGCCAACACCCTCATGAGAAAGGTTAAGGTTCCCCCAGTAACTGGTGACTCGACCGGTCACTACTGATGTGGTATCACAATGGACCCAAGCGGTCTAAGTGTGCCGTGTCAGGGCAGCCACCTTTACCTAACCTAACCTAACCATGCTCTTCGTCAAGAACAGCCGCGGTGGCCATATTCCTGAAATCATTTCAGATATGAATGCCATAAATTTATCTTTCTAATAACAAAAGTGGGCGCCGTGGCGCAGGTCGTTAGTGTGTCGGATCACTGCCCATGAGGTCCCATGTTCGAATCCCAGAAAACACCAAAAAGTTTTTTTCACGGTCCCATCTCTCGCGAACGTATGACAAACATCCGAGAGTATTGTTGTCACGAGAAAGCTTCTCAAAACAAATAGTCCATCGGATACAGCACTAAACTGTACGTCCCTTCCAGCTAGGCCCAGGCACTTAAAGTGCTGTTGCACCAAATATTTATTTATTTATTTTTTAATAAAAAATAATCAAAATTTTTAATGGAAAGTTAATTTCTTGTTTTAATTTTTTAATTTGAAGTTCTATCCGACTTAGGTTAGGTTAGGTTATAAAGGGAGTGTGATGGGAAACGGACTCATCACGTACAATCGGAAACCAAAAAGGTTGGTGGTGGAGTGGGATACAAAATAAGCGTGATCATTTTTGGGGGGAGGTAAAACCTATCCTAAATTCTATTACCTAACATTAAGCCAGTTGGTACTCTTTAAGAATCTAAGAAGGTAATTTATCCGTGCCTCCTTCTGCAGTGCTAACAGAGAGCCTGGAGCCTGTAGGCGTCATTCTTGTAAGGCGGGACAGTGGCAAAGCAAGTGTTGTATTGATCCTTCCACTTCCTCGTCCCCGCAGCTTCTGCATAAATCGTTGGACTCAGCATTTCATTTGCGGAGCATAGCTCGAATGGCGTATTCTATGATTGCTTCAGTTAGTGAGCGTATAGAAGATTCAGTGCCAGCAGGGTCTTTGTTTTCGTTTTGTTCAGTTTTGGCCATAAAACGCGAGAGGTAGCGCAGTCCTCCCTAGATTGCTTGGAGGAGTTTTCCTCTTTATCTATTATATTATCTATTATACCATATAATATTCCTATCGGTGGCAGCATGGGCGTATCCGTCTCACTGATGTTCAGAGCAGACTCCATCCTTACCAATTCATCTGCCTTTTCGTTCCCTTCTACATTCCTGTGCCCAGATACCCAGGAGAGTTTGAAAGTTACTGTCTTTGATTTGATTGTATTGGATTCTAGCTGCTTGACTATCTACGAATATTGTTATATCCGACGGAGGGCTTATTCTATTGCTAGAATTTCGGCTTGAAATACAATACATGCACTGGTAATCTGAAAGATTCCTGTTTCTGCTTCTGAGTAGAATCCGGCTCCAGTACCTACATCTATTTTTAAGCCAACAGTGTAAGTCGTGATCTCACGATCGTTGATTATTATTTTTGACTTCCAGTCCTCTCGACTTGGGCACCGAATACCTAGGTGTTAAGATCATTGTGTGGAACTATGTATATAGCCCGATGTGGCTATTAAGCTTTCCGAATTATATTTTTCGTCCATTGTCTTTACTATTATATGTTCAATATTCTCGCGTGTCCATAGTTGGTATGTGTCTATTGGGTTTAAAAAGCAACCTTTAGATGTCAAGTATATCTGGGCGCCGTGGCGCAGTAGTTAGTGTATCGGACCACTACACGTGAGGTTCAATGTTCAAATTCCAGAAAAACACGGAAAGTTTTTTCACGGTACCACTTCTTGTGTGTGTACATGGAA
Source organism: Brachypalpus laphriformis (assembly GCA_945910035.1). Classification (NCBI taxonomy): domain Eukaryota; kingdom Metazoa; phylum Arthropoda; class Insecta; order Diptera; family Syrphidae; genus Brachypalpus; species Brachypalpus laphriformis. The sequence goes on from OX246754.1 coordinate 292,335,996, forward strand.
GGATTCCATTTTTGGATGACTTACAGTGGTCCAGAGACAAGGGCTGTTTTTTAAGAGGTTATGAATACCTTTAACATGCTTACACACAGTGCGGGCGTTGGAAAGGATAAATAGAGAGAGAGAGAGAACGATTTTGGTGTAGTGGTTTTTGAAGCTCAGTTGTTTATGCTTCAAAGAGACTCCGGGGGTGGCGTCGAGATAACTGGGGAGATTTTTGTTACTTTTTGTCTTTGCTTCTGATTCACAGTATTTTTTTCCCCGATAACCGATGTCATAGGTGAATCATCATCAAGAAAGCGGGAATTTTTTCCAGTCATATGACCAAGCTACTGCCATTGTTATACTTTCGCAGTAATGTTCACACAAGCTTTCGCAATTGATCGGACTGACTTTATATATTTCATGAAAAATAAATAAATGCTTGCTGACATCAGGATTTGAACCATAAACCATTAGCGTGGCAATTGACGACGTTACCACTACACCATTGCCACCCCACTTTCACTGAAGCTTTGTCGCCTTGAACCTAATTCGAATCTTAATATCTTAATTACCATAGGCAACGATTCCGTCAGCAACAGAATTAAAACCGGAAAACATTCGCAACATCTTTAAAGAATAAGAGAAGTCGTTAATATAAATCAAAAAAGGGATCGAAAAGAGAGTCCTAAGAAATACAGCATTTGTTATAACATATAGATAAAAATTGGAAATTATTTTAAAAAGTTATCATTATTTGTGGTGTCCGTTCTCTGATTCACTCACGCCTATTCTAGACATTTATCCCAAGTGCGAAAAGTCAAAATATCTTGAGTCTATGATTAATAGTTAAGCAACCTGTGATGATCTAAATGATTTTCTGGCCCAACCGTATCTCTAACGAACACCTTTACCCGGGAACGGGTCAGGAACCAATAGACACAACCATGCAACGACGGAATTGGCAGTCGATTGCCTACACCTTCCGAAAAGGTCACAGTTCCATAGCTAACCATGCTATGCAATGGAACGCTTTAACCCAGAATAGCAGAATACCCGGCGGTCGGAGGAGAACGTGGCGTAGAACAATTGAGAAGGGGCACGACAGCTGAGAGAGCTGAGGCACATTGCAAGGAACCGTACAAGATGGCGCGTAGGCGTAGTAGAGGCCCTAGGACCCACACGAGGATACAGGATATAAGTAAGTAATAACCTGTGATGGCATCAATCATCCCTTAGGCGTGGAGTGGATGAAGTGGTGAGAAAACTCCGCTATCTTCTGTGATCGAAAAATGCCCCCTAAGTTGAAAGGGAGGCTTGATGCCTATCGCGCAGTGTCCTATTAGTGCTCTTATCAAAATACGAATTTGTTTTTATTCATAGCCAATAGGCTTTTCTGTTTTCTATATGCCCAGGAACCCAGCAGAGAGTTACGTCATGGGTGTTGCATATTCTGTTCAACGTATTGCGGCATCTGGGAACTGTTTTTGATCTAACTTCCTCGCTGTCTGATGCTTTGATGATTGCCAATTGACTACTATGTATAGTCTGTGCAGCCCTATCAATGGCGAAGACCTCAGCTTGAAAGGTACTACAGTCATCCGGGAATTTATATGATACGTTGATTTTATGTAACTCACAGAAAACTCCAGAGCCAGTTCCGATATCCAATTTACACCCGTAAGTATAGAGTTGAATATCCTGTTCATTAATTAATGTTTTGGAGTCTCACTCTTGTAATTGTAATTCATGATACCTATTTCTTTTCCGGCGAATTATTTCCTCTTTTCTAATTTTTGTTCGGGGGAAAAATTCCGAGGGAAAAGTTATTCACGATAACCCTATATATGGTATAGCTGGTTTTGTCTATTATCTACTTATTTACTTAGGTGGCGCTGCAGTTCGGGTGTGAACCTGGGCCTCAACCAACAAGCCTCTCCATTTAACTCGGTCTTTAGCTAATTGCCTCCAGTTGCGCACTCCAAGTTGGTCGAGGTCCCCTTGAACTTGTGCGCTATAACGAGGAGGTCCACTACTGCCTCGCCCCTCGGGTTAGATTCGAAGACTCTGCGGGCCTGAACGTTGGTGTCCATTAGCTCTACATGTCCTAGCCATATCAGACGTCCAATACGCAGTTTTTTGACTAGGTCGATGTCGCTGTACAGCTCGTATAGTTCGTGATTGAATCTTCTCCTCAAAAACCCGTCAGCGCAAACGGGACCGAAAATCTTACGAAGAATTCTTCTCCTCTTTTAATAAAGTCCATGTTTCAGCGCCGTAAAGCAGGACTGGGATGATCAAGGTCTTATACAGAGTCTCCTTAGTTGTTCGAGATAGGGCTTTACTGTTGAATTGCCTTATAAGCCCAAAAAAAACAGCGATTAGCAAGTATTCTTCGCTTGATTTCTGCGCTGATCTTGTTTTTCGAGTTTATAGCAGAGCCAAGGTAGACAAAGTCCCTTACTACCTCGAAGTTATAGCTGCCCACTGTGACGTTCTGTCTATATGGTCGGTGTTGGCTGTCCCTTCTTGTTGATAGCATATACTTGGTTTTGACCTCGTTTATCACTAAACCCATTTTGGCCATTTCCGCCTCAAGGCCTGCAAACGCACTGGTGACAGCCCGCTGAGTTCTTCCAATAATTTCTATATCGTCGGCGTATGCAAGCAGTTGTACAGACTTGTGATAAATTGTGCCTCCGGTGCTGGCTTGTGAGTTCCGCATAATCCGATTAAGTACAATATTAGGCGTTTTTTTCTTTTTTCCTTCAGAACAGAGCTCTGAACAGAGCTCGAGCACATCGAGCGTGCTCTGAACGTGCTCTGAACCGAGCGTGCTCAGAGCGCTCTGATTTATTTATGAAACACACTTGAGCACTCTGATGTCATTTGATTAGTAATTATAGGTTGAGCTGTCAAAATATGAACAGAATATCTATTGATAGTTATTTTTTATGTTATATTTACTTTCTGCACCAGAACAACAAATCTCGTCCGGCATTTCAATTGCTTTGCAATTTTTTCTTCTTTGTCCTCTCCTGTCAAATATGAAAAATGGCTGCGCGAAGGATTTTGCTCTGAACGCTCGGTCAAATTATTCAGAGCTCATAGAGTGCGCTCTGAGCATACTCTGAACGAAAAAAGAAAAACAAATTCAGAGCTCTGATGTGTCTAAACTCAGGCTCTGCTCTGAACTAAAAAAGAAAAACGCCTATTAAAGAAGTCACATGACAACGCGTCACCTTGTCTAAAACCTTTTTTGCCTGTTATCTTCCATCATACAATAAAATGGGTCTGAAGATCCCTGTGTACATCCAGTTGATAATGGACGGACGCAGACCCCATTGTTTACCAAAGGTTTTCTTGCACGCTTAGAACTCGCAAAGTGGTTTCTTTATTCTTTCTTCTGTGTGCTTCTTCCAGGTAAGCGTCGAATCAAGAATGGATGTCGTCTGCATATGCAACTGTTTTAATTTCTTTTGTTGTGAGAATCTTCAGAATTTTTATAACGACAATGAGCCAGAGCAAAGGGGAGATTACTCCTCCTTGCGGTGTTCCTCTTGTAACTGTTTTCTTAATGATACTCACACCTAGTTCTGAGTTGATTATTCTGCTGTTTAGCATTTCATCTATCCAAGTGATTATCTGTTTTTGCTTTTAGCTCAATTAGCGCCGCGTTTATCGATGTCATGTTCACGTTATTGAACGCACCTTTGGTGTCTAAAAATGCAGCTAGAGTGTATTCTTTATAATAAAGGTTTTTCTCTACACAACATCATGTAGTGCAGTTTCTACTGACTTACCTTTTAGGTAGGCGCAATACTTCTTCCGTATAGATCAATTAGTGAGACAGTCATATTTATTTATATATTGTCTGATTTTCATACCATGCGCCGTACCTAATCATTTTAAATATTCATCCACTGAGTCAAAACAAAATAGCTATTATAGATCAAACAACATCCCGTTCCGATAGGAAAAAATATATAATAACAAACAAATGGGATTTAATGAATAATAGAAGAACATAATGTATACCTTACCATGTCCATCTGAAAAGTACTTATATGTAATCCATAATCTACCGTGAAGTAGTAAAATAAAAATAAATTTTAATAGGCACCAAGACACTTTGCCCTCGTAGCGAATTCCTTGGATGGGGGTATGATTTCGCCAACCACTTGTTAACCGGTTACGACTACAGCGATTCCACTAACTTATTGAGCGTACTAGTGTACTGCACAATCAGTGGATATTACTATAAAACACCCATTCGTTCATAAACAAACGAAAAGATCTGTAGTTAGACGGTCAAAGTACAAAAATGATTCAGATTCTTCTATGTTGTCGTGCGACTATTTCCGGAATCAATCACGAAGCAATTTGGTGGATGCATGCACAAAAAATGTAACTTTTGACTTTGCGAAAATTGTGATAGCCTGATGAAATTCTTCTGGATATTGGTGCACTAACATCTATAAATAGGTCCGTCTGGCACTATTATAGAGTGTGACTTTTACTTAATTTTAACCTTGTTTTGGTTTTTAGAAACTTGCAAATACACTGAATTAGGAAAACTCATCTTGCTGATACCATCCAAGGCTATGAACCAGAGTGACATTGTTATTTTTCTTCAGGGGAATCAACAGCTCACCAAACGATGACAAACAAACAAATCCAACTTTGACTGTCGCGGTCTTACCCTTATCAACAAATTTGGGCATTTGAATGAAACGAAGAACAATGCATGATAACCTTTTTTTGGACAGACACCACTATATTTAGATGTTCCTTATCATAACGTGTGTAAGTACGCCATGGAAACATTAGTTTTTTTTTTTTATTTATTTATTTATTTGTTTTATTGCACAAAATTTCGAAGGTTACCTTGGCTTTAAAGATTTAAAAAATGATTCGGAACTTACTATTTTTAGTGGTGCTCTTCGCAACTTAAAGTCAGAGTTGATTGACCCTGAACGACGGGGGGAATTTTCAATACCAAATAGGACAATAATGTTTTTTTTAAATGACTGCTGATTGTGAGAGCCTTTATAATTCTTCTTCTTACTACTCTGGCACACTAGGGTGTCTAAGTTATCCCCTTCTTAGGGAAGCTGCTTTCAACTATAGACGATTTTTATTTCTTTAAGCATTTGGTCTAATGTTGGCAAGGACTAGAACTAGAATTAACCATGTGTATGCTATATGAAAGAAAGGACGTAAATTTAGCAACGAGGTGAGGAAAAGTGTCAGTTTCCTACAGTAAGGTAACTGGCAAGGACCTGCAGGCATCGATCGCAAGGCTGAGGATATAACATTCATCTTTAATGAAGCTTATGTTAAAGCATGTCCAGAAACCAAAAGAAGAAGAAGAATATAGAAAATCACCACCATGGTGGTCGAAGGAAGAAACTAACATTAGGAACATTTTAGCCAAAAGAACAAAACTGGATGCGGACCGGGAACAATATAAGTCCAGTCAGAGAAATTTCAGAAATGAAACACAGAAAGCTAAACGCCATTCTTGGTAACGCTTCAGTAATGAGATCAAGGGTACGGCAGAATCTGCGAGATTGAGGAAAATCCTACCCAGAGAATCAAAAACTCTAGAATCTCTCAAGGAACCCGACGGAAAGTGGACTGAATCCTGTGCCGAATCATTGAGATCTCTGCTAAAAACACACTTTCCAGGATGTATGGCCCATCTAGACAATAACATCGGAATTAACATTAGCATGGAAGAGGAAACTCCGACGGATCTAATTACAGAGGAAACAATTGAGTGGGCAATTAGATCGTTCTCTCCCTTTAAATCCGTAGGAAAACAAACAAATATTTGGCGCAACAGCTCTTTAAAGTGCCAGGGCCTAGCTTCTCGCAACCACTCATGTTGTGTGCGTTATATTTTTCACACGAATGGAAGGGACCTACAGTTTAATGCCGAATCCGAACGGCGATTTGAGTAGCTTTTTCATGACAAAAATACTCTCGGATGTTTGTCAGACGCTCGCGAGAGGTGGGACCGTGAAAAAACTTTTTGGTATTTTCTGGGATTCGAACTTGGAACCGTAGGACCCGACGGGATTATCCCGATCGTGTTACAGAAAGCCGTAACCACAATAATTCCGGTACTCAAAGAACTATAGCTCAATAGCTTTATTCGGGATTATATAACTAGAGCATGGAGAGAGGTTAAAGCGGTCTTCATACCCAAGGTCGGTAAGACAAGCTACACTAAAGACTTTTGAAAGATTAGCTGATATATACACTCGCAGCAAACTACGCCCTGGTGATCTATCCCAGCGCAGCACGCTTATATGAAAGGCAAAAGAATAGAAACTGTTCTGCACTGTGTCGTCGGCTCAATAGATCATTGAAAGACAAATAATATACATACATTAGCCGCTTTCTCAGACATTGAAGGAGACTTTAACAATGTCAGAACAGACGCGGTATATAGAACTTTTACAAACCTCAATATTCACAACTGGCTAATAAATTGGATCGTCAATATGCTGGAGGACAGACATATTAAAGTAGAACTCGGAGGAACAAAGTTAGAAGCCTACGCCTCTAGAGGCGCACCTCGAGGCGGAGTTATATCTCCACTGCTGTGGGTAATTGTCCAGAACGAAGTGCTCCTAAAACTCAGAAACAATTGCGTTAAAACCATAGCTTATGCGGACGACGCGACGTTGTGCTGCTGGCAACAGGAAAATTTCTTCCGACCCTGAGCGAGCAAATTGAACCTGGACGAAGAGATGTGGACTAGCGGTCATTCTCCAGAAAACGAAGTTAGTACTATTCACGTCATAGTCGCCATAGTAAGGCCCATACTAACTTATGGCATCCAAAGACTAGCGTGCATTAGTATCACCAGTGTAATGAGAACGACACCTACAGCAGGCCTCGACGCCATTCTCAACCTGCTTCCGCTAGACATCTTTATACAGCATCAGCGGCTATTAGTGCCATAAGATTAAGCCAAACAGATAGCTGGAGACCAAATACAATAGGTCACCACGGAGATATCTAGGCAATTTATCTATAGTACAGATTGTAGATTGTTGAAGAGGTGGGATTAGGTCGCCTTATCACTGCGGCCACATTGGGCCTATTCTGATTTCCTCTGATCTTAAAGCTCACTCAATATACCCGATTTGGTAATGAATTAAATAATTTGAGTGAGCTTGTAGATAGGTCTTTTGCTTCAAGGTAAAATTTACCTATGTAGATAATGATGACGTGTTCAGATTAGACAGTTACAGTGACATAAGATGTGTTCTGCTGATTCTTCGTCTTCGTTGCGCATTCTGCAGATGCTGTCTTGTGCTATTACCATAGCCAATAGATGTTTTTTTTACTCGACATTGGCCTGTAAGAAAACCTGTGGCTATTCGAATCTGACTCCTAGTTAATTGTAGGAGTTGTTTCGTTCTTTTGAGGGAAGTATTTGGCAGAAAGATCTTGGCTTGTCTGTTACCTTTAGTTTCCATCCAGTTATGAGGCGCTTTTTTTTAGCCAATTTTTGTTACAGCTTTTTGCCGTACTCACTGGTAATCCACAGAATGGTCTTGACATCATAAAGTTTGACGCAGCTCCTGTTCTGGCTAGCAGGTCAGCTTCTTCATTTCCTTCATATCCGCTGTATCCTAGCACCCAAATCAGATGAACTCTGTTTGTGCTGGCTATTGATATGAGTAGTTGACTGCAGTCCCATACTAGTTTGGATGTTATTTTATAAGTCTTAATTGCCAGTAGAGCAGCCTTGCTATTTGAAAGAATATAACCCCTCAGGGTACATCCCGCCTTGCACACTCAAATTCGAAGCAGGGTACAAAGCTGTAACGAAGGCGAACCTCTTTAGATATTTGTATCACCACGAAGAAGCTTTGGCCTGTATTTGACAGAACTAGAACCAATAGTGTTAAAGGAAGGATAGAAAATCCCTCTCTACTCTCAAAGGAGTCATTACGGTGCATAACACTATGCAATACCACGTCAAAAAGTTGCATGTGACGAACGAAGACCTTTGTAGGGGCTGTGGTGACGAGGACGTTCAGGAGGACACTACCCACTTTCTTTGCCACTGCCCAGGTCTCTACCATCTAAAAAAAAACAAGTTCCTTGGACAATACTTCTTTAAGGATTTGAAGAATTGTCCAACAGACCGGTTAATGACATCGCAAACTTCATTAAATCCTCTGATGAAATGTATCTCGGGCAGTGCAAGTATTAAATGCTTTCTACTAGGATATATACATATACGTATATTTTTCATGAGGAAGCGATTCGTTCGATCTCTCTTCTAAATGTGGTGCAGAGGATTTCTATCCACTGAGTCAACACACTTACCTAACCTAATGTAAATATGTAAACTTCAGCTTGAAAGTATTGCCTCGATGCGGGAGGCATTGGAAAAAGCAAAACGTCATTTTCCAAATATAAATAATTATAAACATGTTTTTGCGTTTCGAAAATATTTAGAAACGTATCAGAGTTCAAAGAGTTCAAAGTTGATCCTGATTAGTCCAATTTTTGGTCACATCTTCAAGTGTTGAAGAAAATTTTTGATAACAATTTGAGCAAAACAGAAGTTATTTTGTCGGTGGGAGTTGAATACGGATATTCACTTGTTGAATTTGTAATAATGAGATTGGATACAAATTCCGTGTTACTTAAACTGCGGCCGCAGAATCCCGGAATACAAAATCCCAGAACGCAAAGATTCTGATTACAGAATACCAGATTATAAAGTCCTGAATATTTGTGTAATTATTGAGGTTGGTCATAAAATGTTGACGGGTAAAATCTCGAATTCGAAATCTCAAAATATGGAATGTCCAGAAATTAAATTTTCTACTCCCAAAATCTATTGATTTCCCCTTAAAAAAACATATTTTAATATAAATTTTATGGCCTGAAATTGGCCCAAAATTGCTGATGGCTTTAAAGATAGGCCGTGTTCCAATAATACGCTAAACATTTGAAGTTTTCTTCACCTTGAATAGAAATGAATCCTTAGTGAAGGAGTATTCCTTACTCTTTTCCTTCTCACATAGTGGAATAAATAAGTATATTTGTACACATTCGCACCGTACCTCCCAGTAAAACTGAAATAATAACAGCAATGAAGTCCCTCAAGAAAAACAAAGCGGTGGGTATTGATGGCATTCCTGCCGAGCTATTTCAAGCGGCGCCAAATACATCGGCAGATTTGCTGCATCCGCTAATACGGAGAGCTTGGGATAGTGAACAATTTCCATAGGAGTGGAAAAGGGGGATGATCATTAAGCTTCCAAAGAAGGGTAACTTGATGGAGTGCGGCAACTGGAGAGGTATATGTGTTCTTCCAGCTGTAGCCAAAATAATAGCTAGAATAATTCTAGAACGAATTAAAGAACATTTAGATTCAACTCTCGATGTCGAACAGGCAGGCTTTCGCGCTGGATCCTCCTGCATCGACCACAAAAACACCTTACGGATCATAATCGAACAATGCGTTGAGTATAGGCGTCCGCTACATTTACTGTTTATCGACTTCGAGAAGGCTTTCGACAGCTTGAAACGAGATGCTATCTGGTTGGCCTTGCGCAGGAGAGGCATTCCAGAAAAGCTTATAGCTATTATCAAGGCTACATATGAGGGCGGCAAGTGTCACGTCTTGCACAATGGTAAGGTGTCGGACGATTTTGAAGTCCAAAGTGGAGTATGTCAAGGGTGCATACTGTCCCCACTATTGTTCTTGGTGGTTATCAGCGATGTACTCCGTGCAGCATTGACGGAAGCTAATTCTGGAATTCGTTGGACTATGACATCTTACCTTAAACACCTAGATTACGCTGACGATGTTTGTCTACTTTCACATCGGATAATGGATCTTCATTTGATAGAATAGAAGCTGAGGCAAACAAAGTGGGGCTAAAAATAAACACAGCCAAAACAAAAGCCCTGAATACTTCCAATACCCGCGCTCAACTTAACATTGCCGGAAAGCAAGTCGAGAAAGTTGATAACTTTCTATATTTAGGAAGTGTCGTCTCGGCTAAACGCGGTGGCACCGAACTGGATGTGTGCAGCAGAATCGGGAAGACTAAAGCTGCGTTCGGAATGCTGTCCAAAATCTGGAGAAGCAATGTTATTAGCTTAAGAACCAAGCTACGACTGTTCCGCTCCAACGTAGAATCAGTGCTGCTTTATGGGTGCAGTACCTGGAAGGTGGACACCATTAACACACGCAAGCTGCAAGTCTTCGTAAACAAATGCTTAAGAATCATCTTGAGGATTTTTTGGCCGAACCGCATCTCCAACGAACAACTTTATCTGAGAACGGGCCAAGAACCTATAAGCATTACTATACGAAGACGAAAGTGGCAATAGATTAGACACACCCTACGGCGCGAAGACAACTCCATTGCGAAATACGCCATGCAGTGGAATCCGCTCAGCCAGGCAGGCAGAATAGCGGGACGCCCTAGGCAAACGTGGCGCAGAACAGTTGAGGAGGAATCGAGCTCTTTAGGAATGAGTTGGAGGCAGCTCAAACGCGTTGCAGAACTCCGAACACGATGGCGCGCAGGCGTGGTTGACGCCCTATGCCCCCCGAGGGGTTAAAGGATATAAGTAAGTAAGTATTTGTACACATAGCGAATACTACTAACTAACTTTGACATTTACTGACAATATGTTATTAATAACATATTAGGTCTATTCGTGTACACAATCTAAAGCGCTTTAAGGTACTCGAAGTGTATTCGGGTATTGAGCGAAAATGACAGATAAAGAGAAAAATTGAAAAGTAACGAGTAGCGAGTATTCCTCTGTGCTTTAATGTGCTCGAAGAATTTCTGCCGGAACGAAAGTACAAACTGTCAGTGGAATCAGCTGATTGCTAAATGAGTCGGAAAGTTTTTGATTCCATTTCAAATAGTCAAAAACATAAAAAGTTGATGCAAAGTATCTTGAAGAAAATGCTTTGACGTTATGCTTAAGAAAAGTAAAAACACGAGTTTACTCGTATTATTTTTTTTACTGACAGTTGGTTTGACATGTCTCGCTTTTCATTCAAGTACTTTGCTTATATTTTCCGCTCTCTGAGAGTTTTTACTCTCGGCATGTCATATTTGACAACTCATTAGTTTTTGTCTCGGAAAGTAGGCGAACGGACCTATTTTTATAGGTCACCTGCCTTTGGTAAATGTGCAATTATCTATTTTAAAATTTATTCTGAAGCTACCGCGGCTCTTTTCTACCAAAGATTTACACCAGAATGCAACGGTATAGTTTAAAAAAGTACCGGCAAAAATATCTAAATTTGTTGACTGCTACATGTTGACTTCGTCACACAATGACTTGGTCTCAAACTTAGCTGAATAAAATGACTAACTAATTTCATTCATTAATCCTGAATATTTATTTATTTATTTTTTATTATTTTATTTATAATATATGTAATATATTTATATATTGTTTGTTTACAATATTTACTTCTATTTTTATTTGTTCATTTATTTATTTACTTTTATTTGTTAAGATAGCTGCTTGACTTCTTTCTTTGTTAAATTCCTGTTTATATAATTTAATTTGTTATTTATACAATGTTGATTTAGCTCTAATTATCAAGTAAATTGCGTAATCAATTTAATTACTTAATGACCTGCCAGCAGACAGAAAAACTATCAGTGACATAAATAGTTTAAATGAATTGTGCTCGATTACGTAAAGAGTGAAATTTTTTATCGATAAAAATGTAAATAAATTTTGTTTCGGCTTTCTCCACCTACGTTTCTTTTTTTTTCTAAAAAATAAACTTGAAAATAGTCACACACATGTCTTGCAATATTTTATTGTGTGTACTAGATAATACTCGATTACTCGATAATACTCACGTGCACTCATTAATAGCAACAATTAATTTGAAATCAATGATCGAGTTTATTATTCATTTTATTCATATTCCATGTGTGCAACGATATGGTAATGGTATTTCCAATTATATGAGACTAGTTTTTTTTTGCTTTTTAACGGAGATTTAATAAAGTGGAATAGTTTAATGACTCAGTTTGGAAAACAGGCCAAGAATCAAGGTAATGACGAAAATATCAATTGCATCCCATTCAATGGAATAAAATTCTATATCTCACTTTGACACTTCATACGTCAGAATTACTGTGAATTACTTTGAAAGTGGGTAAATCCCAACTAATAGTGCTGCGTGGAGATCAGCTAATAATAAGAAAACATCGGTTTTATTGGAAGTTCGAGCAACTAAAATACAATAATTTAGATGGAAAAGCCAAACTACGTAAAATTTGTAACAATTCTTTCGTAAATATCAATTTTGATTATAATCAACTTATTGCAAATTGTAATTCATTTTATAGCAACAACTATTAATTAATCGTTTGTGCTGAGAAGAGATTAGTAGATTGCAGTTTTAAGATTAATGACTATGAAGTTAATATTAAAGATCAAAATTTAGATTATAGTTTTATTAAAAAATTAAAAATAAATAAAAGTATGCCGAATTACTATAATGTCCTATAATGTGCATGCGCTGACAGGTAAACACTTATTTCGGAATTTTTCAAATGCATAAAGGAGCACAATATATTTTTACTACATGAAACTCACGTAGAGGAGAAAGACTTTAGGAGGTATGAGAAGTTCTTCGGCGGATTTACTCTACACTGGAAATCAGCTTGTCGTAATAGCTCGCGCGGACGAGCTATCGGAGGTGGACTTTACAGTTTTAAGAACAGCTTAAAGGAACTCAATATAAAGGTAGAAGTAAGCACTAGTAACCAATGGTACATGATCGAAGTTGCCACTGGAAATGATAAATTCAATATTATTCCAATGTACATATCTAAGGCAGGAGATATGGAGTGAACAGTTTAACGAGTTAAAAGATATTTTTACTCAACACAATCTTGAGAGTGTAACACTAATGGGTGATATGAATATACGCATTGGGGATGAATCACAAGCTGTTGAAAATTATTTGCTGAACAACCACAAAATATTCACTCCGATTACCGTTGGTGTTTTACACTTTTCGACGATTGTCGTTTTATTCATAGCTACGACCTGCTGACCGTTAAACCACACTAAGCATGGTTTTTGTCATGTGGAATACTATTACAACTCTTTCACATTGAAAAAGTTATAAAAATAAATTCGTGGTACATCTGAGGATTAAAACGACAATCGTCGAAAAGCGTAAAACGCCAACGGTAATCGGGGTGATTACCTTAAAAATCTTCGAAAGATAAAGTTACGAATCGATTGGGAAAAGATTTCATTGAGTTTTGCAACGATTATGGGTTTATAATCTTGAAAGAAAGAACTGACGGGGATGAAGATGGCGAGATGATTTTTGTTTCTACCGTGGGAGAATCTGTGAATGATATCTGCGCAGTGTCTGGAGAATTAATGTCGTTTTCAATTGGTTTCACTCCCGATTTCACTCCTTTTTGATTCCAATGGAACATGTGAAATCGTCCTCTGCTTACTTCTGCGTGTGTTGGTGAATGTCTGATTTCTTGTTTACATTTTTTACAGACAAACACAGCAAAAAATTGCTTCTTTTAGCCCAATGGAAAATGATATAAGCAACCCCATCATATTTTTATTAACATATTATCAATTTGTTAATTATATCTATGTAAAATTTGTTTCTATTAACTTGCCCCAACTGAGAAAATAAAATAAACAAAAGAATGCATCTTGTACCATATGACTTTGGCAAGTAGTCCGATGTAAGGGTTTATATGTGTGAGTGCATTTTGAAAGCACTCCCAAATGAAATCCGGAAGAGAAAAACACTCCCGGAACAACACTCCAAACAGCCAATGGAACATGATTGGGAGTGCTTTTTCTGTGCAGAACACAAAAAGAGTACTCCTTTTGGCCCAATGGAAAGCGACATAACTGAACAAATTATGAGTTTTAGGGTGAATGCACAAGTTCATTCGGATCATCTACCTATTGTACTTGAACTTCGGGTATATACAGGGTGGGCCAACTACAAGTTTCTTTTTAAAAATGCAATAAAATGAACAAAATGAAATTTTGTCCATGTATTATGGCTTTATTAGTAAGAGCAAACATTAATTATGGAACACAACGTCGTTCAAGTGGCTGCCTCGGCTGGCTTCGCAGTAGCACATTCTATCACTCCAATTTTCCAAGACCTTGTTGATGGTTTCGGGCTGTAGCTCACGGATTGCTTGGATGATATTTGCCTTAAGTGCTTGAATCGTTTCCGGATTGTTGGCATAACATCGGTCCTTCTCGGTTCCCCATAAAAAAAAAGTCCAAAGAGGTCAAGTCGCAGCTCCGAGCCAGCCAATTGACATCGCCAAGACGGCTGATAACACGATTTGGGAATTTGGTGCGCAAAAGACCGATTGTGGCATGGCGCGCCATCCTGCATGAACCAGAGGTCGTCCAAATCCATGTCTTCAATTTCAGTGAAAAAAAAAGTCGTTAACATGGCTTTGTAACGCCCACCGTTGACCGAAACGTTCTTCCCAGCCTCATTTTCGAAGAAATGATGCCACCACTCCACAATCCGGCTACAGCAGCCACATTCTCGTCTGTGCGCACCGTAGGACGACGGGGAACCATGAGTGTTGTCCACTAGCATACCAGTCTCACGAACTTTTTGCACAAACTTGCGTACAGCAGGCACGGTGGGTGCTTCATTTCGGCCAAAACTTCTTTTCAAAAAACGCACTGTTTGCGCTACACAGCACTCACTTTGGAAATAAGTTTTCAATATTTCCCAATGTTGTTCAAGCGTAAAGCGACTCATTTCGTTCCGCGGAGGTATGATACTGACTTTCTGTCAAGATTTCGAGTGGGAAACAGCTGTCAGTGTCAAAATAACCTATGATTTAAAAAGAAAACTCTAGATGGCCCACCCGTTACATCGACAAGGGAAATGAAAAAAATTGAAAATACTGCCCGAATGTATGTGGAATAAAAATTATACTGCAAACTATAGGAGAAAGCTGCAAGATAAAGCAAAACGATGTGAAGAAAATAATGAAACAATTAAGGTGCAAGACCTCACTAACTTGTTAAAAGAAGTTATTAACAGCAATCCGGACAGAAGAAGAAACATTAATTTTCAGCAGAAATGTTATGATTATTCGTGCTACAATGATACAGTAAAGTCATTTAATTTACTAAAGTTATGGAGAATAACAAATGATATATAAGTACTTAAGCGTAATTATGACGCCAAGACTCTCTCTAGTGGATCAACTCAAAGAAAGAGAAGCAAAAGTCAAAGGTAGCTTAAATAGTACCTAGAAAGTGTTTATGAAGAAAAAGCAAGTAAAGTTCTCTGTAAAATATAAAATGTTTAATGCAGTCGCGAAAGTAATTTACTGCTATGCAGCTCAGATCTGGGTTTTTTTTAACTTCGATCAAGTAGATAAAATCCAAAGATATTTTATAAAACGAGTTTTTGGGCTGCCAGTCTTCACTTACTTACTTACTTAGGTGGCGCTACAGTTCGGGGTGAACCTGGGCCTCAACCAACAAGCCTCTCCATTTAGCTCGGTCTTTAGCTAATTGCCTCCAGTTGCGCACTCCAAGTTGGTCGAGGTCCCCTTGAACTTGTGCGCGCCACCTACGGCGATAATTCCCTCTACTGCGTCGTCCCTCGGGGTTAGATTCGAAGACTCTGCGGGCCGGAGCGTTGGTGTCCATTCGCTCTACATGTCCTAGCCATCTCAGACGTCCAATACGCAGTTTTTTGACTAGGTCGATGTCGCTGTACAGCTCGTATAGTTCGTGATTGAATCTTCTCCTCCAAAACCCGTCAACGCAAACGGGACCGAAAATCTTACGAAGAATTTTTCTCTCGAAGCGACCAAGGATATCTTCATCCTCTTTTAATAAAGTCCATGTTTCAGCGCCGTAAAGCAGGACTGGGATGATCAAGGTCTTATATAGAGTCTCCTTAGTTGCTCGAGAGAGGGCTTTACTGTTGAATTGCCTTATAAGCCCAAAAAAACAGCGATTGGCAAGAGTTATTCTTCGATTGATTTCTGCGCTGATTTTGTTTGCTGAATTTATAGCAGAGCCAAGGTAGACAAAGTCCCTTACTACCTCGAAGTTATAGCTGCCCACGGTGACGTTTTGTCCAATTCGTCGATGTTGGTTATCCCTTCTAGTTGACAGCATATACTTGGTTTTGCCCTCGTTTATCGCCAAACCCATTTTGGCCGCTTCCGCCTCAATGCTTGCAAAAGCACCGGTGACAGCCCGCTGAGATCTTCCGATAATGTCTATATCGTCGGCGTATGCAAGCAGTTGTACAGACTTGTAATAGATTGTGCCTCCGGTGTTGGCTTGTGAGTTCCGCACAATCCGTTCAAGTACAATATTGAAGAAGTCACATGACAGCGCGTCACCTTGTCTAAAGCCTTTTTTGACATCAAAGGTCTCGGTGAGGTCATTACCGACCTTGATGGAGCAGCGAGCGTTCTCCATCGTCAGCCTGCACAGGCGGACAAGTTTGGCAGGGATGTCAAAACTAGACATGGCTCTATAAAGCTCTTCTCTATAGATGCTGTCATAGGCGGCCTTGAAATCGATAAAGAGGTGGTGAGTATCGATTTGGAATTCTTGGGTTTTCTCCAGGATCTGCCGAAGTGTGAAGATTTGATCGATGGTGGACTTTCCTGGCCTGAAACCGCACTGATAGGGTCCAATCAGGCTGTTGATAAAAGGTTTCAGGCGTTCACACAATATCGCAGAAAAGATCTTGTACGCGATGTTGAGGAGACTGATGCCTCTATAATTGGCGCAGTTGAGGGGGTCTCCTTTCTTGTGGATCTGGCAAACGATGCTGAGATTCCATTCATCAGGCATACACTCCTCTGACCAAATATTAGAAATGAGTTGGTGTATGCACTCTACCAATTCATCCCCAGCTGCCTTGAAAAGTTCGGCCGGTAAACCGTCAGGTCCAGCAGCCTTGTTCGATTTTAGCTTGGATATTGCTATCCTCACTTCGTTTTGGTCAGGTGGACGGAAATTTTGACTATCATCGTCCATGTTGAATGGTTCATTCTGCCTGACAGCGGGATGTTGGTCTTCGTCGCCGTTATACAGTCTGCAGAAGTAGTTTTTCCATATTCTCAGCACCGACTGTGATTCTACTACGAGGTTTCCATTCTCATCTCTACAGGTTTCTGTACGGGTATTACTTCTCTGACACGTTCTTTTTACCTTTTGGTAAAACTTCCGTACATTGTTCCTGGAGTATAGACTCTCGATATTCTCAAACGCGCGCTTCTCATGCTCTTTCTTCTTCTTTTGGAGAAGCCGATGTTCTTCCCGTCTCTTTTGCTCATAGAGCTCACGAGCAGCTCTCGTCTTCCTTTGCAGCGCCGCTTTGTATGCCTCTTGTTTTGCTGCATGCACTCGCCGGCATTCTTCGTCAAACCAGGGGTTTCGCGGTGGTGGTCGAGCGAAACCCAGCACATCAGTCGCGGCGTTTCTGATGGCATGTTGGCAGCGTTGCCACTGGTCTTCGGTACTTGATGCTGGCGGCAAAGGGGTGATTGAGAGATTTCGGGATACGCGTTCAGCGAAGAGTCTGGCGGTCTCTTGCGATTGTAGCTTTTCGACGTTAAATTTTCTCACAGTGATTCTTCTTTGTTGCTCAGATTGGGATATCCGCATTCGTACCTTGGCTACAACAAGGTAATGATCCGAGTCTATGTTGGGCGCTCGGAAGGTCCGGACATCCAGAATACTGGAGGCATGCCTTGCGTCGATCGCAATATGATCAATTTGGTTGATCGTGACATGATCATTGGACCGCCATGTCTGCTTATGAATGTCGAGATGAGGAAACCATGTGCTTGCTATGGTGACATTTCGCTCCACAGCGAAATCAATTAGCCTTAGTCCGTTATCAGACGTGGTGTCGTGTAGGCTATGCTTACCGACTGCTCTACCGAAGACGTCCTCCTTTCCTATTTTGGCGTTAAAATCGCCCAATACGATCTTAACGTCGTATTTAGGACATTGCTCGTATGTTTTGTCGAGGAGCTCGTAGAAACACTCTTTGGAGGCAGGGTCCTTTTCTTCTGTGGGGGCATGAACACATATTAGGCTTATGTTAGCGAATTTAGCCTTGATCCGGATAGTCATAATACGCTCGCTCACGTGTCGGAAGCTTAAGACTTCTTGCCTAAGTCTGCCGCGTATGACAAATCCGCATCCGAATAAGCGTTGCCTGTTGCCTCTGTAGCAATCACCGTAGTAGATGTCACAGTTTTTCATCTTCTTTTTGCCTGGCCCATCCCATCGCACTTCCTGGATGGCGGTAATATCTGCTTTATAGCAGTCTAGGGCCTCTGCTAGTTGTTCGGCTGCACGTGGTCTGTAAAGGGACAGAACGTTCCACGTACAGATCCGAAGGTCGTTGTCCTTATTTCGTTTGCTGGGGTCGTCATTAGTTGGGTCATCCTTATCCGAGGCTTTTGGTTGTTTCGGAACCATGCGTTTTTTACGTGGTAGGGAAGTTACCCCGACGGCACAACCCCCAACCTGGAGGGCCAGTTCCTTAATTATTCCCCTAGGACGAGGGGCCGGGTACACCGGTGCCAGTAGTCCACTACGGAAGTATGAGCGCTGCCGTTGGCCCATTAAGGGCTCCTCCGCCACCATCTCTATTCCAATGTCCTGACCAACATTGGAAATTCCTTACCGACCTGTGATCCGAATACGTCGAAGCAGCTCGCGCAAGGTATTCACTAAGTTCAACCTAACTGGAACTATAGACGCCACCGTTGACTCCGTCTAGGGAATTCGTCCGCTGCCGCCTGGAACAGGAAGAAGTGCTCTAGTGAGAAAAGCACTCTTCCCCCCCTCTCTCATCTGCTGCCACCAAGAATCCGCCAAACGGGGTTGGTTACCCATTTCTTGGATTAAGGTACTAGGCACCCGGCTGTCACCGCGTGGAGGTTGAGAGTAGGAGTTGGTAGGCCTCAGCTGAGTGAAAACGCTTGTGTTTTCATATGATCGCATGCACTACCGTTTGACAACCAGTCAAACGCCGAATTATATTATAAGCATAGAAACTGGAGTGGCGGACATGCATCTTTATACTTTAAAGTTGCATATGGAGTATGTACACAAAACTTTGTTCAAATATGGGGTTAATCGTTTGCCGCACATACTATCGAAGCAAGTTATGGAGAAGAAAGTTAGAAAAAACACTCGAGAACCTAAGAAATGCCCAAATTCAACAACATTTGCAAGATGCACTAATTCGCACACTAAATTGAATCACTCCGCAGGCTACTCGTATTTCGATGATGCAAGCAACAATTTAATTGCATGGTCGTTTAAAGCACAACTTTAATAATGCTCCGAGCAGTTTATTATAAAACAAAAACTTTATCTGACGCATACATAACTCACGTGCTGGATTGATAGGACCCAATACTATCCGGTTAAGGATAGGTGAACGAAGAATCTGCACTCTATGTAATATGTATGAGGAAGAAAGTATCGTAGATTTCATTGGAAAATGCCCAATTTTAAAACGCATTCGTCATAGATTTTTAGGAAAATCACTCTTGGAGGAAGACGAAATATGGGTAACACTGCATAAATTCATTGCAGAAGCATTTTGGTGCCGCAAAAGTTTGATAGATGAGTAGGTATAACTCATAAATTCTTATTATAGAAATAGCCTCTCTCTCCAACAGACGACAACATGTCATAGTTGTAATGTTCTGTAAACTTTTTTTGAAAAAATAAACAAAATAATTTAATATTTAATTATTATTATTATTTTACTGTGAAATATTTCGATCTGCCACAAAAGTCAAATACATTATTTCATTTTGATGGAACCATTCGCAAGATCTTATACTAATTGTACGACAGATTCGCGAAATATACCATATATTAAACTAAAATGATTTTGGAAATACATAACTCGTACTCGGGGGTAGATTTATACTCGCATTTAGCATGGATTGCAAATTTGTTCAATCTGGAGGAACAGCGGAGACAATTGTGTACCGCTAAAAGAGCACCACGACCAGAAAAATCATCTTCTTTTCAAGACCATCGTCCCGAAAGACAATGAAAATGAAGTCGTAGGGGAGCTTTTGAGAGTTAAGGAATACGGAGAACAGGCATCTTACGTTTTGGTAATAAATAGGCAAACATTCGGGGAAGGTAACAGTAACGTTAGGGATGTTGGGAGTTTAAACTTCACCAGGAGGAGCAGGGTGAAACAATAACTGATTATGGGCGAAAGTAATTATTATAGTCGGCACGAGTTCACGAGAGATCATTTACTACATGGAGAGATGGTATATTGAGACTCTCATGGAACTGAACAAATATATTCATCAAAGTATTCTTGTCAGTAGGGAGACCCTCTTGGGAGATGGAGACTTTATTGTTGGTATTAGTTTTTCCTTCAGTACAGATGGAATCATTTTTATCGTGAAGGTAAATACGGACATTTTCGTAAATTTCTCGATCTCTCAAACGGAAGATTACATAGCGGCTATCATCACCGGAATCTGCAAATTGTTTCGTAAGTTTAACAGTGGGTGGAAGCAGCGGTTCTAAAACGGCGGGTGATGTGATGGTGGATTTAGTGGCGCTGCCATTTAAAGATGATAGGTTAGAAGGTCTAGGTGGGGCTGACGATGATTAGGAAGCAGAATTAAGAGTGTGAGAATGAATGAAATTATGGTAGTTGGTTGAGGGAGTGCCGCAAGTCTTTGGTGAGGGAGAGGGGACAGGCAAGAAGTTGATTGCATTTAGAAAAAAATTAATTTGTATAAAAAAATCGAAATGTAAAAGCTGCTTTCTCACGGAAGTAAATTGTGTCAGACTGTCGAAGCGGTGAAACGGTGAAACGGAACTAGCTGGGCAGATTTGGCTATGAATACGACGCTTTGCTTGTAAATGGGAATATCCTTTCTTTTCATTATACTTATTCGCTTATTCCTCCGCATCAATCATTATAAAGTAGAAAACTTAAAATTCATTGCATAGTTTGAAGATGAAATAAACATCGATTGTCTGAACAGGAAAGTTTTCATTTGACACCGGACGATTGACACCGTGAAGGTGAGGGCCAACTATGCACTTCGCCGCGAATCGTATAATTTGCGATTCATTCAGTTCGCCTCGCGGCGATGATAGCGACTATGCACGACGATCGCTTGGAATATAGACTTTCCAAAATATTTCCATATTTCCCGTGATATTTCCACAAACTTTTCCATTCATCTGTCAAATTGTCATGGAAAGGGTATACATATGTATGTACTTTGATTCAAAATTTTGCTAAAACACCGGTAGATGATTGGAACAATGTTTTCATAACTACTTATTTAAATAAAGGTTTGTTTTTCTGTCCTTCTTCTTCTTCCCTTTTATCAGCGAGATTATGATCCGAAAATAAGGGATCACAACCCTCCCACTTCACCGCATTTCTACTGATCCGCCTGTGGGGTTCGCATATTTGACCTCAGAAAATATCGGCATGCCCGCCGATTTTGGATCACTCGGTTACTGAGGCCAATGAAATGCCGATGTCGTCGCATTTGTGTGATCTAGGCGTTTATAGGCCTGTCTTTCCTACATCGCGATGTCTTTGGAACGTGCATTGATATTGCCTTTTTAACAGGGTTCAAATGATCTCTTCTTTGAACGTGGCAATACCAGCTGAGCCGGTCGCGCTCTATTCTTTGTACGATGGTTTCCTTGTGTTTGTTTTTCTGCCCTTAATACAACAAAAGTATCAAAAATCACTTTTTCGCAGTTTTTCATTTTTTTACATTTTCAATTGAAAATCTACAATCCTTGCGCCATAAAAATATCTATCGCATTTGAAGTCGATCGAATGACGTTCGAATTTACATAGTCGCGCGAATTACGTAGCAGCAAAATGCGATTTCGCCTATAGTTAGCATAGTTAGCCCCCTGGCTTACACTTTCGTTCTCCATTCAGTGTACGTTACACTTTCGTTGTTCCGCGTATGTCTAACAAAGAACACTGGTAAAAGAACGAAAGTGTAAAAGGTAATATCTAGAAGTAGAAATGGACATAGACCAACTTGGAGTGAGAAAATGGAGGCATCGAACTAAACTAAAAAGACACAATTTCTTTTATGAAATTCATTAAACGTAGCACTTCGCATAAAAATTCTATTTAACTACGTAAATAAAGTTTTTAATTATTGAAGCCTGGCAATGGGAAGTCTTTGACCAAAAACGAGAGGAAGTATGTACATATATGATTTCCATTTACATTTTACAGAAAAAATCATACATAGCTCCTCGATATCCATGGAGCAAAAAGGGCGTCTAGAGAAGATATCAGAGAGAAACTCATTTTTAAAGCAAAGGTCACAAATTCTTTCATTAAATTTATAAAGGTTATATTCATTTCGGAAATAAATGTTTTTTTTATATATACAAATCATATTAAGAATAAACAAGTAAGCAAAATATGTATCTGTATGTCGTAGCCATTTCTCCTTATGCGTATTTTAAAGCAAAGTCCAGGCATTTCGTGAAATGCAGTCAGATATTTTTACACTATCCTCGTTCTACGACCATTACGACAAATGTCAAAAAATCCATCATTCCATAAAATGTGATTAAGCACTAGGTCGATAGCGTAACAGTAGAGTAATTCGTAGGCGTATTACGTATAAGCCAGTTTGTCAGTTCCACAGCGAGCATAAGGGGCTATTTTCATATTTTTTAAGAGGAAATTATACAAATGAGAGTTGTCGTATCGGCATTATTTTATCAAACTATATAATAATTGTCAGTTAGTGTCCGATGTCCGATGCTCTGCCAAAAATATCTCAAGAACTATAAGACCTACGGAGCTGACATTTTACAGGAAGGTATATGTATCTTTCCCAAACTAGATGGATGAATACTTTAAAAATGGTACAACAAGTCCGGCTTGTAGATATAGAGGTGCATGTGCATTAGATCTATTGTGCCCACTAAACTAAGGCTCTAGTCGATGATCTGCTCGATTTGCTTTGATGAACCGGGTTATCTAAAGTAAATCCAGCGTAAGTAGGTCCGTCTTTGATAGGAAATAGGCACCTAGGTGACGTCTTCTTTTGTGGATTAGTGCTTCGCTTTCCATAAGAAGGTGTGCTGGTGTTTCTGCGAGGTCCCTGCAGAATCAGCAGTGTCCTTGCAGAATCTGCAGTGTCCGTTCCCTTCTATTCCCAGTTTCCTAAGGTGGTCCTTGAGTCTACAGCGACACGTTAGTATGCCTGTCAAGATGCGAAGTCGATTCTTGCTAATTCTTAGACAGGTTTTGCTTCTTTTCTGGTTGTGGCTTTGAAGGATGTTCTTTCAACTGTCTCAGTTTGGGGATATTATCCTCATGTTTGACCCATTTGCTCTCTTCTTCTTTTCCCAGTTCTTCTTGTATTTTATGTGGTCCTATCCCACAAAAAGGTTCTGGTCCAAGGAACGCGATGTCTGAGCCATTTCTTGCTAGTTCATCAGCTGCTTCGTTGCCCTCCACTCCTACATATCCTGGTACCCAGTAGTTTCTTTATTAGTCTGACCCTATTTATCTTGGTGAGACACTTCCATACCAGTTTGGATTTGATCTCGAGTGAGCTAAGTGTGTTGGGGGCGGCTTGGCTATCTGACAGTATTGCGATGTCCTGCCAGTGATATTTCCTATCTAGTCCTGGGCCCGTACATGCATGCCACAGTGCCTGTAGATGTTATCGATCCGTCCGTGTACCCTTTAATAGTATGTTGTATAAATTGGTACTTATCGGACTCACTGCTCCAATCCTGTTTATTGCTCAGCGTTGAATCAAATTTTCTCTTAAAGTAGTATTTGTTGGCCATATCGTCTATGGACCCGTCTAGAAGCGGCACCGATTTGTATAGGGTTTCTCGCTCTTTGCATGCGATGCATTTTCCTTTCCTGACGCCCTCTTTAATTTATTCTTAACATGGTCTCCTTGGCGACTCTTTCTAGCACTATGTGTAGCGGAGGTCCTATGATCAGCTCCAGTGTTGCTGTGAGTCTTTCCACTTTACCTAGGGATGTCCTCGTTGTGTTTAGCATTGTTCTGCTAATCCATGCCCCTGCACCATACGTAATGATGGGTCTAACTATCATCATGTACAATCACCTCAGTGAGGCTGTGCTGCATCCACGTTTTACCTGAGACTTTCCTGTGCACCGTAAGTGCTCTAGTATCTTTAGTTACCACAGCTTCTACATGCTTGAGTTTGCTATCTAGTGTTATGCCTAAATACGTGACCTGTTTTTGTAGGTCGACTCTAATACTTTCCAGTATGACGGTTTGCATACGCTTTAGCGGTCTTTTTTTTGTGAAAGATACCACAGTGGTTTTGATGGGTTCACTCTCAGCCTTACCGTTTCGCACCATTTCTGTGTGATTCTTAAACTCCTTTGAATAATTTCGCAGAGCGTTTCTTCGAACTTTCCTCTTGCAATGATGACTATGGCATCGGCGTATCCTTGGCATTTAATGCCGGCAACTGTCAGTTTTTGCAGTAGCTCATCTACTACTAGGCTCCACATTGATAGTACCCCTTCTTGTGGGCAGCCTCTAGTGGTGCTTATTGTGATCGTTTCTTGTCCTACTTCTGTCTCAGCACCTCACAATTTATAAGCTGATAGAGCGCGGTATGAATGAGGTCAGGCTGATAGGACTTTCGGGAAGAGGTGTCTCTTTTACCCACTTTCGGTATGAATATTACCTTTGCCATTCTCCAAATTCTTGGTATATGCCCAAGTGCTATACTACTTCTCATTAATCCTAGGAGGTATGGCATAATGATTTCCTGGCCTTTTTGCAGTAGGATAGGGAATATGCAGTCTGCTCCCGGTGCTATGAACGGCTGAAAGGTGTTGAGGGCCCAAGATGCCCGTTGTTTCGTGCAGATATTTCTTGCCATCGCACAGCCTTATCTACTGGGTCTTGTATTCCCTTTCCCATACATCTGTACTACTGTAGATTGAGTTACTCGGAAAGCCATTTGCTCTTCATCTTCGGTGTACCTGCCATCCTGTTTTTTCGTTAGCCAGGGCCTTATGAAGTCTGGTCACTGCAGGGGTGGACGCTATGTTCTCACAGAATACTTTAAAACAGTTTCTTTTAGGTTTTCTGATTTCCATGTTGTATCTATTATAGTTAGTTCCACGGTGTAGGTTCGTCAACTTCCGCCGCTTTTTGTTTTGTTAAAGAGCTTGCGCACTTTTGATCTTAGGTTAGGTTGGGTTAAAGGTGTTAGCTGCATCGAATGGGTGCAGCCTGTATTCGAATCTCAACAAGATCCATTGTGCTCCCTTGACGTGGAATCTCCTGGCTGAAATACTTAAAAGATATGAAAAGAAGCAAAGTAACTAGAGTTCTGTGGTATTGGAGCGGGCTCCTCGAAACCATCCTGAAGAAGTCTTTTCAGATAGGTCTCTTAGATGATTGAAGAAATACTCTCCGAAGGCCGTCTTTCTGGTATTGCAGAGACTAAGTCATTTGCATAGGAAGTGGTCCGTATCCTCTTCTGTGTCTTTGTTGTCACAGCCCCTGCAAAGTTCATCTGTACTTAGCCACATTCTTTTTCGGTGGGCCGCCAATAGGTAGTGGCCGGTAATGATTCTTATGAAAAGCGCCAGGTTTTGTCTACTTTAAGTGACGATGAGCTTGGTTTTCACCTTGTCGTGTTTTGTCAAGATGCCTCTGGATACGTGGCATGATGGAACTGCTCTCCATCTTTCGTATGCTTGTCGTTTGAAGTCAAGTGTTATGTTTGATTTAACAAATTTAACTGAGTGATACTGAAGTATTATGCGGGTTTATAGTCCCACTGTCTGCCCAGTGTTCCCATGAAGGATTACCATTCTGACGTTTAGGCTGAAGTCGGGGGATGGCGGAAGGTTGTCTGTCGTACCTTGCAATAGTACGGTGGCCCACTTTTGATCTCCAGCGATTTGCTCTACCATGGCAAGTCTTTTGGAGCTTTCTTCCAGATAATAGGACAACTGCTTTCATAAGCTTGTATGATAGCCCTGTTAACTACTTCCACATTTCTCCCCCTCTGGCCTGGTCCCCGCAACCGCGAAATAACGCACTATCGGCATCGAATTTTTTGAAAACCAAAAGACTAAGAGTGCTAGAATTTTGTTTAAGTTGTTATATAAGTTTGACATATTGTAGTGTTTTGTACCATTGATTTTTCAACAAGCTTTAAACTATGTAGTTATTTTATAAAGAAGTATTGTATTAAAAAGTAAAACTTTTATAAATGTTGTAAATTAATACCTATTGTACAGCAAGGTAGGCCATAGATTTTGCAATGTATTCACCAGTGGGATATTTAGTAATGGGGCTTCTGGTCACACTGATAACTAGTCACAGTTTATGGGGTGACTAAAAAATGTTAACGTTTGGCGTCATAAGTCATTGAACCAGCGTCGCTACAATATTTCGAAAATTGTAGGATTTTTAAAAAACGCTACATTGCGCTAAGAAACTAGGGCATATATAATATTTTACATCGAGAAATGTATAACCTTCTCTAGCACATATTACAAAACTCAAGCATAAAACATTTAATTAAACTCTGATTAAAATAGTTCCAAAGATCGTTTATAGATCCATCTTTACTTCGTCACTACGTTTAAGACTAAGAAGTAAACAAACGATACCCTATGCGATAGGGTATAATTTTATAGCCAAAGGTGCTCAGCCATTGGCTAGCAGATAACGACATTTTTATCGCCGAAAGAAAAAGATTAACCAAACCAATCTAGTGGAACCAAAAACATTAACTTTCCACAATCAGTTATTCTGCTCTAAGTGATAATATACTTTCTAATTTAATTCATGTGAACGGAACTATTTAGTTAAATATTAAACTATCTGCTCGTGATTTGGATTTGTTATTTTCCCACCCCGAAATTGAGTGACACCCCCTATAAAAATAACAACACGACCCTAGACTTCGTGACCCCAAAACAACTATTATAACAACAATGATAATGAACGAACAGATTACTTTACTCCGATCAATCAAAATTTGTACCTTATCACGATGTGGGAACGAATAAGGCAAATAAACACCGAAGCGAATATAAATTTACAACAACTTGTTATACATTAAATAAGATTCTCTCCCCAAAAACCTTAATTCTATATTGATCCTACAAGTATAAATATTTTCGGCTACCATGTATGTACGTGTACTCAAGCGCATAGCAGAACAGCGATCATGCCCATCATCACGATCATCATCACGATCATCCAAATGTGACCATCGTGGCCAGCGCATTGCAATTCACTTTTGCACTCTGGCAGAACGCTGATAACACCGCCCCAATCCATGCCACTTGCACACTTGCGCATTTCATCTGAGCTGTGTTATTATAATTTTTTTGCCACTGCCACAGAGCTTATAAATTAAATTGTTTTAAGAAATATATAGCTGAGGATCAAAGTACGTGATAATGCTGTATAATTGTGCTCGACTAGTACCGCTCGGCGCACATCTTCGAACAATCTAGCTACAGCTCCCCTATGTGGGAATGAGAACTTAAAAGATGCGACCGTAATTAAAAATCATTTAGTCTCTAAATTTCTGCCAACGTTGCATATCAATATCAGTTTTCGTGTTTCGTGTAGAATCTCGCTGTTTGATACCTCTATTCGAGGAAAATTGTTTTTCAAATTCCATTTTAATTTGCCTCGTGTGTCGCGCGCTTTGTGAATCACTTAAGAGAGCGATCGTTCGAAAATGCCGGCGGCAAATGGTGGCGACGTTAATTTTTTCGGCGATCGATCGAAGGATCTACGGTACACTAGACCGCGTAGCGGATCCTTGGATCCAACACTCCTGCGTCGATCAGTTAGTTCCGGACAAATACCCCCTCCGCTGCCGCATCCAACGCGTCGCACTTTCACATCTTCTTTTATGCAGATTCCGGAAGATCGTGAAATTGAAATTGTTCGTTCTACCAAGCAGGTCCTCAACGAGGGCGGTATAGTACGGGATGAGACATATGCAGCAGCTCTTTCATTTTGGCGTTCTCCTTTGGGACAGTTGATGCTATGGTGGCCCAAGTTGATGGTGAACCTGGCACTGAATCTTCTGAGACATGTTCTGCAAGTGGTGATGTTCGTGCCGCTATCAATTGCAGCACCGAGCTTCTGGCTTTCTGCATTACTTTGGATATTCTGGAAGCTAGTGCGTATTCCGATTTCATTGCTAAAATGGGTTCTAAGTTCAACGGCCGAAGATTTAATCGGCAATAATAACACCACGGCTGCCGCAAATAGAAGCGATAAACGCACGGTTCTTATCAGCTGCGGTAGTACAATACAAACACTACACTTAGCGCGTAACTTGTGCTCGTCTGGTGCCAGAGTAATTGTGTTCGAATTTGAAGGACACTTCGGGTTGGCGCGTTTTTCGTCTGCTGTACACAAGTTCTACTCGGTGCCCAGGCCCACGGCGGACAATCCGGACAGTTACATTGCCGCCCTGTGCAACATTGTGGACAAAGAGAAGCCATCCTATTATGTTCCCGTCTGTGCAACAAGTCCGGCTTACTACGACGCGTTGGCTAAACCTCATTTGGAGCTATTGGGGTGTGCCACATTCTTACCCAACCTACAGGAGAGCGTTATGTTTGATGACTCGTTGAAATTCTTCAAGAAATGCCGAGCCAGTGGTATACCTCTGCCACCGTACAAGGTGCTTTCGTCCAAAGAGGATCTGTTGCTGCTATACGAGAGTGGCTTTATTGCCGGTTTCCGAAACATAATGATGGCTGCTGGAATGCAAGGACTCCTGGAGCGTCATAAGTATGTGGTACCAAATAACAGACGAGATTTTAAGTTCAGTCATGAGATCAGTGAGAGGTGTCAGTGGTTGATTGTTCGGGACATCCCCGGAGATCACTACGTTACATGTACAACGGTTAAGGACTCCAGGGTAATGGCAAACTCCTCATGTGTTGTGGAGCCAGACACAAAGAACCTTATTCCCGAGTATAATAAAGGTATCGAGATTTGGATAAAGGAGTTCTTCGCAAAAACCCGCAGTCAGAGACCTATAAATGGTCACATTAGTTTCCGATTAGTCAAGAGTCAAGCTACTGGAGAATTTGTGCCACTAGGTGCCAGGGTGGGGGTATCACTACCATACATCTGTTACAGTGGATCTCATTCAAAGATTCTATGCAAACCATGCACGCACAACAATCAGACACATTCGCTGCTCGACGACGGTGGTAGGTTTTGGTTGAACGAGAATCATACAAATTCATCAATTGATGCTATTTGCAAGAAGCTGGCAGGCAATATGCTGGATAAACGTGAAGCCCTCTTTGCATACTGGGATCCATTGCCATATTGTGCCTACTATCACTTTCAGTTGCCATTAGCTTCGGTAAGGACATTTCTTCAAAAACGCCAAAAGACAAGAAAGAATATCCCAGCAGCTTTAACAGTTCCTGTACATTGACGAGGACGTATGACTTGGAAATGAATATCAAGGAGCGGATCACTTTGTGTGGAGAGAGATTTATAGACTTTTAAAAAGAAAAATGGTGAAAGAGGAGTTAATGGAGCCGCACCTTTGTTATTTTTTTTTTTTTCTAATTTTATTTTACTGTTGTTAATTTTAATTTAAGTAAACGGTAGCTTTTTTGTCTTTTACATACATTGTATACGGCATATATAAATAATAATAATCACTATGGAAATACTTATATACCTTATATTATTTAATAAATATATTTTTTGATATGTAATTGTTATTCAATTTTAGTTCTATATGTTGTTTTATGAAATAATCACGTTTGTCACGGTTGTACTTGTTCAAATTCTTGATAGTGAAATAAATTTTTCTGAGGTTCGGTAAAGTGATGAAGGCCTTACCCAGAAGAGGTGCTTAATAACTTCTCGAATACTTTAATTACAGAAAAAGATCGCTGACGGATATAGTATTGAGTTTAGCCAAATGTCTTTCGTTAGTGCTGGTGTATTGTACTTAAACCATCTGAATAGTAGAGCAATTGCAAGGGACACTGAAAATAACTCGGGAGTAGAGGATTTACAAGTAGAGGATAAGCAAGTTCGAATTGTTGGGTAATAGCTAGTCCACTTTTCTCTAACTTTACGAACGTATTAGCTCACTGAAAATTGATTACTATCTAAGTATCGTCAATATACTCAATTTCGTAGATATTATTCTGGAATTTAAGGATAAGCACATTCTTTAAACAAGCAAAATACCACAGCGAAACCGAAGCCAACCAAATAAATTCTAGAGGCTTTACCCACTTGCACGAGTACTTATAAGTAGGTCTGTACAAATTTGTACAAATTCTTGCCTAATAGCATTCCTTTACTCAAAAAATTCGTAAAAAATAGAGGCAGTGAGAGAGTAAAATATTTTCTCTTAATGCAAATCTTACGAATTCTTGCCCACAAAATTTTACTGAGCAAGAATTGGCAATCTATCAAACTGATCAGCTGATTTTTTTATTGGCGATCTCTTAATTCTTGTAGTTTTCATTATTTTGAGTTTAAAACAAATTTGCGGTGAAAATTAAAATAAAAAATTGGAACAAAAGGTACCCAAATGTATATTAAATATATTCTGCTAGGATACTCCAATGCTTTTAAATAGGTAAATTCATATTTACAAGTAATAAAAAGGATCTTTATAGTTCACTAAAAAAGTTTTTCATAGATGTGGAGTACCGAACGAAAGCAGCTGAAACGGTAATGTTTAATTATGGGCAAGTTTTGTTGTTAATGCGTTACTTTACTTTTTTGTAGTAAGTGTTGTTCCCAAAAAATAAAGGAACGAACCTATAGTTTGCATATAGCAGAAATAACAAACTAATTTCTTGGTTTAAACTGTGCTTAAATTAATAATAATCTACTTGGTATCCAAGAAACAAACGCACCAAATATATAAGTGAAGTTCAGAATGAAAAATGAATTTATATTGGCAAAATGTCCGAAGGAACACTCCAGTTGGTTGTTTGAGAATGGAAAACCGAGTTTTTTTTTGACATGTCAAAAAACCTCGGTCGAATCTTAAAAAGAAGATCTCGTAGGTCTGTTCGCGTACCCTCCCAAAACAGCGAATTTTTACGAAAAGTTACGAATTTTTACGAAAATCTGTTCGAGTACTGAGAATTATCGTAGTTTTTGATAGAAGAGAGAGCTCTCGAGAGAGTAAGAAATTTCTCCATGCTGCGAATTTTAGTGCAAGAAATTTCTGTGGGCTAGTTTGTGAAAACTGTCAAATCTGTCAAAATCACTGTATATGTGATTTTTTGTTGGATTGTTCCTTCTCTTTCTTTCTTTCGCGTACAATTGAGCTTGAGGTTTGACGTTTAAAATATTTGCAACTTTTCTGATTCAACGCGTTCGTTTACTTTCTCGTAATTTTACCTCTCTCTGAGAGAATTTTACCCTCATTCGTGGAAATTAGACAAACTGCGAATTTTAGTGCAGAAAGTACGCGAACAGACATTGTGATACTTGCCGAAGCAGGACATGCGTATGCCTTTGATAATTGGTATGTCATACTCCTGTAATAAATCGTGCATGTATAAAATAGTTCAATTGTGGCTCTGCTGTTCTGTTCGAACGATTTTTTTTTTTAAATTCTAACGACATATTAGTATTTGTTTGATAAAAAAAAGCTGACAGAAAGTCGTATTTGTATTTTTTTTACGACCTTACATTTTTACTCGGTATACAACGCTTTACAGTCCGAGATAGCTCGATACTCATTCAACCAATTTCACATATCAAAGAATATTTCTTCGTCTTTTTCTTTCGCTATTGTGGGCAATATTAACGGGTTAACCCGCCCAACTCAAGTAAATGTCAAAATTAAACCAATTGGCTAAAGATTATAGGTCTTTTCGCGTACCCTTCCAAAACAGCGAATTTTTACGAAAAGTACGGTGAATTTTCGTAGTTTTACACAGAAGTGAGTGCTCCCGAGAGAGTAAGAAATTTCCCCATGCTGCGAATTTTTGTGCAAGAAATTTCTTTGGGCTGGTTTGTGAAATTTGTCAAATCGCAGCATACGTAATTTTTGCCATTTGTGGCGACGTTTAATGTTATTGTAAAAAAATCGTTTTTCATTTCTTGTAAGGATCCGGTTCAAAAACTGTTCTTGATGGTGACGCGACAGAAGAGCCGTGCAGGCATCGATTCTTTGCTGAAGATTATTTTGCCATAAGTGGTGTGGTACCCTTTGACTTTCCATCTTTATTAGGGGTCGATGGATGGTCATATGTCTTACGTTGAGTTCTCTTGCCAGTTCCCTTACCGTAACAGTGGGATTTCTTTCGACGATGAACTTCAAGAGCTCATCGTCCAGCTTTTCTGGACTACCCGAACGAGGTATGTATGTACATCCCTTAGGTGAAAATTGTCATTACTAAACTTTGCAAGCCAACGCCGACATTTGAACTCCCTGAGAGCACTCTCTTTGTACACATTTTGGGTTTCTCTAATAGCGTCACTTCCATTCTGGTTTTTCCATACAAAAACAATGCTCTTACGATACATCCATTTCAAAACTCGGTTCAAAATGCTTACCAAATTGCATTGGTTTTGTGTATGTTATGTTCAATTGGGAAATAACTCAAAAAAAAAAGTGCAATACTTATGTTACAACCTGATACATTGATATACAAATATTTATTACAATATTTAAATTGCACAATTCACAGAAATACAGTACATAATGTACTTTCACGTATTTGTTTTAATAAGTAAATAAAAGAAAAAATTAACAGTAATAAAATATATAAACGTATCTTGCGTTCGTTCTAACTTGCGAATATGGTTAACATTACATATACGGTGACCTCAGTCCTATATTTTTGAGCACAGTTATGTATTTCAACAGCATGTCCCCGAATTTTTTTTAAAGAAATGCGGATGAGCAAATTTTTTGTATTTTTTTAAAGTCCCGTATTTGCTGAGTAATTTTCAGCCGAGATATATTAAAGGAAAAAAAAATAATGTTCTGAGAAGTTTCTTTTTTTGTTTTTTTTTTTTAATAAGTCTTATCTTTAATTAATTTTTTTATTTTACTTAAATTTTGTAGTACAATGAAAACTGATTCTAATTATTCGATGTTTAGCTTTGTTTATTTTTTTAGGTTTTGTTAGTTCATTAAGACTTGTCTATTTTATTTTATAAAAAATGTAAGTTTTAAGTTTATTTAGTTGAGGTTTTGTTCGTCACGAAGACTATATTTCAGTTTCTTGTTTATCCCATTTTAAGAAATCTTTGCTACAATTCTCTGTTTTAAGATTTAATTTTATAATATATTGTTTTTTTTTTTTTTTTTTTCCTCTCTAATAAATAATTACCAGGTCTCTATTACAAAGGTTTTGTTATATTTTGCTGTTTGTGTGTTTTAATAATTTATTTTTTGTTTTTGTCCGCTATTTCTTTCCCAAAAAAATTGTCACCGTAATTATATATGATAACATTATTGACTGAAAAATTGCCTTGATAATAAATAATTTGTTTTCATTGTTCAGTTTTGATTTACGTTTAATAAAAGCATTTACTGTTTTTAACATTCTATACAGGTTTACCCCAAGATACTTTACACTAGACTTCCACTCGGTCTGACCACCCTCAATATTTAGTCTGTTGTTTGTCAAAAAATGTTATTTGATTAAAATAAATAAGTGTTATTTTCCAAATATTAAAGGAAATGTTTTACACAGCGCGGACGGTGAAAGGGATAGAGAGAGAGAAAGATTGGTGTTGTGGTTTTTCAATGTTGAAACTAATCGCACCTGATAAAAACGGACAGATATCATCTTCAGAAATAACATATTGAAAGTGTATAATATAGTGACGACAATTGGTCCAAGAGTTGATCCTGGGGGTACCCCTGCGTCAAAATCCAAGTCATTGGAGAACCAGCTGTTTACATATGCTTCGGAGATTCGCTCCTCTAGTTTCTGGTAGTACGAAAAAGTTTTTTTTTTAAGTAACCAAGAACACTTTCATGCTCCTTTTTTAGGTTCATTCTTCCGTGCCATATAGCAAAGCTTGAATGTTCTGAGAGACAGTTTTTAGTACAATGGTTGGTAAGAGTGATACTTTTTGAGGCTTTTTTTAGGTACAGGCTGTTGCTCAGTCGGTAGTGCGTTGTGCATAGATTGGGAAAAAAAGTAATACTAATATGACAGTTCCTTCTTCTATAGAAAAAATCATATATTAATTGATTTAGTAAACATTTTGTGGTAATCATGCCGATTTTGAACCAAACCGTAAAGTGGTCGTTCAGAATGATGTTTGTATAATGTATAATGACCCAGTACGGTTTCGGTTACCGCAAGATGTTATCTAAATTAAATCTAAGCACTTCTTTCAAGGAACCTAAAGCTTTGCTTTGATGAATCCGCAAAGAATAAAGTATACGTTTGTATAGCGTAAGTATTGATTTCGTTAAATTCTTCGATCTGTAGATTTTGATCAAACTTGATATTGCTATTATAGAAGAACTCAACTGTGCGTATGCTTTCTAGAATTGCAACATATTTTTCAATCTTTTCTCAAAGTATATCTAGATAAATGAATCTCTTCATTTTAATTTAATATCAAATACAGTCCAGCTCCAGTAATGGCCATGTTATCGGCTATTTTGTATTTAAGAGCTATTAGAAATTATAGCTCAAACGCTCAAAAGAATGACATGTTATGTACATTTGTGTTTAGTATAATAGAACTAAAAGAAATGGGAGTTAAGTATCTTAAACCTATGTCAATCTTCTTAAATTATTTTGTGGTAAGTTATTTTAAATGCGTTTACCTTAAATTGATAGCAATAATTGCTTTTATATTATTTGCATTTACTTGTTATTGTAAAGTAAGTGTACTTATTCAGGCACTGCCAGAACTGCATTCCAAAAATTGCCTTAATGTTTCAAAATTATTCGTATTAATGAAATAGACTTTATTTTTCAATATCCTATTTTTTAGCACTCTATTCAATTGCAATACTTTCACTTTCCATAGGACAATGATTTGTTTACAAAAATACCTACCACCCTCATTTACCATAGCAACACTGTTTAACAAACCGTGACCAACATTAACTAAATGTGGAGTCACCATTAACAACAGTTTGGGTCGGACTGCATTTTTACTTTTCGTTTATGTTTTTTTTTATAGATTTTTTAAGAATGCAACTACGCATTTTTAATAGGGAAGAAACAACTACTGGTGAAAGATTGCAACAATTATATGTCAATAAATGAAAGGCTAGCTTAATCTTTGTAAGTCTACAATTCCTGTTGGTGAATATGTATCACCTACTGACTAGTGTTACAAAAATAGCGAAGAATTTAAACTCCAATCAGAATAACAATTAAAAACTTGCCAGACTCTTCCGTTCGCCATGAAATTTGGGTCTAGATAATTGATTAAAATACATTTTTTTAATTGATTCACGTCGCAAATTTTTTTAATCAGCCTGTTGATGGTAACCTCTGATTCCTAATTTGTTTTCAATTTCAACCTTAATATGTTCTAGCATAAAATCATACAAAGAGATAACAGTACACCCGTGCAATAAACAAAACTTCCACCGTATTAGCTGTTGTTGACATCTCTTTAACTGACTGAAATTCTAGAAGTTGACTAGTTTTGCAGTGGACTCGAGATCCACGCAGTGCATAATTTTATAATAATTTTACGAATTATTTGTTATTTTTAACATTAAAGTGAGAAACGTAATCAACATTCACCTGCATATGCACGCATATGTAAACCCACGAATACTCACAATCTAATCATCCAAGATCCAACACATAATAAGCCCAGCATCGATTCGTTAAATGTCCGTTCACTTTTGCAAACATGAGAGAGAGCGGTCTTAGTCGCTCATTGCATATGTAAATCTGACACTTGTCATGTTGGTTATGAAAATTTTCGGGTGGAATTGACAGAACATAGGGAAGCATTTCGTTCAGTTATGACATTGGCTTACATATTATGTTTCCCAATGTTGATTATGGTTGAGTTTTAACAGAAAAAAAATAAATTTAAAAAAAAAGTCAATTTCTTCAGAACAGAAAACGCCTTAACTTTGAAACTCAGAGCGTAAAATATTGTACATACACGTTGGTGCATTCTACCTATGGTATATACCTAGTTGGAATTACTACTAGATAGTACTAGTAGTTATTAAATTATTAATTTTTTAATATTTTGTAATTTTTAAAAGTACAGAAAATTTCTGCTTGCGGTCTTCTTCGATGGTTCGTTATGTCTTAAATTTCAGCGTTCCCCATCTGTCAAAATTGCTTTCATATCAATGACGCTTTACCTTTAGTGTGAACACGACGTTCATTTGCATGACGTTCACTCCCAAGCTAATGTGAACAGGCACGTATGATATTCAGGGTTATCGCGAATAAATTTTCCCTCGGAATGTTTCCCCCGAACAAAAATAAGGTATCTTCAAAAATAGGGAAAAATTTGAAAATTGTTCTGAATTGTCATTAATGATACCTATTCCTTTTCCGCGGAATTATTTTCTCTTTTTTGAAGATACCTATTTTTTGTTCGACGGAAAAATTCCGAGGGAAAATTTATTCACGATATTCCTGATTATAGGTCTGTTCCCGCATTGCCCGGAGTAGTGAATTTCTAGGAAATTTTGCGAAAATTTCCAAATTCTGTGCCCATGCGTCAATTTTTCGTAATTTTTCGTAGACAAGAGAGCTATGAGAGTGAGAAATTTCCCCATGCTGCGAATTTCAGCCCAAGAAATTTCTTTGTGCAGCTTTATGAGATCCATCAAATTAGTGTATTATCTGTTTTCCTTGGTTGGCGAAAAATGGAGAAAAGTTGCAAAAAATTGTTAATAGAATATTCCCCTAATGCATTCCACAGTAGACAAAACTATTAAATCTTCATTATTTAACTTATTCATTTATATACATGTATATTCATTATTATTATTTTTTATTTTTTCTCATAAGAAGGGGCACTATTTTTGCTACCCCTTTCCGTATTTTTATTTAATTTTTTTTTTTTTTTTTGTAAATTTGTCTGTGAAAAATGTTTATCCCAACTCGTTGAAATGTGACAAGCTGCGAATGTTGATGCAGAAAGTCCGGGAACGATCGCCGTGGCGCAGTGGTTAGTGTGTCGGATTACTGCGCGAGAGGTTCCATGTTCGAATCCCGGAAAACACCAAAAAAGTTTTTTTCACGGTCCCACCTCTCGCGAACGTCTGAGAAACATCCGAGAGTATTGTTGTCAAGAGAAAACTTCTCAAAAACAAATTGCCCTTCGGTTACGACACTAAGCTGTAGGTGAACAAATATTAATATAACGCACACAACACGGAGTGGTTGCGAGAATAGACCCAGGCACTTGAAGAGCTGTTGCGCCAAATATTTATTTTTTTTTAAGCCCGGGAACAGTCCTTATATAGTAAATAATTTTTGTTTGGCATAACAACTTAGTACGTGACAAGCGCCAAAAGGTTCTGTGGCTCTGCAACTGACACTTGTGACAGTTTAGACTTCTATCACTTCACTATTCGCAACTGTCAATGATCAACCACTTTCCAAGGCGAAAGAAAATGGTTTTTCAATGTTTATAAAACACAAGTGACGACACGCAAAGATAATTTTCAAAAAGAAGCAGAAAATTGTGATGCATTTAGCTCCCATTCAACGCTACCCATAAACGTGTAGTGACAACATTCGTGTAAACAAAAAACCCTCGTCAGCGCTTCCAATTTGACGCCTCGCCGCACTAAAAAAAAAAAAGCAAACTTCATGAGATTTCGATGCGGGGCAAAGTCTGCTCTCGTCTATTGTGTCCACAATGAACCATCCAAACGAAACGTCTTTATATAATGCTGGTGACACAGCGATCCGTATGAACCCCGACAACGACCAGGCCCCGATCCCCCCGTCCGAGCCAAGGTCAAGCGACGTGAATAGCAGTCCCCAGCACACCATAAACATCGACGTGAATACGACTGCAAACTCTGACTCATCCACTGTGCAACAGAACTTCTTGTCATTCCTGCATGAGGCGCGCAGCCACCTGGGCGGACGTCACACAGCAGCTAGCGAGCACCTCCACCACCAGTATCGCCACCAGCCCGAAGACAGCAATGTCAACCGGTGGAGGGTAAACCTGAACAACGTGCTGTCCTTCTCGGCCGGGCCCTCGACTGAGACAATTCGATCTTGGATACCCCGCAGCGGCACCTTCCGGTATGCGCCCTTGAGCAGGACGTCTCCAGCGAGAGATACGCAAGCAGCAGCCTCGGATGAAGGTGCTGCATCTAATGATGTCATAATAAACCTAAGCACAACAGCAGCGGCGGAGAGAAGTGAAAGCACTGTCCGAGATCCCCGAACTTCGAGTGCTGCCACAAGGATTAGTTTGTCCCGGACGAACTCTGTTGGGTTTGCGGCAGGGACACCACCAGGAGACGGTGGCGTTGGAGAAATAAACACTGAACCAGGAACTCCGCCAATACAGCCTAGCAACGGTGGTCTTCGAACTCCCCCGACAACACCTCCACCACCTCCACCTAGAAACACTACCGAAGTGGATGATGATAGCCTGGTCTACGAGCTGGCTGTGAAAGTACTAAGTCACTTCGTTCGATACCTTCCCTTCATAGGTATCGTGTTGATCAAGTCGATCTACGACCATTGGCTGGGCATCGTAGACATCCTGGTTCTTCACACTGTGGTCTATCAAGTGAATAAGTCACTGTGCGAGCAAGTTGCCAAGATGTCTCAGAAGAGCCTGGGATTACTGTTTCGCGATTACCTGTTGGTAACGTTCGTCGTTGTGTATCGCTTCATGATGGCCCACAGCCGGCCAGATTACCTTGGTTTGCTGCTGAATACGGCCGATGATCAACACTCACTCGGTCAACTGTTGCATGCTGTGGCTGTTAACGATCTAATTTTGAAGCTGATAACCATTAAAATTAAGATTCTGGTTACAGTGCTGCCCGTTGATGTAATAAAGCATAAGCCAAGGGTAAGTAAAGAGATTATTATTATTATTATTTTTTTAACCGAGTTAAAGCACCTTCAGTCAAACACCCTTGATGGACCGAGTGGCTTAAGTAAACCCAGCGATAAAAGATTGGTCTCTGATAGTGAATAGGCTCTCAGGTATTCCCCGCTTTTATTGATCAGTGATCCATATTCCTTGAGATGATCCTCACCATCCATGCGATAAATTCTACACTAAAACGTTGATTAAGTGTGCATTGACCCGTTAGAAGGCTTGTCAGAAAGTGTCTTACGATTATACATGCTTCACTCCCTCGGTTTTATCTCCCGAGCAGTTCCATTGGGTCAGCTCATCTCGAATCTTGGCTGCAAAACTGTGCAGACAACGAACGGTTTGTCAGAGTTGTACCTCAACAAATCATTGATTCACTTATTTCTCCCTACTGTGTGACTCAGTAGATGGTTATTACTACTTTGTTATTTTGTCCAGTTTGGAAATGCATAATTAGTAAATTTAAAAGTGGATCCAGCAGCTTTGCACAACTTACTTACTTACTTAGGTGGCGCTACAGTTCGGGGTGAACCTGGGCCTCAACCAACAAACCTCTCCATTTAGCTCGGTCTTTAGCTAATTGCCTCCAGTTGCCCACTCAAAGTTGGTCGAGATGCCCTTGAACTTGTGCGTGCCACCTACGGCGATGATTCCCTCTAATGCGTCGTCCCTCGGGGTTAGATTCGAAGACTCTGCGGGCCGGAGCGTTGGTGTCCATTCGCTCTGCATGACCTAGCCATCTCAGGCGTTCAATACGCAGTTTTTTTGACTAGGTCGATGTCGCTGTATAGTTCGTGATTGAATCTTCTCCTCTAAAACCCGTCAACGCAAACGGGACCGAAAATCTTATGAAGAATTTTTCTCTCGAAGCGACCAAGGATATCTTCATCCCCTTTTAATAAAGTCCATGTTTCAGCGCCGTAAAGCAGGACTGGGATGATCAAGGTCTTATATAGAGTCTCCTTAGTTGTTCGAGATAGGGATTTACTGTTAAATTGCCTTATAAGCCCAAAAAAACAGCGATTGGCAAGAGTTATTCTTCGATTGATTTCTGCACTGATGTTGTTTTTCGAGTTTATAGCAGAGCCTAGGTAGGAACCCCACAGGCGGATCAGTAGAAATGCGGTGAAGTGGGAGGGTTATGATCCCTTATTTTCGGACCATAACCTTGCTAATAAAAGGAAGAAGAAGATAGCAGAGCCTAGGTAGACAAAGTCCCTTACTACCTCGAAGCTATAGCTGCCCACTGTGATGTTCTGTCCAATTCGTCGGTGTTGGCTGCTGTTCTTGTTGACAGCATATACTTGGTTTTGCCCTCGTTTATGGCTAAACCCATTTTGGCCGCTTCCGCCTCAATGCTTGCAAACGCACCGGTGACAGCCCGCTGAGTTCTTCCGATAATGTCTATATCGTCGGCGTATGCAAGCAGTTGTACAGCCTTGTGATAGATTGTGCCTCCGGTGTTGGCTTGTGAGTTCCGCACAATCCGTTCAAGTACAATATTAAAGAAGTCACGTGATAGCGCGTCACCTTGTCTAAACCCTTTTTTGACATCAAAGGTTCCGCTGAGGTCATTACCGACCTTGATGGAACAGCGAGCGTTCTTCATCGTCAGTCTGCGCAGGCGGACAAGTTTGGCAGGGATGTCAAAACTAGACATGGCTCTATAAAGCTCTTCTCTATAGATGCTGTCATAGGCGGCCTTGGTGAGTATCGATTTGGAATTTTTGGGTTTTCTCCAGAATCTGCCGAAGTGTGAAGATTTGATCGATGGTGGACTTTCCTGGCCTGAAACCGCACTGATAGGGTCCAATCAGGCTCTTGATGAAAGTGTTCAGGCGTTCACACAATATCGCAGAAAAGATCTTGTATGCGATGTTGAGGAGATTGCTGCCTCTATAATTGGCGCAGTTGAGGGGGTCTACTTTCTTGCTTTGCACAACTACAAAATGCTTTAAGAACGAAGACCAATTGCAAAATTTTCACAATTAATACAAGACTGCAGTGTAACAGCTTCCAGGTTGTCTGAAGGGGTTTGGAAAAAATTGTTTTGTAACGCCCTGTATATAAAATACAAAATATAAAAATACGAAATACAAATACAGACCTTTCCACCAGAATAGCTCCACTCTATTTCTTCAAATGTGTGGCCACTGTTATAATAAAAAAAATGTAGTTGTGAGCATACCGATTTTGACCAAACTTCGCACAAACACTCACGGGCCAATACCGAATTTGAGCTCAATCGATTCGGAAGTTTCGGAGTCCATAACATACAAACATAGGTACATTGAGTTTTATATATATATAACAGAAACAGTGAACTATGTGTAATTTAATGTGTCACCTAAAAAACAGAGAGAAACACATTGTCTCAGGTAAAAAAAATTCGTTACCGCATCATAACACTACAAGTGACTTGAAATATAATTTTTGCTATTAAGTCCTCGGGCGCCGTGGCGTAAGAGGTTAGTGTGTCGGATCACTACGCATCAGGTTCCAAGTTCGAATCCCAGAGAACACCAAAAAGTTTTTTCACGGTCCCACCTCTCGTGAGCGTCTGACAAACATCCGAGAGTATTGTTGTCACGAAAAAGCTTCTCAAATCGCCGTTCGGAATCGGCATTAAACTGTAGGTCCCTTCCATTCGTGTGAAAAATATAACGCACACAACATGAGTGGTTGCGAGAAGCTAGGCCCTGGCACTTTAAAGAGCTGTTGCGTCAAATATTTGTTTTTTTTTTTATTAAGTCCTCCAGGAATTCAAAAATTCGTTATCCTAAATACAGGCTTATTTCAAAGCTGTATATTCTGAAGCTCTTTGACCAAATACTCTGCGATAGATTAACATTTTTTTGTCATATAATATACAAAAGCAGTATGGGTTTGCAAGACACATGTTGACTGTTACAAATCTAGTTTCTTACACAAATGATCTTACGCCTTAGAAAGTGGACAAGACGTCCAAATTAGAGGCTCGTTGTCAAATACTTTTGCAGCTCATTCTGTTGTGCCAATATTCTCTATACTAGCTATTAATGATGTTACATCCAGCAGAAATCCTAGCAGCATTCTAATCTAATCTAATGCTGATAAAATGAATTTTAGAGATGTATTAACAACCAAATTGACCGAAAACTTCTACAATCAGATATTAACGCATGATATGTTAAGAACGATCTACTTTTGAACCAACAACAACAGATGAGACTCTCTTAAAGGCGTCAGCCAACATCATTTAATTATTCTTTATCACATATACTCTTTTCCACATTGATACTCTTAGGGATGTTGGAGTTATTTTGACCCCAAACTTGATTTCACTAAGCATATTAACTCCATCATCCATAAGTCTAACTCTCTGCTGGGTATTATGAAAAGAAACCTAAACCCTCAGCCACTATCAATAAATGGCGCTCCTGGTGATGAGGTGTCCATGTGTGAGCATGTATAGGTATAGGTAAAAGACTTAATCATGTTTTTCGGGCAGTTTTTTTGATAGATAAAAGCTTTGGCGTCAGGATTTATTGTTTTTTAGTAGTGAGTGTAGGTATTCCATTCTTTTTGGTTTCCACTCCAAAAGCGATGGATGTGTCGTTGGTGATTGCCGTGAGGGTGGAAAGACTGTCCGTACAAATGGTAGTTTTAGATCTATCTGCCAGCGGCGTGGCCTGCTGAATGGCCGAAGACTTAGCTAAAGACACTAATGCAGGATGTGGTAACAGCCCTTTAGATAGGGTATCTCCATTTTAATCGACCACGGCAAATACAGTGCCGAATTCGGTCTTGAAACCATTTCCAAATGTGTTCTCTTTGAGCCATTGAATTTTCCAAAAACATCTGTTGGTTAACTTCGTAGGGAATTGAAGCTTTAATGAGACCTTTTAAAGAGAGATTTTCAGTCTCGTCTTTAAATTCCCATGGTGAAGAGGTTCCTATACTACTGCGTTGGATACATATTGGCACATCAATATTTCAGGTTAATTAAACTGTCGTTTAGCTGGTTCAACTTGAACATAACTAGTGGAGTAAATGTATTGACTCTCAAATTGATGAAAGACAAATTTCGGTAAGCATATTTATGATGGGAGTTGATTTGATAGCTTTTAGGTTTGCTTGAATGGCAGAGTTGTATAAAGGTTCGGTGAGTCTTAAGGGAGGTTGTTGAACACATTCCATAAATACATAGTCTGTAGTCGATTTTGGACAGGATTATTGCACGGGTAATACTTATTAAACTATTTGTATGATACATATAAACTATTTTTAAAGCTAAAGTACTTAATAGTGGTGTACAATTTGATTACTTTTGAGTAAAGAATGTTTACTGACTAGGTACTTAAAATTCAGTATTCGGTATTTGGTACTATTCAGTACTTAGTACTTAGTATCCCAGTCATGAATCATTTTCTGCAACCAGAGTATCAATTATATTGTACACAAAAGTAATCAAATTGGAACGTTTGGAATTCTGATTACTGACCAAGGATCACAACATTCGAGTCCTGGTATTCGTTACTTTCGTAGTTAAATTATGTTGTACAGACAAATAACCAAATTGGAACGTTTGGCATGAAAGACAGGAGAGTGCAAGAGAAGAGAAAAATGGGGCATGTAGAAGTATGTAGAACATAAAAAACGAGGGAGACGAGTCGTACTGCTGCCGAACAATGTGTTGATGTGTG
This sequence comes from Brachypalpus laphriformis, assembly GCA_945910035.1. NCBI lineage: Eukaryota > Metazoa > Arthropoda > Insecta > Diptera > Syrphidae > Brachypalpus > Brachypalpus laphriformis. Next base: position 292,379,812 of record OX246754.1, read on the forward strand.
TATGTCATATGTGTATTTTATATTGCTTCTAAAGTAAGTGTGTGGTTGAGTTATGAGTTTGTGTACGGATTCGATTCGAATGCGGGACTTGGGTTAGTGTTTGGCTGTGTGTAAATCAGTACCGGTACCGAATATTTATTTTCAGTAGTATTCGGGACCGATACTCATTTCAAGTAACGAATATTAGTACCGGATACTTACTTTTTGCACATGGCTAGTACGCATACCAGCCCGCAGACGATCAAGATGAGATAAAACGGCCTTTAAACAATGTGACGAGCTATCATGTGCTCTCTTTAACATTGTACTTGAAAGGATTGTACGAAACTCACAAGCTAACACCGTGGGCGCCGTGGCGTAAGTGGTTAGTGTGTCGGATCACTATGCATGAGGTTCCAAGTTCGAATCCCAGAAAACACCAAAAAGTTTCTTCACGGTCCCACCTCTCGCGAGCGTCTGACAAACATCCGAGAGTATTGTTGTCACGAAAAAGCTTCTCAAATCGCCGTTCGGATTCGGCATTAAAAACAAAAAAAACAGTAGGTCCCTTCCATTTGTGTGAAAAATAAAACGCACACAGCATGAGTGGTTGCGAGAAGCTAGGCCCTGGCATATTTGTATTTGTAAATGACTTTATCTACCTAGGCTCTATGGTGAACTCTGCAAATGACACTAACGGAGAGATCGTAAGAAGAATTACTCTGTTTTTATGTGGTAAAAAAAGGAAATTGAGTAACAAAGCCCTATCTCGAACTACTAAGGTAACTTTAATACCGTTTTCCATTGGGCAAAAAGAAGTCTTCTTTTTGTCTTCCGAAGAGAAAAAACACTGCCAGGAGAGTTTTTCCTTTCCTGATTTCATTTCGGAAGACACTCAAAATGCACTCACACATATAAACTATGATACCAGACGCCATGACACTATAAATGGACTGCTAGTAGCCAACTTCGGTTGGTTGGTGCTAGCGCTCTTGGTTCGGAACGGAAAAAATGGAAACTCACACTTACTTGAGATTTCGTTGGATGCAGTTGGGTGTGCAAACAGTGTTTTCATTGACATATTACATACAAAATTGATTTGCAATAAATAGACGTGTCACTACTTTTTGTGACCAAGAAATGAAATACTTTTAACTTTACACTTTATTTACCGACTTACGGGTGCTGAAAATTGCAGTCAAATTCTCTTTTAAAATAAACTACGTCTGCTTCTTATCGTAGTCGGACAAAAGGTAACGGTAACAGTAAATATTCTGTATGGGCCAGCGCACACTGGATGAATGCTACCCCGGGGTAAGATCGGGGTCCACTGGATGAATAATGGCGGGGGAAAATTGTCTATGCATGAACCGTAGTGGTATGACATACTCATTTTTTTGCATCTAGAAATTGAGGACTTATGTGTGTATTGGTTTACCCCGATGTTAAACCACCTCATAGCTGGTTGAAGATTTTGCTCTGTTTCATTTCATTTCATTTCATTTCTTACTGTACACTTCACCTCTCTCTCCAATAAACACGGTTTAACCCCGGGGGCCATCACACACTGGATGAATTACCCCGGGGTTAAACCGAGTTTATAGAAGAGAGAGGTGAAGTGTACAGTAAGAAATGAAATGAAATGGAATGAAACAGAGCAGAATCTTCAACCAGCTCTCAATTCTCAATTTCGAGATCTAAAAAAATTAGTATGCCATACCACTACAATGAAAATCGGTTCATGTATACACAATTTTCTTCCGCCATTATTCATCCAGTGTGCGATTGAAGTCAAAGATACCCCGATCTTATCCCGGGATAACATTAGGGGCGTTCACATTCTCAAACATGTTTGACAAGCACGGCATGATTGCTTTGATTTTGAATAGGGGCGTTCACATTCTCAAACATGTTTGACAAGCCCGGCATGATAGCCTTGATTTTGATAATGTGAACGCTCCATCCAGCGGCTTGTCAAGCATGCTTGATGGATTTCAAAATATTTTGATATTTTCCTGGCTTGACAAGCAAATTTGAGAGTGTGAACGCTTGCTTGTCATGCCGGGAAGAAACTTCATTTGGAAGAAACTTTCAACCAGTGCGCATCGTACCTATAAATATGGCTGTGATCGGAAATTGAGATTTTTGGATAGAATTTTTTGAAATGTATCAAAGCTTTCCAGAGACATGGCAAATTAAAAGTGAAGGCTATAAAAACAATAAAGGACATATCTGAAATGACGGGAACGGAAATATGCACCACTTAGAGATGTATGTAATTTACTAATTACTTTAGGAAAAACCATATAAAACCTAATTGCAGACCGGAAAAGAAAGAGAGATACATAGGCATAAAAAAGGAAGAAGTCAATCTTAATTCGTCCAGTAAATTAAAAGAAGAACAATTTGGTAACTTTTTTAGCCATTCCTTCGTCCAAAGTCGCTTCCTCTTATTTGTTTTCCTTTTTTATTTTTCTTTTTCTCCATTTTCTAAAACTGCATCGATTACTAAAGCTGCGATTACAACATCCGGTATGGTTAAAATTCTAATTACAACTGATGTTTGACAGCATGTTTGACAAATGTGAACGCTAATGGTTTCCATCCATCAAACATTCATCATGCCGTGCTTGTCAAACATGTTTGAGAATGTGAACGCCCCTATTGTGAACGCTCCATCCAGCGGCATGTCAAACATGCTGGATGGATTTCAAAATGTTTTGATATTTTCCTGGCATGACGAGCAAATTTGAGAATGTGAACGCTTGCTTGTCATGCCGGGAAGAAATTTAATTTGTAAGAAACTTTCAACCAGTGCGCATCGTACCTATAAATATGGCTGTAATCGGAAACTGTGATTTTTGGAGAGAATTTTTTGAAATGTATCAAAGTTTTCCAGAGACATGGCAAAATAAAAGCGAAGGTTATAAAAACAAAATAAAAATAAATAAAGCATAAGAAATTCTTTTGGAAAAATTAAAAGAAATTGAACTATATGCGACAGTAGACCGAATGGAAAAATCCAACACATTTTTAGGTGCAATAAAAATAAGTCCATAAAAGGACTGGCTACATTATCATAGGTCGTATCGCACGAGACGGGTAGTTTTTATATGGGTAAAAAGCGGCAGTCATTAAAATAAAGGACATATCTGAAATGACGGGAACGGAAATATGCACCACTTAGAGATTTATGCAATTTACTAATTACTTTAGGAAAAACCATATAAAACCTAATTGCAGACCGGAAAAGAAAGAGAGATGCATAGGCATAAAAAACGGAAAAGTCAATCTTAAATCGTCCAGTAAATTAAAAGAAGAACAATTTGGCCGCTTTTTTAGCCATTCCTTCGTCCAAATTCGTTTCCTCTTATTTGTTTTCCTTTTTTCTTCTTCTTTTTCTCCATCTTCTGAAATTGCATCGATTACTAGAGCTGCGATTACAACATCGGCTATGGTTGAAATTCTAATTACAACTGATGTTTGACAGCATGTTTGACAAATGTGAACGCTAATGGTTTCCATCCATTAAACATCATCATCATGCCGTGCTTGTCAAACATGTTTGAGAATGTGAACGCCCATATTCACAACGGGTTGCAAATTAGCTCAATAAAAAAATGGCGGCGCTCAATGGCAGCAGCCAAAAATGAGGAACTGAGCTTAGGTTATTAGTTGCGTTCAAAGAACATCTACTTATTTTGGATGGCAGTTTAGTTATTTCCGACGAGACTGTGCAACGATTCAAATTTTGTTGGTTCCGTCTATCGGTAATTATTTGAATGAGCAGATTTTCGGCGTGACATCTGTTGCCAACAATGCCGCATCAATTTGAATTTCAACCGTTTTAATTAGCAAATCTACACAGATCCAAGATTTGTCTCTACCATTCTATGGAGAAAGTCAAGATGGTTGGCACTTTGTTTCCACATTTTCCGCTTTGAACCAAGAGGGCTTGTTATGTTGGCGTAATTTTTTGCGCAGAAATTCTATGGAACTGACATTTCACTAGCAGTCCATGTTTATTATTTTATTTTCTCAGAAGAGAGAAGTCGGTAGAAAGGAATTTTACATATATGTAAATAATAAATTGCTAATATAACAATAAACATATGATGGAATTACTAATGTCGTTTTCCATTGGGCAAAAAGAAGTAATTTTTTATTTTGTTTTTGAGAACGATGACAAAAGCGTTGACGTTAGGACAAAAGCTTACAAGATGTTCTACTATGGAACGGAATTGGTATCATCCTTGCGGCAGAGCTATTTGGTAACATTTTGTCCATTTCGAAGTCAACCGATCGTTTGATATCTCTCAAACTAGTAATACAAGGAGAGGTGTGGAATATTATCAGTGCATATGCTCTCCAAATTGAGTGCGACCAGAAGATTTTCATAATCTCCTTAAGAACATCCCAAAGGAAGAGTTTCTGTTTGTTGAAGGAGATTTGAATGGACATGTCGGGAAGTCAAACGAAGACTATGAAAACTGCCATGGAGGACTGAAATACGGCACCAGGAACCTTCCTGGTGAAGACATCCTAAGTATGTTCAAATCACACGGTCTTATCGTGTTAAATACCATGCTCATCAAACAAAGCCGGCACCTGATCACTTACAGCAGTGGTTGGTATGAAACCTAGATTGACTACCAGTTGGTAGCCAGTTTCATGAAGCATCGGGTAAAAGATTGCAAAGTGATCCTGGAAGAGGCGATCGCCAAGCAAAACCGTCTCCAGCTAACAGAAATTTTTATGAAGACACGGAAAAAGAGCAAACAAACAAGGGTGTGTGAGAAAATCAAGTGGTACAATCTGGACAAAGAAAAAGGCGAAGCTGAGTATGAAAGTGCGTAGCACAAAATATTTAGGTCTCCCCAGAGCGAACTTGCTTAAAGAAGGCCAAATCACTGCTATGAGCTTCAAAAGGCCATCAACAACACGCCAAAGAAACCTGTTGGTAGAGTGATGAAGCTAAAGAAGTGATAAATAAGAAGAAAGCGGCTTTCAAACCTTAGTCAAAGTGCCCCTCTAATAAAAAAAAAAAAATAAATAAATATTTGGCGTAACAGCTCTTTAAAGTGCCAGGGCCTAGCTTCTCGCAACCACTCATGTTGTGTGCGTTATATTTTTCACACGAATGGAAGGGACCTACAGTTTAATGCCGAATCCGAACGACGATTTGAGAAGCTTTTTCATGACAACAATACTCTCGGATGTTTGTCAGACGCTCGCGAGAGGTGGGAAAAAACTTTTTGGTGTTTTCTGGGATTCAAACTTGGAACCTCATGCGTAGTGATCCGACACACTAACCACTTACGCCACGGCGCCCACCCCCTCTACTAATAGGGACGAAAAAGCTCAGAAGAAGAAGTGCGCCCAGCTTCAAGCAGAGAGAGCACGGAGGGCCTTTTTCGGGAGCTGGAGAAAATATCTTCCGCGGTTGCTGATCCAAATCAGGCTATCCAGGAGCTGCTACGACACAATATGAATAAGGGCGCAACCGTTTTCAAAATAGCCGCACAAAGAAGGGGGAATGCTCAGGAGATTCGTTCACCAAAGTTCATTAACAATGCTCATGGCCAGCTCCTTGTGGATGACGTCAAAATTCTGCAGAGATGGCGGCAGTATTGTGAATGACAATTTTTGAATGAACAGTTTCCCATGCTATTTTTTCCAAGAGCCACCCCTAACTATGAAGAAATACCCGACATTAAAGTCGAAGAAGTTAGTGAGGTGGTCAAATACTCCATAAAACGAAAAGCGCCTGGGCCAGACGAGATGCCCTCTGAGTTCTGGAAAATGATAGGAGACATCGGGCTCAGATGGCTCAGATTTCTCATCTCCAAATTTATGAGAGGTGATCCAATGCCCAATCAATGGAGGGAAAGTCTTCTCCCTGTGTACAAAGGGAAATATGATACGCGAAACTGTGATAACTACCGCTCGATCAAGCTGATGTCACACACCATGAAGATCGTTCAGCGGGTATTAGGTTGGCGATTGCAAAAATTATACGGCTATCTGATGATCAGTGCGGGTTTCTCGCAGGTAAATCAACCACAGATGCAATCCAACCTATAAGAATCATAATGGAAAAACATCGTGATTCCTTAAAGGATTTGCATATTGTATTGATTGACTTTGAAAAGGGATTCGACAGACAACCACGAGATCAGTCCTTGACTGTGTTCTTTGCTGACGATGGAGCCATCATATGTGAGGATCCTACGTCCCTGCAACGAGCACTTGATGTGTGGGTGGACGTTTTGAAGGGAAATGGGTATCGCATTAGTTCAAAAAAGACAGAGTACTTGTGCTGCCCATTCTCTAATCCACTCAGGCCTATTCCAGACATTTATTTGAATGGAACAGTGTTTCCCAAGTGCGAAAAGTTCAAATATCTGGGATCTACAATCAATAGCAAATCAACCTGTGATGACGACATCAATCATTACGTAAGCTTGGGCTGGATGAAGTGGGGGAAAAACTCCGCTGTATTCAGTTACTGAGAAATGCTCCATAAGTTGAAAGGAAGGCTCTGCACCACAGTTGTGCGTCCAGCGCTCACATACGGTTCACAATGTTGGACGATGTACAAATAGTATGAGAGTAAATTAACGGCAGCTGAGATGAAGATGCTTCGCATGACAGCAGGAGTGACAAAGCTTAATCGAATAAGAAGTTCGAAGATCCGTGGAAGCCTTCACGTCAAGGAAACCATCTTACGAAAAATAGATCACAACCGGCACGTTCAAAGAAGAGATCATTTGAACCATGTTAAAAAGGCAATATCAATGAATGTTCCGATGATATCGCAAGGCAGTGAAGGCAGGCCTATAAACGCCTGGATCACACCAATGCAACGACGCCATTAGATAAATATTGTAAATTCCAAGCCTGGTTAAAGTAAGGCATATTAGATCTACTTTTTGAGAGCTCGGGGTGCTCTAAAATCGTTTTTTCAGAATCCTGGGGTTGCTCTCTAGTTAACCCAGGTTTTTATTGGGTAAGGAAAGTGGAGCTGTCAAAACCGTATGTGCTATTTGCTTCATTTGTCATTAAATCATTTATTTTGTATATCGCGGAAATAATAGACCAGTTTTTTTTTTTTTTGCTTGAATTATGTTTAAATTAATAAAAATCTATTTACTATCCAATTGACTGACGATGCAAACATGGAAATTGAGTTCAGGTGCCGGATTCCGCAAGCGTGACTTTTACTTTGTACACACGAAAAAGTGTACACGGAACTGTTCCGATTCCGCATGACAGCTGCTATGCGCTTTTGGAGAAATACACAATTGACAACTCTCGGATGTGTAAAAAAAAAAAAACCTGGGTCGACCCTAGAGCGAACCTCAAAAAACAGACCTATTACGCTAATTGCATTCAGTTGCACACTTCAAGTTGGTCGAGGTCCCCTTGAACTTGTGCGCGCAACCTACGGCGTGGAGGCCCACTACTACGTCGTCCCTCTGGATTAGATTCTAAGACTCTGTGGGCCGCAGCGTTGGTGTCCATTCGCTCTACATGTCTTTTAGTCAACCCGTCAACGCAAACGGGGCCTAATATCTTACGAAGAATTGTTCTGTCGAGCGACCAAGCATATCTTCAACCGCTTTCGATAAAGTTCATGTTTCAGCACCTTATGGCAGGACTGGGATGATCAGAGTCTTGTGTAGAGTCCCCTTAGTTGTTCGAGATAGGGCTTTACTGTTGAATTGCCTTATTTGCCCCGAAAAATAGGGATTGGCAAGAGTTATTCTTCGCTTGACTTCTGCGCTTATGTCGTTTTCAGAATTTGTAGCAGAGCCAAAGTAGACAAAGTCCGGTACTACCTCGAAGTTGTAGCTGCTCACTGAGACGTTGTCCTTTTTTTTTTATACAGGGCGTCGAGATCTATCAGAAAATATCGTCAATACCACTGAAATTAAGTTTTTTTATGTACATACTTCACACCCGAAAGGGATGGTAGTTTCTAAAGAGATATCTGTTGTAAAAAGTCAAGAAAACTTAGCGAGATATCAACAAATTTAATTTAATTTTTTGTTTAGTGCCTCGAGATAGAAAGCATCATCAAATCGTGGCGCCACGGATATCGTAATCTTGCCTGTTAAGAGTTCGAAATATATTTGCAAAAGATAGTGTATAATGATTAAACTTTATTTCTGTAATGTTTTTGTTTTTTTATTTTTTTTTTCCACTCAATAATTATAGAAACCCTTTTGTTTTATTGTTTACTTCTGTCCTTGTGTTTTTATACAATTGTGAGCTGTGAAATTCTATGGTACTCACTCACTTCCAAATATCGCCACTAGAGTGCCTACATGCAACGAGGAAACTTATTATAAATTTATTTTTTTATCAAAAATTTGGTTCTTTAATAGTTTATAAGAATTGTTACAAGGAAAATATCAAAAAGAAAAAAAGGCCCAATGGACAATAAAAAAAAGTTACGAAGATTTAAAAAAATGCTGCAATAATATTGAAAACACTCTAATTTCGTGAAAAACCTGTTTAAGATTTAAGACACAAATCGGTGCATACTTATCGCTGCTCCGTTTGAGCTCCTAAACATTTTTTTCTTTTCTTTTTCTTTGGGTTTTATTCTTGAAAGTACAGAGAATTGGAATCTGTTAAACTTTTTTTTTTAATTCTGGACGTGGATAACCCCTTATCATTTCTTTACATATTCATATTGTTCAAATCGTTTTTCAACCATTTTCGTTCAGAAAGTTTTCAGAGTTTAGTTTCTACCAAGTTTTTTTTTTTTAATATTAACTTGCGTCTAAAACTATGCCTTGTTAATGCAATTAGGTAGTTACAAGATGTACGTATAATATTTTTTTCGGCCACTTGTTTGTTTAATCTAGCTGTTGTGTGACTGCATTGTTCATCTTTACTTGAGCCGATAATCTACCACTCAGTAAACAACAACATTGCCACTACACCATGCCACTCTATATCTGTGCTAATATGTAGTTTGAGATAGTCCCATTGTTGTTAATACCCTAATTATACAAAAATTGAATTTCAGGGTCGGCTATTCGCTCTAATTGAGGCCATCTCCCAAATGTATCGATCGTTGGTTCCGGTCAAGTCATGGCTGCTGTATCTGCTCGTCTCCTACAGCGGATTGGACATAGTAAGTATACAGCACATCATTTATACTTTCACCAAACAAAAGCGTATCTTCTACAGATTGTCGGTATGTTTTTCTTTTCGGCACTATATATGGGCGCCAAGGCATTCGAGTTCGTGGAACGTGGTAAATATTTGAAAAAGGCATTCTGCTGCTTTCTCAGGAATGTGGTAAGTTAACCAATAACACATGTCTGTGTCCATGTAATACATTCCCTTTAACAACAGGATTATGGACGACAACCTACCAAGGAGGAATTGAACGATGCCGGCGCCCTTTGTCCGATTTGCCACGACTCGTACGACACGCCAGTAGTTCTGGAATGCAACCACATATTCTGTGAGGTGTGCGTGGGCACATGGTTCAAGCGCGAACAAACCTGTCCCATGTGCAGAGCCAAAGTTGCAGACGACCCCACCTGGCAGAACGGGTCGACAACGCTTTTCTACCAACTCTGTTAAGCAAAGGAATGTGAAACATTATTTTTATTACTACGTTTACGTTTACAGATTTATTATTTTTCAAGTTAACCCGATTAAATATATAGATAAATGTATTTTGAAGCTAAAATGTTACTGTGAAGCAAAATTTGAAGTAAGTTCCCTTCGATTTATTTCGACCCGACTGTTTTGCTCTGGAAGAGGCGTCCATCGCCCTCCGTTGCCTGTTTGTTGATCTCCTTGTGCCGGTCCCGGCTGACTATCTCTTCAATAACTTCGCCGTCACCTTTGATGAGCCTCGAGCGCCCCGTCTCGGGGTCGACCACTCGACGGAGCTGACTTTGTCTTTTTTGGTATTCATCGGGCGTTTCGGGGACGTGCGACTTCGAGTACATCAGATCTTGTGGGAGGCAAAGGAGTTAGACCTAGAGGGGCAAGCTATGTGGAGTGACAAGTACCTATGGGAACCGAGAAGTCGGGTTCTTCTTGCACTTTGTCGTCGTGCTCGGCTTTGCTGAGTTTGAGTTGTGCTTTGGCAAGTTTCTTTAATTCTTTGTCCTTATGCTTCTTTTCCTTCTTCACTTTCGACTTCTTCTCCTTCTTCTTTTTCTTTTCCTTTTTTTCCTTGGAACGTTTGTGATGTTTTGGCTCATCCATACTTTAAAAAAGTAATTTTTCAGCTTTATGTATTTATTTATATTTTTTGTCGTTTATTTGACAGAATGACAGCCATGAACGATGTTAGAGCAGTAGTTACACTTTAGCCTAAATGGTACCTGGGGTAAGCTTGCATTATAGCGAAATTTCGAATTGGAAAAGTTGTAGTGCGATACCTGGTGGCGATAAACGGAAGTGAGATAGTACCATAGGAATTTGACAGAAACCAAATTTGTGAAGAATTCCGGGAGAAATAAGTGTATTAGTGAGGACTCAATGAAGTGCCTTAAAGGTGTCCCCAACCAAACGCGATTAAATCGCTGCCGCGGCGACAACGTCAAAGAGATTCGCGAGTATGCCCAGACCAAGGCGACAGTTTTGTCGCAGTGTTTGCGAAAACACTTTTATTTCTTGCCTTCCACACTTTATCCTTCTTCCTCATATTTTTATAATCTTCATGGGATAGGTCGTATAAAATTGGATATTTTTTTACAAATCCAATTGACTTCTCAGTATATACCATATTCATTTCAACTGCGACAAACCCACGACAGGAAAGGTCCATTCACAGCTCAGCGAACTGCGAATGCCCAAACTGCGAACAACCAGTTTTTGGCACATTTATAAGCACGCCCTTGCCAATTTTATTATTCCAAAAGAACGCGGCTTAATTTATCTATCGATTAATATAAAAAGTTGAATTGTAATTAGTTTCTGCGAAGAAATAAACAATTCGCCGATTTTTCCGCGAATAGGCGAATGCTTTTTGCGAACTGTCAACTTTTATTCACATTCCACACATGTAGGACGCAATCCACATTCCCGCGACCAAAACATTCGCGAGAGATTAACCTCACAATTCTTTTGTTTTGTTTTTGCTGGGTAGGATCATGGCTCAATTTATCGAAAGAAGGTAAGATATAACCTTCTCAATAAAAGTCACGCTGTGTATTTATGCATTTTCACGTTTAGGCAGTTAGTTACAAAATGAGTGACAATTGAAATTCGCGGACTGGCGTGACCAGATAAAAAAAATAGCTGTGAAAGAAATGTCAAAATTTGCGAATATTCGCTTATTCGCATTCGCAGGTCGCTGAGCTGTGAATGTACCTTAACAAAAATACTACATAATCGCCGTCGCATATTTGCAGCGGCAATGGCGATTTTGCAGCGTTGTGTCACTGTCATGGGCTTGGCGCAGTTAAAATGAATATGGCGTATACTGAGACGTTAATTGAATTTGTGAAAAAATACCAAATCGTATAGGTTCCATCACATGAAGATTATAAAAACGTGAGGAGGAAGGATAAAGATATGGCTTTCCATGTTTATGACTATTTTCTCTACCTTAACTCATTCCCATTGATAAGAACATAACATAATCCTTTAGTGTGTATATTTAGGCAAAAAAATGGATCATTTTCATATCGCTCACTAAACAATTATCGGGGATATTCACGTTTGCAGTCCAGTACATCACCCGATTGCATTTAAAACAACAGTAAAAAAAAAAAAAAGAACAGATTTTAAATGTCAAAAAATACGTTTAAATAGTGAATTTAATGTTGTTTGTTATAGATATATTTTGAATAAAAAAGAAGTACCTATTTACTAAGGCCGGTAATTATCAAGCGCTCTTAAACCCATTTTAATTTTATGAAGCTCTTAGTTTTAAATTTTTGCTGCGTATTCACCAAGCACTAATAGGTTTGTGTCCGTGCTAATTCGAATATGCGAAAAATTAATTTTCGGATTTTCAAACCCGTTCTGAAATGAGTTTCCGAACTCTCTTTCGAACTGAGAGAAATGCCGATGAAAAAAAAACATTGTATTTTCCTGATTTTAGTCAGAGTTAATCACGGCACATTTTATATTTTATTTGGTTGGCAGTTCTTTTAACGGAAATGCTGGAGGCATTAAATTCGTCGGCATTTTTTCTTTTGCATTTCGCCAATGCAGCTTGTCCTTTGTTTGGTCTGAGTGACAGTTCACAGATGATTTCGAAAATTTTCGAAATTCCTAAGTTATGAACCCTCTTAACTTAAGAGTGGGTGGGACCACTCATAAGTCTTATGAGCGCTAATAAATCTGCACTATTATTGGTTGGTGAATAGGTTTATGAAGCTCTTAGTTTAAGATTGGTCGGTGAATACCGGCCTAAGTAAGTTTATTTTTAAAATAAATTAATTTTTTTATTTCTTAAAAATAAATGTTGGTTAAGGACAACAAAATAATCTACTGCTTTTTATATATGTTTTTTCTCCACGTGCAATAATTCATGCAGTAAAGGACTAAGAAAACAGACTTTGTTTGAAATGTTTTTCGGATCGCAACCGTTCTGTTCGGTTGTTTCACTAACTGGTGAAGCAGAAAGAAATGTATTAGAATTTATGTGGTGTGTTCTCATCGATCTTATATTTCTGAATACATTTATTTATTTATTTTTTGGTTTAGATGTCTCTCCATTTTCATTCAATGAAGAAAAGAGTATAGAATATTATGACAATTCATACTTAGTGTAGCTGTCATGAATTTCAGCGATTATGTACCCAATACCTGAGTCTACAGACTTACTGACTATTCTGCAGTTAAGGACAGACTTGCAATAAATTGCCACCTCTCCTCCGCTAGTACTCGTTATTCTGTCATTTCTGTATAAGCTATAAGTTGGGATATTATAAAGACAATCTGCGAAATCAGGGTTAAACCAGGTTTCACTCACACATATAACATCAACACAGGAATTTGCAAACAAGTAACGTAAGTAATCTAATTTGTTTGAATTAAAGCTACGGGCATTAAGATGACAAACTTTAAATCCATTACGACGCTTAGAGAGAACATTTATCATAGCAAAAGTCGAGCTTTCATTCACACTACATCGACTATGGATAAGAAACTATTATCCATAGTCAGACCAAAAAATGTTGCCACAAACGAAAATATGTCTTCTTATGGGAAAACGATACATACAAATAATGGGAATAAAAAAAAAACATATAAAGGAAAGGTGAACAATATAGAAACATTATAAACCGAATAGGGAAATTCAGAGAATAAAATTGAGATGAAAAAAAGTAAACAGTCTAATATGGACAATTAAGTAGCATAAAAAAAAGATTATAATTTGATTATAAATAATAAACAATAGTACAATGATTTTACGATGCTTTCATTCTTGCGTCGCAGCAGCAAGCAGATCTTCGGAGCTTTCGATTCGAAAGCTTTTTCCAGTAGCGGACTTCTTGATATAAACAGATCCAGACTTCGTGCATAGAGAAAACAGCTGTTTTTCCCGCTTCATATTGAGGCCACTTTGTATTGCTTCGATAAGCTTTCGTTCAACTATCAGCTGTTGTATAAATCAATGCCCACATCACGAAGGCTTGGTTTTTGGTTGTTTAGCTTACGGTAAATAGCCGCTGATTTGAGTACTTCATTCCTCTCATAACAGCTGTTGAATTTTAACACAATTGACGAAGAGACTGTGTGTCGTGTGGTGTGGTTGCGCTTCTGTATGCGAATATCGTACCAATGTGTTTCGCATTCCCAGGTACAATTACAATATTGAAATGTTTAGAGATCCCGCAGTGCACCAAAAATTTAGGGACCATCTCGCTGAAGGAGCCGAAAATGAGCAATGGAGAGCTGTGAAAAATGCTTTTGCAGCTGGAGCAAAACAGTTTCTCGGTGTAAAGCAGAAACACTTCAGCACAGAGACCTGGATTTTAGTACCGCATGAAGAGGAAGGAATTAGAGCGTAGTGTGGGACGAGATAGGCGAAATCGCGTAAATGCCCCTGCCTCAGAAGCAGAGAAAGCAGCAAATAGATACGACAGCAGGACCGTTTATGGGATTACGAAAGAACTGGTCGATAGGCAGAGCTCTAAACAAAACCATGTTAATGGAATTCGGACGGTTCCTTGCAGACCTCGAATGAGGAGCAGCTCAGAAAGTGGAATAATGGTCTTAAACCATTTAGTAGATAGCGTCGCTTCTTCGTGCTCAAATAAGTTGTCCGTGGCAAAAAAAAAACCGACTGCGTATCAATCCTCCCAGTAATAGAATCAAACGTAATCTTGATTTCATTCTCGATGTCGAACAAGCAGGCTTCCCCTCATGATTCTCCTGCACCAACCTAAAACACCTTGGGGATCATTATTGGGCAGTGCGTCGAGCATAGGTCTCCGCCTCATTTGTTATTTATTGATTTCGAGAAAACCTTCGACCCTGAAAAGCTCGTAGCTATTTTTAAGGTAACATATGAGGGTGCGAAGTGGCAAGTATTGCATAACGATAACATGCAATAAATACATAGCATGATTTAAAGCATGCTTTCTTCTTCTTCTTCTTCTTCCTTTTATCAGCGAGGTTATGATCCGAAAACTAGGGATCACAACCCTCCCACTTCACCGCATTTCTACTGATCCGCCTGTGGGGTTCGCCTATTTGACCTCAGAAAATATCGGCAGGCCTGCCGATTTTGGATCACTCGGTTACTGAGGCCAATGAAATGCCGATGTCGTCGCATTTGTCTGATCCAGGCGTTTATAGGCCTGCCTTTCCTACATCGCGATGTCTTTGGAACGTGCATAGATATTGCCTTTTTTACAGGGTTCAAATGATCTCTTCTTTGAACGTGGCAATACCAGCTGAGCCGGTCGCGCTCTAATTTTCGTACGATGGTTTACTTGATGTGAAAGCTTCCACGGATCTTCGAACTTCTTATTCGATCAAGCTTGGTCACTCCTGCTGTCATGCGAAGCATCTTCATCTCAGCTGCCGTTAATTTACTCTCATACTTTTTGTACATCGTCCAACATTGTGAACCGTATGTGAGCGCTGGACGAACAACTGCGGTGTAGAGCCTTCCTTTCAACTTAGGGGGCATTTTTCTGTCACAGAAGATAGCGGAATTTTCTCGCCACTTCATCCACCCTACGCTTACACGATGATTGATGTCGTCATCACAAGTTGCTTTGCTATTGATCATAGATCCCAGATATTTGAACTTTTCGCACTTGGGAAGCACTGTTCCATTCAAATAAATGTCTGGAATTTTAAAGCATGCTTTCAGTATCGCAATTGATGACTATCATAACAGCTATACTTTCCTAGCATGCGATAGATAGCATGCTTTCATCGCATACCATTTATCACATACCTTATCACCAATAGGCTGGTGGTCCGTATGTATCTATTCGTTGCCATTCTTCACTATATTGAAAAAGTATGCGATGAAATGCCCACCAAAGAAAATGTGGCAGTTCTTCTGCTGTCTGCGTTCTGCTTTTACTTTCTGCGATAAATTTATCGCCTGTGGAGATGAAGAGAAACGTTATTCAAATTTGCATTCCAAAATCAAAAATCAAAATATTTCGCTTTCATTCCGAACAGAAACGCATTAAATATATTTCTTTTTCAGTCCCTGGTTTCTGTCCAACGGTAGATAGAAAAAAAGATCAATTACTTACTTACTAACAATACTGTTTTTGTTTGAACTCTGGCTTTTATGGACCAATTTTGACGATTTTTTCCTTTTTTTTGTTAATTAATTCGTGTATACCAAATTTTGTTAAGTTATTTTGAACAAAAGTGCACCAGCAATTTTAAATATTTTCTCATGGAACGCGTCCATTTTACCAAATGAAGTCCTTCCCTTAAACTAAACAGCGCCGCGTAGTGCGCTCACATCGGCAACAAACCCTAATTTTCTTCGCACCCAACAAAGACAGCACTACAGCTTTGTAATGCAACTCATTCACTTACTCGTTCAATCACAGTTCCAGAATTAAATTCGCCATAGACGCAGTGTTATATGAAAAAAAGCAGCCGCGACTATTTGACGAAAAAACCCAATCATTTACGGCAATCCAATCACAATCAAGTGTAAAAGTGTCTGCGAAAAGTTAGTATAATTCCATCCCACACAGGTTTCCGGCCCAATTAAGTGCAATTAACACAAAAAATGCAAATTTCAGCCACGTCATGTCCGAATTCGAGTGGTGTAGTAGACTAGACGCCTTTTGGCAGATCACCGCCACCCTTCCTCCGCCGCCGCGCGCGTAAATTATAATTCATCGGCAAATTCAATTCCACCAAACGCATCGGGCCGAAAGGGACAACAGGTCTGTCGATAGTACCAAGTGCGAAAAGCGCAGACAGTCCTCCCCTCGTCCTCCTCCTTTATTCTTCGGTGCTGTGTGACTACTTTTCCATTTACAATTTCAATTCTTTGCTTTTTTTTTTACCCCAAAAATACAGAAATTGTTCCCATTCAGTGGCGGAATGATTTTTAATATTTCCCTCAGTTGCAGCGGCCCAATCAAGCCCGACAAGAGTGTCTAGCTTCGTCGCCAAAACAAAACACTTTTTGGGTGTGCATTGTCCGACGACATTGAAGAACGTATCAAGCCCCCGTGCTGGTGGTTGGTTGGTGAATTTCCTTTATTCTTTCCTTTATTAGTCGTGTAACCCTTAACATTTTACTCCTCTCACTCTGATCGCTCCAAATGCAATTTATTTTGGAAAAAATCTCGATTAATGTGTGATAAGTGCGACTAAAACATTTCCTCAGTTGAAATACAATAAACAATTGAACAGAAGAAAATCACGAAAACGAGAAAAAAAAAATCATTTCTCTTTCTTTTCTTTTCTCTTCCAGTGAACCCGTTCTGAGAAAGTTTTGTGTGATCTATCATCATCGTCGTCTCGTTACAATTTATAATTTTAGAAAATCTCGCATCGATCTCACCGCACTAGACACTGAAGGACTCGCAGATAGATTGTGGAAGGGATCTATATTAATTTATATTCGCCGCATTCTAGATAGTTTAATTTGTATAGGGAATTATCCGGGTATATACATTGTTGGGCTTCATCACACATAAGCAAGTATTTATGACTTGAGCGAAACAATACGTAGCCACCACTACACAACACATAGCCAAGCAAATACACGCAGCGTGCGAGAGGCGAGAGGTTACAAAAGAACACCAGAAGCAGCAGCAGCGGCGAGTAGGGAGAATGGATGAATCGCACCCGAAAACCCTCTATGTGGGGAATCTGGACTCATCGGTTTCGGAGGATCTGCTGGTTGCTCTCTTCGGACAAATGGGTCCAGTTAAAAGTTGTAAAATTATCCGGGAACCCGGCAACGATCCATACGCATTCATCGAATACACCACTTACCAATCGGCTGCAACAGCACTGACTGCAATGAACAAACGACTCTTCCTCGACAAGGAAATCAAGGTAAGTGGAATTTTATTGTTTCAGGATTTGATTTTAATTACCCGGGTGGGCGAGCGCGTCCGTTGGCACTGCATTGTTTTGGTTACAAATGGAGTGCAGGGTTCTTACAGCCAAACAACACAACAACTATTTCAAGGCCGAATTAATTTTTGTTTTGCTTTTATTTTTAGTAGGAGAATTAGGCTTACAACGTAGCTTTGAAAACATTGATGTATATTCGTCGTGGGTCGTTCAACATCCTGTCGAACTTTTTTGGTTATTCGACGTCCATCCAGTTTTTCCTGAAAATGTCTCGTTCACTCTTTTTTTTTCAAATCTGAAATCAAACCGTATATTTACATAGATTGTTACGAAAATGATGTCTGAGCTGAATAACCAAAGGAGAAGGACTTGCAACTTGTTTACTTATTGCGTTTATATAATTTCTCTTGCAATGATGCGCACTACGCTGAACTCTATAGGGTAGTGGGACTTAGAATTGTTTCTGCTTTTTAATACATCTACAGGTATCAATCGACAGCTGTGTTCTGACTCATATGAATTGTACCAACATAACTGTCTACACCAGAGATAAACACATTTTCAGTGTTTGACCGCCGATAGTGACAAAAAAATTTTACCTAGTGCCTCGCGATGAAGGAAAATAAGCCTCTAGCGCCTTGGCTGCCTTCTAGGCGCTCTTAGGTCTTACTCACTGAATTCAATTTGATATCGCGTTAGCCTGTTTTCGATCCCATTCTATACAGTCACTGGAATTGTCGGTGGTTTCACTCTAGTCTTAAGTTTTCAAGAGCCTTTATCTGGCCACTAAGTTCTTCTGGACGGACAGAATGGAGCAGAAGTATTACGCGACGGAGATTGAAACACACTCACAAGCCCAAGGTGACGAGTTTATATCTCATAAACTTGCGGTTCCGTAGTCAGTGCGTCGGACCACTAAATTCAAGTTTCGAACCTTAGAAAACGTCATACATATTACTAATCTAACCTTCCACAGACTTCCAATCACGTTACGAAGGGCGCTCCTTTTGTTTATACAGTTTATTTGGCTAAGTAGCCAGTTCTTAAAGTACATGTGTGCTCGTACTGTCCTTGTCCTCTGTATGTTGAATTCTTTTGAGCTTCGTAGATCGTAGTTTATTGTTCCGCTTTGGGGTAGGTTAGTCGTCAGGTATCGCGGTCCTATTATATCCATCGTTAAAAAAAAACGCTTAGCGCAATTAGCAATTTGGAATTTTCGCAACCAACCGTCTTGTGTGCGTTATATTTTTCGCTCAATGTAAAGACCTAAACTGTAATGCCACATTTGAAGCGCTATTTATTTTTTATTTTTTGAAATCATTCCCA
This sequence comes from Brachypalpus laphriformis, assembly GCA_945910035.1. Lineage (NCBI taxonomy): Eukaryota > Metazoa > Arthropoda > Insecta > Diptera > Syrphidae > Brachypalpus > Brachypalpus laphriformis. Next base: position 292,398,634 of record OX246754.1, read on the forward strand.
TTACTGCGTTTTCGATAGGTGGAACCGGGAATAAAGTTTTTCGTGTTTACTGGGATTTGAAAATTAAATTAACATTATCAATTATAAAATATATTATGTTATGTTGTCGGTTGTTTCTTATTAGTTGAAAGTTGCTCAAAATTATCTTTTGGACAGTCTGTAGTTTCACCTCCGCTGCCCAGATTCTCAAGATCATGGAAAAATGTTTTATAAATATGTGTGGTAATGTAAATATCAAGTCAGGCTAGTACATATGCTTCCCATCATCCCTATTGGGGGTTATTTGGAATTATATTTTCATTCTACACTTGCGGATCGCCATTAGAGGCTTTCAGTCAGCATGAGATCTTTAAGCATCTTTAAAGATCTCAGACATCGCGAGGCAGCAGAGGCAGGCCTATAAACGCATGGATCACACAAATTGCGACGAAATCGGCATTTCATTGGCCGTCAGTAACAGTGATCCAAAATCGGCAGGCCTGCCGATATTTTCTGAGGTCAAATAGGCGAACCCGACAGGCGGATCAGTAGAAATGCGGTGAAGTGGGAGTGTTATGATCCCTTGTTTTCGGATCATAAGCTCGCTGAAAAAGGAAGAAGAGGAAGCGAAATAGTTTATCTTCATTTCCTTTTGTAGAGAAAGGAAGAAAGATCTCAGAGTGAAATATAATAAAGGAAATAGGGTATATCCTCATGGATCTCTACTTCCCCAGGCGGATCAGTAGAAATGCAGTGAAGTGCGAGGGTTATGATCCCTTATTTTCAGAGCATAACTTCGCCGAAATAGGAAGAAGAAGAAGAAAACACGATATTTACATGCAGAGGTTAAATTAAATCACTCAAAGTTTTCTAAATATTTCCAATATTTCGTAAGTATATGGATTGTCGTCCGTTTTAAATTACCATCAAATTCTTGGATTATTTGGTTAACTTGTTGTTGAGTTATACAACAACGTCACCTCTCAGTGGTTAGCTGGGGCTTGTCGGTCCGTGGTGAAAAACTATCCAAGGTGTTCCAGCCTTTCACAACGTTTTGTTCATTTACAAGTTATAGGAGATATGTTTTACAATTTATATCGTTTGATAAATTCTTTACTCGTATTGTAATTTAAATTTAGGGATTGCATATGGTCCCCTAATTATGCTGTCCATATCGATCGTATCGACTGTTCAAAATGGTTTCCTCTTGTTTTGCTTGTCGTAGCCTTTCTTGGAATAGAAACCTATACCCACTTCCCTATCTAAACCATTTGCTTCTCATACAGCGTTCTCCCTTCATATAAGCGCAGATCCATTACAAATGCTATATTTTTATCCGATTTATTGAATGGATGCATAAATTCTGCCACACTTCTCGGTAATCTTAATGTATATCCTGGTGCAAGACCTTTAAGGCGCGTACATTTTTTTAGCCCAAGGCTTTTGGAGAACTAACTACAGCATTAATGAACCAATCACAAATACGTTCAATGATTTTAATTCTTAATATCATCTGATCGACTTTAATTTAAACAAATTCCATTTGAAAATCTATATACATACATATTGTAAAGCTAAGTGGCAAAATGCGTGTGTTTCCCTCCACCGCCCGTAATTTTCAACCAATTTACTTGGTTTTTTTTTAATGTAGATAATTATGGTACAAAGCCAAAAAAAAAATATTACAAGAACATTGAAAAAAATAACTTGTACATTTTTGTGTGCGATACCGTTTTTTAATGCCTGGCAAAGCGGGCGGGGTTCAAGCTAGTGAAATTATATAAATCAGTGTTAGAATGATTCCTTGTTCCTTTTTCTATTAGGCTGATTTGAATTTATGTAGCCGATAAATAAATAAATAATCAAAAGTTTTTTTTTGTTACTTTAGGAAGTATGTTACATAATTTTAGACCTGCTTACATCTTAAGTTGCTTGCTTCTGTTGAATTCTCTAATCGAAAACCATCAACTTGTTCACAATCAAGAACCATTTTTCGTCAGTACGTAATACATATACATAGGTATTTAATTTTCCTAGCCATTATGCTGATAGCTAAGAATCTTAATCCTGGCGACATCGGCTAAAGGGCTCCGTTATTATCTTAGCTTTTAATACTATATACACCTGTCCCTCGAATTACGCGGTAGATACGTTCCACACCATAAGCCGTGTAAATCGAATCAAGGAATATAATGAACATTTGTAGATACGTTCATAATAACCGTGTAAAATGAGACAAGGTTTGTATGGAAAAACTGACATTGGTTCCACTGAATGCCAAGTCACGAAGCCGATGATCTAGTACATTCATAACGTATTCAAAGACGTAATATTTTTTTGTTTTCAACTCATTTCTTTATTTACAAGAAGGAAAAACACATAAACGTGAAGAACTTTTCTTTAACAAAAAAAAAAAAAAAGAAATGTAAAAATAAAAATTTAAGAAAATAAAAACAGTCTTCAGTTGAAACGCGTGCGTCCGTAAATACATAAAAAAATGCATAACCGAAATAAACACAAACATATTTTTTTTTTTTTTTTTTTTAAATTGGAAACCGTGTCATTCGAGTACTGTGTAATTTGAGGGACGGGTGTATTATCGGTGACATTATTGGGTGTATTATCGGTGACATTATTGAAGCTAGGTTGGCATTTTCTTTCCCATCCTTGCATGTGTCAAATATTGATTTTAAGCAAAGTCGGCATGGTCAAGAAATAGCTGGAAATCAGACAGAACTCGTGTAAAGTACTGTTGATTATTGTTTCCCACTGGGGCTACCTGGACACCGTCGGGAATAAACTACCCACTATAATATTGTGAATAGTACCCCTACAGTTTACAGTTTCTATTTGAATTGGTCATTTTTATTTACTGTTATTTGGCTGTTTACACTCTTCCACACCCTTTATGTTGTAACAAAGAGAATGTCAGAGACTTTGCGATGTTTTTTTTTCCAGTGAGACTGTAAGTTAAACAGTTTCAATCGATCGATAACTTGTGAATATCAACCCAAGGAATGTCTGCGCAAAACAGCTTCGATTTCGTGATAGGGCTATATTTTTTTAAGGCAGAGTTATCGTGACTGAGATGCTTTTGTTTTGAAAGCCGCACTTTGCTTACTTATCCAATTTATAAATTATTTTGTACGAAAGCATGCAAACGTTTGAGATAAGATGTCAATGTTGGTGTATCATCAGACACTCAGACAAGACTTCGTATCTTCTTATGCAGCAATAATAATAATTTTTTTTTTGTAGTCCCGCGCAAGGCTGCGGTATAATCGCAATTAACGATTCGATATCGTCGAAAAATAATAGATAAATCGGAGGCCTTCTCTCTACGCAATCTGTGTAACTACCCCTCGCCCGATAAAAGAGAATTGCTGATTTTGGATCATCTATTGATGTAAGGAACACATATGCCACAACGAACTTTTTATCTTCTTCTTCCTATTTCGGCGAAGTTATGATCCGAAAACTAAGGATCATAACCCTCCCACATCACCGCATTTCTACTGATCCGCCTGTGGGGTTCGCCTATTTGACCTCGGAAAATATCGACAGGCCTCCCGATTTTGGATCACTTGGTTACTGAGGCCAAGCAAATGTTGAAGTCGTTGCATTTGTGTGATCCACGCGTTTATAGTCCTAATACCAATACTAACAGAGATTTTCGTGAGATGGTTTCTTTGATGTGAATGCTCCCACGTATCTTCGAACTTCTTATTCGATCAAGCTTTGTCACTACTGCTGTCATGCGAAGCATCTTCATCTCGGCTGCCGTTAATTTACTCTCATACTTTTTGTACATTGTCCAACATTGTGAACCGTATGTATGCCTTCCTTTCAACTTAGGGGGAAATTTTCGGTCACAGAAGATAGCGGAGTTTCTCGCCACTTCATCCACCCTACGCTTACGCGATGATTGACCTCGTCATCACAGGTTGCTTCGCTATTGATCATAGATCCCAGATATTTGAACTTTTCGCACTTGGGAAGCACTGTTCCATTCAAATAAATGTTTGGAATAGGCCTGAGTGGATCAGAGAAGGGGCAGCAAAAGTACTCTGTCACCACTAACTTTTTATATATCCATCTATTAGCTACATTTTGTTCACCATTTTGTTGTACCTACCACAGTTTTGGGTGCGTCTTGCTTTATACATTCACTAACATCTGTTCAGTGTTTTCGAGATTCAACTTCAACAGCTTGAAATCAAAAATGTATGCACACATGACCACGAACGATGGACAAAGATGTGGAACGTTGTACATTTTTTTTTATTCAAACTCCACTGTGAGTGGAAATTTCAAACCATAAAATATTTTTGGATTCTACTTAAAGAGTCTACTCTTTTCAACCTTTGGAAAGACATAAATACTGGTACACGCACTTTTGGTTATAAATTAAAAACGGAAACAATATTTTTTTAAATTATTTCTTTAAACTGTTTATTGATTATTAACAACTAATATCAAACAGTTATTCCATATGGCCGCGTACATTGTTTTTCAGCCACTATTGTGTTGGCTTTTCTAAGTAAGTCTTATTGGAAAGTCTTTCGGTTTTTTGAAAACCTATTTAGTTGTTTGGCCTTCACAACGCCTTCCAGAACATCTGTTTGGTAAACTTTTACCGGCTCTTTTTATTCTTCAGCAGTAAATATTTTTGCATCGATAAACAAAATTCTCCTGTGAAAATTTTGCACGTATTGGCGGTGTAGAGCTTTTGATCTAACCTTTTGTTTTTGTTTTAATTGAGTTCAGAGCAAAGTATTTCGCGCAACTCGTTGCTTTCATCTGTTAGTGCTAGCTCACGAACCATAATTCTATACATCGATTCGCTGATAATAGAGACCTCAATCAAACAATTCATCAAGCTTTGACTTTAAATATTTGTCAATAACAGAATGGACACTACTCGCATTAGTGAGTTATTTTCTTCGATGAAAGTGTTGCCGCAGCAATAAAAAAAAAAATAAAAATAAAGATTACTTTCGCTCAGTTCATGATACATCCTTATCTAATTTTGGAAATACGTATGTATGACCAATATGTCCCTATGTCCATCATCCATTTTGCTGAAGGTTAGCAGTAGCTGTTTATCGATAGGCAGCACTATGGCCCAGTTTGAGGCCTTAAAGCTTAGCGTAACTTGGTAGAATGACACTGTTTTCTCGAAGTTTAGCTTATTCCATTACAAGTTAGGAATTAAAATGAAACTTTATAACCTCGCGCCAAGATTTCACTCTAGTTGATAATCTCTATTTTTTTTTTTTTTTTTGCAAAGAGCGCAGGCAGATTTAGGGGATGTATTTCTTTTTCTCAAACTTAAACTGAATTCTAAAATAGAACGCAGTAACGAGTTGTTTTACACAGGAAGTTCATTCAATCGAGATGCATATTTTTATCTTGATATATAACAATTTTGTTTCTACTCTTATTGCACAGGTTAATTGGGCAACAAGTCCAGGCAATCAGCCAAAGACAGACATCAGTGCACATTTTCACATATTCGTTGGTGATCTTAGTCCTGAAATCGAAACGGAGACTCTACGCGAAGCGTTCGCACCGTTTGGCGAAATATCGAACTGTCGAATTGTTCGCGATCCCCAGACGATGAAGTCAAAGGGCTACGCCTTCGTTTCGTTTGTAAAAAAGGCTGAAGCCGAAACTGCGATACAAACAATGAATGGCCAATGGATTGGATCGCGTTCGATCCGAACGAATTGGTCAACACGAAAACTACCACCGCCACGTGAATCGACAAAAGTCGGTGCGAATAAGACCGCTAGTCGGCAGACATTCGAAGACGTATACAATCAATCTAGCCCCACAAATACCACAGTCTACTGTGGTGGGTTCCCGCCGAACGTTATTAGCGATGAGCTAATGCACAAACATTTTATGCAATTCGGTCAGATACAAGATGTGCGGGTGTTCAAGGACAAGGGATATGCATTCATTAAATTTATGACAAAAGAGTCAGCGACTCGTGCTATCGAACACACACACAATACTGAAGTGCATGGCAATCAAGTAAAATGCTTCTGGGGCAAAGAGAATGGCGGTGATAACTCAATGAATGCCACAGGTGCTGCGATTATAGGCCCCGGAGGTGTACCATCGCAGCAGTCAACAATACCCGGTCAGGTCATTACACCACAGGCAGCAGCTCAGTATCCATATGCGGCAGCGTATCAACAAATGAGCTACTGGTACCCCCCAGCGGTGAGTTCAACTATTCTTATCATTCAGGATTATTTCATCAAATGCAATTTTCAGGGATACCCAGCTCAAATGCAGACTCAATACATGCAGCAAGGGTACTATCCGTACGCATATGCAGCCAGTGCTCAACAAGGAGGTAATTGAAATTTTATTTAAAATTATTTTTTAACTATTCAGTTTAGTAACAAACAGCCTTATGTGCTACACACTACCCATTCGTAGTTAAATGTTTCACTCCTTTCGAATAACAGAAATTAAGTGCCAGTCCTGGTCCAGTTCAGTCCTCAGCGAAAAAAATTTTATAAAGCTTTATGCATCTTTTAAATTTCGAACATTCCTTGAGACTCAGGCTGAAAGTTATATGAGTTTAACATGAATGCTAAGACTTGAGATCCCCTTCAGGTGTACTCCCGCAGAGCCCCGCCTGCAGTCGCTGCTCCGTCAGTGCTGATATGTGGCAACCAGCGGGAAGAAATATCGCCTTATTTTCATGTGTATCTCGAAAAATTGATGTCATTACTTTAACTCAGACAAGAAATATGATTTGTTCCCATTCCAACTCTGCTTGCTTCGAGGATATGATCAGCTCCTTTTCGGCTGTTTCACATTATCTGCATATTTGAGTGATTTGGCGGAATAAAGAGTAAACACGTTTTTCAGTTAATTTTCACACAAGGCAAGTGCAGCTTGTAGATTTTTAGATGCAGGAACAGCGTGTAGCATTATCTCCAGGGATGGACTATTCTGAAAGGCTAGTAGACTAGTGGCGTGTTGTGTGTCGTTGCTGATGGTAGTGCAGGGAAATATTATGATATTACACAGTTTTGCATGTGGGTTAGCTCCACATAAGTAGATAAAGAGCTAGAAGACGTGTAGACGAAAAATAGGACGAATATGACTTCTTCCATCTTAAAGATAATGGAACGTCGACTACGTGAGGCTAAAAATTGTATTAATCTGTCAGACTATAAAAGATTCCGAAAAATTCTTATGGTGAGCATACAAGCAACAAAAGACTCCCTAATTGAACACCTTTCACTCAATAATCGTCTAAAAAAGCTGGACAACTTCTCTGAATTCTTGTCCAGTCGAGAATCAATAAACTGATTCCTATATTTTGGTATGAGTTATAAACTGCAAGAGCGATTCTTAAGTTGCTGCGTGTTCTGGACATCCTGCCTAATGTGTTTCAGAAGTAACGCTAAAGAGACTGTGTAGTTTGATTTTTCTATGGACCTCAAATTATTACAGAGTTAAACTATTAAAACTTTTGTTAATGTGAAGCTAGGAAATTCGTGAGACTATTTTATTTATTTATTACTTATACCCTGCACATCTATCGTATGTGCATTTGCATGGAATAAAAAATAAATAAATTAATATCTGGCGCAACAGCTCTTTAAGTGCCAGGGCCTAGCTTCTCGCAACCATTCATGTTGTGTGCGTTATATTTTTCACACGAATGGAAAGGATCTACAGCTTAGTGCCGTATCCGAAGGGCAATTTGTTTTGAGAAGCTTTTTCGAGATAACAATACTCTCGGGTGTTTGTCAAACGTTCGCGAGATGTGGGACAGTGAAAAAAACATTTTGGTGTTTTCTGGGATTCGAACTTGGAACCTTGCATGGTATAAATTGGAGCAAAATAATCGCAACTTTAACGGTTAAACTAAATGGTTATATTTATTAACTTAACTGTAGGCGTATAAGTATAATATAATAAACTACTCGTCTCTAGCGTCTCTAGCGCACTGCCTCAATCGTTGTTTATAGGGGTTCGATGATATATATGTCTCCCGAACATGTTGGTCCTTGTTCGCTCACCGCTGTCTCCTTGGTTCGCGTTACACAATTTAGAATATTGTGCTCTAAATTAAAGTTTTGGGACAACATACCAACATAACACTGCTTTTACTTTCCCAATTCGTTTGCGTCATCCAATTCAGTGCCACTCTCCCGCGGCATAAAAATTACTAAACGAGGATTGTTACCTGGTGAACATATGAACCGTTTTTTGAATTTTCTTTCCGCAACAAACATCAAATTAACGTCAATTTGCACAACACTTGGTTGTTTTCAACCCTGACATGTTGCATATATAATCGATTTCGATTATTGATTGAACATACATATTTTGGTTTGACATATCACTCATTGTAGCTTTCGGGTCTTAATACTTCCATGGTTTCATCATTTAAATAAAAAAATCTCATCATTTTAATAAAATGTTCTTACCTGTTACAAGCTGTTTGCAACACGCCCTAGTTTTATCTTGTATGAAGTATCGACGGCATCTACGCCACAGATCGCATTATTATTTAGATACCTTACGCGTTCAGATAGAATCATTTCAGAACTAGTTGTTTGAAATCGAGTATTTTGGGTGACCAGTTATTATTAGTCCCAACCATAAGCATTTGTTTTTTCTATTAATGAAATTAAATTGTGACCGCACTCCCATACGCAGTATTCCGAAAAAAAATGTACAAGTCAAAATCCGAATTCAAAAAGTCAGAATAATTCACCTCGATTAGTTTGGACAACAGACGTGGAGTGCACTACCTTAGTTTGAAACCACTGCACCAAAAATCTCTCTTTCCTACCTCTTCTCTTTATTTCCAACTTAGGTCGTGCAATTGCATTAAAAGAGTCAAACTCTTAGGAGTAAGTCGATATAAAAAAAAGTTTTTCTTTTATTTTCATTTAACATGAATAAATTTTCCTTTTTATTTATTTATTTTAAATTTTTTTTTTTTTTATATAATCAATATTTCACCTCCATTCAGAACGTTATAATTACTGATACTACTTCAAAAAAAGATGTACTTACTTTAAACGATCTAATTTTAGCATCTTATCGCATGGTACAGCCAAATGTCGCTTGGGGTGTTCCAGGTGCTGTCGTGCCTGGGGTAACTGCGGCGGCCGCTGCCTCGGCCGCAGCCGCGAACGGTAGTCTTGGACCTCAGATGATGTACAGCGCCGCAATGCCACAATATCAAACGCAATGAGATTGAGATGATGAGAGCAACATCAGTAGCCGCCGCAGGAGCAGCAGTAGCTTATCCTCATCCTCGTCATCATCATCTGTTATTCCTGGATTGGATGCGTGCAAAACAGAACTCTTCTCATTTTTCTCCGTCAATGAGCAATCAACTCCAACAATAACAACAACTACACGAACATTGAAATTCCTCTATACATAGCATCAAATACAAGACACTTTTTGATCTACACACACACATCCACACAACACACACACATACATTTCCTCAAAAAACAAAACATTCTTCTACCACTCACACAAAAATCTACACAAACACAAAGAAAAAATCTGATGTGCGCCGCCAAGCCGCCCAAACCATAGAAGTTAAGGTCGTTATTAATGAAAATTTTTAAATTATAATTCAAAACTAAAAAAAAAAAAAAAAACTACAAAAACAAAGAATATAAAAACAAAAGCAAAACGAATATGTAATTTATAATGAAACAAAAGAAAACAAAAAAGTATAACACGGTGTAACGTAAACCAATATTGGAAAATATTGAAGAGATGATATGTAAAATACAAATAAAATAAAACATATTTTTTAATGGTTTTTGATTATAAAGGAATGTAAAACCAGAACAAAAAATATAGATTTTAAAAATAAATAATTTAATTAAACTTCATTGTGTCCTTATTTCAAAAGGAAGTGTTTGTTTTTTTTTTGCGCGTAGAAGATGTACAATCCAGAGGGAGGACACGATAGCACAGTGTTGGATCTTTATATTTCTGTTATATTTATGTTGCTGTGGAATATTATTTGCTTAGTCATTTTGCAGGAGTGGAATCCTCTAAGGTGATAGTTGATTCTTGACGATCACAATCATCCCTTTTGCTCTCTCTAAGGTGACCATCAGCGTGATCATCACCTTTTTGCGATCGTTTTTGTGTGGTTTTGCGATCGTTTTACGGAGAGCTAACAATATGTGATCATCAATTTTGACTGTCAAAAGTATGACTATCAACTATCACCTTAGAGGATTCCACTCCAGGCTCATGATTTGATTCAATAGGAGTGGACTGAAGCAAGCAGTGTGTGTATTATGCACTGAAGACTAAAAATCGTAAAAAGTAAATGCGTTTAAGACTGTTACTATCACCCCTATTATGGTTAGCGAATCGAACGTTCGACTCAAGTCGAACTGTCAGCGAATTGCTTCTGTCGTGGTATTGCTGTAATCAAGCATTTTCATTCGAATAAAGAATAAGTGCTGACAAAGAAAAAACAATCAAGGCCCTTATTGTGGTTGTCGATTAGTAATCGATAAACGACGTTTGTCGATAGACGATCGACAATTGTGAACTTTGGTATTACAAATGTCGATTGCGAACGATATTTTTCGTTTTGACAGACGTTGTTTATCGTCTCCAATTTTCTTTTCGACTGTGTTCGGTGCCACCGAAAAAATGTGTGTTTCAGCTATAAAGATGTAATATATTTCAATAAAAATGAATTTAATTACAGGTCAAAAGTTTTTAGTAACAAAAAACCAACAGAAAAACTTGTAATCCTGATGGAAGCAAATCCCGATATTGCCAAGGGTATTTGTGCAAAGGCGCGGGCAAAAAATAGGTGGGCAAATTTCACCGTCCAACTAAACAGTCTTGGGCCTCCTGCGCGTACTTGGGAGAAATGGTTAAAAGTAAATTGTAATTTAGCTACATATGTATCATATCAGTGAAGCATTTTCCTAACTGGTTTGTGCTGATTTAAAATGCAAGATCAAAAAAAGAAATCTGAAAATAAAACCGAAATTCAAGCCACATTTTTTCTAGTTTTAATTCTGTTTGCGCAAAAAAAAACACCAAACAATTAATTTAAATGTCAAAAAACTTTCAAAGTATGCTCTATTCACAATAAATAGCTTTTTTGTTCACAGTAACACGAACCTTTGTCGATCGAGTTACACAATACCAAACGGAAAATTTGTCGATGCAATCGATCTTTATCGAATCGTTCGCTGATCGACATTCGCAATAGGGGCCTAAATGTCATCTGTGAAGTGTATAAAGCGACAGAAGTAATTCGCCGGGAGGTTCGAATTGAGTCGAACGTTCGATTCGCTAACCATAATAGGGGTGTATAAGAGGTAATATTTTTTTAAATGTTTTTTAAGTAATGTATTACTTGCTAGTATATGTACACCCTTAGTATCGGCAGGTGAGTCGATCTCTTTTTGACGCATGTAGCGTACCTAATAAATGTGCGTGATTATCGATGGATACATACTGCTCTTTCGAATTTCTTGACTGAGCTGTCGTTTTTAACGGTCTCTATGTTTTAATACATTCGTAGAAAAGGTGTTTGATCGCCCTTACCTTTCGACGGACTACGTCCGAAACAAGTGATTATCAATATCGAAGTGGGGCCTTACTTTGTATATCTATTATGCCCCAGTTATGGCACGAGCGGAGGTTGTTTGACCTACATTATCCTCCTGAGACCCCCGGTATACGTGGGCGCCGTGGCGTAAGTGGTTAGTGTGTCGGATCACTACGCATGAGGTTTCAAGTTCGAATCCCAGAAAACACCAAAAAGTTTTTTCACGGTCCAACCTCTCGCGCGCGTCTGACAAACATCCGAAAGTATTGTTGTCACGAAAAAGCTTCTCAAATCGCCGTTCGGATACGGCACTAAACTGTAGGTCCCTTCCATTCGCGTGAAAAATATAACGCACACAACATGAGTGGTTGCGAGAAGCTAGGCCCTGGCACTTTCAAGAGCTGTTGCGCCAAATATTTGTTTTTTTTTTATTATTTTGACCCCCGGTATCACCAGTGATACGTTTAGTTTAGAATTTTTTTTAAAACGCCATCTTTTGGAATTCGGTAGAAACTTTGGTTTGGAGAGCCATTATCTTGTTTTTGAGCCACGTGGCATTTCTCTAGTTGTCAAATTATGTCAATTGCAATCAGTTGAAGTTTGATTTTGTTTTTGCGTTGCCACTTCGCGCAAGGGTAATCATTCGTTTTATGAAGTTATTTGCTAGTGTTTTGTTTTAAATAAATATTATTAAGTTATAAAAAAAAGGTCTTGTTAATGAAAAATACATAGCTTGGTCTTGGGTCTCAGGAGGATAAGTATACTGAGGCAGAATTGCTCTTTTTGTTTGAGCATGTATAGCAGTTGGTTCAAACTAAGCCAATACCAATCAATGCCAATGTGTTCCTCTGTAGCATGACGGGTCACGCGGCGAAGAATCGCAGTTAAGTCAAACGACACGTTAATTTTTCTTTCCATATGTATCCGGTTTTTGTCATCCTTCTTAATTTTTTTTTCTTTAATATTGCGCAAAACATCATCTCAATTCAAATATCAAAGCATTCTGAATTAGCGCTTCGTAATCCGAAATTGGAATTTGTAATATCTGAAAATCAAACGACTTTAGGTCTATTCGCGTAAATAATTTAAAACGTTTTAAGGTGCTCGAAGAAAATGTTCTTGAGGAAAATACTGTGGTGAGTGAATGTTCTCCCAAAACATTCCTTTTTAACTTAATATAAATCTGTTGGTTTTCACACGAATTTCATTTATTCATTATAATTTTTTTAATGACAGTTGGCTCGAATTGGCTCGCTTTTGCTTAGATTTTCCGCACTCTGAGAGTTTTTACTCTCATCATGTCATATTTGACAACTGATTAGATTTTGGCTCGGAAAGTACGCGAACAGACCTATCATCGATTCACCGAATATTTTGAGTTTTGCAGCGAAATACAGAGTAGGGGTCCCTGTATTTTGCACGATTAGCACTTCTTTATTCAATATTCGGACTTACAAATCTGAAAATCGAGCAACTTAAGTTGTAGGCAACAGTTTAATTCTCTTCGAGAGACTTTATGTTCCCGAAAACAATTAAATAAATTATTGCTGTTCTTTTTTCGGGAAACATATAAGTTATTCGATGTCAGTGAATAGATGAGTTGTTACGTAATTTGTATTGTGTTGTTGGTAGATCTAGCAACAACATACATACAAATTACGTGACAAATCATCCGACCCCAGAATTGCGGAATACGTAGTGCTTTTTATGTCGAATCGAAATGAAGATAAGGGCATTACAGCCCTACCTCGCACCCCAATTTAAGAGGGGAAAAAACTCCTATTTCTAGCACTTAGATTCTATACCTTCCAGTTGAAGGTACCTTCATTATCGACAGAAAATTGCCGTTTTTAAACCGATATTTCGCAGTTCGCTGCTTTATTAAGTACCGAATATGTTAGCCCTATTATAATACGCCAGTCGAATGTAGTGTGCAGATTGCTGGACATAGTTGGCCAATTATTGTTTGCTTTTGTGTTTGCTAATCGAATAGCCCTCATTCGCCTAGATTAAGCAAATAAAAATGTTTATTGACTGATTTGGAGAACGAAAAGATAAACAAAAATAATTTCAAGCTATAATTCGTTACTTCAATCAAGCAGTATATATTTCCATTATACTAAGCGGGGAATAAAGACAAAAAAAACTAAGCGGGGAATAGTTCCTATAAATATATGATTCGCGCAACACGTTCTCGCGTTCGATTATACCACGATATTACCATTCGTGTGTCGAACAAAAATACCTGCTAATCCACCTTATCGCGATTATGATTTACGTATCGAACAGTTCTCATTCGACTAGTGAACCATAACGGTGCCCTAATAATTTGCAGTGTGGATTACTCGCAATTATAACTACTTGTAATTTCGATTAATTGCCCAATTCTTCGCTGCGCGATATTATGTTTGGCAAATGAAAGAATGTCTGGTCAAAACGAGTTGCATAAAATTGTTTTCGATTTTTGATATACATTATGAGATATGATATACACATAATTTAAGCTCATAGAAACTATTTTAATTCCACTTGGGAAGGATTATTAATTGAGCTACATAAGAACTCAGTACAGTTGAACAAAGAAAACAAAATTTCCTGTATTGCAGTAGTAAAAACGAAAGCTATTTTCAAGGAAACTAAATAAATTTTCAAGCAAAGCATTTTAGACATTCTGATTCCGACTGTCATATTTCGAGTGGTCGCAGTGGTTAGTGTGTCGGACCACTGCGCGTGAGGTTCCATGTTTGAATCCCAGAAAACACCAACAAGTTTTTTCACTACCTCTCGCGAACGTCTGACAAACATCCGAGAGTATTGTTGCCACGAGAAAGCTTCTCAAAACAAATTGCCCTTCAGATACGGCACTAAACTACAGGTCCCTTCCATTCCTGTGGAAAGTAGTATAACGCATACAACATGAGTGGTTGCGAGAAGCTAGGCATAGGCACTTCACGAGCTGTTGCACCAAATAAATTTTATTTGTTATTTCGAAGACTGTAGTGTCATTCGTCAGAATTGTTTTGAAACGATTGCCTACTTACTTAAGTGGCGCTACAGTTCAAGGTGCACCTGGGCCTCAACCAACAAACGTCTCCATTTAGCTCAGTCTATAGCACTCCAAATTGGTTAATGTCCCATTGTACTTGTGCGCGCCACTTACAGCGAGGAGTTCCTCTACCACGTCGTCCCTCTGGGCTAGATATGAATCGATTCCTATAAATTTACGCATATAAACCGATAGTTGTGATGGTATTGTTAACCATGGAAAAATATTACAAACACTTTTGGTAGGGCAAGGCTATTAATAAAATGAAAAACATCATAAAAATACCACGCAAATTGGTGTGAATATAATGCTCTATATGAGAGCTCTGACAGATACAGAGATACCTTTAGATAAAAAGTGTTTAACACAGCCCACCAATCGATCGGGCTCCTTTTATTGACAGGTTTTCAGTTAGTGACACCGAGTTTTGGTAACGAGATCCGTTCTCGTTTCGCTGTGATGCAGCAGTCACTACAAATCACCCCGATTACCGTTGGCGCTTTTCGCTTTTCGACGATTCTCGTTTCATTCCTCAGATGTACCATGAATCCATTTTCAAAAGTATAGTATGCTCATCACGAAAAAACTACTTTCACTCTCCGCTAGCGTTAGGGGAGTGCACGGAACTACTTTCTTTTCTTTTTTAAGGAAACCTAAATCCCAGAGCACTCAGACTCTCCGGTCCATTGTACTACCAGACAGGAATCTCTCTTTGATGCAGTGGTTGGAAAAACTTAGATGTTATTCGTATGTTCCCCGATAAGGCTTGAACTTGCACACATCGTTGACACACTATCTGCACCATTGCCACCCACGGAACTACTTCGGTTAAGTGCTAGAAAAAGCTATGCTATCACTATTCACTACGACAACATCTATAACATGATTGCATGAGAGGCTACAAAACAACAACGATGATAAACAAAAGAACCAATGAAAAACAATACGTTTTTAAAACATGAATTACATTATTCTGTTTTTATTTATTTCTAAATATTTATATATAAATGGAGGATGGATTACATGGCTTAAAAAATATTAATAATCCCACACACACATACGTCTAATGAGTACAAATTTATAGTTTATCGAAGCACATTAATACTTTTTTTCTTTTATTTTGGTTAAATAGCATTTTTGAGTATTACAATATAAATGTGTATATAAAGTATTACTATGTTTTATTAAAATTCATCACTTTTTCGTCAGCTACTTGCTAATAGAATTCACTCTTTGTACATGATTGATGCGATTTCTCTTCTTTTTTTAATTTGCAAATCGCTTCTTCACACATTACTGTCCATCTAGAGAATACAACACACCACACATTAAGTCAACGAACATAGTCTAACATTATGCAAAGAAACAGATAAACGCTAGCGAGAAGCCTTAAATAAAACAAACAATATCGAAATTAATTAGTTGAATACTATACTTATAAATATATAATTTCTAAAGTTATTGATCTATAATCTTCAAATATTGCAACAACTAACCGAAACCGAAAAATAACAAGAGTAATGAATGTATTTTTCTGGAAATTCCTGTTTATATTGAATATATTAAGTCGTGTACATGTTGATACAAAAGTATTAAAAATATTTGATATTATGTTTTAAATGTATAAAAGCTTGTTAATTGGTAATTGTGTGAGTGTGTGAATGTCTTTTTTTTTTTTTTTTTTGTTTTCATGTGTTACTAAAATTAAATGCATTAACACTTTTTCAACGCTGGGCTTAATTGAAAATCTTAAAAAAAAAGAATGTATGTATATACCCCTTAATAATAAATATAAATATAAAAGTTGTTTTAACAACAACAACGGCCTTGTAAGGCTAGTGAAAGGCATTTTGTTGGTAGTGGATGCGATTAAACTAATAAAAAAACGAAATAACGGAAACAAAAAGGGAGACAAAAAAAACTATTGGATTATATTCTCAAACAAGAAAAAGACACAAGGAACATGAGATATAATTTAAATGGTAATATCTCCGTATTCCTGTGACCACTTTTCGTAGAGAACTAGACTCTGTGGCGCAACTGAGCGTCGAATTCGCTTCAGTGAGTTACAGAAGTCGTTTTCTGTGATGCTGCGGACTGCACTTATGTCCAATTGCTTGACTTGCTCCACATTTAGCTCTCGAATGGGCTCCAAAGCGGCATCTTTTGCTAATGCTGTCAAGTCTGATCCGGAATATCCCTCAGTCATGACTGAAAGCCGCCTTAGCGAATCTGGGCCCAATGGACTGCCTTGTTTTTCAAGAAGACGCTTGAGTAGAAGCTCCCTAGTTTCCAGGTCGGGAAGTGAGACATAGACTCGTTTGGTAAAACGACGGAGGGCAGCTTCGTCCAGTTCCTGTGGACGATTAGTGGCGGCAAGAACAACAATACGATCACCATCTGGATTGCCTGGTAGTCCATCGAATTCGACTAGAAACTCCGTTTTTAATCGCCTCGATGCTTCATGCTCGTTAGAGCTACGCTCCGACAGCAGCGAGTCTACTTCGTCGATGAAAATGATCGAGGGTTGCATTTCCCGTGCTACGGCAAACAATGCTCGTACTAGCTTCTCACCATCACCCACGTACTTGCTGGTCAGCGAGGCTGCAGATATATTTAAGAAAGTTGCACTGCACTCGGTGGCCACGGCACGTGCCAGTAGTGTTTTTCCATTTCCTGGTGGACCAAAGAGCAATAAACCCTTAGCCGGGGCGCGAAGACCTAAAAAAAAAAAATATCGTACACATACTTACAAAAAACAAGCATCGCCATGCTTTACCTGTGAAGAGTTCTGGTCGAACCGATGGCAGAATCACCATTTCTTGTAGTGCTTGCTTAGCTACTTCTTGTCCAGCTATGTCTGACCATTCGACCTTTGCACCACCTTCCACAATTTCATCCATTATTATTTGTACTAACTTGGGTTCAACGCCCTTGACGCTGACCATAGGAGTGGAAGCACCACTGCCCCCACTACTGGGGCCACAGCCGATTGGAGTCCTTGACCGTTGAGGTGGAGTATTCCGTCCAGAAGCCTATGCAAAAAAGAACAAATTTAAGTGATTAGTATTACACAGCTGGAAATGACAGAAACGCAAAAGAGCGAAAACTATAGTGCGCATACAGGGACTAGCATTTAATTGCAAAATAAAAACTGACAATGACTATTGAGAAACATGTCGAAGGCAAATCAAGCCCCCCTACCATTACTTCAACAGAATCCCATGAAGCTCTTGATCTCAAGATATAATCGACCTTCTCCTAACTCGTTTTCTTGGGTTATGTACGGACCAGGTACCTGGCTGACAGCATAGTGCGTCGAAACAAGAGATCGTCAGGAAGAACCGTTCTCCTTTTTTCGTTCAATGCTGAAAAGTCGACAGGCCGAAAATTGACTAGATCAGGGTACGAACCAAAAACATAAGAGCGCTGAACAAGATGTTCAAAGAGATATCCACCATGAAACAACCTTAAAAAAAAAGTATATGCCACTCCAAGTCAAAGCCAAAGGTTGGAACATCGACTTTTGTTGAATACGTATATCTCTCGAATAACTTACATATCTTTTGACAGCCAATAACTCTTTTATGCTTGAGATGATGATTGCTTATATAAAGTATAATTATTTCTTGAGAGTACTTTCCCTTCTTAAACAAGGAAACCAAAGAAGAGTCAATCTTCGTTTGATCTTCAGGCTGGTGTCGTGAAGGCTAAGGTACATTATCACACTCTAATTTAGGGTGTCAGATCCAAACGGCTTTTTACCGATCGTACACCGTTGAACGAGTTTGGCACTATCATACGTGAATAATGCACAAACGATTTAAGGTGTTCAATAAGCATAAGATGTTACGCAAAGTTGAGAAAAGACTGATATTTTTGTATGTTATGCTGTTCAGAACGATTATTTCTTGAAAACACCATCTTTTTTTTTTTTTTTTTTTTCGACGGGTGGATATGTTGGCATCGCTGCGCAACCGATTTAAAGAATAGAATGCGCCCGAAAGTATTGCCTTGGTTGACGGTGGAATCGATGAAGGGAACAACCAAGTTTGGAAAGTTGCTCATACTACGGCCAAGCTTGAATACTTTCATTTTGAGTCCCTGGTGTTAAATGAGCATTACGCATCGAAAGGTATGCGTCACAAGTAAGTGGAAATATATATCAATATTACCATTAACATGAAATACTTACACTGAATTGTCGCCGAACGGCAGGCGGAGTAGCGGCTGTTTTCAACGGTTGACGGGTTCCATTCACAGTTGCCTTCGAACCAAGATTCCGTGGTAAAGTTTGAGATTTATTTATAACTCCCAGGTTCCCAGGTCTTTTTGTGCCAATTGTTAGTTTACGGCCCGAAGCTATATAAAAGTTCACTTTGTTTATAAGTAAAATTACAGATATGTGTAGTGAATAAGCCTGGTGGGTGAATAAGCATGCACCCCACCATGCAAACCCTAAATATGTTATCTTAATCAATTTTAAAAACCTTTACAAAGCTTATTAAATTCTAAACGCATTTAACTAAAAATGGAAATAAACAAGTAAAACAAATAAAGAACAATTATAAGATGATTGTAATACGGTGCCAAAAAAGGCGGCTGTGAATGGAGCTTCTACGTATATTCCAATTTGTAGTCTAGTTCAATGTATTCCCGTTACTGGATTCATTGCTGCTCATAATGAGTTTGTTTCGTATAGTGTTGGCTATCTTACCTGCTTCGGCCTTCTTGTTCACCGCTGTTTGAACCTTTGTGGGCATTCTGTGTGCACTTCCACTGGAAACTGTGGTATTGCTTACGGTTAATGCATTCGGCGTTCGCTTTGGAACTCTAACGACAGGTATTGTGCTCTGCCTGATAGAGTTGCGCTCTACAGTGCGCTTGACATGACTTGGATTGTAATTACTGCTCGAGCTCGGCTGTGTGTTACTATTTTCATAGGAATTGGTCATCATTGGTTGAACAATTTGTACTACGTGACGCCGCTGCTTAGCGACTGTGGTTTCTTGATGCTGCGCATTAGCATTATGTTCTTGTATCCTCATATTTTCTAAGTCTAGCTCTGCATTTCTTAGTTCTGGCAAGGGGTTACATAGAAGAAATATATGCAAAATCAAACAAATCATAACAAAAAATAAAAAAAAAATCATAAACTAAAGTAAGGAAACAATAAGTAGAAGTGAACCAAATATTATATAATAACACTTATTCCAAATATATGTGCAACGGGCCACGAGCAAAACAACACCTTAATTGTATATTTATACAAAGTGTAATCTAATCATCATTGTCATTTCCATTCAAAGCGATAAAGAGTTGTTAGTATATGCGTGTCATGCAGTATTAAATTAGTCTTTACCTAGAAAGTGCAAGCGATCTCTGGCCATCGAGAGATTTGTCTGCATCTTGTCATGTAAACGCTGGGCTCTTTCCCAGACATCCCCACGTCCACTCCAGCAATCGACTGCGATGCCGTCTTCAAGCTCTTTGATGCCTTTTCGATAAAGTTCGATGGCGAGTTCCTTGTGGCCTGCAAAGAAATTGTAATTGATTAAGAAATTAGAATCTCTATTTTCGGAATACGGGATGCAAAAGAAGCTTTTACTTAGACTAGAAAACAGGATAACTTTTTTACTTGTAATATGGCATTAGCAGTGTGGTGCGGCTTCGCATTGAGAAGCGCGAGATCGACTCCTGGAACAATGTACGGAAATTTTACCAATAGGTAAGAACGTGTCAGAGGAGCAAGACCCATACAGAAACCTGTAGAGATGAAAATGGAAACTTCGTAATAGAACCACCGTCGGTACTGAGAATATGGAAAAACTACTTCTGCAGACTGTATAACGGCGACGAAGAACAGAAGAACAGCATCCCGCTTTCAGGCAGAATGAACCATTCAACACAGACGATGATAGTAAAAATGTCCGTCCACCTGACCAAAACAAAGCGAGGATAGCAATATCCAAGCTGAACTCCAACAATGTTGCTGGACCTGACGGCTTACCGGCAAAACTTTTCAAGGTAGCTGGTGAGAGCATACACCAACTCATCTCTAAGATTTGGTCAGACGAGTGTATGCCTGATGAATGGAATCTCAACATTGTTTGCCTGATCTACAAGAAAGGACACCCCCTCAACTGCGTTAATTATAGAAGCATCAGTCTCCTCAATTAGCATACAAGATCTTTTCTGCGATATTGTGTGAACGTCTGAAACCTTTTATCAACAGCCTGATTGGGCCCTACTAGTTTGGTTTCAGGCCAAGAAAGTCCACCATCGATCAAATCGTCACTTTTCGACAAATCCTGGAGAAAGCCCTAGAAGTCCAAATCGATACTCATCATCTTTTTATCGATTTCAAGGCCGCCTATGACAGCATCTATAGAGCAGAGCTACATATGTATATAGAGCCATGTCTAGTTTTGACATCCCTGCCAAACTTGTCCGTCTGTGCAGGCTGACGATGGAGAACGCTCGCTGCTCCATCAAGGTCGGTAATGACCTCACCGAGACCTTTGATGTCGAAAAAGGTTTTAGACAAGGTGACGCTGCTGTCATTTGTCATTTCTTCAATATTGTACTTGATTGTGCGGAACTCACAAGCCAACCAGAGGTACAATCTATCAAAAGTCTGTACAATTGCTTGCGTACGCCGCCGATATGAACATTATTGGAAGAACTCAACGGGCTGTCACCAGTGCTTTTACAAGCATTTAAGCAGAAGTGGCCAAAATGGGTTTAGCGAAAAACGAGGAAAAACCAAGTAAATGCTGTGAACAAGAAATGACAACAACACCGACGAATTGGACAGAACGTCAAAGTGGTGGGCAGCTACAACTTCGAGGTAGTAAGGGACTTTGTCTACTTTGGGTCTGCTATAAATTCTGAAAACAACATCAGCGCAGAAATCAAGCGAAGAATAACTCTTGCCAAACGCTGTTTTTTGAGCTTATAAGGCAATTCAACAGTAAAGCCCTTATAACACCCTGATCATCCCAGTCATGCTTTACGGCGCTGAAACATCGACTTCATTGAAAGCGGATGAAGTTATTCTCGGTCGCTTCGAGACAAAAATTCTTCGTAAGATATTCGGTCCCGTTTGCGTTGACGGGTTTTGGAGTAGAAAAATCAATGACGAATTATACGGGCTGCACAGCGACATCGACCTAGTCAAAAATCTGCGTATTGGACGTTTGAGATGGCTAGGACATGTTGAATGGACACTAAAGCTCCGGTCCGCAGTTTTCGAATCTGCTCGCCGTAGGTGGCACTCACAAGCTCAGGGGACCTCGACCAACTTGGAGTGCGCAACTGGAGGCAATTAGCTAAAGACAAGCTCAATGGAGAGGCTTTTTAGTTGCGGCCCAGGTTCACCCCGAACTATAGCGCCACCTAAGTAAGAAAGTATTTATACGGGCTATTCGAGTATGATCCTATTAGCTTCTATAGAGCTAAAATAGGCCCAAATACATAGTCACAATTGTATTTTTTTCTACGACTTGCTGCACGTTTATTACTCGCAAGCATTACTCGGTTAGCAAGACCTGCCACAAGATTAGTTGATTCTCAACAGCTGCGTAGGAAAGATAAATACCTATTGATCAACGGACTGCGTCATTAAAATAGCGTTTCAGGCGTCCGTACATAGCGTGATGACATTGGAATTGAGCGCTAACAGAATCCTATGACAGCTCTCAAACATCTTCGTGTTGCATCCGTTCGAAAAAGTCAAACCGATACGATGCCTACCTCGAATTACAAAACGGGAGAACATCAATATCTTATAGTGCGCCAGTAATTTAAAAACCACTTAGTCAAAGGTGCCGAAGCAAATAGAAGCTGGTCTGAAATTTGAAATGTTTCTCCTTTTGGAAATTTGAAAAAAGGAGTTTTAGTTGAGAAATATTTTCGCAGTTGCCAGATGAATATTTAAGTTATATGTATGCTCTAGAGTGCTGCCTGGTAGGACGCCCACATTTCGTGCTTCTAGGAATCTTTCCGTCGAGTTCTTCCAAACATTCTCCATGGTAGATGTAATATCTGGAGTACAGGGGCCTTACTCTGTAATGCTACTCGAAAGTCTTATTTTTGCGAAAGTGCTTTGCGATTTTTATCTTAGCCGGCACTCTGTTACTAAACAGAATCGAATGGTAGTATTGCCAACTGGGGCTATGAAATGTGCGAATCTAGCTTCGAGTATCGAACGCTGAAATGTCACTTTGAAGCAAATTTCGTTCCAAAGAATTTTGTGTTTTATTTATATTTGAAAAACAAAGTAAAATATGTGCTATAGAAATGGAACTGGATGCTGCCGAATTGTGGTTCCATCAAGATGACTCACATGGAGCTAAGTGATAAAAAGTAGAAGAAAAATATAGCAGTGGTTGTTTCAACCCGAAACTGAGAGTATTAAGTGGAAAATACACGATACAACCGTCGTACTGACCTTGGCATACTGTTGTATGCAGCACACACATACAATTTGCATAGGACTTACGTACAACCAGACATTTTATTCAGCCATTTTACGCATACACACCATATAATTTCCATACAATTTGTTTATGTTACAGCGGTTGTACAGTCAAGACCATGCGACCATACGATATCTGTACAATGGTCGGTTGTGTGAATACACACGACACAATTATCGTATACAACACCAAAGCTGTGAAACCGTTCGTAGAACAGTTGCATCGT
Organism: Brachypalpus laphriformis; assembly: GCA_945910035.1. Classification (NCBI taxonomy): domain Eukaryota; kingdom Metazoa; phylum Arthropoda; class Insecta; order Diptera; family Syrphidae; genus Brachypalpus; species Brachypalpus laphriformis. Next base: position 292,421,964 of record OX246754.1, read on the forward strand.
GTATTTCCCACTTTACTCATTCTATCCACTGCTACCTTCAAGAGAAGTTAAGGTGGAGCATTTACATTTGATTTTTGGTGGACTGCCCTCATGTTCTAAAACACTTTTTTATCAAGTAATTTCACAAAACTATTTCATGTATATCACTTTCATTGTATTTTAAGTTAAAAACAACTTTTTATGTCATAAAATACTTACATTTTAAAAGAAACACAATTGCTTACCTCAACATCCGCAAACCAAATAGCAATAGAACAAAATGATGCGAATTCGAGTTACTTTGACATTTCGTTTAGCAATACAGAGTGCCGGATTTGCAATAAGAAATTGACATTGAAGTTGGAAACAAAAGTTTGTTCGATTTTTGTAAATTTGGATTTGCGATTCGAATTACAGAGTGACAATTCTGCGAATTCGAATGATTTGACTTTAAAGTAGCGATACAGAGTGAGGCCTCAGGCATACATACTTGCCTCCGATATTCGCATTTTTGCAGACTGATGACAATATTATTATACCATTTTGTGAATTCGAAAATATAAATATTAACACACAGATTTGTTTATTTAGATATCCTATCAGTTTTCATTTTGTCTGGAAAACAAATAAATGGCGTATTAATAAAACAGTTTTCTTATAATTGACATTTGCTAAGTGTAAAGCTCGCTTTATTTCAGTAGGGATTGGTCTATTTGATGTTCTATTATCTGTAAATAAACCTTGCGATAAATTAGTAAAGCAAATACTCTAAAGCACAAAACTCTACATACAGCCCTAAAAAGTATAAAAACTAAAAACCAGGAGTGAATTTGGTTATAAGGCAAGCCATTATATGTTTTCTTATTACCCAGTTAACACTTTCAGAAAAACAAAGTTAATTGTAAGCACGAAAATTACAAAGTAAAGCTAAATAAGCAAAAAACCCACCGCACAACAGTCAGCATACAGCTGCATTTTTATAGATACTCCAACGGAGACAAATTTTCATTTTTTTAGTGAGCTGGACTGAGCTATCTTAGTCTGGACTGGGTTTTTCTCTTAATATAAATGGATTCCCAAAATGGGGAGTAGGAAAGAAATTACCTTTGAAATTCAAAATTTATTAATTAAACTAAGTGAAGTGAATAAAAGTCACGCTGTAGTTGCAAAAATTGTTGGTAAAACTCGCGCAACAGTTCAATCCGTGATAAAAAGGTACGATGAAAGGGGTGCCTTAAATAAAAATTGCTCTGGGTTTCCGAAGAACTTAAATTCCCGAGATGATTGGACCATCCTTCGTAAACTGACAGTCAATGCTAAATCCAGCGCTCAAAATTGGCTCAAGATATCGGAAATACGACCGGCAAAGAAGTTCATCCTAAAACTGTTCAAAATGTCTTAAGATCCGAAGGATTTTATAGAAGAGTTCCCAGAAAAAGGCCCGCGAATCGACAAGGTCAACCAACAAAAGCGCCCCGAGTTTGCCAAACGCTGTGTTTCTGCAGATCAAGAGTTTTGGAGAACGGCAATATTTACGGAAGAAAGTAAGTACAATGTTTTCAGATTCGATGGCCGAAAAGAAAAGAAAATTTGGTGCCAACAGTGAAACAATGTCATGGTTTGGGGGTTAATGGCGGCGGCAGGAGTGGGTAAATTAATGGTTATTAATATCACAAATATTTGTACATATTGCGTAATAATTTGCACGCGTCTGCCGAATGTCTAGCCTTAGGAAAAAACTGGGTGCCACACCAAGCCAATGAACCAAAGCACACGGCAAGAACAGTTAAGGAATGGCTCCTGTACCATATGCCTTAACAATTACATCCACCCTCAATCACAAGATCTTAACGCTATCGAGCACATTTGGGATGAATTCGAACGCAGAATCCGTAAATCTACGATCAGCAACAGATAATTCCCTAAAGAGTGCTTTAACAAAGACACGGTCCGAAATACCACCGGATGTTACAGAAAATTTCATAGATCCCAGCTATTTGAATTTTTAGCACTTGATGACGACATCAATCATCGCGTAAGCGTAGGGTGGATGAAGCCTTCACGTCACGCGCGGCCGATTCAGCTGGTATTGCCACATTAAAAAGGTAATATCAATGAACTTTCCAAAGACATCGCGAGGCAGGAGAGGCAGGCCTATAAACGCCTGGATCACACAAATGCAACGACACAAGCATTTGACATTTGATTGGCCTCAGATTAACCCAGTAGTCCAAAATCGGGAGGCCTGCCGATATTTTCTGAGGTCGGATAGGGCAACCCCACCGGCGCATCAGTAGGAATGCAGTGAAGTGGGAGGGTTATGATCTTTAGTTTTCGGATCATAACCTCGCCGAAATAGGAAGAAGAAGAATAAGTTACTTGATAGGGAGGGTTTTAAGGTGGTTGCGTACGCGGATGATATGGTTATACTAGTATCAGGAAAACTCCTCTCCACGATAAGTCAACTCATGGAGAGGGCTCTGGATAAGGTACACTCATGGGCTACGAGCTGTGGCCTCGGTGTAAATCCGGAGAAGACTGAAATGATGCTGTTTACCACTAAAACCAAACCGGCATTCTTGCGATTCGAGAAGCCTGCCGCCTGCTAAACAATCTTCCAACATCTAATCACAATATCGCTATTTTTTCGGATAGCCAGGCTGCCATCATTCCGACATTCCGCTTGGTGCCATTAAGGGCTATATTCACCTTCACTTCCTCCAGCTAGCCAATCGCGGATGGAACAGCCTCACAAGCTGTGTCATATCTAGGAAGACGTGGCCCAGTTTCAACAAACCCAGGTCAAAAGAGTTACTAGGCAAACCAAGACCAGTTATTGCCAAAATTGTAGCTATTATCACAGGTCACTGGCCAGTTGGAGACCATGCGGCCAAGCTTGGTATCCCCCACAACACCTTTTGTAGGAGCTGCAAGGATATTAATGAGAAAGAATCTCTATGTCATTTCCTTTGCAGATGTCCGAACCTGGCGAGGATCAGACAACAAACTCTTGGCAAACCCTTCTTCGAGGATCTGAGAGAGATAGCGGACAAGAGGATTGGAGAACTAATCCTCTTTCTGAACTCCACGGGCTGGGTTTAAACTTAACACTCCTTTTTAACTAACCACTATAATAGGTATACACGAGTCCGTGGTAACAAAACGCGCACCTTAAGCGCTAATTGGGTTCTTTTGGACCGCCACTTTACCTACCTACCTATAAGTTACAGAAAATCTCATTCTTTCGATGTCTTGAAGACTGAAAGCAGATAGAGGGCCGACAAAATATTAAATGCCGTTTGCAGATTTTTAAAATACAATTTTTCATTTTTCTTGTACTGTACGTAGACTTTTGTGAGGTTAATTTATCTATTTATTAAACTTGTTCTTCTTATTGCCATTTCTACCGTTCGTTTTTTTGTTTAGAATGCTTTGTTTGTGATGTAATAACGCTACGCTGATTTTTAGATTCTGCACTTTTCAAGGGTGAATGTAGACTTCTGTGCTTTATTGTGAATTACCGTGAAATAGGTGTTATTAAAGTCTGCTATTACACGGTGACTTTTGGGTCATGACTCTTTTCTCTATTCTATTTTGAACTTTCATTCTGTGAGGCTGGTGCTATTACACGTTGACTCTTTTCCATGCCTCTAATTTGACAGCTCTCTTTTATTTTTTCTTTCGGTTGTAAAGTGCTGAAAGCGCAGAATGATATCAGAAGACTTAAATATTGTTCATAATTTACTGGATTGCCCATTCATGGCTATGAAATGTATGGATACCGATAGCAGTATGGATAGAAAAATAGTACTTAAGTTGTTAAATATGTATAAATATATTTTGTATTTTGGGGGCATTTAATTTAATTTCTTCCATAATTGTCCACATCTACGCTCTACAAGCTACAAATAGAAATGAAGTTAAATAGAAAAATATCGAAGAGCCTGGCTACATTATCATGGGAATAAAAGACGTGTCGCACGAGACCGGTAGATTATATGTGACTCAAAAAAAGAGGAGTTGATTGCACCAAAAATCCACCGAAAGTTCACATCAGAATATAATTCTTTTCTCAAAGCGTTTCGTTTCTGAGATACTTTCGAATTTTTTTCCGATCGTCGGAGGGTTCACACCGTACGGAATGCTCAAAAATACAGTTCTTTGGGAAGGTATGAGTGTTCTGTTCTCAAAGCGTTTCCATCTATATTTTTTCCACATTTTTGCTGATCGTCGGAGGGTGAACAGTGTGCGGAAGTCAAAAAGTAGAGTTCGATTGAAGGAAAAAGCGAATAAAATATGGAGGCGTGTTGCACATGTTAGCTATGTTGCTCATGTTGGGCAGTAGATTCCAAAATATACTATGAAAATGCCTGGCTGCCTACCATGGGAATGAAAGTCGTATCGCGCGAGACGGGTAGATTTTATATGAGTCAAAAGAGGACAGTCATTAAAATCAAGGAAAAGGCGGGAATAGAAATATGCACCACTTCGAGATTTTTGAAATCTACTAATTGCTTTGCCAAAAAAATATATAAAACCTAGTTTCTAATAGATCTCGGCACACTGATCGGTTGTCAAAAGTCAATTTGAATTGAATTGATATCTCGAAAACTAAGCGAGATATCAAAAAATGTTACTTATTATTTTTTGTTCAGTGCGTCGAGAAAACATAAAATGGATATGGTAATCGTGCCCAGATCGGAAAACCGAAAAAAAAAGAGATGTACTCATAAAAAAATGGTATATGTACTGAAATCTAACTCATTTTTCCTTTTTTTTTAACTTCACAAAATTCAACGATATGTTGTGTTCTAGATTTCAGCGTACCCCATATGTCAAAATTGCTTTCATTCTAATGAAGTCTGTGTGTAGCCACTACGTTCATGAGTAGGCAAGTGTGGCCCGGCACGAACAAGGAAGAGAGAGGAAACGTGAAAAAGAGGCAACGAAATTCTACCCAGGACTCACTGGGTTGGTGTTTTGCTATCTCATTTTCTTTTCTTTTGCACTTGTGTGATTTCAAAAGAGTCACCGTGTAATAGACGACTCAGATTTTTCATCATCTCTAGCTCTGCAATTACACGATGACTTTTGAGTTATGACTCTTTATATATCAATATTTGGAGTGATTATTATTATTATTATTATTATTTATTAAGTGTACAATGAATGTACAAAATAATGTACAATAACAGCGCTAGCTACCAGGGCTTTAGGCTAAGACTTAAGAAAAAAAATAGGCTTAATACATAGGTTCAGAAAACCCTCACGCGGGGGGAGACCGGGTGAGCACAGATAAAGTCGGGCATGCCTTGTCTGTACCCACTCGATCGCCCCCCGTATCAACGTATTCTTATTAAGGTTAGATGTTGTTAATTAAGTTGGTAATTGATAGAATTTTATATACATTTTTTTATATTTTGTTCTGAAGGAACAGGGATAGGACATTTTTTTGAAACAGGTTTTTACACAGTGAATCAATTTTTTGGCATTCTAATGTTAAATGTTTTATGGAAATACTAATATCAGTGTAAAAAGTATTTCAAATTCTAATATGGATTTTGACACTTGTCGACGGAAGTGTAACCTAGCAAGGAATAGTGCGAAATAATTTCAGCATCGCGAAAATTGATCCTGATCAAAAGCAAGATCTCGTATTAGGTGCGTTTTGCTGAGACGACGCTATTCAGTTAACTACTTTAGCTCTACTTAGCAAATACTTTAGCTCTTATCTTCAGTCAAAAGTGAGTTGAGGTCTATAGGCATTTTGCAACACTCAATTTCATAGAGCGCTGAAACGATTTTGTTAGTGTTTCAGAGGCTGATAGCGAGCAGGTGCACCAATCTTCAAATACTAAAAAAAAGCCTTTAAGCCACAGATTGACTGTGGATCGTTTTGTTGAGAAGCTTTTACTTTGCTTTTCCATAATTCTCACCAAAACAAGCATATTGCTGTTGTAATGGATGCAAACCAATGATCTATATGAATTATCGGTGATAATAAAATGCGGCTATCATAATTTTTTCAATAATCAATAAACATTTTAAAGAAAAAATTTAAAAAAAAAAAATATTTTCATTTAACATAATATTTTTATCATTTTTATTTAAAACAAAAACAGTATTTAGAATATGACATTACTAGGTATAGTCGTTCACAGCTTTACTAAATATCATATTAATTTGATTGCGTTTCATTTTCCCCTTTGTATCTTTTTGGGTAAAAAATCCCGAAAAACGGGGAAAATCTCCCAATTTTGCGATGCTACATATTTGTATGTACATATGTACATACATGTCTGTGGGTGAGGTGAAAGTCGGAAGAGTATTTACTAATTTGAATTTCGACTTGGGTTTCCCAAACATTCTGTATATGAATATACAGGGCGACAAAAGAAGTCTGGAGTAAATCCCCGAAAATTTTTGGGAGCACTATTGATCACAGCATGTAAGTAGTTGCGGTTCAGTCGCTATTACCGCAAGTCGTACAAATAAAAATAAAAAGTAATACTCCCCTTTTTATTTTTATAGAAATGAGGACACTTGTTACGTTCTCCGATTTTTTGGTGACCTTACTGTGAGATGTTAAACTAGATGTTTACACAAGATGTTTTTATATTTTCTTGTGCGATGCGTATTTCTAATGTACTATATATATATAGCTCCACAACCAAGCCGAACAAAGGTTGTAAGTTGGAACCAGCAAAGGTGCACACATTATTCAAATCAGGTCATTAAATATCAGATTCAAGCGTCTCAGATTCTCCAAAAGAACAGCCAAATTATTTTCACAAAAAAATTTAAATCCATATCATAAAAAATAAAAACTTTACAAATTTGTGTGTTATTGTGAATTAACAAGTTGTTACTCACCTTCGTTTTCCTCGTCGATTTTCAATGCCTTCGATATGTATTCGAATGCACGGCGATGATGGTGCTTCTGTTTGGCTAACAATGGATCGCCGGGACCAGGTGAAGCTGGCACACTACCACCACCGCCGCCGCCTCCTAGCTTCGAGGACGACATCTCCAACTGCTTTTGTTTATGGTGATTGTACGGATACTGGATTGTGCTCGTCGAAGCGATGGGTTTTGCCTGAATTCTCTCTAGCTCCGTGCCAACCACTATCTCGATGTTGCACTCGCGCCTGTGTGGCCGATAAATTACCCGGGTGCTTGCCCCGTACAAGTACCGAAATATGCAAAAAAGCTGATAGATCAGCGAACGCAAAACGTTGAACAGGAAAATAATTGGAAACGATACGACATACAAGTTTTGCTTGTGCACCGACCCCTGTGTACTGGCAGCGCTGTCATCTGGGGAGGGGGTACGACTAGTTCTGTTATCGACTTCGGCTACGCTGGATTCACAATTGCTACTACTTTTACGGTGAGTCTTGGAGTTTTTTATGGGAGATTTACTGCTACTGTTACTGCTGCTGGCATTGCCCGAGGACGACTGAGTGGCGATGCTTTTGTTTCGCACCATTCGGATGGATGTCGAGAAGAGGGTGTCGGATTACCCTTCTGTTGGAGAATGTAACTTTTTTCTACAACCACCACAATCAGCAGGGACGAAGTGTTTCTTTGTCATAGAACTGAGTTATGAGGATAATTACAAGAATACTTAACTAAACTAGCACGAGGTGCAATTTAGGGAAAATAATTTAACAATAAACATTTCTGTTGTTTATATTTTTACTGAAAATAACAAAAAAAAAAGACAGCACACGAAATGCAGCCACTAGTTTTTCCACCCCTACTTTGCGAATTATTGACATTTTCACGGAGGCCTGTTCGAGTTAGATGCTTCGGAATGCGTCTCTTAGGGGTAGAAAGCGGTTGATTTTTAAAAGTGGACTGCTTATAAGAGTACCTACTTTGAATAGATGTTCTACAAAAATTGGACCGCATAATTTAAATAAAAATATTGGTCTGATTTTGAGATTGATCCCGACGTGGAACAATAAAAACTAATGGAGCTGTCGTTCTAACTTCATTTCCATACTTGCAGTTCTAGTTTTTTTAATATCAAGTAAATCATTATCAATTCAAACATAGTTTAAGACAAGAAATTAGTCTATTATTTCTGCGATATGTAAAATAGATGGTAACACAAGAGAAATTTGTGGGCGCCGTGGTGCACTGCGCAAGAGGTTCAATGTTCGAATCCCAGAAAACACTAAAAAGTTTTTCACGGTCCCACCTCTCGCGAACCGTGTGGTTTAACACAAAACTGTAGGTCCTTTTCATTCGTGCGAAAAATATAACGCATACAACAAGAGTGGTTGCAAGAAGCTGGCCTTCATGGTCTGTTGCTCCAAATATATAATGTATACACAAGAGAGATTTCAGAGTGACACCAGGTTTCTCAAAAAGGAATCGGGGCAATTTAAGAATGAAACGCGAGGGACCAGAGCTCTGAAAAACCACCTGCAAAGCATGCACATATCGGGTAACAAACAAACACACAGGTCGCCTTTTCCTCCAGATATAGAGAGAAAAAAATGTGTATACCACGACTACAATTTTGTCAGCCCTGGATTCGTTATTAACACATCTATCAAGAGTTTACCAGAGTGGTACTGGTAAGATATCACTAATGAGTACATGACACCAAAGACCACATAATATTGCAATATTCTTGCTAGGATTCGTAATAATAAAACCCTCATCTGTGTGTTTAAACTATTAATTCACTAATAACGAACAAATTCATTTCCTGTGTAATTCGAAATCGTGAAATTTCTTTATTCTCAATTCTTTTCAACATCACTTTCAATTAAAATATCAATTATTTTTCAATACCAATTTTCAAATAATTTACTCTCACAGTTATCGCACTTCTTTAACTGCTTTCCCAATTAGATCAACTGTGTACGTCCATTTCATGATTGTTGTATTTACATACAAAAAAAAAAAAAAACTTCTTGATTATTTTCGATAATACTAGGTTTCTGGTGAATCTGCAGACTAATCGAGAGAGCTCTGGAGATGAAATGTGGAATGAACTACTGGTGATAATGACAGTTGTGGTGTTATCAGATGCACATTTAATTCGACTTTTTTAGATACTACATATATTATTATTCATAACGCAGTCATTGGTCAGTTAAGACCGAAAATTCCGGGATAGTGTGTGGGGAATGAGTTAGTTAGTATTTTCATTTTTTATTTTTTGTCGAAATGACCCCTTTAGCTCTGATGTAAAAACATGTAGATTGTAGATGCTTCCCAATCAAAATCAACTATTTAAACACTGGTCAAAATGAACTATGGGTACGATTGGCAGCATCATACTATGGCGTAGCCACTTCTGATCAATCTGTTTACCATGACTCGCATAGCGAAAAACACTTGAGACTATTACCTATTAGATTGAAAAGAACACCATTCAGAGTTATTAATGTTTTTAGTTGGTCTAAATAGTTTGCTGCATAGAAGAACTAGAGTTGTTCCCGAGCTCTACGAGCGGAGGAGAAAAGAGGAGCATCAACTTCCCAGAAAGAAGAAAAAGGAGCATAACAAGCTCTCGAACGAGGAGATTAAGAGAATTTATAGCAAGAATGGTGCTCGGAAATTTTACCAAAATATAGAAAATAAAACCTGCTACGGTTTCAAAGTTTGGATAGAATCCTGCATGAGAGAAAATGTTATTGTAGTACTAGAATTGCAGTCCATGTTGAGGATATTAAAGAAACAATTCTGCAGACCATTAAACGACGACGACCAATATTCATGCAGAATGAGCCATTCAACGGTGACGATGATAGTCAAAATTCCCGTCAATCCGACCAGAATAAAGTGAGGATAGCGATATCTAAACTTGAAGCCAACAAAGCTGGTGGTACCGACGGCCTTGCCACCGAACTACCGAATTTTCAAGGCAGGAGGAGATGAGTTGGTAAGGACCGTGTATCAACTCATCTGTAAAATGTGGTCGGACAGAGGAATACCCGATGAATGGAACTTCAGCATCATTGGCCCGATCCCAAAGAAAGGAGATCTTCTTAACTGCACCAACTGCAGAGATATAACATCGCACATAAGTATTATGTGAACGCCTAGAGCCGATCGCCAACAATCTGATTCGTCCTTATCAGTGCAGTTTCAGGCCGGGAAAGTCCACCATTGACCAAATATTCACACTTCGGTAGATGCCAAAGAAAACTCAAGAAATCCAAATCGATACTTATCATCTCTTTATATATTTCAAGGGTACCTATAACAGCTTCTATAGAGGAAAGCTATATAGAGCCTTGTCTAGTTTTACATCCATGTCAAACCTGTCCGTCTGTGCAGGATGGCGATCCAGCCTGCTGCTCCATCAAGGTTAGTAATGACCTCACCGAGACTATTGATGTCGAAAAAGGTTTTAAACAAGGCGACGCGCTGTCATGTGACTTCTTTAATATCGCTGTCATGTGACTTCTTTAATATGGCTCTGCCATAAATTCTGATAATAATACCAGCCCAAAAATCAAGCGAAGCATAATTCTTGCCCATTGCTGATTTTTTGGGCTTATAAGTCAATTCAACAGTAAAGTCCTATTTTGAAGAACTAAGGAGACTCTATGTAAGACTTTGATCATCTCAGTCCTGCTTTGCGGTATTAAAACATGAGGATATCCTCGGTCGTATCGAGACAAAAGTTCTATGTCAGATATTCGTTACCGTTTGTGTTGACGGGTTTTGGAGCAGAAGATTCAATGACGATCTATTCGAGCTGTACCGCGACATCGACCTAATCAAAAATCTGAAGTGGCTAAAACATGTAGAGCGAATGGACACCAACGCTCCGTCCCACAGAGTCTTCGAATCTAACCAGGACGAGCAACGAAGTAGACGGCCTCTCGCGAAAGAGATTTTGGAAAATGGCATTTCATACCTAACCATTTCGAAACCGTTTGATTTCGGTGAAATCTAGTTGAAATCCCTTTGAGTTCATACATCCGTGACAGGTTGTCAAACCGAACAAGTGTGAACTTTGGTTTATTTAAGTGTGGTGGGGGTGGCAATGGTGTAGTGGTAGCGTCGTCAATTGCCACGCTAATGGTTCATGGTTCAAATCCTGATGTCAGCAAGCATTTATTTATTTCTCATGAAATATATGAAGTCAGTCCGATTAATTGCGAAAGCTTGTGCGAACACTACTGCGAAGGCACAACACTGGCAGTAGCTTGGCCATATAGTTGGAAAACTTGTTCGCTCTGTTGGATGATTGATATACCTATGACGTCAGTGGTCGCGAAAAATATACTGTGAATCACAAGCAAAGACAAAAAGTAACAAAAATCTCCGCAGTTATCTGGACGCCACCCTGATGCTCTGAAGCTCTGAAGCATAAACAACTGAGCTTCAAACTACTATACCTTTCCATCTCTCTCTATCTATGCTTTCCAACGCCCGCACTGTGTGTAAACATGTTAAGGGTATTCCTAACCCCTTGAGTGTACGTAAATTATAAAAAAAGGCTTTTTAGTAAGAAATAAGTCTAGTTTTTAAAAACTAAACTAAACATCTGTAGACCTTTAAATAGCTTGTTTTTTTTGGTGTGTTCCTTTCTATATAAAGGTAACCTGAAATCGCCGATATTCCGCAGATTATACCTGTTCAATTCGTTAACACATTCAATGACCACCGTTTATTGAAATGTTCACATTTAAATCATTTCCATTGATACACAAACATTTCGTTTTTTCGACATTAACCTTGAGTTTATTTTTACATAGCCAATTATTCATGTTGTCAATTTCTTCCTGGATAATAGACTTAGTAACACTCACATCTCTTTCACTCAGATATATGTGCAAACAGACCGATTTTAGAAGGATATAGGGAAACTTTTCAATCATTTATATCTATAAAGTAAAAGCAGCAATATACCTAAGATCGATCCTTGTGGTATACCAAGAGGTATTAGCAATTGGTCTGAATAAGTGTCTTTTACTTTTACTCTTTGTGTTCTTCCAGACAAGTAATTTTTAAACCATTTTAATTCTTTATCACGAATATCATATTGATACAGTTTACGTGCTGATGATTTTTGTCTATGGTTTCTAATGCTCGTTTGAGGTCCAAGATAACAGCTAACATAATATTTCCCTTCTTGATTTCTTTCTTCCATTCGTTTATGACCCAGCTAATAGAAGTTTCACAAGAATGTCCCTGCCTAAAACCTGACGGTTCTACACATAACATTTTTTGTTATTCTTCAAAACGGCATAACTGTTTACACAATACGGTTTCCAATCTTTTTTTATAGATAGGCAATATGTTTATAGGCTTCCATTCCCCTGGGCTTTTAGCATTTTTTACCTTTTCAAATGGTACGATATCTGCGATCTTCCAGTTTTCCGAAAAGTGGTCTATTATAATTAAAATAAAATTGCTCGGAATATGAAGATGGATATTTTCTGCATCGATGTTACGCATATATTCGAACAAACCATTTTTTGACAGCACAAATGTGGAGAACTGTAGAAGTAGTTCGCAAATCAAACCCGTTCGTTTGACATTAATTCTAAAACGAACAAGATAAGCCTTTCATAACCAAAATAAAATCCCTGCCGACTTTTCCCAGACGAATTTTGTAAAATTCTCAATAAAAAGATGTCGAAGGCAGCTGGAAAATTAAAGTCGATGAAGAAGTTCGTCGAGAAAATAACCCACACGACAAAGCTGAGGACAAATATTCCCGCGGGAATGGCTGCCGCTGGGCCTCCACTTGGACCAATGCTGGGACAGGTAACTACGATCTTGGAACTGATTTGTAAAGATATACCAGCCTCTCCTATACAATAGCGATCAATCAACATTGCCGCCTTCTGCAAGGACTTTAATGAACGCACAAAGGATATCAAAGAGGGAATACCCTTGCCATGTCGGGTTTGGGTGAATAGTGACCGGAGCTATGAACTCGTCATCCATTCTCCGCCAGCTACATTTTTCCTCAAGCAAGCCGCGGGCATACCACGAGGTGCAATGTACCCGGGTAAAGAGGTGTCGGGGAAAATCACACTGAAGCACTTGTACGAGATCGCAGCCATCAAGATTCAGGATCCGCCGAACGCCCTCAAGACGATGGAGGTGAGTGAGAGATAAGTATGTTACCGAAGCTCTTGCCTCTGTCAGGACCACTTACTTAGGCTCACTCAGCAAAGAGAATAGTCAGAATCGATCTGAGAAAAAGCCGAACTCTTGCTTAACACTCACTTCCCAGCCTCGGTTTTAGTCTGTCCACTCTCAGACCATCATCCTAACTGGAGCAGCCTAGACTACCGGGCGGAGAGGATTGCAAGAGTTCGAGAAAAGTTGTAGTGTGGACTCCATTGAGTGCCAATGTGCTATTTCATCCCTGAAACGTTTCAAAGTCATTTGATGGACCGTTATTACAGTTTCACGATAGAACGGGTCCAGCGTCTTTCAACGCTAGCATGTCCTACGATTACATAAAGGAATAGAAGATAGATTTAGTACGCTCTTTCATATCAACTTTGGCTCAAAACCTTACCGCTATGGTCATCCTAGTTTGCTTCACACCTTGACATTGAGCGACATTATTTCTTAATTCAGATTCAAGTGGAATTACTCAGAAGTCATTCCCTGGACGACCTTACCATTCTGCACTGATTCGCAGGTCACAAAGGTCATATCCTCAATGAAATAACCGACTTGTTAGCCAAGTTCAGACTCTTTGTTCGAATCTTTCGAAAAATCACACCCAGGGCATGTTCAAGTTCAATGCAATTTGAACTGACGCTCTAGAACAGCTGTCCAGTTGAGCGATGATCCAAGTCTCTTATGCATCTAAACAGGAACCGCCTAAAAATCTCCACGGCTTTAATCTCTCACCTGATTCGATCCGTAGACTATGCAGAGCATTAAGAACGTACTGGAAAGTTTTCTCTTCTTTCCTACTTACCAATGAAGTAAGGGATACGGCTTGATGTGTCTTTTAGTTTGCCTGAGCTCTGAACATTTTTCCACGCTGATGTCCCCAATTATTCATTAAAGCCTAGTTAACGCCACAAAGAGGCTACATGCCTAAGAATGTGATAGCTTAGTGACCAGCGTGCAGCTAATTTTGACTTCGTTGTGTCTGGTAAGAGATTGTAAACCATCAAAGAAACACTTGACCAAGTTGGAGTAGTCCATTAAGTTAGAAATCACTGCTTTTTACAAGCAATAAACTCTAAAGGGGGAAAAATAGGCCTGCCTAAGATGCTATAGTCGATCAAGTGTTCCCCAATAATTATGACAATGTCTCCAAATGATTTTAAACGCATCTCTCTTTGCAGCAAATGTGTGAACAACTTGTCGGGATCGCCAGAACCTGTGGAATACAAATCGTAAAGGACCTGAAAGCAGAGGAATACGCCGAGTTCCTGGAGGAGCGACTAAAAGTTGTCGGAGAGCAACGCAAGGATCTTCAAGAGAAACGCGATGCAAAAATGTTGCGAACCGGTTAAGGCGAATATTTTCGTTATTTCTTATGTACATAGGTGCTACAATAAAGTCTTTTAATCAAAACTGTACTTCTTTCTGTCCTTCGCTGCGTTTTTCTTGCGCTTCTTCTCCAGATGCTTGCCGAGGCTGCCTGCCGACTTCAGTTCGACGAATTTCTTCACGAGTTCCTTGGCGCGACGTTCCTCTGGAAAGAAGAGGTGTTTAGTTTAATAATCAATGTCGACTGAGTGAAAGCTCTTTACTTACTCTTGGTTGCGTAGTGAGGCTGTCTTCCCTCATCCTTGGCCTTTTGGATCTGCTTCTGTTCTTCCTTCAATATGTCCTGCTTCACCTGCCAATGTTTCTCCTCGACGTTCTTGTTCTTCAGCCTTTGCATCACAAACTTGATGTTCTTGCGCTCCTCTTCGTCTGTGGCGGCCGACAGCTTTGTCTGGAGATCTATGATCTCCTTCTCGCGTACTTCTCGCAGGAATTTGTAGTTTTCTTTGAACTTATTGGGGTCGTAGTCCCCGCTATTCTTGTCGAACCGCGGGTCACGAACTGTGGTCTCCTTGGACTTCTTGGAATGCTGTCCGCCACCTAGGAATGGAACCTGCCTCCTGGACGACTGCTCTCTGGGTCGATTCTTGTTGAGGCGCTTAAAGTCGGACGATTTTTTTTTGCTTTTAGACGGCGCTTCGCCGAACACTGCCTCCTTGTACACTTTGGCGCCCAGTTGTTCCTTGAGTTTCATGAGTTCCTCGAAGGACATCGTGCTGAGGTCGCTTCGGATGATGTTCTAGACGTGGTTCTAATCATTTTTACTTGTTTTGGGACATTTGGGTTGTACTTACTCGATCCTCGGTATCATCTCCACTTGGAGCAGACTCATCGCCTGAGGATTCAGGGACCTCCTTATCTGAATCTGTGTCGTCGTTTGATGAGCTCATTACTGATGAGCAGTTTGGAAGATTTATATCCAAAACTACTGGCTTTGTTTTGATATTATTTATTCACGTGTAAGTTTTCCGCGACGCAGCTGACACTTGACAGTTTAATATTTTTGTTGTTGTAAGGGCGATGAAATTTATGCTGCTGCCATCTACCTTAAAGGTATGAAAGCTGCTGGTAGCATGCATTCATGAAAGAATGCAATTAGTGCCGAAAAGTATGCAAACAATCTACGGTGGACAATTTCAAGTTTGGGAGTCTGTGGATTGAATTGACACTAAAGCAGTGCAACCAAGTTTTAACAAAGAATTGAACAGAGGGAAAAATGTAAAATTGGATGAAAATTAGGAAAATAAGGGCTGATTCAATGGAATGCAGAACTCTGGGCTACATTTTATTTTATTTATTTATTTATTATTTAATGACAGGTGCTTAAAAGTAGCCTGGTAAAAATAAACATAAAGAGCCTAGCTGCTAGGACTATTGGCTCTGAAGATGATTAGAGAGATTAAATTTTACATTTAAGATTAGATAGGAATTTGTTTACTATTTCAATGTTAGTAGAATTGGGGGTTCTAAGAATTTCATATATGTTTGTGTCTTTTAAATAATTGTTCGATATTGTGCAGTTTTTTAATAAGTGTTCTAGAGTTAGTGTTACATTGCAGGTGTTACATAAAGCAGGGTGTTGGTTGGTGAGGAGATGTTCGTGGGTGACTGCAGTATGTCCAAGCCTAAGGCGGACAAAGTTTGTTATTTTGGGCTTTGGAAGGTTGGGGTATCGAGGATGGGATTTCTCGTGATTAATTTCCTTGTAATGGTGATGGTATTGGCTCCAATCGTTTAACTCTTTCTTTCTTATGGAATTAATTATGGTGTTGGTCAAGTCCTGTTTTGTGAAGATGTTAAAGTAGTAGACAGGTGCATCCTTTGTTGAGCTAGCAGCTCGATCAGCTTCTTCGTTGCCGCGTATACCAGAATGACCGGGAACCCACATTAGCTTAATTTTCTTTGGAAACTTGAAAAGTTGGCTTCTTATTTCGCTTACTAATTCGACATTGTTGTTTGGGTTGGCAGTAGCTTTCAACACAGATATACTATCGGAGCAGATGATGGTTTTTCCACGAAGTTTTGATGCTGTTGTAATCGCTTGAAGAATACCAAATGCTTCGGCCGTAAAGACAGGTGCGATACTAGGTAGGATCCCTATTTTCACTATTAGGCCGTTTTCTTGTGTAACGGCAAACGATGTATTTTCTGGAGTCTTTGAACCGTCGGTATAGAAAAATGTCCATCTCTTGCGAAGTTCTGATGCGATATTTGAGAAAAGAGCCTGATAGGTAGAATTACTGGTGTTATTTTTTCTATATTGTGCGAGGTCCATAATTATAGATTCAGATTTTGCAAGCCAAGGAGGAGATGATGTTTTGAAGTTATACCCTCGTTTTGTAGGAAGTTGGAATTGTTTGGCTTTGACTAAAATTAGTTTTAGAGCTGACGGGATTCTTTTTTCCGATTTTTGGGTCATAGCGTGTGCGATGTCTTCATCAATCACCGAGTTTCTCGAAAAGACTAGCTTTGCAGTTAATTTTAGCGTTAGTTCTTCTATTCGCTGTTCGACAGATGGAAGTCCGGCTTCGGTTAACAAGTTTTTTATCGGTGTTGTTGGAAAAGCGTTAAGGCATTTTCTTACTGCTTGATGGTATGGTGGTTTAAAAATATTGAGAGTTAATTTTGGGCACCTGCCGTAGATATAAATTCCAAAGTCGATTTTACTTAATATTAACATTTTTGTTATATGTGACAGTGTATTTATGTGAACATTACTTTTGTTACTACTCAAATACTTAATTACGTTGGCTCTAGCAGCTAGGGCTTTTCTTAATACTAAACAATGATCTTTCCAATAATACTTATTACTAAAGATTAATCCTAGAATACTTAAGTTATTAACATTTGTAATAGGAATATTATTTACAGACAAATTTAAATTAGGACATTTAAGTTTTCGGCAAATATGAAGTAGTTTACATTTAGACAAAGATAATTTAGCTCCGGAATCGGAAGACCATGTTAAAATGTCGTTAACAGCATTTAAAAGAAGATCTTTGCATTTGGTTAAGTTGGACATTTTACTTAAGATATAAACATCGTCAGCATAGAGACAGTGGTCTAAAAGATTATGACTATTAAGTATATAGCTAATGTCATCAAATGCTATTGTGAACAGTATTACCGAAAGGGGTGACCCCTGTGGTATACCATTATCTAATGGATATATTTTGGAAAAATGATTGTTTATTCTTGAGGAGAATTTTCTATTTGATAGAAATGATTTGACATAATTGAAGATTTTTAGCCAATTTCCCATTTTTTCAGTTTGTTTAGAATATCGTGTTTGCCAATTCTTTCAAATGCTCGTTCGAAGTCCAATGCAAGTACGGATACATGGTTTTTAGATGAAATAGCTTTTGAAATGTAGTGATCTATATGAAGATGAGCGTCTATGCAGCCTTTGTTTGGCTTAAAGGCTACCTGTTTAGGAGATAAACATTTTTTCTTTTCAGCAAACCAAATAAGGCGCTTCGCGATAATTTTTTCTAAAATTTTCGATAAACATGAAATCAGCGATATTGGACGATAGCTTTCTATGAGAGCTATGTCCTTGTTTGGTTTGGGAATAGGAACCAAGATACCAGTTTTCCAGTTCTGAGGTATAATTGAGGTGTCTAGAATGTTATTGTAGAGCTGAATTAATCTTAATTTCGCTGCTAGCGGGAGATTTTTAATCATGGGGTATGAAATTCTGTCTCTTCCTGGAGTTTTACCCTTGACTTTACACAGAGATGATTCGAATTCAAGAAGTGTAATTTGTTTTTCAATTGAATTGACGAAGTGATTGTTAATATTTTGTTCTGGAGTGTAATTGGTGATTTCGTTTTTTTTGGACCTGAAGTTTGGGTCAAAATTAGTGTCATTTGAGTATATAGACCATATTTGTGCAAAGTAATCTGCCATTAGTATTGAGTCCGTGATTATTTCATCTTGCGATTGAATGCTTACGATTCTACATGGAGAAGAATTACCTGTCAAGCGGCGAATATTTTGCCATATTTTTTTCGGAGTAGAACTAGGGTTTATTTGTGCAGTGAACTCGCCGAAGCTTTTAACTTTGCTTTCTTTTAGAGCCTTTCTGAATTTAGCGTTGGATATTTTGTAAAGAACTAAATTTGTTTGTGTGGGTCTTTTCTGGAATGCTTTCAGAGATGACATTTTTACTTTTCGGAGTTCTGTGAGCTCTGAATTCCACCAAGGCACGACTCTCTTCATTTTTGGGCTGTGTGAAGGGTTGGTTTGGGGGACAGAGACGTTGGCAGCTGCCCGTATAGCTTTTTGGAGTATAGCTGCTTCTTTGTTGTTGTTGAGACTCGGTTGTTTTTCTGATAGATAGTTCTGGATTATGATTTGGTATTTTGACCAATCTGCTAGATCGGTTTTGAATTTAAGGTTTGGGGGGTATTTTTCGGAAGAATTGCCAATAGTAATGGAAGTTATAATGGGGTAGTGGTCACTGTTGTAGAGATCAGCTATAGTTTTCCACGAAGTCGCCGGGAATAGCTCTGGGGAACAACATGTTATATCTATATGTGTGAAGGTGTTATGTGTTGAAAGGTGTGTAGGTGAACCATCGTTTAAAATTATAAAACTAGAATTCATTAGGAAGGCTTCAATTTGCCTACCTCTTTTATTAGTGATAGGAGAACCCCAAAGGGTACTCCATGCATTAACGTCGCCACCAATTATAATTGGGGAGTCAACCTGGGAGATAATATTGTGTAGATCATTTGTTTGAATAATTTGTTGGGGGGGAATGTATATATTTATGTAGGTAAATTTAGTTTGAAGCTGAAGTTCGAGGCAGATGATTTGTAAGTTTGAATTAATTGATCGAATCTTATGAGGAATATTCTTTTTGATGAGTAAACCTATTCCTTGCTTACAAGTCGCATTACTCTCTACATTCTTAAAATAGGCTTTATATCTTTTTGGGACGATTGGCGATGCGCCGAATGGTATGTGTGTTTCTTGGAGTGATACTAGATTTGGGTTGTGTTCTCTTAATAAAACATTTAACTCATCAAGGTTATTAAAATAACCTTTCATATTCCATTGCAGAATATTGAGAGTCATGTTATTGACTTGGCAGTGTTTGCACTGATTATTTTTGCTCGAGACAAAAAAATTGAGTTTACTTGTGCCTGTGTTTGAAGTTGTAGAATTGTTTTTTGTTTGTGAGGAAAGTTTTTCAGGTGCTGTTTTATTATGTTGATCGGGTGAAGGCCACGATCCCCCACGATCGCCAGTAGCGCTTGTCAATCTGTTATCAGATAAACAAGCACGTCCGACGATCGAAGAGGATCGTGGCCCGAAGGTTGGGTTATTAATAATAGAGTTATGCTTGTTCATCATCGGATATATTCATAAAATAGGAATTGTTTTGAATTAAAGTGTTTGTAAGCGAGGAGAGAGGTGAATTTTGAGGAATTTGATTTAATAGAATGCTGTTGTTAGGTTTTGAATTTTTGTTCACTAGGGATGTTTTTGGAGATGTTTGTTTATCACTGATCGGAATTAGGTTTTTTTCTAGAGTTGTGGAACTGGAAGGAGTAGATGTGAGTTGCTTTTGAGTGCCGATGGCTTGTGATATGGTGTAGTTTGGTTTAGGATTGTTGTTGGCTAGTAGTGGTTTTGACGATTCGGGTGGAGGTGTTTGTTTTTCAATTATCGGAGCTGGGTTTTGTTCTGGAATTGAAAAACTAGAGGAGAAAGATACGTGTTAAAAAGAGTATTGAATGTAATCGAATGTAATCGGTGGCTTATGTGGTTGCGCTCGAGGTTGGTGAACGCGCCCATAATAATAATCTGACATTTGTCCCTCGCGGCCATTTTGATGGCGAAATAGTTCAGACCGAATCCAACAGTCGCCGAGCCCGGACGCAGCCACAAGAGTCACCGAAAAGTAAGTACTATTAGTATAAGTTCACGACTATAATGCCGTTAATATATATATATTGTTCACTATTCCATAGAGAATAAACTCGCAAAGCGTGCAAACGCACAATTGGTGTTCTATTCTGGGGACGTAAACCGGGCGGGCGACAAATTTTATTCTTTTTCGACAGCCGCAGCCAGCGGAAGCCTAGGACTCGCCAGAGGAGTCCCAACAGTCGCGGCCAGCGAAATTCCAACTGCGCAGCAGTATTGTCGCTGTCAACCGCAGCCAGCGGAAGCCCAGGACTCGCTAGAGGAGTCCCAACAGTCGCAGCCAGCGATATTCAAACTGCGTAGCAGTATTGACGTCGTCAACCGCAGCTAGCGGAAATATTGTCGCCGTTAACCGCAGCTAGCGGAAATATTGTCGCCGTTAACCGTAGCTAGCGGAAATATAGACGCCGTCAACCGCAGCTAACGGAAATATTGCCGCCGTTTACCGCAGATAGCGGAAGCCCAAGACTCGCCAGTGGAGTCTCCGTCAACCGCAGCCAGCGGTAGCCCAGGACTCGCCAGAGGAGTCCCAACAGTCGCAGCCAGCGACATTCAAACTGCGTAGCAGTATTGACGTCGTCAACCGCAGCTAGCGGAAATATTGTCGCCGTTAACCGCAGCTAGCGGAAATAATGTCGCCGTTAACCGTAGCTAGCGGAAATATTGACGCCGTCAACCGCAGCTAGCGGAAATATTGTCGCCGTTCACCGCAGATAGCGGAAGCCCAAGACTCGCCAGTGGAGTCTCCGACAACCGCAGCCAGCGGAAGCCCAGAACTCGCCAGAGGAGTCCCAACAATCGCAGCCAGCGAAGTTCAAACTGCGCAGCAGTATTGTCGCCGTCAACCGCAGCCAGCGGAAGCCCAGGGCTCGCCAGAGGAGTCCCAACAATCGCAGCCAGCGAAGTTCAAACTGCGCAGCAGTAGTGTCGCCGTCAACCGCAGCCAGCGGAAGCCCAGGACTCGCCAGAGGAGTCCCAACAATCGCAGCCAGCGAAGTTCAAACTGCGCAGCAGTAGTGCCGCCGTCAACCGCAGCCAGCGGAAACCCGGGACTCGTCAGAGGAGTCCCAACAATCGCAGTCAGCGAAGTTACAACTGCGCAGCATTATTGTCATCGTTCCAAGCAACCAGTGAAGTTACAATTTGCCTGGGGTATTGCCGCCGCAGGGTCCTTATTCGTCGTGACCAACCAGGTAAGAGTTAATTACATTATTTTCAATTTGCCGCCACGGGAGAAGTCAATATTCTTCCTCAAATGCCGCCATTGCCCAACCCCATTCGTTAATAATTCATTATTCACTGCCCTCGGGAGAAGTCAATAGTTTTCCTCCGTCAAAGCCGCCATTGCTTAACCCCATTGGTTAACTACTCCTAATTCGCCGCCATCGGGAGAAGTCAATAGTTTTCCTTCGTCAAAGCCGCCATTGCTTAACCCCATTGGCTAACTACTCCTAATTCGCCGCCATCGGGAGAAGTCAATAATTTTCCTTTGTTAAAGCCGCCATTGCCTGATTCGTTAACTGTCTCTAATCTACTGCCATCGACGATAATTGGAATAGAGCCATACATCATACTTGATGCCGAATCTGCAACGATCACCCAATCCAATTCGCGAAAGAGTGACCAGAAGTAAAAAGAGGAAACCGGGGGAAGCTGAACGGGGAACTTCTGCGGACACTAGCTCGGAAGGGGAGGTCGAAGAAATTGTAATGAAGACAGGGGAAGGTGAAGTAGCCACATTGCGCAAGGAGCTGCAGGAATTGCGCATACAAATGGAAGCGATTACAATGTCTGCTGTAACGGAGAGACAGGAACGCCAACGACTCGAGGCGCTGCTTATGGAGCAACAGCCAGTGTCAGCAACGTCCATAGTTACACCGTCAACCTCAACAGATGCAGCCACTGCAGGTGCTCCCAACATTGACGCAGCCTCTAAGAACGTGCTGTTCCCGAGCACCAGTGCATCTTCGGTAATAACAGGTCCCATTGTTACAATGCCCTCTTCCACCGCCACCGTATCCTCCTCTATAGCCTCGCTCACAGCAGTGCCAACTCTGTACGGATTCCCGGCAGAGTCAAGAATATCATCAACACAACTTACGACGAATACGTCGTGTCCACAGTATTCTTGGCCACCGCCGACGTCTACGATAACCTATAGCCAGTCGCTGCCCAACGTTTCTATGAGGAGCTCAATTCCAACGTTTCTTCCTCCGCTAAACAACATGCAGCCCTTCGAAGAGCAGCGCTTCGTACCTCAGTCAGCCTTTCTGCAAGCTCCTTCGACTCAACAGCTATCTTCGTCCTCTGTTGGACATGTAAGTCATCGCAAACTGCATGATCTTCCGGAGTTCCGTGGAAGACCAGAAGAATGGCCGATGTTTTGTATGGCCTTCTTGGAATCGACAAAAATGTTCAACTATAGCCGAGTGGAGAACATGTTTCGGCTGCAGAAGTGTATCAAGGGTGAAGCGAGAGATGTCGTCGAATCTTTACTGATACATCCCGACAATGTCGACCAAGTAATGTCAACATTAGAATTCCGTTTCGGACGTCCTGAATGCCTTGTCCAGAGCCAGCTGACGAAGGTGAGGGAAACTACAGCGATTCCAGAGCACAAACTGGAGCTCATTATACCATTCGCTACTAAGGTGCAGAATTTAACGGTGTTCCTGGAAGCGAGTGGCATGCATCAGCATTTAGCGAATCCTGCGTTTTTAGATGAACTCGTTGGGAAGCTACCAATGAGCAAGAAATTGGAATGAGCCCAGACGTGTGCGTGCATCCAGCCATATGCAACCGTCAAGCATTTTAACGACTGGTTGAGCAGAATTGCCCGTTTTATCTGCATTGTCTCTGCAACTTCAGTATCTTCGTCCACTCCGGGTAGAGCGGAACATAGACCAAAACCAAAAAGCATCCTGCATACAAACGGAAGTTCACCTCCAACCAACGCAACGCCTGCCAAATGTCGGTACTGCAAAGCAGAACAGCATCCAGTCGTTGAGTGCAAAAGGAAGACCCAAGGACTTGAACCTGCGATGGCTGGGACGGGAGACTCTCGCAAAGAAATCGTTCACAGTTGACTTTCTCATAAGCGCCGATCAGAACGATGCTAAGCAATACCGGATGCGTAATGTACAGACAGTAGAGGATTTGTGTTTGCCCACTCAAACCTTTGCTGCTTCGGAGGTCAAGTCACTAAATAGTTCTGGAATTCCTCTGGCCGACTACGTTAATGCGAAACCAGAGATTCTTATCGGACTTGACAACGGGCATTTTGGAGCCCCGTTGGACACCATCAGATTGGATGGAGATGGACCAATAGTAGTAAGAACAAAGCTGGGTTGGGTCGTTTATGGAAAGACAACACTTGCAGCTGACCTTGATGAAGATGTCGTTCTATTCAGCCGTCAGTCAATCGAAGAAGATCATCGAGTAGATACCATTGTTGATGATTACTTCCGAATTGAAAACTTTGGTGTTAAGAAACCGAAGCAGAAGTTGACATCCGAAGCTGACAAGAGAGCCCTACAGATCTTAACGACCACAACCGTACGACTAGGAGAGCGATACTGTGCGGGTCTACTATGGAAGGAGAAAAATCCCGTGCTACCAAAAAACTACCAACTGGCTAAAAGAAGACTTCTCAGCCTAGAAACAAAGATGCAGAAGGATCCAGAGTTTGCTACTACCTACAAGAAGACAATAGCCAATTACGTCGAGAAAGGTTATGCGAAGAAGCTCAGCGCCGAAGAGGCTCTGGAAGACAATTCAAAAACTTGGTACCTTCCACACTTTGGGGTTAAGAACCCAAATAAACCAGGGAAGACTCGTCTGGTGTTCGACGCAGCTGCAGAGATAAGCGGTATCTCCTTGAACTCCTTTCTTTTGAAGGGACCCGATGACTACAGGCCTCTAGTAGCGGTTTTATTCAACTTCAGACTGCGGTCCATAGGAGTTATAGGGGACATCAAGGAGATGTTCCATCAGATAGTTATCCGGCCAGAGGACCAACACTCGCAACGCTTTCTCTGGCGAGATAGCGCTGACAAACCAATTGAAAAGTACGTAATGGAAGCTATGACCTTTGGAGCTAGCTGTTCGCCTTGTATAGCCAACTTTGTCAAGAACCATAATGCCTCAAGATTCTCACTCGAAGAACCGCGAGCAGTCGAAGCCATTGTTAATAATCACTACGTGGACGATTTTGTTGATAGTTTTGATAGTACCTCAGAGGCCATTAAAGTCACGAAGGCTGTAGTAGCGATTCATCGAAGTGGTGGATTTGAGTTGAGGAATCTGATGTCGAATTCTGAAGAGGTCAACGCCGTTATTCGAAACTGTAAGAAAGACCGCTCAGGACGCACAATCGACATGAATATTGAAGCATTGCCGGCAATGGAAAAGGTTCTCGGCATGTGTTGGGACAGTACGGATGACATATTCTTCTTTCAACTTAAATTTCCACGCGTCAGGCAAGCCATCATGGAAGACGATAGATGCCCAACGAAAAGAGAATTCCTTAGCATCACAATGTCGACATTCGACCCCTTTGGTATGATTGCTAACTTTACGCTTTATCTAAAATTGTTGCTTCGCTCGATCTGGAGTTATGGAACTGGATGGGATGAGCCAATTCCCAACGAATCGTTCGAGAGGTGGAAGCAATGGAAGGTGGAGCTACCGAAGCTGACCGAGCTACGGATTCCCAGATGTCATAATAGATATCTATCATGTGCGGACCGAATAGACTTGCATACGTTCATCGATGCCAGCGAAGAAGCCTTTAGCGCAGTCGCTTACATGAGGATTAAGCATAATGGAAGAGTTTACATTTCCTTCGTTTGTGGAAAAACGAGAGGGAGCCCGAGAAAACTCTTATCTATTCCTCGTCTTGAGCTGTCAGCTGCTATCCTTGGCGTAAGGCTTTGTAATTCCATCATCGATTGTCACAAATTGTCGTTTGCCGAACGAGTGTTCTGGAGTGACTCCAAAACAGTACTTCACTGGCTTCGATCAGACCCCCGCCGACACAAAGAATTCGTGGGCTTCAGAATTGCCGAGATATTGGAGAGCTCTCGAGTTAACCAGTGGCGATGGGTTCCGTCGAAGCAAAATCCAGCCGACGAGGCTACTAGAGCGAAATATCCGCCTCAATTCCAAGCAGATAATAAGTGGGTGAAAGGGCCTACTTTTCTGGAATTGGCTGAAGCGGAATGGCCAAGATTTCCTGATGACATTTCCACATTTCCAAGACGAACTTAAACCAAGATATGTGCTACATGGTGACGTTGCGAAGGGCGCTCTGTTCGACGCAACAAGGTTTTCCAAATATTCAAAGCTTCAAAGGACAATTGCATGGGTGCTACGTTTCGTCGCCATCTGCCAAAGAAAGACGAAAGAACGAGACGAATTCACCGTATTCGAGCTTCGGAATGCAGAACGTTTGATATGCCGCCAAGCGCAAAAGGATGCCTTCAGCCCCGACATCACTAAGCTGCGCAAAGAATCGTCCGTCATGAGAGACAGTCAAATTTATAAGCTTTCACCATACCTCGACGATCAGGACCTCATTCGCGTGTCGGGTCGCATAGATGCAGCTACGACGATACCACTTGAGACTAGACGTCCTATCATACTTCCAAAAAACCACAGAGTAACGGACCTGATCATCGACGTTGTGGACATCAAAACGACGATACGGTAGTAAACGAGATTCGCCAACGATTTTGGGTACTGGGACTGAGAATCGCAGTAAAGAGGGTAAGAAGCCAATGCCAGCTGTGTCGTATTCGAAATGCCAAGCCATCGGAGCCACTTATGGGACAATTACCTGCTGATCGCCTTACCCCAAACGTCAGACCGTTCACATATTGCGGGCTGGATTATTTTGGGCCCGTTACAGTCACCGTAGGCCGCCGAATTGAGAAAAGGTGGATCGCCCTATTTACCTGTCTGACCATCAGAGCCGTACACCTCGAGATAGCGGCAGATCTGTCGTCGGACGCATGTATTCTCTGCATTCGGAACTTTGTCAATAGAAGAGGAGTTCCACTTCGCATTAGGAGCGATAACGGAACCAACTTCGTCGGTGCGAAAAGGGAGATTATGACCAACAGGATCTTCGACAACGAGACCGTAAAGGCAGAGCTGTCTCTGAAGGGGATCGAGTGGATGTTTAATTGCCCCGTAAATCCACATGCAGGAGGTTGTTGGGAGCGCTTAGTTCAGTCTATAAAGCGCGTCCTCTCTCGAATGCTTTCGGAAATATCACCAAGAATAGAGACATTGCAGAGCGCGCTAATAGAAGCCGAAAATATCGTTAACAGTCGACCCCTAACTCATTTGCCTGTGTCTACGGAGGAGGAGGAGCCGCTTACGCCGAACCACTTCATCATGGGTGGGCCGAATTCTACACAGACACCGGGTCCAATCGATGGAAAGGCTCTGTGTCTAAGGAAGCAATGGCGAGTGTCCCAGCAGCTTAAAGACTGCTTCTGGAAAAGATGGGTAGTCGAGTATCTGCCCGTTCTTACTAAGAGATGCAAATGGTTCGACAAAGTGAAGCCGTTGCGAATTGGGGATCTAGTCCTTATTTGCGACGTCGACGTTCCGCGAAGTAAATGGGTAAGAGGCAAAATAACGAACGTGTATCCAGGACCCGATGGACAGGTTCGTTCGGCTGAGGTTCAAACGACTTCGGGGACTCTGCGGCGGCCGGCGGTAAAATTGGCAATACTGGAAGTTGGTGAGGTTTCCGATCTGGACTCGGTCGCCTCACGGGGGGTGGAGTGTTAAAAAGAGTATTGAATGTAATCGAATGTAATCGGTGGCTTATGTGGTTGCGCTCGAGGTTGGTGAACGCGCCCATAATAATAATCTGACATTTGTCCCTCGCGGCCATTTTGATGGCGAAATAGTTCAGACCGAATCCAACAGTCGCCGAGCCCGGACGCAGCCACAAGAGTCACCGAAAAGTAAGTACTATTAGTATAAGTTCACGACTATAATGCCGTTAATATATATATATTGTTCACTATTCCATAGAGAATAAACTCGCAAAGCGTGCAAACGCACAATTGGTGTTCTATTCTGGGGACGTAAACCGGGCGGGCGACAATACGGGTTGCTTTTGAGCGCCGATTGGTTCGGCTAGTTTTATTGTTTGAGTTGAGGGGTTTAAGCTTTTGATGGAGTGGGTTTGCCGAACTCTTTGGGAATAGGAATTTCCGTTGGGTTGCGAATTTGATGGGTTTAGCTGATAATAAGTTCGCTTGGCCTCCGCCATTGTGCACTTGTTTCTTGTTTTAATCGTCAGTATTTCCATGTTTTGTTTATATTTTGGACAGTTTAGGGAGGAGGAGGGGTGTGGTTCTTGACAATTAGCGCACATGGTTCGTGTGCAGATTTCCGGCATGTGTGATGGAAGGTTACATGTTTCACAGATTTGTTGTTTATCACAGCGTTTCTGTGTATGGCCAAGCAACTGGCAGTTCCGACATCTCATTGGATTAGGAATATATTCGTTGACTTTGGCCTTGTACCATCCTATTTCTACAGTGGTTGGTGGTTGGTAGAGGTCGAATGTAAACAACATAAGGCCGGAGGGGATAAATTTGTCTTCGACTTTTTTGTTAAATTTATAAACCTCAGTAACATTTTGTGAGCGCATTTCGGCAACTATTTCTGTTTCTGGGATGTTTTTCAGGCAAGGAGCATACACTACACCTTTTGAAGCATTGAGGCGATCGTGATATTTAACCTGCACTGGGCACATGTTTGCGATATTTGTTATTTTCAAAAACTTTTCGGCAATTTTAATATTTTTTGCTAAGATAAGGATACTGCCGTCGCGTAGTTGGGTTACGTTTTCGTATTCGGTACTTACTGCGTCGATGGCTTTTTTTAATACGAACACGCTGACAGACGAGATAGGTTTCTTATCATTAGTTGGAGTTATTACTACAAACTTAGGGTTCTTAGCGATGGTTTTAGTTGGAAGAATAGGAAAGTCTTCTAGGGTTATGGTTTTTTGTTTTTTAGCTGGAGGGTTCGAGAGTGGGGTCTCAGGAGACAGCCCATCAAATCGATTCCCTTTAGCTTTAGACCCCATTTTGGGGAAAGATAAAGGGAAACAAATTATTCAACCACGTGCAAGAGGTTAGGTTTTGCTTAGATAGAGAACAAAAAAAATAAATACCACGGGTAAGTAAGCACTTAAGGGAGAAAAGGAAAGATAGAACACCACTTATCGGATTCCTAAGTCACTGTCAAAATTGCTAGCTGATGTTTACTCATCAAGAGCAAGACGGAGACTGGGAGCTACATTTTATTTTACAGGAAATGTCGAAAATTGACCTTTCTTTCTATTCTTATAGATAAGCTCACGCTGAGCATGAATCCGCATTGTTTGGTTGGCTCTCTCTTACCGGAGAGGCGCAACCCGCCCTCATAGCCTCATAAAGACCATATAAAATGGTACTAATATTTCAGGAATAGAGCACCCACATTTTAAAATTATTATTTTACTACAAAAATAAGTTAAGTTATAAAAAAAATAAATACATCGAGTATCCGAGCCAGAAAAAAAATTCTAACACATTCTCCATATATGCAAATCCCACAGGAAAATGAGCGCAAGAGAAAAGAAAAATTAAAAAGTTCCTAAAGCAATGTTGCGATTGAAAATTTGGGAAAATGATTGTAATGTTTCTGAAACATTTCTGAAATAAATCGGGAAACATTTAAGCAATGCTTATGTTGCAACAGAAATCTTGCTTTCTATCAGAATTAATTTTCGTGCTCTAGAAATGTAACACCTTTGTTGACAATTGTCGAAATTTATGTCGCCAGATTAGAATATGAAATATTACTCTATGATTTCTATGTTTTCTTTGCATTGGAATTATGCATTTGACAGCAAATACTTATCCCAATTACTTCCTAATGATTTTAAATTAATAATTATTGAATGAATATACACCACTTTGAATAAATTAATATCGGAAAAATATTAAGTAAAAAAAAGATCGCATATTTCGAATTTCATAAAAAAAATTCAATCACAAGGCGGCTCCGCGTTAAGCGTCAAGTGCAAACTCAACCGTGCAATGTAATGGAGAAGAACGTAAAACAAAAATGATTGGTGCTTTTAAATAAATAATTACTGAATGAAACAATAATTAGTTGAACTCCAGAAGAAACAAATGTTGTCCTGGATGCACACTGCAATAGGCAAGCACAATTTCAGCACAAAATAAATTATATTTAAAGGAGTTAGATGTGAAATCTATAACCCCGACATAAAACGGAAATTATTTGTTGAACCAAATCATTTTATTTTGGTTGTGTGATTTATATAGCTCATGTGTGATATGATAATAAAACACAACTTATGCCATACAGTAATGAAAAATTTCGATGATGGCTTTTATTAGATATTGTGTTTCATACATTAATGCCAAAGAATAAAAAACTTTATGCAATAAACAAAAAGTAATAGTCCTGTATTTTATGTTACAGCTACCCTGGAAGGAAAGACGTTACTTAATTTAAAGCAAAAATAAAGAAATCCATAATCTTACCTACAATAGTTTTTGTTTCCTCCGCTTAAACACGAATGTCATCTTTGTTGTTGTTGCAACAGCTGTGTAGCTGAGGTTAACGAACCTTGGTCGAGGCTTTGTCCTCGAGTTGCACCAAGGTGCACAGCCGATTGCCGAGGGAGCAGCGAACAGTTGGGCATGTTGACGCCTGGAGCTCCTGAAGTGAGGCACGACAGCCTAAATGATGGAGGGCGAACTCTTCCCCTCGATTTGCGGCAACAACTGTGTGGGTATCCTCCAAGAGTGCTGGTTGGCCTCGTATAGTGGCCACTTATGTTTAAGGGGTAGCCGAATTCCTCTGAGTGGGTCACATAAAAAGAAAAAAAAAGGAGAGAATTAGCGATAAATAGAAAACAAATAGGAAAAGAAAATAAAAATAATACTTACCCCAAATTAAATTTCTGTTGATTTGTTTGAGTTTTGTTTTTTTTTTTTTGACAGCTTCCTCTGTCACTGCAATTTAGACCAGTTTAAACTGTTCTAAGCCCAGACAAAATCCAACTAGTAGTAGTTTTTTTTTATTTTTCTTTTTGCCTTTTCTATTTAGCGGCTAAATTCAAAAATCGGACCATGGTAAATCCGTATGGCTAGTGGGATTTTCGGCCGACGTTGCGGGCCTTGTAAAGAGCCATAGAGAAGCACGACATTCTTCAGTCAGTGGTGAAAGGCATTGCATGCTTCCATACATATATATTTGAATTCAATTTATACATTTTTAAGTGCATTGAAGTCAAAATATAAAGACCTTCAGTAAAGAAGGCGGTGATGAAAAAGTAAAAGGACAGAATAGTTTTTTTGATTTTTTTGGTATAGTGCCCCACCACAGAAGGAGGACAAGAAAATTCGTAATTTTAATCAAACAAATCTGTTTTAAGGGGTGAGTGATGTGCTTTTCAGTGATTGTTCAGTTTTTTTATTTGTATCCTTGATTAGGCTCCGCAATTCAACAAGGCGGTCATAGACTCTTGAGCCCAAGTCGTGGCCGCCGATATTTTTTGATTTAAACAATTTTTTTTTTTTTTTGAAAAACCTACATACCAACGTACACACGTACTTATATATATGCGTACATAAGTACATATATAAGGAATACAAAAAAAATGCACCTGTACTTCAAAGTGGGCGCTTATAAGTAACAGAAAATCCACTACGCCTGAGAAGCCCCACCCGAAGAAGTGATCATCCGATCGAGAAGGTCATAGTGCCTCTCATATACATATATGCATCCACTTAACATATACATATATCATATATAAGATATATGTGCAGATAAACGTTTATAGATACTTCTCGTTCCTGAGCGCGTTTAATTTATATAAAAAATATATATATTAAGTGTTTTACATTGTTGTTCATACATACATCTACATCATTTAATGTCGTTATAGATACATTGTCTGAGGTGATCTATAGTGAATCTTGAGTTTATTTTGTGAAAATTTTGTTTCCCCCGTTCGTTTTGTGCTCGCGATTAAATTCTAAAAATTGTAGTGTACATCTAACCTATACAGAGCTCTATCTAGGTAGGAAATCCGATATATAAAGTAGAGTAAGGTAACAAAAGATTTACCTGAGAGTTCGCGGTGGGAGAAACCGAGTTTAGTTTTTTTTGCCTTTTTTTATGTTATCCCTCAGTTTTCAAAATTTGTCTCTAGTTGTTTTTTTGATGAAGTTTAAAGAAAAAAATAAATTGTGAATATCTTTGCCTTTGAAGTGTGTGTGTTTCATTACTATCAAGCCCATGATAGCTTGATGGCTTTTTAAGGTGAAATTTTCAGGGGGTGCGGTAGGGTGACTCAAGCCCTTTCAGCGAAGATGGAGTGACCTGGCAGTAGCATCAGTCCTTTGGGAAGTCCAATTTTAATGGCCGCCGGACTTCATGGTTGGGAGAGCAAAGGCCAACGCTGCCACATCATCTGCAGCGCCCTCAGTGTGGTGAACGTCCGTCCGTTCAATGGTGAAAAATGAGTAAGTAGAATTTGGCATGATATATGTTGTTTGTAGTAGGTTTGGTCGTGCTACGGGGGCAAGAACCACCCCATTTCCGGCGAGTTAAGCTGCGCATCGCTAGCATGCCACGTCTCTCGTGGCATTCCTACAGTCCCATTACACTTATTTAAAAGAGCAAATTTGAAATCTTTTATCTTATTTGATTCATCTACGAGAGTACAGAAAGCTCTCGCAGATTAATTATTAGATTAAATAGTCTAATATTCTTGCTGGGATTCGTAATAATAAAATGGCCTTCTGCCTATTTAAACAAAAGAAACATGAACGAACAAGGAGGAACTGTGAGTTTGCAGGAAGCTAGTTATTCAAATGTAGCGTAATGTAACTAATTGGATAATAGGTGGGTTTTTTTGTACGCGTATATCCACTAACTCAATATTGGCACAAAAACACGACCATCCCGCTTATCGGTTTTGTGAGAAAAACCTGGCAGCATATACATTCTTATGCCATTTTAACTGCCAAACTCAAAAACAGTTAATTTTTTTTTGTGATTTTATATTCATGAGTTTATTCCAAGATCTGCTGTAGTGTGAATATTTGGTCAATGGTGAACTTTCCCGGTCTGAAACCGCACTGATAAGGACCTATCAGTTTGTTGACGATCGGTTTTAGGCCTTCACATAATACGGCAGACAGGATCTTATACGCGATATTAAGGAGACTTATGCCTCTGTAGTTGGCGTAGTTCAGAGGGTCTCCTTTCTTCAAGATCGGGCAAACGACGCTGAGGTTGCATGCATCGGGCATACTTTCGTCCGACTAGATTTTACAGATGACCAACTGCGATTCTACTACTATATTGCCATTTTCGTCCCTGCAGGCTTCTGTTTTGGCTTTGAAACCTTGGCATGTTCTTTTTACCTTTTGGTAAAATTTTCGAACGTCATTCCTGCATTAAAGTCTCTCAATCTCCTCGATCGAGCGCTTCTCGTGGTCCTTTTTCTTCTTTCTGAGAAGTTGATGTTCCTCTAGTCCTTCTATGCAGCGCCGCTTTGTACGCCTCTTGTTTTCCTGTATGTGCTTGCCGGCATTCCTCATCAAACCAGGGGTTTCGTTGTGGTGGCCGAGAGAAACCCAGTACATCTGAGGCGGCATCTTTGATGGCTTGTTGGCAACGCTGCTACTTTTTTCGCAGTAAATAGGTCAGGGTGATTGACCTTAAGAAGACACAGCTGATTGGTAAATAAGTCATCAGCAGACAAAATGAAGATGTTAAACCACTCGTCAGTTAGCAGCCAACGAATAAAGTTTATTTTAAACATACAATACTCGAATTTCCTTTTATTTTATTGCTTCTCCAAATATTCAGTTCAACTAACTGAAGTTTTTTTTTATCTTACCGCTTGTCAATCGTCTATTGCAAGCCCATCTTTTGAATCCCCGCTTCCCTCGGCGCGGAACAGTGCGGATTTTAGATTGCTTTTTATATTTCTCTACTCTAAACTACAGCTGTTTCTCTGTAATACGACGCAAATAACTTAAATAATTTTCTTTTCTTCTCTCCTTTGTTTTGATTTTTCTGCAAAGTAAATTAAATAGCAGCAGAAGAGAGAACAATCAAAGGAATCTAACGCACATCAGTTTCCCATTCCCATCCAACAACAACAATGAGTACTTCTTGCACAGACTCGCTTCAAAAAGTGGTCAGAAGAGTTGCGTGCGAAAAGTTCGTGAGTCTCACATTGAATAAAGCTTCACTGCGCGTAATGTACATAAGAACTCAACTCGCTTTCTAGCATCAGTATGAGCGCAGCCTAAGAATCGTTGTTATAAATTCCTCTTAGCGATGAGGGTGTCATCTAGGAATCGAGAATTTCTTGAGCTGGTGCCGCCACAAAGTTTCTGCTGCTGCCATCTACCTTAAAAAGGTAGGCAAGCCATAGAGAGTATGCAATAATTTATGCAGTATTGGTATCTGCGCCAAAAGATATGCAAGTAATCTATACCAGTGAACTTCAGATTTGGAGTCTATGGATTGAATTCAGACTAAAGCAGTGTAACTAAGTTTTGCACCGATTTGAACAGCGAAAATATAGCATAGTTGACACAAATCGTGGTAAATGTGTAAGAGCTTTTCCAAGAGACTTTGTAAAATGTAACACTACCGAATACAGTAATAATAGTATCGAACCACAAAAAAACGTTGATTCCATTACATTACCAAATTAATATTATTTTATTTTATTCATCTACCAAAGTACAAAAAATCCTACGGATTAATTATATAACAAAAGATTAAAAAAAAGCGCATTCTATACCCACAATAAATAAATACAATTATTTGTATAGAATGCAAACTTTTCAACTTTATAACATAAAAAAACAAAAAAAACAAAAATTGTGTTGCATTTGAAAAAAACTTTATAGCCCCTGTGTTAAGCTGACTTTACACTTTCCTTCTTTCCTTCGTTGCTAAATATACGCGGAACAACGAAAATGTAAATAACAGAACTGAACAACGAATGAATGAACGACGAACACGTATGTAAGAAATTCATGGGTGGTTGTGATTTTCGGTGTACGATTTTACCCAAATACCGAACAACGTGTCTTTACAACAACAATAGTTTAACACTTTATTTAAACAAAATATGGTGGCGCCACGGATATCGTAATAAACCACCTATGTCTTCGATCTCCGTCGACATAGGAATGTTTCTCGCTTCGACAGCCCCATCATACGGAAGCTACATGATATGGCAATTTTCAATGTCGCGGATAACATACCTATCATTAGACAGGGCTTTATGAGTAATAAATGGCGCTTTAAATTTGGGTATAAGCTTCTTCGAGCCTGGTGTTGTGCCAACATTCTTTATGACTACATAGTCTCCCATTTTGTAGGTTCGCGCCGGATTCATGTGTCTCCCAAATATTTGCTGTTGTATTCCTGAGCCCTCATTATTGCCACCAAAGCGTCTTTCTGAAGCTTACTTAAATCTCTCTCAGGATAATCCAGTCCTTTCTCTTCTATAAACTTTGCAAGTCTTTCGACGACTACTCACCTTTGGCTTACCCCAAACAGAAGTTTGCTGGGTGTGGTACGAATTGACCTGTGGACCGTATTATTAAACGCATATTCAACTTGGGGCAACGTCCGAACCTAATCAAAACGTTCCATTGCCTAGCATGCCGGTGAGGACTCGATTGACTGGATCGACTTGACCATAAGCTTGCGGAGAGTGAACAGACACCTTCATGTAGGTTATATTGCGTTCCACCAGGAAGGAGCTGAACTCTTAGGAGGTAAAGCAAGTACCTCTGCCAGTAATTGCCTTAGACGGCCTGCTATAGTATTCAAAGTATTTGCTGAGTGCTGCGCATACTGCCTTGGTGCTTGTCGACATGACAGGATACAGTTATACAAACTTTGTAAACGCGTCCACGACTAGGAGTATATGCTTTCGCTTGAACCGAATAGCTAGGAGTGGACCGAAGTGATCAAGGTGGATTGTGTGAAATGGTAGCGGCTCCTTTGGGATATTAAATAAGTTCCGCTCTTTGGAATGTACCGGCGACGAATGCATAATGCACCGAATACAATTTTTCGTGAACGTTTTAACCTTTTTTTGAATATTAGGAAACCAATAATTCCGGCGAATCTGGTCAGAGTATTTAGAAATTCCCAGATGCCCGACTTCATATATGAATCTTATGAGATTATTTGCCATGTCCTTCGAGATATAGAAACGAAGCTCAGGAAGCTCAGCTTGGTTTTTTCTAAAAAGGGTAAATGGTCTAGAGTCTTTTGACCACAATTTTTTTTTTAAGGCTGAAACAGTTGCACCCTGGTTTTGAGCGGCCTTCAGCTTCGGAGTTGACAACCGATACCAACGTGCATCCACCTATGGCGTCGGCATTGTTTATGTCGACTCCACTTAATACTGAGCATTTTGGTCTTGTACAGTGTTCAACTGGTACTCGGTATCTTGAGAATCAACAGCTGATACTACTTTGCACCTACCTAAGGCGTCAGCGTAACCCATATTCACCCCCTAAACTGCGCACGGTGTCTCCGGAATTCTCGCTGGTTGAAACACTGCTGTCTTCTCTAATGGCTCCTAATTTGCGGCGATATGCCCGTAGGTGGAGCAGTTGAAGCATCGGATAACTTGATCACCAGTCGACGTTGACAGCGTGTTCCGGTTCGCTGAAGTGATAGGTACAACCTTGGGATTTGACGTCAGTTTGTTCACCCTCCTTTTCTCGTACCGGAGTAGCAGGTTTTTGAACTCCTCGATTGATTTCGCTGAGTGTAGGATCGACACATTAGACGGAGTATCGCATCGTCGACAGGCGGTGAGGTACTTTCACCGCTCGTCGCATCTTAGGGAGTGGACGACGTCCTCAAAGTACACTATCCACTTACAAACGCCGTATGAATCATCACCGGAGAAGGGAGAAATGGCATTCTCAATGTCGGAAAAGTCAACGCTTCTCTTTGGTGGACGAATGGACTCCATCTCGGCCAGCTCTTTAGCTCCACGATCTTCTTACGACTCTCCAAATGCAGCAGTTCTCTCTCTTCTTCGGCAACAAGGACATCAGTTGCGTGTTTTTTGCCATCGCCTATCGGTTTCCCGGCGTTCGCAGAAACACCGACGGGCATCAAGTCACTTTGGTCGGAAGTCTCATTTCTCTCGTTTGCTGGTGTTTTTGAAGTTGGTGATGTTGCTGAAGTCTTCTTTGCTGAAGTCCCATTTCCGTCGCGCATCCTGCCGCTAAGTACCGATGGCATCTAGATCGTACCCTTCGTACAACGAGGAGTTGTGTTAGCGTAGCACTGCTGCCAGCAGCAATTAAGTCGTCCATGAGTTGGACATAAGTTACTTTCCGGCTCATGACGGGTAAAATAAATCTTCGTTTTCCTCTGCAATTAATGGGTCTTCCACACAAATTTCTCTCGTTTAATTATGTGTGACCTCACATTTGGCGTTTTAACACTTTATTTTAACAAAATATTTCTTTTTGATAATACAGTGGATTTTTACTTTTTGGTGTGCTCACATGTGCTCGATGTCTACGTGACGGCTGCTCTTTTTTCAATGGCCGATGTTTATCCAAGCAGCCTTGCTTTCCTCTACACTACATGGCGTGCATAGTACATTGCACAACCGCCCGGGTATAGTCCGAAATAAGGTTTCTTCCACATTACTATAATATGTTGTTATCCATCTTAATACAAAGAGCGAAGTGAATCAAAAAACAGAATAATGTGAATGCTCCTTCATTGTTGCGTGTACGTACACCGAGCAACGGACAACTTCCACCGAATAAATAACGAAAGTGTAAAGCCAGCTTTATGAAGAGAAGAGATAGGAAAGAGAAATATGTTTGTTGTAGTGGCTTAAGTTTACCCATTACGAAATTATTTCTTATCAACTATTAATCATCACATCAAGTAGTGATGTAAAATGTGAATACATTTGACTACTCATACTCATTCCTTACTTTTCCATAAGTACTCGGATAAAAGTAACGAGTATTTAATACTCGCGAGTACCACCTACAAAACATATTCTGGCAACAATGGAAATTCGATACTTACTAAATTTATATGCAGGGTTGAAACTTGTTTTCATTTCTCATATTTGAATACACGGCCATACCCGATTACTTGCAAAGGCGAAACGTAGAAAAGAATATTCTAAATAATTTGCTTGCTGTAGAACGTGTTTAGATGTTAACTAATGAGTGCGCTATGTCGAGACCTCTCACTCTTCTCATCAATAAACTACTCTACATAGCGCACTCATTAGTTAACATCTAAACACGGTCTAGCGCACTCATCAGTTAACATCTAAACACGGTCATATTCACTCACTAAAATGAAAAGAAGAAGGAAAAATAAGAGAATGAATCGTTTATAGTATTGGTATATGGTGGGTAAGATAATCTCTTAAAATGCTACGTGTGGTGTGGGTACTGGGTAGTGCAAGAGAGAATGAGTACCTGTTTGAATACATATCTGTGGCGAATAAGATTCCTTTGCAATATTACGTGTGTTGCGTATTGGTAGTGCAAAATGGAATGAGTAGGTATCTGAATACTTTGGAAGTAACGAGTAGGAATGAGTACATGGCAATAACGGATACATTGTACCGAATAAGTACTTTTTTTACACCACTACCTATAAGTGCTAATTGGTAAGAACCAGAACCAGGCATATTTCGGTTGACCAAATTTTTTTTTGCATAAAAATTAATTGTTTCCCCCTTTTATGTTTGGTTTTTCCGTTTTTTTCTTCGCTGTTATTCATTTCCTTATTATTTTGTATTTTTGAGAAAATACAGAATTACAATTCAGATTTCAATTTTTACAGTTGTATTATAAACAGATAAAGAGAGATAAACCGTATCTTTAACTAATGGCTTACGCAGTGGATATGTTCAAATCTTTTTATACTTTTTTTCCAATAAATTATTTTACTTATCGCAGTTTGTACTTCTCTGTATAGTGTATCGCTTGCTTCAAAGGATTGAAGTATTTAAATTTGTATTTGACATAGTCGAAAAAGGCGCGAAGAAAGGTGCAGACTGCAGCGAAAGAGTGACCACTATATATTGACTTCATTGACATACTGTATATGGACTGCTAGTAGCCAACTTCGCATTGGTTCCAACAATAGCGCTAATTTTCTTGGTTCGGAGCGGAAAAAAATAGAAACTCACACTTGTTTGAAATTTCGTTAGATGCACATGGGTGTGCAAAGACAGTGTTTTCATTGACATATTACATAAGAAATTAATTCGTAATAAATATACGAATATTGTGCATTTTGTTTCCATATTTTTCCGCTTCGAACCAAGAGGGCTAGTTACATCTTTTTCTGGGCAGAGATTGTATGGAACAGACATTTCACTAGTAGTCCATATATAGTATGTCAATGATTGACTTCATTTGACAAACTGTCAGCTAGGTGGTGCTGCAATAGTGATCTGCTTGTTTTACAATATGTTGGTGATTGCTCTTCCACA
Source organism: Brachypalpus laphriformis (assembly GCA_945910035.1). Lineage (NCBI taxonomy): Eukaryota > Metazoa > Arthropoda > Insecta > Diptera > Syrphidae > Brachypalpus > Brachypalpus laphriformis. Next base: position 292,460,986 of record OX246754.1, read on the forward strand.
ACTATAAAAAACAATTACACTTCCAAATAAACTTCGCGATCAATTTGCAATGCAATCAATCGCCAAATAGACCTTCCCTGGCGTGCTCTGCTATATTGGAGCATCTTTTGGCACCCTTAACTCATTTCTGCCCTAACTCGACCTAGACCATTGTGCTTTGTTCACAAAAGGTCACGTACTCATTCGTGTTATTCTTCATTTTTCATTAAGTGATCCTATGGTCTTCTATATATATGGTATAATATATATAAATTTGGCGCAACAGCTCATTTAGTGCCTACGGCTAGCTTCTTGCAACCACTCTTGTTGTGTGCGTTAAATTTTTCGCACGAATGGAAGGGACATACAGTTTTGTGCCGTATCCGAGGCACATCTTTTGTTTTTTTTGAGAAGCTTTCTCGTGACAACAAATGCTCTCGGATGTTTGACAAACGTTCGCACGTGAAAGACAGTGAAAAAACTTGTATGTGTTTTCTGGGATTCGAACATGGAACGTCACGCGCAGCTGTCGCACACACTTGTTATGCGCAAAATGAAACAATAATGTTTTTCTTGAGTGTAGTAGTGTGAGTTTATTAGTTCTTAAGAGTTCTAAGATGTTGGATGAACTGCGAACTGAACAACGAAACCTGTGCATCCACGGGAAGATCCAGATAAGAAAAATCCCATCATAGTCCAACTCATAAACGTATGTTTATATAGGCGCTCGTAATCTAATATGATTGCCGCCTAAACAAAGACATACTGCAAACGTACACTAACGTATGGCATTCGTTATCGTTTATTTATTCTATATGCGAGTGTGAAATTTCGCGATCCCATGTGAATGTATAACACACTAACCATTGCACCACGGCGCCCATAGTTTTCTTTGCTTTTACTAATTTTTCTCGTTTTCGAAGTGTTATTCAACTATTTTCCTTGTTTATTGAAAAACCTCGAAAAACGGAAAATTCCGCAATATGGCAACACTGTCCAGCACTAACTTTCCTTATTACAGAATCGATAACATTTACATGGGAATGTCCTAGGATGGCAACTGCTTACCACGTACCTTAAAAGGGGCATTTATTTAAGTGGTAATTGGTAATTGGTAAAAACACTAAAACTGGTAGCAGGCATAAAGAAAAATAAGAATTTGGTGTCAGCAGCTCATACAATTTTTCACGGCACAAGGCCGGTATTCACCGAGCAATCTTAAACTAAGGCCGGTATTCACCGACCAATCTTAAACTAAGAGCTTCATAAACCTATTCAGCAACCAATAATAGTGCAGATTTATTAGCTCTCATAAGACTTATGAGTGGTCCCACCCACTCTTGAGTTATGAGTGCACATAACTTAGGAATTTCGAAAATTTTCGAAATCAGCTGTGAACTGTCACTCAGACCAAACAAAGAAGAAGCTGCATTGGCGAAATGCAAAAGAAGAAATGCCGATGAATTTAATGCCTCCAGCATTTCCGTCAAAAGAACTGCCAACCAAATAAAAAATAAAATGTACCGTGATTAATTCTGACTAAAATCAGGAAAATACAATGTTTTCTTTTTCATTGGAATTTCTCCCAGTTCGAAAGAGAGTTGGGAAACTCATTTTAGAACGCGTTTGGAAATTCGAAAATAAATTTTTCGCATATTCGAACCTATTCGACCTATTAGTGCTTGGTGAATACGCAGCAAAAATTTAAAACTAAGAGTTTCATAAAATTAAAATCGATTTAAGAGCGCTTGATAATTACCGGCCTAAGGTCTGTTCGCGTACCCTCCCAAAACAGCGAATTTTTCCGAAAACCTGTTCGAGTACTGAGAATTTTCGTAGTTTTTGACAGAAGAGAACGCTATTGAGAGAGTAAGAAATTTCCCCATGCTGAGAATTTTAGTGCAAGAAATTTGTGTGGGGTAGTTTGTGAAAACTGTCAAATCGCTGTATATGAGATTTTTTGTTGGATTGTTCCTTCTCTTTCTTTCTTTCGCGTACGATTGGGTTTGAGATTTGACGTTTAAAAAGTGGGCAACAACGCGTTCCTTTACTTTTCGTAATTTTACCTCTCTCTGAGAGAATTTTACCCCCACTCGTGGAAATTGGACAAATTGCGAATTTTGGTGCAGAAAGTACGCGAACAGACCATTAATAACACCTTCCTTTGTCAGGAGAGCGCTAAGAGAGCAATACTGCCGTCCTAAGAAGAAAGGGCGCAAACCCCAAAACTCCAAAATTGAGTTAGCGGCATATTTGGATTCGTTAAACAGTGCTTTATTTTTGTGTGAAGCTTAAAATGCATATTTCCAATTGCAAATGACTCAAAATCACGAATGGAAATGGATACATCTCTCTTTTCTCAAGTAAAAAAGGCAAACCAGAAACAGTAAAATGCATTTATCTCAAAACTACTAAAATGGAGATGCGCCCTTTAGTTTTAGGAGGGCAGAATAGTCCAACGCACTAACCACCGCGTCTTTACGCAAGCTGTTAGGGATCTTAAAATTTAAATAGTGAAACGAGAAATTCGTTCTACTCGTATATTACCACTTTGCAATAATTTCTTTGAAGAAGTATGCATCTAACATGACAACAGTTACAAGTCGCACTGGTAACAGAATTTTTGTTAAGAATACTTTTGGATATGTACTGTCTTACAAATGGAATACCTAGGAAACAAAAATGTAATGACATTAACGTTTTTCGTGGTTTGATACTAATACCAGCCATTATTTATGCAGTCTACAGTGTTTTCAAATGCCATTATTATTAGTTAGTGGTGGAGTTGAATGTTAAATATTTTCGCTGATAGATAGTATTTATTTATATAAAAAAAACTCATGAATATTTATTTCGAAATCTCCTATAAACATGATAGTAATACCTTAAACGTAATCAATTAAGTATTGGATTTCAATCAGCTCATTTTGCAACTTTTCTAGTAGGATGGAATGGGTGATTCATTGTGGATAGATCTGGAGGATTTTTTTCGAAATGAGTGATCTCAATCAAACCAGTGTTGGCGATAGCCCAAAGATCAGGATATTCTTGCTTAAACGTGTTATACCACTTGTTCACTAGCGGATGGTTGGAAATATCGAAGTCGATGGCTTCTAGGCAAAGTGTAGAGGTGACGAGTGGAAAGTCAGCGATTGTTAACTCATTGCCGGCAGCGTACTTTGTGTCTGAACGTTGCAAATAAGTTTCAAATACTTCCAAGGCATTGTTGACCTTCTTAAGACCCATAGGTGTCCTTTCATAGTCGAAGAAAATCGGAGCCATTACGTATGCCCCAATACTGTTATAATAGAATGCCATGTTGAATAATAATCTCTGATTAACTACGGCCCGTGCTGTTGGATCCTTTGGATATAAGGGGCTGTCCGGAGCATACTTATCACATAAGTACTGAAATGAAAAAAAAAAAAATTTTAGATGTTATACTAGGACTGTATATTACACTTCTTAAGTACCTGCATAATGGCAATACTTTCTTGAAGATAAAATCCATTATCATCTAGCACGGGGATTTCTTTTTGTGGGTTCATCTGCAAGATTAATAAATGTGGCAAAACAAATATTGCTGTTAGATCAGCGATATTTACCTGGGCGTATTCTTTGGTCATATGCTGACTGGCACAGTAGTCGACATTCACAAGTTCAAATGGAATTTTCAAGGCTTCGAAGGTCATACGAACAGCCAAGGATGGCGGTCCATCTGATACACCGTACAATTTTATGGGCATGCTCTGACGGAGAGATAAGTGTTTATTTAGATTTATAAAATACAAATTCGACGGGTATTCTTAAGTTATTCTACAAATAAATTGGGCACGTTTATTAAAAGAAAACCCTTTCACTCAAGTAATATTTTGCTGTGGGCGTGTACCTACATATTTGTTACTCGTAACTGGTTTCAATTAATTAATACAAAAAAAGACAATGCAGTGCCTTTTTCTACATGGAAGCAGTAACCGGTTCCAGAAATAAACTTGTCTCCTGCAGAAATATGTAAAACACTCAAAAAAATAGTGAAGCAGAAATGCTTCCAAAATAGTACAATTTACAAATTTCCGTGATGATAATATTTATGCCAAATATACTAACCTTACGTTATTTTAATCTTATTCTTGCAGCTATATATGTATTTATAAATTATCAACGACGCCGTCTAAGTATCTATATCTGACAAATGTTGGGAGAGTACTGAATATACAAAGCAAACCAAGTCATAGAACAACTCACGAACGACCGGTTGTTTAGTGGTCGTGGTCGGAGACAAAAAAAAAAACCAAAGATTTATGATTGCCGGCAATAACAACCCAAATGAATACCAGACCATTCAAGATAAACTTTCTTTATTGCAATTACTTTGCGTCGTATACATACATAAGTATGTATTTGTATTCACAGGTTTGATTTGTCACTTGTTATTCTCAACGCATTTATTTGTTGATATCTATTATTTGTTTTTTGATCTTTTGTTTTCCTTAAAAAGAAATTCGGAATAAGAAATTTCTAGTCTTATGAACTACAGCATCTACGAATATTAGTTGCTTTACGAGTACTTATAAATAATGCACAATTACTCCCAATTAAGCTTTTTGTAATAGATAAGCTGAAAACTTGCAAAGCTACATACTACAGTCGAATCCCTTTAACTCAAACTCTCTCAAGTCGAATTGTTCTCTAATTCGGAGATGTACGTACATACATATTTATATGTATCTCTTTTTATATTGTCTTTCATTTTCCATAAAAATAAACTTTATATGCCGGGATTCCTCTAATTCTAGGTCAAAAATTCACTTAATTCAAACTATGTATTGTATATAGTTATTACGTTTCTTGTAGTATATACGGAGTGGGTCATATAGGGCTTACCATTTTTTTCGTTAATATGTATATATATTTTTTATTTTATTTTCAAAATTATATGAATAACATTTGGAGAAAAATAATAGTCATTCACAACTGAACAAAGAACCAGAATAATAGAATTATAAAAAGAGAATATCTTTATTCAAAATCTAATCATGAGCGATGGAGCTCATTTTCACTTGAATGGCTTTGTTCATAAGCAGATCTTGAAGTTCTGGGGTTTTGGCGGCATCTGATTCTTTTTCTTGGGTTATCTGAAAAAACGCTTATATGTTGGCAAGCCCGAGACAATCCCAGCTCAAGGCCAACATTTTCGTAGAAATTTTATCATCATTACGAAGACGTAAATGGTGGTCATTTAGCTAACATTAGTGTATTTTCCAGAATTAGTGTAAGTTTCCATTTTATATTTCTTATAAAACAAAAAGGACTATAAATTAAATAAATGCATTCACAAAAAACTTTCTAAATTTTTAAACCCAATGGTAACTTGAGGTCTACCCTGTATTAGCTTTCTCCTATGCTGAAATTAGCTATAAAAAAAAAGTACAGTCAGTCAAACTCATATTCGTGCACCTGCATCTTATTCAATTAATCTTACTTATTCAGGGTTATCGTGAATAAATTTTCCCTCGGTATTTTTCCCCCGAACAAAAATTAGGTATCTTCAAAAAAGAAGAAATATTTCCGCGGGAAAGAAATAGGCATTCTGAATAACAATGCAGGAGAATTTACAACGAAGTTGCGATATTTAATTTTTTCCTGATGAATTTGTTCCCTATTTTTGAAGATACCTAATTTTTGTTCGGAGGAAAAACTCCGAGGGAAAATTTATTCACGATAACCCTGATTATTGACAATCAACCTTATTCTGCAACTCGATTCGAATTCAGACATTATGTAGGTACAATCAGAATTTCTTTCAGACAATTTGCCGCCCACAATTCTGACTCATAATAATTAGACAATACGCAGTTTACAAACATGCCATTAAATTGTGGGTGGTAATAGACTGCAAGCTACTCTGTTTGGATAAATTCGGATACATTTCGATTCCAATCAAGTTTCAGAATAAAGCTAGATGTTGCTAAAATGGGGTATTTTATAGGACACGATCATCAAAACACGCATAATGAATGCATACCATCTAATAAGGCCGTGTTAATTGGTAGTTAAATTTTAACCAGTGGCTATATTAATAGTTACTCACATGCAAAACGATTTATTAGTCAGAATTAAATTAAAAATAAACATAAGAACTTATTTGGAATTCTGTTCTGATTGAAAGATGTTGACCTCGGCGAGTGTAGAACTAAAAGAGTTCAGCATTATATTTTGCTCGTTTTGCCTCCTGTTTATCAGGTGTGCCCTTAAAAAATGTCAGAACAGAGAAAGAATTAATTACATTATTCTTGATCTTGATTAAATTTTTAGGTTTCTACCCCGTGAACCTCGCGAAATTTTTATAACTTTTATTTTTCAGATAATTACATTATAGTGATTATTTTTCTTTTTGAATTCACATTAAAGCAATGAAACCCACTACGCCACACAGATAGTGTGTTCTATTTAATATTTTCAACTTACCCAAATTTGGGGCATAATAGTTAAACGATTGGAAAATCCAACATTTCCTTTCGCAACAGAATGGAGAAAATGTTGCTTTTCGGATAATAGCAGCTTCAGGTCAATATTTCTGTCAGAATAGAAAAACAAGCGTGATGAAAAAAGCACAGTCCGCGAAAAACCTTTCTATTATACAAATACAAATATTTGGCGCAACAGCTCTTTAAAGTGCCAGTGTGCGTTATATTTTTTCACACGAATGGAAGGGACCTACAGTTTAATGCCGAATCCGAAGGGCGATTTGAGAAGCTTTTTCGTGACAAAAATACTCTCGGATGTTTGTCAGACGCTCGCGAGAGGTGGGACCGTGAAAAAACTTTTTGGTATTTTCTGGGATTCGAACTTGGAACCTCATGCGTAGTGATCCGACACACTAACCACTTACGCCACGGCGCCCACTATCTATTATACATCAATTAAAAGATTTCAATTGTAACGTAAGGCTGTATTAAAGTCTACTCTAAATTTAACATAACAGTTTTCGAAACGAATCATGTTTTTCAAATTGTACATCTTTTCAAGGTGCCCAATTTGGGGAAGGATTTTTGACTCAAAAGAGGAGTTATAAGTTAAAGAAAATAACAAGAGTTGTCTCTTGGTAAGCAAAGTGTGTTCATATTTTTTGAACTCTTGGAGTCTGTTACGATAAAAATACACATTTTGTTCATCTTTTCGCTATTATATCATTTCAAACTATTTCACATTTGGAACAAAGAATCAAAAGGTCAAAGTAATAGTCTGGGGGTACATGACCGTTTTGAAAGAAAATCTCAAGGACAATCCTATTCAATTAAACTCATTGTTCCAAAGCTACAGAGTATTAATTCAATCGAACATTCCGGCGACTGATAGGACCAAAGAATAAGAAAACTTAAAATATGGAATGCAAATGATCTAATGTTGTGTCAGGGTAGTAGTATTATATCAATAAGTGATGTGTGTCATTGCCGCATATTTCTCCAGAAACGACAGAAAATTAATCCATCCCACGTTTACTCGTATATGTAGGGTTGAATCTGGGTCCAACTCGAGTCGAATTGGACTTGGGTTGACTCGTCTCGACTTTGGGTGATTTGGGTGCCGAGCCGAGTCAACAAAATCTATATTGAATAGTCAGTCGAATTAACAGATGTATTTTCTCTAGATGGTTGTCGAGCAATCCGTATCTACAATATTTGGTTGATTTTTTTTTAAAGGCGTTCATTGTTTATTTACTTTAGCGCGTGTTGCAGAATATAGTGTCTGTGTCTTTTCTGTTGCAGTGGTTGTCGAGCACAGTCCATCTGTCACTTCAAATACGTTCAAACTAAGTTTCGACGACTCAATCTATTGACTAGATGTATTAAAAAACTCAGGTCAAAATCTCAACTCAATCCCTCGACACAGCATAGAAATGCAATTTTTCCAGAGCTTGTGTCGATCGGTTTTGGTTTGAAGCTTTGAAGGTTTTTGAGAAACCTGGGGTGGCTTTGAAACATTGTAGATTGAACTCGTTCGCGGTTCTCGCTGCTTCGACAGAAGTAAGTAGGTACAGTAAATCATTCGAATGATTTCAGCCGATGTCTCGAGATATTTACCTTTTCGAGATGCTTACCCTTTGCGCTCGTTCTCGGTTGTTGCTGCTTCGACAGAAGTATGTATAATAGATATTGATAAAGAACACACAAAGTTCAATTTTGAGACTCAAATTAAATTGAATGAAAAAATTGATCTATAAACTTAACATATGCAATATACAAAAAGAAACCCAAATGTATGCGCACACGCAATAATACCAATCCAATGTGGTCGCTGCTACGGTTGAGATCCAAGTGAACGAGAGACAGTGCCCTTTGATTCATCTGAGTATGATACCATTCCAGCAAAGAGAGAACGATTTGAAGTACCGGTGGGTGGTATATGGTATTGTACTGCTTGCGATTAATATATAACTTAAATACAGTGACTCAGAGCAAATATGGAATACAAATCAATGATAATGATTATAAAGCGATTAATGATACATGATAAGAAATAAAAATTTACTAAATGATACGAGTATGTAAGATTTAAAGTCTTGAACAGATATATTGTATTTAGTAAATCATTCGAATGATTTCAGACGATGTCTCAAGATATCCCGAGATATTGGAAGAATCGATTATAATTGATTATATCATTCAAATGCGCCCATCACTAGTTCCAATACGTTTTTCGAAAATCAAAAATATTTTTTTTTTGACTCATCTGCTGGCTTCCAAAACGTTTCTGGAAAATTTAAGGATATATAGCAAAAATGTTACAGTAGATGCTGGGTATAAAAAAGTCTAAAAATACAAAAAATGTTGTTTCTTTTATCATAGTTTTTTTATATGCCAAGAACACATATAAGAGAGATATACAGATCGTAAATTTTATTTTTTTTTAAAGAAATATGTCCTTGGACATGCCAAATATTGCTTTAGTGCAGTGCAGTTGGTCGGTACTGCAAGTTCTTTGCAATGAACGGTTTCGTCGCATGCAATTTCAACCAGCGCATACCTGAAAAAATTCTTTTACATACTTATTTATTTATGGAAGTATAGGATTTTGTATCAGTTTTCTGAAAAAGGTTTGTCTTATATCATTCCTACTTAACACACAACAGTATATGGAAAAACTATGATACATATACAATAACAATCTTTATTTGTTATTTTTGAATATGTAAAAAATCGTCAGAGAATATGAATTTGATTGACGTACATACATACATATGTATATACATATCGGGCAGCTACAGAAGGCATGCAATTTTTTTGTTTTCTAGTGAATATTTAGCCTTAACTGTTTTGCTTTCAGTTCCAAAGCTTAATTGCCATGTCATCGGGAAATAATAATAAAAAAAAAAATGCAGTGGGCATTCCAGAACGGTGGTATCACTTAATGAATTTCGGTTGTGTGGTTAGCCCAGTGTGCGTAGAATATCGTTTGAAATAGAGGTCTATTAGCCGCATTTTAAGTATGGGTAAAGTTGCCATCCATCATTTTTTTCTGAGATACTCCTTTTTTATAGCTCCTAAAAACCTATCCCGCGAACATTTTCTAAATCCTTTTTTCATACAAAATTCCTAACGCGTATAATGTTTTGAATTTGATATGTGGCGAACATACAATACATTAGACTGTTAGACTGAACGATGAAACAGGCGAATATTGTAAACATTCACAGCGAACGAGTAAAGGGTGAATTAACCTATAATATAATAGTCGGAAGCAATCGAATGCTAATTTTATAATTCTGCGATAAGTTTCCTTCAGTACTGTCAATAGCAAAAGTAGCCCATAATAGGCGTATGTGTTCGGAAGCAATTGTGCGGTTCATAGCCATTCACAGCTATGCAACTGTCAAATTTTCATATGAAAGAGCGAATGGATTCGGTCTTTCGTAAGTGATGAAAAGTGAACGAAACTTAACGAATTGAAGCAAAAAGCTATTATGATCGCACAATACAAATCCTTTATATTCGCACTGTTTTGGAAGTGATCGTACGAAACCATTCTTCTTTTAGCTCAGCCTTATGGTGGTCAGGTTCGGGCTCTTAGGGCAAAGTCTTTGGACGACCCCTACTGAGTAACCGTTACAAGAAGACTCACCGCCTCCACGGGGCGGCCACCGGGCAACGAATGCTACAGCGGTATAACCGGCCCAACATTCCATGTTTTGTTCAATTGAATGTAGTCTTTTGCGCCTGCCTGAAATGTACGGGTTGAATCACCGACTGTAAGTATTCGGCCAAAGTGAGCGACGTGAGGAGTAAACCTCTGGAAAATAATCTCTGATCCAAGGTGGAACAGCATAAGCCGAGGGATGCATGGCTAAGAGAGTGCTTAGTCGCTAGTATGCGGACTCCGAATACCTTCGCAACATTCGGTTTCAATTCAGCCTTCCCATGGTATATCGAGCTCTATCATGGGTGATATTCCTTTCTCGAGTACTCGTGGGTCCAAAAATTTCCTATAAAAACAAAAACTATGAGACAGGTGCATCTCAAATCGCACCAGCTTCTGTTTCTGCTGACGAGCAAACAGCTGCACTTAGTCGTGATGCTATAGAGCTTCCGACGGCCACTACATCTTCGGCCTTAACTACTCGGCTTGCTGACGAGCAACCTAAATCTTCGGATAGTATGGATGACGGAGCCAAGTGGGCCCAATCCTCCAAGTGTATCAATCCCGAAGAAGCGGATACCGCCGCCTCTGATTCTGACACATCCACTCTCGTGGATACGTGCAGCGTTGTCACAGAGGAATCTGGGTGCTCCTCCATTGGGAAGAGGTTAGACGAGCTGCGGATACAATCGGACGGTTTCGTTCGGTTCAACACTGCTGAAAGAAGGCGGTTCAAGTTCGCAATTCGCGAAGGTGATACCAGGGAAAGTGCCCTAGCTTTTGCTAAAGCCCCTCCTGCTAAAGAAGCAAAACGGGTAAGATCAGAGGATCACACCCCACCCGCACCTGCTGCCAAGAAAGCCAAGGCAGGGCCTACACCTGATGTTCCCACTTTTAGTCAAGTGGTAAGTGTTGTCAGGTTAGGTGTTGTCCCGGCTGACTTGATGAACCAACCTCTATCAACAGAGCAGTTGACCAGCATTCAAGAGGCTGTCATCGACATCTCGATTGAGCTGAAAAACAAAGGCGTTTGGCCCCGTTTCTTAGGCTCACAACACAAGGCGGGATGGCTAATCTTCGTCTGCTCAGATAATGCCACCGCCAAGTGGATGCGCTCGTACTTCGAGGCTATAAGAGCCAAAAGTGGATTGGACGTGTCACTGATGGAAGAGGGATCCTTCCCGAAGACACACATTGTCCGAGGATTCTTTCCACAGAGTCTCGAGCTCCCGTCATCAAAAATTCTGGCTTCCCTGGAAGCACAGAACGAAGGCCTACGGGCAACTGCATGGAAGGTCATGCAAAGGGTAAAGGAAGGTGCACTCCTCCACCTTGTGCTAGCCATGGACGACACCTCCATGAGGGTGCTTAGCACGCTTAAAAACAAGGTGTTCTACCGTTTTGGCCAGGCCAAACTGATCCTGAAGACCACCGAAAAGGGTTAAGAGCCTGGTCACGGTAGCCCGAAGAAGGTGGACGCAGTTGGTTCAACAACTGCTTCTGCGGCGGACACTTCACCACCCGCTACCAGCAGCAGTGCTTCTGGGCATACTGCTTGTACAAGCTCCGCCGCTAGAGTTACTGCTACACCCAATGCAGTTAGACGTCCCACGACCGCCAATGTGGCCGGACTTTCAAAACCCACCAGCGGTGCCCGAGGGCACGTTTCTCGGACGAATGAGGAGTCGGTTAGGAACAGACCTCAGGATCATCCTAATCTGACTGCTTGCCGTAGAGGAAAGGGCCCTAAAAAGGCTCAACTACTCCGACAAGCTCGATCTTCAAAGGAAGATCGATGAGCACGATCAAGGTGCTACAGGCGAACCTGCATCACGCTAAGGGCGCGTACGCTACCCTCAGCAAGCGGTTTGCCGAAGAAAATATAACCCTTGGTCTCATCCAAGAACCCTGGGTTAGTTGCGGACATATAAGAGGTCTCCGGAATAGGGCAATTAAGTTGATTTCCAAGTGTGGAGAGCAAGCGCCGAGAGCGGCCTGCTTAATTAGCAGTAATATAAACTTTCTTCCCATTCCAGAATTTATAACTAGAGACCTGGTGGCCCTACTACTGGAAGTCCCAACCGGAAACGGAACCCAGAATATTGTGTGCGCCTCAGCGTACTTCCCTGACGATAATGGTGTTATCCCGCCTAAGGACGTCCAGAGCCTCATTAACTACTGCCAAAACAGCAACCTCCTCTACATCATCGGTTGCGACGCCAATGCACATCACGAGGTCTGGGGTGGAATGACTAATTGGCGAAACTTAGGAAGAAGGTCAGAAAACTCTTTAACTCTGCAAAGCGAACGAAGAGGTGGGGCGAATACAGGTTTGCTCTCACAGAATACAATCTAGAATTGAGACGATCTAAACGAGCTGCTTGGAGGAAATACCATTGCCGCTATGCCAACAGCGGCACGAATCCATAAAGCGCTTGTTAAAGATCAAGTCAACTGTGTAGGGTTATTGAAGAAGAATGACCGAACCTACACGACGGACCGTACGGATACACTTAGAACCCTGCTCCAGGTACATTTCCCAGGTTCGTCTCTTAACACATCTCATGTGTACTCGAACACATTTGACCACAGGGTTTTTGTGGAAAGTAGAGTTAACAGTTTATCAGGTAAAATATTTAGTCCAGATAAAGTTGAATGGGCAGTGGGCACCTTCAAACCTTTTAAAGCTCCCGGCGGTGATGGTCTCTTTCCAGCACTTCTACAAAAGTCAATCGACCTCATCCTGCCGGGTTTGACAGCTTTATTTAGAGCTAGCTACAATTGGGGATACATACCACCCACCTGGAGACAGGTTAATGTGGTATTCATTCCCAAACCAGGCAATAGGCCTAGTGAGCTGCCTAAATCCTATAGACCTATAAGTCTAACTTCATTTGTCCTCAAGACAATGGAGAGACTAATTGATATTCACATCAGAGACAGGTTAGATGTCTAACCCTCTGCACTCGAATCAGTACGCATAGAGAAAAGGCAAATCCACTGTAGGTGCCCTTCATTATCTCGTCAAAAAGATAGAGGGTACACTCAGTTCTAAGGATATAGCCTTGTGTGCATTTCTTGATATCGAGGGCGCATTCGATAACACTGGTTACGACTCGATCACAAGGGCGATTAGTAGCAGAGGTATCGAAGAATCGACCAACTAATGGATTAGGGCCATGCTGGTAAGCCGATTCATTACCTCCTCCTCCGGGGGAGTGTCGGTGTCTGTAACGGCAGCGAAAGGCTGTCCTCAAGGAGAAGTTCTCTCCCCCCTGTTATGGTCAATAGTCATCGACAACCTGTTAGCAGATATTCACAGATCAGGCTACACCACCGTCGGTTATGCTGATTACTTGGCGGTTTGTATTAGTGGCAAACACGGCACGACAATCTCTAACGTCATGCAAAGTGCACTCTTACAAGTTGTAGAATGGTGTAACAAAGAAGGACTATCCATCAATCCTAGTAAAACCGTTCTGGTGCCGTTTACAAGGAAGACACAGGTCAACCTTGAACCCATCACAATCAAAGGCCACCACAATAGTTTATTCCAGCGAGGTCAAATACCTTGGTGTAATTCTTGACAAACGACTTAACTGGAATTCACATATCAAGTCCGCCACAGAACGTGCTACGAGAGCACTTTGGGCTAGTAAACGCCTATATGGCAGAACTTGGGGTCTCTCTCCTAAAATGATACATTGGTTGTACATAATGATGGTAAGACCCATTATCACATATGCGGCTAACGTCTGGTGGCCAAAAACCCTCCAGCAGACAACGGCAAACAAGTTGCAGAAGTTGCAAAGAACTGCCTGTCTCGGCATTACAGGTGCGATGCGCACCTGCCCCACGACAGCTCTTGAAGCTATTGTCGGGCTAACACCTTTACCAATCTTCATTAGGAAGATGGCTGCTAGATATGCCATCAAGCTGCAGCTAGATTATGAGTATAAACCAGGTGACCTAAAACTGGTTAGGGAAACGTATTTTCCACAAGGAGATACTCACTTCAGTGGTACTGAATTGCTCCACTACTAGAGACATACTCACTTTCATAAGGGAGGTAGTACGTCTGTTAGGTTAACTCCAACTCTCCGATACAATAGATCTTTCAGGTCGCAGTGTCGTTGCCACGCGGGCATGGGTTGTACAAGAGAAAAAAAAAAAATCATTCATGTGCGCGTCATGCAATTTTACATATTCATGCGTAGAGTTCTACCACTTTTTGAAAACAAAGCCAGATTTACTCCTCCAAATTGCTAAAAAGGAGAAATATTCCACCAAAAGTTATGCCAATGCGAGTGCGATTGATGTTGAAGACGATGACAATGAAGTTGTAAGAATGTTGGGTGATTGGTTGGTATAAGCTTTTAAGTGTTTTTGACGAGTAAAATATGAATTTGCGGCAGAAATTTTTATTATCCTTTTTTTCTTCATTTCGACATCCCGCGAAATTGCCGAATTTAGTGGATTTTTCCTTTGTTCGACCAAAAAAAGATGGTAAGTTTAAGTACGGGTGAAGGCAAGAGTCAATTCATAAATCGCCCTTGTCATTTTTGAAACTTAAACATTTTCTAAAGGGGATGTACACATGTTGAGATTCGCCTAACAAATTCCGGCAAATACGTAAGAAAGTCGGTTTAGATATGAGAGAAATCGAGTAAAGAAAAAGCAAGATTTAGTGGTGAAATTTAAATTGTGGATGTTAAACTTAAGAATTGTGTAACATAAGGCATTTTTCTTTCTTAGTTCAGAGCAGAGCCTGAGTTCGTGTTTCTTTTTTTAGCTCAGATACATCAGAGCTTTCAGTTTGTGTTTCTTTTTTCGTTCAGATCATACTCAGAGCGTACTCAATGAACTCAGAATAAATTGATCGAGTCTGACCAAAAAGCTCAGCCAAAGTCACATTTGACAGTAGGGAAAATAAAGGAAAAACATTCCAAAACAATTAAAATAGCAGGCAAGGTTTAAGAAATAACTATTAATAGATATTCTATTTATGCATAAACTTTATTTTAGGGTTTTAAATACACCAGTATCATTTTCTTTGTCTATTAAAATCGCCAGGGCGAATTGATAGTTATCTTTCATGTTTGTGTGCGCCCTGGCGCAGTGGTTAGTGTCGGACCACTAAGCGTGAAGTTCAATATTCGAATTGCAGAAAACATCAAAAAGTTGTTTCATGGACCCCTTGTTTTCGGATCATAACCTCGCCAAAATAGGAAGAAGATTACTCCTGTTTTGACAGCTGAGTACTTAATTGTGTTTTATAAACAAATCAGAGCGAACACATTCTGTTCAGAGCATGCTCGACGTGTTCGAGCTCTGTTCAGTGCTCTCCTCTGAACAAAAAAGAAAAAGACCTCCACATTAGTATGTATATGTAGGAGACGGCGTGTTGCAGAGTAGCGGACTCTTTAAATATTAGTAAGATATAAAACAATAGTGAGCGGCTTTCACATTTTCCCTTTCGTTTTCTGGAAAACACAAAATCACAAATATTGCTTTTATTTACGTTTTATAAGATTCCAGAAAAGTAAAACAAATTAAACTTCGTTTTTCTATTTTGTTTATTTGATTTTTTTTATTATTTTCTTTTTGTTAATATTTTGTTATATAATTGAATTAAAAAATAAACCATCATAACACTTATACCTCAATTTCTATTTTTCAATTGAACATAATTCATAAGAATACGAAAATGTATATAAGAAATGATATATTCAAAACTATATCAGCAAAATATATTAAAAAAAATATATGCAAAAAATGCAAGCACTTAACGCTTGTTTACGAAATATTTTGAATATATTTTTACGGTATCGTTTTGTATACATACTTGCAATCCACAGATGTGTCTATAGACTTAAATTGACCAGACCTTATGCACAACTGATAGATCAAATAAAATTTAATAAATTCCATAAACAAATAACCTGCTACATAATTTTATAATAAAAACATACTCATCTGTTGACTGATCCTTTGTGTTTATCTTTTTTTTTTGGTTTTAATTTCTTTTTATGTTTGTTACTTAAATAATACTTAACAACAATTTATTTCCTATACAATTTTATTTACTTTTCTTTTCATCAAAATATACAGCTTATAAGTCTATAGGTTTGCTTATCTGCTTTACATAGATAAAATTATTTCTATCCATTTCTATTCCACTTGTCTAAGAATACATATATATATGTATGTGTACATTTATATACATATGCATATACATACATTTTCGTATAATATAACGTTTGAATTATTTTTTTGAAACAGTCAGTCGCACACTTTATTATATTTAAAATAAATAAATCTAAGTACATTAAATATATGTATATATAATTCTTTTTTTTGTTAATTTTATTTTTTATATTCTTTTACTGTTGCTTATGGCTCGTATAGCATCTTGCTGAATTTGAATGTTAATGTGTTAAATATGATGCAGTTATATTAAAAAGCATACTACAACAATATTATTAGTACTTCTTTTTGTAATAATAAATATTTATTCTTATAAATACACATTAGTTTTACGGTATTCTTATGCTTTACATTTCTTGATCATTGCAACAAATACGAATATCCCTCAATATATATATATGTATATAAATATAATACAAAATAATCAACAAATATATATAAAAAAAATTGTTATTTTAATGCATGTGGTTTATTTTTGAAGTGTTTCGAATAGTGGTGTTTTTACTTAACAACAAAATAACTATCTAGTTTAAATTTTTATTTAATCAATATTATTTGGATTAATAGAAAAACAGTGCAGTATTTAATTTCTTTTTCGGTTTAAATGACATAAGATTTTAGATAGATTTTGTGCAGGGAAAAAATTATATTTGTTATGCATATTTGTTTCTCTTTTTATTTGTTGCAAAATTCGATATATAGAAATAAATATTATTTTCTTAAAAAAGTTTATGCGGAGTACAAATGGAAATATACAGATTATATTTTGAATATAGTGTTGTCAATAAACAATGAATCGATTGGTGCTGAACGAGCAATGTAATGGTTTTCCTTAAAAGACTAGTGCTCATACAATTTGTGTAGAGTTTTTTTAATTATGAAAAAAATGTATATTAGGTAATGTAAAAATCTTTAAATATTGGAATAAATGAGTTGAGAAAGAAATAGTATTCTAAGAGGAAATTGAAATCTTTCAAATGACTAGATAGAAAACTATCATATCGTCGAGGCAAGGGTCAAAGTAGAGTTTGTATGCATGATAGTTTCAATCTATAAATAATCGATTAAGCAGTTTTTTTTTTTTTGAAAACATATGGAATTCAAAAAGTTTTCTAGTTAGCAAAATAATCAATACTATTACTTAAAAATGTATGATAAAAGCGGACGGAATTTCCAATTACACGGTGAGATTTTATGAACAAATCCTTTAATTTTAACTTTTAGAAATGCAGCAGAGCAAGGCTTTAAGTATTTAATTAATTAGGTTTATCGAAATCAGTTTAAATAGTTTAAAAGTGTCGTCGGGAGTATTAGAATCGTTTAGTTTTATCATTCTCATTAACAATCTTGAAAAGGCGAAGAGTATATACAGAGTGTCAACTAATTTTATTATGGCGTTTCTATTTATTCGGTTCATTTCAACGAATTCAAGATTATTTGTAATATACTCGTAGTATGACTGTTTTCTCTTAGAAAATAGAAAAATGTTTGTGATTTAAATACACATTTGTTTTTCATTACAAATAGTAAAGCAATTTGCAGGTTCTTCAAGTTTTATTTTAAGACTACAACTGAGCTATATATATTAATTTAGCATGAATCAAAGTTCACTAGGAGCCGTAAATAATAAGGCTAAATATACTTCGTGATGGAAGTTTGTTGTCTGTCTGCCAGTTTTGGGACTCTTAAACCGTTTGACGTTTCACGCTGGAAATTGAAGATGCATTTTATTAACTCGAAGATTATTTTCTTGTATAGCCAGGTTTTGGATGAATCCAAAAACGTTTAAAAAAAAGAATCCTTCGCTTGGACTTAAAAAAAATGTTTGTATGTTTTGGAAACTTCCAAAAATATTTAGAAAAAGAATCATTCATTTCTCGATTTTTTTGCATGATGAAGTTTTGGCGAAATCCAAAAACATTTCAGAAAAGGAATCTTTCGTTTTCACTTATCACTCAGGTTTTGTAAAAATCCAAAAACATTTCGAAAAAGGAATCTTTCACTTTTAATTTTTTTTGTATAATCAAGTTTTGGAAAAGTCTCCAAAAACATTACGGAAAAAGAGTCTTTCGCTTTCACTTCTAAATTTTCTTGTATAATCAGGTTTTGGTAATATAGTAGTAGAATCGCAGTCGGTGCTGAGGATATGGAAGGAATACTTCTGCAGACTGTTAAAAGGCGACAATTATCAATATTCCGTTGTCAGGCAGAATAAGCCATTGAACAGTGAAGATGATAGTCAACCCGATCAGAATGAAGTGAGGATAGCGATATCTAAACTTAAATCCAACAAAGCTGTTGGAGCCGACGGTCTTGCTGCCGAACTTTTCAAGGCAGGGGAAGATGAGTTGGTAATGAGCATGCACCAGCTCATATGTAAAGTCAGATTGGACGAAAGCATGCCCGAAGAATGAACCCCAGCATCGTTTGCCCGATACTGAAGAAAGGAGACCCTCTGAAGTGCGCCAACTACAAAGGTACTCATATTAGTCTTCTCAACATCGCTTATCAGATCCTGTTTGCCGTATTATGTGAACGCCTAGATCCAATCGTCAACAACCTGATAGGTCTTTATCAGTGTGTTTCAGGCCGGGAAAGTCAACCATTGACCAAATGTTCACACTACGACAGATCTTGGAAAAAAACCCACTAATTTAAAATCGATGCGCGTCACGTCTTCATCGATTTCAAAGTTGGGTGTATAGAGACAAGTTATACAGAGCCATGTCTAGTCTCGGCATTGCTGCCAAGCTCTTCCGTTTGTGTAGGATGACGATGGAAAACTCTCGCTGCTAAGGGTCTTAGACAAGGTGACGCGCTACTATGTGATCTCTTTATAATACTTGACAGAAGGTCTATTCGCGTACATTCTGCACAAAAATTCGCAGTTTGTCAAATTTCCACGAGTGGGGGTAAAATTCTCTCAGAAAGAGGTCAAATTACGAAAAAGTAAACGAACGCGAACCACAAAAGTTGACCACTTTTTAAACGTCAAACCTCAAACCCAATTGTACGCGAAAGAAAGAAAGAGAAGGAACAATCCAACAAAAAATCACATATACAGCGATTTGACAGATTTGACAGTTTTCACAATCTAGCCCATACAAATTTCTTGCACTAAAATTCACAGCATGGGGAAATTTCTTACTCTCTCGAGAGCGCTCTCTCTGTCAACAACTACGAAAATTCTCAGTACTCGAACAGGTTTTCGTAAAAATTCGTAACTTTTCGCTGTTTTGGGAGGGTACGCGAACAGACCTAGAATTGTACGAAACTCACAACAATCTTTTACAAGTCTGCATAACACTCGCTTACGCCGATGACATCGACATAGTCGGACCAATTCAGCGTGCCGTCAATAGGGCGTTTGCGAGTATTGAGATCGAGGCAGAAAAGATGGGCTTAGCGGTGAATAAAAGCAAAACAAAGTATATGCTATCCACAAAAAAGGACACCCAAGATCGGCGTCTTGGACAGATTGCCACAATAGACATATAATTTTAAGGTAGTAAATTAAAATTAATTAATATTTGGCGCAACAGCTCTTTCAGTGCCAGGGCCTAGCTTCTCGCAACCACTCATGTTGTGTGCGTTATATTTTTCACACAAATGGAAGGGACCTACAGTGTAGTGCCGTATCCGAACGGCGATTTTGAGAAGCTTTATCGTGACAACAATACTCTCGGATGTTTGTCAAATGCTCGCGAGAGGTGGGACCGTGAAAAAACTAGTTGGTGTTTTCTGGGATTCGAACTTGGAACCTCATGCATAGTGATCCGACACGGTAGTAGGTAGTAAATGACTGTGTCAAAATCGGATGAGGCTGCCCTTGGTAACTTTGAGAGAAAAGTTCTTCAAGTGATAAGAAGGTACAATGCCGAACTATATGACTTATACAAGGACATCGACCTAGCCAGAAGAGTTTACATTCAACGACTAAGGTGGCTGGGCGGTGTAGGGCGGATGGAGCCCAACGTTCCAGCCCGGAAAATCTTCAAATCCACCCCGGATGGACAACACAGTAGAGGACGACCTTGCGGTACGTGGCGCAAACAAGTGGAGGGGTATTTCAATCAACATTCAACCAAAACATTCCGAAAGAATAATCTTTCACTTTCACTTCTAAATTTTTTTGTATGTTAAGTTTTTGGAAATATCCAAAAACATTCCGAAAAAATAATCTTTCACTTTCACTTTTAATTTTTTTTTGGTATAATCAAGTTTTGGAAAAGTCTCCAAAAACATTACGGAAAAAGAATCTTCCGCTTTCAATTCTAAATTTGTTTGTAAAGGGTGACCAGATAGCAATGATTCTTTTTCCAATTGTTATGTTTCAGCAGCTGTCAAAGTTACCAATGGCATCCAGCTGTAAAAATATTCAGTAAGGTTTGCCATTTCATCATGCATCGTTTCACGCTTGCCGAACGTGCGGAAATTATTAAAAGGTATTATCGAAATTCCGGCTCAGTTGTAAATACGCAACGTGAATTTCGTCGTGAGGTTGATCCTTATCATGGCTTCAGTGTGCAGGCAATTCGTCGCACCGTTGAAAAGTTTGAGAGTGAGTGCACTCTTTTGGACATTAAGCCATCAACCAGACAGAGATTGGTGCGAAATGAAGAAAACATAGGCGCCGTAGCGGTCAGTATCGAAGAAGACCCAGAAATGTCGATTCGGCGCTGATTAGCTGAATTGGGCATCGCCAGAGAGTTAACCCGGCTTATTTTTCTGTTCCATGTGGACTTTCCGTGACCAGTGCTCGAGAACATCGATATATCCGAGCTGCGGTTCCAACAAGATGGCGCTCCATGCCATACAAGCGACGAAACGCTCAAAGTTGTGAAGGAGAAATTTGGCGACTGGGTCATCTCACGACAAGCGTTCGTCAATTGGCAACCGGGATCATGCGACTTGACACCACCCGATTATTTTCTCTGGTGCTGCGTCAAGTCCTTAGTTTACGCTATCAAGTCGACCACTTTGGACAATCTCGAGCCCAACATTCGAGACGCTATTGCCAGAATAACGCCGTACGTATTGGACCGAATCATCAATAATTGGATCGACCGCTTGAAGGACTGCCAGCGAAGCCAAGGCGTTCATTTAAATGATGCGCTACTTCCCACTTCCCTAGACGGAGTCAACGGTGGCGTCTATTGTTCCAGTTAGGTTGAACTTAGTGAATACCTTGCGCGAGCTGCTTCGACGTATTCGGATCACAGGTCGGTAAGGAATTTCCAATGTTGGACAGGACATTGGAATAGAGATGGTGGCGGAGGAGCCCTTAATGGGCCAACGGCAGCGCTCATACTCCCGTAGTGGACTACTGGCACCGGTGTACCCGACCCCTCGTCCTAGGGGAATAATTAAGGAACTGGCCCTCCAGGTTGGGGGTTGTGCCGTCTGGGTAACTTCCCTACCACGTAAAAACCGCATGGTTCCGAAACAACCAAAAGCCTCGGATAAGGATGACTCAACTAATGACGACCCCAGCAAACGAAACAAGGACAACGACCTTCGGATCTGTACGTGGAATGTTCTGTCCCTTTACAGACCACGTGCAGCCGAACAACTAGCAGAGGCCCTAGACTGCTATAAATCAGATATTACCGCCGTCCAGGAAGTGCGATGGGATGGGTCGGGCAAAAAGAGGATGGAAAACTGTGACTTCTACTACGGTGATTGTTACAGAGGCAACAGGCAACGCTTATTCGGATGCGGATTTGTCATACGCGGCAGACTTAGGCAAGAAGTCTTAAGCTTCCGACACGTGAGCGAGCGTGTTATGACTATCCGGATCAAGGCTAAATTCGCTAACATAAGCCTAATAAGTGTTCATGCCCCCACGGAAGAAAAGGACCCTGCCACCAAAGAGTGTTTGTACGAGCTCCTCGACAAAACATACGAGCAATGTCCTAAATACGACGTTAAAATCGTATTGGGCGATTTTAACGCCAAAATAGGAAAGGAGGACGTCTTTGGTAGGGCAGTCGGTAAGCATAGCCTACACGACACCACGTCTGATAACGGACTAAGGCTAATTGATTTCGCTGTGGAGTGAAATGTCACCATAGCAAGCACATGGTTTCCTCATCTCGATATTCATAAGCAGACATGGCGGTCCAATAATCATGTAACGATCAACCAAATTGATCATATTGCGATCGACGCAAGGCATGCCTCTAGTATTCTGGATATCCGGACCTTCCGAGCGGCCAACATAGACTCGGATCATTATCTTGTTGTAGCCAAGGTACGAATGCGGATATCCCAATCTGAGCAACAAAGAAGAATCACTGTGAGAAAATTTAACGTCGAAAAGCTGCAATCGCAAGAGACCGCCAGACTCTTCGCTGAACGCGTATCCCGAAATCTCTCAATCACCCCTATGCCGCCAGCATCAAGTGCCGAAGACCAGTGGCAACGCTGCCAACATGCCATCAGAAACGCCGCGACTGATGTGCTGGGTCTCGCTCGCCCACCACCGCGAAACCCCTGGTTTGACGAAGAATGCCGGCGAGTGCATGCAGCAAAACAAGAGGCATACAAAGCGGCGCTGCAAAGGAAAACGAGAGCTGCTCGTGAGCTCTACGAGCAAAAGAGACGGGAAGAACATCGGCTTCTCCAAAAGAAGAAGAAAGAGCATGAGAAGCGCGCGTTTGAGAATATCGAGAGTTTATACTCCAGGAACAATGTACGGAAGTTTTACCAAAAGGCAAAAAGAACGTGTCAGAGAAGTAATACCCGTACCGAAACCTGTAGAGATGAAAATGGAAACCTCGTAGTAGAATCACAGTCGGTGTTGAGAATATGGAAAAACTACTTCTGCAGACTGTATAAAGGCGACGAAAACCAACATCCCGCTGTTAGGCAGAATGAACCATTCAACATAGACGATGATAGTCAACATTTCCGTCCACCAAAACCAAAACGAAGTGAGGATAGCTATATCCAAGCTAGAATCCAACAAGGCTGCTGGACCTGACGGCTTATCGGCCAAACTTTTCAGGGCAGCTGGGGATGAATTGGTAGAGTGCATACACCAACTCATCTCTAAGATTTGGTCAGATAAGTGTAAGCCTGATAAATGGAACCTCAGCATCGTTTGCCCGATCCACAAGAAAGGAAACCCCCTCAACTGCGCCAATTATAGAGGCATCAGTCTCCTCCACATCGCATATAAGATCTTTTCTGCGATATTGTGTGAACGCCTGAAACCTTTTATGAACCGCCTGATTGGACCCTATCAGTGCGGTTACAGGCCAGGAAAGTCCACCATCGATCAAATCTTCACACTTCGGCAGATCCTGGAGAAAACCCAAGAATTCCAAATCGATACTCACCATCTCTTTATCGATTTCAAGTCAACAAGAAGGGAAAGCCAACACCGACGAATTGGACAAAACGTCACAGTGGGCAGCTATAACTTCGAGGTAGTAAGGGACTTTGTCTACCTTGGCTCTGCTATAAATTCTACTAACAAAATCAGTGCTGAAGTCAATCGAGGAATAACTCTTGCCAATCGCTGTTTTTTTGGGCTTATAAGGCAATTCAACAGTAAAGCCCTATCTCGAACTACTGAGGAGACTCTGTAGAAGACCCTGATCATCCCAGTCCTGCTTTATGGCGCTGAAACATGGATTTTATTAAAAGAGGATGAAGATATCCTTGGTCGAGAGAAAAATTCTTCGTAAGATATTCGGTTCCGTTTGCGTTGACGTGTTTTGGAGGAGAAGATTCAATCACGAACTATACGAGCTGTACAGCGACATCGACCTAGTCAAAAAACTGCGTATTGGACATCTGAGATGGCTAGGACATGTAGAGCGAATGGACACGAACGCTCCGGCCCGCAGAGCCTTCGAATCTAATCCTGAGGGACGACGCAGTAGAGGGAATCATCGCCGTAGGTGGCGCGCAGAAGTTCAAGGGGACCTCGACCAACTTGGAGTGCGCAACTGGAGGCAATTAGCTAAAGACCAAGCTAAATGGAGATGCTTGTTGGTTGAGGCCCAGGTTCGCCCCGAACTGTAGCGCCACCTAAGTACTTCCCACATAATGGCATGAATTTAGCTTCAAAATAAAGCCAGAATCAATTTTATATCTCACACCGTTGTTGTTTTATTTCAATTGTTTTTCCTATCGTTCTTATCTAGTCACCCTGTATGTTAAGTTTTTGGAAATATCCAAAAACATTACGAAAAAATAATGTTTCACTTTCACTTTTGATTTTTCTTGTACAATTAAGTTTTGGAAAAATCTCTAAAAACATTACGAAAAAAAAATATTTCGCTTTCACTTCTAATTTTTTTTTGTATGTTAAGTTTTTGGAAAAATCCAAAACTATTCCGAAAAAAGAACCTTTCACTTTCATTTCTATTTTCTTTTTTTTGTATTATCATGTTTTGGAAAAATCTCCAAAAACATTGCGAAAAAAGAATTTTTCGCTTTCACTTTTATTTGTTTGCGTTGTACAATCAAGTTTTGGAAAAATTTCCAAAAACATTACAAAAAAAGAATATTTCGCTTTCACTTCTATTTTTGTTTGTATGTTAAGTTTTTGGAAAAATCCAAAAGTACTACGAAAAAAGAATCTTTCACTTTCATTTCTATTTTTTTTTTTAAATCAAGTTTTGGAAAAATCTCCAAAAACATTCCGAAAAAAGAATCTTTCACTTTCACTTTTATTTTTTGTTTCTTATACAATTAAGTTTTGGAAAAATATCCAAAAACATTCCGAAAAAATAATCTTTCACTTTCATTTCTATTTTTTTTTTTTAAATCAAGTTTTGGAAATATCTCCAAAAACATTGCGAAAAAAGAATCTTCCACTTTCACTTTTATTTTTATTTTTTTTGTATACCTAATCAAGTTTTAGAAAAGTCTCCAAAAACATTACGAAAAAAGAATCTTTCACTTTCACTTTTATACTTTTTTTTTGTTTTATCAAGTTTTGGAAAAATTTGCAAAAACATTTCGAAAAATGAATCTTTTGCTTTCACTTTTAAATGGTCCTCGCAAAATGAGCTTCATATGCTTAAAATAACTTTACTATTCCCTCTTCTTTTTGACAGATAAAGGATAATAAAAAATAACTTTGGAAATGAGAGATATGTGCATTCCCGATCGACGCATACAAATTTAAATGCCAACGGTCACTGGGCGCAAAACATACTTTGTGATTTGACGTTTGCGAGTTGTAATTCGATTGGTGAATTGTGGTAATTCGAAGACAGTTTCTAAAAAATCAAAAAACATTTTAAAAAAAATCTTTCGCTTTCACTTCAAATATTTTTTTGTATAATCAGGTTTTGGAAATGCGCCAAAATATTATAGAACCGCTTTCACCTTTGAACGTTCCCATGCAAACTAAGCCCTGTATGGATAAAAAAAGCTTTTTTATTCCCTATTCTTTTTTTTTAGATTAAGAAAAAAAAAAAAGAACCACTTTGAAAAGGAAAGATACTCTCTTGATCAGCGCATAGATAATTAAACTGCAATGTTGAATAACAACATTAAAGCCATATGTACATATGTGTGTTGCCATCAGTTGTGTCTTGAAAGCAGTTCGTTAAAGGAGTTCTAAAAAGTGTTTTAAAATATATCCATATAAGATTCAACTGCTGCAAGAAATTGTTCCAAGATTTTATGTAAAATCTTTTCACACAATTTGTGAGAAAAGTCTAACTATGCCAATAAAACAAGAACTTTGGAGCAACTGAAAGAGTGGATGAGATTCGCAATATACATGACTCGGGGTGAAACTTCAACAAGCGCCAAAATTTGAGGCATACCAGAAGCGTTGAATTTAATAAAGTTTTTGTAAACTCGATAGTATTTCTCTTCTGTTTAACTTAATTTTTCTATTTTACAAGACATGTTTGAAGAAATTGTTTGTATATTTTTGAATTAATGCAAAAAAAAACAACTTTTGAAACTGTTACAATGTATCCATCACCGATGTGTGCAGCTTCAAGCCCCATCGGGGAACAGCAATCATCAGCCACCCGAGTATAAAGGAAAAACGAATTACATACATCGAATTTTTCCAAGCCACTGCACCAAAGAAAGGTTCCTGCCTGGTAGTACAAAGGACCAGAAAGTCTGAGTGCTATGTGATTTGGGTTTCCTTTTTTCTTAAAAAAGAAAAAAAAAAAAAATGTATCCATCACACGAATACTATACAAGTATATTCTGCTTGCCAATCTTTTGTTTACTTTAATATCGAGGAGTATGTTGTAGCGACTGATATGCATAATATGATAGATAAGGTAGCCTTTTCTAACAGAAATTCTTTTCGAAAATGTAAGTCCTGTGCTATAAAACTAAAGCATAGTTTGTTATAGTCGTTGAGTCTTTTCAATATGTACAAGATATAAAGTCTGGGCATCTAAAACATTTCGTTGGAGAGAATGATTACTTCCGATTCTATTCTCTAAGTCAACTAATTTATTTTTTTCAGGGTGATGTTTGAAATTATTTTGCAATAAAAAGAAAAAAATAAATAAATAAATAAATAAAAAAATAAACAAAAGTAATTTAGCTCCCATTTGAATTTCTAATTCATTTATTTACATTACCTTCTCTGTATAATATATTGTATGTATACGTCGTCGTTCTATGATTTATGTATCTATAGTATGTTGCTAATACTGATTTTTTTCTAAATGTATTAAGAACATGCTCTTTCAGTTAGGTGGGGCTAAAATTAGATTTCAACTGCTTTCCATTTTTCTAACATGCGTATTTTGACAACGCTTTAAGTATGTGTTTTTATTTATGTGCCTCTTATTATTCGGTATTATTATTACTTTTTTTTACTATTTTATTGTCAAACTTTATTGTTTAAGACAGAGTGTGTGCAAATGCAAACTAATAAATTATTACTTCTTTTCCTACCACATAACATATGAGAAGTATCAGCTGTGTTTATATAGCTCGAATAAATCAAATAAATTAAGTGTTGCAGTACAAATAAAACCTTTTTCTTTAACATAACTTTTGTTTTCTTAATTATATTGTTAAAATTAACAATTTGTCTTGTTTTTTTTTGCAAAGTGTTACCCAAAATGACTTTATCTAATATTTACATACAATTCATTTTATCATTACTTTGATATGAATTAAAAATGATTTATTACAATTAAAATTTGTGTATGTACAGTGCAAATAAGGGAAATAATATATCGAATATAAAAAATAAAAGAAAAAAAGCCAAAGCGACACCTTTTTAAAGTATATTTCTTTTTTTTTTTCAAGAAAATATATATTTCGCATAGAAACGTGATAGTCTTCGTTAATTTGTTCAATAAAGTCTTCAGAAATAGATTAAAAAAATTAGTCTCCTTTAGCAAGTACAATAATCGTACTCATAAACAATTATAAAGATTTAAAGTATATTTAGTCCTTGATTAACAAGAGTATAGTAAGAAGTGCAAATTGTTTGAGTCTGATTTTTTTTTTGTTTTGTTTAAGTTTCCTTCCTATGATATGTTTACATTTTCGCATTAAGTCTACTTGTTGTAGCTATGTTGTAAATGATTCATTTCTGTGATATATTTTGTATTTTAAAATGATGTCGCTTGCAAAGCTAAAATGAAATTTGCTTAATTTTGTTTGTAAAAAAGTATAAAAAGAAATAATATTTGCTGTTCAGTGTGTTAAATCTGCGAATATGAAGATTAGCGGTATTTGCGTTTTGCTATAAACCGCCGATAGCAGAAGGAAGATATTACAGACGATGATTATAGTGTCATACAAAGCGATGGGCTTACAGTTTGTAGCTTAAAGTAAAGAAATATTTGGAAATGGTTAGGAAATAGTAAATCGATACAAAATCAAGATCTACAAAACAAATCTAACTCAGCCATATTGCGTCCACATAATTCACATAAGATGGGAAATGAATGGGAAATACAACAAGCTGTAATTTCGCTTACTCTGCCGTGATTAATATTTTTTATGGTGAGAAATGGGATATCTGGATTGGAAGAAGATCAGTTGTGAAAAATCAGAGTTATCGTGAAATATTTTATGTAGCATTGGTAACATAATGAGAAAAAATATCCTAACGATATCGCAAAATGTCACCAAGTTTTTCAAATTAATATTGTAACAAACATCCCATTTGATACTGTCGTACCAAATACCTTTTGCGCAAAAATAGAACAGTGATTTCATATACATTTTTTCACTGTGACGTGCCTTCAAAGTAGCAATTTTGTGAGAGGTTCTTTTTATGCAATTATTTCCAAATAATATGTTTCGTAAACTACTAATATCCATATTTATGCATGTTTACTTTGTCAAGTTCTATTCATTTGGTGTGAAATAGTTTTGTCTATAAAATGGATTATTTGGGCGTTTGACCATACGGATTGCTGCTGAAAATATTTGATTCGGATAGTCAAAGTTCACTGCCTTTTTCAACTGGGTCGACTTAGGATCGTTTCTAAGTGTAAGCTTGCTTACGAGTATAGGAGGTGATTTGGTAAATTCCCTGACAAAATTTAACGAGAACCAGATCCTCCTAATGGAAAACGCTCTAACAGAAAAGTTTAGCAAGCGGATTGCAGAGTGAAGTTGGCGTTTTGAAGGTGCAATGTCTCGCTAAGTGTAAACATCATTAACTTTAATGTACCCGAAACATATTTGGCCTTGTTAGATGGTTATGTTTTAAGACATTGTCAAATTACGTATGCCATGTGTTTCGAATGCAACGTGACTGGGATGTGCGGATGGGGTAACTTAAATAGTTATTCCCATCCATACA
This sequence comes from Brachypalpus laphriformis, assembly GCA_945910035.1. Lineage (NCBI taxonomy): Eukaryota > Metazoa > Arthropoda > Insecta > Diptera > Syrphidae > Brachypalpus > Brachypalpus laphriformis. Next base: position 292,490,081 of record OX246754.1, read on the forward strand.
ATCCAGTTACGGCTAACAAAGCGCACACCCCATGATGACAAGAAGGAATCGACCGGCCTCGGATATTGCCAAGCCTGGTAAGCCAGGGCATCCTTTGGAGCCAGGCCTGAAGGGTGTCAGTATGCGAGCGTCTGGTGGTCGGCCTGTCCCGCTCGGCAGCCGGCCGGGTCAAACCCGAAATGGCTACGAGCTTCCTGTCAATGGTCTCGCGAACCATTACGGGGGTCAAGGGGTGAGCGCGCTGTGCACCGATAGGGGCACAGATGGACTCTCTGAGATTAGACAACGGCATCGACTTAGGATAGGGACATGGAACGTCTCATCGCTCACAAGGAAGGATCTTGAGCTTGTTGGTGAGGCTGTTAAAAGTCGACTAGATATAGTTGGCGTCTTTTCAACAAAGCAGAGAGGTTCTAAAACTGTGGACCTTTCGGGTGGGTGGAAGCTCTTCCTGTCAGGAGTCTCACCCTCAATGTCTGCTCGGGTGGGAGTGGGGATACTCACAAGTCCCAGGTTGACAGACAGAGTATTGGAGTGGATACCATTAGGAGGGAGAGTGGCGATCTTAAAGCTCAAGCTTGAAAGGTCAACTCTGGCATTGGTGCAGGTGTATGCACCGAACCTTCAGTCAGAGTACGCAGCTTTCTTAGATGAAGTTGATGTTGCCCTTGAATAGGTTGCAGATATGGATTCTTTTGTCCTGATGGGTGACTTCAATGCTGATGTGGGTGTAGATGTTATGACATGGGGGAGTGTGATTGGGAAGAACGGTGATCCTGATCAAAACGCGAACGGAGAGAAGTTGTTGGATTTTTGTTGTGAAAATGGCTTATCCATCATGAACACTATCTTTCCGCACAAAGACATTCACAAATACACATGGTACCGTCAGAGTCTTCAGCAGAAGTCGTTGATCGATTTCTTTGTGGTACCATCGTGTCTGAAGAGAATGGTTTGTGATGTTCGCGTATTGAGAGGGGCCGAACTGTCAACTGATCATCACCTAGTGCTGTGGAAATTGTATCTTAGCGAGAGAGTGCCTCCCCTACCAAAGTGTAAACCAAGGATGGTTACACGCATACGATGGGAGAGGTTACAGGACGATGAGATACGGGAGACATTTGCGCGGCAAATATCTGAGAGGTTTAAACGAATTCCAACTGTTCCATCAAATGTAGAGGAAGATTGGCAACTGTTTTCAACAGCGGTTATTGCCTCTGCGGGAGATGTTTGTGGAGTGAAGCGGCTTGGTGTGGCGGCTGGTGGTGAGAAAAGAACTGCTTGGTTTAAAACGCCCGGAGTTCAAGAAGCCATCAGAGAGAAGAAGAGAGCCTTTAAGGTGTGGATTCACTTGGGGAACTCCGATTCTCGAAATCGGTACACTGAGGCGCGAAGAACTTGCAAATTAGCTGTGAAAACAGCGAAAGAACAGTCTTGGAAGGAGTTTGGCGAGAAATTGGAACGTGACTACAGACCTGCAAATAAGATGTTCTGGCAGACCGTCCGCCGACTCAGAGGAAAAAAGTTGAATATCGTTGAAGGAGTCAAATCTAAAGACGGTACACTTCTTTCCAATGAGGAGGACATCTTACGCAGATGGAGCGAGCACTTTTCAGAATTGTTCAATCCCGAACAGGGCACCGAAGATGACAGACCTATGGTCGAGAGTTGGGCGGAAAGTAGTCCTACGGTAGAGGAAGTAACTTTGGCGATCAAAGCGCTAAAAGTTGGCAAATCTGCTGGTGTGGATGAAATTCGCCCAGAAATGCTCAATAGGTAAAGAGGGAGTTCAATGGCTCTCGCGTGTCATTAAAGTGGCCTGGTTGAGGACAGTTTGGGGGATGAGCAGTGCGGTTTTCGTCCCGGTAGAAGCACAACCGACCAGTTATTCACTCTCAGAATGGTTCTTGAGAAGGCCTGGGAATATGCCAAACCTGTCTACACTTGTTTTGTGGATTTGGAAAAAGCATATGATAGGGTTCCTCGAGGCAAACTCTGGAGTGTTCTGCAGGAGTATGGGATTGATGGTTCCCTGTCAAGGGTGATTCAGTATTTATATACAAACTGTAGAAGCTGTGTTCGGATAAACGGTGTTAAATCAATACCTTTCACTGCGGGCGTTGGACTCCGCCAAGGGTGTGTTTGTCACCTCTCCTCTTCATTGTATATATGGATTGGATGTTACAACGCAGCCGTGGCGGGGAATGTTTCAAAGTGGGAGAGCTAAGGATTAGTCATCTACTCTTTGCGGATGATTGGTCATCCTTGGGTCCTCTCAAACCGAACTTCAGCGCGCACTCGAAAGGTTTGTAGCCGTTTGTGATGATGCTGGAATGAAGATCAACGTGAACAAATCGGAAGTAATGGTCGTTTCCAAAAAACCCATTCAGTGCACTCTGCATGTTAGTGGAGTCCCACTGAAGCAGGTGGAGAAGTTTAAGTACCTCGGGGTTTTATTCACGAGTGATGGGAGGAGCAATGCCGAGTTATCCTGTAGAATTGGTCAGGCTGGATCAATTTTGAGAGAGCTTGGCCAATCTGTTATAAGGAAGGCCGAACTTAGTGTTCAAGCTAAGCTATCGGTTTTTAACTCGGTGTATGTTCCAACTCTCACCTATGGTCATGAAATTTAGGTAGTGACCGAAAGAATAAGATCGCGGATACAAGCTGCCGAAATGAGGTTCCTTCGCGGTGTTGTTGGAATAACTCGTAGGGATCGAGTGCGCAACACCAGAGTACGCGAGGCGCTCAACGTTGAGCAGCTACTTCTCCGAACGGAACGATCTATGCTTCGATGGTTTGGTCACGTAGTGCGTATGCCCCCAGACCGGCTTCCAAGACGCGCCATGGTTGCCGTGCCGTCAGGTAGGCGACTTCGCTGAAGTCCTAGAAATAGATGGTTGGATCAAGTCCGACATCTCTCCTGGAGCCGCTTAGGGATTCCTCCTGATGAATTGGAGTCAATGGCGGAGGATCGAGAAATGTGGAGGGTCCACCTGAGCATCCCACCCCCGCGACCCTCATGAAGGATTAGCGGGCCATTGAAAATGAATTAATGAATGAATGAATGTGTTTCGAATTGTGAAGAGGCTCGACACAGTATTCCCAAGGAACGATCAATTTAGCATTCCTTCTGTAATCATTATAGTTGGTGCCAGTTTCAAAACAGCCTTAAACAGTAAATTTGACTACAAATACTTGTGCGGCACCTTTTAGAACAAACAATTTATTGTTATTCTTTTAGTAGAAATTAGTGTAATTTCTCCTCATTAAAAGAACTGGAAATAACCTAAGTAAACGGTATTCCTCGCGGCCTCTATATTATATTATATATTAAAAAAAAATATAGTGACACTATTCTAATGTAAACGACTGTATCTGGAGCTGCAAATTTATCTGTGAAGTGAATTGTCGTGTATATTAAAGATTTATCGCTGCTAAATTAGTAAAAAATTCAAATATTCCACACTGAATAGCTTACGTAATAAAATATCATAAATTTGTTTTCTTGTGCAAAATAATTAATATCTAACGAACGTAAATTTTAACACGAAGAAATATACTCTCTTTTTTTTTATAGGTATTACATAATATCATTGTTTAACTAAATGCATTGTTGGGACTAAATTACAGCACCACGTATTTGTATATTTATATTCTAAAAATTAACTAATAACACTTTCCTTCAAAAATTTCATCTATTTGGGCTTTTTTCTATACATTTGTTTTATTTTATTTATAAAGTTTATTATTTTCTTTTTTTAACAAAATCGTCGTAACCTTCTTTAAATATTTATATAAAATATAAATTTTACTTGCAAGGAAGCTGAAGCCGGATTTAAAGAAATCATCAATATTTTGACTTTGTTTATTTTTAAAGCTTTTTGTGTAGAAAATCTTCAATCAAATTTACTATATTCCTTTTATGAATAAGGAATTTTTTTTTTGATTTTATTAGTTTTTTTTTTAATTAAAATTAATTTAAATGTCATTGGCTCAACTATTTCTAGTTAAACTCTAGGAATTATGCAGTTTTTTCTTTTTTGTTAATTTAAGTTTTTGTTTTTTTTTATATATATATTTGTATATTGCTAACTGGCCTTATTACTATTTTTACACATACCATTCCTTGACATCTTTAGAATCGCGCTTTTTCTGTTTCGGCTGCACTAGTCCTGTTGTAGATTGTTGACGATCAGCTCCATTGATCGCACTGCCGCCACCTCCATTCACGCCACTACTGCCCATGCCTCCATATGAGACACCGCCACGATCGCCGTGAGCGCTCATGTTGTGTCCGTTTGTCATGTGTTGTTGGCGTTGCTGGTGATATGATCCATTAGTACTTGTGTTGCCCAGAAGAGCCGTGTTGGGATTGTGACTTCCGTAAGCAGCAGCCTTTTCCGATTCTGTCTTATAGTTTCGGTCACCGTTTGACTTTAGCCATAGGACAAGTAAGATGACTAGGACGACGGCTATAAGGATGCCAGCTACTATTCCAATGATCATAGCAGTGCGCTCCTCTTCGATTGAGTTTATTCGACCACTCTTGCTCTTTGGTCTGTAGTTATTGTTGTATGGGGGAGGTGGTGGTGGTATTGGCTGATAGTTGTATGGTGGTGTTTCCGGTTCTGGTTCTGGCACTGGTACCTCTTCGATTTCAGTTGTCGATGTTCTCTCGGGAATATCGGGCACCGTATGAATTGTGTCGAGAGGTGTAGTCTCACGTTCTGGAGGCAACGTATGCACTTGCTGATGCGTGGTTGTCGTGGTTGTACTACCTTGTGAGGTTGTAGCAATCGCTGTGGATGGCGTCTGATACTGTGTGGTTTTAACTCCAGTAGTAGTAACAGCGATTGTTGTATCGTGGATTGTGCTCGTAGTTTCTGGTTCCGCTTTGCTAGTGACGGTCGTATGCTGTGGTTCAGTAGTTAACACAGCGTCTGATTTCTTAGACGTTCCTGTGGTGGTGGTCGAACTCGAAGCATCGACTATGGATTCTGTAAAAAAATTATAAAATATTTTGCTCCTACATCACATGTATACCGACCTGTTCCCTTGGCCGATGTTGTAGATGTGAATTGCTCAGTTGTCTCACCATAATCTCCAGAACCGTGCAGGCAATCCTCATCATCACACGTTCTCTCCGTAACACTAGTATCGCCCTTGTCTAGTACTCCCTTTTGAGGAGTCGTTGGCTGTTTCGTTGGTGGCACATAGACTGGTGTAATCAAGTCATCTCCACTGCCCGACTCGAATGGGGGAGTACATTCGTCCTCGTCATCACCTCGGCAGCCAGACCCTGCTCCAGAAAATATTAAATCATCCATTGCACCTGGATAGCCACTGGCCGGAGTCTGTAATTTAAATAAGTATTAACACCAGAAGTTCTCAAGCCACACGTATGCATGCATGGTGCAATTTAAATGAATGGTGTTGGCATGAGATTGTTAAAATAAAAATCGGTGGAAAGATAGAATTTGGTGCAAAACATACTCGAAAAAAGAAAATTGTGATTTCAAGGTAAACTAAAGGTAAGTTCAACGTTTTTGAAAAGAGTTAATGCCGTATGGAATGAGGAAACAATACATTAGACATAAAATAACGAAATAAATAAATCAATTAAGACTGGGGGTATTGTTTTATGTGGAGATTTTGTTTGTGGTCTAGGTATAGTTTTGAAAAAGTGTTACTTTATTATGTTCTTGTATTTTGATGTAATACTGATTATCTGTATGTCGGTATATCATGTTATTGTAACCATTATGAACAATCAATAAATTCGATCTATTGCATGAAAATAATATATTAACAGCTGGTTAATTTCACGTGAAATACTATTAGAACTAAGGAATATGGCTTTTTGAATTAGAATTTTTAATTTTTCGGCTCTAGCCTCACGCATTTTAAATTCAATTCTTTCTATATTTTTTTTTAAATTAACTAACGTCTAAAAACTTATCTCTTTTAATATAATTGCACGAGGTAAGTTAGAAATGAAAAAGACATAGAAACGAATTATTTTGGTGTAGTGGTTTGAAATTCAGGTGATATTCGGTTCTAATATTTTCGAGTACGTGTTGAGTTACTCTAGATGGTTAATGATCGCATCATTTCATTTTATTACTAGAAAACTTGAATACATATGCTTGCTATTTGAACCAACAACCTACCACTTAGTAACCGAACAATTTACCACTATACTATGCCACCCATTCTGAGCTATTTTTTTATTGTCGATATTGTGAGCTAGATCAGATTCTTTGAATATGCCAGATACCAAAATAAATAGTTGCAAATAATTTAATTTTCTGTTATTTTTGATTCGACTTAGATATCTGCTCTAAATATTTTCTAGATTGAAGTTAATATTTATAGAATTTATTTAATTTTTTTCTATTAGTGAACTTTTAGTCACTTCAGGACATACTACATGTTTTGTACAAGGTACAGGTTATTTAAAAAAAAAGTCAATCGATTGGGAGAATTAGTGATCGTGTCAAACACACGAAATTCCTTACGTAGAGTTTATTGAATGGGATTGGTGAGCAGACGCCACCTTAGATTTGTTATCCACTCAGATTCTCAGATTCGGATTTCGCATGTAACGGGTGGGCCACCTAGTGATTTCTTTTTAAATCATAGGTTATTTTGACACTGACAGCTGTTTCCCACTCGAAATCTGGACAGAAATCTGGACAGAAAGTCAGTATCATACCTCCGCGGAACGAAATGAGTCGCTTTACGCTTGAATAACATTGGGAAATATTGAAAACTTATTTCCAAAGTGAGTGCTGTGTAGCCCAAACAGTGCGTTTTTTGAAAAGAAGTTTTGGCCGAAATGAAGCACCCACCGCGCCTGCTGTACGCAAGTTTGTGCAAAAAGTTCGTGAGACTGGTATGCTAGTGGACAACACTCATGGTCCCCGTCATCGTACGGTGCGCACAGGCGAGAATGTGGCTGCTGTAGCCGAGAGTGTGAGACTCAATTCACGAACATCAACTCGTCATCGATCTCAACAGCTCAACATTTCACGCACTAGCCTGAGGAGAATTCTGCACAAAGATCTGGGATTATTCGCTTACAAGGTCCATTTGATACAGCAATTGAAAGCGCACGACCATCCGCTTCGTTATGGGTTCGCAGTTTGGGCCTTAGAGCAGCTTGAATTGGACAACGATTTTGGGCGAAAAATCATTTTTTCTGACGAGGCACATTTTCATCTCGGCGGCTACGTTAACAAACAAAATTGCCGCATCTGGGGCTCGGAAAACCCGGACGTTATTGTCGAGAAGTCAATGCATCCACAGAGAGTGACAGTTTGGTGCGGATTGTGGAGTGGTGGCATCATTGGACCATTTTTCTTCGAAAATGAGGCTGGGAACAACGTTTCGGTCAACGTTGGGCGTTACAGAGCCATGTTTTTTTTAACTGAAATTGAAGACATAGATTTGGACGACCTCTAGTTCATGTAGGATGGCGCGCCATGTCACACAGCCTATGCCACAATCGGTCTTTTGCGCACCAAATTCCCAAATCGTGTTATCAGCCGTCTTGGCGATGTCAATTGGCCGCCTCGGAGCTGCGATTTGACCCCTTTGGACTTTCTTTTGTGGGGAACCGTGAAGGACCGATGTTATGCCAACAATCCGGAAACGATTCAAGCACTTAAGGCCAATATCATCCAAGCAATCCGTGAGCTACAGCCCGAAACCATCAACAAGGTCTTGGAAAATTGGAGTGATAAAATGCGCTACTGCGAGGCCAGCCGAGGCAGCCACTTGAACGATGTTGTGTGTGTAATTAATGGGAATGTTCGCTCTTACTAATAAAGCCATAATACATGGAACAAATTTAATTTTGTTCATTTTATTGCACTTTTAAAAAGAAACTTGTAGTTGGCCCACCCTGTACATACATCAACTTTCTGAAATTACAGATTTAAATGTTTCTGTATTTACTAATTCTTCGGCTTTTAGTTGAAGACTTTTTGTACCTTACGCTTCTGATATCACGTACAAAAACACATACTAAATAATGTCTTATGGTAGAAGCTGGAACAACAAAGAAAATGAGAAATCATTAAAAACTTGAAAACCAAAAAAATAATAATTTTAGTGTGTAACACCCCTTTCTACCACACACCATAATCGATCGCCGAAGTCTAATTCTGCGCCCTACATGCCTCTGTGTTTGAAGCCGCCCATGCCGATGCGCTTGTAAAGTATATAGCAGCGGCAATGGACAACCGTACTAACGTGCGGCGAGATCAGCGGATGATCGGGGATACATATAAATATAATAGACAATATCGCGAGAAAACGGGGGTCAGTTATCGCAAGTCGATATTTGAGTAGTACGGTAACGGTAGTAATACGGTAGTGGTAAATAAAGAGACTGAGAATTTATCAGATTTATCAGGAGTTGTTTTCTTTTTCTTTTGATCATCTGTCGCTGTTACAAGTTTTCCAATATATCAATTATTTAAAAAAATCGAGAACGGAAAAAAGTAGAAGTAAAGTATGCGAATTTTGTTTTTACTTTTGCTTGTTACTGCTTTCAGATATTGAATCAATATTGTAAAGAATTCTTGTCCAGAGAAAAGTTTATAAACCTGGAGGTTTCTGTAACGACTACTCACTTTTACTTATGTACTGTACGAACTCCAAAGAGCCTATGCTGTGAGTGTTGGTATTGTATAATTCATGTTCCTGTTCACTACTAAATTATTACATTACACATTTTACAATACGTTTGTCTGAAATCAATTACAGTTAGGGTGCTCCTTTAATACTGTTTTTAAATAGTTAGGACAAGGATTATTACCCAAACATTTGGTTATTTCTAGAATCTATAAGTATGTAATACTAGTATTGACGAGTAGTACTAAATATTTACACCAAATTCCGGGGCTGCACGATAATTATGAGGTTTGGGTGGGCTATGCGAAATAACTCGTTAGGCCTGGTACGAGTGCATTACTTCTATTGAACGATGCCGAGCATTATTTAAATGTGTGCCATAAAGATGCAAATTGGCAATAGAGAGTAAGGCATGCCCAACCAAATATTACGCTTTGGAAAGCTCCATCTATTCTTCTTTTTCATTTTGATCATTATAACATAGTACATCTCTGTATTATTATTTTTATGTTTTTGGTTGGCTGGGGATATCGACATTGACTTTCTTACCAATCCAATATAATTATGCATTTTTTAGTTAAAAAAATTTGTTTAGCCATTCGTTGGGTTCTTAAATTGATCAGTAACAAAATGATGTCGTCCCTCTCATGCTAGAACCACGAAACATGAAAGCGAAAGTTTCTCAACAAAACGATTCACAGTCAGTCTAGTTTATAGCTTTTTTTATTATTTGAAGATAGTTGATTGAATAGAAATTGAAGTGAAAAGTATGAAAAAGTTGTTAAATTTGTAAACTGCAACTGAATCATTCAACTAGAATTTAATTGAATAAAAAAGCTCTGAAGGTGATTGTTCCAAACTATACATGGCAAGTCGCTTTTGATTGGCAAAAAAGCTAAAGTGGTTGGCAGTCATTTTTTGTTGTTGTACTTCTTGCTAAATCTTACTTCACTGAGAACCGACATCTCACCTAAACACTCGTATTTCAACATCGCGTCCATTTATTGTCCTCCGCGATGCACGTTTAGAAGTAACGACTTTGTACGTCTCCTTGACTCACTTGGACCGAATTTCATTATAGGTGGCGATTTCAACGCAAAACACACCTTTCGGGGTTCCAGATCCAATTCACGGAAAGGCATACTTCTCTACGAAGCCGGTATGCAATTCGGGGTTGATTTCTTTTCGACGGGGAAACCGACGTATTGGCCCTCTGATACAGCAAAAACACCGGACCTAATAGACTTCTTCGTAGCAAAAGGAGTATCTTCAAATTTTGCGAAAGTAGAGGAAAGCTTTGATCTCTCCTCAGATCACTCGCCGGTAATCTTGACAATAAGTGACCGACTAATGACAGTAGAAGGTGTGCCTAGATTAACTAACAAAAAAACTAACTGGCGCGACTTTAGAACTGATTGCGAAGAAAATATTGTCTTAAACGTATCGCTCAAAACACCCTTCGAAATAGAAGATGAACTCGGCAAATTTATTGAATCAATACAGAATGCCGCGTGGAAAAATACACCTTTAAGGAGGAAAGAAGTCCCATGCAATGAAGCTAATTATTCGCCGGAAATAAAAGAACTTATTCGAGAAAAGAGGAGAGCACGCAAAATATGGCAACAAACTCGCGCTCCCCAGCATAAAACCCTCTCGAATTTCCTATGCAATAAGCTTAAAAAAGCGATCCAAGACCTAAAAAACCGAGAGACTTCAGCTTATCTTGAAGGTTTAACCGCAGAAAAAACCACTAATTACTCGCTCTGGAAAGCTGTCAAAAGAATTAAAAAAACCCAAATACATTCGCCACCGATAAGAAAAAACAAGGACGAATGGGCAAAAGGTGACAAAGAAAAAGCGGATCTATTTGCCGAGCACTTAGAAGAGACTTTTAAGCCATTTGATGGAGAAACATTGGTAGACGATTTTATCGGTACGACTACGACATCTGACAACCTGGGAATAAAAAGTGTGTCATTTATATAACTTTGCCAGGCAATAAAAAAACCTGAAAAATAATAAAGCTCCTGGCTATGATTTAATAACCGGACAAATCCTCAAGGAATAACCAAAAAAGGCTTTATTTAATAAATGCTTCTATTAGATTATTATACGTTCCAAATCAATGGAAAGTCGCAGAAGTTATAATGGTTCCGAAACCGGGGAAATCTCCAAATGAGAAAAAATCGTACAAACCGATATCGCTACTACCAATAATATCGAAGGTATTTGAAAAACTCCTACTGAAACGGATTCTTCCGGTCATTGAAAAGAGACGCCTAATACCTGACCACCAATTCGGGTTCAGAATCAAGCATTCCACAATTGACCAGGTTTATAGAATAACCGACGAAATTGAAAAAGCCCTTGAGGAGAAAAAGATTTGTTCTAGTGCTTTTCTTGATGTATCTCAAGCCTTCGACAGGGTTTGGCACGATGGTTTGAATTATAAGCTAAGACGATTCCTTCCGGAGCAACTTCATAAGATCTTAGAATCATACCTTAAAAACAGACTTTTTCGCGTCAAGCACGGAACTGAATATTCTGATTTTTAAGAAATCGCCGCCGGAGTTCCGCAAGGAAGTGTCCTTGGGCCTATCTTATTCTTGCTGTACACTCGGGACATACCACAAACTGAAAGCACTATTGTAGCTACGTTCGCGGACGATACGGCTATTCTGGCAACGGAAAGTTCAATCGAGTCAGCAACCATAAAACTCCAACGAGCCTTGGATAAAATCTGTGAGTGGACAAAAACTTGGCGCATTGTTTTTAACGAGACCAAATCGACGCATGTTAACTTCACTTACAAGAAAATATTCAACCTTCCCGTTTTCATTAGCTCGGTACAAATACCGCATGCAAACGAAGCTAAATATCTGGGAATGACACTAGACGCGAAACTTAAATGGAAACCTCACGTTAAAAAGAAACGTGACGAAGTCGAAAATCGACTTAGAGAAATGTATTGGCTAATTGGAAGATATTCCAAACTAAGCGTATATAGCAAACTGCTTCTGTATAAGCAAGTGCTTAAACTCGTGTGGACGTACAGCATACAACCCTGGGGTTGTACCAAACCAAGCAATAGGAATCTCATACAATCATTCCAAAATAAAATTATAAGAATAATCGTGAACGCTCCCTGGTATATCAGAAACAATGATATCCACAGAGACTTAGAGATAGCTACCGTGGAGGACGAAATAAAAAACTCCGCTCGCAAGCTTCGTATTCGTCTTCATGGCCATTGCAACTGTGCCATACTCCAAACTCTGGATGTGACGAATCTTACGCGCCGACTTCAAAGAACGAAACCGTTCGAATTAGCGCAATAAGACAAAAAGCCTCATGTCATGACGGTTTCAGCAGGTGCTTTTATTGAAAATCTACCTGCCTCACGCGAATATTCTCTTCTGAAGCTTAAACTACTTAATAAGGTCTAACTTAGTCGTAGTAACCAAAACGAAGGGAAGGGTGTTTCTAGTCAGTACAAATCTGACACTACTATGAGTACACGGTCTCATAGTGTCCAATGAAGATTTTCACCTACCCACGAAAAAAAAAAAAAAAAAAAAACCTAAACACTCCTTACGCCAGTTGGGTGGATGTCGAATTCATTCTCATTTGGTAGAGCATTTACACATTTATGGCTCTTGCGTCAGGGGGGCGATATGTAAAAAATACATTTAAAAACAACCCTTATTTATGTAGATATACGAGTACTTAAAAAAAAAAGTTGAATGTTGAATTTGTTGCCTTAAAAGCCAACGTGCGCGAGAAGTTTATACAGGCTATTCACGCGACAAGCTTTTAAGACAATAATACTGTATTATATTCAACATTGACCTTATTTATTTCGTTTTAGTATATCTAAATAATAAAAGCGTGGTTTTAGTACAACTGAATAATAAAAGCTTGGTTTAAAAAATAACTATTTTTTACATATAATTTTGTTTTAAAATTCTTAGGTAGTATTATCGTATTCATTTAATCAAACCCTTTCATTTGATACCCATGTCGTCGGGGTTGTGTAATGCAGACCATATCCCATTCAATTCAATCATCAACTAAGTCAAATCACAGTGAAATCAACCCGTGTGTGGCTTTGTCAATTGATCAGTTTGAAGGTTGACGAGTTGGTTGAAGAAAAATCAAAAGATTTAGAATTTTGGAAGTTGACTGGCAAGTCTTTCAACTCAATTGAACTGTGTGTGGGCAAGTCATTTGATTAGCTGACAAATTTAAGAATTCGCAGTAGATATTCATTGTCAAATCGTCTGCATATGCGCTCGCCGTGTTTTTTTTTACGTCGCGTCGTAGCACTTCCAAAAAAATAATAATATTTTTGGCAGTTGAAGCAAAGTATTTCAATTCATTTGATGCAGTGTGTGGCCAAGTATCAATTCAGTTGACAACTCAGTTTACAATCGAATTGAATTGTGTATGGGCTGCTTAAAAAGAGGTAATCGACAATCTTGGGGCGCCCGCCATATTGGTTTTAGAATGACGTTATATGGTATGTACCATATATACGTAGTTAATCGCATTTTACTCGTCAAACCCTTTTATGTGATGCCCATATCAAGGGGGCAGTGAAGAAAAAGGTAACACGCCTTGGTGTGGTATTCGCCATATTGAACACTATTAGATATTTACTATATTGCATTGTCACAGAACTTATGCACGTGTGCAAAATTTCAAGGCTCTAGCTCAATTAGAACTAGTCGAAATTTTGATTGCAAATTTGTAGCAGACAAACGGACAGCGTCAAGTTAAAATGAAAGCTTTTAAGAAGTATCATACTTTTTGGGCGATCTAATATTATAAATATTTCTTTCTATGACCTCTTTTATATTTTTGCCTTACGTTTGTGTTTCAAACCAATCTTATGCATTATATATTTCCGGAACCTACGAGTATAAATCATCGACCAGATTGAAATGATCTTTACCCCGTTATTCAATATTGAGATATGTAACAGTTGTATATCCTAGTTTTACACCTAGTGAGCGTGATTTCATTTAAACAATCAGACAGCGTTCGCTCAAGAGTTATTAATACAATTTATAAGTTAAAAATTAAATTAAATAACAATAAAAAAAATATATAGATTGAGAATCTAACTTCTGGTATATTCTGGTATACCTATCTGGATATTTCTTAAATTTAAAATCTTCATGAACGAATTTATTGATTGTAAAATAAACGACTGTTTTTTTTTTTTTTGATCTGAGTCGGTGTTTCGTGTTCAACATTAACAACAAATAAAATATTGAGAACATAAATGCTAAGGGACTTTTTAATGTGAATGAACCTGACTGATTGCAGCTGGTTTTGTTCAAGTTAATGTACGTTTTATATTTTAAAAATTGTTCAGATATTATTTCAACTTTAACCCGACGCCGAAATGCACTTATTCTATCTTTATTAGCAGCTTTTGAATTGCCTTTACTTTTTTTTTTATTTGAACTCAGACTTTATTAATACATTCATGGATAAGTATGTAGATAGAAAATATTTTAAAATAATAATCAAACAAATTAAGTAACCCATAAACATTCACAATAAAATCCCAAAGTAGAAAAACATATTAATAATTTTATTGTCAAATTGTAAGTGGGTATATAGGACTGGCTAAAGCATTCAGATTTTTTTATGAATTAATTCGTATTACCCCAATTAACATCCCTATAAATAAGCTTTATATACGAAATGATGCAGGGGTCGAGTGACACTGATAAAAATTATTTCTTTCGGAATACCAAATGATAGTTTCATAAGTAAGTTGGTTAAGTTTTAAGGTATTCAAACTAAAAATGAATATTAATGGCACAGTACACAAATCACGCAAAAAATACATTAATATAATAATAATGATTAGCAAACAAAATATTTTCATTTTCGCATACACATAATGAGAATAAAAGAAGATTGGAGAACAATGCTGATTTTTTTTTTTTTGTTGAGAGTTAGAAATCGACTTGATTCGAAATAATAAAAAGAGAAGAACGAACGAACAAACGAGGAGGAGACCAGTTTTGGTTTCGCTCGTTTTGATTGGAATTGAATTGATTTGATTTGAATAAACTCCCTAACCTGCTGCATTCTTTGCAGATCATTTCTATCTAATACTCCAGTTACCAATTGCACATCCCCTCGTATCGTAATATGCGGGTCACGTTCGACAGCGAGATCCAATATGCGAAGCTTATTGATAGATAGTCCAGCAATTACTCCGGCAAAGGGTCGTTCTATGCGAAATCTTCCCGAACGGCTGTATTTTCCACCGACTTGGATGTTGGTCATTGTGTTGAACATGGTTGACTGATGACCTGTTATTGTATGTAATGAAAAAATAAGAATATATGTATTGTAAACAACATAAGCAAATATATATGTAAATATCTATAAGATTTTGAAGTTAGAAGAACAGAACATATATATTATATTTTCGATTTGGACCTACAGATGTATTACAGTTCCAACACCGAACTACAATAAATTGAAAGATGCTAAAGAATTCGATCAGGGTGAAGATGCTTCGGAAATGCTGTTTAAAACCCCTTGGAAATATGTAAAGCCATGCTAAGAGTCTCATATAATTTCGAAAAAACAGTGGGATAGCTAACGAGTGGCTGGAGTGGCAAATTGTCAGAGATTCGAACTCCAAAAGATCCTACAGTCGGTAAATATAAGGATATCTAACCAATCATTCATCAAAACTATTAGATCTAGCGTTACACCTTTTCGCCTGTTTTTGCTAACGTTTGAGACCGGAATCACTAACACTATTTACACTATTTATTCACCTAAGTAACTTCTGAGAAAAATCTAAACTCTAAACGTTTTTGAACTCTTATTTCTATTAAGATAGTAGGTATGTGAAATTATATGATAATAAAATAACTTTCTAGTTTCCAACTGTTGTATGTACCTGTTATCAAGCATTAAGGCCGTCAAAATTATAGTAAGTAGAGGTATTACGTTCTACAAGGCAGGAGGGACAAATTTGAGGTTAAGTCATGGTGATCAATATTCAGGTGTCTCTACCAGAATAGCGCTACTCTGTTTCTTCAAATATCTTTGTACATATACAAATATTTGGTCGCTTTTATGAACCGACTATTATTTGGTAGTTAGTAGCAAGGTATTTAAAAATTAATAAATATTTGGAGCCAGCAGCCCATAAAGATTCTAGGCCCTAACCTTTGTTTCTTAGATATTAACTTCGTAATTGCATATTCTAGTTCGAAATAAAGATAACGGATAGGAAAGATGCATATTTTCGGGTGTAATGTTTTTGAAACTCAGGTGATATTAGGTTTCATTGCATACTACGTAAAAACGTCCAAGCTTGTTGCGAAGAAGACGATTTCTGCATTCGTTTTAGTATTTTTCTTGGAATTTGTTGGTACCATTTAATTAAGTCGAATCTTAAGTCAATTATAATACCTGATAGATAGATAAAGGCTGCATCTCATCTTTTACGTAAACTGACTTTTAGGTTCAATGATGAACCGAAAAACCGTACGTTACGAGTAAGAGAAAAATTAAGTGACGAAATGTGAGCAAAGGATATATGTAATTAACGAGGGATAGATCTGAATTTTAACAACGAAAAAACTAATTTTGGATAAAAAAATAAGAAACACAATCTATGTGGTAAGGTGCGATAGCGATTTACTCGTAAGAAAAGAAGAAGCAGCTTCCTTCCTAAGATGCTGCTTACACTTTGCTATAGAGAAAGGTGTCTCTTTTTAGGCTGTAGACCGCGCTGTAAATCAGTCTGACGCACTGTTGGACTAACTGCAAGGTTCGAAATTCGGATCCCGGAAAACAGCAACCACGTATGTATTTAGTCTTACCTCTCGCGAACTTCTTTCATATTTTGCCTTTAGCGTGTCGCAAGCCAAGCTGACAATTAGAATAAAATCCACATCTATGAACTTGAAATGTAAAAGGTCATAAATCAGCTGTTTTTCCCTAAGTCGTTTCAGGGAATTCGATTCGTGTTAACCTAATAACCGCTGCCGACTTTCAATCTACAATGTAAATGACGTCATTGTTAAATTTGATCCCTTCACTGCTTCATTAAACTTTATTTCACTACGTCGAGCAGATCTTGGTGACACGACGTAAAGAGTAAAGATTTAGCACAATTACTCATGGCTCCTTTTACTCGCTGGTAATGGTTACTGATATAAAGACCGAAATTTCGATTTCGATTTCTTTAAATTTTTTTTGTTAGCGGGTTTAAGGGCCGGTCTGTTCACAGTTGGTTAAATCTCTGGTTAGGTTATCACAGATTTTGCTTAACCCATGGTTATAAATCTATGGTAACCAAAGAGTGTTTGTTCACCTTTTTTTTCACTTTGGTCGCCAAACCATTGCTTTGTGGAAATTCGTTGTATTATCCAGTTTATCTGTCATCTCGATTGTCAAATTTATCTGTGGTTAACTTTGTTTTTGTTTGCCGGCTTTGCTCGATTGTAGAACACGTTGAAATTTGAAATTATAAAAAGAATTCGAATGGATGACAAATAAAAAAACTCCCTCCATTTTGTGTTATTTTTGTATTTATTATATTATCTGTAGTTTTTATCGCACAATATCTGCACAGAATTTTGTTGTGTCGCATAATATTATGTCAAAAATAACCCGCAGTGTGAAAACTAAGCATGACAGTCAGGCTGCGCTTAAGGCCTTGCTTAACCCTTTAACCACTTCCAAAATAGTTCGTGAAACCAAAAACTCTTTGAACTCGGTCGCAAGGCTGAATTCTCTGTCTCTTATCTGGGTCCCAGGTCACACTGGGATCTTGGGGAACGAGATCTCCGATGAGATTGCTAGACAAGGCTCAGAGGAGGCTTTCTCCGGTCCCGAACCCGTGTTGGGTCTTCCAGCGTCCTCGGTTAGGGCTTCCATTGACGATTGGGTCTCTCACGAGCACAATTGTGTGTGGCATGACTCTCCAGGTTGCAGGTTGACTAAACGCATGCTCCCGGACGTCTGTAAGAAATCAGCGGCATTCTTGCTGTCTCTCAGCAGAAAAGACTGTAGACAACTTATCGACGTCTTGACAGGCCACTTCGCTTTTGCCAAGCACCTTAACGTGTTAGGCTTAAGTGACACTACAATTTGCGACGCTTGTGGAGAAAGCGACGACACCGCGGAACATTATCTCTGTGAGTGTCCGGCCTTTGCTCGTATCAGGTGGCAGATCTTCGGTGCGGATGTGGTGAGTACTGGTATTGTAAGCTCCTCATCACTGAAGTGCTTGCTTGGCTTTCTTCGAAAGTCAAGGAAATTCCAACAAAATGGGTAAATCAGGGTTTGCCCTCTGGCAGTACAATGGACCAGTTGTGTCTGAGTGCTCCAGTCGAGTGTTTCCTATCCCGACAAAAAAAAAAAAAAAAAGCATGAACAAACAAAATTCCAGAAAATCATTGGTTAAAATGACGTTAATCGAGGAAATTCGGCTGGTTATCGATTTCCTTGGTTAACTAACCAAACCATAGATTCTCTGGTTAAAATTTTGGTGAACAAACACAATCAATGGTTATCAGCTGGAATAACCAATGGTTAAAGTAAATCGAGAGTGAACAGACCGGCCCTAAATGAACTTAAAACTTACCCGATATCTAGAAAAATATCGGGGTTTGGAAATTTGGGAAAATTAATATCGAAGGATTCTAATTAATAACCATTTTTGGAGCCCACACATTTTCTGTTCAAAAGTTGTATTTTGTATCATTTTTTGCAAAATGAAGTTACTACCACTCAGACTTTGCGAATAATTGTCTGAAATCCTGAACTATTATTTTCTCATTTTATTCAAAACTTGGCTGAAAGCCCTTCTGGCCATCCCTAACTAGATTTAAGTAACCATAAATTGTAACCAATTGCTTCTGAAATAAATCTATCTATCTATCTATCTATCTGTAATTTTATTCAAAACTACCGATTTTTATAGATACTAATCAAGAACATTTCATGTCCAAGCTATACATAGCAGAATTTCTCTGTTTAAATTATCCACCGACATTTGCCGTACTCGTAAACTCTCGCTGTATGTCGAAATCGAGTATTTTCTTATCTAGATTCGCGGCCGAAGTTTGGTGTGGGTGGGTTGCTTCACTCGCTTTACCAAAGTAATGCCTATTATATTTACGGCTAAAGCATGGAACTGATGGATACATCTTGTTGAAGCACAGTGACTCTCTTGCTTACAAAGTAGTGGATCCATTAAAGTTCAATAAAAAAACATTAATCTCATTAATAACACAAAAGCTACGAGTACATTGTAGTCACCTGATACGTGCTTACCAGTCTTATCAGTAAGTAAAATATTTTCTATTAAAAGACTTTTTTATGCCTGTACATCTAATTGAAAACAAATCACTTTAATGGGGGCACACACAGGCACAACTCTCTCACTCACCTTGGGGATGAACTGTCTGCACATTATAATCATCCAACTGAAGAGACGCATTACCCCCGTTGCGGGTGAATCGCACCACATGGTAGTTATTGTCGTTGACTTTTGTCGTTATCTCTCCGAGGGGTAAATCCCGCGTACCAATATTGTAGACCATAAAAATGTTTCCTTCAACGATTTCCAACTCCATATAGTCCTGTGTAGTGGCACTTTCCATTCTCAGTAGTACAGCATCCGATTTAGTTGTGATAAATCCAAGAGCTATGTTATCCTCCTCAGTGTCGGGTTGTAGTCCTGCTGGGAAGGTGTATTGAATAATGCCCTTGTTGGCACCGAATTCGTAAGCAATTGACTCTGTATGAAGAAATACTATTAAACGAACTGACGCTCTAAGAGTTTTATTTTTGAATTCACCATCATAGCACGTCGGTCCAGTGTAGGATGTCATATCGCATTCACATGCATAGGCATTCCATTGTTGTACACATGTGCCACGATTCGCACAAGCATTCTGACTGCACTTTGTTGGTCCTTCACATCCGGAAACAACTAAGGAACTTGGCACAACAGCATCGCTTGTCAGAGAGGGTGATGTATCACCTAAGTCCAATGAGGACAAACAACCCTCGAAGCCAGACCTCGAAGCAATTGCCGATGGCAATTTTGAGTACATATCCTTGAACACACCTCCTATGTAGAGAATGCCAGACAATTCAAGGTGCATATTGCTGCCAGAGAGTGTTAGAATCTCAAATGTGTCATCAACGGTGAGTGTGTGTGTTTTTGGGCCTGGACGTCTTATGCTAACCGAATGCCATCGATTGTCATTCATGTGAATTCTGGACTTGTCACGAATTGTAACCGGCCCATCACCCAAATCGAATGTGTATTGAATGTGACCATTTACTAGTTCGATAGAAACGAAGTCATTACGCCTTCCGCCGTTGTATAAAAGAAGGCCGTTCGGTTCGACAGTTTTGAATCTGAAATCTATGGAAATTGTAGCGTAGGCCTTTAGCATCGGTAGGCCTACGTATGAGTGCTTGGAGCGAAATGTGGCTGCATGATATGGGTTGCCTGGCGGAGAGTTCACAAAGCGTGCTGTTAACTTGAATGTTGTCGTTGGAAGAGCAGACAGCTCTGGACCGAGATTGTTCACGATATCGATGTATCTGTGGATAAATATATATTTTTGAGTAATAGCTAAAATCCATAATGTTCTAATAATTAAGTGTCTGTAGCCCCAAACTGCTGAAAAGAAGGCTGGAAGGACATCTGTCCACGGATTTAGGGTTTAAGGTGGGCTGGGCGTGTATAGAAAAACAGTAGTTTGGCATACGAATTCGTCGTAACATATTTTGTGCATTTAAGTACATATGTATATTAAAATTCGGAATTAAGATATTGAGGTTTTAGATATCACTTTTCAAATTCTTTTTAAAATAACTACCAGATATAAAAAAAAACTGATACTATGCCGTCAGGACGTAGTAATCCCGAGAACCGTTGAAGGAACTTTAATGCGGTTTCAGATTTTTTTAGGGATGTTCCTTGAGGAAAGTTTTGGTATACATATTTTGCATATGCAAATAATTGGCGTGTCATAATACGACCGCGCTTTAAACATAGTACATATGTAAAAATTGTGACTAAAATAAAGTTTTAGACAATTGTTTTTTTCGAGATTATAGGAAAAGTATCCAAGAAAAAGCAAATAAGCAAGTAATTATCCAAACATTTTTTTATAAGGGTTTCTTACGATTTGGTGAAACCTTAAAGGCATCACTAAAATCATCAATGTGGATTCATTTCAAGAAGCTCAGTTACTAATGTCATACGTTTCATAAGAATCCCACTAAAAAAGAACAGAAAGAACCTACTTCGTATTAAATACGGTAGCCATTACAATCGCAATACGTTCCAGACCACTACATACACCTGGCAAAAGACATGTACGAAAGCATCTCAACTTGTATTATAGTTCCAGCTGGCACCCTGCGACGAATTCAGGATTGGCGTAGGGGTACACCAAGTATCAGCATTTAGTCCACTTCTGTTCAACATTGTTCTACGCCGATGACATAGTCTTGATAAGTGATACAGCAGAAGACCTTCAAGACATGCTTAATGAGCGGAAGAACGTTTTACAGTCACGAGTCCTGCGGATTAAACGGAGTGTATGAGATGTACATTTTTCGACCACCAAGCGCCAAGAGGAAGGTTTCATATCACTAAATGCAGTCAGCAACTTCTGGTATTTAAGCTTTCTACTGACTGTAACGTCAACCCAGACGTAGACTACCGCATGACTAGCGGGTGGATGAAGGGGAGAATGCTGTCTGGAGTGTTATGCAATAAAAAAAAGGCAATTCAAGTGAAGCGGATACAAAGCTGCAGTGAGACCCGCCTTGATGTATGCTGGCTATGAAAGAAGCAACAGGCACACAAAATTACATACAGAGGGCAGGTGGTGCAACAATGCTCGACAAAACATGTAGCGGTACCTTTAAAATAAGACTTAATGTAGAGAAAATCGAATTTAATGCAGTACTTAGAGGAACCAGAAAACTCCGTACATCATGGGTGGCTCTTGTCGAAAATTACCCGACAAATGCTCAAGTTGACAGCAGGAAAACTCAGGATCGTAGGACCTGGCAACTTCGTATTGGAAGACCCGACCCCAAATAGCTTGTGACAAAGGCTAGCATGAAGAAGAATAACAAGGTTGAAGCAAAGACTATTCGTATTTGCCTTTGATTCCAGTGAGCTATTTATTGACTAATTGGCTGTGGGATGGACAGTTGCGAGTGTAATTGCAGAAGGACTTAAAAAAAAAAACAATATGCAATACATATATTAAAATGAATATTCAGGTAGGATGCAAGTCATTCGTTTTTGTACAATCCCCTATTAGAGTTTGCCTGGGATTTGCGAAATTCTTCAGATAAATTTGGCATGTGTATAAGACCCTATTTTCTTACCTATGACCATTATAAACAAATCCTTGCATCTGTCCCATAAAGTTTGGCATTGTCGAAGTCATCTGGATCTCTTCTTCGGCGTGGAAAAGGCCCCCCAAATGAATAGATCTAATCTCCATGGTGCTGTGTCGTCCCAGAATTGTCTCGGCTAGGAATTAAATGCTCATGATAAATTACTTCAATTTTACGTACACAGAAGTGAATGCACTAGTTCTTCACTTAGTTGTGAATTACATATTTATACGAATATAGACTCAGGCAAGCAGTACCAGATTATATACTTTTATATATGAGTAAACAACAAGTGAGATTTTTGTATTTTTAAGGATTTTTTTTTTCTAATTTTATTGACTTGTAAAATGTAAAGAAAACAAATGAAATTACAAAAAAAAGTATTATTATAAACGAAAGTTTTTAAAAAATGTGCTCTGCAATATATTAAATGGAATAAGGGAATAAGTGATTGTCTTATTGAGATATTATGTGCTTAAATATTATATATTGTATTGCCATCTCGATAAAACAATTTGTTTTCTTGTAGGAAAATTACGATGTGAATGAATATATTTTACTAGTTTAATAAAAAAAAAAAGAAAAACATATAAATTATTAAAACTTTAAATCAAAGCTATTGAGAAGTGTTTTCAAAATTTCCTCCTCAATTAGAAGTAAAAAGCGCATGCAAACGCTAACAGATATGGGAAACTAAAAAGGAAATTAAATAAAAATTCAGTTAAATTTTGTTGTACTTTTGTAGTTTTTTTTATTTTTTGTTCAATTGATATCACTTTTAATAAGGAACAGTTGTTCACCCTTTGAAGGGGTTAGTCGCTGAAAACTCTTTAGGAACTTTCAGTCTTTCTAGAACTAATTTTGAATAGCAAATATAACACCTTTACTGTAATTTTAGCTGAGCAAATTCAAGGAGTAATTTAAGATTTTCTAAACTTATTCTGGATCCCTATTGCTGAGTTCTTTTATGGTAACACATCGGTAATTTGATAAACTATAATATTTTGCAACTTGAAAGGGTGCATACGTATATATTCTGGACTAAAATATCGTTTACATCTTGATAAATGACTTAAAGACGTTATTTGCAAAGGAACTCATCGATGAGAAAATTGAAATTAAAATTAATCTTCAGCTCTATATACGTTATCACAGTATCCCTCCTGGGTACAGGGGATCTCATTGTTGTACCTAATTATATCGAATTCAGTTGCTTGAATTTGGTCGCAGTCGTTTCATCCATGAACTTGTAGTTTTAGAAAATACATTTGCGGATAACCACCAAAGAGAACAACTTTTAGAGAAGAAACTGAAACACTGGATCGTTCGTAATTACTCCCATAAGTTTTGTTTTGAGTATTAACTTGCACCTAAGAATATAATGGGATTACACGGCGTAAGTTGGAAATGAAGTTTTTTTTTCCGAGGGTAGGTGAAAAATCTTCCATAGACATTCCCAGGTATTTGGCCTCGTTTGCAAAAGGTATTCGGGCCGAGTTTAGGAAAATTGGCAAGTCATTAGTTTTCTTGTAAGTGAAATTCACGTGAACAGATTCAGATTCGTTGAGGGCGATCCGCCAGTCCCTCGTCCATTCATTTACATTATTCAGTGCGTTTTGCAGTTTTGCAGTCGTTTCTTCGATTGTTTTACCTAGTGCTAGGATAGCGGTGTCATCGGCAAATGTAGCAAGGATAGTGCCATCTTCTTCCGGTATATCAGGAGTATATAGCAAATAGAGAAGCGGCCCAAGAACGCTTCCTTGCAGTACGCCGGCCGAAATTTCTTTGAGCTCAGAGTATTCGACTCCATGTCTAACACGAAAGATTCTATTCCCGAGATATGAATCTACAATATCGAATAAGAATACAGGGAGAACTTGCCGTAGTTTGAATTTCAAGCCATCATGCCACACCTTATCAAAGGCTTGCGAGACGTCAAGAAATACGCTTGAGCAAATCTTTTTTTCTTCAAATGCTTTCTCGATTACGTCAGTAATTCTATGCACCTGGTTAATCGTTGAATGCTTGCTTCTGAACCCAAACTGGTGGTCAGGGATAAGATTATTTTCTTCCATAACCGGTTGGAGACGCCTTAATAATATCCTCTCGAAAATTTTCGATATGATTGGAAGAAGCGAAATTGGTCTATACGATTTTACCTGATTTGGCGGTTTTCCTGCTTTTAAAACCATTATGACTTCCGCAACTTTCCATTCGCTCGGCACGTGTTTTAATCTGAGTGCAGCATTTACAATATTGCGAAGATTAATCAATGCTTTTCTAGGTAAAACTTTGAGAATTTCTCCGGTAATCAAATCATAACCAGGAGATTTCTTAGGTTTTAGATTCTCGATCTCATGTTTGAGTTCCCTTAGCGTTGCACTTGTGAGAGTCAAATCGTCAGATGGTAAATCCAGCCTATTGCGGTTATCGTAAACGACTTGACCATCGTACGGTTTAAATGTTTCTTCCAGGTGAGCCGCAAAGACGTCCACTTTTTCTTTATCTTCCCTCGCCCATTCATTTTGATTTAATTTGATTGGCGGCGCGGGGACTTTGGGCCTTTTGGTACCTTTTACAGCTTTCCAAAGTGAATAATTGGAATCTTTTTTCGCTGTTAAACTTTCAAGGTAAGAGCCTATTGCACGATTCTTAAAATCCTTAATAGTCTTCTTCAACAAATTGCACAGACGATTCAAGTGTGCTTTATGTTGCAGAGCATGACTCTGTTGCCATTTTTTACGCGCTTTGCTTTTTTCCTTGACCAATTCTTTTATTTCCGGAGGATAGCGTAAACAGTATCTGTCCGGCGTTTTCCTTGGATTGGGCGTATTATTCCAAGAGACGAGCTGTACGATCTCAACG
The DNA here is from genome assembly GCA_945910035.1 of Brachypalpus laphriformis. Classification (NCBI taxonomy): domain Eukaryota; kingdom Metazoa; phylum Arthropoda; class Insecta; order Diptera; family Syrphidae; genus Brachypalpus; species Brachypalpus laphriformis. The sequence goes on from OX246754.1 coordinate 292,515,023, forward strand.
AAGCGATCAACTTCAACCTCAAGTTCATAGGGCATCGTAAGTGGAACGCTTAGTTCAACATTATCTTCAATTTCGTTCCTAAAGCCTTCCCAGTTAGTTGTTCGACCAGTTAATCTCGCTGGCTCTAGGTTATAGACTAGTTTTTCGCTGATTGTTAAAATAACCGGGGAATGATCAGACGACAGATCAAAGCTGTCTTCGACTTTTATGTGGTTGGTAGATATTTCTTTCACAACGAAAAAATCTATCACGTCAGGTATTTTCGAAGTATCAGTTGGCTAGTAAGTTGGTTTACCCGTCGAATGGAAATCACAACTGTACTCCATGCCTGCCCCATAGAGCATTCTACCCTTTTTCGAGCTGTATCTTGAGCCCCAGAACGTATGTTTCGCATTAAAGTCGCCGCCGATGATAAAATTAGGTTTCAGCGATTCAAACAAGTTAGTAAAATCAGATTTTTCAAGCGCGGAACGCGGTGGACAGTAGAAAGATGAGATTTTAAGAGTACGCTGACTATTTTTAACTCGAATCGTGCACAGTTGCAAAGTTTCAAGTTCTATCTTTAGGTCTTCGGATTGTTCGATGCAGTCTTTAATAAATAACGATGATCCGCCTCTCGCTTTTCCCGAAGGTTGACAAGCGTGGTAATCATTATAGCCTTATATTTTTAGAAGCGATTCCTTTTTTACGTGGGTTTCAGAAATCAAGCAAATATCAATATCTTTTTCACGCATGAATATTTCCAATTCGTCGAGTTTTTGCAAGAGTCCGTTTGCATTCCAAGTACATATTTTTAACATTCGTTTGTCATTCATATTCTAGTGAAGTACGCGTTTTCTGAGAATTATTTTCAAGATTAACCAGCCTATCGAGAATAATTTTATTTATTTTGGTTTGTTCTTCAAATTTCTCTAGAATAACCGACCAAACATGAGAGACAGGGTCCGTCCAAATTTCTAGGTTTTTTTGGTTTTTCGGATGACGCGGCCTGAGCGTAGGTCTGCACTCCTGCTGTCCGAAGGTCATTACCTGGCGGCTTTTTCGACGTTAACTTTTCAGTACTGTTTCTTTTAAGAACAGAGGTCAAGGACTTTTCTGTTGTCACTCTTTCCCTCACCTTTTTGCGCTCTGAAGCCGGTAGTTTTGGTTTCTCCTGTGCATTCTTACGCTTTGGCTTAGTTTGCAGTTTAGATTTTGCAAGGGGCTTAAGGAGCATATATCTCCGTTTTTGCAACTCCTTAGCTACTTCACAGCCTCTATAATTTGCCGGGTGCTTTCCCTTACAATTAGCACATGTTGCAGAGGTTTGTTTATTTACTCCACAGACTTGGGAGACAAATGAAGTGAAGATAAGTGTTTGGTATAGTGTATCTAGTTTCAACTTAGGTCGTGTAAGGTTTCAGTACATTTTCGTACTCCTCGGGTTGTGTCCGAACTAATCAGTAAGAATCGTTGCAACATTTTGTATTCGGTTTTCGATTCCTTGCATTTCATGATACTAACAAAATTAAATGCTGTTGGAACATCCTGGCGAAGAGTGAAAGTAATCTCAAAAAGTCCGTTAAGGAATATTGCAGCACATAAAAGCAGATATAAGCGTCAACTGTTGGCATTCGTCACAATTTTATGAACAACTCTCTTCTTGAATTAAAAGGATGAAAGTAGTTGATATGTAGAAGGAATATATTTGATCAACTTCTTCACCACCTGAAGAAGACACCTCTCTTGTCCAGAGTTCTAAAATATTCATCTGGGAATAAACTTATTGAATTTAATTCACTTCAAATTTGAATAATGACTGAAGTAATGAAGTCAATTGATTTTGCACTCAAAAGATTGAATAAAAAAATCAATCTATTTGAATTCATTACGCTTAGTGATTTTTATTCATTCTGATTAATTTTTATTCATTTTCGGAATACATTTCAATTCAATTGACTTTTGAAACTTCGTTGGATCCAATTCAACGAAATCAACACCTATTTAATTTTTCAAATCACCTTAGCGGCTTGCTGCCAAAAAATAAGGAATTCTATTCTGAAGTTGGTGTCCTTAACCAATGCTGGAATGTCCGGTTTGGAAACGCAACTGATCCGATTGATCCGGCTTTTAAGATCAAACGTATACAAGAATTTTATATTATGGAAAAAGAAAGGCAAAACTGGAATGGAACCTTGAAATTATCGGTATAAGAAATTTTTATTCGTTATAACGCAAAAATATTATAGCGTTACTAATGTAAAAAAAAAAATACGCCTTAAATAAAACCTTAACTTAATTGTATTTTGTCACAAGGCAAGATTATGGAGTTTTAGGCATAGTGTTGTTTAATAATTAAGATTTAAATAATAATATAATACAGCTCGCAACTAAAACAAATGAAAAATAAAATTTTGTAAATCATAAAAAAATATATTAATTACAAAAATATCATGGGAAGTTGTGCATTAAAATTCGTAAGCCATGCAAGTAAATGGGCAGCGCCTTGAAAGCCGGCCAAGAAACGCACACTTGGTTCCAAGCAAAAGGAATTTCAAATTTGCTTAAATTGTTTCCGTTTTCGATTAGAAGGTATTAGCGAATAGAAATGCCTTTCAAGCAACATCACAATGCTATAGAAAAATAATTTTCGTTCACTTTTCTCATAAAAATATTCAAGTACTCGTTCCAAAAAAAATAAAAAAGTATGTACTAATTTTGTATTTATTACAAAAATAGTGAACGACTCATCAAAAGATGATGCCTTCCGTTGGTCTACCATTTCTGGAAACAAGCTTAGTTTCCATCAAAAACGTCATTCAACATCGTTCATATATTCAAGCAAAAATTTCCAGCACATGCGGTATACACACGTTATACAAATGAAAAACAAAACTAACATTCCAAAACTAAAAATTTCAAATAAAAAAAAATTGATTTAACTAAAATATTCAAATCAAGACGATCATTTTTGGTGCAATAAAACAGCGCCCTAACGCTCGTAACACTTTTTTCGTTTGAAGCATTGGACTTCTTCAAAAAAAATGTTTTAACTTTTGCGTGTCGATTTTTGTTGTTCTGGTTTCTTTTTTTTTTTTGATAATAAATCATTAAATTTGTTGAATGCACGATTTTCAAATAATATCCGATTACGAATCGATTGTATAAGTTTTTTTTTTTTTTGTAAACAATTTTGAAAACGTTTCAGCCAAAGAATTTTCCAATTAATTTGTTACTCGTATTTGAAATTCGTTTTCAAGTAGGATTTCTTTTTAAATTACTTTTTTTTAATGTTAAATAAAAGAAAATCAAAAAAAGAAATAAAAAAGGGTTGACATTTGAATTGAGGTATTATATTACATAAATGTAAATGATTTACTAAATTATTAAGGAATACATAAATCAAGTGTTGAATTTACTTTCTTCTTAATATAATATACAGAATTCTTCAAATAGTTTGCTTAACTTAAATGGCTTTTACATACAAAGCATAAACTAGTTTGGTTAATTAGATTTTGAAAATGGTAACACAAATGTAAGGAAAAATTAATGATTTAAATAAAAACTTGATTATTTCAACAAAATGAATTTTATACTTTCAATATTGCTAGCGTAGTCGGAAAGCGTAATTTGAATATACATTTTATCGGTTAATATTTAATAATATCGGTTAATATATGTATGTATGTTTGTTCGAATAAAAAAGCGATATTTGCTACCGAATTCAGAATGAAAGACCACGTTTGATATAAAATTGCGTTGTTTTCAGATACCATAAAAATATGATATACAGTGGGTATGCTGTTATATACAATACAATGAGATCACGATCACAGAATCAACACGATCATAAGGTGAAAGTTATGCCAAGTTGGTTTAAAATATCATAATAGGATTCTCAACGAACCCGAATGAAAGAATTATGGCCATATTATTCACTTCGGGTGTAAAGCAGGTTAAAGTGAATTTTAAACCCGACCATTTAATCCGCATTTTTTAAACCCGAACATTTAAACATGTGTTCATAATATTCACTCAAAAACACGCATTAAGCCCGCTGGATTAAAGATGCATTTAACCTGGATTTAAAATAGTTTAAACTCGTTTTTAAGCCGTTTTAAACCTACGTATTGTCAAATTTCACGGAAAATTTCATTTGACATGTGTTTACTATTTTTTTGGGCTTGTTGATTGTACTCTTCGTGCATGTCACTCGAAACTAATTTAAAAGTGAGAAAATCGAATTTGAATATGATGTGAAGTATGTATTCATTTATTTGTGTGTATTTATGAATGCAATGCGACGTCTATTACCATCCAATTCCTGTCCAATTAACGAATGTAGCCGCCAAAATGCATCTTTTTTAAGCCGAAAATACTTGCGGAAATCCACTTCATCGTAATCGTCGACGCAAGCCCGCTTATGCATTCGATACATTCGAAGAGGAGGAGGGTGGTTCACCATCTGCTGTTCTATCAGGTCTTCCAGATATATCAACACGTCCGTTGGCGTACACTCCCTAAATAGGAAATTTTTACGAAAAGTTACGAATTTTTACGAAAACCTGTTCGAGTACGGAGAATTTTCGTAGTTTTTCACCGAAGAGAGCGCTCTCTCGAGAGGAATTGCTACGAAGTTTAGCCCAATAAACTTCTTTGGGCAGATTTGTGAAATCTGTCAAATCGCTGTATATGTCATTTTCTGTTGGCTTGTTCCTTCTTTCTTTCTTTCGCGTACAATTGGGTTTGAGATTTGACATTTAAAAAGTGGTCAACTTTTATGGTTCAATGCGTTTGTTCACTTTTTCGTAATTTTTCCTCTCTCTGAGAGAATTTTATCCCCACTCGTTAAAATTTGGCAAACTGCGAATTTTGGTGCAGAAAGTATGCGAACAGGCCTAACATTTCATCAATTTCACTAATGAAATCCATTATTTTTTTGGTTCTTGTTACTTCTTATTATTATTTATTTCACATTTCCTGCCTCCTGCAAACAAAGAAATGTCAAATGTGACTCAAAACGAGTCAATATTATGAAATTGTGTTTCAATCCGAGTTAAAGTACTTAAACTGGTCTCCGGAGGGCAGTTTTTTTTTTTTTTTTATAATTTGCGCGCACTGAAAGGGTTATGAATACCTTTAACATGTTTACACACAGTGCGGGCGTTAGAAAGGATGGATAGAGAGAGAGAGAGAACGATTTTTGGTGTAGTGGCTCATGAAGCTCAGTTGTTTATGCTTCAACTATTCTCCGGGGGGTGGTATCCAGATAACTGGGGAGATTTTTGTTATTATTGTCATTGCTTCTGATTCACAGTACTTTTTTCCCGATAATCGGGTTAAACGTCAACCAAGTTTAAGTTCGGGTTTAACCAGTGAATATTATGGATTTGAGTTTAATTTTCGGGTTAAACTTACTTTAACCCAGATGCACATTTTAACCCGGGTTAAAGTGAGTGAATAATATGGCCGTCAGTCACTCGTGGATTCCGGTAAACTATACTATGTTGTTGCCTATAAAATGACCGTTTTCGCAGATTGGTAGAAACAGAGACGTTTAAAGATGTTTTTATACGTAAACACAGAACGAGGCAGTTATTATATGTGAAATTTAAGCGACAACCCTGATCTTTAAAAACCATGTTTCGTTATTTTTTATGGATTACTTTAAACATATTCTTAACTACCCAACTTGAAATAACGCATAAGTGCAAAATACGGTTAATTTTTGTTTAAGAATCCAACTTGGACACTAGCAACCAGGAACATCAACACCGAATTTGGAGAAAACACAGTTTATGAATGTACAACAAGCCTTGAAAATGAGCCTTGAAGCTGCCATACACAATGACGAGCTGAGGGTTTTGGTCAATTCCGAAATTTTAAAATTATTTTATAACTGCTAAATTCCACTGTCCTCTGAATCCTGATTCTATGCCTCTAGTGCCTGTTCATCTGACCTGCTTAGTTTTTAAGGGAAAAAATCCACTACTTTATATTCAGGGCTATCATGAATAAATTTTCCTTTTCCTCTCCCCGTGCAGGGACGGGTTAAGAATATCACTGCAGCGCCCCCCAACAACTAGCGCTTGTCGTAAAAGGCGACTAAGGGGACAAATCAGATCTATGCAATATAACACCCAAGTGACCCTAGCGACACATATACCACCTTAAAAACCCTCCCACAAATGTGCATGCGAGTCCGTGGGTTGACACGACTGGAGATCACCGGTGTCATAAAAGAAAGATCAAACAATACTAAAACATGAGCATGCACGTGTCAAACAACAAACACCATCGCAATATGGTAATATTGCAAAACTGTATCATTATGGTAATACTTGCTAAAAGGAAAGGCACTACCCCGCCAGGAACTACCACTGCTGTGCATGGTACTGATCCTGGACCGAGCAGAAATGTTCGGGTCAGAGCTATACGGATTCCGGGGGCTAGCAAAATAATGAAACAGTTTGGAAGAAATTTGAGGGTCGCGAGTTGGAACGTTGGAAGCATGACCGGTCGAAGTTACGAGCTGGAAGAGATGATGAATAGAAGGCGGGTGGATATCTTGTGTGTCCAAGAGACGAAATGGAAAAACACCGGAAATCGGGCGCGTTTCTTGGACGTTAGAACAAAAGATTACAAGATGTTCTACTACGGAACGGAAAAGGCTAAGAACGGAATCGGTATCATCCTTGCGGCAGAGCTACTTGGAAACGTCTTGAGCATTTCGAAGTCCAGCGACCGTTTGATGTCTCTCAAACTAGTAATACAAGGAGAGGTGTGGAAGATTGTCAGTGCATATACTCCCCAAAATGGGTGCAATCAGAGAGATAAAGATGCATTTTGGCTAGATTTCCACAATCTCCTTAAAAAGATCCCAAAGGTAGAGTTTCTGTTTGTTGGAGGAGATTTGAATGGACATGTCGGGAAGTCAAACGAAGACTATGAAGACTGCCATGGAGGACTAGGATATGGCACCAGGAACCTTCCTGGTGAAGACATCCTAAGCATGTACAAATCACACGGTCTTATCGTGTTAAATACGATGTTCATCAAACAAAGCCGACACCTGATCACTTACAGCAGTAGTGGAGATGAAACTCAGATTGACTACCATTTGGTAGCCAGTTTCATGAAGCCTCGGATAAAAGATTGTAAAGTGATCTTGGGAGAGGCAATCGCTCGGCAACACCGTCTCCTGATAACAGAAATTTTTATGAAAACACCGAAGAAAAGCAAACAAACAAGGGTCTCTGAGAAAATCAAGTGGTACAATCTGGACAAAGAAAAAGGCGAGGCTTTTGTTTTCGTAATGAAAAATTACCTATCTTACACCATCAACGGAGCTGAGGATGAAGAGTGCAGAGCACAAGCACAAGCAGAGAGTTCGGAGGGCCTGTATCGGGAGCTGGAGAATATACATTCCTCGGTTGTTGATGCAAACCAGGCTATCCAGGAGCTGCGTAGACACAATATGAACAAGAGCGCAACCATCCTCAAAATAGCCGCCCAAGGAAGGAGGAATGCTCAGGAGATTCGTTCGCCAAAGTTCATTAACAATGCTCATGGCCACCTTCTTGTGGATGACGAAAAAATCCTGCAGAGGTGACGGCAGTATTGTGAAGAACTTTTAAATTAACTGTATCCCCGGCTATACTTTCCAAGAGCCACCCCTAACTGTAAAGAAATACCCGACATAACAGTCGAAGAAGTTAGTAAGGCGGGCAAATACTCCAAAAAATGAAAAGCGGTTGGGCCAGACGAGATGCCCTCTGAGTTCTGGAAAAAGATGGGAGACATCGGGTTCAGATGGCTCAGAATTCTCATCTCCAAATTTGTGAGAGGTGACCCAATGCCGAATCAATGGAGGGAAAGTTACCTTCTCCCTGTATACAAAGGGAAGGGTGATACGCGAAACTGTGATAACTACCGTTCGATCAAGCTGATGTCACACACCATGAAGATCGTTAAGCGGGTATTAGGTGGCCGACTGCGAAAAATAATACGGCTATCTGATGATCAGTGCGGGTTTGTTTCGGGTAAATCAACCACAGATGCAATCCAAAGTATAAAGATCATAATGGAAAAACATGGTGATTCCTTAAGGGATTTGCATATTGTATTGGTTGACTTTGAAAAGGCATTCGACAGACAACCACGAGATCTGATATGGGTGGCGCTAAGACATCGATGGGTTCCAGAAACCTATATACAGATGATCATGGACATGTACGAAGGAACAAAGACAAGAGTAAGATGCCCCGCTGGAGTAACCGAAGAGTTGCCAATCAAAGTCGGGGTGCACCAGGGAAGCGTCTTAAGTCCTTTGCTCTTTATTGCAGTCCTTGATTATCTGCTTGAAGGTAAAGTGATGGACCCCAAGGTACATCAGTTATTCTTTGCTGACAATGGAGCCATCATAAGTGAAGATCCTACATCCCTGCAACGAGCACTTGATGTGTGGGTGGACGTTCTGGAGGGAAATGGGTATCGCATTAGTTCAAAAAAGACAGAGTACTTGTGCTGCCCGTTCTCTGATCCACTCAGGCCTATTCCAGACATTTATTTGAATTGAACAGTGCTTCCCAAGTGTGAAAAGTTCAAATATCTGGGATCTATGATCAATAGCAAAGCAACCTGTGATGGCGACATCAATCATCGTGTAAGCGTAGGGTGGATGAAGTGGCGAGAAAATTTCGCTATCTTCTGTGACAGAAAAATGCCACCTAAGTTCAAAGGAAGGCTCTACACCGCAGTTGTGCGTCCAGCGCTCACATACGGTTCACAATGTTGGACGATGTACAAAAAGTATGAGAGTAAATTAACGTCAGCTGAGATGAATATGCTTCGCATGACAGCAGGAGTGACAAAGCTTAATCGAATAAGAAGTTCGAAGATCCGTGGAAGCTTTCACATCAAGGAAACCATCGTACAAGAAATAGAGCGCGACCGGCTCAGCTGGTATTACCTCGTTTAAAGAAGAGATCATTTGAACCCCGCTAAAAAGGCAACATCAATGTTCCAAAGACATCGCGATGTAGGAAAGGCAGGCCTATAAACGCCTAGATCAGACAAATGCAACGACATTGGCATTTCATTGGCCTCAGTAACTGAGTGATCCAAAATCGGCAGGCCTGCCGATATTCTCTGAGGTCAAATAGGCGAACGCCACAGGCGGAGAAGTAGAAATGCAGTGAAGTGGGAGGGTTGTGATCCCTTGTTTTCGGATCATAGCCTCGCTGATAAAAGGAAGAAGAAGAAGAAGAAGAAGACATGAATAAATTTTCCTCGGAATATTTCCCCCGAACAAAAGTTAGATAACTTCGAAAAAGGGGAAAAAATTAGATATCGCGATCGCGTTCAAAATATTTCTATTCCTTTTTTCTGAAGATACCTAATTTTTGTTCGGGGAAAAAATTCCGAGGGGAAATTTATTCACAATAGCCCAGTCAGGCGTCAATTGATTCGTTGTTTTTTTTGTGATTCGCCTGGAACTCTTAAAAGAAATTCAAAAGTAGTTATAGGATTATCTGATGAAATTTAGCCCGGATTTAGTGGGTCCACCACGATCCCTAAAATACTTTCAAAAGACACAAAAGCCTAAGTTCATCTTAAATATAACAGAATAGGTAAATCGTATTAAAATAAAAATCTTGCTGATTAAGCATAAAACACAAAGCATTTCCGAATGATATACTCTTAAAAAAACTTGACGTTAAAAGATTGCATCGTAATTGAACATTAAATAGCTTGCACCTTCCAAGAGTAGCTAAATGAGGCCACATATAAAAAAAATTACAAACTTTGTTAGACATCTTAATAAGAAGTCAGGCGGGAGGAAATTATTTACATATCCGGGTACTTGCGCTTGAAAACGCAAGCTCTTCTAAATAGGTAAGGACCAAATGCTTGGAGTTTAAGCAACTTCTTTTTTCAATTCTGAATGTTCGGGGAGTAAATATTTGGCTTAACATGCATGCGTATGCATTCTTTTGTTGAAATAATAAAACTATGTAATTTCGTTTTCAAATAAAAAAGAATAACAGCTAGTATGTCTGTTTATAGTTGTTATTCACTTAACAATAAAAATGGAAAAATGGAAAACTAATATGATTACCTATGTGAAATTGAGAAAATAAATTACAAAACTATGATATAAAAAATAAAAAAAAATCCTTTAAAGGATTATCGCACAAAAAACACACGACATTTAGATGATTTTTCTTTTAGAAAAAAATTGTAAAAAAAAAAATTTACTCAATAACCTACATCTCAATTAGGTAAAAAAAAAATAGTAATTTTTTTAGGACAAAAACTTTAAATATGTTACAAAGTTCCATATATTCAAATTAAGAAAAGAATTTAGCATAAAATCCAAATTCGTAGTTTCATTGAATCAGTCTTATAATTTTAATAATTTTCTAAAAACAAAATAAAACCAAATAGGAACCAAACAGAAAATAACATAAACCAAGTGAAAAACTTTTTTGGAAACAATTTTATACAAAAGTTAATATTGGTTAACACACATATAGATGTTAAAAACTTTATAAATGTAAATGAGTTTTTTTTTTGGGAATTTCAGTGAACAAAACACATTTTTTTTAAATAGATTTTCATTATGTTTATCGCGTTTTTTTTTTTTTTAAATTTGGACAAAATAATCCTCCGAAACAATATTCATTAAATGTAAGTTTTTTTTGTTTGTTTTCTAACTAAATGATACAATTTCGGATTATTATTAGTTTTTCCTTAAAAAAACGACACGTCACGACACGTATTAGGGCAAATAAAAGTGCTGTTGATACATACATAACATACCCCTGACGGGGGGAGCCCCGTCAACTTGTAGCCTTAAATTGGATGCTCTTCGCGAGAAGCGAATCGTATGCCAATTATTGTCGTTCAAGACTGACTGACCCGCAAGAAGGTTCTGAAAATAAATGAAATCAATAAATGTGTGGGAGATGGTGCTTTCTTGGATTTGTACCTTCTCTCGATCACTCAGTCGTACACTGGCACGAATTCGCCCCGCAACAAGAGCAATTTCCAATCGGTCTGGTGAATTGGACTCAGCACTCGTGAGTAGAAGCAGACCTACCGGCCGCGCTGTCTTGAACCGAAGAATTAGTTCTTCGGTTTGAGTTTTTGTACCTTGACCATTACCCAGCCAAATGGTCATGTGTTGGCTTCCGTTGAAGGCTAGCGTTGCTGATTCCCTACCACAGGTGGGTCCAGTGTATAAAGTGGCCGAACAATCGCAAATAGGGCGGTTCCATCCCTCAGTACATGTTCCTCCGTTCTGACATGGATTGCCGGTGCAGACATTCGCTTGTACGTGGCAGGATGGTTTCACCGAAGCTGAATTATAGAGAACTTATTTCCAATCAAAGTTTGTGTGTGCACGTGTGCAGCAACGAACCTGAATCTTGTTGTCTAGCAAAAGCAGCTATATCAATGGCCTTCCCTGTTAACACTAAGTCTCGCAGACAACCAACAAAGCCCTGTCGCAAGGTTGCAGTCCAAATTGCTGAAGGCCAAACAGTAGTGCTGTAAATAGGTCCAGTTCCCCCAACATACATATGACCGTCCAGCTCAAGTATGGTGGCATCTCCAGGTGTTCGAAACTCGTTCCATGCACCATCGACACTGACTTTCGCATCTCTACCATTTCGCCGAAGAATCAAGTCATGCCAGTCACCGTCGTCAACACGCCTGCGTGATGCTCGAACCTTTGCTGCACCTGATCCCAGGTCTAGGTGAATATAAATGTGGCCATTCAGTAGTTCTACCGCGAAGAGAACAGCCTGCGAGACAGTTTAAGAGTTGCATACCGTTATTCCATGTAAAAATATTGAACTCACATTTTTTGCCCTCGGTGGTCGCGATCCTGTCGTGAGTATTAGAAGACCATTTGGCTCTTTCGTTCGAAACTTAAACGATATGGAACTTTGCTTGCCAGTTTCCCATGGAGGTAGGACCTATGCAGATATCTCGTTAAATTTTGTGATTTATTATAATGGATTATACAGGCAGTCCCACAAAAGCTTATTTCGCTAACATTCTTCATGTGACCTGTTGTAATCTCCCAAGGAGATACCTACTTGTTCTACAATTCTTATTTGATTCATTTGTACGAGGTATCTAAGACAATCTTGAGTACCTAATATTTGTGAAACTGACTGTAACACACAACTTTTATTCTAAACAAGGTACCCAATATTACAGCCCTTGGCAATCTTAAAGATAAACCCAATACGATACGGTTACTGAACTTACCAAATGCGATTCTCTTGTAGTAAAGGTGACTGGGTCCTGAGGATCGCCAATAGGACACTGATACTCCAAGTTTCCAGCTATTTGAATAAGTTTTGACCCACTTTTGGCCAAATCAATCAGGTTGAGACAGAGTGTATCGGCTGAAAACTCCACCTTTTTGAAGAATGAGAATTGGAACACATTGTTTAAATATGATAAACAAAATTCACTAATATAAAGTACCTTTCGCAAACAACCAACGAAATTATTGTGTACTCTTGCACCTAAGAGAGCCCTAGGATTCACAGCGCCGCCAACATAAACTCGTGATGATGAAAGCATAGTAAATTTACCCGCGATATGTGAATGATCCGTGTAAACATCATCAACGACAGTTACCAGCTGAAATAATTTCATTTGAATTTTTGGTCTAAAATGTCTTTAAACATACAAATAAAACATTCAATTTCATATCAGACTTCTATTCTCATTTTCATACATACTAAAGTTAATAGGTCGGAATAAGAATAGTTATGAGGTTGATCCATATGAATCCATTGAATTATTGAATTATTTAAAAAGAGATGTGAAAACTGCATAGCACGCACTTCCCCATGCCATGCATTTCATAACTTTCCGGACATTACTGCTTTCGACAATGATTAGATTGTCCTTGAGCATGTAGTCTTAAGCAAGCATGTGGTATTCATATTTGTCTTGTTCTCACACGTGCTACTTCTAGGAGTGAAACGCATGAGTTGAAAGAAAAATGGAAGAGCTCAAATATAATTTGGAAATGGATTTAATAATGAGAACTTTTGAAAGAAGTGGGACATCTTAAAAATGAAACATGATTGCTATATTTTTTTCGTAAGTATCCTCTCTATCTCTCTATTTTCTTCCTAAAAAATTTCCGTCGACGCGCTTGCCCAACCACAATCTAATTACGAGATTAGGGCACACCTCTATCCCACCATTCTCACCAAATGTAAAATGTTTTAGGAGAATGGATACGATCCCTTCTAGTGTAACAATTTAGAAAACCCGTTTGATCTTTAATGCAGTTTCCAAAAGGTGCGCACAATGAACGGAAGCGATTGGATTGAATACGACAAAGAGAGAAAAAGGGAAGTATAACCTACAAATTTGCTGTCACTTAGTGAAATCGTGGCAACTAAAGGTTGCAAATGTTCAATAATTCGAAAAAAGAACAGCAACAGTGAATTCAGGGATTAGGCCTAACGTTGAAGTTGCTGTACTAATGTGTTCTGTCCCATTGAAAAGCATTGATTCTAAAATTTTTGCTGCGGCTGTCGAACTTTCTCTTGCTGCACTAATAAGTTTCAGCTATGAGCTATATACCAAGATCCGACGATGGTTTACCTATTCCAAAGCTTATCATGAAGACCGAATAAATGAGTTATTTCGTAGAGTCAAACTAGATTATTAAAGCAATCATCTTCAACACTAAATTATTAATCGAGATAAATGTAATGTTGTTAGCGACGTCTACTATGACATAGCTTTTGCTTAGAATAATTGTTTCTACCTGTTCTCACAACAAAAGTATTCATATACATGTAAGAAATTTACACTTACCCTGCAGAAACTAGTGATTGACGATATCTATGAAAATATTAAAAGAAAACAAATTTGACGTTTCATCCGTATACTCGTATATTTATTTTTAACTTATACCTCTTGTATCCTTCTGTGCACAGTCACTTTATGCCATTGATGATCATCAAAGCGTACTTTTGAGGGCTTGATATGCATCTCTTGTTTTCCATTTGCCAGCCCCATCGTTAGAGATACACCTCCATCCCTGAGGGCTAAATTAAGATAATCGGTACCGTGTCCTAAAAGAGATATTAAATTTTTTATTAAAATAAAAATACAAGTGAATTGCATACATCTAACGCACCAAACTAACATTTTGAAAACTAGTTTAAAAAAAGTTTTGAAACTGGAATTAGGTTCAAAAAGTGGAAAAAATGACGAAAACTTTTTGAGTTACCGCTAACTTGGATGCATCAGTCTCCTCAACATCGAGTACAAAATTCTACCTATATGTGCTAAATTGTATGGACGCCTAAAACGGATCATCTGCAATCTGATTGGTCCGTATTAATATAGTTTTAAGCCAGGAATGTCCACCATTGATCAAATTTCTGTACTGCAGCAGATCTTGGAAAAACACAGGAATTTCAAATCGTTTCATTGATTTGTAAGTCACGATACGATAACATTTATAGAGAAGAGCTTTACAGAGCCATGCTAGTTTTGACACCACCTGCAGGATGACGTTGGAAATGCTCGCTGTTTCGCTAAAGTCGGAGAATACATCGCTAAGGCCTTTGATGTCAGAAATGATGTACCAAAGGGGGAAGCGATATCGGACGAGATACAATGACAAACTATACGGTTTGTACAGCGACATCTTCGGAAAGATTCCCATGCATCATATAAAATGGCAAGGGTGCATGGAGCGTACAGCACAACAGTCTAAAGAATCTTCAAGTTCAATGTAGACGGATTTGAAGAAGGACTTCAACGAACTTATCATACGAAACTTGCACCTGACTAGCTGATTGAGCTAGTTGAAGAGGCCTCTGGGTAGAGTCCTTAGTCCACTTCGGACTAGGGTCATTTAAAGTAGAATCAAAACTGCTGAATCTCATTAAGAATAGTTCTTGAGATTAGAGGTGGTAGGTACGTGCATGTACCATATAGCAAAGACAGATAAAAAACCACTTCGCGGAAGCAGCGTAGGCTAGTTATTACGTCGGAAACTAATTTATATATATTTTATATATATTACAGATTAGGTCCTGTATCCCCTTGTGGGTCCTACGCCGTCGTGTACGGTTTCTGGCAATGTGTCTCAGCTTTCCCCAACCGCCGTGCTTCCTTTTCGACTGTTCTGCGACATGTTCTTCTCGGACCGCCAGCTCTTCTGCCATCCTGAGTTAAAAAGTTCCATTGCATAGCAAGGATCGCTATGGAACTATCACCCTTTCGGAACATGTGACAAATCCATTGCCACTTCCGTCGTTGGATGCTTGTTCCTATTGGTTCCTGACCCGCTCTCTCGTAAAGGTGTTAATGAACGTTTGCAGCTTTCTGATGATAGTAGTGGTCACTCTCCATATAATAGCGGAACTGTCTTAGCTTGGTGTTCAAACTGATTGCATTGCTTTGCCATATTTTGGACAACATCCCGAACGCGGATTTTGCTTTGGCGAACCTGTTGGCTATATCCAGTTCGATTCCACCATCGGTCGAGACAATACTCCTAAGATACTGGGAATCCTCTACTCTCTCTACCGGTTGTCCAGCAATGCATATTTGAGCCGATGAGTTTGTTCCAAGGCTGATAATTTTAGTTTTTGCCGTATTCATTTTTAGTCCGTAGACGCCTGCCTCCCTCTCCACATCTGCTGTCATTTGGTGAAGGTCCATAATTCTGTGAGAGAGCAATTATACATACCTCGTCAGCGTAGTCAAGATGTTTCAGTTGGGATGTAAGAGTCCATCGAATTCCTCCTCGGTTTCCCAAAGCTGCACGAAGCACATTGCTAATCACCAATAGGAATATTATTGGTGAAAGAATACAGCCTTGTCTTACCACACTTTGAATCGGAAATTCCTCAGACAACCTTTCTCTGTTCAAAACGTGACATTTAGAGCTTTCATATTGATAATAGCAATAAGTTTATCGGGAATACCTCTCCTGCGTAAGGCACACCAAATAAACTCCCTGTTACCACTCAAACATTCTCAAAATCGATGAACAGCAGGTGGAGTGCCGATCGATATTCAACGCACTGTTCGATGATAATCCGAAGAGAGTGAATGTGGTCGACACAGGAGGATCCAGTGCGGAAATCTCGCTTATTCGGCATGGAGTGTGTTTTCGAGATGTTGTTTGATTCAGGCACCTCAGTCTGATTTGGGAGCATATCGCTAGCGAATACGCGGTTCAAAACTGTAGCAAAATGCTCTTTCCATCTTTTAAGCTGGTCCTCATCCGAAATGAGCAAGGAACTGTCTAGGCTTTTCACTGGGTGTTGGCTGGAGCTGCGACCACCTGTCAGCTCTTTGGTGATTCTGTAGACGGTCCTGCTGTCGCATCTCCGTGCTGCTTCTTCTGCTTCTGTAGCCAGCGCTTTGATGTAGTTGCGCCTGTCACGTCACACGCTACGCTGAACTTCTCTCATTTTCATGCGATATAGGGAATCTAGCGGTGGGCAAAATCGCATCATCACCTCCCCGTGGTGCCCGCTGGATAGCTATAGTGATAGTGAACTAACGATGAGCGTATGCTGAGTCTGACGATATATTGGTAGCTGAACACTCGGACCTGCGTAAGCACATCTGGGTGAACTTCAGCGCGCATATGTTTAACCGGACGAGGCATCTCTTGTTGACCTGATCGGCTGAAATATGCGTCTCAGAAGTCTAACAAGAGGTCCTCAGAAGGAGGACGTGCGGCGGATGAATTCTCCCGATGGAATCAACGGTGACGTCTACAGGCCAGCGGAAACCTTACCGGAGCTACTTCGACATATTTGAAGCTGAGGTCTGTAAGGATATCAATACTACATCAGGGTATTGAAAAAGAGATGGTGGCGTATGAACCCTTAATAGGCCAACGGCAGCGCTCATATCCTCGAAGTGGGTTACTGACATCGGTGTATCCGGCCCCTCTTCCTAGGGGTTGCTAAAAAAGGATCTGGTCCTCCAGGTTGGGGGTTGTGCCGTCGGGTTAACTTCCCTACCACATAAAAAACCTTCGGTTACGAAGCAACCAACAGCCTCGGATACGGATGAATTTACTGTTGACGACCCAAGCAAACGTAAAAAGGACAACGATCTTCGTGTCTGCACGTGGAATGTTAGGTCCCTCTACAAACCACGTGCAGCCGAACAACTTGCGGAGGCCCTAGAGTGTCTCAAAGCAGACATTACCGCCATCCAAGAAGTGCGATGGGATGGGCCGGGTAAAAGGAGTATGGAAAACTGCGACATTTACTACGGCGATTGCTACAGACAAAAAGGACAGCGTCTATTCGGGTGCGGATTTGTTATTGGTGGCAGACTTAGGCAAGAAGTCTTGAGTTTCAGGCATGTGAACGAGCGCCTTATGACTATCCGTATCAAGGCTAAATTTGCCAACATTAGCCTAATATGCGTTCACGCCCCTCATGAGGAGAAGGACAACGCGACAAAGGACGACTTCTACCAGCTCTTGGACAAGACGTATGAACAATGCCCTAGCCACGACGTTAAAATTATCCTGGGTGATTTTAACGCAAAGCTAGGAAGAGAGGACGTCTTTAGTAGCGTGGTCGGAAAGCACAGTCTGCACGACAACACATCCGACAACGGAGTCAGGCTAATCGACTTTGCAGCGGGACGAAACTTTGTCGTAGCTAGTACGCGGTTCCCACGTCTCGACATTCACAAAGGAACATGGCTCTCCTTTGATCGAAAAACGGTCAACCAAATCGATCACATTGCGATCGACGCAAGGCACTCTTCCAGTATTCTGGGTGTCCGGACTTTCCGAGGAGCCAACGTGGACTCGGATCACTACCTAGTTGTAGCCAAGGTACGGATGCGGATATCCAGAACGGAGCGAAATCAACGAAATACTGCGAAATACTCGCAAGAGACCGCCAGAAACTTTGCCGATCGTGTTTCTTCTAATCTCAATCTAAGTCCTATGGCACCAGCAGCAAATACGGAAGACCAGTGGCAGCGTTGCCAACAAGCCATCAGAGATGCCGCCTCTGATGTACTGGGTTTCTCTCGCCCACCACAACGAAACCCCTGGTTTGATGAGGAGTGCTGGCAAGCACATGCAGCAAAACAAGAGGCGTACAAAGCGGCGCTGCATAGAAGGACTAGAGCTGCTTACGAGCTCTACATGCGCAGGAGAAAAGAGCAACATCGACTTTTCAGAAAGAAGAAAAAAGAGCATGAGAAGCGCTCGATCGAGGAGATTGAGAGACTCTATTGCAGGAATAATGTTCGAAAATTTTACCAAAGGGTAAAAAGAACATGCCAGGGTTTCAAAGCCAGAACAGAAGCCTGCAGGGATGAAAATGGCAACATAGTAGTGGAATCGCAGTCGGTGCTGAGGATATGGAAGGAACACTTCTGCAGACTGCTAAACGGCGATGATGACCAATATTCCGCTGTCAGGCAGAATGAGCCATTCAACAGTGATGATGGCAGTCAAGATTCCCGTCAACCCGATCAGAATGAAGTGAGGATAGCGATATCTAAACTCAAATCCAACAAAGCTGCTGGAGCCGACGGCCTTGCCGCTGAACTTTTCAAGGCAGGACGAGATGAGTTGGTAAGGAGCATGCACCAGCTCATCTGCAAAATCTGGTCGGACGAAAGTATGCCCGATGAATGGAACCTCAGCATCGTTTGCCCGATCCTGAAGAAAGGAGACCCTCTGAACTGCGCCAATTACAGAGGTATAAGTCTCCTCAACATCGCATATAAAATCCTGTCTGCCGTATTATGTGAACGCCTAAAACCGATCGTCAACAACCTGATAGGTCCTTATCAGTGCGGTTTCAGGCCGGGAAAGTCCACCATTGACCAAATATTCACACTACGGCAGATCTTGGAAAAAACCCATGAATACAAAATCGATACGCACCACCTCTTTATCGATTTCAAAGTTGCCTATGATAGCGTGTATAGAGACGAGTTTTACAGAGCCATGTTTAGTCTTGGCATCCCTGCCAAGCTCGTCCGTTTGTGCAGAATGACGATGGAGAACTCTCGCTGCTCCATCAAAGTCGGTAAGAACACCACCGAACCGATCGATGTCAGGAAAGGTCTTAGACAAGGTGACGCGCTATCATGCGATCTCTTTAACATTGTACTTGAAAGAATTGTACGAAACTCACAAGCCAACACCGGAGGTACAATCTTTTACAAGTCTGTACAACTACTCGCTTATGCCGATGACATTGACATAATCGGAAGAACTCAGCCGGCCGTCAATGGGGCATTTACGAGTATTGAGATCGAGGCAGCAAAGATGGGTCTAGCGGTCAATGAAAGCAAAACAAAATATATGCTGTCTACAAAAAAGAACACCCAACATTGGCGTCTTGGACAGAACGCCACAATAGACAGATATAATTTTGAGGTAGTAAAGGATTTTGTCTACCTAGGCTCTATGGTGAGCTCCGCAAATGACATCAGTAGGGAGATCACACGAAGAATTACTCTTCCCAATCGTTGTTTCTATGGGCTAAGAAGGCAATTGAATAACAAAGCCCTATCTCTAACTACTATGGTAACTCTTTACAAGACACTAATCACCCCAGTCCTGTTGTATGGCGCAGAGGCATGGGCTTTGACAAAACCGGATGAGGATGCCCTTGGTTATTTCGAGAGAAAAGTTCTTCGAGCGATCTTTGGTCCCGTCTGCATAGACGGTGAGTGGAGGAGAAGTTACAATGCCGAGCTATACGGCATGTACAAGGACATCGACTTAGCCAGAAGAGTTCACATACAGCGACTAAGATGGCTGGGTCATTTAAAGCGGATGGAGCCCAACGTTCCCGCTAAGAAATTTTTCGAATCCACCCCGGATGGACGACGCAGTAGAGGACGACCTCGCGGTAGGTGGCGCAAACAAGTGGAGGGGGACCTCAACCAACTTGGCGTGCGCAACTGGAGGCAGCTGGCTCGTAATGGTGCTAGCTGGAGAGGTTTGTTGGTTGAGGCCCAGGTCCACCCCGGACCGTAGCGCCATCTAAGTAAGTAAGTAGGGAATCTAGCTCACTTCTCTTTGTTGCTGGAATAGTTGCAACGCGTGCTTACAGCTGTTTTCGTTCGTAAATCCGCCCGCCCTATGTCTCCCTGCGATCGACCGACAATTCTTTCAGCACCAGATGTAAAAACATTATTCACAGCACACCAATGGTCTTGGATGGTTGCGGGCAGAGAGCTGCCGATTGCTTCCACACCTTGCGAAAGGTGCTCCCTTAATTGTTGGCGCACTGAAAGATCATTAAGTCTATCGATGTTGAACCTGGGCATTGTTGTGTTGTCGTGGGATCTTCAAATTCCAGCAGTGCGTATTTGGAAAGTAGCTACCATAAGATGGTGATGGTGATGGTGGAATTTGGATCGTTAAGTCTTTCGGTTTTTACTGCTCTCCAATTTAGTGTCTGGTAGCTATACAAGCAAAAACTTTAAATACACAGTACGCGATGTTGATTAACTAAGTTGGTCTCTTTTTAACTTCTTTCCCCTATAAAACACTGTCTAGAGATATCTACAAAACCATTGAACTTTTTTTTTTGGCCAAATAGCAGTGACCTTTTTATACAATATTCAATTACGAATTTTATTCCGTTATTACCGATAAAAGATACTTTTGTCATATTTAATTTTAAATGTGATATATCATATTTCCATTACCACTATACAAAAACCCTAATACCGTTGATAAGATAATATATAGTACCAACATACATACATACGTACAGATACCTATGTATATTAGTACGGGTATATCCTCTTTACTATTCCTTTGTTTTTTCTATAAATAAATTCTTTTGTTTCCTTTGAGCTCACCTGTGTAAAAGAGTAGTCCATTTGGTTGCCGTGTTCGAAAGTATAGCGTTATAGCATCTTGTGCACTGACAATCGGTTCGGCTCCAGTTTGTCCCAAATCATACGACAGAAACTGGGTCCCTCGAAATGTCGCTTCCGATGGGGCTTTTTCTTGATAAAGAAGAAAAAAAAGAGAAGAAAACAAATGAGTATTTCAAAAGGTTATCAGTTTATAGATTTATCCCAAAATGTCAAACATTCGTGAAATTTAAAATAACTTTTGCAAGAAGGATAAAGATACACAAGCAGTCCTCGCATCTCCATCCAGTCATCACTTAGAATATCTTTTGGTATAAATAATTCAACTTCTTTTGTGAATGGGTTGTGCTAAAAAAAAGTTTGGCAGACAAGTAATTTTAATTTGTTTCCTTTATTCGGAAAGGTAGACTGGTACACAATGAATGGCATATAGCATGTGCTAAATTCCTATGCCGTCGTCATCCGATTTTGCACCCTAGCCGTAGAAATAATAAATAGTACTCGTAAATACCGCCCCAAAATACATAAATACATATTACGAAGTATCGAACAAATGCGGAAATGACACAATGAGCCAGCTGAATGAGCACGAGTGTTGCATATTTAATGCAAATACCACAATGAAATGCGATACCATTCGAGTACATTTAAGATGTCTCAAGACTCAGGAATATGCCTACCCATTGTTGTTAAGACATATTAAATCGCTTGAGTTCACTACTACTTGAGCGATTCACATCTTAGAGAGGCCTCTTTGGCCAAGTTTTCGTAAGAAGTTTTAAGCGAAAGTTAATTTAATTAAAAAATGCACGCATGGATTTCTTTGGAATAAAGTAATTTTCTTTGCTTTCGGCTTTACTGCTGAAAATATATGTATTTGAACTAAACTTTCTCATCACAGACAGCAGTAAGCATTCGTTTAAACGTAGTTAAGTTTCTCCTGGTATTTAATTTGTTTTGGTAATAAGGAATTATTTTTGTGGTTAAGTACATGATGTTTAAAATAAATATTTTATTTGATTTGAAAACCCCAAAATGAAGGTAAATACTGAAATATTCGTTTAAGCGCACCTTTGCTTGAAAACATGTTTATTAATGAAAATAAAAATAAATGAATATCACATATTAGACTAGTTCCTTAACGACTTCAGAAACTCTGTTGATTTTGTTAACTGTGATAAAAAAAATAAGGTGAAATTTTAATTTTAAAATACGCGGGCTCTTCGATTCGTACAAATATTTTTTTTAGGTTGGTAGTACTGTCACTGACATCTATGTTAAATTTCATTTCAAAATCTGCATTTGTTGAATAGTTACGCACATGTTTTGTGAACAACAAAAAGTGAATTTAGCAATTTTTACAATGTCTGATTTTGTTGAGCAAAGAAGTTGCATTAAATTTGGTTTGCGGAATAAAGTTTCTGTTGCAGAAACGTTGATAATGTTGCAGAATGCCTTCGGTGACCAGTCTATGTCACAAAAAAAATGTTTACAAGTGGTACAAACAATTCAAAGAAGGCAGAGAAAGCGTTGAAGACAATGATCGCCCTGGACGGCCATCAACATCAACTGATGAACAACACATCAAGGAAATCAAAGATTTGGTGCTCAAAATTGACAATTAGAGATCGCGCTGAACTTTTAACATTTGATTTGGATCAGTCCAGACCATTTTGAAAGATGTTTTGTGCCTGAAAAAAGTCAAATCTCGTTTGGTTCCAAAACCACCATAACCACGATAATACACCATCTCACTCTGCATTGGTTCTTCGAGACCATTTCGCCAAAAATTCAACTCATATCGTTCCGCAACCACAGTATTCACCTGATTTAGCACCGTGTGACTTCTGGCTGTTCCCTGAGCTCAAGAGACCACTCCGGGAATACCGTTTTGACACGATTGAGGAGATAAAAACCGAATCGTTGCGCGCTTTGAAGGCCATTCCGGAAATCGACTTTGACAATTGTTTCGACGATTGGGAAAACCGTTGTGTTGCCGAGATTTAATAATTTCTTTTTAGCTAACTTTTTGTAAGCGCTGTGTTTGTTCTTCTCCATTCAAGTGTCATGTCGGGTTAAGTAAAGCGTTCAGTGCTACCAATGCTTATAGTTCAGAGGATCACCTCTGGTTTTCAGTTCAGTGGAACTTATTAATGATCTCATCGACGATTTGACGGTGACGCTTAAACGTGGAAGGACACACAAAAGTGTAAGTAAATTTCAATCTTTATACATCCACCATTTTTGTAAACATTTTCCTTTAAAATACAGGAAATAAAACGTACCTCAGCTGAAGGCCTTAGTTGCTATCGCTCTACTCTGGGTTGTAATTTTATATTATGAGTCAGTGCTCCAATAAATAAATAAATAAATAAAACGTACCTAGAATTTCATCGTTAAAAGGTCGTTTTCATTTGAAGCCTTCCAGCGCCGGCTATCAAAAACCAATAGCACATATGTGTATTGTATCGAGAGGGGATTATTTTGAAGAAAATGAAATATATTTAGAAGAATAAATAAAACTTTAAACCTTATAAACGTTTTCACCTTATTTTTTGATCACAGTAGTATTTTCTTTTATACCGCTTTTTGCTCAATTTCAGCTCTTTTAGTTCACAAACCGTTCAGAATTGTCTTCTTTGATATTAACATATTGTTGTTGAAAAATGAATTATATTTCATGATCTCGATGAAAAAATTAAGCAAGGACGTCGTTCAATAATTTAGTGTAGTTTTGGGAATTCACTTTGGTTGACATGAAACAAATAGGCAAACGCTCCTCAAACCATGAGAGTTTCACCTACAAAATTCCGCTTTGATCCGAGTTAGGCCTCGTTCACACGACGCATATTCGATTCGATATTTCACGTATACGGGATTCATCGAATACGAAACAGCATTTCACGCGACGTGACGCCTTTTTCCATTCGATTTTTCACGTATACATCTTGACTCTATTTATTTATTTATTTCAATCTTCGATTTACATGAATCCACAGACTAAGAATAATAAATATAATATCTAACAAATGTACATTTGAGCTTCATTCAAAGTTAACATTAACTGTGTCTTAAAAGTATTTCTTGGCATAGAAATATCTAAATTATCATAAACCGAATTAAATAAATTAGAACATAATGTAATAGGCTCACGGGTGCCGTATAAGGTACGGTGGTTGTTAAGATATATTAAATCGCTTGAGTTCACTACTACTTGAGCGATTCACATCTTAGAGAGACCACTTTGGCCAAGTTTTCGTAAGACGTTTTAAGCGAAAGTTAATTAGAACATAATGTAATAGGCTCACGGGTGCCGTATAAGGTACGGTGGCGGGCTTCAAACAATAGTGGTCTTGCTCTAAGTATTCTTTGCGGAGCATAAATATTAATAAGTAAAAGCAGATTTCCGCAGTCTAGGGAAGCACAAAGTAAGTCCCTTACGAACATGACACCGAACATTTTCCGTCTTTGTTCAAGAGATTGCATACCGAGCAATAAGCATTTCGATATATAAGAAACCCCGATGTTATCGTTAAGAAAAGAACGACGTAACGCAAAGCGAAGAAAGTTTTTTTGGACTCTTTCAATTCTGCCAATTTTATTTAAAGCAATAGGATTCCAGACAACACAACAGTATTCGAGTATTGGGCGAACTGTACTACAAAAGATTGCCTTTCGAGTATACGGATCCTTAAAATCAGTCGAATTTCGCTTAAGGAAACCGAGCAAAGAATTTGCCTTAGATATCAAATACTCGATATGAAGATCAAAAGTAAGTTTATGGTCGAAAATTACTCCAAGATCCTTGAACTCATTTACAAGCTTTAATGATTTATTATCTATTAAATACCTGGGTGGAATATTAAAGAGTGACCGGGTGAATGACATTGAGGCACATTTCTCAGTGTTTACATTCAAGTCGTTCAGAAGACACCACTCCGAAAAATTATTGAGGTCAAGTTGAAACTGGTTACAGTCGGCTATGCTTGTAACGCTGGAAAAGAATTTTACGTCATCAGCGTATAAGAGACAACGACAAAACTTTAAAACTGAGGGTAAGTCGTTTATAAAAAGCAGAAACAGAGAAGGTCCCAGGTGGCTTCCTTCTGGAACGCCAGAGGTAACAACAATTTCTTTAGAAAAATGATTTCCAATGGAAACTCTTTGTTTTCTGCCCGTTAAGTAGGATCGTAATCATTCAAGTAACGGTCCACAGAAACCGAAAGCTTTTAATTTTTTCAGAAGTATATCCAAATTTACTCTGCTGAATGCTTTAACAAAATCAGTGTAAACCACGTGAACATCGTTACGGCTTTCCATTGCTCTAGAGCAAAAATTGGTAAACTCGACTAAGTTCGAACAGGTGGATCTACCTTTCAAAAACCCGTGCTGGCAATCGCTTATGTGAACCTTCATAATAGCCTGAAGTTGTCTAACAATTTTGGTACAACAGACAGTTTGGAAATGGGCCTATAATTACAAACGTTATCCGTTTTACCATTTTTATAAATAGGAGATATAAAGGAGTACTTCCAATCTTCAAGGAAAACGCCACAAGCGAGAGATTGGTTGAAAATTATTTGCAAGGATGTGCATAGTGATTTAGCGCAATGTTTTAGGACATTTGGATAAAATCCTAAAATATCAGCTTTAGAAATTGCTTCCAGTCCAACGAGGGTGTTGTAGATTTCATCCGTTTGAAATACGAGACTGGACGAATTGGAACAACTCGGCAAAGAATTGAAGTAATCATTATGGAAGCTAACGAAATTTGAAAGAATTGTAAATACTGTGAAAAAAGTCAGAAAACATATCCACAATTTTTCTGGATCACTGGAGGATTCCCCCAAAAATGTTATCACTGATGGGAAACCTACACTTTTACGTTTGGAATTGATAAAGGTGAAAAATACTTAGGGCTAGTTTTAAGATTACTTTCCAACGTATACAAATATTTACTCGCGAGAAGTTTCGATAAGAATATAAACTCTTTCCTCAATCGTGAAAATATCTGGTAGTCCGCAGGAGAATTAGTATTTTGAAATTGCTTATGAGCAGCACTTTTGGCGTTTTTTAATTTGCAAAGGCGGATAACTCTCTTGCGCACTTTGGGTACACATCTACTTAAGAGAGTACGAAATTTTTCGGAAAAAGTTATGAAATTCACGGCCACATTATTGTGTTGAAGCTCACTACACCAGTTAACAGCGTTAAAACGTTCGTTAAGCGTGTTTAAATTATCAGCGCTAAAAAAAAATGTATCTGAGCTAGTCCAATTGAGCAAAGAGTATCAATAACTCTATAACATCCGCGAACAACAACCAAAGCACCGACTATGTTACTGAACGAATTCGAGAGAAAACTTTATTCGTGTGAACGTAGAATGCAGGCTTATGCTATTAGGACCGTGAAAATTAAATTTTTTTTTCTTGTCCGAAAATATGATGTTTACTACTACTCTTTAGCCGAATGCATGTATTTTTGGGTAAATAACAGTCGATTCTCTTTCCGGCGAATGATTAAATTTAGTGTTCACTCTATTCCTTTTCACTTAACATTTTTGGACCGTCGCAGAATTCTGGCAATGAGCTGTTTTGTTGTCGACAACTGCAATTTATATCTGATTTGCCTACAACTAAGCCGGTTCATTTGAGAATTTTTGTGGAGAGTAAGCTTAGAGTTACCCTTTATTTTTGTCTTTCTTCTGTAATTTTCATCTTTATTTTAAAAAACAGCGTATGACTGTTTCTGACCTTCCTTGCAATTTATCGATTGAGCAATTGAAAGTGGGTTTTGAGATTTCAAAAACTTTATTTTATCTAATTCTTCAATTATTGTCAACCGCTTTCCGTTTAAATTGATTCTTCTTAAACCAACCCAACCCGTTATGCGGCTTATTATCTTTTATCGAAAAAAAGTAAGTCCAGATCTATTACAATGTGACTGATAGAGATATATGATAGGTTAAAAATCAAAGTCAAGGAATAAAGATGTTAGGAACTTCAGGGCTTCCATTTTCCGCCATCTTATCTCCTATCTCGACTCCATTTACTGAGTTTCAAAATAGTCGCATCCTTTCAGACATACAGTTTTTAAATTATAAATTATTTCAAATACGAGTTTTGAAAATGTTCAACAATTTGCAAATGGCTCATGTTAGACGGAATCGATCTTTAATGTATCTTTGAATCTGTTACCTTGTTTACGTTTAGTTTTAACTCTATCCGATCAAGGAAATTCGTTGGATTGGATTGGAATTTCTTTCTTTCACGGATCGGAAGATTAGGTTTAACAGACAGAGAAAGAAGAGGGGAAATTACCTCGCAATGGTGTCAGACAATAAAAGATACGTTTTTATTTCTGAAAATAGATTACATTAAATAGTTTGGACAACATTAGCTGCGTTTTGTTTTCCCCGTGAACTGGTTCAGTTCATATTTTTACACAGGATGCAAAAACAACAATTGAACCAGCACTTGAGCTGGTTCAATTTTCGTGAACCATAATTTCTAAACCCATATCTCACCACTAGATGGCTTTCCACAAAAAAAATTATATGTAAAGCTTGGCAGCTCTGCTGAATGGCAGAAGTAAATCATAATTATTTGTTGTATCCTCACTTTTGGACATACGTATCTAAAAATACTTAATTATTAAACAAATATAAAAATGATAAGCACTTTTCTCACTTCGATTGCCATTTTCTCGCCATTTTTAGTCCATATGAAACGTCAGAGTGTAGCTGCTGCTACCAACTTGAGAAAATGAAATTTCCATGTGAACCAGGAGCGTTTTTGTATTTTGAGATGAACTAGTTCAGCTCACGAGGATAACAAAACGCGGCTATTATTGCCAATTGTTTGTACATACTTTTATTTTATTTTTGCTTACACATTCGAGCAGAATAAATACATTTACAAATTCATCCAGTATCGTCATTAGATAAAATGGCGGATGATGACAACAAATTTGACACACCTAAATGTATGCTCTTAGTGGAAAGTTACAAACTCAATCCTATTTCGACTCGATTTCAATTCAATCAATCCGTCCATATAAAAAAACGAATGTACCTGAAGTGAACTTTCATACTGAATCCAAATGTGTAAACATTTTTCTATTGTCTGTAGTTCTCAAGTTAAGAAGCTTTTTATGGAAATTTAGTTTAAGTCCTCAGCGAAATTCATAGTACTTTCATAGATATTGTAGTAAGGACTTAAATCATACCTAGAAATATAGTGGAATAAATTGATTACCTTTTTCGCAATATTGTCCTTCGTATTCAAGATTTCTGCATTCACAGATTGGGCCAGAGTCCGTTGATATGCATATGCCGCCATGTTGGCAAGGATCGTGGCGCTCACAAGCGTCCGTAACGTTACCACCACGTAAGCCCTTAAATGGTATGAACAGTTTTTTATAAATAATTTAATTTGCATATACTTATATACATGTATGTACATTTTCGTCAAATTAAAAGTTGTGCATTGAAAAAAGGTTAAACTAAGCGAATAGATTCTATAAGAATTATTTAGTTTGAATACTTTTAGTTTAATAAACATTTGGGAAAATTACAGGGTGGTGAATAATAAATTAGTTTTTTTTAAGTAAACATGGCTACGTGTTGATATATAAATTATACACTACACAAATAAGAATTGAGGTATACAAAAAAATAAGTGGAATGAAAGTAAACGAAAATTGAAACGTGTAATTATTGACAAAAAGTAGTCTCAATTCCATGTACGAGTACATACTTAAGAGGGTAAGGAGAATTTTGTGACAGCCATATCGCTTAACCGCGCACATTGAAGTAAACAAGCTAAGTATTGTTGAAAAGGGATCCGCCTAAAGTTTTGCCTTTTTGTGGTCTTAAAGCTATGTGCCCCTCAAGACGGGCGTGGCCACATAAAAAAGAGTAATAGCTTAAAATTGCTACGTATAATCATTTTCGATTTGCGGTGTTCGACATATTCAATACATTTTACTCAGAGTCCTTGTTAAATTGCGTAAATTGGCTTTTCGTAAAACATTTTTGTATAGGAGTACATAAGGTTTAAAGAGCTCTTAACAGAGACAGTGGCCAAATTGCAAAAAACTGGACAAAGTCAAACGTGTGTTCGTTTCAGTACTCGTGCGTGAATAAAAAAACTGTAGATGGAAGAAGCATTTTGTTTTTAAATATGGATGAAGCATACATTTTTGAAGTAGACTTCATGTAAACCATTGAGGGTGGACAAAATGCCCAAATAATCAGGAAAAATGCAGAAATTTTTTTTTTTTAAATCTTTACTCAGGAAAGGTAAACTAAAATGCCAGTTGATTCTACTTTTGAATAGTTTGGAATCGTAAGTTTCTGGAAATATGTCCCCTAGGAGTGTGCTACAAAGACAACTTATTTTATAACAAAAAGAGTTTGAGAAGAGAGATGCTCGTGCCAGATGAACACGGAATTTGTGGGTTCTAGTTGGTGGGCAAAATCGCATCATCACCTCCTCGCGGTGCCCGCTGGATAGCTATCTGATAGTGAACTAACGATGAGCGTATGCTGAGTCTGACGATATATGTGCAGCTGAACACTCAGACCTGCGTAAGCATATCTGGGTGAACTTCAGCGCGCATATGTCTAACCGGACGAGGCATCTCTTGTTGACCTGATTGGCTGAAATATGTGTCTCAGAAGTCTAGCAAGAGCTCCTCAGAAGGAGGACGTGCGGCGAATGAATTCTCCCGATGGAATCAACGGTGACGTCTACAGACCAGCGGATACCTTACCGGAGCTACTTCAACATATTTGGAGCTGAGGTCTGTAAGGATTTTCAATACTACGTCAGGGTATTGAAAAAGAGATGGTGGCGGATGAACCCTTAATGGGCCAACGGCAGCGCTCATATCCCCGAAGTGGGTTACTGACATCGGTGTATCCGGCCTCTCGTCCTAGGTGTGCATCCAAGAAGTGCGATGGGATGGGCTGGGCAAAAGGTGTATGAAAAACTGCGACATCTACTACGGCGATTGCTACAGACAAAAAGGAAAGCGTCTATTCGGGTGCGGATTTGTCATTGGAGGCAGACTTAGGCAAGAAGTCTTGAGTTTCCGGCATGTGAACGAGCGCCTTATGACTATCCGTGTCAAGGCTATATTTGCCAACATTAGCCTAATATGCGTTCACGCCCCTCATGAGGAGAAGGACGACGCGACAAAGGACGACTTCTACCAGCTCTTGGACAAGACGTATGAGCAATGCCCTAGCCACGACGTTAAAATTATCCTAGGTGATCAAAGCTAGGAAGAGAGGACGTCTTTAGTAGCGTGGTCGGAAAACACAGCCTGCACGACATCACATCCGGCAACGGACTCAGGTTAATCGACTTTGCAGCGGGACGAAACTTTGTCGTGGCTAGGACGTGGTTCCCACGTCTCGACATTCACAAAGGAACATGGCTCTCCTTTGATCGAAAAACTGTCAACCAAATCGATTACATTGCGATCGACGCAAGGCACTCTTCCAGTATTCTGGGTGTCCGGACTTTCCGAGGAGCCAACGTGGACTCGGATCACTACCTAGTTGTAGCCAAGGTACGGATGCGGATATCCACAATGGAGCGAAATCAACGAAATGCTGTGAGGAAATTTGACGTCGAAAAGCTACAATCGCAAGAGACCGCCAGAACCTTTGCCGATCGTGTTTCTTCTAATCTCAATCAAAGTCCTATGCCGCCAGCAGCAAATACGGAAGACCAGTGGTAGCGTTGCCAACAAGCCATCAGAGATGCCGCCTCTGATGTACTGGGTTTCTCTCGTCCATCACAACGAAACCCCTGGTTTGATGAGGAATGCCGGCAAGCACATGCAGCGGCGCTGCATAGAAGGACTAGAGCTGCTTACGAGCTCTACGTGCGCAAGAGAAAAGAGGAACATCAACTTCTCAGAAAGAAGAAAAAAGAGCATGAGAAGCGCTCGATCGAGGAGATTGAGAGACTTTATTGCAGGAATAATGTTCGAAAATTTTACTAAAGGGTAAAAAGAACATTCCAGGGTTTCAAAGCCAGAACAGAAGCCTGCAGGGACGAAAATGGCAACATAGTAGTAGAATCGCAGTCGGTGCTGAGAATATGGAAGGAACACTTCTGCAGACTGTTAAACGGCGATGATGACCCATATTCCGCTGTCAGGCAGAATGAGCCATTCAACAGTGACGATGGCAGTCAAGATTCCCGTCAAGCCAATCAGAATGAAGTAAGGATAGCAATATCTAAACTCAAATCCAACAAAGCTGCTGGAGCCGACGGCCTTGCCGCTGAACTTTTCACGGCAGGAGGAGATGAGTTGGTAAGGAGCATGCACCAGCTCATCTGTAAAATCTGGTCGGACGAAAGTATGCCCGATGAATAGAACCTCAGCATCGTTTGCCCGATCCTGAAGAAAGGAGACCCTCTAAACTGCGCCAATTAAGAGGTATACACGCCGTGGCGTAAGTGGTTAGTGTGTCGGATCACTACGCATGAGGTTTCCAAGTTCGAATCCCAGAAAATACCAAAAAGTTTTTTCACGGTCCCACCTCTCGCGAGCGTCTGACAAACATCCGAGAGTATTGTTGTCACGAAAAAGCTTCTCAAATCGCCGTTCGGATTCGGCATTAAACTGAAGGTCCCTTCCATTCGTGTGACAAATATAACGCACATAACATGAGTGGTTGCGAGAAGCTAGGCCCTGGCACTTTAAAGAGCTGTTGCGCCAAATATTTGTATTTTTTATTTGTAAGTCTCCTCAACATCGCATATAAAATTTTGTCTGCCGTATTATGTGAACACCTAAAACCGATCGTCAACAACCTGATAGGTCCATATCAGTGCGGTTTCAGGCCGGGAAAGTCCACCATTGACCAAATATTCACACCACGGCAGATCTTGGAAAAAACCCATGAATACAAAATCGATACGCACCACCTCTTTATCGATTTCAAAGTTGCCTATGATAGCGTGTATAGAGACGAGTTATACAGATCCATGTCTAGTCTTGGCATCCCTGCCAAGCTCTTCCGTTTGTGCAGAATGACGATGGAGAACTCTCGCTGCTCCATCAAAGTCGGTAAGAACATCACCGAACCGTTCGATGTCAGAAAAGGTCTTAGACAAGGTGACGCGCTATCATGCGATCTCTTTAACTTAGTACTTGAAAGAATTGTACGAAACTCACAAGCCAACACCGGAGGTACAATCTTTTACAAGTCTGTACAACTACTCGCTTATTCCGATGACATTGACATAATCGGAAGAACTCAGCGGGAAGTCAATGGGGCATTTACGAGTATTGAGATCGAGGCAGTAAAGATGGGTCTAGCGGTCAATGAAAGCAAAACAAAATATATGCTGTCTACAAAAAAGGACACCCAACATCGGGGTCTTGGACAGAACGCCACAATAGACAGATACAATTTTGAGGTAGTAAAGGATTTTGTCTACCTAGGCTCTATGGTGAACTCCGAAAATGACATCAGTAGGGAGATCACACGAAGAATTACTCTTGCCAATCGTTGTTTCTATGGGCTAAAACGGCAATTGAGTAGCAAAGCCCTATCTCGAACTACTAAGGTAACTCTTTATAAGACATTAATCATCCCAGTCCTGCTGTATGGCGCAGAGGCATGGGCTTTGACAAAACGGGATGAAGATGCCCTTGGTTATTTCGAGAGAAAAGTTCTTCGAGCGATCTTTGGTCCCGTCTGCATAGACGGTGAGTGGAGGAAAAGGTACAATGCCGAACTATATGGCCTGTACAAGGATATCGACTTAGCCACAAGAGTTCACATACAGCGACTAAGATGGCTGGGTCATTTAGAGCGGATGGAGCCAAACCTTCCCGCAAAGAAAGTCTTCGAATCCACCCCGGACGGACGGCGCAGTAGAGGACGACCTCGCGGTAGGTGGCGCAAACAAGTGGATGGGGACCTCAACCAACTTGGCGTGCCCAACTGGAGGCAGCTGGCTCGTAACCGTGCTGGCTGGAGAGGTTTGTTGGTTGAGGCCCAGGTCCACCCCGGACTGTAGCGCCATCTTAGTAAGTAAGTAAGTAAGTTGGCAGTCTGGTAGAGCGTCCAAATGTCATGTATCCTGGACTGCTACCCGCCTTTTGATTAAAGATTGAATGTTAGTGCTGAATCTTCTATTAATCAAACACAGACTATTTGACTATTCAAACGTAAGAGTAATACTCAAAACCCAGTCTTACTTATTCTTCGTATAGAGGGAGGAGTTGTGCCGATGTGAAGTATCTATTTGCTCTTTAGAGGTATGTTGCTCAGCTTTATGGATGCTGATTTTGCGATGCTGGATACTTCATTATGCCGTGTTACATCAAGAAGGTGCATAGTCTCCTTGGGATAAATTATTTGGTGGTTATTTGTATCTATGGTACAGTAGAAATATCATTTGAGTTAGATGGCGAATTGAGTTTCCCTTGCATAATATTTTACTTTGGAAACTTATTAAAACTGAAACCCTTTCTCAGGCCTGAATTTTACAGGTACGAGTACTTGCATAACTGCAGTTATACTCGAAGTTTCTTCATGCTGTGATAAATGACAAGCTATAGGCTATAGTTGACAAGCCCGCGAAATAAAACGTAAATGTATTTGCTTTCAAACTTTACAAACTCTCGGGTCCATACATTTTTTTATTAAAAATCAAATAAAATAAAAACCACGTTTACTTGACTCGATACTTATGAAAAACTTTGTCGTTAAATTGTGTACCACCCTGCAATAAATATTAATTTAAAGTTTACTTTATATCATGCAAAATGTGTGAATAAAACATTCAATATGAAAACAAAAGATGTGGTTACTACAACATATTTTAAAATATTCTTCGCATATAGAAATTTCTGAAAGGCATGACTATTTTCGAAGAAGCTGTAAACGATGATATAATTTGAATAAAAATCGGAGAGTTTCTAAATAAACTAAACAAAATTAAATGAGTGAACTAAATTCTATCAATCTACCTGTTTTCGATATCTAATGTCCTTAAATACTTTTTAAACTGCCTTTCAATTACGATAAAAAGTAATGTATGATTTAGCCGTCATTCATAGATTCAAATCTTTATCGACATTTTTATTCCTCATATAACATTGATTGAAGCAAAACAGGATCTATCAAATCATACACATATGTGTAAATATATAGGTTTTTAATATGTTCCCAATCTAATAATTTCGTGCACAACTTCATCAATCAAACCAATGACTGAGGCTAGCCCATAGATACGAAATCAAATATGATACTACATTACATACATACATATATTTGGGCTACTGAATGATTTAACAAAAGACGGAAGGAAGGGTTTCTATAAGTAATTAGAAGCTGCCATAACCTGCATCCGCAATAATTACGGACTAATATTTATTTCCTAAGACAATTCATCATGTCATATTCGTCAAACAGTCTCAATGGTAAAAGTTGAGTATTGGTAAGTATTGCCTATGAAACGAATATCGATATTACAAACTATCGTTAAATATGTAGAGATTCGATATATCATATGTGTATATGTTCATATGTATGTATATATGTATGTATGGCAATGAGCTTAATAAAAGTTTGCCACTGTTGGAATGGGTATCTTCACTTTGTGTTGATAGTTGGGAACAAAGTTCGATACAAAGGTCATACGTTAAACGAAATCGAATTACCAGTCATCAAATTGCAGGGAGGGAGAGAAAGTTAAAAAAGTATTATACATACATAAATCCTATAGGTGCCTACGTAGTTATGCCCTAAAATAGTATCACGGTATGAAGTTAGTTTTGTTAGTTCTTATTTAATATGTGAGAATGGCATGAGGTCGATGTTCTTCTTTAAAACTTAAAATATTGCTTCATTAATTTTTAAATTGTGATTTTTTTTTTTTTTAAATGAAAATTCAGGCGATTTTCAATGGATAGAAAAGTAAAAAAAAAACTATTAGTGAAGAGAATGTTTGTACTTTTGCTTGTATATCAATTTCAAATAATACTTTTTTTTCTCTTAATACAAACCACGTAATCTTCTACAAAAGGACGGAAAAGCGGAAGTGCAAGGAGCAGAAAATTATTTAGGAGCAATTGTGCTATGTACGTTGCAAAGAATATTTGGTAACATGTTGAATACATACATAATTACGTACCCGCGTGACCTTTTCTCTGGGTAATTCAGAGTGATCACATGGTCCATCGCCACACTGAAATAGAAAAAAAAGAAAAGTTCTTTAATTTCTGTCACAAGTAATATAATATAGAAATTTTATGAATAAATGCAAATATAGTAATGTATCGCTAATCGAAATTAATGAAGTACTCGTACTTCAGCGTATGGATATGGAGAATATAACACGACTTCTTATTTAAGTAGGTTTCAGTCCTCTCTATTCCACTTCAAGTTATGTTCACTTGGCGGGAAGTAAATGTGGTGTTTATCCCTAAGCTAGGTAATAAACCCAGCGAGCTACCCAAATCTTACCGTCCAATCAGCTTGACATCATTTTTCTTAAAAACCTTGGAAAGATTGCTAGACATTTATTTAGAAGTATTCTTGAAAAGACTATACGTCTGCACTCTAGTCAATATGTATTCAGGTCTATCCATAGAAGGCGTCCTTCACTATCTCGTTACAGAGATAAAATCAGACAGAGATTGCCCTGTGTGCATTCCTTGGCATAGAAGGTGCTTTTGATAACACTGGTTATGACTCCATTACTAGTGCCATGAGACGCAGGGGAATCGACTAACCTACTACCAAATGTGTCTCAAAAGACACATAATAACATCTACGGCAGGAGAGTTCTCTGTGACGGTCTCCGCAGCTCTAGTGGTGGGTGATTTACTGAATAGACTTTATAGTTTCCAACCATTCATTTTTCCGACGAGGTACAATATTTAGGAAATGTCCTAGACAAAAAACTTAACTGGAACTCCCATGTCAAAAATTGTCAAGGCGACCACTGCCATATGAGCATGTCGCCGTTTGTATGGCAAAACCTGGGGTCACATTCTGGTTATATACCACGGTGGTTAGACCTATCCTTACATACGCGTCCATTGTCTGGTGGACAAACATTAAGGAGGTCACAACTATCAACAGACTCACTAAACTTTAAAGATTAGCCTGCCTCAGAATCACCGGTACTATGCATACCTGTCCCACAATAGCATAGAAGCCATAATCGGACTCACTCCCTTACACATATTCATAAAAAAAGTGATAATTCGCAGTGCTGTTAGTCTTCGAAAGTAGTGTGTTAATGGTACATGGGATCATGTGGATCGAGATCCCAAGCCATGATATGTGGAATAATGGTGTACCGCTGCTTGATCCAAAAGGAATCATGTGGTATACCTACGTATCAAAAATGGATTCAGGAGTTGGCGCCGGTGTGTATGGACCCGATTATAAAATTTCGAAATCACTTGGAAAGAGTCCTAGTGCTTTACGCTATTGATACTAGTATAAACGTGCATTCAGCCATCAAAGGTGCCGCTATCCACGTACTCACCGACAAGCGGCACTTAGAGCACTGATCTCCCACGTGATCAGTTCAAAATGTGTTCTGAGCTGCTTCGACAGTTTACAAAACTTGGCTCAATGCAAAAATATATAATTGTGGTAGGTACCGGGTCATGTAGACGTTGACGGCAACGAAACTGCAGATCTGCTACCCAGAAAAGACTCCTCTACTTACTTAGGTGGCGCTACAGTTCAGGGTGAACCTGGGCCTCAACCAACAAGCCTCTCCATTTAGCTCGGTCTTTAGCTAATTGCCTCCAGTTGCGCACTCCAAGTTGGTCGAGGTCCCCTTGAACTTGTGCGCGCCACCTACGGCGATGATTCCCTCTACTGCGTCGTCCCTCGGGATTAGATTCGAAGACTCTGCGGGCCGGAGCGTTGGTATCCATTCGCTCTACATGTCCTAGCCATCTCAGATGTCCAATACGCAGTTTTTTGACTAGGTCGATGTCGCTGTACAGCTCGTATAGTTCGTGATTGAATCTTCTCCTCCAAAAACCGTCAACGCAAACGGGACCGAAAATCTTACGAAGAATTTTTCTCTCGAAGCGACCAAGGATATCTTCATACTCTTTTAATAAAGTCCATGTTTCAGCGCCATAAAGTAGGACTGGGATGATCAAGGTCTTATATAGAGTCTCCTTAGTTGTTCGAGATAGGGCTTTACTGTTGAATTGCCTTATAAGCCCGAAAAAACAGCGATTGGCAAGAGTTATTCTTCGATTGATTTCTGCACTGATTTTGTTTTTCGAGTTTCGAGTTTATTTTTCGAGCCAAGGTAGACAAAGTCCCTTACTACCTCGAAGTTATAGCTGCCCACGGTGACGTTTTGTCCAATTCGTCGGTGTTGGTTTTCCCTTCTTGTTGACAGCATATACTTGGTTTTGCCCTCGTTTATCGCCAAACCCATTTTGACCGCTTCCGCCTCAATGCTTGCAAAAGCACCGGTGACAGCCCGCTGAGATCTTCCGATAATGTCTATATCGTCGGCGTATGCAAGCAGTTGTACAGACTTGTAATAGATTGTGCCTCCGGTGTTGGCTTGTGAGTTCCGCACAATCCGTTCAAGTACAATATTGAAGAAGTCACATGACAGCGCGTCACCTTGTCTAAAGCTTTTTTTGACATTAAAGGTCTCGGTGAGGTCATTACCGACCTTGATGGAGCAGCGAGCGTTCTCCATCGTCAGCCTGCACAGACGGACAAGTTTGGCAGGGATGTCAAAACTAGACATGGGTCTATAAAGCTCTTCTCTATAGATGCTGTCATAGGCGGCCTTGAAATCGATAAAGAGGTGGTGAGTATCGATTTGGAATTCTTGGGTTTTCTCCAGGATCTGCCGAAGTGTGAAGATTTGATCGATGGTGGACTTTCCTGGCCTGAAACCGCACTGATATGGTCCAATCAGGCTGTTGATAAAAGGTTTCAGGCGTTCACACAATATCGCAGAAAAGATCTTATATGCGATGTTGAGGAGACTGATGCCTCTATAATTGGCGCAGTTGAGGGGGTCTCCTTTCTTGTGGATCGGGCAAACGATGCTGAGGTTCCATTCATCAGGCATGCACTCGTCTGACCATATATTAGAAATGAGTTGGTGTATGCACTCTACCAATTCATCCCCAGTTGCCTTGAAAAGTTCGGCCGGTAAGCCGTCAGGTCCAGCAGCCTTGTTCGATTTTAGCCTGGAT
This sequence comes from Brachypalpus laphriformis, assembly GCA_945910035.1. Lineage (NCBI taxonomy): Eukaryota > Metazoa > Arthropoda > Insecta > Diptera > Syrphidae > Brachypalpus > Brachypalpus laphriformis. The sequence continues at coordinate 292,553,138 of OX246754.1, forward strand.
ATTGCTATCCTCACTTCGTTTTGGTCAGGTGAACGGAAATTTTGACTATCATCGTCTATGTTGAATGGTTCATTCTGCCTGACAGCGGGATGTTGGTCTTTGTCGCCGTTATACAGTCTGCAGAAGTAGTTTTTCCATATTCTCAGTACCGACTGTGATTCTACTACGAGGTTTCCATTTTCATCTCTACAGGTTTCTGTACGGGTATTACTTCTCTGACACGTTCTTTTTACCTTTTGGTAAAACTTCCGTACATTGTTCCTGGAGTATAGGCTCTCGATATTCTCAAACGCGCGCTTCTCATGCTCTTTCTTCTTCTTTTGGAGAAGCCGATGTTCTTCCCGTCTCTTTTGCTCGTAGAGCTCACGAGCAGCTCTCGTCTTCCTTTGCAGCGCCGCTTTGTATGCCTCTTGTTTTGCTGCATGCACTCGCCGGCATTCTTCGTCAAACCAGGGGTTTTGCGGTGGTGGGCGAGCGAGACCCAGCATATCAGTCGCGGCGTTTCTGATGGCATGTTGGCAGCGTTGCCACTGGTCTTCGGTACTTGATGCTGGCGGCAAAGGGGTGATTGAGAGATTTCGGGATACGCGTTCAGCGAAGAGTCTGGCGGTCTCTTGCGATTGTAGCTTTTCGACGTTAAATTTTCTCACAGTAATTCTTCTTTGTTGCTCAGATTGGGATATCCGCATTCGTACCTTGGCTACAACAAGGTAATGATCCGAGTCTATGTTGGCCGCTCGGAAGGTCCGGACATCCAGAATACTGGAGGCATGCCTTGCGTCGATCGCAATATGATCAATTTGGTTGATCGTGTCATGATCATTGGACCGCCATGTCTGCTTATGAATATCGAGATGAGGAAACCATGTGCTTGCTATGGTGACATTTCGCTCCACAGCGAAATCAATTAGCCTTAGTCCGTTATCAGACGTGGTGTTGTGTAGGTTATGCTTACCGACTGCCCTACCAAAGACGTCCTCCTTTCCTATTTTGGCGTTAAAATCGCCCAATACGATTTTAACGTCGTATTTAGGACATTGCTCGTTTGTTTTGTCGAGGAGCTCGTAGAAACGCTCTTTGATGGCAGGGTCCTTTTCTTCTGTGGGGGCATGAACACATATTAGGCTTATGTTAGCGAATTTAGCCTTGATCCGGATAGTCATAATACGCTCGCTCACGTGTCGGAAACTTAAGACTTCTTGCCTAAGTCTGCCGCGTATGACAAATCCGCATCCGAATAAGCGTTGCCTGTTGCCTCTGTAGCAATCACCGTAGTAGATGTCACAGTTTTTCATCCTCTTTTTGCCCGGCCCATCCCATCGCACTTCCTGGATGGCGGTAATATCTGCTTTATAGCAGTCTAGGGCCTCTGCTAGTTGTTCGGCTGCACGTGGTCTGTAAAGGGACAAAACATTCCACGTACAGATCCGAAGGTCGTTGTCCTTATTTCGTTTGCTGGGGTCGTCATTAGTTGAGTCATCCTTATCCGAGGCTTTTGGTTGTTTCGGAACCATGCGCTTTTTACGTGGTAGGGAAGTTACCCCGACGGCACAACCCCCAACCTGGAGGGCCAGTTCCTTAATTATTCCCCTAGGACGAGGGGCCGGGTACACCGGTGCCAGTAGTCCACTACGGGAGTATGAGCGCTGCCGTTGGCCCATTAAGGGCTCCTCCGCCACCATCTCTATTCCAATGTCCTGACCAACATTGGAAATTCCTTACCGACCTGTGATCCGAATACGTCGAAGCAGCTCGCGCAAGGTATTCACTAAGTCCAACCTAACTGGAACTATAGACGCCACCGTTGACTCCGTCTAGGGAATTCGTCCGCTGCCGCCTGGAACAGGAAGAAGTGCTCTAGTGAGAAAAGCACTCTTCCCCCCCTCTCTCATCTGCTGCCACCAAGAATCCGCCAAACGGGGTTGGTTACTCATTTCTTGGATTAAGGTACTAGGCACCCGGCTGTCACCGCGTGGAGGTTGAGAGTAGGAGTTGGTAGGCCTCAGCTGAGTGAAAACGCTTGTGTTTTCATATGATCGCATGCACTACCGTTTGACCAGCCAAGACTCCTCTGATTCTGCCTTTAAATTTGCCCTAAGCAGTTGGGAACGCAATATGTGCATTTCTCACTGGAATAATTCCTAATGTCTCGGACAAGCTAAAATAGCTGTCTAACACCTCTAAAAAAGGCAGCAACAAAATGAGAATCTCGGAGGATATCATCTGCCGCCTCTGTCTAGAAAAGGACGAAACCGCAGAGCACATACTATGTGAGTGTGCAGCTCTCTGTAGTAACAGGAGAAGCTTTTTCTTTAGGGAGATCATATATCTAACTGACCTAAGAAACTCCTCCGTAGCCGTAATTATTCATTTCATTGGGAGGGTAGAAGTACTGCTGTCATAATAGGTGGCTTCTGGCATAATAGATCTCTCGTTGCAGTGCCTAAACGCCATATGGGAGTGGTCAAAAAAAAAAATGTTTACTTCTCCACAAGTTTTCATGAACAACGAAAGAACCAATATTTGTTTTAATGATCTTTTCAAAAACCTTGATCGGATTGAAAAATCTGGATTCTAAGTTAGAGACAGAATTCGAAATACTGAGTAGCAGGTTCAAAATTCGAAACACACAAAAGACAAAGGTCCACAATTTTTAAAGATCCCACCTTCCGCGAGCGCAAAACATTGAGAAAGCATAAAACCGTTGGCCCCGTCGCGTCCATGCTCACGTAAAAGAAAAAGTAATAATAATACTTACAGGACAAATGGCTGCCGGAAGTTTAAGAGGTCAGAGATCCTTCATGGCCTGTTAACTCGGAATGTTTTATTCGTTTTATTCATTTTTACAATTTGTATTTCGACCTTATTTCGGGTACAATTTTTATTGTAATCAAGTCGTGTTTTTTAACGAATCCATAACTATTTCACTTTCACTTTTACAGGTAAAACAACAACAAAATATAAATGAGCACAAGCTGAGTATGTTTAGTCAGTATAATCAAAATGAGCAGCGAGTGGGTATGGCAAATTGATTTCAATTTAAATATCAATGTTATGTGGTGCTAAAATAAGTTCAGCGGAACTCAAAGTTTGTTGCCATCGATAAAATTAGTAAAGAGTAGTTAGATATAGTTCTTCGAAAAAAAATGTAAGTGTCTAGTTTGTGCCTACTATTGATCAACTTAGGTGGACTTTTCTTTTAATATCAGTTTGTTTTACTCTTATCACAATTTTTGTTTTAAGTACATTTATCTGGATCGCGGAAAATGCTGGAACTGAATTTACAGAAGTAATGGGACGTAGGCAAATGGTTAAAAATCTCGTCTTTAAATATCTGTGGTGGAAGCTCAAATTTCGGATGCATGGCAATAGTGATGGCAATGGTGTAGTAGTAATGTCGTCAATTGCCACGCTAATGGTTCGTCTTCCAAATCCTTATGTCAGCAAGCATTTACGTATACTTATTTTTCATGAAATATTTAAAGGCAGAAGCTTGGTCGTATCTCTGTAAAAATTGTTCGTTCTGTTGGATGAATGATAAGCATATGATGTCGGTGGTCGTCAAAAAATACTGTGAATCAGAAGCAAAGAAAAAAAAAAACAAAAATCTCCCCCCGGAGTTTCTCTGAAGTATAAACTGAGCTTCAAACCACTACACCGATTCTTTCTCTCTTTCTCCATCTATCATTTCCAATGCCCGCACTGTGTAAAAACATGTTAAGGGTATACATAACACCTTAAGTACGCGCAAATTATAAAAAAAAAAAAACTTACAGACCGATTCATCCGGACAGTCAACTAGTTCATGCAGAGCTTTAACGCAGGTATCGAAAATGAGGATCGCGCGTGGAAAAGCATCTGTCGTACTACAGATAATCTTTTAGCTTACTTTCTGGGTCCATATGGAGGAAGGGGCATACCTTGTTACGGCACGTGTTGAAGCGGGAGTAGAAGTAACACTCGGACATCTTCGTCATTTTGTACTCGTGGAACAATGAATGAGAATGGGCAGGTGACGCCTTCGTCACACATGGAGTCATAGCTATCATAAAAAAATTGCTACAAGCCCGCTGGTGATTTTTTCACTCCAGGGTTAGGAGGAAGTGTACCAAATTTTGTCCTTTTCTATCATGAACTCTATGTGGGTTTTATTCGATATTATGATGTCCATTGTTCAGTAATTTGATCCTAGTGATGTGTAGATTTAATAACGTAGGATTTACTGAGAAGCTATCCACATTGCCTAAACGGCATGAAGGTTACAAATAGTACACAAAAGTGTAGAATGAATAACGGAAGCACTGGAAAATGTCAGAGGAAAATTAAACTACCGTTAGCAACAGCAATCTACGCCCTTTTGAAAAATATGGATCAGTTCGAGATAGAAATCGTACAAGAAGGCTTTGAATAAGAAAATAGGTCCTAAATATGACGCGTGTGAGGGAAAGTCTTACAGATAACATCGATGTGTGGCATTACCTCCGCAAAAATCTGATGACCTCACTTTTTCAAGAAAGTAACATAAATGGCGTGACTTAAACTGCAAGTAATAAGGCTTCTAAGTAGTAAAATGTACGTCGAAATAAAAAAAATAAAAAAAACATCTGTTGGAAGTAAATATTCGAGCGGAGTTTGCCTACATAGCGCGGAAAACAAGGTTTCCGTCTGAGTGCAACACACATCCCAATATTAGAAGATGATATAACTAAGTACCTCTTTGCAGGAATCCAAATTGCTGGCCTGAACATCAAAACTCTTCTCTTCGCTGTTGATATTGTGCTGCTAGCAGAATCGCCCCAAAGCTAACATATCACGATCAATAAGCTAAATAACTACTGTAAAATCTGGAGCCTTACTGTCAACCTTAAGAAATTATAATTATGATAGTATGAAGTAGACAGGTCAAGCTAGGAAGGAACGAAAAATGGCTCTTTGATAGTGAGTCAATAAAGTTAGTGACTATCGAGACAGACTTACCATCTCTCTCAATTTATACGCTCAAACTACATTGCGATTATGTCATGTAACTTGTGACCTTTTATCTAACAAAATATACATTTTTGAAAACAAGGTAGAGTGGAGTAATGAATGGAGGGACTGGTCGCTGAAATGTGGAGTTGATTTCAATATCCAATACATCGATACCCATTGGTAATTCAAAAGAGAATTTAAATTCATTCTCTATCTGTTTGTCCTATATTTGTATAATGAGCTGAGAGTTATCCACGTCGGTAAAGTATCATTAACCATTATCCATTAAGTAAACTAAGAAGATACTAGGCGTGTTTTGGTGAGAAGTCGCTTCTCAGTGAAGTAAGATTTAGCACAGAGTACAATAACAAAAAATGACTGGCAACCACTTTAGCTTTTTTTTCCAGTCCAAACTGAGTTGGGATCTTTAGTTTGCGCTACTCAATTTCAGAGGGCGCTGAAAAGAGCATTTTCATTCAATTTGATTCAAGTTGAATGATTCAGTAGTATTTCAAAAATATATGCACAACTTTTTCATTCTTTTCAATTCAATCACCAATCTTCAAACAATAAAAAAAAGATTTAAGCCAGATTGACTTTGTTGAGAAACTTTCACTTTGCTTTGCATAATTCTCACCAAAACACGGCTAATGTCACCGTCTATTTCTTTTATGTCATTTTCAACCATGTATGCAGATAGCATGTATTATACATGTGAATTACTGTCTGCATGTATGTTCAGCCGCTCAACCGATCGTCATGAAATGTTTACTACGTATGAATTACATAGCAAGAACAAGTCTTGTGTTAGTTCAATTACGATCGGCCTACTTCTTTTGATACCACCCCATAATGATTATTGAGCAATACCTATATGTACCTTAGTTTTAAGGCGTAGGAAGGAATTTCTACTTTGAGGGTACATCTACTCGTACGTATACAGCTAAATTCCCATACAAACTTGCAATCTCTTTTACTGAAAATGTCTCTTTACTTTTTTTAATATTTTTAAATTTTATACATAAATGTATGTGATACAACACCGTATACCGTCCACAAGTGGGGTCATGTTGATCATCAGATGCATTTGCTTTTCTGTACTTTCTACACCCATATTCAAGGCTAAAACGAATCTGACATAGATTTTCTTTCAACCTAATACCCTGAGGCTGTGGTTTGTTTTATCTTTCCGTCTTTGATTTTCTTTCATTCGCAAGATAATAGAAAGGAAATATAAATGGAACGTTGATTAAGGAAAAACGAGCACACAGTGTATACTTTTTAAGTCATCTAAATTTGCTTTAAAATTGAAATATTCTTAACAATCACTTCATATCATAAAAAAAAAAAATAATTTACAAAAGTTTGTACTCGTAAAGCATAAAGCAAAGTGAAAGCATTTCTTAGCTAAATTCTGGAATCAAATCCCAGTTGAAGCAAACAGCTTTTACAAACATGAAAGTTAATTGTGAACATGGAACTACCTAACTGTTAATAATTACATAGCGAATTAGGAATCATTGGACATGTATGTATTGTTTTCATCTAAATGTCCCTATCAATTTGTGCCCAAAATCAAATGAAACCGAAAAAATAGGGGAAGTAACAAATTAGAAATCTCTTCAGCTTCATTTAACAGCAAGCAGCAAGGAAAAGATTGATAATAGAAAGTGAAGCCCGATGATTTATATGCATCTAAGTGTGTGGTGTGAGTATAACTACCCCGTTGGGTGTATTCAATTTCATCTTTAGCTTGCAACAAAAAGATAAAATGACTAGCCAAAGCAAATTATATTGTACATAAAGTATCTGTGGGCTGAAAGTTATATCCATCGAGCGGCATATAGTATGTCCGTTGGTCCGTCCCAACTTTTGGGCATTTAATTTTGACCTAGGAAGGTGTCTGGTGTTTCAGAGTTGCAAACGTCGATAAAAATACAACATTACCTTGCACTAACTTAAAATATTGTAGTATTTTACTGTGTGAAACTATTAATAATAAAGAATCTGAATATGACCATTATTGCAATAATATTTTTTTTTTATTAAAAATAAAATTGTCTTTGTAGCTAAAAATTGTGAAGGGAATAAACAGTTGTATTTATTATGGCAATGTATAACAATTGGTGCAAAGGATTCATCAAAACAAAAAATCTTTTTTTTTTTCCATACCATAATTAGTTTTTATTGACCGTTTTTCTGAAGAGTGTAAAGCTGTCTTCTTGTAAATATGTATACATATGTAGAAACAACATTTTGAATTACGCGTGTTTAAGAGTGTCACAACAAAAAATTCTCTTTATGACTGAATCTGCGAAGACACAACGCATTGTGATCGATTATTAGCTCACTTACGCCCCATTTCTTCACCGAGTACTAGCGCTAGTACCGGTATTAGAGCAAAAGTTGGCACTCAAATCGGTATCAAGTCATTTCTTCACAAAGTACTAATGTCAATTTGGTACCGAGTATTAGTTGGTACCCGGTATTAGCTGGACCCTCAAAATCGGCAGTCTAGCGTCGTTAATACCAGGATTAGGCCAATTTCAATCATTTATCATGAGAGATAGTGCTCTATTTTGATATTTTCTTCTCTGTCATTGTGAAAAAAGTAAATACATACACGTGTGTTCTATTTTGGTTACTTCTTCTTCCTTTTTATCAGCGAGGCTATGATCCGAAAACAAGGGATCACAGCCCTCCCACTTCACTGCATTTCTACTGATCCGCCTGTGGGGTTCGCCTATTTGACCTCAGAAAATATCGGCAGGCCTGCCGATTTTGGATCACTCGGTTACTGAGGCCAATGAAATGCCGATGTCGTCGCATTTGTCTGATCCAGGCGTTTATAGGCCTGCCTTTCCTACATCGCGATGTCTTTGGAACGTGCATAGATATTGCCTTTTTAACAGGGTTCAAATGATCTCTTCTTTGAACGTGGCAATACCAGCTGAGCCGGTCGCGCTCTAATTTGTGTACGATGGTTTCCTTGATGTGAAAGCTTCCACGGATCTTCGAACTTCTTATTCGATCAAGCTTGGTCACTCCTGCTGTCATGCGAAGCATCTTCATCTCAGCTGCCGTTAATTTACTCTCATACTTTTTGTACATCGTCCAACATTGCGAACCGTATGTGAGCGCTGGACGTACAACTGCGGTGTAGAGCCTTCCTTTCAACTTAGGGTGCATTTTTCTGTCACAGAAGATAGCGGAATTTTCTCGCCACTTCATCCACCCTACGCTTACACGATGATTGATGTCGTCATCACAAGTTGCTTTGCTATTGATCATAGATCCCAGATATTTGAACTTTTCGCACTTGGGAAGCACTGTTCCATTCAAATAAATGTCTGGAATAGGCCTGAGTGGATCAGAGAACGGGCAGCACAAGTACTCTGTCTTTTTTGAACTAATGCGATACCCATTTCCCTCCAAATGTGTGTTCTATTTTGGTTACATTTGACTTTTTATTCTATTTTGTGGAAAATGGATTTGATTTTTGGTCTTCAAAATAGCCGCCCAAAGAAGGAGGAATGCTCAGGAGATTCGTTCGCCAAAGTTCATTAACAATGCTCATGGCCAGCTTCTTGTGGATGACGAAAAAATTCTGCAGAGGTGGCGGCAGTATTGTGAAGAACTTTTAAATGAATAGTTTCCCCGGCTATACTTTGCAAGAACCACCCCTAACTGTGAAGAAATACCCGACATTACAGTGGAAGAAGTTAGTGAGGCGGTCAAATACTCCAAAAAACGAAGAGCGATTGGGCCAGACGAGAAGCCCTCTGAGTTCTGGAAAAAGATGGGAGACATCGGGTTCAAATGGCTCAGAATTCTCATCTCCAAATTTGTGAGAGGTGACCCAATGCCGAATCAATGGAGGGAAAGTTACCTCTCCCTGTATACAAAGGGAAGGGTGATACGCGAAACTGTGATAACTACCGTTCGATCAAGCTGATGTCACACACCATGAAGATCGTTGAGCGGGTATTAGGTGGCCGACTGCGAAAAATAATACGGCTATCTGAAGATCAGTGTGGGTTTGTCTCGGGTAAATTAACCACAGATGCAATTCAAAGTATAAGGATCATAATGGAAAAACATCGTGATTCCTTAAGGGATTTGCATATGGTATTGGTTGACTTTGAAAAGGCATTCGACAGACAACCACGAGATCTGATATGGGTGGCGCTAAGACATTGAGGGGTTCCAGAAACATATGTACAGATGATCATGGACATGTACGAAGGAGCAAAGACAAGAGTAAGATGCCCCGCTGGAGTAACCGAAGAGTTCCCAATCAAAGTCGGGGTGCACCAGGGAAGCGTCTTAAGTCCTTTGCTCTTTATTACAATCCTTGATTATCTGCTTGAAGGTAAAGTGATGGACCCCAAGGTACATCAGTTATTCTTTACTGACGATAGAGCCATCATAAGTGAGGATCCTACATCCCTGCAACGAGCACTTGATGTCTGGGTGGACGCTCTGGAGGGAAATGGGTATCGCATTAGTTCAAAAAGACAGAGTACTTGTGCTGCCCGTTCTCTGATCCACTCAGGCCTATTCCAGGCATTTATTTGAATGGAACAGTGCTTCCCAAGTGCGAAAAGTTCAAGTATCTGGGATCTATGATCAATAGCAAAGCAACTTGTGATGACGACATCAATCATCGCGTAAGCGTAGGGTGGATGAAGTGGCGAGAAAATTCCGCTATCTCTGTGACAGAAAAATGCCACCTAAGTTGAAGTGAAGGTTCTACACCGCGTTGTGCGTCCAGCGCTCACATACGGTTCACAATGTTGGACGATGTACAAAAAGTATGAGAGTAAATTAACGGCAGCTGAGATGAAGATGATTCGCATGACAGCAGGAGTGACAAAGCTTGATCGAATAATAAGTTCGAAGCTCAGTGGAAGCTTTCACATCAAGAAAACCATCGTACAAAAAATAATTCTTGTTTCTTCATTCTTCATTGGTACCAAACATAAAGTAAAGAAAAAACAACCAATCACACACTCTTCCACACTATTCCGCATACCTACCACCATACTCACATCATTCACAACAGTAAAGCAACACAAATATTAAAAAAAAAAAATTCACTAATGAATAAGATACGAATATAATTCGAAATAATTGTCTGACGGCCGACAAATGCCAAAATAGTGTCAAAATCTATATTAGACCAGTTTTTAGACGTATTAGCTGCTAGTACCGCTTGACGAACTTAGATCCAGTATTAGTGATGTGAAAAAATGTACAAGTACTATCTTTTCGTTGGTACCGAGTATCAGAGCTAGTACCTGGTCTAGCTAGACCGGGTATTAAGGCAGCTTAGTACTCATGTGAAGAAATCGAGCGTTCGAGTTTTCGGTCTTTGAGGCAAACATATTTAATTTTCTAGAAACTTTCTAAATTCATAACGAATCAAGGCTTACAGCGAAATGTACTATATTCATAACTAGACAGCTTTAACATGCCAAGTATTTTGTGCGGCAATTCTTCAGCCAGAATCGAACTGTCCGTTCATTTGCTCATCGAACGTTTCTTTCAGAAACAAAGATGGACATCTGCTTTATTAAATGAATACAGATGACTTAGGAACCAGTTTTAGCTCTCGTTAACTTCGGCAAATTTTGTTTACGCTAATTTGAATAAAAAAATGCAGGCAGTTGAGTGAATGAGTTCCTCAGGGGTCAATATTGGATGCCTTACTTTTTTCTTTTACTTATAACAAGCTTCCTTCACTTTCACTAAACTCCTCCATCTATATACATAAAACTAAGTAAATATTTTGTGCGTTTACGTATAACTCACGTAATTTTCAACCAATTTACTTGGTTTTGTTTCTAAACTATTCAGAAAAACAATGACATAGGCCATTTAAAAAAAAAAAAAAACAATTGACTTTTTCATTCAAGAATATGCAAAATGTATACCTACGGACACATGTAATTCAAGACGAATGGCATAAATTCTGTTAACAAAACATCGAAATACAAAACATACGACGTTAAGTGAAACTGCGTTGCAAGGAGCCATTACACCACCAGTCACTACATTGACTGCTTTTTTTGCTTTATGCCAAAATGACACATTTGCCAGTCAATTATTATACACGGAAGTCCTGCAGTATTACACATGGAATAAATCGACCAAAGTTTTCGCAAGACGCAAGCAAAGGAAGCCAGTTCCAGGTCATCAAAATGTATTTCAATGCATCGGCATTAGGAAGACTTTATACAATTCATCCAAGACATGACGAGTGTTTTTATTTACGTCTTCTATTAATCAACGTGGACCAACATCCTTTGCAAATTTGAAAACAGTAGATGGATTAGAGTACCCAACTTATCGTGAGGCATGCCGTCGCTTACATTTGCTTGAGGACGATGCTCACTGGGATTCTACGCTCGCTAAATCGTCAATTATTGCACCGCCTCATCAGATTCGTAAACTATTTGCGATAATCATTGCAACGTGTAGCCCATCGAACCCATCTGAATTGTGGACAAATTATGCAGATTTTAGGACGGAAGATATTTTGAATTGAATGCGTAGAACAACATCGAATCCGCATTTGCTAACAACACCAGAAATACATAATGAAGCTCTCATAATGATCGAAGATATTTGCCTTAGAATTGCAAACAAAGTGTTATCCCAATTAGGCATGCCATCGCCAAATCGGCAATTACAAGATTTGTATAATCGAGATTTGCTGCGTGAACATAATTTTGATCGCAATGATTTAACTCAATTTGTTCTAACAAATGTTCCAAAGTTAAACGCACAACAAAAAGATGTTTACGACATTTTGATGCGAGCAATGGCAGACAAAAGTGGTGGAACGTATTTCTTAGATGCGCCTGGTGGCGCTGGAAAAACTTTCCTTATTTCAACAATTTTGGCCACCATTCGTTCGCAAAATAAAATAGTATTGGCTCTCGCATCATCTGGAATCGCGACGACGTTGTTGGACGGCGGCAGAACAGCACATTCTGCGCTCAAGTTGCCTTTTGACATGAACTTCAACGAAAATCCAACATGTAATATTACCAAAACGTCAGGAATGGCCAAAGTGTTGCAACAGTGTGAAATTGTCGTGTGGGATGAATGTCCTATGGCCCACAAGAGATCATTGGAGGCATTCAGTCGCACAATGAAGGATATGAGAGGAAATCAACGGCTCTTTGGTGGCGCCTTGATATTGTATTATTAGCTGGTGATTTCCGGCAAACTTTGCCAGTAATTCCTCGATCCACCGCTGCTGATGAGCTTAATGTGTGTTTAAAGTCATCCACTCTGTGGAGATATGTGACAACACTCACATTAACCACAAATGTGCGTGTTCAATTACACAATGATCCATCAGTCAATGAATTTTCAAAGCAGTTGTTGAAAATTGGAGATGGAAAAATGCCGATAGACAATGAAATTGGCTTAATAACGTTACCAACCAATTTTTGCAATGTAGTTCAATCAAAAGAAGAATTGATTCGAAAAGTTTTTCCAAACATTGTACAACAATACAAGACACATTTTTGGCTGAGCGAAAGACCTATATTGGCGGCAAAGACGTTACAGAAATTAATGAAGCCATTTTAAAAGAGATACCAGGAGAAGTGTTCACATTCAAGTCAGTCGATCTTCTTCTTCCTTTTATCAGCGAGGCTATGATCCGAAAACAAGGGATCACAACCCTCCCACTTCACCGCATTTCTACTGATCCGCATGTGGGGTTCGCCTATTTGACCTCAGAAAATATCGGCAGGCCTGCCGATTTTGGATCACTCGGTTACTGAGGCCAATGAAATGCCGATGTCGTCGCATTTGTCTGATCCAGGCGTTTATAGGCCTGCCTTTCCTACATCGCGATGTCTTTGGAACGTGCATTGATATTGCCTTTTTAACAGGGTTCAAATGATCTCTTCTTTGAACGTGGCAATACCAACTGAGCCTGTCGCGCTCTATTTTTTGTATGATGGTTTCCTTGATGTGAAAGCTTCCACGGATCTTCGAACTTCTTATTCGATCAAGCTTTGTCACTCCTGCTGTCATGCGCAGCATCTTCATCTCAGCTGCCGTTAATTTACTCTCATACTTTTTGTACATCGTCCAACATTGTGAACCGTATGTGAGCGCTGGACGTACAACTGCGGTGTAGAGCCTTCCTTTCAACTTAGGGTGCATTTTTCTGTCACAGAAGATAGCGGAATTTTCTCGCCACTTCATCCACCCTACGCTTACACGATGATTGATGTCGTCATCACAAGTTGCTTTGCTATTGATCATAGATCCCAGATATTTGAACTTTTCGCACTTGGGAAGCACTGTTCCATTCAAATAAATGTCTGGAATAGGCCTGAGTGGATCAGAGAACGGGCAGCACAAGTACTCTGTCTTTTTTGAACTAATGCAATACCCATTTCCCTCCAAAACGTCCACCCACACATCAAGTGCTCGTTGCAGGGATGTAGGATCCTCACTTATGATGGCTCCATCGTCAGCAAAGAATAGCTGATGTACCTAGGGGTCCATCACTTTACCTTCAAGCAGATAATCAAGGACTGTAATAAAGAGCAAAGGACTTAAAACGCTTCCCTGGTGTACCCCGACTTTGATTGGGAACTCTTCGGTTACTCCAGCGGGGCATCTTACTTTTGTCTTTGCTCCTTCGTACATGTCCATAATCATCTGTACATAGGTTTCTGGAACCCCTCGATGTCTTAGCGCCACCCATATCAGATCTCGTGGTTGTGCCTTTTCAAAGTCAACCAATACAATATGCAAATCCCTTAAGGAATCACGATGTTTTTCCATTATGATCCTTATACTTTGGATTGCATCTGTGGTTGATTTACCCGAGACAAACCCGCACTGATCATCAGATAGCCGTATTATTTTTCGCAGTCGGCCACCTAATACCCGCTCAACGATCTTCATGGTGTGTGACATCAGCTTGATCGAACGGTAGTTATCACAGTTTCGCGTATCACCCTTCCCTTTATATACAGGGAGAAGGTAACTTTCCCTCCATTCATTCGGCATTGGATCACCTCTCACGAATTTGGAGATGAGAATTCTGAGCCATCTGAACCCGATATCTCCCATCTTTTTCCAGAACTCAGAGGGTATTTCGTCTGGCCCAATCGCTTTTCGTTTTTTGGAGTATTTGACCGCCTCACTAACTTCTTCGACTGTAATGTCGGGTATTTCTTCACAGTTAGGGGTGGCTCTTGGAAAGTATAGCCGGGGAAACTGTTCATTCAAAAGCTCTTCACAATACTGCCGCCACCTCTGCAGAATTTTTTCGTCATCCACAAGAAGCTGGCCATGAGCATTGCTAATGAACTTTGGCGAACGAATCTCCTGAGCATTCCTCCTTCTTTGGGCGGCTATTTTGAAGATAGTGGCACTCTTGTTCATATTGTGTCTCCGCAGCTCCTGGATAGCCTGGTTTGCATCAGCAACCGGGGAAAATATTTTCTCCAGCTCCCGATACAGGCCCTCCGTACTCTCTGCTTGAAGCTGAGCGCACTTCTTCTTCGCTTTTTTCTTGCAGCATCTGTATTCCATTTCGAGGCGAGCTTTTTCGTCACTATTATTAGAGGGGCACTTTGACCAAGCTTTGAAAGCCGCTTTCTTCTCATTTATCACTTTCTTAGCTTCATCACTCCACCACCATGTTTCTTTGGCGTGTTGATGGTGGCCTTTTGAAGCTCCTAGCAGTGATTTGGCCTTCTTTAAGCAAGTTCGCTGTAGGGAATCCCACATATTTTGTGCTCTGCACTCTTCATCCTCAGCTCCGTTGATGGTGTGAGAGAGGTAATTCTTCATTACGAAAACAAAAGCCCCGCCTTTTCCTTTGTCCAGATTGTACCACTTGATTTTCTCAGAGACCCTTGTTTGTTTGCTTTTCTTTGGTGTTTTCATAAAAATTTCTGTTAGCAGGAGACGGTGTTGTCGAGCGATTGCCTCTCCCAGGATCACTTTGCAATCTTTTACCCGGGGCTTCATGAAACTGGCTACCAAATGGTAGTCAATCTGAGTTTCATCTCCACCACTGCTGTAAGTGATCAGGTGTCGGCTTTGTTTGATGAACATGGTATTTAACACGATAAGACCGTGTGATTTGCACATGCTTAGGATGTCTTCACCAGGAAGGTTCCTGGTGCCATATCCTAGTCCTCCATGGCAGTCTTCATAGTCTTCGTTTGATTTCCCGACATGTCCATTCAAATCTCCTCCAACAAACAGAAATTCTTCCTTTGGGATGTCCTTAAGGAGATTGTGGAAATCTAGCCAAAATGCATCTTTATCTCTCTGATTGTACCCATCGTGGGGAGCATATGCACTGACAATATTCCACACCTCTCCTTGTATTACTAGTTTGAGAGACATCAAACGGTCGCTGGACTTCGAAATGCTCAAGACGTTACCAAGTAGCTCTGCCGCAAGGATGATACCGATTCCGTTCCTAGCCTTTTCCGTTCCGTAGTAGAACATCTTGTAATCTTTTGTCCTAACGTCCAAGAAACGCGCCCGATTCCCGGTGTTTTTCCATTTCGTCTCTTGGACACACAAGATGTCCACCCGCCTTCTATTCATCATCTCTTCCAGCTCGTAACTTCGACCGGTCATGCTTCCAACGTTCCAACTCGCGACCCGTAAATTGCATCCAAACTGTTTCATTATGTTGCTAGCCCCCGGAATCCGTATAGCTCTGACCCGAACATTTCTGCTCGGTCCAGGATCAGTACCATGCACAGCAGTGGTAGTGCCTGGCGGGGTAGTGCCTTTCCTTTTTGCAAGTATTATCATAATGATACAGTTTTGCAATACAATTTTTGCACCATATTGCGATGGTGTTTGTTGTTTGACATGTGCATGCTCCTGTTTTAGTATTGTTTGATCTTTCTTTTATGACACCGGTGATCTCCAGTCGTGTCAACCCACGGACTCGCATGCACACTTGTGGGAGGGTTTTTAAGGTAGTATATGTGTCGCTAGGCTCACTTGGGTGTTATATTGCCTAGATCTGATTTGTCCCCTTAGTCGCCTTTTACGACAAGCGCTAGTTGTTGGGGGGCGCTGCAGTGATATTCTTAACCCGTCCCTGCACGGGCATTCAAGTCAGTCGATATCATTATGAATGAAGATGAGGTGGTCAATTATCCCACAGAATTTTTAAATTCATTGGATTTACCAGGCCTGCCACCGCACATATTGCAATTGAAAGTTGGAGCACCAATCATCATGCTTCGTAATATCAACCAACCAAAATGACACAAGACTTGCGGTTAAGAAGCTAATGAGAAACGTTATTGAAGCCACTATCTTAAATGGGAAATTCAAAGGTGAAGACGTTTTATTTCCACGTGTACCGATGATACCAACAGACATGCCATTCGAATTCAAACGTTTGCAGTTTCCAGTTCGACTGGCTTTTGCAATGACCATCAATAAAGCGCAGGGACAATCTTTGCAAGCGTGTGGTTGAATTTGGAAAATAATTGTTTCTCACATGGACAATTGTATGTAGCCTGTTCACGTGTAGGGAAACCTGCAGATTTGTTTGTGTTCGCACATGAAGGAAAAACCAAAAATATTGTTTATCACAGAGCCTTACAATAAATTCATTTGAAAGAAAAAAAGAAATATTTTCTAATTTAGCAAAAAAATAAAGGAAACGTCTAGCGAAGCGGACGGGGTAACGCTAGAACAATATAATATGCTGATTAGTGCCACCTGATTCTTATTGAAAACGGAACATGTAAAGTGAATGAAGATCTGTTGAGTGTGGGATTTCTTTTGCACATTTTGATCATGAATTCAAAAAAAAAAATATATATATATATATATATATATATATATATCGGATTCCAAAATTATCAATTTATTGTGTTGCGGATGAGGTGAAAAATGATAACCAAGACGATCTATTCGATAATTTGGCTGAAAAATGCTGTTCCCATCAGCGTTCTTTAACTCGACACCTGCAATTTCGCGAGAGAGTTTAGTATTCAAGTATTTTAAGCTTAACGCAGAAAAATATTCGCAGCAAAAGTCGTCATATTTGGGTAAAAATTAAAGGCGACATCTCAGGCAGAACATCTGCAACTGGGCGCCTTGCCAGATGTCGTAGTCGAACTTGTAATTATTGACCAACTCTTGTTGTATGAGCAATTTGTGACTAAAAAGATATTTGAAGAGATTGTGAAGTGGACAAATGCTCATATATAGCATTTGCAAATTTATTTAACCTAACAGCAAATAAGTTTAACCCAAACACAAATATATTTAGCTCTTTAGCAATGAACTTTAACCCAAAAGCAAATATGTTTAAACTTTTAGCAAATAGGTTTAACCTTTTAGCAAATAGGTTTAACCTTTTAGCAAATATGTTTAACCAAAGAACAAATATTTTTAAACGAAAAGCAAATCATTTTAAACAAAACACAAATTTATTTCAACGCATCTGCAAATTTGTTATCTTTTTTAACGTCATTGCAGCAATTAGTAGTAACCAAGGAATAATGCATTATAAGATTTTGACAAACTCCACTTGCAACTCTAACAAGTTTTGCTCATTTCTCCATGAACTTACAGAAAATCGGAAAGTACACCCTTTAATGATGGCTTTATAATTATGGATAACTCTAGAATCTATAAGTCACAAGAAGTTCGGATTTTTGCCTCCTTACTCTCCCATGTTAAACCCCATTGAAAAATCTTTTTCTAAAATGAAGACACCCGCACATCAAGTTTTAACTGACGTCAGCAGGGACCATAACTTGGTTGCAGTTATTGAAGATATACATTATGTACAATATATATCTGCGAAAAAACAAAACTATGATATGATAACAAAAACGCAAACTGAAACAAATGAAGAAGAGTTGAAAGGATTTGTATGTATACAAGTGTTATCTGCAGCCCTTATGGATAGGCACATAGCTTTCGATGAACTATTCAATACAGAGTTTTCCGGCACGAGATACATAGCTTGTATGAGAGCAATGCTCAGAAGAGATTTCAATTTTGACTACGATTTCTTTGTTTCGATAACAAGATTTTACGTTTACAATGCCAGCAACCACATCCTCTTATACGGATTAGAACATAAGGCAGTTGCTCATAACACACGAGCCTGGAACAAATGTCACCATTGACGAGCAGCTATAGCGTTCAGGGGCAGGTGTGAATTTAAAATGTACATAGCAAATAAACCGACGAAGTATGGCATCAAATTAGAAATGATGTGTGACAATGGAACCAGGTATAATAAATGATCAATGCATCACCATACCTCGGCAAAGGAACTGATACGGGCGGCTTGCCTTTAGGTGAGTACTTTGTGAAGGAGCTTATACCATATTCTCACCGAACCGAAATCTAGAGGTTTCGATGAACTTTCAACAAAACCTCAGTAGCCGTTCCCACCGATTTGAAATGATTTCAAATGTCAATAACTGTCAATTTTGAATTGGGTGTCATTAAATGCTTTGACATCTACAGTGCGTTCCAAGTCAAGCGAACATTAAGAAAAATACTAAATTGGCTGCCATTTCGGAAGAGCTGAGATTACCAAATTAATCATGCCTGGGAGTGGAGGTAAAATAGGTTTTTACACACACCATCAAAGAGATAACCTTTATCCCACAACTCACCCGCGTGTTGATTTCTAGATAAATAAAGTGTTCCGCTCCGAGAATATTTTACCACATTCAACTAAGAAATTGGCGGAAAATGAGTAGTTTCTTTGTAAGTAGAACCATGCTAACGCACACATGGACAGAGAAATGGCTAATAAATATGCATATTAACTCGACCGAGTCCCAAATCCAAAATTTGCTTAAATTTATATTTTTAGTACATTAGACAAATTTCGCTTGACTTGAAACACACTGCTATTACTTTGACATTTATAAATGAACACCAAAATAAACCAAAGTTCACGCTGTATGATTATTCGGTCTGACAACCTCTAAAGGCTCATAGCTCAGCGACCTGCGAATGCGACCGAGCGAATATTCGCAAATTTTTACATTTCTTTCACAGCTACTTTTTTATCTGGTCGCGGCAATCCGCGAATTTCAATTGTCAGTCATTTTGTAACTAATTGCCTAAACCTGAAAAATGCATAATTGCATAGGATGACTATCATTGAGAAGGTAATATCTCACCTTCTTTCGATAAATTGAACCACGATCTTACCCACCAAGAGCAAAACAAAAGAATTGTGAGGTTAAACGCTCGCGAATGTTTTGGTCGCGGGAATGTGGATTGCATCCTACATGTGTGGAATGTGAATTAAAGTTGACAGTTAGGTCTTCTTCTGCAGACCCACTTCCCTGACTCACTAATAACTGACCTTCACACATCTCTTCTGCATGAAGACATGCCACTCCCTCCTAATCGACGCATTAGGACTCTAGCCAAGAAAATCTTCACCCTCGATTCCATAAGATGGGCCATCTCCACGCAAAAACCTTACAAAGCTCCCGGTGGAGATGGAATTTTCCCCGTCCTCTTACATCATGGATTCGACACTCTCATTGAATCCTTAGTGCCCATCTTTAGATCCAGCTATGAACTCAGCTACATCCCATCAATATGGAGAAAAGTTAATGTAGTGTTCATTCCTAAAGCCGGCGACAGATCACAATCAGACCCAAATGCCTTTAGGCCAATCAGTCTCACCTCTGTGTTTCTTAAGGCAATGGAAAAAATCTTTGATCTTCACATAAGAAATTCCGCCCTTATAGAACACCCCCTAAATAATCTTCAATTTGCATATCAATCTGGTAAATCTACGGTCACAGTCCTTCACTATCTAGTCAGTACTGTTGAAGAAGCTTTGTCAAAGAAGGAAATAGCCTTATGCTCCTTCCTGGACATCTCTGGCGCCTTCGATAACACATCGTTTCAATCAATTAAGTCTGCTGCTGATGTCAAAGGCATTGGCCCGCAAACTACCAAATGGATATGCTCCATGCTCAGAAGCAGACTTATCACTGCCAAGCTTGGACAAATCTCAATCTCCGTTAGAACTACTAAGGGTTGTCCCCAAGGGGGTGTCATATCTCCTCTTTTATGGTCCATTGTAGTGGACAGTATCATCCTCAATGGTTCTGCATTTCTCACCCAGGGCTATGCTGACGACGTAGTCATTATAGCTAAGGGCAAGGATGAATCTAGCATTTCTGAACAAATGCAACATGCCCTAAATAAAGTAAATAACTGGCACCAGTCAGAAGGTCTAACGGTTAACCCTGGAAAAACCGTAATCATTCCTTTCACTAGGAGGAGGAACTTAAGCCTTCAAGCACTATCACTAAACAATACTCAAATTGAGTTCTCAAAAGAAACAAAATGTCTTGGGATTACTCTAGACCACAAATTAAATTGGAACCTCATATAACCAGAACCACTGCGAAGGCGACTAAAGCCTTCTGAGCCTGCTCTAGGTTTTTCGGCAAAAAATGGGGATTAAATCCAAAAATGGTCCACTGGACCTATACCACAATCATCGTTCCGATAATAACTTATACTTCGCTAGTATGGTGGGATAAAGTTAATCAAACCGTTACACGCTCCGCCCTCCAGAAGGCGCAGAGACTAGCATGTGTAGGTATTACGGGCGCAATACGCACCTGTCCAACAGCTGCGCTGGAGTTCTCTTAAGCCTTTCACCCCTACACATAAATATTATGAAGACTGCGGCTGCCAGTGCTCTAAGGCTTCACCTTTTATGCAACAATACAAATTCCGAATTAGTTGGCCACATGAAGACCCGTGAGAAAATTTCGCTACTTACTTGTCCAGCAGTATGCATCTCAAACTTCATGCCCAAAAAAATCCACCTCAATCACCCCTTCACAGTAAACATACCTGACCGCAGCTACTGGGACTATCCTCAAATCTCCCAATCAAGATCTCAAATCAATTGGTACACTGAGGGTTCAAAAATGTTAAATGGGGTTGGAGCTGGTATCTTTGGCCCCAACTACAAACTCTTTACACCACTAGGTCAATCCACTACTATCTTCCAAGCAGAGGTCTATGCCATCGAGCTCTGCTCCAGAGAATGTATTAGACGAAACCTCCGAAGATCACATATTAATATAATGTCAGATAGCCAAGCAGCACTCAAGGCTCTCACGTCCTTTGACTATAAGTCTAAGCTGGCTTGGAATTGTCTCCAGACGCTTTTGCAGCTTGCTGCACACAATAATATCACACTAATGTGGGTCCCCGGTCACAAAGGTATCCCTGGTAATGAAGCGGCTGATAAGCTTGCCAGACTAGGTGCCCAATTACCTTATATTGGACCTGAACCCCACCAGCCAGATTAAAATAGAGCTACTCCGCTGGGAATGCGAACAAATGCTCTCTCACTGGAATGCTCAACCCGGCCTAAGGTATTCCAAGAAATTTATTAACTTCTCAAAAAATAGAACTAGAGACATTCTATCAATGAGCAAACAGAATGCTAAGATCCTTACTGAATTCCTAACTGGACATTGCTCTCTCAACTAAAATCTCAAGAAAATGGATTGTGTGCAATCGGATACGTCTCTGCCTTGAAGACACCGAAACAGCCCATGACATACTCTGTGATTGACCGGCCATAGCCAGACTTAGGCTAAAGCACTTTAATAAAGGCGTTGAATCACCTTCTGACGTCACCTCTTCTTCAGCTGGAACTATTCCTAGCTTCATTAATGAACTTGAGTTCAGCTAGTTAGGGAATAGCACAAAAGATATTTTTAGGTCGCAGTGCTCCAGGGGTCAGTCTCAGCCTTCTTCCCCTTTTACCTCAAAAAAAAAAAAAAGTTTACAGTTCGCAGAATGCATTCGCTTATTCGCGGAAAAATCGGCGAATTATTAATTTCTTCGCAGAAACTAATTACGATTCAACTTTTTTTATATTAATCGATAGATAAATTAAGCTCCGTTCTTTTGAAATAGTAAAATTGCGAATGGGGTGCTTATAAATATGCTAAAATCGGTTTGTTGGCAGTTCGGGCATTGGCAGGTCGCTGAGCTGTGAATGGACCTTAACGGATGGATGAATTCAAGAGGATTTCAACTAGATTTACCCGAGATAAAGAGGTTTTGAAACCTTGAAAATGTATGGAGAAACCTCGGAGGTTTAGAGAAATTTTGCGAAACCTCGGGATTTCGTTTGATGGGAACATGGTATTACTCGAAGTACATACGGATCGAACAGAAACGTAGGAAAACGATTGGAAATCCATACAATAAACAGACGGCTAAACAACGTATTAGGTTTCACGCCTCAAGGTAAAAGTTATGGTCAGTCTACCACCAGTCAAGGAGATCCTGGACCGTTTACGGGGACTCATAATTCTATAAAAAAATTTGTAGTAAGTGCTCTTATAAGAAAAGGCGTATGACCAAAACTGTTCCCTCAAAATGCAAGGAAGGTATTTGTGCAGCAAAAATCTAGGTCCTTTATTATTATTTTTTTTTTATTAAAATATCATCTGAGCTTTTATTTTACCAAAGTAGAAAAGTGTATTTTAAGTTGGTCTTCTCATTTTTTCATTTTATTTTGATCTCAAAACTTTTGTTTTCTTATTAAAGGCTGTTTAGTAGTAAAAATAAAGCATGTGTTTAAATAAGTATGTTTTAAACAACATCTCGATGACACAGTCGATGCCAAACAAAAAGGTTTTGGATCCTCCTGTGACGACCATATCAACACCCTGCGGATTATAATCGAACAGTGCGTTGAATATTCCCGATAAATGAATTGCTATTATTAAAGCTACATATGAACGGTCCAAATGCCACGTTCTGCACAGATGGAGGTTGTCTGAGGAATTTGAGATCCAAAGTGGGGTAAGACAAGGCTGTATTCTGTCACCAGTACTATTCCTATTGGTGATTAGCGATGTGCTTTATGCAGCTTTGTCGACGGTAAACGGGTGAATTCGATGGACTCTTACATCCCAACTGAAACATCTTGACTACGCTGACAATGTCTGTTTACTCTCTCACAGAACTATGCACCTCCACCAAATGACTGGAGATGTGGAGAGGGAGGCAGGCGTCGTCGGACTGAAAATTAATTTTTTATTTATTTTATTTATTTATTTATTTATTTATTTATTTAACGATTTGCTACACTGTAAGATACAATATCTTATATATAGTAATAGCATTCGATAGTTCAAAATATTTTATGAAAGCTACGTGAGTTAAAATTGACTTAATATTATTTATAAACATGAGGAAAAGAAATAACTAAAAGAAAGAAAAGAAAAATAACTAAAAGAAAAAAGAAAAGAAACCAGAGTTTGAGAGTACTAGCGTAAATGTATTCTTAGTTCCCTTTTAAATTTTGGAGTGTTGTCTATTTTTCTAAGACTACGGGGCAAAGCATTCCATAAGCGAATGGAGTTTATAAAAAATTGACGTTCCGATGTCAGGCAAGTATGGCGAGGAAGAATTAATTGTCCGGATTTGTTTGAGGAAGAAAATCTGATTTTTTCGTAAAGATAGGAAGGCTGATGGGAAGTTCGGATATCCGGCAGAAGACATAGGGTGCGAAACTGGAGAAAGTTATCAAATGTCATGTTCAACAGGTACTTAGTATAGCGAGAAATTCGGTCATGTCGTCGCAAACCAAAGACGTAGCGTATTATACTGTTAAAGGCAACATTGAGTTTCCTATTGGAAATGTAGCTACAGTTGTGGAATATTTCACAGCCGTAAGTATAGGTACGGCAAGTGTTTTAGCGAGTAAGGTTCTTGTTTTAATTGGGGTGAACGACTGGGAGGCCCATAGCGTACGGAGTACACTGTAGGTTTTACCTACGACCAGATTGACATGATTGTCCCAGGTTAAGTTCCGACTGAAAATCATACCGAGATTTTTTACTGAATCAACATACTCTATAATGGCATTGTTCATGGTGAGGGAGGGGAAGTATGACAGATCCAATAGCGTTTTTGATATGACAATACACTTTAATTTTTTGGGATTTAGCAGGAGACCATTGCTATTTGACCATTGTGCTATATCTGCAAGATCATTATTAATGCAAGTCGCTGCGTGTTCTATAAAGCCCAAAGGACAGCTTAAAATAAGCTGTGCATCATCAGCATACATGTTTATTGAACTGTGTTTAATATAGTGCGGAAGTTCGTTAACATATAGGGAGAAAAGTAAGGGTCCTAGTATGGACCCCTGCGGAACACCACGGGATTTAGGGAGGAACTCGGATAGAACGTCTTTTATTTTTACAGCTTGCTTTCTGTTTGTCAGGTAGGATGATATAAGCTTTACAGCGCAATGCGAAATAGGAAAGAGGGGATGCAACTTTTGACATAAAATAGCATGGTCAACTGTGTCGAACGCTTTAGAAAAATCTAATAGGACTAAAAATGACACACTTCCTTCATCCAGGGCACACCGTATGTCTTCAGAGACACCTATAACAGCTGTGGTACAGCTATGTTTTTGCCGAAAACCTGATTGTTTGGGAGACAGAATGTTGTTGGTTGTGAGATACTGACCAATCTGAAAAAAAAAAAAAAAAAAATATGAATACGGCAAAAACTAAAAATATCAGCCTTGGAACAAACTCATCAAGCATTGCTGGACAACCGGTAGAGAGAGTAAAGGATTTCCAGTATCTTAGTAGTATTGTCTCGACCGATGGTGGAACCGAACTGGATATAGGCAACAGAATCACCAAAGCAAAGTCCGTGTTCGGGATGTTGTCTAAAATATGGCGAAGCAAAGCAATCAGTTTGAACACCAAGATAAGACTGTTCCGCTCCAACGTTGTATCCGTGCTGTTATACGGATGCAGCACATGGAGAGTGACAACTACTATCACTAGAAAGCTGCAAACGTTCGTAAATAGGTGCCTGCGCAATATCTTATCTCTAACGAACACCTTTACGAGCTGAGCTGAGACACATTACCAGAAACCATACACGATGACGCGTAGGCGTAGTAGAGGTCCTAGGATTCACAAGGGGATACAGGACATATGTAAGTATATATTTAACAAAAAAACGAAGTTTATTTCGGAAATGCCTTCTGTATGTTTCGGTAACGTTAAGAAAAAAATATGTAGCAAAAGAAGTATACACGAAATCACATTTAATACAGTTGGTCAAATCGACGTATAGTTAGCTTATCAGAGGTTTTCATCAACGTTAGCCTTACAGGGTTAATGATGTTTTTTAACTAAGTTCAGATTTGTTAATTTTTTTTATGTGCATTTTAGACATTTTTTGCCAATTTGACACCTCTTCTTCTTTGCAATTTGTTCTGACAGTTCAATAATTTGTGCTACTCTGTCAGGTTTTGTGCATCTTTTTCTTAATTGGACAAAACTAAAAGTATGCAATTAAAAATGAACAAAGATTAATTGCTCACTTACAACTTGTTTTATTCAACTTTTACGATGTTTTGCCCCTTACGGCGAACTGCAATTGATTTCAAATATTTACAACAATATCCGTTCGATTTGCAATAGCTTTTATTGCAGAAGGGTATTTTACGATTGCCTTGCTGTTACATATTTCTTTCCTTGAATTAGGACATTGGTAGTGCACAGATGTGTAATAGCAATTGCATTACACCGGCTGTGATATTTTGTTAGAAATTGAAAACTCATTTCTGTTCATATTAGATAGAGGGGTGACGACAATTTTACGAGAAGTAAAAGCACTGATTTGCTGAATAAACATGGGTAGGCTAGATGGCCGGTAGGCGCTATAATAAAAACTTATTCAATCTTTGAACTTTTCAGTTCCTTTCCCCCGACACATTTCCTAGCATATCCTGTAGAAAATCGAAATTCAGCCTCCAAGACAAAGAAATAATTTCCTTGAACACAAATCGATTCACGAAACATATATAAACATGGCACATGACGCCAATTGGATCGAAGAAAAGAAAATAAAAATGGAAAAGGATATCCTTTATGCCCGTGTATCTTTACTTTCTCACGTTTTAAGTTGAAGTCGAGTTTTATTTCATCGTATTATTTATTCATCGACGAATGTGCTCTGAATAAGTTATACATACCTCAATTCGATGCGAGAATCGATTTAGTTCAATACAAGAATGCGCTAATTGGCAATTACTTTTTAAATATAAATTGCGGCTAAACTCAACCCAGTTTAAGCTCTCGAGGAAATATACCTAGCTATGCATCATTTTATCTACTTAATTGAAAAAAATACTACCCCTTACAGTTAATTACATCAGTACACTCTCTCGTCTGCTAGTGTGAAAGTCTTATAGCGAAGGGGGATATGCAAGGAAAGACAGCAAAAAGGGTTAATAAGATTGCGGGTGAACGCATCTATTGATTTTTGCCTAGTGTTCCATTCCTGGTTGAACTCATTTGCCCTGGTTTGAAGTATTTTTTCCTTTCAGGTCATAATATTTTAATATGAGTACTTTTCTTTTTGTTTTATTTGGAAATATTTATAACCCAGCACCATTTCTACCCTCCTTTTATTTTAGGTTGAAATCAACACTGTTTTTGGTTGAAAACTTTGTACTGGAGGTGCGGTTTTATATTTTATGTTTTATGAAATAAAATCTTCTTCTATAGCTTTTTGCAATCATTCGTTTTTAATTATGGAACAAAAAATATTGAGAAGATTAAATTACCTTAATATCTCGGGGTTGTTTCATTTCTTGCCGTCGTGTTACGACTCCTGGTTGATCTGCGTACACTAAGTTTCGAATAGAACCCCGAAATCGCGGCTCAAAGATTACACTTGGTAGAGCAAGAAGAGCCAGCTTCGAATTGTACCTGTAGTAGCAAAGATAAGAGAAAAATATGTATTATTCTTATAGATAAAAAAAAAAAAAACAAATTTAATTAAAATTTAAGGCCATACTTTTTTTTTAGAAGAAAGTTTCGAGAAAGGTGAATCATTTGTGAAGTGGATGCTGGGGACATGTATGCAATTAAGAGCGACCTTCTATCAGATAATCAGATTGACCTAGGCCAGTACATATGTACATACATTATAGAGACAGATGTACTTACAAATTGGGTATCTTAAACATTAAAAGAAGTGAATCAATAAACATGTTGAATACGTTTTGAATGCAAGAGGAATAAATAAAGAGTTGACATTAGTAAGACGGTGGTATCAGCTTGAAAGATGCAGGGCATACCTCATTGAATGGAGCAAAGTAGTTCACACGCATATTGAATTCGAGGACAAATATCAGGAGAGTGATTCCGATTTTTTTTGATAAACTAGCCCCAGCGGGGATATTGTGCTAGTTTTTATCCCGTTTTTTTTTCAAAATGAATATGTACATCGAGTCAACGCCATACTATTTATAAGGAATTGATTGGGAACTGAAAAGAACATAATAGCGTAACAAAAGCAGTGAAAAGAGATCAACCTTGTCGTTGAACCACTTTCTCCATATTCTTCCACGTCCCCCTACTTCTTTAGTTTTACTAAATCGGCTAATTCTGTCATGCCGAGCGAGCCACTTTGAGCCACTGTTTGATAATCATAATTTTGAATGATGTTCAACATGCAATGCCTCGTGTACTCTGCTGTTGCTCACTCGATCCCTAGGAGTTATTCCAGCAACACCATGAAGGAATCGCATTTTAGCAGCTTCTATCCGCGATTTTACTCTTTTGGTTGCTACCAAGACTTAATGAGCATTGGTGATAGATGGAACATACATATAACGAGTTAGAGACCGATGACTTAGATTTGGCCTATAACAGATCGACCAAGCTCTCTCAAAATTTATTCGGCCTTACCAATCCTATAGAAGAACTCAGCATTGATCTTTCTATAACTCGTAAATAAGACCCCGAGGTTCTTAAACTTCTTAAACTACTTCAATGGGACTTCCCTGACAGTCAGAGTACACTGACCGGACATCCTGAAAATGATCAGCACTTCCAGTTTGTTCACGTTTACCTTCAATCCTTCATTATATATTGAATTTATCAGTTCGGAGAACCTAAGGATGATCAAATAATCCACGAATTGCAGATGACTAGATGATGAAGTTCCACTCCCACGGTAAAAGGTGTTGATTAAAATCGCCGTTTACACAAGTGCTGCAGTTAATACATAAGGACCGAATAACAGGAACCATCAGTCACATACTCCTGCTGTACAGTCCAGAGTTAGCCTCGAAGAACCTGATCATATGCCTTCTCCAAATCTACTGTAGACTACTGTAGACAGTGCTGGCATACTTTCATGCTTTCTCAGGCATCGTTCTGAGAGTGAATAATTGGTCAGAAGTGCTTCTGCCAGGACAAAAGCTGTATTGCTCATCCCCTAACACAGACTCAACCACAGCTTTGGAATGGGGGGGATATTTATAATAAAACATACAATTTACAAATGTAATTGAACGATGTTCTTTCTATATCATTGCACTAGAAATTTGTAATTTTGTATACTGCATTTGGAACTGCGCCTCTGAACAAGACTAGGAATATTGAGTTTGATAATACTGAATACGATCAAGTAAACTTAAGCACGCAGTGTAAACCCCCATCCAAAAATGAGAGGTTTATTCATTTTTCGAGTGAATGTAAGCTTTATAGATTGTAGCAAGGTCTGCGGGGTGAAAAAACCTGTGAGGGATTTAGGGCTACCTTTATAGCATCAATAATCTGCTACTTCCAGCGAAGGTCTGGGCTAACAAGCACATCAAGCACTGACAAGGTATGCCCTCGAGAGGCGTGGGCGCCATCTTGTTCCGACTTTTGCAACGAGCTTCAACTCTCATCAACTCATTCCCAAAGCTCTAGAATCCTTTTCAACCCTTCTGCGCAACGTATGCTTAGGGCGATTCCCAGTTTTGCCAGATTGATTAAGGGGATTTCATTCATGGCGTACTTGGCAACGGAATTTTCTTCGCGCCGCAAGGTGTGACCAATCCATTGCCATTTCCTCCGTCGAATTGTGATATCAATAGGTCCCTGACCTGTTCTCGAGTATAGGGGTTCGTTCGTGATGCGATTAGGCTAGAAAATCCTAAGAATGATGCGTGAATGAATGCGAATGACAATGATGTTGATTCCCCAAGCACTGTATCCATATAGTAGTACTGACTCGACATTGGAGCACAACAGTAGTAGTTTGGTCTTGGTTCAGATCCATAATTCTATGCGATAGCAAGCAAATGTTGTCAGCGTAGTCTAGACGTTTAAGGTATAATGTCATTGTCCAATTTGTTCCGCTGTTATTCACTATCAGGACTGCACGAAGAACATCACTAATTAAAACCAAAAATAATGGAAGACGTGACCCTCATATGTTGCCTTAATAATAGTAATTCACAAGCCGTCGGATTCTTTTATATCGACTCAATTCTATTTAGTTTGGCCACTTTGGTATCTTATTTTAGAGACAGGAGACAACACTGGGTTCTTATCGCGTTGAACTCAACTTGGTTTTTAGCGCAACAGCCCCTTAAGTGCCTGGGCTTAGCTCTCGCAACTATTCGTGTTGTGTGCGTTATATTTTTCACAATAATGGAAGGGACCTACAGTTTAGTGCCCTATCCGAAGGACAGTTTGTTTTGAGAATCTTCCTCATAATACAATACTCTCGGATGTCTCAGACGTTCGCGAGAGGTGGCACCGTGAGAAAAACTTTTCGGTGTTTTCTGGGATTTGAACTTGGAACATCACGGGCAGTGGCCCGATACACTAACAAATTATCATAACGGGGTCCACGATGATAATATCAATACTAAAATTAAGTTCATTTGACATTGGCTGAGTGGCTGAGATTCCACAGTTTGGGGTCTTTGTCGCGGTGTCCTTAAGATAGGTAGATAAAAGATTTTATTATGCAAAAAATTCACAATATATCTTCTTCTTCTTCTTCCTTTTATCAGCGAGGCTATGATCCGAAAACAAGGGATCACAACCCTTCCACTTCACCGCATTTCTACTGATCCGCCTGTGGGGTTCGCCTATTTGACCTCAGAAAATATCGGCAGGTCTGCCGATTTTGGATCACTCGGTTACTGAGGCCAATGAAATGCCGATGTCGTCGCGATCTCTTTGGAACGTGCATTGATATTGCCTTCTTAACAGGGTTCAAATGATCTCTTCTATGAACGTGGCAATACCAACTGAGCCGGTCGCGCTCTATTTTTTGTACGATGGTTTCCTTGATGTGAAAGCTTCCACGGATCTTCGAACTTCTTATTCGATCAAGCTTTGTCACTCCTGTCTTCATGCGAAGCATCTTCATCTCAGCTGCCGTTAATTTACTCTCATACTTTTTGTACATCCTCCAACATTGTGAACCGTATGTGAGCGCTGGACACACAACTGCGGTGTAGAGCCTTCCCTTCAACTTAGGTGTCATTTTTCTGTCACAGAAGATGGCGGAATTTTCTCGCCACTTCATCCACCCTACGCTTACACGATGATTGATGTCGTCATCACAAGTTGCTTTGTTATTGATCATAGATCCCAGATATTTGAACTTTTCGCACTTGGGAAGCACTGTTCCATTCAAATAAATGTCTGGAATAGGCCTGAGTGGATCAGAGAACGGGCAGCACAAGTACTCTGTCTTGTTTGAACTAATGCGATACCCATTTACCTCCAGAGCGTCCACCCACACATCAAGTGCTCGTTGCAGGGATGTAGGATTCTCACTTATGATGGCTCCATCGTCAGCAAAGAATAACTAATGTACCTTGGGGTCCATCACTTTACCTTCAAGCAGATAATCAAGGACTGTAATAAAGAGCAAAGGACTTAAAACGCTTCCCTGGTGCACCCCGACTTTGATTGGGAACTCTTCCGTTACTCCAGCGGGGCATCTTACTCTTGTCTTTGTTCCTTCGTACATGTCCATGATCATCTGTACATAGGTTTCTGGAACCCCTCGATGTCTTAGCGCCACCCATATCAGATCTCGTGGTTGTCTGTCGAATGCCTTTTCAAAGTCAACCAATACAATATGCAAATCCCTTAAGGAATCACGATGTTTTTCCATTATGATCCTTATACTTTGGATTGCATCTGTGGTTGATTTATCCGAGACAAACCCGCACTGATCATCAGATAGCCGTATTATTTTTCGCAGTCGGCCACTTAATACCCGCTCAACGATCTTCATGGTGTGTGACATCAGCTTGATCGAACGGTAGTTATCACAGTTTCGCGTATCACCCTTCCCTTTGTATACAGGGAGAGGTAACTTTCCCTCCATTGATTCGGCATTGGATCACCTCTCACAAATTTGGAGATGAGAATTCTGAGCCATCTGAACCCGATGTCTCCCATCTTTTTCCAGAACTCAGAGGGTA
Source organism: Brachypalpus laphriformis (assembly GCA_945910035.1). NCBI lineage: Eukaryota > Metazoa > Arthropoda > Insecta > Diptera > Syrphidae > Brachypalpus > Brachypalpus laphriformis. The sequence goes on from OX246754.1 coordinate 292,584,447, forward strand.
TCTCGTCTGGCCCAACCGCTTTTCGTTTTTTGGAGTATTTGACCGCCTCACTAACTTCTTCGACTGTATTGTCGGGTATTTCTTCACAGTTAGGGGTGGCTCTTGGAAAGTATAGCCGGGGAAACTGTTCGTTTAAAAGTTCTTCACAATATTGCCGCCACCTCTGCAGAATTTTGTCGTCATCCACAAGAAGCTGGCCATGAGCATTTTTAATGAACTTTGGCGAACGAATCTCCTGAGCATTCTTCCTTCTTTGGGCGGCTATTTTGAAGATAGTGGCGCTCTTGTTCATATTGTGTTTTCGCAGCTCCTGGATAGCCTGGTTTGCATCACCAACCGGGAACAAATTTTTCTCCAGCTCCCGATACAGGCCCTCCGTACTCTCTGCTTGAAGCTGGGCGCACTTCTTCTTCGCTTTTTTCTTGCAGCATCTGTATTCCATTTCGAGGCGAGCTTTTTCGTCACTATTATTAGAGGGGCACTTTGACCAAGCTTTGAAAGCCGCTTTCTTCTCATTTATCACTTTCTTAGCTTCATCACTCAACCAACATGTTTCTTTGGCGTGTTTATGGTCGCCTTTTGAAGCTCCTAGCAGTGATTTGGCCTTCTTTAAGCAAGTTCGCTGTAGGGAATCCCACATATTTTGTGCTCTGCACTCTTCATCCTCAGCTCCGTTGATGGTGTGAGAGAGGTAATTTTTCATAACGAAAAGAAAAGCCTCGCCTTGTTCTTTGTCCAGATTGTACCACGTGATTTTCTCAGAGAGCCTTGTTTGTTTGCTTTACTTCGGTGTTTTCATAAAAATTTCTGTTAGCAGGAGACGGTGTTGCCGAACAATTGCCTCTCCCAGGATCACTTTGCAATCTTTTACCCGAGGCTTCATGAAACTGGCTATCAAATGGTAGTCAATCTGAGTTTCATCTCCACCGCTGCTGTAAGTGATCAGGTGCCGGCTTTGTTTTTGAACATGGTATTTTAAACGATAAGACCGTGTGATTTGCACATGCTTTGGATTGTTTTCACCAGGAAGGTTCCTGGTGCTATATCCTAGTCCTCCATGGCAGTCTTCATAGTCTTCGTTTGATTTCCCGACATGTCCATTCAAATCTCCTCCCACAAACAGAAATTCTTCCTTTGGGATGTTCTTAAGGAGATTGTGGAAATCTAGCCAAAATGCATCTTTATCTCTCTGATTGCACCCATTGTGGGGAGCATATGCACTGACAATATTCCACATCTCTCCTTGTATTACTAGTTTGAGAGACATCAAACGGTCGCTGGACTTCGAAATGCTCAAGACGTTACCAAGTAGCTCTGCCGCAAGGATGATACCGATTCCGTTCTTAGCCTTTTCCGTTCCGTAGTAGAACATCTTGTAATCTTTTGTCCTAACGTCCAAGAAACGCGCCCGATTCCCGGTGTTTTTCCATTTCGTCTCTTGGACACACAAGATGTCCACTCGCCTTCTATTCATCATCTCTTCCAGCTCGTAACTTCGACCGGTCATGCTTCCAACGTTCCAACTCGCGACCCTCAAATTTCTTCCAAACTGTTTCATTATTTTGCTAGCCCCCGGAATCCGTATAGCTCTGACCCGAATATTTCTGCTCGGTCCAGAATCAGTACCATGCACAGCAGTGGTAGTGCCTGGCGGGGTAGTGCCTTTCCTTTTTGCAAGTATTACCATAATGATACAGTTTTGCAATATTACCATATTGCGATGGTGTTTGTTGTTTGACACGTGCATGCTCCTGTTTTAGTATTGTTTGGTCTTTCTTCTATGACACCGGTGATCTCCAGTCGTGTCAACCCACGGACTCGCATGCACACTTGTGGGACGATTTTTAAGGTAGTATATGTGTCGCTAGACTCACTTGGGTGTTATATTGCCTAGATCTGATTTGTCCCCTTAGTCGCCTTTTACGACAAGCGCTAGTTGTTGGGGGGCGCTGCAGTGATATTCTTAACCCGTCCCTACACGGGGTTATAATTCACAATCTGTGACATTGGCTTTTGCCGTCAGCCAGAAAAAGAAAGAAATCTTGCAATAATAGATACAAAATTATTGACATTAAGATCTTTTAAAGGAATACTTCAGCTTTAAACGATTAACATAAATGTTTCACCTTCATATTTGGTTTGGGACTGGCTTCGGCCAGAGTCAGAGCCTGGAAAATGAGAAATGGAATGCAGTCGTATTTTCACAGACGGTTCCAAAACCAGTGATGGTGTCTTCGTGGAAGTTGACAACATTCGACTTTTTTCCTCATTCGACAAATGTGCACCTGTTTTGCAATCCTAATGGCCATGAACTATGTTGTTGAAAATAGGTGGAAGGGCCCTAGTATTTGTGTCTGTAGTGATAGTCAGGCTGCGCTTAAGGCCTTGCTTAACACTTTAACCACTTCCAAAATAGTTCGTGAAACCAAAAACTCTTTGAACTCGCTCGCAAGGCTGAATTCTCTGTTCAAGATTTGTGACCGGTATTTTGAAACTGATTTTATAAAATTTTACAACAGATTCAAATCTTGTCCTTTCAATAAACCAACGGTTTCCTGAACAGATAGATTATCCTGCATCCAGTTAGCTCTTCTAATCCCGTTTAGCACAGGACAGGTTCCTATGAAGTGTTGAACGTCTTCTCTCTCCTGGAGGTTGCATAGGGTACAGTCTGCAGGACGGTCGGTTGGATGCGGTTGGTAGTTTAGGCGTGTAAGTTCTCCATTATTCTCCTCTAACCTTAAATATCGTGGAAATCATTTCTAAACTGTAGCGGTCATGGAAGTAGTTTAATTCTCCTAGATCGTGCTGAAGAATCCGATAAATGTTTCTGGTTTTACTTTGCTTTGCCTTATATGAGAAATACCGGAACATAGAATCCCTAATTTCACATAGCATGCATTTGGAATGCATCTTTCCATGATGATGTACTTCCCTTCATTAGCGCAATATTGTGTAAGTGTTCAAGCCTAGACTATTTGCTGAAAAACTGTAGATTTCGTTGTAATAGGCGTCTTACAATAATTTTGGGAAGCCGGTGGTGAGGTAGTACCATTACCTTCATAATATAATTGAAGTGCACCCGCAGTGTAAATGTATATAGTGGATCTTGTAGGTGGGAATGCTTTCTGGCAGTCTGAAGATTCTTTTTTTAAAATATTGCAATCATTTCTTCACTTCTTCTAACTGAAAAACTCTCCATATTTGCGCCGCATAACCCAGGATAGACCTAATAACCGCCTCAAAAACTTTAAATTTTACACTTGGAGCGATATTTTTCTTTCCCAGGATTCCTCTCCAATTACAACCAATAGCCGTTTTAGCTTATTATAACTTTGTTTGAAGGCGTTTCTTAAAGGATGGATTTGGTGTGAATAAGACGCCAAGATACTTGCAATCCTTCACTTTCTCCAGTTTCTTGTTTCCACACATCCACCTCTCTTCCTTAGAGTACCTTCCTCTTCTGTCCCTAAAACCATTAGTTAGTTTGAAGTTAGTTTGAATAGACTTTTATTTCGCAAAAAATTCGTATAATAATGGTATAAATAAAACTATATCTGTTTTGGTTTGGCCTGTGGCCGTCTACCAGATTGACAAATTGATAGTTTTTAAAAAGAAAAAAAAAGAAAAAAATGATATACCTATACAAAAGAGATACTCTCAAAAAATGTATTACTTAGAAACTACCCTCAATGATACATTTCCTGTAGCGCAAAGCATTTGTAGTATAACTAAAAAGTTGATCCCATTCATTTTCGCCGCTTAAAAATCTTAAGGTTGAATCCATATCAAGGGGGTGTACTCCAAAGTGTCTTATAGGGAACTCCATTAAAATCGGGCAAACACAGAGAAAGTGAAATACATCTTCTCTTACTTTCATGTTACAAAGACTACACATAATTGGAGGCTCTGGTCTGTTTGGTATGAAGTTTAGGTCCAAAAGTTCGCCTCTAACCTTAAAGATGATGCTTATTTTTTTCGGTTGAGTAGCAGTTCAAGAAGTACGTGCTTTCCTTAAGATGATATTTTAATTTACTGTAGATTTCCCTGTATTGCGAAGATTTTGCATCGTTGGAATATTTCTCATATAATATGTGACCCATTTTTTTTAAAATACTATTAAATTGTACTCTTGGGGTGGAAGGATGTTCCTCAAGTCCAATGCTTAGATTTATGCCACAATTGCTTGCTAACCTCTCCCATTCACGTACTAAGCCACCTCTCGTTCTGATGATATATGTGAGAACTTTTCTTGGTAGCCTATGCTCATCCATCTCTATAACTTTTACCACATATTCGAAATGCATTTTTAAAGTGCTTAAAAACATAGGCGGAGTCCCAGTCTCCAAGTGCAACATATAGTTCGGGGAACTAGACGGCAAACGGAAAATTCGTTTTAGAAAGTACCGAAGGAACTTCTCGACGTAGTCATAAGAACGGTAACCCCAAGCTTGGGCACCATATAAGAGAATGAACGCTGCAGTTGAGTGAAACAAAGCAAATGCGCAAAGCAATGCGTTATGTATTTGTTTGTTCTGTGTTGTGAAAACCATTATCTTAGATTTATTTGTATTTACTTCATGATTCCACGAGCGGCAGTAATTTCGTAATATGCTTTTCATGATTTGCAGCATATTTGGGGTGTCCACCAAAATAACGATATCGTCTACGTAGAGAATAAGTTGTATATTAATTCCGTTGAACAGGATCCTTCCGGTGAGAATTGTAGAGAGGTCATCCATCCAGCCCTGTTTAACACTCGCGTCCGACTGGAATCAGGTTGACATTCTATTCTCATCCTACACCGCCGCACCGTTTTGTTTTCCTCGTAGGGACTAAATTACCTTCAATATTTTTGTAGACACACCCAAGATGCTCAGCTTGTATTATAGAAGAGGGGATTTCTATCAATTGAGTCAAAAGCAGTCCTAAAATCGACAAAAAATCCGTACAATTTTTTTCCTTCGTATGTTCTTGCGGTACTTGCAAGTGTAAAAGTGTTATCTACCGTTGAGTACTCCTTTCTAAAGCCAGCTTGTAATTCACTAATGAAATTGTTTTGGCGTATCCAGTTTGCTAATAGCTCTAGGATAACCCACGTGAAAATTTTCATCACCGAGTTCATCAGTGAAATTCCTCGATAATTGTTTGGGTCGGTAACGTTTCCTTTCTTGAAGGAAGCGAGGATTATATTTTTCGGAAAGCTTGGTATTATTATTATTATTATTTGTGTAGGGTTATTTTGCACTAATGACCTAATGGTCTATTGTGCCCCCTGCTAATACCTTGGGGAGGTTTGTTCCCTCGTTAGAGTCCCCTTCGCAATTGCAATTCCTGAGGAATTGTGTTTGAAGGTCATATGCTCTTACTTTGCCTTCATTTGTTATACCTAGTTTCCGTAGATGCTCCCTGAGTTTGCAGTGCCCCGTTAGGAAGCCTGTTAGGATCCGTAGGTTATTCTTGCTAAGGCAGATGCAGGCTTCGAATCTTTTCCGGTTGTAACATCCCAGTAGTTTCTTAGCCTGCTTCAGGCCTGTGGTGTTGTTCCAGGTTCTTGCCCTGTCTTCTCTCTCCATTTTCCTGAATTTCTCGCGTATGGTGTGTTCCCCCATTCCACAGAATGGTTCAGGTCCAATGAAGGGTTCTGCGGCCCCTTGTCTTGCCAAGGCGTCCGTTGCTTCGTTACCTTTTATCCCGACGTGACCGGGTATCCAGTAAAGTGTAACTTTATTGTTTCTGCCCAGCTCATTAAGTTTGCATAGGCATTCCCACACAAGTTTTGACTTAATGACATAGGAGTCAAGTGCTTTGATAGCTGCTTGGCTGTCTGACAGTATTGCTATGTCGCAGTTGCTGTATCCCTTTTCGAGATTGAGTTGGATGCATCTGTTTATAGCACATATTTCAGCTTGAAAATGCTGGTACATGAGCAAGGGTTCCGAGTGCTTGGTTCTTGGCCCAAATACGCCCGCCCCTGTTCCTTCTCCAGTTCTCTAACCGTCTGTATACCACTTTATCGTGTGGCTGCCCAGTCCGTACATCGTGGATTCGTTGCTCCACTCTTTCTTGTTACTTAACTTTGTACTAAAGTTTTTCCCAAAGTTAAATTTCCTGATACTGTCGTCCCTGGGGACGGCCAGAAGGGGAAGTTTTTTGAGAAGTACATCGTATTCTCTCGAATAACACATTTCTCCCTTCCGATACCTTCTTTTGCCATCCTTAGGATCGTTTGCTGCGCATTTTGCTCCACTACAAGATGGAGTGGTGTTAGTTCCAGGAGTACTTCCATGGCTGCAGTTGGACACGCTCGCATGGCTCCAGTGTTGCAGAGGCACGCAAGTCTTTGCACTTTAGTGAGTGTCTCCCTCGTAGTGACTAGACTAGTTCGCTTTGTCCATGCTATTGCTCCATAAGTGATCATTGGTCTCACAATGGCAATGTACATCCATCTTAGAATATTTGGACTAAATCCCCAAGACTTACCCGATAGGCTCCTGCATATCATTAGAGCACGGGTAGCCTTTTGGATATCTCCTCTATGTGTTTCTTCCACAAGAGTTTGCTATCTAGGTGTAATCCTAGATATTTCACTTCCTTTAGTACAATGTCATCAGCGTAGGCTTGACACTTAATTCCAAGGCTTGTTAATTTTTCAAGAAGCTCATCCACAACAAGACTCCACATTAGGGGAGATAACACTCCTCCTTGTGGGCATCCTGTTGTTGTGTTGACCCTGATAATTCCATGTGAAGTTTGAGTTTCTGCTGATCTTGTTCTCAGCAATTCATACATCCACTTAGATACTGTTCTGCTTACTCCCTTTCTGTCAAGGGCTCGTTTAATAGCTTCATGTGAAGTGTTATCAAATGCCCCTTCAATGTCTAGGAAGGCGCAGATTACTACCTCTTTTGTTTCAAGAGCACTTTGGATTGTTTCCGTCAGCTGATACAGAGCAGTCTCGGTGGACCTGCCCGCTCTGTATGCATGCTGACAATAATGCAGTGGGGATGTATTAAGTATATCCTCCCTTAAATGGTTGTCCACAGCTTTCTCCATTGTTTTAAGAAGAAACGATGTTAGGCTGATCGGTCTGTATAACTTAGGCTGTGTTGGGTCCTTCTTCCCCGTTTTTGGTATAAAACAACTCTCGCCCGTCTCCATTGGTTTGGAATATATCCCAGTGCAAGACTGGTCTTTGTTATTCTGACCAGGTGTGGTAGTAGTTTTTCTTGCCCCCTTTGCAATAGGGCTGGTATAAACCATCCGCACCCGGTGACTTGAAAGGCTGGAAGGAGCTAATTGCCCACTCGATTCTCCCTCTGGAACAGATAGCCCCTGCAATCTCCCAATCTTGCTTCCGAGGTCTGGTCGTGTTGGTCATGCTCCCGTCACAGGTGTTCTGCAAACTTCCGGGGAAGTGAGTTTCTAAGAGCAGTGAAGCTCTTTGTTCTTCATCTTTAGAAAGCTTGGTAGAACAAAGCTCGTCTTAAATATAAAATTGTAGGTATTCACAAGTTTTACTATAAAACCTTCTGTATTATATTTAATACATTCGTATGTAACACTGTCTTCTCCCGGCGCCTTATTTAACTTACAGCGATTTATCACCATACTGATTTCTTGAACTGCGATCGTGTGATCTAGAGCATAATTTTTAACATACGGTAGTGCATACTGGATTGTTTCTTAGTTCATAGAAAGATTCAGTAGTTTTTCGAAGTATATAGCCAGTAGACTTGTTTCGATTGGTCTCCTTAATGAATAAGTGAAGTCAAGAATTCTATTAGGAAGAAGGAAGTTGATGTAAATCAAAAACAGGATCTTAGATAGGACAGAACCCTGGGGAACACCAGCAGTGGTTTCAAATGAGGTAGAAGTATATCCATCCAATACACTTGATTGATTACTTAAAAACTAGAAATCCATTAGGAGAAAGTTTCACCTAGACCGTGGGCTTGGAGCTTGTATAAAAGGGAACTACGCTATACTCTATGGAAGGTGGAAGACATATCGCGTGCAACACTTTGGTGATGAATGCACTTGCTCCAACTTTCCAACAGGTAGGTCATTAAGACCGCCGTGGAACGGTGCTGCCTGAAACTATACTGAGAAGATGATTTCTTTCGTTTTAACTTATAAGGTGGTGATTAACAGTGCTCCCCATGACCTTGGAAACCACTCTCATTAGAGCTATGGGTCATTAGTCAAAAAAAGGAGATTTTATCGCCCTTTTTGGGAATTGTTTGAATGTGCGAAAGTTTCCACCTATCTGGGAAATGCCTAGGGCATACGATAAGCAAAATAGGTTGCATAGTGGTCTGGCCAAGTTAAGAATGCCTTTCCAAAACTTCGAGGAGATCCTATCTGAACTTAAGGATTTATCACTATTTATATCTTTAAAGACTAGGGCTACTGAATGGCTTTGGAAAAATATTTCTCCTAAAGAATGTTGAACAGGACTGTAGGTGAAAAAGGAGAGGTAGCTCGCAGCCTGGAAACTAGATTTCTTTTTGAGTGGTTTTCTTATCGTCGTCGTTATGGGTGTAGTAAACGGTGACTACTAATTGCACTCGCAAGATGGAAATCTTCGTAAATAGATGCCTGCGTAGCATCTTAAGGATTTTTTGGTCCAATATACCAAATGAACAACTTTATCAGAGAACGGGTCACGAACCTATAGGCCTTACCATACGAAGGAGAACGTGGCAGTGGATTGACAACACCTTATGCGCGCCGCGAACATAACTTCATTGCAAAATACGTCATGTAGTGGAATCCACTTATTCAGTCAGGCAGTCGAACGGGTTACCCTTAGGAAACGTGGCGCGGAACACTTGAGGGGGATTCCAAGTCTCTAGCTGAAGACAGCTTACACGAGTTGCAGAATATCAAATAGGATGGCGTGCAGACGTTGCTTATGTCCTATGCCATTCCTGGGCTGAAAGGACTTAATTGATCTAATTGAATATACAACCAATTAAATTACCTATAATGAGCATCTCTGATGTTACCATGTATTTCTTACTAGTTTCTGTTTAATAGAAAAGTGAATAACACTGTGAGATAAACACGCATTTTGAAGTTAGTCGCTCTTTTTTTTGGTCACCTGAACGGTCTTACATATCTACGATATCATCAAAAGAGATCGAAATATTAGTAAGTTGTTGTAGCAATTATTTGTTTTAATATAAACTTAGGGGTAATTAAGACCATCACTTTTTTAATGTAACAAAGTAATTGCTCGGTTTAAACAGCATTACTTGCTCGCGTTCGAATCGCGGACAGTGAAAGAATACGTTTTCCCCATCTTCCTCAGCCTGGATGTAATCCGGACAGTAGGGAGAATTGTCGTCCTTGAATTTGTAAAGATACTCGCAAAAGCATCCATACCCACTTAGTAATGGAGTAATCCTGCAATAACATGGATTGCATCTCCTGATATTATATGAAATGCACTGCATACTCTAATTGCTCAATGTCGGTATATCGATTCAATTTCGCGCCGCCAGTATGACTGGGCTTTCATAGCTTTGGTCTATTGTATCTCGGTCGTCCATGATTTGGCATGATATGCGTATGAGTGCGTTATTTACTCGCAAGGCTTTGCCACTAGCATATCCCAGATGTTCGTTGACCGGATGCCTTGTGACAATCATAACGCCTAGGCATTTAATGGCGTGCTTCGACGTATAGTAAGAGTGATTGTTTCCGTCACCTTTCTGCTACTGAATAGTTCCGCTTCTGTCTTATGCTCGGCTTATTTAAAGCCCACAGATTCAAGCCAGCGTTTAACGATCCCGACTGTGTCGTTGCTTATTTGGACCACTTTATCCAGTAGATTGGCCACCACGACTATCGCGATATCGTCAGCAAAGCTTCTTCTTCTGGAAAAGGTAGATTGAGTATCCTGTCATACATGACATTCCACAGAAGTGGACCCAAAACGGAACCCTGTGACACACCTCCTGTGACGGTATACCCCTTGGGTCCATTGTCTGTGTCATATATCAGGATCCTTTTTCTGAAGTAATCCGTTGCTATCTTCGTGATGTGCGTAGATAAACTCACATTCCGAAGCGATTCCAAGATGTGCTTCTAGTTTGCAGAGTTGAATGCGTTTATAACATCTAACGTAATTACAGCACAATACCGCTTAGCATCAGCTAACCTCCATCTGCTGCCCTCTATGGCTTTCTTCGCTAAGTCAACGACCACTCAGTTTGCATATATCGTTGACAGTCACCTTCGTAAACCGTACTGATGTTCTGCTAATCCTCTTGCGTTTTCAATGGCTGCTTCCAACCTGTTAGCGATGATAAGTACCAGCATTTTTTTCCAGGAGCATTACTTCCTTTTGAGATTAGCACTAATTTCTGGTTTTCTCATCGCCCCGGGAATACCCCTTCACGCAGGAATCAGCTATATATATTTGTAGCCATTTCTGGTCGGGTTCTAATTGCGGTTTTAAGGGCCATCTAGGGTTTGGGTATGCCATCTAGTCCAGGTGCTTCTTTGTCTCCGAATCTGTTAGTGGCTGTCACTACTTCTTCTACGGTAACTGCAGTTTCTTCTGCTTACTGAACGTCTAATGGGGTTTTCTGTTGCCTTGGAAACAACCCACTGACAGTGTGTTTCAACAACCTTGCGCAAGTGGAAGCTGTTGAACAGAAGATCTTTAGTTTCTTCATAAGCATCTGGTACGTCATCCCCATGGATTTTTGTCAACTTCATTATACAATTCATTAAAACTCCAACGTTTGCTGTTCACGATTGCTATTTTTAGCCTTCTGCGCACTGATTTGTATTGCTGTTGGAGTTCTGCGTGGGTGTTTCTAACCCTGCAGCGCTGGTACAATATTCTCTCGCGATAACATTCATACTCTAGCTGCGAGATTACCTTACTCAACCAGGATGTCTCTTTAAAAGGCAGTGAACACTAATAGCAATAGTTCTGCCCATATTTAGAAGGAACTTAGACGGGTCTTGCGTTAGTGCAACGAAGAAGTGCTTCATATATGTATTTCTGACCTAGAGTGTCAGTCCAGATTGCATTGGACTTGGAAGGAGTCTGTATGTTGGTGCATTCTTTGCAAATACCTTTCGGTGCACTGAAACGCAGTGATGCAGCAGTATTGAATAGTGAGTCCCCCGTCTTATTATTCGGTTGACCCTTAAGTGCCTAGATTATGTGCAGATACGGTTTTTCTCCATTTGCAAAATTAGCTTTGATTTCACGCGTCTTTGGAGCAGCTTGTCTGTCAAAGAAGATGTAGATGGATTTGCCACGGCATTACAGTTATAGGCTTGCACACTGATTGATGGCAGAAATTTCTACCTGAAATATTGTTACATATGTTTGTGTCAAGACTTACCCAGAGGTCACTGCCGGACGTATCTTTGCAGATATTGGAAAAGTAAGGTTTATTTTCAACCTTGCCTTATTCTGGCTTAAAGTGAGACATAAACGTTAGATGAAATGTCTGTACTCTTAAAGACATTTATCATGAAATGCGTCTTTAGCAGGATTTACCTTTATATGATTGAAAAGTTTATATTTCCGTGAATGCGTGGCACAACAAGAATTTCTTTTGTATAGCATGTAACCTGCTTGTAACGCTAATCGTCCAATTACGCAGTGATTTTGTCCTTTGCTTTGTTGTTTGCTTAACGTACGCTCTTATGCTTAAGGCATGAAATGTTGGTATAAATCGTATTATGTAGGATATAATACATCAATATACATGTGTATTGTACGTCTTGTACGCCTACTAAAAATTAAATCAAATTTCTTTAAGATCAACCACGGATATGTGGATTTACCGAGGTATACCATAATATCATTAACGTAGACGTTTTATCTGTCACACAAGCCAAACGAGTACATATAAGCATTGAACAGAGACATTATTTTATTTTATTAAACGGTTAACAGATCTAATGAATTGTTGAAGTGTAAACTTACCAGTTTGGCATTCCCCCAACGTACACATCGGAATTCGTTGCAAACTTGCCAAATTGAAATTCCTTTCCCCTGGATGAACGGCTCTGAGAAACACCGTCAACAATAAGGGTGGTTTGGTCATCGTTTCGAAGTACCTGTATCAAAAAATAAAAAAATAATATCAGATTTAGTGTTTGTGAATCGAATTGTGTTAGCAAAAAATGTTCATATTTCATGTTTTAGGCCAGATAGAGCCCCCACCGACAAAAGGACCAAAGTGGTACTTAAATGCATTTTTTTTATGTATGAGTATTTATGAGAAATAAATCCATGGCAATTTAACCGGCAGGCAAACAACCGAACAGCAATGATGAGGCTCCAAAAACGGGTGGCTGCAGACTTAAAAGTTGAATGTCGCTTTATTCAAAGAAATCAGAAATATATTGCGTAGAGCTATATAAAGACTTTAAATGTATTGACAGCATTTTATAATCCAAAGTACATTTCATTGGAACTGGGAACATGTCCATAGTTGCAGAGATTTAAGTCATATAAGGTTCATATTATATAACATTTTTTCGCGACCTATTTAGAATACGACAAATATAGTGAATCCCAATAGAATTCGTATTCGATTTTCATTCGTCTTTACTTAGCCTTCTTCAAATACGAAGCCTCATATGCCCTGTGGCTGCTCAAAGACTACTGACTTTATGTAGCAAGCATAAACACGAATGTACCCACGCTATTTGCAGAGTATGCGTTCGAAATTGAAAACTTTATGAGGTTTCTGAAAGTTGGCCTTAAAAATGCAACTTTCTTGTTTATTGTCATCGGTTGGGTTTACTAAAACTTTGCAGCCACTAAATCATGATAATGTCAAACGTTTAGCGGCTGATTGGCAGGATGGGAAATTATATAGGAATATGGTTTGCATTCTCATCTGGAGTGATATTTGCTGAAATTATCTTTATTATGACTGGAGGAACTTTTTTGTTTAAATGTCATTGGATGTTAGTGAATGTGGGTGGAAAATGGTTGGCGAAATGTTATTGAGGAGTATAGAGGCGGTTTGCTTTCAGGCGTTTATATCTTGGAACTTAATAATTCTACAACGAACATATACACACATACATACATACATCCAACTAGGATATACACATTTCAATACACTATACACTTATTACACGAACAGTGTTGGCTTCCGAGGCGTCAATTGTTTCTGGTTTATCAGCATAGGCTATACAACGTCACGTAGCCCTCGGAATAGAATAACGCAAAGGCAAAGTAGTCGCAAGCAGAAGAATTTAGTTCAAGGAATAGGTTGAAAATCGGGTGCTTTTAATAAAGAAGCATTCAAAACTATGGTATATTTACGAACTTATTACTCTCAGATCCTAATATTAGCAAGAGAGAACAGATGAAGAATCACATTACAAATGCATGTGACGCATCTACACCAAGCAAAAGAAATAGATATACAACGGTTTACTGGTGGAATGAGGAAATCTCACGGTAAAACCGTACTGTGCTGTAATCACGCTTGACGTCCGAAATGCATTTAACTCCGCAAACTGGGACCACATATTGGAAGCCCTCTGAAATATGAGGGTGTCAACGGATGACTTCAGACAGAGGGTCCTTATATATACCATAGATGATGACCACAAGGACTATGCTGTGACAGGAGGTGGTGTCGGGCTCAATTCTCTCAAACGTTATGTATGATGAGATACTCAACTTATCTTTATCAGAAGAAGCTACGATCGTGGTGCTCGCGGGTGATATTGCGATATTCATGGCCACCAAACTATTGGAAGAAGTTGTTAAAATAAGCAACAACAATCGTCGCTGACTGCAATCTGTAGATTTAGAACTAACAGAACATAAAACAGAAGCGGTATTAATCAGTAGCAAAAAGAAAGGGGAAACAATCACTCTTACGATGGCAGGACACCAGACTACATCGAAGAGTGCCATCAAACACCTAGAGGTCGTGATTGACTCAACAAGGTTTTCTCTTAATGAACAACTGGAGAATGTTAGTGGAAAGTGAATGAGGCACTAATGCAGATCATGCCAAACCATGGAGGACCAAGATATATCTGACGGTGGCTTATAGCCGGAATTGTGACATTTGTGACACTCTACGGGTGACCAATAAAGGCTGAAGCCATGAAAATTAAATCATAATAAGGCATATAATTGAATCAACTTACAGACTTTATGGAGTTTGAGTATCCAATTCATTTCGCACAATATCGGAGGATCCAACCCACGCTATAGTAGGATTACCCCCAATTGACACACCGACTGAGGGATCGCAAAAAGGGTATGAAACTAGGAAGCAGAACCTGTGTTTATCGACAGCAAAGCAAACCCATCAGAGAGAGCAATCAACATGGCAAAGTGGCAACAACTAAAGGTCAATGGACTTATCATCTTACCCTTCTCCTTGAGACGTGAAGAAGCCAGAAACATAGTATACATACACAACGCAGCTACTACGTGGACATAGATGTTTTCGGACTAGTGATAGGCACGCCAATAGGCTGGACCTCCTTTCGAAGCGGAGGAGTAAACAATCATTCACTTCCTCTGCACGTGTCCGGCGTTCTCCAATCGGAGAAAAATATACACTTAGGACCTAAGTTTTTGAATAAACTCAGCAAACTGGCAAACATAATTACAATATAAGACGTTTACAGTGCTTTATAGCAAGATCCGGTTAATTCTGTGGGTAGTTCTGGAGAATACACACGTCCTTATGATATTGCAATGGATCTGTACTAGGCTAAGTGAACCTGCATTTAGTGTAGGCCGCTACTCGAACCTAACCTACCTATAAATTTGCGCCTCATAGGTAGGCAAGGAAATAAGTCCATATGTTATCTATTGCACTCAGAAGTATACACAAAATCAGCACTTTTCACATGTTATGTTTTATAATGCTTGATTCAGCCTGTTTTTTTTATCCTCTGTGTTTATTTATTTTAACACGCACGCATCAATCGTGCGCAGTGGTCATCGAGAATGAGGTAACAACAGATACCTAACTCCCTGGTGGTGTGAGCTTTAGAACCGTGCCGAGGGATGGAAGACTGGGGGTTAAACCAGTCCTAACGAGCTCCTGTGGGCGCCCTGGCAGGGCCCACAGTAAGTTGCGCCTTATCTTAGCATGCCGGTAAACTAAGATCGACCAGTTGTTCCGTGCCTACTCGTGGGAATCAAAATGAACAATGAAAACCTAAACAAACAAATAACAAATATAAATTTACAAAAAACACAAAAAAATTTAATTTTACCTGGGGAAGTACTCTCTGGACAGACAGGGATGGAACTGGGGGGCGATGTCGTAGTGTCATCCCCACAGTCTTCCGTGTCTGGGCTAGAGAAGGAGTTAGAGGACGTTTTACTGGCTAGCGACAGCGAGGATGCGGACAGCACACTCACTGACGCTAGCGCAGTGGGAGGTGAGCAGGCTAGCACTCTCACTTCTATAATTAAGGGCGATAGTGGGTTGGCTAGTACTCCCATCTTATTAGAACAGGGCACACGTGAGTTGGCTGGTACTCTCACGGTAGCTAGAAAGGGTAGCAGTGAGTTGGCTGGCACTCTCACTAAAGGTGGCAAGGGATCAGTGACCAAAGGGACTAGTAGCGCAGCTGGCGAGAACTCTGCTGCTCCTAGTTTCTCTGAGGTCGTGCGGAAGGGTAGCAGGAAAAACGCACACCAACTGGAGAAGATGCTTGTGCGCAATGCTCGGCGGAAGGTCGAGAGTGCTAAGCGCAAGGTCCAACAGTTCGGGGGGTGTGACGTTAACTCCTTGAGTGCTTGGGATAGGTTGCAGCTTGATCGGGCTAAGGCAGTCTTAGCCGATGAGGCTGCCAGGAAGGTAGCGGTCGCACAGGCAGGTGAGGCTAGAAGTAGGGAGGAGCTGGGGGCCTCTACGAGTGGAGTAGAGCCTCCCAGCAGAACTGAGGGCACAGGCAGGGAGGGGGAGACTTCAGCTGCGGGGGCCAGTAGGGTGGCATTCCAAAGCAAAAGGAGCAGGTCCGACGATGTCGTGGAACCGAGCGCGGCGAAAAAGGTGAAGGCTGGTATTTCGCCTTCGGCGCGCCCGAACTACGACCCGGAGGATGAGCTCCTTGTTGCTATTGTCAACGAGCAGGAGCCCTGCGGTCGCCTGACCATGGACCAGTGGATTGCCGTCGAGGAGAAGTTTCAGGATGCTCTGTGGAAGAAGATGTCTTCCACTGAGGATAGTGACCTTCAATTCGACGGTGCTGGATGGGAAGGGGGCCGGAAGGTTGTTGCCTGTGGGAACAAAGCCTCTGCTGACTTCCTCAGACAGTTTTTTTCGGAGGTTGGGGAAGTGTGGAGCGGGTCTCAGCTCAAGTGCGTGACTATGGCGGAGTTGGCGAGATACACTCCGCCCAAAGCTTGGGTCTGGGTTCCGCTGCCATACACCTACCCAGAAAAACTGCTTGGTCTCCTCCACATGCAGAACAGGGAGTTGAAGGCCAATACATGGAGGGTGCTCAAGACTGGGCCTAGGAAGCAGTTTGGTCAGCACTTCTTGCTGGCCCTAAATAGGGAATCGCTGCCACCCCTTGAAAAGACCAAAGGGATGGTGCGATATAGCATGGGGAAGGTCATGCTAAAGATCATGACCAAGGGTGTTGAGGAGGAGGAGGAACCCAAAGATGATGGAGGTGATGCAGATAAACTTGCATCACAGTAAGGCTGCGACGGCATGCTTGATCAACTATTTCATCAAGCATGACGTCTCGGCCATACTGGTACAAGAGCCATGGATCAGCGACAACAACCAGATCCAAGGGCTCAAAAATAGGAATTACACGTTGTTCTACAAAGCCAACGAAGGTAAAATCAGGGCTTGTATACTTTTAAAAAACAACATAAGGGCATTTCTTTTGAATAATTTCAGTGACGGCGATCTAGTAGCAGTCTCCTGTGAAAGAGAGGGAAGTAAACCGCTGTGTCTGGTCTCTGCATACCTCCCGTACGAGCAGGCGGAGATTCCATCTGTAAAGTTGAAGCAGTTGGAAAGGAAGGACAACTGGCTCTTCATCGTGGGCTGTGATGCAAATGCGCATCACTCACAATGGGGTAGCAGTAATACTAATACAAGTGGTGAGTGTCTTTTTGATTTCATCCTTTCGACCAAGCTCACCATATCCAACAAGGGTTCTACGCCAACTTTTGTAGTAAGGAACAGACAAGAAGTGATTGACATAACCTTAGCTTCTTGTTCTGTTCACCTAACGGTAGAAAAGTGGAGGGTTTTGGAGGAGGCTTCTCTGTCTGATCACAGATGGATACGCTTTCAAATTAATTTCGAGACTAGGGTTAGCAACAGCTACAGAAACCCTAAAAGTACAGACTGGGGTATGTATACAGAGCTAGTAAGGAAACATCTTAAGGATGGGCCTTTTCGCAACGACGATCCTCAAGATATAGATAAGGCGGTAGATAACTTAGGCAAAGTAATGAACATGGCATTCGAAAGGGCCTGTCCACTAAGAAAGAAGTCCAAGAGGTCCCAACCTCCTTGGTGGAGCAAGGAAATCAACTCCAAGAAAAAACAGGTTAGGCATTTCTACAACAGGGCCAAAGAAATAGGAGACGGTACCACATGGGATGAATATATGGACCGCAAGCGGGAGTTTAAGTACTTAATCAGGCAATCAAAAAGAAAGTCCTGGAAGTAATTTTGTCAGTCCATTGCGGATACTAGTGAAGCTTCCAGACTTCGCAAGATGCTAGCCAAAGACACTTCTGTCCCAAGCTTCATCAAAAAATCTGACGGCTCGTGGGCAGAAAGTAGCGAAGAAGTTTTAGAAACGTTAATTGAAGCTCACTTCCCAGGAAGTAGATCGCCAATGGATTCTACTACTAATAGCTACTCGTACAATGGTAGGTCAATAGGGGACGACGTAGAGAATCTTATTACATGGAAGAATCTGCGATGGGCCATTATGTCATTCGCACCATTCAAAGCACCAGGCCCTGATGGAATTTTGCCAGCTATGCTGCAAAAAGCTCCAGCCAAGGTCAGAAGCAGGCTTAGGGAAATTTTTAAACATTGTTTAAGGTCATGTTACGTACCAGTGGCATGGAGGGAAGTGCGGGTTATATTCATACCTAAAGCAGGTAAACCAAGCCACACTTCAGCGAAAGACTACAGACCCATAAGTCTCTCGTCATTCCTCCTCAAGACACTTGAAAGACTTCTTGATATTCACATCAGAAGTAAGTGTTGCAACGGGATTCTATGCAAAGCTCAGCACGCATATCTGAAGGGGAAATCGGTGGAAACAGCTTTACACTACGTAGTAGGAAAGATAGAGACTAGCCTTCACCATAAGGAATATGCACTAGCAGCCTTCCTAGATATAGAAGGGGCGTTCAATAACGTAGAAGGAAGGGCCATCAAACAGGCCCTGGAAACAATGAACGTCGAGCATAGCATTACCAATTGGCTCTGCAATATGCTAGGCACTAGAAACATTAACTCCACTATCGGAAACAGTTCAATAAGAAAATCCGTTACCAGGGGGACTCCCCAGGGAGGCGTTATCTCACCCCTCCTCTGGGTTCTAGTCATCGATGAGATACTTAAAGAACTAAGCAACACAGGCATAAGCGTCACTGCTTACGCAGACGACGTGGTGATTTTAGTTCAAGGCAAGTTCCTTGACACATTAAGTGAAATTATGGAATCAGCTCTTAATAGTCTAGAAAAATGGGCTAGAGGGTGTGGACTACACATCAACCCGGATAAAACCGATTTGGTACTCTTCAGCAAAAAATACAAGATACCACCCTTCAAACTGCCTAAGCTAGCAGGGGTGGAGCTTTCCCTTTCGGATCGCGCTAGATATCTTGGGATATTGCTAGATAGGAAACTAAATTGGAAACTTAACATACAGGAAAGGGTCCGCAAAGCTTATAATGCTCTTTTCATCTGTAAGCGGACCGCGGGGAAAAAATGGGGCCTGAAGCCCGCAATGATGCACTGGCTATACATCATGGTAGTCAGACCCATACTCACGTATGGGGCTCTTGTGTGGTGGAAGGCAACGAATACGAAAAACACACGGGATATGTTGGCCATGGTACAAAGAACAGCTTGCATTGCCATCACGGGTGCTCTACGCACAACACCTACGGCTGCACTCGAGATCTTTCTGTATCTTTTACCATTAGACCTACAAATTAAATTTCAAGCGGGCAATAGTGCGCTTCGGCTCACTAACGTTGGTCTCTTCAGGACTAATAACATAGGACACAGCTCCATTCTCAAGGAATCTTTTCCCGGTATCCCTGACGAATCGGACGATATACTTGGCACCTTAGACTTCGACACACCATACGAAGTACTGTATCCAGTTAGAGAGGACTGGCGAAGGAAGACAGTCTCTGTCCATAACGAGATTGCAATATACACAGATGGTTCTAAGACCAACGAGGGCACGGGGTCAGGTATTTACTCGAGAGATACGAACCTACAGGTGGCCCTGAGACTTCCGGACACATGCAGTGTGTTCCAAGCAGAGGTTCTAGCTGTACTTAAAGCTGCGGAATTACTTGAGATGGGATCAATATCCGATAAGAATATCGCCATCTACATTGACAGTCAGGCTGCGCTAAAGGCGCTAGAGTCTTACGTCACCAAATCTGATATAATCAGGAATTGCCGCACAATGCTTAGGGCATTATGTACGCAGAACCGAGTCAGATTATGCTGGGTACCTGGACACTGCGATATTGAAGGCAACGAGCAGGCCGACGCGCTGGCTAAAAGAGGAGCGGGGCTCCCACGTAGCGATATAATTTGTAGCATTAAGCCACCAGGGTGCGTGGCCAAGGGAATTATTTGGGATAAAATCATTGACACGGCTAATCTAAGATGGTCAAACATAGATGGTCACAGGGTGTCTAAGACCTTGTGGCCTGTGCTAGATCGCAGAAAATCTGGGGAGATAATCAAGTTAGATAGATCGCGGTTGAGAACAGTGATAGGAATACTCTCTGGCCACTGTCTCCTAAGGAGGCATGCCATGAGACTAGGGTTATCCGATACGGATGTTTGTAGGTACTGCGACGACCTACATGTCTCAGAGGATATAACTCATATACTCTGTGAATGTCAAGGAATTGCCAGGACAAGGCTAAAGCATCTTGGAAGATACTTCTTCGATAACCTTGAAGAGGTGAGGTCCCTAAACCATAACAAGGATCTTTTCAGATTCTGTAGGGAGATTAATTGCTTGGGAGAATGGGTTTAGGTCTTCTGTCGTGAAGGTTCCCTAGGGATCGCGATGGGCCCACTTTGGTGCCTAGTGTTTTATGATAACCTCATAACCCTACCTAACCTAACCTAACCTTATTTATTTTAATAGCTTAACCACCTTGAGGAATATCATGATAATTCGAATTGGAAATAAGGACCACGCTTCTAAGGTATAGAACGCCAAAGTTTTGTTAAAATCTGTAAAGTAGTTTCTGCCTGATACCTGCCCAAAGGCGACCCTAGTCATCATTATATTATTGTATAGATATGAGTTGTTAGATACGAGGGCAAGGTGAAATGTTCTCGGCCTGATGCAGAGATAGCGTTCCAATCAGCAAAAAATTATGTTTCCTGCCTAGGTGCACTTCTCATTAGTTCGTATGACAAATTTCAACTTGTTCTCTCAAGTAGTTTGCTTACACGAATTTTCACGGTAGACGTCTTGCGTGTTTTTCGTTAAAATGGATAAACTTGAATACAGTGCGGTCATAAAATTCTTCGTTTAAGAAGAACCCTTCCTGTAGGGTTAACCCCTAAGGAAATTTATCCAAAGTTTACGGGGACTCTGCTCCTTCCATGTCAACCGTTAAAAAGTGGGCAGTTGAATTTAAACGTGGTCGCACGTCCCTCGAAGGTGACCCACGTGAAGGACGGCCAAAAACCGCAACCACACCCGAAACCATCGAAAAAGTGCATGATGTCGTGTTGGACGATAGGCGAGTGAAGGTGAGTGAGATAGCGAGGCTGTATGTATATCGGAAGAGAGGGTGCGAAACATCTTGCACAAAAACTTAAGGATGCGAAAGCTCTACGCAAGATGGGTGCCGCATTTGCTTAATGTCGATCAAAAGCAAATGCGCAAACGATTTTCGCGACAATCTTTGGACCGATTCAATAGGGATGCGACCGATTTTGTGCGGCGATTTGTTACCATGGATGAGACATGGGTCGACCACTACACGCCGGGAACGAGACAGCAGTCGAAGCAGTGGGTGGAAGACGGTGGTTCAGCGCCAGAGAAAGCGAAATCGATCGCATTTGCCGGAAAGGTCATGGCCAATGTGTTTTGGGATGCGAAAGGGATCCTTTTAATTGATTACATTGAGAAACGCAGAACAATTATAGGCGAATATAACTCCAACCTTCTTGACCAGCTGGATGCCAAAATTCGCGAAAAGAGGCCTGGCTTGAAGAAGAAAAAAATCATCTTTCACCAGGACAATGCACCTGTACACAAGTGTGCGTTGGCTATGGGAAAACTGCGGGATTCGGGGTACGATTTGCTTGGCCATCCCCCCTATACACCTGATTTGGCGCACTCAGACCTCCATTTGTTCTCAAACTTGAAGAAATTTGTTTCTGGGAAGGGCTTCGCATTCAATGCCGAAGTTGAGAGGGCCGTAGATGAATATTTTCACAGCCTTCCAGACTCTCACTTCCGAGAAGGAATACTGATGTTGGAGAAACGCTAGACTACGTGTGTTGAAGTCAAGGGAGACTATGTAGAAAAATAAAATCATTTTTTAACTGAAAATCGCAGTCTTTCATTGTCTGGCCGAGAACGTTTCACCTTGCCCTCGTAGATACAAGGTAGATAGATTGATTTCTATTTTGATACTTTCATTGGGATTATTCGAATTAAGATTTATTGAAGCATTTTTTTTTTTTATTATATTTTATTACTGTTTTTATTTCTTTATTCTTAAATCATTAATCAAATCATTTAAAAAAACCTTACAATAGGTGTATACATTTAACAATATTAAAGATAAAAATAAATAAGTGAAATTTTATATTTTTATTAAAATAGCATTAATTACATTTGCTGCGACTAACAAAAGATACATTTTTTTGTACTATAATGCTAAAGTAGTCAACCGATTTTGACCAAACTTCATAAGAATGCTCTCTAGCCAATACTGAAGATTGCCTGAAAATTTGAGCTCAATCGGTTTTGTGGTTTCGGAGTGCATATCATACAAACATAGGTGCACACATTTTTTCCCATGGAAAAAAGCACTTTCAGTTTTTCCCGAATTTTCCAATTTTCCGGGCAACTTTTCAAATTTTTCTTTCTGTAAAAACCTTATTCGGATTATTACGAACATTTAAAAATAAAAAAATGAGCGAAATCGGTTCAGCCGTTCTTAAGTGATGCGATGACCAACGAACAGCATTTCATTTTTATTTATATAGATGACCTTAAATGTTGTTTGTAGATACATAAACAATGTAAGAAGTGTATGTTTGTTAATATTGACGTTTACTTCGCAGCGTATCTCTACCTATATCTTATGCTTAAATTAAGTTGTAATGATATCTTTGGACCGAATTAAAGTGAAATTTAGCATACAATTTCTGTCCCACTACAACTCACGGCAGAGAAACCCACGCATATGACATTTAATAGAGATGTTGGAGAATTCAGCAAAGAATAAATCATCATGTAGATAGCTCACGTTCGGTGCCTCTGGTCTTAATGTTTTCCAATTGCCTAGCAATCCTTCATAAATTCTTTTCACCTAATTTAAGCAAAGTTGATTTCTTACTAATTAGCTGAATGTTATAAAATAATTTAAGTTGATTAAGTGTTAACGCGAAATTCGGCATTGAAACTTTGATAATATATCATATTTATTTTTTATAATTTGCGCGTATTCAAGGGGTTTTGAATTCCTTTCAAAAGTGTTTACACAGTGCTGGCGTTAGAAAGAATAGACAGAGAGAGAAAAGTTGATGATGTTAGTTTTCAGAGAAGCTCCGTGGATGTTTTTTTTTTTTTTTTTTTTTAATTTCTTCGCCAGTTAGCAACTTAGGTTCTAAGTTCGCTAATGAATCGTATGGCATCAAACACGTGGTACGTTTCAACTTCAAGCCACTCTTCCCTTATTACCGTGATATCCCTTCGACTGACACCTGATGTGTTCTAAGAGTCGGATTCTATTATATGGCTTGACAAGCTATAAAGTTCCCCGTGCAAGGACGGGTTAAGAATATCACTGCAGCGCCCCCCAACAACTAGCGCTTGTCGTAAAAGGCGACTAAGAGAACAAATCAGATCTAGGCAATATAAAATCCAAGTGAGCCTAGCGACACATATACTACCTTAAAAACCCTCCCACAAGTGTGCATGCGAGTCCGTGGGTTGACATGACTGGAGATCACCGGTGTTATAGAAGAAAGATCAAACAATACTAAAACAGGAGCACGCACGTGTCAAACAACAAACACCATCGCAATATGGTAATATTGCAAAACTGTATCATTATGGTGATACTTGCAAAAACGAAAGGCACTACCCCGCCAGGCACTACCACTGCGGTGCATGGTACTGATCCTGGACCGAGCAAAAATGTTGATAAAGATGCATTTTGGGTAGATTTCCACAATCTCCTTAAGAAGATCCCAAAGGAAGATTTTCTGTTTGTTGGAGGAGATTTGAATGGACATGTCGGGAAGTCAAACGAAGACTATGAAGACTGCCATGGAGGACTAGGATATGGCACCAGGAACCTTCCAGGTGAAGACATCCTAAGCATGTGAAAATCACTCGGTCTTATCGTGTTAAATACCATGTTCATCAAACAAAGCCGACACCTGATTACTTACAGCAGTGGTGGTGATGAAACTCAGATTGACTACCATTTGGTAGCCAGTTTCATGAAGACTCGGGTAAAAGATTGTAAAGTGATTCTGGGAGAGGCAATCGCTCGGCCACACCGTCTCCTACTAATAGAAATTTTTATGAAAACACCGAAGAAAAGCAAACAAGTAAGGGTCTCTGAGAAAATCAACTGGTACAATCTGGACAAAGAAAAAGGCGAGGCTTTTCTTTTCGTAATGAAAAATTACCTCTCTCACACCATCAACGGAGCTGAGGATAAAGAGTGCAGAGCACAAAATATGTGGGATTCCCTACAGCGAACTTGCTTAAAGAAGGCTAAATCACTGCTAGGAGCTTCAAAAGGCCACCATCAACACGCCAAAGAAACATGGTGGTGGAGTGATGAAGCTAAGAAGTTGATAAATGAGAAGAAAGAGGCTTTCAAAGCTTGGTCAAAGTGCCCCTCTAATAATAGAGACGAAAAAGTTCGCCTCGAAGTGGAATACAGATGTTGCAAGAAAAAAGCGAAGAAGAAGTGCGCCCAGCTTCAAGCAGAGAGTACGGAGGGCCTGTATCGGGAGCTGGAGAAAATTTTTTTCCCGGTTGGTGATGCAAACCAGGCTATCCAGGAGCTGCGAAGACACAATATGAACAAGAGCGCAACCATCTTCAAAATAGTCACCCAAAGAAGGAGGAATGCTCAGGAGATTCGTTCGCCAAAGTTCATTGACAATGCTCATGGCCAGCTTCTTGTGGATGACGAAAAAATTCTGCAGAGGTGGCGGCAGTATTGTGAAGAACTTTTAAATGAACAGTTTCCCCGGCTATATTTTCCAAGAGCCACCCCTAACTGTGAAGAAATACCCGACATTACAGTCGAAGAAGTTAGTGAGGCGGTCAAATACTCAAAAAAACGAAAAGCGATTGGGCCAGACGAGATGCCCTCTGAGTTCTGGAAAAAGATGGGAGATATCGGGTTCAGATGGCTCAGAATTCTCATCTCCAAATTTGTGAGAGGTGACCCAATGCCGAATCAATGGGGGGTAAGCTACCTTCTCCCTGTATACAAAGGGAAGGGGGATACGCGAAACTGTGATAACTACCGTTCGATCAAGCTGATGTCACATACCATGAAGATCGTTGAGCGGGTATTAGGTGGCCGACTGCGAAAAATTATACGGCTATCTGATGAACAGTGCGGGTTGGTCGCGGGTAAATCAACCACAGATGCAATCCAAAGTATAAGGATCATAATCGAAAAACATCGTGATTCCTTAAGGGATTTGCATATTGTATTGGTTGACTTTGAAAAGGCATTCGACAGACAACAACGAGATCTGATATGGGTGGCGCTAAGACATCGAGGAGTTCCAGAAACCTATGTACAGATGATCATGAACATGTACGAAGGAGCAAAGACAAGAGTAAAATGCCCCGCTGGAGTAACCGAAGAGTTCCCAATCAAAGTCGGGGTGCACCAGGGAAGCGTTTTAAGTCATTTGCTCTTTATTACAGTCCTTGATTATCTGCTTGAGGGTACCCCAAGGTACATCAGTTATTCTTTGCTGACGATGGAGCCATCATAAGTGAGGATCCTACATCCCTGCAACGAGCACTTGATGTGTGGGTGAACGCTCTGGAGGTAAATGGGTATCGCATTAGTTCAAAAAAGACAGAGTACTTGTGCTGCCCGTTCTCTGATCCACTCAGGCCTATACCAGACATTTATTTGAATGGAACAGTGCTTCCCAAGTGCGAAAAGTTCAAATATCTGGGATCTATGATCAATAGCAAAGCAACTTGTGATGACGACATCAATCATCGCGTAAGCGTAGGTTGGATGAAGTTTCGAGAGAATTAGGCTATCTTCTGTGACAGAAAAATGCCACCTAAGTTCAAAGGAAGGCTCTACACCGCAGTTGTGCATCCAGCGCTCACATACGGTTCACAATGTTGGACGATGTACAAAACGTATGAGAGTAGATTAACGGCAGCTCAAATGAAGATTCTTCGCATGACAGCAGGAGTGACAAAGCTTGATCGAATAATAAGTTCGAAGATCCGTGGAAGCTTTCGCATCAAGAAAACCATCGTACAAAAAATAGAGCGCGACCGGCTCAGCTGGTATTGCCACGTTCATAGAAGAGATCATTTGAACCCTGTTAAAAAGGCAATATCAATGCACGCTCCAAAGACATCGCGATGTAGGAAAGGCAGGCCTATAAACGCCTGGATCAGACAAATGCGACGACATCGGTATTTCATTGGCCTCAGTAACCGAGTGATCCAAAATCGGCAGGCCTGCCGCTATTTTCTGAGGTCAA
Organism: Brachypalpus laphriformis; assembly: GCA_945910035.1. Taxonomy (NCBI): domain Eukaryota; kingdom Metazoa; phylum Arthropoda; class Insecta; order Diptera; family Syrphidae; genus Brachypalpus; species Brachypalpus laphriformis. Next base: position 292,610,636 of record OX246754.1, read on the forward strand.
ATAGGCGAACCCCACAGGCGGATCAGTAGAAATGCAGTGAAGTGGGAGGGTTATGATCCCTTATTTTCGGATCATGGCCTCGCTGATAAAAGGAAGAAGAAGAAGAAGAAGACAAGCTATAAAGTGATTATACTTTCGTAAAGTCTGACCAATCTACACTCGCTTTTCGGATTGTTTTCTTGAAAAGAGTAAGAAATCAGAAATCAATCAGTATTAAATCTTATCCGAAGCATGGCAGCCTAAGACCAACCCACTTTACCACGTTTAGAATTAAGACACTAGACCGTCTGCATTTATAATTATAAATATGCAATCGCCCGGCGAATTGGCGTGTCCTGTCATCGTGATACTGACAGTTGTGTAGTTAAAAGATGCGAAAATCACATCGATGAACAGTGTAACGCTATACTTCTCAACAACGTCGAATAATTTATATCGATAAGGCTGGGCCTTTTTGCGAACGACTTTTGTAGAAAATGCATGAATGAAGAAGAGGAAGAAACTATTCCTAACCTTCTTTGTTTCTACCCATCTCTCTCCCGTAGAAGGAGGCTTCACCTAAGAGCCCCCTATTACAGCGACATATGTGACCTAAAAAACATCGACATTAAGAACGTCCTACGCTTCCTGAGAAGCTCAAAATTGTTTAACGAGTAGGTAGAGAGAAATTTTCTTGATCCACGTAGTATCACAATGGACTTATTATTGGTCTAAGTGTGTTGGCGATTTTTAGCTGGCAGCCACTTCAACCTAACCTAACCTAGTCAGCAATCTGGGATTGCGTAATTGCCATAAGCTTGTAGATGAAATAAATAAATAAATAAACGTAGGTCTAAACCTTTAATTATATTAATTTCAATATAACGGGTGGGCCATCTAGTGATTTCTTTTTAAATCATAGGTTATTTTGACACTGACAGCTGTTTCCCGCTCGAAATCTTGACAGAAAGTCAGTATCATATCTCCGCGGAACGACGCTTGAACAACATTGGGAAATATTGAAAACTTATTTCCAAAGTGAGTACTGTGTAGCCCAAACAGTGCGTTTTTTGAAAAGAAGTTTTGGCCGAAATGAAGCACCCACCGCGCCTGCTGTACGCAAGTTTGTGCAAAAAGTTCGTGAGACTGGTATGCTAGTGGACAACACTCATGGTCCCCGTCGTCGTACGGTGCGAACAGACGAGAATGTGGCTGCTGTAGCCGAGAGTGTGAGACTCAATTTACGAACATCAACTCGTCATCGATCTCAACAGCTCAACATTTCACGCACTAGCCTGAGGAGAATTCTGCACAAAGATCTGGGATTATTCGCTTACAAGGTCCACTTGATTTACCAATTGAAAGCGCACGACCATCCGCTTCGTTATCGCTTCGCAGTTTGGGCCTTAGGGCAGCTTGAATTGGACAACGATTTTGGGCGAAAAATCATCTTTTCTGACGAGGCACATTTTCATCTCGGCGGCTACGTTAACAAACAAAATTGCCGCATCTGGGGCTCGAAAAACCCGCACGTTATTGTCGAGAAGCCAATGTATCCACAGAGAGTGACAGTTTGGTGCGGATTGTGGAGTGGTGGCATCACTGGACCATTTTTCTTCGAAAATGAGGCTGGGAACAACGTTTCGGTCAACGGTGGGCGTTACAGAGCAATGTTAACGATTTTTTTTTACTGAAATTGAAGACATGGATTTGGACGACCTCTGGTTCATGCAGGATGGCGCGCCATGCCACACAGCCCATGCCACAATCGGTCTTTTGCGCACCAAATTCCCAAATCGTGTTATTAGCCGTCTTGGCGATGTCAATTGGCCGCCTCGGAGCTGCGATTCCCCTGATCTTTAACCCCTTTGGACTTTTTTTTTTGTGGGGAACCGTGAAGGACCGATGTTATGCCAACAATCCGGAAACGATTCGAGCACTTAAGGCCAATATCATCCAAGCAATCCGTGAGCTACAGCCCGAAATCATCAACATTGGAGTGATAGAATGCGCTACTGCGAGGCCAACCGAGGCAGCCACTTGAACGACGTTGTGTTCCATAATTAATGGGAATGTTTGCTTTTACTAATAAAGCCATAATACATGGAAACAATTTCATTTTGTTAATTTTATTGCATTTTTAAAAAGAAACTTGTAGTTGGCCCACCCTGTATGTGTATGTGCACGTTTAAAAAATCGTTAACATATAAACTCAGTTACAGTACTTTTCAAGGTCCCAACTACCTACATTAATTCATCCTTGTTATATTATTTATGCCTAACGGTAATCTCAACTCGAAACTCAACATTTCTAAATTAATTTCAAAGCGTTGTTAAGTGGTAATAAAATACCACACCTTTTTAGAAAGAATATTTTTCCGTAGGAGTTACGTATGTATGTACATATATGTACCTAGGCATAAATTTCCCACACAATATCTAAACTTTCGTTCCAGTTCTTTTGCGTTAAACCACTTCTGAAATAAATTTGAAATAAAACAGGCTCTGTGAATTGAACAGAAAATATAAGTTGAGATCCTCCAACAAGTCTGTTTGCAGGATTAAATAAAAAAAAAAAAAAAGAAGAAGAATTTACTGGTCCCATTTTTTCGGGTATTTAACCAGAGGTAAACCTTTTTAAGACATTTCCAGAACAGCATTATAAATGTCCTCTTGGTATGGAGTGATGGTAGTTGTGCCGCCTGCAAACGAAGTGACTGCGTCAATAAAATCACGCAGATGCTTTTATGTAAATACAATGAGAAATTTTTGCGAATGATGGATAGGTTAATGTAGTCATACTACAAAATGACGTATACACACGAAAAGCTTAGCCCTTAGAAACGACTCGATGACGCATAAAAGCGACTAAGGGGTTGGTTGGCGAGTACGTGTGTGAATACGTATCCTACACGCTAGCAAAATTTCGGTAAGGGCACCCTAATGGTATGTGTTTAACCCATGTCAATCAAACCAAGAAAAGTACCTCTTCAAGGTCACCAGAAACACTTGTAAATCATGTGACTGCTTTGTAATGACCAACTCGCATGAACATTTTTACTTAATGGGTTCGAATTGTAGGTGCATTTCTACCCCTTTGGCAATGGCGAGACTGTTTATTATTAACATTGTTATAATGAAATGTATTATAAGGACGGTGTGGGGCGCGGCAGTACGATAAGTCCGATTCAAAAAGTGCTCCATACAATCGTAACAGTGTCGGAGCTTATTTTTATTCATCTACAGTTTGCGCAGTAATAAAAAAATAATCGAGGATATACATATAAGAGGATGTAAGGATATGCTCACTCAAATGCATGTACGGGAATTTAATGGTTTGACCTTACATAAAGAGTGATTGGATTCGTTTGAACGCATACATGCCACATGGATTATTAATAGCATGTCGATATAGATACTCCTAGCTATGTATGTACATTTTTACATATCATTTATTAATATTAAATAAAGAGAACAAAACGTAATCCTAACTTCGAACGAGATACATTTTTCAGATCCACTTTCAGTTCCTGTAAACAGATGGCCTTTTCAGTCTTGAGCATTGGTACCTAGATCAGTTTCTACATAACTTTGATGCACATTTTTTCGTTTGCCTGTCAAAAGTCATGGCGCTCAAGTGTGTTGCGTACGTAAAAGAAAATAAGTGTAATATAAAACAGCGATTAAAATGTATTCTTTATACTTTATCCCATATGGCATATAAATTACGTTACTAAAGTTTACGTTTTACTAAGTTTGACAGATGCTTTAAACTTTACTTACTTAGGTGGCGCTATAGTTCGGGGTGAACCTGGGCCTCAACCAACAAGCCTCTCCATTTAGCTCAGTCTTTAGCTAATTGCCTCCAGTTGCGCACTCCAAGTTGGTCGAGGTCCCCTTGAACTTGTGCGCGCCACCTACGGCGATGATTCCCTCTACTGCGTCGATGCTTTAAAGTTTATACATAAATGATCAGCACAAATTTAAATAAATTTAGTGCATCAGTTTTCCCATCTCTTCTCAAAATCGAAATACACAATTATGTATTATACATATATATAGTAACTTAGTATGTACCTTAATTAAATGAAGGTTTTTCATGTAGCTTTTTCTTCGAAAAAATTGTGTATGAATCTGTGATATAATTGTAGAAATTGTAAATAAATTTTTCAGTAGTAAGGTAGCAATTAAGCCAAATTTCTATAAAATGTGCAATTTAGTCTATAAGAAATGTATTATTCTGGCTACAATAAAGATATCTATCTCTTATATAAATAGTCAATTAAAGCATGTCTGTCCGTGCGTCTGTTTGTCGCCTCTTTTTTGATCTTAGATTTCGAGCTAGGAATATGAAATTTTACATATGAGCTTCTGAGAGTCTGGAGAAATACAAGTCTAAGAATTTTAAAATCAGCCCATTCACATGTCCACTTTTGGATATATATATTTTTTAATATTTAAATCGAGTAGTCGTTGACTTTTCATTCGGACGGTTTTGTTTTTCCCTTTTTTCGCTGTGAAAAAACAATAAAATAAAAAAAAAAATAAAATAAAAATAAAGAAAAAAAAACTCTGACCGGTGTGGAACCCAAATCAGTGCACGGTGAACAGCTAGGGTCTCTCACAAGAGAGGACATAGTTCAACCGAGTGAACAAAAAAAAAAAAACAAAAACGATAAAGTTCAGTTTAAAACACAAAGTAGTGTTTAATTCCACTAAAATGAACCCCTCCTCAGATGGGCAGGAGATGATGGAATTCACGCAAGTGGCAAGAAAAGAGTTCCTTGATGCTCTGGAACTTACAAAAAAATATCGAGAAGAAGTCGTACTCTTACGCAAAATGATAAAAGAGATTCAGGAGAGTGACAATGAAAATTCCCGGAAGTCAACAAAAAAAAAGAAAAAAGAATACTATAAAAAGTCAACAAAATGAGAATCAATTCACCCTGCTTGAAAAAATGGTTATTGATATTGATGAATCCGCCAAGACAGCAGCTGTAGAAACCAATGCGGATACTCCAACAACTTCAAATAAAATAATTGCACAAATGAAGCAAAAGAATGTCGAAGAAAGAAAAGACAACAGAAAAACCAGTGCCATACAGAAACCAACATCAAACATCATTAGTACTAATACGGTACCAACAGTAGTGGCGAGGAAAAAACCACCACCAATTAAAGTATTTAAAGAAGATAGCCAGGTACTGTCAAAATTATTAAAGCAAGAAATAGGTAGAGATAATTTTAAAATTAAAAATTTAAGTAATAATAAACTATCGTTAACATTAAACAATAAGGATGACTGCAACAAAGTTAAGAAACTGCTTAATGAAGCAGATACACAATATTTCTCATATACAAACAAAGAAGACAAGTTGCAGTCATTCTTACTAAAGGGTCTCAGCGTTAGCTTTAACCCAGAAGAGATCTTGAAGGAGCTTAACGAGCTCAAAGTAGAAAGATTTAACTTCGTTGGGGCATTCAGGTATGCTACAGCTATCTCCGGATAGCAAAGTACAAAACCTGAGATCTATTAGGTATCTTGAGGGCCATTCAGTGTCATTTGAGAAAATTCGGAGAAACGGTGTCCTTCAATGTCACCGGTGCCAGAGATTCGGGCATGCTTCTCCGAATTGTAACATGATAAGAAGGTGCGTTAAGTGCCAAGATACGCATGAGAATGGTGAGTGCCAAGTGCAAAAAGATGCGAGTAAAGAGCAGCTGTTTTGCGTTCTTTGCCAGAAGCCCGGTCACCCTGCCTCATGGCGGGGTTGTGAAAGCTATAAGAGTAGAAGATCGGCTTCAAGCAAAAAAAAAAGGGAAAAGCAACAAAAGATCACAGAAAAAGTCACAATGATAGACAATCATGTTAAGGGAGGTATCTCCTTTGCTAGCGTGGTAGGTAATGGTGTTGGTTCAAATCTTGACGGCCCTCAATCTGTGTGCTTCAACACTATTGGCTCCAACACTGTTGGGTCGAAGAGTTCTTTGCGCTCTGTGAACGATAGTTTGCAAATACAGGTTGACAATCTGACTAAGACTGTTGCAGGTCTATCGAAGAAGGTATAATATTAATATCCTACGTCGTCAAAATGACTAGACCAAATTGTGCATCCCTCAAAATAATTGCTCTGAATGTGAACTCCATCATCTTCCTTGATAGGCGCGGTGACCTTCTGCGTTTTGTGGTGGATTATAAGCCTGACATACTGTTTTTGAGCGAGACAAAGCTAAACAGCGAAAATACATTAGAAATAAAAGGCTATGACGTAATACGGACTGATCGACGTAACTCTACTCAAGGTGGCGGTACGGCGATCTTAGTTCGAAAACCGCTTCATTTCACTACAATCGAACGGAGTGATATTAGGAACTTTAGTTGTCTTGAGACAACCATTATTTCACTGCCTATCAGGGATAATGGTTGTCTATATTTAATATCGGCGTATGCTGCGTCTGGGACCGTTAGTCAATTCAAAGCCGAAATCGAAAAATTGTTCGAAGATCTAGGACTAGATAGCTTAAATAACTATTCCGTCCTAGCGGGAGATTTAAATGCGAGACACCCGGTCTGGTTGGACCCAAGAGCGAACGGAAGAGGCAGCTTCCTAAATCGCTTTATTGAGGAAAATCAGATCACATATAAGCTGAGTCATCCTTCTGGAAATTCCTATCTCGACATTTGCATTGCGGACGCGCGATTGCAAATTCAAGTGATCCACGGTAATAAACTTTCTATATTGCCGTATGATAGCGACCATAATGCAATAGTTATGCCGACGACATTTGATAGCGACTCTACGTTTAGCTTCGCAACGCAGCACGAAGTCCCTAAATTGAATTTTAGGCAGACTGATTGGTGCAAATTCCAACGTTGTGCCATCAGAAAATATAGGAACTGCCCTTCCTCTTCTAATATTCCTAGTAATCGGAATCTTTCTAATGAGGAGTGCGATTCCTATATCGGGAATTTAAATACGGTGGTATTACAAGCTATGGAGTCGTAAGTTCCCAAAATTAAATCCAAAGACGGTATTGAATGTTATCTAAACCGTGACATTAAAACCCTACAAACATATAAAAGCTTTTTAATAACTCAGATAAATCGAATACGACGTCAGTTCCAAGAAGAATCGCCCAATTTAGAGCTGCAACGGTTAAAATCTCTGCTGAGAAATGCGAAGACACTGCTACGTCAGCAGTTTCGGAATAATGTCAACGATTATTGGAGGCAACGCGCCGAAAATATATTGAAGTCTGATTTCAGGAACATGTTTCCTAAAATTAATCAGATGTTTCGAGCCTCGTAACGTCGTAAAAATTCCAAAACTAAAAATTCCAATATCTTCACAGTCTCTTCTTTTCCAGGCGGAGATTGATAGCCAATATTGCCCCATTATCGATAACCATTTCGTTATAGATAGCGGAGCGGACAAGCTAAACTTAATCGGCTCTCATTTTGAGGCAATCCATGCTAGAGATCTACCAAGCTGCAAAACTAGCGAAGTAAATGGCGAATTGTCGAGGTTTCGCAATGGCGAAACACGAACTCTTCTGAGATTTTCTGAGCAACTAAGAGCAGACCAACTTACAGATGAACAGACTAACAATTACTTCACAACACTAGATGAACTGACATACATATTCAGGAAACTAAATAACAAAATATCAAGTGGTTTAGATAACATTCCCAATATTATTCTAAAGCATATATCAGACGAAATTATACGGCAATATTGCGTAATATTTAATAATTTGTTAAACAACTGCTACTTTCCGAGTTATTGGAAAACATCGAAGGTTTTTCCAATAATAAAAAAGAAGAAGGATCCCTCTGATACTTCCAACTATAGGCCAATAAGTCTCCTGCCTAATATCGGGAAGGTTTTTGAAGTAGCTATTAGTAAGTCTATTTTGTTCGTGTGCGAAAGAAAGGAGATTATACCGCGGAACCAATTTGGGTTCAAGAGAAACCATTCGGCGGTGCACGCTGTTACAAAATTGATTTCTGATGTTAGTTGGAATCTTAACGCCAAAAGATGTACAGCTGCCTGTCTGGTGGATATCGAAAAAGCCTTCGACACGGTATGGATCGACGGGCTTTTATATAAACTTCTTCGATATGAATTCCCACATCATCTAATAAAGATGATTACATCAATGGTGTATGAGAAGAAATTCGTGGTAACAGATAGGCAATATACGATGACTTAAGTCTTTAATGTCACCAATGGTCTCCCACAGGGCACAGTTACAGCACCGCTTCTATTTAACATATATGTTTCCGAAATGCTTAGGGGTTTGGATAATTCTTTAGCTTTTGCTGACGACGTTATTCTGTATGCAATTGGCTCAAAAATACAAGATATTCAAGATGAGCTTCAAAATAATTTTGATAAGCTCCGAACATTCTGCTCCGAATGGAAGCTTAAGATCAACCACGTGAAATGTGAAACCATATTGTTCCGCACCCCAGTAAGACGCGGTAATTCAGATTTGAGACGCAACTGGAAAAATGTACAAATCACGAGTTCTAATGGTCTTCGCATAGAATCAAAGACTACTGTGAGCTATCTAGGTGTCCATTTAGACAAATTCTTGTACTATAATGAACACATAAATATGCAGTTAAAAAAGGCGAGGGCGGCATTTATGTCTCTCAAACGCCTTTTTTTCTCCAACTATCTGAGATCCGATGTGAAGGTCATATGTTACCAAGCCTTCGTTCGTCCAATCCTGACTTATGCGAGTCCAGTATGGTGGAACATAAGTCCATCGTATATGGAAAAGCTCCGATTATTCGAGAGAAAGTGCACTCGAGCATGTATGCGGATGTACAGAAGCGCACATTCCGACTTTCGGCATTACGTCTCTAACAAAAGGCTATTGGATGCTTTCGGGGTATCCAGAATCGACAATTTCATCTTGAATCTTGTGAGGAATCATTTCGCACGGTCAGCAAATGTGTCGGGCATATTTTACCCTAACCCTGGGTATTTCAGAAATGCTATGGAGAGTGGATATATACCACCTGAGGCATTCTTGCACCTGGATGCACACGGCTATTTAACGGACTCGACGAACGTGCCAATTATCTATCATGTTGCTAGAAGGGCAACAGATAAACGTATTCTCAATAGCCCTATTGACTCGGGTGATCGAAATGCCGTCCTAAGATACTGCGTAAGCATACCTGAAAGGGATATAACTAACACCGACCGGTTTAATCGGGAGAAATACTGGTGGCTCGACTGGGTTGAAGCTAATGTTTAGGTTAAGTAGGACTGGGCCCTGGTATGTGATTCTTGTTCCGCTGCTAAAAAGGAGAATGACATTTGTCATTCGCTGGTCCTTTGTATAGACGGGCTGAAGATCGCATATCAGGGCCCAGTTCTGCCGTAAGTTAAGTTAGGCTAAGTTAGGTTAGGTTAGGTTTAACAAAGGATAAGTTAGTTTTATTTGTTTTACCCTCTAGTTTAGTTGAATAAAAATAATAAAGATTTGTACAAGGTTTTTCCACAATTCCCCTTAAAGCAAAAAAAAAAAAAAAAATACGCATAATAAAAAAGAAATAAAATAAAATAAAAAAATAATGCAAATATACTAAGTATTTATAAATCATAGTGTAAGTATAGAGAACCCTTCAGGTCAGATACTTTTAGTTATAATTATTGCTGTAGTTTTTAGTTTATTTAAACAATAAAATATGTAATAGTGTATAAGTGGATAAATAAACAAACAGAAGAAAAAAAAGGGGTAATATTTAAATCGTAAAAAGTTGTATTAACGCGATATCTGTTATCATTATAAACGGGACAAGTTTGTAGTTTGTTTGTTCGTTTGTTTGTTTGTAGCTCTTTCACTTAAAAACTATTTATCCGATTCCGTTAAAACATTTACTGCCATATCAGGAGTTGTGTAGGAAATAGCATACGCCATGTGTCGTCAAATTTTATCAAAAAGTGACTAAACAATGACGATAGAAGTCGGAGAAAAAGGGTTTCTATTGCTTACTCTAGTTAAAGATGTACGAAAACGATGTATGGACAAAGGACCCCTTGTTTTCGGATCATAACATAGCCGAAATAGGAAGAAGACGAAGACGAAGAAATTATTAATAAAAGGTGGTTACATCATAGGAAATAACATTACCCGTACATTCGCCTGGCCATGTGTAATCTTCTCCATGCATTCGTTTTTGATTCTTTTCTATCTTTTAGGCTCTACAGAAAAATTACATAACGAACTTTCTTTTGGAATTTGACACAAAAAACAATAATAAATGAGATTAACAATTTTTTTTTTATAATTTGCGCGCGCTCAAGTGGTTTTGAATACCCTTAACATGTTTACACACAGTCTGGGCGTTGGAAAGGATAGATAGAGAGAGAGAGAGAGAGAATGAAAGATTTGGTGTAGTGGTTTGAAGCGCAGTTGATTGTGCTTCAGAGAAACTCCGGGGGTGGCGTCCAGGTAACTGGGGAGATTTTTGTTTTATTTTGTCTTTTGCTTTGATTCACAGTATTTTTTTTTCCGATGACCTATGTCATAGGCAAATTGTCAGCAACAGAGCGAACAATTTTTCCAGCCATATGACCAAGCTACTGCCAGTGTTATGCCTTCGCAGTAGTGTTCACACAAGCTTTCGCAATTGATCGGACTAACTTTATATATTTCATGAGAAATAAATAAATGCTTGCTGATATCAGGATTTGAATCATGAACCATTAGCGCGGCAATTGACGACGTTACCACTACAGCATAGCCACCCCATACAAATTAAACCTGATTATTAAAATAATTAAAATGGGTCCGATAGGTTTTATGCACAAGTGTACTAATACAAAGTTAGTGGTATGTTGCCTGTCTAAATGTTTAAATGTTAGGTTAGGTAAATGTGTGACCCTGTTGACCGATATGTTGATCGCATAGAGCCCATAGTAACCAATTTGTTCAATAAACCCTGGGAACTTAAAATTTTCGACCGCTAACTAAACCACTCAGATAAATATATGAGTTTCAAGAGGTTGTTTGGCTCAGTGTTTCGTAGCTCATCTACCTTTGGAAAGAAATAATGTTTCTTTTAAGAGCTAGTGTAGGACAATCACACAGTACGTGATGAATATATTCTATGATATTTCTTCATCGTTCCTGCAGCTTCTGCAATAGTCGTTATAGGGTTGACCTAGCATGGTAGTTTATCATGCAGTGTCAGGACAGGACAGCATTACGTCCTTGCGGCCTAATTTTTGGCAGTTTGATAAATCTCTTCTTATCATAGACTAGCCATATCGATCTAGCTATAGCACACATGTGTATCTAATTGACACCAGTGCTTAATGCTTTCTCGAGAGATTTTGTGTCGGTATACTAGCCTCAACTATAATAGAACATGTGAAGGGTTCATGTCTGATCCTCTTTTTGCCTAGCTCGTCCGCTTTTTCGTTTCCAGATATGTCCATGTGTCCCTCTACCCACCAGAGGGTCATTTTATTGACAGCTAATATTCCGTCTAGTATAGTTTTATGCCGTTTTACCGATCTTGAATGCAATGCCTTTATAGACGCTTGACTGTCAACATGCTGATTATTTTTCTTGCGTGTCTGCTTAAATGTACACAGTAAAGGCTGATGTACTTCAAAACTAAAAACGCACAGTAATTAGATATTTTTATATCATCATCTGATCCGGATCACCACAAGGAAAATAAAATACAATTATCTGATTGTTTAAATATGGAACCGGGATGGTGCTTCTAACGTTGTAATGATTTGGAAGCAGGAATGATGTTCGAAAATATTATCAGATGGTAAATTGGTATCTACTTTAATTAATTAAATTAAAGTAGATACACACAAAATTAATTTCGGGGTCAGCTAATGAGCTTCATCCCTCCGAAACGTTAATTATACATTAGAGAAAAATTACTGGATGAGAGTTCCTCTCAGTTGTAATATTAGGAGGTGTTTTCCTATTTGGGAATTTTTCCCACACTGCAATCCACGGCTGAAAACCCCCCGGAAGACTGTATACCCTTGTTAGTATTGTCGGGAAATGGGGTTTGAAGCAGAGGTGGTTTTAGTTAGGGTTAAAGTCCCACACTCTGGCTTTCGATGCTTAAAAAAAAAAAAAAAAAAAGATGGTAAATTGAGCCAAAGCTACAAACAAGAACCTGCAAGGATGAAGGGCATCTCGCGGTAGAATTACAATCGGTGCTGAGATTTTGTGATGGCGACACAAGTTTTGCTTGAAGTCATGCAATCACGTTCAATCGAAACTTCGGCAGCCAGGTTTAAATCGAAAGCGTTGCTGAAGCCAATGGTCTCGGATCCTAGCTATTTGATTTGGTGCGAAGCATAGACTAACTCATTTTATTTCATTACCCTATTCCTAACTACAGATCAATAAGTCTTCTCAACATCGCATGTAAGCATGTATAGTACCTAAGGCCTTGCCTGTCATAAAGCCGCGTTTGACAAAATTCGTAGCAACGCATCCATTGTTGTGCGTACATGACGGTGAAGGAGAGCAAAACAAAATACAGTGTGGGGCAGAAAGAACTCCCCGATTTAAAGAGAACGTAGATAAGATTAGGGTTGGGGTAGCAAAGCGCGGGAGGTGACGATAGGCAGCGGCAATCGTGGGGTTTCAGTTATCATAATGGTTTGTATGGGAGTACACCGTGCGTTTGTTGTCGAAGAATTCATTAAAAATGGCAGGTCGCCGACTGCGACGCAGCGTGCTTTTCGCATACACTTCGCACTCGATCGACGTGATTCCATTCCTGGCAAAAAACAATACGCCTTTGGGTGTCAAACTTTAGAGAAACAGGCTCTGCGCTCAAAAATAAGTCTCCTGGATGACCTCTTACTTCAACAGGAGCGGAAAATATGGCCGCTGTCAGGACTTCAATTCAGCAATCTCCACGGCGTTCTGCATGCAGACAGCTATAAAGAATGCAATAACACAGGAAGTCGCTAACATTCCGCCTGAAATGACTCGCCGCGTAATGGAAAACTTCCGAGAGAGGGTTACTCAGTTTATCGATAATGGAGGTCGACACTTAAGCGACGTAATTTTTAAAACTCAATTTAATAACTGCATTATGTGTATTATTTAGAAATAAAGTCATCTCTTTGATATCTTGTTTGTTTTTTGTTATATAAGCATTCCAAATGGGGGAGTTCTTTCTGCCCCACCCGGTATAAGGTTGAACAGAAAGCTCGTGATATTTTAGAGAGGTTTTGTATTTGTTTGACTTATTTTTTTCACTTAAAAAATACTTATTACATTGCGGTAAAAGTTTTACCAACTTGTCAGCCATTGCTCCTGGAATTACATAGACTAACTATTTACCATTAAAGATACATCAAAATGATGCGTACCTAGATAAAGATAAAGTTCGGGACAGCAGGTATTTATGTCCTTAAAAATGAACACCCAATATCAAATAACCGAACAGCGTACAAAATTAGGTAATTAAGCACCAGAGTAACTTTTAAGTCAAGAATCCATTTTGCCAACCGCTTCTTTGCGTTAAGAAGTCTTGAGTAGCAAAGCTTTCCCCAAGATAACCGAGGACACTTTATACAAAACGCTGAAGCACACACCTTAAGAAGGACGGATGAAAGTATTCCTGGGCGGTTCAAACGACAAGATCTTCGAATGATTGGAGGAGAAGATTTAATGAAGACTTATACGGGTTATACTGCGTCAACGTCTTAAATCCTCCCCTAACTTATCTTCGGACTTTTTTCGTTCGGTATCCTATGTACTGAAAAAAATATCGAGCGCGGGTTGTTCTCTCGTCAGCACGGTATCGTTACAGTATCATTTCGTTCTGTATTATCATTTAACTTGTACTCCCTAACTTGGCAGGATACTCTGGAGTGCACGCGCACAAGGTTATGTCTATAGCAAGGGGTTGTGGCTACAATATGTTAAGACATAGTGCGGGCGGTAGGAAAATTAGGAGGAGATAAGAGCACAAACTCGATGTACCTATACATTGGTTTTAAATGCTTGCGGGTTATAATGCGAACGAAAAATAGGGCTTTCCAAAGCATTCCACATCCGTCTTGTACGGCTCAGGAAGGAATCTCTGAATTTCACAATACGTCCGAAAATAGATTTCAGGGTGAACTGAAGATTATTCGATGCATGATGAGTATTGCGAGAGAACTGCTGAAGGGGTGGAATGCTATAACGGGCTATTTCGCTGGAGCACTGCTTGTAAAAAAACGATAAAATAAAAAGAGGCAGGCATAATTTCTTTCTCTGTTCAAGCGAGTCTATTGACTCCGTAATGCTCTGTCCCCTATTAGTTTTAACACATGGTTTTGAATGCGATCCAGTAGGTGCAATGTGGTCTCAGGTGCACCGGACCAGACATCTGTTTGGGGCGGATGTGTGCCTTATATATCAACAGATCGGATGGGGTAAAGTATTTCTTGCACCGTTTAAGGAATCCTAAACGTAGGTTGTCGTTAACACACATATGTTTGTACCGAGAATGGAAAGTCTTCCGGTTTCGGAGATGTACATAAGTACTATTCATTGATAATTACTGAGGGTTTAGGTTTCGCTTGAGCGACAGACGACAGCATTGAGTTTTCGCAGCATTAAATTCCACTATATTCTTTGTACACCATTCAATTATGCTGTCAAGATTGGAATTCAATGAGCTTAACATATGCTGCCGCTCCAGTTTCACAGCCGAAGAGCGGAGAAGTGGAAACCATCCATAACAACTTGAATTGAACGGCCCGAAAGGTAATTTCTAATCCATTGAAGAAGATATTCATCGACACCAATTGCACGCATTTTTGACAAAAGAGCTGGATGCCAAACTGTCAAATGTCTTAGAAATATTAAACGCAACAATCTTACTTTCACCAGAATGATGAAGAGATTGGTTCCACTTCTTAGTGAGATATGCCATCAAATCACCAGTGGACCTTTTGCTACGAAAGCCGTACTGCCGGTCATTAAAGAGCTTTCGGAATTCAAGATATTTCATAAGCTGACGATTTATCAGCGTTTCTATGACCTTAAAAAGAAGGGATGTAAGTGCAATGGGTCGGTAGTTGGAGGGAGAAGAAGATTCCTTTTTTTTTTTAATGACGGGCTGTGCAAATGCTGTTTTCAATCTACTTGGAAAGCTTACGCAGTGGTTTTCCAGCGTGGAAGAACACCTCTTCAGAATTATGGGTGAGATACCAACCAGACTAGCGGAATTGTGAATGTTGAGATCTTTAAGTACTCTTGCTACTGTATGAGTGCCAAGGTGGATTTGCCCCATAGAATATTCAACGCGCTCAAGTACAGGGGACGCAGAGTACAATCTCGAAGTGTGGAGTTTCCACTAAATTGAGCGAGCAAATTGGCCTGGTAAACGAGCGTTGAGATGAAAGATGAGGCACAATCTTTTACATTTTCATACTTGATTTCACATTACGAATGTGGATCGGTAAATTTTCTGCTAAAGATCGAGCAACAACATACTCTGTTAACAAATTAAACAGTACGAGTGAATGCAGTTGCTGTAGAAACATAAGAAACAAATTGTGCCGATGTGAAGTATCTCTTCGCTCTGAACCTGCTTGTGAACTTCGTAGGTACAGACTTTGCGCCGTTGGATGTGTTTTCGACATGTTACATATTACTGGTCATCTCGTTATACTGTGTAAGTGCTTCCACGTGGATAGCACATAACTATTCTCATGCTACTGCAGTATTTTTCTCATCATGGCAGATCCTTAAGATGTTAGTGTAAAAATAATTTTCTCAATGAATTTTATGAACAAAACTAGACAGTTTAACAATTATTGACGTACGAGATAGAATTCTCCTATACTGCCACCGGAAATGTGTATATTCGATTTGCGACTCAAACAGCCCGCATGATGCTCTAATGAAAATGCGACAACTAAGTGCTTTACTCGTAAAAAAAAATCCTACATTAAAGGATGAAGCAATCAAAAGCAGTGAAAGAGTTCTGAAATTTTTCTGCTTTCATTTAATAGGAAAACTTCTTATTTTATTTTTAGAATACTGCCCCATTAAAGACAGGACCTAACTGCAACACGCGCCACAAACTGAATACGAAAACTTGACCCAAAGAAATAGCAAAAACGTGCCTAAAAGGGAACCATAATCCAGAAGGAGTTCTTTCTTTATTAATTATAGCTCTAAATTGCTCTCCCAGTTGTTATATTTTTTTTTCCTGTGCTTGGATGTTGTCACAAATTTTCATTGCACTCTAATATGAATTGTTTATGAGTGCAATATGAAAATATGGTAGACAAAAAAAAGTCACATCAAATTCGTCATCATCTTCCTTACCGACATGTAGGGTAGCTAAGCGTTCTCCGACGACTATGTATCTGCATACCACGATGACGACGTAACCAAAACTTATTTGTAAAATGTGAAACGTTGTGACATAAAAAAAAGTTGACTTTTAGACATCGCAATATCGCATAAGTGGTGCTGCAACAAATTTTAATATTTCTAAAAACAAAAAGGGGAAAAGTTACATCCTTTGAGTTTTGTTTCGTTAAAGTGCTTCCTGTTTCCTTCTCATGGGAATTATGTCATTTACAGTACACGCCCATACGCTATTGCGTTTGGAACCTGAAGATGCACTTCAGCAGCAAAGCGTCCCTTGCTGCCACACAGAGCCGCTGCTCGTTTGTGCAGTGTCAAATTTCTAGGACGAGGACGACTAACTGGGATAAGCCACAACATTGCGTTGCGTAAAACTGTCGGCTTCTATAATTTATTGCGTAACCAATTTACTGTCACTTTTTTCATGCTGTCGTGTTTCTTAGATTTTCCTCAATTTTTTTCTGTCCTGAAGTTTGTCGTTCTTGTAGGCAGATTTTCGTCACGTCAAATATTTATGTATAAACTCCAAAATTATTTATTTAGTTATTTTTTTTTTGTTTTATAATTTGCGCGTGCCAAAGGGATTATTAATACCCTTATACTGATTCTCAGGGCACGGGCGGATGGGAAAAGGGGGGAGAGGAACAGAGGAGATGCCAGTTTGCGTTGGCTTTAAATGTTTGAAGGTTGTAATGATTAGGAAATACAGAGGCTGGTATTATATACATAAAAGGGTCACAGAAACATTCCAGGGAATTGCAGGCCCGACGAACTTGCCAAGCAGGGCACTAGCCTATCGATTTCACTGAAGCTCAGCACTATCAACGTATAACCAACCGCAGATGTATGCCTCATAAATAGACAGATCTGGCATAAGCTGGATCAAAAACGCTCGATTTTCCTTATTAGACAGAAGAGAGCACTCATTACAACTATAGTAGGTGTCATTACAAGCATACCATCAGGCTAGGCCTCTTTGCAAACGACTTCTGTATAAGCTGTATAAACGAGCAAGAGGAGGAAACTATACTTCACTTTCTTTGTTCGAGTCAGGCTCTCTCCGCTCGTAGAAGATTTCACTTAGGAGTCTGCTTCTACGACAGCTTAGTCGAATTGGTTAACGCCAACATCAGCAGCCTCCAGCGCTTCATAATAAGCTTCAACTGCTTCTAAGGGCAGTTCTTTCTGGGGACTATAGTCCCATGTAATACCACAATGGACCTTTTCTGGTCTAAGTAAGGCTGCATCTAATGCAGCCTGCAACACTAACCTAACCTAACCTATTTAAAAGCATTAATAAAAAATAGTGCATGTAACTCGTCGTCGTTTCTGAGATATTGCCGATTTTCAGGAGTAGTTTTGTGTCTATATTTTTCCAAAAATCTGGTATGTTATTCTGCAGCTTGCATAAAAATCACTTAAAATACTAAATATGGTATGATAAAATTTTCGAGAAAAATAGGCGTTTCACATTTCCCTAACACACTTCCGATCGGTATTTTTTCGTTACACTTCTAAAAGAAAGTTTCACTTTATAAACATTTACCAATCAATAGCTGTCAAATGATGTCAATAATTTGAATAAGATCGTGGATACAAGCTGCCGAAATGAGGTTCCTTCGCGGTGTTGCTGGAATAATTCGTAGGGATCGAGTGCGCAACACCAGAGTACGCGAGGCGCTAAATGTTGAGCAGCTACTTCTCCGAACGGAACGATCTATGCTTCGATGGTTTGGTCACGTAGTGCGTATGCCCCCAGACCGGCTTCCAAGACGTGCCATGGTGGCCGTGGCATCAGGTAGGCGACCCCGCGGTAGGCCTAGAAATAGATGGTTGGACCAAGTCCGGCATCTCTCCTGGAGCCGTCTAGGGATTCCTCCTGATGAGTTGGAGTCAATGGCGGAGGATCGAGAAGGATGGAGAGTCCACCTGAGCATCTTACTCCCGCGACCCTCATGAAGGATTAAGCGGCCATTGAAGATGTATGTATGTATGTATAGCTGTCAAAATATCGTACATCAATAAAATTTCATGTTTCAAGTAATGCTTTGAATTTTGCGACTACTTTTTTTTTTTTTTTTTTTTCTTAATTTGCGCGTACTCGAGGGGCGCAGTGTTTACACTGGAGAGAGGATAGCGAGAGAGAGAGAGAGAGAGAGAGAGAGAGAAAGATTTGATGTAGTGGTTTGAAATTCTGTTGTTCATGTTTCTGCAAAACTCGGGGGTGGGGTCCAGATAACTGCAAAGATTACTATTATTTTTTTTTTTTTGCTTCTGATTCACAGTATTTTTTTTCCCGGCCACTGATGTTATAGGCATATCAGCTATCCAACAGAATAAACAATTTTTCCAGCCGTATAAGAAAGCTACTGCCAGTGTTATGCATATGCAGTAGTGTTCACACAAGCTCATGCAAAATAACATCATAGTTTGAACCATAAACCAATTATAGTTTAATGCCGCAATTGCATGAATTGTATTGCTGTTACTTACTTTCTTATGTCCTGTATCCCCTTGTGGGTCCTAGGGCCTCTACTACGCCTACGCGCCATCGTGTACGGTTTCTGGCAATGTGTCTGAGTTCTCCCCAACTTTTCCCTAACTGCCGTGCTTCCTTCTCGACTGTTCTGCGCCATGTTTTCCTCGGACCGCCAGGTCTTCTGCCATCCTGAGTTAGAGGGTTCCATTGCATAGCATGGTTCGCTATGGAACTGTCACCCTTTCGGAACGTGTGACCAATCCACTGCCACTTCCGCCGTTGGATGGTTGTGCCTATTGGTTTCTGACCCGTTTTCTCGTAAAGGTGTTCGTTAGAGATACGGTTTGGCCAGAAAATCGTTAAGATATTGCGCAGGCACCTATTAACGAACGTTTGTAGGTTTCTGGTGATAGTAGTGGTCACTCTCCACGTGCTGCAACCATATAGCAGCACGGAGACAACGTTGGAGCGGAACAGTCTTATTTTGGTGCTCAAACTGATTGCATTGCTTCGCCATATTTTGGACAACATCCCGAACGCGGACTTTGCTTTGGCGATCCTATTGGCTATATCCAGTTCGGTTCCACCATCGGTCGAGACAATATCCACCATCCCAAGATACTGGAAATCCTCTACTCTCTCTACCGGTTGTCCAGCAATGCATATTTGAGCCGATGAGTTTGTTACAAGGCTGATAATTTTAGTTTTTGTCGTATTAATTTTCAGCCCGACGACCCCCTGCCTCCCTCTCCACATCTGCTGTCATTTGGTGGAGGTCCATAATTCTGTGGGAGAGTAAGCATACATCGTTTGCGTAGTCAAGATGTTTCAGTTAAGATGTAAGAGTTCATCGAATTCCTCCGTTTCCCGTCGACAAAGCTGCATGAAGCACATCGCTAATCACCAATAGGAATAATATTGGTGAAAGGATACAGCCTTGTCTTACTCCACTTTGGATCTCAAATTACTCAGACAACCTTCCTCTGTGCAGAACGTGACATTTTGATAATAGCTATTAGTTTATCGGGAATACCTCTCCTGCGTAAGGCACGCCAAATAAACTCCCTGTTGACACTATCGAACGCTTTCTCAAAATCGATGAACAGCAGGTGCAGTGGCGATCGATATTCAACACACTGTTCGATGATAATCCACAGGGTGTTGATGTGGTCGGCACAGGAGGATCTAGAGCGGAAACCTGCTTGTTCGGCATCGAGTGTGTCTTCGAGATGTTATTTGAGTCGCTCTAGGATGATTTTAGCTATTATCTTAGCTACAGCAGGCAGCACGCAGATACCCCTCCAGTTTCCGCACTCCATTAAATTTCCTTTTTTACGAAGCTTGACGATCATTCCCCTTTTCCACTCGTTAGGAAAGCTCTCAGCTTCCCAAGCTCTATCTATAAGTGGAAGCAGAAGCTCAGTCGATGTTGTTGGCACTGCTCGTAAGAGCTCTGTTGGAATACCGTCAAGTCCTATCTCCCTGTTGGTTTTGAGTGCCTTGATCACGGTAATGATCTCATCTTTACTGCGAGTCGTGGTGCGTATTCGGGAGCTTCTCACCTCGGGCATCTCAGTCTGTTTTTTTAGAGCATATCGCTAGCGAATACACGGTTCAAAACCGTAGCAAAATGCTCTTTCCATCTCTTGAGCTGGTCCTCATCCGAAATGAGCAAGGAGCCGTCTAGGCTTTTCACTGGGTGTTGGCTGGAGCTGCGACCACTTGTCAGCTCTTCCGTGATTCTGTAGACGGTCCTGCTGTCGCACCTCCATGCAGCTTCTTCTGCTTCTGTAGCCAGCGCGTTGATGTAGTTGCGCTTGTCACGTCGCACGCTACGCTGAACTTCTCTCATCTTCATGCGATATAGGGACTCTAGCTCGCTTCTCCCTGCTGCTGGGGTAGCTGTAGCGCGAGCTTTCAGCTGTTTTCGTTCGTCAATCCGTCTCCAGGTATCCTCGGAAAGCCACGCCCTATGTTTTCCCTGCGATCGACCGACAATTCTTTCAGCACCAGATGTAAAAACATTTTTCACAGCACACCAATGGTCTTGGATGGTTGCGGGCAGTATGCTACTGATTGCTTCCACACCTTGCGAAGAGTGCTCCCTTAATTGTTGGCTCACTGAGGGATCACTAAGTTTATCGATGTTGAACCTGAACCACTC
This sequence comes from Brachypalpus laphriformis, assembly GCA_945910035.1. NCBI lineage: Eukaryota > Metazoa > Arthropoda > Insecta > Diptera > Syrphidae > Brachypalpus > Brachypalpus laphriformis. Next base: position 292,631,647 of record OX246754.1, read on the forward strand.
CAAGTGACATCTAGCATGTTCGAAAATGTTCTAGAGGGTCTTGTATTTAATATAAATACACCAACTACCAGCACAGTCGATAGAGGTGAAAATAGCAAATAACAAGAGCGATTACTGTGAGTTGGGTTGAGAATAAACGATATTGTGATTAAAACTGAATTTGTAGAGACAATTGAGATTAATAAAAAATAAAGTGATTTGATAATTTTGAAGTATAACGAAAGTGAAGTTGATAGTTGTTTAAAAATAAACAATTAAAAACACAGAAGACGGTTTTATTATTATGAGGCTCAGCAAGAATATTACAATATAATTGCTCTTCAAAAAAGGTTGTTTCAACTTATTCATGATAACACTATTATATACAATTGATACTTAGCACTAAAAAATGTTTAACATTGCCAGCTTTAAGATGAATAGCTTGCACTTTAAAATGATTAGTATTAACTTTAATATTTTTTAATAGACTTTAGCTTCAGGCGGCTGTTTGCAGTTATTAACATACGCTTAGCGGATCAACGAAGTTGTGTGAGCGGGCAAACCACCCCGGCGGCGTATCTTATCGCGAACATCGCCTTTCTTAATTTTTTGACAATTCTGCCGACAGTAATTTTTAGAGCGCAGGTCGTTTGGGTTTTGCTCTAAAATCACTCTGAACTCCTTTTTGAAAAATTTCGGGACGCTCTGAAATCATTCTGAAATCAAGGCAAGTTTCGCCTGCGTAAGCAAAGTGGAGGCTCCAAAGTGACATATGGCATTTGTGGCTATAATCTATTTTTATTTGAGAATTGAGAAATCTATAATAATCTCTAATCTATTTTTATTTGAGAAATTAAAATGCTTTTTGGCTTTAAAAATTTGTTCAAAAATATTGTTCCCAGTTAAAAAATGAAAAATTTCACGAAAATTCTCAAATACGAGTATTTATTTATATTTTCAACATCGCAAATATTTCGAATAACTGATATTACCCTTTTTTTGTTGAGAAAATGTATCTTCCAGACGATCCTCTTTCTATGGCTTATATCCTTTTTCCGGGATATTTAAAAAAGTTTGGACAGATAACCCAGCAAACCACTCGAATCGCATTGTGCGCATTCAATTTCGGGGAAGAAGATTCGCAGCGAATTAATAGTAGGCGATACACCATTCACGGGAAATGGTTGACGTCACAGCGATATTAAAAACAATATTCGCATTTGTTTCGCCCAAATCACGAATTTCCGAAAGAATTATGTACAAATTCTGAGGAATTTAAACTCAATTCGAAAAACTTGGAGAATCTAAGCATTTTAAAAATGCTTTTAAAGTTTTTTTTACTTATACTTACTTACTTTCTTACTTACTTAAAGGGCTCCCGACCCTTGAAGAGTCTCTGCCTGAAACACGGCTGCCTTCCATCGTCTGCGGTCGCGGGCACGCTACTTCCAGTTGTGAAGACTAAGTTTTCTGGCATCCGCGACAGCTTAATCTTTATACCGGATGTTCGGTCTTTCTCGCCGTCTGGAACCTGGGGCTGAGATTCAAATATTCCCGAGATAGGTAAGCTACTTAACTATCTCGAAGTTGTAGTCATCAACAGTGACGTTCTCTCGAAGGTATTCAGCGGATAATTTCTTATTTATTGACAACATGGAAGAGTTATTTCCAAGTTGCACAGAGAATCGTGTGTTTTCCAGCTTTAAGCGACACATCTGGATAAGTTTTGACTGTATCCCGAATTGGACTATCACTTGGTAGAGTTCAAGACGATGAATGCTGTCGTAAGCGGCTTTAAAGTCGATGAAAAGATCGTGAGTTTCGACTTGATATTCGTTAGTCTTTTCCAGGATTTGCTTTAGTGTGAAAATTTGGTCTATTGCCGATCTGTCGGGCCGGAAGCCACACTGGTACGTGCCGATTTGTGTGTCGCAAAAAGGTTTTAGACGTACGTTGGATAGGATCTTATATGCTACATTTAAATAGCAGGAATATGCCTCAAGAGTTCTTACAAGGATCGCCTTTTTTGAAGATGGGCATATGGAGCTGATACTCCAGTCGTCGGGCATGCTTTCCTCCAACCATACTTGGCTGATGGCCTGGTGCATGCGCCCTACCAAGACATCACTTCCATGTTTGAAAGGTTCAGCTGGGAGGCCATCGGAGCCATCGGAGCCAGCGGCTTTGTTGTTTTTCAGTTTTCTGATGGCTGCGCTAGCTTCTTCAATACCGGGTGGTGGTATTGGTTCGTCATTGACTGAAAGCGGATTCTCTCTGTTTGTTGCCCGTTAAGCAGTTGCTAGAAGTATTGCTTAAATACATCAACAATTCCCTGCGTTTCGGTGACTAGGTTGCCTTCGCTGCTACGAAGAGCCTGTGTTCCGGATTTGAAGCCAGCTGCCTGCTGCTTGGCTTTTCGGTAGAAATTCCGGACGCTCTTTAAAGTGCCAGGGCCTAGCTGCTCGCAACCACTCATGTTGTGTGCGTTATATTTTTCACAATGAATGGAAGGGACCTACAGTTTAATGCCGAATCCGAACGGCGATTTGAGAAGCTTTTTCGTGACAACAATACTCTCGGATGTTTGTCAGACGCTCGCGAGAGGTGGAACCGTGAAAAAACTTTTTTGGTATTTTCTGGGATTCGAACTTGGAACCTCATGCGTAGTGATCCGACACACTAACCACTTACGCCACGGCGCCCACGAGACTCTTTGATACCCCGAGCTGCGAAGCTGCGTGGTCCCTTTTCTTTTTTCGCAAAATTTTCTTTTTTTCCCTTTTTCTGATCTGGTACTCCTCTCTCGCTGCTCTTGCCTTGCGCTGTAGCGCTTTCTTATATGCATCTTCTGTCACCTTCTCCTCCGTTGAACGCACTCATCATCATACCAAGGGATCCTTTTTGTTGGTGGCTGGTAGCCAAGGGTGGTCGCGTCCATCTCCTAGATGATGTTGTGGTATTCAGTCTACTGGTTGTTTGCGTTTGTTGTTGTAGAATGCATTGCAGAGAGTTTCTCGGACAAGTGCTCTTTGTAGGTACTGGCTCCTTCTGGCGTGCTTATGCGTCCAACGTTAATCGTCTTCTTCTGGGCGATTTGCAGCTTCTTCTCGTTGGACAGTCTGACTCTGAATTTAGCTGCAACAAGAAAATGGTCAGAGTCGACGTTGGCCCCTCGGAAAGTGCGCATGCGTGCCTTACGTCGATTAACACGTAGTCGATTTGGTTGCGTGTTCTACCATCAAAGGAAAGGTTGCAGTGTGAATTCTTAGTCTAGGAAACCTAGTGCTACTTATCGCTACAACATTACGGGCTGCTGCAAAATCAATTAGTCGGAAACCCTTGTCTGTTGTATCATGGAAGCTGTTTTTACCGACTAGTCTGCCGAAGATGGTTTCCTTACTAGTTTTCTCATTGAAGTCCGCTAGTACAATTTTTACGTCATACTCCGGACAGGCTCCGTAGGGACCGTCCAGCAGGTCATTGAATTCCTCCTTGACAGAGTCTTCAACGTCTGCAATAGGGGAGTGTCCACATATCAGTCTAATATTATAGAATTTTGCTCTGATGCGGGTTACAGCCAGGCGATCAGGCTTGATCGGCGAATCCGCATCCCAGCCTGTTAAGTCTTTTGTTACAGCTGTAATAAATGTCGCAACTGGGTCTTTTTTGCATTCCTAATCCTATTCATCGCACCTCCTGAATGGTACCTCCTAATCGTCTATGGATTCCGCCGTTGATTCCGTCCAGAGAATTCTTCCGCAGTCCTTCCTCATTCTAAGAGCTCTTGTTAGACATCTGAAATACATTTTGGCCATTCATGCCTCATTCGGTCTCACAAGTGTGCTTAAGTTCGCCCAGCCGTGCTCGCGCAGCTCTGTTTTTCTTATTATTAGTTATTGCATGCAGTAAGTTTGAAATGAAGAGAAGAGATACGTACATAAGATGTATATTTCCAGGTATTATTTTTTCTTTTTTGAAACTCAGGTGATGTTAGGTTTAATTGCATACTTCGTGAGTGGTATCCGAATTGGTCCTGGAGAAGGCAATATTTTTGTTTGCATCAGTTTTAATGCACAATAATTTCGTCGGCCATTTGGCAGTTTACTGGAGGTGTATTAAATGGCGGCATTATTTAATTTTTCGCTCTGGAAAAACTTAATGGTTATTGTTGGTACTCGAACCGACAACTTGTCATTCACTTGTCAATAAGCGAACACATTACCACTACTCACAAAACTGCACAAACTTATTTATGGTGTAAAAAGGAGTAAGAAGTAGAGGTATTATTTCCTACTTTGCTAACTTATAAAAAGGACGAAACCTGAAAATTAAGAAAAAAGGGTATGCCCGAATAATTATTAGCGGTATTTCATAGTGTGAAGATTGCTGTTCAAGTACTTACACCTTATATTGAATTTTATATATAATATTGTATAACACTTTAATAAAATACGAATGCAATCAGACTTAAGCCTTAATTTACGTAAATTTAGATATTCAGATCTCAGTTTGAGAACTTGATGATGATGTTAAAGTACCTTCGTAGATAAAGAGTCAATCGTTTTTTGATGCTTCTATATTAATAAAAGAACAATAGAATAGGTCCGTTTGCGTACTTTCCGAGCCAAAAACTAATAAATTATCAAATATGGCATGATGAGAGTGAAAACTCTCAGAGACCGGAAAATCTAAGCAAAGTACGCGAATGAAAAGCGAGCCATTTGGAGCCAAGTCGAGCCAACTGTCATTAAAAAAAATTATAATGAACAAATTAAACTCGTGTGAAAACTAACAAATTTAAATTAAGTTAAAAAGAAATGTTTTGGGAGAACATTCACACATCACAGCATTTTCTTCAAGATACTTTGTATCTATTTTTTTATGTATATTGACTTTTTGAAATGGAATCAAACATTTTTTGACTCATTTGACAATCATTTGTCAGTTTTTACGTTCGTGCCGGCAGAAATTCTTCGAGCACATTCAGGCACAGAAGGGAAATACTCTTACTTACTTTACTTAGGTGGCACTACAGTTCGGGGTGAACCTGGGCCTCAACCAACAAGCCTCTCCATTTAGCTCAGTCTTTAGCTAGTTGCCTCCAGTTGCGCACTCCAAGTTGGTCGAGGTCCCCTTGAACTTGTGCGCGCCACCTACGGCGATGATTCCCTCTACTGCGTCGTCCCTCGGGGTTAGATTCGAAGACTCTGCGGGCCGGAGCGTTAGTGTCCATTCGCTCTACATGTCCTAGCCATTTCAGACGTCCAATACGCAGTTTTTTGACTAGGTCGATGTCGCTGTACGGCTCGTATAGTTTGTGATTGAATCTTCTCCTCCAAAACCCGTCAACGCAAACGGGACCGAAAATCTTACGAAGAATTTTTCTCTCGAATCGACCAAGGATATCTTCATCCTCTTTTAATAAAGTCCATGTTTCAGCGCCGTAAAGCAGGACTGGGATGATCAAGGTCTTATATAGAGTCTCCTTAGTTGTTCGAGATAGGGCTTTACTGTTGAATTGCCTTATAAGCCCGAAAAAACAGCGATTGGCAAGAGTTATTCTTCGATTGATTTTGTTTGTAGAATTTATAGCAGAGCCAAGGTAGACAAAGTCCCTTACTACCTCGAAGTTATAGCTGCCCACTGTGACGTTTTGTCCAATTCGTCGGTGTTGGTTTTCCCTTCTTGTTGACAGCATATACTTGGTTTTGCCCTCGTCTATCGCTAAACCCATTTTGGCCGCTTCCGCCTCAATGCTTGCAAACGCACCGGTGACAGCCCGCTGAGTTCTTCCGATAATGTCTATATCGTCGGCGCATGCAAGCAGTTGTACAGACTTGTAATAGATTGTGCCTCCGGTGTTGGCCTATGAGTTCCGCACAATCCGCACAAGTACAATATTAAAGAAGTCACATGACAGCCCGTCACCTTGTCTAAAGCCCTTTTTGACATCAAAGGTCTCGGTGAGGTCATTACCGACCTTGATGGAGCAGCGAGCGTTCTCCATCGTCAGCCTGCACAGACGGACAAGTTTGGCAGGGATGTCAAAACTAGAAATGGCTCTATAAAGCTCTTCTCTATAGATGCTGTCATAGGCGGCCTTGAAATCGATAAAGAGGTGGTGAGTATCGATTTGGAATTCTTGGGTTTTCTCCAGGATCTGCCGAAGTGTGAAGATTTGATCGATGGTGGAATTTCCTGGCCTGAAACCGCACTGATATGGTCCAATCAGGCTGTTGATAAAAGGTTTCAGGGGTTCACACAACATCGCAGTAAAGATCTTGTATGCGATGTTGAGGAGACTGATGCCTCTATAATTGGCGCAGTTGAGGGGGTCTCCTTTCTTGTGGATCGGGCAAACGATGCTGAGATTCCATTCATCAGGCATACACTCGTCTGACCAAATATTAGAAATGAGTTGGTGTATGCACTCTACCAATTCATCCCCAGCTGCCTTGAAAAGTTCGGCCGGTAAGCCGTCAGGTCCAGCAGCCTTGTTGGATTTTAGCTTGGATATTGCTATCCTCACTTCGTTTTGGTCAGGTGGACGGGAATTTTGACTATCATCGTCTATGTTGAATAGTTCATTCTGCCTGACAGCGGGATGTTTTTCTTCGTCGCCGCTTTACAGTCTGCAGAAGTAGTTTTTCCATATTCTCAGCACCGACTGTGATTCTACTACGAGGTTTCCATTTTCATCTCTACAGGTTTCTGTACGGGTATTACTTCTCTGACAGGTTCTTCTTACCTTTTGGTAAAACTTCCGTACATTGTTTCTGGAGTATAGACTCTCGATATTCTCAAACGCGCGCTTCTCATGCTCTTTCTTCTTCTTTTGGAGAAGTCGATGTTCTTCCCGTCTCTTTTGCTCGTAGAGCTCACGAGCAGCTCTCGTCTTCCTTTGCAGCGCCGCTTTGTATGCCTCTTGTTTTGCTGCATGCACTCGCCGGCATTCTTCATCAAACCAGGGGTTTCGCGGTGGTGGGCGAGAGAGACGAAGGGGAAATACTCGCTACTTGTTGATTATCAATTTTTCTCTTTATTTGTCATGTTCGCTTAGTACGCGAATACATTTCGAGCACTTTAGAGCACCTTAAAGCGCTTTAGATTGTGTACGCGAATGGACCTAATATTTGCTGCTGGACTGACAGTGGCATATTAACAGTCAGAATGGTTTTGTACTTAAAATTGGTAGAGAAACAGCTCAGAACAGTCAGATTGACATTCTGCTGAACCTCACTACTCATGTTATTTACTTAAAGTGCAAGGTGAGTTTAACCGATCTAAGGAACTTAACTAAAATGACAGACGTCAGTGCTCCACGTCCAACACCCAGACCTGGACTTTGTTTGCAGTTTACATTTCAATGCTAATGGCGATAGATGAGACATCTTGAACAGCTTGAGTGGAAACTATACAACACGATACCATGTAATGGCTTCCTCCTAACTAATTTCGCAGAGGAATATTCAGGGCAATGAATAAATATGCATAAGTATGTATACTACAGGTACAGTATCTTGAAAAACGAATGATCTGACATTGACAGAACTCCAATTCAAATTTAAAATTCTAATCAGTCAACAGGTGGATGTACAATTCAGGTAAACTTGTAACAATGCAACTGAAATCGAGTCACTAATTGACTCACTAACTTCAGTTGTCGTCCTACTCGACATTTGTATGTAGGCAGGATTATCTGTTGGTTATTTTCTTTCATAACTTCCGAATAATTGGGTAGATCTTGTATCATGGTTGGTTATAAGGCTTTAGGATGAAGAGGAGCACTTAGTTTTCTTCGGCGCGCATGTGGAAAAACAAAACCTGTTGGTGTCATAATAAGTCATATTTCGCAAATTCTAAATGTAGTTAATTATAAAAAAAATAGAAAAAATTCTGGAAAATACTTAAGAATTTCAAGTCCGATTCTGGACCGCGTCATAACCGCCGTTATGAGATTTGTTCAATTCTATGCTGGAGCCGATATTCTCTATACGTACTTTACGAAGCGGTCTGTCGTATATGCTTCTTATCGCATTTACTAGTCTCTCAGGAACATTTCTTGTTCTTAAGGCATCTGTCGATCCACTTTCCCAAGAGTAAGCATGTGACCTTGTCTATATCAACAAGGTCTGAACCTCGCTTCACCCTCCTCCAAGTCTTCTTCCATGACTCTCTTGCGTCGTTTCTCCAGCACTTTAATGTGAGCCTTATATACGGAAGATGAGAGATTGATCGGTCTGTAATTGTTACAATCATAGCTGTTGCCCTCATTATGAATTAATATAATCAGATTCTTCTTCCATTTAGTAGGTATCCTGTTATCTTCCTAAGCCTTACGAAACAGTTTGCTTGACGCTTTTCTTACATCCTGAGTAATTATGATGTTATTCCATCCGGCCCGGCATCTTTTCTGATTTTTATAGCATACTCCACCTTTTTTACTTTCTCATTACAGGTCGGACAATTTGTTCCCTCATAACTGTGTTCCAAGTCAAACTGGGAAACGAGATTTTGGATGGGATTGCTAGGCAAGGTTTAGAGGAGATTTTCTCAGAACCTGAACCCGCGTTGGGTCTGCGGAACATTTTCTCTGCGAGTGTCCTGCATTTGCCCGTATCAGGTGGCAGATTTTCGGTGCTGATGTTATGAGTGCTGGAAAGCGCCTTGTAAGCTCCTCATCAATGAACTGCTTGCTTAGCTTTTTAGAAAGACAACGAAATTTCAAGAAAATAGGTAAATCAGGATTTTGCCTGAGTGCGTCTGAGTGCTCCAGTCGAGTGTTTCCTATCCCGACGGAAAAAGGTCCTCCTGCTAATTTGAGAACTCTATTTTTTGGAACAGATGCATTTGTACCGGCTTTCAAAAGAAAGTACGTCTAGGTAGTTTGTCTTCCTCCTTTTGGTATGGTCCGTATGAAATCTCTTCCTCTTTAAGAATAAGAATCACTTCATCTCTCTAGAATTTTTTCGTAGTGTTTCCGCCACGTGTACAACAGTTCTTGTCTGTGACTATGTTATACCCTCAAGGTTTTTACTATCCTTTCAGAATTCTTTGGCATTTCCTTCACGGGCTTTTTGCTCAACTTTAATACCAACATCTTTTGACTCCCTTAATTTTTCCTTTACTGTATTTCTCAAAATATGTAATAGCATGTTAATATCACTGTTTGTAAGGAAATACAAGATTAAACTGACCTTCTTAACCAGTCCCAACTAAGTTTGCTTCACCTCGCTGCCGAGACACGAATACGTAACGAGAAAATAAAGGGCTTTTGCTAGTGACAGAACCGAATTCCCCCGAGATGATAAGCGTCCCATTGACAACTATTGAAACTGCCAAAGATGAATGAATGTGACAGGAACTCAAAAAATAATGCAACACAATGCAAAGTGGCCAGATCCTTAATATATGAGCCAATCAACAAACTCGTGCAATAAACATTGGTTTCGAACAGAACGTAATTAAGACTAATGATGGGACTTATAATATGGTCGATCTGCGATAACTGTGGGGAGGCAGAAGAAGAAATGAAATACTTCCTCTACCACAGTCCAGCAACAGCGCCGATACAACAGGAAATTTTGTGGTCATGAACGACACCTAACCAAACGTACCATAGATAGGTAGGAATTGTGCCCTGGAATTTGTAAGGTAAGCGAAGCGCTTTCGTTGCCACTCTATATTATTGTTCACGAAATCCAAAAACAATCTTCTCCAAGCAGTTTACGAAACGAGGGGAAAATTTACAAACCTCACCAACTAACCAACGAAAACACGTACGTATGTTCGGTATTGTGGAGCTCTATAATCCGAAACCGATAGAAGGGCCTAAGAAATAATAAAATTGCAATAAAAACACCCCTTTTATGACCTTCAACGAAGCTTCCGCTCCCCTTATTTCTCTTAAACTCTCAATTAGTCAATCAATTTTTATTTAGCCTTGAAACTCACCTGAACTTTATGCCAATGGCCATCGTGCAGCTCTCGACCAACTGTAATAATTTGTGCACCACCACCCAAGTTGTATCTCAACCGTAGGGCGCCCTCAACTAATTTCAACTCGAAAAAGTCATACGTTCCACCGTCATCAGTGTACAGCACCAAACCGTTCGGCTGTTCTGTTTTGAATTCCAGCTCAAGCGAACCGTTCAGACCCGTATACCATTTCCGAAACTGAGCAAACGAACTTTGCGAACCGTCCAACTGAAATGCTCCGCACACGGACAACCCCAACTGCAGTATCAATCCGAACGTAATCAACTGCATCGCAGTGACTCGCGGAAATTCCAACATGCTTCCTGTATTTGCAAAATTAACGACTTTTTTCATACCATCACCGTCACCACCATTACCATCGGCTTGTCGTTGTCGCACTGACCTATGCCTGATATTATGGTTGTTGTTGTTTTTACGCTTTTCATCATCGTCGTTTGCTTTGCCGCCGCCGAACAACCTGACAAGGACACCATTTGTACTACGAGAAATCGAGTTTAATTGAAGTTTAGATGAAAAGCATTCGCTACTACAATTACTACGATATTTTCTACGAGTGATTGTGTTTGTGGACAATGGCTTGTCCTCCTCGTCGGCAGGATGACACTTTTTTCTCGGCACATTGAGAGCCGCCATTTTAGATTTCGATTTCGAATTTGCTATAGCTCGCTCCCCTCTTAAAAGTAAGGGATTTACACCATTCGCGGTCACTCGTTTTGCTCTTTGAATTCTCACCGATTCCACCGAGAAAGTGCAGAAAAAAAAGAAAGATTATCAATCAAGGGAGAGCTTTTCGGCAGCCTCCACTTCAGTATGTAGGTACATTTCACTACTTCAAGGGAATCTAGTTTTTAGTGCGTTTTTTAAGGTTGAGAATGAAGTTTTTGAACCGTTTTAGCCGAAAATTGTTTTCAAAAGAACCCAAGAGAGATATCTAGACTGGGACTACGTAGTTCACTCACTGGAAAGCTTTTCATATACCTATATAAGTATATTCACAAAAGATTTTGTTAGACACTGTACGTAGGAGTATTTAAGCCAGCAAGGACGACAACGATGAGGCAGGAGGTAGCTTTGGAGAGCTTTTTAAAATTTTCTTTTTGCTGTAATTTTCCGAAAGAATGCATGTTTCATATTTTCTATTTTAAAAGTTGCTATTTTTAATTTCCACTACCATCGTTTTTGATAATTTCGAAAATTTCCACCATTAACAGTAAGGATGTACGCAAGATACTGGTCTCCCTTCTGTGTCCTCCGCACACTGTTTGAGCTTTTTTCACAGAAATCAATTGCATGTATCTGAATTTTTCCCAAAAATTTTTGCTGACATTTTCACACAGAATTTTTTTCTTCACCCGACGGATTTACCTCAAAATAGTTAGAACTAAAGGATATCTTTATAATTTTCTCATTTATTCCTTTACATCACTGGATTGGTGTTAGATACTTATAAGCGGGTATTCTAATTAAAGAAATGCATTTCACTTGAAACTTGAAATGGCAAATTTCAATGGTTGATGTATATTAAAAGGATTTGAAAAAACTAAGGACACCATTTTTTTTTTTTTTTTAGATTTTTCACTTTTCACATCGACTACGTGAACGAATATTTTATGAACGAACCACACTGCATCCGACACAAAACTAAATTTTATATTTCAACTTTTCGCTCTCAGCTTAATGCGGGGATATCTATGGGAATATAGAAAAAAAAGCTAAAAAAGCTTTTGATGCCTCCAATGAAAGAGTCTTTGACATGAAGTACCTTGAACTAAGCCTCCACATAGCGCGTATTGGTTGTTGTTATTTCTCTACGTACACGTATTCGAGGAAAACTTTTGGCACATGTGCGCTGTGTTTCGTGAAAGTTAACAAATTTTTGGCAAAGGGATGTGTGAAGGAATGTTCATTCAATTCTTGCAGAAGCTTATATATTTATGTGATGCACATGCAAAGCAGTCATTTGCGCCCACTCGTGCTAAAGGACGATAAGGAGTCACACAGCCAGTGCTGTTATAGTGGATACTCAGGAAAACTAGTACTTCATTTACCCAATTCGTAGTATTCTACTTCGTTTTTTTTTATCTATTCACACGAGAAGAAGTATATTCTTCACCCTGTATTCTGAAAATCACATCTTCCCTTCAAAAAAATAACAAAAAAAAGTGGCTTCGTTAAAAAAGGTCAAGGCTAAATTTTGTACGCTTTATTCTAGTTAATATTACACCCTGTACTTTCTGAATAGCTGTTGAAGTTCTCTGATCGTGCGATAGTAAAACGGAATGATAGTAATTTGTTATCGACTTTCTCTGTTTCTGTAAACTGAAAGGAGTGGATACTGGAGAATGCTATGAGTATCGTTCTGCAGATGCTTCCGAGATAAGCTCGGTTCTTGATTCTTCGCCAACTGTTTTTCAGTTCAACAGCATTCTTTCTCAAGTTGATATTTTTATCCATGAACGTAGTTCAAAAATCTAATTTTGTGCTTTGGCAGTTTCAAAAGCCGTATTTGAAAAGTTCGAGCAATAGAATAAAATGTCGTGTTTAAAACTCTGCCAAAAAGTAACGATGCTAAGAAAATTCATAATTTTTAAACTGTATATTTTCTGAAGTGGGCGCCGTGGTGTAAGTGGTTGGTGTGTCGGACCACAGCGCGTGAGGTTCCAAGTTCGAATCCCAGAAAACACCAACAAGTTTTTTCACGATCCCACCTCACGCGAACGTTTGACAAACATCCGAGAGTATTGTTGTCTCGAAAAAGCTTCTCAAACCAAATTGCCCTTCGGATACGGCACTAAAAATCGGTAGGTCCCATCCATTCGTGTGAAAAATATAACGCACACAACATGCGTGGTTGCGAGAAGCCAGGCCCTGGCACTTAAAGAGCTGTTGCGCCAAATATTTATTTCTATTATTTTTTTTTAATTCTGAAGTATTTCCAAGAAACATTTAGCAACATTTTTAGGAAATCTTGCTTAGTTTAAAATTTTCAGCAAATTCAGTGATTTAAGTCGTTCAAAACCATAAAATAATCTTTGAGCTTTTTGAGCTACCTCTAAACAACATATCTTTTTTCGTTTCAAGGGCTTATTACAAGTTTAAGAAGCCGAACTTTCAAAAAGTGGTGGCGCATCAAAGTCGAATGTACATACAACCCCATTTGCCTTGTTTTGTGCTGACATGTAGGAGGATTTCGAAATGAAAACGAATAACTTAACAACAGAAAACCTCCTCGAGCTCAGCTCAGAAATCGAGTAGGGTTTATGAGCAGATTTTGATGGTGTATTGCGAAAAACCCTCCTCGAGCTCAGCGCAGAAATGGATTAAGGTTTATAAGTGAATTTTTCTGATGGAGCTTTGTAGGAATTCTTATGAATTTAACCTGCCACCCATCCCTCCTATCTTTAAATCTATCCCGAGTAATTTTACGAAATAAAATAAATAGAGTCCTTACGGATAATACAAATTTTATGAATTTGTACAGTACTACCTTCTGTTCTATGTTAGAACAGCAACACTGGTAAAGATTACAGTAGCGCATGTCCTCGAGGTGATAAAGCTCGTGAATATGTTAGAGTATTATGCTACATTGTCAATGAATGTGAATGGATGATGATATTAGCAATAGAACACCCTGTGGTATATGTGTAAGGAAATTTTGAAAAGCCAACGCTGCCGGAGTATGCATGCGATTTATTGATTGACGAAGAGTAGTAAAAGCTTTTGTCCTGACAAATAAATGGCCTGTAACTCTTATTGACAAAAAGCTGTCAGATTTGCATGCTGGGGTGGCAAATTGAGGGTGAACTGATGAAAATTGTGCCAGCGCACATATTAGTAAATCCGATTTCTCGCCCCTCTCTGTCGTTTTTGAGTGGATTGGTCGATGCATTCATTAGTTGCGAATTTAACCTTCGCATTGCTACGTAGCCAATTAGTTCGTTAACTAAAGTTGATGCAAATTCCTTTTGTTTTAGAGAAAAGGTTGCAGGTTTTTAGAGATTCCACTTTCAGTTGGAATTTTCAATTTGGATCCGATTACAGATGTAGCGAGCTTATTGATATGAAATTTTTCTGTCTGTACATATCGCCTTTAATTTGATAAACAAACAAAAATCAATGAATATCTTTTGTAGAGATGCGGGAATTTTAGCGATTTTCGTTCGTATCTGGCGGTGTTCATTTCCTGTTGGCACAGTGGCAGTCTGAATGATATTATCATTTCCACATGAGCAAGCTTAACTAAATTATTGTCTTCCATTACATAAATTTTAAAGCAAAGTGACCACACACTGGCAATATTCTTGTCAAGGATAAGGTCCACTAAACTGGTTTGGGAGTTGAATGTTCAGTCTTCAGAAAGATATATAAGAGGGATATTGCATGTTTTTAACGTAGTGGAAAGATAGCACATTATAATCGGCTGATTTATGTACATGAAAACAAATATTAATTTGCTGAATGGGTATTCTTCTTATTATATATTACTATAAGTTGACATGCACTACTGTTGTTGGTAAGCAAAAAAAAATCAAAAAATCACAAATTTCACCTAAATCCATAGAGTTTTCTGGAGTTTAATAGATTTTTGACATTCTCGTGGTGTAGTTGATTGATATAAACGCATTACATTTCGAAGGTATTTTAAACTACGTCGCGAATATTTTGCAACTATGCCAAGAAAAAGAACCATTTTAACGCAACAACAAAAAAAAAAAAACATTTAAATAACAAATTAATTTTTTATTTTTTTTTTGGTTGCGCCTGGAGGTGCAGGAATCTTCAAAAGATACCAATGGTCCGTACCATAGTACGGATTATTTCATTATTGCAGTGAACATGAAGTCGGGTACGAAGTTTGCGAGCAAAGTTTGTTACTTCGTCCCTCACGGTAGCAATTCCTAGATCTCTGTGAATATCACTATTTCTTATATACCAAGGAGCATTCACGATTGCTCTTAGTATTTTGTTTTGAAATGCTTGCAGTAGAGCCATATTGCTTGGTTTGGTACAACCCCAAAGTTGTATACCATATGTCCAAGACGGTTTTAGAACTTGCTTATACAGAAGCAGTTTGTTGTATACGCTTAACTTCGAGTATCTTCCAAGTATCCAATACATTTCTCTAAATCTGATTTCGAGCTCTTCGCGCTTCTTTTTAACGTGTGGTTTCCACTTAAGTTTTGCGTTTAGGGTCATACCTAGATATTTTGCCTTGTTTGCGTATGGTATTTGCACCGAGTTATTGGATATAGGTAAGTTGTTTATCTTTCTTAACGTAAAATTGACATGCTTTGATTTTGTCTCATTGAGGACTATTCGCCAGGTTTTGTCCATTCGCATACTCTGTTCAAAGCTCGTTGGAGTTTTCCCGTTGATGATTCGACTGAATCATCCGTTACGAGGATAGTCGTGTCGTCTGCGAACGTTGCTACAACGGTCCCTTCATCTTGTGGTATATCTCTTGTGTAGAGCAGGAATAGGACCGGACCGAAAACACTTCCTTGTGGAACACCGGCGTAGATCTCCTTGAAATCCGAATATTCACTCCCGTGTCTAACACGGAAAAGTTTGTTTTCAAGATAAGATTCCAATATTCTGTACAACTTTTCCGGTAAGATTACCCTTAGCTTATACCTTAGGCCTTCGTGCCATACCTTGTCGAAGGCCTGCCATACGTCGAGAAAAGCGGTAGAGCATATTTTCTTCCCTTCTAGAGCTTTTTCAGTTTCGTTCGTTATTCGATACACCTGATCGATTGTGGAATGTTTGACCCGAAAGCCGAATTGATGATCCGGGATCAAGTGTCTTTCTTCAATTACTGGTTGCAATCGTTTCAGCAGAAGTTTCTCGAAGACCTTAGATATTATTGGCAGAAGTGAAATGGGTCTATATGATTTCTTGTCATTTGCACATTTCCCCGGTTTCGGAACCATAATAACTTCGGCGACTTTCCATTGCCTTGGAATATATAGTAGTCTTAAAGAAGCATTTATAATGTAGAGCAACTTAACCAGCACTTTTTTCGGTAGCTCTTTCAAAATTTCGCCAGTGATTAAATCATATCCCGGAGCCTTGTTATTTTTAAATTTTTTATTGTCATTCGAAGTTCAGACAGGGATACGGTTTTTACTTTAAAGTTGTCGGGTGCCACATTATCATTCGGATGTTCGATCAACGGTTGTCCATCGAACGGCTTGAACGTTTCCTCTAAGTGATCGGCAAATAATTCTGCTTTCTCTTTGTCTTCTTTTGCCCATTCCCCATTAGCTTTCCTAATTGGCGGCGAGTGCATTACAGGTTTCCTTATGGACTTCAAGGCTTTCCATAGAGAGTAGTTTGAATACTTGTCAGCGGTCAGACCCTCGAGGTAAGTAGAAGTCTCGTGTTTTTTTTAGGTTCTGCAGCACATTTTCCAGCCTGTTACAAAGGTGGTTCAGATAAGTTTTATCCGGTGGCACACGGGATTGTTGTCATCTCTTGCGCGCTCTCCTCTTTTCTCGTATGAGGTCTTCGATTTCAGGCTGGTATTTGACTTTATTGTTCCGTGCTTCTATCTTCCGCAAAGGAGTGTTTTTCGACGCTGAGCTCTGAATGGCTTCGACGAGTTTGTCGATTTCTTTTTCTATTTTGAACGGTGTCTTTAGCGGTACATTTAAAGCAACATTTTCCTTGCAGTCTCTTCTGAAAGCGTCCCAGTTAGTTTTATTACTAGTTAACCCAGGCGGTCCTTCTTCTTTTACTAGGCTTCCACCTATTTTCAGAGTGACTGCTAAGTGATCTGAGCATAGATCATAGCATTCTTCGACTTCCGTCAAATTTTTAGTTAACCCTTTTGCGATAAAGAAGTCGACGAGGTCAGGGATCTTATTTTTGTCAGTTGGCCAATAAGTTGGCTTTCCTGTCGAAAAAAAGTTCACCCCACGTTTCATGCTGGCTTTGTATAATAATCTGCCTTTTGTCGAATTGCATCTTGATCCCCAGAAAGTGTCTTTCGGGTTAAAGTCACCACCTAAGACAAAATTAGGTCCGAGTGAGCTAAAGAGACGAACGAGGTCGTCCTCTACTAGCTTATATCCCGGAGGGAAGTAACTAGATCCGATGTTGTAGTCAAAGTGATTTATTTCTACGGAGACTGAGCTTATTTGCATAGAATCAAATTCTATTTCTATGTTTTCGGAGTGCTTAATACAGTCTTTGATGTAAAGAGAGGACCCGCCTCTCGCATTTTCCGAAGAATGATTCGCATGGTAATCGCCGTAACCTTTTATTTTGGGTCTAAGTCCCTTTTTTAAGTACGTTTCCGATACCAGACATATATCAATATTATTTTTTCGTAGAAACACTTCTAACTCGTCGATTTTTTTTCAGAAGGCCGTTTGCGTTCCACGGTACTATCTTAAGTAGCTGTTTCATATTCATGTTTTTTTTATTGTTTTGCGAGGTTTGAACTCGAGCTTGCTCAATTTGTCAAGTATAATTTTATTAACTTTGGTTTGCTCCTCAAATTTTTCCAATATAATGGTTAATATTTGGCTGACCGGATCTGTTGTAGCTGATCTTAATTTGTTTTCGTTTGACGCCACTAGCGCGTACGATCTCGCGTCAACCTGTGGCAGTTTTTCCGCTGCACTTGGACCAGCGACGTTCTCTTGCGCAATTTTTTTATTTTCCTCTATCGGTCTCGTCGTTTTAACTGGCTTAGCGGTCTTAGGCTTATCGGTTTTACGATCTCTTAGGCTTGGGTTCGGGTGTATCGGTTTCTTGAGAGTATCGCGCCTTTTTTGAAGCTCCTTTGCTACTTCACAACCTCGATAGTTTGCTGGGTGCTTGCCTTTGCAGTTTATGCAGGTCGCCGGAGCCTGCTTATTTAAGTCACACCTTTCTGATAAGTGGTTCCCGGCACATTTTACACATTTCGGTTCTTTTTGGCAATACGACTGGGTGTGATTGAAACCTTGACAGCATTTGCACTGAGGTATCGATCGTGTATTCGTACGCATAGGTTCGATTTTAACTACGATATTCAAAATACTTTTTACATTATAAATATCGTCTATATTTTCGCTTCTATCGAAGGTTAGCATAAAGAGCGGAAGTCCATGCTTGAGCAAGATTTCATTGCCTTGTTCTGTTTTCTGCCTTATCTTCTTTAAGATATTAATTGCGTCGATAATTTTCAAGCCTTTTCCTTTAAGGTAATTTATAATGTCATCTTTAGTGCACGAGGGGGGGAGACCCCTTGCTATAACACGGAGTGGTCTTTCTGATTTATTTTCGTAGGTGAACCACTGGATCTTTTCCGCGTTTAGTTTTTTAGATATTGCTCGGTAGCCGTCAGAGTCAACTACATTAATTTTCCAATCATTGTTTCGGAATGACGTTACTTTAAATTCCGATGTCACAGTTCCCTTGAGAAGGCAATGCAATTTATTGTAGTCCGTAATGCCGACGACGTTTATTGCAAGCGGGGGACGTAATTTGTCGTGAGTTTGTTTCTATTTCAAGTCTTTTTCTTTGTCTTGTTTTCGTGGCTCGATTTCAGGTAAAGAACCGGCTCTTCGTTTTTTGCTGGGTCTTTTCTTTGAGACCTCATTTGTTTCGCGTGCTAGCTCTTCTTCATCCGTGTGATATTTGGGACAAGCTGCACGGGGTGGGGTAACTTCGCGTTCTCTTTGCAAAAATGAATTCTTTAGGGCCTTGTTTTCCTCTTTTAGTGATTCTACCTCTCTCTTAAGCTCTTGGTAGAGTAGATCCATTTTATTTAGCTTAATACGGAGTTCATTGTTTTCTTCCTCAAAGCTATTACATACATTTCACTGAGTCCCTTTTCTCTTGCGCTTGCGCTTCCGGCGGACTTCTTTTTCCGGAGACATTCGGTCTTGGTGGTGGAGACCGAGTTACCCTTGAATTTCTCAAAAAGGGGTTTATTAAATGCAACAATTGGCTCTCCCCATAATCCGTAGAGCCTACCTCCGAAGAGGGTGGATTTTCCAGAGAACCTGGACTGCCACCTGGGGTACTATATCTATTTGTTTTACTCATTGCATATTATGTATACATTTTATCCCCGGTATACGAAGGGTGGATTTTAGTCATGAGCTAATGTTACGAAACAGGATATTTTCACACTTGATCCGTCATGTATTAGCCCCAATTAGTCCGATTCGTCAAAATCTAGACAGACATCAGACGTTTTATTGCTAATCTTATCTTAAATACTATAAAAGCAAAGTCGATTTTCCTTGTGAACACCGTTTCGCGAAAACTACTAGACGTAGGTACTTGAAAATATTCCTTATTTTGCCTAGATGCGAGATAAGAAGTGATTTTCCGAAATTCAAGGTCTAAGTGGCATAAAGGGGGTTGAGATCGAATTTTCCATCCGTAAATATTGATTTCACAGCCGTAGCTCAGTACTGGCTCTCCGGATTAAGAAATAAAAAATAGGTGAATTTAGTAAATTCGCCGCTGATTCATTTAAGGTATAAAACATCCTTCTGAGTTGTCCTGAAGCTGAGCAATGCTAAAAACAAATAATCAAATAATCGCCTACAATTTTCCTTCAGTAGAGACCACGGCCAACAGTCATGCAGCAGTGGCTATCGTTGCAATAGTATGTGTGTGTGAGTATATGGGCTCTCTATCCCATGATTATGTTTTGATCTTCAGTGTGCGATCTCTTCTAGAGTTAAAATTGAAAAAAAAACATAATCAGTGCCAAATCTGAGATATTGTAAATTGTATTAATTAAGATATCCATGTACTGTCAAAACTTCATGCAATTAAGAGACTTGGGAATATACGCGTATGTACATATGTACATACATATGCATGTGAAGATATAGAACTATTGCAACATTTTTCCATTTTGTTAGATGAGATGTTGCCCGTTGGATTTGTCCACATTTTAGAATGTTTTAATGAACTTAAAATAAATTGTGTGTTGGAAGCGGGTTTGCGTATGCTCTGGTGGGATTCCCACGGGGGAAGTTATAATTGAGTTTACACATTTTCGGTATTGTATTCAGTTCGCACTTGTATTTCAACAATTAAATAACTGTCAACTAAAATGTGGGCGAAGCAAGGCGAGCACTGGTCAGCTAGTAGTGATTATAAAGCAACGTGGAGCTGAAGATTAATGCGTCGAAAATAAAGTTCCTCAGCTTCCTGTAATTCACTACTCAAACAAATATTACTGGTCAGCAGAGAGGAAATGATTTTTTCTATTTCGGATCTACTGTTGCGGGCGACGGTGTTATCGAACAGAATCAGGAAAGCAGCACCTACATACATTCTGCATACTGTCGAAAATCTGGAAAAACAATGCTATCACTGTTTCAATGTAGAGTCAGTACTACTCTAAAGGTGTACTTATAGCATTTGGAAGGTGATTATGATTGTTACTCGTAAGCTGAAGACCTTGACAATAGACGTCCTACCCTTATCGTTTTTTGAATGAATAGCTTTAAACGAGGACGGCTTATTAACCTATACTAATTAACAATACAACCAAGAAAGTGGCAAGAAAGTGGCAATAAATTGGTCACTCCGCACGACGGTGAGGAATTACCATGCGAAACAGGAATGGGTCGCTATAAACATGTCTTCGAAATACCTTGGGGCATACGGGATGACAGGATATGTGTACGTAAATAAGTAACCAAGTTTGACTTAAAATTGGAATATGCAAATGTAACATTGAAATGATCACAAGATTAGGTTTAGTTAGGCTAGATTACGTTAGATTAAATCCCAGCATAGGGAAAGTTTGTATTGTCAGCTATTTCTGCCAATTTCAATGTTACTGTGGCGATTTCAAGACATTTTTCTTACTATCTGGATTACTATGTAGATTACGATATCAAAATCGAAAAAATATATATATATAGAGGGGGCTGCTGCTTTTGGAGTGTCGAAATTTCCGCCAGAAATATGCTGTAGTGATCCAGAAGTCTTGTGGTTATTTTTGTACAAGGAGTGTTGGAGAAGGCATCGGCTTCCCTTTTATTTAAAATTTCATTGGATTTCCATTCGATTCTACTTGGAGTATTTGTTTTGCATTTTGAGTCAGAAACATGATATGGAACAATGGCTTAATTTTATTAGGTATAGTATAGTTGACCGGAATACGCGAATGATGTGATCTATCTTTACGGTCAAGAGCCTTTTCACGAAGCTTTTTATAAGGCGATGAGCATTTTTTTGCCTTCATCCTGCGTATTTGTTAAGTTTTTTTTATCTAGGATTAACACCAGGCATTTGGCGTGGCCCGCGAAGTGCAGGACTGTGGTTGAAAGAAACTTTCCCAGTATGGCCATCGCTATGTTTTTGACCGATGTTATAACCTTGCAACCATATGTATCTTGGATTATAAGTTGTTATCCACAGCTGTGATGATAATACTCCTCCTTGCGGAGCGACCCGGGTTCCCCTTGCCGAGTGAGGAGTATGCATGTGTGCATCAACCA
This sequence comes from Brachypalpus laphriformis, assembly GCA_945910035.1. Classification (NCBI taxonomy): domain Eukaryota; kingdom Metazoa; phylum Arthropoda; class Insecta; order Diptera; family Syrphidae; genus Brachypalpus; species Brachypalpus laphriformis. The sequence continues at coordinate 292,653,093 of OX246754.1, forward strand.
GTTTTTTTTTTTTTCAGAAATTTAAAAAGAAAGGAGAGACTGGTGGCCTCAAAGTCTTTGGGAAAATCTTTTGGGAGTCTTGCCGGATTTCACGATAAAAAAAAACCTTAACTTCCCTTCAGGATTTTGAGATGTAAGCTGAAGAGTAAATAAGCACTGAATATCGATATACACCGTGCACAAGTAGTTCGAAGTCTTTTTGTATTTCCACTGGGATCATATCATCGAATCCTGGTGATTTGAAGCGAAGAAATCTTTCATCTGCTTTCATTTTACAATAATTACCGTAACCTCTCTTTTGTTGATTATTTTAAATTTTCTCTTTTGTATTTATCAATGGCCAAAGTTTTGTTTGTTTGAGTTTTTGTCTCTCTACAATCTCCTTTTTTAAAAAACTTTATCTGTGGAGTCAGGTGTTTATCGTGGTGGGCTCGGTTCTAGGGAGAGTGATATGGATGAAAATACGTATTGGATGATTCGGATTTTGCATTCCCAAAAAAAGGCCTACATGTTTGCCACTTAAATGCACAAAGCCTGAGGCCAAAATTGGATGAATTTCGTCTGCTGTTTGTTGATTCTGGGGTTGACGTTATTTGTATATCCGAGACGTGGTTTGGTTCTGATATCAGAGATAGCGCCTACAAGGTTGATGATTATAAGCTTTTTCGTGGCGATCGGATTGGTCGAGGGGGTGGGGGTGTGGCTGCTTATGTTCGCGACGGATTAGTATGTACAATTGCTTGCAAGTCAAATCATAGTAGTACTTCCGATTATCTGTTCCTTAGTATTTCATGTGGTATTGAACATTTGCTACTTGGAGTAATCTACAGACCGAAAAAGAGCATAGATATGACACCCGTTTTCAGAACCCTAGAAGGAATAACATATTCGACGCCTAATATCATTATTTGTGGTGACCTAAACTGCAATTTTCTTAATGTACATTCCTCTGCACGACTGGTTGAACGTTTTAAGAGAATTGACCTAACGCCTGTTAATGCTTCAACAGCTACTCACTTTTCAAATGATTCTGCCAGTCTCCTCGATGTGTTCTTTGTAGGTGATTCTGAGAAAGCTCTGTTTTACAGTCAATTAACAGCGGCGGGCTTTTCGAAGCACGGCTTGATCTACCTAACATATGATATGCAGATAGTTACAACTGAAACAGAACATTAACTATCAAAATTTACGTTCTGACGTTGTGGAGATACAATGGGAAAACATTTACCTTATGCCCTCAGTTAATCAGCAGGTATCATTTCTAGAAGCTAGTTTGAGAACACTTTTCAATGAACACGTTCCGCTATGACCTAGGACAATTAAAAGTAGTTCTCCTCCTTGGTTTAACAGAGGTATTGCAGAACTGGTCCACAAACGTAATCTTGCTTACATTCGCTGGAAACGTTATAAGCTTCATGTGCTCTACGATATCTATCGCTCTATTCGCAAATTGGTTGTTATACGCATCCAAACTGCGAAACGAGAGTTTTATGAAAATTATTTGAATCCTGACATTCAACCTGGAAAAGAGCTTTGGCAAAAGCTGCGTAAGTTGGGCAATGGTAAGCAAATATTAGATGCACCGACAGATGTAGATTGCAACGTCCTCAACTCACAGTTTGTATCTGTCGCTGCGCCGCTATCCCAAAATTATGACATTCCTGCGTTTGCGGCTCATTCAAGTGCAATAAGTAGCATTGAAGGAAATTTTAATTTCACTCGTTTAACAGATGAAGACGTCGCTGAAGCCCTGTTGTCTATCAAATCAAATGCAGCAGGCCTAGACGAAATAAATCCAAAATTTCTGAAACTTATTCTCCCCTTTATTCTTAAATATATAACGCATATTTCCAATTCCATTCTAACCACAAAAAGGCAAAAATACTTCCGATACCCAAGAATAAAAATGGCCATGGCCATGGATGCAAACTGTCGTACATTTTTAACATTATTGGATTTCTCAAAAGCTTTTGACACGGTGGATCATACTATTCTTTGCGATAAGCTGCTGTATAATTTCGAATTCTCTCCTCTTGCAGTCAAACTCATGCACTCCTGCCTTATAAATCGTGAGCAATGTGTAGCAGTTGGAAATCAAATGTCTTTCTTCCTTGGATTAGCTGCGGGAGTACCGCAGGGTTCCATCCTCGGGCCGTTATTATTCTCGCTTTATATTTACTACTCCCTCAAGTAGTAAAACATTGTTGTGTCCACATGTTTGCAGACGACGTCCAACTTTATCTTTGCTGTCCGCTAGACAGAATAAGTGGTGCTATAGATAACATAAACGAAGATTTAGAAATTATTCAGCAGTGGGTACAAAAGCACAACTTGTCCCTAAATGCAATAAAATCAAAAGTTCTTTGCATCTATAAACAGACATCGAATACATCTAGCTTCCCGCCCATAAAATTGGGAACAACTTCCATAGAATACGTTCATACGGCAAGATACTTGGTGATTGTATTCAATGATACCCTATCTTGGACTGATCATGCAACTGCCACAATCGGAAAAGTTTATAATGGTCACCATTTGTTATGGCTCACCCAAAGCTCTGTGCCTGTTAAAACCAAGATGCTACTTGTTAAGACTCTGCTCTTACCTATATTGTTGTATGGATGCGAAGTCTTTTGCAATGTTGACTGCAATACTCGACGAAAACTAAATGTTATTTATAACAATCTTGCAAGGTACGTCTTTAACAAGAGATATCATGACCACATATCTAGCTACTCTCATCAGATAATGAATCTGAGTTATGATAACCTTATTAAGTTCAGGTTGTTAATTCTACTGCATGAAATTATGCAAACTCGACAGTCCGATTATCTATACAGCAGACTAAATTTTGCCAGCTCACAAAGAACAGCTGTTCTGATTCAGCCCAGATTTAATTGTATACAATCTGAACGTACATTTTTCGTCCACGTCACCCGCTTATGGAACTAATTACCCACGACACTTAGGAGAGTCACAAACGCAAACAATTTCAAAACTAATCTTTTTAATCACTTTGGCCAGTGATACACAATAAACATTAGATCAAATCAATCTTTAGATAGTTCAGGTAGTTTGTAGAATGTACCATTTTTGAATATTAAATACAAATTGTACTTCTTAGTTCTTAATTTCTTTTTGAATTGTTATTTATGTTAGCACTTGAATGTTTTCTTAAGCCTTTCACAAATAATGAGATGTTGTAATCTTACCGTGAAACTATTTAAATAAATAAATATGAAATATGAAATATGAAATCTGTTCACCGTCCACGCTACCTTTTACGGATTAACGAATGTTTACAAACTAATTTTAACAAAAAAAGGTGGTATTATTCTGACTATAATTTTCTCTTATTTGTTCGATTTTAGTACTAAAGATATCAATATTAGGCTCATCTTTCGTTTTAGCTCCAAAAATGTCCTGCTACCATTATTGAAATCGCTTAAAACGAGGTCAAACCTTTTGGCGTGTAGTCCTTTTTGAAAGTGTCCTGTGTTCGAAAAATCCATTACGATGTTTGCACTTCATACTAAGAACGAAAATTGCCTTCGAAGAAATAACTCAATAGATTACACGCCAATAGCTGCAATGTGTGTATCCTTTTCTTTCCAACTGTTACAGAAATGAAAATTAAGAAGATGTTTAGAAAATACACCTACATATGTACTTTTTCAAATGAAATTCATATTTTACAGTGAAATTTCTACCACAATGTTTAGTGTTTCGCTTCTGGCAGTAGATGTGTTTTATTTTTATTCTTTGCTTACGATGGAGCCATCATAAGTGAGGATCCTACATCCCTGCAACGAGCACTTGATGTGTGGGTGGACCGTCTGGAGAGAAATGGGTATCGCATTAGTTCAATAAGATAGAATACTTGTGCTGCCCGTTCTCTGATCCACTCATGCATATTCCAGACATTTATTTGAATGGAACAGTGCTTCCCAAGCAGGCAGGTCTGCCGATATTTTCTGAGGTCAAATAGGCCAACCCCACAGGCGGATCAGTAGAAATGCGGTGAAGTGGGAGGATTATGATTATTTTCGGATCATAACCTCGCTGATAAAAGAAAGAAGAAGAAGAAGATATCCACTTCGTTATCGCTTCTCTGTGTGGGCTTCATGAGTTAAAAAATGAAGTCAATTTTGGTCGCAAATTTTTTTTTTTCGGGCGAAGCCCATTTTTATCCCAAAGGCTATGTGAACAAGCAAAGCTGGAATTCAGAAAATCTAAACGTAGTCATTCAGAAGGTAATGCATCTTCAAAGAGTGACTGTTTTGGGAGGATTAGAGATATGAGCATGACGGTATACTGAGTGCGCTGCAGAGACATGACAACTGCTGTTTTGTGACCGCAATTGAGCAATATGGACTTGAATGGGCTTTGGTTCTAGCAGGAAGGCGCAACATGCTACACCAACCATCAAACATTTCATCTTTTGCACACTATGTTCGGGAACCATATTATCAGCCATTTTAGAGACGTGCTTTGGTCATCACTCAACTGCCATTGGACTTTATTAAATAGAAGGCGCCTTTAATAACGTCAATACAGAATCCATCATAGGAGCGCTCGCTAACCTAGAGGTTGATTGCTGCTTACGCATCTGGATAGAGCGAATGCTGAACAGCAGACAAATTCTATCCGAGCTTGGGTACTGCTCAACCAAAAGGTTAGCGCACAGAGGCACTCCCTAGGGTGGTGTTCTCTCTCCGCTACTTATGCACACATCCAGTTCCGTGCCACCGCGGTCAGCCGAGACCACACTTCTTAGGTATAGAAAGTTATCTATTTTCTCGATTGCCTGTCCGGAAATGTTAAGTTGAGCGCGGGCCATCAAATGAAGGTTCATTATCCGATGTGAAAGTAGGCAAACCTAATCAGCGTAGTCCAGGTATTGAAGGTAAGTTATCATAAAAAAAAAATTATTTGGCGCAATAACTCTTTAAGTGACAGGGCTTAGCTTCTTGCAACCGCAATGGAAGGCACCTACAGTTTAGTGCCGTATCCGAAAGGCAATTTGGTTTGAGAAACTTTTTCGAGACAACAATACTCTCTGATGTTTGTCAGACGTTCGCGAGAGGTGGGACCGTGAAAAAACTTGTTTGTGTTTTCTGGGATTCGAACTTGGAACCTCACGCGCAGTGGTCCGGCACACTAACCACTTACGCCACGGTGCCCACGTAAGTTGTCATAGTCCATCGAATTTCGTCGTTACCTTCCCTCAGTGCTACATGCAGTACATCGCTGATGACCACCAAGAATATCACCGATGAGAGTGTGCATCTCTGACGTACTCCACTTTTGACTTCTAAATCCTCCGGCACCTTAACATTACGAAGGACGCGACACTTACTTCTCTCGAATGTAGCCTTGATAATAGCTATGAGTTTTTCTGGGATGCCTCTCCTGCGCAAGGCCAATCAGATAGCATCTCGATTCAAGCTGTCGAAAACCTTCTCGAAGTCGATAAGCAGTAGATGTAGCGGAGACGTATACTCGACGCATTGTTCTATTATGATCCATAGGGTGTTTATATGGCAGATGCAGGAGGATCCAGCACGAAAGCCTGCCTGTTCGATGTTGAGAGTTGAATTTAAATGTTCCTAACGCGTTCTAATATGATTCTATTTTTTTTTATATTGGCTACGGCCGGTAGCCTATACCTCTCCAGTTTCCATAATCCATCAGATTTCCCTTCTATGGAAGCTTGACGGTCATCGCTTTTTCTTTTTTACTCCTAGGGAAATTGTTCATTTCCCCACGCTCTCCATATGAGCGGGTGTAGCAGTACAGTCGATGTGTTTGGCGCCACTTGGAATAGTTCGGCAGGGATGCCATTAATACCCGCCGCTTTGTTTTTCTTAAGGGGCTTGATTGCCGCTGTTATTTCGGTTTTACTGCGAGGTCCGGTACGAATTTGGGAACTTATTGCTTCGGAAGACTCATTAGCGTTCGAAATCATGTCACCATCGCCTAAGTGGTTAAGGACCGTAGCGAAATGATCTCTCCTAGTGAGCTGATTCTCATCCGAAATCAGAAGGTTACCTAATCTAAACTCTTCATTGGATGTTGTTTGGAGTTTCGACCACCAATGAGCTCTTTGATGATGTTATAGACAGTCCTACTGTCGCACCTGCTTTCTGCTTCTTCAGACCTTAAGGCAAGTGAGTCGATGTGCTGACGTTTGTCCTGTCTTACACTATGCTGCACTTCCTTCTTTTTCAAACGATATTGGGCTTCTAGCTCGGTACTCTCTACTGCTGCGTCCTCTCAATGGGTGCTCGTAAACCGCAATTCAATACAACAGGTAATTCTTTTTCTAAGACGAAAATCTTACATATTTGAAAATGCCAGAGAGAATAAAACCAAACATATTCACCAAAATAACTAGCCCTATAAACCTCGTCCAAGAAGAAGACAAGAAGCGTAAATGTTTTCATAGAGACAATACGACAATACATGTACAAGTTTGCAATACATTACATAATTCTTTACTCGTATTCAATCAATTTCCTACGAATGCTCCTAGACTTTTCCAAAGACACTGGCAAAACTACGTATTTCAGTTCCAAACTTTATTCGGTAGTCCAATGAACCCCATAAATGTGCAAACCATGTGAACATAGTGTTTCTCAACTTCATAGACTTGTCGTTGAAAGATCTTAAGTTGGATGTTAAGCTGACACATGTAAAGAAATCGAACAGGTTAAATGCTACAGCGTTCGAGGACATATGCACACTTAATATTGTTGCATTCGACACGATTTCAACAAATCTAAGCAGATAATTAAAAAATATGTCTCGGTATCATAGCCTCTTTAACTGCCTTGCTGCTGTGAACAGCCTTTCTGCTTGATAATTTATTATATTCGTGGAAAGTGTAAAGGACATTTGTCGTAATGTACACGAATTTCATGATGCGTGCAGTGTGGCGATAAGAAAAGTGTTCCGTTTCAAGTGCATAAGGCTGTAGTTTTAAAATATGCAAAATTAAGTTGAATTGCACGCGATAATAATATAATTATGATTAATACTTCAGTTCCACACCATCGCATCGTGCAAATGTAGTGTTTAAAAAAAATAAGTCGATGCAAGTGGTACATTCCGATTTGAAATAATTTCATATGGAGTTTTTGTGAAGAGTAAGTCCTTTGAAATGGAAATAGGACATCTACACACAGGGCATAGTCATGAAATGGGATACAACAATATTCGAGAATCCTCTCGCAATAAAATATGTAGTATTGTATTCGTATACCGCCACCACCATCGGTTTTTTTTTTTAAATTACTTTCTAAATTTGTGTAGCTTAGGGATCTGCATAAAAATAAATAATTAGTTCCAACCAAGGTTTTTAATTTAAATGATGTCTATGGGAGAGAAGGGTCTACATTGGACCCTCCACATAAGCGAACTTACGAGTAACATACGCAAATTCTGAATATATGCGTTGTTTACACGAGGTACATAAAAAATTAGTCACAAAATGAAAATGAATGCAGCTCTACCTTAAGGATTAGAACTTGGACTTCAAAGTGGTGCTTATCCTCGATGATGCGTCAAATTATCCTCAGACCATATGCAATTCTAACTTAAACATAAAAGTTGTGTTTATACCTTCAAACGCTACATGAATAATTCAGCCAAGGAGTCATTGCAACATTTAAGAAAAAGGTATCTTCCCCAAACTTTTCGCATAATGTTAGAAGCTACAGATGGGCCCACTCTTTGGGAGTTTAGGCGAAAGTACAATATTCCGTATGCAATAAAGAACATCAAACGACGAGGAATGTAGTTTGGAAACCGCTATAGCCAGAGTGTGTAGAAGATTATGTGGACGGCACTCTAGAATACAATGAAGGAAATCTGCTTTTACTTCAAAGACGTATTGAAGCGAATAGCCTTCAAGACCTGAAGCTTAGTGATATTAATGAGCTCCTAGAAGCGCAAGATACCGAGCTATCAGTCTGAGCTACTGATAGACCTGACAGAGTAGGTCGAATCGGGTGAACATAAAATAGACCATCTGTGCATCTAAATCATAGAAAAATTGATGTTGAAAGTTAATGAAGCTAGTGATATTATAGAATCTATTGATCCTAATTTGGAGAGAAGTTCAACGAGCACAGCAAGTCTACTTAACGCGATTGCTCCATATTAACTTAGAAGAAAGAAAAACAGAGCCATAAACCAACCAAGCATTTTAAAGTTCTTTAAACATGTTGATGACCGTCAAGCTGGTTCTTCTGAATTACAGTGTTTTTTTTTTAAATGATGTAGTTATATATTTTTTTTATTTTTTTTTGCGTTTACTTTTCCAATAAAAAGTATTGCATAAAATATTAATCATCAAATTTGTTGTCTTTGAAACACATCGCTAATTTGCAAACAGTCCCGATATATGGAGGGTTTAGAGTGTATCCAGACGGTGTACGAGTATTTCGGTTATTGAAACCCAGCGGGAAAGAAAGCGCTTCAGAAGGGCTTTGTAAGCGGATATAAAGAAGCTCGAAGCGCTTACTCACTATATGTCCCTTCCGTTCCTTTTTACTATATCATGTCCGCAGACGTAAGCACTTACGGACAGATTACTGTGAAGCGTTGCTTCGGCGCTTTATGAGAAAGCAGAAGTATGCACTTATGCCCAGATCAGTTCGAAGCGCTTCTTAAACGCTTTAGAAGAGGCAGGTGTAAGCAGTTTGGATTAGATTGTATAATTTTAAATTTATTTATTTATAAGAAAATATAATTAAAAGTTAAAAAAAAATCAGTTTTCATTAGAACATCATTGATCTATTCAGACCAATTTTTCACAAACATCACTTCAAGAATGAGCTCAAATCGGCGGAACGAAATTCATAAAGAACAAATATTACCAGCTACTGTCTAGACAGTTGTCGGGCTACGTCATATGAAAATGCTTTCTATGAGCTTCTAAAGGAATTGCTTCGTAAGCATTCAATACAATGTGCTTACAAGCATCTACCTCCGGTTATGAAGAGGAAGCGCTTACACACTGCATCCTCTGAAAGCGCTTACTATTTTTCCCGCTGGGAAAGAACTACATAGATGTATATGTGTATGTATCTTGTTCCCGTTCCCATTCTTCAGCTGCCTTGACGTGGCGGAACGGCTTAAGAGTCAATGACCCTAAGTATCCGAAAGGACCCCAGGTGAGACATCGAACTAAAGGCTGAAGACGTCTTGACTGTGGCGCAAAACCTGTTGAAAGTATGATGGAAGGAACATTCACGGTATTTACTCCAGGTGGTACTCGCGCAAGTGACAATCCACCCGTGGTCTTTTCGACCCCGGCCGGGACAAGGATTCTGGAGGTCCCAACCAGCATACTCAAACCCCCCGCCTCTGGCGTTGACCCGGAAGTAGTAGCAATGCTTGCTTCTGAAGAATCCTGCGGCTCTGTCTCCGACTTGTTTGGTAGACTGGGCTGGAATGACGGAGAAAGTGGCCGAAAGGCTTTGGCTGGAACGTCTAACCTCTGTTTTAATAGTCGGGCAGCTGGTCGAAGTTGTGTTGAAGACGGTTTGACTCGGGATACCGAAAAAGGTGAACGAGCTCCTGAAACGGCGCACTCCAAAAAGCTCCTAACTAAGAGTCAGTTGAAGAGTAGAAGAAGGAAGGCGGCGATGGCGCGGTGCAAAGAGGCTGCAGAGTCGGCTGAAGGCGCAAGCGCTGGTAGCAGTCATCCCTCAATGGCGGCGGGAAAGAGGCCTAGGTCGGCAGAAAGTACTCCAACTGGAGTCGATCTATCCCTCGGACCCAACGCCGGCTCCCCTTCGGTTGGCTCGAACAGGTCAAAGCGGACGAAGCAAGTTTCGCCTACTTTCATCGATGGAAGCGTGTGCGCATCTGATGCGCGCCCCTGTGCTGGACACACTCTTACCGGTGGCGTTATCTGCGCACAAAATCTGAGTGATGCTAGTGTTGTTACCCCTAAAGGTCTCAGCACTAGCGGACAGAAAATGGCAGACGCAGGCAAAGCCACGGGTAAGGGTGCTCGTCTCGGCGGAAGCGTGGGCGCATCAGGTGCTCGCCCTTCTACCAAGAAGCCTCGAACCGGATGTATTACCCGCGCACAAAATCTGGGTGATGCGCGTGCTGGAACTTCTAAAACCTCTAGCACCTGCGGACAGAAATTGGCTGACGCGGATAAGACCCTCGGTAAGAAGCAATCCGGATCGAAGGAGCGAAGGGAGCAGATTCTGTATAGTGAAACTGCTTCCTCCGCTCTTACGTTACGAATCGCAAGAGCTGGCAATGATCACAAGATGACCGACGCGGAGTGCAAACACTGCGAAGATCGTCTGTGGGAGCTGGCTTCGGTAGCAAATGCCTGCATTCAAGTGGAGGGCTGTGCGTTAAAGAGCGGAACCTTCATGGTGAAGTGCTCCTCGCAGCAAACCCTTGAATGGCTAAGCAATGCGGTGCCGAAAATACCACTCTTGGGGTATTTCGGCGGTTGCCGAACTCATAAAGTATTGTGACACTCGTGAGACGGGACCAGTCATATGCTGCGATGCTAATGCTCAGAATACAGTCTGGGGCAGCAGCAAATGCAACATATGAGGAAACCATCTCCTAGACTTTATACTATCATCTGGTATGGCAATAAACAATGTTGGCTCCCAGCCAACTTTTGTTACGGCAAGGAGGCAGGAGGTAATTGACTTGACTTTATTAAATAGGTACTTCAAGTCGATTACTAACTGGAGGGTACTGCCGGAAGTGTCCTTATCAGATCATAGATACATCGTTTTCCAAATCGAATGCGAAGCTTAAACTTTGCAGGAGAGGAGGAAAACCAACTGGGTGCGGTTTAGGAAAGAGCTAGACAGATCTGTCAAAACTCCAGCTAAACTCAGAACGAAACGAAAGGTTGAGGATGCTGTTCGAAACCTGACCAGTATCCTTACCAACTGTTTTGAACTGGCGTGTCCAATGACAAAAAACTCCTGCAGAACGCCGGTTCCCTGGTGGAGCCCGGAACTGCAGCGGCTTAGGAAAGAGTCCAGAAAACTTCTGAATAGGTCTCTTAAGACAAATTTAGAAGGTGACTGGGATCTCTTTAGATCGAAGCAAAAAGACTATAAGAAGTTAATTCGTTTGTCGAAAAGTGCTTCTTATAGAGATTTTTGTGAAAAGATCGAGACACTCGGTGAAACCAGTAGGTTGGTTAAAGTCCTCAAAAGAGGTAAGCCGACCAAACCGAAGTCACTCAGACGGTCTGATGGCAAGTTTACTGAGACAAAAGCGGAAACTTTTAGTCTTCTGCTGGAGACTCACTTTCCTGGCAATCGGATAATCACTAGGTCGCAGCTTGGCCCGCTTACCCAGGCTGAGCTTGATCTAAGTCAAAAAACTCGGCGTAGCTGGTATATTGCATCAGCCGTGGTAACAGATGAGGCCATCAAATATGCTGTGGCATCTTTTGATGGTTTCAAATCGCCTGGCACCGATGGAATATATCCAGCTATGCTGCAACAGGGTATAGATCAGCTATTGCCAACTCTGAAAAGAATTTTCACCGCTGGCTTGGCGCTGGCATATATTCCTACACCTTGGCGGACAGTCAGAGTAGCTTTCGTACCGAAAATTGGTAAGGAAGACTATTCGCTCCCCAAGAGTTTCAGACCTATAAGTTTGATATCCTTCTTACTGAAAAGTATGGAGAGACTGGTAGAATTTCACGTGCGCAAAGTTGCTTTGAAACTGCATTCACTATCGGAGATGCAGCATGCCTATCAGCGTGGGAAATCCTGTGAGACCGCACTTCAAAATCTAGTGGCCAGAATTGAATGCGCGCTTGATAGAAGAGAATACGCGATGGGTATCTTCATCGACATTGAGGGTACTTTTGACTGCATGTGCGACTTTGCCAGACAACACGGGGTAGATGAAACATTAGTGTTGTGGATTAAAGCAATGCTAATGAATAGAACTTTGGTAGTGGATGCGGATTGTGGCCAATATGTTATGACAGGGGTAAACAGGGGCTGTCCGCAAGGTGGCGTTCTGTCTCCATTGTTATGGTGCATGGTGGTCGACTCTCTGTTGAACACTCTAAATAGTTCTAACGTCAACGCTCAGGCATATGCAGATGATGTCGCCGTACTTTCTGTCGGGCCATGCCTGGCGACGGTCTGTGCTAACGCGCAGGCAGCGCTGGACATGATCGATGAATGGTGTACTAGGAGTGGGCTTTCGGTGAATCCTCTTAAAACTGAGGTTGTTCTTTTTACGAGAAGGAGGATTTTGACCGGTCTGACTCAGCCAGTACTAAAAGGCGTCGCCAATCCCATTTCCAATGAAGCCAAATATCTGGGAGTGTTTTTAGATAAGAAACTTCATTGGCCTAAACACGTCGAGTCGAAAACATCCAAGGCGCTCTCAGTCTTCTGGCAGTGTAAGGGTGCTTTTGGCAAGACTTGTGGCTTATCACCGAATAAGGTTCTCTGGATCTACACGGCTATGATAAGACCATTCCTCGCATATGCGTCGGTTGTTTGGTGGAAGGGGCTCTCGCGTAAATATGTGGTTGCTTTTTGCACGAAACTCCAGAGAACGGCTTGTCTCGGCTGCTCGGGAGCTATCCCGAGTACACCTGGCTCTGCTCTAGACGCTTTGCTGAACTTACCTCCCCTTGATATCATGGGTTGCACTATCAAAGCCATTCATCGTCTTAGGCGAGGCGGTTTTTGGTATACTCCACACTGGAACTTTGATGAACTTGCGTGACACTTATCTTACGACTCCTGTCTTATAGATATGCCGTCCGATGCAATGACACCAGAACTCCAGCTGATGCGCAAATTCAGAGTCGACTTTCCTTGTGTCCAGGACTGGCTTCGGTCAGAGTTTGAGCCGGGAATGGAATGTAGTCGTATTTTCACGCATGGTTCCAAAACCAGTCAAGGGTCTGGCGCTGGTATCTTCGTGGAAGTCGACAACATTAGACTTCACTTCTCGTTAGGCAAATATGCGTCTGTTTTCCAAGCGGAAACTTATGCAATCCTAATGGCCATGAACTATGTTGCGAAGAACAGGTGGAAGGGACGTAGCATTTGTGTCTGTAGTGACAGCCAGGCTGCGCTTAAGGCTTTGCTTAACCCTTTAACCACTTCCAAAATAGTTCGTGAAACCAAAAACTCTTTGAACTCGGTCGCAAGGCTGAATTCTCTGTCTCTTATCTGGGTCCCAGGTCACACTGGGATCGTGGGGAACGAGATCTCCGATGACATTGCTAGACAAGGCTCAGAGGAGGCTTTCTTAGGTCCCGAACCCGTGTTGGGTCTTCCAGCGTCCTCGGTTAGGGCTTCCGTTGACGATTGGGTCTCTCACGAGCACAATTGTGTGTGGCATGACTCTCCAGGTTGCAGGTTGACTAAACGCATGCTCCCGGACGTCTGTAAGAAATCAGCGGCATTCTTGCTGTCTCTCAGCAGAAAAGACTGTAGACAACTTATCGGCGTCTTGACAGGCCAGTTCGCTTTTGCCAAGCACCTTAACGTGTTGGGCTTAAGTGACACTACAATCTGCGACGCTTGTGGAGAGAGCGACGACACCGCGGAATATTATCTCTGTGAGTGTCCGGCCTTTGCTCAGGTGGCAGATATTCGGTGCGGATGTGGTGAGTGCCGGTACTGTAAGCTCCTCATCACTGAAGTGCTTGCTTGGCTTTCTAGGAAAGTTATGGAAATTCCAATAAAATGGGTAAATCAGGGTTTGCTCTCTGGCAGTACAATGGACCAGTTGTGTCTGAGTGCTCCAGTCGAGTGTTTCCAATCCCGACAAAAAAAAAAAAATGTATCTCGTTGCTACAGATACACGAAATTACATGTTGTACGAAATATTCCCATTAAATTTTTGGCCCAAAGATATTTTAGAAGGAAAAGATTAACATAATATTTCCTGCTCTCTCTCGTCTAAAATGTCGTCCTTGCGCGTATCAGATAGGAACATAAAATGCGCTTTCTCTTGTGTTTACAACGCTCATAGATTTTTTCCAGAGATACATTCTTTTCTGCATTGATTGAGTTTTCCTTACTCTATGAACACATTATTCGATTTTAATATAGATCTCTTAAAAAATGATTTTTTGTCACACAAACTTCAAGACTTGTTTTCGTTAAATGGTCTGTTTGTTATAAATAGTCTTCCTACTCGTTTTGAACCCGATGTGAGTCCAAGCCTTTATAACCTTCTCGTTGTCTGACGTTTCGAGTGTTCTTTTCCAACAAATTTCACTTGATGATTTAACTGGCCATTATCTATTGTTTTGTACGTACAATATTGACTTCTCTGTATTGTATTTAGCGGATGTGAACAATAAGCTAGTTGTTTTTTAGACCAGGATCCAGGGACTTATTAATAAACATGTTCCGATGCGGACAGTTCGAATTAAAAATAGTAAATGCCCTTGGCTTACATCAGAAGAATTAGAAGCTATTAACAAGCGTAGATAACATTACTGCAAATGGAAAGATAGGCCCTCACTAAGAAACTGGGAAGACTACTGCCAGGCTCACAATCATGTACATTATGTAACACGCCATGCTAAATTCAATTAATATTCCTCTGAATTTAGTACTCTTCAATTACAAAAAAAAAAAATATTTCTTCAACTTACGAGAAATTGGTATAGGTCAGAAGAATAATGTAGAATGCTTGCTTGATCCTAACGTTCTCAATGATATCGTATTTAGGGAAAGTATTAACCCTCAATTCTTATCTAAAAATGGTCTGTATAGAGCATTTGATCAGAATTTTCAAACAGTTACCGAAAGTGTTGTGCTTGAAAGTGTAAACAGTATCAAATCAAATGCAGTTGGTGAAGATGGTATACTTCTTTGCTTTATAATATTGATTTTGCCATATATTGTAAGACCACTAACTCACATTATCAATCATAACATAGCTTTGTCAACGTTTCCTGATAGTTGGAAAACCGCTCAAATTCTACCTATAACAAAGAAATAAAATCCTATGCTGCCCGCTGATTATCGCCCGATAAGCATATTACTAACCCTATCAAAGGTATTTGAGAAGATACTTGCGAAGCAGATTATTGGTCATCTCCATCGAAAATATCTACTGACTCCATTTCAGTCCGGTTGCAGACCTAACCACAGTTATGCTACTGGTATGGCCAAGATCTTAGATGAAATCAGATAACAGTTTGATCGTGACTATTTAACTATATTATGCCTTATCGATTTTTCAAAAGCATTTGGTCGGGTTAATCACAACATGTTATGTACTAAACTACTTTGGTTTTAGTAAAAAGGCGGTTAAACTAATTGCTAGTTACTTAAGAAAGCGGTTTCAAAGGGTTCTACTCGGTAAATACCTATCTGAAACTAAATACTTGAAAAAAGAGGTTTTCCGAGATTCGATTCTTTGTCCCGTCATTTTCTTTATCTTTATAAATGACCTCGCTCACCATTGTAAAAGTTTATCTTTCCATCTTTATGTAGATGATGGCCAAATTTATTCATCAAAACCCGTAGGACTGATAGAAGATTTATTTTATAGTGTAAATGAAGACCTCCTTGCTATCTACAAATGGTCAGTTGAAAATGCAAATCCATTTAAATCGCAAGCCATTATGATCTCACAAAAAGCTTATGAGACAGAAAACTTACCTCCAATCTTTTTGTCTTCTACCAGAATTCAATTTGTAGATAAAGTTACAAGCCTTGGGTACAAAATAAAATGCACGCTCTCTTGTCGCGATCAAATAAACTACATAATTGGTCAGTTATATGGATGTTTGCGTAAGCTTTGAATATATGTCCGCTTTATTCCTGTTGATACAAAACTAAAATGTGTCCCTATCTTATATATAAAATTCAATGTATTGTGTGCTATGGACGTCGAAACCACCAATCTTCGGTATTGGCCCGAGAGTGAAGTTTGGTCAAAATTTTTGGTCCACTATTTTCGTAGTAATTTAATAGTAAAGTACTTTAGTATTACAATTTTTTTTATAAGGTGTAGCAACGCACGCCGCTGGGTACCCTAGCTCCAGCAGTCTACCTTTAGTACTATAGTACTTTAGTACTACAAAAAATTGATATATACGAGTATATTTAAGGTTGGACCACTTACCCACTGGTCTTGATGCTAGAAACTGTATATTGTATAGTAGAGCTCTTAGCAAACTATTTGTCTGCTCGTGAACAGTATGCCATATCACATTGTTTTGGAAATCAATAAAGCTTCAAGCTGTAAAAGCTCTTCTTCGGTTCGTGTTAGCACATGCACTTTGAATTTTTATGAGTATATGCCTTACGTCTGCGTTTAATAAAGCTTTCTGATATACTCGTAACAGTTCCATGACTAAAAACAGTTTCAAGAATACTGGTTGAATACAGATTTATGGGTGCTTCATCAAAAAGTTGGGAAAGTGAATACATTGAATACATCAACCACTGGATATCCGATGAACTAACATACCGGAAAAGTATAACTTGTATAAGTATCGACTTCAAATTCGAAGGCCCCAACCACCTATCGAAAAATGAACCATTTGACGAAACCGCAAATAATAAAAATGTTTTGCAATGATTTGTAGCGAGCACACAGGATGAAATTGGACTACTGTATGCAGAATGTAAAAACAATCCAGTAGCGTATGTTTCCTTGAGTCAAGGCAAGGACAAATTAAGTAGACGACTTGGTCGCAGGTGCTTCGACAACTTTGCACAACTCGTCCTTGCATGTGCAAACACAGCCAAATCGGCTTAATAAACCTCGAGAAATAGCCGATTTTCAGAAACCGGTTACTATGTAAAGGACCGTTACACGAATTTTTCTTGTAAAAATTTGGTACGTCATCTGGTGGCGCATGACTAACTTAAGCAAAATATGACATTTGATTAAAATCGTAACAGACGTTCTCGAGAATATTGATTTTTACAAATTTGACCTTAAAATTCCGCTAATTTCGGGGTTAGACTGAAGATTCCGATTTCGCCTCGAATAGTGACCCCACATATCAAATGCACACAGACGGACAGACAGACAGAATTTAGAGTCCCACTGTTTTTCGTTCCTCTACAATATTGTAATATTCTTGGTGGAGTTCGTAATGATAAAACTGTTTTCTGTGCATTTAAACAGTTTATTTATAAACAATTATCAATTTCGCTTTCATTGTACTTCAAAATGACTTTATTCTTTATTAATCTCAACTTTAATTGTATCTACAAATTCACTTTTAATCACAATATCGTTTATTCTCAGCACCAATTTACGAATAATTAACTCTCACTGTAATCGCACTCGTTCATCGTTATTTTCACCCCCATCGACTGTCTCTTCTCCGCTGGTGGTTGGTGTATTTATACCAAATAAAACAACCTCTAACAAATTTTCTAATATGCTAGATGTCACTAGGGGTGAATTGTGGAATGTGCTGTGCATAATGGCAGTAGTGTTGCGACACTATGCTCGTTGGTAATACTGTGCGAAAGGTACTTTCTGTGGATGTTACAATATTAATATTAAAACTTATCAGAATCTCGAAACCGAGTGTTCATGGTAACAGCAGTTTTCCTAGGGTCCTAGCGGATTCTGCAGGAACATCACCTTCTCGAAGAAATCGTAGCAGTGATCCTTAGTAGAAGACCACCAGCTTGAGTATCTCGTCGACTAGAGCTCTAAGTCTTGAGCACAATATATCTAATCAGGTCATAGTGTACTTGCACTTCTACAACCCATCTACACGTCATCAAGAAATAGGGAACCAATAAAAAGAAGGCTATCACTGGATAGAAGGCCAATCGATCAGGCATTTAACGTTCAAGTAAAGGATAGAATTAACAAGGAGTATCGGGGCCCGGGTCGAGCTCAGGAAAAATTTGTAGAGTATTTCTGGCTGAGATGAACAGTGCAAAAGACACCAAAGGTAGCCCAGGAAGATGGTCGAGTTCGACACTTCTCAAAATACACCTACTATGACATACGCACAAACAAGAATATGGGTGGCTTAAACGACTCGGTAGTCATCCTAATAATTCACATATCTCCCTGTTACAAGCTATCTTGGTAAAATCAAGGTACACACTTACTTACTTATTTAGATGTCGCTACAGTCCGGGGTGGACCTGCTCCTCAACCGACCGACCGGACCTGCTGCCTCCAGTTGCGGGCGCCAAGTTGGTTGAGGTCCCTTTTCAATTGTTTGCGCCACCTAAGGTGAGGCCGCCCTCTATTACGTCGTCCCTCGGGAATGGATTTGAAGATTTTTTGGGCCGGGGCGTCGATGTCTATCCGCTTTAAATGTCCTAGCCATCTCAGTCACTTTACGCGTACTCTTCTCTTCCCATATATGTAGTTCTTGATTATATCTTCTCCTCCACTCTTCTTCTATGCAGAGAGGTTCATAAATCATTCGGACAACCTTTCTCTCAAAGTAGCCAAGGGCGTTCTCATCCGCTTTCGATAGGGTCCATGCCTCTGCGCCATATAGCGCAGCGTCTTGTACAGGGCTGCCTTAGTCGTTTGAAAGAGGGCTTTACTACTTAATTGAATTCTTAGCCCAAAGAAACAGCGATTGGCAAAATTTATTCTTCGTTTGATTTCTGCGATGATGTGATTGCTCGAGGTTTTAGTGGAGCCTGAACTACCTAAAAGTTGTAACTGCCTATTGTGACACTCTGTCGATGTTGATTGCCCATTTTTTTGTTGACAGAATGTACTTTGTTTTGCCTCGCTTACTGTTTAATCCATTTTTGCCGCTTTTGCTTCAATACTCACGAACGCACCATTGACATCAAAATCTCGCCTCCTAATTATGTCAATATCGTCCACGTAGGTTCTCCATTGTCATCCTGCATAGTCGAATAAGTTTGGCAAGAATGCTAAAACTAGACATATGTAGCTCTGTATAGCTCTTCTTCTCTTCCTCAAGGTACCCTATAAGATAAAATATAAAAACTCTCTCTTGCGTAAATGTGAATCCAACAAGAAGAATGAGGTTTCTCTACTCTATCTGAATGATTACAGATATACTTTCAAGTAAGAAATATGGCATGATCCTAATTTTTAGATAAACCGGGATACTATATATGAACTACACAAAGCCAAAGAAAATATAAAAGTAGTCAAATTCATTGTCAAAGAAAGCAACAAAAGGTAAACTTTCATTGAAGAATGGAAAAATACAAATAAAATTTGGTTTCACTTCAATCCAGTAATATTTTACAAACAAATTTTGAAGCAAAAAGAAAAAAAGAATAACCTATAGAAGTTTGAGTTAAGAAAAAAAGAAATACTTCATTCAAATCTACCATTGACATTGGTTCGATGGCGTCCTCAGCGTAAATCCTTCAACCGTAGAGAGGGTTGAAAACTTATTGATTGTTGTTCTTCATAAGAGGAAGGCCCATGCATGAAAAGATACAAAAATTGTCCTGCTCATGTCAAGTGCAATCATTCCTCTTTTCAATTTTTTTTACTCCTGTACCTGAAAATATGTCGCATACATTTTTTTTTCTGTGACGAAAAGCAATTCAAAGTACACCTCTTTTAAGACACTAAAATCAATACAAGTCTATCCCGCATAAGTGCACACAGAAATAAAAAAATCCTTCACTTAACCGGAAGAAAATATGAATCATTCCTTACAAGTATGTGCAGGTGCTCAATACTCATCTGATGGTGACACTGAAAAATTTTTCACTCGGAAGCGTACTAGCAGTTCTATCAAAAGTTTCCCTTTGCAGGAAGAAATATAATATAATAACAAGAACCATCGCAAATAGTAATCGCTTTTCAAAGGAGAAACGATATTGCCTATAAGTGTATTAGGTATAGTGCGTGCATGCTTTTGGGACAGGTACTTCTCTTTGAAAGATTATAAAATGTTGCATAATATCTATATACTGCAGCGAAAATGGGTATCAATAAACAGGAAATACATTAAACACATTTCTAACAAATGACAAATAACAAATGACTGACCGTCGAAGGCATCATATAAAGTACAACGGGTGTCACTCCGCTTAAGGTTTAACGCCTCAAAATGATGAACCCAGTTTCAAACTGAGAGTACAACGATTTTGTATAAGGGAGCTCGTCAGGTTTCTGTATAGAGTTAAGTTCAATATTATTCCAGGACACAAAGGAATAACAGGGAACGAAATGCAGACGAACTGGCAAGAAAGGGATCAAAACAAGACCTGTCAATGGTCCAAAACTCAGTCCTCCCCGCCAAGAATTTGTTAAATCTAGTATAGCACTTGACTTTAAACGACAAGCAGACGAATGATGGAGAGCACTTCCAGCATGCTTCGTCTCCAAAAACACGACAATGTAAAAACCAAATTCATCTTTACTCGAAGAATACAAAATTCGCCGCTTTTCATAGGAATCATTACCGGCCACAACCTATTGGCGGCCCACCGAATAGGATGCAGCTAAAGTACAGATGAACTTTGCATAGGCTGCGGCAACACAGACGCAGAGGGGATATGGATCACTTCCTATGCAAATGCCCTAGTCTCTGCAACACCAGAAAGACGGCCCTCGGAGAACATTTTTTCAATCATCTGGGCGACCTGTCTGGTAAGCCACCAACTACCATCCTGAAATTCATAAATCTTTCGGGATGGTTAGAGAGAGGGGGCCGCTCCAACGCAACAAAACTCTAGCTAATTTGTTTCTTTTTTCTAACTTTTCGGTGGTTCAGCCTGGACCAGGAGTTTTCCATGTCAGGGGAGCATAATGGATCCTTTTGAGATCGGAGTGCAGGCGGCACCGTTTCGATGCAGCTAACCTCTTTAACCTAACCTAACCTAAGTTCATTATTTTAAGTGCAATTTATTTCTACAATTTTGACCTTTATGAGCATATAAAATGATTCCGTGCAAGTTAATATAAGCCTTAACCTGTTGCACCCACAGACGGGATCAGAATTATCTGCCATGCTGAAACTAAGGCCATATAGCTCAGTTTTTAGATATTTGCACATCTCTGTAAATATCATTCTCTAGTTTTAACTTATCCTGAAAAAAGAAGACCCTCTGAACTGCGCCAACTACAGAGGTATAAGTCTCCTCAACATCGCATATAAGATCCTGTCTGCCGTATTATGTGAACTTGATAGGTCCTTATCAGTGCGGTTTTAGGCCTGGAAAGTCCACCATTGGCCAAATATTCACACTACGGCAGATCTTGGAAAAAACCCATGAATATAAAATCGATACGCACCACCTTTTCATCGATTTCAAAGTTGCCTATGATAGCGTGTATAGAGACGAGTTATACAGAGCCATGTCTAGTCTTGGCATCCCTGCCAAGCTCGTCCGTTTGTGCAGAATGACGATGGAGAACTCTCGCTGCTCCATCAAAGTCGGTAAGAACATCACCGAACCGTTCGATGTCAGGAAAGGTCTTAGACAAGGCGACGCGCTATCATGCGATCTCTTTAACATTGTACTTGAGAGAATTGTACGAAACTCACAAGCCAACCCCGGAGGTACAATCTTCTTCAAGTCTGTACAACTACTCGCTTATGCCGATGACATTGACATAATCGGAAGAACTCAGCGGGCCGTCAATGGGGCATTTACGAGTATTGAGATCGAGGCAGCAAAGATGGGTCTAGCGGTCAATGAAAGCAAAACAAAATATATGCTGTCTACAAAAAAGGACACCCAACATCGGCGTCTTGGACAGAACACCACAATAGACAGATATAATTTTGAGGTAGTAAAGGATTTTGTCTACCTAAGCTCTATAGTGAACTTCGCAAATGACATCAGAAAAGAGATCACACGAAGAATTACTCTTGCTAATCGTTGTTTCTATGGGCTGAGAAGGCAATTGAATAGCAAAACCCTATTTCGAACTACTAAGGTAACTCTTTACAAGACACTAATCATTGCAGTCCTGCTGTATGGCGCAGAGGCAAGGGCTTCGACAAAACCGGATGAGGATGCCCTTGGTTATTTCGAGAGAAAAGTTCTTCGAGCGATCTTTGGTCCCGTCTGCATAGACGGTGAGTGGAGGAGAAGGTACAATGCCGAACTATACGGCCTATATAAGGACATCGACTTAGCCAAAAGAGTTCACATACAGCGACTAAGATGGCTGGGTCATTTAGAGCGGATGGAACACAACGTTCCCGCTAAGAAAGTCTTCGAATCCACACCGGATGGACGACGCAGTAGAGGACGGCCTCGCGGTAGGTGGCGCAAACAAGTGGAGGGGGACCTCAACCAACTTGGCGTGCGCAACTGGAGGCAGCTGGCTCGTAACCGTGCTGGATGGAGAGGTTTATTGGTTGAGGCCCAGGTCCACCCCGGACTGTAGCGCCATCTAAGTAAGTAAGTAAGAAGTTTTAACTTACATTTTAAAAGCATTCCGGAACCTTACAGCAGTATAAATCCGAATACTTTTAACTCTTGATTTTGATTAAGTCATATCCGCCCATCTGTAGTCTTTCTTTTTCTAGTGAAAAAGATAGCTTGCATTTTATCTTTGTCCAGTTTAATCTTCCACTTCGAAAAATATTTTCGCAATACTTCCATCGCATTTTTCAGATTGCTCTCAATATTGGAAGCGAACTCATGTGATGAAAATATTGCAGTATCATCAGCAAAAATGGCTGTATCACCGTTTCGCAAATCGGGGAAATCGGAAATATAAATATGACTAGCTGACCAGTGCTCGCTCGGTTGACGGTTATTTACATATTGAAATATAATTGTCAACTGAATGCAATATCGAAAATGTGTCAACTCGATTATAACTTCCCCCGCGGGAATCCCCAACAGCACATACACAAACCCGCTCAGCCACTGCTGCATGACTCCTGGTAATGGCCTCCACTGAAGGAAAATTGTGGGTGTTGATTTGATTAAATGTTTTTAGCATTACTCAGCTCCAGGACAACGCAGAAGGATGATTTATACCTTAAATGAATCAACGGCGAATTTACTAAATTCACCTATTTATTATTCTTTTTAATCCGGAGAGCCAGTACTGAGCTACGGTTGTGGAATCAATATTTAATGATGGAAAATTCGATCTCAACCCCCTTTATGCTACTTAGACCTTGAATTTCGGAAAATCCCTTCTTATCTCGCATCTAGGCAAAATAAGGAATAACTGTGCAACATTCCAAGTACCTTCGTCTAGTGGTTTTCGAGAAACGGTGTTCACAAGGAAAATCGACATTGCTTTTATAGTATTTAAGATAAGATAAATGAGGCCGTTGTGCCAAACAGTATCAAATGATTTTCCAATGACTAATAGTACTCGTGCCATCCTAGTCGATTTACCTATAGAGCGACTAATTTTTACATGGTGACAAATTCTTAGCACTTGATGCGAAGTATTGTGATATTGCCTGAAGCCAAATTGCTCGTTAGCATATATATTGTTATCACAGATATGTTTGAGGATTTGTTCCTTAAGAACTTTTTCCAATATTTTGCTGAGACTACTTAGCAAACTTATCGGCCTATAGCTTTCTGGACTGTCAGGTAGCTTGCCATCTTTAAGAACAGGAAGAATCTTAGCTAATTTTCAGCCACCAGGAAAATACTCCATTTTCAAGCAGGCATTTGGTAAGAAATGTTAAATATTTTATTCCAGATTTCGGCAAATGTTTGATGTACATACATATATGTTTCGAATACACTGCTAGAGTGGAGTGATGTTTTCTACGTTTACCTACGTTGTTCGTCTGCAAATGTTCCAGATTTAAAATTGAAAACGTTATTTTTTCAAGAGCAAATACTTTGAAAACTTTCTGGAATTTGGTATTTATTTCACTGCACATGTTAAATATTGAGAGTTATACCCTACTTATTTACTTATGTCCTGTATCCCCTTGTGGGTCCTAGGGACTCTACTACGCCTACGCGCCATCGTGTACGGTTTCTGGCAATCTGTCTGAGTTCTCCCCAACTTTTCCCTAACTGCGGTGCCTCCTTCTCGACTATTCTGTGCCATGTTCTCCTCGGACCGCCAGGTCTTCTGCCATCCTGAGTTAGAGGGTTCCATTGCATAGCATGGTTCGCTATAGAACTGTCACCCTTTCGGTACGTGTGACCAATCCACTGCCACTTCCGCCGTTGGATAGTTGTGCCTATTGGTTCCTGACCCGTTCTCTCGTAAAGGTGTTCGTTAGAGATACGATTGGGAGAGAAAATCCTTAAGATATTGCGCAGACACCTATTAACGAACGTTTGCAGCTTTCTGGTGATAGCAGTGGTCACTCTCCACGTGCTGCAACCATATAGCAGCACGGATTCAACGTTGGAGCGGAACAGTCTTATTTTGGTGCTCAAACTGATTGCATTGCTTCGCCATATTTTGGACAACATCCCGAACCCGGACTTTGCTTTGGCGATCCTATTGGCTATATCCAGTTCGGTTCCACCATCGGTCGAGACAATATCCACCATCCCAAGATACTGGAAATCCTCTACTCTCTCTACCGGTTGTCCAGCAATGCATATTTGAGCCGATGAGTTTGTTCCAAGGCTGATAATTTTAGTTTTTGTCGTATTAATTTTCAGCCCGACGACCCCCTGCCTCCCTCTCCACATCTGCTATCATTTGGTGGAGGTCCATAATTCTGTGGGAGAGTAAGCATACATCGTCTGCGTAGTCAAGATGTTTCAGTTAAGATGTAAGAGTCCATCGCATTCCTCCGTTTCCCGTCGACAAAGCTGCATGAAGCACATCGCTAATCACCAATAGGAATAATATTGGTGAAAGGATACAGCCTTGTCTTACCCCACTTTGGATCTCAAATTCCTCAGACAACCTTCCCCTGTGCAGAGCGTGACATTTGGAGCCTTCATATGTAGCTTTGATAATAGCAATTAGTTTATCGGGAATGCCTCTCCTGCGTAAGGCACGCCAAATAAACTCCCTGTTGACACTATCGAACGCCTTCTCAAAATCGATGAACAACAGGTGCAGTGGCGATCGATATTCAACACACTGTTCGATGATAATCCGCAGGGTGTTGATGTGGTCGGCACAGGAGGATCCAGAGCGGAAACCTGCTTTTTCGGCATCGAGTGTGTCTTCGAGATGTTGTTTGATTCGCTCCAGGATGATTTTAGCTACTATCTGAGCTACAGCAGGCAGCACGCAGATACCCCTCCAGTTTTCGCACTCCATTAAATTTCCTTTCTTAGGAAGCTTGACGATCATTCCCTTTTTCCACTCGTTAGGAAAGCTCTCAGCTTCCCAAGCTCTCTCTATAAGTGGAAGCAGAAGCTCAGCCGATGTTGTTGGCGCTGCTCGTAAGAGCTCTGCTGGAATACCGTCAAGTCCTACCGCCTTGTTCTTTACTGGGAGTCGAGGTGCGTATTCGGGAACTTCTCACCTCGGGCATCTCAGTCTGGTTTGGGAGCATATCGCTGGCGAATACACGGTTCAAAACCGTAGCAAAATGCTCTTTTCATCTCTTGAGCTGGTCCTCATCCGAAATGAGCAAGGAGTCGTCTAGGCTTTTCACTGGGTGTTGGCTGGAGCTGCGACCACCTGTCAGCTCTTTCGTGATTCTGTAGACAGTCCTGCTGTCGCACCTCCATGCAGCTTCTTCTGCTTCTGTAGCCAGCGCGTTGATGTAGTAACGCTTGTCACGTCGTACGCTACGCTGAACTTCTCTCATCTTCATGCGATATAGGGACTCTAGCTCGCTTCTCCCTGCTGCTGGGGTAGCTGCAACGCGAGCTTTCAGCTGTTTTCGTTCGTCAATCCGTCTCCAGGTATCCTCGGAAAGCCACGCCCTATGTCTTTCCCGCGATCGACCAACAATTCTTTCACCACCAGATGTAAAAACATTTTTCACAGCACACCAATGGTCTTGGATGGTTGAGGGCATTGAGCTGTTGATTGCTTCCACACCTTGCGAAAAGTGCACCCTTAATTGTTGGCGCACTGAGGGATCACTACGTCTATCGATGTTGAACCTGGGCATTCTTGTGTTGTCGTGGGATCTTCGAACTGCAGCAGTGCGTAGTTGGAGAGTAGCTATCATAAGATGGTGATCACGTACTATCCCCACATCTGCCCCTCGTCTGTTTCGGACGTCCAGGAGACGACTTCTTAATCGACGGCTGATGGCAAAATGGTCAATTTGGTTGGAGGTTGCTTGCCTGTCATTGGAAACCCAGCTGACTTTGTGCAGGTCTTGTGCTCAAACATGGTGCCACCTATCACAAGGCCGTTGGCATTGCAGAAATCCACAAACCTTTCGCCGTTGTCATTGCGGTTGCCTAGTCCATGCTTCCCGATTACATGCTTGAGCCCTTCGTTGTCGCTGCCTACCTTGGCATTCAAATCCGCCATCACTATGACAATGTCTACATTTGGTGTTGTGTTGAAGACGGCGCTTAAGAGATTGTAGAAGCTCTCTTTTTCGTCCTCACACGAACTATTCGTTGGGGCGTAACACTGTATGATGGTGACCCGTCGTACTCTAGTCCGGAATCTGGCCGTCAAAATCCTATCACCATGAGGCTGCCAGGAAATCAGGCCTTTGCGTGCTGTTGTTGTTAGCAGTAGTCCGACTCCATATTCCCGCGGACTTCCGGATGGTCTTCCAGAATAGAGTAGTACAGTGTTACGCGTTGGAGACTGGTACTCGCCCGCTTTTAACCATCTTACTTCACTTACCCCCAAAATGTCCAGTTTATATCGCATGAATTCCTTTTCCAGTTGGAGGAATCTGGCATTGTAAGGACCTTCTCTTCCCGAGTCGAGGAGCGTCTTTACATTCCAGAAAACTATCTTTGTCCGGGTACAATAGCCAAAAGTCGTCAACATGTGATCAGTCCTTATCCGAGGCATAGTGTCGGTTTCTGTAGCGAGCTGGTTTCAGTAACGCAGGTTGCTGGCCCACGTTACCTAGCATAGAATCAAGGCCCTAGACAACCCGCACTTACAATTTTAGCCTATACGTATAAGGGTTTATACGTATAGTTGCCCGGGGACCACCACTAGGAGGTAAAGTAAGCACTTCATCACGAACTTGATTGTTGCGCTACTGGCCCAAGCCAAGTTTTGGGCAGTCAGTAGTTTCCCGATCAATCGCAATGCAGGTCCCCAAAGTTATACCCTAGATAGTCTAGATATAAACAATTTTTAAAAACCTATCAATAAGTAAAATGTTGTTATACGAATTTTCTGGTCAAAAATTGATTCGCCATCCAATTAACCAAAATATGAGATTTAAGGAAATCGTTAGAGCCGTTTTCGAGAAAATCGACTTTTTAAATAAAAATACCGTCATATTGAAAACTTTCTAAAATTTTAGATACAATATTCTTGCATATTCACATATAACATATGTATCAAACATTGCTCAAATATCAATTTTGAAGAAACTCGGGCAGTATTTAGCTAAGAAATAGACAATTTATGAAAACTGGTCAATAAGAATTTTTATTATAAAACCCTTGTACGCCATCTGGTGTGATACATCGACTCTAACTCAACATGAAATTTAAACGAAATCAATACCTGCCGTTTATTTGTAAGTTAGAATGAAAATATCGCTTCGAGTTCAGTTTGACGTAAATCCTTCCAGCCACTTAGGCTGTAGTCGATCTATAATGTTCTATGATATTATTATCAAGATCTATTAGAATCTCGAGACCGACAAGATTTAGATTTAGATTAGATTAGCTTTTATTAATTCCAATTAATTAAATTAATACATGCATTACAAAAACAATAAAAGTACTGAATCTACTCGTATCTTGAGTGACGTGGCTAAAAGCCGTTTGCCAAACATCATTTTACATTTGATTCATTTAAAAATTTAAAAATTCTCCTCCATAGTTCATGTTCGGTAAGCTAAACTTGTTTCGCAATACGATGTAAGAGTTCTCCAATTGGACCCGTTTAGTAGTGTTAGTAGTGCCTATCTTCAGATAGCAAGCTGGCTTTCCCAAAGAGAGATCTCCTTATACCACGGAAAATTAGACAAATCCCTATGAAATGTATAAAGTTTTCCCTTTGCGACGTATTGCATAATGAACATAAAAGCGGAAGGTCTCCTCTATGCGGTATAAAGTTCAGTGGAAGTAGCTCTCCGCTTGCGGGAAAGATTCTATAATCTGAATCTAATTTTATTCGTATCCTTAAAAAAGTTTAGAGAGTGCAGGTTAAGCTGGGCTTGCTTAATTTTCTTTTTTTTTGCCGAATTTGTGTATCTAAATGCGACGAAAGTCATAAAGGTTACACTTCCAACTACTCCGCGCATTCAAGCCCAATTCCAAATGGTACTCGTAATTCTCCGCCATCATCATCTCTTTACACCACAGACTTAATGTATTTACTGCATATGTAGCAACCTTCCTTGGCAATCGCCCTTCTCCCATCCTGTGTGTGCTGAGAATATAGTCAATATTCAGTTTATTCAGTTTGAGTGTTTGTAAGAACAGCGGAGCGAGACCGGTTTCAATTAAGAGCATGTACATCTGTAGTTAGGTGCAGTTGTAAATAATCGGAATGTTCTTCGTAGAAATAACTTTTCTATTGTATCATAGTACCTATGACCCCATGCTTGTACCCCGTACAGAAGTATTGACTTTGAAACCACTTCAAATACTCGACAGGCTGTGATGTAACATATGAATGCTGCGGTTTCGAAAGCTACCACCACCTAAAAAAATGTATGTAGGAAGAGGAACCGACGCCCATGGCTGAAGGTTCCAGACTCTTCTTAGCAGCTGTTGTGAACAGAACGGCTTCGGAGCGGACACGAAAGACCGAGGTTTACAGAAGGCGTATACTGTGTGTGAAGGTAAGTGGAAATGTTTTTTTTTTTTGCCTTTAACGCGTTTTTATGTCAGTAAACCTGCAGTATGAGTAAAATTGTTTTTAAATAATAAATATAAAATAAATAAACAGTTGGCTGGTGAAGTGACTCGCGTACTCCGCCAACGAGAAGAAGTTTTGTATTTTGGAGGCGAACAAAGCGAAAAAGAAATTGATGCTGTTAAAAAGGCTGAGAGTGACGCCTACTTACTTACTTAGGTGGCGCTACAGTTCGGGGTGAACCTGGGCCTCAACCAACAAGCCTCTCCATTTAGCTCGGCAGTTGCGCACTCCAAGTTGGTCGAGGTCATCTTGAACTTGTACGCGCCACCTACGGCGAGGAGGTCCTCTACTGCGTCGTCCTTCCGGGTTAGATTCGAAGACTCTGCGGGCCGGAGCGTTGGTGTCCATTCGCTCTACATGTCCTAGCCATCTCAGACGTCCAATACGCAGTTTTTTGACAAGGTCGATGTCGCTGTAAAGCTCGTATAGTTCATTGTTGAATCTTCTCCTCCAAAACCCATCAGCGCAAACGCAACCCGAATATCTTACGAAGAATTTTTCTCTCAAAGCGACCAAGGATATCTTCATCCTCTTTTAATAAAGTCCATATTTCAGCGCCGTAAAGCAGGACTGGGATGATCAAAGTCTTATACAGAGTCTCCTTAGTTGTTCGAGATGGGGCTTTACTGTTGAATTGCCTTATAAGCCCAAAAAAACAGCGATTGGCAA
Organism: Brachypalpus laphriformis; assembly: GCA_945910035.1. NCBI lineage: Eukaryota > Metazoa > Arthropoda > Insecta > Diptera > Syrphidae > Brachypalpus > Brachypalpus laphriformis. The sequence goes on from OX246754.1 coordinate 292,682,649, forward strand.
GAGTTATTCTTCGCCTGATTTCTGCGCTGATGTTGTTCTCAGAGTTTATAGCAGAGCCAAGATAGACAAAGTCCCTTACTACCTCGAAGTTATAGCTGCCCACTGTGAAGTTTTGTCCAATTCGTCGGTGTTGATTGTCGCTTCTTGTTGACAGCATATACTTGGTTTTGCCCTCGTTTATCGCGAAACGCATTTTGATCACTTCTGCTTCAATGCTTGCAAACGCATCGGTGACACCCCGCTGAGTTCTTCCAATAATATCAATATTGTCGGCGTGTGCAAGCAGTTGTACGGACTTGTGTTAGATTGTGCTTCTAGTGTTGGCTTGTGAGTTCCGCACAATCCGTTCAAGTACAATATTAAAGAAGTCACATGACAGCGCGTCACCTTGTCTAAAACCTTTTTTGACACTAAGGTCTCGGTGAGGTCATTATCGACCTTGGTGGAGCAGCGAGCGTTCTCCAACGTCATCCTGCACAGACGAACACGTTTGGCAGGGATGTCAAAACTAGACATGGCTCTATAAAGCTCCTCTCTATAGATGTTGTCATAGGCGGGCTTGAAATGGATAAAGAGATGGTGAGTATCGATTTGAACTTGGGTTTTCTCCAGGATCTGTCGAAGTGTGAAGATTTGATCGATGGTGGACTTTTCTGGCCTGAAACCGCACTGATAGGGACCAATCAGGCTGTTGATAAAAGGTTTCAGGCGTTCACACAATATCGCAGAGAAGATCTTGTATGCGATGTTGAGGAGACTGATGCCTCTATAATTGGCGCAGTTGAAGAGGTCTTCGTTCTTGTGGATCGGGCAAACGAGGCTGAGATTCCATTCATCAGGCATGCACTCGTTTGACCAAATCTTAGAGATGAGTTGGTGTATGCACTCTACCAATTCATCACCAGCTGCCTTGAAAAGTTCGACCGGTAAGCCGACAGGTCCAGCAGCCTTGTTGGATTTCAGCTTGGATATTGCTATCCTCACTTCGTTTTGGTCAGGTGGACGGAAATTTTGACTATAATCGTCTATCTTAAATGGTTCGTTCTGCCTGACAGCGAGATGTTGGTCTTCGTCGCCGTTATACAGTCTGCAGAAATAGTGTTTCCATATTCTCATCACCGAGATTTCCATTTTTTTTCCATTCATGGAGTATAAGCTCTCTATATTCTCGGTCACGCGCTTCCCATGCTCTTTCTTCTTCTTTTGGAGAAGCCGATATTTTTTCCGTCTCTTTTGTTCGTAGAGCCCACGAGCAGCTCTCGTCTTACTTTGCAGCGCCGCTTTATATGCCTCTTGTTTTGTTGCATGCACTCGTCGGCATTCTTCGTCAAGAACCAGCACATCATTTGCGGCATTTTTTGATGGCATGTTGGCAGCATTGCCACTGGTCTTTGGCACTTGATGCTGCCAGCATAGAGCTGATTGAGAGATTTCGGGATACACGTTCAGTGAAGACTCTGGCGGTTGAGATTGTAACTTTTCAACGTTAAATTTTCTCACTGTGATTCTTCTTTGTTGCTCAGATTGGTTTATCCGCATTCGTACCTTGGCTACAACAAGGTAATGATCCGAGACTATATTGGCCGCTCTGAAGGTCCGGACATCCAGAATACTGGAGGCATGCCTTGCGTCGATCGCAATATGATCAATTTGGTTGATCGTTACAAGATCATTGACCGCCATGTCTGCTTATGAATATCGAGATGAGGAAACCATGTGCTTGCTATGGTGACATTTCGCTCCACAGCGAAATCAATTAGCCTTAGCCCGTTATTAGACGTGGTGTCGTTTATCGACTGTCCTACCAAAGACGTCTTCCTTTCATATTTTGGCGTTCAAATCGCCCAATACGATTTTAACGTCGTATTTAGGACATTGCTCATATGTTTTGTCGAGGAGCTCGTGGAAACATTCTTTGGTGGCAGGGTCGTTTTCTTCCGTGCGGACATGAACACATATTAGGCTTGAACCGGATAGTCATAATATGCTCGCTCACATGTCGGAAGCTTAAGACTTCTTGCCTAACTCTGCCGCGTATAACAAATCCGCATCCGAATGAGCACTGCCTGTTGCCTCTGTAGAAATCACCGTAGTAGATGTTAGTTTTTCATCTTTTTTTTGCCCGGCCCATCCCATCGCACTTCCTGTATGGCGGTTATATCTGCTTTATAGCAGTCTAGGTACTCTGCTTATTGTTCGGCTGTACGAGGTCTGTAAAGAGACGGAACATTCAACGTACAGATTCGAAGGTCGTTGACCTTATTTCGTTTTCTGGGGTCGTCATCAGTTGAGTCGTCCTTATCCGAGGCTTTTGGTTGTTTCGGAACCATTGGTTTTTTTTACGTGATAGAGAAGTTACCCCGAAGGCACAACCCCCAACCTGGAGGGCCAGTTCCTTTAGTTATACCCCTAGGACGAGGGGCCGGGTAGACCGGTGCCAGTAGTTCACTACGGGAGTATGAGCGCTGCCGTTGATACATTAAGGGCACCTCCACCACCTATTCTTCTATTTGAAGGTCCTGACCAACATTGGAAATTCCTCACCGACCTGTGATCCGAATACGTCGAAGCAGCTCGCGCAAGGTATTCATTAATTTCAACCTAACTAGAACTATAGACGACACCGTTGACTCCGTCTAGGGAATACGCCCGCTGCCGCCTGACACAAGTAGAAGTGCTCTAGTGAGAAAGCACTTTTCCCCCCCTCGCTCATCTTCTGCCGCCAAGAATCCTCCAAACGGAGTTGGTTACCCATTTCTTGGATTAATGTACTAGGCACCCAGCTGTCACCGCGTGAAGGTTGAGAGCAGGAGTTGGTAGGCCTCAGCTTAGTGAAAACGCTTGTGTTTTCATGTAATCGGATGCACTACCGTTTGACCTAGTTAAAAATTCAATACTATATTAATGAACGTTCCAGCAACATCGCAAAAGAAAGACAGGCCTATAAATGCCTGGCTCACACAAATGCAGTGACATCAGCTTTTGATTTGCTTCAGTAATCTAAAATCGGTAGGCCTGCCGATATTTTCTGAGGTCAAACAGGTGAATCCCACAGGCGGATCAGTAGAAATGCAGTGAAGTGGGAGGGTTATGATTCCTTGTTTTCAGATCATAATCTTGCCAAATAGGATGAAGAAAAAGAAGAAGTCTGAGAAGTCAATGAAAGCCCATCTAAGAAGCAAATTTTCATTTCTCAACTGCAGGATATCATGCGATCCGTTTTAGAGTATAATCTTTCTGTATTGTTATATTCTTGCTGGGGTTCGTAAAATTCTGTGTATTTATAAACGACTATCAAGTTCACTTTCGTTATACTTCTAAATAATCAAATCACTTTATTCTTTATTAATCTCAACTTATACTGCCTCTACAAATTCACTTTTAATCACCATATTGTTTATTCTCAACACAAATTTGAAAATAATTAACTCTCACTGTAATCGCACTCGTTCATCGTTATTTTCACCCCCATCGACTGTCTCTTCTCCGCTGGTGGTTGGTATATTTATACCAAATACAAGAATATTTTCGAATATGCTAGATGTCACTAGGGGTGAATTGTGGAATGTGAAATGAGGAAAAAAATGCTATGCAAAATGCCAGTTTTGATAGGTGGCATTAGTGCTGCCACACCATGCTCGTTGGTAATGCAGTGGAAAAGTACTTTCTGTGGATGCTACATTATGCATAACTGCAAAAATATGCTTACAATTAAGACGTACTGTAGTTTAAGTTTTTCCATTCCATGCGTGTGCCTATCTTAAGATAGTGGATGCATGGTTTTACAAAAATCGGTTTTTAGAAATTGTATTTATTTTGTATCATCGTTTTTGTATCAAAATTTCATATCATCATACTCGACACTTATTGTACGCGATAACCCAATCCCTAGCGCCTTCGTCCTGGATACAGTTTCATTTGGTAAAACTATTTTTCGTAATAGTTATGATTACACCCGTCAAATTATCAGCTCAAAATATGTATATTCACACAGCTGTCACCATCCAACAAATCGCTATACAAAACTTAACGAAAGTCCTGCCCAAAGTTTTTCCACTTGAATTATTGCTTTTGTCTCGTCCACACTTCAAATGATGGGGGCGTTTAACCTACTAACACATTTACAAGAGCGAGCTTTTTCGCTACAACGTACACAAGGCTCTCTTGTGTATTTTGAGAAATCATCTGTTCCTGACTGTATTTCATTGAGGTTCTTGGTTCGTCGTCTGTACTTCGGTCGGCAAGGAAGGATAATTGAGTGTGTGCTAGTGCTTTGCCGCTCCTGGTTCCTTCTTCTCCTTGCATTCGTCGTGCAGTATAGGTTTGCATTCTGTTCAATTAAGGTGTGACACTGGCAAAAGCGGAGTACATACACTATCGCCGATATACTTTTTACTTTTTTTTATTGAGGCGGGTGTAACTGCTGCTGAAAGTGAAAATTGCCTCGTGTGCTGAATTGGAATATGAAAAATTGCGCGAACTGATAATTGTTACACATTACAAGGCTATTACATCGCGAATCCGTTTGTACATCAAAATTATTTTAACAGTTGCACTTATTTTATATTTTTAAGTGAAAAGAAAATGTGTAATGTGATGTCGATGTAGAAAGTATCCATAGGAATATAGAAAAATCGAAATAAAACCCCATCTTCAGTCAAGCCCAGTGTTATTGACATTTTTTATCACCTGTTTTTTATGTGTACCTACACCGAAAATTTACTCTTTTATACGTGTGCTTATAGTTTATTGTTTTAAGAATCGGAAAGTAATTGTTAAACATTCCCTCCAAGGATCACATAGTAATCCCGAGCAGCTCTTAAGAAATTTTAATACACTACCTATACGTATATAATCAACAAAAGCCTCCACAGCCCACTCGATTTCAGTAAATTTAACAAAAGAACAAGAAAAAAAAGGACAGGAAAGCTATGTTCTCCATGTGCTCCAAAGTGAAACCAAGAACTCCACCCAACATACAACACCCAACTGGTAAGAGAACTATACAAAAGTACGATTAAGTGTTATCGCCTTGTACATGTTGAAATTTATTCCTACTTTTGATTAGAATAATAAAACAAAAAGTTTATTTTGCACAACTTTCTTTTTGAGCAGGAAAGTCGAAAAAAAGAAGAAAAGAAATTAGAATAAACAAAACGTACACATACATCGATGGCACGAGTCCTTGTGAATGTTGGCAGTGCTCACACGTCCGTGCTATGCCAATTTATTGGAGTAATAATCAAAAATTTAATGACTACAATTTTGCTCCACATTTATAGTCAACATTATGTTCGAAACGCGCTTTTTAATACTGAGAGTCATTAATGAAATACCTCTCACAGAAAAAAAATACGAGTGCGATATACATATGTATGTGTAAAGAGATTTGGAGAATTTTTAAATATTTTTATTTGCAAAATTAACTATAATGTAAGTTATTCAAACGATATGGATATTGTTTTGAAATAGTTTAGGGAATGTTTCACAAATTCCACTATGGGCACGCCCAATTTTAAAACAAAAGGATTTATTGATTGAATTATGCTGAGATAATACTTTAAAACCTTGTACTCCTTGTACGTGTTAATAAAGCGTTTTTGTTAAGATTTTAAATAAAATGGATGCAGATATTCACGTAGTATCAGTTGATGTTCTACAGATTTCTAAACGGTCTCGACTGGATTGAAATATTTGTGAGCAGTATTTACATTCAGGTGCCAGTTTTAATATATAAAATATATAACATAATATGTAAGCAGTAGATGTTATATAGGTATACATATATTGAAGTCTGAAACCTCAAAACTGAATCTTCAATTTTATCATAAAGCAAGAGTTTCTAAAAGTTTAGAGTTTTTTCCCGCCCATCTCTAAAGTCTGTTCTGTTTTGTGAGAAAATATGTATAATTACCGTATCAATAAGAGGCCGAAAGAACATACTAGACTTACTTAAAGGGCTCCCGATCCTTGAAAGGTCTCTGCCTGAGAAACGGCTACCTTCCATCCTCTGCGGTCCCAGGCACCATGCTTGCAATTGTGAAGACCAAGTTTTCTGACATCCGCGAGAGCTTGGTCTTTATACCGAAGATGTGGTCTTTTTCGCCGTCTCGAACCTGGGGCCAAAGACTCAAAGATTCTCTTGTCTGGAGCATTATTGTGTGGTTGTATCTTCTCCTCCATTCGCCCTCCTCACATATGGAACCTAACATCGGACGAAGTATTTTTCGTTCAAAGGTACCCAATATTTGCTCTACTTTGTTACTCACCTTGTTACCAGCACTCGGCGTCATAAAGTAAGATGAGCGTTCTATAGAGCATTAACATTACTATCCTAAATATTACTTATGTAAATTTTTTTTTTTACTGTTAATCTGCTAGACGACCATAGGCCAAAATGGGGTTTCCTAAATCGTGTCTTGCTGTGAAGAGCGGTAAGCCATGGCAAACAAAGGGAGAGGTTTCTCCCAGTCGTCCTGTTTATCACCGACAAGTTTAGCAAGATAGTGCAATATGGTTCGGTTCATCCGTTCTGCAAGGCCATCGGACTGCAGATGTAATGGCGTGGTACGAGTTTTCCGTACACCCATGGTTTGCATAACATTTTGAAATACCACGGATTCAAAATTACGACCCTGGTCTGAGTGCAGCTCTAGAGGTACTCCAAAGCGGCAAAAAACTTCGTTGACTAATTTTTTAGCGACAGTGTCGGCCGTCTGGTCTGGGAGAGCAAAAACCTCCACCCATTTCGAAAAATAGTCCATCAGTACGAGTACGTAGTTATTGCCTCGCTTGGTAGGTGGCAGTGGCTCTAAAACATCAACCGCAACTCGTTGAAAAGGTTCACCAGCCAAGTATACTTGTAGCTCTCCCTGAGTTCTGCTTTGCGGTCCTCGTTTTGCAGTACAAATATCACATTTGGTGCAATAGCGTACAACGTCCTTCCTTGCTCCGACCCAGTAGAAACGAGATCTCAATTTGGCAAAGGTCTTGTTGGACCCAAAGTGTCCACCAACTGCTGTGTCGTGATACATCTGTATGATCTCGCTGGTAAGAGACCGAGGTACGATTGAGAGTAGGCGCTCTGGATGATGACGTACGGTTGGTACCCATTTCTTGCACAAAAATTATTCTGCAAACTAAGAGAAGCAAATTGGGCCCAATATGCTTTAAGAACTCGGCTTCCACCCGAAATACTGCTCCATGGCGGCCGAACACCATCTACCACCCATCGCAATACCGTCGACAAAGTGCCATCCGTTGCTTGCGTATGCCTTAGTCTGTCCACATCATTATCAAAAGTTATTAAACAATCTTACCAAATTAACCACATGTTTTTCCTGCATGCAAGAAAGTAGAGATGAAGAAGCAATTGTCGGTACAAATGTTTCGGCACGGGGAGAGACAGTGAGTGCGTCAGCTGTTCGAAGAAAGACCGCTCGCACAGTTTCATCAACTACGTCACCAGTACGTAAGTGGGAGAGGGCGCCTTCGCAGGTCAATTGAATGCGATCACCACCAATTCTGATTTGGTGGGAAGAAAAGTCTAACGTGCTTTTCGTAGCTTGCAATACATCAATCCCCAAGATGCCGGCACAGCTGGCAGGAAGGGAGAAATTGACCACCATTACTTTTACTCGACGCTTAAATTTACCTAGTTGAATCACCGTGGGCCAAATATGCGAAGTTTGGAATGTATTGTCACATAACGTTTGAATGCTTACATTTCCAGGTTGGAGACGGGCGCTTGAAGGAACTATAGATCGACTTACCAGCGTCACCGATGATCCCGTATCCACCAACAATTGACACGGCTTGTTCATAAGAAGCGCCGACACCGTTAGTCCACTGAGAGAATTATTTGGCTGAAGATTGTAGATTTGGGGTCGACTGCGTGCTGTCAGCGCTGACCCCGTGTCGCTGACCGCTGGTAGTTTTCCGACGTTGCGCCTTGCCCCACGTCTTTGGAAACAGTTGGGTTTGCTCGTGGTCGATGATGTTGATTGTTGTTTAGGCTCGACTGATTCCCTTCGTTATTAACTTCGATAGCGCGTGTTTGGTGGATTGACTGTGAAGCAAAACGGGCGGCTTCCACTGTTATAGCCCTAGACACTGCTTCAGCAAAAGTTTTGGGGTCAGCCAACCTAACGTTCTCCTGGACAGAACGATCATAAATGCCATCCACAAATTGCATGATTGCAATTCGCTCTTGGGCTTCGTCTGGGCAATCTTCAAACACAATCCGCGTGAGTCGGCGTATGTCACTAGCGTAAGTACCCAGATCTTCTTTTAAACGCTGATGCCTAGAACGAAAAGTAGAGTGAGAAATGTGTTTTTCCTGACTAACAAATCGTAGTTGCAAAGCTGAAGCCAGTTTGTCGTAATTTGCTCGATCGGCTGGATCCAAATTAGTAAGTACAGCTACACTTTCTCCTCGAAGTAACATTGCTAAGGCTTGGGCTTTTACTTTTGAATTCCATTCGTTCGCTTCGGAAACAATGTCGAATTGCACTTGATAGTCACGCCAACGTATTGTGTGGCTGTCAAATGGTGGTGGAAAAAGTGTGCACGGGTTGTGAGATGCGTCAAATTGCGGGGGATGACCAGATGCACGGAAGTCCGGGTCTTCTGACTGCTCTTTATGCACAGAAGGTGGGTTGGTGGCAACCACGGTGCGGTCTGTTGAAGCGGATTCCTTTGGCGTAGAGCATTGGAATACTTTGTTGACGAAACTTGTTCCGCTTAAGGTACGTAATTCTTCCGTTTGTCGCTGCTGCTCTTGCTTGAGTTCTGCAATGGCGCTATTTTGCTGTTTCACATTTGTCGTGAGTAGATTTAGTTTGGAAAGAATTTTTTCCAAGTTCTCAGAAAATTCTTCCGTCATATCGAACGAAGTATCCCACTTCTGACACCAGTGTTACGTTTTTGGGTAACTGCTTGGACTTCGTTGATGGTTGGCGAGAAGAATTTACGATTCGGTACAATAAAAAAAAGGACACGATGTTAGAGAACAACTTTATTGGCGGTCAACAACCGCAAAAAGCAAAAGGAATATGACAGTTGTTTACATAGTCGTGGCGACCATCTGTTAGGTGTCAAAAGGTGGTGCCTAGCTGCGTTCGCGAATGCGTAACAATACGTTGGATATGATCTTATATGCGACATTTAGCAGGGATATGTCCCGATATTTCGTACAAGGCATAAGATCATCTTTTTTAAAGACGGGGCATATTGAGCTGATACTACAGTCGTCGGGCATGCTTTCCTCCATCCACACTTGGCTGAATAGTTGGTGCATGCGCCGTATTTAAAAAGTTCAGCTGGGTGGCCATTAGAGCCACCGGCTTTGTTGTTTTTCCGTTTTCTGATGGCTGCGCTATCTTCGTCAGTACTGGGTGTCGGTATTGGTTCGTAATTGACTGGAAACGGGTTCTCTTCTCCCCATATCATTCTTTCTGTTTGCTCCGCGTTAAGTAACTGCTGGAAGTATTGCTTAAACACATCAATAATTTCCTACGTTTCGGTGCCTAGATTGCCTACTGTTACGCTTCCGGGTTTGAAGCCAGCTGGCAGGTGCTTGGCTTTTCGGTGAAAATTCCGAATGTTGTTGGACTCACGAGTCTCTTAATATCCTTGAGCTGGGAAGTTGTGTGATCCTTTTTTTACGCAGAATTCTTTTTCTTCCTTTCTTCTGATCAGGTACTCCTCTCCCGCTGCTCTTGCGCTGCAGCGCGTTCTAATGTGCGTCACCTTCTTCTTCTTCTACGTACTAGGCCCCCCATAAAATGTGTTTTCTTAAAAATTAGATGGATAAAATCTCTCTCCTTTGACTAGAATTACGACTTGAACCCTTTTTGCAAATTTTTTTACCTTCGCTGGAAGTGAGCTTTTCCCATTCCTGCCTTAACATGGATTTGAGTCTTTCAGCGAATGTTATTCTGAGATTCTCGATTCTTTGCTTGAGCATTGATCATAGGTGCTCAATCGGATTAAGTTCTGCGGATTGAGCGGGCCGCTGCTCTTGCGCTGCAGCGCGTTCTAATGTGCGTCACCTTCTTCTTCTTCTACGTACTAGGCCGCCCATAAAACGTGTTTTCTTAAAAATTAGATGGATAAAATCTCTCTCCTTTGACTAGAATTACGACTTGAACCCTTTTTGCAAATTTTTTTACCTTCGCTGGAAGTGAGCTTTTCCCATTCCTGCCTTAACACGGATTTGAGTCTTTCAGCGAATGTTATTCTGAGATTCTTCATTCTTTGCTTGAGCATTGATCATAGGTGCTCAATCGGATTAAGTTCTGCGGACTGAGCGGGCCAGTCTAAATGCACTTTCGTTGTTTTCAAACCAGGTCTTCGATTTTTTTTTTATTATGACAAGGAGCCGCTCCTGCTGAAATATTATAGACGCTGTCGCTATAACAGCTGTCGCTGTTCATTCAGTCATTGTAAATGAATTGTTTTTCTACTTTGTTCGTCGCCATACAGCCCAAACAATCGCACTTACACCACCATGTGATTTACCAAGCGCTACCGCACGCTGAAAGTTGGGACCATAGACCCCAGCTCAGGTACTGCCATTTTCCAATTTGGAGCCATCTGTGTACCAGATTTGTGCGTTGGGTGGTGTCTTGAGGCCTTTGTTTCTCCATTCTTGACGGTCACTAATGACCACTTCGAATTTCCTGGAGAACCAAAATCGCTTGACCATCTTATTTGGAATTTTACACATAAAGCCATATTCTCTTATTTTGCTGCACGGATTTTGCTGCACATCTGTTCCAGGCTTTACTCGATAATTGACCGTCAAGCAATAAAGATCTTTAAAGCGCGGCAGACCATGAATTGCGGTTTGTTTTAATCTTATTGAAGTTGTAAAGTCCGTGCGTCCCAGGGCGCAAATGTGACCCCAACGTGATTTGAACACACAACCTTCTGACTGAGTCCGTGTAACCCAAATTGTATTAATTTTATATTCTCTATTTGCAAACCGGTCCCCAGTCTAAATCTGACTTTTACTATTTTTATCGAAGGATATATTGTATAACTTACCTCAAAGTATGATTCGTCTTACCAAACGGTTTTGTTTCACTCCTCTAGTGTGAAATTTTTACGAGTATGTTCCCGCGCCCACTTCAATCTCCTTTCTTTATTACGCTTATAGATGCAGGATTTTTTCCTGGCTTTACAACTTTTTAGTCCTTCGTTTCCTAACTTCTTCTTATAGTCCTCGCCGAAATTTAAGCCTCTCCATGATCAGCGAGGTTAGCACCTAATTCAGAAGATGTTACTCGTAAGCCACGATTTCTTAATACTCCCGAATAAGTATTTGTTGCGTTTTCCCAGTAACCAATGTTTTTCTACCTGAGCGGGGTTTGTTTTGGTTGCTGCAAGTTTCTTAGAAGTGTTTCATTGTATTTTCGGCAGAAGAGCAATGTTCTGCTATTTTTACCTACGAGACTCCAATTTACGCCTTTGTCCCTTCAGAATATTCTTTTGTTTTTGGCATTTTGCTAATGTGTACACACAAATCATTCACAATTGCACAAAACTGATTTCAACAATTTACTTTTACTTTCACATGCTCAACTCCTTTTAAAAGACTTGGCCAATGCTGTAGGTACATTACGGATAACATTGCTTTTAATAAGGTAAAACACACGTCTGTATCATATGTGATTCCACCTGCATGGTATTTGTTTTGCAAATAATCAAACAACTCTTCATAATAATGCTGAAAATTCAGAAATGGACACAGTATAGTATACTGACCAATACTAAAAGTGTCCTGAACTCTCACGTGCGCGGTATGGTTTTTTTTTTTTCAAAAACCGCGAAACTCGCTTTTTCCTGGAAATAATAGATCAATGCCCGAGAGCTTACGAAATTCAATATTTTATAATCAAGTTTGAAAGCATTTTTAGTGCATGTTGTACACCTGTGGGGAAGGTGGGCAGGATAAACTGTGGAAATATGAAGAAAAGCAAAATTTAGTTTGCAAACCTCGTTACCCCTGAAATGCATTTTTCTCTTTAATACAATTCAGCGGTCGAAGTCATCTGGTAGATTCTATAGTGTTGTAAAAATAAATATTCATTGTGGAACTTTCTCCCAAGTCAGAAGAAAAAATCCGACTTCATTATCGTTTAGATCACTTCGTTGTCCCTACCATAACTTTGGAAGGTTTGCATTTTTTACGTCATCCAAGGCATTTGCATAATTCATACAACTGGCTTTCTAGCTTTCTATTAAAAAAAAGTGTAATCTTCCTTCAAGGAGGGAGCAAAAATTATCCTTGCAATACCCTGTATTTGTTAAATTAGAAAAGCAAAGAAAATGCAAGAAATAGTGTTCAGATTTATTCGTAGGCTTTTGGCGAATTGCAGATACTCACAGACAGAATTCAATTTTAGCAATTTTGTCGCTAGATCCTTAGTGACATTTAGTATAATTTCGTTGCTAGAATAAAATTAAGAGATTTCTAGCGATTTGTCAGTTTTACACTTAAAAGTACAAAACATTCCATCACACGAATTGTCTCCCTGTATCCTCATACTGAAATCGTCATTGCGGGCGATTTCAATATACACAATTCGGAGTGGCTTCGACATTTTGGCCAGACAACACCCGAAGGAAGGTATGTTGAACTTTTCGCTGAGATAAACAATCTGACTCAGCTTGTAAATGAGCCTACACGTATACCGGACATTGAAAGTCATTCTGCCAACACTCTGGACTTGTTTCTTACTTCACACCCTGATAAATACATCATTGATGTTTAAGCGCCTCTAGGCCGGTCTGACCACAACATCGTTTCAGCTAAATTCTCGTATTCTGACCACACAGTTAAAGAAAAAACTCCCAAAAGAAAAGTATGGCGTTACGAGAATGCCAATTGGGACGGCCTTAATAGCTTCTTTAGGAGTTTTAACTGGTCGCTGTGCTTCCTCGATAGCGACGTGGATGCCGCCGTTGATATGATTACTGACACCATCATCTTAGGTATGGATGCCTTTATTCCTAACAGAACACAAAGCATCAAACCTAAGGCAAAATCGTGGTTTGACCACAGCTGCAAACAGGCTATCAGGGTGAAAGAGGTAAGTTTTCGGTCTTATAAAGCCAACAAATCTGATGAAAACCGAAAGAAGTTTAAACAAGCCAGAAATGACTGCAATGCTCATATTCGACGTGTAAAATTCCTATATGATAAAAAATTGAGGCAAAAAATGTCCAAAGGTAGTAAACGTTTTTGGTCATTCGTCAAAAATATTAAAAATTCTGCCTCGCCCGCCATCCCAACGCTCATTTATAATGACATTCCAGCTGTCAGCTCCTTAGACAAAGCCAATCTGCTTGCTGCTCACTTCGCGGCGAACTCCACCCTGCCAGATAGTACTTTGTCTCCACCTGTACTTGAGAGCGTCGAATTTTCCATGGGACAAGTCCACTTTCGCACTCGTACAGTTGCAGGAGTACTCAAAGGTCTCAACATACACAAATCCGCTGGTCCAGATGGTATCTCCCCCATAGTTCTGAAGAGGTGTTCTTCCACGCTGGCAAAACCTCTGCGTAAGCTTTTCTGCCTACCCTACTCTTCTGGACTCTTTCCGAGAAGATGGAAAACAGACGGGCTGGACACCGTCCCTAAAAATGGCGAATCTTCTTCTCCGTCCAATTACCGACCCATTGAACTAACGTCCCTTCTTTCCAAGGTCATGGAAACGCTGATAAATCGTCAGCTTATGAAATATCTTGATTCACGAAACTCCTCAATGACCGGCAGTATGGTTTTCGTAGCAACAGGTCCACTGGTGATTTGATGGCATACCATATCTCACCGAGAAGTGGAACCAATCTCTACATCACTTCGGCGAAACAAAGATGGTTGCGCTCGATATTTCTAAGGCATTTGATAGAGTTTGGCATCAGGCTCTTTTGTCGAAAATACGTGCATATGGCATCGATGAGTCTCTTCTTCAATGGATTAGAAATTACCTTTCGGACCGTTCAATACAAGTTGTCTTGGACGGCTTCAAGTCTGCAATTCACCATATAAATGCTGGTGTTCCCCAGGGCTTCGTTTTATCTCCGACTCTCTTTCTCATTTTTATAAATGACCTCTTGTCTGCTACTTCTAATCCAATCCATTCCTTCGCTGATGACAGTACCCTCAGTTTTTCATATTCGTTCCCTAGCTCACGTCCCTGCTCTTCGGCCGTAGAAGAGGAACGACAACGTATGTTAAACACATTAAATTCCGACCTGGACAGCATAACCAAATGGGGTTCAATCAATAGAGTGGAATTTAATGCATCCAAAACTCAATGCTGTCTTCTGTCTCTCAAGCGAAACCAAGACCTTCAACCATTATCCATGAATGGTACTTGTATCGCTGAATCCGAAAGACTTGCCATTCTCGGTATGTGCATCAATAACTGTCTTCGATGGAACGATCACATACTCGAAGTCTCCAAAAATGCTGCAAAATGTCTAGGATTCCTTAAGAGGTGCAAAAAATATTTTACCCCGTCTGATCTGGCCTCCATCTACGAGTATAAGGCATTCATCCGCCCAAATCTGGAATATAACGCCCACATCTGGTCTGGTGCACCCAAGACCGTTCTGCACATTCTAGATAGGGTACAGAACCGCGCGTTAAAACTGATAGGTGATAGAGACATCGTGAGCTCCATAGTCTCACTTGAACATCGTAGAAATGTCTCATGTCTTTCCCTTTTTTGATCGCTTCTTTTACAAAAAATGCTCCAGCGAAATAGCCAGTTGCATTCCTCCCCTTCAAAACTTCACTCGCAATACGCGTCATGCTTCGAATGCACATCAGTTCACCCTCAAGCCCGTCTTCGGACGTACTGTCAAATATAGGGATTCGTTTATAAGCCGAACAACACGTTTGTGGAACGATCTACCAGCCTCTGTGTTTCCTCATCATTACAACCTACAAACATTTAAAGCCAACGCAAACCGGCATCTCCTCTGTCTTTTTCCCCCCTTTTCCCAACCGCCCGTGCCCTGAGAACCAGTATAAGGGTATTAATAATCCCTTTGGCACGCGCAAATTATAAAAAAAAAAAAAAAACATTAGCACATAAAATGATAATTTCGAGGACATTTAGACATTTTTGTACGAATTTTTGAAGAAGTTTAAAAACGTTCAAGTTGCTAAGCTATTATTACACTGTTTTCCCACTGTCGTTTCTTTTGTCAATAAGGATAAAATCGTCATATTTTCCATGGAAAGGTTTGACCATTTGCTGTCTAGCAGTATTTATAACAGTTTGCAAATAAATTATTCATTTTTTGTATACTTTTATTGATAATACTCTTAATAATAATTGTACATACACAGCTTCGTTGTTACCATATCATATCATACCATTATTATACCCCGTAAGCATGCCTGTGTTCAATTTGACATTCTAGTGATTTCTATAGAGAAACTACCATTTCTATCGAATTTTAGGTAGTGAGCTAGTGGATTCTTTTTTCTCTAAGTAGCAACAGGGATCAAATTAATACACTTTTTTTTATTCAAATATATTTATAACCCTACAGAAGAGTTGCAAACCACCTGAAACGGGTCGTATAATACCAGTCCTATTGAACATTAGATAAATTCGATAGTTAGCTGTTAGATAGTATTTTTTTTTTTTTTTCAGATTTTGCAAAAAAAAAAAACTTGATAATGGTTTGAAAAATAGTTCTCCAAAGATGGGCGTAACCCTAAGCAACCAAAATTATTTTTTATTTAGAATATGGAATAAGGGTATTCTTCAAAATGTGATCTTGTCGCTTGATCGTTTATATATATTTACATACTTTATAAGTTCTATCTCCATTTCTCCATTTAACAAACTATAATTAATAATCAATTGTATAAGAATGCATGTAGCATTTCTTGATTAAGCTCAAGGCTTAACATATTTATAATTTCTCAATTTACGTTTTCAATTTAAAATGAATTCTTATATTTAATCGGAATTGAGAACGGCCAGGGGGATGGCACTTGAGAAAAGAAATTGTTTAAAGGTTTCTGGTCTTTGCAGCACTCTGTGTTCCGTAAATCGAAAATTAGGCTTTTTATTCGGTGGCCAGTACTGTATACTAATTTTTAACCGAACCGAATAAGAAAAAGCAAATTTGAGAAAAGCGGACAGTAAGTTATGTACCGTTATATGAATTGGCAACAAATCTTGTACGCCATCGGGTACCAGTGTATATTTTTATTTATTTTTTATTTCCATTATATCTAAGTTACCTAAAACTGGCTGTAGACGTTTTCGAGAAAATCAGCCACTTTTTTGAGTTTAAAATGAAAAAAACCGATTTTGCTTCGAATTGTAACCACGTAGACGAATTGTGTAACATAGACATATGTATATAACGCGACATTTAAAGCAAGGCGGTTTAGCCGTTTACGCTCCAGTTGAGCTTACAAGTAGACAGACCGATAGACAGAATTGAGAGACCCCTTTTTCGAGCTTCTCTGTGATAGCTAATGCCGTAGTTGATCAATATCTTAAGATCGATATCCTGTAGTTATGAATGTAAGTCGAAATTGTGTATATATGTAGGCAAAATAATGTCTTCGCAGCAACTAGTCGTTTATAATACTATATTTATTTCGAGGTAAAAATCTTAAATTCATGGTCCAAACCGCGAGAAGTTAGACCTAGGCACTTAATGAGCTGTTGCGCTAAATTTATATCTTAAATACTATAAAAGCAAAGTCGATTTTCCTTGTGAACACAGTTTCTCGAAAACTGCTAGACATAGGTACTTGCAGTTACTCCTTATTTTGCCTGGATGCGAGATAAGAAGAGATTTTCCGAAATTCAAGGTCTAAGTGACATGTACGGGGTTGAGATTTTTTTTGAATTTTCCATCTGTAAATACTGATTCCACAGCCGTAGCTCAGTACTGGCTCTCCGGATTAAAAAAATAAAAAACAGGTGAATTTAGTGAATTCGCCGCTAATTCATTTAAGGTATAAAACATCCTTCTGCGTTGTCCTGAAGCTGAACAATGCTAAAAACAATTAATCAAATCATCGCCACAGTGGAGACCACGGCCAGCAGTCATGCAGCAGTGGCTATCGTTGCAATAGTATGTGTGTGTGATTATATGGGTGCGCTATCCCATGATTATGTCTTGATCTTCAGTGTGCGATCTCTTCTAGAGTTAAAATTGAAAAAAAAACATAATCAGTGCCAAATCTGAGATATTGTAAATTTTTTTAATCAAGATATCCATGTGCTGTCGAAACTTCATGCAATCAAGAGACTTGGGAATATACGCGTAGGTACATATGCATATGCATGTGTAGACATAGAACTATTGCAATATTTCCTTCATTTTGTTAGATGAGATGTAGTTGATCGTTGAATTTATCCTCATTTTAGACTAATATTTTAATTTTTTTTTATAATACGCGCGCGCCGAATGAATTATTAATACCCTTATACTAATACTCAGGGCACGGGTGGATAGGAAAAGGGGGAGAGGAAGGAAGGAGATGCCGGTTTGCGTTGGCTTTAAATGTTTGAAGGTTGTAATGATTAGGAAATACAGAGGCTGGTAGATCATTCCACAAACGTGTTGTTCGGCTTAGAAACGAATCCCTATATTTGACAGTACGTCCGAAGTTGGGCTTGAGGGTGAACTGATGTATATTCGAAGCATGACGCCTATTGCGGGTGAATTTTTGAAGGGGGGAATGCAACTGGCTATTTCGCTGGAGCATTTTTTTTATAAAAAAAGCGATAAAATAGGGAAAGACATGAGACATTTCTACAGTGTTCAAGTGAGACTATGGAGTTCACAATGTCTCTATCATCAATTAGTTTTAGCGCGCGGTTCTGTACCCTATCTAGAATGTGCAGAACGGTCTTGGGTGCACCAGACCAGATATGGGCGTTATATTCCAGCTTTGGGCGGATGAATGCCCTATACTCGCAGATGGAGGCCAGATCAGACGGGGTAAAATATTTTTTGCACCGCTTAAGGAATCCTAGACATTTTGCAGCATTTTTGGCGACCACGAATATGTGATCGTTCCATCGAAGACGGTTATTGATGCACATACCGAGAATGGCAAGTCTTTCGGATTCAGCGATACAAGTACCATTCATGGATAATGGTTAAGGGTCTTGGTTTCGCTTGAGAGACAGAAGACAGCATTGAGTTTTGGATGCATTAAATTCCACTCTATCGATTGAACCCCATTTCGTTATGCTGTCCAAGTCGGCCGTTCCTCTTCTACGGCCGAAGAGCAGGGACGTGAGTTAGGGAACGAATATGAAAAACTGAGGGTACTGTCATCAGCGAAGGAATGGATTGGATTAGAAGTTGCAGACAAGAGGTCATTTATAAAAATGAGGAAGAGAGTCGGAGACAAAACTGAGCCCTGGGGAACACCAGCATTTATATGGTGAATTGCAGACTTGAAGCCGTCCAAGACAACTTGTATTGAACAGCCCGAAAGGTATTTTCTAATCCATTGAAGAAGAGACTCATCGATGCCATATGCACGCATTTTCGCAAAAGAGCCTGATGCCAAACTCTATCAAATGCCTTAGAAATATCGAGCGTAACCATCTTTATTTCGCCAAAGTGGTGGAGAGATTGGTTCCACTTCTCGGTGAGATATGCCATCAGATCACCAGTGGACCTGTTGCTACGAAAACCATATTGTCGGTCATTGAGGAGTTTCCGTAAATCAAGATATTTCATAAGCTGACGATTTATCAGCGTTTCCATGACCTTGGAAAGAAGGGAGGTACGTTAGTGCAATGGGTCGGTAATTGGACGGGGAGGAAGATTCGCCTTTTTTAGGGACGGGCTGGACAAATGCTGTTTTCCATCTACTCGAAAAGAGCCCAGAAGAGTAGGATAGACAAAAAAGCTTACGCAGTGGTTTTGCCAGCGTGAAAGAACACCTCTTCAGAACTATGGGGAAGATACCATCTGGGCCAGCGGATTTGTGTATGTTAAGACCTCGGAGTACTCCTGCAACTGTATTAGTGGACTTGTCCCATGGAAAATTCGACGCTCTCAAGTACAGGCGGAGATAAAGCGCTATCTGGCAGTGGCGAAGTGGGCAGTAAGCAGATTGGCTTTATCTAAGGAGCTGACAGCTGGAATGTCATTGTAAATGAGCGTTGGGATGGCAGACGAGGCAGAATTTTTAATATTTTTGACGAATGACCAAACATTTTTACTACCTTTGGGACATTGTAGAATTTTCTGCCTCAATTTTTTGTGATATAAGAATTTTACACGTCGAATGAGAGCATTGCAGTCATTTCTGGCTTGTTCAAACTTCTTTCGGTTTTCCTCAGAATTGTTGACTTTATAAGACCGAAAACGTACTTCTTTCAACCTGATAGCCTCTTTGCAGCTCTGATCAAACCACGAGTTTGCCTTAGGTTTGATGCTTTTTATTCTATTAGGATCTGTTATAAGGAAGGCCGAACTTAGTGTTCAAGCTAAGCTATCGATTTTTAACTCTGTGTATGTTCCAACTCTCACCTATGGTCATGAAATTTGGGTAGTGACCGAAAGAATAAGATCGCGGATACAAGCTCCCAAAATGAGGTTCCTTCGCGGTGTTGTTGGAATAACTCGTAGAGATCGAGTGCGCAACACCAGAGTACGCGAGGCGCTCAACGTTGAGCAGCTACTTCTCCGAACGGAACGGAACGATTTATGCTTCGATGGTTTGGTCACGTAGTGCGTATGCCCCCAGACCGGCTTCCAAGACGCGCCATGGTTGCCGTGCCATCAGGTAGGCGACTTCGCGAAAGGCCTAGAAATAGATGGTTGGATCAAGTCCGACATCTCTCCTGGAGCCGCTTAGCGATTTCTCCTGATGAATTGGAGTCAATGGCGGAGGAGAAGGGTGGAGAGTCCACCTGAGCATCCTACCCTCGCGACCCTCATGAAGGATTAGCGGGCCATTGTAAATGAATGAATGAATGAATAGGAATAAAGGCATCCATACCTAAGAGGATGGTGTCAGTAATCATATCAGCGGCGGCATCCACGTCGCTATCGAGGAAGCATGACGACCAGTTAAAACTCCTAAAGAAATAATAAAATAATGGATTTAAAATAAAGTGTGTGTTGTGAGCGGGTTTGTGTGTGCTCTGGTGGCAATTCCCATGGGAAAAGTTATAATTGAAGTTACACATTTCTGGTATTTTATTCTGTTAGCAATTATGTTTCAACAATTAAATAACCGTCAACTAAAATGCGGGCGAAGCAAGGCGAGCACTGGTCAGCTAGTATTTTTATATACTAGTATCGCGTGTTCGAAGATCCGTGGAAGGCTTCACGTCAAGGAAACCATCGTACGAAAGATAGAGCACCTCCGGCTCAGCTGGTATTGCCACATTCAAAGAAGAGATCATTTGAACCCTGTTAAAAAGGCAATATCAATGAACGTTCCAAAAACATGCAAGGCACTAAAGGCAGGCCTGTGAACCCCATACGACATCGGCATTTAATTGGCCTCAGTAACCGAGTGATCCAAAATCGGGAGGCTTGCCGATATTTTCTGTGGTCAAATAGGTGAACCCCACATGCGGATCAGTAGAAATGCGGTGAAGTGGGAGGGTTATGATCCCTTTTTTTTTTGGATCATAACCTCGCCGAAATAGGAAGGAAAAGAAGTATCTCGTGTGGTCGAAATTCGACCGAGGGAAAAAACAAACAGTAAGAGAAACAACGCTATGTATGTTACATACATATGTATTTGTTTACATAACTTTTTTTTGTAATATTCTCCTGTGCCATGAATGTCATCAAAATGCTTTCATTACCCTGGTTAAAGAGTTTTGTATGGGAAAATCATGTGTGTATGATCACTTTATTTTACCTGACTTAACGGTAACATACATATATGATTATCTTTTTCTGCGCATCTTTGCCACAGTACCTTTCGAATGATATATACATAAGTTTCATCCCCCTCCTTTTATAATAAATACTAAAAAAACGTAAGATAAGTTTCGTGTTCACGTATTATTATATAAGAAGATATATATATAATGTAATGTATTCGAATATATGCTTGTTTGTATGTAAACTATGGACTCCGAAACCACCGGAACGATTGAGCTCAAATTTTCACCCAATCTTCGGTATTGGCGCAAGAGTGTTCTTGTGAATCCGTCCAGTAGTTTGCCCACTACTTCTGTATTATTGTACTTTAGTACTAAATAAAAATGTCTAGATTAATGGACACACCTCCGATGACCTTGGATGATTTTAATATATTATAGAGGAGATTACATATGTTATGTTGGGCGCGGAAAGCATGTCTTAGTTTTTTTGATGTTTTGCTTGAAGTTTTCAATAAATAGAAAAACTAACCATACAAGCGCGCCACTTACCCGTTGTTTGCCGGCACAAAACTGTTCTCGAATAAACTTGGCCCTCCCTGACAGTTGTCGACATACCCTAAGCGGAGCGACGAGGTCGCGTTAGCGGCTATACCACTCCGGAAAGCGGATTAGAGGAAAGCTGGATCTGCATAATCTCCTCTATAAGATATTAATATTTCAAGGGCACCGGAGGTTTCTGTTTCTTCTTTGTTGCCTCAGAACCCAGACCTTATCTGACTATTCGCTCCCTGTAAACTGCATTTTCATTAGGATCTCATTCGTTCTCCCTAAGTTTCTGCCATTTCCCTGTCCTATTACGGACAACACCGAGTATTGAACACTGGATCCCTCTCTTCTGAAGTCTACATTTTCACACTCGAGCAGAAGTTCTTCCACGACTCTTTCCCATGATTCGATTCGATAACTATCATAGCTTGTATTAAAATTCCCCACAGCATCATAATGCACCCTCCATATCTGACTGTACATATGCAGGTATATGTATGTTTTGATCCTAAATATCGAGTGGTTTTCATTAATCTGGGTACTTCCCCGTTCAGGTTTTTCTATAACACTATACCGTACTCAAACCTATTAACTTCTGACAAATTTATGATCTTTCTTTGATCTATGTGCGTCCAAACCGAATGTTAAAAGTCATGATTTAGCATCGTTGTCCTATCTACTCGTATTACCATCTACTCTGGGCAGTATCCTGCTAAAGGTGAAAAAATAAATCATTTTTAAGCTTGTAGTTGGAACTTTCTTGGTTAGCTGAGCTATCTCCTTTATCGGCATCATCACTTTATTGGTTTGGTTGATTCATCCTATGCTTGCAGACATTTACCAGGACCTCTATTTTTCCTTTGGGAGAATCTATTGGGGAATCATAAAAAACGCGCGCAGAAGCTACAAAACACGCACCAGAATCTGCCTTCGCAGAGACCACCACAAGTTTTGGTATACACGAGAGTGCTAAAAAAATTGAATGCTGTGCCTCGTCACAATATATTTGCCTCACCATGTGGCCTCTGGCAGTCCTTGGATCTTTTCCCCTATGTTCCAAGCTTCCTCGAATCTACCCAGCATCTAGACATAATTCCTGATGCCGCAATGCTGTGCTGAAACTCCATCGACATATTGTACTTTGGGGGTGTTCACCTGCACTTTGTTCCGTGGTGGAGAAAGCTTTTGCATCATCTGCTTGTGGAGTTTCCTTTCTAAAGCAGAATTTGAATCGTCTTTATCGGCATTTTCGTCATGTTCAGTCCATTTCATTGGTTTCACATTGCCCTCTGTTAGCAACATAAGCTTCGTCGCACTTTTAAAACTGAGGCCACTAGGGACAGCTTAAATATCCATAAAGTCTAAACTCCTAGCAACGTCATTTCGTTAGGTTCAAACTTATTCCTTCCAACAGAACCCAACAAATCTCTTGGTATGAACATGTCCTTTGGGCGCCTATGTGCAAAAACGTTAAATTCACATTTTTGACACACACCAGAGAGTGTTATTACGGTATACTCTCCTTGCACTACCATCTTTCTGTAATTGCAGTCCCTTTTCTCTATCAACGAAAAAATATCTGTGCTCTAGTGGAGAATGCCTTCTGCTTTGTCATCATAATAAAGAATACTTAGATGTAAGCCCGAAGCACCCTTATTAGAAATAGATTGACACAAGGATGAAGTATTATGCACCACACGAATACTCACATACAAGCGCTGACAACTTATAAAATTGCAGCCTCTGTGTGTGCTGTGTGCTGTGTGCCGTGCTGTGTAGTACGACAGGATATTCGTTGTTTAAATTGCATTCACATTTGAATGAAGCATTCTTTAAAAGCTCTCTGAGCAAACAGCTTTAATGGAACACACACGAGATAAATACTATGTGGGTAGTGGAGAATAAGTTGTTGCAGCAAGAAGAAAAAGTACATACAGGTCGACTTTAAGTTTTGAAACAAAAGTAGGGACTCTCATATGTAAGGGATGCCTGAGCGTTATGAAATTTAATCAAAACTGATTTATTTGCCGAGTTGGATTCTTTGTTCGCGTTTTTAAGGTTTAAATATGCGATGGCTTTTTGCAAAGCCAACGGAACAAAAGCTAAATGAATTGTAGATGTATGGGGCTTTAAAATTTAGATTATTTTTTGTATATTTTTTTTTTTGCCTTTTTTCTTTGCGGTACTGATGTTTTTGTATTTCCGATGAAATATTTAACATGTGGAAGGAAGTCTATATTCCGTAAAACGACGAAGGCTGCTGACTTTCAAGCTTTGTCATTATCTAGCATTGGTTATCTTTATTAAATAAATTAAAACAACGTACGTGCCTTTCAAGAAATCGAATTATTTAAAGTGGTCTAAGTTAATATTCACCCCTAGCGTAGAATCCGGCAGATCGCAGATTCCCTTCACTCATTCGATTCACTTTCACTTCACGTAGGTATCGCAGAATTCGTCGGGGAGGTTTCTTTATCGACAAGTATATCGAGTAAGTATCGCTCGTAAAATAGCTTTCTTGTGGTAAGTGACAGCGGTGACGTTTGTATTTTTGGTGCAAATAAATTCGAAATAAATTAAAAATTAAAAGGATACTAAAGAAATGACTTTTTATTTATTTGATGACGAAAAACTATCGTCAGCTAAAAAACAAACGTATTGGGACATGTAGATGACGTATTAAATTGTTCGGGATCCTTTTTCTGATAATAGATCCAGCGAAACTCATTTGACATTACCGATATGTGAGTGATTCACTTCAGTGGATTCTACGATGCAAATTTTCGGTTTTTATTAAAACGTTCCCCTCGACGGATTCTACGGTAGGGGTGATTATAAAGGAAAACAGATTGCATGCTTCTTTATTTGTTTGATTATTACTCTTTCACTAAAAAACTGCTTATACGATTGTAATGGAACTTCTAACGACATATGAATCATTACACACGGAATAACATAGGTTATGCTACCTCGCTGAACAGAGATGATAAAAATGAAGTAAGTCGCAGAAACAAACGCTGTTAAAAAGTCTTAACTTGCTTACGCTAGCTAAAGAGTTAAAGATACATCAAAAACATGTACGGAAGCAGTGATACCCTATTGCGAAATTTTTCCCGTTTTTAGGGATTCTTCAATCGAAAAGGGAGGAGCCATATGTCCAATTTAAAAACTATGAAAGAGTATAGAATTGTTCTGTAAGAGATGTCAAATTTTATTTGACTCGGCAATATGTTTATTTTACAAGAGTATCTTAGTAATTCTTCGTTATTTTTGCTATAATTTTGCTGTGAGGTTATTTGGCTGAATTCATCTAACAGCTTTCTTCTTAATTTTTGTTCATTATGGCGTTAGTCTGTTTCGCAAAATCTAAACAGCAAAACATTAATTAATGGAAATTTTTGCTGCTTTGCAAATTGTTTCGTTTTATATTCAGGTTGCAGTTTTTCTTTTAAAGCTGTGTGTGCTTGCGAGCAAAGAGATCTGTTGTGCCAAAGGCCACCTTATAGGGCAGCAGTACTTCCACTCTCCTTGTGAAAGCTATAATTACGGCTGCGGAGGAGTTCCTTAAGTCTATTGGAGATATGATCTCTTTAAAGAAAAAGCTTCTCCTAATTCTACACAGAGCTACGCACTCGCATAGTATGTATTCTGCGGCTTCTTCCTCTTCTAGGCAAAGGCGGCAGGTGATATCCTCCTTAATTCTCATTTTATTTATATGGTAAAGTAATTGGCAGCCTTCTTATGTCGTTTCTAATATATTTTAGGATATCAACTGCCTTTTTTTTTATGGAAGGGTTGGACAGCTCTTTTAGCTTGTCTGAGGCCTTGAGAGTTATTCCAGTGGGAGATGCTCATGTTGCGTTCACAACTGCTTAGGATCAGTTTAAAGGCAGAATCAAATATTCCGCAAAAAGGATCAGGTCCAGTGAACAATTCAGAGTTTAGCTAGCAAATCTGCAGTTTCGTTGCCGTCAATGCCTACATGACCCGCTACCCACCAAAATTTTACTTTATTGTATTGGGTCAAGTTTTGCAAGCTGTCGAAACAGCTTAGAACTGATTTTGAGCTGATCAAGTGGGAGATCAGTGCTTTAAGCGCCGCTTGGCTGTCGGTGAGTATGCCTGAGTTGCAAGTTTATATTAGCGCAAGTCTCAATAGCGTAAAGCTCGGCCTGGAAAACACTGGGACTCTTCTGCGCTATCTAGCCTATTACATACTAGTACCCCAATCGAAATTCTATAACATAACGTAATAAATAGCACTCATAATTGGTCGATTCGCGTACACAATAGGTCCATTCGCGTACACAATCTAAAGCGCTTTAAGGTGCGTTAAGGTGCTCTAAAGTGCTCGAAGTGTATTCGCGTACTGAGCGAACATGAAAAATAAAGAGAAAAACTGATAAGTAACGAGTAACAAGTATTTCCCCTCTGTGCCTGAATGTGCTCGAAGAATTTCTGCCGGCACGAACGTAAAAACTGACAAATGATTGTCAAATGAGTCAAAAAATGTTTGATTCCATTTCAAAAAGTCAATATACATAAAAAATAGATGCAAAGTATCTTGAAGAAAATGCTGTGATGTGTGAATGTTCTCCCAAAACATTTCTTTTCAACTTAATTTAAATTTGTTAGTTTTCACACGAGTTTAATTTGTTCATTATAATTTTTTTTAATGACAGTTGGCTCGAAATGGCTCGCTTTTCATTCGCGTATTTTTGCTTAGATTTTCCGCTTTCTGAGAGTTTTTACTCTCATCATGTCATATTTCACAATCGATTAGTTTTTGGCTCGGAAAGTACTCGAACGGACCTAATGAAATTATGCGAGGTGACAACGACGAAGTAAGCGACTGCTAAGTAGAAGCATGGAAATGTATCGAAACGCTGATTGTGTGTCTACTTTGAATTCGTTTTATTTCTATGTTAAATTGTTAAAAAAAAGAAGAAAAAATGAGGAAAATATAACCTAAGTCAGGAAATATTTATTTTTCACGCAAAAAGGGAATTTAGTAAAAAAAAAAAAAAAAACGAGGCAATACTATGCAGCAGGGCTGTAAAAGAATGCAATCATTGAGGAATGCATTCACTGAAGTCATACTAAGAATTCACGTGGATTTGTTTCAATTCAATGACTTCAACTTAGAAAAAATAAATCACCATTCATTTGGAAGTCATGATTTAGCAATCATTTTTTGCAATCATAATTTTGAAGTCAAAATGAATGCAATCATTTTGAATGCTCTGCACTCATTGAAGTCACCTTGAAGTCACTAGCATTCATTGCATTCACTTGAAGTCATTGAAGTCTTGAAGTCTTTGAAGTCATCTGAAGTCGTTGAAGTCTTTTAATTCGTTGAAGTCATTCCAGTTATTGAATCTGTTTTTTAGTGTCGTCTACCGGAAGAATAAATTAATGAAAATAAAAAAATTACTAAACCAGTACTAATACATAAATTAAAAAGAAAATAAATAATATTAAAAATGATAGCATAATGTCTCTACATTTTCGTGTAAAACTAATAATAAAGTTATTTATTCTTCTGATAGACGACACCAAAAAACAGATTCAATAACTGGAATGACTTCAACGAATTAAAAGACTTCAACGACTTCAGATGACTTCAAAGACTTCAAGACTTCAAGTGAATGCAATGAATGCTAGTGACTTCAAGGTGACTTCAATGATTGCAGAGCATTCAAAATGATTGCATTCATTTTGACTTCAAAATTATGATTGCAAAAAATTATTGCTAAATCATGACTTCAAAATGAATGGTGATTTATTTTTTCTAAGTTGAAGTCATTATTGAAGTCATTGAATTGAAACAAATCCACGTGAAGTCAAATGAGTTAAATGACGAAATGATTGCATTCTTTTACAGCTCTGCTATGCAGAAAATTGCTGCCAATAAAAGGGTCTACTTAGAACGTAGATCTCTCCATTTAAGTCGATCTTTAGCTAATTGCCTCCAGTTGGTACTCCAAGTTGGATGAAGTCCCCTTGTACTTGTACACGCCACCTTCGGCTAGGAGATCCTCTACTGGGCCGTCCCGCCAGGTCGGATGCGAAGGCTCTGTGGAACAGAGCGTCAGTATCCATTCGCTCTACATGTCATAGCCATCTCAGACATCCAATACGCATTTTTTTTTTTTTTATTAGGTCTATATCGCTGTATGGCTCGTATAACTCGTTATTGAATCTTTTCCTTCTAAGCCTTTTAACGGAAACGGGATCGTATATCTTACGAAGAATTTTTCTCTCGAAGCGATCAAGGATACCTTCATCCGCCTGCAATAAAGTCCATGCTTCAGCGCCATAAAGTAGGGCTGGGATGATTAGGGTTTTATATAGATCTCCTTAGTTGTTCGAGACAAGGCTTTCCTACTAAATTGTCATCTCAGCCCAAAGGAACAGCGATTGACAATTCTTCATTTGATTTCTTCGCTGATGTAAATGTAGTAAATGTAGATAAATTCCTTGACTACACAGGCCGATGAGTTTGGCAGGAATGCCAAAACTAGACATTACTCTATACAGACATTACTCACACGAAATGAGAGAAACGATTTTATAGGCAGTGCTGAGAAGACTGATACATCTGTAATTAGCTTAGTTGAGGGGATATCATTTCTTGTGAATCACCCAATCGATGCTGAAATTCTGTTCATCAGGCATAAGCTCTTCTGCCCAAATCATATCTCTTGAATAGTTCGATCGTTAAGCCGTCATTTTTTGAGTCATTTTTTTTTTTTTTTTTTTATTAATCGTTTATTTTTTCACTCTAACTCTAAGATAATTTATAGTTCAAATAAACTTAGAACTAAATTATTATAATACCTTAAAGTAACTGACCTGAAGGGTGCTCAATACTTATATACGGCTGATTCATACGAACCTGTATGTGTTGATTCTGAAAATTATTTAGATTCAATCGAAATTTCTAATAAATAAATATGTACATACGAGTATATGCATGATATAAATTTTTTTCCTGAAACAAGCCGACAGATATGGGCGTTAATGATATTTTTTTAAATTTATTATCACCTAACTGTGATACCCTATCTTGCTCAAGCGGACTCTATTGCTGAGCACCTTTATGATCCCTAAGCTTCTGCAAAAAATTGTCTATTTATTTATTTTTTTTTTTGTCATGGAGTTGAGATTAGTTAGCTGCTTTGCTACCACACTAAGTTACCATATGTGAGTATGCGTCTAATTATCGCCGTGTATATCCAAAGAATGATTTTTGGGTTTTGTCCCCAATTTTTACCGAAAAATCAGTTGCATGTGTAGAAAGCAAACGATGCCTTTTTGTCTCTTTCCTCAATAATAAGTTTTGAATTCAGTTTCTTATCCAGGATTAACCCCTATCTTGACAGAGATAGAATCTGAGATTTTTCTTTTATATGTAAAGGCACTAACTCTGTCTTTTTTGAGTTGATTCCTAGACCACATTCCTTGGCCCAGTCAGTTTATTCATGGAAATTCCTAATTCCTGTTCAGAGAATTTCCTAATTCCTATTCAGGGAATTTCCTAATAGTTCGCTAACATAAGTAAGTCTGTGTAAGCAGTGACTTTTACCCCACCGTTTTTTAGTTTGTTTTCGGTTATTAAGTAGAAGGGTATTGGTTCAAGTAACGGCCATATCCATTCAAGTTTTTATGTAATGAAATTAAATAAAATACTGCGCCTTACTAACTTACTTACTTAGATGACGCTACGGTCAGGTGTGGACCTGGGCCTCAACCAACAAACCTCTCCAGCTGGCGCGGTTACGAGCCAGCTGCCTCCAGTTGCGCACGCCAAGTTGGTTGAGGTCCCCCTCCACTTGTTTGCGCCACCTACCGCGAGGTCGTCCTCTACTGCGCCGTCCATCCGGGGTGGATTCGAAAACTTTCTTAGCGGGAACGTTGGGCTCCATCCGCTCTAAATGACCCAGCCATCTTAGTCGCTGTATGTGAACTCTTCTGGCTCAGTCGATGTCCTTGTACAGGCCGTATAGCTCGGCATTGTACCTTCTCCTCCACTCACCATATATGCAGACGGGACCAAAGATCGCTCGAAGAACTTTTCTCTCGAAATAACCAAGGGTATCCTCATCCGGTTTTGTCAAAGTCGCTGAGTTCTTCCGATTATGTCAATGTCATCGGCATAAGCGAGTAGTTGTACAGACTTGTAAAAGATTGTACCTCCGGTGTTGGCTTGTGAGTTTCGTACAATTCTTTCAAGTACTAAGTTAAAGAGATCGCATGATAGCGCGTCACCTTGTCTAAGACCTTTTCTGACATCGAACGGTTCGGTGATGTTCTTACCGACTTTGATGGAGCAGCGAGAGTTCTCCATCGTCATTCTGCACAAACGGACGAGCTTGGCAGGGATGCCAAGACTAGACATGGATCTGTATAACTCGTCTCTATACACACTATCATAGGCAACTTTGAAATCGATGAAGAGGTGGTGCGTATCGATTTTATATTCATGGGTTTTTCCCAAGATCTGCCGTAGTGTGAATATTTGGTCAATGGGGGACTTTCCAGGCCTGAAACCGCACTGATAAGGGCCTATCAGGTTGTTGACGATTGGTTTTAGGTGTTCACATAATACGGCAGACAGGATCTTATATGCGATGTTGAGGAGACTTAAACCTCTGTAATTGGAGCAGTTCAGAGGGTCTCCTTTCTTCAGGATCGGGCAAACGATACTGACGTTCCATTCATCGGGCATACTTTCGTCCGACCAGATTTTACAGATGAGCTGGTGCATGCTCCTTACCAACTCATCTCCTCCTGCCTTGAAAAGTTCGGCGGCAAGGCCGTCGGCTCCAGCAGCTTTGTTGGATTTGAGTTTAGATATCGCTATCCTCACTTTATTCTGATCGGGTTGACGGGAATCTTGACTGCCATCGTCACTGTAAAATGGCTCATTCTGCATGACAGCGGAATATTGGTCATCATCGCCGTTTAACAGTCCGCAGAAGTGTTCCTTCCATATCCTCAGCACCGACTGCGATTCTACTACTATGTTACAATTTTCGTCCCTGCAGGCTTCTGTTCTGGCTTTGAAACCCTGGCATGTTCTTTTACCTTTTGGTAAAATTTTCGAACATTATTCCTGCAATAAAGTCTCTCAATCTCCTCGATCGAGCGCTTCTCATGCTGCTTTTTCTTCTTTCTGAGAAGTCGATGTTCCTCTTTTCTCCTGCGTACGTAGAGCTCGTAAGCAGCTCTAGTCCTTCTATGCAGCGCCGCTTTGTACGCCTCTTGTTTTGCTGCATGTGCTTGCCGGCATTCCTCATCAAACCCGGGGTTTTGTTGTGGTGGCCGAGAGAAACCCAGTAAATCAGAGGCGGCATCTCTGATGGCTTGTTGGCAGCGCTGCCACTGGTCTTCCGCATTTGCTGCTGGCGGCATAGGACTTAGATTGAGATTAGAAGAAACACGATCGGCAAAGGTTCTGGCGGTCTCTTGCGATTGTAGCTTTTCGACGTCAAATTTTCTCACAGTATTTCGTTGATTTCGCTCCGTTCTGGATATCCGCATCCTTACCTTGGCTACAACTAGATAGTGATCCGAGTTCACGTTGGCTCCTCGGAAACTCCGGACACCCAGAATACTGGAAGAGTGCCTTGCGTCGATCGCAATGTGATTTGGTTTGATTTGGTTGACAGTTTTTCGATAAAAGGAGAGCCATGTTCCTTTGTGAATATCGAGACGTGGGAACCGCGTACTAGCTACGACAAAGTTTCGCCCCGCTGCAAAGTCGATTAGCCTGAGTCCGTTGTCGGAAGTGATGTCGTGCAGGCTGTGCTTTCCGACCACGCTACTAAAGACGTTCTCTCTTCCTAGCTTTGCATTGAAATCACCTAGGATAAGTTTAACGTCGTGGCTAGGGCATCGCTCATACGTCTTGTCCAAGAGCTGATAGAAGTCATCCTTTGTCGCGTCGTCCTTCTCCTCGTGAGGGGCGTGAACGCATATTAGGCTAATGTTGGCAAATTTAGCCTTGATACGGATAGTCATAAGGCGCTCGTTCACATGCCGGAAACTCAAGACTTCTTGCCCAAGTCTGCCGCCAATGACAAATCCGCACCCGAATAGATGCTGTCCTTTTTGTCTATAGCAATCGCCGTAGTAGATGTCGCAGTTTTTCATACTCCTTTTGCCCGTCCTATCCCATCGCACTTCTTGGATGGCGGTAATGTCTGCTTTGAGACACTCTAGGGCCTCCGCAAGTTGTTCGGCTGCACGTGGTTTGTAGAGGGACCTAACATTCCACGTGCAGACACGAAGATCGTTGTCCTTTTTACGTTTGCTTGGGTCGTCAACAGTAAATTCATCCGTATCCGAGGCTGTTGGTTGCTTCGTAACCGAAGGTTTTTTACGTGGTAGGGAAGTTAACCCGACGGCACAACCCCCAAACAAATTGAGTTGAAAAACCACTGCCCCTAAGAATATACTCCTTTCCTAACCCTTCTTTTCATTCTAAACTAACATCGAGCTATTACTCAAGTGCATTAAAGGGTCGTTCTTAGGCGTAAGTTAATATTACAAAAAAAAGTATAAAACTCACAACATAGACTTCATTACTGGGATGTAATTCATTTATTAATTATAAGGTTTATTCGTGTAACTACATATGTATAATACATACTATATATTCATGCCTTCCAATAGCAGAAAAGGATTTATTCCTACGAGAAGGTATATCTTTATAACAAAGCGGGCAACGAAATAAATTAAATTCGTGTTCTATCCAAACTACGAGTACATACGAATAAACAAATATTCAAATTAACTGCAGCAACTTTTTGTTCCTTAACTGCTTACCCTTCATTTCAATCTATTGGAGGGAAAGAGATATAGGAAATACCAAATTAAAGCTTTTAACTTTTGTCTTGCATACATAATTGAATTTGTATGTAGGCCAAGTGCAAGTTTTCTCAGATTGGAGAAGGTGCAGATTTTAAAAACCAATTAATGGCACATATTCGAGTCTTCTTTGTCTGTCCTGTTCTATGTTTAAGCATGAAGCAATTTTTCCCGGTAAAGATTAAAAATGTATTCTTTTTTTTTATGGAATTTTTATTCTACATTATTTGTGTGAATCAATCAAATTTATTTTGAAATGTTTAAGGCTATGGATTCATGGGAGTATTGTTATATATTTTCAGGCGCAGTGGGGAAACAAGTAAAAGGCGGATATTTGCTGAGGTATAAAAGTAAGTATCTTTATACTCGTATTGATATAAAATGATGTATTATGAACTTTGTCCGTAAATCTTTTAGGAACAAACATATGTTTGTATTATTTTCTAAGCATCCTTATTTGCTAGTGTCTTACCACACCCGTCGAAAACCTTCTAATAAGTCTTAAGGCTGACACTTTAGCGCTAAGGGAACAGGATTTTTATTTAGAAATGACATGGTGTTTCAAAGAACTACAATTACTCAGTTGGACTAGGTTCTTATTATTTATCAAAAGCATGGTGTGTTCCGTCCTATTTCTGGTACAAACTGGCCTCATGCCTGCATCTAAAGAGGCTGCTAGATGGACCAAACTATCAAACCTCTAAAGACTTACCTAGATATACAGTAAATTGTTTTGGAACTCTCATAGTAAAGTTTGTACCATCGACTGGACCAACAAGGCTTTGCGAATATATCACTGAATTTGTGGTAGAAACTGGGGATCTTCGAATCTAACCCCGAGGGACGACGCAGTAGAGGGAATCATCGCCGTAGGTGGCGCGCACAAATTCAAGGGGACCTCGACCAACTTGGAGTGCGCAACTGGAGGCAATTAGCTAAAGCTCGAGCTAAATTGAGAGGCTTTTTGATTGATTTAACGGTCAGCAGGTCGAAGCTATGAATAAAACGACAATCGTCGAAAAGCCGCAAACGCCAACGACAATCAGGGTGATTCTAAAATAGTTAGGGATCTATGTCTATAATATTCAGTGAGTTAACAGGAGCCAAGCTTTCAACAAGCCTTGGCAAAAGTATCTCAAGCACAAATCTTCTCCATTAAATAGTGCGCAAGCACATACCTGTTCTGAGGATAGTCAAATTGATTTCAGAATGAATTTAATTTATAAAGGCGACAACCTTATACATAACATACCATAGGATTGGGATGAAGAAGGTTTTATGCAGCATTCATCTATTTCCTCTCTCTAGGGTTCCTTAGATCCATCTGAATTCCATTTAATTTTGGCCAGTTGTTCTTAAGGAAGGTGTGTGTGAAATAGAGAAATTATATATTTCGCAAATTTCCATAGTTTTCCGTAATTCTTCCTATTAAGGACAAAGCTAAGTTAAAATAAAGTTAACATGTCGGAACACTTCTTATCGCCTGAAGAGTTCTGTTTAGTCTTTTTTTTAGAGAGATGTGGAAGATTCCCCTTAAATATTTCATATTATGTATTTATATTGTCTACCAGTCCTCTATTTTTGTACTACTGTTCACGATGAAATTGTGTTTCTTTCAACACACAACAAGACTCTGGTACTTTTGCAGTGATTTTCTATTTTAAAACTCCTTCTTCTTCTTCTTCTTCCTGCATTTCTACTGAGTCGCCTATTCTATTTCAAAATTCCATTAGAAATTAATTAGTGGTTCTAATTTCTTTTTGAATTTCCTCTTTCATTTTAATTTTCTGCCTATTTACCTATTCACTTTAAATTTCAATTTAAATTGCTTAGTTGGTATTTACATTCGTGTACTTTTTAATCTTACAGATCAGAATAAACTGCCATAGAAGTTATCCCGCATAAGGCCTACGTGCACAAAATATTCTTTGCGAATACAATATTAAAAACCAAAATATCCGTACTCTTTTTAATTAATTCCAACAAATAATCTAGTAATCTATTAATAAGTAATGTTACAAGCAACATTGCAGCGACAATTTTAAGAAATTTTGCAAACATATAAATATTTTCTATCTATCTGAGGTGCCTTACATAACTTATTTGCCATCTGCTCGAGTTCAATAATAACAGTAATTATTGACCACTTTTAACCCTTTAAGCATTCATCAAAATTATCCAAGACCGCTTAATTAAAAAATTGCCATTAACTCTTCTTAAAGTTACATACATACATACATACATACATTTTCAATGGCCCCCTAGGTTAGGTTAGGTAAGTGGGCAGGTGTAGGGGGATAGAAAACCTCCACACCACACTCAGGTCAGTATAGACCCATTGTGATACCCAAGGGGGGAAAGGAGATAGAAAAAGGAAATCCCTACCTCGTGAAAAAATACCGTCTTGTAAGTATCCTAAAGAACGAACTAAGTACTCACTGTGTCCTAGATACAAACCATCCAGAGGATTTGATGAAGTGTGCGATGTCATTTATTGGTCTGTTGGACAACTCTTCTAGATCCTCAAAGAAGTGTTGCCCAAGGATCTTATTTCTCAAATGATAGAGGCCTGGGCAATGACAGAGAAAGTGGGCGGTGTCCTCCTGAGCCTCCTTGTCGCCGCAGCCTCTACAAAGGTCTTCGCTATTCACACGTAGTTTTTTCATGTGGTACCGCATGGTGTTATGCCCCGTAATGACTCCAATTAGAGTAGAGAGGGATTTTCTATGCCTCTGTATGAGTCTATGGTTCTTACTCTGTCAAAAGCGGGCCACAGCTTCCTCGTGGTGACACAAGTATCTAAACAGGTCCACCTATTGTTAGCCTCCGTTATGGCTTTGTTTCCTGCTACGAGCTTAAGGGCGCAAGGCGGGATGTACACCGAGGGGTCGGATTGGTCCGAGCTTAGTGCTGAGCCACCTCTAGCCAGTTCATCGGCTTTCTCATTCCCTGGTATGCCTTCATGACCAGGGACCCAGCAGAGCTTTACCTCGTGCTGTGTTCCAAGAACCTTGAGCTCTTCTCGACAACACTTCACAAGCTTCGATTTTATTTCTATAGCAGATATTGCTTTTATCGCTGCCTGGCTGTCGATGAAAAAGGTGATATCCTCTCGTGGTATTGCCCTCATCGCAGTCTCACGAGCTGCTATTGTAACTGCTAGGACCTCCGCCTGGAAAACGCTGCTGTAGTTCGGAAGCCGAGCTGACATGGAGAGGCCAAGCGTTTCAGAGAAGATGCCTGCGCCTACACCTATTTCCATTTTGGATCCATCGGTGTAAACAGCTAAGGATCGCTCGTTAGGCGTTCTGTCATTTTTCCAGTCTTCCCTGCTCGGATAGGTGCTAGAGAATGGTCTTAAGAAGTCTAGGTAAGGCGTTAAGTAGTCTGTATTAGATACACTGCCTAGATATCTCTGCAGGATCGTGGTGTGACCCATTGCATTTGGTCTCCAGCTATCAGTTTGGCTTAATCTTACGGCACTATGGGCTGCCGATACTTGTATAAAGATGGCCCCCTAAGTAGCTCCTTGATAGGAAGAACAAAGTGGGAAGTCAGTGACCTCTATACTCATAGCGACCACCAGGCGATAATATGTGAAGTATTGCCGGAAGCAAGAAGACAAACACCGCTAGCCAGGCTACCCCAGAAAAAAGGCTGGAAATCAGACTCTTTCGACGTCGAAGCATTCACATGTATCTTCAACAGAAACGCAGTACTGACGGGTCGTGTGGGCAGTAAAGCAATGCAGGCCATAAATGAGGTTACATGGGCATGTGACGCCACAATGAGGAGAAGAAAGGCTATGGAACATCGTCCCCCAGTTTACTGGTGGAATGAAGAAATCGCGCAGCTACGTACCAAGTGTCATCGAGCGAGAAGGGCGTATACGCGATCTAGAGCGAGGGCCGTCTCCAGTGAACTGCAAGAAGACTACAGGGTGGCTCGAAAGGAACTAAAAACAGCCATACTAAAGAGCAAACGGAAGTGTTTCGCCAAACTGTGTGATGAAGCTGACGAAAATCCTTGGGGCAAAGCCTACCAAATCGTCATGAAAAAATTAAAAAGGTGCCAGCCACCGATTTCCACCTGCTCAGAGTTCTTACACAACATCGTGGTTGGACTATTTTCTCATCAACAAGAGAACGCATTCTCGGATGATCCAATAGAAGAGGCACTAACAATCCGAGAAGTAACCATAGAAGAAATAATCGAGATTTGCAATAAAATTGGAGATAAAAAAGTACCTGGACCAGATGGTATCCCAAATATAGCACTCAAGACAGCTATAAAAGTGAGCCCAGAAATGTTTATTAACATTTACAACTCGTGCCTGAAGGAAGGAGTCTTCCCGGGTCAGTGGAAACGGCAAAACCTAGTACTTCTTCCCAAAGGTAAGAAATTACCAAATGAACCATCATCATACCGCCCGCTCTGTATGTTAGATACGGCTGGCAAAATATTGGAGCGAATCATCTGTAACAGGGTAGAGGCAGCAATTCAAGAATCTGGAGGTCTTTCAGAACACCAATACGGTTTTCGAAAAGCGCGCTCAACAACAGATGCAATCAATGTGGTAGTTAAAACGGCACAAGGGGCTGTACAGGAAAGAAGATGGGGAGGTGGTCCCAAAAAGTACTGCTTGGTTATAACTCTTGACATAAAAAACGCCTTCAACACGGCAAATTGGAGTCACATCTTACAAGCGCTCAGAAGGATGAGAGTTCCACAATACCTCATAGACGTTATTGTTGACTACTTCAGGTGCAGAATCTTCGTATACAATACAGACCGCGGCCCCAAGGAATATTAGATCACAGGCGGAGTACCACAGGGCTCAGTCCTTGGCCCTGGAATATTATGTATGACAGTATACTGCGACTTCCTATACCCGAAGAAACAAAAATAGTGGGATTTGCTGATGATATCGCCATTATTGTCACTGCTAAACTGTTGGAGGAGGTGGAACAGATAAGCAATGCGACAATAAGTATAATAGGAAAATGGCTCACCTCAGTTGGTCTAACACTGGCGGAGCATAAAACTGAAGCAGTCCTGATAAGTAGCAGAAAGAAGGTAGAAACTCTCACCATTATAGTCGGCGGCCATGAAATCACATCTAAACCGCATATAAAATACCTAGGTATCATGATAGATACGAGACTTTCATTTAGAGATCACTTTAAGTATGTAGGCCGAAAAGGTGCAATAGCAAGTGCTGCACTCGCGCGTATCATGCCCAACATAGAAGGACCAAGACATAGCCGTAGGTTACTGCTGGCTAGAGTGGTAACGTCTATAATCCTATACGCCGCACCAATTTGGGCCGGGGCCATGGCAATTAAAATATACAGATCACATATCACATCTGTGTATCGAATATGTGCATTGATAGCTAGCTGCGCATTTCGCACTACTTCTAGCGATGCAGCCTGCGTGGTAGCGAGAATGCTCCCAATAGATATCCTGGCAGTAGAACAGCAACGTCAGTACTGCGCAAGAAGAGAAAGAAACGAGGCCAGCGAAAACCGGCTCTATAGAGCAGAAAGCTTAAGAGAATGGCAAGAACGCTGGAATGTTTCTGAGAAAGGCAGGTGGACCCATAGGCTCATGCACCAAATCCAGCCATGGTTCGACAGGCAACATGGAGAACTTGAGTTCTACTTAACGCAGTTCCTAACGGGCCATGGATGCTTTCGTTCGTACTTACATAAGTATAAACACGACAATAGCCCTTACTGTCCGCATTGCTCTGACTGCGTAGAAAACGCAGAACATATATTTTTTGAATGCCCAAGATTCCTCGACGAAAGGAATGCACTAAGGAGTGAACTCGGCCATCCATTGACGCCAGAAAACATCGTTGGCGAAATGCTCAAAAGCCAGGAGGCATGGGACGCAGTCGCTGGGAGCACAATGCACATAATGAAGATTCTAAGAACCCTACAAAGAGAAAGGAAAGAATCAGACCAGCGAAATACAATAAATGCTGAGCAGGAAAATGCAAACATGCACTAGTCGAATACATCAGACTAAACCCCCCCCCCCCCGCGATGAAATGCTTGACGGCAGTACCGCGGGGAATGGGGCGGTCGTGGGAGGGGGGTTTAGTGGATGAGTCCCACACTGTTACTCAGGACGTACTGAGTTTCGTCTTTTGAAGAAAAAAAAAAAAATGGCCCCCTAATCCTTCATGAGGGTCGCGAAGTCTGACTTGGTCCAACCATCTATTTCTAGGCCTACCGGGTAGTCGCCTACCTGATGTCACGACAATCATGGCACATCTTGGGAGCCGGTCTGGGGGCATACGCACTACGTGACCAAACCATCGAAGCATAATCGTTCCGTTCGCAGAAGCAGCTGCTCAACATTGAGCGCCACCTTCCACTTTAGAAATGGTAGATATCATCTGCTATGTACATGTCACTGAAATAGTTTTCCCTAACTAAATACGCAACTCCCAGTTATTCCCGAACCCATGCCCATTAAGAATTAGTTGAGCAGCAGATTCACGATTCAAGTCATGCCGGTACATTGGAACCTAAGCTCAAACCACACAGCACAGAACGGCGGATTTTTCTGTCTCAATGCCCAGCCTTTACATAATTCGTTGACTATATGAGTATTAACTTTATTTAGAATACAAATTGAAGGCTCTTGGTAATTTTGATTTTAAGAATTGTTGGTTTTACCACACTGCGCAAACTGGTTAACCGTTGTGTATCCGGCATCGGATACATGTGCAAATGTTGTATCCGACGTCGCGACGTGTCGTATATCTGATGCCAGACGAAAAGTGTGAAAACTCCCCTTTAGTTCTGTAGACTTCGATGTATCCGGCGTCATCCAGCATTCGGCACCGGATAGAACTGAGGTTTGTCCAGTAGAGAAAGCATCACACCTCATCATCATCATCATTTCTTTCATGCAGCTGATAAAAGATATTATAGTAAAAAGTTTTTTTTTTTTTTTGCTTAGATATACCTTACGACAGAGATAATTACGAATACAGAATTGAGCTGTCATTCTACACTCCTTTTCACATTTATGTTTAATGTAGTCAGTGTATACGTATATCATGAATATACTCTCACTTGAATCTCTACCAAATTATCCAAATTTACTTTGAAAATCAGTCCTCAATTCGCGAAACTTATGGCGCACATAATTGTCCATCTAAGCAAGCCATCTATCGAACTGTAGATATATTTCGTACCAGCTACGCTCTAAATGATGCAACACATCAAAGGAATGTGCGTACTGAAGAGAAAATTGCCACTGTTAGCAAAAGTGTGTAAGAAGTTTCAAATTTATCGATTCTTCGTCAGTCGCAACAATTAGGGCTCTGTCCGTCCACTGCGTGGATAATCTTTGCCAATACCAGTATAAGATCCAGTTGGTGCAGAAATCAAAGCTACGAGATCATCATTTGCGTCGTTCTTGTGTTGATTGG
Source organism: Brachypalpus laphriformis (assembly GCA_945910035.1). Taxonomy (NCBI): domain Eukaryota; kingdom Metazoa; phylum Arthropoda; class Insecta; order Diptera; family Syrphidae; genus Brachypalpus; species Brachypalpus laphriformis. Next base: position 292,722,387 of record OX246754.1, read on the forward strand.
GCTCTAGAGTAGCTGCAAGCTGACCCGTTTCTCGTAAAACTGTGTTAAGGGATGAAACTTATTTTCCTGTGGGGCTACGTGAAGTCACAAAACAGCAACAATTGTCGCCTTAAAAGTCAACATTGTTTCGTCAGGAACAGCCACGGAGGCAATATGCCTGAAATCATTTTCAAATATTACTGCCATAAGCGGGGTTTTCAAATAAGAATGTTTTCTTGATAAACCGTTATATTTTTGTGTATTTTTGGAATTTGTAAATTAAAACTCTATCTGGCTTAAAACATACCCTTTATTTGGCAAAGATAAGAGTATTTATTTTTTTATTAAACGTGTTGGCAGAATACTTCGTCTTCTTCCTTTTTCAGCGAGGTTACGATCCGAAAATAAGGGATCATAACCCTCCCACTTCACCGCATTTCTACTGATCCGCCTGTGGGGTTCGACTATTTGACCTCAGAAAATATCGGCAGGCCTCCTGATTTTGGATCACTCGGTTACTGACGCCAATGAAATGCCGATGTCGTCCCATTTGTGCGATCCAGGCGTTTATAGGCCTGCCTCTCCTACCTCGCGATGTCTTTGGAAGAGTTCATTGATATTGCATTTTTAACAGGGTTCAAATGATCTCTTCTTGGAATGTGGCAATACCAGCTGAGCCGGTCGCGCTCTATCTTTTGTACGATGGTTTCCTTGCTGTGAAGGCTTCCGCGGATCTTTGAACTTCTTATTCGATCGAGCTTTGTCACTTCTGCTGTCATACGAAGCATCTTCATCTCAGCTGCCGTTAATTTACTCTCATACTTTTTGTACATCGTCCAACATTGTGAACCGTATGTGAGCACAACGCATAACTGCGGTGTAGAGCCTCCCTTTCAACTTAGAGGGCATTTTTCTGTCGAAAAAGATAGCGGAATTTTCTCGCCACTTCATCCACCCTACGCTTACGCGATGATTAATGTCTTCATAACAGGTTGCTTTGCTATTGATCATAGATCCCAGATATTTGAACTTTTCACACTTGGGAAGCACTGTTCCATTCAAATAAATGTCTGGAATAGGCCTGAGTGGATCAGAGAACGGGCAGCACAAGTACTCTGTCTTTTTTGAACTAATGCGATACCCATTTCCCTCCAAAACGTCCACCCACACATCAACTGCTCGTTGTAGGGATGCAGGATCCTCACTTATGATGGCTCCATCATCAGCAAGGACTACCTTGGGGTCCGTCACTTTACCTTCAAGCAGATAGCCGAGAACTGTAATAGAGAGTAAAGGACTTAAAACGCTTCCCTGGTGCACTCTTCGGTTACTCCAGCGGGGCATCTTACTCTTGTCTTTGCTCTTTCATACATGTCCATGATCATCCATATATAGGTTTCTGGAACCCCTCGAGGTCTTAGCGCCACCCATATCAGATCACGTGGTTGTCTGTCCAATGCTTTTTCAAAGTCAACCAATAAAATGTGCAAATCCTTTAATGAATCACAATGTTTTTCCATTATGATCCTTATACTTTGGATTGCATCTGTGGTTGATTTGCGACAAACCAGCACTGGTCATCAGATAGCCGTACTATTTTTCGCAATCGGCCACCTAATACCCGCTCAAAGATCTTCATGGTGTGCGACATCAGCTTGACCGAACGGTAGTTATCACAGTTTCGTGTATCACCGTTCCCTTTTTTTTACAGGGAGAAGGTAGCTTTCGCTCCATTGATTCGGCATTGGATCACCTCTCACAAATTTGGAGATGAGAATTCTGAGCCATCTGAACCCGATGTCTCCCATCTTTTTCCAGAACTCAGAGGGCATCTCGTCTGGCCCAACCACTTTTCGTTTTCTGGAGTATTTGACCGCCTCACTAACTTCTTCGACTGTAATGTCGGGTATTTCTCAGAATACTAATTCTTGCAAAGTTGGGGTGTTTTGTATGTATGTTTAAAAAATGTGGCAATTGTATTGTGCTTGGTATGAATTGTTTACTTGTAAAATGTTTTCATTGTACGGATTTCTAGACTAAACTGAAAAAAAAGATCAGACGGTGTCTTCCAATTTGATTTCTGTAGATTTGTGGATTCTAAGATCTTTAAGTACCTACTGCCATATAGATTAATGTCCAGGTTTATAATCGTATCTGTTATATCAGATTATTCTCAAGCACAGGCGGAGAGAAAACTCTACCTACAAGTGTAGGCCTTGTTGCAAAACGTGCAATTTAGGGTTGACATCGTAGCACAATTGTTTCCCCATGAAAACTTCATTTCGTTGACATTTGTACTATATTGACAAAGATGCTGCAGTAAGGGCCTTAAGTTCTGTCTGCATTTTCTGTTCTTCAAAGTATGATAAAGGTGTTAATCTGAGTAGGCCAAAATTACTCATGCACATAACCTATAATTTTAAAATATTTTTTCCAGCATGAACTTTCTCGATATTACTGAAATACTCCGATGGTATTAAAGGCCTCGATGGTGCTTCTTCCGATCTTTGCAAAACAGAGGGCGATGTCCATCCGCGATATTAAAAATAGATGCAGCACGTTTATTTTTGGTTTTGTTTAAGATCTAAAGTATCACGAATACTTGTTCAATTCTAATTTTTTCGGTCCTAAAATCATACTGATAGGGACAGTATCAGTCAATTTATGGACAAATATCGTGCACTCTTGTGTTAATTTTCTTTAAATGTTGAATACTATATTCTTTGCTGATTTTTTTTAAATTCGCTTTTTACAGAACAGCTGCTGTGGAATCGCTGGTCAGAAGAATGGGTCGTATTGTATGATGACTCAACAATGGCCTGGTTTACGGTAAGTTTGCTTCTAGCTACGATCAGTCAAAGTATTCGAACTTTTTTTCTATCTAGAAAGGTGCTGTATTTTTTTGACCTATAATTCATTAGTTGTTTATCTCTTACAGGAACCAGGGCGATCTTCACCAGCGGGAAAAATCCTTGTTAAAGAAGCCCCAGAGATGTTGGCGATCGCTCATTGGACTGGACAAATTCCTAGAAGGCCACCGCTGCCTGAGGGATGTGCTGTTTCGCAACTGATAGCCCTTGGATCGAGACGGAAAAAATCTAAGGTATACTGGATGTTAGCGAAATCTGAACAGGAAGTAAGGTAAGATTGACACTCACGTAGATGCCTGGCTACGTATATTTGAAAGTTTAAATTCCTACATACTTTACTTTCAAGTAAAGTCCCCATGCATTGTCTAAAATATTGTTTTAAGATTCTCAAAAGTAGTCCAATGATTGAATTGTCTTCTAAAAGCCTGGTACCGATGACTTAAGCTAAATTTGAAATTTGAGGAAAATCAGGAAAACCGATTTCCAAAAATTCATCATGTAAAATTTTCCGGAAACCTATTCTTGGAAAATAGATCCCATGATTGTAAATCTGTAAAATACCGAGCAGTCGCACCGTAAGTAAGATCTATTGGCCAAGATCGCTTCATCACCGGGTGATCTGCATAAATTTTTTTTTTTTTAAATTCAGTGGTGGGGTATCCCAAAATGTTGCCCCCGATTTACAAAGAGAATAGTTCCCCTTTTGAAATATTTTCTATACTTCTGCTATAAAATTGTCACAGTTCCCTTATTATCCCACAGGAGTTTAATGCACTCAACCTATAGTTGGTTGGCAAAACCGCTTTTTTCTTTTCTTTTTTTTTTTGTCGGGATAGGAAACGCTCAACTGGAGCACTCAGACGCAACTGGTCCATTGTATTACCAGAGAGCAAACCCTGATTTACCCATTTTATTGGAATTTCCTTGTCTTTCTAAGAAAGCCAAGCAAGCACTTCAGCGATGAGGAGCTTACAGTACCAGCACTCACCACATCCGCACCGAGGATCTGCCACCTGATACGAGCAAAGGCCCGACACTCACAGAGATAATGTTCCGCGGTGTCGTCGCTCTCTCCACAAGCGTCGCAGATTGTAGTGTCACTTAAGCCCAACACGTTAAGATGCTTGGCGTTAAGTGGCCTGTCAAGACGCCAATAAGTTGTCTATAGTCTTTTCTGCTGAGAGACAGCAAGAATGCCAGCTGATTTCTTACAGACGTCCGGGAGCATGCGTTTAGTCAACCTGCATCCCGGAGAGTCATGCCACACACAATTGTGCTCGTGAGAGACCCAATCGTCAATGGAAGCCCTAACCGATGAGGCAGGGAGACCCAACGCGAGTTCGGGACCTGAGAAACCCTTCTCTGAGCCTTGTCTCGTTCCCCAAGTCCCAGTGTGGGGACCCAGATAAGGGACAGAGAATTCAGCCTTGCGACCGAGTTCAAAGAGTTTTTGGTTTCACGAACTATTTTAAAAGTGGTTAAAGGGTTAAGCAAGGCCTTAAGCGCAGCCTGACTGTCACTACAGACACAAATGCTACATCCCTTCCACCTGTTCTTCACAACATAGTTCATGGCCATTAGGATTGCACAAGTTTCCGCTTTGTTCTTACTTTCTGCTTAAGTTTACTTGCTGGAACTTTAAGGCAGCGGGAGGGATTTAAGTCCTCAGCTATGTAATTATCCGTTACATCCCTATAGGCCAAAGGTCAGCAAAGGCTTACATTGCTTTGTGTATCAACTTTGGCAACATCAACGCAAACGTTTTTAATGGTGCTTAGCTATCAAAATGAAAAGCATTAAATGTCTGACCTGAAAAACATGTAACCAGGAAGTGTGACTGATTAAGACTGTCTACTTTGCAGAAGATCCGAACTCATATCTAATTAAGCTTCCCATTCTTATATATAAGGAAGAAAGGCGGAAAGTGTCTAGAGTCTCAGAAGGGTGCCATATAGATATTGTAGTCATGCATGTAATTAGTTTTCAGATAGGGAATGTATTATAGTAACATAGTTGCAGGAGGTGAGGATTTAAAAAGAACATTTTGGAAGCCTAAAAATACTCCGCTCTACCCGACAAATGTGAAATAAAGATGGAGTCTATGAAACTTATCTATAAAATATGGTGGGAGGAAAATATAACCGATGAATTGAATTCCAGCCTAGTTTGTTCGATCAGAAAGAATGAACTACACTTAAACTGCGCCAGCAATAAGAGGCGGCCACCTTCTTATCGTTGCGTATAAAATCTTCTTAGCTGTGGTGTGAGAGGCTTAATCATTTGAATTGGTCCACATCAGTGGCGTTTAGGTACCAGGAAGCCCGGGTGTAGTAGAATATTTTATCATATCGTCTGACATATAGTAGAGTTCTTTACTGTGAGCCTTGAGTATCTTTTTGACAAGCATGCGCCATGTAAGACTCGTATGCTGAAAAGCAAAGCTTGTCCTTAGTTGTCCAATGAAATACTGAACGCTAGCGAAGGGCCAGCTTATACCGACACGGTGAAAACGACTTCGTTGCACAGAAATGCATACGGAATATAAAGTTTGTGGAAACCATGTTACATGAACCATGTTACACAGCAAGATTTTTTTATTAGTAAGTGTGAATTTATTAGTTTCATCGCTTAGTTTTTCTTTACAATATTCAAGTACAAAATTCTATTAGCATTGGCAAATGCCTTCAGCCAGATTGACATTCTTAATGAAATAAATAAAATAAAGTTACTCTACTTCTTTAAAGTTCGTCAATCAAGATAATGTTTCTGTATATTGCTTCCTAAACTCCAAGGCATCCCGAACATAATAAGCGAGAGCTATCCAGTTTTCTCCATTAAAAATCGAGATTACTTCTTCCAAAGATAGAATACTTCGGTTATAATACAGCCTTCTAAATTCCTGCAGAATTGGGCATCTGCCTATAAAGTGATAGGTATCTTCGCGTTCCTTCCAATTACACAGTGAGCAAATAGCTTGCAAATAATTTTGATGTGGCCTATAATTAAGCGGTAATAGATCTCCCCTTGACTTAAAGACCAGGCTAATTTGGTGAATTGTGTACTGCTCATTAAAGTAATTCCTGGCTCTCCGTTTCCGAAGCTCTCTGCAAAAATCTTATTTTCTTTCTTATTATAATGCTGAACTTAATTCCCACCAATTGTCTAAATTTCTGTGAAACCCAGTACGTGAAGTTGGACTGTGCAAAAAAAGTCAACCTAAACATCAACCTAAATTTTTCTTTTTTAATGATTTGCTTGCACTCAAGGGGTTATGAATACCCTTAACCTGTTTTTTACACAGTGCGGGTGTTGGGAAGGGTAGATAGAGAGAAAGAAAGATTTGGTGAAGTGAATTGAAACTCAGTTGCTTATGCTTCAGAGAAACTCTGGGCTTGGCGTCCAGATAACTGGAAGACTTTCATTATTTTTTGCATTTACTTCTAATTCACAGTATTTTTTCCCCGACCAGCGATGTCATAGGCATGCCAATCATCCAACAGACCGAACAATTTTTTTTTGCCATATGACCAAGTTACTGCCAGTGCTATGCCTTTGCAGTAGTGTTCGCACAAGCTTTCGCAATTGATCGGACTGAATTTATATACTTCACGAGAAATAAGTAAATGCTTGCTGACATCAGGATTTGAACCCATTAGCGTAGCAATTGACGACGTTACCACTACACCATTGCCACCCCCCGATGAATTAAATTAAATTGATTTGTCAGTACTCTTCCTATTGGCCCTCTATTGCCATTGACACAAAATGATAGCGAAGTAGCTTTCACAGTTAAAAGTTTCGATGTTTACTCTGTCGGAATGGCAATATTGCTTGCTATCGGCCTTGTTAATATCCACCCAGATTTTATAAAAATATTCTTCTTCTTCTTCCTTTTTCGTCGAGGTTATGATCTGAAAACAAGAGATCATAACCCTCCCACTTCACTGCATTTCTACTGATCCGCCTGTGGGGTTCGCCTGTTTGACCTCGAAAATATCGGCAGACCTCCCGATTTTGGATCACTGGGTAACTGAGGCCAATCAAATGTCGGTGTCGTTGTATTTGTATGATCCAGGCGTTTATATTCCTGCCTCGCGATGTCTTTGGAACGTTCACTGATACTGCTTTTTTAACAGAGTTCTTTGAACGTGGCAATACCTTGACGAGAAGGCTTCCGCGGATCTTCGAACTTCTTATTCGATCAAGCTTTGTTACTTCTGCTGTCATACGAAGCATCTTCATCTCAAAAAAAAACAAATATTTGGCGCAACAGCTCTTTAAAGTGCCAGGGCCTAGCTTCTCGCAACCACTCATGTTGTGTGCGTTATATTTTTCACACGAATGGAAGGGACCTACAGTTTTTAATGCCGACTCCGAACGGCGATTTGAGAAGCTTTTTCGTGACAACAATACTCTCGGATGTTTGTCAGACGCTCGCGAGAGGTGGGACCGTGAAAAAACTTTTTGGTGTTTTCTGTGATTCGAACTTGGAACTTCATGCGTAGTGATCCGACACACTAACCACTTACGACACGGCGCCCACTCTTCATCTCAGCTGCCGTTAATTTACTCTCATACTTTTTGTACATCGTCCAACATTGTATACCGCATGTGAGCACAACGCATAACTGCGGTGTAGAGCCTCCCTTTCAACTTAGGGGGTATTTTTCTGTCACAGAAGATAGCGGAGTTGTCCAGCCACTTTATCCACCCTATGCTTAAGCGATGATTGATGTTGTCATCACAGGTTACTTTGTTATTTATCATAGATCCCAGATATTTGAACTTTTCACACTTGGGAAGCACTGTTCTATTCAAAAAAATATCTGGAATAGGCCTGAGTGGATCAGAGGACGGGCAGCATAAGTACTCTGTCTTTTTGAACTAATGCGGTACCCATTTCCCTCCAAAACGTCCACCCATACATCAAGTGTTCGTTGCAGGGATGTAGAAACCTCACCTATGCTGGCTCCATCGTCAGCAAAGAAAAATTGACGTACTCGTATCTTGGGGTCCGTCATTTTACCTTCAAGTATATAGTTAAGGACTGTAATAAAGAGCAAAGGACTTAAAACGCTTCCCTGGTGTACCCCGACTTTGATTGGGAACTCTTCGGTTACTCCAGCGGGGCATCTTACTCTTGTCTTTGCTCGTTCGTACGTGTCCATGATCATCTGTACATAGGTTTCTGGAGCCCCTCGATGTCTTAGCGCACCCATATCAGACCTCGTGGTTGTCTGTCGAATGCCTTTTCAAACATGCAATATGCAAAACCTTTAAGGAATCACGATGTTTTTCCATTATGATCATTATACTTTGGATTGTATCTGTGGTTGATTTACCCGAGACAAACCAGCACTGATCATCAGATAGCCATACTATTTTTCGCAGTCGTCTACCTATTACCCGCTCAACGATCTTCATGGTGTGTGATATCAGCTTGATCGAATGGTATTTATCACAATTTGCGTATCACCCTTCCCTTTGTATACAGAGAGTATGTAGCTTTCCCTCCATTGATTCAGTATTGGATCATCTCTCACGAATTTGGAGATGAGAATTCTGAGCCATCTGAACCCGATGCCTCCCATCCTTTTCCAGAACTCAGAGGGCATCTCGTCTGGCCCAATCGTTTTTCATTTTTTGGAGTATTTGACCACCTCACTGACTTCTTCGACTGTAATGTCGGGTATTTCTTCACAGTAAGGCCTCGGTTTTGAAAAGTGTAGCCGGGAAACTGTTCATTCAGAAGTCGTTCACAGTACTGCCGCCGCCTCTGCAGAATTTTGTCGTCATCCACAAGAAGCTGGCCATGAGCATTGTTAATGAACTTTGGCGAACGAAACTCTTGAGCATTCTTCCTTCATTGGGCGGCTATTTTGAAGATGGTTCATATTGTGTCTTCGCAGCTCCTGGATAGCCTGATTTGCATTAGCAAGCTGCACTACTTCTAATAATATTTCCTCATATTACCCACATTTTCAATAACAGCCCTGTAACATCCCCCAATCCAAATCTCTGGAAAAAAGCAAAAATTATTTTTATTCCAAGGAAAGCTAATACCCCAGAAACCAATCGGTATTCTTCCATTTTTGTCTTCAGTTTTCGAATCTCTAGTAAGTTATAAAATAAAGGAATATATTGAAAATAAAAAGCTATTACCCCTGTGCAATCGGGTTTCTGATCAGGACACAGCTACATAACAGTAGTAATAAAAGTGTCAGATCACATTCATCAAGCTTTTGATGAAAATAAAATGACATTGTTGGCATTGCTTGACTTCGCAAAATCATCCATCAATTCTTTTTAATAAACTGTTAACACAATTTAATTTCTCTAGTCCCACTAATAACCTAATATTCTCGTATCTCATTTATCGCGTCCAAGCTGTTTCTCGTAATTCCAAACTGTCTACTCTACAATATTATTACTTATGGCTGTGAGAATTTTGTGACTGGTTGGTTTTGTAAGCATTGGTTGCTTCTTAACTTTTGTTGTTTACTTCGCTTTAGGGGGTTTTACCCTTGTATCGATATTTTGTGACTGTGACAATAGTTATTTTCTAAAGTTAACAATTGCACCTAATTCCCCGGCTCGGTATTTCTATAATCTTTGTAAGTACGACCATATCTCAGCGGAACGCCGCAAACGTTTTTGGTTGCAATTTGGAATCCTTTTAAAATATCGATCATGCGTTCTACTCTTCAAAGTTCTTCACAAGAAGTAATTTGCATATCTGTGCAACAACCCTCTCCTATCCTTATCTAGCCGCTGTACAGTATTACTATAAGACCGTCTATATACACCTGCTTGAGACCACGCACACAGTTTTCCATTCATGCTGTCAATCTTTGGAACCATCTGCCTTAGCAGATGAAGTCAAAAGTCGAATACAATTTTCAATCGGCATTTTTTAGGAATTTCTCTAGTTTAAACCGAAATTACTCTTATTTATTATCTAAATCTTCTTATTTTAAATAGTTGCAACTATTTGTTGTTCAATTTTAATTTTAATTTTTATTTCTTCGAGTTCTTATTTTTTTTTATATGTCTATTTCTCTTTCTTTTTATGTATCCTTTTCATATTGCATTTTCTCGACATCCTAATTTATTTTGTATGGATAATAAGTTTTCTATTTACTACTCGAATCTGTACGAATTATAAGAGTATTCTCTTATAATATAATAATATATAAATAAAAAACCTTGAACTAGATCTGTGGCTAACCAACAGACCTCTCCAGTTAGCTCGGTACTTAGCCAGCTGCCACTGCAGTCTTAATTTATCAATCTTAGGTTAGGTTAGGTTAGAGGGAAGTGCACCTAGGTGTGTCCATTGTGTGTCCCTTTATGTTGTGGAAACTTAGTCTTTCCTTGTCTCTATCTATCTGCCGGTCCATTGGCGAACCACCCTGAGCTCTTTATAAATCGTATCATGTTCTATAGTGAAGCTTGGCCAAGATCACTTAGATCTTCAAAGAACCTGTTGCCCAAGTGATATAGGCGGCGGTTTTGGGCAGTCACAAAGCAAATGTTTGGTACTTTCTATCTCTTCCGCGTCTTGACAGCTCCTGCAGTGGTCGGGTGAGTTGATGCCTAGTCGTATGGCCATTTCCCCTATCGCACAGTGTCCTGTAAGTGCACCTATCAAGATACGGACTTTTTTTTTATTCATTGCCAGCAAGCTTTTGGTTCTTCCTTCATTCAGTATGGGCCATAAACTGCGAGATATAATACAGTCGCCTCTGGTAAACCATGCGGAGTTAATCATTTCTCTTGTTTTGAGGTCGATTTTTCTTTATAGTATTCCAATAGGACCTTTTACTGATGTCTGAATGTGTTCTATCTCCAATGCTGATCCCCTTCTGGCTAGTTCATCTGCTATCTCATTCCCTTCTATATTACTATGTCCGGAAACCCAACCGAGAGTTACATCATGTGTGTTACATATATTGTTCAGAGAATTTCGGCATCTGGAAACTGCTTTTGATCTGACTTCCACGCTGTCTAGAGCCTTGATTGCTGCTTGACTATCTACGAAGATGGTAATCTTGGAAGGATTAAGTTTCTTTCTGTGAATGGTCTGTGCTGCACTTTCAATAGCGAAGACTTCGGCTTGGAAGATACTGCAGTCGTCTGGGAGCTTGTATGAGTCGTTGATATTGAGTGATTCACAGAAGACTCCAGAACCAGTTCCTGTATCCATTTTAGACCCATCTGTATAACCTGCGGAGATGGACTTGATAATACTTAATTATCAATGTTAATACGTCAAAGATTCAAACTTAATAGTTGTATACCTTATGTAAACATGTATTATTAATAACATTTGAACTTCGTCTGTACAATCTTGCAGGTATCTAACAGCAGTAGAGAATATTGAAGTAACTTAATCAACAATAAGAAAACGGCTTAACTGTCAAGTTTTGAAACCCAATGGACCTTCAACTGGACTTAACCTCACCATCAATAGATATCACTATATCAGGAGGCCCTTAATATTTTTGCATTCCAGTACAGTAAAGACAATCCTTTTCCAAAAATAAGAGATAATAGCTCTATCGCAGTTTAATGTATTTAACAATCAAACTGAAAAAGTTTTAAATTTTTCAAGTAAAACTTTGAAGGCAAGTCCAACACATCATACCTCCATAATCTTTTTTTCTGTTCTGTCTCTTCTGTGTGGGATATACTGTAGGAAGTGCGTTATTGTCCTCCAACTTGGCTTTATCGATTTATTTTTGCTTGGTTTATTGACATCGTAAAAAACATTCATTTTTATTGATGAGTAAATTTTCTTTTTCCCATTTTCATCGGGACTTGTGTTAGTATATTATGTGGGGAGAGAGAAAAATAATTTCAATAAAAATTCTAAATCGACAAAAACAAAAATCTGTTTTCTTTAATATTACACTTTTCACTGAAGTACGTATAAGTACTACATGGTCTTTCACGAATTCGATCGTAAAGGAAGAAACTAAAAATCAAGGTGCATATTTTTTTTTAAGATAAATGCAATTGCAGCTTCGGATTGACACAATGGATAACATTGCTCGCTTAAAAAAAATAGAAAAACTCTAATGAATAACCTACATATCAGAGTAGTACTAGAAAATAGCTCAAAATTATGTAATACAGAGTTTACCGGAGCTTAAGAAATATGAAATGGTGGACTTTCTCAATATAAAAGGAACCTTCAATAATGTAAGAACAGGGACTATAGAAACGGTTTTGGAAGACCTAAAACTAATCAGAGATGCTTACCACCGAATCATTAGCTCAACTATCGCTATGTACTTATTTAGATGGCGCTACAATTCGGATTCGCCTCAAGCAACAAGCAGGTCGATCTTTAGCGAATTGCTTCCTGTTACGCAATCTAAGTTGGTTCGTGTCACCTATCTTCTTTTTTTTATAATTTGCGCGCACTCAAAGGGTTATGAATACCTTTAACATGTTTACACACAGTGCGGGCGTTGGAAAGGATGGATAAAGAGAGAGAGAGAAAGATTTTTGGTGTATATCATCATCCCCCTTCAATAAAGTCCATCCTTTAGTAAATAGGACAGAGATGATAAGGGTCTTACATAGAGTCTCCTCAGTTGTTTGGGACCTTAATTTACTACAAGATTGCAAAACAATAATTGGCAAGGGTTATTTTGATGTTGTTTTCAGAAGTCAGAAGTAGAACCAAGGTAAACAAAGTCCCTTACTACCTCGAAGTTGGAGCTGCCCAGTGTGACGTTCTGTCCGATTCGTCGATGTTGGGTGTCTCTTCTTTTTGACAGCATATACTTAGTTTTGTGCTCGTTCACGCTTAAACCCATTTTGACTGCTTCTGCTTCAATACACAACGCACCGATGATAGCCCGTTGAATTCTCCCAATTATGCCAATATCGTAGTACGCAAGTAGTTGTACAGAATTTCGATAGATTGTGCCTGTGCTGTTGTTTTGTGAGCTTTGCACTATCCGTATAATGTTAAAGAATAATAACAGCGTGTCTCCTTGTTCAACTTCTTTTTTTGCCATCGAAAGTCTCTAAGAACGCGTTACCGACCATTATGGAACAACGAGCATTCTCAATGATCATCCTTCATAGACGAATGAGTTTGTCAGAGATGCCAAGTCTAGGCATAGCTCTGTATACTTCTTCTCAATGACAGCATAGAAAAAATAATAAAATTGGCGCAGCAGCTCTTTAAGTACAATACCTGGGCCTAGCTTCTCGCAACCACTCGTGTTGTGTGCGTTATATTTTTTACACGATTGGAAGAGCACGAATTAGTGCCGTATGCGAAGGGCAATTTGTTTTGAGAAACTTTCTTGTGACAACAATACTCTCGAATGTTTGTTTGACGTTCGCTAGAGGTGGGACCGTGAAAAAACTGTTTGGTGTTTTCTGGGATTCGAACTTGGAGCCTCACGACAGTAGTCCGACACACTAACCACTTGCGGCACGGCACCCACAGCATAGGCATAGGCGGCCTTAAAATCGGTAAAGTGATGGTGGGTGTCAAGGTGGACTGCTGAGGTATTCATTAGGATCTGCCGAAGTGCGGAAATGTTATCAATCATGGGCTTTCCTGACTTGAAACTGCACTGATAGGGGTTAATCAGACTGTTTACGAAAGATTTCATGCATTCACACAAAATGGCAGAAAAGATTGGATATTAGCTTTTACTTTCTCCACTTTAGTTTGATCAGATGGACGGACATTTTGACTATCTATGTTGAACAATTCATTCAGATTGACAGCGGAACGTTGGTTTTCGTCACCGTTAAACAGTCTGCAGAAGTAGTTTTTCAATTCTCAGCATCGACTTTGATTCTATTACAAAATTTCAGTGTTCATCTCTACAGGTTCTGAAACGCTTACTTAAGAAAATTAACCCCAAAGAAGAACACTTCAGGGTTAAGTACGTACTTCCACCTATGCTTTTGGTCCTTGTTTTCATTAGAAGCTTAACAGAAAAGGCAAAAAGTCTATTAGGTTAGGTTGGTATGTGGGCTGGCAGGGAGAGATACTCTCTGCCACACTCAGGTCAGTGTTGACCCATTAATCCCTTACTCATTGAAGCCCAGTGAAACTGACAAAAGACTATTCAACTCAATCACTTACTTCGTTACTACATATAAGCCACCCTGATGATTTGATGAAGATCAGCATCTTTTCTATTGAAACACCGGAAAGGTCCTCGAGATCTTGAAAGAAATAGTTATCCAGGAACTTATTCCTGGAGTATTGAAAACCCGGACAGTGGTACAGAAAGTGGGTAGTGTCCTCAAAAGCTCCCTCGTCACCACAGCCTCTACAGACTTTCTCCTCCATCAGGCGCATTTTCTTCATGTGGTACCGCAGAGTGTTGTGCCCCGTGATGATATCCACGAGTATGGAAAGGGATTTCCTGTCTTTCCGAATAATTCTCTGGGTCTTTGCTTTGTTGAAGGACGGCCATAGCTTCCTCGTGGTGGCACAAGTTTCCATGGAGGTGCATCTAGTATACGTCTCTCTAATGGCATTATTCCCTGCAACGAGCTTGAGTGTGCGTGACGGAATACACACAGAGGGGCAACTTGTTCTAGCAAGGCTGCTGAGCCGATTCTTGCTAGCTCATCGGCTTTTTGATTGCCTGGAATGTCTTCGTGTCCAGGGACCCAGCAGAGCGATACCTTGTGCTGTGTTCTAAGAACCCTAAGCTCTTCTCGACAACACTTCACAAGCTTCGATTTAATTTCTATGGCAGTAATTGCCTTTATAGCTGCCTGGTTGTCGATAAAGAAGGTGATACCTTCTGGCGGTATTGCCCTTTCCGCAGATTCACGGGCTGCTGCTGTCACCATACTACATTGCCGTAAGTCAGTATAGGTCTAACTATAGCCGTATACATCAACATCACGATTCTAGGGGAGGGCCCCCGGATTCTCCCAACATTTTTGCTACATGAGTAAAAGGCTATTGTAGCTTTCTTTATTCTTTCTTCTATATTTAATCTCCAATTGAGATTTTTGTCCAGTATGAGGCCCAGGTATTTTGCGCTATCAGATATTCTGAGTGGGATACCATCAACAGGAGGTGTTCCAAGTTCTGGTATTTTTCTTTTGTTCGTAAAATGTACAAGTTCGGTTTTTTTTGGAAAAAAAAAGTCAATTGGCGGGCTAATAGAATCCGCTGTGCTATCGGAACTATTGGTACTGACAGAACAGAAAATCTGAAATTTATTCACTCGAAAACCAAGCTCGTTCTGTTCTCCAAAAAAGAACAAGAATTCCTGGTTGCTACTATCGATCCTCGACGAAACAACGAAACTTCCCATGCTCAAAGTAACTATCTTGGTAGGCAAGTAAAGCAGCTCTGAGGTCTTTAGAGTCGAGTACAATCAATGTAGACGAAGTTAAGAAATGTCATGATCCACTAAATATCATTATTCAAATTACAACCTCAAGCTGAGCTGGGTTTTTTAAACATAGCAATACCAAATAGAATGAAATAGGAAGCATATTGACGAGAATAGAGTCGGCATAGAGCACCAATGAAGCTGACACCTCCATACTCCTATCGAATGAAAAGTTATATAATACGACTGACTGTAAATCTATGGAGATTCAATTTCTTCCTCGTCCCTGCAGATTCTGCGGTAATTGTTGTCAAATACACTGATTGTTAGACGTTTCACATAGATACCAATGGCGTAGTGCCCCGTAATGATGCCAGAGAAGAGCCATGCATCACTGTAACCTGGATCTAGCCATATTACATGTATCCAACTGAATGCATCACATATTGGCCTTACTAATGGCCTCATCATCAGTGCACTTTTTTTTAAAGAGCTAAATAGGAAACTTCACAAAGGGGAGAACCTGCGAAATAGGCAACGCCGACCTGTTTCTTCCAAGTTCATCTGCCCTTTCATTACCTGGGATATTCATATCCTCTGGTACTGAACGTAGGGTCATGACATTGGTTCTTGATACCTCTTTAAGATGCCTCTTGGAAATTCTTATAAGCTTTGATCTGATTACTGAGCAATCCAGACCCTTAACAGCTGTCTGCCTGTACTGTAGTAAAGTCACCACCTTTTTGGCTATATTGTCTTTAATGATGGTCTGAATAATGGCTGTGGTTTCGGCCTCCAAGACCCGCAGTCATTGTTAATCTAAAGGAACTGTTGGTCCCTAGAGTTTCACAGTAAACCCCTGCTCCTTTACTGAAATCCATCTTAAAACCGTCAGTGTAGAAGGCTTGATCCTTTTTACAGGCGACTATTTGACTATTCTTGTCATTTCTGAACTCTGAGTGTGAATCACCTGTCAAATATATCTTCGAATGTATCAGAGGTCAGCCCTCATTAGGCTAAGATGGCAGCATGATCATATTGATGTATTATGGTCATTAGATTATCTGAAAGTAGACCAAATCTAGAAAATTAAAAAAATTGCCGAAATGCATAGAAAGAACGTAAAAATAATAACAGTTTCCCACAACCATAACCACGAAGAAATTTGCAACAAGCCCAAAGTTTTCCTAGCGGAAATGATGAGTCGATCCATTACACGCCCTTCATAATCAAACCCAACCTCAAAATTCACCAAATGGATTCTGAATGAAATCTTCAAAAACAGTAGGTACACTCTTCAATCTTCAATATTTGAGTTGGAAAACTCTTCCAAATTAAATCATTCAATATAATTAAATTCATCATCCAGTTTGGGTTAAGTTAAAGCGATATCACTCAATCTATTTCTACTGCAGATGCTGAGTACAATTGCTGCTGCGATTATATTGATTATAAAACCACTTGAATAAATTATCGGGTACCATGAACGTCGTTTCACCCTAATCGCCGTCATCAGTACTATTATATGATCGATTTATTCCGATGAGGAATTCCTTCGGCGCTTACAATTCAATTAGGGCACATTGAGAGGTTTTTATATTGAATTTGAGAAATGGATGAAGTTATGTAAAAAGGTAAAATCAAAATTCGGACTAGGAAATCGCACTGCAAATGCCATAGGGATGAGTCTTGGCACACAGATATAAAGATCGAAATACGTACATATGACTTATATACTGAAATTAGATTTAGATAAATGACAGTGAGGTAGGGAATTTCAATGTAAAGAATAGACAATGGATATATCTGTAAAGCATACAACATGTTGAAAATTGGTTCATGTTTAGATAAACAATGACGGAAACGCGATGGACTACTGAATAATATTTGGCTGAGCAAATTTTCTTAATCATAGCCGATCGCAATTTCTTGGGTTGACATTGAATCCACATCCGATTGGCTTAAGGGAGGGTTTATAGTTCCTTACATCTTCAAACGCAAAAAGTTGTACATGTGTATGCCTTCTTTGTTGATTTTCAAGTGGCTTTGGAATCTATACCATGCGAAGCATTGTTTTTTAAATTTTTTTGGAATCGGAATAACAAGCACGGTGATTAATATCCTACGGGCAATGTATGAAAAAAACGCGACATACAACTGGGATTAAGACTTTATTTTGGATGAATTTGCTACATCTATAGAAGTGAAGATAGGGCTGTATACTGAGTGTGTTGCTGTTTATCCTTTTCTTAAACGGCATTACAGATTTTGTAGAAGGATGAATTGAAGTTTACCAATTAAAGATTCCTGCATTAATGTATGCAGATGACATCGATTCTGTTGATGGAATGAAATTAATGATTAACAGGCTTTCGAAACATTGCAACTTATGAAACCTGCGTGTGAAAACAAGGTAGTGGCAGACATTCAAGGCATGAAAAATGGATTTTACAAAGGGAATGCATAGATATATTATGAGAATAGAAGTTCTTAGGAGTTTTATTCAGACCTAATTTAAATATGAAGAAACATCTTAAATTAAACTGTCAGAAGCAAAACGCGCAATCTCTTTCAATTTGGGGGCGCTGTATAAGTAATAGAAACATATCGCATAGCTCCAAGTATAAAATATTCTGCGCAACCGCAAAGTTTATCCCATTATACGTTGCAAAGTTTCTTCGTTACTTTCTCAAGCGAATATTCTAGCTTCCAAACCGTACACAACTATACGTATATGTTACACGTAGAAACCACAGTACCATCCTTATTCTTAGACGCATTGAAGCTGCATTTTTAATACATAATTAAAGTAATTACGATATGAACCCAGAAAGACTGCTCAATACTTTCATGTATAACATCAAGTAGAGAACATTTTTTTTAAAGAATAGAGCCGTCTGGCATCTAAATGCGGTTTAAAGCTGAATATAATACCGGCAAAGCATTCTTATATATTCGACAAGTAAGTTTAACATACTAGTGAAGGCAACTGCGAACACATTGTATACGAAATATATTAACGAAGCAAAGAACTTACAGTATAGACTCTTCTACTCTAATTTGAAATACGATCTTTATGATGATTTATATCTTTTAAACGCCAACACAACTGATATGATTAGCACAACCTTAAAAGTTACAGGAGAGTTAATTACGCTCAACTATATCCAACTTCGGCCAGAACTTCCTATCTTATGCGAACTTTGCAACCTGAATGTTAGAGAGAACGTGTACCGCGATATGCCCAATTCTTAAGGAACATCGTAGAAGATTCTTCGGGTTAAACGTATCAGTTGAAAAACGAACGAAAAATCCATCTAGGATTTTTTTTTTTCCTGAGGGTAGGTGAAAAATTTTCCATAGACACTATGAGAATAGCAAACGCGTGCTCATAGTAGTGTGAGATTCTTACTGACTAAAAAACACCACCCTTCGATATAAATTTGTTAGATATCGCAACTAAGTATTAACTTATCAAGCAATTTTTCTATCATGAAATAAAAACGTTTGGCAGGTTTCTTTCCACTGAAAGATCCTGCATATTCCGCAATCTAGACGCGGTTAATCATTATCTCGCCAAGTCGAAAGTTTCGCCCGTTGTAGTCGGCGCAATAAATTGCTTTCATCCAAAATTTGTATTACTGTATTGTTGACATGTCCGATTAGTCGGTTTCTATGTTTTCTCGCGAAGTTTCTAGTTTCAGCTTCGATTTTCGGAATTCCGAGATCCCTGTGGATATCGTCGTTTCTACTATACCACGGTGCTTGGACAATTTCTCTTAGCACTTTATTTTGAAAAGCTTGTAAAATATTTGCATTTGTTTTCTTGGTACAACCCCAAAGTTGTATACCGTAGGTCCACACCGGCTTTAGCACTTGCTTGTATAAAAGCAGTTTGTTCTCAGTACTGAGCTGGGAACGTTTTCCGAATAACCAGTACATTTCTCTTTATTTGATTTCGAGTTCTTTTCGTTTCATTTTCACGTGCGAATTCCATTTCAGTCTTGCGTCGAGTGTCATTCCCAGGTATTTGGCCTCGTTTGCAAAGGGTATTTGGGCCGAGTTTAGGAAAATTGGCAAGTCATTAGTTTTCTTGTAAGTGAAATTCATGTGAACAGATTTAAATTCGTTGAGGGCGATCCGCCAGTCCCTCGTCCATTCATTTACATTATTCAGTGCGTTTTGCAATTTCTTCGGTTGTTTTACCTACTGCTAGGATAGCGGTGTCATCGGCAAACGTAGCAAGGATAGTGCCATTTTCGCTCGGTATATCACGAGTATATAACAAATAGAGAAGCTGCCCAAGAACGTTTCCTTGCGGTACGCCGGCCGAAATTTCTTTGAGCTCGGAGTATTCGACTCCATGTCTAACGAGAAAGATTCTATTCCCGAGATATGATTCTAGAATATCGAATAAGCATACAAGGAGATCTTGTCGTAGTTTGAATTTCAAGCCATCATGCCACACCTTATCAAAGGCTTGCGAGACGTCAAGAAATACGCTTGAGCAAATCTTTTTTTCTTCAAATGCTTTCTGGTCAATCGTCGAATGCTTACTTCTGAACCCAAACTGGTGGTCAGGGATAAGATTATTTTCTTCTATAACAGGTTGGAGACGCCTTAATAATATCCTCTCGAAAATTTTCGATATGATTGGAAGAAGCGAAATTGGTCTATACGATTTTACTTCATTTGGTGGTTTTCCTGGTGCAGCATTTACAATATGGAGAAGCTTAATCAATGCTTTTCTAGGTAAAACTTTGAGAATTTCTCCGGTAATCAAATCATAACCAGGAGATTACTTAGGTTTTAGATTCTCGATCTCATGTTTGAGTTCCCTTAGCGTTGCACTTGTGAGCGTCAAATCGTCAGATGGTAAACCCAGCCTAATGCGGTTATCGTAAACCGTAAACCACCATCATACGGTTTAAATGTTTCTTCCAGGTGGGCCGCAAAGACGTCCGCTTTTTCTTTATCTTCCCTCGCCCATTCATTTTGATTTAATTTGATTGGCGGCACGGGGACTTTGGGCCTTTTGGTGCCTTTTACAGCTTTCCAAAGTGAATAATTGGAATCTTTTTTTGCTGTTAAACTTTCAAGGTAAGAGCCTATTGCACGATTCTTAAAATCCTTAATAGTCTTCTTCAACAAATTGCACAGACGATTCAAGTGTGCTTTATATTGCGGAGCACGATTCTGTTGCCATTTTTTATGCGCTTTTCTTTTTTCCTTGACCAATTCTTTTATTTCCGGAGGATATCGCAAACCGTATCTGTCCGGCGTTTTCCTGGGATTAGGAGTATTATTCCAAGAGGCGAGCTGTACGATCTCAACGAAGCGATCAACTTCAACCTCAAGTTCATAGGGTGTCGTAAGTGGAACGCTTAGTTCAACATTATCTTCAATTTCGTTCCTAAAGCCTACCCAGTTAGTTGCTCGACCAGTTAATCTCGCTGGCTCTAGGTTATAGACTAGTTTTTCGCTGATTGTTAAAATAACCGGGGAATGATCAGACGACAGATCAAAGCAGTCTTCGACTTTTATGTGGTTGGTAGATATTCCTTTCACAACGAAAAAATCTATCAGGTCAGGTATTTTCGAAGTATCAGTTGGCCAGTAAGTTGGTTTACCCATCGAATGGAAATCACAACTGTACTCCATACCTGCCCCATAGAGCATTCTACATTTTTTCGAGCTGTATCTTGAGCCCCAGAACGTATGTTTCGCATTAAAGTCGCCGCCGATGATAAAATTAGGTTTCAGCGATTCAAACAAGTTAGTAAAATCTGATTTTTGAAGCGCAGAACGCGGTGGACAGTAGATAGATGAGATTTTAAGAGTACGCTGACTATTTTTAACTGGAATTGTGCACAGTTGCAATGTTTCAAGTTCTATCTCTAGGTCTTTAGATTGTTCGATGCAGTCTTTAATAAGCACGGATGATCCGCCTCTCGCTTTTCCCGAAGGGTGACAAGCGTGGTAATCATTATAGCCTTTTATTTTTAAATGCGATTCCTTTTTTACGTGGGTTTCAGAAATCAAGCAAATATCAATATCTTTTTCAGGCATGAATATTTCCAATTCGTCGAGTTTTTGCCGTTCGTTTGCATTCCAAGTACATATTTTTAACATTCGTTTGTCATTCATATTCTAGTTGAAGTACGCGTTTTCTGAGAATTATTTTCAAGCTTAACCAGCCTATCGAGAATAATTTTATTTATTTTGGTTTGTTCTTCAAATTTCTCGAGAATAACCGACAAAACATGAGAGACAGGGTCCGTCGAAATTTCAACGTTTTTTTGGTTTTTCGGATGCCGCGGCCTGAGCGTAGGTCTGCACTCCTGCTGTCCGAAGGTTATTACCTGGCGGCTTTTTCGACGTTAACTTTTCAGTACCGATTCTTTTAAGAACAGTGGTCGAGGACTTTTCTGTTGTCACTCTTTCTCTCACCTTTTTGCGCTCTGAACCCGGTAGTTTTAGTTTGCCTACTTTCTCCTGTGCATTCCTACTCTTTGGCTTAGTTTGCAGTTTAGATTTTGCAAGGGACTTAAGGAGCATATCTCTCCGTTTTTGCAACTCCTTAGCTACTTCACAGCTTCTATAATTTGCCAGGTGCTTTCCCTTACAGTTAGCACATGTTGCAGAGGTTTGTTTATTTACTCCACAGACTTGGGAGAGGTGATTTCCGGCGCATTTCACACATCGCGGTTCTTTTTTGTAATACATTTGCTTATGGTTAAATCCTTGGCAACGTTTGTACTGCGGAATCATCCTTAAATTTCTACGCATGGGCTCGATTTTGGCCACGATATTTAGTATGGCTCTAATTCGGTAGATATCGGAAGCATAAAAAGCGGAAGTCCACGCCTTACCAAGACGTCTTTATCTATTTCCGTTTGTTGCTTCTCCTTCTTGATGATATTAACGGCATCAAGAATTTTAAAGCCTTTGGCTTGAAGGTCAGTCATAACCTCTTCTTTGGTGCATGAGGGGTGGAGTCCCCTTGCAACGACACGATGTGGCCTTTCTGACTTAATTTCGAAAGTATACCACTGAATTTTTTCGGTATTTGGCTTTTGGGACACAGCTCGGTAGTCATTGTAGTCATCGACGTTGACTTTCCACGCATTATCCCTCAAAGACGTAACCTTATACTTTGATGTTATTATTCCTTTAAGGAGGCTTTACAACTTATTGTATTCCGTTATCCCGACGATGTTTATTGGTGGGGGTGGACGAAGTTGCGCTCGAAGTTGCTTTTCTTGCGGTTCTTTGTGATTTTGTTCTTTTACGGGCTCGACTTCGGGCGATGAACCGGCTCTCCGTTTCTTACTAGGTCTTTTCTTTGGGACCCCATATGTTTCACGTGCTAGCTCTTCTTCGTCTGTGTGATATTCCAGACTAGCTAAGCGTGCTGGAGTACATTCGCGTTCTCTCTCGAAATGCGTGTTCTTTAGGACCTTATTTTCTTCTTTTAATAAGTCTATCTCTTTCTTAAGATCTTGATAGAGTAGATCCATTTCGTTAAGCTTGATTCGGAGTGTTTTATTTTCTTCCTCAAGACTTTTATATTTCGCTGAGTCTTGAATTTCGCGCGCTGACGCTTCCGGTGGACTTCTTTTCCCGGAGTTATTCGATCTTGGTGGAGGAGATCGACATACCCTTGCACTTTTTAAGAAGGGATTTATTAGTTGCAATAACTAGCTCTCCCCAAAATCCGTAGAGCCGACCTCCGAAGAGGGTGGATTTTCCAGTGAACCTGGGCTGCCACCTGGGGTAACTAATCGTTTTGTTTTGTTCATTGCATTTTGTGTATACACTACGCTCGGTATACGGAGGGTGGATTTTAGTCGCCTCTTACGACAGGCATGCCTACCTCGGGTATATGCTAACCCCTACCCGAAGGGGGACCAGGATGAAATGTTCTATACAGATACACAAAAAACCCGCTTTCATTCAGAAATCGTATTATTATCGTTTTTAAGCCAGATATCAGTTTGTAGTTGTTCTTTCTTATAACGTTTCATATTGAATAATTGCAACTGTTATATATGTTATATAAAAGGTAACTGCCAAGAGTAAAAATAAAAATATAAATGGCCGAATATTTAAATGCGGGGTTCATTACGCCTAAAATGATAACTCTTAATGCATCTGCAAGACATAAGTTTGAAATAAAGAGAAGAGATGGGAAAGAGTACTAGCATATTTGTGATATTGTGGTTTGAAGCTCAGGTGATATTAGGCTTATGTAGGTATTGTACATATTTACTTCAGGACTTTTTTTAGCGTATATATGTACATATGCATATGCATGCACAGTCCATAAAGGTTCTACGGCCTGTTTCTCTCAACAACTCGCATTGTGTTTGTTATATATTTCGCACGAGTGGAAGTCCTTTCCACAGTTTTATGCCATATCCGAAAGGGAAGTTTTTTTTTTGATAATGACAACAATGCTCTTGGATGAGAGTACGTCAAGATCCATAAATCTATAAAGCCGTTCGTCAAAATTCGCAATAAAGATTTCAGACATATTATGTACCATAGCTCCTTTATTCAATTTTGAAGATAGAGCATGATCTGTTAACAAACATTTCCGAAATTCACTTTGTAGACTGTTCATGGGGTAATTCTTGACTAAGGATTGAAACAAAACTCATATTTGACCACACCTAGTCCACCATATACCATTTCCGCTTGAATACTTAAAGAAACTTCTTCTTCAGGTGGAGAAAAATTTCAGATTCCAAGTATTATGAATGTAATAATTTTATTTATTTGTCTACTTTGTTGGTGCAAAAAAGCGCTCGACATCTCATACAGCTATGGACTCTTTGTTAGAAAGTGAAGCAAAAATTGAATCAAACTCGAGTCGAAAGCATTTTCTTTCGTCCCTGATATTATTTTTTGCATTTACTTTCATTTTCGAGTTTTAGAGTCTTTCCCTTATGGAAGGGAGTGCCTCCACTTACCAGCTATGTACCAGGCAACAAGCACACACACATTATTAAAATATTTTATTAGAGGATCTCGGCAAAACCAAGGGTGGATTGGGTATCGTCAGATCTAAATATGTGTACAATCGTAATGTGTGAAGTATTGAAAACGAATTCAGCGGCACAAGAATTAGTCTTTATTGTGTAAAATATTCGGAGAATGGTACAGATTCCAAATGCCGCTGGCAAAGGATAAAGCGAACAATTAGCCAAACTTTCCGGCCCCGGTCGGTTTTGTCACTCAAATCACGATTTTTTTTGTATAGACGACGATAACCACCCTCTCAAGGGGTTTATGTAAAAGCATGTGCTCACAAAGTATGTCAAGTGTAATACATACTCAGTAGATACACCACCATCCTGTGGCATTCAACTGGAAGACATAGATATGGCGAATAGTGTGCTGCCCTTGGATTATTTCTCGTTTGAAAATCCCATCAAAATGTATCTTTCGCCTTATATTCTGTAAGAATTTATATCCAGAACACAAATTTTCCTCTCATAATGACAGGAAAATGTAGTGCAGCACAGTGCACAGTGCCATAGTGCCACAGCCTATGAAACACATAAAACTTATTCATTTTGTTTTGCATCCCACGTCATGCTTAGATATGTAGATTTTCCAGTGAAAATGTATTATTTTTTCTAAAACGGTTTTCAACGTACTCAAGTGAATAGCATTAACGATGACTACGACAACGAAAACGACGAAAGGACAGATCGATAAATTCAAACTTGCGGAAAGCAAATCCTTCTCATTTGAAGACCGTTGTATAATTACATATCGAAACCGACCGAATCTTTTCCAGCAAAACCCTTGTTTTGTCTCTGGAAATTATTTATTTATTTTTTGTTGACAATCGAGGACCGAGTGGGATTAGGAAAACGAAAACGAAATAAGAATTGAATACTGTCTATATATAGCTTGATTCGGATTGTGTGCCCGAATAACCATAATGACTGTTAGTCGTTCTCGTTCCCTTTTCTAATGACAATCTTCTGTGCCTAGGAGTATGGGGGCCGGGCGGCTGCGGCTGGGATGGGATGGAATGGGGATTCAATGGGAAAATGGGAAAACTTTATTTTTATCTAATGGGCGTTCTCTCATTTCAAAGTATGATGATCCGTTTATTTAATAGAAATCCCTATTGTAAAGGGAATGAAGACGAAAGCGAAGCCTTGTGTGCTTGAGTAGATTATTTCGACTTTCATGTACATATGTATATACTACTATATTTTGAACGCATACTATGACAATGAGATTTAATAATTATTCCCATATATATGTATATGTATGTTCCTATATAACTTGTGATGTCTAGTAAAAAGTTTGTTTTTCTAATTTATTTCAGCGAATGGATAAATGCTATAACAAAAACGGTAAGAGGTTTGGTCAGGAAGAAATTAGTATTTCGGTTTGTATCCTTTTATCTTACAGTTACCACCGCCACCCCAAATTGAGCTTGTCGTGGACAAGCCACATTTAATGAATGTTCTCCGAAGGCCGTTGGTTCGAATAAGACGTAAGTTTAGCTATTATTGAATTTGTTTTCCTTAAATATCAGAGCAAGTTTGAATATGTATGAAATATTTAAAAATATAAATATAAAATGGAACTAAGCAAACTAAAGAACTTTTGATGTTTACTCCGGCGTATACGCAATCTTTTGCTTTATGATTGTCTTTTAATAGCCCGATGTATTGCAAGTAATATTGCAATGTCTTAAAGAGAATAACGTCAAGGCATGTAGTTTTTAAAAGATATGCATTTAAAATTTGCTCATAAAGGGTGAGCCATGTGTTGGTTATTTTTTTTTTGATATTGATATCGAAACTACATAATTCAATATTTTTGAATGATTGTTGCTTTATTGCTAAGAGTGTGCCTTCCGATTATTTATGGAAAATGATTTTATGCCGTTACTTTTTTGTCTTTTATAATGGTTCCGCGACCATAGATGTTTTCCTATATGAGTCCATTGTTTACGAATCGTTGGAGTTATAATGACCCTTAACAGTACCACATTAAGAAACAGTCTAATGGTGTCAAATCGTAGCTTCGCGAGGGCCAAGGCACGTCTCCAAAATGACTGATAACACGGTTATAATCTCAATGTGCAAAGATCGATTGTTTGTGTGTCACGTTGTGATATCCTGCTGGAATCTAAGTCCAAATCGTCGAATTGCAGTCACAAAAAATAATTTATTATGTCTCTATAGCGCACTCCTTTCACCGTAACGCTGTTGTTAACTTCGTTTTTAAAGAAGTATGGACAGATGATGCCACCACTCCAAACAGCACGCACCAATAACCCTTTGATGATATATTGTCTTCTCTACGACGAGAAGTGGACCTTCGGAATCCCAAATTCTACAGTTTTGTTTGCTGACATATTCTCCAAGATGAAAACGAACTTTGTCCGAAAAGATGATTTTTAGGTTTTTGCGATCAAAATCGATGTAATTTTCCGACTCATTCAAAGTCCATACAGAGAATCGATAACGAAGCAGATGTTCATTTTGATTGAGTGAATTCAGCCTTATAAGCAAATAATCCGAGGTCTTTATGCAGTGCCACTGTATTTAATTGCTGAGCTCTGTGAGAAAATAAAGTTATTGGTTTTTCAAACACACTGGGCAACAGTAGCAACTTCCATATGTGTAAAACAAACTTCGGGTTTGCATTCTCAAAGAACGCATTGGAGTTACCATTTGAATATTTGGCCAATGTGAATTAATTTTTCACTCTGAACTTATTTTATATATTTGTATCGTTAGTCTAGTGGATACCAAGTAGATTGTTATTAATTTAGACATAATTCAAGGCAAACAACTATTCCATTATTGTCCATAGTGCATATATAAGTGCCACATACTCGCATAGTTTTGACAGCTCCACTATCACAAAGCAGATCAAGCGCATTAGTATATATTGTCAGTGTCGAAATAACACGCACGCATTAATTGGAATAGTACAATATAAATATGTTTGTTTGTACACTCGCTTTCTAAATCGGCAAGTACTCGTGGTTGAGAAATAGTGCACCGATTTGAATATCAGAGGAATACGGTAATATATTTTTATTTATGTTCAATGAATGATCAAATAATAACAAATCAGGCGTCAAACCATTAATTAAGCTACTTTCGAATGCATTGTCGCATTACAAATCAAAATAATATTATTAATAAAACGCGCTTATACGTCCACTCTTATTTTTTTGGTATACTCTGAACCCTGATAATTTAGCCACTGTCTAGGGTTGTCATATGGTACGATTAATCCAATTTGGACAATGCTAGGCCATAGGGAAGATGGTAAGATCTTTTGTTTAAAATTGCATACGTATTATGCCCTTCAAAACGATTCGACTCGAAAAACTGAGGTTTTACAAAATAGATAGAGTACCCAACTTCATCTCGAATCGTCAATATATACCTAAGTTCTATATTGGTGTTAAATTTTTGTTTTTATCAATATTTCAATTCAATTTGGAGATGCGCTGCGAAGCTTAATAGGAAAAAATTCATCATCAGTGAAAATCTAGGGACCGATACTCTGTTTTAGCACTTTAGGCAACTTTTGAATCCAATAACTGATCCATGCAGATTCCACTTTGCTCAACCGGCCTTCGACAGCAACGAATGGATGCACCAATTACTGTAGCGGAAATAGATGTTGCATATAAGAGTCTGACAGATGGCAAAGCACCGAGATCGGATGGAATTCCTACGGAGTTCTATAAATATGGAACACCTGAGCTGACTAAGACACTGGAAGGCTTATTTAATAACGTTTTAGAGCATGGTGTGGTGCCGCAACAGTTCAAAGAAGCGTTGATTTTCCCGATTTTTAAGAAAGGTTGTAGGTCCCAGCCTTACAATTATAGAGGCATATCATTTGTGAATGCATCTTATAAGATAAGGAGTACAACCGAACTCCAAAAAGATAAACCTCATGGATAAATACTAATGGTTTGCTTTAAGAATTCCAAGCTGGTTTCAGGGCAGGATATTCCACCGTTGACCACATTTTCGTACTCAAAAGCATTGCGGAAGCCTATGTAGTGCAACGTAAAAAGTTATATGTATTCTTTGTGGACTTTAGAGCAGCGTTTGACTCGATAAACAGAGGTTCCTTAATGTATAAACTCTTTGCCAAGGGAGTGTCTAAAAAGTTTGGGAGAGTAATGCAAAACATTTATGAAGAGACGCTGTCAGCTGTATGGAATGGAGAAAATGCTTCATACTGGTTTGAAGCGAGCACAGGTGTTAGACAACGATGCACTTTAAGCCGATTGCTATTCGCACTGTTCACTGAAGGTGTTGAGTTTGCAGGGATACTGTTGATGGCGAATTCCCCGGAGACATTGCAGCGCATGATTAACCGTTTGTATGAGTACTGTAAAATGTGGAGCCTAATTATAAGCCTGGAAAAATCAAAGGTGATGATCTTTAAAAAGGGTCGGGGAAGGATGTGTAGCAACGAGAAATGGTTTTTGAACGGCGAACAGATCGAGACCGTCAAAAAGTATAACTACCTGGGCATGCTTTTCACGCAAAACTTAAGCATGGAAGAACACCTGAAATTCAAGCTACAAAAGGCCAAAACCATGATAAATACAACTTGGAGAAAATTTTTTGCCAACAAATGCATAGTACATAGCAGTAAGTTTCGTGTTTTTGAAGGGGTTGCCGAGTCAACTATATTGTACGCGACCCAGGTATGGGGCGGAAGACGGTTTAAGGAAGTGGAAAAGGTTTTATATTAAAAGGATGTTCCGTTTACCACCTAACACCCCAAACTATGTCATAATGCTAAAGACTGGACTTTCTCCACTGGCTATAAAGACGCTATAACTGCAGGTGGACTATATTTTAAAGGTATTCAATATGCCTTTGGAGTGATTACCAAGAAAAGTTGCACTGGAAGCACTACGATGCAATAATGGTTGGTACAGAAATTGGAACGAACTAGCGCACGAGTGTGGAATATGCTTGGATTTGGATAAGGCATGCACGGAATCATGGAAGCCAAAGCTATACCAGTTGTTAGCAGTAGTAGATGTTAACTTCAGACAACAATTTGAAAGAGAAGCATTAGAGGCACTGCATCGCTCTATTTATAGGCAGTTGGATCATAATTTGGGAGACCGAAACTACTTTCACGATGGTAATAGCTGCGAAGAAATATCACTTATGCTAAAACTGCGAGCTGAACTACTTCCACTAAATTATCAACCGCATAGAGAAGATCTACCGGTCTTGTGTAATATATGTAACATGGCGGAGAGGGAGGATAGCCCGTGCAGGGACGGGTTAAGAATATCACTGCAGCGCCCCCCAACAACTAGCGCTTGTCGTAAAAGGCGACTAAGGGGACAAATCAGATCTAGGCAATATAACACCCAAGTGAGCCTAGCGACACATATACTACCATAAAAACCCTCCCACAAGTGTGCATGCGAGTCCGTGGGTTGACACGACTGGAGATCACCGGTGTCATAAAAGAAAGATCAAACAATACTAAAACAGGAGCATGCACGTGTCAAACAACAAACACCATCGCAATATGGTGCAAAAATTGTATTGCAAAACTGTATCATTATGATAATACTTGCAAAAAGGAAAGGCACTACCCCGCCAGGCACTACCACTGCTGTGCATGGTACTGATCCTGGACCGAGCAGAAATGTTCGGGTCAGAGCTATACGGATTCCGGGGGCTAGCAACATAATGAAACAGTTTGGACGCAATTTAAGGGTCGCGAGTTGGAACGTTGGAAGCATGACCGGTCGAAGTTACGAGCTGGAAGAGATGATGAATAGAAGGCGGGTGGACATCTTGTGTGTCCAAGAGACGAAATGGAAAAACACCGGGAATCGGGCGCGTTTCTTGGACGTTAGGACAAAAGATTACAAGATGTTCTACTACGGAACGGAAAAGGCTAAGAACGGAATCGGTATCATCCTTGCGGCAGAGCTACTTGGAAACGTCTTGAGCATTTCGAAGTCCAGCGACCGTTTGATGTCTCTCAAACTAGTAATACAAGGAGAGGTGTGGAATATTGTCAGTGCATATGCTCCCCACAATGGGTGCAATCAGATAGATAAGGATGCATTTTGGCTAGATTTCCACAATCTCCTTAAGAACATCCCAAAGGAAGAATTTCTGTTTGTGGGAGGAGATTTGAATGGACATGTCGGGAAATCAAACGAAGACTATGAAGACTGCCATGGAGGACTAGGATATGGCACCAGGAACCTTCCTGGTGAAGACATCCTAAGCATGTGCAAATCACACGGTCTTATCGTGTTAAATACCATGTTCATCAAACAAAGCCGACACCTGATCACTTACAGCAGTGGTGGAGATGAAACTCAGATTGACTACCATTTGGTAGCCAGTTTCATGAAGCCTCGGGTAAAAGATTGCAAAGTGATCCTGGGAGAGGCAATCGCTCGTCAACACCGTCTCCTGCTAACAGAAATTTTTATGAAAACACCAAAGAAAAGCAAATAAACAGGGGTCTCTGAGAAAATCAAGTGGTACAATCTGGACAAAGAAAAAGGCGATGCTTTTGTTTTCGTAATGAAAAATTACCTCTCTCACACCATCAACGGAGCTGAGGATGAAGAGTGCAGAGCACAAAATATGTGGGATTCCCTACAGCGAACTTGCTTAAAGAAGGCCAAAACACTGCTAGGAGCTTCAAAAGGCCACCATCAACACGCCAAAGAAACATGGTGGTGGAGTGATGAAGCTAAGAAAGTGATAAATGAGAAGAAAGCGGCTTTCAAAGCTTGGTCAAAGTGCCCCTCTAATAATAGTGACGAAAAAGCTCGCCTCGAAATGGAATACAGATGCTGCAAGAAAAAAGCGAAGAAGAAGTGCGCTTAGCTTCAAGCAGAGAGTACGGAGGGCCTGTATCGGGAGCTGGATAAAATATTTTCCCCGGTTGCTGATGCAAACCAGGCTATCCAGGAGCTGCGAAGACACAATATGAACAAGAGTGCCACTATCTTCAAAATAGCCGCCCAAAGAAGGAAGAATGCTCAGGAGATTCGTTCACCAAAGTTCATTAGCAATGCTCATGGCCAGCTTCTTGTGGATGACGACAAAATTCTGCAGAGGTGGCGGCAGTATTGTGAAGAGCTTTTGAATGAACAGTTTCCCCGGCTATAATTTCCAAGAGCCACCCCTAACTGTGAACAAATAGCCGACATTACAGTCGAAGAAGTTAGTGAGGCGGTCAAATACTCCAAAAAACGAAAAGCGGTTGGGCCAGACGAGATACCCTCTGAGTTCTGGAAAAAGATGGGAGACATCGGGTTCAGATGGCTCAGAATTCTCATCTCCAAATTCGTGAGAGGTGATCCAATGCCGAATGAATGGAGGGAAAGTTACCTTCTCCCTGTATACAAAGGGAAGGGTGATACGCGAAACTGTGATAACTACCGTTCGATCAAGCTGATGTCACACACCATGAAAATCGTTGAGCGGATATTAGGTGGCCGACTGCGAAAAATAATACGGCTATCTGATGATCAGTGCGCGTTTGTCTCGGGTAAATCAACCACAGATGCAATCCAAAGTATAAGGATCATAATGGAAAAACATCGTGATTCCTTAAGGGATTTGCATATTGTATTGGTTGACTTTGAAAAGGCATTCGACAGACAACCACGAGATCTGATATGGGTGGCGCTAAGACATCGAGGGGTTCCAGAAACCTATGTACAGATGATTATGGACATGTACGAAGGAGCAAAGACAAAAGTAAGATGCCCCGCTGGAGTAACCGAAGAGTTCCGAATCAAAGTCGGGGTGCACCAGGGAAGCGTTTTAAGTCCTTTGCTCTTTATTACAGTCCTTGATTATCTGCTTGAAGGTAAAGTGATGGACCCCAAGGTACATCAGTTATTCTTTGCTGACGATGGAGCCATCATAAGTGAGGATCCTACATCCCTGCAACGAGCACTTGATGTGTGGGTGGACGTTTTGGAGGGAAATGGGTATCGCATTAGTTCAAAAAAGACAGAGTACTTGTGCTGCCCGTTCTCTGATCCACTCAGGCCTATTCCAGACATTTATTTGAATGGAACAGTGCTTCCCAAGTGCGAAAAGTTCAAATATCTGGGATCTATGATCAATAGCAAAGCAACTTGTGATGACGACATCAATCATCGTGTAAGCGTAGGGTGGATGAAGTGGCGAGAAAATTCCGCTATCTTCTGTGACAGAAAAATGCCCCCTAAGTTGAAAGGAAGGCTCTACACCGCAGTTGTACGTCCAGCGCTCACATACGGTTCACAATGTTGGACGATGTACAAAAAGTATGAGAGTAAATTAACGGCAGCTGAGATGAAGATGCTTCGCATGACAGCAGGAGTGACAAAGCTTGATCGAATAAGAAGTTCGAAGATCCGTGGAAGCTTTCACATCAAGGAAACCATCGTACGAAAATTAGAGCGCGACCGGCTCAGCTGGTATTGCCACGTTCAAAGAAGAGATCATTTGAACCCTGTAAAAAAGGCAATATCTATGCACGTTCCAAAGACATCGCGGTGTAGGAAAGGCAGGCCTATAAACGCCTGGATCAGACAAATACGACGACATCGGCATTTCATTGGCCTCAGTAACCGAGTGATCCAAAATCGGCAGGCCTGCCGATATTTTCTGAGGTCAAATAGGCGAACCCCACAGACGGATCAGTAGAAATGCGGTGAAGTGGGAGGGTTGTGATCCCTAGTTTTCGGATCATAACCTCGCTGATAAAAGGAAGAAGAAGAAGATGGCGGAGAGGGAGGATATATTTCATTTCGTGGGAAGATGTCATACGCTCCGGGAAACTAGACCGCACTTGTTTGGAGTAGATGAAATTTCCGATGAAGAAATCATAAGTAAGCTCAACGAACCGCAAACGTCTCTCCTAGTATCGTACTGTAAAATAGCCCTAGCCTATCGGCGAAGAATTATAACAGAAAGTTTCTAATTTTGAAGAATAACGCTTTTCGTTTAATAAATGGCAATCCATTAAGTAACAATGGCTTTTAAAAAAATTTTCAATCGGCAGACGGCTTATTGCCATGCTTTTTGGTTTTTTTGATCTTTGTAAAGAATTGTAAATAATTATTGAATTAATTAAATCTAAATCTAATCTAATCTAATCTATTCCAATATTTCAATTCTCTTACAGCGGCCACAGCTACTGAAGTTAAAGCCCGAAAAAGTCAATCGCAAAATGCACAAATACCGCAGGTAGCACCGCTTCCAGTTCAGAATCCTCTGGTTAAGAGTGATGCAGCCGTTGCGATTCTCAGTAAAAAACCAGACTCCAAGGCGTCTTTGGCTTGTGTATTACCGTGGGGTCATGGCTGGGGATGGGCTACATTGCCAAATGGTGTATGGAGTGGTGGTAAGTTTTTCTCATAAATATTTCTGTCTTCATTGTACTAGGCAGTTAATTGCCATCGACATTTTAAATATCATATATCGCCTATTCCTCCTCTATTGATATGAACTATTTTCTAATGCAATTGCAATTTTTGTAAATTTTCATCTGCTTGCAGGATTAACTTGGTCTCAATGCGAAGACACATTCACCCTTCATGCCTTACCAACGACCCACTGCACCAATCTTGTCGACACTATTGCATGCAACGGAGCAATTTACCACACCGATATTGGCGGCTTTGACTTTCATTCGACTGGCGTTGAAG
The DNA here is from genome assembly GCA_945910035.1 of Brachypalpus laphriformis. Lineage (NCBI taxonomy): Eukaryota > Metazoa > Arthropoda > Insecta > Diptera > Syrphidae > Brachypalpus > Brachypalpus laphriformis. Next base: position 292,756,295 of record OX246754.1, read on the forward strand.
ACCTCGGCGGTGAAGACTTTGATTACGCAATGGATTGCGGAGATTTTATATTTTAAACTTGCACAACACATGCGGACTCATTTTACAACAAATAAATTCGTAAATATATGCAGCATATTTTTTTTTTCTAAAGAAAAAACAAAAACAGCATATTGTATATTTTTATATATGTGTATTGGGAAAAGTTACTGAAAAGTTATTAACGCTTAATAATACGGGTATATACACACACACATACAAATTTTAAATTTTCATTTTTTTAAAGAACATATTTATTACTGTCGACAACTCATATCTAACACCCATGGTATCCGTCATCAACATGGATAAAAGAAAAGTTTTCTTAAAAATCGGATAGGCTTTAGCAAAAGGGTTTATTTCTGTGCGCTAAATTATTAGGCGGTAAAATAAATTTTGTATGAAATGCTCTGGGTAAGCCCGCTTCAATCGCGGTAGGGATATTGAACACCGAAGTATCTCATTTGGTTTGGTTTTTTTTTAAGTAAAACTGTGTAAGTGGTCATTATACTGGAAATTAAAATAGTTATCGCAGTACCTATGAAAATATATTGCTCGTAGGACATGCTTGCTTCTACAATGAGTATTTCCGCGTTTAAAATAAATGCCTAGATAGAATCATCAACATAGCTAATCTAATATGGGCCAACTTAAATAGTCATAAGGTGTTTAAGGCCTTGTGGCCTGTGTTAGACCGCAGGAAATTTGGGCAAATCATGAAACTAGAAAGATCAGGGCTAAAAACAGCGATAGGAATACTCGGTTTTTAGATGACTTTTATTTAGGTATAAATAATTTATTACAATTTAGTTGTACTTAAGTCTTATATGGTTTGGCCTAAGGCCGTCTACCAGATTGACAACAATATCTTTACTTGCTATTTATTTATTAAATACAAGGATAGTTAAAAGAGTTTAAATAACTTAAAAATCTCCTTCTATGATGCGTTTTCTGTAGCGGAGTGCGTTCACGGTGTAATTGTACAACACATTCCAGCCTTTTTCCCCGTTCAAAATGTTGATCGTTTCTTCCGTACTCAATGAATAAGACCCAGAAAAGCGTAGACGAAATTTTTTGGGAATCGGGCATATTGCGACAAAATGAAGTACATCTTCTCTCTCCTTTAGTTTACACAAATCGCACAAAATGGGAGTTCTTCACGATGTGGAATATAGTTATGATTAACTAATTCACCTCTCATTTTGAAGATTACACTTATCATGTCCGTAGTCTTGCAATTTAGGACGTAAGTTCGTTCTTAAAGATTGTGTTCCACTTTACTATAGCACAATCTATACTGGGATGACTGAGCTTCATGTAAGTACTTGTCATAAATGATACGACCTGTATTCACCAGTAGGTTGTTGAACTTTATTTTTAAGGACGTATGTTGTTCATCGAGTGCAATACTCATAGTTATTCCGCAATCGGACGCTGGGTGCTCCCACTCCTTGACAAGGTTTCCTCTAGTTAATATGATATAAGAAAGTACTATTTTAGGTATCCTCGTTCATTCCATTGCCATTACTTTCATGATGTAATTTAAATGTAGCTTCAAAGTATCCAAGAAAAGTGGTGGCACTCCTGTCTCAAGGTGTAACATGTAAATGGGTGTACTACTTGGTAACCGAAAGATGCGCTTTAGAAAATACCGTAAAAATGTCTCTATTTCTAAAAAAGAGCATTAACCACACATTTGAGCTCCATAAAGAAGAGCAGATGTTGCTATCGCACGAAATATTTTTTGCTTCGAGGCATGGGCTATATATTTGTTTTCGATGCAGCGTCCCCAAAGCGAAGAAATTGCCCGCTTGGCTTCTGCTAGTTTTGCTGTGAAGTGTTTTTTCATATTAAGATAAGCTGCGATCCAGATTCCCAGGTATTTATACTCTCGTACAATCTCAATGTGTTCACCTTGGTAGGTCCATTTTTCGATTCGGCATTGCCTACAACCACCACTTCTGAGGACTATTATTTTTGACTTTTCCAAGTTAACAGTTAAATTCCAGGTTCTACAGTACTCCTGCAGCCTGTTGGTCATTAACTGCAAACCGTCTACTGTTTCGGCGAGGAAGACTATATCATCCGCTAACATGAGCGCAGGAATTTTTGTACGACTAAGCTCGATTCCACCCCCAGCAGCATCTGATATATCATTAATGAACAGAATGAAGAATAGCGCGCTTAGAATGCTTCCCTGATAGAAATACTCTCTGGCCATTGTCTTCTAAGGAAGCATACTATAAGACTGGGTTTATCAAACACGCATGTTTGCAGGTACTGCAATGACCTACATGTTTCGAAGGATATAACACATATACTCTGTGAATGCTAAAGCATTGCCAGAACAAGGTTAAAGCACCTTGGAAGATACTTCTTCGATAACTTTGAAAAGGTAAAGTCCCGGAACCATAATAAGGACATCTTCAAATCCTGTAGAGCAAACAAGTATACCACCTTGATCAAAAAGTTCCCGGAATTTATTTAGAAAATTAAAAATACAAGTTTATTCATCTAAATCTATATTGTCCCCTTCAAAGTAGTCCCCATCGACTGCAACACACTTATGCCAGCGCTTGATCCAATCTTCGAAACATTTTTTATATTCGGTTTTAGGTATGTCCATCAGTGCTTCCTGCGATTTTTCCATTACTTCCTCTCGGCTGCTGAAACGCGTTCCCCGTAATGGTTTTTTAACTCGATTGAACAGAATGAAGTCACAGGGAGCCAAATCAGGTGAATTCGGTGGCTCTTGGATGGTATTTGTTGCATTTCTCATCAAAAAATTACGAATAATGATGGCACTGTGCGACGATGCGTTATCATGGTGCAAAATCCACGAGTTTTCTGCCCACAATTCTGGTCTGGTAAAAAATCGCCAACACACACAGAGATAGATGTACTCTTGGCTACGTAACTTTTGCAAATGTCAAGCTATGATACTAAAATTTAGAAGGAATATCGACAACAGATGTACCAACTTAACAAACAGAACTCAAATCGGAACGATGAGAGCGCCACACGGTTCTTATTCCAGGAACTTTTTGATCAAGTGGTATAGGAGAGTTGGTTTAGGTCTTTCTGCCGTTAAGGTTCCCTAGGGATCGCGATGGGCCCAACTTGGTGCCTAGGGTTTTATGATAGCCTCATAACCCTACTTAACCTAACCTAACCTAGCGAGTGATGTGGAGTTTTTTCTTTTACTTTTTATTAAAATTGTGTACATTCTCATTTGTCTTATACATAAGGAGATTGAGTTCTTAACTTTGGCCTATCATATTCGAATCGCTTTGAGTCATTTCGATGATTAGTTCCAACGCGTAGTCCCTTGGGACTACACATTTTTTTTTTCAGTTTGCACAAAGACTACAATTCCTGCTCATTCCAATTAGGCCATCCAAATAGGTAGATATTGTTGGTTGGATGGTGAAGTGTATAGTGTAACCTTAACAAGCACCCACCATAACTTAACGAATAAGGAAACTTTTACCCTAGCAGGTGTATTCACGGAACACTGTGTCATAGGCCCAAAAGCGGCTAAGACACGGAACAAATAAAAACATCAAACACTGGCTTTATGAAAGTTTAAAATATTAAACTCACTACTCTTCTGCTAAAATCTGTTTTTTTTTTTTGTTGTTTGCTTAGATAGAATTTACGATAGGGATAACTATCAAACCAAGTACCATTCTGTCCGCTCTTTTTGACATTTATGTCAAGGAAGTTTCCCACGTAGAACATAGGCTCGTTTTCTTACAATATTTTTGTAAATTATTCACTTTTCATCCACAGTAATCAGGCGATCCAAAAACGGCTCCCTTAGATCGAATTTTAAAATTTGACTTTATTTCACTTTATGAAAGTGAAATAAGGCCGAATTTCAAAAGTCGGCCTTATTTTGCACATTATTTGTGAAATAAAGCTGAAGCAAATGTTGATTATATAGGCAGTAAAATGTCTGAATGGGCAGTTCGTGGGCTACACAGTGTCGAAAAACCAAATTTGTATTTGGAAAATGAACTTCCTTTATTGGTTTCTCAAATCGTAATGAAAGAGATATACATAAAATAACATTTTGCAAACTTGACGAAGAAACCACCATAAGGTGGAATTAAAAACCATTTAGCTGTGTTTGGGTTAATGGCGTTAAATCAATACTTTTCACAGTGGCCGTTGGACCCCGCCAATGGTGCGTTTTGTCACCTCTCCTCTTCATTGCATATATGGACTGGATGTTGCAGCGCAACCTCGGTGGAGAATGCTTCAAAGTGAGAGACTTAAGGATAAGTCATCTGCTCTTTGCGGATGATTTGGTCATCCTTGGGTCCTCAAGAACCGAACTTCAGCGCGCACTCGAAAGGTTTGTAGCCGTTTGTGATGATGCTGGAATGAAGATCAACGTGAACAAATCGGAAGTAATGGTCATTTCCACAATGCCAATTCAGTGCACTCTGCATGTTAGTGCTCCCACTGAAGCAGGTGGACCTCGAGGTCTTATTGACGAGTGACAGGAAGAGCAATGCTGAGTTATCCTGTAGAATTGGTCAAGCTGGATGAATTTTAAGAGAGCTTGGTCAGTCTGTTATAAGGAAACCCGAACTTAGTGTTCAAGTTAAATTATTGGTTTTTTACTCGGTGTATGTTCCAACTCTCACCTATGGTCATAAAATTTGGGTAGTGACCGAGAGAATAAGATTGCGGATACAATTTGTCAAAAGAGGTTCCTTCGCGGTGCTGCTAAAATAAGTCGTAGGGATCGAGTGCGCAACATCAGAGCTCAATCTTGAGCCGCTACTTTTCTGAACGGAAAAATCTATGCGTCGATGGTTATTATTATTATTTGTGTAGGGTTATTTTGCACTGCGACCTAATGGTCTATTGTGCCCCCTACTATTACCTTGGTCATATGCTCTTACTTTGCCTTGGCGAGAATAGTTCACCTTAGAGCTCTTTCTCCAGACCAGTTTCTTTTAAGAATCTGAGAATGAGAAGTGGGTCCATGGTTGGCATATCCTCTTCTGATACTTGGTATTTGCCCAAGTATTTCAATCCTTTGTGGGTCAGTGCCCCACAGGACTCCAGAAGGTGTTCCGGAGTCTCACATGACTCGTTGCAGAATCTGCAAGGGCCTTCATTTGTTATACCTAGTTTCCGTAGATGCTCCCTGTTTGCAGTGCCCCGTTAGGAAGCCTGCTAGGATTTTGACTTAATGACATAGGAGTCAAGTGCTTTGATAGCTGCTTGGCTGTCTGACAGTATTGCTATGTCGCAGTTGCTGTATCCCTTTTCGAGATTGAGTTGGATGCATCTGTTTATAGCACAAATTTCAGCTTGAAAGATGCTGGTGTACTTACCCATGGGTTCTGAGTGCTTGGTCCTTGGCCCAAATACGCCCGCCCCTGTTCCCTCTCCAGTTCTCGAACCGTCTGTATACCACTTTATCGTGTGGCTGCTCAGTCCGTACATCGTGGATTCGTTGCTCCACTCTTTCTCGTTACTTAACTTTGTACTAACATTTTTAAATTTTCTGATACTGTCGTCCCTGGGGACGGCCAGAAGGGGAAGTTTTTTGAGAAGTACATCGTATTCTCTCGAATCAACACATTTCTCCCTTCCAATACCTTTTTTTGCCATCCTTAGGATCGTCCGCTGTGCATTTTGTTCCACTACAAGATGGAGCGGTGTTAGCTCCAGGAGTACTTCCATGGCTGCAGTTGGACACGTTCGCATGGCTCCAGTGATGCAGAGGCACGCAAGTCTTTGCACTTTAGTGAGTGTCTCCCTCGTAGTGACTAGACTAGTTCGCTTTGTCCATGCTATTGCTCCATAAGTGATCACTGGTCTCACAATGGCAATGTACATCCATCTTAGAATATTTGGACTAAATCCCCAAGACTTACCCGCTAGGCTCCTGCATATCATTAGAGCACGGGTAGCTTTTTTGGATATCTCCTCTGTGTGTTTCTTCCACAAGAGTTTGCTATCTAGGTGTAATCCTAGATATTTTACTTCCTTTACCGGTGTCAGTATCGTGCCCGACAGTCGGATTGGCTTCAGTTTAAGTTTTCGTTTCCTCGTGAACGGTACTATTGTGGTTTTGGCCGGGTTTATATTAAGCCCAGCCGTGCTGCACCATTCTTGAGTTACTGTTAGGCCCCTTTGTATAATATCACATAGGGTTTCCTCAAATTTTTCCCTGGTAATCAGTACAATGATATCAGCGTAGGCTTGACAGTTAATTCCAAGGCTTGTTAATTTTTCAACAAGCTCATCCACAACAAGACTCGACATTAGGGGAGATAACACTCTTCCTTGTGGGCATCCTCTTGTTGTGTTGACCCTGATAATTCCATGTGGAGTTTGAGTTTCTGCTGATCTTGTTCTCAGCAATTCATACATCCACTTAGATACTGTTCTGCTAACTCCCTTTCTTTCAAGGGCTCGTTTAATAGCTTCATGTGAAGTGTTATCAAGTACCCCTTCAATGTCTAGGAAGGTGCTGATTACTATCTCTTTTGTTTCAAGAGCACTTTGGATTGTTTCCGTCAGCTGATACAGAGCAGTCTCGGTGGACCTGCCCGCTCTGTATGTATGATGACGATAATGCAGTGGGGGTGTATTAAGTACATCCTCCCTTAAATGGTTGTCCACAGCTTTCTCCATTGTTTTAAGAAGAAACGGTGTTAGGCTGATCGGTCTGTATGACTTAGGCTGTGTTGGGTTCTTCTTCCCCATTTTTGGTATAAACACAACTCTCGCCCGTCTCCATTGGTTTGGAATATATCCCAGTGCAAGACTGCTTTTTGTTATTCTGACCAGGTGTGGTAGTAGTTTTTCTTGCCCCCTTTGCAATAGGGCTGGTATAATACCATCCGCACCCGGTGACTTGAAAGGCTGGGAGGAGCTAATTGCCCACTCGATTCTCCCTCGTTTGGTTTGGTCACGTAGTGACCGGCATCCAAGACGTGTTATTATTGCCGTGTCATCAGGTAAGCGAGCCTCTGGTAGGGCTAGAAATAGATGGTTGGATCAAGTCCGATATATCTCCTTGAGCCTAGTGGGCCATTGCAAATATATCTATGTATTTATTTAAAATATTTCAATGACAAAACTGAGAGTACTCTGAAGAAATGTACTTGAAATTGCATATTAAAAGACCCAGCGAAGCGGGTAAAACCAGCTAGAGTAAAAAAAAGCCTAATTTTGATTTTCGACCTTATTTTGCTCGGCTTTATTTCACGGCACCCACGATCAATGTACCTATATATTTCTTTGAAAATAGTATGTATGTATATATGGGTGGTATTGATCCGGACGAAATGTAGTTTCAACAGGATGGCGCTAAGTCCCTATATTTGGCGATAAGTTGGTTTGGAAAATATTTGTCACATCTCGATCATTTTCTGTGAGACTACTTACAGTCACTGGTTTATGCTGATGAACCAGCAATAATTGACGCTCTTAAAGCCCACATTGTTCGTGTTATTCGTGACACATTAGTTCTCGAAAAAGTGACTAAAAATGACAATATGCGAATCGTCAAGAACACCCGCGGCGGGAATATGTCTGACATTTTCCAGTATTAATGCCTTTAATGCCATAATGCATTGATCTTGTTAATAAAAATATTTTTATTAACATTAAGCTTTTTGTGTTGTTTTTTTTTAAGTTTTATGGGCTTAAAAAACATCCTTTGTAGGCTATAAAGAATCTTGTAAAAGATTCACTTGCAAATATGGTAAATCCTGAACAGAGTGGGTAAAGAAACGCTTGGCTGAGTTTTTCAATTGAAAGAACTTTTAATATTTTTGAAAGCTTTCTGATTCAGTTCCTTAGTTGGAATTTTTGTATTTAATTATTTAATGTGGTGCCCTTAAAAATAATAGCATTCGACTTAACCACTTATTCACTGGGATGACAGATATATATTCCAGGACTTTCTCAGAAAGCTGTCCCACCAACAAAAAAAAAAATTCAAATCATAGTCCTCCAATTATATACTAATACTCCCGCCCTAAACAAGATATGGTGTGTAGTTGAGGTAAAATGTGTGATATCGTCCATATATGAAGCGGAAATAAAGCATCTCTGTGCAATTTTTAGCAATTAATATTAACCAAAATTTTTGCAGTGGTATTCAAAAGAGTGCAGGTCATTTGAGTTCCAGAATTTTCATTGGGTAAATATGTTTTCAATTGATTTTCCGAGAAAAACTGTTAAAAATCTGCATAAATTCAATCGTCAATACTAGGTAAAAACAAATGACAATGAAAGTAAAAATGGGTACAGATATGAGAATTGTTGCATTTCAAATTTTCTTTTCATTCATTTGTACAATATAATATATTGTATTATAAATCGAGAATCACGTTATAATTAATTCTACACCTCCATGCACTTCATCAAACTGCTACCCATTTCAAAATTGCCTTTTATTATTTCTATTTGGAAAACAAAACTAAAAAATAAATAAATAAACCATTAGAATAAATAAATTTAAATTTAATCAAATGTCTTATATGTGTATTAAAGAAATTATGACAAATACATGTAAACATTTAGTGTTCACAGCATATAATGGCCAAACGGATTTTTGGTCCAAATAATTCATAATAGAGCGGAATACTCATCCATTCGATAGCATCGATTTTTATTGAACTGAACTGAGAATTTCGCCCACAATCAATGGAGTTATTTCGAAATAAATGTAGATTAATATTATTAATGGAATTAAAAAGAAAACCAAACACAAACAAACAAAAAAACACATGTATTAGCCCTTAGGATTTTTAAATGTGATGTTAGATGTAAAGAAACATATATGTACATGTATTTATTAATGTCAAAACCAAAATGCAAAATAGTGCATTTATATATTTGTATGTATAGACATTTTCTTAAATCAAAACAACAAATTTATTTTGTATTAAAACGAAAAAGTTTTAAAAAATAAACAAAAACAAATTATAATGTGTATGTAAGCGAAAAAAATATAACGAGTATAATATAAAAAAAAAAAACAGTATTGAATTACCGCTATTTCGTAGCTGTGAAATAAGTTATTTTATTTTATTTTTTTTGTAAAATATGCGTTTATATTAATACGTATATGGTATATTTTAGTGTGTCAGATTTGTTTAAAATTAATGTAATGTAGGTTTTTAAATTTAATTATCAACAGCCCCTTTTTGCTAAGGAACCTGCTCCTGATTGAACAAATATAATAAATTTGTCGTCAGAAACGTCAAAGACGAGTGAAAATCGAGCTAACATATGATTCCCTATCTTACTCACGGGGGGTCTGGTCTGCTTGACATCTTTTAATTAGTCGAATCACAAGGTCTTCTTGGTACAGCTTATAATTATTTTGTAATGTCTGTTCTCTTCGAGAGTTGAATCCAAAAAGCAAGAAAAAAGCCAGCCAGTGAAGAGGTAAGCTTATGGCTAACAAAAAAATATATTTGATTAACTGGGAAAAAGATGACTGAATAGGTGTCGTTTAGGATTTGATCATGAAACATTTTCCTTGTCTGAACAGGTGCCTTATGACGTAAGTCACTGCTCATTTAGACCAACAACGGGTCCATTCTGCTCGTTTTATTTTTGCCCTGGGAACCTGCAAAGAAACAGCTGAGTTTACACCCACTTACATAAGTATATGAATCTCAGAGAGACCCAGATAATATACCGTAGGATGTCTTTCAGCTCAATATGACATAAGTCCATCAACTCAATAAAAAGTAATTCTTCTTCTGCCGAAGGCTAGACAATCGGACAATGCAGGTGACAGAATATTCAATTTCTTCCCTGCCCCTGCAACTTCCGTAGTAGTCGTTGTGAGGTACGCCGATATGTTCTGCATGAACCCCAATGACACAGGGACCCGTGATTATGCCAGAGATAACCCGCGTACTGTTACGACTAAGCTTAATTAAAGAACGTGATCCCTCATATCATAAGCCGACCACAGAGTTCTGGCAATGGTACAAGTATCCAGATGAATCCATCAGCTGTTGGCTTCGCTACTGGCTTAATCTCCAACGAGATTATTTATATCGAGATGTACAATGCCGACTCCATTCTTGCAAGTTAATCTGCTCTGTCATTATCCAGTATATCCAATGATATTATCCATATGCCCTGGTACCAAGCATAGGGTCACCTTATTGGCTCCTGATAGCTCATTAAGATGCTGTTCGCAGATTGCTTACAAGCTTTGATCTCATATTTGTAGAGCCTTGCCGGCTGCCTGGCTATCAATGTAAACAGTAATTGATTTACCAACGATATTGTCTTTGGTGATGATTTTCGCAGCGATTGACCCCCACTGTCTTATAGTAGACGTATCCTCCTACACCGACATTCATTTTGCAACCGTCAGTGTAGAAGGCAAATTCCTCAAATATGTAAGTCGCCCGCGTTTGAGCTACAATACGAGCCGAGTTAAAAAAAACGTAAGGCTCTATTTTTTCCCAACAAGTTTCGAGACTTGTCCGCCATTGTATATATGTATGTGCATTGTACATACATATGTAACGAATCGGTAATTATACTAATTTTCCGGAATACCTTCTCGGCAATCAGCAATTACCTCACACAATAATGGAAACAATTGCCTTGATCAAAGGCAGACAATACCATTGATGTAAAGGGCGAGTTTTAACTGCCAACGACCTGCGCTAATATTCGCTACCCACATTTTTTTTTTTTTTTTTTTGTCGGGATAGGAAACACTCAGCTGGAGCTACCCATATGGCAGAGTTTCAAGCGGAGGTTTTTATTATTTCTAGAATCTTTTTTTCCTGAACTCAGTTCTTATTCAGTCGGCAGCTGCTGAAAGAACAGAAGTGTATGCTTAGTATCATAGGAATCTCCTGTCGAGTTAGTCACTTTGGGAAATTCATGGCAAGGATAAATATTGTAATACAGATCTTTAGCTCTTGGCCAGCAAGTAATTTTTTTTTTTTTTAATTTGCGCGTGCCAAAGGGATTATTAATACTCTTATACTGGTTCTCAGGGCACGGGCCGGCCTTAGCCTTAGCAAGACCAGCGAAAACTAATATTTAATCTATAAGTCCGACATACGTTTTTTTAACGAATATGTTACTAGGCTAGTCCTGGTGAATTCTTGATAATAGCGGTGAGAAGGAACCTAAGAAAATTTGCCATTATGCAGCAGGACATTACAATCTTAATGCCGATGGATCTATAATGGACCTGAAAATGGACGAAAACCTACCTTATACCTGTAGGTGGAGTTGAACCATCTTAAAATCAGAATAAATTTTATAATGATTTTCTGAACTCCAACAGTTAAAGAAAAGTTCTTCGAAGGCAGCCCCTTTATAGTTCTGTTTAGGATTGCTTACATTTCTATGGGATGCGCTCTCCTTGGCCTCGCCTCTCACATTACCATTAGCCTTTACATAGGTCAGGTGTGTGTACTTTAACGCATTCGCCACCCAAAAGTTGTGGCCTGGAACGATGCCTTTAAGAACTGTTAAGTCTTGACGGCGAAAATGCCTCTTTTGCACGAACGTTTCTTAAGCTCATATAGGATAACAAGAAAACGCTCCTATTATGAAGAAAAACAAACTTTTTGTTGTAACGGAGGAACGAAAATTGTCAAATCATGCGTTACTAAACAATATAAGGTTTGGGAACTTCTTTGCCTAAAAATAATAACTTGCTTTATAGAGGATTGTCTGCAACAAACTTTGTAACAGATTTTTCTTGTTACCTAAAATAATGGTGCACTGTATAACAGAGTATTAACCTTACAAGTGTGGACTGAATGATAAATACGTATATGAATGTAATGGTTTTTTGCCAACGAATCCATGTGCAAGGTAAGAGCGTTACATGCATCCGAGTATTTTTAATTCCCCAATTCGTGCCGCATAATATCTGCCTGCGAATAAACTGGGAGTTCATTTTAAATGTTTAAGAAAACAGCACACAATCCAACGTCGAAGAAAACGTACTCCTTGCTGTGGATTAAGACAAGGTGACATTGTACTTATAACGTCTTAACGTTAATGAGTACATAAAACACGTTAAGCACGAGTGCACTAATTAACATTATAGAATGACCATCACCTGAGTCATCATTTGCTTAGCACGTAATAGAATCATTTTATATTATGCGACCGTATTACGACTGCGAGGTGTCAAGAGTTTAATGAAACAAAAATGCACAAGAGAAAACCCGCTGTTAACTTAAAATTACTCATTTCGAGCCAAATAGTGGGAGTTGGTGATATAGTCGGTGACTGTAATAATTATTTCTCAAACCAAAGTCAATTGAATGAGTTAACTGCTTCTTTATTTGGCAGTAATTATTGCGAAGCCTATAAAATTTGATTTAAGTCTTTCATTCTATTATTTCTTCTTTTTTTTTACAAAATATATCTTAAATATGAGATGATGGAGAGGGGCTTGATTGGTCTCTAAATCCACTTAAGTGCGCACTAATCCAGTCGTTTACAGGTTTTAGACATGAAGTTAGATTATTTTGTTATGGGCAATCTGAAGTGCCAGATTCTTGCCCATTAAACACCAGCTCACTTCTCCTGTTAATGTAAGTTCTTCACTGAGGGAGTTCCACGGCGAATTTCTTTGTGGAGATTTAACATTTAACATTTTTTGTGCGACAATCAGTTATTTCCTTATTGGATTTCGTTTAAAGTTTGCGAAATTCCTTCATAACAGCTGCAAACATATTTAGAGCTTATTCCCACATGCCCTGCAACGTAGGTTAGGTTAGGTATGTGGGCTGGCTGGGGGAAAAAGTAATACCTTACCCAATGAAACTAAAAACTACTAACTCAGTCACTTACTTCATTTCTGCACACAAACCACCCTGATGATTTGAGGAAGTTCAACATCTTTTCCGTTGAAACGCCGGAGAGTTCCTCGAGATCCTGGAAGAAAAATTTACAAAGGAACTTTTTCCTGGAGTGTTGAAGACTAGGGCAGTGGCTCAAGAAGTGGGTTGTGTCCTCAAAAACTTCCTCGTCACCACAGCCTCTGCAGAGTTACTCCTCCGTCAGGCGTAGTTTCTTCAAGTGGTACCGCAGAGTGTTGTGCCCCGTGATGATGCCCACGAGGGTGGGAAGGGATTTCCTATCTTTACGGATGATTCTCTCGGTCTTTGCTTTGTTGAAAGATGGCCATAGCTTACTAGTGATGGCGCAAGTTTCCATGGAGTTCCATCTTGTGTTCGCCTCCTCAGTGGCTTTATTTCCTGCAGCGAGCTTGAGTGTGCAAGGCGGGATACACACAGGAGGGTCAACTTGTTCTGTTGGGGCTGCTGAGCCGATTCTCGCCAGCTCGTCGGCTTTCTCATTGCCTGGGATACCCTCGTGTCCAGGGACCCAGCAGAGCGATACCTTGTGCTGGGTTCCAAGAACCCTGAGCTCTTCTCGACAACACTTCACAAGCTTCGATTTAATTTCTATGGCAGTAATCGCTTTTATAGCTGCCTGGCTGTCGGTAAAGATGGTGATACCTTCTGTCGGTATTGCCCTTATCGCAGACTCACGGGCTGCTGTTGCCACTGCTAAGACCTCTGCTTGGAAAACACTACACATTTTGATACACCTAGAGGGTCGGAGAAGATACCTGATCCTACACCAGTGCTCATTTTTGAACCATCTGTGTAGATGGCTATAGATTCGGCATAAGGTATATGACCGCTTTTCCAATCTTCCCTGCTAGGGCAGGCGGTAGAGAAAGGCCTTGTAAAGTCTAAATATGGCGTCATGTAATCCGTTACGGGCATGAGGCCAAAGTAATCGAGTAGGATCATCGAGTGACCTGTTCTGCTTGGTTTCCAGTTCGCTGACTGACTTATTTTCATAGCATTAATGGCTGCTGATGTTCGTATAAGGATGTCTAGCGGTAGCAGGTTGAGGATAGCCTCGAGTCCTGCGGTTGGGGTTGTCCTCATTGCACTGGTCATGCCAACGCACGCTAGTCTTTGAACTTTGATGATTGCCTTTAAGTTGGTGGATTTGTTGACAGCTGGCCATCATACTAGATTGCCGCAGGTCAGTATGGGTCTAACTATCCATAGTATGATTTTGGGGGAGGGTCCCCAGGTTCTACCAAAAATTCTACTACATGAGTAAAAGGCTATTGTCGCTTTCCTAATTCTTTCCTCTATATTTAATCTCCAATTGAGCTTTTTGTCAAGTACAAGGCCCAGGTATTTTGCGCTACCGAACAATCTGAGTGGGATACCATCAACAGAAGGTGTACTAAACTCCGGTATTTTCCTCTTATTCGTAAAAAGTACGAGTTCGGTTTTTTGGGGATTAACCTTTAGACCGCAGCTCCTGGCCCATATGCTAAGAATATTTAGGGCTCCGTCAAGTTGTTCGCTAAGGGTAGGCAGGAATTTACCTGTTGCAAGCAGCACAACGTCATCCGCGTACGCTGTAGCTCTGACCCCACTGTGCCTTAGTTGTCTAGATACGGGGCCCTGCAACGTAAGTATATACATAGGTCATGATGGGGATGAGTAGTGGCATTAGTGTACACGTAATGCAATGCAGTGTTTTTTGATGACTCGAGTTGTGCAGGTTCGAACCCAAGAGATGACTTGCTACTAACAGCCAACCGAACGCAAAAGAGAAACATATATATAAGTATAAAATCAAGGTTTCTAAAACCAGATTTATGGTACTTCTGCGTGGCAGCACCATAAACCGCGAAGCATTTTAGTGATCGGTGTATTCATGTTTAATATCAGCCAGTGGGTTCATCGTCCTTCTAAAGCCTCATTTCAGTTACTGATGTATCTCACTGTTTCTTCGTTTTCTATAATGACCTAGGGCCCTCTCTCTATTAGTATTGAATACCGATTATAATTATTGTATTATACGTCCGACATCGTACGAGATGAGCTTCACACTCATGTTGCATTGAGCAGTTAAAAGAGTTTGTCTTTCACGAATTTATCCTCACTCTTAGTACTTTGGCCCATGCTAGCTCATTATAAAGTGCGCTACTAATTGTACTACTCGCTTTCCCAGAACTAGTCTTCTACTAGGTAAGGCAGCGTTTCTGCCCACAGCTTTGGTACATGAACACTGCATGTGCTCTTTGTATGCGGGCCTCACATCCACCTCAAGTACCTAATAGCTAGTTACAGAACTACGTGTTCAGAATCTAATTTGAGTGTTATTACTTCCTTTATTGCTTTATCCGCCCGATAAAAGCAGCAAATAGGTGAGACCCAAGTCTTGAAATTTCCTCTCAATTCTCCTGTCTGTGAATACAAGAGAGCATTGTTTTAAAATGACTGCCAACAGTGTGAGGTTGGGTGCCTTAAATTACGTATGGGTTTGTTCTTTTTTGACAGCAGATCGTCTGCAACGCCGCTGCTCATGACATGTCGAATTATGTGCATTGCATTTGCTTTCTGTAACACCTATACATTTGAAGATACTTTTCTTTTACAGATTGTAGCTCGAAGAGTTGACCATCCCTAGTTCCAATAATTGCAGCTTGATAGATATATTTGCTTTAGAAAGTCTTTATATACAATACTGGTCCTAGTATAGACACTTGCGGGACTCCTTGATATGGTATCGCACAACAATGGATCAATTTAGAGAATTAAGCGAATTCTTAACAGTTCATTTCACTACAGAGCAGTAAAATAACTTTTCGTAAGGCTGAACAGGCATACTACATATGTTGCGATCACGTACCGTGCTTTCCCGTATTCGGGAGAAGATTACGAATCGGAGTATAGTTTTAAAATAAAACAATTAGTTTACTTGAAAATGTTTATTTACTCTAGGGCCCGCTGTCTCAATGCTTGGCTGCGGCCGTTCGAGTTATAATCAAGAACTTATCCTTTTAAATTCTTAATCTATACTGACTTATTCCTACCCATTCTCCGCCTTACATAGTATCGATTCCATCCATATCATCCACATAAGACATTATGTACATATATACGGTACCACCTTTAATCTTTGTGTACCTGATCATAAAACGTATAAACCATTTCCTGTGATCAGGTACCGTCGGTGATCCGTTCCTATGTTTATCGCTTTAAGAAAAAACCCCGATTAGTCGCATTTAATGTGTAATGAAAAAGCAACTTAAGCGATTACGCTTAAGAGTTCCTATGCGTTAGTTAGGGATCGAATCGATATAGGTATATTGTTATTATAATATTTTGGGACGCATGTAGTGAGTCACTACACATATTTAAGTCTTACTTACTTTTCAGGTTGACTCTAGCGTACTCTCTTGCTAAATTGATGACTTTGTGTGCCGACATGAGATGATTGGTATGCAAACGCCATAGGTCATATTTAAGCTACCCCATAATTTAAACATTTCAACTTCTGTTATTGTATAAGGACCTTTCAAATTGCGATACACATCCCCTAAGTATCATAAATGCAAATTTTCTAACCAGTTTGACATCCTCTTGTTATGATATTTGATTCAAAAATCGTTTATTTACAATAAGTGCCTCCCCATCTAATGGAACCTTTTATGTAAATTTGTTATTTAGTGCTTTTATAAACAATTGTTTTGGAGAGAAGCATGAGCGTTTTTTGTTTTTTTTTAAAACCTTGCCTTACTAAAGTCTTCCTAAACTGAATTATATATATACATTTTTTTTCTTTTAATTTATCTCATTTTATTTATTCACGCTCCTGAACCTTTGCCATAAAAAAATAAGTAAATGCACGACTTTATTGTTTTTTCCATATTTTTTTTTTGAATCTGACACATTTGAACTAACATATGTAACATTGTACGAGTAATAAATTAAAACACCGAACGTAACGACCTTGTTTATAATAAAAAATTAAATTTATATATATTTTTCCGAAGCGCATTGTAATAGCAAAATATTTTTATACAAATTATTAAATTTCATGTAAGAACAAAACACCAATTCGCAATATTGAAGAACTCGTGATTATTGTACATACATATATAAATCACACTAAATATATAAAAAAAATATATACATATACTTTTTTACTTTTGTTGAGAAATATTTTTCTTTTTTTTTTTTATTTATATATAGAATATATATGTACTTCAGTGTATGCCAAAATATGTGCCAAATACCACATATAGCACAACTCATCAGTATAACAATCAAGGGAATTCTTAAAACAAAAAACAAATAAATTTTCTTAGATTCTCTTAAAGAAAATTGAACCACCCCTCCAAGTCTATAAAATATTTTGTACTAGAAATAAAAATAAAATAAAATAAGAATAAAAAAAATGATATATCTGGCAAATCGGTAAAGCATTATTCTGCATAGATCCATTCCTCAAATATGTATAACAACACGAATAGTAAAATTCGTAACTATATACCATAAATGTAAATGTAAACTAAAATGCGTACCGATATGTTGAGTTGTTAATATATTTTAGTTATTTAAATGAATAAGCTGCATGAAATGAATATAAAAAAAAAAACATATATATGTATATATAAACGTATATATAAAACTAAAGCGCTGAAAGTAATTATACACGAATATATTTGGGGACACAGAGCTAGAATAATAAACAAACAAAAAAATGAATAATGAAAGGCAACGTAATTATTAATTAAATCAAATAAAACCAAATCTTTAATTGTCAATTAATGTTAAATGACAAAGATGCAAAGAAACCAATATACATAGAGAACTTATTTGTGAGATTTTAACTAAATGTTAGACTAAAAATGTGTGGTTATACGTTATACCAGCTATGTAGTTATTTGTTTATATGTCACAAATACTTATAAGATGTTTATAAAATTTGCATTGTCGATGTAAAATAACAAAAGTAAGAGTACTCGTAAAAAGACTTAAGCAATTAAAAAAAAAAAAGAAAACAGTGAAGTAACTATGTACCCTGTAGTTTGTTTTATAGTTTCGTGTCAAATAAGTTATGTTGGATTTGAAGTCTATGATTGCCGCAATTTAAAAAGAGATATATAAAAAGCAAAAAGAACGAAACACAAGAAAATTGTGAATAAGGCCGTTATTAGAATAATAATAATAATGGACTCGGATATAATAAACTCGGTCATAACGAATTCGCAGATATAACGAATGAAAGCAGGGGCTTTGTTTATTTATCTTAGTCCTTTTCAAGCTATAAATCTCGGAGTATCCTTCTATAACAGATATTCGGGTACAGCGAGCACATTCTCTTACCGTATGAGTTTCGTTATATCCAAGTAGTACTGACGGTGTTTTTTTTTATTGTGCCAGGGATGTGTAATCTTCATAGATACTAATAGCCCGAGTACGACTAGCATACACGATTCGCAAACCTGAGTAATCGATTCCAGGAATACGCCTACGTACTAAACACACACCCTACACGCTTCAACCACTCTCCCCGTGGGACTGCCATTAGGTATTACTTCGCGGGGCTGGTTAGCTATTTATGCTGTACTTTCTGCTTCTCGACGTATTCTTTCTTGAATTCGAAGCTGCATTTGCACGTGCGTAACAAACGCTCAAATTTCCATCCATTTTTCCTCAGATTGCACCATATGATCTATGAGGAATGGAGGACTGGGAAGTTCGTTTCTCCAGTTTTCAAATCGCCTACAGTAGAAGACTGCATGCTCCGTATCTTCCTTCTGGTCTAGACATTCTGGACACAACGGAGACCTATCGTGTCCAAACCGGCAAAGATATTTGCGATAATCTCCATGGCCAGACAGGAACTGCGTGAGGTGGTAGGTGCAGTTCCCATGTGCTCGGTTTATCCAAATGTCGATGGTGGGGATTAATTTATAGGTCCATCTGCCTTTAACCGCATTATCCCATCGATCTTGCCACACAGCTCTTGAAGCTGCTTTTTCTTCTTCTATAACCTCTTGATGGCTCGAGCCTCTCCGATTGTAGATTCTCTGCATCTCGTTCGCGAGGATGTCGATAGGAACCATTCCTGCTATGACAAAGGCTGCTTCGTCAGAGATAGTTCTAAAACCACTGATGGTCCTTATAGCGCAGAGTCTGTGGGCTGATGTAAGTTTCCTCCTTGTTTCTTTGGTCGCGAGAGCCCCCACCCAAACCGGAGCCGCATAAAGAAGGACTGAGCTGACAACTCTGGATAGTAGGATCCTCCTAGCGTATCCAGGTCCTCCAATGTTGGGCATTATCGTTGAGAGTGCTGCCTGAAGTCGTGACGCTTTTTTGCTCGAATAATCAACATGCTGTTTAAACCGCAGTCTATTGTCGAGCGTTACTCCTAGGTATTTGATTGCTTCTTTGGATCTGATGATTTGGGTTCCAACCTGGACATTCATATATTCCACAGATTTCCGACTGGTAATTAGAACAGCTTCAGTTTTGTGGTCAGCTAATTCTACACCGGCGGATCCTAGCCAGCTTTGTTTGACTGATTGCCACATTTGTAGCTGATTTTACTTCACTGATTTGTTTTGCTACTGTAACAACAGCGATGTCGTCAGCAAATCCAATTATATTCACTTTAGGTGGCAGTGGTAGTCGTAAAACTCCGTCGTACATTATGTTCCATAGTAATGGGCCCAGCACCGATCCTTGCGGGACCCCAGCTGTAACATCGTAGTACTTCACTCCTTCGTCGGTATCATACCTCAGTTTCCTGTTGGTAAAGTAGCTCGCCATTATCTGCAGCAAGTAAGATGGTGTATCCATCCTAGTAAGAGATCTTCTTATAGTGGGCCAGTCTGCCGAATTAAACGCGTTTTTGACATCTAGTGTCACTACTGCGCAGTATTCCTTGGTACCGTATCGCCATCTTTCACCTTCAATTGCTTCCGCTGCTATATTAACTACAGCTTTAATGGCGTCAATTGTTGAGCGAGACTTTCGGAATCCGAATTGCTGGTTGGACAAAGCCTCTTTCTCTTCCGCTATTGTGAGCAATCTGTTGTAAATGATTCGCTCCAGGATATTTCCCATTATGTCCAGTAGGCATATCGGGCGATACGACGATGGGTCTCCTGGGAGTTTGTTTCCTTTTGGCAATAAAAAGGAGATGTTGCAGTTTCCATTGATTAGGGGAAATTCCTTCTTCTAGGCACTTTTGCATTGTTGCAATGAAGATGTCTGGCCTTTTTTGAACAGCCGCTTTCACTGCTTTGTTAGGGATGCCGTCAGGTCCGGGCGTCTTGTTGTCACCTATCTTTCTGGATGCGATTGTCATTTCCTTTCTTCCTAATCACTGGAATTACCTCTGTAAAGTTTTCTCTGGTGATTGCGCACATAGTAGATGCTCTCCTTGGAAAAAGATATTCTACTATTGACTTCAGCATTATCGGGCATGTTATCTGCGGAGATTTGCCGCCCTTAAGCTTTCTCATCACCATCCTATACACCGTGCCCCAATGGTCTACGTTAGCTTCATCACAGAGCTAGCCTGAAACATCTTGCTTTGCTCTCCTTGATAACTCTGCTTAACTGTTTTCGCGCCAGCTCAAAGGACGATAGGTACTCCTGAAAGTTGGGTGTGTTTCGCGATCATTGTACTTTGCGTCTTGCCCGTAGACACTCTGCTCTAAGTACCCTGATCTCGTCGTTCCACCAGTAGCAAGGCAGGCGTCTTCTACTTGAGGCCCTCCTGGTCGTTAATGCATCGCACGCCATGTTGATGGACTGGGTGAGGTGGCGAGCTGAATTTTCTGCCGATCCTTGGACAAGCGTGAAGGTGTCAACCACGTCCGCGAATGTATCGTTGTCGAAGAGCTTATCCTGCCATTTCGGACCAGTCGATCGCGGGCGGTGAGTGCTTCTGGCGTTACCGATGTCAATTATAACAGCTTGGTGGTCACTGTGGGTATAATCTTCACTGACTCTCCATTTAATTCCCCGCAGGATGGAGTTACTCGCTAACGTGATATCAATTATTGAGCCCATGCCGGCTCTGCGGAAGGTGTTAGCCCTACCTACGTTTGCGATGCCTACGTTGAGAGCTGCAAATGTTTCCAGGAGGGCATGACCCCTTGCGTTGGTAAATCGAATGCCCCATTCCGTAGGGAGATCATTTATTGCCGTTTCAGTCTCACCGTACGCCTTCCGCAGAGAAATGATGTCAGTAGTCATGACCCTTCCCAAATCGAATTGGGCTCTGATCATCGCGCATACGTCCTCCTTGGTAGTGACCTCGTCGATGTCTCTGACCTCGACCGTGGTACGATGAGTAAGCGTTCTGACTTCAGCCTGTTCTCCTAGGGCTTCACCAATGACGTTTTTGTAATCCGTCGTTTTGTCTCCTGCTTCCTTCAGTTGTATCAGAAGATCCCCTTTTTTCGTTCTCCTGATTCTGGATACCGCCTTGCCCACAGCTTCCAACTTAGGGTCTGCTTTTACGCTGCGGAGTATCTGGGCGTAGGAAGCCTCCCCTTTCGCTTCGATGACGATGGCATTAGGTTTTGGTTTTCTGCCCTGTTTCTTTTTCGTGGCCTTCTTGTTTTTAACAGCTGACCAACCATTGTCTTCTTCTCGCATCGTACTTTTCTTATTACCAGAGGTACTGGCTTGTTGAGCCTTTGCCATAGCCGTTTCTGTGACTTTTTTTGACTCTTTCTTCTTATTTTGCTCGTCTGAGGGGTGCTTCTGCTTGCGTTCACGTTTCGGCTTCGCGTGCTGTTCTCCGATGGCAGTCTCTCCTTTTTTGCGTCCTGGACAGGTTTGAGCCAGGGGGTGGTCTGAGAAGAGTTATTTCTTCTTATCACTTCCTTGGCCTTTTCATCCCGCAACTGGATTGCCGAGAGTTCATACAACGCCCGAATGCTTTCTATGGCGTCTCTCATTAGTTGATGTATTGAGCGCCGCTTTCCGTCTTCGAGCATGTCGACTAGTTCCCTAATCTGTATGCCCAGCTTGTGGAAGTCAGGTCGATCAGGGGCTTTTTCAACCGTCGCCTCCGATGCCACCGGAAGTGCTCCATCTGATTGTCCCACAGGTGACCTCAGCATCACTGAGCTCCTCTGGAACCGGTCTCCTCTATACTCACCGTTGGTTTGACTGTTGCCGTAGTACTGACGGTGTTTCTTTGACTTACTGTGCTCACTTTTTGTTTTAACACGAAAAGCAATAACGACAAGAATACTGAGTATAATTTATTCAGTAACCAATAGTGAGTATAGTGAGTATAGAGAGTGAACACAGCGAACTCATTTCAATCTCAGTCGTAAATAGGTGGCTTAGTTCCTTAATGGTTCTCGTCATCGATAAAATTCAACGACATAGTTCAGATTCTGCTTCTTTAAGAAGTGAGTATATGAACAAATTTTTCCAAAAAAAAAGCACTACAACTTTAAATCAAATACTTTGTTTTATCAAAGAAATATTGCGGCATACTCAGTCAACTCTTAAGCTGTGGTGTAGCAGTAGCAGTAGTAAGAGTTGTCAAATAGTGTGGCGCTACACTCGCAAAATTCGCCACGATGGTGTAGCGCTTAGTACTCGTAATGTCAGCTGCAGGCAGCTGATTGAAAATACGTTTTTCTTTTTGAGTGATATTGCAATGATTTTCCATTTCTATGCCTTTTTTTAAATATTTTTGTAAGGCGAAAGGCACAAATTGCATAAAATTTGTCTTCCTTTCACCAGGTTAATCAAATTTTCCACTTCATGTTCTTCCATTTTAGCGGTAACGAATATTTCAAATTTGTTCCACTACTGCTGAAATCAATTCAAGAATCCACCACAAAAACATCGTATAGAGCCTTAGTTCTTAAATTGTGTTCCGCGGAACCGACGAGTTTTCAGGGTTCCGCGACTTTCTTGAATTAAGAATAGTAAAACACAAAAATAATTTTTGTAAGTATGGAATTACAAACATTTTTGGGCAAAAAATGTTTGACGTTTATATTTTCTTTTTATTGAAGTGTGAGCTACCCATAATTCGAAAAAAGCAAACAAAAATGGTACAGCAACAGTCAGTTTCGAAAGAAAATTACGAGCAAAATATCTGACCACATTGAAGATGAACTCGTTCGCAGATTGAATGCTTGTGATATGTTTGCAATGCAACTCGATGAAAGCGCGGATGTTGCCGGCTTTTCAATACTTCTTGTATTCGTGAGGTATACCTTCGACACATCTATTCTAGGAGATTTGCTCATATGTACACCTTTGGAAACGAATACAACTGGTGAAGAAATATTCAAGGCCATAAATTGTTTTATAAATAAGCACAGCATTAGTTGGGAGAAATGTATTGATATATGTAGCGACGGAGCCGCAGTAATGGTAGGAAAGGTTAAAGGGGTCGTGTCAAAAATTAAAAACATTGCGCCAGGAAGTAACAGCAGTCATTGTATTTTGCATCGTTATGCACTTGTGGTAAGAAGAATGCCAACTGATTTGAAAAAAGTTCTTGATGAATCTGTGAAGATTGGAAATTTCGTAAAAAGTCTTCCTCTCCAATCGAGATTGTTCAAAAAAGTGTGCAAAGATATTGGAAGTCAGTACGAATCACTTCTTCTGCACACGGAAATAAGATGGCTTTCCAGGGGAAAATCTTTATTTAGATTATTTCAACTTTGTGATGAGTTGAAAGTTTTCCAACTGGACAAACATATGTCTTCATCTGCAAACCTTTTTGATGTATTGCATGATGAGCAATGGATAACAAAATTAGCTTATCTTGCAGACATTTTTGAAAAGTTTAACGGAACTGCTACTGCTTTGTAGGGAAAATCCATAACAGTATTTTTTTGCGAGAGACAAACTAGCAGCTTTAAAAAGAAAAATGAATTCCTGGCTTACCTGCGTACAGAAGAACAATGTTGAATGTTTTCCAGTTTTACATGAATTCTTGCAAGGAAACACGCTAGAGCGTGTGTTTGATACTGTATCATTGACCGAATTTTGGGCTGGTATTAGGAGTGAATTGTGGGCGCCGTGGTGTAAGTGGTTAGTGTGTCGGATCACTACGCATGAGGTTCCAAGTTCGAATCCCAGAAAATACCAAAAAGTTTTTTCACGGTCCCACCTCTCGCGAGCGTCTGACAAACATCCGAGAGTATTGTTGTCTCGAAAAGGCTTCTCATATTGCCGTTCGGATTCGGGATTAAACTGTAGGTCCCTTCCATTCGTGTGAAAAATATAACGCACACAATATGAGTGGTTGCGAGAAGCTAGGCCCTGGCACAATATCTTAAATAAAAAAATTGATTTTGAAATGTGTTGTTTTCATTTTTATATCGTTAAGAGTTACTTTACTTTACTAGGGCCTTGTACGCACTGCGACCTGTAAGATCTATTGTGCCAGCCCAGTGTTTAGCTGAGAACTTGGTTAAGGCTCTTGATAAATCTCAACAAAGCTCCAGGCTCAATATTCCAGAAGTCAGAAGGACTCAATAAAGCCCTTCCGATATGGAGAAGTCTTTTTTTTGCGGCCATGGGGCATTCACAAAGAATATGTCTCTTTTTGCTCTCCACATAGCCGGCATTCGTCTGTATCTGCTACTCCTATCTTGTGCAGATGGTACCTGAGTGGGCAATGACCAGTCAAGTAGCTTGTTAAGGTTCTTAGGTCTGCTTTCCTAAGCTCGAGTAGCTTTTTAGCCTTGCAGCGGTTGAGATTAATGAACTTCTTTGCCTGTCTTAGGCCCTTCAGTTTGGCTAAGTACTCTGCATGATGATCATCTTCCCATTTCGTTATTTTTATGTTAGCGCTACTCCGTGCGACTCCAAAATAGGGTTCAGGACCGACTAGTGGGCGACTAGCGCCTCTTCTCGCTAAGCAGTCCGCCCGTTCGTTGCACTCGAAGCCTTCGTGTCCTGGTATCCAGGCCACAGTGACTATGTTTTTAGATGCGAGATCTTCGAGTAGGTTTAGACAGTCCCATACAACTCGACTCTTCTACGCAGACATTCTCGTACACAGAGCTCGATCGCATGGACTTCCGCCTGAAATATTGTTGGTGATTTCCCAAGCGCAGCCGCACGTTGGAACCTGGGTCCATAAACCCCTGCGCCGGTGCTACCATTTTCCAATTTGGAACCATCTGTGTATCAAGTTTGAGAGTTTGGTAAGACTACAAGTCCTTCATTCCACCTATGACCACATTGAATTTCCTGGAGAACCGGTATTTCTTGATCATAGTATCTGGGATTTTGAGAATAGGGTCATTTTGAATATAACTTAGAATTTTAAATGGCCTGTAAAGTTGTCGATTTTAAGGTCCGAGATCTTGGGTAGCCTAAGAGCATTCAGCATAGCTTCTTTTTGTGGTGCAACGGTGTGAGGCTAAGCATTGCTCCCATTGCTGCCGTAGGGCACGTTCTCATTGCTCCTGTGAATCGTTAAGAGTTGGGGTTCCGAAATATATTCGGGCCTTGTTTAGGGTTCCACAGCTTAATAAGTTTAAGAACCGCTGGTATAGAGAACCAAAGCATACACAGCAAAAAAGTTACGCACCGCCTTTCTTCAACAGTCTTCAACTTCTCTGTCTGTCACTTATAGCTCTACAAAAGATATACGTAAATCAACTTCGTACTACTCTGCTGCTAGTGCTACACCGCAGCTACCTCATTTTGGGTGCACTATTGAGTTTCCATATATTTCCACTTTTTGATAGCTCGTACTACGCTACTGATACGCCGCAGCTGCATGCATTGTTTTCGGACGGTTATAATGTTTTACTCTATCATATTTTTTTCGGAAAAATATCCCCTTTTATTTCATCATCTTTTCCAAAAAAAAACAATTAATTTTTTAACAAAAAATTACCGCCAAAATTTTGAACGATAACATAGATAGTGTAATAGCGGCCTAAGAAACAAAAATAACCGAAAACATGATTTATTCATTTTTCCTTCTCTATGTTCAAGAAAATGTGATTCGATCACGTTTATGGAACAAGGGCAGTAACCACTCCTTGTACGATTCCTGGTACAAGGAATTCGTTCGCATTAATCAGTTTTCCTATAATTGGAATTATTTTCTTATGTCCTGTCCCAAGTCTTCAAAAGTTCGCATAATAAAGGTGGTGGCTTAAGATACAGCTTCAAGATTTTTGAGAATTCTTTTGATATTGGTGCTAACTTTCAAGATACTGCAGCACCCACTCAATATATGATGCGAACAGTAGTAGCTTGGTAGCTGATTGACTTGCTTCTTAAACCACATATCGTACACAGCATTTGATTTCCTAATTATACTGCTTATAATCCACGTCGGTCCTGCCGTTGACGGAGGCACTACCTGCAAAAATCCGAGAATTTCGTGCTGTTGCACAGCGTTTTCTTATATGATCTATAGGTAGGGCTGGTCATCTTACTAAATGTAGAATATTTCGTTGGTGTAGTCGAGGTGGTCAAGTAGGTTATAAGATCTGATTCCATCCCATTATCACTAATCACCACCAAAACTTTAATGGAGACGGCTGGCGTACAGACCTCAAATGTAAGATTATGTACCCCCCTACAATATGTGAAATTTCAGTCATTTAGAAACTAGTTTGTCAAGAAAGCAACTCCTGCAAAAACTACATTGTACCTATAAACTATTGAATACCTTCTTAAGTTCAATGCTGACCTATCATACGAATACTAAGCATTTTGTTGAACCGTAAGTCGTTCTTCATCGATTGCTTTCTATTTATATCATATTTTCCTAGTCATTTTGATACAGCATACAAAAAATTTGCAATCCGCCTGAAACTAATATTATGAATACCTGTCTCATCGCAGGCGTAGCAGTGTGAAATTTTCTGAGTGAAATACAAAAGGTCAACCAATAAGTCATTTGCGAAAGCTGAAACCTGGGCATTTTAAAAATAATACCTCTTATTCCGAGTTTTTTTTTAGCAACAATTTATGGGACCAAACTTCGAGAAAAAGTTGAAGAATTAATTATTCATCAAATTTTAAATATTTACGTAAAAATCACTGCATAAACATGTTAAAGAATTTCTTAAGTAATATTTCTAATGAATTGTATAAATCAAGAAACTAAATAAAAAAAAAACTCTAGAAATCATAATAACCTTTTTACCTAATGTGTTCATTTCTGAATTGAAACAAATACATAGTGTACACCTTTCAACAGGAACAGAATTGAAACACAACTGGGCACTTAAAAAAGTATAATAGCGAAGTACTGAATTATCTCCTACGCAATGCCAAATCTTACAAAAAAATATATTTATGTACAAAGCAGGGTATCTGACATGCAAATGCAACATAGACAGATACTTCAACAGGGCTGTATTTGAGGTAGGTGCGGTTAAACTTATGCTGCAATTTTTTGTCGCTCTGTATATCGGATAATCGATGAGCTGACCCAGTGTTTCCCAACCCCATGTCCTCACCGATTTTCCATGGATCAGAAAAACTTTACTACGAATACGTCGAAAAAGAAAATTCAAAAACGTGCTGTGCAATGCGATAAAACTAGCAGTACAACTTATAACCTTTAAAAAATCTATTCATAACCTGTATTTTCACATTAAACGGCACGAAATTGTATAAGAATCGTACACATGAATGCATGTATCTAATTTATTATATGTGCCTTTATAAAGTGAAGAATTTGTATTGGACGCCAGTTGAACCAAACAAAAAATAAATGTAATTAATTATACATAACTTAAAAAAAGTCTGTGTAAAGTTTATTTTGGCTTCGATGATTTGTACCCGAAATCCCGGTTGGGAATCACTGCGCTAGCAAGTAAGAGAAATTATTTAAAAAAAAAGAAAATGTTAGAATTACTTGTTTAACTTGTATGTACTCTATATATAATATTTAAGAGGAATTATGAAATCTTAAAACATAAACTAGCCAACAAACAATGATAGCAAAGAAATAAAATTATTAAATTGATGTCAACAACGGATACACTACTGTATAAAAGAATCATAATTAACGAAAGGGAAAAACGCATATAAACTAATTTCATTTGTTTTGCAATAAAAATAAATAAAAAAATAAAAAAATAAAGGCAAAAATTGAAAAACTTTTGTTTAGGGTTTCGAGTAGGTTTAAGTTGATTTAAGAACATTTTGTAAATGTAGACGTAATATGTAATGTTAGGAATTTGTTGCTACTATTTCCCATGATTATTTTTCTGTATAGGTATATGTTTACAATTATAAGTTTATTTGTAATTTGATAGTCATTTAGTTCTTGTAAAATATTTTTTAAGCAAGACAAATAAAGAATATGATTGTGGAAAATATTTGTGCTTTAATATCGATTTCTAGATAGGTGACAGTTCGAATAGCTGTAGGCATCCTGCCATGTCACTGCCTTTTTAAGAAGCACTATAACTTCTAAACTTTCAGAGCATATTTATAAATTAACACTCAAGTTCGAAAATACAATCATTTCTATTTTTTACAATTTTTTTCGCAATATTTCTTTGAGCCCTCTTATGACCTAAATTAAAATCTAACAAATGTTAACAACGTTTAAGTGTCGGAAAGTGGTTTGATATGCAGTTCAAGTAAGATCCCAACACTTCTGTTAAAGACATTATAGTGAAATTTGGCTTCCACTGATAAAGGCCTTTAGATGTGTATAAGGTGAAGTAAAAACGAGAGCTTGAAAATTAGACAAATATTGTATATATATTGAAAGCATTCACGTCAACGAAACCATCTTACGAAAAATAGATCGCGAGTGGATCAGTTGGTATTGCCACGTACAAAGAAGAGATCATTTGAACCATGTTAAAAATGCAATATGCAATAGGCAGGAGAGGTAGGCCTAAAAACGCCCGGATCACACAAATGCAACGGCACTACCATTTGATTGGCCCAGTGATCCAAAGTCGGAAGGCCTGCCGATATTTTTGAGGTCAAATAGGCAAAACCTTACAGGCGGATCAGTAGAAATGCGATGAAGTGGTACGGTTAAGATCACTTGTTTTCGGATCATAACCTCGCCGAAATAGGAAAAAGAAGAAGGTTGTTTGCATAAAATGTCATTGCATTTTAATGCAAGGCGGCAATAACTACTAAGAATGGATCGGAATCACATGAGGAAACGTTTTACAATTGTCTCTGAAAAAGATAACGTTAACAAAATAAAAAAAAATTGAGCGCAACATCTCTTCAAGTGCCTGGGCCTAGTTTCTCGCAACCACTCGTATTGCGTGCGCTATATTTTTTCACGCAAATGGAACGGACCTACATTTTGGTGCCGTATCCGAAGCGCAATTTGTTTTTGAGAAGCTTTCTCGTGACGACAATACTCTCGGATGTTTGTCAGACGTTCGCGAGAGGTGGAATCGTGAAAAAACTTTTTGGTGTTTTCATGAAACTTTACGCGCAATGGTCCGACACACTAACCACTGCAGCATGGCACCCGGATAGAAAGATGATGTTGCAGACTAATTTATGATGGTTAAGACAAAAAAATGTTCTGTAAATTATTTTTTTGTGATAAGAAGTTTATATTGTACATATGACTTGGAAGCTTACACTTTTATACAAATTATCATTATTCATTAACTCTACAGTGACATGTTTAGATAAATGAATTTCATTACGAGTCAGAGAGAATCAGCACAGTTTTAGTCGAATTTAGCAACTTCTTATTACGCTTAACAGACTTTGAAAAGATTTGCAAATAATCACGTGTAATATGTTATCAGTGCGCCCAGCTTCAAGGAGAGAGTACGGAGGGCCTGTATCAGGAGCTGGCAGCGCAACCATCTTCAAAATAGCCGCGCAAAGAAGGAGGAATGCTCAGGAGATTCGTTCGCCAAAGTTCATTAACAATGCTCATAGCCAACTTCTTGTGGATGACGACAAAATTCTGCAGAGGTGGCGGCAGTATTGTGAAAAACTTTTGAATGAATAGTTTCCCGGCTATATTTTCCAAGAGCCACACCTAACTGTGAAGAAATACCCGACATCACAGTCGAAGAAGTTAGTGAGGCGGTCAAATACTCCAAAAAACGAAAAGCGGTTGGGTCAGACGAAATGCCCTCTGAGTTCTGCAAAAACATGGGAGACATCGGGTTCAGTTGGCTCAGAATTCTCATCTTCAAATTTATGAGAGGTTATCCAATACCGAATCAATGGAGGGAAAGCTACCTTCTCCCTATATACAAATGGACGGGTGATACGCGAAACTGTGATAACTAGCGTTCGATCAAGCGGATATCACACACCATCAAGATCGTTGAGCGGGTATTAGGTAGCCGACTGCGAAAAATAATACGGCTATCTGATGATCAGTGCGGGTTTGTCGCGGGTAAATCAACCACAGATGCAATCCAAAGTATAAGGATCATAATGGAAAAACATCGTGATTCCTTAAAGGATTTGCATATTGTATTGGTTGACTTTGAAAAGGCATTCGACAGACAACCACAAGTTCTGATATGAGTGGCGCTAAGACATCGAGGGGTTCCAGAAACCTATGTACGGATGATTATCGACATGTACGAAGGAGCAAAGACAAGAGTAAGATGCCCCGCTGGAGTAACTGAAGAGTTCCCAATCAAAGTCGGGGTGCACCAGGGAAGCGTTTTAAGTCGTTTGCTCTTTATTACAGTCCTTGACTATCTACTTGAAGGTAAAGTGACGGACCACAAGGTACATCAGTTATTCTTTGCTGACGATAGAGCCATCATAGGTGAGGATCCTACATCCCTGCAACGAGCACTTGATGTGTGGGTGGACGTTTTGAAGGGAAATGGGTATCGCATTAGTTCAAAAAGACAGAGTACTTGTGCTGCCCGTTCTCTGATCCACTCAGGCCTATTCCAGACATTTATTTGAATTTTTTTTTTTTGTTTTTACGCTGGGAGGTGGTAATCTTCGAAAGACGAAACTGAGCCCGTACTCAGTAACAGTGTGGGATTTTTACCCACTAACCCCTTCTCCCTCCTTCCCGTTTCCCATGCGGTAACACCATCTTGGCTTTTCATCGCAGGGCGGGGAGGAACCAGCCTAATTGCGATCTAGTCACTTGGGCTAATAAGCAATTTTTTCCTGACATCTACGTCTTTGAATGAGATCCACCATCTGGTGTATCTTTTTTCTTCGGATGTGCTATGCTCTTCTAGCTTTTCTTTGTGTTTTTTTGCATGTTTAAGAACTTTAGAACTTACACTTTCTATCTTCAAATCTCGATGAAGATCCGTGTTCCTTATGAACCAAGGTGCATTTACTATATTTCTAAGCACCTTATTCTGGAATCGTTGTATTATGTCTACGTTTGTCTTTTTGGCACAACCCCATAGTTGGATTCCATATGTCCATGTTGGTTTCAGAATTTGATTGTATATAAGCACTTTATTTCCAATTGATACGGTTGAGTTTCTTCCTATCAGCCAGTGCAATTTTCTATATTTCATCTCTAACTCTTCTTTTTTCTTTTTTATATGCTCTTTCCATCGCAGCTTAGCATCTAGTGTCATACCAAAATATTTCGCTGTATTAGCGTATGGAACTATTTTTTCGTTTATAATGATTGGTATATGTTGAACCTTTTTATTAGTAAAATCAATATGGACTGACTTGGACTCATTCAATTTGATTCTCCACTTTTTTGTCCATTCACAGATTTTGTTTATGCCTACTTGGAGTTTTTCTATGAATTCTTCATTAGTTCTCCCTTCTGCTAGTATTGCTGTATCATCTGCAAATGTTGCCATAGTATGGTTTTCTAGTTCCGGAATATCACTAGTATATAATAGGTATAGTATAGGGCCCAGTACACTACCTTGCGGTACGCCTGCCTTTATTTCTCTTAGTTTTGAATAAGTATTTTGTTGTTTTATTCTAAAATGTCTTCCATCTAGATAAGATTTAAGAATGGAAGCATACTGATTTGGCAGCATACATCTCAGTTTATAGGTAAGTCCTTCGTGCCAAAGGCCTGCGCCACATCCAAGAACACAGCCGAACAGACCTTCCTTTCTTCTAATGCTTCTTCGATCTTATCCGTAATTCTGTGTACATGTTGTATCGTATAGTGCTGCCTACGAAAACCAAATTGATGGTTCGGAATCAGCTGTTTGTTTTCAATTATTTTATTTAAACGTTTAGTGAGCACTTTCTCAAACACTTTTGATATCATCGGCAATATCGACATAGGCCTGTAAGATGATACTTCATTTGGCGGTTTACCTGGTTTGGGAATCATTAGAACATCAGCAATCTTCCACAAACTAGGGACAAATTTTAGCTTAAATGAGGCGTTTATTAAATTTGTTATTTTAATTATTGCCTTGATGGGTAAGTTCTTTAATACGTCACCAGATATAAGGTCATACCCAGGACTTTTCTTTGCATTTATCTCATGCTTTATTAGGTTGCGTATTTCGTTAGGATTTGTGGGTAGAATCTCTTCGCTTTCCTCTTCAGATGGTTCTAATAGCATAGGTTGTCTGTTTGTATTTTCATCTGGTGGTTTAAATATGTTTTCTAGATAGTCTGCGAAAAGAATGACTTTATCCTCATCGCCTCTTGCCCAGTTTCCATCAGGTGCTTTGATTGGAGGTATTTGCACAATAGGTTGTTTTAGTCCTTTTGTAGCTTTCCATAGAGAGTAATTGGTAGCGTATTCAGCTGTTAATCCTCCGAGATACCTTTTCATTGAATCTTCTTTAAATTTTCTAATTTCTCTTTTCAGTTGCTGACTAAGGTTGTTAAGCTTTGTTTTATGTTGTGGAGCTCTTGTTTTTTGCCATGTTCTTCTTGCTCGTCTTTTATCTGCTACTAAATCCTTTATTTCTTTCCTTTTTATTTGAATGGAACAGTGCTTCCCAAGTGTGAAAATTTCAAATATCTGGGATCTATGATCAAGAGCAAAACAACCTGTAATGACGACATCAATCATCGCATAAGCGATAGTTCACAACTTTGACAAACCTTGATCGAATAAGAAGTTCAAAGATTCGTGGAAGCCTTCATGTTAAGAAAACCATCTTACGAAAAATAGAGCGCGACCGGCTCAGCTGGTATTCACACGTTCATAGAAGAGATTGTTTGAACACTGATAAAAAGGCAATATCAATGACAGAGGAGAGGCAGGCCTATAAATGTCTGGATCACACAAATGTGACGACATCGGCGTTTCATTGGCCTCAGTAACCGAGCGATCCAAAATTGGGAGGTTTGCCGATATTTTCTGAGGTCAAATAGGCGAACCCCAGAGGCGGATCAAGAAAAATGCGGTGAAGTGGGAGGGATATGATCTTCTATTTCGGATCATAACCTCGCCGAAATAGGAGGAAGAAGAAATTGTGCTTCCTAGAACCGGAGTTGTGAGCCAATATATACGTTCATGTAGTGCGATTGCACTCTTGAAATTAGCTGAAGATAAGTATTTCATCTGATTGGAATTTTTTTTTTAAGTGTCTATGTTTGACTCGAACAAATGAGATGTCTATATATATATGTACAGTTAATCACAAAGGTAGGTAGCAACCATATTGTTTCTATGTGTAGTTACTTTCTTATTTTAAATGTAATATTTTTTAAAGAAATATGTGAATTCTAAAAAAAAAAATATTTTATTTATTGGATATGTGTAAGCTTTTGTTTTAATGAAATGTTTGTTACTAGCTATATGTGTATTGATGGCGTACATTGAATGAGCGCTGCATATTTTTAGTTTAAGGGTAAGAAATTTGAAGAAGTTGCAGGTTATGATCCTTTATCAACGGGAGCATAATGACTTGAAGTTTTGGGTGCGGACCAACATGGGTGGATCAAATCAGAGTCCACGCGAGCAGAACCGTGTGGAGGGCGGAGCGCAGTGAGTCCTGCAGCTGTGAATCGGGAAGGGAAATCAACGTCTGGACAGTGCTGCCCTTGATATTGGTTGCTATATGTATATTCGGGCCGGTTTCCAACATGGAAAATCATAGCCCGGTACTTTTTTTGCATTTATGTTACTTTTGATTTAACATTTTAGTTCTTATAATGTTGCATGCGGTATGTTCCTGTGGTCATTTCTGGGCTGCAGAAATAGGTTATCGTCTGCAGTTTGTCTAGGAAATGGTTCAAAGGTTCACTGCAGGTGATCGGCGAAGAGGTTAGCCTTTTCTTAGGCATTTCTTTTCCAAGTCCTGTTTTCTTGTTTAATTGACGGTGCTTGTTTTGATTAAGGATTTGACAGGTTTCCATAGCGAATATTCTGTATCCTTGATAGATTATTCAAGTATCTGCCCACTGATTCATTCTTTACAGTTTTTAGAAGCCTCTTGAGTTCATTTCACAATGCGTTAAGCATCTTTTTATTCTCAGGTGTTCGGATTCTTTCTCAAGTTTTACGAGCTTTGCATTTTTCCCTGATTAATTCTTTAACTGCATATGGGTAGTTTATGTCTGCGTTCCTCTCTTTTTGGCAAATTGGCAAATAGAGATGCTTATCCATGCTGCTTGCTGAATTTTTGTGTTGAATAACTCAATTTCTTCTTCTAGTTGAAATGAGGTTTTTATCGAGATTTTTACGTTAATGCTATCTTGTAATTTATGTCTGATTTATAAAACGCTGTGCATACTTTCAGTTTTCAGTATACTAACACTAATGGTTATAAGAACAGGATAATGATCTGACGACAGATCGTTTATTTAATACATAAATGTAGTTATCAGATATTCCCTTTCCTACATAGAAGTCTATTAAGTCTGGGATTTTATTCTGATCTACCGCCCAGTGTGTTGGCATAGCACTTGAATGGAAATCACAATTTAATGTTCGTCCTGCTGAATATAGCTTTCTACCTTTGGTGTTCGTTAGTTTTGAGCCCCAAAAGGTATTTTTGGCATTGAAGTCACCTCCGACTATAAAGTAACTTCCCAAAGTTTGGAAAAATCTTATATAGTCGTCTTTTTTTAGATTATGTTTTGGTGGACAGTATATTGCAGATACCTTAATTTTCATTTTGTTTAATACATGAACACTTACGGTTGTAGCTTGCATTTTTTCTTCCTCAATTTTTGAATCTTCGTAATGTTTAATTGAGTCATTTACGAGTAGCGCAGATCCTCCTCTTGCCTTATCCGCTGGATCAATAGCATGATAGCAGCAATATCCAGGTACATTAAAGTTAGTTGATCATCCTTCCTTAGATCCTTTAACACCTCGGGGGGCATAGGGCGTCAACCACGCCTGTGCGCCATCTTGTTCGAAGTTCTGCAACGCGTTTGAGCTGCCTCCAACTCATTCCTAAAGAGCTCGATTCCTCCTCAACTGTTCTGCGCCACGTTTGCCTAGGGCGTCCCGCTATTCTGCCTGCCTGGGTGAGCAGATTCCACTGCATAGCGTATTTCGCAATGGAGTTGTCTTCGCGCCGTAGGGTGTGTCCAATCCATTGCCACTTTCTTCTTCGTATAGTAATGCTTATAGGTTCTTGGCCCGTTCTCAGATAAAGTTGTTCGTTAGAGATGCAATTCGGCCAAAAAATCTTCAAGATGATTCTTAAGCATTTGTTTACAAAGACTTGCAGCTTGCGTGTGTTAATGGTGTCCACCTTCCAAGTACTGCACCCATAAAGCAGCACTGATTCTACGTTGGAGCGGAACAGTCCCAGCTTGGTTCTTAAGCTGATAACATTACTTTTCCAGATTTTAGATAGCATTCCGAACGCAACTTTAGCCTTCCCGATTCTGCTGCACACATCCAGTTCGGTGCCACCGCGATTAGCCGAGACCACACTTCCTAAATAAAGAAAGTTATCAACTTTCTCGACTTCCTGTCCGGCAATGTTAAGTTGAGCGCGGTTGTTAGAAGAAGTGCTCAGGGCTTTTGTTTTGGCTGTGTTTATTTTTAGCTCCACTTTGTTTACCTCAGCTTCTAGATTTTGGGCCATCAGATGAAGATTCATTATCCGATGTGAAAGTAGACAAACATCGTCAGCGTAATCTAGG
Source organism: Brachypalpus laphriformis (assembly GCA_945910035.1). Taxonomy (NCBI): domain Eukaryota; kingdom Metazoa; phylum Arthropoda; class Insecta; order Diptera; family Syrphidae; genus Brachypalpus; species Brachypalpus laphriformis. The sequence goes on from OX246754.1 coordinate 292,792,150, forward strand.
TGTTTAAGGTAAGATGTCAGAGTCCAACGAATTCCATAGTTGCCTTCCGTCAATGCTGCACGGAGTACATCACTGATAATCACCAAGAACAATAGTGGTGACAGTATGCACCCTTGACGTACTCCACTTTTGACTTCAAAATCCTCCAACACCTTACCATTGTGCACGACGTATGTAGTCTTGATAATAGCTATAAGTTTTCCTGGGATGCCTCTCCTGCGCAAGGCTAACCAGATAGCATCTCGATTCAATCTGTCAAAAGCCTTCTCGAAGTCGATAAACATTAAATGTAGCGGAAACCTATACTCAACGCATTGCTCGATAATGATCCGTAAGGTGTTTATGTGGTCGATGCAGGAGGATCCAGCGCGAAAGCCTGCCTGTTCGGCATCGAGAGTTGAATCTAAATGTTCTTTAATTCGTTCTAGAATTATTTTAGCTACGGCTGGAAGAACACATATACCTCTCCAGTTACCGCAATCCATCAAGTTTCCCTTCTTTGGAAGTTTAATGATCATCCCCCTTTTTCACTCCTGTGGAAATTGTTCGCTATGCCAAGCTCTCCGTATTAGGGGTTGCAGCAAATCGGCCGATGTATTTGGCGCCGCTTGAAATAGCTCGGCAGGGATGCCATCAATACCCACCGGCTTGTTCTTCTTGAGGGACTTGATTTCTGTTATTATCTCGATTTTACTGGGAGGTGCGGTGCGAATTCGGGAATTTGTTGCTTCGAACTGCTCATTCGAAATCGAGATCATACCGCCATCGTCTAAGTGATTTAGCACTGTAGCAAAATGTTCTCTCGATCTAGTGAGCTGATCCTCATCCGAAATCAGAAGGTTACCGTCTAGACTCTTCACTGGATGTTGTTTGGAGTTTCGACCGGTTGGGTGTCAAATCGCCCAAAACAAAATCGCCCAAATCGGAAAAATGTCACATCGCCCAAAAATTATGGGCGATATGACACAACGGCACATCGCCCAAAAATTAAAAAATGACAAAACGCCCAAGAAAGTGGTATTTTCGATAAATTGGGTTTAAGACTGCATTCAAAAAGAATTGTAACAATTACATTAGCGGTCACGTCGAGTCCGCGCGCGAAGGACGGCCGGACGCGGCGCGGTTACCGTTTCGCGTTGCGCCGCGCAACCACGCGCGGACCCCCCCTCCCCCCACCGAGCGATTTTGTTTCCCCGTAACTGTAAGTGTGAGCCTAACAAAGCAATCAGCGCGATTGACGTCGTAAGTAAGGCTCATTGCAGCTTACGTTTTTTTTGGCAATACTTCCATTTCTTCAATCCTTCATTTCCGATTATTAATGAATATAATATGAGCGCAGGGACATACATATGTATGGCAACATTTTTTTTTTTTTTGAAGAGGTGTATACATAAGTCCACAATGCATAAACAGTGCAATGTGTAAGGGCGGGCATGCTGCCCCCCTGCAACCCCCTGCTTGGGGTCACTGTTGGATTTGAGGTGGGTGCGAGGATGCTTGTATGCATAGTTTCTTTATATCCATGTTTCGCACCCAACCTCGCACCCACCTCAAATCCAACAGTGACCCCAAGCAGGGGGGTTGCAGGGGGGCAGCATGCCCTCCCTTACACATTGCACTGTTTATACATTGTGGACTTATGTATGCCCCATCTTATTTGGCCGTTTTTTCCTTGAGAGGTTTGTAGGTGGGACATAAGACCCATCGTTTTATGTCCCAATGCGGTGGGACTTATGCCCCGGGGACTAATGTCCCTGCGCCCAAAATTGCGGAAAATAAATGTTTTCAACCTTTTTCAATTTGGTCGTCTTTTTTGACCTTCCTATGTGTTGGTATTTTCAAATTGCGATGAAATGCCTATTTCTGCTTTGGGTGATTTGACATTTCATTTCTTGGTCGATCTGTCATAGTGTTAAATCGCCCAAAAATGTTGGGCGATGTGACATTTTCCAGATTTGGGCGATATGACACAGATCCGTCTTAAGATAGCCGAAACACAAAATCGCCCAAAATCACTATTTTGGGTATTTTGACATCATGTCAAATCGCCCAAAAAATAAAAATGTTAAATCGCCCAACCTGTTTTTTGGGTGATTTGACATTTTTTTAGTTTTTTGCATTTTGGGCGATTTGGTTTTGGGCGATTTGACACCCAACCGTTTCGACCACCAATGAGCTCCTTAGTGATGCTATAAACAGTCCTACTGTCGCACCTACTCGCTGCTTCTTCAGCCCTTGAGGCCAGTGAGTTGACATATTGACGTTTGTCACGTCTCACACTACGCTGCACTTCTTTCTTCTTCGCACGGTATTGGGTTTCAAGCTCGGTTCTCTCTACTGCTGAGGCCGCTGCAATCCGAGCCTTGATTGCTGTACGCTCATCGATCCATCTCCAGGTGTCTGTAGAAAGCCATGTGCGGTGATGTTTCTGTTTTTTACCGACATACGTCCGTGCCCCAGTCGCAAAAGCATTTTTCACAGCACTCCAGTGGTCATCCATGTTCTCTATGCTGCTGATTGCTTCTGCTTCTAAGGCAAGATGGTCCCTGAACTGTTGGCGCACTTGGGGAACCTTGAGCCTGTCGATATTAAACCTGGTGATGTTAAGTAGGTTTGAGCGGTTGCTGTTGACGGATGCAGTACGAAGGCGTAAATGAGCCACGTCCGTTTCGGACGTCCAGGAGACAATTTCTAAAGCGGCGACTGATCGCAATGTGGTCGATCTGGTTGGATGTTCGTTGCCTATCAGTAGAGACCCAACTGATCTTATGGCAGGTGTTATGCTTAAACAGCGTACCTCCGATGACTAGGCGGTTAGTATTGCAGAAGTCCACAAACCGCTCACCATTGTCATTACGGTATCCCACGCCGTGAACTCCCATCACGTGCTTAAGCATGGTGTTATCGCTACCCACCTTGGCATTGAGATCTCCCATTACCATTACGATGTCCCCATTAGGCGTTTGGTTGTAGGCGGCGCCTAAGTGGCTATAAAAATTATCCTTTTCATCCTCAGTCGCGTCTAGAGTCGGAGCATAACACTGTATGATGGTAATTTTTCTTACTCTACTCTGGAATCTAGCCGTCAATATCCGGTCACTATGGGGTTTCCAGGATATGAGGCTACTACGTGCTGCTGGAGTTAGCATGAGTCCTACTCCGGAACTCCGTGCACTTCCAGCTGGTATACCAGAGTAGAGCATGACAGTGCTTTTTGTTGGGGAGATGAATTCCCCATCATCGAACCATCTTATCTCGCTCAGCCCTAAGATGTCTATTTTATACCGTGCGAATTCGCGCTCCAATTGGAGGAATCTGGCGTTATAAGGCCCTTCCTTAAGTGAGTCTTAACGTTCCAAAATCCGATCGTTGTCCGTGTCCGATAGCCAAAAGTAGTCATCAAATTATCCGTCCGTATCCGAGGCGTTGGTTTCCGTTTCGGAGCAAGATTTGTTTTTTACCGTTGCGGCTTGCTGGACCACAGACCAACCGACACTTATCCTGTTTTTTTGGCGCAGGAAGCTCGCCATTTGTCCTCTCCCGTTAGCAATTTCCTAAGAAATCCCCAGATGGCACCACGAGGAGGTGGGAGTAGGGCTTACTAACAGAGTGGACTGTTAGTTGATCTGGCTAGGTGATTTTCTGTGATTAAGCAAATATAAATTTTTTCCGTATTAAGGAAAACTAATAACTCTTCAATGTGCTGCATTAGTCCATTTTCATTCCAAGTTACTATTTTTAGTGCATTATTCATACTGGTTCTTTGGTCGCATTGTATTTGATAAACTTGTCTAATTGCTTGAATTTGTCAAATATTTTATTATTTGTGTCTTGTTGTGCTTCAAATCTTCTGTTTATTTTATTTACCACATTAAGTATTTTCTCAAGCCTTTGGCTATCGTTGTATTTCATAATTTTGTTGGGTTCTTGGTACAATATTTACTAATTACTTTAGTGGGTTGTTTCTTTTTAATTATCGTCTTAGTAGGTTCTTTTTGCTTAGTATTCTCTTTTGCTAATCCTTTCCTACTAGTAATATCTTCAGTAGTCCCTTTTTGTTTAATAATTTCTACGTATGTTTTGGCTACTGTTTTACTATTTGTTATGTTGTTTGAACTTATTTGAAGGGGTAGCTCCTTTTCTACTATCCGTTTCTTTTGTATTTGTGATTTTGATTGCTGGTTTCTGATTTTTTGCAATTTTTTGGCTACCTCACATCCCCTATAGTTTGCAGAATGGTTCTTCTTGCAGTTGGGTGGTGTGTTTTTACTTGCAGTACAATTTCGTGTTAAGTGTTTTTCGGCACACCTGACACATCTTGCTTCACGCGAGCAATATTTCTGCGTGTGGTTAAAGGCTTGACACTTCTTGCACTGTGGTATTGCGTGAGTTGTTTTTCATAGTAGTTCAATTTTAACTCTCATATTAAGAATGGAGCATAGTTTGTATATATTTTCCGATTTCTCCTTGCTGTCAAATGTAAGCACTTGCTTTCCTTCTTCATCTATTTTTTTCTCTTTTTTTAATATGTTGACTGCATCGAGCAAGTGCATGCATTTCTACTGCAAATCTTCTATAATGCTTTGCCTATTACATATTGGATAAAGGCAACTAGCCATAATCTTGATGGATGTGCTATTTTTGTCTTTAAAGGTAAACCATTGAATTTGAGATTCACTAAGCTTCTTCGTTTGTCAGACAACTTCGCGTGAGGTACCAAGTTCGAATCCCAGAAAACACCAAAAAGTTTTTTCACGGTCCCATCTCTCGCGAACATTTGACAAACATCCGAGAGTATTTTTGTCACGAGAAAGCTTCTCAAAAGAAACTGCCCTTCGGATACGGCACTTAACTGTAGGTCCCTTCCATTCGCGTGAAAAATATAACGCACACAACATGAGTGGTTGCGAGAAGCTAGGCCCTGGCACTTAAAGAGCTGTTGCGCCAAGTACTTACTTACTTACTTACTTACTTACTTCTTTGCAAGAGCTCTGTATGTACGTATCTACAATATATCTGAATCTGGAGTATGAATTTTCCAAACATCATTGTTCCAAGCTACTATTTTATAGTTCTTGCTTGATACTGAGTTCAGAAGTGACTCAACTTCATCGAAAATAACTATTCCAATTATATTGATTAGTGGAGGTGGTGTCTACTTCCTAGTAACCGATTGGGTGGGTGTTATCTTATTTTTTGTAACTTTTTCTTTGTCTTTTGTGGGCAATTTGCTTGGACTTAAGCAAGAAAAATGTTTTTGTTTCTCAAGAAGATTTTTGAAAAGTTAATAAGACTATAAAAAAAATGTTTCTTCGTAATTCTAACTTTAATTCATGTTGCTGTTGCTGGAGTATGCTACGCTTATTGCAACTGCAAGATACAGTGTACACCCTGTAATTAGGTAACTTTACTTTAATTATTTTAATCCAAAATTGAATTTATGCCGAACTAAATTTGGATGATTTTTGGTAATTATTTAGAAAAAGGCCCTTCCCTTCAAAACTAACCATACAACTAACGCACAGTGGTCCAAAATACCATTCTACCTGGACAACATTTTTTTATTATGCCAAACTGTTCGTTGGCATTTGTACCTTTAAATAAATATTTTTTTTTTTTTTTTATACATATGTATATGAAATTTTTCAATAAATAAGCTAATACTAGAAAAACCACTTTGTTTGAAAATTGTTGGTAACTATATTTCTTTTAATTTATTAATTCAATAATTCTTATCAATAATAATAAATTCACTAGTTAACAAATTATTAAAAATAAGTTTTAAAGCAAAAAAAAATAATAAATTAATATTTAATTCGAACTAGATACAGATGTATTTGACTCAAAACTGCATTCTTCTTCTTTCTCAGAGTCTAATTCAGCACTTTTCCGAAGATTTTGAGGAATTTCAAGTAAATCGACCACATCCGGTGTTAAAGTAGACATCTTCTTGCTTGGTGTTTGGCGGTTAAAGCTCACTAGACGATCTGATGAAACGAGGAGCATGTGAAACAAATTTTGCATTATGCTTCTTCTGTTTATTTTTCTTGTATGGTGTTCACGAAAATATTTGCAGTCCTTGTTTCTTGCTTCCTGTGCTTTCTCTGTTAATTGTCCAATAGGGACAATCGAATTCGGCACCACGTCTGGCCCATGAATTAGTATCTTGTGCACAGTCACAGGCATATAGTACCATGAGTAAATACTAACATACAATTCTGCGGTTTTCTTACAGTGGATAGTAAATTTTTCAATGTTGATCTCAAAACCGCTAGACATTGTGTGCAGCATTGTAAGCTCAACATTCAGCCCTGTTATGGAAGCTTCGAAATTTGTCCTGAGTGCATTTTTTTTTTGTTCATGGACAATTCTCTTTTCGAATCAACTGATACGCATGTTTGGATAATTTAGCATCCAAAATAAATGCTAGCGCTTCTTCGGTTGAATAAGGCTTCAATTCTATGAACCGTGATTGTAATACCCGTTTTATTTTCGTAGCTTTCCCAGGAGAACCTGAAACTTCTTGCTCCGTCCTTCATTCCAACCGCACGTAAATTTGTTTCTGGTGCATAAACTAATTCAGAGGAATCAGTTGAATTTAACAAATATTGCACTCTACGCCTCTCAGTTCATTCACTTGCAGCACTAAATTCCTTTCGAGGTCTGCCCATTAGATGAGATATTTGATGAGTCAGGCTCTGTTTCAGCGGCATGCACACAAACTTTAAGGACTGGTAACACTATATTTTCACTCGGCCACGATTTATTACTTTTTTCAAAAACAGCGGAGTTCCTGCTACATTCCTTCCATTTTTTGCCTACATATCCATTAAATGTCTTCAAAATTGAACAAATTTTATCCTTACTGTCAGCTGAGACTTCCTCAGTATCGAGTTTTTCTCGAGATGAATTTATACAACGCACTTTGTTTGTTACCATAAGTACATTTTTTCCATTTATCAAATAATTCTACTCTGGAAATTCGGCTACCTGAAACAAAATGTCATAACTTTGTAATACACAAGAAAATGCCAAAAATTTTTGATATGTAACTAGTTTATTAATCAGGCTTTCTAAAAATATACAATTTGACTGGACGATGTTGGACGATAACACTGTAGGCTTAAATAAATTTAGGTTTTTATTCGCGTTTATCAAATGTTAGAGTGTTATATAAAATGTTTCACAATAATTTTTTTACAACTAATTTATTCCATTCATTTGCCGTTTTAGATAGCACTTACCTTCCGTAACAAATTCCAAAATTAAATTCCACTCAAATCACTCTGGAAAACTTAGCACATGTACTTACTTCTAACTGTTTGATTTTGCTTACATTATTCTTTGCAGCCATGTCATTCAAAGTGCGCACTTTGGGCTCTCCTAGTACCATTATTTTTACAGAGTGGCCCGTATACTTTGTCACATTATGAATTGACCATTTCTGAACATAGTAATAATTTTTTTTTTTTTATTTGGAGCAACAAAAAATTTGAATTTTGTCCAGCTGGATTGCCATTTTTGACCACGGTGGGTAAGTGGCCAACAGTGGGTAAGTTGTCCAAAATTAAATATACACGAGTATATCAAAATTCTCAGAAAAAATGCCGGCACTTACCCACTGTTGGTTGTATGGTTAGTTTTAAAGGGGACGACTGTTGGTGAATTCCTCATTTTGTTTCTTTAGGAAGCCAAGGTTCTGGGAGTGACTCTGCGCTAGGGCATTTTAAAGGCGAGACGCGGCAGGGAAGCTTTCAATACGTTCACAATGAGTTCTCCAAGATTCGTGTTTATGTTTTCTAGGTTCTTTGTTATATGTTATTAGAGTTTCTTTGTACGTACACAGGTGTGGAGTTGTGAATTAAAAACAGCGATTTCATCAAAATATGTTTTTTTTTAAGAAAACGCCACTACTTCTTTTCCGAATTATGGATTATTTTGGAAATCATTTTTTCTTATCTTACCTCATGATTACATATGGTAATTAAAAAAAAATGTAATTCTTCAATGAAGATCTTAAGATACCCTGTACAATATTTGAAAGACCTTCATAAATTTTAAAGCTCCAAAAAGAGAAAAAAAGGTATAATAGTAGCTAGCTATTCTAAATCTCATTGGAATCAAACCTAAACTTAGAAAGTTAGAAAAAAGGTTCATATTAAGTCACCAAATGATCAAATGCAAATTTTCTTCTTAAAATCAAATAAATTTGAATGTATTGATTGACTACTACAATATGCTGACTCTTATTTCATTGTCACTCACAAAGCCACCAAAGGCGAAATACTAGTAACACTTTTTTCATTGCGGTGAGATGAGTCAAACAAGATACTTTATTACCGCCCACACTCCACCTGAGTTAACAAATGTAATTAAATATTGCAAGTACGTTCCACAGCGCCCAAGCTCAACCTCATTCATACTCCGCCAAACAGACAATCGAACAGATACTATACGTTGCGTTGTATCGAGTTGTATCGTGTTGTGCTTTTTTCACTGTACATGTACAATATGACGTCACGACCACTTGTCGTATCGGATCTACTGGTTGCGAAAATCTCCACCATCCACCAGTCGTAGCTTTCAACTTAACGAGAGCGTTTGATTAGAGAATAAAGACTTGTTTTTTGTTTATTAATTTTTTCTAATAAAATTTTCGTATACGAATATGAACGATATTTTCGATGACTAAACGGTTAACGTAGCTTAAAAAGGTAGCTGTCCTATAAATAGTAAATGTAGATACTCGGTGTTCTTCTAACCGGCTGAAGAATCTGTTACATATTGAAACAGCTGTTCTAGTATCTATCGGTATGCAGTGTTGTGTGGCAATATAATCGGGTGTCCTTATATCTATGTAAAACAAGTGTCTACTTTGTGCCATGTAGTCGCTATATCCATGCGAATTCCAAATGACTCACCTTCCAGTGGGGAGAAGACATTTTCAAATTCCATTTTGGAGAAAACGGAGAATGGATGATTGCTAATGTGTGTATGTTAACAGAAGTGACATCAGTTGTATCTTCTCTCAAACCGACTTCAGTGCACTTATTCACGATATTCAAAGTGTTCAGTTATGTATTTGCATGAAAACGCACCTCCGCCAACACTGATTTTCTTCAAATAGCCCAAGGACGGTAAACTAATACCCTTCCGGAATAAAAAGTATCTCGATACAAATACTTTTTTTTTTATTGAACAGTTCGATTGTCGCAGCATTGGCCATATTTGGTTATGTCAATGTAACACTTCTTTCCACACACAAAATCCCATGCTTTGGCTGTACAAGTTCGCACAGAAAGCGGTTGAGCGAGCTTCCTACGTAGAATTTAAATTTCTATCTTTCTTCTTTTTTTGCAAAACAAACAAGTACAGTACTTTGTCATACAATAAACTTGCCATTTGACAGCCGCATATACATAATAATTATTATTTCTTATTTCAAACTCTTATTTATCAGTAAGTTTGAAACCGATCGCTTTTATTCCAGAAACTTTAATCTCGGGACCCCACATTCTCAGTGGAACATACATACATATGTATAGAAATCGCCTCGAGCTTATCAACCTTGCAAGAACACACACGGGTGCTAGCTGCTTATAAGCAAAACCATTTTTCTGTATGAAGTTTAAATCTTCGATGTGAGTCACCTCAGCGAGTTAGGCAGAACGCGACAACAACAAAAAATAAACTTGTGCAACCCACGGTTAAAAATAGGAGAGGAAATTCAATCAACATCTGAAAAACCAGACGAAATAAATAAAACAAAATTCAGATTTAACGATGGCGTCACAAGGTACTGCGACTTCAAGGTTGGCTCAGATACAGGTAAGACTTTTGTTTTGTTTGCCCGGCTGTTGTTGAATCTTTTATTGTCGGCTTAGTGCATTGCGCACGCAACTTCGTTCGATTTACCCATTTGATTTGTAATTTCTTATACTTTCTTCATATAAGCTTTCTTTTGGTATTTATTTAACATTGAGACGATGCTTAATAGGATAGATTATTTTAATGGCAGTGTTTCATCTGAAACATTGACAAAATTGATTAGAGGTGCTTAATTGCAAAGTTTTTTTTATCTAACAAAAAAATGTTTCACACCTCCGCAGTGATTAGGACGATTAATTAAAACGTTTTGATAAGTACTTTAAGTACTACAAGTGCGAGCGTAATTACCTAGCCTATTTACTGTTGAAATGCTTTTAACAATGTCAACTAATAAATCTTAGTTTTCCAAATAAGTCAGATAAAGCATCAACAAATCTAAGTTAAAAACATATGAGCACAGAAAAGTTGTCATCCACTATTTTTAAATTCAGTGTTGCTACTTAGTCGTAATTTCTTCGATATTCAGAAAAAAAATATAAGTAAAAAATTCTTTTGTTTTTAAGAAAAAAAAAAAAAACCCAAAAAGTAGGAGTGGCTCTATACAATATATCAATGAATTATAGGTATAGTCATGGTCTACATATTATTTTTTACACAAATTTTTATGATACCAAAAGCAATAATAAAAATCTATACATCCGTTGAAATAAATGAAGAAAAAACTTATACGAGCAAATTTATAGATATTTTTCTACTATCGCGGTTAAAAATACAGTGTCGACAGAATCGCACTTAGGTATTTGCACCGACATTTATATATATACTACCTTGATCAAAAAGTTCCCGGAATTTATTCAGAAAATTAAAAATACAAGTTTATTCATCTAAATCTATATTGTCCCCTTCAAAGTAATCCCCATCGACTGCAACACACTTATGGCAGCGCTTGATCCAATCTTCGAAACATTTTTTATATTCGGTTTTCGGTATGTCCATCAGTGCTTCCTGCGATTTTTCCATTTCTTCCTCTCGGCTGCTGAAACGCGTTCCCCGTAATGGTTTTTTAACTCGATTGTACAGAAAAAAGTACAAAGTACAAAAGCCAAATCAGGTGAATTCGATGGCTGTTGGATGGTATTTGTTGCATTTCTCGTCAAAAAATCATGTCTTTTGCGACGTCAACACGGCCTCTTTTTTGCATGAAATTGAGGTCTTTTGGCACCAACTTTGCTGCTACACGACGGAAACCCAAATCATTAACCAAAATGTCTTGGACGGATCCATAGGCAATGTGGAGGACTTGATCCTCCGCTATCTCTCTGATGGTTAATTTGCGGTTATTGACCAACATTTCTTTTACTTTATCAATGTTTTCGTCGATTTTCGATGTCGATGGTCTGCCACTGCGTTCATCTTCTTCTATTGACTCACGACCACTTTTGAACCGCTCGTGCCACTGGTAAACGACCGTTTTCTTTAGAGAATCGTTGCCGAAACACTTTTCCAACATTTCCAACGTTTGCGCACCATTAAATCCGTTTTTTACGCAAAATTAAATACAAATTCGTTGTTGCGATTGATTGTTCGATTGTAAAAAATCGCCAACACACACAGAGATAGATGTACTCTTGGCTACGTAACTTTTGCAAATGTCAAACTATGACGCTAAGATTTAGAGGGAATATCAACAACAGATGTACCAACTTAACAAAGGAAACGATGGGAGCGCCACACGGTTTTTATTCCGGGAACTTTTTGATCAAGGTGGTATATTCTGCTCTTTTGCGACTTTTACGTATTTGAAATTTAGATAAAGTAAATATTTTGAAAACTTTGTATGTCATGTCCTTGTATAATACATGTGTTACAAATAAAACGCACAATTTATTCTTATTTACTTTATTAATTCACGAGCCGTACGTCTACTCCTCTACAATGCCAAAATACAACTCAACTTTCGTGGGTCACGTGCAGGAAGAAAACAACCCAGTTGCAGACAAATGTCTACGGCGCGCCACGACGGCGCACGGTGGATGATGTGTTTACTGTTGTTATAATATGTCGCGCCGCAGTGGCGGGGAACGGTGTGTTGTTACACATGTAACTTTAAACATCTTTTAAGTGCAATAAATGATAAATCCCAAGACTGACTTCAACTATATAAACGCCAGAATGTTAAAGGACGCGATTGCGGAAATTTGTCCTTCCTTTTTAAGACTCACAAATGCATCTGTAGCTGCGGAGATTCTTCCCCAATCTTGGAAGGAATCTCTGGTGGTACCCATCAAAAAAATGCCTGATGCTAAGACCTGCAAAGACTATCGTCCTTTAAATACGTTACCAATTTATGAAAAAGTCCTTGAGAAAGTAGTGACAGCACAGTTCGAAGAACATCGCGAGAACTGCAATATTCTTAGCAGTCAATCCCAGCCGAGATTCAGGCCGAAGCATTCATGCGAAACCTGCATAAATTCCGTGGTAGGCGGATGGAAACGCGACATTGTCCAGTGAAAATTTATTATATCCATTTTCAGAGATCTAAAACGCCCGTTTGAGACAGTCAACAATGCCGTATTATGAAAAAACTTAATAGGTATGGGGTGAGATTGTCTGAATTGAACTGGTTCAAATCTTTCCTTGATGGTGAATGAGAAAGTATCTTCGGCTTTGAGTACTATGTACTTCGGGGATCCTCAGGGTGGCATGGAAAAAGTGGCTCAATATTCCAAACTAATTCTCTTTACGCACGACGCTTTACTATACATCTCTCGTGACAAAATGGAAACTTGCGTTAAAAATGTAAACAAAGATTTAAGTGCAATATACCACCTTGATCAAAAAGTTCCGGGAATAAAAACCGTGTGGCGCTCCCATCGTTCCGATTTGAGTTCTGTTTTCTTTGTTAAGTTGGTACATCTGTTGTTGATATTTCTTCTAAATCTTAGCATCATAGCTTGACATTTGCAAAAGTTACGTAGCCAAGAGTACATCTATCTCTGTGTGTGTTGGCGATTTTTTACCAGACCAGAATTGTGGGCAGAAAACTCGTGGATTTTGCACCATGATAACGCACCGTCGCACAGTGCCATCATTATTCGTAATCTTTTGACGAGAAATGCAACAAATACCATCCAACAGCCACCGAATTCACCCGATTTGGCTCCCTGTGACTTCTTTCTGTTCAATCGAGTTAAAAAACCATTACGGGGAACGCGTTTCAGCAGCCGAGAGGAAGTAATGGAAAAATCGCAGGAAGCACTGATGGACATACCGAAAACCGAATATAAAAAATGTTTCGAAGATTGGATCAAGCGCTAGCATAAGTGTGTTGCAGTCGATGGGGATTACTTTGAAGGGGACAATATAGATTTAGATGAATAAACTCGTATTTTTAATTTTCTGAATAAATTCCGGGAACTTTTTGATCAAGGTGGTATAAGTGGCTAAATGCAAATCGTCTTATCCTGAATATGGACAAATCAATAAAAATAAATAAATAAATATTTGGCGCAACAGCTCTTTAAGTGCCAGGGCCTAGCTTCTTGCAACCACTCATGTTGTGTGCGTTATATTTTTCACACGAATGGAACGGACCTACAGTTTAGTGCCGTATCCAAAGGCAAATTGTTTTGAGAAGCTTTTTCGAGGCATCAATACTCTCGGATGTTTGTCAGACGCTCGCGATAGGTGGGACCGTGAAAAAAATTGTTGGTGTTTTTTGGGATTCGAACTTGGAACCTCACGCGCAGTGATCCGACACACTAAGCACTTACGCCACGGCGCCCACCAGGATAAGTCATAGTGCATGTTATTAATCGTCATCTCGCTACCACCACACATAAAGATCCACGAAGAAAATAGTCCGATTGAAATTGTGTCTCATGTATATGAACATATAAACTACCTGTGCAGAAAAGTGTCTTCCAAAATATGAGTATTCTGAAAAATAAGAAAGGATATCTCTATGTCCACTGCAATTAAAGTGTATAACGTGATCATCAAGCCCCCTAGTCTTTTAAATACTATTAAAGCAAAGACGATTTTCTTTGTGAACACGGTTTCTTCAAAATTGCTATACACAGGTACTTGAAATTTCGCACAGTTATTTCCCATTTTGCCTAGATGCCAGATATGAAAGAATTTTCCGAAATTCAAAGTGTAAGTGGCATAAAGGGGATTTAGATCTAATTTTCCGTCACTAAAAGTTGATAACGCAGCCCTAGCTTAAAAAATAAAAAACAGGTGAATTTAGTAAATTTGCCGCTGATTCATTTAAGGTATAAAATACCCTTCTGCGTTGTCCTGAAGGGGTGCCGTGGCGTAAGAGGTTAGTGTGTCGGATCACTGCGCATGAGGTTCCAAGTTCGAATCCCAGAAAATACCAAAAAGTTTTTCCACGGTCCCACCTCTCGCGAGCGTCTCACAAACATCCGAGAGTATTGTTGTCACGAAAAAGCTTCTCAAATCACCGTTCGGATTCGGCATTAAACTGTAGGTCCCTACCATTCGTGTGAAAAATATAACGCACACAACATGAGTGGTTGCGAGAAGCTAGGCCCTGGCACTTTAAAGAGCTGTTGCGCCATATATTTATTTGTATTCGTTGTCCTGAAGCAGATCAATGCTAAAAACAATTAATCAAATCATCACCCACAATTTTCCTCCAGTGGAGACCACTGCCAGCAGACATGCAGCAGTGGCTATCGTTGCAATGGTGTATGTGTGTGAGCATATGGGCGCGCTGTAACATGAGTATGATTTGGACTTTAGTGTGTGATCTTTTCTAGAGTAAACATTTTAAAAAAAATTATAATCAGCCAAATGGAAGACATTTTAACTTTTATTAATAATAATATGCATGTGCTATCAAAACTTCATGCAATTAAGAGATTTGGCAATATATGGTACACGTACGTGTGCACATACATACACATGCATGTACAGTCATAGAAACATTGCGAGCACTGGTCGGAACAGCTAGTGTTCTTGGTTCTATACTTTTGTAATCTGTCTCAAAACAAAGCAATGCGTATCGTTTTAAAATTGAATAGATAGATAGATAGACTCTTACTTTTTACTTACTTAGACCCTTTAACCCCTCGGGGGGCATAGGGCGTCAACCACGCCTGCGCGCCATCGTGTTCGAAGTTCTGCAACGCGTTTGAGCTGCCTCCAACTCATTCCTAAAGAGCTCGATTCCTCCTCCTAGATAGACTCGCATGTCAGATATTTTGAGATGGCTCACTATAAACCAACGTTTGTTTGTGGCCACAATGACGCTAATTTTCAAAATTAAGCACCATATGTGTCCACAATACATAAGTGAAAGAGGATCCACGAACCACCAGTCACCTAGCATCTTACGAAATAGAGACGAACTGTATATTCAACGAGCTGCTACAACGAGACGACAACGATCTGTGTATTACCTATGCTTCCAATCTTTCAATAACCTACCAACCAACATAAAACAAACAATCTCAATGAATTTAAAAGACTGATATCTCACTACATTTCTTCCTTTTATCAGCGAGGTTATGATCCGAAAACAAGGGATCACAACCCTCCCACTTCAACGCATTTCTACTGATCCGCCTGTGGGGTTCGCCTATTTGACCTCAGAAAATATCGGCAGGCCCGCCGATTTTGGATCACTCGGATACTGATGCCAATGAAATGCCGATGTCGTCGCTTTTGTCTGATCCAGGCGTTTATAGGGCTGCCTTTCCTACATCGCGATGTCCTTGGAACGTGCATAGATATTGCCTTTTTAACAGGGTTAAAATGATCTCTTCTTTGAACGTGGCAATGCCAGCTGAGCCGTTCGCGCTCTATTTTTTGTACGATGGTTTCCTTGATGTGAAAGCTTCCACGGATCTTCGAACTTCTTATTCGATCAAGCTTTGTCACTCCTGCTGTCATGCGAAGCACCTTCATCTCAGCTGCCGTTAATTTACTCTCATACTTTTTGTACATCGTCCAACATTGTGAACCGTATGTGAGCGCTGGACGTACAACTGCGGTGTAGAGCCTTCTTTTCAACTTAGGGGACATTTTTCTGTCACAGAAGATAGCGGAATTTTCTCGCCACTTCATCCACTATACGCTTACACGATGATTGATGTCGTCATCACAAGTTGCTTTGCTATTGATCATAGATCCCAGATATTTGAAGTTTTCGTACACTGTTCCATTCAAATAAATATCTGGAATAGGCCTGAGTGGATCAGAGAACGGGCAGCACAAGTACCCTGTCTTTTTTGAACTAATGCGATACCCATTTCCCTCCAAAACGTCCACCCACACATCAAGTGCTCGTTGCAGGGATGTAGGATCCTCACTTATGATGGCTCCATCGTCAGCAAAGAATAACTGATGTACCTTGGGGTCCATCACTTTACCTTCAAGCAGATAATCAAGGACTGTAATAAAGAGCAAAGGACTTAAGACGCTTCCCTGATGCACCCCGACTTTGATTGGGAACTTTTCGTTTACTCCAGCGGGGCATCTTACTCTTGTCTTTTCTCCTTCGTACATGTCCATGATCATCTGTACATAGGTTTCTGGAACCCCTCGATGTCTTAGCGCCACCCATATCAGATCTCGTGGTTTTCTGTCGAATGCCTTTTCAAAGTCCACCAATACAATATGCAAATCCCTTAAGGAATCACGATGTTTTTCCATTATGATCCTTATACTTTGGATTGCATCTGTGGTTGATTTACCCGAGACAAACCAGCACTGATCGTCAGATAGCCATATTATTTTTCGCAGTCGGCCACCTAATACCCGCTCAACGATCTTCATGGTGTCTGACATCAGCTTGATCGAACGGTAGTTATCACAGTTTCGCGTATCATCCTTCCCTTTGTATACAGGGAGAAGGTAACTTTTCCTCCATTGATTCGGCATTAGATCACATCTCATGAATTTGGAGATGAGAATTCAGAGCCATCTGAACCCGATGTCTCCCATCTTTTTCCAGAACTCAGAGGGTATCTCGTCTGGCCCAACCGCTTTTCGTTTTTTGGAGTATTTGACCGCCTCACAAACTTCTTCGACTGTAATGTCGGGTATTTCTTCACAGTTAGGGGTGGCTCATGGAACGTATAGCCGGGGAAACTGTTTATTTAAAAGCTCTTCACAATACTGCCGCCACCTCTGCAGAATTTTGTCGTCATCCACAAGAAGGTGGCCATGAGCATTGCTAATGAACTTTGGTGAACGAATCTCCTGAGCATTCTTCCTTCTTTGGGCGGCTATTTTGAAGATAGTGGCGCTCTTGTTCATATTGTGTCTTTGCAGCTCCTGGATAGCCTGGTTTGCATCAACAACCGGGGAAAATATTTTCTCCAGCTCCCGATACAGGCCCTCTTTAAGCAAGTTCGCTGTAGGGAATCCCACGTATTTTGTGCTCTGCACTCTTCATCCTCAGCTCCGTTGATGGTGTGAGAGAGGTAATTTTTCATTACGAAAAGAAAAGCCTCGCCTTTTTCTTTGTCCAGATTGTACCACTTGATTTTCTCAGAGACCCTTGTTTGTTTGCTTTTCTTCGGTGTTTTCATAAAAATTTCTGTTAGTAGGATACGGTGTTGCCGAACGACTGCCTCTCCCAGGATCACTTTGCAATCTTTTACCCGAGGCTTCATGAAACTGGCTACCAAATGGTAGTCAATCTGAGTTTCATCTCCACCACTGCTGTAAGTGATCAGGTGTCGGCTTTGTTTGGTGAACATGGTATTTAACACGATAAGACCGTGTGATTTGCACATGCTTAGGATGTCTTCACCAGGAAGGTTCCTGGTGCCATGTCCTAGTCCTCCATGGCAGTCTTCATAGTCTTCGTTTGATTTCCCGACATGTCCATTCAAATCTCCTCCAACAAACAGAAATTCTTCCTTTGGGATGTTCTTAAGGAGATTATGGAAATCTAGCCAAAATGCATCTTAATCTCTCTGATATGCACCCATTGTGGGGAGCATATGCACTGACAATATTCCACACCTCTCCTTGTATTACTAGTTCGAGAGACATCAAACGGTCGCTGGACTTCGAAATGCTCAAGACGTTACCAAGTAGCTCTGCCGCAAGGATGATACCGATTCCGTTCTTAGCCTTTTACGTTCCGTAGTAGAACATCTTGTAATCTTTTGTTCTAACATCTAAGAAACGCGCCCGATTTCCGATGTTTTTCCATTTCGTTTCCATTTCTATTCATCATCTCTTCCAGCTCGTAACTTCGACCGGTCATGCTTCCAACGTTCCAACTCGCGACCCTCAAATTGCGTCCAAACTGTTTCATTATTTTGCTAGCCCCCGAAATCCGTATAGCTCTGACCCGAACATTTCTGCTCGGTCCAGGATCAGCACCATGCACAACAGTGGTAGTGCCTGGCGGGGAAATGCCTTTCCTTTTTGCAAGTATTACCATAATGATACAGTTTTGCAATATTACCATATTGCGATGGTGTTTGTTGTTTGACACGTGCATGCTCCTGTTTTAGTATTGTTTGATCTTTCTTCTATGACACCGGTGATCTCCAGTCGTGTCAACCCACGGACTCGCATGCACACTTGTGGGAGGGTTTTTAAGGTAGTATATGTGTCGCTAGGCTCACTTGAGTGTTATATTGCCTATATCTGATTTGTCCCCCTTAGTCGCCTTTTACGACAAGCGCTGGTTGTTGGGGGGGGGGAGGGGGGGCTGCAGTGATATTCTTAACCCGTCCCTGCACGGGTATGATAGCTCACTACACAAGAAGACATATTGTATAAGTAAAATATATAGAAACGTAAAAAAAAAAAATGTTCACTATTTAAATATGTATCTAACTATTAAATGTAATCATAATGGCTCTCTAGCTAAATAAAATTAAAAACAAAGCAAATGTATGAAATCGGTTAAATATTGATTTTGATAATTTCAAGCTCTAAAATACCCGAGAAACAGCCGATTTTCAAAAACAGGTCATTAAGCAAAATACCATTACATGATTTTTCAAACATAAACGCCGAACGCCATTTTTTAGCACATGGCTCAACAAACATAAGTATGAAACTGGAAGAAAATCGTGGAAGCAGTTTTCGAAAAAATCGATTTTCTTTTAACTGAAATTTTTCCGAAGCGTAACCATTCGATAATTTTTTCAGAACTTGGTATGGAATTTCCTTGAGAATATCAAAATTTGATTAAATGTTGATTTTGAATTAAATCTACTCGCTGAGAAAAAGGAAATTTCCAAAAAGAGGTTAATTTTCAAATGGCGTGCCAATCTGTTATACAATTCATCTAACAGATTGGCACGCCATCTACTTGTGTGAAATGAATATGAAATTTTAACAAATTGAAATAATATTGACAAAATTAAATTTCTTTCTTTGAAGTTATGGAATCGAATAAAATTTCCATATTCGCCTCAAATTGCTTTACCTAAGTTATGTGCAATTGTTTACTTTAATAATCCTTTGATATATGCTGTGACAGATTTATTTTGTTCTCTACGCTCTTTTTCCACTTTGCAAGTAAGCTCAAAGATCTGAAGAGACAGAAAAAGTCTTCTAAAAATGTCCGAGTAACCTCGGTAGTGCTACGTTGGTTGAAGGATAGGTTAACCGAGTAGAGAATCTCGAAAGACAAGTGAATCGATAAATGAATATGTATCAAGCAAATTAAAAAACAGATTGAAACGAATAAGTTCAAATTTGTGTTTAAATTTAGATTACAATTTTGATTTGAAACTCCTTAACTTTTGTACTGAACTCCTTTAATGATACCCACATGGTCTAATAAAAAAAGATTTACGACCAAAAGGTATTTCAACAGGTGCTGCTTTTCCCATTGAACTGAATTTTAATGCAGTTCAAATGTTATTACAAAAGTGAGCTCCTACGCTCACAATAACTCTAAACTCGAACAGTTTTATTTTTAGTGTGCCCCAGCATACGAGTGTATTAAACCGATACTTAAGCCGGTTTTAAGGAAATAACACATTGTTCAAATTTAACAAATAAATATAACGAATATATAAATTTAACAAGTTTTTATTGCACGCCTTTGTTATTGAAATAAATTAATAGTTTAAACGTTAGTTCAGATAGTTTTTTTATGATTCGTTAAAACGCGAAATTGTGCATTTTTTTCCTACACAATTGTTAGAATTTATTTACAATTATGAAATGCTTAGTTTCTACAATCCTCCATCCAAATATAAATATTCAAGATGAGTTATTTGCTACTCGCTGGAGTAGTCTATTCGGACTATGGAGGTTGGACTACACAATAATAGTTTAAATTCGGAATAGAAGATCATACGAGTACATATACGTATTTCCTTATTCGAATCAGGAAAGACAACTAAAGTCAGTCAATTCTCCAATTGTAGGATGAAATCTTTCAGAAGAAATTAAATTAAAAGTGTTAAATTTTGACTTATTGATAATTTACTTTCTACACGCTCTTTTCACTCGTTAACACTATTAATCGATAAACTAATGGAATCCACAATGCAAAAAATGTTTAATAAAATTTATAAAAAAAAAGCATATGTTTTCTGAATTTGATTTGAGAGCGTGAAAGTTTTAGTTAAAGTTTTTCGATTTAACTAAAACTTATATGTTGAACCAAATTGAAAACACTGAAATTATTTGTAGTACTCAGAACGTTACTATATAACTTATATAGATTAGGTTAGGTTAAAGAGGTTAGCTGCATCGAATGGGTGCAACCTGCCCTCGGATCTCAAACGGATCCATTGTGCTCCCCTGACATGGAGTTTCCTTTTAGAAGTACTGCAAAGAGAGGAAAAACAAAATGGCTAAGAGTTCTATGCTAATGGAACGGCCTCCTCTCAACCATCCTGAAGAAGTTATGAATTTCATGATGGTGGTTGGTGGCTTTTCAGACAGGTGGCCCAGATGGTTGAAGAAATATTCTCCAAGGGTCGTCTTTCTGGTATTGCAGTATAGGGCATTGGCAAAGGAAGTGTTCTGTGTCCTCCTCTGCGTCTGTGTCCTCCTCTGCGTCTGTGTTGCCATATCCTCTGCATACTTCATCTGTACTTAGCCGCATTCTTTTCCGGTGGGCCGCCAATAGGTTATGGTCGGTAATGATTCCTATGAGAAGCGCCAAGTTTTGTCTATTTTGAGTGAGGATGAGCTTGGTTTTCATCTTGTCATGTTTTATCCAGATGCTTCTGAAGACTCGGCATGATGGGAGCGCTCTCCATCTTTCGTCTGCTTGTCGTTTGAAGTCAAGTGCTATGTTTGATTTAACAAGTTTTAGGCGAGGAAGGACTGAGCATTGGACCATTGACAGATCTTGTTCTGATCCCTTTCTTGCCACTTCATCCGCCATTAAAATAAATAAATTCATACGCGCGTCATATAATCACAAAAATTCGTGCGATCGGATTGAACTTTTTCCCGTAAATACGGATAAAAAGATCGAGTTCGACGTCCAGCGAAAGAAAAGGAGGGGAGTTATCTCTAATTTATTCGACAGTGCCATTATATCAAATGGCGAGTGCGGGTAAAAAGTTAAGCACACGTAATTATATGCTCTTGGTAGGAAGTGTCAAACATAAACTGTAATACCAAAAAACAGGATTGAGTTTCGGTATGCAAAGGATTCACCCTGATGACTATAAAAATTAGACGTTAAGAATTGAAATGGAATAAATTCAACATGTTCTGGTGCAATTATTGACACTTATACCTGAATAGTAGCACATTCAAGAAACGTATATATTTGTTGTTTAACAGGTTTCACCATTCAATAGGCTGTGTAGCGAAAGCTGTTAAAAACGTTATGTGCTCAAAGTTTTGGGCTGTAGCAAGATACTACACTGTTGTGAAAAGTCCTTTTTCTCCTGAAATCACATAACTCACAACTTTTTGGACATAAGCGTGTAAGCGTAAGAAAATGTCGGTGGGCCCATCCGTAAAAAGTTTAAGTTTCTGAGTAACTATTCATGGTAAATTGCGTTCGTTGCGATAACCATTCCTCTGTAAAATACATATGTGTGGTAACATTACTTACTTAGGTGGCGCTATAGTTCGGGGTGAACCTGGGCCTCAACCAACAAACCTCTCCATTTATCTCGGTCTTTAGCTAATTCCTCCAGTTGCGCACTCCAAGTTGGTCGAGGTCCCTTTGAACTTGTGCGCGCCACCTACGGCGATGATTCCCTCTACTGCGTCGTCCCTCGGGGTTAGATTCGAAGACTCTGCGGGCCGGAGCGTTGGTGTCTATTCGCTCTACATGTCCTAGCCATCTCAGACGTCCAATACGCAGTTTTTTGACTAGGTCGATGTCGCTGTGCAGCTCGTATAGCTCGTGATTGAATCTTCTCCTCCAAAACCCGTCAACGCAAACGGGACCGAATATCTTACGAAGAATTTTTCTCTCGAAGCAACCAAGGATATCTTCATCCTCTTTTAATAAAGTCCATGTTTCAGCGCCATAAAGCAGGACTGGGATGATCAGGGTCTTATACAGAGTCTCCTTAGTAGTTCAAGATAGGGCTTTACTGTTGAATTGCCTTATGAGCCCAAAAAAACAGCGATTGGCAAGAGTTATTCTTCGTTTGATTTCTGCGCTGATGTTGTTCTCAGAGTTTATAGCAGAGCCAAGGTAGACAAAGTCCCTTACTACCTCGAAGTTATAGGTGCCCACGGTGACGTTTTGTCCAATTCGTCGGTGTTGGCTTTCCCTTCTTGTTGACAGCATAAACTTGGTTTTGCCCTCGTTTATCGCTAAACCCATTTTGGCCGCTTCCGCCTCAATGCTTGCAAACGCACCGGTGACAGCCCGCTGAGATCTTCCGATAATGTCT
This sequence comes from Brachypalpus laphriformis, assembly GCA_945910035.1. NCBI lineage: Eukaryota > Metazoa > Arthropoda > Insecta > Diptera > Syrphidae > Brachypalpus > Brachypalpus laphriformis. The sequence goes on from OX246754.1 coordinate 292,814,811, forward strand.
ATATCGTCGGCGTATGCAAGCAGTTGTAGAGACTTGTAATAGATTGTGCCTCCGGTGTTGGCTTGCGAGTTCCGCACAATCCGTTCAAGTATAGTATTGAAGAAGTCACATGACAGCGCGTCACCTTGTCTAAAACCTTTTTTGACATCAAAGGTCTCGGTGAGGTCATTACCGACCTTGATGGAGCAGCGAGCGTTCTCCATCGTCAGCCTGCACGGACGGACAAGTTTGACAGGGATGTCAAAACTAGACATGGCTCTATAAAGCTCTTCTCTATAGATACTGTCATAGGCGGCCTTGAAATCGATAAAGAGGTGGTGAGTATCGATTTGGAATTCTTGGGTTTTCTCCAGGATCTGCCGAAGTGTGAAGATTTGATCGATGGTGGACTTTCCTGGCCTGAAACCGCACTGATAGGGTCCAATCAGGCTGTTCATAAAAGGTTTCAGGCGTTCACACAATATCGCAGAAAAGATCTTGTATGCGATGTTGAGGAGACTGATGCATCTGTAATTGGCGCAGTTGAGGGGGTCTCCTTTCTTGTGGATCGGGCAAACGATGCTGAGATTCCATTCATCAGGCATACACTCGTCTGACCAAATATTAGAAATGAGTTGGTGTATGCACTCAACCAATTCATCCCCAGCTGCCTTGAAAAGTTCGGCCGGTAAGCCGTCAGGTCCAGCAGCCTTGTTGGATTTTAGCTTGGATATTGCTATCCTCACTTCGTTTTGGTCAGGTGGACGGAAATTTTGACTATCATCGTCTATGTTGAATGGTTCTGCCTGACAGCGGGATGTTTTTCTTCGTCGCCGTTATGCAGTCTGCAGAAATAGTTTCTCCATATTCTCAGCACCGACTGTGATTCTACTACGAGGTTTCCATTTTCATCTCTACAGGTTTCTGTACGGGTATTACTTCTCTGACACGTTCTTTTTACCTTTTGGTAAAACTTCCGTACATTGTTCCTGGAGTATAGACTCTCGATATTCTCAAACGCGCGCTTCTCATGCTCTTTCTTCTTCTTTTGGAGAAGCCGATGTTCTTCCCGTCTCTTTTGCTCGTAGAGCTCACGAGCAGCTCTCGTCTTCCTTTGCAGCGCCGCTTTGTATGCCTCTTGTTTTGCTGCATGCACTCGCCGGCATTCTTCGTCAAACCAGGGGTTTCGCGGTGGTGGGCGAGCGAGACCCAGCACATCAGTCGCAGCGTTTCTGATGGCATGTTGGCAGCGTTGCCACTGGTCTTCGGTACTTGATGCTGGCGGCAAAGGGGTGATTGAGAGATTTCGGGACACGCGTTCAGCGAAGAGTCTGGCGGTCTCTTGCGATTGTAGCTTTTCGACGTTAAATTTTCTCACAGTACTTCTTCTTTGTTGCTCAGATTGGGATATCCGCATTCGTACCTTGGCTACAACAAGGTAATGATCCGAGTCTATGTTGGCCGCTCGGAAGGTCCGGACATCCAGAATACTGGAGGCATGCCTTGCGTCGATCGCAATATGATCAATTTGGTTGATCGTTACATGATCATTGGACCGCCATGTCTGCCTTTGAATATCGAGATGTGGAAACCATGTGCTTGCTATGGTGACATTTCGCTCCACAGCGAAATCAATTAGCCTTCGTCCGTTATCAGACGTGGTGTCGTGTAGGCTATGCTTACCGACTGTCCTACCAAAGACGTCCTCCTTTCCTATTTTGGCGTTAAAATCGCCCAATACGATTTTAAGGTCGTATTTAGGACATTGCTCGTATGTTTTGTCGAGGAGCTCGTAGAAACACTCTTTGATGGCAGGGTCCTTTTCTTCTGTGGGGGCATGAACACATATTAGGCTTATGTTAGCGAATTTAGCCTTGATCCGGATAGTCATAATACGCTCGCTTACGTGTCGGAAGCTTAAGACTTCTTGCCTAAGTATGCCGCGTATGACAAATCCGCATCCGAATAAGCGTTGCCTGTTGCCTCTGTAGCAATCACCGTGTAGATGTCACAGTTTTTCATCCTCTTTTTGCCCGGCCCATCCCATCGCACTTCCTGGATGGCGGTAATATCTGCTTTATAGCGGTCTAGGGCCTCTGCTAGTTGTTCGGCTGCACGTGGTCTGTAAAGGGACAGAACATTCCACGTACAGATCCGAAGGTCGTTGTCCTTATTTCGTTTGCTGGGGTCGTCATTAGTTGAGTCATCCTTATCCGAGGCTTTTGGTTGTTTCGGAACCATGAGTTTTTTACGTGGTAGGGAAGTTACCCCCACGGCACAACCCCCAACCTGTAGGGCCAGTTTCTTAATTATTCCCCTAGGACGAGGGGCCGGGTACACCGGTGCCAGTAGTCCACTGCGGGAGTATGAGCGCTGCCGTTGGCCCATTAAGGGCTCCTCCGCCACCATATCTATTCCAATGTCCTGACCAACATTGGAAATTCCTTACCGACCTGTGATCCGAATACGTCGAAGCAGCTCGCGCAAGATATTCACTAAGTTCAACCTAACTGGAACTATAGACGCCACCGTTGACTCCGTCTAGGGAATTCGTCCGCTGCCGCCTGAAACAGGAAGAAGTGCTCTAGTGAGAAAAGCACTCTTCCCCCCCTCTCTCATCTGCTGCCACCAAGAATCCGCCAAACGGGGTTGGTTACCCATTTCTTGGATTAAGGTACTAGGCACCCGGCTGTCACCGCGTGGAGGTTGAGAGTAGGAGTTGGTAGGCCTCAGCTGAGTGAAAACGCTTGTGTTTTCATATGATCGCATGCACTACCATTTGACCAGCCAACACATTATTTAAATCATTTAACATTATTTAAATCATTTCTTTATTTGAACTCTTAGTATGCCTTTTGTCGGTAATCTTTTATTTGAAGGTGTAAGATGCATGTACATACCTACATAGACCGAGTCGTCGACTTTTGAGTCGGCCGGTTTTTATTTTTTGTTGTGAAAAAAAAAAAAGTTCAAAAAGTGAAAATTAAAAGGGAAAAAAAAGGAAAGTGAAAAAAAAAGGTTTTGTTTACTATTAACTAGTAAAAAAAACATATATATTATATAAATAATACTTACATCTTAAACATGCCTCTCACAGGCATTTCTTGTAAAGATTTTAATGAGGCACTTAGCCTTGCCAAAAAATATTATGAAGAAGTGTTAATCCTAAGGGAACAACTAAAAAAAATTGAGAGTGATAGTGACGAAGGGTTTAAAAAAAGATTAAACAAGAGAAAAAAAGTGGTAGAGTGTACCAAAAATGACCAAATTTCAAGTAAATCCTTCGCGTTACTTGCTGATGATAAAATTAGTGAAGTGGTTTGTCATAAAAACGAACAACAAAAGGTCGCGACAACAAACTTAATCGCTAATATAAAAAATAGAAACGAAGAGAAAAAAAAAGGCTGCAGCAAACAGTCCAACATTAAAAATAAATGGCAGTGGTGAAATGAATACATTGCAGAAGAGCCCGACTACATCAGCGACTCCTAAAAAGAGACCACCACCAATCAAAATTTACAAGCAGGACAGCCGAGATATCACCAATTTGCTGAATGACATCGTGGGTAAGGGTAACTTTATAATAAAGAACACAGGCAATGACAGCTTATCTATTAACTTAAACAGCAAGAATGACTGCAACACTGTCAAGGATCTTCTTAAAGAAACTGACACTGAGTACTTTTCGTACACAAATAAAAAAGACAAGTTGCAGACATTCTTGCTGAAAGGTCTAAGCAATAGCTTCACACCAAAAGAAGTGCTCTATGAACTCCAAGATTTGAAAATGGAAAATCTAAAATTCGAAAAAACATTCAGGTATACTACGGTGCGTTCCAAGCAAAATAACAAAACCCTACCATTTATTGCGGTACAGCTATCTCCAGATAGCAAAGTCCAATTCCTAAGAAACATTAGGTATCTCGCCGGCCACGTCGTCACTTTCGAAAAAATTCGGCGTAGCGATGTCCTGCAATGCCATAGATGCCAACGATTCGGCCATAGTGCGTCGAATTGCGGCATGATAAAAAGATGCGTAAAGTGCGCAGAAAACCACGAGCCTGGTAAGTGTCTGGTGCAAAAGGAAGCATCAAAAGAGCAGCTATTCTGTGTTCTTTGCTAGAAGACCGGTCACCCTGCCTCGTTCGGGGGATGCGAAATTTATAAGGGATTTTTATCCAAACTTCAGCAAACTAAAAAAGATGCGCGCGACAAATCGACCCGGAAAATAATGATGGTCGAAAATATTGTTAAGAAGGGAGTTTCTGTTACAGCTTCTACGAACGAAAATCTACAGAAACAAGTAAACAACTTAACCACTGATGTTAGAGACCTGACGGCAAAAGTAAACGCCCTTCTAGACATTTTAAATCGCCAAAATGTCTAGACTACCCAGCGTTGAACTCAAGATAGCTGCTCTGAATGTCAATTCCATAATAACTAATGCTAGACGAGGTGACTTACTGCGTCTTACGACAGATCATAGACCTGACGTGCTTTTTTTAAGCGAAACAAAATTGAACGACTGACATTACTTGGAATTCAAGGACTATAATTTAATACGAACTGACAGGATAAACTCGATTCGAAGCGGCGGTACGGCGATTATGGTTCGGAAACCGCTTAGATTCACAATAACTGAGCTAGCTGAAATTAAAAACTTTAGTTGTTTGGAGACAACCATTATCTCACTGCCTTTAAGGAGTAATGGTAGTCTGTATCTTATATCGGCATATGGGGCATCCACATCCGCTAGTCAATTTAACATCGAGTTGGAAAAATTGTTCGAACTACTCAGGCTAGATAGTTTAGACAACTATTTCGTCTTAGCGGGAGATCTGAACGCGAAGCACTCGGCTTGGTTGAACTCAACAACTAATGGAAGAGGCAGATTCCTGAAGCGCTTCCTTGATGCAAACCAGGTCGGGTACAAGTTTAAATTATATAGCCCAGTTACACCCAGTTATCCATCTGGAAATTCATATTTCGATCTATGCATCGCGGATGCGCGTTTGCAAATCAATACAATCCACGATAATAAAATCCCGCTATTGCCGTATGATAGCGATCATAATGCTATTGTAATGGTAACATCTTTCCCTACTGACGCTCTGCTAAGTTTTGCAACGGAACACGAGTTTCCTAAATTAAATTTTAGGAAAACTGATTGGTGTAAGTTCGCCCGTTGTGCCACTAGAAAATATAGATCTCACCGCACCTCTTCCGAAGTTCCTAACAATAGGAACCTCACGAACGAGGAGTGTGATGTCTACATCGGGAATCTTAATACAGTGGTGCTGGAAGCAGTGGGGTCGACAGTACCAAGGCTTAAAAGCAAAAATAGTATGGAATGCTATCTTAACCGCGATATTCAAACACTTCAGACCCGCAAAAGCTTTTTGCTTACTCAGATAAACCGGATACGCCAACGGTTTCAGGATGAATCGCACAATCTGGAGTTGATAAGATTAAAATCCCTTCTAAGAAATGTTAAGTCGCTCATAAATCAGCAATTTCGGAATTCCATCAACGATTACTGGAGGCAACGAGCCGAAAAAATAGTGAAATCTGATTCTAGGAACGTGTTTCCTCAAATAAACCAGATTTTTAAGCCTCGTAAAACCATTCGATTTCCGAAATTGAAAGTACCAGTACTTTATGAGCCGCTACTTTCTCAGGCAGGGATTGATAGCCAATATTGTCCCCTCATCGATAACCATTTCGTTATCGATGGTGGGATAGATAAGCTTAATCTGATTGGCTCTCATTTTGAGGCAGTTCATGCAACAGACCTCCCAAAGGTCTAGGGAGCTGATAAGGTTTTGGACAGTAAACAGAGATTCAGACACTGTGCTCCATTTTTCTGACCAAGTAAAGGCAAATGAACTGACGACAGATCAGGCGAACAATTACTATACGACGCTAGACGACCTGACGGACATATTCAGGAAACTGAGTAATAAAAAGTCGTCTGGGTTGGATAGCATTCCAAACATTGTGCTGAAGCATATACCAATCGAAATTATACGGCAATACTGCGATATTTTTAATAATCTGCTGAATAACAGTTACTTCCCTAGTTGTTGGAAAATATCGAAGGTTTTTCCAATTATCAAGAAAAAAAAAGATCCTTCTGATCTTATGAATTATAGGCCAATCTGTCTCCTGCCTAATATTGGGAAAGTTTTTGAGATAGTTATCAGCAAGTTAATTCTGTTCGCGTGCGAAAGAAAGGAGATAATTCCGCCGAATCAATTTGGGTTCAAAAGAAACCACTCGTCAGTGCATGCTATAACCAAACTAATTTCGGATATTAACTGGAATTTTAGCGCAAAGAGATGTACAGCTGCCTGCCTGATGGATATCGAAAAAGCCTTCGACACGGTTTGGATTAACGGGTTAATTTATAAGCTTATCAGATATGAATTTCCACATGAGCTTGTAAAGATGATCAACTCAATGGTTCGCGGGAAAAAATTCATTGTAACAGATAGACAATACACGACGCCCAGAGTATTTAATATCAGCAATGGTCTGCCGCAGGGTACAGTTACGGCACCAATACTCTTTAATATTTATGTTTCTGAAATGCTCAAGGATGTGGATAATTCCTTAGCATTTGCTGATGATGTCGTCCTGTATGCACATGGCTCTAAGATCGCAGATGTACAAAATGAGCTTCAAATTAAATTCAACAATCTCCTGACATTCTGTCGAAATTGGAAGTTAAAAATAAATAACTCTAAATGTGAAACCATATTGTTCCGCACCCCTCTAAGACGCGGTAACTCAGATTTGAGACGTAACTGGAAAAACATACAAATAGTTGGTGATAATGGACATCACATCGAATCAAAAACTCTTGTGAAATATTTAGGTATTTATTTGGATATTTTTTTATACAACAATGACCACATAAATATACAGTTGAAAAAGGCAAGAGCGGCATTTATGTCTCTCAGAAGTCTTTTCTACTCCAATTATTTGAGATCCGATGTGAAACTCATATGTTACCAGGCTTTTGTGTGCCCAATTCTGACCTATGCGAGTCCAGTATGGTGGAACATTACTCCATCTTACATGGAAAAACTACGAATTTTTGAATGGAAGTGTCTCAGAGCCTGCACGCAGATGTACAGAAGTGCTCATTCTGACTTTCAGCATTACATCTCTAACAAAAGATTATTGGATGAGTCCGGCGTGTCCAGGATCGATAACGTCATTTTGGACCTTGCAAGAAATCACTTTGTGCGAACGGCAAATGTTACGGAGAATGAATTAGTCTCTGGACTATTTTATCCTAACCCTAATCCTAAAATTCATTAGAAAATGGGCATATACCACCTGAGGCATTTTTGTATCTGGATGCATATGGTTATTTATCAGACTCATCCAACATTCCTATCATATATCATGTTCCAAGAAGGGCGACGGACAAAAGAATTCTATATGATCCTACATTCTTTAGGAATGGCAATGCTATACTGAGATACTGCGTAAGTGTACCTGATAGGGATGTATGCAATACTTACCGGTTAAATAAAGAAAAATACTGGTGGCTTGACTGGGTTGAAGCTGATGCTTAGATTCGGCGCATTCCATGCACCCCGCTGGCGCTAGTGGAAGTTGTATCCCTGTACGCGATGACAACTTTTCAGCTAGCGGGTGCCAGACTCATTACTGACAGGTTGTCAAGCGGATCCCGGGGTACTGTTTCAACTACTGCTGGCGGGGAATATGGAATGCGCCGATTAGATCAGATTAAGTTAGTTTTAGTTTTTCTGTTTGTTCGTTTTGTTTTTTATTGTTGTAAATAGTTTTCATTTAATTTTTAAGGTAGACAAAAAATTATATGACAGAAAAGTTTTTTAAATTTCCGCATTTTCTTTTCGACATTTTAAAATACAGACATCTAAAATGTATCTTAATTATAAATAGATAGAATAATAGATAGACTAACATATAAGTTAAGTAACGAGAATTGTCAAAAACAGTCATTTACTTTTATTAAAAGTTATTGTTATTAGTATTTAGCTTATTTATACTTAAAATAAAAACTATGTTATATATTTACTGGAAATAAATAAGTGTAAAAAAAAAAACAAAAAAACCTACATAGACCGAAAAATAATGAGCATGAGTGGATAGGAAACTCATTTTTTGCACGATATGAATGACAGGCAAGCATGATCGTTAAAATGTTTTTTTAATATTAACTTGCGTCTAGGACTTTTTTTTATAATTTGCTCACACTCACGGGGTTATGAGGTTAGTTAGGAAAGAGTTATTTTTGGTGTAATGGTTTGAAACTAGCCCGAACTATTCGGGGAGAATTTGCTGTCATTTTTGCATTCGGTTCTACCAACTGATCTTCTCATATATGCGTGCTTTATATAATTTGCATTGCTGTTATTTCGTCCTAAATATCCGGTGAATGAAAACTAATTTGTTCGCTCCTTCTAAAAATAACATTTCTAAGTAACGAGTTTTAGGAGGTAGATATAATTCAGGCCACTTCTAACTAAAATGTAACGCACTGTAAAAATGATTTGAATACTCAAACTGTATAGCCTATAAATAAACAAATATTTGGCGCAACAGCTCTTTAAAGTGCCAGGGCCTAGCTTCTCGCAACCACTCATGTTGTGTGCGTTATATTTTTCACACGAATGGAAGGAACCTACAGTTTAATGCCGAATCCGAACGGCGATTTGAGAAGCTTTTTCGTGACAACAATACTCTCGGATGTTTGTCAGACGCTCGCGAGAGGTGGGACCGTGAAAAAACTTTTTGGTATTTTCTGGGATTCGAACTTGGAACCTCATGCGTATAGCCTAACCTGATCTATTAAGATGAATATTTGTGTATTACCTCTAACCGGTTTCGGTAAATTGGTTTCGATGAAGAAATCCTTTAAATGCACCACCCTGTGCACTAAGAACTTTGTTTATCTTTCATTTCCTGGTTGCAATGGGTAAGCATTTATAATTGAAGAACTGAAAGCTAGTGAAAGGAACATAGAAACGAGAAGATGCATGAACTTAATCTCGATTTCCCGCGCTAATCGTTATATCACATCCTTCACTAATTTCGACCTTCTATTGTAAAGATACTATTTACCTACCGAAATTATTCTGTAAGCATAAGAATGTTCTTTGTTGGTATTTTTCAATGCTTCGATGCAGTGTGATAGAGATGCAGCTATAGACAACGTTTGATTTTTTTCCCTATGGTAACGAGGCCAAACGTAGTAGAAATATGCTCTGCAATGTCGGAATAAAAGTATTAACTGCACAACCCATATCTCTTTAAATCCATATATCCATTAATAATGTTAGATATATAGATACTTCACTTCATTTATTTTAATGTTGCATACACAGTTTTTAACTTTAATTTGTCTAAATTCATACTGCAAGGCTACCACGCATGTACCATATGTATGAGATAGTATCAATGTTAATGATTATCAATTCATGGTTGCTCAAGCCACATGTCCTTGTCTATTCTATTGTCGGCCCGAAATCCACCCCTAATTACCATGGAGCTTGTGTATTTATGCATATGACAGACACAGAGTACGTTGGTTGGACAACGTTTATGCCCACACTCAAGTGCTTACATTAGTACGTTGTCTTCAATCGTTGAGTGTTAACCTAAAGATATTCTTTCAATTCAATTTGTGAAAATTGAAAATATTAGGTGTTTGCTTCTCTTTTCTTTTTTTTTAATCGTATGTCTTACAAATGTTGCGCGTAATCTAAAAGCATAATGAATGTCCCGGAATTTACGGCTTTAGCACGATTCTCATCAGATGGTGCACTTAACAATAACTACCACCATATTGTTCCCACGAAGCTAAATGAGTCATGGGCTGGAAGGCGATTGATAGAGGCACTTAATCAATTGCCACCGTCTAAATTTGGTTCGTCGACAGATGTAAGTTTTTGTTTTATTTATGTAGACGTATGACTCTGCTGAAAGCTATTAATTGTTAATAGAAAACAATAGAAGAATGATTACGTGATTACGTTAAAAATGGTAAAACTAAATTATATTCAACCCACAGTTGTTTCGGTAGAGCTCTCTGTACAGTATTGGTTGTATCGGCTTAAATGAAACTTGTACAGTATTGTAATACTTAAAGATTGGCTTATAATCTGGTCTAAGAGAAAGATGTAAATCTCACGACCCGGGTGGATTAAGTAAGAAAAAGACAATTAAAAGACCAGAAACGGAATACAATTACTATTAAAATTCTCGAAAATTCTAATAATTGAACAATAAATTACCACCAATCAGATGTGTACATAAATACTCAATCTAGTTTTATATCTAATCTTATACATACACATGTTATACATTTAATTTATCTGTCTAATTATTATTAAATTCAGAAAAGAGTGCAAATTGTTGTAAGGATGTGTGCCTCTAAGCAAGTGATAGGATGCTCTTATGTAAAACAAAGTCATTATTAACGTATTGCTGCTGCTTAGTACATTAATCGCTAAAAATAATTTTCAAGTGCATCGATTCCATTTCTGCGAATAAATACAAATCAGAAATGTTAAGAAAAATGAGTTGTGCTATGTTAAGTGAAAAAAATTCAAATTCCACGGCGAGAAGTTCTGTCATTTCGAACCCCTAGCTAGGCTACACAGTTTTTATCCAATTAAATATCAGTTAATTTCATTTTCATACTTGCACTTCGACCTCTCCTTGAGTATTTGTGAGAAAAATGTTCACAGGATACACCTGTGACATTTACATATAAGTACATAATACCTTAAAACACTCCTATAAATGAAGGATCAAATGAAAGCCCTTGAATGTGAAATTAAAAAAATATAAATACTTTATTAATATTGATGCAATGTCTGGCACATGAAATAAATAAGTGTGTAGTTACTCGTACTTAAATTGTAGATACCGTTTGAATTACAAGGACATGATTAATCATTCTACACTGTTCTTGTAAGTTATATTTTTTAAAAACGAAAATAATAATAAAAATAATGATATAGTATTTTCAAATACATTTTTATTTTTTATTTTATTTATTATTATTATTATACTCATATTCTACAAGCAACAAAAGCTTTACAGATTCTTCTTCTTTCTATTTCGGCGAGGTTATAATCTGAAATATGGGCGCCGTGGCGTAAGTGGTTAATGTGTCGGATCACTACGCATGAGGTTCCAAGTTCGAATCCCAGAAAACACCAAAAAGTTTTTCTTTTCACGGTCCCACCTCTCGCGAGCGTCTGACAAACATCCGAAAGTATTGTTGTCACGAAAAAGCTTCTCAGATCGCCGTTCGGATTCGGCACTAAACTGTAGGTCCCTTCCATTCGTGTGAAAAATATAACGCACACAACATGAGTAATTGCGAGAAGCTAGGCCCTGGCACTTAAAGAGCTGTTGCGCCAAATATTTACTTACTTTTTATGAACTGAAAACAGGGGATCATAGCCCTCCCACTTCACCGCATTTCTACTGATCCGCCTGTGGGGTTCGACTATTTGACCTCAGAAAATATCAGCAGGCCTCCCGATTTTGGATCACTCGATTACTGATATTGATATTGCCTTTTTAACAGGATTCAAATAATCTCTTCTTTGAACGTGGCAATACCAACTAATCCGGTCGTGCTCTATTTTTCGTAAGATGATTTCCTTGATTTCACCCTACGCTTACGCAATGATTGATGTCGTCATCACAGGTTGCTTTGCTATTAATCATTGATCCCAGATATTTGAACTTTTCGCACTTGGGAAGCACTGTTCCATTCAAATAAATGTCTGGAATAGGCCTGAGTGGATCAGAGAACGGGCAGCACAAGTACTATAATTCCCTCCAAAACGTCCACATCAAGTGCTCGTTGAAGGGACCTAGGATCCTCAAAGCTTTACAGGTTATATTACACAAAGGTTTATAAATAAGTATGAATATATAAACGAAACAAAACGAGAAAAATTAGTATGAACATGTTTCTAAACGTTAAATGAAAACAATGTACTTTTAAACTTGATTCTAGGTAAGCTTAAGTCTATTTCCATCCAAATCATTCATTCATTCAACTCGTTGTTAGTTCTATGCAGCGAGCGAAAAAGAAACTCTCTTTGCCTTAGCCGTCTCTCGGGAGCATATAGAGAAACTAAAGCAAGTAAACTTGGACTTTTTATAAATTAGCATAATAGGTGGGCGCCGTGGCGTAAGTGGTTAGTGTGTCGGATCACTACACATGAGGTTCCAAGTTCGAATCCCAGAAAACACTAAAAAGTCTTTTCACGCTCCCACCTCTCGCGAACGTCTGACAAGCATCCGAGAGTATTGTTGTCACGAAAAAGCTTCTCAAATCGCCGTTCGGACTCGGCATTAAACTGTAGGCGCCTTCCATTCGTGTGAAAAATATAACGCACACAACATGAGTGGTTGCGAGAAGCTAGGCCCTGGCACTTTAAAGAGCTGTTGCGCCAAATTTTTATTTGTATTTGTATAAATTTTATAATGAAAGTAATTCAGGGTTATCGGCAATTCCGAGGGAAAAAAAGTTCCCCCGGAATTTTTTTGTTCCCTCGAAATTATTCCTCCTATTGTGAATTTCCATCGGAATTTCGTTCCCGCGGAATCTGAAAATGGTTTTCGAAATTATGTTCGAATATCTTGACAGTTGTCATTCGCGGATTTTTAGTTGTAATCACAGCTAATATTTTGGAGATTTTTTTAATTTATATGCTTTAAAGGAAAAAATAATAAAATTTATTGCCTAGATTTACATTGCTAGCCGGGGAGTAAGACCGATGAGATCAAAATTAACAAAGATTCATAACCAGAAGTGAAATAGACAAGTCCAACCCCTTGAAGTTATCACAGGCGCTGCAAGTACATGGTGAGCCATGGAGCTGTGACGTTATTGCAATGGCTGTAGCTCTACCCTTGGGGGAGATTTTTTTTTTGATTGGGAGGGGTAATCTTCAAAAGACGAAACTCAGTACGTCCTGAGTAACAGTGTGGGACTCTTACCCACTAAACCCCCCTCCCACGACTGCCCCATTCCCCGCGGTACTACCGTCTAACATTTCATCGCGGGGGGGGTTTTAGTCTGATGTATTCGACTAGTGCATGTTTGCATTTTCCTGCTCAGCATTTATTGAATTTCGCCGGTCTGATTCTTTCCTTTCTCTTTCTAGGGTTCTTAGAATCTTCATTATGCGCATTGTGCTCCCAGCGACTGCGTCCCATGCTTCCTGGCTTTTGAGCATTTCGCCAACGATGTTTTCTGGCGACCCTTGGGGGAGATTATGTTTTTAGAATGGTTGGTATATAACTCCTCATGTGCACTTTCAGTTGGCATGGATCTTTGAAAGGTTCAATATTGCTTCATTTCACTACCAGAAGACCCTTGATCGTCGGATCATCTATCGTGATCTATTTTATTCGGTAAACATGTCACTGATTTACTCATTCAACACATGTATCTATGTATCCTATCCAAAAAGGAAATTCTGTATTCCTTGAAATAGCCAGTGCCATTTTAGTGTTTTCTATTTTCAGGCAGTTTTAGAAATAGTTAAGTTAGACTTAATTCAAATAAGTAAATGTTTATTTTAGTATTTTTAAATAAAAGCAATCAAACTTTTTACTTTTAAAATGGCACGTCCTTTGCGGTTGGTGCACATCAAACCCGTGACGTCTCTATTTTCACTTTTCGCTTGAGAAACAACACAATTGGCAAAAAAAAAGCTAACGCTATTCATGAATTGCTGCTTTTGTTTTTGATTCCTCTAGCAAATTGATGAGGGAATATTTCGGGGGAAATCGATACCAATTTTTTTCCGGGGGAAATTTTTTCCCTCGTTCCAAATTCATTGTCGATACCTATTTTTCGAAAATGGGAAACATTTCGGGGGGAATTTTATTCACGATAGCCCTGGCTATTCATGAACTGCTGCTTTTGTTTTTGATTCCTCCAGCAAATTGATGAGGGAATATTCCGGGGGAAATCGCGTTGAAATTCCGGGGGAAACTTTTTTCACGATACCAATTTTTTCCGAGGGAAATTTTTTCCCTCGTTCGAAAATCATTGCCGATACCTATTTTTCGAAAATGGGAAACATTTCGGTAGGAATTTTATTCACGATAGCCCTGTTTGATTGATGAAAAGAATGGAAAGTAATAGTCCTAGATGACTACCTTGAAGCACACCTAAGCTAACGATAAATGGTTTTAAATAACCAGATTCCAACTTTACCAACTGCACCCGATTGACTAAGAAAGTTGAAAGTTTATTTTTACTATGCTTTCAAAAATCTTGGGGATGGCTCATAGTTTGCAGATCCCCCTGTAGTTTTGAACCATATTTTTCGGGCCTAGCTTTGAAAATGAGAACTAGAAAAGATATCTTCCACTTATCCAATAAAGTGGCCTAATTCACTGACATATTGAAAATAATCAACAATTGGTGACAAATACTATCACTATAGCTCTTTAAAACAATTTCAGGAATACTATCAACTCCTGCATTCAATGATGGCTTCAATCATCAGAGACCCAAAATGATGCTTTCTAAATCCATAGCTATAAAACCAATGTTAACTTTCGAGTCACAGATGCAGGGGCGATGGAGGACTGGATTACTTTTGGAATAAACTGATTCAAAAACTCGAGCAAACAAATCACACGAGGATTGACTGTCGTTTGACTCAGACCCCTCGTATTCTCTAATCTCCGGAATGCCATACTTATTTCGTTTCGATTTTAGAAAGTCCAAAAATATTTGCTATCAGTTACAAGCTTACCAATGTTGTAAACACTTATTTAGTACGCTGAACTGTTTCCTTAATAACTCATCATGAACAATATATTTTATAATTTCATAACTATACAATATTCACGACATTTGCAAAGCTCGCAAGCTCCTATACATTAAAATAAAAAATAACTTCTTTAATTGTTTATTGGAAAGCTGATAAAAACAGTATGTATGTACAATGTACCTATATTGAAACCTCATATAAATAAGTATTTTTTTTACAATATTATAGAAAACTCTGTAAGTTAAATTCTTAGCTTCATACTTTAAAAAATGTGCATCCAATAAGATTTTTTTCTTTCGCTTAAGATTTTGGGGTTCCGTAAGGCAAGAGTTTGTTAATTTTCATACGACTGTACGTGACTGTACAATCATTATTTTGGGCAAAAGTGCTGAAATTAAGATGTACACTGTTGGACTCCTGCTCTTTCAAAAATTTATTGTTCCGCTTACTTCTTTACCTGGGATCGTATTTCTCAACTAGCATCGAATTCACATACTCGTAAAGTTCTTCATAACAATTAGAATCAATTTCCGGGATGATTGAAAAGACTGTGAAAGTGCGGTTTATTTGGTATGCTTTTGACATGAAGATTTATATGACTAAAATTCGCTTTGCATGGTTCAAACAAATTGATGCGCAGTTTTTAATGCTCTCCGAATAACTACCAACCGTCCAGACTATTTTAGCACCTATCCGAACAGCTCCTCTGGATACATACGTACATACATACATACATTTTCATGAGGGTCGCGGAGGTAGAATGCTCAGATGGACTCTCCATCCTCTCTATCCTCCACCACTGACTCCAACTCATCAGAAGGAATCCCTAAACGGCTCCAGGAGAGATGTCGGACTTGGTCCAACCATCTATTTCTAGGCCTACCCGATGGCACGGCAATCATGGCACGTCTTGGAAACTGGTCTGGGGGCATACGCACTAAGTGATCAAACCATCGAAGCATAGATCGTTCCGCTCGGAGAAGTAGCTGCTCAACATTTAGCGCCTCGCGTACTCTGGTGTTGCGCACTGGATCCCTAAGAGTTATTTAAGCAACACCGCGAATGAACCTCATTTCGGCAGCTTGTATCCGCGATCTTATTCTTTCGGTCACTACCCAAATTTCATGACCATAGGTGAGAACATAGACCGAGTTAAAAACCGATAGCTTAGATTGAACACTAAGTTCGGCCTTCCTTATAACAGATTGGCCAAGCTCTCTCAAAATTGATCCAACATCGCCCTTAACAGGGAACCATCAATCCCATACTCCTGCAATACACTCCAGAGTTTGCCTCGAGAAACCCTATCATATGCTTTTTCCAAATCCACAAAACAGGTTTAGCATACTCCCAAGTCGGTTGTGCTTCTACCGGGACGAAAACCGCACTGCTCATCCCCTAAACTGTCTTCAACCACAGCTCTGGAATGCGTTTCTAGCACCTTAGCGAAGACTTTTCCAGGGAGGCTTAAAAGAGATATACCCCTGTAGTTGGCGCAATCTCTTTTGTCCCATTTTTTTTTTAAAGAGGAACAATCACCCCCATTTGCCAATCACCAGGTGTTTCACCGCATTCCCAGGCCACTTTAATGACACGCAAAAGCCATTGCACTCCCTCTTTACCTAATACCTTGAGCATTTATGGCCGGATTTAATCAACACCAGCAGATTTGCCAACTTTTAGCGATTTGATCGCTCCTCTGGATACAGATTCATAATCGATCTTGCGACTTTAACATCCACAATATTGTGTAGACGAAAAGAATTAATGACGTCGGAAGACATCATAAAGCTTTTGTCATCAGCTGCAATGTAATTCATCTGATGGAAATGCAAGACAATTACGAAAAAGTGCACCATACTACGGACTTCACTATCGGAAACACTGTCGGCAAATTTATTTACTTATATCCTTTAACCCCTCGGGGGGCATAGGGCGTCAACCACGCCTGCGCGCCATCGTGTTCGGAGTTCTGCAACGCGTTTGAGCTGCCTCCAACTCATTCCTAAAGAGCTCGATTCCTCCTCAACTGTTCTGCGCCACGTTTGCCTAGGGCGTCTCGCTATTCTGCCTGCCTGGGTGAGCGGATTCCACTGCATAGCGTATCTCGCAATGGAGTTGTCTTCGCGCCGTAGGGTGTGTCCAATCCATTGCCACTTTCTTCTTCGTATAGTAATGCTTATAGGTTCTTGGCCCGTTCTCAGGTAAAGTTGTTCGTTGGAGATGCGGTGTGGGCGCCGTGGCGTAAGTGGTTAGTGTGTCGGATCACTACACATGAGGTTCCAAGTTCGAATCCCAGAAAACACCAAAAAGTTTTTTCACGGTCCCACCTCTCGCGAGCGTCTGACAAACATCCGAGAGTATTGTTGTCATGAAAAAGCTTCCCAAATCGCCGTTCGGAGTCGGCATTAAACGGTAGGTCCCTTCCATTCGTGTGAAAAATATAACGCACACAACATGAGTGGTTGCGAAAAGCTAGGCCCTGGCACTTTAAAGAGCTCTTGCGCCAAATATTTGTATTTGTAGATGCGGTTCGGCCAAAAAATCCTCAAGATGATTCTTAAGCATTTGTTTACGAAGACTTGCAGCTTGCGTGTGTTAATGGTGTCCACCTTCCAGGTACTGCACCCATAAAGCAGCACTGATTCTACGTTGGAGCGGAACAGTCGTAGCTTGGTTCTTAAGCTAATAACATTGCTTCTCCAGATTTTGGACAGCATTCCGAACGCAGCTTTAGCCTTCCCGATTCTGCTGCATACATCCAGTTCGGTGCCACCGCGATTAGCCGAGACGACACTTCCTAAATATAGAAAGTTATCAACTTTCTCGACTTGCTTTCCGGCAATGTTAAGTTGAGCGCGGGTATTGGAAGTACTCAGGGCTTTTGTTTTGGCTGTGTTTATTTTTAGCCCCACTTTGTTTGCCTCAGCTTCTAGATTTTGGGCCATCAAATGAAGATCCATTATCCGATGTGAAAGTAGACAAACATCGTCAGCGTAATCTAGGTGTTTAAGGTAAGATGTCATAGTCCAACGAATTCCAGAATTAGCTTCCGTCAATGCTGCACGGAGTACATCGCTGATAACCACCAAGAACAGTAGTGGGGACAGTATGCACCCTTGACGTACTTCACTTTGGACTTCAAAGTCCTCCGACACCTTACCAGTGTGCACGACGTGACACTTGCCGCCCTCATATGTAGCATTGATAATAGCTATAAGCTTTTCTGGAATGCCTCTCCTGCGCAAGGCCAACCAGATAGCATCTCGATACAAGCTGTCGAAAGCCTTCTCGAAGTCGATAAACAGTAAATGTAGCTGAGACCTATACTCAACGCATTGTTCGATTATTATCCGTAAGGTGTTTATGTGGTCGATGCAGGAGGTTCCAGCGCGAAAGCCTGCCTGTTCGACATCGAGAGTTGAATCTAAATGTTCTTTAATTCGTTCTAGAATTATTCTAGCTATTATTTTGGCTACAGCTGTAAGAACACATATACCTCTCCAGTTACCGTACTCCATCAAGTTACCCTTCTTTGGAAGCTTAATGATCATCCCCCTTTTCCACTCCTGCGGAAATTGTTCACTATCCCAAGCTCTCCGTATTAGCGGATGCAGCAAATCTGCCGATGTATTTGGCGCCGCTTGAATTAGCTCGGCAGGGATGCCGTCAATACCCACCGCTTTGTTCTTCTTGAGGGACTTGATTGCTGTTATTATTTCAGTTTTACTGGGAGGTACGGTGCGAATTCGGGAATTTGTTGCTTCGAACTGCTCATTCGAATTCAAGATCATACCGCCGTCGTCTAAGTGATTAAGCACTGTAGCAAAATGTTCTCTCCATCTAGTGAGCTGATCCTCATCCGAAATCAGAAGGTTACCGTCTAGACTCTTCACTGGATGTTGTTTGGAGTTTCGACCACCAATGAGCTCCTTAGTGATGTTGTAAACAGTCCTACTGTCGCACCTACTCGCTGCTTCTTCAGCCCTTGAGGCCAGTGAGTTGATATGTTGACGTTTGTCACGTCTCACACTACGCTGCACTTCTTTCTTCTTCGCACAGTATTGGGCTTCAAGCTCGGTTCTCTCTACTGCTGAGGCCGCTGCAATCTGAGCCTTGATTGCTTTACGCTCATCGATCCGTCTCCAGGTGTCTGTAGAAAGCCATGTGCGGTGGTGTTTCTGCTTTTTACCGACATAAGTGCGTGCCCCAGTCGCAAAAGCATTTTTCACAGCACTCCAGTGGTCAACCATGTTCTCTATGCTGCTGATTGCTTCTGCTTCTAAGGCAAGATGGTCCCTGAACTGTTGGCGCACTTGGGGAATCTTGAGCCTGTCGATATTAAACCTGGTGATGTTAAGCAAGTTTGAGCGGTTGATGTTGACGGATGCAGTACCAAGGCGTAAATGAGCTACCATAAGATGGTGATCTCGTTTTTGTCCGACGTCAGCTCCACGTCTGTTTCGGACGTCCAGGAGACAATTTCTAAAGCGGCGACTGATCGCAATGTGGTCGATCTGGTTGGATGTTCGTTGCCTATCAGTAGAGACCCAACTGATCTTATGGCAGGTGTTATGCTTAAACAGCGTACCTCCGATGACTAGGCGGTTGGTATTGCAGAAGTCCACAAACCGCTCACCATTGTCATTACGGTCTCCCGCGCCGTGAACTCCCATCACGTGCTTAAGCATGGTGTTATCGCTACCCACCTTGGCATTGAGATCTCCCATTACCATTACGATGTCCCCATTAGGCGTTTGGTGGTAGACGGCGCCTAAGTGGCTATAAAAATCATCCTTTTCATCCTCAGTCGCGTCTAGAGTCGGAGCATAACACTGTATGATGGTAATTTTTCTAACACTACTCTGGAATCTAGCCGTCAATATCCGGTCACTATGGGGTTTCCAGGACGTGCTGCTGGAGTTAGCATGAGTCCTACGCCAGAACTCCGTGCACTTCCAGCTGGTTTACCAGAGTAGAGCATGACAGTGCTTTTTGTTGGGGAGATGTATTCCCCAGCATCGTACCATCTTATCTCGCTCAGCCCTAAGATGTCGATTTTATACCGTGCGAATTCGCGCTCCAATTGCAGGAATCTGGCGTTATAAGGCCCTTCCTTGAGTGAGTCCAGGAGGATCTTAACGTTCCAGAATCCGATCGTTGTCCGTGTCCGATAGCCAAAGGTCGTCAACAAATTATCCGTCCTTATCCGAGGCGATTGTTTCCGTTTCGGAGCAATAGTTTGTTTTACGGTTGCGGCTCGCTAGGCCACAGACCAACCGACACTTATCCTGTTTTTTGGCGCAGGAAGCTCGCTATTCGTCCTCTCCCGTTAGCAATTTCCAAAGAAATTCCCAGATGACACCACGAGGATGTGGGAGTAGGGCTTACTAACAGAGCTGCTAGGTTTTCGGCTACAGTGGCTCCTTCTCGTTACTTAGCGGACCAGCACCTATCGGGAGATGCTGCCCCTACGAGGCCTTTGTTAGTCGTTTGCCATCCATGTACTCTATTTTGGCTAAACTAATTTCTTGGGTGATCTCCCATTTTCGTACTTTGCACGAGTTTCCTTTGTGTGATTATTTGCAGAGTGCAATCAGCAACGTCATTTTCAAACAAGAAGCCACTTTATTGAAATGCACTATGCCGTTAACAGTAAGCTATTGCCGGATCTACAGCACGTTATTTACGAGGCAAACTCAAGACTGCCAGAAATAAAGGTTTTGAAAAGATATACATATGTATGTACGTAATGTAAAATTTCCTATATGAGCAACAAATAAATAAATAAATTGTTATCACCGATAGACCATATAAAAACGATCGAAAAAGATTTCGAATTATAGAAGATAGTCCCTATAGTTAACCTTCTTCATCGGTGTGGTTCCAAAATAGATATCGGTATGGATATCTTTCGTTTAAATTAAAGAACAGTTACAACGTTTTCCGAGCCGAAATCACGGCTATCATTCATGCTGCAAATACCATCATCAAAGATAATATCGTCGAATTGACAGCAAGGCAGCCGTTAAGGATTCTGCCGTAACGACTACTACCGAAGTTACATCTGTCCGTCACCTGGTGTGTGATTTTGCTGTCCTTGCTAAAACTCGCTTCACGGTGTTGAGGACTTATATTGTATAATATTGAGCTGAAAACTCTCCTTAGATTCATATTCTTATCTGGGTGGTTCTGAATCAGCGGTTTTTTCTTTGCAGTTTCCTAGCGTAAAACAAAATGAGCATAATATACCCTACTGTTGACCTTCGTGAGCATAGACTGAGTTTTAAGGCACCTATGTATCCACTTAGTGTCAAAACTCACGAAATCCAATCATCTTTCTTCGAAACTTACAAGTTGGTTTAGGGGCAAAAGTCACAATCTTTAAAGTCAATTTGAAAGAATTGTCTATAGGTCCGACAATATATTAACAACACGCTTGCAAATATTCGAACGACATAATTATGTCTCAAAGAATATCATCAAAAGACGCATATTGCTTTGGAAGTTACTAATTTATGTGAAGCTTGTAGATTTTGCAACTCGATTACACCTTTACATGACTGCATACCTAGTTTGTCATTAAAAGTTCTAAAAACAACACTTTGTATAGGGTTATTTTGCACTGCGACCTAATGGTCTATTGTGCCCCCTGCTATTACCTTGGAGAGGTTTGTTCCCTCGTTAGAGTCCCCCTTGCAATGCAATTCCTTCGGAATTGTGTTTGAAGGTCATATGCTCTTACTTTGCCTCGGCGAGAATAGTTCACCTTAGAGCTCTTTCTCCAGACCAGTTTCTTTTAAGTATCTAAGATTGAGGAGTGGGTCCATGGTTGGCATATCCTCTTCTGATACTTGGTATTTGCCCAAGTATTTCAATCTTTTGTGGGTCAGTGCCCCACAAGACTCCAGAAGGTGTTCCGGAGTCTCACATGACTCGTTGCAGAATCTGCAAAGGCCTTTGTTTGTTTTACCTAGTTTCCGTAGATGCTCCCTGAGTTTGCAGTGCCCGTTAGGAAGCCTGTTAGGATCCGTAGGTTATTCTTGCTAAGGCAGATGCTGGCTTCGAATCTTTTCCGGTTGTAACATCCCAGTAGTTTCTTAGCTTGCCTCAGGCCTGTGGTGTTGTTCCAGGTTCTTGCCCTGTCTTCTTTCTCCATTCTCCTGAATTTCTCTCGTATGGTGTGTTCCTCCACTCCACAGAATGGTTCAGGTCCAATGAAGGGTTCTGCAGCCCCTTGTCTTGCCAATGCGTTTGCTGCTTCGTTACCTTTTATCCCGACATGACCGGGTATCCAGTAAAGCGTAACTTTATTGTTTCTGCCAAATTCATTAAGTTTGCAAAGGCATTCCCACACAAGTTTTGACTTAATGACATAGGAGTCAAGTGCTTTGATAGCTGCTTGGCTGTCTGACAGTATTGCTATGTCGCAGTTGCTGTATCTACTTTCGAGATTGAGTTGGATGCATTTGTCTATAGCGCATATTTCAGCTTGAAAATGCTGGTACATGAGCACTCAGAACCTATGGGCAAGGGGTCTGAGTGCTTGGTCCTTGACCCAAACACGCCCGCCCCTGTGCCCTCTCCAGTTCTCCAACCGTCTGTATACCACTTCATCGTGTGGTTGCCCAGTCCGTATATCGTGGATTCGTTGCTCCACTCTTTCTTGTTACTTAACTTTGTACTAACATTTTTCCCAAAGTAAAATTTTCTGATACTGTCGTCCCTGGGGACGGCCAGAAGGGGAAGTTTTTTGAGAAGTGCATCGTATTCTCTCGTACCAACACATTTCTCCCTTCCGATACCTTCTTTTGCCATCCTTAGGATCGTCCGCTGTGCATTTTGCTCCACTACAAGATGGAGCTGTGTTAGCTCCAGGAGTACTTCCATGGCTGCAGTTGGACACGTTCGCATGGCTCCAGTGATGCAGAGGCACGCAAATCTTTCCACTTTAGTGAGTGTCTCCCTCGTAGTGACTAGACTAGTTCGCTTTGTCCATGCTATTGCTCCATAAGTGATCATTGGTCTCCCAATTTTTTTTTTTTTTTTTTTTTTCGTGGGTAGGTGAAAATCTTCATGAGACACTATGAGACCGTGTACTCATAGTAGTGTCAGATTTGTACTGACTAGAAACACCCTTCCCTTCGTTTTGGTTACTACGACTAAGTTAGACCTTATCAAGTAGTTTAAGCTTCAGAAGAGAATATTCGCGTGAGGCAGGTAGATTTTTAATAAAAGCACCTGCTGAAACCGTCATGACATGCGGCTTTTTGTCTTATTGCGCTAATTCGAACGGTTTCGTTCTTTGAAGTCGGCGAGTAAGATTTGTCAAATCCAGAGTTTGGAGTATGGCACAGTTGCAATGGCCATGAAGACGAATACGAAGCTTGCGAGCGAAGTTTTTTATTTCGTCCTCCACGGTAGCTATCTGTAAGTCTCTGTGGATATCATTGTTTCTGATATACCAGGGAGCGTTCACGAGTATTCTTATAATTTTATTTTGGAGTGATTGTATGAGGTTCCTGTTGCTTGGTTTGGTACAACCCCAGAGTTGTATACCGTACGTCCACACGGGTTTAAGCACTTGCTTATACAGAAGCAGTTTGTTATATACGCTTAGTTTGGAATATCTTCCAATTAGCCGATACATTTCTCTAAGTCTCACAATGGCAATGTACATCCATCTTAGAATATTTGGATTCAATCCCCAAGACTTACCCGCTAGGCTCCTGCATATCATTAGAGCACGGGTAGCTTTTTTGGATATCTCCTCTATGTATTTCTTCCACAAGAGTTTGCTATCTAGGTGTAGTCCTAGATATTTCACTTCCTTTACCGGTGTCAGTATCGTGCCCGACAGTCGGATTGGCTTCAGTTTAAGTTTTCTCTTTCTCGTGAACGGTACTATTTTGGTTTTGGCCGGGCTTATATTGAGCCCAGCCGTGCTGCACCACTCTTGAGTTACTGTTAGGCCCCTTTGTATAATATCACATAGGGTACAGTACAATGTCATCAGCGTAGGCTTGACAATTAACTCCAAGGTTTGTTAATTTTTCAAGAAGCTCATCCACAACAAGACTCCACATTAGGGAAGATAACACTCCTCCTTGTGGGCATCCTCTTGTTGTGTGACCCTGATAATTCTATGTAATACTTGAGTTTCTACTGATCTTGTTTTCAGCAACTCATACATCCACTAAGATACTGCTCTGCTTTCCCTTTCTGTCAAGGGCTCGTTTAATAGCTTCATGTGAAGTGTTATCAAATGCCCCTTCGATGTCTAGGAAGGTGCAGATTAGTATCTCTTTTGTTTCAAGAGCACTTTGGATGGTTTCCGTCAGTTGATAAAGAGCAGTCTCAGTGGATCTGCCCACTCTGTATGCATGCTGACGATAATGCAGTGGGGATGTATTAAGTACATCCTCCCTTAAATGGTTATCTAAAGCTTTCTCAATTGTTTTGAGAAGAAACGATGTTAGGCTGATCGGTCTGTATGACTTGTGTTGGGCTGTGTTGGGTTTACTTTCCCATTTTTTGTATAATCACAACTTTCGCCCGTCTCCATTGGTTTGGAATATATCCCAATGCAAGACTGCTTTTTGCTATTCTCTACACCAGGTGTGGTGTAGTTTTTCTTGCCCCCTTTGCAATAAGGCTAATATAATACCATCCGCACCTGGTAATTTGATGGGCTGGAAGGAGCTAATTGCCCACTCGATTCTCCCTCTGGAACAGATAGCCCCTGCAATCTCCCAATCTTCCTTCCGAGGTCTGGTCATATTGGTCATGCTCCCGTCAAAGGTGTTCTGCGAACTTCCGGGGAAGTGAGTTTCTAAGAGTAGTGATGCTCTTTGTTCCTCATCTTTAGTAAAGCTGCCGTCTGGTTTTTTAAGGGATGTTGGCATTCCGGCCGATTTTGCAAGGGCCTTATGTAACCTTGCTGCAGCAGAAGTGCTGTTTATTGTCTCACAGAACTTCCTGAAGCTTCTTTTTTCGCTCTTCTTAACTCCTTGTTGTAATTTGTGAGTGCCGCCCTATAGCTTTGCCAATCTCCATTACACTTTGCTCGGTTAAACAACTTGCGTGTATCAGAGCGTAACTTTGTTAGGTTGTTGCTCCACCATGGCACATCCTTCCCACCCTTTCTGTTGCTTATGGGGCAGCTTGATTCGAACGCGTTTTTTAATCGCGGTGCTAATGCCCTCGACCGCGTTTTCTAATTCTAGATAGTATGCTGCAGCCCTTCTCTGATCAATATACTCCAGATTGCTGTCTATGGTTTCTTTGAAGACTTCCCAATTTGTTTTTCTTGGGTTCCTGACTGGATTTCTTATGATACATGCACCATCTAACTTAAACACAATAATTCTATGGTCAGATAATTATGGCTCATCTGATACTTTCCAGTTCCTGATTAACCTACTGATGCTCGGAGTACCCAGCGTGAGGTCAAGAACTTCCTGTATAACTCGAGATCCCGCACCGCTCAGACCCTTTCTCAGGGGGTCATCTTTGCCTCCCGGTTGCCCAGGTGGCGGCGTCGGCGGGCAAGCTCGCTTCCTCTTGGTCGGAGCGGCATTGGATTGAGTAACTGTAGGTGTCCGAGCTATGCCCGAAATCCTTGCCTCATAATCCGCCTTAGCTACTTTGCCCAAGGGTCGGGGGGCTAGAGCTTGGCTCCCACCCTCCGTTCTGGCACGTTCCAAGCGTGCAGCTGTTTTTGATAGCTCAGGGATCTTCCTTGAGGTCGTAGCGGCTGTTTGGCTGGTACTTGGTTGCACTCGCCTAAAACCTCCCTCACGGCTTGTTGCTGGCCGATTTCCACCCACTAGGTCGTCTACACAGAGTCTTTGCTCCATCCGACCCGCTAGCATAGAAGCGGTACCACCCCGCATTCTATCTAGGTTGTTTTTTATTTTTGTTTTTTGTTTTTATTTTGGTACATGATCCCACGAGTAGCGCGGGAAGGAAAGGTCAGCTGCGCCAGAGCCCCGCATTAGCGCAGTAAGATCGTGGTTACTTCCTGAGGCGATCCTGTTTCAGAGAGGCTCCGTTATAATACAGCCGGTATACCCCCTGGCTGCAAATCATCCAATAGGCACGGGTCGCGTAACACCTTAGATCAGGGGGGGCAGATCTTGGTTCGTTACTCATCAGTCAGCCCATCCGAGATCTAGGCTCCCAAGGCTGAGTGAGTCCTTGCAACTTAAGCTCTCGCACCACGTCAAGGTGTCTGCCAAGCGAGAGAGCAATATTACTTAGTTCCTCTTTCAATTTCGATGTAGTATGTAAGGACATGGAATTTAAGTTGTAAATATACCCTTATACCCATTAAAGCATTGTACGAAACTCTAATCTTTTTTATCAATCGGCCTAGCCTAAAGGATCTTCCTCCTATTTCGGCGAGGCTATGATCAGGCATATTTACTCTGCGAAAAGTTCAGCCCTCAAGGTTCAAAGGAACAAACTGACAGACATACGGGCGGTCATCGTGTTGAATTCACAACATGTGGTCCGGAAAACTAAATACAAAAAATATTAATGAGTTCTAGCATTGTATATACATCTAAGATGTACCATATATACAATGGTTCTAGTTACTTTTGACATTTTTAAGATAAATTTATTTAGACATCAAAAAACACCTGAATCTCAATTTTTAACAAAAAACATTGTGAAAGCCTTCACGCGGAACCAAGACGCATGGTGTAGATACTCGTACGGCTTATAGTACATTGATTGGAAGTTTATATCACGCGCATGCTATACTTCAGTTTTGTTTAGAAAGGTATTAGTTTCGCCCCCTTCTTTGACGACTTTGGTACAGAAATGCAACGTATTTTCGTACATTCTAGATCTTATTCATCGAAGAACAGTTAGAAGTAATCAGTTTTATATTAATTTTTCATTGCAGATGCGATTTCAGCAAAAACAATTGCAGGAACGCGAACAACGTAAAATTGAAATGACTACTTCGAAAGTTAAGGTTCCTGAGATTATTGATGACGAACCAACAGCGAACTTTACAGCAAAATCGACTACGACAAAGAATCTCAATTCCAGTATTGGCAACGGAAAAGTAAGTTTGTAATATCCTAATTACAAATTAAACAAATTTCAGGACTTTGTGTCCTGAGCAGTAGTGACTTGAAGAGTAAGGCAATATTGTTCAAAACTATGAGCTTATACAGGGTGGGCCAACTATAAGTTTCTTTTTAAAAATACAATAAAATGAACAAAATGAAATTTTTTCCATGTATTATGGCTTTATTAGTAAGAGCAAACATTCCCATTAATTATGGAACACAACGTCGTTCAAGTGGCTGCCTCGGCTGGCCTCGCAGTAGCGCATTCTATCACTCCAATTTCCAAGACCTTGTTGATGGTTTCGGGCTGTAGCTCACGGATTGCTTGGATGATATTGGCCTTAAGTGCTTGAATCGTTTCCGGAGTGTTGGCATAACATCGGTCCTTCACGGTTCCCCACAAAAAAAGTCCAAAGAGGTCAAATCACAGCTTCGAGGCGGCCAATTGACATCGCCAAGACGGCTGATTACACGATTTGGGAATTTGGTGCGCAAAAGACAGATTATGACATGGGCTCTGTGGCATGGCGCGCCATCCTGCATGAACCAGATGTCGTCCAAATCCATGTCTTCAATTTCAGTAAAAAAAAAAAGTCGTTAACATGGCTCTGTAACGCCCACCGTTGACCGAAACGTTGTCCCCAGCCTCATTTTCGAAGAAAAATGGTCCAATGATGCCACCACTCCACAATCCGCACCAAACTGTCACTCTCTGTGGATGCATTGGCTTCTCGACAATAACGTGCGGGTTTTCCGATCTCCAGATGCGGCAATTTTGTTTGTTAACGTAGCCGCCGAGATGAAAATGTACCTCGTCAGAAAAGATGATTTTTCCCCCAAAATCGTTGTCCAATTCAAGCTGCTCTAAGGCCCAAACTGCGAAGCGATAACGAAGCGGATGGTCGTGCGCTTTCAATTGCTGAATCAATTGGACATTGTAAGCGAATAATCCCAGAATTCTCCTCTGGCTAGTGTCACGAACTTTTTGTACAAACTTGCGTACAGCAGGCGCGGTGGGTGCTTCATTTCGGCCAAAACTTCTTTTCAAAAAACGCACTGTTTGGGCTACACAGCACTCACTTTGGAAATAAGTTTTCAATATTTCCCAATATTGTTCAAGCATAAAGCGAATCATTTCGTTCTGCGGAGGTATGATACTGACTTTCTGTTAAGATCTCGAGCGGGAAACAGCTGTCAGTGTCAAAATAACCTATGATTTAAAAAGAAATCACTAGATGGCCCACCCGTTAATCACGCTTGTATATTGCAATTTTTTTTAAGTTGTTTTATTATATCCTTAACCCTTTCTCTTTTATACCTTAAAACAGTCTTTGATCATAGAGCCACAACTAATTATATAAAACTTGTTTGCCATAGGTTCGCCAAATGTTTAACGAACGTCGAAGAGGAGCGGGAATTGACCGCAGTAATCCCCTGAAGCCAATCACGTCACGATCCTCGTCCTCATCAAGTACACTAACAACTGCTTCAATTTCGTCGAAGAACACCGATCAAACCTTCGTTAGAAGACAAGAGATCACCACGTTAAGACATATAAATGGTCGAACAATGGACAAAACTACTACGAACAAACTGATGACTCAAAAGAATAATAACGGTAATGATTCAATAGATTACAGTAACAACGCAAACACTCGCATATCGCAAAAACATGAGACTTACCGTGCAGAAGACGATGACCTAGACAGTGAAACTTTTCCTGGTAAGTGTACTTATACAAAAAAATACAACCAAGTTCTTATCCGTAAGTTTTCAGAGCAACAACTAGAGAATTCCGGAAATTTCGAAATAACATTGCCATCAAAGCTTGAAGAGCTTATTCTTGACAATTTTGGTTCTCCAAATGAAGACAAAAACAATAATCCTACGTCTGAGATTAAATCCAGGCCTAGTGCCGGCATTAAGCTAAACCCAGTCCTTACCAAGAAATCTCCACCAGTAGTAGCCGCAAAAATGCCTGCTAAGCCAAACCGACCAAAGCTAAATTCTACGACAACAACTAGCCAAACAAGCTCACCCGTAAGCACAACGCAAAAACCGACTCCATCTAAACCGAAGGTGCATTGATCGAAACCTAAATTTTGACACGTTATTGTAAAATTAATAAACTTATATATCTTTTAAAATTTACTTTAGATCGCTGTCAAAAGCTCGCCGAAAATGGCTAAGCCCCTTGCAAATTCCAACCTTGTAAGTTGTCCTTGAATCCTTTGTCTGAAATGCGTTCAAATATAACGCTCATTCGCAGGTTTCCAAGTCGCTACCAAGAGCAGATTCTTCTCCGACACGTCCCCCAGGAACGGTTGCTTGTAGGATATGCACCAGGTATTTCAACGAAGATCGTATAGGTAAACACGAGGAAGTTTGTGAAAAAATGGCGATGAAGCAACGCAAAATTTTCGACGCATCCAAACACCGTGTTAAGGGCACTGAGGCTGAAAAGTTCTTAAAAAAACCACAACGTGGATCCAAGAAGGCTTCATCGATTACACCATCCGCCCACTCTACTGATTCCTCAAAGAAAAGCAATTGGCGCAAGAAACACGAAGAATTCATAGCTGCCATCCGAGCTGCAAAGGAAGTTCAAGCACATTTGGCCAGAGGAGGAAAATTATCAGATTTGCCACCTCCTCCACCCTCTGAAAACCCTGACTACATAACGTGCCCTCATTGTAACAGGAGGTTCAATGAGGCTGCAGCCAATCGTCACATTCCGAAATGTGCCAATATGATTCATAATAAGCCGAAGCCAGCAGCCAGGCGAAGATAAAAAGCTTCTTTGCACTGAGGGTCCTTTCATCTTATTTTCTCAATTTTTTTTTTTCTTTTCTAATAAACGAATTTTATTAAACAAGATCGGTGAATGAACGCCTAGTAATTCCTACTAACTCTAAATCAGAACTATCTAGATTATAATTCTTGTACTCCATTGGAGGAGAAATTTGCATATCCTATGTAACAAACCTGTTCTCGTAACTTTTCGTATGTGATAATAAACGCAATTGTATTGTACTTTACTTAAAACCTAACATTGTTAACATGAACTCAAAAATAATAAAAACGCTCTTTGTAATATGAATAATATGAATGCTTGCTGCTCCATTTACCAACTGCGGAGTTTAATTTAAGTCTTCAAAACGAGGAGACTTCAATTTCAAAGCCAGGAATGAAAACAAATTTTTTCGGTTTCAACTCTAATGACTCGACAAAAGCATTGGCATTTGGCTTTGCTAACCAATACTGACCAACTCAGTTTCACACATATCGGACTTGGAATATACAATGTCATATAAGTATCCAACTTAAAAGGATATAGAATTCAATATGAGAGTTCACACATATCCGGCATGGGATCTGCACACTCCACAGCTACTGGATATACAATTCTATCCGGGAAAAGCTCTGTTTCATCGGATGCGGGATACACTTTCTTGTTACAGGGTGCTCGTACTTAAGTACCATTAAATGGATTTTTAATTAAATTTTATTTCTGAAACTTCTGGATCAGGGCAGGCAAAGTGTGGCACAAACAGGACTTACGACACAAAATGGGCTAGTACACAACTTTAATAATTCATTTTTTTGTTTATAATTTGCGCGCGGTCGGTGCTGAGGATATGAAAGGAAGACTTCTGCAGACTGTTAAACGGCGATGATGACCCATATTCCGCTGCCAGGCAGAATGAGCCATTCAGTAGTGACGATGACAGTCAAGATTCCCGTCCCGTTGGGGACCTGCATTGCGATTGATCGGGAAACTACTGACTGCCCAAAACTTGGCTTGGGCCAGTAGCGCAACAATCAAGTTCGTGATGAAGTGCTTACTTTACCTCCTAGTGGTGGTCCCCGGGCAACTATACGTATAAACCCTTATACGTATAGGCCAAAATTGTAAGTGCGGGTTGTCTAGGGCCTTGATTCTAGGCTAGGTAACGTGGGCCAGCAACCTGCGTTACCGAATATTGCCCGCTACGGAAACCGACACTATGCCTCGGATAAGGAATGATCACATGTTGACGACTTTTGGCTATTGTACCCGGACAAAGATAGGTTTCTGGAATGTAAAGACGCTCCTCGACTCGGGAAGAGAAGGTCCTTACAATGCCAGATTCCTCCAATTGGAAAACGAATTCATGCGATATAAACTGGACATTTTGGGGGTAAGTGAAGTAAGATGGTTAGAAGCGGGCGAGTACCAGTCTCCAACGCGTAACACTGTACTACTCTATTCTGGAAGACCATCCGGAAACCCGCGGGAATATGGAGTCGGACTGCTGCTAACAACAACAGCACGCAAAGGCCTAATTTCCTGGCAGCCTCATGGTGATAGGATTTTGACGGCCAGATTCCGGACTAGAGTACGACGCGTCACCATCATACAGTGTTACGCCCCAACGAATAGTTCGTCTGAGGACGAAAAGGAGAGCTTCTACAATCTCTTAAGCGCCGTCTTCAACACAACACCAAATGGAGACATTGTCATAGTGATGGGGGATTTGAATGCCAAGGTAGGCAGCGACAACGAAGGGCTCAAACATGTAATCGGGAAGCATGGACTAGGCAACCGGAATGACAACGGCGAAAGGTTTGTGGATTTCTGCAATGCCAACCGCCTTGTGATAGGTGGCACCATGTTTGAGCACAAGACCTGCCACAAAGTCAGCTGGGTTTCCAATGATAGGCAAGCAACCTCCAACCAAATTGACCATTTTGCTATCAGCCGCCGCTTTAGAAGTAGTCTCCTGGACGTCCGAAACAGGCGAGGGGCAGATGTGGGGATAGTACGTGATCACCATCTTATGATAGCTACTCTCCAACTACGCACCAAGACCATTGGTGTGCTGTGAAAAATGTTTTTACATCTGGTGCTGAAAGAATTGTCGGTCGATCGCAGGGAAGACATAGGGCGTGAAGTTCAGCGTAGCGTACGACGTGACAAGCGCAACTACATCAACGCGCTGGCTACAGAAGCAGAAGAAGCTGCACGGAGGTGCGACAGCAGGACCGTCTACAGAATCACGAAGGAGCTGACAGGTGGTCGCAGCTCCAGCCAACACCCAGTGAAAAGCCTAGACGGCTCCTTGCTCATTTCGGATGAGGACCAGCTCAAGAGATGGAAAGAGCATTTTGCTACGGTTTTAAACCGTGTATTCGCTAGCGATATGCTCCCAAATCAGACTGAGATGCCCGAGGTGAGAAGTACCCGAATACGCACCACGACTCCCAGTAAAGATGAGATCATTACCGCGATCAAGGCACTCAAAACCAACAAGGCGGTAGGACTTGACGGTATTCCAGCAGAGCTCTTACGAGCAACGCCAACAACATCGGCTGAGCTTCTGCTTCCACTTATAGATAGAGCTTGGGAAGCTGAGAGCTTTCCTAACGAGTGGAAAAAGGGAATGATCGTCAAGCTTCCTAAGAAAGGAAATTTAATGGAGTGCGGAAACTGGAGGGGTATCTGCGTGCTTCCTGCTGCAGCTAAGATAATAGCTAAAATCATCCTTGAGCGAATCAAACAACATCTCGAAGATACACTCGATGCCGAACAAGCAGGTTTCCGCTCTGGATCCTCCTGTGCCGACCACATCAACACCCTGCGGATTATCATCGAACAGTGTGTTGAATATCGATCGCCACTGCACCTGCTGTTCATCGATTTTGAGAAGGCGTTCGATAGTGTCAACAGGGAGTTTATTTGGCGTGCCTTACGCAGGAGAGGCATCCCCGATAAACTAATTGTTATTATCAAAGCTACATATGAAGGCTCCAAATGTCACGTTCTGCACAGGGGAAGGTTGTCTGAGGAATTTGAGATCCAAAGTGGGGTAAGACAAGGCTGTATCCTTTCACCAATATTATTCCTATTGGTGATTAGCGATGTGCTTCATGCAGCTTTGTCGACGGGAAACGGAGGAATTCGATGGACTCTTACATCTCAACTGAAGCATCTTGACTACGCAGACGATGTATGCTTACTCTCCCACAGAATTATGGATCTCCACCAAATGACAGCAGATGTGGAGAGGAAGGCAGGTGTCGTCGGGCTGAAAATTAATACGGCAAAAACTAAAATTATCAGCCTTGGAACAAACTCATCAGTTCAAATATGCATTGCTGGACAACCGGTAGAGAGAGTAGAGGATTTCCAGTATCTTGGTAGTATTGTCTCGACCGATGGTGGAACCGAACTGGATATAGCCAACAGGATCGCCAAAGCAAAGTCCGCGTTCGGGATGTTGTCCAAAATATGGCGAAGCAATGCAATCAGTTTGAGCACCAAAATAAGACTGTTCCGCTCCAACATTGAATCCGTGCTGCTATATGGTTGCAGCACGTGGAGAGTGACCACTACTATCACCAGAAAGCTGCAAACGTTTGTTAATAGGTGTCTGCGCAATATCTTAAGGATTTTCTGGCCCAATCGTATCTCTAACGAACACCTTTACGAGAGAACGGGTCAGGAACCAATAGGCACAACTATCCAACGGCGGAAGTGGCAGTGGATTGGTCACACGTTCCGAAAGGGTGACAGCTCCATAGCGAACCATGCTATGCAATGGAACCCTCTAACTCAGGATGGCAGAAGACCTGGCGGTCCGAGAAGAACATGGCGCAGAACAGTCGAGAAGGAGGCACGGCAGTTAGGGAAAAGTTGGGGAGAACTCAGACACATTGCCAGAAACCGTACACGATGGCGCGTAGGCGTAGTAGAGGCCCTAGGACCCACAAGGGGATACAGGACATAACTAAGATTCCCGTCAACCCGATCAGAATGAAGTGAGGATAGCGATATCTAAACTTAAATCCAACAAAGCTGCTGGAGCTGACGGCCTTGCCGCTGAACTTTTCAAAGCAGGAAGAGATGAGCTGGTAAGGAGCATGCACCAGCTCATCTGTTAAATCTGGTCGGACGAAAGTATACCCGATAAATGGAACCTCAGCGTCGTTTGCCCGATCGTGAAGAAAGGAGACCCTCTGAACTGTGCCAATTACAGAGGCATAAATCTCTCCAACATCGCATATAAGATCCTACTTGCCGTATTATGTGAACGCTTAAAACCGATCGTCAACATCCTGATAGGTCCTTATCAGTGCGGTTTGAGGCCGGGAAAGTCCACCATTGACCAAATATTCACACTACGGAAGATCTTGGAAAAAACCCATGAGTATAAAATCGATACACACCACCTCTTCATCGATTTCAAAGTTGCCTATGACAGCGTATTTAGAGACGAGTTATACAGAGCCATGTCTAGTTTTGGCATCCCTGCCAAGCTCGTCCGTTTGTGCAGAATGACGATGTGCTCCTTCAAAGTCCGTAAGAACATCACCGAACCGTTCGATGTCAGGAAAATTCTTAGACAAGGTGACGCGCTATCATGCGATCTCTTTAACATAGTACTTGAGAGAATTGTACGAAACTCACAAGCCAATACCGGAGGTACAATTTTTTACAAGTCTGTACAACTACTCGCTTACGCCAATGGCATTGACATAATCGGAAGAACTCAGCGGGCCGTCAATGGGGCTTTTGTGATTATTGAGGTCGAGGCAGCAAAGGTGGGTTTAGCGGTCAATGAAAACAAAACAAAATATATGCTGTCTACAAAAAAGGACACCCAACATCGGCGTCTTGGACAGAAAGCCACAATAGACAGATATCATTTTGAGGTAGTAAAGGATTTTGTCTACCTAGGCTTTACAGATATGGTCAGTTCCGCAAATGACATCAGTAGGGAGATAACACGAAGAATTACTCTTGCCAATCGTTGTTTCTAACAATCTCGAACTACTAAGGTAACTCCTTATAAGACATTAATCGTCCCAGTCCTGCTGTATGGCGCAGAGGCATGGGCTTTGACAAAACCGGATAAGGATGCCCTTGGTTAATTCGAGAGAAAAGTTCTTCGAGCGATCTTTGGTCCCGTCTGCATAGACGGTGAGTGAAGAAGAAGGTACAATGCCGAACTATACGGTCTGTACAAGAACATCGACTTAGCCAGAAGAGTTCACATACAGCGACTAAGATGGCTGGGTCATTTAGAGCGGATGGAGCCCAACGTTCCCGCCAAGAAAGTCTTCGTATCCACCCCGGATGGACGGCGCGGTAGGGGACGACCTCGCGGTAGGTGGCGCAAATAAGTGGAGGGAGACAGAAACCAACTTGGGGTGCGCAACTGGAGGCAGCTGTCTCGTAACCGTGCTGGCTGGAAAGGGTTATTGGTTGAGGCCCAGGTCCACCCCGGACTGTACCTACACCTATGTAAGTAAGCAAGGGGAAATGAATACCTTTAACATGTTTTTTTTTACACAGTGTGGGCGTTGGAAACGATAGATAGAGAGAGAAAAAGATTTGGTATTGGTTTAAAGCTCCGGGGTGGTGTTCAGATAACTAGGTAGATTTTTGTTAATTTTTGTATTTTGCTTCTGATTTACAATATTTTTTTTTCCCGGCCACCGATTTCATAGGCATATCAATCATCCAAAAGAGCACACAATTTTTCCAGCCATATGACCAAAATGTCAGTGATTTCCTTAAAAAATATTTGTAAATCTGCAGGATTTCCCATACATTTTTAAGATTCCAAAATCCGTAATTTTGGTGAAATTCTTAGCTATGTCTACAGATCGAAATACTTACATAGGTGGCGCTACAGTTCGGGGTGAACCTAGATTCAACCAACAAGCCTCTCCATTTATCTCGGTCTTTAGTTAATTGCCTCCAGTTACGCACTCCAAGTTGGTCGAGGTCCCTTTGAACTTGTGCGCCACCTACGGCGAGGAGGTCCTCTACTGCGTCGTCCCTCGGGGTTAGATTCGAAGACTCTGCGGGGCGGAGCGTTGGTGTCCATTCGCTCTGCATGTCCTAGCCATCTCAGACGTCCAATACGCAGTTTTTTGACTAGGTTCATGTCGCTGTACAGCTCGTATATTTCGTGATTAAATCTTCTCCTCCAAAACCCGTCAACGCAAACGGGACCGAATATCTTACGAAGAATTTTTCTCTCGAAGCGACCAAGAATATGTTCATCCTCTTTAAATAAGGTTCATGTTTCTTATACAGGTCTTATACAGAGTCTCCTTAGTTGTTTGAGATAGGGCTTTACTGTTGAATTGCCTTATAAGCCCAAAAAAAACAGCGATTGGCAAGAGTTATTTTTCGTTTGATTTCGGCGCTGATCTTGTTTTTGGAGCTTATAGCAGAGCCAAGGTAGACAAAGTCCCTTAACATCTCGTAGTTATAGCTGCCCACGGTAACGTTCTGTCCAATACGTCGGTGTTGGTTGTCCCTTCTTGTTGACAGCATATATAATACTTGGTTTTGCCCTCGTTTAACGCTAAACTCATTTTGACCGCTTCTGCTTCAATGCTTGCAAACACATCGGTGACAGCCTGCTGAGTTCTTTCAATTATGTCAATATCGTCGGCGTATGTAAGCAGTTGAACGAACTTTTGGTAGATTGTGTCCTCTGGTGTTGCCTTGTGAGTTCCGTACAATCCGTTCAAGTACAATATTAAAGAAGTCACTTGACAGTGCGTCACCTTGTCTAAAACCTTTTTTGACATCAAAGGTCTCAGTGAGGTGGAATGGAATACAGATGTTGCAAGGAAAAAGCGAAGAAGAAGTGCGCCCAGCTTTAAGCAGAGAGTACGGAGGACCTGTATCGGGAGCTGGAGAAAATATCTTCCAAGGTTGCTGATGCAAACCAGGCTATCCAGGAGCTGCGAAGACACAATATGAAAAAGAGTGCAACCATCTTCAAAATAGCCCTGCAAAGAAGGAGGAATGCTCAGGAGATTCGTTCGCCAAAGTTCATTAACAATGCTCATGGCCAGCTTCTTGTAGATGACGACAACATTCTGCAGAAGTGGCGGCAGTATCGAAAAGAACTTTTGAATGAACAGTTTCCCCGGCTATACTTTCGAAGAGCCACCCCTAACTGAGAAGAAATACCCGACATCACAGTCGAAGAGGTTAGTGAGGCGGTCAAATACTCCAAAAAACGAAAAGCGATTGGGGCAGACGAGATGATGGGAGACATCGGTTTCAGATGGCTCAGAATTCTCATCTCCAAATTTGTGATAGGTGATGCAATGCCGAATCAATGGAGGGAAAGCTACCTTCTCCCAGTATACAAAGGGAAGGGTGATACACGAAACTGTGATAACTACCGTTTGATCAAGCTGATATCATACACCATGAAGATCGTTGAGCGGGTATTAGGTAGCCGACTGCGAAAAATAATACGGCTATCTGCTGATCAGTGCGGGTTTGTCGCGGATGAATCAACCACAGATGCAATCCAAAGTATAAGGGTCATAATGTAAAAAACATCGTGATTCCTTAAAGGATTTGCGTATTGTATTGGTTGACTTTGAAAAGGCATTCGACAGACAATCACGAGATCTGATATGGGTGGCGCTAAGACATCGAGGGGCTCCAGAAACCTATGTATGGATGACCATGGACATGTACGAAGGAGCAAGGAGAAGAGTAAGATGCCCCGCTGGAGTAACCGAAGAGTTCCCAACCAAAGTCGGGGCGCACCAAGGAAGCATCTTAAGTCCTTTGCTCTTTATTACAGTCCTTGATTATCTACTTGAAGGTAAAATGACGGGCCCCAAGGTACATCAGTTATTCTTCTCTATCTTCTGTGACAGAAAAATGACCCCTACGTTGAAAGGAAGGGTCTACACCGCAGCTGTGCATCCAGCGCTCACATACGGTTCACAATGTTGGACGATGTACAAAAAGTATGAGAGTAAATTAACGGCAACTGAGATGAAGATGTTTCGCATGACAGCAGGAGTGACAAAGCTTGATCAAATAAGAAGTTTGAAGATCCGTGGAAGCTTTCACATCAAGGAAACCATCATACAAAAGATAGAGTGCGATCGGCTCAGCTGGTATTGCCACGTTCAAAGAAGAGATCATTTGAACCCTGTTAAAAAGGCAATATCGATGCACGTTCCAAAGACATCGCGATGTAGGAAAGGCAGGCCTATAAACGCCTGGATCGCAGAAATGCGACGACATCGGCATTTCATTGGCCTCAGTAACCGAGTGATCCGAAATCGGCAGGCCTGCCGATATTTTTTGAGGTCAAATAGGCGAACCCCACAGGCAGATCAGTAGAAATGCGGTGAAGTGGGAGGGTTGTGATCCCTTATTTTCGGATCATAACCTCGCTGAAAAAAAGGAAGAAGAAGAAGTAGAACAGTTGTGCTATTTTTTATTAAATCTGTTCCTTGGGACCTGGAGTCACCCTGGGATCGCACTTAAATCGCTTCAACTCGTTTTTTTGCGAAACTTAGGGTTGCTCCGAAAGAGAATTTTGCATATTTTGAGAAACATGAGTTCGCATTCGCCTCAGTGTTTTGATAAGGACAGGAAAGCATTTTGTGAACTGATAATTTTACAGTTTACAAGTTTTCAAAGGTCTCAATATTCCTCAGTACTTTAATAAAAACTTGCCAAGTTTGTTCTGTAAATACCTATATTAATTCAACAACATTTTTGTTTGCTTATTAAAACACTGCTAATAAAGTGTAGGCAAGAAACTTGGCATAATTTCTACATTTCAGTTATTTTTTCAGATACACTCATAAGTTATCAAAAACACTTAAAATAAAAAAATCCACCGCACAAAAGTCACCATAGAAACTCCAACGAAAACAAATTAGGTAACGTTAATTTTTGCAGTGCAAAATTCCCAAACTGAGCAGTTTAAATTCCTAAAAGGTCAAGCCTTGAGAAGTCAGAATCATTTAACAAAATTCAAAACAAAAAGTAAAATTTCGCATATTTATCCTTTTACACGCTGAGAATGGCAACAAATCCAGCAGCTACCGCATTTAGCACTGTGGCTAGTCCTGAGACAAATCCGGAAGCTATTCCGAACGCAAGTCCGGAAGTAGAGCCGGAAGCACATCTTGAAGGTAGCTCGGCGGTAGATCCGGAAGCTAGCCTGGAAGAAATTCCGGAAGCCAGTCTGCAAGACAATCCGGAAGCTAGTCTGGCCTTAAGTGCGGAAGATCTTAGACCGAGCGTAAGTTTAGTTGAAATTTTTGTTTACGAGTAATAGAAATTGAGACACCTTCTGCAGGATGCCACACCAACCGATTACGTCCAATGCACACATTGTAAGAAGTTCTTCAAAGCCAAGCGCATTGAAAAGCATACGCAAATATGTGGACGAACTAAAACTTCAATTAGTAGATCAACATTTAACGCATCACAACATCGCGTGCAGGGCACTCAACTCGAGGAGTACGTACCGAAATAATTTTGAATAAAAATATGAAATTCTTTGGATTTATTACTTTAAGCATATACATAAGGTGCATATTATGTATATATGTAGGTAGATAGATAGATAAAATGGATAAAATAATTTTATTTTCGCAAACAAAAAAAAAGTTATTAAAAAAATAAAAACGTATGCAAGTTGAATCTACTAGAAAACAAGTACCATAACGCCTATATTATATACTTATAAATGCGAGTATATGGATTTCTCTACACGTATGAGGTTAAGCGAAAACATTATTTTTACGATTTTCCTTTGTTTCTACTTGTCATAAACTTTAATACAAAAAAAAAAAAAAATTCTTATCATGTTTTTGTCGATTCTTAAAAATGTTCGACTTTCAAAACAAACATTTTTGACTTGCCAGCTGGAATAAGTACCTCGCACATCCCCCCCCCCCCCCCCCCCCCTTCGTCAGCTGGCCTCAACTTTAAACCTTCTTGGAGGTGGTGGCTACCAACGACAAGTTGGCGCCAATGGACCAAAGTACTTTAGCTGAAATCACGGCTGAAATCGGCTTTCTCCATACTCTTATTCTCCCATCTGATCTAAATATATTAAACTTGCCTTTATCTGAGAAGAGTACATTGGTCCAGAAATCTGTAGACTTATCTTTGTACTTTTTTTGTGAATTCTAACCTCTTCTTTTGCCTTGCTAATAACAGGTTTTTTCCTTGCCGAATAACGAGTTCGACAAAAATGACATAGTGTGCAAGGGGGTGGAGGGTTTATGGTTTGGGGCTGTATGGCGGCAAGTGGTGTTGACAACTCAGTATTAATTGACAGCATTATGAACAAGATCGACTACATCAACATTTTAAAAGAAAATCTTCACCAGAGTGTGCAAAAATGAAATCATCTCGATAACTATACATCAACAGCGCTATCCACTAAAAACCACATTTCAATCTTATCTATAGATTTTGAAAAGGCTTTTGACAGAATTGGAACGTATGCCATATTAAAAAAGCTTGCCGAATGGAACATCGGCCCCAAAATGTTCAACTTCATAAAGTCTTTTCTCACCAATAGAAAATTCCGGGTAATATTTAACGGCTCTCTCTCGTCTATCCATCCCCTTCACAACGGCACACCCCAAGGATCGCCGCTCTCTGTCATTCTTTTTACTATTGCTTTCAATGATATCAGCAAAATCCTTTCCAAATACAAAAGTATTAACCACACCCTGTATGCAGACGCACTGTACCTCCCGGTAAAGCTGAAATAATAACAGCAATCAAGTCCCTCAAGAAAAACAAAGCGGTGGGTATTGATGGCATCCCTGCCGAGCTATTTCAAGCGGCGCCAAATACATCGGCAGATTTGCTGCATCCGCTAATACGGAGAGCTTGGGATAGTGAACAATTTCCACAGGAGTGGAAAAGGGGGATGATCATTAAGCTTCCAAAGAAGGGTAACTTGATGGAGTGCGGTAACTGGAGAGGTATATGTGTTCTTCCAGCTGTAGCCAAAATAATAGCTAGAATAATTCTAGAACGAATTAAAGATAATTTAGATTCAACACTCGATGTCGAACAGGCAGGCTTTCGCGCTGGATCCTCCTGCATCGACCACATAAACACCTTACGGATCATAATCGAACAATGCGTTGAGTATAGGTCTCCGCTACATTTACTGTTTATCGACTTCGAGAAGGCTTTCGACAGCTTGAATCGAGATGCTATCTGGTTGGCCTTGCGCAGGAGAGGCATTCCAGAAAAGCTTATAGATATTATCAATGCTACATATGAGGGCGGCAAGTGTCACGTCGTGCACAATGGTAAGGTGTCGGAGGACTTTGAAGTCCAAAGTGGAGTACGTCAAGGGTGCATACTGTCCCCACTATTGTTCTTGGTGGTTATCAGCGATGTACTCCGTGCAGCATTGACGGAAGCTAATTCTGGAATTCGTTGGACTATGACATCTTACCTTAAACACCTAGATTACGCTGACGATGTTTGTCTACTTTCACATCGGATAATGGATCTTCATTTGATGGCCCAAAATCTAGAAGCTGAGGCAAACAAAGTGGGGCTAAAAATAAACACAGCCAAAACAAAAGCCCTGAGCACTTCTTCTAACAACAGCGCTCAACTTAACATTGCCGAGAAAGTTGATAACTTTCTTTATTTAGGAAGTGTGGTCTCGGCTAATCGCGGTGGCACCGAACTGGATGTGTGCAGCAGAATCGGGAAGCCTAAAGCTGCGTTCGGAATGCTGTCCAAAATCTGGAGAAGCAATGTTATTAGCTTAAGAACCAAGCTACGACTGTTCCGCTCCAACGTAGAATCAGTGCTGCTTTATGGGTGCAGTACCTGGAAGGTGGACACCATTAACACACGCAAGCTGCAAGTCTTCGTAAACAAATGCTTAAGAATCATCTTGAGGATTTTTTGGCCGAACCGCATCTCCAACGAACTACTTTATCTGAGAACGGGCCAAGAACCTATGTATAAGCATTACTATACGAAGAAGAAAGTGGCAATGGATTGGACACACCCTACGGCGCGAAGACAACTCCATTGCGAAATACGCTATGCAGTGGAATCCGCTCACCCAGGCAGGCAGAATAGCGGGACGCCCTAGGCAAACGTGGCGCAGAACAGTTGAGGAGGAATCGAGCTCTTTAGGAATGAGTTGGAGGCAGCTCAAACGCGTTGCAGAACTCCGAACACGATGGCGCGCAGGCGTGGTTGACGCCCTATGCCCCCCGAGGGGTTAAAGGACATAAGTAAATAAATGTATGCAGACGACCTTATCTCGTTTACTAAATGCAAAGCCAAAGGTAAAGTATCTTCAATATCCTCCCAAATCCTTACGGATCTTGACACCTGGGGCAAGTCTTCAGGCGCTAAGATATCGATGGAAAAATGGAAAATTCTACACATATGTAGAAAAACTAGTTGCCCTAAGCAAATCTTTGTCAATTTCAACCATATTAGTATAAGCAATGTACATAATCTAAGTATACTTGGTGTTATTTTTGGCAAAGGGTTTACTTTTAAGGATCATTGTGTTAGTCTTAAAAGAAAGTTATCTACCAGGGTCAATATTATTAAGTACCTTAGCTCTAAAAATAGTTTTTGCCATATAAATAGTTTGATAAGTATAACCGGGGCTATAATCCTATCCAAAATTGACTACAGATTATGTATCTATGGAAAGTGTTCAACATCCTCCTTAAGACTCATCGAACCGGTATACAACGCTGCGATACGAACAAGCCTAAAAGCTTTCAGATCAACTCCCATCATAAATATGCTTACCGAAACCGGGCTTCCATCAATAAAGCAAAGAGTTAATACACTTACTTCACTAGTTGTGTTAAAGTTAAATCAGCCAAACGACAGTTTAATCAAGAGTGATGCTAAAAGATTACTGCTAAGCAACAGGTGCTTGAAGATATCGTCGGCCTTAAACAACACCCTAAATTTGGCAAAAAATATGGAAGTGCCATTATGTATCCAATGCAGCAGTATAGGAACCTCTCCACCTTGGGCACTTAAGGGCGAGACTGTGAACCTCTCTCTAAACTTCCTCATTAAAGCCTCAGCTCCCAACGAAGTTTACCAACAGATGTTTTTGGAAACGTCGACGGTCCAAAAAGAACACAATTGGAAATTCGTCTTTACTGATGGTTCTAAGTCCGAATTCGGAACTGCATATGCCTTGGTCGATGAAAATGGAGATACCCTATCCAAAGGGTTGTTACCACATCTCGCATTAGTGTTTTCGGCTGAGGCCACAGCCATTCTTCAGGCCACGGCGCTGGCAGATAGATTTAAGACTGTCATTTGTACGGACACCCTTTCTACCCTCATGGCAATCACAAACATCAACAATAACACCTCAATTATTGTAGCCATCCGCGACAAACTGATAAAGAACCAAAAGAAATTAAAGCTCTTATGGATTCCAGGACACGTAGGAATAAAAGACAACGAAAACGCAGCTGCGGTTCAAGAACCATTGATAACCCACTTCATCTTCAATAAAAAGGACATCAAGAACCAGATCCATCGTTTTTGGAGTGGAAAACAAAAAGAAGAGTGGAATGCCTATACCCACTTCTACAAAACCATAAATCCTGATGCCATAGCGTCCACCTATCCAAAGAACTGTCTGAAAAATATGATCAAGGCTTTTATTCGACTCCGGCTTGGCCACACATTGCTTACACATGGACACCTCATCACCAGGAGCAGCAATGCTCATGGCCAGCTTCTTGTGGATGACGACAAAATTCTGCAGAGGTGGCGGCAGTATTGTGAAGAGCTTTTGAATGAACAGTTTCCCCGGCTATACTTTCCAAGAGCCACCCCTAACTGTGAAGAAATATCCGACATTACAGTCGAAGAAGTTAGTGAGGCGGTCAAATACTCAAAAAAACGAAAAGCGGTTGGGCCAGACGAGATGCCCTCTGAGTTCTGGAAAAAGATGGGAGACATCGGGTTCAGATGGCTCAGAATTCTCATCTCCAAATTCGTGAGAGGTGATCCAATGCCGAATGAATGGAGGGAAAGTTACCTTCTCCCTGTATATAAAGGGAAGGGTGATACGCGAAACTGTGATAACTACCGTTCGATCAAGCTGATGTCACACACCATGAAGATCGTTGAGCGGGTATTAGGTGGCCGACTGCGAAAAATAATACGGCTATCTGATGATCAGTGCGGGTTTGTCTCGGGTAAATCAACCACAGATGCAATCCAAAGTATAAGGATCATAATGGAAAAACATCGTGATTCCT
This sequence comes from Brachypalpus laphriformis, assembly GCA_945910035.1. Lineage (NCBI taxonomy): Eukaryota > Metazoa > Arthropoda > Insecta > Diptera > Syrphidae > Brachypalpus > Brachypalpus laphriformis. The sequence goes on from OX246754.1 coordinate 292,858,780, forward strand.
TAAGGGATTTTCATATTGTATTGGTTGACTTTGAAAAGGCATTCGACAGACAACCAGGAGATCTGATATGGGTGGCGCTAAGACATCGAGGGGTTCCAAAAACCTATGTACAGATGATTATGGACATGTACGAAGGAGAAGAAGACAAAAGTAAGATGCCCCGCTGGAGTAACCGAAGAGTTCCCAATCAAAGTCGGGGTACACCAGGGAAGCGTTTTAAGTCCTTTGCTCTTTATTACAGTCCTTGATTATCTGCTTGAAGGTAAAGTGATGGACCCCAAGGTACATCAGTTATTCTTTGCTGACGATGGAGCCATCATAAGTGAGGATCCTACATCCCTACAACGAGCACTTGGTGTGTGGGTGGACGTTTTGGAGGGAAATGGGTATCGCATTAGTTCAAAAAAGACAGAGTACTTGTGCTGCCCGTTCTCTGATCCACTCAGGCCTATTCCAGACATTTATTTGAATGGAACAGTGCTTCCCAAGTGCGAAAAGTTCAAATATCTGGGATCTATGATCAATAGCAAAGCAACTTGTGATAACGACATCAATCATCGTGTAAGCGTAGGGTGGATGAAGTGGCCAGAAAATTCCGCTATCTTCTGTGACAGAAAAATGCCCCCTAAGTTGAAAGGAAGGCTCTACACCGCAGTTGTACGTCCAGCGCTCACATATGGTTCACAATGTTGGACGATGTACAAAAAGTATGAGAGTAAATTAACGGCAGCTGAGATGAAGATGCTTCGCATGACAGCAGGAGTGACAAAGCTTGATCGAATAAGAAGTTCGAAGATCCGTGGAAGCTTTCACATCAAGGAAACCATCGTACAAAAAATAGAGCGCGACCGGCTCAGTTGGTATTGCCACGTTCAAAGAAGAGATCATTTGAACCCTGTTAAAAAGGCAATATCAATGCACGTTCCAAAGACATCGCGATGTAGGAAAGGCAGGCCTATAAACGCCTGGATCAGACAAATGCGACGACATCGGCATTTCATTGGCCTCAGTAACCGAGTGATCCAAAATCGGCAGGCCTGCCGATATTTTCTGAGGTCAAATAGGCGAACCCCACATGCGGATCAGTAGAAATGCGGTGAAGTGGGACGGTTGTGATCCCTTGTTTTCGGATCATGGCCTCGCTGATAAAAGGAAGAAGAAGAAGAAGAAGCAACACTATCCAAGATAAAATGCGTAGTCTTTTCCCCAACTCCAACCTTCCTAACCTACTCTCTTTCCCTTCTGAAACAAATGTTAAGAAAGTATACATTCTCTTGTCATCTGTAAATCTTGAAAGTAATATATAAAACCTCCTACTTAATTTAAAAACTAGCCGAAAGCTCTGGTAGCTAGTGCTAGGTTTTTGTACTATTAATATTATAATTTATTATATGTTAATAAAGTTTAATAATAATAATAATAATAAATCTTTGTAACAGATTCTCTTTCAACAAATATCTTGCTCATATAATGCGTACGCGGATCATTAACAATGTGCCCCATATTCTTTGAACTCCTCCCCAATCCGCAGATATGAATCCTGCAGAGCATCTGTGGGATGAGCTTAGTCGAAGGATGGAAAAACATAATATTTCGGGGAAAGATCGACTCAAGGTATTTCTGCTGCAAGAATTGCAACATATCGCAGCTGAACTTACAAAAAAAAACTGGTCTATTCAATGCCAGAAAGATTGAATGAGGTTTTAAAAAGAAACGGCTGGTCCATGAAGTACTAAGGAATTAATTAAAAAAAAAAAATATTATTGGCTGTGTGAATAATTTTGTTTATTTATTTTAATTAAGTTAAAAAATTTAAGTTTTTCTATTATTAATAATTGAACAAGATTAAATATCAGTAAAAAAGAAAAATATGATTATGTTTTAGTTTGTTAACGATTTTAGTAGAGAATATGCCTATGTGTGAATAAAATTATGTCCATCTCTGCAAGGGTAATTTACTTTTATAAAATTACTATTTCACTGTCGTTTTTCGGCCAGCTCTGTTCAAAATGACTTTAATATGATATCTGAGTAATTTACAACAACAAAGAAAAGTAAGCACAGTCTTTTTTATTTATTTTAATTTAAATCTATTGATTGTGCCCTGAAATTGCAAGCATCCGGATTCCGGAAGTTGATTCACACTCGACGGTACATAAAGAAACAGCGGGGCAGGCAACGGCATGCACACGTACCGAATAGGCAAAGACACATTCTCGTGCAGGTTCTCTAAATCCATTTAAATAAGCTTAATAAAGACTAAGATAAATGCCGTTTGGTATTCTTGCAAAAGATGTCACCGACTCGTCGTTGTGCAGTCGTTCCGCTTCAGTTTCATTGCCGGTGAAGAATATTTGTTCATGCCGTGCCGGTTTGTTATGTGCCGTCGAGTGTGAATCAACATTACTTACTTACTTCGGTGGCGTTACAGTTCGGGGTGAACCAGGGCCTCAACCAACAAGCCTCTCCATTTAGCTCAGTCTTTAGCTAATTGCCTCCAGTTGCGCACTCCAAGTTGGTCGAGGTCTCCTTGAACTTGTGCGCGCCACCTACGGCGATGATTCCCTCTACTGCGTCGTCCCTCGGGATTAGATTCGAAGACTCTGCGGGCCGGAACGTTGGTGTCCATTCGCTCTACATGTCCTAGCCATCTCAGACGTTCAATACGCAGTTTTTTGACTAGGTCGATGTCGCTGTACAGCTCGTGATTGAATCTTCTCCTCCAAAACCCGTCAACGCAAACGGGACCGAAAATCTTACGAAGAATTTTTCTCTCGAAGCGACCAAGAATATCTTCATCCTCTTTTAATAAAGTCCATGTTTCAGCACCGTAAAGAAGGACTGGGATGATCAGGGTCTTATACAGAGTCTCCTTAGTTGTTCGAGATAGGGCTTTACTGTTGAATTTCCTTATAAGCCCAAAAAAAACAGCGATTGGCAAGAGTTATTCTTCACTTGATTTCTGCGCTGATGTTGTTCTCAGAGTTTATAGCAGAGCCAAAGTAGACAAAGTCCCTTACTACCTCGAAGTTATAGCTGCCCACTGTGACGTTTTGTCCAATTCGTCGGTGTTGGCTTTCCCTTCTTGTTGACAGCATATACTTGGTTTTTCCCTCGTTTATCGCTAAACCCATTTTGGCCGCTTCCGCCTCAATGCTTGCAAACGCACCGTTGACAGCCCGCTGAGTTCTTCCGATAATGTCTATATCGTTGGCGTATGCAAGCAGTTGTACAGACTTGTAATAGATTGTGCCTCCGGTGTTGGCTTGTGAGTTCCGCACAATCCGTTCAAGTACAATGTTAAAGAAGTCACATGACAGCGCGTCACCTTGCCTAAAACCTTTTTTGACATCAAAGGTCTCGGTGAGGTCATTACCGACCTTGATGGAGCAGCGAACGTTCTCCATCGTCAGCCTGCACAGACGGACAAGTTTGGCAGGGATGTCAAAACTAGACATGGCTCTATAAAGCTCTTCTCTATAGATGCTGTCATAGGCGGCCTTGAAATCGATAAAGAGATGGTGAGTATCGATTTGGAATTCTTGGGTTTTCTCCAGGATCTGCCGAAGTGTAAAGATTTGATCGATGGTGGACTTTCCTGGCCTGAAACCGCACTGATAGGGTCCAATCAGGCTGTTCATAAAAGGTTTCAGGCGTTCACACAATATCGCAGAAAAGATCTTGTACGCGATGTTGAGGAGACTGATGCCTCTATAATTGACGCAGTTGAGGGGGTCTCCTTTCTTGTGGATCGGGCAAACGATGCTGGAACTTCAGCATTCATCAGGCATACACTCGTCTGACCAAATCTTAGAGATGAGTTGGTGTATGCACTCTACCAATTCATCCTCAGCTGCCTTGAAAAGTTCGGCCGGTAAGCCGTCAGGTCCAGCATCAACATTAGTCTGTTTGCTATCCGCCTTCGGTGAGTCAGTAGTTCAAGATTTTGGTGTCAGATTGTCTATTAAGCGAACTGTTGTTTATGTTAGTATGCTATCAAGTAGATGTAAAGAACGGACGGGTTCGGATTCCGAAGTCTTAGGTAGGGATACCTAGTTGTCAGGCAGGGCTTAAAGTAGGCTACACACTATCATTTTTGAAATGACATTCCTAGGCTGTCATTTCTCATCATTTCATTCCAAGAATAACATTTTTTGCATACATTTGTCTATACATTATCTTTTCCAATGCATCATTCTCCGTCATTCAACCAAAATCCACGAGCAATTTTAACCCTCATCATTCTCCCATCATTTCAATTGTCATTTTTCATTCCAAGCTACACACTGTCATTTTTACATCATTTCAGCAAGAATGTCATTTCAAAAATGATAGTGTCATGTGTGTCAACCATCCAATCGAAAGAAATCTACCTAGTTAGGCCTAGCTAGAGCCCTAGGATCCAAACGCACCCAATGCTAATCCAAACTTGAGAGCATCGCTTTCCTCTAAAAAGGCAACTCAACTATATGAACCCTGATTTTTCTAAGTTGGCTGTAATACAGTATACAGGGGTAAAATATGTATGTTTGTATATGTATAGAGGTAACTAAAATACATATTTACATATGTGTATTCGCATAATATAAAAAATAATTGGAAATTGGCCACTTACGCCATGCTTTCAAAATTCTAAAGAAATTTGTTTGAAGGGAAATAAAATATGTTTGGGTCAATGATTATTTATTTAGGGCTAAATAAAAATGTTATATATGTATGTGCACATACCTACATATGTATATACAGTAATGTCTCGCTAGTCCGATTCAATTATTGCGAGGGGGTATTAAGATTGTCAAATTATTCGGACTAATGAGTACAGGACGAGAACTTTCAAAGCATATATCTTCGAAACTAGAAAACTCCGACCATAAATAGGTACATACATACCCAAGAAACGTATTCATATTTCTCAAAAAAAGAACAAGTTATTGTTAGACAGAAGAAAAAAAATGTATTTTTGAAAATTCACTATGTAATAAAAATCATACCTATAGGACTGTTGGTGCAAATTTGTACCACCAAAAGGGATGTTTATACATTTTGTGATACTTAAATGTACCAGCCGTGACGAAAGGGTTAAGGGTCCGAATCTCATTGTCCTTATTTCGTTCGCTGGGATCGTCCACAGTTGAATCACGTTTATCCGAGGCTTTCCGTTGTTTCGGAATGAAGATTTTTTTTTACGTGGCAGGGAAGGTCCCCCAACGGCACAACCCCCAAATTGAAGAGCCAGTTCCTCTTGTTACACCCCTAGCACGCGGAGCCAGGTACACCGGTGCCAGTAGTCCACTATGGGAGTATGAGCGCTGCCGTTGGTCTATTAAGAGCTCCTCCGGCACCATCTCTACTCCAAGGCCCTGACTAACCTTGAAAATCCCTTGTCGACATGTAATCTGAATATGTCGAAGGAACTCGCGCAAGATGTTCACTAAGTTCAACCTAACTGGAACTGTAGACACCACCATTGACTCCATCTAGGGAATTCGTCCGCTCCCACCTGTAACAAGAAGTGCTCTAGTGAGGTAAAGCATAGGGTAAGTGAAAACTTTATGTTTGCATGTAATCGCACGCCCTTCCGTTTGACCGCAAATGGGGGATGCTTTCACTTTTAATTGAAGTTCAATCCATTCCTTTATACCGCCAAATTTTCAAACTGAGTAATTAAATTTCCTAAACATCAAACCATTCAAACACATAATCAGACTTCATGTCTCAAGTTATAGAACAAAATTCAAAAATTTTTAAATCAAAAATCGAAATTTCTCTTTATATATTTCGCGCAACTCTGAACTGCCCATAGTTCGTTGAATATGGCAAAAAATCCACCAACACCTGCTCCGAAAAAACCTCCGGCAGCTAACCCAATAGCAAATCCAAAAGCGGGCGCGGCAGGGAGCGGAAAGGGCCCATGTCCAAATTGCCAGAAGGTATTCGATCTAGCCCGTCTTGCAAAGCACCTGGAAATATGTCAACATGCTACCCTAAACAAGCGGCCAAAGTTTGATGCGGGCCTACACCGTGTGAAGGGCACTCAACTCGAGAAATACTACAAAAAGAGAAATCCACCCTAACATCCAGTCATCTGAATAAAAACATTTAAATTATTTAATATATCTTTTTATTTCTGACGCGGAAAAGGTAAGTTCTGGAGCCTTGTTAGTCGGAGATGTCTTCCATTTTATTTGGAGGATCTATTATAGTTTTTACAGCTTCTGCAGCGCCATGCATTTCGAGGCCTTCTAGGATGTACGCCAAATTATCTAGGCTGGCATCGTCGTCATCTTCAAACCATATGGTCAACATTGCCTTACAAGCCTCATTAGGATTGGGGTTCTCTGTCTCAAAGAAAAGCAATTCATCCATTGCATAGCCTAACTTCTTGCCCAGCTTTTTCCAATCGGCCCCAATTTTCGGAGCTAATTCCTCAATATTTTCTTTACTTGCGGTGCATGGCTTGTGCGTATTTTTGTCGTCTTGCACTACAATAGGTTCGGGCTTCAGAAGCTCGGGATCTTCCTGCTCGTCGAACGCAACTTGTTCCTGTTCTGGTGGTTCAATAACACTCTCAATTGCACTCTCTGGCTGACCACCAACTTTATTGATTTCGTTCTTTTCCTTTTGTATCTTCTTTCTCACACTCTCCAGGTAGTCGGCAATTTTATACGAAGGCGCATTGACGAGAGTAAAGAAATGTGGCGATTGCCTCGCAAGCAGGCGTAGTGCTCGCCACTCGAACGATGGATCATTCTTCTCGCGAGGATTTTCTATGTACGTGTCCACAGGGGGAAGAAAGTTGCGATCTTCGCTTTTGCAAGCCTGCAGATTATCGGGTGATAGATTCCAGAGTCGTGTCAGAACGTCACTGTGAAAAAAAGAGGATTTGTAATTTTCTTTTAAAAAAGTGTTGAAAAGTTTCTTACTTTCCTAGGAAAAACTTTCCTTGGCGATTGGCATCTTTGATGCTATCGCCTAGAGATTTTCGGGGACGTTTGGAAGGCGGCTTATAAAGTTCTTCATTCGAGTCGGGCTTTTTGAATTCCTTGCAACCGTCGTTCTTCCAGTTATTCCACATTTCTTCTCGTTGTAACATGTGCTCTACTGTTTTCGCAAACCTTTTGCCATTTGGTGGAGTTTCTCCAATCAATTTGTACACTTTAGTTTCAGTTTCTTTGATGAATTCTGACTGAGACGATGTCAGAGTGTAGGAATCTCTAAAAGGAAGTATAATTAAATTTATGTGCATAGTTACTGGTACTACTTGAAAAACAGGAAATGATAGATGAAAAATTTAATCACGAACTATCAACACCCTTTTTCGGAATCTGCTATAACGTCCGCCTCATAATGGCGTCTATCTACTTGAATACAAGAAATCGCTTGGGGTGTCAATGGTGTAGTGGTAATGTTATCGATTGCGACGCGAAAGCCTGTGTGACAATACTACGAAAGCATAACACTGGCAGTAGGCTGGTCATATGCTTGGAAAAATTGTTCGCTCTGGTGTATGATCGATAGGCTTATGATATCAGGTAGTCGAAAAAAAAAATAATACTAGAAGCAAAACAAAAATAATAAAAATCTCCCCAGTTACCTAGACGCCATCCGCGGAGTTTTTCTGAAACATAAACATCTGCCGTCATCTTACGCCGTGACGTAAGTGGTTAGTGTGTCGATTCACTGCGCGTGAGGTTTCAAGTTCGAATCCCAGTAAACACCAAAAAGATTTTTTCACGGTCCCACCTCTCGCGAACGTCTGACAAACATCCGAGAGTATTGTTGTCTCAAAAAAGCTTCTCAATTCAAATTGCCCTTCGGATACGGCACTTAACTGTAGGACCCTTCCATTCGTGTGAAAAAATATAACGCACACAACATAAGTGGTTGCGAGGACTAGGCCCTGCCACTTAAACAGCTGTTGCGCCAAATCTATCCTTTCCAACGCCCGCACCACTATGTAAAAGCATTTAAAAGGTACTCATAACCCCTAGAGTGCGCGCAAATAAAAGCAAAAAAACTTTAGAGTCTGAGGAAATGTAGACACCGCAGAGGGCACAGAACAATTCTGCCAATCCACACACGTTCAAATCACTCTCCTTGACATTTTTGAGATATTGGTCGGTATCATTTGGTATTTCGATGACATCAGGGGGCTCTGTAGTAGGCACTGGCATATTTGGATCCAACCACAAATCTCGAAGCCGCTGCGAACGAATCCAAACGTTTTTCAAGACGAAGTACATACTATGCAGTTATGTACACTTATTAACGAGAGCACTGAAATCAGGGACGCATCCATATATTCCTCAGCCAAATGCTGGGTTCCTAAGTAAGAACTCGAAAATCAATGACGAAAACTGACAAACGAAACTGACATGAATCAGACCACAAAGGCTGTGAAGGCAACGAAATTGCTGTCTAACTAGCTAGGACCATAACTCTTCTCCGACATACCAGAGTCTGGACTTAGAGCGAACACTAAAGGATGGGAAAGCATCTGTTGCATAACCTACTCTGAAAACACCAAGACTAAAAGAAGACATAGCAACAATGATATCAAAAAGCTAATGTAATTCAGGAAACTCAATGTTGTCTCTATCTAGAAGAGGATGAAAATGCCGAGCACATTCCATGAAGTGTTCTCATCTATGAAGATTTAAGAGATATCATTAACTTTTATGAAAAAGGTGAAGGTAATCTTAGATTAAAAACGTATACTTAATGATATGGGTTAAATGTCCACCACCAGCGGATGAAGTCATTCAAATCGTAGAATACCACTTGCTCTACAGAATGTTGATTCTATAAGTTCTACTATATGCTGGCGAGCGTTGGAAGGCTGTAGTGTCTCAGATAAAAAAAATTCCTCCGATGGAGGCTGCTTATAAATCCACATTCCAGCTCTCATAGTCTACATTCTTGTAATACTAATCTGCAAAGCGTATGTTAGTAACACGAACAACTGTTAGAGATTAAGCAGTATTCCTGCCTGCATCAGAAGCACATGATCTTTTCCAACTTCTTTCAAAACCATAATGATGTACGACAAAATAATACTTACGTTTTAAATTTCACGGTCAACTGCAAATACTGAAATAGTATTAGAAACTGCACTAGCACCGATCGCCTAAAGTTTGAATCTGAGAGCTGGAGCGCCAGTAGCTTGGGATTTGTAAGGAATTTTGCAAAAAAATTCTCCGTCTTCTTTACTGTTTCATCCACTTCCATTTTTATACTTTGTGCAATCATCTCTTTGTTTTCTTCCTTAGAGGAAGGACTTGTACGTGGTTCCTCAAGCTTAAAACTCGAGAAAGCTGCGAGCACATTTGTTGCATGCTGAAAGTAAATATTTATTTATTTTTGGCTTCATAACAAATCCCCTATCACAAAATTTCCAAATTAGAATTCCCGAAACAAAATCAGACACAAAAACTATGGATGCTGGATGAATTGGATTCCGTTGATATTTTCTTGTGTCTCGAGCTACAACGAAACACACTGGGTTTCATACGCATCGCTATCCACAATATCGACGTGAAGAGATTTGCATGACTCTGAGTCAAGGAATATTTGTGAAGCTCATGCTTTTGATTAATGGGCTTTCTTCTGAAACTCGATTCGAATTTGCACGAATTCGAATAATTTCGGATATTCCACATAACGGTGAACATTTTTTGTTACTATTGCAGAAGGAAGGAAAATCTACGAACAGGATTTAGACAGCCGTTAGCGCAATATAATTAAAGTTCATGTTAATCAATGCGTCTTTGCCAGTGGGAAATCTATGTACTTACGACGCAACGCTATTTAAAGCTTACGGATGGTAATGGAAAAAACCCAAAACTTTTCAAAAGATCTGCGCATTATCTTTATCGATTTGGAAAAAACTTTCGATAGAGTTCCGAGATCTCATATGGACAGCGCCGAAAGCACAAAAAGTACCACAAACCTACGTTAGAATGATACGAGGTATGCGTTAAAACGAAAGTAAAATGTTTTTGTTATTATTTTCCAATGGAGAAAACTGGCCTAGGCCATTTTTCCTCGAGCAGTCCAGTAAAGATGGGAGATTTTTGTGCTTTGCTTCCTAGCTTGATCCAACGCAGGGCATCTTGAGAGGTGGTCTTCGTCTTGTATTTCATTTGTTGTGCAAAGGCTGCATATGTCGGATTCAAATATTCCAACTCTTTTGAGCTGTGAAGCTAGGCAGCTGTGTCCAGTATATATGTACCATATACTGCAAAATTCGAACAGTGAGAGTGCACCAAGGCAGCTTTACCCTGCTTTTCAATGTCGTGCAAGATTTCTTGCTTACGACGTAGCAGTCCATTAAAATACATTTAATAATTGGATTAGACCGTTGGAAGATAACGATTTAAGAACCATTCGCACGATGACAGAAAATTTGCATTATCATTTTTTCGAACCCTTAAACCCGACCCCAGATATTCTGTTAGACGGAACAATACATACAAATACTTGAGCTCAATCGTAAATTAAGAAATTCGAAGAACAAAGCAAAATAAATAAAATTATTCTCGGTAGGCTGGTTAAGCTTGAAAATAATTCTCAGAAAACGCGTACTTCAACTAAAATATGAATGACAAACGAATGTTAAAAATATGTACTTGAAATGCAAACGGACTTTTGCAAAAACTCGACGAATTGGAAATATTCGTGCGTGAAAAAGATATTGATATTTGCTTGATTTCTAAAACCCACGTAAAAAAGGAATCGCATTTAAAAATAAAAGGCTGTAATGATTACCACGTTTGTCACCCTTCGGGAAAAGCGAGGCGGATCATCCTTGTTTATTAAAGACTGCATCGAACAATCCGAAGACCTAAAGATAGAACTTGAAACTTTGCAACTGTGCACGATTCGAGTTAAAAATAGTCAGCGTACTCTTAAAATCTCATCTATCTACTGTCCACCGCGTTCCGCGCTTGAAAAATCTGATTTTACTAGTACATTGATTTTTGAGTACAGTTGTGATTTCCATTCAACGGGTAAACCAACTTACTGGCCAACTGATACTTCGAAAATACCTGACCTGATCGATTTTTTCGTTGTGAAAGGAATATCTACCAACCACATAAAAGTCGAAGACAGCTTTGATCTGTCGTCTGATCATTCCCCGGTTGTTTTAACAATCAGCGAAAAACTAATCTATAACCTAGAGCCAGCGAGATTAACTGGTCGAACAACTAACTGGGAAGGCTTTAGGAACGAAATTGTAGATAATGTTGAACTGAGCGTTCCACTTACGACACCCTATGAACTTGAGGTTGAAGTTGATCGCTTCGTTGAGATCGTACAGCTCGCCTCTTGGAATAATACGCCGAATCCAAGGAAAACGCCGGACAGATACGGTCTACGATATCCTCCGGAAATAAAAGAATTGGTCAAGGAAAAAAGAAAGGCGCGTAAAAAATGGCAACAGAGTCGTGCTCCGCAGCATAAAACACACTTGAATCGTCTGTGCAATTTGTTGAAGAAGACTATTAAGGATTTTAAGAATCGTGCAATAGGTTCTTACCTTGAAAGTTTAACAACGAAAAAAGATTCCAATTATTCACTTTGGAAAGATGTAAAAGGTACCAAACGGCCCAAAGTCCCCGCGCCGCCAATCAAATTAAATCAAAATGAATGGGCAAGGGAAGATAAAGAAAAAGCGGACGTCTTTGCGGCGCACCTGGAAGAAACTTTTAAACCGTACGATGGTCAAGTGGTTTACGACAACCGCAATAGGCTGGATTTACCATCTGACGATTTGACGCTTACAAGTGCAACACTAAGGGAACTCAAACATGAGATCGAGAATCTAAAACCTAGGAAATCTCCTGGTTTTGATTTGATTACCGGAGAAATTCTCAAAGTTTTACCTAGAAAAGCACTGATTAAGCTTCTCCATATTGTAAATGCTGCACTCAGATTAAAACACGTGCCGAGCCAATGGAAAGTTGCGGAAGTCATAATGGTTTAAAACCAGGAAAACCGCCAAATGAAGTAAAATCGTATAGGCCAATTTCGCTTCTTCCAATCATATCGAACATTTTCGAGACGATATTATTAAGGCGTCTCCAACCGGTTATAGAAGAAAATAATCTTATCCCTGACCATCAGTTTGGGTTCAGAAGCAAGCATTCGACGATTGACCAGGTGCATAGAATTACTGACGTAATCGAGAAAGCACTTGAAGAAAAAAAGATTTGCTCAAGCGTATTTCTTGACGTCTCGCAAGCAAGGTGTGGCATGATGGCTTGAAATCCAAACTACGACAAGTTCTCCCTGTATGCTTATACGATATTCTAGAATCATATCTCGGGAATAGACTCTTCCGTGTTAGACATGGAGTCGAATACTCCGAGCTCAAGGAAATTTCGGCCGGCGTACCGCAAGGAAGCGTTCTTGGGCCGCTTCTCTATTTGCTATATACTCGTGATATACCGAACGAAGATGGCACTATTCTTGCTACGTTTGCCGATGACACCGCTATCCTAGCAGTAGGTGAAACAATCGAAGAAACGACTGCAAAACTGCAAAACGTATGAATAATGTAAATGAATCGACGAGGGACTGGCGGATCGCCCTCAACGAATCTAAATCTGTTCACGTGAATTTCACTTACAAGAAAATTAATGACTTGCCAATTTTCCTAAACTCGGCCCGAATACCTTTTGCAAACGAGGCCAAATACCTGGGAATGACACTCGACGCAAGGCTGAAATGGAATTCGCACGTGAAAATGAAACGTAAAGAACTCGAGGTCAAATATAGAGAAATGTACTGGTTACTCGGAAAACATTCCCAGCTCAGTACTGAGAACAAACTGCTTTTATACAAGGACCTGTGGACCTACGGTATACAACTTTGGGGTTGTACCAAGAAAACAAATGCAAATATTTTACAAGCTTTTCAAAATAAAGTGCTAAGAGAAATTGTCCAAGCACCGTGGTATAGTAGAAACGACGATATCCACAGGGATCTCGGAATTCCGACAATCGAAGCTGAAACTAGAAACTTCGCGAGAAAGCATAGAAACCGACTAATCGGACATGTCAACAATACAGTAATACAAATTTTGGATGAAAGCAATTTATTGCGCCGACTACAAAGGACGAAACTTTCGACTTGGCGAGATAATGATTAACCGCGTCTAGATTGCGGAATATGCAGGATCTTTCCAAACCAAACGTTTTTATTTCATGATAGACAAATTGCTTGATAAGTTAATACTTAGTTGCGATATCTAACAAATTTATATCGAAAGGTGGTGTTTTTTTAGTCAGTAAGAATCTGACACTACTATGAGCACGCGCTTGCTATTCTCATAGTGTCTATGGAAGATTTTTCACCTACCCTCGGGGAAAAAAAAATCGTAAATTATACGGGAAATTATGATAAAGATATTGCACACCGAGTGAATGTGGAATGGTTAATATGACCGAAAATGCCAATTAAAAATGTTACGGATGTCATCGTTAGTATTAAAACTAGAACTAATTAGAAGCAAGCGTATTCGTGGAAGCCTCCAAGCTAAACGTATCAACATATACAAAGAAGATCGTCGGAAAATAAACATCGCACTAACAACAATCAATGAAGGATACCCAAACAAAATCTGGCGCGAATATACACGGACGGATCCCTATTGAAAGACATTATCGGTGCAGGTGCAGCAGTACATTACGAACAATTTAGTCACTACTCCGGTAATACGAACCAACTCTACTGTATTTAAAGGAGAACTCGTAGCCATAGAGTATGACATAGAACAATTCGTGGACAAGAAACTTAAAAAAATATCGTTATCCTTTCGGATTCAAAACAACTACAACAACCAAAAAGAAACACAAACTACAAGGAGCATCCGATGAACATACCACTTCCTACAACAAAGAGTACACTGCATCAAACTACAGCAGATACCAGCCCATGTCGCATACCGGAAAACGAAATAGCAGACAAATTAGCCAAGAAGGGAGCCAATATCATAGGCAGAACCCCAGACACGACGCCAGTGATAAGCAGACTGCAACGAATAAAAACACATCTCATACAAAAAGAAGCCAACAACGAACAAGCAGCAATTTTAGGGAAATGCTACGTAAACATACATGACTTTTATCACAAAATATCTCATGCACCAAGGAAGGAAGCAGTTGCACTGATAAGATTAAAAACTGGACACAACTGCCTAGCATCACACCTTAAAAGATTTGAATTAATAGACTCTGACATAGGCAGCCTTTGCACCACAAATAAAACACAAGACGAAGACCACCTCTCAAGATGCCCGGCGTTGGATCAAGCTAGGAAGCAAAACACAAACATCTCCCACCTTTACTGGACTGCTAGAGGAAAAATGGCCTACGCCAATTTTCTCAATTGGAAAACAACAACATATCATTGGAAAATGCCGTCCAAAAAGCGATAGCGGCAAGAAAATAACGGAAAACTCTTGGCCGTTGTAGAATGGCATTAAGGACCGCAAACTTATCCAATCCTAAAAGCGGTGCAGCAGCAAGACAGATACGTGGGAAAAATACTTAACATAGGATGTTAAACAATGTTAAACAACGTTCTCTGACCAACAATGAGAACTTAATCAAAATCGGTCCAATGCATCCGGAGCTATAGGAAATAATTACCGACAGAAATGTGTTTTCTTTTTTATAAAATAATAGTTTCTAACGGAGCCCCTCTGTACATACAAAGCTGTAAAGTTTTTTTTTTATCAAAACAATAACTGAAAAGCGAATGGCATACCAGAAAGTAGTCAATTTCGTCGAAATTTTAATCCGACTCGTGAACCGTGAGCACAGAGAGCATAGATTACAAGCAGTGATTTAATCACTTTAAGATCATGGTGGGCAAGTGGCAGGAGCCCCTGCCTAAACATAAGAGTTATATTCAAGTTTCGGAGGAATGTAGGCTTTATAGATTGTAGCCAAGTCTGCAGGAGTGAAAAAAACGTTTGCATCTTTTGATAAATCCAAGGCATCTGCCACCATCTAATTCTTAAAAGCTTTACAGGTCCAGTGATGGAGTGATAGGCAAGACTATAGAAAAAAATATAGGTTGGACGTGAAGGACGTGGGCGCCGTGGCGTAAGTGGTTAGTGTGTCGGATTACTACGCATGAGGTTCCAAGTTCGAATCCCAGAAAACACAAAAAAAAAGTTTTTTCACGGTCCCACCTCTCGCGAGCGTCTGACAAACATCCGAGAGTATTGTTGTCATGAAAAAGCTTCTCAAATCGCCGTTCGGAGTCGGCATTAAACTGTAGGTCCCTTCCATTCGTGTGAAGAATATAACGCACACAACATGACTGGTTGCGAGAAGCTAGGCCCTGGCACTTTAAAGAGCTGTTGCGCCAAATATTTGTATTTGTTTTGTGAAGGATCAAGAGTGAAGTGACGATACGTGTTAGTTTTGAAACCTTGTAAAGGTTTATATGCTTCTGGAAATACTGAAAGCAAACTGTTCTATAATTGTGTTATGTGGCTAAAAGGTGTTCTTCTGAACTTCACGGCGCGCCTGAAAGCAGATTCTAAATTTTAGTCATTTGCAGACGATGTTAGGACTGCGGTTGAATACATGAAGTGGTTGATATTTCAGAAAATTGGGAATCTCTAAGTTTGGGCACTTCGAAGGTCTATACTTTCTGTTTATACTTTCGGCATCAATTAATGAGACCCACTTACAGTTTGAAACATCTTCCATTGGACCTTGCTGTAGCACTGATTGGGGTTGCGGAAGAAATCCTGCAGTGACCAGAACTTGCAGTACAAGTTATAGTCTATCTTCACGGGTACATCCTCCACAGTGTCCTCCAAAGCTTCGTCAAGATCCTTCCCATCGACCCCGAATTCGGTGACATTGTCCAAATTGAACTCGGATATAATATTAAGACCCGACCTCTCCGAGAAGGGAAAGAACTTGGCCAAAAACAAGAGGATTCTTCCACAGAAGACGGTATTTTGCGCCCGAGACAGCCGCCGCAGCAGATCGTTGCACATCCGAAGGATGTTGTTCTTGCAAGATGTGAAGAATATGTCTTCCTTCCAAACGTTCACCTTGTCTTCTACAAAATTGAAGATTTTTTCACATTTGTCCAGGGTGACTGCGTCGAATATGTCGCCCAGCAGCACGACGGGAATCGTCACGGAGACGATCTCTTCCCGTGCAGCTTCAACGGAGAGGGTAATCAGTCGGCCAACTTGCTCGATGTCTTCACTAAGTTCGAACAGGAGCAACTCTCTGAAGTTCTGGTCCAACGGAGACTTTTTGTCGGCGTCATTGTTGAACTTATACGAGTCGAACGTTTGCCTGAGGATCTTCACATCTTTCAACTCGAATGCCTGCCTCAGTGAGACCTGTGTACGGGAACCAGATTAAGTCCAGTGCGTAGAAAGATTGGGGACCATTTTTACCTTGAACTTGTCGTAGAGTCCATTGAAGTCAGTCGGAGACCCTTTTGGCGCCTGTTCGGAGCTGGACAGCTTCCGAGTACTCATCTTGCGACACTGGCTGACCAAATGCTGACAATTGCTATTCGTGTTACCGAAGATAAATAATAACCGGGAATTGGCTTATTGTCGTGAATTTAATTATATTAAATCACCACTCGCAAAATAAGTTTATAACAAAAAAAAAGCCAACTGCGATTTGACAGCTTCAGTTCAGTCGGAAGGGCAGCAGAGGCCGGGGTTTTAGTTAGCTGTCAACCGCTGCTCAGTGGGCCTATTCAGTGATTTCATACTTGTATCAGAATATCAACTGGGCTCTAATCCCGTAACTTTTAAAGTGGGAAATACATGATACCACCGTCGTACCGACATCGACCCACGCGTACTATGCAGCACACACATTATACAATCTGCGTACGATTTTCGTGCAACCAGAAATTTTATTCGGGCATTTTACACATAGACATCATATGATTTCTATACAATATGGTCATGTTCGATTCGATTGTGCTCGATGATGTTCGATTGTGTGGATACACACGATACAATTATCATATACATCATCAAAGCTGTCAAACCATTGGTACAACAGTTGTATCGTGTATTTCTCACTTAAATCATTTCTGATTTAAGTGTTTGAATGCTATCGGATGTATTATTATTATTATTAAACTTTGTTAACATACCATATAATAAATTATAATATTAATAATGGGCACGGTTGTGCAGTGGTTAGTATGTCGGGTCACTGCGCGGGAAGTTCAATATTCGAATGCCAAAAAACACAACAAATTTGTTCACGATTCCACGAAGTCTTTGCAACAGCAGCTTTCACTGTATGCACAAAAAAAAAAAAGTGAGTTGGATGATTTAGAATTTCTCTTGTCTGACGATTATTTTCGCACGGAATCAGAAATCTGTAGAAGCAACTTCAGTCAGTGTACCATATGTTAGATTTCAGTGCCTGTTGTATGTGAATCAAAGACCTGTGGCTTCAAGCGATAATCGCTTACGTTGAGTTATGACAGAACTTACTTAAGGATGACAGCAGATGAACCAATGTTCGAAGTTTATGTCGTATTTTTTTTTTTTTACTTTTCTATCTGCAGTGGTTGCCGAGTTGTATACAGATAAACAAAACCGAAACAGCAAAATCCCATACGTTTTTGAGAAAAAGGAAAATTTCAAACTCGTTTTCTGAGAAACTTCGAAAATCGACTTAAGCAGTCATCGCTTGATGCCGCATTATAATGATGTAAAACAACGCGCGCACCCCTTGGCTTCCAATTCGTTCTGTCCTATTGTGAAATGGAAGGATATGACGGTTGCAATTATATGCTAGGAAGCTAAAATTAATATTTCTCTGTACTTAAACATAATTTAAGTAGTGAAAGTGTTTTTAAATAATTTTAATGCATGTTTTAATAAACGTTAAGTGAGAAATACACGACACATTCTTTGTGCCAACGGCTTGACAGCTTTGGTGTTGTATACGAAAATTGTACCGTGTGTATCCACACAACCAACCGTTGTATTGATATCGTATGGTCATGTGGTCTTGACTGTACAACCGCTGTCACATGCATAGATTTTATGGAAATTAGGTGTGTATGTGTAAAATGTTTGGTTGTACGTAAATCGTACGCAGATTGTATAACCTGTGTGCTGCATACAAATGTTGGACTGATGACGGTACAACAGAAGTCAGTACGAAGGTTGTATCGTGTATTTCCCACTTTATATATGTATATGCACCCACATACCCATAAGTGTCTTGCGGATAAAAGTTTCTTTTCAATCGCGAGCGTCCTGTGAAAATTAGAGAAACTGCCGCAACGTTTTTCTGTTTTGTATGGTAAAAATCATACATTTTTCTGCAAAATAATTAAATAACATGAAAGCAAAGCTTAAAGACTGATAGTGGCTTGGAAGCTATAACATTGGCTTTATCAAAGCAATTGCTATGAAAGTACGATCACGTTATTGATTACGAAAGTGTTTGTGGATTAAGTATACCAATGGGTTCGCAGGGAACAATGAACACGCAAAATTTTCTAGTTTCAATACCACGTTTAAAAAGTAGTATACCACAAACATTTTTACGTGGTATTACAGTGACGTAAAATTCGAATACCATAGTATTTCTGCTGTGTGATATAAGTATAACCAAATTACTTACTTACTTAGGTGGCGCTACAGTTCGGGGTGAACCTGGGCCTCAACCAACAAGCCTCTCCATTTAGCTCGGTCTTTAGCTAATTGCCTCCAGTTGCGCACTACAAGTTGGTCGAGGTCCACTTGAACTTGTGCGCGCCACCTACGGCGATGATTCCCTCTACTGCGTCGTCCTTCCGGGTTAGATTCGAAGACTCTGCGGGCCGGAGCGTTGGTGTCCATTCGCTCTACATGTCCTAGCCATCTCAGACGTACAATACGCAGTTTTTTGACTAGGTCGATGTCGCTGTACAGCTCGTATAGTTCGTGATTGAATCTTCTCCTCCAAAACCCGTCAACACAAACGGGACCGAAAATCTTACGAAGAATTTTTCTCTCGAAGCGACCAAGGATATCTTCATCCTCTTTTAATAAAGTCCATGTTTCAGCGCCGTAAAGCAGGACTGGGATGATCAAGGTCTTATATAGAGTCTCCTTAGTTGTTCGAGATAGGGCTTTACTGTTGAATTGCCTTATAAGCCCAAAAAAACAGCGATTGGCAAGAGTTATTCTTCGATTGATTTCTACGCTGATTTTGTTAGAAGAATTTATAGCAGAGCCAAGGTAGACAAAGTCCCTTACTACCTGGAAGTTATAGCTGCACACGGTGACGTTTTGTCCAATTCGTCGGTGTTGGTTTTCCCTTCTAGTTGACAGCATATACTTGGTTTTGCCCTCGTTTATCGCCAAACCCATTTTGGCCGCTTCCGTCTCAATGCTTGCAAAAGCACCGGTGACAGCCCGCTGAGATCTTCCGATAATGTCTATATCGTCGGCGTATGCAAGCAGTTGTACAGACTTGTAATAGATTGTGCCTCCGGTGTTCGCTTGTGAGTTCCGCACAATCCGTTCAAGTACAATATTGAAGAAGTCACATGACAGCGCGTCACCTTGTCTAAAGCCTTTTTTGACATCAAAGGTCTCGGTGAGGTCATTACCGACCTTGATGGAGCAGCGAGCGTTCTCCATCGTCAGCCTGCACAGACGGACAAGTTTGGCAGGGATGTCAAAACTAGACATGGCTCTTCTCTAAAAGCTCTTCTCTATAGATGCTGTCATAGGCGGCCTTGAAATCGATAAAGAGGTGGTGAGTATCGATTTGGAATTCTTGGGTTTTCTCCAGGATCTGCCGAAGTGTGAAGATTTGATCGATGGTGGACTTTCCTGGCCTGAAACAGCACTGATAGGTTCCAATCAGGCTGTTGATAAAGGGTTTCAGGCGTTCACACAATATCGCAAAAAAGATCTTGTGCGCGATGTTGAGGAGACTGATGCCTCTATAATTGGCGCAGTTGAGGGGGTCTCCTTTCTTTGGTATAACCAAATTGTTGACTGGTTATTTCCTATGACTAAAAGCAAGCAGCTGTCAATGAAAAGTCTCAGCGGAAACTTGCTTCTTCTCAAACGCCAACCGTCGTAAAATTAACAACAAATTATAAATATATGAATTATTTTTTTTTAAATTCCCAAGTCAAATTGGCACTCAGCCTTAGAGTTTTCTTTCGATGTGACTTCAGTGTATGCCTGAACGCGGAGATGACAGCCGGATATTTGACATTTCTAACTTAACGTGAGCGATGTACTCACAAACAAAACTAGAATCGTTTACGTTTATTTCGTAAATTTCTAGGTTTTTCTTTAAAAAAAGAACTTGCAAGGCTAATATATCCAGATTTAGACCTCTTCCACTTAAAATGACGCAAGCAGACTTTAAACATACGCTCAGGAAATTAGAGTTTCCAGTGTGCGCGATGGAGGCACTACCACGAATCGGTACCTACATCTTTTCCAAGCTTTTTCCCCCGTATAATGACCGACTTTCCATTCACAGAAAACATAGTCGACAACATGAGTCGAAGCAAGCAAACCTTTGCCATGAACTTGATCTCGGAATTCATCTTCTTGGAGAAGTTCAAGGACACTGACTTCCGGAAGAACGCCAACGCTGTTCCCTTCCTACCTTCTCAGATGACATCGCTGCAGGAGTTCCAGTTGATCCTCGTGCTAATAGAATTCTTCTCCCGCCCTGGTCCAGATGCCACTCGCAATGCCGTGTTCCTCTCATTGTTTGGAGGTTGTCTGACACCGACACGTTCAAGTGTGCTCTGCAAACTGATAAGCACATCTATTTCGGGGTCCGTGGCTGCAGTCCTCTGCGCTGCCGGGACATGGATGCAACAGCTGGGATGCACATCCGCTCCAAGCCTGGAAATAGCCCAAAACTTAGTGAAGGACTTCGTGACGTTCTCCAAGAAGACATCGGAGCAACTCAAGCAGTTGCCCATGGTTGCCCCTCGATTTGCGGCAAACTTTATGACTGCAGTCGCCGACTTGTACATGAGTGAGCAGCGAGGTGCACTTATCAGTCCACCAGACATGCTTCTGGACGTTTTCAGCGAGTGGGTGGCTGACAATCCGAGCCTGTGTGTTGCTTCGCAGCAACCACTTGCTCTGCCGTCAGGCGCAATCGCAATGCCCGTCATAACACCGCTGGCCGGGCTTATCAAATGGACTGTACTCGCACCTATAGTGAACAACAAGCAGACCTACAGTGATCTACATTTGTCTGTTTTACAGACGCTACTTCAGATCGTTCCAGCGGGACCTCCAACAGCGCTTAACGCTCAGCACCTGCTCCTGATCATAAGTCCTTTAAAGGCCTATGCCAGCAAATTGGAGAGCGAAAATCTTCGACCCGAGGATGACGGCAATTTCCAAAAATGCTTGGAACGGCTGTCCCAGGCGATACAGGTCGCACTCACATCAAAGTGCGTCTACGGCAGTATACCGCAGCTACTGTGTAACCTTGAGACCTTACCCCCAAACAGTCTCATGCAGATCGTAATAAAAGCAAATAAAAACTCGGCGTGAATTGATATAAGCAAAGCATTTTGTTTTTTATTGCCACCGTTTCCCTATACTGCCGTAATTTGCGTAAATGATAGGTAGGACCTTTGAAGCATAGGGTACAATAGATACTTGATGATGGCAAAACTAAAATTTTTCATGCTGAACTGATTTGAAAATTGATGATCACTACTCTGCGAATCTAAAAAAAAAAAAATCCGCTATATCTGCACCACACAGATATAGGAACTCCCTAAAATTTCCCTGACCATGAACCGTTAATTTAATACATCAAGTTCAGGACATTTCATCGAATTTGTCGGCGCTCATGCACTTCATTTATTTGAGGTTTTCGAGAGGATCAGTTTCGGACCGCTCTGTCTTCGAAAATACTTGAGTCACAAATTTGAAAATATACAAATCGACTGAGAACTGGCTGAGAAATAGACGTTCTAAGACCGGTTAATATGTAAAGTACCAATGCAGAATTTTTAGCACAAAACAAACTAGCGCCAAATATGAAATTTCGGCAAAATCTTTAAAGCCTCGGGGTAAATCCGTCCAGCGCATCAAACTTCGTGTATGCTATCAAATATCTGGAGAAGCATTTTTTTAGCACAAGAACCAAGCTGCAACTGTTTCGCTCCAACGTAGAATCGGTAGTGCTTAGTGTAGTATATGGAATAGTACAGTTTTATTCGCAAGCTTTCGTAAACAGGTGCCTATGCATCATTTTAAGGATGTTTGGCCCAATCATATCTAATGAATTTTTTATCAGAGATTGGGCCAGCAACCTATAGACATCACCATACGGGGAAGAAAATGGCAGTGAATCGGTCACAGCTTATCGAGCGAATACAATTCAATAGCAAAATGAGGAGAAATCAGGGTCTTTAGGTATCAGCTGGTGAGAGCTCAAGCCAATTGCAGAAAACCGACCAAAATCGCGCCGACACACCTTCAAAGATTAATAATTCAGTTTGTGTAGATTCTAGGGTTTCCCAACGAAATGCTAACTAGCACGTTTGCTTAACACCATGAGTCGGGTTGTGCTCATCCATCAACATCCAACATCGGGCACTCTTTCTTGTATCAATTTGGACGAAAGGTCATCAAATGTTTTGGAAGCCGCTATAGAGAGAAAGTCTAGTTTTTATGTCAAAAAAGGTAAAATTGTAATGAAAGCCCCAGCACCCGCTTGTAGGGCCGTTTAAGGATAAACAACAACCTACTGTTCGTACAAAACCCTTGTTTTTTTTTTACTCAACTTACTCCAAATGAAACAAGTTTATATTCAATTTTAATCTAAATTTTATTTTCAAGCTGAACTGTAACTAGAATGGTTTGAAACGCCTTCTTTTCTTTAGAATTTCAATCTTACTCTTATCCTCTTCGAATTTCTTTCGCAGGCTAACAACATTTTGCATTTTCGACTCTCGGATTTGGAAGGTGTAGAAGTTCTTTAGCTCCTTGTTCTTGCGTCCACGCTCTATCTTGTCCTCCAGGCGATTGATAACAGATTCCTTCTGTTCGAAGCCAGCATTGCGTCCCTGCTTGCCGACGGTAATCCAGCCATCGCTATCAGCAGCGGTATTTCGTTCAGCATCCATTCTTTTTTTCTCCCGAGCATCATATGATTCCATGTATTCATCGATCTTCCTTTGAGTCTCTGATTCTTTTAGCAGGCTCTCATTGTAGTCGCGTTTCCACTTTTCGATTCCAGAGATTACAAGGGAATCACCAGACTCGTCAAACAAGTCGATCGACTTTAGTTTCAGTGACTTTGCAACAGTCTCCGTGTTCCTGAAGACGATGAATGCAACTTTAAACTTGCAGGGTATGCGGTCCAGAGTGAAGGAGCATGGTTGTGACCACTTTTTGCTTTCTTCGCGACCCGGCTTTTCAGCGAACAATACCGAGTTTACTGGCCCAATCTTTTCAAAACAAGTCTTTAAGTTCACCTCACTCACGTATGGAGGAACGTTCAGGAGGAATAAGGTGCGTCCCTTGGGTTTGTCCGCGTCCACTTGGCGAATGAAGTGTTCCCTCATGTAGCAAACGTGGGAATTGGTGGAACTTTGTGACAACCGGATAGGCACAACTGGAGAAGGTTAGGAATTAGCTCAGATGTTGATATAATTTAAAAGTTCAGATATTACCTATATAATCGTCAATTTCGGGCATCATGAATTTTTAATGGTAAATATAAACAAGTACACATGTGCTAATGTCACTGAAATGTCAAGCAAAGGGCTAAGAGCTACTGAGTGAATTCAGATGTATTCGCTTTCAATGTAATAGATCTGTTTCAGACGACTGCGTCTAAGTAGTGAAACTCTGTAAAGCATTTCGCAGAAAATTACATATTATTTTCTATTATTATTCTACATATTATACAATCTGCTTAGTATTAACGTACAACCAGACATTTTATTCAGTCAGTTTACACATCCACACCATATAATTTCCATACAATCTGTGCATGTGACAGCGGTTGTACAATCGCGAATGGTCGGTTGTGTGGATACACACGATACAATTATCGTATACAACACCAAAGCTGGCAAACCGTTGGTACAACAGCTGTATCATGTATTTCCCACTTTAGACTACTTAAACCTACTTTTTCTTTTCTTTTGCGCTCATTGGGATTGGGATTATTTATTTTTTTTTTTTTTTGTTATTTTCATTGATATATTTATTTTTGTTATAACTTCGGTTGTCATGAGCCGATTTTGATGACATTTTTCATAACCCATTACTGCATAAAGTTATTGAAAGAATATTTTTACGTTTTACTCAATTTATTCACATAGAAAACTGAAAAAAATATTGTAGTGAAGTCAAAAAAAAAAGTTGGAGGTCAAAAAACTACTACTACAAACTGCTGCATCCGGTATAAAATATGAAAATTGCTTAAACACACCCAACGCTACAGTTACTGCAAATAATTTTGCTTTTTCTTCCACAATATTTGCAAAGTCTGTCCGTTATGACATAGTCCGGCCAATGGACTTTGCCATCATATCTTGTATCTGTACCTATACTTTTGACCGATATTCCTCTGATAGTTGGTTTTCCATATGTGGCCGGCAATAAAAAGCTATATTTCGGCAGCAATTTAAAAACGTGTGCCATTTTTATCTGGATATATTTAACGTATGAGTAACCATGCAATTGAGACACCACCACCACCACCTTTATTTTTTATTTTTTGTCTCATTCTTGTGCGATAAACTGCAACATTTTGATCCATTTGATCTACACCCCCATTCCATTATTATAATTGCAAAACAATTCAACCTGGATCACCGCAATTTTGGTTTTTTCTCTCTTGACCACCTTCCACATTTACCCCCTTTTATCGAATCAAAATTCGTCGCGTATGTTACCACCGGACGAGTATTATCCTTCCATCTAACCAAAAGCACTTTACTCGTATTTGCATTATGCGTTCTGTAGTCAAGTGTCTCTTTCAAATTTTTGTGTATATGCTTTAGTTTTCAGAGGACATTTTGCTAATCTTTGGTTCCGTATTGTTCCTATACCACAATATCCACGATCTATGAGAAGTTGAGATAAAGCAACTGAAGAAATTATTAATTATTAAAAAATAATTTATATTCCCAAATACATCGAATTTCTGCCAGCTCAATCAGGTGTAAAACAGTATCACCTCCTAGTCCAAATTTCTTTTCACTGTCATCTTTTCCTGCGTATATTTGAAAAGAAATCTTTCAGACTTCCATGCTTTCTGTAGTTTTATTTAATTCAGTTATTAAAGGTCAATGTTTATATAATCGGTCGTTTCCATCAATTTAATCATTATCATGCAAATAATAATATAGATTCAAAGCGAGTTAACCTAAATAAGAGTTTATTTGGGTATTTAGCATATCCAGAAAATGCGAGTGCTCCCTAAATGATTCAAATCTCCTGCAGCGTCATAGTTGCTGGAATCACTATCGCAATCCGTGTTATTACCATCTCCAGGTGGTTAAATATATATTTCCACAGGGTCAACAATATCATCTTTTTCAAGTTCTTCCATTACTTCAGCTAAAGACAATCTGTAAATAAATTTACATAATTATACTTAGACATATTTTTTATATATGTAAGAGTATGGCGTCAAACTGTCGAACCTATGAATTTGTAATAATAATCGAATCCTCAAACATATCAAGTAACATTATAAAACAATACTTTGAACTGGAAACTGTAACTGGAATTAATGCAAATTTAGTTACCCACGACGGCGTCTGGTGCTGAAAAAGCTGATTCCATTATCACTGCAATTCAATGTTATCATATCACTTAGTAAACACAACACTAATATTAACTTCAATCGTTGGATACACAATTGTCTTATTTGATTCGTTTGTCATGGTTAAAAAGCCTACTTTTGTGCAGATCCGATTAAACAGATCATATGCAGTAATGATGCACTCTTCTATCTGTGCAATGATTTTTTTAACTATAAAATTCATAGGCGACATAGCCAAGATATTGGTTCCATTCCGAATAGCTTCTTTCAAATTTTGGGGATGGGTTATGCCTTGCTGACCAAATATTCACACTACGGCAGATCTTGGAAAAAACCCATGAATATAAAATCAATACGCACCATCTTTTCATCGATTTCAAAGTTGCCTATGATGGCGTGTGTAGAGACGAGTTATACAGAGCCATGTCTAGTCTTGGCATCCCTGCCGAGCTCGTCCGTTTGTGCAGAATGACGATGGAGGACTCTCGCTGCTCCATCAAAGTCGGTAAGAACATCACCGAACCGTTCGATGTCAGGAAAGGTCATAGACAAGGCGACGCGCTATCATGTGATCTCTTTAATATAGTACTTGAGAGAATTGTACGAAACTCACAAGCCAACACCGGAGGTACAAACAAAATATATGCTGTCCACAAAAAAGGACACCCAACATCGGCGTCTTGAACAGAACGCCACAATAGACAGATATAATTTTGAGGTAGTAAAGGATTTTGTCTACCTAGGCTCTATGGTCAGCTCCGCAAATGACATCAGTAGGGAGATCACACGGAGAATTACTCTTGCCAATCGTTGTTTCTATATGCTAAAACGGCAATTGAGTAGGAAAGCCCTATCTCGAACTACTAAGGTAACTCTTTATAAGACATTAATCATCCCAGTCCTGCTGTATGGCGCAGAGGCATGGGCTTTGACAAAACCGGATGAGGATGCCCTTGGTTATTTCGATAGAAAAGTTCTTCGAACGATCTTTGGTCCCGTCTGCATAGACGGTGAGTGGAGGAGAAGGTACAATGCCGAACTATACGGCCTGTACAAGGACATCAACTTAGCCAGAAGAGTTCACATACAGCGACTAAGATGGCTGGGTCATTTAGAGCGGATGGAGCCCAACCTTCCCACTAAGAAAGTCTTCGAATCCACCCCGGACGGACGGCACAGTAGAGGACGACCTCGCGGTAGGTGGCGCAAACAAGTGGAGGGGGACCTCAACCAACTTGGCGTGCGCAACTGGAGGCAGCTGGCTCGTAACCGTGCTGGCTGTAGAGGTTTGTTGGTTGAGGCCCAGGTCCACCCCGGACTGTAGCGCCATCTAAGTAAGTAAGTAAGTAAGTCATGCCTTGCTGAAAACGAGCGCCAACGTTTTTGTGCATTTTTGAAATTTTGAGGTCAGCACAAGCTATTCTATCGGACTAGAGAAAAATATTAAACTTTGGATATTTCCGGTAAAGTAAGATCTAGCCCAGACGATCGATCTCTTTACATATACTCGTATTGTGTGCGTTATATGTTTCACACAAATGAAAAGGATCTATAGTCTTGTGTCGTATCCGAGAGGCAATTTTTACTTTGGTTTTCAGAAGTTTTCTCATGACAACAATACTCTCAGACGTTCGTGCTTTCGGAGATTCTTTTTTTTTTTTTCTTGGGTGCGTGTGATAATCTTCTTAAGAGACTAGTAGCCCAGGCATGCTATAGCAGGCACGATTCGCAAACCCGAATAATCGATGCAAAAAGTGCGCCTACATACTAATCTACACCCTCCACACTACTACCATTCTCCCCACAGAACTGCCGTTAGATATTATCATTGTATATGTATCTAAGATTAGATATGTACGAGTATATATACAATGGTATTACTTCGCAGGGCTATTTATCTTGCACGAGCTGTTGCTGCTGCTTCTGATTATGCAGCTCAATTTGCACATTCACTATGTATGCGCTAGTTTCTGTTACTGCGTGTGTTCATATGACATGTGCCTGTTTGTGAGTTTCTACTTTATTAAGGATTTGTGCACAGTTAACTTTCCATCCTTTCGTTTTCTCAGCTTCCAGTGTTTGTAGGATCCTCATTTCTCGCTATTGCTCGTTCCTCCATGCGTAGTTGCTGCAATATGCTGGTGACGATTTCGTTTGTTGTGTTCCAGGCTTCATTCGTCGTCAGCATGAATGTTATTAGTCCTCTCGGAGTCGCTGTTTCTCTCTCTAATACTTTTCTGACCGTCGTATAAATCCGGCATTCCATCAAAACATGTTCCGCGTTCTGGATTTTGCCTTCACAGTGCGGGCAGTATAGATCATCCATGTGTTTGTATTTGTGGAGATACTTCCGAAAGCTAATGATTTTAGACTCGTTTGAGCAGGATATCACCCCTGATGAGATTCGCTTGATTTTGGACAAAGCAGAAAATAATAAGGCACCAGGAGATGACGGAGTTTCGTATGAATTTTTTAAAAACGCTCCCCAAATATTTTTAGAATATTTAGCTAAAGTTTATTCCAAAATACTACACACAGCTGAAGTACCTCAAAGTTTCAAAAATTCGTTAATTTTTCCAATACACAAAAAAGGTGATATAAATAATGTTGAAAACTATAGGGGCATTTCTTTTATAAATATTATTGCCAAAATTTTCACAGGTGTCATATTGAAAAGGCTTGAAGTGTGGGTAGAAGAAAACAAATTGCTAAATGAGTTTCAAGCAGGGTTCCGCGCAGGCTACTCTACGATCGATCACCTTTTCGCCTTACAAAATATAGTCGATTACTACCTCAAAAACGGGAAAAAACTGTATGCAATGTTTGTCGATTTTAAAGCAGCTTTTGACAGCATTGATCGAAGAGCATTGTTCTATAAGCTAAATGTATTGGGCTTATCATCGAAAATTTCAAAGGTATTACAAAATCTTTATGAAAACACTATGTCGGCGGTATGGGATGGTGAGCAACTGTCAGAGTGGTTTAGAACCATAAGTGGAGTGCGGCAAGGTTGTTTGCTATCGCCATTGCTCTTTGCCTTATTTATCAATGATATAGTTGACGCCTTGCCAAACGGAATACAAATAGCTGGACTAACTATAAAATGCCTTCTATATGCCGATGATTTGGTTTTACTCGCTGATTCGCCTAATAGCCTCCAACTCATGATAAACAGCCTAAATATATATTGCAAACTGTGGAATTTGGTGATTAATACATCAAAGTCTAAAGTAATGATCTTCAGAACAGGGAGAGGCAGACACTGCAGAAATGAGAGATGGATTCTAAATGGAGAAAATGTGGAAGTCGTCGAGGAGTATAGCTATCTGGGTATGATACTGACACCACAACTTATTCCCAAAAAACATTTCCAAAATAAGTTTAAAAAGTCTTTGGCAGCAATAAACTCAACATGGAAAAGCTTATTCAGAAACAGACATGTTGCGCATAGCGTTAAATTCAAAGTTTTTGAAGCAGCCTTAAGATCTATTATGACATATGGTTCTCAAGTATGGGGATATCAACAGCATGATGAGATAGAAAAATTGCAACGCGTTTTCCTCAAAAAAACATTTGGTTTACCACAGACAACTCCCAATTACATGCTTCTCCTAGAAACTGGTCTCTCACCTATATTTCTATTTACTTTGAAAATGCACTTCGAATACATCATCAAAGTTCTCTCCTACGGTGACAATCGCCTTCCAAAATTACTAGCGAAACATAGCATAGAAAAAAATATCAGCTGGTTTAAGAACTGGGAGGACATATTTCTGATAT
The DNA here is from genome assembly GCA_945910035.1 of Brachypalpus laphriformis. Taxonomy (NCBI): domain Eukaryota; kingdom Metazoa; phylum Arthropoda; class Insecta; order Diptera; family Syrphidae; genus Brachypalpus; species Brachypalpus laphriformis. The sequence goes on from OX246754.1 coordinate 292,888,362, forward strand.
GTGGATGTTCAGTGCAATCATTAGACATGCGAAATGGATTTCTAAGAGAAAGCTTATTAAATGCTCTTATAATATTAGATGAAAAAATAAGATCAGATCTAATAGAGGAAGCTAAAGGCTCTTCTCGCAGATCCATGTACCCAAAACTTGAGTATAACCTGTGCGACCGGAACTATTTCTCAGACGAACGGAGCTTATATGAGATTTCGCAAATTTTCCGTCTAAGGGGAGAGCTCCTCGATCTAAATTATAGGCCATATTTTATTGACCGAAATTCTTTCTGCTCATTATGCAACATGCAAGAACAGGAAACCTCTTATCACTTTCTATCTGTATGCCCGATTTTAAAGGAATTAAGATTTGTATATTTCCAAAAGCCAAAATTAAGCGAAACAGATTCTATAAGTATTCTGAATGGGAGGAACTGGAAACTTCTTGTCGAATATTGCATTGAAGCACAAAAATACAGAAAAGATTATATTGATTTCTAACATATTTTACCCTAACGTTTACCTATACAATATATCTCGTTAGTCAAAACTCCATTTTTGTTCAGGCAATTAAATTTCTTTTACAAAAATTTTAAATTTGTACCCCAATAACCAAAAGTTTTAATTTTGTTTTCATATTCTTTCATTTAAATATATTAATCAAGATTGTGTGAATAAGAAGAATAATAGAAAGTTGGCATCTGGCAGACGGTTTCAAACCAAGGCCAAATTTAATTTATTTGTATAATTTATATTGTAAAATCTATGTATCTGTACATGAATTTGAAAAATAAAATTACTTACTACTACTACTACTACTACTACTACTACTTCCGAAAGCATCCGTGCCTCGATAGAAACTGTGTCATGTAGAAGTTTACATCTCCGTGTTTCCTGCTGATCCATTCCTCTACGTTGGGGATCAGCATATGGGTCCCTCTTCCATTGGGTGTGGTGTTCTACCTGTGTTGCCATTCTGCTTGTACAGCGTCGCTGGTTGCTGTGAGCTGTTTTATTTTCAAATCTATTGGCATTCGACCGGATATTACGCTAATCGCCTCCGCGGACACCGTCCGAAAGGCACAGCACACTCTTAGCGATGCGATTCTGTGGGCCGAGCTCATCAGTCTCATGTACTTTATCCGATGCGTCGCTGGTGCCCATATGGGGACGCGTACATAAGGATCGACTTGCTTACCGTTGCTAACCTATTTCTAATTGGCTGCCTGGGTCCTCCAACGTTTGGCAATAATCTTGACAGTGCCGCTATTGCCCTACATGCTCTTTCGCATGCGTACGTTTGTTTCCTGGGACTCGAACATTAACCACTGCATCCTTGGTGCCCACGATTAAACTCTTTGGTGGAGAAATTAAACAAAAAAGCGAAGATTGAAAAAGCTTCCCGAATTCATATATTAGGTCCATTCGTGTACACAATCTAAAGCGCTTTAAGGTGCGCTAAAGTGCTCGAGGTGTATTCGCATACTGAGCGAACATGACAGCTAAAGGGAAAAATTGATAAGTAACGAGTAGCGAGTATTTCCCCTCCGCGCTTGAATGTGCTCGAAGAATTTCTGCCGGCACGAACGTAAAAACTGACAAGTGGAATCAGAGTTTTTGATTCCATTTCAAAAAGTCAATAGACATAAAAAAAATAGATGCAAAGTATTTTCAAGAAAATGCTGTGATATGTGAATGTTCTCCCAAAGCATTTCTTTTTAACTTAATATGAATCTGTTGGTTTTCACACGAGTTTAATTTGTTCATTATAATTTAATGACACTTGGCTCGAAATGGCTCGCTTTTCATTCGCCTACTTTTGCTTGGATTTTCCGCTCTCTGAGAGTTTTTACTCTCATCGTGTTATATTTGGCAATTGATTAATTTTTAGCTCGGAAAGTACGCGAGCGGACCTATTATTTCGCTTTCGATCATTTCTTCATGTGTCAGAATAAATAAAAATAATTATATCTAAAAACTATTTTATTATTATTTAGGTGTACTTAAATGAAAAAGATAATCCGCCACCTTGGAGCATCCACCATATTGGGTCATATAGGTTATCGTATTTTACTCATCTAGCTTTTTTATTTACTTAATACTTACTTAGTATTAAGTAAATAATACTACAGTTCGGGGTGAACCTGGGCCTCAACCAACAAGCCTCTCCATTTAGCTCGGTCTTTAGCTAATTGCCTCCAGTTGCGCACTCCAAGTTGGTCGAGGTCCCCTTGAACTTGTGCGCGCCACCTACGGCGATGATTCCCTTTACTGCGTCGTCCCTCGGGGTTAGATTCGAAGACTCTGCGGGCCGGAGCGTTGGTGTCCATTCGCTCTACAGGACTGGGATTATCAAGGTCTTATATAGAGTCTCCTTAGTTGTTCGAGATAGGGCTTTATTGTTAAATTGCCTTATAAGCCCAAAAAAACAGCGGTTGGCAAGAGTTATTCTTCGATTGATTTCTGCACTGATTTTGTTTGTAGAATTTATAGCAGAGCCAAGGTAGACAAAGTCCCTAACTACCTCGAAGTTATAGCTGCCCACTGTGACGTTTTGTCCAATTCGTCGGTGTTGGTTTTCCCTTCTAGTTGACAGCATATACTTGGTTTTGCCCTCGTTTATCGCCAAACCCATTTTGGCCGCTTCCGCCTCAATGCTTGCAAAAGCACCGGTGACAGCCCGCTGAGATCTTCCGATAATGTCTATATCGTCGGCGTATGCAAGCAGTTGTACAGACTTGTAATAGATTGTGCCTCCGGTGTTGGCTTGTTAGTTCCGCACAATCCGTTCAAGTACAATGTTAAAGAAGTCACATGACAGCGCGTCACCTTGCCTAAAACCTTTTTTGACATCAAAGGTCTCGGTGAGGTCATTACCGACCTTGATGGAGCAGCGAGCGTTCTCCATCGTCAGCCTGCACAGACGGACAAGTTTGGCAGGGATGTCAAAACTAGACATGGCTCTATAAAGCTCTTCTCTATAGATGCTGTCATAGGCGGCCTTGAAATCGATAAAGAGGTGGTGAGTATCGATTTGGAATTCTTGGGTTTTCTCCAGGATCTGCCGAAGTGTGAAGATTTGATCGATGGTGGACTTTCCTGGCCTGAAACCGCACCGATAGGGTCCAATCAGGCTGTTGATAAAAGGTTTCAGGCGTTCACACAATATCGCAGAAAAGATCTTGTATGCGGTGTTGAGGAGACTGATGCCTCTATAATTAGCGCAGTTGAGGGGGTCTCCTTTCTTGTGGATCGGGCAAACGATGCTGAGATTCCATTCATCAGGCATACACTCGTCTGACCAAATATTAGAAATGAGTTGGTGTATGCACTCTACCAATTCATCCCCAGCTGCCTTGAAAAGTTCGGCCGGTAAGCCGTCAGGTCCAGCAGCCTTGTTCGATTTTAGCTTGGATATTGCTATCCTCACTTCGTGTTGGTCAGGTGGACGGAAATTTTGACTATCATCGTCTATGTTGAATGGTTCATTCTGCCTGACAGCGGGATGTTGGTCTTCGTCGCCGTTATACAGTCTGCAGAAGTAGTTTTTCCATATTCTCAGCACCGACTGTGATTCTACTACGAGGTTTCCATTTTCATCTCTACAGGTTTCTGTACGGGTATTACTTCTCTGACACGTTCTTTTTACCTTTTGGTAAAACTTCCGTACATTGTTCCTGGAGTATAGACTCTCGATATTCTCAAACGCGCGCTTCTCATGCTCTTTCTTCTTCTTTTGGAGAAGCCGATGTTCTTCCCGTCTCTTTTGCTCGTAGAGCTCACGAGCAGCTCTCGTCTTCCTTTGCAGCGCCGCTTTGTATGCCTCTTGTTTTGCTGCATGCACTCGCCGGCATTCTTCGTCAAACCAGGGGTTTCGCGGTGGTGGTCGAGCGAGACCCAGCACATCAGTCGCGGCGTTTCTGATGGCATGTTGGCAGCGTTGCCACTGGTCTTCGGTACTTGATGCTGGCGGCAAAGGGGTGATTGAGAGATTTCGGGATACGCGTTCAGCGAAGAGTCTGGCGGTCTCTTGCGATTGTAGCTTTTCGACATTAAATTTTCTCACAGTAATTCTTCTTTGTTGCTCAGATTGGGATATCCGCATTCGTACCTTGGCTACAACAAGGTAATGATCCGAGTCTATGTTGGCCGCTCGGAAGGTCCGGACATCCAGAGTACTGGAGGCATGCCTTGCGCCGATCGCAATATGATCATTACATGATCATTGGACCGCCATGTCTGCTTATGAATATCGAGATGAGGAAACCATGTGCTTGCTATGGTGACATTTCGCTCCACAGCGAAATCAATTAGCCTTAGTCCGTTATCAGACGTGGTGTCGTGTAGGCTATGCTTACCGACTGCCCTACCAAAGACGTCCTCCTTTCCTATTTTGGCGTTAAAATCGCCCAATGCGATTTTAACGTCGTATTTAGGACATTGCTCGTATGTTTTATCGAGGAGCTCGTAGAAACACTCTTTGGTGGCAGGGTCCTTTTCTTCTGTGGGGGCATGAACACATATTAGGCTTATGTTAGCGAATTTAGCCTTGATCCGGATAGTCATAATACGCTCGCTCACGTGTCGGAAGCTTAAGACTTCTTGCCTAAGTCTGCCGCGTATGACAAATCCGCATCCGAATAAGCGTTGCCTGTTGCCTCTGTAGCAATCACCATAGTAGATGTCACAGTTTTTCATCCTCTTTTTGCCCGGCCCATCCCATCGCACTTCCTGGATGGCGGTAATATCTGCTTTATAGCAGTCTAGGGCCTATGCTAGTTGTTCGGCTGCACGTGGTCTGTAAAGGGACAGAACATTCCACGTACAGATCCGAAGGTCGTTGTCCTTATTTCGTTTGCTGGGGTCGTCATTAGTTGAGTCATCCTTATCCGAGGCTTTTGGTTGTTTCGGAACCATAGGCTTTTTACGTGGTAGGGAAGTTACCCCGACGGCACAACCCCCAACCTGGAGGGGCAGATCCTTAATTATTCCCCTAGGACGAGGGGCCGGATACACCTGTGCCAGTAGTCCACTACGGGAGTATGAGCGCTGCCGTTGGCCCATTAAGGGCTCCTCCGCCACCATCTCTATTCCAATGTCCTGACCAACATTGGAAATTCCTTACCGACCTGTGATCCGAATACGTCGAAGCAGCTCGCGCAAGGTATTCACTAAGTTCAACCTAACTGGAACTATAGACGCCACCGCTGACTCCGGCTAGGGAATTCGTCCACTGCCGCCTGGAACAGGAAGAAGTACTCTAGTGAGAAAAGCACTCTTCCCCCCCTCTCTCATCTGCTGCCACCAAGAATCCGCCAAACGGGGTTGGTTACCCATTTCTTGGATTAAGGTACTAGGCACCCGGCTGTCACCGCGTGGAGGTTGAGAGTAGGAGTTGGTAGGCCTCAGCTGAGTGATTTGATACTCAAAAAAAAGGTGACCAGCCATTTTGGGACGTCCGTCATATTGGGTTTGGAATGTCGTCATATAGCTTATCGCATTCTACTCCTCAAGCTCTTTCATTTGATACCCATGTCAAGGGGGGAAGTGAAGAAAAATGCACTCCGTTATCTTGGGACGTCCGCCATTTTCCTTTCTTGTTTAAAAATGAATTACTCGGTGTATAAACATTTAAAAACATCATTTTTGATCAGTTCATGGACAATGGCATCTACGAGTATACGTATATTGCCTCCCCATAAAAAACAATGTTATACCATAATTTAAATAATTGTCGTAATTCAATATCAATTACCGGGTTATAATCGAAAATAGCTTAACCATATACGAGTAGGTACTTATTATCTCAAAGTTAAGGAAAAGATTGATTTTGTACCTGTGCCTTGCACATTATCCTTTCAACGCGTTGCTCAACTTTTTGAATTTTTCGCTGGTGTTGTGATGAGTGCGCCGAAATATGCGTGCCGGTGGGAGTTGAAGCACGGAATTGGTCAACTCCAAGCGTGCGTTCAACCCGTTGCCAACGTCCGATGCGTGGTCTAGTGTACAAAGGTATCAATGCCTATATCAATTCATTGCGTAACCAAACGGAAAATGCAGGTGATCAATTCGAGCAACAGATTTGTTTGCAAAAATCACACAAGTTGACCACTAGGTGTACGAGGCTATTCAAGAATTGAATGAGTTGTTCAACTAAGTGTATGGGGCTATTCAACAATTGAATGACAAATGTTATTATTTCCCATGATGGCTGATGCAGATCGCCTTCAAATCGACGAAAATATGTTTTTTTCAGTTGAGTAGTATTGGTGGAGTACAAACACCACACTTCTGTAGTAATAAAACACAAGCTGGTAACGGAAACGTGCATAGACGTTTTCTACTCTAAATTGCCACTGTTCCTGTTTAAAGGTTTTCCGGAAACTTGTCTATTAAATCTGCTGTCACTAACACTGAGGAGAATGTGTTTCGGGTAACAACTCGTCACAGGTCGGATCGGAGCTGGCTAAAACTGTAACGCTATTCAATCTAACAACTTTTTTGAGTTGAGTAAAGATGATCGTTTTCTTATCATGGGACTGTGCGCTTCGAATTTTTAGGTATTCATGATCTTAGAACTATATCTAGGTAACCGCAGATGTATTCAGATACAAATATTTTCATATATTGATACTTTATTTTTCTTAAACCTTCTCCTACATTTCTTAATCAATGTATCACAACATAAAACTGTTTTAGGAAATCAACTTAAAACAATTTTAACTAACAAATAAAAACTATTTATCTTCCAAACACTTGTGCTTTAATATCTAATTTAGTTGCTTCTTACAGTCTCTAGTGTCGAAATGAGCCAATAGCATCTGAACTTACGATTCTGGGTAGCGACAGTAAGATGAACTTTCAATTAAATCATGCGGGATCCAATCTTCGTACAGAGGCAAACGATTCTTTAATGTCTCCACCTCGCGTAGAATTCTAACAACGTTACCGCCAATTAATTTTTTTATAGCTGCGTTGCCCCAAACTCGGTCTCGGGCCAACTCTGCCAGAAGGAAGGCATAGCTCTTAGGTGCACCGCTAAGACCGATGTGGTCAACACCAGCAATCTTTCGTACATAATTAATAGCGCTGATCGCCTCCCGCACACTTAGTGGTCGTTCACCACATTTTTCCATATTTAACATGATAACTCCACCATTATCCGGAAGAAGGCTGTGGGAAAATACGTCAGTTACAGTCCCCTATCAGCAAAGTTACCTACCTCAGAACGTGATCAGGGATTGATGCCAAATTTGTACTATTGCAAAGAGAAAGAGGAGCCGCATTTATTAGCAGGACTGGTGCTTTTGCAGATCGAAGAGCAGTAGTCATTGCATATTCTGATAGTTGCGATACCTCGACCAACATCCCTAAGCGATTCATTTCATAAAGGACGGTCTGTAAGTAGTAATAAATTATTAGGGAATCACAAACTGCATTCAACTTACTTTGCCAAACTCAGTGAGCGTGTTGGTGGAGTTGTCCTCTATGATGTAATCATGTCTCCTAATTGAAGCTGCTGCCCATGGTGTAGGACACTCCAAGCTAGTAACTGATACAAACCGGGCTCCTAACATATACATGGACCTTAGAACTGCTAAACTTGCACCTATTGCATGCCCGCCGCCCAGCCCCATTAGTATTGCGACCTCTCCTTTAATATGCGTCTGTTCCATTTCATCAGCAGACTCCACAATATGCATGGAATCAGAATTAAAAGTTATTCGTCTTGCTTCATCAATCCCTTCTAGCGCTAGTTGTACAGCATCGAGGTACTGTGCCCCACAAGGCACTGCAATTGGCCACAACACGGCTCCGATAAAGTTCTTCCTCACCTCACCGATATTATTGCTGAAGTTCATGTCCCTCTTTGGACTCCAATAGCCCTCAACTAGAGGTGACTCTGTGAGCAGACGGCGGATAAAAGCAAGTCGTGCTTCCAACAGTGAAGAGGATCTTAATTGCAAAGCCAGGGGTATTCCACCAGCCATTGCAATGCAAACTAAAATGACGCCAAGAGCGATAATAACTTTTCGACACTTTGACGATGGAGCCTTGCTGCGCTTAGGCTCGTGATCCATGGCTTCCTTTTTGCATGACGATATGCTTCCATTTTTTATCTTTTCTGATGTAAATTTACTCAGTTCCGGTGGGAGTTCAATGTCTGCTATCTCGGTAAATACAAAGCATTGCTGCTTACAATGCGGCTGATGCTGATGAACAGTGCGAACTTCCAAGAACTCGTGACTCGGCACGGTGTTCATGTTTTCGTAGACTGCCTTATATTTATAAAATATATGCAGGTATGTCTTAGCAAAATTTTATTTACCAACAAGAGTAGTGGGTTAACTTATGATTTTTGCAAATTATCGATTTCCTGTCAGAAAAGTTGTATTTTGAGGGTCATGCGCATAAGAGCATTAGTAAAGTGGGATATCCTTACGAGAATTAGTCTGTACTTTTGTATTTGAAATTAAACTATTATAGAATACGGTCAATCTGTCCTTTGAGGAAAAATATTTACGTATAATTTAAAATTTCAAGGTATAGGTACATTTTTTCTCCGCACGATTTTTCGACTTTTAATATAAAAACTGCAGAACTTCCTTATATCAGAAAATATCACCTTCTGACAGAAGTTTACTGGCTTATTTACGTAGTTATAAGCGTTTTTAAGTCTCTTTTGCCGATGACTCTCGATCAGAAGCACATAACAAATAAAATTTACTTCGAACTGATAAGCATGGTAGTGGTGGAATAATGGTGTGGGGGTGCATCGGGAGTACTGACGTAAGACAATTTAACTTTGTAGAATTTACTATGGATAAATATGGATATTTTAACATATTGTTACGCACGGGTGAACGCACTCTGGAAGTCCCTGCTGAAGTTTGACCGAAGATACCTACCTTGCACATACATAGATGTGAAGACAGGAACAGGAGTCATTCTCTATTCAGTTATTAGCCAATAAAATTGTACTTAAAGTTAACCCTCGTGTTTTTGAGCACCTTTAAATCCGCGAATACGTAACACTGGTATCAAAAGTGGGTGCTCAACTTGATATGGCAGAGCTATTATCTGAAAATTTCAAAAAGGTATTCTCGAAACTTAATCTCTTGTGCGCTGATAGAGAGCAGGAGGGTGTTGCTATAACGCAGCTAGCACAAGAGCAGCAGCGACAGTCAGAGGAGCTAGAAACAATGACTGGAACAACTTTCGCAAATAAAGTCTTTGATTGCTCTACTCCCGAAAATCGCGCCACAAAAATCCAAAAAGAGAAACTACAGGAAGATTACCAGCAAAATGTCGCCGCAGTTTATCTCCAAACGTGTGCGATCTCCTTTCACCGCCATTTGATAGCAGCATAACACGTTGGCGAGATTATCAATTACAATTTGAAACCACCACCACTGGATGGACCTCTCAGTAAAAAGCTCGGGCACTAGCAACGGTACTCCGTGGAAAAAGCGTAGCGGTGCTTGAAAACTTGGATTCTGCTGATCATGTTGATTCCGATTGATTACGCTCGGATATGTTAGCCAAGAAAACACATTTCTCAAGCAACCTTTCGGTCTAGCGACAGGTGATATACTGCGACTTATACATATTGTATTTGGTGGTTGCACTTCAAATGGGCAACAGCACATTGACATTATGCAATTTATCGACAGAATTTACGTTCATAGTATTCAGGAAAATGTAAGGCTTTGATATCCAAAAACACTTACTGAAGCCGTATCAAGGGCCATCAAGGTAGAAGCTACTCGCCGTGCAACACAGACAATCTACCAGGCTCGATCAGTTGAAGTCAGCAACAACAATTGCAGGCAACCCGCCAGAATAACTCGCAATTTACGATGAAAGAGTAAACATGTCGGGAAACAACAAGCAGTCAGCGGCGCTGATTCCATCTATTCGGCCCCAAATTTTCAACATTTATTCGCTGTAACTTCACAGTGCTTTTACTGTTCCCATGGTAATCGGCAACGTGTCTTGTCGAATGTTTGTAGATACCGGATCATCGGTGACCTTGTTGAGTCGGTCTGTCATTTCTCCCAACATCCGTCCCCTCTCCGGCAACGTAAACCTGCAGACCATATGCGACAACTCAGTTCAAAGTTATCATTGGTAGCGTAGATAAATTACACATGGTCGATTTAAATGTCGTGTTAAATTGCTTGTGGTTGATTTCTCTCTTCCTATTGGCTGCCAGGACATCCTAGGTGTTGATGTTCTTCAAGTCACCAAGAGAACGTTGGACTTTTCCTCTTATCAAATGGTAATTGACGGACACCGAATTTCGTTGACCTGTGAGAGTGATGACAACGCAAAAGATTTTGCTGATGAAGCACCACTAGAAGAAACGGTGCAAGTGGTGTGCTTGCGAGCTGTTGGTGACTTTGTTATTTTTCTCCAAATGGAATGATTTCCATTCCATAAAAGGTTATCTATGGAAATAGGACATCAGCTGCCAAAAGGACTGATGATCGGTAAATCTAGAAGCAAAAGCTGTGATGGAGTTGTGTTTGTGAGTCGCACACGTACAGGATCGTTCTGTGGTTTTACCTGGCGAAGCTGAATGTTTAGTCTCGTCTAACGATACAACTTTGCCAGAATGTTTGTCAGATCTCATTGTACTGTCGCTAGAATATCTCGAGGCGATGCAACAGCTAGTGGTTAAAGACCTTTTGTGGAAATTTAGAGACTCTTTTCAATGGGCTCAGATGATTTGGGAAGAACAAAAGTCGTTCAGTACCGAATTGACGTAGGGTCAGCTAAACCATTCAAACAACCTTCGCGTCGACTTCCCTCTGCTAAACAGGAGAAATCCAGAAAAATAATTGATGACATGCTGCGACAAGGTATCATCGAGGCAAGTTCTAGCGCATGGGCATCTCCCATCGTGATGGTCAAAACGAAGGACGGGACAACGAGGTTCTGCGTTGATTATCGCCATCTGAACTGTGCTACGATCAAAGACTCATTTCCTTTACCTAGAGTAGACGACACTCTGGACTCGGTATCAGGCTCAGTGTGGTACAGCACCCTTGATTGCCAATCAGGATACTGGCAGGTAGAAGTTCATCCTGATGACCGAGAGAAAAGTTCCTTTCTAACTAGAACAGGACTGTGTCAGCTTATGGTGATGAGCTTTGGGTTGACGAATGGGCCCGCTACCTTCGAGCGCCTGATGTCTAACATGCTAATAGACCAAGATCCCATAGTTAATTTTGGACGCGAGAGGTAACCGGATGAATCCTATGTTAATGTGTTGCCTTGATGCCCAATATTTGAGATATGCTCGTCTGGCAGCACATAATGGCAGCTAAAGGAAATAACTGTGTATTGAAATTCCCGCAAATTTCAAAATAGGAATAATAGGTGTAACCGCTTGAATTTACTAGCACATTATAGACTACGACCTCTTCACTAAGAATACATGTGTCCAAGACGTCTTAAGTGTAGCTAAGGCCATGCCAGACGCGCTAGAAACGCGTACAAAATTCCAATTTCGAATAATTTATGTAACCGCACCAATTTTTCCTGAACCATTGGGTATTACAACGTGAATACAATTATGAAGGTCCAAGACGTTTTGGATGTCGCCAAGGACTTGCCAGACCAAGTCAAAATATTGCCAGAATGCCAATTTGGAATAATTGGTGTAACTGCTTAATTTTTTTTTTTAAACATAGAGCAGGACGTCATGATTACAAAGATGTAAGTCCAAGACGTTTTACCTGTCGCCAAGTCCTTGCCAGACGCATTCAAAGGAACAAAATCCGATACAAAATGTGCTATTCATCCACACAAAATATACAACTGGACCTTAACTAATGTATGTAACCACACGAAATCTTTTTGAAATATAGGATAAAGCACTTCAAATATAACTGCATAAGTCCAAGACGTTTCACTTGTCGCCAAGTCCTCGCCAGACGCACCCAAAAGATCAAAATCCGCCAGAAGCATACATGCCATTTAGAGGCACAAAACGCATAACTGGACCTTAACTATACAACTTAACCGGATGGAATCTCTCTAAAGTATAGAATAAAGTACTGCAAACATAACTACATAAGTCCAAGACGTTTCACTTGTCGCCAAGTCCTCGCAAGACGCACCCAAACGATCGGTATTTGCTCCAAAATGACCTATTTATCGACAAAAAGCACATAACTGGACCTTTACCAATGTATGTAACCACACGAAATCTTTCTGAAATATAGAATAAAACACTACAAACATTACTACATAAGTCCAAGACGTTCCACTTATCGCCAAGTCCTCGCAAGACGCACCCAAATGATGGGTATTTGCTCCAAAATGCCCTATTTGTCGACAAAAAGCACACAAATGGACCTTAACCAATGTATGTAACCACACAAAATCTCTCTGAAATATAGAATAAAATACTACAAACATAACTACATAAGTCAAAGACGTTTCACTTGTCGCCAAGTCCTCGCCAGATTTAGATTAGCATTAGGTTCTGCAAAAGATTAATTTGTAAATAAATTGTTTATGAAAAAGGTCGTAATAGGTCGGGTTCCTAGTTGGCTCGTCGAGCAATCCGAACACCATCACTTACATAAACAATCATCTTTGTCAGCAAGTTTTTTTAACTTTACTTTGTATTTTGTATAATACTTTTAGCTCCGAATTTAATGAGCTACTATAATCACAAACAATCCAAATTGAGAACAGAAAGTGAAATTTGAATTCATCTGAGAAATTTTTAAAACCGGCCATACTTATACTGCCAAAATGTATGTCGCAGATTTGGTATACCCTATTCAAGAGAGTATATTTTTGGCCCTACGTCCCGACCAGGGGACGCTCTTGTTTTTAAGATGCAGTATATAAGGGCTAAGTGTTCGCCAATGTCGAAGAAATTATATTCACCGACTATACATACTGCCAATACAGAAGGTGATGAAATATAAATATAGTCAAAGTCAGACATGTCTAAGATTTAAAAAAAAATAAAAATAAATATTTGCCCAAACAGACCATAAAGGACGAAGGGCCTAGCTATCTCAATAATTCGAGTTTTGCACGTTTTATTTCTTGCACCAATGGAAGGGGAGCCACAGTTGTATGCAGGATCCGAATTACCATTTTCTTACATATTTTTAAACTATACTCTCGGATATTTGTAAAGTTTTCGCAAAAAGTGGGACCATGAAATGAGTTTTTTGTGTTTCCTGAGATTCGACTACCTAAATTTCACTTGCAGTGAAGGACAGACTTGCGCTGAAGGGCCTTCTTATAAATTGAGTATTAATACTCACATCTATAAATTTGCGCCACAGTCTCCTCTAACCATATTTTTTTTTACATGAACATGATTATATTTTCTCGAAATTGTTTTTTACACAAAAATTATTTGGAATTTCATGAGCATTTTTTTTTTTTTTTTTCTTAAATGGTTTTGCCACAAGTCAAGAGTCTCTCTGGAAAACATAAACTCAAGGTGCATCAGACCCGATATTTATCGCACACCTAGATTATCCTAAGAAGTATGTAAATTCCATAGAGATTCCGATGACGATTACTTTTATTAAAAAACAAAAACTGTAATGCCAATCAATATCACTTTTAATTAAAATTTGACCATTATCAATTTAAAAAAAATTTGTTCTCGATTAAAAAAAAGTTAATAACAATTATTCCTAACAAAAATTATTTAATCAATACATCTGTATTATTGTAAAAATTGGTATTATTTTATTAGCATAATTTACATAAAAGAATGGTAAAATTATGCAATATCGTGTTAAATTAGTAAAATTATTCACATTTTAACAACTAAAGTTAAACCTCAATAATTAGAACATGAAATATGTAAATGTATGTATGTAAATAACTAAATATTGCACGACATATATGCATTTTATTTTATTCTATTCTATCTTAATTATTCACCCTGTCCTGCAAAATATTAGAAAATTTGTTTTATTATCTATATTAAAAATATTATATTAAAGATAAATTGTGAGTGGACGGGCATTTATATAGACATTAATCAGAAAATTAAATTTCTCAAATTTAAATTATTTCCAAAAATTAAAAAAATTAAATAAAATCACCGAGACACATATTGAACCAGGGACTAGCATTACCAAAATTTATTTAGATATTTGCCCTAATGATGCACAATTTTGAATAGTTACTTATTCCGTCGGTAGTGATAGGTTCAATTTGTCTCTCGCTTTACATTTTTGTTTTTACTTTAAGCGTTGTGTTACATTTGCTAAAGCAACAGCAAAAGCCTGGACTGCAGAAAATGGGTACTGGAAATCTAGAGTGTATGCATTTCCATCTATCCGCCCAAATTGCATTACCTAAAGAGGAAAATTTTTAAAATAAAAATTTATTTAATAAAACATGCACTTATAGATCCGATCGGATACAAAGATGTTAAAGTTTTTATCACACAATGAATTGAATGGATGGGATCAAAAAAAAACATTTCACTCCCTAGCGGATCGTAACGGAGCGGATTGGCTGGGAAGCAGTGTTCTCACTTTCGAAAATTTTTTCTTCTCACCTTAACAAAAAATAATAAATAAATTTCATATGTAGCTAGCAAATCTACATACATATTATGTACGTCAATGAAAAATTCCTCAATTACCATATTTCAACCAGCAAATCTTCAACTCACTTTCTCTCCCACAGATTACTTCAAATATAATTTGTATCATTGTATCTCAGTGCCACCAATAACTATGGGTTAGCATGTATTGCAATCGTAAAAAAAAATGTATCTCAATAGTTAAATCAAAAGTGGTGATACGATTATTGAGAAAATCAAAAAACAGGGGTCGAATCGCGTCCTCCGTAAACGAGTAACTTATGAACGGAATGTCTGTATTTGGGATCGCGACTTCCCTGAACGTATGCACGTAAACGTAGTTTGGCATCATGACTACTGTTAACGAGTGTGAGAACATGCTCGTTCAATCAAAGTGTCATTCGATTGATCGCCACCAATCGTAATTTGTGTCAGAGAAGAAATAAGTAAATTTGTGCAGTAAATAATCAAAAGTATGTAAGTTAAACAATTATAAACAAAGTGAAAACTATAAGTACACAATACTATGAACATGACTAAGCTAAAAAAAAAAAAAAAGTAGGACTAACGTAAACACAAAAAACACAACCCAAAAAGTTATTATGGCGGAGTATATGAATGAGCACGCAAGTTCGGCAAATAAATTGCTTCCAAATACCTGCCAAGGAAAAGCAACATTCATAAAGATGTGGGACTGTTTGTTACAAAAGCTAAACATTGCTAGACCGCCAATTAAGGACGCGAAATTTAGGTTATCGCAGACCAAAGATTTCAGGCAAAGAAGAAATTGTCATTCAACAAAGCTGCAAAAAACAAAACAGTGGGTGGTCTGCATCAGGAAAAGCCACTTTCAGGAGAGGGGCTGCTAATAATAGAAGCAACTGGATTGGAAGCAGAAGTTGAGGGGCTTCCAAATGTTAAGACGTTTGAAAGTTCCCAGAAGTTGCCTGAGCGGGAAGACAGCAGTTCAATACCGCACACAAATACTGCTTCTGATGATTTGGTGGAAGAATCACTTCGTTCAGATTACTTCGTTTTAGACGAAAATTATTTAATTTTACCGAACTTCACTTCCAAATGGCATGTGTTTGAAGTTTAAGCTATTACAATTTCAACAATCAATCTGGTACAACCGTCATGTCAAATTGAAAATTACGTTCCGTGTGCCTTGATAGGACATAATCCCAATACATTCATTCGTATGAGATTTGACGGAATTGTTCTTTGTACAATTAACGATCCGTTCATGGAGGACGCGATTCGACCCCAGGTCTACCAATTTTGTCCGTTTGTACTTCTGCCTGCAGCTTAGATAGCTGGAGGGATTTACTTTAATCTTCGGAATTTGAATTTTTATTCTAACCCCTAAATTAATGATACTTTCCTATTGCTATTTGAGCTAGTTTGTGCTAAGCTAAAAATTCATACATCGGTACTTTACTTAACTGGAAATTTTCTTAATAACTGGAATTTTCAAAAGCAGTTGTTTTATTGATTTTACTTACATATATGTAGGTACATACGTAGGATAGGTTAGGTTAGGTTAGGTTGAAGTGACTGCCAGCTGAGAATCGCCAACACACTTAGACCAAAAATGGTCCATTGTGATACCACGTGGATCATGGGAGAAAATCTCTCTACCTACTCGCTAAAACCATTTTGAGCTTCTTATGAAGCGTATGAGGCTCTTAATATCGATATCTATTATGTCGCCTATATCGTTGTAATAGAGGGCTCTTAAGTGAAGCTTCCGTGTACGGGAGATAGCCCGACAGAAACAAAGAAGGTAAGGAATAGTTTCTTCATCTTCTTCATCTTCTTCATCCATGCAGCTTCTACAAAAGTCGTTCGCAACAAGGCCCAACCTTGTAGCATGCTTGCCTATTAGATAGTGCCCAGTGATGACACCTACCTATTATAGCGCCGATAGGCATTCTGTTGAGAGAAATTAAATTCTTAGAACGTATTAGATCCAGCTTCGGCCAAATATGCTTTGTCGCTAGACATGCTGATCCACTTGTCCACCTAAGATTTGTATACTCTTGACAGCACCCAGCTTAAATTTAAGTTTGCGAGTAGCGATTGGTATACCTAAGGTGACTATATCCGGGCGGATGGGCATAGTTGTTCCTATTCTGGCGAGTTCATCGGCCTTACAATTCCCTGGAATGTCCCTATGCCACGGCACCCAACATAGGTGGATATTGAACCGCTCAGCCATCTCCGCAAGAGACGATCGGCAGTTTAGAGCAACTAAGGAATTTATAGAGGTCCATTCCACGGACTTGATTGCTGCTTGGCTGTCTGAAAAGATGTGGATATTTCTAGCAGATATCACGTTTATCTTAAGCGAAGATAAGACTTCTTTAATCACATAGCTACGTAGGTAGATTTAAAATCAATTTTCAAATAGACACATCACGGATGTGTTCATCATCTCCATTCATGTGTAAGTGCTTCATATGATTTCGGTGAGAAGGTTTTTTGTTTTTTTCATAAACATTTTGTGGTTTAGATTCCTTAAAAAATTCAGTGGAACAAATTTTGATAGAATCCTTTTATTGGAATTAGTGCATTTCCTTTTTAAGAAGTGGAAATACTGATTGGAAGCATTCTATTTGACTCTTTAGGAGAGATGATTATTCATTTTCTTATTACAATTACAACTTAGTAATTTATTTTCAATTATAATTTAGTGAAGAATAATTAGCAAAGATACTCTAGCAAAACTATAACATTTTGAGAGGAAGTAAAGATCAAGGTCTGCCTAGTAAGTCAGAAAGCCTACAGTACTCAGAACAATCTGTTAGCAGGAAAGTTTAAGATACCAGTCTCGAGTGGATTTTGCAATGCGATCACTATCTATTCCGACCATTTCCAATGAACTACCATCAGATATTGGCCGTGTTTTGGTGAGAATTATAATTATCCCCTGTCAATTTAGTTTAAAACTTTTTTACTGCTTGAAGATTGGTGATTGAATTGAAATTGATTTGAAAAGCATGAAAAAGTTGTGCTTAAATTTGTGAAATAATTCTGAATCATTTAACTTGAATCAAATTGAATGAAGAAGCTCTTTTCAGCGCCCTCTGAAATTGAGTAGCGCAAACTAAACATCCCAACTCAGTTTTGACTGGAAGACTGGCTAAAGTGGTTGCCAGCCATTCGGGTAGGGGTTAGAATATACCCGAGGTAGGCATGCCTGTCGTAAGAGGCGACTAAAATCCACCCTTCGTATACCGGGCTTAAAGTGTATACAAAAAAATGCAATGAGTAAAACGAAAAGATTTAAGACCCCAGGTGGCAGTCCAGGTTCACTGGAAAATCCACCCTCTTCGGAGGTAGGCTCTACGGATTCTGGGGAGAGCCAATTATTGCAATTAATTAACCCCTTTATAAAAAGTTCAAGGGTACCTCGGTCTCCACCATCAAGACCGAATGTCTCCGGAAAAAAAAGTCCGCCGGAAGTGCAAGCGCACAAGAAACAGGACTCAGAGAAATGTAAAAGCTTTGAGAAGGAAAATAACGAACTTCGCAATAAGCTTAATGAAATGGATCGACTCTACCAAGAGCTTAAAAAAGAGGTAGACATGCTGAGAGAGGAAAACAAGCTTCTAAAGAACTCGCTTTTACAAAAAGAACGCGAAGATTCCCCGCGCAGCTAATCCCAAATATCACACGGGCGAAGAAGAGCTTGCACGCGAAACGAATTGCGTCTTAAAGAAAAGACCTAGCAAAAAACGCAGAGCCAACTCTTCGCCCGAAATCGAGCCGCGAAAAGAAGACAAGCAAAATGAGTCGAACCCAAAACAAACTCAAGCTAAAGCACGTCCTCCGCCTGCAATAAACGTCGTTGGCATAACGGACTACAGTAAGCTACATTGCCTTCTTAAAGGAACGACGACATCGAAATTCAAGGTAACGTCACTCAGGAACAATGCGTGGAAAATTAACGTTGATGACTCCGATGGCTACCGAGCAATATCACAAAAATTAAACACGGAAAAGTTCCAGTGGTATACATATGAAAATAAGTCAGAAAGACCACTGCGTGTTATAGCAAGGGGGCTCCACCCCTCGTGCACAAAAGACGACGTAATGAACGACCTCAAAGCTAAAGGTTTAAAAATTCTTAATGCCGTCAATATTCTCAAAAAGGTGAAGAAACAAACGGAACAAGGCCAGGAAATCATGGTCAAGCATGGACTTCCACTCTTTATGCTTACCTTTGACAGGAGCGAAAATGTAGACGATATTTATAACGTTAAAACTATTCTGAATATCGTAGTCAAGATTGAGCCTATGCGTACGAGTACGAGATCTATACCTCAGTGTAAACGCTGTCAAGGCTTTAATCACACACAGTCGTATTGTCAAAAAGAGCCAAGATGCGTAAAATGTGCTGGTAACCATCTCTCGGAAAAGTGTGACCTAAATAAGCAGGCCCCGGCTACCTGCATTAACTGCAAAGGAAAGCACCCAGCGAACTATCGAGGTTGCGAAGTGGCAAAAGATCTTCAAAAAAGGCGAGACACATTTAAAAATATTCAACGCCAGAACGCAGAACCGGTTAAAAATAGTCGTGAAATTGCTAAGCCAAGGGAAACGACCGTCAATAAACACGTCAAAGTTAAGACGAGAGTCGAGCAAAGTAAAGTTCCTTCGGCAAAATCAAAGGAAAAGCCACAATCTCCAGAGACGCTAACATATGCTCAAGCTGCGTCGCTAGAAAACAAGCAAAGCAGTGTTACGGTAGACCCAGTCTCCCAAGTCTTCTCTATAATTCTTGCGAAACTTGAGGAGCTATCGAAGGTCAACAAAGTGATATTTGATAAATTGAGCAAGCTCGAGTTAAAACCTCGCCAAAAAAGAACTCCCATATGAATATGAATCAGTTACTAAAAATTTTAACATGGAACGCAAACGGCCTTCTACAAAAAAACGCCGAATTAGAAGTATTCCTTCGGAATGACAACATTGACATTTGCTTGATCTCTGAAACTCATTTGACAAAGGAATCGAGAGTAAAAATAAGAGGGTATCGTCCTTATCACGTATACCACCCTTCCGGAAGAGCTAGAGGCGCATCCTCCTTATTCATTAAAGACTGCATTGAGCACTCCATAAATACGACGATTGAAATCCGTACAATGCAAACAAGTTCAGTTCGAGTTAAGAATAGGCACTCGTATTTCAACATCGCGTCAATTTATTGTCCTCCGCGATGCACGTTTAGAAGTAACGACTTTGTACGTCTCCTTGACTCACTTGGACCGAATTTCATTATAGGTGGCGATTTCAACGCAAAACACACCTTTTGGGGTTCCAGATCCAATTCACGGAAAGGCAGACTTCTGTACGAAGCCGGTATGCAATTCGGGGTTGATATCTTTTCGACGGGGAAACCGACGTATTGGCCCTCTGATACAGCAAAAACACCGGACCTAATAGACTTCTTCGTAGCAAAAGGAGTATCTTCAAATTTTGCGAAAGTAGAGGAAAGCTTTGGTCTCTCCTCAGATCACTCGCCGGTAATCTTGACAATAAGTGACCGAATAATGACAGTAGAAAGTGTGCCTAGATTAACTAACAGAAAAACTAACTGGCGCGACTTTAGAACTGATTGCGAAGAAAATATTGTCGTAAATGTATCGCTCAAAACACCCTTCGAAATAGAAGATGAACTCGGGAAATTTATTGAATCAATACAGAATGCCGCGTGGAAAAATACACCTTTAAGGAGGAAAGAAGTCCCATGCAATGAAGCTAATTATCCGCCGGAAATAAAAGAACTTATTCGAGAAAAGAGGAGAGCACGCAAAATTTCCTATGCAATAAGCTTAAAAAAGCGATCGAAGACCTAAAAAACCGAGAGACTTCAGCTTATCTTGAAGGTTTAACCGCAGAAAAAACCACTAATTACTCGCTCTGGAAAGCTGTCAAAAGAATTAAAAAACCCCAAATACATTCGCCACCGTGGGCGCCGTGGCGTAAGTGGTTAGTGTGTCGGATCACTACGCGTGAGGTTCCAAGTTCGAATCCTACAAAACACCAAAAAAATTTTTCACGGTCCCACCTCTCGCGAGCTTCTGACAAACATCCGAGAGTATTGTTGTCTCGAAAAAGCTTCTCAAATCGCCGTTCGGATACGGCACTAAACTGTAGGTCCCTTCCATTCGTACGAAAAATATAACGCACACAACATGAGTGGTTGCGAGAAGCTAGGCCCTGGCACTCAATGAGCTGTTGCGCCAAATATAAAAAAAAATAAAAAAATAAAAAAAAATAAACATTCGCCACCGATAAGAAAAAACAAAGACGAATGGGCAAAAGGTGACAAAGAAAAAGCGGATCTATTTGCCGAGCACTTAGAAAAGACTTTTAAGCCATTTGATGGAGAAACATTGGTAGACGATTTTACCGGTACGACTACGACATCTGACAACCTTAGAATAAAAAGTGTGTCATTTATAGAACTTTGCCAGGCAATAAAAACCTGAAAAATAATAAAGCTCCTGGCTATGATTTAATAACCGGACAAATCCTCAAGGAATTACCAAAAAAGGCACTATTAAAATTGCTTTATTTAATAAATGCTTCTATTAGATTATTATAAGTTCCAAATCAATGGAAAGTCGCAGAAGTCATAATGGTTCTGAAACCGGGGAAATCTCCAAATGACAAAAAATCGTACAGACCGATATCGCTACTACTAATAATATCGAAGGTATTTGAAAAACTCCTACTGAAACGGATTCTTCCGGTCATTGAAGAGAGACGCCTAATACCTGACCACCATTTCGGGTTCAGAATCAAGCATTCCACAACTGACCAGGTTTATAGAATAACCGACGAAATTGAAAAAGCCCTTGAGGAGAAAAAGATTTGTTCTAGCGCTTTTCTTGACGTATCTCAAGCCTTCGACAGGGTTTGGCACGATGGATTAAATTATAAGCTAAGACGAATCTTTCCGGAACAACTTCATAAGATCTTAGAATCACACCTTAAAAACAGACTTTTTCGTGTCAAGCACGGAACTGAATATTCTGATTTTAAAGAAATCGCCGCCGGTGTTCCGCAAGGAAGTGTCCTTGGGCCTATCTTATTCTTGCTGTACACTCGGGACATACCACAAACTGAAGGCACTATTGTAGCTACGTTGCGGACGATACGGCTATTCTGGCAACGGAAAGTTTAATCGAGTCAGCAACCATAAAACTCCAACGAGCTTTGGATAAAATCTGTGAGTAGACAAAAACTTGGCGCATTGTTCTTAACGAGACCAAATCGACGCATGTTAACTTCACTTACAAGAAAATAATCAACCTTCCCGTTTTCATTAACTCGGTACAAATACCGCATGCAAAATATCTGGGAATGACACTAGACGCGAAACTTAAATGGAAACCTCACGTTAAAAAGAAACGTGACGAAGTCGAAAATCGACTTAGAGAAATGTATTGGCTAATTGGAAGATATTCCAAACTAAGCGTATATAACAAACTGCTTCTGTATAAGCAAGTGCTTAAACCCGTGTGGACGTACGGTATACAACTCTGGGGTTGTAACAAACCAAGCAATAGGAATCTCATACAATCATTCCAAAATAAAATTATAAGAATAATCGTGAACGCTCCCTGGTATATCAGAAACAATGATATCCACAGAGACTTAGGGATAGCTATAGTGGAGGACGAAATAAAAAACTTCGCTTGCAAGCTTCGTATTCGTCTTCATGACCATTGCAACTGTGCCATACTCCAAACTTTGGATGTGACAAATCTTACGCGCCGACTTCAAAGAACGAAACCGTCCGAATTAGCGCAATAAGACAAAAAGCCGCATGTCATGACGGTTTCAGCAGGTGCTTTTATTAAAAATCTACTGCCTCACGCGAATATTCTCTTCTGAAGCTTAAACTACTTGATAAATTCTAACTTAGTCGTAGTAAACAAAACGAAGGGAAGGGTGTTTTTAGTCAGTAGAAATCTGACACTACTATGAGTACACGGTCTCATAGTGTCTCATGAAGATTTTCACCTACCCACGAAAAAAAAAAAAAAAAAAGAAAAACTGAGAAAAGCGACGTCTCACCAAAACACGCCCGTATTGGTGCAGAGGGAAGTCAAACTCGTATCGAGGAATTATGACGAATTCATGACATACATGTACATATAATAAAAATAATAAAAAATAAGTATTTGGCGCAGCAGCTCTTTAAGTGCCAGGCCCTAGCTTCTCGCAACCACTCATGTTGCGTGCGTTATATTTTCACATGAATGGAAGGGACCTACAGTTTAGTGCCGTATCCGAAGGGCAATTTGTCTTGAGAAGCCTTTTCGAGACAACAATACTCTCGGATGTTTGTCAGACGCTCGCGAGAGGTGGGACCGTGAAAAAAACTTTTTGGTGTTTTGTGGGACTCGAACTTGGAACCTCACGCGCAGTGATCCGACACACTAACCACTTACGCCACGGCGCCCACCGTGTACATAACATATGATGGTCCTTTAAAATTTTGAATTTCTGATTTGGTAATTAGCTTATCTTAAGTGGGAAATACACGATACAACTGTTGTATCAAAGGTTTGACAGCTTTGGTGTTGTATACGATAATTGTATCGTGAGTATCCACACAACCGACCGTTGTACCGATATCATATGGTCGCATGGCCTTGACTGTACAACCGCTGTCACATGTGCAGATTGTACGGAAATTATATGGTGTATATATGTAAAATGACTGAATAAAATGTCTGGTTGATGAAAATCGTACGCATATTGTATAGTGTGTGTGCTGCATATAACAGTTGGGCTGATGTCGGTACAATACAAGTCACTACGACAGTTGTATCATGTATTTCGGTAGGACATACTCGTACATTTGGCCTAACAAAAAAAAAAAAAAGAAGAGTGTATTTAATTTACAATAGTTTAAAAAAAAAAAAACAGTCCATGTACTAAGTTTTTATACAACAAAAATTTTTCTTAGTTCTTAATTTGTTAATTAGTTAAGTAGTAATAAACAAATTTAGTTAGGTTACGTCGAAAGACATAGGTTAAGAGTTAAGTTTAGCTTAGAGCGCCCGCAAGGGGCCAGTAAGTTAGAATAAGATAGTTACATAAGTTAATTAAGCTAGTTTTAAGCAGTTTTGTTAGCATGTAAGATATAATGAATTGAAGTCATAAAATGCATTAAAAATGAAATGAAAATGACATACTCGTTCATATGTATGTACTCGTACAAAAGGCCAAACAGTTGTTTGTTTGGACTTAGTCCTGATGGGGTGGGTTATAAAGATATAAAGCCATAATTGGGTTTTGGGCTTATCTCACACTAAAGTGGGACATAAGTGAATTAAGGGTTTATGTCCCGGGGTCTTATGGTCCTGCGCCGTGACGCTGTACAACTAAGTATGGTACCAAAAAGTCTTTGAGGTAATAAAAACAATGGAAAGGCATGTTGAAAGGTTTGATCGAGAAATTAACCATTTTCAAACAGCACTACTGTCGAATAAGTGTAACAAAAGCAAAATGATAAAAAAATACATCGAGGCCTTAACAAACGAAGGTAATTCAAGAAAAAGTAGAATTAACATGTAACGAGACGTGGTAACTTCAGGTATCACCTAAAGAAGATAAGTTTCTGGGATACTTGCCTGGAAGATACTAAGATGGCGACACACATACTGTGCCAATGCCCACCACTATCTTCCAAAAGAAGAAGGATATTGGGGTATCGCTATATAGGAAGTTAGAGGTATAGTCATACAACCTACAAGGAAATGACAGCATTAATGCGGTCGTACGAGGTCAAGGGGGAAATTTTTAAATGACTAGAACTTTTCTGCTTAAGATGAAAAGGAAAAGGAGGCAAGGGAAACAGACAAAAATGTAGTTGATGTCGCCAAAAATGTATTCATATGTACATACATATATAACTTACTTGTTTTCCTCGAAACTCGATTTGAAAGTTTTTGGCCGATTCCTGCGTAACACGTCCCCCAAAGTCCAATTGATAAACCTGGCTCATTTCATTCCACATTGGTGCCTTGTTGTGCATAACGAATTCACGTCGCAGGGGAGCCGGACTAGAACATGCAGAATTCCCGTTGGGTTCAATCTTACCCCGTTTCAACTGCAAAAGAGGATCCTAGATCATATCTTACGTTACTGTGTCAAATTCAATCCAACCTTTTGACGCAATTGTGCCTTTTGAAATGTCTCCAGATCCCTATACTGTTTGCTATAAGTAACATTCTCCTCACCTGATGCATTAGTAAAATTACTCTCATCATCTGAGCTCTCTATAATCTGTTTTTTCCGTTGTCGCCTATTCAGCAGGGGTGAATTAAGAATATGCCTTATTGGCGAAGAGCTCTGGTGCCTTTTAGCCTTTTTACTAACCGCTGGAGACGCTGGAGAACTTCTCGGCATACGCTGAGGTGAAGATGGTGGTGTTAGTCGGCCCTCATCTAAATCTCGCAGGCGACTTATTATATTCTCAAGTGTAGTCAAAGCCTGAAATATTGTAAATCGTAATATAATTTATATTTTAAGCATTTTATGCAAAATGAAAACAAAAACCTGTGTATGCAATGAAACCGATGTTTTGGATTCAACTGGGGTGGCTTCTATTTGAGCATTACTAACCGATGTACTTTCAGGCTGGCTACTGCTCTGTGTGTCCTTCCGCTTCCAGCGTACCTCAGACAGTTGCTTGACAAAATTAAAACCGTTATCGGCCTTGCGTCTTAAAGATGGTGAATTAGTTTCATTTTCTTTTTGATTTCGATTAGATCTGTTGCCATAGCGATGTTTTCTTGTAAAGAGCGGACTATCTGTAAAACTGGTTAATACTTCAGTCTTCTTTTTGATTGAATCAGCGTTACGGCTTTGTTGTTGTTGTTGCTGACAAAAGGCGTCAAATAGTTGACGGTTTGCTTTTGGCTTATTATTTGCCTTAATCCTATCATCCTCCTCTTTTTCTTCAAAATTTTCAAGTATACTCTCACTATAGATGTCTTCAAGGCAGTTCTCAACTACTTTGAAGTTATTTTTAAGTCCCTTTTCACTCTCCTCACTGTTAAAATCAAAGGCGTGTCCTTCGGAGATTCCTTTAAATTTTTGTGGCGCTTTTTCAATTCTATTGGTGTTCTTTTCATTTGGTGATGGTAGAATAATACAAGAATCCAGACTTTTTGATTTACCGGATTGATGAAGTTTCGGCTTTCGGAAATACTTTAAAAAATAGATATTTAAGTGTTTAAATATTTAGTTAAAAAAGAAAAAAAAAAGTACATTAAGTGGTATTATTATATATAATTTTCTTTCGAAATATGTTTAGGCTTTGCGCTGAGAGACGTAGCCATACGCTCTGTATAAAAAACTAGTTAGAGTTTTAGGTGCAATTATCCTTTATTGCTTTTCGAATAAAATATGAATCAAACGGCTCTGTCGAAAGCTTTTAAAGCCTACAATGACTCTGCTCTAGACAATTACGTTTTCGGGCAATTTTCACTAATTTGTGCAATTCTGGTAGCTCTGCATTACATTGAACAAATCATACATATATTGTATGTTCCACCTGATTCTCTTTAGAGTCGGTTATGCTTTTTGTTGAAGAAATGTATGAACTTGACGTCTTACTGGCTACAGCTGTTAAATTTGTTTATTACGAGCATATAGAGAATTTGAGGCAATCTGAGAGTAAGTATGCATTGGTGACTCTCATGAGGACCTTAATGGGGCACCAACATTTTTGTACCACTTTTGTGAATTACAATAGGAAAGCATTTTAACCTTTTTATTTTTATTTTTTTTTTTTTGAAAGCGGCATGGCATCCAAATGGATTCATAAGGACTATCCGGAAGCTTTAAGAGTTAGCGCTTTAATCAGCATTGCGCTCATAATGGAATAGATCAACCTGAGAATCTGGATCTAACTGAGAACAAAATTTACCACCCCACTATAAATATTCATATTGTATATGTATGTATAAATAGGCGGTTCAAACTTACCCCATTATTGTTCTTCTTTCTGCGAGCAGTTTTTTTATTGTCAACTAATATAAGACGTTTGTTGGGTGCTTCTTTCCGCAACGCTGACAGAGCTTCATCCGATGGAATTATTTCTACCGAATCTAAATATCCAACACTACAGCTTCTTGTTATAGAATCAGGGAGTTCTGGGGCGATTGACACAACTGTTGGAGTCCTTTTCATGCGCAACTCAGTTCCTGAAGGCACACATGGTGCTATGGGGGACTGTGTATCTTCATCGATGAAAAGGAGATCTTTCTTCTTCGACGACGCAGTTGATCGTTCTCTAATCCTGGGATCAATTCGCTCCAAGTTTAAATTCAGATTCAATGGAACCGGATTAACGTGGGAATTTGTGGTACGCATTTGTTCTGGCATTAAAGCGTTCTTTACATGCGCAACACTATTTGAATAATCATTGTTGCTGGAGTAGCTCATAAGAGTTGTCTGTCCTGATGCTGGTGGTCTTTCAAATATGATGTCACTTGGAGCTACGGCATTTTTCGGTGATTGTAGCGTCGGAACTGACCCTTCACAACAAAGTGGTGATATGGCGTGCCTCGATTGGCAAGAGCTATTCGAGGATGGTCTATTATTTTGACTTTTAAAGCTTGAAAACGATGATCCCGACCGTCCAGTTATCACACTACCCACTGATGTGTCAATATGCTTTGGTCGTATGAGTTTACTATTGTTTGCATTACTAGAGCCTGAAGGTCCACCATAACTAGCACCATTGTTGTTCTTATTCGCTAAGTTATTACTGCCAGAGTCCTGAGACTCATTGGATGAGTCGTCATCATATGATTCGGCTCTTGCTAATGGGCTCATTCCCACAGCGCCTGGACGCGAACTCCTACGCTTGGTAACTATTCGATTTGGCCTTGGAGACATTGGCGCTATTGGAGGGGAATTGTCGTTTAGCCGTCGGGGAACCACATACTTTGTATCTGTCCTATCATCGCTACTTTGACCCATTGCAACGGAATCATCTTCGTCTTCGGAAAAAACGTTCGGATTAAAAGTAGGATCCGGACCGGGTGGATAGTCATCTCGAAGCTCTGTTATGACCAAAGTCATTTGTCGCGGTTGTAAGTGAAGCAAGGACGTTTTATATGTTACTTGGCCTAAATTGGCTGGGACGGTTTTCGCAAGTCCATGAATTTTAAATTTCGTTCCCCAAATATTCGAAGTAACCTCCACCAACTTTACTTCCTTGTATGCCGAAAAAGATAAATGCTAAATTGAGTATTTTAATGGAAGTTATATTGCAGACAAACCTCGGGAAGTGTATCAATATACGCCAATTCATCTAAATTCTCTGTGTCAGTTCCAGTCGTTCTTGTATCGGAACCATTTGCATTGCGTTTTTTGGAACGTGCTTTTCGTTTTCTCGGAGTTCGGGGGGAGCCTTTAAAGCGATCTTCGTATTCACTGTCAGAGGAGTCAGTACGACCACTTAAGCCGGTCGTTGCTGACTGATGGGACCCAGAGCCAGAAGAACTCTTTGTGTCCGAAGAATATTGAGAAAATATCGAAGAGTCTGAAAATATTAAAGTTCAGAAAATTACTGAATATATGATAAAGTAGTTTAAAACGTAAAATTTCTCTGGCATGGCACGAATCATGGACGTCGTTAGTAGCATATTGCTCAAAAAATTAACACTTTTATTTAGTAGTGTTCGTAATCTTACACGCTACCCAAGTATAAAGAAACAGAATGCCATCTGTATTATGCCGGTCGCACACTACGTGCGCAACTCTTCAATTTTTTATTCAAGTACAAGTTTCTCAACTCTGTCGAACCAACGCGTTGGAGATAGTTAGTTGAAGATCATCGGTACTCAACAAGTGTAAGTGTAGTGTACGAGCTTGTGTTGCTCGTGGGACATCGTTGTGCATTGCGTTAAGCAACGATTTCAAAATAATGTTCTGCACACTATCTTTTCAACGCGTTGCTTAACTTTTTGAATTTTTCTTTGGCGTGAATTGTGATGAGTGCGAAGAAATAGGCCGGCACGAGTTGAAGCACGGATTTGATCCACTCACTGCTGTGTGGTTTGAACGTTTGTATTCATTGATCGTGGGTGTGCGTTCAAAGGGTTGCAAAACGTCCAATACTTAGTCTAGCATACGAGGCTATCAACGCGTGTCCAACCACACCGAAAACACAGTTGACCAACTCGAGCAACAGATTTGTTAGTCAAAATCACAAAAGTTGGTCAGCTAGGTGTACGAAGCTATTGAAGAATTGAATAAGTTGATCAACTAGGTGTACGGGGCTATTCTACAATTGAATGAGCTGGTCAACTGGGTGTTCAGAGCTCGCTACGCATTCAACACGAAAATGTTAAATTTTTAGTCGAATCGAGTCGATCGATTGTGGGCGCCGTGGCGTAAGTCGTTAGTGTGTCGGATCACGCATGAGGTTTCAAGTTCGAATCCCAGAAAATACCAAAAAGTTTTTTCACGGTCCCACCTCTCGCGAGCGTCTGACAAACATCCGAGAGTATTGTTGTCACGAAAAAGCTTCTCAAATCGCCGTTCGGATTCGGCATTAAACTGTAGGTCCCTTCCATTCGTGTGAAAAATATAACGCACACAACATGAGTGGTTGCGAGAAGCTAGGCCCTGGCACTTTAAAGAGCTGTTGCGCCAAATATTTGTATTTTTTTTTTTTTTTGAGTCGATCAACGCGAGCACTCGTGTACGAGGGTTGTAATTTGTTTATTTAACTAAAGAGTTGAACGAAAGATTTTTTTAATTTCTGATTTTTGTATTTTGGATGAGGTTGGAAAGAAAATCAGCTACAATTTTTTATGAATTATAACCAACACACCATAATATATTGACCATCTCTCTATCTAAATTCTCAAAGATTTTGTTTGCAAACATAACCCTTAGTAGACCAACTAGAATAATTATACCATCTACCTACTTTACTAAGAGATCACTCTCTTATTGTTTTACTCGTTATTATAGGAACCCGGAAGTTCAATATCAGTTTTATGCAACATTCCTTTACATCAAATTTAGAACCAAATTTCAACAAAGGGGAATAACCCATTAATTCGGTTTAATGGAATTATAAAAAATTTCGAATTTGCAAGAATACCAGATCAGCGATGTGATATTTTTTCTATTGGAATCCCCGAAAATATTTTTTCCACTTTCTGTGTAATATACACATAATTCTAAATAATCCATATTGCAAGTTTATATTTAACTAGTAAATACAGCTCTGACTATACACCAATAACAATAAGTAACTAATTCTAAAAGCGATAATGCTAAGTGGATTTTTTAGAAGAATTAGTAGGTACCTATATTGAATGTGCCTGGTCACAATTGACGTCATGCCTATGAACGACGTGTTCACGATCAAAAAAGGATTCGTTGGAATGAAAGCAATTTGACAGGAAAACGCAGAAATTTTAATCGCATTTCGTTCGCGCGTCCATGTAGCCATTGTAGTTGTTCATTTTCGACTGTCAATACTAAATAAAGATTTCTATCAAAAACGGAACGGGTTGAAAAACAAAAATGAATCAGTATGCCGAGAATTATTTTTGAAAATAAATTTTCGGTAAAACCAACCCTTCTCTTTCGCACTTATTAAAAATAGTTCCATCTCTTTCGCACAGTCTATCATTCCCACGCAGATGTGAAAAGGCACAACTGTTTAAATAAAAATTACCTACTTTACCGTCAATTACTAAGGCCTGTATATTGAATTTTTTAGAACATGGTGAAATACAAAAACATTATTTAGAATTTTGCATATAATACGAGTATATTACATGAAGCTAAAATCAGTTGCTAGCCTTCCACGTCGATCTATTATTCATTCATTCATTGTTAGTTTAACCGCCAACAAGTAAAGAAGTGTTAAAAGAAGTGTTAAAATGAGTTGCAAAATCTGCAGTGTAAAAATTGTGAGGGACTCATGCAAAATAAACTGCAACGACTGCAATTGTTTATTGCATGCAGATTGTGCTAAATTAAAACCCGCGGATGTGGAATTCATAACAAAATCGAAGAAACCATGGAGCTGCCAAATATGTGTTCAAAGGTGAAGAAATGACCCGCGTAGATTATCACTATCGTCATGCAGTGCAAGCAGCGAGAGTGATCAGGGACCAAACAAAATCACAATAGAGGCCATTCACCTCCAAGTCATCGAAATAAAAGAAACTCTCGCTAACACAATTGTACAATTTGTACAATTTGTACAATTGTTTATCAGTAATGCCACAAATTATAGTTTTATCTGAAATCTGGATATTTAGTCATGAATTGTGCAATTACTCTATACCAGGTTATAATCTTTATGCTGAGTGTAATGAAAACTATCCGTCTGGTGGAATTGCTGTTTATGTTCTAAATACCCTTGTAGTCGCAGAAGTTTCTACACCTGACCTGAGTAGTGCGGATTGCGTTGTCTTAAAAATTGATTTAAATAATACTAATCTTGAAATTGTTTGCATATATCGGCTGCAGTTCGTTTCTAAAGACTTATTTTTAAAAGATATTGAAGATCTTCTCTGTGTAAATAACAGTTGGAACATCTCCATTATAGGTGACATTAATATAGATATTTTGCGTCTTCCTTCGACCTGTGATAAATATGTTATCCTGTTATCTTCTTTAGGGTTTAAGCCTGCTTTGAATGTTCCAACTAGAGTAACCGACAATACTAGGACATGCATTGATCACATTTTTATCAGGACCAAAGATCTTGCTAAATTAGATCTTGCTATTTGTGCTTGAATGGGACATAGCTGACCATTTTGCCACCGGCATATCATTTACTTATCTCTTGGAGGAAACTGGAACCACTAAGAATAAATCTTTTTCGCAGAGTTTAAAAGAATTTTGGGAAGTAAATTTCTCTATGCTGAAAGATCGTCTTTTCCAGGAAAGTTGGAACAGTGTTCATGCTTCAAGTTGTCCGTCCGAAGCTTTTAGCATATTTATTGATATTTTTTCTTACCATATAGGTTTAAGTAAAATTAGGAAACAAAAGTGCAAACTCAGGAAGATTAAACCATGGATGACAGACTATATTTGCGAAAAAATTAGGAGAAAGAATAGTTTTACGCCAGAAATAAAAATAGACTCCATATGCCAGCAATAAAAAATTTATATAAAAAAATAAAGAATGAAGTTTTTTCCCTAATAAAGGTGCAAAAGGAAACATACTATCGAGGGAAATTCAACGAAAATAGATTTAATTCAAGAAGGCAATGGACTATTTTAAATGAATTATTGGGCGATAATAATAGGGATGATGTTATCAAATGTTTGAAGCTCTCTGATACCGTCATTACTTCAGATGAACTTGAAATGAGCAATGGTTTCAATTTGTTTTTTAAAAATATATCTGGGAATTCGACAAAAATGCCCACAGAGCAGGTAGAAGTAGGACCTTATGGATTGTTGCTAAGCAATGAATCATTTTCTTCCTTTTTCTTCAGTACTGTACTGGAATCTGAAGTCCCATACATTATATCTAAGTTGAAAGTTAAACACTCCTGCGGCTCAGATGGTATAACTAGCGTTGTAGTTAAAAAAGTAAGTGATCTTATCACCAAGCCTCTGACTTATCTAATAAATAAAAGTTTCGAAAGTGGAATATTTCCAGAGTGCTTGAAAACTGCTATAATAGTCCCAATCTACAAAAGGGTGACAAATCCGATCCTAACAATTATAGACCTATATCTTTGCTATCAGTGTTCTCGAAAATTTTTGAAAAAATAATTACCAGGAGAATGTTTAGATTCATGGACAAATACAAGCTTCTCAATACATGTCAGTACGGCTTTATGAAAGGAAAGTCTACTGAAGATGCAGTACTATCTCTTCTAGAAGAAATTCACAGTGGATTGGATAACAGCAATAAATGTGCAGCTCTATTTCTTGATCTCACCAAGGCTTATGATTTAGTCAATCACAAATTATTATTGAAAATTCTTTACAGATTTGGTTTCAGAGATAATATTCTTATGGGGTTCTCCTCCTATCTAGAACAAAGAAAACAGCTTGTACGTGTGAATATGACCTTGAGTGAACCATTGCTCAGTTCAGGTATCGGAGTTCCACAAGGATCTGTCCTCGGTCCTTTGCTCTTCCTCATTTACCTGAATTCTATCTTCCACCTTCCCCTAAAAGGAAAAGTTGTTGCTTTTGCGGTTGACTTGGCTCTATCTTATGCTGCTACTTGTGTAGATAGCATAAAAGACAATATAAACTCAGATTTATCGTTCTTACAAAATTGGTTTAATTACCATAAAATGGTTTTAAGCAGTAAATCAAAGGTTATGTCATTCTCCCTGTCAAGCCAATATTTAATCGATGGAGTCTGTTATCATTCTTCCAACTGCGACTATGTCAACTGCAATGAATCCTGTATGCAGCTAGAATCTCTTACACAATTTAAATATCTAGGTTTAACATTGGACTCCAATTTGAAATGGAAACCGCATATAAATAATATTAAGAAAGTTGTGTACATAGCAATGAATAAAATCGATCAACTACGAAAATTGGTACCCTCAAATCTACTAATTGCAATTTACTATGCGCTAGTGAATTCTCGCCTAGAGTATGGTATTTTTTGTTGGGGGTCTGCGTTACCTAGCAACACTGAAGCTCTTACTATAGCACAAAAGAAGATAATCAGAGTAATGATGTTTAAACCACGGTGGGAGCCTTCGCTACCCTTATTTAGATCTATTAATATTTTACCACTGAGATATCTATACGTTTATAAGGTATTGCGACTGTTCTATTTGCGGGGTGGTTATGCTAACTTTAGCAGGAGTGCAATCTATTCGCTAAGGTCTACACCCAGAGTTACTGCTCAGAGAGTTAAAACAGAACACTACAGACGTTTTGCTACTAACATTGCTCCATTTATTTATAGTAAACTGCCTCGAGATATATGCAATCAGATAGAGTGCAAATCCAGATTCCTCAGAAGTCTGAGAAACTGGTTACTCTCCAGATCAGATGTGGAAACACTGATGCAAGTAATAATCTAGCCGAAATTTTCTTGCTTTATACTCAAAGTATAATGACTCATCAATTACCATTTTATTTGTTTATTTATTTTCGCTTCTTATCATCCATTCCATTAATCTTCATTATTGAACATATTCTATATTCGGAAAATAAAATTTCTTCTTTCTCTACGCGGCTTCTCATAACATTTAAAAGCATATCTTTTCGTAATAATATACTCAAAACTGGAATCTTTTCCACAGGGTATATACTATATACCATTTCAACACAAATAATTGCACAATTCATGTTTAAAAATAAGTTAAGTTAAATTAAATTGAATAGTTAATTGAATATCTCAAACACGAATTTCTGGATTGTTTAAAATTGTTATAATTGTTGAAATTTCAAAAAAAAAATCAAAAAAAAAAAAAAAAATCAAATATATTAATTTCCTTTCAAAATAGTGGCGTACGAATACGGATTGTTCTATTTAAGAAATATTAATAATTTTGCGGCTTTAAAATGATCTGTCAGTCATTAAAATCGACTTAGCCCTTTTCTCCTAATATGAAGAACCGTAAATTAGCTTGTAAAATTATATATTTGTAGTAAAGTTTGAGTTTAATACAAAAAGAAAACTAATAATCCAAAATATTCTTTGTTTAATTCTATTGTTTTCACAATATTGGAAAAAAAAAAAAAAAACCGTATGGTATGTCGTATAGAGTTACAAACTCAGATTAATAAGTGATCACTGCTGTGTGTTCCCTTAAGCTCTCTATATCAGTATTACTGTCATTTTATGTTCGTATTAGGTTTTTTTTTTTTGTTTTCTGATATTGTTTCCATAAATTTGCGTACATGACCTTGAACGACAATCAATTTTCGGTCTTTTAATATTTATTTCCCCTCTCTCTCGCATTGGTCCAAAAATACCCAGAATGTGGGAAAATATCACATATCACAACGCTATTGCCAGGTTAGTAATACCTACGGGCAATTCATTTAAGACAGATAATCTAGTGAAAAGGCAGTAACAAACAGCTTTCGATAGCGTCTAATTATGAATTTTTAAAGGTATCAAATAAGGGTCACATCATTGTCTGAAAATCAAAGATCTCAATTGTCTAAATCAGTGATCTTTCTGCAGCAAGTCATGCACTACACTCGACTCTCAACCTTTATACATATGTACATACATATGTATGTAACCATTGGTACTTACCATCAACTTGTGGATCAAATATTACAAACTCTGGTCGAATTTTTGATGTTCTCTTTCCTTTGAGCAACGGAACAAGTCCTCCCAAATATTCCAGATATAATGTGTAGCAAGTTCCAGAGCTTAAATTCGAGTCATCATCATGTCTTATCATAGTACAATGTAACCGTGTGGAACAAATGGGCGGACGTGCCACAAACTCCCTTAAATATTTCAGGTCAGGTACGCAACACTATACACCAAGGCAACAAAAAAGAATAGTTTATATGAAAGTTGAAGTAGAACAAAATATGTACTCACCCGTATGGTTTGAGCAAACAGATTTCCAATCAAAGACTTTATCCTTGATGGCAAAGGCAATAATGGCAATGTTAATTCAGAACCAATACTTGCTTGAATTTGTAGACGACACAACAACTGCAGAGATGCAACTCGTCGCGAAACCCAAGCAATATGAACTTGAGTCCCCGTCGCTATAAATAGTCTTTTATCATTGTGACCCCAGGTAAGCGCCGAAACAGCTGTTGTAGTATTAGGTATTCGCGTCGTGTATAAAAGGTTTCCACTTTCGGTATAAAATTTCAAAATATTTATAAAAATTGGTGAGCCCTGAGTATCTACTTTATGATCGGGGTTTTGTGTACCGGCTACAGCCAGCAACTCTCGCGAGTTACTCCATTCCATGACTAGACCCAATGAGCCATTCAAGCCGGTACTGATATGAGCGGGAGAAACGTCATCGAATGATTTCAATAAATAAATATATCCATTTTGAAAACTAACAGCCAAGACAAATGATCTTTTAGCTAGATGTGCAAACACCACGTTAGTATTATAAAACTATTACATAATTGATTTTGAAACTTACAAGCATTCATTACACCTGGTTCAGCCTCTTCGCCTTCTTCCATTTTAAATTTTTCACATGACCAAGACATTGATGTTATCCCGACGTCATTACATAGTTGAACCTGTGACACCATTGCACCATGGACATCCATCACTATAATTTGACCCTGGGTTGTTCCGAAATATACTTGTTGGTCATCGGGTGTCCAGATTCCACAAGTTATCGTGGATTCCAAGTTTAGCATCGAGGACCAATACCTTTGTCCTGCTACCGAGCCTACCAATACAAAACCGTCTTGATAGCATATAAGGGCCATTCGTCCATCGTGTGACCATGAAAAATGTGTGACTGGAGTATTCCGATCGTTGATCAATTCTATTGACCATCGACCCTCATATTTGATCCAGACAAAAATTATTCCTGAACTATCGCATGATGCTAATTTCTGGTACGGCTCATTCCACTTCACTAATATTACCTTTAATAGATAATTTTTTAAAAGATAATTATAATAGTATTATAAATATATGCCTACATCCGATCTATGGCCACGAAGATTGTAATTCGTCCGCAATGGATATTCCACATTTTTCCTGCAGTGGGAGGTTGTGAATGTAACTCCAACTATTCCTCGTATATTTCCCGTTGCAAGCCAACCCTCTTGATAATAGTTAGTTCTATTCAACTTCCAACCCTCATCCTTGAATTAAATACAAGCATATGTAGATATTTTTATTTATAAATATTTAGTTAGAATAACAGTTATGGTCTAATCTCGAATACGTTTTTTTTATCTATGAAATGCAGACAAACTGTTTCAACTTGTTCTGTGCTTATAATGCCAAAGGCTATCCATTTACACACCTAAGAAGCAACCAGATCAGGTCACCACTGAAGCTTATCGGTTGTCGATTGTTTTGATCGTTTGCTGTTATGTG
The DNA here is from genome assembly GCA_945910035.1 of Brachypalpus laphriformis. Classification (NCBI taxonomy): domain Eukaryota; kingdom Metazoa; phylum Arthropoda; class Insecta; order Diptera; family Syrphidae; genus Brachypalpus; species Brachypalpus laphriformis. The sequence continues at coordinate 292,924,993 of OX246754.1, forward strand.
AAAATCCTAGTAAAGCTATAACAGTAGGCGCTAGGATTCACTGGAACCAAATTAGCATTGCTGAAGATATCGTAGATCTTTGATTTATCAATATGATACTTTATTTTAAATTGAGGTCTACATCATTAAGTCTTACACTAAATCCTTCACTTTTCCTCAAACCTGTATATTTATAAACGTTACTGTACAAAAAAACAGACATCCTTCAGTTAAGTTTCCTTACAGAAGTTGTTTTGGTTTTCCTCACTTACTTTTCTAAAATAAGGGATAGGTTAGGTTAGGTTAGGATCGGCCCTCGATGAGGATGTGCTTAGACCAGAAAGTAGGTCCATTGTACTGCCGATGTGTAAGGCGGGTGGATCACCCTCTTACTCTTGAGTCCATTTGCTTCGTTGAATGAAGTCGAGAATTTTAGCCGTGCAGGCGTTGCCGAGATTATAAAGATCATTGTAGAAGTATTCACCCAGAATGGCCTTCCTAATGTTGGCGAGCGCAGGACAGGCGCACAGGAGATGACTGATGGTCTCTTCTTCCTCTTCATCTCTGCAGTTTCTGCAGAAGTCATTATGAGGGACACCTAATCTTTGGGCATGTCTTCCTATGACGCAGTATCCAGTGAGGACATTTGTTATTTTTGAGAGGGTTCCTCTCTTGTGCTTCAAGAGTCCGATGGACCTGGATCTATTGGGTATCGGCCAGAGCTGTCTGGCGGTATGTCATTGGTCTAGATGTTGCCATCGATGATTGGCTACTTTCTCGGCATCAATTTGGATAAGGTACTTAACATAAGACGTTGGCGCTTCGATGTCGGTGATGTTATGCTATCTGTACCAGAGGAGCCTTGTCGTGCTAGTTCGTCGGCTGCACAATTCCCCGGTATGTTACAGTGACCTGGTACCCAGCAAAGGGTGAGGTTGTACTGACCAGCTATCTCGTTAAGAGATATGCGACAGTCTTTCACTGCCTTAGATCTCGTAGTGCTGGATGCGAGGGATTTGATGGCTGCCTGACTGTCGACGTAAATAACAACATCAGGTGTTGATAGTGTGCTAGCCGCCAGCCAGTCAGCAGCTTTGCGAACTGCGGTGTTTTCGGCTTGAAAAACGCTGCAGTAGTCTGGAAGGTTAAAGGAGAGGTGTATGTCCAGATCTTCCGAGCAAATTGCGGCACCGACTCCGTCCTTGGTTTTGGACCCGTCCGTGAAGATTGACAGCGATTCGTTGTAAAGAACATTGCGTTGCGTCCACTCACTTCTGTCCGGTATCGAGTGCGTGTAGCCCTTGTCAAAATCATATTCAGTGGGCAGATGGTCAGTGGAATTGGGAAGATGACGGTGCATCGAAAGTATATTGGCATGTCCCGTGTGTTGCTCCTTCCACTGCTTGGATCCTCTCAGTCTTATTGCCGAGCTGACGGCCAATTGCTTACTGACGATGTCAATCGGAAGCAGATGGAGCATGGTTTGGAGCGCCGCTGTGGGAGAAGTTCTCAGTGCACCGGTAATACTGAGACATGCAACTCGCTGAGTTTTTTCCATTATGGATAGATTGGATTTCTTCTCCAAGGCGGGCCACCATACCAATACTCCATACATGAGAATCGGTTTAATGACCGACGTGTATAGCCAGTGCATGATGCTTGGTTTAAGGCCCCAGGTGGAGCCTACTGCTTTCTTACAGATGTATAGAGCGGCCAGCGATTTCCTGGCCCGTTCGACGACATTCTCCTTCCAAATTAGCTTGCGGTCAAGCCTTAGGCCTAAATAGCTAGCACTATTTGAAAGCTTGAGGGTGGATCCCCTTATCTTGGGCGGAGTGAAGTCAGGTAGCTTGTGTTTTCTTGTGAATAGAACTAGCTCGGTCTTCGTCGAGTTAACGGAGAAGCCGCATTTATCGGTCCATCTGAGCAGTTCATTAAGAGCAGACTGCATGACATTGGCCAGCGTCTGCGGGTATTTGCCTGTTGTTAGAATGGCGACATCGTCTGCATAGACAATAACATTGCATCCAGTTTTTTCTTCTTTAGAAGGGCCTCGTTGAGCACCTAATTCCGCAATAGTGGGGACAGTATACCCCCTTGAGGGGTGCCTCGATGTGCATGTCGCTTGACAGTACTACTTCCGAAGGATGCTGTTATTACCCTGTTCTTTAGAATGTGTTCTATGAAACAACAGATGGGTTCGCAGATGTTGAGCCTACGTAAGGCACTGGTAATCGAATTTGTTTCAACGTTGTTGAAGGCTCCCTCTATGTCTAGAAATGAGACTAGGGTGAACTCTTTGGTTGAGAGTGATTTTTCGATAGGGTGAATGATGGAGTGCAAAGCCGTTTCGACAGACTTACCTTTTTGGTAGGCGTGCTGTGACGTGGATAGTAGGGTGCTATCAATAGTGGCCTTGATGTGTAGGTCCAGGATTCTTTCCAGAATCTTGAGAAGGAAGGACGTTAGACTAATAGGTCTTAGGTCCTTTGGGAGGGTGTGCGATGTCTTGCCTGCTTTCGGTATAAAGACCACTCTTACCTCGGTCCAGGCAGTTGGTGTTGTTCCGAGCTCAAGACAAGCCTTCAGAATGCAGGAAAGATACTGCCATACTATATTGAAGACCGTCTGAATCTGGGCCGGAAAAACACCATCCGGTCCTGGGGATTTGAATGGTTGGAAACTGTTTACTGCCCATTTCAGCTTATCTTCGCTGATAAGATGAGGAGGTGCCTGTGGGCGTGCAACATTTACCAGGGCGCGATCATCGTTGGGATACATGAGGACACTAGGTATAGTTGGTGTTTTGGAGAGGACTTTTCGCAGTCTAGAGGATTGAGATGTGTTGTCAATACTCTGAAAAAAACCGCGCCAAGATCTGCGTCTAGCTTTCCGAACCTCTATTTTGAAGTTCTTCAGACTTTCTTTGTAGATCTCCCAGTCCAGTGGTAGCCTTGTTCGTTTGGCTTTATTGAATTGTTTCCTGCTTGTGCAGCGAAGGCTGTTAAGTTCTGCATTCCACCATGGGGGACAATTGCCCACCTTTCTTCTTGTGATCGGACAGGATTCGATGAAAGCTGTATTGAGTGCAGAAGTTAGAACGGTGTTTAGCTTGTCTAATTCCAACTGTGTAGTTGGTGTAGTGTATACTTGATTGGATAGTTTAGCAGAGAGGGATTTATTGTGTAAGCACCAGTCGGTTTTCCGTCGATTGCGGAAGACCAAGGGTGCGGTACTGTGACAGATTTCCAGTTTGTACTCCAGATAGCGGTGATCGGAAAACGAATGACTGTCAGATACAGTCCAGTTGGAAATTGCAGGATAGATACTTTGGGAAGCAAAGGTGACGTCAAGCACCTCTTGCCGGGTCTTGGTAATAAAAGTGGGACTATTTCCTCTGTTACAAACTACTAGGTCGGTGCCTACTAAATACTCGAAAATAGACCTACCTCGAGGGTTAGTGTCGGGATAAGAGATATCACAGGTTTAAACTGTAGGACCTTAGCTTATCTCGTGTGTATATGTATAAGGATTTAAATGTGTGCTAACAACGTGCATCTATTGTCTTATTAATCCAGCTGGTAATAATTTGGTGCATAAAATCTACTTCTTAAATGATGTTTGCAACAAGTTAAGATTTTATAGTAAATCGCAATTTTTCTACTTATAGTCATAGATATTGGCGAGATACAGGTTTTCCTATGCCCTGAATTAGTTCGTAAAAGATTCACGATTACTTTAGTCCACTCTTTTGTCTTAATAAAATTGAGAAAAATGTACTGTTTGTCCCGCTTATGTGTTGTATGTATATTTACGGTAGAAGATAATACCCTACACCTTTTTAAACAGCCTGACCTGACTGGTTCTTAAAAATGAAGAGTGTCGTATTCAAAAGTGGATAATGTTTGCATATATTTGCAATAGATCAATTTTTCAAAAAACTATTTTTTTATGGAGATTTAAAAAAATAGTCATACTTATTCTTCTTCTTCTCCCTATATCGGCGAGATTATGATCTGAAATAAAGCGATCTTAACCCTCCCACTTCACTCCATTTTTGTTAATCCGCCTGTGCGGTTCGTCTTCACCAGTTGCATTTTTTTCAAATTTCCCACGACATCGATCAGAACATACAGCTCTATTCCACTATTATTTCGAGCGAATCGCAAGCAAAACGAATCGCTAAGCAAAAAATGTTCATTAATTAAAAAAATGAATTAAGGGTATCAACGCTTCGTTGTATCTGGTCTTGTAAAAGTGTAAAAGTTTATATTTTTACATCACAAAGTGAAGGCACTTCGTTTCGTTTTTGTAACAACAGTCAAAATCAACTGATTTTTATTTATAAAATCACAATTTGCTACGATAAATACACAAAAGCCTTTTCCCTTCGGCGGTTTTAAGGTATCACCACATATTCCTAGCCCATATTTCGGACAATCTTTTCCATTTAAATAAATTTTATTAATTCAGAGAACCAAACGACAGCGACCAGCTGTCAAAAAAATATATTCAATTCAATGCTACACTTCTACACTCTCCGTAACAATAGGGTTGGAGCATTGCTAAAATGTTAAAGTGTAGCAAAATGACAGCCAGTGTATTTTGTTGCAGTATTGTTAGAATATGATACACTTTTACACTTTAATAACGATATGTACATTCATGCGAAATTATACAAAACTCGAATAATGAAAGCGAGTGAATCGTTTAGCCATAAATTTGTTCACTCAAACGAATAGTAGAATAGTGCTGATAGAATTTTGTTTTCTTATTTTGGAAAATACGTAAGAGGGAAAAAGTTAGGTACTTATTGTACGGAGATACAAACGAAATAAAATTTATTTTACTATTTTGATCGGTATTATTTATTTTAAGTCCACTTTTCAAGTGAAAGGATACACTTTCTGGCTGATTTCGTACCCCAAAAAGTTGAGACCGAACTTTGAATAGTTATATTGAAACACAATTGTCAAATATTTCAATGAAATATTAGAGGTATGTCACGTTTCAGTTTGATTATAGATTTCGTAACTTCATAGTTTATTTTCATACAACTACGTAGATAAAAACCTTATCCTAGTTTCGTACTTGGATTTTGACAGGTAACTGCTGAATAAAAAAAAAACATTCAACCACCTTAACAAATAATAATAAATAACAACAGTTGCACATATTATCATATTATGATGAATAATGAAAAATCAACTAGAAAAAATTGATAAATGGACGTTCATGTCAATCAAGCTATAATATTACGAAGCTACAATATTACGAACTGAAAAGTGGAATAAATACTCGTACCCTGGGTTAGTTAATTGATTGAGTACAATTCAATATGTGAATTTATAAAAGCGTCCTGAAAATGCCATATTCTTGCAATATCTTTGTTATTGGTGGATTAAAAGTTACAAATAGAGTTTGGGGTACCAGCCTGACATGTTTCCTAACAGTATTTCATTTAAAGAGAACAACTCTCGAGCTTTTTCAACTATTGACAATGCATTCAATCATCGTAATCACCGTGAGAGCGCCCGTCTATGAATACTACATTAAATATTAAAATTTGTTCCTATTTTCCATGCTAATAACCTCAGAACAGGCTAACAAATTCGATGGGTGTTACAGTGGCAACGTCATCGATTGCCATTCTAATGGTTCATGGTTCGATGTCAGGAAACATTTATTTATTTCTTATAGAATATATAGTAATTAATTATAAATAAATATTATGCTAACACTACTGTGAGGGCATAACACTGGCAATAGGTTGGCCGCATGGCCAGAGAAATTGTTCGTACTGTTTGATGATCGATGTAAATGCCATTAGGTGATCGGAAAAAAACTGTGATAACTACCTTTCGATCAAGCTGATGTCACACACCATAAAAATCGTTGAGCGGGTATTAGGTGGCCGACTGCGAAAAATAATACGGCTATCTGATGATCAGTGCGGATTTGTCACGGGTAAATCAACCACAGATGCAATCCAAAGTATAAGGATCATAATGGAGAAACATTGTGATTCCTTAAAGGATTTGTATGTTGTATTGGTTGACTTTGAGAAGGCAGACAACCATGAGATCTGATATGGGTGGCGCCAAGACATCGAGGAGTTCCAGAAATCTATGTACAGATGATCATTGATATATACAAAGGAGCATAGACAAGAGTAAGATGTCCCGCTGGAGTAACCGAAGAGTTCCCAATCAAAGTCGTAGTGCACCAGGGAAGCGTCTTAAGTCCTTTGCTCTTTATTGCAGTGCTTGACTATTTGCTTGAAGGTAAAGTGATGGACCCCAAGCTACATCAATTATTCTTTGCTGACGGTGGAACCATCATATGTGAGGATCCTACGTCCCTGCAACGAGCACTTGATGTGTGGGTGGACGTTTTAGAGGGATATGGATATCGCAATAGTTCAAAAAAGACAGAGTACTTGTGCTGCCCATTCTCTGATATAATCAGACCTATTCCAGATATTTATTTGAATGGAACAGTGCTTTCCAAGTGCGAAAAGTTCAAATATCTGGGATCTTTGATCAATAGCAAAGCAACTTGTGATGACGACATCAATCATCGCGTAAGCGTAGGGTGGATGAAGTGGCGGGGAAACTCCGCTATCTTTTGTGACCGAAAATGCCCCCTAAATTGAAAGGAAGGCTCTATACCGTAGTTGTGCGTCCAGCGCTCACATACGGTTCACAATGTTGGACAATGTACAAAAAGTATGAGAGTAAATTAACGGCAGCTGAAATGAAGATGATTCGCATGGCAGCAGAAGTGAAAAAGCTTAATCGAATAAGAAGTTCAAAGATCCGTGGAAGCCTTCACGTCAAGTAAACCATCTTACGAAAAATAGAGCGCGACCGGATTAGCAGGTATTGCCACGTTCAAAGAAGAAATCATTTAAACACTGTTAAAAAGGCAATATCAATGAACGTTCCAGGGACATTGCGAGTCAGGGGAGGCAGGCCTATAAACGCCTGGATCAGACAAATACAACGACATCAGCATTTGATTGGCCTCAATTACCCAGTGATCCAAGAGATCGGTTATGATCTCTTGTTTTTGGATCATAACCTCGCCAAAATTGGACGAAGAATAAGAAGAAGAAGGGAAACATATGTGAATCATAAGCAAGAACAAAATAATTAAACGATTCTCTCCAGTTATCTGGACTGAACCCCACACCAAGAGTTTTTGTGAAACATAATATCTCTTGAGTTTCAAACCACTACGCCAATCTTTTTCTATGTCGTGCATTCATGTAATTGCATTATAAAAAAAAAAAAAAAAAACTTAAATGTTTTCTCTTTTGAACCATAAATATTCCTGTTCCATTAATCTGAAACTGAGTACCAAATAAAATAAATTCTTATTCTTTATCCTCACTACGCTCAGAAAGTGATAACTGTACGTCAGTACCTATAGGTTTGTTACGCTTGAACCTGACAAATTTGTTGCTTTAGATGTTTCGAAGGACTGTGGAATGACGTTGAAAAATATTTTATTTTCAAATGAAAATGACCTTTGAAAATGACTGATGAATAGATGATGGGTGACAGGATGATTGTACCAGGCCATTCAAATCATCGGTTATGAAATCTGACATTACTTAAGCAGGACATAGCTACCTACACTTAGTTAAATCTGGAAAATCAAAGCAAGGCATAGGTACTCGTATAACGTTGAAGTGTGAAATACCCTAATCCAGCATGAAAGAGTTATGATTAATTCTAAAATACACTAACACACATACAACGGTTGTCCTTGATATTTTAATAATTTTCAATATTTTATGAATTTGATTATCTATTAATTCTGTATGGTAAGCCTGGTTCCTGTGTGTTGTCATGACTTCTATATAAATAGAGCTATAAGCTCTACATATGTACGTCATCCAACCTATGTATGTATCTACTCCTATGATTGGGTTGCTGCAATGCAACTGCAGAATACTAGCAACAATAAGACATAATATAGTTATTAAATATTTAAAAATGAAAAAAAAACACAATTATTTGGTTTATGTTTACAGCTTTTTCTTCAACACTTACCTCTGGTATATCATCAGGTACCTTTCCCATCCATGACAAGGACAAAATTGTGCAATCGCATTTTGTAGTAACGTTACGTTCAAAATGCAGATGCATTACACTTTCAACTTTGAGTAAACTATGTAATTATGACGTGATATAAGTTTGCATTTACAACCTCCTATAAAGGATATTTAGAAGAAATTCAAATTATTTAACAGTACACGTGTCAGATAAAATGTTAAAATTATTTGTGGATCCAATTTATGTATTAAGATAAAATATACTCAGAGAATGTAACAAAAAAAACACAAGTTTGAAGTTTCATCAACTGGTATGTGGTGAGTCTGACTGAAGTCAGGAGCTTTTCAAGCGTATACAAAAGAGTACACCCAAAAGCCCAGTTATTTAAGGAAAGCAATTTTTTTTTAGCTCAATTCCGACAACGATGACAGTAGGTATCCGAGAGATAACTATCGATTTTTCAACTGAATTTAACAATTTTTTATTTTATGTTCTAAGGTTTTTTTTAAGTAAATTTCGAATATTAAATTATTGTTATAGTCTCCAAAAATTTTATTAGATTAGCTCAAAAGGTTTTACATTTTTATTATTTATCTTCTTTTTTTTTTGAAACAATTAACTACTTTTGCACAGTGCTACACCTTGTAAAGGAATTCGAAAAACTGTATTCAGTCATCATAAAGAATAATGGGTTATGATAGGACTGGAAAAACTTTAAAAATATGTTATACTTTCTTATTTGTTTAATGTAATCAATTTTGAAAAATATTTAAGCACAGTATAAAGTAAAATTTCTTCTAAAATGAACTTGTACATCCAGTATACGGGGATGTCAGAATGGATACTAGTATAAGAATGTTACTGTCAACGACTAGAGTTATGTAAAGAAGTGTGGAGGAAAAGAACAATCTTATAAAAGTTTGCGCGCACTCTTTGTTGCCTTATCAAAAATTATTATACGTACACAAGTACATAATTTTTGGGGGGAAATACCTATTTGCAAAGCTTTTGTTAAACTGGTTTTAGTATTTCGATGTAGTTTTCGTTGAGTTATAATAGTTCAAAAATTAGGTTTAATGTAAAGCAAATAAGAAGTCTAGTCCATATTTTATAAGATCGAATTAATTCACCTGCCTTCGCTCGAATGTAACATTTGCATGTTTATTTATTTTATTTTATTGTTGTTGTTTTTTTTTTTGTGCATCACTTTTGTGTTTTGCATTGGTATCATATGCATTATTTTTAAGATAACCCGGAAACGTGTTTTCTGGTCATTTTGCTTGTCGAAACCCCCACCAAATATTATTATGAACAATTTGAGTATTCATGTCACGTTTTAGTTTGTTCGTAATCTTCGTAGCTTTTCGTAATTTATTTTCTTACATTCAAATTCGAAGCTTCTTTCCAACTGCGGGGCTAAAAACCTTCTCTAATGAGAGCTTCGTAGTTTCATGATTTCGCACTTGGATTTTTGATAATACTCTAAACAATTAAACAACAGCAACTACTGCGGATATATAAAAATACAAAATAAAACTATGAGACTACGAAGCTACGAAGAACTGAAAAATGACATGAATACACTCAAAGTCAGGCGAACCCCACAGGCGGATCAGTAGAAATGCGGTGAAGTGGGAGGGTTGTGATCCCTTATTTTCGGATCATAGCCTCGCTGATAAAAGGAAGAAGAAGAATACACTCAAAGTCCTTAAAAGCAGAAAGGTTATAGTCTTTGAAATTGCAAGATCAATTATCAATTGTGATATACATCGACAACATATTTCAGGTTTAACATAAAACCTTGACCATGACTTCATAATTATATGGTATACCTACTACGCTCGTTAGATTGCCACCATCGAAATTATTTCTTCGCGGTATAGTATGTCCAGTATGATCAGCATGTCCAGCATAGAAGTCATGGGTGACATGAAATTCTTCATCTACAGATGGTTTTTTTTATGAACCTTAAAATGGCCAAAAGGATGAGCTTCTTAAATATTGTTCAGACAAAACATATTCAATGTCATTTAGGAGTAACACTGACCACAAAGAATAATCCGAAAAATTCAAATCTGTGCTTCCTGAAGGCCAATCCTCGGATGCAGTAAAAGCAGAAATATTGATTCTAAACCACTGCTGAGTTGTTTTGACCGTATGTGCTGGAGAAGAGCTTGCTGAAAAACCCATCTTACTCCATTACAGAATATATTCGCCAAGCCTTTAACAGCGACTTCTAGGACATCGTCTTTGTACACCTTTGTCCCAGTTTTAACTCCTTTTTTCATAAAAATGGAGAGCAGTGGGTATACTCCCTGATGGGATACCCCTAACCAAACCATTGCCGAAGCAGGATGATGCCCGTGATAAACCCTAGGTACTGTATACTTTGCTTCTTTAAGGGTTCTTGCATAAATTTCATCGTTATGTTTAGTAAAAACTTTTTCGACGGTGAAAGTGTTTTCGCCCGTAAAAGGGATATTTTCGTGGCCGTTGTGTAAGAGTCGCTTGCATCTTTCAAGCCTAATTTGCTTTAAATAAGGCGTCAATAGATATCCAGTTGACCGACGAAAGGCTTTCTTGTTGATATCATCCCGAATGAACCTTGACATGGCTCTAGTAGATCCGTTACAATCGTAGACAATCTGCGCAGTGGCTTAATACTGATGAAACACCAAGACACATGCCAAAGCCAAGTCTTCACCGAAAGAAGGTTATGGTGACAGTTTGGTAGCATGCAGCAGGTGCATGAGAAATTGATGGATAAGCACACTGTTTTGGTTAACAGACATTGGTTTCTACTGCTCCATGATAACGCAAGATCACACGTATCACATACAACTGTGTAAAAGTTACATTGACGGCAGTACAAAACTCATACACCTTATTCCGAAGACCTTTCTCCAACCGATTATTATTTGTTTAAGCATCAGAATTATTTTGTTTTTGAGAAAACACATTAACAAACCAGCTTGTCAAAAATGCCTTCGAAGACTTCATTGGCAGAAAGAATAGCTCTTGCCAATCGCAGTAAAGCTTTACCTCGAACAACTAAGACTCTATATAAGACCCTAATTATCCCAGTTCTAAACGAGACTGAAACATGGACTTTTTTGAAGGCGGATGAAGATATCCTTGGTCGCTTTGAGAAAAGTTCTTGTCAAGATATTCGGTCCCGTTTGCGTTGACAGGTTTTGGAGCAGAAGATTCAATCACGAACTATTCTGCACATTCAAGAAACTACGTATTGGACTTTTGAGATGGCTACGATATGTAGACCGAATGGACTCCAATGTTCGAGCCCGCATAGTCTTCGACAAATCTAACCCTGAAGGACGATGCGGTAGATGGCCTCCTCTCCCCAGTTATCTGGACGCCACCCCAGGAGTTTCTCTGAACCATAAAACTACTGAGCTTCAAGCCACTACACCAAAAATCTTTCTCTCTCTCTCTATCTATCCTTTCCAACGCCCGCACTGTGTAAAAAAACATGTTAAGGGATAATCCCTTGAGTGTGCGCAAATTATATAAAAAAAAGGGGGTCCTCGACCAACTTGGAGTGCGCAACTGCAGGCAATTAGCTTACTTACTTAGATGGCGCTACAGTCCGGGGTGGATCTGGGCCTCAACCAACAAACCTCTCCAGCCAGCACGGTTACGAGCCAGCTGCCTCCAGTTGCGCACGCCAAGTTGGTTGAGGTCCCCCTCCACTTGTTTGCGCCACCTACCGCGAGGTCGTCCTCTACTGCGCCGTCCGTCCGGTGTGGATTCGAAGACTTTCTTAACGGGAAGGTTGGGCTCCATCCGCTCTAAATGACCCAGCCATCTTAGTCGCTGTATGTGAACTCTTCTGGCTAAGTCGATGTCCTTGTACAGGACGTATAGTTCGGCATTGTACCTTCTCCTCCACTCACCGTCTATGCAGACGGGACCAAAGCCCATAGAAACAACGATTGGCAAGAGTAATTCTCCGTGTGATCTCCCTACTGATGTCATTTTCGGAGCTGACCATAGAGCCTAGGTAGACAAAATCCTTTACTACCTCAAAATTATATCTGTCTATTGTGGCGTTCTGTCCAAGACGCCGATGTTGGGTGTCCTTTTTTGACAGCATATATTTTGTTTTGCTTTCATTGACCGCTAGACCCATCTTTGCTGCCTCGATCTCAATACTCGTAAAAGCCCCATTGACGGCCCGCTGAGTTCTTCCGATTATGTCAATGTCATCGGCATAAGCGAGTAGTTGTACAGACTTGTAAAAGAATGTACCTCCGGTGTTGGCTTGTGAGTTTCGTACAATTCTTTCAAGTATTATGTTAAAGAGATCACATGATAGCGCGTCACCTTGCCTAAGACCTTTCCTGACATCGAACGGTTCGGTGATGTTCTTACCGACTTTGATGGAGCAGCGAGAGTCCTCCATCGTTATTCTGCACAAACGGACGATGCCAAGACTAGACATGGCTCTGTATAACTCGTCTCTATACACGCTATCATAGGCAACTTTGAAATCGATGAAACGGTGGTGCGTATCGATTTTATATTCATGGGTTTTTTCCAAGATCTGCCGTAGTGTGAATATTTGGTCAATGGTGGACTTTCCAGGCCTGAAACCGCACTGATAAGGACCTATCAGGTTGTTGACGATCGATTTTAGGTGTTCACATAGTACGGCAGACAGGATCTTATATGCGATATTTAGGAGACTTATACCTCTGTAGTTGGCGCAGTTCAGAGGGTCTCCTTTCTTCAGGATCGGGCAAACGATGCTGAGGTTCCATTCATCGGGCATACTTTCGTCCGACCAGATTTTACAGATGAGCTGGTGCATGCTCCTTACCAACTCATCTCCTCCTGCCTTGAAAAGTTCAGCGGCAATGCCGTCGGCTCCAGCAGCTTTGTTGGATTTGAGTTTAGATATCGCTATCCTCACTTCATTCTGATCGGGTTGACGGGAATTTTGACTGCCATCGTCACTGTTGAATGGCTCATTCTGCCTGACAGCGGAATATTGATCATCATCGCCGTTTAACAGTCTGCAGAAGTGTTCCTTCCATATCCCAGCACCGACTGCGATTCTACTACTATGTTGCCATTTTCGTCCCTGCAGGCTTCTGTTCTGGCTTTGAAACCCTGGCATGTTCTTTTTACCCTTTGGTAAAATTTTCGAACATTATTCCTGCAATAACGTCTCTCAATCTCCTCGATCGAACGCTTCTCATACTCTTTTTTCTTCTTTCTGAGAAGTAGATGTTCCTCTTTTCTCCTGCGCACGTAGAGCTCGTAAGCAGCTCTAGTCCTTCTTTGCAGCGCCGCTTTGTACGCCTCATGTGCTTGCCGGCATTCCTCATCAAACCAGAGGTTTCGTTGTGGTGGGCGAGAGAAACCCAGTACATCAGAGGCGGCATCTCTGATGGCTTTTTGGCAACGCTGCCACTGGTCTTCCGCATTTACTGCTGGCGGCATAGGACTTAGACTGAAATTAGAAGAAACACGATCGGCAAAGGTTCTGGCGGTCTCTTGCGATTGTAGCTTTTCGACGTCAAATTTCCTCACAGCATTTCGTTTATTTCGCTCCGTTGTGGATATCCGCATCCGTACCTTGGCTACAACTAGGTAGTGATCCGAGTCCACGTTGGCTCCTCGGAAAGTCCGGACACCCAGAATACTGAAAGAGTGCCTTGCGTCGATCGCAATGTGATCGATTTGGTTGACAGTTTTTCGGTCAAAGGAGAGCCATGTTCCTTTGTGAATATCGAGACGTGGGAACCGCGTACTAGCTACGACAAAGTTTCGCCCCGCCGCAAAGTCGATTAGCCTGAGTCCGTTGCCGGATGTGTTGTCGTGCAGGCTGTGCTTTCCGACCACGCTACTAAAGACTTCCTCTCTTCCCAGCTTTGCGTTAAAGTCGCCTAGGATAATATATCCTAGGCAATTAGCTAACGACCGAGCTAAATGGAGAGGCTTGTTGGTTTATCCCAGGCTTACCCATATATACATATGTATATGTGTTTTTATTTTATTGTTTCTTCAAAGTTATATACATTGTGCAGCAGGGGTGATTGCGAGGTAAAGTATTAATTCTCACTATTCCTTTTTCGAATTTCGTATCCAAAAATGTATCTACTCCATCGCTCCTCATTTCGATATAGTCGGCAATCGGCAGTGTCATTTCGGTTGAGTTTCCCTATTCAGTCATATTACGTAATGTTGCATTATAATGTGCACAGTATGTATTATTCCTTATGCACATAATAAATATAGTCTTCAGTCTTTGCTTAACAGTTGAAGCGTCTACTTCTTGACATGGCGTTAGAATTGGTTACATTTAAAAGTTACATGATTACTTAAGTTTGAAGCATAAAAGCCGAATTTAATAAAATGGTAGAGACAGATACTAATACTTCGAATACGAACTTCGCGATACCGCCTAAACCACTTCAAATATTCGGAAAAATACGTCGTCGTCCTAGAGGAATTGACTACTTTTCTATCATGTATTCGAGCAAACACAGAAAACCTATATAACAGGCAGTAATTAATTGCTAGTACGAGTTTGTTTTTAATTCTATCCTAAATTCGAAAAGCAGGGACTTAAAACGAAATGAAAACGGAAATGAAATAACAAAATAAGAAGAACAAAAACAAAAAAAAAAACGTTAAAAATTTTAAAAATGTATTTCCTTCATGACTGAGTCATGACTTCCTTAAACTGATGTGCATTTTTTTCAAATTTGAGATATACCATATATATACAATATATATATATATAAGCTTTTTCAGATATTCCTAAAATTGTTCTCAACGAGTATATAAACGACGATACGTACTTTTAAAGTCAACAATTTGCGATAAGCGGTCTTATTTGAGAACTCTTTTGACAAATGTGTAGTGGTTGGGACGGTATGGTATGAGGGAAATGCACCTAAGAGTGTGTTTATACGGATGCCCTTTGGTCCATTGTGATAACCTATAAATTATGTATACCATCTCTAATTTGGTTACCTCTCGGTTGGTCTTGAATCACACCAACCTGTACTTCTGACGAAACATACTCGTATTATGTTCCCGAGTAGCACTTGTGCGAGATCTTTCAGTTCTTCAAAAAGTCTGTTTCACATACATACAGCGAAACCGACGAGTGTGAAGATTAGGACAATCACCCAGCATGTGTTTGTTTTTCGTTCAGAGTTGGCCAGAAGCTGTGATATAACACAGTCACCTCTCATTGCACAAGAGGAGATAGGATAACCCACTGATATTTGATATTTATTGGATAAGGTATAATTTCACATTAAGATTAATCTTATATTCTGTGATTGGCTTAAGAAAAACAATTTAAGATACATACAATAATCGGTATTTATTTATTAATGAATTTCGGTTTCGAGTTTGCAAATTTTAGAAGAGGAAAAATTAGATTCAAATTATCGTATAAAGTTCTAAGTTTACAATATTTAATGCTGAAAAATGTAGCAAGTCTTATCATCTTATCTTATGCAATCCTAGCGAAGTATTTAAAAAGATCAGTTTTAAATGTGTTTGCGTTTGTGATTCTCCTAAGGTGTGCGGGTAATGAGTTCCACTGGCGTGTGGCATGGACAAAAAATGTACGTTCGGATTGTAAACAGGTAAACCTCGGCTGTATTAAAACGGTTGTTCTTTGGGAGTGAGAACGATTAAGCCTGTTGTACAAATAGTCAGGTTGATGTGATTGCATGATGCCATAAAGTAATATAAGTGATCTAAATGTAACTAGATCATCAAATCTCAAGCCTGTTATTTGCATGGAGTAAGCAGATATATGGCCGAAATATTTTTTATTAAATACATATCGAGCTAGATTATTGTAAATTAAGTTCAGTTTCCGCTTATTGTTGTAATCAACACTACAAAACACTTCACAGCAGTACGTGAGGATAGGCAAGAGTAAAGATTTTACGAGTAGCATTTTGGTAGCAGTTGGAATAGATCTTTGAGTACGCCAAAGCAATCGAAGACCATTATAGACTTTTCCAACTGTTGTTGCTACGTGATCTGTCCAGGTTAGATTTTCATTTCAAGACGAGACCCAAGTTTTTTGCAGTATGGACGTATTTTATTGCTGATATTCCTAGTATTAGGGGTGGAAAGCTGGAGGTGTCTAAGCGATGCTTATATATGCATAATGTTTTTGACTTCCCAGGATTTAAGGACAGGTTGTGCTTAAGTGCCCACTGTTGAATAACTCTTAAATCCTCATTAATTTCACCTAATGCACTTGCAATATAAGTCAACGGCAACTCCGGTATAACTGGACATCATCAGCGAACATGTGAACTGAGCAATGTCTGACCAATCCAGGAAGTTCATTCACATACAAGGAGAACAATAGTGGGCCAAGGACAGAACCCTGGGATACACCTGCTGTTATCTTAAGAAATGAAGACAATCTATCGCCCACTGCCACACATTGCTGACGGCCAGTTAAGCAGGAGTACAATAGTCCTACTGCAGATTTAGAGAGTCCAAAGTTATTTGACAGCTTTTTGCAGAGTACAAGGTGGTCTACAGTGTCAAATGCTTTAGAGAAATCAAGCAGTGTTACAAATGTACAACATCTATTATCCATAGCTTTACGAATGTCATCGACAACAAGCAACAAGGCGGTTTTGCAACTTCTTTTTGAACGATAACCAGACTGGGCGGAGCTTAAAAGATTGTTCGTAGAAAGGTACCCTTGTAGTTGCTTAAGCATGGCTTTTTCGAACACTTTCGATAAGAACGGCAAGATGGATATAGGTCGGTATTCTGTGTTTACCCCATTTTGGGATTTTTTCCATAAAAGAGGGTACTCGCAAGTAGTAAGTATGTTGTTGAATATATAGGTGAGGTATTTCAAAATACTCGGAAGGAGAAGCTTCAAAAACTTAGGGTTAATGTCGTCCAATCCTGTAGCATTTGACTTGATAGATAGAATGGCCTCAACTATGTCTTTATCCGTTAGATTTTCGAATCTAAAGTTTTGTTCACTATCATCATCATCTGTTCCTATTTGCCAAGATACTTGAGATTCAGAGTTAGAAGATTCCGTTAATGGTACTCCAACAGAGACAAACTGCGTGTTAAGCATATCGCAATCTACATCGCCAGCTACTTCGTTTTGCTGTTTCCCATTAGCTAGTTTACGTAACTTTTTCCAAATATCTTACCCGGACTGATTGCTAGGGCAGAGAAAAGTCTCGTAGTAGGCTTGCTTCGCATTTTGGATACGAAAAACAACCAAATTACGTAATGATCGATATATTTCATAAAGCTCCTGTAGTTTATAACGTTTCCAACGAGTATATGCACAATCCCGTTGTTGGATTAAATTAAGAATTTGATTGCTAAAACAAGGAGGAGAACTAGATTTTATAATTTTTGATTTTATCGGAACGTTTTGATCGAAGAGCATTTTTATGTTGTGTTGCAAAAAAGATACTTGTTGCTCAACCGAAGACATAAAGTAAATTTGCTCCCAATCGACATTACCAATGTCGGTTACTAAATTTTCGTAGTCTATATTTTTGAAATTTCTAAAAATAATTATATTCTGTTCTTCAACTTTTGGTGTGTCATACGTCAAAAATATAAGATCATGCTTTGAAAAACCTGGGGCTGATAACTGATTGTAGAATACGGCTTTACCGATATCACCTACAAAGAAAACATCTAGAAGAGTTTCAGCTTCTTTTGTGAAGTGAGTTGGTGTCCGCAAATTTACTGGTCGTAAACTTAGACTCCTGAAACTATCAACTAACTTAACTGAAGTGGCGCTACTAAGCAAATCACAGTTGAGGTCGCCACATATGATGACATTGGAGACAGAACATGAAATTTCCTCTAAAATGTTTATTATCGGCGTAGCGTCAATGTTTTTGTTCGGCCTATAGATAACTCCAAGGAGTAATCGTTCTAAACCAAGGTGAAGTTTTAGGAACAAATACTCTGACGTACTATACATATTCGATTTACATTCAAATTCCCAAGATATATCACTGCCCACATAAAGAGCTACGCCCCCTCTTTCACGACCAATTCTATCAGCACGGAAAAGCCTATATCCATCAACCTCGTAGGCACTATTCGTAATTACGGGACAGAACCATGATTCAGAAACACAAATTACATCAACCTGGGAATTTATAAACAACAGACGAAATTCATCCAATTTAGGTGCCAGACTTTGAGCATTAATATGGCAGAGGTGATGATCTTTTCTCTTGCTTTAAGATCTACTTTCCTTTTAAGTACATCAATAATAATAACTAAGCTACCGATGCATTTGTGAATTCCTCATTTAATGCTGACCCTTATGATGCTAGTTCGTCTGCTGCTTCGTTCCCGTCTGTTTTTCTATGTCCGGGAACCCAACAGAGAGTGAGTTCATGTGTGTTGCATATTCTGTTTATAGTTTGTAGGCATGCGGAGACTATTTTCGATCTGATTAGCGCACTGTCTAATACCTTGAGTGCAGCTTGACGATCCACGAAGATTGTGACGCTAGATATGTTTAGTTTCTTTGCCAGTATAATCTGTGCTGCTCTCTCGCTCTCTCAATGATGAAGACTTCAGCTTGGAAGATACTACAGTCACACGGGGAGTTTGTATAAATCGTTGTCGTTGATTTATAGAAAATGCCAGCTCCGGTTTCTATGTCCATTTTAGATCCATCAATGTAAACCTGAAAGTCATGTGCACCGGTTAATGCGTTTATTACTGTTAGCAATTATAGATTGCTTGAATAAATATCATACATTGAAATCTAGACCTCACACATGTCTGTCCAAACTTATTTGTGGCATCGGCATTAGTACTATAAAGAAGAAACTCTAAGGATCTAGTAATGCTGTCGCTCTGTACTTCGGCCCACATCACAAGGCTGGATGGAATTACTTCATAGTCCGTGGGGTTTTTCTTATATCGAAGTATATAATAATTTTCAAATGATGAAGATTAGTATGAATTAAGCGATTCTCTTCGCACAAAACTAATTGCAGCAAGGAATGTCACAACTATTGCATTCGCTTCGTGTTAACAAATTTTAAAAATTTGTATCCGTTATACTTTTCAGGTCAACTTTTCGAATATAGAACAATTTATTTTTCAGGTCAACACCTTTTTGAGAGAAAAACATAAGAAAACAGAATTATATTGGGAAAAGAAAAAAAACCAATAATTTGTCTGAGGGATTTTTTTTATGTTCCAGGCCGATGTTTTTTGCCTAACGATGAAATGAAATCCATTTTTAAATTTATTTTGTTGACCGATTATTTTGTTAATAAGAATTATTTGTAGAATACTATATCGACCAGCTGCGTGCTCTGTCAACCATTTTAGAATAACATTTCGGCACATTTCGGGTGTTATTTTACCAATTCTTGTTCTTTAGCATCGAAGTAGTGGTTGTCTTGTTGCCATAAGCCTCTCCCTTCAACCAAAGGAAGAATCCGGTGCGGTCAAATTAAGGGATCGAGGCGGCCAATTGATATCACTTCTGTTTGATGTTACGTGGGCGGGAAGATTTCTCATAAAATATCCATCGTAACCTTAGCTGTGTGGGATGTGTCACCATCCTGTTGGAACCACATATGTTGTGTGCTCAATGATAATTAGGGCATCAAGAAGTTTTGCAACATGTCACGATCACTGCTGCCATTTTGACTTTTTTTTAAGTAAAAATTTACTTAATTCTATCAAAACTGACTTAATTGAAATGTAGTCAATAGTTAAGTTAAAGAATGAGGCTAGGATTTGATTGCTGAAGCTAATATAAGTATTGAAACCTTTAAGTCAGTAACTTTAACCCTATTGCATATTTTATTACATCAATAAACTTAAACACCCATAACTATTGCTGAAAGTGAAAAAATAATCAACAAAAAAAAAATGTTTAAGACCAAAAGGAAACATGCTAAGTTTCCACTTGTCGATTTGAAATTGACGATTGACGAATTTTTCGTCAATTAGAAAATTGGCAAGTGGAAATAATGAAAAATTGCTTGTCATTTAATTGACTAACAGCGTTTGTCAATGACTGACAAAAAATTTACTTGACAAGTGGAAATAGCTGAATTGGCAATCAAAAGACATTTTTTTTTTAACCGGAAAAATTAAATAAATTTAGTTTCCAATTGTAAAATGGAAAATACTAAGGTGCTAAAAACGCGTTAGAGAGCTGTGGTTGAGGACAGTTTGGGGGATGAGCAGTGCGGTTTTCGTCACCAGTTAGGGGTGGCAATGGTGTAGTGGTAACGTCGTCAATTGCCACGCTAATGGTTCATGGTTCAAATCCTGATGTCAGCAAGCATTTATTTATTTCTCATGAAATATATAAAGTCAGTCCGATCATTTGCAAAAGCTTCTGCGAAGGCATAACACTGGCAGTAGCTTGGTCATGTGGCTGGAAAAATTGTTCGCTCTGTTGATGATAATTTGCCTTTGACATCGATTATCGGGAAAAAAGTACTGTGAATCAGAAGCAATGACAATAATAACAAAAAATATCCCCAGTTATCTGGTCGCCACCCCCGGAGAATAGCTGAAGCATAAACAACTGAGCTTCAAGAACCACTACACCAAAAATCTTTCTCTCTCTCTCTCTATCCATCCTTTCCAACGCCCGCACTGTGTGTAAACATGTTAAAGGTATTCATAACCCTTTGAGTGCGCGCAAATTATAAAAAAAAAAAAAAAAAGTTAGTCACTCTCGCAATGGTTCTTGAGAAGGCCTGGGAGTATGCTAAACCAGTCTACACTTGTTTTGTGGATTTGGAGAAACTATATGATAGGGTTCCTCGAGACAAACTCTGGAGTGTTCTGCAGGAGTATGGGGTTGATGGTTCCTTGTTAAGGGCGATTCAGTCTTTACATACAAATTGTAGAAGTTATGTTCGGATAAACGGTGTTAAATCAATACCTTTAACTGTGCGCGTTGGACTCCACCAAGGGTGCGTTTTGTCACCTCCCCTCTTCATTGTATATAGTATATGGACTGGATGTTGCAGCGCAGCCGCAGTGAAGATTCTTTCAAAGTGGGAGACTTAAGTATTTGTCATCTGCTCGTTGCAGATGATTTAGTCATCCTTGGGTCCTCTCAAACCGAAATGCAGCGCGCACTCGAAAGGTTTGTAGCCGTTTGCGATGATGCAGGGACGAAGGTTAGAACGCCCATTCAATGCACTCTACATGTTAGTGGAGTCCCACTGAAGCAGTTGGATAAGTTTAAGTACCTCGGTGTCTTATTCACGAGTGATGTGAGCAATGCTAAGTTATCCTGTAGAATTGGTCAGGCTGGATCAATTTTGAGAGACCTTGGCCAATCTGTTATAAAGATGGTCGAACTTAGTGTTCAAGCTAAACTTCCAAGACATGCCATGGTTGCCATGCCATCAGGTAGGCGATTCCCCGGTAAGCCTAGAAATAGAGGGTTGAATCAAGTCCGACATCTCTCCTAGAGCCGTCTAGAGATTCCTCCTGATGAGTTGGAGTCAATGGCGGAGGATGGAGAAGGATGGAGGGTCCATCTGAGCAACCTACCCCCACGACCCTCATGAAGGATTAGCGGGCCATTGAAAATGTATGTATGTATGTATGTAAATGGAAAATAAATTTTCCATACACATCGTAAAAAAATGATTCAGAGGAAGGCCGTGGAGACGCCACAAGAAGAATTAGAAAGGCATCTATGGAATGGAGCGTGGAGTCCTCAGTTGCTCTCATCCATCAAGTGGAACAATTCGAAAGCATTTGGGACTTCAACTCCAAATACTATAAAAACAGAGACATGAATAATAATTCATAGACCACCATATCTGAAACACTTGGCATTTTATAACATGAATTATGTTGAGGTGAAATGCACTTCTCGACATATAACTACAATATAAAATTAAATACTTACGTTTCCATTTCCACTTGCACAAAAATTTTGCGGAGAATATTTTTTTTTTATCACGTCAATGTCACAGTTCCCAATCGACAATGAGATGACTATTTCAAATTGGCAGTACAAGTGGAAATAGCTTTTAGCGAACTGACAAAGATATTTGTCAAAATTTCTTTGTCAATGAACTGACAAACGGTTTTTTGTCAATAATGGACATAAGTGGAAATGAACGGGCAGTGGTGTCATTTATTGACATAAACGGAAGGAGTCAAACTTTGTCTATTAATTGACAAGTGGAAACCCACCTTAAGTAAAAATATATTCGATTTCCGTTACAAACCATTTTTTTCAAACATTCCGACACAGTGAGTGCATGTTTCGAACCACATATCTTTCCGTGTTGTTTCTACTTTTACTAGTACTGGAGCCACTTCCAAAACAATGGTTACATGTATGTAGAACACAATCCACATTCGCGCGACCAAAATATTAGCGACAGTCGAACCTTTTGGTGGATTAGATCGGGGTTGAATTTATTTTTATTTATGTATCTTTTTACGTTTAGGCAACTATTTACAAAATGACTGCCACCTGAAATTTGCGGATTGCCTTCGCAGGTCGCTGAGCTGAGCTTATATCATTGCCACTTGTGTCTTCGAAAAATGTGGCGCAATAATGTAGCCGGCGCAAATGGCACACCATACAGTAACAACCAAACCAAAGTTGTATACCATATATACTTAGGTGGCGCTGCAGCCCGGAGAGGACCTGGGCCTCAACCAACAAACCTCATTCGATTTTGACAAAGTCCATGCTTCTGCACCATACAGCAGGACTTGAATGGTTAGTGTCTGGAGTTTTCTCTGATAGCGCCTTACCTTGTCTTAGACCATTCCTGACATCTAACGGTTCGGTGGTGTTCTGTCTTTAACGGTTACACTAAATGGTTATATTTATTAACTAAACTGTAGGCGTATAAGTATAATGTAATAAACCACTCGTCTCTACTTCAGTTCGTTGACTGTCCCTCGCTCACTGCATCGATTATTGTTTGTAGGGGTTCGATGATATATCTGTCTGCCGAACATGTTGGTCCTTGTTCGCTCACTGCTGTCTCCTTGGTTCGCGTTACATGTCCGATTTTAATAGAGCAGCGAGAGTTCTGCCTCATCATCCTGCTCAGACGGACGAGATTGGCAGGGATGTCGAGACTGACATGGATCTTTATAACGTCTCTATACACGCTATCATAGGCAACTAAATCAAAATGCCGGCATTTTACAGATGAAATGAATATGGCGTATACTTAGAGGTTAATTGATTTTGTGGGAAAATCCCAATTAGGAATATGATCTATGACACGGAGATTATAAAAACGGGAGGAGGAGGGATAAAGTGAGGAAGGCAAGAATAAAAGCGCTTCTTCTTCATCCAAGGAGTACATTTTCTCAAACACCGCGCCAAAGCTGTCGCCTTGGTGGGGGCATCTTCGCAAATTTCTGTTTCGCGTTGGTTTGGGAACACCTTAAACCGGTATTTCATTTCGGTTTACGACAACAAAATTAGATTTTCAAATTAATTAACGGAGTAAACCTCCGGTATAAAAGCTTGTGTTGTGACGCATGCTTTTCGGGAAGGCGCAACCCGCCCCCAGAGTTTAAAAAAGCCCTTCGGAATGGTGCGAATATCTTGGATACATTGCCTACAAATTTTAAATATTTGAAATTGTTGCAAAGACAGAAGAATACACTAATTAACAAAAAAAAAAAAAAAAGTTGTTGAAACCAGTTCATAACAACCATAATCATAATCATTAAAACAAAACATAAAAGTGTTCGAGTCCCAGAAAATTGATCACGCATCGCCATACTATATCGTATAAGGGAGACCCATAGGAAAATGAGCACAAGAGAAAAGATAAAGGAGGATGAAGTAGTTCCTAAAGAAATTTAGGGAATGAAAATTTAAGAAAGTAATAGTAAAATATTCACGGGAATTAAAATTTTTTTTTTCCGAACAGAAATGCACCGAATACGTTGTTGTTTCCCGCATTGCAGTATGTCGCGCAAATTTGCGTGCGTAAAACAAGAGCTTGGTTTGAACACACTCATTCCCAAGTTTCCACAATTTTCAAATGGAACCCAACAACTATCCACTGAACTGTAGAACCATACAATCTGACAGCTGTCGTGCATTTTCCTCACGTTGCTCGCCCTGTTCGTTTATGTATGTGTTGTGTGTCAAACTATTTGCTGGTCGCCTCAGCTGCACAAGAAATCCTCCTCGTTCAATAAAATGTTAAAAGTTCCACATTACCTCCCCAATTACTGCTAAATAAGCCCAGAAAACAATTCTAAACAATCCGAGTCGCGAGCTTATGACGATCACACTTTTACCCCCAACGACGACCGCCGCATGTCACCGACATGTCCGCTAGAGCAACTCTGTTTCGCGTCCGCACCCAGTAAACAATTACAAAAATAAAAAAAGATGTGATGATGGAATAGAACTCGAGAACACGAGAACACAAGAGAAAACCACTAGCTACCCAAATAAGCAAATCTCAAATCAGTGACTAAGAAATACCAGAAAGCAACAAAGTTTATCCCGACGTTCTGCGCGACTGCTGGACGGCATGAAGTTTCACTCGAAGATGATGTGCTGCGAGTACTCGTCCACGGGCACGTTCAACGTTAAGTACCGACGAAAAGTCTACATGATCACTTTCATCCAAATGTTGGCTATCTGGATGTCGGTGGTGCAGACAATTGATGCATTTAATTGTACTTCGGACGACGGCTGCAAGAACGGGGGTGTCTGCAGGAACAACGCTTGCATCTGCCCTGACGGATGGCAGGGATCCGACTGCCAGTTCTGTGGTGGTAAAGTAAGGTGAGCATAAGACGTAACCTAATTCGGAGAGCTTCGCTCCGATGAGACACAATGGATGTGCGACCGTTATTTATGCTAAAACAAGAAGTGAAATCTTTTTTTTTTTTTTTTTTTATTGTGGTACTTGGGTCGGGTCGTTTACGAATGGATTAGATTAGTCTGTTTGTAATCTGATTAGTCAGCTAATTCTCGGTCGATTTTGTGATTAATTTGAATCGTATGGGGGCCGTGGCGAATGGCATATGGCTGCCATTGGCAACCCTCTTTGTGAAAGTACTCTTCGTCATCGCCCTCAAATGGTCTGCACGGGTTATAGATTTTCAATTGTTTTTATTGTTGTGAGCTACAGTCAATATCACTCAAAGCGATCTTTATGGTATCGTTCATTTTGATATCGATTTAAAAAAAATTTCGATACAGTGTTGACCGAAAGTAAAGCGACTAAATGTGAAGTATCGAATATCATCGTACATTTGCAAGAAAACAACTCCATCTTCTACTTCTCTCCTCCCTCCAGTTTAATGTCGATTTTTTATTTTTTTTTTATGGAATGGGTTCCTTAAAATCACAGTTTGCCGCTATTTCCTCTCACTCTTTGATGAGATCCTCCTTGTTGGCATTATACATATGTGAAAGCACAACCTTTGGTAATCTGCCTTTTAGTGCCATCATGTTAACCACATAATCAAAGTTTAGCCTTAAAGCATCCTAGAATAGAGCCTATCAACCCGTTTCTATGTGGAGTATGTAGTTGGGCGTACGGCTTTAAAGACCTGAGAAAATATCGAAGGCATTTTTCGACAACTTCAAACGAGCGGTAGCCCCAAACTTGGGCAATGTATAAAAGTATAGAAGTAGCAGCTGCTCGGAATGTGTTTTTTTATATTACGGAGCGCACAGAACACTACGCTCTCTCACTGTATACTCTCAGTATTTCTAACTTTTTTTAGTTGTACGACTCACAAATCATCTACCAATATTCAATCTTACAGATACTTCAAGCAAACAATAACACTGTTCAACATAGATTTTATTGTCATTGATATAAGATTGCTTTCAAAATTTGTGCTGTATATTTCAAATCGGCTATTCGTCTTATCAGATTAGCTCTACTTAAAAAAATACATCTACTTGCCCTGATACCTGTCCACCATGATTCTGATATCCTGGTGAGATTATTCCCCTTTGTTGTTCCTCACTAAAATCAATAAGATTTGTGGGAAATCGGCCTAAGTGATTGAAGTTGGCGAGCATACAAGTATATTGCACTAGTCGTTACCCAAGCAGTTCTTAACAACTGAAACAAATAACTTGAGGAAGGATCTATAAATATAGTTGAAGGACTGACCATCTTTATCTAAAGCCTTAATCAATTGTTTCATTAGTCCCATCTTTATATGTATTGGTAGGATAAGGATTTTGCTTCTATTCCAACGGTCTAGTCTAGTCACGATGCTAGTTGTACCTACAGTACATTTTTTTTTAATATGCCATGTCCTTTTCGCCCAATGATCTTGTTTATCTCTACTATTCCACATACAAATGAAACAGGGGTATTTCGTCTGTTCACTATGTTGCCCAAGCAAGAAGTTCTTACTTACTTATATCCTTTAACCCCTCGGGGGGCATAGGGCGTCAACCACGCCTGCGCGCCATCGTGTTCGGAATTCTGCAACGCGTTTGAGCTGCCTCCAACTCATTCCTAAAGAGCTCGATTCCTCCTCAACTGTTCTGCGCCACGTTTGCCTAGGGCGTCCCGCTATTCTGCCTGCCTGGGTGAGCGGATTCCACTGCATAGCGTATTTCGCAATGGAGTTGTCTTCGCGCCGTAGGGTGTGTCCAATCCATTGCCACTTTCTTCTTCGTATAGTAATGCTTATAGGTTCTTGGCCCGTTCTCAGATAAAGTAGTTCGTTGGAGATGCGGTTCGGCCAAAAAATCCTCAAGATGATTCTTAAGCATTTGTTTACGAAGACTTGCAGCTTGCGTGTGTTAATGATGTCCACCTTCCAGGTACTGCACCCATAAAGCAGCACTGATTCTACGTTGGAGCGGAACAGTCGTAGCTTGGTTCTTAAGCTAATAACATTGCTTCTCCAGATTTTGCACAGCATTCCGAACGCAGCTTTAGCCTTCCCGATTCTGCTGCATACATCCAGTTCGGTGCCACCGCGATTAGCCGAGACGACACTTCCTAAATATAGAAAGTTATCAACTTTCTCGACTTGCTTTCCGGCAATGTTAAGTTGAGCGCGGGTATTGGAAGTACTCAGGGCTTTTGTTTTGGCTGTGTTTATTTTTAGCCCCACTTCATTTGCCTCAGCTTCTAGATTTTGGGCCATCAAATGAGGATCCATTATCCGATGTGAAAGTAGACAAACATCGTCAGCGTAATCTAGGTGTCTAAGGTAAGATGTCATAGTCCAACGAATTCCATAATTAGCTTCCATCAATGCTGCACGGAGTACATCGCTGATAACCACCAAGAACAATAGTGGGGACAGTATGCACCCTTGACGTACTCCACTTTGGACTTCAAAGTCCTCCGACACCTTACCATTGTGCACGACGTGACACTTGCCGCCCTCATATGTAGCCTTGATAATAGCTATAAGTTTTTCTGGAATTCCTCTCCTGCGCAAGGCCAACCAGATAGCATCTCGATTCAAGCTGTCGAAAGCCTTCTCGAAGTCGATATACAGTAAATGTAGCGGAGACCTATACTCAACGCATTGTTCGATTATGATCCGTAAGGTGTTTATGTGGTCGATGCAGGAGGATCCAGCGCGAAAGCCTGCCTGTTCGACATCGAGAGTTGAATCTTTAATTCGTTCTAGAATTATTCTAGCTATTATTTTGGCTACAGCTGGAAGAACACATATACCTCTCCAGTTACCGCACTCCATCAAGTTACCCTTCTTTGGAAGCTTAATGATCATCCCCCTTTTCCACTCCTGTGGAAATTGTTCACTATCCTAAGCTCTCCGTATTAGCGGATGCAGCAAATCTGCCAATGTATTTGGCGCCGCTTGAAATAGCTCGACAGGGATGCCATCAATACCCACCGCTTTGTTTCTCTTGAGGGACTTGATTGCTGTTATTATTTCAGTTTTACTGGGAGGTACGGTGCGAATTCGGGAATTTGTTGCTTCGAACTGCTCATTCGAATTCAAGATCATACCACCGCAAGAAGTTCTCCATCTCTAAATCAAAGAAAATCGACCACTTATGTTCATGATATCTAATGTTCTGTAAAACCACTTTAATATTTTCATATTCTTCTTTAACTTTTATTGAGTGACCAATTGTTTAGGATGCGAGCGGTTTCCATTGTACAACAGAACACATTTTAAGCTTGTTTTAGAGCTGGCAATAAAAGGCGTCAATTTTCTGGTCGATATTTAGAAAAACTCATACTTAAAAGGATCCTTGAAACATTATTGTAATACACAAGCTCATTGTCTGGTCAAGGCTGAATCAGAAACGTAGTACCGGACTGGTTATGCTAAAGCAATCACAGATCAGCTACGTTATCGGTGTCCTCACTGGGCACTATCTGTTAGGCCATCATGCTAAAAGGTTGTAACTCTTTTCTAACGACTTCTGCAGGAGCTATAGAAACGAAGAGAAGAAGAATGAGGGTGGTAATGGTGCAGTGTTTAGTGTGTTTGCTCATTAACCGAGAGGTGGAAGTTCAAGCCCCAGTGAGGAAGCAATCATCAGCCACCCGAGTATAAAAAGAGAAACGAATAACAACGAAGATTTTCCAACCACACCAACGAGCTCCCACGACAATCGGTTTTACGCACCGGAGCAACTCGAGGACAACACTTCACCAAGGATCGGCAACCTCAACTATAATTCACAGTTGTTACAACACCAAGATAAGAAGAACAAAAACATCCTTCACCTCCTATGCACATGTCCGGATCTGTCCCAAAAAAGACTGCTCTAGGCGTCATGAGCACCCTTCGCTTTATGAAAAGCTACGGTTGGTTTAATTAGTCCCTTGGTAGCCAAATGGAAAGTTCCATGGCATCACAATGGGTTTTTACAGGTCTAAATGTGTCTATACTCTGGTTAAATTCGATGCCACCCCTTACAGCATCCGTTATATCCTTAATAAATAAAACTAAAAGTAGGGCACTAAGATACAACTCTGCTTCACGCCCATTGATATTAAAACCTCCTCAAATATAAAATCTCCAGCACAAACATATGCGACGTTACTATCATACATTGCTTTCACGATGTTGATGACTTTGGTAAAGATTTCAGTTTGTAAAAGAGTGCTTCGCGGGCTATGGAGCCAAACGCTGTGCGAAAATTCACAAAGAAGCCATATAGCTTCTTATGTTTCTTTTCCTATCTTTACCCAGTCTATGTAGTTGATGGTAAACAATTGCTTTTGATCGCAAAGCTACCGCAGGACATTCACACGTGTTTTGAAATCGAAAGTTATTTGAATTCATACAATCAGCATTTTTGTCTGACAATCTTACCACAATTCTCAATCGTATTTAAGTGATACACAGTTTATAAGCATACAGACGTTTATACCGCCAAATTGCGGGTGGTAAAAGTCTGTAAACCACTCTGCGTTTGAATGAATTCGAATAAATTTCGATTCAAATCGAGATGCGCAATAGAGTCCATTAACAGCACTGTCCATGCCTCCAAATATACACGAAAACTTAAAAGTTGTCTTGTCTTAATTATAATAAATGATTGAAATTGTCCTGAGATTTTTATCGTAGAGAAACCAACAAAATTTTTCTTCGAAAATGTAAAGAAATCGACTGAATCACTGAAAGACTCACATTCAAATGAAATATGACAAAATCTTCTTACATACATATGTATGTATGTATATATTTTGTCTACTCTTTCAGTGAATTTATTTTTCTCTTTGTATATTTTTTTAAATTTTAAATTTAAATTTTCTACATATTTTTTTTGTGAGACAGACGGATTTAAAGAGCGCATCGGAGTTCCTTGACCGTCGTTATAATAAACGTATTTGTCTTTTCAATGGAAATAGTGGCGAAACTATTTATTTATTCTTTTTTTTTTTTTCTGAGTATTATATTTCCATTTTATTGCAATTGAAATGCAATCATAGTCACTCATATCGGTGTTCGGTTACAATACGTCTCCACGAACTTATCATTGAAACTCCTTCTAGTCTCATTTTAATAACGTCAGAGTAAAAGATTTGTCCTTGGGATGTTGAAACTCTGAACATGAAGTCGTATGAGCATATGACAATTGAACATATTTTCTTGATTAACCTCTGTTTATTGAGAAGATTCCCTTTATCCATAACAATTAATGCTGGCGAATGTGTGAAGAAAGTGCCCATCGTTAAAAACATTATTACTCATCTTTTTACTGAGATGCGAAGCAAATAGCTGATGGGACGAATAAATTAGTTTCGTTTTTCTTTCATGGAGATGAAGTGTACAATTAATAGTAACTCATGACATACCAAACTTTGCATGTATGAATATGAGAATCGAGTTAATTAGGCAATTTAATGTGGCCTTTATAAAGGGTTTTTTTTTTTTGTTTTGTGGCCACGTCCATATGCCGTATAGACAATATGTATGACCACATAGGTCTATTGTGCCAGTTTATAAAGGGTTATTCCATAAATAGCCGCGACTTGCCTATCACTGGTGAAAATCAACATCAATGAACTATGCTCTGATGGAGCATAGGCAAAAAACATTTTAAAAAACTGATGAATATGAATGCGATATGATATATAAATTAGTAATATTAACCAATTAAAAAATTCTCTAAGTTATTTCACACTGCACAATAGATCTACTATAGGTCGCAGTGCACTTGTACTCCATCAATCATCCATACATCTTGTTATTTCACGCGCATAGGCGAACACAGCTATTTTAAATTAAATTTGGATTGGAACTCGATACCTGTAGGAATAGCTAGGTAATACAAGCATTTGAACGACAACGTCGCTTTATCTTAGATTTATTCCGACTACGATGATGCATTATGCATTTTTTACTGTATTTCGGCATAGACTGACGACTTTGGGTGGGATACCAAAACTAGACATGGCTTGGTCTAGCTCGTCTATATAAGCGTTACCATATCGACTTTAAGATCGATGAAAGGTTGTGAAAATCGATGTGCTATTGATTTTCTTCAAGATCTGCCACTAGAAATATACTAAAACAGACCAATCAACGTTAAACGCATTCAGCAACTTAATTTGGCAAATTTCTAAATTCAACAAACCATCTGCCCTTACAGCATACTCCACGGTCAGATCACGGTGGCTGTTCATCATTTTTCACGCAATATCTTTTCTATTTATCTGTCGTACAACACATTGGTCACGCCAGAATTATACTGATGAACCGACATCTTCCCAGCATCACCCACCGTGGGATATAAACACTCATAACCGGGCAAACACAGTATACGCAACGCGATGTCCTGTACAACAAAGCGCTATATATCTTAACAGATGGGTCCAAAACCGTGTCTTCCGGAGTCTTCTCTCGGGGTCACCAATATTCGCCAATTTGCTGACTAGCTGGCGGTTAATACTATATTGCAGATAGATATCGTTATTTACATCGACAGTCAGGTAGCTATCAAACCCTTCCATCCAGCACCATCAGATCGAAGGAAGATTGCCGCGTATCTCTTAACGAAATAGCTGGACAGTACAATCTCACCTTCTGCTGGGTACCAGGTCTCTGTGACATATCAGGGGATTGCAAAGGGAGCCTGCTGATGAGTTCTCTCAACAAGGCAACTCTGGTACAAATAGCATAAGCATTGACAACATCGAGGCGTCAATGTCCTTTGCTAAACACCACATCCATGCAGATGCCGTTAATAAAGCAAATGCCCGATGCTACCACTTAGACCAATGCAATACCGCTAGGCTACTCTGGCATACACTAAATCAGAGAGGATCCATCGGACTTCTAAAAACGTTTTCACCGGATATTGCACCGTAGGGAAGCATGCCCATAGGTTAGGAATTCTACATAACGATTTCTGCAGAAGCTGCAGAGCTGAAGAAGAGAACATCGGTCAGCTCGTATGCACGTGCCCTGCACTTGCCAACATTAGGAAGGCTACATTGAGGGAATACATATTTAATGATCTTCCAATGCCTGTACAGCTTAAATCAGTAAATTGACCACCAAATGTGAATGGTTCCAGGAGTAGGCGGCGTGATGTGATGCGCCCGTACCTACCAGGACAATGAATTGTACCTCATCGAGGGCCACTCGCTCTGAGGTTGCAGTCCCTTTTTCCGACCTACTTAACGATTGTTGAGCTGTGTTTTGTAAGGAAAGCGCGTTTGTGTTTTCGTATCCGTGTTTTTACATTCTAACTATTTACTAGGTATTTTAGAACTCCTTGCTTCCTTGCTTCGAGCACCACTCGCTCTGAGGTTGCAGTCCCTTTTTCCGACCTACTTAACGATTGTTGGGTTGTTTTTTGTAAGCGAAGCGCGTTTGTTGTTTCCATTCCCGTGTTTTTCTATTCTAAATGTTTACTAGGTATTCTAGAAGTCCTTGCTTCATTACCCTAGAAGTACTAGCCTATACATTAATTTTGAGCAGGAGTTCTAATCAACCTTATGTTATACATATTTTGAACAACATTTGGTTTACTCTTTTCAGATTAACCGAACCCGAGGGTGTTATACACGATGGATTCGGCAACTATTCTGTGAGTGTGAAATGTAGTTGGCTGATTGATGCGCGTCACACCAATTGGAGCAATCGCTTTCCTGGAGGAAATAAAAAACCAGCAAAAATACGTTTGCATTTAGAAGAATTCGCCACAGAGTGCGGATGGGATCATTTGTATATATATGACGGAGATAGTGTGGGATCTCCGTTGTTAGCTGTTTACAGGTAAGGTTCTATTTATCCATCAACGCATTTTTTTTTAAATACTTTTGTTTTAAAAAACCCTAGTGGACTGATGTACAGGAAAAATTTTTCAATACGGAAAGTGCCAGAGATAGTGGCTCAATCAGGATCAGCGCTTTTGCACTTTTTTAGTGATGATGCTTACAATATGTCAGGCTTTAATATATCATATAAAGTTAATGGTTGTCCAACAAACAATTCAAGTGAGTTACCTGAATCTAGAATATATATTGGTATTTATTGCGTTATTCGAATTTTTAGGTGTGGATTGCTCGGGACATGGAAAATGCCGGTCTACAGATGCGACATGTATCTGTGATGAGCTTTACACTGGTGAAGCTTGCAATATTCACACATGTGCGAATAATTGCTCCCACAGCCTCGGTCAGGGGGAGTGTAAACAGTCGGAGGGACGGTAGGAAGTTACACAGTCGCATTGACTCGGATTAACTAATTTTTGTATTTCAGATGTGAATGTTATAAAGGATACACAGGGTATGATTGCAGTCAAATCATAACGCTCGGTGTTTGGACATCGGTGGCTGCTCAATACTCTCCTCCGCCACCAGGCAGTGCTTCGCACGGAGCAGCTGTGTGGCGCGATACGCTGCACATAATCGGGGGCGAAAGCTACGATCGTGGTGAGTTGTTAAACATGTATGACTTCAATGGCAACGTCTGGGAAGCAGTGCACATTGAGGCAGGTAGTAGCGTACCAGAAATCCGCTACGGTGTGTCGACAGTTATGTATGGCGACAAGATCTTCATGTATGGCGGTGTCATCCGACATAAGGGTATTTGTGGAGAACTTTGGGCGTTCGACGTGAGCGCGAAAACTTGGGAGAATATCACAGTAAAGGCGGAAGCCTGCAATGCGACTAGCTTTACGATGTGCGGACCACTGAAAGTGGTAGGCCATACGGCCACGTTGGTACCTGGATTTGGTGACAAGAGCACTTACCAATACATGGTTGTAATCTTCGGGCATTCGCCTCAGTATGGGTATCTGAACACAGTTCAAGAGTACAACTTTGGATCGCGTGAATGGCGAATTGTCGAAACAAACGGCTATGTTGTAAAGGGTGGCTATGGACATAGTGCATCGTATGACTACTTGACGGAGAAGATCTATGTCTATGGCGGTATAGTGTCAGAGAGTGAAAATAGCCAAGTGCTGAGCAGTAAATTGTATGCGTACGAGCCGTCGACTCGCACATGGACGCTACTAACGTCCGCACCAAGTGCAAGACTTCTGCATTCGGCAGATTTTGTCAGCCCAGGACTTATGCTGGTGTTCGGCGGTAATACCCATAACGATACCTCCCAGAGCTACGGTGCTAAGTGCTACAGCAAAGATCTTATGGTGTATGACGTATTCTGTGATTCGTGGCATTATCAGGAAATGCCGTTGGATTTGGTGCCTGACCTGGCACGTTTCGGTCACAGTTCGGTAGTGTTTGAGGACTCGTTATATATATACGGTGGCTTCGATGGCCAACTGTTGTCAGACATGCTTAAATATACACCCGGTCATTGCAATACCTTTACAAAGCAAGAGAAATGCCTGAATGCTAGGCCCGGGGTCAAGTGCATATGGGATGTCCAAAAATCTCGATGCATTCCGATAAACAGGGTGCAGAAGGCGTCAATCTTTGGCCGCGAGCAATACGATTATATTGCTTGTCCCGTTAAGAGTCGCTTGACGATGACTTCTGAGCTTTTGCAGGATGTTGCCCGCTGTCACGAATTGAGCAACTGTGAATCCTGTGTTTCGAATAGTTTTGGATGCACTTACTGTGGCAACGGGTCCTGCTCTAAGGAGAAGTGCCGCGAGATATTCTACGACGGTCGTTCAGTATCGATCAAGCGGCTGGAGCAGTGCGCCAAGGAGGTTGGAACGCAATGCGAACACTTGCACTGCTGTTACGCTTGTTCGTCTAATCCTAGCTGCGTTTGGGACTTGGAACACAATAGATGCCGCCCATTTCTAGGTAACCGCACGATCGATTCAGGAGACATTCAGTGCCCGCCACCCTGCGCAACGTTGACAAGTTGCGCTAATTGCACCGAAGACGATTGCATTTGGTGCCAAAACGAGCAGAGATGTGTTGACAGAAATGCTTACACTGCCAGCTTTCCCTATGGTCAATGCAGAGAATGGACAACGCATCCATCAAAATGTCGGCCACAGGTATCGGGTTCCCAGTGTGGTTTCTACAAGACATGCAACCAATGTAGAGATGATCCAGCGTGTGGCTGGTGCGATGATGGATCCAACACGGGGTTGGGTGAGTGCCTTCCAGGAGGAGCCAGTGGACCGCAAGATGTCATGGAATGCTCTGTCACGCAGTGGTTCTTCACTTCGTGCCCCGATTGTCAGTGCAACGGGCATAGCGTCTGCCTGGACAAATACACCTGCAAACAGCCTTGTTCCAACCTCACGACGGGCCGGAATTGCGAAAAATGCAAGTCTGGCTACTGGGGCAACCCGGTCAATGGCGGAGCGTGTCAGAAATGCGAGTGTAATAACCAGGGCACTCTTTGCAACTCAGATTCGGGAAAGTGCTTCTGCCAAACAAAGGGAATTGTTGGTGACCACTGTGAGAAGTGTGATAGTCAGAACCATTACCACGGTGACCCTCTAAAGTCTTCGTGCTACTATGACCTTACCATCGACTATCAGTTCACCTTCAACTTGTCCAAAAAAGAAGATCGTCACTTCACCCAGATAAACTTTCGTAACTCTCCTGGCAAACCGGACATAGACGCTGACTTCACCATCACATGCAGCGTGGCTGCGAAAATGAATATAACAGTCCGCAAAGCAGGAGCAAATGAGAAATTTGCATTTAGTGGCATTAATTGCTCAACATTCCGACATCGTTTTCCCAAAACCGAATACAATTTTGGCTCGAATAGTGAGGACAACACCACACTCACAACGTTCTACGTTTATGTGTATGACTTTCAACCACCGATTTGGATTCAAATCGCCTTCTCTCAGTACCCAAAACTGAATCTACAACAGTTTTTCATAACGTTTTCGACGTGTTTTCTACTGTTGCTGCTAATGGCTGCAATATTGTGGAAAATAAAGCAGAAATATGACATGTTCCGTAGGCGGCAGCGACTGTTTGTTGAAATGGAACAAATGGCATCTAGACCGTTCTCTCAGGTTTGGCTTGGTACACTGTTGCTGCTGAATAAGTTACTTATTTGGTTCTCTTGTAGGTCCTAGTGGAAATCGAAAACAGGGAAAACATTGACTTGACACAGACAATTGAAAGTATATCGACTGTTTCTAGGAAACGCAAAAAGGTTGGCCTTGTTATTGTATGCCTAAAATCTCACATAATGTATTCGTATTTCCCTTAAGGATTGTCCCAGTCCAATAGCTCTAGAACCTTGTAATGGAAATCGTGCTGCAGTTTTATCTCTTCTAGTCCGGTTACCAACAGGTAAGTACTTTTCATTTCACTAAACAATATGCTAATGCTTCTATTTGGAAAAAATAAAATAAAAATAATAGGTGGCCTGCAGCATGCTCCACCCGGTCAAGCGGCTGGTTTAGCTGTAGCAAGTGCATTAGTTACTCTTGGTAATCCCAGGAGACCATCATTGGAACACCAAAAAGAACCGAAGACAAAACGAAAACAAAGTCAGCATCCAGATAGTTGTACATAATAATTTGTAAATAAATTGTAATTATTTACAAATCTTAAAACATTGTTTAAACATAAAACGACATGATTATTAAGCATATAACAATACAGGATGAAAAGCAAATATTATAAGATAAAATTCACTTATTAATATTTATTATAAAAAAAAAAAAAAAAAACAAATAAAAAAATCATTAAGAAAAACATGCGGTCGACTTGATATTTTACTATGTTTCCAATCTAATCCTTCCTACTTCGCATTTACTCAACGATCAAAATAAATAAATATTTGGCGCAACAGCTCTTTAAGTGCCAGGGCCAGTGCTGCCGCGCAGAGAAATAAAAAGCGCTAGACCACAACCTAAAATCCGATAGATATGTATGTTCATTTCTATATAGCAAAAATCGCTAAAATATCAAGCTGGAAGTAAGTTCTTCAAAAATATAAATTTATTTTTAACAGCAAATTATTATTGAATAAAATAAATAAAAAACAGAACAATCAACTTCTTCTTCTTCCTTTTATCAGCGAGGTTATGATCCGAAAATAAGGGATCATAACCCTCCCACTGATCCGCCGAAGTCGTCGCATTTGTCTGATCCAGGCGTTTATAGGCCTGCCTTTCCTACATCGCGATGTCTTTGGAACGTGCATTGATATTGCCTTTTTAACAGGGTTCAAATGATCTCTTCTTTGAACCTGGCAATACCAGCTGAGCCGGTCGGGGTCTATTTTTTGTACGATGGTTTCCTTGATGTGAAAGCTTCCACGGATCTTCGAACTTCTTATTCGATCAAGCTTTGTCACTCCTGCTCTCATGGGAAGCATCTTCATCTCAGCTGCCGTTTATTTACTCTCATACTTTTTGTACATCGTCCAACATTGTGAACCGTATGTGAGCGCTGGACGCACAACTGCGGTGTAGAGCCTGCCTTTCAACTTAGGTGGCATTTTTCTGTCACAGAAGATAGGGGAATTTTCTCGCCACTTCATCCACCCTACGCTTGCGCTATGTTTGATGTCGTCATCACAAGTTGCATCGCTATTGATCATAGATCCCAGATATTTGAACTTTTCGCACTTGGGAAGCACTGTTCCATTCAAATAAATGTCTGGAATAGGCCTGAGTGGATCAGAGAACGGGCAGCACAAGTACTCTGTCTTTTTTGAACTAATGCGATACCCATTTCCCTCCAGAGCGTCCACCCACACATCAAGTGGTGCTCGTTGCAGGGATGTAGGATCCTCACTTATGATGGCTCCATCGTCAGCAAAGAATAACTGATGTACCTTGGGGTCCATCACTTTACCTTCAAGCAGATAATCAAGGACTGTAATATAGAGCAAAGGACTTAAGACGCTTCCCTGATGCACCCCGAATTTGACTGGGAACCCTTCGGTTACTCCAGCGGGACATCTTACTCTTGTCTTTGCTCTTTCGTACATGTCCATGATCATCTGTACAAAGGTTTCTGGAACCCCTCGATGTCTTAGCGTCACCCATATCAGATCTCGTGGTTATCTGTCGAATGCCTTTTCAAAGTCAACCAATACATTATGCAAATCCCTTAAGGAATCACGATGTTTTGCCATTATGATCTTTATACTTTGGATTGCATCTGTGGTTGATTTACCCGAGACAAACCCGCACTGATCATCAGATAGCCGTATTATTTTTCGCAGCCGGCCACCTAATACCCGCTCAACGATCTTCATGGTGTGTGACATCAGCTCGATCGAACGGTAGTTATCACAGTTTCGTGTATCACCCTTCCCTTTGTATACAGGGAGAAGGTAACTTTCCCTCCATTGATTCAGCATTGGGTCACCTCTCACAAATTTGGAGATGAAAATTCAGAGCCATCTGAACCCGATGTCTCCCATCTTTTTCCAGAACTCAGAAGGCATCTCGTCTGGCCCAACCGCTTTTCGTTTTTTGGAGTATTTGACCGCCTCACTAACTTCTTCGACTATAATGTCGGGTATTTCTTCACAGTTAGGGGTGGCTCTTGGAAAGTATAGCCGGGGAAACTGTTCATTCAAAAGTTCTTCACAATACTGCCGCCACCTCTGCAGAATTTTGTCGTCATCCACAAGAAGCTGGCCATGAGCATTGTTAATGAACTTTGGAGAACGAATCTCCTGAGCATTCCTCCTTCTTTGGGCGGCTATTTTGAAGATGGTTGCGCTCTTGTTCATATTGTGTCTTCGCAGCTCCTGGATAGCCTGGTTTGCATCAGCAACCGGGGAAGATATTTTCTCCAGCTCCCGATGCAGGTCCTCCGTACTCTCTGCTTGAAGCTGGGCGCACTTCTTCTTCGCTTTTTTCTTGCAACATCTGTATTCCATTTCGAGGCGAGCTTTTTCGTCACTATTATTAGAGGGGCACTTTGAGCAAGCTTTGAAACCGCTTTCTTCTCATTTATCACCTTCTTAGCTTCATCACTCCACTACCATGTTTCTTTGGCGTGTTGATGGTGGTCTTTTGAAGCTCCTTGTAGTGATTTGGCCTTCTTTAAGTAAGTTCGCTGTAGGGAATCCCACATATTTCGTGCTCTGCACTCTTCATCCTCAGCTCTGTTAATCTTGTGAGAGAGGTAATTTTTCATTACGAAAACAAAAGCCTCGCCTTTTTCTTTGTCCAGATTGTACCACTTGACTTTCTCAGAGACCCTTGTTTGTTTCTTCGGTGTTTTCATAAAAATTTAGCCGCTTTGTACGCCTCTTGTTTTGCTGCATGTGCTTGCCGGCATTCTTCATCAAACCAGGGGTTTCGTTGTGGTGGGCGAGAGAAACCCAATACATCAGAGGCGGCATCTCTGATGGCTTGTTGGCAACGCTGCCACTGGTCTTCCGCATTTGCATAGGACTTAGATTGAGATTAGAAGAAACACGATCGGCAAAGGTTCTGGCGGTCTCTTGCGATTGTAGCTTTTCGACGTCAAATTTCCTCACAGTATTTCATTGATTTCGCTCCGTTCTGGATATCCGCATCCGTACCTTGGCTACAACTAGGTAGTGATCCGAGTCCACGTTGGCTCCTCGGAAAGTCCGGACACCCAGAATACTGGAAGAGTGCCTTGCGTCGATCGCAATGTGATCGATTTGGTTGACGATTTTTCGATCAAAGGAGAGCCATGTTCCTTTGTGAATATCGAGACGTGGGAACCGCGTATTAGCTACGACAAAGTTTCGCCCCGCTGCAAAGTCGATTAGCCTGAGTCCGTTGTCGGATGTGTTGTCGTGCAGGCTGTGCTTTCCGACCACGCTACTAAAGACGTCCTCTCTTCCTAGCTTTGCGTTAAAATCACCTAGGATAATTTTAACGTCGTGGCTAGGGCATTGCTCATACGTCTTGTCCAAGAGCTGGTAGAAATCGTCCTTTGTCGCGTCGTCCTTCTCCTCATGAGGGGCGTGAACGCATCTTAGGCTAATGTTGGCAAATTTAGCCTTGATACGGATAGTCATAAGGCGCTCGTTGACATGCCGGAAACTCAAGACTTCTTGCCTAAGTCTGCTTCCAATAACAAATCGGCACCCGAATAGACGCTGTCCTTTTTGTCTGTAGCAATCGCCGTAGTAGATGTCGCAGTTTTTCATACTCCTTTTGCCTGGCCCATCCCATCGCACTTCTTGGATGGCGGTAATGTCTGCTTTGAGACACTCTAGGGCCTCCGCAAGTTGTTCGGCTGCACGTGGTTTGTAGAGGGACCTAACATTCCACGTGCAGACACGAAGATCGTTGTCCTTTTTACGTTTGCATGGGTCGTCAACAGTAAATTCATCTGTATCCGAGGCTGTTGGTTGCTTCGTAACCGAAGGTTTTTTACGTGGTAGGGAAGTTAACCCGACGGCACAACCCCCAACCTGGAGGACCAGATCCTTTTTTAGCAACCCCTAGGACGAGGGGCCGGATACACCGATGTCAGTAACCCACTTCGGGGATATGAGCGCTGCCGTTGGCCCATTAAGGGTTCATCTGCCACCATTTCTTTTTCAATACCCTGACGTAGTATTGAAAATCCTTACAGACCTCAGCTTCAAATAGGTATGTCGAAGTAGCTCCGGTAAGGTTTCCGCTGGCCTGTAGACGTCACCGTTGATTCCATCGGGAGAATTCATCCGCCGCACGTCCTCCTTCTGAGGACCTCTTGTAAGACTTCTGAGACACATATTTCAGCCGATCAGGTCAACAAGAGATGCCTCGTCCGGTTAAACATATGCGCGCTGAAGTTCACCCAGATGTGCTTACGCAGGTCCGAGTGTTCAGCTACCCATATATCGTCAGACTCAGCATACGCTCATCGTTAGTTCACTATCAGATAGCTATCCAGCGGGCACCACGGGGAGGTGATGATGCGATGGATAACTGTAGTCTGGGAAATTATCATGAACAGGCTCATGTTTGAACAACGTTACCACATTTACAAAATTTACTTTGAAAATCGGTCATCGATTCGCAAAGCATGAACGACTTCGTGATTTTTATGACGCCGTAATCGTCTATCTGATCAAGCTATCCGTCGATCTTGCATCTCTTAATGATGCAATAACACCAACACATCAAGGGAATGCGTATGCCGAAGAGACCCCAGTAAGCAGAAATGTGCAAGTAGATCCAAATTTATCGATTCATCGACTGTCGCAGCAGTTAGATCTCTGTTCATAAGAACATTTATGCATACCATAAGATCTATTTGGTTCAGGAATTAAGGCCGAGAAACCATCATTTGCGTCGTTCTTTCGCTGATTATGCGAGATGGATGACAATGACCCAGACAAAATGTGGTCGGCCCTAGTGCCATACGGTGAGAAGAGTGAGGGAGGGAGACACCCTCACTCTTCTTACCCAAAAACTTCTAAGCAGGGTCTAGCTACTTCTCCGAATGGAACGATTTATGCTTCGATGGTTTGGCTACGTAGTGCGTATGCCCCCAATTGGTTTCCAAGACGTGTTATGATCGCCTTGCCATCAGGTAAGCAACTCCTCGGTAGGCCTAGAAATACATAGTTGGATAAAGTCCGAAATCTCTCCTGGAGCCGTCTAGGGGTCCCTCCTGATGAGTTGGAGTCGGTGGCGGAGGATCGAGAAGGATGGAGAGTATACATTGGTCTCCAAAATAGTGCGATTTGACACTGTTCGATTATTTCCTGTGGAACGACGCGAAGTCACTGATTTTTGCTCATAAGCCAACTAAAATCGAGGTCTCAGAAATCAACATTACTCGTGTTATTCGTGATTCACGGCCACCATCGCTTAAAAAAGTAACCCAAAACTGAACGGACAGAATCCGATTCGTCAATAACACCCGCGGTGGCCATATGCCAGAAATCATTTTCAAATATTAATGCCATGATTGATTAGAATTGATTTATTTTATTTTTTTAAAAGTTCTATCACGGCCAATAAAACAGCATTTATATCCTTCGATCGTCACCATACCTTACATAGGACCCGCGAGCCTCTTTCACTATGCTACAGTTTTTTTCATTCGATGTACATAATATGATAACTTATGTATTTCTCCGCCAAGAAATATATTTAAATCAGATCTTATAATAATTAAATAATACCTAAATGTATATTTTTACATAATAATCAGTGGATTCATGTAAATCGTAATTTGAAATAAATAAGTGCTTCCCAAATTTCCCGCTTGGTACTTACTACTTACCTATACATATCATCATCCATGCAATTATTTATCTTCCTTTTGTACATCATTTTTTAAAAGGAAAAAACTTGTTCAAAGGAAACTGCAGTAAAGGTGTATGAGAAGACAAAAATCTTAATTTTAGTGGATGACGCACATTTGAAACATAGTCCGTGGCGTAATTTTTTTTATTCACTATGTTTGTCCGACAATACACGGATGTTGCAATTGGGGCTAGCCTTGTCCAAGACCGTCTAATTAGTACCTCAAACAACTTTGATTTGCCGTTGTGAGCTTTTATTGTAGTTACCCTGTAAGAGGCACTATCCAACGAACTACCTCGCATATGTATGTCTGTTCCATACACGCATACTGCATTTCGCTTAAGGCGCCTTCATGCGCAACAATTCAATGGAATTTTGATCAATTGCTTTCCATATCAATTTTATTTTGGTCTTTCTTTCTTAACTCCAGTTTCATTCAAGAGAAAAAGGTTTCCCGAAGTTTATTATGAGTAATTCTTCGCAAGGCTTATGCATCGCAAATGGCAGCATATCAATAACAAATGTTGTGAAACATAGGAAAATCCAAATTCGTCAACACATACCTTGGGGGATATGGCGATACACCGTCATACCCAAGCACCATTTTGAAGAATGTTTATTTATTTATTAGCGCGCTCAATGTTATTTAAAATATTTCAATGACTTTGTGATGTTTCACAGCCGTTGACTAAAGAAATTTAAAAAATTGGAATGGTATTCCCATTTGCTTCTTACACGAATACTAGGTTACTGCAAGCGAATCATGCTAGACCCCTTTTAATTGCTAGTTTAAAATGGATGGCTTTAAACTGCAAACAAAAGAGTTGCATTGAGTCAACTCATTTGCGTTCACCTATCTTAAATAAATACTCGTAACAAACCAATATAGAAAAGAGAGTGCGAAAAAATAACATACTCGTACAATGGACGTGCGTATTGGATTCAAAATAAAAAAACAAATATTTGGCGCAACAGCTCTTTAAAGTGCCAGGGCCTAGCTTCTCGCAACCACTCATGTTGTGTGCGTTATATTTTTCACACGAATGGAAGGGACCTACAGTTTTAATGCCGAATCCGAACGACGATTTGAGAAGCTTCTTCTTGACAGCAATACTCTCGGATGTTTGTCAGACGCTCGCGAGAGGTGGGACCGTGAAAAAACTTTTTGGTATTTTCTGGGATTCGAACTTGGAACCTCATGCGTAGTGATCCGACACACTAACCACTTACGCCACGGCGCCCCCGTATTGGATTCGTACATATAATATAAAGTGTCAATGCGTCGTTCAACTAACTATACGCTGCGCTGATTAACCCGTGTGATAATTATTCATACGATTGAGGTTAATCTTGGTCAAGTAAATTCTAGAATTCATACAGTGGCTGGACGCTTGAAATTTCAGGTGAAATTCTAGATGAGCACGATCATTGGTATCAAGAACGTACTCGTAAGTGTGACCATCTAAGCATTAATCTAGTGTTTTATAAAAAGTAGTCCCATGTGGGTTCGGGAAGTTCATCAAGACCTTGCGCAT
Source organism: Brachypalpus laphriformis (assembly GCA_945910035.1). NCBI lineage: Eukaryota > Metazoa > Arthropoda > Insecta > Diptera > Syrphidae > Brachypalpus > Brachypalpus laphriformis. The sequence goes on from OX246754.1 coordinate 292,968,666, forward strand.
TGTAATATACCATATATATATCGGACACCAACGATCTACCGCTGCATAATTTGCATTAAGAAACCTGGATAAAAATCATAAAATTGATAACTATACAATCGAATAGCTACAAGCAACAAAAGTAAGTTTTCTAGAATGAAATAAATTTCATCCATGAAGCTGCGTACAATATATGTACGTCAACATTATTCGTTTCTCGCTCAATATTAATTTAAGAGAAAAACTGAGCCAAAGCATCAATCCAGTAAGAATGATCAAAGAAATTAAAGTAGTGGGGTGAATCAAAATTATTAGAAGATAATTAAAGTACATTTGTAATAGGAGCACATTGAGCAGTCTACGACGTCCGGTGAATATTAGGTGCATACATATAAGTGTATGTAACGAGTCATACATCATACGTGTTTTTCCCAATAGTCAAGCCGAACGCGCTACATATTAGTTTTAGTATTCACAAAAGCAGATCAGGGTAATCCATAATGACTGCTTAGAAATTCACATCTTCAAACGAACTAGAGCACAAAGAGGGTAAATAAATAAAGTACATGACTGGGGCGCAAGTGCTTGCAATTTTATGTTCAATACCTCCACCAAATTCTTTGGTTTATTGATCTATATATCTGTGGCAATACGACATAATAGCTTAAGTCGACTTAAGTCAAAAATGATTTAATTATCGCAAAATGTTCCCAATTACATAAATTATTTTCCCTCAATTTTTTAGTTACATACCTGTAAAGACTGTTGAGTTATGCGTGTAAGAGTAGAGGTGCAATTCAAAAATTTCATACGATTTTCGCGTAAGCCACAACTTTAAACGCTTCTCCTGAAAAATCGTACAAATCGACATAAGCTATTTTGTCGTATAGCCACAGATATAATAAGCTATCACAATGGGTTAAAAATAATAAAATAATGCACGAATTTCAAGCCGGATTTAGGAAGAATTATTCTACTATAGACCACTTATTTACGCTTGTTAACATAGCTGAGTTTTATAAGAAGAAGTACAAAAAGTTACATGCCTTTTTTGTGGACTTCCGAGCAGCCGTCAACCCCATATCCTCTGAAGCACTTCTTTTTTTTAAATTACATCGAATCGGAATCTTCACCAAAATTATTAACATTTTTAAATTATTAAAATTTTTAAATAAATATATGATAAAAACGTGGCATATGGTTGGGATGGTGAGTTTGCATCTGAGAAATTTACAACTCCAATGGTAGTTAAGCAAGGATTCATTTAAAGTGCCCTTCTGCTCATCTTATTCATTAACGATATGGTAGAATCCGTAGGGGGTGAAATTGAGTTAAACTGTACGAAGATCCCCTACGCTCCGCGAAAATCCCTATGCAGATGACATCGTCTTTCTAGCCGACACAATAGATGGAATGTAGTTGATGTCTAAAAAACTCATGATGCTTCACAGTGGCGGCAGAAGATATTCTCGTAATGAATGGGCTTACCAAGGATATCATATAGAAATAGTGCGAGAGTATAAATATCTTGGAGTCTTGATTTCGCCGAATCTAAATATATCTAAATACCTTCAAGTTAAATTATGTGAAGCTAAACGTGAAATTTGGGGCCGCTACATAAAAAACAAACATGTAAATCATATATCATATACTTTTCTACGGTGCCCAAGTGTGTGGTTACTACTCTTTTGAAGTTGTAGAAAGATATTCTACGATATTTTCTAATAGGGATATTTCATCTGCCGACCAGTAAACCAAACTATATGCTGCACTTAGAGACTTTAAAACTGCACTTTGACTATTAGTTAAAGTTATGTCGCTGGAAAGGGAAAGACTGCCTAAATTAGTGCTTCCGCATATTCTATCAACTAGAGTCGAGGAGTGGGAGAAACTATCTTCTAACTCCGGCCTTAACCTATCCATTACGTCCAAAGAAGATCCAATATCATTAAGAAGAAAGTTCAACGTGCTACTGGAAAAAATAGGAAGTACCATATTTCATAATTATACAAAAGATGTGAAGCTCAAGAATCTCAACATAGAATGCACTATAGCAGAATGAACCACATGCTTAATAAGAGGATATATTTTTTAAACTGCTACCCGGCAGAGATGATAAGCACTATCTTTAAATTACGAAGAGAGTTAACTAACTTAAATTACATACCGCATCGATCAGGCCACCCAATTTAATGGTTTATATCCTTTAACCCCTCGGGGGGCATAGGGCGTCAACCACGCCTGCGCGCCATCGTGTTCGGAGTTCTGCAACGCGTTTGAGCTGCCTCCAACTCATTCCTAAAGAGCTCGATTCCTCCTCAACTGTTCTGCGCCACGTTTGCCTAGGGCGTCCCGCTATTCTGCCTGCCTGGGTGAGCGGATTCCACTGCATAGCGTATTTCGCAATGGAGTTGTCTTCGCGCCGTAGGGTGTGTCCAATCCATTGCCACTTTCTTCTTCGTATAGTAATGCTTATAGGTTCTTGGCCCGTTCTCAGATAAAGTTGTTCGTTGGAGATGCGGTTCGGCCAAAAAATCCTCAAGATGATTCTTAAGCATTTGTTTACGAAGACTTGCAGCTTGCGTGTGTTAATGGTGTCCACCTTCCAGGTACTGCATCCATAAAGCAGCACTGATTCTACGTTGGAGCGGAACAGTCGTAGCTTGGTGCTTAAGCTAATTACATTGCTTCTCCAGATTTTAGACAGCACTCCGAACGCAGCTTTAGCCTTCCCGATTCTGCTGCACACATCCAGTTCGGTGCCACCGCGATTAGCCGAGACCGCACTTCCTAAATATACAATAGAAAGTTATCAACTTTCTCGACTTGCTTTCCGGCAATGTTAAGTTGAGCGCGGGTATTGGAAGTACTCAGGGCTTTTGTTTTGGCTGTGTTTATTTTTAGCCCCACTTTGTTTGCCTCAGCTTCTAGATTTTGGGCCATCAAATGAAGATCCATTATCCGATGTGAAAGTAGACAAACATCGTCAGCGTAATCTAGGTGTTTAAGGTATGATGTCATCGTCCAACGAATTCCATAATTAGCTTCCGTCAATGCTGCACGGAGTACATCGCTGATAACAACCAAGAACAATAGTGGCGACAGTATGCACCCTTGACGTACTCCACTTTGGACTTCAAAGTCCTCCGACACCTTACCATTGTGCACGACGTGACACTTGCCGCCCTCATATGTAGCCTTGATAATAGCTATAAGCTTTTCTGGAATGCCCCTCCTGCGCAAGGCCAACCAGATAGCATCTCGATTCAAGCTGTCGAAAGTCTTCTCGAAGTCGATAGACAGTAAATATAGCGGAGACCAATACTCAACGCATTGTTCGATTATGATCCGTAAGGTGTTTATGTGATCGATGCAGGAGGATCCAGCGCGAAAGCCTGCCTGTTCGACATCGAGAGTTGAATCTAAATGTTCTTTAATTTGTTCTAGAATTATTCTAGCTATTATTTTGGCTACAGCTGGAAGAACACATATACCTCTCCAGTTACCGCACTCCATCAAGTTACCCTTCTTTGGAAGCTTAATGATCATCTCCTTTTCCGCTCCTGTGGAAATTGTTCGCTATCCCAAGCTCTCCGTATTAGCGGATGCAGCAAGTCTGCCGATGTATTTGGCGCCGCTTGAAATAGCTCGGCAGGGATGTCATCAATACCCACCGCTTTGTTCTTCTTGAGGGACTTGATTGCTGTTATTATTTCAGTTTTACTGGGAGGTACGGTGCGAATTCGGGAATTTGTTGCTTCGAACTGCTCATTCGAATTCAAGATCATACCGCCGTCGTCTAAGTGATTTAGCACTGAAGCAAAATGTTCTCTCCATCTAGTGCGCTGGTCCTCATCCGAAATCAGAAGGTTGCCGTCTAGACTCTTCACTGTTGATGTTGTAAACAGTCCTACTGTCGCACCTACTGGCTGCTTCTTCAGCCCTTGAGGCCAGTGAGTTGACATATTGACGTTTGTCACGTCTCACACTACGCTGCACTTCTTTCTTCTTCGCACGGTATTGGGCTTCAAGCTCGGTTCTCTCTACTGCTGAGGCCGCTGCAATCCGAGCCTTGATTGCTGTACGCTCATCGATCCGTCTCCAGGTGTCTGTAGAAAGCCATGTGCGGTGGTGTTTCTGCTTTTTACCGACATACGAGTACGTGCGTGCCCCAGTCGCAAAAGCATTTTTCACAGCACTCCAGTGGTCATCCATGTTCTCTATGCTGCTGATTGCTTCTGCTTCTAAGGCAAGATGGTCCCTGAACTGTTGGCGCACTTGGGGAACCTTGAGCCTGTCGATATTAAACATGGTGATGTTAAGTAGGTTTGAGCGGTTGCTGTTGACGGATGCAGTACGAAGGCGTAAATGAGCTACCATAAAATGGTGATCTCGTTCAAGTCCGACGTCAGCTCCACGTCTATTTCGAACGTCCAGGAGACAATTTCTAAAGCGGCGACTGATCGCAATGTGGTCGATCTGATTGGATGTTCGTTGCCTATCAGTAGAGACCCAACTGATCTTATGGCAGGTGTTATGCCTAAACAGCGTACCTCCGATGACTAGGCGGTTGGTATTGCAGAAGTCCACAAACCGCTCACCATTGTCATTACGGTCTCCCACGCCGTGAACTCCCATCATGTGCTTAAGCATGGTGTTGTCGCTACCCACCTTGGCATTGAGATCTCCTATCACCATTACGATGTCCCCATTAGGCGTTTGGTTGTAGGCGGCGCCTAAGAGGCTATAAAAATCGTCCTTTCATCCCAGTCGCGTCTAGAGTCGGAGCATAACACTGTATAATGGTAATTTTTCTAACTCTACTCTGGAACCTAGCCGTCAATATCCGGTCACTATTGGGTTTCCAGGATATGAGGCTACTACGTGCCGATGGAGTTAGCATGAGTCCTACGCCAGAACTCCGTGTACTTGCAGCTGGTTTACCAGAGTAGAGCATCACAGTGCTTTTTGTTGGGGAGATGTATTCCCCAGCATCGTACCATCTTATCTCGCTCAGCCCTAAGATGTCGATTTTATACCGTGCGAATTCGCGCTGCAATTGGAGGAATCTGGCGTTATAAGGCCCTTCCTTCAGTGAGTCCAGGAAGGTCTTAACGTTCCAGAATCCGATCGTTGTCCGTGTCCGATAGCCAAAGGTCGTCAACAAATTATCCGTCCCTATCCGAGGCGATTGTTTCCGTTTCGGAGCAATAGTTTGTTTTACGGTTGCGGCTCGCTGGGCCACAGACCAACCGACACTTATCCTGTTTTTTGGCGCAGGAAGCTCGCCATTCGTCCTCTCCCGTTAGCAATTTCCGAAGAAATTCCCAGATGACACCACGAGGAGGTGGGAGTAGGGCTTACTAACAGAGCTGCTAGGTTTTCGGCTGCGGTGGCTCCTTCTCGTTACTTAGCGGACCAGCACCTATCGGGAGGTGCTGCCCCTACGAGGCCTTTGTTAGTCATTTGCCACCCAATTTAATGTGATCTACATATGTTACTGGAAAGTGGGCACCGGCCGTGGCGTAAGTGGTTAGTGTGTCGGATCACTGCGCGTAAGGTTCCAAGTTCGAATCCTAGAAAACACCAAAAAGTTTTTTCACTGTCCCACCTCTCGCGAGCGTCTGACAAACATCCGAGAGTACTTTTGTCTCGAAAAAGCTTCTCAAAACAAATTGCCCTTCGGATACGGCACTAAACTGTAGGTCCCTTCCATTCGTGTGTGAAAAATATAACGCACACAACATGAGTGGTTGCCGAGAAGCTAGGCACTTAAAGATCTGTTGTGCTAAATATATTTTATTTTTTTTTTTTTTATGTAACTTGAAAGAGATAGAAAACGTGGTACACTTCATTGTGATATGTCCAGTTTTTAAAGAACTTTGTAAAAAGTTTTTTGGATCGCACGTACTAGAAGTTGCAGAAGCTATTAATATCCTAAACGGTGACCAAGGATGGAATGTACAATAATATACAACTACGCAACCAATGCACTCAAATATCGGAAGCAAAGGGCGACTTTTAAAACAACCACTTGTTCAATCTTATTTTAATATTTGTAAAGTTATTGTGTATAATTATTTTATTATATTATTTTAAACACTTGTGTCAATCTGGTAAACGTCCTTAAATTATGAAATTAAATTTTATATTATATTGAAATTAGAGTCATTTAAACTAAAGTTATACTAAGAACTACTGTTCGATTGACTAATTTAAATATTCATTTTAAAACAAATCAACTCGGAAACAGTCGATTTTCAGAAACATTTCATTGATTAGAGTAACCGTTATACGCGTTTTCTATAATAGTATGGTATCGTATACCATATATTAAACAAAAATTGCTAAGCCGTTTTCTAGAAAATCCATTTTTTGCAAAATGGTTATTTCGTCTCGAATTCTATGTAACTCTACAGAACCCAAATTGAAATAAATCCGTCCAGTCGTTTAGACTGCAGTGAGTAATATATACACACAGATAGACAGACAGTCAGAATTGGCGAACTTATTTTTCTGAAAGTCTGTATAGTAGTAATACGAAGCGGCTTTAAGTCTGCGATTCATTATATAAATGCTGGTGTTCCCCAGGGCTCCGTTTTGTCTCCGACTCTCTTTATCATTTTTTTTAAATGACCTCTTGTTTGTTATTCTAATCCAATTCTTTCCTTCGCTGATGACAGTATCCTTAGTTTTTCATATTCGTTCCCTAATGTGGCAATGGTGTATTGGTAACGTCGTTAACTGCCACGATAATGGTTCATGGTTCAAATCCAGACGTCAGCAAGTAGTTATAATCGAAATTTCGAGATTTAAAATGTTCGTACAAACTACATATACTTGCCCCACAGATGCAAGTAAAAATGTCTAGGCTTGAGTTTCTCGTTACATGGTTAATCACCAACTATATATCATGGTTTCGCATGAGTCCTTGACTAGTCAGAAGTGATAGGTCATTAACATAAGCACTCTTATGGGATCAGTGCAATAAAATACACGCACAGTGTCAAATATTTGTATGGTTAATGGAGTATCGTAGCGTACCACCATGAAATGTAGCTGAGACCACTGTTTAGCCTAGCAAAAAGAATGATCACATCGTATGCTCGGCTGATGAGTACATTGAACTGAAGGAATTTGACAGGAAGCCGACAGAAGTGACTAAAGATCCTTATGGTGGTGATCAAGGTGTGTCGCGTAACGCTGGAAAATACACAATGTACTTGTTCTTCGTATTTCGGCGAGGTTATGCTCTGAATTCAAGTGATCATAACGCTACTACTTCACTGCATTTCTACTGATGCGCCTGTGGGGTTCGCCCGTTTGACCTCAGGAAATACCGGCAGGCCTTTCGATTTTTGGATCATTTGTGTGATCCAGACGTTTCTAGGTCTACCTTTCTTTCGCGATATCAGTGGAACGTTTAGTGATATTGCCTTTCAATGGGGTTTAAATGATTTCTTCTTTAAACATGACAATACCAGCTGAGCCAGTCGCGATCTATTTTTTGTGAGATGGTTTATTTGACGTGAATTCCTTCATTGATCCCAGTGGAGTTTTCCCGCCACTTCATTCACCGTATGCTTACGCGATGAATGATGTCGTCATCACAGGTTGTTTTGCTTTTGATTATAGATCACCGATATTTGAAATTCTCTCACTTGGCAAGCACTGTTCTATTCAAATAAATATACAGAATTCGCTTGAGTGGATCAGAGAAAGGTACCCATTAGCCCTTCAAAACGTTGAAGAGACGTCTGATCTTATGATTGCCGTGTTTTTTTGAAACCTAGCCAGCCACTCGTTCATTTAAACGATTTGCCAGCCAGCCAAAGGCAACCGATTTTATACGAATAGGAATCAAGCAACCTCGCAGTGACAGCAACAACAAATAATTAAAAAACATTCGTTTTTGCGCCGCCTGAAATTAGGCATCACGAAATTCCCAGCCAGTAACTTTTTGCTGGGGATAAAATCAAAAATAGTAGCCAGCCGGTTGTTGTATTTGTTTTATGTGTAAAATTTTTTCTGTACTAGCAAATACTGGCTGGCTAGGTTTCAAAAAAACACGGCTGATGACATCATCGCCAGCAAAAAATGACTGATGCACTTCGATCCGTCACTATACCTTCAAGCAGATAGTTGGACTGTTATAAAGAGCAAAGGACTTAAGACGCTTTCCTGATGCACCCCGACTTTGGTTAAGAACTCTTCGGTTACTTCAGCGGGGCATCTTACTTTTACCTTTGCTTCCTCGCACATATCCATAATCATTCAACGTAGGTTTAGTTGGCTTAGCGCCACCCAACAATATGCAAATCGTTTAAATAATCACAATGCTTTCCATTATTAACATCTCTGGCTGAGGGCAACTCTGTTCCCTTTAAGCACAGGGAGAAGGGAACTTTCCCTCCATATCGGGGATCTCGGCTTTTGTGTGCCGATAGACCTCTGTCGTCCTTAAGCGTCAGTGCCTCTGCGCCTGTACTGCTCTCCGCTTACCCTGTAAGCGCCTGTAATAGTCGACATCTCGGAGGTCTCGCTCCAGACGGCTTGCCATTTCTGTGGCGGTGATGTCCCGCATGTATTTTAATTTATTTATTTATTATTTCCTTGTTCATATTCCCACGAGTAGCTAAGGAAATATTTATCGAGCACATTAGAGCCCCACATGATGTGGTCGGGCCTTGGTTATTCCCTGAGGCAACCTGATTTCAGGAAGGCTCCGTTCGGATACAGCCGATATACCCCCTGGCTGCAAACCATCCAATAGGCACGGTCTTGCTTAATACTCTGGATTAGGCGGGGAAGTTCTTGGTTCGTCACTCCTCAGTCGGATCATCCGAAAGCGAAGGTCCCGCGGTTGAGTAAGTCCTAGCAACTTAAGCTTAGGTGCCTGCTAATCAAGGGTGATCTTATCCAAACTTGCAATGGCTTCTGGCAAAGAAATGCGCAGTCGTGTGATTCCTTTAGTCTCTTATTGGGCAACTAATGATCAGGGTAAGTTTTACCATATAAGGCACTTTCTTTTCAAAGTCTGTACAGCAGCTGGGACGACACTTTTGGACGCTTCCAGAATACTCTCATAGAGGCTTTCGCGCCATTTGAAGGTAAAGAGAAATAAGGACAGAACCACTAAGCTGTTATTGTTTACGGCCTAGGACAGAACCTCAGCGTTAATAACTTTAAACTCGTTAAAGAGTTCACCTACATCAGAGCGAGCTAAACTTGTTATTATCAAACTTGTTATTATTATATAACTAGCGGGTACCCGGCGAGCGTTGCTGCGCCTAACAAAAAAGAAAACAACCGTCAGGCAGGTGACTGGGGCTAAGTCTATTAGAGAACTGTTTTGTGCCGGCCAACAGTGGGTAAGTGGCCCAACCTTAAATACACATATCAAAATATGTTTAGTACTGAAGTACTATAATACTAAAGTAGTGGGCAAACTGCTGGACCGATAGTACCCGGCGTGATTTGCCGTGACTAACAAAAGAGAATTTTGTTTAGTACTAAAGTACGATAATACTAAAGTAGTGGACCGATTTTGACCAAACTACACAGGAACACTCTCGAGCCAATCGAAGATTGCCTAAGAATTTGAGCTCAATCGGTTACGTGGTTTCGAAGTCCATAGCACACAAACATAGGTACACACATTTTTTCCCACGGAGTTTTTCCCGAATTTTCCAATTTTCCGGGCAACTTTTCCAATTTTTCTTTTCGTAAAAACCTTATTCGGGCTATTACGAACATTTAAAAACAAATGAGCCAAATCGGTCCAGCCGTTCTCAAGTGATGCGATGACCAACGAACAGCATTTCATTTTTATTTATGTAGATATAATAACTAGCTTTGTACCGTAATTATCTACATTTAAAAAAAAACACCAACTAAATTGGTTGAAAATTACGGGCGGTAGAGTGAAACATACGCATTTTGGCACTTAGTTTTATATATAAAATATAGAAGATAATATAAATTTGGCGCAACAGCTCATTAATTGCCCAGGCCTAGCTTTTCGCAACCACTGGTGTTGTGTGCTCGAATGGAAGGGACCTACAGTTTTGTGCCGTATCCAAAGAGGAAATTTTATTTTGTTTTTGAGAAGCTTTTTCGTGACAGCAATACTCTCGGATGTTTGTCAAACGTTCGCAAGAGGTGAGACAGTGAAAAAACTATTTGGTGTTTTCTGAGAATCCAACATGGAACCTCACGCGCAATGGTCCGACACACTAACCACTGTGCCACGGAGCCCCCACTTATTATTATTAATTAATGATATATAAAAAATTGCATATAAACAAATAAGCACTAGCTACAAAGGCTTTCTGCAAAACTTTATGCCAAGAGGATATTTGAATCCGTATCTTCTAATTCGAGACGGCAAGGAAGACGTTAAGTGCGTGCCCAAGAGCGACGAGAATGTATGGTACATGCTGCAGTCACTCGGTGAGAGACTCTTCACGAGACGGAAATCTGATAAGTAGGTAGGTAATCATAAGTAATTAGTTAGTTTGCACTCTATCAGCATATTTACCCAGATTTTGCTTAAGAAGAAGATCGATTTTGGTTTGAGTATAAAACCACTGCTTCTACGCAAGTATTGAATTCAAGGAAGTCAGACATTTTTTTTATTATTATTATTTGAGACTGAATTCTCGCGAAAGAGCTAGGGGACCGAGCTCTTAGGAACTACAGAGACGAAGAAAATAAAGAATCTGAACTTTTAAATGCAATATTACTCTTACTCTATCTCTAGACTACCTCTTGAAAGTCCGAGTCTTCCTTGGAATATCTTTAATATAGGGAAACCGCAGGCCTACAACTTATAGACTAAATAGATCATATTGTCAGTAGAATATTTTATGCAACTTAGACTCATTTTACAATCGGAGTCAGACCGATTCAAAGAACTAATAACTTTCAGAAATACCTGAGAAACTATATCCAAATGGATTGCACAAAACTCTTCATCCGTTAGTATGAAAAATTAAGTGCTCTGCATAACATTTTTTTCCGAATAACTCATCAGAGGAAAAAAAAAAAACCAAACATGCACGACGACGGAAGAGCAAACCCACAACGAACGAGTTTTATTTTAGTGAGGTGTGATAAAGATACTGAACACACCGGTGAGCTGCCGAAAGCTATACAAAACTTTGGAAACTTTTGCACACAAGTCTGTGCTGTGGCTTCATTTACCTGGATGGAGCCCGCGACCAGAAATAAGCCCACCACTCATTTAGTCCGTTTTAAGTCACCGAACAAGTCGGTCTGTATACACTTACCTTCTGCAAAACAAACCATCCAACATTCGTGATCACTCGTTGTGTACTTAAAATTTGTGATATACGTACCAACTACTGCTAACACTGTGTGAAAACAAAACGAAAGATGCTCGAATAATTTTCTATGGCAATAAAGTGAGAGTTAAGTAAGTTTCGCAAATTTCGCCACAATAAGTCTTCCTATTTTTAATGCCCAGAGATACCTAAGAGGTGAAAGAAATAACACGCTATTAACGAATTTAAAAGGGAAATCGAAATCGATGAATAGTTTGTGATGTGTGAATAAACTTTGTGTGTGATATTATGCATCGGGCCTATACAAAGGAAAATTTTTGGTGGTTTTTTGTGTGTCTTTTGAAAAGTGAATTTTAATTTTGGTTGCAATTTAATTTTCTATTGCTGAAACCAATAACAAACGGCCTTACAAAGATAAAGTATAAGTGGTGTGGATAGTATGTATAATTAGATTTGAAATCTTTTAAGGTAGGTGATTGAAGTGGTAATGAGTTTCAGTTTGTATTCAAAAGATATATTTTTGAATAAATGCGCGCATGTTAGTCATTCGTCAAGCTCTACATATAAGTATCTGCATATCTGCGCAATTCGAGGCGAGGAGCTCCCAGCTACGATGATGATTAATTTACTCGCTTTCACTTTGTGTATACTTACGCTTACGCTACTGTAGACATTCCGCCAACTTTCGTCAGACCGCACCAACGATGGTGCCGCAGTGCCACTTTTGGCTCAACTTCCAAAGTTGCATTCAACTTTCCGTAGAAAGTATTTCATTGGAGGGATTTGCATTTTGGAACGTTAATTTCTCTTTCTTTTTTTTTTTTTTTTTTCGTTCTTGGGCAATGCAAATGAAGATCAAGTTGAAAAATGCCATGTGAACCATGTGAAAAAGTCTTTTTTTTTTTTTGTTTTGGAGATACATACATATGTGTGTATCTCAGGCTGATGAGGATGCATTTCATATGAAGTTTGTTTTTCTTCTGGTTGTCCTAAAGAGATAATCACTTGTGCCGGGACATAAGACGTGTTTTAATCGGAAAAAAGTAATGATGATCATTTTGTTGTCTGTGGGATTTCCAAATGTGGATCAGTAAAAGTGGTTAAAGAAAAGAAAAACGGGTGTTCATGAAGAAGTAAATTCATACGAAGGTGTGTACCCGTACGTACGAGTGTGTACTTTATATAATTGACTTTCATATGGCACTAGGTGGTGTGGGAATAAGAAACTGTGTATATCGTACATAATGTACATACTTAATGCATGATCGTTGGAATTAGAAATTTAGTAATTCACAACGCTGTATACAAATTCTAATATCGACCAACATCTACATACATACATATGATATATGTATAAGCAAATTGCGTAGCAGGTGGAAATATGACACTATAGCCAAGGACTGCTTCCCATCGCACACCAGGAATACACATCAATATTGTCTGCAGCGTAGTAGCTTCTCTTTTTAGAGCAACAGACGGTGAACGCATACGTGTACATAGATGCATACATACATTAATTATGTACATATGTACATTCCACAGAAATACAATTAGCTCTTTAAATTTCCTCGGGACATAGCGTTCAGAGAATCTGAAATATTCGTTACACCACATTTCTCCGTTAAATCAGTTCTTTGATCTAATTTTTACCTATACTAACACATGTACATATTTATTATATTATAATTATAATAATATTATTTGTATTGCACTCAAACTTATCATTGGAAACAGTCACAGGATCTTTTTGAGGAAACGTTGTTTCCATAGGCCTATGAAACTCACACTACATTCCTTGTAATGCAAAGGAGTATGATGTAACGTTTAATGAAATAAAGCGCACGGCTGAGTCGCACGTACTTGCGATTCGGATTTGAAATTATAGAAACATCCATAAATTCTTTTTTTACATTTGGTTTTTTCTAAAAAAATATCATATTTGGCATTAGTCCATGCCAAATATGATATTTAAGCAAAATCGTTAAAGCCATCTTCGAAAAAGTCGATTCTTTCCTAAACCGTTATCGTTAAATTTAGGGTTAGAATAAAAATATCGATTTCGTTTCGAATTGTGACTACTGATACCAGATATGAAGTCTAAAGTTAATCACCCTGATTGTCGTTGGCGTTTGTCGCTTTTCGACGATAGTCGTTTTATTCATACCTACTACCTGCTGACCATTAAACATTACTAAGCAATTTGTTTGTCATGCAGAATACTATTACAACTCGTTCAGAGTGAAAAAGTTATGAAGATGGATTCGTGCTACATCTGAAGAATAAAACGACAATCGTCGAAAAACGACAAACGCCAACGACAATCAGGGTGAATACGTCCTGTCGTTTAGACTGCAGTCTAAGTTAGCTATGCATATCCGTACAGGCGGGCAAAAAGACAGAATTGACAGAGCCCCTTGGTTTGTTGTGTAGTCTGTCCGCTACAAATGTTACAGTCAAAATTTACACCACTTCTAATTAAGCTAAAACTTCGAAATTTTGCACACGTACGTATGTCCAGTGATAATGCAATGAAGTACACATAAGAAATTTATAAATCCAGATGGCGGATTACCTTTTTCTTCACAACCCTTTTGATATGGGTATTAAATGAAAAGGATTGACGAGTAGAATACGGTAAAATATATGACGTCATTCCGAACTTAATATGGCGGACGCCTTAAAATGCCGGATTACCTTTTCCTTCACAACCCCCTTGACATGGGTATCAAATGAAATGGCTTTGCGCGTAGAACACGATGACGCAATATGACGGACGTCCCAAGAAGGCTTCCTTTTTAGAACCTTTTTTAAATAAAAGCTCTCTTAAAAAAAATTATATTCTTCTTGTTTAGTAGTAATACCAATATTGATCAAAACATCGAGATCGAAGATGTTCACGAAATAAATACTTGCAGCTATATCCCACACCCACGTTTTAAATGCATGAATATAAGATGGGATATTATAAAAAAAGTTAGTAGAGTTAGAAAGCTGTGCCATCACGATTTGCTTTTTTTTCCTTTAAAATAATTTAAACGACGCTCATGTTTCACCTGTGTATTTATGCTGTATTGAAAAGTTCGAGTAGATACATATGCATACGTAGATAATTGCAATTCATTAACTAATTCGAGTTAATTTGAATTTGTATTTTCCGCATGTACGAAAAATAGTATTAGCGTCACAATTGTATGAGTAATGAATGCTACAGACCTGAATTTAAATAGTTGTTTATAGTCTAAAATACTTACCTTTGTTATAGTGGGAAGTAAAGTATGCATTTAACTTTTAATGAATTTATTCGATGCTATAAAAGGAAATAGCAAGTCTTTTATTTTGAAATAATAGTTGTTGTTCATATGCTTACTTTCAATCTTTTTCTTTACATCTATAGTGTAATACAACAATTTTTGAATAAATTTATTTAAATATTCGATAATGTGTCTATAAAATGAACCTAAATCCGGAGATCAAAGTACTTATTCTATTGTACCCATGCCACATTAAGGAATACATGATATAAATTCATAAATGTTTTTTTCTTCAATTTTTGCATCAAACTTCTAGTACTAGTTAGTTTTGTTAGTTTTAGTTTAGTTAGTTTAGTTTATTAGTTTATTAGTTTATAAAAAAACTTTGAAACATCACTTAAATAGTAAATATAAAAAGAAACATTTGTATGTCTATAAGTTTTTCTTTAAAATTTTTGTTTGGCATAACTATTAAATCTTTTTTAAAAATATTTATATTCGTCTGAGTTTTTAAATTAACTGGTAGTGCATTAAACAATTGCAGTCCTTTAATAAAAAATTTATTTTGTGTTCTTGAAAGATTTGCTCTTGGTATGTCGAAGTTTCTTCTGTTCCTCAACGTGTAATTGTGTCTATCCGAAACATAGGATAAGCTTCTGCTAAGAATATTGGTAGAATATTGTGCTAATATCTGTGGCCACAAACCATAACCGCCTAAGTCGAGTTACGACAAAATTGAGTTAAGGATGCCAGAAGACGGTTTGCTATTTAAAGTTGATGCTGTAAATTGTTTACTCTATTATCTGTGGTCGTTACCGAGTTATGGGCAAAGAAACTAGACTAAAATTCCATAATCCCATACGTTTTCGGTAAAAACGAAAACTTTAAACTTGTTTTCTGAGAACCTGTGAAAACCGACTTAGGTGGTTATGGTTTGTGGCCACAGATATATCGGTAGAATATTGTGCTTAATTTTGAAAATAAATATTAAATTTCTAACAACTACTCTTTGCTTTGCACTTAAAAAATTTAATGATCTTAACATAGAACTTATTGGTGTATAGAAATCTACTTTTAGGATAGCCCTCATTGCACGATTTTGTAATTTTTGTAATTTATTTTTGTCCGTTTCGTTAAACATAAAAAGTATTGTTGCACAATAATCAAAATGTGGTAATATGATTGTATTGTATATAGTAATTGCACAATCCTTATTAAGTTTCTTTCTTATCCTATACAAAAAATTCACTTGTTTACTAATTTTCGAACAAACATAATCTGCATGACACTTAAAATCTAACTAATCATCTATTATTGCACCAAGATACTTAATTTGATTCACTTTCTCGAGTTTATCATTGTTAATTTTAATTTCTATGTCGACTTCACTGTTTAGGATCATACATTTCGATTTATTTACATTTAACTTTAATTTCTTACTATTTAACCAAGTATTTAGAAGTGTTTCCTCTATCATACTCGTATTTTGGTTACTTCAAAATCTTTGGCCAAATCTGAAAGTAGTTTAAGTCAATTTGTACGATTTTTCAGGAGCGACGTTTAATGTTGTCGCTCACGTGAGGTAAAATATGTATTTGGGAAAATGTTGATATAACGCTTATTGCCACAAGAATGTGCATAAAGCGGCCCATATATGACAATACTGCCTCCTAACAGAGTTTTGAACATAGTCAGTATGAAGTAAATGTTGACCGTGCTGGGTACCAGGTCACTGTGACATACCGGGGAATTGTGCAGCCGACGAACTAGCACGACAAGGCTCTTCTGGTACAGATAGCATAAGCATCACCGACATCGAAGCGCCAACGTCTTATGTTAGGTACCTCATTCAAATTGATGCCGAGAAAGTAGCCAATCATCGATGGCAACATCTAGACCAATGTCATACCGCCAAACAGCTCTGGCCGATACTCAATAAATCCAGGTCCATCGGTCTCTTGAAGCACAAGAGAGGAACCCTCTCAAAAATAACAAATGTCCTCACTGGACACTGCGTCATAGGAAGACATGCCCAGAGATTAGGTATCCCTCATAACGACTTCTGCAGAAGCTGCAGAGATGAAGAGGAAGAAGAGACCATCAGTCATCTCCTGTGCGCCTGTCCTGCGCTCGCCAACATCAGGAAGGCCACTCTGAGTGAATACTTCTACAATGATCTTAATGATCTCGGCAACGCCTGCACGGCTAAGATTCTCGACTTCATTCAACGAAGCAAATGGTTCCAAGAGTAAGAGGGTGATTCACCCGCCTTACACATCGGCAGTACAATGGACCTACTTTCTGGTCTAAGTACATCCTCATCGAGGGCCGATCCTAACCTAACCTCACCTAAATGTGGACCGTGTGAAATTTTAACTTGGTGCATTAAAAAAATATTTGACGCAACAGCTCTTTAAGTGCCAGGGCCTAGCTTCTCGCAACCACTCATGTTGTGTGCGTTATATTTTCAAACGAGTGGAAGGGACCTACAATTTAGTGCCGAATCCGAACGGTGATTTGAGAAGCTTTTTCGTGACAACAATACACTCGAATGATTGTCAGACGCTCGCGAGAGGTTGGACCGTGAAAAAACTTGTTGGTGTTTTTTGGGATTCGAACTTGGAACCTCATGCGTAGCGATCCGACACACTAACCACTTATGCCACGGCGCCCCACTTGGTGCAATAGTTAGAGTAAAATCAAAACATTTTGATATTTTATCGATGGAGCCATATGGCAGTTAACTTGTAACGTGGGTGCCAACCATATTCATTTAAGTAATAAAACTAAATGGTGCAATCACTTTCCACCTAGAGCAGCTCAAAGCTTGCTCGAAGTAAATAATAGAAATTAGAACCGAATGCAAAAATTACAGCAAATTGTGCCAATATTTTAAACACTACCCGTAAAATAAACATGTGCTAAGACCTTATATCAACAAAATTTCTCTTTCTTAGTTCATCTCTTCATTTCTAGCTGATTTCGTGTAAATTCATTTAAAATTCAATTCATATGCATTGAACAGAATTAAAGATGATTTAGTAGAAAGAAATAAGCACATATGTATTCCTAGAGTGGTCTAAAACGTCAAATGTTTTCATCTGATGTCAGGTCCACATTTATAAATAAAGAGAGTTGTAAAATATTATAGCTGTGATACCCAGAATCGCATAAAATGTTTATTGTTAGCTAAGCGGAAAAGATAGATTTACGTAATCTGTCGCGGACATTTTTAAAAAACTTTCGTTTCTTTTCTATTTCTTCGTACATTATTTTGACATAACAAACATATATTTAACGGCTAAACTAGCGTAAGCAATAACCATTATCCGAACTTCAGCCGACTTACTTCACTTTAATCGTCACTTCTCAGACCCCTTTTGATAAAGTATGATTATATATATCATACTCCAAAAACGATGCCTGATACGTCAGCTAAAATTTCGTCGCAATCGATAAAGTAGTTTTTGAGTAAAAGAGTAATAATCAAACAAGCGAATGTGCAAATTACTTCTCGTTATTTGTAGTATTAAGTAGTAAGGACTAAAATTGCACAGATTGTTCTGAGCAAATCTGAAGTTGTAACTAAATATTCGAAATCAGTTACAACCTTGTCATTTCTTAGTCAGAATATATTAAAACAAAATGATTCACTCATTTTGATCCCGATTGGCTTCTGATCAAATATATAATGCATACCACGGTTGGAGCGTGTTGGCCACTTGGTTGGAATGGTTGTACGTTTTGCTTTACAACTAAGCCGATCGTTTATGGGCCGCTTTAGTCAGGAGTTAGTCGAGTTTAGTCGTGTTGAGTTAGAACAGGATATGAATTATTCCCTTTTGTTTATTAACGGACACAAAAGCTCATGTCTAGTTCTTCGGTAACCGTTGCACGATTTAAAAAAAATATATGTATATATATTGGGCGCAACAGCTCTTAAAGTGACTGGGCCTAGCTTCTCGCAACCACTCGTGTTATGTGCGTTATATTTTTCACACGAATGGAAGGGACCGACCGTTGAGTGCCGTATCCGGAGGACAATTTTTTTTAGAAGCTTTCTCGTGACAAAAATACCTTCGGATGTTTGTCAGACGTTCGTGAGAGGTGGTACCACGAAAAAAGCTTTTGGTATTTTCTGGTATTCGAACTTGGAACCTCACGCGCAGTGGTCCGACATACTAACCATACTGGGCGCCACTGCACCCACAATTTAATTTAATTTAAATTGAATTTAATATAAACATACAATACATTGGATCACTTTTACATATATCCACTTCAATTAGTAAGAATGTAGCAATGTAACACTATGCTAAGATTAACGAACGATTTTATAGATGTTAACAGGTTATACCTTTTTATTTCACTTAAGCAGTGGCCACTAAGAATATCGAACCTACTTTTGGAAAAAACGTTAATTCTCTCACGCACAAATTAGTCATCAGGACTCTTCCAGTCAACATAGAATTTTCAATATTGGTCGACAAGTAGCACCTTACCTTATATAACTAGTAACAGTTCAGATATGTAAGAGAATGTTAGCAACGTGTAGAAACGTTCCAAGCTGCTTACATTTTTTTTTAAACAGAAGCGAAATTATCCTGAACTATCTGAACTAATCGACGATAATTGTAGCGACTTTTTGAGTGACTCAGGGGTTAGTGCTTCAGATTACTGAGCGTGTGGTTCAAGGTTCAAATCCCTGAAAACACCAAACATTTGTTCACGATCACACCCATTACGGACATCTGAAAAGCATCCAAAAGTATACTTCAAGAACGAACTTTTGCTTTCAGATCTTCAGATATGCCATTTTACTGTACGTCCTCTTCCCCTCCAATCCTGTGAAATGTGTTTATAACACGCACATCACGAATGTTTGCAAGCACCTGTGCCCTTTATGGGCTGTTTGTGCCAAATACTTGATTTATTTAGTTTGTCTACTCTATATGGCATGCGGTCGCATCATTTAAATTTATTACTAGAAAAATTGCAGTGTTATTTCGAACTTGAACCAATAGCCTTGTACTCAATAACCGAACACATTATCACTACACTGCGGCGGGGGTTGAAGACGAAATACCTGGATTTCCATGTTAACTCACTTTACATATTTTATATTTCCTATGTATGTCATTAAGCAATTTTTATTTTTTTTAGGGGTATAACATCAAACTGGTTTGAACCGTCTTTTGAATTAATATTTTTCATAACCAATGCGACATCATGCGTAGTCAATACATTTGGAATAATAAATATCATATAATATATCTACTACTACTTGTGGCAGCAGTCAACAAAATCCATGCGAAAAGATCAGGTATGTCCAAATTTATTTAATTAATCTCATTCACCACAATTCCCTATTTTACTTTAAAAAATTCAATTACGAAATATACTAGTAGGATAATAAATCTAGGCTAATTCTACATACTCGTACATAAATTATCTGCGCAAAAATTAGAACACAGTTGACAGTGAATCATAAATTTAATTCTGAATTATTACTATTTTTATATGGAACTTCTCTTTTTAAAACAATTTACAATTTTATGGCTAGAACAACTTCTGAAGAAAGAAAAGAAATAAAATATCTACTTTTGTATTGCACCCAAAAATTATACTAACCACTGAAAAGTTGAGATTATAGGGTGGGGATAGGCTGTTAATAAAAAATAACAAGTAGAATAGACAAAACATTCTTATGATAATAGATTATCGGGTAGATTTTAACATCATAGAAGGAACTGCAACCTCAACTACTTAAGATCATTGCAGGATACCAGTAATGTTTGTATAGAGAACTAGGTCAATGCATTGTTAGTAGCGATAAATAAATGTTTGTAGCTGAGTTCACAGCATAAATTAATTAAGTAACCGTAATAGCCGTACCGTGACGGATGGCCAGCAAACGTTTGCTGGTATACAAAATAAATTGTATTTCCGGGCTTTTATTTGGAGAAAGTCCATCAGCAACACACTACTGGGAATAACTTTGAATGCCAAGATGTGAAGTTTGTAATACATTCATTTCAACAGTGAATCACGGTAAAATTTGTTCACCACGGGAATATTTAAACTACATTTTTAGGTACATCTTTGCTACAAATGGCTCATTGTTATTATACGGGCACCTTCGATCATTATAAATGCGATGCGCATTAGCATAGGAACAGCTTAATTAAAAAAAAAAATCTTAAAAACGATTTGGAAAAGAAGAATGATATGTATGAATGATTAGTACAAAGAAGAAACTGTGCAATTCTATCTGCCTATCCGTCTGAGCTTTGGACTGCAGTCTGAAAGGCTTTACATATGTACATATATACGAGTATGTATGTACTTCAAATTATTTATTTATGCCATTTTGGATCAAAATCGTGGGTGAATCTGAAATTATCATTCTAACCCTAAAATTAGCAATGCTTACTTAACTCAAGACCGATTTTGAAAATATGAAATAAAAATGAAATTATATGTTACTCATCATATCAATAAAGTTGTTTTTGTGTTGTGTTTTTTTTTAAACCTAGCCAGCCAGTCGTTCATTTAAACGATTTGCCAGCCAGCCGATTTTATACGAACTTATCCCTAGGAACCAAGCAACCTCGCAGTGACAGCAACAACAAATAACTACAAAAACATTCGTTTCTGCGCCGCCTGTAATTAGGCATCATGAAATTCCCAGCCAGTAACTTTTTGCTGGGGATAAAATAAAGAGTAGTAGCCAGCCGGTTGTTGTATTTGGTTTATGTGTAAAATTTTACTTTACTAGCAACTACTGGCTGGTTAGGTTTCAAAAAAAAACGGCTAATGATGATCTTAAAAAAAATAATAGTTAGTTAATTAAGTTAAGGGGCTCCCGACCCTTGAAGAGTCTCTACCTGAGACAGGGCTGCCTTCCATCCCATGCGATCCCAGGCACGCTGCTTCCCGTTGTGAACACCAAGTTTTTATACCGTCTTTACACCGAAGGTTCGGTCTTTTCCGCCGTCTCGAGCATGGGTGATGAAATTGCAAGATTCCATTTGGCTGGACCGTTTTTGTCCATTCGCTCAATGTGGCCGAACCAATGTAGTCGACGTGTCTTTACTTTTTCAAGACGATGAATGGTGTCATAAGCGGCTTTAAAGTCGACTTGATACTCGTTGGTCTTTTCCAGGATTTGCTTTAGTGTGAAAATTTGGTTTATTGTCGATCTGCCGGGCCGGAAGCCACACTGCTACGTGCCGATTAGTGTGTTGCAGAAAGCTTTTAGACGTTCACACACAGTTCAGCTAGGAGGCCATCAGAGTCAGGGGCTTTGTTGTTTTTCAGATTTGTGATGGCTGCGTCAATCCTGAGTGGTGGTATAGGTTCCTCGTTGGCTGGAAGCGGGTTCTCTTCTTGCCCTACAACTCTCTCTGTTTGCTGCCCGTTAAGCAACTGCTGGAAGTGTTGCTTAAACACATCAATAATTTTCTGCGTTTCGGTGACTAGGTTGCCTTCGCTGCTACGAAGAGCCTGTCCTTGATAATGTTGTGGTATTCGGTCAACTGGTTGTTTGCATTTGTGTTGGTGAATGCACTGAAGAGAGTTTCTCGGACAGATGCTCTTTGTAGGCTCTGGCTCCTTTTGACATGCTAAAGGGACCAACGTTAAGCTTCTTCTTCAGGGAGGCTCGTAGCTTCATCTTTGGACAGTCTGGCTCCGAATTTTGCTGCAACAAAGAAATGGTCAAAGTTGACGTTAGCCCCTCGGGAAGTGATTAAAAAAATAATTCCCTATTTAAAATGAGTTCAGACTAGAGCATGCTCATTACAAGAACCAAGGTCACCAAGAAATAGTCATTTCTCATACATTCGTTGCTCTACACTGAGCAATGCTAGCTATTTCGTTTGTTGTGTATATTTTCGCTCGTTGTTCGTTGCTCTACACTCAGCAATGCTAGCTGTATATCGTTTGTTGTGTACATTTTCGTTCATCTTTCGTCCTTCGTCATTCGTTGTTCTGCACTAAGCAATGCTAGTAGCTATGCATCTTTTTTTGTGTACATTCTCGTTCATCGTTCGTTGTTCTGCACTGAGCAATGCTAGCTGTGTATGGTTTGTTGTGAATATTTTCGTCCGTCGATCGTTGCTTTACACTGGGCAATGCTAGCTGTGTATCGTTTGTTGTTTACATTTTCGTTCGTCGTTCGTCATTCGTTGTTCTGCATTGAGCAATGCTAGCTGTGTATCATTTGTTGTATATGCATAGATGTGATGTGAAAAAAGAATTCCTTATTCCTAATTCACTGTTTATTTTTAAGTCGTTCACAGGCTAATTTGAATTTTCATTCGCAGTGAATAATTCATAGGTCGTGATTTTTCGCCCATCTCTAGAAACTATTATGATATAGGACTCGGATTTTCTATGCGATCCTCATACATCCAAAGGAAACACTTAATGCATCTGATACATTTTCCCTTTGTTTTGTTTTGGAAAAAATGCTAGCAGTATATTGGACATTTAACATCTTTTTCATGACTATCTTCATCATCAGTGGAGACCAGACTCAGTGCCGGAGGTACAAGCGATAAAGCGGTATTCATAACAATGGTCCCTAATATCGTCCCTGGGACGGTATTAAGATCCCGTTGGGGGAAGGTATTAGGATTGTTCACTCGGTATTTGATATTTAATTTATATGAATGAAACGGATGCATAGCCTCAAACTTTTTTTGCATTGTCATTCATCATTAGCAATAACGAAACTCATGTTAAGATTTTATGTTAACTGCAAGGTATGTACATATAAACCTTATATTACTGTAATCAAAGGATATTTGATAAAACAAATCAACTTGTTCCTTTTCCCTTTTTTTTAACTGAAAATAGATTTACCAAAATGGCCGTGAAACGTCAAGCACTTTTAGTTCCACAAATTGATTTAAATAGCACTGGGGTCGAATCGCGTCCTAAGTCAACGGATCGGTCAATGTAGTATAAAAAAAATTCGGTCATACGTCATACGGACGAATGGGATTGGGATTACCACCTTGATCAAAAAGTTCCCGGAATAAAAACCGTGTGGCGCTCCCATCGTTACGATTTGAGTTCTGTTTTCTTTGTTAAGTTGGTACATCTGTTGTTGATATTCCCTCTAAATCTTAGCGTCATAGTTTGACATTTGCGTGACATCTGTGTGTGTTGGCGATTTTTTAGAAATGGATTTAAATTTGCAACAACGAACTTGTATTCAATTTTGCGTAAAAAACGGATTTAGTGGTGCTCGAACGTTGGAAATGCTGGAAAAGTGTTTCGGCAACGATTCTCTAAAGAAAACGGTCGTTTACCAGTGGCACGAGGGATTCAAAAGTGGTCGTGAGTCAATCGCAGATGATGAACGCAGTGGCAGACGTTTTCAGTCAAAAAAGAAGGCAATGCCCACAGTTTTCATGGATTACAACGGTAGTGCATCATGAATTTTTGCCAGAAGGCCAGACAGTAAACAAAGAGTATTATTTGGGCGTTATGATACGTTTGCGTGAAGCAATTCGCCGAAAGAGACCAGAATTGTGGGCAGAAAACTCGTGGATTTTGCACCATGATAACGCACCGTCGCACAGTGCCATCATTATCCGTAATTTTTTGACGAGAAATGCAACAAATACCATCCAACAGCCACCGAATTCACCTGATTTGGCTCCCTGTGACTTCTTTCTGTTCAATCGAGTTAAAAAACCATTACGGGGAACGCGTTTCAGCAGCCGAGAGGAAGTAATGGAAATCGCAGGAAGCACTGATGGACATACCGAAAACCGAATATAAAAAATGTTACGAAGATTGGATCAAGCGCTGGCATAAGTGTGTTGCAGTCGATGGGGATTACTTTGAAGGGGACAATATAGATTTAGATGAATAAACTTGTATTTTTAATTTTCTGAATAAATTCCGGGAACTTTTTGATCAAGGTGGTATATCCTACGAAAGCAGACGTAACGTAATTTGAAATTTGACATGCCGGATTAAAAGCAATAGCTCCAACTTCAAACACATGTCATCTGGAAGTAAAATTCGACGAAATAAAATAATTTTATCTTAGAGAGATGGATCCGCTGTTATTGTACTCGTATTACCTCAGTTCGTCAGATGAAAGTAAAATTGATGAAAAAATAGTTCCAAGACAAGATGGGGATAGCAGCAGTCGCCTGTCCTTACCAAACAAAACGTAGACACAATTTGAATTCCTTTTTAGAACTCAGTGCGTATATAGCATTTTTTTTACTGATTTATTAAAAAGTTCCACTTGAATAAGGAGGTTTTTCCGAAACATAACTTCAGTGCCCAATTGCCCTCTGCAGTACCTCCTGTGTTGCAATTAGCAGGGTCTCTTTCACTTTTAGAAAGTGGAGGGTATCAACACTCCTTCAGCAGTGACTACCTAATTAGGATGTGTCAAAACATCGTTTTAAAACAAACTTGCAACGTGCTTCACATTTCTTGTAGTTATGTTTATAATATTTACTAGTTACAATTTTTCGTTGATTTATAACAGCTTAATTTACATTCTTTCGATTATTGTATGCGCGACACAAATTACGACCGGTGGAGATCAATCGAATGGCTGTTCGATTAAACGAGCATGGAAGTGGTGATACCAAATTACGTTAATGTCGCGATCCCAAACACACACATTCCGTTCAAAATTTACTCGTTTACGGACGCGATTCGACCACTAGTTGATTCCGGAAATTAGAACCAGGGACGAAATTTGGCTTCGGTCGTTAATTCGCGAAACTTATAGCCGACTTCATGATTTTTATCACGCATATAATTGTCCATCTGAGCAAGCCATCCATCGAACTGTGGATAAATAACACCAATACGTCAAGGGAATGTACATACGCACTGAAGAGAATATCGCCACAGTAAACGGAAGTGTGCAAAAAGATCGAAATTAATCGATTCGTCGTCGGTAACAACAATTGGGGTTCTGTTCGTTCATTAAATTAAACATGTTGCGCAAAGATCTTGGCCTACACCTGTATAAAACCCAGCTGGCATAGGAGTTAAAGCGATAAGACCACCCTTGGCGTCGTTCTTTCGCTGACTGGGCTCTAGAGCAGTTGCAAGTCAGCCCCTTGTTTTATGGCGAAATTATGTTGAGCGATAAGCATCATTTTTGGGCCAACAGGTTTATTAACAGACTAAATTATCGCATATGAAAAGAGACTGGTCCAGAAGAGACCCCATTAACGCATACCCAAATCAAATGAAACAGTTTGGTATGGTTTCCTGACTGATGCCATCATGGGACCTTATTTCTTCAAAAAATGAAACCGGAGCTCACCTCATGGTCAATGGAGATTAATCCCCGAACTATGATCATTGGGATGGGCGCCGTGGCGCAGTGGTAAGTGTGTCGGACCACCGCGCGTGAGATTCAATGTTCGAATCCCAAAAAACACCAAACAAATTTTCACGGTCCCACCTCTCCCGAATGTTTGACAAACATCCGAGAGTATTGTTGTCGCGAGAAAGCTGCTTAAAAAATAAAAAAAGATCCCTTCTATTCGTGCGAAAAATATAACGCCCACGAGTGGTTACGAAATGCTAGGCTATTGCGCAAATTTTTTTTTTTTTAAGTAGGTATATAAAAAATAAATATTGTCTGTAACGAACTTCTGGCCAATCTGTATGTACAAAAACTTTTCATATACAGACTTTGAAATAAAATATTTATTTATCTTCATCCTATATCAACGAGCTTATGATTTGAAATCAAGGGATCATAATCCATTTCTACTGATCCTCCTGTGGGGTTCGCTTGAATGAAATACAAGCTATTAAAAACTAAAAAAGAAAAAGAAATAAATGATAAATAATAAAATTCACGATAAATAAAAATACAATGCAGGGCATATAAAACTAGTAATTCAATAAAACTGATCCCTTATCCCCTTTCTGATCATAACAATCAATCATGTATGTATGTATGTATGCGTTCAAAAATCATAAGAAAATTATAAGTAGATACCTACACAGCATGCACAAGTACATCATCCCACTAGATACTACATATGTACATTATGGCTTTCGCTCCCACTAGCGAAATGCTACAAAAAGTATTCACCTATATAAATAATTCCGTTACTCAGTACTTTACCAAGCAATTTTCAGTGTACTTCACTATGTCAGTCGGTCATCGCGTGTGTCTGGGAATGACTCTTATAAGGGAAATTTAATTTTTTTTTTTGTAATAGAGAAGAGACACCCAAACAAAAGAGCTGAGAGAGAAACTTGCATAACTAGTTGCTTCTTTTTATATCTACGAGTACGTCATATAACACAACTACGAACGGATTGTACGCTTTTTCGTGTATCTTTCATTCTCTTCCGTTAAGCTATGCGATGAATGCAAAAAAGATTATGATTCAGAATAATTAAATAAATTCGAAAATGTTTATGATTATCTACTCCACACGTTTATGACTAATTATGGGTTACATTTGGTTCACTGGGCGGCATAATTCCTTTTTTAATACCCTACCACATAGGGTATATGAATTTTGATACAACGTCTGTAACATAGAGAATGAATAGAGATAGGCCCCTTTAAGATTGTACTATACACATATATGTAGGTACATTAATCATCAGTAGGTACTAAGAGTGGAGTCGTTTGGGCGAATTCCCCGTTTACATAAACGGATTGCAAAAGTGGATTGAAATCGAATCGGAATGGGACTGAGTTTGAAACTTGTTGCTAAGAGATGTGCCAAACTTGTTACCCTCATCCCCCATTTGATCTAATGACGCTACTGGATGAATTTGTAAATTACTTACATACTTTCTTAGGTGGCGCTACAGTCCGGGGTGAATCTGGGTTTCAACCAACAAACCTCTCCAGCCCGCCCGCTTACGAGTCATCTGCCTTCAGTTGCACACGCCAAGTTGGTTAAGGTCCCCCTCCTCTTGTTTGCCCCACCTACAGCGAGATCGTCCTCTACTGCGCCATCCATCCGTGGTAGATTCGAAGATTTTCCGGGCTGGAGCGTTGGGCTCCACCCACTCTACATGACCCAGCCATCATAGTCGCTGTATGAGAACATGTCATTGTAAAGTCCGTATATTTCGGCATTGTACCTTCTGTTCCACTCGCCATCTATGCATACAGGGCCAAAGATCACTTGAAGAACGTTTCTCTCAAAGTAACCAAGTGCATCCTTATCCAGTTTTGACCAAGCCCATGACTCTGCAGGACTAGGATGATTAGTGTTTTATACAGAGTAACCTCAGTAGTTCGAGTTATGGTTTTGTTACTCAATCGCCTTCTTAGTCCATAAAAACAGCGATTAGAAAAAGTAATTCACTAGTATAATTTGCGGAGTTTACCATAGAGCCTAGGTAGACAAAGTCGTTTACTACCTCAAAATTATACCTGTCTATTGTGGCGTTCTGTCCAAGAGGGCGAAGTTGGGTGTCCTTTTTTGTAGACAGTATATACGAGTATTTTGTTGTGCTTTCGTTGACCACTAAATCCGTCTTTGCTTTGTCTGTCTCAATACTCGTAAACGCTCCACTGATGGCCCGCTCAGTTCTTCTGACTATGTCAATGTCATCGGCGTAAGCGAGTGCATAGTTGTACAGACGTGTAAAAGATTGTATCTCCTGTGTTGACTTGTGAGTTTCATACAATTCTTTCAAGTATTGTGTTAAAAAGATCACATGATAGCGCGTCACCTTGTCTAAGACCTTTCCTGCCATCAAACGGTTCGGTGGTGTTCTTACTGACTTTGATAGAGCAGCGAGAATTCTTCATCGTCATCCTGCACAGACGGACGAGCTTGGCAAGGATTCCGAGACTAGACATGACTCTGAAGTATAACTCAGCTCTATATACGCTTTTATATTCATGGCATTTTTCCAAGATTTGCCGTAGCGTTAATATTTGGTCAATGGTGGACTTTCCCGACACTGATAAGGACATATCAGGTTGTTGACGATCAATTTAAGGCGTTCACATAATACAGCAGACAGGATCTCATATGCGATGTTGAGAAGACATATGCCTCTGTAGATGGCGCAGTTCAGAGGGTCTCCTTTCTTCAGGATCGGGTAAACGATACTCAGGTTCCATTCATCGGGCATCCTTTTATCCTACCAAATTTTACAGATGAGATTACCAACTCATCTCCTCCTGCCTTAAAAACTTTGGCGGAAAGACCGTCGGCTCCTCTGTAAATATTCATATTTGTTCTGCTCAAATTTGTAAGCAAAGTTAAAATAAAAATAAGAACAATCGCCAATAATACTGCCCGAAAGCTTTAATTTAATCGATTCTCAGAAATATTAATGCCTCTTTTACTTTTATTAACATCAAGAATATCGGTGAGTGCCGATGTGCAGTTCTTGAGTTTTGTTCAGGATCTACCAAAGCGTAAAACTGCTATCAATTGTCGATTTTGTTTGGCCTAAAACCGCACTGATAGGGGCCAATTAGATTGTTTAGACAAGGTTTCAGGGGTTCGAGCTGAATGGTGAGAAGACTGATGTCTCTGTAATTGGCGCTGTTTAGGAGGTCTCTTTTCTTGTGGATCAGGGAAACGATGCTAAGATTCTATTCATCAGGCATAAGCTCATCTGACTAAATCTTAAAGGTGAGTTGGTGCATGCTTTTTACTAAGTCGTCTCCAGCTGCCTTGAATAGTTTGCGCCGTAAGCTGTCAAGTCCAGCAGCCTAGTTAAATTTTAGCTTGGATATTGCTATCCTCACTTCGTTTTGATCCGTTGGACGGAGTTTTGAATATCATCGCCTATGTTTAATAGTTCATTCTGCCTGAGGCGGAAGCTGCCAAAATGAGTTTAGCGATAAACGAGGGCAAAACCAAGTATATGCTGTCAACAAGAAGGGAAAACCAACACCGACGAAATGGACAGAATGTCACAGTGGGCAGCCATAACTTCGAGGTAGTAACGGACTTTATCTACCTTGGCTCTGCTATAAACTCTGAGAACAACATTAGCGCAGAAATCAAGCGAAGAATAACTCTTGCCAATCGCTGTTTTTGGGGCTTAAAAGGCAATTCAAAAGTAAAGCCCTATCTCAAACAACTAAGGAGACTCTGTATAAGACCCTGATCAGCCCAGTCCTGCTTTACGGCGCTGAAACATGGACTTTATTAAAAGAGGATGAAGATATCCTTGGTCGCTTCGAGAGAAAAATTCTTCGTAAGATATTCATGTTGCGTTTGCGTTGACGGGTTTTGGAGGAGAAGATTCAATCACGGGCTATACGAGCTGTACAGCGACATCGACCTAGTTAAAAAACTGTGTATTGGACGTCTGAGATGGCTAGGATATGTAGAGCGAATGGACACCAACGCTTCGGCCGGCAGATTCTTCGAATCTAATCCCGAGGGTCGACGCAGTGGAGGGAATCATCGCCGTAGGTGGCGCGCACAAGTTTAAGGGGACCTCGACCAACTTGGAGTGCGCAACTGAAGACAATTAGCTAAAGCCCGAGCTAAATGGAAAGGCTTATTGGTTGAGGCCCAGGAACTGTAGCGCCACCTAAGTAAGTAAGTAAATAAGGTTTAACTGGCACATACCTTCAAATAAAAATTCGCCGTTCAGCATTTGTGAACAGTTTAAGTATGTACGTACTGCATATATGTATGCACATACTTGAAATCCTGCGAAATGTAACTACACTCCTGTTCAAAATGAACGCATATACATAAGTACTTCAATAAAAAGACACCTGTAACTCTTGTATTATAGATTATTACCTATTTCGATTATTTTCTACCTCATGCTTAAGAATAAAATCGAAACCAAAGGAAGGAGTGAATAGCACTACATACTCTTCAAGGATGGTAGTCATTCAAAGCAGGTTATACGCACGTTGTAACAAAAACATTATTGAGCCACCTGCAAACAAAATTTACTGATTTTTGGATAAACAAACAAACAAATTAGCAAAATTTTACTTGTATTCAGAAGTTCTAAGCCTAATACTCTAGAATGACTAGGTTATACGCTAACTTTGAGGCTGAGTGTAGTATTCCTAGACTAGAAATTAAACTCTTCTAAATCTACCTATTCGATCCAGCAAGAAAGTTCTTTTAAGTTGTCTATGAATAAACCCTCAAAACCGCTGCTTGCTACCTCCCCATTTCCTCTAATCATTCTGCATATTAGATTGACGGAAAGAAAAGTCTATAATAGGATGAAACGTTTACCAATGGATACATTTTTTACACTTCAACACACAGAGTTTATCTACAGTGGAGTCCGAGCAAATACGTACCTATACATATATGGCATTAAAAATATTGGTCACCCTACAAGACGGTTGGTCAGTCGGCTTAGCAAAGCACCCCATTATAATATGATTGGTAAAATTGCTGATTTTTTTGCGTGCAAAATACATATGAGCGTCAAAAAGATAATCTACCACTCAGTCTTCGGTTGGATATTTGTTCATGAAGAGAGCGAAGTTCTCAGAAGAAAATAAATTTGAGGATGAAACGCGGGTAATAAGACCTGATTAGGATTCATGTGTACTTATTTAACTTCTCTGCTTATCTTTCCTCATAGACTGTCGGTATATACTCGTAAGTGCTTTGAAAAAAACCTCATAAATCGTACTCATTTTTACAGGTTTGACTCTTAGAGAAAGTTGGACATTAAATGGTTATTTTTTTAAAAAAAGATAATACAGCATTAAGGTTGGTAATGATGCACATAAATCAAATGTGCAGCCAACAACGACTTTTTATTAGCAATGAAGTAAATCCATGAATTTTAATTATATGCTATAATGCCCATAGGTGATTGTAAGTACATACTTTAAAATGAACTTGACCAACAAAGCTTTATTCTCTTCGGAAGTAGTGAAAAACTTGTTATTTATGTTGTATGTACGCATAAAAAGTTCCTTATTTAAAAAAGAAGAAGAAGAATTAAAAAATTAGTTCAGCATTCAATAGACACATGCTTTCATGATAGACGGAGGAAGTGGAGTATTTTCTTGACTTTTAAAAACCAACTTTTGCTTATGGTTTTAAACTCGCTTTAATCAATGTTCAATGTGCAATGCGTGCATTTCAAGGTAAAACAATCTCAAAAGAAAATAACGCATACATGAACAGAAAACTCTTTTCTTTTTCCGATGAGTGCTGAATAGTATTTTATTAATCTCTCGGAAAGCCCATCTAACCTTTTTTAAATAATATGGTAGCGAGCTTTATAATAAGTCCCATTCAGGGAGAGCCTCTCTTAATTTACGCGTGATCTCAGGATCCAAAGTATGCACAATATTTGCAAAAAATTATCAATTCAAAAGTTATTATTTATAATGTACTCGTATGTAAATTAGTACACGCTCAAAAAAAATGTACTCGCATAGGAAAAACGTCTAATTAGGGTCACTTTTTATTTATTTGTAGCTTTGTAATTTCGTAATTATAATTTGTTCATAGTTATTGGACATATGTGTAGTTGTGGTTGTTTGTATTTTTATACAAAATTCAAAGCACGAAACTATAAAGGTTGCACTTAAGACGCGCTTTAGCTTCATAATTGGGAAGGAGCATCGAAGATCACAAATGCATGAAAATAAACTGAAACGTGACGCGAATACACCTTATTGTTATATTTGATTATCACGCTTTCACTCAAAAACGACTAAAACTCCGATTGCAATGAAACTTTTACTGACATGTCAGGCATTATATTCGGAATAGCATAGACTATGTACCATCGGATTTTATCAAAAAGGAGCTGAACAGTTTCGATAAAAGTGCAGTAAGTCCGAGCGAAAAATGGCGTTCGGATGTGTTTTATTGCTTAGGTTTATGTTTAGGTTAGGTTGGCTGTCTGCACAAGAGTACATACACACTTAGATGAGTAAAGGTATTATGATGCCATGGATTTACCATTGGACTAATTAAACCAACCGAAGCTTTAGATAAAGCGATGAATGCCCATGACGCCTAGGGACGCCAAATCGCCGAGGGGATCAAGGAATGGGCCCCCTAGATGGAGCATTATTTTACGTGAGGGATGGACATGTGCATAGAAGGTGAAGGATGATTTCGTCCTCCTCCTCGTCCCTACAGCTCCTACAGAAGTCGTTAGAGAAGAGGTCAAGTTACTAAGTTGCCAAGTTGGCCTCTAAGACAGTGTCCAGTAAGGACACCGTAACGCGGCTGATCTGTGATCGTTTTAGCTTAACCAACTCTGCGCTAAATTTCTGGTCTAGCTTAGCCAAAATCTGTCTCGAAATATGACACGTTGAACCGTTCTTCCATCTGTGGTTAGTCTTGCTAATAGCGTACAGCTTTAGTAGGGGCATACCCAGGACTAGCTTAACAGGCAGAATGCTTAGAGTTGTACCCTGTCTGGCGAGGTCGTCTGCCCTGTATTTTCCCAGAATGTTCCTGTGGCCTGGCACCCAGCATAGGTGAATGTTAAACTGCTCTGTCATTTCCGTAAGAGACAAACGGCAATTTGAGATGGCCTTTGAAATGAAGGATCACGATTCGAATGACTTGATTGCCGCTTGACTGTCAGTGAAAATCCTAATATTCCTGAAAGACAATACATTACATTGTACTCAGAACAGGGCTTTCTTAATTATCATGATTTTTGTCTGAAGAACGCTATAGTGATCTGGGAGGGGGAAAGAGACGGTCAGGTTGAGCACTTTTATCTAAGATCCATCTGTAAAGAAGTGAATCGAACTATAATCTACAGGGGGAAAGTTGTCCCATTTATCCCGTTCAGGGCTAATCGCACGGAAGTTTTGGTCAAATCTCAGTTTCAGCGAGGTGTAATCCGTATTTTCATGGATGAAGTTGAGAAGATCAGGGATCGAGGAGTTGCCTATGTGATAGCTGGGCCACTGCGAGGAGGCTTTTAGACGGATGGCCGTACTGGCAGCAATCTATTTGCAGAAAATATCTAACTGCAGCCGATGGAACAAAATGTACAGTGCCACAAAGGGAGTAGTTCTCAGTGCACCACTGATACACATGCATGCAGGTGTTTGCGCTTTAGCTTGTTGGGTGAGGTGGTCAGCCCTATCAAGAGCAGGCCACCATACGATCACGCCATAGAGGAGTACAGACCTGGTAACGGACACGTACAGCCAGGAAGTAATTTGAGGTTGCATACCCCAGCTCCTACCTATAGCCTTTTTACAGGAATAGAGAGTTACATTAGTTTTCCTTATGCGTTCTAGTAGATTAGCTTTCCAGTTTAGTTTTCTGTCCAAAATAAGACCCAAGTATTTTGCATTTTCAATGAAGGTGAGACGGTGCTATTTATCGTAGAACGGTCTATAAGAGGAACTTTAACATATATTTTCTCGTGAAGAGAACGAGTTCTGTTTTGTGAGGGTTAACCGCCAGCCAGTCCACATTTAGAGGCCCATCTGGTGAGCCGAAGGAGAGCATATTGGAGGATTTCCCTGACAATTCCTGGGTCAAGCAGGTTGCTTGAGATAGCAAAAGCAATGTCGTCAACATAGGCAATTCCTCTGCAACCTGACCCGTCCAGATCAACAAGTAGCTCATTTCCTACCAGATTCCACTTTCAGGCCTGCCTTTGATTTTTATTGCTTACTTTAGTAAAACCGTTAAATATATGTACATATATGGAAGAATTGTTGGCAATGAAAAGGTAAACAAAGGTCCGCGACAACTATGTCTTTTTCTTCTTCCTATTTCGGTGAGGTTATGATCCGAAAACAAAGGATCATTACCCTCCCACTTCACCGCATTTCTACTAATCCGCATATCGGCTTCGCCGCGACAACAATGTCTATCTACAGGATGTCCAAAACTATCAACCTCATTAATTGTAACTTCAGAATTAACCCGTTTTTCCCTAACTTTTATTTGTTTACGTCATTTGTTGGATATAATCTTGCAAAATCTTGAATTTTCATTTGTTTTACAGTTATTGTATTTGTATTTATTTATAACTTTATTAACATGTAATTAAATTACAATGATATTACAGTAAGCGCTAGCTATGAGGGCTTTCGGTTTGTTTACTGTTAAGGACTAGAAATGTTTATATATTATTTGCAATAATTAATTTGTTAAATAGTTGGTAGGCATCGTTAATTATGGTGGAATTTGAAGTATCTGATAAAGATCTATTAGTAACTACATATGTTTAAAAATATAGTTAATTTGATTATAATCATAGGAAATATGTTTCAAGTTCATTGTTTCTTTGTTGTTGCACAGATGGCACGGGGTTGGCTCACTTCTCGACATGAGGTAGCTGTGTGTAAGATTTATATCCTAAACGAAGTCTCAAGAATAATTCAATTTTTTTTTTATAGTTAACTGGGTAGATAGCCTTTTCAGCGTTCAGATTTATTGCATCGAAATGGTGGATGTACTGCTCCACCCTTCTTTCCTTTAGTCCTCCCAGTACTAAATAATTTTACTTTTTAAATCCTTATTGGATCTGCTGCCTCGTTTCCTTTTATACCAACGTGTCTCGGGATCTATATACTTAAGTTTGATTTTATTGTAGTACATATATAAGTCATGACGTGCGATACATATAGTTTTATATCCAAAATGGCGAATGCCCTAAGTTGACAGATTACTCTTTTCTTCACAACCCCCTGTATATGGGTATCAAATGAAAGTGATTGACGAGTAGAATACTAAAAGCTATATAACCCGATATGGCGGATGCCCCATTTATTTCATTTTTATTGAGGTTGAAACATTTTTGCTTAAAAAAATATCGCTATCCTAACTCCGTATATTGCTGAGCTCCTTCGTTTAGGCTTGCAGCTTAGACCAACCAATGGTATCGTCAACTAGAAAAGTTCCAACGTCTGTGCATATCTGAATGCTAAGAAAGTCATTAATCTACACAGTTTCGATTTCTTAAAAAGTTCTTATCTTTAGCTTGTAGAAATAGACATAGAATAGCTCTTATAAATGCGCACGTCTTTTATTTTACTTTTACTTTCGGCTTGTTTTGTACAAATATCCAAATAATTTATTTTAATAGCAACAAGAAAATTTAAAAATGATAAATTCTTTTCCAGACGATCTTACATCATGTCAGCACCTACAACGGGCTGAAGCTCGACGTGCCAAAGCTTTGAATCCATTAAACAAGCAAATACGTATACCCCGCTGCACAAAATTAGGAGAATTTGAACCAATTCAATGCGCCAATGAGCAGCTGGGTACAAACTGCTGGTGCGTCGATGAGTATGGCTTTGAAATCCCTGGCACTCGCAATAAGACCCGTCAGAGAGTCCAGTGTGTTGAACCGGAAAACTGTTCGGCTGCTAGTTGTCGAATGTTTTGTGCGTCAGGATTTGACAGGGATGCCAGAAGTGGATGCTCCGTTTGTCGATGCCGTAATCCATGTGACGGCCTAGAATGTCCCAATGGAGAAACATGTCAGGTTCAGGAAGTAAAGTGCAAAAATGAACCATGCCCACCTGTGCCAACTTGTAAGAAGGGTCGTTCAATTGAAAATTACTGCGCAGCAGGCTTACCATTGTCTATTGAGGGTAGTATTCGACCTTTCTTATGTGGCGAAGAGCCAGGAAAACCCGAATGCCCTCCATTGTACCATTGCATGGTAGAGCCGGGGAATGATTATGGGGTTTGTTGTCCAAGTCATTCGCTGAAGCTTAAGAAGCCTGGTGTGTGTCCTGCCGATGATTCCTCACCGTACACCGAGAAAACAGGTTACATGTGTGGTACACCTTGCACCCATGATTTGGAGTGCAAGCAAATGGAGAAATGTTGCCACACTAATGGATGCAAGATGAGCTGCCAACAACCTGTGAATGTTACCAACTGCCACCAGGCGAAAGTACTCTCGGATATATTAATGATTAATGAACGCGAAGGTCGCGGCTACATTCCTGACTGCAATGGACCTGGAGGAATGTATTCTCCGAAACAATGTTCCCGCAATGGTCTAGTTTGTTGGTGCGTTGATCCGCGAACTGGAAATAAGATCAAGGGAACAATGGGTGCTGCTACGGAAGTTAACTGTGATGCCTGGGAAAATATTATAGGCCGCTCTTTTGGTCGCAGTTTCAGCTCGAACGATTGTGATTACAACATTTGTGCTGCCGTCTGTGAGTACGGCTTTAAGGTGAGTTTTGAAACAATAAGAATCCACCAGTTAGCGTAACTTTAATTGCAGAACGATCACAATGGCTGTCCTACGTGTGAATGCTCTGAACCGTGTGAGGGATTTAAATGTTCCGCTGGTTCGCATTGTGAGGTTGCCACGGATCCCTTGTGTCTATCCGGGTCAGCGTTGTGCTCATCATGGCCAGTATGCAAACCGGACCTTGTCTACTCAAATCCATGCGATGTAGATACTCCTCTACACAACAACGTCACAGGGGAAGTTCTGTACTGCTTCGATGGTAAAGTTATGATTTCATGTATGCATACACTAAATTGACTTTGAACATAATTTTAGAACGGCAATCACGCGCACTAGAACCATTACTGTTTTACGATGATGAGCCTTTGAGTTCAGAGACGCGCTCCATGAGCAATCAGGTTATGTGTCCCTCGCGTTATAAGTGTACTAAGCTGCATGGACAAAATGAACGTGTGTGCTGTCCGGAAGTGCCTATGAAAGCTCCAGAAACAGAATTTGAGACTGAACAAAGGCAACAAACAAGTAAATCGTTTAACATTCGCCTTGTTAGATATTAACCAGATTCGACTCTTCAGCAATCAGAGCCTTAAACTTAGTTAGTGTCTAATAGGCTGAATTCCTAATTTATATATAATTTTAATATCTTGCTAAGCACATGGAATTAAACTACATGGTGCTGTGTGGGATACCACTTGAGGCACCATACAATTTAGAGATACATTAGTCTAAATTCTAACCGATCCTCTTTCTCTTACAGTGTGTGAATATCTTCGAGACTTCTCAAAACGGATGGAAGGTACGGAAAAGGGTATGCAGTTGGCAATATCTTCACCAGTTTGCACCAAAGAGGGAAATTTCCGAGAGCGTCAGTGTATGCTACGCACGGTGATGGTTACCCGGGTCGAGCACCGTAAGATTCTTGAGGAGAACACAATTCGAAAAATGCGAATGCTTCTCCAAGGCAGATCAAAACGTGACGTAGAGAGTTTAAAACTATATCGAGTAGATGACAGTCTTTTGAACATTCAAGTGTCCTCATCAGTGAGTGCCAGAAGCGCTAAGTTCATTGATTCTACACAACAAAATGATCTGCAGCTTTTTGAATCCAACACAAGGAAGGTCCCTTCTACCCCAGTAAAACCCAAGAGCAATGAAGACTTGATACCCATCGACATCGAAGAGTGCTGGTGTGTGGACAACTTTGGCACCGAAATTCCCGGTTCACGAGGTCCTAACATAACCGATGAGCACTGCATAGGTCTACGACAATCCATTGATTGTCTAGAGCTGACATGTCGTATGGGGTGTGACTATGGATTTGATCTGGATCCAAGTACAAAATGTCCCGCATGCCATTGTCGTGATCCTTGCAATGGAGTTTCCTGTGGTGATGACAAAGAATGTCGTATAGTTGATGTGTCTTGTGAGGATGAATATTGTCCTCCAGTTCCGGCCTGTTTACCAAGAAAGCCTGGCCAATGTCCATTTTTAGTTCCCCCGGGGCCGACTGGACAGTCAGATGGAAACTTTTGCTCCTACGAATGTCAAACAGATTCACAATGTGATGGGTCAAGGCGATGCTGTTCGAATGGCTGTGGAACACAGTGTGTGGAGCCACAAATGAAAACGGCTTGTCAGCATTTGTATGCTATTCAAATGCACCAGTCCAATGAAATCGGGATACCAGCTAAGCAAATGCATGTAGCGCGATGCGATGGCCAAACTGGTAAGTGGAAGGAGATACAATGTGGTCCCGAAAATGTTTGTTGGTGTGTAGATTCAAACGGACAAGAATTGGGTGGTACACGTGTGAAAAATGCAACCCCTGTTTGTAGGGTAAACTCGGCATTCGAATGTCCTGCAGTACAGTGTCCTCCCTGCGAATTTGGTCATAAAGTGGATGGAAATGGCTGCATTACCTGTGAGTGTCGAAACTTGTGTGACGAAATTACTTGTTTGCCAAATGAGACTTGTCAACTCATTAATGTGGAGTGTATTGATCGTCCCTGCCCGAAGATGCCGATTTGCGTGCCGCTTCGTGACTCAGTTTGTCCCGAGGGAAATCCGTTAAAGCAAGGCAATGCCGAGCTGAGCTGTGGGCCACACAATGAAAATGATGCATGCCCTACAACACACACCTGCCAATTGAATCCAGTTTCACATAGAGGAGTTTGCTGTGCCAAAACAAGTAAGGTTTATACCCTTATTAATTCATCTTTTATTTGTCTTTATTTAATTGTACAGGAGACGTCTGCTTCGAGTCTATAGACAGTGCCTGCCTAGCTACAGGGAGCAGTGTGAGCAATATGACCCAATATAGATTCAGTCCTAAGGCTAACAAGTGTGTTCCGCTAACCATTGACACGAATAAGGCTAGTTGCCAGACAAAGAATATATTTCGTAACGAACAATCTTGTGTATCTGTATGTCCAGGTTGGTGTTATGATTGAAACTAAATACAGATTTCTAATATAATCATTTCAGTTCTGACTCCATGTGAACGATTAAAGCTGAAGAACAGCTTGGTTGCAAAGCGGTCAAGACAAGCTGCCTGGTTTGAACCAAGATGCGATCCTGTGACCGGCCATTGGAGTCCTGTACAATGCCTTGGTAATCAATCATCCGACGAACCACCAGTCTATATTCAAGGAATCAACTCATTTGCTGATCCCGAGGACTCAATTAAGCCTTCTTCCACGGGATATGGTGTTTGTTGGTGCGCTGACAAGAAGGGAGCGCCTCTAAAGGGAACTCTAACACGTGATTTAGAGCCAATTTGCAATAGCCGCCAAGCACGCCAGCGAAACTCTTATTCTGAACCTAATGACCCACTCATGGAGGATCTCATCGAACAAATGGCCATGCTTGTGACTGAAGAAATCACTGAACTAGAAGACGAAGGTGATTCTTCATTCCCCAATGACGACGTAGCGCGGTCCAGTCCCACTGCTTCAGGAATGGACAACATTTACGAATCCGTGAACTCAATCCTAGATTCAAAGTTGTCGATTGAAAACACTCAGAAACTGACACCACTATCAACTACCCGATGCATTGGAATTGCGAAGACAGCATCGTTTCCCGTAGTATGTGACGAGAATGGTTCATTTCTTCCAACACAGTGCAATGGTAACAAATGTTGGTGCGTTGACGCAGCGGGCAATCAACTCCCATCGACCTCAACGTTCCAAGTGGGTACAAAGAAGTGTGTCTACACTCCTGTCGAATCGGTTGCCATTGAACTATTCCTTCTCAATGATTCCTCGGTCTTAGTAAGGAACTTCTACGATGTCGTTAAAATGGAGCTGCATCAGTGTATCGGTGAATCAATAGACAATCTCCGGGTTCAAGAAAATCTAGATGGAAGCGCTATTGTTAGCTTTGAATTGCACGACAATGAAAAGGTCGACAAAGCATTCCTTATTGAAGATGCCATACAAAATCATAGACTAGTACTTGGCAGAGGACACTACAGGCCAGATATAACACTCTCCAAATTTGTACACCGAAATCATCGGCTTCCTGCTGCACAGACTTACATCTCTCCAGAAAGTACGATTCAAGTAGTGGTATTCGTCTTGGCGACATCTTCTGCATTCTTAGTCAGCTTGTTTGTGGTATACGTTATGCTGAAGCGTGGAAAACAAGAAAAGCACACCCATGAAAACTACTCAATAAACCAGGAAAACATTAACTGTGACAGGAAGATTGACTATGGGTCTCCCATTTTTGTGCTCAGTGTTGATGAAAGCAAAAACACCAAACAAGATATATGATCAACGGCTATCCAAGCAACATTGTATATTTTCTAGTATATCTAGTTCTCTAATAATATGTATTTCATAATGATGCAGTGATATAACTGTTTTCATACCAAATTCATACCGGAAATGTGTACTGTGTAATTAATTTTTATCCAAATTAGAAGCGCATGTGTATTACTTTATTGCATGCAACTTAACGACGAATGGTGGCTATTTACATGCGTTTAAGCTTGTAGTGATGACAAACTGTATTACATAAGCTGTATATTTTTTTGTACATTAATTGTAAATAAAGTATCGTTTTGTATTTTAAATTGGTTTTGTTTTCTCCGAACTCTTGTTCTCGCTAAGTTTAAGAACCACTTATTAGATTTGTTTTGGTTTCGCTTTTCTCATTAGGTATGTCTTTTTAAGATACGACGTGTTATACATATATCCAAACAGCCTGGCTTAAGCTGAAGCGATCAGATACCAGCACCACTATCGCTGTCCTCACAGGGCACGGACCAAAAGGAAAGGTCGCTTGTCAAACGATTTCTGCAGGAGCTTCAGGGATGCACCTGTCTAGCCCTATCAAAAAGAAGACTACTTCATCTTGGACCCATTCTCTTTGATAACCTTGATGAACTGGTGAACACAGATGTCAGACGCATCACCTCTTTATCGATTTCAAGGCCGCCTATGACAGCATCTATAGAGAAGAGCTTGTCTGAGTGTGCAGGCTGACGATGGAGAACGCTCGCTGCTCCATCAAGGTCGGTAATGACCTCACCGAGACCTTTGATGTAAAATTTTAGACAAGGTGACGCGCTGTTTTGTGACTTCTTTAATATTGTACTTGAACGGATTGTGCGGAACTCACAAGCCAACACCGGAGGCACAATCTATTTCAAGTCTGTAGAACTGCTTGCATACTCCGACGATATAGACATTATCGGAAGAACTCAGCGGGCTGTCACCGGTGCGTTTGCAAGCATTGAGGCGGAAGCGGCTAAAATGAGTTTAGCGATAAACGAGGGCAAAACCAAGTATCTGCTGTCAACAAGAAGGGACAGCCAACACCGACGAATTGGACAGAATGTCACAGTGGGTAGCTATAACTTCGAGGTAGTAAGGGACTTTGTCTACCTTGGCTCTGCTATAAACTCTGAGAACAACATCAGCGCAGAAATCAAGCGAAGAATAACTCTTGCCAATCGCTGTTTTTGTTGGGCTTATAAGGCAATTCAACAGTAAAGCCCTATCTCGAACAACTAAGGAGACTCTGTATAAGACCCTGATCATCCCAGTCCTGCTTTACGGCGCTGAAACATGGACTTTATTCAAAGAGAATGAAGATATCCTTGCTCGCTTCGAGAGAAAAATTCTTCGTAAGATTTTCGGTCCCGTTTGCGTTGACGAGTTTTGGAGAAGAAGATTCAATCACGAACTATACGAGCTGTACAGCAACATCGACCCAGTAAAAAAAAATGCGTATTGGACGTCTGAGATGGCTAGGACATGTAGAGCGAATGGACACCAACGCTCCGGCCCGCAGAGTCTTCGAATCTAACCCCGAGGGACGACGCAGTAGAGGGAATCTTCGCCGTAGGTGGCGCGCACAAGTTCAAGAGGACCTCGACCAACTTGGAGTGCGCAACTGGAGGCAATTAGCTAAAGACCGAGCTAAATGGAGAGGTTTGTTGGTTGAGGCCCAGCTTCACACCGAACTGTAGCGCCACCTAAGTAAGTAAGTAACCCTGAACAGGCATTGATTCCATTGGACTACTCTACAAAACCTTTCATAATGTGAATGCCAAATGCCAGTCACCCCAATTCTTCAACTCGTAAGTAAGTAAGCTCACGCTACAACGATTACTTTAGGAATGATCAGTAGACCGCAGTTTCATACGTAACGACCTAATATTTGCGAAAAAGTACACTTTTGTCTCTTCTTTCTAGGATTCCGCCCAGCGCATTTTCAGAATGTATAAAGTTTAATATGTTCTTAATGGACTTTTATGAACAAAGCGATTAAATTCAATTGTTTCCTATTATAATTCCTGTCGACTACAACGTAGAATTTTTGACCAAGTATAGAGATTTTATTGAACTCATTCCATTGACATATCCAAGATGTGCAATCTCTTTCTTCCAAAAGGAGGGCACTGGCAGAGGAAGTGCTTCTTCGTATCCCCCCTTTCAAAATTATTATTATTATTATTATGACTTTATTAGCTCATAAAGTAAATTACAAAGTTAATCAGTCACCGTCTGACATTCAAGCCGGCAACTTCGATAGGCATTTCACTCCCTCTATTGTCGCTTACGTCAGTTAGCTTTACCGGTACTCTCTCAGCATTCCTTATCACCTTCTTTCTTTTTTCTCTCGCTTTATCCCGGTATTAAAACAACACAAATTTCATAAAGTGCGTAACTGTTAAAGTATGGCTCCTGGGCCACCAGTGCTTTCGGGCAACAGATTTAGCATGCTCGATATGGAGCTGCAATCTGAGCCCCATCTTAAAAAAAGAAAAAAACGAACTATACCCACATAGATCCTAACAAGCCACTCCAAGCAAATACAGCCCTACCTGACCCTAAATTCATAGTGATCTCTTCTAGTGATGAAAAAATCCCCCTCTCATCGATTAACATATTTT
Organism: Brachypalpus laphriformis; assembly: GCA_945910035.1. Classification (NCBI taxonomy): domain Eukaryota; kingdom Metazoa; phylum Arthropoda; class Insecta; order Diptera; family Syrphidae; genus Brachypalpus; species Brachypalpus laphriformis. The sequence goes on from OX246754.1 coordinate 293,011,757, forward strand.
TACTTAAAAAAGCTATCGATGGCATAAGTACGGCGTACGAAAACATCACCGAATTACGTGACGGTAGCCTTCTTCTCCTTGTGAAGTCTGAGAAGATAGCCAATTTATTCCTCTCAAAAAAAACCCTTGCTAATCTGTGCCCAATTGCCGTCAAACTGCACTCTAACTTAAACTCTTGCAAAGGTACAGTATACGCCCCTTGCCTAATACAAGTTTCCGAAGAAGAGATAATCAGGGAAATGAGAGTCCGAGGTGTAACTGAGGTATACAAATTTAAAAAAACAACATCTGATAACAAACTTCGAGCCACCGGTCTTGTTCTCCTTTCCTTTGATCGCTTCCGTCCTCCTAATACTGTTAACATTGGCTGGTACAATGTAAAAGTTGAAGAATACTTCCCCAACCCTATGCGCTGCCGCAAATGCCAACTCCTTGGTCATACCACTAAGAGATGCACCGGCGCAGCCTCTTGCGAAACATGCAACCTCCCCCCTCACCAACCCGATAAATGCACACGTATTTCATGCGCCAACTGCTCCGAAGAACACCCATCCTCTTCTAAAACGTGCAAACGGTGCCTCAATGCCAAACAAATTCTTAAAATAAAAACTGTAAAAAAATGTTCCATGGCTGACGCTAAAAAAATATTTAAAGAGCAAAACCCGGTCCCGGTGTTTTCTACAACATACTCCGCGGTCGTACAAGGTTCCTCCATTTCAATCACACACACACCCTCCACAGCGTCATCAATCTCGAACTCACCTCCGATTCAAACTTCCACCCACACTTCTTCCTTCACCGTACCTTCACCTCTAACCACGCAAAGTCACACAACAAAAACAGCTATCCAAGTCACACACAAACAGCCTGCCACAAAAAATAACGTATCCCCAACAACGTCATCCAATAAACAAAACCATACAACAAAACATGCTTTGACGCAAGCTCCCCCCTCTCCCCCATCGGTACCCATTCGGGTCACACAAAACAATAAATTAGCTTTTTCCACTCAAAATAATCCCAATTCCACAACATCAAACATCAACGTTGCAAACTCTGACTCACCTCCTCCCACGAATCCACCTCAATTTTCTCCAACAGCATTGCACTCACTCGCTCCTAATGAAACCACTCAATCACTAACACCATCGAACCATCCATCTCCACTCACAAATATATCAAACACTCCTCTCTCAAACAACAACTACTATATGACTGATAATAATTACGAAGATGAATCAGACTAAAAACATAAAATTTAACCAAAACAACGACTCCGCGGTCCGGGGATTGAATCAACCAGGCTCCTCGCTGAGCCTGTTTGCTTCAACATCCGTGCCGCGGAGTCATCATAAACACCCCAATGATCTCACCAATTTGAATTCACCTCAACGTAAAACTATTTGCGTTGATAGGAATTCCTCTCTCACCACAGACCAACTTTTCAGTGTGCTACAATGGAACCTAAATGGCTACTTTAACAACTTGCACGAACTGCAGCTGCTAGTAAGTGACATAAAACCAAATGTCATTTCCTTGCAAGAAACCCATATTCCATCCAATCTTCAACCATTCCCACCCAAACAATATTCTTCATACTTCCACACTTTCGACTCTATCTCAACTTCCAAACAAGGAGTCTGCCTCCTCATCCACAAAAAAATCCACCCCCCACTCCCCTGTCACAATAAATTCATGCATATCAGCGATAGGAGTTGAAATCAAGCTTCACATACATATTACAGTTATCTCCCTCTACATCCCCACTGATCAAAAATTTTCGATACAAGACCTAGCAGACGTCATAGATAGAATAAACACTCCAATATTATTAACAGGCGACTTTAATGCTTGGAGCCCTTCTTGGGGTTCTGAGAAATCAAACAAACGCGGAAAACTAGTCGAACATTTCATTGCTAACTCAGGGTTAGCGATTCTTAATGACGGTCGACCCACTCACTTTTCCACCCATAGAACATTTACTCACGTCGACATATCCCTCATTTCACCTTCCCTTCTCCCCAAATCTACCTGGAATATCTCCGACAACCTCTCTGGCAACGACCATTTTCCCATTCTCACCTCCATCATATCTGGTCCCTACAATCAACATCTAAAACATCAGAAAAAATGTCTGCTTGACAGAGCAAACTGGAATCTTTTCCGCACCACCGTCTCAAGTGAATTACTCACGAGAAAAGACTCGCGTAACATCAATAAAGAATCTGCACTTATTCAGAAATCTATACGTACTGCAGCAAATTTAGCCATCCCTCAAACAAGCGACAGAATACATAAAAAAACAGTTCCCTGGTGGAATAAGGAAATTAGCTTCCTCCGCAGGCAAAAACAAAAGGCTTGGCATAACTTTAAAAAATCACCCACTGACTCCAATCTTGTCTTTTACCGGAAGCTGAATGCTAAGTTCCGTAAAACAGTAAGAGCCGAAAAAAATAGGTGTTTCGAAAAATTTACTGCGAATATCAATCCAAACTCCACGACCCAGAAACTTTGGGCTAACATCAAAGCTTTAACAGGCACATACTCACCGAATACAATAAAAACAATAAAAACTAATACCAAAACAATGACCTGTCCAAAAGAAATAGTCGAACATTTTGCTCAGACATGGGAACAACTTGCTGATGACTCGAAATTCAGTTCGATTTTCATCGATGAAAAATTAAAAATATTAAACGACTCAAACATATCTTTTAACCCCAGTCATTCAGCTCTCTCTATTGAATCTCACATAAATATGTCAGAGCTCATCTCCTGTTTACATACAGTAAAAGGTAAAACACCGGGCTTCGACCGTATTTCATACGAAACGTTAAAAAACTCTCCTCCTACTTTAAAAACTCGTCTATTATCACTGTACAACGACATCTTAAACACAGGAATAATTCCACATGCCTTGCCAGCGTTATCCCACTACGTAAACCAAACAAAGATCTTACCTCCACCTCTGGGTACCGACCAATCTCACTTCTTCCTTGTACAGGGAAAACCCTGGAAAAAATCATCGCGAAACGTCTGTTTTGGTTCCTTGAGAAAGATAACTTAGTAGACAATCGACAAGTCGCATTTAAAAAAGGTAGATCCACCTTAGACGCACGCCTTCACCTCGACCATTTCATCTCCTCAACATTGTCTGAGAGAAACCATGCTTCGATCCTCAGTTTAGACTTTGATAAAGCCTTTGACAGAATCGGAGCACATGTCGTCTTGAAACAACTACTTGAATGGAAGATCGGCCCAAAAATATTTGGTTTCATAAAGTCCTTTCTCTCCAACAGGAACTTTCGTATTAAATACAATAACATCTACTCCGAAATCTATAAGCTAAAAAACGGTATCCCCCAAGGATCACCATTATCGATGGTTTTGTTCACCATAGCCTTTAACCAAATCAGCAAAATAATAAACAGTTTCCAGAATATAGAACATACACTTTATGCCGATGATCTTCTTATTTTTTCAAAATGCAAAGACCTACATGTATTGGGTGACACTTTCTCCCACATTATCGAAGCTCTGCTAAGTTGGAGCGAATACTCAGGCTCCACTATTTCACATCAAAAGTCTGAAATGCTTCATGTTTGTAAATAAAATAAATGTAATAAAACTATTGTAGTAAACTCAAACAACATTCAATTAAAAAATGTTAACTATATTAAAATTCTTGGACTTATATTTGATTCTAAGTTTACTTTTAAAAATCATTGTACTTATATTAAAAAAAGCATCACTGCCAGGGTTAACTTGATTAAATTTTTATCCTCAAAAAACAGCTGCTCGAATGTCAATACCCTTATAAATTTAATTAAATCTATTGCACTATCAAAAATCGACTCTGATCTACCAATCTACGGAAAATGTTCCAAATCATCATTACAACTCATCACAACACCTTATCACGCTGCCGTCAGAACAAGTATGAGAGCTCTTCGCTCAACTCCTATCAACAACATACTTACCGAAGCAGGACTTCCCCACTTGGCTGATAGAATCCGCTTTCTTTTCTCTTCAAACATCATTCAAAAAATCAACTCACCACATCGAACACCCATCCACACTGATGTCAAGAAAGCCTTGAATAGGAAAAGAACACAGAGACTTCAATCAACTTTATGCAACGCACTTACGTCCGCAAAAGATCTAAATATTCCCATATCTATCCAAAATCACAAAAGGAACAGTCAACCCCCCTGGAATCTTCCAAGCTACGTGATAAATACGGATCTCTGCAACTATGCCAAATCTACAACCAACGATAACATCTACAAGGCTTTATTCCTCAGCGTCGCAGGAAAATACAAAACGCTCGGTTGGAACCTTATTTTTACTGACGCCTCAAAAACAGATAGCCACACATCATTTGCAGTTGTTGACGAAAATGGTTCAGTTTTCTCCAAAGGCCTACTACCAAACTTTACATCCATATTTACTGCAGAAGCGTTTGGTATCTTTAAAGCAATAAAATATGCGAACAAAAAAAAGACAGTTATATTTTCTGACAGCTTATCTACAATTTCTGCTGTGAAAAATATCTCAAACTCCATTGGAATTGTCGAAACAATTCGCGACCTCCTCATATCCAATAGTGAAACATTAAAAATCGTTTGGATTCCTGGTCACAGCGGAATCAGAGGCAACGAAGAAGCGGACACGGCAGTCAGATCAGCAATAAAAGAACCTTTAAAAACGTTCTACGAATACAACAAAAAAGACATTAAAAACCTCCTCCTTAACAACTGGAAATAAAAAGGAAAAACGCTTGGGCAAGTTACAAGCACCCATACAAAAACTTTAACCTTAACGGCGTTAAACCTATCTACCCCAACAATGTCTCTCAAAAGAAATTAAAGATTTACATCAGGCTCAGACTTGGCCACTCATACATCACGCACAAGCACCTATTCAACAAGGGATCACCTGCATTATGCCATCTTTGCGAAGAAAAACCAACTCTCACCATGTCTCACCTACTTTCCTGCAAAAAAGTCATCTCAACCAGCAAAAGCATATCCGGCCATAGTCTTACCTATCTCCTCTCTAACGTCAATATTGTTCATATAACTCATGTATTTAACACTATAGTTGCTCTTAATCTCGAAAACTCTATTTAATATATACTCCTTCTACTCTAATCTTTTATTCTATATAGTTGAAAGCCCTAGCAGCTAATTCTAGTTTAACTACTTATTAATTTTGTAATTTACTTACACTTTAATAAAATTATAATAATAATAATAATAATAATAATACAAAGTTAATATAACTAGCACTAACCCGAGGACTTACGGCTGTGTGTGTAATGCAAAAGGAAAGATAAAAAATAAATAAGTACAAGTAAATACTGGAATGTGAGCTAAATTTAAATTAAATTTCATTTTCTAACTTTAAAAATGACAATGGCTTAAAGGTATTTTTTATACTTAGTTCTGAAGGATTGTTGAGTAGATCATCAAAAGTAGCGCTGGGAAAAAGTTGTTTTGTTGTTATTTAGATCTTGGTGCATTCGTAAAGTAGGTGCTGAATTGTTAGCGTTTCATTGGTTGGGCATAGATGACAAATAGGCGGAGTGTTTTTGAAGAAGAGATGACTGTGTGTGAGTGATGTATGTCCTAGGCGAAGACGGATATAGACCCTGATTGTGTTCTTCGAATAGTTATTTGGGTAAGTCGCTACCCGTGCCGGGTTGATTGTAGCGTAATGGTGGATGTAATGTTTCCATTTTTCCCTTTTATGGACTTCCCAAAAACGTAATAATTCTTTTTTTATGTTGCTTTTGTTATGGATGCGATGATGAATTAGAGGTTCCCTGAGAGCAGCTTTGGCAGCGGTATCAGCTTCTTCATTCCCTACAATGTCCTGGTACCCAAAGAAGTACCAATTTGTTTTCATAGTGTATTAACTTATCGCGTATAGATTCATTGATAGATGTTTTATTGTTGATGTTTTTAATACTATACTGAAAGGATGTCTGTGCAAATGATGGTTTTTTGATGTTTCGCAATTTCTATGGCTCTCATGATTGCTATAGCCTCAGCTGAGAACACAGAGGCACCATCTGAGACTAGTCCTTTGGATAGTATTTTGCCAGTATCATCAAAATCAGATTCACACGTAACGTAGGATATACAATGATGCCCATGTTAGTCATGTAATGACCACGCGAGAATACGATTAGCCCAACTATAGTCCAGCAGTCCTTTAATTACAGCACATACGACATTAGTCTTTTTCACTATTCCGGTTGGCAACTTAGGTAAAACTGAGGCTGTGCAGTTGGGAGATCATTAATGAACAGATTAATTCAGGTTGTTGTCGATGGTGTGTCTTCCGATAGATTTGCTATTAATGTTGGTGTACCTCAGGGGTCCATTCTTTCTCCAACATTATTTTTACTCTATATCAATGATCTACTAGGATCAATAAACCATAAGATTGTAAGTTTCACCGAGGTCAGCGACCTAGTAGTATCTTACTCAAACAACATGCCTGTGAGTGCTAATACCTCATATAGTCAGAGATGCGAACAAATCCACACAATTAAGTAAGATCTATAGAAAATCTTGCAATATGGAAATGTCAGCATGGTAGAGTTCAACGTGAAGAAAACCCAACCTACCACCTTTTCCAGGAGGAATACATAGACTGCTCCCCCGTTTCAAATGGCTAACCGAATAATCGCACCCGCAAGGAGACCATGCGTTTACTGGGTGTCACAATAAACTCTGGAGTAACATGGCATGATCACATATCCAATATCACAAAATCAGCTTCCACGAATGGCAGTTATTTTTTCACAAAAAAGAAGTAGATTACACCGCAGCAACTTCTTCTTTTATACAAAGCACAAGTAAGACCGGGGTGTGTTTGGAACTCGGCCCCAAAAATCTACTTGACAGCATCCAGAGGCGAGCAATTCGCTTAATAAAAGATCCAGCAATAACGTCCAACCTTCAATCGTTGGCTCATCGAAGGCAACTGGCAAACTTATGTATGCTTGTTTTACAGATATTACAGATAAACTGTAAGATATTCGGAAGAACTCAACAAAAAGATCTCTAGAAACTCGATTTTTCAACGTCCCACTTTTTTTCTCAACATAACTCGTAATAACAACTCAGTCATCGCCAGAATTCAGAAATAACTTCAAAAGACAGTGATATATCATATTCAGCCTTATTGTGAGTTTCACCCGAAAAATATTTCACGTGGAAATTTTTGTTCGCCCGGATTTTTTTTAGCTATTGTGAATTTCACGTGAACAAAATTTCACTTCAAATCAGCTGTGACATTTCGAACATAGATTCTGGTGCTTTGACAGTAGGCAAATAAAGAAGTTAAGAAACAAATGTGGGTGCAAAAAGTAACATTAAACAAATTAAAGTTAATATGTAATAAAATAAAAATAAAAATGAACTCTATAGCGCTACAAATATTATGTCAAAAAGAAGAAAGAAAAGAACTAACAATTCGAAGGAGTTTAAGAGATAATTCCAATCCTTTGGAGTTGCCTTTCTCTTTTTCGGCGTTTGCTGGTCACTGCTATTAGGGGGTATTTCTTCTATTTGAAAAATATGAGCAGTAGATGTACGTGTCCCAATTTCAATTGTATTAATACAATTTCGTCCACTGAAATTTCAGAAATAGCACTTCCTCTCGTCTTTTTTTTCGGGGGGAGGCAATCCAAAGGACTGTGATGAGCCTACTCCCTTCACTGCTTCATTTATTCCAATCAATTGAAATATGGCTTCTTCTGTTGGTGAGAACTTTTGCGTTCTGTTTGGTCCACCTCCTGTCCCTCTTAAGCACCCTTTCTCCCTATTTTCTTTTACAAATCCCCTAGCACTATCCGGGTTTTCAATCATTTTCTTTAACAAAATATCACTTTGTTGTTTATTTAGAGTTCTGCTCCTCAAATAAAATTATGTATAATTGATTTCCACTTTTTTGCTTTCAAACAACTTACATTTTCCGCTTTGTTGTTCTCTTTTTCGCCTACAAAAATCAAGTGAAATTTTCCATGCGAATGGCGTCATATTCCACGCGAAATAAAAACTCACAATAAGGGGAATTTTTCGAAGATGAACAAATTTTCGCCCGGAACTCATGATAGGGGAAAAGTGAAAAGGGAATTTTTTCACGTGGAATGCTGTTCGGGTGAAACTCACAATAAGGCTGATTATATTTTCTCTTCTTTGATGTCATGGCCTAGTGTAAGATTGAGTCAATGTTAGTAATTTATTAAAAATACAGCACGTCTTTGTTCATACACAAATCGTCGTACATTTTCAATGGCCCGCTTATCCTTCCTGCAAGTCGTGCGAGTTAGGATGCTCAGGTGAATTCTTCATCCTTCTCGATCTTAGGCTGTCGACTCCAATTATCAGGGGGAATTCACAGACTGTTTGCCCAACATATCTAGGGGCAAGAGATGAAGCATTATGTCCAGTGCTACGCATCACTGAAATACATGCACGCAGATCTTTGCACTTTCCCTAGGTGTACAGTTTTTCTCAAGAGCTGGCCACCGTACGATCATGCCACACAATAATATGGGTCTGATACGGACACTTACCGTCTGATGCGGAGTTCCATATCACAGTTTTACCCTATAGCCTATAGTAGATTGGCTTTCCAGTACAATTTCCTATTCAAAATAGGACTCATGTATTTTGCATTATCTTTAAGGACAAGACTGATGCCGCTTATAGTGAGGCGGTCTTTGCGGGGCGGTTTATAATTCCGATTAATGAGGTCCAGTTCGGTTTTAAGGGGATTAACTTCGAATTCACGACTTGTGGCCCAATTGGAGAGCAAGAGAAGAGCGTATGAGGAAGTACTCTTAGAATATTTGGGTGTTTACCTGAGACAGTAATAGCAACGTCGTCTGCATGGGGAATCACTTTGCATCCCGTCCTTTCTAAGTCGACTAGTCACTCATTTATTACTACATTCCAAAGAACATACCACCGTCAGGTGTGCCGCCGCTAACAAATCTTCGAGCAGATGCTTTTCCCTGGTTTATGTTAATAATCCTTTCGGTAAGCATTGATTGATTAACACCCTAAGCAATTTATCGACTCTCAAATTTGCAAGTGCGTTAGTAATTGCTTCTCATTGGACATGTTATACGCTCCCGCACTATCGAGAAAAACATTCATGGTATACTCCTTAATGCTCAGTGATGTTGCAATGTCTGTCTCAACTGTGTCAAGTGATTTGCCTTTACAGTATGCATGTTAGGACGACGAGAGCATAGTCAGGATGATGGTGTAGCGTAGATGGATATCAATCAATCTCTCCAGTGTTTTTAATAAAAAGGATGATAGACTGATAGGTTAGATATCGTTTGGGTTAACATGTGATCTTTTTCCCACGTTTGATATGTATGAAGACAACTTCCACCTCAGTCCACATTTTGGGAATGTGGATGAGATCTAAACAGCCCGGCATTATGATTTTTTGATTTTTAGCCAATGGATGGCCACATTCGAGTATTGTTGGACTTCAGCGAGAACGATACCATCAAGTCCTGGCGTCTTAAATGGTTTGAAGCTATGTATGGCCCAGAGAAGCTTTTAGTATTAATTGGGAGTTGCTATATAGTGAGATTTCTGTCATTTCAGTATGACTCGTTGCAACTAATGAATTTCCATGAAAATGAGTGTCCAGAAGATCAATGGGCTCCTAACTGGCAGTGCACCGCGATGGTCCAAGGGCGATCTGGATTTATAAGTTAGCTGGGTATTGGAGGGATTTGGAAAGAATTTTTGAAGATTCATCAATGCTGCCACATCAATGCACACACAAAAAACTACTTGTTCTTCTGATAAATATCAATGAGCAATAATTTTATTTTTTATTTTTTAAGTTTTAGTACAATGAATCAGAAGAGACTGTCTTAGAAAATACAATAAAAAATATATGTATGTAAATCATTACTTTTGTTTAAAGGCGAAAGTTCTGGAACGTTTCTGGAAACTCCTAACTTACTACATATTCATATTACATATAGGTACGATACTATATTTCAGGGTAGACCCTTCATTTATGGGGAAACAGGACACAATCATTTTCTATTTTCTTAACTATCTAGGTATATAATCTTGCCAGATGCATGCCATTCTTCTGGGCAAGTGATTGAAAGTTGGAATTGTAAATTATGCTCGTAGGTGTACTGAGAGCTTTATTTGGACACTAAATTGCATGGACAGTTTCAGGTTAAGAGCGTATTAACGTGCCTATTTTATTATTTTCTGTTGTCGTGTGATTAAATACAATTGAAATTACTTAGCCGGTTTGGAAGATCCTTGCGAATTGGAAGTCGATCCGGTGTTATTGCTCTGCAGACGATTGACTGGGAATGGAATAGCCGCCCTTTGATCTTCCATGCGGCCACTTTGAACCTTCATTATGAGCGAGAAAAAGTCCTCATCGGGAACAGTTGCTCCACTATTGGACGCGCCTGGGCGTCTTTGGCGATGGGTATCGTTAGTCTCAGCATCCATTGTGATTGTTGGTATTGGCAGCTCAGAACGTTGCTCCTCGATGCGCGAGCCTTGACAGCGCATCAGCATATCGAGAAAAGCGTCATCTGGTTGTGCAGTTGCTGGCTGAGTGCTTGTGGCGTCGACCGAACTTCCGGAAGGTTTAAGACCCGGCAACCCCTCGCATTCTTTTGGCAAATTGGAAGAGAATAATGAGTTTTGTTGGGTGAGCGGCTTTCGTGATTGGGAGAAGTTCTGCATCTCTTTTTTGGTAATTTTAATCGAACATCTTTGGTCATCCATACGTTTTGACTGCGATCGAGATAACATCTCGAAGAAATCATCTTCATTCGCTTTCATCTTAGGGCCGGAGAGCTTCTGATCTTGTTCCAGGGCCTGTTGATTGACTCCAGGCTGAGCTGAACGCTTGCCATCGGGGGTGATTTTAATTAAGTCCAGTTGTTCCATGCTTTGTCGTCGTACTCGAATCATGCGCGAATTTGTTCCATTGACCTGAGTATTCTCCGAGTCGGTTGAGTGCTCAGCGTCTGAGGCGGTCAACTGGTCGTCGTCTTCATTAAGTCGGGGCAAGCCCAGCAGTTTTCGCAGATCGGCGATGTTAACTTTGGCTGTTGATTCGCCGACGGGGTCATTGAGTTCCTTAGCCAGGCTATAGTGGGACTCGGCAAACTGTAAAGCCTTCTCATGATTTCCAATCGCAGAGTGTGCATTGCCCAAACTCCAGCATGCACGAGCCTCACCCACACGATCTCCCAGCTCCTGGGCTATGGCCAAGTGCCTGTGATGATAGTCAATGGCTGTGGGGAATTCCCGCAAAAGCGTGTACGTATTGCCAAGACTGTAACACGACTGCGCCTCCACCTCACGTTCACCCAATTCAATTGCCAATGACAGAGTCCGTTTGTAATGCTCCGCAGCTTCCTCAAACTGTCCCAAGAATATGTGCGAGTTCCCCAGATTGCTGTTCGCCCTGCGCTCGGCAGCCTTGTCGCCAAATTCCCGAGCAATTCGGAGCCTCTCCTGATGGTGTTCGATTGCGGCTTGGAAATCGCCTAGCAGGTAGTAGGTATTGCCCAGATTGCCACAGGCTCTGCCCTGAGCTCCGCGGTCTCCCAGTTCGTACATCAGCTTCAGGTTCTCCTGATAATACTCCACCGCTTTGGTGAGGGCCTCTTTCACCTCGTCAGAGAAGTCACCCGGATTGCGTTGTCCCATATGCTTCCCCTTGGCATGGTACACATTTCCCAAGTTGTACAGTGCCCTCCCCTCCGACAGCCTATCACCCAACTGTCGTGCCAGTGTCAAGTGCCGATCGCAACAGATGACAGCCTCGTCGAAGCGACCCATCACCTTCAGTGTGTTTCCCAAATTCCCCGACGACTTTGCCTCGCCCAGTTTATCGTTCATCGACCGAGCCAGGGTTAGGTCCAGCTTGTGGTACTGCATGGCCTTGGAGTAGTCGCCCAGATAGAAGTATGCATTGCCCAACTGACTGTAGATGGCACTCAGCGTGCGCAAATCATCAGTGCCAGCCTGCACCGCGGCTAGAAAGAATGCCACCCCCGCCCTGCAATCCCCAGCTTTACACAATCGCTCACCTTCCAGCGCTAACTCCAGGCACATCGAGGACGCATCATTGGTGGTGTGTTGCGGGTCGCACGAAATATTTTCAGCGCTTGCCGATAAGGAGGACATCACAAGGGTTTGCAGTTTGTTGTTACGATAGATGGTGTTCTTTGTTGGGCCTTCTGCGGAAAAAAACACTTTTCTTTACGTCGGTCGGCTTCTGTCGAGGAGAATAGCGTTAGAGGCAGTTACAGAGGAAATAAACGGAAAGGAAAACACACCTAAATTTGCGGATTAAAGGCGTTTCTCCAATTACTAGAAACAACTTGCTATCAAATTAGGTAAATGAAAGTAAAAACGTCATGGCCGTTATGATGCTGTCAATATTTATGAAATGATTCACCCATGAAAATGGTGCATGACATGGACAGGGTTGTTAAACGCGAATGGTTTCTAATAGGAATAGATGTAAGTGAAGTAAGAATTTCATAACTGAGCACAAAATTCGTTCACAATTTGTGAAACCGATACAGCGAATTCAAAAGCTGTAACTAATTGAAGGTGCTTTTAACGGTCTTCTGTGTATAAGAACCTTTCGCCGAATTTTACAAATTGAGAGATGATATGCCAAATCTCTTTTCGCATTTTCGAGACATTGGTTAACATCAAAAAGTGTTAAGACACCTTCTTTCTAGAGGAAGATTGAAATAAAAGCCCATATGATCATGCCTTTTAATCTGAATAAAACGCTTCTATTTGCAGCTAAATACTTTTTCTAAAATTTGAATTTTCGTCACCAACGTCAGAATTGGCTGGTATGTATTGCCACTTCGAGTAATGTTCAGTGTTTACGTCCCAGAATACCAACGTCTGAAAAACATCCGAGAGCTTTGTTCTCGTGAAAAAGCTTCTCAAGAAACGGAATGTTTTCAAAATTTCCTTAATTGGACACACCGGGCACAATAAGTAATAATAATATTGCAATATATAAAAATAGGCTGCGAAATTTTATACAAACAACTTCAGGTTGTGCCCAAATTCGACTTTAAACTATTAGGAAGCATTAGTATTATTTCGTTGTTGAGCTACGTACTGCAGTGAGAGAAGGAATTCGTACAGGAATTTTTATTACAAATATAAGCAAATGTGAAAATTATGCTGCGCAATAATGTAAAGCATTCATTTATGTAGAGACCTGTGAGTGTCATCAAAAATATTTCAACATTGAAATACTGCTAGTGCAAAATGAGATCAGAGTTTTCCGTTTAGAGTGTATGGGAATTTTAGATTCGCTCGAACAGCATACGGTTATGATTCGTAACTAAAGCATATGTAGAGCTTTCAGTTTCCACACAATATTTCCCATTGTATGTTTTATAATTAGGCAAAATTGCAAACCTGCTAAGATCAAACTCAAAGGAATAACTTTTATAAATATAAATTTGAGTAAAAGCTTAGCGCCAAATAGAATACATTCAATCCAATTTGAAGCAATCTGCACAGAACGGTACACCAGGATTACAGTCCGTAAATAACATTTCAGCACTCAAATTTAATCATTTATAGTAGATGAAAAAATATCAATATCAATGTTATAGAAGGAATATTTTTCTCTTTTCGTATTATTTTCGGGCTTTTACGGTTCTTATTTGCTGCCCAACCATAATAACAACACATTTCAAAGGAGTTTGACGGTCTCATTAATTAGTTCCTGCATCGATTACATTAGTGCGCAATACTTTAAATTTGATTATTTGCCACGATTTCACGAAATGTTGCAAATTTAAAGGTTACACTTCCCAACCAATTTAGTTTCGGGTGCAATTCAATTCAATTAACAGCAATCAATAAAATTTACTATATCTGTGTGTTCGCATTTCTTTTTTTTTTTGTATCTTACAAGCGCATGTTAAGTGCAACAACAATTATGACTTTAATCAACTAACAATATCCAGGACAATAATCTTGAATTTGGGTTAGCCATAAGCGTATCAATTTTCCTCTATGTTACCGTTAACTTGAAAAGAAATGTTGCAAATGCCCACAATGCCAATTTTCAACAATGCTATTTATTATCGGCGAGAGCAGCAAAATAAGGGCTGGGCATAAATCCATTGAAACGAAGCATTTATACACGTATACATCTGTTAACAGCTTGACCAGGCTTTCTGTATTTTCTAGATACTTCATTACTTAACTTTCCATTTAAAATACGATTGAATGAATGAATGTACTTTATTTAGTTTTAAAAGCCATTTAGTTTGCGATTTTTGCAGCTATGTTTATAAGTATATCACATTTTAAATCCTGGTATACAAATCGAACATAATCAATAAGGTGATCACTTGAGCGTCAGTGAGATGTATATATGTGCTGCCATGTTTTTGTATCAGGGTTCGTAAGCAGTGGCAAGAGGTTTTTCTGTACTTCTTCCTATATAAGGATACTAAAATAAAACACACCTAATATTTTGATACAATTGCTATGAAAATAGTGTTTTCGCATTTTGCATATGACCAGATTAGAAAATCGAATTGAAACAGGATTAGGTTTTAAACCGCGTTTTCGCAGTAAGCAAATTGAGGAATAGGGTTGGAATAGAATTGAGATAGGATTAAGTTTGACACTTAATCTTATGCTAAATTTACGTATGCCAAACTGTTTACTCTTATCCCCCATTTCCTTTAACGAAATGATAAACAAAAAAAGAGAAATAATGCATGCAAATGGTAACGTAATTAGCATGGGAAATCCCTTCCGGAGTTGAACCTTCACTTCGTTGAATAATAAATAACTCACTTTTTACTTTATAACAACACGACGAAAATTTTCTTACATATACATATATCTCTTCTTTCTCTATCTGTCAAACTCAATCTTTCTATCCGTGTATACATTTTAAAACATTTTGTGATTGGATTAAAGTAATCCTATTTCTATCCAATTTGCGTTTACATGGCTTCTAATCCGAATTGAGTCACAATTCAATTCATTTTGTAAACGGGGTTTATATTTGGTTATGTGCAATTGAACAAATATTGGAATTAAATCTTTCGGCGACTTAATTCAAGTTCGAATGAACTGTTTGTTTTTTTAAAGTTCCGCATCAGGTCTTTTAACGTTATAAGCCCAGTGATGGAGTGAAAAGTTGATGACATTATAAAGAAATAAATTCGAATGCTTCATAAATTCATAATTCGAATGAACCATTAGAAAAGATGGATAGGTAATAGGATAAAAAGTCTACTACAATCGTCAAGTGCCCAATAAGATTATACAATATGGCGTCTTTTCATAGATAGCAGAAGTTGCTCAAAAGTATTCCATTTGTAAATCGTGTGAATGAAATTTTTTTTAAAGAAAAAGTCGCCGCTACGTTACGCTCGAAGCGAAAATCGCAAAATTTTTCACCAATTTGAACTGGAAAACTCGGCCACTCGTATCAGAAAAACCCCCAAAAACATCTAATTCAATATACGGTGCTGAATTTTCCCAACATTGACCCATAGTTTTCGGTAAAAGAAAAATGCAAAGTGACTTTTGTCCATTATCGCTATCGTCGCCATCGCTCTCGCCGTCGTCTTCGCCTTCGTCGTCTCTGTCGTCGTCGTCGTCGTTGATCGTCGTCCAATCATCGGATTTTTTGTTGCGTTCTCATACTGACGACGGTTTTCAAAATTTTTAATTTTCCTATTCAAAATAATTGCTGCTGTTCCATAGATATTCAATCATCGCATCAAATGTCTTATTAATAACGAGTAATCGGATTAAGGAAAAAATACACAGCAACGTTGTGCAAGCATATAGTGGTGTGAAAAACGAGAAAAAAAATTTCTTCGAGACGTACGGGCTGGGTTAAAACATTTTTTTCTGTGTGTGAACGTGCGAACGAAACGAACATTTTGCAGTCAAATTCTTTATTTCGGATTTTTTAGGCCCAAAATTTGTTCACTTTGGAAGCAGAAAATTGAATTTTTTTTTCTCATTTGCCGTGATAGTAGTTGGAGTTTTTGAGAAGAAAATATATACATATATATTTTCGTACATCCTCGGTAAGTTTATAGGGAGAAACGAGTGTGTGTATGTAGAGTATGTGGGGATGGGGAAGAGAGTGTGTGTTGGGGAACGACGACGAATTCATATTTGCAACTGTTAATAGGCCTAATGACAGAAATAACTCATATATCCCGAAGAGGTCTTGAATACAAAAAGTAAAAAATGAAAAATACTTCTCAGCCGATGGAGAGAAAAAAAAATACAAAGATTTTCTTCTACTCCCTTAATTGTTAAGTGGTGCTAGTGCTGTTCTTTTCTTACCCCGCATAAAACATCGCTCGCGACCAGTGCTGTCGTTCGCGCAATTTCGAAAGTACTATGGCTTGTGGGAGAATAGTAGTGAAAAAATATGGGGCATAACGCGGTAATGTTTCACTATAAAGGATACAAAATGAAACTGTTTATTAACCTTTGAAACCTTCCAGTTTTAGAGATGCAGAAACAGTGGCGTTTTCCAAGCAAAGTCAGTTATTGACCAAGAAGCCTACCCGATTTTCATGAAATGTGACTACGGGGAGCTGAATCTCGGCAGTAATATGTAGCTTTAAGAAGATCAATCATTTATTCCAGATAAAAAAAAAAAAAAAAAGCCTAGACTCAAAGAAAATAAAAACTACCAAATTAACTAGATCTGTAAAGTTGGGTCAAATCAGAGTGATTTAGCATATAAAGTAAATATTCCAGTTTCTCTGTCCCTCCAATTCATAGAATGGGAATGCTAATACACGTAAATTCATACGTGATGGTTAAAACTATACCTCATATCTTCTGTTAAGAATAAAAATAAGAAGTTCGAAGATCCATGGGCGTCTTCAAAGAAATTATCTAACGAAAAATAGAGCGCGACCGGCTCAACTTATATTGACATCTTCAGAGAAGAGGTCATTTGAACGCCGTCAATAAGGCAATATTAATAAACTTCACTGATATCGCGTTAGAGAGGTAGGCCTAAAAACTCCTCGATTGCAGAAATGCAATAACACCATTATTTGGTTTGCTTCAGAGACGAAGTTACCCAAAGCGGGAGTTCTACGAATGCAGGGAAGTGGGAAGGTAATGGCCCTTTTAGTTCAGATCATAACCTCGTCGAAATAGAAAAAGAAACATTTTGTCAAGAATGGTTTCTTCAATTATCTTTGTTTAACTATTTGAGAACAGGATGATTGTGGAAATATAATGTATAAACGGAAAGCTCGTACAAGACGCATTAATATTACGGCAGTTTATATGGAATCAACACGTTAAATGTATGTATGTTATCTTCCTAGGGTTAAAGGCTAATGATCATACATATCTAGACCTATAAATCAATTAAATTATAAATGAAATATAACCTAAGTAGAGTTACCCTTCACTTGGCTATCAACGACCCAAACCAAGTTAATCCAATTTTATGTCAAAGAAAAAATACTCATGAAACGGCTGATTTTGATATTTATCACGAATGTGTTCTGCCGCAGGATAGGTGCAGATTCGGAACAATGCCATTTATAAAACAACAACATTTTTAACGAAAAATGCATTCTCATTTAACTTAAAAACTTGTAATGCTTTAAGCAACTTCATTGAATTATGCCCAAGTTTACTTGTTTTGTGCTTACCGTCAAAATAGAATCCGTAATTTATTGGGCATAATAAATTTATCGATTTATAAAAAGTATGCAAATGGGAGTTAATCCAATGTACTCAACCGAACAATAAAAGATATTTATTATTTATAAGGTGTTAATTATATCTACAAAAGCATGTAAATTTGTCGCGAATTAGGTTATTGGGGATCGCTAGCTATAAAAGATAAAAGTACTCTACTAAAGAATCAAATTATGTGAAATACATTGAATTTGAAAATAATTACTTTTTTATCAAGAAAACTTTATCCTGTGATTTGATTTCGTACAGTTAAAAAAAAAATATATATTTAGTTGTCTATGCTATGCAATCGGTGTTTAGTACTAACTGTGCATTAAATATCAAATTTCCTATTCAACTTGAATGTACGTAGTAGAAGATTTCGCGGAAAATTGATTTTCTTGAAGATGGGAAACGAAGGTGAATCTTCTCAAGCTACGGTGGGCTAACTTTACTCGGATATGACGAATTAGATAAAACGTTTATTTCCTCGAAAGCTGCTCTAACAGTTTCGATATAAGTTTTTGGAAAAAGAACGAGGAATATACCTGTCAACGAAGTAAATATTGCATCCAATAAAAATGTTGAGGCGCGATAAACACCGGAGGTAAAACTTTGGTGTGAGCATCACAGTAACTGCACTGGAAATGACAAGATGTGAGAACGTTTCGTCATACAATAGACATGTTCTAACACAGCAATAATTGGGAAAACTGAGTAAGTTAAGATTGTTCTACAAACAGTGTGGTAAACTGAATTCTGAACTTACACATAAATAAATGTTCAGGTGGCTAACATCCGAAACCAATTTTTAATGTCTTCCACGCGATTCTTAAAAGTAACTAAGAATGCTCCATGCTCCACCTGCTTCCGATTGACATCGTCAGCAAGCAATTGGCTGTCAGCTCGGCAATAAGACTGAGAGGCTCCAGGCAGTGGAAGGAGCAACACATGGGACATGCCAATATACTTTCGATGCACCGTCATCTTCCCAATTCCACTGACCATCTGCCCACTGAATATGATTTTGACAAGGGCTACACGCACTCGATACCGGACAGAAGTGAGTGGACACAACGCAATGTCCTTTACAACGAATCGCTGTCAATCTTGACGGACGGGTCCAAAACCAAGGACGGAGTCGGTGTCGGAATTTTCTCGGAAGATCTGGACATACACCTCTCCTTTAACCTTCCAGACTACTGCAGCGTTTTTCAAGCCGAAATCACCGCAGTTCGCAAAGCTGCTGACTGGCTGGCGGCTAGCACACT
Organism: Brachypalpus laphriformis; assembly: GCA_945910035.1. Taxonomy (NCBI): domain Eukaryota; kingdom Metazoa; phylum Arthropoda; class Insecta; order Diptera; family Syrphidae; genus Brachypalpus; species Brachypalpus laphriformis. Next base: position 293,030,805 of record OX246754.1, read on the forward strand.
ATCAACACCTGATATTGTTATTTATTTTATTACTTTGCTGGATACCAGGTCACTGTGACATACCGGGGAATTGTGCAGCCGACGAACTAGCATGACAAGGCTCCTCTGGTGCAGATAGCATAAGCATCACCGACATCGAAGCGCCAGCGTCTTATGTTAAGAACTTCATTCATATTGATGCCGAGAAAGTAGCCAATCATCGATGGCAACATCTAGACCAATGTCATACCGCCAGACAGCTCTGGCCGATACTCAATAAATCCAGGTCCATCGGACTCTTGAAGTACAAGAGAGGAACCCTCTCAAAAATAACAAATGTCCTCACTGGAAACTGCGTCATAGGAAGACATGCCCAGAGATTAGGTATCCCTCATAATGACTTCTGCAGAAGCTGCAGAGATGAAGAGGAAGAAGAGACCATCAGTCATCTCCTGTGCGCCTGTCCTGCGCTCGCCAACATCAGGAAGGCCACTCTGGGTGAATACTTCTACAATGATCTTAATGATCTCGGCAACGCCTGCACGGCTAAAATTCTCGACTTCATTCAACGAAGCAAATGGTTCCAAGAGTAAGAGGGTGATCCACCCGCCTTACACATCGGCAGTACAATGGACCTACTTTCTGGTCTAAGTACATCCTCATCGAGGGCCGATCCTAACCTAAACTAACCTAACCTAAGAATGATGAAGGCGGTGATTTAATAAAAATGGTTGTCCATCAATTTGGAAGATAACTACTTCCATCTCTATCCGACAAATGAAAAGTCACAATCTTTTATTTCTTCGCAGTATGTAGAGGCAGACACGTGTGAATCCAGCATAAATACTTTAAATTTGCTTGTTTGGTGATAGGTTAAAGTTGGAGTACGCTTTTGGCAAAATATTAAGAGTCAGCTGTTAAAAGTAAGAGTGAATTGTGTTCTGACTAAACAAAGCTAATGGCTGTGTTCTAGACATTCGATAAACAATAGCGGAAGCCATAATTTTCTTGGATGACATTCCTGTGGTAATAACTCCGACTCGATTGTTAATGTTTTGGTTTTGTTGACACAGGTGTCAACACGGTACATTTCGCTGCACTGCAAAATGTGTTAACACTTGGTTCTATGCTATGTGAATGATCCGCTTTCTCCGATTTCGATGAAATGTTGCCTTTTCACTTATTATAGGAGTCTTTAGGGTACATAGGGTATGTTATTTTTTATATTTGCGAAAAGTTGCTTTAATTAAAAAGCTAAGTCGTTTGTTCTCCTTAGGGCCGTATTACCATTTGCAAGTTCAGTTAATTCCATCAGACATGGCTACTTGGTACTATTTTTTGCGAATAGAAAAGCGAACAGGCGGTAAAAAAAAAAATAATTTCATATATTTACTTTAAATACAGGAATTCCTGCCCTTTGTTCGACTTGCAAATGCTAAATAGTAAGAAACTACTTGACCAGTTTAAATTATACTTTTACTGCTTTTGATATTCTCTTTATTATTCGACATCCAGTAGTGAAAATGCTTCGCAAATATGAAAAAGAATATACAATACCGTATTAATAGGAGCCATAAATGGTTCTTAATAAGAAAATGGCAAAACGAGCTTTTTCATGGTCCCACCTCTCGCGAATGTCTGACAAATATCCGAGAGTATTGTTGTCACGAGGAAGCTTCTCAAAAACAATTTCCCCTTGGCATATGACACTAAACTGTAGGTCCCTTCCATTCGTCCATTCGTCTGAAAAAATATAACGCACACAATACAAGTGGTTGCGAAAAATTAGGCCCTGGCACTGGAAGAGCTGGTGCGCGAAAAATTTGTTTTTAAGAATTTAGTTTTGTCGGATCACTATGTGTGAAGTGCAATGTTCGAATCCCCGAAAACAAAAACAAATTTCTTCACAATCCCACCTCTTGCGAACTTTTGACAAACTTCCGAGAGTATTTGTTGTCGCGAAAGGTTTCTCTAAAACAAAAAAGTCTTTCGGATAGCGCGCAGAACTGTAGGTACCTGCGAAAAATATAACGCATACAACATGAGTGGTTGCGAGAAGTTAGGCCTAAGCACTTAAGCTGTTGTGCCAAACTTATATTATTATACTAGCTGACCCGACAGACGTTGTCCTGTCCAAATTTTTCATTTTACCGAAAACAAAAAGAATTACGCAAATCCATCATTCGAATCGAACCCCGCAGGCGGATCAGAAGAAATGCGGTGAAGTGGGGGGGTTGTGATCCCTTGTTTTCGGTTCACAACCTCGCTTAAAATGGAAGAAAAAGAAGAAGATCATTCGAATCGTGAGTCATGGTCGCGAGTTCATACAAAAATCCCATGGAAGAAAGCACCTTTCTTTCCGTAAAAATCTTATTCGGACTATTATGAACATTTAAAAAAAATTAGCCAAATCGGTCCAGCCGTTCTCAAGTGATGCGGTTACCAACGAACAACATTTAATTTTTAGTTAGGTATATAGATTATTATACATATAAAGAGTTTAGTTGCACAAAACATCTAAATTAGGCGACTTAAGACAAAATTCAAACACATTGTTCAAGGAGAGCCTTGCTATTTGGAGTTCATGAAGCTAAACCAAAAATGATTGAAAAAAACAAATCAAAACTTTTGTAAAGGCTCCAAAGAGATTTGAGGAATCGCGAAGTGGTTTACGATTTTGGTGATCAGCAAATTACTGAACAAAATACATATGTACATATGTACATAAAGAGGGCTCTTAATGCATATGTACGAAAGCGGATTTTATCATGACCCTAGATGTGTGATTCGTTGTTACAATTAGCGTTTTTTTTAAGTAGATACCTATCCAACAATTAAATAATCCAATATCTGAGTTTAACTCAGATTACGTCTGAACGAACGTAAGTGGAAACTTAGGCATAAATCGCGTTAGATTGAATTTATCAATAGTCCAGTAAGAAGTTTCGTTACATATTATCGTCGGGGCCACATTCTCTCATACGGAGAGAGGAACATGAAGTATGTAGTATTGTTCAAAAGTAGTAATCTCCGATGAATCCAAAGTTAACTCTATTGGACCTGACGGGAAACACAAATCTTGCGTAGAAAACGGAATTACGGTTAGGGTACTGCCAGACCCAAAATTACTCAAAATTAATTGTACTTTTGCTGATTCTGAAATTAGTTTTCTTGAAAACGGCTCTAAAATTTTTATTCAAATGTCATATATGAGCTAGTTGAAATATGCGTACCAAATTTTTATTTAATTCCTACCCATTTTGTCAAAAATCAATATTTGATTATGAAATGTTTACCACTATTTAATTAAACGCCCACTAATTTATATTTTTTTCGTAGTTATTTGTTATATTTCCAACTGATGCGACTTGTCAAAATCTAAGTACAGAACTACGAAATTCTAATTTGAGAAGCTTCTTCTTTTCAATTGTATTTATTTTTATTAGGTTTATATCATGAATGAATTCAAGGAATATTTCATTGAACTAATTAGGGTTATAGTTAATTTATAACAGTTCGTAGTTTGTATGTGTATGACAAAACCCCTAATATTGGTATATCAAAAATTGATTTCAATTGATTGACCAAGAGAGTTCAATTAGTTATTTAATCGAAAGGAGTAATACAAGTTGAAAGTAGTACAAATAGTACTATGGCGGTACACACGACATCACTGCTCACAACGACGATGACGACTCTAGCCTTTCCTTTCCCACAACCGCAAATATATTGGTTTTTATTTTGTTTCTCATTTTCTACTCTCGCGAGTCGTGAAATTGTTGCAATCGACTCGATTCGAGGGGAAATATCAGATCTTTCTTGTGCCTTGTGCGGTTGTTGGACAGGCGACCGCGAACCGACAGGCGAAAAGAATTGCGGCTTTTCGTGGATTATTTTATTATTTATTTTTCCTACTTGTGGACAATACGCGAATATTCAAATGGAATTCTTTACAATTTATCTGTTGTTAAACGCAGCGAGAACCCCCACAAATTGGTGGCCGAGTAGTTTGAGAAGTAAGCGCTGATTAGATCGCGTTGGTCGTAATGTACCGTCGTTGATGAATGGGGGCTGCGGGCTCGTCTCGTCCTTTTGGTGTATACAGTGGGAATATCTAAATAAAACATAGAACTCGCCGAAAACTAAATGGAGTGCCTGTGCTAAATAGTTTTTAAAATGGTAAATAAAGTTCTAAAAGAAAAAAAGTGTGAAATTCGCCTAGAATGAAAGCAAAAATAGTAAAGTTTCGCTGATATATGTGTGTTAACACATATGTATGAACGTCGGTTGTGTCCGCATTCGGGAGTATGGGCGACGAAGAGTACATAAACGTGTATATTAGCAGCACGTTCATATGTGCAATAATTCATGAAACTCAATGGTATGCGTGAGTTAGCGGCTGGGGTTTATTTTTTGTCCGCTTTGTTCGTCATCTTTTGAAAATATAACACTCAGTTTTTTTTTTTTTGTGTATAACAATTTACTTTCTCTTATATTAGCTTATTAAAAATTATGCAATCGAATATTATATTTAATTGGAGAGCAGAATGATGTGATTTATTCCGTCGGCTGATTATGGTTTTTTTTTTCTTTTCTTGTATTCATTACTCATTTGGCTTGCGCTCTGCGGGTCTTACAGAAAATTGTCTCAAGCTTTTTATTTTTTTTCTGAGAGCATGTAATGCAAGTTGACACTTTTGAAAAATCAGAATCAGTTTGTGTCGCACCCCTTTGACTTTATTTGATGGTACCCGTATCTAATAGCAAATATAGTGATTTTTTCTCCATGTACGCATACTTAGCTACATTTGTTTTTGTGGGCTTAATACAGCTTACGAATACACACATTCCCCAAAAAAAAAAACATTAAAATTCGTTACCATTAAATGACAACCTGAGTAGAGTTCTCACGAACGCACACCAAGGAAAAAATAAAATAATCACGACAAATAATTCAATTGCTCTCTTCTCTTCGATGCGATTGGTATTTTTCTGTGCTATATTTCTGTCACTTTCTGATGCAATATTGCCAACCACAAAAATTGAAGATGCGAATTTAATGATTTTTTTTTCCGGTGACATTTCTAATGTACCTGAACTATTGGAGACAGGTGGAAAACAATTCAAAATATAATATTGTAATACATATGTATGTGCACATGTGTATGTAGTATATATGTTTATATATTAGCAGTTTAGCTGTGAAGAACTAATTTTATTATTGTCTTGTCCGAATTTTTTTTTTTTTTTTTACAGTGTATTCAATATAAAATTGCGGAAATAAAGCGTTTTTAGGTTATAGGGTTTTCATATTGGCCAAAAGTAACTTTATATGCAACAGCAACACTGGCTATTTCGCACGTTTATACCAATAAACGTGTTTCTTTAGCGATTATAAAAAATGTTCCATTCTGGAGTTAAAAGGGCTAAAAGTGGTCAATATTACCAGCTTGCTTCCTTCGTTTGCGGCAAAGGTTTTAAACTGGGGAAATTTGTCTTTGTAGTAGTCCACGGTGTGCAGATAGGTCCAGCAGTGAAAACGGCTGTAAACGCAATGAAACCATAAGAACTATTCACAGCTGGCGAGGGAGCGAATATTACTCTTTTTTTGACACTTTTTTTTTCTCGTCAACAGTCTGCAAAGTTCAGTTGTCATTTGTTCAACCAAAATTAAAACAACAATTCTGAGGTTAATCTCGCACGAATGTTTTATTCGCCAGAATGTGAAATGTGAATAAACAGTTCGCAAGAAACATGCTCTTATTCGCGAGAAATTCAGCGAATTCTTAATTTATTTGTAGAAAATATTTTTTTTTATATTAAACGATACACAACATTAAACTGTAGTTTTAGAATGGTGGAAATTACAATTATTCTGTGTTTATAAAAGTACATGCTAAAAATGGTTAGTTCGCGAGTTTGTCGATCACTGAACTATGAATACTAATTTAGTACGGATTCACACACTGGGACCGTCCAGTACAACGCGGTGATCTCATTGCTACTAATGATTCATTTACTGAACTAAAAAAAATAAGGGCAATATCGGCAAAGTAAAAAAGAATGATTCGTCCAGCAGAACGATATTTGAATTGACGATTGGAAAAGTTGTTCTACGATACCTGGTGGCGAGTAAAAGATACAACAGGAATTTGACAACAACCAAACCTGTGCGAGTTTCGGTGAGAAATAAGTAAATTTGATGCAAGGAAAATAAGGTATTTTATGAATGATAAAGTGATTAAATGTTTGAAGTTATAGTTGGATAGGCAAATTAATGAATTTTCTTAATAAGAAATGTATTATTTGCGAGATTCGAAGTCATTAAGCAATAAATATTTTCATTTTTATTTGCTTATTGTTAATAATTCACCGTTATTTTCTAAAAGCTATAATATGTCTATACATAACCAAGGAGCTCATTGGTGGTCGTAACTCCAAACAACATTCAATGAAGAGTTTAGATGGTAACCTTCTGATTTCGGATGAGGATCAGCTCACTAGATGGGGAGATCATTTCGTTGCTGTCCTTCCACTTAGACGATGGTTATATGATCTCGAACCCTAACGGGTCTTCCGAAGCAACAAATTCCCGAAGTGGCGCCAGACCTCTCAGTAAAACCGAAATAACAGCAACAATCAAGTCCCTCAAGAAAAGGAAAGCGGTAGATATTGATGACATCCCTGACGAATTATTGCAAGCGGCGCCAATCATATCGGCTGAACTGCTACACCCGCTCATACGGAGAGCGTTGAAAAAGGAACAATTTCCCCAGGAATCGAAAAGAGGGATGATCGTCAAGCTTCCGAAAAAGGGAAATAAAATGAATTGCGAAAACTGGAGAGGTATATACGTTCTACCGGCTTAAGCCAAAATAACAGCTAGAATCATTAGAACGCATTAAGGAACATTTAGAGTCAACTCTCGACGTCAAACAGGCTGGATCGTGCTGGATCCTCCTTCATCGACCCCATACACACCTTAAGGATCACAATAGAGCAATGCGTCGAGTATAGGTCTTCGCTGCATCTACTGTTTGTCGATTTGGCGAAAGCTTTTGACAGCTTGAATCGAGATGCTCACTGGTTGGCCTTGCATCCCAGAAAACTCAGCTCTTATCAAGGCTACATACTAGAAGCTAAGGCAAACAAAGTGGGACTTTAGATAAACACAGCCAAAACAAAAGCTCTGAGCACTTCTAACACCCGCGCTCAACTCAACATTACCGGACAATAAGTGGAGAAAGTAGACAATTTTCTTTATCGAGGAAGTGTGATCTCGGCGCACCGAGCTGGATGTGTGCAGCAGAATCAAGAAAGCAAAAGCTGCGTTCGGAATGCTATCGAAAGTCTGGAGAAGCAATGTTCTCAGCTTAAGAAACAAGTTGCGACCGACTGTTCCGCTGCAACGTAGAGTCAGTACTGCTGTATGGATGCAGTACTTGAAAGGTGGATACAACTATCACACGCAAGCTGAAAACTTTCGTAAATAGATGTAAACAAAATCATTTTCAGGATTTTTTGGCCCAATCGTATCTCCAACGAACAACTTTATCTGAGAACGGGCACGAACCTATAGACATTAGTGTGCGAAGGAGAAAGTGGCTGTAGATTGGACACACCCTTCGGCGGACAACTCCATTGCGAAATAAGCCATTCAGTGGAATCCGCTCACCCAGGCAGGCAGAATAGCGGTATGCCTTAGGCAAACGGGCCCAAAACAGTCGAGGAGGAATCAAGATGTTTGAGAATGAGTTGGAGGCATCTCAAACGCGTTGCAGAGATCCGAACAAGATGGCGCGTAGGCGTTGTTGACGCCCTATGCCCCTTGATGGGGACAAGGATTTAACCTTTAACCAACCTTATATCATATATTCGACGACGGAAACCCATAACCCAGATAATCACCCCGATTACCGTTGGCGTTTTTCGCTTTTCGACGATTGTCGTTTTATTTATAGCTACGACCTGCTGATCGTTGAACGTTACTAAGAAATTTTTCCGTCGTGTGGACTACTATTACAACTCGTTCACATTGAAAAAGTTATGAAAATGGATTCGTGGTACATCTGAGGTATATCACGATAATCGTCGAAAAGCGAAAAACGCCAACGGTAATCAGGGTGATTGACAAAACCACCACGATCTTCCTCTATGAAATAATTCGATATTTCAGTGTAAAAAGATCTATTCGGAAAAGAGGGGTAATCGTGAATGCTGTTTGGATCGACAGCCTTATGAGCATCCCTAACAAAGACATAGAATTTATGAACTGCATTTAAACAAATTTAAAAATAGTTTACCTTCTCCCTCTTACTCAACTGCACACATGAAAACACGGACTACACCCCACCGAAACAGATTTGACCGACACTTCCGTACGAGTATCCCTGAACGGGATGAGTGGCATGGCTCTCCCCCTGATGATGGAAATTCGGTTCACTTCTACACAGATGGCTCTAAGACCGCAGGTGGGGTGGGCTGTGGTGTTTTCTCCGATAAGCTCAACCTGAGCATCTCGTTCCGCCTCCCTGATCATTATAGCGTTTTTCAGGCGGAAATCATGGCGATTAAGGAAGCCCTGTCTTGGCTGAAATGTAATGTATTATCTGTCAGCGATATTAGCATTTTCACTGGCAGTCAAGCGGCTATCAAGTCCCTGGAATCGTGCTCCTTTACTTCAAAGACCGTCTGTCTCTTACAGAGATGCCAGAGCAGTTCAACATTCACCTATGCTGGGTGCCAGGTCACAGAGGCATTCCAGGAAACTGTAGGGCGGATGAACTCGCTAGACAGTGTACTACTCTAAGGATTCTGCCAGATAGGCAAGCCCTGGGTATGCCCCTCGCTACATGTAAGCATCTACTGAAGCTAACCGCTATTAGCAAGACCAACCTTAGGTGGGATAGTGGCTCTACGTGTCACATTTCGAGGCAGATCTGGCCTAAGCTGGACCAGAAACGTAGTGCCGAGTTGGTTAAACTAAAGCGATTACAGATCAGTTGCGTTATCGGTGTCATCACCGGACACTGTCTAATCGGCCAACATGCCAAAGGACTTGGCCTCTTTTCCAATGACTTCTGCAGGAGCTGTAGGGACGAGGAGGAGGAGGAAACCATTCTTCACTTCCTATGCACATGTCCTGCTCTATCACACAAAAGAATGCTCCATCTAGGAGCTCCCTTCCTTGACGACCTCAGCGATTTGGCGTCCTTAGGCGTCACTTACATCCATCGCTTCATCAAAAGCTCCGGTTGGTTTATTAGTCCCTGAGTGGTCTAATGGTAGATCCTTGGCATCACAAGGTCTAAGTGTGTCTGCATCGTGGTGCAGACAGCCAATCTAACCTAACCTAACCTTACCTTCTTTTTGCTATAGCAATGAAACTTTGTTCGGTATTTGGCTACCATATTCATTTGAATTGACAATTTGAGAAAGTTCCAAGTAGGAAATGCCCCCTTTGTGAACATTGTTTACCATCGTATATCATCAGAATTGATTAAAGTCACAATGCGAGGAATTACTACATCTGAAAACAAAACAGCACTCAAAAGAAGCCAAATTACTTTCATAGTAATCACTCACTTTATCCGTTAAAGGAATTCTTAATGTTCGCAAAAGTTAGTACATAATATTTGAACATTATGTCTGCATTTTTTTCTGTGTTTCTTCCAAACAATTACAAAACCCTTTTATTGTATATTACTTTTATGTTCACGCGCTTGTATACGATTGTGCCTGCGATGTAAATTTTTTATTTTTTTTTATAATTTGCGCGCACTCAAAGGGTTATGAATACCTGTAACATGTTTACACACAGTGCGGGCGTTAGAAAGGATGCATAGAGAGAGAGAAAAAGATTTTTGGTGTAGTGGTTCTTGAAACTCAGTTGTTTATGCTTCAGCTATTGTCCGGAGGTGGCGTCCAGATAACTGGGGAGATTTTTGTTCTTATTGTCTTTGCTTCTGATTCACAGTACTTTTTTCTCGATAACCGATGTCAAGGGCAAATCATCATCAACAGAGCGAACAAAATTTCCAGCCACATGACATGAGGTTTACCTCCAATCGTCAATAGGTTTTTCTTCTCACTCAAACTCACTTCATGCATATCGGATGAAGTCACTTGAGCGCAACAATTGCAGTATGCCAAAAGTAGAGAGGAATTGGCATCACTTTCACGCTGCTGGACGACTCAAACGATGCGACGATAAAAAAAGCACTGAGCCGTAGCAGTCGTCAATTTTCCTTCAACGTTTTTTGCGTTTCTAAGCGCAGTTTTTTGTACTAGGATGACAGGTCAGTCGAAACATTTTCTCCAACGACTGACCTGTTATCCTTGTACAAAAATACAATAGCTTTAAAAAGAAAATAGGCAAGAGATTCGCATCTTTTGAGTGAGTGTGTAAATCATAACTTACAAAATAATAAATAATAATCCGTGCTTGACAGCTAAACCAGGGTCAAATCGCCATATCCGTGAACGGATGACTCGTCACGTAATTTGTATGTATGCTGTTGCTAGATCTACCAACAACACAATAAATATTACGTGACTAGTCATCCGTTCACAGATATGGCGATTCGACCCCAGACTCACGCCATTATTCGATCAATAGGAAAGTACCCGGCAGATCGACTAAAGACACTTTTTTTTTTTTTTTTTTTTTTTTTCTGAAACAGACCAATGTCAGAACTGAAACCCACCAACTCGTCATCGACTTTACAGGTACATATGACATGATGGCTGAATTTGGCATTCTGCTGAGTCGCGCATTGATTGAAATCCTGTGGAGTATTGTGCAGTTTAAATTATTTTAAACATGCACTAGATTTCGGCGTTGTGTGAATTTCTGGATCTCAGGCTGGAGCAGATAGATTAGAGAGGTACCAATCTACCCAACCAACTGTCATACGTGGACGGTAGCTGGCATTATAAAACGGACAGCGTGCCACCATAAAGCCTATTGAGGTATAACTGAAATGGGCTTAAACCTAGTACATGTTGCCAAAAGCAAGGGCATGTCTTTCCAGTGAAAATCTATTCCACAAACGAAATAAAGATTGCATAGTGAATGACCCTAAAAAACCGCTGTTCAGCAAAACAAATGGATTTAAAACTCCCAAATCAAAGGGAAGATTGATTGTTTACAGACGTTGACCTCACCTTTTCTTACTAAAGCGAAGCAGATATTGAACTCTTTCAAGAGAAAAGTGCTTCGTGGAAAGTATCTTCCTGGCGAGGAAGGCGCATGAATAAGTTTTCACCGTGAACTGACTTTTTAGCTACATATGTACATATATCCAAAATGCAGATGTACTCCAAACAGTCAAGGCAATGTGAAGTGAGGATGGAAAACAGCGGTGTTCTTCACGGGTCTGGAAACTGATAGCTAAATAAGTCCTATGCAATCATTTGAAGAGGATCTTCAAATTGGTCTGCCAATGACGTCCGGTCATTGGCAGATTGAAGATGGGTAGTGGATTTAAGCCTCTATTATTCAATGAAATGATTGATAGAAATAAGACATTTGGATGTTCTACGAGGCAGGCCGCCTCCATAGTCACCCGGCAACCACGTATCATATCAGTTCCAAACAAGGGCTAACAAAAGGAAAAATATGGCTCCTAGAAAACTGAAGACACAAAATCACCATGTGACAGAATTCTGCCACTATAACTGTTTGTCATTATTACTTTGAGAAAGAGGAAACATTTTTCAGCTAATTTAACGAACTTGTCGAAAGAACAGGATGGAACCAAAGTCATGGTGTCCGTTGTCCTCAGATCCAGACAGTTACATCTTAGGAAATTCGTACAATACCTATCTCTACGCCGGTGTTTCACTTCCTTGATGTAATCACTGTCATCTGATTTGCAATTATAGGTTGTCTGATTGAGAGGAGCAGTCGAATTTGGAGGGGATACATGAAGTTCGGTCGACCGCCGCATTACTAAACACCTGTAGTCACTCTTTTCAGAGTCGAATGCAGCTCCCTCAATAACAGTGATTAAACTTTAACGGACAACCTTTAAACTAAAAGTTCGTCCAAAAGAGCAGTGCAATTACTCTCCCTATTCTCAAAAAAATGTCACTTGTAAAGCAACATCAGCTAAAGACCCCCTAACCTTGTGAGGTCTCAATTGTGTTATATGTAACAACACAGGGCACCTCTGCATTTCCCAAAAATTTCATATTTAATTTTTTTCGCAACACAAAAAGCTTGTTTGCCATCGAAAAGTGATCGCTTCCTATTGTAGATTATATTTGAATGTATGTATGCGTGCGTTGCAAAATGATCACTTGTTCATAGTCCGGTTCGTTGTTCTGTTTGCCGGTCTGCACGACACTTTACCAAGTAGACAAAATAATTTGTGTATGGTGTGTGTAGTCGTTGCGTCTGATCAAGAAATCGTTAATATGGTAGTATACTCTACTATCAGCTGACATCAGAGCGGGCTGCTGGGAGGTGTTATCTATGGTGTGTCGCATTTTAGAGAGAAAAAAAAGAGAACAACAATTTTACGCTCTAAGCTACACTTTTTGCTAACTTGACCTTAGACCGATAGGGGCAACTCTGTCTATTTTCTCAAGTGATAGTACCAAAAGTTTCATTTATGCAATGACATTGCTTTGTTATGTTCAAAATTTGTACCTCAATAATATTTCGGGTAATTACTATACCACTGTGGAGGAAATTTAAACAATATTACACCTGCATCCAACTTTCGGCTGTGTGCGTAATTTTGTGTCTTAATTCAGGCGAAGTCCATCCTTATTTTAGTTGTGTTATGTAAATATTCTAGAATATGTCATTATAGTATATTAATTTGACTTTTTTTTTCAGATCTTCGTGAGGTTCAAAATGATGGCAGTTGGTAGTTTACAATTATGCTTTTAAATCCAACTTCAAGAGGAGCTAAAACATTTCACTCAACGTCGATGAAAAAAAGGCTTCATCGTGTCATTTTATATATTTCATACAATCAGTGATCTATAAACTCAACAGTCAGTCTACGCTACCAACTAAAGTTACCAAATATTAAAGAACCTGCGATTTACTAACGTTAATGTGCCATCAAAACTTTATGAAAATACATCCCGAAAAGGACAAAATAGATTAAAAATAAGTCAAATATCAGATAATGAAGAAGAGAAGAATCACTATATGATAGGTAAAGATAAAACAAAAACAATACGCAAAATTAAAAAGAAAAAAATATATCTAAATAAATAAATTAAACAATCCCTCCAGTAGCATTTCGTTACGCTTGGTGAGTTTAACTTTTTTTTCATAATTAAATGTTTTTAATAAATAAATAATTCGATTACAGCATTCTGTTCTACAATAAGCTTAAAGTTGGAACACCATCTAGGATACTATAGGAAGCTTCTACCCAACTATGAATTAAATTATTTTGATTTTCGCTGCTGTGGTCACATAATAAGATAACTACAAGCCCGAGCTGTTATTCTTTCTAGTAACACATTAAGAGGAAGCAAGAATAACATACGTTAAACAGCGAAGCGACCCATTTGTACCCATAACTGAGAACTTCAAGGAAAAAGGTTCGTCTAATTTGTTTTAAATTGTTTACTCTCTAGGAAGAAATTACTGGGGAGAAAAAAATACACTGGGGGCGAAAAAAAAATCAACTCAAACTCGTCGTTTTTTTTTTTTTTTTTTAATTGCCGTAATTCCTCATTGACTGTTCTGCGTCAAGTATTACGGGAGAACCCGCTTGAGAACAGAACAGTCGTTGCTCTATGATTAATCTGATTGCACAGTTTCTTCAGTGCTTTCAAACGATTTGGTACCACCGTCAACTTCCACGAAACCGAAAATATTATGCTCGCTTGACCTGTTGCCCTGTAATGCTTATTGGTGAGGCTGATGAGTTGTCAGAAGGACTGGGGAGTTAAGTTTTGGTGGAATTCAGCCTCAGTTTCACCAGGCTGGCTTTGTTACAAGACCACTGGACATTTGGTGCTATTCCATATTTCTAAGCGATAAAAGGCAAATATTGTCTGCAAAATCGAGATGATTTAAGATAGGTTGGAAAGCTTCTTTGGATTTCACCACTTTGCGTCAACAAAGCAATTTGTAAAATATTACTAATCACACCCAGAAAGAGTAATGGTGAACAGTATAACGGCTTCGTGCACCTGCACCTCATAGTTTGCCTTTATAGCAGTTTATCCGTATTATCTCTTGGTGTGTTCCACGAAGCGAGCATTAGGAAGTAGATATTATAAAAGGAAATACCGTTGTAGGTTGGTCTTAAAAATTTGCAGATTGTATTGAAGGTACAAATTGAACTCTGTAAAGCAGTCCACATTCGTGTGGTAAGACTCATGAAAGAATTGCAATATTTTACAATACGTCCGAAAATGGTGATCATTCGATGCATGACGAGTATTCCGTCTGAATCTGGCGAAATACAATTGGCTTATTCAATTGAAGACTGTTTGTTAAAGAGACGTTCAAACAACGAAAAGTATGCGATTTCTATGGTGTTCGAGTGAATCTATAAAAATTGCGATATTCGTGTGTCCTATCAGTTTTATTACGCGGTTTTAAATTTTGTACAGAACGTGCAAGCGTTTGAGTGAACCAGACCAGATATGTGCGTTATACTCAAGTTTGGGGCGTATAAATGACTTATATGTTGTAGCCAGAACTAGAAACCTAGACATTTCGCAACATTCTTGGCGACTTCGAATATGTTATCATTCCAACAGAAGTTGTCATTAATACACATACCGAGGGTGGAAGCTTTTCGGTTTTAAGAATGCAAGCGACACTTATGGATAGTGGCTGTAGGTTTAATAACAGTAGACAACATTGTGTTTTGAAAGCATTAAATCCCACTTCATTGGTTGTACCCTATTTTATTATGCTGTCAAGGTCGGCATTTAATGAGCTTTACGTAGTTGCCGTTCTGGTTCTACAGAGGAAGAGCTAGTACGTGAGTCCTTGAACGAATATGAAAAGCTAAGAATACTGTCAGTGGCGTTGAAATGAATTGGATTAGAAGTTGCAAGATAAAAATGAGAAAGAAAGTCGGTGACTAAACAGGGGAACGCATTGGTGTGGTGCAGACTTAAAACCGCCTAAAACAACCAGAACTAAACGGCCCGTAAGGTAATTCCTCGATTCCATATGCACGCATTTTAGATAAAAGAGCTTGATGCCATGCTCTGTCAAATATCTTAGATGTGTAAGAAGAACACAAATACATTTCCAGTTTTCACACTGTTATATTACCTTGTTTCGAATCTTGGCAATCATTTGCTTACTCTATTCTTCAGGGAAGGTTTCAATGTTCGAAGACTATAAATGAAACAAAAGGTCTGTTAATGTTGCTGGAGAAATTTTATAGAGCTTAGCGGGAATGTGCTCAAGCTCTGCCGCCTTTTTTGTTTTGAGTATCATCGCGACAATGATTCCGTCCTTACTGGGATGTGCGATATGTATTCTGGAATCTTGATCATCAGATAGCTCGTCTTGATTTTGGGGCAAACCTCTGTCCACAATGCTGATGCTCCTTGCATCTTTTTATCTGATCTATAACACATGAGGAAATACCAATCTTGCCGGATGTAGATGCATGCATACATTTTGTTTTTTCATTAACTGTTCACTTATGACCATCGTTTTGGATAACGAAAATTCGAATTATATGGTGACCTTGAATGTCATTCATTTTGAAAATGCAGGCTTAACTGTTTTAAGAGTCCATATATGTATATATATTGAAATAGAAATTCTGAAATTGATAATGTAATCTTTCAAATGTGAATATTTTTTAACCCATTAACGCCCAAATGAAAACTATTAGTTTTTATTTCTATATAACTTTAATAATGGAACACTAAGGGCTACATTACACATATTTCATAGTTAGAATTATAAAAAAAGTAAAAAACAGGAGGTTTTTGGTGTGTTTTTTTTTTAAAGTACAGTGGGCACTTAGGAATGAAAATTCTTAAAACAGTCCTTATCAATACACATAGTTTTCTGGCACTACACATTGCCATTTTATTCGAGTATGGCACAGAACACATCGTAACTGTTTGGGTAGATTTGCTGGGTTGTGTCCATTGTTGGTTGGGCTTGGACCCTCTATTGCCGAGCCAGACGGGCGGTTTTTGTTGCTGTTACGCAAGTGAAGTTAATGTCGAGATAAATGTCTTCTAAAAGCCAGTTGGTCAAAGGGCTCAGAGCTGCTCAAACTATGTAGACGCCAAGCTCATATCAAGCAAGTATGTGAAACTGGGCCACCACCATTTTTTGCCACGAATACTCACGCGATACAATGATATAGATCCATCCATCTCATCTACGCCGCCCATCCCTTTGTTGTAATTTTGGAATGAATATGGAATACTCACGTCCACCTTTGGTCTACTTTGTGAACACCAGCATTTTACTTTGCCAACAGGTTCTACTGTATCAAAATTTGTACCTATAGTGCATACGCTATTGTCTTTCCACTTTACGAGTAAAAGTTCATTATTTGTATCGAACATATAGTCATACTCAGCTCTTGCTGACCTTTTCATATTTTCGACAGGGCGTAGCGGGCATTTTTTTGTCCGGTTATCGCGTATAGTTCCAGTGGCTTTATACCCAGACGCCTTCAATTCTTTGAGTAAATCACAACTTGTAAAAAGGCCAATAAAATTCTTACAAGCTCGGAATAATCACATTTTATATCCGATCTGAGTAAAAACAACGAAGATTTTTTATATTACTTGTGCCCATTGTACTAAAAAAACGACAGTAAACTAAATACATAAAAATTATATTTAGTCAGAAAAGTCACAGTATTTTACTATTTACTTTGCGATAGTATATTATCTAATCGCTAGAATCGAAACTAAGCCAAAAACATATTAAATACTGTAAATAAATAAAATAAATGCATCATACCTCTCAACTCGAAAAAAATATGTTGTCAAATGTGAAAAATGGCGGTAATTTTACTGTGAATCCCTTATTTATCATATGAAATTGAAAGGAAGTGACATCTATTGATAAATACGCCTACTAGTTTATTTATTATTGTAATGATGATTTGAAGAGGTGTCGTTTTTTTTAGTACAGAGGGCGCAAATGGGTTAAAGACCCGGGCAGGAGTATTATACACTATATTGAATTTCTTCTTCTTTTGGCAAAACCAACATTCTCAGTTTTCTATTACACAGCCTAGTCCCTTCGTACGCAGAATTTCCTTCTCTACTTTTCTTTTGCTTGTCACTCGATCCCTATGTATTACTTTATATACATACATATAGCTCTTGTAGGTGTATATCTTGTACCACCATTTCTGGTTGCACAAACTTACTGGTAGGCTGTACGTAACAAAGGTCTTTCACCCCGCTTTCTCATAGTCCATAGTGGTCGCAATTCTTTGTTGATAGTGCTATACTAAATTGTTGACGTTTGTTTCTCGCTCAAGTTCTCTCTGTAGGCTCTGAATGTTTGAGGCGCGCTAGAGCTTCCATCGATATTTTCGTCACAGAATCGACTGCTCAGTAATTTTAAGAAGTAGTAGTCTATGCTTAAATGACTACTAATGCTCGTGCCCGACCCTTTTCCTGAGTCGTCACATTGCCTACACCTGAAGGGTTAAGTCGAGCGCAGCAAATTCAGCGGGATTGGTACGCATGATACTATTATCTATAAATTCGTTATGTAACGCTAACCATTTTGATAAGGTTAGATTGATGGTGTGGCTGTATAACGTATTCTGTATTCGAAAGAATCGATCTATTGTGCTCTCCAGTTGTGTGATTTACCTAAAAAGGGGAGAGAAAACGGGATAAGTCGAGTTTTGATTAAACCGCTTCTCTGAAATATCGCCAGTTTAATATGCATTTTTGCATGTCTTTGGTGACTTTATTGATAATTCTTCCAAATCGTTAAAGGAGTATTCTGCGAGGGTCATCATCATTCGTATAGAAAATCGGCCGCAGCCTTCCGCGTCTACATGACCAGAATCTCTACATGGGTCTGTTATGCTTAAACTCATTTTCCTTAGGTGTGCAAGTTGAGGTCTGTGATGAAACATATTAGGCGCTCTACTAAGCGCAAGGATTTCCTTTGTGCTTATTTTATTGGAATGTGTAGAGAATTGTTCATGAAGACGGCATCTCTAAGTACACTCTATCTCTAAGGCCCAATTATTGATTCGATTTTGTGCCATTTTTATCTAATTCGTAGGCCATTTCGTTACTGTTGACCCCCCCGGAGAGCCAACAGAGTGAAACGAGTGCTTCTAACTCTTCCTTACAACTCTTCACTAGTTTCGATCTAACTACTGTGGATGTGATTGGATGTGATTTGATGATTGCTTAACTGTTTATATAAATGTTGATATGTTTTCCTCTGGGTAGATTTAAGGGTGCATAGCTCTGGGGCAAACGTATGTGCAACTGCTTGCATACACCGACAATATTGACATTATTGGAAGAACTCAGCGGGCTGTCACCGGTGCGTTTGCAAGTATTGAAGCAGAAGCGACCTAAATGGGTTTAGTGATAAACGAGGGCAAAACTAAGTATACTCGTATGCTGTCAACAAGAAGGGACAATCAACCCCGACGCTTTGGACAGACCATCACAGGGCAGCTACAACTTCGAGCTAGTATGATAAGGGACTTTGTCTACCTTGGCTCTGCTATAAATTTTGAAAATGACACCAGCACAGAAATCAAGTTATCGCAGTTTTTTTTTTTTTTTTTTTTTTTCATCTTATAAGACAGTAAACAACAGTAAAGCCCTATCACGAACAACTAACGAGACTTTATATAAGACTCTGATCGTCTCAGTCCTGCTTTACAGCGCTGAAATATGGACTTTATTAAAAGCGGCTGAAGATATTCTTGGTCGTTTCGAGAGAAAAATCCTTCGTAAGATATTCGGTTCCGTCGTTAACGGGTTTTGGAAAAGACGATTCAATGACGAACTATACGAGGTGTACAGCGACAACGACCTTGTCATGGCTAGGACATGTAGAGCGAATGGACACCAACGCTCCAACCCGC
This sequence comes from Brachypalpus laphriformis, assembly GCA_945910035.1. NCBI lineage: Eukaryota > Metazoa > Arthropoda > Insecta > Diptera > Syrphidae > Brachypalpus > Brachypalpus laphriformis. The sequence goes on from OX246754.1 coordinate 293,049,836, forward strand.
AGACGTTCTCGACGTAGGTGGTGCGCACAAGTTCAAGGGAGTGCGCAACTGGAGGAGCTAAATGGGGATGTTTTTTTGGTTGAGGCCCAGGTCCATTCCGAACTGTAGCTCCACCTAAGTAAGTAAGTAAGTAACTCTGGGGCAGCTTCGGCTAAGCTTTGAACACACTGCCGTTTAGAATCCAACGCAGAACTCTATTGAAAGATACCGAAGCCCACGCCTTCTTAAATCTTTTTTGACTGACCACAAAGATCGAAATGTTGGTGTTTATGCCCCTTCAGTTTGTCCAGTCTTCTATTGTGAGGAATTTGAAGTCGGGGTGTTAAGTAGTCAGTCTTCGTCTCTAATTTCGCTCATCTGGCAGAAGATGAAGTGTTGCTAATGCGGCTCTCCTATACAGGCAGCTTGATAACCTCTTTGATGTATGTGACCTTTTCCATAACTGGCCACTATTTGCAAATAAGACCCAGAGTAGTGATGATAGTACTCCTTAATTACTCCAAATTGAATAGCCTCTAATGCATCCGTTCTACAATACCTTTTGGTGTTGGATTTGTATGATAAAAGGTATACTCGTACGAGTACGAGTAAATGTAGAAGTTGTGGGGAAATTGGATCATTGAAAATTTATATTCATTTACAACTTTTCAATTTTGCCATCTTATTTATTAAGGATATTATTGAAAATTTTCAGGAAAATGTCATCGGGAACATTTGTTGATCGAATTGACCCGTTCGCTAAACGTTCACTGAAAAAGAAGAGCAAAAAGAGTCAAGGTTCCTCACGGTACAGAAACTCGCAGGATGTGGAGCTGCAACAGTTGCCACCCTTAAAAGGTAGATCATAACGAGTTGTTTCATATCAATTCTTCTAATTCTTTTCTTTTTTATTAATGCAGCCGATTGCTCCAGCTTAGAACAGGAAGAATTGTTTATTCGAAAATTACGTCAGTGCTGTGTATCTTTCGATTTTATGGACCCAGTTTCGGATTTAAAGGGAAAAGAAATAAAACGGGCTGCACTCAACGACCTATCCACCTACATTACACATGGCAGAGGAGTTCTTACGGAACCGGTGTATCCGGAAATTATCAGAATGGTAACCAATTGTGAGAAGCCTTGTGAGATCGTTAAACCTTAACATTTGCTTAACTTTCAGATTTCGTGTAATTTATTTCGCACGCTTCCTCCAAGTGAAAACCCAGACTTTGATCCAGAAGAAGATGATCCAACACTGGAAGCGTCATGGCCTCATCTTCAATTGGTGTATGAGGTGTTCTTACGATTTTTAGAATCGCAAGACTTTCAGGCAACCATCGGCAAGCGGGTTATTGACCAAAAATTTGTTTTACAGGTAAGTTCTCCCCTTAAATCTGTTCTGATTCTGATTATGTTAATGGCTTTATTCTCTCTTACTCAGTTATTAGAGTTATTCGATTCGGAAGATCCTAGGGAAAGAGACTTTTTAAAAACTGTTTTGCATCGTATTTATGGAAAATTCCTAGGATTACGCGCTTTTATTCGAAAACAAATCAATAATATATTCTTACGCTTCATTTACGAAACTGAACATTTCAATGGTGTTGGTGAACTCCTCGAAATTCTCGGCAGGTTTGTAATTATAATGTTTAATCGTAGTTTATAGATTAATAAATTGTGGTGTATTTTTAGCATAATTAATGGATTTGCATTGCCACTGAAGGCTGAGCATAAACAGTTTTTGGTTAAAGTTCTGTTACCATTGCACAAAGTGAAATGCTTATCACTCTACCATGCTCAGTTGGCGTACTGTATTGTACAATTTCTCGAAAAGGATGCATTTCTCACGGAGCCGGTAGTACGAGGGCTACTAAAGTTCTGGCCAAAAACTTGTTCACAAAAAGAAGTCATGTTCTTGGGCGAAATTGAAGAAATCCTCGATGTCATTGATCCACCACAATTTGTGAAAATACAGGAACCACTTTTTCGACAAATAGCCAAATGTGTGTCCAGTCCTCATTTTCAGGTAAGTGCCGTATGATTTTCGTAATCCGTAAGCTCGTCTAAGTTGATACCCAAATTCATCGATTACCTCCAAATTATTAATATATGGTGTTTTTGGGACGTTCGGTTGTTGCAAATTGTTATACGTGTACATCGTTACGTATAAGATTAAAATTCGAACGTTGACCGTAATACTGCGTCGCTTATGACGATTCTTACGCAATTAGTAGCATGCTCCGTTGTATTATATTAGCAGAAGCTTAATTTTTTTTTTTAAGAGTAAGTTCTTCGCTTCATTTTAAATTCTATCTACAAACTTTCCTATCATGGACTCTATAGAGAAAACTAAACTAAAACTAATGGTAAACATTACTTGTTACTGCTTACGAACAGATAGAAAATATATTTTCTCAAAGAACCTCGAAGTTTAGCACTTACTTTAGATGGCGGCCTTTAACCAACAAGCCCAACTAGCTTATCTACTCGTCTCTGGTTTTGCGATTCAGTTGGATACTATCATTTTTATTCTATTACTTCATTCTTTCTTAGCCAACAAATCCGGCGGTTAGCAATATTGAGTTTTCGTTTGATTTCTACACCGGGTAAGTGTGCTAAAAAGCACCACCCAATCCTCTAACTCTAACTCCTCTAACTCCCTACAGTATTGACAGACAGCGAAGACATTCCTACCCAGAGGCAGTCACGTCATGTCTTTCCTTTAGGGTTTTTTTTTTTTTTTGATGATTGCGGGACTGGTTAGCATAACATGCTATTCGTCTTGTATGAGCTGTTGCTGCAGCAGCCTTGCGAATTTTCTCGATTCTTCGCAGCTCAATTTGCGCATTCGGTATGTATGCGCCAATATCTGTCCAACTCTGTCTGGACACTCAAGGCAAAGCGGTGAAGTATCGTGTCCAAATCTGTACAAATACTTGCGAAATCCTCCATGACCGGATAAGAACTGTGTAAGGTGGTGGTTACAGTCTCCGTGTTCGCGACTTGTCTATCTGCCCTTTGTGGCACTGTCCTATCTGTTCTGCCAGCTGGCTAGTGATGTTTACCTTTCTTCTTCTTTTATTGTTCTCGCTGTAGCCGCATCTTGCGGATGGGGGAGTATCCTTATATAGATTCGCAGCATCTCATCTGTGAGAATGTCGGCGGAACCATTCCGGCTATGACAAATGCTGCTTCATCCGAAATTGTTCTAAATACACTTTATGGTACTCCTCTATTATTAGAAAACCTCTCCGCCTCGGCTAGTCACCTAAGTTTTTATTTTTCAGCATTGAACAGCGCTGATGTAGTTGAAAGCTTACTCAGTGTCAAATCGCATGCTGTTGACCTTGATGAGATAAATCCATGTTTTCTTAAAATTGTCTTACCCGTTCTATTGCCCTATATAACGCATATTTTTTAATGGTCCAATGGAAATCGGCCAAAGTCATACCCATTCCCAAGGCACCTGTGAATGGTCTGAAGTGACGAATTCAGACCGATTTCCATACTGCCATTTTTGTCGAAGGTGTTTGAAAAAATTATGCAAAAGCAGATTACTTGGTATCTAACAATCAACAACATTCTGTCTTCCAAACAATCAGGAGTGGAATCCTCTAAGGTGATAGTTGATAGTCACACTTTTGACAGTCAAAATTGATGATCACACTTTGTTAGCTCTCCGTAAAACGATCGCAAAGTCACACAAAAACGTTCGCAAGAGGGTGATGATCACGCTGATGGTCACCTTAGAGAGAACAAAAGGGATGATTGTGATCGTCAACGATCAACTATCACCTTAGAGGATTCCACTCCAGGCTTTCGACAAAAACTTAGCTGTATCACTGCAGTTACACGTGTTTCTAAAGACATACGGTGTGCCCTGGATGAACGACATGTATCATTTTTAGTCCTATTAGACTTTTCTAATGCTTTCGACACGGTTGACCATTCTATTTTATGTCAGAAGCTATCGCTGCTCCATTAATGTTTGCCCTGTGCTGTCAAGTTGCTATCCTCTTACCTAACAAACAGAAAGCAAGCTGTGAAAGTAAATGACATTTTATCTGGATTTCTTCCTAACACCCAGCGGCGTGCCTCAGGGATCTATACTAGGACCCTTACTTTTCTCCCTGTACATCAATGATCTCCCGACTCATGTTAAACACTGCTCAATAAACATGTATGCTGATGATGTACAGCTCGTTTTAAGCTGTCCCCTGGGTTTAATAGAGCACGCTGCGACTTGCATCAAAAATGATCTTGCGGACATAGCGCAATGGTCGAATAGTAATGGTCTTCTTTTAAACCCTAAAAAATCAAGTGCATTATTATTTCAAAATCGTCCTTAGATCTCTCATACTTTCCCCCATCATTATGAGCAATGCACCTATTGAGTATGTTGAATCAGTCAAAAACCTCGGTGTGACCTTCAATCGAAATTTAACCTGGGACAATCACGTCACTTGGCCGTAGGGAAGACGTACGGTGTACTTCGTATGCTGTGGGCCAGCCACTCTTTTACCCCAATCAAAACGAGAACCCTATTCGCTAAAACTCTACTACTCTCTCTATCCCCATTCTTACCTACGGCTGCGAAATATTTCACAACTGCAGCTACAGCTCCAAAAGAAAACTTGATGTTGCTTTTAACAACATAATACATACGTTACGTCTTTAGATTGCGACGACAAGCTCGAGTTTCAAATTACACTAAGTACCTGTACAAGATGACTTTCGATAATTTTCTCCAGTTTCGCACTCTTAGCCTGCTTTCAGATATTCTACTCACTCGTCAGCCTGCCTACCTTTATGAAAAAATTATATTATCTTCCGCAAACAGATCCGGCCAATTAATTCTCCCTCGGCATTCTTGTCCGACATCGGAACGTCAGTTTTTTTGTTAACTCCATTCGTTTGTGGATGGACAACACTTCAAGATTTAAAAGTGAACTAAAAATACATTTATATAATAATACTTGAGCATATGGTTTTGGTTTTCCGTTAATTATCTTTTGTTAATTTTTTTTTCTTTCTTTTTCTATCATAGATTTTAAATCATTAAATTAAACGCACGTTTCTCCTAGATGCTAGAGTTTCATCGTAGCTCCCTACATCATACTTGTGATGATTCCATTTGCGGTTTCCCACACTTCTTTGAAAGCATGAATAATATAAGCTTTCATGGGGTCACTGGGCCGCCATTTCCCTTTCCAAAATGTTTGTGGTAGTCTTATATTTTTGGCAACTCTGCAGCATATGTTCGACGTTCTGGGTTTTACCTTCTTATTGGTGGTAGTATGGGTTGTCTGCATGTTTAAATTTGTAAAGGTATTCCCGGAAACATAGGAATCGATATAGGGTAACAGATTACCTTACCGTGTTTCCTGCTTATCCACTCGACTACATTGGGGTAAAGTGCATCTGTCCACCATTTGGTTGAGGTGTTTCATCTCTGTTCCATGTTATTTGAGCAGATTCTTTAATTCTCTTTCGTCCTCTTACAGTGCCGTCGATTTTTTCGCTTCCAGTTCGATAGGCATTCGGCCTGAAATTACACCGATCGCTTCTTGATGCGCAACAATCTTTTAATGATGTTATCCTGTACGCAGAGTTCAGCCTTCTCATGTACAACTTACAATTTGCCGTCAATGCCCGTATAGGAGCCGCGTACATTAAAATTGATTTCCTCATCGTCGCTAGCGAATTTTTGATCGGTTACCTGAATTCTTCAATATTTGGCATTGACCTAGATAGTGCTGCCACTGCTCAAGAGGCATTATCGACTGCGTAGGTTAGTTAGTCTGTGAAATTGAGCCTGTGGTCCGATTCAATGTTGTGCTATGCGACCTGTATGGCCACTTTTGAGAACAGTTTCCATTTTGTGGTCTGCTAGTTCTGATGTCTGATGCGGTGCGGTTGTAGTTTTGCGTTACTTCCTGTTAAGTTTTGGCCACTACCTCTACTCAACTCCTCTTGGCCTTCGCTTCCTTAGTATGCCATCATACATTGGGTTCCATAAGGCTGGGACCGAACTGACACTTGTGGGACTCCTCCCGTTATCTTGTATTTTTTCGCCCCTGCGTCGTAATGAAGAGTTTTATCTTCAAAGAAGTTGGCTATTATTCGCAGTAGGTAGTTTGTCATTTGCGCTTGTCAAACTATCTGAGTTGAACGCATTCTTAATGTCGGATGTCACGACGACACATTACTGTTTGCTCCCCATCTCTCTATCTTTCTCCAGCTATTGCTTCGCGTGCTATACCACACTCTGTTTGAATAGCATAAATCCGAACTGTCGGAAGCCCGGTGTCTCCTTCGATGTACTGGTCTAATCTATCGCGTATAATTTTTTGCAACACTTTCCCCACTGTGCATGGACCGAAGCGGCCTGTACGACGATCGTTATCAGGAGGTGGTTTGTCGCCTTTTGGGATGAGTTCAAGTTATCGAAACTAATGGGATGATGTGTGTTTGTTTGAGACATATTCCTTAATTCCACATTGGATAGTGCATTATCGCTCGGAAAGTGGATTTTGGGGAAGAAGTAAGAAAGAGTATGAAGTCGAAAAGATACATATCGTCGGCTTAGTGCAAAAACTCACTAAGTACATTTTTGCCATTTTTCAGTTTAAGGTATTTAAGTGCATGTTTTAATGTTATTCACCCATGCAAAAACTCTTTAAGTGCACCAGATGAGATAATCACCCTGATTGTCGTTGGCATTTGTCGCTTTTCGACGATTGCCGTTTTATTCTGCAAAACGGTCAGCAGGTCGTAGCTATGAATAAAACGACAATCGTCGAAAAGCGACAAACGTCAACGACAATCAGGGTCAATAATCATTTGAAAACAAAAAAAAAATCTTTGAAAATGTTTTAATATATATATTTTTTTTACTGTACTGCCAATTTGAATTGTGAATCACTAAATATTGGCAAATGTACTTAATGACTTTTTGCCCTAAGCCGACGATATATCCGAAATGGCAACAACAATCTCGAAAATAAAATAAAAAAGTTTCGCTGCACTTCCTTTTAAAAAATTGCGAAAATGAAAGCGGAGACGAAAGTTTGTTTGATGAGAAATCAGAAACAGAATTCAGTTACAATCCTATTTTTAACTTTCTTGTTGTTTTATGTTTTGATTTTATGAAAATATAGTAACACTATTTGCTTATCCACATCTTACGTCTATTTTTAGGTCGCTGAGCGAGCCTTATATTTATGGAATAATGAATACGCTATGTCCTTAATAGAAGAAAATAATGCTGTTATAATGCCAATAATGTTCCCAGCCCTTTATCGTATTAGCAAAGAACATTGGAACCAAACTATTGTAGCCTTGGTATACAATGTTCTGAAAACCTTCATGGAAATGAATTCCAAACTATTCGATGAATTGACAGCTAGTTACAAAGCCGAGCGACAAAAGTAAGTTCTACTCTCCAGACTATTCTTTCTACATATTTTAAATAAACATTGGTTGCATTCTAGAGAGAAAAAACGAGAGCGAGATCGCGAGGAGTTGTGGAAGAAGTTACACGAACTTGAAATTAATCGATCTAAAAATAATCCAATAAACAGCGCTTCAACAGCAACACTAATTACTTCATCATCATCTGCGGGCTGCAGTGGTGCGCAACAGAATGCAAACTCCCAGCATCAGCCACAGAACAATCAACTACATCAATCGAACAACACCGCAACTGTACTGCAGCAGTCACCTGGAGTCGTCGGTCTTAATGCGGCTGGCAACAGCTCTGGTGCCAATGCGTCAGCTGCAGCCGTGGCACACACAAATTCTGCAATGACTGCAGGCTCAGGCGCTGGTGTCGCGATTTCCGTGAGCAAGTGATGTACTACAGATTAATAACATTATTTTTGTTAATGCAAAAAGAAAGCGAAATATTATAAAAATAAAAAATAAACAACTAAACTGCAAGTGAATTAAAAAAAAAAAAAGAATAAAACGCTCGGAAAATTTAACAAAAGTAATAACTGATTACTATCGTAAAAGATAATATTAATAAAAAAAAAAGTCAAATAAAACAACAATATTTAAAATTAAAACAACTAACAGCTGAACTTAGGTCAAGCAATTATAAATAGTAGACTAAACAAAGCAAAAAAAAAAAGTTCTTTTAATGTAGAAGTTAAAGAATACAAAAGAGCATTACCTGCATATGCAAGCAAATGAAGGACAAGGAGAAGTCGTCACGTTTCTCCTTGTTGCCCCTCCATCACGCACACTGCTTTTCTCATAAAAATCTTCTCCAGCTCACTCTTCATCTTTCATCATTTCACCCCTCCCCCCGTTACCATGAACTTAGGAAACAATAAGAAATAACTTGTACTAGCGCATGTTCGATATAATTAAAATATTACTAATATATTAATTATGCTATGAAAAAAAAGCGTTTAAAAATGGGAAAATGCTGTACTAAAAAAAATACATGAATATATATATTATATATATTTTACATTTCGGTTTACTTTTAAAACAGCAATGTATGAGTATTTGTTTTAACATTTTTTTCTTTTTTATGGAAAAAAAACGGAAAATGTATACAAATATCATAAAATGAAGAAGAAATACACGTCATTCTACAGTGAAAACATAATCAACAAAATTAGGCATAAATTATAAAAAATTTTGCTAAGTCGTAATTTTAGTGGAAATGGCAGTTACTGTTATAACAACAAAAAATAAAAATAAAAATAAAGAAAAGTAAAACAAACTCAAACTCACACTTTGTAGAAGATACAAATTAAAAACACTAATTACAAATTTGCATAACTGGAATAAAACCTACAACACACACTCCCACACGTAAACACACACACACACATGCTATTTATAGAAGACAGTTTACGACTTTTTCCCTTTTGTTTAAACAAAGCAAACAATAAAAGTAAAAAAGTAAAAAAAAAAAGAAAAAAGAAAAGAAAAAGAAATCGTATAAACAATTAGTGTAACTATGTATAAAGAGAAAGTGAATATACACATGAAAATGCATTGTTTTGTTGAGTTTAAGTTGATATTTAACATGATAAAATAAGAAAATAACAATTTAAATAAAAAGAAAAAATAAATGATAAAATAAAACTGTATGGTACGTACATATATATGCATATACATATATATATATATCTATAAACAATTAAAACAAATCTACTTAATATTCGTTTATTATTGTTTTGTTTTAACTTGTATTTGTTCTATTTTTTCGTTCCCTCTTTATTATTGTAAATTTTTTATCCGCCAGTGTCCCCCCTTTTCAGCTACATTATTTAAAGAATCACACTCATTGTAAACATAAACTCTCAATTTTACACACACGCTAACGAAAGAATGTTAGAAAGTACGGTATAATAATGAATGCATTCGTATCTAATCAAAAACAAGAAAATCTTTTCTTTAACATGTAAGAGTTTTTTTTTTTTTTTCTTGCTTAATTTTAAAGTGTATATTTTATTAGATTATTATTATTAAACAAAAATAAATGAAGAAGAGGAAGAAGAAAAGGAAAATATTCGTATTTTTGTTTTTAGATTACGCAAAACAAAACAAAAAATATATAATTATATGGATTCAGAATAAATAAAAAAAATGATATATTAATAATGAAATAAAAATTAGTAACGTATATATACGAAATTATTAATACTACTATTATTAAATTACAACAAATATTTTAAATACAAGGTGTATCATTTGTCTGTGCTGAATAATTGAAAGATCAATCAAGAATAAAATAAATATTAAAAATTTAATGCAATTTACGATTTATTTTCCCCAACTTACGGGCATAAGTGGTACATAAATAGGGACAAAGTCTTGATCTCGTTCAGATTTCCTTTTTTTTTTGTGTAATCAACAATACATTACATGTTTGAATATTATTTTTAATGAACTGAATATTATTTTTATTTCTTGTAATAAACACGAGCCAACTTAGGAATAATACACAGTTTGAAAAAGAAACCAACTTGGCTGCGATATTGGGCCAATCCGTAAGTGCATACTCTTGCGGCATGATGAGATATTTCGTAAAAGATGTGAATTCTTAAAATAAAATAAAAAGAATAAAAAATGTAGTGCATACAAAGAAATGTAGTACATACTTGTATTATTTTGCCAAAATAATGCATTGCAAAACTTGCATTTACGAATGGGCCCATTGTGATATTTTTTCGAATCAACTAGTCTTTCCTACGTAGGATTAAAAATGAATGGCGAGCATTGGAAACAGGAGTAATATGTCCTAGAGTGTTTAACGAATTGGGAATGAAAGAAGAACGATAAGAAAATGATGGTGCATAGTAAGTTCGATTATTTTTTTTACTAACCGAAGTATAAAACATTTATAAAGTTTACACGGCGCTAGATCCGGAGAATAAGGTGCTGGGCGAATTTCATTGATGCCCGAGATCGCAAGAAAGTTGTTGGTCTTTTCAGCAGTGTGTGCAGGCGCATTGTCGTGGTGCAAAAAGTAGCGGCGCAGCTCCTCTTTTTGTCGGTGCCCTAGTAAATTTTGGAAAACTTGTGGTAAGCAAGTTTAAGTACACCAATTAGTAGTGACTGTCTGTCCAGTTTTAAGCGGGATGACAGCGACCATTTTCGCCCTGGGGGCAAATCACGTAACTTTTCAGACAATCATCGTTTGAACGATAGCAACCATCACATTCCAAGCAAAATCACATTCTTATTGAATTTCAAGCAGCATATAGACACAATTATTATACCGTAGGCCAAATTTACAACATCTCCTGCCTTATTCAGATTCAATTGTGCCGAAAGAAAAAGTTGTATGTGTTTTTCGTCGATTTAAAAGCTGCATTTGATAATATCAATAGAGAAGCCCTGTTTTATAAACTGTCGATTTTAGGAATCTCCTCAAAGTTGATATCTATCATAAAGGCTCTATACCATAACACCGAAGCAACAGTTTGGAATGGAAAAAGTATGAGCGACTTTTTCCCCATTAACAAGGGCGTAAAGCAGGGATGCGTTCTAAGTGCTTTGCTCTTCATTCTTTTTTTGAACGAACTCCACTCCGAACTTCCAGGCGGAATAACCATTGAAGATCTGATGATAAAGGTTTTACTATATGCTGACGACATAGCAATACTTTCTGACAGCGCTGCTTCCTTACAAACCATGATTAATAGCTTCACCAACTACTGCCACAAATGGAATTTAATAGTAAATCTGACTAAGTCAGAAATAGTCATTTTCAGAAACGGAGGTCGCAGAAGGGCAGATGAAAAATGGTTTTTCAACGGCACTGAAATAAATGTTACGAACAAATACAAATACTTGGGAGTAACTCTTAAGTACAACATGTCTTGGTCGGAACATCTATACCAAAGACTCGCAATGTCCACAAACTCAATAAACGCCACATGGTCCAATCTCATCAAAAACAAAAATATCCTCCATTCAGCAAAATATAAAATATACGAAGCCGCTGCGAAGTCAATAATGAATTACTGCGCTCAAGTGTGGGGGTATTCCGAACAGATCCAAGTCGAAAAACTTCAGCGCTTCTTCATAAAAAGATGCTTCCTTCTCCGAACCAACACACCCAACTATGTCCTTAATATAGAAACAGGCCTCCCTAAAGCGTTCCTTACAACTCTAAAACTGCATTTCGGATATATTCGGAGAGTCGCTGAGCTCCCTCAAAATAGACTGCCACGTAAATTGACGGATATAATAATAAGCCATAAAATCTATTGGGCCAAGGAATGGTCTGCGTTTTTCCAGGGAACTGGTATCGAATTCAATTGGACTTTGAAGTCTGAATGGAACAGAGTACACAATACACTTCTCATTAAACTTAAGGAAAACCACTGGGCGGAATTCACCAACCGTGCACTTCAGTCACAGTTTCATGACGAGTACTGCAATGTATCATACGCTGATATTCCCAACTACTTTAAAGACACCAGTCCCCGCGATATGATCAGCCTTATTTTGAAGTCCCGGTGCGGGCTACTCAATCTAAATGCCAGGGCCTTTAAGAGCGATACAGTTGGTATATGTACAATCTGCAACCTTGATGCAACCGAAAATACATTCCACTTCGTAAGTGTATGCCCTATGTTCAAATCATACAGGAGACAATTTCTTGGTAGTGATGAACTCGACCGCATTCAATTCCTTAGGATTTTAAATGGAAAAAATTACCTCCAGTTATACAATTTCCTGAAAAACGCTCTCAAGTACCGTACCTTGTTAATTAATGAATACCTTTAAATAATTCTCACTAAGCTTAAAGTAATAAAATAGAACCGCTTTAACCTGACAGGCAACTTTTAAAGTTATTGTCATGTATTTAATTTTTGAATATTTTGAATTAATTTGAATACTGTTTTTATAAAAACTTTATGAAGAAAATAAAATTATTTTATCTTATCTATCTATCTATCGATAGCAACCGACGAATGGGAAAATTGTTGCATATTATAGCGGTTAATATTTCCCTACCACAGTTGGTTGCGCACTGTTGGCTGTAAAACGCCTATATGTATGTTTGAACTATAGCAAAAACCGCAATCGTCAAAAGTTTACATGCATTTAGGCGCTATACAGCCAACAGTGGGCAACCAACTGTGGTAGAGAAATGTTAACTCCTACAATATGCATCAATTTTTTTCATCAGTCGATTACTATCGTCCAAACGATAATCGTCTGAAAAGTTACGTGATTTGCCCCCTGGTGAAGCACATCGACATCATAACTTTTGTCGCTGATTTTTGCTGTTTGGCCTTAAATGAGGGATTTGCATCTTCGGGGCTCCATACCATGGACTGCTGTTTGGTCTCCGGGTCGTACTTGTAAAACCAAGATTCATCACCTGTAACGATCTTATTGAAGCAGCTTGACTCTCCATTTTCAAACTTATCCAGGAAATATGGAGCAAAACGAGAACGAGCCTCTTTTTGGTCTCCATTCAAAATTTTTGGAACCTATAGAGCTGACTTCTTCGAATATTTCAGGTGATAATTTCAAATTCGTGACACAGCTAGGGCATTCAGTCTAGTTCATCCTGGCATCTTCGTCAATTTTAGCCTTCACCAGGGCCACATTTGTATCGTCGGTCGAGGATTTGGGCCGATATTCACGAGATTCGTCCTCCACCAAAAAATTGCCAGTCTGGAATCTTCGAAACCACTTTGAAATAGTAACAAGAGATGGTGCATTTATTCCGTATATGCATTTTGGCATTCGTGTAGAATTTTGACTGGCGTAAGTTGAGGTGGAAATCCGAAGAGAATGGCAAAACGAATTTCTTCCTGTGTTGGCGGTGGAACTTCAACCGAGGTTACGTCACTAATTTTTCTCTTTCTCGTCTCCATTTTTACCTATTGTTCTGAAATTTGGAAATAAATATTGTTAGATTATAAGCTACAGAAATGCATGCAACGACTAAATTGACACCAACTTTCGTTAGTTCCTCCGTATAGGAAAAACAATTTTTTTTATGTGAATATCTGAAAGTATTCGAAATCTGAGACCTCGAATAATTACATAATTATGAATATTCAGTGAAATTCCTCTCATGAGTTAAAAATTGAGATCCAATCTGAAGCATTGGGCGTGTTCAAGATTGAAAAGAATGGAGGATTCCTTCTAGAAGGAATTCATTATTTTTTTTTGTACTTTTTCTGAAGGAGCGCTCAGATTTTGACTTCTAAAGAGAAATATTTTGTTCCACCAATAAAAATTTAACGTAAGAATTTTTTGGCATATCCTTACAGCCGATTCCTTACAAAATAGGTGCCGTGAAAAACAATTCCTACTGGAATTTCAACCCGATTTCCCCCGAATTTTTCTTCATTAATTTGCTGGGGGAATCCAAAGCAAAAGCAGCAATTCATGGATATAAGTTTTTTAAAGCGAAAAGTGAAAATAGAGACGTCCGGGATTGATGTGCACCAACCGCAAAGGATGTATAATTTTGAAAGTAAAAAGTTCTAACATGTACGAGTATGTATGTACAATGTACATTTTAATGTCTCTTATTTTTAAATACTAAAATAAACAACAATTTATTTCAATTAAGTCTAAATCAACTATTAAAAAAAAAACTCCCCGAAAATAGAAAGCACCAAAATGGTACTGGAAGATGCCCGTTATTTGCAATAACTTAACAAATCCTTGGCTCACCCTTTGTTCATTTTTATTCCCCATCTACCAATGTAAAAGCTAGGCTGTACATTTTATTATTTTTGAGTAAACAGACAGAGTTTTCTGATTTAAAACAGATTTTGAAAAATCTTCCAAAATATGACCTGTAATTACAACCAAAAAATCGCCATTGACAACTATCAAGACATTCGAACCATTTTCAGATTCCGCTGAAAATAAATTCCGATGGAAATTCACGATTGGTGGAAATTTTTAATTTTTTTTTCGAAATTACCGATAGACCTGGATAACTTCCGATATCTGAAAAGTATTGGCTAGTCTGAAGATGCAAGTAATCAATATGGTGTCAGCAGAATCATTAAAACAAGGTTTGCTGTCCAAGGCATGACTCGATTTAAAGTGGTAAATCAATAAAAGTTCAGTTACAGAAAATATCCTCATTACTTTTTCTTTTTTTTTGTAGTTAGTTAATTTTAACTCCATAAAATAGTTTACTTCGCAATACCAAGTACTGAACTATCTAGGCCAAGTTTGACTCTTGAACGACACTGGGGACACTGGCAAAGAAAATGCTCCGTTGTATCGTCGCTTTCGAGGCAACACTCACATTAACTAGTAGACCACAATGATGTCGTTGTCGTAGTCGTAGTTGCTGTCACTTGTCTTTGGGCACACTCTTCAGCCTTGTCGTACGACAAATATTAAAAATTGTCAAACTTTATACGACTACGACTACAATCACGACAGCGACTTATTGTATTCACTTTTATTCGTTTGTGTGTATTTCAGCTTTTAACAGGACGTACGAATGTGGCTACGACTACGACAATGACATCATTGTGTTTTACCAGTAAGGGTCCGAAACGATTCTCATGTGGCAATGGTGTAGTGGTAACGTCGCCAATTGAGACGCTAATGGTTCATGGTTCAAATCCTGATGTCAGCAAGCATTTATTTATTTCTCATGAAATATATAAAGTCAGTCCGATCATTTGCAAAAGCTTCTGTGAACTCTACTGCGAAGGCATACCACTTGGCAGTAGCTTGGTCATGTGGCTGGAAAAATTGTTGGCTCTGTTGATGATGATTTGCCCTTGACATCGGTTATCGGAAAAAAAGTACTGTGAATCAGAAGCAAAAGACAATAATAACAAAAATCTCCCCAGTTATCTGGACGCCACCCCCAGAGGATAGCTGAAGCATAAACAACTGAGCTCCAAGAACTACTACACCAAAATCTTTCTCTCTCTTTCTCTCTCTATCCATCCTTTCCAACGCCCGCAATGTGTGTAAACATGTTAAAGGTATTCATAACCCTTTAAGTGCGCGCAAATTATAAAAAAAAAAAAAATCGCGATTGCGTTGAGAAATTCTCTTGTATTGTCGTTCATGATATGTACTTATTTCTTTTCCGGGGAATCATTTCCTCTTTTTTAAAGAAACCTAATTTTTGTTCGGGCGAAATATTTGCAGGAAAAATGTATTCAATATCTTCTTCTTCCTTTTTTTAGCGAGGTTATGATCCGAAAATAAGGGATCACAACCCTCCCACTTTACCGCATTTCTACTGATCCGCTTGTGGGTTTCGCCTATTTGACCTCAGAAAATATCGGCAGGCCCGCCGATTTTGGATCACTCGGTTACTGAGGCCAATGAAATGCCGATGTCGTCGCATTTGTGTGATCCAGGCGTTTATAGGCCTGCCTTTCCTACATTGCGATGTTTTTGGAACGTGCATTGATATTGCCTTTTTAACAGGGTTCAAATGATCTCTTCTTTGAACGTGGCAATACCAGCTGAGCCGGTCGCGCTCTATCTTTTGTACGATGGTTCCCTTGACGTAAAAGTTTCCACGGATTTTCGAACTTCTTATTCAATCAAGCTTTGTCACTCCTGCTGTCATGCGAAGCATCTTCATCTCAGCTGCCGTTTATTTACTCTCATACTCTCGTCCAACACTGTGAACCGTATGTGAGCGCTGGACGCACAATTGCGGTGTAGAGCCTTCCTTTCAACTTAGGGGCATCTTTCTGCCACAGAAGATAGCGGAATTTTCTCGCCACTTCATCCACCCTACGCTTACGCGATGATTGATGTTATCATCACAGGTTGCTTTGATATTGATCATAGATCCCAGATATTTGAACTTTTCGCACTTGGGGAGCACTGTTCTATTCAAATAAATGTCTGGAATAGGCCTGAGTGGATCAGAGAACGGGCAGCAAAAGTACTCGGTCTTTCTTGAAGTAATGCGACACCCATTTCTCTCCAGGACGTCCACCCACACATCAAGTGCTCGTTGCAGGGATGTAGGATCCTCACTTATGATGGCTCCATCGTCAGCAAAGAATAACTGATGTACCGTGGGGTCCATCACTTTACCTTCAAGCAAACAGTCAATGACTGTAATAAAGACCAAAGGACTTAAAACGCTTCTTTGGTGCACCCCGACTTTGATTGGGAACTCTTCGGTTATTCCAGCGGGGCATCTTACTCTTGTCTTTACTCCTTCGTACATGTCCATGATCATCTGTACATAGGTTTCTGGAACCCCTCGATGTCTTAGCGTCACCCATATCAGATTTCGTGGTTGTCTGTCGAATGCCTTTTCAAAGTCAACCAATACAATATGCAAATCCTTTAAGGAATCACGATGTTTTTTTTCGCAGTCGGCCACCTAATACCCGCTCAACGATTTTCATGGTGTGTGACATCAGCTTGACCGAACGGTAGTTATCACAGTTTCACGTATCACCCTTCTCTTTGTATACAGGGAGAAGGTAACTTTCCCTCCATTGATTCGGCATTGGATCACCTCTCACAAATTTGGAGATGAGAATTCTGAGCCATCTGAACTCGACGTCTCCCATCTTTTTGCAGAACTCAGAGGGCATCTCGGCTGGCCCAACCGCTTTTCGTTTTTTGGAGTATTTAACCGCCTCACTAACTTCTTCGACTGTAATGTCGGGTGTTTCTTCAGAGTTAGAGGTTGCTCTTGGAAAGTATAGCCGGTATATTCCGGCCTTAGATGAAGAGTCTCTGAGCCCTCTTTCGCAAATGAGTCAAAGTAGCGTTCACTGCCTAAAATTCCGCTATAACCCGGTACCCATATAAGGCAAACCTTACTCCATTTTAAAGCTTATTAAGTCTGTTTTTACATTCTAGAACAATCTTTGAATGATATGTTAAAGTCTCAAGGGGCTTAAATCAGTCAAGGGGCTACCAAGCCATCTCTCATCAATTACCCAGTCAGCAACTTAGAGTATGGCAAAAACTCCCGTCTGGAAGACAGTCTCCATTTTGCCCACAGCACAGGAGAATTTGGTCCCATTGTCCAAGAACCAGTCAGCTTCAGTCCCACAACTAGTGCTGGAGCAGTCAGTGTAAAATGACCTTTAGTGAAATTCTAAAGAAGTTTATTTGACCTTCTCGGGGAAATGCACTTCGTATATTCTACTGAACATGGCGACAGGACTCATATTATCGATAAGCATAATGAATAAAACACATTGTCCGACATTATACGAAAAAGTGCCCCATGCTCCATGCCGAATGGCATGTCCCTCGTGCGAGACTTCGTTTTTTTGTTAGTCGACATATCGATTTGTGTGAATAGCTAAGACCAGCCGTAGCAAGTTGAGCAGCACTTTAACAGCATTGCCAGAAGTAGTGCGCGTGTTTGCTAAGTGTACAACAGGCAGATTTTATCAACGTCCTAGGCTACCATACCACAAACACCTAGATGAAAATTAGTTTGATGATAGCTCGTCGAATCGAAAGCTCTTTGACAATGTCAGAAAATTCTGAGCGCTTGAGTCGGTTTGAGCTCAAGGTGCTTCAGATTACTCCTACATATTTAATATCAGTGGCAAGTTGTAGAATTAACCGTCAATAAATTTGTATACTAATGAATTTGAAGATGAATGGAACCTCAGCATCGTTTGTCCGATCCTGAAGAAAGGAGACCCTCTGAACTGCGCCAACTACAGAGGTATAAGTCTCCTCGCATACAAGATCCTGTCTGCCGTCTTATGTGAACGCCTAAAACCGATCGTCAACCACCTGGTAGATCCTTATCAGTGCGGTTTTAGGCCGGAAAAGTCCACCATTGACCAAATATTCATACTACGGCAGATCTTCGAAAAAACCCATGAATAAAAAATCGATACGCACCACCTTTTCATCGATTTCAAAGTTGCCTATGATAGCGTGTATAGAGAAGAGTTATACAGAGCCATGTCTGGTCTTGGCATCCCAGCCAAGCTCGTCTGTTTGTGCAGAATGACGATGGAGAACTCTCGCTGCTCCATCAAAGTCGGTAAAAACATCACCGAACCGTTCGATGTCAGGAAAGGTCTTAGGCAAGGTGACGCGCTATCATGCGATCTCTTTAACATAATACTTGAAAGAATTGTACGAAACTCACAAGCCAACACCGGAGGTACATTCTTTTACAAGTCTGTACAACTACTCGCTTATGCCGATGACATTGACATAATCGGAAGAACTCAGCGGGCCGTCTTTGGGGCTAGTATTGAGGTCGAGGCAGCACAGATGGCTCTAGCGGTCAATGAAAGCAAAACAAAAATATGCTGTCTACGAAAAAGGACACCCAACATCGGCGTCTTGGACAGAACGCCACATTAGACGGATATAATCACCCCAATTCTTCAAGTCGAAAGCCCAGTCGTATTTGCTTTCGTATTTAAAGTCGTATCAAAATTAAATTCCTATTCCTCGATTCGTATGCCATGCATACGACAACTCAAAAAAGCCAGCGCGTATCATCGCAGCTATGCAAATGTCAAACTATCAGAGAGAATGAAACGAAAATGTAAACATATAGGTTTGGCGGTGTATTTTAAAGCAAAGTAAAGTTTTTTGTGAACAAAATAAATCAAAAATATTAGTTTGATAGACCTCTTTTTCGATTAAGAAGAGGATGAAGTGGTGGCGGTTGAGAATTTGGTAGCAATTTGGAAAAATTGGTTATGTACCTATGCCAACGACCATAACATGCTGAGTATCAGTTCTCGTCCTACAACCGAAATCAAGCAGCGTCCGTCGCGGTTAGTACTTAGATGGGGGACCGCTTGGGAACACCGCGTGTTGTTGGCATAGCATAAACCAGCCTTTCAAATTGGCTACGATTCGTGACTTTTATACAATGAAAGCACACAGAAGTACAAATTTAGATATTTCTAGTGAAAATACATGTCTTACATATGTTTATTTTCTACTTTTCACTTTGAAGCCGAGTCGTAGCCAACTTTGAGGACGAGTAAAGTACGAAACAAATACGACCATCAAACGACCAATTGAATGCATCGTAATAGCGGAAAAATACGACACTCGTATGCGTTGCGATGCATACGACTCCTGTCAAAAATTACGTACGAGTATGTTTGTAAAGTACGACTTTGTAATAACTAAATGCGACCTTGGTCGTGTTCGACTGTCGTATACGAATTGAAGAATTGGGGTGAATTTTGAGGTAATAAAGGATTTAGTTTACCTAGGCTCTATGGTGAGCTCCGCAAATGACATCAGTGGGGAGATCAAACGAAGAATTACTCTTGCCAATCGTTGTTTTTATGGGCTAAGACGGCAATTGAGTAGCAAAGCCCTATCTCGAACTACTAAGGTAACTCTTTATAAGACACTAATCATCCCAGTCCTGCTGTATGGCGCAGAGGCATGGGCTTTGACAAAACCGGATGAGGATGCCCTTGGTTATTTCGAGAGAAAAGTTCTTCGAGCGATCTTTGGTCCCGTCTGCATAGACGGTGAGTGGAGGAGAAGGTACAATGCCGAACTATACGGTCTGTACAAAGACATCACTTAGCAAGAAAGGTCAGATACAGCGACTTAGATGGCTGGATCATTTAGAGCGGATGGAGCCCAACGTTCCCGCCAAGAAAGTCGTCGAATCCACCCCGGTTGGACGGCGCAGTAGAGGACGACCTCGCGGTAGGTGGCGCAAACAAGTGGAGGGGGACCTCAACGAACTTGGCGTGGGCAACTGGAGGCAGCTGTCTCGTAGCCGTGCTGGCTGGAGAGGTTTGTTGGTTGAGGCCCAGGTCCACCCCGGACTGTAGCGCCACCTAAGTAAGTAGTAATGAATTTGAATAATGCGATGACACACGACAAAAGAAAAAACGAATAAACGCTTACATACTTCGAAAGAAAAAACCACACCAAAAACTGCACCGATTCTCCCCCATTAGCTTAGACACCACCCAAGGAGTATATATGTATTTATGTACATATATATACTGGAAAAAAAAGATTTCCCAATACACATACTTTTTATATGTTTCCTACGTTTGCAATGGCGCATCTAAAAAGATACACTTCTCTAAAGTTCAAAAGCAGGTGTATTACTCACTAGTGTGGATTTTAGCTTACTAGTGGGGTTTCAGCATGGGGTAATGCATCGGAATCCTATATAAATAAAATCATAAATATTCAAAGGCGTTTAGTAAAAACAATTAATGTTAATAATGTTTATTTCAAGGTCTTAGATGTTAAAGGTATAAAATTACGGCAAGCCTAGAATATTACGGTGATTTTCGTTTTCAATAACCAATGTAACACAACTTGAACACATGAAGGCGAGCATAAGGACTCTTGAAAATTTTTAAAGTAAAATTTTTAATTTAAAATCAATTATAACTTCTAAATCTTGAATAAAACAAAATTATGTACTAACAACCTGCAGACATGCAACTTCGCAGGTAACATACAACAATTATAACGTGTTTTTATAAAGAATAAAAAATCAAAACATCTTTTCATTTCCAATTTACAGCCAAGCGAACAGACACGACAGAAACTGCGCGGTTGCAAATCGCGTGGTTCAACCGCGCTGTTCTTATGTTCGTTCACACCTTTGCCGCGCGGGGGCCGCAACTCAACCGCTGCAAAATAGAAGCTCGCGGTTTCTGTGCGATTTCCACATAGTTCTATTCATTCGGCGTGCCCAGAGAGTGTTCAGTTGGTTTGCGGAAACCGCACGTTTTGGACGTGTGTGTTATGTAATATGTTCACATGTTTATTGTGCACTAGCTTAATCTCCGCCCGCTTCGCCAGGCATTTAAAAAGAAACTTTTTTGTTGCTGTATTTTTTGTGCCTATCACCTTTGTACAGTAATTACCTACATAAAAAAAAAAAAAAAAACCAACTAAATTGGTTGAAAATTACGGGTGGTAGAGGGAAACCGACGCATTTTCTCACTTAGTTTTATAGATATTGGTTTTTCGACGCGCGGTTTGAAAACGCGCGGTTTCTGCTGTGTCTGTTCGTGCCCTTATAGTCTTAGGAGTAAGTGAAAAAAAAAACTGACGGACAAACAGGATTTCATGTAAACTACCCGCTGATAATAAATGATGTAATTCAAATATTAAGGAAACAAATAAAATAAGTAAACATTCTCTAAATGTTTTTATAATTTCATTTAAAGCATCGCTTCCACAAAGCACCATTTACTGTTTGTAAATTGATTTGCATTTAATTACTGCACATGCACTCTGAAGGGTTAGCACATGCTAATTATAAATTGCACATTGCGATTGCGAAAGCTTTTGCACTAGTTTTCACATGCCGTCCTTTCAGTGCGATGTTTTCATTCAATGTGCTCTGTACCTCGCCATGCTTGAGCATATTTCGTGCAGTGTAAACTTTTTCATATTTTAAAAAGAAACCTCAAACATACTTATGAAGTGGGAATATTGTTCTGATTTCGTAGCCGGCTGCTTTGGGGGTAAGTTGTGATGCATAGTGTGTAATAATCTAGTCAGTGGTTATGGTATAAGTGGACTTAAAGACGCAGAAAGTATGACGTAACGCATTTTCTATAAAATGCTTTCCATTGAAGTTCATTCAACTTATGTGAAAGGGAATCGTAAAAAGAGTGTAGGACAAGGCCGACGAGTAAACTTGACCTTTTGGAGACCAATGCCGTTGCAACATTGATGATATTTATTAGAAATAAAAATGTTGTATGCTGTGAATTTTACGCTATTGGAATTAAATAATTCTTTAAACGCAAAACCATATACACCTTATACAATTTTTAATTTAAACTTGAGCTTTTGAAAGATAAATCATTATGAACAAAATTTGCACTTAATTTGCTAATTGTGTTTATTTATATTAAATTTCAGGCCAATGCCAAGGCAGTGCGAGGAATTAAATTGTATATTCAAAAATAATAATATGCTCATGAGTTTCTTTGTGTTAGAAAAAAGTAAGGAACAGGTGTCACATAAATATGAACTCATGTTAGAGAATAATTTTGTAGTACAGGTAAAGGAGAACCCGAACGCCTCGTTCAAAAACTAGACGTTGGCGGTTCATCATTATATCTTGTGCATTTTGTCTACGTTATGTACTCGTACGAGTACATACATGAATAAATAAATATATTTTTTTTTTATAATTCGCGAGCGCCGAAGGGATTATACTGATGTTCGGGCGGAATATTCCCCTGTTATGAGCCAGGAAACACCACGGAAATATCTTTGGTACTGAACACTTCGGGCGCGGTAAGTCTAGCTTCCCTTCCTTTACATTGAAACTATGATGTGTACTAGCTCAGACAAATAAAAAAATGTAGTGCAATTTCTTTGGTTTAGTCATCCTACTCTTAGGTATAAGTTAAAGACAATTCTATCGATTTGCGGGTGTTGTTAGTACTTATGTCTCCATTTACGATGGACTGGTCAGACATCATACCAAAACATGTTGCGTGCTTCTGGAACTATGAAAACCATTACATTGGGTGGGTGAGAGCAAGGATACCATGTAATAAAAGCCCAACAACAAATGATGCCATCGCGACAAAATATCCAAATGACATTGGCCGTGTTCAGATTCCAAGGACCCACTAGTTAGAAGTACAATCGACCAATTAGAAGAAAGTTGCCCAGTAAGACCTAGCTATGTGGACCATCCATTGTGGACATTCCATAACAAGAAAATACATAGGGAAGGCTGTTTAGCCGAAACAAAATTAAGAATTTGTACTGAATTTATGAAAATCTCAGATATGTCATTTTCGACTCTATTTCATTTTCATCACCCTCTGCATTGGGAATATGAATACAGAATTCATTGAATTTCCTGCAAGATGGTGGTGAGTGATTTCTAACATGTGACTCTGATCTTATTTAGTTATAAGGAATGTACAGGTGCTCAATATTTTTGATTGATCAGTTTAAAAAAAATACTGCCCAAGAGATTGAAATTAGTTTCGGTACACATCTTTTATTTTCCTTTCAATACGAGTATTTTCTTCTTATGTACCGATAGGTAGAGGAAAATGTCGGTTAAAATTTCAAATGCACGCAAGTTAACACGTTGTTCATATTGTACCTATACACATTTGAAGTTTATTTTACTCTTTTACAAACACTGTTTGAATTCCGACAGTCAAAGGTTCAGCACTGACCACAAATTAAGCTCTGATATCATTTTGTTCAATCATTATGAAGAAAGATTCATGGTGTATAACATACTTTATGTTTCTTAAGTATGGTGCAGACCCTAAATCTTTCAGAAAAAAAGAAGAAGAAAATAGTGCTAAAAAAATTGAACTTATGAATTTCAGTACACACTTTTAATTTGTCTTTCAGTATTTTCTTCCTGTGTAACGATAGACAGGCCGTTCAGAAACATATTTAGAAGTTTATTCAATCATTTACGAACACTGCTAAAAATTCGTCATTTGAAATTTAAATTTTCTGTTCTCACTCTGCGCAAATTTATATTCAGTTATAATTCTTGGTAGTGTAATAGTGCTTCATACTACAATAGCTTTAATAAAACTTTAGTATTGTTAGTAACAAATTACAATTATTTATAAAGAAAGGATTAATAAGTTGGACAAATTTGAACATGGTTAATGCATATGGCATTATAACAAGATACAAATTCGAGTTAAAGAAACTTCGAGTAACAGAAATATGAAATGAAAAAAAAGCATTGATCGCTGATAGGTGTCATTGTAATCCAATACTGATACATATAAATCTTCTTCTTCTTCCTTTTATCAGCGAGGTTACGATCCGAAAACAAGGGTTCACAATCCTCCCACTTCACCGCATTTCTACTGATCCGCCTGTGGAGTTCGCCTATTTGACCTCAGAAAATATCGGCAGGTCCGCCGATTTTGGATCACTCGGTTACTGAGGCCAATGAAATGCCGATGTCGTCGCATTTGTCTGATCCAGGCGTTTATAGGCCTGCCTTTCCTACATCGCGATGTCTTTGGAACGTGCATAGATATTGCCTTTTTAACAGGGTTCAAATGAACTCTTCTTTGAACGTGGCAATACCAGCTGAGCCGGTCGCGCTCTATTTTTTGTACGATGGTTTCCTTGACGTGAAAGCTTCCACGGATATTCGAACTTCTTATTCGATCAAGGTTTGTCACTCCTGCTGTCATGCGAAGCATCTTCATCTCAGCTGTCGTTAATTTACTCTCATACTTTTTGTACATCGTCCAACATTGTGAACCGTATGTGAGCGCTGGACGTACAACTGCGGTGTAGAGCCTTCCTTTCAACTTAGGTGGCATTTTTCTGTCACAGAAGATAGCATCATCCACCCTACGCTTACGCGATGATTGATGTCGTCATCACAAGTTGCTTTGCTATTGATCGTAGATCCCAGATATTTGAACTTTTCGCACTTGGGAAGCACTGTTCCATTCAAATAAATGTCTGGAATAGGCCTGAGTGGATCAGAGAACGGGCAGCACATGTACTCTGTCTTTTTTAAACTAATGCGATACCCATTTCCCTCCAAAATGTCCACCCACACATCAAGTGCTCGTTGCAGGGATGCAGAGACCCTTGTTTGTTTGCTTTTCTTTGGTGTTTTCATAAAAATTTCTGTTAGCAGGAGACGGTGTTGCCGAGCGATTGCCTCTCGCAGGATCAATTTGCAATCTTTTACCCGAGGCTTCATGAAACTGCCTACCAAATGGTAGTCAATTTGAGTTTCATCTCCACCACTGCTGTAAATGATCAGGTGTCGGCTTTGTTTGATGAACATGGTATTTAACACGATAAGACCGTGTGATTTGCACATGCTTAGGATGTCTTCACCAGGAAGGTTCCTGGTGCCATATCCTAGTCCTCCATGGCAGTCTTTATAGTCTTCGTTTGATTTCCCGACATGTCCATTCAAATCTCCTCCAACAAACAGAAACTCTTCCTTTGGGATGTTCTTAAGGAGATTGTGGAAATCTACCCAAAATGCATCTTTATCTCTCTGATTGCACCCATTTTGGGGAGCATTTGAACTGACAATATTCCACACCTCTCCTTGTATTACTAGTTTGAGAGAGATCAAATGGTCGCTGGACTTCGAAATGCTCAAGACGTGGGCGCCGTGGCGTAAGTGGTTAGTGTGTCGGATCACTACGCATGAGGTTCCAAGTTCGAATCCCAGAAAACACCAAAAAGTTTTTTCACGGTCCCACCTCTCGCGAGCGTCTGACAAACATCCAAGAGTATTGTTGTCACGAAAAAGCTTCTCAAACCGCCGTTCGGAGTCGGCATTAAACTGTAGGTCCCTTCCATTCGTGTGAAAAATATAACGCACACAACATGATTGGTTGCGAGAAGCTAGTCCCTGGCACTTTAAAGAGCTGTTGCGCCAAATATTTATTTATTTATTTGTTTCCAAGTAGCTCTGCCGCAAGGATGATACCGATTCCGTTCTTAGACTTTTCCGTTCCGTAGTAGAACATCTTGTAATCTTTTGTTCTAACGTCCAAGAAACGCGCCCGATTTCCGGTGTTTTTCCATTTCGTCTCTTGGACACACAAGATGTCCACCCGCCTTCTATTCATCATCTCTTCCAGCTCGTAACTTCGACCGGTCATGCTTCCAACGTTCCAACTCGCGACCCTCAAATTGCGTCCAAACGGTTTCATTATAAATAAATATATATAAATAAATATTTTGACCGAACGGACGCATGAAGGGGCTTCTGTTTATGTGGTGGAAGTTCCGCTTTTCGCACAAATGGACGAAACCTACAGTTTTATTCCATATCCGTAAAGGCGACATTTTAGAAGCTTTCTCATAACAGTTTTACTCTCTGAATTTATGTTAAACGTTCGGAGGAGAAGGAACCGTAAAATAGAAAATCTTATTACGATGTCTTTGAAATAGAATAAAATTCATTTTCATAGAAATAATACTTGATTCAGAAGTGGTTTTAGGACAAGATATCTACATACTCGTACATGTGTTGTTAATTCAATTTCTTGTATAAATATTAGAAAGATGGCCTGTTATTAATAACCCAAGGCCTGTTACTCTTGCTCCAAATGCAGGGCCAGAGTTATGTAAGACTGAACTTACCTCTATAGCTCGAAAATTGCTGAAAGATGATCAATAACTACGCAAGTTTTTTTTTGCTATTCTCCTTCTCCACTACTGATATATGGTATTGTTTTTTGGGCTAATCTACGGTTATTATGCATTATTCAAGACTTGTTCCGTAAAGTTAAAATACAGGGACAAGTTAAGGCTTTAACAATTATATTCTGGTGTTCCACCAAACCTGGTTTATTATTTATTTTATTGACTAAGGCATAAGGCTCTATGGCACCAGTCAAAAAGATGTATGCGGGTAGGTAAGATATAGATAGATCCAAGGATATTTATTTCCAAGGTTGTGCATGGCAAAAACAAAATTGTTAAGTGTATTGGACAAACTGAGTAAAAACAAGTTGAACAATCAAGTTCTTATTAATATCAATAATATTATATTCGTTATATTCATGCAGGGGCGTGTGGGGTATTTGTTGGACATCCCTTAGACACTATAAAGACATGGCAGCAGGCGTCAAATTCATCTGTATTTACTGCAATCCATCAGATACATCAGCGCAATAATGGGGTAAATCAATTTTTTTTCAATATCAACATTTAAAACAAATTGAGCGTGTCAACTCGATGAAGTTAAATGGCTTTTATAGAGGAATGTTTTTCCCATTCGTGACGACTGGTGCAATCAATTCTATATTGTTTGGAATATATGGGAACCATTTGCGTCAACTGAAGAAAGTCTGCCACAGTGACTATCAACGGGAGCAGTTGGAGTACAGACACATGTTTGCTGCAGGATCTATTGCGGGGTTTGTGCAGTCGTTTATAGCATGTCCAATTGAATTGATTAAGGTTCGGCTACAGACGCATTCCTGTGAGTTTACAAATACTTCCAATTATGTTTTAAATTTATGCATACGTTTTCAGATTACAATGACTATATAATGGGACAGAGGAGAACTCCTTTCAAACTGTTTGTAAAAATTTTAAAAAATGATGGCTTATCGGGGCTTTATAGAGGACTCCTCCCAATGATGTGTCGGTAAAAGAAGCCTCGTAAGTGTGTACAATTTAAATTAAGCCTGACACCATTTTCCTATCTAGGGATGTCTTCCCGTATGGCATCTACATGTTAACTTATCGCGTGACTATGGAATACTTAGAGAAAACTGATTTCATGAAGCGACGAAAACAAATGTTTCAGAAAGATGAATTGCCTAAAGTGGATGTCCTCGTTACAACAATAGCAGGAGCTTTTGCCGGAATTCTATCATGGGTATGTGTAATTCCATTCGACGTTGTTAAAACTATAATGCAAGCTGAGGAAAATGCTCAATATAAAAGTATAAGGCATTGCATAAAGTTTAACTTGCAGGTGAGACAATTGCGGATTAATACTTTATTTGCATTAACCTATGACCATAATCTTCTGATAGCGTTACGGATGGCGTAGCCTTTTCAGAGGAAGTTGGATGTTGGTTGTTCGAGCAGTGCCGGTGAATGCAGCAACATTTCTGGGATACGAATATGCGCTTGAGTGGTGTCAACATGGAATAGAGCACCTTAAGTCCAATGAAATGATTAAATAAATTAGTAATGATGTATCTCATAGACATATGGTTATTATACTCTTTATGTACCACTTGACTTAAATTGAAACGAAAATACATATCACACTCTTTCATATCATACACATAGTCGTAGATTAAATGCAAATTGAGCAAACATATTTTATTGTTTTTATTATTAAACTATGTATTCTAAGATTTTAACCGGCTTATGTAGTTGTTTCCCTTTGCCCATCAAGTCTTCTAACATTGGTGTATGTTCATTTGTGTACTCAAAGATATCAACTAATGCTAGTTGAATATGTAACATGTTTAATATATGGGCGTCAATATAATCAATTAGAAATTAGAAGCATTTATTGTACTTCAAAAGTTACGATGTGCTATGGCTATTGTACATGTTGTCTAGACGCGACGTTTGCATGATGGTTGCCAAGGCCACATGTATGATTTTCACTCCTAAAAGCAAATGTAATGATGTACCTACCTTTGTGTATCTTTGGGTTATGATCGCATTTATGAAATTATTTTATAACCTTACGTCGATTCCAATAAACACTTTGGTAAATTAAGTGCTAATGTTGGATGCGAATTGTAATGCAATTAATCTTTCTTTGAAGCACATTTCGCAGGCTTATATAAATTGAATGTATACGTAAGGCTGCTTAAAAAATGAATAAGAAGCAATTTTATAAAAGTTCTTCCCTTTAAGGGACATTTCACTGGTAGAACATATTGGGAATGGAAAAGTTGGACTGCGATACCTGAGGAAAAAAAAAGAAGAAGAAGTGAGTTAGTACTACAAGTATTTAAATTTAAAAAAAAATCATCTTTAAGAGTTTTTCTTGCGAAATAAATATAGTTTAATGTGATTTAAGTCGAGTTTTATTCTCATACATGATCCATATATATCAACCGACGAAAATAAAACTATCTGGATCAACGAACAACTTTCCTTGTGTGTTGTGATTATAGTTTCTGTATCTTACTCTGACTTCAATTTCTTTTATAAAATTCAACGAGCTTGCGATCTCTTTTTTAATTTATATTTTTCTGATACTAATTCACTACAAATAGTGTATATTCACTCAATAATTATTAATTCTAGTAGGAAGTACATGCGTTCAAATGAGCTTTTATGTTCATGTAAGGAAAACATTGAAATCATAAAGTAATATTTGGGGTGTAAAAAGTATTTCACATTCTAATCTGGCAACATTAGTTTTGACAATTCTCAACAAAAGCTACATATTGAAGAATAGTGCAAACTAATTTCTAGACCACGAAAATTGATCCCAATAAAAAGCAAGATCTCGTAGTATCGTTGTAATGAATGCAAACCAATGATCTATGGATCATCGGTGATAATAAAACGTTTTAACCAACGTTAATCTGAAAAAGGAGAAATGGAAAATTGTGTTATTTTAATGTAAGCAAACAATATAAAACAAAACGGTGCAATTTAAGAAAAATGCAGTCAAAGAATCTTGTTTTAAAAGTGCTATCATTTTCAAGCATTACATCAGTGTAGGTAAACAGTGCAACTGATAACGAAATACATTATAATCTTATTACCTCTGTAAGGTTTTTATTGTGGCACACACAATGGGAAGTTCTCTCCTTTTATGCTTAGGACAGTTCTATTTCTTTTATCTGCATCTTTTTTGGCAAAAAGTGATACTTAAACAGTTTAAACTTAAACTAAACTTAAACTTAAACTAAACTTATATTTTTTGTATGTTTAATATTTACTGATTTGTAATTTTTTCCTAGTTGACCTATTTGCGTTTTCTAACATACATATGTATACCAGCTGTCAAATTCTATAGCACTAACTGAGTTTTAAATTTTGTCACCAGAAGTCTGCCTCCAATTGTCAATTTGGACTCGGTACATTGCTTTCAGCGCTGTCTCACATATATTTTAAGAAGCCCCATCGTGAGGTTAATTTTCTGACAGTCAATTTACTAGTGCAGGCTCCATACATTTGGTATGGAGGAAATAGAGTTCCATACAAAATAATGTTAAACTAATATTTGCAACAAATCGGTGCTAATATTAGTATTTCTCATTTCATAATAAGGAAAGTTCTACTTCTTTCAATTGCAACATCTTTTAAAAGCAATTTTAACTAAGAAGCTGTGCACTGATACAAATGTCGTGCATTCACTATAGTTACAAAAAAGGATGCTTAACCAATCTTAAATTTCTTAGAAAATACGAATTTCATTTGAATGTATTTTATTTAACTTTAGAAGTAAAGCTTTTTGTTTAATATTTACAGATTTCCCATATTTTTCAAAACTCAATAATCCTTTGGCTGAGTATAACATTATGCGAACTGTGCTAAACATTGTTTTTTATTAAAAATTATTTTTTTTAACGATATTTTTTTACGTTATTATGTTTAAAGTTTTTAATTGTCATTAGACAAGTGCATGCTTTCTTAGTTACAAACTAAGCAAATGGTCGCGTTCACCTCGTGTAACGCTAGTGCTAAGTGATTTCAGCAACAATATCATAGCTATCACTTACCCCGAAGTGAATATAGCTTTTTACTATCGCAAAGCTTGAATCGTTCAACCTTATTTTTTTAAAATTTAACAGTCGCAATATTGTTCCCAACCATAAAAAAAATAAAAAATAAAAAAATTGCATCCTCTGGAAGAATAGCGAAGAGAAATTATATAAGTATATTTTACTTTTTTTTTTTTTAAGAGGACATAATGGAAAGATGGGGGATACTACGATTTTCGGTGCCTCGTAAGCGAAAAGTCGAATTATATTAAATTATCCGCGTAAATCATCCCAGATTCGGGATTAAACTAGTTAAAGATCAGAAACACGTTTTTCAGTCAATTTTAATCCTGAGCTAACTCCAAGTTAACCCTGCCAAATTTGGTGATTAAATGAGCAAATGTTTTTAACAGATTCCAACAAATAGCAGGCGAAGAGGTTACTTTCTTTTCTTTTTATGTGAACATTTGATTAAATCTCTAAAGGAAATGAATATGATTTCGCTATATTCAGATTCTAATTCTGATGTCAGCGACGCGGAATCGTTCGAAATATTAAGTTTAGCTGTTTTAATTCTGTGATGTATTTTTATTTATTTTACAATCTAGTAAAAATTCAATTTCTTTTGATGAAAAATTAGAGCTTTTCTTATTCATTGTTTTTGTTATTAAAAACCGATCTTACCATTGACGTATTATATATGGACTGCTAGTGCCCAACTTCACGCATGTTCCAACAGCTCCCAAGCTTTCTTGTTCCAGTGCGGTATTAAACAGAATCAAAATATCCGCCATCATAGATATCCGGCATAGAAACTTGCGCCATCTGTGTTTGTTCAAGTGTACTGGCTGTGAAAAACTGTTAACATTTAAATAGTATAGTACCGCATTGAAACAATTGCGCTCGAGATGTTAGAACACATTTTTCTGCAGACATAGTATGAAAGTGACATTTCACTAGCAGTCCATATATAATACGTCAATGGATCTAACAGTATAGAATCGATCGATTTCGATAGTTTTTTGACAGTTGAATCGATAAATCATGCAGTGATACCAAATTTAACCAGCACTCATGGAGTCAAAAGTAATCCTGCACTGAAAAACTGATTCACGAGTTAACTATTGATAGATATAGTTAGTTTTCCTTCTAACTGAGCAAACACTATGGTGAAGCTGAGGCAGTACGCGTGTAGCGCTGTAAAAAAAAATCGCGCACTGATATATCTGAGTACGAACGCAATGGTGAAGCGCTGCACGGGTGTTTGTTGTTGGTAATCCGAATGCTTCGGATTTTTTTTCACATCTTGGCTTTCTTTGCTGTATATTTATAGTGATCCCTTGTTTTCGGATCATAACCTTGCCGAAATAGGAATAAGATGATTTTCATAGTGAGGATTACTCAAATCGCATACAGAATATTGTTCCTTTTTACTATAAGAGATCCGTTAATTATTCTGTTTACTGATGTGCCGTATCTTTTTTTTTTTTGTTTTGTATGGAAATGTCGAAAAAGGGCGCTGCAGTGAAGCTGAATTTAACTCCACTTCTAGTTCAGCGAAAAACTTCGGCTTCACGTTTGTTCGCAGTATTGGATGTGTATGTGTTTAATTTTGACAGCGGAACGTACTTCAGCTTCAGCTTCACCATTGTGTTCCGGCAGTAATTCATGCAATTGAATTTTGTACGAACTGCCAAATTGTATAATTTTAACTCACTTCTAAATTTTCCTACAATTCGTCAATGTATGCATTTATATTCACCCCAGTTACCGTTGCGCTTTTCGTCTTTCGATGATTGTCATTTTATTCCTCATATGTACCAAGAACTCATTTTCATAACTTTTTCGATGTGAAAGAGTTGTAGTAGTATTCTACATGACAAAAAAACAGTTTAATAATGTTTAACGGTCAGCCGGTCTTAGCTATGAATAAAACGACGATCGTCAAAAAGCGAAAAATTCCAACCGTAATTGGGGTGATTATGTCAACGTCCGATGCAGGCACACTTTTCATTTTGCAAACTTTTCCATTCGTCGCATAAATACTCAACATACACACATCCCTGTACAACCACACAGCAGTTGGCAGCCCTGCACACAACTCCCCACCTTTGACAATTCGATTGAGAAAATTTGTTTTTAGGCAGTGGTGAAAAGTGACAGTGAGAAACAAAAAATGGTTTGCTAAGATCAGTGTGTATATTTACGAACGTGTTGTGTTATTTTTCGTCTAAAGTTTAGCTGCTGCCATATTATTTGTTTTGCTTCGGTCGCAGTTCGAGTCTTATTTGCTTTTATCCGAATTCGCATATAGATGTTGTGTCGCAGGCCAGTGGAAAGTGCTGCAAATGTTTAAACAAATCACTCCCCCTAGTGCTGCTGTTACTGACTTTATGTGTCTTTTGTTCCTTGTCCAGCAGGGCAAGTTGTGTAGGGCTTGCCAAAGTGTAGAATAATTTCCGAATAAAGCGTATTTGACATTATATTTTGTTATTGCTGATTATTTGCGTGAAGATCTCGGAATGTCGTCGCTTAAAGTTGCTGTTCGGGTCCGTCCCTTCAATACTAGGTGAGTAGCAGAGCTTGGCTGGATTCATCTTCTCTCTTTTTTTCTGTAATTACGTCAACAAACAAAAAATACAATTGCCCACGAATATCTACTGCTGTCGAGGTGATTCCACTTCCCATTCCCACACAACAAAGAGATGAAGCAAAAGTGGCAATAATGCGAGCGACTTGCTTTTTAAATCTAGCGCAACACTTATTTATGTAATTTTTCGGGGGTACGCAATGAATTTGATGCCTATGGTCCACGTATCCTTTCTCAACTGCGTCGTTGCAGGGAGTTACGTAGTCTAAATGGCTAAGCTGGTGTTAGTACTGAAATGGTGCAATGATGGGCTTAATGTTCCCAC
Source organism: Brachypalpus laphriformis (assembly GCA_945910035.1). NCBI lineage: Eukaryota > Metazoa > Arthropoda > Insecta > Diptera > Syrphidae > Brachypalpus > Brachypalpus laphriformis. The sequence continues at coordinate 293,083,320 of OX246754.1, forward strand.
GAATCGAGTTATTTGCGGCGAGCCCACAGTCCGGTTCTCTTATTGTAATCAAATGCCCGTATGATTGATGTTTTTATAAGTCCGGCAGAGCGACAACAAAATTATACATTATTCCAATGATCGTCACGCACCGGTAGCCAGCTTATCGTCGTTCTGATTGTAGACTTGTGTCTGTTGTACGCTGATTTATTAATTATTTTTTGTATACTTAGTTGAAACATGTATTTTAGTATGACTCACCTATGTATTTTCAAATGCCTTTGCAGTCTAATTTTGGGGATGAGGTGCGCAAAAAAGAGTTTTAAGCATGCCTAACTACAGTCAAGCTCACTTACAACGACCTCGCTTATAACGACCATTTCTCCGTCGCTTGGTTGGTTTCTTCGTCTAATAAATTAATTAATAGGCCGTTATAATTGGTGCTTTATTTAAACCTAGCTAGACAGTGGTTCATTAAAACAGTTCATAGTCAGTAGGCTTTTGTATTAGGTTCTTGCACCTGCTTTTGACATAAGATGAGGTGTTCGTACATTCCAGTGTCCGTAAAAATATTTACAGTCATTTAAAGTACATACACAGGGATGGACAAAAAAATAAATACCACCATAACTATTCTTTTATTTATCTTCATTCTTTTGTTAACATTTTGTTAACATTGTTTACAATATTGTAAGTAAAAAACGAAAAGTTAATATGGCAAAAGTGTCAGCTGTCAAGAAAGAATTTTTTTTTTTTTTGTCGGGATAGGAAACACTCGACTGGAGCACTCAGGCACAACTGGTCCATTGCCAGAGAGCAACCCTGATTTACGCATTTTATTGGAATTTCCTTGACTTTCGAAGAAAGCCAAGCAAGCACTTCAGTGATGAGGAGCTTACAGTACCAGCACTCACCACATCCGTACCGAAGATCTGCCACCTGATACGAGCAAAGGCCGGACACTCACAGAGATAATGTTCCGCGGTATCGTCGCTCTCTCCACAAACGTCGCAGATTGTAGTGTCACTTAAGCCTAACACGTTAAGGTGCTTGGCAAAAGCGAAGTGGCCTGTCAAGACGCCGATAAGTTGTCTACAGTCTTTTCTGCTGAGAGACAGCAAGAATGCCGCTGATTTCTTACAGACGTCCAGGAGCATGCGTTTAGTCAACCTGCAACCTGGAGAGTCATGCCACACACAATTGTGCTCGTGAGAGACCCAATCGTCAATGGAAGCACTAACCGAGGACGCTGGAAGACCCAACGCGGGTTCGGGACCTGAGAAAGCCTCCTTTGAGCCTTGTCTAGCAATCTCATCGGAGATCTCGTTCCACAAGATCCCAGTGTGACCTGGGACCCAGATAAGAGACAGAGAATTCAGCCTTGCGACCGAGTTCAAAGAGTTTTTGGTTTCACGAACTATTTTGGAAGTGGTTAAAAGGTTAAGCAAGGCCTTAAGCGCAGCCTGACTGTCACTACAGACACAAATGCTACGTCCCTTCCACCTGTTCTTCACAACATAGCTCATGGCCATTAGGATTGCATAAGTTTCCGCTTGGAAAACAGACGCATATTTGCCTAACTTCCACGAAGACCCCAGCGCCAGACCCTTGACTGGTTTTGGAGCCATCCGTGAAAATACGACTACATTCCATTCCCGGCTCAGACTCTAGCCGAAGCCAGTCCTAGACACAAGGAAAGTCGACTCTGAATTTGCTCATCCGCTGGAGTTCTGGTGTCATTGCATCAGACGGCATATCCATAAGACAGGAGTCGTAAGATAAGTGTCGCGCAAGTTCATCAAAGTTCCAGTGTGGAGTATACCAAAAACCGCCCCGCCTAAGACAATGGATGGCTTTGATAGTGCAACCCATGATATAAGTATCAAGGGGAGGTAAGTTCAGCAAAGCGTCTAGAGCAGAGCCAGGCGTACTCGGGAAAGCTCCCGAGCAGGACTTTACTTTAAAGAAAAAAATAAGAAAAATAAGAATAATCAGAATAAAAATATTCCAAATACGGCGATACTACGATATCCGTTGCGCCACTTATTAAAGATATTTTCTGATAGATCTCGACTCCCTGAACAAAGAAAAAAGAAAATACAATTTTTCGATATCAGGCTTAATTTTCGAGATATAGAATTTTTAAAATCTTATTTTCGACAATTTTTTGATGTATAATTTTAATTTATATAGTCGATTAATTAAGTTAAACGTGCTATTTTCATTGATATTAATAAAAAAAAAACAGTAATGAAATAGAACCTTTCTTCTTAGATCCTTTTGAAGAACATCTCCATACCCATTTCAGTCTTCTGAGAAAATTCTTCCACAAGCATTGGGAGACCACAACATATAGGTGCTGTGGATTCTCGTGACGGAATCAAGCCAATATCATCGGCAAAAGAAATTGCTTTTTCCTCACTTGAAATCAATTCTTCAAAAGAATGAAAGATAGAAATATTAGGTCCGTTCGCGTGCTTACTTACTTACTTAGATGACGCTACAGTCCGGGTGGACCTGGGCCTCAACCAACAAACCTCTCCAGCCAGCACGGTTACGAGCCAGCTGTCTCCAGTTGCGCACGCCAAGTTGGTTGAGGTCCCCCTCCACTTGTTTGCGCCACCTACCGCGAGGTCATCCTCTACTGCGCCGTCCGTCCGGGGTGGATTCGAAGACTTTCTTAGCGGGAAGGTTGGGCTCCATCCGCTCTAAATGACCCAGCCATCGTAGTCGCTGTATGTGAACTCTTCTGGCTAAGTCGATCTCCTTGTACAGGCCGTATAGTTCGGCATTGTACCTTCTCCTCCACTCACCGTCTATGCAGACGGGACCAAAGATCGCTCGAAGAACTTTTCTCTCGAAATAACCAAGAGCATCCTCATCCGGTTTTGTCAAAGCCCATGCCTCTGCGCCGTACAGCAGGACTGGGATGATTAGTGTCTTATAAAGAGTTACCTTAGTAGTTCGAGATAGGGCTTTGCTACTCAATTGCCGTTTTAGCCCATAGAAACAACGATTGGCAAGAGTAATTCTTCGTGTGGTCTCCCTAGTGATGTCATTTGCGGAGTTCACCATAGAGCCTAGGTAGGCAAAATCCTTTACTACCTCAAAATTATATCTGTCTATTGTGGCGTTCTGTCCAAGACGCCGATGTTGGGTGTCCTTTTTTGTAGACAGCATATATTTTGTTTTGCTTTCATTGACCGCTAGACCCATCTTTGCTGCCTCGATCTCAATACTCGTAAATGCCCCATTGACGGCCCGCTGAGTTCTTCCGATTATGTCAATGTCATCGGCATAAGCGAGTAGTTGTACAGACTTGAAGAAGATTGTACCTCCGGGGTTGGCTTGTGAGTTTCGTACAATTCTCTCAAGTACAATGTTAAAGAGATCGCATGATAGCGCGTCGCCTTGTCTAAGACCTTTCCTGACATCGAACGGTTCGGTGATGTTCTTACCGACTTTGATGGAGCAGCGAGAGTTCTCCATCGTCATTCTGCACAAACGGACGAGCTTGGCAGGGATGCCAAGACTAGACATGGCTCTGTATAACTCGTCTCTATACACGCTATCATAGGCAACTTTGAAATCGATGAAAAGGTGGTGCGTATCAATTTTATATTCATGGGTTTTTTCCAAGATTGGCCGTAGTGTGAATATTTGGTCAATGGTGGACTTTCCCGGCCTGAAACCGCACTGATAAGGACCTATCAGGTTGTTGACGATCGGTTTTAGGCGTTCACATAATACGGCAGACGGGATCTTATATGCGATATTTAAGAGAGCAATTGATGCTGAGGTTCCATTCATCGGGCATACTTTCGTCCGACCAGATTTTACAGATGAGTTGGTGCATGCTCCTTACCAACTCATCTCCTCCTGCCTTGAAAAGTTCGGCGGCAAGGCCGTCGGCTCCAGCAGCTTTGTTGGATTTGAGTTAAGATACGCTATCCTCACTTCATTCTGATCGGGTTGACGGGAATCTTGACTGCCATCGTCACTGTTGAATGGCTCATTCTGCCTGACAGCGGAATATTGATCATCATCGCCGTTTAACAGTCCGCAGAAGTGTTCCTTCCATATTCTCAGCACCGACTGCGATTCTACTACTATGTTGCCATTTTCGTCCCTGCAGGCTTTGAAGCCCTGGCATGTTCTTTTTACCCTTTGGTAAAATTTTCGAACATTATTCCTGCAATAAAGTCTCTCAATCTCCTCGATCGATCGCTTCTCATGCTCTTTTTTCTTCTTTCTGAGTAGTCGATGTTCCTCTTTTCTCCTGCGCACGTAGAGCTCGTAAGCAGCTCTAGTCCTTCTATGCAGCGCCGCTTTGTACGCCTCTTGTTTTGCTGCATGTGCTTGCCGGCATTCCTCATCAAACCAGGGGTTTCGTTGTGGTGGCCGAGAGAAACCCAGTACATCAGAGGCGGCATCTCTGATGGCTTGTTGGCAACGCTGCCACTGGTCTTCCGCATTTGCTGCTGGCGGCATAGGACTTAGATTAAGATTAGAAGAAACACGATCGGCAAAGGTTCTGGCGGTCTCTTGCGATTGTAGCCGCCCGACGGCAAATTTCCTCACAGCATTTCGTTGATTTCGCTCCGTTCTGGATATCCGCATCCGTACCTTGGCTACAACTAGGTAGTGATCCGAGTCCACGTTGGCTCCTCGGAAAGTCCGGACATCCAGAATACTGGAAGAGTGCCTTGATCGCAATGTGATCGATTTGGTTGACAGTTTTTCGATCAAAGGAGAGCCATGTTCCTTTGTGAATGTCGAGACGTGGGAACCCCGTACTAGCTACGACAAAGTTTCGCCCCGCTGCAAAGTCGATTGGCCTGAGTCCGTTGTCGGATGTGATGTCGTGCAGGCTGTGCTTTCCGACCACACTACTAAAGACGTCCTCTCTTCCTAGCTTTGCGTTAAAATCACCTAGGATAATTTTAACGTCGTGGCTAGGGCATTGCTCATAGGTCTTGTCCAAGAGCTGGTAGAAGTCGTCCTTTGTCGCGTCATCCTTCTCCTCATGAGGGGCGTGAACGCATATTAGGCTAATGTTGGCAAATCTAGCCTTGATACGGATAGTCATAAGGCGCTCGTTCACATGCCGGAAACTCAAGACTTCTTGCCTAAGTCTGCCTCCAATGACAAATCCGCACCCGAATAGACGCTGTCGTTTTTGTCTGTAGCAATCGCCGTAGTAGATGTCGCAGTTTTTCATACTCCTTTTGCCCGGCCCATCCCATCGCATTTCTTGGATGGCGGTAATGTCTACTTTGAGACACTCTAGGGCCTCCGCAAGTTGTTCGGCTGCACGTGGTTTGTAGAGGGACCTAACATTCCACGTGCAGGCACGAAGATCGTTGTCCTTTTTACGTTTGCATGGGTCTTCAACAGTAAAATCAACCGTATCCGAGGCTGTTTTTTTACGTGGTAGGGAAGTTAACCCGACGGCACAACCCCCAACCTGGAGGGCCAGATCCTTTTTTTTTGTACCCCTAAGACAAGAGGCCGGATACACCGATGTCAGTAACCCACTTCGGGGATATGAGCGCTGCCGTTGGCCCATTAAGGGTTCATCCGCCACCATCTCTTTTTCAATACCCTGACGTAGTATTGAACATCCTTACAGACCTCAGCTCCAAATATGTTGAAGTAGCTCCAGTAAGGTATCCGCTGGTCTGTAGACGTCACCGTTAATTCCATCGAGAGAATTCATCCGCCGCACGTCCTCCTTCTGAGGAGCTCTTGCTAGACTTCTGAAACGCATATTTCAGCCAATCAGGTCAACAAGAGATGCCTCGTCCGGTTAGACATATGCGCGCTGAAGTTCACCCAGATGTGCTTACGCAGGTCTGAGTGTTCAGCTGCACATATATCGTCAGACTCAGCATACGCTCATCGTTAGTTCACTATCAGATAGCTATCCAGCGGGCACCGCGAGGAGGTGATTATGCGATTTCGCCCACCCGTTCGCGTACTTTCCGAGCCAAAAACTAATCAGTTGCCAAATATGACATGATGAGAGTAAAAACTCTCAGAGAGCGAAAAATCTAAGCAAAAGTACGCGAATGAAAAGGGAGCCATTTCGAGTCATGTCGAGCCAACTGTCATTAACAAAAATTATAATAAACAAATTAACTCGTGCGAAAACCAATAGTTTTTACATTCGTGCCGGCAGAAATTCTTTGAGCACATTCAATCACAGAGGGGAAATACTCGCTACTCGTTACTTATCAATTTTTCTCTTTATCTGTCATGTTCGTTCAGTACGCGAATACACTTTGATCACTTTAGAGCACCTTAAAGCGCTTTAGATTGTGTACGCGATTGGTCCAATCTGACTTGGAAAAACGCTTGACAACAGAAAGAAAAAGTATGGACTGGATGCTTTTGACGTTCGAGATCGAACGAGCTTTTGTGGCGCTAAAATTTACTAGACTTTAAAAATTCAATATCTAGACAACTAAGAGAGATATCGAAAAATTTAATTTTTTTTGTCCAGGGTGTCGAGATCTATCAGCACATATCGTAAATAGGTGACGCCAGGGAAATCGTAGTTATGCCCTTATACAAAATACAAAACCAAATTGAACAATTGTATGCATACCATGTTAATAAAGCTAATACTTATCGTAAGGCATGATAACCAAACCGAAAAACTATACCTATTTAATGCTCATCTTTATTTCACCTATTTAATACATGTCTTCAACAAACTTATCTTAGATAAACACTCCTGCAGGCAGTAGATAAAAAACATATGCTAATGGTACGGTAATGTACTATTTATATTAATATTGTTAGAATTTGTTCGAAACTCGTTTTAGGGTGGAAAAACAAATATATACATCTCAGTGTTACTTCGTTAAATTTATTATTTTCGGTGATAACTAGTATCAAATTGTTTCATTATTAGTAATGTTTTTCTGAAACCTAGCCAGCCAGTCGTTCATTTAAACGATTTGCCAGCCAGCCGATTTTTTACGAACATATCTCTAGGAACCAAAAAACTTCGCAGTGGCAGCAACAACAAATAACTAAAAAACATTCGGTTTTTCGCCGCCTGAAATTAGGCATCACAAAATTTCCAGCCATTAACTTTTGGCTGCGGATTAAATCAAGAGTAGTAGCTCGCCGGTGTTTGTATTTGTTTTATGTGTAAAATTTGACTTTACTAACAACTACTGGCTGGCTAGGTTTCAAAAAAACCCGGCTAATGTATATTTACATCTAAATATATTTTAAAAGCCGTGTTTAGTGTTTGCCCGCAAAAAAAAAAGTTAGTAGGCTTACGAAACCTCAAAGTTTATTATATGATATATCAATCGATTTGTCTTGGAAAGAAGAAAGATCAAAAATAAATTTTAGAATGCATTTTTTTTTTTACTTCTAAATACATCTATGTATCCTTTTATGTCCTTTAAAACACTTTTCTCCACTTTAGACGCCTCTAACTAAAAAATGGCTGAACCAATATGACTATAGTTAAACTATCTTATCTGATTAGTGCATTAATCGTTAAAGAGTTTCAGATACATACATACATACATACATACATTTTCAATGGCCCGCTAATCCTTTATGATCGTGAGGGGTTTTTTTTTTTTTTTTTTTTTTTTTAATGTTTGAAGGTTGTAATGATTAGGAAATACAGAGGCTGGTAATTCGTTCCATAAACGTGTTGTTCGGCTTATAAACGAATCCCTATATTTGACAGTACGTCCGAAGATGGGCTTGAGGGTGAACTGATGTGCATTCGAAGCGTGACGTGTATTGCGGGTGAAGTTTTGAAGGGGAGGAATGCAGCTGGCTATTTCGCTGGAGCATTTTTCTTATAAAAAAAGCGATAAAAAAGAGAAAGACACGAGACATTTCTACGATGTTCAAGTGAGACTATGGAGCTCTCGATGTCTCTATCACCTATCAGTTTTAACGCGCGATTCTGTACCCTATCTAGAATGTGCAGAACGGTTTTGGGTGCACCAGACCAGATGTGGGCGTTATATTCCAGCTTTGGGCGGATGAATGCCTTATAGATGGAGGCCAGATCAGACGGAGTAAAATATTTCTTGCACCGCTTAAGGAATCCTAGACATTTTGTAGCATTTTTAGCGACTTCGAATATGTGATTGTTCCATCGAAGGCGGTTATTGATGCACATACCGAGAATGGCAAGTCTTTCGGATTCAGCGATGAAAGTACCATTCATGGATAATGGTTGAGGGTCTTGGTTTCGTTTGAGAGACAGAAGACAGCATTGAGTTTTGGATGCATTAAATTCCACTCTATTGATTGAACCCCATTTGGTTATGCTGTCCAGGTCGGAATTTAATGTGTTTAACATACGTTGTCGTTCCTCTATTACGGCCGAAGAGCAGGGACCTGAGTTAGGGAACGAATATGAAAAACTGAGGGTACTGTCATCAGCGAAGGAATGGATTGGATTAGAAGTTGCAGACAACAGGTCATTTATAAAAATGAGGAAGAGAGTCGGAGCCCTGGGGAACACCAGCATTTATATGGTGAATTGCAGACTTGAAGCTGTCCAAGACAACCTGTATTGAACGGCCCGAAAGGTAATTTCTAATTCATTGAAGAAGAGACTCATCGATGCCATATGCACGCATTTTCGACAAAAGAGCCTGGTGCCAAACTCTGTCAAATGCCTTAGAAATATCGAGCGCAACCATCTTTGTTTCGCCGAAGTGATGGATTGATTGGTTCCACTTCTCGGTGAGATATGCCATCAAATCACCAGTGGACCTGTTGGTATGAAAACCATACTGCCGGTCATTGAGGAGTTTTCGTGAATCAAGATATTTCATAAGCTGAAGATTTATCAGCGTTTCCATGACCTTGGAAAGAAGGGACGTAACTGCAATGGGTCGGTAATTGGACGGGGAGGAAGATTCGCCTTTTTTAGGGACGGGCTGGACAAATGCTGTTTTCCATCTACTCGGAAAGAGGCCAGAAGAGTAGGACAGACAGAAAAGCTTACGCAGAGGTTTTGCCAGCGTGGAAGAACACCTCTTCAGAACTATGGGGGATTGACCAATCTCTCTCAAAATTGTTCCAGTCTGACCAATTCTACAGGATAACTCAGCACGGGGGCCTTATTTTGTATTGCGTTTCTATAGCAAATGTATACAAACTCAATTTTCAAGTCATTTAAGTGACGTTGGATAGATGTGTTGACAATGTAACTTTCGGAAATTTTTTATTTTGAGTTGGAAGCACTTACACCCAATCCGAGAACCATACAAAATGCCAGTTCATTTTAGAATCGGATTACATTTCCGAATGGTAATCCGAATCCGAAGCAGTACAAAATAAGGCCCCTGCTCTTCTTATCACCCATGAATAAGACTCCAAGGTACTTAAACTTATCCACATGCTTCAGTGGATATTCTGGAAACCACAATTACTTCCAATTTGTTCACGTTGAGCTTCATTTCAGCATCATCACAAACGGCTACAAACCTTTCGAATGCGCGATGAAATTCGCCTTGAGAGGACCCAAGGATGACCAAATCATCCGCAAAGAGCAGATGACTAATCCTTAAGTCTCCCACTTTGAAACATTCTCCGCCACGGCTGCGCTGCAACATCCAGCCCATATATACAATGAAGAGGAGAGGTGACAAAACACACCCTTGCAGGAGCTTCTACAGTTTGTATATAAAGACTGAATCGCCCTTAACAGTAAACCATCAATCCAATACTCCTGCAGAACACTCCAAAGTTTGACGCGAGAAAGCCTATCATATGCGATATAGGGTGGACAGGTTTAGCATACTCCCAGGCCTTTTCAAGAACCATTCTGAGAGTGAAACGAAAACCGCATTGCTCATCTCCCAAACTATCCTCAACCACGGCTCTGGAACGCGTTTCTAACACCTTAACGAAGACTTTTCCGGGAAAATTTAAAAGAGATATATCCCTGTAGATGGCGCAAGCTCATTTGTACCCTTTTTTTAAAAAAAGAGGGACAATCACCCTCATTTGCCAATCACCAGTTATTTCATCGCACTCACAGGCCACTTTAATAACGCGCGAGAGCCATTGAACATTTCTGATCGGATTTCATCCACACCGGCAGATTTTTCAACTTTTAGCGATTTGATCGCCAAAGTTACTTCTTTACCGTAAAATTACTTTCCGCCCTACTCTTGACCCTAGGTCTGTCATTTGCGGTGCCCTGTGCGGGATTGAGCAATTCTAAAAAGTGCGCGCTCCATCTGCGTAAGATGTCCTCCTCATTGGAAAGAAGAGTACCGTGTTTAGATTTGACTCCTTCAACTTTCTTCCTCTGAGTCGGCGGAGGGTCTGCCAAAACATCGCATATCAACAATAATCTGTGGTTCCTAAAACCGAAGTACTAAGCCAAAGTATAAGTTCTTCTGAAGATAAATAATTCGTGTTTTCTTTTTTGCCTCTGGTTTACCTATGGTAATTGTCTACGAGTACATATATATGTGTACTCTGTACAGTAAATTGCGTATTAAAAGACCTAGCAAAGTGGGGTAGAAACAGCTATTATTCAATATTTGCTTGCATGACCTTTATTTTTTATAATTTGATTTATTCTTCTAGTCATGAAATCAACTAATTGCTGGCATATCTCTAAAGATATGGTTTCCCATGCCGTTTATACTGTTCCGAAAATTCCATTTTTATTTCAACGGGTTTCTGGTCACAACGAGGTCTTTGACTTGCTTCCATAGATTTTGTATTGGATTAAATCCAGTGATCGAGCAGGCCACTCAAAAAGAGAAACTTCCTTATCGACGAACCATTCCTTTGTGATTTTGGCTGTGTTTTTCGGATCATTATCTTGCTAGAACCTCCACACCAACGGCATATCATCCACGGCATGTTTCAATATTACACTCTGGAGTATATCCCAAAAATTTCCTTGCCCATTATTCCGTATGTAAGATGTATAGGACCAGCTCTATACCAAAAGAAACATACCCCACCATTTTTGATGTTATGTCTGCTATCTGATCCGAATAAATTAAATTTGCAGTTTTCTCTGCTTTAAGCTTTTTTTTTTTTGTTCAGCAGTGGAACGTTCCTCCTTTTTCTGATAGCACATGCAGGGATTTTGAGGTTAGTTGTCTTTAAAATTTTTCTCAAGAAGATAAAAGGGTAAATTAAATGTATGTAATGCAATGTATGTCTTTTTGATAGTATTTCGTTGTCGTCTCCTGTTTTAATGGGTTGGCTTGCTTTTAACTGATACTACCTACCTACTTCACACAGAGTGGCAGCATATTCGGTAAAGGGTAAAAGCTGGAAAATAACGGTATTACCCGCAAAAGTTAGCTGCATTAATTTTTTGTCAATCACTGTATACTTATGAAAAATTAATAAATATAAAAGCACAGTTATAGATAGAAGTGTAAACCCCATAAAGCGAGGTAACAACAAAAGTTAAGTAGCAACCAAAAAATGCTTACAAAACAAACCAATAATTCGTAATAGATAGATAGATATAATTTTAAAATATTGGATTGGCAAGAAAGTTATTTCCGTTTTGTTCCATGTAAATCAAAGGCGATTTTATTGTGGAATGAAAGAAACTATTAAATAAGGTATTGGGCATTCCGCTTCATTATTTTTTTGCCATCTATATCAGGTAACTTTATGATTCCACCCTCAAAAAACATTTGATCTTTTTCGGCAAAAAATCATCAAAGTATCGTTTGATGGCTTCATTAGAATCAAAATGTTTTCCATTGAAGAGATTTGAAAAAAACCTAAACAAATGGTAGTCGAATGGCGCAGTAACAGTCTTTTGAATATGGGGGATATGGCAGCATTTCCCATCCAGGTGGTGTCCAAAAATGTATGTGGTCTAGCGTTGTCAAGATAGAAAACAACAAGTTTGCGATGCACCGATTCCGGACGCTTCTGTTGTCCACACATTCAATTTGTCTATACATTCGAATCGGTCGTTTGGTTTCTTGAAAACGGCTCAAGGGACATCGCCATTTGTTGCTTTGAAATAAAACTATATACTCTCTATCACACCTAAAGCCATCTGTTGGGAAGATCGGCAATGACTTGTGAACTCAATAAACTTATTTCTGAACGGGAAATGCTATTTTTGCTATCGAGCAGACAACAACGTGTCGGAAATTGGTAAAATAGAAAATGTTTAAACAATTAAAATAAATAATTTCTTCGATCAATTTTATTCTTTCTTCACCACGGTTACTTGTAAATTTATAAATTCTTTACAGGGTGTTTCGTGGTCAACTTTGATACCACGTATAGTAGAGGTAACTTTAAGCAAAAACATATTATGTAGTAACTTCCCGATTTTTTACCTTAGCTATTAACTGTACGTAGAAAATATTGTTAACAGAATCTATACGGTTTTAAGTAGGATCTTATGAAGTAAAAAGTCAGTTTGCTATGCATTTTCCGTAAAAAAATGAACCTGAAAGTGAAAAAAATCTTTGTAAATTTAATATTTTTTTTTTAATTCGAATTTACTAATAAACTATTGGTCAAGTGATTTAAAAATGCTCTATGGTCCTAAACACTGGATTAATTTTGTATAATTGACAAAAGAATAACTAAAATGTATGCACATTTGGTAAGGATAGAGCCATTTTAAAAAAGTGATAGCAGAAAACCTCAAAGCGGTATAGCTTTAGAGCAATAAAAAATCAATAAAGTTCCTCACCATATTCTTTGCTTAAAATGGCCTCTAGTATACGTGGTATCAAGGTTGATCAGTAGCCCCGAGACACGCTGTGTATCTGATCAGTATCGCGAAAGTCTCTTATGCGAAAACAGTCAAGCGCGAACAACTCTTTGAAAGCGAACAGTTTAGAGCATACATTTTCAATGGGCCGCTAATACTTTGTGAGGGTCGCGGGGTAGGATGCTAAGGTGGACCCTCCATCCTTCTCGATCCTACGCCGTTGACTCCAACTCATCAGGGGGAATCCCTAGATGGCTCCAGGAGAGATGTCTGATTTGGTTCAACCATCTATTTCTGGGCCTACCGGGGAGTCGCCTACCTGATGGCCTCCCTGTCAGCTGACCTCCTCGTGGTGGGGGCGGGCAACGTTACTGGAATGTGCTGATGGGGTAACTGAAATAGTTAGTCCCATCCACACAATCCAGTCACGGCTAACAAAGCGCACACCCCATGATGACAAGAAGACGTAAACGGGCCTCGGATATTGCCAAACCTGGTAAGCCAGGCCTGCAAGGTGTCAGTATGCGAGCGTCTGGTGGTCGGCCTGTCCCGCTCGCCAGCCGGTCGGCTACGGGCTCCCTGCCAATGGTCTCGCGAACCATTACGGGGGTCAAGGGGTGAGCGCGCTGTGTACCGATAGGGGCACAGATGGATTCTCTGAATTTCGACAACAGTTTAAAACAAAAAAATAAAAAATTACGATTAAAATTTCGTCTTATTATAATTTGAACGGCTTGTTTTTCTCAAGAAAATCCAAAAAGTCTGCTCAAATTTAGTATTTGCGTTTTGTTAGACATATGTACACTCCGTCTCACTTGATTACGAACAGGCAGTTTTTTTTTTTAATGTTACGATATTTTTCAAACCCTTCGCTAATCTGGGAAAAACCAATTGCACAAGGAATGGAGGATACATTATGTTTATATTGTAGAAAAAATGGAAATAAGTTGATAAATGCAACTTTTATGACGCTTTACCCAAAAAGATCATAAAATTTACCTGTTTTTTTTATAAAAGTTATCAAATAAAAGGATACTTCGAGTATTAGGGAGCTTAGTTCAAGAAATAACTTCATACAATCCACAACTATGGGTAAAGGAAAGACATTAACCAAGGAGGAAATAGGCCAAATTCAAGCTTACCGGGAACACGGAAAATCCATCCGTTTCATAGCCAGCAAGATTGGAAGAGGCACCACTGTTGTACACAGCTTTATTAAGGACCCGGAGAAGTATGGAAAAACCGCAAAGGAAGAGTCAGCAAAGCAACAACATGTCAGGAAAGGCGGGCGATACTGAGAGCTGCTTCAAATTCAAGGCTCTCCGTAAGTAAAATTAAGGAAGAAACTGGAGTTACAGCTAGCAGATCGACTGTTCATCACGTGATACAGAAGGCCAGCCATATTCGCCATGAAAAAATGAAGAGGAAACCACCATTGAATGCGGCACGTAAAATCCAGCGGCTTGATTTGCAACAAGACACATCAGGTGGAATCGAGAGCGGCATACCGTCGTCTTTTCTGATGAAAAAAATTTAATTTGGACGGACCTGATGGATACAGCTGTTATTTCCATGATTTGAGAAAAAATGCATCTTCAAAGGCGGCACAGCAAAGGAGGTGGTGTAATGGTATGGGGAGCAATAAGCTATTACGGAACTGTGGAACTGGATTTACAAAGCTCCAAAATGACGGCAATCACTGACAAATCGATAGTGGAAAGAGCTTTTCTGCAGATTCCGGAGATGTTTGGTGGACAGCGAGTTAATACACCGATACATACCGCACGGACAACAAAAGCCTGGATTCAGAACCAAAATGTAAACCTACTTGCATGGCCGCCATATTCACCCGACCTGAACATCATGGAAAACGTGTGGGGTTGGCTTTCAAGAAAAGTCTACGAAGGAGGAAGGCAATATGATGAAACGGAAGAGATTATTAAAGCCATAAAACGAGCCTGGTCCGAAATTCCGCTAAATTATTTGACAGCATTCTATGAATCTGTACACAGCAGGTTATTTGAAGTGATTCAGCGATCAGGAGGTAGTACCCATTACTAAAAACTATTGCTACTCTTTGAATAAAACCAACATTTATTTATACAAAGAAATTTTGTATTGTTTTTTTTTTACCTTTTAAGCTTCTAACCGGTAGATTTATCTACTGTTCGTAATCAAGTGAGACAAAAAAAATAGCTAAATTTGATGACCTTTTTGGGAAAAGTGTCATAAAAGTTGCATTTATAAACTTAATCCCATTTTTTTTTAAATATAAACATAATATATCCTTCATTTCTTGTGCAATTGGTTTTTCCCAGATTAGCGAAGGGTTTGAAAAATATCGTAACATTAAAAAAAAAACTGCCCGTTCGTAATCAAGTGAGACGGAGTGTATATCTTAACCTATTCGATGTTATGTATAAACCATACAATTCTCGAACAATTTAAAAAATTATATTTTGTTTACGTTTCCTTATTCCTTGATTGGGTCTTACATAATGATTTGTTAAAATTAAATTTAAACTAGATTAAATAAGCTATCAGATGGCGTATCAGGTTTTCCCTCAAAAGTTCAAATAAATTTTCTATTAAGGTTTTTTTTTTAAATAAAATTAAGCTTTCTCACAAATTTATTAACTTAACATTATGTTCGAAGGGATACAATTAAAATAGATATACATATAAAATAATTCAATATATTATGGTTATTGCATCAATTAGAGCCATTGCACGAGTTTCATTAAAAGTGATTTCACTCTACGAAGAAGTCCCTCAAAATGTACTAAAAGAACAATATACTCGTACACCTAGTAGAAAACGTCTGCGTACATAGATTAAACGAAATTTTCCCTCGGAACTTTTCCCCCGAATGAAAATTAGGTATCTTCAAAAAAGAGGAAATAATTCCGCGGAAAAGAAATAAGTATCATGAATGAGAGTACAAGAATTTTCAACGCAATCGCGATATTTAAATTTTGCCCGATGAATTTTTTCCCTATTTTTGTTCGGGGAAAAAATTCCGAGGGCAAATTTATTCGGGATAACCCTGATTTATATCTGTTAAGAATGTATGAACTCAAATCATTAAAATAAAAAAAATATTATAAGTTTCTATTCTTCAAACTTAAGCAGTTCTTTAAATTATTTTAAAAATATTCAGGCATAAACACAACTAAAAGAAATATACAAAAACAATATAAGGCAAAAAAAAAAACATAAAATAAGTCTGCGTAAACCTAGAAAAAAAAATAATAATATCTTGCAGGGTAGCCTTTTCACTTGGTGGCTTTTTTTTTAGTTTGTCTGGCATCGAATTGACCAGGTTTGAGAAATCACCAGGGGTTTTTCTTTCTCTCGGTGTAATAGTTATCTGGCGAATCTTTCTTTCATGTAAATATCAAAAATGCTCTTCTATAGGATTAAAATCTGGCGATTAGAGTGGTGAATGCGCCTGTTTTATAACGTTGCAGATCAACCAGAGCTTGACCATTTCAAAGGTACATATATTTGGGATCATCATGCGTAAAATAATATTCATGATTCAGACCCAGCTTTTGGCACTCCGCTTAAGGTTTTGTTTAAATTTGCCTTAATATTCATATTTATCCATAGTAGATTCTAGAAAGTTCAATTGTCCTACGCCAGTACTGCCCATGTAGCCCCACACCATTTCTCCACCACCACCATGCTTAACAGTTGGAGTTAAGTGCCGTACCAGATTTTCTTCAGACATTTTATTGATTTTTAATACCAAAAATGCAAAACTTGGTTTCTTTAGAAAATATCACTATCCGCCGTCATTCGCGGATTTTTCTTCACGAAACCAATTAGAATCCGCCTTTCTCTAATGGATAACTTTGAAGGAAGACTAGGACGAGATTTTGAACTCTTTGGATAGATGAATGAGTACTATTGTTTGTTTTTTCCGATTTGTCTGAAACGTTTGCTTTCTCTCCACAATTTAATAACAATTTCGCACTCACTTAAACAAAATTCTTTTCATTTTTTAACTATTTTTCTCAAATCCGTATTTCCGACCACAAAATATACATAGTTACTTACAATAATGTATAATGTGCTGACGATCCTTCAGTAAGTTTATCCACTGATTTTTGCGTGTAGGAGACATAAACTCTTGAGCCGGAAGTAGATGTACGCAGACTTTTATTTTTTATTTTTTTTCTCATATTGTTCATTTTCATGGGTTGTTTTTGTGTACCGAAATGTTCGGATTTCTTTGGTTGATGCGAGGGTGTTTTCTAAATTTAGAACCAGAATGCGATATACTTGTACAGTACTACCTTAATAATGTGAACTAATTAAAACAGAACCTGTTCACATTTTGGAGGAGTTCACATTATCGGAACTTTTTTTTTTCAACTAAAAATAAGAGAATTTTCGAATAACGAATGTTCATATAAGATGAAAAATGTTCTTCCTCCAATAAATAACATTTAGTACAATATGGAGAAAAATGTCTAGACAAATAACTGCAAATATCAAAAGAATAAAATATGAAGAATGGGAAATATTGAGAATAAGTTCTCATTATAAAGGTGAGAAAATTTCAAAGTTCACATTATAGAGATAACATAGTAACGTATAGATTTGTGAGTTCACGAATCGGAGGATAATGCATAAGAGGAATGCTTCGACTTAATCCCTTTATGTATATACGAGTAAGAAGGAACATCAGTCAAGTTTTTGTGCGTAACTAGAGCGCAGTGGCTTCCTGGCTAGATGCCAAGTCCAGTTTACGCAATATGCATTTTTAAAAGGGAAATTCACTTTATAGAAGTTCACATTATCGAGATAGTACTGTATTATGATTTTATTTTGAAAGTGAAAGCAGCTATTTTTTGCAGGAACAAATTCCGAACAGCATAGTGTACACTGATTTTTTCTGCTAAGTGTATGCTCGCTGCAAATATGATATGTAGCAGTGTCCGACTGCAAGTTTGGTTTCGACCGAAAATGCGACTAAGTTTTGTTTTTGGCGAAAATATTACCGAACTCACAGAAACTACATACAACCATTGACACTCGTTTCTCTAATAAATACAGTACTACTGCGTGAGGCACCGTTGTAAAACGTCGACTGTAGTGCATTTTCATTTTGTTTACCTTTGGTCTCCACTGGCAATAATTCATTGCAAGAAATATGTCAAGCAATTGAAATTTCCAGTGGAGACCGCAAATTTCATGAAATAATTTATTTCATGAAATCAATTTCTACTTTTATTTCTTGCCATCTCTGTGGACATAAACCCTGAAATAAATTTGACAGGGACTGTCAATTTGAGCCTTACTGCGAAGAAAACATGGCTGTTTGGTGTCTGACATGAAGTCTGAAATAAATATGTTTCGTGGAAACTCATTGTCAAGCAGAATTGGTCGTTGCTTACTCTTACGCGATATGGTTGAAAATGAAAAGTCTTGACAAAATTTGCCCACCGAACAAAAAAATTAAAAGTTCTGACATGAAGTCTGCCATATAGTCTGAAATAAATATGTCTTGTGGGACTCGGTGTTAAGTTATGCGACGGCTGTTTCGTACACACAGAAGGTTCATTGAGATGCCATGAGATATATAATATTTCAAATACCTATAATGAAGTGGAGGATGCTTTTGACATCAATATTCGCCCTTGCCAACTGCTGCTTCTACGTACTGAGTATGCAACTGAATAACAGAGCTCTATTAAGAAGGACTAAGGAGACGCTATTCTTCTTCTTCTTCCTTTTATCAGCGAGGTTATGATCCGAAAACAAGGGATCATAACCCTCCCACTTCACCGCATTTCTACTGATCTGCCTGTGGGGTTCGCCTAAGGAGACACTATCAGGGTTATCGTGAATAAATTTTCCCTCGGAATTTTTCCCCCGAATAAAAATTAGGTATCTTAAAAAAAGAGGAAATAGTTCCGCGGAAAACAAATAGGTATCATGAATGACACAGCATTTTCAACGCAATCGCGACACTTAATTTTTACTCGATGAATTTTTTTCCCTATTTTTGAAGGTACCTAATTTTTGTTCGGGGGAAAAAATTCGAGGGGAATTTTATTCGCGATAACCCTGTATATATAACACTAATCTTCCCAGCCTTATAGATGTAGGGGGCAGGCGTGTACGGGCCGAGGACCAGAATCCGCTGAATCTCTGGGAATTTTTCACAGTATATTCCAAGCAGAGGTTCACCCAATTCATCGCAATACTGTCAGATAGCCAAGCCACAATCAAGGCACTGAACTCATACGAGATCATCTCGAACATGACGATGCAACAACTATGGAGACTCTATATAAGACCCTGATCATCCCAGTCCTGCTTTACGGCGCTGAAACAAGGATTTTATTAAAAGAGGATGAGAGAAAAAAAAAGGATACGAATCCAGCATCTTAGGTTGATGAGTTGAACATCAATACTCTGGCAAACCAAATCTTCAATGAAAGTACTCAAGTAAAAGTGGCCTTCAACTTGGAGTAAGCTATTGGATACAGCTGGCGAGGTTGAGGCCCACGTTCACCTCGGACTGTAGCCCCACAAAAAGAAAAAGAAAAAGAAGAAGCACTACCTTTCTACAGCGGATGCATTAATTACTGATGATAGCAGCATATGGTAGGAGGATATGAGGAAGTATATATGTACGTTCTTCGGTCAACTTCTGCTGTTTAGCGAGAAACCATTTCATGAGGAAAGCCCATGAGAAGCACTCTACCCAAGAACGACGTTCAAAGGTCGGTTGGTTGAAATGGATTAATAAACTTTAACCAATTACTCCACTAGAAAATTTAAAGCCATATACTTCAACATTTTTGGACTATGATATCGCAGCGGCGGTACAAAGCGACAAAGAAATTTTTCCAAAAAGTAAAAGGAAAGGCTCAAAGCCTCGCAACAGGCGCATCTAAGCAACTTCAAGATTACCTTAAGTCGCCGCTATGCCGGAGATGTGGTATATTTGAGTCGGAAAAATGCATAAGCCTTCCTCTGACATCGATTAGATACGTATGTCATAAAAAGAAGCAAATTTTTCAACACCAGTTTTATTGGCGCACATGCCTTCAACACAAGTGAAGGCGCAGATGTGAAAAGGTTAATTTCAAGGAACCTTGGCAAACAAATACTAGAGAATGTGATGTTAAAAAATTCCTAGGAGGCTTTAATGCAATAGTTGTTAAATAATTGTGTTTTCGTGTACAAAATACCCTTTTTTCATATCCAGAAACACAATTTTTTCCATTAATATTTAATGTTAGATTCCCATTCTCTCACCCTGTCATCGGTGTATCTGTTACCATATTCTAACTCTCAATTTTACCTATGTATATATCTGTGCAGCTTTAATGCAAAAGATTTCGAACAATGTAACGAGTGTAACTTATAAGCACATGTACGCTTATTGGTGTAAAAGCGTGGACAAATTAAAGAAAAATATATCAACAAGCTGATTTTAATTGTTTGCTAACTCTGTGAAAACATGAGCATGAGATGGTCTACTTGCTTATTATGAATATGACTTAAGTGAACCTAAAATTTGTTCCTGAATAGACTTCGAAGTGTCTAGAAGATTAATCACACACGTCCATCCATTAGTGTAATATAAGGCGTGTTTTGGTGAGACAGTAGTTCTCAGTAAATTCTTTGATCAATTTTCCAAAAATAATCATTCTTTACATTGATATTCCGTCAGTGAGGATGATTGGTACGGCTGATTTGTTGATTGACAATTAATTGGGAAATTCAAATTAATAAAAAAATCAACAAAAAAATACATGTGCCAAAAACGCGATTCTAACCTCGATCACCGAGGGAAGAATGGTGAACACAGCATCTTAGCCATCTCGGCAATGGTAGTGTTCCGCTAGGCGATGTCAAAGCCCTACCAGTCTTCTGCAGATAATGCAATAGTAACGTTCGGTTCTCAGTAAAGTAAGATTTAGCACGGAGTACAACAACAAAAACTGACTGGCAACTACTTTAGCCTTTATCTTCAGTCAAAAGTGAGTTGGGATGCATAGTTTGCAACACTCAATTTCAAAGGGCGCTGAAGCAATTTTGTTAGTGTTTCAGAGGCTGATAGCGAGCAGGTACACAAATTTCAAATATTAAAAAAAAAGCTTTTAAACCAGATTGTCATTTTGTTGAGAAGCTTTTACTTTGCTTTGCATAATTTTTACCAAAATACGCCTATTATCACACATTATCAAAATCACCTGTGGGGTTTGCCTATTTGACCTGAAATGCAAATGAAATGCCGATGTCGTCGCATTTGTCTGATATAGGCGTTTATAGGCCTGCTTCTCCTGCCTCGCGATCAGGGTTATCGTGAATAAATTTTTTTCTTCAAAAATAAGGAACCTATTTGTTTTCCGCGGAATTATTTCCTTTTTTTTAAGATACGTAATTTTTGTTTGGGGGAAAAATTCCGAGGGAAAATTTATTCACAATAACCCTGGATGTCTTTGAAACGTTCATTGAAATTGGCTTTTTAACAGGGTTCAAATGATCTCTTCTTTGATGGCAATACCAGCTGAGCCGGTCGCGGTCTACCTTTTGTACGATGGTGTCCTCGACGTGAAAGCTCTATGTTATCCGATTATTGAAATGATATGCCAAACTGATCACTGCAAAAGTATTGCTGACTTTATTATAGTACTAAAGTGAAATAAATTATTTCAGTTTGGAATATGATTAAAAAGAGTATGATTACTTGGACTTGTATCTCATGTAAAGTATTTCGCCCACGTATCTGTGTTGCTGCTATACCGCTTTTGGTGTTGGCTATTGGCCACTCTGTTTTGGATCACATCACTGAGGCTGAAAGTTTGCTGTTGTTAATTAATAGTATTCCCATACCTATTGAGTATGAACCGAAAATTTACATATAGCCATTGTAGTGTTATATACATTACATTTTAATAACACATAATAGATTATATGGAGTGTCCGTTTTTCTGGGAACGACCCTGCAAAAAATATGTATTTAGACATTACATTTTCTATAATTCATTCATTCATTAAAAATGAGTGGTGAGTATCTAGGCGGATTGTAACGTTTCTGTGTGTTTTAATAATGAGTTGGTGCTGCTCCCTACCAAATCATTCCCTGCTATTTCCTTCGACTTTTACTGAAATATGTTCGAATTTACTTTTACTTTTCACAGAGAAATTGATATGGAAGCTCTATCAATTGTCGAAATAGAAGGAAGAAGAACCAGATTATACAGGCCAAGAACACAGGCAATACGAGATGTGGGTCGTGAAAATCATCATGATTTTACTTTTGACTACTCATATTGGTCATTTGATGAGAACGACAGTCATTTTGCAACACAAGAACAGGTATACAAGGATTTGGGAACAGATGTTGTCGACTGCGCGTTTGAAGGTATGTTTTTTTTATTTAACTTTTTATTTATATCTATATTAATTTATAAAGACTAACAAGGTAATCTCATATTACAAAGTTAATACAACGTTTTAAGAGCACTAGCTGCATAGGCGTTTGGCTCCATGAATTGAAGCGTTATAGCTTATTACTATTAAATTAATTTACAGCTTGTGTTAGGGTTCCAGATCAAGCTTTCGATAGGCTTTTATATTCATTTCTTTTAGAATATCTTAGAATATCGTAAATATATTGTTTTTTTTTTTCTTTTTTTTTTTTAATAAAATAAGGTTTATATGCTAGCAAGTGGTGCTCGATGTGCAGTGTTTCATTGCAGCTGGAGCAGCTCGGGAGGTTTTCCCTTTTCAGTAGGTGTGGTGGATGAGCTAGATATGTACGGCTTTTTTTTATAACTTGCGCGCACCCAACGAGGTTTTGAATACCCTTAACATATTTTACACAGTGCGGGCGTTGAAAAAGATAGAGAGAGAGAGAGAGAGAGAGAGAAAGAACGGTGTAGTGGTTTGGAACTCAGATGTTTATGTTTCAGAGAAACTTTGGGGTGGCGTCCAGATAACTAGGGAGATTTTTGTTATTTTTGTTTTGCTTCTGATTCACAGTATTTTTTGCCCGACTATCTGATGTCAGAGGTATATCAATCATCCAACAGAGCGAATAATTTTTCCAGCCATATGTTCAACCTACTGCCAGTGCTATGCCCTTGCAATAGTCACACAAGCTCTCGCAATTGATCGGGGTGACTCTTTATTTTATGAGAAATAAATTAATGCTTGCCGACATCAGGATTTGAACCATTAACATGGCAATCGATGCTGTTACCACTACACTATCGCCTAAGCGAAAACGAACAAAATTACTCTTAGTCTCCTTAGATGTTGCTGCAGTATATATGGGTTGGACTTTGTTGATGTTGATTTTTATGTAATGATAGGTATATGTCAACTAGATGTACATTTTATGTTGTAAAGTTAATTAAGACATGAAAAGTTTTGTTTATCTTAAAAAAAAAAAAATACTACATGCACATATATATCTCGGGCATAGAGCGAATTTTATGGCAATTTCAACATAAAAGATGAACATCGCTCCGAAAGGCTTTAGGAACTATACGACGTGATCTTAAAGTAAACAGTTGATACAATAAATGAATTTGCTAGGAAAATGAACGTCAGCCATATGACCATCCACCATCATCTAACAAGCATGGGAAAGGTCAAACACAATTTAGAAAATGGGTGCCACACAAACTTTATGAGAATAATCTTCAGTCAAAAATGTATGCTTGTATTTCACTTCTGTAACGTCATCATCAACTGCATTACGGAAGATGAAAAATGTGCTCCCTACAATAACCTTTAACGTCGTCATTAATGGCATACTCCAGAAAATCGACCTGTGCAACATCCCAGAGATGGATTTCATCCGCTTAAGGCTTCACTGTGCATATGGTGAGATGCTGATGGAATAAATCATTTTGAGCTTCTGACATAGTCAGACAATTTTTGCAGAGATTTACTATCAGCAGTAGCTGAGCAGATTATAATTATCCTTAATCGTAGAGGTTTTTTGCTTTTGTTTCATTAAGACAACCTCCACATCGTTATGGGAGTTTGGGTGTGAAAAGATACTTCACCCTCCTTATTAACCAGATTTAGCACATTCCGATTTCCATCTGTCTGCAAAACCTTCCGATGGTGTCCACGAGGCACGTAC
Organism: Brachypalpus laphriformis; assembly: GCA_945910035.1. NCBI lineage: Eukaryota > Metazoa > Arthropoda > Insecta > Diptera > Syrphidae > Brachypalpus > Brachypalpus laphriformis. The sequence goes on from OX246754.1 coordinate 293,107,148, forward strand.
AGCCTTTGCTTCCGAGCCAAACAATTTGTTAATGATGGCATTAAAAAGTTACCGAAAACGTGGTCAGAAAGGAAATTACATTGATGAACAATTTTATTGCGAAATGTATTTTTTTTAAACATTAAAGAGCTTTTAAAGCATCGCACATTACTTACGTTACAACCTGATATGTTATTGCTAGATGCACCAGAAATACATCTATTAACGGATGCATCGATGCGACAGCTGGTATTTTAAGTGACCGCTTGCAGCATACCACACATCCTGATACACTTACATATTTATCTCCAGACCAATATGGCAGACTAAATTTAGCTCTTCTAGGAAAACGCCTGTTCCAGCTCTGGAATTCACTACGAATTCTATTAAACGTTGTCCACTATTGTGAGCACCCAATTGGAACGCGTTCTTTGTGACTGTGATTATGATTATGATTATGATTTGCTTCCCATTATTATTTATGACGGCGTCAAACACATTATATATTTCGTATATCTGTACCATAATAAAGGTCACTAAAATGTCCAAGAGTTGCAAAAATAAATCCACAAATCACTGAAAGATAAAAAGATAGAAAGTATGTAGGTACATACGCATACATATCTGTTTCGCATTTCTTTTATTTGTAATGAGATAGTAAGCTGCGCTTCGGTCTGTTAGCTGTTTATGCTCACACGCATTTACCCTTCAATGCAATGCGAAAAGAAGATAAGAGTAATCCCAATGTGCCGGCTCTAGAGATTGTTTCTCGAAAGGGAAAGTAAGGGTCAAAGAAAATTCGAATGAATCTTCTGCACTTTCTTTTTTTTTTTTGTACTATGGGATACACATTTTTTACATAAAAAGTAAAACTAAGATGACCCATTAATTAACATTGTATAAAGGTTACAACGCTTGCGTATTTGCTTATGGGCAAACTGGAAGTGGAAAAACATTTACCATGATGGGCAGTCAAGACAATCCCGGACTTATACCAAGAATATGTGAGGAGCTGTTTCTGCGCATGAAAGTGGGACAAGAATCCGGCACTGGGTACAAGACCCATGCTAGTTATTTAGAAATATATAACGAACGTGTGAAAGACTTACTTGGACCGCATACAACAGGCCATGGTCTGAGAGTGCGCGAACACAGAAATCTCGGTCCCTATGTGGAGAATTTATCGCAACACGCGATTTCAGATTTTGATGAAATTCAGGTAATTTTCAGATGTGGAATTAGCCTTTATAAATCTAATTGAACTCTATTGAAGGAGTGCATATCTCGGGGGAACATACAACGAACTACAGCAAGCACAAACATGAATGATACGAGCAGTCGTAGTCATGCAATATTTACTATAACATTTGTTCAAGCTGTATTTATGAATGATATGCCAAGCGAGACTGTTTCTAAGATACACTTGGTAGATTTAGCTGGCAGGTAACTATTGGACAAACTCTCTTTATTTGTTACTTCCTACAATCATAATGTTTTCTTACTTTCAGTGAACGTGCAAATGCAACTGGAGCAACTGGGCAGCGTTTGAAGGAAGGAGCTCATATAAATAAATCGTTAGTAACACTAGGTAGTGTTATTTCAGCACTTGCCGAACAAACAAATAGAAATGATAATTCGAAAAGAGTGCTTTACATACCTTACCGTGACTCGATTCTAACATGGTTGCTAAAAGACAGTTTAGGTGGTAACAGTAAGACCATCATGATAGCTGCAATATCACCGGCTGATTGTAATTACAGTGAGACTCTGAGCACGTTGCGCTATGCCAATCGAGCGAAGAATATTATAAATAAACCAACAATCAACGAAGATTCGAATGTGAAGCTTATCCGCGAGCTTAGAGAAGAGATTAATAAGCTGAAATCGATGCTTGATGGAGATATCGTAAGTGATATGCAGTCAGATAGCACATATTTAGCATTCTAATATTTTTTATCTAGAACTCCATAACGCTTCCGTCGAAAATGTTAGAGGACCTCCAGAAGAAGGAAGCACAAGAGAAAGTTCTAACAGAAGAATGGACAGAAAAGTGGAAAGAGGCGCAGTCGATATTGCAGGAACAGAAATCGTTGGGATTGCGAAAATCGGGTGTTGGTGTGGTCTTAGACTCTGAGATGCCACACTTGATCGGAATACACAATGACATTACTACCGGTGTTACATTATACAGTTTAAAGGTATAAGGCTTGATTTTTCTGGCTTTTCGTCAAAGTTGAAGTTTTAATTGCAGGAAGGCGAGACACTCATTGGTACAGTGGAATGCGAAGTTTCTCAGGACATTGTTCTCACAGGCGATGGAATTCAGCCACAGCATTGCAGTATAATATTAAGAGATGGCCTTGCAACACTTCATCCCCGCCAGTTCGCCCAATGTTGGCTCAATGCTCATCTCATTGATCAACCAACAAGTATATCGCAGGGCGATATAATATTGCTTGGTCGAACAAACATTTTCCGTTTTAATAACCCCGCTGAGGCAGCTAAACTGCGTAAGGACTTGTGTCGTTCGCATCTCGATATGTCAAGGCTCTCGTTGATAACATCGTCACGTGAGAATTTGCTTAGCAGCAGCTTTTACGGCGAAGATGATATGTCGAACAGTGTAACATCTTCGCCTTACAAGAGAGATAAACAGTATCACCCAACGACACAAACGTCGCGAGACGATCCGGAATTGCAAGATGAAAACAGAAAGATTCTCGAGACAATTGAGAATGCATTGAAGCAGCTCAATATAGTTAGTAGTTAGTACATATGTATCACCCAGTCTCTTATTTAAATGTATATTTCTAGGAGCGTGTCCAGATGTACGAGCAGTATAAGACAAAAGTACGTAAACTTACCGAGGAGCTTCGCCGATTGGAGAAAGAGGAAATGGATAATTCTGAGTTGATTCTGTGCCGTGAAAGGGAGTTGCTAGCACGCAAGGACATGCTGTTATGGGAGAAAAATAATGAGAAGGTTCAGGTCGGTTGAGATTTGATTAGATATGTACTTCTAGGGGTAGTCTTAGGGGTTGCTTTAATTATTGTTTAGATTTTGATTGTTTCATTATTGTTTTGAATTTGTTTCTTTTTGTTTAATTTGTTTTGTTCAGATTGATATCGTTTGTAGACAAATTTCTGCATTTCAAACCCAGCTCGACTCAAAGAAACGTGATTTTTCTGAGTATGTAGCAAAAGAATTGCAAGAATTGCAAGATTGTGGCAAGCTAGATGAGGTTGGTTTAAATGCTTTTATTATTTTAATTTTATTATCATGTTTTGTTGTTATTGTTTTTGTGAGTTACATAATCGCTTTTTTATAATTTTATTTATTTACTTGCAGGTTGGAATCAAAATAACAGAGAGCACGCAATTATCAGATAATCTACTGTTGCAAGCTGCAGAATCTTTAGAATTCTTTTCTGCACAATTCGTTAAAGATACTGTAAAGAAAAATGTAAGTGAACTATTTTTTTTTTTTTAAGTACAATGTTATCCTCTCGCGCTTCATTTAATTCATTTTTGTCGCTTTTATCTCAATTGTTTTATTTTATTATCTCAAAAGAGAACCCTAAGATAGCGTCCTGAGAAGGTTGCAGATGTCTCGTGTTTTTGCTCTTGAATAACTGGAGATTGTAAGCTTCTGGAAGTATGTTTCTTACGAGTGGAGTTAGCTTGTTTGGTTTCTATTAAAAGCAATTTTGATATAGAGATGATCGCGCAGTTAGAAGATGAATATGGGGGTGGGGTGCGCCAGTGCCTGACTGCCTGATTGGGTATCCAAATGTATTTCCAAGGATCATTCTTTGAGCTTTTTCAGACAGAAAAAGGAAAAGGAGAGAGAATTTTTCAAATTGTAGTTTTCCGAAATACTGTGGAACAAGTTCTTCCACATTAGTGATTTGCGCCTTTGAACGATCTTTTGAACTTCACTGTGTGTCCAAAAATGGGCTCTAAAGTATAGGTATAAGCGTAATGTGCGTTACGATTAAACAGGCGGACTGACGTGACACAACTACATATTGTATGTATTTCACCCGAACACTTATGCTGAAAGTAACGATAAAGATCACAGCGCGCGATGTACAAGCCAGTCAGCCTAAACGCTGACCACGATTAAGTAAACTCAAGCATCTAGATGGAGTTTTAGCTCAGATCTGCGCTAACATGCATACCAAACATAGGCAAGCCATCAGTTTCCTCAATGTAACCTCTATTCCTTTTTTGAAGACAGGAGGGTTTTCGAAGCGTTGAAATCAACTCGATTTTTGACACCCCAATTGATGATATCATCAATATCGGAAATGAGTTCCGTTGACATTCGCTATTGCTGGGGCTGTGGTGTTAATAAAGTTAAGGAGTGGATCGGATTGCTAGTAGCAGATGGTCGTTAATATAAATCAATAATAGGATCGGCGATAGGACAAGCCGACAGCATTAGCTTGTAATGGAAAGAAGTAGAATATTTTGAGAAAGTGACATCGACTACAAGAGCTTGAGGTTTGTTTAAGAGGACACTATGCAACACTATATCGAAAGCTTTGGAGATATCAAGAGCAAATAGTCTGCATTCATCGTGGTGATGTATACACTTGTTTCAATTTTCCGAGACGTAGGCTACTAGGTCTCCGATCAAAATCACATTACAAAATCTTACACTTATGTCTTTAGGATCTTTAGGGGACTGATCCCCCTGTAATTAGAGGATCTCGTTTTTTTTTTTAACATCAGGCAAACGTTGAGATTCCATTCACCGATAATACTTTCGTTTTAGCCTTCTAGGTTTTAGAATTACTTATTTTACTTGTTACTTACTTCTGTTGATACACTTCGACCATCCAGCCTCTTTGATCCTTAGAAGTTAATATGTAAGAAGTGTCGGGTATAACGATGGCAAAAAACGCTAATTGGGGATTGGGTTAGCAGTAGCTTATAAAACGATTTCTTCAAAAAACATTATCCCAGTGTAACAGGCATTTAAAATCATAAAACCATTGTGTTTCCATAACTTTTTCTTATCCATTTATTTTAGAATCATCATACTCCTGTTCATTAAAGTATTGTTCTAAGGTCCTTATTTAATTATTTTTACAGAATGATGATATTAAGAAATTGGAGGAGCAAATAACAGACAAAGAAAAAGTTTTGAATGCTGGTACAAATAAAATTGCAAAAATTGATGAAGATATTATGCATTTAGATCAAGAACTGCAAGATTTGACCGACAATGGAAAGGAAAAAACTGAAATTAAGTCAAAGAAGTCTTCGTAAGTATTTTATTTATTTCTGTTTTCACTTACATATGTATATTTCATTTGTACAAACAATTTTTTTTCAGAATGAAACTTACTTTAACGAAAATGAACGACAGTGATGCCCAAACCGACCAAGAAGAACTCTCAAAATCAGATACTTATGAAACGTGTGATACTTTTCATACGGTGAACTCTGATGGTTCGTTAGTGTCACCTATTAACAATGATATTCCATCGTCATCATCATCAAATTATACAGAAAAATTACTATCATCGGCAAGTACAATTGGTAATGGCAGTGATAATTATAATTTAGCGCCGGCCAATCCAATTATGAGCGATAGTGGTGTATGTTTAGAGTCAATAAAAATTCCTAATGGCCTTCCGGTAATTGTGACCACTCCCAATGGATCTAGTGGTCGAACTACGAGTGTAAGCGATGAAGATACTGCCTCATGTTCTTCTTGTGAAATGGGACGAAATTCGGATCTTACGAGATCATACTGTTCTATGCATGCGCTAAGAACGAAAATTGCAGCTCAAAAAGCTCTTATAATGAAAAATTTGGAAATGGATGCAGACAAATCTCAATTAGATACACAAATTGCCCAGCTACAGGAATTGCAGAGGCGATACATAAAGATGGAGAAAGAGCTAAACATAAGTGGGCGTAATCATTTGGAATGTTGCAATGATGACGAAATTGCAACAATTAATTACGACGATGGAAATCACTCAAGCGCCATGAGCCCAGCAATGGATGTCTCATCTTATGTACCTAGCATGACAAGGTCATGCCCTTCCATGCGAGATTACCGTAAGTTTTTTTCTTCATTTGCATAACATATTTGAGAGGTTGTTGTTAAAATGTGATCAAGTATAATATTTACCTACGCTAATTCGAAGTCCTCTTAAGAAAAAAGCAGCCACTTTGATTGTTGAATAGACATCTCTTTTGTTCCAGTAGTAGAGTCCACACCATTATATTTATCGGCATAAACCAGCGAAGTAACATATCCCCATAAGAAATAATCCCTTGGCGTTAAATCTTGGTTGCCAATTGACTGGTCCATTTCGTGAAATGATGTTATCGCCGAATTGCTCTGTCAATAACTCTTCAGTTTGGCCGGTATTATGGCATGTGGAGTCATCCTGTTGAAACCATATGTCTTCCAGTTCAATGTCACGCAAATTTATAAACAAATAATCGCTGATCATCGTTCGGTAACGGTTTCTATTGACGAACTCTAGTCACATTTTTGAAAAAATAAGGTCTGATGATGCCACCAGTGCACAAAGCGCAGCGAACCAAACAGTGCATTTTTGTGGATGTAAGGTCATTTCATGAACCTTTTATGGGTTATCTTAACTCTACGTATAAATGCAATAATTTTGTTTTTTATAGATATATGTATACTCATTAAGCATAGAAATGCGCCACTTAGCTGAAGAAAATTTTACGATAAAAAAAAACGATCCACTTCCAGCTGATTTAAGGCATAAATGATGGTCGTTTGGTTTCAATTCTAGCACCTATTGAATCTTATAAGCCTTTAGGCCAACATCTGTTCGCAAAATGAGACGGACAAGTCTCATTTCCTGTGCATGGCGTCGAATCGATAAATTTGAGTCCTCAGCGACACTAGCCTCTACACCGGTGATATTTTCTTCAAAGTACAGAGTTTTTAAACTAATTTCAGCTTTATTTGAACAAGAAAAACATATTGCACAAAGAACATAATAAAAAAAATACATGCATCCACGCTGATCGCTATTGCTTGAATGACACCGTCTTTATGTTGCCGTTTTCTGCTCGCCTCCTTTGTACAAGAACGCTGTCATTTTTATTTCCTTTCGTTAAATACAAACGCAAGGATGTTATGTGTTACACAGTTCTCAGTCAGGTTGATGTGTGGATGTCCAATAGAGTGAATTGAGTGCGACACTTATCAATAACACGACGAATTATTCTGTAACATTGTCGAATTTAGCTCTGATATTGATAATAAATTTCCACAATTTGAAACCCTTGTAGTGGTGTAAGTCTTTCCATGATAATTTGCCAGAGTAAACTGAAGACAAATGTCATCTTGAACTAAACAAAACACCAATTACATTCATGTTGCATGATCGTATGAATTTTTGGTAAATAGATTGATCACAAAAAGTCGACATGCTTTTACAATTTGTTTTGTTACAATAGTGGCATTCGCTCCTATCCCCATTCCAGATTTTCGACGATCGTGCTTTTATTCCCGCCTTAGCTTTCACATGCAGTTAAGGAATTTTATTGTTATATAGGAATATTTATTAAATTAATTCTACAAACGAAAAACGACAACGAGATTCGGGGTAATTCATTATAGATTTATTTAGAGGCATACTATCTCCAATCACTAGGCAAATCCCACAGGCGGATCAGTAGAAATGCGGTGAAGTGGGAGGGTTGTGATCCCTTATTTTCGGATCATAACCTCGCTGAAAAGGAAGAAGAAGACTATCTCCAATCACTGGGTTAAAAGCGTTCCAGAGAATACATCATCTTACAAGTTTTTGTGTGTTATATACTTAGGATTTATCTTATTCTTCTTCAATCTTTAACTAGAAGCTGTTATTCGCCTTTTTTACAGCTGAACCTGATCAATTTATTACAATACCCAGCTTTGTTATAAGGGGTGCAGGAAAACAAACTCATTACGAATACGAAATCAGAATAATACTTCCCGATGGCAAACTGAATATACTGAGGCGATACAGCCGCTTTAGGGAGCTGCACTTAAATATGAAGCACTGTTATGGATCCAAGGTGAGTTAACAATAGAAAGAAAAAAATTCCACTTATTGAACTACGAAAATTTTCAATAGATTGGCGCCCTTCCATTTCCCCGCCGCGAAATATTTTCATCAAACAGTGAATCTGTTGCAAAACATCGAAGACGTTTACTAGAACTCTATGTTCGTCGATTGGTTGTTGTTTGTGCGAGAATTCCTCAAAGTCCGATATATGAAGGCCCCGGTGGACCCGGTATAACTCGGGTTAGTTTGGCCAACCTTTCGCCATTCTTCAAAAAAGGTCTGTTCGAGAATGGGAAGCACGGGACTGGATAATAGTTACTCTAATTTTAAATTATTTCATACCATTTCTATCCCTTTTGATTTTCTCCTACTTTTTACTACGCCTTAGCATCTATGGTTTGGAGTAGGAAACTAAAATTTAATTAAAAACCTGAGTGCTTGACTATCAAAGTCTGATTTTTTAACATTTGAACAATCAAACTTTTTTTTTTGTTTTCTCTACTATACATACATACATAGGTATACATATTTATTTTTTTAATACATGTTTTATTTTCGAACTAAGTTCTAGCTACATATTTTGTTTTCCTTTATACTTTCCTTATTAAAATATATTAAAAAAATATTTTACAAAATATAATATTTAAAAACTGTGATGACTTTATGAAAAGAAACGTTATTAGTAGGTAAAAAGAAATTTAATGTTTCGTACATATTGTTACATAAAAATAAAATTTTGTTGAAACAGAACGAGCTTGAATCGATAAATAGTGATAAGTACAATAATGCATGTTAACATACGAAGTTATTAGAAAAAAAAAAAGGAAGTGATGTTCATATTGATGTGTTATTTTATGGAAAAACATTAAAGTGAGTGTTTACTTTACTACTTTAAGCTTTTCCGCAAAAAAAAGTGTTTCAAACTGATATAACAAATTTTCATCAGCAAAGTAATTCCTTGTCTATAATGTTAGAGACACAACTTATATTTCTTATTTACACATGAATATGTATACGATTAGACCTTTTTTCGAAAAAGTTATTTACAATTCCTTCCCGAGAATCTATCAGTTTAAGAATTGTGTAGGCGCCGGCCGTGGCGCAGTGGTTAGTTTTTCGGACCACTGCATGGAAGGTTCCATGTTCAATTCTCAGAAACATCAAAAAGTTGTTTCACGGCCCCACCTCTCGCGAACGTCTGACAAACATCCCAGAGCATTTGTTGTCACAAGAAAGCTTCTAAAAAAAACAGAAAGTGTCCTTCGGATACGGCACAAAACTGTAGGTCCTTCCATTCGTGCGAAAAATGTAACGCATACAACACACAACACGAGTGGTTGCGAGAAGTGAGGCACTTAATGAGCTGTTGTGCCAAATTGATATATTATATTATATGTATATAAGAATTTGTGATTTGTGGATTTCAAGATTGGAAAATGCATATCTACCCTAAAGCCCTAGACTTAGACCGATTTGGTAAAGTCGTGTGTAGAAGTTTCAGCACCTGCCTTCTGCCAAATGGCAGAATAGTTTTCTGTTTCATAGTCAACTATTAAAATTGGATGAGGTATTTCAGATTTTTCAGATTAATTGACATAGATAATTGAATTACAAATTCGTGATACGGCGAAGACTTCCTTTTACCAGACCATCTGAAGGCATGCAGTTGTTGCGAACCAATTCGGAACAAAACGTGAAAGCATAAAATGAACTGTAAACATAAAATTCAATTTAAACTTGTTTATTTTAAAGAAATTCATTGGCGAAGTAATTAGGAATGGTTAAAAAATATTTTGTAACGCAATTGTCGACATTTTTGATTAGAGCCTTGTATCGCTTTGGTAGTGACGCAATTAAAGTGTATTAACTTCTTTCTTAAGCTCATACCAGAGGTTCTCTAGTGGATTTAAATCCGGACTACACGACAGCCGCTCTATAACATCCATCAAATTCTTTTGAAACGATACTTTGGTTGATCTCGGAGTACGCTTTGGGTTTTTGGCCTGCATACATTTCTATATTATTGGCAGTTCTTCCTCAGTATACGGCAGCATTCCAGTATCGCAATGTAACTTTCTGAGTTCGCAATACCTTCTATTCGATGTAAGGGTCTAGTTCCTTTGGAATTATACTACCTCCTCCACGCTTGAGCGTAACTTTGATGTATTGGTATTGAATGCCTTATTTTTTGCCCGTCGGACACAATGTTTAACATCTGAACCCACTCTATTGATTTTCATTTCATAACTCCAAACTACTATTTTTTAGTGGGCGATCGTTCAATTTTCATGCTCCTTTGCGAAAGCTAACCCGACTTTTCGTTCTTTCATCAAAATCAAAGTCCGTTTTCTGCTGGTCTCCCAAAAAGATGACTTTTATTCAACCGTTCTCTAATGGAGCGTACTGGAAGTGCATTTGGATTCTTGCCGAAAACTTTTCTCTGAATTTCTATGAATTACAAAAACTGACTATTTTTCACAGCTTCAGTTGTCTCACAGGTTCGCTAGTCTTGCTAGTGTCTGATAGATATTTATCAAAACTAGTATCGCGTGTGGTCGAAGTTCGACCGAGGTGAGGGGAAGTAAACAAACAGCGAGAGAAACAACGCTATCTATGTGTCTACATAACTTTTTTTTTTTTTGTAATATTCTCCCGTACAGGAAAGGCAAAAGGATTTAAGCTCATACAACCATGAAAGTGATCAAAATGCTTTCATTTAATTGGTTAAAGTGTTTTGTATGGGGAAATCGTGTGTGTATGTTCAGTTTATTTTACATGACTTAACAGTAACATGTGCACATGATTTTTTTTTTTGCACATCTATGGCACAGTACATTTCGAATGATATAAGTTTCATCCTCCTCCTTTTGTAATAAATACTAAAAAAAAATGTACGAAAAAAAAAAAAAAAAAAAAAATATTCGTGTTCACGTATTGATATATAAGAGATGCTTTGCCGCATTGAAAACCATTGTTCTTGAGCATTGTAGGTAATTTGTGAAGGTGTTACAACTTCTTACTGCCGTTCTGAATTAGTTCACCACAACTGTATGTCTAATCCAACCCAACTATGAAATGTTACCGAAATCGTTAGTTGTTTTCGAAGAAATTGTGTCCCAAAATCGGTCTTCTGCGTCATATCGGTCGCCGATTTGATGTTTAAAGGAAATCCTTCAGGTTGTTTTGCATGCAGTCGACTGTACATACACATTGACTGACAGTCAGACTGGTTTTTGCTCTATAATACGATTACAAATGTTTTGCCGAAATATCGAGAAGTCAATACTGTATTTGTATATCAATCTTTGAAAGTCGAATTTAAAATGTGATCATTAATCATGGCTATGTTGGAAATCATATGTACTCATTCTTCGTATAACCCTAGCTCGAAACGGACGGATTTGCTGAAATCGAAAGAGCTCAATCACTGGCCAAAGATGGCTTACCACAAATTCTCATCACAAAAGTCTACTCCAACTACTCTATTAACCAGATTTTCACACATTCTCATTCAGTTTTCTATTGTACTTTAAGAATCTTGGTAATGTTTTAAGTGTCCACAACCTCCCAAAAGAAAAATTCATCCACACCGCATAAATGTAAAGCTCCTTTCATATCCACTCCTTGTGTATATAGGCTATTAAATGACCCAACCCGTCGACACATTCTATAGAATGCTAAGGTCCATTTTGTCTAAGAGCGGTGATAATCAACAACGAATTTGTCCGCTTAATATCGTGGCAAATCCGCTTAGTGATGATCCTTGACTTCCTTCCTCATCTATTTTATATTCCAAACTCTAAATCTATCTCAATATGTAAAGCTTTATATTCTATGTTTACATTAGTCCATAGGTATTAATAAATAAAAATCTAAGCGAACATAAGCGTTTTCGAAATGAATGTGTATTTGTATTGTAATATAAAAAGTTGATAAAACCACAAAAATTTTATTTTTCTTTATTTATAAAGAAATATAGGTAGATAGGACATCCCTTAACAGTCCCCATGATGATATTTTTTTTCTTAGTGTCTTTTAGCAATGTGTATTGCAACACAGTAATTAAGTGATGTTTTTGAGATGTTAGAAATGTGTAATTCCAATATTTAAAGTGTTATAAAACTCTGATATATTTAAGAAAAACGAATATTGAATTAAGTAATTTTATAAATAATAGATAATTATATTTTCACAAGAGGTATTCTATATTGTAAACTAAAATTTCTTAAATTAGAATTGTGTAGGTAATTTTCACTTTGTTAAGGTGTATGGATTGGATATAAATTAACTTAAACGTACAACTAATAAAATGCATTCTTCCAATTAAGATTTTTTTAAAACAAGTTAAGAAGAAAATAAAATTTATTTAATAAAGCCATAAATGTTTTATTATATCTTTTGCTTATTTAAATAGTGAATGTACTTACTAATTGGTGAAAACTAAATCATTTAAAATTGTGTCCATCACGTTGTGGATTATCAACCCAAAAATGTTCTCTCGATGTGTTAAGCCTTATGCTTTATTCTGCTTTTCGCTATTTCGGCGAGGTTATGATCTGAACTCAAAGGATCATATACTTCCACTTCACTGCATTTCTACAGATACACTTGTGGAGTTCGCCTGTTTGAACTCAGAAAATATCGGCAGGCCTTTCGATTTTGGATCACTTCACTACTGAAGCAAACCAAATGCTGGGGCCAGATCGTCTTTCGCGTGAACGTACAACTCTGTATGTATTTTGTTGCTAGATCTACCAACAACTCAATACAAATTACGTTACGAGTTGTACGTCCACGGAAGAGATGATTTGGCCCCTGGTGTTTTTGCATTTGTGTGATCCAGGAGTTTTTAGGGCTGCCTTTCTTTCGCGATGTCTTTGCCACGTTCACTGATATTACCTTTCTAACAGAGTTCTCTTTCTTGAACATGACAGCTGAGCCGGTAGCGCTCTATTTTTTGTGAGATGATTTCCTTGAAGTGAATGCTTCCACGGATCTTCGAACTTCTTATTCGAATAAGTACTCCTGTCCAACATTGTGAACCGGATGTGAGTGCTGGACGCCCAACGCGGTGTAGAGCCTTCCTTTCAGCTAAGGGGAGTTTTCCCGACGTTTCATCCACCTTACGCTTACGCGATGATTGATGTCGTCATCACAGGTTGGTTCACTATTGATCATAGATCGCAAATATTTGAACTTTTGGCACTTGGGAAGCACTGTTCCATGCAAATAAATGTCTGGAATAGGCCTAAGTGGATCAGAGAATGGCCAGCACAACGGTCTGTTTTTGAGCTAATGCGGTACCCATTACCTTCCAAAACGTTCATCCATACGTCAAGTGCTCGTTGCAGAGACGTATGATCCTCACCTACATCGTCAGCAAAGAATAAGTGATGCTTTGAGGTCCGTCACTTTACCTTCAAGCATAGGAACTCTTCGGTTACTCCAGCTTCTTCGTACATGTCCATGATAATCTGTACATATGTATGTTTCTGAAACCCCTCGATGTCTTAGCGCCACCCATATCAGGTGTCAAATCGTCTCTCGTGAACGTACAACTCGTAACGTAATTTGTATGTATTTTGTTGCTAGATCTACCAAAACACAATACAAATTACGCTACGAGTTTTACGTTCACGGGAGAGATGATTTGGCCCCAGATCTCGTGGTTCTTAGACTTTACTCTGATTAAATAAGGATCAGCTTGAATGATGCCAACCTCTGTTGAAACATACTTAGGGACACCTTTTTCACATGATCAATGACCATAATGACCAAAAACACACTGAATGGTAGCAATCTGTTGGAAACGGGTCGTGCAGTGATTTAACTACGCCAGTTTAAAGTTGGTGTGGAGTTGTGAAATGCAACATGCACTTTTATTTTTATTTTACAGAGATATTAAAATGATGGGCTCTCATGCTCATTTTTGAGACTATGATCATCTACACGATGATAAGGACATGTATCATCGCTACTTTACTTCCCGTAACTCCACGGAAGACCAACAAAAATGTCATGATGCGGTATTGCATGGATAAAACATTTTGTTGGTGTACTTTTATTACTTTTTTTATTTGAAATTCGGTTTCGCTTTTAATTATGGGACGGATTCTGACCATTGATCATTGAATTATACAATGCGTACGTTACATTTTATGCTAAGTAACATACATATCTGCCTTCCTGCTGCGCCGTTTGTATCTATGGCTAAGTCTGCCGATCTGAATGTCGTTCTGAAGGCCGCTATATTTATGATCATAATATCATTACAGAACTTGAGAGTTTGCTGTTACTTTTGCTTTACATTTTCTTCCGGCTCTTATTCGGCCGGAACTTGAATCGCTATTACTCTTGAATCGGATTTTCCAACGATCTTCTTATGACTGTACCAGTTGATACGCGCAGCTTGAAATGTTGCCACAAACGGTTTCTTTACATGGAGGCTTCCGCGAATAAACCTACTTCTAAATAGGTCTACTTTTGATACTCCCGCTGACATTTGTAACATTTTCATCTTCGTTGCTGACATTTTTTTCTTTATATTTTTCATTCATCGTCCAACATTGCATTCTGTATGTTGAAGCCGAACATACGACTGTCATAATGAGCAAATTTTTGAGCTAACACGTTGGCTGCCACGTGTATCACCGATGATCACAACAAAAATCTTTCCCTAGTTTCCAAGCAGAAATATACATATGTATATGCTAGGATGAGTTGGGGGCTGAAATCTTTTGCACAGGCAATAATGGTTATGTCAAGACATATTTGAACATATTTTCATATAGTGATCATCGGTGTACATTTGTGTTTAAAACATAAATTTCCCCTTTTTCTGCGCACATTTTCACTGGCAGCTACACGTTGGCTGTGATATTTTTCGATTACAAAAGACTGTGGAGTATTCTCGCCATTTTAGCAACCCCATCACTCACTCGATGTGCAATATTACAATTTCCCTATTCATTTACGATTGAGCTCAAGTATATATTTATATTTATTTCATTTCGGGACGATAACTCCATCCAACAGAATGTCTAGGGTCGGGTTCACACGTTCAAAAAAACGACAATGTAAATTTCCTGTCTTCTTGCTATTCTCGGCGAAAGGGAGAGACATCGTTCCAGTTTCAGGGATGCGTTCTTTTTGCAAAAAATCTTGGACGGTTTTGAAAAGCAGCGGGGACTTGGGCAAATGCTCCCACTTTAACTTCGAACTCTCCAGTTATTCTCGCCGTGCGTTCTATTTTCGTTTTTACGTCATCGTACATATCGCGTGTCATTTTAACGGTATTTTTTGAAATCTCAGCGCCATTTCATAATTTCAAGCGGCGAATAATTCGCAAAATTTACACTTTTTTTCCGATTTGGGAATAATAATAGCCCCCCCATCCCCTTTATTACTGAATGTACTTACGGTTCAGGTATCGAACAATCCTGTATTTCATTCAGTTCGCCGATCATAATACCAAGCAGTGAATGGATTTGCATTTTCCATCAGACAACTTCCCCCTCTTCCGAACATCAGAAAAACAGTTGAAATGTATTTAAATTATAAGGCTTTATTTTTATTTTTATTTTACAATTAACAACATCAAAAATCTTACAAAATTAAAAAATAAAATGTAAATTTAGTTGTATATTATTTTATTTTTATTTTTTAGCTTCGATTACTAATAATTGTTCGCTATTTATTTATTTTTAAATATTATTACTTTCCTGCTTTTGCCTAAAGTTAGACATCGTTTATTGTTTTTGTAAATTTAATGACAAAAATATATTATTTATCATATTTCAATAAAAAAATTCCTTTTTATGCGGGCAATACACACTTGCATAAATGTATTTCTTAATTAGTTTATTAATGTATGTAAGTGATAGGTTTTATTTTTTTTTTTTTACATAAAAAGAAAACAATTTTCAACATCTGAGTACATGCATGTACTCTGCCTGATAATACAAAAACCTTTTAAAACGAGCTACATGTTTGACTTTTATTAATGAGGATTTAAAGCGTGTGTGTGTGTGAAGTTAAATCTTGGCTCGAAGCAGCACCCCATCAATATAAAATAAACATACAATTTTATACGATAAAAGAACGCGCGCGCATACTGTACATGATAAGACAGAATTGTGTAGGTTGTTTAAATGATAAAATATAACTTGTAAATTAGAATTAAACAATGGGTTACATATATACACAACATATCAAATAAGCAGAAAAGAAGAGGGTTTATCTAGTATAATAGGGAAATAATAAGTTATTTGCAAAAAAAAAAAAGGAAAAACAAATTGTGCTGGGAGGGGTCATGTGGGCCGATTTTCTAAAGCCATCCTCCCGTTAGTTTATGGAACATTTCTTCGTTGAGCGTCTGGTTAGTTTCCTTCGAACGCATTGACATGAATATATAACCACCGATAAATTCGTGCACAACTTTGCAATCGGAAGAAAGGCAAGAGAAGACGACATTTTCATTTTGGAATTGGATCATCATGCACTTAATACCCCAATTCACGTTCCATGCCTGAAAATAAAAATTCAGTAATTAATAATACACAGTAATGAATAATTTGAAATGAACTTCAAAAGACTGACGTCAAAGAGATATGAGAATTTCAAGGTGAAAGGAAAGCAATTCAAAATACTGGAGTGGAATCCTCTAAGGTGATAGTTGATCATTGACGATCACAATCATCCCTTTTGCTCTCTCTAAGGTGACCATCAGCGTGATCATCACCCTTTTGCGATCGTTTTTGTGTGACTTTGCGATCGTTTTACGGAGAGCTAACAAAGTGTGAGCATCAATTTTGACTGTCAAAAGTGTGACTATCAACTATCACCTTAGAGGTTCCACTCCTGAATTACCCGTTCCAGTTTTCCAGAAATACGAATGGCCGTGGCATAAGCTCCTGTTAGCCTCCGCGGGACGAATTAAAATTTAACGCATCTGACTGCTTGCTATTATTGCTCTGGCCCTGCGTCTTTTTGTGTCGCCAATTGGGCAATAGCCACGAGCAAATAAACCACTGGCAACAACAACTCATCGATCTCAATCGGAAATAGTTCAGGGACTTAGATAATCAAAAAGATTAATCAAACCATATTTCTACAAGGAAGTCCTTACACGTAATAAGGAGTTCATTGTGGTTTGATAAGTTGACAAGGTAAACCTGTCTACAAATACAAAATGTCTGGAAGAGGAGAAATTCTCCGAGCACAGTTTGGTGAAGCCGACATATATTCCATAGAGACACACTAGTGCTCGTAAAATTCAGAAACTACTCTTCTAAGGATATACCTATCTTCATAACAGAGGTGGTAATTCTCTAGGGCTGATGTACTCTTAACAAAATATACCGCAAAAAAAAAAAAATTTTAAATCAATAACTTTTCCACGTAACTCATTACTTTGATCTTACATTTTCTAGTTCGTCAATCATAACACTTAGTTCAATTTGCCAATCACAACAGGATCCATAATTTGTATCAACTCTCAGAGGACTGATTTAGTTCAAAAAATTTACTTCAATTTCCAGCAGGGCTTGGAACCCAAGTAAGTCCGGTCAATTGCGAAAGCTTGTGTGAACACTACTGCGAAGGCATAACACTGGCAGTAGCTTGGTCATATGGAAAATGTAGCTGTAGCTGGAAAAATTGTTCGCTCTATTGCTGATGATTCGCCTATGACATCGGTTATCGGGGAAAAAAAGTACTGTGAATCGGAAACAAAGAGTAAAAAAAAAAAAAAATCTCCCCAGTTATCTGAACGCCACCCCCGGAGTTTCTCTGAAGTATAAACAACTGAGCTTCAAAAACCACTACACTAAAATCTTTCTCTCTCTATCAATCCTTTCCAACGCCCGCACTGTGTGTAAATATTTTAAGGGTATTCATAACCCCTTGAATGCGCGCAAATTATAAAAAAAAAATACAAAACAAAAAAGGTGACAACTAAAGAACCTTTAAATACTCTAGGTATCCGAACCATGGGCTTAGTTACAATATTTCGTATTTAGACAGAATAGTTTAGTTTAGTTTAGTTTATTCATCAATGGATTGGACTATCTGCTGGTTACAAAATATTATACACATATACAAACAAAAAAAAACTGATATAAAATTAGTTGACATTAAGAATAATCATTAAAATATTTCAAAACTTTGCTTTTAAATAAGTCTCTATTCATTTGAAGATCAACTTCATTGCAAATAATAAAATAAAAATAATAAAGCTCCTGGCTATGATTTAATAACCGGACAAATCCTCAAGGAACTACCAAAAAAGGCACTATTAAAATTGCTTTATTTAATAAATGCTTCTATTAGATTATTATACGTTCCAAATCAATGGAAAGTCGAAGAAGTCATAATGGTTCCGAAACCGGGGAAATCTCCAAATGACAAAAAATCGTACAGACCGATATCGCTACTACCAATAATATCGAATGTATTTGAAAAACTCCTACTGAAACGGATTCTTCCGGTCATTGATTCGGGTTCAGAATCAAGCATTCCACAATTGACCAGGTTTATAGAATAACCGACGAAATTGAAAAAGCCCTTGAGGAGAAAAAGATTTGTTCTAGCGCTTTTCTTGACGTATCTCAAGCCTTCGACAGGGTTTGGCACGATGGATTGAATTATAAGCTAAGACGAATCCTTCCGGAGCAACTTCATAAGATCTTAGAATCATACCTTAAAAACAGACTTTTTCGCGTCAAGCACGGAACTGAATATTCTGATTTTAAAGAAATCGCCGCCGGAGTTCCGCAAGGAAGTGTCCTTGGGCCTATCTTACTCTTGCTGTACACTCGGGACATACCACAAACTGAAGGCACTACTGTAGCTACGTTCGCGGACGATACGGCTATTCTGGCAACGGAAAGTTCAATCGAGTCAGCAACCATAAAACTCCAACGAGCCTTGGATAAAATCTGTGAGTGGACAAAAACTTGGCGCTTTGTTCTTAACGAGACCAAATCGACGCATGTTACTTCACTTTAACTCGGTACAAATACCGCATGCAAACGAAGCTAAATATCTGGGAATGACACTAGACGCGAAACTTAAATGGAAACCTCACGTTAAAAAGAAACGTGACGAAGTCGAAAATCGACTTAGAGAAATGTATTGGCTAATTGGAAGATATTCCAAACTAAGCGTATATAACAAACTGCTTCTGCTTAAACCCGTGTGGACGTGCGGTATACAACTCTGGGGTTGTACCAAACCAAGCAATAGGAATCTCATACAATCATTCCAAAATAAAATTATAAGAATAATCGTGAACGCTCCCTGGTATATCAGAAACAATGATATCCACAGAGACTTAGGGATAGCTACCGTGGAGGACGAAATAAAAAACTTCGCTCGCAAACTTCGTATTCGTCTTCATGGCCATTGCAACTGTGCCATACTCCAAACTTTGGATGTGACAAATCTTACGCGCCGACTTCAAAGAACGAAACCGTTCGAATTAGCGCAATAAGACAAAAAGCCGCATGTCATGACGGTTTCAGCAGGTGCTTTTATTGAAAATCTACCTGCCTCACGCGAATATTCTCTTCTGAAGCTTAAACTACTTGATAAGGTCTAACTTAGTCGTAGTAAACAAAACGAAGGGAAGGGTGTTTTTAGTCAGTAGAAATCTGACACTACTATGAGTACACGGTCTCATAGTGTCTCATGAAGATTTTTACATACCCACGAAAAAAAAAAAAAACTTCATTGCAAATGGAATTGTATAATAAAAGACATCGAGTAATTGGCTCATTGATACCATAATTAGTTCTATGGGGAGTAACATAAAGGAGATAATCTCTAATTCTAAGATTCCTTTCTGGAATATAGAAGAAAACCATAGCAAGTAAATTTGCGGAATTTATATTATTACTTAAAATATCTTTAACAAAATGAACGCATTGAGTCTGTCAGCGGCTATTTAAGGTTTTTAAGTTTATTAGCGCACATCTAGATAAATAATTAGGTAATCCTTCAGATCACTTCAAGTTTCTTAGCGCAAAATGAGTAAATCTTTTTTGATATATCCACCCTGATTCCCACTGTTGTGTCTGTTTGGAATACGGCGATAGTCGCTTTACTTAAAGTGTTCTGGTCTATTTTCATCATAGGATGTATGTAATGTACAGGAACAGCGTGGAACAGGATTCTATTCAAAGAGTTGACTGGAGTAGTCTAGTCAGAGAGCTGCATCTTATTTCAGATGGAAATACACGCAATCGAAAACCCAACCGGCATTAAATCATATTTGAATATTTTTTTAATATTTTTAACGTTCTGCATCACTTAAAATTAAGTTAGATCCAATGATTTAGAATTGAAGATTGGATAGGGAGGAAAGGAAAGAGGTGAACATGAGTGTTCATGAGTACGGGCTTCAAATTTCACCAGGCGGTGTTCAACCGACGGAATATAGCTGCATATGCGTATGTATGTATACTTGTCACTGAAAATGGTGTAATCACATATTTCAGAAGCAGGTTAACCCCGAAATCCTGTCCTACAAAATCCTATATTTTGAGCAGCGGAAAAACGTGGCATTTGCTTCAGGAGCTCCTGACCAAGCATGCTAGTTACATACATATATTAAAGTTTTGGGCGAATCTCAGGGGTCGAATCGCGTCCTCCATGAACGTATAACTCGTCACGTAATTTGTTTGTATGTTGTTGCTAGATCTACCAACAAAACAATACAAATTACGTTACCAGCCTTCCTTTGACGGAGGTCGCGATTCGACCCCAGGTTTATAAATCGTAGCCCAACATGTGGAAGTGAAAAATCATTTTAATTTTTTGATGCATCTAGCACCACTTTAGCGTCAGTAATTTGCTGATGCAGACAAAGTCTGAGATCCCTCAATTTCAGTTCCTTCAATTTTAAGTTTGACCATGTTAGTATCCCGCTTCAGAGACAGAAAATTCCTGGGATTGACGAGTTGAATTTATCTTGGCTTTTCACACCCAATGAATTATTACAGCAGTTGTGCTCAGTGGGCATTTGCGTGAAAATAATTAGGAACAGGATCAAAAAGAGCACTCGCCCCTGGTCCAAGCCAGCATTGGTGGAGAAGGTGTTGGAAGTATAGGTATATTTATCGAATACAACTTGTTGTTTTATGAAACATTTATTGACATTTCGTATGATGCCCATACAGCGATCAATATCGTTATAATATAATAGACGCATTTGGTTTTACTATTCTGGTCATTGGTGTTCAAAAAGACTGACAAAACAGTAAGTTTCAATGAAAGTACAGAAGTCCCCTTTACAACTCAAAATAACTTACCTTCATGGTATTGTATCGCCAAGTTTTGATATGATCACCCGTGCTGATGTCCATTCGCATAATGCGATTGTTTGCAACACCGAGCAGTTCCTCCTTCTTATGTCCATCGAATTTTATTATAAACAAAGTCACACCGAAATCCGGTAGGCTTTGCCACGCTTCAATGAATTTCAACTTGGCCTCAATGAGTGGCAACTTTTTAACATTAGCATGTGCTTCTAGAATCCTCTGCACCGCCTTGCCACGCAGTTTCTTGTACATCTTTGGCGAGAGATAATCGACGGGCTCAATAGATCCTGGATTTACACTAACCGCCGATTCGTGAGCTGGCTTTTGCATGCTCAGGAATGACTTGATGCTGGATACTTCGCTGTCGTATGAGCTATCGGCAAGTGAACGACCCTTTGACGCTAGTCGGCATGCAGCCATCCATTTGGCATACTGTTCCTCGTTTTCACATCGTATCCACATTTCATTGTTGGGACCATTTCGACCTTCTGGAGGTACCTCCAGGCGTATACTAAACTTGCCATGTGCGATATTGACGTCGGGTGTTACTTCACAGCCACGCAAATTGATAACGTGTGTAGGTTGGCCGCGTCTGGACTCCTCTGCAGTTTTGTACAGATGTAGTTGCAGATCGCGATATGTAAAGAAGTATCGCTTGTATCCTTTCATTGTAAATTTTTTTGGTCTGTAAAATTAGAATGGAATTCATGTATATGAGGGAATTCAAGGGAAAAGATTGTACTTACTTCAAAAATCTCAAGTAATCCGTCAGTTCTGGTATTTTGGTTATATTACTGACTTGAGCGTTGGCATTGGGTCCTTCCAGAGTGATTTGTAGCTCACTAAGTGCCGAATCGATATCGTCGTCTGTACCATTCTCAACGCTTGATGTATCAATTCCCGAATCAGGTTGTTGCAAGTCATTTTGTTGATTTATTTGGAACTGAAATGGGTTGTAATGAGTAATCGGTTTAGAAAAAGATCTAATTTCGAACTTACTTGCAATGCTGCAAACATAAGCATTTCCTCTTCAGTGCAATCAATTTCCTCGTTAAGGATCGACCATTTCGCCTGCTCGTACAGTTGATTGATTCTCACCTGATCGTACTTAGGATTCAGGTCAAAGAATGTGAAGTACTTGAACCTCAAGCACAGCGTATCGTATTCACGGATTCCTTGCTCCATGATGGATAGTGACGAGTCCAACCAGCCGATATTCATGCGAGCCTTCTCCAGAAGAGATTTCGGCCTTATGAGGCGAGAACGCACATCGGGACTCGGTGCTCTCGGACTAGCTGCGAGGTTCTCTTGAAAGTCGCCTAGGCTAGACAACGAATCGAACGTTGTATACCCATTGGTGCTATGCTTCCAAGTCTAATAAATAGAGAAATGTTAATATCACTTACAAAAATTAGTTTCATAAATCTTACTCCAGTGGGTGAACTGATGGGGGTTCCTGTTTGGTTCAGACGTTTTGGTGTAGTCTGTACAGGGGCACATAAGAATGTTCCATTTTGTGGATTATCCAGACTGTTGCAACTTCCATTATAAGAATTGATCGGTATGAAGGAGTTCGTATCAGGTGCTGGTTGCAAATATGTAGTTCCATTGGATTCCGCAATCGGAATCTTCTTCTTAGGAAACTGTGAGTAATTCTTTTTCAAATGGTCTGCTTCTAAGGGTTTGCACAGGGACAACTCTTCTGGATGCCTTATGTCCAAGTCCTTGCATAGATTAACAACAGCTGTAAACGTTTTAATCGAAAAATCAAGGCGACAATCTAAGTAGCGAAGGTCAGGGAGCTGTAAAATAAAAATAAAAATACGTTAATGTTAAGATAGTGTGGGTATTGTAAAAGATGGTTTTTAAAATAAAATCATTTAAGTACGTAATTTTGCGAGTCGATTAAAAGCTGACTCTATTCCAAGTATGAAATTTAAACATTGTTTTCGGGAAAACCTCAGAATTCCGATTATCCAAACATCAATAATCCAGACGACCTATTATCCGGATTTGTAATTTATAACGGAGTACTTGAACTCTATATTTCGAACTTTACATCTGCGAACCACAAGTAGACCATTAGTTAGCGTGTGTGTATTCTCAATAACTACAGCATTTTGTTTTCGGACTAACTTGGCCTTTATTATCACTGTTCAGCGTCTTTTGATTAATCGTGATGATACTATGCAATTTCGAAAACAGTTCCGGTTATGCCAGTGAAAATTTCATCGGAATAGACCGTTTTTGAGTGAGTAATAATAAAAGCTATTTACTATAAAATGGATTATCCAGAATACTATTAACAATAGCATCTGGAGTGTTACTATTCGTGATAGTAGTAGTCCTGAATGTAATATAAAATGACATTCAATTCATATACACTACGTCACATTCAGCAGATTCAGATGGCACAGTGTTTGAATGAAAAACAGGCGCAAACTACAGGTTAAATGAAATAAAACTATATATGTATATCTAAAGTTTTAATTATTTTAAATTAAAAAAGTCCAAACAAATACCGGGTGTCCGCCGGAAAGGTATACTACTTTGTTTGTTTATAATTTTTGATTAAATGAAAGAGAATGGATCTTATATTGATAAATGTTTTATTTAATGTCGGCAATTATGTATGGAATACAATATCAGGTAAATGTCCGCCTCTGCTAGTCTCACAAATGCGAGCCATTTTGAGCACATTTTTCATTACATTCTCACACATTTCACGCGGTATTTCATTAATTTCATGACGAATATTTTGTTTGAGTTGCTCAAGCGTTTCTGGTTTGTTTGCATAAACCTTGCTTTTCAGATATCCCCACAAAAAGAAGTCAGGAGCAGTCAAATCAGGCGACCGTGGAGGCCAATCAACAATCACCATTTTTTGAAATTTTTTCATGAAAATCGGGGTTGTCATGGGCTAGCTGTAACATCGTATTGGCATATGTACGGCGGCGTAAATGGTCTTCTTGAAGAAGCTCTTGTGTCAACTGAATCTTAAATGGAAACAAATGCAAATCCTTGTGCAAAATTGTGGCCAAAGTTGTCCTTTGAAGACCAAGCTCCTGAGCACGGCGTCGAATTGAGGTTGATGGATTGTTTTGAACACTTCCGGCCCATGGTTGTGGCCTATCACCTACAGACCCTCTTTCTTCGAAATCATTCACTACACGATAAATAGTGCGTTTTGTTGGCACGTTGTTTCCCCCAAAAATTTCACGTAACTTTCTCATCGTCACAGTAATCGATGATTGATTTTGATAAAATGTTTTAACGATTAAAACTCGTTGGTTTATCGAATATTTTTCCATAATAAATTTGCCACGTGTCTTCTTCACGACTGCCAAATATGAACTATCAAGACTAATGTTTACCAAAATGGCGGCAAAACAAAGTAGTATACGTTCCCGGCGGACACCCTGTACAAAATGTGAGGAGTTAATGATATCGCTGTTTTTTTTTTTTTTTTTTTTTTCCTTGAGGAAAAGCTTCGTTTCGTTGGTTTCCGTTTATGAACCTTGTCTACTTCATCTCTTGGGGTCATCCAACTTTAGTCTGCCATCATAGATTAGGTTAGGTTGAAGTGACTGCCAGCTTGTGGTACCACGAAGGGTCATGTAATCCCTGCCTAGTTGTTAAAACCATTTTGAGCTTCTAATGAAGCTTAGGAGGCTCCTGATTTTTGAGTCTAATAGATCGCCTAAATCGTTGTAATAGAAAGCTCCTAAGTGAAGTTTTCTTTTATGGGAGAGAGCACACACAAAGAAGGTGAGGAATTGTTTCTTCCTCTTCTTCGTCTATGCATTGCCTATAAGACAGTGTCCTGTGATCACACTTATTGTAGCGCCAAAATGCAATCGGTTGAGAGAAGTAAGCTTCTAAGAACGTTTCAGATCCAGCTTAGGCCAAATCTGTTAAGTCGCTAGACACGTTGTACCACTTGTCTACCCAAGATTGTTAAGTCGCTAGACATGTTGTACCACTTGTCTACCCAAGATTTGTTCTTTCGATTGCATCCATCTTGAATTTAAATTTGCAAGTAGTGGTTGGTATACCTAGAGTATCCTTGTATGGAAGGATGGGTACAGTTGTTTTTGGCGAGTTCATCAGCCTTACAATTCCCCGAAATATTCCTATGCCCCGGCATCCAACAGATGTGAATATTTAACTGCTCCGCCATCTTCTTGAGAAACGATCGACAGTCTAGTGCTACTAATGAATTTATAGAGACCGATTCCAAGGATTCGATTGCTGCTTGGCTGTCTGAAAAGATGTGAATATTCTTGGTGGATATCACGTTTTTCTTTAGGCAATATAAGACTTCCTTAATCGCCATTATTTCCGCCTGGAACACGCTACAATGATTTGGAAGACGGAAGGAGAGGTTATCACCCCTATTATGGTTAGCGAATCATCGAACGTTCGACTCAAGTCGAATTGTCAGCGGATTGCTTCTGTCGTGGTATTGCTGTTAGCAAACATTTTCATTCGAATAAAGAATAAGTGCTGACAAAGGAAATAACAATTAAATGACATCTGTAAACTGTATAAAGCGACAGAAGTAATTCGCCGGGAGGTTCGACTTGAGTCGAACGTTCGATTCGCTAACCATAATAGGGGTGTAAGATTAAACCTATCAGAGGAGACACCTACACCACGGCTTTAAAGCCGTCAGTATAAAAATCGATATAGCTTTTTACAATTATATTCAGCACCTGCAAGATAAGGTCCGACGACTTCTGTAGCTCGGTTGGTATTATACCGTCTGGATGCGGATGATAGTGCACTTTCATAATATAATATAATAAAATATTGTGTCAGGATCTAACAAATTGTTAGATGAAAACCGAGACGAAAACCAAGAAGTTATGCTGCATCTTTAGGTAATCCAAGATCGCTTACCAAGTCATTAAGTTCTTTTTGTTTTAGGTGTCGAGGCTCATTCATTGGATTACAAGTTTTACCATTTTTTTAACGATCGCTATGTTCTGACGTTTATGAAAAACGAATATTCATATTCATTCTCATATTCTTAGAATTAACAGGTATGGGAAATTCAACTCCATGAGGAACTGGCTTTGTTATAGATGAAACATTGGAATACACGATTTTGGAGCGCTTTTTACAATTATATCTAAACAATAATCAGTATAATTAGTTTTTTTTTTCGCCAAATCATAGGAATACCAAATAACAATGCTGTGATTTGCGATAAGTCCTCTATCTCAATATTTCAACACAAAAATAGCATAATTTATATGGAAACCATTGTTTATATTGTTGACCTAACCTAATTGCGAAGTAAGCAAAAATCTAGGTTCCACTGTATTTCCAAAACAGGCATTACATATTCAGGTTAGAGTAATGCATGATTCCAGTTTCACCTTGGGCAATGAATTCACAGGCCTATCGTAGAGTATGATGTTTTAAATAAACCCGTCCTGTTGGCTGCATACTCGTACACATAAATGGACAGACAGACAAAATTGAGAGACTCACTTTTTAGTTTCTCTTCACTATGATGCATGACCAATACACAATAATTCTCAAATAAATGACTGCACTTTGGCTTTCTTTGATTTTGGTTAAGACAACCGCTGTACTATCGCTATTTCCACGGTCACCACTATTCCAATAATAATCGAATCAATGACCTCCTTGATGTCTCTACGCTCGCAGCACAATAACTTTCTCTAAGTACGATCTTTGATTCAAAAATTGCCTAATGAATAAAACAATAATTTGCCAAAAAAAAAAAAAAACGACTCGGATAATTGGGAAACCATATTTTGAGCTACATCTTCCTCCAGGGAAAGTATAAAGACGAAGACTCTCATCACCAGGTTGTCGGCTTTTTTTTTTTTTTTTTTTTGTCGGGATAGGAAACACTCGACTGGAGCGTTTCCTATCCCGACAAAAAAAAAAAAAAAAAAAAAAAAAAGCCGACAACCTGGTGATGAGAGTCTTCGTCTTTATACTTTCCCTGGAGGAAGATGTAGCTCAAAATTGTCGGCTTAAGGTCAGTTTTCTTTAGGTGCCGGGACAAAGTAATATAGATATATAGATATGAGTGTGCTGACGACGTGGAAAAGAGGAGCTGTTAAGAAAAAAAATCTTGTCACGTTTCATACAACTGAGACAGAACAGAAGGACTAAAAACGGAATATTGCAGATACGAGGGTCATTTGAAAAGTTTTCGGCCTTTGCAAGAAAAACACATATTTCAAGGCAAACAAAAAATGTATTTCTCAATATAATTTCCTTGTAACTCGATACATTTGATCATTCTCCTGACCCTTCAAGCCGTCAGAAAAAAAATTATTTGTGTACACCTGAAAAACGAGCTTTTGGTTAATTGTCAACAAACGCGGCACCCAGCGCGCAGATAATTGTCTCATACCCAAATCTTCGTGTAAAATCTTGTGCACCCGTTCACCTGATATTCCACAAGCCTCAGCAATCTCCTGAATGGTCATTCGACTATCTCCCATCACAGTTCCATGCACTAAATCGACAATTTCGTCAGTTGAAATGGTTTTTGGGGGCCCAGAACTTTCATCACCAAAAACGCTGGGCCACGTTTGTACTCAGCCACCCAATGTTTGAGCGTATATAGGGGATACTTAACCGTATACTTAGTCTAACTTGTCTTTTATTTCCTGAGTCTTTTTTTTATAATTTACGCACATTCAAGGGGTTATGAATACACTTAACATGTTTACACACAGCGCGGGCGTTGGAAAGGATAGATAGAGAGAGAGAAAGATTTGGTGTAGTGGTTTGAAGCTCAATTGTTTATGCTTCAGAGAAACTCCGGGGGTGGCGTCCAGATAACTGGGGAGATTTTTGTTGTTTTTTGCATTTGTTTCTGATTCACAGTATTTTTTTTTTGCGATTACCGACGTCATCGGCAAATTAATCATCCAACAGGGCGAACAAATATTTCACCCATTTGACCAAGCTACTGCCAGTGTTATGCCTTCGCAGTGTTATGCTTTCGCAATTGATTGGACTGACTTTATATATTTCATGAGAAATCTGACGTCAGGATTTGAACCATGAACGATTAGCGTGGCAATCGACGACGTTACCACTACACTATTGTCACCCCAATGGGTGGTCATTTCAAATAAATACACTTTATCACCGCGCGATACTCTATTTTCTCCATTGTTGGCAGAAAACGTCACCTGTCAACTTCATGAGAGTGCCATGAGCAAAGTACTGATCGGAATGACTTGACATTTTGTTGGTATACATGCACCAACGCCATCTATCGGAAGGCGGTGGGCCCAATAGGACCCCATGCTTCTAGACTAGGTAATCCGTTTAACACACATTGGCGCAGCTGTTAGTGCTAAGGAGACTATCTTCCACTTCTGTTGCGGATGGTATTAGGTGAAACCACACATCGCACATTAGGCAAACCTTTCCTAGACAGCCTGAATGAAATCTCAAAGAAAAGAATACATAAGTGAAATGATATGTTTCTTAAATGCAACAGGATAAATCTAAAAACTTCGCTTTTTTATTAAACGCACTTAACAACAGGAGTCACGTTAGTTGTAGTATTCAAAATGGCGCTGATTGTGGTTCAGCGCAACATCCAATTCTATCTACATACATACCTACTTAGAATCTACGAAATTCTTAGAATTTTACAGGATTTGGGCCAACTTTTTTTTTAGCTACAAGTAATCAGTATACTTACGGTTAAAAGTTTTTAACTATTTTAAAAGAAATACACAATGTAAGTTGGAGATGAAGACAAAAGATAGGAAAGAGTTAGTTTTGATGTAGTCGTTTGAAACTTAGGTGATATTATGTTTAAAGTCGGTGATATTATTATGTTAGTCGGAGAGAATTTACTGTGATTCTTAAATTCGGGTCTAATTTTTAATATTTGTCTCCAGCAAGTGTTGAATTGTTCTAGAAGATGAATGATCGCATCATTAAATTTTAGTACTAGATATTTTTAATGAATATGGAGCCGACTCTCAGTAACCGAACACACCATGTCTCCATGGATTTATCTTACTCACCTTCTCATCTACCATCGTTCACTATATTTATCTTGGTTTTTTTTTTGCATATTGGTGGCAGCTTATGGGCTTAAAGTTACTAATTATATATTTTCCAACAGAATTATATGCTGTAGACAAATGCACGTTTGAGATGAGAACAAGTTAACCCTTTTTTTGGAAAACGACGTTACAGCGTCGGTAAAACATCATAGCAAATCTCTAATTCAACACAATTACGGAAGCGCTTAGTAAATTTCCTAATCACACATGGGTTCAACACTCGACAAAGAGAATCCGTACAAGTAGTTTCGATTAATTGAACCACCTACCGCTGGGGCTGCAGCTACGAGTACACGAAACATGCTTGAAATTTATTATCAACTCACTCTAATTTCACTTTCAATCGAAAGTGTAGTGGGGAAAGTGGTTGCTGTTAGTTTAGAAGAAACTACCGCTCTTCCATGGTTCACGCTGTGTACTGTGGAGTGTGCAGGCGAAAGGTGAAGTATTAATCTAAACCCTATGATAAATGAGCGCGGCGCGTGGCACGAAAAATTTCATAAGTTATGCAATAGAATACGAAAAAAAAAAAAAATCACTTAACATGCATATGCACACATATGCGGGGAAACCAATTAGGCCGACATTATGAGCAGATCAAGCATTTATCATGAACGGGTAACAGTCTATGGTGAATTATTTTTTTATGAATCAAAATGTGCGTGGGAGTACGATGAAAAAGTGCAAAGATAGGTCATTGATCTGTGACCCAATTAACAGGTGATGATGTTCACGAATAGCACCGGTCAACATTAGTGATTAGGGTATGACGTACCCTTCCCAAATAAATCATCATCCACTCTTCCAAGTGAAGGAAATCAAAGTATACCCGCAAATGTTGTTATAACACATTACCAGGCAGACTCTGCTTTTAGAGAGAATTCACAACATCACGTTCCTTTGTTTCAAAAAGAGACAATGCAAACTGTTCGAAGAAATACATTTTGTGTGTTTGTGCACCGCCGATCGTGGCTGAAGATCATGATCGGTATACTGCACGGATGACCCAATGGACACAGGTCTCTGTTTTAGGCGCGGCGTATCTTCTCTCATTTTTTTATTTTCAATCGAGTGGGATATTGGCTCCAGCACAACAGCACCACAGCACGAAACAAATATAAACAACGACGCGGATGAGTAGGTAAATGCACTCAAAAGATAAATAAACTTTTTAAGTGAAAATATTCAATGAATCACTATATTAGACGTTGCACGGGATGCTTTTCTTCTTCTGTTTTGTATAGTCTTCGTGGGTAGAAAGAAGTATATGTATTTCCGATATTTCATTCTATAAGCAGTAGTTATGTCTTTTGGCAGAACGCATCTCTTGCTTGTAGATATTATTATTTCAAGTACATATCTATTCACGAGTATATGTATATGTGGGCTACTCGACAGAACAGTGAATGCAACCTATTTTCTTGGAACCAATGTATATATGTAGTTACTTAACCTTAAGGGCAGTGCTTGGCAGCGATAAAACATGCAGAAGATGGACTTTATATGTCTTGCAAACTAAAGGGGATGTATTTAAAATCGAAAATAATAGAAAACTTACGTATACCACCTTGATCGAAAAGTTCCCGGAATAAAAACCGTGTGGCGCTCCCATCGTTCCGATTTGAGTTCTGTTTTCTTTGTTAAGTTGGTACATCTGTTGTTGATATTCCCTCTAAATCTTAGCGTTATAGATTGACATTTGCAAAAGTTACGTAGCCAAGAGTACATCTATCTCTGTGTGTGTTGGCGATTTTTTACCAGACCAGAATTGTGGGCAGAAAACTCGTGGATTTTGCACCATGATAACGCACCGTCGCACAGTGCCATCATTATTCGTAATTTTTTGACGAGAAATGCAACAAATACCATCCAACAGCCACCGAATTCACCTGATTTGGCTCCCTGTGACTTCTTTCTGTTCAATCGAGTTAAAAAACCATTACGGGGAACGCGTTTCAGCAGCCGAGAGGAAGTAATGGAAAAATCGCAGGAAGCACTGATGGACATACCGAAAACCGAATATAAAAAATGTTTCGAAGATTGGATCAAGCGCTGGCATAAGTGTGTTGCAGTCGATGGGGATTACTTTGAAGGGGACAATATAGATTTAGATGAATAAACTTGTATTTTTAATTTTCTGAATAAATTCCGGGAACTTTTTGATCAAGGTGGTATGTATATCGTCTTACATTTCTCAGAGATAGGTGAATTCCATGAGTACCAGGTGCATTTTTCTATACAGTAGGGATGGTGCAGTAGCAAAGGGGAATAAAGTAGACTGTCCAACTCAAAATGCCCTATTAAGAATTTCAATATTGCCTCAAAGAAATAAATGAGTAAGGGACAGTTTGATAAAATGCGAACATTTTTTTTAAGGGTGTAAATAAAAGGTAGATGTTTTTCAGAGTATTTTGATCACACTGAGATCTCTTGTGTTAACCCCTCCAAAGACATCGTGAGGCAGGAGAGGCAGGCTTATAAACGCATGGATCACACAAATGCGACACCAGCATTTGATTGGCCTTAGTATCTGGGGGCCTGCCGATATTTCCTGAGGTCAAATAGGCGAACCCCACAGCCGGATCAGTAGAAAAGCGGTGAATCTCTTTCGATCCGTTGTTAGATAGAAATAAATAGAAAAATTTGTCGGCATGTCATAAGGATGTTTGTGAGTCACTGTCACCCAGGTGAGTGTGGGGTTATTGTGGGCAGTCCCAAACAGGCTAAGATTCAAAATTTGAGAACTTGCGAGCTTTTAGAACTACTTGCTCATCTGACAGAATGTTTGAGTGTAATCTTTGGAAGTGTCTTCTGATTCATTCTCTAGTTCAGAGCTCGATAAGAATAAGCCTTAGCTTAAGAAAGTGGTAGTGCATCCTAATGGCACAGCCGATATGATTTGGGACCGAAAATTTCGGCACCCACTCCATTTACCATTCTTGAACTATCAGTATACAAATTAGATTGGTGCTCGGGCTGAGGTATGTATGGATTATCCCAATAAATGCGGACCGGGATGATAACTTTGAAGGGGCAATTTCGGTTGATTTTCCTGAAGTCAGTGACGCATGCTGCTGGTAGGTACAGCAGTGAAATTTTATCAAGAATATTCAGACGCCCGACTGAATCAGGAGTCTTGGCGCTGCATAGAAGCTGAAACTTTAGAGCGCTGTGCAGCCACACTTTTCAGAACTCTTACTCGTTTATGCAGAGGTGGGAGAGGCAGGTATAGGAGGGCTTTAAGCGCAGCAGTCGGACATGTGAGCATTGCGCCTGTAGTGCTTACACAGTCTAGTCTTTATACCTTTTGAATGGTGAAGCGTGCATAAACTCGTTAAATCTTAATGAATAAAACGTTTTTAATAAAGGTGTACGGCTTTTTTTATAGCTCTATGGCAGGGGCGGGGGCGCCGTGGCGTAAGTGATTAGTGTGTCAAATCACTACGCATGAGGTTCCAAGTTCGAATCCCAGAAAACACCAGAAAGTTTTTTCACGGTCCCACCTCTCGCGAGCGTCTGACAAACATCTGAGTGTATTGTTGTCTCCAGAAAGCTTCTCAAACAAATTGCCCTTCGGTTACCGCACTAAACTGTAGGTTCCTTTTATTCGTGTGAAAAATACGAGTATAGCGCACACAACATGAGTGGTTGCGAGAAGCTAGGCCCTGGCACTTAAAGAGCTGTTGCGCCAAATATTTTTTTTTTTTTTTTTATGGCAGTGTAAATTTAAAAAAAATTTCGGTTCGTCTTTTTTTTTTAATATATCTGTGGCCGCAAGGCAAACCCTCTAAGTCGACTAAGAGGAAAATTGAGTTAAGGATGCGAAGTTTATACTACCAATTTTTTTTACTTTATTATCTGTTGTCGTTACCGAGTTATGGGCAAACAAACAGGACCAAAATCCTATACGTTTTCGAGAAAAAAAAAACTTGTTTTCTGAGAATCTATGAAAATCGTCTTAGGCGGTTATGCCTTGTGGCAACCGAATTATAAAAAATTAAGATTCAGCTACCTACAGCATCATCGAAGCAATGTAATTTATTGCGACTTTCAGTTTATTTTATCAGAAAATACAAATGAAAGTATACATAGTTATTTTATAAAAATTTGGACATTAAACTTTTGTTCACTAACCTGTACTCTTAAAGTTTTGTGCATGGGTGTGAAATGCAACAAGCAATCTGCGTGTACGCCAACTTGATCCAAGGTAGAACGCGTTCTAGTTAGCCAAATATTTTTCATTGGCCACCAAAGTGCATGATCTGACCAATCCTTTGGATTTTCTGAAATACAAAAATTGCAAAAAAATTAATCATATACACATAAGCGCAAGACTTTAAGTTTTTATTAAATATACAATCAAACTTCCTTGAATTTAGAATGATGCCATAGAAAAATAAGTTGCGATTGAACATTTCATCATATCCCTTAAAAGCAAATTACGTAGGTTGCGCAACCACAAAGCCTTTAAAAAAAAGTGAAGAAGATACATCTCACTGTAATAGTGGTTCAAATTCATCAACCTTGTCATCTTGGATTTTGTGCCAACCAGAAGCGGTTAAAATGGGTTTAACGATGAGGGCAAAACCATGTACGGATATACCACCTTGATCAATAAGTTCCCGGAATTTATTCAGAAAATTAAAAATACAAGTTTATTCATCTAAATCTATATTGTCCCCTTCAAAGTAATCCCCATCGACTGCAACACACTTATGCCACCGCTTGATCCAATCTTCGAAACATTTTTTATATTCGGTTTTCTGTATGTCCATCAGTGCTTCCTGTGATTTTTCCATTACTTCCTCTCGGCTGCTGTAACGCGTTCCCCGCAATGGTTTTTTAACGCGATTGAACAGAAAGAAGTCACAGGGAGCCAAATCAGGTGAATTCGGTGGCTGTTGGATGTATTTGTTGCATTTCTCGTCAAAAAATTACGAATAATGATGGCACTGTGCGACGGTGCGTTATCATGGTGCAAAATTCACGAGTTTTCTGCCCACAATTCTGGTCTGGTAAAAAATCGCCAACACACACAGAGATAGATGTACTCTTGGCTACGTAACTTTTGCAAATGTCAAGCTATAACGCTAAGATTTAGAGGGAATATCAACAACAGATGTACCAACTTAACAAAGAAAACAGAACTCAAATCGGAACGATGGGAGCGCCACACGGTTTTTATTCCGGGAACTTTTTGATCAAGGTGGTATGTTGTCAACAAGAAGGGACATCCAACATCTAGGAATCGGACAGAACGTCACAGTGGGCAGCTACAACTTCGAGGTAGTAGGGACTTTGTCTATCTATTACTTCTGATAACGATATCAGCGCAGAAATCAAACAGAGAATAACTTTTGCCAATCGTAGTTTCTTTGGGCTGTGAAGGCAATTTAGTGGTAAAGCCCACTGAACAACTAAGGATGCCATGAAAGATTCAATGACGAGTTATATAAGCTGTGCAGCGATATAGACCTAATAAAAAAAAAAAAACTGATTTTCGGACGTCTGAGATGCCTCAGATGAGAGAGGGCAGTAGAAAGAAAGGACACCTTCAGTTCCCAAAGTCTTCGAATCTAACCCGGGAGGGATGCAATAGCGAGCCTTCTCTCGGCAGGTGGAGTGCACAAGTACAAGGGGACCTCAATTAGCTTGGAGTGCCCAACTGAAGGCAATTAGTTAAATGGAGAGGCTTGTTGGTTGAGCCCAAGGTTCAACCATACCTGAAGACCTTAGTAAGTACTTAAGTAAATAAGTGATAGGAATAAATAATGCAATTGCAAACCACCTAGAGTATGCAAAAACGTACTCAGAAAAAACACGAAGAACTCTATCTCATTTCTTCTCTTTTTTCCAATGTCGTCAGTTGTGCAACTGCATTCAAAAGTCACACGGCAAACGTACTAAAGTTATTATTGAAGAAAAATGTTATCTCAAAATTCGATTAAACTATCTCAAAATTCCATTCAACTTATTTATCACATGTAGGACATTAAGGCCGGTATTCACCGACCAATCTTAAACTAAGAGCTTCATAAACCTATTCACCAACGAATATTAATGCAGATTTATTAGCGCTCATGAGACTTATGAGTGGTCTCAACCACTCAAGGTAATGTCAACCACTCTTAAGTTAATTGCCATTGGGTCAAAAGGAGTACTCTTTTTGTGTTCTGCACAGAAAAAGCACTCCCAGTCATGTTCCATTGGTTGTTTGGAGTGCTGTTCCGGGAGTGTTTTTCTGTTCCGGATTTCATTTGGGAGTGCTTTCAAAATGCACTCACACATACATATAAACCCTTACATCGGACTACTTGTCAAAGTCATATGGTACAAGATGCATTCCTTTGTTTATTTTATTGTCACAGATGGGGCAAGTTAGTAGAAACAAATTTTACATAGATATAATTAACAAATTGATAATATGTTAATAAAAACATGATGGGATTGCTAATATCCTTTTCCATTGAGCAAAAAGAAGCCATTTTTTGCTTTGTTTATCTGTAAAAAATGTAAACAAAAAATCAGACATTCACCAACACACGCAGAAGTAAGCAGAAGACGATTTCACATGTTCCATTGGAATCAAAAAGGAGTGAAATCGGGAGTGAAACCAATGGAAAATGACATAAGTGACCTCATAACTTAGGAATTTCGAAAATTTTCGAAATCATCTGTGAATTGTCACTCAGACCAAACAAAGGACAGACTGTATTGGCGTAATGCAAAATAAGAAATGCTGGGAGCAGTTAACCGACGAAATTAATGCCTCCAGCATTTCCGTCAAAAGAACTACCAACAAAATAAAAAATAAAATGTGCCTTGATTAATTCTGTCTGACTTCTGTTAAGTCTTTTTTTGACATTTACCCCAGTTCGAAAGACAGTTCGGAAACTCATTTTAAAACGCGTTTGGAAATTCGAAAATTAATTTTTCGCATATTCGAATTAGCATGGACAAAATCCTATTATTGCTTGAATACGCAAAATATAAAACTATGAGCTACATAAACTTAAAATCGATCTAAGAGCGCTTGATAATTACCGGTTTTAATGACATAAAATAGGTGAATACCCACACATGATATATTTCGGGGAAAAAAAAAATAAAACTTGGGTAAATCCCCGAATTGCTTATCTCCATAGAAAAGTTTCAAAGTAACCCCTTCGATTGATATTTGAACCGACCTGCATCGGATCGCAAAGTAAAAATTCCACAAAAGCCACACAAAAGGAAATATTAATTTAACCTATTCAATATTCATACAAGTATCTACTTTGCATCGAATGATAATTATTGCAATAATACTGCAAATTACTTCCGACAACGTACTACATATATTCACATGTCTACAGTCTAGTGCGAAAATGCGTTCAATAATTAAATTTACCCATTCATATTCAACATTTGTGCTGTAACAATTAAACTGTTCATTCTGTACAGTGAACTGTACACACGTCCTCAATTCAAATGGCGCCTAATAACATTTATTATTTTTAAACGAAACGCAACGCTCCTCAGCATGTGGCTTGAAAACTTTGGCGTCTGCCAGTCGGAAGGGTGTCTCCTGTTCTGAACAAATCATCATCATTTGCATGCACGATGCGAAATTTATGCTCATAACAGTTGCGCCGTCCTCCAATGCAAATTCGCTGATTTGCTTCGGATTTTGGCGTTCGGAAGTCCATTTATTTTATCAATCTGAAGAGTATCTTGATTTTAGTCAATGAATTATCACTCAGTGGAAAAGGAGCATGCTAATTCTAAAATAGAATCCCAATCCAGTCATAGCATCTAGATATAAAACTGGTTTTTACAACCTATCCGATAGGGTATATTATGTTTAGGACATGATGGAAATAATGAAAATACTCGTAGACTCTGTCAAGTACATATCTCGCATCAAAGCAGCAGTAAGAAGTAAGGAAATCTTAGTTTTAAGGAAATGTGACCACAAATTACTTTTTGAGTGCAAAAGTAAATGAGTGATCAATAAATAAATAGCACCAACAGCCGAGACGAACCATACACGCTCGGCTGTCTGCTCTTATATCAACTGTTTTGAGCAAGAAACATACATCTTTCTAGAATACCAACCAGTTGAAGCGAATGAAGATTATAAATTCGCCACAAATTTTAATAAAAACCGCTGAAAATCGTGATAGCTGTTTCGCAAGGTCGGCCATTATTATATTACAATTCGTGTGAAAAAAATTATACAGGTGAAGGTCCAGCTTTTACCATTATAGAGTTGAACGTACACCAGGTTGTGATTTTTAACCTATCATTCAGATCGCGATTCTCAAGCTGATAATTTCTTTTGTATGTTTTAACTTATGTACGAGTACGTAAGTTATTCAAATGCCAAATAACAAAGTGCAAAATGATCGCAGCGAAATAACAAATAACCGTGAGTACTACCATACCCTATGTTTATAGTTTATTTTTTCTTAAAATGAGTTGAAGCAAAATACTTCTACTTGAAGAGCACGTGCCTATCAAGTTCCATAAATAGACCATGGTAATTACTTCTCTTTCCTTCTGTACTTAAAAATGTGAATCTACACGCTTGGCAGTCACTGCAGCACCCGAAACATCTGCTGCGCGTCGAAATGTGTATTTTGTTCGAGATGGAATTTTATTCTAAAATTATTGTAAACATGCCCCCATGGTAGAGAAATGATGAATACGAATATCGGAGTTTAATTAGGCCGTTACATTCCAATGTTCCTCTCGAGAAATGCTTTAGATTTGGGATAGATTTTTAATTGCTCACATTTGCATGTTTTTTTTTTTTTGTCCGTTGGACTATAAAGATTGTAGATATACGTTTTACAATTTTCTGTTATTTGGCAAACTGTTAACTTATGTGGTACATTTCTTTTAGAATAAACATTTTCAGACGTGTCATAAATAATTTTGGGAATTTTTATTGAAATGTGAAATTTTATAGTTTTAGCGACACAGTCCCGTGTTTAAGAATGTCCTGGATAAATTGTGAGTGGTTTATTGTGTATAGATTTCTTTTTAAGAACTGTGGCAGATAAAAGTTAAAGCTGAGGCTGCTGATCTCAAGTCTAAGCTTCGACAAAGTTACATTGACATATTATATCTCGAATACAGAAAATAAAAGATTTCGAGGGACGAAATCAAAACATTTGGTTAAACTAAAGTTGAGTTCTTTTCACGTATTTTAATACCTTTTTCATGATCTTAATTATCTTAGCGACTTCTGCATAGATTAAGAGAATATCTTCATTTGTTATAAATAAATGATTTCCCGAACCGTTTTGAGTAAATTTGAAAAAAAAGCATGTTTGAATTATGATGCTGCTAATCTGGAATCTGCTTTCTTAAACCTGATAATAAAATCTGGATCTAAGTTAATGTCATTTTCTTGTGCTATTTATTCACATTTCCGAAATCAAATATTTATTGTACCTACGCAGTGTTAAGTTTTGAGGTGACAAGACAAAACTGCAGGAACAATTCCGTCCTCTACTTTGGATAATAATCGAGTTTATGGTCAAGCTGACCAAATCGGATATTTTATACACACGACTCGACCTATTACATGTTCTACTCAGTTACTGCGCAGAGTATGAGTGGTTTATCCGACAACGATACACAATACCCATCTTGGTCAGACGATCGCAGTGCACCCGACAAGAATTGGATCACACAATGCCCCGGCATCCTACAAATCAGCCCGATCATTTGAGCATACTATATATAAGCTTACTTACTCATATTTACTTCATGAGTGGTGTCCGAACTAGTCAGAAAAAATCGGTTGTTATATTTGCATTTGCTTTTCATTTCCGTTGTTTGTTTCGAGGACACGTTGGATTAATCTACATATATAGGTGTTGTGCGACCAGATTATTTAAATTTATTCCTAGAGCAATTTAATTGACAGCCTATCGCTTTATAATTGAACACATTACTACTACACCATGTCACCCAAAATTACCTGACAAAACTTAACAAACCCGCTAATTAGCACTTACGTATAATAAAAAGATGTGGGCAAGATAGAAGATTTCGGTAAGGGGATTAGAGAATTAGAGTTGCTTTGTTCGCCTCCAATCCCTAAGACCGGCCATACGTGGTAAAGAGCCACATCCTACACGAGGTTTCACTGCTGGTAACAGAATATTGCAGATACAAAGAGCAAAACTTCAAAAAAGACATAAACCCAGGTGTGTAAATACCGTGCCTATGGGATGAATGGCACTACGTTAAGGTGTCTTCTAACGGTGAACTCCAGCTACTTAGGCACCTCTGGTTTAAACGTAAGTTTTCTACGGTGTCATGGGGGGCTCTGTCATCGGTAATCCTCCTTTCCCTAACTTTTCGTGGGAAACCAAATTTCAAATCAAAACATGAAAAAAAAGATAATGATGCTGCTCTAAAAGCATTCACTTCCATGGATGTAGATCTCTTAAAGGATCTATCTTTAGTTCATAACACTGACGAGGATGATACTTACTTACTTACTTAGGTGGAGCTACAGTTCGGGGTGAACCTGGGCCTCAACCAACAAGCCTCTCCATTTAGCTCGGTCTTTAGCTAATTGCCTCCAGTTGCGCACTCCAAGTTGGTCGAGGTCGCCTTGAACTTGTGCGCGCCACCTGCGGCAATGATTCCCTCTACTGCGTCGTCCCTCGGGGTTAGATTCGAAGACTCTGCGGGCCGGAGCGTTGGTGTCCATTCGCTCTACATGTCCTAGCCATCTCAGACGTCCAATACGCAGTTTTTTGACTAGGTCGATGTCGCTGTACAGCTCGTATAGTTCGTGATTGAATCTTCTCCTCCAAAACCCGTCAACGCAAACGGGACCGAAAATCTTACGAAGAATTTTTCTCTCGAAGCGACCAAGGATATCTTCATTCTGACTGGGATGATCAGGGTCTTATATAGAGTCTCCTTAGTTGTTCGAGATAGGGCTTTACTGTTGAATTGCCTTATAAGCCCAAAAAAACAGCGATTGGCAAGAGTTATTCTTCGCTTGATTTCTGCGCTGATGCTGTTTCTAGA
Organism: Brachypalpus laphriformis; assembly: GCA_945910035.1. Lineage (NCBI taxonomy): Eukaryota > Metazoa > Arthropoda > Insecta > Diptera > Syrphidae > Brachypalpus > Brachypalpus laphriformis. Next base: position 293,147,626 of record OX246754.1, read on the forward strand.
ATTAATAGCAGAGCCAAGGTAGACAAAGTCCCTTACTACCTCGAAGTTATAGCTTCCCACTGTGACGTTTTGTCCAATTCGTCGGTGTTGGCTTTCCCTTCTTGTTGACAGCATATACTGTCTACTACTACTACTACTGAGGATGATACTCTCATCGGTCCATTGGAGGAAGCGGCACTACTTCGGTTAATTCATTACCGATCAAATCAACGGAGTTGCGTGAACAACTCCACAGAGCCGCTAGAAAACATTTCAAATGGTTACTCGGCAAAGGCGCCCTCGTTGAAGAGGACAGAACCTAGGCTAAGAACCCCTGTTGGCACCAAAAAAGGAATCGCTTTGATCTCTCAATCCCATCCATTGAAAAAAAAAAAAAATTAAAATGGCTTCTCATCCGCTAAGGTCGGATAACGTGGTCACCAAGTCCAGAAAATCACCTCCTCCACAATCTCAAAACACCTACAAGCAGGCCCAAGAGAATTTCATGGTTGGAATACTAGCCTCCAACTTTCCAGATACGCTACTCAACAATGAGCAAATGTCTGTCTGCCTTTCAAAATGCCATTTTCGACCAAATTCTTAACCTAATGGAAGGTTCTGTAAAATTTCAATTCCGTGCGTCAGCATTCCGTCCAGGATGGCTCACATTCAATAGCAAGGACAAACCCACAGCTGAATGGCTGACCAACCTAATTGGTAGCATCAAGCCCTGGGAGGGTGCATCACTTAAGGCGGTCGACGAGGAGAATATTCCCCAAGACCAAACTCTAGTAGGACACTTTCCTGTTGACCTGTCATTCGGAAGCGAGAAGATCCTCAAGGCGATCAGTGCCAAAAACGCGGATCTTCTTGTTCCCGAATGGCGAGTTATAAAGCGAGAAACCAAAGGTAGTCAGGCTTTCCTCATCATGTCAGTTTACCACAAGTCGGCTGAATGTTTTAAAAGACAGCAATTCAAGGTCAATTTTAGGTTCGGAGAACTCACTCTCCATCACTCTAAGAGTAGAAACCCCCTTCACACTTCTTTACCTACCCCTCCCAATACCAACCCCAACATCTCTCCCCCAAAATCACTAGCTACTACTGCTGCTGCAAAACTCGCCCCCATCCCCATGGCTTCTTTCAGGGGTTAGTACAAAAGATCACTTTGCAGGTCGAAGTACGTCGTTGGGTCATAGAGCACCCTCCTCCTATCACCCCACTCCCAACTTATAAAAAAAAAAAAAAAGATAAGGGCTGGTAGCAAGTAATTAGTAATCTTACAATTGAATCTGCGCGGATTTAAAATGTTGTCCCAAAAATTAATGTTACTGCGAGATTTTCGTTATGAAATCTTTATCCCTTCATGACTTTTTTATTTGCCAAGAAAATCTAATAAAAAATATCATTGAGTGCCAAAGAGAATAAAGCATTCAAAACCAGTCTTAACCCCTTTTTTAATATCTTGCAGCTAAGCGCATCTTAAGCTCCAATCAACATCAAACATGTACATGCACATAGATGCATATGTAATGCAATATTTTGTTGGCTTTTGTATTTGGATTATGATCATTTATAACTTTGTATTTAAAATAATAAATAAATGACCAGTTTTTATTGGGCAAAAAATTGTACGAGTATGTACATATATGCCGCACCCCAAAACGATAAGCCTGCGTGAAGGAAGTATACATATGTATATGTACGTCTTTTTTTATACAAAATACCTCATAAAAAGATTGGACACATTTGGCATTTAATAACAATCTTTAAGAGCTGAAACGCCATAACAAGCAACGAATTCTTAATCATGCACGAAAAAAGCTCATATCTCACATGGTTCTTGTTTGCTTGTATTTCCGAATACAAAAAAAAAAGAACATGAATTTATATTTCATCTTATCTGTTTTTTTTTTTTTTTTTATTTGGCGCAACAGCTCTTTAAGTGCCAGGGCCTAGCTTCTCGCAACCACTCATGTTGTGTGCGTTATATTTTTCGCATGAATAGAAGGGACCTACAGTTTAGTGCGGTAACCGAAGGGCTTTGAGAAGCTTTCTCGAGACAACAATACCCTCAGATGTTTGTCAGACGTTCGCGAGAGGTGGGACCGTGAACAACTTTTTGGTGTTTTCTGGGACTCGAACTTGGAACCTCACGCGCAGTGGTCCAACACACTAACCACTTACGTCACGGCGCTTATCTGGTTATTACAATTCCATATTGCTCTACTGACTATTTGAGTTGATTTTGTACCTCTACGTACTAGTACATAATTCAGCTGAACAATCAAACAACAAAAAATATGAAAAACAACAAGAGAAATTTCTTAAATACTAAAATATTTTTGAGATAAATATTTGAATAATAATTACTCATTCATGTATAACAGGCTCCAAGCAAAATTAAATTTGTAGCTATAATTTTAGAAATTTTATGATTTCAAGGATGAAAGATGCTCGAGTTTCGTGTGTAGGTAGTTAGTTTAATGTACGTACATGCATAATTATTGCAAGATATATAGATTTTTATATCTCGAAAAAAATAAAAAATGGGAGCTAACAAAACAGATCTCTATACTTCTGTCTTAATAGAAAATAGTGTGACTAGAATAAGATTTCGAAGGTACACAATCTTCTTCCTTTTATCAGCGAGGCTATGATCCGAAAACAAGGGTTCACAACCCTCCCACTTCACCGCATTTCTACTGATCCGCCTGTAGGGTTCGCCTAAGGTACACAATGTCGCAAGGAAAAAGTTAAGACAGAGGTATGAAAGACGAACATGAGAACGGAACTAGCCAGCAAACTGAAAGAACAGTTTTACCTCCCTACACTATCAAAAATTGCTTTACTCGTAGAAATAGAGTACACCAAGGGAATTACTTTTTATGACCTTTCCAATTGTCAATTTCTTTTTAAGCAGCAATAATCAAAAAGAAATGACTCCCCTTGACTTCCTTCTTTCTATTTATTATTCAAGATGTTAGAGGGTTTCAACATGCTTTCAATATTTTAAGAATTTCTGATCCCTAAAGGAACGGCAGTATTTTCTTGTACGAGTATATTCAGACGACCAACTATATGAGAATATTATCTCATGAACTTTGCAGAGATTATAAAATATGTATTAAGGGTTTATTGCGGATTATTGTAGAACAATACATCTTCTCTTATATATAAATCTAAGTGGCAAAATGCGTTTGTGTCCCTCTACCGCCCGTAATTTTCAACTAATTAATTGTTTTTTTTTTTTTTAAATAGATTATTACGGTACAAAGGTGATAAGCAAAAAATAAAAAAAAATTACAAAAACGTACAGACTTAGCCCCAGGCGCCTGCCGGAGAGTTATTTTTTTTTTGTTGGGCGCAGCAACGCACGCCGGGTGCCAGCTAGTCGAGTATAGATATCCGCTTCATCTGCTATTTATCGACTTCAAGAAAGCCTTCGACAGTATAAATCGGGAGTTTATCTGGTGTGCTTTACGCAGTAGAAGCATTCTGATGAAATTCGTAGCTGCTATGAAGGCAACCTATGAGTATGGTAGGTGTTACGTCTTGCATACCACCTTGATCAAAAAGTTCCCGGAATAAAAACCGTGTGGCGCTCCCATCGTTCCGATTTGCGTTCTGTTTTCTTTGTTAAGTTGGTACATCTGTTGTTGATATTCCCTCTAAATCTTAGCGTCATAGCTTGACATTTGCAAAAGTTACATAGCCAAGAGTACATCTATCTCTGTGTGTGTTGGCGATTTTTTACCAGACCAGAATTGTGGGCAGAAAACTCGTGGATTTTGCACCATGATAACGCACCTTCGCACAGTGCCATCATTATTCGTAATTTTTTGACGAGAAATGCAACAAATACCCTCCAACAGCCACCGAATTCACCTGATTTGGCTCCCTGTGACTTCTTTCTGTTCAATCGAGTTAAAAAACCATTACGGGGAACGCGTTTCAGCAGCCGAGAGGAAGTAATGGAAAAATCGCAGGAAGCACTGATGGACATACCGAAAACCGAATATAAAACATGTTTCGAAGATTGGATCAAGCGCTGGCATAAGTGTGTTGCAGTCGATGGGGATTACTTTGAAGGGGACAATATAGATTTAGATGAATAAACTTGTATTTTTAATTTTCTGAATAAATTCCGGGAACTTTTTGATCAAGGTGGTAACAGTAAGGTGTATAGTAATTTTGAAGTCCAAAGTGGGGTGCGACAAGGTTGCACACTTTCGCCACTTTTATTTTTGGTTGAAATCAGTGTTGTTCTCTGCGCAGCCTTGACCACGAGTAACAGCGGCATACAGTGGACAATGACATATTATCTTAAACACCTAGAATACGTCAAACGTTTGGTTGCTCTCACACAGAATAATGGATATGCATCATAGTCCAAAAATGTAAGCAAACGTGGGGCTGAGCATAAACACGAACAAAACAAAAGCTCTCAGCCTTGGAAATACCATCGTTCAAGTAAACATTGCTGGACAGTTGGTCGAGAAAGTTGACAACTTCTTTACTTAGCATGTATTGTCTCGGACCAAAGGTGGCGCCGAACTTAACAGAATTGGCAAAGCCAAAGTTGGGTTTGGAATGCTATCGAAAATCGGAAGCAGTTATGTTTACAGCACCAAAACTAAACTGCGACTGTTCCGCACCAACGTCGAGTCAGTGTTACTATATGGGAGTAGTACTTGGAAGATGTGCTGCATTGTCATTCGTAAGCTGCATTCTTTCGTGAATAGATGTGGAGATTTATGGCCTAATCGCATCTCAAGCCAACAGCTTTATATGGGTACGGGCCAGGAACCTATTGACATCACTGTACGACGAATGTAATAGCAGTGGATTGGACACACCTTGCAATGGAATTCTCTTTCACAATTAGGTAGAACATCAGGGTACCCAACAGTTACTTGACGTAGAACAGTTAAGAAGGAATCTATAGCATTAGGGATGAATTGAAGCGCGTTGCGAAACTCCGAACACGATGGCGTGCATGCGTTGTTGGCGCCTTATGCACTATAAGGGGCGACAATTTGCCCATTTTAATTTCCTATTCGCTTTATTTTTACGCTTCGGATGCGATGTACCGGCGTTAACGACGTATGATGCCTCTGCACATTTGCATACATTTTAAAAACATTGGCGTTAAAACTATAAGAACAAAAAAACAAAAAAATAGTTAATCAGTCTTTGGTCTAAAAATATCGCCCTCATCACATCGAATACAAGAAAAATGTACCCTCACACTCACCCTGAACAAACGTCTCTACCTATTAGCTTAATACAAATAGCGCACGATTTCCCTATTTAGAATTGAGGACATGAATCGAGGCTGGCATTTACTGCAATGCTTAGTCGCTGAGAACAGTCGCTTTAAAATTCAAATGAATGTTCTATCAAGAATGTCTAGTGGATTCGAGAAACACTTTGTAGATGAGTTTATTCATTCCCATGATAGTTAGCACAAGTACTCCCATCGTACTTTTCTTAGTTACATATACGCTAGTAAAAGAAATTCAAATAATGAGTATGAAATCATTACGCAGATGGCGTCAGCGTATCGCAACAATAGGATTAACGAAAGTAAGGGTCTACCGATGTGTCTCTAGGGAAAGACTTGTACATATTTTCAACGCCCACAATTGATAATACTAATTAAGCGCAATTGCAATGCGTCATGAAGGGAGATGTTAAATTCGCCAACGAGTGACCAGCAAATATGACTTAGTCATCGCCGTCTCGTTTCCGGAGAGCCTCTATTGTAGCACAATTAGTGGGTAAGACGTGTTTGGAATTCCTTGAATGCCATAGTCGCCGATGTCGTCGTCATTTACGCAATTTTCTGTGTGCACTGCATTTTTAATTATGTATAATTTAGATTCTTTTCGAGCACATTCAACGATGCAAGTGTAAGGGCAGCAGCTGCTTCAAACAAAAGGTATGATTTTCATTTTTATTTAAAAAAAGGGAATTTTACGTACTCGTATGTAGGTTATGAAAAGTCTAAAAATACATTCGTTGTGGTTTACATATTCACATGGGACTTGAATGAATTCCATTGAATTGCATGAGTAAATTAGATATTAATATACAACAAGTGGTTAAGAGAATCATAATAATTACGTACAAGTGTCTTATTTTGCGAAATATTGGATGAATAATTAGTAAAGATATGACTTCTTAAATTTTTTTAGTAGGCTTCGATGTAGCCATATTAGGATAGTGTCAACAGGGAGTTTATTTGTTGTGCCTTGTGCAGGAGAGGTATTCCCGATAAACTAATTGCTATTATCAAGGGTACATACGATGGATGGAAACGTCACGTTCTGCACAGAGAAAGATTGTCTGAGTAATTCGAGATCCAAAGTCGGGCAAGACAAGGCTACATTCTTTCACCAATATTATTCCTATTGGCGATTAGCGATGTATTTCGTGCAGCTTTGTCGACGGGAAACGGAGGAATTCGATGGACACTTACATCTCAACTGAAACATCTTGACTACGCTGACGATGTATACTTACCCTCTCACAGAATTATGGACAAATGATGTATTGTAAAATTATTAGCTTTGGAACAAACTCATTAGCTCAAATATACATTGTTGGACAAGCGGTAGAGAGAGTACTAAATTGGGTAAATTGGTGGAATTGAACTGGATATAGCCAACAGGATCACCAAAGCAAAGCCCGCTTTCGGGATGTTGTCCAGAATATGGCGAAGCAATGCAATCAGTTTGAACACCTAGCTAAGGCTGTTCCGCTCCAACGTTGAATCCGTGCTGCTATATGGATGCAGCACGTGGAGAGTGGCCGCTACTATCACGAGAAAGCTGCAAACGTCCGTTAACACACCTCTACCAAAAAACGGGTCAAGAATCAATAGTCACAACCATCCAACGTCGGAAGTGGCAGTGGATTGATCACACGTTCCGAAAAGGTGACGGTTCCACCATGTTATGTAATGGAGCTCGTTAACCCAGGATGGCAGAATACCTGGCGGAATAGAGGATTTTTAACCAAAAATGGATTGCGGTGTAGCGAAGTAAATAAAAATCAAGTAACCCAAGAAAAAAATAAAAAGCATTAATATATGTATTAATTTTAGAACCTTAATGAACAATGCAATCATACTTTTGACGTTTCAACTGCGGTATTTGCTTTGCAAATCTTGTCTTTATGAATTCACCCAGTATTTTAGTTTCTGCGCTCTATATTACCCCTTCACCATGGATGAATTGAAGAAATGGAATTGGAATCGAATCGAAACTTGATCCTAGTTTTCGCTTGATTGCGATTGAGTTTCAAATAAAAATAAAGAAAGATCAACTCTGGCATTGGTGCAGGTGTATGCACCGAACCTTCAGTCAGAGTACGCAGCTTTCTTAGATGAAGTTGATGTTGCCCTTGAAAAGGTTGCAAATATGGATTCTTTTGTCCTGATGGGTGACTTCAATGCTCATGTGGGTGTAGATGTTATGACATGGGGGAGTGTGATTGGGAGGAACGGTGATCCTGATCAAAACGCGAACGGAGAAAGGTTGTTGGATTTTTGTTGTGAAAATGTCTTATCCATCATGAACACTATCTTTCCGCACAAAGACATTCACAAATACACGTGGTACCGTCAGAGTTTTCAGCAGAAGTCGCTGATCGATTTCTTTGTGGTACCATCGTGTCTGAAGAGAATGGTTTGTGATGTTCGCGTATTGAGAGGGGCCGAACTGTCAACTGATCATCACTTAGTGCTGTGCAAATTGTGTCTTAGCGAGAGAGTGCCTCCCCTACCAAAGCGTAAACCAAGGATGGTTACACGCATACGATGGGAGAGGTTACAGGACGATGAGATACGGGAGACATTTGTGCGGCAAATATCTGAGAGGTTTAAACGAATTCCAACTGTTCCATCAAATGTAGAGGAAGAACGGCAACTGTTTTCAACAGCGGTTATTGCCTCTGCGGGAGAAGTTTGTGGAGTGAAGTGGCTTGGTGTGGCGGCTGGTGGTGAGAAAAGAACTGCTTGGTTTAAGACGCCCGGAGTTCAAGAAGCCATCAGAGAGAAGAAGAGAGCCTTTAAGGTGTGGATTCACTTGGGGAACTCCGATTCTCGAAATCGGTATACTGAGGCGCGAAGAACTTGCAAATTAGCTGTGAAAACAGCGAAAGAACAGTCTTGGAAGGAGTTTGGCGAGAAATTGGAACGTGACCACAGATCTGCAAATAAGATGTTCTGGCAGACCGTCCGCCGACTCAGAGGAAAAAAGTTGAATATCGTTGAAGGAGTCAAATCCAAAGACGGTAGACTTCTTTCCAATGAGGAAGACATCTTACGCAGATGGAGCGAGCACTTTTCAGAATTGCTCAATCCCAAACAGGGCACCGAAGATGACAGACCTATGGTCGAGAGTTGGGCGGAAAGTAGTCCTAAGGTAGAGGAAGTAACTTTGGCGATCAAAGCGCTAAAAGTTGGCAAATCTGCTGGTGTGGATGAAATTCGGCCAGAAATGCTCAAGGCTTTAGGTAAAGAGGGAGTTCAATGGCTCTCGCGTGTCATTAAAGTGGCCTGGGAATGCGGTGAAACACCTGGTGATTGCCAAAACGGGACAAAAGAGATTGTGCCAACTATAGGGGTATAACCCTTTTAAGTCTCCCTGGAAAAGTCTTCGCTAAAGTGCTAGAAAAGCGCTCCAGAGCTGTGCTTGAGGACAGTTTGGGGGATGAGCAGTGCGGTTTTCGTCCCGGTAGAAGCACAACGGACCAGTTGTTCACTCTCAGAATGGTTCTTGAGAAGGCCTGGGAATATGCCAAACCTGTCTACACTTGTTTTGTGGATTTGGAAAAAGCATATGATAGGGTTCCTCGAGGCAAACTCTGGAGTGTTCTGCAGGAGCATGGGATTGCTGGTTCCCTGTTAAGGGCGATTCAGTCTTTATATACAAACTGTAGAAACTGTGTTCGGATAAACGGTGTTAAATCAATACCTTTCACTGTGGGCGTTGGACTCCGCCAGGGGTGCGTTTTGTCACCTCTCCTCTTCATTGTATATATGGATTGGATGTTACAGCGCAGCCGTGGCGGGGAATGTTTCAAAGTGGGAGACCTAAGGATTAGTCATCTGCTCTTTGCGGATGATTTGGTCATCCTTGGGTCCTCTCAAACCGAACTTCAGCGCGCACTCGAAAGGTTTGTAGCCGTTTGTGATGATGCTGGAATGAAGATCAACGTGAACAAATCGGAAGTAATGGTCGTTTCCAAAAAAAAAAACCCATTCAGTGCACTCTGCATGTTAGTGGAGTCCCACTGAAGAAGGTGGAGAAGTTTAAGTACCTCGGGGTTTTATTCACGAGTGATGGGAGGAGCAATGCCGAGTTATCCTGTAGAATTGGTCAGGCTGGATCAATTTTGAGAGAGCTTGGCCAATCTGTTATAAGGAAGGCCGAACTTAGTGTTCAAGCTAAGCTATCGGTTTTTAACTCTGTGTATGTTCCAACTCTCACCTATGGTCATCAAATTTGGGTAGTGACCGAGAGAAAAAGATCGCGGATACAAGCTGCCGAAATGAGGTTCCTTCGCGGTGTTGTTGGAATAACTCGTAGGGATCGAGTGCGCAACACCAGAGTACGCGAGGCGCTCAGCTACTTCTCCGAACGGAACGATCTATGCTTCGATGGTTTGGTTACGTAGTGCGTATGCCCCCAGACCGGCTTCCAAGACGAGCCATGGTTGTCGTGCCAGCAGGTAGGCGACTTCGCGGAAGGCCTAGAAATAGATGGTTGGATCAAGTCCGACATCTCTCCTGGAGCCGTTTAGGGATTCCTCCTGATGAATTGGAGTCAATGGCGGAGGATCGAGAAGGATGGAGAGTCCACCTAAGCATCCTACCCCCGCGATCCTCATGAAGGATTAGCGGTCCATTGAAAATGAATGAATGAATGAATGAATTTCTTTTTGCAAGAGAACTGATCACAGATGGAACATTTTCTTAAAGGTTTAAACGAACTGTACAATGGGAAAGTTATATATTGTCATTTCACGAAAAAGTAAACATCTAATTGGGAATTAGCGGCAGAGCAACTCAAATACCGAAATCAAAGATATATGACGTTATCAATAAATCTGAATAACATTTAAGTACCGGGTTGCTCAAGAGGCCCGCTTATTACTTTAATTTTATTATTTTAAGTAACAGCATTCCATACACAGTTGCGGATAGTTTCTGCAATTCCTGATTCTTATTCTTCTTCATAGAACTACTCGAAACACGCATTGTTGTTTATTTTAGTTCTTTTCTACACAGTTCTTCAGACATTCACCCGAAAAGAGAATTGCAAATGGGACAAATTGGTAGAGAAAAAAATTTATCAAGTAGGAAAGTAATTTACACATAAAGGACATATCACCTCACTAGATAAGACATAAAACTCCGTCCCACAACACATTGGAAAATACGTAAAACTACTACTTGGGTTGGGAAGCCCCGCAGTCAGAATTATAAAGAAGCTTAGACACACCTTCTATCGTCCAGACAAGCTATTTGCATTCTTTGCATATTTTTCCGGATTTCGGAATAAGTCCATGTGTTTCTTTTTTTTTTACATTCCTATATGTTCTACTCAAGTTAATAAATCACTCAGCGCCCGCAGCAGATTTGCATGAATTAATTTTCTTTTGCTCCACTTAGGACAACCTACAATGAACCACAAACATTTTCCACATGCCCAGAAGCTGATTAATTGAGAACCTTAACAAAGGCATCTCTGCCTGCATAGAATTACTTTCTTAGTATTCAACAAACTACTTAATAAATGTCGTCTTCTTCTTCGAATTGTTTGAGCTGCTGCTTGCTTGCAAAAAAAGATACAAATACCGATCTGTGACCATCGTCGCACGATCTTGCAAGCACAAATTTTTAAATTAACAATTTATTATCTTGCGGGTGATGTCAGAGTTTATTTTTACCGGAGCGTTTGGCAAAAGCAAATTCCTTTCCAATCTGTATTCGAAAAAAGTGAAATTACCCTCGAACACGGAAAATTAAAACCAATTCGAGTATAAATCACTCGTCACATTTTTCGCGTGCTGTCTGCTGACACCATTTTGTAGCACCTTTCAACCACGTCGTTGTCGTCGTCCGTCGACATCATCGTCGTTGGTGTTCAGTCTCAAGTTAGACATCTCTATTTTGCTGATCAATGATCGAGGCTATTTTTCATCAGTTCTACCCGCCCTACTGTGTTCAGCCGTGAAAGTGTGAAGTAGTCTCGAACATCTAAGATGGTGCACTGAGGCTGTTTGTATACACTATATCGCATAGATACATCAGTGCGGCATCAACAAAGCACCGATATGCAGATCGGACCATCATTAATGCTGTTATTACAGAGACGGGAGAAAATTTATGCGATAAACACGGAAGCTGCGATGATGTTTAGTGATTTTTATAGTGTGGCTGTCGAGCACACAACAGTTGACCTAAATATTCGCGCAGACATTTTTAAAGTCTTGACTAGGTTGCTACTGTTGGACGTCTGACTGAACTGGAATTTCCTTTGAGGTTTGTTCTCTTTTCACTTTCTAGACAGAGGACAAGAAGACGTGTAAACAGAGTTACATATACTTATGTTCTTGTTTTTCGCTTCGTAGATCATTTAAGTGATGTTAAATAGTTATAAAAAATGCTACCAGCGGCGGATAGGCTACTGGGTTAGAGAAGGTATTTCTAAGCAGATTTTCCATAAATCTGCTGGTAGCTCTTATATGGGCCATAAAGAGCGAAGCTACTAAAATACGTGGCTAGCAGTGTTACTTTTTATTGAACACTAAGAATTAATGTCTTGAGGATATAAAGCATATTGTTGTATTTTTTTTCAGGACTGAGTAACTAAGAATTTTTAAGGAGGTGATGACGAAGGAACTGTTGGCATCTTAATGGTTCTTTGAACAATACGGCTCGCAACGTATGTGTACAGCAGAGATGGATGACAGCGGTGTTTCATGTAAGAAGTCTTAATGGTCTGATAATTTAATAAGTTATTGTGAAATTAATTACTCGAACGATAAGTTGGCACATACACACAGTTCTAATGTATTGGACCTATCACCTTCGCTGCCGGAATTAAGGTTAATCTTATCAACACAATGAATGTAAGATATGTAGTTTTTTTTACAGTTAGCAATAGAATTTGGGGTGTTAGTTGGGTTTAGTTATTGTAGATAGCTTTTCCAAACCATCCTGAATGAATTTTAGAATGACTTTACTCGTAGTTCGCCAATATCGTTGAAGAAATATTCCCCGAGGATCATGTTACATGGAGGTTAGGAGTGAGTGATCGACTACTCATTGTTCCAGTTCTAAGGGAACCAATTGCATATAGTTCGGGCCCCAACGGAGTAAGACGTTCTATTTTTAACTGAGATTCTTTAGGTCGTTTCGACAACGTTGTGTTAGCTTCCTGTTAAATCCTGTGGGTGAGATGGCTTTGATAGCCGCCTGTTTTCTTATAAAAATACTCCGTATTTTACCTTAGATGACAATTCTCAGGAAGCCTCTGTCAGACAATGGTGTGTTCTTCCGACTAGATTCTGGATTCCCTCCGTGAAGATCGGTAAGTTGCTCGGACTCAAGACCTTTCCATCCACCCATCCCTCTTTTATTTGCACATTCAAGTCAGAGACAGGGTATGGCGTCAGGTAGTCAGTTTTCATGTCTAATATTGTCTACCTGGAGTGGAATCCTCTAAGGTGATAGTTGATAGTCACACTTTTGACAGTCAAAATTGATGTTCACACTTTGTTAGCTCCCCGTAAAACGATCGCAAAAAGGTGATAATCACGCTGATGGTCACCTTAGAGAGAGCAAAAGGGATGATTGTGATCGTCAACAATCAACTATCACCTTAGAGGATTCCACTCCTGGAGATAGCGCAATGCCCTATTTGGACCTTTTTCCCGAAACTGAAATACTGGACATTTTTCGCGGCAACTATTTCTGTACGTGCAGGTTTTGGCGAGTATAGTGCCGAGGGCCAGGGTCGGAGTTGATAATAGTACCAGTGATGTGATCTGTATTAAGTTACAGCTAAAGTGCTTTTAATTATGTATGAAGCCAGATCTATGCCAGATGAAGCTCCTGAAGTATCGACTCAGCCTATATTGACCCCTTGGCCTTTATAAAATAGTGAATCGCGACGATTTAGTGCATTACAGCGAAGCGGCATAAAGGTTGGTGAGTACCAAAGCGTGTGAATACTTTGTACTACAGTATTGTACTGCATTCCATAATGCAGTCTTGCTTTAGTTTACATTTTTTGGAATTGAAAAAAAACTGAGAAATATTTTGCAAACTTGTCTGTATTAAGATCTTAGTACACATTTTAGAGCTGTCATTGTTACACTTGTTTATTTATTTCACTTTTTCCACATACCACCTTGATCAAAAAGTTCCCGGAATTTATTCAGAAAATTAAAAATACAAATTTATTCATCTAAATCTATATTGTCCCCTTCAAAGTAATCCCCATCGACTGCAACACACTTATGCCAGCGCTTGATCCAATCTTCGAAACATTTTTTATATTCGGTTTTCAGTGCTTCCTGCGATTTTTCCATTACTTCCTCTCGGCTGCTGAAACGCGTTCCCCGTAATGGTTTTTTAACTCGATTGAACAGAAAGAAGTCACAGGGAGCCAAATCAGGTGAATTCGGTGGCTGTTGGATGGTATTTGTTGCATTTCTCGTCAAAACATTACGAATAATGATGGCACTGTGCGACGGTGCGTTATCATGGTACAAAATCCACGAGTTTTCTGCCCACAATTCTGGTCTCTTTCGGCAAATTGCTTCATGCAAACGTCTCATAACGCCCAAATAATACTCTTTGTTTACTGTCTGGCCTTCTGGCAAAAATTCATGATGCACTACACCGTTGTAATCCATGAAAACCGTGAGTATTGCCTTCTTTTTTGACTGAAAACGACGTGGTTTTTTTGGTCTCGGCTCATTTGGTGAACGCCATTTACTTGCCTGATGTCTGGATTGCGTGTCGTACTCATAAACCCACGTCTCGTCTCCAGTAATAATCCTTTTGATGAATGTGGGATCGGATTCAGCCTCGCAAATCATGTCTTTTGCGACGCGGTCACGGTCTCGTTTTTGCATGAAATTGAGGTCTTTTGGCACCAACTTTGCTGCTACACGACGGAAACCCAAATCATTAACCAAAATGTCTTGGACGGATCCATAGGCAATGTTCAAGTCCTCCGCTATCTCTCTGATGGTTAATTTGCGGTTATTGACCAACATTTCTTTTACTTTATCAATGTTTTCGTCGGTTATCGATGTCGATGGTCTGCCACTGCGTTCATCATCTTCGATTGACTCACGACCACTTTTGAACCGCTCGTGCCACTGGTAAACGACCGTTTTCTTTCGAGAATCGTTGCCGAAACACTTTTCCAACATTTCCAATGTTCGCGCACCATTAAATCCGTTTTTTACGCAAAATTTAATACAAGTTCGTTGTTGTAAATTTAAATCCATTTCTAAAATTGTAAAAAATCGCCAACACACACAGAGATAGATGTACTCTTGGCTACGTAACTTTTGCAAATGTCAAGCTATGACGCTAAGATTTAGAGGGAATATCAACAACAGATGTACCAACTTAACAAAGAAAACAGAACTCAAATCGGAACGATGGGAGCGCCACACGGTTTTTATTCCGGGAACTTTTTGATCAAGGTGGTATCTTACAAAAATATTGACCTGCAGAACTAAATGGATTACGTTACTGATTCTAGCAAATATTGTTTCAATTTACATTTTCTAACGTTTCAATTTTCAATTTTAATTTTTTATTAATTTCATGAATTTAAGATTTTACATATTTTGACCTGGTTTATGTTTTTAAGTTGATGAGGGAGCCTGTTGACTACGTTAGGGACGGTGTACATTCTTTTTCGCTTTTCATACTCGTTGATGAATAAACGAAAATGATACAGTCCCCTCCGTTCGTCTTCTCGTATCAAACTGATGGCTCATTTGTATTCGGAAACTTGGATCGTTGTAGTATTTCAACGCCGCACTAATCTCGAAGACCTGCTTCTCGCTATCAGAACCTTCACGCTGCTAGTTACGGCGTTTCTTTTCGACAGCAACTTTGCCACTCTATCTTGGATATTTTGCAGCTTTTTGATGTGCGTTTGGGCTGGACCTCTCAACGGTAGTTCACCGTACCGCAGCTTGGATCTGGCTAGCGCAAACAGGGACTCTCTTAGATTGTCTCACGGATCGTTGATTTGAGCTTCCTAGAGAAAAATATTGTCAATTGTATTGATACTTGCATGTATCCACAACGTCAATATCTTTGTAAATGTAATCCGACGTATTGACTTCTTTAGTACGATTTGTTATGCTGGATATTGTGGGCTCCGAATGGACATTACTTTTGTTTTTGACCCATTGATGACTAGTTCATTGTCATGGCACCATTTCCCTGCTTCATCAAACACAGCTTGCATCATTGTCGTTGTTTCTTCTACGAATCGATGACATACATACAACAATGACTGTGCCATCTGCATATTCGAACGGAAAACCTTTTTTTAAGAATTTCGTTGGTGCAGTTTAGTTTTCTGCTACAGCAATCCTTGATTATCACGCCCAAAATAAAATCATACATCACAGATGTATGAAGCATTATTAAGCTTTTTACTATCTCTTTTTTTTGTCAATTCGACCAGATAATTCTACGCTAGTCATACAACCATATTCAGTGATAAAAGTAACGATTATAACTCAAGAATCCCATCAAAAACAAACCAAAGCACTGGTTTGGAACACCTACAATCATGTATAGCACAACGTTACCTTTGCTTAAGAAATAGTTACACATCTTACGATTTATCTTATCGCATTTCACTTAACGAAGCGGTGTGCAATGTCTTGAGACACCCCATGCCATACAGTGGAATAACAATAACACGAGCCACGCCTTATTGTGAAACACATTCATGCTTCTTCTACTATAACGTTCATTTTTCAAAGAGAAATACATTCTTCGTCATTCATTCGTACTCGTATTTTGTCTAATCTAACAAAATAACAAATTGAGAACAAACGCACTCCAATAATAGAATAAATCAAAGTGGCCTCTTGGAGTACTTAAGAAACCAATTTCCACAAGGAAAGCTATAACTGAATTGCAAAACGAAAGATAGTGTACAAGAATCAATGGCATACATACAATTGGATGTTATTGCCACAGAGGCTGTTGGAATGGAACGAAGCACTCTCCCATCAATTCAATCAAATTTATACTTCAACACCCATAGCATTTCAAAATATACATTCGACAGTAATGCGACAAGCACGACAATTCCAAGTGAACCGTCGTTGAAATTCCTCTAAAAAAAAAAAAAAACAACTCTGATCGACCACAACTACGACCGATGGCGGCATCAAGAGGTCAAAAGTGTATCTCTCAAAGAATGCGTTGTTGTGAAAGAGTTTTGTACTCCTCAATGCCTTTTAATGGAGTACTGGAGTACTTTTTAAAGTGCATTATGGTGTTGCATTGCATTTCTTCTTTGCAAACAGCCTTTTGTTGTTCAACATCTGCTTGATAGAGATCAAAAGCTCTTTTAATTGAAAATTACATATTATACTCTGTTGTTAACATGTATACGAGTAGATACTTTTTTTTTATTATTATTCCTTAGAATGCTACTTGATCTATGCGCTTTTTCATTAACTCACGTGTAGATACATACATTCGTGCATATGCGCAAAATAATAATTCTTGTAATCCGATCGGTTCTTGACTATTAAACGTAACCATGTGTTCACAGTCTGGTGTGTGGTTGGTCCTACTTCTATAACATCTGTGAGTGGTATTAGATTTCATTCAATATCTATAAAAAATCTATAATTGAAGATTATGATTTCACAGTGCCATTTTTTGTAACGAAAATTGCAAAAATTACGTCATTATTTTAAACGGCAGTGTAATATGATTTGAATTTGTATCTTTTCTGTCGCAAAGATCGGTTATAGTGAGAGGAAAAATAGGAATTTCCACTGTAGCCCCTAAAGTAAAAGTACTTCCTTAACTTATATCCTGTATCCCCTTGTGGGTCCTAGGGCCTCTAATACGCCTACGCGCTATCTTGTACGGTTTATGGCGATGCGTTTTAGTTCTCCACTCTACTCCACTCTACTCCACTGTTCTGCGCCATGTATTTCTCCATCATCTCGCTATTTCTCACCTTTCTGTTAAAGGTGTTTATTCGAGATACAGTTCGGCCAGAAAATTCTTAGAATATTTTGTAGACATCGATTCACACGCGTTTGTAGCTTTTTCGTAATAATGGTGGACACTTTCCAAGTGCTGTATCTTTTTTTTTTTATAATTTGCGCACACTCAAAGGGTTATGAATACCTTTAACATGTTTACACACAGTGCGGGCGTTGGAAAGGATGGATAGAGAGGGAGAGAGAAAGATTTTTGGTGTAGTGGTTCTTGAAGCTCAGTTGTTCATGCTTCAGCTATTCTCCGGGGGTGGCGTCCAGATAACTGGGGAGATTTTTGTTACTATTGTCATTGCTTCTGATTCACAGTAATATTTTCCCGATAATCGATGTCAAGGGCAAATCATCATCAACAGAGCGAACAATTTTTCCAGCCACATGACCAAGCTACTGCCAGTGTTATGCCTTCGCAGTAGTGTTCACACAAGCTTTCGCAAATGATCGGACTGACTTTGTATATTTCATGAGAAATAAATAAATGCTTGCTGACATCAGGATTTGAACCATGAACCTTTAGCGTGGCAATTGACGATGTTACTACTACACCATTGCCACCCCCCATTGTTGAGTATTTTCATTTTTGAGGTGTTAATCTTCAGTCGTTACCGCCACTTTCCACGTTTGTTGTCATTTGGTGGATGTCCGTAATTCTGTGAGAGAGTAGGCTCACTTCGTCTAGATGCTTTAAGTAAGAACAAAGCGTCCATGGAATATCACTGTTCCTCGACGACAAAGCAGAGCGAAGCACATCACTAATCAAATCACCAATGAAAACAATATTGGCAACGTGATGTAATATTGCCTGACTCCACTTTATCTCGAATCCTGTACCTCACTTAGGTTTTTTCTGTTGTTTATCAGCATGAATATGGCATACCAAGCTTTTATTATTTTATTACGAACGAAATCCGTGACTTTTTGTTAGAATTATTCATTATTATAAAAAAAAAACCTTAATAACAGTTTTCGTAAAAAAAAATTTCCCAGAAATCGAGGAAATATCTTTTGAGTAGCAAAGATTTTATTCCATTTCAAAACGTACACAACGTTATGTCCGTGTTGGTTAGAAAATGAGAGAGTATCATGCCATTTCAGCACGTTATTCTTTTGAAATCTCTGAGAATTTGTTTTTTTTTTTTAATGATTCTGTAATTACGAGTAATTTTAAAGTCATGGCTAGAACAATCACTGTCAGTAATTAAAAATTTTTCAGGGTCCCACCTCTCGCGAGCGTCTGACAAACATCCGAGAGTATTGTTGTCACGAAAAAGCTTCTCAAATCGCCGTTCGGATTCGGCATAAAACTGTAGGTCCCTTCCATTCGTGTGAAAAATATAACGCACACAAGATGAGTGGTTGCGAGAAGCTAGGCCCTGGCACTTTAAAAGAGCTGTTGCGCCAAATATTTGTTTTTTTGTAATTAAAAACTCGGGGTAAAAAAAATTGAATCTTTGAAATTTTTGATTTTTTCGCTTCTTGTCATTGACGGCAGTGAAGTAATTGAAGTCATTGAAATCTTTGGAACCCTTAAAGTTAATTTACTTTTATTCCATCCCACCAATATTGGCAGGTGTTGAAAAGGAATATCAATTGGACCTCACTGTTTTGATGTTCATTCACAGATTTTGGCTTGACTTCATTGACTTTAAAGTCTTGACTTCAATGATTTCACTGACTTTAATAACTTTGAAAAATACAAGTGAATCCAAAGTACCAATGAATGCAAAGTAATGGAAAAATATTGTTTTTTTTTACCTCAATAAATGGTGATTTACTTTGTTTAAGTTCGCGTTTCTATTGGAGTCATTGAACTGAAACGTCAAAACCATTTTTACATGGAGTGACTTAAAGGAATGTGTTTTAAAATAAATGCCTTACTTCATACTCGCATCTCTGATGCCATATGGTTTATTCCAAACAGAATTCCACAGAATAAATGAATGATGAAAGATTCTTTAATTAAATTTAAAAACTGTGGATGGTGGATGCTATTTTTCTAAATAATCTCTAAGAAGAGATGTACAAATGATGCAAAACTAAGTGGGTGGTTAATACCAATATACTACCCAATACAGCTGATGTCAGCAGACTTAATATTAGGTCATAACTTTTTTATATTTCCATGATCCAGCTGCAACAAATGAACGAATGTATTACAAACAATAGAAGGTAATACATTTTTGCCTATGAATGGAGGGAAAGTAAGTATTCAGCAGTGTAGAAGGTAAATGAGATCAACTTTCGAACAGTCATAAAACCTTCAACGAGTTGGCGGTTGAATTGAAATTTAATTTACACAATGAATGCCCACTCAGTGTCAATATAAATGCTACTTCAAAATGTTCTTCATCGCCAATTGAAATACGAGTAAATAAATATACGCGCTAACAGCAAAAACAAATTCGTTGATTAGGCTTTATAAATACAACATCGTGCCGCCATAGAATTGACATTTAAACAAGCTTCTACTGTAGACAGTGGAGTATTTTCACCTACGTTCAAATATTTAGTTGCACTTGTTGTTTGTAATTATTTGAGTTTCCTATAAACAAGACATGTTCAAGTCTACAGAGGCGAGCACTTTTGATTGAGAGAAATCTGGTTTCCTAAATGTCGTGTGACATGCAATCGTATAACGTGTGGACAAGATTAATTTCCGTCAATGGTGGATTTTATCGTTTTAGAACAACAACACTATCAAAATATGCACTCAAGTCATTACAAAAATAAAAAATAAAAATAAATAAATAAATTAACGAAAACTGACAAGATACTAATTAAGAATTGTTTTTCTTTTTTATTTGGGAAAATTTGTTAAAGCGAAAAACGCTTGTCGGCTTTTCAAGGTGATAATGGCGTTCACTCCATTCACTTTGCGCGCAATAAAACAAATATTATTCAAATGGCATAAGCAACATATAGTTAAGTCATTCATAATTCCATTAAAGTAGTCATTGTGTGCTAATCTCAAACTACTTTATAATAAAAGATAGCTGCGGTCATTATAATGAATTCTAGACAGAGCATTAATCAATATACGAGTACTAATAGTCAAAGAGTGATCTTGACGGCGTTTTTTATTTTTTTTAGAAAGCGTATAGTTCGTATTTTTATTTGCATACTTTTCCAATTCTGATGTTTGCTGATTGATAGATCAGATTAGGATACAGGAATTTATACATTTATCTGTGATCGTTGGTGAGGCAAGGTGAAACATTTTACCTTGGACAGAACTTCAAACAGCATTAAATGAGTAAAAAGCTGAAAGCGAAATAGTATAGTACACAATTTTGTTGGTAGCTAAAGCTAAATTTGAATTATGATCACAATTTGCTTGACCGAGTTGTTCTAGTGCCAATTTTCATTTGATTAAGACGACGATGTACGTGCTGATGGTGTGGCAAATTCGACACAAACAAGAAATGAAAGCGAATCATTGCGATTGCCAAAACGAAAAAAAAAAGTTTTTAGGGCGTGACTCGTGTACATTTACTTCCTGCGCATATATCTGATGATCTAATAATGTTTTTTAAAAACAAATTTTATGATGACAAAAAAAAAATAAATTTAATGTGACTGACACCACTGTGTCGGATCCAGAATGACCTTGCGTTGACATTTCTTATAAAAACATTAGCATATCACTATAGACTAGGCCATCGTAATACATTGAACTTTGCAAACTTACGTAAAATAAGTTCTACGTGACTATTGTTTATTTTTCCACTTTTAAGGCAATTTCGTTAAGTTGCTATTTGCGTTGGCTTAACCTCTATTCTATTTTAGGATTTTTTTTATTGCAAATTATACTTTGAATCAATCCTACGCTAGTAGTAAATATTATTAGGGGTTCTAATAATTTATAACTTTGTCAACTTACTTCAAGATTTATTCTTTGGCTATGCCTATGGGATGAAGAACATTTTTTTATTTTAGATATTGTATTATATTACAATTATATATGTAATTATACTTACATATGTGTACTTTGTACTGTATCAAAGAAAAATAAATAAATGGGTATTCTTTAAAGCCACATAGCGTGTAAATAAGTCGTTGCACACTTTAAGCCAATATTGGTTGGAACTTATATGATTAACAGGCTGCAAAAGCACTGCGAAGATTAGGGGCTTACTGTAAATACAGACAAGTCGAAGGTAATGGTGTTCAGTAGTGGCACAGGTAGGAGCACGAGTAATGAAAAGTGGAGCTTCAAAGACAGGAAGAAGTGGTGGTTAAAAAGTATAAATATCTAGGCATTAATATATCCAGAAATATGAACATCGAACATCACCTCAAGGAAACGTTGACTAAGGCTAAATGTGCCATCAGTGCAGCGTGGAAGAAAAGTTTATAGCTCATCGGGTTAAGAATAAAATATTCCAGGCGGTAGCGAAATCTATCATGCTGTACGAGGCACAGGTTTGGGGTTATAAATCTTCCGATATGGTCGAAAAACGTTCACGTTTATTTTTTGAAACGGCTATTCAGATTTCCACAATGTAATCCAAATATATGCTATTGGTTAAAACTGGACTTCCATCATTCCACATGGGCACTTCGAGAACATTTTGGAAAAAAACTGGCTATGAACGAAGAAGAAGACTTCCGAGACGCATTACGATGTACGTGACTGGGGCGGAGATGCTTTGGTTCTGCAAATGGGAGCAGTTGGCGGAATCTTGCGGAACTTCATTAACTTTAAATGTCAACAGCGTATCTTACTGGAAGGAGTTGTATCACCTGCTTTCGGTACTACATGAAAAGCGTTATGCCGATATCATGGAAAATGTTAAAAGTTCTGTTCTCCGAGAAATGTATTTTGATGATAATTATTCTGTAGAAATAATAGGTGCATTTTTTGGACGTGTATACCCACTAACTCAAAAATGTACATGTTAATTACAACAACACGATAGCGTGCACCCGCTTAAGTTAGCGGGGACAACTATCGCCGCTAGGTCCTTAGCGGCGATAAAAACAAAGCTACCAGAATCTTTTTTCTTATCCCCAATCGGTAAATTATGAATAATTGTCAAAAATTTGATATAAATGTGACATTTCGTTTGGAAATTAATTTAAAAACAAAAATGTCTGGAGCAGAAAAAAGGTACGTAGAAACATGAAAGAGAATTTGTTGTTATTATTCTACATTTTATTTGCCAACTAAAATTGTGGACTAAGGAGGAGACTTTGGGGTTGCTGAAGTGCTATTTTTCGGAAAAAGAAAACAAGAACAAAGAATAAAAAATCGAATTTCTTAAAAAAAATTTCAAATTTTATTTCAAAGAATGTTTCGATGTTTTCCACTTAAATAGCTTGTTCACAAAAAAAAAAATTAAGGATTTCTGAGTTTGGCAGTTAAAATGTCATAAGGATGTACATATGTGCTGCCAGGTTTTTCTCACAAAACCGATAAGCGGGTATGGTCGTTTTTTTGTGTCATTTTTGAGTTAGCGGGTATACGCGTACAAAAAACGCACCTAATAGCTACGATATTCAAAATCATAGGTGAAATTATAGATTTTAACTACGTGCCTCATAGAGAAGATTTGGCAATCCTTTGTACTTTGTGCAATCTACAAGAGAGGGAGAACATGCTTCATTTCCTGGGTAGGTGCCCCGTGCTGAGCGAAATTAGACAGCAGTATTTTGGCAGACGCTTTTTAAATGAAAGCGAAATTTTGACAGCTTTGAATGGTGCAGATTGAAATCAACTCTACAAATTCTGTGAAAAGGCCTAGACGTCTTAATTTTTTTTTTTTTTTTTTTTTTATTAAAAATTCAATAACTTCTTTTTATTATAAATACAAAATGGAAAGATAAAGAACAATAAGGAGTCAATTCTGAAGCATTAAGTGCTAGAGGCGAACGACCCCGCATACAAAATTATAATTCTTTTTAGTGTGGGGTAGTAACGAGAAGATTTACAACAAGCTGAATGATTATCTATAATACAAACTTTACTGTACAAACTTTATTAAACAATATTAAGGAACATATTTTTGAGCTCAGAGCAATCCACGGTAAAAAGCCATTTTTTTGTTTCTTTCAAAAATTGATGGGTTTCTTTTAAAATACGTATCCTATATGGCAACTGATTGAAGAGCTTAGGTGCTGTAACAGTATAAAAATTCGAAAAAATAGTTTTCTTTGAAGCCGGAACATTTACTAATGCCTGAGTATTAACTCTCAAATTAAAGATGCTCGAGTTTCTAAGAGTTATGCTATAGCCACTTCGCAAGAAGAACACTTTAAGCACTTTATAGACATATAGATGCTTCTGAGGCAAAATACGAAGTCTACAAAACAAAGGCCAGCTGCTCGCTGTCCTATTTTTCCTGCAGATAATTCTAGCTATATGTTTTTGACCTACCACCAATGGTTCAAGAGTATTGGAATAGGCTCCTCCCCAACTTGAGATACTATATTGTAGCTTTGCATTCACGAGTCCATAGTAGATTATAAGCAATACCTTTTCTGAGCAGTACGGTTTTAACATAAACATATTGCGAGTAACAGCCATCATGTACTTTTTTAACTCTGCTGTGTGAGCCTTCCAATTTAGGTTCTTATCCATTAAAACCCCTAGATACTTAAAGTTATCGACCAATTATCGCAGAAGCGTTCTAGATTTGTTAGATGTACGTAATGTGAACTCGGGCAGAGAGTCATGCTTTAAATTTAAAAATATACAATTTTGTTTTTGTATATGAAAATGAAAGAAAAATAAAAAAGATATAGCTTTCTTGTATTATATTTGTATGCTTTCGCACAATGTTCTTGATTTCATCTCTGTGGATATCGTTGTTTCTAATGTATCACGGTGCAATGAAAATTCCTTTTAGTACTTTATGTTCAAAAGATTGTAAAGTATTGATATTACTTTGGAAGTAACCAATACATTTCTTTGAATTTATTTTCGAATTCCTTGCTTTTTTTTCACGTGCCTCTTCCACTACAACTTTGCGTCAAGTGTCATTGGTATTGACAGACAAATGACTAGGTCTATTTTTTTTTTTTTTTTAGATTCTTCCGGGGTTGAGCCATTTTTTTTTAACAACTGTCAGATGTGTCAAAAAATCCTTTTCTAAAAAAAAGCGCATCGGAGGAGCTGTCATTCGGACATTTTGCCAATACGTACTACTCCGACGGGTGTGACCGCCGTGGTGCAGTGGTTCCATGTTCGAATGCCAAAAAAAAAAAAAAAACGTTTTTTTCAGGGTCCCACCTCTTGCGAACGTATGACAAATATCCGAAAGTATTGTTGTAACGAAGAAGGTTCTCAAACATAAGATAAAAATTGCCCTTTGATATGGCACAAAACTGTAGGTCCCTACCATTCGCGCGAAAAATATAACGCACACAACACGAGTGATTTCGAGAAGCTAGGTCTAGGCCCTTCATGGGCTGTTGCGCCAAATATGTATTATATGTCCTACCCCGATCAAATTAACGAAAAATTAGGGCAGCAAAACATTTGTTCATTTAGGTATATCACTCCTAGAGTATCATGATTTAATTTACAGCAACTACAAATTCTTCACAATTTCGCAACTCTGCATAAATATTTATATTTACTATTCTCAGTTAATAAATAAACAGAAGATATCTTATCATAATACGATTCAAGCCCCTGTACATGGCCGTGAATATTGAAAATATTTTCCTTTCCGAGTTGGTCTTACTTGACAAATAACGAATTTACAAAGTTTCGCAGAACCAGTTAATGTCATATTATGATAATACGTAATAAAGCATGACGTTTTCCTAATGTATGCATTTGACTTTATCATATCTATATACCAAAGCTCACCGCATTGAAAAAAGATATATGCCAACTTCATAACCAACAAATCCTCTGTTTCGTATAAAATAACCCTTGATCTTCATTTTTATTTCCCCTTTTCTCGTAGATTCCTAAGCATGACTAGTATGAATATCCACTTTAGATTAACATTCGCGTACATATTGCAGCATTCTACTACTAGGTCTGTTTGGATGTTTTACTGATAAAATTCACAGTAGATTGAACCCAGTGCGCAAAAAACTCGTGATAAACTCGAGATCAACAAAATAAAAAAATGGAAAATACGAGTTTACTGAATTACTAAGCCAAAAGTTATTTCATTGTAAGCATATTTCTATAATTTTTGCTTCTTGTGCAAAAACTGATAAGCTCTGTATACCTAAGGCTTTATCAAAATCTAAATTTACCGAAAAAATTTTCAGTTTATTTAGTGGCTATAAAAATTGTGTTTAGGGTTTTGGTGAAAGTGTAAATGGCGAATGGATGTACCTATACTCGTAAGTGGGAATTATTCTTCTTTATCATAAACCATGTAATTTCACATATGTAACTGTTTAGGACAGATATTGTATATTTCAAACAGTGAACTAAGTGATAATTCTTCACTGAATTCGAAGAGGTGAAGAAAATAGCAAAGAAATTGTATCGTATTTTTAAACTCAACTTCACAACCTTTTAGTGAGTATTGCTGCCATTTATTTTTTGTCTTTTTTTTTTCAAAGCTTACAAATAGGTTTGTTAAGTTACTGTCAATATTCCTCGATCATTTTTTAGATTCCTAAGGGCTTCTGCCTATTCTATGCTGTCCTCTTGATGTTTTTTTTTCGACCTATTCGATGATTGCACTTCTTGTTATCTTAAGATCGATTCTGCAAACTGTTCTCGTCATCACATTGATCCCATCCCCTCGCGCGGTATGTACTTGAAATAATTAGCACTGCAAGGTCCAAAACTCCATAAAAGAGTTATACGCCGCAGGTATCTTGCTAAAGTTTCAGCCAGCAGTATACTGTATACACAATGTATGAGTTTCCCACTCATACAAAAATAGTCTCCCTAAATTCAAGTACGTGGATGGGCCGCCATCTGTGGCGCAGTGATTAGTGTGTCGGACTACTGCGTCTGGAAAACATCCGAGAGTAGTGTTGTCACGAGAAAGCTTCTCAAAAAACCAAAATTGCCCTTCGGATGCGGCACGAAACTGTAGGTCTGCCATTCGTGCGAAAAATATAACGCACACAGCTCGAGTGGTTGCAAGAAGCTAGGCCTAGGCACTTAATGAGCTGTTGCGCTTAATACATACACATACATACGAATTCTAGTATTGTCATTCGATGGCTGTATATTTTGATGGTGAGCTTTCTCTATAAAGGTTTAAGAAAATAGTTTTAAGAATAGATATTAGCCCAGTACGGGTTTCTACGTTGTATGTTTTTTTCCCATCATGGCCTTGGGGTTGCTGATTTTGTTGGCGGCCTGCTACCGCAATAAGTTTTCATTCCTAATTATTGGTCTAACGACAACGCATTACTTACATATAAATTGTCATTTAAGCTTTCTCAATCATTTATTATGCGTACAACAAGAGCCTACGAAACTAATTAAATGCATGTCTCGTAACAAGGTGGGAAACATAGGTGATTTGTAAAACTTAAAATTCACCACATGTTTTGGTGAAGTTTAGTAATTAACATTAAGTTTGATATTTAATGAATGCGCAATTGTGTTTTTTTCATAATTGTAGTAAATACCAAAGAGCAAACTACAAGTTTTACTCCAGGTAACGACACACTTTCTCACAAACCCTACATGCACCAAAATTGTTCATAAATCAATTTGAAAATTATTTCCAAACAGGAGGGACGTGTTTACTAAAATGCAAATCTAATCAAATCGGACAATTGGATTGAATGGATTTTCAACTGAGTTCCTGAATAGCATTAATGTATCGGAAAGGAAAAAGCTGATAAAGAATTTAAACACCGTCAAGGGACTCACAACCGGACTCGCGTTAAGTCGAGTTTTCACAAAAAAAAAAAAAAAGATTCCATAACATACACAGAAATCGAATACGGGATGCACTTATTAAATATAAAACGGGAGTTTTATTGTTTTAAGGGAATTGAAATGAAAGATGTCTACCGGTAAACAGCTAAAAAATAAAAATATGAAAAAAATCCGTTGCAACTACTTTCATTTGTACTCTCACGTATAAGGAAAATCCTATAAATTATTTGCAAGACCGAAAAACGATTAAAGTGTGAACATTTTTGACGAAATGCAGGGTGTCCAGAAACTAATCATCTCATTTATTTTGAGTGTAATTTCGGAACTAACCAGTTTTTCTCCAATACGGGTCATTTTCGAGACATAAGTCTTTCTAAATTAGCATACAAAAATATCGGAAAGCATGGACTAGGCAACCGCAATGACAACGGCGAAAGGTTTGTGGATTTCTGCAATGCCAACCGTCTTGTGATAGGTGGCACCATGTTTGAGCAAAAGACCTGCCACAAAGTCAGCTGGGTTTCCAATGACAGGCAAGCAACCTCCAACCAAATTGACCATTTTGCTATCAGCCGCCGCTTTAGAAGTAGTCTCCTGGACGTCCGAAACAGGCGAGGGGCAGATGTGGGGATAGTACGTGATCACCATCTTATGATAGCTACTCTCCAACTACGCACTGCTGCAGTTCGAAGATCCCACGACAACACAAGAATGCCCAGGTTCAACATCGATAGACTTAGTGATCCCTCAGTGCGCCAACAATTAAGGGAGCACTTTTCGCAAGGTGTGGAAGCATTCAGCAGCTCAATGCCCGCAACCATCCAAGACCATTGGTGAGCTGTGAAAAATGTTTTTACATCTGGTGCTGAAAGAATTCTCGGTCGATCGCAGGGAAGATATAGGGCGCGGCTTTCCGAGGATACCTGGAGACGTATTGACGAACGAAAACAGCTGAAAGCTCGCGTTGCAGCTACCACAGCAGCAGGGAGAAGCGAGCTAGAGTCCCTATATCGCATGAAGATGAGAGAAGTTCAGCGTAGCGTACGACGTGACAAGCGCAACTACATCAACGCGCTGGCTACAGAAGCAGAAGAAGCTGCATGGAGGTGCGACAGCAGGACCGTCTACAGAATCACGAAAGAGCTGACAGGTGGTTGCAGCTCCAGCCAACACCCAGTGAAAAGCCTAGACGGAAAGAGCATTTTGCTACGGTTTTGAACCGTGTATTCGCTAGCGATATGCTCCCAAATCAGACTGAGATGCCCGAGATGAGAAGCTCCCGAATACGCACCACGACTCCCAGTAAAGATGAGATCATTACCGCGATCAAGGCACTCAAAACCAACAAGGCGGTAGGACTTGACGGTATTCCAGCAGAGCTCTTACGAGCAGCGCCAACAACATCGGCTGAGCTTCTGCTTCCACTTATAGATAGAGCTTGGGAAGCTGAGAGCTTTCCTAACCAGTGGATAAAGGGAATGATCGTCAAACTTCCTAAGAAAGGACATTTAATGGAGTGCGGAAACTGGAGGGGTATCTGCGTGCTGCCTGCTGTAGCTAAGATAATAGCTAAAATCATCCTTGAGCAAATCAAACAACATCTCGAAGACACACTCGATGCCGAACAAGTAGGTTTCCGCTCTGGATCCTCCTGTGCCGACCACATCAACACCCTGCGGATTATCATCGAACAGTGTGTTGAATATCGATCGCCACTGCACCTGCTGTTCATCGATTTTGAGAAAGCGTTCGATAGTGTCAACAGGGAGTTTATTTGGCGTGCCTTACGCAGGAGAGGCATTCCCGATAAACTAATTGCTATTATCAAAGCTACATATGAAGGCTCCAAATGTCACGTCCTGCACAGGGGAAGGTTGTCTGAGGAATTTGAGATCCAAAGTGGGGTAAGACAAGGCTGTATCCTTTCACCAATATTATTCCTATTGGTGATTAGCGATGTGCTTCATGCAGCTTTGTCGACGGGAAACGGAGGAATTCGATGGACTCTTACATCTCAACTGAAACATCTTGACTACGCAGACGATGTATGCTTACTCTCCCACAGAATTATGGACCTCCACCAAATGACAGCAGATGTGGAGAGGGAGGCAGGTGTCGTCGGGCTGAAAATTAATACGACAAAAACTAAAATTATCAGCCTTGGAATAAACTCATCGGCTCAAATATGCATTGCTGGACAACCGGTAGAGAGAGTAGAGGATATCTCTTGGGAGTATGGTCGACCGATGGTGGAACCGAACTGGATATAGCCAACAGGATCGCCAAAGCAAAGTCCGCGTTCGGGATGTTGTCCAAAATATGGCGAAGCAATGAGCACCAAAATAAGACTATTCCGCTTCAACGTTGAATCCGTGCTGCTATATGGTTGCAGCACGTGGAGAGTGACCACTACTATCACCAGAAAGCTGCAAACGTTCGTTAATAGGTGTCTGCGCAATATCTGAAGGATTTTCTGGCCCAATCATCTCTAACGAACACCTTTACGAGAGAACGGGTCGGGAACCAATAGGCACAACTATCCAACGGCGGAAGTGGCGGTGGATTAGTCACACGTTCCGAAAGGGCGATAGCTCCATAGCGAACCATGCTATGCAATGGAACCCTCTAACTCAGGATGGCAGAAGACCTGGCGGTTCGAGGAGAACATGGCGCAGAACAGTCGAGAAGGCGGCACGGCAGTTGGGGAAAAGTTGGGGAGAACTCAGACACATTGCCAGAAACCGTACACGATGGCGCGTAGGCGTAGTAGAGGCCCTAGGACCCACAAGGGGATACAGGACATAAGTAAGTAAGTATCAGACGCGTGAGAATACCATATGTGTACGATTGGTGTCTTGTTATAAAAATAGACGCCATACGATTTTTTATTTTTTTTTTGTCTGTTTGAGAACCCCGCCGACGAGTATTCACTGCTTACAGGATCAATCCGAGGAGATAAAGCTTCAACATCACGTATGAAACTACCCCACTTGAGAGGGCTCAGGTCTTAGTCTTTACGATCGATAAGGCAGTCGCTGGGAAATGTTGTGACATACTCGTACTTATAGCAAACAGTGTCCCCTCTACGTCGGACTAACGCTACAATTACATTGCTTGACCATTTGAATCAGTCTGAATATCACCAACTTATTGGCGACATCTTCATCAAAACTTTGAACAAGGCAGATCTTCTGGCCTGAACATTCCTATAATAAAGATTTTAATCCTACAATTGACATCGTATTATAATATATATTACGAGTACAAATTTGAACGACGACAGTACAACTTTTTGTACACCGGGCGAAGTAGGGTGGGTCTGATAGTTTAATACTTATGCGCCGAACAGAATGGTTCCGATCCGCTCGGATCTGAAAATCACTGAACACAATGGTTTCGATCCAACAAATGACATTTGGCAACTGAATTTTCAAAGTAGGTCAGTTAAAAATAACATAATATGAGTTATATAAAAAAAATAGGTAATTATTTAGAAAATTGCATTCACCCCCGATCTTTACATACTGTTAAGAGATAAAGAACGTAGCTTTTATTTAAAAAAAAAAAATTATTTATTTATTTATTTATTTCAATCTACGATTTACATGAATCCACAGACTAAGAATAATAAATATAATATCTAACAAATTTACATTTGAGCTTCATTCAAAGTTAACATTAAATGTGTCTTAAAAGTATTTCTTGGCATAGAAATATCTAAATTATCATAAACCGAATTAAATAAATTAGAACATAATGTAATAGGCTCACGGGTGCCGTGTAAGGCACGGTGGCGGGCTTCAAACAATAGTGGTCTTGCTCTAAGTATTCTTTGCGGAGCATAAATATTAATAAGTAAAAGCAGATTTCCGCAGTCTAGGGAAGCACAAAGTAAGTGCCTTACGAACATGACACCGATCATTTTCCGTCTTTGTTCAAGAGATTGCATACCGAGCAATAAGCATTTTGATATATAAGAAACCCCGATGTTATCGTTAAGAAAAAAACGACGTAACGCAAAGCGAAGAAAGTATTTTTGGACTCTTTCAATTCTGGTAATTTTTTTTTCAAGCAATAGGATTCCAAACAACACAACAGTATTCGAGTATTGGACGAACTGTACTACAAAAGATTGCCTTTAGAGTATACAGATCCTTAAAATCTGTCGAATTTCGCTTGAGGAAACCGAGCAAAGAATTTGCCTTAGATATCAAGTACTCGATATGAAGATCAAAAGTAAATTTATGGTCGAAAATTACTCCACGATCCTTGAACTCACCTACACCTTTAATGATTTATTATCTATTAAATACCTGGGTGGAATATTAAAGAATGACCGGGTGAATGACATTGAGGCACATTTCTCAAAGTTTACGTTCAAGTCGTTCAGAAGACACCACTCCGAAAAATTATTGAGGTCAAGCTGAAACTGGTTACAGTCGGCTATTCTTGTAAGGCTGGAAAAGAATTTTACGTCATGAGCGTATAAGAGACAACGACAAAACTTTAAAACTGAGGGCAAGTCGTTTATAAAAAGCAGAAACAGAGAAGGTCCTAGGTGGCTTCCTTCTGGAACGCCAGAGGTAACTACAATTTCTTTAGAAAAATGATTTCCAATGGGAACTCTTTGTTTTCTGCCCGTTAAGTAGGATCGTAACCATTCAAGTAACGGTCCAAAGAAACCGAAAGCTTTTAATTTTTTAAGAAGTATATCCAAATTTACTCTGCTGAATGCTTTAACAAAATCAGTGTAAACCACGTGAACTTCGTTACGGCTTTCCATTGCTCTAGAGCAAAAATTGGTAAACTCGACTAAGTTCGAACAGGTGGATCTACCTTTCAAGAACCCGTGTTGGCAATCGCTTATATGAACCTTCATAATAGCCTGAAGTCTTTTCTTTACCAAGTTGTCTAACAATTTTGGTACAACAGACAGTTTGGAAATGGGCCTATAATTACAAACGTTATCCTTTTTACCATTTTTATAGATAGGAGATATACAAGAGTACTTCCAATCTTCAAGGAAAACGCCACAAGCGAGAGATTGGGTGAAAATTGTTTGCAAGGGTGTGCAAAGTGATTTAGCGCAATGTTTAAGGACATTTGGATAAAATCCTAAAATATCAGCTTTAGAAATTGCTTCCAGTCCAACGAGGGCGTTGTAGATTTCATCCATTTGAAACACGAGACTGGACGAATTGGAACAACTCGGTAAAGAATTGAAGTAATCATTATGGAACCTAACGAAATTCGAAGAATTCTAAATACTCTGAAAAAAGTCAGAAAACATATCCACCATTTTTTCTGGATTACTGGAAGTTTTTCCCAAAAATGTCATCACTGATGGGAAACCTACACATTTACGTTTGGAATTGATAAAGGTCCAAAAATACTTAGGGCTAGTTTTAAGATTACTTTCCAACGTATGCAAATATTTACTCGCGAGAAATTTCGATAAGAATATAAACTCTTTCCTCAATCGTGAAAATATCTGGTAGTCCGCTGGAGAATTTGTATTTTTAAATTGCTTATGAGTAGCACTTTTGGCGTTTTTTAATTTGCAAAGGCGGTTATTGTACCAAGGTGGGCGAGAACTAACTCTCTTGCGCACTTTGGGTACACACCTACTTAAGAGAGTACGAAACTTTTCGGAAAAAGTCATGAAATTCACGGCCACATCAATGTGTTGAAGCTCACTACACCAGTTAACAGCGTTAAAACGTTCGTTAAGCGTATTTAAATTATCAGCGCCAAACTTGTAAGAAAAACTGTCGCGGTATTTATGCTAATGGCATCATGATGGACTGAGGTTGCTAAGAACGGATTACAAGAAGTAACATTGTATTTAAAAACATGATTGCTTATTTCCAGGCAAACTGGAAAAGCTGCATTTTGTATCGGAGTTCCAATCTTAGGTATGCATATCATATTCTTAGAAAAATTCAATTAATTACATATTAAAAATTCATCAAAATCGTAATTCTAAATAATTACGAAACAATTTAGACCTCTTCGATATTTTTTAGGAATTTATTTGCTTCTCAGCTAAACAAAAACAAAAAAATTCAGAGAAGATCTGTTTGAATTGTGTACACGCAGTTTTTTTTTTGTATTGAATATGTTCTTCTTCTTCCTTTTATTAGCGAGGTTATGATCCGAAAATAAGGGACCATAACCCTCCCACTTCACCGCATTTCTACTGATCCGCCTGTGGGGTTCGCCTATTTGACCTCAGAAAATATCGGCAGGCCTGCCTATTTTGGATCACTCGGTTATTGAGGCCAATGAAATGCCGATGTCGTCGCATCATCGTGATGTCTTGGGAACGTGCATTGATATTGTCTTTTTAACAGGGTTCAAATGATCTCTTCTTTGAACGTGGCAATACCAGCTGAGCCGCTCTATTTTTTGTACGATGGTTTCCTTGATGTGAAAACTTCCACCGATCTTCGAACTTCTTATTCGATCAAGCTTTGTATTGAATATATTAAGCTAAAATATGTTTTTTATTAATAAATTCGTACATTCTTTAAGCTAGCTTGCAATACATTTAAATTATACATTTTGCTTTCTCAACCTATCCTCTATCGCACCTGATCCGAACCGTTTCGTTCATTGTGTGCACCTTTCGGCAAGTAGTAGTGTGGACTAAATGGGCTGTCAGAATTGTTAAGTAGTCGTACGTTTCAGAAGCGTTGGAGCAGTTTAGATCGAAGACAATCTGTTGTTCTTTTCTTTCCAGAGCTGAACCAAGCTTGTTTACGAGTACAGCTGAAAAACATTCTGCAGCTATTAAACGAATATGTTATAATAGAATATCCAATTTTTTTCCACGACAATATCATTAAATTTGAGCTTGAAACATACTTGTGAAAGTAAGCAATTATATACATATTGCAGAACCAAAGTGCAGACGAAAACAATATGGGCATCACACATTCACGTTTCGCCAATCCATAATTGGTGATCGATTCCATGTTTGGAAAATTAAGTTAACATCAACGAGCACATACATTTATTTCCAGGTGCTCAATGTATAAATTTTCTACATATAATAACACACGACATGTAAGCATTCTTCATGTGAAAACTGCAATTGTGAGTTTCATTCTGGGACAACCCCTGCCTGCTTCAATTGACAGCCACCTACGTTACCAAACTAAAAGCTCCGTCTCCACAATTACTACAATATTTGGAATGGAGTGTGTGGGTTGTTTCATTGATAACTAACCTAGCATCTAGGTTTGTCTAACGTAGGCTTTAATTATGTGATTATGAACATGGGATATTATTATTGGAATGGAGTAATGAAGTGTGGGCCGTGCAGTCGGTTAATGTAAACGAATTGGGAGACACCAACGCCAAATGGAAACCGTGCATAAAGTATATCTATACATTATATTATATTTAATGGAACTTTTTTTTTTGTGCTTTATTTTT
The DNA here is from genome assembly GCA_945910035.1 of Brachypalpus laphriformis. NCBI lineage: Eukaryota > Metazoa > Arthropoda > Insecta > Diptera > Syrphidae > Brachypalpus > Brachypalpus laphriformis. The sequence goes on from OX246754.1 coordinate 293,182,172, forward strand.
GTTACAATAAATATGTTTCCTGCTTTTCTAATTGTCCGTGATTACAAAATACTAGTACTTGCAGCTATGATCAACACTTTGCATAACTGTCTTAACATCAGTATTTTATTTTGTAAAAAAAAAAATGATCTCAATCTAGTAATTAAAAATGAAGTAAACAGCACTGAATACACCTACGACAAATTAAAATTCTAACGTTTCGCACCTGTGCGTAGGTATTGCAAACCTCTTGGTAGACACACGTCTATGAATGTGGACACGGACTTTTTTGGTGTTTTTCTTAGAAATACCACACCGACATCGTGTTCGGACATAAATTAGATTTTTGTTTCCTTTTTCAAGTTATCAACATGTTTGGTGCTGTGGTAACCGAGTCAAACGCCTCCATTCAAACGCCGGATATCGCATTTCAAATTTTCCTAGCGCAAGCTGCTAAAACCAGTCACGCTTAAGATACCTGAAAGAGCAGCAACAGCAGCTTACAGGTAGACACACTCTCAGGTGTATGCGTGTCACATAACCTTTGGATTTATTTTCTCTGCAATTGGCTTTCAATATTTGCTCCAAATTGAAGTGTGCGGAGTGCATAGTACGCGCGTTAATGCGAAGTGATTCTACCCACTTATGAAGTGCACAAATGCAAATGCATACTTGATTTTGAGGTTGAGCTTGGTTCAATGTGCAGTCATTGACTTTCATTGGTAAATGCGAATGACTTTGTCATACAAAGATTACAAATTGCAGTTCTGTTTTGTTGGTTATGTAGAAGGGCTAAGGCACACTTAAATATTTATTTGATCAATGTTTGGTATGATGATTCAAACAGTCTTTCAAAGACCACTAATGCTTTAAGAATAAACATACTTAAATTTTATTACTATTTATCATTCCGTAATGCAGTCTGACGCAGGTACCTGACGTAACAACCTGATACATTTTAGAGTGATTTTTAGAATCTTAATATGTATTTTGATGCGTGTGGATTATGATTGCGACTTTTAATACAATTTTAACAAACTATGTAAGGGATATCCTTTCTTTTTTTTGACAAAAAAGAAGTTGACGGAACAGATCTTTTAGGCGGGTTTTATTCAGTTAATGGAAACACCCCGAAAAAGTTTAGGAATACGTGTAAAACTTCACATAATTCGAGCGAAAATCAAAAACCACTGCTAAATACCCCAGCGAATAACTACCACAATTGTCTTTTCAATAGAACACAAAACTGCGAATGGTTGAAGCTTTATAACTTACATAGGCTGCTTGCGCGGACTTAATTTAGATAAAAGCCGTTCGTTAAATTTTGACAAAGCGTCGTTCGGCGATAGTACATTACTTGTTTAAGGACTCTTCATGTTTATTTTACAAAAATGGAAACAGAAACACTTAACCATTACTTTATATTGGTTCAAAGAATTAATTTAATGACATAATCTGTCCAAATTATATTGTGACAGTAATATAGTATCATGAAACGCGAATTGAATTAAAATGTTGACCTTCACACAATCCGCGGGCGAACGCAATATTCCAACAGAAAACAGCATTTCGATTGACTGCATCCTCTGTACGTGCGCAAATATAATCCACGCTTAAATGCAATCAATGTAAAATAATACGAGTACATGCCACTCCCTCTTCTACTCCCTCTCCTTCATTGCAGATGCAAATTGAAACCAGCACTACATTGCGGTCAAATAAGCCTGCACAGTGGTGATGACATCACGATATTACCCGCCAACACACTTTTCTATAGTTCGCAAACAAATGCGATGCAATAGGAGGATTATACTATGCTGTCGTACTGAAGCGTGCAGTAGCAATGCACACAACGTCCCGTCAATCTTAGTCGAGTTATGTTTAGACCCCTCGAAAGGTCATACGCTTCCTTGGAAGCAAAGCGGCGTTCCTCCCCCTGAACACAAGCCATATGCAGAGATTGTTGAGATTTAGTACGACAACCAACACAGCATCCAATATGATTACAATATTAAGAGTTAATGAGGATTATTGCGCCACTTTTCGTGCATCAACTTATATGGTAATGGAGGGTCTCTTTCCCCTTCAATTAATGAATACTTTCGTACAAACGTACGAATAAACAAACTATAAATTTGCAAATCAAACGTGTCATTGACCACAAGAGAACAGTCAATGGAAAAGATGGTCACATCAACAAAAGATTTTTTTTTTTCAAGTACATGTGTATCTTGAAGAAACTTTCGCTCTACAAGAGTTCATGTGTAGTATGTTACAATAGTTAGTCAGTTATACTTTAATTGAAACTTAGCAATAAGAAACGCTTAACGTCATACCAATCTATTCCAAAATTCGCTGCAAGCAATTTACCTGTAACAAAAAAAAGAGAAAAATATGTTTAGTAAATTTATAAGGAAAAAAGAGATTAAATCTAATATTTGAAGTGAAAGATCAATTGGATTACATACGAGTGTGAACTTTAAACAGATGGGTTTATTTCTTTTTAGATATATTGTAACAACACTTACAGTTTATACTAGTATACATATCTAAAATTAAATAAAAACAGATTTTATAGTTTTTTCGGTCAATGTCAAAGAATATTTTTATTTCAACCTTCATATCTGGGGGTTAACACCGTGTTTTTTAATTGTAATGTCACCGTAAGAAAGTAACCAGATAGATAGATATACTCGTATAATTGCTATGAGGTGCAAGTGCACTGCGACCTTTGGCAGATCTATTGTACCCCCCAAACTAAGGCTCTAGTCGAAAATAAAAAAAAATATTCAGTCCAGAGAAAGTTGAATGGGCGGTAGGCACATTTAAACCTTTTAAAGCCCCCGGCGGTGATGGTCTGTTTCCAGCACTTCTCCAAAAGTCAATTGACCTCATCCTGCCGGGGTTGACAGCTTTATTTAGAGCCAGCTACAAATGGGGATACATACCACCCACCTGGAAGCAGGTTAATGTGGTTTTCATTCCCAAGCCGGGCAATAGGCCTAGCGAGCTGCCTAAATCATACAGACCTATAAGTCTAACATCATTCGTCCTTAAGACAATGGAGAGACTCATAGATATCCATATTAGAGACCGGTTAGATCTGTCTAACCCTCTGCACTCGAATCAGTACGCATACAGGAAAGGCAAATCTACAGTAGGTGCCCTTCACTATCTCGTCAAAAAGATAGAGGGAACACTCAGTTCAAGGGAGATAGCCTTGTGTGCATTTCTTGATATCGAGGGCGCATTCGATAACACTGGTTACGACTCGATCGCAAGGACGATCAGTAGCAGAGGTATCGAAGAATCGACCAACCAATGGATCAGGGCCATGCTGGTAAGTCGATTCATTACTTCCTCCTCTGGGGGAGTGTCGGTGTCCATAACTGCAGCCAAAGGCTGTCCTCACGGAGGAGTTCTTTCCCCCCTGTTATGGTCTATAGTCATCGACAACTTGTTAGTAGATCTTCACAGAGCAGGCTACACCACCGTCGGTTATGCTGACGACTTGGCGGTTTTTATCAGAGGTAAACACAGCACGACAATTTCCAACGTCATGCAAAGTGCAATATCTCAAGTTGTAGAATGGTGTAACAAAGAAGGACCATAAATCCATAAATCCTAGTAAAACCGTTCTGGTGCCTTTTACAAAGAAGACACAGGTCAACCTTGAACCTATCACAATCAAAGGCACCACACAAGTTTATTCCAGCGAGGTCAAATATCTTGGTGTAATTCTTGACAAACGACTTAATTGGAATTCACATATCAAGTCTGCAACTGAGCGCGCTACTAGAGCACTGTGGGCCAGTAAACGCCTATACGGCAGAACTTGGGGTCTCTCTCCTATCATCTTAGGATGTGTATATGGTTGTACATAATGATGGTTAGACCCATTATCACATACGCGGCCATCGTCTGATGGCCAAAAACTCTCCAGCAGACAACGGCAAACAAGTTGCAGAAGTTGCAAAGAATTGCCTGTCTTGGCATTACAGGTGCGATGCGCACCTGCCCTACGACAGCTCTGGAAGCTATTGTTGGGCTTACACCCTTACCAATCTTTATTAGGAAGATGGCTGCTAGATATGCCATCAGGCTGCAGCTAGATCACGAGTATAAACCAGGTGACCTTGTGGGACATTTAAAGATACTCAACTCAATCCCTAAAAGAGACATGTTTTGCACTTTACCAGATATTATGGTCAGGCAACACTGCTTTGGTAGGCTATTCGAAGTTGAAATATTGGACCGCGAAAACTGGTCCAATGGTGCTCCAACACTGGAACCTAGAAGTCTGGTATGGTTCACCGACGGTTCGAAAATGGATTCATGAGTTGGAGCTGGGGTTTTTGGACCCAACACAAAGATTTCGGTACCTATGGGTACGACTCCTACTGTGTTTCAGGCTGAAATCCATGCCATTGAGATTTGCGCCAGACACAATCTCCGCAAGGGGATCAAAGGCGCTAGAACACATATCTTCTCAGATAGCCAAGCAGCACTTATGGCACTGTCGTTCAGAAGCTACGATGCACTACAAATGGACTCCAGAAGCTACGATGCACTACAAGACCTTGCCAAATACAACAGGGTAAAACTCGGTTGGGTACCCGGACACCAAGGGATTGTGGGCAACGAATCTGCAGATGAGCTTGCTAGGGCTGGCTCAGAATCTGCATTCATAGGTCCTGAACCTTATTGTGGCGTCAATTGGGCGACAGCTACAACGCTGATTAACGAATGGGAAAACAAACTTCGTCTAGGCCACTGGACTAGTGGGCCAGGTCTAAGACAATCCAAACGATTAATCAAGCCTTACTCCTATAAGGAAATCCTTAACTTAGATAGGGAAAGCATCAAGAAGCTTGTGAGCTTTTTTACTGGCCATTGCGGCTTGAGATACCACCTTAACAAGGTGGTTCTGTTTAGAGGAGGATGAAACCTCCGAACACATTCTTTGTGAATGCCCGGCACTACACTGGTTAGGGAAACGTATTCTCCACAAGGAGATACTTACTTCAGTGGAACTGAAATGCTCCGCTACTAAGGACATACTCACTTTCATACATGTCCTCGTACCCATTAGCGATACTTTATTCGCCTCTCCCAGTATTTTGATCCTGGTGAGGCATTCCCTGACAGTATTGCGATGTCCTGCCCGCGATATTTCCTGTCTAGGTTGAATTGCGCGCATCTTTCGATCACGATTCGATTTCTACTTGAAATATACTGGGGAATATTCCCAGTGCTACTGAGTATCTAGTCCTGGGTCCATAAACTCCTGTTCCAGCACCAGTAGATGTTTTCGATCCATCTGTGTACCATTTAATTGTGTGTTGTTTGAATTGATACTTATCGGACTTACTGCTCCAATCTCTGGTGTTACTCAGCTTTGAGTCAAATTTTCTTTCGAAATAGTATTTCTTGACCTATCGTCTCTGGGCCAGTCCAGAAAAATATTTCGATTATTATTTTTCGAATCTATTATTTTGACGGGAAATTTTTTCCTCTTTTATTGAAGATATACATACGTTTTTTTAAATGGGAAAAATTCCGGGGGGAATTTATTGACGATTGGGCTGTTTAGCTAATTTCGCTTGAAGAAAGAACATTTATTCTCTTTCCAGTTGATATTGCCAATAAAACTTTTAAGGAACAAGGCGGATTTTTCTTCTGTCAGAGAAAAGCATATGAACATCAGCGCTGCCACCCCAGTAGAGATTCACTACACTTTACTAGAGACCGATTTCGATAAAAAAAAAAGAAAAGATTTTCTTAAAACAACTCCAACGATTTTGGATTATTTGGGTTGGTTTGGATACACACGATGACGATGGCGTAAAAGGTTTTAGGAGAAACTTTCATATAACGGTACTTCATCTGTTTCGGTCGGTTTTCTTCAAAATTAAAATAACGATATTGGGGTTTTGGGAAACTCTCAAAACATGTAATTTTTCTCATACGAATTTTTTAATAAGAGAATCATTTTGATCCCCTATCTATTTGCCTGTGCGTCAGACTGAATCCTAAATGGATAGGTGCGCTGGACCCACATTTTTGCTTATTACTTGCATTTTTTTTTCATTTCTGAAATCAGTGTAAAAAGGTTAATATTCTTTCTTTAAATATTAAATTACGCTTAAGATGCAATAACCTTATGCAATTACACCACACACAACTGGAAATAGAGAAGAGGTATGCATTTTTTTTTGTGTATTTGTTTGAAACTCAGATGGTGTCCAAACTAGTTGGGGCGAATTTGTTGTGATTTTTGCAGCCGTTTTTAGTTCCGAGTACATGTCGGATTAATCTAGATGGTGAGGCACCGATGCCAGAAATCATATATAAAATAAACCTTTAAGTTTCAAAATCTAAACTAACACAAATGATTTAGAGACACGATAGTTTACATACAAAAACTGGAAGGCCTGCAAATCTCAGTTCCATAAAACAAAAAAACAAAATACAACCAAATCATTGTACTATCTTAATTTCCTTATTACGTACGCATGTTTAGTTTTATTCATTTGCGTGCCATAGTTTAAGTGATTTAACCTGTAATCCGCCCACGTAATCAAAGTTTGGTGTGAGTCCACACTTCATTAAAAATTCTCTGGGTCATCATGCGTCCTTCTTACTTTCAAAGTACACACTGGAGACTTTGTTACTACTATTCTGGGTGGAATAGATTCCATTAAAAATGGCCTAAAACAAAGTTCTGATGTGAACGAAATAACATCATGCATTGCCAAGGGAGAACAAAACTGACCCGAATTGAATTTAACTTCTGCACGCATGCATTCATCTGACCCTGACCACGGGTAACGTCTGGAATAAGGAAACATGTAAAAGGACTTTTATGTGGGTACCCTGGAAATGTGCTGATTAAATCGATTTTTCAGCTGATGAAGTCATCTAGTCGGAAGGAAACGCCGTCTGATGATGGCAGCAGGACAGGCACCCCTTCCTATTCCTATTACGTATCTTTTTTTTTTGTTTTCTATTTGTCTTTCTTATAGGGGGCTGCTTAAACGAGGAACTGTTATCATAAATGAATGTTTATCTACGCAGACACATGTTTAAGGGTGCACGAGAAAGGAAACTAGGGCACTAGGGAAAATAGAATAAACAAGGCGTAAAAATTCTGGCACACAATCTTCCATGCATACATATGTATGTATGCCCATACATGTATGCGTGTATATGGTATATTTTCGTTCTTGGAGACAATGTGGGTTGCATTTTAATTCACTTGAAAGATGTATTGTTAATGTGAAATCATGGGAAAAGTTCACTGGAGAGGAATTAATTCCCAACAAGATATTCTGACTCATTGGCTATTAAAGTTAATTTTATAGCAATTCGATTGTCTTAAAATTCGGTTTAAATTTTTTTTTCGAAACGAGGACATCGAGTACTTTAAGCCGATTGATATCAACGTGAACGCATTCAAGAACATGATGGACAGGTGTAAATCACAAATTGGCGGCTCGGGGTAGCGACAAACCTACTGAATGCTACCGCTACCGTACATAAGGCTTAAATCAGATGAAGAGGGTGTTTAGGGCGATTTTGGACCGAACTTGCCTTAAAACCGTATTCAAAAAAGGTAAAAATTCTAAGAAACGAAGTGGAGGAAGTAAAGGCAAACCGAGTTGTCATTCTGCCCGTTCTATTTTACATTTATGTTCAGTATAGTCGGGCAAATCATTCTGAATAGACACACACTAACAAAGTATTCAAATTTACTTTGAAAATCGGTCGTCGATTTTTATGAAATTTATAGACAACTTCGTGATTTTTATGGCGCACATCATCGTTCATCTGGGCAAGCCATCCATACGTAGAACTGTGGATAGATTTCGAACCACTGAAGAGAATATCGCACTTGTAAACGAAAGTATGCAAGATACAAGTTTATCGATTCACCGTCTTCTTCTTCTTCTTCCTTTTATCGACGAGGTTATGATCCGAAAACAAGGGATCACAACCCTCCCACTTCACCGCATTTCTACTGATCCGGCTGTGGAGTTCGCCTTACCATATTGCGATGGTGTTTGTTGTTTGACACGTGCATGCTCCTGTTTTAGTATTGTTTGATCTTTCTTCTATGACACCGGTGATCTCCAGTCGTGTCAACCCACGGACTCGCATGCATACTTGTGGGAGGCTCACTTGGGTGTTATATTGCCTAGATCTGATTCGTCCCCTTAGTCGCCTTTTACCACAAGCGCTAGTTGTTGGGGGGCGCTACAGTGATATTCTTAACCCGTCCCTGCACGGGGATTTATCGATTCACCGTCGGTCAGAGCAATCAAATTCAGGCTCTGTCCGTGCACCACGCGGAACATATTGCGAAAAGATTCCGTATAAGATTCAGCTGGTGCAGGAATTAGAATCACGAGGCCATCATTTGCGAGTCTTTCTTTCGCTGAGTGGGCTCTAGAGTAGTTGCAAGCTGACCCGATGAATATTTCTTTGGAAATATGAATGACATTGATTCAGGCAAAATGTGGTTTCAACAGGATAGCGGAACGTGTCATATGGTGACCGAAACCATCGGTTTATTCAAATCACAATTCAATATAACAATAAGTTGATTTTGAAAAATGGGCATGTCAACTGGCCTCTAAGATCATGCGATTTGACACCCCTCGATTATTTCCTATGGGGCTACGTGAAGTCACTGACTTATGCTGACGAACCAGCACCAATTGACACCTAGGAGGTTAACATTGTGATAGACAGCCACGAGTAACACGAGTAACATGAACTATTGCTAGAAAAAGCGACCCAAAATTGGACTTCGTCAAAAACAGTCTCCATGGCCGTATGCCTAAAACCCTTTTCAAAATTAATGCCATGAATTGTTCTTTCTTAATGAACTGTTTTTCGTATCTTTTTTTTAAAGGTTTTTAGATTATAACTTTACGTCCCAAACTGTGATGAACACCATGCACCATGAACACCATGATGTATGTATGTACTATATACTATGTACGAAGGTATATGCTTTCAAAATTTCGACTAAAGAAATTAAGGTACACATACTCAATCAAGTAGTAGTGAAGCCATAGCCACAGGAAATGTAAAGAAAAAAAACAGGAAAATAAGACGGAAAACTGGTTATAAAATCTCATCACCTACCACACTATCCACATCATTATCTCTTTCGGGGTGCTTTTGTAATTTTGTAACATCCCCAGCGCACACATCCATACGTACACGCACATAAACTCAACACAATGCAACAATTGATATCTGTAACACGATCCTTTGTCCCTTGTGTGTTACTGGATATCCCTTTTGTGCATGACACTCACTTTGTTTTAAACAAAATAAGTCACCGTCTGGTAACATTACCTTATCGACCTCCAATCGGTTCAGACCAGAAGAGTTTGTTTCACGCTAAAACTATACTCGTACGTATACCACTTTTCACGGTCAAAACCTTCGCATGTCCAAAGTCAATTCATTAACCATGGTGTTGTCATAACTTTTCGTTCTTGTCAATGGTCAAGTGTAGGGAGCAATATCATTAGGAAAGTGGGTCGGCTAAAAAGGATTGTTTAATAGACATGGCGTAACCAACTCGCTATTGCCCCATCAAAACTACCTGGGTCTGGGCAATCGCTAGCAACAAATTACAGCCACACATTAAGTAACACATTGGCAATTTAATGTCTCTCTCGGTTCCGACTCCTTATAACAAACCAAACCTTTAAAAAAAGACAGTTCAACCGAAAAAAAAACAAATTGGTTTCTGAAATGATATGCGGGTAATTTACGCCGCCTATTGTTGAGTGGTAGTAAATTCCCTTTAATGTCTGAAATAGAAGAAGGGCTGTACAAATTAAATCAGATACAGATTTGCGTTTTTATTCCAATATTTCGAAAAAGAAGAACTGTACGGGTAATAAAAACGCCCAATAATCCCATTAAAAGCATATTTTGGACATTGATTTAAGCCGAATTGACCAGGCTCGCATGCCAAGACTGTATGCATTCTGTATACAATTTTGGCACAAAGATTTTAATAACAAAAATATTCTATAGCCAATGACATCTATTAACTTTGTGTGTGTCTGCACATAGCTTTTCCTTATGTAAAAATGTAAACTTTCTTAAAATAAAACTTGAAAGGTATGCACAATTCATTTACCATACAATTCATAAACATTTATATTTACATCAGACGACGGACGTCGAGTAATATTATCGGGGAATTATTGTTTACATAACAAAAAAATACGACGACATGCTGCTCCACATTCTAAAGTAAACAATTTTGATGCACATGCATGCGCCTACGTTCAGTAGTCAAAGCAGTAGGCAATGTTAGTTTCGGTAATCTATCATAGGCGGCATCGCTTAGATAAAACGTTGAGAACTTGAAATAAGAAGTATTACTGAGATTGTACCGAAAGTCTTTTAATTTTAATAGAAAGTACGAATGGGAGCAAAGAGTATTTTCACCTGAAACTGTGTACACAATGCACTCTGTTCTTTTTCATTTTGGATACACAAATATATCGTTTTAGTTTATTGGAACATTCTTTTAGAGCTCTTGCTAAGAATTAAGACTGAAAATAGCTTTTAAATTTTGGTTTAGCAGGTGAAATGCTGCTTGCCAACAGTTCGCGAGCACGAGCGCTAATAATAAATTAAAACGCTCGCGATCCCACTCGAGAGCCATTCAAAAAGATTCTGGCTCGCGAGCCATTGGCAAGGTATTAATATATTTGCCTTTATTTAGGGTAATGAAGGATACGTAGTTTTCTGAATATGTTTGTCTATTTAGTGTTAAGTGGGATTACAGTTGTAAATTGTTATGTTTTATGGCGACATAGCACATGTAATTAGTTCGAATTATTCATAAAATTTATAAATCTCTTTATTTGAATATTAGGTTGTTATTAAATAAACGTTTACTTGGCACGAGTACGATAACTTTGGCGCCAAAAATTGATAACGAGAGGGCTCAAAAACAAGCATTTTTTACTACGGGAGGGAGGGTCTATCTTGCCCCGTTTAGGAGGTAGGGGCAATTTTAGAAAAAAATGGCTTAAAATAAAAAAAAAATATTAAAAAACAACGGCAACACTTACAATAAAGCACTATACCGGTTTTGAAAGCCAGAAACCTGTTCTTTAATCCTAAATTTAAATTAAATTATTTATGTCAATAGTTTTTGAAAAATCCGCATGCAAACTCAAAATTTTGATAAAAAAAAAAAAGTTTAGACCAATTTTTTTCAAAATTGTGAAATGAAGTGCTAAATTGGCTTTTTGTGGTCAATGCTTATATCAATTCTGAATCGAACACAAAAAACCAAATGGTTTTATGTCTTCTAGTTTTTGAGAAAATTGAAAATTACTATTTTTGTTTTGTTTTTTGGCATTTACGTGGTCTTCCTTTGAGGTAAGTGAATGAATAATAGATTAAACGTCTGGCAGGCGCCTATTGGTGTGTTTTCGTGAGAACTATGCAAAGCAAAGTGAAAGCTTCTCCATAAAACGATTCCAAGTCAATCTGGTTAAAAACTTTTTTTATTGTTTGAAGATTGGTGATTGAATTGAAATTGAAGTAAAAAGTATGAAAAAGTTGTGCTTAAATGTATGAAATACTACTGAATCATTCCAGTTGAATGAAAAAGCTTTCTCAGGGAAAAAGCTCTTCCCATCCATCCCAACTCATTTTCGACTGAGAAAAAAAATTAAAGTGGTTCCAAGTCACTTTGTGTTGTTGTACTCCGTATTAAATCTTACTTTACTGAAAAGCGACGTTTCACCAAAACGCACCATATATCAACAGTTTTCTTAATTAACAGTACCCGGGTGGCCCGCTTCGCGGGATTAAGGCCCAGTTTTTCACTGCGAGATCATCCGAGTTTCGGGATTAAACTAGAGTTAACCCCAGAAACATGTTTTTCAGTCAATTTTAATCCTGAGTTAACTCCGAGTTAACCCTACAAATTTAGTGAGTTAACCCTGGATTAAATGAGCAAATGTTTTTGACAGATGCCGAAATAGTAAGTGAATGGGGTTAATTTCTTTTCTATTTGTGTGAATATTTTATAAATCGATAAAGAAAGTGAATACGTTTTTGCTATATCCAGTCTCTGATTCAGATGTCAGCGACGCGGAATTGTTCGAAATATTAAGTTTAACCGTTTTAAGAAGAAAAAGACTTGTACGATCGCGACCAAATCATTTTCATTTGTTTGGAGAAAAGGATTTTTACGACCGATTTCGCCTTTCAAAGGCATCAACTTTCAGCATTTTGGAGCTTATCCGACCACACATCAAAATTAAGACAAATCGGTAAGTTAATACATGCATATAACTAGCACGCCTGTTTCGATGTTAATATATTCATAATCCATATTAATAATTATAACAATCCATAACTTAAGGAATATGGCTTTAACAGAAGAGCAGATGTTTCTGATCACTTTGAGAGTGTACGCAACTGGTGGCATGTTGATGTACTTCGTCCGAAGATTATCACCCGTTCTGTTGGTTCTGCATTTGCTGTTAATTTCCTTGTCGATTTCAAACCATGCTTTTGCTTTATCATCGGAATTTGTTCGGTCTGTTCTTTTACACTCTGACTTCTTTTTCTTTGTTAACACAATCATGTAAAACTTCAATCTCTTTTGAAGAAAAATTAGAACTTCTTTTACTCATTGTGATTTCGATAGTTTTTTGACAGCTTAATCGATAAATCATACAGTGTTACCAAATGCAACTACCACTCATGGAGTTGAGTTAATCCTGCACTCAAAAACTGCTTCATGAGTTAACTCTAGATTAATTTTAACCCAGAGTTAGTTAACTCTGGTTTAACTGAAAAACTGGGCCTAAGGGATTTAAACTCTCTTTCCGCATGCGGCAGGTCCAGCTCACGCAACTTTGTTGCTCCGCTCGGGGTAGGTGCTTTTCGTCGGGCAGGCGCCTATATCAACAGTTTTCTTAATTAACAGTACCCGGGTGGCCCGCTTTTTTTTCATTTTTTTTATCAAAATTTTGAGTTTGCATGCGAATTTTTCAAAAACTATTGACATAAATAATTTAATTTAAATTTAGGATTAAAGAACAGATTTCTGGCTTTCAAAACCGGTATAGTACTTAATTTAAGTGTTGCCGTTGTTTTTAATAATTTTTTTTTTCATTTTAAGTCATTTTTTTCTAAAATTGCCCATAGGAGGTAGCCTAAACGGGGCGAGATAGACCCCCTCCCATAGTAAAAAATGCTTGTTATCAATTTTTGGCGCCAAAGTTATCGTACTCTCCCCGTTTACTTTCCAAAAGAATAATAGATTTCGATTCAACACAATAGAACATTTGTGTACGTATACTCATAGCTTATTCTAGTTGTTCCTTTCGTTTGTAATTTCATAAGTAAGGTAGGTAGGTAGGTAGATAGGTAGAGGTGGTAGCTCATAAAGAACCCAATTAGCGCTATTGTGCATCGTTTTGGTACCGTTTGTGAACATGTTACCTAGTTGTGCGTGAATGTAACCATTAACTCCGGTAAATAAGGACCTTAAATATCCAAGACTGATGTCGTCACTTGAAAGTATTTAAAGAAAAACAAGATTTTGTTCCGAAGAAAATTTCGATAATAGTGTGAAACTTTTTATTGAAATAGTTCCTGGGGTAGCGCTTACTTAAGTGTGTTTTTTCAGTATCTCTTCTTCTTCTTCTTCTTCGGCCTTTTTTTTCGGTATCTGGTACACACTTACAAAAACACACTTACACACACAAAAAAAAATGTGCATGTTAATAACGATTCTGCTATATCTAAACAGATCTTCTATCCGATCAGATCACTGTGCCATCTCTAAATGGCAATCTGGGTCCAACGATACCTGCAGCAGCTGCGGAAACAAGGAAGAAACGGAGTCAATCCAACATCCTAGGGTCTCCATGTGAAAATAATAAGTTGATTCATCTAAAAACTTTCCTAACCTAATTTATAGCAACAACGATAACCAATATCTACTTAGGCCATCCAGGACAATTATCGCTGCTTAAGACTAGTTGGAATAAAAACAACTGCATACATACTGATTCCATAACTCGCAAAAGGAATTATTACACATGACAAGAGCTCAAAAACATTGTTAAACAAAGTGTTAGGAAATGTTTGCGCTGTTAAAATTTTTTGTGATGGATTCTTTTCCAAACTTATACAGGATAGCAAAAAAAACACGCATGTAATAATATTTGTGTTAAGCTAGCGAATGAGCTACAAGTGTACGTGTTTTTCGATAATGCTCTAAATATTGCCAAGCACATTGATCGTGCGCATTAATCGGATGATGATCTGTAGTAGAAACAAAGACGAAATCTGTGGTTGGGTGATTTGAAAGGGGAATCCAAATCCTTGAACAGTCAAACTAAATGCGGCTTGCTTACTTCCGGGCAGATAACTTTCATGCGCCGTTGTTTTTTTAATGTTAACTTACGTCTAAAATGTTAACGTACGTTAGAAATAAAGAGAAGAGATAGGAGAGTTATTTTTGTTGCGGGATGTGAGGATTCATTACATGCTTACTTTATGGGTTGTGTCCGAACTAGTCGGGAAGAATTTGGTGTCATTTTTACACTCGGTACTGATTTCTGGTATTTGTTTTGAACACGTCTTGAGTTAGTCTAGGTGGTGTATTTTTTTTTGGTTGCGCCTGGAGGTGCAGGAATCTTCAAAAGATACCAATGGTCCGTACCATTGGTTATGCCCGATTCGTATATCTGACAATGCCATCAGTGCTAGTCAGTATATGCCTAAGGGCTAAACCTCAACCTTCAGAGAGGCACTATGAGAACCGGCTGCGCGTACTCATAGTAGTAGGAAATTCGTCCCTCATTTATTTCATTTTTGTGATGACTACGACTAAGTTGCCTTAACAAGTAGTTTACGCTTCTGTAGTGTTAAGCACGTTAGGTAGGTAGCTTTCCAGTGAAGGCACCACTAATATCGTCATTACATGCGGTTTTTCCTTACGGCGCTAGGTCGAAAGGTCTTGTTCTTTGTAGTCGGCGCTCAAGGTTTGTCACGTCCATAGTACGGATTATTTCATTATTGCAGTGAACATGAAGACGGGTACGAAGTTTGCGAGCAAAGTTTGTTACTTCGTCCCTCACGGTAGCAATTCCTAGATCTCTGCGAATATCACTATTTCTTATATACTAAGGAGCATTCACGATTACAAATACAAATATTTGGCGCAACAGCTCTTTAAAGTGCCAGGGCCTTGCTTCTCGCAACGACTCATGTTGTGTGCGTTATATTTTTCACACGAATGGAAGGGACCTACAGTTTAATGCCGAATCCGAACGGCGATTTGAGAAGCTTTTTCGTGACAACAATACTCTCGGATATTTGTCAGACGCTCGCGAGAGGTAGGACCGTGAAAAAACTTTTTGGTGTTTTCTGGGATTCGAACTTGGAACCTCATGCGTAGTGATCCAACACACTAACCACTTACGCTACGGCGCCCGCATTCACGATTGCTCTTAGTATTTTGTTTTGAAATGCTTGCAGTAGAGCCATATTGCTTGGTTTGGTACAACCCCAAAGTTGTATACCATATGTCCAAGACGGTTTTAGCACTTGCTTATACAGAAGCAGTTTGTTGTATACGCTTAACTTCGAGTATCTTCCGAGTAGCCAATACATTTCTCTAGGTGGTGTATGGTTGCATAATTTAATTGTTGATAATTGAACAACTACCATTCAGTCACTTAATACATGTCCACTACACCATGCCGCCCATGGGAAAATGTTGACGTACTTGTTTATATTTTGTATGCTCAGGTGGCTGTAGCAAAAAGCATGGACACAGATAAATTATAAAAAATGTTAGCAGTGTAATGTAAATTTTCTATAATAAAACTTTTATTTTGTCGTATTTAAGTAAGATTTACAACTCTAATCTTTTATGCTTGCTTGACAACGTTAAATAAACCGCTTTAAAGATACTTAGACGAAGTGATTAGTTTAAAGGGTAAAGAGCGCTAGATATGCATGATTAGAGGTTAAGGAAATGATGCGATGGAGCGTCATTAGAACTCTTAGAATGAGATGGGTTTTTGCTACTAGTCATTCAGCATTCCACAGGTCTTGCGGAGCCCCACAAATTTTTCACTGCCAATTCTATTATAAATTAGCCACGGATATCAAAACATGCTGCTATTGTTTTTCACACGAGGAATACATTTTAAACCAATTTTATAATATATAACACCTCCCACCTTAAAATTCTTATTTCTTACATACGAAAGTAATCAAACCGGTACTAAAACTTGACACATTTTTGTTTGTTTTCAACTAAAGACAAGAAAAAATAAGTATACAAGGGAGAAGGAAAATCCTGCATATTTTCAACAGTATAGCACAATGAGAGACCACATATCTTTCAATGTCTACTGAAGTCGGCTCACACAGATAGCACAAACCAGTAGCATTCCTACAAAACTTCACTGCCCAAAATAGTGCATAAATTTCCATAAATGGTTCTGCGCTGTTTGTCCACCTCAGCACAATACAGCTGCAGTACACACGAGAAGTGTGATACTCACTGCTAGCCGCCGCCTGTGTGCATCGTATTCACAAGTCTGACAACTCCGCAATGCAATGTAACCTTGGTGGACAACAAACCACCACTACTTTACTAAGCACAGAGAAAATCAAATCGAGATGCGACACATTTTCATTGGATAGGTTGGTTACTCAATCTAACTTTATTTTATGGGTTATCCGCTTATTGCCTGAGACAAACAATCCATAGACGTGGTGGACAAAGAATAAGCCACCCGACGAGGTTATCAAATTCAAATGAAATATTATTTTCACATAAAAGTTTGCAATCCGCCTCAAGACTCTCATAAAACTTAATCCCAGGGTCGATCAAAAGAATTAATATGGCGCCAGCCAAATGCTTCTGTTTATTTATAAATTTATCGGTCCGGAGAATGTATCTTTTTTTTAATAATTAATTTATTTATAGTGTTAGTTCGTTTTCTTTGATGGGCATCGCTAAATTTATTAATTTTTCTGTTTAAAAACAAATTGTTTTTAAAATTCAGGGCGGGGTATACACTTTCAAATGTGTCGCAACAATTTTGCAAATTTCTCCCTCAAGCGGAATGCATTCGTAATGATACGGGTGGTGTGTTGAAAATTAACATGCACACATCATCATTTCCTCCGCCAAACTGCTACTTGATAATCAGAAATATTCCTTCAATTGCTTACGGCTTGTATTTGAGAATTCCTTTAGTTTTGTATAAGACGGTGATCTTAATAAGCAAATGATCTAGATAGCATCACGCAACGTGTTACGCAACACATGTGGAACGTGGCATTGTATTATTGAGAAATGTTTTTTTTTTTTTGCACTTTAATTGGATGACAATTACGCTCCATCTGCCCGGTATTCTGGGCGGATTAGATCATTTGCTCTGCGTCGCATAATCAGATAGTGCACGTTATTCAAGAAACTTATGGTTGTAAAGCGACTGAGAATTATAATTATTGAATTATTGCCTAGTTTCCGCGATAGAATAAAACAAACAGAAAACTTAAAATGCGTTCGGAACAGTTTGTACGATACCATAGTTTTATAAATCAGGGGTCGAATCGCGTCCTACATGAACGTACAACTCGTTACGTAATTTGTATGTATTTTATTGCTAGATCTACCAACAACACAATAGAAATTACGTTACCAGTCATCCGTTGATGGAGGTCGCGATTCGACCCCAGCCCTATGACAGTGGACGTGGTGTTATGAAACGACAATTTACTTCGTAGATGTAATTTCTACGTTTCTTTAGCGATGTTGCTAATTTTCTTAACGAAAAGCCCCAAAAAAGGCGTGTATTATAGAGAAAGTCATTACCTACACATTTCTCTAAACAATATCTTACAACTTACATATGTATATAATATATCTAACTTTTGAGTTCCAAATAAAACGAGATGACTTCAAATGGTATTTCTTTTTTTATCAGAGCGAGATCAGAACATGATCTGAGCGCCCTCTATGGGATCGAAAAATGGAAATTTTACAATTTGACAATAAATGACAAAAAAAAAAAAAAAAATAAATTCCAGGATCATATTTCCTCAAATTGTCGGTTGTTGTTTCTCTTTTCGCGCGAATAGTAACGAAACTGTAAATATTTTAGCCATTTGACAGAATTCAGTGCTTTATAAACAAATCTGAGTACATTCAGTACAGAGCACACTCGACTTGCGGTAGCTCTAAAAAACACGTTTATTGAAGCGGATACTAGTGGCGAAAATAAGGCAAATTGCGCCGGTCCAAAAATTTCCAAAAATTCACAAGAGGGGAGGTGCGTCGTGACGGTTCGCGGTCGACTCAGAAACATTGAAATTTAATTAAATAGTTCTTAGTTTTGGGTTTGAACTGATTCACTTGTTAGTACAGAATAATGTGTTCATTCGACGGGTATTCCACCCGAATTCCGGTGAGAAAATCTTTGCGCGTAATACACAGCATTGACCAAAAGTATTAGACAACCCTACAAAATTGTTTTTTTTGTCGAAAATTGTGAGTGAAAGAAAAAATAAAGCGTGAATGTGATTTTCTTTTTGAGGTTGCAGCTCGTTAATGACTGGAATTTCCCAAATACCCGACACAGCGCATAAAAGTGCAATTATTCGCGTAATTGGTTTATTTCCAAACAAGTAATTTTTTGATGTGTTGAGGTCTATGACAGAAAACTTAATTTTCTTTAAATCAGTTTTTTGCAGTTGGAAATAGATTGTGTGTAAGTATTAAAAAAAAGCAAAAAAAAAAAAATAGAAAAAAAAAATTCTGAATGGATAAGGTCACAAATCGTCCTCTTGTATTCTCAAGGAGTCTCCCAGGTAAAAATAATAGAACGAATTTATTGCTCGCGCTTACTTTTAAAATACATTAAGACACTTCAGAGAAACTGGCAACAACAAAAACAAACTCCACACAGGTAGAAAAATATTGGATACTGAGAAAACAAAACTATTACTTGTTCGGGAGATATTAAAAAACCGTCCCTTAACATCTTTTAAATTGGTTGCTAACTTATTTGATTATGTAGTGTCTTCTATTTCCGTGAGAACTGTAAGAAGGAAGTTAAGAGAAGCAGGATTAAAACAAACTAAAAAAAAGCTCCGACTCTCTGAGCGTAACAAAGAACGGTGTGGAAACATTAAAATTGCACACCAGAGGATTGAAGAAAAATCTTTTGGTCAGACAAACTTTGAGGTATGTCTTATAATATAGTCTTCGATGAACAAAATAGTGGTGGGCAAAATCGCATCATCACCTCCCCGTGTTGCCCGCTGGATAGCTATCTGATAGTGAACTAACGATGAGCGTATGCTGAGTCTGACGATATATGGGTAGCTGAGCACTCGGACCTGCGTAAGCACATCTGGGTGAACTTTAGCGCGCATATGTGTAACTGGACGAGGCATCTCTTGTTGACCTGATCGGCTGAAATATGCGTCTCAGAAGTCTAACAAGAGGTCCTCAGAAGGAGGACGTGCGGCGGATGAATTCTCCCGATGGAATCAACGGTGACGTCTACAGGCCAGCGGAAACCTTACCGGAGCTACTTCGACATATTTGAAGCTGAGGTCTGTAAGGATTTTCAATACTACGTCAGGGTATTGAAAAAGAGATGGTGGCGGATGAACCCTTAATGGGTCAACGGCAGCGCTCATATCCCCGAAGTGGGTTACTGACATCGGTGTATCCGGCCCCTCGTCCTAGGGGTTGCTAAAAAAGGATCTGGTCCTCCAGGTTGGGGGTTGTGCCGTCGGGTTAACTTCCCTACCACGTAAAAAACCTTCGGTTACGAAGCAACCAACAGCCTCGGATACGGATGAATTTACTGTTGACGACCCAAGCAAACGTAAAAAGGACAACGATCTTCGTGTCTGCACGTGGAATGTTAGGTCCCTCTAAAAACCACGTGCAGCCGAACAACTTGCGGATGTCCTAGAGTGTCTCAAAGCAGATATTACCGCCATCCAAGAAGTGCGATGGGATGGGCCGGGCAAAAGGAGTATGAAAAACTGCGACATCTACTACGGCGATTGCTACAGACAAAAAGGACAGCGTCTATTCGGGTGCGGATTTGTTATTGGAGGCAGACTTAGGCAAGAAGTCTTGAGTTTCAGGCATGTGAACGAGCGCCTTATGACTATCCGTATCAAAGCTAAATTTGCCAACATTAGCCTAAGATGCGTTCACGCCCCTCATGAGGAGAAGGACGACGCGACAAAGGACGATTTCTACCAGCTCTTGGACAAGACGTATGAGCAATGCCCTAGCCACGACGTTAAAATTATCCTAGGTGATTTTAACGCAAAGCTAGGAAGAGAGGACGTCTTTAGTAGCGTGGTCGGAAAGCACAGCCTGCACGACAACACATCCGACAACGGACTCAGGCTAATCGACTTTGCAGCGGGGCGAAACTTTGTCGTAGCTAATACGCGGTTCCCACGTCTCGATATTCACAAAGGAACATGGCTCTCCTTTGATCGAAAAATCGTCAACCAAATCGATCACATTGCGATCGACGCAAGGCACTCTTCCAGTATTCTGGGTGTCCGGACTTTCCGAGGAGCCAACGTGTACTCGGATCACTACCTAGTTGTAGCCAAGGTACGGATGCGGATATCCACAACGGAGCGAAATCAACGAAATACTGTGAGGAAATTTGACGTCGAAAAGCTACAATCGCAAGAGACCGCCAGAACCTTTGCCGATCGTGTTTCTTCTAATCTCAATCTAAGTCCTATGCCGCCAGCAGCAAATGCGGAAGACCAGTGGCAGCGTTGGCAACAAGCCATCAGAGATGCCGCCTCTGATGTACTGGGTTTCTCTCGCCCACCACAACGAAACCCCTGGTTTGATGAGGAATGCCGGCAAGCACATGCAACAAAACAAGGGGCGTACAAAGCGGCGCTGCATAGAAGGACTAGAGCTGCTTACGAGCATTACGTGCGCAGGAGAAAAGAGGAACATCGACTTCTCAGAAAGAAGAAAAAAGAGCATGAGAAGCGCTCGATCGAGGAGATTGAGAGACTCTATTGCAGGAATAATGTTCGAAAATTTTACCAAAGGGTAAAAAGAACATGCCAGGGTTTCAAAGCCAGAACAGAAGCCTGCAGGGACGAAAATGGCAACATAGTAGTGGAATCGCAGTCGGTGCTGAGGATATGGAAGGAACACTTCTGCATACTGTTAAACGGCGATGATGACCAATATTCCGCTATCAGGCAGAATGAGCCATTCAACAGTGACGATGGCAGTCAAGATTCCCGTCAACCCGATCAGAATGAAGTGAGGATAGCGATATTTAAATTCAATTCCAAAAAATCTGCTGGAGCCGACGGCCTTGCCGCTGAACTTTTCAAGGCAGGAGAGAGTTGGTAAGGAGCATGCACCAGCTCATCTGTAAAATCTGGTAGGACGAAAGTATGCCCGATGAATGGAACCTCAGCATCGTTTGCCCGAACCTGAAGAAAGGAGACCCTCTGAACTGCGCCAACTACAGAGGTATAAGTCTCCTAAATATCGCATATAAGATCCTGTCTGCCGTACTATGTGAACGCCTAAAACCGATAGTCAACAACCTGATAGGTCCTTATCAGTGCGGTTTCAGGCCTGGAAAGTCCACCATTGACCAAATATTCACACTACGGCTAATCTTGGAAAAAAACCATGAATATAAAATCGATACGCACCACCTTTTCATCGATTTCAAAGTTGCCTATGATAGCGTGTATAGAGATGAGTTATGCAGAGCCATGTCTAGTCTTGGCATCCCTGCCAAGCTCGTCCGTTTGTGCAGAATGACGATGGAGAACTCTCGCTGCTCCATCAAAGTCGGTAAGAACATCACCGAACCGTTCAATGCCAGGAAAGGTCTTAGACAAGGTGACGCGCTATCATGCGATCTCTTTAATATAGTACTTGAGAGAATTGTACGAAACTCACAAGCCAACACCGAAGGTACAATCTTTTACAAGTCTGTACAACTACTCGCTTATGCCGATGACATTGACATAATCGGAAGAACTCAGCGGGCCGTCAATGGGGCATTTACGAGTATTGAGATCGAGGCAGCAAAGATGGGTCTAGCGGTCAATGAAAGCAAAACAAAATATATGCTGTCTACAAAAAAGGACACCCAACATCGGCGTCTTGGACAGAACGCCACAATAGACAGATATAATTTTGAGGTAGTAAAGGATTTTGTCTACCTAGGCTCTATGGTGAACTCCGCAAATGACATCAGTAGGGAGATCACACGGAGAATTACTCTTGCCAATCGTTGTTTCTATGGGCTAAAACGGCAATTGAGAACCAAAGCCCTATCTCGAACTACTAAGGTAACTCTTTATAAGACACTAATCATCCCAGTCCTGCTGTATGGCGCAGAGGCATGGGCTTTGACAAAACCGGATGAGGATGCCCTTGGTTATTTCGAGAGAAAAGTTCTTCGAGCGATCTTTGGTCCCGTCTGCATAGACGGTGAGTGGAGGAGAAGGTACAATGCCGAGCTATACGGCATGTACAAGGACATCGATTTAGCCAGAAGAGTTCACATACAGCGACTAAGATGGCTGGGTCATTTAGAGCGGATAGAGCCCAACGTTCCCGCTAAGAAAGTTTTCGAATCCACCCCGGATGGACGACGCAGTAGAGGACGACCTCGCGGTAGGTGGCGCAAACAAGTGGAGGGGGACCTCAACCAACTTGGCGTGCGCAACTGGAGGCAGCTGGCTCGTAATCGTGCTAGCTGGAGAGGTTTGTTGGTTGAGGCCCAGGTCCACCCCGGACCGTAGCGCCATCTAAGTAAGTAAGTAAGTGAACAAAATAGTATAGATTCAAACTAGGTATCGCTTTGGGAGAATTTTAAATTAATTCCATTTTTATGCTAGAATTACAGAGCCACATTCGTTAAAAGGAGAATTGGCGAAGCATGGTGCAAGATGGTAGTGTAAGCGAGATTGTTTGGGGCTGTATGGCGGCGATCGGAGTAGAATAATTATTCATAAGCAATGCGATAGGTATATTATGGTTTTGAAAGTTATGCCACAAGCTTCTTACTAAAAAATATTGGAATCTGGAACACTACCGCCTATACTTCAGCAGGGCCACGTTTTCTGTGATACTTAACAGTGTCTGGTTTGAGAACAACCATACCTATTGAATTTTAAGACTGGTCCGCTTAGTCCTTAGACCTCATTCCAATTGAGCACCTGTGGTCAATGCTCCACCGAAGAATGAAGAATTATAGCATAATATTAGCTGAAGAATTCAAATCCGCGTTAAAGCAGAAATGGGAAAAATGTAAATAATTGATCGAAAGTATGTCAAAAATGGTCCAACCAAAGTGGAACCAGCAAAATATTGAAAATCATTGCTGATTGAAGTCACTCAAGGAATAAAAATGTTTTTCAGTTTTTAATTTATTGAATTAAAAAATAAACAACACATTTTTTAGGAGGTGCCTAATACATTTGTCCAACGCTGTAGTGTGAACTGTTCGACTTGACGTAACCGAATCTAGATTAAATCGACTGTTGAGACGATGAAAATTGTTTCATTTGCAATGCGATTACCGAAAAAAAGAGGTAGAAGTAAAACGGTTACGTATGTAAATACGTACAAAATGTTGTCACAAATTTGGAAAGCCTTGAAAGCCTGTTTTTTTCAGGAATGAACCCACAAAACAAAGTGATAATAAACTTAAATATTATCCACTATTGATTTTCTATATCCACACTATGTACAGTACATATGTATATTCTTAATCTGCTTTATGAATGATTTACATAGTCAAGAGCCTTTTATATGAATATAGAAATTCTGTGTCTCGTCAAACTGAATAATCTAATCGGTTCTAATTCAGCGGCTTCCATCTGCATTGTTCCCTTTGTTACACTAGGTGACTAGGGAGTTCATCATTTTATACACTCGTACATTATTGTCTATTGTCTTTTTTGCTGTCAATGACATTTCCATCAATTCATGTTGATATCATTTTGCTTTGTGATAGCTTCATTCTAGAGTACAGCTGTTGCAGTAAGGACAAACAGGTCTTTTTCTTGAATTCGTTACCGAAAGTGGAATTAAATATTCAATATCAACATGTAATGCACAGAATGTCAGTCGTAAAGAAAGACTCCTCTTCAATTATTATCAACACACCACAAGGTGTGAGTCATAGCTGTCACAATTTTCTTACATGCTCTTACTGATTCATTCAACAAAGGTTTTTTTTTAGGTACCAGGCCAGTGAGTAATAATATGAAAATCACTCATCATTACCGCATACGGCCTCTGTAACTCTGTTGGAATCACGTATGCAACAAGGTTCGTGGTTGCAAACAAGAAAGTTTTTTTTTCCACATTTATTTACCTCGACTGTGTTTTAGACACAAGCGACCTTAGGGATACTAGTGTGCTTTGTCTCTATTATGACTGCAAAGCAACAACCTTTTCACGTCAAAACACAGTGCAGTTTGCAAATTGATATTTAATGGCTTTGTGTATAAATTATGTAATGAGTAAAAAAAACAAGCGTAAAATTTGTCCTCCATGTCCACCACGCTTTGCATGTGCCTTTTCTAGTTTATTTTTGGAATTCTATCGAAAACAAAAATCATGTTCAAGTTCAACAAATCTGTATCTATTCTCTCAAGAGATGGAAATTTTAAAAATGAAATTATCATGTTTTTAATAAAAAAAAAACAATGGAAAGCTGTGGGCGTCGGAAATGTCAAGTGTGGATATATGAAGAGTGGAGATTTACCAAAATTTCTCATTGATATTATAGCAGGAATTTTTATAATCAGGGAGGAATAAGTCAAATGTTTTAGGTTTTAAGAGCTGTGTAAATCTTTTTAAAAAATCCTATTGTTGTGCAATTTTTGTTGGATTAGAACTTAACAGAACTTGACCCAAATAGTACAGAAGCTCTTAAGCCTATAATTTATTTTGGTTTTGAAGACGCTCGGCCTTAAATTGATTTTTAACGCGAATTGAGATATGATTTCATAAATTTCAGTGACTTAGGCCGGTATTCACCGACCAATCTTAAACTAAGAGCTTCATAAACCTATTCACCAACCAATAATAGTGCAGATTTATTAGCGCTCATAAGACTTATGAGTGGTCCCACCCACTCTTAAGTTATTAGTGCTCATAACTTAGGAATTTGGAAAGCTTTCGAAATCAGCTGTGAACTGTCACTCAGACCAAACAAAGGACAAGCTCCATTGGCGAAATGCAAATGAAGAAATGCCGACGAATTTAATGCCTTCAGCATTTCCGTCAAAAGAACTGTCAACCAAATAAAAAATAAAATGTGCCGTGATTAATTCCGACTAAAATCAGGAAAATACAATGTTTTGTTTTTCATTGGCATTTCTCCCAGTTCGAAAGAGAGTTCGGAAACTCATTTTAGAACGCGTTTGGAAATCCGAAAATTAATTTTTCGGATATTCGAATTAGCATGGACACAAACCTATTAGTGCTTGGTGAATACGCAGCAAAAATTTAAAACTAAGAACTTCATAAAATTAAAATCGATTTAAGAGCGCTTGATAATTACCGGCCTTAAACTACTTATTTAACTGTTTTCCAACTCTTTGATGGAGAAAATTGAACTCCCGTTGACGAAAAGGCATAAGTACCTTAGCACCCACATCAATTTTGAGAAGGGTCTTGCAATATACATATAAATTGGTTTCCCTTTCGCAAAAAGTCTCTATGAAAACGTATGCAAAAGAAGAATTCAAGGTTCAAAGTGGGGTACGCCAAGGTTGCACATCGTCACCACTACTGTCGTGGTTATAAGTTATGTTTTTCATGTGATGGTTTTACGGCGATAGATGGTGATATGCACAAAACACAAGTGCATATTTATGCATGCAGCAAAATTAGTATACACATAATTGAATGAACAATGCCGCATGTACTTGCTTCATGCAATGCAGATCTGCAAGATGTCTCTATTTCTAAATTAGTTGCATCAGTCAATGCTACCAAATCACAAAAAATGGAATGGAATGGAAATTCGCTCTAAATGGCACATGGCACAGACACACAAACAAAACAAATCAGTGAATGACTGTAACCCTAACTGTCTGCACATGTGTTCCACTTGCAGATCTGCACTGCACGCTGAACTGCATGCAGAACGGCTGCACATTTCTTTTGGGTAATAAATCATCAACTTGAAAGTTGAGGGAAACAGTTTGGACCTAAAAATTAGCACAGCAAACACAAAAAACAGGCGGAGTTATATGCCTGCGTTAGGTGTACAAATCGGACCTCATTTCCTGTTGCATTCTGTCCAGATTAAACACACTCCTTGCTTGGCTTCCAAAAAGTGTGGGAACTGTAGAGGCATATTAGATTCAAGCCTCGATATCGAACAGGCAGGTCATTAAGCTGAATCCTCCTGCATAGACAACATAAACACCTTGTGAATCATCATGGAACAATGCGTCGAGAACGTCCTCATGGAGGTAAGGTGTAGGAGGACTTTGAAGTCCAAAGCGGCGTTCTTAGTGGTCATCAGCAATGTGCTTATATTTTGGGCTGCACTGAAGGAAGCTCTGGAATCTGTACTACGTTGACGATGTTTACCTTCTATCACATAGGATAATGGACCTGCATTTAATGGTCCACAGTGTGGAAGGCGAGGAAAAGAAAGTGAGGCTAAAGATAAATACATAAAAAAAAAAGTCTTAATCACTTTAAACTTTCAGCCCGGAACTCAACATTGCTGGACAATCAGTCGAGAAAGTTAACCTAGGAAGACACCTAGGAAATGTTGTCTTGACCGACCGGGTGGCACCGAACTGGATGTGTGCAGCAGAATCCGCAAAGCAAAAGTTACGTTCGGTATGCTATAAAAAATCTGGAGAAGCAAACAAGACCTATAAGCTGTGACTGTTTCGCTTCAAAGTTGAATCAGTCCTGCTGTTTGGATGTAGTACATGGATGATGACTACCACTCTCATTCGCAAGCTGCAAACTTTCGTAAACAGATGCCTACGCAGGCAGCAACTTGAAGATTTGTTGACCCAATAATGAACAGCTTTATCAGAGATCGGGTCAGCCGTCTATTTATAGGCATCACCTTACGGAGGAAAAAATGGCAATCACGGCGCGAAAACAATTTCATTACAAAATACGCTATGAAGTGCAATCCAGGAATTGAGGTATTTAGATATGAGTTGGAAATAACTTAAACGTATTACAGAACTCCGGACAAGATGGCAGACAGGCGTTGTTGACGATCTAGACCCCTAGGGGGTAAAAGGATTTAATTAAGTAAGTTGCTTGGAAAGAGATACGCACTATATTTTTACTTTTGGAGAATTTCCTTAGAGATCAATTCTATGACAACTGTTATGACTGTATCTAGGAATATAGTACATCGCCAGTGGACAATTTTTCGTTCCAGTCACACATTTCTTAAAGGGTGCTGTCAAGATACTAAATCTCTTCTTCTATTCCTTTACCAATTTCGGGTTAATATTCTTATGCACGTGTGTCTTTAAACTTAATTGACAGACTAAACAGATTATCAATATACTGGGTCTGCGAGTAGGTAGTAACAAGGAATCATAAATATCTTCGCTCGAAAATATACCAAATAGCGAGTTTAATCGCAGACCATTGGCAGCGTATGCCCGTTCTGTATAGAGCTTAATTTACAAAAAAAAATTAAATCGGTTAAAAGTTGCTTGGCATTAAAAAGATTCATATTATAACGGCAACCCGTCTTGAGGCTTGAGTTTTGATGCTCAACTTAACATTGCTAAATAGCAGGTCGAGAAAGAGTACAATTTTTTTACTCTATGAAGCATTATCTTGACCGACGACAGGCAACAGAATCAGAAGCTATATACGGACGTTCCATATTATTTCATTATTATCATTGACTGGACGAATCGGGTCGTATCTTTATATGAAAACCCATCAGAAATGGTCCACAGAAGTCGCATTCAGACATTCCCACAATTGGGTCACCCTTAGCAAAGGTAGCACAGAACTGTTAAAGATGAATCAAACAGCCAAGACATGAGACTGAAAATTCTAAAATGTATTGCAAAGGTCCGGCTGGCCTTTTTGATGACATATTCCCCACGAGAGATGACAGAACTTAAGATAATAAACCAAAATTCAGTTAAATTTATTACAGTTTGAACATTTTTGAACCATTTGAGGTCATGTCTGTTGTATATCTGACATCGCACTGCTATACTTCTTTTATCAAACTAATCATGTGATAGCTTTTATTGAGTTTAATACACCTCAATGTATTTGCTGTGGTGGTCAAAAGGGAATGCTTAGGCTAGGCCTACCAATTCGTACTCTCAACTTTCACGTGATGACCGCTGGGTGCATAGTACCTTGATCCGAGAAATGGGTTACCAACCCCTTTGGATGATTTTTGGCGGCAGCAGACGAGCAGAGCATTTCTTCTTCGGATATCCATCATCCGATTTCTTACGCCTAAGTAAAACATATAATTTTGTATTTGCATCTTATAAGATTTTAAATTAACCTTATGAACTTTATGTTTCCGTTTTAGAACATTTCCCTACCGGATGATGACTGTGCTTTCTGCCTACGCATGCATGTCTTACATCTTGCTAACTTCTGATAAACTATGTATGACTAAGAGACTTAAGAAAAGCTAGACTTTTTCTACCTTCATTAAGAGGTGATGAGTCATCACAAAAAAAAAAAAAAATCGCAACTTAGAAATCGAAGAGGAAATCTACATTTTTGTCGTTTCATTAGGTCTAAACCATCATGTTTTCCATTGAAAAGTTTAATCTTTCTAAAAATTCATTTAAAATCTCTGCCACAACCACACTGTCAAGTATTTAATTTATAGCAGAGCGAATGGTATAAAAATAACAATCGGTATGGACAAAGCAAAACCTTGTATCAACAGGTGACGAGTGATAATTGACAAGTCAACCACAATTTAAAAAATTAAAAAAACACAATCCTTAAGAGTTGAGATACTTCAAAGGAGGACGTATAAAAATATCTTATCGTTTTGCTCTGTGATGCGATAAAATTTAAAGCACAAGGTCATAAAGCGGATAACTCGTAGGTGGGGCTAATCACCACCACCAATGGGGCCTGCAATGACCACTAATCAAGCTCAAGATGACATCATACGTCAATGTTACCGCCAAAATAAAGAATGAAATTTTAATGAACACGTATTCGTGTAGAAATGTGTACGTGGCCCAATATAGCCTATCGCCAGAGGTCAGACTTGTTTACTTAATTCAAATTTGCCTCTCTCATCGAATTTTGTATTCTTCGGATGACGGCACGGCAACCAAAATACAGCGCTCCTGACTCATCAAACAAATTTAGCAAGCGCACAGTCGAGTCGTTTGGTCTTTTTCTTAAGTTTTTCATAGAATTTCTCTCAAACTTAAGCGTAAAAACAGACCAAAGATGACAGTACAGCGGTTGACTAGGGGATATTGAAAGGGAAATGGCATAATGCCAAGAAAAACAAGTTGCTGTATGCTCCGTTTGAGATAGCTAAAACATTTCTTTAAAGATTAACGTGAGCATTGCATTGGATACCGCAGACAGCACTATTATTGCATGCAAAATATGACTCATCGTGAAATTCATTGACATTAGGTCTTTCTCTGGTTACTTATTCGTTAAAAATTGATAACGTATCCTCCTCAAGCTTGCAGCTGACTTAAACGCAAATATTTGCAAAAGGCACAGCATTATTAAGAATATTGGTTTATGCACACAAATCCCACAGGAATGGATATACTTATATTTTGCGAATTTGTTTTTTAAGGGCGAGGAAGTATTGATTATATTACCCCACGGCAGGAAATCAGAATGACGTCATGTGAGGGAAGTTTCAATGAAGTTGCTTTGATTGACTGTAGAAACTCTGAACGTCTTGTTTATAAAAGAAGATAAGAGATTTAAGTGCTACAAAGCTAAATATAGAAAAAAAAGGATTAATAAAAGGAATACACACGTCAAACTACCGGAAATGCTGATGGTTGACATTGCGTTTATTTCAGATCTTTTTTTTTTTGTAGATGCGTCCTCCAACAGACGACATATACCAGATTGTGTGTTGTGTGAGTCCCCTTTTTTGGATCTGCCTACACCGGCTGGTAATCGTCGTACTTGTACTGAGAGTAGCGTACTATTTGTTTATGTAGTCGGTCTCAAAAGGACCTCGATAATTTAAACGCAAGTGTAACTGTGCTGCTCGTACGGAAACTAAGGAGATGTGCAGAACGTACATGCACTTCACTTGTAAATGTTATGGTAAGAATGTTTTTTTTTTTTTGTAAAATGCAAATAAGTTGTTACAGTAGCGTCTGAATTTACAGTACTAAAAGTTACTCATTAGTAATTTCATAACATTAAAACTCTCCAAGAACTACATATGAAGGGTGACCAGATAGCAATGATACTTTTTCCAATTTTTATGTTTCAGCAGCTGTCAAAGTTACCAATGACATCCAGCTGTCAAAATATTCAGTAAGGTTTGCCATTTCATCATGCATCATTTCAAGCTTGCCGAACGTGCGGAAATTATTAAAAAATATTATCGAAATTCCGGATCAGTTGTAAATACGCAACGTGAATTTCATCGTGAGGTGGGTCGTCATCATGGCTTTAGTGTGCAGGCAATTCGTCGCACCGTGAAAAAGTTTGAGCGTGAGTACACACTTTTGGATCTTAAGCCACCAATTGGTGCGAAATGAAGAAAACATAGGCGCCGCCGTAGCGGCCAGTATCGAAGAAGATTGAAATTAAATGTCAATTCGGCGCCGATCAGCTGAATTGAGTATCGCCAGAGTCAACCCGGCTTATTTTGCGGTTGGATTTGGGCCTACATCCATATAAGATTGTGCTGACGCAAGAATTGAAGCCGAACGGCCACAGACAACGACGTGAGTTCGCTAATTGGGTGCTGGAAATGTTGGCCGGAGATCCGGATTTTGGGAAAAAAATTATCATGCCGCCGCGATCATGCGACTTGACAACACTCGATTATTTTTTCTGGGGCTACGTCAATTTCTTAGTCTGCGCTAACAAGCCAACTACTTTGGACGAGCTCGAGGCCAACATTCGACACGCTATTGCCAGAATAACGCCGGACGTTTGGACCGAGTCATCAAAAATTGGACCTACCGCTTGAAGCGAAGCCGAGACGGCCATTTAAATGATGTGCTATTCCACACATAATGCCATGAATGTAGCTTCAAAATAAAGCCAGAATGAATTTTATATCTCACACCGTTGTTTTTTATTTAAATTTTGTTTCCCATCGTTCTTATCTGGTCACTCTGTATATCCGAATAAGGCATTCAACATTATAAAAATAAATATTTGGCGCAACAGCTCTTTAAGTGCCAGGGCCTAGCTTCTCGCAACCACTCATGTTGTGTGCTTTATATTTTTTCACACGAATGGAACGGACCTACAGTTTAGTGCCGTATCTGAACGGCGATTTGAGAAGCTTTTTCGAGACAACAATACTCTCGGATGTTTGTCAGGCGCTCGCGAGAGGTGGGACCGTGAAAAAACTTTTTGGTGTTTTCTGAGATTCGAACTTGGAACCTCACCTACACTACCCACTTACGCCACGGAGCCCACATTCGTCACGGGTAAAATCGGAAGTGAATGATATACTAAAACTTACCTGCATAGATAAGATAGATTTCGTCAAATTTTAAACCTAGTTTGATTTAAATCTGCGCTCGTTTAATCTTTCATTGCTCAGTTCAAACTTGTGGCGTCAATTCAGGCCGTGGGTAATAATGCTTAAGCAAATAAAAAATCCTAGTACAAGTAAATTTAGCAATTCACAGCATCAATATTTGAAACCGAGATTTTTTTAGCTTCAAGCGACATTTAGGGATAACTCTGTCTTAAGTACCGCATGTTGGATCGGTAGCCCTGATCCAAGGTACCTCCTCGTTTTGGGATTGTCAAAAAACCAGACAAAATCTTAGTATTGCAGAGTTGTTCTAAATCATAAATATAAGTCACTTAGCTATTATATTCACTACCCTGTTTGGGTTAGCAAAATCTATGAGTCTTCGACATTCTGTAAACGAACATTTAATTTGTTTTTACACATCCCAAAAGCCGTCACTTTTAATGAAAATATATTACATGCTTCCTTTCATTCGGGCGATAACATAGCATAAGATAACACATTTATAAAAATATATAATTCCTCATTTTTCGCGAATCGCCTTTCATTTTTTTTTTGTTTTTTTAATTCATTTTATTTTGGCATAAATATTGATTTTGCTTTATCGCTTCAATAAATTGCTATCTTATTGACTTATGTCAAAAATTTATTAATAATGGACTACGTTC
Organism: Brachypalpus laphriformis; assembly: GCA_945910035.1. Lineage (NCBI taxonomy): Eukaryota > Metazoa > Arthropoda > Insecta > Diptera > Syrphidae > Brachypalpus > Brachypalpus laphriformis. Next base: position 293,214,618 of record OX246754.1, read on the forward strand.
ATGCGTTATTTCCGAATTCGTAGCCATAAATAACGTTTATATTGATTGTGCACACAATCGCCCATTTTGTTTGCGAAAATAATGTTGTTTATCCTCTTGACACCACATTAGTACCATTGAATGCATAGAATGTTTCCCACCATAGCCTGGCGTCCTTTTGACTTTACTTCAAAAAATATTATATTGCAAAACAATAACCGTTGTTGCACACACCCCTTTAGGTATACATTTTGCAATTGAACACCTTTACCTTCCGAAAAAAAAAGAAACGGATGAATAAACCCACGCACCTGGTTCCCCCGCAGAGAAGCGTGTCATTTGCAATTACGATTCCGAAATGAACCCAACCTGTGCAAATTGCGTCTGAAAGATTTCTTTTTCTCAAAAAGCTAAGCAAAACTATATAAAGGTCAAAACACAATAGAACACTGTTAAATTTCACGAAACGAAAGATGTCAGGTGACGCTCTTAACTGCCATTAATTATAGATGGCGATCGTTAATCATTCAGTTTGGTGACTTAATCCGTTATTTAATGGAACACGGGGTTTATGTTATTTGACTTTCACTTAGGTATTTTTTTATTTTTGTTTTACTGGTTTATTTTTTTTTTATTTGTTTGTAAACGACTGATACCGGAAACAGACAAAACAAACAGAGATTGAAAAACCGCTAAAATCACGTAAAAGTAATTGTTTTAAATGATTTTACAATAAACTAAAAGGAAAACAAAGAAATTAAATGTCTTTAAAAGCCTGTAGGCAGGTGGGTCAAAATATGAAACTAAGGAAGTGCTAATAAAAAACTTAAAGCTAAACATACATAATCTTGGCTTTTTAAAACTCGTTTGTAAAATATTGTGGATAAGACATTATGGTTTACCTAAGTAGTAGTCTCAAGGTTACATGTACCTTCTTGAGATTTGTGTAGCAATAGGCCGATATCGCGAAAAAAAAAATTGAATATGCCAAAAATCTCGAATAATAGCGAATCACAAGAATCTCGAATATTAATATTTGAAACCGCATCAAAAATCGAAATCTGCTGTATGATGAACTATGTATATACATACATATAAAGGATGTTTTTTTTTTTTTTGCATAGATAGAACTTACGATATGGAAAACTGTCAAACCGAGCTGTCATTCTGTCCGCTCTTTTAGACATTTGTATTTAGTATAGTCTGGCACATTATTATGAATAGATTTACGGTTGAACGTTACCAAACTATAATAATTTACTATCCTTTCATCGTTGGTCGCATCAATTGCACGCGAAGATTTTGGTTTACACTGACATCCAGTTCCTGCAGGAATTAAAGCCACTATACCATCATTTGCCTCGTTTTTCCGCTGATTAGGCTCTAGAACAATTGCAAGCTGATACGTTGTTCTACCGCAAAATTGTGTTCAGCGATGAGGCTCATTTTTGGCTTAGAGGATTTGTTCGTTAGCAAAATTTAGCATACGGAATAAAACCTAGAAGAGACCCTATGGCTGGTTACACCATCAGACCTTATTTTTTTTAAATGAGACCGGAGCTCGCGTTCAAATACCGTTGATACCTTACTACTGAAAGATACAATTAATTTTTAAATGCTTTTTGTATTAATAAGTGGAGGTAAAACTATAAGAAAATTAATTCATTGAAAATATGGATGTCATTCATTCGGAGGAGGTGTAATTTCAACAGAATGGGGTTACGTGCAATACGTCGACCGAAACCATTGACTTATTGAAATCGCGATTAGGTTGATTTCGTTGATTCCAAGAAATGAACCCGTCAATTTGCTTTCAAGATTGTGCGATTTGTCAACTCTTGATTATTTTCAGTGGCTGATAAACCCTCAACTATTGACGCCTTGGAAGCAAACATTCTTTTTTTTTTTATAATTTGCGCGTGCCAAAGGGATTATTAATACCCTTATACTAGTTCTCAGGGCACGGGCGGTTGGGAAAAGGGGGGAAAAAGACAGAGGAGATGCCGGTTTGCGTTGGCTCTAAATGTTTGTAGGTTGCAATGATGAGGAAACACAGAGGCTGGTAGATCGTTCCACAAACGTGTTGTTCGGCTTATAAACGAATCCCTATATTTGACAGTACGTCCGAAGTTGGGCTTGAGGGTGAACTGATGTGCATTCGAAGCATGACGCGTATTGCGGGTGAAGTTTTGAAGGGGAGGAATGCAACTGGATATTTCGCTGGAGCATTTTTTGTAAAAGAAGCGATAATAAAGGGAAAGACATGAGACATTTCTACGATGTTCAAGTGAGACTATGGAGCTCACGATGTCTCTATCACCTATCAGTTTTAACGCGCGGTTCCGTACCCTATCTAGAATGTGCAGAACGGTCTTGGGTGCACCAGACCAGATGTGGGCGTTATATTCCAGCTTTGGGCGGATGAATGCCTTATAGATGGAGGCCAGATCAGACGGGGTAAAATATTTCTTGCACCGCTTAAGGAATCCTAGACATTTGCAGCATTTTTGGCGACTTCGAATATGTGATCGTTCCATCGAAGACGGTTATTGATGCACATACCGAGAATGGCAAGTCTTTCGGATTCAGCGATACAAGTACCATTCATGGATAATGGTTGAGGGTCTTGGTTTCGCTTGAGAGACAAAAGACAGCATTGAGTTTTGGATACATTTAATTCCACTCTATTGATTGAACCCCATTTGGTTATGCTGTCCAGGTCGGAATTTAATGTGTTTAACATACGTTGTCGTTCCTCTTCTACGGCCGAAAAGCAGGGACGTGAGCTAGGGAACGAATATGAAAAACTGACGGTACTGTCATCAGCGAAGGAATGGATTGGATTAGAAGTAGCAGACAAGAGATCATTTATAAAAATGAGAAAGAGAGTCAGAGCCCTGGGGAACACCAGCATTTATATGGTGAATTGCAGACTTGAAGCCGTCCAAGACAACTTGTATTGAACGGAACGGTAATTTCTAATCCATTGAAGAAGAGACTCATCGATGCCATATACACGCATTTTCGACAAAAGAGCATGATGCCAAACTCTGTCAAATGCCTTAGAAATATCGAGCGCAACCATCTTTGTTTCGCCGAAGTGATGTAGAGATTGGTTCCACTTCTCGGTGAGATATGCCATCAAATCACCAGTGGACCTGTTGCTACGAAAACCATACTGCCGGTCATTGAGGAGTTTTCGTGAATCAAGATATTTCATAAGCTGACGATTTATCAGCGTTTCCATGACCTTGGAAAGAAGACACGTTAGTGCAATGGGTCAGTAATTGGAAGGGGAAGAAGGTTCGCCTTTTTTAGGGACGGGCTGGACAAATACTGTTTTCCATCTTCTCGGAAAGAGCCCAGAAGAGTAGGACAGACAGAAAGCTTACGCAGAGGTTTTGCCAGCGTGGAAGAACACGTCTTCAGAACTATGGGGGAGATACCATCTAGACGAGCGGATTTGTGTATGTTGAGACCTTTGAGTACTCCTGCAACTGTACGAGTGCGAAAGTGGACTTATCCCATGGAAAATTCGACGCTCTTAAGTACAGGTGGAGACAAAGTACTATCTGGTAGTGTGGAGTTCGCTGCGAAGTGAGCAGCAAGCAGATTGGCTTTGTCTAAGGAGCTGACAGCTGGAATGTCATTATAAATGAGCGTTGGGATGGCGGGCGAGGCAGAATTTTTAATATTTTTGACGAATGACCAAAAATGTTTACTACCTTTGGGACATTATAGAATTTTTTGCCTCAATTTTTGATCATATACATTGTTTGTGTTGTAATATTTGGCGCAACAGCTCTTCAAGTGCCTGGGCCTAGATTCTCGCAACCACTTGTGTTGTGTGCGTTATATTTCTTCACACAAATGGAAGGGACCTACAGTTTTGTGTCGCATCCGAATGGCGATTTGAGAAGCTTTTTCGTGACAACAATACTCTCGGATGTTTATCAGACGCTCGCGAGAGGTGGGACCGTGAAAAAACTTTTTGGTGTTTTCTGGGATTCGAACATGGAACCTCGAATAAGTTCATAACTATCTGATAAGATTCTCTAAATGGGTAAAATGGCACCAGAATTCATTACAAATCCCAGACTAATGTTTTTTTTTAGTAAACTGCAGACAATTAGGCTATATTAGGTAACTGCTAACGGATGTCTGTGGCCAACTCCGTTCTTCTCCGCACGGTTTTGCAGATGAAAATGTCTTTGAAGTTCAAGTTTTGATATAACTTTACACTTCGTATCATTTTCACTGTACATTATACACATGTACAAAGCTTGAGCTCTATACCTACTCTGAACACTTTACGAAATATGGTGTCAAGAAAAGAAAATTAAAAAATGTTTTTTTTTTTTTTAACATCACAAACGCAAAAAAAAAAAAATTCAATCTTTCTAAATGTGAAGTACATCGACATGAGCAATTTTGTTTATAAGGTGATATTTTAAAAACACCTCGTGTCAAGAATTGGGTCGATTTGTAAATCATTCGTTTAGGACGTCTTCATACAGATGTATCACACTAGTGTAGGACTGATCTGCGGTTTCTTGCTTCTAGTTCAAGAACATAGGAATTAAAATATCCACAAATATGTGCTTGTGTGTTTACATGTTTTTTCCTTCTCCTTTTTAAGTAATTTTTCTTCACAGAGTAACAATGTACACACTGTTCAGCGTCATTGCAGCATATTCTGCTAAAGGGTTGAAGAAGAATCCCCATTCAAGTTACGATCTAGCATATCCGTGTTAAGTGTTGCTGGCAGTACCTATTTCATGGCACATAATGATCGGAGAAATTGAGAATCAAACGAGAAATGAGAGAAAGGAGACAAATAAACGCTGAGGTGAGTTTTGTTCAGTTTGCAAACAGCATCAGAGATGTGGCATAGAGAGAGGGAGAGAGAACGTGTATAACGCACTTGTAATGTGAATTGTAACGCACCTTTGCATTGACAAGGAAAGCCGGAACCTGCGGTTCCTGGAATCAATAGCGATGGTAGGTATGTACAGTTAATCACAAAAGTAAGTATACAACATACTTTTTGCTTTTATTTCTAAAAATAAAAAAACCAAGTTTTATTTCATTTATGTGTATCTAAAGGGATTTATGTAGACAAAAGTGTTTGATAGAATACATTGGAGAAAATATTCAACTCAATTCAATATTTTTCAGATAGAAAAGCAAGTAGCAGTTTTAGAATAGTCGTAACTTAATTCGAAACATCAGTTTTTTGAGGAGTATATAGGTACACTTTAGCTTTTATAACAGAAATTCAGTTTTGAAGTCATCGAAATCACCATGTTTTGCGTTTCGCTTGGGTTGATTGTCTACCAGTTTTTCTGAAGGAAACCCATCACATTGAATTTTAAATTTCGATGTCTTTCAAGCAATGGAACAATTTCCTTGCTCTGCTTCTTACTATTTTTAAAAGGATACAATTTATCGGATGACTTATTTTTTTTTTTAAGTATTTCAGGCCCAAATCCTTCATTTCTTCTAATATTTAAAGATATTGAAAGCATCAAACTAAAAGATTACTCTATTCCAGTGCATCGGGTGACCTAAAATTAAGACCTATCAGCATGCCTCCAGTAATTGAGAAAGACTGTGCAAGGTTTGCTTCTCAAGCCCTTCTTTCAAATTTCTAGACGCAAAGGCTGTCCTTTACAACTTAAGTTGTGCAATTATGTGTAATCGCGTTCAAGGGACTGCTGCCTATGGGTAAATTGATACTACAAAATTAAGAAGGTAGTTGCACATACCTTCTGCTTCCATGAAGATCATTTTGGCAATCAAATGACGATCGTTTGACATTTCCAAAACGCCTATTACTCGTATAAATTCATAAAACTTTTACTGAACCAATCTTAGATAGTGTCAGTCGGTGAAGATGCTTCTTGATTTTGTCGCAAAGTATCCCAGGAACTAGAGTAAGAGGGTGACCCACCCGCCTTACACATCGGTAGTACAATGGACCTACTCTCTGGTCTAAGTACATCCTCATCGAGGGCCGATCCTAAACCAACCAACCAACCAACCCAGGAAGTTATTTTCTTCGTTCTCTATCAATGCAATCTTAATCAAAGGAGAGGAATCAAACAAAGTTGTACATGACTCTACAACAACTCCTTATGTCTATTAATCAAGAGTATTGCTAAGGATTCTGTGGGACCCTCAGACCTAACCTAACCTTAGACTAAAGAGGAACATATTTTTAAATAGCGCCAAAGTTCAAGTGCAAATGTATATTTTTAATGAAAGGAAACTAAATCAAAGCAGGGGTGTTAAGTGCTTAGATGCGTTCTCAGTTGTGTGTGAGCTAATCTCTTCACACCAACACAATTACAGCTTCATTTGATTAACTAATTTTTTCTCTAGAATTAGTTTTATAATACAACACCTCCTAAGGCACGTCATTGCTTTTGTTAACATATGTCGTTTAACCTGTTAGAAGTTACAGGTACAACCTGTTTATTTGTTTACATTAATTCGAGTTCTCAGTTCTACGCAATTGCCTAGTCTGTGACAATGCATATTGTTATCTAAAAGTGACCAAAAGTAAGATAGATTTTTTTTTTTTTTCGTCATTGCATGTAACAAAAGCCTTGAGCCATTAATATCATTACACAAAACACGCTCTTGCATTTATCGTAAATAATTAAACAAATGTATCTACTTACATAGATGTGGATATACATGCACGAGTACTTTTACCCAGTATTTATTTTACCGATCTAACCACATGTCAAAAATGACATGTTCTAGTTTTTGTGTTGTTCTCTTCATATCGATCGGTAATACACCCAATTTCGAGTGACTGCAGTACAGAACAACGATGCCTGAAGCATGTTTGACAATCTAGCCTTAATTTTAAATAGCTACAATTATCGAGGGATACTGTTTCCGGTCTATGATGCTATGGCCCATGCGATACAATATCCATTCGCATATCTACATGAAACTCCAAATAATCTGCTCTAAATACAATGAGGCATTCAGCAAGCGAATTTTACCATAAAAACATATGTACCTACATACTACATACATATGTACGTCAAGTGAAACATTAAAAATCCAAAATAAGAGATGAGCTCACTTTCGTCTCGAAAACGGAGCAAGCAGAGCGATCTGGTGCCTCTGTGTTTGTGTTACAGGCAAACGTTTGTCTCTCAAACATTCCCAAACACATATCGTATATCGATTTCACATTAATACATGTCCACCCACACATGTGGATTGTATTTGTATTTTTCCGAATTGAAATAAGAAATTTTACTCAAAAAATGCGCTGATCTTTGAATTCGGAATTATGTTTATGGCATCGAGCTCTAAACAACGAATACAAGTAGCGTGTATGTAGGTGTTTACGAGCCACGATCGTTCGTCATTGTTTAAAAAAAGACAACAATCCACCGCAAATCAATTAAAATGTTTATTATAAGTCTCATTACAAATTTTATCGATTGTATGAATATATGGATGTAAATAAATTTATGACAGAAGCGAGAGGAGAAAAATAGGTAGATACCAAATACAAGCATGGCTGGGTTACTCAAATTCTCACTCAATGTGGGAGCTGCTGACTTCAGATGCGTGCAGTTTGAAGAGAATTCGTTATTTCTACTAGCATTTATTAGTTTAGTTTTATTTGCTCGGTAATATTTTCATATAAATTTTTACAAAAACAAACTAGCTTACCTTTTTGCCGCCTGCCAGATTGACAATTATAATTCAATAATTATTATTTCTATGGTTTTATATGATAGGAACATACATATATGTATTTTAATTTATATGTGAAAGAAAAAACATATATGCACTAAAAACTATTCTAAAAGCTTCCACTCATAATTCTGTCCCTATACGCTAGAGCAGTTTTAGAAAAGCTGTACAGTTTGCTAATTTGTTTTTGTAAAAAAATTATATGAAAATATTACCGAGCAAATAAAACTAAACTAAACTAACATTTATTAAATAAAGTTTTGTATTTAGTTCTTAAAATGATGGATATGTAGGATCATTTTGTCCCTTTTTTTGTGAAAAAAAAAGAGTGATGTAGGTACATCAGTTTTTTTAAGGTTCTCTATAGAAAGGTGTTGCCAAAGCCTCGCAGTTTCAGGATTTTTTTGCACTGGTAATGTGGTTTTAGATGGTTATATTATAGAATGTATATATGTATGTTTTGTTACAAAAACTCTGCATTAGGGAAACATATTTCAAAAATATTGTGACAATTTGTACTCGCGCATATATTTTTGACCAAAAGTATACATACGAATGTGTTAACTTGTTATATATAAAAGCTTAAATACCTGCCCCTATTTTTACCAAAAGGATTTTCGCAATCATACTGGTCAATTTCTTATTTAGAATAAATTGTATTTATCATGCAGGATTGTATGCACACATACAGTTTTTTCTTTACTCAAACCAAAATTTATTAATTGTGTGGTCGCATTTTTTAATGCCAAATAAAAATAGAGTTGGTAAAAATTCTGTATGAAAACTACAGAAAGAAAATTGTTGCTGTATTGGATAACTCAAAAAGGGTGACGATAAAAATAAAAATATTACAATTTTTGGCGCAACAGCTCTTTAAGTGCCATGGCCTAGCTTCTCGCAACCACTCATGTTGCGTGCGTTATATTTTTCACACGAATGGAAGGAACCTACAGTTTAGTGCCGTATCCGGGCAATTTGTTTTGAAAAGTTTTCTCGAGACAACAATACCCTCAGATGCTTGTCAGACGTTCGCGAGAGGTAGGACCGTGAAAAAACATTTTGGTGTTTTCTGGCATTCGAACTTGGAACCTCACGCGCAGTGGTCCGACACAGTAGCCACTTACGCCACGACGCCCACAAAAAGGGCGTCGATATACTTATAAAAAAAAATATCTACACGGCAAAGGTGTATTGCTATGACATATTTACAATTATCAGCTTCATTAGCATTACAAATGCCGACCCTCCACATTAGTGTTTAGGCGTGACGTTAAGTTAAAACCTTTGGAACAAGTCGACTTTAGCAGTTATGCGTTATTTTTCGATACTGATTACAGATACAAAAGAATTATTTGGTAGTAGTGAAGCTTTTCAAGTTGTAGACATTTAAATTTTTTTTAAAAGAGCATAAAATGTATGTAATTATCGCTTTATAAGTCTTTCTGAGCGTTTATTAAAAATCGGAGTCGATGCGATCATTTCACTCAGGTCGTATGTCTTAATCTCTGAAGTGTTAGTTTCCTGCAACAAGTCCCAACAAATTGGGATCGGTTTCCTTAATGCTGAGTCTTCACTTTCGTCTATTCAGAGTAATTATATTGGCATTAGCATAGCTTTTTTTATTATTATTATTTGAGTGCAGTCAAGGAGTTATAAATACCCTTAACGAGAGAGTGAGAGAGAGAAAGATTTGATGTAGTGGTAGTGAAGCACAGTTCTTTATGCTTCAAAGAAATTCCGGGTATGGCTTCCAGATAACTGGGGAGATTTTTGTTATTTTTTGCCTTTGCTTCTGATTCACAGTATTTTTTACCCGATAACCGATGTAATAGGCAAATCATCATCAACAGAGCGATCAATTTTTCCATGCCTTCGCAGTAGTGTTCACACAAGCTTTCGCAATTACCCGGACTGACTTTATATATTTCATGAGAAATAAATAAATGCTTAGAGTGGCAACTGACGACGTCACCACTACACCATTGCCACCCCCATGCTGAGTAATCTTTTGACTTTCTCTTCTTGTCGAGACTACAGATCTTATATCTCCTACTCACTCCTCTTTGTATAACGTGATCCCAGCCTCTGTTCTCAATTTGTTCTATTTAAGGACAACTTTTAGGCTTATTCCTAATCGTTGTGAACCCTGTCTTAAGGCATACACCTTGCTGCAATTTTGCTTTCTTGCTTTTCAGTACTACTACTACTTCAGCTCTACTGTCTTCGTATCACCGAAATGTGTGTACAGTTTTCAAGGCGTTTTTACATAAGTTACTTTGTTGCTTCATAAACGCATCATTGCACAATTTTAATTACTTATCCAATTCGGTTAAATTCTCAATGATGCGCACAATATCGTCTGCGTGGATGTTTTATGGCACCGGCAATGGTACAGATCTGTTAAGTTTATTACCTAATTGAATAGAAGCGGACTTAGTGTGTACTCTTGGTGTACTCTAACATTGACTGGGAATGATGTCGATTCACCTTTTACCCTTTTCCTTTCAGTCGTCTTTCACGTGTCTTTTCGAATTTTATATATTCTTTGTGAGTTTCACGTTTCCTCAACGATTATCATACTAGTCCTTTTGATACCTGGTCGAATGCCTTTTCCAAACTTTTTGATTATGATTCGCTCGACTTGAATTGCCTGAGATAAGAAACATTGGTTTTGCATAATGTAGAGGTAGATAGTCTGTTGCAAAGTTTTTTCACGGTCCCACCTCTCGCGAACGTTTGACAAAGATCCGAGAGTATCGTTGTCACGAAGAAGCTTCTCAAAAACAAAATAAAAATTGCCCTTCGGATACGGCACAAAACTGTAGGTCTCTTCCACTCGTGCGAAAAATGAAACGCACACAACACGAGTGGTTGTGAGAAGCTAGGCCTAGGCCCTTTATGGTCTGTTCTATGTATGTATCCAAGTTTTAGTCAGTTTCGAATCCCTTGTCATTTGCACATAGGTGGATGTCACCTTTATTTTTAGAAATCCAAGTTGATCAATAAAAACAACCACCAAAGCCGACTTACGAGTATGTATGCCCAACATTTCAACTATTACCCATTAAAAGATTGATTAGAACCCACAAAAAGCATTTCCTTTTACAAATCGATTCCTGTGTATGGTAACACCGTGTATCATCCCACTCAAAGAGAAACCTTGACTCGATCGTTCCACAAATGGCGAAAATGATTTCTTCTTGAGTTCTCCCATCCACTCCAATCTACCCATTATTTTCAACACCAACACTAGCCAACAATGCCGAATGGCAGAACAAACACAGCTGTATTGTTGTTTTTCCTCTTTTTTCATCTTCTCCTTCTACTTCTTTCTATTCTGTCTGTCTTCTCTTATTCTTTGAGTAGAAAAAATAAATAAGAAAAATATTCAACAAATTTTTGCAGTGTTGGTTGGTTAATTACTAATTCCAATGTCTGGTGCCCGCAAGTATTTATTTCATTTATCCTCTTTAGGGATTTCATGGAGCGATTTCGATTTTCATTTCTTTCACTCACTGATATTCACACTCTACAATCTGACTCACCTGGATCGACCAATTTGAGCATAACTCCACCAATGTGTTGATCGCCGCGTACTCTCAGGACCTTCTCCACCTGAAGGTCTGTGATGAAAACCCTCAGATTCCATGTATTATCGCCGACGTGAATCATTTTCGATTTTTCTTTTTTATTATATTCTCACTTTTCACAGATATATGTATTTATATATATTATATATTTGTTTCGCTCACTCCTTCGCGGGATGAAAGGCTATCACTTCTCTGATAAAATGCGAAACATGATAAGGCACACTGCTTCAATTCGATTTGCGACGAAATATCGTTAAAAAACTGCGGCAAGAAATATGTTTTCACAAAATTTTAGGAGGCACTCGGTGTAGAGAGAAAAAAATTAAAACAAAAAAATTCGAAAAGGAATGGTAAAATTATCGTTATTGCCGACCGCTAATACCTGCACACTAGACGACAAATTCAACTCAACTGATTCCATGGAACCGAGTGTACTTGGTTAACAGCAGGCGGAAACAAATGTGGAATCCGATAAGAGAACAGAGTGAAAAGATTGGTACTAATAAAGAGATAGAAAACTAAAAGAGCTCATAAATTTGGCTAGAACTGTACCAAATCGTAAGTACACTCTTAAATAAGTTCTCTGTGGGCTTGTGTCTAGAATAATCAATGTGGGCATTCATGCATCCTAGACACCAACCGGATTCTGAGCTACTAATTTGACATTTTTTTGCTCACCGGATTATTCAATTCGAATTATACTTCACCTCACAGTAGAAGAAAGCAACTGCAAGTAACTTGCCGGTTGACTGTTAAACGGTCCCAGTCAATAGAGCGAAGGCAGTCCAGATAAAGTGACGGCATAGGTAAAGTTTTACTTTATCGGAAATATATATATATTTTTTGTCTTTTTTCGAGGGTAGGTGGAGATCTTCATAGAGACTATGTGCCCGGAGTTCATAGTAGTGTGAGATTTTTACCCCACCTCCCTCCTACTCGTTTACTACGACTAAGTTTCCTTTTCAAGTAGTTTTAGTTCCAAAAATATTTGAGTTGGTCAGGTAGCTTTCCAGCAAAAGCACCTGCTAAAACCCGCCATTAAATGCGGCTGGTCGTTATTGCGCTAAATCGAACGGTCCCGTTCTTTGTAGTCGGCGCACAAGGTTTGTCTCGTACAGAATTTGAGTATACAGTTGTTGCAATGACCATGAACACGAATACGGAGTCTTCGAGCAAAGTCTGTTATTTCGTCATCGACGGTAGTTACTCCTAAAACTCTGTGGATATCATTGCTTCTGATATACCATAGGGCATTTACTTTGACTCTTAGCACTTTGTTTTGAAAAGATTGTAGGATATCTCTATTGCTTCGATTAGTATAACCCCAAAGTTGTATACCATACGTCCAAACAGATTTAACCACTTGCTTGTATTAAAGCAGTTTGTTATATAGGGTTAATTTGAAATGTCTTCCAAGTAGCCAATGCATTTGTCTAAATCAGTTTTCAAGCTCTTCGCGCTTCTTTTTAACGTGCGACTTCCATTTGAGTTTCGTTTCTAGTGCCATTCCTAGATACTTTGCCTCGTTTGCCTATAGTATTTGTACTGAGTTAATGGAATAGGTAGGTTTTTTTTTTTTTTTTATAATTTGAGCGCACTCAAAGGGTTATGAATACCTTTAACATGTTTACACACAATGCGGGCGTTGGAAAGGATGGATAGAGAGAGAAAGATTTTGGTGTAGTGTTTCTTGAAGCTCAGTTGTTTTTGCTTCAGCTATTCTTCGGGGGTGGCGTCCAGATAACTGGGGAGATTTTTGTTATTACTGTCGTTGCTTCTGAAACACAGTACTTTTTTTCCGATAACCGATGTCAAGACAAACCATCATCAACAGAGCGAACAATTTTTCCAGGTTGCTAATTTTTGTGTAAGGAAACTTAATATGATTTCATTTGTCTTGTTGAGAATAATGCGCCAAATCTTTGTTCTTTCAGAAATGTTGTCCAAAGCTCGTTGGAGCTTTATAGTTTCTGACTCGGCTGATTTATCTGTTGGTAATATAGCCGTATCGTCCGCGAACATAGCTACGACAGTGCCTTCTTCTTGTGGTACATCTCGAGTGTAGCGTAAGAACAAGACCGGACTAAAAACACTTCCTTGCGGTACTCCGGCAGCGATTTCCTTAAATTCGGAGAATTCCGATCTGTGTTTAATATGGAATAGTCTGTTCGCAACATAGAATTCTAAAATGTCATATCATTGTTCCGGAAGAACTTGACTGAACTTAATCTTCAAGCCTTCATGCCATACCTTGTCGAAGGCTTGAGAGACGTCCAGAAAAGCACTAGAACATATCTTTTCCCCTCTAAGGTTTTCTCTATTTCATTTGCTGTTCTATAAACCTAATTTATTGTGGAATGCTTTGTTCTGAAGCCGAACTGATGGTCAGGAATCAAAATTCTTTCTTCAATGACCGGTTGTACGCGCTTTAACAAAAGCTTTTCAAATACCTTAGATACTATCGATACCTTACGATATCGGTCTGTACGATTTTTTGTCGCTTGGGGGCTTTCCCGGTTTTGGAACCATTATAACCTCGGCGATTTTCCATTATCTTGGAACGTAAAATAATCTTAGCGCGGTATTTAAAATATGCAGAAGCTTGATCACCGCTTTCTTTGGTAATTCCTTGAGGATCTGTCCGGTTATTAAATCCTATCCAGGGGCTTGTTATCTAAAAAAATGTTCATTGTCTGGCAAAGTTCGACCAGCGGCACGCTCTTTATTTTGAAGTTGTCAGGTGTCGTAATCGTACCACCAACGTCTTCTTCTACCCGCTCAACGATCATCAGCGTGATCGAACCGTATTTATCAGTTTCGCATATCACCCTTCCTTTGGACATATGGAGAAGGTAGCCTTACCTCCATTGATTGGGCTTTGGATCACTTCTCATAAATTTGGAGATGAGAATTCTGAGCCATCTGAATCCGATGTCTCCCATCTTTTTCCAGAACTCAGAGGGCATCTCGTCTCTACCTCACTGACTTCTCCGACTGTAATGTCGGGTATTTCTTTACAGTTAGGGGTGGCTCTTGGAAAGAAAGATACTGCCGCCGCCTCTGCAGAATTTTGTCGTCATCCACAAGAAGCTGGCCATGAGCATTGTTAATGAACTTTGGCGAACGAATCTCCTGAGCATTCCTCTTTCTTTGGGCGGCTATTTTGAAGATGATTAGGCTCTTGTTCATATTGTGTCTTCGCAGCTCCTGGATAGCCTGATTAGCATCAGTAACCGGGGAAGATATTTTCTCCAGCTTCCGATACAACCCCTCCGTACTGTCTGCTTGAAGCTGGGCGTTGGGCGTCCAAGTATTCTTCTTTGCACACTCAACTTGTTCAAGTGAACACTCAATAGATTCACTCTTTATTCACATCAAAATCGAGTATACACTCAACTGTCAAAATATAAGTGAAGGGTTTTCGTTAAACTTAATGAAACTTATTTTTTTCACCCCAAATTGAGTGTCAATATATTTAGGGAACACTCACACTCAATTTTTATTCACCACGATAATAATATTTCTGTTTAATTTTTTGTGCGAGGCATACAATTCTAATTCTTTTTAAGTTAATAATTCAAGTTAATTTAAACTGAAACTACAACTGCTTTACATAAAAACAGTAGTCTGGTGAGCAGCACCAAGTCCCCAAGTACAAAATCCTCCATAATTCGAGTCTCGATTTATGGGATTTGGGTGCGTGATGAACTTTAGATTACCTGGATTTTCAGCCGCTCAAATAACTTTGTTGCTCCGCTAAGTGTAAGTTCTTCTTGTACTTGGGTGGCCTGCTTCGCAGGTTACTTATGTCCTGTATCCCCTTGTGGAGACCGCCAGGTCTTCTGCCATCCTGAGTTAGAGAGTTCCATTGCATAGCATGGTTCGCTATGGAACTGTCACCCTTTCGGAACGTGTGACCAATCCACTGCCACTTCCGCCGTTGATTGGGCCAGAAAATCCTTAAGATATTGCGCAGGCACCTATTAACGAACGTTTGCAGCTTTCTGGTGATAGTAGTGGTCACTCTCCACGTGCTGAAACCATATAGCAGCACGGACTCAACGTTGGAGCGGAACAGTCTTATTTTGGTGCTCAAACTGATTGCATTGCTTCGCCATATTTTGGACAACATCCCGAACGCGGACTTTGCTTTAGCGATCCTGTTGACTATATCCAGTTCGGTTCCACCATCGGTCGAGACAATACTCCCAAGATACTGGAAATCCTCTACTCTCTTTACCGGTTGTCCAGCAATGCAAATTTGAGCCGATGAGTTTGTTCCAAGCCTGATGATTTTAGTTTTTGCCGTATTAATTTTCAGCCCGACGATACCTGCCTCCCTCTCCACATCTGCTGTCATTTGGTGGAGGTCCATAATTCTGTGGGAGAGTAAGCATACATCGTCTGCGTAGTCAAGATGTTTCAGTTGAGATGTAAGAGTCCATCGAATTCTTCCGTTTCCCGTCGACAAAGCTGCATGAAGCACATCGCTAATCACCAATAGGAATAATATTGGTGAAAGGATACAGCCTTGTCTTACCCCACTTTGGATCTCAAATTCCTCAGACAACCTTCCCCTGTGCAGGAAGTGACATTTGGAGCCTTCATATGTAGCTTTGATAATAGCAATTAGTTTATCGGGAATGCCTCTCCTGCGTAAGGCACGCCAAATAAACTCCCTGTTGCGCTATCGAACGCCTTCTCAAAATCGATGAACAGCAGGTGCAGTGGCGATCGATATTCAACACACTGTTCGATGATAATCCGCAGGGTCTTGATGTGGTCGGCACAGGAGGATCCAGAGCGAAAACCTGCTTGTTCGGCATCGAGTGTGTCTTCGAGATGTTGTTTGATTCGCTCAAGGATGATTTTAGTTATTATCTTAGCTACAGCAGGCAGCACGCAGATACCCCTCCAGTTTCCGCACTCCATTACATTTCCTTTCTTAGGAAGCTTGACGATCATTCCCTTTTTCCACTCGTTAGGAAAGCTCTCAGCTTCCCAAGCTCTCTCTATAAGTGGAAACAGAAGCTCAGCCGATGTTGTTGGCGCTGCTCGTAAGAGCTCTGCTGGAATACCGTCAAGTCCAACCGCCTTGTTGGTTTTGAGTGCCTTGATCGCGGTAATGATCTCATCTTTACTGGGAGTCGTGGTGCGTATTCGGGAGCTTCTCACCTCGGGCATCTCAGTCTGATTTGGGTGCATATCGCTAGCGAATACACGGTTCAAAACCATAGCAAAATGCTCTTTCCATCTCTTGAGCTGGTCCTCATCCGAAATGAGCAAGGAGCCGTCTAGGCTTTTCACTGGGTGTTGGCTGGAGCTGCGACCACCTGTCAGCTCTTTCGTGATTCTGTAGACGGTCCTGCTGTCGCACCTCCGTGCAGCTTCTTCTGCTTCTGTAGCCAGCGCGTTGATGTAGTTGCGCTTGTCACGTCGCACGCTACGCTGAACTTCTCTCATCTTCATACGATATAGGGACTCTAGCTCGCTTCTCCCTGCTGCTGGGGTAGCTGCAACGCGAGCTTTCAGCTGTTTTCGTTCGTCAATCCGTCTCCAGGTATCCTCGGAAAGCCACGCCATATGTCTTCCCTGCGATCGACCGACAATTCTTTCAGCACCAAATGTAGAAACATTTTTCACAGCACACCAATTGTCTTGGATGGTTGCGGGCATTGGGCTGCTGATTGCTTCCACACCTTGCGAAAAGTGCTCCCTTAATTGTTGGCGCACTGAGGGATCACTAAGTCTATCGATGTTGAACATGGGCATTCTAGTCCATGCTTCCCGATTACATGTTTGAGCCCTTCGTTGTCGCTGCCTACCTTGGCATTCAAATCCCCTATCACTATGACAATGTCTCCATTTGGTGTTGTGTTGAAGACGGCGCTTAAGAGATTGTAAAAGCTCTCCTTCTCGTCCTCAGATGAACTATTCGTTGGGGCGTAACACTGTATGATAGTGACGCGTCGTACTCTAGTCCGGAATCTGGCCGTCAAAATCCTATCACCATGAGGCTGCCAGGAAATTAGGCCCTTGCGTGCTGTTGTTGTTAGCAGTAGTCCGACTCCATATTCCCGCGGACTTCCGGATGGTCTTCCAGAATAGAGTAGTACAGTGTTACGCGTTGGAGACTAGTAGTCGCCCGCTTCTAACCATCTTACTTCATTTACCCCCAAAATGTCCAGTTTATATCGCATGAATTCGTTTTCCAATTGGATGAATCTGGCATTGTAAGGACCTTCTCTTCCCGAGTCGAGGAGCGTCTTTACATTCCAGAAACTTATCTTTGTCCGGGTACAATAGCCAAAAGTCGTCAACATGTGATCATTCCTTATCCGAGGCATAGTGTCGGTTTCTGTAGCGGGCAATATTCGGTAACGCAGGTTGCTGGCCCACGTTACCTAGCCTAGAATCAAGGCCCTAGACAACCCGCACTTACAATTTTGGCCTATACGTATAAGGGTTTATACGTATAGTTGCCCGGGGACCACCACTAGGAGGTAAAGTAAGCACTTCATCACGAACTTGATTGTTGCGCTACTGGCCCAAGCCAAGTTTTGGGCAGTCAGTAGTTTCCCGATCAATCGCAATGCAGGTCCCCAAAGGACCTGCAGGTTACAAGGATTTCATACTATGGGACATTCTTCGACTCATACACCGAAGTTAACTTCACCTCAAGTGGGAAATAAATGCACTTTTCTCAGGAAGGAACCATTTAAAGTGGTTTAACTTTTAACAGTAACATAATATGCAGTAAAAATTGGGGCGAGATAACCTATATATATATATAGATTTGGTGATAGTTCGTGGAATTGGCGAATTAGTTTTATAAAATATATATATTGGAATACAATTTGAGGAACTTAATGCAGTAAATCATATCGCATCCTGATATGAACAAAACAAATACAACTGTTTCCCAGACACACCTAAAGAATAATTACCAATTCCAAAAGGTCTGTGCTTTGACACACACGAAGCCACAGACATAACGAATGATCCTATCATCCTAACAACTAAAATAAATTAATTAATAGATCAATAACATGTTGTCGCAGGTCAGATCATTAACTCCCTTTAAAAAAATACACCCTGTAAACCTTTTAATTCATATAATCTCAATACTTTTTGCATTGTTTATCACCATTTACTGATTCAAGAACACCGTAATCCTTTACTACTCCAAAAAAAAAATGAATTGCTGATAGTAAAACAAATTATATTGTAGATAATCAATCATTAAAGATGGCGTACCTACAATTCATTCGTTACCTGCGGACATATTGGTCGGCAGACGAGCCAAACGTGCGCATAAAGCTCATACCATCAGTCAATCAAAGTTATACTACACCGAGTGAAACACTAATTAGCTTCGAACTGATCTCAGACTGTGACATTAAGCAAATATTTCGGAAAGCTATTATAGATACCGATTTCGCAACTAAACTGTGACATGAGGCGTAGTACTCATTTAATACTGGTGACGATGGGAGCACTGATTATAGCGGTAACACTCGCGTTTACCATGAGGCTTGTCCTAGGACATAGCGAAGCAATGGTTAGTTATAATAATACATAAGTACTCGTTCATTCAAAAACGTGTGTCTCCAGTAATATTAATGAATCTATTATTAAATGTGCTATAATTGTTTATTTAATGAGTTTTTGATAGATCCGGTTTCGAATCTTCTTCCCTCACTAGCATTTAAACGAGTTTGTTATTTCGGCGGTGGTGCGATCAACTGACGTTGCGTGAGTGCTTTGAAAAAGTGCGAAGTCGAAAGATGATTATAGATACAAATGTAGCTTGTATCAGATTATATCCGCCTGCATGTGTTTTGACATTTTTATTTTATCTTATTTATCCGGTGTGCGATCTATGCGCGATCACTCCTTGAGAGAATCTGACTCTTCGAGACAAAAAAAAAAATAAAATATCGCGAGAAATGTGATAGCATTTTTAACGAAGAAAATCGAGTAAGTAGGTTAATCATCGACGAATGGAACAGCGCTTAGATAGACATACCAGAGAGGTTTGGTAAGCAGATGAGGTCGGTTTTGTACATACGTAACAAATCCGATTCTTACGGAAGATTAAGTACATCTCCTCTGATTATAGAGAAACAAATTAAGTAAAGTGATATCTCATTGCTGCCAACATACGAATGTCCATGCGCATGAAAGATTATTATTATTTTTTTTTTGCTTGATATTTCGAATATTTAAAACAGATATGAGCAATATTTACCACTAATCAATTTTAGTGTAAGCTTATCAAAGTAAATAGATTTACATTGTTAAACTATTGATAAAAGATTACCTTTTGAAAGAAAATAATTTGACTAGAAGCATATCATAAAATTAAATTTGATATAGAAAAGTATTTAAATTAAGATTAAAATAACTTTTATCTATTGTATATACAATCTTTAACACAACATGCTTATTTGTTACAGTTGCTGCTCTGGTCTTTGTGGTAAATTTAGAATACAAAGAATATGAAATAAATATAGACTTATAAAAAATTCAATAAACGTTGCAAAATTATGGTCACAATTATGCATTTATTGAAATTTGTAAGCAGTTTTAACTCATTCTGTTTTCCCTTTTGCCCGAGAAGCTTGCTGAATTCATGCGATATGACCTCACTCATTTTTGATTATAATACATGCATTTAAATGCAAGGTAAAAGCTTGTCACTACCATAGCCACGGTCAAATGAGCACTCCGCTTTACGTGTTTAAAATTTAATTATCCTCTGAAAATGGCAAGCAACGACATACATATTCATTATATTAAAAATGGTTTAAGTGTTGTGCTGGTATATTATGTAATTGGTGGGCTGTTTGATCTAAAACGAACTACACTCAACATTATAGTCACACCAGATACTTCTAAGCCATTCACATTTTAAGAATTATCGAAATCATTTCGTTTTATTGTCAAAAAACGTCACGAACTGCATATTAGCTTGTCAACTTATCATTATTAACTAAATAAATTCTTTCTTAATTCAGAAGGCCGATGGGTAAAATATAAGTCAATTCGTATTGATCGCAGTGCTCAAAACACACTTATATAAATAAAAAATTAATCAAGCACGACCTCGTTCGCATATAGGAAGTTTAATTGAAAATTCGAATTATGTACACATATACATTGTACATACTGATTTCTTGCAGTAGAAGAATCTGAACTTTATGTGGCGCTGAACTTTATCGATAATAACAACCTTTCGAGAAATTGTACAGGCTGGGGTTTCCAATGTAAGAAATTTGCTAACATTATTTTTTTTAATTAGTGGCCTAAAAAACATATAAAAATAAAAAAAGTTAATCATATAAAAAAAAAGTTTCTTCGAAATTCTAACTTTAATTCATATTGCTATCGCTTAATAGCTATAAACAAATGAAAAACAATATAAATTCATTGGAATGGATTGAACAAAAAAAGAAAAAGTATTTTTCTTTTTTCAATTATTTATTAAAACCCCCGTAAACATGGAGAACAGTTTTGTATACCTTCTCAAAAGGATCCAGTCTATTTTTTTTTATCATTCTCCTCAACTACAAGATACGGTGTACTCCCTGAAATAAGGTAACATTATTTTAATTATTTTAATCCAAAACCGAAATGTGTAAAATGTGCCGGGAACCACTTATCAGAAAGGTGTGACTTAAATAAGCAGGCTCCGGCGACCTGCATAAACTGTAAAGGCAAGCACCCAGCAAACTATCGAGGTTGTGAAGTAGCAAAGGAGCTTCAAAAAAGGCGCGATACTCTCAAGAAACCGATACACCCGAACCCAAGCTTAAGAGATCGTAAAACCGATAAGCCCAAGACCGCTAAGCCAGTCAAAACGAAGCGACCGATAAAGGGAAATAAAAAAATTGCGCAAGAGAACGTCGCTGGTCCAAGTGCAGCGGAAAAACCGCCACAGGTTGACGCGAGATCGTACGCGCAAGTCGCGTCAAACGAAAACAAATTAAGATCAGCTACAACAGATCCGGTTAGCCAAATATTTACCATTATATTGGAAAAATTTGAGGAGCAAACCAAAGTTAATAAAATTATACTTGACAAATTGAGCAAGCTCGAGTTCAAACCTCGCAAGACAATCAAAAAAACATGAATATGAAACAGCTACTTAAGATACTAACGTGGAACGCAAACGGCCTTCTGAAAAAAATCGACGAGTTAGAAGTGTTTCTACGGAAAAATAACATTGACATATGTTTGGTATCGGAAACGCACTTAAAAAAGGGACTTAGACCCAAAATAAAAGGCTACAGCGATTACCATGCGAATCATCCTTCGGAAAATGCGAGAGGCGGGTCCTCTCTTTACATCAAAGACTGTATTAAGCACTCCGAAAACATAGAAATAGAATTTGATTCTATGCAAATAAGCTCAGTCTCCGTAAAAATAAACCACTTAGACTACAACATCGGATCTAGTTACTTCCCTCCGGGATATAAGCTAGTAGAAGACGACCTCGTTCGTCTCTTTGACTCACTCGGACCTAATTTTGTCTTAGGTGGTGACTTTAACGCGAAACACACTTTCTGGGGATCCAGATGCAATTCGACAAAAGGCAGATTATTGTACAAAGCCAGCATGAAACGTGGGGTGAACTTTTTTTCGACAGGAAAGCCAACTTATTGGCCAACTGACAAAAATAAAATCCCTGACCTTGTCGACTTCTTTATCGTAAAAGGGTTAACTAAAAATTTGACGGAAATCGAAGAATGCTATGATCTATGCTCAGATCACTCGGCAGTCACTCTGAAAATAGGTGGAAGTCTAGTAAAAAAAGAAGGACCGCCTAGGTTAACTAGTAACAAAACTAACTGGGACGCTTTCAGAAGAGACTGCAAGGAAAATGTTGCTTTAAATGTACCGCTAAAGACACCGTTCGAAATAGAGGAAGAAATCGACAAACTCGTCGAAGCCATTCAGAGCTCAGCGTGGAAAAACACTCCTTCGCGAAAGACAGAAGCGCGGAACAATAAAGTCAAATACCAGCCTGAAATCGAAGACCTCATACGAGAAAAGAGGAGAGCGCGCAAGAGATGGCAACAATCCCGCGCGCCACCGGATAAAACTTATCTGAACCATCTTTGTAACAAGCTTAAAAAAGTGCTGCAGGACCTAAAAAATCACGAGACTTCTACTTACCTCGAGGGTTTGACCGCTGATAAGTATTCAAACTACTCTCTATGGAATGCCTTGAAGTCCATAAGGAAACCTGTAATGCACTCGCCGCCAATTAGGAAAGCTAACGGGGAATGGGCAAAAGAAGATAAAGAGAAAGCAGAATTATTTGCCGATCACTTAGAGGAAACGTTCAAGCCGTTCGATGGACAACCGTTGATCGAAGATCCGAATGATAATATGGCACCCGACAACTTTAGAGTAAAAACCGTATCTCTGTCCGAACTTCGAATGACAATACAAAAATTGAAAAATAACAAGGCTCCGGGATATGATTTAATCACTGGCGAAATTTTGAAAGAGCTACCGAAAAAAGTGCTGGTTAAGTTGCTCTACATTATAAATGCTTCCTTAAGACTATTATATGTCCCAAGGCAATGGAAAGTCGCCGAAGTTATTATGGTTCCGAAACCGGGGAAATGTGCAAATGACAAGAAATCATATAGACCCATTTCACTTCTGCCAATAATATCTAAGGTCTTCGAGAAACTTCTGCTGAAACGATTGCAACCAGTAATTGAAGAAAGACACTTGATCCCGGATCATCAATTCGGGTTTCGGGTCAAACATTCCACAATCGATCAGGTGTATCGAATAACGAACGAGATTGAAAAAGCTCTAGAAGGGAAAAAAATATGCTCTAGCGCTTTTCTCGACGTATCGCAAGCCTTCGACAAGGTATGGCACGAAGGCCTAAGATATAAACTAAGGGTAATCTTACCGGAAAAGTTGTACAGAATATTGGAATCTTATCTTGAAAACAGACTTTTTCGTGTTAGACACGGGAGTGAATATTCGGATTTCAAAGATATCTACGCCGGTGTTCCACAAGGAAGTGTTCTCGGTCCAATCCTGTTCTTGCTCTACACAAGAGATATACCACAAGATGAAGGGACCGTTGTAGCAACGTTCGCAGACGACACGGCTATCCTCGTAACGGATGAGTCAGTCGAATCATCAACGGGAAAACTCCAACGAGCTTTGAACAATGTATGCGAATGGACAAAAACCTGGCGAATAGTCCTCAATGAGACAAAATCAACGCATGTCAATTTTACGTTGAGAAAGATAAACAACTTACCTATATCCATTAACTCGGTACAAATACCTTACGCAAACGAGGCAAAATATTTAGGAATGACCCTAGACGCAAAACTTAAGTGGAAACCACACGTTAAAAAGAAGCGCGAAGAGCTCGAAATCAGATTTAGAGAAATGTATTGGCTACTCGGAAGATACTCGAAGTTAAGCGTATACAACAAACTGCTTCTGTATAAGCAAGTGCTAAAACCGTCTTGGACATATGGTATACAACTTTGGGGTTGTACCAAACCAAGCAATATGGCTCTACTGCAAGCATTTCAAAATAAAATGCTAAGAGCAATCGTGAATGCTCCTTGGTATATAAGGAATAGTGATATTCACAGAGATCTAGGAATTGCTACCGTGAGGGACGAAGTAACAAACTTTGCTCGCAAACTTCGTACCCGTCTTCGTGTTCATTGCAATAATGAAATAATCCGTACTATGGACGTGACAAGCCTTGAGCGCCGACTACAAAGAACAAGACCTTTCGACCTAGCGCCGTAAGGAAAAACCGCATGTAATGACGGTATTAGTAGGTGCCTTCACTGGAAAGCTACCTACCTAACGCGATTAACACTACAGAAGCGTAAACTACTCGTTAAGGCAACTTAGTCGTAGTCATCACAAAAAATGAAAAAAATGAGAGGAACGAATTTCCTACTACTATGAGTACGCGCAGCCGGTTCTCATAGTGCCTCTCTGAGGGGGTGAGGTTTAGCCCGTAGGCATATACTGACTAGCACTGATGGCATTGTCAGATATATGAATCGGGCATAATCAATGGTACGGACCATTGGTATCTTTTGAAGATTCCTGCACCTCCAGGCGCTACCAAAAAAAAAAAAAAAAAAAATCCAAAACTGAATTTATACCGAATTAAACTTGGATTTTTGGTAATTATTTCAAAAAAGGGCCTCCGCTTCAAAACTAACCATGCAGCCAACAGTGAGTAAGTGGCGCTCATCGCGCGATTTATTTATTTATACTCCGCTTTCCGGAGTGGTTTAGCAGCTCACGAGACTTCGTAAGGGCATGTAAAAAACTGTCAGGCAGGCGCCTGGGTCTAAGTTTATTAGAGATCAAAAAATTCTCAGAAAAATGCCGGCACTTACCCACTGTCAGCTGTAAAAAAAAATTCTTTTTTTTGTTCAATCCATTCCAGTGAATTTATATTGTTTTTGGTTTATAGCTATTAAGCAATAGAAACATGAATTAGAGTTAGAATTTCGAAGGAATTTTTTATAGTATTATTAAATTTTTCTCAATTTTTTTTAATGTTTTTTAGGCCTTTTTACACTTATTAAAAATAATTTTTTTTAGCGAATTTCCTATATTGGAACTTCAAAGAACATTTTTTTTTATAGGTAGTCTTATTAACTTCCTCTCAAAAAAAATTTTTTTTATGCTTTTTAAGTCGTTGGAAGCCACAGTGTACAAGATATCTGTTCCATAAAAGTTGTTGCTATAAATTATTATTATCTGATGGAAAGGCACATTCACAAGACTAAGTTATGCTCAGTATTCATGTTGTTACTAGGTTAGGTTAGGTATGTGGGCTGGCAGGGAGGGACGCTCTCTGCCACACTCAGGTCAGCGTTGACCCATTGTGGTCAACAATGTCAAACCAAAGGCGATTACCGACGCACTTGTAAATCTGAAAGTACATACTTCGCTCGGAGTGTTGATCAATCAATTGCTTACATGCAGGATTATTAACACACAGCTGGGCGGAGCATCGGCCAGAAGAATTGCTCGCTGCGGTACACCTCAAGGTGGAGTCTTGTCACCTCTTCTGTGGAACCTGGTAGTTAATGAACTACTGATGGACCTGGATACGTCAGGTTGTAGAGTGATCGCCTATGCTGATGACATTGCTATTGCTGCCTCCGGTAAACACCCGGACACTCTCAGGGATATCCTTCAATATGCTCTCCTTCGGCTCACCAAATGGGCCTTCAAATGTGGATTGGGGGTTAACCCCCATAAAACGGAACTCGTTCTCTTCACGAGGAAATATAAAGTTCCCCTCGTAGATCCTCCTATGATAAATGGCACCACTCTCACCTTCTCTGAAAACGCAAAACATCTGGGTCTTATTTTGGATAGGAAATTAAACTGGAAGGCCAATCTACTAGAGCGCGTCAAGAAAGCTAATGTAGCTCTCTATTCCTGTAAAAAGGCTATAGCTAGGAGCTGGGGTATCAAACCTCAAATCACTCATTGGCTATACGTGTCTGTTATCAGGCCTATAGTACTATATGGCGTGATCGTATGGTGGCCTGCTCTTAACAGGGCTGTCCACCTCACTCAACTAGCTAAGGTGCAAAGATCTGCATGCATCTGCATCAGTGGTGCACTGAGAACTACTCCCTCCGCGGCACTGGACATTTTGTTCAACGTGCTGCCTTTAGATATTTTCGGCAAACAGATGGCCACCTGTGCGGCCATCCGCCTGAAAGCCTCCTCTCAGTGGTCTAGCTATCGCTTGGGCCACTCCTCGATCCTTGATCTTCTCAACTTCAAACACGAAAATACGGACTACACCCCGCCGAAACTGAGATTTGACCGTAACTTCCGTACGAGCATCCCTAACCTGGATGTATGGGATACCTCCTCCCCTGTCGATGGTAGTTCTTTACAGATGAATCTAAGACGGAGGGTGGGGTGGGTTGTGGTGTTTTCTCCGAACA
This sequence comes from Brachypalpus laphriformis, assembly GCA_945910035.1. Taxonomy (NCBI): domain Eukaryota; kingdom Metazoa; phylum Arthropoda; class Insecta; order Diptera; family Syrphidae; genus Brachypalpus; species Brachypalpus laphriformis. Next base: position 293,240,908 of record OX246754.1, read on the forward strand.
GCTCAATCTGAACATCTCTTTCCGCCTCCCTGATCATTGTAGCGTTTTCCAGGCGGAAATCATGGCGATTAAGGAAGCCCTGTCCTGGCTGAAATGTAATGTATTATCTGTCAGGGATATTAGCATTTTCACTAAGAGCCAAGCGGCAATCAAGTTTCAGTTGTCATTCAGCTTTTGATACGGTAACATCGTAATCGCTCGTGAATTAACTAATTTATTGTGTTTCTAACGTTAATTTAATTTAATTAATCATGGTAGAATATTGTGGCGCTTGCAATTCTGGCATTCTGTCTGGCGATTTTGTTAGCTGCGGAGGGTTGTGCTGCAGAAAATTTCACATAAATTGTGTGAATCTGTCCGAAGCAGCCCTCCAGCTGATAAAGTCATCTGAGGGCATATGCTTCAAGTGCAAAGTTTGCAATGGCATACCATTTTTGGGTCTTTTAACCAAACTTAGTTCGTTAACGAATGAACTAAGCTTGGTTAGATCAGAAATTCGGGAGTTAAAGTCTCATTGTAATTTAAATAAAAACAGTGATGTGCAAATTGATAGTCCGAATCCCGCGCCGGTTGAAACCGTTGAAGAATCAACTGCTACACCCTTACCCGTAGAGTGTATAGACGCGTCGGGTAATTCAAATATCGCCACCGGTGGAACCGAAAGTTGGAGTGAGGTTTCGCGCAAAAAGCCCAAAAAAAAAACAAAAAACGCGCTAAAAAAAATAAGCCTATAATCGGAAATGATAAATCTGTTCCTAATTTCGTTGCTTCCCCCATGAAAGATTTGCATGTTGCTGGTTTTCGTGTGGACACTACCGAGGACGCGATTAGTAATTACATCTCATCGAAATTGAGTATACCGGTTGAGAAAATTAAAAGCTTTAAATTGGTTAAGTCAGCCGCTGACTTAACCAAATTAAACTACATAAATTTTAAAATTAGTCTGCCAGAGGATGTTTACGTGCGCGCCTTAGAACCATCCAATTGGCCGTCGGGTATTCGCGTAAAAATTTTTTTTCCAAAAAACGGAGTTGCTTTACCCGCAGCAGTGATCAAAACATAAACATTGATCAGCTGCGACAACCAAGCACCTCTGTTAAATATTCGGGTTACTATCAGAATATTGGTGGTATGAGAAGTAAATTAAAATAGATTTTCGTTGCACTCTCCAGCCACCAATATGATGTTGTTGTTTTAACCGAAACATTGTTACACCCACACATCTTCTCGACTGAAATCTTTGACCAGTCATATGTAGTTTAACGGAATGATCGATGTAGATCTATTGAGGAGCGTGGTGGGGGAGTTTTAATAGCTGTCTCATCTCACTTTCTCAGCCGGGAAATTATATTAGAGCATCGAACGGTTGAAGTTGAACAGTTGTGTGTGTGTATTGATTTTGCTGATGACGTTCGTTATCAATTGTTTATTTTTGTCTCCTACGTTCAGCCGAATAGTGTGACCAGTGTGTATCAAAAGCACATTGATAACATTAGTAGTGTCGTTACTCGTCTTGGTGCCTCTCAATTACCTTGTGTATTGGGAGATTTCAATATTGGTGATGTTACTTGGAAGAATGTGGATGGTGATGAAAATTTAATCCCCTTCAATGTTAATCATGAATGGGAGCAATTGGTTATCGATGGTCTTCTATCTCTAAACTTATTTCAAATAAACAATATTCGGAATAGTTTAAATAGAATTTTAGATTTAATATTTTTGAATAACGAAATTAGTTTTAATATTTGCTTTGGATCTTATTGATTCCAATAAAATCCATCATAAAGCCTTATTTTTAGAAATAACTTTTTTAAGCTACTCTAATCAAAGTATAAATAATGATTCCGCGTTAGCTTACAAATTTGCTAAGACCAATTTTATTGCACTTTCGGATTATATAAACAGTTTTGATTGGGATGCACTGCTGAACACCCCCAATATAAAAGGTAATTACGATGTATTTATGGGAAAAATCAATTCTGGTTTTGAGTTATTTGTACCTAAAACGCGTCATAATAATCGGTTTAGAATTCCTTGGTCAAATAAAAGATTGGTTAATTTGCGAAATGTAAAAAGAAAAGCTTATTCAGCTTATATTTCGAATAAAACGAACTCTAATCGTGAACTTTTTTTGAGATTCCGAAAAGAATATGAGTTCTTAAATAGATTTTTATATAGACAATACGTCTTGTCCGTCGAGTCTTCGGTAAAGAGTAATGGTAAATCATTTTGGAATTACATTAACTCAAAAAGAAATACCTCAGGCTTGCCGAAGGTTATGGAATTTGAAAATGTAAATTCAACAGATTTGAAAGGAACTTGTGACTTATTTGCCAACTTTTTTGAGTCGGTTTATAATGAGTCTCGAGTCCAGTCAACGATGAGCCATTACTCTAATATTAACGAATTATTGGATATTGGTGTGTTGCAATTCTCGGATGAAGACGTAATAAACGCGCTGCAGAAACTGGAACTAAACAGCAGCCCTGGCCCTGATGGCGTCCCTGCAGTAATATTGAAAAAGTGTATATCCTCCTTCTTTCATCCACTTAAAATTATTTTTAACCAGTCGCTCATGACTGGAGATTTTCTTAGCGAATGGAAATACTCTTTTAAGACATGGTACACTAAAATTTGCAAATTTTCTTTCTCAGTTTTCAATAAAACTTCGTTGTTACCGGCTTCTCTTGTCTTGCGATCGCGTTTAGCACTATTTCGAGTTTGTTTCAAAAAACAAAATAAAATTTAAGAATCTGTAGTTTCAACTATGTCTTCGTCGCACGAGGAAGTACGCAAAAAAATTTTGCAAACTTATTTGAATAATAGAGACGCGCCATATAAAATAATTGCTAAACAAGTAAAAACAACATACGCAACCGTTCGAAGAACAGTTATTCGGTTTCTTCAAGACAATTCTGTGTTAAGAAAACAAGGAACGGGTAAGAAAGGTGGTGCTAGAAATAAGGATTTAGAAAAGAGAGTGATAAAGTGTATAAAGAGAAACCCTAACCTGTCACTTCGCGATTTAGCTAAAAGGTTTAATACTAATCACGTTCAAATACTAAGAATCAAAAGACGACATGGCATTAAGTCTTATAAAAAGTATTTTGTACCAAGAAGAGAGTATAAACAACAAAAAACCGCTATACAGCGAAGTCGAAAACTATACCTACACCTCTTGGACAAGAAATACTCTTGCATTATAATGGATGACGAGACTTACGTCAAAAAGGACTTTCGGTCATTGCCAGGTAAAGAGTATTATTCTGCAATTGACAAAGCCAAAGTTCCTGAAAAATTTAAGACAATAAAAAGAGAAAAGTTTCCGAAAAAATGTATGGTTTGGCAAGCGGTTTGCCAATGTGGAAAACGCAGCACTCCGTTTGTGACAACGGGGACCATCAATTCGAATATTTATCTAAAAGAATGTTTGAAAAGAAGACTTTTACCACTTATTAGAAAACATACGACCTCAACAATATTTTGGCCAGACTTAGCAACCTGCCACTACTCCTCAGTTGTTAAAAATTGGTACATGCAGCAAAATATAAACGTTGTAGGGAAGGATATCAACCCACCAAACTGCCCGGAATTAAGGCCTATTGAAAGGTATTGGGCCATAATTAAAACAAAGTTGAGGAAATACTTCCGAGCAGCTAAAAACATCGATGATTTTAAAAAAAAATATTTACGAGCGACTAAAATGATACCAAACTCGACTGTGCAAGCTGTGATGAGACCCATAAAGGCAAAGATACGACTATTCCAACGTCAAGCTATAAAAAATTGAAATCATTATTTTTTTATTTTCTAATTATATTCAATGAACTATTTTTGTGCTAAAAATTATTTCTTATAAATAAAAAAATTAAAAAAAAGAAAAGTTTTCTGTTTGCATTTTTTAATGTACCACGTCTTATTACCCCAATTTTTAAAAGCGGTTTGAGACATAAAGTTGAAAACTATCGACCTATATCAAAGCTTTCTGCAATACCTAAATTGTTTGAAAGTATTGTTAAAGATAAGCTTTTTTTCGCGGTTAAAGAAGTTATTTCCAATAATCAGCATGGCTTTGTCCGTGGTAGGTCATATACTACGAACTTAACTTTATTAACTAATTATATATTTAACAGTTTTGAAAATCGCTTACAAGTTGATGTACTCTACACTGATTTCACTAAAGCTTTTGATAGAGTACATCACACTTTACTTTTGGCTAAACTTAAATCGTTGGGTTTCCACTCTTCAATGCTGATGTGGTTTTCCAATTATTTAAGTAATAGAAGGCAATTGGTAAAGGTCGATAGTTTTACATCTCGCGTAATAGAAGTAACATCTGGCGTTCCACAAGGTAGTCATCTGGGTCCGCTGCTGTTTATTTTGTTTTTAAATGATGTTCACGGTATATTTAATTTTTGTGAGATTTTAACATTCGCGGACGATTTAAAATTATTTGCACGCATAAAAAATACATCTGACTGCATTCGTTTTCAGTCAGATATATACAGGTTGTCTGAATGGTGTAAACATAATGCTTTAGAGCTTAATATTTCCAAATGTAAGATCTTTACAGCGTACCGCATTACAGCACCGCTTTTTTATGATTATTTTATTAGCGATATTAAACTTCTTCGTCTTTATGAAGTTAAGGATCTCGGGGTCATATTTGACACTAAATTGAATTTCTCATTTCATTATGATTACGCCATAGCTAAGTCTAACTCTTTGTTAGGCTTTCTTAAACGAAATAGTAAAGACTTTAGAGATGTTTATTGTCTTAAAACTGTTTACTGTTCGTTGGTCAGGCCTTATTTAGAATACTCTTCCATCATTTGGGATTCACCTTATGTTGTTCAAGAGCTTAGATTCGAAAGAGTTCAAAAGAATTTCACGAGATATGCTGTCCGTAAATTGAACGTGTTTGACGAACTTCCTAATTATGATGAAAGATGCAAATTAATTGGCTTGCAAACCTTAAGTTTCAGGCGTAAGGGATCTTCCGTCATATTTATCCGCGACAAAATTAATTATCACATAAATTCACCAGATTTGGTTTTTCTTATAAATATATATGCTCCCCAGAGATCTCTCCGGGTGAGAAATTTACTTTTCGACAAAAGGCATAGAACCAATTATGGTAGGAATGAGCCTATTACCAGGTGTATATGCACTTTTAATGAGCTATGCAATGAAATTGATTTTAGCTTACCACGATTACAATTTAAAAATTGCGTTTATTCATTGATTTTTGATCAATAATAATATTTATTTTGTTTATTTGAAGTAGTCTATGAGATGCAAAATCGGTAGATGATCTCCTTAGTCGCGCAACAAACATCTGTTGTGTAAAGCGATACTGAGAGTATACACTCAGAGAACGTAGTGTTCTGTGTGCTCTGTGATGGATATAAAAAACAAAAAAAAAAAAACAAAGTCCCTGAAATCGTTCTCCTTCAAAGGCTGCCTTAAACTGTCGTCTATCTCTTATGGAGATGACAGAGCAGTTCAACATTCACCTTTGCTGGGTGCCGGGCCATAGAGACATTCCAGGTAACTGCAGGGCTGACGACCTCGCCAGACAGAGTACCACTCTAAGGATTTTGCCTGAAAGGCAAGCCCTGGGTATGCCCCTCGCTACATGTAAGTATCTACTAAAGCTGAACGCTATTAGCACGACCAACCTCAGATGGGGAAATGGCTCAACGTGTCACATTTCGAGACAGATCTGGCCTAAGCTTGATCAAAACCATAGTGCCGATCTGATTAAGCTAAAGCGTACACAAATCAGCTGCGTTGTCGGTGTTCTCACTGGACACTGTCTTATAGGCCAACACGCCAGAAGACTTGGTCTCTTCTCCAACTACTTCTGCAGGAGCTGTAGGGACGAGGAGGAGGAGGAAACCATCCTTTACCTCCTATCCACATGTCCGGCCCTGTCGCATAAAAGAATGCTACATCTAGGGTCCCCCTTTCTTGACGACCTCTGCGATCTGGCGTCCCTGGACGTCATGAGCATCCATCGCTTTGTGAAAAGCTCCGGTTGGTTTGTTAGTCCCTGAGTGGCCTAATGGTTTGATCCATGGTATCACAAGGGACCTTCACTGGTCTAAGTGTGTCTGCACTCTCATGTGGACAGCCAACCTAACTTGACCTAACCTAACTTTACCTGTGGTACCCATGGCGGAAAAAGTAATCCCTTACCCTATGAAACTAACAACTACTAACTCAGTCACTAACTTCATTTCTGCATGCAAACTACCCTGATGATTTGATTTCAGTATCTTTCCTGCCGAAACGCCGGAGAGCTCCTCGAGAACCAGGAAGAAAAATTTACCAAGGAACTTTTTCCTGGAGTGCTGAAGACTCGGACAGTGGCACAGGAAGTGGGTGGTGTCCTCAAAAACTTCCTCGTCACCACAGTCTCTACAGAGTTCCTCCTCCGTCAGGCGTAGTTTCTTCATGTGGTACCGCAGAGTGTTGTGCCCCGTGATAATGCCCTCGAGGGTGGAAAGGGATTTCCTGTCTTTCCGAGTAATGCTCTTTGGGGACCTGCATTGCGATTGATCGGGAAACTACTGACTGCCCAAAACTTGGCTTGGGCCAGTAGCGCAACAATCAAGTTCGTGATGAAGTGCTTACTTTACCTCCTAGTGGTGGTCCCCGGGCAACTATACGTATAAACCCTTATACGTATAGGTCAAAATTGTAAGTGCGGGTTGTCTAGGGCCTTGATTCTAGGCTAGGTAACGTGGGCCAGCAACCTGCGTTACTGAAACCAGCTCGCTACTGAAACCGACACTATGCCTCGGATAAGGACTGATCACATGTTGACGACTTTTGGCTATTATACCCGGACAAAGATAGGTTTTTGGAATGTAAAGACGCTCCTCGACTCGGGAAGAGAAGGTCCTTACAATGCCAGATTCCTCCAACTGGAAAAGGAATTCATGCGATATAAACTGGACATTTTGGGGGTAAGTGAAGTAAGATGGTTAGAAGCAGGCGAGTACCAGTCTCCAACGCGTAACACTGTACTACTCTATTCTGGAAGACCATCCGGAAGTCCGCGGGAATATGGAGTCGGACTACTGCTAACAACAACAGCACGCAAGGGCCTGATTTCCTAGCAGCCTCATGGTGATAGGATTTTGACGGCCAGATTCCGGACTAGAGTACGACGCGTCACCATCATACAGTGTTACGCCCCAACGAATAGTTCGTCTGAGGACGAAAAGGAGAGCTTCTACAATCTCTTAAGCGCCGTCTTCAACACAACACCAAATGGAGACATTGTCATAGTGATGGGGGATTTGAATGCCAAGGTAGGCAGCGACAACGAAGGGCTCAAGCATGTAATCGGGAAGCATGGACTAGGCAACCGCAATGACAACGGCGAAAGGTTTGTGGATTTCTGCAATGCCAACAGCCTTGTGATAGGTGGCACCATGTTTGAGCACAAGACCTGCCACAAAGTCAGCTGGGTTTCCAATGACAGGCAAGCAACCTCCAACCAAATTGACCATTTTGCTATCAGCCGCCGCTTTAGAAGTAGTCTCCTGGACGTCCGAAACAGACGAGGGGCAGATGTGGGGATAGTACGGGATCACCATCTTATGATAGCTACTCTCCAACTACGCACTGCTGCAGTTCGAAGATCCCACGACAACACAAGAATGCCCAGGTTCAACATCGATAGACTAAGTGATCCCTCAGTGCGCCAACAATTAAGGGAGCACTTTTCGCAAGGTGTGGAAGCAATCAGCAGCTCAATGCCCGCAACCATCCAAGACAATTGGTGTGCTGTGAAAAATGTTTTTACATCTGGTGCTGAAAGAATTGTCGGTCGATCGCTGTGAAGACATAGGGCGTGGCTTTCCGAGGATACCTGAAGACGGATTGACGAACGAAAACAGCTAAAAGCTCGCGTTGCAGCTACCCCAGCAGCAGGGAGAAGCGAGCTAGAGTCCCTATATCGCATGAAGATGAGAGAAGTTCAGCGTAGCGTACGACGTGACAAGCGCAACTACATCAACGCGCTGGCTACAGAAGCAGAAGAAGCTGCACGGATGTGCGACATCAGGACCGTCTACAGAATCACGAAAGAGCTGACAGGTGGTCGCAGCTCCAGCCAATACCCAGTGAAAAACCTAGACGGCTCCTTGCTCATTTCGGATGAGGACCAGCTCAAGAGATGGAAAGAGCATTTTGCTACGGTTTTGAACCGTGTAATCGCTAGCGATATACTCCCAAATCAGACTGAGATGCCCGAGGTGAGAAGTTCCCGAATACGCACCACGACTCCCAGTAAAGATGAGATCATTACCGCGATCAAGGCACTCAAAACCAACAAGGCGGTAGGACTTGACAGTATTCCAGCAGAGCTCTTACGAGCAGCGCCAACAACATCGGCTGAGCTTCTGCTTCCATTTATAGATAGAGCTTGGGAAGCTGAGAGCTTTCCTAACGAGTGGAAAAAGGGAATGATCGTCAAGCTTCCTAAGAAAGGAAATTTAATGGAGTGCGGAAACTGGAGGGGTATCTGCGTGCTGCCTGCTGTAGCTTAGATAATAGCTAAAATCATCCTTGAGCGAATCAAACAACATCTCGAAGACACACTCGATGCCGAACAAGCAGGTTTCCGCTCTGGATCCTCCTGTGCCGACCACATCAACACCCTGCGGATTATCATCGAACAGTGTGTTGAATATCGATCGCCACTGCACCTGCTGTTCATCGATTTTGAGAAGGCGTTCGATAGTGTCAACAGGGAGTTTATTTGGCGTGCCTTACGCAGGAGAGGCATTCCCGATAAACTAATTGCTATTATCAAAGCTACATATGAAGGCTCCAAATATCACGTTCTGCACAGGGGAAGGTTGTCTGAGGAATTTGAGATCCAAAGTGGGGTAAGACAAGGCTGTATCCTTTCACCAATATTATTCCTATTGGTGATTAGCGATGTGCTTCATGCAGCTTTGTCGACGGGAAACGGAGGAATTCGATGGACTCTTACATCTCAACTGAAACATCTTGACTACGCAGACGATGTATGCTTACTCTCCGACAGAATTATGGACCTCCACCAAATGACAGCAGATGTGGAGAGGGAGGCAGGTGTCGTCGGGCTGAAAATTAATACGACAAAAACTAAAATCATCAGCCTTGGAACTAACTCATCGGCTCAAATATGCATTGCTGGACAACCGGTAGAGAGAGTAGAGGATTTCCAGTATCTTGGGAGTATTGTCTCGACCGATGGTGGAACCGAACTGGATATAGCCAACAGGATCGCCAAAGCAAAGTCCGCGTTCGGGATGTTGTCCAAAATATGGCGAAGCAATGCAATAAGTTTGAGCACCAAAATAAGACTGTTCCGCTCCAACGTTGAATCCGTGCTGCTATATGGTTGCAGCACGTGGAGAGTGACCACTACTATCACCAGAAAGCTGCAAACGTTCGTTAATAAGTGTCTGCGCAATATCTTAAGGATTTTCTGGCCCAATCGTATCTCTAACGAACACCTTTACGAGAGAACGGGTCAGGAACCAATAGGCACAACTATCCAACGGCGGAAGTGGCAGTGGATTGGTCACACGTTCCGAAAGGGTGACAGCTCCATAGCGAACCATGCTATGCAATGGAACCCTCTAACTCAGGATGGCAGAAGACCTGGCGGTCCGCGGAAAACATGGCGCAGAACAGTCGAGAAGGAGGCACGGCAGTTAGGGAAAAGTTGGGGAGAACTCAGACACATTGCCAGAAACCGTACACGATGGCGCGTAGGCGTAGTAGAGGCCCTAGGACCCACAAGGGGATACAGGACATAAGGAGTAATGCTCTCGGTCCTTGCTTTGTCGAAAGATGGACATAGCTTCCTAGTGATGGCACAAGTTTCCATGCAGTTCCATCTTGCGTTCGCCTCCTTAATGGCTTTATTCCCTGCAGAGAGCTTGAGTGTGCAAGGCGGGATACACACAGAGGGGTCAACTTGTGCTGGTAGGGCTGCAGAGCCGATTCTCACCAGCTCGTCGACCTTCTCATTGCCTGAGATACCCTCGTGTCCAGGGACCAAACAGAGCGATACCTTGTGCTGTGTTCCAAGGACCCTGAGCTCTTCTCGACAACACTTCACAAGCTTCGATTTAATTTCTGTGGCCGTAATCGCTTTTATAGCTGCCTGGCTGTCGATAAAGATGGTGATACCTTCTGGCGGTATTGCCCTTACCGCAGACTCACGGGCGGCTGTTGCCACTGCTAAGACCTCTGCTTGGAAAATACTGCTGTGGTCTGGAAGTCGTATGGATTTCGATATACCTAGGGGGTTCGAGAAGATGTCTTATCCTACACCAGTGCTCATTTTTGAACCATCTGTGTAGCTGGCTATAGATTCAGCATTAGGTATATCACCCCTTTTCCATTCTTCCCTGCTAGGGTAGGCGGTAGAGAAAAGCCTTACAAAGTCTATGTATGGCGTCATGTTATCCGTTACGGGCACGAGGCCAAAGTAATCAAGTATGATCATCGAGTGACCTGTTCTATTTGGTTTCCAGTTTGCTGACTGGCTAATTCTCATAGCATTAATGGCTGCTGATGTGCGTATAAAGATGTCTAGCAGTAGCGGGTTGAGAATAGCCTCGAGTCCTGCGGTTGGGGTTGTCCTCATTGCACTCTAGTCTTTGAACTTTGGTGATTGCCTTTTGGTTGGTGGATTTGTTGACAGCTGACCACCATACTAGATTGTATGGGTCTAACTAGCCGTATACATCCATAGTATGATTTTGGGGGAGGGTTTCCAGGTTCTACCAAAAATTCTACTACATGAGTAAAAGGCTATTGTTGCTTTCTTAATTCTTTCCTCTATATTTAATCTCCAATTGAGCTTTTTGTCCAGTACAAGGCACAGGTATTTTGCGCTATCGGACAATCTGAGTGGGATACCATCAACAGAAGGTGTTCCAAACTCTGGTATTTTCCTCTTATTCGTAAAAGGTACGAGTTCGGTTTTTTGGGGATTAACCTTTAGAGTGCAGTTCCTGGCCCATATATTAAGAGTATTTAGGGCTCCGTCCAGTTGTTCGCTAAGGGTAGGCAGGAATTTACCTGTTGCAAGCAGCACAACGTCATCCGAGTACGCTATAGCTCTGACACCACTGTACCTTAGATGTTGTAGTACCTCATTAAGAACAATGACCCAAAGCAGTGGTGAGATTACCCCGCCTTGAGGGGTGCCCCTCGAGGCGTATGCTTCGAGTTTTGAACCCTTAAGTTCGGTGGTTATATGTCTTTCCTCGAGCATGCAAACAATCTAGTTATTAGACTGATGTCGATGTCTAGATTTCTTAAGGTTCTTTTAACCGCTTCGGTATTTACATTATTGAAGTCTCCTTCAATGTCCAAAAATGCAGCTAGTGTGAACTCTTTATCCTTAAGTGATTTTTCTTTAGAGCCGACAACATGATGTAGGGCAGTTTCCACACATTTACCCTTTGTGTATGCGTGTTGGGCTGGGGATAAGTCCCCCGGGCGTATTCTACTACGTATGTAAATGTCGAGCAATCTTTCAAGTGTTTTCAGGATGAAAGAGGTAAGGCTTATTGGCCTGAAGACCTTCGCGGTAGTGTGACTAGCCTTGTCCGCCTTGAGTATAAAAACCACTTTTACCTCTCTGTGTTCTTGGTATGTGACATTGTTTAAGACTACTGGCAAATAGCTCTTTGACAACTGGTATAAAATGCAGTTTTTTGCAGCATGATCGGTATAATCCCATCAAGTCCTGGAGATTTAAAGGGGGAGAACGATCTTATTGCCCACTCTATTCTATCCTCTGTTACCAAATCCGCAGGGGGTTCCGATTCGTGTGATTGCTATTATTGGTACTGCTGCATGGTACGGTCGTATACCCCGGTAAGTGCGTTTTAATGAGCAATTCCAGGGATTCCGAACAAGACTCGGTCCAGTTTCCTTCAGGGTTCTTTAGGAAACCTATATTTTTGGATTCTCTGGAGAGGATTTTCCTCAATCTAGCCGTTTCTGTTGTACCCTTTATCTCGTCACTGCCCCATTTGCCACGTCTGCCTTTTGGCACTTTGCGTTGCGCTCTTGAAGTTCCTCTGACTGGCTTTGTATAGTTCCCAGTCCGAGTCAGCTCCCGTTGATTTCGCCAGATACAGGACATGCCTTCTGGAAAGCTTCTTTGAAAACAGCAGAGATTTCCTCGGCTTTTCGGTCGATGTCCGTGGGTTCAGCACCTCGTAACTGAAGGTAGTCCAGTCGGTCTTCTTGGGTTTCTATGGGGTTTGGGAGAGTCACATCTATCATTAAGATTAAATTCAATAAATCTGTGATCGGAATACGATTCTATTCCCAAAGTATTCGAGTTGCCTATAGAGAGGGTATTCGAATTACTGTCATGCTGTAATGTCAATTACCAATGTCAATTACCTCCTGCCTGTTTCTAACTACGAAAGTGGGTTCAGAACCCCTATTGCCTACTAAAAGATTGTGTTCGATAATAAATTCGAAAATCAACTCACCGCGTGGGTTTGTATCGCCACTGCCCCATTGCGCGTGGTGTGCATTCGCATCGCAGGTCCCATCTCTCGATTTCCGCTTTCCTGGTTAAGGCGCGGGTAAGTTCGGATGGCGGTCCATTATTTCCGTCGTAGGACATGTAAACGGCTGAGATAATCAGTGGGTGGAGCTCCCTCCGGTCAAGTCCTACTACCGTCTGGTCTGAGTTGCTGTAGGTAGATAGAAGAAATAAGTTAATATGTTTCCTAGCTACGATACAAGTTTTGTTGTTCAGTTCAGTTCGCGTTAAGCGGTTCGCTGCTGTACAGTACTAAATCTCTATGATTTAGCCCACTAATTTTACTACGGGAGATCCATGGCTCTTGTACGAGAGCTACATCTATATTCCTTTCGCCTAGAAGATAGATAAGATTGGCGCTAACAGATATGCTGTGGTGCAGGTTTATTTGAACAAATTTCATGTTTTCCTTACCTTGTCACCCGCCCCCCTTTCCTTCCTCTCTGTTCTATCCGTAAAGGGTTGGACTTTACACCGGGTGATACCAGTGCGAACTTTATTATTGTACCTCCTTAACATAGGCATTGATCTGTGATTGAGCAGGATCACGATCTCCGTGCCCTTTTCTGTGTGCTCGCCCACCTCTAGCACCTCCCAGTCGTCGCTAAGGAGCTCCGGGTTAAGGTGCCGCAGGTTCCTTTCAATTCACTCCTTGGGAATATGAGGGCCAGGTATCAGGATTCGTCCTTTTGGCCTAGTAAATTCTAGCAGACCCTTCTTTTCGACTAGTCGAATGTTGGCATTAGCCCATGGAGCCTGCGTGTTAGCCATGAAAGTTTTGAGCCACTTAAGCGAGAACTCGTTATCGCATGAAAGGAACTTAAAACCTCTGAATGTGGTCAGTTGCTCAAAGAAGGGGGATTGTCCCTCCTTCTCGACAATGGTAGAATTGATACCTTCGAGTATGCGCAACTCGATGAACCTCCACTGATCTCTGCTGAGTCTTTTTTCCGGGCTATTATAATCAACTATCGCCACCTGTAGACCAGCACTAGCAGATGCGGCCAGCCTGGCCTACTTGCTGGTGCTGTTCGTAGGCGGCGAGATCGTATCGTCATGTCTCCCCCTCTTAGAGCAGCTCGCAATCGGCTCGGATACGGTCTTAACGACTGACTGTCCGCGATCGGGGAGGTTGGCAAAAGGCTTACCTTCCTTCTAGCGAGCAGGTCTCAGGCCGTCCCCCTAGTCTGCCCTGCGTTGCGTTCTCTAGCGTATGCGTATGCGCTAGAACTTTTCACGATGGGGACGGGTTGTATCCCTTTTCCCCGAACAGTCGAGAGCGGGGTAGGTCTGTTCGCAGCTAAGGAGGGTGGCAAACGGCATTCCCACCTCAAAGCAATCTGACCCTTGCCTGTTCGTAGTGCTGTGTCGTTGTCCTTTCTGTAGGTTGCCTTCTTGGAACAGCCTGCAGCCGGCCCTACCGCAGATGGGTAAGAGTCGGTTGCTGACCGAAGACCAGCCACGGTCGAGATGGGGAGCTGACAACTTCCCGCTCTCACCGTAGGTGATCCTCTTATCTTCCGGCCCTGCTGATCGGTGCACCTAGTTGACCCTGCGAGCTTAAGCGTGTTATTGGCCCTGTCCAGAGCTTCCCTTTCCTTGTTCGTGAAGGACTTCGGATCACACTTTTTAAGCCGCCGTATTAGTCTAATGGCATTGCGCTTCCTGTTTCTAAGCGTCAATGTCCTGTTTTGTGTCCTTACCTCCCTAGTCTTATCGGACGTGGATGATGGTCGGGCTAGTCCCAGGCCAAGTCCACCCGCGCTGACTACTGTCGCGAAACTACAGGTAGTAGAATTTCCATTGTCAGCAGGGCTACATTCACCATCCGGTATGGGTGCTGACGGATTTTTCTCACGAGGCTGGCTGCGGTTTGCCCCGTTCGGATCATCCGTCTTCGCCTCACCGACATCAACATCTTCGTTTCTATCTTCGGATGGTTTCTGTGGCTCTGCTGCAATGGGAGGCTGCCCCGAGATTGCCAATGTGATCGCCTCAGGTCTAGATTGGCTTCGGCTTATCGTAGACTTTGGCGGTCCCATCGGTTCTTCCACGCTCGGGATAGATGCAGGGGTCTTCCCCAACGGTGAGCTTGTCACTGACGAACGCTCCGATGAGACCAGCTCCTGCAGGTACGCCCGTGCGTTGTGGAGTCTTTTCCTATCTAGCTCTGAGAGCTCTTCCCACTTCTTTGTCCCTAGCAGTTCTTTGCTTGTCGGGAGCTAGTTGACGCGTTAGAGAGGGATGAGCTAGCAATGGAGCAAACATCATCTAGAAAGAGCCTTTCCAAGTTCAAGTCGATCGCTCCAACACTTTCTTCATCCGATGTTCGAAGCAGAGCTTTCTCTGTATCTCCTATCATCCGGTCGGTTTTTATAGAGCTAGGAGTGCCCGACCGGTTTACACCCTTCGCTTTTTGAGTTTTTGAATTAAAAATTGACATATAGGGTCCCACGAGTAAGAGGGAAGAATATGTCCGCCTGTACTCACCCCCTGTATACAGGTAAGGGGAATTTAATTGAAACTGGAGGTCCCCAATGTATCCAGAGTTCACCGTTAGAAAACACCGTAACGTGATGCAATTCATCCCATAGGCACGGTAGTTTACACCTGGGATTCCGAGTTTTCCTCTTTAGATCCGCCATATTTCGTTAACAACAGCGGCACCTCATGTAGAATGTGGCTCTTCACCACGTCTGGAGGGTCTTAGGGAAGTGAAACAGTTTATTCCTAACCCTCTGGCTCCTTTGCCTGGAGACCTTGTCGCCTCGTGTTCTTATTGCTAGATGAGTTAAATCAAAAAGTGAGCACATCTCTAGGTGTTATTGAACGACAAAAGACTAAATTCTAATTTGCTTCTAAATTATTGAACCTATTTTCAAGACTTCATTTCTTCCTGTTTTTGCTTTTCTTGTTTTTAGGTTACTTCTTAGAAATTCCGAAGGTTTAGTTTTCTTTTACTCTCTTCGTCGGAACACATTGATATATACAAAATCACTATCACTACATATTATAAAACAAAGACCTCGGAGCGTCTGCCTGTACGCGGTTATGTCCATAACTACTGAACGGACTTTGTTTCGATTTTCACGATTACATGGAAAAATGTCTCAAAAATGTACGTGAAAAAATGCTTCAACTAATGAATGAGTCTGATTAAGACAGAAAAATATCTATAAATCTAATAAAACTGTAGAGGGTAAAATGTTTTTGTCTTTCTGTTCACGCATCACGTAGAAACTACTACACGGATTTTGATGAAACTTGGCATAATGATAGCTTATATACTGGATCAACGCTCAGGATACTTTTATCTCAGGAAATGAAAGGGTTCCTAAAAGAGAATGTGAGAGAGTTTGCTTTATTCTCCTTTTGCCGTCTCTTCAAATACCTTAAGAGCAGAACCGACTGGCTGACGGAAGGGTGTGGTAATGCTACACTTCGTGTTTTCTTACTCTTCGGTTTCCCTTTTTGTTATACCTGCTTGACGTGTTTTTATGTTGTGTGCGGGTTTGCATGTGCTCTGCCGATCGGTAAAGATGATGTGCAGATCTTTCGAGTTGTGGCGATGCTTTCCATTATTATCTGTAAACGAGTTGTCGATTGTCTAAAACCTGTTCATAAATTGTCAATGTATGGAATATTAGTTTCACCGAACTAATAGAAAAAACAATAGAAACACAGCTTGTCGATGGACGATTTAATCAGGAGTGGTTTCACTAGTTTTAAGATGGCAATAAATAGTCTGAGACTCATTATCGTGTATATAAAAACCTGGCCCCTATCCAAATCCTTAATTTTTTTAAATGAAATATTAAAGAAGCCATTTTAATTTCGGTCTTAATTTATTTGGCGTGTACAACAAGATCGCTCTTTCATTTTTTGCAAATTATTTTTACCATTTTTTAAAGCAACATCTCTAAATGCTTTTAGAGCAAGGAGCATCAATTAAAAGTAATTTAAATTCAAATTATACATTTTCGCGGCTCAAATGAAATGAAATTAAAAAAAAAAAAAAATTAACTAAGGCAGACAAAACGATTTGACATACGGTTGCGTTTGCTTAATGCAATTATGGGTACAGCACGCGCGTTGAATTTTTGTTTGATTACGACACTAGCTATCGCACACTTAACACGTTCATGGTTGGCCCTTAAATCGTTTTCTATTGTTTCTTCTTCATGAGCACGGCAGAAGAAATGCTTCTGTGTTAAATACCATTTCCATCTATTATAGACTTCTTTGTCGTCTGTTAGTAAGCGACCCTGCGCGCTTTCAATATATGCACTATATTTCGGGGATTGAATTTCTTTCGCATTTATTTAGTTGAGTGGGAATTGGAAAAATATTAGCGCTCTTTAAATTAATACTTCCGGTAGCGCCTCAATGGATCCATTCCGTTCAGGCTCCTACTATCCATGTGGAACGGATCGTATAAAATCCTATCGCTTATCTTTTTATCCAACCCCATTAGAATGGGCGTGAACTTGTGAAGTGAAAGCATGTTACTAAGATGCTGTTTGACAGGTTATTGAGAACTTTTGAAGAAAACGCAACAAAGAAGTGGCAATTGCGCTGCATATTAAGAGGGCGACTTATAGAGAAACTCAATGTCTACTACATCTATTATGCAGAGTCAACGCACTCCTATAAACGATACACCGATTAAAAGAATTTCAAATTTTTTTGGGGTAGCTTGTCTGCTAGTGAGTTTCAAAAATATTTGCAATTCTAAGAAGCTTGCATAGCATACGAGTTTATAACAAATTCCAAATCTCTAGCTCAAAATTCAAAACCGGGCGAACGGACAGATAGATTGCTTGATCGAATACAAGGTATGAAGTGAATGCAATGTCGGATTCACTCGTTTCTTTATTTTTGTGCCATAATTCAAAAATATATAACTTCAATTTTCCGTCCTTAGTTCATGCATACTTATTATAATAATAATTTGTAGAAATAATAATGTGTTCATATTTATAAGCACCCTGTCCTAAAGCTAAGCTTTAACAATCTTCGTCATAAGAAAGCTTAATCGAAGTAAACAGACAAAACACAATTAGCGAACCGCCCTCACTTTCACGTTCCATCTTAAAGAAAAAAATGGTTTGTGGTGTTAGCACGTCGGTATTTATTCAATTTATTGCATTTTCTTTTGCAGGCTTTAAAAAATCGTAAATTTTCTATCGATTATGATCAAAACGTGTTCCTTTTGGATGGCAAACCGTTCCGGTATGTCTCGGGGTCTTTTCATTATTTTCGTGCAGTGCCCGAAGTCTGGCGCGATCGACTAAGAACTATAAGAGCAGCTGGACTAAATGCGGTCGATACGTGAGTACAAATAGTTACTTAATTATTAAAACAGTCAGTGTGACCAGCGTGGAAGTATTCTATTCTTCCAGTGGTATATTTTTAAATGATTGAGAACTGCATGTCCTATATGTAATATTATTCCTAAAGTGGAATACCTTTGGTCATATTGAATATAAATAACGTTTTCTGTAATAGGTATGTAGAATGGTCCCTGCACAATCCAAAGGATGGGATTTACAAGTTCGATGGAATTGCCGATGTGGAAAGTTTCATCAAAATTGCTCAAGAAGAAGGCTTGTACGTTATTTTGCGGCCTGGACCATACATATGCGCGGAGCGAGACAATGTATTGTAGGTTTCTCCCTATTTGCCCACAAAAACTAATGAATTCCTTTCTGCTTTTACTAATAGGGTGGCTTGCCACATTGGTTGTTTAACAAGTATCCTGGAATTAAACCCCGCACAAGCGATCCTGACTATACTCGAGAAGTAGCCATTTGGTATGGTAATCTGATGAGACGTATGCAAAAGTTTCTCTATGGTAATGGAGGCCCGATTCTTATGGTGCAAGTTGAGAATGAGTATGGTGTTTTCGATGCCTGCGATAAGGACTACTTGAATTGGCTGCGCGATGAAACTGAAAAGTATGTACAAAGTAAGGCGTTGCTGTTCACTACTGATATTCCAAATGAACGTATAAGTTGTGGAAAAATTGATGGTGTCTTTGCTACCACTGACTTTGGACTCGATAGAAGTAAGTTAAAGTGCATTTTCCATGGATACGTGAGTAAAATAATGTATTTTATCATCTGCAGTTCATGAAATTGATAAAATATGGGAAATTCTGAGGTCTGTTCAACCAAATGGACCACTCGTCAATTCGGAGTTTTATCCAGGATGGTTAACCCATTGGCAGGAAGAAAACCAAAGAAGAGATGGAGTCGCAGTTGCGGAAGCATTGAGGTAAGCATATATACTTACATCTTAATCGTATGTACAGTGTGCGAGTGAACACTCCGAGAACATCCTCTTGAGGGAAGTGTTTTTGTTAAAAGGAACACTCAATTCGATGTGAATGAAAATTTGCCTCTAGGTAAGTTCTTCCCCTCAAGTTGAAGTTTGAAAATTTGAGTGGCGAGAAAATATAAATTTGTAATAATGTAAGAGCGCATAAGAAAATATTAATTTGTAATAATGTAATATGTTTCCTGAGAAAACCGGCAACGGCTTGCAACGCTACTTGCTTTTTCATTTTCATGGCTGGAGTTTAGGGTTTTTCCCCAAAGCAAGGATAAAATTGTGAAATATTACTAAAATCTCTTCCTTTTTGAAGGTTTTTCTTCGATTTCGTCCAAGTATCCTTCTTCCCAAAAAGTATTTTTTTATTATTATTTAATTCTTAGTGAACTTTTATGCACACTTAACACTCTCGAGTGTTCCCTCGATAGATTCCTCCTTTATTCACGCTAAGATGGAGGGAACTTTCAACTATCAAAATGTGTGAGTGAAACTTAACGAAACCTGTTTTTTTCACCCCAAATGGAGTGTTTCCTCCAAAATGTTAAGGGAACACTCGCACTCAATCTTTATTCACACCACCCATTATCAGTGGTTGTCCGTATAATCGTAAATGCGGATAATCCATTTTATAAAAAAGAAGGATGGTTTTTTGTAGACGGCGTAGTAAATTTATTTCATCCAAAACTTGGAGGGCTGTAATATTTACGTGACTTTCTAGTCGACTTTTATGGTTTCTCGCGTAGATTTTGATTGTTTGATCTTTGATTGTTGTAATGCCAAGATCTCGGTGGATATCGCTATTTCTGAAATACTATGGCTCATTAACAATACCTCTTAGCACTTTGTTTTCAAAAGTTTGTAAAATTTTAGTGTTATGTCCTTTTTTTGGTACAACCCCAGAGTTGTATACCATATGTCCACACTGGCTTATATAAAAGCAGTTTATTCTCTATATTAAGCTTGGAATATTTTCCAAGTAACCAATACATTTCTCTATATTTATTATCTAGCTCTTTGCGTTTTTTTTTCTTTACATTCGCTTTCCATTTCAGCTTTGCATCAAGTGTCATTCCAAGATACTTAGCATCGTTTGCAAACAGAATTTGAACCGAGTTTGAAAGGATCGGTAAATCATTTATTTTCTTATCAGTAAAATTTACATGAACTGATTTGGTCTCGTTGAATGCGATTCGCCAAACCTTTGTCCATTCATTTCCTCTATCCAAAGCTGCTTTCAGTTTTTCTGTAGTATCTTCGACCGTTTTACCTACTGCCAATATAGCAGTCTCGTCGGCAAATGTAGCTAGCTCAGTGCCTTCTAGTTACAAATACAAATATTTGGCGCTACAGCTCTTTAAAGTGCCAGGGCCTAGCTTCTCGCAACCACTCATGTTGTGTGCGTTATATTTGTCACACGAATGGAAGGGACCTACAGTTTAATGCTGAGTCCGAACGGCGATTTGAGAAGCTTTTTCGTAACAACAATACTCTCCGATGTTTGTTAGACGCTCGCGAGAGGTGGGACCATGAAAAAACTTTTTGGTGTTTTCTGGGATTCGAACTTGGAACCTCATGCGTAGTGATCCGACACACTAACCACTTACGCCACGGCACCCACCTTCCTTCCTTCCTTCCTTCCACCTGCCTTCTACTTGCGGTGTATAATATAGTGTATAATGTACTCGTATATAAAACTGGACTAAGAATGCTTTCTTGCGGCACCCCAGACATTATTTCCTTAAAATCTGAATATTTGTTTCCACATTTTACGCGGAATAAGCTATTCGTAAGATAGTTCTTCAAAATATTATATAAGTGCTGTGGCAGAACTTGTCGTAATTTAAACATTAAGCCTTCATGCCAGACCTTGTCAAAGGCAAAATCCTTTTTTCTTCAAGAGATTTTTCGATTACATGTGTTATTCTATGCACTTGTTCAACTGTAGAATGCTTACTTCTGAATCCGAATTGATGATCCGGACGTCTTTGAAAAAGAAGGATGCAACACCAAATGAAAAGAGATTGCCCAAGTGTCCACTAACAGACGATTTTTGGTTCACAAACATAACATTCAGAGAATGGAGTGGTAGTATAAGCATCTCACAATTTGCTCTCAATGGCCTAGTATCTTAAATACATAGCTAATTTCTTAGTGCTAACCCGTAAGCGAATCTGAGTACACAAAAAGTTTCTACTCTTTTTCTATCTCCGCTGACAGCCGGCAGTCAGTTGATGCTCTTCTGGACACTAATGGATTTTTCGAAAAAGCTAATCTTTGGAATCTGGATGTTGTTCAATTTTGATATCTGGGCTAATTAGGGCATACTAAATATTGTAAATATAAAACAGCGTACATCGCATTTAAGCCTGTCTTTCAGTCGGCTTTATTCGATATTACTACCATACTGTACTAAGGTGGAATGTTACAGTATGGTCAGCGCAGATTTAATTAAACTTTCTTTTTGCGTACACAATGTATTTTTTGATTTTGTTTGTGTGTATAGATTACAGGCCCACACTCCTCAATCCTTCCTGGATGATTTTTCAAATTTTCTGCGTAATGAAAAAGGGTCGAATATTGTGATTTTCGGTGACTTCAACATTGATATTCTTACTTCCAACACTACATCTGATTATCATCTTGCCCTTATAGCCGAACATGGCTTTACATCCTTCATAAATGAAATTACAAGGCCAATCTCAAGTACGTGCATCGATCATGTTTTTGGCCGTTTTGCGAAAATTCCCTTAAATCATTGTGTTGGTGTTAATTTTGACTTGCAAATAACTGACCATTGTATGACTGGCATTTTGTTGAAGGATTTTAGGGGCATGAAGCGTTTCTATAAGATTTCTTCAGAGACTTTTTCTAAAATAAACTATGACTTTTTAAATAATCAACTACGTTTCGAGAATTGGGAGGCAATCTTCGCCGAGGATAATGCTTCTAAAGCTTATGAATCATTTCTGAATATTCTCCAAAACTATGCAAGAAACTCTTGTTTCACTGTTGTCAAAAAGAAGTCTCAAACAAGTTTAAAGCCCTGGATAAACTCTAGTATTGTGAAAAAATTAAAGTCAAGAACAAACTGGGAAAATTGTGTCTAAGACATCCCCTAACTCTAACTTAAAAAAACGTTACTAGAAAATGAGCAAGAGTATAAAAAAAGAAATCTTAAATTGTCGCGACAACTATTACTACTCTAAATTCCGTGATGCACAAGGAAACCCTAAAAAAGAATGGGGAGTTATTAATAGTAAAGTTAATAGCAGCCCTTCTTATCATTCCACCTCCATTGTGCTGAGTGGCGCAGGGCCTGAAATTGTGGAGCCTACAGCAGTAGCCAATGAATTTAATAATTTTTTTTTTAATTCAATTTGTAACCAATGTGTGAGGTCTCAAGTGATGGAAAAAACGTCGAGTAGCAGTTTCTTCTTTGAAGAAATTAATGGGTTAGAGATTCTTAGTATTATCTACTCTCTCAATAACTCGAGATCTTGTGGTTATGATGACCTTTGTAATATAACCCTCAAAAATATTGCACCTAATTTAGTTGACATCTTAGCACATATGTTCAATTTAAGCATCTTTAGTGGAGTTTTTCCTGATCTCCTGAAATGTGCTAACGTGCTACCACTTTTTAAAAAGGGAAGTCGTAAGGAAAAAAATAATTATAGACCAATTTCCTTGTTATCCTCAATTTCAAAAACTTTTCTTTGAAAAAGCTGTAAAAAAGCGAATGTGTGCGCATCTCCAAAAAATAAAATTTTTCAGTCCGAATCAGTTTGGGTTTAAGGAAGGGCACTCTACTGAAGATGCTCTTTTACTTTTCTGTTCTTTTATTAACAAAGCTTTAGATGATAAAAAAATGTGCGCGGGCCTCTTCGTTGATATTACGAAAGCGTTTGACATGGTTAGTCATGATATTCTTTTGGAAAAGTTGTATAGTGCAGGTTTTCGTGGCTTTATCTGCAATTGGTTTGCGTCGTATTTAAAGGACCGCAAACAAAGAGTGAAAATAGGAAATTTTCTAAGTAACCCCCATGTACTTAACTTAGGTGTACCCCAAGGGTCTGTGCTGTGCCCTATTTTGTTCCTTATATTTATTAACAGCTTGTTTGCCTTACCTTTTTGCAGATGATCTTAGCATCGCATATCGCTCAATGAGCTCTCTGAATGTAATAGGAGATATAAATCATGACATTCATTTCTTGAGGATGTGGTTTGCGGCACATAGGTTGGTTGTAAGTGAAAAAACCAAGCTAATGTTTTTCAGCTTGGGCTCGCTTGAACTACCAAATGTCGATATAAAAATCCACTCCTATGATTGCCCGCGTATCAATTTAATTAATTGTGATTGTACTTCAGAGGCGCCTGGACTAAATTTTAATGAAAATGCCACATGCAAGTCGTCTTGTTTCTAGATTGAAGTAGTTAGGAAATTTAAGTATCTCGGTATTACTTTCGACCAAAACATGAGTTGGACAGAACACATTTCGCTACTGAAACATTACCTACGTTCTTCCGTTCGGTGTGTTTATCGCCTCAAAAAGTGTTGTTCAAGCAGAACCCTTAAAACCGTCTATCATGGAATTTTCCACTCGAAACTACAATATGGAATAAGTTGTTGACGGGGTGCATACAGCACCAGTTTAAAGCCAATCGTAGTCTTGCAGAAGTGTGCTATAAGAAGAATTAGTAATGCTCACCGTCTGGCCCATTCTATGGTGTTGTTTAGGTCATTAAAAATACTACCAATAAGACATTTTTTTTTTTTAGAGTTTATAAAATATTTTTTATGACGGGAGGTTATATGCAGAGCCCAATATATAATACTCCTAATCTACGTAGCACTACACGCTATGTTGTTGAAATTCCTATTTTTCGTACTACTCACTACAGAAACTCCTACCCAGTTGTATCCTGTAAGCTTTTTAATCGTCTTCCTTTCGATATAAGATCCATAAGCACTCATCAGAAAGTTAAATCATGGCTTCTTGATTTCGATCATAATGAGATTGAAGTATTACTCGCTTATCTTGTATAATTGTTTATTCAACATTTAAAAAAATCGCACAGGCACTTGAGTTCCATTATTTTTCGTTTACGTATACATATATTTTTCTTTTATTGTGAATTGTGAAGGAATTGTAATATTGTCATCCCACAATTAATTAATGAATTTTATTTTTAAAGTGGCATTTAACACTATTTCTCGCTTTTATTAGGAGAATAAAAATGTCACTATCTATTCTCTATCTATTCTCTATTGTTTGTTAGCACAGTTTTGTAAAAGAGAATAATGAATTCAAAAAAAAAAAAAAAAGCCGTATTCGACATAAGATATACGAAGTTTCGGAAAATCCTTAAAATAACAGTGTTCTACTCAGGAAAGCAGGACAAAAATATTGATGACTTTCAAGATATTATACCTTAATATGTAATGGTATGTTAATGGTTTCCAAAATGTTTAACATATGTCTCAGTGAACATAAAGCACTTGTTCAAATGTGAGATTGTAAATGGAGTTTAAATAATTACGAAATTTGTGGCTGTCCCCTTTTTGTCGGTCGGATCCCGTATTAAATTCTAGTTGGTCTAGTGTGGAGAGCGTTATAAGGGATGTATGCCCAATAAGAACTCTTATAATAATCTTAACTTTTGTTCTTTATTTCAGAAAAATCTTAACTTACGACGCGAGCGTCAATTTCTACATGTTCTTTGGAGGAACTAATTTTGGCTTCACAGCCGGCGCTAATGACTGGGGTGTTGGGAATTACACTCCCGACATAACGTCATACGACTACGATGCTGTAATGGATGAAGCAGGGGACCCCACTATCAAGTATGTACTTGTTCGAGATGTATTAAAAGATTATATGAGTATGCCGGCTATGGACGTACCCGAAAAGGGCCCCAAAACTGCTTACGGGTCAATAGATATGAAACCCATTGGAGATTTACTATCCGATGTTGGCTTGGAGACACTATCGACTACAAAAATAGAGGCAAGATATCCAAAAACCTTTGAGGAACTAGATCAATATTCCGGGTTAGTTCTCTACGAAACTACTCTGCCAAAACTAGAAATAGATCCTACATTACTGACAGTAAATGATCTCCGTGATCGCGCTTTAGTTTATATTGATGGGCTGGCCATTGGTACACTATCACGTCAAAATGGAATTAACTCACTTCCTTTACCCATTATGGGCAACAAATTACAGCTTCTTGTGGAGAATCAAGGCCGAATAAACTTTAACATCGCCAATGATACCAAAGGCATTTTGGGTGCAGTGACTGTACAGAAATTAGATGGAAGTAGCATAGAACTCTTAAACTGGACTTCTAAATCGCTGCCATTGGAAAGCGAACAAATTCAACGTTTCTTGGAAGTTCATAAGTTAAATGGGAACTTTTCAGAGCAGCAAGGTGTTCTCGTGAATGGGCCAGCAATTTTCTTTGGAGTCTTAAATGTAAATAGTGAGCCAACAGACACATACCTTGATACCGATGGTTGGGGAAAGGGTGTGATTTTTATTAATGGGTTTAATCTAGGAAGATATTGGCCATTAGTAGGGCCACAGATTACAGTTTATGTGCCGAGACACGTCCTACACCGTGGATCAAATGAGGTAGTCCTTGTGGAGTACCAGAAAACACCTTCTGATATTCGAGTGTACTTTTCCAATACTGCTCGCTTGGATGGTGTGTAGTTTTAAAACGTTGCATAATTGAACGTATTTATTTTATGATACTATCAAATACTGTAATATTCTACTACCCTTGCTAGAATTATATTTTAGAGATCAAAAATTGCGGTAGTTGTGTAGCTAGAGGAATTGTTTTACCTCATCGCTTGGTTGACCTTTCAAAGAAATGAGGCAACTACTCGTATATTAAAAAAAGAAAAACTGTAGTGTCGGTAGCTCTTTTGTGTATTGTAGAATTAAATTTAAACTCTAAGTTATATTCCTTTTTTCAATATAATAATAAAGCAGTTCAACATTAACAGTACAGTTAAATTTGCTCCAAAAATAAAGTTTCCGTCAAATAAATTAAATGATTGGTAGAATTTTTATTTATTTCTTACTGTTAAAAACAGAATGCCTCATCAACATAAATGTAATATCTCCCTAGGCGATCATCATTCTTTTTTTGTCCTGGCGCTAAAGCGCATCATACACGCTTCAACTCAATTGTAAACCGAGTCCAATCAAATCCAAATCAACTCGTGTGTGGCGTAGTCCTTTGATCGATTTGACGGGGAAGTTTGTTGGAGAAAAGTCAAAAGTTTTTGATTTCCTCAAGTTGAATGAAAAGTCTTTCAATTGAGTTGAATCGTGTGTGGCCGAATTGGTTGATTTGCTGTCAAATGAAGTGCCAGTCGTGTTTGAACTGTGGCAATGAATGATTTTGTTAAGAAAATAAATAGAAAAAAACATGACTTTAAATTCGAATAGGAATGTTTGAAGCGTAACATTTTTTTGCAGAAAACAAATTATACTTTTGATAGTTGAAGCAAAGTCTTCCAATTCAGTTGATGTAGTGTGTGGTCAAGTATCAATTCAGTTGACAACTCAGTTTACAATCGAACTGAATGGGCTGCTTTAATGACTCGGATCGTTGAATGGAAGGCGGCTGCTAATTGGTATACTCAATGTTGCCATCTATTCTTTTTTCGCGGGATACTCGTTTTTTTTCAGAACCCATCCCGTGGCAACCCATCCATTCAGACAACCTATCCCGTGAAAATTTTCTAAATCCTTTTTTTCATGCGAAATTCCTAACGTATGTAATATTTTGAATTTGATATGTGGAGAACATAAGATTGTTAGACTGTAACGATGGCAGAAGGCGAATATTATACACGGTCACAGCGAACGAGTAAAGGCTGAATTATAATAGTCGGAAGCAGTTGGAAGCTAATGCCATAATTCTGCGTTAAGTTTCCTTCAGTACTGTCAATTGCAAAAGTAGCTCATAATAGCCGAATGTGTTCGGAAACAATTGTGTTGTTCATAGCCATGAACAACTGTGCAACTGTTAAATTTCGTATGAAAGAGCGAATGGATTCCGTCGAAAGAATGTCGAAACCGAAAGGAAAATGCATCTTCAACGCAAAAGTTCGCGAGAGTCGACACATTGAAAGCGATTCTCATGGTGAAATGCAATTTGACATACCATATTCATCCGTAGAGATCGACCACTTTTTGAAAACGAAGCCAGGAGTCGAATCGCGTCCTCTGTAAACGAGTAACTTATGAACGGAATGTGTGTATTTGGGATCGCGACTTCCCTGAACGTATGCACATAAACGTAATTTGGCATCATCACTTCTGTTAACGAGTGCGTAAACATGCTCGTTCAATCAAAGTATCATTCGATTGATCGCCACCAATCGTAATTTGTGTCAGAGAAGAAATAAGTAAATTTATGCAAAAAATAATCAAAAGAATGTAAGTTAAACCATAATAAATAAAGTGAAAACGATGAGTACACAATATTATGAACATAACTACACGCAAAAAAAAAAGGACTTACGTAAACACGAAAAACGCAACCCAAAAAGTTATTATGGCGGAATATATGAATGAGCACCCAAGTTTGGCAAAAAAATTGCTTCCAAATACCTGGCAAGGAAAAGCAACATTCATAAGGATGTGGGACTGTTTGTTAAAAAAGCTAAACATTACTGAACTTCCAATTAAGGACGCCAAATTTAGGTTATCGCAGACCAAAAATTTCAGGCGAATAAGAGATTGTCATTCAACAAAGCTGCAAAAAACAAAACTGTGTCAGGAAAAGCCGCTTTCAGGAGATGAGCTGCTAATAATAGAAGCAGCTGCATTGAAAGCAGCAGTTGAGGGGCTTCCAAATGTTAAGACGTTTGGAAGTTCCCAGAGTTGCCTTAGCCGAAAGACAGCAGTTCAATACCGCACACAAATACTGCTTCTGATGATTTGGTGGAAGAATCACTTAGTTTTAGATGAAAATTATTTTATTTTACCGAATTTCACTTCCAAATTGCATGTGTTTGAAGTTTAAGCCACTACAATTTCAACTCTTAATCTGGTACAACCGCCATGTCAAGTTGGAAATTACGTTCCGTCCGCTTTCGTAGGACATAATCCCAATACATTCATTCGTATGACGTTTGACGGAATTTTTCTTCGTACAATTACCGATCCGTTCATGGAGGACGCGATTCGACCCCAGATTTACTCCTCCAAATTGCTAAAAAGGAGAAATATTCCACCAAAACGGATGCCAATGCGAGTGCGATTGACATTGAAGACGACGAAGTTGTAACAATGTTGGTTGGTTGGTATAAGCGTATAAGTATTTTTGACGAATAAATTATGAATTTGCGGCAGACATTTTTTTATATTTAATATCCTTTTATTATCCTTTTTTTTATTTCGATATCCCGCGAAATTGCCGAATACAGTAAAGTTTTCCCTGTTTTTCGGCCAAAAAAAGATGGTAAGTTTGGGTATACTAGAAGGAGGTTGCAGATTGGACGACGAGCAGTTGACAGCAGAACAGGGTTGAGTTTGAAAACGACAACAGTTACTGTTATGATTCATTAAATTAATACAAACAAATCTTGTTTAATAACTATCTACTAGTATCTTTCTGTAGGTTCAAATAAAAATAAAAATTGAAAATGGTGGGTTTCACCTCACACACATTGGAAGTGAAACTCAGGTACTAACGTCAATTTAGGTCGAGTTCAATTCAGCTGATTTTCAAAAGTAGGTACCGTAATGTGCATAGTTATTTAAAAAATCTGGTATGGCACATTCAATCACATAAAATATCATATGCCGTTCGAGCAGTTTTTAAATCAAAAAAGGTGTTTTAAACTTCCATTACATGCTTATACTCGTACTTAGCCTTTATATATTTACTCTATACAGTTCAGGAATCCTACACAAAAAGAAACTCTTCATTTACACTCCTGAGACAAATTAAAATTTCACCTAACCTGAAAATGAAACCCTCGCTAAGCAGTACTTAACAGTAAACAATTGCCGTGTTTTTTTGAAACCTAGCCAGCCAGTCGTTCATTTAAACGATTTGCCAGCCAGGCAAAGCCAGCCGATTTTATACGAACATATATCTGGGAACCAAGCAACCTCGCAGTGACAGCAACAACAAATAACTAAAAAACATTAGTTTTTGCGCCGCCTGAAATTAGGCACCACGAAATTCCCAGCCAGTAACTTTTTGCTGGGGATAAAATCAAGAGTAGTAGCCAGCCGTTTGTTGTATTTGTTTTATGTGTAAAATTTTACTTTACTAGCAACTACTGGCTGGATAGGTTTAAAAAAAACACGGCTAATGTTAATAAAACTTGAATGGAATCTTTCCTCAGAAGCCAAGTATCTAGGAACGACCCTTGATTCGAAGCTAACCTGGAGGAGAAACACAGAAGAAAGAATGAATAACAACTGCAAGAAAACCTTCGGCAAACGATGGGGCTTGTGACCACCCTTAATCCATTGAATATATAGTGCGATCGTCAGACCCATATTTATCTATGGAACAATTGTATGGTGGAATGCAACAGACAAAGCTAGCTACCTATCGTGTGATGGTACACAAATTAGTATATGTTCGAATATTATTTATTTATTTTTTAAAGGAAACCCAAATCCAAGAGCACTCAGACTCTTCGGTCCATTGTACTGCACGGTTGGCAAAAGCGCGATTCGTCTTATCTATTCGTCTACAAGCAAGCAAAGCGCCAATGGTATATTTCAAAGATATTCCCCGTGCAGGGACGGGTTAAGAATATCACTGCAGCGCCCCCCAACAACTAGCGCTTGTCGTAAAAGGCGACTAAGGGGACAAATCAGATCTAGGCAATATAACACCCAAGTGAGCCTAGCGACACATATAATACCTTAAAAACCCTCCCACAAGTGTGCATGCGAGTCCGTGGGTTGGCACGACTGGAGATCGCCGGTGTCATAGAAGAAAGATCAAACAATACTAAAACAGGAGCATGCACGTGTCAAACAACAAACACCATCGCAATATGGTGCAAAAAATTGTATTGCAAAACTGTATCATTATGGTAATACTTGCAAAAAGGAAATGAACTACCCCGCCAGGCACTACCACTGCTGTGCATGGTATTGATCCTGGACCGAGCAGAAATGTTCGGGTCAGAGCTATACGGATTCCGGGGGCTAGCAAAATAATGAAACAGTTTGGATGCAATTTGAGCGTCGCGAGTTGGAACGTTGGAAGCATGACCGGTCGAAGTTACGAGCTGGAAGAGATAATGAATAGAAGGCGGGTGGACATCTTGTGTGTCCAAGAGACGAAATGGAAAAACACCGGGAATCGGGCGCGTTTCTTGGACGTTAGGACAAAAGATTACAAGATGTTCTACTACGGAACGGAAAAAAATAAGAACGGAATCGGTATCGTCTTTGCGGCAGAGCTACTTGGTAACGTCTTGAGCATTTCGAAGTTCAGCGACCGTTTGATGTCTCTCAAACTAGTAATACAAGGAGAGGTGTGGAATATTGTCAGTGCATATGCTACCCAAAATTGCACCCATGCACCAGAGAGATAAAGATGCATTTAGACTAGATTTCCACAATCTCCTTAAGAATATCCCAAAGGAAGAGTTTCTGTTTGTTGGAGGAGATTTGAATGGACATGTCGGGAAATCAAACGAAGACTATGAAGACTGCCATGGAGGACTAGGATATGGTACCAGGAACCTTCCTGGTGAAGACATCCTAAGCATGTGCAAATCACACGGTCTTATCGTGTTAAATACCATGTTCATCAAACAAAGCCGACACCTGATCACTTACAGCAGTGGTGGAGATGAAACTCAGATTGACTACCATTTGGTAGCCAGTTTCATGAAGCCTCGGGTAAAAGATTGCAAAGTGATCCTGGGAGAGGCAATCGCTCGGCAACACCATCTCCTGCTAACAGAAATTTTTATGAAAACACAAAAGAAAAGCAAACAAGCAAGGGTCTCTGAGAAAATCAAGTGGTACAATCTCTGTCCAAGCGGCGCCAAATACATCGGCAGATTTGCTGCATCCGCTAATACGGAGAGCTTGGGATAGTGAACAATTTCCACAGGAGTGGAAAAGGGGGATGATCATTAAGCTTCCAAAGAAGGGTAACTTGATGGAGTGCGGTAACTGGAGAGGTATATGTGTTCTTCCAGCTGTAGCCAAAATAATAGCTAGAATAATTCTAGAACGAATTAAAGATCATTTAGATTCAACTCTCGATGTCGAACAGGCAGGCTTTCGCGCTGGATCCTCCTGCATCGACCACATAAACACCTTACGGATCATAATCGAACAATGCGTTGAGTATAGGTCTCCGCTACATTTACTGTTTATCGACTTCGAGAAGGCTTTCGACAGCTTGAATCGAGATGCTATCTGGCTGGCCTTGCGCAGGAGAGGCATTCCAGAAAAGCTTATAGCTATTATCAAGGCTACATATGAGGGCGGCAAGTGTCACGTCGTGCACAATGGTAAGGTGTCGGAGGACTTTGAAGTCCAAAGTGGAGTACGTCAAGGGTGCATACTGTCCCCACTATTGTTCTTGGTGGTTATCAGCGATGTACTCCATGCAGCATTGACGGAAGCTAATTCTGGAATTCGTTGGACTATGACATCTTACCTTAAACACCTAGATTACGCTGACGATGTTTGTCTACTTTCACATCGGATAATGGATCTTCATTTGATGGCCCAAAATCTAGAAGCTGAGGCAAACAAAGTGGGGCTAAAAATAAACACAGCCAAAACAAAAGCCCTGAGTACTTCCAATACCCGCGCTCAACTTAACATTGCCGGAAAGTCGAGAAAGTTGATAACTTTCTATATTTAGGAAGTGTCGTCTCGGCTAATCGCGGTGGCACCGAACTGGATGTGTGCAGCAGAATCGGGAAGGCTAAAGCTGCGTTCGGAATGCTGTCCAAAATCTGGAGAAGCAATGTTATTAGCTTAAGAACCAAGCTACGACTGTTCCGCTCCAACGTAGAATCAGTGCTGCTTTATGGGTGCAGTACCTGGAAGGTGGACACCATTAACACACGCAAGCTGCAAGTCTTCGTAAACAAATGCTTAAGAATCATCTTGAGGATTTTTTGGCCGAACCGCATCTCCAACGAACAACTTTATCTGAGAACGGGCCAAGAACCTATAAGCATTACTATACGAAGAAGAAAGTGGCAATGGATTGGACACACCCTACGGCGCGAAGACAACTCCATTGCGAAATACGCTATGCAGTGGAATCCGCTCACCCAGGCAGGCAGAATAGCGGGACGCCCTAGGCAAACGTGGCGCAGAACAGTTGAGGAGGAATCGATCTCTTTAGGAATGAGTTGGAGGCAGCTCAAACGCGTTGCAGAACTCCGAACACGATGGCGCGCAGGCGTGGTTGACGCCCTATGCCCCCCGAGGGGTTAAAGGACATAAGCAAGTAAAGTAAGTAATCTCTGGACAAAGCAAAAGGCGAGGCTTTTGTTTTCGTAATGAAAAATTACCTCTCTCACACCATCAACGGAGCTGAGGATGAAGAGTGCAGAGCACAAAATATGTGGGATTCCCTACAGCGAACTTGCTTAAAGAAGGCCAAATCACTGCTAATAGCTTCAAAAGGCCACCATCAACACGCCAAAGAAACATGGTGGTGGAGTGATGAAGCTAAGAATGTGATTAATGAGAAGAAAGCGGCTTTCAAAGCTTGGTCAAAGTGCCCCTCTAATAATAATGACGAAAAAGTTCGCCTCGAAATGGAATACAGATGCTGCAAGAAAAAAGCGAAGAAGAAGTGCGCACAGCTTCAAGCAGAGAGTACGGAGGGCCTGTATCGGGAGCTGGAGAAAATATTTTCCCCGGTTGCTGATGCAAACCAGGCTATCCAGGAGCTGCGAAGACACAATATGAACAAGAGCGCCACTATCTTCAAAATAGCCGCCCAAAGAAGGAACAATGCTCAGGAGATTCGTTCGCTAAAGTTCATTAGCAATGCTCATGGCCAGCTTCTTGTGGATGACGACAAAATTCTGCAGAGGTGGCGGCAGTATTGTGAAGAACTTTTAAATGAACGGTTTCCCCGGCTATACTTTCCAAGAGCCACCCCTAACTGTGAAGAAATACCCGACATTACAGTCGAAGAAGTTAGTGAGGAGGTCAAATACTCCGAAAAACGAAAAGCGGTTGGGCCAGACGAGATACCCTCTGAGTTCTGGAAAAAGATGGGAGACATCGGGTTCAGATGGCTCAGAGTTCTCATCTCCAAATTCGTGAGAGGTGATCCAATGCCGAATCAATGGAGGGAAAGTTACCTTCTCCCTGTATACAAAGGGAAGGGTGATACACGAAACTGTGATAACTACCGTTCGATCAAGCTGATGTCACACACCATGAAGATCGTTGAGCGGGTATTAGGTGGCCGGCTGCGAAAAATAATACGGCTATCTGATGATCAGTGCGGGTTTGTCTCGGGTAAATCAACCACAGATGCAATCCAAAGTATAAGGATCATAATGGAAAAACATCGTGATTCCTTAAGGGATTTGCATATTGTATTGGTTGACTTTGAAAAGGCATTCGACAGACAACCACGAGATCTGATATGGGTGGCACTAAGACATCGAGGGGTTCCAGAAACCTGTGTCCAGATGATCATGGACATGTACGAAGGAGCAAAGACAAGAGTAAGATCCCCCGCTGGAGTAACCGAAGAGTTCCCAATCAAAGTCGGGGTGCCAGGGAACCGTTTTAAGTCCTTTGCTCTTTATTACAGTCCTTGACTATCTGCTTGAAGGTAAAATGACGGACCCCAAGGTATTAATATTTGCTGACGATGGAACCATCATAAAGGAGGATCATACGTCCGTGCAACGAGCACTTGATGTATGGATGGATGTTTTGGAGGGAAATGGGTATCGCATTAGTTCAAAAAAGACAGAGTACTTGTACTACCCATTCTCTGATCCACTCCGACCTATTCCAGACATTTAATTGAATGGAACCGTGCTTCCCAAGTACGAAAAGTTCAAATATCTGTGATCTATGGTTAACAGCGATGCAACCTGTGATGACGACATCAATCATCGCGTAAGCGTAGGTAGATGAAGTGGCGGGAAAACTCCTCTATCTTCTATGACTGAAAAATTCCCCCTAACTTAAAAAGAACGCTTTACATCACAGTTGTGCATCCAACGCTCGATGACTTTGAGGGCCGGAGCGTTGGTGTCCATCCGCTCCAGACTAGGCATTGCATTCTATGCACATTATCGCAGCTGCAATAATGCTAACAAGAAATAAACAATCTTCCATTTCCTTTGTAAGCGTCCAGCTCTTGGTAAGGCCATTTTTTTTTTTTTTTTGTCGGGATAGGAAACGCTCAACTGGAGCACTCAGACGCAACTGGTCCATTGTATTACCAGAGAGCAAACCTTGATTTACCCATTTTATTGGAATTTCCTTGTCTTTCTAAGAAAGCCAAGCAAGCACTTCAGTGATGAGGAGCTTACAGTACCAGCACTCACCACATCCGCACCGAGGATCTGCCACCTGATACGAGCAAAAGCCGGACACTCACAGAGATAATGTTCCGTGGTGTCGTCGCTCTCTCCACAAGCGTCGCAGATTGTAGTGTCACTTAAGCCCAACACGTTAAGGTGCTTGGCAAAGCAAAGTGGCCTGTCAAGACGCCAATAAGTTGTCTACAGTCTTTTCTGCTGAGAGACAGCAAGAATGCCGCTGGTTTCTTACAGACGTCCGGGAGCATGCGTTTAGTCAACCTGCATCCCGGAGAGTCATGCCACACACAATTGTGCTCGTGAGAGACCCAATCGTCAATGGAAGCCCTTACCGAGGACGCAGGGAGACCCAACGAGGGTTCGGGGCCTGAGAAACCCTCCTCTGAGCCTTGTCTAGCAATCTCATCGGAGATCTCGTTCCCCAAGATCCCAGTGTGACCTGGGACCCAGATAAGAGACAGAGAATTCAGCCTTGCGACCGAGTTCAAAGAGTTTTTGGTTTCACGAACTATTTTGGAAGTGGTTAAACGGTTAAGCAAGGCCTTAAGCGCAGCCTGACTGTCACTACAGACACAAATGCTACGTCCCTTCCACCTGTTCTTCACAACATAGTTCATGGCCATTAGGATTGCATAAGTTTCCGCTTGGAAAACCGACGCATACTTATTTGCCTAACGAAAAGTGAAGTCTAATGTCGCGGACTTCCACGAAGACCCCAGCGCCAGACCCTTGACTGGTTTTGGAACAGTCCGTGAAAACACGACTACATTCCATTCCCGGCTCAGACTCTGACCGAAGCCAGTCCTGGACATAGGGAAAGTCGACTCTGAATTTGCGCATCAGCTGGAGTTCTGGTGTCATTGCATCAGACGGCATATCCATAAGACAGGAGTCGTAAGATAAGTGTCGCGCAAGTTCATCAAAGTTCCAGTGTGGAGTATACCAAAAACCGCCTCGCCTAAGACGTTGGATGGATTTGATAGTGCAACCCATGATATAAATATCAAGGGGAGGTAAGTTCAGCAAAGCGTCTAGAGCAGAGCCAGGCGTACTCGGGAAAGCTCCCGAGCAGCCGAGACAAGCCGTTCTTTGGAGTTTCGTGTAAAAAGCAACCACATATTTACGCGAGAGCCCCTTCCACCAAACAACCGACGCATATGCGAGGAATGGTCTTATCATAGCCGTGTAGATCCAGAGAACCTTATTCGGTGACAAGCCCCAAGTCTTGCCAGAAGACTGAGAGCGCCTTGGATGTTTTCGACTCGACGTGTTTAGACCAATGGAAGGCAAACGACTAACAAAGGCCTCGTAGGGGCAGCATCTCCCGATAGGTGCTGGTCCGCTAAGTAACTGCAGCCATAAACCTAGCAGCTGTGTCAGTAAGCCCTACTCCCACCTCCTCGTGGTGTCATCTGGGAATTTCTTCGGAAATTGCTAACGGGAGAGGACGAATGGCGAGCTTCCTGCGCCAAAAAACAGGATACGTGTCGGTTGGTCTGTGGCCCAGCGAGCCGCAACCGTAAAACAAACTATTGCTCCGAAACGGAAACAATCGCCTCGGATAAGGACGGATAATTTGTTGACGACCTTTGGCTATCGGACACGGACAACGATCGGATTCTGGAACGTTAAGACCCTCCTAGACTCATTTAAGGAAGGGCCTTATAACGCCAGATTCCTCCAATTGGAGCGCGAATTCGCACGGTATAAAATCGACATCTTAGGGCTGAGCGAGATAAGATGGTACGATGCTGGGGAATACATCTCCCCAACAAAAAGCACTGTGATGCTCTACTCTGGTAAACCAGCTGGAAGTGCACGGAGTTCTGGCGTAGGACTCATGCTAACTCCAGCAGCACGTAGTAGCCTCATATCCTGGAAACCCCATAGTGACCGGATATTGACGGCTAGGTTCCAGAGTAGAGTTAGAAAAATTACCATCATACAGTGTTATGCTCCGACTCTAGACGCAACTGAGGATGAAAAGGATGATTTTTATAGCCACTTAGGCGCCGGCTACAACCAAACGCCTAATGGGGACATCGTAATGGTAATGGGAGATCTCAATGCCAAGGTGGGTAGCGACAACACCATGCTTAAGCACGTGATGGGAGTTCACGGCGTGGGAGACCGTAATGACAATGGTGAGCGGTTTGTGGACTTCTGCAATACCAACCGCCTAGTCATCGGAGGTACGCTGTTTAAGCATAACACCTGTCATAAGATCAGTTGGGTCTCCACTGATAGGCAACGAACATCCAACCAGATCGACCACATTGCGATCATTCGCCGCTTTAGAAATTGTCTCTTGGACTTCCGAAACAGACGTGGAGCTGACATCGGACTTGAACGAGATCACCATCTTATGGTAGCTCATTTACGCCTTCGTACTGCATCCGTCAACAGCAACCGCTCAAACCTACTTAACATCACCAGGTTTAATATCGACAGGCTCAAGGTTCCCCACGTGCGCCAGCAGTTCAGGGACCATCTTGCCTTAGAAGCAGAAGCAATCAGCAGCATAGAGAACATGGATGACCACTGAAGTGCTGTGAAAAATGCTTTTGCGACTGGGGCACGCACTTATGTCGGTAAAAAGCAGAAACACCACCGCACATGGCTTTCTACAGACACCTGGAGACGGATCGATGAGCGTACAGCAATCGAGGCTCGGATTGCAGCGGCCTCAGCAGTAGAGAGAACCGAGCTTGAAGCCCAATACCGTGCGAAGAAGAAAGAAGTGCAGCGTAGTGTGAGACGTGACAAACGTCAATATGTCAACTCCCTGGCCTCAAGGGCTTAAGAAGCAGCGAGTAGGTGCGACAGTAGGACTGTTTACAACATCACTAAGGAGCTCATTGGTGGTCGAAACTCCAAACAACATCCAGTGAAGAGTCTAGACGGTAACCTTCTGATTTCGGATGAGGATCAGCTCACTAGATGGAGAGAACATTTTGCTACAGTGCTAAATCACTTTGGCAATGGCGGTATGATCTTGAATTCGAATGAGCAGTTCGAAGCAACAAATTCCCGAATTCGCACCGTACCTCCCAGTAAAACTGAAATAATAACAGCAATCAAGTCCCTCAAGAAGAACAAAGCGGTGGGTATTGATGGCATCCCTGCCGAGCTATTTCAAGCGGCGCCAAATACATCGGCAGATTTGCTGCATCCGCTAATACGGAGAGCTTGGGATAGTGAACAATTTCCACAGGAGTGGAAAAAGGGGATGCTTCCAAAGAAGGGTAACTTGATGGAGTGCGGTAACTGGAGAGGTATATGTGTTCTTCCAGCTGTAGCCACAATAATAGCTAGAATAATTCTAGAACGAATTAAAGAACATTTATATTCAACTCTCGATGTCGAACAGGCAGGCTTTCGCGCTGGATCCTCCTGCATCGACCACATAAACACCTTACGGATCATAATCGAACAATGCGTTGAGTATAGGTCTCCGCTACATTTACTGTTTATCGACTTCGAGAAGGCTTTCGACAGCTTGAATCGAGATGCTATCTGGCTGGCCTTGCGCAGGAGAGGCATTCCAGAAAAGCTTATAGCTATTATCAAGGCTACATATGAGGGCGGCAAGTGTCACGTCGTGCACAATGGTAAGGTGTCGGAGGACTTTGAAGTCCAAAGTGGAGTACGTCAAGGGTGCATACTGTCCCCACTATTGTTCTTGGTGGTTATCAGCGATGTACTCCATGCAGCATTGACGGAAGCTAATTCTGGAATTCGTTGGACTATGACATCTTACCTTAAACACCTAGATTACGCTGACGATGTTTGTCTACTTTCACATCGGATAATGGATCTTCATTTGATGGCCCAAAATCTAGAAGCTGAGGCAAACAAAACAAACAAATAAACAAATATTTGGCGCAACAGCTCTTTAAAGTGCCAGGGCCTAGCTCCTCGCAACCACTCATGTTGTGTGCGTTATATTTTTTCACATGAATGGAAGGGACCTACAGTTTAATGCCGAATCCGAACGGGGATTTGAGAAGCTTTTTCGTGACAACAATACTCTCCGATGTTTATCAGACGCTCGCTAATTGGGACCGTGAAAAAACTTTTTGGTATTTTCTGGGATTCGAACTTGGAACCTCATGCGTAGTGATCCGACATACTAACCACTTACGCCACGGCGCCCCACAAACAAGTGGAGCTAAAAATAAACACAGCCAAAACAAAAGCCCTGAGTACTTCCAATACCCGCGCTCAACTTAACATTGCCGGAAAGCAAGTCGAGAAAGTTGATAACTTTCTATATTTAGGAAGTGTCGCTCGGCTAATCGCGGTGGCACCGAACTGGATGTGTGCAGCAGAATCGGGAAGGCTAAAGCTGCGTTCGAAATGCTGTCCAAAATCTGGAGAAGCAATGTTATTAGCTTAAGAACCAAGCTACGACTGTTCCGCTCCAACGTAGAATCAGTGCTGCTTTATGGGTGCAGTACCTGGAAGGTAGACACCATTAACACACGCAAGCTGCAAGTCTTCGTAAACAAATGCTTAAGAATTATCTTGAGGATTTTTTGGCCGAACCACATCTCCAACGAACAACTTTATCTGAGAACGGGCCAAGAACTTATAAGCATTACTGTACGAAGAAGAACGTGGCAATGGATTGGACACACCCTACGGCGCGAAGACAACTCCATTGCGAAATACGCTATGCAGTGGAATCCGCTCACCCAGGCAGGCAGAATAGCGGGACGCCCTAGGCAAACGTGGCGCAGAACAGTTGAGGAGGAATCGATCTCTTTAGGAATGAGTTGGAGGCAGCTCAAACGCGTTGCAGAACTCCGAACACGATGGCGCGCAGGCGTGGTTGACGCCCTATGCCCCCCGAGGGGTTAAAGGATATAAGTAAGTAAAGTAAGTGTTTAGACCAATGAAGTTTCTTATCTAAAATCACTCCCAGATATTTGGCTTCATTGGAAATGCGAATGGTGACGCCTTTTAGCACTGGGTGATTCAGACCGGTCAAAATCCTCCTTCTCGTAAAAAGAACAACCTCAGTTTTAAGATGATTCACCGAATCCCACTCCTAGTACACCATTCATCGATCATGTCCAACGCCACCTGCGCGTTAGCACAGACCGTCGCCAGGCATGGACCGACAGAAAGTACGGCGACATTATCCGCATATGCCTGAGCGTTGACGTTAGAACTATTTAGAGTGATCAACAGAAAGTCGACCACCATGCACAATAACAATGGAGACAGAACGCCACCTTGCGGACAGCCCCTGTTTACCCCTGTCATAACATATTGGCCACAATCCGCATCCACTACCAAAGTTCTATTCATTAGCATTGCTTTAATCCACAACACTAATGTTTCATCTACCCCGTGTTGTCTGGCAGAGTTGCACATGCAGTCAAAAGTCGAATTGTCAAAAGCACCCTCAATGTCGATGAAGATACCCATCGCGTATTCATTCCTATCAAGTGCGCATTCAATTCTGGCCACTAAATGTTGAAGTGCGGTCTCGCAGGATTTCCCACGCTGATAGGCATGCTGCATCTCCGACAGTGGATGCAGCCTCAAAGCAACTTTGCGCACGTGAAATTCCACCAGTCTCTCCATACTTTTCAGTAAGAAGGATGTCAAACTTATAGGTCTGAATGCAAAGTCTTATGGTAAGGCCATGCAGCGCACACTTTAGAAACACTTCTTTGACAACCTAATAGAGATATCGGAGAAATAATCAAATTTCTTAATACCACAGAGTGGATTTAAAGTTGTTTATTCCGTTTTCGTTTATCTCTAAGTTTTACATCCGATAAGGTCACGTGGTATTGTGGTACTAAAATGGCGCTAATTAGGTACCAGCATAGGTAGTTCCCTGTAACATCCACTTCTACCTACCTTCCCACATGAACTTATAAAACTACTAAAATGCCAACAACACGCGGTGGTCCCAAGGCGCTCCTCCATCTAAGTACTACCCACGTTCGACGCTGCTTGATTTCGGTGATCGCGCGAGAACTTCTCAGCGTAGTTGATCGTTTCATGTTCGATTTTTGTGTCGAGGTCATTCCGATTCACTAGTCTCGCTAAAGAAGTTTCACTTCAAAAATGAACAAAAAATAATAGAAAAAAATAAAAAATTAAATAACATATTTTTGAATTCAAATGTACTCTTATTTTTGCTCTGATTATGGGTAGGCAGTACATTGAAGAAAGAAGAAGTTGCGATTGAGTTCGGTTGGAATTGTGAGTCACTGTACGTACATTTTAAAAATATACTACCGAGTATCTGCATATATGGTATGTATGTATTTACGAGCAGTTATTCGCATAGAAATTCTTCCGTGATAGATTTCTGCCTTCCCTAGCACTCATGCATATGTATGAGAACAGCATGATTCGTAAGTATAATAATGCATAATACAAACTCGTATATGCATATATGTATGCATATAACAGTATCAATATTTTTTAACTGCTTCTACTTGGTGCGATAATAGTCTCTCTCA
Source organism: Brachypalpus laphriformis (assembly GCA_945910035.1). Taxonomy (NCBI): domain Eukaryota; kingdom Metazoa; phylum Arthropoda; class Insecta; order Diptera; family Syrphidae; genus Brachypalpus; species Brachypalpus laphriformis. Next base: position 293,281,871 of record OX246754.1, read on the forward strand.
GTCTGTAAAACAAAACAAAACATATGTAAACTAACTAAAAGTATTTTTTATTATGCATTGTAAAAACAAAAATACATTCGCAATAACTTTTACATTTTAATATACTGCAATGTTAGTCACTGGTCTTTTTGGTGGTGTTCTTTGGATTGAATTTTTTCGGATGTTGTCCTTGGCCAGATTGTTTTTGATGCGGTTTCGGTCCAGGATGTCTCTGTTGCTGCTCGTTACCGTTGTACTGATTAGGGTTTTTGAATGGAGGCTTCGGTGCCGATGCACCCTCGATTGTTTGATAGCGTTGTGCAATATCAAGCGCCTTGGCCAACGTTAAATCAGTGCTCTCCTCGCAGAATCTATCGAATACAATTCCATCATATGACGTCACATATTTATCCAGTAAAGTTTGTTCTGTTCGCGCACCAAATTTACAATTAAGTGCAAGCTTACGAACACGTTCATGCCAATTGGTGGCAGTTTCATTTTTATATTTTCGCGCATCATAAAATTGTTTTCGTTCTTTGAATACCACAGTCGAAGGTTTAAAGAGCTGAGATAATATTAGTAGTAGCTCTTCGTATGACTTGTCACTTGGGGAGCTTGGAAAACAAAGATTTCGCACTCTTTCATAGTTTGCTGGTCCAATACAGTTGATTAGAATCGATTTCTTCTTGTTGAGATCGTCAATTTCTAGAGCGACAAAATAATGCCCCAGTCTCTCCTCGTAGGAATCCCACGATTCCAATTTTTCGTCAAAAGCTGGTATCGATGCGGCCATTTTTAATTAACACAAAAACAATTAAAATTATCTGAACCACCGAGAAACAAGCGTACCTACCGTGAGTTTACGCTGTTCAAAAAGTTATGATTTGGTCACTATTCTAGTAGAACAATCTTTTATAGAACTGAATATTTGTATGAACTTGAAAAGCTTTTATTAGTGCTCCCACTTATTGGAACACACTTTGCGTTTGCAGTCTAAATGCTCCTAGATGGTATTGTCAGAAGTGTGAGATTCGGAGGCATCTTGGTTGAGACTATTGCACCAGAAACTACTCGAATCGCGTTTTGTTCGTATTGAATTTTCCGGAAGAAAGTCCTAAATCCAGATGTGTGGTACGATGTAGTGGTAATGTGTTTTCTTCTTGCTTATTTATCGGTTCACTCCATTTCTCTAATAATAAAATACTTACTCGCACACCGCCTATGGCAAGCCAACACGTATTTTAGCCTCGTTTGGACACTACCAATAGAGTATCAACAGCATCCTAGACCATATAACTCTTTTTCTTCATTGCCAACTTATGTCGTGACAAGATCTTATGAATAAGTGTTGATGTAAAAACATAAATTGGTTCAAGTTTATAAAAACAGATTCAAAATAAATACTTCTACCTGGACAAATCATGGCACATATAATATAAAAATATAGACAATAATACAAAATTTCTCATGCAGTTAAAAATGTTTGAACTCAGGTTACCTTACAAAAGCATACATCGACATTCCAGTTCCATTCCATTCAATTTTGTTTTGTAACTTTTTTTATTTGAACTGATATTTATAATTGACTTAATAAAAATATTCCTTACAGAAACTATAGCTATTAAATATAAAGTGTTGGCTCAACAATAGAGGCCCAACGATATAACATGAATTTTCTTATATAATACATACATTTTTGGTGGATATTAATTTTGCTGTGTTGTTCAAATTCCGGTGTCGCTGATTCAATTTTGTTCCACGAATAGTACATATTGATGGTCCACGAAACATGTAAATGTTCCTAATTATCGGTATCAGAACGTTTTCCTTTTACTTCCGGTTTCTCTACCTGTCGGTGTTCTAATGATCGATGACAATTCATTTTCAAGATTTACCAGTACCATTGCGGCTTCAAAATGTCTGCACCCAAACTATGGTACACGTATGGTATTTTATTTTAATTTTATTGATGGTAATGACACATATATCAATTTTCATCTCATCTACGTACAAAGATGATACAATTAGATTATACTAAGCCAAGCTCCTTCGACGACCTATGCCCCCCGAGGGGTTAAAGGATCTAAGTAAAGTAAGTAAGTAAGCTCCTTCCAGAAGATACCTGATTTGCCAGTTATAGTCATTTCTCTTAATCGCCTACTCTTAGCTGATTTTTTTTTATTACTACTCGCATGTTTTTGCTACATAAATCCCGAAGACACAGGAGCTATGTTTAAGAAATTAGCTCGTTTGTTCTCCCTTTTTACACCCTACGCCATAGGGGTTTACTAAGTTTTGCACATGGTTTGTAATATCAAGAAATAATAGAGTTGCCCCCATGAAGTATTTATATAAATGGTCAGTACCAACAGTTACAGTTACAATTACAGTTAGATGGCGCTAAATTCTGGGGTGGACCTGGGCCTCAACATCCGAGTCAATTGAGCCACAGCTGTTCGTCCGCCAGTCCGTCAGTCTGTATTTCACATGCTTTTGGGCCTTAAAGTCGCAAAAGGTGCGACAACATTACCTATGTTTTGCTCCTCGAACAGATATATGCATATCTATATAAATAAGATATTTTTCAATAGAATCCAAAAATTTCGAATAATTGATTGGAAACATGTGCTCATAGTGGAGGAATGTTTGAAAAAGTAGGAGTTTCTAACGGAAATCCTATGCGTGGAAACAAACTCGCACTTGACGAACATTTTATGCATATGTCAGGAAAACTTAATTTTGCACGACAACTGTATTCATTCCAATCCCTTGTACTTGCATCCGAATATATGTCTTTTTATTAAAGCTGTTCACCTTCGACCTCAGCAGCACTTTAATCCAATAAATATTTTATTATTTCAATAAACTTAAAGACTATAGTTTTTGCACACGACCATAACTATAGCTTAAAGTTACGAACGAAGGGATATCAGTACTTAAACTAGCCTCTGTAGAACTTTTGCAATCGAATCCTTTCCTCTTTATTTAACTTAACTGGTCCGAACGGCATTCATAGCTACACACAAACGTTACAGTTGCTAGAAGTCCTGTACAATATTTCAGTGATTATGAGCATGAAGAAAATCTGCTTGGAACATAATTAATATCATATGCACAAATATAAAGTCCACGAATCCACACAGAATGGGCGGCGCAGTAGAGGAAGACATAGCGATAGGTGGCGCAAACAAGTGGAGGGCGACCTTAACCATTATGGCGTGCGCTGGAGGCAGCTGGCTTGTAAGCGGGCTAGCTGGAGGGGTTTGTTGCTTGAAGCCCAGGCCCACCCTAGGCTGTAGCGCTAGCTTAACCAGCTCGGAAATACGTTTTTGATCCAGGTTAGGCTAGATCTGCCTCGAAATGTTGCACGTTGAGCCGTTTTCCCATCTGAGACTGGTCATGCTAATAGCGTTCAGCTTTAGTAGATGCTTACATGTCGCGAGGGGCATACCCAGGGCTTGCTTGTCAGGCAGAATCCTTAGAGTGGTACCCCGTCTGGCGAACTCGTCAGCCCGACAGTTTCCTGGAATGTCCCTGCGGCCCAGCACCCAGCATAGGTGAATGTTGAACTGCTCTGTCATCTCCATAAGACATAAACGAAGGAGTACGATTCAGTGAAATGCTAATATCGGTAATACATACATTATACTTCAAAGAGGACAGGGCTTCCTTAATCGCTATGATTTTCGCCTGGTAAACGCTACAATGATCAGGGAGGCGGAAAATGTGGACAGCCTTAAGTACGTAAGTAGTCACAATACTCATCATAATAGAATTAATTTCATATTTCAATTCATATTAGGTCCGTCCGCGTACTTTCCGCGTCAAAAACTAATGAGTTGCCAAATATGACATGATGAAGGTAAAAACTCTCAGAGAGCGGAAAATATAAACAAAAGTACTTGAATGAAAAACTAACCATTTTGAGCCATGTCGAGGCAACTATAATAAAAAAAAAAATATAAAAAACCATAAAACTCGTGTTTTTTTTTTCTTAAGTTAAAAATAATAATAAACTGATAAATTTACTCATCTCGTAGCTCTGTAAATTTACGAGGTGCTTTAAATGAATAACTCTCGCAAACAAGTTGCGTAATTGAATCAGCTTTTCTGTAACTGTCATCAAACTGTCGCCAAACATATGAAAATACCGAAAATTAGTGAAAAGAAAAAACTTATTAGATTGTATTCCCACCTCTGCCATAGTCTCAATCAAATTTGACAACAACACAATTTTCGACCGCAGTGTAATTTTCCGAGGGTGATTTCCGAGCCAAAATAGTCGCAGAAATTTAAACAGGTCATTTAAAATTTGACAGGTCATTTACGCGATGATAAATTTATACGGTTTACGTGGTTTACGAGGGTTTTACGAGTTTAAGTGAATACCCTTAATATTTTGGGAGAATTAATTTCTTAATTGCTTTAAGATTTCTTCAAGATACTTTTTTTATAGAGTTATTCACATCTCGGCAGATAGCTGAGATTTACCTATCCAAGGTGAATTTCTCCACTAGTGGATTAGGCTCTGATGGAGCATAGTCCTGGTTCTATAGCTCACATGAATAATTTTATTAGTTCTACGAACTATACAAATAACAATTTTGATAATATGAATAGAAATGGTAACAAAAAAAAAACTGATGAACATACATAATTAAAAAGATACAATTAAAAAAAAAAATTACTTCAATATACATATTTATCTAGATTTACTACAGTATATAAGAAACTAATTTTTTCGCAAGTTGGTAGCATATTACCAGGACGAAACTCCTCACAATTGGCTGTGTTGACTACTTTCTCAACTGGTATAATAGTTGACTCCTTCCAATTATGAGGGAAGATACCAGATTGTAAGGATGCGTTGAATATTTTCATCAGTATAGGACCTATAATAAGGTGGGCGAAATCGCATCATCACCTCCACGCGGTGCCCGCTGGATAGCTATCTGATAGTGAACTAACGATGAGCGTATGCTGAGTCTGACGATATATGTGCAGCTGAACACTCAGACCTGCATAAGCACATCTGGGTGAACTTCAGCGCGCATATGTCTAACCGGACGAACCATCTCTTGTTGACCTGATCGGTTGAAATATGCGTCTCAGAAGTCTAGCAAGAGGTCCTCAGAAGGAGGACGTGCGGCGGACGAATTCTCTCGATGGAATCAACGGTGACGTCTACAGATCAGCGGATACCTTACTGGAGCTACTTCAACATATTTGGAGCTGAGGTCTGTAAGGATTTTCAATACTACGTCAGGGTATTGAAAAAGAGATGGTGGCGCATGAACCCTTAATGGGCCAACGGCAGCGCTCATATCCCCGAAGTGGGTTACTGACATCGGTGTATCCGGCCTCTTGTCCTAGGGGTACAAAAAAAAAGGATCTGGCCCTCCAGGTTGGGGGTTGTGCCGCCGGGTTAACTTCCCTACCACGTAAAAAACCTTTGGTTACGAAGCAACCAACAGCCTCGGATACGGATGATCTTACTGTTGACGACCCATGCAAACGTAAAAAGGACAACGATCTTCGTGTCTGCACATGGAATGTTAGGTCCCTCTACAAACCACGTGCAGCCGAACAACTTGCGGAGGCCCTAGAGTGTCTCAAAGCAGACATTACCGCCATCCAAGAAGTGCGATGGGATGGGCCGGGCAAAAGCAGTATGAAAAACTGCGACATCTACTACGGCGATTGCTACAGACAAAAAGGACAGCGTCTATTCGGGTGCGGATTTGTCATTGGAGACAGACTTAGGCAAGAAGTCTAGAGTTTCCGGCATGTGAACGAGCGCCTTATGACTATCCGTATCAAGGCTAAATTTGCCAACATTAGCCTAATATGCGTTCACGCCCCTCATGAGGAGAAGGACGACGCGACAAAGGATGACTTCTACCAGCTCTTGGACAAGACGTATGAGCAATGCCCTAGCCACGACGTTAAAATTATCCCAGGCGACTTTAACGCAAAGCTAGGAAGAGAGGACGTCTTTAGTAGCGTGGTCGGAAAGCACAGCCTGCACGACAACACTTCCGGCAACGGACTCAGGCTAATCGACTTTGCGGCGGGGCGAAACTTTGTTGTAGCTAGTACGCGGTTCCCACGTCTCGATATTCACAAAGGAACATGGCTCTCCTTTGATCGAAAAATCGTCAACCAAATCGATCACATTGCGATCGACACAAGGCACTCTTCCAGTATTCTGGGTGTCCGGACTTTCCGAGGAGCCAACGTGGACTCGGATCACTACCTAGTTGTAGCCAAGGTACGGATGCGGATATCCACAACGGAGCGAAATCAACGAAATGCTGTGAGGTAATTTGACGTCGAAAAGCTACAATGGCAAGAGACCGTCAGAACCTTTGCCGATCGTGTTTCTTCTAAACTCAATCTTAGTCCTATGCCGCCAGCAGCAAATGCGGAAGACCAGTGGCAGCGTTGCCAAAAAGCCATCAGAGATGCCGCCTCTGATGTACTGGATTTCTCTCGCCCACCACAACGAAACCCCTGGTTTGATGAGGAATGCCGGCAAGCACATGCAGCAAAACAAGAGGCGTACAAAGCGGCGCTGCATAGAAGGACTAGAGCTGCTTACGAGCTCTACGTGCGCAGGAGAAAAGAGGAACATCGACTTCTCAGAAAGAAGAAAAAAGAGCACGAGAAGCGCTCGATCGAGGAGATTGAGAGACTTTATTGCAGGAATAATGTTCGAAAATTTTACCAAAGGGTAAAAAGATCATGCCAGGGTTTCAAAGCCAGAACAGGAGCCTGCAGGGACGAAAATGGCAACATAGTAGTAGAATCGCAGTCAGTGCTGAGGATATGGAAGGAACACTTCTGCAGACTGTTAAACGGCGTTGATGATCAATATTCCGCTGTCAGGCAGAATGAGCCATTCAACAGTGACGATGGCAGTCAAAATTCCCGTCAACCCGATCATAATGAAGTGAGGATAGCGATATCTAAACTCAAGTCCAACAAAGCTGCTGGAGCCGACGGCCTTGCCGCTGAACTTTTCAAGGCAGGAGGAGATGAGTTGGTAAGGAGCATGCACCAGCTCATCTGTAAAATCTGGTCGGACGGAAGTATGCCCGATGAATGGAACCTCAGCATCGTTTGCCCGATCCTGAAGAAAGAAGACCCTCTGAACTGCGCCAACTACAGAGGTATAAGTCTCCTAAATATCGCATATAAGATCCTGTCTGCCGTACTATGTGAACGCCTAAAACCGACCGTCAACAACCTGATAGGTCCTTATCAGTGCGGTTTCAGGCCTAGAAAGTCCACCATTGACCAAATATTCACACTACGGCAGATCTTGGAAAAAACCCATGAATATAAAATCGATACGCACCACCTTTTCATCGATTTCAAAGTTGCCTATGATAGCGTGTATAGAGACGAGTTATACAGAGCCATGTCTAGTCTTGGCATGCCTGCCAAGCTCGTCCGTTTGTGCAGAATGACGATGGAGAACTCTCGCTGCTCCATCAAAGTCGGTAAGAACATCACCGAACCGTTCGATGTCAGGAAAGGTCTTAGACAAGGCGACGCGCTATCATGCGATCTCTTTAACATAATACTTAAGAGAATTGTACGAAACTCACAAGCCAACCCCGGAGGTACAATCTTCTTCAAGTCTGTACAACTACTCGCTTATGCCGATGACATTGACATAATCGGAAGAACTCAGCGGGCCGTCAATGGGGCATTTACGAGTATTGAGATCGAGGCAGCAAAGATGGGTCTAGCGGTCAATGAAAGCAAAACAAAATATATGCTGTCTACAAAAAAGGACACCCAACATCGGCGTCTTGGACAGAACGCCACAATAGACAGATACAATTTTGAGGTAGTAAAGGATTTTGTCTGTGGGCGCCGTGGCGTAAGTGGTTAGTGTGTCGGATCACTACGCGTGAGGTTCCGAGTTCGAATCCTACAAAACACCAAAAAGTTTTTTCATGGTCCCACCTCTCGCGAGCGTCTGACAAACATCCGAGAGTATTGTTGTCTCGAAAAAGCTTCTCAAATCGCCGTTCGGATACGGCACTAAACGGTAGGTCCCTTCCATTCGTGTGAAAAATATAATGCACACAACATGAGTGGTTGCGAGAAGCTAGGCCCTGGCACTTAAAGAGCTGTTGCGCCAAATATTTATTTTTTATTTATTTAAAGGATTTTGTCTACCTAGGCTCTATGGTCAGCTCCGCAAATGACATGAGTGGAGAGATCACACCGAGAATTACTCTTGCCAATCGTTGTTTCTATGGGCTAAAACGGCAATTGAGTAGCAAAGCCCTATCTCGAACTACTAAGGTAACTCTTTATAAGACATTAATCATCCCAGTCCTGCTGTATGGCGCAGAGGCATGGGCTTTGAAAAAACCGGATAAGGATGCCCTTGGTTATTTCGAGAGAAAAGTTCTTCGAGCGATCTTTGGTCCCGTCTGCATAGACGGTGAGTGGAGGAGAAGGTACAATGCCGAACTATACGGCCTGTACAAGGACATCGACTTAGCCAGAAGAGTTCACATACAGCGACTAAGATGGCTGGGTCATTTAGAGCGGATGGAGCCCAACCTTCCCGCTAAGAAAGTCTTCGAATCCAACCCGGACGGACGGCGCAGTAGAGGACGACCTCGCGGTAGGTGGCGCAAGCAAGTGGAGGGGGACCTCAACCAACTTGGCGTGCGCAACTGGAGGCAGCTGGCTCGTAACCGTGCTGGCTGGAGAGGTTTGTTGGTTGAGGCCCAGGTCCACCCCGGACTGTAGCGCCATCTAAGTAAGTAAGTAAGTATAGGACCTATAATTTCTATTGACTTGTAAATTATATCTCGGTTAATTCCAATTATGCCTTTCTTGTTATTACACTTCCGAATAGTATCACATAAGGTTCTTTCGTCACAGTATCGAAATTTGAATGTACAAGACACATTTATAATTGGTTGGATGTAATGCAAATATAGTATTGATTTATTTATATCTCAAACACTGTCCACAAAGTATGAATTTAAACCATTTGCTATTTGTGTTGGATCATTTAACGAATGCTGACCAAATTTTACACATGGAATATCACTACCTTTTTTCATTTTTATTATCAAAGATTTAAGCACTGTCCACACTTTTTCTTGATTACCACTATTAACTTGAATTTGGGATACTATATATCTATTTTTCGCTTCCAAAATTTTTCTCTTAAACATGTTACGACCCATTTTTTACTTTTTCCAATTTGACTCCGCGTTACTATACACTGCAGTTCTAAAAGCCAACACCTTTTCTCGTTTCATTCGTTGCAAATCTTTGCATCCATATTCTATGTATTTTGACTATTTGAAATGGAATCAAAAACTGTTCGACTCATTTAGCAATCAGCTGATTCCACTTGGCAGTTTGTACGTTCGTGCCTGCAGAACTTCTTCGAGCACATTCATGCACAGAGGGAAAATACTCGCTACTTGTTACTTCTCAATTTGTCTCTTTATCTGTCATGTTCCCTCAATACCCGAATATACTTCGAGCACTTTAGAGCACTTTAAAGCACCTTAAAGCTCTTTAGATTGTGTACGCGAATGGACCTATTGTGCTCAATAGAGCTAAAATTATATTTAATTTTCAGTCATAAGAGAAATAAGTCAACTAAATAAAAAATTACGCCGAATTCTATAAGAAGAAAGTTTGGCTTGATTCCTATTTTTCTTATGAGTCAAATTTGATTTGAAATAAGTCAAAATGACAACAGTGGCCGCTAGTACAGCTGGTCTTCAATAAATTTAGTGCGATGGTCCTTACATATAATACATACCTTTTTTTTTTTTTACTTGAAAAATGCTCTGACTACTTTTGTGGTATCATAAAAATAGTTGTTCTTATATTCCTCAAGTTAAAATCATTTTCCCACATTGATTAACTCCTTACATAATTCTTGTGGAACTGGCTTCTAACTTTGAATTAAATATACCTACCTACAATTTTTATTTTAACAAAGGTAGTTTACCTTCCTGCGGAATCAAGTAGAGAAAAGTAGCAGCATTGGTAATACAATAGTCTCAATCTATTGCTATAGCTAAACACAATAAATCAGTTTCATAATCTAATCTAACATCGTTGCTAGGGATGGAATAGTATCAGCGCTCACTTGATGTTTTTTTTTATATTCTACAAATCATTTGCTCATTTTTTTTTCCATATGATAGATACGATAAGATCCATTGCAACTGGCACTGAAACTACTGCATCACAATTTGCACGCAAAAAAGAGCTTTTTTAATTGTTATTTCTATTTTGTTATTTCGCATTCAATTTTATACTTATGACTAATCAAATTTCCGACTTTCAGGGGATCTACTGCTCATTGAGGGGAATTTCAATAATGATACCGGATTCATAAACGAGTTCGTCATAGATGAAAACTTGTGTATTAGCATTTTAAATTCTCGAAATAGAAAGATTTACTTTCAGATTTTAGAAATATACCACGAAGATTTCGCTAAAGTAACGGTGACACAAATTTATCTTTAAATGTAATTCAATCCCCTATATGACTCGTTGTCTATATAAATTAACACTCATTAATGTAAATAAAAGCCCTGCTACCGCCCCTAGAGACCTCTCTCAAGCCAGTAAACATCCAAACTATCACAATCTCACCGCTTCACTTGTAACAAAACTTGGCATACATTTTTTTACATCCACATCTTCACCCCTACAACCCTCAAAGCGCACATTAAAAGCTCAAGCAGCACCGGACTCACTCAGCTATTATAGTAAATGTACAGAAACAAAAGCGATATCTTTTTTATTAACAAGTGATAAGACCATTCAAATGTGTTAGCGAACGGCCTTATATTTTTTGGTGTTGGGAATTTATCTAGAATTGCTATTTTGCATTCAATGCAACGTAGAAAAATACACGAACACAAAATGCACAAACCGAGGACCTCCAAAAAGGAGCTGTCTAGAGGTTATTTGTGATTTCGGTGACCGAATATTCAATTCTTTCTCCTTTCAGTATATAAATTGACTTTTTTAAACGGAAAACATCTGATTTATCCTATATGTGAAATTCTCATGATCCTGAAGAAAGGAGACCCTCTGAACTGCGCTAATTATAGAGATATAAGTCTTCTCAACATCGCATATAATATCCTGTCTGCCGTCTTATGTGAACGCCTAAAACCGATCGTCTGGTCCTCATCAGTGCGGTTTCAGGCCTGGAAAGTCCACCATTGACCAAATATTCACACTACGGCAGATCTTGGAATAGACCCGTGACTATAAAATCGATACTCACCACCTTTTCATCGATTTCAAAGTTGCCTATGATAGCGTGTATAGAGACGAGTTATATAGAGCCATGTCCAGTCTTGGCATCCCTGCCAAACTTTCCGTTTGTGCAGGATGATAATGGAAAAATCGCGCTTCATCAAAGTCGAAAAAAACACCACCGAGCCATTCAATGCCAGGAAATGTCTTAGACAAGGCGACAGTGGGCCGTCGTGTCGGTGGGACATTTGCAAGTATTGAGATCGAGGCAGCAAAGATGGGTTTAGAGGTCAATGAAAACAAAACAAAATACATACATGCTGTAGGTATAAACCCATCATCGGCGTTTTGGACAGAACGCCACAATAGACAGATATAATTTTCAGGGAGTAGTCTACCTAGGCTCTATGGTGAGCTCCGTAAATGACACCAGTGGGGAGATCAAACGAAAAATTACTCTTGCCAATCACTATTTTTATGGGCTAAGAAGGCAATTGGGTAACAAAGCTCTAGTTCGAACTGCTAAAGTAACTCTGTATAAGACACTAATTATCCCAGTCCTGCTGTATAGCGCAGAGGCATGAACATTGTCAAAATCGAATGAAGATGGCTTTAGTTACTTTGAGAGAAAAGTTATTTGAGTGATCTTTGGTTCCGTCTGCATAGACGGCGAATGGCCCGGCCTATACAAGGACATCGACATAGCCACAAGAGTTCACATACAGCGGCTTAGATGGCTGAGGCATGTAGAGCGGATGGAGTCCAACGTTCCAGCGCGGAAAATCTTCGAATCCACCCCGGATGGGGACGGCGCAATAGAGGACGACCTCTAGGTGGCGCAAACAAGTGGAGGATGACCTCAACCAACTTGGAGTGCGCAACTGGAGGAAGCTGGCTGGAGAGGTTTGTTGGTTGAGGGCCAGGTCCACCCCGGACTGTGCGCCACCTAAGTAACTGAGTGAACGTTTCAATAGTCAAACTATTGCAACCTAATGCAATGATTGATTTAAGATTCCTTGTTTATAACGTCACTTATGGCTTCAGTTTGCAATGAACAATCACAAGACGATTTTAGGATTTAGACCTCTTTTACCAAATACATATTCTGCTAAAACTATTGAGAACGTAACTCGTCATATCAACTTCATGTCAAGCACATGTCCCATATACTTATCCTGAGGTGATCCCTTCCGCAGGTATAAGTTTTTCTTGTTGAATACCGTTTTTTGGGAGTCACCCACCAATCCACATTTTCTAATCAATGTGTCTAGTATTTGTTTACATTAACTAAAAAGTAATGCAATTCCTCCAGCAAAAAAAAAAAAATATAAAGCAAGGCATTTTTAATTTCCCAATATATTTCCCATTTTCCTCAAACAAGGAAGATGAATGTATACTCATACATGTATAGGTTAAGTAATACAATTTAAGAAAAATAATTTATTTCATTTAAAACGTTTCACTACGTAGGTACACATACTCGTACGATTTATGAAATACAACACCTGTCTTCTTGTTGCACAGGAAAACGACATACATTAGCGTAATGACCTACCCTTCCACATTTATAGCATGTTGGTACAGTTTTTACCCTTATCTGTAGTTGTTGCTGGGGTTGTTGTTGCTGTTGATATCCTTGTTGTTGTAGCTGTTGATATCCTTGTTGTTGTTGCTGTTGATATCCTTGTTGTTGTTGTGGTTGTCTTTGTTGCTGCTGATGATAGTTCTGTTGCACCTGTTGTTTCTGATGCATCTGTTGCACCTTTTGTTGCTGATGCATCTGTTGCACCTGTTGTGGTTGTTGCACCTGATGTTGTTGTTGCACCTTTTGTTGCTGCTGCTGCACTTCTTGCTGTTGCTTTAGATGATGGTTTTCTTGCACAACATGATGTTGTTGTGGCCATTGTCGGCTTTCAGATCCAGCTTTATCATTACCTCCTTTTGCTTTGCCTACAAAAGTTGAATTGTTCTCATATCGTTGGGCGATTTCCAATGCTTGCTGCAGACTTAGAGTTTCATCCTGTTCGTATAGGCGATGAAGAACTTTTCCATGAAACCCAGTTACAAATTTATCAACAAGTATTTCCTCTATAAATCCGCCAAAATTGCAATTAATCACTAGCCCCTTCAACCGCCGATGCCAGTCACTGGCAGATTCAAAGGGCTTCATTCGAGCCCTATAAAACACCTTTCTTTCGTAAAACACATTCCTTGTACCGACATAATGCCGTTTCAAAAACTCCTTTACATCATCGTAGCTCATTAGAGTAGGATTAGAAGGGAAACTCAATTCCTTCAGGAGTGTGTACAGCGATGGTCCATTCTGATGGATTAATGTAAATACTTTCTTTTCATCATCTACAATATTGGCTGCCTTAAAAAAGTGCTCGAGTCGTTCTGCGTATGAGTCCCAAGACTCCTTTTCCGGTTGAAATTCCATTTATAGCTGTTATCACGATACAATAGAGTTAATTACTTGGACTTTAGATAATTTGAATATTTATTTTTTTTATTAACGTAAGAAAACAAGTTTTTATGATCACATATGTATGTTCCTAGCTACGAATTATCAAGCGTTTTTTTATTCGAATTTGAAAGGTTTTATTATTCACACGTCCATACATAAGTATGTATTAAAGTGGAAATATGAATGATGCGTTAAACTGATCCGCTGCGAAATAACGTTAAATTATATTGAAGTACATTTTTATACTAAGCCAAATAGCAAATAAAAGTTCTGTAGAACTTTTGTAGAACCTTCAATACCTAAATACTGCAGCTTAGTTTTTGACATAAAAAACTCAACCAGTGTTGTCACTTTATATATTATTATGGTAGTTAGAAGAAAAATGTTGTATTTGAATTTATTTATTTGTTTCAACTGCTAGCATAGCTCACAGATTATACAACAATAAGAATAAAAATAAAGGCTTAAATAATGAGGTAAGTGGATTAATATAGCAATTCTTATATTTAAATACAAAATAAATTAAGAAAGAGATAACAGATATCAGTTCCTTAATAAAGCAAACATATTTGTTTTTAAAGCGGTCTCTAGAATAATAATCTTATGTGCCTACTTACTTTATTAAAAGAGGCAAGAGCTCTTGAGATTGGCTCGTTTCGACCATAGTTTGTTCTACAAGTATGTCTCAATTAGAAAAAAACGTTCCGTGTTCTTATACACCTTTCGGGTGCATAAATAGGCACCCTAGATAAAAGGGCATGGCTATTTATGTGGAAACACATAACGTCTCTAACGAACATGATATCGTGGGCATACCTTCTTCTGCTTAGAGGCAATATATCCAGTAACTGGCAACATGCACTATACGAATGTTCAAAGTTCCTTCTTCTTCTTCCTTTCATCAGCGAGGTTATAACCCGAAAATAAGGGATCATAACCCGCCCACTTCATCGCATTTCTACTGATCCGCCTGTGGGGTTCGCCTATTTGACCTCAGAAAATATCGGCAGGCCTGCCAATTTTGGATCACTCGTTTTTTTTTTTTTGTCGGGATGGGAAACACTCGACTGGAGCACTCAAACACAACTGGTCCATTGTACTGCCAGAGAGCAAACCCTGATTTACCCATTTTATTGAAATTTCCTTGACTTTCGAAGAAAGCCAAGCAAGCACTTCAGTGATGAGGAGCTTACAGTACCAGCACTCACCACCTCCGCACCGAAGATCTGCCACCTGATACGAGCAAAGGCCGGACACTCACAGAGATAATGTTCCGCGGTGTCGTCGCTCTCTCCACAAGCGTCGCAGATTGTAGTGTCACTTAAGCCTAACACGTTAAGGTGCTTGGCAAAAGCGAAGTGGCCTGTCAAGACGCCAATAAGTTGTCTACAGTCTTTTCTGCTGAGAGGCAGCAAGAATGCCGCTGATTTCTTACAGACGTCCGGGAGCATGCGTTTAGTCAACCTGCAACCTGGAGAGTCATGCCACACACAATTGTGCTCGTGAGAGACCCAATCGTCAATGGAAGCCCTAACCGAGGACGCTGGAAGTCCCAACACGGGTTCGGGACCTGAGAAAGCCTCCTCTGAGCCTTGTCTAGCAATCTCATCGGAGATCTCGTTCCCCAAGATCCCAGTGTGACCTGGGATCCAGATAAGAGACAGAGAATTCAGCCTTGCGACCGAGTTCAAAGAGTTTTTGGTTTCACGAACTATTTTGGAAGTGGTTAAAGGGTTAAGCAAGGCCTTAAGCGCAGCCTGACTGTCACTACAGACACAAATGCTACGTCCCTTCCACCTGTTCTTCGCAACATAGTTCATGGCCATTAGGATTGCATAAGTTTCCGCTTGGAAAACCGACGCATATTTGCCTAACGAAAAGTGAAGTCTAGTGTTGTCGACTTCCACGAAGACCCCAGCGCCAGACCCTTGACTGGTTTTGGAACTATCCGTGAAAATACGACTACATTCCATTCCCGGCTCAGACTCTGACCGAAGCCAGTTCTGGACACAAGGAAAGTCGACTCTGAATTTGCGCATCAGCTGGAGTTCTGGTGTCATTGCATCAGACGGCATATCCATAAGACAGGAGTCGTAAGATAAGTGTCGCGCAAGTTCATCAAAGTTCCAGTGTGGAGTATACCAAAAACCGCCCCGCCTAAGACGATGGATGGATTTGATAGTGCAACCCATGATATAAGTATCAAGGGGAGGTAAGTTCAGCAAAGCGTCTAGAGCAGAGCCAGGCGTACTCGGGAAAGCTCCCGAGCAGCCGCGACAAGCCGTTCTTTGGAGTTTCGTGTAAAAAGCAACCACATATTTACGCGAGAGCCCCTTCCACCAAACAACCGACGCATATGCAAGGAATGGTCTTATCATAGCCGTGTAGATCCAGAGAACCTTATTCGGTGACAAGCCCCAAGTCTTGCCAAAAGCACCCTTACACTGCCAGAAGACTGAGAGCGCCTTGGATGTTTTCGACTCGACGTGTTTAGACCAATGAAGTTTCTTATCTTAAATCACTCCCAGATAGATAGAAGGGGCGTTCAATAACGTAGAAGGAAGGGCCATCAAACAGGCCCTGGAAACAATGAACGTCGAGCATAGCATTACCAATTGGCTCTGCAATATGCTAGGCACTAGAAACATTAACTCCACTATCGGAAACAGTTCAATAAGAAAATCCGTTACCAGGGGGACTCCCCAGGGAGGCGTTATCTCACCCCTCCTCTGGGTTCTAGTCATCGATGAGATACTTAAAGAACTAAGCAACACAGGCATAAGCGTCACTGCTTACGCAGACGACGTGGTGATTTTAGTTCAAGGCAAGTTCCTTGACACATTAAGTGAAATTATGGAATCAGCTCTTAATAGTCTAGAAAAATGGGCTAGAGGGTGTGGACTACACGTCAACCCGGATAAAACCGAATTGGTACTCTTCAGCAAAAAATACAAGATACCACCCTTTAAACTGCCTAAGCTAGCAGGGGTGGAGCTTTCCCTTTCGGATCGCGCTAGATATCTTGGGATATTGCTAGATAGGAAACTAAATTGGAAACTTAACATACAGGAAAGGGTCCGCAAAGCTTATAATGCTCTTTTCATCTGTAAGCGGACCGCGGGGAAAAAATGGGGCCTGAAGCCCGCAATGATGCACTGGCTATACATCATGGTAGTCAGACCCATACTCACGTATGGGGCTCTTGTGTGGTGGAAGGCAACGAATACGAAAAACACAGGGGATATGTTGGCCATGGTACAAAGAACAGCTTGCATTGCCATCACGGGTGCTCTACGCACAACACCTACGGCTGCACTCGAGATCTTTCTGTATCTTTTACCATTAGACCTACAAATTAAATTTCAAGCGCGCAATAGTGCGCTTCGGCTCACTAACGTTGGTCTCTTCAGGACTAATAACATAGGACACAGCTCCATTCTCAAGGAATCTTTTCCCGGTATCCCTGACGAATCGGATGATATACTTGGCACCTTAGACTTCGACACACCATACGAAGTACTGTATCCAGTTAGAGAGGACTGGCGAAGGAAGACAGTCTCTGTCCATAACGAGATTGCAATATACACAGATGGTTCTAAGACCAACGAGGGCACGGGATCAGGTATTTACTCGAGAGATACGAACCTACAGGTGGCCCTGAGACTTCCGGACACATGCAGTGTGTTCCAAGCAGAGGTTCTAGCTGTACTTAAAGCTGCGGAATTACTTGAGATGGGATCAATATCCGATAAGAATATCGCCATCTACATTGACAGTCAGGCTGCGCTAAAGGCGCTAGAGTCTTACGTCACCAAATCTGATATAATCAGGAATTGCCGCACAATGCTTAGGGCATTATGTACGCAGAACCGAGTCAGATTATGCTGGGTACCTGGACACTGCGATATTGAAGGCAACGAGCAGGCCGACGCGCTGGCTAAAAGAGGAGCGGGGCTCCCACGTAGCGATATAATTGGTAGCATTAAGCCACCAGGGTGCGTGGCCAAGGGAATTATTTGGGATAAAATCATTGACACGGCTAATCTAAGATGGTCAAACATAGATGGTCACAGGGTGTCTAAGACCTTGTGGCCTGTGCTAGATCGCAGAAAATCTGGGGAGATAATCAAGTTAGATAGATCGCGGTTGAGAACAGTGATAGGAATACTCTCTGGCCACTGTCTCCTAAGGAGGCATGCCATGAGACTAGGGTTATCCGATACGGATGTTTGTAGGTACTGAGACGACCTACATGTCTCAGAGGATATAACTCATATACTCTGTGAATGTCAAGGAATTGCCAGGACAAGGCTAAAGCATCTTGGAAGATACTTCTTCGATAACCTTGAAGAGGTGAGGTCCCTAAACCATAACAAGGATCTTTTCAGATTCTGTAGGGAGATTAATTGCTTGGGAGAATGGGTTTAGGTCTTCTGCCGTGAAGGTTCCCTAGGGATCGCGATGGGCCCACTTTGGTGCCTAGTGTTTTATGATAACCTCATAACCCTACCTAACCTAACCTAACCTAACCTATCACTCCCAGATATTTGGCTTCATTGGAAATGCGAATGGCGACGCCTTTTAGTACTGGCTGAGTCAGACCGGTCAAAATCCTCCTTCTCGTAAAAAGAACAACTTCAGTTTTAAGAGGATTCACCGAAAGCCCACTCCTAGTACACCGTTCATCAATCATGTCCAACGCCGCCTGTGCGTTAGCACAGACCGTCACCAGGCATGGCCCGACAGAAAGTACGACCACCATGCACAATAACAATGGGGACAGAACGCCACCTTGCGTACAGCCCCTGTTTACCCCTGTCATAACATATTGGCCACAATCCGCATCCACTACCAAAGTTCTATTCATTAGCATTGCTTTAATCGACAACACTAATGTTTCATCTACCCCGTGTTGTCTGGCAGAGTCGCACATGCAGTCAAAAGTCGAATTGTCAAAAGCACCCTCAATGTCGATGAAGATACCCATCGCGTATTCTCTCCTATCAAGCGCGCATTCAATTCTGGCCACTAGATTTTGAAGTGCGGTCTCACAGGATTTCCCACGCTGATAAGCATGCTGCATCTCCGATAGTGGATGCAGTTTCAAAGCAACTTTGCGCACGTGAAATTCTACCAGTCTCTCCATACTTTTCAGTAAGAAGGATGTCAAACTTATAGGTCTGAAACTCTTGGGGAGCGAATAGTCTTCCTTACCAATTTTCGGTATGAAAGCTACTCTGACTGTCCGCCAAGGTGTAGGAATATATGCCAACGCCAAGCCAGCGGTGAAAATTCTTTTCAGAGTTGGCAATAGCTGATCTATACCCTGTTGCGGCATAGCTGGATATATTCCATCGGTGCCAGGCGATTTGAAACCATCAAAAGATGCCACAGCATATTTGATGGCCTCATCTGTTACCACGGCTGATGCAATATACCAGCTGCGCCGAGTTTTCTGACTTAAATCAAGCTCAGCCTGGGTAGGCGGACCAAGCTCCGACCTAGTGATTATCTGATTGCCAGGAAAGTGAGTCTCCAGCAGAAGACTAAAAGTTTCCGCTTTCGTCTCAGTAAATTTGCCATCAGACTTTCTCAGTGACTCCGGTTTGGTCGGCTTGCCCCTTTTGAGAACCTTAACCAACCTGCTGGTTTCACCGAGTGTCTCGATCTTTTCACAAAGATCTCTATAAGAAGCACTTTTCGACAACCGAATTAACTTCTTGTAGTCTTTTTGCTTTGATCTAAAAAGATTCCAGTCACCTTCTAAATTTGTCTTGAGTGACCTATTTAGAAGTTTTCTGGATTCCTTCCTAAGCCGCTGCAGTTCCGGGCTCCACCAGGGAACCGGCGTTCTGCAGGAGTTTTTTTGTCATTGGACACGCCAGTTCAAAACAATTGGTAAGGGCACTGGTCAGGTTTTGAACAGCATCCTCAACCTTTCGTTTCGTTCTGAGTTTAGTTGGAGTTTTGACAGATCTGTCTAGCTCTTTTCTAAACCGCACCCAGTTGTTTTTCCTCGGATTCCTCCTCTCCTGCAAAGTTAAAGCTTCGCATTCGATTTGGAAAACGATGTATCTATGATCTGATAAGGGCACTTCCGGCAGTACCCTCCAGTTAGTAATCGACTTGAAGTACCTATTAGATAAAGTCAAGTCAATTACCTCCTGCCTCCTGGCTGTAACAAAAGTTGGCTGGGAGCCAACATTGTTTATTGCCATACCAGATGATAGTATAAAGTCTAGGAGATGGTTTCCTCGTATGTTGCATTTGCTGCTGCCCCAGACTGTATTCTGAGCATTAGCATTGCAGCATATGACTAGTCCCGTCTCCCGAGTGTCACAATACTTTATGAGTTCGGCAACCGCCTTCGGTGGTGGAGGCATTACCGAATCATAAGGGAAATAAGCCGACGCAACGACGAAGGTTTTCCAACTTCCGTTTGTTTCGTAACTTACAGCTGCAGCAACCAAGTCCTGACCACAAAATTGTCCAAGCTTGCTTACTGAGAGGAAATCCCACACAATTAGACAAGCTCTCGGTCTTTCAGATCGCTCTTCACATAGCACCGTTACTCCACGAACACCCCCAAATCCACATATGCACTTATTCCGCACATATGGTTCCTGGATAGATGTTATGTGGGGTTTTGTACGCACCACGGAAAGTCTACTACTTAAGAGAGCGGTAGCAGCCTTGGAGTGATGCAGGTTAATCTGCGAAAATATCATAGATATAGTCGGTGGTTTTCGCCCATTACTTGCACTCATTTGGAAATTAAGCGGAAATGAATCCTTCCAAGATGCAGGTAAGGACGCATGTCATACCTAGACTTCAAGACCTCCACAGAGCCAAGATCTAAACCCACAACAAGCGAAGAGCCTTCCACATTTTCCCGATTCTTGCACTTGCCGTGAGAGTAGATGAACCATTCGCTCGTGTCGAGGCCAGGATTCTGGGTACGGAGACGCGTCAGCACATCCGCCGTTTTCCTGAGTTTCCCCGGGATAAAGCAAATGGCGCGCGTTCTCTTGATAGGCATGAGAACCACAAAAGAAGTGGTCCCCAAGGGTGGTATTTTCGGCACCACATTGCTTAGCCATTCAAGGATTTGCTGCGAGGAGCACTTCACCATGAAGGTTCCGCTCTTTAACGCACAGCCCTCCACTTGAATGCAGGCATTTGCTACCGAAGCCAGCTCCCACAGATGATCTGCGCAGTGTTTGCACTCCGCGTCGGTCATCTTGTGGTCATTGCCAGCTCTTGCGATTCGTAACGTAAGAGCGGAGGAAGCAGTTTCACTATACAGAATCTGCTCCCTTCGCTCCTTCTATCCGGATTGCTTCTTACCGAGGGTCTTATCCGCGTCAGAAAATTTCTTTCCGCAGGTGCTAGAGCTTTTAGAAGTTCCAGCACGCGCATCACCCAGATTTTGTGCGCGGTTAATACCTCCGGTTCGAGGCTTCTTGGCAGAAGGGCGAGCACCTGATGCACCCACACTTCCGCCGAGATGAGCACCCTTACCCGTGGCTTTGCCTGCGTCTGCCATTTTCTGTCCGCTAGTGCTGGGACCTTTAGGGGTAACAACACCAGCATCACTCAGATTTTGTGCGCAGATAACGCCACCGGTAAGAGTGTGTCCAGCAGAGGGGCGCGCATCAGATGCGCACACGCTTCCACCGATGAAAGTAGGCGAAACTTGCTTCATCCGCTTTGACCTGTTCGAGCCAACCGAAGGGGAGCCGGCGTTGGGTCCGAGGGATAGATCGACTCCAGTTGGAGTACTTTCTGTCGACCTAGGCCTCTTTCCCGCCGCCATTGAGGGATGACTGCTACCAGCGCTTGCGCCTTCAGCTGACTCTGCAGCCTCTTTGCACCGCGCCACGCCGCCTTCCTTCTTCTCCTCTTCAACTGACTCTTAGTCAGGAGCTTTTCGGAGTGCGCCGTTTCAGGAGCTCGTTCACCTTTTTCGGTATCCCGAGTCAAACCGTCTTCAACACAACTTCGACCAGCTGCCGACTATTAAAACAGAGATTAAACGTTCCAGCCGAAGCCTTTCCGCCAATTTCTCCGTCATTCCAGCCCAGTCTACCAAACGAGTCGGAGACAGAGCCACAGGATTTTTCAGAAGCAATCATCGCTACTACTTCCGGGTCAACGCCAGAGGCGGCGGGTTTGAATATGCTGGTTGGGACCTCCAGAATCCTTGTCCCGGCCGGGGTCGAAAAGACCACGGGTGGATTGTCACTTGCGCGAGTACCACCTGGAGTAAATACCGTGAATGTTTCTTCCATCATTCTTTCGACAGGTTTTGCGGCACAGTCAAGACGTCTTCAGCCTTTAGTTCAATGTCTCACCTGGGGTCCTTTCGGATCCTTAGGATCATTGACTCTTAAGCCGTTTCGCCACGTCAAGGCAGCTGAAGAATGGGAACGGTAAGTCACTGATGCCAATGAAATCCGATGTCGTCGCATTTGTCTGATCCAGGCGTTTATAGGCCTGCCTTTCCTACATCGCGATGCCTTTGGAACGTGCATTGATATTGCCTTTTCAACAGGGTTCAAATGATCTCTTCTTTGAACGTGGCAATACCAGCTGAGCCGGTCGCGCTATTTTTTTTTTGTACGATGGTTTCCTTGATGTGAAAGCTTCCACGGATCTTCGAACTTCTTATTCAGTCAAGCTTTGTCACTCCTGCTGTCATCCAAAGCATCTTCATCTCAGCTGTCGTTGATTTATTCTCATACGTTTTGTACATCGTCCAACATTGTGAACCGTATGTGAGCGCTGGACGCACAACTGCGGTGTAGAGCCTTCCTTTCAACTTAGGTGGCGTTTTTCTGTCACAGAAGATAGCGGAATTTTCTCGCCACTTTATCCACCCTACGCTTACGCGATGATTATTGCCGTCATCACAAGTTGCATCGCTAATGATCATAGATCCCAGATATTTGAACTTTTCGCACTTAGAAAGCACTGTTCCATTCAAATAAATGTCTGGCATAGGCCTGAATGGATCAGAGAACGGGCAGCACAAGTACTCTGTCTTTTTTGAACTAATGCGATACCCATTTCCCTCCACAGCGTCCACCCACACATCAAGTGCTCGTTGTTGGGATGTAGGTTGCCCACTTATGATGGCTTCATCGTCAGCGAAGAATAACTGATGTACCTTGGGGTCCATCACTTTACCTTCAAGCAGATAATCAAGGACTGTAATAAAGAGCAAAGGATTTAAGACGGTTCCCTGGTGCACCCCGACTTTGATTGGGAACTCTTGGGTTACTCCAGCGGGGAATCTTACTTTTGTCTTTGCTCCTTCGTACATGTCCATGATCATCTGTACATAGGTTTCTGGAACCCCTCGATGTCTTAGCGCCACATATATCAGATCTCGTGGTTGTCTGTCGAATGCCTTTTCAAAGTCAACCAATACAATATGCAAATCCTTTAAGGAATCACAATGTTTTTCCATTATGATCCTTATACTTCGGATTGCATCTGTGGTTGATTTACCCGAGACAAACCCGCACTGATCATCAGACAGCCGTATTATTTTTCGCAGTCGGCCACCTAATACCCGCTCAACGATCTTCATGGTGTGTGACATCAGTTTGATCGAACGGTAGTTACCACAGTTTCGTGTATCACCCTTCCCTTTGTATACAGGGAGAAGGTAACTGTCCCTCCATTGATTCGGTATTGGGTCACCTCTCACAAATTTGGAGATGGGAATTCTGAGCCATCTGAACCCGAAGTCTCCCATCTTTTTCCAGAACTCAGAGGGCATCTCGTCTGACCCAACCGCTTTTCGTTTTTTGGAGTATTTGACCGCCTCACTAACTTCTTCGACTGTAAAGTCGGGTATTTCTTCACAGTTAGGGGTGGCTCTTGGAAAGTATAGCCGGGGAAACTGTTCATTTAAAAGTTCTTCACAATACTGCCGCCACCTCTGCAGAATTTTGTCGTCATCCACAAGAAGCTGGCCATGAGCATTGTTAATGAACTTTGGCGAACGGATCTCCTGAGCATTCCTCCTTCTTTGGGCGGCTATTTTGAAGATGGTTGCGCTCTTCTTCATATTGTGTCTTCGCAGCTCCTGGATAGCCTGGTTTGCATCAGCAACCGGGGAAGATATTTTCTCCAGCTCCCGATACAACCCCTCCGTACTCTCTGCTTGAAGCTGGGCACACTTCTTCTTCGCTTTTTTCTTGCAACATCTGTATTCCATTTCGAGGCGAACTTTTTCGTCACTATTATTAGAGGGGCGCTTTGACCAAGCTTTGAAAGCCGCTTTCTTCTCATTTATCACCTTCTTAGCTTCATCAATCCACCACCATGTTTCTTTGGCGTGTTGATGGTGGCCTTTTGAAGCTCCTAGCAGTGATTTGGCCTTCTTTAAGCAAGTTCGCTGTAGGGAATCCCACACATTTTGTGCTCTGCACCCTTCATCCTCAGCTCCGTTGATGGTGTGAGAGAGGTAATTTTTCATTACGAAAACAAAAGGCTCGTCTTTTTCCTTGTCCAGATTGTACCACTTGATTTTCTCAGAGACCCTTGCTTGTTTGCTTTTCTTTGGTGTTTTCATAAAAATTTCTGTTAGCAGGAGACGGTGTTGCCGAGCGATTGCCTCTCCTAGGATTACTTTGCAATCTTTTACCCGAGGCTTCATGAAACTGGCTACCAAATGGTAGTCAATCTGAGTTTCATCTCCACCACTGCTGTAAGTGATCAGGTGTCGGCTTTGTTTGATGAACATGGTATTTAACACGACAAGACCGTGTGATTTGCACATACTTAGGATGTCTTCACCAGGAAGGTTCCTGGTGCCGTATCCCAGTCCTCCATGGCAGTCTTCATAGTCTTCGTTTGACTTCCCGACATGTCCATTCAAATCTCTTCCAACAAACAGAAACTCTTCCTTTGGGATGTTCTTAAGGAGATTGTGGAAATCTACCCAAAATTCATCTTTATCTCTCTGATCGCACCCATTTTGGGGAACATATGCACTGACAATATTCCACACCTCTACTTGTATTACTAGTTTGAGAGACATCAAACAGTCCCTGGACTTCGAATTGCTCAAAACGTTACTAAGTAGCTCTGCCGCAAGGATGATACTGATTCCGTTCCGTTAATCTTTTGTCCTAACGTCCAAGATATGCCCCCGATTTCCGGTGTTTATCCGTTTCGTCTCTTGAGATAAGATATCCATCCGCCTTCTATTAATCATCTCTTCCAGCTCGTAACTTCGACCGGTCATGCTTCCAACTTTCCAACTCGCGACCCTCAAATTTCGACGAAACTGTTTCATTATTTTGCTAGCCCCCGGAATCCGTATAGCTCTGACTTGAACATTTCTGCTCGATCCGGGATCAGGACCATGCACAGCAGTTGTAGTGCCTGGCGGGGTAGTGCCTTTCCTTTTAGCAAGTATTACCATAATGATACAGTTTTGCAATATTACCATATTGCGATGGTGTTTGTTGTTTGACACGTGCATGCATTGTTTGTTTGATCTTTCTTCTATGACACCGGTGAACTCCAGTCGTGCCAACCCACGGACTCGCATGCACACTTGTGGGAGGGCTTTTAAGGTAGTATATGTGTCGCATGGCTCACTTGGGTGTTATATTGCCTAGGTCTGATTTGTCCCCTTAGTCGCCTTTTGCGACAAGCGCTAGTTGTTGGGGGGCGCTGCAGTGATATTCTTAACCCGTCCGTGCACGGAGGACGGGGGATGTTCAAAGTTCCAACGCATTTAAAATATGAATTTGGTAAAATGTCTCTTTATCCTCGCAATTCAATCGGAATGACTTTCATGAATTGGATTCCATACAATAATTCAGCCTTAATGCACGACGTAAGTTAGAAATGAAGAGAATAAAAAAAAAGAAAAGAGTTAGGTGGTGTAGGTTTCAATGGATACCTACTCCATTGGTGGTGCCCGAACTAGTCTAATAATAAGTATTAGCTTGCGGTGTGTGACCGCAAAATTTAAGTATTTCATTATTAAGAAAATTGAGTGAACCTTTTTCCGGAAAATTCAATACGAACAAAACGATTCGAGTCTCTCTCTCTCCAAGATGTCAAACTCTTAACTTTTAAGATAGTGCTGCCCATATTTTTTCTGATATAATTTTTTTTTTTTTTAGCGGGAAAAATGGGTCGATTCGGTGCGAAATCTCCAAATCCTCACAAATTGTTACATAGCACTACCACAGCCGATGTGTTCTTGCCTTAAGGTGTCTCTCAGTTAACCGTTATTCGAGAGTCGAACTGCCAAAAAGTTAGCCGGCGTCATGTCTGTTTCACTTCACTTTGTGCAAATTTACGGTGTGTTCCGGATGTCTTCGGAGATCTCAAATTTGGAATTTTTGTATTTTTTCCCGCATTTGTTCCAGAAATATAACAGTAATCAACATATTTTCGGCTTTCAAAATTTAAAGGACGACTTGTGAGAACTGCAGCACAGAGTTTTGAAGGCGATGAGCGATATTTGCAATTTGTGCGGAAAGACGGCCACGTTGATGTGCCAGCGATGTAGTGAGACCTACTGCTCGACTAATTGCCAGATTCTCGACTGGAGGGTGCACAAGAAGGTGTGCTACCCAATGCCGTGAGTATCTTGTGTTTGTAGTTAGCATTCTTCCATCCGAAGGAAACTAAGTTATGCCGTTACGATGGCAGCTTGTTGAGATATTGTTAGTACATATATCTTTCACACGTGCCAGTCAGCTTGGGCAGATGTACATAAAATTAATTCCTGCACGGCAAGATGGGTAGTCCTCGAACATAAAAATCATTAAAATTCTCACTTATTCCCCCTTAGTTGAGTTCTCGCTTAGGTTTGTCGTCCTGTGGGCTGAAGCGGTGATTTTCAATGGGTAATTGTCTAGTGATTCTAGTTGCGGAGTAAACGTGTGATCAGATGTCTACGGCACAGGATAATAATCTGACCGTGCGACTAGTGAATGACAACTTTAACGAGTGACGCTATGTCCGTTTCCAGCGATGTATCTCAGCTTTCTCCGTACCATACCTCTTAGGCCCGTTTACTACCTAAATGGAGTGCAATCAAACATAATTACTGACTTGAAGAAATTTTTTCAATTTAATAACGTCAAACGAAAATCTCCACTAACCTTCTCCACTCTTCCTCGGAAGGCCCAAAATAATTGCCAACATATTCGCGTAGTTCTTCTGCCAGTCGTTCACTGACCTCGTACGTGAACCTAACCTTGATTATTTCTGCTATTTGAACAGCTCTGCGAAAACCTCACTTGTCTTCGTGGATATCCCATCAGTCTAAGTCCACCACAGATTAGACTAGATTTCTTCAATTTTTTTTTTAAGTAATTGACAGCTGACTCAGTTAAAAGGGGTTAGCTGCAACGTATTAGCGCAGCCTGCACTCGGATCACAAACGGAGATGAATGAAGAACTGCAAAGAGAGGAAAGAAAAGAAAGAAAGAAGGTTGAAAAAGTACTCTCCAAAGGTCGTCTTCCTGTTATTGCAGAGACTAGGGCATTTGCAGAGGAAGTGTTCCGAGTCCTCCTCTACGTCTGTATTGCCGCATCCTCTGCAGAGTTCATCTGTACTTAGCCGCATTCTCTTCCGGTGGGCCGCCAATAGGTTGTGGCCGGTACTGATACCTATGAGAAGCGACAAGTTTTGTCTATTTTGAGTGAGGATGAGCTTGGTTTTCATCTTGTCATGTTTTGTCCAGATGCTTCTGGAGACACGGCATGATGGGAGCGCTCTCCATCTTTCTTCTGCTTGTCGTTTGAAGTCAAGTACTATATTTGATTTAACAAGTATTAGGGGAGGTAGGACTGAGCTTTGGACCATTGACAGGTCTTGTTCTGATCCCTTTCTTGCCAGTTCGTCCGCCATCTCGTTCCCTGGAATTCCTTTGTGTCCTGGAACCCACCAGAGTGTTACCTGGTGGCACTGGATAAGCATGTTAAGTTCCTAGCGGCAGCGTTTTATTAGCTTTAATTTTATAACCGCGGATGAGGTGACCCTTATAGCAGCTTGATTAATAAGTTTCGTGGATAGTATTCGTGCCGCCTCTGCTATCGCTAGGACTTCTGCCTGGAACACACTACTATGGATCGGAAGTCTTAGTGATATAGCAATATCCGGTTCCAATGAGTAGATACCCGAACCCACTCTTTCGTTTGTTTTGGACCCGTCAGTGAAGACTGAAATACTGTGCGGGTTAATGGCCCCACCGTCTTCCCAGTATTCCCTTGATGGGATGACCGTTTTGACGTTTAGGCTGAAGTCGGGGGATGGCGGCAGATAGTCTGTGGTGGTGTCTAGGTGAGCCCATCTTGAGATGCTACGGTGGCCCGTGTGGCCTTTTCTCCATAGGTTGGATTTTTTTAGGCGTAGGGCACTCATCGCGGCTGATTTCTTAACAAATAAGTCTAGTGGCATCAGTGCGAGAATTGTTTCAAGTGCTGCGGTCGGGGTAGTTCTAATGGCGCCTGTGGTTGCTATGCAGGCAAGTCTCTGGATTTTAGTCAACTCCTTGAGATGCCTGTTTTTCTCTGCTATTGGCCACCAGACAATGCACCCATATGTAAGAATGGGTCTGACTATGGCTGTGTACATCCAATGGATGATGGCAGGTTTGGGACCCCATATTTTACCAAAGATTCTGCTGCAAGCATAGAACGCAATGTACGCTTTCTTTATTCTTTCATTTGTGTTATCTCTCTAGCTCAGTTTGCGGTCAAGTATAGGTACACCCAAGATACCGTGCTTTGTCCGAGACTTGGAGTGGAATGTCACCGAGTCGTAGGGTTCCGAAAGCTGGGATTATTCTTTTGTTGGTGAAGAGGACCACTTCTGTTTTCGCTGGATTAACGTTCAGTCTACAACTACTCGCCCAGCTATGGAGGGTATTCAGGGCCGATTGTAGAAGTTCGGTGATAGTGTCAAGAAATTTGCCGGACACAAGTAGGACGATGTCGTCTGCATAGGCAACAACTTTTACTCCGCTGCGTCCTAATTTTAAAAAGATCTCATTTGCGACTAGAGTCCATAGTAGAGAAGATAGGACCCCTCCTTGTGGGGTTCCCCTAGAGGCAAGTGCGTTTACTTGGCTGTCACCTAGCTCCGAGTTGATGTGTCTTGTCTTGAGCATACATTCAATCCAGTCGGAGAGTGTGGAATCTACTCTGAGTCGGTCCAGTGATAATCTTATTGATTCGGTTTTTACTTTGTTAACACGTTGAACGCCAAGCGCTTTTTTCTAGTTTGCTGGCTGGTACCACGGGCAAAACCGAAATTTTTGTGTTGGTTCCAATTTTTTTTTTTTTTTAATTCTTGGTGCATCTATGTTTATTTTTTTTAAAAACGCTGATTTATTTCGACTTTGAAGAAGTAGTTTTCTTGAAATTGCATTTTTTCTGTGACACTCACATATGGGCAAACTGTACGTCAATTGAAAAGCTGTCTGGTACCTGTCGCCCATATATGAGTGTCATGTTCCAGTTTTACACTAGGATGCCACTCACATGTGGGTTTCATGTACCAGCGGAGACGGTGGGGACACTCACATATGAGTGTCATGGCGTTCAACGAGTTAAAGGCACCTTCGACGTCTAAAAAGGCGGTTAAAGTGAATTCTTTGTGGTAGAGTGATTGCTCGATTGTTGCTACCACTTCGTGCAGGGCTGTTTCGACTGAACGGCCCTTTGTATAGGCATGTTGTGCTGGGGACATGTCCCCCGAGCTTAATTTGGAGCGAATGTGTAGATCAATTAGTCTTTCAAAAATCTTCAACACGAAAGAGGGCAGGCTGATCGGCCTGAAGTCTTTTGGGTTTGTGTGGGTCGGCTTACCAGCTTTGGGTATGAAGATGACTTTAACTTTCCTCCAGGCTTCAGGTACATACTTACAGTTTAGGCAACCGCGAAAAATGGTCGATAGCCGCGGAATGACGTATTCCTTACTGCTTTGTAGCATCATGGGGAAGATACCATCCGGGCCGGGCGTCTTGTAAGGAGAAAAGGAGTCAATTGCCCGTTTCAGTTTGAAATCATCATCAATCATTCGACGAATAGAGAGAGATTAGCGCTAACACCTGAATCATGTAACGTTGTTGTCTCCGTATTAGGGTGATGATACTACACCCTGGAAAGTGAGTTCCAAAGAGGAGTTCCAGGGTCTCGGCACATGATTCTGTCCAGGTACCATCCGGCTTCTTGATGAAACCTGGGACCGAGTGATCCTTTCCGGAGTCTCGCTGCGTCCTTGGTGGACTCAATTTCGCTGCAAAATTTACTCCACGAGGCTCTTTTAGCGTAGATCGTCTTTTTCTTGAAGGCACCCTTGTCTTCTTTGTAGCGGTCCCAGTCTGCGGGATTTCTGGTGCGCTTTACCAGATTGTAAAGTTTCCGTAAGGTTGAGAGCTCACTTGACCACCATGCGGGTTTTGGCTTCCGTTTACCTTTACTTAGACGGCAGGAACTTTCGAATGCTACTTTGAGGGTTAAGGTCAGGGTATTGACCTCATGGTCAATCATATTCTTGTTTATCAGGGGCAAAGATCGGGGATGCTCCGAGTTACCTAGGAGGGTTCTAAAAATTTCCCAATTTGTTTTCCTGGGATTGCGATAGGGTTTTAAAGATTTTATGTTTTCGTTAACAGAGAAGCAGATCATTCTATGATCCGAAAAGGTAACGGTATCGGACACCTTCCAGTCACTGACTACCAGGGACCTGGAATTAAGGGTCAAGGTTACATCTAGGACTTCCTGTCTGTTTTTTTTTTATCGCGAAGGTGGGTTCTGAACCAATATTTTCTACAGACAGATTTCTACTAATAATAAATTGTATATAGTGTGAATTGGCATCGCAGCCGATTATGAGATCCTATCCTACCTTGGTAGCGTTATCCATTAGGTCGGCGAGCATCTCGGTGGGTGAGGCCGTGGGTCATCGTAGGGCAGATAGGCCGATGTCAGGACCAGGGGTTTGTTGCCTGCCCGTTCAAGTCGGACTGAAGTTAGGTCTGCGTTGGTAAAGTGGGGAAGAACAAAGAGGTTAATTGGTCTTTTCGCGAGGATGCAAGTGCGGAACTTACTGCTCTGTTGGCCCATTCCAAAGATTAAGGAGTAGTCCTTGCTGTTCAGCCCGCAGATTTTATGGCCACTGTTCCAGGGTTCCTGAACTAGGGCAATGTCGACATTGTGCTTTGTCATATAGGTTAGGAGGTTGGCGCTGGCCAGCTTGCTATGGTGAAGATTGATCTGTACAACCTTCATCATGCAGCATGTTTCGTCGACGTTGCCGTCGCTTTCCTCCCTTCCGTCAGCGGTCTAATTTTGACCATGTTGATACCGATTCGTATCTTGTACCCTTTCGCGGGTAACATGGACATTGTCTCATGGTTGAGCATTATGGTGGCTTCTTGGCCCGACTTTGTGGGCGCCCACATCTCCATCACCTTCCAATCCTCACTAGGTAGTTCCGGATTTAAGGATCGCAGAAGCTGCCCCAGGGATGCAGATCTTTACTTTGGGCCTGGTCGGTAGGTCCCTTTTCGGGACGACCATCAACTTCATACCCTGATCAGGTGCCGGCATCGTGCTCACTATCTTTTTGAGCCATTTGAGCGTGGCTTCGTTCAGGCAGTCCAAGATCCTGAATAGACAATTGCCCGAAGAGAGGTACCGGGCCGGAGGGTTTGTTGGTAGCTTCGATCAGCTTGTCGATCAGTGACTTCAACTACGGCCCATTGTGCGTCCGTGAGCCTTTTTTCCATGCTGTTGTCGTTGATAACGGCCACCTTAAGGTGTTCTTTGACAACGTCTGCAAGAGTGGTTGATGCCTCAGCGGTTTTCTGCTTTTTCGTAGACGACGCAGGTGGTGTAGTGGTGTCGTCGTTTCGACCTCTTTTCGACGTGCTCGCATTTGGCACTGGCGGAGCTGCCACTCTCACCTCGCTGCGTATCAGTCGGTCACTAACAGATTTGCTAGCTGGACGGCACAATTGCTGGGCAGGTGTTTTTGACGTCTTCGCCGTTCCGGGACCGTTGCCTGGTATTGACGCATTATTATCCCTGTTGTTCTTCCGGATGGTTGGGGTCGGCTTTTCAGCGTGGGAAACGATTTTTTTTTTTCGTGTCTAGGCGATTGCGGTCCCTCGCGTTTAACTTCGATGCCTCCGTCTTAGTCAACCGTCTTACGGTTCTTCTGGCGTTGTCCACCCTCTTTTCCTCCGGCGATAGCTGGTTTCTGAAGGTTAGCTTCTTCTGGTTCTGTTCACCTTCGATCATGTTCGCCCTTGTTGCCAATGGGCCTGATCTATGGTTCGCAGAGGGCACCAAAGTGGTACTGCCAGAAGAGCTATTCTTTGCCAACTTACGAGAGCTGTTGGGCGTGGAAGTGGTGACTTCCGTGCCCATGGCCATATCCGGAGTAAGATGGTCCTTGGATGGTCTTATTATGAGGTCCTCAACGGAGCTCGAGCATGATTGGTAGTCATCCTCTTCCAGGATCCTCCTTTCTTCTTCGGAGTCTACCATGTCCTCCTCTTGATGGTTGGATTCCCTGTCTTGGTCCAACAATGTGGCGAGATCTTCGAGGAAGAGGTCCTCTCTGGTCTCCTCGGCCACTTCATGCGTCTCAGTCAGTTGGTTTAACGCTGTTTGTTTTGTATTTTTTTCTTGTTTTTGTTTGTTTTCTGTATTTTTGTTCATTTGGATCCCACAAGTAGCTAGGGAAGGGGTTGTCCGTCCACACAGAGCCCCGCGTTATGTGGATAAGCCTGGTTAATTGGAAGGTTGGCAGGTGTTCGGATACTCCTTTCGCGACTGGGCATTTGGGCCCCCAGCCAGGTTGATCATCGGCACGGGTCTTGTAACACCTTGATCCGCCCCATAGGAAAGAGAGAGAGATAGGGATGTGTTGGATATGGAGGGAAATTTGAGTTTGGGTGGGTTCTGGGATGTGAAAGTTTGAAGAGGAGATGATTACTTTTTAGCTTCGGTCTCCCCTGGGGAACTGAGTAGGTCCCGAGGGTCATTGACTGTACTAAGCCCATACACCACGACAATGTAGATAATCACGTAGGAGGACTCAGTAGACTTACTCGACAGATATGCGTGTCGCACATGTATGTATATTTATCAATTATTTTTATTAGTACTTCCTTACAACTTGCATACTGTTGTAGATTCTATGCCCCTTACTACGCCTACGTGACATCATGTGCGGTTTCTGGCAATGTAGGCTGCAAATACGCCTACTGGTTCACCATCTAGATGCTTTAATGCATTTAGGAGTAAAACATATACTCCTCAGTTCTCGAACTTGGTTAAATCATTCCATTCGCCAGAGACGGTTTCTTTCACCCCCAGGGTGCAGACGGTCGCAGTAATTTCCCCCTTGCTCCACTTGAACAGTAACAAATTTCTTAGCGGTTCTCCCTCTTGACGCACGCCATAACCATCTATCAGTTCCTTGGAAAGCCTATAGATGTATCTACCATAAACCAGACACCATAACCGCACGAAGCACATACCTAATCATCAATAGGAATAGCATTGGTGAAAGAATACAGCCTTGTCTTACACTACTTTGTATCTCAAATTCCTTAGACAACCTCCCTCTGTGCAGAACGTGACATTTGGATCATTTAGCAGCAGGCAGCATGCAAATAACCCTCCGCACTCCGTTAAATTTCCTTAGGAAGCTTAACGATATTTCCCTTTTTTCAATCTTCAGGAAAGATTCTATAAGTGCAAGCAGAGGTAGGTGGTTCTCACCTCGGGCAACTCAGTCTGATTTGGGAGCACATCGCTAACGAATACGCGGTTCAAAACCGTAGAAAAATGCTCCTTCCATCTCTTGAGCTAACTTTCTATACTTAGGAAGTGTCGTCTCGGCTAATCGCGGTAGCACCGAACTGGATGTGTGCGGCAGAATCGGGAAGGCTAAACCTGCGTTCGTATCAGCTTAAGAACCAAGCTACGACTGTTCCGCTCCAACGTAGAATCAGTGCTGCTTGATGGGTGCAGTGCTTGGAAGGTGGACACCATTAACACACGCAAGCTGCAAGTCTTCGTAAACAAATGCTTAAGAATCATCTTGAGGATTTTTTGGCCGAACCGCATCTCCAACGAACAACTTTATCTGAGAACGGGCCAAGAACCTAGAACCAAGAACAAGCATTACTATACGTAGAAGAAAGTGGCAATGGATTGGACACACCCTACGGCGCGAAGACACATACCCAGGCAGCCAGAAGGAATCTTTGAGGAGGAATCGAGCTCTTTAGGAATGAGTTGGAGGCAGCTCAAACGCGTTGCAGAACTTCGAACACGATGGCGCGCAGGCGTGGTTGACGCCCTATGCCCCCCGAGGGGTTAAAGGAACTAAGTAAGTAAGTAAGTATCTCTTGAGCTAGTCCTCATTCGAAATGAGGAAAGAACCGTTTAGGCTTTTCACTGGGTGTTGACAGAAGCTGCGACCACCGGTCAGCTCTTTGGTGATTCTGTAGATGGTCCTGCCTACGCACCTCCGTGCAGCTTCTGCTTCTGTAGCCAGCGCGTTGATGTAGTTGCATGCCACGTCGCACGTCACGTCACGTTACGCCGTCGGACGTTACGCTGAACTTCCCTTATCTTCATGCGATATAGGGACTCTAGTTCGCTTCTCCCTGCTGATGGAGTAGCTGCAGTGCGAGCTTTCAGATGTTTTCGTTCGTCAATCCGTCTCCAGGTATCCTCGGAAGTCACGCCCCATGTCTTCTCTGCGATCGACCAACAATTATTTCCACTAAATCTATCGATGTTAAACCTGGTCATTCTTATGTTGTCGTGGGATCTTTGAACTGCAGCAGTGCGTAATTGGAGAGTAGCTATCATAAGATGGTGATCTCGTATTATCGCCACATCTGCCCCTCGCCTGTATCGGACATCCAGGAGACTACTTCTAAAGCGGCGACTGATTGCAAAATGGTCAATTTGATTGGAGGTTGCTTGCCTGTCGTTGGACACCCAGTGGACTTTGTGGCAGGTCTTGTGCTCAAACATGGTTCCACCTATCACAAGGCGGTTGGCATAGCAGAAATGCACAAACCTTTCGCAGTTCTTATTGTGGTTGCCTAGTCCATGCTTCCCAATTACATGTTTGAACCCTTCGTTATCGTTGCCTACCTCGACATTCAAATCCCCATCACTATGACAATGTCTCCATTAGGTGTTCTGTTGATGACGGTACTTAAAAGATTGCAGAAGCTCCCTCCGTTGGGGCATAACACTTCAATGGTAACACTGTATAGTAACGCGTCGTACTCTAATCCGTAATCTAGCCGTCATAATCCTATAGCCATGAGGCTGCCAGGAAATTTGGCCCATGCGTGCTGTTGTTGTTAGCAGCAGTCCGACTCCATATTTCCGCAGACTTCCGGAATAGAGTAATACAGTGTTACGCTTTGAGGAAACATATTTTATCTATTTGTCCATTCTGAAAGTTTTCTATTTAAATATTTGCAGAACCCTTGTACCCATCAAGGAATTATGTATCAAAGATACTAATTCCATTGTCAATCATTCATTTGGAAGTGAAACATCTCGCAGTCGTACACCGAATGACAATAAGAATGCCAAACGTCTTCTAGCTCGGAATCCCCTTAAAATACCACTTGATGATAGATCTCTAGGATGCCAATCGATTGATGGTAAATCTCCGGAAATCAACGCCAATAAAATTCACAATGATGTTGATTTTACGCTCAAGCCGAAGTTGGTTCCAAAAGAGAATGAAATAAAATCTAACGCTTCACAATGCTCAAAATTATCTGCTCGTCATGCTGCGTGGCGAACACCATATCGTTATCCAGAAGGTGTATTTTTCGACGTCATTGTCCAGTATTTAGAAGAAGGCAGCGCGTCCGGTGTTGTGTGGGTTACCGACCTGAAGTACGAGGGCCCTTTGCGAAAACTCTTGGCTGAAATAAATCGAAATATCGATATCAACACCGATCGTTGTAGCGGTGAAGAAATCCGAGTTGGTTCACTCATCGCAGCCCCATTCGAGAATCTCTATTATCGCGCTGAAATCATCGAAGTTATACAGATTTCGAAAATGGTTGTGGTTCATCTTATCGACTATGGGAATTTGGTGGAAGTGGCATTCAAAGACCTCCGCTCGCCGATACCCATAATGCGTAATCTCAACGCGTACGCATTTCAGATACGCTATGCGAAGCCGGTAGCACTGGAAGCAGTGCTGACTATCCGCGTTATTGATATCGAACCAAACGGAGTGGCAAAAGTGGAAGAGAAAGCAGTTGATTTGAAACCCATGCCAGTAGGAATAACTGCCGAGGTATTTGCGACCAGTCCAGCTGCAACTTTAGTCAAAGTTTCCGATAATGGAAACTATGCTCTGCTTTGCCTAAACAACGAGTCTATCATGAGTCAACTGCAAGAGATGAATAGTTTCTTGAACACCGACGCAGCTGCAGAGTTGTGTTTGGAGAAGCCACCAAAGGATGGTGATTACGTTGCTGCACGCACTCTGCACGGCTGGTCGCGTGCATTGTTAATGAGCACCTATCGCAAGGATTATCTAGTGTATCTTTTTGATGTAGGCCGCATTGCACTGGTTGAACAAGTTTTGTTTGTCCCAGAGAAATTTAGGTCTATCCCCATGCAGGTATTCGCCATAGAACTGCAAAAGGTTTTGTCAGAAGGAAAGAACTTCACGGATTGTCTACTCCATGATACGATCATGTCCGTCAAAGTACAGAAGAACGCGAAGACTCGCAATGATCGAATCCCTTGCTACATTATAGCGAGTGATGGAGCCAAAATCGCTGAAGTTGAAGCTTTCAATTATGTCGGCAAATGCGAGGAGATTGGAGTTAAGGATTGGGTAGAACCTCTGATGTCGGGCAGCACGGTGCATGTAACCAGCGTAGTTAGTCACTCCGAAATTTTCGTCTCCCTGGTGTGTACTAAAATGTACCCAAAAATATTCTCTGCCGCTGCGGAGGACTGTGAGTTGATTGAATCGGGCAAATATAAAAAAGGAGACCTCCTTCTTGCAATGTTTGAAGACGAGCATTTTCGCGCAAGAATACTGGAGACATCCAAGAGTGATGATGTAAAGGTACTCAATGTAGATACTGGAGCTGTGCTGACAGTCTCTGGCAAAGCAATGCGAAAGCCAAATATTTTTGTATTCTCATGCCCATACCACACAAGAAAGGTAAAACTGATGTACTTGTCGAATGTTGTTACTCCGTATGCAGATAACAAAGCCCTGGCAATGCTTGAGCAGTGCCAGCAGATGAGGGCTGAGTTTATTCTCAAATTCGACTCGAATCCGGAATCGGGTGTGGAACTGCTTCTAAAAACTGCAGACCAGCAGTCTATGAATAAGCAGCTACTGCCTTTGCTCTTTGAAAAGAGAGCCGCCGATTCAGTAAAGGAAAAAGAAATTACGTCCGCAGTTGTAGAGAAGCCGGAGCACTTATTAACAACGCCGCCACCAAGCCCTAAAGTCGCCGAACAGTCTAGCAGTAAGATTTACACTCTAAAAGACTTGGAAATTATTCCTATTACGTGTGGCGAAAATGTACCTGTTATGGTCCTAGACAGCAGTACCATTTCTAAGGGCTACATATCCGGCTGTGATTTCACAAATAAGGACTTCTTAAAGAAACTCGAATCGGAATACCTACCGATGGTGGCAAAGCACTGCGCATCGCAGAATATTCAGACAGAATATTCTCCAGGGTAGGTTTAGTTGAAAAATGATTAACCAATCCAAGTTTTTAATTTGAAATTTTTGTTTTAGTGTCGACGAGATATGCCTGGCAGTGTATGATGCAGATAAGGATTGGTATCGTGCTCTGTGCTTAAACCAGATGAAGGACGATATGTTTTACGTAATGTTTCTGGACTATGGAAACATGTGTCGTGTCCATAAGAGCAATATAAGGCAAATTACTGCCGAACTCATGTTCCCATCGAATGCCAATATGTGCATCTTTGACGGTGAGTTGAAAGAAAGAAAAAAAAAAACATTGAATTGACCTAGGCTTACTTGCACGCTGAATCTGATTTTATGTGAATTTCGTCGTACTTCTCAACAGCGAGTTTGTATGTTTCAATTTTGAATTTTTTTGGTACCATTTATTTTAGTTTTCGGATTATATCGACAATATAAAGTTCATTAAATAATGTTAAGACCTTCTACACGGCAGAGTTTTCACCAAACAAAATTGAGAGTGCCTAAAACCTGCATAATTTTGTTCTCCGTAACCATTCTTTATAACTTCAGATATGATTCTTTTATTTACATCACCTGTTGCGGTACCTAGATTCCACTGAGTAAAATAATAAAAAAAAAAAATTGTATGCTACATATCGTCACCTCAGTATTGGAGTGATCTAAACGACGAAAATCTAGTTTCGAGAAAACGACGTTTGAAGTTTGAATGCGAGTAAAACAAAAATTGTATGTAGCACAACTAGTGATGGGCATAATCGAATGATTTAAAGAATAGAGACATTAGTACTCGAGTAATCCGTATAATCGAATGATCATTCGAGACATGAGTGCTATATGCATGTGAGAACATCCGCATGTGGTTGAATACATTCAACCAATTGCGGAGATATGAGACACGAGTATTAGTGTTTACTCCTTGCTTTCGTTCTTGGTTCTCGCTGCTTCGTAGGAAGTAGGTATAGTAGATCATTCGAATGATTTTAGACGATGTCTCGAGATATTTACTGTTTCGAGATGTTTACCCTTTGCGCTCGTTCTTTGTTGTCGCTGCTTCGTAGGAAGTGCGTTTTTTAAATCATTCTAATGATTTCAGACGATGTCTCGAGATATTGGAGGAATCGATTATAGTCGATTATATCATTCGAATGCGCTCATCACTAAGCACAACCATGTACAAAATTTATTCAAATAGTGCCCACTGAGCTTTATAACATGTCCCCGACCAAAAATAAATACGAGAAAAGAGATTTAGATTTACGTGAGGTGTCCCCACCGGAATTTAGAATTTATATTGACGTTTGCACCATGCTTTGCGGCTTTTCACCTGTTTTGATTGTTCCATTGCCTGCAAGCAAAGCAAATGATTTGTATTATGTACGAATTATGTACAAAAATTTAAAAATACTTACCAAAAAAATAATCCAAATCGCCCAATATTTTATTTTCTTTATTTGAAGTTTGAAACTTTCCGACAGACTTCAATTTTTTCTTTGTCATCACACGAAAATGGCATGTGCTTACATAAAAAAGGATTGTTTGATTTGTGTCGCGTGAGGATTTAAGTGAGATTTATTATAAATCTCGAATTTAGACGGTATTTATAGACTTCAAATCGTATGGTAAATCCTCGGGATTTAGTGAAGATTTAGGTGGATTTAGCTAAATTCTTGCTAAATCCCGTATTTAGTTTTGGTGGAGACATGCTTTTACTTATATTCCATTTTTTTCTTTGAATCGGATTATTATTTTTGTATCTTAATTTGAAAAAAAAAAAAAGGAAATTGCATGTAGGGCACGACTTTTTTTTTTAAATTATGAGGATTTGTTTGGTATGTGGCACTTTTTGACCAACCTATGTGTCATTTAAATACTGAACGCGTCATACAGTGGAAGTCGCTTATTAAGACGACTTTCCTTTCATTTAGTTGGTTTCTTTATATTACATATCGCACCCTGACGTGACAAGTGTCGTAACTTCCAAAAGGAAAATTTTGAGATTCTGATTGGTTCTCATGTATTATTGACAGTCTTTTCATTGGAACCCAGTTGTAGCTTCATTTCTTTTACCGTTTAGGCTTTATTCAGCCAACAACAGTTTTACAGTTTACAAAGAATGCACAGCCTCTGAGAGAAAGACTGTTATATGTTACATACCACAGTACTTTTTTAAAGGAAGTTACGACACTTGTCATCTCAGGGTGCGATATATGTATGCACTTGTGGCGTCCCGTCGGATATAACGACCGCCGGTTATATCGACAACATTTGATCGGTCCCTTCACCGTCATTATAAGTCACTTCCACTGTATTTTCACACATATAAGAAAACCCATTTTTTTAAAACAGGTGTTCTTTTTTTCTCATTATTATTATTATTTTTTTTTTATAAACTTTTTTATGTTAACATTTTAAAGGAAAATAGCTCTTAAAACCAAACGCGTTTAACTAACATGTAAAAATTCAACTTTTTTTTTAGCTTTTTCGAAATTTTAGTACCTAAACAACCTCTAAACAAAAAATCAATAAAACAAAATACATGTTAAATAAATACAAAATATTAAACTTCTATTTTAGCGAAAACTAAAAAAAAAATCAATTTTTTCCTTCATTGTTAAACAAATATACTACCTTGATCAAAAAGTTCCCGGAATTTATTCAGAAAATTAAAAATACAAGTTTATTCATCTGAATCTATATTGTCCCCTTCAAAGTAATCCCCATCGACTGCAACACACTTATGCCAGTGCTTGATCCAATCT
Source organism: Brachypalpus laphriformis (assembly GCA_945910035.1). Classification (NCBI taxonomy): domain Eukaryota; kingdom Metazoa; phylum Arthropoda; class Insecta; order Diptera; family Syrphidae; genus Brachypalpus; species Brachypalpus laphriformis. Next base: position 293,322,114 of record OX246754.1, read on the forward strand.
TCGAAACATTTTTTATATTCGGTTTTCGGTATGTCCATCAGTGCTTCCTGCGATTTTTCCATTACTTCCTCTCGGCTGCTGAAACGCGTTCTCCGTAATGGTTTTTTAACTCGATTGAACAGAAAGAAGTCACAGGGAGCCCAATCAGGTGAATTCGGTGGCTGTTGGATGGTATTTGTTGCATTTCTCGTCAAAAAATTACGAATAATGATGGCACTGTGCGACCTCTTTTTTGCATGAAATTGAGGTCTTTTGGCACCAACTTTGCTGCTACACGACGGAAACCCAAATCATTAACCAAAATGTCTTGGACGGATCCATAGGCAATGTTCAAGTCCTCCGCTATCTCTCTGATGGTTAATTTGCGGTTATTGACCAACATTTCTTTTACTTTATCAATGTTTTCGTCGGTTTTCGATGTCGATGGTCTGCCACTGCGTTCATCATCTTCGATTGACTCACGACCACTTTTGAACCGCTCGTGCCACTGATAAACGACCGTTTTCTTTAGAGAATCGTTGCCGAAACACTTTTCCAACATTTCCAACGTTCGCGCACCATTAAATCCGTTTTTTACGCAAAATTTAATACAAGTTCGTTGTTGCAAATTTAAATCCATTTCTAAAATTGTAAAAAATCGCCAACACACACATAGATAGATGTACTCTTGGCTACGTAACTTTTGCAAATGTCAAGCCATGACGCTAAGATTTAGAGGGAATATCAATAGATGTACCAACTTAACAAAGAAACAGAACTCAAATCGGAACGATGGGAGCGCCACACGGTTTTTATTCCGGGAACTTTTTGATTAAGGTTGTATATTATACGTACACCACTATTTCCCGTGCAGGGACGGGTTAAGAATATCACTGCAGCGCCCCCCAACAACTAGCGCGACTAAGGGGACAAATCAGATCTAGGCAATATAACACCCAAGTGAGCCTAGCGACACATATACTACCATAAAAACCCTCCCACAAGTGTGCATGCGAGCCCGTGGGTTGACACGACTGGAGATCACCGGTGTCATAAAAGAAAGATCAAACAATGCTAAAACAGGAGCATGCACGTGTCAAACAACAAACACCATCGCAATATGGTGCAAAAATTGTATTGCAAAACTGTATCAATTTGGTAATACTTGCAAAAAGGAAAGGCACTACCCCGCCAGGCACTACCACTGCTGTGCATGGTACTGACCCTGGACCGAGCAGAAATGTTCGGGTCAGAGCTATACGGATTCCGGGGGCTAGCAACATAATGAAACAGTTTGGACGCAATTTAAGGGTCGCGATTTGGAACGCTGGAAGCATGACCGGTCGAAGTTACGAGCTGGAAGAGATGATGAATAGAAGGCGGGTGGACATCTTGTGTGTCCAAGAGACGAAATGGAAAAACACCGGGAATCGGGCGCGTTTCTTGGACGTTAGGACAAAAGATTACAAGATGTTCTACTACGGAACGGAATCGGTATCATCCTTGCGGCAGAGCTACTTGGAAACGTCTTGAGCATTTCGAAGTCCAGCGACCGTTTGATGTCTCTCAAACTAGTAATACAAGGAGAGGTGTGGAATATTGTCAGTGCATATGCTCCCCACAATGGGTGCAGTCAGATAGATAAAGATGCATTTTGGCTAGATTTCCACAATCTCCTTAAGAACATCCCAAAGGAAGAATTTCTGTTTGTTGGAGGAGATTTGAATGGACATGTCGGGAAATCAAACGAAGACTATGAAGACTGCCATGGAGGACTAGGATATGGCACCAGGAACCTTCCTGGCGAAGACATCCTAAGCATGTGCAAATCACACGGTCTTATCGTGTTAAATACCATGTTCATCAAACAAAGCCGACACCTGATCACTTACAGCAGTGGTGGAGATGAAACTCAGATTGACTACCATTTGGTAGGCAGTTTCATGAAGCCTCGGGTAAAGGATTGCAAAGTGATCCTGGGAGAGGCAATCGCTCGTCAACACCGTCTCCTGCTAACAGAAATTTTTATGAAAACACCAAAGAAAAGCAAACAAACAAGGGTCTCTGAGAAAATCAAGTGGTACAATCTGGACAAAGAAAAAGGCGAGGCTTTTGTTTTCGTAATGAAAAATTACCTCTCTCACACCATCAACGGAGCTGAGGATGAAGAGTGCAGAGCACAAAATATGTGGGATTCCCTACAGCGAACTTGCTTAAAGAAGGCCAAATCACTGCTAGGAGCTTCAAAAGGCCACCATCAACACGCCAAAGAAACATGGTGGTGGAGTGATGAAGCTAAGAAAGTGATAAATGAGAAGAAAGCGGCTTTCAAAGCTTGGTCAAAGCGCCCCTCTAATAATAGTGACGAAAAAGCTCGCCTCGAAATGGAATACAGATGTTGCAAGAAAAAAGCGAAGAAGAAGTGCGCTCAGATTCAAGCAGAGAGTACGGAGGGCCTGTATCGGGAGCTGGAGAAAATATTTTCCCCGGTTGTTAATGCAAACCAGGCTATCCAGGAGCTGCGAAGACACAATATGAACAAGGGTGCCACTATCTTCAAAATAGCCGCCCAAAGAAGGAAGAATGCTCAGGAGATTCGTTCGCCAAAGTTCATTAGCAATGCTCATGGCCAGCTTCTTGTGGATGACGACAAAATTCTGCAGAGGTGGCGGCAGTATTGTGAAGTGCTTTTGAATGAACAGTTTCCCCGACTATACTTTCCAAGAGCCACCCCTAACTGTGAAGAAATACCCGACATTACAGTCGAAGAAGTTAGTGAGGCGGTCAAATACTCCAAAAAACGAAAAGCGGTTGGGCCAGACGAGATACCCTCTGAGTTCTGGAAAAAGATGGGAGACATCGGGTTCAGATGGCTCAGAATTCTCATCTCCAAATTCGTGAGAGGTGATCCAATGCCGAATGAATGGAGGGAAAGTTACCTTCTCCCTGTATACAACGGGAAGGGTGATACACGAAACTGTGATAACTACCGTTCGATCAAGCTGATGTCACACACCATGAAGATCGTTGAGCGGGTATTAGGTGGCCGACTGCGAAAAATAATACGGCTATCTGATGATCAGTGCGGGTTTGTCTCGGGTAAATCAACCACAGATGCAATCCAAAGTATAAGGATCATAATGGAAAAACATCGTGATTCCTTAAGGGATTTGCATATTGTATTGGTTGACTTTGAAAAGGCATTCGACAGACAACCACGAGATCTTATATGGGTGGCGCTAAGACATCGAGGGGTTCCAGAAACCTATGTACAGATGATTATGGACATGTACGAAGGAGCAAAGACAAAAGTAAGATCCCCCGCTGGAGTAACCGAAGAGTTCCCAATCAAAGTCGGGGTACACCAGGGAAGCGTTTTAAGTCCTTTGCTCTTTATTACAGTCCTTGATTATCTGCTTGAAGGTAAAGTGATGGACCCCAAGGTACATCAGTTATTCTTTGCTGACGATGGAGCCATCATAAGTGAGGATCCTACATCCCTGCAACGAGCACTTGATGTGTGGGTGGACGTTTTGGAGGGAAATGGGTATCGCATTAGTTCAAAAAAGACAGAGTACTTGTGCTGCCCGTTCTCTGATCCACTCAGGCCTATTCCAGACATTTATTTGAATGGAACAGTGCTTCCCAAGTGCGAAAAGTTCAAATATCTGGGATCTATGATCAATAGCAAAGCAACTTGTGATGATGACATCAATCATCGTGTAAGCGTAGGGTGGATGAAGTGGCGAGAAAATTCCGCTATCTTTTGTGACAGAAAAATGCAAGGAAGGCTTTACACCGCAGTTGTACGTCCAGCGCTCACATACGGTTCACAATGTTGAACGATGTACAAAAAGTATGAGAGTAAATTAACGGCAGCTGAGATGAAGATGCTTCGCATGACAGCAGGAGTGACAAAGCTTGATCGAATAAGAAGTTCGAAGATCCGTGGAAGCTTTCACATCAAGGCATCGCACAAAAAATAGAGCGCGACCGGCTCAGCTGGTATTGCCACGTTCAAAGAAGAGATCATTTGAACCCTGTTAAAAATGCAATATCAATGCACGTTCCAAAGACATCGCGATGTAGGAAAGGCAGGCCTATAAACGCCTGGATCAGACAAATGCGACGACATCGGCATTTCATTGGCCTCAGTAACCGAGTGATCCAAAATCGGCAGGCCTGCCGATATTTTCTGAGGTCAAATAGGCGAACCCCACAGGCGGATCAGTAGAAATGCGGTGAAGTGGGAGGGTTGTGATCCCTTGTTTTCGGATCGTGGCCTCGCTGATAAAAGGGAAGAAGAGATGACGTACACCACTATTATGGGTAGCGAATCGAACGTTCGAATCAAGTCGAACTATCAGCGAATTGCTTCTGTCGTGGTATTGCTGTTAGCAAACATTTTCATTCGAATAAAGAATAAGTGCTGACAAAGGAAAAAACAATTAAATGTCATCTGTGAAGTGTATAAAGCGACAGAAGTAATTCGCCGGGAAGTTCGACTTGAGTCGAACGTTCGATTCGCTAACCATAATAGGGGTGTTATACACTGAAATCATTTTAAATGCTTGGAACGTCGACTCGCAGTTTTGTGAAACTGAAAAATAATGTAATAAGCGCATATGAAGCGCTATTGATTGAAAATTGCATTTCAGCACTGAATTATGCATTTTCAAATGAAGCATATCTCATTTCAATTGTACGTATGGGTCATTAAAAACATTTAAAAAATTTAAAAAAAATTCATACAAAAGTGTCTCACAAAGGCTTATGTATGTATGTGGCAGATCAATACTGAGCATTTCTTCCATTTGTAACACTGATAACTTTTGAAATAATAGAGATAGGAGAGATTTTATGGCACCAATCGAAAGAAACATTCCTAACTCAAAAACGGCGAAAATGCATTTAGGTCACTCCAATACTGAGGTGACGATATGCTACCACGGACTATTTTGTTGTCCTTTTTATTGGCAAAAATTCCACACATCATGTCGGAAAAACGACAACAGTAATCAGGATGAGTGAGTGTTTGCTGATTTAAAACTGAATTAAGTACATTTTAGTACACCGAAATAAAGATTTAATAACAAACAAATTATAATTATTTTAAGAAGTCAGTTCAAAAAATGGTTTTTCTGATAATCACTTATTAACCGATATGAAATCATATTCTACAATTATTTCTTATTTTAGGAATTCCGGATGAAGTACCACCAGAAATATGCGAAAAGTTCATATTAGCTACTCAAGCTGATCCAAAAATCATTGCTAAAGTAACGAAATTGGAGCAGGATTCCTATTTACTGAAGATCAAAAATATGGACAAATATTTTTAATACTATATTGACTTTGTTGATAATACCAAATACCTAGGAGGTACATTTAAGTTCTTGTTTCTTGTTTTTCTTTTTAACTTATCGCTCACAGTTTGCTGTATGAACAATTTGTAAAATATGTATACATGCGAAAATGTGTCATATTACCAAATATTGACCAAATAAAATATATGTAAATATACTGATAGTTTATTTTTGTTTGTATCTGCATATTTAGAAGGTAATTAGAGAGGTCTGCGCATACATTATGTATAGTATGCTGTATACAATTACACCGTTTAGCTATCAGACGGGGATATTCGAAATATATTAATATAGGAATCATATGGTTGCCTCTCATGTCCAGAATTTACTGCGGGCTCTTAGACTAAAACAATAGCAGCTAGTGATCCTCCACAAAGGAAATCAACCACCAAATAAGCCCTAATCATACCGCCCGCTCTGTATCATTTGTAGCAAGCTAGATGCAGCTTGCTTTCGAAAGACAAGCTCAGCCACGTTATAGTTAAAACGGCACAGGGGAGAAGATGGAGAGGGAGTTAAAAAACTATACACCCGACTAGGCAAAAAGCCGGATTTGCACTAGAGGAGCATACAAATTAAAGTTTACAGATCACACACCACATCTGTGTATCGAGTGTGTGAATTAAGAGTTGCCCTTTTCGCACTACTACTAAAGATGCAGCCTGCGTGGTAGCCAAAATGCTCCCAATAGATATTTTGGCAGTAGAACAACAACATCAGTACTGCACAAGAAGAGGGAATAGAAATGAGGCCAGCGAAAATCGGAAACAGCAGAAAACCTAGAAGAATGGCAAGAACGCTGTATGTTTTTGAGAAAGAAAATCTAGGGGCTAACTATGCACTTCGCCGCGAATCGTATAATTTGCGATTCATTCAGTTCGCCTCGCGGCGATGATAGTAACTATGCACAACGATCGCTTGGAATATCGACTTTCCAAAAGATTTACATATTTCCGCAAAAATTTCAATTCATCTGTCAAAGTATCATGGAAAGAATATACTTTGTTTTGAAATTTTGCTAAAACAAAACACTAGTGGATAATTGGAACAATGTTTTCATAAGTTCTTACTTAAATAAATATTTGTTTTTCTGCCCTTAATTTAATAAAAGTATCATTCATTTATTTACATTTTCAATTGACAATCCACCGCCAACAACACTTGCCCCATCAAAATATCTATCGCATTTCGCATTTACATAGTTGCCCGAATGTAGTAGAGCGAATTGCGATAGTGTTCGCCAGCGAATTGCGCAGTACCAAAATGCGATTTCCCATGAAAATGCGTTTCGTGGCGAAATGCATAGTTAGCCCCGTCTTCTCTTCCGAATGCAACATACTCGTATGGTTGAGGAGGAACAAGGGACTGAGCAGATTAATTACACAAGAAAACTAATTTTTGCTTCATTATGGTATTTTTTATGCGAAGTAACTTTTCTTATAGATTTTGACATGCTGAATACGAAAATGAGTACGAAAAAAAAAGTTTGCACTGAATTGTGTAATCGACATCCTCCACACCCTCGACTAAAAACTTCTTCCAACTTCCTTCTTCCTCAACCCCATCCCTACTAGCAATCACACAATCACCCCGATTACCGTTGGCGTTTTTCGTTTTTCGACGATTTTCGTTTTATTGCTCATATGTACCACGAATTCATTTTCATAACTTTTTTAATGTTATGAATGAGAAAGAGTTGTAATAATCACCCCAATTCTTCAACTCGTATACGACAGTCGAACACGACCATGGTCGCATTTAGTTTACATTACAAAGTCCGTACTTTACGAACAGTCGTATGCATCGCAACGCATACGAGTGTTGGCTACGACTCGCCTTCAACGTGAAGCGAAATAGAAAAAAAAAATTTAAGTACATGTATTTTTACTCAAAATATCTAAATTTGTTGTTTTGTGCGCTTTTATTGTAGGAAAGTCACGAATCTTAGCCAATTTGTAAGGATGGTTTCTGCTATGCCAACAACACGGGGTGTTCCCAAGCGGTCCCCCATTTAAGTACAACCGCACCCGTCGCTGCTTAATATCGATGATCGGAGAAGAACTGATGCTCAGCATGTTATGGTCGTTGGCGTAATTATATTACACAACAAATTTCTCCGAATTTGTGCAAATTCTCAACCGGCACCACTTCATCCTCTTCTTAATCGAAAAAGAGGTTATCAAATTAATATTTTTGATTTATTTTGTTCACCAAAAACTTTACTTTGCTTTAAAATACACCGTCAAACTTAAGTATATGTTTACGATTCTCACGACAATTGGGTCTACGTCCCGGAATCGACCCAGGAATTTCCTGGCCAAAGATTGTCAACAATTCAACTACAACATTCGTATACATCAAACGTTTTTTCTTTAGCGGAGCAAATGTCGCCGGCCTCCTTGCTCCGCATATTATTATTACGCGCCGGCATTGAGCCAAACCCCGGTCCACCGATCTGGATTTGTTCCATATGTCACTCAAAAATCAATAAAAACATAACCTCAGTTAAATGCAACACGTGTGGAAACTGGTTCGACGCTGCTCTGGAGTGAATTTTTCGTCGCGGACTGCTGTAACACACGAACCCAGACGAACAACCCCTCTACCACCTGGTTCTGTTCAGTGTGCCGAAATCGCATTCATGGCAACGCGACCTCAGTTAAGTGCAATGGATGCGATAACTGGTGCCACCTCAGACCCTGTTCCCGCCTCGACAACTGCCGCCAATGGACTTCCAGCTTCTTAGCTCCATGCTGCTCCAATGCAGCTATGCCTCGCACTCCATCAATTACTCCACCTCTAAACAGAAGTCCGTCGATAGATTATGTCACTTTAGCCACCAACACTCCGCCCCAGTCGCCGGTTTCGCTTGCCTTGGACCATCACACACCTTTCACAGTAATGCATCTAAACTGTAATGGCCTACGAGGGAAAATTGCTGAAATCACCAACTACATGGAACGTCACGGAATACTAATTGCCGCCATACAAGAAACTAAACTCACTCCTTCATGTATGCTCACCAGAAGCTCAGACTACAACATCATTCGTAAAGATAGAGACAGCGGCGGTGGTGGGGGCCTGGCATTCATCGTTCACAACTCCGTTAACTACAGACTCGTACCAGCACCCATACCCCCTACCCCTGACTTACACCTAGAAACACAAACTATTGCTGTCAGATCGAACAACACCTTGATTGACATAACTAATGTGTACATCCCGCCGCCAGCTAGCTGCACTTCCGGTTACCTTCCATCACTAGATCATCTTCTCACGGGCGATTACCACATGGTTATAGGAGACTTCAACGCTCATCATGAGTGCTGGCACTCCAACCTATTTAATGATCGCCGCGGTATACATATCGACGGAGCAAATCGACGAGTCAAGTTTCGGAGTCATCAACGAAGAGTTTCCTACCAGGATCCGTGCCACCTGCTCCAGCTCACCAGACATCAGCATCATGAGTGCCTCATTGCTCCCATGTACATCCTGGAGTGCCGACATAGCGCTCAACTCCGATCATATTCCGATCATCATCACCGTGAAAAGATCTGATGACTTTATATCAGCTGACAACCGCACGTTTATCAACTACGCCAAGGCTGATTGGTCAGGCTTTGAACGGCTCGTTGATCGAAAACTGGAACAACTCCTGTCTCCCCCTAATGTACACTCAAGGGAAAAACTCTTTCGACGGATCCTAACCAAAGCAGCTGCCCGTTTCATTCCTGCAGGCAGAATCCCTAAACTTAGACCTAACTTTCCAGCCGAAGCCGCCCATCTCGCCAACGAACGCGACCTGTTACGTCGAACAAATCCTGACAACATCTCAACCGGGAGATGTACCACCTAGTCAATCAACATCGACGGACTAAATGGCTAGAATACCTGCAGTCCTGCGATAAAGGCTCCAAGAAACTCTGCGCTACTATCAAGGAGCTTTCCAATTCCACCAAACGCAGGGACCTTACAACCATCTTCTTCCACGCCTCACAGTTTGATGATCCCAGGAAATGTTCCTCATCCTTCTGTCGCCAATTCATCGAACACCCGACAAACTGCAGCAAGATTAAACGTGCCATCCTCAGCAAACTTCACCGCCTTAGTCCAGACACTACTCCCTGCTCTTTACTACCGTCCGAAGTCGAATCTGCCATCCGCAAAACTAATCCCTCTAAAGCCATGGGACCGGACGGAATCTCAATGATTATGCTCAAGCACCTGGGGCCTTTAGGAATCTCTTACCTTACCCAGCTGCTCAATCTTTCGCTTCAATCATTGGATATTCCTGACCCCTGGATGGTGGGCAGAATCATACCGATTCTTAATCCAGGCAGACCAGCAGACCAAGGTATTTCATATTGCCCGATATCTCTTCTCTCTCCAGTTGCGAAAATACTCGAAGCTTTGATACTACCCAAGCTTCATTCTGAATTTCAGCTAGCCGACCACCAACACGGCTTCCGCAAATTGCGAAGTACTATAACAGCCCTTTCCGAGATCACGACACACATCACACAAGGTCTTAACCAACAACGACCATGCGATCGCACTGTTCTAGTTGCACTTGACTTATCAAAGGCATTTGATACTGTCGATCTAGGAATCCTACTTCAAGACATCCTAGACTCACAACTCTCAAACTCCACTAAACGATGGCTTGCCAATTACCTAAATGGCCGACAGTCCTTCGTTGAATTCCGCAACTGTAAATCGAAATTGAGGAAGGTCAAGCAAGGGGTTCCTCAAGGAGGAGTCCTTTCCCCGATCCTTTTTAACTACTACCTGGCGAAACTCCCTACACTACCATCCGGAGTCAAACTGGTATCGTATGCCGACGACTGCACCATTCTCGCCTCAGGAAAGGACATCCGCTCAATCTGCCGTAACATCAACGCCTACCTTAATGAATTGGAAGACTTCTTTGCCAGTCGCAATCTTAAGCTGTCCCCAGAAAAATCCTCATCCACCCTATTCACCACCTGGACCAAAGAGGTAAACCTACCACTCGACATTGAGATACATGGCAGGGCGATCCCGACAACAAACCACCCAAAGATTCTGGGAGTCACATTTGACAACCTACTGACTTTCTCTAGTCATTCTAGAAATGTCAGTGAACGATTCATGTCCAGGAATAAGGTATTAAAATCTCTGGCCGGTAGCACATGGGGGAAAGACAAAGAAACTCTCCTCACCACATATCAAGCAATCGGAAGATCGGTTCTCAACTATGCGGCACCAATCTGGACCCCACGTCTCAGTGATACTCAATGGCATAAGCTCCAAACAAGCCAGAATGTTGCTCTACGCATTACATTTGGGGGTGGCAATGGTGTAGTGGTAACGTCGTCAATTGCCACGCTAATGGTTCATGGTTCAAATCCTGATGTCAGCAAGCATTTATTTATTTCTCATGAAATATACAAAGTCAGTCCGATCATTTGCGAAAGCTTGTGTGAACACTACTGCGAAGGCATAACACTGGCAGTAGCTTGGTCATGTGGCTGGAAAAATTGTTCGCTCTGTTGATGATGATTTGCCCTTGACATCGATTATGGGGAAAAAAGTACTGTGAATCAGAAGCAATGACAATAGTAACAAAAATCTCCCAGTTATCTGAACGCCACCCCCGGAGAATAGCAGAAGCATAAACAACTGAGCTTCAAGAACCACAACACCAAAATCTTTCTCTCTCTCTCTCTCTATCCATCCTTTCCAACGCCCGCACTGTGTGTAAGCATGTTAAAGGTATTCATAACCCTTTGAGTGCGCGCAAATTATAAAAAAAAAAAAAAAAATCACAGGCTGTCACCGCAAGTCCCATGAAGATCACCTACATCAGGAAACAAAGTTGCTCAAAGTCAAAGAGCATAACGAACTTCTATCGAAACCATTCTTACTGGCTTGCAATCGTCCCGATCACCCGAACCGAGATATACTCAGCCTCCCTACACCTCCGAGGCATATTCGATCTGACAGCCGTTCATACCGTGAAGAGGTTAATAGGTTTATAACTCATACACCACTTGTCCCAGCGTTTCACAAGCTGGCTTTGAACTCTCACCAACACGCTGTCCAAACAACGCTAGATAACCGCCAGACTAACATTGTGCTAGGCGGCCGTCCTCCACCGATACATCATAGTGAAGATCATCTTCCTAGACGCACCAGATCCACACTTGCCCAACTGCGATCCGGCTGGAGCTCCATGCTGAACAATTATATGCACCGCTTACGCGACAGTATCACTGATCAATGCCCAGACTGTGGCTCGTCACCACATAACACCTCCCATTTGTTCAGCTGTCCGTCGCATCCCACAACACTTACACCAAGATCCTTATGGACTCACCCAGTCGAAGCTGCCGCTTTCCTGGGCCTCGACCTCACTGATGACAACCCACCTGCACCACCTTAACGTTTGAACCATACGAATCAACATAGTTGCTACAACAACAACAACAACAGTATATGTTTACATTTTCGTTTCATTCTCTCTGACGATGACACGCGTAGGTTTTTTGAGTTGTATGCATCGCATACGAATCGAGGAATAAGAACTTAATTTTGATACGACTTTAAATACGAAAGAAAATACGACTGGGCATTCGACTTGAAGAATTGGGGTGAATATTCTACATGACAAAAAAATTGTTTAATAATGTTTAACGGTCAGCAGCTCGTAGCTATGAATGAAACGACGATCGTCGAAATGCGAAAAACGCCAACCGTAATTGGGATGAATATACGAATTTCTAAACGACGTCAACCTAGAGAACATAAAAAGAATGAACAAACTACTCCTTAAAGCAAATATTTTAGTACAGATAGTTTAACACCTTAGAGCCTTAATCCGTTGTACCTAGTACTCGCCCCACCTCTGTTAACATGTAAGTTTTAAATTTATCTGTTAATAAATAATAATAGTATTTTGATTATTGTGCCGAATTATTCCGCTTCTGGAATGCCTCCAGTAATAGTCTAGCAATAACACTGGTCTTATTCTTCCTTTTTCAGCGAGGTTATGATCCGAAAATAAGGGATCACAAGCCTCCTACTTCACCGCATTTCTACTGATCCGTCTGTGGGATTCGCCTATTTAACCTCAGAAAATATCGGCAGGCCTCCCGATTTTAGATCACTCGGTTACTGAGGCCAATCAAATGCCGATGTCGTTTAATTTGTGTGATACAGGCGTTTATAGGCCTGCCTCTCCTGCCGCGCGATGTCTTTGGAACGTTCATTGATATTGTCTTTTTAACAGGGTTCAAATAATCTCTTCTTTGAACGTGGCAATACCAGCTGAGCCGGTCGCGCTCTATCTTATGTGCGATGGTTTCCTTGACGTGAAAGCTTCCACAGATCTTCGAACTTCTTATTCGATCAAGCTTTGACACTCCTGCTGTCATGCGAAGCATCTTCATCTCAGCTGCCGTTAATTTACTCTAATACTTTTTGTATATCGTCCATTCAAATAAATGTCTGGAATAGGCCTGCGTGCTAGTGATGTAAAATGTGAATATATTTGACTACTCGCACTCATTCGTTACTTGTCTATAAGTACTCGGATAAAAGTAACGAGTATTTAATACTCGCGAGTACCACCTACAAAACATATTCTGGCAACAATGCAAATACGATACTTACTACGTTTATATGCAGGGTTGAAACTTGTTTTCATTTCTCATATTTGAATACACGGTCATACCCGATTACCTCCAAAGGCAAAACAGAGAAAAGAATATTCTAAATAATTTGCTTGCTATAGACCATGTTTAGATGTTAACTAATGAGTGCGCTATGTCGAGTAGTTTATTGCTGAGAAGAGTGAGGGGTCTCTTTACCCTTCAGAATAATTCTTATTATATGATATGATATTATATGATAATATATATTTATATCAGAATAATAAAAAAAAAATTAATATCTAAAAAATTTTTTCACTGTTTTAAATAAACAGATTTTTCTAAAAATATGGTTGATTCATAAATTTTTTACATCGTATGCTAGACTGGACATATGCGAGGCAATACAGTAGAGGCCGACAAATTAAGACATATGAGGAGAAGTAAACGTTTGTTGAAAAGGAAAAGACAGAACGACATTCAAACCCATTCGTCTGAATCGGAATTTGAGTCACCCGCATCAGAATTATCTGATTCCGACTCCACAGTAATTGAAGAACTTACACCAAGTAATTCATCAGAAGCGGTGACTCCGCCAATGAGTTTGTCCGAAGATCGGCTTACACGTTTGGTAGCAGTTATTGGCGTTAGAGGAAACCAAGGTACGTTTAGCAGATGCACCGCTCGTTTCGATGGCGAAAGAAATACTTCCAAGCTGGAAGATTTCATAGCAACGATCACCGTGTATAAGAGTTCCGAATACGTCTCTGATACTAATGCGATTATTGGTTTCCCTGGTTGGTTGGAAAATTTTGCATCAAACTGGTGGCTAGGCGTGAAAAGTGAGGCAAAAACATTCGATGAGGCGATAAACCTATTACGTTCGTCATTTGCTCCACCAAAACCTTCATGGAGAATTTACGCCGACCTATTTGAGCAAAAACAAAAATTTAGCGAACCCACTGATGAGTTTATTTGTAAAAAACGATCGCTATTTTCTCAGTTAACTGATGAAATTTCTGAAGAAATTGTGATTAATGATATTGGACAAATCCTTCTTAAAATTTGAGAAAAAGTTCCTAGAAACTCAATAAAGACATTTCAAGATCTATTAAAGGAAGCTAGAGAGGCTGAGATGATCAACGTAGAAGTCAGACCCCCTGGAAAACCTGTTGAGGTTCTGAAGAAACAACGTTGCACGTATTGCAGGAAAAACTGACATCTAGCTGAATAGTGCTTCGCAAAAGCTGACAAGAATCAGAATGTAGCGAAAAAAACCACGTTGAACTGTTAAGGTTGTGGAGCAGCTGGATATTGCAGAACTAATTATCCCACCTGTAGCAACAAGAATGCTAATAGTCCATCCATGCTAGATTTCAACTTGAATGATGCAACGGTAACCGGCAGAAATGTTCCCACGGTTGATGTTAATATAAATGGTCTCAAGGGCGAGGCATATATTGATACGGCAGCTAGAACCAGCGTTGCAGGAGCACGGTTATACCAACAGCTGGTGGAAAAAGGTTGCCATTTCCAAAAAGTTAACGCAGAGATCACATTGGCGGATGGAGTTCCCAGGCAAGAAACAGTATATGCTACAGTTGTGGATATCAATATTGGAAGAAGATATCGGAAAATTCGGTTTATTGCATTACCTAAAGCCAAAGGAAATCGCACGTAACTGGGAATCGACTTTTTTGAACAATGCGGAATAGTCTTAAATATTGCTCAAAGGGCGTTTCACTTTATTGATGATCCAGCAACCATTTTCAATTTTAAGATAGCAAAAAGTAGCGCACTAAAACCTCTAGAGACACGAGTTGAGAGCCACATTAAAACCCCGCAGTCAAAGCAGAAGCCAAGATATTATGCCACACTTGAAAATGAAGAGAAATTGAAATCTGTTTCTGCGTTCCTTACATGGGTAGAAAGTCGTGAGCCGTTAAGTCATATTGATAACACTCCAAAACGAAAAAGGCACAATGATTACTCTCCACACGGAATCCAAGCTATTTTCTCCGATGATGTACCACAGGAAATGAGAACTCCAGAGAAACGAAAAGCGCTATTTAGCGCACCAAAACGGTTAGATGATCCAAAAATGGATGAATGGTTCGAACTCAATTCCATTGACATCAATCTCCGCCCGGGAGAGGGTCATGCATTAACCTCAAAGGAAAAACATAAGCTGGAAGCAAGAAAACCTATTTGGAGAAAAAACAACTTCTATCCCATACATTGAACATAAGATCAACACTGGAACACACGCTCCTATTGCAAACGTGCCATATAGAATTTCACCTGCAAGGAGAAGTCAATTGAAGACTGAAATCGACGGCATGCTGCGAATAGGCATAATCGAGGAAAAGGAATCTCCTTGGGTTTTCCCAGGTCCCCAAGAGTAATGGCAGCTATCGAGTGTGTGTTGATTATCGAAAGCTCAACGCCATAACCATCCCAGATCGCTACCACCTGCCGAGGATTGATGATCTTCTCCACGCAGCTAAAAGCACTCCGTATATGTCCACATTGGATCTACTTTCTGGATATTGGCAGATTAAAGTGGCAAAACAGGATCAGCCAAAAATAGCTTTCGTCACACCTTTTAGTAGTTATATTTTAATCGCATGCCGTTTGGATTGCGAAACGCACCAGCAACATTCCAACGACTAATCGACAAGTTTAAAAATGGGTTGCCAAAGGTCTTGATACTTGCCTGCCCTGATGATATTATTATCTGTTCTGAAAGTTTTAGTACTCACTTAAAAGACCTAAGTAATGTTCTTCGACGTTTAAAGCAGTTCAGTTTTCACCTCAATCGCGAAAAATGTAGATTTTGCTGTTCAGAAGTAAAATATTTGGGACATATTTTAATGCCAAATGGATTTAAAGTTGATCCTGAGAAGACAGATCCTATTGTAAAACGTTCGAGACCTTAAAACCAAAACAAGTACTGTCGTTTTTGCAAACTTGTTCCTGGTATAGAAGGTTCATACCAAATTTCGCGAACATCTCAAAGCCTCTGTCGAACCTAATGAAGAAGGAATCAATATGGAAGTGGGAGAAAGAAGAACAAAACTCTTTTGATAAGCTGAAGGAGCTCTTGACCACCGCTCCGATTTAACAACAGTAAAAGAAAATATTCCATTTGTTCTGAAAACCAACGCAAGTAATTATGCTATCAGTGCTGTTTTGCTCCAGGGGGAGAATGAAACAGAACACCTTGTGGAATACGCAAGCCGCTTATAGTTACCTGCTGAATGCAATTATTCTACAACCGAAAGAGAAGCGCTCGCTGTAGTACGGGCAGTTCAAAAATTTCGAGGGTACATCGAAGGTTCTGAAGTCAAAATATTAACCGAACATCAACCCTTAAAATGGTTAATTACTTTAAAGTCTCCTACCGGAAGACTTGCCAGGTGGGCACTTCAACTGCAGTCGTATAATATTGAGATAGGGTATAATCCTGGTAAAAACAACGCTGTTGCCGACACGCTTTCACCGCCACCACGTCCGGATAAAGAGCATATGCAGGAAAATTGTGTCATTTGTTCGGCAGAAGTGGATATGCCACGACGAGGATCAAAGGAGCTTAGAGAGGAACAATTAGCCGGCGCAGACATAAAATCAATTATTCATTTCTTTGAAAATAAGGACGATAACTTACGTCGCTGGATTAACCGTGGATACATTTTATTGGATGGAGCCTTATATCGATACTGTCCGAGAATGGTCAACTGGTTATTCCCAAAACAATGAAGGCTTTAATGTTAATGAAATATCATGATGACTGTACAGCTGGACACTACGGTGTCGAGAGGACATTAGCTCGTCTATCTAGCCGTAACCACTGGTCTGGGACGAGGACAGACGTAGCTAATCATGTCAAAATCTGTCTCGAGTGTCAACGGTACAAAGCTTCAAATTTGAAACCAGTTGGTCTGTTGCAGACCACTCCCAGCAGTCAAAGGTTCGAAGTTATAGCGGTGGATCCTTTTGGACCGTTACCTGCAAGTACCAGTGGGCACCAATGGATTTTAATTGTTGAAGATTTATGCAGCCGTTGGGTTGAACTATTTCCGTTAAAGGAAGGAACTGCTGAGAACTGCGCACTTACCTTATTGAACGAGATTTTTTTACGTTTTGGGGTTCCAAGAAGACTCCATAGTGATAATGGGACACAATTCATAGCTGCTCTGATGCATAAACTTACGTTTTACTTAGGGATAAAACAGTCCTTAACTCCTGTTTATCACCCAAAAGCAAATCCTGTCGAGAAGAAGAATCGAGATCTTAAAACGCAACTGCCTATTTTACTTGGAAACCAACATATGTACGTCGTGGAACCTCAAACTGCCTGCTATAAGATTCGCCATGAACACTGTCAAGTGTGGAAGTACTGGCTTTTCGGCGGCATTTCTTACTTTCGGACGAGAGCTACGTACTCCTGATGACGTCAGTCATGACCTAAAGGCTATCATTCGGTCGGAAAACTTTATTCCGCAAATCAACCCTTATTGCAAATGGCGGATAGCCTAAAAGAAGCGAGAGATTTATCCGAGAAGTCACAAGACCGAAATAAAGTGTATGCAGACAAGAAACGAAGACCCCACGAAAAATTCGAAGTTGGTGATAAAGTTCTTGTCGAAACGCATGCCATTAGTAGCTCATCAAAAGGTTTTACATCAAAGTTCGCACCGAAAAGAGACGGACCATATATCATTTCTGCGAAGAAGGGTTCTTCTAGTTTCACCGTCGTGAAAGAAGCCATCCGTACCATTGGGTACTTACCATGCATCGATGCTAACATCATTTGCTGGTGGTTCAGATGAACTTCCTACACCTACACCTCTCATATCTTTCAGAAAAAGAGGTAGACTAGCGAAGATAACCGAAGACAAACCCAAACACAACAGACGGATGACTTCAGCTGTTCCAGCCACATTCTCGGGACGATTCATGAGGCAGAGGGGGAGATTGTAACATCCATCCGCAATATCTTCTTCTTCTTCTTCCTTTTATCAGCGAGGTTATGATCCGAAAATAAGGGATCACAACCCTCCCACTTCACCGCATTTCTACTGATCCGCCTGTGGGGTTCGCCTATTTGACCTCAGAAAATATCGGCAGGCCTGCCGATTTTGGATCACTCGGTTACTGAGGCCAATGAAATGCCTATGTCGTCGCATTTGTCTGATCCAGGCGTTTATAGGCCTGCCTTTCCTACATCCATCCTCATATCAAATCATCCTAAATGTACATAAACTTTGATAATTTGAATATTTTTAAAAAACATTGATAAATCAATTTAATCAGCATATTTTCTTTTTGTGTTGTGTCACATAAAAATCTGTAACGTTATTTGGGTATAAAAAGGCGATGCGAATTGGCAATCTGTGCAGTCTTTTGAATAAAGTTCGAAGTGAACATATAGCGGAAAGTTGGAGTCGCTTTATTTCTTTCGTTCCTTACCCCTGGTCTCCACTGGCAATAATTCATTCCAAATATTTCATGCAATCGAGATTCCCAATGGAGACCGCAAATTTCTTGAAATGACTCATTTCAAGAAATCGATTTCTGCTTTCATTTCTTGCCATCTCTGTGGAAATAAACCCTGAAATAAATTTGACAGGGAGTGTCAATTTGAGTTTTACTACGAAGAAAACATGGCTGATTGGTGCCTGACACCGAGTCTCCACGAGACATATTTATTTCAAACATTATGTCAGACATATTGTTAGAAATTTTTATTTTTTTATAGGGTGGGCAAATTATGTTAAGAAATTTCATTTTCAATCATATCACGTAAGAGCAAGCAACGACCAATTCTTGCTTGGGACCGAGTCTCCACGAGACATATTTATTTCAGACTTCATGTAACGCATAGCCTCCTTACACACAAAATGGAAAAGCGCTTAGAACAGCTGTCATTTTGGCGATGCGAATTGGCAATCTGTGCAGTCTTTTGAATAAAGTTCGAAGTGAACATACCATATAGCGGAAAGTTGGAGTCGCTTTATTTCTTTCGTTCCTTAGATTGTATAGTAAAAGCAGTAGACAGGCTGAACAATTCCTTGGTCGCCTGGCTCTGGTCAGTATTTTTCTTCTCGGCAAAGGGAAGAAATCTAATTGTTTTTGGACAGCTCTACGTGGCACATCCACACACACACACACTCCCAAGCGTAACGCTCGCTTCGAAACACATTTTAAACAATTTTATACCAAGCTATAAAAAAAAGACATTTTGGAAGAACGGCAAACAAATTTTTTTTATTTGCTGACCAGTGTAATCCGCCAGCATTAAAACGCTATCAGCACAGATAATAAACTTACCCAGATGTCGCATCCCTATACAAAAAAATGTTGATCTTTGTTGCGATGAACAAACAACGATGGGCAAACAAAAAGCTTTTCTGCTTCGCAAAGAAAAAAAACGGAAAATAAATTTTCTGTGCGAAGAGCTTTTTCTTTTGCTTTGCGAAAAGCTTTCACCACCAGCGTAGAGTTTGTGACATACCCATAGCGAAAATTTTGACGTGCTGAATACGAAAATGAGTACGAAAAAAAAAGTTTGCACTGAATTGTGTAATCGACATCCTCCACACCATCGACTAAAAACTTCTTCCAACTTCCTTCTTCCTCAACCCCATCCCTACTAGCAATCACACAATCACCCCGATTACCGTTGGCGTTTTTCGTTTTTCGACGATTTTCGTTTTATTGCTCATATGTACCACGAATTCATTTTCATAACTTTTTTAATGTTATGAATGAGAAAGAGTTGTAATAATCACCCCAATTCTTCAACTCGTATACGACAGTCGAACACGACCATGGTCGCATTTAGTTTACATTACAAAGTCCGTACTTTACGAACAGTCGTATGCATCGCAACGCATACGAGTGTTGGCTACGACTCGCCTTCAACGTGAAGCGAAATAGAAAAAAAAAATTTAAGTACATGTACTTTACTCAAAATATCTAAATTTGTTGTTTTGTGCGCTTTTATTGTAGGAAAGTCACGAATCTTAGCCAATTTGTAAGGATGGTTTCTGCTATGCCAACAACACGGGGTGTTCCCAAGCGGTCCCCCATTTAAGTACAACCGCACCCGTCGCTGCTTAATATCGATGATCGGAGAAGAACTGATGCTCAGCATGTTATGGTCGTTGGCGTAATTATATTACACAACAAATTTCTCCGAATTTGTGCAAATTCTCAACCGGCACCACTTCATCCTCTTCTTAATCGAAAAAGAGGTTATCAAATTAATATTTTTGATTTATTTTGTTCACCAAAAACTTTACTTTGCTTTAAAATACACCGTCAAACTTAAGTATATGTCTACGATTCTCACGACAGTTGGGTCTACGTCCCGGAATCGACCCAGGAATTTCCTGGCCAAAGATTGTCAACAATTCAACTACAACATTCGTATACATCAAACGTTTTTTCTTTAGCGGAGCAAATGTCGCCGGCCTCCTTGCTCCGCATATTATTATTACGCGCCGGCATTGAGCCAAACCCCGGTCCACCGATCTGGATTTGTTCCATATGTCACTCAAAAATCAATAAAAACATAACCTCAGTTAAATGCAACACGTGTGGAAACTGGTTCGACGCTGCTCTGGAGTGAATTTTTCGTCGCGGACTGCTGTAACACACGAACCCAGACGAACAACCCCTCTACCACCTGGTTCTGTTCAGTGTGCCGAAATCGCATTCATGGCAACGCGACCTCAGTTAAGTGCAATGGATGCGATAACTGGTGCCACCTCAGACCCTGTTCCCGCCTCGACAACTGCCGCCAATGGACTTCCAGCTTCTTAGCTCCATGCTGCTCCAATGCAGCTATGCCTCGCACTCCATCAATTACTCCACCTCTAAACAGAAGTCCGTCGATAGATTATGTCACTTTAGCCACCAACACTCCGCCCCAGTCGCCGGTTTCGCTTGCCTTGGACCATCACACACCTTTCACAGTAATGCATCTAAACTGTAATGGCCTACGAGGGAAAATTGCTGAAATCACCAACTACATGGAACGTCACGGAATACTAATTGCCGCCATACAAGAAACTAAACTCACTCCTTCATGTATGCTCACCAGAAGCTCAGACTACAACATCATTCGTAAAGATAGAGACAGCGGCGGTGGTGGGGGCCTGGCATTCATCGTTCACAACTCCGTTAACTACAGACTCGTACCAGCACCCATACCCCCTACCCCTGACTTACACCTAGAAACACAAACTATTGCTGTCAGATCGAACAACACCTTGATTGACATAACTAATGTGTACATCCCGCCGCCAGCTAGCTGCACTTCCGGTTACCTTCCATCACTAGATCATCTTCTCACGGGCGATTACCACATGGTTATAGGAGACTTCAACGCTCATCATGAGTGCTGGCACTCCAACCTATTTAATGATCGCCGCGGTATACATATCGACGGAGCAAATCGACGAGTCAAGTTTCGGAGTCATCAACGAAGAGTTTCCTACCAGGATCCGTGCCACCTGCTCCAGCTCACCAGACATCAGCATCATGAGTGCCTCATTGCTCCCATGTACATCCTGGAGTGCCGACATAGCGCTCAACTCCGATCATATTCCGATCATCATCACCGTGAAAAGATCTGATGACTTTATATCAGCTGACAACCGCACGTTTATCAACTACGCCAAGGCTGATTGGTCAGGCTTTGAACGGCTCGTTGATCGAAAACTGGAACAACTCCTGTCTCCCCCTAATGTACACTCAAGGGAAAAACTCTTTCGACGGATCCTAACCAAAGCAGCTGCCCGTTTCATTCCTGCAGGCAGAATCCCTAAACTTAGACCTAACTTTCCAGCCGAAGCCGCCCATCTCGCCAACGAACGCGACCTGTTACGTCGAACAAATCCTGACAACATCTCAACCGGGAGATGTACCACCTAGTCAATCAACATCGACGGACTAAATGGCTAGAATACCTGCAGTCCTGCGATAAAGGCTCCAAGAAACTCTGCGCTACTATCAAGGAGCTTTCCAATTCCACCAAACGCAGGGACCTTACAACCATCTCCTTCCACGCCTCACAGTTTGATGATCCCAGGAAATGTTCCTCATCCTTCTGTCGCCAATTCATCGAACACCCGACAAACTGCAGCAAGATTAAACGTGCCATCCTCAGGAAACTTCACCGCCTTAGTCCAGACACTACTCCCTGCTCTTTACTACCGTCCGAAGTCGAATCTGCCATCCGCAAAACTAAACCCTCTAAAGCCATGGGACCGGACGGAATCTCAATGATTATGCTCAAGCACCTGGGGCCTTTAGGAATCTCTTACCTTACCCAGCTGCTCAATCTTTCGCTTCAATCATTGGATATTCCTGACCCCTGGATGGTGGGCAGAATCATACCGATTCTTAATCCAGGCAGACCAGCAGACCAAGGTATTTCATATTGCCCGATATCTCTTCTCTCTCCAGTTGCGAAAATACTCGAAGCTTTGATACTACCCAAGCTTCATTCTGAATTTCAGCTAGCCGACCACCAACACGGCTTCCGCAAATTGCGAAGTACTACAACAGCCCTTTCCGAGATCACGACACACATCACACAAGGTCTTAACTAACAACGACCATGCGATCGCACTGTTCTAGTTGCACTTGACTTATCAAAGGCATTTGATACTGTCGATCTAGGAATCCTACTTCAAGACATCCTAGACTCACAACTCTCAAACTCCACTAAACGATGGCTTGCCAATTACCTAAATGGCCGACAGTCCTTCGTTGAATTCCGCAACTGTAAATCGAAATTGAGGAAGGTCAAGCAAGGGGTTCCTCAAGGAGGAGTCCTTTCCCCGATCCTTTTTAACTACTACCTGGCGAAACTCCCTACACTACCATCCGGAGTCAAACTGGTATCGTATGCCGACGACTGCACCATTCTCGCCTCAGGAAAGGACATCCGCTCAATCTGCCGTAACATCAACGCCTACCTTAATGAATTGGAAGACTTCTTTGCCAGTCGCAATCTCAAGCTGTCCCCAGAAAAATCCTCATCCACCCTATTCACCACCTGGACCAAAGAGATAAACCTACCACTCGACATTGAGATACATGGCAGGGCGATCCCGACAACAAACCACCCAAAGATTCTGGGAGTCACATTTGACAACCTACTGACTTTCTCTAGTCATTCTAGAAATGTCAGTGAACGATTCATGTCCAGGAATAAGGTATTAAAATCTCTGGCCGGTAGCACATGGGGGAAAGACAAAGAAACTCTCCTCACCACATATCAAGCAATCGGAAGATCGGTTCTCAACTATGCGGCACCAATCTGGACCCCACGTCTCAGTGATACTCAATGGCATAAGCTCCAAACAAGCCAGAATGTTGCTCTACGCATTACATTTGGGGGTGGCAATGGTGTAGTGGTAACGTCGTCAATTGCCACGCTAATGGTTCATGGTTCAAATCCTGATGTCAGCAAGCATTTATTTATTTCTCATGAAATATACAAAGTCAGTCCGATCATTTGCGAAAGCTTGTGTGAACACTACTGCGAAGGCATAACACTGGCAGTAGCTTGGTCATGTGGCTGGAAAAATTGTTCGCTCTGTTGATGATGATTTGCCCTTGACATCGATTATGGGGAAAAAAGTACTGTGAATCAGAAGCAATGACAATAGTAACAAAAATCTCCCCAGTTATCTGAACGCCACCCCCGGAGAATAGCAGAAGCATAAACAACTGAGCTTCAAGAACCACAACACCAAAATCTTTCTCTCTCTCTCTCTATCCATCCTTTCCAACGCCCGCACTGTGTGTAAGCATGTTAAAGGTATTCATAACCCTTTGAGTGCGCGCAAATTATAAAAAAAAAAAAAAAAATCACAGGCTGTCACCGCAAGTCCCATGAAGATCACCTACATCAGGAAACAAAGTTGCTCAAAGTCAAAGAGCATAACGAACTTCTATCGAAACCATTCTTACTGGCTTGCAATCGTCCCGATCACCCGAACCGAGATATACTCAGCCTCCCTACACCTCCGAGGCATATTCGATCTGACAGCCGTTCATACCGTGAAGAGGTTAATAGGTTTATAACTCATACACCACTTGTCCCAGCGTTTCACAAGCTGGCTTTGAACTCTATTCACCAACACGCTGTCCAAACAACGCTTGATAACCGCCAGACTAACATTGTGCTAGGCGTCCGTCCTCCACCGATACATCATAGTGAAGATCATCTTCCTAGACGCACCAGATCCACACTTGCCCAACTGCGATCCGGCTGGAGCTCCATGCTGAACAATTATATGCACCGCTTACGCGACAGTATCACTGATCAATGCCCAGACTGTGGCTCGTCACCACATAACACCTCCCATTTGTTCAGCTGTCCGTCGCATCCCACAACACTTACACCAAGATCCTTATGGACTCACCCAGTCGAAGCTGCCGCTTTCCTGGGCCTCGACCTCACTGATGACAACCCACCTGCACCACCTTAACGTTTGAACCATACGAATCAACATAGTTGCTACAACAACAACAACAACAGTATATGTTTACATTTTCGTTTCATTCTCTCTGACGATGACACGCGTAGGTTTTTTGAGTTGTATGCATCGCATACGAATCGAGGAATAAGAACTTAATTTTGATACGACTTTAAATACGAAAGAAAATACGACTGGGCATTCGACTTGAAGAATTGGGGTGAATATTCTACATGACAAAAAAATTGTTTAATAATGTTTAACGGTCAGCAGGTCGTAGCTATGAATGAAACGACGATCGTCGAAATGCGAAAAACGCCAACCGTAATTGGGATGAATATACGAATTTCTAAACGACGTCAACCTAGAGAACATAAAAAGAATGAACAAACTACTCCTTAAAGCAAATATTTTAGTACAGATAGTTTAACACCTTAGAGCCTTAATCCGTTGTACCTAGTACTCGCCCCACCTCTGTTAACATGTAAGTTTTAAATTTATCTGTTAATAAATAATAATAGTATTTTGATTATTGTGTCGAATTATTCCGCTTCTGGAATGCCTCCAGTAATAGTCTAGCAATAACACTGGTCTTATTCTTCCTTTTTCAGCGAGGTTATGATCCGAAAATAAGGGATCACAAGCCTCCTACTTCACCGCATTTCTACTGATCCGTCTGTGGGATTCGCCTATTTAACCTCAGAAAATATCGGCAGGCCTCCCGATTTTAGATCACTCGGTTACTGAGGCCAATCAAATGCCGATGTCGTTTAATTTGTGTGATACAGGCGTTTATAGGCCTGCCTCTCCTGCCGCGCCATGTCTTTGGAACGTTCATTGATATTGCCTTTTTAACAGGGTTCAAATAATCTCTTCTTTGAACGTGGCAATACCAGCTGAGCCGGTCGCGCTCTATCTTATGTGCGATGGTTTCCTTGACGTGAAAGCTTCCACAGATCTTCGAACTTCTTATTCGATCAAGCTTTGACACTCCTGCTGTCATGCGAAGCATCTTCATCTCAGCTGCCGTTAATTTACTCTAATACTTTTTGTATATCGTCCATTCAAATAAATGTCTGGAATAGGCCTGCGTGCTAGTGATGTAAAATGTGAATATATTTGACTACTCGCACTCATTCGTTACTTGTCTATAAGTACTCGGATAAAAGTAACGAGTATTTAATACTCGCGAGTACCACCTACAAAACATATTCTGGCAACAATGCAAATACGATACTTACTACGTTTATATGCAGGGTTGAAACTTGTTTTCATTTCTCATATTTGAATACACGGTCATACCCGATTACTTCCAAAGGCAAAACAGAGAAAAGAATATTCTAAATAATTTGCTTGCTATAGACCGTGTTTAGATGTTAACTAATGAGTGCGCTATGTCGAGTAGTTTATTGCTGAGAAGAGTGAGGGGTCTCTTTACCCTTCAGAATAATTCTTATTATATGATATGATATTATATGATAATATATATTTATATCAGAATAATAAAAAAAAAATTAATATCTAAAAAATTTTTTCACTGTTTTAAATAAACAGATTTTTCTAAAAATATGGTTGATTCATAAATTTTTTACATCGTATGCTAGACTGGACATATGCGAGGCAATACAGTAGAGGCCGACAAATTAAGACATATGAGGAGAAGTAAACGTTTGTTGAAAAGGAAAAGACAGAACGACATTCAAACCCATTCGTCTGAATCGGAATTTGAGTCACCCGCATCAGAATTATCTGATTCCGACTCCACAGTAATTGAAGAACTTACACCAAGTAATTCATCAGAAGCGGTGACTCCGCCAATGAGTTTGTCCGAAGATCGGCTTACACGTTTGGTAGCAGTTATTGGCGTTAGAGGAAACCAAGGTACGTTTAGCAGATGCACCGCTCGTTTCGATGGCGAAAGAAATACTTCCAAGCTGGAAGATTTCATAGCAACGATCACCGTGTATAAGAGTTCCGAATACGTCTCTGATACTAATGCGATTATTGGTTTCCCTGGTTGGTTGGAAAATTTTGCATCAAACTGGTGGCTAGGCGTGAAAAGTGAGGCAAAAACATTCGATGAGGCGATAAACCTACTACGTTCGTCATTTGCTCCACCAAAACCTTCATGGAGAATTTACGCCGACCTATTTGAGCAAAAACAAAAATTTAGCGAACCCACTGATGAGTTTATTTGTAAAAGACGATCGCTATTTTCTCAGTTAACTGATGAAATTTCTGAAGAAATTGTGATTAATGATATTGGACAAATCCTTCTTAAAATTTGAGAAAAAGTTCCTAGAAACTCAATAAAGACATTTCAAGATCTATTAAAGGAAGCTAGAGAGGCTGAGATGATCAACGTAGAAGTCAGACCCCCTGGAAAACCTGTTGAGGTTCTGAAGAAACAGCGTTGCACGTATTGCAGGAAAAACTGACATCTAGCTGAATAGTGCTTCGCAAAAGCTGACAAGAATCAGAATGTAGCGAAAAAAACCACGTTGAACTGTTAAGGTTGTGGAGCAGCTGGATATTGCAGAACTAATTATCCCACCTGTAGCAACAAGAATGCTAATAGTCCATCCATGCTAGATTTCAACTTGATTGATGCAACGGTAACCGGCAGAAATGTTCCCACGGTTGATGTTAATATAAATGGTCTCAAGGGCGAGGCATATATTGATACGGCAGCTAGAACCAGCGTTGCAGGAGCACGGTTATACCAACAGCTGGTGGAAAAAGGTTGCCATTTCCAAAAAGTTAACGCAGAGATCACATTGGCGGATGGAGTTCCCGGGCAAGAAACAGTATATGCTACAGTTGTGGATATCAATATTGGAAGAAGATATCGGAAAATTCGGTTTATTGCATTACCTAAAGCCAAAGGAAATCGCACGTAACTGGGAATCGACTTTTTTGAACAATGCGGAATAGTCTTAAATATTGCTCAAAGGGCGTTTCACTTTATTGATGATCCAGCAACCATTTTCAATTTTAAGATAGCAAAAAGTAGCGCACTAAAACCTCTAGAGACACGAGTTGAGAGCCACATTAAAACCCCGCAGACAAAGCAGAAGCCAAGATATTATGCAACACTTGAAAATGAAGAGAAATTGAAATCTGTTTCTGCGTTCCTTACATGGGTAGAAAGTCGTGAGCCGTTAAGTCATATTGATAACACTCCAAAACGAAAAAGGCACAATGATTACTCTCCACACGGAATCCAAGCTATTTTCTCCGATGATGTACCACAGGAAATGAGAACTCCAGAGAAACGAAAAGCGCTATTTAGCGCACCAAAACGGTTAGATGCTCCAAAAATGGATGAATGGTTCGAACTCAATTCCATTGACATCAATCTCCGCCCGGGAGAGGGTCATGCATTAACCTCAAAGGAAAAACATAAGCTGGAAGCAAGAAAACCTATTTGGAGAAAAAACAACTTCTATCCCATACATTGAACATAAGATCAACACTGGAACACACGCTCCTATTGCAAACGTGCCATATAGAATTTCACCTGCAAGGAGAAGTCAATTGAAGACTGAAATCGACGGCATGCTGCGAAGAGGCATAATCGAGGAAAAGGAATCTCCTTGGGTTTTCCCAGGTCCCCAAGAGTAATGGCAGCTATCGAGTGTGTGTTGATTATCGAAAGCTCAACGCCATAACCATCCCAGATCGCTACCACCTGCCGAGGATTGATGATCTTCTCTTCTTCTTCTTCTTCTTCTTCCTTTTATCAGCGAGGCTATGATCCGAAAACAAGGGATCACAACCCTCCCACTTCACTGCATTTCTACTGATCCGCCTGTGGGGTTCGCCTATTTGACCTCAGAAAATATCGGCAGGCCTGCCGATTTTGGATCACTCGGTTACTGAGGCCAATGAAATGCCGATGTCGTCGCATTTGTCTGATCCAGGCGTTTATAGGCCTGCCTTTCCTACATCGCGATGTCTTTGGAACGTGCATAGATATTGCCTTTTTAACAGGGTTCAAATGATCTCTTCTTTGAACGTGGCAATACCAACTGAGCCGGTCGCGCTCTAATTTTTGTACGATGGTTTCCTTGATGTGAAAGCTTCCACGGATCTTCGAACTTCTTATTCGATCAAGCTTGGTCACTCCTGCTGTCATGCGAAGCATCTTCATCTCAGCTGCCGTTAATTTACTCTCATACTTTTTGTACATCGTCCAACATTGTGAACCGTATGTGAGCGCTGGACGTACAACTGCGGTGTAGAGCCTTCCTTTCAACTTAGGGGGCATTTTTCTGTCACAGAAGATAGCGGAATTTTCTCGCCACTTCATCCACCCTACGCTTACACGATGATTGATGTCATCATCACAAGTTGCTTTGCTATTGATCATAGATCCCAGATATTTGAACTTTTCGCACTTGGGAAGCACTGTTCCATTCAAATAAATGTCTGGAATAGGCCTGAGTGGATCAGAGAACGGGCAGCACAAGTACTCTGTCTTTTTTGAACTAATGCGATACCCATTTCCCTCCAAAACGTCCATCCACACATCAAGTGCTCGTTGCAGGGATGTAGGATCCTCACTTATGATGGCTCCATCATCAGCAAAGAATAACTGATGTACCTTGGGGTCCATCACTTTACCTTCAAGCAAATAATCAAGGACTGTAATA
Source organism: Brachypalpus laphriformis (assembly GCA_945910035.1). Lineage (NCBI taxonomy): Eukaryota > Metazoa > Arthropoda > Insecta > Diptera > Syrphidae > Brachypalpus > Brachypalpus laphriformis. Next base: position 293,351,249 of record OX246754.1, read on the forward strand.
AAGAGCAAAGGACTTAAAACGCTTCCCTGATGCACCCCGACTTTGATTGGGAACTCTTCGGTTACTCCAGCGGGACATCTTACTCTTGTCTTTGCTCTTTCGTACATGTCCATGATCATCTGTACATAGGTTTCTGGAACCCCTCGATGTCTTAGCGCCACCCATATCAGATCTCGTGGTTGTCTGTCGAATGCCTTTTCAAAGTCAACCAATACAATATGCAAATCCCTTAAGGAATCACGATGTTTTTCCATTATGATCCTTATACTTTGGATTGCATCTGTGGTTGATTTACCCGAGACAAACCCGCACTGATCATCAGATAGCCGTATTATTTTTCGCAGTCGGCCACCTAATACCCGCTCAACGATCTTCATGGTGTGTGACATCAGCTTGATCGAACGGTAGTTATCACAGTTTCGCGTATCACCCTTCCCTTTGTATACAGGGAGGAGGTAACTTTCCCTCCATTGATTCGGCATTGGATCACCTCTCACGAATTTGGAGATGAGAATTCTGAGCCATCTGAACCCGATGTCTCCCATCTTTTTCCAGAACTCAGAGGGTATTTCGTCTGGCCCAACCGCTTTTCGTTTTTTGGAGTATTTGACCGCCTCACTAACTTCTTCGACTGTAATGTCGGCTATTTCTTCACAGTTAGGGGTGGCTCTTGGAAAGTATAGCCGGGGAAACTGTTCATTTAAAAGCTCTTCACAATACTGTCGCCACCTCTGCAGAATTTTGTCGTCATCCACAAGAAGCTGGCCATGAGCATTGCTAATTGATTGATGATCTTCTCCACGCAGCTAAAAGCACTCCGTATATGTCCACATTGGATCTACTTTCTGGATATTGGCAGATTAAAGTGGCAAAACAGGATCAGCCAAAAATAGCTTTCGTCACACCTTTTAGTAGTTATATTTTAATCGCATGCCGTTTGGATTGCGAAACGCACCACCAACATTCCAACGACTAATCGACAAGTTTAAAAATGGGTTACCAAAGGTCTTGATACTTGCCTGCCCTGATGATATTATTATCTGTTCTGAAAGTTTTAGTACTCACTTAAAAGACCTAAGTAATGTTCTTCGACGTTTAAAGCAGTTCAGTTTTCACCTCAAGCGTTCCTTACATGGGTAGAAAGTCGTGAGCCGTTAAGTCATATTGATAACACTCCAAAACGAAAAAGGCACAATGATTACTCTCCACACGGAATCCAAGCTATTTTCTCCGATGATGTACCACAGGAAATGAGAACTCCAGAGAAACGAAAAGCGCTATTTAGCGCACCAAAACGGTTAGATGCTCCAAAAATGGATGAATGGTTCGAACTCAATTCCATTGACATCAATCTCCGCCCGGGAGAGGGTCATGCATTAACCTCAAAGGAAAAACATAAGCTGGAAGCAAGAAAACCTATTTGGAGAAAAAACAACTTCTATCCCATACATTGAACATAAGATCAACACTGGAACACACGCTCCTATTGCAAACGTGCCATATAGAATTTCACCTGCAAGGAGAAGTCAATTGAAGACTGAAATCGACGGCATGCTGCGAATAGGCATAATCGAGGAAAAGGAATCTCCTTGGGTTTTCCCAGGTCCCCAAGAGTAATGGCAGCTATCGAGTCTGTGTTGATTATCGAAAGCTCAACGCTATAACCATCCCAGATCGCTACCACCTGCCGAGGATTGATGATCTTCTCCACGCAGCTAAAAGCACTCCGTATATGTCCACATTGGATCTACTTTCTGGATATTGGCAGATTAAAGTGGCAAAACAGGATCAGCCAAAAATAGCTTTCGTCACACCTTTTAGTAGTTATATTTTAATCGCATGCCGTTTGGATTGCGAAACGCACCAGCAACATTCCAACGACTAATCGACAAGTTTAAAAATGGGTTGCCAAAGGTCTTGATACTTGCCTGCCCTGATGATATTATTATCTGTTCTGAAAGTTTTAGTACTCACTTAAAAGACCTAAGTAATGTTCTTCGACGTTTAAAGCAGTTCAGTTTTCACCTCAAGCGTTCCTTACATGGGTAGAAAGTCGTGAGCCGTTAAGTCATATTGATAACACTCCAAAACGAAAAAGGCACAATGATTACTCTCCACACGGAATCCAAGCTATTTTCTCCGATGATGTACCACAGGAAATGAGAACTCCAGAGAAACGAAAAGCGCTATTTAGCGCACCAAAACGGTTAGATGCTCCAAAAATGGATGAATGGTTCGAACTCAATTCCATTGACATCAATCTCCGCCCGGGAGAGGGTCATGCATTAACCTCAAAGGAAAAACATAAGCTGGAAGCAAGAAAACCTATTTGGAGAAAAAACAACTTCTATCCCATACATTGAACATAAGATCAACACTGGAACACACGCTCCTATTGCAAACGTGCCATATAGAATTTCACCTGCAAGGAGAAGTCAATTGAAGACTGAAATCGACGGCATGCTGCGAATAGGCATAATCGAGGAAAAGGAATCTCCTTGGGTTTTCCCAGGTCCCCAAGAGTAATGGCAGCTATCGAGTCTGTGTTGATTATCGAAAGCTCAACGCTATAACCATCCCAGATCGCTACCACCTGCCGAGGATTGATGATCTTCTCCACGCAGCTAAAAGCACTCCGTATATGTCCACATTGGATCTACTTTCTGGATATTGGCAGATTAAAGTGGCAAAACAGGATCAGCCAAAAATAGCTTTCGTCACACCTTTTAGTAGTTATATTTTAATCGAATGCCGTTTGGATTGCGAAACGCACCAGCAACATTCCAACGACTAATCGACAAGTTTAAAAATGGGTTGCCAAAGGTCTTGATACTTGCCTGCCCTGATGATATTATTATCTGTTCTGAAAGTTTTAGTACTCACTTAAAAGACCTAAGTAATGTTCTTCGACGTTTAAAGCAGTTCAGTTTTCACCTCAATCGCGAAAAATGTAGATTTTGCTGTTCAGAAGTAAAATATTTGGGACATATTTTAATGCCAAATGGATTTAAAGTTGATCCTGAGAAGACAGATCCTATTGTAAAACGTTCGAGACCTTAAAACCAAAACAAGTACTGTCGTTTTTGCAAACTTGTTCCTGGTATAGAAGGTTCATACCAAATTTCGCGAACATCTCAAAGCCTCTGTCGAACCTAATGAAGAAGGAATCAATATGGAAGTGGGAGAAAGAAGAACAAAACTCTTTTGATAAGCTGAAGGAGCTCTTGACCACCGCTCCGATTTAACAACAGTAAAAGAAAATATTCCATTTGTTCTGAAAACCAACGCAAGTAATTATGCTATCAGTGCTGTTTTGCTCCAGGGGGAGAATGAAACAGAACACCTTGTGGAATACGCAAGCCGCTTATAGTTACCTGCTGAATGCAATTATTCTACAACCGAAAGAGAAGCGCTCGCTGTAGTACGGGCAGTTCAAAAATTTCGAGGGTACATCGAAGGTTCTGAAGTCAAAATATTAACCGAACATCAACCCTTAAAATGGTTAATTACTTTAAAGTCTCCTACCGGAAGACTTGCCAGGTGGGCACTTCAACTGCAGTCGTATAATATTGAGATAGGGTATAATCCTGGTAAAAACAACGCTGTTGCCGACACGCTTTCACCGCCACCACGTCCGGATAAAGAGCATATGCAGGAAAATTGTGTCATTTGTTCGGTAGAAGTGGATATGCCACGACGAGGATCAAAGGAGCTTAGAGAGGAACAATTAGCCGGCGCAGACATAAAATCAATTATTCATTTCTTTGAAAATAAGGACGATAACTTACGTCGCTGGATTAACCGTGGATACATTTTATTGGATGGAGCCTTATATCGATACTGTCCGAGAATGGTCAACTGGTTATTCCCAAAACAATGAAGGCTTTAATGTTAATGAAATATCATGATGACTGTACAGCTGGACACTACGGTGTCGAGAGGACATTAGCTCGTCTATCTAGCCGTAACCACTGGTCTGGGACGAGGACAGACGTAGCTAATCATGTCAAAATCTGTCTCGAGTGTCAACGGTACAAAGCTTCAAATTTGAAACCAGTTGGTCTGTTGCAGACCACTCCCAGCAGTCAAAGGTTCGAAGTTATAGCGGTGGATCCTTTTGGACCGTTACCTGCAAGTACCAGTGGGCACCAATGGATTTTAATTGTTGAAGATTTATGCAGCCGTTGGGTTGAACTATTTCCGTTAAAGGAAGGAACTGCTGAGAACTGCGCACTTACCTTATTGAACGAGATTTTTTTACGTTTTGGGGTTCCAAGAAGACTCCATAGTGATAATGGGACACAATTCATAGCTGCTGTGATGCATAAACTTACGTTTTACTTAGGGATAAAACAGTCCTTAACTCCTGTTTATCACCCAAAAGCAAACCCTGTCGAGAAGAAGAATCGAGATCTTAAAACGCAACTGTCTATTTTACTTGGAAACCAACATATGTACGTCGTGGAACCTCAAACTGCCTGCTATAAGATTCGCCATGAACACTGTCAAGTGTGGAAGTACTGGCTTTTCGGCGGCATTTCTTACTTTCGGACGAGAGCTACGTACTCCTGATGACGTCAGTCATGACCTAAAGGCTATCATTCGGTCGGAAAACTTTATTCCGCAAATCAACCCTTATTGCAAATGGCGGATAGCCTAAAAGAAGCGAGAGATTTATCCGAGAAGTCACAAGACCGAAATAAAGTGTATGCAGACAAGAAACGAAGACCCCACGAAAAATTCGAAGTTGGTGATAAAGTTCTTGTCGAAACGCATGCCATTAGTAGCTCATCAAAAGGTTTTACATCAAAGTTCGCACCGAAAAGAGACGGACCATATATCATTTCTGCGAAGAAGGGTTCTTCTAGTTTCACCGTCGTGAAAGAAGCCATCCGTACCATTGGGTACTTACCATGCATCGATGCTAACATCATTTGCTGGTGGTTCAGATGAACTTCCTACACCTACACCTCTCATATCTTTCAGAAAAAGAGGTAGACTAGCGAAGATAACCGAAGACAAACCCAAACACAACAGACGGATGACTTCAGCTGTTCCAGCCACATTCTCGGGACGATTCATGAGGCAGAGGGGGAGATTGTAACATCCATCCGCAATATCTTTTTCTTCTTCTTCCTTTTATCAGCGAGGTTATGATCCGAAAATAAGGGATCACAACCCTCCCACTTCACCGCATTTCTACTGATCCGCCTGTGGGGTTCGCCTATTTGACCTCAGAAAATATCGGCAGGCCTGCCGATTTTGGATCACTCGGTTACTGAGGCCAATGAAATGCCGATGTCGTCGCATTTGTCTGATCCAGGCGTTTATAGGCCTGCCTTTCCTACATCCATCCTCATATCAAATCATCCTAAATGTACATAAACTTTGATAATTTGAATATTTTTAAAAAACATTGATAAATCAATTTAATCAGCATATTTTCTTTTTGTGTTGTGTCACATAAAAATCTGTAACGTTATTTGGGTATAAAAAGGCGATGCGAATTGGCAATCTGTGCAGTCTTTTGAATAAAGTTCGAAGTGAACATATAGCGGAAAGTTGGAGTCGCTTTATTTCTTTCGTTCCTTACCCCTGGTCTCCACTGGCAATAATTCATTCCAAATATTTCATGCAATCGAGATTCCCAATGGAGACCGCAAATTTCTTGAAATGACTCATTTCAAGAAATCGATTTCTGCTTTCATTTCTTGCCATCTCTGTGGAAATAAACCCTGAAATAAATTTGACAGGGAGTGTCAATTTGAGTTTTACTACGAAGAAAACATGGCTGATTGGTGCCTGACACCGAGTCTCCACGAGACATATTTATTTCAAACATTATGTCAGACATATTGTTAGAAATTTTTATTTTTTTATAGGGTGGGCAAATTATGTTAAGAAATTTCATTTTCAATCATATCACGTAAGAGCAAGCAACGACCAATTCTTGCTTGGGACCGAGTCTCCACGAGACATATTTATTTCAGACTTCATGTAACGCATAGCCTCCTTACACACAAAATGGAAAAGCGCTTAGAACAGCTGTCATTTTGGCGATGCGAATTGGCAATCTGTGCAGTCTTTTGAATAAAGTTCGAAGTGAACATACCATATAGCGGAAAGTTGGAGTCGCTTTATTTCTTTCGTTCCTTAGATTGTATAGTAAAAGCAGTAGACAGGCTGAACAATTCCTTGGTCGCCTGGCTCTGGTCAGTATTTTTCTTCTCGGCAAAGGGAAGAAATCTAATTGTTTTTGGACAGCTCTACGTGGCACATCCACACACACACACTCCCAAGCGTAACGCTCGCTTCGAAACACATTTTAAACAATTTTATACCAAGCTATAAAAAAAAGACATTTTGGAAGAACGGCAAACAAATTTTTTTTATTTGCTGACCAGTGTAATCCGCCAGCATTAAAACGCTATCAGCACAGATAATAAACTTACCCAGATGTCGCATCCCTATACAAAAAAATGTTGATCTTTGTTGCGATGAACAAACAACGATGGGCAAACAAAAAGCTTTTCTGCTTCGCAAAGAAAAAAAACGGAAAATAAATTTTCTGTGCGAAGAGCTTTTTCTTTTGCTTTGCGAAAAGCTTTCACCACCAGCGTAGAGTTTGTGACATACCCATAGCGAAAATTTTGACGTGCTGAATACGAAAATGAGTACGAAAAAAAAAGTTTGCACTGAATTGTGTAATCGACATCCTCCACACCATCGACTAAAAACTTCTTCCAACTTCCTTCTTCCTCAACCCCATCCCTACTAGCAATCACACAATCACCCCGATTACCGTTGGCGTTTTTCGTTTTTCGACGATTTTCGTTTTATTGCTCATATGTACCACGAATTCATTTTCATAACTTTTTTAATGTTATGAATGAGAAAGAGTTGTAATAATCACCCCAATTCTTCAACTCGTATACGACAGTCGAACACGACCATGGTCGCATTTAGTTTACATTACAAAGTCCGTACTTTACGAACAGTCGTATGCATCGCAACGCATACGAGTGTTGGCTACGACTCGCCTTCAACGTGAAGCGAAATAGAAAAAAAAAATTTAAGTACATGTATTTTTACTCAAAATATCTAAATTTGTTGTTTTGTGCGCTTTTATTGTAGGAAAGTCACGAATCTTAGCCAATTTGTAAGGATGGTTTCTGCTATGCCAACAACACGGGGTGTTCCCAAGCGGTCCCCCATTTAAGTACAACCGCACCCGTCGCTGCTTAATATCGATGATCGGAGAAGAACTGATGCTCAGCATGTTATGGTCGTTGGCGTAATTATATTACACAACAAATTTCTCCGAATTTGTGCAAATTCTCAACCGGCACCACTTCATCCTCTTCTTAATCGAAAAAGAGGTTATCAAGTTAATATTTTTGATTTATTTTGTTCACCAAAAACTTTACTTTGCTTTAAAATACACCGTCAAACTTAAGTATATGTTTACGATTCTCACGACAATTGGGTCTACGTCCCGGAATCGACCCAGGAATTTCCTGGCCAAAGATTGTCAACAATTCAACTACAACATTCGTATACATCAAACGTTTTTTCTTTAGCGGAGCAAATGTCGCCGGCCTCCTTGCTCCGCATATTATTATTACGCGCCGGCATTGAGCCAAACCCCGGTCCACCGATCTGGATTTGTTCCATATGTCACTCAAAAATCAATAAAAACATAACCTCAGTTAAATGCAACACGTGTGGAAACTGGTTCGACGCTGCTCTGGAGTGAATTTTTCGTCGCGGACTGCTGTAACACACGAACCCAGACGAACAACCCCTCTACCACCTGGTTCTGTTCAGTGTGCCGAAATCGCATTCATGGCAACGCGACCTCAGTTAAGTGCAATGGATGCGATAACTGGTGCCACCTCAGACCCTGTTCCCGCCTCGACAACTGCCGCCAATGGACTTCCAGCTTCTTAGCTCCATGCTGCTCCAATGCAGCTATGCCTCGCACTCCATCAATTACTCCACCTCTAAACAGAAGTCCGTCGATAGATTGTGTCACTTTAGCCACCAACACTCCGCCCCAGTCGCCGGTTTCGCTTGCCTTGGACCATCACACACCTTTCACAGTAATGCATCTAAACTGTAATGGCCTACGAGGGAAAATTGCTGAAATCACCAACTACATGGAACGTCACGGAATACTAATTGCCGCCATACAAGAAACTAAACTCACTCCTTCATGTATGCTCACCAGAAGCTCAGACTACAACATCATTCGTAAAGATAGAGACAGCGGCGGTGGTGGGGGCCTGGCATTCATCGTTCACAACTCCGTTAACTACAGACTCGTACCAGCACCCATACCCCCTACCCCTGACTTACACCTAGAAACACAAACTATTGCTGTCAGATCGAACAACACCTTGATTGACATAACTAATGTGTACATCCCGCCGCCAGCTAGCTGCACTTCCGGTTACCTTCCATCACTAGATCATCTTCTCACGGGCGATTACCACATGGTTATAGGAGACTTCAACGCTCATCAAAGTGCTGGCACTCCAACCTATTTAATGATCGCCGCGGTATACATATCGACGGAGCAAATCGACGAGTCAAGTTTCGGAGTCATCATCGAAGAGTTTCCTACCAGGATCCGTGCCACCTGCTCCAGCTCACCAGACATCAGCATCATGAGTGCCTCATTGCTCCCATGTACATCCTGGAGTGCCGACATAGCGCTCAACTCCGATCATATTCCGATCATCATCACCGTGAAAAGATCTGATGACTTTATATCAGCTGACAACCGCACGTTTATCAACTACGCCAAGGCTGATTGGTCAGGCTTTGAACGGCTCGTTGATCGAAAACTGGAACAACTCCTGTCTCCCCCTAATGTACACTCAAGGGAAAAACTCTTTCGACGGATCCTAACCAAAGCAGCTGCCCGTTTCATTCCTGCAGGCAGAATCCCTAAACTTAGACCTAACTTTCCAGCCGAAGCCGCCCATCTCGCCAACGAACGCGACCTGTTACGTCGAACAAATCCTGACAACATCTCAACCGGGAGATGTACCACCTAGTCAATCAACATCGACGGACTAAATGGCTAGAATACCTGCAGTCCTGCGATAAAGGCTCCAAGAAACTCTGCGCTACTATCAAGGAGCTTTCCAATTCCACCAAACGCAGGGACCTTACAACCATCTCCTTCCACGCCTCACAGTTTGATGATCCCAGGAAATGTTCCTCATCCTTCTGTCGCCAATTCATCGAACACCCGACAAACTGCAGCAAGATTAAACGTGCCATCCTCAGGAAACTTCACCGCCTTAGTCCAGACACTACTCCCTGCTCTTTACTACCGTCCGAAGTCGAATCTGCCATCCGCAAAACTAAACCCTCTAAAGCCATGGGACCGGACGGAATCTCAATGATTATGCTCAAGCACCTGGGGCCTTTAGGAATCTCTTACCTTACCCAGCTGCTCAATCTTTCGCTTCAATCATTGGATATTCCTGACCCCTGGATGGTGGGCAGAATCATACCGATTCTTAATCCAGGCAGACCAGCAGACCAAGGTATTTCATATTGCCCGATATCTCTTCTCTCTCCAGTTGCGAAAATACTCGAAGCTTTGATACTACCCAAGCTTCATTCTGAATTTCAGCTAGCCGACCACCAACACGGCTTCCGCAAATTGCGAAGTACTACAACAGCCCTTTCCGAGATCACGACACACATCACACAAGGTCTTAACCAACAACGACCATGCGATCGCACTGTTCTAGTTGCACTTGACTTATCAAAGGCATTTGATACTATCGATCTAGGAATCCTACTTCAAGACATCCTAGACTCACAACTCTCAAACTCCACTAAACGATGGCTTGCCAATTACCTAAATGGCCGACAGTCCTTCGTTGAATTCCGCAACTGTAAATCGAAATTGAGGAAGGTCAAGCAAGGGGTTCCTCAAGGAGGAGTCCTTTCCCCGATCCTTTTTAACTACTACCTGGCGAAACTCCCTACACTACCATCCGGAGTCAAACTGGTATCGTATGCCGACGACTGCACCATTCTCGCCTCAGGAAAGGACATCCGCTCAATCTGCCGTAACATCAACGCCTACCTTAATGAATTGGAAGACTTCTTTGCCAGTCGCAATCTCAAGCTGTCCCCAGAAAAATCCTCATCCACCCTATTCACCACCTGGACCAAAGAGGTAAACCTACCACCCGACATTGAGATACATGGCAGGGCGATCCCGACAACAAACCACCCAAAGATTCTGGGAGTCACATTTGACAACCTACTGACTTTCTCTAGTCATTCTAGAAATGTCAGTGAACGATTCATGTCCAGGAATAAGGTATTAAAATCTCTGGCCGGTAGCACATGGGGGAAAGACAAAGAAACTCTCCTCACCACATATCAAGCAATCGGAAGATCGGTTCTCAACTATGCGGCACCAATCTGGACCCCACGTCTCAGTGATACTCAATGGCATAAGCTCCAAACAAGCCAGAATGTTGCTCTACGCATTACATTTGGGGGTGGCAATGGTGTAGTGGTAACGTCGTCAATTGCCACGCTAATGGTTCATGGTTCAAATCCTGATGTCAGCAAGCATTTATTTATTTCTCATGAAATATACAAAGTCAGTCCGATCATTTGCGAAAGCTTGTGTGAACACTACTGCGAAGGCATAACACTGGCAGTAGCTTGGTCATGTGGCTGGAAAAATTGTTCGCTCTGTTGATGATGATTTGCCCTTGACATCGATTATGGGGAAAAAAGTACTGTGAATCAGAAGCAATGACAATAGTAACAAAAATCTCCCCAGTTATCTGAACGCCACCCCCGGAGAATAGCAGAAGCATAAACAACTGAGCTTCAAGAACCACAACACCAAAATCTTTCTCTCTCTCTCTCTATCCATCCTTTCCAACGCCCGCACTGTGTGTAAGCATGTTAAAGGCATTCATAACCCTTTGAGTGCGCGCAAATTATAAAAAAAAAAAAAAAAATCACAGGCTGTCACCGCAAGTCCCATGAAGATCACCTACATCAGGAAACAAAGTTGCTCAAAGTCAAAGAGCATAACGAACTTCTATCGAAACCATTCTTACTGGCTTGCAATCGTCCCGATCACCCGAACCGAGATATACTCAGCCTCCCTACACCTCCGAGGCATATTCGATCTGACAGCCGTTCATACCGTGAAGAGGTTAATAGGTTTATAACTCATACACCACTTGTCCCAGCGTTTCACAAGCTGGCTTTGAACTCTATTCACCAACACGCTGTCCAAACAACGCTTGATAACCGCCAGACTAACATTGTGCTAGGCGGCCGTCCTCCACCGATACATCATAGTGAAGATCATCTTCCTAGACGCACCAGATCCACACTTGCCCAACTGCGATCCGGCTGGAGCTCCATGCTGAACAATTATATGCACCGCTTACGCGACAGTATCACTGATCAATGCCCAGACTGTGGCTCGTCACCACATAACACCTCCCATTTGTTCAGCTGTCCGTCGCATCCCACAACACTTACACCAAGATCCTTATGGACTCACCCAGTCGAAGCTGCCGCTTTCCTGGGCCTCGACCTCACTGATGACAACCCACCTGCACCACCTTAACGTTTGAACCATACGAATCAACATAGTTGCTACAACAACAACAACAACAGTATATGTTTACATTTTCGTTTCATTCTCTCTGACGATGACACGCGTAGGTTTTTTGAGTTGTATGCATCGCATACGAATCGAGGAATAAGAACTTAATTTTGATACGACTTTAAATACGAAAGAAAATACGACTGGGCATTCGACTTGAAGAATTGGGGTGAATATTCTACATGACAAAAAAATTGTTTAATAATGTTTAACGGTCAGCAGGTCGTAGCTATGAATGAAACGACGATCGTCGAAATGCGAAAAACGCCAACCGTAATTGGGATGAATATACGAATTTCTAAACGACGTCAACCTAGAGAACATAAAAAGAATGAACAAACTACTCCTTAAAGCAAATATTTTAGTACAGATAGTTTAACACCTTAGAGCCTTAATCCGTTGTACCTAGTACTCGCCCCACCTCTGTTAACATGTAAGTTTTAAATTTATCTGTTAATAAATAATAATAGTATTTTGATTATTGTGCCGAATTATTCCGCTTCTGGAATGCCTCCAGTAATAGTCTAGCAATAACACTGGTCTTATTCTTCCTTTTTCAGCGAGGTTATGATCCGAAAATAAGGGATCACAAGCCTCCTACTTCACCGCATTTCTACTGATCCGTCTGTGGGATTCGCCTATTTAACCTCAGAAAATATCGGCAGGCCTCCCGATTTTAGATCACTCGGTTACTGAGGCCAATCAAATGCCGATGTCGTTTAATTTGTGTGATACAGGCGTTTATAGGCCTGCCTCTCCTGCCGCGCGATGTCTTTGGAACGTTCATTGATATTGTCTTTTTAACAGGGTTCAAATAATCTCTTCTTTGAACGTGGCAATACCAGCTGAGCCGGTCGCGCTCTATCTTATGTGCGATGGTTTCCTTGACGTGAAAGCTTCCACAGATCTTCGAACTTCTTATTCGATCAAGCTTTGACACTCCTGCTGTCATGCGAAGCATCTTCATCTCAGCTGCCGTTAATTTACTCTAATACTTTTTGTATATCGTCCATTCAAATAAATGTCTGGAATAGGCCTGCGTGCTAGTGATGTAAAATGTGAATATATTTGACTACTCGCACTCATTCGTTACTTGTCTATAAGTACTCGGATAAAAGTAACGAGTATTTAATACTCGCGAGTACCACCTACAAAACATATTCTGGCAACAATGCAAATACGATACTTACTACGTTTATATGCAGGGTTGAAACTTGTTTTCATTTCTCATATTTGAATACACGGTCATACCCGATTACTTCCAAAGGCAAAACAGAGAAAAGAATATTCTAAATAATTTGCTTGCTATAGACCGTGTTTAGATGTTAACTAATGAGTGCGCTATGTCGAGTAGTTTATTGCTGAGAAGAGTGAGGGGTCTCTTTACCCTTCAGAATAATTCTTATTATATGATATGATATTATATGATAATATATATTTATATCAGAATAATAAAAAAAAAATTAATATCTAAAAAATTTTTTCACTGTTTTAAATAAACAGATTTTTCTAAAAATATGGTTGATTCATAAATTTTTTACATCGTATGCTAGACTGGACATATGCGAGGCAATACAGTAGAGGCCGACAAATTAAGACATATGAGGAGAAGTAAACGTTTGTTGAAAAGGAAAAAAACAGAACGACATTCAAACCCATTCGTCTGAATCGGAATTTGAGTCACCCGCATCAGAATTATCTGATTCCGACTCCACAGTAATTGAAGAACTTACACCAAGTAATTCATCAGAAGCGGTGACTCCGCCAATGAGTTTGTCCGAAGATCGGCTTACACGTTTGGTAGCAGTTATTGGCGTTAGAGGAAACCAAGGTACGTTTAGCAGATGCACCGCTCGTTTCGATGGCGAAAGAAATACTTCCAAGCTGGAAGATTTCATAGCAACGATCACCGTGTATAAGAGTTCCGAATACGTCTCTGATACTAATGCGATTATTGGTTTCCCTGGTTGGTTGGAAAATTTTGCATCAAACTGGTGGCTAGGCGTGAAAAGTGAGGCAAAAACATTCGATGAGGCGATAAACCTACTACGTTCGTCATTTGCTCCACCAAAACCTTCATGGAGAATTTACGCCGACCTATTTGAGCAAAAACAAAAATTTAGCGAACCCACTGATGAGTTTATTTGTAAAAAACGATCGCTATTTTCTCAGTTAACTGATGAAATTTCTGAAGAAATTGTGATTAATGATATTGGACAAATCCTTCTTAAAATTTGAGAAAAAGTTCCTAGAAACTCAATAAAGACATTTCAAGATCTATTAAAGGAAGCTAGAGAGGCTGAGATGATCAACGTAGAAGTCAGACCCCCTGGAAAACCTGTTGAGGTTCTGAAGAAACAGCGTTGCACGTATTGCAGGAAAAACTGACATCTAGCTGAATAGTGCTTCGCAAAAGCTGACAAGAATCAGAATGTAGCGAAAAAAACCACGTTGAACTGTTAAGGTTGTGGAGCAGCTGGATATTGCAGAACTAATTATCCCACCTGTAGCAACAAGAATGCTAATAGTCCATCCATGCTAGATTTCAACTTGATTGATGCAACGGTAACCGGCAGAAATGTTCCCACGGTTGATGTTAATATAAATGGTCTCAAGGGCGAGGCATATATTGATACGGCAGCTAGAACCAGCGTTGCAGGAGCACGGTTATACCAACAGCTGGTGGAAAAAGGTTGCCATTTCCAAAAAGTTAACGCAGAGATCACATTGGCGGATGGAGTTCCCGGGCAAGAAACAGTATATGCTACAGTTGTGGATATCAATATTGGAAGAAGATATCGGAAAATTCGGTTTATTGCATTACCTAAAGCCAAAGGAAATCGCACGTAACTGGGAATCGACTTTTTTGAACAATGCGGAATAGTCTTAAATATTGCTCAAAGGGCGTTTCACTTTATTGATGATCCAGCAACCATTTTCAATTTTAAGCTAGCAAAAAGTAGCGCACTAAAACCTCTAGAGACACGAGTTGAGAGCCACATTAAAACCCCGCAGTCAAAGCAGAAGCCAAGATATTATGCAACACTTGAAAATGAAGAGAAATTGAAATCTGTTTCTGCGTTCCTTACATGGGTAGAAAGTCGTGAGCCGTTAAGTCATATTGATAACACTCCAAAACGAAAAAGGCACAATGATTACTCTCCACACGGAATCCAAGCTATTTTCTCCGATGATGTACCACAGGAAATGAGAACTCCAGAGAAACGAAAAGCGCTATTTAGCGCACCAAAACGGTTAGATGCTCCAAAAATGGATGAATGGTTCGAACTCAATTCCATTGACATCAATCTCCGCCCGGGAGAGGGTCATGCATTAACCTCAAAGGAAAAACATAAGCTGGAAGCAAGAAAACCTATTTGGAGAAAAAACAACTTCTATCCCATACATTGAACATAAGATCAACACTGGAACACACGCTCCTATTGCAAACGTGCCATATAGAATTTCACCTGCAAGGAGAAGTCAATTGAAGACTGAAATAGACGGCATGTTGCGAATAGGCATAATCGAGGAAAAGGAATCTCCTTGGGTTTTCCCAGGTCCCCAAGAGTAATGGCAGCATTCGAGTCTGTGTTGATTATCGAAAGCTCAACACCATAACCATCCCAGATCGCTATCCCCTGCCGAGGATTGATGATCTTCTCCACGCAGCTAAAAGCACTCCGTATATGTCCACATTGGATATACTTTCTGGATATTGGCAGATTAAAGTGGCAAAACAGGATCAGCCAAAAACAGCTTTCGTCACACCTTTTAGTAGTTATATTTTAATCGCATGCCGTTTGGATTGCGAAACGCACCAGCAACATTCCAACGACTAATCGACAAGTTTAAAAATGGGTTGCCAAAGGTCTTGATACTTGCCTGCCCTGATGATATTATTATCTGTTCTGAAAGTTTTAGTACTCACTTAAAAGACCTAAGTAATGTTCTTCAACGCTTAAAGCAGTTCAGTTTTCACCTCAATCGCGAAAAATGTAGATTTTGCTGTTTAGAAGTAAAATATTTGGGACATATTTTAATGCTAAATGGATTTAAAGTTGATCCTGAGAAGACAGATGCTATTGTAAAACGTTCGAGACCTTAAAACCAAAAACAAGTACTGTCGTTATAATCCTGGTAAAAATAACGCTGTTGCCGACACGCTTTCCCGGCCACCACGTCCGGATAAAGAGCATATACAGGAAAATTGTATCATTTGTTCGGTAGAAGTAGATATGTCACGACGAGGATCAAAGGAGCTTAGAGAGGAACAATTAGCCGGCGCAGATATAAAATCAATTATTCATTCCTTTGAAAATAACGACGATAACCTACGTCGCTGGATTAACCGTGGATACATTTTATTGGATGGAGCCTTATATCGATACTGTTCAGAAGAGGATTCCGAGAATGGTCAACTGGTTATTCCCAAAACAATGAAGGCTTTAATGTTGAAGAAATATCATGATGACTGTACAGCTGGACACTACGGTGTCGAGAGGACATTAGCTCGTCTATCTAGCCGTAACCACTGGTCTGGGACGAGGACAGACGTAGCTAATCATGTCAAAATCTGTCTCGAGTGTCAACGGTACAAAGCTTCAAATTTAAAACCAGTTGATCTGTTGCAGACCACTCCCAACAGTCAAAGGTTCGAAGTTATAGCGGTGGATCTTTTTGGACCGTTACCTGCAAGTACCAGTGGGCACCAATGGATTTTAATTGTTGAAGATTTATGCAGCCGTTGGGTTGAACTATTTCCGTTAAAGGAAAGAACTGCTGAGAACTGCGCACTTACCTTATTGAACGAGGTTTTTTTACGTTTTGGGGTTCCAAGAAGACTCCATAGTGATAATGGGACACAATTCATAGCTGCTCTGATGCAGAAACTTACGTTTTACTTAGGGATAAAACAATCCTTAACTCCTGTTTATCACCGAAAAGCAAACCCTGTCGAGAGGAAGAATCGAGATCTTAAAACGCAACTGTCTATTTTACTTGGAAACCAACATACGTCGTGAAACCTCAAACTGCCTGCTATAAGATTCGCCATGAACACTGTCAAGTGTGGAAGTACAGGAGTGTAATCCTCTAAGGTGATAGTTGATAGTCACACTTTTGACAGTCAAAATTGATGATCACACTTTGTTAGCTCTCCGTAAAACGATCATAAAGTCACACAAAAACGATCGCAAAAGGGTGATGATCACGCTGATAGTCACCTTAGAGAGAGCAAAAGGGATGATTGTGATCGTCAACGATCAACTATCACCTTAGAGGATTCCACTCCTGGCTTTTCGGCGGCATTTCTTACCTTCGGACGAGAGCTTCGTACTCCTGATGACGTCAGTCATCACCCCTTATTGCAAATGGCGGATACCCTAAAAAAAGCGAGAGATTTATCCGAGAAGTCACAAGACCGAAATAAAGTGTATGCAGACAAGAAACGAAGACCCCACGGAAAATTCGAAGTTGGTGATAAAGTTCTTGTCGAAACGCATGCCATTAGTAGCTCATCAAAAGGTTTTACATCAAAGTTCGCACCGAAAAGAGACGGACCATATATCATTTCTGCGAAGAAGGGTTCTTCTAGTTTCACCGTCGTGAAAGAAGCCATCCGTACCATTGGGTACTTACCATGCATCGATGCTAACATCATTTGCTGGTGGTTCAGATGAACTTCCTACACCTACACCTCTCATATCTTTCAGAAAAAGAGGTAGACTAGCGAAGATAACCGAAGACAAACCCAAACACAACAGACGGATGACTTCACCTGTTCCAGCCACATCCTCGGGACGATTCATGAGGCAGAGGGGGAGATTGTAACATCCATCCTCAATATGCCTACACAAATCATCCTAAATGTACATAAACTTTGATAATTTGAATATTTTTAAAAAACATTGATAAATCAATTTAATCAGCACATTTTCTTTTTGTGTTGTGTCACATAAAAATCTGTAACGCATAGCCTCCTTACACACAAAATGGAAAAGCGCTTAGAACAGCTGTCATTGTGGGTATAAAAAGGCGATGCGAATTGGCAATCTGTGCAGTCTTTTGAATAAAGTTCGAAGTGAACATATAGCGGAAAGTTGGAGTCGCTTTATTTCTTTCGTTCCTTAGATTGTATAGTAAAAGCAGTAGACAGGCTGAACAATTCCTTGGTCGCCTGGCTCTGGTCAGTAATTTTCTTCTCGGCAAAGGGAAGAAGTCTAATTTTTTTTGGACAGCTCTACGTGGCACATCCACACACACACACTCCCAAGCGTAACGCTCGCTTCAAGACACATTTTAAACAATTTCATGCCAAGCTATAAAAAAAAAAGACATTTTGGAAGAACGGCAAAAAAAAAAATATTTTATTTGCTGACCAGTGTTATCCGCCAGCATTAAAACGCTATCAGCACAGATAATAAACTTACCCAGATGTCGCATCCCCCATACAAAAAAATGTTGATCTTTTTTGCGATGAGCAAACAACGATGGGCAAACAAAAAGCTTTTCTGCTGCGCAAGGAAAAAAACGGAAAATAAATTTTCTGTGCGAAAAGCTTTTTCTTTTGCTTTGCGAGAAGCTTTCACCACCAGCGTAGAGTTTGTGACATACCCATACCGAAATATATTTTTTGTTCTGTTTTGTATTCTCGTATTTTTTGTCCTGGCCTGCGACTTTGGCACGGTGGGGAACAGACAGAGCAGAAATATACCTACATATGTATGTATACCTACATATGTACATTAAATTAGGGTAGGTTAAGATCAGGAATAATTTTAATGTGATCTGCGATGATGTTAAGAATTTGTAGGTACAGTACAAACAATTTAAATAGTAGGTACTGTATGTATTGTAGGTTAACTTTATTTTACTACTTACTTACTTACTTAGATGACGCTACGGTCCGGGGTGGAGCTGGGCCTCAACCAACAAACCCCTCCAACTAGCACGATTACGAGCCAGCTGTCTCCAGTTGCGTCCGCCAAGTTGGTTGAGGTCCCCCTCCACTTGTTTGCGCCACCTACCGCGAGGTCGTCCACTACTGCGTCGTCCATCCGGGGTGAATTCGAAAACTTTCTTAGCGGGAACGTTGGGCTCCATCCGCTCTAAATGACCCAGTCATCTTAGTCGCTGTATGTGAACTCTTCTGACTAAGTCGATGTCCTTGTACAGGCCGTATAGCTCGGCATTGTACCTTCTCCTCCACTCATCGTCTATGCAGACGGGACCAAAGATCGCTCGAAGAACTTTTCTCTCGAAATAACCAAGGGCATCCTCATCCGGTTTTGTCAAAGCCCATGCCTCTGCGCCGTACAGCAGGACTGGGATGATTAATGTCTTATAAAGAGTTACCTTAGTAGTTCGAGATAGGGCTTTGCTACTCAATTGCCGTTTTAGCCCATAGAAACAACGATTGGCAAGAGTAATTCTTCGTGTGATCTCCCTACTGATGTCATTTGCGGAGTTCACCATAGAGCCTAGGTAAACAAAATCCTTAACTACCTCAAAATTATATCTGTATATTGTGGCGTTCTGTCCAAGACGCCGATGTCGGGTGTCCTTTTTTGTAGACAGCATATATTTTGTTTTGCTTTCATTGACCGCTAGACCCATCTTTGCTGCTTCGATCTCAATACTCGTAAATGCCCCTTTGACGGCCCGCTGAGTTCTTCCGATTATGTCAATGTCGTCGGCATAAGCGAGTAGTTGTACAGACTTGTAAAAGATTGTACCTCCGGTGTTGGCTTGTGAGTTTCGTACAATTCTTTCAAGTATTATGTTAAAGAGATCGCATGATAGTGCATCGCCTTGTCTAAGACCTTTCCTGACATCGAACGGTTCGGTGATGTTCTTACCGACTTTGATGGAGCAGCGAGAGTTCTCCATCGTTATTCTGCACAAACGGGCGAGCTTGGCAGGGATGCCAAGACTAGACATGGCTCTGTATAATATACTTTCCCGGCCTGAAACCGCACTGATAAGGACCTATCAGGTTGTTGACGATCGGTTTTAGGCGTTCACATAATACGGCAGACAGGATTTTATATGCGATGTTGAGGAGACTTATATCTCTGTAATTGGCGCAGTTCAGAGGGTCTCCTTTCTTCAGGATCGGGCAAACGATGCTGAGGTTCCATTCATCGGGCATACTTTCGTCCGACCAGATTTTACAGATGAGCTGGTGCATGCTCCTTACCAACTCATCTCCTCCTGCCTTGAAAAGTTCAGCGGCAAGGCCGTCGGCGCCAGCAGCTTTGTTGGATCTGAGTTTAGATATCGCTATCCTCACTTCATTCTGAACGGGTTGACGGGAATCTTGACTTATTTTACTTGACTTTATTTTACTTTACTTTATTCATATGTACATATGTAGGTATGTAAGTATTATAAAATTGAGGCTGAGACAAATAATTATGCTTATTTATTTCCTAATTGTTTGAATACATCTGTCTTTTACAAATCCTTGTGGTACTCCTACTCTCATTTACAGTATGTTTGATGTTTGGTCCTTACATTTTACATAAAAGAAGAGGTCTGATAGGTAGCCATAGCCACTCTTTTATTATTTTTTTTGTTCATGCACGTTAAACAATAGGGAACAAAATCAACTCTGCCCTTAGCCCACTTTAGTTAAAGGCATTTATGTGAAAATGTATTTGCAAAGTATTTTTGTCTTTAGACATTTACATAATACATATTAGAAGTATGATTTTTAGCTATTCACAGTGCCTTAACCAAAGTGGTTTCCAGGGGACACGAACGCGGACATGGCAGAATATTGACCCCCCACCACCTCCCTTACCTCACCACCGCCTTAGTTTTTTTTTCAAATATTCATACATTATGTACATATGTAAATATTTATTTTAGTTTACATATTCATTAAATTTTGCAACTTTTTTGTCTTTTGTTTTGGATTCCTTTTGTTGTTTATGCTCTTGTCAATAAACCACATACAATTTTTCCAAAGCTGAACTACCACAAGGAAATTGACTGTATCAATTTTGTGTGAATAACATTTATTTGTCGTTTCAAACCAATCTGGATAGTGCAAATTTGTTTTTGAGATACATTGATTTACTATATTTTCTCTAAGATTAGATGCAAATGGAATTTCTGAAAGCAAGTGGTACATACTTGTATATGAAGTACTTGTCTGATGGCCAGACAAGTATTGGATTTTCATTCGAGTGTTCATATTCTTTCAATTTGATCAATATTTCCGTGAGATCGAAGTTGTTTTTGTCCTTTGTCATTTCTTTGACACAGTTCTCACAAACTGCATTCATTTTTTTAAGCGTTTTAAGAAAACAGTAACCTGCAAAATACCTTATGGCTATGTCATTCATTTCTGTCATTTTTATTGAAATCGTGTCTTCATCTGGTAATTCTATCGCCAGAAGTTCGGATTCACAATATTTGGCTAGATCGAATATGTTTTCATTTTTCTCTTGCTCCTGTGTTAGGAGAATCTTTGTTTTATTTTCAATATTCAACACAGTATTCCAATCTAACTGTAAGTACCTATTCAGAATCTTCTTTTTCACAATTGGAATTTTGACTTAAAAAAAATTTTAGAGCCATAATTTTGGCTAGTAATGAGCCAAATTCAGACGCGTTTGGATTATTTTTACTAAAATTTCTTGCTCTTATTTTTCCAAAAAGGTTTTTAAGTGAGTCCTGATTGAACTTGTTAACATATATATTGTATAATGTAATTCACAGTAATCATTGTATTTTTCTTTTATCATTAAAATACTTTCAATTGTCATAATCAGGCCCTTAAAGCAAAAGGGTTTACATTTTGCATTGATTGGCTGAATTTGTTTTAAATATGATTGCATTTCTTTTAAAAATCCAATATTTGCGTCATTTCGAATAAGTGCAGGTCTTCCATTCAATAAATCAAATATTTTATTGATTTTATTTATAAATTCTGCTGTTGGTTGCGCAAACTGTGCAATTTTCTCTGGAAATTTATTCAAGCGCTATAATGCATTAATTGCGCAAGCCACGGATCTGCTAAGTACTTGTGCCGCTAGTTTCACATTAATTTTTTGAAATTCTGTGGGATCTATATGAGCATGTTTTAGTTTTGGATACATTTTTGTGGTTTTATTTCTTCCTGTATTATATATATACAGGGTGATTTGCATAAGATGCGACAAAAGCCTAGGGCGGATAGGTTGGGTCAAGACAAGAAAAAAATCGTACGGGAGGGGGGGTCTATCTCCCCCCGGTTAGGCGGGAGGGGTAATTTTGTAAAAAATTGACTTTAAATGAAAAAAAAATTATTAGAAATCAACGAAAACACGTAAAATAACGTGCTATAGCTTTTTTGAAAGCTAATATTCCAGTCTTTTATCCGCTTTTTAAATCAAGTTGTTTCAGTAAACAGTTTTTGAAAAATTAAATTTCAAAGTCAAAATTGCTGAAAAATATATGGAATTTTTTTTTTTAAGTTGATTTTTTTCAAAGTTTTGCGTTATTAACTGCCACCCATATTTTTTTTTTCAATACTATTATCAATTCTTAATTAAATACCGAAAACTCGATGCAAAAATCTTTCCTAGTTTCTGAGATATTAAAAAAAAAGTAAATTTCCTTTTCATTCAAAAAGGGATAATCTGCTCATTCAATGAAGTCCAATCATAGAAAAACCCAAAAAGGGGTTTTCTGGGAAAATAATACCTTTACATTTTTTTTAATATCTCAGAAACTAAGAAAGATTTTTGCATCGAGTTTTCGGTATTTAATGAAGAATTGATAAGAGTATTGAAAATAAAAATATGGGTGGCAGTTAATAACGCAAAACTTTGAAAAAAATCAACTTGAAAAAAAAAAATTCTAAATATTTTTCAGCAATTTTGACTTTGAAATTTAATTTTCAAAAACTGTTTACTGAAACAACTTGATTTAAAAAGCGGATAAAAGATTGGAATATTAGCTTTCAAAAAAGCTATAGCACGTTATTTTACGTGTTTTCGTTGATTTCTAATAATTTTTTTTTCATTTAAAGTCAATTTTTTACAAAATTACCCCTCCCGCCTAATCGGGGGGAGATAGACCCCACCTCGCATACGATTTTTTTCTTGTCTCGACCCAACCTGTACGTCCTAGGTTTTTGTTGCATCTTATGCAAATCACCCTGTATACTCAATTGTTTTCCAGCTTACAACTCCATCCAGAGTTTGTTTGAGTTAAGTCTGATCTTAAAAGATTGTTTCTTACACTTTTGATTAAATGTGGCACATCATACATTCCATACACTTTTTTTTCTTTAAAAAGAAAGGAACTGTTGTCCTCATCCAGCTTTAATTTATTGAAAGGCTTCGATTCGTAGGGCCTTGGTCACAGCAAAGGCCTCTTACGTTTAGTCCTAGATTTCTACATACATATGTCAATACAGTCTGAAAATCTTTGATGATTTACTTTAAAATCGCCTAATGCAGCCTCACATTAGGATTAGAAAAGGCTTGGTTCAATTTTTCAGATAACAATGACAAATTGCTTTATTTTACCTTAAACTGAATTCGCATACAAATCTAATCTTTGATTTTCTCCACAATCAACGAAGCCCTCGATTATGTTTTTATATTTGTTGTATGTTAAATTCGCCTGGATACTCATCTCATCGAATATTAAAATGACTTCTTTGCCTTTTGGTTCCAATGTTAAAACATTTTTTTGTATTTCCTCAAAAATATTTTCGTTTAGACCAGGAGA
Source organism: Brachypalpus laphriformis (assembly GCA_945910035.1). NCBI lineage: Eukaryota > Metazoa > Arthropoda > Insecta > Diptera > Syrphidae > Brachypalpus > Brachypalpus laphriformis. Next base: position 293,374,650 of record OX246754.1, read on the forward strand.
TAAACTTTTAAGTTTTATCCATCTATGCAATGAAGCTGGGTGTAGCAACTGCAATTGCAGCTGATCGCGAAGAAAATTATATCCAGACGACGAGTGGAAAAATATACATTGGCAAATCCACCTTTCTTCTTGGGTAAATTGTCGTTTGCCTTGTGATAAAATGAGTTTGCAAAATGTTTTCGAATTTTTATTTATATCATGTAAGAAATCTATTTTTTCTTCTATTGTTTGCTTTTGATATTTTCTAATCTGTGCTTTATCTTTTTAGACTGTGGACTTTAATTGCCAGGATATTTCAGAATTTTAGACTTATTTTAGCTCTCTCTTTGAGGAATTTGTTAATTTTGTTCAGGCTACTTATTTGTTGAATATAAAAAATAGCTTTTTTGTGTTCGCTTCGCATTTCTTGCATACAGATTTTATGGAATCTATAGATCAGTTGCAGTCTAAGTGCTGAAACTTCATTTAGTTCATCAATGGATATATCGGTACTCGTTTGCACTTTTAATCTTTTGTGATTAGAGTAGTTTATTTTGGCTTTCTCAGGATCAAAAGCAAGTTCATTATCATAAGATTCCAAAAACATTTCACTCCTTTTCATAAAAAGTGTAGGAACAGCGTCGTGTTTTAATTTTTTTTTTCCCAAAAAATTTCAAATCGAAATGTTTACTACAAATGTATGGCCGTTTATGATTTTCAACATTATCACGGGATTCCTCTGCCTGCGCTAGCCAGTCATTATATTTCTTAGTTCCCTTTTTAGGAAATCTAAACATTTTCCTTTCTGCAAATTGGGCAGTTGTTGCATTGCAGCATACAATAGCGCACTTTATTCGCCACGACATTTCCTCTAAGTCGATTTTTTTTCGCAACTTTTTTGTATTTGTAAGTACCAAGGTACCTAATCAACCTGAAATATATTTAAATAATATAGTTTACCTTTCCTAGATTAACTCTTCAAATTTTTTACTGAACACACACAGTAAAATATCACTTTTCACTTCGAAGAAATACGATTTAGATATTTTTTACCACACCACAGATCTACACAGATCGAAACTTCGGTCAATCTAGCAAAATGAAAAGGTAAAATACGTACCTACATATGAATATATGTACATACATATGTATAAATGAAATTTACCCCGTTTATATGCAGAGTCGAGTAGTCGAGTCAGGTTCGAGTCCAGATTACGATCTGAGTATTTCTACACACCGAGTCGAATGATCCAAAAGTCCAAATGTGGTCGATCTGACAGATGAGTATAGCAGACACACTGGTTTTGATTGTGTTAGTGTTCTGTTTAGTTCTATTTTTTGGATTTAATAAATATGAAATAACTGAACAGACAACCTTACCCGCAGCTAACCATGAACTCAATCAAAACAAAGCGATTTCCCACCCCGAACAAAAAAAAAAAACAAGAAAGAGATCTCACACACACAGAGACAACATGTCATTTCAACCACTCGACCCAGGTATACATGCATTTTTCGGACTCGACCCAGCTCTGTTAGCTGAGTCGAATCCAGTCGAACCCATTTGGACTCGAAAGGCGTTTATATGCATTTGGAACCAGTTTGGAACCAGTTCCGACTCTGCATATAAACGGGGTAATTGTGTCTCGCAGTCGCAGGTCGCAGACGGTACAAAGAGTAGCAAAAGAAAAAGCTTTTCGCACAGAAAATTTATTTTCCGTTTTTTTTCTATGCGACATCTGGGTAAGTTTATTATCTGTGCTATCAGGGTAGCGTTTTTCCATGTTAGCGATATCCTGATGGAAAATAGGCGAACCCCACAGGCGGATCAGTAGAAATGCAGTGAAGTGGGAGGGTTATGATCCCTTATTTTCGGATCATAACCTCGCTGATAAAAGGAAGAAGAAGAAGCGATATCCTGAGGCCCGTCACTTAGCGCTCCACAATTTTATGGAAAACATATAAGATTAATTTTCAAGGACATGTTACAGCCCAGTGCTTGGTAGGACGATAACATGTTTTCGACGAGCGTAACATAGTTTTTATCTATTTTGTTTCCTAAGAAGTTGTTTGCCACAAGTCGGAAGTTATTCCAATCTGTTTTTTCTTGGCATTTCAGAACGAGATCAATTTCTAATTTGAGGACCGACACAAATTCCTTCTTTGATTTTGGCTTCGTCCTGTTTTGGAAATTTTTGACGTAAGTATTGCAATGCCTCTCCATTTTTGTCCATATCTTTCACAAAATTCTTCATGAGTTTTATATGCAGAGGTGGGAGCAGTACTTTTTTTGAGCCAACAACAGTCAGTTGAACGGTTTGTGGGCTCTCGCCACTGCATTGGTACTGCGAAACGGAAAGATTACTTGTTGCCACTTAGCCTATTTCTTAGGCCTTTAGCATAAGGATTGCAGCAGGAATGTGGAACCCAAATTTTGTCTTGGTGTCCAATTTTAGTGCCGAAGTAGGAACAATACGCATTTTGTCGTTATAAAACCCTTTTTTCCACTAAAAACCACTTCATCACAAATGTAACAAAGGTTGTGTGGGTTATTGAAACATTTTCGGGACATTTTTTTTTGGAGAAAAAAACTTGAATAATACATTCTAATAACTCAACTTATCTATACAGAACAGTATTGGAGAATGACAAAGAATTTGTATATGAAACGCCTTTGTTATTTGAGTATGTTAACATGTAATGTGTTTAAGGGTAAATCCTTCCTGCTCAAAGGTTTATTAAATTAGTGTAGGTCTGCACATGCAGCTCGCCAAGTGAGACAGACGTATGGAGTTGAGTTCGCTTTACGTATCTGTGCTGGAAAGGCGCTTGGCGAGTTCGCGCAGTGTAGTATAGAATATTTGTTAATGAGTAGTACCAACATAACAATAATGCCAACGGTCAAAACGAAAGATGTAACGAATCACGAACCCGAACTAAGAAATAATTTTTATATATGAACCTCTATTCAGCATGGTCAGACAAGTAAAAATTGCTTGAAAATATTTAAAATATCATTTCACTGTTGTCTAGTGTTATCCATGTCGTGAAGCGTGCGCAATAAAATAGTTCGTGTTTCATCTTCATTTGAGCATTCCGGGTAGGATAATGAACTGTTGTGTCCAAATCGGTGGAGATACTGGAACTACCGTGACCAGACAGAAATTGCGTAAAATGTTAGCTGTAGTCTCTATTCTTGCGACATATCCAGTCTTGGATTGTCGGTATTAATTTATATGTCCATCTGCCTTTTGTTGTGTTGGCCCAACGAGCTGCAGATGCTGTCTTTTATTAAATTTTGATCACCTTGATACCATTGGCGTCGTGGTGGCTCAACACGACGTCAATGTTATATGTACATCATGAGCACCTCATCTGCGTGGATGTCGATAGGGACCATTCTAGCTATAACAAAGGCAGCTTCGTTTGAGATGGTTCGAAAGATGTTGATCGTTCATAGCGCGCAGAATCTGTATCCATTTGGTCTCTTTAGTCCTTTGTGCCTCCCTCCATTCTCGATGCTTTTTTGGTTAAATAATCAAAGTTTGATTTGAATTTCAGTTTGCTGTCCACAATGACTCCAATGTATTTGACGGCTTCTTTGGACCTGATGGCTTGGTAATTTAGCTCGTATCACGGCGGCAATGTCATTAGCGAATCCAATTATCATTACTCCGCCAGGTAGCGTTAATCATAGGACTTCGTCGTATATGATGTTTCATAATAGCGGTCCTAAGATCGATCCCTGTGGGACTATGATGTAGTAATTTAACCCTTCATCGATATGGTACATCAGCTTCCTGTTGCTGAAATCATTATAATACTGCGTTTCCATTCTGGAGATTAAACTTTTGTGATCGGTAATAAGTTCAGTTCGTACTTTATAGAAAGCATTAGTAATTCTATACCAGTGAACATTCAGACTATCGTTGACTTACCCGAATCGTAGAACGTATTCAAATTTAAAGAAATCGAATTAAGTGACCTAAGAAAAATATGCAAAATGATGAGCATTAAAAATGCCCGGAACTTAAATATTAGCACTGTCCTATATTGTTTTGCTCTAATTGGCCCAATAATTTTACGTATAGTTAACAATTCTTTTATTTGCGGTGAATTCACGAAAAATTTAAAGGAATCTGTGGCGTATCACCAAGAAGCGACCTAGTTATACTAAAATACATTTTTAATCTGGCAATGCCATCTTTTGTGATGGTGAATGTAATTCAATAATATATTCTAGAACAACGTAGTCGCTTAAATAAAAAGTTTTGATATTCCCAAATCGGTTAAATGTTTAATTGCTTTTGCGTATTCTACAATTTATTACATACGTTCCCACATTGGTGACTCCGACTTAAAATGGGAAATAACAATACAGACAAGGAAGTGCAAAGTACAACCGGAGACACTGGCGCAGGCAATAGCGCAGCCTCGACAAGCTAATCTTCCACCTACGAAGTCGGTATTTTATACAAATGGAATCTCAAGTTACAGTTGCAGGAATAAAGACTGACGACACCAAATACCACCATGTCATCTCATCGCTGGGGCCGCAATATTTGTCGCAGAGCACTAATTGCTAAATACACTGATTTTGATCAAAGGAAACTACGAAAACTAATCAGAGAAATAGAGCTAGGCGACCTCAAGCCCTCTTAGCTTCTAAAGCGCATGAAAGAATTGGCAGGTGACAAAATCAATAGTGACGCATTGAAATCCCTATGGATGGAACGGTTACCCGAAACCATTCGCTCTATCATTTCCATCATGGATGGTGACTCAACAAAAATGGCAGGCCAACAATGATCAGCACTCCAACAAGACAAGGGCCGCTCAAGATCAAGAAATCGTTCCCCATATCGCCAAATCATAAAACCAGAAGTGCGATTTCCTTTCTGTAAGTATCATTATAGGTATGGTGACCAAGCGAGAAAATGTGTCGAGCCGTGCCAATATAAAAAATTAACTCCCAAAAACTAACTTCTACTCTGTCAACGACGGCTGACAGAGATGAAGCAGCCCGAAGCCATCTTTTCATAACCGATTATAAAACAAACATTGAATATCTTATAGACACTGATGAAGATTTTTCCGTGATAGCGCACACACGTCGAGACACTCCACAAGCAAGTCACCTATATGCAGCAAATGGCACTCCAATTAAAACGTATGGAATGAAAATAGTATCAGTCGACCTTGGACTGAGGAGAAGAATGGACTTCGAATTTCTCATTGCCGATGTCACAAGACCAATGATAGATGTCGATTTCCTACACAAATATGATTTACTTGTTGATGTGCGCCAGAAAAAGTTGATCTACAAAAAGACATACAAAATTGCACGCATGTGTTTCTCAGAGACGACTTCGTAAGAGCACCTTTGAAATCACCTTATGGTGGCCCCTACGAAGTGCTAAGCAGAGACGGAAAGAACTTTAATAAAAAATATGTTGATAAGGTTGTCAAAGTCAGTATTGATAGAGTTAAAGCAGCATACGTTAGTAATAATGAAAATCAATCACACTTAGAAGAACAGCAAAGGGATACACACCAAGGCACTACACAGCAAAGGACTATACAACAACTACCTCCAGGAAACTCAGACCCCTTCCACACTGATGCAGAGGCCGAGAAATAAGGCGTCCTAAAAAATATGTGCATTTCGCTGTGGGACAGCTTTATTGAAGGGGGAGTGATCTGGCGTATTACCAGGAGGAGACCTGGTAATACTAACATACATTTTTAATCTGGCAACGCCACCTTTTGTGATAGTGAATGTAATTCAATAAAAGATTCTAGAATAACGTAGTCGCTTAAATAAAAAGTTTTGATATTTGCAAATCCGTTAATATTTTGTTGCTTTTGCGTATTCTACAATTGATTACATACCTTCCCACAAATCGACCGTTATCCCAATACCCAATGACCGCAATGTACTTATCAGTCAACTTTCTAAATGTTGCGTAAAAGGCGTGGAACTTAACTGGTTTAAATCTTACCTAACTAATAGAACCCTGTGTGAATAGTTCAACATCGAGTGCGAGAAATACATGTTTTGGTGTACCGCATGGAACCATACTTGCCCCCATTCTGTTTTTAATTTATATTAATTATATGAGTAAAGTTTTCAAAATGTGTAAAACATCATTGTTTGCCGATGATGCTCTTATTTTTATAAGTAGTAAACATTTAAGTGAACTTGTTGAACACATTAAGGAAGACCCAGAATACCTTTGCTAATGGCTACAACACAACAAACTGAAAATGAATGTTAACAAAACTAAATGCATGGTGCTTATTGAAGGAAAAGCCATCGAACAAGTGAATAAAATTAAATATCTATGGGTAATATTGGATAATTGTTTGAACTTTAATAGTCATATGATTTATGTAGCGAAAAAACTGTCAAAGAAAGTAGGGTTCCTTAAAACGATCCGAAAAAATCTAACCACAATATGCGCGGTCAATATATACAATACGATCATTAAACTACATTTTGAATTTTGTTCTACGATCTTATTTATTGGTAATAATGAACATATAAATCGTCTACAAGTGCCGCAAAATAAAGCCATGAGAACTTTTCTCAAATGCAACTTTTATACACCAATTACATGGATGCTATCGTGTTTAAAATGGTTGAACTTCAAACAACGGATCATATTCAACGTGTTAGTGTTCGTGTTTAAAATGAAGTACAACCTGCTGCCTAACTACTTACTGTTGTTAAGATTTAAAAAAAAGAATAAAGACATGCTTAGTTTTCTAATTATACACATATACCCACTTGTAAACTTAACTTAACTTATTATATATAAATGAATTGTAATAGTAATATTTACTAAAATAAAAATATACATGCATACATATGTACGTACATACTATACCGGAGATGATATTACATTCGTGATATTATGTTAGTAGAAAGATGAATTGAATAATTTGAGATAGTTCTGAGCCAGGAACCAGGAATTAGGCATGAACAAATTATCGGTGAAATTGGTCGTTTAAACTCGCCCGATCGAAAACCTGTTCACTGTTCACTGTAAAGGAAACATGTAGAGAACCATTTAAGCTTTTCACTGGGTATTGAGGTAAGCTGTGGGTGTCCTTGCGTTGGACACTCCTGAGGAGGAAGAAACCAGAGTACCCACTCGTATTCCTATTATTTAGATAAATCCGCGAAAGATAGCTATCCCGGTGGAATCTCACGCAGATTTGGGGAAAAGGGACTAGCCGATGACGTGCCACCCCATACAAATAATAAAGTGTAAACGTCGGGCTCTCGGCCTCCTTCAGTCCGTTGGCCGCTGCTCATGGTCGTACAAGTTGTGTTGATTATGTTTGGGTAACTGTGTGATGTTCATGATGTATCTTGTAGTGTACTCGTCCTTTATGTTATAGGTAGCTATATATGCCCTGGTGGTGTGGGCAAGATATTAGGGCAGTCCACCCTCTTCTTCATCGTCGCTCGTCTCACTCGTCGCTGATTTAATTTACATCGTTGGCGGAAGGTCCATCCGCATCAGAGGGTTGCCATCCGACCGTTGGGCTCTGTTTCCCGGAGTACCTGCTTTTGTTGCCCCCCTTGAAGCGTGTGGAAAGGAATAAGTACTGAATGGCGGAATTATCCAGGAACGCTTAACGAGACCACTGCTTCAAGAAGACAACGGAATAAAAATGAATTGAAAGGCCGCAAATGGTGGACGGGTGAGAATTGGTAGGATGGAGGGGACCAAGGATTTCGTGCGAAATTTGCACGTAACAAACCCCACCCTTACCTCCGAAGGGAGGCAGTTGGCTTTTCGTAAGAAAGGCCGAAGTAATTCAAGATACATTTTCCCCAGGTTCAAACAACACAATAAAGGAGAACGAAAAATAAAAAGACAAGAAACAACTACTTCATTTCGATCGCGCTTGGCGATCGCCAGTGAACATCACAGAGCACGGGGCTCTCAGTTTCTCTTAGCACAATTCGTCCTACTTGTGCGACTAAGCTCATCTTCAGATCTTTCTTCAGGATCCTCGTAATATGGCTTCAGGCCCTTAACATTCCATGTTCCACGTACTTTGCCATATTCATCAACCAACTCGTAAGTGTATGGTGATACCCTTTTCTGGATACGAAATGGGCCAATATATTTCAGAGCAAGTTTGGCCGCATAATACTTCGCGGCATCTGATAAAATGAAGTTTCTTCGCCAGACGAGTTCGTTTGGGTAATATTGTACATCCCGCCTGCGAAGGTTATAATTATGTGATGCCTTCTTGGCTGCCAACTCTAGCCTTTTCCCTATTTCTTCCCTAAGCTGCCTAAACTTTTCTCCTGTTCCCGGCGTATCACTCTCCTTATCAGGCGGAGTGGTGATTAAGGGCGATCCTGATCGACCAGCAAAAGTCACCATTCCTCGACCAAAATTAGCGTAATATGGTGATACTCCCAAAACTTCGTGCTGAGATGCGCGTATACTACACGCAACTTTCCCCAACGGCGCATCCCAGTTTCGATGATTTTCTGACACATACGCTCTTAGTGTCGTCTTGATAATTTGATTTATGCTTTCAGCCGGATTCTCTTGGGGATGATAATGAGCTGTAAACCTAATAGTCGACCCATACTCATCACATAATGTTTTTAACTCCTTACTCCTAAATTGTGACCCGTTATCGCAAACAACAAACTTTAGGACCCCGAACAAAAGAAAGACGTTATCCTCCAAGTCCTTACAAACAGATTTGGCCATTGCCGATCTCAGCGGAAATAAAAGTGGAAATTTAGTGAAATAATCGACAACGGTGAGAATGAAAATAAAACCCCTACTCGACTTAGGAAGTGGACCAACTAAATCCACACACAACATCTCCCACGGATTGGTTACCCCTTTCCTCTCCTTCATCAAACCCGCCGGCTTGTCGTTAACTGGTTTCACTTTTTGGCAAATCTTACAATTTCTAACGTACTTGGTGATGTCTGACCTCATTTTTGGCCATTAATAATTTTCTCCTATCCTAGCAAAAGTTTTCTTCACCCCCATATGACAAATGGTTCCACTATCATATCCACTCGCAGCTTCTTCCGCCTGCTCAGCAAGGGTATTTATATAGTTTCTCGCATTTTTACACGATACTGGGATTCAAGCTCACTTCCACTCTCTGCATGGGCGGCTGTAATGCAAACGTTGTTTCCGCTCTTCGATCTGTCACCAGGTATCTGTAGATCGCCATGTACTTTGTCTTCTTTCGATTCTACCGACATACATAACTGTCTGCACCATCGACAAAAGCATGTTTCACGGCGTTTCAGTGTTTTTTTATGTTCGGTGGCACGGTGCTTCTAATTGTTTCTGTTAGCTGCACAAGATAGTCTGTAAACAGTTATTTCACTGTAGGGTCCCTTAGTCTGTCGATGTTATACCTGGCTCCGCGGAGAGTTTCGCTAGTACAGACGGCAGCAGTTCATAGGCGAATAGAAGCTAACTTGAGGCAGCGATCGCTCTCGTTTCCGAAATCGATTTCAGAAATAAACGAATCGTTCGCGTACCTCACAACAATGTGAGGGACGAGCAATAAATTGAATCTATCCGGCATCTGCTGTACGAATGTCCTGCCCTCGCCAACAGAAGAATGAGGACTCTTGATAGTTACTTCTGCATTGAGTTGGAGGACATATTGAGCTGAAAGACCGCCTGAGATGCATATCCCTATCTAGGTGGTTCTAAACCAGTGATTTGCCCCTCCGAGCTGGCAAACTCTCTGCAATGCATATCCATGTCTAGGTGAGAGAATAGTAAGGCCCACCTTTTTGAGTTTCTCTACATAAATTAGTAAAAAATAATCTCGAGGTCGAAAATTTTCACGAAACCAATACTTGTCCTATATTATTGGTGCAAGTGAAAATTTAACGTACCTGAAAAAAACTCAATTTGAAATAAATATGTCATTTCTTTTAATTGACCAATAAATTTGTAATTGATTGATACATTAGAATAGAGGATTTGCTTGATGAGAATCCAAAAAGTTTAGCAGTTTATCTTTTCCAAAATGAAAATGTGTATGTACTATGAACGAGATTCCGAGAAAATAGATCCTAGGTGTTTCGAAAGGGGTTTCTCTCTCTTTGTTTTTTGTCTTATGATAAGCACATGCAGTGAACCGACATACGAAATCATTCCAATCTACAAAATATGGTAATCAAATAGAGAATCGCAACAGGTTTATGTAGAGAACAGAACACACACTGTCGGTAGGCACACTCACAGAATTGCGGTATAAAATCATTTTCCGTCAGGTTCTGTCCTCAGTTGAAGTGTTCTATCCATTGAATATCGTTGGTGCGTTTTTTGAACTTTGTACGTATTTTAAATTTGAGTGGATTACATGTATGGGTACTGGCGTAAATATCGTTAAAAAAAAAGTTTTTAATTTAAACCTAAACGCAGTGCTGGTGTTTGCATGCCCATTTAGAATGCTAATTGTTTTATCGTTGGTCTATTTCAAGAAATTAGTTACCTAATCGTACGTTGTGAGACAATTTGAAACAATATAATATAGGACTATGTAAGCCATAGAACACCGTATTAATCGGTTCAGGCTACGAAAGTTCACGTTCGGTATAAACCTGATTGGATTTAGCACTCATTTATGCGTTAATTATGTCGGGTATATTTGAAAAGAATAGAGCAGGCGGTCTACCCGCTGCCACCGAGGTGCTTCACTTAAGCGAGAATCATTTCCTAATTCTTTGAATTGTTAATTTTTTTATTTATTTTTTTTTTTTGTGATCGTGAACTCGAGTGAAATGAAAATTTGAAATTAATTCTACTGACATTTGTGCGTCTGGAATTCACATTTTTTTTTTGCAAATTTGTTGTATTCGAATTAATTAATTTTTATGCGAAAACAAACACGACAACGGAACGTTAAAACTGAGTGAAAAATCGTGATAAAAAGAAAAATAACGCAAGGAACAATCCTGCCTATTTCTGTTACTTAAAAAAAAATAGATTTGATTTTTATTCAGCTTAAAATCTTATTTTGACGATATGCACTACAACTATAAGAGCAAAGTATTCAAAGTTACGGGGATTCACGATAAGCGACTAAAGCCATAGGTAGTCTTTAACATCAATTCAGGAAATACTCTGCTGACGTTGCGTCACTTCTGGTGTGTCTGCATCAGGCGGATGGTGGAAGAATTAATGTGCTGGTGATCAATTTATTATCAAAATGTCATGTGGGTGGGGTGGCACGGTGTCTTTAGATCCCAATTATAGAAGATAACTTCGGTTGTAGTTTGTTAAAAAAAAAGGTATTACCTGTCTTAACTTGAAACAACTGGTTGTGTATACTGTCACAACTCAAGAGAACGCCAAATATTTGATTGACCGTTTAGTTCAGTATTAATAGCCAGAACACTTTATTATGAGGGGCAACTCGGGTGTTCATTGCAAGAAGCTATTAAAAATGCACAATAGTTGGATGTGCTCCATAATAGCATAAATATGTCGAGTTGGCACAGATTTGAGTTGATTTGAAGACAACATAACTTAGACGAGTTGTGTTCCATAATAGGGGGCTATTTATTTACTTTTTTATCTATTTACTTCAATTAGATATAGCATGTTTTTAGATTATCAACTAGTTTTTAGGTAGGTTTTTTCTTTTTAATTTAAGTTTTTAAATGTGAGATATTAAATGTAAAAGACAGAGGTAATGACACAAGGAATTTTGTTATCACTTGGCATAACCGTTTTATTTTCCTCTTTCGAAAACGTATGGGATATTGGAATTTCCGTATTATTTCACTCTTCACTATAGGTAGGAAAGTAAAACAAAATTGACTTCAAGTATTGGAGTATTTTTTATCATCTTTAACCTTCCGATGACAACAGGGGTGCTCTATCACCCCAGGCAATTTTATTTTAACTGTAATTTTGATTTGGCTTCATTTCTCTTTCTGCCGTTCTATGTATTTGTCATCTAATATCGCAGGTGTCAGTTGCTGATGATATGTCCCCGCGATAGTCTATGAATTGTTTTGTTTGAATAAAAAATGTATGTTATCCTTAAAAGTATTTTTTTTTAAATTAATCCTGGCTGGGGGTGTTCTACCAGCCCTGTTGTTGTGTATGTATATTTTAAATGTGTTGTTATCGGAAGGTTAACTAAATTCTTTCCTAATTCGACTTAGTCAGTTATGCCCTGTGATCACCGGGTCGTGCGTTTGGATTTGATAGTTTCTGTCTGCGTTAAATGAACTAACGTCTTCTTCTTCTTCCTATTTCGGCGAGGTTATGATCCGAAAACAAGGGATTATAACCGTCCCACTTCACCTGTGGGGTTTGCCTATTTGACCTCAGAAAATATCGGCAGGCCTCCCGATTTTGGATCACTGAGGCAAATGAAATGCCGATGTCGTCGCATTTGTTTGATACAGGCGTTTATAGGCCTGCCTCTTCTGCCTCGCGATGTCTTTGGAACGTTCATTGAAATTACCTCTTTAACAGGGTTCAAATGATCTCTTCTTTGAACGTGGCAATACCAGCTGAGCCGGTCGCGCTCTATCTTTTGTACGATGGTTTCCTTGACGTGAAAGCTTCCCGGATCTTCGAACTTCTTATTCGATGAAGCTTTGTCACTCCTGTTGTCATGCTGGACGAAAAACTGCGGTTTAGAGCCTTCCTTTCAACTTAGGGAAAATTTTTCGGTCACAGAAGATAGCGGAGTTTTCTCGCCACTTCATCCACCCTACGCTTACCCGATGATTGATGTCATCAAAGGAATAGGTCTGAACGGGCAGCACAAATACTCTGTCTTTTTTTTAACTAATGCGATACCCATTTCCCTCCAAAGCGTCCACCCACACATCAAGTGCTCGTTGCAGGGATGTAGGATCTTCACATATAATAGCTCCAGTCAGCAAAGAATAATTGATGTACCTTGGGGTCCGTCACTTTACCTGCAAGTAGACAGTCAAGGACTGTAGTAATGAGCAAAGGACTTAAGTCGGTTCCCTGGTGCACCCCGACTTTGTTTGGGAACTCTTCGGTTACTCCAGCGGGACATCTTACTCCTGTCTTTGCTCTTTCGTACATGTCCATGACCGTCTGTGCATAGGTTTCTGGAACCCCTCGATGTCTTAGCGCCACCCATATCAGATCTCGTGGTTGTCTATCGATTGCCTTTTCAAAGTCAACCAATACAATATGCCAATCCTGTAAGGAATCATGATGTTTTTCCATTATGATCCCTTTACTTTGGATTGCATCTGTGGTTGAATTACCCGCGACAAAACCGCACTGATCATCAGATAGCCGTATTATTTTTCGCAGTCAACCACCTAATAACCGCTCAATGATCTTCATGGTGTGTGACATCAGCTTGATCGAACGGTAGTTATCACAGTTTCGCGTATCACCCTTCCCTTTCTATACAGGGAGAAGGTATCAACTAACGTCTTAAATTAAGTTTTATGATTTTTAGAATATATATTTATATATGTATATACTTATTAAAGATGAAGACTTAAGCATCTAAAGATATCAGCGTTACCCGTCCTGACTAAGGAATTGTTGATTGCTCTTATTTCTTCTTTCTATAATATAAGTAAATCGTCTAAAGAAACATTTCACTGAGATACTTTTTTCTGTGTGGCAAAGTGGGTCTATACGAGAGTTTAAAGTACGCAGTCGTTTGTTCAGAATACTCTTGATAATGAATATATATTGTACGAGTATGAATTTTGTATATAAAGTATTTTTTCAATTCTTTAAGACGCTGTCTTATGACAACAATACTCTGCTGTTCCAAAATTAAAAATTTAAAAAAAATTAAAAAAAATAATAATAACAAATCAAAGTGTGTTTGGTAAAGTCGATTTGTTCACTTTTTTTTAAACTAAAATGAGCTTGGCAGTACTAAATATAGATGTTCCTTTTTTTCATTTTACACTAGGTACTGTACCTGGGGTAAGCTAAAAATTATCTACAAAATTAATAATAATAACCTTATACTTATACTTGACTTTGATGTAAATGTAAACCTGGGGCACATTGGCTGAATGGTTATATTGCCGAACTGCTGAGTGCGAGATTCGAGATTCAAATCCCAAAAAAACAAGATCAACATTATTTTTTAGCTTCACCGCTCGCATCTGACAAGCATCCGGGCGTATTAGAAAGCTTTTAAATTCTACATGTCGGATATGACATAAAATTGTAGGTTCCTAACATCCACAACACGATTTGCTTAGCTTCCTATTTTTTCGAATTTAAAATCTTAAGTGTGCAGTGAAAATGAAGGAAATTTTCAAAAACTTTATTTGAAGGCTAATTTATACGGTTGAACATCTACTGTCGATCAAATCAAATGCAACAGGACTTTATGGAATAAATCCAAAGTTTTTAAAAATTCTTCTTCCCTACGTCACATATATTTTTAACAGTGTACTAACCACCTGTGAATACCCCTGATCGTGGAAAGAAGTTAAAAGTATAATAATTCCGAAGCTGCAGAAAAATGTTCGTTCTGAATATAGACCTGTAGCTCTATCTACCATTTTTATCGAATCTATTTGAATCCTGAAACAATTGCAGACACGCCTAACCGAACATAATTTAACTAACCCTACCCAATCCGGCTTCAGCCCGAAAAGAAGCTGCAAAACTGCACTCTTACTTATTGTTCATGATATTCGTATGGCGTTTTTGACGTAACTGGATTTCTCTAAAGAATTTGACACAGTAGTCCACTCACTCGTCTTGCATTACACGACCAAACTTATAATATTTTACCTATGCGGGCGTGAACAGTGTGTGGTAGTAGAAAATCAAATGTCCTCATTTTTCGACGTAGTCAGAGGTGTACCAAAAGGGACAGCTGCTGTTCTCGTTGTATTTATTTATTTATTTATACACTTAAATAATAAGTGTAAAAAATTTGTATAATTACAAGTTTTTTTTTTTAATTTTTGTTTTGCATCCACTATTAGGACAGCTGCTGTTCTCGTTGTATTTATTTATTTATTTATACACTTAAATAATAAGTGTAAACAATTTGTATATTTACAAGTTTTTTTTTTTAATTTTTGTTTTGCATACACTATTAGGTCTTTTTAAAAATATTTATACTCGGCTGCGTCTTTAAATTAACTGGTAGTTATTAAACAATTGAAGTCCTTTAATAAAAATTTGATTTTATGTTCTTGGAAGATTTGCTCTTAGTATGTCGAAGTTTCTTCTATTCCTCATCGTATAATTGTGTCTTCTTCTGGTGAGGTACTCAATATTGTGCTCAATTTTGAGTATAAATATTAAATTTTTTACAACTACTGTTTGTTTTACAAACAACTACAAATACCAATATTTGGCACAACAGCTCTTTAAAGTGCCAGGGCCTAGCTTCTCGCAACCACTTATGTTGTGTGCGTTATATTTTTCACACGAATGGAAGGAACCTACAGTTTTTTAATGCCGAATCCGAACGGCGATTTGAGAAGCTTTTTCGTGACAACAATACTCTCGGATGTTTGTCAGACGCTCGCGAGAGGTGGGACCGTGAAAAAACTTTTTGGTATTTTCTGGGATTCGAATTTGGAACCTCATGCGTAGTGATCCGACACACTAACCACTTACGCCACGGCGCCCACTCTTTGTTTTACACTTAAAAAATTTAATGATCGTAACATAGAACTTATTGGTGTATAAAAATCGACTTGTAGGATAGCTCTCATTGCATGATTTTGTAATTTTTGTAATCTATTTTTGTGCGTTTCGCTAAACATAAAAAGTATTGATGCACAATAATCAAAGTGTGGTAAAATGATTGCATTGTATACAGTAGTTGCACAATCTTTATTCAATTTCTTTCCTATTCTATACAAGAAATCGACTTTTTTACTAGTTTTGGAATAAACATAATCTGAATGACACTTAAAATCTGACTTATCATCTATTATTGCACCAAGATACTTAATTTGCTCCACTTTTTCAAGTTTCTAATTGCTAAATTTAATTTTAATATCTACTTCACTGTTCAGGATCATACATTTAGATTTATTTATATTCAACTTTAATTTCTTGCTATTTACCCAAGTATATAGATTGTTTAGGCCTTCTTCAATGTTTTCTTTTAATTCGTTTAAGTTATTGCCACTTACATATATGGGTGTATCGTCAGCAACATCATTATTTTACAAAAATATCAAATATCATTTATATATGGTATAGTAGAAACAACACAACACCAAGAACTGAAATTGTAGTCTATTTTTTTGAATAAGTTCTGAACCATTCAAGCTCTTTGTTCCTAACACTATAGTTTTTTAAATTATCTAATAGAATCTCATGATCAACTGTCTTAAATGCTCTCTGTAAATCAAGGAACACTGCACAAATTTTCGCTCTTTTGCCTATAATACTTTTCCACTTGTGTACCATCCACATAAGCGCAGTTTCACAGGATCTTCCAGACCGAAAATCCGATTGCTGTTCACACATTATATTATTTTGTTCCAGATATTCTATAAATTGCTCCGATATTACTTTTTCGAACACTTTTTCAATAGCTGGGAGTAAGTTTATTGGCCGGAGCTTGTCAGGGGTTTTCGCATTTGCCACTTTTTGCACCGGCATTACCACAGATTGTTTTAAACAGCTAGGGAATTCACATTCGAACAACGATGTATTTAACACAATTAACAACTGGTCACCAAGAACATCTAAGTTTTTTTTTTTTAATATTGCACTATCCACAACATCTTATTTTTAATTAATTTTATTTAGAATCTTTGTCGTTTAAACTTTCTCTCAATTTAACAGAATTTAAAATTGCATGAAACCGGGTTTATTAAACTATTATATATCACAGATGGAATTGCTTTATTAATGTCCTTAATACTACTGATAAAATAATTATTTAATATATTAGCTATTTGCACTTTTTTCTTGGCCTAGCACCAAACGTTTTAGCGCTTTCCAAAGACCCTTTTCATCACCAGTTCCAGCACTTAGTTCATTCTGCATGTATGTATTTATATTTACAATTTTAAACAGCCGTTTTATACTTGTTTCTACAGAGTATATAGTCCAGTGATCAATATTTCTCGAATGTATACGTATAGCTTAATTATAAAGATTAATTTTTAGCTTTTTTAGCTGACGAAAATTTTAATTGAACCACTTGTTATTATATACAGTATTTATTGCACATTCTACTGTGATTTTTTCAATAATGCTATTGAGTTTATTGTTAAAGCATTGCACTTCCTCAGTTATGATATGCCAAAGTTTCAGCTCTTCAAAGCTCTGCAAACGTCCTTTAATCGTATCTTGCTAGGTTATTATATACAACATCTAATTTTCTTCATGCGTTGTAGTCTACGTTACAAAATACTTCACATCCTTACAGTAATATGGGTAAAAGCAATGACTTCACAAGCAACATCTTAGTTTGGGTAAGTATGAAGTGTTGAGCAGAGCATAGCAACCGCGGAATGATTGGCAACAATTTAGTAAGCTCAAGTTTATAACATAAACTAATATTACTTGTGCAGAAAATATATATCATATTTCCATTTTACGTTTTTATGAATTGTTTACCTACGGTTTGGAGTATTAGGGTCCAAACAGACACGGTCGAAACTACGCGGTTCAGTCGCTTTTACACTACTGTTGTCATATGCGACTCGAAAATAGACCTGCACGTTTTCTACGTGGTTTCGGCGTGGTTCTACTTCTTCGGCATGCCTAGCAGTGATGCCGTTTGCACAATTTTTAAGTGAAGTGTTTTCAAGAAAAATTAGAAGTGTTTTGCTGAAAAGTGAAGTGTCATTATAAAAGTTGAGTTTCTTATATTAAAGAACTATTTATGGGAAAAAAAACATAATTTTTTTTAAATTAGGGAGCTTTAATCTAAGCTTTGTTGTATCTTAATACAACATCTTTTGGCGATACCCAGTACTTGAAACCGTTTTCAGAAACAATTCCTTTCACAAGCATCAGTGAATTAACAGTGCTAACCTTTAAGTTGTCTCGGCCTAAACTCTTAATCAATTTGGTTTAGGAAAACACCCTATCAGTAGATGCACTACTATGAGGAAGACACAACAAGGCTCCTATAAACTGTTTTAAATGAGGGTACATAATCTGCCCCAGAGCATTTTTGAGGCAGAAGACAGAATGCCAAAAGACTTAAAGACTTTCTTCTTTGGGTAGAATTGTAGACTTGTAGTTATCGATGTAGACATCGAATGGATGTGTTCGCGTATACGATTTTTGGCTACTTTATGGGAGAGTTCATTAATGAAAATATAATGCAATTTCCCAATTAAGGGGGAAAATATAAGTCTACAAAAAGTGAAGTGTTTTTGCGAAAGAGGAAGTGTCGAAGTGTTGTCTATGAAAACGAAGTAAAATACTTCGATTGAAGTATAAACGGCAACGCTGGCCTAGTGTTAATATGTTTTCCGGAAACCGCGCGTTTGGGACGTGTGTATTATGTAATGTATGTATATATACATATATATGTATTGTGTATTTTGCTTCTTCGACTTCTATCTTTGAACTGAGATGTATGTCACCTCGTCTTTCTCCTGTATAACCACCGGCTGTTTGAATACAAAATATTTTTCGCACAATTGGAAAATGTGCGATTTCTGCTGTCTGTTCGGGCCCTTAGAATGCCCAGACTTCTTTTAATAATCTCCCTGTTAACCCTGTTAACTGAATAATTAAAATATGTGTATTTAATTTTAATTACAATTGAAACAATTATATATTTCTTACCTACATGAAAAAGGGGTTTTGGTTTTTTCATGTGATTAGCAAAGTCTAGAGGTAATCCCACTTTGCGAGGTGCCAATAACGTTGGCGTTTTCTTAAAATTTTACTCTTTCTAAAGGCTTAACACTGTGTGCAACCCGTCTTTCTGAGGAAAGTATTAGAACCTAGACCTGATTTTTACCCCTCAGTGGTTTTAATCCTTTCATCTTTTCATGTTAACCCTGTCTTGCCACAATTAGGGGACGTAGGCAACCCAATTTTCACCCCTTAAGTCTCAAAAAACAGTACATACTCGTATTGCTACTTCTTTCTTATAATGTAATGAGGTCTATCTCCGGAGCCCTCGCAGTAATTTTTATATGATATACATATATATGATATATAATATATGATGTGGGCGCCGTGGCGTAAGTGGTTAGTGTGTCGGATCACTACGCATGATGTTCCAAGTTCGAATCCCAGAAAACACCAAAAAGTTTTTTCACGGTCCCACCTCTCGCGAGCGTCTGACAAACATCCGAGAGTATTGTTGTCACGAAAAAGCTTCTCAAATCGCCGTTCGGAATCGGCATTAAACTGTAGGTCCCTTCCATTCGTGTGAAAAATATAACGCACACAACATGAGTGGTTGCGAGAAGCTAGGCCCTGGCACTTTAAAGAGCTGTTGCGCCAAATATATATATATATATAATATATGATATTTTAAATTACCTTTACATATATGGGGTAATGCATTGTCAAAGTATGTTACCCTATCTTGCACAATTAACATATTTATACCTACTTACCAATCGCGACTGCACTTAAGGTGTGTCATGCAATGCTAGCTATGTTTATACTGCTTTCTTCTCTTTCCATCCATAAAGGCGCTCCTAAGTTTTACTTCTTGGGTTACTACTGTTCTCGATTCGTATCAAAGACGTAAGCAACGTATTTGCCCTAATTACATTTTCATTTATATTCTGAAGACATTCAATTTTGACTGGGAGGTGTTGAGTAAGTAATGTAAACACCAACTGTACTAATATCCACTGAAGATCTGAAGAACGAAATAATTTAAGAAAATAAAAGTTTAAGAATATCATTCAGAAAGAAAAATACAAAATAGCATGACCTGGAATATACTCGTATATGGAATGTATTACAAAAGAAAAAAGAAGAATGTATATCTGTATGTGAAGCTATAGCTGAGTTTGAAGAGGCGTAAACTGCAACCGAGTTATAGCTTCAGACATTCATTCGTCAGTCCTTAAGATTATGTATGAACGCGCGGATAATCTTTCGTTCATTATGTTATCCTGCGGAATAGTCATCCATTATGTACTAAACATTATTTACTGTTTTCGTACTTATTCTACCTATGTACATAGATATATTTTCCAATTGAAATACTATTATTTTAGTTATTGATTATATACACCTGCTTACCTATGATAGCTTTCATACCTTTAAACCTAATTTAGTGAGTAAATATGCAGAGAGTTTACAATCCATCTAAAGTGTGTCATATTTTACCCTGTCCCTCAGCCCATTGAAGTAGCGCGCTAGAGTGTAATAAAAACTTGCCACTTAAGTGGACTTTTCTCGATCAGTAATAATGTCATAACTTTGAAAATTTTCGTCATAAACGTCCATAATTTCGAATAATGACATCATTATCAACTTTACCCGATCTTCCCATCAACGGCTGGGAAGATGTCATAGACGTTACACACTCTAATAACAGTAGTAGTATGAAAGTCGAGAACTGGAAAGTATCCAATCTGAAGTCTTTTTCAGACCATAATTGGATCCTCTTCAATGTAGATCTCGAGATCGAGACTCCCAAACCCTACAGAAACCCCAAAAGAACCCAAAAGAAAACTGGACAAAGTTTAGTCAAGTCGTTAGATCCAAGCTACATAGAACTCCAAACGCTTTAATAACTTCCACTGCAGAACTAGACACAAAAGTAAAGACTTTCGAAAAAGCCTTCAATAATGCTTTTAAAGTTGCGTGTCCGGTCTAATACAGCAAAAAAACCTTCCCTCCGTGGTGGAACGAAGAACTCTCTAACCTCAGAAAACTGACTACTACAAGTGCAAATACTGGCAGCCTTACACGGACAGCCTTAAAATATACAAAAAAAGCTATCAGAATGGCCAAGAAACGGTCCTGGATAGAGTATTGCCAATCAATTGATACCCTCAAAGACTCCGCTAGACTCAGCAAGATTCTATCGAAGGATCATTCCAATCCATCCCTCCTGAAAAGGTCGGATGGTAAGTGGACGGAGTCAACTGCAGAATCCTTAAAGATCTTAATACACACCCACTTTCCCAGATGTAAAGACAGCTATACTGAGCGTAACAGTTCGCAATGCCTGCAATCCTGGGAACACATAATACCCATTATTACCGAAGAAAAAATCTCCTGGGCCATTCGCAGCTTCGCCCCTTATAAATCGCCAGGCCCAGATGGCATTCTGCCCATTATGCTACAACAAATGCAAGAGGTAGGAATCCCATGGCTCGTGCCGATTTTCTGGAGCTGCATCCTAAATAACCATGTACCCCACTCATGAAAACGGGTGAGAGTGGTTTTCATTCCGAAGGTGGGGAGGCGCGGACATGAGAACGCGAAAGATTTCAGACCAATCAGTCTGACCTCCTTCGTTTTGAAGACCCTCGAGCGCCTTCTAGACAACCATCTGCGAGATACAATCGAGTCATCTCTTTCCAAATCCCAACACGCATACCTCAAAGGAAGATCTACAGAAACAGCTCTTCGTGAAGTAGTGCGAACAATAGAAAAATCCCTACAGTATAAGGAATACACTTTAGTTACCTTTCTAGACATAGAAGGAGCTTTTAACAATGTACACACTGAAGTAATTCTAGAGTCCCTCACGGAGCTGGGCATATAAACCTACCTAAGTCAATGGATAGTCTCTATGCTCAGCACTCGAACTATTCAGGCATCTCTAGGAAACAGCACCATAACCAAATTTGCCAGTAGAGGAACGCCCCAAGGTGGAGTCATCTCACCTCTACTATGGCTAATAGTCATAATTAAAATCCTTTTATGCTTAGACAGAGAACGAATTAAAGTAGTTGGGTATGCGGACGACATGGTGATTTTAGTGTCGGGACTTTTCCCTCCCGTGATAAGTGAGACCATGGAGAGTGCTCTAAGTAAAGTCACCGCATGGGCCAGAAAGTGTGGGATGGAGTCAACCCAAATAAAACTGAACTGATGCTTTTCACCACAAAACCAAAATACCCGACTTCAATCTTCCTCGATTAAACGGTCAGATACTCTCCTTATCTTCCAGCGCTAAGTACCTAGGAGTTATTCTAGACCCTAAACTTAACTGGAAACTAAACATAGACGAACGAATAAAGAAAGCATGTATAGCCTTCTATGCCTGCAACAGAACCTTCGGCAAAAGATGGGGCCTGCAACCAAAATTGACCCTGTGGATGTACACAGCCGTAGTACGCCCAATCCTTACCTACGGGTCGATAGTATGGTGGCCGGCCCTTAAAAAAGCCTATAACATAACCAAACTAAATAAGGTGCAAAGAGCAGCATGCATAGGCACCACAGGCGCCCTACGGTCAACTCCGTCAGACGCTCTAACAGTCCTGCTACACTTTTTACCCCTAGATCTACATATCACAAACATCTCAGCGCACAGCGCAATCAGACTCAGAGAGTCCAAGTGCTGGACTGCGAAACCCTATGGACACAGCAATATCCTAGATTCTCTACCAGGAGAACTCATATCGACTCCAACAGACTACATCATCCCCACATTGAACTTCACAAAGCGTTTCGATGTACAATTCTCTACAAGAAAAGATTGGCAAGATGGACAGGCGACCAGTGGTTTCGATCTAACAGTCTACACCGATGGGTCAAAAATGGACTGTGGGGTTCGAGCGGGTGTATTCTCGGAGTCCCTGAACATCGCAAGATCGTACCGACTCCCGGACGCTGCCAGCGTCTTTCAAGCGGAAGTACTCGCCATTCGCGAAGCCTGTCGCCAAATTAAGTCACACACAAATACACTACCAAGGCAAAGAATCGCTATTTTAATCGATAGCCAAGCTGCTATCAAAGCCATTGCCTCTGAAACTATTTCCTCAAAACTAGTACTAGAATGCCGACAGGAGCTGGCCTCGCTCGATGGCCATGCATGGTGACCCTAGTCTGGGTTCCAGGTCACAGCAACGTTGATGGCAACGAACATGCTGACGAACTGGCCAGGCGAGGCTCAGCCCAATGCTCACTTGCTGAACTTGTTCACACCCCGCTCGGAGCAATTAAGGCAAACATCTCCTCAATCTTTCTTAGAAAAGCTAACCTTAAATGATCCAGGTTTACGAACTGCGTCATATCCAGAAAGATGTGGCCTAACTACAACAAGACCAAAACAACCGCCCTATTGAACAGAACGCGCAAAGACATTGCCCGTACAATCGCGATAATCACGGGACACTGGCCGGTAGGGGAGCATGCAGCCAAACTAGGTATCCCATATAATACACACTGCCGTAGCTGCAACATAGCCACCGAAAAAGAAACAATTATCCACTACATGTGCAATTGTCCAGCACTAGCTAGGGCTAGACATCAAGCATTAGGCAAACCCTTCTACAATTCACTTGAGGAAATCTCGGGTAAGAACATAAATGAGCTAACATTATTCTTAAACTCCACAGGCTGGCTCTAGATTGTCCTCACCAACACACATCAACATCCAAGGTCGCATGAGTCGTGGTATCAAAACGGCACAACTGTGCTAATTGGGTCTCCGTTTTTACAGAACCGCCACTTCTACCTACCTGCCTTACCCGATCGCTATTAACGATATTAATTTGGTATTATAACATTATTGTAGGTCCACTCTACAAATATCTATGTCATTTAAGTTATGTACATATATGAAATTGTATCTTCTTTCTTTTTTAAGGAAACACTCCAGATATAATATATGGGCGTAGTACTCTATATTTTGTGAGTGAGTTAAAATGGAAATCAGTACCTATATAGTAATATTTCGCTGATCCGATTCGCCCATTAATTCCCAATATGTGTTCTACATTAGCATCAAAGACTATATTCTGTTATTCGAATTCTAGTAAAGCAGGATGCAAGTGATTTTACTTTAGGTTCGTTATTTGAGATTCGCCTCAGTTTTTTTTTTGACGACTCCCAGATGTTTCAAAAAAAGAAACCTTGGATTTACCATTCTTAAAAAAGGCATTGGAGCTTTAAACATTTTGCCAATTCGATCTGATTTTTCACTCTAAATTTTATTTCCATATTAGTTTATTGACTACCAAGTGGATTATTATTAATGTAGACTATAATTAAAAACAAGAAATTAGAACTTTATTTAAGCGATAAGCAAAGTAGATGATAACCACAAATGCCATTTGCCATTTTGACAGCTCCGCCTTCCTTACCTACGAAAAACCTGGGTTGACTTCAGAACCCAGATTTCCTAAAACAGTTGTGGTTCAGACCGACCCCAGATTTATAAAAACACACTAGAGCGGTTTTAGAGCCGAACCCGAGCAACACGAGTACGAGTGCGGCAAGTTGATCTTTTATTTTCAAAGAGCAGGAAGTACAAATATGTAAATAATCATCAGTTTATTTTGCGTTAAAATTTAAACTTTCATTTGCACTTAAATTATTTTTCGAAATCTGTTACAAAAAATAATATTATATATAATTAAGTAACAAGAAAATAATATATCATTCACTATTTTTAACCCTTTGACGTTATGTATTATACTCTTCAATCCGATTATTCAATAATAGAACCCATTGCAATAATTAATTCGGATTAGCCTGCGGGCAAATTTCAAATATTTTGACATTTACACTGTTTTTGACTCTTAATATGGCTTTATGAAAATTCACCGTCCTAGTTTAAAAGTAGTAACAGAGAGAAGGCTATTGGTGCTACCCTATGCGATAGGCGATAGATTCTGGTGACCCAAATCAACGAAAACCCCAGAAAGTATTCGATTCGTTATAGATAGACACTCGATACATCCTACGTACTTACATATGTACGTATTTCAAAATATGTAATATTCCTAAATATGTAGCCCCGAATCTGATGAGTTGCCAAAAAATTAAATCTTATTGTCTGAGTGCATTTAAAATTCCACAATTTTTTTCCACCAAAAAAATAAAACATGTCTTGATATTCTTGAATTTTCAATACCCACCCGTCCGACTTTAATTCAGTTAAAGCGACCAGAGACCAATTGTCTTGTCTGACAAGGAAAGTGAGTTGCCAGCGCCAGCAAATCACTTGAAGATGATGATGAAGGAAGAATAGTAAGACGAGTACACCGACGAAGGGGGGAGGCATTAAGAGAAATTGGAAGCATTTGGCTGGCGAATATGCATGCAACACTTTCATTTATAAATTAGCAACGTTCGGAGTCGTATGACTGACGCTATGCCCGCATACATTTCATTCCGCTTTCCTTAAGTTGCCTTGTATTAAATATGATGTGTGCAGAGAACTGGGATTGTCCCCAGAGAAGCAATTATAGTCAATCAGTCTTTGCGGAGTGTTCCGCTCCAGCGTACTCCCAGTCTTATCGTGTGTTACTACTAGTGTGTATATTTAACAGTGCTTTCTTACTATCCAATTAAGGTGATTTAAGTTAAAGAAATTAAGGTAACATGGTTTTATGCATATTTTATGTATCTTCCTATTGTGATTCTTGCGGAATGGGCATTGTATGCGTAGGCGGTAGAACACTTAAAAAACTATGCATGCAGTTGAAATTATAGTGAAAAGTGTGCCAACCGAAGTGATTTGAATTGCAAATGAAGCGCAGATTATGCACTGTGGTAAAGCGTTCACCTTTGTTTTCGATTCAGTTAAAAGGTATTTTGAAAAATTGCAGCTGAATTTATAATTGGTGCAATATACTTATTTTAAATCATATTTGCTGAGAGCTAGGACATGCTCAAATATACTATATATTTCTTTTAACGGTATGATATTTTAGTGTAAAGTGAAGTTAGGAGCTGTTTGGATTATCAATTTATTCGTAGATAATAGGTCTGTTTCCGTACTGTCCGTGTGGCTGCCTTGGCGTAAGTGGTTAGTGTGTCGGATCACTACGCATGAGGTTCCAAATTCGAATCCCAGAAAACACCAAAAAGTTTTTTTCACGGTCCCACCTCTCGCGAGCGTCTGACAAACATCCGAGAGTATTGTTGTCACGAAAAAGCTTCTCAAATCGCCGTTCGGATTCGGCATTAAACTGTAGGTCCCTTCCATTCGTGTGAAAAAATTAACGCACACAACATGAGTGGTTGCGAGAAGTTAGGCCCTGGCACTTTAAAGAGCTGTTGCGCCAAATATTTGTTTTGTTTTGTTTTTTTCCGTACTGTCCAAAACTCCGAATTTCTACGTTTGACGAAAAGTTGTCAAATCCTGTTCCCGTATGTCAAATTTTCGTAGTTTTTCGTAGAAGAGAGAACCTCACGAGAGAGTAAGAAATTTCCCAATGCTGCGAATCTTAGCCCAAGAAATTCTCTGGGCAGATTTATGAAACCGGTGTGTGGTTATGTGTTTTCGTTGGTTGGCAAAAAATTGGAAACCGCCGAAAAACCACAAAGAAATGTTCATAGAATGTTCCCGTTATACATTCCAGCGTATGTATACTCATTATTTAACTTATTCATTCATAAAAATATTCACTATTTATTTTATTATTTTCTCACACATATGTATTTCTGACACTTAGAAAGAAGAATTTTTTTTTTACTCAATCTGTTCCTGTACTTTTTTGTAAATTTATTTCTCTCTGAAATTTTTACTCCCACTCCCTGAAATGTGACAAGCTGTGAATTTTAGTGCAAAAAGTACCTACAGGAATAGAGCTAATATGACGTAAGCACATTTTTTAAAAATCTTTGTTGACATTTAGTTTCCATTCAATATCACAAAGGAAGACACGGGTACACACTCCGGAGTCCTATTGTATTATGTAATAAGTTTTGTCTATTAATCCACGTAAAGTACATCTCATTTTCATTCGCCCCAGGATTCCTTGTGATTTTAATAAACTTTTCCTGCTAAGAAATTAGTAGAACCCAACATAAAAGTGTACTTGATCATTCCATTTCCGGTTTGTTCCGTGTGTGCCTATTTGTTTGTGGATTAAAAACGACACATGCGGTTCATTCATTTTTTAAAAATGTCTCTTCTTAAAGAATTTAAAATGTGGGACATTTATACATACAATTATTAGGGAAGAGACTATTGAAAGAACCAGACACTAGGTCGCCATAATAAGACAATAATGAAATATAGTAACACTCGTACCCAGTTGAATTTTCATAAATTGTAGCAGTTTTGCATACACCGTCAGTTTCATTTCCGTCTATTTTTTAACTTAAAAACAAAAATTGGCAAGTATTGGTTTTGTGAAACTTTTAAAATGTCCATCAATCCTTGAATTACTATTATAGTAGGAACTTATAAAAATTGGTTTTGCTATGGTCTGTTTGTCTGGCTGTTAATATGTACCTATATATATGTTTTTTCCTAATGTTAACGCCTAAGACTATTATATGTAGTAGTAGTAGTAATTATGATTTTTATTTAACAAAAGTTTAGCCTGTTACAATATTTCATGAAATGGGGAGAGAATTTTAATTCATCTTTTACATTATTACGTGAACACGAAATTTATCGTACGTTTTTTAGTATTTATTATAAGAGAAAGGGGATGAAACTTATATCATTCGAAAGGTACTGTGCCATAGATGTATAGAAAATAAAAATCATGTGCGTATGTTACCGTTAAGTCAGGTAAAATAAAGTGAACCCACACACATGATTTCACCATACAAAACGCTTTAACGAATTAAATGAGAGCATTTTGATCACGTTCATGGCTCTATGAGCTTAGATCCATTTGCCTTCTTTGCACGGAAAATATTACAACAAATACATAGCGTTATTTCTCTCGCTGTTTGCTTATTTCCCCTCAGTCGAATTTCGACCATACGCGATACTAGTATTTATAATTACAAACAAATTTCCCAATAAACTAAAATTATAGGTTTGGTTTTGGTTTTATGATTTAGTTTATGTATTTGTTGTCGATATTTTGATGCAGAACTAGTTGGCTAACAGATTCCAGTCTTGACCATTTAAATGCCCGATGACCTCATTTTCTGCTAGTGTACTTTTACCCAAGTATTATAGACTCGTCTAATCTCCTTTAATACGGGACATATTCCAATAAAGTGGAAAACGTCTTCTTTCGCACCAAGGTTGCATATAGTGCATTCCTCATTCCCATCGCTTACGTACATGGGGCATAAAGCTTAGCCGAAGAAGCTTGACTCTAGCCTTGAAGATGGTGGAAATTGTATTTAAAGGCTGTTGCGATCGTGGAAATAATTTCTATCCCCCCAACCATGATCGAGTAAACGGTAAGTGATGCTCGTTTCGCTTTTCTGCGCTTTCACTCTGAATGCCGCTCGGGTGGCATTTTGGCTCTTCCGCCAAAAATACCAAATCTTCGACAGATCGGGATTGGTTCAAAGAGCACTAGTGATTGTAAACTGGATCCCAATGATCTCAATGAAAAGTTATTTTCTGATTCTACAGGAAACCCTACTTTTCACCCGCATGAAATTACCACATCGTCTCCACACTGTGAACTAGACTTTCAGGTTGTCTCTGAGGCCGATATTGTTCTCGTCATAGCCGCCATCAAATCGAATTCTATAGGTGAAGATAGAATACCACTGCGCTTCGTAAAAATAATTCTAGCTCAAATAGTAACTTACATAACACATATAATTAACTCTTGCATTATAACTTTAATTTTTCCACAGAGCTGGAAACTGGCAAAAGTTACTCCAATTGCGAAGAAAATTAGAGCAATTTGCGCTAACGATTTCAGACCCATAAGTATCCTACCGTGTTTGGAGAAAATTCTAGCCAAACAAATCCAAACTCACCTGAAGCCTAACTCACTAATATGACCTTTTGAATCTGGTTTTAGGTCTAACCATAGTTGTACTACAGTCATGGTTGACATTCTGGACGATATAAGACGTGAGTTGGATAAAAGTTTTCTTACGCTTCTATGTCTGTTAGACTTCTCAAAGGCTTTCGATAAAGTTAATCATGGTATACTCTATTGGAAACTGCGGAAACTCCGACGGCTGTCAAATTTGTAAAGTCTTTTTTGTCAAATCGGTTTCAACGAGTGGTCATCGGTGAAAAAAAGATTTTAAGCCTGTATATCTGGGATTACCACAGGGATTAATTTTGGGACCCATTCTGTTTTGTACGTTTATAAATGATCTTCCTGCTGTATGTTAATCTGTTGCTGTTCACTTATATTCCGACGATGTTCAATTGTATTTGTCTCGCCCGTTGACCTGTGTTAATGAACTTGTCTCATGTGTAAATAAAGGTCTCACAAATGTATATAATTGGTCACTTGCCAACGGACTAATTTTGAATCCATCTAAGTCTCAGGTTATACCGATCTCACCCCGCACTTTTAATCGCAATACCTTACCTGATATCTGTTTGGCAGATACCAAACTTAATGTGGTTGAGTCTGTCAGTACTCTTGGTTTCGTTCCTAACTCAGATCTAACCTGTTCTAATCATATAGTAAATCATACTCTGTTTCCTTCCTCTTTATATAATATTTTATTTTGTTAAGTTAAATATCCTTTAACATTTTTAATTTGCTAAGTTCATAACTTCTTCTTCTTCCTTTTATCAGCGAGGTTATGATCCGAAAACAAGGGATCATAACCCTCCCACTTCACTGCATTTCTACTGATCCGCCTGTGGGGTTCGCTAAGTGTATAGCACTATGTACTAAAAAAGACCCAGTCTTATTGTACTCATAAACTATTTAATAAATTGAATTGAATTTGGTGCTTGGTGGTACGTCTTTTTTTCCGAGGATGTCCTTCCAGCTGCAATTCATTTGGGGGGTAATAATTACCCCAAGGTACTTATATTCCTTCACAACTTCGAGCACTTTGTTTTGCCAGGTCCATTTTTCCAGCCTTGAATACCGTCTAGTTCCATTTCTAAATACCATTATTTTTGACTTACTGGTATTCACTGTGAGGTTCCATAAGCTGCAATATTGTTGTAGCTTATTAATCATCCTTTGCAGCATTGTTGTGGATTCCGCCAGAATGACAATATCATCCGCGTACAACAAACCCTTTAGATGAACTCCACCAAACACTAGTCCTTCTGGAAGAAACGTTGTGAGGTCAGCCAAAAATATGGAGAAAAGGAGAGGTCTCAAGAGACAACTTGCTTTATTCCCATGTAGGACTCAAACCAATCGGACATTTTGTTTCCATCCCATACTCCGATGTTATTATTATATGTATAACTCTTAATAACTAGACACTAGCCACATGCACGACATAAGTTAGAAATAGAAAGTAGAGATAGAAAAGAGGAACATTTTTAGTGCTAGTGCTTTTGAAATTCAGGTGGTGCTAGGTTTCATTGCTTACTTCATGGGTGGCGTTCGAACTGATCGGGAAGAATGTGTTTTCTGTTTGTATTCGTTTTTGATTCACAGTATTTTTTTCAATCGTTTTTTGATTGGTCTACGTATTGAATGTTGGTATATTGCCACTACACCATGCCACCCATATATATCACTATCATAGTAGGTGGCCCAGGACTTAAGGTGAAATTCACATGCGTACTTAAGGTCGATTTTCAAAAAAAAAAGGACTCTCAGAAACAGCTCTTAAACATTTTGTTGCAATTTTATATTTGAGTTAGTTTACAGGCAAATGGTATTAGGTGACATACCAGGTTCTTGACATTTTCGAAAGTTTACCATTACTTGGCTATGCCCGGACAAGAGTGCTTAAATATTCATATTTCATACATGCAAAGATATGATATGAAGTTTTGGAATACAATATTGTTGAAAGAAAATAATTGGCATTTTTAACGAATCTATGAAATAATTGACTAATGTGACTACTTCTTACATTAAATTCTAAATCTGGCTGACTTGCAAACCAAACAGTATGAGTGTGCAAGTACGTACGACCCTGTCGTGCACTTAATTTTATTTGTATTGGTTGTAACCTAAATTTAATTTTTTTTTGTGTTCAATGACACAAATTATTTTATTCTTGTACAGATTACCTGGGTGAAAAAATAGCTGTGCACAATGCTCGGAATAACGTGTTCTGTGCTTATGGTCTGCATTACTCTGTTAAGTATATCATCAAATTTAGCGGTTGGAAGCAATCGGCAAATAATTGAAGCACACAATGGACTCAAGGTAGGTGCACAAATAATTTGTGTGGCATCTAATTAGACTTAAATTGGATCCAACTTTCCATTATTACTCTTTAAATTGATACAAACCAAATTGAACAGCTACCTCAGCGTTCGTTTAAAATCGATTGGGAGGGCAATACTTTCCTGAAGGATGACGAGCCATTCCGATTTATTGCTGGCTCATTCCATTATTTCCGGTCGCATCCGGGTTCGTGGCAACGAAAATTACGTACAATGCGAGCAGCTGGACTAAACGCTGTAACTACGTATGCGAATTATAAAATTATTTCGGTTCCGCCGTACCAGCAATATCTAATGCATTTTTGTTTTGTAGGTATGTCGAGTGGTCATTGCACAACCCCAAGGAAGGTCAATACGTTTGGGAGGGGATTGCTGATTTGGAGAAATTTATAAAGTACGCCATCACTGAAGATCTGTACGTGATACTTAGGCCTGGTCCATATATATGCGCTGAACGTGACATGGTAAGTTGCAATTGAGTTTGTGTGAACATTTTCAATTAGCGCAGTCTTTGTTGAAATCTAATTTGATGATTCTTATGATTGTTATTGAGTAGATGACAACTCTTTTGAACAAAGAATGAAGTCTAATTGGTTCTAATCTTATTAGCTTTCAGATGCTGCAAGTGCATATATTTTCTAATGATTGCTAAGTGATCTGCTAGAAAGTAATAATTATTATTATTTACGGAACAAATAGTAGTCAATTATAAAAGTATTTTATCAATTCTAAACAGCTTAGGTTAGGCTTGGCTTACTACTTGAAGGACTTTTAATGAAAATTCAAACCTAATTATTTCCGATGCATGACTTGATAAGTTTTTTGCAGTCCGTATTATCATTGTATATACGTCATATATGTACATTAGATGTATATACAATGGTATTATCTAAATGAAAATCAACAATTTTAAATTAAAAGCAAATAAATTTAAATTGGTAATAAACAGCTTGGTTTTGGTCTTCATCATACTACTCGTATATTCAGCAATTTCAAACATTAAGAAAATTTTCTACAAAAATCATGACTTTAAGGGAGTAGCTTTTTTAAGCATCTGACGGGTGCCATAATACAATAACAAAGCAATAAATGAGTGAAAAACTGAGTATGATGTAGTCAGTAATGAAAGTGATTTCAATTTTAATCTCAAACGTAGGTAGGTACGTAGATCGTGTTAGAATACCTTCAGAGACATTTTTTGCCTCAGGTTGCTGCCATCGAAAATGTTATCAATGGCAATAACTTTTACGGTAAAAATAAGCTTTGTTTTTTAAGAAAGAATACGTTTTTTTTTGCTATTCGCCCCATGGTTGACCCAGGTTTTTTTGACAACTCTTCGATGTGT
The DNA here is from genome assembly GCA_945910035.1 of Brachypalpus laphriformis. Classification (NCBI taxonomy): domain Eukaryota; kingdom Metazoa; phylum Arthropoda; class Insecta; order Diptera; family Syrphidae; genus Brachypalpus; species Brachypalpus laphriformis. The sequence continues at coordinate 293,407,114 of OX246754.1, forward strand.
CGAAAAACCTGGGTTTTCTATCTTGCCAATAGGTCTGTTCGCGTACCCTCCTAAAACAGTGAATTTTTACGAAAAGTTTACAAATTTTTACGAAAACCTGTTCGAGTACCGTGAACTTTCGTAGTTTTTCACAAAAGAGAGCGCTCTCGAGAGAGTAAGAAATTTCCCCATGCTACGAATTTTAGCCCAAGAAATCTCTTTGGCCAGATTTGTGAAATCTGTCAAATCGCTGTATATGTCTATTCTGTTGGCTTGTTCCTTCTCTTTCTTTCTTTTGCGTACAATCGGGTTTGACGTTTAAAAAGTGGCCAACTTTTGTGGTTCAACGCGTTCGCTTACTTTTTCGTAATTTTACCTATCTGTGAGAGAATTTTATCCCCATTCATTAAATTTGACAAATTTTACAATTTTGGTGCAGAAAGTACGCGAACAGACTTTTAGGTCTGACTATTAAATCTGTTCGCGTACTTTCTGCACCAAAATTCACAGTTTGTCAAATTTCAACGAAGGGGGATAAAATTCTCTCAGAGAGAGGTAAAATTACGAAAAAGTAAACGAACGCGTTGAACCACAAAAGTTTACATAGAATAGACCAATTATAACCACAAATGACACACATTGTTTTGACAGTGGTATAGGGCCAAACAGAATAGCACAAATTGGTAAAACTGTCACAACCATTTGAAACAGAAAAGTACAGATTTGTGTCCGCTTTCCCTGCTGTCTTAAATGTAAAACTATCATCACTAGTATTAACAAATATGAACGTGTTTAGCAAAGTTATTGACGAAGATTATCAATAAATACTTTTGCTCAAAATGATAGAGAATATAGCCACAATTTAGGGCAAATTAAGTCCAATTTTAAAGTATCAAACAGCTAATTTTAACATTTTTCACGATTGTGTTCTACGGCAGTAGTAGGTGCAGAAAATCGTGTGGAGAATGGTTCGGAACATAGAGATTGAAGAGAGATTCTCATTAAAGACAAAAATCTGTAATTCTTCTTCTTCCTATTTCGGCGAGGTTATGATCCGAAAACAAGGGAGCATAACCCTCCCACTTCACCGCATTTTTACTGATCCGCCTGTGGAGTTTGCCTATTTGACATTAGAAAATATCGGTAGGCCTCCCAATTTTGGATCACTCGGTTACTAAAGCAAATGAAATGCCGATGTCGTCGCATTTGTGTGATCCAGGGGCCTTATTTTGTACTGCTTTCGGATTCGGATTGCCATTCGGAAATGTAATCCGATTCTAAAATGAATTGGCATTTTGTATGGTTCTCGGATTGGGTGTACGTGCTTCCAACTCAAAATCAAATATTTTCGAAAGTTAGATTGTCAAATCATCTATCAAACGTCACTTAAGTTACTTGGAAATTGAGTTTGTATACATTTGCTATAGAACGCAATACAAAATAGGACCCTAGGTGTTTATAGCCCTGCATCTCCTGCCTCGCGATGTCTTTGGAACGTTCATTGATATTCCCTTTTTAACAGGGTTCAAATAATCTCTTCTTTAAACGTAGCAATACCAGCTGAGCCGGTCGCGCTCTATTTTTCGTAAGATGGTTTCCTCCACGGATCTTCGAATTTCTTATTCGAAAATCTATTTATCTGTTCCAAATAGTCCACAACACCTGCACTGAACAAAGCCATACAAAGTATTTACATATTTCAGCGTCACCGAGAGTTTAGACTCTTCTTATTCAAGAAGTGAATGAAAAGTGAATAATGATGTTTTATTGAGGTACGTAGTGCGTTAAAATTCTCAACAAAAAAAAAAAAACATATCTGGTGTTGTATACCGCTATATAGACATTAATTTGGCTTTGCAAGCGTATGTTTTGCATACATTTCATACATTTCTTCAACATATGAGTAATGTCTTTAACATGCTGGCATATTTTTGCAAAAGACAGATGTTAACCTGACAGGATTTCTACTATCATACTTAGAATTTTCCAAACGATTCTCGTTCTTTATTACCTGAAGCATCATAAAAAACAAATTTCTTCTTCGCTTATTTATTATCATCTTCTAAACACAAGTATTTAATAACCACCCGCAACGCAAAGCACAGCTATTAATTTTCGATGCACGTACATATTATCACAATATAATTGCAAAATCAAATGATGAATGGATATGATATGTATGTATACTCGTACATGTACGTTCATACATACATAATTGCGGATGGGTAATCAGCATGACATATTTGTATGTCCATACCATTAAATCAGAATGGCACACTTGAAACGCATGTATGACTGTAGATGCCAGTCTTAAGGTTTTAAATGATCGTATGTGGTGTCCAGCTGTAAACTGGCTTTGCTTCGCCCTTTTGGTGACCCTTTTCATGATTAGTATACTTCTGTATGTACGAATGCCATTTTACTTCCACTCGGGCGTCGACCTATCGACCGACAAGCCCAGATTAGTCAAATTAGTTTTCGAACTAGCATTTGAAATAAGTGAAACCTTTCGGAAATGGTTTGAAATCTGTTTCAGATAAAATCCCGTTGCGGTTTTGAATATTTTTCAATTACTTGCTAATATTGCTTCGGGAACGGATCATGCTAGAGGGAGCCCCATAATAACTCAAAATGGTGACTTGAATAAAAAGATTGACACTGATGTGCATACTTTGCCATAATCTTCATTCTTAAATTCAATTTTTTGCAAAAAGTTAAAAATAGTTGTGGGTGTACGTAAAAAGTTATATGTTAAAATACCGTGGGCGCCGTGGCGTAAGTGGTTAGTGTGTCGGATCTCTACGCATGAGGTTCCAAGTTCGAATCCCAGAAAACACCAAAAGTTTTTTTCACGGTCCCACCTCTCGCGAGCGTCTGACAAACATCCGAGAGTATTGTTGTCACGAAAAAGCTTCTCAAATCGCCGTTCGGATACGGCACTAAAACTGTAGGTCCCTTCCATTCGTGTGAAAAATATAACGCACACAACATGAGAGCTGTTGCGCCAAATATTTATTTATTATTTAAAATACCATTAGTTCAAAACTTTACAGAGCTTAAATTAGTTTAAAAAGAGAATCAATTATTCCTATTTTACGAAGATTCTTTGCACGATCCGAGTGAGTCAGCTCCACCACATTCAGTTTGGGTAATTAAAAAGAAATAATTCCGGTTTAGATTGACCCTAAGTCGATAGTCTCTTGCTTTACTACTGAACACTTATGGTATTGAGAAGTTTATCCTGGGCTGTTATCATTGACCACGTCAGCATATGCAGTAACGCATACTCAGACTTAATTCAGTATTGTGAGGATATTGTCCATTATCCGGCCCACTACAGTGGTATTATTAGATACTCTAAACAGCGTAAACGGCCAGATAGATTCAACACTGGTTTTTGATGAGTCGCAAACTGAAAACAAGTTAAGTATGTATTCCATGATGTTCATGTTGCAAAAAGTGTTAAGTTTCTGGTAACTAGACTTTTAAACATTAAGTAACTTTATTGTGAAAGTCGTATCGATTTAACGAGCAAAAGGTATGCAATTTTAAAAACTCTAAGACATGGTGTGAAGTATATAAATGAAGCAAGTGCTAATAGTGATTGCTCTTAGCATTAGTAAAGAACTGCTAGCATTTGCTTTTTATAAAAAAATAGACCCTAGCGTCTCCAAATACAATATTATAAATAAAAAGCAATACAAATCAATTCTTAAATTGTTTATTGAAAGTGATATACCTACATACGATTTTGAGAAAAAAGTATAATATTAAGAGAAAAATAGCTTTTCTTGATTTGTCCAATTCTGCACGTTTTGGGAGTACGAACGAAATGCAGTACTTTGTCCACAGCCCTTTGTTTTTAATGGCCTGATTATAACGTTTCGGCATGCTTTCCACCAAATCACTTAGGAATTGCTCGAAAACGCGGTTCAATTCTACCAGAATTCAATCCCAAAGCTTATTTAAGTTAGAAGAATGATTTCCATACCCAATCGTCGCTTAACAATTAAGCACAGATTTTTAATTGGATTGAGATCGGGACCATTCATTTCATTGTTTGAAATTCTTGAGTTTGATGCCATTCCTTGACAATTCTAGAGGTATGTTTTGGGTCGCCATCTTGCTGCAATGTAATTTCGTATCCACTGTAATCGGCTGTTGCTAAATACGCTGGTAGACTGTTTTGCAAAATATCAAGGCACCTTTCTTTATTCATAATCGTGAGACTGCGATGAGGGCAATACCACGAGAGGATATCACCTTTTTCATCGACAGCCAGGCAGCGATAAAAGCAATATCTGCTATAGAAATAAAATCGAAGCTTGTGAAGTGTTGTAGAGAAGAGCTCAAGGTTCTTGGAACACAGCACGAGGTAAAGCTCTGCTGGGTCCCTGGTCATGGAGGCATACCAGGGAATGAGAAAGCCGATGAACTGGCTAGAGGAGGCTCAGCACTAAGCTCGGACCAATCCGACCCCTCGGTGTACATCCCGCCTTGCGCCCTTAAGCTCGAAGCAGGAAACAAAGCCATAACGGGGGCTAACAATGGTGGACCTCTTTAGATACTTGTGTCACCACGAGGAAGCTGTGGCCCGCATTTGACAGAGTAAGAACCAATAAACTCATACAGAGGCATAGAAAATCCCTCTCTACTCTAATAGGAGTCATTACGGGGCATAATACCATGCGGTACCACATGAAAAAACTACGTGTGACTAGCGAAGACTTTTGTAGAGGCTGCGGCGACGAGGAGGCTCAGGAGGACACCGCCCACTTTTTCTATCATTGCCCAGGCCTCTATCATTTGAGAAATAAGATCCTTGGACAACACTTTTTTGAGGATTTAGAAGAGTTGTCCAACAGACCAATAAATGACATCGCAAACTTCATCAAATCCTCTGGATGGTTTGTATCTAGGGCACAGTGAGTACTTAGTTCTTTCTTTAGGATATTTACAAAGACGGTATTTTTCCACGAGGAAGGGATTTCCTTTTCTATCTCCTTTCTAATGGTCCAGTAGCCATCACTGACCCTCCGTCATGTTCCAGTGTCCTATGAACTTGGTGTTGCAGCAGTGGTTCTCCACGTCGCGACCAATAATAAGATCTGTCATCTGTTCCTACGCGATTTACTTTTGTTTCGTTGGACCAAATAACCTTTTTCCATTGCTTAGTACTCTAATTTGTATGCTTCTTAGCGAATGCTAGTCTTGCTTTTATGTTTTTCGCTGGTAGAAGAAGTCTTTTGGGCTTCTTATTTTGCTCTTTGAAGAGCACGGCGAGCAGTACATTCGCCAACCGGTTTCTCAATGCCGAGTGCAGCTTGCTTTGTTGTTCTCGAGTTGCAATTTCTCCATTTTCATTCTATTCCCGGATTCAACTGTGTCAGTAGCCGCTTCAAGTGGAGTGGAGCTTCAATTTCGGCACTTTTTTTTATATTTAGCACCGATCTTGACTTCACGTCGACCCGGATAAAACAGAATTGGTACTCTTCAGCAAAAAATGAAAAGACACCACCCTTCAAACTGCCTAAGCTAGCAGGGGTGGAGCTTTTCCTTTCAAATCGCGCTGGATATCTAGGTATAATGCTGTACAGAAAACTAAACTGGAAACTTAACATACGGGAAAGAGTCCGCTGGGCTAAATGCTCTCTTCATCTGTAAGAGGATGCGGGGAAAATTGGGACCTGAAGTTTGCAATAATGCACTGGCTAGACATCATGATAGTCAGACCCATTTTACGTATGAAGCTCTTGTGTGGTGGAAGGCTACAATACGAAAAACGTACGTGATATTTCGGTCCTACAAAGAACAGCCTGCATTGCCATTACAACGCCTACGGCTGTGTGGCTCGGCTCACTAACGTACGTCTCTTCAAAACTGGCAATGTGGAGCATACCTCCATTGCTAGCGAATTATTTCCCGATATCCCTGAGAAATCGGACGATATCTTTATTACCTTAGACTTTGTCGCACCATACGAAGTAACGAACCCTGTTAGAAAGCATTGGCAAAGGGGGATAGTGTCTGTCCACAACGAGATTTTAATATATACAGATGGTTCTAAGACCAGAGAGGGCATGGAGTCAGGTATACGCTTGAGAGATATTAACCTAAACCATAACCTCACTAAATCTGAGATCACCAGGAATTGCCGTACAATGCTTAAGACACTATGTACAAAGAACCGTGTCAGATTATGTTGGGTACTTGGACAGTGCGATATAAAAGGCAACGAAAAAGCTGACGCGCTGGCCTAAAGAGGAGCAGAGCTCCCACATAGTGACATAATAGGTAACATTAAGCCACCAAGGTGCATGGCTAAGGGAATTATCCTTGATAAAATCATCAACACGGCTAATCCAATATGTTCCAACTTACATAGTTGGTCATAGGGTATCTAATGCCTTGTGGCTTGTGCTAGACTGCAGGAAATCTGGGGGGATCATAAAACTAGAAATATCACGATAGGAATATTCTCTAGCATTGTCTTCTAAGGAAGCACGCTATGAGGCTAGGATTATCAAATATGGATATTTGTAGATATACTCATATACTCTGCGAATGCCAAGGCATTGCCAAGACAAGGTTAAAGTACCTTGAAAGATACTTCTTCAATAACTTAGAAGTGGTAAAGTCCTTGAACCACAACAATGACATACTCAAGTTCTGTAGGGAAATTAAGTGTATGAGAGAATTGTCTTAGGTCGTTTTGCCGTGAAGGTTCCCTAGGGACCACGAAGGGCCCACGTTGGTGCCTAGTGTTTTTATAAAAACCAAATAGCCCTACAACCTCACCTAGCATCAATCTTTTTTAAATATTTAAAATATTGGCTATATCCCGAAATGATTCATCACTTTTCAAGAAAAAGTTGGAGTTTTCAGCAAACTAACTCCACTAAGTTTTTATTTTTGATCGAAACAGGGTGGATTCCCGTATTGGCTTTTAACGAAATATCCTGGCATTCAACTAAGGACAGCTGATATAAGTATACCTCTGTTTACTCAATTCTTATTTATTTAATTTATCACACTATGGCTTATTTCAGATTACCTTTACGAAGTTCGATTATGGTACGCTCAGCTGATGGCCCGAATGGAGCCCTTCCTTTATGGAAACGGTGGACCTATTATTATGGTGCAAGTAGAGAACGAATACGGATCGTTCTTCGCATGCGATCAAAAATACCGTGAGTGGTTACGCGATGAAACATTGGCTCACGTAAAACAGAAGGCAGTGCTTTTCACCAATGATGGACCTGGAGTGCTGCAATGCGGGCACATTCCCGGTGTGTTAGCTACATTGGATTTCGGTTCAACGGACAACGTCACTGAAGTTTGGACTCAGTTGAGAAAAATCCAACCAAAAGGACCTTTAGTAAATGCTGAATACTATCCTGGATGGCTAACACATTGGCAAGAACCAATTGCACGTGTGTCCACAAAATCGATCACCCGCACTTTTATGTAAGTTTTACTTAATTGTAGTTGTATTGGGTTACCTTCACTGTTTAATCTGTTTTTTTAGTGATATGCTAGATGAAGGTGCTAGTGTGAACTTCTACATGTTCTATGGTGGAACAAACTTCGGATTCACCGCCGGAGCAAACAATGGTGGTCCGGGACGCTACCAAGCTGACATCACTTCGTATGACTATGACGCTCCTATGGACGAGTCAGGTGATCCCACGGAAAAGTATCACAAATTGCGTGAGATAATCAGTCGGTATCTCCCTCTTCCTGATATTCCTGTTCCAGCGCCATTACCAAAAAAATACTATGGCACCATTCGGCTTACTGCCTGCTGCCACATATTATCGAACGATGGTCGACATATTCTATCCACCGGATCAGTAACGTCCTTAAAACCGCTCACCTTCGAACAACTAAACCAGTACTCCGGATTAGTTTTATATGAGACTTCACTGGCAAAATTCCAACGAGATCCAAGTGTATTAAGAGTGGACGGAATTCGGGATCGAGCTTATGTTTATGTGGACCGCAATTTCGTGGGAATTCTCTCAAGGGAAAGCCAGGTATTTGCGTTGCCAATTAATGCTGGCTTGGGAAATAAGCTTCAAATATTGGTAGAAAATCAAGGAAGGATTAACTACGGCCTTGCGAACGATTTCAAAGGTATCATCGGTGATGTGTTGGTAGATAAGAATATACTAAGAAACTGGAATATTACACAATACCCCTTGGAATCTTACAACGATATTGTGAGATTCATTGAAGCTGAAGGTATGCCAAAGACTCGCGGATTTCGGACACACAATAATAGGTCCTTACTTCGAGCGGGACCTGCTGTTTTCTATGGTGAACTAGAAATCGGAGACGATGAGTTGTTTGATACTTATCTGGACACCACGGGTTGGAGTAAAGGAATTGTATTTGTTAACGGAGAGAATTTAGGTCGATATTGGCCGATTGTTGGGCCACAGATAACTTTATATGTTCCTAAGGAGGTGCTTAAGACCGGAACCAATCACGTTGTATTGATTGAGTATCAAAACGCTCCGGAATCAGGCGAAGTGACTTTTACAGATGTTCCTAACTTAGACGGATAATTAAGTTATTTTTTTGTTTCTAAATACCTTTTATAGACTTATAAGGTCTACCAATAGTTAAGCTTTTCTAAATAAAACCGTCTATGGAAAAATAAAAAGAAATTTAACAAAGAATAAATTATATGAATTTTAATTATAAGAATAACATTTTGTTATTTTGTGTTCATTTGATAAATATGTTATAAGATTGGAGAGCTGTGCTACTAGTCCATATGAAACTCTCATTAAAAATGATTAACAATCGCGCAGAATCGAGTAATAGTAGAAACTACTTTTCTGTTTCGTTTCGTACATCACGTACGATGGTATTATTCATTCATTTTTAAATGTTAAGTCCCCATCTAAATTGCGTACGAACAGATACGACCCCAACACAAGTGTAATTAAGAAAACAAAACTCATATAACCTTGGTATTGTCTTATTCACATTCTTCCTTCCGAGTCCATATTTTCCATAACATCTACTTAGATTATGAGCATATATGTATGTATGTCTGTATAATATTTCTAGTTAATATCAATCATTCCTGTTGTGCAGCTACGATTAGAACAAAAACCTGATTGAAAGTTGGAAAACAAATCTTAATAGTTCAGATATGCATTAATCTATTTTTGAATTATTCTCTCGAACACTTTAGAGAGAAATGGGAGTATTGATATACGTATAGGCCTGTACTCATTCTTGTTCCTTCACTTAGGGATGGGAAGGACCTTTGCAAGCTTCCTCTGTGTAGGAAAAAATGATATCGTTACGATCGTGTTTAGCAAATGTGTTAGAAAAGGTAAAAGCTTGGGAAGGAGACCTTTTACGAAAACCGGATGAATGTCGTCTACACCTACTGCATTTGATTAGATCGATACCACACTTTCAACCACATCAGCAGGCTCGAATCTGGAGAAGCTAAATCCTATAGACGATTGATACATACGTGAGGGTTGGAGAATCAAACAAGGGCTGTGAGACTTCATTTTCATTCATTTTCGCTTTTGTGGCTGAAACCACAACCAACCTGTCCGAAGAGCCCTTATCCACAATGGAAGCTATTGTACCGACGGGTGGTGAATCTGCTGCGGATTCAGCACAATTTTATTTGTATTTGAAATACTCTATGATTCGCATTTGATATTTTCAATAAAACAGGATTAATTACTAACAATAACAAGAAACAATAAAGAAAAAACAATAATCGAAATCATAATACCAAAAATAAGAATAACAGAGAGAAAATAAATATTTCACGTGCTAGTTTTAACAAATGCAATGCATTTTATTTTAAAAATCCTGAGATCAGTTTCATTTTTTATGTTGTTGTTGGCGCCTCCTCTTCTATGGAGGCGTTGCGTCGAGACGGTTTTTGTAGCTGTTTAGTAGTTGCTTACTAAACAGCTACAAAAACCTGAGCATAGCTGAGCTAGGGAGGTTCTTGTTCTTCAAGGCAGGCTTCCTTTTTCATCAGCTATGGGTGGTGGGCGGCCTTCGAGGACCTCGTTGGGGTAGATATTCTCCATGGAGTGGGACACAGTCGTGCAATGAATGCTTTTCAGTCCATCTTTGTAGGTCTGTCTGTCGATCCTGGTGCCCTCCGTGCAGACATCGAGGTCGTATTTGTAGATTTGGACCCCTTAGCGAATGGAACGGGATGGTTGTAGTACCATCGTCAGCGGATGATTAGGGTGGTCTTGGAGGTGACAAGCTAGAAGGAACTGCTTGGAGAGCATGGTGTTATGGTCCTTTACTGGAAGCAACTTCGTCTCAGTATGTATAAAGAGATCAGCATGTGACATCAGGTGACATCCGGTGATGGTCCTCAAGTCAGCGTTTTGACAGGCTTGAAGATGCTGCTAGTTAGTATCATTCAGCTGCGGTGTCCAGAGGGGGGCCACATAGTTCAGCACGGAGCGACCGATTGCCTTGTATCTGGGGAGTAGCGTCCCTTTATCCATGCCTCAGGAAGATCCCACTAATATTATTATTCGTATAGATGGTAAAGTTTTCCCAGGCCTTGTTGTAGTTGATGAAAGTCCTCTTCTCTGAAACTAGGAAGTTGTCAGCGGTCTCAATAGTGATAGTCATTGGCAGGTGGTCGGAGCCCAAGGTGACATCTGTTTTCCAGGTGGTGCAGGTTAGGAGTGCTGCGCTGGCTAGACTTATGTCGGGTGAGCTGCTGCAATTGCGGGCAATTCTGGTTGGTGTGTTCTCACTCAAAGTGCCAAAAGCCCGATTGATATTCCGATAAAATATTGTTTTCTTCCATATATTTAATGAGTTGCTGTTTTACTACGGTTTCGATCATTTTCTCAACAGCACGCAGTATATTTATGGTCTATCTATTTTGGTATTTGAGACTTAAAATTAAAAAATCACAGTCCGCAATAATTGGCGAGTTTGGTTTTCGCCTTCCAATTCCCATACTGCGCAAGCTGTTCCAGAGTTTTCGGCCGTTACCTGATGTGGCGATTCGGTTTGTAAGAAATCTTGGCTTTTCTGTGCGGATAACAGCGATTACCTGGTTACGAAGTAAGCGGTAGGAACGAGGATCGTCTTTAATTTTATATTGCTTCCACTGATTGAAAACTTGGTTTCCCTCATTCAAAAGCCGACGAATGTCATTTGTGAACCAAGGCTTACTTACTTACTTAGATGGCGCAGCAGTTCGGGGTGAACCTGGGCCTCAACCAACAAGCCTCTCCATTTAGCTTGGTCTTTAGCTAATTGCCTTCAGTTGCGCACTCCAAGTTGGTCGAGGTCCCCTTGAACTTGTGCGCGCCACCTACGGCGATGATTCCCTCTACTGCGTCGTCCCTCGGGGTTAGATTCGAAGACTCTGCGGGCCGGAGCGTTGGTGTCCATTCGCTCTACATGTCCTAGCCATCTCAGACGTCCAATACGCAGTTTTTTGACTAGGTCGATGTCGCTGTATAGCTCGTATAGTTCGTGATTGAATATTCTCCTCCAAAACCCTTCAACGCAAACGGGACCGAACAATCTTACGAAGAATTTTTCTCTCGAAGCGACCAAGGATATCTTCATCCTTTTTTAATAAAGTCCATGTTTCAGCGCCGTAAAGCAGGACTGGGATGATCAAGGTCTTATATAGAGTCTCCTTAGTTGTTCGAGATAGGGCTTTACTGTTGAATTGCCTTATAAAGCCCAAAAAAACTGCGATTGGCAAGAGTTATTCTTCGATTGATTTCTGCACTGATTTTGTTTGTAGTATTTATAGCAGAGCCAAGGTAGACAAAGTCCCTTACTACCTCGAAGTTATAGCTGCCCACGGTGACGTTTTGTCCAATTCGTCGGTGTTGGTTTTCCCTTCTGGCAGCCCGCTGAGATCTTCCGATAATGTCTATATCGTCGGCGTATGCAAGCAGTTGTACAGACTTGTAATAGATTGTGCCCCCGGTGTTGGCTTGTGAGTTCCGCACAATCCGTTCAAGTATATTGAAGAAGTCACATGACAGCGCGTCACCTTGTCTAAAGCCTTTTTTGACATCAAAGGTCTCGGTGAGGTCATTACCGACCTTGATGGAGCAGCGAGCGTTCTCCATCGTCAGCCTGCACAGACGGACAAGTTTGGCAGGGATGTCAAAACTAGACATTGCTCTATAAAGCTCTTCTCTAGAGATGCTGTCATAGGCGGCCTTGAAATCGATAAAGAGGTGGTGAGTATCGATTTGGAATTCTTAGGTTTTCTCCAGGATCTGCCGAAGTGTGAAGATTTGATCGATGGTGGACTTTCCTGGCCTGAAACCGCACTGATAGGGTCCAATCAGGCTGTTGATAAAAGGTTTCAAGCGTTCACACAATATCGCAGAAAAGATCTTGTATGCGATGTTGAGGAGACTGATGCCTCTATAATTGGCGCAGTTGAGAAGGTCTCCTTTCTTGTGGATCGGGCAAACGATGCTGAGATTCCATTCATCAGGCATACACTCGTCTGACCAAATGTTAGAAATGAGTTGGTGTATGCACTCTACCAATTCATCCCCAGCTGCCTTGAAAAGTTCGGCCGGTAAGCCGTTAGGTCCAGCAGCCTTGTTCGCTTTTAGCTTGGATATTGCTATCCTCACTTCGTTTTGGTCAGGTGGACGGAAATTTTGACTATCATCGTCTATGTTGAAGGATTCATTCTGCCTGACAGCGGGATGTTGGTCTTCGTCGCCGATATACAGTCTGCAGAAGTAGTTTTTCCATATTCTCAGCACCGACTGTGATTCTACTACGAGGTTTCCATTTTCATCTCTACAGGTTTCTGTACGGGTATTACTTCTCTGACACGTTCTTTTTACCTTTTGGTAAAACTTCAGTACATTGTTCCTGGAGTATAGACTCTCGATATTCTCAAACGCGCGCTTCTCATGCTCTTTCTTCTTCTTTTGGCGAAGCCGATGTTCTTCCCGTCTCTTTTGCTCGCAGAGCTCACGAGCAGCTCTCGTCTTCCTTTGCAGCGCTGCTTTGTATGCCTCTTGTTTTGCTGCATGCACTCGGCGGTATTCTTCGTCAAACCAGGGGTTTCGCGGTGGTGGGCGAGCGAGACCCAGCACATCAGTCGCGGCGTTTCTGATGGCATGTTGGCAGCGTTGCCACTGGTCTTCGGTACTTGATGCTGGCGGCAAAGGGGCGATTGAGAGATTTCGGGATACACGTTCAGCGAAGAGTCTGGCGGTCTCTTGCGATCGTAGCTTTTCGACGTTAAATTTTCTCACAGTAACTCTTTTTTGTTGCTCAGATTGGGATATCCGCATTCGTACCTTGGCTACAACAAGGTAATGATCCGAGTCTATGTTGGCCGCTCGGAAGATCCGGACATCAAGAATACTGGAGGCATGCCTTGCGTCGATCGCAATATGATCAATTTGGTTGATCGTTACATGATCATTAGACCGCCATGTCTGCTTATGAATATCGAGATGAGGAAACCATGTGCTTGCTATGGTGAGATTTCGCTCCACAGCGAAATCAATTAGCCTTAGTCCGTTATCAGACGTGGTGTCGTGTAGGCTATGCTTACCAACTGCCCTACCAAAGACGTCCTCCTTTCCTATTTTGGCGTTAAAATCGCCCAATACGATTTTAACGTCGTATTTAGGACATTGCTCGTATGTTTTGTCGAGGAACTCGTAGAAACACTCTTTGGTGGCAGGGTCCTTTTCTTCCGTGGGGGCATGAACACATATTAGGCTTATGTTAGCGAATTTAGCCTTTATCCGGATAGTCATAATACGCTCGCTTACGTGTCGGAAGCTTAAGACTTCTTGCCTAAGTCTGCCGCGTATGACAAATCCGCATCCGAATAAGCGTTGCCTGTTGCCTCTGTAGCAATCACCGTAGTAGATGTCACAGTTTTTCATCCTCTTTTTGCCCGGCCCATCCCATTGCACTTCCTGGATGGCGGTAATATCTGCTTTATAGCAGTCTAGGGCCTCTGCTAGTTGTTCGGCTGCACGTGGTCTGTAAAGGGACAGAAGTCATCCTTATCCGAGGCTTTTAGTTGTTTCGGAACCATGAGTGTTTTACATGGTATGGAAGTTACCCCGACGGCACAACCCCCAACCTGGAGAGCCAGTTCCTTAATTATTCCCCTAGGACGAGGGGCCGGGTACACCAGTGCCAGTAGTCCACTACGGGAGTATGGGCGCTGCCGTTGGCCTATTAAGGGCTCCTCCGCCACCATCTCTATTCCAATGTCCTGACCAACATTGGAAATTCCTTACCGACCTGTGATCCGAATACGTCGAAGCAGCTCGCGCAAGGTATTCACTAAGTTCAACCTAACTGGAACTATAGGCGCCACCGTTGACTCCGTCTAGGGAATTCGTCCCCTGCCGCCTGGAACAGGAAGAAGTGCTCTAGTGAGAAAAACACTCTTCTCCCCCTCTCTCATATGCTGCCACCAAGAATCCGCCAAACGGGGTTGGTTACCCATTTCTTGGATTAAGGTACTAGGCACCCGGCTGTCACCGCGTGGAGGTTGAGAGTAGGAGTTGGTAGGCCTCAGCTGAGTGAAAACGCTTATGTTTTCATATGATCGCATGCACTACCGTTTGACCAGCCAAGGCTGTGAGGTGGATCTTAACACACATCTTGACCGATGTATGTGAACTCTTCTAAGTCAATGTAATTTTATAGTTTAGAATTGTACCTTCTCCTCCACTATGTCTATGCAGATGGGACCAAAGATCACTCAAAGAACTTTTCTCTCAAAGTAGCCAAGTGCATTCTCATCCGATTTTGACAAAGTCCATGCCTTTGTGCCATAGAGCAGGACTGAAATGATAAGTCTTATACAGAGTTACCTTAGTTGTTCGAGATAGAGCTTTGTTACTCAATTGTCTTCTAAAAAAAATATATTTGGCGCAACCACTCGTGTTGTGTGCGTTACATTTTTCACAGGAATGGAAGGGACCTAAAGTTTAGTGCCGTATCCGAAAGGCAATTTGTTTTGAGAAGCTTCTCGAGACAACAATACTCTCGGATGTTAGTCAGACGTTCGCGAGAGGTGGGACCGTGAAAAACTGTTTGGTGTTTTCTGAGAATCGATCTTGGAACCTCATGTGCAGTGTCCAACACACTAACTACTTGCGCCACGACGCCCACAATTGCCTTCTAAGTCTATGAAAGCAGCGACTGGCAAGAGTAATTCCTCGTTTGATCTCCCCACTGGTGTTATTTCCTAAGTCCAGCATAGAACTTAGATAGTAAAAGTCATTTACTACCTCAAAATTATATCTGTGTGATGTCTTTTTTTGTAGACAGCATATATTTTGTTATGCTTTCATTGACCGCTAAACCCATCTTTGCTGCCTCGATCTCAACAATCGTGAATGCCCCACTGACGGCCCGTTGAGTTCTTCCGACTATGTCAATGTCATCGGCGTAAACGAGAAGTTGTACAGACTTGTAAAAGATTGTACCTGCGTTGTTGGCTTATGAGTTTCGTACAATTCTTTCAAGTATTACGTTAAAGAGATCGCATGAAAGCGCGTCACCTTGTTTAATCTAACGTGTTTCAGGCAGATAGGGTTTTTCTGGAATTCGTCAGGCATATAAAACGGTTTCCATTCGCTCAATATCGTAATGTTTTCTACACTCTATTGTTCCACCACCCATATCTTTGGAACAATTCAGTAGCAATCTAGTCCTGACATTTAAAAAACGTGGAATCACAAAGACAAATACCCCATCTAGCAGCTCTTTATGTGTTTTCGGTCGAGAACAAAGTTCTTGCATTTCTGCAAACGATTGCGGCACCGCTGTTTACAAGTTAAATTAATTTTGTTCGTAAAAGTTTTAAATACAGCTTGCAGCTGCAATGTATTTATTACAAAATTAAATGTCGTCTATTCATAAGTGCCTCAAGTTTCCTTATTTTTTAAATATGCACCTATGTATACATTAAACATAGAAAGAGATAGAAGAACAGTTTATACCAACCGCCAGCAATAGCAAAATTCAAAATTCGTTCCCTCCCGAGACAATAAAAATAAAAGAAAAAGAAAAAAAGGTGTTGCTGTTGCGTCCTAGGCTGTTTCGAAACGATGGTTGTTGTTGTTGTAGCAGAGGTGTTTCTGGTTGATCGTTTCCTGCTTATAGATAGACTTCTTAGTTCGTACATAAGCATTTGCGCGACCTCTCGCTCTAGGCATTGCTGGGATTCAGCTTAAACCTCTTAAGTCCAAGCTTCTCTTGTCTTAGTTTCTGTTTCTGCCGCCTATACTCCGCCTTTTCTTCAATATTCTTCTTATAAATGGCCAATTTCTCTTCTTTTAGTTCAAGTATTTTCTGCCAAATGCGAGCAGTCTCCATAGAACTGTCCTCAATGTTCTTTAAACTTTTAGCTATGCTAACGTAGATGTTCTGAGGAATATCACCTTCGCCCTCTAACTGCGGGTCAATCCCAGGTTGCTTTTCAACTTTCAGGGAACTGGTTGAGGGTTTGATATCGTCTTTATCGCTGCTTGAACACTGGAGTTGGCTTTCACTTAGCAAATTGGTGACGTCTTCACAATCAGCATTAGAAGGTACTTTGCACTCGTCCAAAGGAGCTACCTCATTCGCCGGATTTTGATTTCGCGTGATGGCAGGCGCTCTTTGGTGCGATCCAACTTTATCCAAGCACATCAGCTTGATGGTTGTTTCCTCTAGTTTGTTCAATATAGGTAGTCTGTGGGGAGGAGCACCCTTTGCTATCAGTTGCTTATTAAGGAGCATCTTCTTCTTCGCTTTCAATTTGTAGTCATTCCACACCTGGGAACGGAAAAAGTACTCGATTATGGAAACCGCAGACGAACAGGCGAATGTTCAGCGACAAACCCTTTGCCATCCCTCGCCGTCACGCACCGGGGGACCTAAACTGTTTAATTTCATCGCAGCTTGCTTCCAAAAGTCCCTTAAGTAACTCTTATTCGGAGATCTATAGAATCCTTTCGCGATCTCTGGATACTCGTCCATTAGTCCAACCAGACACTCAAACTGTTTTCTAGTGGTAATTTTCACCCTAGAGGTAAATGATTTCATTTCATTTTCATTAGTTTGGCTGCAGTTAATCGTGAAACAAAAATATACATACATTTTTGAAAAACTTGACTCAGATTTGCGCCCGGGGTTCTGCATTGCAATACAGTTAAGTTCATCTTCGTTTGAACACATATCTATTACCATTTTCTGTTCTACAATTACGACTACGAGAATACACAGAATACTCATTGAGTGAGGAAAACGTCACTTACGTTGACGTTTCTCACTGTATGTTGACTATGAACAGAGTTGCGCATAGCAATAGAAAAGTACTAGAAATCAAAATTAGGTAATCAATTAAAACGACAGTACACAAATAGATAGTACTGGGTGCGTTCAGAAATGTAGGGCATAAGTTAGTCAGTCTTAAGGGTGTCTCCAAGACAACGCGATTTAATCGCGAATTAAACCACGACGGCGATAATTTCGCGGCGACAGTGACAAAGAAATTCGCGAATATGCCCACACCCAGGCGACAGTCTTGTCGCAGTGTTTGCGACAATGTACTCCTCATCAGTCGAAGTAGAAGCGCTTTTATTTCTTTCCTTCCACACCTTACCATTCTTCCTCACACTTTTATAATCTTTGTGTGATAGATCATATAAAATTGGGTTATTTTTTTTTTTTCACAAATTCAATTTACCTCTCAGTAAACGTTCTATTCATTTCAACTGTGAAAAACCCACGACAATGACAAAAAACACTGCGAAATCAGCGTCCCGGCATCATATAATCGCATTGGTGTGGGGACTTTCATATATCACCATGTGACTTAAGTGACAGTTAGCACCGAGATTCGTCGCCATCGCCGTCGCTGCGACAGCGGCAAAAACATTGTATGCAGCGACACTCAAAAAAAAAAAAAAAAAACACTCTGCAAAATGGCCGTCGCGGCCTCAAATAATCGCATTGGTGTGGGCAGTCTCATATATCGCCATGTAACTTAAGTGACAGCAAGCACTGAGATTCATCGCCGTCGCGGCGGCAGCGATTTAATCACGTTGGCTTGGGGACACCTCTCTGAACGATAAACTTTGCAGTTGACATTTCCATATGTTGCAAGTATCATAACTTAAATTCCATTTTCTGTTCCCAATTTGATTTGTTTGTAGATTGTGGTAGCTTATAAAATTCGGAACCAGAATACATATAATTTTGGTTATATAAAAAAAAAAAAAGTCGATGACTTTTGTGACACTAAGCCTGTTTTGGTGAGATATCGCAACTCAGTGGTTGTCAGTCTTTTAGTGTTTGGTGAGGGAGAGGGAATAGGTGGTAAATGAACTCTCTTGATGTTCGGCAATTTGGTAGCAAAATTAGACAATCTGAGTGCCGTTTTATAGTTAAAGTTAGGGAAGATACCCATTTTGTAAGAGCAATTTGAATTGGGTTTAGAGTTGTTAGACGGCGGGAGATGAGTGTTGCTGGATTTGTGGTGGGTGTTGGGTCCGTTGTTTGAATTGGTACATTTTTTTTACGAAGACTGCCCCTTCGGAGAGTGGGTTGGATTTATTATTAATTAACTTATCTATAATGCTCAGATTAATATTATCATGTCACTTGGTAAGCTTGTCCGTCCATTTGCAGATACGCATGCTTCCACGATTTAAATTTACACCGGATTAACTTTTCATATCTAGCCAGGAGATCGACATTAGTTTTCAAGAATTCATCTGAAATTGATGTGTTGTAATAGAAGTTTGGGTTATGTTGGGTGTGGATAAGTAAGTCGTCGGTTTCCTTGCCTACCGGTCCAATAAGATTCTCAATAGTTGAGCGTGTTACAACAAGTTCGTCGACGACACCGTTGATTCTATCGAATATTACGTCGAGCACAGGATCAGACTGCTTGGGAGATAGTTATTTGCTTGAGGATTGGAAATAAATGTCTATGTCTTCACGAAGGGAGGTAAGAGATTTGCACAATGAACAATGTAAATACTTTCCTTTGTTTACAGAACCCCACTTTCATCCTTTAGGGTGGAAAAATTTAAGCAGAGAGGAGACATTCGCTCCCCTTGAATTACGAGTACATATGTATAAAGCGCCAGGCAAGCTGAGTTTCAGCACAGCAGACGGAAATAATATAATAATAAATAAAAATAATTTTGTTTTAGTTTCAACCAAAATTGATTTCTTTTTTTTTGCGAATATTTTGACAGCAAGATGATAAGCTGATGGTAAGCAAGGTCACTCATCCTCAAATATTAAAAAGCCCAAATCCAGATTAACTACGGATTGTTTTGCTGAGAAGCTTTTATTTTGCTTTGCCCAATTCTCACCAAAACTGGCCTATTATGTACCTATACACATTTGTGCTTAGAAAATACATTATTTACATTATATGTCAATTGTGCCTTAATTGTTTTGCAATGTATGGATTGTATGTCGAACCAACAAGGAATTCGATTTTTTACGAGAAACCTACTATGTAGCTATTACGACCTTTCTCAAAACCTTTCTTGGAATCTGTAACTATAAAGCAAGACCCCGCGTTAAAAAAAAATATTGAAATGACATCTTTTTTATAGTAAGATATCAACACCGTTCTAAAAACGTATTCATATTATTAGTGATCTGAATATTTTATTTCCATACTTGCTATTTCTCTTAGATTTGTTTCTTTTATTTCTACTTTTCTTTTTTTGTCTGAGAGCAGGTGAAAAATCATCGAAAGACACCATTAGGCCCGACCGCGCGTGCTTATGGTAGTGTGAAATTTTTACTCCCTAAAAAGCACCTCTCTTCAGAACTAATACTACAACTAAGCTGACGCTTATCCAGCAGTTTTATTTTCGAGACTCGTGATTTTTGCAGAGTACCGTATGTAATTAAAATGAAATGTAGAACTCTTGACAGGTTGAATTCCAATGAAAGTTCCTGCGTTTTTCATGACCGGTGTATACAATACTACGACGCGAAGTCAAAAGGTTTTGTCCTTTGCAGACGACGAATTGATTTGTTTGCGTCAAGTAGTAGAGTGACGGTACGGTTACAATGGCCGTGAACACGATCTTTGTGTTTACGCGCAAATTTTGTTATCTCTTCGACGACGCTGGGAATTCCCAGATCTCGATGAATATCTTCATTACGTGGTACGTTGACGATCGTTCTAAGAACTTTATTTTCAAAAGTTTGTATGTTGTTTCTATTGCTTTTCTTGGTACAACCCCATAGTTGTATACCATACGTCCACACAGGCTTTAGCACTTGCTTATAGATAAGCAGTTTGTTATGTAGGCTCAACTTCGAATATTTTCCGAGTAGCCAGTACATTTGTCGGTATTTGTTTTCGAGCTTATCGCGTTTCATTTTTACGTGCGATTTCCATGTAAGCTTAACATCTAGAGTCATTCCTAAATATTTTGCTTCGTTCGCGAACGGTATTTGAGCCGAGTTTAGATCTAGAGGCAATCTATCCACTTTTTTGTAGGTAAAGTTAACGTGAGTAGATTTGCATTCGTTCAGCACAATACGCCAAGAATTCGTCCAAGCGGGGACTTTATTAATAGCATGTTGAAGCTTTCCAGTTGCTGCTTCAATAGTATCGCCCGTTGTCAATATCGCCGTATCGTCCGCAAACGTGGCAACGACATAGTTTCTTTCTTGCGGGATATCACGCGTATAGAGTACATATAGAAATGGGACAAGGACACTTCCTTGTGGGACTCCGGCCGCAATCTCCTTGAAGTCAAAGCAATCATTTCCGTGTTTAATACGAACGATTCTTTCAGTGAGGTACGATCGCAAGATTAGAAAGAGTTGCAGTGGCAGTAGTCGTTACAATTTATACTGCAAGCCCTCGTGCCAAACCGTTTAGAGCAAAAAGTACGTGAACGGACCTTATGTCTGTTCGCGTACTTTTTGCACCACAATTCGCAGTTTGTCTAATTTCCACGAGTGGGGGTAAAATTCTCTCAGAGACAGGTAAAATTACGAAAAAGTAAACGAACGCGTTGAACAACAAAAGTTGCCCACATTTCAAACGTCAAACCTTATACCCAATTGTACGCGAAAGAAAGAAAGAGAAGGAACAATCCAACAAAAGATCACATATATGTACAGTGAATTGTTTTGACATATTTGACAGTTTTCACAAACTAGCCTACAGAAATTTCTTGCACTAAAATTCGTAGCATGGGGAAATTTCTTACTCTCTCGAGAACGATCTCTGTCGAAAACTACGAAAATTCTCGGTACTCGAACAGGTTTTCGTAAAAATTCACTGTTTTGAGAGGGTACGCGAACAGAACTATTATGTCAAATTAATAAATTTGTGTGCATTTCGTCTTTTCCCCATTTATCCCATTCAGTAAAAATTCCCCAAAATGTGAAAAAATCCTCTCATCTGGTATCGCTGCTTCTTGGATTTTCTCCTAAATCTGCCGAAGTGTAAAGATTTGATCGATGGCGATGGGGTCAATCAGGCCCCCGATAAAAGGTTTAAGGCGTACACACAGTATCGCAGAAAATATCTTGTATGCGGTGTTGAGAAGACTGATGCCTTTATCACCCCTATTATGGTTAGCGAATCGAACATTCGACTCACGTCGAATTATCAGCAAATTGCTTCTGTCGTCGTATTGCTGTTAGCAAACATTTTCATTCGATTAAAGAATAAGTGCTGACAAAGGAAGAAACAATTAAATGTCATCTGTGAAGTGTATAAAGCGACAGAAGTAGTTCGTCGGGAGGTTCGACTTGAGTCGAACGTTCGATTCGCTAACCATAATAGGGGTGTATAATTGACGCAGTTGAGGGGATCTCTGTTCTTGTGGATAGGGCAAACGATGCTGAGATTCCATTTATCATGCATACATATGTATTGTGGATTCGTCTGACCAAATCTTAGAGATGAGTTGGTGTATGCTCTCTAGCAATTTATCACCAGTTGCCTTGAAAAGTTCGGCCGGTAAGCCGTCAGGTCCAGCCTTGTCAGATTTCAGCTTGGATATTGTTATCCTCACTTCGCTTTGGTCAGGTAGACCGAAATTTTGACTATCATCGTCTATGCTGAATGGTTCATTCTGCCTGACAACGGGATGTTCGTCTTCATCGCCGTTATAGTCTGGAGAAGCAGTGTTTTCATACACCCCTATTATAGTTAGCGAATCGAACGTTCGACTCAAGTCGAACTGTCTGCGAATTGCTTCTGTCGTGGTATTGCCGTTAGCAAACATTTTCATTCGAATAAAGAATAAGTGCTGACAAAGAAAAGAACAAATAAATGTCATCTGTGGAGTGTATAAAGCGACAGAAGTAATTCGCCAGGAGGTTCGACTTGAGTCGAACGTTCGATTCGCTAACCATAATAGGGGTGATATTCTCAGCACCGACTGTAATTCTACTACGAAGTTTCAATTCTCATCTCTACAGGTTTCTGTACGGGTTTTGCTTCTCTGGCACGTTCTTTTTACCTTTTGGTAAAACTTCCGTGCCTGGAGTATAATCTCTCATTCACCCTGATTGTCATTGGCGTTTGTCGCTTTTCGACGATTGTCGTTTTATTCATAGCTACGACCTGCTGACCGTTAAACATTACTAAGCAATTTGTTTGTCGTGTACGAATAGAATACTATTTTAACTCTTTCACAGTGAAAAAGTTATGAAAATGGGTTCGAACTACATCTGAAGAATAAAACGACAATCGTCGAAAAGCGACAAATAGGGTGAATATTCTCGATCGCGTGCCTCTCATGCTCTTCTTTTTTTTCTTTTGAGAAACCTATGCGCTTCCCATCTCATTTCCTCGCTCAGGAGCAGCTCTCGTTATACCTCTTGTTTTGCTGCATGCAGTCGCCGGCATTCGAGAGACTATGGATGAGACGGTTTTCTACGAAATAGTAGTATCTCTTTAATTTGATTTTCTAGAAGAAAGTGTTTTGATCTCTTCGAGGTGTGTACCATTTATGCAGGTTGGGTGCTTATGAAACCAA
The DNA here is from genome assembly GCA_945910035.1 of Brachypalpus laphriformis. Classification (NCBI taxonomy): domain Eukaryota; kingdom Metazoa; phylum Arthropoda; class Insecta; order Diptera; family Syrphidae; genus Brachypalpus; species Brachypalpus laphriformis. The sequence goes on from OX246754.1 coordinate 293,430,117, forward strand.
CCTTTAGCGTTAACGGACAAAGCAAAAAATTATATTTATCGAAATCATCAAAATAATGCTGTGAAGCACGTGTATTATTGTGCCACAGTCTCATATTGAATATTTACATTCCTGTTCGATTAATATATTACAACCCTCGAAAAAAAACAATGTACAACTGAGGACCTTATCCACACGCCCATTTGAATTTCAAATTAAGATCTAATGATTATGAGAAGTCATAGACCCCAGCTAATTGCTTTTTATTCCTTTCTAAAAATTCACGGAGGACAATGAACTAAACAGAAAATAAATCTGTTGTTCTCAAATTTTAATCAATTTCGAACAACAGAATATATCCTAATAATGACGAGAAATTCCCACTAATCCATGGATTAATGAGATCATAAAGAGGCTAATCAAAACACAAAGCAATTTCTCACGGGTGCGTCATCCGCGTCGAATGTTTATTAAGTAGCCAGACATGTAAGATAGTCTGATTTTATCGAAAACCTGAATTAGATGTCAAATGAAGAATAAAATCGCTCATTTTTCTTGTATACAAATTTTATTTCGTTTAGCACAAAATGCTATTACATAAAAAAAGGAAGATAAATAGAAATATGGTTTCAGCATTGCATGCATCCAATTGAATTGAAAACCACAAAGAAAAGACAAAAATGCATTAAAAGCAAGTAGATTACAAAGTCCTAGTTCCTAGGCTTTGTTGTCCAAGCAGCGATGATAAAGAAACGGAAATTATGCACAATACAATGAATGGTAAAAAGAAGCGCGCACAAGTGGTTACAACAGGTTCTTTAATTCTGTGTAGCAGCCAGTGCCATTACAGTGAAGCGTAGTTCTTCAGGGTCCCTTGCCATGAACTCTTTGCAGACCTTTGCGGCATCCTTTAAAAAAAGTGTACATGTTATTTTTATATTTAAAGCACATCACTACTCTTTACTTACTTCAACAAATGAGTCATCAGATGTTGCACCGTGCTTTATCGGGAAATTCTTTCGACCGTCCAACTCATACAGCTCGCCGTCTTTTTGTATGAATGCAATGAAGTGATGGTTAACTTTTTCTTGAGGATCAGCTTCGGTTTGACCCTCTTGTGCTAAATTCTGATGACAATCTTGAAATGCTGTATCATTTTCCAAAGCACGACCACGTTCTTCGGGGTCTAGAGCCAAAGCTCCATCGAGAAATTGCTTCAAGACACCATCTTCCAAAGCGATACTTAAAAAAAAAAAAAAAAATGATTTCTAAATGCAGTTTGTGTGGGTAAACGAGGAAACGCATCACTGCAGCTGTAATGCAGCATAAGTGATCCAGTGAAGCGTTTTCTTGCCCCTACAAAATACAGGATTAGCAAAAATATTGCATTGGTGGGACATCACTGCTGCATTAAGAATGCAGTGATGCGCTTTCAAATTTACCCTGTATTCATGGATAATTTTTTTGAAGATGTCATGTGTAAGGCATTGCGTCTAAATTAAGAACCCGTTACCGGATTTTTATTAAATTTAGTCAGCTAGTTAAAATTATTTAAATCAGACGGAGTAGGTGTGTATTTCTTTAATCCGAAAGATCAAGCAAACATTTAGCCGGACTTCTTATAAAAGCCTACAATCGAATTGGAATGCGCCTTAGCTTAAAAGTATGCATTTGTGCATATACTCTTTTTATGTATAACGAGCATCGCAAAGGTACATCACCGGGTCAGAGTCTTTGAATTTGCTCAGAAGGACGGCGCAATAGAGGAAGGTTAATACAGGGTGTCCGCCGGGAAGGTATACTACTTTGTTTGTTTATAATTTTTGATTAAATGAAAGAGAATGGATCTTATATTGATAAATGTTTTATTTAATGTCGGCAATTATGTATGGAATACAATATCAGGTAAATGTCCGCCTCTGCTAGTCTCACAAATGCGAGCCCTTTTGAGCACATTTTTCATTACATTCTCACACATTTCACGCGGTATTTCATTAATTTCATCACGAATATTTTGTTTGAGTTGCTCAAGCGTTTCTGGTTTGTTTGCATAAGCCTTGCTTTTCAGATATCCCCACAAAAAGAAGTCAGGAGCAGTCAAATCAGGCGACCGTGGAGGCCAATCAACATCACCATTTTTTGAAATAACTTGTTGTGGAAAGAGGTCTCGCAGTAATTCCATTGTAATCCTGGCTGTATGCGATGTGGCACCGTCTTGTTGTCTTCTTGAAGAAGCTCTTGTGTCAACTGAATCTTAAATGGAAACAAATGCATATCCTTGTGCAAAATTGTGGCCAAAGTTGTTCTTTGAAGACCAAGCTCCTGAGCACGGCGTCGAATTGAGGTTGATGGATTGTTTTGAACACTTCCTTGAACAGCAGTAATGTTTTCAGCCGATCTTGCAGTACGTTGTGGCCCATGCTTGGGCCTATCATCTACAGACCCTCTTTCTTCGAAATCATTCACTACACGATAAATAGTGCGTTTTGTTGGCACGTTGTTTCTCCCAAAAATTTCACGTAACTTTCTCATCGTCACAGTAATCGATGATTGATTTTGATAAAATGTTTTAACGATTAAAACACGTTGGTTTATCGAATATTTTTCCATAATAAATTTGCCACGTGTCTACTTCACGACTGCCAAATATGAACTGTCAAGACTAATGTTTACCAAAATGGCGGCAAAACAAAGTAGTATACGTTCCCGGCGGACACCCTGTATAAAATGTGCAAGGCCAAGGCCTATAACTAGCTTACGAGTTAATAAAAAACAGGGAAGCCTACGCTGCAGATTCTGGTTTTTCTTGATTGGAATGAAAAAACGTTTTACATTCAACAAATTGTACCGTTATTGCGATCAGAAGTAGCAAAAAAACTCACAAAGTCTCAGCGGAAATTTATATGTATGTAAATATTTAACATGAGTGCCGTGTTGTCTGGCGTCGTGTGCGCACGCGATCCCCAATCTGCACCATCTTCCGATACTCAATAAAAAAAAATAAAACAGTCAAACCTACCCAAACTAACTAAAAAAAAATAAAATAAAAATCAAATCACAATAAAGCTCGATCTCGCGCGCCTAATAATTTTATCAGTGCAGTGTAAAAAAAAAAAAAAAAAACCGGGATCCCATCTCTCCCATCCCCACTCACTAGTTGTTGCGCTTCTTAGAGAGAGCGTAGTTGAAGAATCGCCTGATTTGAAACTGCCTGGATATAACTTGTGCCATTATTCTTTCCCCATCGCGGCCTCGCCATTTACGTCCGTAGTGACATAGCTTACCAAGTTCCACCACAGTATGGCGACTGTTCCAATCCGTAATTCAATTACATACATATATACATTTAATTACAAATGGCTAAAATTCACCGTCCGTAAGCAAATAATTCACTACTGCTTTATTTACAGTAGTCCTAGTGTGGATAGCAACTCAACTTTTAACGAGTTTGATGCGCTGTCCGATTCCATCACACGAATTGTCTCCCTGTATCCTCATACTGAAATCGATCGATTTCAATATACACAATTCGGATTGGCTTCTACATTCTGGCCAGACAACCCGAAGGATGGTATGTTGAACTTTCCGCTGAGATAAACACTTTGACTCAGCTTGTAAATGAGCCTACACGCATACCGGACAGTCATTCCGCCAACACACTGACTTGTTTCTTACTTCGCACGCTGATAAATACACCACTGATGTTTTAGCGCCTCTAGGTCGGTCTGAGCACAATATCGTATCAGCTAAATTCTCGTACTCCGACCACACAGTTAAAGAAAAAAAAACTCCTAAAAGAAAAGTTTGGCGATATGAGAAAGCCAATTGGGACGGCCTTAATAGTTTCTTAGGAGATTTAACTGGTCGCAATGCTTCTTTGATAGCGACGTGGATGCTGCCGCTGATATGATTACTGACACGATCCTCTTAGGTATGAATGACTATATTCCTAACAGAATAATGAGCATCAAATGCATCAGCATCAGCTGTAAAGAGGCTACCAGGTCTACTAAAAAGTCCAACCAGGATCTCTTCTTATTTTTCCTATTTCAGCGAGGTTATGATCCGAAAACAAGGGACTTCACCGAATTTCTACTGATCCGCCTATGGTGTTCGCCAATTTGGCCTCAGAAAAGATCGGCAGCCCCACCGATTTGGCATCACTCGGTTACTGAGTTCAATGAAATGCCAATGTCGTTGCATTTGTGTGAATTTGTTTCCCGAGCATTACACGCATTAGAGAACGGCAATGAAGTCGATGTAATTTCTACAGATTACAGCAAAGCGTTTGACAAAATCTCACACAAAATTATTTACCTCAAACTCAAAGCCCTCGATTTTCCATCATCCTTTATTTCCTGGCTTAGGTCATATCTAGAGGGTCGTTATTATAGAGTCATTTTCAGATGTTCTGTATCCAACCTCATCAAAGCCACTTCCGGGGTTCCTCAAGGTAGTCACCTCGGGCCTTTGATCTTTATCCTAACTATTAATGATATTGATTTCATCTTAAAGGAGTCCGACCTATCTGTGTACGCGGATGATAAAAAAACCTTTAAGATAATTGCTTCCCCTTCGGATTCTCTCCTACTAAAAAACAACCTGAATCTGTTCTTCAAATAAGGATTGATTTGAATGATTTGAAGCGTATGCCATTTTGGAGTGGTTTGGTTTCCAATCGAACATGAACACCCGACTGATTTTCTTTCTGTAAAAGAATCGTTTGTTTCCACTATTGAAATTTCGTATATCTTTCACTTAGTGAAAGATTCAAGTATATCGGCAATGTTGAACAATCATACTCGTTTGAATTAAGATTTTCATATGCAAATTTGTCTCTGATGTCAATCAGGCTATGAAGAAGCATTTTGTAACAGAAGCAGCAAATTCCAACCCTCGTTAAATTTACAAAACACTTCGACATGAGCAAGTTAATTATATGGAAGATAATCGAAGCAGGGTGCAAAAACTGCCAAATTCTCGGCTATACCACAAAAAGATACACTTAAAGCAAGACATGTGGTACGTGCGTAATTTAAGGCTTATTAACTTGGTCATTTGTGGACCAGCTGCCAAACTCTCTCTAGAGAAGTGTAAACATTTGTATGTGCCGTAAACTAATGAGTTTGCACATTGATAATATCAACACCGAAAGCCATAGTAACTTAAAAACAATAAGTCTAACATTTAGCAATAGATATATGTAGATAGAACACACATTCTATAAAACTTCAGAAAAGTCTAGTTGCGTGGAATAACATAATTAAGCCTTAAGCTAGTAAAAAATGCAATACCCATGTAAATACACTCTGTAATGTAACTATGTCTTTAGTTTTAGGTACAATAGACCTAAAACTGTCCCAAAACAACATTTAATATTTTAAAATCATCCTAACATATAGTTTTCAGAAGAAGCATCAATGCTTTTCCTATAACTCTCATCAATAACATAATGACAGAAGCTGGCCTACCCACACTTGAAGAGAGACGAACGGAAATTTGCGCAAAACGTCTTGCCAAACTATGTTTTTCCACCAACTCCATAATCGACAAGGATATAACTTCCGTTATCAAATCTGAAATTTGCAAGAGACTTCCATGACTATAGCCAACACTATTCACAACGCAAAAGACATAGGGCTGCCCATCAAGCAGGCCGTCCATTATTTCCCATCGTATCCACCATGATGCATAAATCGTTCCTCAGACTAACACAGATCAATACACCTTCCGACCAATGTTCCTAAGTATGGTATCCGATCTTAAAACACAAAGCTGGTCTTTTTACTGTATATATGACTCAAAAACAACCGAACCCTTCTTTACTGCTACGCTGGAAGACAGTTCACTAATAAGACTGGATATCCTACCGGAAACACCCCTCCTCTTAACAGTAAAGGCATTTGCGATATTGGAAACTACAAAGATAATCTCCAAGCTACGTTGTAAATTTGTGTTGTGTACCAATAGACTATCGGTATTGAGTGCCACCTTAAACCCAAACCACAATACTGGACTCATCAACAAGATACGGGATTTGAGCATTAAATTTATATGGTTCCCCAGTCACATTGGTTTAAAAGGCAACGAATTTGCAGACGCAACTACGAAACGATGTAATATCTTGACCAATCTCCGGAGATACATCGACTAAAAAGAAATCGTCTCTTAAATTGGAGGAACTATAACCAAAGTCAATACAGATCGACCTGCTCATGTCTACTACTATGATCATCCACTTCATAAGATTACGACTTGGACACACTGTCTCCACTCACCAACATATCTTGGAAAGGGAGAGCACATCAATCTGCACAGAATGTGCAGACATCCTACACATTATTGGCCCAAAGATATGCTGTATTTCCTCTAGTTTCAACGACATTCTATCTGCGAACTTTAAAAACTTTTGGTTAATAATAAATTCCTCGGCATTATTTATAAAAGAACTTGCCGATGTTTTCGTTACGACAATTATTCCTATAGATAAATAACTGTCAGATTTAGCAATAAAAATCTAGTTTAGGAATAACACTTAATGATAATTGTCGAAAATTGTTGTTAAGAAATTCGGGAATTCCACTGACTGAGAGGTAGTTCAAATCACTGAAAAAGTACTCGTCTAAGTACTTTCCTTCTTAGAGCCTCCTCTTTCACCTCGTCACTAGAGCTTTCGCATTTTCTTTTGCATGTCCGCCTATAGAGATTAATTTACTTGTCTTTCTAAATTTCAGGTTTGCCTAGAAGAGGGATAGTTGTTAGTGTAACTTCATTTCTTACATTTTAACTTCGCTATCCCAACCGAGACACTTTTTTGATAGACAGTTCATATCGGTTGATGAACCCGTTAAGAGTTCACGGCTTTTAGTCATTTCTTTTTCCGATAGGCAATATCTATCTTTCCTTTCTTTTCTATCTATATACAGTAGAATCTCGGAAAGATGAACTGTTCTATAAGATGAACTACCCAGAAAGATGAACGTAATATTTTCACCATTACAGTGTTCCAAAAGATGAACAAGTTGAATTTTGGATACTCGAAAAGATGAACGCTCTACTCGTAACAAATTTTTCTTCTTTCTATGTTATAAAGTTCTTCGTAGTAAATTGATATAAACGCTATTAAGTTATGAAAGCGATGCTTTTCTGCTTGCTTTTGCATTTTATGGTTCCCCCATTTGTTTGCATCTGAGTGTGAAGTGAATTTATTTAGAAAACATTTTTCCCGATGTAAGTCAACAATTTTTATTCAAATCCCGCTCTATATTCAAATTTCGTTCAAAAGTTTAATGCACGTCTGATGGTATAAGGGAGTGGAATGAAGATGTGGTTTTCCTACATTCATACAGGTATGTTGAAGATGACCTTGCATTTTCAGAGAGCAGTGCAGTAGAAAACACGGTTGTCGATGTCGTCAAACCAGCACAAGCCATTTCAGCCATCAACATCAGCAATGTGAGGCCCACGTTTCCACAATTTTAAGCTTGAGAAACATAAAAGAGAAGGTTATGATCAAACAACTTTCTTCTGGGCGACAAAGCAGGGTCAATTTTTTAACAACGCTTCTGAATAAACTTTCTTATACATAACATTGTTTTTTTCCCCATTTTTTTTTTTTTTGTTTGCTTGTGTTTAAAAAAAATGAATTGTTGTATTTAATATTCTTATGCTTTGAACTTATTAACTAGTTCTTCTTTCTCAACCAAAATTTGATACTCAGGAAGATGAATATTTCGAAAAGATGAACGAGTCCTGTTTTTTATTCGTTCATCTTTCCGAAAGCAGTGGAAAAGCACTATTTTTTCGATGAATGTATTATCCCTTGGTAATAGTTTCAAAATAGGATAATCATGCCTCGAAAGACTTTCGACTCTCGAAATATATGTATATATTTAAGTACACAAATATTGTACTAAAGACCAAAACGGATTTGAGAAAAATCATGCTACACATAGGTACCTATACACACACGGAAAAAAGTATAGGCACAGATACTATTTCTCGAAACAAATGCATCCAACTAAATAAATAAAAATATTATCATTGGGATTTATAGATAAACAAAAAAAAAAATACAATTTATTAATTAGATTTCATTTGTTCACAGTTCATACTCATCAGTAATAGGTTTTTATACTATTCTTCTTAATGACTTGTTTTAATCTATTTTGCATAGACAAGGCTAGCTTCTTGGTGACATTACGTTCAATTTTGCTCCATTCATCAGCGAGTATCTCTTTTAATTGGGATTTGCTGGGGCCTTATTTTATACTGCTTTCGGATTCGGATTGCCATTCGGAAATGTAATCCGATTTTAAAATGAATTGGTATTTTGTATGGTTCTCGGATTGGGTGTAAGTGCTTCCAATTCAAAATCAAATATTTCGGAAAGTTAGATTGTCAAAACATCTATCAAACGTCACTTAAATTACTTGGAAATTCAGTTTGTATACATTTGCTACAGAAACGCAATACAAAATAAAGCCCCTGGTAATATAATGTTTTCGAATCCGTTTTTCCATCACATCCCACAAATGTTCTATTGAATTCATGTCTAGAGATAATGGTGGCATTTTTGAAGTGTGTGGAGTATTAGATGGATTCACGGACTATGTGAGCGGTATGCTTGGGATCGTTATCTGGTTGGAAATAGATTTCACCAGCAAGACCAAGCTTTTCTGCACTTTTTTGAGATTTATTTTCAGGATATTCATACAACCCATTTTGTTCATACACGTCGCCATACACTCCCATACACGTCACCATACATTCCCAGACGATCACTCCGCCAACCCCATGTTTTACTGTTAGTAGTGTTTTCTTTTTCTAAGACAGTATTTGCTCTTCGCCATACTAACACTCGACCTGCGTCGTTGCGAAAAATCTTAAATTCATCACAGAAGACGACCTTACTCCAGAAGTCCACATCATGGTTAACACATGATTTTGCAATCAATATGCTCACTTCGGTTAACTTTGTTTATAAAATGTTTTGGTCTGGGTATTTTGGCGTTGTAACCAGCTTTGTGGATATTTCGAAACGTTCTAGGTGTAACAGTGTTATCGAAATTCTCATCTAACTGTGCTGCTATTTCTGGAGAAGTTGGTTTTGGGTTTTTCTTTATAATTTTCACAACGGCTCATTCTTCTTTTCAGAGAGCTTTTTGAGGCGGCCACTCCTGTGGGCATTTTCTAAGGTTTCGAACACTTAAACCGGTTCATAACATTGGGCACTGTAGATAAATTTCTTTTCACTATTTCACCAACTCCAGTTAATGTTTTCACTTTAAAATGAAGTTCTAAAATTATTTTTCTTTCACACAGTGTGGTTTCATTTCCTTTCACTGTGATCTTTAACCTTCTACCATGCACTCTTTAAAAACAAATGTGTAAAATTCAGCTCACTGTAACTCACAGAAAGCATTCAGAAGAAATAAACAACGATTTAGATTGTGTGTACACACGCAGGCCCAAAATGAGTTAAGGCATATAAAGTAGAAACATAAAACGGAGGCAAAATCTAAATTTAGAATCTAAAAAGGATCTAAAGGATCCCCATTGTGACTCTTAGGGTTAAATCAAGTACCATTGATTTTGATTTCGGAATGAAAATAATGTATGAAGTGTAAAATATAAGTGCCTAGCTACCATGGACACTAGTAAACGATTGAAATTATGGATTTTCCAACTTTCAGCACAATTAACGCTGGGGTAACATGGTGCAACCACATATCCAACATCGCCAAATTAGCGCCCATGAAGTTGAGCTACCTGTTTGGAGATAAACTTCGATGTAAGCCCCTTCTACTTCGTACAAACCACAAATACGACTAGGGCTTGAATATTGCTCTCACGTTCGGAGCTCGGCCCCAAAAATATGATTTATTTCTACTCGATTGCATCCAGAAACAAGCAGTTCGAGAAACAAGCATCTTCTTTTAGATGCGACACTAACAGACAACTTAAAATCCTTGGCCCATCGAAGAAAGTTGGCAGACTTATGCCTGTACTACAAGTACTACCATCGAAGATTATTATTATAAGTTGATTAACATGTATGTAAGTGAATTACATACAAATACAAAATTAAATAAGCGATGGCTACGAGGGCCTTCTGCTTTAAATTAAATTAAATTTTAATTTCTAGTTTAATTGCTACATGATTTTGTTTATAATCTTCAGAGATTTCGCTAAGCAGTTCAAAAAATCAACCTGATTGTCGTTGGCGTTTGTCGCTTTTCGACGATTGTCGTTTTATTCTTCAGATGTAGCACGAATCTATTTTCATAACTTTTTCACTGTGAAGGAGTTGTAATAGTATTCTACACGACAAACAAATTGCTTAGTAATGTTAAACGGTCAGCAGGTCATAACTATGAATAAAACGACAATCGTCGAAAAGCGACAAACGCCAACGACAATCAGGGTGAATGTTTTGTCTGCAATTTGTTTCGTTGACTTGGTTGCATTCGAGTAGATGACTTATGGTAAACCGTGGTTTGACTTTCGCAGAAGTGGCATAGTGGTGGATAAGTGTTTGTGTGTGAAGTTAGTGTGTCAAATCCTTAGCCATAAGAGTTTTTTTTATATAAATGTTTACATTGACTCCAGTGCGTTTTCTTCTTATATTTCCAATTCATGGCTATATATTTTTTTTAAATCTTTTATTTTTTTTTTTTGAGACGTAAGACATTATCAGTAGCTCCCTTATCGGTGCCTTTGCAGCAGTGTCTGCTTCATCGTTCCCTTTTATGCCGGTGTGTCCAGGAATTTAGATGAGATTGGTTTTGCCTTTTTTGAAAATTAACTTTTCACAAATCTTTTTTACGATGTCTATGCAGTTGTTTATGTTTTCAATTACAGTAACTGAATATAATCTATGTGTAAATATAATAGTTTTCCCATTATCTGCTATTTGAAAAGCTTTAAGTATGGCAAACGCTTCAGCTGAAAATATTGTTGACAAATTAGAGAAATCCTTTAGACATTACCGTGCCATATTCGTTTACAATGGCATTAGTAACTCCATAATCCCTTTTTGAAGCATCGATGATTAGCAACCGCCTTCCGAGGATATTATATTTGATTAAAAAGTCTGAAAACCCCGTGCATGTGGAGTAGGCAGGCAAGTTCCAGGTAGACAGGAGGAGCTTTCTTTATGTTTGTAGTGACGGGGATGCAAAGTATGTTTGCCCATGACATTGTCTTTGATATTGTTGACGGATATTTTCTATCTTTATGTCTTTTAAGATGTTTTTAACATCATCATGAATTGGAATGGGATCAGCACTTAGTTTTTTGCACTATTGATTGATGTACGGTAATCAGCTTTCATATAGTTTAGGGCGACCAGCTTCTGTGGGTAAATTAGCGAAAGGAGTTGTCCGAAAGATATTCTGACGAAAAAGGAATAATCCGTAGGAATACATTTGGACATCCTACCAGACAGACCACAATGGCCCAGAACCTACACTTTCACCTGGCTTTTGTAACAGAACAGGCAAACTACGGAACTCCACGCAGGGAATAAAATTTCCTGCTGTTCAAGAACAGAATCAAAAGGCATTGCAGACATCTCAAGGTGCTGTCGCAACACAGCAATATAAAAAAAAAAAAAAAAAAAAATATGGAATTTTGTTCAAACCGAATTAAGACCAGGTTCCAGCCAACAGGCAGAGCTGTATCTCTCAATCCTAATAATTCTGATAGCCAATTAGTCACCCTCTCAGCCTGCACTTTTTTTAAATCATCCACAGCTGTAAGTCCTAGTGAAGGACATAAATGAAGAAACCATCCCTTAGCCAATGGTTCCTAACAGCTAAAGTAGGGGAACCATGGCGTGACTACCAGTTACTAAACTCCCACAATATCGATTTTTATTAATTATTTGCAATACGAACATGAGTCATCGTTGTGCGCTGCAATAAGAAGTCTACTTACTCTTTGTTATTGGCAATGCTGTGGATTAATGCAACGGTTCCACAGGCGTTCTGGGTGAATTGCCTCATGTAGTACAAGTCATCAGCGAATTTTGGTAGATTACCAGCCAACTTCTCATTCTCCTCCGTTCGGTGCTTCTCATACTGCAATGAACCGTACTTGCTGAACAGTTAAACAAGGAAGCAGATTGAAAATCACTTACCGCATCCGAACAAGGGAAAAGTAAGATAATCGACTTCACTGGCTTTGGAATCCATTCCAGCATTTCGGGCTCCAGACCGACGACATCTGTTAATGACCAATTGCTCGACACACCCAATTTATGTATGTACTTCGTAAGGACCTAGGGAGGATCAAAAAGTTTCCTTTGTTCGGCTTCACCAAGAATCCGGTGAAAAATATTAACTTACATCGGGATTGGATTCCAATGGCAACAGGGAAGGCATTTTCAGTTTTTTTTTTTAGATCTTTTTGAGAAAATCTGTATGCAATTTTAGCTTTTACTGCTTTAAGATAAAATAATCGCGTTCTTTTGCCGACGTTAGTATTGTTTAGATCTGATTGCTTTTCGCAAATGCCGGTAAATTTAGGAAAAGTGTTTTCCCTCTGTCGGAAGGAGAAGTTTGACAGACTCATGGGTACTCATGCACCCGGTGGCTCTGTTCAAAAAGGCCAGTTTATACTTAAAAATGGATTCATTTAATAAAAGAAAATGAAAACCAAGTGCAAAGTGACTAGGTATTTACGTGTACTTTCAGAAGGTTGAGTTTATTTAGCAAAAAAATGCTACTACTAAACACAATATTTTTTTACAAAATATCAACTTATTAAGTAAATCAATTTTTTACGTAGTTAGTACTAAGTTTTTAAACCTTAATGAATCCAACGCAGTATAATTTACTCGAAAAAAATCGATGATAGAATCGGCAGATTTTCCAATTTACAATGATTTTTTTTTTGCTCCACATAATGAGACATTAATGGCGATGAATATATGCTATGCAAGCAGAGAGATACATTAACTAGTTAAAAAGTAAATATGATTTATACCAATATTCCGCCGAATTTTAACAAATGCTAAATAAAATCTGGAATCTTTCTATACATGTGTCGGCTAAAATCCAGAATTCCATTTTGGATTTGCTCAAAATTGACTTTAAAATACGGAAATTCATAGTACAACCCTGTTTTTCTAAGATCCAAAATTAGGTTTGGAATGCCACAAACGACAGAAGACAAAAGAAAATATAATAAACTTCAAATAAGTGTTAAAATTGTTTCATTATATGCACGAATTATATTTGTTTAGTCAGTTTTTTCCCGTTGTCTCTTTCGATAGAGAGAAATTTGCCTTTTTTTGGTGCAAGCGAATTTTGAATTTCCAATTTTTTTTTAAACCCTGTGTGCGAACACGGTATTTATTTATATGAACACTATAAATATATATAAACTTAAACCTCGATGGAGGAAAGAAAGCATAGGTACTTATGATTATACACAAGATTTCAAAAATTTACTCAACACTCCACAGTTTTCTCCGTTACCGCAATATGCAGCCCCTTTCTTCACAGACGAGCTCTTAGACTCACCATTTACTCTTTTGGAAGTGAAACGCGCAGTTGATTGCTCTAAAACGAGGAAAGCCCCAGGTGACGATCGGATCCCTTTCGAATTCTACAAGAACAGTTCCACAGAATTTCTCACTGCACTCACAAATGAATTTAATAAAATTTTTGAAACAGCCAATGTCCCAGAAAGCTTTAGAAGAGCGATAATTTTCCCATTGCACAAAAAAGGTGAACTAGATAATCCAGCTAACTACAGAGGCATTTCTTTTTTGAATACTTCGGCAAAACTATTTAGTGCTTTGATATTTAATAGGCTTACACAATGGATGGCAAACAATCGAATTTTAAATGAATACCAGGCGGGGTTCAGAAAGCATTATTCAACACTGGATCAAATTTTTACTCTCACCAACATTGCAGAGTTTTTTAAACAAAGTAGCAAAAAGCTATATGTCTTCTTCGTTGACTTTCGTGCAGCTTTTGACTCCATAGCGCGTGAAGCTCTTTTCTATAAGCTGTACAAAATTGGTTTATCAAGTAAAGTGATAAATGTGCTAAAAGCGATGTATGAGAGCAACGTGGCGTACGTATGGAATGGAGAGAATGTATCGGAAGAATTTGGAACACAAATGGGAGTTAAGCAAGGATGCATCCTAAGCACGCTACTCTTCATCATATTTATCAACGACATAGTAGGAGAAGTAGGAGGAGGGATCGAGCTTGGTAGTTTGCGGATACCGGCACTAAAATTTGCGGACGATATAGTGTTTTTATCGCAGACAGTTGAAGGGATGCAGCTTACTATGAACCGTCTTGAAAACTACTGTAAGCAATGGAATTTGACGGCGAATTTATCAAAATCAAAGATGATGATTTTTAGAAATGGCGGTGGAAGATACTCTCGCAACGAAAAGTGGTTCTATCGAGGTGAAAACGTTGAAATAGTGAAAGAGTATAAATATTTAGGTGTGCTAATTACATCCAACCTCAATATGAAAAAACACTTTGAATGTCAGCTAGCAGCAGCTAAAAGAGCTATTTCATCAGTTTGGGGACGTTGCGTCGACAATAAATTTATCGATCACACAGCGAAGAATAAACTATTTCGTACAACTGCTGCCTCTATACTGCTGTACGGAGCCCAAATTTGGGGTTATTGCTTTTTTGAAGAAGTTGAAAAATTTCTAAGGTACTTTTTGAAACGAATCTTTCGACTTCCAATATGTACACCGAACTATATGCTGCATCTAGAAACTGGAGTCCCTCCTCTCTTCTTAGATACCCTAAAGCTGCATATAGATTATATTGTTAAAGTAGTGGAGATGAATGATGGAAGACTGCCCAGGATTGTTCTGAAGCATATACTTTCGACAAGAGGGTACTTGGTTCAAAAGTGGGAGGAGTTGGCAGCAAATTATGGCGCGAGCTTAAATATTGCATCTGATATGCAACTTTCAATGATAAAACCTATGCTTACAAATGAACACACGTTTACATTGCAATTTTTACCACAACAGATAGGTACCATTGCCATACAGAAACACCATTAATTTTTTTTATTTGGAAAACAATACGTAACTTTGCTGTAGGTAGTACTTATTATTACTAATTCACAACTTATTCTGTGTTAAATGAAGGATAGAAAAGTGCTGTTAGGGCTTCTAAAATAAGTGTGCGGAATTTTGGAAGTTGTCACATGATAATGAATTATGAAATTAGTGACTCATGCTATTTATTTATAAGGACAAAGTTCAGGTTGGTTACTTTTATATCAGTTTGGCATTCTGTTCACCATCCCACCCATTTCGTTCTATATTTGACTGAATTATTGTAATCCCTTATTCTTTTTCTTGTTTCTGTCGCAGAATTAAGAAGCTCCATGAATACGTAAGTCCAGTTGGGACGTGGTTGACTCGATTGGACTCCGCTTTTTGAATTGACAGGATGTATTGGTTGTTTTTTTTTTTTCATTGTAGTGGGGGTTACCGATCTATGAGTATCTCTTTATTTTTTTCCTTTTATTTACTTCCATGTATAATGAAGAATTTAGTTGGACTTTTCAAATGTTGCGGTAGTTGCCGACCAATGTTGTCTATACTATGATATTTGTCATGTTTTTTAGGACAAAGAAGGGTTTGATTCGGCACGAAATCTCCGATTTCTCCGAATTCTCCTACTTCAGGGATGACATGGTTGGTATCATTGTAAATACATCTAATATAGTATAGATGTATGTACAATGGTGGCATTCATAAAAATTAGCAATTGCTCCAACATAAGTCTTGTAGCAAAGTAAATGCATAAAGCAATTGGTCGAATCCGTATGAATAAGACTTTACTTTACTATAGCAAGTTCGAATATTCGAACTAAGCAATTGCTTGGAATTTTACTTCAAACGACACTGTTTGGATGATCTCTGCTTATACATACTGGTTTTGTTCACGAAGGTTGTTTGCATTTGCAACCGTAATCGACAAAGTGGTATGATATGCAAATCAATTCAAATTAAATTTATTTACTTATTTTTTTTAAGGAAAATTCACGGAAACCTAAAGATATAATGAGATATCAATTGATGTACGTTGCAAACTTTTCTAGTCAACCAAAAAGCGGACTTGGATTTTCTCAGTAAATGTTGGTGGATCCCAATATCGAACACTTAGTTGTTTGTTTACTTAAATTGCTATGAATAAAAGACAATTCACACAAATTTGAGCAAATGCCATTTTCGAACATAGCAATTGCTAAAGTCAGTTTTTATTAATACCACCCAATGCTTTTCATACCTATATGAGCAAACACCATTTTCGAACATGGTTAATAATTCTGTAGGGGGCTCATCACTAGAGCGCACATGTTGAGAGGCACTGCTCGCGCATTACAGCGTGCTCCACAACTGCATTGAATTGACGGACACACTAAAGATGACAGTTGTGTTGGGATTGGGAATATAAACAATTCTTTATCGAAGCTAGGGTGTGAGAACTGAAAGCAAAGTGCTGGGGAATTGGAAAACTCGCTTTTTGGCATTTTTGCGATATTTTGCTGCAACTAGTCTCAGTACCGAGTGACGTACTGAAACAAGTGTAACACTTGAAAGTCCAATCCCCCTTGTAGATCGACTAATTCGGTAGTTATCTGTTCCTGTTACGTATCCGCCCAAAAGTAACGTGAGGCGAAAAACAGTTGCTCGCATTTGGGCGGGACTTCTCTCTTATTCGTCTTGTGTTGCTTGCAGGAGATCCGGAATGGACTTCACATCTTTAAGTGCCAGCAGAATTGAAGCAAGAACGTATCCTATTAATGAAGGCGACGTTGGTTTAAGTGGGTTCCAGGGCAAGTACGGAAAGCGCAGGCGAGGTCACCAAACAAGCAAGGATGTGTTTGACGCTCTTCTCTCTAGTGTCGAGGGGGACATTGGCGACCTGAGCGAGAACCTGAGGAACGCGAACGTGTCATTCGGAGAACTAGCCTCACTCACGAGCAAGGATTTGGAGTTGATGGGCTGTAAGAACTCGAAACAACAAACTTCCCTAGTCGAGTTTTTCAGGCTCATGCCCAAGCAAGAGCGCTCCTACACACAGTTTGTATTCCCTTTATCTGCAAACCCGGATTGTGTTATTGCATTTCCCTCCTCAGAATTATTCAGTCGGAGGAAGCAGAAATGATCAATGAGACTATCCTCAGAAGGACCTCTTCCCACTTGGACGCGATGCGATCGGCGTTGGCTGGTGCTAATTATAAACTTAAATGCACTCCCTCGGACGATGTGGTAGTAGGCGAGAAGAATTTCGCCAGCCGCTTCGTCTTGGATGCTCTGGAGGAACTGCGACGCGTCACCGATGAAATCGACGCTCAGTTGGATGCCCTTGCTAAGGTTTGTATAGCATAAGTCAAGTGTACTATTAAATGCTATAATATCTCATAGGAAGCAAGCCCTGAATCGAGTGATGCAACTGGCGGAGGTGGGTTTAGATTAAGTACAATTTTTGTTTCTGCCGCTTTAGGAACGTGGCTTGGATACTGGATTTGGAAGACTGTGAAGAGCAAATAGCTTGTGCTCGCTACCTGCATTTGTTGAATTCTAAGAATTTGATTTAAGACTTAATAAAAAAAGCTATTGATATTTTAAACTTTCGAATTTACACTTGTGTTCCCTACCACTGCATATGTGTTTGACAAATAAATGCATTTTTAGAAATAAATAATGTCACAAACCGTTGGAAATACAATAGTTTTCACTTGGTTTCATTTGGAGAGATTTTCTATTAGTGAACGCTGGTGGTGTTGATGAAAGCTTATGTACAGTGCCGATCAGAGATTAAATGGATAGAAAGAAACGTTAATAAACAACCAAGTATGCAAACTAGTGATGTTTCAACTCGAGTTCATTAACCGGTTCAAACCGAGTTACATTTATATCAAACCGAGTTTGCAAAATCGATGGAACGAACCGAATAATTAAATGCCAAAACAGCATTAAACCGAGTTGAACACACGATTCGGTTTGAGTTGGTTAGGATAAGTAAACAATGCACTAACACATAAATGTACCCGTATATTAAGTCGAGCTGGAAACTAGTCTATTGTTTTTATAAAAAACGAGTTGCACTGCCCGATTTCATACCTATTTGGAATTCGGTGTCGGTCCGGTTTCTCATGAGACGGTGGCACCTGAACTACTTGCTCCTGTTTTCACATAGTTCTGTTCGTTTTTTTGTGTATGCGCTGTTTTGGTGTGTATTGCATCGAACCAAGTCAATTGAGCGTATACATATATACCGAGTTAAACCGAGTTGCAAACTGATTCAATATCTATTTCGAATTCGTATTCGGTTCCGTTTTAGTTTCTTATGTGACGGTGGCATAATTTTGTTACAAACCGAGTTAGCCAACCCAGTTTGCAACTCGGTTTGCTTAAATTCCAATTCGGGTTAACTCGGTTGGTGCATGCACTAATGTAAACAACACGCAAGTCGTAGGTACATACCGTTTGTCAGTTGCATGATTCATACCAAAAAACGATCAAATTCAAACGAGCATGCATCCAAACGGATACAACTGATTTAAAATCAAATTGAGGCTGGTAATCTTTAGCATACTGATTTACGAGCAGTGAATGAACGTGGTATTCGTTTGCAAGCATGGGTTGTTTAGAGAATAAATGATGGAGTAAATTGATTGTTTCCGATTGAGGGTTAGATGGACAATTAAAAAAAAGAACTGCTTCTATGTATGCTGCACATAAATCTGCAATTGAATAGAGTGAAATCATTGCAAAACAGCCTACCGATCCTAATTATCATTAAATACCAAATTTGTCCGATTTAGAACATTACCGATTCAGCAGTTCTGCAGTCATACTGCATTTATGAACTTGGGGTTAGTTACCCTAATTCTTCAACTCGTATACGTCAGTGGAATGCGACTATGGTCGCATTTAGGTATGACAAGTCGTGTTTTGTGTTCGTAAAATACGACTTTGTAATAACTAAATTGCAACCATGGTCGGATTCGACTGTCGTATATGAGTTGAAGAATTTGGCCTACTGTCTCTTCCCGAATATTTAAATATCTAATCGTCGTTTAAATGGATATACAGGACCGATTTTTTGCAAGAGTGCTATCATTGTTTTGAGATTTTTATTGAAATGAATCACGAGCATAGAGAGGAAATGATCAAGTTCGAGCAAATAAAGGAAAAATTGTGCGACTGATCGCTTGCAATCAAACATGTTCGTTCACTTGGATATTGCACATGAACTCAACAGTAATAAACTGCTGGGAATAACAATTACGGACAAATGTCTGCCTAGATGTAACTTCAACCTAAATCGCAATAAGTGGGAACAGAGCAAACCTTAATTTGCCAATAACTCTCACGTATGGTGAGGTGAATCCAAGACAGATGAAGGAGTTCGGGCTGGAGTATACGGCGCTACTACGAAGACCTTCATCTACACGTGTATGGAAAAAAGTAACTCCGTATTCCAAACCGAACTTTTCGCTATAGAACTATGCACCAGAGAAAATATAAACAGATCTATAACCAACAAGAACATTTATATTTTTATTTTATAAAAAATTGGCTAAAAGAAAAAGCGCATCATTATTGTAAACTGAAGGTAACAGACGAGCACTTTGAAGCTTCTTGTAATGACTGCAAGTTCGCTCAGTAGAGTTCATCACCAAATCGGGTATATTGAATGAGCTTTAAGATTAGAGAAAATCACAATAGGCCCAATCTGCCCGCAATGGAAAGGTGACCTAATCCCACCCTAAGCAACAATCTACAATCTACAACATGTTTGTCTGGTATCGAACTGATGTGAATGTGTACTCCATAATGTGAATTTTTGATTTATTTTTTTTTTTCAATACCTGTTATGATTGCCGTGCCATTAGGTAAGCGACTCATTGGTAGGCCTAGGAATAGATGATTGGATCAAGACCAACATGTTTCCTGGACTAGAGATTCTCTAAATAGTCTAGAGATTTCTCTAAATAGTTGGAATCGATGGCGGAGTATCTTATCCCCGCAACCCTCATGAAGGAAAAGCGGACCACTGAAAATCGTAACCTAATTTCAAGAACTAGGTAACTTGATTTTTCTTGTTTTGAGATATCGGCAAAAAGAGTTTACATAAGTTTCTTCTTGCTCTGAACGACAAAGGTTATTTCGTTGGTCCAGCTTTTTCATTCCCCAATAAATTTTAACAGGGAAGGAATATGACTACAGTTGTTTTTAAATTACATTTTCATACATCATAAGTAACTAAGAACGTTGTTAACTCAAAAACGCAAAAAAAACAAGTTACCTAGTTATTGAAATCAGGTGACGAAATGTATACGAATTCATATAAAACTGCAAAAAAAAGAACTGACTTACATACTTACTTAGGTGGCGCTACAGTTCGGGGTGAACCTGCGCCTCAACCAACAAGCCTCTCAAGCATCAAAGAACTGAGGTAAATAGCAACAGAAAATCTTATCCTTTAACGTAAAAGTAAAAAGAAAGAACGCATCTTTAGATTTTTTTGTGTTGCCTCCTTCAGCGCGTATGACAACTTTTATTATTCTTCTTATTCGTCTGTTTAAGTCCTGCAGATCTTTTTGATGGGTGTTGTCCCACTCCTCTTTCACAGCAGTATCCAGCTGAGCACGGTTGTTCGGTAGACTTCGTTGAACTTATTTTTTGTATCTTGTTTAATTGAGTTAAAATCCGGCTTTACCGACTTCTTCCAGGTGCCCTGTCACCACTGTTGTAGTGTGTGAATGACCGTTGACCTGTATCAGAATAAAATCTGAACCAATGAAAGCGCATGGCGATAAACGCGCTTCAAGGATCGTCAGTCACATATCTTTGGGAACAGATAGAACATAGATTTAAATATGCTTATCAACTCAGCACGGGTGTCGTAACAGATTCCACCCCAGAACATTAGTAAGTCACTTTGATCTTATTTATTTCCGCGATGCAGCAATACTGTATTTGAAGTTATTTAATTTTGATTTACTGATTTTTGAGTATAAAAAAAATAAATAGTTAAGTTTGTCCAGTACTAAGCCGTTTAAAAAGTCTTAAACTTTTTTCTTTAGTTCCATCTATACACTACCTAAAGTAACTCAACACGTATTCGAAACAAAACTAGAATTCAAAACCGAATGCAAAAATTCACAAATAATTTTTTCTGATTAGTTCGGACGCCACCCATGCAGTAAGTGTAGATAATTTTTCGAGACTCGATTGCGAGTTCAATTATTTTGTTCATCCAAGTTGGCAAAGATAAAGATTTTGATTTTTTTTTATTTACGTACGTCTATTTTTTAATTGAAAAACAGAAATATCGGTAGGTCTGGTGTTCTTTTTATAAGGAAATTTTGAAATATAGAAAATATGGCAGCTGCGGATCATTTTTTTTTAAATGTGGTTTACTTTACTTCGCTTTACTGCTTACAAACGCAAAAAAAAAGAGGTAGTATAGGGTGTTTTTTTTAAGTCAGTACTAACTATGATTTTGAACAAAACACATGAAATTTCATTAAATAGCCTAAATGGTTTTGTGTTCAATCGGGAGAATATATTCTGCAATTAATTTTTAAACACAACTTCGGGCATATGTCCACCACGGCTTGATCTGATGAATGTCATCCGAGAGACAAAGTTTTCGATCACTTTTTTAATACATTTGTGCCCGGATGTCCTCAATAACACGAAACATATTTATTTTTTTTTGGCACATTCACCGAAATTTCGATGCAAACGATGGTCATTCGGCTACAATTCTTGCACGAGCTGGATCTTCTTCTTATGGTGTCTCTCCTCTTACGAGGTTGTTTATCATCCTTCTGATCTCTTCGCGTGAGCTAGCGTTCCTGATTATTTGGATTGATGAAAGTCCGAACCAGTCTTGTAAATTCTTCAAGCTGGATCTTAAAAGCCTTTAAACCAAGATCTTTGTGTAAAATTTTCCATTAAGAGGACGGACAAAGACCAAGCCGTTGTGAACGACATCGAATCGATAAATTTGGATCTTCTTCAACACTCTCCTGAACGGATCCAATATTCTCTCCAGTACGCACTATTTATTCATCTCGGTACCACTGCATGAATAGCGGTTTCAGATGGTCGATTATGTAGGGTGTAATATGGTGCAAATGCTCTATAAGTAGGCGCACATACTCGTAACCATAATTTTGGAAGCAAATTTCTAAAATTTGGTAACGTTGTTGAAGCGTTGTTATTACGATAAAATTGCAAAGACTACTGAATAAAAATGACACTGACAGTTTGGAATCTGACAATTGGTTTGACTGTCTGTCTAAAGTTAGTACTGGCTTAAAAAAAACACCCTCTATCTTCCGAAACATAATGCATATGTATTTCAAACCATGACATCAAAAATATCTCGTTCCCTAACGGTGAGAGAATGTACAAACGTTCACATCTTTGGCTGTTTTGCCTTGCTAAGCCCATTTATGTCCTGTGCTTCCGCTGTGTGCTCACGCTTACCAGTTGCGCAAAAGTCGGACGTTAATACTTAAGCTAATTCATTGCTTTATCATACCTTGGAAAATATACCTATAGCAAATATTGCTAATTCCCGTAGCTACACATCCACATATTTATTATTAACCTCAGTCGGGACAATTCATACTTCGACGGAATTGGAAGCTTTTTATCTCTTAAGCGGTAGCCTCGTAATGAATATTTAAGCGGCTGCGAATTATTTTTGTATTTCAAGTGTTTATCTTCAGCCGTAAGACTTCTAGGCGAGAGGTTCTGGCTCCCTCTCCGCTTTTGTGGTCATTTGGTAGAGATCTGTGATCCTAAGAGAGTATGCAGACAACGTTAGCGTATCCTAGCTGTTCTTAGTAAAATGTAAGCGGATATTAAATGTTTTCATTTCCCGTCGACAACTCTGTATAGCTCTACTTAGAGTTTCTTGATGTTAATATGACATTGAGAATAGAGTCTACATTTATATTTCGCGTGAGAAACTGCACTGCAAATACTAAAAACCTTATTATTCACTCACCTCTAGATGTCTGCATTCAACTACATCGGTCCCAATTGAAATCTTGTAACAAGTACATCCGTTTCAAGAGGAACTTCTCCGTTTGGCCGCATGGCGCTAGTATAGTCCCTTTTTTCACGCATGCTCCCCACATACTTGAAGTGGGCGCCGTGGCGCAGTGGTTAGTGTGTCGGCCCACTGCGCGTGAGGTTTCATGTTCGAATCCCATAAAAACACCATCAAGTTTTTTCACGGTTCCACCTCTCGCGAACGTCAAACAAACATCGGAGAATATTGTTGTCACGAAAAAAAAAAAATTGCTGTCACGAAAAAGCTTCTCAAAATAAAAATTGCCCTTCGGATACGGCACATAACTGTAGGTCCCTTCCAGTAGGCCGATATTACAACTGACTTACGGCTAAAGTACGAAGACGAATAACTTTCGAATCTCCCATTTCGGACGTTAAAGGGGAATTTCTAAACTTTGGATCAGTAGCCACAAATTAAAAACACCGCCTAGACTACCAAAAACTTGAACTTATACAACACATTTTTAAACAGATTTTCATTGCACATAGAAACGTATAAATCAGAATTGGCAAGAGTTTATTTGTTTTTGTTTTTAAACAGATTTAATATAAATTTTGTTTGCATACTAATACAATAGATTCTTTAATATATTTAATAATAATTTATTCGCATCATAAAACATCACAATAGAAATGGAATGAATTGCCATACAAAAAGATGAAGACTTTCTGTGTTAAATTATAACTGCCTTCGAATGTTATGTTAGTGTCTTAAGTAAGTAGATTTCAATAGAATCGGCGAAAAATTGTTAAGTCTTCTTTTAACAACAATTATCGTATAAGTATAGCGCAGTAAAAGGTGTACATATATTGATGTTATTTTTTTTATTAATGTTAGTAAATTTCTTTCTTTTTCTTTTTCGTTTTAAAAGTGGCAATTTTTAGTAATACATTTATTTTAATATCTTAATCTTAATCATATTTTTAATTTTATTTAACACTAAAAATCTTTATATTCGAATGACTTTCAAAATATCTTACATACATAGGTCGAGTAATTATTACATAGTTCGAGTATTATTGTTGTTTGATTCTACTGAATATGCAGTAGAGATATACTTACGATTAGGTTCAAGTCTTTCTAGGTTTCGAAATATGTATCTTTCTCATGCGAGACGAAAGATGGGAATGACTTTCAAAAATAAAACATTTTTTGTTTGCAGTTGGAACCGCCCCCGATTGGATTTGATGATCTATTTCTTTCACTACATTAAGTTAATTAACTCTATACTTTTATTTGATTGTACCAATTTACGTTTGCTTTTATTTTGTGCAAATTATTGAGATATTGTATGTATGAACACCGGAAATATTTATATTTAAAAATATGTATGTATTTAGTATTTAGCGTCTGAAATCTAATTTAAAATAGTGTAACTGTAGTCAAAAAATTTAGGAAAATAATTTGCAATTCAAGCTACAAACGGTTGCATTTGCGTAGTAGTATGTGTTCGCTTTGTTTGTAGGTTTGTAGAGGAATATAAACAGATCACAGTATTGTTGAGTTATAAGTATGTAGTAGCAGATTAGTGAGTTGTATCATGGGTATGCGAAACTTACAGGCAATTCAATTTAAAAATA
Source organism: Brachypalpus laphriformis (assembly GCA_945910035.1). Lineage (NCBI taxonomy): Eukaryota > Metazoa > Arthropoda > Insecta > Diptera > Syrphidae > Brachypalpus > Brachypalpus laphriformis. The sequence continues at coordinate 293,454,793 of OX246754.1, forward strand.
AAAATATTTACTTTTTGTCGTGTTGCATTAAGTTTCCACCACCTAAAAGTTTCACGTTTTGTCGAATGTATTTGATATGTAGTGTGCGGTGGTGGCTTCATTATACTTTGAACATCGAGAGTTTAGGATAGGCTTTCGGTTGGTACACCAAATTAATCGTCAATTATGGTTGTGTTAGGTTTCTGTTTTTTTTTTTTGTCGGCGAACTTATATTGCAGCGGGGGCGGGTAAGTGTCAGTGCCATTTGGACTTCTGTGCATAGATATCTGCTCTAAGGTTCTGCGCGAAACATATACCCAATATCTGTGTGAAAAATAAGAAAAATAAATTGCAATTGCTAGTACAAAACAAAAAATATGTTATGAGGTCTTATTGCATTGCTATCAATGAAAAATTAAAACACAATTCGTCGAAAAAAATAAGGAAGTACTTAAAAGATGGCAATCTTTGCAGATTTAGCCTAGCGGTGTGAAAGTATGAAAAACTTGAAAAATGTTTGTTTTTATAGCGCACGAGTAGTCATTAGGCTGAGAGGATAGTCACCCAAAGCAGAGTTCGATACACGAGTACTGAAGGAATTCAAACTTGAAACGGAGGTTCGGATAATGTCTTCAGTTTGAATATAAGCGAAACTTAATAAGTTCTCTTATTGACGCGCAAAATTGAATTGAACCCATTCCCATGACATCGAGACCCAGGATACGCAGCTCTTGTTCTTGCGAAAGCAGGGCACTGATAGAGAAAGTGCTCCGTGTGTCGCTTTTGAGACAAGACTTGCACGTAGGGTGTGCAATTATTCCCATGTTGGCCATGTGATGACCACATGCATTGTGTTCTGTGATAAGCCCAAATGTAGCTCTGCAGTCAGATTGAAAAGGAATTTTATATTTATTTGGGCTATTATTTGGCCCTTTCACAATACACTTGGTGGTTCTACAAGAGTCCAAACCAGATCATCTTTCATTATGTACAGACAACATTCGATACTGAAAACGATTTTTGACAAACTAACAAGAATTATTGGTTCTGAACTTAAGAGTCCTGGATGCAAATATAGCAAGAGGCAAGCACAATTCTAGAAAGGAGTTAGATGTGGAAACTATAACCACGACACACAACGGACATTTTTCGTTGATCCGGACCAATTTATTGTATTTTCGTCGTGTGATCCATATGGATCATTTGTGATGATAAAGCGCGGCTAAAGGTACATATTCCAGATGTGTATATGGGATAAAAAAAATAAATAAATATTTGGCGCAACAGCTCTTTAAGTGCCTGGGCCTAGCTTCTCGCAACCACTCATGTTGTGTGCGTTATATTTTTCACACGAATGGAAGGAACCTACACTTTAATGCTGTATCCGAAGGGCAATTTGAGAAGCTTTTTCGTGACAACAATACTCTCGGATGTTTGTCAGACGTTCGCGAGAGGTGGGACCGTGAAAAAAACTTTTTGGAGTTTTCTGGGATTCGAACTTGGAACCTCACGCGCAGTGATCCGACACACTAACCACTTACGCCACGCCACGGTGCCCACATGTGTGTATATGGGATAGGGATCATATAATGACTACGCTACGAATCTGTAGCTGGTCGTCACATTCTTAGAAGAGATATACGAGATGTTGGGAACCATCTCTACATGAGTGGTCTGCTTTGGATAGATATGTGCATCTTATATGGAAAGAAAGGAGAAAACAATAAGTATTGTTCACATAATTAAGAGGCGGATGATGCGAGAAGATTTTCCACACCTTGTCATGTGTTGCCAGCAGGGTAACCGGTGTACCTAAAATAGTCGCATCCATGCTGGCAACACACAATAAAAAATAACTATAGTTATGTATGTGAAGGGCCTAGGCCTAGTTAGTCGCAAATTGTTTTTGAATTTAATGAAGAATTTCATAACAAAATTAAAGAATTAAAAAAAATAAAAATTTAACTCTACCTGCATAAAAATCAAAAATATCGATGTAGTGGAAATAATAATAAGGTTACGCTCAATCCATTCTTCTCCAGCTTGTACGCAACCCTTTTCGTAAATTATTTTTGATATCTCATAGTTCTAGGAAAGAAAAAAAAATTGGATAAATAAAAAAGTAAAAAAACCAAAAAGGAAAATCAAAACCATAAATATAGCATGCAAAACTTCTACATAAACAAGTTTTAAATGTTAAATACATTGGACACATGCAAAATATTAAGCAAACGTAAAAGCTATTAATAAGCATTCTTTTTCTAACAGATTTATACACTTGACCTGTAAAACCATCACGCATATGCAGACTCCAGCTACAGCGACTAAATGCCCCTCCAACCAATCTTCACCAGCACGTAAGCAGCCCCGTTCGAATATATAACGTTCTGCGGGCTGCTTCAGTTTTTTTTATGTTTTTATTTGTTTATGTTATTAGTTATTACAAAATGAAATGAAATTGTTTTAGAATAACTTACATATCCCTCTTTTCGGACATCATAGCCACATTGTTTGTTTTTTATGAGTTCTTGTGGCCGACGTTTGCAACAGGAAAACGGAACTCCACACGCTTCACGACTACCGACTGCGCCCGATGAACAATTAAAATAGTTATTACTGTCCCAGTCTTTGGGGCCCTCAATGCCGCAGCATTGAAGCCAGTCTTCTTGAATCCAATCGATTAGATTCTGTTGGTCTGGATCTTCTCGATAGTGAATGATAAATGCGCGCAAACCTTCAGTGGCTTGATCCTTAATCTGTGAATGAGTAGAAATTAGGAAGCAATTCTATGAGCAGCTAATGAAAATTGTATTTACCCAGCCTTTGTCTTTGAGAATGAAAGCCAATGCTCCGAGACCGATCTCCAATATTAATAAAACTGATAGAAATATGGCATACTGTAAGTTATATAAAAATATGTTAATGAATGAGCTGAGATAGAAAAAAACTGAAATTAGATTTAATTAAATTTTTTTAAGAAGCTCAGATGGCTCCTGAGTTGAAATCTAAAAAAAAAGTTTTTATTGCAAATTTCATCATGAATTCATGGATGGATTTTATCGCCGAATATCTTTTTCCTAAGACGAAAGGGAATTTTATGGAGCATAGGAGACTTTTTAATCTAAAAGTCATCAGTAGTTCAGGTGTACAATCGATAGATTTTCCCAGTGGATAGTTTCCTCGTCGAATATCTGTTTCCTAAGGCGAATGAGATATTCCCCTGGAATGTGAAGATCATTTTGTTACTCTTAAGGCAGATCAGAAGAAGAAGGAGGCGAACCCCACAGGCGGATCAGTAGAAATGCGGTGAAGTGGGAGGGTTGTGATCCCTTGTTTTCGGATCATAACCTCGCTAATAAAAGGAAGAAGAAGAAGAAGGCAGATCAGAAGAGTATTGAGCCATCATTTTTCTCTTGTTACAAAAAGGGGTCTTATCTCGGCTTAAGAAAAACGTGATATCAGTTAGAGATATCCGCATCTTTTCAGACAGCCAAGCAGCAATTAGATCCTTGGAATCTACGTCTATAAATTCTTTAGTAGTTCTAGACTACCGATTACGGAGATGGCTGAGCAGTTCAATATTCACCTTCGTCGGGGCATAGAACCATTTCAAGGAATTGTAAGGCCGATGAATTCGCCAGAAGAGGAACAACTATACTGCCGGACAAAGGCATTTCGATCGCTACTTGAAAACTCAAATTTAAGCTGGATGCTATCGAGAGTACAAATCTCAGGTGGACAAAACAGATTTGGTGAAAGCTGCATATCGGCACTACAATAGGTGTCATCACTGGACATTGTCAAATAGACAAGCGTGCTACAAGGCTGGGCCTTTTTGCGAACGACTTTCGTATTCCTCAATAAACTATTTTGTTTCTGCCCAGCTCTCTCCCGCAGAAGAAAGGTCCACTTAAGAGCCTTCTATTACAGGATATAGGCGATTTGATAAACGCAGATATTAAGAGCCTCTTACGCTCCGTCAGAAGCTCAAAATGGCCTAACGAGTAGATCATTTTCATTTCATTTCATTCATTTTTATTATTATTATTTATTAACAGATAAATTTAAAATTTACATGTTAACAGAGATGGGGTGAGCACTAGCTACAACGGCTTACTGCTTTAAGGTGTTAGACTATCTATACTAAAATATTTGCTTTAAGAAGTAGTTTGTTCATTCTTTTTATATTCTCTAAGTTGATGTCGTTTAGAAATTCATATATTGTTTGATCGCTGGTAGGGATGGGGTTGAGGGAGAAGGAAATTGGACAAAGTTTTTGGCCGAGGGTGTGGAGGATGTCGATTACACAATTGCATTCAGTGCAAATGGGTGGTGGTTCTTTTTGTAGGAGATGTACATGGGTAAGGGCGGTGTGACCTAATCGTAAGCGTGTATAGTTTATGTACATTTGTTTACAGTTGGTGCCTGGATACATTACAGGTGATCGGTCCTTATTAATGTTAGTGTAATGATGTTTGTGGTTTTGCCAGTTTCGGAGGCGGTTCCTTTTGATAAGGGTGTTGATTAGGCGTTGGAGGTCTGCTTTAGTGTATGTATTGAAAAGGTAGAGTGGCGAGCGTACACATTCCTTTGCTGTGGTATCAGCACGTTCATTGCCCGAAATCCCTATGTGGCTTGGGACCCACATAATGGTTCTTATTCGGTTTGCCAGTTGGTGATTATGGTTTGGGTTGGCAACAGCTTGTATTGTTGAAAGACTATTAGAGCATATGACATATTTACCACGTAGATGGATTATGGTTTTGGCTGCTTCAAGTACAGCGAGAGCTTCGGCTGTAAAGTTGGAGGCACAGTCTGGTAGAAGTCCGTGTTTTATTATTTCCCCGTGTTCGTAGACAATAGAAAAAGATGTTGCTTGTTGTGTTTTGGAGCCATCCGTGAAGATAAGTTGCCAGCCTTCAGATTCTAGGTTATTTGTAACTTCATTGAACAGTGCTTGGAATATCTTTCCTGATGTTCGCGTTTTATTGTACCTGGCGAGTGTCGTAACGAAGGAGGATGGTTGGATTTTCCATGGAGGGAGGGAAAGGATAGGATTTTTTAATCTTTTGGATATGTGAACTTCCAGCTCCTCAGACTTGCTTAGCGCAGTGGAAATTGCTGAAGGTGTCCTCTTCTTCTTTTTAGATCGTATGGCGTTGTCTATGGTTTCATCAATAATTGAATTTGTAGAATAAACTAGTTTGGGAAGTAGTTTCAAAGATTGTTCATAAGCCATTTCTTCGAGAGCGGGAAATCCAGCCTCAGCTAGTATATTGAGTATTGGTGTGGTTCGGAAGGCTCCTATGCTTCTTCTTGCTGCCTGGTGGTAATACGGTTTTATAATATTAAGTCTACTTTTCGGGCAATTGCCATACATTTCTAGGCCGTACATTATTTTGATTATAACTATGGCTTTTGTTATTATACAGAGTGTATTTACATGCACATTTCGTTTCTTACTGGCTAGATAACTTACTATGTTAGTAGTTACAGCTAGGCTCTTTTTTAAATTGTTACAGTGTAGTTTCCATTTATGTATACTTATTGCTAAAACTTAGTCCTAGGATTTTTATTTCATTTACATCATCAATGAGCATATTGTTGATATTAATATTAATTTGTGGACAATGCTGTTTTCTACAAATATGAAGAACTTTGCACTTTTCTAAAGAGAGCTTCGCTCCTGAGATGGTTGACCAAGACATAATGTCTTCAATAACCTTGCAGAAAATGTTTCGCGTTTTGTTGTCGTCATATAGTTTGTACATGATATGTACATCGTCCGCGTATATACAGTGGTCTAAGGACTTTTGTTTGGAGATTGTTTGGCTGAGCTCTTCGAAGGCAATGATAAATAGGACCACGGAGAGTGGCGAACCTTGAGGAATCCCATTATATAATGGAAGTGTGGGGGAGAACTGGTTGTTAGCGCGCACACAGAATTTTCTGTTTGACAAAAAGGATTTCACATAATTAAAAATCCTTGGTCCTATTCGCCATTGTTTGAATTTGTTGAGTATGGGATGGATTCCTACTCTATCGAAGGCTTTCTCGAAGTCGAGTGAAAGGATGGTTGTGTGGTTTCTAGCTGACAACGCATTAGAGATATAAGTGTCAATGTGTAGCAGACTGTCAATTGTTCCCCTGTTTGGCTTGAAGGCAGTTTGTTTAGCGCTTACGAGTTTTTCGGATTCGATAAGCCAAAGGTTTGTTTTGCTATTATTTTTTCTAAGATTTTAGATATGCAGGGAATGAGAGAAATAAGTCGAAAAGCTTCTATGGATTTTCTTTCTTTCTTTGGTTTAGGAATGGGAATTATCGTTGCGGTCTTCCAATATTGGGGAACAACTCCTGTGAGAAGGATGGATTGTAAAGCTTTATTAGTCTGGTCTTGAATTCTTCTGGGAAGTTTTTTAAAATTGGGTAGGAAATGTGGTCTCTACCTCGGGTTTTCCCTTTCAGTTTGTTTAGACAACAGTCGAATTCCAGTCTTGATATAGGTCCTTCGATAAGCTTCGCAGCATTGCAGCTGTTGTTTGGATCAATTGTTATTAGAAGGCTGTTACTTTTATTTATATGAAACGCGTTAGAAAACTTTTCGTCCTTGGAATGTTTTGACCACGTATGGGCAAAGAAGGAAGCAATGTCTGATCATTTTATTTAGCAGAACTCTGCTATTTAAATTCATCATTCATCATTCAATTCTCGTTGCCTTATTTTGTAAGCGCTGTAATTTTATCAAAGAGCTATTAGAACACAGATACAGTATGGACGAACAATACTCAAAATGTGGTTTAATCATTATATTATATATATTTACTGCACTAATCACCGATATTTTGTTTCTTATTCTACTAAAGAAACCAATTTTTTTGACACTTTCTTACATACATATTCTAAGTGCGGATTAAATGATAAAGCATAATCTATTATTACTCCAAGATATCTAATTTGTTGAACTTGTTCTATGGCTTCATTTTCAATGCTTAAATTTAACTGAATACAATGATTAAGGGACATACATTTAGATTTGTTCACATTTAGTTTTAATTTGTTTGATCTCAACCATACGCTCACTTTCGATAAGCCCTCCTGCATCATTTGTGTATACTCAACAGGGTTATCACCAGAGATGAAGAGAAGTGCTTCATCAGCAAACAGGACGATCTGAGAGTAGTTTAGCGCAGCTTCGATGTCATTAATGTAGATGATGAAGATAGAGATAAACTTTCTCCTATGATCTACGTGGTATCACAATGGATCTATTGTTGTTCTAAGTGTATTGGCGTTGTTTTAAGTGTGTGTCTTTTACAACTTATTCCGAACTTGCTAGTGTTTGAATTACGAAGAGGAAAAAGTGGAGCATTCCATCAGCCACCGCTCAGAAACTACTTGGATTGGAAATGTAAGCAGACCTAATGCGACAGATAGATATGTATGTTCTATACCTAGGAATGATGCTTGACGAAATGTTATGATTTGACTCACATGTAGGCTACTCGAACAAAACGGCGATCTGTATATGATAGGAGAATTTTAATATCCAGGATAGTCAGCTCAGTTGTCGTATACTCGACCCCAGTTTGGGTAGGGGCACTAACGAAAAAGGAAATAAGGAGAAGTTGATCCCAAACATCTACCGCCTTCAGCAGTCCCTGATCGATTAGGGTGGCTATGATAAATGCCGACACCGATTTGGACATGATAACTCACTTTCTGCTCAGATTGTCTAGACCAGGCGGAACATACTGAGCACGCAATATTTCACTCTAGAAGCTTCATGGAATAACAAATTATGTCCCGCTGGAAGAGTAGTTGAAGTGTGCAAAGTGCGGGTTAAGTAAGATTAGGTTAGGTCCTTACACACACACCCTTAGACCATTTAGGTCCATTGTGATGCCACATGTTGATTATACCGGAGGAATCACCGGGTACTCGGGAACCTTTACCTATCTCAGGTGGGTTATGGCTGAAAATGAATGTGCCTGAAGTGGCTAAGTAAGGTGACTGACTCAATCAACCCTAAAGTCAAGATGGACCGGGAAGAATTGGGATGATTGATTCAATCGAACCCTTTGTAGTGTTGTGCAATTTGTATTGGTTGATAATGGGGCCTGGGTGACCGTGAAGATGTAGGGGTGCATAAGAGTATTAGAGTGACTGATTAAATCGAACTCTTGGCACTGCTATGCGTTTGGTGTTGGCTAGGTAGGGTGACTGATTCAATCGAACCCTTCATACCTAGGTGAACCGTGGAGGTAGTGGGGGTGCATACGAGTAAACGAGTCACCTCGATTTACCCAAACCTGTGTAATGTTATGCAGTCGAACTATGAGTTACTATGATATGGTAATTGGTTTGGCTAGGTAGGGTGACTGCATCAATTGAACCCTTAGTACCTAAGTACACTGTATAGGTAGTAGGGTGCAAAGGAGTCGTAGAGTTAATTGACTCAATCAATCCCTGTTAGGGTGCGGGTAAGTACGTAGGCGTATTATGGAATCGAGTACTTACGTTTGCGAGTAGCTTAGGCTACTAGTATCTTTGGAAGAGTACACATCTCTTGGCGCAACCAAAAAGAAAAGAAAAAAAAGGTCTGGAATTTGTTAGGTAAATAATAACATTTCCCTTTCTCTATTCCTACATCTCCCAACAATTCAATACCAATCTAGTTCTAACATTTTAAAAAAAAATCAAGGAAACAAAAAATGGTCAAATTAACGACAAATATGCTCTGCATAGACAGTCAAACTGACCATAGGTGGAAACTTTCCGGATACTTATACCCTTAAGCTATTTCCGAAATTTTCCTCGAAAACTAAGGCAAAATAGGTGTTTCAGCTCGAGAATAATTTCGGCTAACACCACGAAGAAGCATAATAGATTATTTTACGACTTTGGAAAAATTTGTTTACTACGTTTCCTGCAACTGTCGCGGCAGCGCTGTTTCTCAGTGGTAGTGAGTAAAAAAAAAAGAAACGACTGCTTTGTCTTTTAATAGTTCTTGCAACTATTGCAAAGTTGTCTCTTCTACGAGCTGATACAAGAACCATCTACTCGCGATCCGAAGTGGTCAAACTAGTAATTGTAATTAGCATTCAAAATAAAAATAAATGAGACCGGAGTTGTTTAATTGCTAACCTTGGCATCTAATCAAATGACTCATCAGCGTCTTTGGCGTCACAGCTTCTTGATTTAGCCGCTATGTACATGCCAGAGTACCAGTTTCTTTTTGGATATACATATGGTATAGACTTCACAATTGAGTGAAAGTAAAGTCGCATTCGTGTACCTCACCTTTTGTTGACTACAAATTCTACTTGAAACTTTCCCTCTTCACTGTGGCGAGCGAACAAAACAAAGAGCACACCCTCCGTCCCCAACAACCACGTAACGCGATTAGGCATTACAGCTCACTTACCATCGATAGGAGACAGGTATTCTCGCGAAGGGCGCCCACACTGCCCGTGAAGCCAATTATGAACGTCACCGTTCCAGTGCAAATCAGAACGAAGGCCGGATCCAAGGCAATGAATGTGAGCTTCGTCAGATTGCTGAACATGTCCTTCTCGTTCCATGCCCAGATGCCAACCGCCAGAACGCATAGACCAGCCGACTGAGTGGAATAAACAAATTTACTTTCGCCAACCCCTATCAGGCCAAGTACTCACCCAAAACATAACATTGCAGCTAAAGATTATGTACTTGAGGCAACAGCTGATCTCGCTCGTTTCCCGACGATACTTTCGCACTGGCATCCTTGAATATGCATAAATCGAGTGTCGCCTGGGCTGAGACTGGTCTCGGTTTCACACTTTCTGCAAACTCGTCGAGCAACCCAAACGGGTTTCGGGTGGATTCGCTACTAGACTATCTAATTCAACTATTCTATGAATGGATTTTCTGTTAAATATACATTTTAGATTCTCGACTATGGGAGGTCGGCAGTCTGAATTTCCATTTTCGGGTGGAGTAAACGGCGATTTTCTCCAAAGACAAGTTTCGCAAAAGAAAACGAAAAAGAAGAATTTGCCACTGTACACGGATTGTAGTAAAAAAAATGTATCGAGAAATATCGTAGGGTTTTGACGTTTGTGCTTACTTGTTGGATTTGTTTTGTTCGACGGTACGAGGTAAATTACGATATAACCGTGTACACTGAACTGTAGATGTGTTCAGTTGCGGAATGTGACATAAGGGTGGCGCTGATGGGATGCGGTTGAATCATAATGTATTTCACAGATGGCGCTGAAGCACGACAAATTTAAAAATAACTGTCGATAATATGATATAAAAAATCTAGGTACCTACTCCAACTGAGAAAATAAAATAAACAAAGGAATTCGTCTTGTACCATACGACTTTGACAAGTAGTCCGATGTAAGGGTTTATATGTGTGAGTGCATTTTGAAAGCACCCCCAAATGAAATCCGGAACAGAAAAACACTCCCGGAACAGCACTCCAAACAGCCAATGGAACATGATTGGGAGTGCTTTTTTTGTGCGGAACACAAAAAGAGTACTCCTTTTGGCCCAATGGAAAACGACATTAGTAGAAACAAAATTTACATAGTTTGAATTAACAATTTGATAATATTGCTAATATCCTCTTCTATTGGGCAAAAGAAGCCATTTTTTGCTTTGTTTATCTGTAAAAAATGTAAACAAAAAATCAGACATTCACCAATACACGCAGAAGTAAGCAGAGGACACATGTTCACATGTTCCATTGGAATCAAAAAGGAGTGAAATCGGGTGTGAAACCAAAGGAAAATGACATAAGTGCCTGGGCACACTTGCCTACCCAACCTATGAGCTTCATTCGAATGAAACCAATTTTGGTACATATGATACGCTAAGATCTAAAACATAACATATCGTTGAAGTAGCAGGTTCACACGGACAACATTTTGTGTAGGTTCGGGAACTGCTCAAATGCTTAAAGTCTGCTCTTGCGTCCATGAAGAAACTGTAATGTACTTATTTAACCATCGTTTAATCACCAAATGAAATAAAATGAAATTAAAAAATGGTTCATATTTCACATTCAGAAATGAATGATCTAACGGACAGTTTTTGAAAGATTTAGATTTCAGTACATACCATTTTTAAGGCCGGTATTCAACTAAGAGCTTCGTAGACCTATTCACTAACCAATATTAGTGCAGATTTATTAGGGCTCATAATACTTATAAGTGGTCCCAACCACTCTTAAGTTAAGAGACCCCATAACTTAAGAATTTCGAAAATTTTCGATATCAGCTGTGAACTGTCACTCAGACCAAACAAAAGACAGACTGCATTGGAGTAATGCAAAAGAAGAAATACTGGGAGCAGTTAACCGACGTATTTAATGTCTCCAGCATTTCCGTCAAAAAAACTGCCAACCAAATAAAAAATAAAATGTGCCTAGATTAATTCTGATTAAAATCAGGAAAATACAATGTTTTCTTTTTCTTTGACATTCCTTCCAGTTCGAAAGAGAGTGCGGAAACTCATTTTAGAACGCGTTTGGAAATCCGAAACTTAATTTTTCGCATATTCGAATTAGCATGGACAAAAACCTAATAGCGCTTGGTGAATACGTAACAAAAATTCAAAACTAAGAGCTACATCAACTTAAAATCGATTTAAGAGCGCTTGATAATTGTTCATCATTCATTCATTCATTTTCAATGGCCCGCTAATCCTTCATGAGGGTCGCGGGGTGGACGGTGGACGCTCCATCTTTCTCAATCCTCCGACATTGACTCCAATTCATCAGGAGGCATCCCTAAGCGGCTCCAGGAGAGATGTCGGACTTGATCTAACCATCTATTTCTAAGCCTTCTGCGAAGTCGCTTACCTGATGGCACGGCAACCATGGCGCGTCTTGGAAGCCGGTCTGGGGGCATACGCACTACGTGACCAAACCATCGAAGCATAGATCGTTCCGTTCGGAGAAGTAGCTGCTCAAAATTGAGCGCCTCTCGTACTCTGGTGTTGCGCACTCGATCCCTACGAGTTATTCCAATAACACCGCGAAGGAACCTCATTTCGGCAGCTTGTATCCGCGATCTTATTCTTTCGGTCACTACCCAAATTTCATGACCATAGGTGAGAGTTGGAACATATACCGAGTTAAAAACCGATAGCTTAGCTTGAACACTAAGTTCATTCTTCCTTACAACAGATTGGCCAAGCTCTCTCAAAATTGATCCAGCCTGACCAATTCTACAGGATAACTCGGCATTGCTCCTCCCATCACTCGTGAATAAGACCCCGAGGTACTTTAACTTATCCACCTGCTTCAGTGGGACTCCACTAACATGCAGAGTGTACTGAATGGGTTTTTTTTGGATATGACCATTACTTCCGATTTGTTCACGTTGATCTTCATTCCAGCATCATCACAAACGGCTACAAACCTTTCGAGTGCGCGCTGAAGTTCGGTTTGAGAGGATCCAAGGATGACCAAATCATCCGCAAAGAGCAGATGACTAATCCTTAGGTTTCCCACTTTGAAACATTCCCCGCCACGGCTGCGCTGCAACATCCAATCCATATATACAATGAAGAGGAGAGGTGACAAAACGCACCCCTGGCGGAGTCCAACGCCCACAGAGAAAGGTATTGATTTAACACCGTTTATCCGAACACAGCTTCTGCAGTTTGTATATAACGACTGAATCGCCCTTAACAGGGAACCAGGAATCCCATACTCCTGCAGAACACTCCAGAGTTTGCCTCGAGGAACCCTATCATATGCTTTTTCCAAATCCACAAAACAAGTGTAGACCGGTTTGGCATACTCCCAGGCCTTCTCAAGAACCATTCTGAGAGTGAACAACTGGTCGGTTGTGCCTCTACCGGGACGAAAACCGCACTGCTCATCCCCCAAACTGTCCTCAACCACAGCTCTGGAACGCTTTTCTAGCACCTTAGTGAAGACTTTTCCAGGGAGACTTAAAAGAGATATACCCCTATAGTTGGCGCAATCTCTTTTCTCATTCAATCTCATTCCTAGGCCACTTTAATGACATGCGAGAGCCATTGCACTCCCTCTTTACCTAAAGCCCTGAGCATTTCTGGCTGAATTTCATCCACACCAGCAGATTTGCCAACCCTTAGTGCTTTGATCGCCAAAGTTACTTCCTCTACCGTAGGACTACTTTCCGCCCAACTCTCGACAATAGGTCTGTCATCTTCGGTACCCTGTTCGGGATTGAGCAATTCTGAAAAGTGCCCGCTCCATCTGCGTAAGATGTTCTTCTCATTGGAAAGAAGTGTACCGTCTTTGGATTTAACTCCTTCAAGGATATTCAAGTTTTTTCCTCTGAGTCGGTGGACGGTCTGCCAGAACATCTTATTTGCAGATCTGTGGTCACGTTCCAATTTTTCGCCAAACTCCTTCCAAGACTGTTCTTTCGCTGTTTTCACAGTTAATTTCCAGGTTCTTCGCGTCTCAGTGTACCGATTTCGAGAATCGGAGTTCCCCAAGTTAATCCACACCTTAAAGGCTCTCTTCTTCTCTCTGAGGGCGTTTTAAACCAAGCAGTCTTTTTCTCACCACCAGCCGCCACACCAAGCCGCTTCACTCCACAAACATTTCCCGCAGAGGCAATAACCGCTGTTGAAAACAGTTGCCATTCTTCCTCTACATTTGATGGAACAGTTGGAATTCGTTCAAACCTTTCAGATATTTGCGGTGCAAGTGTCTCCCGCATCTCATCGTCCTGTAACCTCTCCCATCGTATGCGTGTAACCATCCTTGGTTTACGCTTTGGTAGGGGGGCACTCTCTCACTAAGATACAATTTGCACAGCACTAAGTGATGATCAGTCAATACGCGAACATCACAAACCATTCTCTTCAGACACGATGGTACCACAAAGAAATCGATCAGCGACTTCTGCTGAAGACTCTGACGGTACCACGTGTATTTGTGAATGATAGATAGATAGATAGATAGATAGATTTTATTTATGTACTTCACTATTAATACAAAGTTTTAACAAAAAATCAATAAACATGGCGTTGCCGTCTGCCTGATTGACAACATTAAATAAATTCAAAATTAAAAATTGAATTGATGTATGTATATTTGTGTATTTCTTTTATTTTAAGCGATTTTAGAAATCTTCATTAATGATCCTTTCACGATAATTTAAATTTATGTATTTGTGAATGTCTTTGTGTGGAAAGATAGTGTTCATGATGGATAAGCCATTTTCACAATAAAAATCCAACAACCTCTCTCCGTTTGCGTTTTGATCAGGATCACCGTTCCTCCCAATCACACTCCCCCATGTCATAACATCTACACCCACATGAGCATTGAAGTCACCCATCAGGACAAATGAATCCATATCTGCAACCTTTTCAAGGGCAACATCAACTTCATCTAAGAAAGCTGCGTACTCTGACAGAAGGTTCGGTGCATACACCTGCACCAATGCCAGAGTTGATCTTTCAAGCTTGAGCTTTAAGATCGCAACTTTCCCTCCTAATGGTATCCACTCCGTTACTCTGTCTGTCAACCTGGGACTTGTGAGTATCCCTACTCCAGCCCGAGCAGACATTGAGGGTGCGACTCCTGACAGGAGTCTTACCCGAAAGTTCCACAGTTTTAGAACCTCTCTGCTTTGTTAAAGAGATGCCAACTATATCTAGTCGACTTTTAACAGCCTCACCAACAAGCTCAAGATCCTTCCCTGTGAGCGATGAGACGTTCCATGTGCCTATCCTAAGTCGATGCCGTTGTCGAATCTCAGAGAGTTCATCTGTGCCCCTATCGGTGCACAGCGCGCTCACTCCTTGACCCCCGTAATGGTTCGCGAGACCATTGACAGGAAGCTCGTAGCCATTTCGGGTTTGACCCAGCCGGCTGCCGAGCGGGACAGGCCGACCACCAGACGCTCGCATACTGACACCCTTCAGGCCTGGCTCCAAAGGATGCCCTGGCTTACCAGGTTTGGCAATATCCGAGGCCTGTTTACGTCGTCTTGTCATCATGGGGTGTGCGCTTTGTTAGCCGTGACTGGATTGTATGGATGGGAATAACTATTTAAGTTACCCCATCCGCACATCCCAGTCACGTTGCCCGCCCCCCATCACGAGGAGGTCAGCTGCCAGGGGGGCTTGATAATTGTTCTCTTTTTTTTTCGGATCTGCAATTAGGTTTTGTATATTTTTTCCCAAAGTAAGTAGTAGTTTCCATAAATCTCGAAGTGGTGCATATTTCTGTTCCCGTCATTTCTGATTTGTCCTTGATTTTAATGACTGTCCTCTTTTGACTCACATAACATCTACCCGTCTGGCGCGATATAACTCTTATTCCCATGGTAATGCAGCCAGGCACTTAGAAAATTACGGCATTTTTTGGAATCTACCGCGCAACCAGATTTCCAGATTTAACTCGCTTTTTCCTTCAATGGGCCATCGCACACTGGAGGAATTACCCCGGGGTTAAACCGCGTTTATGGGAGAGAGAGGTGTAGTGTACAGTACGAAATGAAATGAAATGGAATGAAACAGAGCGAAATCTTCAACCAGCTATGAGGTGGCTTAACATCGGGGTAAGCCAATACACACATAAGTTCTCAATTTCTAGATGCAAAAAAATGAGTATGTCTTACCACTACAATGAAAATCGGTTCATGTATACAAAATGTTCCCCCGACATTATTCATCCAGTGTGCGATTGAAGTAAAAGATACCCCGGGGTAACATTCAGCCAGTGTGCGATGGCCCAATCTCCCTCGCACTCTACTTTTCGACTTCCGCACACTGTTCAACCTCCGACGATCAGCAAAAATGAAGAAAATCTATGGAGAGAAACGTTTTGAGAACAGAACACTCATACCTCCACAGAGAATTGTATTTTTAAGCCTTGCGTAAGGTATAGACCCGTTCCCATTCTTCAGCTGCCTTGACGTGCCGGAACGGCTTAAGAGTCAATGACCCTAAGGGTTCGAAAGGACCCCAGGTGAGACATCGAACTAAAGGCTGAAGACGTCTTGACTGTGACGCAAAACCTTTTGACAGTATGATGGAAGAAACTTGTACGGTATCTACTCCAGGTGGTACTCGTGAAAACGATAATCCACCCGTGGTCTTTTTGACTACGGCCGGGACGAGGATTCTGGAGGTCCCAACCACCATACTTTTACCCCCCGCCTCTGGCGTTGAATTAGAAGCAGTAGCGACGCTTGTTTCAGAAGACCCCTGCAGCTCTGTCTCTAACTCGTTTGGTAGATTGGGCTGGAATGGCAAAGAAAGTGGCGGAAAGGCTTCGGCTGGAACGTCTAATCTCTGTCTCAATAGAAGGGTAGCTGGTCGAAGTTGTGTCGGTGACGGTTTGACTCGGGAAACCAATAAGGCTGAACGAGCTCCCGAAGCGGCGCACTCCGATGGGCTCCTGACTAAGAGTCAACTGAAAAGGAGAAGAAGGAAGGCGGAGATGGCGCGGTGCAAAGAGGCTGCAGAGTCAGCTGAAGGCGCAAGCGCCGAAAGCAGTCATCCTTCAGTAGCGACAGGAAAGAAGCCTAGGTCGGCAGAAAGTATTCCAACTGGAGCCGGTCAATCCCTCAGACCTAACGCTGGCTCCTTTTCGGTCGGCTCGAACAGGTCCAATCTGATGGAGCAAGTTTCGCCTGCTCTTCTTGGTGGAAGCGTGTGCGCATCTGATGCGCGCTCTACTGTCGGGCACACTCTTACCGGTGGCGTTATCTGCGCACAAAATCTGGTGGATACTGGTGCTGTTACCCCTAAAGGTCCCAGCACTAGCGGACAGAAAATGGCTGACGCAGGCAATGCCACGGGTAGGGGCGCTCGCCTCGCCGGAAGCATGTGCGCACCTGGTGCGCGCCGTTCTGCTAATAAAACTGCGACTATATCTTTGATATTTTCGCAGATAAACCTCCACCACTCAAAGGCTGCTACCGCTCTCTTAAGTAGCAGACTTTCCGTGGTGCGTACAAAACCCCACATAACATTTGTCCAGGAGCCATACGTGCGGAACAAGCGCATATGTGGTTTTGGGGGTGTTCGTGGAGTAACGGTGCTATGTGACGAGCGATCTGAAAGACCGAGAGCTTGCCTAATTGTGCCGAACTTCCTCTCAGTAACCAAGCTTGGACAATTTTGTGGACAGGACCTGGTTGCTGCAGCTGTAAGCTACGAAACGACCGGAAGTTGGAAAACCTTCGTCGTTGCGTCGGCTTACTTCCCTTATGATTCGGTAATGCCTCCACCACCGAAGGCGGTTGCCGAACTCATAAAGTACTGTGACACTCGGGAGATGGGACTAGTCATGTGTTGCGACGCGAATGCTCAGAATACAGTCTGGGGCAGCAGCAAATGTAACATACGAGGAAACCATCTCCTAGATTTTATACTATCGTCTGGCATGGTAATTAACAATGTTGGCTCCCAGCCAACTTTTGTTACGGCAAGGAGGCAGGAGGTAATTGATTTGACTTTATCTAATAGGTATTTCAAGTCAATTACTAACTGGAGGGTACTGCCGGAGGTGTCCTTGTCAGACCATAGATACATCGCTTTCCAAATCAAATGCGAGGCCATAACTTTGCAGGAGAGGAGGAATCCGAGGAAAACCAACTGGGTGCGGTTTAGGGAAGAGCTAGACAGATCTGTCAAAACTCCAACTAAACTCAGAACGAAACGAAAGGTTGAGGATGCTGTTCAAAACCTGACTAGTGTCCTTACCAGCTGTTTTGAACTGACGTGCCCATTGACAAAAACCCCCTGCAGAACTCCGGTTCCCTGGTGGAGCCCAGAACTGCAGCGACTTAGGAAAGAATCCAGAAAACTTCTAAATAGGTCACTCAAGACAAATTTAGAAGGTGACTGGAATCTTTTTAGATCGAAGCAAAAATACTACAAGAAGTTAATTCGGTTGTCGAAAAGTGCTTCTTATAGAGATTTTTGTGAAAAGATCGAGACACTCGGTGAAACCAGCAGGTTGGTTAAGGTTCTCAAAAGGGGCAAGCCGACCAAACCGGAGTCACTGAGAAAATCTGATGGCAAGTTTACTGAGACGAAAGCGGAAACTTTTAGTCTTCTGCTGGAGACTCACTTTCCTGGCAATCGGATAATCACTAGGTCGCAGCTTGGTAACAGATGAGGCCATCAAATATGCTGTGGCATCTTTTGATGGTTTCAAATCGCCTGGCACCGATGGAATATATCCAGCTATGCTGCAACAGGGTATAGATCAGCTATTGCCAACTCTGAAAAGAATTTTCACCGCTGGCTTGGCGCTGGCATATATTCCTACACCTTGGCGGATAGTCAGAGTAGCTTTCATACCGAAAATTGGTAAGGAAGACTATTCGCTCCCCAAGAGTTTCAGACCTATAAATTTGACATCCTTCTTACTGAAAAGTATGGAGAGACTGGTAGAATTTCACGTGCGCAAAGTTGCTTTGAAACTGCATCCACTATCGGAGATGCAGCATGCCTATCAGCGTGGGAAATCCTGTGAGACCGCACTTCAAAATCTAGTGGCCCGAATTGAATGCGCGCTTTATAGGAGAGAATACGCGATGGGTATCTTCATCGACATTGAGGGTGCTTTTGACAATGCGACTTTCGACTGCATGTGCGACTCTGCCAGACAATACGGGGTAGATAAAACATAAGTGTTGTGGATTAAAGCAATGCTAATGAATAGAACTTTGGTAGTGGATGCGGATTGTGGCCAATATGTTATGACAGGGGTAAACAGGGGCTGTCCGCAAGGTGGCGTTCTGTCTCCATTGTTATGGTGCATGGTGGTCGACTCTCTGTTGAACACTCTAAATAGTTCTAACGTCTACGCTCAGGCATATGCGGATGATGTCGCCGTACTTTCTGTCGGGCCATGCCTGGCGACGGTCTGTGCTAACGCGCAGGCGGCGCTGGACATGATCGATGAATGGTGTACTAGGAGTGGGCTTTCGGTGAATCCTCTTAAGACTGAGGTTGTTCTTTTTACGAGAAGGAGGATCTTGACCGGTCTGACTCAGCCAGTACTAAAAGGCGTCACCATTCGCATTTCCAATGAAGCCAAATATCTAGGAGTGATTTTAGATAAGAAACTTCATTGGTCCAAACACGTCGAGTCGAAAACATCCAAGGCGCTCTCAGTCTTCTGGCAGTGTAAGGGTGCTTTTGGCAAGACTTGGGGCTTATCACCGAATAAGGTTCTCTGGATCTACACGGCTATGATAAGACCATTCCTCGCATATGCGTCGGTTGTTTGTTGGAAGGGGCTCTCGCGTAAATATGTGGTTGCCTTTTGTGCGAAACTCCAAAGAACGGCTTGTCTTGGCTGCTCGGGAGCTTTCCCGAGTACGCCTGGCTCTGCTTTAGACGCTTTGCTGAACCTACCTCCCCTTGATACTTATATCATGGGTTGCACTATCAAAGCCATCCATCGTCTTAGGCGAGGCGGTTTTTGATATACTCCACACTGGAACTTTGATGAACTTGCGCGACACTTATCTTACGACTCCTGTCTTATGGATATGCCGTCTGATGCAATGACACCAGAACTCCAGCTGATGCGCAAATTCAGAGTCGACTTTCCTTGTGTCCAGGACTGGCTTCGGTCAGGGTCTGAGCCGGGAATGGAATGTAGTCGTATTTTCACGAATGGTTCCAAAACCAGTCAAGGGTCTGGCGCTGGGGTCTTCGTGGAAGTCGACAACATTAGACTTCACTTCTCGTTAGGCAAATATGCGTCTGTTTTCCAAGCGGAAACTTATGCAATCCTAATGGCCATGAACTATGTTGTGAAGAACAGGTGGAAGGGACGTAGCATTTGTGTCTGTAGTGACAGTCAGGCTGCGCTTAAGGCCTTGCTTAACCCTTTAACCACTTCCAAAATAGTTCGTGAAACCAAAAACTCTTTGAACTCGGTCGCAAGGCTGAATTCTCTGTCTCTTATTTGGGTCCCAGGTCACACTGGGATATTGGGGAACGAGATCTCCGATGAGATTGCTAGACAAGGCTCAGAGGAGGCTTTCTCAGGTCCCGAACCCGCGTTGGGTCTTCCAGCGTCCTCGGTTAGGGCTTCCATTGACGATTGGGTCTCTCACGAGCACAATTGTGTGTGGCAAGACTCCCCAGGTTGCAGGTTGACTAAACGCATGCTCCCGTATGTCTGTAAGAAATCAGCGGCATTCTTGCTGTCTCTCAGCAGAAAAGACTGTATACAACTTATCGGCGTCTTGACAGGCCACTTCGCTTTTGCCAAGCACCTTAACGTGTTAGGCTTAAGTGACACTACAATCTGCGACGCTTGTGGAGAGAGCGATGACACCGCGGAACATTATCTCTGTGAGTGTCCGGCCTTTGCTCGTATCAGGTGGCAGATCTTCGGTGCGGATGTGGTGAGTGCTGGTACTGTAAGCTCCTCATCACTGAAGTGCTTGCTTGGCTTTCTTCGAAAGTCAAGGAAATTCCAATAAAATGGGTAAATCAGGGTTTGCTCTCTGGCAGTACAATGGACCAGTTGTGTCTGAGTGCTCCAGTCGAGTGTTTCCTATCCCGACAAAAAAAAAAAAAAAAAAGGTATAGACCCTCCGACGATCCAAAAAAATTCGAAAGTGTGTCAGAAAAGAAAGTGCATTCTTCCATCCAGCAATTATATTCTGAAGTGGACTCTCGGTGGATTTTCGATGCAATCAACCCCTCTCTTCTGACTCACATAAAATCTACCCGTCTCGTGTGACACGACTTTCATTCTCATGATAATGTAGCAAGGTTCTAAGTAATCTTATCACGATTTGTCCAATTCTCAAAGAAATTCGCAAGAGTTTCTCTTTTTTTGGTTTGTACGTCTTAGAAGTAGATGATGTAATCAACATCTTGTACGGTGATCAAGGCTGGGATATAGTTTATAACTATGCAACAAACGCAATACGCTATAGAAAGCGTGTTATTGAAGATAACTTCTAAATTACTCACATATATGTAGATATGTTTATATATAGGTAGCTATCTAAATGTGTGGTATCTTTTATTGAATTGAATTTAATGTCTATATCTGTGTATCTTAAATATTAATTTTGTAAATATTATAATATGAATGAAACTGTGATAACTACCGTTCGATCAAGCTGATGTCACACACCATGAAGATATTAGGTGGCCGACTGTGAAAAATAATGCGGCTATCTGATGATCAGTGCGAGCTTGTCGCGGGTAAACCAACCACAGATAGAATCCAAAGTATAAAGATCATAATGGAAAAAACATCGTTATTCCTCAAAGGATTTACATATTGTATTGGTTGACTTTGAAAAGGTATTCGACAGACAACGACCAGATCTGATTGGGTGGCGCTATGACATCGAGGGGTTCCAGAAACCTATGTTTAGATAATCATGGTTATGTACGAAGAAGCAAAAACAAGAGTAAGATGTCCCGCTGGAGTAACCGAAGAGTTCCCAGTCAAAGTCGGGATGCACCAGGGAAGCTTCTTAAGACTCTTGCTCTTTATTGCAGTCCTTGACTATCTATTTGAAGGTAAAGTGGCGGACCCCAAGCTACATCAATTATTCTTTGCTGACGATGGAGGCATCATAAGTGAGAATCCTAAGTCCCTGCAACGAGCACTTGATATATGGGTGGGCGTTTTGGAGGAAAATGGGTATCGCATTAGTTAAAAAAAGACAGAGTGCTTGTGCTGCCCGTTCTCTGATCCAGGCCTATATCAGACATTTGTTTGAATACAACAGTGCTTCCAAGTGCTAAAAGTTCAACTATCTGTGATCTATGATCAATAGCAAAGCAGTCTGTGATGACGACATCAATCATCGCGTAAGCGTAGGGTGGATGAATGTCGAGAAAAGTCCGCTATCTTCTGAGATAGAAAAATGCCATCTAAGTTGAAAAGAGTGCTCTCTGCACCGCAGTTGTGCGTCCAGTTTTCACAATGTTCGACGATGTATAAAAAGTATGAGAGTAAATTAACGGCAGCTGAGATGAAGATACTTCGCATGACAGCAGGAGTGACAAAGTTTGATCGAATAAGAAGTTCGAAGATCTTTGGGAACCTTCACGTCAAGGAAACCATCTTACGAAAAATAAAGTGCGACCGGCTCAGATGGTAGTGCCACGTTCAAAGAAGAGATCATTTGAACTCTGTTAAAAATGTAATATCAATGAACGTTCCAAAGATATCGCGATGTAGGAGAGACAGGCCTATAAATGCCTAGATCATAAATGCGACGACATCGGCATTTCATTGGTCTTAGTAACCGAGTGATTCAAAATTGGGAGGCCTGCCGATATTTTCTGAGATCAAATATGCGAACCCCACAAGCGGATCAGTAGAAATGCAGTGAAGTGGGAGGGTTATGATCTCTGTTTTCGGTTCATAACCTTGCGGAAATAGGAAGAACAGGGATATGCATGAGCAATCAAAGCTTCGTGCAATGAAAAGATTTGGCAATATACGCACTTTCAAAATATGCGAGCGAAGCCGGGCGGATTAGCTAGTAATTAGATATTTGAAGCTCTCAACACGTTCAACTACGAAGCAATGACCGGAATAGTTCTCACTTACTTAATTAGTTGGCGCTACAGTCTTTGTATTAAAGTCTTTGCATTTAGCTCGTTTTTACCTAATTGCCTCCAGTTGCGCACTCCAAGTTGGTCGAGGTGCCCTTGAATTTGTGCACGCCACCTACGGCAAGGAGGCCATCTACTGCGTCGTCCCTCCGGGTTAGATTTGAAGTCCCTGCGGGCCGGAGGTGTCCATCCGCACTACTTGTCCTAGCCATCTCAAAGGTCCAACCCGCAGTCGATGTCGCTGTAAAGCTTGCATAGTTCGTCATTAAATCTTCTCCTTCAAAACCCGTCAACGCAAACGGGACTGAATAACTTACGAAGCATTTTTCTCTTAAGGCGACCAACGATATCTTCATCCGCTATCAATAAAGTCCACGTTTCAGCGCCGCAAAGCAGGACTGGGATGATCAAGGTCTTATATAGAGTCTTCTTAGTTGTTCGAGACATGGCTTTACTGTTGAATTGCCTTAAATATTAGCCCAACAAACAGCGATTGGCAAGAGTTATTCTGATCGATTTCTGCGCTGGTGCAGTTTTCAGAATTGATAGCAGACCCAAGGTACTCGTAGATATGGTCCCTTACTACCTTGAAGTTGTAGCTGCCCATTGTGACATTCTGTGCAATTCGTCGGTGTTGATTTTTATATACATATTTCTTGTTGACAGTCATACACTTGGTTTTGCCCTCGTTTATCGCTGAACCCATTTCAGCCGCTTCTGCTTCAATGCTTGCTGAGTTCTTCCAATAATGTCAATATCGTCGGCGTATGCAAGCAGTTGTATCGAATTTTGATAGATTGCGCCTCTGGTGTTAGCTTGTGAGTTCCGCACAATGAGTTCAAGTACAATGTTAAAGAAGCCATATGACAGCGCCAATACCACTTAACAGCGCCTATATTAAAATCTCATAACATAAATTGAAGTTCCTTATTGTAAATATTTGAAACATGATCAATATTATCAATGCGTTTTAAGAAAACACTTGCTACACTACCAGAAGGTACATAACTTACTATTAAGATTAGTTTGGATTCTGTATTCAAGCTCGAGCTAATCAGAATAGACAATTGTTCAACATCATCATCAACATCGCTTTCTTAGAAATTATTGATAAAATATTACAAATTAAAAAAAAAAGTATTGATAATAATACTTACTGTCATTTAAAAGCGCGCATGTGCTTATTGTCATTGTCATTTGTGGAGGTGTAGTACTCTTGCATGTTGTTCCACAGAATATTATCTTCAGTGTTTTGCAAATTAGTGCATATGCAAACATTTTTAAGACCACTGGTAACACTGTCATTTGAGATTGTAGCCCATGAATAGAATCCATGCCTATAAATTGGGGAGAGATAGTTTTCTAATTTTTGCACTGTGAGGGAGTGATTGGTCGAAAGCACTTGGAGCAGCATTATTTAACGCTATTTTTGGATGGTTTATTAATTACATCATCTAACACCTTGAGTTATCAAGTCATCCCCCACGCATTATAAGTTCGGGCCAATACTTTACCTTGATCTTTGTCACAATACCAATTCATTATATATATATATATATTTTTTTTTTTTGTTAATAACACCTTACGAACTAATTTCATTCTTAATATTTAAGCAGAATCCTCCTTGAAATACCCGAGCATGCCAAACTGAATGAGAATCGTCAAATAAGCTACTAATATTGAAAAAATCCGCAAAACGAGCTCATTGTTTAGTTGAAACAAACCGTAAACTTCAATCTTTAAGTCTTCAAATTTCAGCTGGTTCAAAAAGTAGTCAACCTGTTTTTGAAAATAGGAACATTAGTTAACACGTATTAGAATGCTCTCATTTTTCTTACACTCCTATCCCATCGACTGTCAATATCTGAACACAAAGTATCCCAATTAAGATATGTTGGAATTCTTGATCGTCGTATAGTCAAATCTACCACCATCATCAGAAGCAGGAAATCCACAATTCGGACTATACTCATGCCCATCAAGCTCCACATTATTTCACCGGTTGTTATGTACATCATGAAGTTTTCATGAATGTGACCACTAATAATTATGAGGTCAATGTAGAATGTAAATAAGATATTAAATTGGAATAGTCCGTGAAATTCCCGAGTGATCTTAAAAATTTCCGAGTATATCACCGAACACTCATTTAGTTCCTCGGAGAAGTCGCACAGCATTTGCATCCGGCGAAATTTTGTCATCGTGCCACTCTCTGTCTTCTCAATACGTTTTGCGAAAGATATCATATGATTCCCAATATTTCGATACATTCCTGAGGCTGCAATATACCCGAGACGCAAGATATCCACCACGATTAGAGTGCCAAACCAAAGTAGGTATCCCAAAAGGCCTTGAGTTATGAATAGAAAATCTCTTTCAGCTGCAGCAGCTACAAATCTTGGAGCATCAAACAGCAGTACCGAAACATTGTTCGCAATCCGTCCCATAATAATTAAGTGAAATTCGCGTCCGAATATTTTTGAATCCTTGGTGATCACTGATATCCGAATGATAATGTCTATACTCCGGTTAACGACACTGACAAATTCTTTATGTCGAACAACTTGAAATGCTATAAACACAACGGTGAACACAGCAACTGATGAGAACTGAATGAATGACATCACCCGTATATGAATTTGGGGAATTTGAAGGATTTCGCTAACAGTCTTTGGCAGAAAGAAGGTGTATCCTATAAGGCACGTCAGCCTGTACCCGATGGAGAACAGTTGCGATTTAATTGAAGGTTTTAGTCGAGCACCGTCTGTGATTGAGAAGTACACCATTCCGAACATTTTGGCATAGTAGTACATGAATTTAAGGGAAAGAATTGAATAGAAATTTTCCCGGCTAACCTTAACTGACATTTTGTCGAGCACGGACTAAGCACGAAAAGAATGATGGAAGGGCACTGAAATTTCCCTACATATATTTGCGCAGGTAATAATTAAATGGGTGCGATTGAATCAACGGTCAGTCAACACCGAGTATAGCTGCAGTGACATTACTCTAATTGAAAAATTAGTCGTCGAGTGGGAGTGTTATTTGAATATGAAATTTGTCTTCAGGGGGTTAAGCGTATTGTAATAACGACCGGTAGTTAATAAATTTGATGAAATTGCTTTTACGGATAAACTATAAGTGGTTAGTGAAAATTATGAATAAGAAACTTTTAGGATAGAAAAATCAACAAAATAGCATGCCAAAGCATTATACAAGGACTATACTTGGATACGTTTGAAGACAGTAAAATAACTTCGCCAAGTATAAAAGTTTGTATTAGGTATAGGTAGGTATAAGAACTCTGGGGCAACATATTAGAAATCACTGGGCTCTGCCTGCAGTATTTAGTTTCAATTTGAGCTATTGTACAAACACTAATTGCGAAATGGACGGACAGAGCTATCTTTTACAGAAATCAAGGACGAAGTTTGCATTTGAAGTCTGAGAACCAGGGCACCCACCTCTCTCCCTCACTTCATATAACAGGGCATATTCTCAATACTATAGGGTTGGTGCAGAATTATTTCGGCTTTTTTCGCTTTTTTTTTTCAAATAGGAGTTTTTTTTTATTTTTAAAATGCAGTTAGTGAAAATGCATATCAAAAATCATATCCATATTCGCCATATTACGAGTATGGCCTACCACACTGAGAAAGGTGACAACTTGGAGATGCTTTTCTTCTTCGTGTGTTGTTTTCCTGTAATTAAAAACTATATTAGTTACAATAACACATGTACTAGTAATAAAATAAACACACTCACTGACTATTTTGTCTTCCGGAAAATTATTTGCTCTTGTCCCAGTTTCAAGGGATGAAACTTTTTTTTGGCGAATACCACGACAATTGGGGTAGAAAATTCTTGGAAATGTTGTCGCCGTTGTGTTGTGTATCTGTAATTAAAGATAGTATTAGTTACAATTAGTCGTATAGAGAAGTGTACCGATTATGGAATACGCTCCTAATATGGAATAGTGCAGTTTTTTGAAAACAACGTTATGTATGTATCTGTTAATTTCTTGAAAATCTTTCTTTTCATGCGCATATTCGTTGTTAGTACCTTGCAGTCGGCCGGTTAAATTAAACGTTGAATTAAAGTTACAAAATTCTTTTTGGTGCAGTGCGTGACATAATATTGTGAGTTTATTTTCTTTATATTTTTTTATCGGTTTAACTTTAGTCAAATATTTTTTTTGTGCCATTAGGGAAAAATTCAACATTTGTAATAATTTAAAGTTTTGAGGTAAGTTCAGGTGAATAACTAGTCAATTTTTACATTTTTCAGTGAACATCGTTGTTCCTAATATGGAATATCCGAGGTTCCTAATATGGAATAGTATTCCATATTGGCAACCAGCTCATATAATTGTTTTTTGTTTACCTTGGATATCTTGTAAGTTTTCAGTTGGCACCTAATGAGAAAAAGCGTAAGGCCTGGGACAAGGAAGACATGAAAACAGCCATCGTAGCCATAAAATCAAAAGAAATGGGCTTCAAAAAAGCTGCAGATACTTTTAAAGTTCCACGGACAAGACTTTTCAGACTTTTTAATTCATCTTCTGCTGAAGCCTTAGATGTACCCCTTGGTAAAAAAAACCGTTCTTAGTCCAGAATTAAAGAACCAATTAGTGCAGTACGTCCTGGGAATGGAAAAGAAGTACTACGGTTTGACACGGAACGATATTAAAAGATTGGCTTTTCAATTAGCTTGTCGTTATAACTTGGAGCATCCTTTTAAAAATGAAATGGCTGGACGAAAATGGCTAAATCTGATGAAATTTCATTCCACTCGGATTCCTCAACTGATTTTGCACCGACATTACAAACACGTGACCCTGACGGCGACGAGACAGGGTGCGGTTATTGTTCGGGGCTGTTTACTGACGATAAGGGCGGGGAGGAATAGATTCAATGCATGCCCTGCATTGCGATTGATCGGAAAACTACTGACTGCCCAAAACTTGGCTTGGGCCAGTAGCGCAACAATCAAGTTCGTGATGAAGTGCTTACTTTACCTCCTAGTGGTGGTCCCCGGGCAACTATACGTATAAACCCTTATACGTATAGGCCAAAATTGTAAGTGCGGGTTGTCTAGGGCCTTGATTCTAGGCTAGGTAACGTGGGCCAGCAACCTGCGTTACTGAAACCAGCTCGCTACTGAAACCGACACTATGCCTCGGATAAGGACTGATCACATGTTGACGACTTTTGGCTATTGTACCCGGACAAAGATAGGTTTCTGGAATGTAAAGACGCTCCTCGACTCGGGAAGAGAAGGTCCTTACAATGCCAGATTCCTCCAACTGGAAAACGAATTCATGCGATATAAACTGGACATTTTGGGGGTAAGTGAAGTAAGATGGTTAGAAGCGGGCGAGTACCAGTCTCCAACGCGTAACACTGTACTACTCTATTCTGGAAGACCATCCGGAAGTCCGCGGGAATATGGAGTCGGACTACTGCTAACAACAACAGCACGCAAGGGCCTGATTTCCTGGCAGCCTCATGGTGATAGGATTTTGACGGCCAGATTCCGGACTAGAGTACGACGCGTCACCATCATACAGTGTTACGCCCCAACGAATAGTTCGTCTGAGGACGAAAAGGAGAGCTTCTACAATCTCTTAAGCGCCGTCTTCAACACAACACCAAATGGAGACATTGTCATAGTGATGGGGGATTTGAATGCCAAGGTAGGCAGCGAAAGGTTTGTGGATTTCTGCAATGCCAACCGCCTTGTGATAGGTGGCACCATGTTTGAGCACAAGACCTGCCACAAAGTCAGCTGGGTTTCCAATGACAGGCAAGCAACCTCCAACCAAATTGACCATTTTGCTATCAGCCGCCGCTTTAGAAGCAGTCTCCTGGACGTCCGAAACAGACGAGGGGCAGATGTGAGGATAGTACGTGATCACCATCTTATGATAGCTACTCTCCAACTACGCACTGCTGCAGTTCGAAGATCCCACGACAACACAAGAATGCCCAGGTTCAACATCGATAGACTTAGTGATCCCTCAGTGAGCCAACAATTAAGGGAGCACTTTTCGCAAGGTGTGGAAGCAATCAGCAGCTCAATGCCCGCAACCATCCAAGACCATTGGTGTGCTGTGAAAAATGTTTTTACATCTGGTGCTGAAAGAATTGTCGGTCGATCGCAAGGAAGACATAGGGCGTGGCTTTCCGAGGATACCTGGAGACGGATTGACGAACGAAAACAGCTAAAAGCTCGCGTTGCAGCTTTCCCAGCAGCAGGGAGAAGCGAGCTAGAGTCCCTATATCGCATGAAGATGAGAGAAGTTCAGCGTAGCGTACGACGTGACAAGCGCAACTACATCAACGCGCTGGCTACAGAAGCAGAAGAAGCTGCACGGAGGTGCGACAGCAGGACTGTCTACAGAATCACGAAAGAGCTGACAGGTGGTCGCAGCTCCAGCCAATACCCAGTGAGAAGCCTATACGGCTCCTTGCTCATTTCGGATGAGGACCAGCTCAAGAGATGGAAAGAGCATTTTGCTACGGTTTTGAACCGTGTATTCGCTAGCGATATGCTCCCAAATCAGACTGAGATGCCCGAGGTGAGAAGTTCCCGAATACGCACCACGACTCCCAGTAAAGATGAGATCATTACCGCGATCAAGGCACTCAAAACCAACAAGGCGGTAGGACTTGACGGTATTCCAGCAGAGCTCTTACGAGCAACGCCAACAACATCGGCTGAGCTTCTGCTTCCACTTGTAAATAGAGCTTGGGAAGCTGAGAGCTTTCCTAACGAGTGGAGAAAGGGAATGATCGTCAAGCTCCCTAAGAAAGGAAATTTAATGGAGTGCGGAAACTGGAGGGGTATCTGCGTGCTGCCTGCTGTAGCTAAGATAATAGCTAAAATCATCCTTGAGCGAATCAAACAACATCTCGAAGACACACTCGATGCCGAACAAGCAGGTTTCCGCTCTGGATCCTCCTGTGCCGACCACATCAACACCCTGCGGATTATCATCGAACAGTGTGTTGAATATCGTTCGCCACTGCACCTGCTGTTCATCGATTTTGAGAAGGCGTTCGATAGTGTCAACAGGGAGTTTATTTGGCGTGCCTTACGCAGGAGAGGCATTCCCGATAAACTAATTGCTATTATCAAAGCTACATATGAAGGCTCCAAATGTCACGTTCTGCACAGAGGAAGATTGTCTGAGGAATTTGAGATCCAAAGTGGGGTAAGACAAGGCTGTATCCTTTCACCAATATTATTCCTATTGGTGATTAGCGATGTGCTTCATGCAGCTTTGTCGACGGGAAACGGAGGAATTCGATGGACTCTTACATCTCAACTGAAACATCTTGACTACGCAGACGATGTATGCTTACTCTCCCACAGAATTATGGACCTCCACCAAATGACAGCAGATGTGGAGAGGGAGGCAGGTGTCGTCGGGCTGAAAATTAATACGACAAAAACTAAAATCATCAGCCTTGGAACTAACTCATCGGCTCAAATATGCATTGCTGGACAACCGGTAGAGAGAGTAGAGGATTTCCAGTATCTTGGGAGTATTGTCTCGACCGATGGTGGAACCGAACTGGGTATAGCCAACAGGATCGCCAAAGCAAAGTCCGCGTTCGGGATGTTGTCCAAAATATGGCGAAGCAATGCAATCAGTTTGAGCACCAAAATAAGACTGTTCCGCTCCAACGTTGAATCCGTGCTGCTATATGGTTGCAGCACGTGGAGAGTGACCACTACTATCACCAGAAAGCTGCAAACGTTCGTTAATAGGTGTCTGCTCAATATCTTAAGGATTTTCTGGCCCAATCGTATCTCTAACGAACACCTTTACGAGAGAACGGGTCAGGAACCAATAGGCACAACTATTCAACGGCGGAAGTGGCAGTGGGTTGGTCACACGTTCCGAAAGGGTGACAGCTCCATAGCGAACCATGCTATGCAATGGAACCCTCTAACTCAGGATGGCAGAAGACCTGGCGGTCCGAGGAAAACATGGCGCAGAACAGTCGAGAAGGAGGCACGGCAGTTAGGGAAAAGTTGGGGAGAACTCAGACACATTTCCAGAAACCGTACACGATGGCGCGTAGCCATCGTGGGCCCTAGGACCCACGGATACAGGACATAAGTAAGTAAGTATGCCCTGCAGAAAATTGTACCATGTAGACTGCTCTGGTGCCGAATCCATTAATTTCATTTATGATTTTTGCACATCAACATAAATTTGCATGTGTTTTATATTATAATGGATAGTGGTCCATATTAGGGTCACTTATTGAAAAGTGTTCATTTTGAGTTTTTTAACCTTTTTGTTTTTGTCATGGAATGCTATTGTTTTTTTGAGTTTTTGTTTAGTTTTATAAGTAGAATGAAATATTTTCATTAATAAATATTTAAAAGATCGAATAAAATTTTATTTTTTTATGTTTAAAACTGAATTTATATTTTGGTATTCCATAATTGGTACACTTCCTCTACTTACTTAAACACTGATTAATTGATATTCCGAGTAGTCAAAGGTGCGTAGCGAAGGTGCTCGGGAAACTGGAGTATTTCGTGGATTTGTGTCGACATCGACAACTGGCAACTGGGTAGGAAGACTTACTATTGTTCTGCTCTTGTATTCCTGCAATTTAAATGTAATTTTAGTAACAATTTTAGTTATAATATGAACAAATATACTTACCTCTTAGAAAACGTGGGTAGTTTCTCCAGTTTGACAGTTGTCTCGTCTCATTATGGTTTCTTTTTTTTGACGCCAGAGATCTGCTCCAGTTGTCAATAACAGTAAAAATAACAATCAGTTGTATTGACGAATGGTAATGTTGGAAAACCCCCTCTGGTTTGAAAAAAAAGCTTAGGAGAGACAACGTATCTGTCAAACTGGAAAAAATACTCGCGTTTTTTTAGAGGTAAGTCTATTTGTTTATATTGTCACTATAATTGTTACTAATATTACTTTTAAATTGCAGAAATACAACAATAAAAGTGCTCCAAGTCTTTCCCCCCAGTCATCGATCATCGACGTCGACACAGTTCCAGCCAATCCAACAGTTTTCAGAGGGCCTTCGCTTCGCCCAGGACAAGAGCAAACATTTCCATCGGAATATCGAATATTCAGTGTTTAAGTAAGTAAATGACTTATTGTTACTAATATTATCTTTAATTGCAGATATACAACACAACTGCACAACATTTCCAAGCATTTTCCACCCCAATTGTCGTAGTAATCGCCAAAAAAGTTTCATCCCTTGAAACTTCAAGGACAAATGCAATGCATGTCCTCTTGATTCCAAATATATATATTTTATTTTGCCTTTTTTTGCCTTTTTATATCGTTATTGCCTTTTTTTGCCTTTTTTTGCCGTTGTTGCCTTTTTCTGCCTTTTTTGCCTATTTTGCTTTTTTCTCAAAGTTAGTTCGCTAAAAAAATTGTAGAAAAATGCGCGTTTGCATGTATGTATATCTGTGCAAACATGCGTCTTACTCACACTATGTAATACGCATACCTAAATTTAAAACGTCTAGTCCGTGGGGAGAGTCAACATGGAAATATGTACATGACCACAGACGGTTTGCACTTGTATGTGACCGCAGACGTTACTGTGTATAACTCTATTACATATTTCTTGTTTGTATACAATACATAATAGAATAGAACGCGACCGGCTCAGCTGGTATTGCCACGTTCAAAGAAGAGATCATTTGAATCCATTTAAAAAGGCAATATCTATGCACGTTCCAAAGACATCGCGATGTAGGAAAGGCAGGCCTATAAACGCCTGGATCAGACAAATGCGACGACATCGGCATTTCATTGGCCTCAGTAACCGAGTGATCCAAAATCGGCGGGCCTGCCGATATTTTCTGAGGTCAAATAGGCGAACCCCACAGGCGGATCAGTAGAAATGCGGTGAAGTGGGAGGGTTGTGATCCCTTGTTTTCGGATCATAACCTCGCTGATAAATGGAAGAAGAAGAAGAAGACATAATATGCGGATTATTTTGCTCGGATTAAAAAAATCGTCAGCGTTCTTGAAGACGATGCAAGCTGTGTTGTGTTTGCAAAGGAATTGATTGAAGATGAAGCAGTACAAGCGCAGCTGGCGTACATCAAAGTCAATTTTAGGTTTTTAGTCGACCCAAAAAAACAAATTTTCGAAGACAGGTATTTTTGAGAGTCTGTACTTATAATTTTAACTTGTATTATTCTGATCAAGGAACATCAATTGGCGAAGTGTTTAAAGAACATTCAGCAAAACTTGAAAAAAACAAAAGGGCCGATTGCAAAGGAAGTCCTGAAGAAGTTTACTGCCGTTTTCAATGCAAATACGGTACTGAAAACTATTGAGCAGATAAATTCTATAATGAACGGCGACTTGGATTCCAAACTTACAGAAAATATTGATGTTAATAATGTTGAAAGCTTTAAATGGGCTCCACTTGAAGGGTCATTTAGCTCTCTAAAGGCGCTTCTAAGAAAGAACCGGAGAAAATTATTACCAGAAATTTCAAGAAGCTCGTGGTAGTTCAATGCTACTATAACTAAATGTGCATTTACTTTCCTTTTCTTATTTTTTAATAAATGCCTTTTCTTTGCCTTTTTAAGTGTTTTATTTTGCCTTTTTTTACTTTTTTATGTCAACAAAATCCTAAAATCCTAACCCTGCTAATTACTAATAATACTTCTACATTACAGGAACTCAGAATTCTTACAAGTTTTCATCCCCATCTCAGCATAGAAAATCTTCTCTGCAGCTAAAAGTGGATGCATGAGCATGAGGATGTTTCATTTTTTTTTTTATTTTTAACATGATCTTTTTTTTTGTAACTTGAAATTCGAAATAAAATCACTTCAGAAATTGTTTGTGGTCCTTAAAAGAACCAATTGTGTAAAAAAAAAAACCTTTCTTTAACCTCCGAAACCATAAAAAGCGCGTCCTTGCCTCTTTAATGCATATACAACATCCATTATTGGTGTTGGTAGTAGCATCATGAACATCATTTTCCAAGATCACTTTCAGCACACCACGGGTTTCGTCGTATATCACTGATAGTTATTCCGGGAACAGCATGAGCTGCATCTAGTTCAGCCTGGTTGATTGGATGAATTTGATGTTGGTTTGGTGGCGACGACTACGACGACGGTGGGGGATGACAACTTGGAGCTTTTTTTCTTCGTACACCTGTAATTAAAAACTATATTAGTAACAATAACACATGCACTAGTAATGCAATAAACATAATCACTCACTATCTTGTCTTCCGGGCAAATAATTTGCATTCGTCCTGGAAGTTTCAAAGGATGAAACTTTTTTGGAGCCTACGACGACAATTGGGGTGGAAAATCCTTTGAAATGTTGTTGCAGTTGTGTAGCATATCTGTAATTAAAGATAATATTAGCAACAATTAGTTGTATACTTACTTAAACACTGTTTATTCGATATTCCGAGGAATAAATTTTATTTTATCCTGTGCGTAGCGAGGGTGCTCTGGAAACTGTTGAATTGGCTGGAACTGTGTCGCCGTCGATGACCGATGACTGGGAGGAAAGACTTGGAGCACTTCTATTGTTGTATTTCTGCAATTTAAAAGTAATATTAGTAACAATTATAGTGATAATAAAAACAAATAGACTTACCTCTTAAAAAACGCGAGTATTTTTTCCAGTTGGATAGATACGTTGTCTGGACTAAGCTTTTTTTTTCACGCCAGAGATTTGCCTCCAGTTGTCAATATAATTTCATTATTTCCAGCAATTCATGAATGGTGAATGTTGTAGGATCTGTGTATCCCGCCAAGCAACACAAACTTTTTTGATTTTGAAATCACAGAAGTGCAAAAGAGAAAAAAGATGAGATAGAGAAACAGCAACCCGGAGAGTCGTGGGCAGAATTTCGGTGATTCTTTTTGACGTTTCGCCTTTTCCTTGTTCGTTATTTTTCTATTTTACTTCATTTCGGTTCGTTGCCTGTATAACGTAGACGTAGAAATTAGGGAATAAATTAAATGTCTTCAGAATATATCGCTCATTTACTTGAAGACTGTCATAACTCAAAAAACGCTGTTTTTGAGTTAATGATGCAGAATTGTTCGTTTTATCATGCTTCATATTGTGTAAAAATTTCATATTAATATCTTGTATACTCTCCGCGTTAGAATTAAAAGATGTCTTCTTTTTTCCTGCAAGGTGGTAGTCAATTGAAAACTTTAAACGCATTTTCTGCAAAATCGTCTAACAACTCAAAAACTATTTGTCTATCCATACTGCTGTCGGTATCCATACATTTCAGAGCCAAATGTTAAAAATATTTACGCATAGCTACTAACACGTCGTGCTCTTTTTTTTATAGCTTTGTAACTCAATTAAGAGTTATTGAGATTCTTTTTTTATTTTCTCCACATTTCGTTCTAGAAGAGAGAAGATTCCCCTTTTTCCCATTTCACCAAATTTTGGACTGAAATTCCCCACGAAAAGCGGAATTCCCCACGAACTGGCAACACTGAGTTGGAAGATCCATGGAAGTCGCCACGCCAAGGAAACCATCTTACGAAAAATGAAGCCCCACCGGCTCAGTCGGTATTACCACGTTCAAAGAAGAGATTATTTGAACCCTGTTAAAAACGCAATATTAATGAACGTTCCAAAGACATGGCGAGGCAGGAGAGGCAGCCCTATAAACGCCTGGATCACACAAATGCGACCACATCGGCATTTCATTGGCCTCAGTAACCAAATGATCCAACTGACGATACCAATTGGCTTACAACGCTGCTGTTACACAATATCTCTGTGCAGCAGTGATACTAGGCTGCCTATTTTTTAGTGATAACATATATTTGAAGCAAACAAATATTTACTAATCCAAGCATGTCTTATTTCTTTAATCAAATTTCTATAGAATTTTGAGATGTATTGCGAATCGATTGCTAATACACAAACGCATGTGAAGTTATCCTCCAATAGATTTTGCTTATACCCAATAATCCAGTATTCTGGATGTCCGGTCCTTCCGAGCGGCCAACATAGACTCGGATCATTACCTTGTTGTAGCCAAAGTACGAATGCGGATATCCCAATCTGAGCAACAAAGAAGAATTACTGTGAGAAAATTTAACGTCGAAAAGCTACAATCGCAAGAGACCGCCAGACTCTTCCGCCACCAGCATCAAGTACCGAAGACCAGTGGCAACGCTGCCAACATGCCATCAGAAACGTCGCGACTGATGTGCTGGGTCCCGCTCGCCCACCACCGCGAAACCCCTGGTTTGACGAAGAATGCCGGCGAGTGCATGCAGCAAAACAAGAGGCATACAAAGCGGCGCTGCAAAGGAAGACGAGAGCTGCTCGTGACCTCTACGAGCAAAAGAGATGGGAAGAACATCGGCTTCTCCAAAAGAAGAAGAAAGAGCATGAGAAGCGCGCGTTTGAGAATATCGAGAGCTTATACTCCAGGAACAATGTACGGAAGTTTTACCAAAAGGTAAAAAGAACGTTTCAAAGAAGTAATACCCGTACAGAAACCTGTAGAGATGAAAATGGAAACCTCGTAGTAGAATCACAGTCGGTGCTGAGAATATGGAAAAACTACTTCTGCAGACTGTATAACGGCGACGAAGACCACTATCCCGCTGTCAGGCAGAATGAATCATTCAACATAGACGATGATAGTCAAAATTTCCGTCCACCTGACCAAAACGAAGTGAGGATAGCAATATCCAAGCTAAAATCCAACAAAGCTGCTAGACCTGACGGCTTTCCGGCCGAACTCTTCAAGGCAGCTGGGGATGAATTGGTAGAGTGCATACACCAACTCATTTCTAATATAATAATAACAAGATTTTTCCTGCGATATTGTGTGAACGCCTGAAACCTTTTATGAACAGCCTGATTGGACCCTATCAGTGCGGTTTCAGGCCATGAAAGTCCACCATCGATCAAATCTTCACACTTGGGCAGATCCTGGAGAAAACCCAAGAATTCCAAATCGATACTCACCACCTCTTTATCGATTTCAAGGCCGCCTATGACAGCATCTGTAGAGAAGTAAAGCTCTTCTGTCTAGTTTTGATATCCCTGCCAAACTTGTCCGTCTGTGCAGGCTGACGATGAAGAACGCTCGCTGCTCCATCAAGGTCAGTAATGACCTCACCGAGACCTTTGATGTCAAAAAAGGCTATAGACAAGGTGACGCGCTGTCATGTGACTTCTTCAATATTATACTTGAACGGATTGTGCGGAACTCACAAGCCGACACCGGGGGCACAATCTATTAGAAGTCTGTACAACTGCTTGCATACGCCGACGATATAGACATTATCGGAAGAACTCAGCGGGCTGTCACCGGTGCGTTTGCAAGCATTGAGGCGGAAGCGGCCAAAATGGATTTAGCGATAAACGAGGGCAAAACCAAGTATATACTGTCAACTAGAAGGGAAAACCAACACCGACGAATTGGACAAAATGTCACCGTGGGCAGCTATAACTTCGAGGTAGTAAGGGACTTTGTCTACCTTGGCTCTGCTATAAATTCAGCAAACAAAATCAGTGCAGAAATCAAGCGAAGAATAACTCTTGCCAATCGCTGTTTTTTTGGGCTTATAAGGCAATTCAACAGTAAAGGCCTATCTCGATCAACTAAGGAGACTCTATATAAGACCTTGATCATCCCAGTCCTGCTTTACGGCGCTGAAACATGGACTTTATTAAAAGAGGATGTAGATATCCTTGGTCGCTTCGAGAGAAAAATTCTTCGTAAGATTTTCGGTCCCGTTTGCGTTGACGGGTTTTGGAGGAGAAGATTCAATCACGAACTATACGAGCTGTACAGCGACATCGACCTAGTCAAAAAACTGCGTATTGGACGTCTGAGATGGCTAGGACATGTAGGGCGAATGGACACCAACGCTTCGGCCCGCAGCGTCTTCGAATCTAACCCGGAGGTACGACGCAGTAGAGGGAATCATCGCCGTAGGTGGCGTGCCCAAGTTCAAGGGGACCTCGACCAACTTGGAGTGCGCAGCTGGAGGCAACTAGCTAAAGACCGAGCTAAATGGAGAGGCTTGTTGGTTGAGGCCCAGGTTCACCCGAACTGTAGCGCCACCTAAGTAAGTAAGTAAATAAAATATTTTGTAAAAGAAGTTATCTAATAGGAGAATATAAAAATATATTTGCCATGACCACAAGCACATTAATGTTTAAACAAGCTATATCTTCAGCCTCAAAAAAATATTGAATAATTGAAACAATATTCTTTGGAATTCTGAGCAGTAAAGCACTTACGACAATATTTATTTTACATAATGTACAAACTTTTATACTTGGCGAAGTTATTTTACTATCTTCAAACGTATACAAGTATAGTCCTAATATAATGCTTTGGCATGCTATTTTGTTGATTTTTCAATCCTAAAAGTTTCTTATTCATAATTTTCACTAACCACTTATAGTTTATCCGTAAAAGCAATTTCATCAAATATATTAACTACCGGTCGTTATTACAATACGCTTTTCATATTCATATTTCATATTCAAATAACCCACTCCGCGACTAATTTTTCAATTAGAGTAATGCCACTGCTATTACACTCAGTGTTGACTAACCGTTGATTCAATCGCACCCATTTAATTATCACCTGCACACATATACATAGGTTTCAGTGCCCTTCCATCATTCTTTTCATGCTTAGTCCGTGCTCAAAAAAATGTCAGTTAAGGTTAACCGAGAAAATTTCTATTCAATTCTTTCCCTTAAACTCATGTACTACTATGCCAAAATGTTCGGAATGGTGTACTTCTCAATCACAGACGGTGCTCGACTAAAACCTTCAATTAAATCGCAACTGTTCTCCATCGGGTACAGGCTGACGTGCCTTATAGGATACACCTTCTTTCTGCCAAAGACTGTTAGCGAAATCCTTCAAATTCCCCAAATTCATATACGGGTGATGTCATTCATTCAGTTCTCATCAGTTGCTGTGTTCACCGTTGTGTTTATAGCATTTCAAGTTGTTCGACATAAAGAATTTGTCAGTGTCGTTAACCGGAGTATAGACATTATCATTCGGATATCAGTGATCACCAAGGATTCAAAAATATTCGGACGCGAATTTCACTTAATTATTATGGGACGGATTGCGAACAATGTTTCGGTACTGCTGTTTGATGCTCCAAGATTTGTAGCTGCTGCAGCTGAAAGAGATTTTCTATTCATAACTCAAGGCCTTTTGGGATACCTACTTTGGTTTGGCACTCTAATCGTGGTGGATATCTTGCGTCTCGGGTATATTGCAGCCTCAGGAATGTATCGAAATATTGGGAACCATATGATATCTTTCGCAAAACGTATTGAGAAGACAGAGAGTGGCACGATGACAAAATTTCGCCGGATGCAAATGCTGTGCGACTTCTCCGAGGAACTAAATGAGTGTTCGGTGATATACTCGGAAATTTTTAAGGTCACTCGGGAATTTCACGGACTATTCCAATTTAATATCTTATTTACATTCTACATTGACCTCATAATTATTAGTGGCCACATTCATGAAAACTTCATGATGTACATAACAACCGGTGAAATAATGTGGAGCTTGATGGCCATGAGTATAGTCCGAATTGTGGATTTCCTGCTTCTGATGATCGTGGTAGATTTGACTATACGACGATCAAGAATTCCAACATACCTTAATTGGGATACTTTGTGTTCAGATATTGACAGTCGATGGGATAGGAGTGTAAGAAAAATGAGAGCATTCTAATACGTGTTAAATAATGTTCCTATTGTAATATTCTTGCTGGGGTTCGTTTAAATAAAACCGTCTTTTGTGTATTTTAATCGTTTATTTATTATCAAACACTAACTTTACTTCAACTCAGTATTCAATCACTTTACTCTTTATTTATTTTAATTGTCGCTACAGATTTACTTTCAATACATCGCTTGTTTTCACCACTGGTCGAATCTCCCTCTTGTAATCGCTGTATGCACTTATAACCAACTGTGTCCACGGTGGTTGTGGTATGGGTATTTATAGGAAATTGTAAGGGGTTCTAGAACATGCTAGATGTTTCTCCGGGTGAATCGAGGATCCTGGAATATTGGGATATTGTGTGGAACAATTGTGGAACGTAAGCACACCAGGTTGGAACGTAAGCACATCAGGTTGGAATATTTACTACTAGTAGGCAATAGATGTCGTTGCACAAAGTACCTGACGATGTACTTGATACTACACTGCCCCCCTCTTAAACTTGTTCGTCCCGAACAAGATCATCTGGATTACTGCCATGGTAACGATGAAGACGATCCAGGTGGACAATTTTCATCTTGCCTCTTACTCCACGCTGGATCCGGAAGACGACGTCATTGATGCGTGTGACCACTTTATAAGGGCCCTCCCAGTCTTGCTGAAGCTTAGGTGACCTCCCCTTTTGCCGGTGTGGGTTGTACAACCATACTAGGTCCCCCTCGTGGAAGCTGGACGTTGTTGCCTTTGTGTCGTACCTGGTTTTCATGCGGTCACTCGCTATCCTTATCCTCGTCCTGGTCCTCTGATGTATGTCTCGGATCCTTTCCCTGAGGTCTGCCACATAGTCCTCTTCACATTTGGCCTCATCGTTAGGGGATCCAAACTTCACCTCACTGGGTAGCCGAACTGCTCGACCAAACAAGACTTCGGATGGAGTATGTCCAGTCGTACTGTGCACAGCATTTCGGTAGGCCATCAAGAAGAGAGGAATTTGTCGATCCCAATCGCGCTGGTGGTCTTCTACGACCTTGGAGAGATGTTCGTTTAAGGTTCTGTTGAAGCGCTCTACCATCCCGTCGGATTGTGGATGAAGTGGGGTCGTCCTCGTCTTTTTGATTCCTAGTTGTTGACAAACCTCTTGGAATATCTTCGATTCAAAGTTTCGTCCCTGGTCGGAATGCAGTTCCATGGGCACGCCAAATCTGCTCACCCAGTTGTTGACGATCTGTTCCACGATGGTCTTCGCTTCCTGGTTAGGGATGGCGAACGCTTCCGGCCATTTGCTGAAGTAGTCCATGACGACTAGGATGTAACGGTTACCTTTGTCGGTTTCTGGAAATGGACCAGCGATGTCAGCGGCAATCCGTTCAAAGGGTGCGCCCACGTTGTACTGGTGCATCTTGCCTCGCGTTTTCGTTCTGGGTCCCTTGCTGGCGGCACACACGACGCATTTTCGGCACCAACTTTCTACGTCATCCCTTGCGCTGAGCCAATAGAAACGTTCTCGCACTTTCTCCAGCGTCTTGTTTGCACCCAAATGACCTCCGGATGCTCCATCATGCATCTCCCGCAGCACATCGTGAACTTTTGATCGCGGCAAGACAAGCTGCATTATGAAATCTTTCCCGTCCGGCCTCTCCCATTTCCTTTTCAGCACACCATCTTGCACATGAAGTGAGTCCCACTGAGCCCAGTATGCCTTGAGAGTGGGGCTCCTGTCCGAGATATCTTGTCCGTTTGGCTTTTCCATAAACTCCTTCCACGCTAATATCGGCTCGATGTCTGGGTCTTCTTTTTGAGCGTTGCGGATTTCCTCTGCACTCCAGCCGGCGATAGGCTCAGCTCTTACCCTTTGGATGGAAAGAAGGTTCTTCTCTTCCTGACGCACACAATGCTTGCAGTCGTTCTTACATGGTCGCCGGGACAAGGCATCCGCATTAGAATGAAGTTTTCCTTTACGATGCTGAATTTCATAATCGTACATCTGCAGCCGTTCAATCCATCTTGCGACCTGGCCCTCCGGATTCTT
Source organism: Brachypalpus laphriformis (assembly GCA_945910035.1). Taxonomy (NCBI): domain Eukaryota; kingdom Metazoa; phylum Arthropoda; class Insecta; order Diptera; family Syrphidae; genus Brachypalpus; species Brachypalpus laphriformis. Next base: position 293,496,119 of record OX246754.1, read on the forward strand.
GAACTGCAGCAGCCATTTTAAAGCCGCGTGGTCTGTGCGCAAAAGGAACTTTTGGCCGTAGAGGTATTTATGGAAGTGTTTTGTGGCCAGAAGCAGCGCCAGAAGTTCTCGCCTGGTCACGCAGTAGTTCCTTTCGGGCTTGGAGAGCACTTTGCTGAAGTATGCGACTACCTTCTCTTGGCCGTTGTGTACCTGCGAAAGAACCGCTCCGACACCAACGTTACTTGCATCTGCATCTACGATGAACATTTCTCCGGGAATGGGATATGCTAGTGTTGGTGCTTCGCATAGTTGTTGCTTAAGGTTCTTGAAGCTTTTGTCGCACTCACCTGACCACTTGAATTGCCTTCCTTTTTCTGTCAGTTGGTGCAGGCTCTTCGCGGTTCCGGCAAAGTCCTTTACGAATCGTCGGTAGTACGTGGCGAGACCCAAAAAGCTCCTGAGTTGGTGTTTGTCTTTTGGAACCGGCCAGTTTTTCACAGCTTCCACCTTGTCTGGATCTGTTCGCACTCCTTCTGATGAGATAACGTGGCCCAGGTACTTGACTTCGGATCTAAAGAGGTCACATTTCTTTGGGTTCAGCTTCAGGTGAGCGCTTCGAAGCCGTTCTAGCACATTCTTCAGGTTGTCGCGATGTTCCTCGAATGTTTTTCCTATCACGATCACATCGTCCAGATACACCAAGCAAGTTTTCCAGGTCAATCCACGCAGGACATGTTCCATTAGGCGCTCAAAAGTTGCCGGAGCGTTGCACAATCCAAATGGCATTACTGTAAACTGCCACAGCCCATTTCCTGCAGTGAACGCAGTTTTCTCTCGGTCCTTTGGATCGATCTGCACCTGCCAGTAACCGCTCTTTAAATCAAGGGTGGAAAACCATCGAGCTCCTGAGAGTGTGTCTAATGTGTCATCGATCCGTGGCAGAGGGTAGCTATCCTTTTTGGTGACGTCATTAAGTCTCCGATAGTCCACACAGAATCGAGTGCTGCCGTCTTTCTTCTTGACCAGTACAACAGGTGAGGCCCAAGGACTCTTAGAACTTTCGATGAGCCCTTCCTTCTCCATCGTTGACACCATATCCGCAACCTCCGTCTGCTTTGCCAATGGTAGTCGTCTGGCAGGCTGACGAATTGGTCTGGCATCCCCAGTGTCTATGCGATGCTGCACCAGATGTGTTCGGCCGTACTCTCCATCCTGTGAGGCAAATGTATCAGCGTACTCACCGATTAGATTTTCTGCCATGGCACGCTGATCCCGATCCAGTTCGCAGTGCTTGAGGATCATGTCCCTTACTTCCGCCAACCTGGCTGATGAAACGGGCCCCGCAGATTCCTTTCCAGTTATTGTCGAGATTAAACATATCGGAACACATTCACCAATAACCTCCCCTTGTTTCAGTTTGACGCTGTGGCTCTTTAAGTTCATGAGCCTTACTGGGACCAGGCTATTCTTTGGCTCCACTAAAACTTTTCCCACGATGTAGTTTGGGGATATCCTTCCTGAATCCGGCTCCAATAGATAGAATCGGTGGCTCCCAGGATCACCCTCTAGTTTTGTCCAAATGATAGTTTCGGAAGATGGTGGTAAGACTTCGTCCTTGCTGAGTATTGTCCTTAAATGTGCTGCATTCTCGTTCCCGTACACCATTGGAATCTCTACGTTCCTGTACCGCAGAACTTGCATCCCGATGTCGATGATTACGTCATGTTGTTTCATAAAGTCCACTCCGATGATGCATTCATCACATATGTCGGCCACCAGGAACGCATGAGAAAAGGCCAATCCTGCTAGTTGTAACGTGAGGCGAACTTCTCCGTATACTTTCGCCGATTCCCCTGTCGCAGTTCTAAGACAGTAGCAGCTGATGTTGTGCAGCCACGACTTCTGGACGAGATCTCTTCTTACAATGGAAGCCGTGGCGCCGGTATCGATAGTAGCCACGCAGTTGTTTTTGCCGATGAATGCTTCCACTGTTAGACTCTTGTTGCATCGTTTGGTTTGGGAGACCTGGATGGTGGTCTTGGGGGCGTCGATTCCATTAGCCAACTTCTGCCCCGCGAAGCTGTTTCCCGACTCCCGGTTTCGAGAAGCCTGGCCAACAGGATGGATGTTGTCCCTGTAGGATGGATCTCCGTTGCGTCGCCTATTCGCACAATGTGGACAGTTTCCGCGTCTGGGTGGATTTCTGCATTGCCGTTGTAGGTGTCCTATTTTGTTGCAGTTCCAGCAACGAATTTGTCCTCCACGAGCGTTGTTTCGGTCTTCGACGTCCATCCTCTGGCAAGAGCATTCGATGGCGGCTACTTCCCTCACGCGGTGGATTCCCTGACAGGCCTGGTCTGCGGCCTCCATTGTCAGAGCAAACGCCAAAGCTTCGGCGAGCGTTTTCTTTCCAGCCATTCTTACCGCCATTTGTAGTTTCGCATCAGCTATGGCATAGGTGAACGCTTCGGTTGCCATCTCGTTAATGATCTCCTCACCGGCGTTTGGATAGGACAAATGTGCCAGCCGCTCGATGTCTGCTTGTAACTGCTGGAGTGTCTCACCCTTCATCTGGGACCTTCTGCGCAACTGGACCCTATATACTTGCTGCATGTGGTCGTCCCCAAATCGCATCTCAATGGCTTTCACCAGACTGTCGTAGTTGCGTTGTTTGTCCTCGGGAATAGTTTGTAGTAACTCTGCAGCTGATCCTCTAAGCGCAAGCGTGAGGGCAATGGCCCTCTCTTCATCGTCCCAGTTGTTCGTCATTGCCGCAGCTTCGAACTGCCTCTTATATATTGGCCATGATGTCTGTCCATCGAAGACGGGAGGCTGCATCTCTTTCCTTCTCGGGCAGTCGGTTGAGTACTCCCGAACTTTCTGTTTCTTCACGCATTCGAGTTCCTTTGCCAAATTCTCGAATCTTCCTTCAACAGCCTTGAACTTCGTTTCAACACTCTCGAATCTTCCTTCAATGGCTGTTTCAAATGTCTCAATTTTTGCCTCTACGTTTTCAAACTTCTCATCAATTGTTCCAAATCTTGTTTCCAAACTTTTATTTTGTTCATCGAATTTGCTTTCGAGAACACTCCTTTGATCGAATAGCTGATGTTCCAGAGAGTTCTTTTGTTCGTCGAGCTTAGCATCTAGAGAATTCTTCTGCTCAGCCAAAGAATTTTCTAGCATCTCGAACTTCTTGTTTTGCACATCCAGCTTAGCGTCTAGAGAATTCTTTTGCTCATCGAGCTTGGCGTCTAGAGAATTCTTTTGTTCAGTCAAGGAATTTTCTAGCTTCTCGAATTTTTCATTTTGAGAATTCTTTTGCTCATCGAAAGAATTATCTATCTTCTCGAATTTTTCAGATAACAATTTCATTAAAGCCGACATGTCACTCGTCGTACTTACTTGTTCTTCTTCGACGTCAAACAAAGCTGTTTCAGGATCTGTACCCTCGTCCGTCATTATTTTCCGCAACTTAATGATCAATTCTCTCTTCGTACCAGCCGTAGGCTGATCCCGCTGGCTCAGTGCTTCCTTTAGTTGCACCAATGACAAATCTTCTAGCAATTTCCGAACCATTTTCTTTTCACTTACACAATAAGCAATACACAAAATTTGTTTTATTCCACTTTTCTGACACCAATGTAATATTCTTGCTGGGGTTCGTTTAAATAAAACCGTCTTTTGTGTATTTTAATCGTTTATTTATTATCAAACACTAACTTTACTTCAACTCAGTATTCAATCACTTTACTCTTTATTTATTTTAATTGTCGCTACAGATTTACTTTCAATACATCGCTTGTTTTCACCACTGGTCGAATCTCCCTCTTGTAATCGCTGTATGCACTTATAACCAACTGTGTCCACGGTGGTTGTGGTATGGGTATTTATAGGAAATTGTAAGGGGTTCTAGAACATGCTAGATGTTTCTCCGGGTGAATCGAGGATCCTGGAATATTGGGATATTGTGTGGAACAATTGTGGAACGTAAGCACACCAGGTTGGAACGTAAGCACATCAGGTTGGAATATTTACTACTAGTAGGCAATAGATGTCGTTGCACAAAGTACCTGACGATGTACTTGATACTACACTATTATATTTTCGAAAACAGGTTGACTACTTTTTGAACCAGCTGAAATTTGAAGACTTAAAGATTGAAGTTTACGGTTTGTTTCAACTAAACAATGAGCTCGTTTTGCGGATTTTTTCAATAATAGTAGCGTATTTGACGATTCTCATTCAATTTGGCATGCTCGGGTATTTCAAGGAGGATTCCGCTTAAACAATAACAATGAAATTAGTTCCTAAGGTGTTATTTACTAAAAAAAATATATACGTATATTGATTTGGTACGGGGAACTGGTTTTATATTGTAATACCCGGTGTGAGAGAACAAGGTATAGTATTGGCCCGAAGTTATAATACGTGGGGGATGACTTGATAACTCAAGGCCTTGAATGATGTATTTAATAAACCATCCAAAGATAGCGTTAAAAAATACTGCTCCAATTGGGTGCTTTCGGCCAATCACTTCCTTACTCACAGTGCAAAAATTAGAAAACTATCTCTCCCCAATTTATACGCGTGGATTCTACAAGTCTGGGCTATAATCTTAAATGACAGTGTTACCAGTGGTCTTTAAAATGTTTGCATACACAATGATTTGCAACACACTGAAGAATAACAGCATTAACAAGAGAACTACTACTCCATAAATGACATTGACAGTAAGTATATGCACAATTTTAAATGTTAGAAGCAGTATCACATCAATTGCATTTTTTTACTTTAATTTGTAATATTTTATCAATAATTTCCATCAAAGCGATGTTGATGATGATATTGAACAATTGTCTATTCTGATTAGCTCGAGCTTTAATATAGAATTCACACTTCTCTTAATAGTAAGTTATGTACCTTCTGGTAGTGTAGCAAGTGTTTATTTAAAACACATTGATAATATTTTTTTTGTTTTAAAAGGAAACCCAAATCCCTGCGCACTCAGACTCTCCGGTCCATTGTACTACCAGGCAGGAACCTTTCTTTGGTTGGCATCGACGTAATTCGTTTTTCTTTTATATTTGTGTGGTCCATGATTGCTGTTCCCCGCTGGGGCTTGAACCTGCACATATCGGTTTGATAATATTGATCATGTTTCAAATATTTACAATAATGAACTTCAATTTATATGTTATGAGATTTTTATATAGGCGCTGTTAAGTGGTATTGGCGCTGTCATGTGACTTCTTTAACATTGTACATACTCGTACTTGAACTGATTGTGCGGAACTCACAAGCCAACACCAGGGGCGCAATCTATCAAAATTCTCTGCAACTGATTTCATACGCCGACGATATTGACATTACAGGGAGACCTCGATTTACGCATTTTCTCGGTCCCGAAAGCGACGTAAATCGAAGTATCCCAACCAAGAAGGGGCCGAAATGGACTTAGCGATAAACGAGGGCAAAACCAAGTATATGCTGTCAACAAGAAGGGACAATCAACACCGACGAATTGTCGCTAATTGTGAAAACTACACCAGCGCAGAAATCAATCAGAATAACTCTTGTCGATCGCTGCTTTTTGGGCTAATGTATATAAGAGACCCTGATCATCCCAGTTCTGCTTTACGGCGCTGAGACATGGACTTTATTGAGAGTGGATGAAGATATCGTTGGTCGCCTTGAGAGAAAAATTCTTCGTAAGATATTCAGTCCCGTTTGCGTTGACGGGTTCTGAAGGAGAAGATTCAATGACGAACTACACGAGCCTTACAGCGACATCGACATAGTCAAAAAACTACGTTTGGGACGTCTGAGATGGCTAGGATATGTAAAGCGAATGGATACCAATGCTTCGGCCCACAGAGTCTTCGAAACTAACCCGGAGGGACGACGCAGTAGAGGACCTCCCCGGCGTAGGTGGCGCTCACAAGTTCAGCGGTACCTCAACCAACTTGGAGTGCGCAACTGGAGAAAATTAGCTAAAGGCCGAGCTGAATGCAAAGTTTGGTTGGGGCCCCGAACTGTAGCGCCATCTTGGTAAGTAAATAAGAACTATTCCGATCATTGCTTCGTAGTTGAACGTGTTGAGAGCTTCAAATATTTAATTACTAGCTAATCCGCCCGGCTTCATTCGCGTGCTTTGTAAGTGCGCATATCGCCAAATCTTTTAATTGCACCAAGTTTTGATAGCACATGCATATCCTTCTTCTTCCTATTTCCGCCAGGTTATGATCCAAAAACGAGAGATAACAACCCTCCCACGCATTTCTACTCCGCCTATGGGGTTCACCTATGTGACCTCAGAAAATATCGGCAGGCCTCCCGATTTTTGATCACTGGGTTAGTGAGGCCAATCAAATGATGGTGTCGTTGCATTTGTGCGATCCAGGCGTTTATAGGCCTGCCTCTCCTGCCTCGCGATATCTTTGGAACGTTAATTGATATTGCCTTTTTAGCTGGGTTCAAATGATCTCTTCGTCGCAATACCATCTGAGTCGGTCGCACTCTAGTTTCGTAAAATAGTTTCCTTGACGTGAAGGCTTCCACGGATCTTCAAACTTCTTATTCGATCAAGCTTTGTCACTCCTGCTGTCATGCGAAGCATCTTCATCTCAGCTGCCGTTAATTTACTCTCATACTTTTTGTACATCGTCCAACATTGTGAACCGTATGTGAGCGCTGGACGCGCAACTGCGGTGTAGAGCCCTCCATTCGACATAGGTGGAATTTTTCTGTCACAGAAGATAGCGGAGTTTTCCCTCGATTTCATCCACCCTACGCTTACGTGATGATTGATGTCGTCATCACAGGTTGCTTTGCTATTGATCATAGATCACAGATATTTGAACTTTTCGGACTTGGGAAGCACTGTTCCATTCAAATAAATATCTGAATAGGCCTGAGTGGATCAGAGAACTATCTTTTTTGAACTAATGCTATACCTTTTTCCCTCCAGAACGTTCACCCACACATCAAGTGCTCGTTGCATATAGGATCCTCACTTATGATGGCTCCATCGTCAGCAAAGAATAATTGATGTACCTTGTGGTCCATCACTTTACCTTCAAGCAGATAATCAAGGACTATAATAAAGAGCAAAGAACTTAAAATGCTTCCCTGGTGTCCATTCTAAATGCTGAAATCAAATTGGACTATCAATTTTCAAAGAGGACATATATTATGTCGGCGATGGCGTGTCTTCAACTTTAACCACTATCCAAAACACTTTGTGCCGTGCTCGTTTGTAATTTGTTTACCTTGGGGAGTATAACATAAATGCAAACATGTAGGTAAGTGAAATAAAAATTTCTTTTTGCAAAAATCTTCTTTTTCTCTGAAACCTCCCTAATTCAAAAAACCTCTGAATTCGAAGTTTTTCCCTGGATGGTCCGATGAAATTCGAATTATCGAGAGTTCAGTGTACATGCATAATGGCATTGACCACTCAATTAAGTTCAACCCTTGAATTGTTGTAGGAAAAACTAACGAGGGTGCTCATCGTTCTGAATCAAATTTAGTTTTATTTTGTTAGAAGTTGATATTACATATATTTATGCACATATATGCGGATGCGTGAAATTGGTCTCAAAATTAACATTCTGTACATAAATATGAGTACATTATTTTTTTCTAATAGAATTATTTTTTAACTAAAAACAAAAAGAAAGAAAAAACAAACAATGGTTACAATCCGTTCAAAAACGAACGTGGTATATAATACCCTATCCCTTATGGTTTAACTACGTATTATTAAAGTGTGTGTGGAGTTTTGAAATGAAAACGTTCAACTCACTTAGGCCAAACAAGCGACAGGGCGGTAGAGCGGCAAGTTTAAGCTGCAAGTGGCCACTTATTGAGCGGCAATTCTTGAGCAGTTGTGAAAATGCTGATGTTCACCTGAGTTTTTGCATTAAGGTCGTCTTCATGCATGGAGAATTATCTTATGTTTAGAAAAAAGAAGATTTGGTGTTCATTTAATAAACCGATAAAGATCAGGTTATGGTGAATTTTACTATTTGTATAGTAGTGTTCGAAAATTTCAAGACTTATTCAAGCAGTATTTGCGTATGTCAATGCAATCATTTAATTTGCTGCTGGAAAAAGTTTGTACCAAGTTAAAAAAAAAAAATACACGTTTAAATTTGACCATTGAATGCACTTTTAATTGCAATTTTAAAATAATTTTTGAAACTTTCCTCTGACTTCTGAGGCTTTCAATTTCATTAAAGTTTTCCATAAATGTTAATAAACTTTCAGAAAATTTCAAATCGACATTGTCATCCGCCTTTTTCATATCTTTTTTTTGTATCTCAACACGTTCTCTTTCCAACTCTAACAATTCTTTGCCCACGTCTGCTGTTTTTGGCCGTTTTCGATTTTTAACTTGAGAAGTATCTAGTGGTTGAGGAAGAAGTAGTGGTGGCGCGTACCGAAATATTAGAAATATTAAAAGAAGTTTTCTCGCTTAGCAAATCATCTATAATAGCCGTATTTTATTATCACTCATGATCCATATGGATCATTGATTTCTATGCAATACAACTACAATACGAGATCTTGCTTTCTATCAGGATCAATTTCGTGATCCAGAAATTTTTTTTTTTTATTCCTTGGTAGGTTACACAACCACACTACAAGAGATAAGGAAAAATATTCCTTGATCCAGATCCGGATCGTTTTATTTTCGTCGTGTGATCTATATGGATCTTGGGTGATAATAAAATACGGCTAATGTTAGAAAGGTTAATAATTTCCTTGAGTGGGGCCCGAAGCAACCGCATCTTTAATAAACGAAATCATATCAAAAAAATGGCCATTTAATAGAAACTAGTATCGCGTATGGTCGAAATTCGAAGGACGGGAAATAAACAAATATGATTTTTCTTTTCAACACATCTATGACACAGTACCTTTCGAATGATATAAGTTTTATCCTCCTCCTTTTATAATAAATACTAAGAAAACGTACGATAAATTTCGTGTTCACGTATTAATATATAAGATATAAATTGCTTCGGCACCCAATTTAGTTGATGGTTATTTTTTAAGGTTCTTTCTGTAGTAGTCCTTTGGATACTTGCATTTAGCTTTTGCTCCTGAAAATATAAATATGGTATACAAACTATACTTTCATTCAGATATATATTTATAATCTTTAATATTTGTAGGTTTCTTGCTACAGGGATTTCGTGATCTAGCTTTCGCTTTTCGTACGGGCAGAAGCACAGTTAGCAATATTGTCTTGGAAACATGTGTCATCATATGGAAAGAACTTGTCGAGGAATACTTATATGCCAAAACCAACTTTCGAACACCTTAAAAAGTTATAGATGAATACACACTGTAGGCGCTGGAAATTCCTCAACTGTTTTGGCAGCATTGATAAAAAACACTGCCAAATTAAGTGTCCCTCAAATTCCGGTCGTGCTTTATGGCGCCGAGTGCTGGACGATAAGTAAGAAACCAAAGCAAATATTCGTTCGAATCCCAGAAAACACCAACAAGTTTTCACGGTCCCACCTCTCGCGAGCGTCTGACAAACATCCGAGAGTATTATTGTCAAAAGCTTCTCAAATCGCCATTCGGATTCGGCACTAAAACTGTAGATCCCTTCCATTCGTGTGAAAAACATAACGCACACAACATGAGTGGTTGCGAGAAGCTAGGCCCTGACACTTAAAGAGCTGTTGCGCCAAATATATATATATACCATAAATATATGCGATGAGGGCGAATGGAAGAGAGATACAACTGCGAACTCTATGAGTTGTACCCGGATGTGGATGTAGTCCAAAAAACCAAGACACTTCGGCTACATTGGCTCGGTCACATCGAGCGAATGGGTAACAACGCTCCAGCCAAAAGAATCTTTGAATCTCAGCCCCCATGTTCGAGACGGCAAAAAAGGCCAAACCCAAGCTGTCGCGGATGCCTGAAAACTTGGTCTTCACAAATGAAAGCAGCGTGTCCGGGACCGCAGAGGATGGAAGGCAGCCGTGTCTCAGGCACAGACTCTTCAAGGGCCGGGAGCATTTTAAGTAAGTAAGTATGTATTATTTTAATTACTTGCATTACTTTTCAATCATATTGCAAGCTGTGGCCGATGCTGACAAGAAATTCATTACCACCGAGGTGGGTGGTAGTGGAAAACAAAGTGATGATGGAACTTTTGCTGGCTCAACTTTATTAAGACAGCCCACAATCTCCAGAGACGCTAACATATGCTCAAACTGCGTCGCTAGAAAACAAACAAACCGGTGTTACGGTAGACCCAGTGTCCCAAGTCTTCTCTATAATTCTTGCGAAACTTGAGGAGCAAACGAAGGTCAACAAAGTCATATTTGATAAATTGAGCAAGCTCGAGTTAAAACCTCGCCAAAAAGAACTCCCATATGAATATGAATCAGCTACTAAACATTTTAACATGGAACGCAAACGGTCTTCTACAAAAAAACGCCGAATTAGAAGTATTCTTACGGAATGACAACATTGACATTTGCTTGATCTCTGGAACTCATTTGACAAAGGAATCCGGAGTAAAAATAAGAGGGTATCGTGCTTATCACGCATACCACCCTTCCGGAAGAGCTAGAGGCGGAACCTCCTTATTCATTAAAGACTGCATTGAGCACTCCATAAATACGACGATTGAAATCGATACAATGCAAACAAGTTCAGTTCGAGTTAAGAATAGGCACTCGTATTTCAACATCGCGTCCATTTATTGTCCTCCGCGATGCACATTTAGAAGTAACGACTTTGTACGTCTCCTTGACTCACTTGGACCGAATTTCATTATAGGTGGCGATATCAACGCAAAACACACCTTTTGGGGTTCCAGAACCAATTCACGGAAAGGCAGACTTCTGTAGGAAGCCGGTATGCAATTCGGGGTTGTTTTCTTTTCGACGGGGAAACCGACGTATTGGCCCTCTGATACAGCAAAAACACCGGACCTAATAGACTTCTTCGCAGCAAAAGGAGTATCTTCAAATTTTGCGAAAGTAGAGGAAAGCTTTGATCTCTCCTCAGATCACTCGCCGGTAGTCTTGACAATAAGTGACCGACTAATGACAGTAGAAGGTGTGCCTAGATTAACTAACAAAAAAACTAACTGGCGCGACTTTAGAACTGATTGCGAAGAAAATATTGTCTTAAATGTATCGCTCAAAACACCCTTCGAAATAGAAGACGAACTCGGCAAATTTATTGAATCAATACAGAATGCCGCGTGGAAAAATACACCTTTAAGGAGGAAAGAAGTCCCATGCAATGAAGCTAATTATCCGCCGGAAATAAAAGAACTTATTCGAGAAAAGAGGAGAGCACGCAAAATATGGCAACAAACTAGCGCTCCCCAGCATAAAACCCACTCGAATTTCCTATGCAATAAGCTTAAAAAAGCGATCCAAGACCTAAAAAACCGAGAGACTTCAGCTTATCTTGAAGGTTTAACCGCCGAAAAAAACACTAATTACTCGCTCTGGAAAGCTGTCAAAAGAATTAAAAAACCCCAAATACATTCGCCACCGATAAGAAAAAACAACGACGAATGGGCAAAAGGTGACAAAGAAAAAGCGGATCTATTTGCCAAGCACTTAGAAGAGACTTTTAAGCCATTTGATGGAGAAACATTGGTAGACGATTTTAACGGTACGACTACGACATCTGACAACCTTAGAATAAAAAGTGTGTCATATATAGAACTTTGCCAGGCAATAAAAAACCTGAAAAATAATAAAGCTCCTGGCTATGATTTAGTAACCGGACAAATCCTCAAGGAATTACCAAAAAAGGCACTATTAAAATTGCTTTATTTAATAAACGCTTCTATTAGATTATACGTTCCAAATCAATGGAAAGTCGCAGAAGTCATAATGGTTCCGAAACCGGGGAAATCTCCAAATGACAAAAAATCGTACAGACCGATTCGCTACTACCAATAATATCGAAGGTATTTGAAAAACTCCTTCTGAAACGGATTCTTCCGGTCATTGAAGAGAGACGCCTAATACCTGACCACCAATTCGGGTTCACAATCAAGCATTCCACAATTGACCAGGCTTATAGAATAACCGATGAAATTGAAAAAGCCCTTGAGGAGAAAAAGATTTGTTCTAGCGCTTTTCTTGACGTATCTCAAGCCTTTGACAGGGTTTGGCACGATGGATTGAATTATAAGCTAAGACGAATCCTTCCGGAGCAACTTCATAAGATCTTAGAATCATACCTTAAAAACAGACTTTTTCGTGTCAAGCACGGAACTGAATATTCTGATTTTAAAGAAATCGCCGCCGGAGTTCCGCAAGGAAGTGTCCTTGGGCCTATCTTATTCTTGCTGTACACTCGGGACATACCACAAACTGAAGGCACTATTGTAGCTACATTCGCGGACGATACGGCTATTCTGGCAACGGAAAGTTCAATCGAGTCAGCAACCATAAAACTCCAACGAGCCTTGGATAAAATCTGTGAGTGGACAAAAACTTGGCGCATTGTTCTTAACGAGACCAAATCGACGCATGTTAACTTCACTTACAAGAAAATAATCAACCTTCCCGTTTTCATTAACTCGGTACAAATACCGCATGCAAACGAAGCTAAATATCTGGGAATGACACTAGACGCGAAACTTAAATGGAAACCTCACGTTAAAAAGAAACGTGGCGAAGTCGAAAATCGACTTAGAGAAATGTATTGGCTAATTGGAAGATATTCCAAACTAAGCGTATATAACAAACTGCTTCTGTATAAGCAAGTGCTTAAACCCGTGTGCACGTACGGTATACAACTCTGGGGTTGTACCAAACCAAGCAATAGGAATCTCATACAATCATTCCAAAATAAAATTATAAGAATAATCGTGAACGCTCCCTGGTATATCAGAAACAATGATATCCACAGAGACTTAGGGATAGCTACCGTGGAGGACGAAATAAAAAACTTCGCTCGCAAGCTTCGTATTCGTCTTCATGGCCATTGCAACTGTGCCATACTCCAAACTTTGGATGTGACAAATCTTACGCGCCGACTTCAAAGAACGAAACCGTTCGAATTAGCGCAATAAGACAAAAAGCCGCATGTCATGACGGTTTCAGCAGGTGCTTTTATTGAAAATCTACCTGCCTCACGCGAATATTCTCTTCTGAAGCTTAAACTACTTGATAAGGTCTAACTTAGTCGTAGTAAACAAAACGAAGGGAAGGGTGTTTTTAGTCAGTAGAAATCTGACACTACTATGAGTAAACGGTCTCATAGTGTCTCATGAAGATTTTCACCTACCCACGAAAAAAAAAGCTTTATTTAGACTACTGGAAGCTGCTTAATTGAATGTCCTCCGTTCACAAGCAATGTTTGGATCAAATATTATTGTTCTACATTTTTTGGTCGGTGGCGAAGCTTACCTACCTAAAACTTATTTGTTAAGACCATATCCACGTAGAGATTTAAACAGGCAGCCGGAAAATTTCAATACCCGACATTCAACGGCAAGGAAATGCATTTAATGCGCATTTGGAATTTTATTTGTACAAAAAAAAAAAAATATAGAGAAAGCCAATTAATTTAATTAAATGCACCTACATATTTTTTACGCGAGGGACATAGCGATAGTGATCTTGATTACATCCAAGTAACATCGCAACTGTACAATGAGGAAATTCAAGCCAAGAACCTCGTGCATGTGTTAACAGAAGCACTCAAACAGCATTGTCAGAACAGACCTCAAAGCATATTTATGGGATTTTGGACATTAAACACAAATTTTTGTTTTAAATAAATTATAGTAACATAAAAAATAGTAGTAAAATTAAAAATTTGTTCTGAGTGTACCAGAAGAGTACCCAGCTTCAGGTTGATCGCGGACACAACCCAATCTGCGACCAACTTCAAATTGAATAACTGCCGGAACCATTGACGTATTATACGAGTACATTGACATACTATATATGGACTGCTAGTGAAATGTCAGTTCCATACAATCTTTGCCCAAAAAATGACGCCAACATAACTAGCCCTCTTGGTTCGAAGCAGAAAAATGTGGAAACAAATTGCTAACCATCTTGAATTTCTCCATAGAATGGTAGAGACACCTCTTGGGTTTGTGTAGATTTGCTAAGTAAAACGGTTGAAATTCAAATTGTTGAGGCATTGTTTGCAACAGATGTCACCTGCAAAATGTGCTAGTTCAAATAATTACTGATAGATGGAACCAATAAAATTTAAATAAAAAATTGTTATATTTGCATTTGACTGCCCTATAAGGTGCACAGTATTCGTATATTTATTACGAATCAATTTTTTATGTAATATTTCAATGAAAACACAATCTTTGTACACCCAACTGCATCCAACGAAATTTCAAATAAGTGTGAGTTTCCATTTTTTTCCGCTCCGAATCAAGAGAGCTAGCGCAAATGTTGGAACCAACGCGAAGTTGGCTACTAGCAGTCCATATATAGTATGTCAATGGTATTATATATGATCTGCTAGTGTCCAACTTCACGCATGTTCCAACATCTCAAGCTTCCTTGTTTCACAGCGGGAAAAATTGGCAACTGGTACTTTATCTGACAGTACGCGAGCCAATGGAAAAAAAGTAGTATTTTGATTTGTGTTTTTGATTGTGGAAAAATAAACTGGGAACATTTGATTGTGGAATAAATAATAACTCTAACTAAAAAAAGGAGGATAGAGATAAAATGAAGCGCTATGTGGTTGGCTGTGATTCACAATACAGATTGTGTTGCAACGAAATTCAAATTCTTAATGCTGTAACTGTAGGAAAGAAGAAAATATTTGCAGTGACATCTATGGCAACGAATATTGAAACCATTTAAATGTTAACAGTTTTTTACAGCCAGTACACTTGAACAAAGAAAGTTTCTATGGGGGATATATGTACTTATATGATGGCGTATATTTTTTTTTCTGTTTAATACCGCACTGAAACAAGGGAGCTGGAGATGTTGGAACCCGTTTTTCTGGAGACATAGTATGAAAGTGACATTTCATTAGCAGTCCATATATAATACGTCAATGGCCGGAACACAATGGTGAAGCTGAAGCTGAAGTACGTCGCGCTTTCAAAGCTAAATACACACACATCCAATACTGCGAGCGAACACAATGTGAAGCTGAAGTAGAAGTGGAGTTAACTTCAGATTTACTGCAGCGCGCTTTTTCGACATTTCCGTACAAAACCAAAAAAAAAAGGTACGGCACATCAGTAAATAGAAATATTATTCGATCAATTAAAAGGGAACAGTATTCTATAGAATTTAAGTAATCCTCACTAAAAGAAATACAAAAAGAAAAATTCCAGGGTGTGAACAAAAAAACTACCGAAGCATTTGGATTACCAACAACAAACACCCGTGCAGCGCTTCACCATTGTGCTCGTACTCAGCTTTTTCAGTGCGCGATTTTTTGACAGCGCTACGCAGGCGCGAACGCAGAAAAAAATTTCGGGGAGGGGTTTTCAAAAACAAGTATTATTTTTTCATAAATAATGTCTTATTTTATTATTAGACAATATAATATAATTAATATAATATATATAATATATATAATAATATAATATAATTTATAGTTGGAATATTTTACAAAATTATATCCATACGTCTTGGTACTTTAGCCATCATATCTATAACCCCTTCGTATTCACGCCAATATCTCTATATATGTTAAGCAACATCAAGCCATTTAACCGCTTCTCTCTAGTCTTGCTACGCAGATAAGTTTTCAATCTGCGAAGACAAGAAAAAGACCGTTTACTTGATGCCACAGATATGGGAAGTGATGCACCGATCTGCATAAAGCGATGTATTGTTTGGTGCAACGTTGAATCGCAACAATTGAGAGCGTCTATAAAATTTGTTGGCCGTTTATCAGTCGGAAAATTTAAGCAATGTCTGCAACCATAGTTAATTTAACATTCAAACAGATATCAAGAAAATGAAAGAAAAAAATTTTTACCTGCGCCACATTGTCATTTCGCCTCGAATATCATCAGTACATCTTTTTATGTCATTTGGCCATTCTTTTGAAAATACGTTGATAGTGCTACGTATTGCTTCTGTTTCCAGCTTAGAACACTTTTCCGGTAGAATGTTTTGAATTTTAGAAAGGAGTGCTCGATGGCCAAGAAATCCGAAACAGACGTGGAGCTGACGTCGGACTAGAACGAGATCACCATCTTATGGTAGCTCATTTACGCCTTCGTACTGCATCCGTCAACAGCAACCGCTCAAACCTACTTAACATCACCAGGTTTAATATCGACAGGCTCAAGGTTCCCCAAGTGCGCCATCAGTTCAGGATGCATCTTGCCTTAGAAGCAGAAGCAATCAGCAGCAAGAGAACATGGATGACCACTGGAGTGCTGTGAAAAATGCTTTTGCGACTGGGGCACGCACTTATGTCGGTAAAAAGCAGAAACACCACCGCACATGGCTTTCTACAGACACCTGGAGACGGATCGATGAGCGTACAGCAATCAAGGCTCGGATTGCAGCGGCCTCAACAGTAGAGAGAACCGAGCTTGAAACCCAATACCGTGCGTTGAAGAAAGAAGTGCAGCGTAGTGAGAGTCGTGACAAACGTCAATATGTCAACTTATTGGCCTCAAGGGCTGAAGAACCAGCGAGTAGGTGCGAGAGTAGGACTGTTTATAGCATCACTAAGGAGCTCATTGGTGGTCGAAACTCCAAACAACATCCAGCGAAGAGTCTAGACGGTAACCTTCTGAATTCGGATGCGGATCACCTCACTAGATGGAGAGAACATTTTGCTACAGTGCTAAATCACTTAGACGATGGCGGTATGATCTCGAATTCGGATGAGCAGTTCGAAGCAACAAATTCCCGAATTTGCTCCGTACCTCCCAATAAAACCGAGATAATAACAGCAATCAAGTCCCTCAAGAAGAACAAAGCGGTGGGTATTGATGGCATCCCTGCCGAGCTATTTGAAGTGGCACCAAATACATCGGCAGATTTGCTGCCACCTTACGGATCATAATGGAACAATGCGTTGAGTATAGGTCTCCGCTACATTTACTGTTTATCGACTTCGAGAAGGCTTTCGACAGCTTGAATCGAGATGCTATCTGGTTGGCCTTGCGCAGGAGAGGCATTCCAGAAAAACTTATACCTACATACGAGGGCGGTAAGTGTCACGTCGAGCACAATGGTAAGGTGTCGGAGGATTTTGAAGTCAAAAGTGGAGTACGTCAAGGGTGCATACTGTCACCACTATTGTTCTTGATGGTGTCCGTCAGCATTGACGGAAGCTAATTATGGAATTCGTTGGACGATGACATCTTACCTTAAACACTTAGATTACGCTGATGATGTTTGTGTACCTTCACATCGGATAATGGATCTTCATTTGATGGCCCAAAATCTAGAAGCTGAGGCAAACAAAGTGGGGCTAAGAATAAACACAGCCAAAACAAAAGCCCTGAGCACTTCTTCTAACAACCGCGCTCAACTTTACATTGCCGGACAGGAAGCCGAGAAAGTTGATAACTTTCTATATTTAGGAAGTGTCGTCCGGCTAATCGCTGTGGCACCGAACTGGATGTGTGCAGCAGAATCGGGAAGGCTAAAGCTGCGTTCGGAATGCTGTCCAAAATCTGGAGAAGCAATGCTATTAGCTTAAGAACCAAGCTACGACTGTTCCGCTCCAACGTAGAATCAGTGCTGCTTTATGGGTGCAGTACCTGGAAGGTGGACACCATTAACACACGCAAGCTGCAAGTCTTCGTAAACAAATGCTTAAGAATCATCTTGAGAATTTCTTGGCCGAACTGCATCTCCAACGAACAACTTTATCTGAGAACGGGCCAAGAACCTATAAGCATTACTATACGAAGAAGAAAGTGGCAATGGATTGGACACACCCTACGGCGCGACGACAACTCCATTACGAAATACGCCATGCAGTGAAATGCGCTCAACCAGGCAGGCAGAATAGCGAAACGCCCTAGGCAAACGTGGCGCAGAACAGTTGAGGAGGAATCGAGCTCTTTAGGAATGAGTTGGAGGCAACTCAAACGCGTTGCAGAACTCCGAACACGATGGCGCCAGGCGTGGTTGATGCCCTATGCCCCCCGAGTGGTTAAAGGATATAAGTAAAGTAAGTAAGTAAGAAATTTAGTCCTTAGTTACATCGTCGGTCCAAAAAAGGAACAAAGATGGACCGACGGTAATATTCTTCAGGACCTCCTTCATAGTTGTCACGGTTCTTTTGTTTTACAACTTGCCGCGGGACTACTAATTGAATATCCATTTTGTCTGTCATTTCTTTAGCTCCAGCAAATGTGTGACTGATTCTAACTTCGGAGTTTTGACGCATTTCATTTACTTCCTCATGTAAATGGTTTGCATATTCCATACAGCAGCTGAGATCACATTCTTTTTTTTGTAAAAGTTCACTTATATTTTTCATTAACCTGAAAATTGGCTTAATCACTGTTAAGGATATTATAAATTGGGAAGTTTGTATAGCAGCAAGTAGAACATGAGGTTTGACTCCTTCGGTTTTCATATTTCGTACATCCAGATACTCTAATGAGCAACAGATATATTCATAGACACCATAGAACAAATTGAGGTGAATTCAAGTGCACAACCCAATGCGTTTCGCAAAATTTTAAAAGACGCGTTTGTTTTGCTTTTGGGCAAGACGCCTGAATTTTGTCTTTTAAAACTAGAGCTGCTTTATGTTATTAGATAATCGGAATAAATTAACAACATCTTTAATGGTTCCTATGTAATTTCGTATAGACAGTATGTTACAAGCGCGTGTAATGGCCAAATTCAAATTATGATTAGCACAGTGGACGTAAATAGCTTCTGGATACAATGCTCTAACTTTGGCAGGGGGGTTGAACCCCCAAAACCCCCCCATGCGTTCGCGCCTGGCGCTACGTATAGACGTATAGCTTCAGCTTCACCATAGTGTTCGGCCAGTAAGTCCCTTTCCCTTTTTTGCTATAGACCGTTTAAAGTCTTTTAGACTATCCTACCATAATGAAATACGGCTTTGTTGCACTGGTGAAATTAAAATGTCCATATTAATTTCGATATGATGATGCGTTGCCGCTCAGCACTACAATAAAATAAATTGAACGGAATTGAAAGCTGAGCGGCGCCGCTCTGTTGCTCAGCAATGACGCTTGTCACTCGTCTAATGCGTAGCCCAACCATACAGTTTCATGTGTTTTCTTTTTTTTTTTTCGCAGCTCAGAATATTTCCGCTCTGCCGCTTACCGCCGATTGCGTGGTCTTAGATGTACTTTCTTTGACTTTCAAAGATCTTATTAAAAAAAAAAAAAATGTTTGGACGGATTATGGAAGAGATTAATACCTACATATGTACATATTTTGTTAGTACAAAAATACAAATATTTGGCGCAACAGCTCTTTAAAGTGCCAGGGCCTAGCTTCTCGCAACCACTCATGTTGTGTGCGTTATATTTTCCACACGAATGGAAGGGACCTACAGTTTAATGCCGAATCCGAACGGCGATTTGAGAATCTTTTTCGTGACAACAATACTCTCGGATGTTTGTCAGACGCTCGCGAGAGGTGGGACCGTGAAAAAACTTTTTGGTGTTTTCTGGGATTCGAACTTGGAACCTCATGCGTAGTGATCCGACACACTAACTACTTACGCCACGGCGCTATAGTAGTACTACTACTATAATTTATAGTGAAAAAGTTTTAAAAAAGGGGATTTTTCGAAAAGTAGACTTGTCAGTGAGCAGATTGGAAACATTTTTACATTTTTACTTCTGGAGACTCTGAAGAGGTCCACAAGTGAACTTTCATTTTCCTTCCCTACCTCAAAATTTAAGGTTTAAGTGGAGATGCAGACGGGTGGATATTGCTCAATTGCATGTAATTTATCGCGTCTGTGCTTTATTATTTCTCTATGTTACAAAGTATGTGTCGAAATGAATATACCCTATGGGATAGGGTATACAAAAATCGACGGCATTAGATCATTGTCGTGTTCATTTGTTTCCTGACCAAATTGATGGTTGGCGGCTTTATTGCATTTACACGCATCATAATTTCTACAAGCGATTTCGGAGTTTTTTCATATACCTATGTACATACCTGCTGAGCGTTTCTTTTTCTTCAAAGAAACCCATGCGTTCGAAGGGAGACTAATTTAATGCGTGAGGTGATCCACTCTTTAATTGCCTATGCGTGTCCATTTGAAATTTAAATCAGATATCTTCATATGGATCTTTGAAATTAGTAAACTAAAACAACATGTAAACATTGGTTAGTGTCTGGGCGAACCTAAAACGAGTTCATCGTCACTGCGATGATGCTTTTAAATACCAACTTTAGTGGTTAAAACTTACATTCGGTTAGAAACGGAGAGTTTTAAGTTACTGCACAGGGAGTTTGATAATGAAGATAGTCCAGTTATATTGACACAGATTGTAGGCTAGTCATACCATGTACAGAGTCTTTTTTTTACCCGAACTAACAAGGAAATTTGCAGTATCCTATTGTGGCTTTATGTCGCTTAAGGGCTGGTTGCCATATATACACACAGAGTGGTGGAAGATGAATTAGTCAATCTATCAATACCTCCACAAGTAGCGCAAGCATTGTAATCAGTCGGTACTTCATATAGAGCGTTAATACATTTGATTTCATCGTCCAACCTGTTTTAAGCCCATTTAAGGTGGTAAAGCCCTAATGGAAGATGTATCTATGAATTGAATCATAAAGGTTTGCGGTGTTACAGGTTTTGTATGTACCAAGATATGGGTGACCTTTATTGCAAGATACTATTCATAAAACTGGATGATTGTCTTCCTTTCTTCGCAGTATGATCAGAGATCAGTTGATCATATGTGACAGTCTTGTTAAACATTTTTTTTGCCCTTTATTTTATTACGTCTGTCCAGGTTGGACATTAAGCAATTGTTTATACAATTAGGATACAAATTGTACTTGAAGGCCACTGCCTTAACAATCATAGTGTTACAAACTATTTACATACAAGTAAAGTTGTTTTATAAATTATTTACATATGTACTAGTATATCAAACGGAAATATGGACAGTGTTAGCTTTTATTCTTTTAATATCTTATTCTAAGGTCTGATGGTCTAAAGAGTATTAATCTTCTTCTTTGGGTTGTTTCTTCTAATGATAACAGTCGGATTTGGTGTTTCATACCCGTCTTTTGTGCACCAGCTCTAGCTCATCTGTAAAATCTGGTCGGACGAAAGTATGCCCGATAAATGGAACCTCAGCATCGTTTGCCCGATCCTGAAGAAAAGAGACCCTCTGAACTGCGCCAATTACAGAGGTATGAGTCTCCTCAACATCGCATATAAAATCCTGTCTGCCGTATTATGTGAACGCCTAAAACCGATCGTCAACAACCTGATAGGTCCTTATCAGTGCGTTTTCAGGCCGGGAAAGTCCACCATTGACCAAATATTCACACTACGGCAGATCTTGGAAAAAACCCATGAATACAAAATCGATACGCACCACCTCTTTACCAATTTCAAAGTTGCCTATGATAGCGTGTATAGACACGAGTTATACAGAGCCATGTCTAGTCTTGGCATCCCTGTCAAGCTCGTCCGTTTGTGTAGAATGGCGATGGAGAACTCTCGCTGCTCCATCAAAGTCGGTAAGAACATCACCGAACCGTTCGATGTCAGGAAAGGTCTTAGACAAGGTGACGCGCTATCATGCGAACTCTTTAATATAGTACTTGAGAGAATTGTACGAAACTTACAAGCCAACACCGGAGGTACAATATTTTACAAGTCTGTACAACTACTCGCTTATGCCGATAACATTGACATAATCGGAAGAACTCAGCGGGCCGTTAATGGGGCATTTACGAGTATTGAGATCGAGGCAGCAAAGATGGGTCTAGCGGTCAATGAAAGCAAAGCAAAATATATGCTGTCTACAAAAAATGACACCCAACATCGGCGTCTTGGACAGAACGCCACAATAGACAGATACAATTTTGAGGTAGTAAAGGATTTTGTCATCCTAGGCTCTATATTCAGCTCCGCAAATGACATCAGTAGAGAGATCACACGGAGAATTACTCTTGCCAATCGTTGTTTATATGGGCTAAAACGGCATTTGAATAGCAAAGCCCTATCTCGAACTACTAAGGTAACTCTTTATAAGACATTAATCATCCCAGTCCTGCTGTATGGCGCAGAGGCATGGGCTTTGACAAAACTGGATGAGGATGCCCTTGGTTATTTCGAGAGAAAAGTTCTTCGAGCGATCTTTGGTCCCGTCTGCATAGACGGTGAGTGGAGGAGAAGGTACAATGCCGAACTATACGGCCTATACAAGGACATCGACTTAGCCAGAAGAGTTCACATACAGCGACTAAGATGGCTGGGTCATTTAGAGTGGATGGAGCCCAACGTTCCCGCTAAGAAAGTTTTCGAATCCATCCCGGATGGAGGACGCAGTAGAGGACGACCTCGCGGTAGGTGGCGCAAACAAGTGGAGGGGGACCTCAACCTACTTGGCGTGCGCAACTGGAGGCAGTTGGCTCGTAATCGTGCTAGCTGGAGAGGTTCGTTGGTTGAGGCCCAGGTCCACCCCGGACCGTAGCGCCATCTAAGTTAGTAAGTACCCGTCTTTTGTATTCCCTACATTATTTTCGGTCGCCGTTGGAAATGATATGTGCATTGACTATCGTTCTTAAAATTTCTGATTTTTGTCTGGATAATTTGTATGTTTGATATACTCGCTGTTCCCCATACCTGGAGACCGTATGTCCATATTGGTTTTATAATTATCTTATGTGTATATAAGCAGGTTTTTGCCAATTGATAGTACATTATTTCTTCCTTGCATCCAATAGAGCTGTCTAAATTTGTCCTCGATTTGATTTCGTTTCTTGATTATATGTTGTTTCCAAGTTAGCTTTTGATCTACATAAGTGCATTCCCAAGTATTTGGCTTCCTTGGCTAAAGATACTATGTTGCCGATAATTTTTAAAGTTGGGAGGTTTGTTTTTTTTTCTTATTGTGTATATGACTAGTTCTGTCTTAATTTCGTTAATTTGTATACCCCAGCTTTCGAACCAGTTTGTTAATTGTTCTAGGTGTCTTTCGAGTTCGTTGGTTGCTCGTTCTATATTTTTGTGTGAGGAGAGTATTGCCGCGTCATCTGCGAAAGGCGTGACCATTGAATTTCTTGTCAAAGATGTTGGCATGTCAGATGTATATACAAGATATGATAGAGGTCCTAGGACTCTCCCGTGTGGTACTCCCTCTTCAGCTTTATAGAGAGTTGAATGCTCGTCCCTGAATTGTACGTAAAAGCAGCGGTCGTCAATGTAGCTTTTAATAAAAAAATAAAAGTCAGTTGGTAGTAGCTGTTGTAACTTATGTAGAAGCCCTTTGTGCAAAACTTTGTCAAAGGCCGTTGATATATCAAGACAAATTGCAACGCTGTATTTCATCTCGTCCAAATCTTTAGATATCTTGTTGATTATCCGGTGTATTTGTTGCACAGTTGAATGCTTACGTCTAAATCCAAACTGGTGACTAGGAATTATATTATTTTCGTCCATTATTGGTTGTAGTCTGTCTATAAGTAGCTTTTCAAATAGCTTGGATAGAATCGGCAATAGAATTATTGGCCTGTAGTTCTCGGGCTTCAGGATGGCTATTATTTTAGATACTTTCCAGACCTTTGGAAAGCATTTTAATGAAAATATCGCATTGAAAAGTTTCCGGAGGTATACTAATGTGATTTGGGGAAGCTGCTTTATTATATTTCCGGTAATAAGGTCATATCCGGGGCTTTTCTTTGCCTTCGTTTTGTATTGTACGTAATTTGATATTTTTTTTACTGTAGTTGTTTTTTATACTTGCGTTTTGGTTTTTTTTTTTTTTGGTTTGTAGAGTTCGTGGGTAAGATGATCTCGATATTGTTTTTGTCGTTAGTGAAAGTGTTCGGCTAATGAAGTCGCTTTTTTTTTGTCAGTTCGAGCCCATTCATCGATCTTGGTCCTTAGTGAGGGAAAGTGTGTTTTTGAGTTAAACATGTCACCATATTATTCCGAGCTAAAGTCAGTTAGCTAGAGTCTACCTTTTGTTTCGGGCAGGCAGTATTTTCTGATCAGTCTTCTATTCCGAATGGGGTTGTCTAAACTATCCCTAATCTTAAAATCCCAATATCAAAATCCTTAAATTAAATCCTTAAAATTATATTCACAAACAGACACAAAATTCTGAAACACGAAATCATTAGCACAAAATCTTAGGATTATGTGATAGATGAAATATAGTAGACACTCTCTTGGTCTTGCGAACTACAGAACATTCTAGATATCACACTTAGCGCCTACGTATGTACGTGAACAAACAACTGACAACTTGACGGATCAAGTTAATCATTTGTATGAAGCGACGTACGGTTGAAAATCTACATCATTGCTAATAACAATAATAAGCAGTAGTTGGTACTTACCATATTTACACGGCTGTTCTGATTTCCGACCGAATTTGAAAACGAAAACCGAAAATGAATCCGTACGGAATGGAAAAGAGTGTTCTGATTTACGATCGGATTCACTTTACAGTACTACCAACTTAATATCAACAAAGCGATTTCGAAATCAGCTGTTTCTATAGGCAGGAGCTGTCAAAGTAAAATTGTACAATTTTATGTGATTGAATGCAATAATTAATTTCCCAGTTTTACACCATGTAGGTAACCAAGAAATTTTTTATTAGATGTGTCTCCAAGAGCTTTAAAAACACAGCATTTATTTTATTTTTTTAGAATATGGATCTCCTAGGAATTATATTGCTTGATGAGGAAGAGGCAATATAAAGGTAAAATGCTCTCCTTGCTACGAGCAGGTATCGCAAAATGTTAAGAGACCATTTGAACCCTTTACATATAGAAGAATGCATGTATGAATTTTGTTCAATGATTATATAAAACAAGTCCAACGTTTTATTTAATCCTAACAGGTTTATCCAGACCTACAGATTGAATAAGGAATCATTTGTCTATATATTCTGGTCTGTTATCCGTCTTAACCCATCCTCTCCCTAGGTCGGGATGTTTTTCCATGAAATCCACTAGTAACGCGAATTGTTTTTGTGTGGCATGCTTTCCCCTGAATTACAGAATTATGAAAATGTTAATAATTAATTTTTGTTTGTTGTTAAATAATAATTAGGTACATTATCACTCGAATAAATAAATGAAATGAAATATGTAAACTTAATTGAATTCCGCCAAGAAAAAGACAGCCGAATTGAAAACGTCAAACTTTTGGCGGGTTCAAGATCCGTTCGGGAGGGGGGAGGATTTGGTATTCGAACGAAAATGAGAACAGCCGTGTTAATGGTAATTTGCGTTTGGGGATTTTCTGTTACATTCATCTAAGGTTGGGGATTAAGTAGTTTGGGAGTCTATGAAAATATCTTACGCTGAAAAGGAAATATTTCAAAGCGATTTCTCAATCTTGGTAGCACTGATAAAAAGAGGAACACATTTTAACACGTTGGTTGCCAGTGCACACGTACAAAAAAAAAGGAAAATTTATCTTTTAAAGACAACCGGTGATCACTATATCAAAATATGTTTAAACATGTCTTGACATACCCATTATTGCTTGTGCAAAAGATCTCAGCCACCAACTCATCGTAACATACATATATGTATATTTCTACTTGGCAACTCGGGAAAGATTTTTGTTGTGATCACGTGGCAGCCAACGTGTTAATAATATTGTAGCATCCACACCAAGTGGCTGGTCAAACGGTAGTGCATGCGATCATATGAGAACACAAGCGTTTTTCACTCAGCTGAGGCCTACCAACTCCTACTCTCAACCTCCACGCGGTGACAGCCGGGTGCCTAGTACCTTAATCCAAGAAATGGGTAACCAACCCCGTTTGGCGGATTCTTGGTGGCAGCAGATGAGAGAGGGGGGGAAGAGTGCTTTTCTCACTAGAGCACTTCTTCCTGTTCGGCAGTGGACGAATTCCCTAGATGGAGTCAACGGTGGCGTCTATAGTTCCAGTTAGGTTGAACTTAGTGAATACCTTGCGCGAGCTGCTTCGACGTATTCGGATCACAGGTCGGTAAGGAATTTCCAATGTTGGTCAGAACATCGGAATAGAGATGGTGGCGGAGGAGCCCTTAATGGGCCAACGGCAGCGCTCATACTCCCGTAGTGGACTACTGGACCGGTGTACCCGGCCCCTCGTCCTAGGGGAATAATTGAGGAACTGGCCCTCCAGGTTGTGATTAAAATGAATTTATAAACACAGTTTAAGTTGACATTAATAGAGAATAAAGTGATATGATTACTTTGAAATATAACGAATATATTACGTGTGTTATTTTACCTATTTTACGACACACATAAACAAGATAGATATAAATAAACAGTTTTATACACAGAAGACGGTTATATTATTACGAACTCCAGCAAGAATATTGCAATATGGCTTGTATCTCAAAAAAGGTAAAGAAAGTAAGTACTTTTCAAAAGAAAGTTCTAATTTCACTTTAACGCATTGCGTTAAAACAGGGCGTGGTTAAATCACAGGGTATCATACGATCCTTTTCAGACGGATTATAATATTTTTTTTTAATGAAATTTGTGTTTCAAAATGTCTAGCTGTGAAACCAAAGGGATTCGAAGCTTTGATGCATCAATATGAGTATGGCAGTTTACACACATTTTTATTAAAATTCGACTTTAAATCTGAAACAACAATTAACGAATCATGAATTACAATGTGTAGTTTCTCTTTCCTTCATCCTTAAAATATCCCAGCATGCTGAATTGAATGATAATTGTTAAATACGTCACTATTATAGAAAAAATTCGCAAACAGAGTGCATTGTTCATTTCAAACAAACCAAAAACATCGATCTTCAAATCCTGAAATTTTAACTGATTTAAGAACTGGTCAACCTGTAATTAAAATAAATAAATTCAGTAAAATTATTCGGTCATTAATTTTACTTACGCTTCTGTCCCATCGGCTGTCAATGTCCGAACACAGGCTATCCCAATTAAGGTATCCGGGAATTCGAGATCTCCGTACAGCTCTATCTATCACCAGCGTTAGAAACAAGAAATCAGTCATTCGAATGAAGCCAACGAAAATAGAATGCCACATTATATATCCGTCTGTTGTATAAGTCAAAAAATTGCGATGAACATATGCGATAATCAATATGAGGTCAATGGAAAACAAAAGTAGTATGTTAAATTGGAAAAGTGAGTGAAATTCGAGAGTTATTTTGTAAATCTCTGAGTATATCTGTGAACATTTGTCCAGTTCCTCAGAGAAATCACAAAGAGCTTGCATCCGACGAAATTTCGACATTGAAGAGTCGTCCATACTCTCGATACGTTTTACAAATGATACCATGTGGTTTCCGATACTTCGATACAGTTCAGAGGATGCCGTATATCCCAAACACAAAAGGTCCACCGTAATAATCATTCCAAATGCCGGGATATAACACAAAATGAACTGAATAGTAAATAAATTCGAGTGTTTAGTTTCGGTCGAAAATCTTATTATGTCGGCTAGAAGTTGACACAAATTGCAAGCAAGTCGGCTGAGGATGACTATGCAGAACCCGCTTTCGCAAATCAGTGAATCCTTGCTGATCATCGATATCTTTGTGAATATTTCTATGCTCCTGTTCACAATACTGACAAATTGCTTCGAAATAAAAGCTTCGAAAGCGATACTTATCGGTGTAAACATATAAACTGTGCTAAGTTGTATTGCTACTACTACGCGGAAAGATAACTCTAGTGGTTTCATTATTTTATCGAAGATATCTGGCAAGAAGAAACTAAAACCAATTAGGCACATTACTCTGCATACTATGGCGAAAACATGAGTTTTTTTTGAGTACTTAATTCGGTAGTTGTCCGTTATTGTATAGTACACCATACCGAATATTCTTGCATAGTAATACATTAGCTTAAAGGATAATATTGATAAGCGATTCACCCGGTTAGCCTTTTCTATCATTGTGTCGAGGAGAGACTGAGCACGATAGGATGATATGATATTTGAAGCAGTATGCACAGGCAATAGCTAAATCAATCAATTGCACCAAATCAATAAGTGCACATCAGTTCTAGTACTAGTGACATTAAATATAGAGTTCTATAGGTATTGGTATTTGCATTCGCTTAGGTAAAAACCAATTGGCCAATGGCTTTTATGCGACTTTCTGTACATGGTCAATATTAAATGAGTTTTTCATGTAATTAATTAAAATTATTAACTTTCGTGATGGTCAGCAGATGAGTAATAAAACAAAATAGGCTTTGGACCTTCTATAAAAAACGAGATACGTTCATAAAAAAATGCTTCACAAAGTAAGAGGAAAGAAGCAGGTTTACTGCGACCTGTAACCAAGCCTGGATTAAACCAAGAAAGCTCGGGAAAGGCGAGCTTATGACGCTGAGTCAGCGCCCCGAAATGTCTGCAGATGTCTTTCTGCATTTATATTGTTGCCGATCATAGTGTGAGTTCCAAAGATTGTTTGTCCTGTAACAAAAAGAATTGTGATAGAATTATATTCTTGCAGTTGCCAGGTGAAAATGATTTGTGGAACAAATTTTGTCATATACTATATTGGTGTGATGTTGTTTTCTCGAAGGCTGGGGTGGGTTGTCGTATCCCAGTGTCAACCAAGTAAACACCTAACTTTAAGAGGTGTGTATTTCTTGGCAAAAACAAAGTTTATTTCTAAAAAGTTTTCCCTTATTCTAAAAATATTCAATATCAAGACCTAATAAGTTACCTCAGGCCTGCTTTAGTCAGAAGCCGCTTGGTGGTTAAAACTAAGGGTGAAGTGTAACGCTTCGCTACATTGTTAACACGTATTTTGTGACATAGAGATATAATGGAGATACATCCAACGTTATTACTTGAATATAATTTTGTCCAGTTAGAGGGTTTGTAAACGCTTTGACGAATAAGATCCTAGTCTTCGTTTGGAAGCTTTTTTAAAGCATTCAGGGGTGGCAATGGTGTACTACTACTACTAGTACTGCGAAGGCATAATACTGGCAGTAGTTTGGTCATGTGGCTGGAAAAATTGTTCGCTCTGTTGTTGATGTTTTGCCCTTGACATCGATTATCGGGAAAAAAGTACTGTGAATCAGAAGCAATGACAATAATAACAAAAAATCTCCCCAGTTATCTGGACGCCACCCCCGGAGAATAGCTGACGCATAAACAACTGAGCTTCATGAACCACTACACCAAAAATCTTTCTCTCTCTCTCTCTATCTATCCATCCTTCCAACGCCCACACTGTGTGTAAACATGTTAAAGGTATTCATAACCCTTTGAGTGCGCGCAATTTATAAAAAAAATAAAAAATTCGATGTTAATAATTGAAAAAGCCTAGTAGGCTGTTGGAGCAAAATAAAATGTCTGTGGGTCTTCATACTACCAGCAAAGACCAAGCTGAGTCGGAAATAGACATAATTTGCGGAGATTTCGTACAGACTTGTGGAGAAACTTTGTTGCGAATAATAAGAATCTTTTAAATTATTTTATTAAAATCATAAATCTCATCTAGCTTTCATTTGTCGAGTTTCAGAAAGTAATGAACGTCAAAAATGTTCAAAATAAATAAAATAAAATACAGGCAAAAATTTTGTAAAGAGTATTGCTTGAGCGGAGTACCGGCAAGCAAGATCCCAAGCAAAAATTGATTTTTGCATTATGATGGGCAAACTTTCAAATAAAAAAAATTGTTTTGCTCGAATAGCATATAAATCTTTAGTAAGCACGAACATTTCTTTTGTCGAAAAAAGGGAGTTGTGTCGCTTTGGTCAGTACGTTGGATTACTGCGAGAGACGCTCAGGATTTGGTTCCCGAAAAATTGCAAAAATGCAAACTTTAACCAAACTTTAACCAAAAATTAAAAAAAAAAGTTTTATTTGTCAAATCTCTACGAAGCTTCTCAAATTCGACCGCTATTATTTCGTGAAAGCTTCTCAAATGTTTTTTTTTTTGTGTGCATGAATGTGCACACATTTAGATTTAGATTAGATTATATTTTATTAATTCCATTCAGTTTAGATACATTACAAAAACAACAAACTCCGTGCAGGGACGGGTTAAGAAACTAGCGCTTGTCGTAAAAGGCGACTAAGGAGACAAATAAGATCTAGGCAATATAACACCCAAGTGAGCCTAGCGACACATATACTACCTTAAAAACCCTCCCACAAGTGTGCATGCGAGTCCGTGAGTTGACACGACTGGAGATCACCGGTGTCATAGAAGAAGATCAAACAAACAATAAAACAGGAGCATGCACGTGTCAAACAACAAACACCATCGCAATATGGTAATATTGCAAAATTGTATCATTATAGTAATACTTGCTAAAAGGAAAGGCACTACCCCGCCAGGCACTGCCACTGCTGTGCATGGTACTGATCCTGGGCCGAGCAGAAATGTTCGGGTCAGAGCTATACGGATTCCGAGGGCTAGCAAAATTATGAAACAGTTTCGTCGAAATTTGAGGGTCGCGAGTTGGAACGTTGGAAGCATGACCGGTCGAAGTTACGAGCTGGAAGAGATGATGAATAGAAGGCGGGTGGATATCTTGTGTGTCCAAGACACGAAATGGAAAAACACCGGAAATCGCTCGCGTTTCTTGGACGTTAGGACAAAAGATTACAAGGTGTTCTACTACGGAACGGAATCGGTATCATCCTTGCGGCAGAGCTACTTGGTAACGTCTTGAGCATTTCGAAATCCAGCGGCCGTTTGATGTCTCTCAAACTAGTAATACAAGGGGAGGTGTGGAATATTGTCAGTGCATATGCTCCCTAAAATGAGTGCAATCAGAGAGATAAAGATGCATTTTTGGGTGGATTTCCACAATCTCCTTAAGAACATCCCAAAGGAAGAGTTTCTGTTTGTTGGAGGAGATTTGAATGGACATGTCGGGAAGTCAAACGAAGACTATGAAGACTGCCATGGAGGACTAGGATATGGCACCAGGAACCTTCCTGGTGAAGACATCCTAAGCATGTGCAAATCACATGGTCTTATCGTGTTAAATACCATATTCATCAAACAAAGCCGACACCTGATCACTTACAGCAGTGGTGGAGATGAAACTCAGATTGACTACCATTTGGTATGCAGTTTCATGAAGCCTCGGGTAAAAGATTGCAAAGTGATCCTGGGAGAGGCAATCCCTCGGCAACACCGTCTCCTGCTAACAGAAATTTTTATGAAAACACCGAAAAAAAGCAAACAAACAAGGGTCTCTGAGAAAATCAAGTGGTACAATCTGGACAAAGAAAAAGGCGAGGCTTTTGTTTTCGTAATGAAAAATTACCTCTCTCACACCATCATCGGAGCTGAGGATGAAGAGTGCAGAGCACAAAATATGTGGGATTCCCTACAGCGAACTTGCTTAAAGAAGGCCAAATCACTGCTAGGAGCTTCAAAATGCCACCATCAACACACCAAAGAAACATGGTGGTGGAGTGATGAAGCTAAGAAGGTGATAAATGAGAAGAAAGCGGCTTTCAAAGCATGGTCAAGTGCCCGTCTAATAATAATGACGAAAAAGTTCGCTTCGAAATGGAATACAGATGTTGCAAGAAAAAAGCGAATAAGAAGTGCGCCCAGCTTCAAGCAGAGAGTACGGAGGGCATGTATCGGGAGCTGGAGAAAATATTTTCCCCGGTGGCTGATGCAAACCAGGCTATCCAGGAGCTGCGAAGATACAATATGAACAAGACCGCAACCATCTTCAAAATAACCGCCCAAAGAAGGAGAAATGCTCAGGAGATTCGTTCGCCAAAGTTCATTAACAATGCTCATGGCCAGCTTCTTGTGGATGACGACAAAATTCTGCAGAGGTGGCGGCAGTATTGTAAAGAACTTTTGAATAAACAGTTTCCCCGGCTATACTTTCCAAGAGCCACCCCTAACTGTGAAGAAATACCCGACATTACAGTCGAAGAAGTTAGTGAGGCGGTCAAATACTCCAAAAAACCAAAAGTGATTGGGCCAGACGAGATGCCCTCTGAGTTCTGGAAAAAGATGGGAGACGTCGGGTTCAGATGGCTCAGAATTTTCATCTCCAAATTTGTGAAGGGTGATCCAATGCCGAATCAATGGAGGGAAAGTTACCTTCTCCCTGTATACAAAGGGAAGGGTGATACGGAAACTGTGATAACTACCGTTCGATCAAGCTGATGTCACACACCATGAAGATCGTTGAGCGGGTATTGAGTGGCCGACTGCGAAAAATAATATGGATATCTGATGATCAGTGCGGGTTTGTCTCGGGTAAATTAACCACAAATGCTATCCAAAGTATAAGGATCATAATGGAAAAACATCGCGATTCCTTAAGGGATTTGCATATTGTATTGGTTGACTTTGAAAAGGCATTCGACAGACAACCACCAGATCTTATATGGGTGGCGCTAAGACATCGAGGGGTCCCAGAAACCTATGTACAGATGATCATGGACATGTACGAAGGAGTAAAGACAAGAGTAAGATGCCCCGCTGGAGTAATCGAAGAGTTCCCAATCAAAGTCGGGGTGCACCAGGGAAGCGTCTTAAGTCCTTTGCTCTTTATTACAGTCCTTGATTATCTGCTTGAAGGTAAAGTAATGGACCCCAAGGTACATCAGTTATTCTTTGCTGACGATTGAGCCATCATAAGTGAGAATCCTACATCCCTGCAATGAGCACTTGATGTGTGGGTGGACGTTCTGGAGGGAAATGGGTATCGCATTAGTTAAAAAAAGACAGAGTACTTGTGCTGCCCGTTCTCTGATCCACTCAGGCCTATTCCAGACATTTATTTGAATGGAACAGTGCTTCCCAAGTGCGAAAAGTTGAAATATCTGGGAACTATGATCAATAGCAAAGCAACTTGTGATGACGACATCAATCATCGCGTAAGCCTAGGGTGGATGAAGTGGCGAGAAAACTCCGCTAACTTCTGTGACAGAAAAATGCCACCTAAGTTGAAAGGAAGGCTCTACACTGCAGTTGTGCGTCCAGCGCTCACATACGGTTCACAATGTTGGACGATGTACAAAACATATGAGAGTAAATTAACGGCAGCTGAGATGAAGATACTTCGCATGACAGCAGGAGTGACAAAGCTTGATCGAATAAGAAGTTCGAAGATCCGTGGAGGCTTTCACATCAAGGAAACCATCGTACAAAAAATAGAGCGCGACCGGCTCAGTTGGTATTGCCACGTTCAAAGAAGAGATCATTTGAACCCTGTTAAAAAGGCAATATTCAATGCACGTTCCAAAGACATCGCGAGTAGGAAAGGCAGGCCTATAAACGCTTGGATCACACAAATGCGACGACATCGACATTTCATTGGCCTCAGTAACCGAGTGATCCAAAATCGGCAGGCCTGTTGATATTTTCTGAGGTCAAATAGGTGAACCCCACAGGCGGATCAGTAAAAATGCGGTGAAGTGGGAGGGTTATGATCCCTTATTTTCGGATCATAACCTCGCTGATAAAAAGAAGAGGAGGACATTACAAAAACAATAAAAGTAAAAAATCTATCTTAAGTGGTGTTTTCCCTGATCAGTGGAAAATGGCTAAGATAATACCAATTGCAAAAGGTCCACGTAGTAATGAATTCAGACCATTTTCAATATTACCTTTCTTATCAAAGGCATTTGAAAAAAATGTTCA
Source organism: Brachypalpus laphriformis (assembly GCA_945910035.1). NCBI lineage: Eukaryota > Metazoa > Arthropoda > Insecta > Diptera > Syrphidae > Brachypalpus > Brachypalpus laphriformis. The sequence continues at coordinate 293,529,874 of OX246754.1, forward strand.
AAAGCAGGTCAACTGCTTCCTTCGATCATGTAATATTTTATCTCCGAAGCAATCTGGTTTTAGGGGAAAACATAGTTGCTCCACAGCACCTATAAACGTCATTGAAGATATAAGAGGGGCCTTAGATGACAGAAATATTACATTTCTGGTACTGTTGGACTTTTCCAAAGCCTTCGACACGGTTGACCATGTAAATCTTTGTAAAAAGCTTTTAAGGGTATATAGTTTTTCATATTCTGCCGTTCAACTAATAAATTCATACCTTATCGGCAGAAAGCAAGCTGTAATGGTGAATGGCAATCTTTCCAATTTCCTTCCTACCTTAAGAGGCGTTCCACAAGGCTCAATTCTTGGTCGTCTTTTATTTTTCCTGTATATAAATGAACTTCCGCAATCCGTAGCTGAATGTTCTATTTAAATGTATGCAGATGACGTCCAAATGTACAAAAGTTGCCCTCTTGGACTAATCGAAGATTGCGTCTGTGTTATTAATGAGGACTTATAGAAAATCGTTTCTTTCTCTGAAAGAAATGTTCTCTTTTTAAACCCAAGTAAGTCGAAATGTATTATTATTTCCAAAAAACCTGTAGATTCTTCAAACTTTCCACAAATTAAACTTAACGGTACGGTGCTGCAATAGAGTATGTTGAAGCTGCAAAAAACTTAGGAATGATTTGATTTTTGACGACCTTAACTTGGGTCACGCATATCAACGTAGCTATAGGGAAAACTTATGGAGTGCTCCGTTCGTTGTGTATTTGATTAGCTTATTATGTATTATGTAAATGTTTATCCAAAGTTAGCTTAAAATAAATTTATAAATGAAGCTTGTATTAGTTTATAAGATATTGTATCTTAAAATGCAATAAAATAAAAATAAAATAAATAAATAAATAAATGACGGCTAAAAGCCGTCTGCCAAAGACTAACAGCATAATTATACATTTGATTCACTTAAAAATTAAAAATTCTCCATAATTATTTTTCGGTAAGCTAAACTTGTTTCGATGTGAGAGCTCTCCAATTGGACCCATTTAGTAATGCCTGGAGGTCTTCAGATAGCAAGCTGGCGTTCCCAAAGTGAAACATCCTAATATCACCGAAAATTGGGCAAATCCTCTTTAAGCCATCATTCATTATGTCCTGTATCTTCTTGTGGGTTCTAGGTTCTATGTAATAGAGGGTACTACGCGCCATCGCGAACGGTTTCTGGCAATGTGCCTCAGCTTTTCGCAACTTTTCCCCAACTGCCGTGCCTCCGTCTCGACTGTTTTGCTTCACGTTCTCGTCGGACCGCCCGGTACTCTGCCATTCTGGGTCAAAGTGTTAGCTATGGAACTGTCACCTTTTCGGAACGTGATTGGTCACACGTCGTTGCCACTTCCGTCGTTGGATGGTTGTGTCCATTGTTTTCTGACCCGTTCTCTGGTAGAGGTGTTCGTTAGAGATACGGTTGGACCAACAAATTCTTAAGATGTTGTGCAGCCACTTATTAACGGACATTTGTAGCTTTCTAATGATAGTAATGGTCACTCTTCATAGGTTGCATCCATATAACAGCACGGATTCAAAGTTGAAGCAGAACAGTCCTAGCTTGGGGTTCAAACTGATTGTATTATCATACTTTACCATATTTTAGACAATATCCCGAATGTGGACTTTGACTTTGGCAATCCTGTTAGCTATATCCAGTTCGGTTCAACCATCGGTGGAGACAATACTTCCAGATACTGGGAATCCCCTACTCTCTCTACCGATTGCCCAGCAATGCATACTTGAGCTGATGAGTTTGTTCCAAGGCTTATAATTTTAGTTTTTGCCGTATTCATTTTCAGCCCGACGGCGGACTTAGTCCTCTTTAAGTGCTTACCACTGTCTTCTTTCAAAGCGCTGAAATTGTGCTTCTTAGTAATCTTGTATGTAGAAGCTTAACGCCAAGGATATCCAATGTTATAAATGAAAAGAAATACATTTGAAGGGCATTGAGCTTAGCTGCTTAAATACCCTTTCGAAGCCCAACATTTTCCGCTGTGCTTGAATGCTTACACTTACACATTCCCACATAAAAAAAACATCAAGAAATACATAGATATTTTATTGACTATGCGTGTGGATTAACTTTAAAACCTCTCACAAGCCCAATACGGACGAAACCGCCTCATTTGTTTTATTGATCGCATTATCCACTACGCTACGTCGGTAACCGACTGAAGTCAGATTGGATACGGGGCCTGTGGATCTTAAGACCAAAAAATCTTTCAAAAATCTACAAAAGGCATTAAAATGAATCGACTTTGACACTTTCGTCCTTGAAGTATCCCAACATGCTAAATTGAATAATAATTGTCAAATACGCCACCACTATGGAAACAAATCGTAAGCAGAGCGCATTGTTCAGTTCAAACAAACCATAAACATCGATCTTCAAATCCTCAAATTTTAGCTGATTTAAAAACTGATCCACCTGTAAATAAATATATGTGTATATAAACAACGTATAATTATACAAAATCATTGACAAATGTTAGTTCTTACACTCCTATCCCATCGACTGTCAATGTCCGAACACAGGCTATCCCAATGAAGATAACATGGAATTCGAGATCTCCGTACAGCAACATCTATCACCAGCATCAGGAAAATGAAATCGAAGATTCGAATAATGCCAACAATTGTGGAATCCCACGGTATGTGTCCGGTTGTCAAGTAAGTCAAGAAATTGCGATGGACACAGGTAATAATCATTATGAGGTCAATGTAGAACACAAATAGTATGTTAAATTGAAACAATGAATGAAATTGTCGAGTTATTTTGAAAATCTCCGAGTATATCTCCGAACATTTATCCAGTTCCTCAGAGAAATCACAAAGAGATTGCATCCGGCGAAATTTTGACATCGAACAGTCCTCCGCACTCTCGATACGTTTTACAAATGATACCATGTGGTTTCCAATAGTTCGATACATTTCAGAGGACGTCATATAGCCCAAAAACAAAAGGTCCACAGAAACAAGGGTCCCAAATCCCAGTGTATAGCCTAAAATATGCTGAATGGCTAGGGCCCCATCAAGACCGGTTAAACATTTTGGTAGTACTTCAACAAGAAATTGGCATATATTATAAGAAAATCGGCTCAACATGATTATGTAAAACTCGCGTCCGAAAAATGTTAAATCCCCTCCGATCGCCGATATCTCAACAAAAATATTTATGCTTCTGTTAACCACACTGACAAATTGTTTATGGTAAATGACTTGGAACACAATAAATGTTATATTAAATGCATAAATTCCAAAAATTTGTATAGCCGCCATTACACCGAGGTATGAATCCAGTGATATTATTCTTTTATCGACGATATTGGGCAAGCAAAACGTAAAACCGATAAGGCACGTTAGCCTGTAAACAACGGCGAAAATGTGAGTTCCTATTGAATACTTAATTCGATTGTGGTCTGTTATTGTAAAATTCACCATGCCAAACATTTTTGAATAGTAATACATTAGCTTAAAGGACAGTACGGATAAGTAATTCACCCGGTATGCCATTATGTCGAGGAGAGACTAAAGGTGAAAGTCAGGATGATATAATATTTGAACCAACATGTACAGGTAATAACCAAATCAATCAATTGCAGCCAATCAGTAAGTGCACATCGGCTTTATTAATAGTGGCATTAAAAAATGAGTTCGAACTTCGAAGGAGCCGTAGCTGTGTATTATTGGGATTCCTTATCGGTTTTAATGTGGAGTTGTTTAGATAGTTAGATGCATTTTTTTCATGGTTTGAATTGAATCGCAATTGCAATCTAATTTACTGCACTGGTCTAGTGCAATTTATTAGAGAGTGTAAAATGTTACTCTTCTTTAACTCAAATAAAGTAATTACAATTACAAATAATGTAAATTAATGTGTAGCTGCCCACAGAAAACTCAATTACATAAATTTATACATCGAATTGTTAAAAGACCTGATTGATTCCTGAATACTTTTCACATGCCTAGTTAAAAAATTCTTGCATTCTAATGAAACTTAGATTTTTATTTTAACATAGCATCTTGGCTTTGACACCCCACTAATGACTACAAGTGGATTGGCCTACTGGCCAACAGATAGAAATAAGACTCCAGATCTTGTCAACTTCTTTATAACAAAAAATATATCTTCAAATAAAATAATAATTCAAGAATATGGGTCAAAACTAGTTAATAGACTGACTGTCTGGAACTACTTCAGACAGAAGTTGGAAGAAAGTATCTAACTATCATCAGCTATTCAAATAGAAGATCAACTAGAAGAAGCAGTGCAAATATTTACACTCAATATACAAAAAGCCGCATAGGCTGCAACTCTCAAATTAACAAACAAGGTAAAATAAAGCTCTTACCCAAGAAATTTGTGAAATTATTGCAGAAAAGAGGAGAGCCAGAAAACGGTGACAACTGACAAGGGCGCCAAGTGACAGAACCAAACTGAACAATTTAAATAATAAGCTCAGAAAGTGTTGTATATTTATACAACATTAAAACTCAAGAAAATAAGATTAGATATAATATCAGACTTTATTGGTGGGCAGGTTATAATCGAATGGCATTGATATGTCAAGATCCCCACATGGCTTATGACAGCTGACAGATGACCGGTGAAAAGCCAGTAGGTCTGTTTGCTTGTGATGTCCACAACATCTCCCCTTTTGCTTAATGGTGCATATATCTGCCAGCTATCTCGTTGGAGGGGTCGAGTCATTTAGGTGGTACTCGATGTCGAACGGGACGTTGCGGCTGTTCCTTGTTGTCATCTGTACCCGCACTATGCACTGTACCTGCCGGGCTATGGGGCTGTTGCGGCTGTTCATTATTGGGATAAAGGTCTTCACTTCTATCCGCACTGTGCACTGTACTGGTCAGCATACGGGGTTGTTCGAGATGTTGGTGGTCATTTTTATCGGGATGCCTTAGCTCAGTCTCAGTTGCCAAGTCCTGAAAATCGAAAACTGTATTAGGGTCGCAATATTCGTTTGTATTAAATCGAGGTTTTAATTGGTTTAAGTGTCTTCGCCACGTCTTGATGCCTACTTGGACCGCGTACATTACCGATCCAATCCTTTTTACTATAATACCTGGTAACCAAAGGCCTTGAGTACAATTATAGTTTCAAGCAAAAGTCGTATCCCCTGCTTGAAATGCTCTTGATTTTGTTCCGTGCTTCCTGTTGAACTGCTCCTCCATTTGCGAATCTCTTACTTGTACCTCCTGAGGTTGTGGGTGAAGTAAGTCTAATCGTATTTTAATTTTGCGTCCCAGCATAGCCTCTGCTGGTGTAAGGTTGTCGGGTAATGTGGTGTTTGGTGTAGAACGGTAGCTCTGTAGGAAAGTTGTTACCGACGCGTTAGCTGCTGTATCAGTTCCTTCCATCTTCCTCATACTCCGCTTGAAAATGTCTACGAACTTCTCCGCCTGTCCGTTGGACTGCGAGTGGAAAGGTGCCGTTCGAATATGTTTGATACCGTCCCTAGCGCAGAATTCGGCAAACTCTCCTGAATAAAACTGAGTTCCGTTATCCGTTACCATGACATCAGGTAATCCAAATCTCGCAAAAACTTCTCGCAGAACATTGATGATAGCAGCTGTTGTGGTGGACCGCATACAAAAAACTTCCGGCCATTTCGAATAGGCATCCACTATGATGAGATACATCTGCTTTTGGAACGGTCCGGCATAATCGAGATGAATTCGTGACCATGGTTTGGTTGGCACAGGCCACGACGCTAATGGAACCTTGACCGGCGCCGGTCCCGCAAGTGCGCAGGCAGGACATTCTCGCACCATCTGCGCTATTTCCTGGTCCATATAAGGCCAATAAACATAGCTCCGTGCTAATGCTTTCATGCGCACAATGCCCGGATGTCCTGTGTGTAGTTGTCCCAGGACTTGTTTCTGCAACGAGAGAGGAATTATAATTCTATTTTGCAATAAAATACAACCTTGTGTTTCGCTTAATGCTTCCCGTCGGTTGTAAAACATCTTGAGGTTAACATCATTAACCTTGTTCGGCCATGAGGTTCGCACGAACATCCGAACTTGTTTTAAAACTTCGTTACTTTCTGTTTTTCTTTGTACTGCCTGAAAAGTTACTGGCAACTGTTGTAATGTGTCGGATAATACCTTATTGATTTCCGCTTCAATTTGTATAGAAGCGATAACAAAATCAAATGGCTTATTATTCGCTATAACGCATCCGCATATCCAAACTTGGAGGTATTTACATACTCAATCGCGAAATCGTACATAAGCAGTGTAAGGGCCCACCGTTGTAACCGATGTGCGGTGTAGATCGGTATTCCCTTCTTTGACCCAAATACCGCCAAAATGGGTTGGTGGTCCGTTCGGAGTAAAAACCGTCTACCGTAAATCAATCTGTGGAATTTTTTTTACACAAAACACCAACGCAAATGCTTCCTTTTCAGATTGACTGTAGTTTTGCTCTGCTTTGGAAAAAACCCTCGAAGCATATGCGACTGGTCTTGTGGATCCATCCGCGAATCGGTGCATTATAACCCCGCCAATACCAGCTTTTGATGCATCTCCTGCCACTATAATTTCCTTTGTTGGGTCAAAGTGCACTAGAAGAAGTTCTGATTGGAGGGCTGTTTTTGCTTTGTTGTACGCAACCTGGCATTCTTCTGTCCAACCAAATGGCACGTCCTTCAGTAAGAGCGCGAATTTCGCGCATATTTGAAATATTTTTTTATTTTTTTTTATAATTTGCGAGTGCCAAAGGGATTATTAATACCCTTATACTGGTTCTCAGGGGACGGGAGGATAGGAAGAGGGGGTAAGAAGACAGAGGAGATGCCGGTTTGTGTTGGCTTTAAGTGTTTGAAGGTTGTAATGATTAGGAAATACAGAGGCTGGTAATTCGTTCCATAAACGTGTTGTTCGGCTTGTAAACGAATCCCTATATTTGACAGTACGTCCGAAGATGGGCTTGAGGGTGAACTGATGTGCATTCGAAGCGTGACGCGTATTGCGGGTGAAGTTTTGAAGGGGAGGAATGCAGCTGGCTATTTCGCTGGAGCATTTTTTTTTATAAAAAAAGGCGATAAAAAAGAGAAAGACACGAGACATTTCTACGATGTTCAAGTGAGACTATGGAGCTCATGATGTCTCTATCACCTATCAGTTTTAACGCGTGATTCTGTACCCTATCTAGAATGTGCAGAACGGTCTTGGGTGCACCAGACCAGATGTGGGCGTTATATTCTAGCTTTGGGCGGATGAATGCCTCATAGATGGAGGCCAGATCAGATGGGGTAAAATATTTCTTGCACCGCTTAAGGAATCCTAGACATTTTGCAGCATTTTTGGCGACTTCTAATATGTGATTGTTCCATCGAAGGCGGTTATTGATGCACATACCGAGAATGGCAAGTCTTTCGGATTCAGCGATGCAAGTACCATTCATGGATAATGGTTGAGGGTCTTGGAGTAAAAATTAAGCATACCTAAAAAAGCACGAACTTCAGTAGTGTTTCTGGGTTCCGGCATATTTGCAATTGCCGTGGTTCTTTTTGAGTCAGGCCTGCGCCCATGTTGATCTACAATAAACCCCAGGAACTTAACACTGGGCTGGAAAAAGGCACACTTCTCATACTTTAGATGAAGTCCCCAGTCCTTGATACACTGCAGCACCATTTCCAGATTTCGTCTGTGTTCTTGTCGGGTTTTCCCAACAACGCAAATGTCATCTAGAAAACATACTACACCAGGTAGACCTGACAACATCGTACTCATGATTTGTTGAAAAATCCCCGGTGCTGATTTGACACCAAATGGTAGACGTTGGTATTGTAGTAATCCTTGGTGCGTGTTCACTGTTAATAAATGCTGAGACTCCTCGCTCACCTTGATCTGCAAATAAGCATCAGACATATCAAGTGTAGAAAAAAAGTACCTCCAGCGAGTGTCACAAATATGTCATCGGGCAGCGGCAGTGGATGGTGGTTAGCTTCGAGTGCGTTATTAAATACAGTTGAGAAATCCCCGCAGAGTCTTACACCACCCTTAGCCTTACGAACCGCAACAATTGGAGCTGCCCACTGCGAGGAATCCACTCTTTTAATAACGCCCATTTGTTCTAGCCGTCCAATTTCTTCATCAATCATTTGCATCGACGCGTATGGCACTGGCCGCCTTGGCTTAAAAGTAGGAACGATTCCAGGCTTAAGATGCAGTACTGCTTCAGATTTGGTGCATAACCCAAGCGATCCGTCGAACAAATCTTCATACTTAAATCTTAGTTCTGCAACTTCTTGTTGTACCTTGAGGGACGAGCCTTGACATTCCTGTTCTACCTGTAAACAAATGGCGTTTATAGGAATGTCGAAAAGATCCAAAGCCTCTATACTGCCAATTCCCAAGATATTTAATTGAGGAATGTTCGTTATGTAACAAATTGTAACAATTTGCTTGCCCCGAAATGAGATTTGGTACTTGAACTCGGCCGATAAAGCGAGTGTCTGCCTACTAGCATTTCTAGCAGAGTGAGTTGTAGGGGTGGTATCGGGTTTTCCTATACTCTTCCACATGTGTTCGGAAATTATAGTGATATCAGAAGCGGTGTCAATCTGGAGTTGAACCGAGTCTTCGTTCGTTTCCACGCAAATGTACCTGCGGCGCTCTGCATTGATCACTTTAGAAACTAAAAAGATACTTTTCGACTCAAAATTAGTTTGTTTTTGAACGGTTGTGAAATTTGTTGTTAAAAGTTTCCTTTTTCTCACTTTTGATGTTAATGCTCTAACAAAAGCCCTCCTTATGCCCCGTGCGTCCACAATCAGTGCATATATGTGCTTTATACCAGCACTTATCAGCGTAATGCATTGCACCACAGAACCAACATGGGTTTTTAGGTGCCCGCGAATACTTTGTTTTTGGCTGACGTACCGCTTTCACCTCACTGTCGACCACTCGCTCTTCCACCAGCGCAACATCATGCTTCAGCATGATTAACCGTTCACATTCATTTGTCAAAGCAGTAAGTGTTAGTTTTTCTTCTCGTTCATCGGCTTCTAATTTTGCAAGTAATCGGGTTCGTATGTCTAAATCCGCGGCACTTGTTAGATCGCTGACGAACATGAGGCATTTAAATGCATCAGCCTTGATTGAGGTTATTTTAAAACTTTCGCACATCTTGTTGACAGTTCCTGCATACGTTTGAAAGTCACCGCTTGCTCTCTTTTCCAGTTTGAGACAGTTATAGCGGTCTGCGAATAGTGAAGTCTTACGGGAAAATATTTCCTTTAGTTTTGTCACCGTTTCCGTGAATTTTAGATCCCGCGTATTTTTGGGAAGAATGAGGTTAGCGTAGCGATTGTATGTAGTTTCACCTAATTTTCGGAGCAGCAACCTTACCTTCGACGGGTCGTCTAAATCTTTACCATCTACTTCGAAGACGTCCTCATGTCGACTATACCACTCCGTAAATGTTAGTCCAATTTCGGGGTCATACCCGAACATGCTAATACCATTCGCCAGCGTCTCCATTATCTTCTCTGCAGAAGGTTTAATCGTTGTAGATGCTGCGATGGAGCTATTGCTAAGAGAAGTATCCATATCCAGAAAGCTGCAAATTGGTCTTTATCCATTGCACACTAGGTGTTCTTTGCAGTTGTTTATAAAAAAAAAATATCCTCGTCGCCACAATATGTTGTATACTTATACAAAATTAAAACTCAAGAAAATAAGATTAGAATAATATCAGACTTTATTGGTGGGCAGGTTATAATCGAATGGCATTGATATGTCAAGATCCCCACATGGCTTATGACAGCTGACAGATGACCGGTGAAAAGCCAGTAGGTCTGTTTGCTTGTAATGTCCACAACAGTAAGGGAATTTGATAAGAAGTCTCTAAAAACTTACCTTACTAATTTAACAAATGATGCTAGTACCAACTGTCCGCTCTGGAAGGCAACAAAGAAAATGAATAGACCAATATCTCAGATTTCGCCAGTAAAAACCGGAGAAGGTAACTGGGCAAAAAGTAGTCAAGAAAAAGCAAACATATTTGCTGAGTTAAGGTATGTGCCAAGCATGTGAAAAGTCGCGTAGGTAATAATAATTCCAAAACCAGGCAAACCACCTAACGAAATAACCTTATATCGTCCAATATCGATACTATCAATGTTGTCCAAATTATCTGAAAAGATGCTGGCGAAACGCCTGCAAAAAATAGTTGCAGAAAAATTGCTAGTGCCAAACCATCAATTTGGCTGATATGATGCATAGAATCACAGATAAAATCGAAAAAGTATTTGTAGAGAAAAAGATCTGCTCTACTATATTTCTTGATATATAAAGCACAAGCTCTCGATAAAGTCTGGCACAAAGACTGATCCATAAAATGTAAAAACAACTGCCGAAGCAGTATTCGAAAATTCTAGAGCCTTTATATTACAGCGGTTTTTCAGAATTAAACCAGAAACAGAATACTCAACATTAATAGAAAATAAAGGGTTTACCACAAGGCATTGTACTGTGTCCGGTACTATATCTATTAGTTACTAGTGATCTACCAGAAAGTGAAGAAATCACTATAGCAACTTTTGCAGATGATACTGCTGTACTTACTGTGGGAGAAACTGTCGAAATAAGTCAGTTCATATCCATTTTACGTATAAAAATGTACCACACATTCCAGTATACATAAATAATGTAGTTGAATATTCAAATATAGGCAATTATCTAGGCATGACTCTAGATGCTAAGCTGTGCTGGAAAGTTCATATAAAGAAAAAGAGAGATGAACTAAAAAGCGTTACAATAAAATGTACTGGCTTCTTCTTCTTCTTCTTCTTCCTTTTATCAGCGAGGCTATGATCCGAAAACAAGGGATCACAGCCCTCCCACTTCACTGCATTTCTACTGATTCGCCTGTGGGGTTCGCCTATTTGACCTCAGAAAATATCGGCAGGCCTGCCGATTTTGGATCACTCGGTTACTGAGGCCAATGAAATGCCGATGTCGCCGCATTTGCCTGATCCAGGCGTTTATAGGCCTGCCTTTCCTACATCGCGATGTCTTTGGAACGTGCATTGATATTGCCTTTTTAACAGGGTTCAAACGATCTCTTCTTTGAACGTGGCAATACCAGCTGAGCCGGTCGCGCTCTAATTTTTGTACGATGGTTTCCTTGATGTGAAAGCTTCCACGGATCTTCGAACTTCTTATTCGATCAAGCCTTGTCACTCCTGCTGTCATGCGAAGCATCTTCATCTCAGCTGCCGTTAATTTACTCTCATACTTTTTGTACATCGTCCAACATTGTGAACAGTATGAGAGCGCTGGACGCACAACTGCGGTGTAGAGCCTTCCTTTCAACTTAGGTAGCGTTTTTCTGTCACAGAAGATAGCGGAATTTTCTCGCCACTTCATCCATCCTGGGCTTACGCGATGATTGATGTCGTCATCACAAGTTGCATCGCTATTGATCATAGATCCCAGATATTTGAATTTTCCGCACTTGGAAAGCACTGTTCCGTTCAAATAAATGTCTGGAATAGGCCTGAGTGGATCAGAGAACGGCCAGCACAAGTACTCTGTCTTTTTTGAACTAATGCGATACCCATTTCCTTCCAGGGCGTCCATCCACACATCAAGTGTTCGTTGTAGGGATGTAGGATGCTCACTTATGATGGCTCCATCGTCAGCAAAGAATAACTGATGTACCTTGGGGTTCATCACTTTACCTTCAAGTAGATAATCAAGGACTGTAATAAAGAGCAAAGGACTTAAAACGCTTCCCTGGTGCACCCAGAATTTGATTGGGAACTCTTCGGTTACTCCAGCGGGGCATCTTACTCTTGTATTTGCTCCTTCGTAGATGTCCATGATCATCTGTACATAGGTTTCTGGAACCCCTCGATGTCTTAGCGCCACCCATATCAAATCTGGTGGTTGTCTGTCGAATGCCTTTTCAAAGTCAACCAATACAATATGCAAATCCCTTAAGGAATCACTATGTTTTTCCATTATGATCCTTATACTTTGGATTGCATCTGTGGTTGATTTACCCGAGACAAACCCGCACTGATCATCAGATAGCCGTATTATTTTTCGTAGTCGGCCACCTAATACCCGCTCAACGATCTTCATGGTGTGTGACATCAGCTTGATCGAACGGTAGTTATCACAGTTTCGTGTATCACCCTTTCCCTCCATTGATTCGGCATTGGATCACCTCTCACGAATTTGGAGATGAGAATTCTGAGCTATCTGAACCCGATGTCTCTCATCTTTTTCCAGAACTCAGAGGGTATCTCGTCTGGCCCAACCGCTTTTCGTTTTTTGGAGTATTTGACCGCCTCACTAACTTCTTCGACTGTAATGTCGGATATTTCTTCACAGTTAGGGGTGGCACATGGAAAGTATAGCCGGGGAAACTGTTCATTCAAAAGTTCTTTGCAATACTGCCGCCACCTCTGCAGAATTTTGTCGTCATCCACAAGAAGCTGGCCATGAGCATTGTTAATGAACTTTAGCCAACGAATCTCCTGAGCATTCCTCCTTCTTTGGGCGGCTATTTTGAAGATAGTTTCGCTCTTGTTCATATTGTGTCTTCGCAGCTCCTGGATAGCCTGGTTTGCATCAGTCACCGGAGAAGATATTTTCTCCAGCTCCCGCTTGAAGCTGGGCGCACTTCTTCTTCGCTTTTTTCTTGCAACATCTGTATTCCATTTCGAAGCGAACTTTTTCGTCACTATTATTAGAGGGGCACTTGACCATGCTTTGAAAGCCGCTTTCTTCTCATTTATCACTTTCTTAGCTTCATCACTCCACCACCATGTTTCTTTGGTGTGTTGATGGTGGCCTTTTGAAGCTCCTAGCAGTGATTTGGCCTTCTTTAAGCAAGTTCGCTGTAGGGAATCCCACATATTTTGTGCTCTGCACTCTTCATCCTCAGCTCCGATGATGGTGTGAGAGAGGTAATTTTTCATTACGAAAACAAAAGCTTCGCCTTTTTCTTTGTCCAGATTGTACCACTTGATTTTCTCAGAGACCCTTGTTTGTTTGCTTTTCTTCGGTGTTTTCATAAAAATTTCTGTTAGCAGGAGACGGTGTTGACGAGCGATTGCCTCTCCCAGGATCACTTTGCAATCCTTTACCCGAGGCTTCATGAAACTGCCTACCAAATGGTAGTCAATCTGAGTTTCATCTCCACCACTGCTGTAAGTGATCAGGTGTCGGCTTTGTTTGATGAACATGGTATTTAACACGATAAGACCGTGTGATTTGCGCTGCAGTGATACTCTTAACCCGTCCCTGCACGGGGAGTAAATAAATAATAAAATGTACTGGCTTATTGGGAGATATTGATTCCCGTCCGACTACAACCCAACAGTGGTCAAAAAAATAATTCGGCCACGCTTCCATTCGGAATAAATTTAAAATCCCTTCCGAAAACAAGGACTACACCAACCCACGTCTAAATATTGACAAGAACTTCCTCGTCACCATCTATTCCAGACCACTCTGGAATTACGATGCATTTTTAGAAGATCAGTCAATCCAATTCTACACTGACGGCTCAAAAATCAAGGACGGAGTTGGTGGAGATGTTTTCTCTGACAAACTTAATCTTAAGCTCTCCTTCCGTCTACCAAATAATTGTAGCGTGTTCCAGGCGGTAATAATGGCGGTTAAAGAAGTCTTATCTTGGCTTAAGAAAAATGTGATATCTGCTAGAGATGTCCGCATCTTTTCAGACAGCCAAGCAGCAATCAAATTCCTGGAATCGACCTCTATAATAATAATTCCTTAATAGCTCTAGACGGCCGATCGTGTCTCGCGGTAATGGATGAGCAGTTTAATATTCACCTGTGTTGGGTGCCAGGAATTGTAAGCCCGATGAACTCGGCGGAATAGGAACAACTATACCCATCCTGTCGGATAAGGGCGCCTTAGGTATACCAATCACTACTCGCAAACTTAAATTTAAGATGGATGTAATCGATAGTACAAATCTTAGGTGGATCTTAGGCGACAAGACAGATTTGGCCAAAGCTGGATCTAAAACGTTCTAAGAATTCGATTTCTCTCAATAGATTGCATATCGGCACTACAATAGGTGTTATCACTGGGCTCTGTCTAATTAGCAAGCGTGCTACAAGGGTGGGCCTTTTTGCAAACGACTTTTGTAGAAGCTGCATGGATGAAGAAGAGGAAGAAATTATTCCTCACCTTCTTTGTTTCTGTCCAGCTCTCTCCTGTAGAAGGAAACTTCACCTAGAAGCCTCCTATTTCAACGATGATGATAGACGTCAATATTAAAAACCTCCTACGCTTCATAAGAAGCTCAAAATGGTTTAACGAGTAGGTAGGAGAATGATCCACGTGTTATCACAATGGACCTATTATTGGTCTAAGTGTGTTGGCTATTCTCAGATGGCAGCCACTTCAGCCTAACCTACCCTAACTACAACAAGTCATTGCTATATAAGCAAGTTCTGAAACCAGTATGGACCTACGGGCTCCAGTTGCGGGCATGCACATACCAGACGAATTCACAAAAAATGCAAACCATCCAAAATAAAGTACTGAGAAACATAGTTAATGCACCTTGGTATTCGTACATACGAAACGCTGATCTTCGTAAAGATCTAGGTATTGAAATGGTTGATTTTTTTTTTTCCGAGGGTAGGTGAAAATCTTCAACAAGACACTATGAGGATCGACAGCGCGTGCTCATAGTAGTGTGGGATTCTTACCCACTAAAAAACCTCCCTTCAAAACAGACTTGTTTTTATTTTTACTACAACTAAGTATTCGACTTATCAAGTAGTTTTCTTTTCGTGAAATAATGACGTTTTGCAGGTACCTTCCCATTAGAAGTTCCTGCTAGCTCCGCAGTTTAGACGCAGTTATTTAACGCGCTAAGTCTAAAGGTTTGATTCTTTGTAGAAGGCGAAGTAGATTTCTTTCATCCAAAACTTGGAGGACTGTTATATTAGCGTGACTTTCTAGTCGACTTTTATGCTTTCTCGCGTAGTTTTTGATTTCGTCTTCGATTGCTTTAATGCCAAGATCCCTGTGGATATCGCTATTTCGGATATACCATGGCGCATTAACAATACCCCTTAGCACTTTGTTCTCAAAAGTTTGTAAAATTTTAATGTTACTTAATTTGGTACAACCCCAGAGTTGTATACCATATGTCCATACAGGCTTTAGCACCTGCTTATATATGCGTTTTTTCTTTACGTGCGTTTTCCATTTCAGCTTTGTATCAAGTGTCATTCCAAGATACTTAGCCTCGTTTGCAAACGGGATTTGAACCGAGTTTGAAAAGATCGGCAAATAATTTATTTTCTTATAAGGAAAATTTACATGAACAGATTTGGTCTCGTTGAGTGCGATTCGCCAAATCTTTGTCCATTCATTTACTCTATCCAAAGCTTATTGCAGTTTTTCTGTAGTATCTTCGACCGTTTTACCTACTGTCAAGATAGCAGTGTCGTCGGCAAATGATGATCAGGGATGAGATGCCCTTCTTCTATTACCGGCTGTATTCGCCTAACCAATATTCTCTCGAACAATTTGGATATAATTGGAAGAAGCGAAATCGGTCTATAAGACGTTTTTTCATTTGGCGGTTTTCCAGGCTTAAGGACCATTATAACTTCGGCGACTTTCCATTGACTGGGAACATATTCTAGTCTAATCGCGGCGTTTATAATGAACAGAAGCTTAATTAGAGCTTTTGTTGGTAGTGCTTTAAGAACCTCTCCCGTAATTAGGTCGTATCCAGGAGCTTTCATAGGTTTAAGTTTCTTTATTTCTTCCTTAAGTTCGGTAAGTGTTGCATTTCTTATTACGCTATTGTCTATATACGACGTAGTTATATTTTCAATAAGAGCTTGTCCATCAAACGGTTTGAAAGTTTCTTGCGCTTTCTCTTTATCATGCCTGGCCCATTCGTCTTGATTTTTCCTAATTGGCGCGGCTTGAATTTGAGGTTTTTTAATACCTTTTATAGCCTTCCAAAGCGAATAGTTAGAATCTTTTTCTGCCGTTAAGCTTTCTAGGTAAGTTTGTATTTCATTATTCTTAAGGTCTTTAATAGATATTTTTAGTGAGTTGCACAAACGGTTAAGATGTGCTTTATGTTGCGGAGCCCGAGTTTGTTGCCATCTTTTACGCGCTTTTCTCTTCTCCTTAATCATCTCTTTCATTTCCTGCGGATAAGTTTGAATGTAACTGGCCGGGGTTCTCTTTGGTTTGGGAGTATTCTTCCACGCGGCATCCTGTAAGATTTCGACGAAGCGATCTACTTCAACTTCAAGTTCATAGGCGTTTTAAGTGATACGCTCAGCTCAATATTTGCTTCAATTTAGAAATAACACAACTATTAAATACTGATAATATAATCAGGAGATTAAGACGGGTAAAACCCCTTGATATATATTAATAAGCTAGGGATATAAAACAAAGACCCTCACTACTGTAGAAGGCTCCTTCGCGCATACCCCTCTGCAATGTCTTTTGATGATTTTTCGTTCCAAGAAAAAAAAAAAAGTTAACGTAGCGAGAGATTGGCTTAATAGTCCTTGAATCTTTGGCAAAAATGAGGCCAGTTATAAGGGACAATCCGATATGCAAATTCGAGGGCGTATTCCTTTTGCTCTACCTCCACGCAAAGGCCAGGTCGATGTTGTTTGGTCGATATTTGGTTTCTTAGGCATTTGTTAATTTTCACTTGACGATGTGTCTAGCAAGAAAACCGTTCAGGACTACGTACATAATGAATAACTTTGTCGCAAAACTTCCTAGTACCCAAATTGGATTGATTAGGCCTACAACACATGTGGTTCCACATCACACACAGCTAACGACACGGCGGATATTTTACAAGACATTTTTCCGACCGCATAATGTCAAATAGAAGTTCTCTCTCTCTCTCTCTCTCTCTCTCTCTCTCTCTCTCTCTCTCTCTCTCTCTCTCTCTCTCTCTCTCTCTCTCTCAGGTTTAATAATGAGTACCTGTATGTATTTGCCCATCTCAATATTAATGTTTCTATCAAAAGTAATGGATCGCCTGTGGGATTCGCATATTTGACCTCAGAAAATATCGGCAAGCCTCCTGATTTTAGATCACTGGGTTACTGAGGCCAATCAAATGCTGGCGTCGTTGCATTTGTGTGATCCGGGTGTATATAGGCCTGCCTCCCCTGCTCGCGATGTCTTTCGAACGTTCATTGATATTGCCTTTTTAGCGGGGTTCAAATGACCTCTTCTTTGAACGTGCAGCTGAGCTAGTCGCGCTCTATTTTTCGTAAGATGGTTTCCTTGACATGAAGGCTTCCACGGATCTTCAAACTTCTTATTCGATCAAGCTTTGTCACTCCTGGTGTCATGCGAAGTATCTTCATCTCAGCTGCCGTTAATTTACTCTCATACTTTTTGTACATCGTCCAACATTGTGAACCGTATGTGAGCGCTGGGCGCATAAATGCAGTGTAGAGCCTTCCTTTAAACTTAGGGGAAATTTTTCAGTGACAGAAAATAGCGGAGTTTTCTAGCCACGCTTACGCGATGATTGATGTCGTCATCACAGGTTGCTTTGCTATTGATCATAGATCACAGATATTTGAACTTTTCGCACTTGGCAAACACTGCTCCATTTAAATAAATGTCTGGAATAGGGAATAGTTGATCAGAGAACGGGCAGCACAAGTACTCTATCTTTTTTGAACTAATGCTGTGCCCATTTCCCTCCAAAATGTCCACCCACACATCAAGTGCTCATTGCAGGGATGTAGGATTCTCACTTATGATGGCTCCATCATCCGCAAAGAATAAATTGATGTACCTTGGGGTCCGTCACTTTACCTTCAAGCAGATAGTCATGGGCTGTAATAAAGAACAAAGGACTTAAGACGCTTCACTGATGCACCCCGACTTTGTTTGGGAACTCATTGGTTACTCGTATCCATGATCATCTGTACATAGGTTTCTGGGACCCCTCGATGTCTTAGCGCCACCCATATCAGATCTCGTGGTTGTCTGTCGAATGTCTTTTCAAAGTCAACCAGTACAATATGCAAATCCTTTAAGGAATCACGATGTTTTTCCATTATGATCCTTATACTTTGATTTGATTTACCCGTGATAAACCCGCACTGATCATCAGATAGCCGTATTCATTTTCGCAGTCGGCCACCTAATATCCGCTCAACGATCTTACCTCAAGGATCAATTCTATGCCCACTGCCTTCTTTAATCTTTTAAAATGATCTTCCGTTTTCGGTATAAATTGATGTTGTTCAGATCTGTCAGAACTATAATCCAGGCTTTGTCCTAAAATAGTTCTGGAAAGTTTTGATACATGATCAAAAGGCGTAAGGTTGTAGCCATATCTAGCCACGATAAGGTTTCGTAATTGATACTACAAAAACTTCGTATAGAGTAAAATCGGAATAATTATACATTTTGCTAAGTTGCAGTGTAAAGTATTTGGATAAGGACAAGTTTTGTAAGCAGCCATTTACATATCTTACCAATTGCCAACTGGACATGATAGTCAAAACAAATTCCTAAATGTCTAGTTTTTTCGACATACGTATGTTATATTGTTTAAGTAAAGAGCTGAAAAGTAGCTTAAATCGAGTTTATTTTGATGTAAAACAAAGCACTTGTGGTCTAAAACAAACTTTTAATGCTTTTAAGGTCGTTGTTTAATTTATCAGCGCCGTCTCCAATCATAACTAACTTGCAGATTGCTTAAATTTGCCGTCATCAGCGTACATATGTAAGTCTTCACATCACTGATTTGTTGAGCATTGATGGTGAATAACTACGTCGATATGTATTTTGCATAATAAACATTCAGGTGCATCCCTAGCACGTTGTAAGATTTTGTTTGCTTATGGGAAAGAAATAATCATATTCAAGCATCATTTATTTATTTTATTTGATACATTGATCACATTTGACAATAGTTTATTTTACGCAGCTGAAGTCAATCCCGATTCTCAGTGAACATAGTCATCTTCATGGAAATATCCCAGCAATCTAAACTGAAAGAGTATTGTAAAGTATGCCACAGAAGCCGACACCACCCGGAGACAAAGTTCGTTATTCAATTCAAATAGTCCATAGATTTCGATTTGTAGCTGCTGAAATCTCAATGTATTTAAGAACTGATCAACCTGAAAAATAGAACACTTATTAACCATATGACTCATATTGTTTTAGAATTCACAGCTCGATCCCAACGCTTATCAATGTCCGAGCACAGGTTATCCCAGTTAAGATATTCGGGAATTCTCGATCTCCGCACCGCTGTATCTGCCGCGAATACCAAAAGCAAGACTTCGATTAATCTAATACTGCCCAAAAACACCGGCTGCACCAATATCTTTCCCATGACTAGATAAGACCAGAAACTAAAATGTGCTAGGAAGAGTACACTGACAAAATCAACGTAGAAAGTGTACAAAATGTTGAACTGAAATAATTTGTGGAAATCGTTCATGACTTTGAAAATTTCCGAGTATAGATGTGTACATTCCTCTAGCTGTTCAGTGATAGCGCGAAACATCCGCCTTCGATGGTGCTTTCTCATGCATCGCGTGTCTTCCTTTTCCAAACTGTCTTCGAATTCGATCATATAGTCGGTGATGTTTTTGTACATAACTGCAATAGCTACGTAGCCTACGAAGCATGTGTCTAGAACTATGAGTGTTCCAATCCACAAGTAAAGCTCAACAACCCATGCCAGGACCAATACATAATTTCTGTCCATTATTGCTCCAAAAAACTGAGGCACGCTTGTGGATGTTGCATAGGTAGTGAGGAGTAATCGAAACAGGATCATCAGGTAAAACTCGGTAGAGAAGAATTGTCGGTTATTGGCCAATTTTGATATTCGAATAAAGACATCGATTGTTCTGTTAATAACTTTCATAAACTGTTTGTGCCGGACTATGTGGAAAGTAATTATTGTGACCGTAAACATTCCAATAGAGATGAATTGGACGAATAAGATTAGCAGCATGTAATTGTCAACTGATGTCTTGCGGGTAGAAGAATTGATTGCTTCTTTTAGAGTACTTGGCAAAATCGCAGCGTATACAATAAGACACAACAATCTGCACCCAATCGAGAGTAATTTCATTTGAATTGAGTACACTAGCTTTGGTTTGTCACCCATTTTGATGGAAAAATGTACCATGCTAAACGCCTTAGCATGGAAGTACATAACTCTGAGTAGGAAAAATGATATTTTATCCGTGAGACTTACTTTCTTAACCATTTTATGAAGGTAGTAGACGTAAACTAATGGTTGAAAATATTATTTATGTGAAATAGAATTTTCGGCTATTTACATGTAATTAACTAAAAGGTATATCTACAAACTCATATTTGATGTCAATATGAGACGGTGGATATAAATTATTGATTGCATATTCTTGCAAGTAGACGAAGATTATCAACCAATATCATAGTTTTTATTAACTAATCAGAATTTTCTTTTTCCTATCTACCCAATGCAGCCATAGGGTGTTGGACCACTGCGCGTGGGGTTCAATGTTCGAGTCCCAGTAAATAAAAATACAAGTTTTTTTCTACGGTCCTACCTCTCGCGAACATTTGGCAAATATTAAAGAGTATTGCTGTCATTAGAAAGCTTCTCAAAAAATAAATTGCCCTTCGGACACGGCACAAAACTGTAAGTCCCTTCCATTCGTGCGAAAAATATAACGCACACGATTCGAGTGGTTGCGAGAACCTAGGCGTAGGCAGTTAATTAACTGATGCGCCAAATATATATACTCATACATACTCGGATATGTACAGGGTCCGTCAATTGAAGTGTTACCAATTCAAAGTACTGTAGTTTCTTTATTTCAAAAGTTTTTCATTTCATACTTTAATACCATATTAAAAGCATATTCAATTTTATGAAAACCATGTCACTGTTCGATATATAGTTCTCTCTATTGTGAATGACGGCATCAATCCTCTTGATGAAGGCATTGCCTGCTGCACGAATGTGCGCCTGTGGGATTCGTGACCATTCTCGACGAAGCGCTGACTTCAATGTTTCCACACTTTGATATTTTTTGTCGACACTTTAGCCTCCAAAATGGACCATAAGGAGAAGTCTATAGGATTCAAGTCTGGAGAGTATGGAGGCCACTGCTGAGAAGAAATGAACTGCGGAACGTGACGATGTAAAAATTGTTGAGTTAGACGTGCTTTATGAGATGGTGCTGAGTTCTGTTGGAATGTACAGCGGTTGGCATCGAATTGTTTGTGTGTCCAAGGGATCAAGGCATCATTTAGGACCTTTTGTTGGTACACTTCTTGATTCACTTTAACGCCTTGGTCAATAAAAACCAGCGGAGAGCGCCCGTTTGCAGTTACACCAGCCCAAACCACCACAGAAACAGGCTCTTGTTTACGAACAGCAATTCGGTTTTGCAAATTATCGTTCGACTCGTTCTGCAACCACACATGATCATTTTGCTTGTTTACGTATAACTGAACAGTAAACAATTTTTCCTCAGAAAACACCAAATTCTGTAGATTACAGGTTGCTTGCAAGGCTTTCAGTGCTTTTTCTCTTTTAAGGCGAATTTCCTTTTGCGCCGGTGTTAAATCCTGAACTTTTTGTATCTTGTAGGGCTTCAATTTAAGTTCATTTTTTAGTATACGCCGTATGCTTGATTCAGACACGTTCAGATCTTTAGACAATTTTGCTGTACTCTGACGTGGATTTCTTTGAATTCGGACCATTTCTGATGATGTTGCTAATTTTCCAGGATCACCTCGAAAGCGTTTAGCAATGCTACCGGTGTCATTGTAACGCTTAATGGTCCGATACACAAACATTTTATTTACAAACAGATGTTGCAACTCACGAACAATGGCTGCCTGTAATTTTCCTGCCAAGTACAAGGCAATTTTGCTGTACTCTGACGTGGATTTCTTTGAATTCGGACCATTTCTGATGATGTTGCTAATTTTCCAGGACCACCTCGAAAGCGTTTAGCAATACTACCGGTATCATTGTAACGCTTAATGGTCCGATACACAAACATTTTATTTACAAACAGATGTTGCAACTCACGAACAATGGCTGCCTGTAATTTTCCTGCCAAGTACAAGGCAATCACACTATTTCTCTTATTTCGAATATTTCTCTTTAAGTACTGCGCAGAAGGATAAGTAAACGTGTGCCTGTTAATAACTGGAAATACTGTCAATATATGTCAAAATATTGTAATATTCTTGCTGGGGTTCGTTTAAATAAAACTGTCTTTTGTGTATTTTAGTCGTTTATTTATTGTCAACTACTAACTTTACTTCAACACAATATTCAATCACTTTATTCTTTTTTTATTTCAAATTAAACTGTCACTACAGATTTTCGATATGTCGCTTGTCTGCGCCACTGGTCGAATATCTCTTGTAATCGCTGTATTCACTTATAAACAACTGTTCCACGGTGGTTGTGGCATGGGTATTTATAGGAAATTGCAAGGGGTTCTAGAACATGTTAGGTGTTTCTCCGGGTGAATCGAGGATCCTGGAATATTGGGATATTGTGGGGAATAATTGTGGAACGTAAGCACATCAGGTTGGAATATTTACTGCTAACAGGTTTTGCTATAGATGTCGTTGCTACAGTTTGAGATACTGTGTTTTAGTTTTTGGTACATAAACCATCCTGTCAATGCTACAATATGAATCAGCTGTTATCGCTGTCATCAGTACTACCAATGTAAAGTTGGTAACACTTCATTTGACAGACCCTGTATATATCAACAACTCGACAAAATTTCTGAATCCGTAGCTAGTAGTCAAATAACCTTACTCTGCTTATGAACAAAACAACGTACATCCCTGATGCCAGTAGGCATCATAGGCAATATACTCTGGAACTGTTTTTTGATCTCGCTTCCGAACAAATATTTAATCGCAGTTCTGCTCCCTTCTTGTCAGTCCCCACCAGCATCCAGTTCATAAAAACTACCATAGAAGAACGATTTGACAATATGAGAACGCCAACTGGAGCGGTCTTAATTCGTTTTTCAGGGACTTTATCCGGTCCCTGCGCTTCCTCGACAGGGACGCCAATGCCGCTGCTGATATGATTACAGACCTAATTTAGTAGGAATGCGGTCCTACATTCCAAGTAAATCAAGAAGTCTTAAACCTAAACAAGAACCGTTTGTTTGTTTGTATCCAAAGATTGACGAATTTCGCAATGTATTTGTTGGGTCGAGTGTCGATATTATTTGTGTATCTGAGACATGGTTTGACGAAGATGTTGTTGATGAAATTTATTCTTTGTAGGGCTACAAAATATTTCGAACTGACAGACACGGTAGGATTGGTGGCGGTGCACAGTGGTCGATTTAGTACAACACTAGCTGGTCATAAGTGAAAAAAATAATGTTGTTACTATTAAAAAAAATACTGGTAGGCTTAAAGTCAAACATCCAAATAACGAGAAACAACAAAAAAAAATTCTTTAATTCCGTTACTTTATCAATGGGAAGCATCTCAATGCAATGCATAAAACTTCGCTCACTCTCGATTTTGCCTTTCGCGCGTTAACAGGTATTTATAAAGTGTTATAGTGGAACAATAGTGAGATAATTATTTGAAGTAAATATGTCAGAGTATGCTCTTGGTAAATATTTATTAATTCAGAGTATTTTTATTAAAAAATAAGTAAGGGCCTGTCACTATGAACTAAATGTGGTGGTACATTTTTTTTGTAGTGATGAGCTAACTTTTTTTTTATTTCTTGGTCCATAAAAAAAAAGTGCGATAAAGTGACATCGTGAAACTTTTTTTATTTGAAGATTGGATTATTACCTTTAAAATAATGCTTAATTAAAGTGCCGAAACTCAGCGCAACATTCTTTTCTCTTCTCCTACAGGTATCAATCCGCCCTTTTCAGCGCGACCATTCACGTCAAGAAGTTTTTTTGTTCATTCCGAGTGAAAATCTTTTTAAGTCATCAGTAACGGTTTGTGCAAGTGCTGTTTTGCAGTACGTGATGTCAAAAAGGTCAATAACCGTTCTTGATGAAGCTGCTCATAAAAAATGTCTCGACTATAGTAAAACTTTTGTATCACACCTTTTCAAAAAGTATAAAGAAAAAAAAATCTCACCAGAACGATTTTTAAAAGCTCAAGAATTTTGGCTTCAAAAAGAGTTCCTAATTCCATTGCCTGAAATTCATGTGCCAACAACTTCTAGACAAGGAAGACCGGAAAAAGAATTCCAGGAATGTGGAAACAGAGCTAAAAAACGAAAAATTTGAAACCTTATGGAAAGATCGGCCGAAGAATTATCATTTGCTCTTGAGTCTAAGCTTAGAATAGAAGGAAAGCGTTCTAAAGCCGAAGCCGTAAAAAGGGTTGTCCAGTGGTTGCCTAAAACACTTAGGGCGGTATTCACCGACCAATCTTAAACTAAGAGCTTCATAAACCTATTCACCAACCAATAATAGTGCAGATTTATTAGCGCTCATAAGACTTATGAGTTTTCCAATAATTTTAAAAGCCCACGAGAATTGACTGCATAAATATTCCACATTACGAAACTCGAATCGGTACAGGCTCTTAAAATTATCCCCTGTGTCGCCAAAACGCCGTGAACTATAATTTTTGATTTTTCGCGTTTGTATATTTAAAAACATTATACATTTTTTCTTTTGTGCACACTTTTGTAAATAAATTGTAAACAATTTGACAAATGAATTTGATAGCTCTCCACTCCAGTTTTCAAATGTCAACTTGAGTGGAAGAACCTATTTAGAGGGAAATTTTTATTCACACCGAATTGAGTGTTCCCTTTAACGAAAACACTTTACTCAAGAGGGTTCACTCGGAGTGTTCACTCAGTTTTTATTCCCACCACCCAATTGTGCTAACATGCAGTAGATTTTCCAAAACAAGGTAGAGGAAATACCAATGACGGCAACACGGCCCGAAATTTTTTTAAGGATCCAGCAAAAACTGCTGAAATAATAGGCTTAGACCCGAAACTGGTGGAACGTTTTTCAATTGTTTTAAAGACATTAACTTCAGGTCTGAAAATTGGTAGCAATAAATTCCGTACTTATTGTTTGGACACAGCAAAATTATTTGTTTCCAAATATAATTGGTACAAAATGCCTGGAAGTGTCCACAAAATTCTGTTGCACGGTGCTGACATCATTGAACGTTTTCCGATCCCTATCGGACAGCTTTTGGAAGATGTGAAGCCCGTCAAAAAGATTACAAAATTTTTCGAAGCGCGTTTTCAAGAAAGATATCCCGAATCGCAACAAATACTGATGTGCTCCATGCCATGTTGATATCTTCTGATCCAAAGATAAGCGAATTCCGACAACACAAGACACTACCCCCTGAAGTCATGGAAATGATTTTAAATTGATTTATAAAACACATTTCCAATCAAACATAATAAAAAAAATAAATCCGAATTAAGTCCAGCTAATGACCATAAATCGACCACTGCGGTGTGGTCGATTTATGTTCGTAGAGGAGTTATATGTAAAATGCACATTAGCTCTCCACAAGATTGTCCAATAGAATATAATTTTATTGAAATTTTGAGTAGAGGTAAGAAATCACTAATTGGCACTGTTTACCGTCCTAATTGCAGTATTGCCCTCGACTCATTTAATTCAGTTTTAGAGACCCTTGCACCCTCCTTCACTGAAATAATCATCTGTGGGGATTTCAATTGCAACCTTTTAAGCAAGGATGGTTCTGGGACTTTCTTAAATACAATGAAAGCGCTCAATTTGTGTCCAGTTAATTGTGTAACTCCCACACACTTCTCTAAAACTACCAACAGGTTATTGGACTTAATTTTTGTAAACAGAGGTCAAGAAATTCTTTTTTATGATCAGGTATCCGCTCCAGTTTTCTCGAAACACGACTTAATATTTGCTATTTTCAAAAACAATCTTCTAACTCTACCTCAATATATTTCTTATAGGGACTTTCGAAATGTGAATGTTGTGCTTTTAGAGCAGGATGTCTGCAATATAGATTGGCAGCAAATATACTTTATGAGTTCCCCTGAGTCACAAGTTAACTGTCTCCAAAACAATATACGCAGCCTATACAATAAACACATCACTCTAAAAACCAAATACATTAAAAATCGTGTTGACTCTTGGCTCACCCCTGAGATAAACGAGCTTAAAAATAGGCGTGATCAAGCATATAACAGGTGGAAACGATTTAAACTCCTTGATCTATATAATATTTTTCGCGGTTTTCGTAACTTAGTCAATTCTAAGATCAGATGTGCCAAGAGATCTTACTTTGCAAATAGATACAGTCGTATTCTCCCATCCAAAACTTTATGGAGCAACTTGCGTGAGATAGGAATAGGCAAACAGATTGATAATGATCTGGGAAATGTTGACCCTGATGAGCTGAACTGCAAATTTGTGGGGACACAGTCATCAACATCTCTATCGATGCCATTAACCACAAATGTAGCTGCTAGCGACGTAAGTGTTGAGAATCATTTTTGTTTCTCTGGTATCGATCAAACTGAAGTTGTTCAAGCTATACTTAAAATAAAATCCAAATCTGTAAGTTTGATGACATTCATCCTAACTTTATAAAAATGATTTTGCCCCACATACTTCCAATAGTCACTCAAATATTTAATACTATTCTGCGAACGTCTTGCTTTCCTTCTGCCTGGAAATTAGCAAAAGTAATTCCTGTATTGAAAGGTCAACGATCGCCTAATTCTGCTCCTGAGTATAGGCCAATCTCAATACTGCCTTTTCTATCAAAAGTCATGGAAAAATTAATTCACAATCAAATTTCTGATTTTATACGAAGACACAGTATCTTGTGCAAAAATCAGTCGGGCTTTCGTCCTAAGCATAGCTCTACCATATTTCTGCTCTGTTAAAAGTTACGGACGATATAAGAGCCTCCATCGATAAAGATGAGGTTACTTTCTTAGCTCTTCTTGATTTTTCCAAGGCATTTGATACTGTTAACCACTCTCTCCTCCTTCACAAATTACAAGCACTCTATAGTTTTTTCCCTACTGCCGCTGAATTAATTCATTCTTATCTTTCTAAAAGAAATCAAGCGACTGTGGTAAATGGTAGAGTCTCCAAATTTTTGGATGTGATTACAGATGTGCCACAAGGATCTATTCTGGGCCCATTGTTATTCTCCCTGTTCATAAACGATCTTCCATCTGTTGTTCGTAACTCCAAGTTACACATGTATGCTGATGATGTGCAGATCTATATGAGCTGTAAACTAGGGCTTATTGAGGATGGAGCTAGTTGCTTAAACGTTGACCTTTTGCAGATCCTCTTAACTGGGCGGAATCTAATTATCTTCAGCTAAATCCTGTGAAATTCAAATGCCTTGTTATTCACAAAACTCTCTCGGATTTAAGCTACTTTCCTAAAATTTTTCTCTGCCCTTTTGAACTACAATACATTGACAAAGGAAAAAATCTCGGTATATGCTTCAATCGTGTCTTAACATGGGATGATCATATTCATAGCACAATTGGAAAAGTATATGGCTACCTCAGAAATCTCTCGATGTCACAACATTTTACTCCTCTGCATACCAGATTATTGCTCGTTAAGTCGCTGATCATTCCACTGATCACATATGGATGATAAATATTTTGTTGCCATAGCGCCGAAACTAAACGTAAACTTGTAGTTCTTTTCAACAATTTAACCCGATATGTCTTCCAACTGAAGCGTTATGACCATGTCTTTCCTTATGCGAATAAAATTCTTGGGTGCTCGTTACACACTTACTTTAACTACATTTCAATTATGTACCTACGTAAAATAATCATAGTAAAAGAGCCCCAATACCTCTCCGAAAAGATACAGCTCGCGAAGTCAACACGATCTTTTGCTATTATTCAGCCGAGATCTCTCTGTCAAACTTCGGAAAGACAATTCTTTGTTCAAGCTGTTCGTTTGTGGAATTCATTAACTGTTCGCATTAGAAGACTGCACTGTACGAATCGTTTTGGTGAGGTTTTATTTCAACACTTGGCTGGTGTTTAAATGTTTTGTTAAATATTTGTTAATTAATTGAATTTCAATTACTTTGCTTAAGTTAATTAAATTAAATTTCATATATATATAATTACCTTGAAAACTTCTAAATCCATTTTTTTTTCCTCTTAATTTATTGAATTGTATAAAGTAACTTCTACTAACAGAAATTGTTGCAATCTATTGTAAAAGATTTGTTCAGTTAATAAATAAATAAAAATAAATAAAACTTTGGTTCGATCCGACTTGTACGGCTGCCGTTGATCGACAGTACGGTTTCCGGCAATAATTTTCCACATGGTACCTTATGATTACCTGACCGATAAATGGAATTATCATCACGGTTAATGTCGAGTAGTAGCTCTTCATATTTCCGAAGCTTTTGATAGAGTGTGGCTCAGTACCCTACCAATCAAGCTTGTAGCATCTATCGTTAGTAACGTTTTTTCCATCATGGATTGCGAGTTTTTTAAATAGTCGATCGATACAAGTTGTATTGGATGCATATACTTCTACCCCCTTCTCAACCAATGCTGGTGTACACCAGAATTCAGTCCTATCTTCGACCCTGTGTCTGATATTTACATATCAATGACCTTCTCTCACTCGCAATCCAATCTATTCCTTCGCAGACGACAGCACTCTTAACTTCGTCTACTCCTTAACGTCTCCACGGCAAGTGCCACAAGCTATGGAGCCCAAGCGACAGCGAATCTCTACCGAGCTTAACTCTGATATTGATGCAATTATCAATTGGTATGCGCAAAACCGAGTTGAGTTTCAGTAGTCAAAAACCCACTGCTGTCTCCTATCAGCCAAACTAAAAATTAATTAAGTTGATATTAAGGAATTCGATGGTTTGTCAACGTTTAGTATGCACGTTAGCCCTGACCTTCGATGGAATCAGCAAATTATCGAAGCTGCGAAAGTTGGAGTTAAATGTCTCGGATTTCTTAAAAGATGCAAACGTTTCTTCTCTCCTACAGACATGGCCACGATCTATAAAGCATTTATGTGTCCCAAACTAGAGTACAACTCGCATGTTTGACCGGGAGCTCTCGCAACATATCTAAGTTTACTAGAACGTGTTCAGCGACAAACCAAATTCCTTCGCTCGAACACCGTCGAGATGTCAGCTGCCTAGCGCTCCTGTACCGGTACTTTCAGCACCATTGTTCGGATGAAATCTATAGTAGTACTTACCTGCCCGTCCAGCAGTTCAATCGAAATACCCAAGCGACATCTTCTGCACATCCCTACGTCTTAGAACCAATTTTAGGGCGCACTGTGAAATACAGAAGTTTGTTTTTCAACAGCGCAACACGAATGTGCAATGATTTGCCTTCCTCAGTACTTCTAGAAACCTACAATCTACAAGGATACCAAATTAGCATGCATCGTCACCTCTCTCTACATCCTTCCCTACCCACTCTTTAGCACGATCTTTAGAGGACACTGTGGTAAGTGGTAAAGAACATTTAAGAAAAAGATGTAAAATAATTATTTTTTACTATTTATTATAATTATTATGATATCTATAAGCAACAAATCTTTACAGACTATGTTAGATTATACAATATGTTGATAAATATACGAGCCAGTATAAATATATACTATAGAAGAATCAAAGAAAGAAAAATAATCATTAAACATTTAATGAAAACAATGTACATACTTTTAAACTTGGTTCTAGATAAGCTTAAATCTATTTCCATCCAAACTGAGTTAAAATTAGAACTTGCCTGAGATATAGGTTCGTTCAACTCGTAGTTAGCTCTATGCCGCGTGCGAAAAAGAAGATCTACGAGCATCTGCCTTAATGGCCTCTCGGGAGGGCATAGGGGAATTAAAGTAAGTAAACTTGGACTTTTTATATGATAGCATAAAAGGTTTCTAATAAACATTACATCATAAATTTTCATTCTTTTTGTTAGATTTGATAGACCGATAAGGTGACGTCAGGCATAGTATCCAGGTGAAAAATTCGAGTGCATTTAAAAAAAATTAATTTAGAGAATTTTCTTTGTATACTCTCCACCCGATCGATATGAACTTAGTACGATGGACACCAAATTATGTCAGAGTATTCTAGTAGAGATCTAGCTAGGGGCACAAATAAAGTTACCAGAGAATAAGGATTAGAAAACTCAACAGTATTCCTTTTGATGAATCCAACCAATACTTTGCCTTCGAAATCCACTTTAACAAAGATGAATGAAAATCAAAACATTTTAACTTATGTGTTAACATAGTGTGATTAATGGAATCAAATGTCTTGCTGAAATCCGTTTACACTGTATCCACCTGAGAACCCCTTTCAAACAAATTTAAAACAAATGATGTGAAGTAAGTTAGATTGGGGGTAGTAAATCTCCGTGAAACGAATCCGTGTTGAAATTCGGATATACGAGTATACTCGTAGTATGTTATGGGGACCTGCATTGCGATTGATCGGGAAACTACTGACTGCCCAAAACTTAGCTTGGGCCAGTAGCGCAACAATCAAGTTCGTGATGAAGTGCTTACTTTACCTCCTAGTGGTGGTCTCCGGGCAACTATACGTATAAACCATTATACGTATTGGCCAAAATTGTAAGTGCGGGTTGTCTAGGGCCTTGATTCTAGGCTAGGTAACGTGGGCCAGCAACCTGCGTTACCGAATATTGCCCGTTACAGAAACCGACACTATGCCCCGGATAAGGAATGATTACATGTTGACGACTTTTGGCTATTGTACCCGGACAAAGATAGGTTTCTGAAATGTAAAGACGCTCCTCGACTTTGAAGAGAAGGTCCTTACAATGCCAGATTCCTCCAATTGGAAAACGAATTCATGCGATATAAACTGGACATTTTGGGAGTAAGTGAAGTAAGATGGTTAGAAGCGGGCGAGTACCTGTCTCCAACGCGTAACACTGTACTACTCTATTCTGGAAGACCATCCGGAATTCCGCGGGAATATGGAGTCGGACTACTGCTAACAACATCAGCACGCAAGGGCCTAATTTCCTGGCAGCCTCATGGTGATAGAATTTTGACGGCCAGATTCCGGACTAGAGTACGACGCGTCACCATCATACAGTGTTACGCCCCAAAGGAGAGCTTCTACAATCTCTTAAGCGCCGTCTTCAACACAACACCAAATGGAGACATTGTCATAGTGATGGGGGATTTGAATGCCAAGGTAGGCAACGACAACGAAGGGCTCTAACATGTAATCGGGGAGCATGGACTAGGCAACCGCAATGACAACGGCGAAAGGTTTGTGGATTTCTGCAATGCCAACCGCCTTGTGATAGGTGGCACCATGTTTGAGCACAAGACCTGCCACAAAGTCAGCTGGGTTTCCAATGACAGGCAAGCAACCTCTAACCAAATTGACCATTTTGCCATCAGCCGCCGCTTTAGAAGTAGTCTCCTGGACGTCCGAAACAGACGAGAGACAGATGTGGGGATAGTACGTGATCACCATCTTATGATAGCTACTCTCCAACTACGCACTGCTGCAGTTCGAAGATCCCACGACAACACAAGAATGCCCAGGTTCAACATCGATAGACTTAGTGATCCCTCAGTGAGCCAACAATTAAGGGAGCACTTTTTGCAATCAGCAGCTCAATGCCCGCAACCATCCAAGACCATTGGTGTGCTGTGAAAAATGTTTTTACATCTGGTGCTGAAAGAATTGTCGGTCGATCACAGGGAAGACATAGGGCGTGGCTTTCCGAGGATACCTGGAGACGGATTGACGAACGAAAACAGCTGAAAGCTCGCGTTGCAGCTACCCCAGCAGCAGGGAGAAGCGAGCTAGAGCCTCTATATCGCATGAAGATGAGAGAAGTTCAGCGTAGCGTGCGACGTGACAAGCGCAACTACATCAACGCGCTGGCGACAGAAGCAGAAGAAGCTGCACGGAGGTGCGACAGCAGGACCGTCACGAAAGAGCTGACAGGTGGTTGCAGCTCCAGCCAACACCCAGTGAAAAGCCTAGACGGCTCCTTGCTCATTTCGGATGAGGACCAGCTCAAGAGATGGAAAAAGCATTTTGGTACGGTTTTGAACCATGTATTCGCAAGCGATATGCTCCCAAATCGGACTGAGATGCCCGATGTGAGAAGTTCCCGAATACGCACCAGGACTCCCAGTAAAGATGAGATCATAACAGCGATCAAGGCACTCAAAACCAACAAGGCGGTAGGACTTGACGGTATTCCAGCACAGCTCTAACGAGCAGCGCCAACAACATCGGCTGAGCTTCTGCTTCCACTTATAGATAGAGCTTGGGAAGCTGAGAGCTTTCGTAATGAGTGGAAAAAGAGAATGATCGTCAAGCTTCCTAAGAAAGGAAATTTAATGGAGTGCGGAAACTGGAGGGGTATCTGCGTGCTGCCTGCTGTAGCTAAGATAATAGCTAAAATCATCCTTGAGCGAATCAAACAACATCTCGAAGACACACTTGATGCCGAACAAGCAGGTTTCCGCTCTGGATCCTCCTGTGCCGACCACATCAACACCCTGCGGATTATCATCGAACAGTGTCTTGAATATCGATCGCCACTGCACCTGTTGTTCATCGATTTTGAGAAGGCGTTCGATAGTGTCAACAGGGAGTTTATTTGGCGTGCCTTACGCAGGAGAGGTATTCCCGATAAACTAATTGCAATTATCAAAGCTACATATGAAGGCTCCAAATGTCACGTTCTGCACAGGGGAAGGTTGTCTGAGGAATTTGAGATCCAAAGTGAGGTAAGACAAGGCTGTATCCTTTCACCAATATTATTCCTATTGGTGATTAGCGATGTGCTTCATGCAGCTTTGTCGACGGGAAACGGAGGAATTCGATGGACTCTTACATCTCAACTGAAACATCTTGACTACGCAGACGATGTATGCTTACTCTCCCACAGAATTATGGACCTCCACCAAATGACAGCCGCGCTCAACTTAACATTGCCGGAAAGCAAGTCGAGAAAGTTGATAACTTTCTATATTTAGGAAGTGTCGTCTCGGCTAATCGCGGTGGCACCGAACTGGATGTGTGCAGCAGAATCGGGAAGGCTAAAGCTGCGTTCGGAATGCTGTCCAAAATCTGGAGAAGCAATGTTATTAGCTTAAGAACCAAGCTACGACTGTTCCGCTCCAACGTAGAATCAGTGCTGCTTTATGGGTGCAGTACCTGGAAGGTGGACACCATTAACACACGCAAGCTGCAAGTCTTCGTAAACAAATGCTTAAGAATCATCTTGAGGATTTTTTGGCCGAACCGCATCTCCAACGAACAGCTTTATCTGAGAACGGGCCAAGAACCTATAAGCATTACTATACGAAGAAGAAAGTGGCAATGGATTGGACACACCCTACGGCGCGAAGACAACTCCATTGCGAAATACGCTATGCAGTGGAATCCGCTCACCCAGGCAGGCAGAATAGCGGGACGCCCTAGGCAAACGTGGCGCAGAACAGTTGAGGAGGAATCGAGCTCTTTAGGAATGAGTTGGAGGCAGCTCAAACGCGTTGCAGAACTCCGAACACGATGGCGCGCAGGCGTGGTTGACGCCCTATGCCCCCCGAGGGGTTAAAGGACATAAGTAAGTAAGTAACCAAATGACAGCAGATGTGGAGAGGAAGGCAGGTGTCGTCGGGCTGAAAATTAATACGGCAAAAACTAAAATTATCAGCCTTGGAACAAACTCATTGGCTCAAATATGCATTGCTAGACAACCGGTAGAGAGAGTAGAGGATTCCCAGTATCTTGGGAGTATTGTCTCGACCGATATAGCCATCAGGATCGCCAAAGCAAAGTCCGCGTTCGGGATGTTGTCCAAAATATGGCGAAGCAATGCAATCAGTTTGAGCACCAAAATAAGACTGTTCCGCTCCAACGTTGAATCCGTGCTGCTATATGGTTGCAGCACTTGGAGAGTGACCACTACTATCAACAGAAAGCTGCAAACGTTCGTTAATAGGTGTCTGCGCAATATCTTAAGAATTTTCTGGCCCAATCGTATCTCTAACGAACACCTTTACGAGAGAATGGGTCAGGAATCAATAGGCACAACTATCCAACGGCGGAAGTGGCAGTGGATTGGTCACACGTTCCAAAAGGGTGACAGCTCCATAGCGAACCATGCTATGCAATGGAACCCTCTAACTCAGGATGGCAGAAAGAAGACCTGGCGGTCCGAGGAGAACATGGCGCAAAACAGTCGAGAAGGAGGCACGGCAGTTAGGGAAAAGTTGGGGAGAACTCAGACATATTGCCAGAAACCGTACACGATGGCGCGTAGGCGTAGTAGAGGCCCTAGGACCCACAAGGGGATACAGGACATAAGTAAGTAAGTAAAGTAGTATGTTCTTTTACAAGAAATTCTAGTTTATTTTTTACTATGCTTTCAAAAAGCTTAGGGATGGCTGATAGTTTGTAGATCCCCTGTAGTTTTGAACCATGTTCACGGAACCAGCTTAAGAGATAGGATCAAGAAAAGATATCTTCCAGTTATCAAAAAAAAATCCCTGATTCAGTGACATATTGAAGATAAGCAACAATGGGTGACAAATACTATGACTAGAGCTCTTTAAAGCAATTTCAGGAATACCATCAACTCCTGCATTTAATAATGGCATTAAGCACGGGATTGCTAAAGTGATGGTCTTTAAATCCATAGCTATAGAGCCAATGTTAACTTTTGAGTCACTGATACTGGGGAGAGGGAGCACGGGATTACTTTGGGAATAAACTGATTCAAAAAATCGAGCAAACAATTCACACGAAGATTCACTGTCGTCTGACTCAGACCCCTCGTATTCCATAATCTGCGGAATACCATACATATTTCACTTCGATTTTATGAAAGTCCAAACGTATTATTGAGTAAATTATAAGAAGCGATTGACGATTTTACTTTAATTTCCTTTACATATACAAGATAATAGATCTAATACTCGTATTCTATTTAATGAATTATAAATAGTAAGCGTATTCACTTAAGCTCGAAAAATCCTCGTAAACCACGTAAACCGTATAAATTGATCATCGCGTAAATGACCTGTCAAATTTGATATGAAAAATTATTTACGAGAGTCTCGTAAATTTCTGGGACTATTTTGGCTCGGAAATCACCATCGGAAAATTACACTGCTGTCTAAAATTGTGCTGCTGTCAAATTTTGTTGAATCTATGGTAGACAGACGTGGGAATACAATCTAATAAGTTTTTTCTTTTCACTAATTTTCGGCATTTTCATTTGTTTGGCGACTGTTTGATGACAGTTGCAGAAAAGCTGATTCAATTACGCAACCTGTTTCCGAGGGATATTCATTTAAAGCACCTCGTAAATTTACAGAGCTACGAGATGAGTAAATTTATCAGTTTAAGTGAATACCCTTAGTATTTAATTAGAGAATAAGCGATATTGTGATTAAAAGTGAATTTGTAGAGACAGTTGAAGTTGAGATTAATAAAGTATAAGGTGATTCGATTATTTTGAATTATTGCGAAAGTGAAGTTAATAGTTTTTTTTAAAAATAAGCAGCTTAAATATACAGAAAACGGTTTTATTATTACGAACCCCAACAAGAATATTACAATAGTATATACCCGAATTTCTTCATTATTTAGGAACCACTTTTGACAGCACCTCATTTTCACGCTATTTTGAAAATTATTGATAAATATCATATTACAAATTAAAATAAAAAATGCAAGTAATGATAATAATGCTTACTGTCATTAAAAGTGTGCATATGCATAATCGATATTATTATTGCTGGAGATGGAGTGCTCTTGTTCCATATAACAAAATCTTTATTGTGTTGCAAATTATTGGATATGCAAACATTTTTAAGACCACTGGTAATACCGTACTTTGAAATTGTAGCCCAGACTTGTAGAACCTATGCCTATAAATCGGGGAGAGATAGTTTTTTAATTTTTGCATTGCGAGTGAGGGAGTGATTGGCCGAAAGCACTCAATATGAACAACAAACTCTATTTTTGGATTGTTTTAAATTACATCATCTAAGACCTTGAGTTATCAAGTCATCCCCTACGTATTATAACTTCGGGCCAATACTGTACTTTGTTCTCTGACGCAGGGCAGTAAAATAAAAAACCAGTTCCCCTTACCAATTCAACACATTTTTTTTTTTTAATTACTAAAACCTTACGAACTAATTTCATTGTCAATATTTAAGCAGAATCCTCCTTGAAATACCCGAGCATGCTAAACTGAATGAGAATCGTCAAATATGCTAGAATTATTGAAAAAATCCGCAAAACGAGCTCATTGTTTAGTTGAAACAAACCGTAAACTTCAAACTTTAAGTCTTCAAATATCAGCTGGTTTAAAAAGTAGTCAACCTGTTTTCGAAAAAGAGGGACATTAGTTAACACATACTAGAACGCTTTCATTTTTCTTACACTCCTATCCCATCGGCTGTCAATATCTGAACACAAAGTATCCCAATTAAGATAAGTTGGAATTCTTGATCGTCGTATAGTCGAATCTACCACCATCATCAGAAATAGGAAATCCACAATTCGGAAAATATTTACGCCCATCAAAACCCACATTATTTTACCAGTTGTTATGTACATCAGAAATTGTTCATAAATGTTGCCACTAATAATTATGAGGTCAATATAAAATGTAAATAAGATATTAAATTGGAATAGTCCATGAAATTCCCGAGTGACCTTGAAAATTTCCGAGTATATCACCGAACATTCATTTAGTTCCTCGGAGAAGTCACACAGCATTTGCATCCGGCGAAATTTTGTCATCCTGCCACTCTCTGTCTTCTCAATACGTTTCGCGAAAGATATCATATGATTCCCAATACTTCGATACATTCCTGAGGCTGTAATATACCCGAGACATAAGATATCCACCACGATTAGAGTGCCAAACCAAAGTAGGTATCCCAATAGGACTTGAGTTATGAATAGAAAATCTCCTTTAGCTGCAGCATCTACAAATCTTGGAGTATCAGACAGCAGTGCCGAAACATTGCTCGCAATCCGTCCCATAATCATTAGGTGAAATTCGCATCCGAATATTTTTGAATCCTTGGTGATCACTGATATCCGAATGATAATGTCTATACTCCGGTTAACGACACTGACAAATTCTTTATGTCGAACAACTTGAAATACTATAAACACAACGGTGAGCACAGCAATTGATGAGAATTGAATGAATGCCATTACTCGCATATGAATTTGGGGAATTTGAAGGATTTCGCTAACAGTCTTCGGCAGAAAGAAGCTGTACCCTATAAGGCACGTCAGCCTGTACCCGATGGAGAAGAGCTGCGATTTAATTGAAGATTTTAGTCGAGCACGGTCTGTGATTGAGAAGTACACCATTCCGAACATTTTGGCATAATAGTACATGAGTTTAAGGGAAAGAATTGAATTGGAATTCTCCCGGCTGACCTTAACTGACATTTTATCGAGTACGGACTAAGCACCAAAAGAATGATGGAACGGCACTCAAACCTATATATATGTGCGCAGATAATAATAAAATGGGTGTGATTGAATCAACGGTTAGTCAACACCAAGTATAGTAGCCGGGACATTACTATAATTGAAAAATTAGTTGTGAGAGTGGGAGTGTTATTTGAATATGAAATTTGGTTAAGACATTATGTCTTCAGGGGGTTAAGCGGCAAAGTTAACAGCCGGTAGTTAATAAATTTGATGAAATTGGTTTTACGAATAAACTATAAGTGCTAAGTAAAAATTATGAATAAGAAACTTTTAGAATTAAAAAATCAACAAAATAGCATACCACAGGACTATGCTTGGATTCGTTTGAAGATAGTAAAATGACTTCAACAAGTATACAAGTTTATATTATGTAAAGTAAATTTTGTCGTAAGTGCTTTACTGCTCAGAATTCCAAAGAATAATGCTTCAATTAATCAATATTTATTTGAATCTGAAGATATTGCTTGTTTAAGCATTACTGTGCTCACGGCAAATATATTTTTATATTATCTTATTCAGATAACTACTTTTACAAAATATTTTATTTGGTAGAAACAAAATCTATTGGAGGATGTTTGCATGTGCGTTTGTGTATTAGCAAGCGATTCAAAATTCTACAGAATTTTGATTCGAAGAAATAAAACATGCTTGGATTAGTAAATATTGGTTTGCTTCAAATATATGTTATCACTATTTTTATTCTATTTTTTTTATAACATGAAAAGTAGGACGGAAGTAAACATCTTTCATACAGCCTACGTATGTGTACATACATACATACATTTTCAATGGTCCCCTCATGAGGGTTGGGGGGTAGGATGCTTAGGTAGACTCTCCATCCTTCTCGATCCCCCGCCATTTACTCCAACTCATCAAGAGGAATCCCCAAACGGCTCCAGGAGAGATGTCCGACTTTTTCCAACCATCTATTTCTATTTCTATGCCATTCCGAGGAGTCGCCTATCTGATGGCATGGCACTCATGCCACGTCTTGGAAGCCGGTTTTGGGGCATGCGCTCTACGTGACCAAACCATCGAAACATACATAGATCGTTCCGGTCGGAGAGGTAGTTGCTCAACATTGAACTCTGGCGTGGCGCACTCGGTCCCTATGAGTTATTCCAGCAACACCGCAAAGTATTCTCATTTCGGCAGCTTGAATCCGCGATCTTATTCTTTCGATTACAACCCAAATTTCATGACCATACGTGAAAGTTGATTTAGCTTGAACACTAAGTTCGGCCTCCCTTACAACAGATTGACCAAGCTCTTTCAAAATTGATCCCATTCTACAAATAATTCGGCATTGCTCTTTCCATCACTCGTGAAAAAAACCCGAGGTACTTAAATTTATCCACCTGCTTCAGCGGGACTCCACTAACATGCAGAGTGCATTGAATGGGCGTTCTGGAAACGACCATTACATCGGAATTGTTCACGTTTATCTTCATTCCAACATCATCACAAACGGCTACAAAACTTTCGAGTGCGCGCTGAAGTTCGCTTTGAGAGGACCCATCGATGACAAGGAGCATATGACTAATCCTTAAGTCGCCCACTTTGAAAAATTCTCCGCCACGGCTGCGCTGTTACATCCAGTCCATAAATACAATGAAGAGGAGAGGTGACAAAAAGCACCCATGGTGGAGTTCAACGCCGACATTAGAAGGTATTGATTTTACGCCGTTTATCCGCATACAGGTTCTACAGTGTGTATATAAAGACTGATTCGTCCTTAACAGGGAACCAGCAATCCAATACT
This sequence comes from Brachypalpus laphriformis, assembly GCA_945910035.1. NCBI lineage: Eukaryota > Metazoa > Arthropoda > Insecta > Diptera > Syrphidae > Brachypalpus > Brachypalpus laphriformis. Next base: position 293,569,232 of record OX246754.1, read on the forward strand.
TTTGCAGAGCACTCCAGAGTTTGCCTCGACGAACCCTATCATATGCTTTGTCCAAATGCACAAAACAGTTGTATACAGGTTAAGCATATTCCCCCAGGCCATCTCAAGAACCATTCTAAGAGTGAAAAACTAATCGGTTGTGCTCTACCGGGGAGAAAACCGCATTGCTCATCCCTCAAACTGTCCTCAACCACAGTTCTAACACCTTAGCAACGTCTATACACATCCATTAAATTTTTCTAGTAAACAAATTAAGAGATGCAGCCACACACCACCTATAGTAACACAGGTCTCATTCGCTGTTTAATATTTAGTTCCAACTTAGTTTTGGGTCGAGGATCGTGTCTATATATTTTGCACTGGAACGTAAGGAAAGTGATTAACCATTCAGATTGGGTGTGGTGAAGTTTTGTATTTTGGATTTAGTGGTAAATAGCTTACTCAAGGCGCAGTCGGTTTGAGGATATGCAAGGAACATTTCTGCAGACTGCCAACCGGCGACGATAACCAATATTCCGCTGTAAGGCAGAATGAGCCATTCAACAGTGACAATGATAGTCAAGATTCTGGTCAACCTGATCAGAATGAACTACACCAACTACAGAGGTATAAGCCTCCTCAATATCGCATATAAAATCTTGTCTGTTGTATTATGTGAACGTTTAAAACCAATTATCAACAACCTGATAAGTCGTTATCAGTGCGGTTTCAGGCCTGGAAAGTTTATCATGACTCACTATCATGCGATCTCTTTAACATAGTACATGAAAGAATTGTACGGAACCCACAGGCCTACACCAGAGGTGCAATCTTTTACAAGTCTGTACAACTACTTGCTTACGCCGATGACATTGACAAAGTCGGAAGAACTCAGTGGGCCGTCAGGGGGCATTTACGAGTATTGAGATCAAGGCACCGAAGATGAGTTTAGCGGTCAATGAAAGCAAAACAAAATATATGCTGTCTACCAAAAAGGGCACCCAATATCGGCGTCTTGTATAGAATGCCATAATAGATAGATATCATTTTGAGGTAGTAAAGGACTTTGTCTACCTAGGCTTTATAGTGATCTCCGCAAATGACACCAGTGGGGAGATCAAATGAAGAATTACTCTTACTTACTTACTTACTTATGTCCTGTATCCCCTTGTGGGTCCTAGGGCCTCTACTACGCCTACGCGCCATTGTGTACGGTTTCTGGCAATGTGTCTGAGTTCTCCTCAACTTTTCCCTAACTGCCGTGCCTCCTTCTCGACTGTTCTGCGCCATGTTCTCCTCGGACCGCCAGGTCTTCTGCCATCCTGAGTTAGAGAGTTTCATTGCATAGCATAGTTTGCTATGGAACTGTCACCCTTTCGGAACGTGTGACCAATCCACTGCCACTTCCGTCGTTAGATGGCCTATTGCCTATTGGTTCCTGACCCGTTCTCTCGTAAAGGTTTTCGTTAGAGACACGATTAGGCCAGAAAATCCGTAAGATATTGCGCAGACACCTATTAACAAACGTTTGCAGCTTTCTGTTGATAGTAGTGGTCACTCTCTACGTGCTGCAACCATATAGGAGCACAGATTCAACGTTGGAGCGGAACAGTCTTATTTTGGTGCTCAAACTGATTGCATTGCTTCGCCATATTTTGGACAACATCCCGAACGCGGACTTTGCTTTGGCGATCCTGTTGGCTATATCCAGATCGGTTCCACCATCGGTCGAGACAATACTCCCAAGATACTGGAAATTCTCTACTCTCTCTACCGGTTGTCCCGGAAAGCATATTTGAGCCGATGAGTTAGTTCCAAGGCTGATAATTTTAGTTTTTGCCGTATTAATTTTCAGCCCGACGACACCTGCCTCCCTCTCCACATCTGCTGTCATTTGGTGGAGGTCCATAATTCGGTGGGAGAGTAAGCATACAGTTTCAGTTGAGATGTAAGAGTCCATCGAATTCCTCCGTTTCCCGTCGACAAAGCTGCATGAAGCCCAATCGCTAATCACCAATAGGAATAATATTTGTGAAAGGATACAGCCTTGCCTTATCCCACTTTGGATCTCAAATTCCTCGGACAACCTTCCCCTGTGCAGAACGTGACATTTGGAGCCTTCATATGTAACTTTGATAATAGCAATTAGTTTATCGGGAATACCTTTCCTGCGTAAGGCACGCCAAATAAACTCCCTGTTGACACTATCGAACGCCTTCTCAAAATCGATGAACAGCAGGTGCAGTGGCGATCGATATTCAAGACACTGTTCGATGATAATCCACAGGGTGTTGATGTGGTCGGCACAGGAGGATCCAGAGCGGAAACCTGCTTGTTCGGCATCAAGTGTCCGCACTCCAGTTTCCGCACTCCATTAAATTTCCTTTCTTAGGAAGCTTGACTATCATTCCCTTTTTCCACTCGTTAGGAAAGCTCTCAGTTTCCCAAGCTCTCTTTAAGTGGAAGCAGAAGCTAAGCCGATGTTGTGGGCGCTGCTCGTAAGAGCTCTGTTGGAATACCGTCAAGTCCTACCGCCTTGTTGGTTTTGAGTGCCTTGATCGCTGTTATGATCTCATCTTTACTGGGAGTCGTGGTGCGTATTCGGGAACTTCTCACCTCGGGCATCTCAGTCTGATTTGGGAGCATATCGCTAGCGAATACACGGTTCAAAACCGTACCAAAATGTTCTTTCCATCTCTTGAGCTGGTCCTCAGCCGAAATGAGCAAGGAGCCGTCTAGGTTTTTCACTGGGTGTTGGCTGGAGCTGCGACCACCTGTCAGCTCTTTCGTGATTCTGTAGACGGTCCTGCTGTCGCACCTCCGTGCGGCTTCTTCTGCTTCTGTCGCCAGCGCGTTGATGTAGTTGCGCTTGTCACGTCGCACGCTACACTGAACTTCTCTCATCTTCATGCGATATAGAGACTCTAGCTCGCTTCTCTCTGCTGCTGGGGTAGCTGCAACGCGAGCTTTCAGCTGTTTTCGTTCGTCAATCCGTCTTCATGTATCCTCTGAAAGCCACGCCCTATGTCTTCCCTACGATCGACCGACAATTCTTTCAGCACCAGATGTACAAACATTTTTTACAGCACACCAATGGTCTTGGATGGTTGCGGGCATTGAGCTGCTGATTGCTTCCACACCTTGCGAAAAGTGCTCCCTTAATTGTTGGCGCACTGAGGGATCACTAAGTCTATCGATGTTGAACCTGGGCATTCTTGTGTTGTCGTGGGATCTTCGAACTGCAGCAGTGCGTAGTTGGAGAGTAGCTACCATAAGATGGTGATCACGTACTATCCCCACATCTGCCCTTCGCGGGAGAGATATGGGCAGAAAAAAAGAAGGTGAAGAATAGGTGTCATAAAAATAGTAAAGAGTAAAATCACCGTTCTTAATTCGGAAAAAAAGTTATAGCTAAATCATTACTATTGTGCCAAAATGTACATACATGTTTAATAATAAAACCAAATATCTAAAATAAGAAAATAAAATTAATTACATTCATTTGGCAGATAGGTACCTGAATACAAATTGAGCAGCATCCTCACACATTAATGTGCCACGTCAAAGGACATCAATCTTCAAACATGTCAAATAATGATTAATACACTTTGAGATTTTCTTGTTACTAAAATCTTCTAAAGATTACATATCATCAATATCAGAATGGATGGTAGGGCAGTGTCTTTAAGGCCTCTATATTCTGATTGAGCATACATAAATTAAGATTTAACAATGTGACCAATGAAAAAAGTATCGATAAAACCAGAATCCCATACTTTATTTATTTCGATTGTTATTCTTGATTGTTTTGTTTATAAATAGTTGTGTTACAACCTGGGTTTTGTAAACTACTCCATATTGAATCCTTAATGCATGCAAAAATGTTTACCCAGAGCTTAAGTTTTTTAATTTAAAATGTTGCCTGTTTAAATGACAGATGGGTACGAATATCACCGTATCTATTTCAGCAACGAATTACAGACATTCCACTTGAATGAGAATTAAACTGTGTACATGCATAACGCATATAGCACATCCACCTGCTACCAAACAGAGAAAAGGGGTCTCCATTGCACCATATCCATCCCACCAACTCTCAGCTATAATATACTCGTCAGTATAGCATATTCCGTTGAACTCCACAGTTGATTCAAAAATTGCGGTTAACCGATATATCCGTGACGAATTTCCCTATAATTTGCTCACATCAAGGATACACTCTGGCGCACTCAAGCGCAAAACCGTGAATACAACGAAGTTGCAGCACACACGCATTCCACATATCGTTCACAGATGTGAAGAGTCCTGACCCTCGCTTATACAATAGATTGGCCACTTGTGCATTTTGTTTTTCGAAAATTCATGGTTACTAGCTTAAGATTTTTTTGGACAGTTTTTTTACTTTTCCTGTGCACTTGTCTGGAATCCGGCAGATCACAGGTGTACGAGTATGTGGCAAGGAAAGTAAGTCAGTTAAAGCGGTATTTCTCAGGACAAGATACTGTGTAGCGATAAATTTATTCATGGATACGTGGTTGGTTAGTTCTGCTCATTTGAATTGCAAATCGTCTTATTCAACAGGAGACCTCATTCAAACACTTTTTTTTTTGTAACTGTCGGACAAAACAAATATGTACATGTACCTATTTATAAATACACTTGAATTGAAATAGTGGTTTGATATCATATATTTATGATTTTAAGCTAAATCGAATATTATTCGCTGATTTCAGACTCAAAGATACCAAGTAGCAAATGATGTGGCGGCACATTTGAAACTTAGTGTATCTAAAGGCTTGCCACTGAATTACCCAATTGAACGCTATCCTCGGGGGTTTCAAGACACTAGACATCTCTTTAATCTGCACAATAAATCTGGTGGTTTCTTAACGATTTCTCATCATCATAAAATTTTTATTCTCGAGAAATTGCCTGTTATTTTGTTCTTTCCTTATCTATCCTTCCCATTGGATATATAATAAAGTATTAAGGATGCGATTTTATCTCTAAGGTGCCGATGGTCATTTGAACTTGCTTTCGCAGTCCTTAAAAGGGTTTCGGTCCTTTATATATATATTTATGTATTGCACCTACATATATATGAGAGTATATGAATGTATGGGACAAGTATTGGTTACGTGAAAATGTTGCTGTGACTATAATGCAGAGCTGGCTGGAGAGGTTTGTTGGTTGAGGCCCAGGTCCACCCCGGGCTGTAGCGCCATCTAAGTAAGTAAGTAAGACTATAATGCAGAAACTCAAAAAAGCGGGTCCTTAACTTCAGCCCATTTGTGAACACACGTTCGATTGCACCCTAAACAGCCACGCTGATCTGCTTTATGCTCCATACCTGGGATCTGTGGTGTGGTGTCATCCGAATTTCCATTCTAGCCTTAAGGTACTTTACTTGGGACCGATTTTGGAAAAAACAATCGATTTACTTTTTTAAATTTCGTCTTTGTATTAGCTAAGACATACGCTACCAGATGGCGTACCAAGTATTTGCGAAAAAATCGTATAACGGTACTTTACTTATTGACCGATTTACATATGTAGAGAATAATAAACTCGTCGATGGTTCGCCTGAAAAGTTTATTAAGAGATGACGCCTAACTCACACCTCTTAGGAGGATCTTCGAGACTTGCAATGAATCCATTGGGCCATTACACACTGGGGGAATTACCCCGGGGTTAAACCACGTTTATGGGAGAGGGAGGTGAAGTGTACAGTAAGAAATGAAATGAAATGGAATGAAACAGAGCAAAATCTTCAACCAGATATTAGGCGGTTTAGCATCGGGGTAAACCAATACACACATAACTTCTCAATTTCGAGATGCGAAAAAATGAGTATTTCACACCACTACAATGAAAATCGGTTCATGTATACACAATTTTACCCCGGCGTTATTCAGCCAGTGTGCAATTGAAGTAAAAGATACCCCGGTGTTACCCCAGTGTTACCCCGGGGTAAAATTGCACCAGTGTGTAATGGCCCTTAAGATCTCTTTCTTTTGTTTTCAAATCAAATACGTTTTATTGAATGTTATAGTAGACATTATGCAGTTAAGTTATGTCGTTCAATTAAACCCCCGGCAACAAAATGACGCATCGTCACCTCCACGTGGTGCCCTCTTGATAGCTACCTAGTAGTGAAATAACGATGAGCGTATGTCAAATTTTGTTAAACACTCGGAGCTGGGTGAACTTTAGCACACTTGTGGGACCGGACGAGGCAGCTCCTGTTGACCTGAATGGCAAAAATGTATCTCAGATGTCTAACAAGAGCGCTTAGAAGGAGGAAGGACGGCGGACGAATTCTCTCGAAGGAATCAACGGCGGAATGCATAGACAATTTTGGCAGACGCCTTGCTCAAGCTGCTTCGACATATTCGAAGCTCAGGTCTGTAAGGATTTGCATAACTTCATCAGGGTTAAGGAATAGAAATGGTGGCAGATGAATCCTAAATTAGCCAATGGCAGCTCTCATTTCTCCGAAACAGAATACGGATGCCGGTTCTCAAACCAGCCCCTCGTCCAAGGGGCTAAAACCGATGGATCTGGCCCTCCAGGTTGGGGGTTGTGCCGTCGCTGTAACTGCCTTACCACTTAAAAAAAAAATGTAGTTTTGAGTGAGGCACCAGCCTCGGATAACAACAATAATCCCCTTCAATTGGCAAATCGACCTGGAACCTCCACAGACTACGATTTACGGATATGCACCGCGGATGCAGCCCAAAACTTGAATCTGTCCTCACGCAGTACAAGACAAATATTACTGCGATTCAGGAGATACGATGGACAGGATCAAGAATGCAAATAAGACCAAGTTCCGCCATTCATTACAGCTATAACAAAAGACTGCATAGGCTGGGATGCTGGGATGGATCAAGAGTTATCGACTTTAAGCCTATAAATGATCACCTGACATGAGAACAACATTCTACAATATCAGCCTGATATGTGCACACGCCCCTATCGAAGACGCTGAAGAGGAGGAATTCTATCTTCTTCTTCTTCCTTTTATCAGCGAGGTTATGATCCGAAAACAAGGGATCACAACCCTACCACTTCACCGCATTTCTACTGATCCGCATGTGGGGTTCGCCTATTTGACCTCAGAAAATATCGGCAGGCCTGCCGATTTTGGATCACTCGGTTACTGAGGCCAATGAAATGCCAATGTCGTTGCATTTGTCTGATCCAGGGGTTTATAGGCCTGCCTTTCCTACATCGCGATGTCTTTGGAACGTGCATTGATATTGCCTTTTTAACAGGGTTCAAATGATCTCTTCTTTGAATGTGGCAATAGCAACTGAGCCGGTCGCGCTCTATCTTTGTACGATGGTTTCCTTGATGTGAAAGCTTCCACGGATCTTCGAACTTCTTATTCGATCAAGCTTGGTCACTCCTGCTGTCATGCGAAGCATCTTCATCTCAGCTGCCGTTAATTTACTCTCATACTTTTTGTACATCGTCCAACATTGTGAACCGTATGTGAGCGCTGGACGTACAACTGCGGTGTAGAGCCTTCCTTTCAATTTGGGGGCATTTTTCTGTCACAGAAGATAGCGGAATTTTCTCGCCACTTCATCCACTCTACGCTTACGCGATGATTGATGTCGTCATCACAAGTTGCTTTGCTATTGATCATAGATCCCAGATATTTGAACTTTTCGCACTTGGGAAGCACTGTTCCATTCAAATAAATGTCTGGAATAGGCCTGAGTGGATCAGAGAACGGGCAGCATAAGTACTCTGTCTTTTTTGAACTAATGCGATACCCATTCCCCTCCAGAACGTCCACCCATACATCAAGAGGAGGAATTCTATGACCTCCTGAATGGTGCCTATGGAGTCTGCCCGGAGTATGACGTAAATTATATGACTACAACTTCGAGGTAGTTAAGGAGTTTACCTACCTCGGAGCAAACATAAACCCCACAAATGACAGCTTCGTGAAGATCCAACGAAGAATAACCCTAGCAAACCGTTGTTACTTTGGTTTGGCAAAACAACTGAGCTCAAAACTCCTAACTCGACGGACCAAATTAATGCTCTATAAAATGATCATCTTACCAGTCTTGCTTTATGGCGCCGAGTGCTGGACGATAAGTAAGAATCCAGAGCAAATATTGGGTACCTTTGAACGAAAATTACTTCGTCGGATATTAGGTCCCATATGCGAGAAGGGGGAATGGAGGTTAAGATACAACTGCGAACTCTATGAGCTGTACCAGTATGTGGATGTAGTCCGAAAGGCCAAGACACTTTGACTACATTGGCTCGGCCACATCGAGCGAATGGACAACAACGCTCCTGCCAAGAGAATCTTTGAATCTCAGCCCCCAGGTTCGAGATGGAGAAAAAGACCGAAGCTCCGGTATAAAGACCGAGCTGTCGCGGATGCCAGAATTCTTGGTCTTCACAACTGGAAGCAGCGTGCCCGGGACCACAGAGGGAGAGAGATTTTAGACAAGGTGGCGGGCTGTCATGTGATTGTGCGGAACTCACGAGCCAACACCAGAGGCACAATCTATCAAAAGTCCGTACAAATGTTTATGGTGTCCACCTTCTTAGTACTGCACCCATAAAGCAGCACCGATTCTACGTTGGAGAAGAACAGTCGCAGCTTGGTTCTTAAGCTGATAACATTGCTTCTCCAGCTTTAGCCTTCCCGATTCTGCTGCACACATCCAGTTCGGTGCCACCGCGATTAGCCGTGACCACAATTCCTAGATATAGAAAGTTATCAACTTTCTGGACTCCCTGCCCGGCAATATTAAGTTCAGCGAGGGTATTAGAAGTGCTCAGGGCTTTTGTCTTGGCTGTGTTCCTTTTAAGCCACACTTTGTCTGGCTCAGCTTCTAGACTTTGGGCCATCAAATTAAGATCCATTATCCGATGTGAAAGTAGACAAACATCGTCAGCGTAATCTAGGTGTTTAAGACAAGATGTCATAGTCCAGCGAATTCCATAGTTGCCTTCCATCAATGCTGCATGTAGTACATCGCTGATAACCACCAAGAACAATAGTGGCGACAGTATGCACCCTTAACGTACTCGTACTCGACTTTGGACTTCAAAACCCTCCGACACTTTACCATTGTGAACGACGTGACACTTACCGCCCTCGTATGTAGCCTTGATAACAGCTATAAGTTTTTCTGGGATGCCTCTCCTACACAAGGCCAACCAGATAGCATCTCGATTGAAGCTTTCGAAAGCCTTCTCAAGTCAGAGAAGACCTGTACTCAACCCATGTTTACCTTGGATTTGCTATTAATTCTGAAAATGTACCAGCGCAGAAGTCAAGCGAAGAATAACTCTTGCCAATCGCTATTTTTTTTTGCTAATAAGGCAATTCAACAGTAAAGCCATATCTCAAACAACTAAGGAGACTCTATATAAAACCCTGATCTACTCAGTCCTGCTTTACGGCGCTGAAACGTGGACTTTATTGAAAGCGGATGAAGATATCCTTGCTCGTTTCGAGAGACCATTTTTTCGTAATATATTCGCTCCCGTTTGCGTTTACGGGTTTTGAAGGAGAAGATTCAATGACGAACTATACGAACTATACAGCGACATCGACTGCTATTGGACGTTTAAGATTGTTAGGACATGTAGAGCGAATTGACACCAACGCTCCGGCCCTCAGTGTCTTTAAATCTAACCCGGAGAGACGAAGGAGTAAAGGACCTCCTCGCATTAGGCGGCGGCGCACAGGTTCAAAGGGGACCTCAATCAACTTGGAGTGCCCAACTGAAGGCAAGTAGCTAAAGACTGAGCTAAACTGAGCGGTTTAATGGTTGATTCCCTGGTTCACCCGAAACTGTAGCGCCATCTAAGAAAGTAAGAAAGTATTTTTGGGTCATTTAAATTTATATTCGACATAAAATGCTTTACATTAGCAGCGTCTGAAGAAAATGAGCATAGGTAATTCGTGGCACCACATTTCCTGGAACGCGTTCCTATCTGATTCGGAAGCGTGGTCCTATTTAAAACTTATCAAGCAAAGCATTTAATTAACTTTAAATGAGTAAGCATTATAATTCAGTACTTAGCAAGTAATATAATTGTTACATATAAACGAAACTGAATCTTTTCCTCTGAAACTGCTATCTATACCAACGGCTGTTGATGGTCTGGCCACATCATGTCAAACTGAATGAGTAAAAATAAGTATGTTATGCCACCAGATAGCACAAGTAATCCAAATTCATTGGTCAGTTGAAACAATCCCAAAACGTTGACTTGCATGTACTCAAAGTTTTGCCGATTTAAAAATGTCTCCACCTAAAAGAAACAAAATTATAACAATTATTCTCATAAGCACTTCCAACATACACTCTCATCCCACCGGCTATCCATTGCAGAACAAGTTACATCAAATCCAGTGAGCAGTGGTATTTTTGACTTCTTAACAGCTCCATCAGCACCTAGAATTAAAAGCAGTAAGTTTAATACTTTTGGTATACAAGCGCAAAACTTTTCCCATGGCATAATATGAGATACTCTATAGTCCCAGAAGCTCTCGTTCAATTGCGACAGTAGATAAACAAAGTTGTAGTAGATGCAATAGAGGATACTTAAGTGGCATGCCTCAATAAATGCATTCGCAGTGCGGTAAATTTCCGACAAAATAATCCCACAATCATCAAGTTCGTCTGAACACTCGCAAAGTGTCTTCATTTGCGCGTGACGGCTAGAATTACGTTTCTCCAGTGATAGCAATCTGTTCTCTAAACACTTTAGATGACTTCCTATCTGCTGGTAAAATGCTTCAATGACAAGGAATCCCACGAGATAAATATCCATTGAAACTATAATGGCCGTCCAAACGAAGTTATTACCCAAAGTATAAAGAACGTTTCCAAAATTCCACTCCGGTACTTGTCTTAAGTCATTTGAAATATCATGTCTTAGCCCAAATGTGGTTGCTGCCAACTTCAGCATTAGAAGAGATACAAACTTTGAAGAAAGCATATTCTCGTTGCCAATTTTCTTCATAATCGTGGAGTATAGCTTAAAAAATCTTTTGATAAGCACGGTGGTACGTGGCGCACCCAATGTCTGGCAGATGTACACGCACAAAGTGAAGATGGCCAGTGATATTTCTTGCATTGGGCCGATGTAGCGATTGTATAATTGAGGAATCTCCAAAACATTTCGAACAATATCTGGTAATTTTCTGAGGTATATCAACAACATTAGCACACGAAATCCCAATAACGTAACTTTAGCCAGCCGCGATTGTTCAAACACTTTCATTGTTTTCCAATTGATACTGAAACTAAAAATAATTAGAGCCTTGGCAGCGTAGAAGAGAAAAACTATAATTCTCCGCGATACCATGGACGGATAGAAGTTCATGGCGATTGCTTCTAATTACTGAAATTATGAGGTGTAAAGGTAATAAGGCGGTGAATTAATTAATCTGCTATTACAGCTAATGGCTTAGGGTGTTGTTTGTTATTTCTAATTGAAACATAATTTCAAAAAGAAAGATGTGTGTATGTAATCGTGTTTATATTATGTTAAATAAATGAGACTCATTTTTCGAGTAATGGGTGGTAAAAGGTCAGAGTTCACTGCCACTATTTAATGAAAACTCTCCACGTCTTCATTTGCTTTCACCTAAAAAGAATACTTGGTAACTCAATTCTGGATTTGAAGATGATCTCGTGGCTCATGAAATAATAATATTTTGTGTTAAATATTTAATATTTTGGACGTTGAAGCATTTTTTTTATATACATATATAAATGTAGGCTTAATGATCAATTCTTTCAAGGCATTTCATAATTGCGCCACGTAAGGTGGAAAGGTTTAAAACTCAGGTGGTATTAGATTTTATAAAAACTCCGGAAGTGGCTTCCAGAAACTTGGGAAGAATTTTTTTTTGTTCTTTTGTGTTGCTTTATGATTCATAGTATTTTTTTTTTTTTTTTTTTCATCAAACTGAAGTCATTCACACCAGTCAGTAAGATCAATTTTTTCAGCTCTAATGCTAGTGTTATACCTTCGCAGTGGAGTTGACGTCATCCTTCGCTATTGATCAGTATAATACGACAACATTTTTGAAAACGCGGTTGTGATCCAAAACTAGATTTCGATATATGTATACACGCTTACGCTGGTAGGCTGAGTGGACTGTGAGGTTACTCTTTTCGTTGTACAACTGTTTCGCCCCTCCGCACTTTAAGATACTTTACAAGTATGAATATTAAGAGCGTTCATTCGACTTGTATTAAAAGGGTTTGAATATTTGAAGATTCTTGAATCAAAGTGGAAAAGTAATACGAATACTAATGGCACTTCAGAAACTAGTACAAGTTGATTTCTATTTGGACCTATGTCATACAAAAAAATACAAATACCATATTTGGCGCAACAGCTCTTTAAAGTGCCAGTGCCTAGCTTCTCGCAACCACTCATGTTGTGTGCGTTATATTTTTCACACGAGTGGAAGGGACCTACAGTTTAATGCCGAATCCGAACGGCGATTTGAGAAGCTCTTTTATGACAACAATACTCTCGGATGTTTGTCAGACGCTCGCGAGAAGTGGGACCGTGAAAAAACTTTTTTGGTGTTTTCTGGGAATTGAACTTGGAACCTCATGCGTAGTGATCTGACACACTAACCACATACGCCACAGCGCCCACATGATTTGTATGACCTATGTCATAAAAATCTTCCATATTGTTATCAAACGCATTGTTTTTGGAGGTAAATCTTTGATTCCTCCTTATGACATTATGATAGCAAATAACAATCCATGCAGTACAAAATAAATTTCACGACTAAATCGCACGTACTTATGTATACCTAGTCCAGCCAGCTGTGCTTTATTATAAAGGTTATTCCTTTTTTTTCGGATGCAGATTCTTTTTGATTTTAGTCCTTTATTTGGTAATTTTCGGTCCTTTTTTTCGGCCTGAAAAAAAAAGTACATATATAACGAACACAACTCCAACCGTATGTATTGTCTACAACAAACGCATCCATTCATCAGCAACATTAACGACTTCTGTCAAGTGACATTTTTTTAGCTGGTCGGAAATAAGACTATCCATGAAAAAGTGTCCGAAAAGACTTCGTTTGACGAGTAGGAACATTCTTCGAATCTACTTGATCAGTACAACTAAGTACATACATTAAAAATGACTGCACTGAAGAAAAATTCACCAAGTGGAGTTCTGAAAATTTGTCTACTCTTGAACGTTGGGTGAAACTTCCTTCCTGTCTTCCAACATATGGACGATCAATACGTGCCTTTCGTCTAATTTTCTTCCCTGGTTCTTCAGCTCCGGTTGAACGTATGTATGTACAAGAACTTTGTTGATTCTACCGATTTTCTTTTGTGCCAGTAGTTGCATAAGCAAAATCTATAGATATTTCAGTTGTTGTTGCCGAAGTATCTGTAAGACTCTTATCAGATCACCGATAAATTCAACAGATTGGTAGTTGATTTAACAACTAAGCAAAATCGTAAATTCAACATTATATGCTATTAGCTGAAAATCAAGACCGGAAATCAATGGTTGGTTTAGAAATTGTTAATGTTTCCATGGCAACTCACTGTCGACCTCACTGTAAGCAAAGCCTTCTAGATCTAGTTCTCACCTCAAATTTAGAACTTGTTAAATTATATGAACAAATATATTTTCCGGGTATTCCATCTTATCATGACTTAACATTTGCCACGTTTGATATACAAATTAATACGGATCCTTCCCCAGTTGAATTTTCCTATCGCGATTTCAACAATATTAATGATGTTAAATTGACTCGAGATACACTCAATAGTCCTGCCCGTGCAGGGACGGGTTAAGAATATCACTGCAGCGCCCCCCAACAACTAGCGCTTGTCGTAAAAGGCGACTAAGGGGACAAATCAGATCTAGGCAATATAACACCCAAGTGAGCCTAGCGACACATATACTACCATAAAAACCCTCCCGCAAGTGTGCATGCGAGTCCGTGGGTTGACACGACTGGAGATCACCGGTGTCATAAAAGAAAGATCAAACAATACTAAAACAGGAGCATGCAAGTGTCAAACAACAAACACCATCGCAATATGGTGCAAAAATTGTATTGCAAAACTGTATTATTATGATAATACTTGCAAAAAGGAAAGGCAGTACCCCGCCAGGCACTACCACTGCTGTGCATGGTACTGATCCTGGACCGAGCAGAAATGTTCGGGTCAGAGCTATACGGATTCCGGGGGCTAGCAACATAATGAAACAGTTTGGACGCAATTTAAGGGTCGCGAGTTGGAACGTTGGAAGCATGACCGGTCGAAGTTACGAGCTGGAAGAGATGATGAATAGAAGGCGGGTGGACATCTTGTGTGTCCAAGAGACGAAATGGAAAAACACCGGGAATCGGGCGCGTTTCTTGGACGTTAGGACAAAAGATTACAAGATGTTCTACTACGGAACGGAAAAGGCTAGGAACGGAATCGGTATCATCCTTGCGGCAGAGCTACTTGGAAACGTCTTGAGTATTTCGAAGTCCAGCGACCGTTTGATGTCTCTCAAACTAGTAATACAAGGAGAGGTGTGGAATATTGTCAGTGCATATGCTCCCCACGATGGGTACAATCAGAGAGATAAAGATGCATTTTGGCTAGATTTCCACAATCTCCTTAAGGACATCCCAAAGGAAGAATTTCTGTTTGTTGGAGGAGATTTGAATGGACATGTCGGGAAATCAAACGAAGACTATGAAGACTGCCATGGAGGACTACGATATGGCACCAGGAACCTTCCTGGTGAAGACATCCTAAGCATGTGCAAATCACACGGTCTTATCGTGTTAAATACCATGTTCATCAAACAAAGCCGACACCTGATCACTTACAGCAGTGGTGGAGATGAAACTCAGATTGACTACCATTTGGTAGGCAGTTTCATGAAGCCTCGGGTAAAAGATTGCAAAGTGATCCTGGGAGAGGCAATCGCTCGACAACACCGTCTCCTGCTAACAGAAATTTTTATGAAAACACCAAAGAAAAGCAAACAAACAAGGGTCTCTGAGAAAATCAAGTGGTACAATCTGGACAAAGAAAAAGGCGAAGCTTTTGTTTTCGTAATGAAGAATTACCTCTCTCACACCATCAACGGAGCTGAGGATGAAGAGTGCAGAGCACAAAATATGTGGGATTCCCTACAGCGAACTTGCTTAAAGAAGGCCAAATCACTGCTAGGAGCTTCAAAAGACCACCATCAACACGCCAAAGAAACATGGTGGTGGAGTGATGAAGCTAAGAAGGTCATAAATGGGAAGAAAGCGGCTTTCAAAGCTTGGTCAAAGTGCCCCTCTAATAATAGTGACGAAAAAGCTCGCCTCGAAATGGAATACAGATGCTGCAAGAAAAAAGCGAAGAAGAAGTGGGCTCAGCTTCAAGCAGAGAGTACGGAGGGCTTGTATCGGGAGCTGGAGAAAATATTTTCCCCGGTTGCTGATGCAAACCAGGCTATCCAGGAGCTGCGAAGACACAATATGAACAAGAGTGCCACTATCTTCAAAATAGCCGCCCAAAGAAGGAAGAATGCTCAGGAGATTCGTTCACCAAAGTTCATTAGCAATGCTCATGGCCAGCTTCTTGTGGATGACGACAAAATTCTGCAGAGGTGGCGACAGTATTGTGAAGAGCTTTTGAATGAACAGTTTCCCCGGCTATACTTTCCAAGAGCCACCCCTAACTGTGAAGAAATACCCGACATTACAGTCGAAGAAGTTAGTGAGGCGGTCAAATACTCCAAAAAACGAAAAGCGGTTGGGCCAGACGAGATGCCCTCTGAGTTCTGGAAAAAGATGGGAGATATCGGGTTCAGATGGCTCAGAATTCTCATCTCCAAATTCGTGAGAGGTGATCCAATGCCGAATGAATGGCATTCGCACTGATGATCAGTGCGGGTTTGTCTCGGGTAAATCAACCACAGATGCAATCCAAAGTATAAGGATCATAATGGAAAAACATCGTGATTCCTTAAGGGATTTGCATATTGTATTGGTTGACTTTGAAAAGGCATTCGACAGACAACCACGAGATCTGATATGGGTGGCGCTAAGACATCGAGGGGTTCCAGAAACCTATGTACAGATGATTATGGACATGTACGAAGGAGCAAAGACAAAAGTAAGATGCCCCGCTGGAGTAACCGAAGAGTTCCCAATCAAAGTCGGGGTACACCAGGGAAGCGTTTTAAGTCCTTTGCTCTTTATTACAGTCCTTGATTATCTACTTGAAGGTAAAGTAATGGACCCCAAGGTACATCAGTTATTCTTTGCTGACGATGGAGCCGTCATAAGTGAGGATCCTACACCCCTGCAACGAGCACTTGATGTGTGGGTGGACGTTTTGGAGGGAAATGGGTATCGCATTAGTTCAAAAAAGACAGAGTACTTGTGCTGCCCGTTCTCTGATCCACTCAGGCCTATTCCAGACATTTATTTGAATGGAACAGTGCTTCCCAAGTGCGAAAAGTTCAAATATCTGGGATCTATGATCAATAGCAAAGCAACTTGTGATGACGACATCAATCATCGTGTAAGCGTAGGGTGGATGAAGTGGCGAGAAAATTCCGCTATCTTTTGTGACAGAAAAATGTCCCCTAAGTTGAAAGGAAGGCTCTACACCGCAGTTGTACGTCCAGCGCTCACATACGGTTCACAATGTTGGACGATGTACAAAAAGTATGAGAGTAAATTAACGGCAGCTGAGATGAAGATGCTTCGCATGACAGCAGGAGTGACAAAGCTTGATCGAATAAGAAGTTCGAAGATCCGTGGAAGCTTTCACATCAAGGAAACCATCGTACACAAAATAGAGCGTAACCGGCTCAGTTGGTATTGCCACGTTCAAACAAGAGATCATTTGAACCCTGTTAAAAAGGCAATATCAATGCACGTTCCAAAGACATCGCGATGTAGGAAAGGCAGGCCTATAAACGCCTGGATCAGACAAATGCGACGACATCGGCATTTCATTGGCCTCAGTAACCGAGTGATCCAAAATCGGCAGGCCTGCCGATATTTTCTGAGGTCAAATAGGCGAACCCCACATGCGGATCAGTAGAAATGCGGTGAAGTGGGAGGGTTGTGATCCCTTGTTTTCGGATCATAGCCTCGCTGATAAAAGGAAGAAGAAGAAGAAGATACACTCAATAGTCCGTGGTATCTTTGTTGGGAATCGTACACAATTGATGACAAGGTTAATACGTTTCAATCTATTGTTCAGTCACTTTTTGATCAACATGTTCCAATTAAAGTAAAAAGAGTTGTAAATAAAAGCGTTCCTTGGTTTTTCGAACATATCAAAAAACTTATAATTGAAAGGGATAGATCGTATCTACGATGGCGACGAAATCGCAAAAGAAGTGACTGGCAGATTTACACATCACAGAGAAACAGAACCACGGCGGAGATACGAAAGGCCAAAGCTGAATATTACTCTTCAAAGCTTAATTCTAGTCAGCCCAGCTCTATTCTCTGGAAAAATCTTCTTTTTAAAAGCTGGAACAAATGCGTGTGCGTCAAGACATGCAGTTGTCGAATTCGCAGCAGGGCATAATGACGATTCAAATTGCTTTGAGTTTCAGTGTGTGTCGGAGTGTGATGTAATAGAGGCGTTGTCTAAAATCAAATAGAACGCTGTAGGTGTTGATGGTTTACACTTAAAATTTATTAAACGCATTTTGCCTCTAATATATTACACCCTTACACACATAATAAACTCAAGTATTATGTGGTCAGAATTTCCAACAGCCTGGAAATATGCCAAAGTTGTTCCAGTGCCTAAAAATACTTCAAAAAGCAAACTTGAAGACTTTAGGCCTATTAGTATATTACCCTGTCTCTCCAAAGTATTGGAAATATTAATTAAAAACCAAATTGATGATCACCTAATTTCAAACAAAATGTTATCTCCTCATCAGTCAGGCTTTAGAGCAAAACATAGTTGCACTACCGCAATTGTTAAGATTTTAGACGATTTGAGAGAAGAATTCGATAAGAATAATGTGTCCATTCTGTGTTTGTTGGATTTTTCAAAAGCTTTTGATTGTGTCAATCATAATCGTTTAATAGTAAAATTAAGGCAACAATACAATTTTAGTGAAAAATCTGCTCTGCTCCCAATTTCTGGCTGTTCATTCAGGAGTACCTCAAGGATCTATTTTAGGTCCACTTTTGTTCTTTCTTTTCATCAACGACATGCCTGATGTGTGCCTTGATGCGTCCGTTCACCTATACGCAGATGATGCCCAGGTGTATTTATCCAGACCAATTAGTTTAATAGAAGACTGCGTTACAAGGCTAAATGAAGACTTAGATCGAATCCATAAATGGTCCATCTTAAATAAATTATCCTTAAATCCAACTAAATCAAAAGCAATTGTTATTTTAAAAAGTATAATCGATAGTCGTTCTTTACCACCACTAAATCTAATGGGGCAGTTGGTTCCTTTTGAGGACGAGGTCAAAAACTTAGGTATTTATATTAACCGTACGCTATCCTGCGAAACTCATATTAATTATGTAGTAAAAAGAATTTATTGTGGTCTACGTCAACTCTAAATCTCGTCTGCTTTTGTACCAATAACTACTAAGCTTAAACTCGTAAGAGCTCTCTTTATTCCAATTATTAACTTCAGCTCTATAGAATTTAGTAATCCTGACGCATTATCTTTTAGAAAACTCGAGTTAGCATTTAATTCTGCAATACGGTATGTATATGGCCTCCTTAAATATGACCACATTTCGAGATTTTCCCTTAAACTCACCGGTTGTACCCTCAGGCAACATATTAATATAACCAACTGCACTTTCCTATATAACATACTTAAAACTCAGCAACCAAATTATCTCTATGAAAAACTTAGCTTATCTCATTCACAACGCACTAGAAATATTAATGTTCCTTATTTCAACTATTTAAACAGTCAACGCTTATTTTTTGTTCACGCCATAAGACTGTGGAATTCTTTACCGCTAAATATACGCCAATCTAATTCGCTCTTTAACTTTAAAAATGCAATTCTTGCTTTTGTAAATAATAATAATCAAAACAACAATATTTTCAATTAATTATTACCTTATGTTTTCCAATGTCAATTAAATTCTTTCGTCGACTCAATGTAAAATGTTTCTTAACTAGATACCTTCTTTTTATTTTATGTTTATTTAAAATTTAATTTCTTAATGTACAATCCAAAATGGTCAATAAATGAAAAAATGAAAAAAAAAAAAAAAAAAAAAAGTCGTTGAATTCGGTAGTTTCAACAACTTCTTTTTCTCCGTGTAATTTTATCAAAACTCAACCAGAGTTGCTACGAAAAATTGCGAGCCAGGGGAAGTATGTTACAATTTCAAGGCAAGAGAACTTCAAGCCGAGACAAGTCCGGGCGCAATATCAGTTGATGTGAATGAAAGTCGATAAATTGCTTCGATTTTTTTTTCAATTCATTTTTGAACTTAAACTCTGATGTTACACAAATTTTCTACTGAAATACATGTATTTTTTTATCCTTTGCTTTCAACGCAGCAAAGAAGTATAGTTTATATAATACTTTTTTGAAAGTGAAATATAGTTCCCCAAAAAGAGTTGAGAGGGCTATGTATACCTATGATGATGTTCGTTAGTTAGGTTTCAAATATAACATGAAGTTCAAAAATACGTTAAAAAGGACAAACATTCATTTTGAAAATTTTCAAAAATGCATAAGCTGTGTGCATACATTACGTGCACATGTCCTTGCATATATCAAAGATTATTAGGAGAATGGAATAAATACTATTATTATTTGTATACGGTTATTTTTGCATTGCGACCTAGTGCTCTATCCCTTGCTAGTACCTTGGAGAGGTTTATTCCCTCGTTAGAGTTCCCCTCGCAATACGATTTCTTCGGAATTGTGTTTGAAAGTCATATACTCTTACTTTGCCTTGGCGAGAATAGTTCACCTTAGAGCTCTCTCTCTTCAAACCAGTTTCTTTTAGGAATCTGAGAATGAGAAGTGGGTCCATGGTTGGCATATCCTCATCTGATATTTGGTACTTGGCCCAAGTATTTCAATCTTTTTGTGGGTCAGAAGATTCCAGGTGGTGCTCCGGAGACTCGCTTGACTCATTGCAGAATTTGCAAAGGCCTTCATTTGTTATACCTAGTTTAGTAGAAATCGTAAAATTCCTCAACGACATTGCGATAGTGGTGTTAACGGTGATGAACTAAAGCTGACTCCAAATGAGACCATTGCCTAGCTTTGACAGAACCCAAGACGGAAGCGGTGCTTATTAGTAGCCGCAGAATCAAAGAGAACATAAAAGTCAGGCTAGGCAATTGCGTAAAACCCTTAAAAACACATATTAAATGCGTTGGCGTTATGATAGACGACCGGTGAGCCATATGGCATACGTTTCAGAAAAGCTGTCTAAATTACATTCGGGGATTTCCAGAATTTTGACAAAGTGGTGAGCTCGACAATGCTCAACGCACCCCTTGTCGGGGCGAATACGTTAAATTTAAAGAAGACCTGGAAGGAGATGAACAGCGTCCATTGATTAGCCACACTTAAAGTGATATGTGCCTTTAGAACTTAGTCAAAGGAAGTACGTAGCGTATGATCCCGATAAACATCCTAAACGATGAATCGAAACGAATTCACTATGACAAAAACCAAAACATCGAAACCGCAGTGGTAAAATGAGATGAAAGAGTTGCGTCACTGAGGAGATGGATCTATTAGCTGATTCCGAATACAGAATCTTGGATAAACAGATAACATGGAGAGTCAAATTATCAGTTGACACAGCTGCTAACACGCCATGGTGGTTATCGCCAATATCTCCATCGCTTTGAGCATGTCTACCTTCCATATTCAGTATGTCTTGGATGTAAAGAGGACGCGGAATAGGTAGTATTTAACTAGAATTTAGAAATTAAAACGAAGATTGGAGTAATAGTTCACCAAGTCCCCAAGCTATGCTGAAATTAAAGAGTAACTGGAATACGATAAGCACATAATTAATCCGCATCCAAGTCGAGCTCAGACAGGTAGAAAACGAAAGGAAAGTACTTAGAGCACAGACGAAGACAGACGTTTAGAAACGGAAAACTCGCCCCGCGAACTACAAGGTGGCCCAAAATATATCACCCTATGCTATGCAGATGCTATAACTTTTGCAAATGACGGCAACTGTCAGTTTTGTTTCAATATAATATTTGTGAAGTAAACAGATGCAGAATACACGTCGACAAGCTATGGAACGCTATACTCTTCAAGATCGCGGAATACTCCTGACTGGTCGAAATTCATCATAAGCGACGAGGCCCACTTCCATCTGAACGGATACGTAAACAAAGAAAATTTGCTCTTCTGGGGCATTGAGAATCCACGTATCATTTACGAAGAGCCATTACATCCACTCAAAGTCACTGCATGGTGCGCCATTTTCGCCGGAGGTGTCATCGGGCCTCATTTTTTCGAGGACGCGCCGTGGGTAACACTGTTACTGTGATTGGTGAGCGATACAGAACCATGATCAACCAGTTTTACTGCCGCAAATTGATGAATTGGGACTGGAAGGCATGTGGTTCCAACAGGATGGTGTAACCGCACACACAGCTGGTGCGACAATGGACATTTTGAAGGATGCATTTCCGGGTCGCCTAATGTCTCGTTTTGGCGATTTGCAATGGCGTGCAAGATCGCCCAATTTGACCGCTCCAGACTTTTTTCTTAGGAGTTTTATGAAGTCACGGGTCTATGAGAACAAGCCACAGACTCTGGAAGCTCTCAAAGAGAATATCCGAGAGAGTGCGAGAACTTATCGCCCGAAGTTCTCGCCAAAACGAATGAGAATGTGGTAAAAGGAGCCCAAATGGTCATCCACAATGGTGGCGCCTACTTGACTGATATCATCTTTAAAAGTAATCGAAAAGTATCGGACAAAATAAAAATTTAAAAAATAAAAATTATGAAATTACGTTGTTTCATTTTAAAGATATATGTAGCAAAACAACATCTTACTTACTTACTTAGGTGGCGCTACAGTTCGGGGTGAACCTGGGCCTCAACCAACAAGCCTCTCCATTTAGCTCGGTCTTTAGCTAATTGCCTCCAGTTGCGCACTCCAAGTTGGTCGAGGTCCCCTTGAACTTGTGCGCGCCACCTACGGCGATGATTCCCTCTACTGCGTCGTCCCTCCGGGTTAGATTCGAAGACTCTGCGGGCCGGAGCGTTGGTGTCCATTCGCTCTACATGTCCTAGCCATCTCAGACGTCCAATACGCAGTTTTTTCACTAGGTCGATGTCGCTGTACAGCTCGTATAATTCGTGATTGAATCTTCTCCTCCAAAACCCGTCAACACAAACGGGACCGAAAATCTTACGAAGAATTTTTCTCTCGAAGCGACCAAGGATATCTACATCCTCTTTTAATAAAGTCCATGTTTCAGCGCCGTAAAGCAGGACTGGGATGATCAAGGTCTTATATAGAGTCTCCTTAGTTGTTCGAGATAGGGCTTTACTGTTGAATTGCCTTATAAGCCCAAAAAAAACAGCGATTGGCAAGAGTTATTCTTCGATTGATTTCTACGCTGATTTTGTTAGAAGAATTTATAGCAGAGCCAAGGTAGACAAAGTCCCTTACTACCTCGAACTTATAGCTGCCCACGGTGACGTTTTGTCCAATTCGTCGGTGTTGGTTTTCCCTTCTAGTTGACAGCATATACTTGGTTTTGCCCTCGTTTATCGCCAAACCCATTTTGGCCGCTTCCGCCTCAATGCTTGCAAAAGCACCGGTGACAGACCGCTGAGATCTTCCGATAATGTCTATATCGTCGGCGTATGCAAGCAGTTGTACAGACTTCTAATAGATTGTGCCTCCGGTGTTGGCCTGTGAGTTCCGCACAATCCGTTCAAGTACAATATTGAAGAAGTCACATGACAGCGCGTCACCTTGTCTAAAGCCTTTTTTGACATCAAAGGTCTCGGTGAGGTCATTACCGACCTTGATGGAGCAGCGAGCGTTCTCCATCGTCAGCCTGCACAGACGGACAAGTTTGGCAAGGATGTCAAAACTAGACATGGCTCTATAAAGCTCTTCTCTATAGATGCTGTCATAGGCGGCCTTGAAATCGATAAAGAGGTGGTGAGTATCGATTTGGAATTCTTGGGTTTTCTCCAGGATCTGCCGAAGTGTGAAGATTTGATCGATGGTGGACTTTCCTGGTCTGAAACCGCACTGATAGGGTCCAATCAGGCTGTTGATAAAGGGTTTCAGGCGTTCACACAATATCGCAGAAAAGATCTTGTATGCGATGTTGAGGAGACTGATGCCTCTATAATTGGCGCAGTTGAGGGGGTCTCCTTTCTTGTGGATCGGGCAAACGATGCTGAGATTCAATTCATCAGGCATACACTCGTCTGACCAATTATTAGAAATGAGTTGGTGTATGCACTCTACCAATTCATCCCCAGCTGCCTTGAAAAGTTCGGCCGGTAAGCCGTCAGGTCCAGCAGCCTTGTTGGATTTTAGCTTGGATATTGCTATCCTCACTTCGTTTTGGTCAGGTGGACGGAAATTTTGACTATCATCGTCCATGTTGAATGGTTCATTCTGCCTGACAGCGGGATGTTGGTCTTCGTCGCCGTTATACAGTCTGCAGAAGTAGTTTTTCCATATTCTCAGCACCGACTGTGATTTTACTACGAGGTTTCCATTTTCATCTCTACAGGTTTCTGTACGGGTATTACTTCTCTGACACGTTCTTTTTACCTTTTGGTAAAACTTCCGTACATTGTTCCTGGAGTATAAACTCTCGATATTCTCAAACGCGCGCTTCTCATGCTCTTTCTTCTTCTTTTGGAGAAGCCGATGTTCTTCCCGTCTCTTTTGCTCGTAGAGCTCACGAGCAGCTCTCGTCTTCCTTTGCAGCGCCGCTTTGCAAAACAACATCGGGTGAGTGTTTTTGGGCCACCCTGTATATGTACATACATATATACTATGTACCTTGTGGTGGTTCGGTTGGGCGAGCTAGCAGATATTAGGTTTACTTACTTATGTCCTGTATCCCCTTGTGGGTCCTAGGGCCTCTACTACGCCTACGCGCCATCGTGTACGATTTCTGGCAATGTGTCTGAGTTCTCCCCAACTGCCGTGCCTCCTTCTCGACTATTCTGCGCCATGTGCTCCTCGGACCGCCAGGTCTTCTGCCATCCTGAGTTAGAGGGTTCCATTGCATAGCATGGTTCGCTATGGAGCTGTCACCCTTTCGGAACGTGTGACCAATCAACTGCCACTTCCGCCGTTGGATAGTTGTGCCTATTGGTTCCTGACCCGTTCTCTCGTAAAGGTGTTCGTTAGATATACGATTGGGCCACAAAATCCTTAAGATATTGCGCAGACACCTATTAACGAACGTTTGCAGCTTTCCAAGGCTCCATGGCTGATAATTTTAGTTTTTGCCGTATTAGTTTTCAGCACGACGACACCTGCCTGGCTCTCCACATCTGCTGTCATTTGGTGGTGGTCCATAATTCTGTGGGAGAGTAAGCATACATCGTCTGCGTAGTCAAGATGTTGAGATGTAAGAGTCCATCGAATTCCTCCGTTTCCCGTCGACAAAGCTGCATGAAGCACATCGCTAATCACCAATGGGAATAATATTGGTGAAAGGATACAGCCTTGTCTTACCCCACTTTGGAATTCAAATTCCTCAGACAACCTTCCTCTGTGCAGAACGTGACATTTAGAGCCTTCATATGTAGCTTTGATAATAGCAATTAGTTTATCGGGAATGCCTCTCCTGCGTAAGGCACGCCAAATAAACTCACTGTTGACACTATCGAACGCCTTCTCAAAATCGATGAACAGCAGGTGCAGTGGCGATCGATATTCAACACACTGTTCGATGATAATCCGCAGGGTGTTGATGTGGTCGGCACAGGAGGATCCAGAGCGGAAACCTGCTTGTTCGGCATCGAGTGTGTCTTCGAGATGTTGTTTGATTCGCTCAAGGATGATTTTAGCTATTATCTTAGCTACAGCAGGCAGCACGCAGATACCCCTCCAGTTTCCGCACTCCATTAAATTTCCTTTCTTAGGAAGCTTGACGATCATTCCCTTTTTCCACTCGCTAGGAAAGCTCTCAGCTTCCCAAGCTCTATCTATAAGTGGAAGCAGAAGCTCAGCCGATGTTGTGGGCGCTGCTCGTAAGAGCTCTGCTGGAAAACCGTCCTTGTTGGTTTTAAGTGCCTTGATCGCGGTAATGATCTCATCTTTACTGGGAGTCATGGTGCGTATTCGGGAACTTCTCACCTCGGGCATCTCAGTCTGATTTGGGAGCATATAGCTAGCGAATACACGGTTCAAAACCATAGCAAAATGCTCTCTCCATCTCTTGAGCTGGTCCTCATTCGAAATGAGCAAGGAGTCGTCTAGGCTTTTCACTGGGTGTTGGCTGGAGCTGCGACCACCTGTCAGCACTTTCGTGATTCTGTAGACAGTCCTGCTGTCGCACCTCCGTGCAGCTTCTTCTGCTTCTGTAGCCAGCGCGTTGATGTAGTTGCGCTTGTCACGTCGTACGCTACGCTGAACTTCTCTCATCTTCATGCGATATAGGGACTCTAGCTCGCTTCTCCCTGCTGCTGGGGTAGCTGCAACGCGAGCTTTCAGCTGTTTTTGTTCGTCAATCCGTGTCCAGGTATCCTCGGAAAGCCACGCCCTATGTCTTCCCTGCGATCGACCGACAATTCTTTTAGCACCAGATGTAAAAACATTTTCCACAGCACACCAATGATCTTGGATGGTTGTGGGCATTGAGCTGCTGATTGCTTCCACACCTTGCGAAAAGTGCTCCCTTAATTGTTGGCGCACTGAGGGATCACTAAATCTATCGATGTTGAACCTGGGCATTCTTGTGTTGTCGTGGGATCTTCGAACTGCAGCAGTGCGTAGTTGGAGAGTAGCTATCATAAGATGGTGATCACGTACTATCCCCACATCTGCCCCTCGCCTGTTTCGGACGTCCAGGAGACTACTTCTAAAGCGGCGGCTGATAGCAAAATGGTCAATTTGGTTGGAGGTTGCTTGCCTGTCATTGGAAACCCAGCTGACTTTGTGGCAGGTCTTGTACTCAAACATGGTGCCACCTATCACAAGGCGGTTGGCATTGCAGAAATCCACAAACCTTTCGCCGTTGTCATTGCGGTTGCCTAGTCCATGCTTCCCGATTACATGTTTGAGCCCTTCGTTGTCGTTGCCTACCTTGGCATTTAAATCCCCCATCACTATGACAATGTCTCCATTTAGTGTTGTGTTGAAGACGGCGCTTAAGAGATTGTAAAAGCTCTCCTTTTCGTCCTCAGACGAACTATTCGTTGGGGCGTAACACTTTGTGGTGATGACGCGTCGTACTCTAGTCCGGAATCTGGCAGTCAAAATCCTATCACCGTGAGGCTGTCAGGAAATTAGGCCCTTGCGTGCTGTTGTTGTTAGCAGTAGTCCGACTCCATATTCCCGCGGACTTCCGGATGGTCTTCCAGAATAGAGTAGTACAGTGTTACGCGTTGGAGACTGGTACTCGCCCGATCCTAACCATCTTACTTCACTTACCCCCAAAATGTCCAGTTTATATCGCATGAATTCATTTTCCAGTTGGAGGAATCTGGCATTGTAAGGACCCTCTTTTCCCGAGTCGAGGAGCGTCTTTACATTCCAGAAACCTATCTTTGTCCGGGTACAACAGCCAAAAGTCGTCAACATGTGATCATCCTTATCCGAGGCATAGTGTCGGTTTCTGTAGCTAGCTGATTTCAGTAACGCAGGTTGCTGGCCCACGTTACCTAGCCTAGAATCAAGGCCCTAGACAATCCGCACTTACAATTTTGGCCTATACGTAAAGGGCTTATACGTATAGTTGCCCGGGGACCACCACTAGGAGGTAAAGTAAGCACTTCATCACGAACTTGATTGTTGCGCTACTGGCCCATCAAGTTTTGGGCAGTCAGTAGTTTCCCGATCAATCGCAATGCAGGTCAATCCCAAATTATTAGGTTTAGGTTTAGTTAGAAGGAATCTCACGCTTCTGTACAACCGGAAGTATTGTGCTTTTGGAAGGTTCCCACTCAGCTTATAAAAACAAAACAGACACATAGGAAGACAGACGACAGAATTGGGAAAAGGGTTACACGTTGACGAGACTAGTAATAAAATTATTGTTTTGAAACCTCTTCGGTTTTTTCCTATTTACATTTACAACTATCGTTATCGCTTTCCTTACCTGTGGATTATTGATTGCATAGTGTGGGAATTTTGCGTATACAAACATATGTACATGTGTTAACATGATAATTATAAAAAAAAAAACAACAATTTTTTACCTAAAAATCTTATTGAACACGGCAAATCGAACAACTCTCTTTACAAGGTTAATCGTTTTCTTATCATTCAAACATTACCTGACAAGAGTTCAAACATAGTGTCTATGTATGACATGATAAGGAGTAAAATCTCTTTCCTGCAATGCATAATGTCGTACTGGCAGGTCACTTTTCATCGCACCTAAGATCATAGTTCAGGCTACTGTACAGTTTAAACACATCATAGTTCAAACTGGTTGTTGTCAGTCAAACGATCAGATAGGTACATAAAGTCTTACCCATAAATGTTGCTCAATTCCATAAATACCCACATGGGCTGTGGACAAAAAACCCATCAATGCATACGCTTTCTTTCAAAAATTGATTTTATACTTTTTCATGATAAAAGGGAAAACGTGGATATCCTCGAACGTAGCGATTAGTCAAAAGACCCATTGCGTCCTAATAGTACTTGTTTGCGTTCTCACCACAAACAAGAATAGAAATCTTATCAGAACCACAAGCAATAGGGAATAATACCAAAACAGGGCGTGTATGTGGAAAGAAGTTGTAGATCCCACACCGACCCTTAATTATAAAAAAAGAAAAAAAAAATATCAAAATAAATAAAAAAAACGACGCGTAGTAAAATCAAATCACTTCGAGTTGGGCATTCTACGCAGTCCATGCCATACGCGTATGCGTACGCTTACGTTGAACGCATATCTCTCTTTCTACGTTTTCTCGCTCTGTCAGTTGTTTACATCAGCGCGCTGCAGCAGCCATAATATCAACAAAACGTACGCTCCATGGCGTGTTTAGAAGAACGGTCGATGACCTGCTTCGAATGGCTGTATGCCGCGCTTTGTTTGTTGTTTACATTTTGAAAAAGAAGACCCTACATACATATGTATGTATGTACATATGTGCACCTCCACTCAGCTCCGATCCTTAAATCAGGTTCTTTGGACAGTTTTCTTTTCGATTTTTCTTTCGTTTGTTACGCGTCTATTTTCGATTAATTTATTTGATAACAGGAACAGGGAACACTTGTTTTAAAGGTATTGTTCACTTGATGCGAGATATTAGATACTTTTTGTAAAGATCGTAAGAATTTAAATTTTATGAGTGACAATGACTGCTTTATAGAATGAATAAAATAAAACCAAACCTGAATCTGAGTCACACTGAACCAAAAGCTGAAGAAATCTGTATGAAAGCCAACGTTTTATTATACTCGAACACACATACATATGTAGGTACATGCAAATGCATTTAAATTTTGTATGTATGGATATGCATACATCTCAGCTTATACATATGTATATGCATGTATGCTTATATATTATCTTCTAGCTGACAGACGTTGTCCTGTCCAAATTTCTCATTTTACCGAAAACATAAAAAGAATTACGCAAATCCATCGTTCGAATCGTTATGAGCATTTTCAGTTTTTCTCGAATTTTGCAATTTTCCGGGCAACTTTTCCAATTTGTCTTTCCGTAAAAACCTCATTTGGACTATTACGAACATTTAAAAAATCAGTCCAGTCGTTCTCAAGTGATGCGCTTACCAACGATCAGCATTCAATTTTTACTTATATAGATTACAAAGAGCAACATTTTGTGTGTTTGTTTGTTTGTAACTCTTTAACTCAAGAACTACCCCCTCAACTGCACCAATTATAGAGGCATACGTTTCCTCAACATCGCATACAAGATCCTTTCTGCGATACTGTGTGAATGCCTAAAACCTTTTATCAACAGCCTGATTGGTCCCTATCAGTGCGGTTTGAGGCCAAAAAAATCCACCATCGATGAAATCTTCATACTTCGACAGATCCTAGAGAAAAACCAAGAAGCCCAAATCGATACTCATCGTCTCTTTATGGATTTCTAGATCACCTATGACAGCATCGATAGAGAAAAGCTCTGTGCAGGATGACGAAGGAGAATGGTCGCTGCCCCAGCAAGATCGATAATGACCTCACCGAGACCTTAGTAAGAGACTTTGTCTACCTTGGCTCTGCTATAAATTCTGACAATGATACCAGCGCAAAAATCAGGCGAAGAATAACTTTACTAATTGGTTTTTTGTGTTTGGGGCTACTAAGGCAATTCAACAGTAAAGCCATATCTCAAACAACTAAGGAGACTCTATATAAGACCCTGATCATTCCAGTCCTGCTTTACGGCGCTGAAACATGGAGTTTATTGAAAGCGGATGAAGATATCCCTGGTCGCTCCAAGAGAAAATTTCTTTGTAATATATTCGGTACCGTTCACGTTGGCAGATTTTGGAGGAAAAGATTCGAGCCATACGAGCTGTACAGCGACATCGACTGCGTATTGGACTTTTGAAATGGCCAGGACATGTAGAGAGAATGAACACCAACGCCCCGGCCCTCCGAGTCTTTGAATCTAACCCGAAGGGACGAAGAAGTAAAGGCCCTCCTCGCCGTAGGCGGCACGCACAAGTTCAAGGGACCTCGACAAACTTGGAGTGCGCAACTGGAGTCAATTAGCTAAAGACCGAGCTAAATGGAGAGTATTGTTGGTTGAGGCCCAGGCTCACCCCGAACTGTAGTAAGTAAGTAATTGGCCACCAAGATCATGCGGCTTAACGCCACTGGATTATATTTTGTTGGGATATGTTACGTTGCAGGACTATGCCGGCAATCCAAAGACGAGTGTTTTTTTGAAAGCCATCTTTGTTCGGGATGTTCGCAATATACGGCCACAACTCGAAATATCTGTCGAAAATTGGTCCTCAAATATGCACTTTGTAACCGTCTACAGTTCATAGAACTGAGGCTAAGCGGTTAAGTTTGGCAAGATCGATCTAAGATGAGATACGAAAATATGAATCTCGAAGCCCCAAGTTGAAGGACACTCATCTAAAATTTCCCAACTAAAATTTTTGATGACTCGGTCAAATACCTACGGCGTTATTCTGGCAATAGCGTTTTGAATGATGTCCTCGAGCTCGTCCAAAGTGGTTGGCTTGTTAACGTAGACATAGCCCCAGAGAAAATAATCGACTGATGTCAAGTCGCATGATCGCGGCGGCCAATTGATGAACGCTCGCCGTGAGATGACCCAGTCGCCAAATTTCTCCTTTACATCTTTGAGCGTTTCGTCGCTTGTATGGAATGGAGCGCTTCAATTCCTTCGTCAGCACAATCTTATATGGATGTAGCCCCAAATCCAACCACAAAATAAACCGGATTGACTCTCTGGCGATGCCCGATTCAGCTGATCGGCGCCGAATCGAAATTTCTGGATCTTCTTTGATACTCTCCGCTACGGCGACTATGTTTTCTTTATTTCGCACCAATCTCTGTGGGGTTGGTGGCTTAAGGTCCAAAAGAGTGTACTTACGCTCAAACTTTTCCACGGTGCGTCGAATTGCCTGCAACTGAAGCCATGATGACGACCAACTTCACGACGAAATTCACGTTGCGTATTTACAACTGAGCCGGAATTTCGATAATATTTTTCTAATAATTTCCGCATGTTCGGCAAGCGTGAAACGATGCATGATGAAATGGCAAACCTTACTGAATATTTTGGCAGCTGGATGTCATTGATAGCTTTGACAGCTGCTGAAGCATAACAATTGGAAAAAGTATCATTGCTATCTGGTCACCTTTTATATTGCAGCATCTACAGATAGTCTTTTAGCAACGAGCATGGTGTGGCAACACTGCCACCATGCACATCAGTTTGTTCTAAATTTCACATTCCACAATTCACCTCTAGTGACAATTAGCATGTTCGAAAATGTTCTAGAGGTTCTTGTATTTGGTATAAATACACCAACCACCAGCACAGTTAATAGATGGACAGTCGATAAGGGGGAAAATAGCGATGAACAATTGCGGGAATATTATAACATGCATAAAAAAAAAACCTTTAGTAAACGTGATCTGCTACAACCTAATAAGACTCACATGGATGAGTATGACTGGTGCTTTGGGAAGAACTTCAATTGCAGCATTCGATACTTCTTTTTGTTGGGACATGAAAACGTTTCACTGGAGCACTCAGACATAACTTCATTCCATTGTTCTACCAAGAAGCAAAAACACTGATTTTCCCGTTTTAATGAAACTTTCTTAAGCACACACTACATAAAAAAATAAAAAATAAAAAAACAAATATTTGGCGCAACAGCTCTTTAAAGTGCCAGGGCCTAGCTTCTCGCAACCACTCATGTTGTGTGCGTTATATTTTTCACACGAATGGAAGGGACCTACAGTTTAATGCCGAATCCGAACGGCGATTTGAGAATCTTTTTCGTGACAACAATACTCTCGGATGTTTGTCAGACGCTCGCGAGAGGTGGGACCGTGAAAAATATTTTTTGTATTTTCTGCACACTACATAAGCACCGAATATTTGTCATCTGATACGAGCAAAGGCAGTCCTCTCCACAAGTGTCGCAGACTGTAGTGCATCTACAGCCTAGCAGATTAAGATGCTTAGCAAAAGCTTAGTGCCTTGTAAGGACTGTCTTTTCTACTGAGAGACAACTAGAATGCTGACGATTTCGTACAGACGTCCGGGAGCATTCGATATGCTTCTGTGCTTGTCACCGTAAAATTCTAGCTGCAAGAAGTGCCCATAGAATTAGAGAGAAAGTCGCTGGAAGGGTGGGACATCAGGAGACTGAGGAATATCGTTCTCAACTTCATCTTGACGGAATTCACCAAATAATGTATTTGCACATTTCGATTACCAAATCATATGGGAACGTACAAAATTCGAGCGCTTAAGAAAAAAAAAAAATAAAAATACTTCAACCCAGTGGTTAAAAGGTCGATTCACAGCTGAGCGACCTGCGAATGCGAATAAGCGAATATTCGCAAATTTTGACATTTCATTCACAGCCGCTTTTTTTGTGGTCGCAACAATCCGCGAATTTGAGCTGTCATTAATTTTATAAATATTTACCTAAACGTGAAAAATGCATAAATACATAGCGTAGCTTTCATTCAGAAGGTAATATCCTACATTCTTTCGATAAATTCAACCACGATCTTACCCACCAAGAACAAAGCAAAAGAATTGTGAGGTTAAACTCTCGCGAATATTTTGGTCGCGGGAATGTGGATTGCGTTCTACATGTGTGGAATGTGAATAAAAGTTGACAGTTCGCAGAAATCATTCGCTTATTCGCGGAAAAATCGGCGAATTGTTAATTTCTTCGCAGACACTAATTACAATTCAACTTTTTGTATATTAATCAATAGATAAATTAGGCTCCGTTCCTTTGGAATAATAAAATTGCCAATGGCGTGCTTATAAATGTGCTAAAAACTGTTTGTTCGCATTTTGGGCATTCGCAATTCGCTGAGCTGTGAATGGACCTAAAGGAGCCTTAAATTTGAGCTGATCGTCTCCACTCGAGTATGGAAGAGTGCTGGTATTCTACGATCGGAAGCAAGGGTCTTGAGCTATTGAGTTCAAAGTTATCGGTGATAAACATACTCGTACATATATGTATGTATCTCCATTTGTCTTACAGTGCAGTTTCATTGAAGGGGTGTGTATCTGTGCATATTACTTAAATTTGTTAATTGGTTTATGGTTTCTTCAACGATGTCATATCCAAACTAAGGGACAAGGAATTGTTTACAAATGATAGCATTTCGATTATTTGTAATTCAGCTAATGGCCGCACAGTATCTCTTCCGTCAATCATATCATGCATAATGCATGTACTCGTATGTATAGCTACATATGTAGAATCGATTGCAGTTAATTAAATTAGTATTCAATATAGTAATGTTTGCCATAGCCCACCGGCTCCGCAGTGAGTTCAAGGCTTTGTTTATGTTTACTTTATTTATTATTAACTTAGAGAAGAAAATTTTGAATGGAACTATTTAGTTATACGTACTTCGAAATTAATTGCATGCGCATGAATAGTCCTGCCAATTGTACTTTATTATAAAGAATACTCCTTTTTTTCGGATGCAGATCCTTTTTGATTTGAGTCCTTTATTTGGTACTTTTTCTATCCTTTTTTTTGGCGAAGAAAGTTTGGCTTGTCAAACGGTAGTGCATGTGATCATATGTAAACACAAGCGTTTTCACTCAGCTGAGGCCTACCAACTCCTACTTTCAACCTCCACGCGGTGACAGCCGGGTGCCTAGTACCTTAATCCAAGAAATGGGTAACCAACCCCGTTTGGCGGATTCTTGGTGGCAGCAGATGAGAGAGGGGGGAAGAGTGCTCTTCTCAAGGGAGCACTTCTTCCTGTTCCAGGCGGCAGCGGACGAATTCCCTAGACGGAGTCAACGGTGGCGTCTATAGTTCCACTTAGATTGAACTTAGTGAATACCTTGCGCGAGCTGCTTCGACGTATTCGGATCACAGGTCGGTAAGGAATTTCCAATGTTGGTCAGGACATCGGAATAGAGATGGTGGCGGAGGAGCCCTTAATGGGCCAACGGCAGCGCTCATACTCCCGCAGTGAACTACTGGCACCGGTGTACCCGGCCCCTCGTCCTAGGGGAATAATTAAGGAACTGGCCCTCCAGGTTGGGGGTTGTGCCGTCGGGGTAACTTCCCTACCACGTAAAAAACTCATGGTTCCGAAACAACCAAAAGCCTCGGATAAGGATGACTCAACTAATGACGACCCCAGCAAACGAAATAAGGACAACGACCTTCGGATCTGTACGTGGAATGTTCTGTCCCTTTACAGACCACGTGCAGCCGAACAACTAGCAGAAGCCCTAGACTGCTATAAAGCAGATATTACCGCCATCCAGGAAGTGCGATGGGATGGGCCGGGCAAAAAGAGGATGAAAAACTGTGACATCTACTACGGTGATTGCTACAGAGGCAACAGGCAACGCTTATTTGGATGCGGATATGTCATACGCGGCGACTTAGACAAGAAGTTTTAGGCTTCCGACACGTAAGCGAGCGTATTATGACTATCCGGATCAAGGCTAAATTCGCTAACATAAGCCTAATATGTGTTCATGCCCCCACGGAAGAAAAGGACCCTGCCACCAAAGAGTGTTTCAACGAGCTCCTCGACAAAACATACGAGCAATGTCCTAAATACGACGTTAAAATCGTATTGGGCGATTTTAACGCCAAAATAGGAAAGGAGGACGTCTTTGGTAGGGCAGTCGGTAAGCATAGCCTACACGACACCATGTCTGATAACGAACTAAGGCTAATTGATTTCGCTGTGGAGTGAAATGTCACCATAGCAAGCACATGGTTTCCTCATCTCGATATTCATAAGCAGACATGGCGGTCCAATGATCATGTAACAATGAACCAAATTGATCATATTGCGATCGGCGCAAGGCATGCCTCCAGTATTCTGGATGTCCGGACCTTCCGAGCGGCCAACATAGACTCGGATCATTACCTTGTTGTAGCCAAGGTACGAATGCGGATATCCCAATCTGAGCAACAAAGAAGAATTACTGTGAGAAAATTTAACGTCGAAAAGCTACAATCGCAAGAGACCGCCAGACTCTTCGCTGAACGTGTATCCCGAAATCTCTCAATCACCCCTTTGCCGCCAGCATCAAGTACCGAAGACCAGTGGCAACGCTGCCAACATGCCATCAGAAACGCCGCGACTGATGTGCTGGGTCTCGCTCGCCCACCACCGCGAAACCCCTGGTTTGACGAAGAATGCCGGCGAGTGCATGCAGCAAAACAAGAGGCATACAAAGCGGCGCTGCAATGGAAGACGAGAGCTGCTCGTGAGCTCTACGGCAAAAGAGACGGGAAGAACATCGGCTTCTCCAAAGGAAGAAGAAAGAGCATGAGAAGAGCGCGTTTGAGAATATCGAGAGTTTATACTCCAGGAACAATGTACGGAAGTTTTACCAAAAGGTAAAAAGAACGTGTCAGAGAAGTAATACACGTACAGAAACCTGTAGAGATGAAAATGGAAACCTCGTAGTAGAATCACAGTCGGTGCTGAGAATATGGAAAAACTACTTCTGCAGACTGTATAACGGCGGCGAAGACCAACATCCCGCTGTCAGGCAGAATGAACCATTCGACATAGACGATGATAGTCAAAATTTCCGTCCACCTGACTAAAACGAAGTGAGGATAGCAATATCCAAGCTAAAATCCAACAAGGCTGCTGGACCTGACGGCTTACCAGCTGAACTTTTCAAGGCAGCTGGTGATGAATTGGTAAAGTGCATACACCAACTCATTTCTAATATTTGGTCACACGAGCGTATGCCTGATGAATGGAATCTCAGCATCGTTTGCCCGATCCACAAGAAAGGAGACCCCCTCAACTGCGCCAATTATAGAGGTATCAGTCTCCTCAACATCGCATATAAAATCTTCTCTGCGGTATTGTGTGAACGCCTGAAACCTTTTATCAACAGCCTGATTGGACCCTATCAGTGCGGTTTCAGGCCAGGAAAGTCCACCATCGATCAAATCTTCACACCTCGGCAGATCCTGGAGAAAACTCAAGAATTCCAAATCGATACTCACCACCTCTTTATCGATTTCAAGGCCGTCTATGACAGCATCTATAGAGAAGAGCTTTATAGAGCCATGTCTAGTTTTGACATCCCTGCCAAACTTGTCCGTCTCTGCAGGCTGACGATGGAGAACGCTCGCTGCACCATCAAGGTCGGTAATGACCTCACCGAGACCTTTGATGTCAAAAAAGGCTTTAGACAAGGTGACGCGCTGTCATGTGACTTCTTCAATATTGTACTTGAACGGATTGTGCGGAACTCACAAGCCAACACCGGAGGCACAATCTATTACAAGTCTGTACAACTACTTGCATACGCCGACGATATAGACATTATCGGAAGAACTCAGCGGGCTGTCACCGGTGCGTTTGCAAGCATTGAGGCGGAAGCGGCCAAAATGGGTTTAGCGATAAACGAGGGCAAAACCAAGTATATGCTGTCAACAAGAAGGGAAAACCAACATCGACGAATTGGACAAAACGTCACCGTGGGCAGCTATAACTTCGAGGTAGTAAGGGACTTTGTCTACCTTGGCTCTGCTATAAATTCTACAAACAAAATCGGTGCAGAAATCAAGCGAAGAATAACTCTTGCCAATCGCTGTTTTTTTGGGCTTATAAGGCAATTCAACAGTAAAGCCCTATCTCGAACAACTAAGGAGACTCTATATAAGACCTTGATCATCCCAGTCCTGCTTTACTGCGCTGAAACATGGACTTTATTAAAAGAGGATGAAGATATCCTGAAGATATCCTGTGGGTGCCGTGGCGTAAGTGGTTAGTGTGTCGGATCACTACGCATGAGGTTCCAAGTTCGAATCCCAGAAAACACCAAACAGTTTTTTCACGGTTCCACCTCTCGCGAGCGTCTGACAAACATCCGAGAGTATTGTTGTCACGAAAAAGCTTCTCAAATCGCCGTACGGAGTCGGCATTAAACTGTAGGTCCCTTCCATTCGTGCGAAAAATATAACGCACACAACATGAGTGGTTGCGAGAAGCTAGGCCCTGGCACTTTAAAGAGCTGTTGCGCCGAATATTTGTTGTTTTTTGAAGATATCCTTGGTCGCTTCGAGAGAAAAATTCTTCGTAAGATTTTCGGTCCCGTTTGCGTTGATGGGTTTTGGAGGAGAAGATTCAATCACGAACTATACGAGCTGTACAGCGACATCGACCTAGTCAAAAAACTGCGTATTGGACGTCTGAGATGGCTAGGACGTGTAGAGCGAATGGACACCAACGCTCCGCCCCGCAGAGTCTTCGAATCTAACCCCGAGAGACGACGCAGTAGAGGAAATCATCGCCGTAGGTGGCGCGCACAAGTTCAAGGGGACCGCGACCAACTTGGAGTGCGCAACTGGAGGCAATTAGCTAAAGACCGAGCTAAATGGAGAGGCTTGTTGGTTGAGGCCCAGGTTCACCCCGAACTGTAGCGCCACCTAAGAAAGTAAGTGTTATACTCGTAAAAGTAAGTAAGCAGCGTTCGCGTACTTTTGGAGATATAAAATTAGAAACGTCAAATTAGGAAAATTAAGAAAGAATTCCCTTATTACACGGAAGAATGCGAGCAAAATATTAAAAACGTCAATTTTTAATGATGACGTGTTAATATGTCTCAATCTTTGCGTATGAGTACGCGATCAGACTTAAAATATTAAGAAATGTCAATCTGACACTTGTTTATACCCTATCCCATAGAGGTACATTAAGCTTGATGCGTAGTTTTGTAACATAGGGAAATAGTGGAGGTAGGTACGAGTATATAAATCATTAGATCAACCGAGTCCATTGAGCCAAGTCCATCCATCAGTCTGTCCGTTTGTCACATAATTTTTATATTTGAAATGCGTCCACTTAAAAAAAAATTTTTTTTTTTTCCATGAAAGAAAAGACTGGAAAAAAAGGTATAACAAAATATAAAGGAAATGGATTTGTCTACATATCGTCCTCATTATGTGTATCCCCACGCCTAATTTTTAGATGAGTTTAAAATAAAAAATTAAATATTCTTTCAACATTTTTACATTTTTATAAGAAATCATAAAAATTGTGTTAATAGAGTATGTAGGTATTTGTCTCTTCTATAATAATCTGTCCAAAAATTATACATATATACGCTAGCTTTTTGGGGTAATTTTATTAAAAACAAAAAAAAACAGAGGGCCTATTCGGAAACGCAAACTTTGCAAACAAGAGCAACAAAGCAGTTGAAACGTCAAAAGCATACGATTGCAAAGCATACTTTCGACGTTTATGAACAAATTATTTGCTTTTTTGCTGTAAAAAATAACAATGAACATTTTGAATGTAACTCTTAACACTTTATTGGATAGTTGCAATAATTCATTCATTTTCAATGGCCCGCTAATCCTTCATGAGGGTCGCGAGGGTAGGATGCTCAGGTGGACCCCCCATCCTTCTCGATCCTCCGCCATTGACTCCAATTCATCAGGGGGAATCCCTAAGAGGCTCCAGGAGAGATGTCGGACTTGATCCGACCATCTATTTCTAGGCCTTCCGCGAAGTCGCCTACCTGATGGCACGGCAACCGTGGCGCGTTTTGGAAGCCGGTCTGGGGGCATACGCACTACGTGACCAAACCATCGAAGCATAGATCGTTCCGTTCGGAGAAGTAGCTGCTCAACGTTGAGCGCCTCGCGTACTCTGGTGTTGCGCACTCGATCCCTACGAGTTATTCCAACAACACCGTGAAGGAAGCTTGTATCCGCGATCTTATTCTTTCAAATTTCATGACCATAGGTGAGAGTTAAAAACCAATAGCTTAGCTTGAACACTAAGTTCGGCCTTCCTTATAACAGATTGGCCAAGTTCTCTCAAAATTGATCCAGCCTGACCAATTCTACATGATAACTCGCCATTGCTCCTCCCATCACTCGTGAATAAAACCCCGAGGTACTTAAACTTCTCCACCTGCTTCAGTGGGACTCCACTAACATGCAGAGTGCACTGAATGGGTTTTTTGGAAACGACCATTACTTCCGACTTGTTCACGTTGATCTTCATTCCGGCATCATCACAAACGGCTACAAACCTTTCGAGTGTGCGCTAAAGTTCGGTTTGAGAGGCCCCAAGGATGACCAAATCATCCGCAAAGAGCAGATAACTAATCCTTAGGTCTCCCACTTTGAAACATTCCTCGCCACGGCTGCGCTGTAACATCCAATCCATATATACAATGAAGAGGAGAGGTGACAAAACGCACCCCTGGCGGAGTCCAACGCCCACAGTGAAAGGTATTGATTTAACACCGTTTATCCGAACACAGCTTCTACAGTTTGTATATAAAGACTGAATCGCCCTTAACAGGGAACTAGCAATCCCATACTCCTGCAGAACACTCCAGAGTTTGCCTCGAGGAACCCTATCATATGCTTTTTCCAAATCCACAAAACAAGTGTAGACAGGTTTGGCATATTCCCAGGCCTTCTCAAGAACCATTCTGAGAGTGAACAACTGGTCGGTTGTGCTTCTACCGGGACGAAAACCGCACTGCTCATCCCCCAAACTGTCCTCAACCACAGCTCTGGAACGCGTTTCTAGCACCTTACCGAAGACTTTCCAGGGAGACTTAAAAGAGATATACCCCTATAGTTGGCGCAATCTCTTTTGTCCCCTTTTTTAAAAAGAGGAACTATCACCCCCATTTGCCAATCACCAGGTGTTTCACCGCATTCCCAGGCCACTTTAATGACACGCGAGAGCCATTGAACTCCCTCTTTACCTAAGGCCTTGAGCATTTCTGGCCGAATTTCATCCACACCAGTAGATTTGCCAACTTTTAGCGCTTTGATCGCCAAAGTTACTTCCTGAACCGTAGGACTACTTTCCGCCCTACTCTCGATCATAGGTCTGTCATCTTCGGTGCCCTGT
This sequence comes from Brachypalpus laphriformis, assembly GCA_945910035.1. NCBI lineage: Eukaryota > Metazoa > Arthropoda > Insecta > Diptera > Syrphidae > Brachypalpus > Brachypalpus laphriformis. The sequence continues at coordinate 293,608,974 of OX246754.1, forward strand.
TCGGGATTGAGCAATTCTGAAAAGTGCTCGCTCCATCTGCGTAAGATGTCCTCCTCATTGGAAAGAAGTCTACCGTCTTTGGATTTGACTCCTTCAACGATATTCAACTTTTTTCCTCTGAGTCGCCGGACGATCTGCCAGAACATCTTATTTGCAGATCTGTGGTCACGCTCCAATTTCTCGCCAAACTCCTTCCAAGACTGTTCTTTCGCTGTTTTCACAGCTAATTTGCAAGTTCTTCGCGCCTCAGTGTACCGATTTCGAGAATCGGAGTTCTCCAAGTGAATCCACACCTTAAAGGCTCTCTTCTTCTCTCTGATGGCTTCTTGAACTCCGGGCGTTTTAAATCAAGCAGTTCTTTTCTCACCATCAGCCGCCACACCAAGCCACTTCACTCCACAAACATCTCCCGCAGAGGCAATAACCGCTGTTGAAAACAGTTGCCATTCTTCCTCTACATTTGATGGAACAGTTGGAATTCGTTCAAACCTCTCAGATATTTGCCGGGCAAATGTCTCCCGTATCTCATCGTCCTATAAGCTCTCCCATCGTATGCGTGTAACCATCCTTGGTTGGCACTCTCTCGCTAAGATACAATTTGCACAGCACTAAGTGATGATCAGTTGACAGTTCGGCCCCTCTCAATACGCGAACATCACAAACCATTCTCTTCAGACACGATGGTACCACAAAGAAATCGATCAGCGACTTCTGCTGAAGACTCTGACGGTACCACGTGTATTTGTGAATGTCTTTGTGCGGAAAGATAGTGTTCATGATGAATAAGCCATTTTCACAACAAAAATCCAACAACCTCTCTCCATTCGCGCTTTGATCAGGGTCACCGTTCCTCCCAATCACACTCCCCCATGTCATAACATCTACACCCACATGAGCATTGAAGTCACCCATCAGGACAAAAGAATCCATATCTGCAACCTTTTCAAGGGCAACATCAACTTCATCTAAGAAAGCTGCGTAGTCTGACTGAAGGTTCGGTGCATACACCTGCACCAATGCCAGAGTTGATCTTTTAAGCTTGAGCTTTAAGATCGCAACTCTACCTCCTAATGGTATCCACTCCAATACTCTGTCTGTCAACCTGGGACTTTTGAGTAACCCCACTCCCGCCCGAGCAGACATTGAGGGTGCGACTCCTGACAGGAAGAGCTTCCACCCACCCGAAAGGTCCACAGTTTTAGAACCTCTCTGCTTTGTTGAAGAGACGCCAACTATATCTAGTCGACTTTTAACAGCCTCCCCAACAAGCTCAAGATCCTTCCCCGTGAGCGATGAAACGTTCCATGTGCCTATCCTAAGTCGATGCCGTTGTCGAATCTCCGAGAGTCCATCTGTGCCCCTATCGGTGCACAGCGCGCTCACCCCTTGACCCCCGTAATGGTTCGCGAGATCATTGACAGGAAGCTCGAAGCCATTTCGGGTTTGACCCGGCCGGCTGCCGAGCGGGGCAAGCCGACCACCAGACGCTCGCATCCTGACACCCTTCAGGCCTGGCTCCAAAGGATGCCCTGGCTTACCAGCCTTGGCAATATCCGAGGCCGGTCGTCTTCTTCTTGTCATCATGGGGTGTGCGCTTTGTTAGCCGTAACTGGATTGTATGGATGGGAATAACTATTTAAGTTACCCTATCCGCACATCCCAGTCACGTTGCCCACCCCCCACCACGAGGAGGTCAGCTGCCAGGGGGGCTAGTTGCAATAATAATATTAAAAATTTATATAATTTATATAAATTTGCAACGGCGTATACCTAAAAATCTGGCCTTTTTTGAGTTTATAAACAGTTTTCCGGATGACATCTTTTATAGCCATTTCAGAATGAAAAGAACAACCTTTCAGGTAGGGATAACTTGTATATCCCCACAGCGTCAATTTTTTTTTTCTTCCCGAGATAAAATCCGTTTCAAATTTCAATCGAATTGAAATAAGGAGTTTTATCTCCTGATGCGTCCAAGATCTAGCATTTCTTAAATTACAGAAATTAAATTAATTCGTTTTTGTTTTGTTTGTTCTAACTTTTACCTTTCTTCTTTTTCGCACATTTTTTTCTCCGAATCAAACACCGTCCGCAAAGTCAACAAATGAAAAAAGCAACACGATTTTGACATTTGCTTAATTTTGCATATATTTGCAGGGACGGGTTAAGAATATCACTGCAGCGCCCCCAACAACTAGCGCTTGTCGTAAAAGGCGACTAAGGGGACAAATCAGATCTAGGCAATATAACACCCAAGTGAGCCTAGCGACACATATACTACCATAAAAACCCTCCCACAAGTGTGCATGCGAGTCCGTGGGTTGACACGACTGGAGATCACCGGTGTCATAAAAGAAAGATCAAACAATACTAAAGCAGGAGCATGCACGTGTCAAACAACAAACACCATCGCAATATGGTGCAAAAATTGTATTGCAAAACTGTATCGTTATGATAATACTTGCAAAAAGGAAAGGCACTACCCCGCCAGGCACTACCACTGCTGTGCATGGTACTGATCCTGGACCGAGCAGAAATGTTCGGGTCAGAGCTATACGGATTCCGGGGGCTAGCAACATAATGAAACAGTTTGGACGCAATTTAAGGGTCGCGAGTTGGAACGTTGGAAGCATGACCGGTCGAAGTTACGAGCTGGAAGAGATGATGAATAGAAGGCGGGGGGACATCTTGTGTGTCCAAGAGACGAAATGGAAAAACACCGGAATCGGGCGCGTTTCTTGGACGTTAGGACAAAAGATTACAAGATGTTCTACTACGGAACGGAAAAGGCTAGGAACGGAATCGGTATCATCCTTGCGGCAGAGCTACTTGGAAACGTCTTGAGTATTTCGAAGTCCAGCGACCGTTTGATGTCTCTCAAACTAGTAATACAAGGAGAGGTGTGGAATATTGTCAGTGCATATGCTCCCCACAATGGGTGCAATCAGATAGATAAAGATGCATTTTGGCTAGATTTCCACAATCTCCTTAAGAACATCCCAAAGGAAGAATTTCTGTTTGTTGGAGGAGATTTGAATGGACATGTCGGGAAATCAAACGAAGACTATGAAGACTGCCATGGAGGACTAGGATATGGCACCAGGAACCTTCCTGGTGAAGACATCCTAAGCATGTGCAAATCACACGGTCTTATCGTGTTAAATACCATGTTCATCAAACAAAGCCGACACCTGATCACTTACAGCAGTGGTGGAGATGAAACTCAGATTGACTACCATTTGGTAGGCAGTTTCATGAAGCCTCGGATAAAAGATTGCAAAGTGATCCTGGGAGAGGCAATCGCTCGACAACACCGTCTCCTGCTAACAGAAATTTTTATGAAAACACCAAAGAAAAGCAAACAAACAAGGGTCTCTGAGAAAATCAAGTGGTACAATCTGGACAAAGAAAAAGGCGAAGCTTTTGTTTTCGTAATGAAAAATTACCTCTCTCACACCATCAACGGAGCTGAGGATGAAGAGTGCAGAGCACAAAATATGTGGGATTCCCTACAGACAACTTGCTTAAAGAAGGCCAAATCACTGCTAGGAGCTTCAAAAGGCCACCATCAACACGCCAAAGAAACATGGTGGTGGAGTGATGAAGCTAAGAAAGTGATAAATGAGAAGAAAGCGGCTTTCAAAGCTTGGTCAAAGTGCCCCTCTAATAACAGTGATGAAAAAGCTCGCCTCGAAATGGAATACAGATGCTGCAAGAAAAAAGCGAAGAAGAAGTGCGCTCAGCTTCAAGCAGAGAGTACGGAGGGCCTGTATCGGGAGCTGGAGAAAATATTTTCCCCCGTTGCTGATGCAAACCAGGCTATCCAGGAGCTGCGAAGACACAATATGAACAAGAGTGCCACTATCTTCAAAATAACCGCCCAAAGAAGGAAGAATGCTCAGGAGATTCATTCGCCAAAGTTCATTAGCAATGCTCATGGCCAGCTTCTTGTGGATGACGACCAAATTCTGCAGAGGTGGCGGCAGTATTGTGAAGAGCTTTTGAATGAACAGTTTCCCCGGCTATACTTTCCAAGAGCCACCCCTAACTGTGAAGAAATACCCGACATTACAGTCGAAGAAGTTAGTGAGGCGGTCAAATACTCCAAAAAACGAAAAGCGGTTGGGCCAGGCGAGATACCCTCTGAGTTCTGGAAAAAGATGGGAGACATCGGGTTCAGATGGCTCAGAATTCTCATCTCCAAATTCGTGAGAGGTGATCCAATGCCGAATCAATGGAGGGAAAGTTACCTTCTCCCTGTATACAAAGGGAAGGGTGATACGCGAAACTGTGATAACTACCGTTCGATCAAGCTGATGTCACACACCATGAAGATCGTTGAGCGGGTATAAGGTGGCCGATTGCGAAAAATAATACGGCTATCTGATGATCAGTGCGGGTTTGTCTCGGGTAAATCAACCACAGATGCAATCCAAAGTATAAGGATCATAATGGAAAAACATCGTGATTCCTTAAGGGATTTGCATATTGTATTGGTTGACTTTGAAAAGGCATTCGACAGACAACCACGAGATCTGATATGGGTGGCGCTAAGACATCAAGGGGTTCCAGAAACCTATGTACAGATGATCATGGACATGTACGAAAGAGCAAAGACAAGAGTAAGATGTCCCGCTGGAGTAACCGAAGAGTTCCCAATCAAAGTCGGGGTGCACCAGGGAAGCGTTTTAAGTCCTTTGCTCTTTATTACAGTCCTTGATTATCTGCTTGAAGGTAAAGTGATGGACCCCAAGGTACATCAGTTATTCTTTGCTGACGATGGAGCCATCATAAGTGAGGATCCTACATCCCTGCAACGAGCACTTGATGTGTGGGTGGACGTTTTGGAGGGAAATGGGTATCGCATTAGTTCAAAAAAGACAGAGTACTTGTGCTGCCCGTTCTCTGATCCACTCAGGCCTATTCCAGATATTTATTTGAATGGAACAGTGCTTCCCAAGTGCGAAAAGTTCAAATATCTGGGATCTATGATCAATAGCAAAGCAACTTGTGATGACGACATCAATCATCGCGTAAGCGTAGGGTGGATGAAGTGGCGAGAAAATTCCGCTATGTTTTGTGACAGAAAAATGCCCCCTAAGTTGAAAGGAAGGCTCTACACCGCAGTTTTACGTCCAGCGCTCACATACGGTTCACAATGTTGGACGATGTACAAAAAGTATGAGAGTAAATTAACGGCAGCTGAGATGAAGATACTTCGCATGACAGCAGGAGTGACGAAGCTTGATCGAATAAGAAGTTCGAAGATCCGTGGAAGCTTTCACATCAAGGAAACCATCGTACAAAAAATAGAGCGTGACCGGCTCAGTTGGTATTGCCACGTTCAAAGAAGAGATCATTTGAACCCTGTTAAAAAGGCAATATCAATGCACGTTTCAAAGACATCGCGATGTAGGAAAGGCAGGCCTATAAACGCCTGGATCAGACAAATGCGACGACATCGGCATTTCATTGGCCTCAGTAACCGAGTGATCCAAAATCGGCAGGCCTGCCGATATTTTTTGAGGTCAAATAGGCGAACCCCACAGGCGGATCAGTAGAAATGCGGTGAAGTGGGAGGGTTGTGATCCCTTGTTTTCGGATCATAGCCTCGCTGATAAAAGGAAGAAGAAGAAATTTGCAAAAAATAGTTGCGCTACTGCGTTGTAGAATTGTTTGCTTTATCGTATATGCATTTCCGAATGATATACTTTGCATAATTTGCGCAAAGTTTGCGTTTCCGAATAGGCCCAGATTAGTGAAATTTCTGAAAAGTCAAAGAAAGTAGATATGTATGAACATTTCAGTAGAAAGTTTTCATTCCACAACTTCAGGCCCACTTTAATGTGGCGTGGTTATATCATAAACGATATAACGGGTGTCCGCCGGGAAGTTATACTACTTTGTTTGTTTATAATTTTTGATTAAATGAAAGAGAATGGATCTTATATTGATAAATGTTTTATTTAATGTCGGCAATTATGTATGGAATACAATATCAGGTAAATGTCCGCCTCTGCTAGTCTCACAAATGCGAGCCCTTTTGAGCACATTTTTCATTACATTCTCACACATTTCACGCGGTATTTCATTAATTTCATCACGAATATTTTGTTTGAGTTGCTCAAGCGTTTCTGGTTTGTTTGCATAAGCCTTGCTTTTCAGATATCCCCACAAAAAGAAGTCAGGAGCAGTCAAATCAGGCGACCGTGGAGGCCAATCAACATCACCATTTTTTGAAATAACTTGTTGTGGAAAGAGGTCTCGCAGTAATTCCATTGTAATCCTGGCTGTATGCGATGTGGCACCGTCTTGTTGTCTTCTTGAAGAAGCTCTTGTGTCAACTGAATCTTAAATGGAAACAAATGCATATCCTTGTGCAAAATTGTGGCCAAAGTTGTTCTTTGAAGACCAAGCTCCTGAGCACGGCGTCGAATTGAGGTTGATGGATTGTTTTGAACACTTCCTTGAACAGCAGTAATGTTTTCAGCCGATCTTGCAGTACGTTGTGGCCCATGCTTGGGCCTATCATCTACAGACCCTCTTTCTTCGAAATCATTCACTACACGATAAATAGTGCGTTTTGTTGGCACGTTGTTTCTCCCAAAAATTTCACGTAACTTTCTCATCGTCACAGTAATCGATGATTGATTTTGATAAAATGTTTTAACGATTAAAACACGTTGGTTTATCGAATATTTTTCCATAATAAATTTGCCACGTGTCTACTTCACGACTGCCAAATATGAACTGTCAAGACTAATGTTTACCAAAATGGCGGCAAAACAAAGTAGTATACGTTCCCGGCGGACACCCTGTATTATCATACTATCCGTTTGAGACGGATTGTAGTCATCATGTATGTTTTTGTTCTGATAATGTTTTTAGCTCTGAAAATGCACTTCACGCCTGAAAAATGCTTTGAACGGTTTTAAAACGATAGAGCTCACTACAATAACATCACAACTCATCGTGTTTTGACCAATTATACAATTTTAATTAAATTGTGCCAATTCGCTTGCACATGATGCAATTTGTGTGGTTCCTGCAGATTGGTCGCTGTGGATTGATCTTAAAATTGGCATGTCAGATATTTTGTTGAATCTTGTGTGCGCATATTTTTTTACTTCAACACGGAACGGGTATGATCAGTTAAGGGCATGAAACTACGAGTATAACTTCTTCAAGCGCTTTTATTTTTCAAGAAATTTTTATGCTCTGATTACGATCATACTACTAACTGACCTCAGCTCACACTGTGCATATTATTTAATTTGAACGAACGAAAAAGAGTCAAGAAACCCAATTAAACTTCAAGACTCAAAAGTGACTAATAAACAAACCACATTAATTAAAGCTGGTAGAAAAATAACAAATTCGCAACAAGTTGTAGGTATAGACGGTCAAGTTTGCAATAAGGCACACTTCAATAATAAACAACCGGCTGAAGCCGAGTAGTGTACGTACGCTACGTACATACATACATATATATTTATCCGTTGCGTATTGTTTATTTGTTTTGGTAGGTACCGTGCCCACAAGGAATGGTCGAATGACCTACCTGTTTTTTTCGAATTGAGTACCTGTGTTTGCAGTCAAGCAGACGAACGTTTTGTGTTTACCTTTTGAATTTTTGGCAATTTTCCCGTTGGATAAGTCCGGCCTTCTTTGATTCATGCCAAAGTAGCGATCAATAACAAAGAACGACTCATCGCGATCGCCCTCCCAACCGCCCCTGTCTACATAATTCTTGGCGGTTGCCCAGAGTCGCGAATCTAAGTAGGTACGAGTTTCTACTGGTTCTGTTTTGTCCATGTTCGTTCGTTTATGTTTTCATTCGAGTCTTCTCCTAAGCGAACTCCTCGCTATGGGTGAATAACCGGTCACATCGTGGAGTCATAAACGACAAAACTGGAGAGTAATCAAGTTTGATTCTGCCAAAGACTCTGGGCACACCGCATTATCAAAACACAGCGTATATTTGTATCTGCTTGTGCATACACACAAACGAACATAGTTGCAGCGATTGGCGTAGTCACTGCTGCGCGACTAATGTTGAAGTACGTATTATTCTTTAGTACCTACTCGTACTCCTTTATGTGTCATCATTGTAATTCAAGAGAACATTCATCGCCGTCATCGTGAACCAGAAACGTCTTTATTATTAATTTGCTTTTGATTTGTCTCTGTTCTTTGTTTTGTGGATTTCTTGTAGTTTGGGTACGCTTACTCGTATGATGACGAATCGAATGAATAATATTCGATAAGGCCATGATAAGACGTGTAGCGTATTTTGTTCTACTTTATAAGAAACATATGAGAATAGAGCTGCAAATTATTAGGCCTGCGAACTAACGACGAGCGTTCACAAAACGACCAGCAGTGACAATATTCTAATTTAGGTACAATCGCAACTTTTGACAATACATAAGTACGATTCCACTATTTGACATATGTAGTGTCAAACGTTTGAAAAAAAATGACACAAATTCGAATCAAACATCCGTTTGACGCTCCGCGTCCGAATGCTATGTACATATACATATGTCTGTTTTCAGAGATCTCAGGTCGCTCGAATTTCGCTCTTAAGCGTTTCTTCAGAAACCTGGAGTCGCTCTGAAATCAGCTCAGCTATTTTTATTTTTATAGTAAGGATTACTCACTAGCTCGATACATTTTTCTGTTGACTGATCTTTTGTTTTTGTTTTGTTCTGAAATGTCAAAAAGTGGCGCTGCATGAAGCTGAAGTTGACTCCACTTCTACTTCAGCTACAAGCTTCAGCTTCTCATTGCGTTCGCAGTATTGGATGTGTGCATATTTTACTTTGACAGCGCTACGTATTACAGCTTCAGCTTCACCATTGTGTTAGGACAGTTTGGCTCAAACTTCGAATTTCAAAGAGTGGGGGTAAAATTCTCTCAAAGAGAGGTAAAGTAACGAAAAAGTAAACGAATGAGTTGAACCACAAAATTTGCCCACTTTTTAAACGTCAAACCTCAAATCCATTTGGACGCTAAAGAAAGTAAGTGAAGGAACAAGCCAACAAAAAATTGCGTATACAGCGATGTGACAGATTTTACAAACCATCCCAAAGGAATTTCTTGCACTAAAATTCTTAAAAAAAAATTCGTAGCATGGGGGAATTTCTTGCTTTCTCGAGAGCGCTCTCTTCTGTCAAAAACTACGAAAATTCTCAGTACTCGAATAGGTTTTCGTAAAAAATTCGTAACTTTTCGTAAAAATTCGCTGCTTTGGGAGGGTACGCGAACAGACCTACTGTTTCCAACTTTACACTGTTTGGCATATAAAACCTTCAAATTATTGAAAAATTTGTGACAGCTACTACTTACTAACTTAGTTAGATGGCGCTACAGTCCGAGGTGGACCTGCGCCTCAACCAACAAAACTCTCCAGCACGGTTACGAGCCAGCTGCCTCCAGTTGCGCACGCCAAGTTGGTTGAGGTCCCTCTCCACTTGTTTGCGCCACCTACCTCGAGGTCGTCCTCTACTGCATCGTCCATGCGGGGTAGATTCGAAAACTTTTTAAGCGGGAACGTTCGGCTCCATCCGCTCTAAATGACCCAGCCATCTTAGTCGCTGTATGTGAACTCTTCTGGCTAAGTCGATGTCCTTGTACAGGCCGTATAGTTCGGCATTGTACCTTCTCCTCCACTCACCGTCTATGCAGAAGGGACAAAAGATCGCTCGAAGAACTTTTCTCTCGAAATAACCAAGGGCATCCTCATCCGGTTTTGTCAAAGCCCATGCCTCTGCGCCATACAGCAGGACTGGGATGATTAATGTCTTATAAAGAGTTACCTTAGTAGTTCGAGATAGGGCTTTGCTACTCAATTGCCGTCTTAGCCCATAGGGCATCCTCATCCGGTTTTGTCAAAGCCCATGCCTCTGCGCCATACAGCAGGACTGGGATGATTAATGTCTTATAAAGAGTTACCTTAGTAGTTCGAGATAGGGCTTTGCTACTCAATTGCCGTCTTAGCCCATAGAAATAGCGATTGGCAAGAGTAATTCTTCGTATGATCTCCCTACTGATGTTATTTGCGGAGTTCACCATAGAGCCTAGGTAGACAAAATCCTTTACTGCCTCAAATTTATATCTGTCTATTGTGGCGTTCTGTCCAAGACGCCGATGTTGGGTGTCCTTTTTTGTAGACAGCATATATTTTGTTTTGCTTTCATTGACCGCTAGACCCATCTTTGCTGCCTCGATCTCAATACTCGTAAATGCCCCATTGACGGCCCGCTGAGTTCTTCCGATTATGTCAATGTCATCGGCATAAGCGAGTAGTTGTACAGACTTGTAAAAGATTGTACCTCCGGTGTTGGCTTGTGAGTTTCGTATAATTCTCTCAAGTACTATGTTAAAGAGATAGCGCGTCACCTTGTCTAAGACCTTTCCTGACATCGAATGGTTCGGTGATGTTCTTACCGACTTTGATGGAGCCGCGAGAGTTCTCCATCGTCATTATGCACAAACGGACGAGCTTGGCAAGGATGCCAAGACTAGATATGGCTCTGTATACCTCGTTTGTATACACGCTGTCATAAGCAACTTTGAAATCGATGAAGAGGTGGTGCGTATCGATTTTATATTCATGGGTTTTTTCCAAGATCTGCCGTAGTGTGAATATTTGGTCAATGGTGGACTTTCCAAGCCTGAAACCGCACTGATAAGGACCTATCAGGTTGTTGACGATCGGTTTTAGGCGTTTACATAATACGGCAGACAGGATCTTATATGCGATGTTGAGGAGACTTATACCTCTGTAATTGGCGCAGTTTAGAGGGTGTCCTTTCTTCAGGATCGGGCAAACGGTGCTAAGGTTCCATTCATCGGGCATACTTTCGTCCGACCAGATTTTACAGATGAGCTGGTGCATGCTCCTTACCAACTCATCTCCTCCTACCTTGAAAAGTTCAGCGGCAAGGCCGTCAGCTCCAGCAGCTTTGTTGGATTTGAGTTTAGATATTGCTATAGTTTAGATATATATATAGTCGATGTTCCTCTTTTCTCCTGCTCACGGAGAGCTCGTAAGCAGCTCTGGTCCTTCTATGCAGCGCCGCTTTGTACGCCTCTTGTTTAGCTGCATGTTTGCCTCTCGGCAATAGAATAGCGTCAGACAGCTGACACGAAGGCTTCATGGTAAAAGACAGTGTTAAGAGGAGAAAGGATTTTGTGCAAATCTGTTACAAGAATTATATAACCAAGAGCAATGAGTAATTTGAATATTTATGCAACCAAATCACCTACTCATCGAAAACACGGCATACCATCTTGCCAGTTTGCATGGTCGCATAATTACGTCTCAACTTTTCCACACTTCCGACTTTGGAATGCGATAGTTGCCGTTGCCAAATGTCCAGAGCTCTAGTCGCAACTCAATGATTCAGTTGAGCTGACGAATTTTGTAATCCGGTCAAATCCGTTTCTTCTTCTCTCGCCTACTATCATTTGACCTATTTGATGCTTGGGTTTTTTTTATAAAATGTTGAACTCAATTTGACGCTTTGCACCCGACTCCACTGTTTGACAAAAGGTCGAAATCTCGTTTACTGTTAAATACTGGCAAATAACATTTTGTCAAACTGTGAAATTGTAGCTTTCATGGACTACTAGTGAAATGTCGCTTTCATACTACGTCTGCAGAAAAATGTGTTCCAACATCACTTGCTCTTTTGTTTCACAGCGGCATTAAACAGAAACAATTCATTGCAAGAAAAATGTCAGCCAATTGAAATTTCCAATGGAGACCACAAATTTCTTGAAATAATTCATTTCATGAAATCAATTTCTGCTTTTATTTCTTGCCATCTCTGTGGACATAAACCCTGAAATAAATTTGACAGCGACTGTCAATTTGATCTTTATAACGAAGAAATCATGGCATATTGGTGCCTGACACTAAGTCTGAAATAAATATATGTCTCGTGGAGACTCGGTGGCAAGGCAAGAATTGATCGTTGTTTACTTACGCGGTATGATCGAAAAAGAATTGTCTTGGCAAAATTTGCACCGAATAAAAAAATAAAAATGTCTCGTGGAGACCCGGTGTCTAGATATCCGCCATCGAAACTTGCGCCATCTGTGTTTGTTCAAGTGTACTGGCTGTAAAAAACTGTTAGCATTCACAAAGTTTCAATATTCGTTGTCATAAATGTCACTGCTGTTTTCTACGGTTACATAACAAATTTAAATCTCGTTGCAACACAATCTGTGTTGTGAATCACAGCCAACCACATAGCACATCATTTTATATTTATTCTATTTGTTTTAACTTAGAGTTATTATTTATTCCATAATTAAATGTTACCAACTTATTTTTCTACGATCAAAAATACAAATCAAAACACGTGAATCGACAAACAAAGGACTAGTTTCCAATTTTTCCCACCGTGAAATAAAAGAGCTAGTGTTGTTGGAACATACGGGAAGTTGGGCACTAGCAGTCCATATGCATATATTTATATCTTGAATCTAATTAGTTTAGGTATTTCAAATAAAAAAATGCATACACACAAGATGATATGATATGATATGAAATACGAACCAAATTACTTTTGAACGAATTCAGTACGTCATTTTTAAACGAAATTTGCATATCGATTCGGTGGAAACATAGGCACTATTATAACTTTTGCAAGGCAATTTTTCTCTGCGAAATATTGGTTTTGAATAAGCCAGTTGAGTAAGCAAGTTGATTTTCGAGTGAAAAGAAACATGTAATCATTTTCTATTAAAATAGTATTATAATATCGATGATTTTTGAAAAAATTTCCGAAAACTATGTTCTGGCTGCTATTTTCCATTTCAGCTTTCTAGTAATAAAATTAGATGATAAGATGATACACCACCTACGTATATTAATCAATTACGTACTAGAAATCGGAACCGAATGTAGAAAATTTTCCCTACCAGTTCAGATACCACCCATGGAGTAAGCGTCTACTGAAACCTAATAACACCTGAGTTTCAAACCAGTGTACCAAAAAAACGACAGGAAATCTTTTGTCTTCATTTCCAACTTACGTCGCTGTGTATTAATACAACAATTCTTAAAAAAGGTAGCTGTGGTTATGACTACCCCTTTTATCTACTTATTAATCGCGAATGAATTATAGAAATAAGAGTTAGACTCTTAGATGCACGGTAATATTACAAAAAAAAAGTAAAAATCCTAAAAATATAGGAAGCAATAATATCCGAAGGTTTAAGAAAAACCTTGCTTATAAAGAAACGCCCGGTGATGTATGCATGTAAACTGAATTTTAATCCCACAGTATCCAGACATACTGTTTACGCGTTTATTAATATTCTAGTTTATGAACCTTGCTTGGCAACTAAATATCTTTAAGTAGTTCCAAGTACATTAAGTACTACCAAGAAAGAAATCAGCTAGTTTATGGTATAATTCATATACTGATCCAACAAAAGAGTTTCATGCAGAAGGGGGTGTAAATGTGTATACATCATACAATCATTAATCACATTTCCATCGTTTCACTGTTATGCTATTGATAAATGATTGTCCCAATCAATAGATAAATGTGTTCAAGAATGCAGGGTGCGAATTAGGACAAAATGTGCATTTTTTTTTTTAAATCCTTCTCAAACGGGGGAAAATAGATTGGAATTACGAGTATCTCAACATATGGGTTATTCAATGACATCTCATTAGGGTATGATTAATAACAATTAAAAAAAAAGATAAAGAAAAATATTAAATTAGGGGTCCAACCCTAAATGTCACACACTAGTTATTTCAAATCAATCAAAAATCTACACATAATTATTTTATCTCATTTTTATGTAATTTACTCACACAAAGCTACAACATGTTATTTTGCTTGATTTCTGTAACAAAAACGATAATTATTAGGTACTACTGCCTCTAGAAGCAAAATATTCAAATAAAATCTTCAGATTTGCATTGGTGGCTATGAATTTACGATAAGCCTCCTTTGCGCATTCGCAAGAACAGATAAAAACCTGCTTCAAAGACTGAGTGGGATGTAAATTAATGGGTAGCTATTTGTCTTACAATCTGTGGGCCTGCCATGTATTCAGATACATTTCAGGGTAGTAATAAGTAATTTCATTTCCTTTTGATTGTTAAGACCCACGTGACAGCTGTCAGACAGCCAACACCTTCAGAAACGCATAAAAGATGTAGGCACATGACGTTTTATAATATAATATTAATCTAAGAATGCACGATTTTTTTGGAGAATTACATTAGCCCATTGTAAACGTAATTGAAAGGGCAGGTGTTCTGCATGTCGCAAAGCAGATAAAAAATATAATTTGCCAATGAATTAAATAAAGTAAATAAGGAAATAAATAAGAAAGTTGTTCCGTAACTAAAGTGACAATTTTATTAAAATGAACGATTTGAAATCGTTTTAAGTTTAATTTTATTTGACAGCTGGTATTTGACAGTATGTGGTACGAAATTGTGTAATATATTTATTGCTTCACTTAACCTAACTTAAAACGTTAAGCTTAAAACTACAATATTTTTATTTATTTTTTTCTTAAAAAACTATCATAAAAACTAAGGAGGGGTGGGTAGAGAAATGATGGTGGAAAGTGGTAAAGTGGAAATCAAACAATCGTTCCATCCTGTTGACCGTCCGTAGCATCCTGCACATTGGTTTGTTATATCCATAATTGGTGGGGTGGAAATTAACGCGAAAAAGGGGAACCGATCTAAGATTACGAGGGTTGGTATTAAAGCAAATGTCATGCAGCAACGCAGGGCAAAATATGTCTCATGCTATTAGCTTGTGGATAAACAGTATATCGGCAACTTCTCGACGTTTTGCTAAGGACTGACCTTTAAGCAATTTTAGACGATCCACGTATGGGAGCAAATTATTCACATCGGACCAAAGAAGACCGTGTAAGGCAAAGAGACTCAGTTTGGAGCTTATGCGTACTGTTATGAGGTGACCAGACTTGGCTAGTATATTTGGGAATAGGTCTTACAAAAGTGAAATAGAGTGATCTCGTAACATAAAGGTTGGAGAACTCTTTGGACCAGCGTTTGACGAAACTAAGCGAAGAGTTAGCTTTACTAATAACGCTATCGATATAAGTCCTAAAATTTAGTTCCCTGTCGCAAGAGGACGAGGTGGCTGCCTTGAGGAACTCCAGAGGAGGCATTGATGGGTTCGGATACAGAGGATCTAATGACGATTTTATACTGTCGCCATTCTAAGTAAGATTTAATCTAAGTAATAAACCTGGTTTAAAAGCCAAGAGCCTTAAGTTTAAAAAGGAGGATACTATGTGAAATATTATCAAATGCCTTACTAAAATCTGTGGCAATTACATCGGCATCTCTTTCGCCCTCTACGGCGCACAGCGAGCCAAATACAAACTCTGTTAAGTTAGTGGTTCTAGATCTACGCTTAAGAAATCCATGCTGATTAGAAGAGAAGACAGGGTTGCAGTGAAAAAACATTGTGTCGTTAATGATGCTTTCAAAAAGTTTCTATAGAGTTTAACGAGATGGGCCGATAGTTAGAAAAGTCATTCTTAGTACCTTCTTTGTGAAGTGGAATTATATAATTATGTAATGTTCCAAACCACAAACTACTCGGCTTACCCAAATTCATGCATGTTTAATTTCAAGACAAATGGCTAAACTTTGACGTTTCCCTCGATGTTGAATAAATTAATCTTTGGTGGAAGAATATTTCTTACTTTTTACTTTGTCCTTTGTTTGCCATATAATTCATCAAATAACTCCTCATGTTAGATTTTAGCCTAACCGGCTACAATTTTGGCAGATACAGAGCCTATTAATATACATCTACAACACCAAAATATAGCAATTGCCTAGGACTGGACCCCAGCCTTATACCTCTTCCACATATGTATATCCGGCATTGAACGACGACATTTATTCGGTTCGAATAGTGTACAAAACTCAATGAGAGCGTTCACATTTATGCGGCATCAGATAAACGACACAAATATACACGACGTTTTTTTCTTCTGGACAAATTTCCGTTCTATCCGGTATTTGATGCCGGATACACGATGTCGGATTCATCAAAGTGCACAGAACTATGTAAGTGGGAGTTTTTACACTATCTATCCGACATCGGATATACTCGTACAATGTCGGACACAATATTTTTACATGTATCCACTTTCAGATGTATTCTGTTTGTATGTTAGGATAAACAGTATGCCATTGCTTAAGAACCACTGAAGGAATTCCATTTCAATTTGGTTTCGAATATGAGTTTTGATAAAATGTGAGTGATTAATATTCTTAAATCAAAAATTACCAAAAACTTCTAGATAAATTTTTAAATTAAAATTTTATTAAATTTGGTTCTCTGATTCGGGATAATTTGGGGATGTTGACACATCAGCAGAATCATATAGCGTGGGAGTAAGATATGATTTCATCTTACTAGACGCCTAACTAAAGAACCACTGAGTACAGGTCTGTGTAGTTTGTTGTATTAGTATAAATATAACACTGTTTAAAAATCTTTACAATCAGATGAAGTAGAGATGAGTAGTCCTAAAAATTCTTTAGAATCAAGAAACGCTAAATCAATTGTGGTTTGCCTATTTGATCTGCCGTCAAGATTATCCCATCACATGAACAATCAATTATCTATTTAATTAAGATCTGCCTCCAAGCAATGAAACGTACATATATATATACGTTTTCCGGTGTCCGATAAGTGTGGACGCTGTCGATAAGTTGTATACACCTCGTGCCGAATATCTAACGTCGTGTGTCCGGGCATAGGATATGCCGGAGAACCACTAAAAACGTGTATCCGAAGTCGTATATTCGGCATCGGAAATGTGTGAAGTAAGTAAACCATAACTTTTACCCCAGCTTTTACATTTAGTCGAATTGTTTGAAAATCATGCGAGTTTAAATATACTTGTATATGTATGTACAAATGTACTTAAATCTAATGAAAAGGCTACGAGTTCCGAAATCGAATCTACATGTTTTTATTGTTTCCATACATCTATGTATGTATGTTTGCATGTATGTGTTTGTATGTTCGGTTCAACCTGGCTTGAACTCGTTTATATCGAATCCAAACCGCGTTAACTAAACTTAGTACGCTTTCCAAGTTCTTCTTGAGTACTTTTTCTGAGGAAGTTATACGATATAATATATACATATACCATATTTACGTCAAACAATCTGTAAGCTTAAATTGGTTTTAATTCAATTGCAGTACAATCTTGTGACATGGTTTATATCCTTAAACCCCTCGGGGGGCATAGGGCGTCAACCACGCCTGCGCGCCATCGTGTTCGGAGTTCTGCAACGCGTTTGAGCTGCCTCCATCTCATTCCTAAAGAGCTCGATTCCTCCTCAACTGTTCTGCGCCACGTTTGCCTAGGGCGTCCCGCTATTCTGCCTGCCTGGGTGAGCGGATTCCACTGCATAGCGTATTTCGCAATGGAGTTGTCTTCGCGCCGTAGGGTGTGTCCAATCCATTGCCACTTTCTTCTTCGTATAGTAATGCTTATAGGTTCTTGGCCCGTTCTCAGATAAAGTTGTTCGTTGGAGATGTGGTTCGGCCAAAAAATCCTCAAGATGATTCTTAAGCATTTGTTTACGAAGACTTGCAGCCTGCGTGTGTTAATGGTGTCCACCTTCCATGTACTGCACCCATAAAGCAGCACTGATTCTACGTTGGAGCGGAACAGTCGTAGCTTGGTTCTTAAGCTAATAACATTACTTCTCCAGATTTTGGACAGCATTCCGAACGCAGCTTTAGCCTTCCCGATTGTGCTGCATACATCCAGTTCGGTGCCACCGCGATTAGTCGAGACGACACTTCCTAAATATAGAAAGTTTTCAACTTTCTCGACTTGCTTTCCGGCAATGTTAAGTTGAGCGCGGGTATTGGAAGTACTCAGGGCTTCTGTTTTGGCTGTGTTTATTTTTAGCCCCACTTTGTTTGCCTCAGCTTCTAGATTTTGGGCCATCAAATGAAGATCCATAATCCGATGTGAAAGTAGACAAACATCGTCAGCGTAATCTAGGTGTTTAAGTAAGATGTCATAGTCCAACGAATTCCAGAATAAGCTTCCGTCCATGCTGCACGGAGTACATCGCTGATAACCACCAAGAACAATAGTGGGGACAGTATATGCACCCTTGACGTACTCCACTTTGGACTTCAAAGTCCTCCGACACCTTACCATTGTGCACGACGTGACACTTGCCGCCCTCATATGTACCCTTGATAATAGCTATAAGCTTTTCTGGAATGCCTCTCCTGCGCAAGGCCAACCAGATAGCATCTCGATTCAAGCTGTCGAAAGCCTTCTCGAAGTCGATAAACAGTAAATGTAGCGGAGACCTATACTCAACGCATTGTTCGTTTACATCCGTAAAGTGTTTATGTGGTCGATGCAGGAGGATCCAGCGCGAAAGCCTGCCTGTTCGACATCGAGAGTTGAATCTAAATGGTCTTTAATTCGTTCTAGAATTATTCTAGCTATTATTTTGGCTACAGCTGGAAGAACACATATACCTCTCCAGTTACCGCACTCCATCAAGTTACCCTTCTTTGGAAGCTTAATGATCATCCCCCTTTTCCACTCCTGTGGAAATTGTTCACTATCCCAAGGTCTCCGTATTAGCGGATGCAGCAAATCTGCCGATGTGTTTGGCGCCGCTTGAAATAGCTCGGCAGGGATGCCATCAATACCCACCGCTTTGTTTTTCTTGAGGGACTTGATTGCTGTTATTATTTCAGCTTTACTGGGAGGTACGGTGCGAATTCGGGAATTTGTTGCTTCGAACTGCTCATTCGAATTCAAGATCATACCGCCGTCGTCTAAGTGATTTAGCACTGCAGCAAAATGTTCTCTCCATCTAGTGAGCTGATCCTCATCCGAAATCAGAAGGTCACCGTCTAGACTCTTCACTGGATGTTGTTTGGAGTTTCGACCACCAATGAGCTCCTTAGTGATGTTGTAAACAGTCCTACTGTCGCACCTACTCGCTGCTTCTTCAGCCCTTGAGGCCAGTGAGTTGACATGTTGACGCTTGTCACGTCTCACACTACGCTGCACTTCTTTCTTCTTCGCACGGTATTGGGCGTCAGGTTCGGTTCTCTCTACTGCTGAGGCCGCTGCAATCCGAGCCTTGATTGCTGTACGCTCATCAATCCGTCTCCAGGTGTCTGTAGAAAGCCATGTGCGGTGGTGTTTCTGCTTTTTACCGACATAAGTGCGTGCCCCAGTCGCTAAAGCATTTTTCACAGCACTCCAGTGGTCATCCATGTTCTCTATGCTGCTGATTGCTTCTGCTTCTAAGGCAAGATGGTCCCTGAACTGTTGGCGCACTTGGGGAACCTTGAGCCTGTCGATATTAAACCTGGTGATGTTAAGCAGGTTTGAGCGGTTGCTGTTGACGGATGCAGTACGAAGGCGTAAATGAGCTACCATAAGATGGTGATCTCGTTCTTGTCCGACGTCAGCTCCACGTCTGTTTCGGACGTCCAGGAGACAATTTCTAAAGCGGCGACTGATCGCAATGTGGTCGATCTGGTTGGATGTTCGTTGCCTATCAGTAGAGACCCAACTGATCTTATGGCAGGTGTTATGCTTAAACAGCGTACCTCCGATGACTAGGCGGTTGGTATTGCAGAAGTCCACAAACCGCTCACCATTGTCATTACGGTCTCGCACGCCGTGAACTCCCATCACGTGCTTAAGCATGGTGTTGTCGCTACCCACCTTGGCATTGAGATCTCCCATTACCATTACGATGTCCCCATTAGGCGTTTGGTTGTAGGCGGCACCTAAGTGGCTATAAAAATTATCCTTTTCATCCTCAGTCGCGTCTAGAGTCGGAGCATAACACTGTATGATGGTAATTTTTCTAACTCTACTCTGGAACCTAGCCGTCAATATCCGGTCACTATGGGGTTTCCAGGATATGAGGCTACTACGTGCTGCTGGAGTTAGCATGAGTCCTACGCCAGAACTCCGTGCACTTCCAGCTGGTTTACCAAAGTAGAGCATGACAGTGCTTTTTGTTGGGGAGATGTATTCCCCAGCATCGTACCATCTTATCTCGCTCAGCCCTAAGATGTCGATTTTATACCGTGCGAATTCGCGCTCCAATTGGAGGAATCTGGCGTTATAAGGCCCTTCCTTGAGTGAGTCCAGGAGGGTCTTAACGTTCCAGAATCCGATCGTTGTCCGTGTCCGATAGCCAAAGGTCGTCAACAAATGATCAGTCCGTATCCGAGGCGTATGTTTCCGTTTCGGAGCAATAGTTTGTTTTACGGTTGCGGCTCGCTGGGCCACAGACCAACCGACACTTTTCCTGTTTTTTGGCGCAGGAAGCTCGCCATTCGTCCTCTCCCGTTAGCAATTTCCGAAGAAATTCCCAGATGGCACCACGAGGAGGTGGGAGTAGGGCTTACTAACAGAGCTGCTAGGTTTTCGGCTGCAGTGGCTCCTACTCGTTACTTAGCGGACCAGCACCTAAAGATCTAGCATTTCTTAAATTACAGAAATTAAATTAATTCGTTTTTGTTTTGTTTGTTCTAACTTTTACCTTTCTTCTTTTTCGCACATTTTTTTCTCCGAATCAAACACCGTCCGCAAAGTCAACAAATGAAAAAAGCAACACGATTTTGACATTTGCTTAATTTTGCATATATTTGCAGGGACGGGTTAAGAATATCACTGCAGCTCCCCCCAACAACTAGCGCTTGTCGTTAAAGGCGACTAAGGGGACAAATCAGATCTAGGCAATATAACACCCAAGTGAGCCTAGCGACACATATACTACCATAAAAACCCTCCCACAAGTGTGCATGCGAGTCCGTGGGTTGACACGACTGGAGATCACCGGTGTCATAAAAGAAAGATCAAACAATACTAAAACAGGAGCATGCACGTGTCAAACAACAAACACCATCGCAATATGGTGCAAAAATTGTATTGCAAAACTGTATCGTTATGATAATACTTGCAAAAAGGAAAGGCACTACCCCGCCAGGCACTACCACTGCTGTGCATGGTACTGATCCTGGACCGAGCAGAAATGTTCGGGTCAGAGCTATACGGATTCCGGGGGCTAGCAACATAATGAAACAGTTTGGACGCAATTTAAGGGTCGCGAGTTGGAACGTTGGAAGCATGACCGGTCGAAGTTACGAGCTGGAAGAGATGATGAATAGAAGGCGGGTGGACATCTTGTGTGTCCAAGAGACGAAATGGAAAAACACCGGGAATCGGGCGCGTTTCTTGGACGTTAGGACAAAAGATTACAAGATGTTCTACTACGGAACGGAAAAGGCTAGGAACGGAATCGGTATCATCCTTGCGGCAGAGCTACTTGGAAACGTCTTGAACATTTCGAAGTCCAGCGACCGTTTGATGTCTCTCAAACTAGTAATACAAGGAGAGGTGTGGAATATTGTCAGTACATATGCTCCCCACAATGGGTGCAATCAGATAGATAAAGATGCATTTTGGCTAGATTTCCACAATCTCCTTAAGAACATCCCAAAGGAAGAATTTCTGTTTGTTGGAGGAGATTTGAATGGACATGTCGGGAAATCAAACGAAGACTATGAAGACTGCCATGGAGGACTAGGATATGGCACCAGGAACCTTCCTGGTGAAGACATCCTAAGCATGTGCAAATCACACGGTCTTATCGTGTTAAATACCATGTTCATCAAACAAAGCCGACACCTGATCACCTACAGCAGTGGTGGAGATGAAACTCAGA
Source organism: Brachypalpus laphriformis (assembly GCA_945910035.1). Lineage (NCBI taxonomy): Eukaryota > Metazoa > Arthropoda > Insecta > Diptera > Syrphidae > Brachypalpus > Brachypalpus laphriformis. The sequence goes on from OX246754.1 coordinate 293,630,752, forward strand.
TTGACTACCATTTGGTAGACAGTTTCATGAAGCCTCGGGTAAAAGATTGCAAAGTGATCCTGGGAGAGGCAATCGCTCGGCAACACCGTCTCCTGCTAACAGAAATTTTTATGAAAACACCGAAGAAAAGCAAACAAACAAGGGTCTCTGAGAAAATCAAGTGGTACAATCTGGACAAAGAAAAAGGCGAAGCTTTTGTTTTCGTAATGAAAAATTACCTCTCTCACACCATCAACGGAGCTGAGGATGAAGAGTGCAGAGCACAAAATATGTGGGATTCCCTACAGACAACTTGCTTAAAGAAGGCCAAATCACTGCTAGGAGCTTCAAAAGGCCACCATCAACACGCCAAAGAAACATGGTGGTGGAGTGATGAAGCTAAGAAAGTGATAAATGAGAAGAAAGCGGCTTTCAAAGCTTGGTCAAAGTGCCCCTCTAATAACAGTGACGAAAAAGCTCGCCTCGAAATGGAATACAGATGCTGCAAGAAAAAAGCGAAGAAGAAGTGCGCTCAGCTTCAAGCAGAGAGTACGGAGGGCCTGTATCGGGAGCTGGAGAAAATATTTTCCCCGGTTGCTGATGCAAACCAGGCTATCCAGGAGCTGCGAAGACACAATATGAACAAGAGTGCCACTATCTTCAAAAAAGCCGCCCAAAGAAGGAAGAATGCTCAGGAGATTCATTCGCCAAAGTTCATTAGCAATGCTCATGGCCAGCTTCTTGTGGATGACGACCAAATTCTGCAGAGGTGGCGGCAGTATTGTGAAGAGCTTTTGAATGAACAGTTTCCCCGGCTATACTTTCCAAGAGCCACCCCTAACTGTGAAGAAATACCCGACATTACAGTCGAAGAAGTTAGTGAGGCGGTCAAATACTCCAAAAAACGAAAAGCGGTTGTGCCAGACGAGATACCCTCTGAGTTCTGGAAAAAGATGGGAGACATCGGGTTCAGATGGCTCAGAATTCTCATCTCCAAATTCGTGAGAGGTGATCCAATGCCGAATGAATGGAGGGAAAGTTACCTTCTCCCTGTATACAAAGGGAAGGGTGATACGCGAAACTGTGATAGCTACCGTTCGATCAAGCTGATGTCACACACCATGAAGATCGTTGAGCGGGTATTAGGTGGCCGACTGCGAAAAATAATACGGCTATCTGATGATCAGTGCGGGTTTGTCTCGGGTAAATTAACCACAAATGCTATCCAAAGTATAAGGATCATAATGGAAAAACATCGTGATTCCTTAAGGGATTTGCATATTGTATTGGTTGACTTTGAAAAGGCATTCGACAGACAACCACGAGATCTGATATGGGTGGCGCTAGGACATCGAGGGGTTCCAGAAACCTATGTACAGATGATTATGGACATGTACGAAGGAGCAAAGACAAAAGTAAGATGCCCCGCTGGAGTAACCGAAGAGTTCCCAATCAAAGTCGGGGTGCACCAGGGAAGCGTTTTAAGTCCTTTGCTCTTTATTACAGTCCTTGATTATCTGCTTGAAGGTAAAGTGATGGACCCCAAGGTACATCAGTTATTCTTTGCTGACGATGGAGCCATCATAACTGAGGATCCTACATCCCTGCAACGAGCACTTGATGTGTGGGTGGACGTTTTGGAGGGAAATGGGTATCGCATTAGTTCAAAAAAGACAGAGTACTTGTGCTGCCCGTTCTCTGATCCACTCAGGCCTATTCCAAACATTTATTTGAAAGGAACAGTGCTTCCCAAGTGCGAAAAGTTCAAATATCTGGGATCTATGATCAATAGCAAAGCAACTTGTGATGACGACATCAATCATCGTGTAAGCGTAGGGTGGATGAAGTGGCGAGAAAATTCCGCTATGTTTTGTGACAGAAAAATGTCCCCTAAGTTGAAAGGAAGGCTCTACACCGCAGTTGTACGTCCAGCGCTCACATACGGTTCAAAATGTTGGACGATGTACAAAAAGTATGAGAGTAAATTAACGGCAGCTGAGATGAAGATGCTTCGCATGACAGCAGGAGTGACAAAGCTTGATCGAATAAGAAGTTCGAAGATCCGTGGAAGCTTTCACATCAAGGAAACCATCGTACAAAAAATAGAGCGTGACCGGCTCAGTTGGTATTGCCACGTTCAAAGAAGAGATCATTTGAACCCTGTTAAAAAGGCAATATCAATGCACGTTCCAAAGACATCGCGATGTAGGAAAGGCAGGCCTATAAACGCCTGGATCAGACAAATGCGACGATATCGGCATTTCATTGGCCTCAGTAACCGAGTGATCCAAAATCGGCAGGCCTGCCGATATTTTCTGAGGTCAAATAGGCGAACCCCACATGCGGATCAGTAGAAATGCGGTGAAGTGGGAGGGTTGTGATCCCTTGTTTTCGGATCATAGCCTCGCTGATAAAAGGAAGAAGAAGATATTTGCAAAAAATAGTTGCGCTACTGCGTTTTAGAATTGTTTGCTTTATCGTATATGCATTTCCGAATGATATACTTTGCATAATTCGCGCAAAGTTTGCGTTTCCGAATAGGCCCAGATTAGTGAAATTTCTGAAAAGTCAAAGAAAGTAGGTATGTATGAACATTTCAGTAGAAAGTTTTCATTCCACAACTTCAGGCCCACTTTAATGTGGCGTGGTTGTATCATAAACGATATAACGGGTGTCCGCCGGGAAGTTATACTACTTTGTTTGTTTATAATTTTTGATTAAATGAAAGAGAATGGATCTAATATTGATAAATGTTTTATTTAATGTCGGCAATTATGTATGGAATACAATATCAGGTAAATGTCCGCCTCTGCTAGTCTCACAAATGCGAGCCCTTTTGAGCACATTTTTCATTACATTCTCACACATTTCATGCGGTATTTCATTAATTTCATCACGAATATTTTGTTTGAGTTGCTCAAGCGTTTCTGGTTTGTTTGCATAAACCTTGCTTTTCAGATATCCCCACAAAAAGAAGTCAGGAGCAGTCAAATCAGGCGACCGTGGAGGCCAATCAACATCACCATTTTTTGAAATAACTTGTTGTGGAAAGAGGTCTCGCAGTAATTCCATTGTAATCCTGGCTGTATGCGATGTGGCACCGTCTTGTTGTCTTCTTGAAGAAGCTCTTGTGTCAACTGAATCTTAAATGGAAACAAATGCAAATCCTTGTGCAAAATTGTGGCCAAAGTCGTTCTTTGAAGACCAAGCTGCTGAGCACGGCGTCGAATTGAGGTTGATGGATTGTTTTGAACACTTCCTTGAACAGCAGTAATGTTTTCAGCCGATCTTGGAGTACGTTGTGGCCCATGCTTGGGCCTATCACCTACAGACCCTCTTTCTTCGAAATCATTCACTACACGATAAATAGTGCGTTTTGTTGGCACGTTGTTTCTCCCAAAAATTTCACGTAACTTTCTCATCGTCACAGTAATCGATGATTGATTTTGATAAAATGTTTTAACGATTAAAACACGTTGGTTTATCGAATATTTTTCCATAATAAATTTGCCACGTGTCTACTTCACGACTGCCAAATATGAACTGTCAAGACTAATGTTTACCAAAATGGCGGCAAAACAAAGTAGTATACGTTCCCGGCGGACACCCTGTATTATCATACTATCCGTTTGAGACGGATTGTAGTCATCATGTATGTTTTTGTTCTGATAATGTTTTTAGCTCTGAAAATGCACTTCACGCCTGAAAAATGCTTTGAACGGTTTTAAAACGATAGAGCTCACTACAATAACATCACAACTCATCGTGTTTTGACCAATTATACAATTTTAATTAAATTGTGCCAATTCGCTTGCACATGATGCAATTTGTGTGGTTCCTGCAGATTGGTCGCTGTGGATTGATCTTAAAATTGGCATGTCAGATATTTTGTTGAATCTTGTGTGCGCATATTTTTTTACTTCAACACGGAACGGGTATGATCAGTTAAGGGCATGAAACTACGAGTATAACTTCTTCAAGCGCTTTTATTTTTCAAGAAATTTTTATGCTCTGATTACGATCATACTACTAACTGACCTCAGCTCACACTGTGCATATTATTTAATTTGAACGAACGAAAAAGAGTCAAGAAACCCAATTAAACTTCAAGACTCAAAAGTGACTAATAAACAAACCACATTAATTAAAGCTGGTAGAAAAATAACAAATTCGCAACAAGTTGTAGGTATAGACGGTCAAGTTTGCAATAAGGCACACTTCAATAATAAACAACCGGCTGAAGCCGAGTAGTGTACGTACGCTACGTACATACATACATATATATTTATCCGTTGCGTATTGTTTATTTGTTTTGGTAGGTACCGTGCCCACAAGGAATGGTCGAATGACCTACCTGTTTTTTTCGAATTGAGTACCTGTGTTTGCAGTCAAGCAGACGAACGTTTTGTGTTTACCTTTTGAATTTTTGGCAATTTTCCCGTTGGATAAGTCCGGCCTTCTTTGATTCATGCCAAAGTAGCGATCAATAACAAAGAACGACTCATCGCGATCGCCCTCCCAACCGCCCCTGTCTACATAATTCTTGGCGGTTGCCCAGAGTCGCGAATCTAAGTAGGTACGAGTTTCTACTGGTTCTGTTTTGTCCATGTTCGTTCGTTTATGTTTTCATTCGAGTCTTCTCCTAAGCGAACTCCTCGCTATGGGTGAATAACCGGTCACATCGTGGAGTCATAAACGACAAAACTGGAGAGTAATCAAGTTTGATTCTGCCAAAGACTCTGGGCACACCGCATTATCAAAACACAGCGTATATTTGTATCTGCTTGTGCATACACACAAACGAACATAGTTGCAGCGATTGGCGTAGTCACTGCTGCGCGACTAATGTTGAAGTACGTATTATTCTTTAGTACCTACTCGTACTCCTTTATGTGTCATCATTGTAATTCAAGAGAACATTCATCGCCGTCATCGTGAACCAGAAACGTCTTTATTATTAATTTGCTTTTGATTTGTCTCTGTTCTTTGTTTTGTGGATTTCTTGTAGTTTGGGTACGCTTACTCGTATGATGACGAATCGAATGAATAATATTCGATAAGGCCATGATAAGACGTGTAGCGTATTTTGTTCTACTTTATAAGAAACATATGAGAATAGAGCTGCAAATTATTAGGCCTGCGAACTAACGACGAGCGTTCACAAAACGACCAGCAGTGACAATATTCTAATTTAGGTACAATCGCAACTTTTGACAATACATAAGTACGATTCCACTATTTGACATATGTAGTGTCAAACGTTTGAAAAAAAATGACACAAATTCGAATCAAACATCCGTTTGACGCTCCGCGTCCGAATGCTATGTACATATACATATGTCTGTTTTCAGAGATCTCAGGTCGCTCGAATTTCGCTCTTAAGCGTTTCTTCAGAAACCTGGAGTCGCTCTGAAATCAGCTCAGCTATTTTTATTTTTATAGTAAGGATTACTCACTAGCTCGATACATTTTTCTGTTGACTGATCTTTTGTTTTTGTTTTGTTCTGAAATGTCAAAAAGTGGCGCTGCATGAAGCTGAAGTTGACTCCACTTCTACTTCAGCTACAAGCTTCAGCTTCTCATTGCGTTCGCAGTATTGGATGTGTGCATATTTTACTTTGACAGCGCTACGTATTACAGCTTCAGCTTCACCATTGTGTTAGGACAGTTTGGCTCAAACTTCGAATTTCAAAGAGTGGGGGTAAAATTCTCTCAAAGAGAGGTAAAGTAACGAAAAAGTAAACGAATGAGTTGAACCACAAAATTTGCCCACTTTTTAAACGTCAAACCTCAAATCCATTTGGACGCTAAAGAAAGTAAGTGAAGGAACAAGCCAACAAAAAATTGCGTATACAGCGATGTGACAGATTTTACAAACCATCCCAAAGGAATTTCTTGCACTAAAATTCTTAAAAAAAAATTCGTAGCATGGGGGAATTTCTTGCTTTCTCGAGAGCGCTCTCTTCTGTCAAAAACTACGAAAATTCTCAGTACTCGAATAGGTTTTCGTAAAAAATTCGTAACTTTTCGTAAAAATTCGCTGCTTTGGGAGGGTACGCGAACAGACCTACTGTTTCCAACTTTACACTGTTTGGCATATAAAACCTTCAAATTATTGAAAAATTTGTGACAGCTACTACTTACTAACTTAGTTAGATGGCGCTACAGTCCGAGGTGGACCTGCGCCTCAACCAACAAAACTCTCCAGCACGGTTACGAGCCAGCTGCCTCCAGTTGCGCACGCCAAGTTGGTTGAGGTCCCTCTCCACTTGTTTGCGCCACCTACCTCGAGGTCGTCCTCTACTGCATCGTCCATGCGGGGTAGATTCGAAAACTTTTTAAGCGGGAACGTTCGGCTCCATCCGCTCTAAATGACCCAGCCATCTTAGTCGCTGTATGTGAACTCTTCTGGCTAAGTCGATGTCCTTGTACAGGCCGTATAGTTCGGCATTGTACCTTCTCCTCCACTCACCGTCTATGCAGAAGGGACAAAAGATCGCTCGAAGAACTTTTCTCTCGAAATAACCAAGGGCATCCTCATCCGGTTTTGTCAAAGCCCATGCCTCTGCGCCATACAGCAGGACTGGGATGATTAATGTCTTATAAAGAGTTACCTTAGTAGTTCGAGATAGGGCTTTGCTACTCAATTGCCGTCTTAGCCCATAGGGCATCCTCATCCGGTTTTGTCAAAGCCCATGCCTCTGCGCCATACAGCAGGACTGGGATGATTAATGTCTTATAAAGAGTTACCTTAGTAGTTCGAGATAGGGCTTTGCTACTCAATTGCCGTCTTAGCCCATAGAAATAGCGATTGGCAAGAGTAATTCTTCGTATGATCTCCCTACTGATGTTATTTGCGGAGTTCACCATAGAGCCTAGGTAGACAAAATCCTTTACTGCCTCAAATTTATATCTGTCTATTGTGGCGTTCTGTCCAAGACGCCGATGTTGGGTGTCCTTTTTTGTAGACAGCATATATTTTGTTTTGCTTTCATTGACCGCTAGACCCATCTTTGCTGCCTCGATCTCAATACTCGTAAATGCCCCATTGACGGCCCGCTGAGTTCTTCCGATTATGTCAATGTCATCGGCATAAGCGAGTAGTTGTACAGACTTGTAAAAGATTGTACCTCCGGTGTTGGCTTGTGAGTTTCGTATAATTCTCTCAAGTACTATGTTAAAGAGATAGCGCGTCACCTTGTCTAAGACCTTTCCTGACATCGAATGGTTCGGTGATGTTCTTACCGACTTTGATGGAGCCGCGAGAGTTCTCCATCGTCATTATGCACAAACGGACGAGCTTGGCAAGGATGCCAAGACTAGATATGGCTCTGTATACCTCGTTTGTATACACGCTGTCATAAGCAACTTTGAAATCGATGAAGAGGTGGTGCGTATCGATTTTATATTCATGGGTTTTTTCCAAGATCTGCCGTAGTGTGAATATTTGGTCAATGGTGGACTTTCCAAGCCTGAAACCGCACTGATAAGGACCTATCAGGTTGTTGACGATCGGTTTTAGGCGTTTACATAATACGGCAGACAGGATCTTATATGCGATGTTGAGGAGACTTATACCTCTGTAATTGGCGCAGTTTAGAGGGTGTCCTTTCTTCAGGATCGGGCAAACGGTGCTAAGGTTCCATTCATCGGGCATACTTTCGTCCGACCAGATTTTACAGATGAGCTGGTGCATGCTCCTTACCAACTCATCTCCTCCTACCTTGAAAAGTTCAGCGGCAAGGCCGTCAGCTCCAGCAGCTTTGTTGGATTTGAGTTTAGATATTGCTATAGTTTAGATATATATATAGTCGATGTTCCTCTTTTCTCCTGCTCACGGAGAGCTCGTAAGCAGCTCTGGTCCTTCTATGCAGCGCCGCTTTGTACGCCTCTTGTTTAGCTGCATGTTTGCCTCTCGGCAATAGAATAGCGTCAGACAGCTGACACGAAGGCTTCATGGTAAAAGACAGTGTTAAGAGGAGAAAGGATTTTGTGCAAATCTGTTACAAGAATTATATAACCAAGAGCAATGAGTAATTTGAATATTTATGCAACCAAATCACCTACTCATCGAAAACACGGCATACCATCTTGCCAGTTTGCATGGTCGCATAATTACGTCTCAACTTTTCCACACTTCCGACTTTGGAATGCGATAGTTGCCGTTGCCAAATGTCCAGAGCTCTAGTCGCAACTCAATGATTCAGTTGAGCTGACGAATTTTGTAATCCGGTCAAATCCGTTTCTTCTTCTCTCGCCTACTATCATTTGACCTATTTGATGCTTGGGTTTTTTTTATAAAATGTTGAACTCAATTTGACGCTTTGCACCCGACTCCACTGTTTGACAAAAGGTCGAAATCTCGTTTACTGTTAAATACTGGCAAATAACATTTTGTCAAACTGTGAAATTGTAGCTTTCATGGACTACTAGTGAAATGTCGCTTTCATACTACGTCTGCAGAAAAATGTGTTCCAACATCACTTGCTCTTTTGTTTCACAGCGGCATTAAACAGAAACAATTCATTGCAAGAAAAATGTCAGCCAATTGAAATTTCCAATGGAGACCACAAATTTCTTGAAATAATTCATTTCATGAAATCAATTTCTGCTTTTATTTCTTGCCATCTCTGTGGACATAAACCCTGAAATAAATTTGACAGCGACTGTCAATTTGATCTTTATAACGAAGAAATCATGGCATATTGGTGCCTGACACTAAGTCTGAAATAAATATATGTCTCGTGGAGACTCGGTGGCAAGGCAAGAATTGATCGTTGTTTACTTACGCGGTATGATCGAAAAAGAATTGTCTTGGCAAAATTTGCACCGAATAAAAAAATAAAAATGTCTCGTGGAGACCCGGTGTCTAGATATCCGCCATCGAAACTTGCGCCATCTGTGTTTGTTCAAGTGTACTGGCTGTAAAAAACTGTTAGCATTCACAAAGTTTCAATATTCGTTGTCATAAATGTCACTGCTGTTTTCTACGGTTACATAACAAATTTAAATCTCGTTGCAACACAATCTGTGTTGTGAATCACAGCCAACCACATAGCACATCATTTTATATTTATTCTATTTGTTTTAACTTAGAGTTATTATTTATTCCATAATTAAATGTTACCAACTTATTTTTCTACGATCAAAAATACAAATCAAAACACGTGAATCGACAAACAAAGGACTAGTTTCCAATTTTTCCCACCGTGAAATAAAAGAGCTAGTGTTGTTGGAACATACGGGAAGTTGGGCACTAGCAGTCCATATGCATATATTTATATCTTGAATCTAATTAGTTTAGGTATTTCAAATAAAAAAATGCATACACACAAGATGATATGATATGATATGAAATACGAACCAAATTACTTTTGAACGAATTCAGTACGTCATTTTTAAACGAAATTTGCATATCGATTCGGTGGAAACATAGGCACTATTATAACTTTTGCAAGGCAATTTTTCTCTGCGAAATATTGGTTTTGAATAAGCCAGTTGAGTAAGCAAGTTGATTTTCGAGTGAAAAGAAACATGTAATCATTTTCTATTAAAATAGTATTATAATATCGATGATTTTTGAAAAAATTTCCGAAAACTATGTTCTGGCTGCTATTTTCCATTTCAGCTTTCTAGTAATAAAATTAGATGATAAGATGATACACCACCTACGTATATTAATCAATTACGTACTAGAAATCGGAACCGAATGTAGAAAATTTTCCCTACCAGTTCAGATACCACCCATGGAGTAAGCGTCTACTGAAACCTAATAACACCTGAGTTTCAAACCAGTGTACCAAAAAAACGACAGGAAATCTTTTGTCTTCATTTCCAACTTACGTCGCTGTGTATTAATACAACAATTCTTAAAAAAGGTAGCTGTGGTTATGACTACCCCTTTTATCTACTTATTAATCGCGAATGAATTATAGAAATAAGAGTTAGACTCTTAGATGCACGGTAATATTACAAAAAAAAAGTAAAAATCCTAAAAATATAGGAAGCAATAATATCCGAAGGTTTAAGAAAAACCTTGCTTATAAAGAAACGCCCGGTGATGTATGCATGTAAACTGAATTTTAATCCCACAGTATCCAGACATACTGTTTACGCGTTTATTAATATTCTAGTTTATGAACCTTGCTTGGCAACTAAATATCTTTAAGTAGTTCCAAGTACATTAAGTACTACCAAGAAAGAAATCAGCTAGTTTATGGTATAATTCATATACTGATCCAACAAAAGAGTTTCATGCAGAAGGGGGTGTAAATGTGTATACATCATACAATCATTAATCACATTTCCATCGTTTCACTGTTATGCTATTGATAAATGATTGTCCCAATCAATAGATAAATGTGTTCAAGAATGCAGGGTGCGAATTAGGACAAAATGTGCATTTTTTTTTTTAAATCCTTCTCAAACGGGGGAAAATAGATTGGAATTACGAGTATCTCAACATATGGGTTATTCAATGACATCTCATTAGGGTATGATTAATAACAATTAAAAAAAAAGATAAAGAAAAATATTAAATTAGGGGTCCAACCCTAAATGTCACACACTAGTTATTTCAAATCAATCAAAAATCTACACATAATTATTTTATCTCATTTTTATGTAATTTACTCACACAAAGCTACAACATGTTATTTTGCTTGATTTCTGTAACAAAAACGATAATTATTAGGTACTACTGCCTCTAGAAGCAAAATATTCAAATAAAATCTTCAGATTTGCATTGGTGGCTATGAATTTACGATAAGCCTCCTTTGCGCATTCGCAAGAACAGATAAAAACCTGCTTCAAAGACTGAGTGGGATGTAAATTAATGGGTAGCTATTTGTCTTACAATCTGTGGGCCTGCCATGTATTCAGATACATTTCAGGGTAGTAATAAGTAATTTCATTTCCTTTTGATTGTTAAGACCCACGTGACAGCTGTCAGACAGCCAACACCTTCAGAAACGCATAAAAGATGTAGGCACATGACGTTTTATAATATAATATTAATCTAAGAATGCACGATTTTTTTGGAGAATTACATTAGCCCATTGTAAACGTAATTGAAAGGGCAGGTGTTCTGCATGTCGCAAAGCAGATAAAAAATATAATTTGCCAATGAATTAAATTAAGTAAATAAGGAAATAAATAAGAAAGTTGTTCCGTAACTAAAGTGACAATTTTATTAAAATGAACGATTTGAAATCGTTTTAAGTTTAATTTTATTTGACAGCTGGTATTTGACAGTATGTGGTACGAAATTGTGTAATATATTTATTGCTTCACTTAACCTAACTTAAAACGTTAAGCTTAAAACTACAATATTTTTATTTATTTTTTTCTTAAAAAACTATCATAAAAACTAAGGAGGGGTGGGTAGAGAAATGATGGTGGAAAGTGGTAAAGTGGAAATCAAACAATCGTTCCATCCTGTTGACCGTCCGTAGCATCCTGCACATTGGTTTGTTATATCCATAATTGGTGGGGTGGAAATTAACGCGAAAAAGGGGAACCGATCTAAGATTACGAGGGTTGGTATTAAAGCAAATGTCATGCAGCAACGCAGGGCAAAATATGTCTCATGCTATTAGCTTGTGGATAAACAGTATATCGGCAACTTCTCGACGTTTTGCTAAGGACTGACCTTTAAGCAATTTTAGACGATCCACGTATGGGAGCAAATTATTCACATCGGACCAAAGAAGACCGTGTAAGGCAAAGAGACTCAGTTTGGAGCTTATGCGTACTGTTATGAGGTGACCAGACTTGGCTAGTATATTTGGGAATAGGTCTTACAAAAGTGAAATAGAGTGATCTCGTAACATAAAGGTTGGAGAACTCTTTGGACCAGCGTTTGACGAAACTAAGCGAAGAGTTAGCTTTACTAATAACGCTATCGATATAAGTCCTAAAATTTAGTTCCCTGTCGCAAGAGGACGAGGTGGCTGCCTTGAGGAACTCCAGAGGAGGCATTGATGGGTTCGGATACAGAGGATCTAATGACGATTTTATACTGTCGCCATTCTAAGTAAGATTTAATCTAAGTAATAAACCTGGTTTAAAAGCCAAGAGCCTTAAGTTTAAAAAGGAGGATACTATGTGAAATATTATCAAATGCCTTACTAAAATCTGTGGCAATTACATCGGCATCTCTTTCGCCCTCTACGGCGCACAGCGAGCCAAATACAAACTCTGTTAAGTTAGTGGTTCTAGATCTACGCTTAAGAAATCCATGCTGATTAGAAGAGAAGACAGGGTTGCAGTGAAAAAACATTGTGTCGTTAATGATGCTTTCAAAAAGTTTCTATAGAGTTTAACGAGATGGGCCGATAGTTAGAAAAGTCATTCTTAGTACCTTCTTTGTGAAGTGGAATTATATAATTATGTAATGTTCCAAACCACAAACTACTCGGCTTACCCAAATTCATGCATGTTTAATTTCAAGACAAATGGCTAAACTTTGACGTTTCCCTCGATGTTGAATAAATTAATCTTTGGTGGAAGAATATTTCTTACTTTTTACTTTGTCCTTTGTTTGCCATATAATTCATCAAATAACTCCTCATGTTAGATTTTAGCCTAACCGGCTACAATTTTGGCAGATACAGAGCCTATTAATATACATCTACAACACCAAAATATAGCAATTGCCTAGGACTGGACCCCAGCCTTATACCTCTTCCACATATGTATATCCGGCATTGAACGACGACATTTATTCGGTTCGAATAGTGTACAAAACTCAATGAGAGCGTTCACATTTATGCGGCATCAGATAAACGACACAAATATACACGACGTTTTTTTCTTCTGGACAAATTTCCGTTCTATCCGGTATTTGATGCCGGATACACGATGTCGGATTCATCAAAGTGCACAGAACTATGTAAGTGGGAGTTTTTACACTATCTATCCGACATCGGATATACTCGTACAATGTCGGACACAATATTTTTACATGTATCCACTTTCAGATGTATTCTGTTTGTATGTTAGGATAAACAGTATGCCATTGCTTAAGAACCACTGAAGGAATTCCATTTCAATTTGGTTTCGAATATGAGTTTTGATAAAATGTGAGTGATTAATATTCTTAAATCAAAAATTACCAAAAACTTCTAGATAAATTTTTAAATTAAAATTTTATTAAATTTGGTTCTCTGATTCGGGATAATTTGGGGATGTTGACACATCAGCAGAATCATATAGCGTGGGAGTAAGATATGATTTCATCTTACTAGACGCCTAACTAAAGAACCACTGAGTACAGGTCTGTGTAGTTTGTTGTATTAGTATAAATATAACACTGTTTAAAAATCTTTACAATCAGATGAAGTAGAGATGAGTAGTCCTAAAAATTCTTTAGAATCAAGAAACGCTAAATCAATTGTGGTTTGCCTATTTGATCTGCCGTCAAGATTATCCCATCACATGAACAATCAATTATCTATTTAATTAAGATCTGCCTCCAAGCAATGAAACGTACATATATATATACGTTTTCCGGTGTCCGATAAGTGTGGACGCTGTCGATAAGTTGTATACACCTCGTGCCGAATATCTAACGTCGTGTGTCCGGGCATAGGATATGCCGGAGAACCACTAAAAACGTGTATCCGAAGTCGTATATTCGGCATCGGAAATGTGTGAAGTAAGTAAACCATAACTTTTACCCCAGCTTTTACATTTAGTCGAATTGTTTGAAAATCATGCGAGTTTAAATATACTTGTATATGTATGTACAAATGTACTTAAATCTAATGAAAAGGCTACGAGTTCCGAAATCGAATCTACATGTTTTTATTGTTTCCATACATCTATGTATGTATGTTTGCATGTATGTGTTTGTATGTTCGGTTCAACCTGGCTTGAACTCGTTTATATCGAATCCAAACCGCGTTAACTAAACTTAGTACGCTTTCCAAGTTCTTCTTGAGTACTTTTTCTGAGGAAGTTATACGATATAATATATACATATACCATATTTACGTCAAACAATCTGTAAGCTTAAATTGGTTTTAATTCAATTGCAGTACAATCTTGTGACATGGTTTATATCCTTAAACCCCTCGGGGGGCATAGGGCGTCAACCACGCCTGCGCGCCATCGTGTTCGGAGTTCTGCAACGCGTTTGAGCTGCCTCCATCTCATTCCTAAAGAGCTCGATTCCTCCTCAACTGTTCTGCGCCACGTTTGCCTAGGGCGTCCCGCTATTCTGCCTGCCTGGGTGAGCGGATTCCACTGCATAGCGTATTTCGCAATGGAGTTGTCTTCGCGCCGTAGGGTGTGTCCAATCCATTGCCACTTTCTTCTTCGTATAGTAATGCTTATAGGTTCTTGGCCCGTTCTCAGATAAAGTTGTTCGTTGGAGATGTGGTTCGGCCAAAAAATCCTCAAGATGATTCTTAAGCATTTGTTTACGAAGACTTGCAGCCTGCGTGTGTTAATGGTGTCCACCTTCCATGTACTGCACCCATAAAGCAGCACTGATTCTACGTTGGAGCGGAACAGTCGTAGCTTGGTTCTTAAGCTAATAACATTACTTCTCCAGATTTTGGACAGCATTCCGAACGCAGCTTTAGCCTTCCCGATTGTGCTGCATACATCCAGTTCGGTGCCACCGCGATTAGTCGAGACGACACTTCCTAAATATAGAAAGTTTTCAACTTTCTCGACTTGCTTTCCGGCAATGTTAAGTTGAGCGCGGGTATTGGAAGTACTCAGGGCTTCTGTTTTGGCTGTGTTTATTTTTAGCCCCACTTTGTTTGCCTCAGCTTCTAGATTTTGGGCCATCAAATGAAGATCCATAATCCGATGTGAAAGTAGACAAACATCGTCAGCGTAATCTAGGTGTTTAAGTAAGATGTCATAGTCCAACGAATTCCAGAATAAGCTTCCGTCCATGCTGCACGGAGTACATCGCTGATAACCACCAAGAACAATAGTGGGGACAGTACTCCACTTTGGACTTCAAAGTCCTCCGACACCTTACCATTGTGCACGACGTGACACTTGCCGCCCTCATATGTACCCTTGATAATAGCTATAAGCTTTTCTGGAATGCCTCTCCTGCGCAAGGCCAACCAGATAGCATCTCGATTCAAGCTGTCGAAAGCCTTCTCGAAGTCGATAAACAGTAAATGTAGCGGAGACCTATACTCAACGCATTGTTCGTTTACATCCGTAAAGTGTTTATGTGGTCGATGCAGGAGGATCCAGCGCGAAAGCCTGCCTGTTCGACATCGAGAGTTGAACCTAAATTTTCTTTAATTCGTTCTAGAATTATTATACATATTATTTTGGCTACAGCCGGAAGAACACATATAACTCTCCAGTTACCGCACTCCATCAAGTTACCCTTCTTTGGAAGCTTAATGATCATACCCCTTTTTCACTCCTGTGGAAATTGTTCACTATCCCAAGCTCTCCATATTAGCGGATGCAGCAAATCTGCCGATGTATTTGGCGCCGCTTGAAATAGCTCGGCAGGGATGCCATCAATACCCACCGCTTTGTTTTTCTTGAGGGACTCGATTGCTGTTATTATTTCAGCTTTACTGGGAGGTACGGTGCGAATTCGGGAATTTGTTGCTTCGAACTGCTTATTCGAATTCAAGATCATACCGCCGTCGTCTAAGTGATTTAGCACTGAAGCGAAATGTTCGCTCCATCTAGTGAGCTGATCCTCATCCGAAATCAGAAGGATACCGTCTAGACTCTTCACTGGATGTTGTTTGGAGTTTCGACCACCAATGAGCTCCTTAGTGATGTTGTAAACAGTTCTACTGTCGCACCTACTCGCTGCTTCTTCAGCCCTTGAGGCCAGTGAGTTGACATGTTGACGTTTGTCACGTCTCACACTACGCTGCACTTCTTTCTTCTTCGCACGGTATTGGGCTTCAAGCTCGGTTCTCTCTACTGCTGAGGCCGCTGCAATCCGAGCCTTGATTGCTGTACGCTTATCGATCCGTCTCCAGGTGTCTGTAGAAAGCCATGTGCGGTGGTGTTTCTGCTTTTTACCGACATAAGTGCGTGCCCCAGTCGCAAAAGCATTTTTCACAGAACTCCAGTGGTCATCCATGTTCTCTATGCTGCTGATTGCTTCTGCTTCTAAGGCAAGATGGTCCCTGAACTGTTGGCGCACTTGGGGAACCTTGAGCCTGTCGATATTAAACCTGGTGATGTTAAGCAGGTTTGAGCGGTTGCTGTTGACGGATGCAGTACGAAGGCGTAAATGAGCTACCATAAGATGGTGATCTCGTTCTTGTCCGACGTCAGCTCCACGTCTGTTTCGGACGTCCAGGAGACAATTTCTAAAGCGGCGACTGATCGCAATGTGGTCGATCTGGTTGGATGTTCGTTGCCTATCAGTAGAGACCCAACTGATCTTATGGCAGGTGTTATGCTTAAACAGCGTACCTCCGATGACTAGGCGGTTGGTATTGCAGAACTCCACAAACCGTTCACCATTGTCATTACGGTCTCGCACGCCGTGAACTCCCATCACGTGCTTAAGCATGGTGTTGTGACATAGTATACTCAAATAGTTAGCGTGAAATTCCAATCCAGTTTAAACTCGATTTTTCGATCCTGTATATAAACCGAGTATTTGATCAAAATTCTATTGAGAGGAAGTTGGAATAAGGACGGTTCGACTGAGAAATATCAATTCGGAATATATAATGAGATCCATTTCCTCAGCGAACTGGTTATGATTTAGAAATCGAGAGATAAAATTCTCCTGAAATGCCTTTTACTTTCTTTAATTTACTGTCAAATTGACAGTTTTCACTCTTTTGCTCATTCTGCTCTCTGATCGTACTCTAATTAATGTAACACAGTTTTCAAACTCTGAAGCCTCTAAGCTCAGAAGAAACACAAACTTTTTTTTCAAACTATGACTCTGTCTGTTAGATTAACCACAGATGAGAAAATGACTCAACGTGTCATATTTCGAGACAGATCTGGCCTAAGCTGGACCAGAAACATAGCAAAGAGTTAGGCTAAAGCGATCACAGATCAGCTGCGTTATCAGTGCCCTCACTGGATACTGTCTTATAGGTCAACATGGCAAACGACTTGGCCTCTTCTCTAACAACTTCTGCAAGAGCTGTAGGGACGAGGAGGAGGAGGAAACCATCCTTCACCTCCTATACACATGTCCAGCTCTATCGCGTAAAAGATTGCTCCGTCTAGGAGCTACCTTCTTTGACGACTTCGGCGATTTGGTGTCCTTAGCATCCATTGCTTTATCAAAAGCTCTGGTTGGTTTTAATTAGTCACTGAGTGGTCTAATGGTAGATCCATGGCAATACAATGGACCTTTACTGGTCTAAGTGTGTCCAAGCCAACCTAACCTAACCTATGACTCTGTCCTAAAAAATAATAAAAACCTATTATAAGAGGGTGATAAGAAAAAACTCAAGACCCGGTATAACCCCCATAACGGTAAAAAAAATGGGTCGTTATGGCTTTCTTGTTTAAATTTGAGTCTGATTTAAATGTATTCCCCAAAGACCCTTTATGTATGCATAACGTACATTTATTAAATGCCCTGTGAGATAGAAGATGTAAACGTTCTTCTTTTAATCTGTCACTCTTTAATAATATACCCGTAAGAGCACCTTGAATGGCATACTCGCTACGACATTAATCTTCCTGGGAAGCCCCAATGATTTATTACCTTTCACATTACATTTCCCCAACTTGTCGTCTTCTAATAGAACCTATTCCGGTCACCAAATAATGACCATGACTCATGTAATAAAACGGAAATCAATTAACGATTAGTATTTCCTGAGTCGTCGGCTATCAAACCAGAGACAGAGTAACAAAGTTGTCACAAACTTGTCGGAGCCAAGAGATATCGTACTAATAATGTGGATGTGCCTATACATTATATCGATGCGCATATGAATACTCCTTCCGTTGCGATGACAGGCTCTACATTTCACACCGTCTTCATGGGCAGGGGCACTATCACCGTCTCGAAGAAGCCACTGAAATAGCAGCGGAAGAAACCTGTAAAATTCTCCTGCATACCACACCTGTCCTAAGGAAACACACTATCCCTTGGGGACTGTGGGAACTTGTTGCCCCTTTTGCTTGCTTTTGACACGAATCAATTTACGTAATGACTTGTGAGCAAGTAAGAAGGATGTGTAGTGTTAGTGTCTTCCTGTTTGGTTGCAGTCGTCCTGAAAAACTCCGAATCATTGGCGTGAAGATCTTTTAAAAGAGAGCAAAGCAAAAAAATAAATAAACACTTAAAAAAAAGATCATTTGAATTGTACCCCCGCGAAAGTCCTTCAAGTGGAAAGCCAAACTAGAGGTGAACCGAATCGTGAAAGGCAGCAAATTTGAATAAACATCACCAAAGAACATGGTCGGAAATGCTTCACGGTTCACGAGCCGCTGGCCGAGGTGATAAGATCTTAAACTCTTGGAGCGGTCAAGATTTGAGGTTTTTTTTTTTTTTTTTATTTTCTTCTGGTCATTTGCTAAGATTTTCCATTGAATTACTGCAGCAGAACAATGTACGTATAACTCTTCGCCGACATCAGATTAGAGACATGTGTACGTCCACAAGCAATATGGGTCACTCACTACAATTGTGGATTTTCGAATTGCAAACATTCCGCCTGTCCTCATTAAAACTGCGTCTATTCGCGATTCCTAGAAAAGATACGAGTAATTGAAATAAATTCGTTTGAAGAGAATAACTGGCATTGTTGGTGGCGACAGGCGCATCGTAGCATCATGTGAGCAGCAAAGTGCTGCTGCTAGAAATTGTGGCCTGGCCATGTCCGCACAATGGTCACTCTTCTCGCATCAGCTAATTATATCATAATTCATCGGTGAATGTTATAAATTACATAGTTACACATACATGTCTCACTGGAACCCTTCAATGATGCTATTTTATTTATTTGTCCATAACTTGATACATTGTTGAGGGTAAACTGTGCAGAGCTGACCGTTGAGAGTGGCAGTGCATTGGAGGACACTGAACCTAGTTCATAATGTAGAGAGGATAATCCATTCTTGGATTTGTACACTGAATTGAGCTGTGGCGGCATTTGTCTGACTTTCTGATGAAATACATGCCGACTGTTCTGTGAAAATTGTGGTTTTCTTAAATAAAATATATTCTTATGCTATGGCGACTTTCAGTTAAGCTTGAGTTGCTTTTGGTATTTGTGGTTATGATTGGAACTTGTCTGTGGCTTTAATATGAACATAAATTTATCACATAACTGCTAAGTTAACCTCTCCATAGATAGATTAAACGAAACTCATTTTATATAAAATTTAAATTTTGGTTGCATAATTTTATTGGTGGTTGCTTATTCTTTGTGGTTTCAATATTATAGTAATGCGCTTCTTTTTAAAAAAGGAGTTGTTACTCGTACAACTCAAACAACTGATGCATAGGTACCACTGCGCTTATAGAAAATAGTATCTCGAGTTTCTAAATAAACTACCCGTCTATGATTGGGGAACAACAAAGAGAGTCTTACTGTACAACGAATAATTAAAGTCAACCTCTTCCAAGAAAGCACTTATTAAAAACCCTACCAATCGAGATAAGAATCGGAATACAAGGCGATTTTCTTTGTTTTAATATGTACTTTTCTGTACTTGAGATACATATTATACATACATATATGTACGTAAATCAGAAGTTGTGAAACAACGTATGTACACTGCAATTCTCTAAAACGATAACTGGATTATCTTTCTAAAGATAATGTACATACATATGTATGTATGTAATATCTATAGAGATATCTTTTTTTTTTTCCGTTCCTAAATAGTTAACATATTCGTAAAGCACGTGTAGGGTGTAGTGATAGTTGTTGATAGTACGAAAATGTATCTGAGGTGGAATCGGCTAAGGTGATTTGTGATAAGATACAGTCATATTCTTTGTTTTTGCTCCGTGTAAGGTAATAGTTCTTGTGATGATCGCATTTTAATAATCATTTTCTTGTGACAGCTGAAGATGCGTCATACAATTGAATTATTTTTTCGCGATTGCCTTAGGTGCAAAGACGAAGAAAATGTTTACCTCAATGGAATTATTTTTGAGTTTAAGCATTGATGACGAGGACAAAGAAAGTTATAGGAGTAGGGTAACAGCACTAGTGGTCGGCCACTCTCTAGTGATCGGCCCCTTTAACCCTTTCCTGCATGTCATATAAGAAGCGGCATATACACACGTGGGGACCAGCATTGCGATTGATCGGGAAACTACTGACTGCCCAAAACTTGGCTTGGGCCAGTAGCGCAATAATCAAGTTCGTGATGAAGTGCTTACTTTACCTCCTAGTGGTGGTCCCCGGGCAACTATACGTATAAACCCTTATGCGTATAGGCCAAAATTGTAAGTGCGGGTTGTCTAGGGCCTTGATTCTAGGCTAGGTAACGTGGGCCAGCAACCTGCGTTACCGAATATTGGCCGCTACAGAAACCGACACTATGCCTCGGATAAGGAATGATCACATGTTGACGACTTTTGGCTATTGTACCCGGACAAAGATAGGTTTCTGGAATGTAAAGCCGCTCCTCGACTCGGGAAGAGAAGGACCTTACAATGCCAGATTCCTCCAATTGGAAAACGAATTCATGCGATATAAACTGGACATTTTGGGGGTAAGTGAAGTAAGATGGTTAGAAGCGGGCGAGTACCAGTCCCCAACGCGTAACACTGTACTACTCTATTCTGGAAGACCATCCGGAAGTCCGCGGGAATATGGAGTCGGACTACTGCTAACAACAACAGCACGCAAGGGCCTAATTTCCTGGCAGCCTCATGGTGATAGGATTTTGACGGCCCGATTCCGGACTAGAGTACGACGCGTCACCATCATACAGTGTTACGCCCCAACGAATAGTTCGTCTGAGGACGAAGCGCCATCTTCAACACAACACGAAATGGAGACATTGTCATAGTGATGGGGGATTTGAATGCCAAGGTAGGCAGCGACAACGAAGGTCTCAAACATGTAATCGGGAAGCATGGACTAGGCAACCGCAATGACAACGGCGAAAGGTTTGTGGATTTCTGCAATGCCAACCGCCTTGTGATAGGTGGCACCATGTTTGAGCACAAGACCTGCCACAAAGTCGGCTGGGTTTCCAATGACAGGCAAGCAACCTCCAACCAAATTGACCATTTTGCTATCAGCCGCCGCTTTAGAAGTAGTCTCCTGGACGTCCGAAACAGGCGAGGGATAGCACGTGATCACCATCTTATGATAGCTACTCTCCAACTACGCACTGCTGCAGTTCGAAGATCCCACGACAACACAAGAATGCCCAGGTTCAACATCGATAGACTTAGTGATCCCTCAGTGCGCCAACAATTAAGGGAGCACTTTTCGCAAGGTGTGGAAGCAATCAGCAGCTCAATGCCCGCAACCATCCAAGACCATTGGTGTGCTGTAAAAAATGTTTGTACATCTGGTGCTGAAAGAATTGTCGGTCGATCGTAGGGAAGACATAGGGCGTGGCTTTCAGAGGATACATGAAGACGGATTGACGAACGAAAACAGCTGAAAGCTCGCGTTGCAGCTACCCCAGCAGCAGAGAGAAGCGAGCTAGAGTCTCTATATCGCATGAAGATGAGAGAAGTTCAGCGTAGCGTGCGACGTGACAGCTACATCAACGCGCTGGCTACAGAAGCAGAAGAAGCTACATGGAGGTGCGACAGCAGGACCGTCTACAGAATCACGAAAGAGCTGACAGGTGGTCGCAGCTCCAGCCAACACCCAGTGAAAAGCCTAGACGGCTCCTTGCTCATTTCGGATGAGGACCAGCTCAAGAGATGGAAAGAGCATTTTGGTACGGTTTTGAACCGTGTATTCGCTAGCGATATGCTCCCAAATCAGACTGAGATGCCCGAGGTGAGAAGTTCCCGAATACGCACCACGACTCCCAGTAAAGATGAGATCATTACCGCGATCAAGGCACTCAAAACCAACAAGGCGGTAGGACTTGACGGTGTTCCAGCAGAGCTCTTACGAGCAGCGCCCACAACATCGGCTGAGCTTCTACTTTCACTTATAGAGAGAGCTTGGGAAGCTGAGAGCTTTCCTAACGAGTGAAAAAAGGGAATGATCGTCAAGCTTCCTAAAAAAGGAAATCTAATAGAGTGCGGAAACTGGAGGGGCATCTGCGTGCTGCCTGCTGTAGCTAAAATAATAGCTAAAATCATCCTTGAGCGAATCAAACAACATCTCGAAGACACACTCGATGCCGAACAAGCAGGTTTCCGCTCTGGATCCTCCTGTGCCGACCACATCAACACCCTGCGGATTATCATCGAACAGTGTGTTGAATATCGATCGCCACTGCACCTGCTGTTCATCGATTTTGAGAAAGCGTTCGATAGTGTCAACAGGGAGTTTATTTGGCGTGCCTTACGCAGGAGAGGTATTCCCGATAAACTAATTGCTATTATCAAAGCTACATATGAAGGCTCCAAATGTCACGTTCTGCACAGAGGAAGGTTGTCTGAGGAATTTGAAATCCAAAGTGGGGTAAGACAAGGCTGTATCCTTTCACCAATATTATGGACCTCCACCAAATGACAGCAGATGTGGAGAGGGAGGCAGGTGTCGTCGGGCTGAAAATTAATACGACAAAAACTAAAATCATCAGCCTTGGAACTAACTCATCGGCTCAAATATGCATTGCTGGACAACCGGTAGAGAGAGTAGAGGATTTCCAGTATCTTGGGAGTATTGTCTCGACCGATGGTGGAACCGAACTGGATATAGCCAACAGGATCGCCAAAGCAAAGTCCGCGTTCGGGATGTTGTCCAAAATTTGGCGAAGCAATGCAATCAGTTTGAGCACCAAAATAAGACTGTTCCGCTCCAACGTTGAATCCGTGCTGCTATATGGTTGCAGCACGTGGAGAGTGACCACTACTATCACCAGAAAGCTGCAAACGTTCGTTAATAGGTGTCTGCGCAATATCTTACGGATTTTCTGGCCCAATCGTATCTCTAACGAACACCTTTACGAGAGAACGGGTCAGGAACCAATAGGCACAACTATCCAACGGCGGAAGTGGCAGTGGATTGGTCACACGTTCCGAAAGGGTGACAGCTCCATAGCGAACCATGCTATGCAATGGAACCCTCTAACTCAGGATGGCAGAAGACCTGGCGGTCCGCGGAAAACATGGCGCAGAACAGTCGAGAAGGAGGCACGGCAGTTAGGGAAAAGTTGGGGAGAACTCAGACACATTGCCAGAAACCGTACACGATGGCGCGTAGGCGTAGTAGAGGCCCTAGGACCCACAAGGGGATACAGGACATAAGTAAGTAAGTATTTATTTATTTCTCATGAAATGTATATATACAGTCAGTGCGATCAATTGCGAAAGCTTGTATGAATACTACTGCGATGGCATAACATTGGCAGTAGCTTGGTCATATGACTGGAAAAATTGTTCGCTCTGTTTGATGACTGATTTGCCTATGACGTCGGTTATTGCAAAAAAAAATACTGTGAATCATAAGCAAAGACAAAAATAGCAAAAATCTCCCCAGTTATCTGGACGCCACCCCCGGAGTTTCTCTGAAGCAATAACAACTGAGCTTCAAACCAATACACCAAATCTTTCTCTCTCTCTATCTATCCTTTCCAACGCACTGTGTTAAAACATATTAAGGGTATTCATCCTTTGAGTGCGCGCAAATTATAAGAGAAAAAAAATACAGAAGGGTTTTTAAGTTAGCGAAATGTGTACGTAGGTTATTAGTGAGGGTAGTTTACTGAGACGTAGCGAGTTCTATGACTCATTATTACCATAAACAACAAATTCTTATTTCAATCGAGCCATTCGTTTTTGAACTATCATCGATCAAGCAACTCAATCGGGAAAAAAGTGTAGAATATAGAGAAAATCGAGTGAATTCTCGCCCATTTTTGGACGTTTGTAGTGAAGACAAGGATGGAGTACTGAGTCAAGTTGTTACTGGGGACGCAACTTGGGTTCATCATTATGAGCCTGAGTCCAAGGCTATACACAAGGCACACCACCACCCAAGAAGTCGGTTGGAAAAATCATGGCGACCGTTTTTTGGGACTCAGAAGAGATCCTGCTGATAGATTATAAAGACAAAGGCATCTCCATAACCGGAGAATACTACGCTTCAATCCTAGAGCGGTTGAAAGAAGCCATAAAAAAAATAAAAGGAAAAATTAACCTGTCCGCAAGAGTCCTGCTGCGTTCGGTGCCCTACATATGGTGGGCTTCGATATTTTGGATCATCCACCCTACAGCCCTGACCTGGGTCCCAGCGGTTATTATATTTTCCCAAAATTTAAAAAGGAACTCCGTGGGAAGAAATTTTCAAGCGATGAAGAAGTAAAGAATGCAGTTTCAGCTTACTTTTCGAACAAAGGCAACACATTTTTTTTAAGAAGGGGATACAAAAACTTATTGAAAGATCAGAAAAATGTATTAGGGTGGCAAGTGAATATATTGAAAAAGAAAAATAAATTTCCATTTCTCTTTTCACTACTTACCCCTTATTCCGCTAGCTTAAAACCCCCCTTATGTGGAGTTTGTGGGCTCCGTGGCGTAAGTGGTTAGTGTGTCGGATCACTGCGCGTGAGGTTCCAAGTTCGAATCCCAGAAAACACCAAAAAGTTTTTTCACGGTCCCACCTCTCGCGAACGTCTGACAAACATCCGAGAGTATTGTTGTCTCGAAACAAATTGCCCTTCGGATACGGCACTAAACTCTAGGTCCTTTCCATTCGTGTGAAAAATATAACGCACACAACATGTGTGGTTTCGAGAAGCTAAGGCCCTGGCACTTAAAGAGCTGTTGCGCCAAATATTTTATTTTTTTTTTTTTGGAAAAGTATCATGAATAAACTTACCATGTACCATGTAATTTGAGTATTACCAAAATCCTCTCCGCAGGCTTGGACAACGTTACTAAATTATCAAAATTAACTTTCAATATCGATCGTCGATTCGTGAATCCTATGGACAACTTCGTGATTTTTATGGCGCATCTCTGAGTAAGTCAGCCGTCGAACTGGGGATAGCTTTCGTACCACATAATCTCTAAATAGTGTAATAATGCCAACGCGTCAAAGGAATGTGCGTATTGAAGAGAACAGAACAGCAGTAAACGAAAGTGTGCAAGAAGATCCAAATTTATCAAGTAGCCGTTGGTCACAGCAATTACGACTCTGTCCGTATAAGAAACAGATGGCGTAGGAATTAAAGCCACGGGACCATTCTATGTGTCGTTCTTTCGCTGATTGGGCTTGAACTGCCTCGTTTCAGCGAGCAAGCATCTCTTATCCAAATTGGATCATTACCACCCTCCTCTAGCTCTTACATTGTCTTACAATAATAATAAAAATGCTGTACAATCAGAGTACTCGTACAGCTTTAATTTTCGCAAGGCAGACTTCACAAAACTTAATAACCTTTTAAGCGCTATTAATTTCAACAGTATTTTTAACAGTACACATATTTCTGTCGATAATGTTCTTGGATTGTTTTACTCTGAAATGTTCAGCTGTTTTATGCAATCCGTCCCATATATGCCACAGAAGAGTTTCTCGTCCTCTCCACCTTGGTATACTAAAGAATTACGTTCACTTCGCAACAAAAGAAATAAGCTCTGGCGCATTTACCTCGAATGTCGCTCTGATTTCAACTTCTCCAATTACTTTCTTGTACATACGCATTTTTCCGAACTCTGTGATTTCCTTTATAACGCATATATTGACCGTATGCAATCTGACATTATCGCTGACCCCAAACGATTTTTTCATTTTATTAATACCAAAAAAAGTCACACAGCTACCCTTCGACTCTGACATTCTCCAATACATCGTCGAGCGATCCTAAAATAATAGCAAATTTATTGGCTCATTTCTTTAGTCAATCGTTCTCCAACCACACATCAGAGCCCGATTATTCTTACTTCTCTTACATGAGAGATTGTCCCCAGACCTCTTTAACTTCAATTGGCATAACAGTGGCTCTAGTGATAGAAAAGATCGAAAGACTTAAATGCGATTACTCCACTGGCCCGGACGGTATACCTGCCGTAGTTTTAAAAAAATGTGTAAACACCTTAGCTCTACCCCTTACGACCCTGTTCCAACTGTCTCTCTCTCAAAGCGTCTTTCCTATGCTTTAGAAAAGCTCTTATATTATTCCCCTTCATAAGAAAGGTCCAAAAAACGAAATCTCGAACTATCGTCCTATAGCTAAACTCTCCTGCATACCCAAACTATTCGAAAGTATTGTTTACGATGCAATGTTTTTCCATTGTAAATCTATATTTTCCCCTCACCAACATGGTTTTTTAAAGGAAAGGTCTACAACCACAAACCTAACCCAATTCGTATCCAGCACGCTGTGCGCATTGGAAGATGGCAAGGAAGTTGATGTCGTTGCTACCGATTTCAGCAAAGCCTTCGATAAAATTTCGCACGCAATTGTATTTTTTAAACTCAAAGCTCTCGGCTTTCCGCCTGGGTATATCGCGTGGATCAAATCCTACCTTCATGAACGTAAATATGAAGTCCTTTTTAGATCATTTGTATCCGATCCATTTATGCCCCCCTCTGGAGTCCCCCAAGGTAGCCATCTTGGTCCCCTGATTTTCATTTTGTCAATTAATGATGTTGATGGCATAATTAAATATTCCCGCCTATCAGTTTATGCGGACGACATGAAAATATTTACACACATCTCCACACCCACTGACTCCCGTGCTCTTCAAACTGACTTGAATAGCTTTTCTACTTGGTGTAATAAAAACTGTCTTGAGTTGAATGTCAACAAATGCCAAGCTATTACTTATTCCCGGAAGCGTCTTCCGACAGACCCCAGAACGTATGCGATTTGCGACGAGCCTGTTCCCACTGTCACTTTTCTTCGTGATTTGGGCGTCATATGCGACAGTGAGCTTAATTTTCGTAGCCATATTGACAATATTATTAGCAGGGCTAATTCTGCGCTAGGTTATGTGAAACGTTGGTCCAAGGAATTCTCAAATCCTTACGTCACGCAATCGCTGTACTTCACATTTGTAAGACCAATTCTTGAATATGCCAGTCAAGTCTGGTCTCCCTATCACGATACACATTCACATCGAATTGAGTGTGTCCAAAGGAGGTTCATCCGTTTTGCTCTACGCGGACTCCCGTGGCCTGACAGATTCAACCTACCTCCTTTTGAGCATCGGTTAAACTTGTTGAACATGCAGTCGCTTGAAAAGCGTAGAAAAGTTGCCGATATACTATTTGTACATCAGCTAATAACAGGCAATATTGATTGTCCTATGCTGCTCCAAACCATTTCACTCAGCACCAACCCACGTTTTCTGAGATCAGTACCTCTCTTCTGCCTCAAGTTTCACCGTACAAACTACGGCTGTAATGAGCCTATGTCTCGAATGCTTCGTTCTGCAAATGACTGTCAGAACCTTTTTGATTTCCAGTGCAGTAAAAACACCCTTAGAAACTCCCTTTACTCCCCTTCCTCACTCAGGTCTTGATATTTGTAAATTTTAACTAGCTTTTAAGTACACATTGTAAATTAGATTTAAGTTCTTTACAGCTTGTATTAAGCTAATTAAATTAAATTAAATTAGAGCAGTTGCAAGCTGAATCGTTGTCTTACCACAAGACTGTGTTCAGCGATGAGGCTCATTTCTAGCTTAATAAATTTGTTAAACAAAATTGTTGCACATGGAATGAGACTAATGCAGAAGAGACCCTTCAGACCCCTATGCACCGCCTTGGTGGTATTATCAGACCTTATTTCTTAACAAATGAGGCTGGAGTTTCAGTTACGGTCATTGGAAATCGAACAATGATCAAAGAATAATTCTTTGCAAATATAGATGGCATTAATTCGGAATGTGGTTTTAACAGGATGGCGCTTCGTGTCATACGGAAACCGAAACCATTGACTTATTGAAATCACAATTTGGCGATAGGTTGTTTTCGAGAAATGGACTTGTCAATTGGCCTCTAAGATCGTGTGATTTGACACCTTTCGATTGTTTTTTGTGGAGCTACGTGAAGTCATTGGCTTATACTGATAAACGCCTTAGAAGTCAACATTTTTCGTGTTGTTCGTGACATACGGCCACCAACCATTGCTCAGAAAAGTGACCCAAAATTGAACGGAAAGAATCGTCAAAAATATCCGCAGTGCTCATTATTCTCGAAATCATTTTCTAATATTGTCATGAATTGATCATGAAAAAAACGCTCTTAATAATATTCTAGTGAATTTTCGAATTAAATTTCTTTGAATGGAGAAAGGCTTCAGTTCAGCTCTTCAACTGCTGCTTTTAACATTTACTCATTCTGGGCATAGGCACAGGGAATACCACCTTGATCAAAAAGTTCCCGGAATTTATTCAGAAAATTAAAAATACAAGTTTATTCATCTAAATCTATATTGTCCCCTTCAAAGTAATCCCCACCGACTGCAACACACTTATGCCAGCGCTTGATCCAATCTTCGAAACATTTTTTATATTCGGTTTTCGTTATGTCCATCAGTGCTTCCTGCGATTTTTCCATTACTTCCTCTCGGCTGCTGAAACGCGTTCGCCGTAATGGTTTTTTAACTCGATTGAACAGAAAGAAGTCACAGGGAGCCAAATCAGGTGAATTCGGTGTCTGTTGGATGGTATTTGTTGCATTTCTCGTCAAAAAATTACGAATAATGATGGCACTGTGCGGCGGTGCGTTATCATGATGCAAAATCCACGAGTTTTCTGCCCACAATTCTGGTCTCTTTCGGCGAATTGCTTCACGCAAACGTCTCATAACGCCCAAATAATACATTTTGTTTACTGTCTGGCCTTCTGGCAAAAATTCATGATGCACTACACCGTTGTAATCCATGAAAACAGTGAGCATTGCCTTCTTTTTTGACTGAAAACGACGTGGTTTTTTTGGTCTCGGCTCATTTGATGATCGCCATTCACTTGCCTGATGTCTGGATTGCGTATCGTACTCATAAACCCACGTCTCGTCGTCTCCAGTAATGATCCTTTTGATGAATGTGGGATCGGATTCAGCCTCGCAAATCATGTCTGTTGCGACGTCAACACGGTCTCTTTTTTGCATGAAATTGAGGTCTTTTGGCACCAACTTTGCTGCTACACGACGGAAACCCAAATCATTAACCAAAATGTCTTGGACGGATCCATAGGCAATGTTCAAGTACTCCGCAATCTCTCTGATGGTTAATTTGCGGTTATTGACCAACATTTCTTTTACTTTATCAATGTTTTCGTCGGTTTTCGATGTCGATGTTCTGCCACTGCATTCATCATCTTCGATTGACTCACGACCACTTTTGAACCGCTCGTGCCACTGGTAAACGACCGTTTTCTTTCGACAATCGTTGCCGAAACACTTTTCCAACATTTCCAACGTTCGCGCACCATTAAATCCGTTTTTTACGCAAAATTTAATACAAGTTCGTTGTTGCAAATTTAAATCCATTTCTAAAATTGTAAAAAATCGCCAACACACACAGAGATAGATGTACTCTTGGCTACGTAACTTTTGCAAATGTCAAGCTATGACGCTAAGATTTAGAGGGAATATCAACAACAGATGTACCAAATAACAGATGTTAACAAAGAAAACAGAACTCAAATCGGAACAATGGGAGCGCCACACGGTTTTTATTCCGGGAACTTTTTGATCAAGGTGGTATAATCCTGAATTCGCAGTTCCAGGTAGCTACAAATCTGAAGGCCCCACAGCCAAAATCGTCATGTAACTACATCATCGTTGTCAGAAAGTCTCTAGTCATGATTGATGTAGTATTTGGATCATGACCAGGACATTGATCCCATTTTAACATTTGATCGCCACTTTACACCTGGAATTTAAAAAAAAAAAAAAATATGTTTTCATTTCTTTTCCGAAAGGTTGCCTGAGCTATAAATGTTTTCGAATCAAACAACCGAAGTCGTCTTATACATATAAACGAAAGAGTTTTGTTGATAAAATATTGGTAGATATGAATTAT
The DNA here is from genome assembly GCA_945910035.1 of Brachypalpus laphriformis. Lineage (NCBI taxonomy): Eukaryota > Metazoa > Arthropoda > Insecta > Diptera > Syrphidae > Brachypalpus > Brachypalpus laphriformis. The sequence goes on from OX246754.1 coordinate 293,660,797, forward strand.
TGTGAAAATTATATACCAAATTAAAAGAACTAAAGCCACGTGTATTTTCCTCTTTTTCTACAGTCACTTACCCTTTTCTTTATAATGCAAAGTACTATAAGAAATGCCGATAAATCGACATTCTTCTCAATATAGCTACTTATATTATACATACATATGTATGTACGTACTTTTGTACATCTCTACGCTATGAATCATTTCAGAAGACTGTGACAATGTGGTGCAAGTGGTCATTCAAATTCTGTTCAAAAGTTTCTACCGACTTGCACCCGGTAAGTAAAATTTGCAAATATAATTTCTTCTCGCCACGTGGATAAATCCTTGCAAAAATCCAGCTCAAAACTGATGTAAATATCTAATTTACAATACTACAGCCAATTATCTTTCGATGCAGAGAATAAATCGTGAGGTCATTCCTGATATCCGCTACCTTGAGATGATTCTCTTAGTCTCTGGGCAAATAAGAAAATAATTTTCCAGCAATTTCAATAATTTTGTTGCCATATAACATCAAAATGGATCGACGTGCATGAATACCAAAGAATGCACAGGCCATGGACACTGTAGTCCAAGTTTAGATCTGGCTCCCATGATTCATGTTTCAGTTAATTGAATCCAAAGGATTATGGAAAAATCTTCTCACAAAACTCTGTTACTACGGAATTCTTATAGGTGGAGTATTTCAAAAGATTTGGTCTTGGTGTACGGAGAGTGATTTTAAGAATTGATGATACAATATAATGATGGTACAATAGGTAAATATAATATTAATATGCATCTTCATAGGTAGGTGTAATATAATAGAGGTGGTTTTTTTTATCTTTTCGTAGACAAAAGTAGGTGTACTACATACAAAAATAGCGTTAACTTATGTACATAGATCGGCTAACCCTATCGGGATAATTATCTTGGATTAAGGTTATTTGGAATAAAAAAAATAAATAAAAACAAAAAATGGAAATTTATAGAGAAACGGCGTTCTACTAACATAGTGACTGAATATGAAGAAGGTGATTCCATTGAAATCCGACTATTTACTTACAATCGAGCTGTTTCACTACCCTTTCTCAGTTTTAATTTGTTTCTTCTGTTTTAATAAACAGTGTTCCTAGATACATATGTGTGCTGCCAAGTCTTTTATATCGATATTTGATAGCGGAGAGAGGAGTATCTTCATCGTACCTATATATAGGATACTAGCTGAATTGCCAACTGAATGCAATATTGAAAATGTGTTAACTCGATTATAACTTCCTCCGTGGGAATCCCCACCAGAGCATACACAAACCCGCTCAGCCACTGCTGCATGACGGCTGGTAGTGGTCTCCACTGAAGGAAAATTGTGGGTGTTGATTTGATTAATTGTTTTAAGCATTGCTCAGCTTCAGGATAACAGAGAAGGATGATTTATATCCTAAATGAATCAGCGGGGAATTATCTAAATTCACATAGTTTCTATTTTTTTAATCCGGAGAGCCAGTACTGAGCTACAGCTGTGGAATCAATATTTACAGATGGAAAATTCGATCTCAACCTCTTTTATGCCACTTACACCTTGATTTTTTGAAAATCCCTTCTTATCTCGCATCTAGGCAAAATAAGGAATAACTGTGCAAAATTTCAAGTACCTAACATACGTCTATTAGTTTTCGAGAAACGGTATTCAAAAGAAAAAAAAATTTCATCGAGCTGAGTTACATTAATGTATACTCTGAGGATTACTTAGAGCAAAATAAAAATGTAATACTTATTAACTACCACCAAGGCAACTTAAGGTTAATAATAAAGTATTTTTGAATGTACATATCTCGGTTTGCAACAAAATCAACCAAGTTACAGACAGTATTTGCTTCTCTTAGGCATCTACTTATAGGTTCATTAATAGCATAGTTTACTCAATGAAAAGGAACATGGAATAAAAAATTATTTCTAAGTGCTCTCACAGGAGCATAAAATCCAATTAGGGACAAAAGATAGGGGCAATCAATATGATCATTAGCTATGTCACGGATAAACAAAATCGAAAAGTACTTACGTCTGATGGAGAGAGGTTGAAATCCAAATAATTTACATCGAGTGTCATACGAAGGCATATCTATGTACCAGCGGAGTCTGCGAATGGCTACTCTGGTAAATCGTTTTTTAATCTTCTCTATTCTTAAGGCGTGAAGCTTATAAAAAGAGTTCCAAACTATACTACAGTATTCTAAAGTGGACCTGACGAATGAAAAATATAGACACTTTAGACTATGAGGATCAGAAAAGTCTTTGAATTTCGCAAAATAAAACCTAGCATTGAGTTACCTTCCGAAACTAAAAAGTCTATGTGATTTAAAATGTCCAGTTTTATGTCAAAAATCACACCAAGGTCCTTTTTTGAAGATATAATTGACAAGGACATATTACCAATCTAATATATAAAAGAGACAGGGGAGAGGTTGCGACAGTAGGAAATGCTTTGACATTTCGAGACATTCAAATTTAAACAATTTTTACTACACCAAACTGCTAATCTCTGGAGATCTTCTTGCAGGAGAATACAATCTAGTTCAGATTTAATTGGACGAAATATTTTTAAGTCGTCGGCATACATTAGACATTCAGAATTCAAGATTATATCAGGAATATCAATTATAAGAAGGAGAAATAGCAAATGGCCAAGATGACTACCCTGAGGAACTCCGGACGTAACGTATATTGGTGTCGAAAGTGTATCGTTATCCGAACATACTGTGTACGTTCCCTTAAATAGGAGTTTATCCCCTTCAAGAAGTTGGAGTGTATGCCCAACCTTAATAGTTTGAACAATAGAATGTCATGACTTACTCTGTCGAAAGCCTTCGAAAAATCTGTGTATATGACATCATACTGTAAACCATTCTCGAGGCCATTCAAAACAGAATTGCAAAAAATTGTCAAATTCGTGCTAGTAGATCTATCAGTAACAAAACCATGTTGACAAGGAGAAGTAATTCTTTTAAAAACAGGTGTGAGTTTGTCATATACAAGTTTTTCAAACAACTTTTGAATGGTAGAGATTTTGCAGATCGGGCGGTAGTTTGAAACCTCTTGTCTTGGACCAGATTTATGGATAGGCAATATAAAAGAACTTTTCCACGCAGTCTTTATAATACATGCAGTTAGGAATGCCATTCGAACGCTTTTACTATTGATGAAACTCCAAAAACATCTGCTGTTCGTTTTTAAATTAGATTCTACGGAAAAAAGATATTGTTTGTAAAGAAATTTGTTCAAGTTTGTTTTCAAATTTGTTTCTGAAGAGTTCGATATTGGTTGTACAGTTCGGGATTATTATTCTCTTTTCGAAATTGCTTATATATTTTGTTTTTTCTGTTATTAAGATTAATAATTCTATTATTAATTATAATAATATTTTTAGATTTGGGAGTGAACATATCGATTGCCACCTTTACAATTTGAGTAAACACATTATGTGATTCAATTAAATTAATATTATTAAACTTTAGACACCAATCTATGGAATTTAGGTAATCGGTTATACCGATAAATTTGGCTTTAGCAAAATTATATTGAAAATTATGCTGACTAAGAACAGAAGGTTTAAAATAGTTATAAAATTCAAAATGTAAACAGAAAGAAACATGAAAAATTGAATTGGGAAAAAGAGGAATCATAGAGTTGCTGATATTAACGCTAAATTCTGCATCAACAAAAACTAGGTCGAGCACATTATTAAATGATTTTTTAAAATAATTAATTTGATGAAGATCAAATTGGGCGAAAGTATCAACAACTTCACATTCATATTCAAAATTAACATTTAATGGAAGTAATCTTGATTCATCAGCATCATATATCCACTTTATATTTGGCAAATTCAAATCACCCAATAAGATGATGTGCTGATTATCTTTTAAATTCTTTAAAACAAAACAACAATTGTCAACATGAGCTTTATACAATTCATAAGAACTCCTTGGTGGAATATAGCTAATTATAACAAATACTTCATTTAACGAATCAAATTTAATTTTAATAATTAATTGATCAATATCCAGGGCAGCTGATGATTGAGGTAGGTCAAGTTGAGTGCACTGCATCGATGCGCGCACAGCGACCATTACTCCGCCTCCCCTCTCGCAGTCAAGCATATCGTAACAACGATCTTTGCGGAAAACAGTATACTGTAAATTGTGACTTGATGTAAAAGAAAAACTAATTGGTGATTTAAATTGTGTACGCTGATCCGAGTTGCGTTCATATTTTGTATTCTTTAAAATTCCAATAGTAATGTCTGTAATATTAATTACTTACTAACTTAGATGGCGCTACAGTTCGGGGTGAACCTGGGCCTCAACCAACAAGCCTCTCTATTCAGCTCGGTCTTTAGCTTATTGCCTACAGTTGCGCACTCTAAGTTGGTCGAAATCCCCTTGAACTTGTGCGTCCAACCTACGGCGAGGAGGCCCTCTTCTGCGTCATCCCACCGCCTTAAATTCGAAGACTCTGAGGGCCGAAGCGTTAGTGTCCATTCGCTCTACACTAGGTTGACTAGGTTAATATCGCTGTACAGCTCATATAGTTCGTTATTGAATCTACTCCTCCAAAACTCATCAACGCAAACGCCACCGAATATTTTACGAAGAATTTTTCTCTCGAAGCGACCGAGGATATCTTTATCCGCTGTCAATAAAGTCTATGATCAGGGAAAGACCCTACTTAACCTTATTAGCCGAAAAAAAAAAGAAAAAAAAAGAGATTGGCAAGAGTTATTCTTCACTTGATTTCTGCACTGGTACCATTGTCAGAATTTATAGCAGAGCCAAGGTAGACAAAGTCCCTTACTACCTTGAAGTTGTAGCTGCCCACTGTGACGTTCTGTTCAATACGTCGGTGTGGATTGTCCCTTCTTGTTGACAGCATATACTTGGTTTTGCCCTCGTTTATCGCTAAACCCATTTTGGCTGCTTCTGCTTCAGTGCTTCCTAACGCACCGGTGATAGCCCGCTGAGTTCTTCAAATTATGTCAATTTCCTCGGCGTATGCAAGCAGTTTTACGAACTTTTGACTGATTGTGCCTCTGATGTTGGCTTGTAAGTTCAAGTCTAAAACCTTTTTTGACACTAAAGGCCTCTGTGAGGTCCTTATCCACCTTGATGGAGCAGCGAGCATTCTCCATCGTCATCAAAGCCCAGGTCCACCCCGCACTGCAGCGCCACCTAAGCAAGTAGTTGGAAACAAAGTACAAAGCAACCTTTAATGCTCCATCGTATATCAGGATCACAGATATTCATAGAAACCTAGAGATAGGAACAGTTGAGGATGAAATAAGAGACTTTTCTCGCAAAGTTCATATTCTTCCTCAGGGTCATTGCAACAATACCATATTCTGAAGGTGTAAAACCTAGTGCGGAACGAAACTGTTCGAACTAGCACAACAATGAGTACCTGCATGTAAGGGCGGATCAGCAGGCGTTTTTTTTTTTTTTTTTTTCTAAAGCTGCCTGTCAAACGCGAATATGTTTTGAAAAGTAAACTACTTGATAAGAAAACATAGTTTGGTTGTAGCATTGTATATGAAATTCAGCTTCATGTGTACTTACATTGACATACTATATATGGACTGCTAATGAAATGTCAGTTCCATACAATCTCTGCCCAAAAAATGACGCCAACATAACTAGCCCTCTTGGTTCGGAGCGGAAACACGTGGAAACAAATTGTCAGCCATCTTGAATTTCTCCATAGAATCGTAGAGGCACCTCTTGGGTTTGTGTGGATTTGCTAAGAAAAATGGTTGAAATTCAAATTGTTGAGGCATTGTTTGCAACAGATATTACCTAGAAAATGTGCTAGTTCAAATAATTACTAATAGATGGAAGCAACAAAATTTGAATAAAAAATGCATTTGACTGCCCCATAAGTTGCACAATATTCGTCTATTTATTACGAATCAATTGTTTATGTAATATATCAATGAAAACTTTGTCTTTGTACATCCAACTGCATCCAAGGAAATTTGAAACAAGTGTGAGTTTCCATTTTTTCCGCTCCGAACCAAGAGGGCTAGCGCTAATGTTGGAACCAACGCGAAATTAGCTACTAGAAGTCCATATATAGTATGTCAATGTGTTCATAGTCCTGCCAACTATACTTTATTATAAGGGATACTCCTTCTAATATAAACGACTTCTGTCACGTGTTTGACATTCACTTTGCTTTTGATGACATTATTGCATCATATTTCGTTTGCCGCTTGACGTAAAGTAAAAGCTTACCTGGTTCTTCAGCACAGATTAAACGTGTGTTTTCGCAGACGAAGAAAGTTTGGAAAAAGGAACGCTATGCTCTTTGTGGATGAAAGTCGATAAATTGTTTCGACTTTTATTTTCAATTCATTTTTTAACTTAAACTCTTATGTTAGGCACAAATTTTCCGCTTAAATACCTTTAACCTTTGTTTTCAACGCAGATATCCTTTTTTGTACTTTTTTGAATATGAAAGATCCTTTTTTCGACCAAAAAGAGTTAGAAAGACTATTCATATACAATGGTTATAGTCAGCAAACAAATTGGGAAGGTTTTGTTTAATGAATAAGAATCTCAGTCTATTATGACGTTAAGTCAAAAACAAACGCTTCATAGCGTTTATGAAGATTTTTCACCTACCCAAGATAAAAAAAAAACGTTTTATTGGAATCCATAGCTTTAGTCAATACGGGAACAGACCTAATGACTTATGTATATCAACAAATGTATACCTTTATACATAAATACTTTTGCACATAAATAAAGCAAAATTCTTAATACCGTGTCATATTAAGTCGAGTTTGAAGGTGGTAGGAAAACGACAAGTACGATTATGTAACACATTAATAAAAGAAACATATTCAGTGTTCATATTTCTCACTCTTGTATCATGTTTTCTTTGTTAAACGATCATTTTAAAATGCAAGAATTCCATGCTCTAACTGGAGCGTCACTAATAGCCGCTTTCTTTGTTATTGCGTGCAGTAGTAAGTGTGCGTACCTAGATTTTAAAACATTTAGCAGGAATTGTTGCTTAACTAATATATTCCGTCTGTCGGTGTGCTCTGTTGGACAGGCTCATCAGAAGAAGAGTAACATATTGCAATAACAATATAGAAGGGAATGAGGTAGCAGATGAACTAGCCAGAAAGGGATCAGCATTAGATATAGAACATACTCAGACATCAGTAGAAGTTCTTATTGGAATACTAAAAGAAAAATCTAATTTGAAACAAGAGAGCTGATCAACTACGCATGGATTACCAGAGGCGATTATATCACATCACATCTGGCAGTTTATGGCCGGTATTGAATAAAGAAAGAACCAAAAGCCTGCTGGCAATGAATCAAAATGAAATCCGTATCTTGATAGGTGCACTTACAGGACAATGTGCGATATGGGAAATTGCCGTAAGACTAGGGGGCAACTCATTCGAATACTGCAGGAGTTGTCAAGACACAAAAGAGATAGAAACTATCAAGCACTTGCTGTGTGATTGCCCAAATCTACAAATCAGCCGCTTACACTATATGGGCAACAGGTTTTTTGGCAAACTAAGGGACCTTGTGCAAGTTCCACTAAGGAACACGCTACTAGAAGGACCGAAAGATAAAAGGTTTATAGGTTCCACAAAACAAAAAGGAAAACACAATGGACCGTTTGGGCCCCGTGACAAGCACCTAGGTGCACTTCTCTTTAACCTAAACCTAACGTAGTCTACTTAGAGGGAATCCTACCAAAATCACTGTGATATCCTTCACCAAAAAAAGATAGCTAAAGCGTGTGCAACCTATCATATTGGAAGGTATAAGGATCGACCCGCATAAACAGGTCAGGTATCTAGGTTTATCACTAGACAGAAAACTCCTTTGGAAAGAACATGTAGAAGCTGTGATACTCAAAGCCACCAGAGCACTTATGGTGTGCAGGAACATTTCAGAAAAGACCTGGAAAAGACCCAGCAACACTGAGGTGGATGTACATGATGACAGTAAGGCCCATCATAATATACGGGGCAGTGGCATGGGTTAACTAAAACGAGGACATCCCTGAGCAAGGTGCAAACATTTGCCTGCTAATGTATAACAGGAGCCATGCGAACCTGTCCCACAGCAGCACATAGGTATACCTCCGCTACACATAATGCTAGAATGAATCGCCAAGGAGACCATATTGAGAATAAGCAAAGAGGGCATCGGGAAAGGAACATACATCGCAAACAAAGAGCAAGTAACCCTATCCAAATCTATGCCGTTTCTGGACTGGCCCAGAGACTATATGGTCAAGAAATACTGCTTTGAAAGAAAACTCGAAGTAAAAATGAGCAACAAACTAGATTGGAGCAGTGAGTCCTTTAAGTATCAATTCAAACAACACACAATTAAATGGTACACGGACGGATTGAAAACATCTACAGGCACTGGAGCAGGGGTGTACGGGCCCAGGATCAGATACTCAGAATCACTGGGAACATTCCCCAGTATATTTCAAGCAAAAGTTCACGCGATCGAAAGATGCGCGCAATTCAAGCTAGACAGGAAATATCGCGGGCAGGACATCGAAATACAGTCAGACAGCCAAGCCGCTATCAAAGCACTGACCGCTCACGAGATCAGATCTATACTGGTATGGAATGCCTCACCGGGATGAACAAACTGGGAGAGGCAAATAAAGTAACTCTCTACTTGGTACCAGTACACGTAGGTGTGGAGGGGAACGAAGCAGCTGATGAACTAGCAAGAAACGGATCAATCACGCCGTTCCTTAAGGAAACAGGAAGACAACAAATGGGCCAAACATTGGGACGATATCCCCCAACTACCCCAACTAAGCCAGGCGAAAGAACTTCTGGGGAAATACAACCAGAAAAGAAGTAGAACTTGCCTAAGAGTTAGCAAGAACCGACTTCGCATCTTGACGGCAAAGGACGAAACCTTTCGACTTGGCGAGATAATGATTAACCGCGTCTAGATTGCGGAATATGCAGGATCTTTCAGTGGAAAGTAACCTGCCAAATGTTTTTATTTCGTGATAGAAAAATTGCTTGATAAGTTTATGCTTAGTTGCGATATCTAACAAATTTATATCGAAGGGTGGTGTTTTTTTTAGTCAGTAAGAATCTGATACTACTACGAGCACGCGCTTGCTATTCTCATAGTGTCAAAAAAAAAAAAAAAAATCCTGACGGGCATGTTAACGGGTCACTTCAGACTCAAGAAGCTACTCAGGAAACTGGGAATAGAGAGAGATGGACACTGCAGGTTCTGTAGGGACACTGGAGAAACACCACCGCACCTTCTTATGGAATGTGAAGCACTGATCCACAAAAGAAGAAACCGCTTAAGTGCATACCTCCTATCAAAATTGGATCTACCTTCGCTAGATCCACTCAAGATACTCCGGCTAATAGCAGCAGCTGGACCGGAGGAAGTGGTTTAGACCGAGCATATTATCCACTAGAGCCTTAGTTTAAGGCGCACAATAGATCTGCTAAAGGCTGCAGTGCACTTACACTTCACAACTATATCTATCTATTTATCTAACCTAATCTAACATATTATAAGGCTTTGATCGCAACGATTATTAAGACTCTTATTTACTCAAAAGGAAGTGTTGAACGGAGTGGTGTACTTAATACTTAATTTTTATTTTTTTTATAAAGTGTTCTTTTATCTTAATGACTACAGCTGACGCATTCCATTTCACGGGGCTTGAAATCCTTCCATTCGCCTCCTAGTATGTTTGAATAAGAATATTGTTACTAAGCCGCAGTAAAACGCTTTGCTAAATCTTTAGATGTTTGCCTTCTTTTTTCATTATAGCTTCGTGCAATCGGATAAGGAACAACTGACCAAAACTACTTTACTTACTTTAAAAATGTAAAAAATGTATATAAACTCATGTTAGCAATTAATTTAGTTAATAGTATATAATTCTTTTCTCATCTAGCCGAAAGCCCTAGCAGCTAGTGCTACATCCATTCGTTTATTAATATTTAATTTACTTATGTATTAATAAATTTATAATAATAATAATACTTTACTTACTTAATGGGCTCCTGAACCATGTAGAGTTTCTGCCTGAGACACAGTATCCTTCCATCCTCGTCAATACCGGGCACGCTTCATCCAGTTACGCAGACCGCATCCATGATTCGAAGATTCTCTTGGCTGGAGTATTGTTGTCCATTCGCTTGATGTGACCGAGCCGTATCTTAGCTTTTTGGACTACATCCACATATTGATACAGCACATACAGTTCGCGGTTAAATCTTCTCCTCCTAATATCAGAAGAATTAGTTTTCTCTCGAAAGAGTTCAATATTAGTTCAGCTTTCTTACTTATTGTCCAGCACTCGGCACTATATAGCAGGACTGGTAAGATTAGCGTTCTGTAGAGCATTAATTTAGTTAGTCTAGTTAGGAGTTTTGAGCTCAGTTGTTTTGCTAAACTGAAGCAACAGCGCTTTCGTAGGAGTATTCTTCGTCAGATGTCCACGAACGTATCGTTTGTGAGATCAATATTTATTGAAATATCAATAAAGATATTGAAATATCAGTAATGATATTGAAATATCAATAGATTCTCGCACGCTTCTTGCACACAAACTCTACTAACCACTTTTCGAAACGAGTCTGTGCGAGAAGTATTCATTGTTGAAGCGGTGATTTTAAGTGAATTGGATTAGATTGTTGTTTTTTCTGATGCAATTCCATTTATTATGCAGGAAAATCAAAACGAGGGAGAGAAGAAAAGAATATTATTTTAGTTATTTGCACAGAAACAACTGCAGAAACGTTTTTAAGTCATTCCTCTGATGATCAATATATCGCAAGAAGCATGAGAATAGCACAGAACAACTCACTGTGCGCACCATCTCGCATGTCGCATCGCATCTCGCATCGCTTCTCGCATCGCATCATTTCTCGCGTCACTGTACGCACAACCTTAAGGTCGTCTCGCCTGATCTACAGTTGCCATAAATACCTCAATGGCGGCACGCTGAGATCTCTCGATGATGTCAATATGATCTGCGTATCCCATCAACTGGACGGACTTGTAGAAGATAATGCCTTCCATGTAAACATCTGCTTTGAGAGCTATCTGTTCCAGCACGAGATTGAAGAAATCATATGACAGCCCGTGTCCTGGTAGAAATCTGGTACAAATTCGCAATAATTCCGATAAGTTATTTTCAAATTGCACAGAGCACCGCGTGCGACACAGCTGGATTAGTTTTGACGGGATCCTGAATTTAGCCACATCGTATTAGAGTAAAGCTTAGGACGATGAATGCTATCATATGCAACCTTAAATTCAATAAGCAGGTGGTGAGTTTTGACTTGAATTTTATTGGTCTCTTCCAGGATTTCAGGGTAAAAATTTGGTCTATCATCGATCTGCCGGGCTGGAAGCCACACTGGTACGTGTTGTAGTTGGACTTAGTAAAAGACGATGTGTTTCATTTGATATGAGTTTATTAACTAACTTCAATGATGTATACATAGTTCATACCATAGAGTCCATTGAATGGGAGAGTTATACTCGTACATATATGTGTATAAGAAACGAGTGAGGCACATTTGTATTGGATTAGTATTTCAAATATACAACATGTCCCTACAACAAGTTTCTTTTTTCTTTTTACAATTCTTATTTTTAAATTCTTATTCTAAAGTAAAAACAATATTAATTCAAATACGAGACCAGAAGCAATTTATTTATTTTAGAATTCATTTGTTATGTTTTTCAATTTGTTTGCCTGATCTTAGAGTCAATGTATCTTTTGGGAGTTGACCTGTCTCTGATAAGCTACTTGATAGAGCATTCGTTTTGTCAGCGATCAAATCTCTTTGATTGCGACGGTACTGTTTACCTTCGGTATCTTCAACTAAGAATGATCTTGGCATCTCAGAAACCTCCACTACTTTCCCCTTTTTCCATATTTCATTTTGAAATTTTTTGAATAGAACCGTTTCATTTTGTGTGATTTCTGGACGGATCTTGGCGTGTCTGTCATAGTTTGATTTTACTTTGTTTTGGTATTCTCTAACTTGGCACCTATATACTACTTCATCTATAACCTTAACCTTTGGCTTGAGTTCTGAGTTTGATACCGGAAGTCTTGTCCTAAGTCTTCTTGACATCAATAGTTGAGATAGAGAATAAGTAAACTGTGGTGTTGTCCGAAGACAGAGTAGACCTAAGTAGGGATCTGAATTTGTTTCACTGCACTTTGTTAATAACCTTTTCACCGTTTGAATGGACCTTTCAACTAAACCATTTGACCTCGGATAATATGGACTACTTGTAACGTGTTCAAATTTCCAGTCCCTAGCAAATTCTTTGAACTCTTTGGAGTTGAAGGGTGGTCCATTATCAGATATAAGCTCTGACGGTATCCCATGCCGTGCAAATATTGACTTCAGATTTAATATGATCTCGCAAGCTTTCGAAGTCTTCAATTTAGCTATTTCTATAAACTTGGAGTAATAATCGACTAATAAAAAGTATAACTCCTTTTTCCATTCAAATAGATCGAGTCCTACTTTTTGGAATGGAAGATCCGGTAGTTCATGTGGGATAAGTGGTTGTTTGCAATTATTGCTTAGATATTTGCTGCATGTTTCACAGTTTTCGACAGATCTCTGAATGTCTTCATTCATGTGAGGCCAAAACACCAAACCTCTTGCGCGCTTCTTACTTTTTTCTATGCCTGAATGACCATCGTGAATGTATTCCAGGATAATGTGTCTAAGTTTCGTTGGAATAACTAGCGCTTGACCTTTAAAAATCAGTTTATCTATGACTGACAGTTCATATCTATAATTCCAATAGACCTGCAGATCAACATTCAGTTTCTTTTTACTTTCAGGCCATTGACCTTTAATGAAAACGGATAACTGTTGCATGTTTCCATCTTCCAGACTTGCATCTAAAATTTGTTTTAGCATTTCTTGTGATATATCAAGACTAGACTTTATTAGTCCGACATGAATTTTGATATCCCTATCTAACTGGCTTTCCTCTTTATGATGCAATGGAGCTCTTGACAACATGTCTGCGACTAATAGCTTTTTTCCCGGCTTATATGTGACCTCCAAGTCATAGGCTTGAAGACGAAGCATCATTCTTTGCAACCTAGGGGGGACATTGACTAATGCTTTTTTTTAACAGTGGAATCAGTGGTTTGTGATCTGTTTCCACAACTATTTTCTGACCATAAATGTACTGATGGTATTTTTCACAGCTAAATAGGATGGCATAGAGCTCTTTCTCTATTTGAGCATAATTTCTTTGACAATCTGTAAGAGTTTTCGATGCAAATGCTAAAGGACAATTGTCTTGTAATAGGCATCCACCTACTGCAAATTGTGAAGCATCTGAGGATATGACTAAAGGCCTTGATGGTTGAAAGTATGCAAGAACTGGTGGTTCTATGACCAAAGATTTGAGTCGTATAAATACTTTTTCTAAAGAATCATTCCATTTTTCAGCAATTGTCGCAAAGGCTCAGTTTCATTAGACAAATTCTGTATAAATGAACCAAAATAAGTTAACATTCCTAAAAATCGATGGACATCTTTTACAGAAGCTGGTGCTGGCATTTTAATGATTGCTTCGACTTTTTGAGGATCTGTATGAACACCTAATTCATTAAAAACATGACCAAAGTACTTGACTTCTGTAAGACGAAATTTACATTTTTCTTGATTTAGCTTAAGCCCGACTTTTTCCATTTTTTCTAGGACTCGAATGAGTTTGGCATTATGTTCTTCGATAGTCTTACCCGAGACTAGAAAGTCATCGATGTAAACAATTACGTCTTCATCAAAAAACAATTCGGTCATTTCACGGTGAAATATTTCCTGAGCTACTTAAAGTCCATATGCCATCCTCAAAAACTTGTATCTCCCGAAAGGAGTATTAAAAGTACACAGGTCGGAGCTTTCTTTATCCAACTTAAGCATCCAATAGGCTTTGCTGGCATCAAGAGTTGAATAATACTTTAAGCCGGACATTTTAGATTTGATTGAGTCAATATCGGAAATGGGATAGTGCTCACGCTGTAATGCCTTGTTGAGATTTCTGGGATCCAAGCAGACTTGCAATGAACCATCGACTTTCTCAACCAAAACTATTGAGCTAACCCATTTTGTCGGACTATTCACTTTGGCTATAACCCCATCCCGTTCCATTTTATCCAACTTTGCCTTTAGTTTTGCATGCAATGTGATAGGAATTTTCCTAGGTGCATCAATCACCGGGTTATCTTGTGGATCAACTTTAAGACTATAAACTCCTTTTAGGCAACCTAACCCTTCAAATAAATGTTTAAACTTAGGCGGAATGCTCGTAATCAAAACATCAGAGTAGTTTTTTATTTCGTTGACAGCTATTATTGAATTACGCTTCACTAAACCAAATCTATGACAGTCAAACTTGCCAAGAACGGAACTTACCACTTCTTTTACAATAAGGAAGCCAACTTTCACCTCTCTTTCCATTGTCCCTATAGACGCTCTAACAGAGTATTGCCCTAATATATTGACTTTTGACCCACCAAACGCTGTTAGATTTCCTACACATTTTTGAAGACTTAAGGTATGGTTATAGTTTATGTAATTAAATCTACATAACGACATCACGTTTGCTTCTGCCCCCGTATCCAAATCAACTTTAATTAACTTGTTATTAATTTTCAAAGATTCTGTAAACAAAACATCTGACTTTAAGGTACTGTTATTAACATGATCCAATGTACCGATAAAAAATTCACTAACGTCATTATTATCTGTGATTTCATTAATACTAGTTTTATTATTTAGTGAAAATGTTTGTATTTTCTTGGACTTACAATACTCTGCAAAATGATTCACACCTTTGCATAAATGACATCTTTGACCAAGGGCTGGACACTTCGTTCGGTGATACCAATTTCCGCATCGTTCACATCTCTTGTTCTCACATTGCTTGACACTGGAGCTGTTGCTGTTCTTGTTGGGCTTGATGTACTGTTGTTTGCTGTTGTTCTTCGACATTTGCGTCCTGGAGCTACAGCAGTGGTTCTTTTGGATATAGTTGACTTTATTTTCCGAATGAATCGGGGCTGTGGACATCTCTTGTGATTGCGATTGACTAATGATGTATGACTTTGCACGTTTTTCAGCTATCTCCAAGGTAAGATCGTCGATGTCGAATAATAATCGCCTTAGCTTATCATCATTGAGTCCAATTATAAAGACGTCTCGGATCATTCCATCTTGAACGGTACCATAGTCACAGACTTGAGCTAGTTCCTTCAAATGAGTTAAGAACTGGTCAATTGCCGATTATTGTGTTGCAGAAGGGCTTAAGACGTTCACACAGTACGTTGGTCTTAAACTCTTAGCGGGAATGTGCCTCGTTAATTCTTGCAAGACATAGGATTGCCCTTTTTTTTAGTGTGGGGCATTTACTTGTAGAGCTGATACTACAGTCATCGGATATGCTTGCGCCCATCCATACTTAGTCGATGACTTGGTGCATGCTCCCACCCAACGCATCTCCTCTATATTTAAAAAGCTGCTGACTAAGAGCAGAAATTTAATTTGATCACAAAGCTTTAGCCAATCTATCTATGATTTAAGCAATACTTCGTACCTTTAACTATAAGAACTGATGACAACCTAAATGTAGATGGACTGTATTTTGATGAAAATGCTTCTACAAGTTGAACATAACATCCATATTTGCGTTTTTTTAAACCTAGTTAGACAGAGGCTGCTAAGAACGCACATTTTTTTTCTTTACATTTAAGTAAACAGCCGGATAACTTCTACTCTCACTTTTCTCCCCAGCCACAAAGTAACTAGTCAGGAATTTTTATTGCATGAGCTAGGAGCTCGTACTGCCAGTTAGTTAATTTTGAGGTAAGCTACTAAATGGATTTTGATCGGGTTTTCACTGTTGCGCAATTTAGGGCCATGGTGCAGTGGTAATGAATACCAACCACATTTATTCAAATTTTTCAAGTTATAAAATTAAATTATGCAATCGTACATCACCTAGAGTAACTCAATACGTACAGGATACAAAATACTAGAAATTAGAATCGAATGCAAAAATTACAGTAAATTCTCCCCCGAATAGTTCAGACACTTCCCATGGAGTAAGCATTTACCCAAACCTAACGTCACCTAAGTTGCAAACCACTACACCAACAACAACTTTTTCCTATCTTTTCTCTTCATTTTCAACTTACGTCGAGCAATTGCATAAAAAGAGTTAAGAAGAGGGAATCCTAAGTATTGTATTATCTTGATACAGCATTCGGAAGCTAATCAATTTGTAATCAATTAACATACATCCCTTTAACTTCAGAACGGCTTCCCTGATTTCAATAGAAATTCCAATAAATTTCATTTTATTAGAGTATTTATCGGCAAAGATTTAACCTAATAAATTATTTTTGTACATTATCCTGTACTCTTCGGCCTCTCATCAGTCGCTATCGCTTTCCCTTTCACTTTGTTCTTCCTTGTGGTAGCTGTCGCACACGCAATGTTTGCCCTTGTAAGGTTTTTTTTTGTAACAGTCACTGGAGCAAGATGGGAACGGCTTTGGATTGTTATTTCATCGAAAAGAGCAAGTATAAAATGTAAAAATATAAAGCGCAGATGGAGCTCCGGGCACAGCTAGTGGGTTAGTAGTTTTCAGAAAAGAGTCGTGCCTATTGAAGTTCGAACTCTATAATGTTGTATCATATGTCCATCTTATTACTGCCTAAGCAAGTTTTAATAGATAAAATTGGTTTCATTGTTCAAGTAGTAGCTTAGTGCCAAGCTATAGTTATAAACTAATTGTTTAAGGATAATTCGTCGTCGATTCTTTTCGCCTAACAAATCAGGTAGTCCTAAATTGAGCTGGTTAGAATGTAGGCATGTAGGTTTGACCAAATCACTCTATTTTATCCCCATCATGTCTTCATTATTGTACAGCTGAGAAAAATGAGGTACTCTCTTCTCACTTTAGGTAGGTATTGATTGATTGATTTAAGCTGAACCCACCGAGTGCTAGTAATTTCTTTTATAAATCCGCCAAATGTACATTACCCTCCTCAATAATTTCTATCTTATACATCTATATCTTATATTCATACCACATGAAGTGATTGGTAGGTAATAAGAGTACAATCAGAAACAGAATCACAACCACATTAACTGATCAGAATATCCTACCGCTGCACTGCTCGTAATAAGATATTTTTGATGTGAGGTCAGGTTTCAATTCGAATCACCAATTGGGCGCCTCCAAATAGGTATTCAGTCATTGATTGCGGAAACAGATACATGCAACCCAAGCCCTCATCCATGAGCGAAAAAGAAGTTGCACGATCCTACAACCAAGAGCATCAGTTCAATAGCCTTGATGTCGGGTCATCGTCGTCGTTGTCTTCATCGTCGTCGACGTCTTTGGCGTAAGTTCTAGTACCAACAATGTGATCTTTCTTTTCTCTGTTTTTGCAAAGTACGAAAACAACGCCATCAAAAGTGGAGAAAAAACTGGTTAGTAGTTTTTCCAGCAGAAACACCAGCAGCTGCACAATCACTGCCATCCGACGACGATCGATTCTTTTCGGTATCCCATACCCATACCCATTGCTATTCTCCCGTCTTACACTGTCCAGGGCTTTTCCACTTTGTCCTATTCAGTACAATTACGTCTGGAGCCTAGCGCACGAGCAACGTTAGAGACACTCACCAATGCAAGCGAATCTAGTGCTCGTCCACTTTCGAAGGAAGGTGATCTAATCGTGAGATAAAAAGAATTGAAGTTGTGTGTAATTGCAAATCGCCTCGTTGTTCCTTCGACTAGGAAGCGCCGCGGAGTTCATTGAACGGCAACAGCGCCGCTTCCAATGATTTGCCCACACAAACTCGGTGCCAGATCTGTATTGCCCACGTCCAAGTCAAGTCTACGTCCAAGTCATACGGTGATTATAATGGACACTCATAATGGCACCTCAACAGTTTTTCGTTTTTCCATTATGCAGAATCTAACACATGCTTATTGCAGGCATTGCGAGCATAAGACACCATTTGGCACGGCCTAACATCACGGTGAAAGGCCGCCTTGGCTGGCTTTGTTTTACATTTGTGGTCAATTAAAAATTCTGTAATCGATGCATTCGGTGCGGTCTGTGGCCGCTACTTGCATTGATATGCCAACATCGTCTGCTTTTGGCTTATCGTCAGAGCATTGTTTGCCAGTGAGCACTTGTCATAGTGCAAGTGGGGTGCACAATGCTGAAGACGAAATGGATGGACGCAGAAGGGTAGAATGTGTAGAAGAAAACTCAAACGGTAATGACATTTGAAAGTACGAGTAGAGGATTGGATTGAAATGACTGTATTTCGTACCTAATCAATGCTTTTTGATTTCATGTCACGATTGTGATAATCCTAGCTTACTTGTGAGTGTATGAAAATACGCCCCGCCGCGCTTATAGAAACACTTTTAATATTTTGTAGCTAAGCTTTCCAAAACAAAATTTTATGTATGTACAGTACATTGTAACACTTTTCACCATTTAGCCGATGTTGTTCGCTGGTATTGGTTTTAAAAGCGAGGCAAAAACTACCATTCCAATTTTAGTATATGATCTGCGGAAGCTAGAGAGAATAAACCCAGTGAGCTACCTAAATCCTACCGTTCAATCAGCTTGACATCGTTTTTCTTGAAAGACTGCTGGACATTTATATTAGAGGCATTCTTGAAAAGACTATACCTCTGCACTCTAGTCAATATGCATACAGGAAAGGTCGATCTATGGAAGGCGCCCTTCACTATCCCGACACAGAGATAAAATCAGCCTACCGTTCCAAATAAATCGCCCTTTGCGCATTCCTTGACATAGAAGCTGCTTTTGATAACACTGGATATGACTTCATTACAAGTCCTATGAGACACAGGAGAATCGATCAACCTACTACCAGATACGTTAGGACTATGCTCGATTGCCACATAATAACATCTATGTCAGGAGGGGTCTATGTGACGGTCTCCGTAGCTAAAGGCTGACCCCAAGGAGGCATCCTCTCTCTTCTCTTATGGTCTCTCATGGTGGATGACTTACTGAACAGACTTAATAGTTTAGACTTCAGAACTATAGGCTATGTAGATGATCTTGGGATAAGAATCAAGGGCAAATATGAAGACAATATGTATCAGCTCATGCAAGATGCATTCCTTGTAGTATCGGACTGGTGTGCTGGCGAGGGCCTATAGATTAACCACAGCAAGGCAGTCGTTATACCATTCACAAGAAGAAAAACGCTAAACCTTGGATCAGTGATTCTAAATATTTGTTTTTCCGACGAGGTAAAATATCTAAGAATTGTCCTAAACAAAAAACTGAACTGGAACTGGCGACCACTGCCATGTGTCGCCGTATGCAAAACCTGGGGTCTGTCCCCAAAGGTCACACACTGGTTATATAGCACTGTAGTTAGACCCATCCTTACATACCCGTCCATTGTCTATTGGACAAAAACTAAGGAAGTCAGAATCATCAAACAAACTCAACAAACTTCAAAGATTAGCTTGCCTCAGAATCACACGTACTACGCATACCTGTCTCACAACAGGCATAGAGGCTTTAATCGGACTCACTCGGCTACATATATTCATTAAGAAATTGGCAATTCACAGTGCAGTTAGTCTTCGAAAGTTGGATGTTAATAGTACATGGGATCATGTGGATCTTATGGATTTATTAACCGACTTCCCCGAGCTAGATATGCTCGGCACGGTTAAATCACTCTACTTCGGTAGAAGGTTAGAAATTGAGATCGATCCCAAGCCGTGATACATGGAATAATGGCGGACCACTGTTTGATCCAAAGGGAATCGTGTGGTATACCGACGGATCAATAATGGATTCAGGAGTTTGCGCTGGAGTGTATGGACCCAATTATAAAGTTTCGAAACCATTTGGAAAGAGTCCCAGTGTTTTCGAGGTCGAGCTTTACGCTACTTGTGGTAGTATAAACTTGCACTCAGGCATCAAAGGTGACACTATCCACATACTCACCGACAGCCAAGCGGAGCTTCAAGCACTGATCTTCCACTTGATCATTTCAAAATCAGTTCTAAGTTGCATCGACAGTTTACAAAACTTGGACCAATACAATAAAGTAAATTTGTGGTGGGTACCGGCCATGTAGGCGTTGAAGGCAACGAAACTGCAGATCTGCTAGCAAGAAAAGGCTCCTCTGAGTTGTTCACTGCACCTGAACCCTTTTGCGGAATGCCTGATTCTGCTTTTAAATATACCTTAAATAGTTGGGAACGTAACATGTGCAGTTCTCACTGAAATAACTCCCAAGGTCTCAAGTTAAAACAGCTGTTGATATCCTTAAAAACTTCAGAAACGACATAAGAAGGCTTGTGAGCTTCCTTGCCGGTCACTGTCGATTACTATACAGCCTCAACAAATTGAGACTCTCGGAGGATATCATCTGCCGCATCTGCCTAGAAGAGGACGAAACCGCATAACACATACTATGTGAGTGTGCAGCTCTGTGTAGAATTAGGAAAAGCTTTTTCTTTAAAGAGACCATATCTCCAACAGACTTAAGGAACTCCTCCGCGGCTGTAATTATCGCTTTCATAAGGACAGTAGAAATACTGCTAACTTCATATTTAAGGGAGAAAATACTTTTTTACTTAAATTCTTTTATTCCTCATGTAGCATAGAGCGTAAATAAATAAATATTTGGCGTAACAGCTCTTTAAAGTGCCAGGGGCTAGCTTCTCGCATAGAGCGTGCTCCTGCGCATAATCTTGACCTTTTCAGGTCATAACTAAAGACTTCGAAAAAGATAGAAGTTGATTTATTTCTGGGCTTTACCAACAAACAAATTTATACTAGATCTTAATGTAAAATTCTAAACTAAACGCTAAACTCGACTGTAATTTTCGATCGATAGAAAATCAAATCTAACCTATAGGTAGAGTTTGGTGGAATGACTGCCCGGGGTAAAGCAAGGCACCAAAGATTAGGTCCATTGTGATACCATTGTAAGAATAATTCGGTTCCCTTGGTACCCGTAACCACAGTTATGTAATCTCAAATATGAGATTGTCTTGAATAAAGCCTACCATTTGGGATTGTCAATTGAAACTAATTTGATCAGATCAGACAGATCATCTAGGACCTCGTCTAAGATTTACTTCTTAATGCAGATAGCACAGGACAATTGCAACAGTTGGAGCGTATCGATATCCCGCTTTTTATAATCCCGTTTATCAAAATCCCGTAAAAAAAGTTTTAAAATCCCGTCGTCTATAATCCCGATTATTTAAAATCTCGATTTCTTAAAATCCCACTTTCAAGAAGTCCGATTTTCAGAATTCCGCCTTTCTATTTGAATTTAATAATTTAAAACCAAATTTTGGTTTTTTTATTGCTTGATCAACATTTTTGGGCGGTCGTTCATTTTCAGATTTTGGGCGATTATTCGCACAGCTAAAAAACTAAAAATTAAAGCTTGTGATTTTACGGAGATTCAGTAATTTTTGAACGTTTGTCCCTTTTTGGGCTTTTTTACGTTATGTACCATTTCCGCTTTACAGTTGCTTGGAATATCATCGATTTATGGGTTTTACATCGCACAAATGTGCAACCATTTTCTGAGAAATCATTTTAAACCAGGTCCAGGTCGCAGTTAAGTTTTCTTATCCATGGAACCTAATAATCTTTTTCTAGACGGAGTTCAATACCTGCTCTACTTTGTAAGCGCTTTTAGGGGCTCTAAAGTGCTCGAAGTGTGTTCGGGTATTGAGCGAACATGACAGATAAAGAGAAAAATTTTGAAGTAACTGAAGAATTTATGACAGTACGAACTTATAAACTGCAAAGTGGAATCAGCTGACTGTCAAATAAGTCAAAGAGTTTTTGATTCCATTTCAAAAAGTCAACATAAACTAAAAATAGATGCAAAGTATCTTGAAGAAGAGGTGATCCAATGCCGAATCAATGGAGGGAAAGTTACCTTCTCCCTGTATACAAAGGGAAGGGTGATACGCGAAACTGTGATAACTACCGTTCGATCAAGCTGATGTCACACACCATGAAGATCGTTGAGCGGGTATTAGGTGGCCGACTGCGAAAAATAATATGGCTATCTGATGATCAGTGCGGGTTTGTCTCGGGTAAATCAACCACAGATGCAATCCAAAGTATAAGGATCATAGTGGAAAAACATCGTGATTCCTTAAGGGATTTGCATATTGTATTGGTTGACTTTGAAAAGGCATTCGACAGACAACCACGAGATCTGATTGTGTGGGTGGCGCTAAGACATCGAGGGGTTCCAGAAACCTATGTACAGATGATCATGGACATGTACGAAGGAGCAAAGACAAGAGTAAGATGCCCGCTGGAGTACCCGAAGGGTTCCCAATCAATCGGGGTGCACCAGGGAAGCGTTTTAAGTCCTTTGCTCTTTCTTACAGTCCTTAATTATCTGCTTGAAGGTAAAGTGATGGACCCCAAGGTACATCAGTTATTCTTTGCTGACGATGGAGCTATCATAAGTGAGGATCCTACACCCCTGCAATGAGCACTTGACGTGTGGGTGGACGTTTTGGAGGGAAATGGGTATCGCATTAGTTCAAAAAAGACAGAGTACTTGTGCTGCCCGTTCTCTGATCCACTCAGGCCTATTCAAAACATTTATTTGAATGGAACAGTGCTTCCCAAGTGCGAAAAGTTCAAATATCTGGGATCTATGATCAATAGCAAAGCAACTTGGGATGACGACTTCAATCATCGTGTAAGCGTAGGGTGGATGAAGTGGCGAGAAAATTCCGCTATCTTCTGTGACAGAAAAATGTCCCCTAAGTTGAAAGGAAGGCTCTACACCGCAGTTGTACGTCCAGCGCTCACATACGGTTCACAATGTTGGACGATGTGCAAAAAGTATGAGAGTAAATTAACGGCAGCTGAGATGAAGATGCTTCGCATGACAGCAGGAGTGACAAAGCTTGATCGAATAAGAAGTTTGAAGATCCGTGGAAGCTTTCACATCAAGGAAACCATCGTACAAAAAATAGAGCGCGACCGGCTCAGTTGGTATTGCCACGTTCAAAGAAGAGATCATTTGAATCCTGTTAAAAAGGCAATATCAATGCACGTTCCAAAGACATCGCGATGTAGGAAAGGTAGGCCTATAAACGCCTGGATCAGACAAATGCGACGACATCGGCATTTCATTGGCCTCAGTAACCGAGTGATCCCAAATCGGCAGGCCTGCCGATATTTTTTGAGGTCAAATAGGCGAACCCCACAGGCGGATCAGTAGAAATGCGGTGAAGTGAGAGGGTTGTGATCCCTTGTTTTCGGATCATAGCCTCGCTGATAAAAGGAAGAAGAAGTATCTTGAAGAAAATGTTGTGTTGTGTGAATGTTCTCCCAAAACATGCCTTTTTAACTTAATACGAATCTGTTGGTTTTCAGACGAATTTAATTTGTTCATTGTAATTTTTTTAATGACAGTTGGCTCGACATGGCCCGAAATGGTTCGCTTTTCATTTACGTACTTTTGCTTAAATTTTCCGCTCTCTAAGAGTTTTTACTCGTACTCTCAACATTTCGTATTTGACAATTGATTAGTACACAATCTAAAACGCTTTAAGGATCTCTAAAGTGGTCAAAGTGTGTTCGCGTATTGAGCGAACATGACAGATAAAGAGAAAAATTTAGAAGTAACGAGTATTTCCCCTTTGTGCTTGAAGAATTTCTGCCTACACGAACGTACGAACGAAACGAGTCAAAGAGTTTTTTTAATTCATTTCGAATAGTCAAAAGACATAAGAAATGGATGCAAATTATCTTGAAGAAAATAAACGTTCTCCCAAAACATCCATTTTTAACTTAATAAGAATCTGCTGGTTTTCACTCGAGTTTAATTTGTTCTTTATAATTTTTTTTTTAATGACAGTTGGCTCGAAATGGATCGCTTTTCATTCGAGTACTTTTGCTTAGATTTTCCACTCTCTGAGAGTTCTTACTCTCATCATGTCATATTTGACAATTGATTAGCTCTTGGCTCGGAAAGTACGCTAATGTCGTTTTCCATTGGTTTCACTCCCGATTTCACTCCTTTTTGATTCCAATGGAACATGTGAAATCGTCCTCTGCTTACTTCTGCGTGTGTTGGTGAATGTCTGATTTCTTGTTTACATTTTTTACAGACAAACACAGCAAAAATTGCTTCTTTTTGCCCAATGGAAAAGGATATTAGCAATCCCATCATGTTTTTATTAACATATTATCAATTTGTTAATTATATCTATGTAAAATTTGTTTCTATTAACTTGCCCCAACTGAGAAAATAAAATAAACAAAGGAATGCGTCTTGTACCATATGACTTTGACAAGTAGTCCGATGTAAGGGTTTATATGTGTGAGTGCATTTTGAAAGCACTCCCAAATGAAATCCGGAACAGAAAAACACTCCCGGAACAGCACTCCAAACAGCCAATGGAACATGATTGGGAGTGCTTTTTCTGTGCAGAACACAAAAAGAGTACTCCTTTTGGCCCAATGGAAAACGACATAAGGATCTATTGTGTATGACGGTTTGACACCATATGACATTTTATGAGAAAACAAAGTGTCAAATTTATCAAACGATAGCAGGTCAAATGGATTTGACCGGGTTACAAAATTTACAAGATCTTTACAATATTGACAACAACTGCTATCGCATTCCAAAGCCACAAGTGTGTAAAAGCTGCGGCGGAATTAAGCGACCATGCAAACTGGCGGGTTCGTATGTTTGGTTCTTCTCCGAGCAGAATAATGTGGATGCGGAAATATTTAAATTGCTCATATGCCATCCGTACGTAATTGAGATGCTCGTACCTATAACGTCACTTCTTCTTCTTCTCGTAACAATTTTGCATAAAATCTTTCTTTTCGCTTTTCTTGACACTGTCCTTCACTATGAGGTCTGTGCGTCATCTGTTTGAAGCAATGGTATAACCGAGAGCCATATCATGTTCCTTTTTTATTGCAATAGCTTCTAAAATTAAGCCCAGAGCTTATTTTTTATTTGTTTTGAATTATTTGAAAATTTTCTCCAAAATTTCTGCAAATTATTACTCGTGGAATGAATTTGTGGAAATAGATGTCACAAATTTTAAGATAATGTCAAGCTCTGTAATATATGTGTGTAGCTTGATAACGTTTGGCAAATAGTTTGACACAAAAGTTTGATAACGTTAAAAAAAAAATTGTACACTGTAAAAAAAATGTGTCAAATTATACAGCAATTGACGTGAAGCAATAAACGGCTGTTTGGCTTGAATATTTGTCTTATTTTTCTTAATAAACTTTTAACACTGTATCAAACAGTTGAATAGTAGCTTTAGTTAGCGTATTTGTGCAAAAATTCCAGATTTCAAGCTCTAATCAAATATCAGCAAAACTGTTGTCATAGAAAATTATATTCTTAATTATACGGCCCATGAATGTTCTTTAAAAAAGTTCTCATTGAACGAGATATGCAAGAAAAACGTCACCTTGGCCTCTTGCTTCCAAAATGGAGCCCAACGTTCAGTAGCACAACTTAATATGATCCTCACAGACTTGTAATAAAAAAATTGAGACTATATCCAGCTTTCTTTTAATTTAAGATCCGTGCTTCGCTGTCTAATTGTTTCGACTTTTTATTTCGAATCTGAATTCGTATGTCTCATATAATGCTTACAATATTGTTGCATTCATATAGCCCTCCTGACAGTTAAGCTATTAAAATAAGTTTCATATTACCTGCACATTTATTTTCTAAGAAACAAGAAAACGTTTTATTTTTACGTTTTCTTCTCAATCAATAGCAAAGAAGCTTCTGTCCAAGCAGCAATCAATTTGCCAAGAGCATTTATAACCTCGGCCATTACCCATCACCACCGGCTGACCGAACAGTAGCAAATGGATGCCGAGATAGGTGCGTCCCACAATGGACCTGTGCTGAGCACACACTTAACCGAAAGGCAAAAGATAATAATTTTATGTTTTGTAGCTAATTTTTCTCTGTGTCCACCATAAATTGGTTTCCAGTCGACAAAAAGGTAATTATTTGAGATGGCTATGCAAAAAAATACGAAATTGCGAAAAAAAAGGCGAACGTACGAGTATATAATATGGAGGAGGTCCGGTGTCGGTCGGGTCCTGAGCGTGGTTAATTTTCTTTGCAACAGCACAGGGTTTCTTTATTTTTTTGGTTCTTTCAGGTCGGAATGCTTTCGCTCTTGACTACCGTGTTACATTGCGTATAGTGAGCCAATATTAGCAGGAGGACTACCGTCATTCAAGCCACCGCTGGGATCAAGCCATACGAACGGGTCCGAGACCAATTGTGCACGCAACCGCCCCAGATGAAGATATATGGAGTTCTTAACGTTTACCTCTGTCTCTGTGTTTCATTTCCCTTACCGCCACCTTAATTGTAAATAACTACCATTACCAGAAACGAATGACTTCTGTTTTGCGTCAGTCTGCTTTGGTGTTGCAGACTCTTTTTAGTGTGCTATTGT
This sequence comes from Brachypalpus laphriformis, assembly GCA_945910035.1. Lineage (NCBI taxonomy): Eukaryota > Metazoa > Arthropoda > Insecta > Diptera > Syrphidae > Brachypalpus > Brachypalpus laphriformis. Next base: position 293,687,394 of record OX246754.1, read on the forward strand.
GGATGTGAGGACAATTGTCAGTTCGTGGTTTAACTGTTGGAAGGCCCTTTAAATTGAATGGTATAAAAAAATGGAAAAATTATCCTTGTCGGTAATTACTTTGGAACATATTAACGATGTGTATAGACTTTGAACGACGTTATCCCCTAGTTTCTTCTCAGTTTTTTTTATTACTCTCGTGATAATATTCATATCTAACAATTTTTTTTGTTTTTCGTACACCTATTTTCTAATTAAATGTAATTCAAATTCATCTACATTTACTTTTTTTTGTTATAAAAATCACTTTATTTGATTCGTTCACATCACGCTTTGACCGTAGCAGCTCTAATCGCGAAACAGATACAGATACGCCCAGGATCTCCAAAAGCTGTGTTTTTATTATCCTAATAATTCTAATATGGGATTATATAACCATAAGATGTAGTCAATCTATTGCCACTCTCGATAGCGTACCACTCGTCTTACTCTGTGTAACCACTACAGATTCCGGACCATTGTTGCCACCACAGAAAAAAAATAAAAATTCACAGAAGTTACAATCTGCTAAATGAAATCACGGAAAATGCTCTGAATGTAAGCACTTCGGCCAAAAAGTGTGGTCTTGGTGTCACTCAAGTTAAACTAAACTGATGCTCTTCACCACTAAAACCAAAATATCTGGCTTCGCATTTCCTCGGCGAAATGACCAACTGCTCTCCTTACCGTTCAGTGGTAGGTATTTAAAAGTTATCCTAGATCTTAAACTCAACTGGAAGCTAAACATAGATCAGCGGGTAAAGAAGGCATGTATAGCTTGCTATGCTTGTGGCAAAACATTCGGTAACAAGTGGGGACTGCAGCCAAAATTAACCCTATGGATGTACATAGCCGTTGTACGACCAATTTTCACATACAGGTCAATAGTATGGTAGTCGGCTCTAAAAAAAGCCTATAATATAACCAATCTTAACAAGGCAAAAAAATGGCATGCATAGGCACCACAGGCTGACCGTAGAGCGCCCGACCAATGCTCTAACAGTCTTTCTACATCTTCTACCTTCAGATCTGCACATAAAAAACATCATAGCACATAGTGCGGTCAGACTCAGGGAGTTTTTCTCACAAGATTAGAATGGCTAGATGGACAGGTGATTAAGGATTTCGACGTAACAATCTACACAGACGGTTAAAATATAGACTGTGGAGTCCATGCTTTAAACATCTAAAAATCATGCAGACTTCCGAATTTTGCCAGTGTGTTTCAGGCAGAATTACTCGCTGTCCGGGAAACCTGTCGCCAGATCAAACTACACACATATATAACGCCAAGGCAAAAGATCGCCATTTTCACTATATTCTCCAAGCTGGTGCTAGAATGCCAAAATGAGCTAGCCTCGCTAGATGGCCAGTTCAAGGTAACCTTGATCGGTACTAGCGCACAGTAACGCTTATGGAAACGATGGCTAGGCAAGGCTCAGCCCTTCACCGCTTACTTGCGGAATCAGTTCAGATTCCGCATCGAGCAGTTAAAGCAGAAAACTCCTGAAAATTCGTTGCAAAAGCCACATCAGATGGACTAGGCTAACAGACTATTTCATATCTAGGAAGATGTGGCCAAACTACAACAAAATAAAAACAACCGACATCCTATACAGAACGCGTAAGGACATCGCCAGAATAACAACGATCGCCACGGTTCACAGGCCTATAGAAGACCATGCAGTCAAACTAGGCCTCCCACATAACACACACTGTCGCATTTGTAATGTCGCAACTGGAAAAGAAGCCCTTATCCACTATGTATGCACCTGTCCGGTACTAGCTACGCCCGGGCAACGAGCTTTTTCAATTCCCTTGAGGAAGTCTCAGAGAAAAAACATTAAAGAATTAATAATCTTCTTAAACTTCACAGGTCGGATCTAGAGACTCTCCACCAACACGCCGTCACATCCAGGTTACATGAGTTTGTGGTATCAAAACATCACCTAGCGCTAATTGGGTTCCTCTTTTTGAGTAGTACCACCACACCTACCTACCTGCCTACGAACCCCACAGGCGGATCAGTAGAAATGCGGTGAAGTGGGAGGGCTGTGATCCCTTGTTTTCGGATCATAGCCTCGCTGATAAAAGGAAGAAGAAGATTGATACTCTATTCCAACCTCTCCCAACTAATAGCCAGAGTGTTGCGTTGAAGAACTTTTTTCTTAGAAAAAGTGTGCTAGACTGCCACCATCCTTAAGAAAAATTCAGACTCAAATGAGATCTACAACAGGCTTAGTAAAAAATTTTAAAAGTCAAAATGAGTTTTGGAAAAAAAGAAGGGCTCGCATAAAATGAACATTCAATCATCCATACTCGTGTTACCATTACTGAGGGGACAAACGCGGTCGAAGATAGATAGAATTCGCTTTCTGAATGACCAGAAAGGTGATAAATTTAAAAAATAAAATGACTGCGTACAATTTAAGACACCTTAAATGTCGCTACTGCCCGTTTGTTAAACATCAACTCGAAGTTCGAACATCAAAATGGTTGAGATAATTTTTTTTAAAAAGGTCGTTTGATGACCTTGAGAATTTTGTACAATCCTTAGGCAATCCACAATGTAAACTACGAAGTTTAGTCGACATTTGTTAATTGAGGGCGAACGTCTAATTTTTATTCTTTATTCACCGCAGTGATGTCAAAATTAAGACACTGACTGAAATTGTACCTCCAAATGAAAATCCGCCAATTGATTCCGCGGCATTTTTTGTTCTTTAAGCTGTTATTCTGCGTTCCATTCTTTTTTTCTAGAGATTTTTAAGCAACAAAAAATGATACAAATTGAAAATAATAATAATAATAATAATAGCTTTCTTGACTAACAATTGGTCTAATGAACACTCTTTCAAACGCTATAACACGATTTTATGCAGACGTTACATCCTTCTTGGCGAAGTTGTTGTATAGCAGCACGATTCTATTAACGGCTTCCACGACTATATATAATAAAGCCAGATCTCCCTACCTGACGATCCTAAGTATTGTAGCTGGAAGCAAAGTACATTACCAAGCCGAATAAATATAATGATTGGAAGCGAAAAACATATAGAACATAATATAACAAAACATAGCCTTGGAATCTGACTATACCGTCATCGCCAGACAAAAACGCAAGGAAGAAAGTAAAAAAAAAAAAAAAAAAAAAATTGCAGCCCCTTTGCATCGGATTTTCTGATACCCTTTTGCTTGTCTTCTACCTTGGTGTTTATAAAGTGATTCAGTCGTTAAGAAGTGTTATACGAATAGGATTATACAATTATCATACTCGTACTATGTACTAAATTTTATTACCTCAATTTTTTTTAATGATTTGGCCAGAAAAACTGTAGTTAGCACTTTTTATTTTTTATGTAAAAAAGAACTATTTACTACATATTAATAGGGGTGGTGTGGCGATGGTATAATGGCAACGTCATCGATTGCCATGCTAATGGTTCATAGTTTAAATCCTGATGTCAGCAAGTACTTATTTATTTCTCATGAAATATATAAACAGCCAGTTCGATCAATTATTAAAGCTTATGTCAACAATATTGCCAAGGCATAACACTGACAGTAGCTTAGTCATATTAGTGGGAAAATTGTTCGCTCTGTTGGATGATTGGTATGCCTATGACGTCGGCGGTCGCGTAATAATACTGTGAATCAGAAACAAAGACAAAAAATAACAAAAATCTCCCCAGTTATCTGGACGCCACCCCCGGAGTTTCTCTGAAGCATAAACAACTAAGCTTCAAACCACTACGAGTACATCAAATCTATCTCTATATCTATCTATCCTTTCCAACGCCCGCACTGTGTAAAAACATCTTAATGGCATTCATAACCCCTTGAGTGCGAGCAAATTATAAAGAAAATTGGACAATAAGTAAAATACCCGTCATACACATTTTATGGCAATCAGGCAGTACGCCATCTTATAATCCATGCCAAAACTAATCGGAATCCTAGATTTAAACAAAGTCGTTAAAGCCGTTTTCGATAAATGAGAATTTCGATTTCACATGGAAGATAGACAAACAGACAGACAGAACTGGCGGACCCATTGCTTTAAGTTTCTCTACAATAGTAATACTAACAATGTTCAAAATCTAGAGATCGAAAATTTTCATGAAAACAATTACACTTATATGAATGTATGTATGTGCATTGTGCATACATATGTTTGTATATTTTGTTCGAAATTTTATGTTCTACCGAACCTCGGCGTAGTGGCCGGCAAGGCCTTGCGATAAACCCTGTATACATTATCACATTTTCTCTCAAACTTTATAGTGGGCGCCGTGGCGTAAGTGGTTAGTGTGTCGGATCACAACGCATGAGGTTCGAAGTTCGAATCCCAGAAAATACCAAAAAGTTTTTTCACGGTCCCACCTCTCGCGAGCGTCTGACAAACATCCGAGAGTATTGTTGTTACGAAAAAGCTTCTCAAATCGCCGTTCGGATTCGGCATTAAAAACTGTAGGTCCCTTCCATTCGTGTGAAAAATACATATAACGCACACAACATGAGTGGTTGCGAGAAGCTAGGCCCTGGCACTATAAAGAGCTGTTGCGCCAAATATTTGTTTTTTTTTTGTTTCTCAAACTTTATGTATGTATACATAATATTTATATTTGTGATATTATTAAAATTATTAATATTCTTATATTGTTATAAGGAAACTATTCTACATACACAAAAATGAATCTGCCCTATGGAATAGACAAACTTTAGTCCCTACATTTATTTGTACACATACATATGTATGTTTACATGTAAATACGTACATATGTATATATGTATGTACAACCAAATAGAAATAATATATGATCCTTAAAAAAAAAAAACAAGAGTTCAATAATAATAATCCGCAACTGTCAAGAGCTTGAAACACGTGCACCCCGATTTGCGATTTAATTTCATCTTCTCAACAACACAAGATACTATCGTAGCGTCCGTCGATCCACCAACTCCTTCGTGCTGTTAACTTCAGATCGTAGTACAGTCCCCGTTTGGAGGTTTTTTTTTTTTTAGCTTGTCTTTCTTTTTCCTTATTTTGCGTTCCTCTCTTTAGCCATGACGCGTACACTCTTACTTTTTTTCTGACCCAATGGATAAACTGGACACAGAGCACGAGGCAAACACATACGAGTATGTATGTACTTGCATAACATAGGTGTCCTTCACAGTTGTCAGATTTATGAAATTATTTTATGATCGTAGAAGCATACCTACACAAACTGTATGCATTTATCTGACGTGGCTATTATAATTATAAAGGTTCTTCGTTTCAATCCGAATCTTCAAGTTGCGATGAAATCTATATCACGATTCCCAACCATTCTGTATTTTACTGGAGTCTCTTTTATTGCCTATTGTTGCTAATTTTTTTGATAGATGTAACATACTCACACATTGACACATACATGTGTTCATACATGTATGGTTAAAAATGTGCATATAGCAAAATAATAATGTATTATACTACCGCACCTATTAAAAGTCACACTTTCGTAAAACTTGTATGAATCAATATTTCTCACTTTTCTAGACACAAAATGCACTTTTATGATACAAGTTAGGATAAGGAACTTCACACAGTTGATATTCAGATTTTGTCAGTATGCACGATGCTGTTTCCCTTTGTTTTCCTGCATCAATGGTGTAGTTGTAATGTCGTCAATTGCCACGCTAATAATGGCTCACGGTTCAAATCCCGGTGTCAACAAGCATTTATTTATTTCTCATGAAATATATAGATATAGTCAGTAGGGTCAATTGCGAAAGGTTGTGTGTACACTATTGCGAAGGCATAACAATGGCAGTAGCTTGGAAATATGTCTGGAAGTGTTGTTCGTTCTGTTGGGTGTTTGATATGCATACGTATGACATCGATAGTCGAGAAAAAAATACAGTGAATCAGAAGCAAAGACAAGCAAAAAAATCCGCCCCCGGAAATTTTCTGAAACATAAACAACTAAGTTTCAAACTACTATACCATATGTTTCTCTGTATCTACACGTATACATATATCCTTTCCAACGCCCGCACTGGGTAAAAACATGTTAAGGGCATTTATAACTCCTTGAGTAAGCGCAAATCATAAAAAAAACGAACACTTCAGAATGCTCTGGATCAGGGCTGTAAAAGAATGCAATCATTGCAGAACGCATTCACTGAAGTCATACTGAGAATTCATGTGGATTTGTCTCAATTCAATGACTTCAATAATGACTTCAACTTAGAAAAAATTAATCACCATTATTTTTTATTTTTTTTTTTCATGATTATTTAGCAATCATTTAAAGTCACCTTGAAGTTTTGGATGGCAAACGACTAACAAAGGCCTCGTAGGGGCAGCATCTCCTGATAGGTGCTGGTCCGCTAAGTAACGAGTAGGAGCCACTGCAGCGGAAAACCTAGCAGCTCTGTTAGTAAGCCCTACTCCCACCTCCTCGTGGTGTCATCTGGGAATTTCTTCGGAAATTGCTAACGGGAGAGGACGAATGACGAGCTTCCTGCGCCAAAAAACAGGATAAGTGTCGGTTGGTCTGTGGCCCAGCGAGCCGCAACCGTAAAACAAATCTTGCTCCGAAACGGAAACAATCGCCTCGGCTAAGGACGGATAATTTGTTGACGACCTTTGGCTATCGAACACGGACAACGATCGGATTCTGGAACGTTAAGACCCTCCTGGACTTACTCAAGGAAGGGCCTTATAACGCCAGATTCCTCCAATTGGAGCGCGAATTCGCACGGTATAAAATCGACATCTTAGGGTTGAGCGAGATAAGATGGTACGATGCTGGGGAATACATCTCCCCGACAAAAAGCACTGTGATGCTCTACTCTGGTAAACCAGCTGGAAGTGCACGGAGTTCTGGCGTAGGACTCATGCTAACTCCAGCAGCACGTAGTAGCCTCATATCCTGGAAACCCCATAGTGACCGGATATTGACGGCTAGGTTCCAGAGTAGAGTTAGAAAAATCACCATCATACAGTGTTATGCTCCGACTCTAGACGCGACTGAGGATGAAAAGGATAATTTTTATAGCCACTTAGGCGCCGCCTACAACCAAACGCCTAATGGGGACATCGTAATGGTAATGGGAGATCTCAAGCCAAGGTGGGTAGCGACAACACCATGCTTAAGCACGTGATGGGAGTTCACGGCGTGGGAGACCAGCCACGCACCTATGTCGGTAAAAAGCAGAAACACCACCGCACATGGATTTCTACAGACACCTGGAGACGGATCGATGAGCGTACAGCAATCAAGGCTCGGATTGCAGCGGCCTCAGCAGTAGAGAGAACCGAGCTTGAAGCCCAATACCGTGCGAAGAAGAAAGAAGTGCAGCGTAGTGTGAGACGTGACAAACGTCAACATGTCAACTCACTTGCCTCAAGGGCTGAAGAAGCAGCGAGTAGGTGCGACAGTAGGACTGTTTACAACATCACTAAGAAGCTCATTGGTTGTCGAAACTCCAAACAACATCCAGTGAAGAGTCTAGACGGTAACCTTCTGATTTCGGATGAGGATCAGCTCACTAGATGGAGAGAACATTTTGCTGCAGTGCTAAATCACTTAGACGACGGCGGTATGATCTTGAATTCGAATGAGCAGTTCGAAGCAACAAATTCTCGAATTCGCACCGCACCTCCCAGTAAAACTGAAATAATAACAGCAATAAAGTCCCTCAAGAAAAACAAAGCGGTGGGTATTGATGGCATCCCTGCCGAGCTATTTCAAGCGGCGCCAAATACATCGGCAGATTTGCTGCATCCGCTAATACGGAGAGCTTGGGATAGTGAACAATTTCCACAGGAGTGGAAAAGGGGGATGATCATTAAGCTTCCAAAGAAGGGTAACTTGATGGAGTGCGGTAACTGGAGAGGTATATGTGTTCTTCCAGCTGTAGCCAAAATAATAGCTAGAATAATTCTAGAACGAATTAAAGATCATTTAGATTCAACTCTCGATGTCGAACAGGCAGGCTTTCGCGCTGGATCCTCCTGCATCGACCACATAAACACCTTACGGATCATAATCGAACAATGCGTTGAGTATAGGTCTGCGCTACATTTACTGTTTATCGACTTCGAGAAGGCTTTCGACAGCTTGAATCGAGATGCTATCTGGTTGGCCTTGCGCAGGAGAGGCATTCCAGAAAAGCTTATAGCTATTATCAAGGCTACATATGAGGGCGGCAAGTGTCACGTCGTGCACACTGGTAAGGTGTCGGAGGACTTTGAAGTCCAAAGTGGAGTACGTCAAGGGTGCATACTGTCCCCACTATTGTTCTTGGTGGTTATCAGCGATGTACTCCGTGCAGCATTGACGGAAGCTAATTCTGGAATTCGTTGGACTATGACATCTTACCTTAAACACCTAGATTACGCTGACGATGTTTGTCTACTTTCACATCGGATAATGGATCTTCATTTAATGGCCCAAAATCTAGAAGCTGAGGCAAACAAAGTGGGGCTAAAAATAAACACAGCCAAAACAGAAGCCCTGAGTACTTCCAATACCCGCGCTCAACTTAACATTGCCGGAAAGCAAGTCGAAAAAGTTGATAACTTTCTATATTTAGGAAGTGTGGTCTCGGCTAATCGCGGTGGCACCGAACTGGATGTGTGCAGCAGAATCGGGAAGGCTAAAGCTGCGTTCGGAATGCTGTCCAAAATCTGGAGAAGCAATGTTATTAGCTTAAGAACCAAGCTACGAATAGCGGGACGCCCTAGGCAAACGTGGCGCAGAACAGTTGAGGAGGAATCGAGCTCTTTAGGAATGAGTTGGAGGCAGCTCAAACGCGTTGCAGAACTCCGAACACGATGGCGCGCAGGCGTGGTTGACGTCCTATGCCCCCCGAGGGGTTAAAGGATATAAGTAGTAAGTTGAAGTCACTAGCATTCATTGCATTCACTTGAAGTCATTGAAGTCCTTGAAGTCATCTGAAGTCATTGAACTCTTTGAAGTCTTTGAAGTCAACTGAAGTCACTGAAGTTTTTGAAATCTTTCAAGTCATCTGAAGGGTTTTTTCGTTTTCGGAAAAGAATGAAGTTTTTAAGGTGCCGTGAACTAAGGCCATATGAACTAACGCCATAATGGTGCTAATTCATTTTCAAATGCGATTAATTAATTAATCCACTTATGGCGTTATTTCACTTTCAAATGAGAACTAAAGTCATATGGTGTTAGTTCGTTTTAGAAAGTGGCCTAAGTTCTCATTTGAATGTGAATTAAAGTCATATGAAGTTATTTCTCACCTATAAAGGTGGGGATGAACTTCACTTTCTTATGGGAACTTGGTACACACTCGAAAACATGAAGAGGAAAGTAACCTACAATAACTAATAATGTATGTTTCTTAATACATATGTATATCGACATAGATGCATACATAGGTATATACATTTTACGGCGTACAAACAGTGAGGTAGGTAAGGGGGGGCATGCTGCCCCCCTGCAACCCCCCTGTCTGGAGTCACTGTTGGATTTGAGGTGGGTGCGAGGTTGGGTGAGAAACATGGATATAAAGGAACTTTACATACACCCATCCTCGCACCCACCTCAAATCCAACAGTGACCCCAGGAAAATTTGGGGCTTATGACCCTGCGCCATATAAGTCATAAGAATAGTTTTGAACTTATGGCCCACTTCTTCTTTAAGATTGTGGAACTATGGCCCTAAATGTTGTGGACTGTTGGCCCAGGTGGGTCAAAAGTTCATTGTGAACTAAACGTGAGCCGATAGTGGTGTGACATTGGACAGATAAAGTTTTATCAAAACTGTTGCATTGCACTGGCTGTGCTTCAGAGCTCAAAAACATTTTATGGCATTAGTTCATATTTGAATGTGAATTAACACCATATGGCGTTAGTTCACATTAAGTGATGGCTTTAGTTCTCATTTGAAAGTGAATTAAAGCCATAAGTGGATTATGGCGTTAATTCGTATTTGAAAGTGAATTAGCGCCATTATGGCGTTATTTCATATTAGTTCACGGCACCGTTTTTAATACCCTCTCCCATTGCGTCTGTTTGTCTTATATGTTGAGCTAGGGGAATTAAATTTCATATATATGTAGGTTTTTCAGAATCCGTACGGTACAAGTGTAAACAATTTTGAAATCCACCACAAACACGCCCCCACTACAAATTACTTTTTCAATACCCTAACGAAAAATCGTAAAAACAATAATAATGTTGGCCTTAAAGTACTTATACAAAAAAAAAACCATTTTGATAAACTCCCGTAAATAAGTAAATAATACAAGTATATAGGTTGCAAGTTTTTTTTGTATTTCAAACAAATTATAACCCTAAGCATATTGTATTGGTTGATTTTGAAAAAGCATTCGACATACAACCAAGAGACCTGATATAGGTGGCGCTAAGACATAGAGGGATTCCAGAAACCTATGTACAGATGACATGGACGTGTACGAAGTAGCAATGACAAGAGTAAGTAACCGAAGAGTTCCCAATCAAAGTCGGGGTGCATCAGCGAAGCGTCTTAAGTCATTTGTTCTTTATTGCAATCCTTGACTATCTGCTTGAAGATAAAGTGACGGACCCCAAGGTACATCAGTTATTCTCTGCAGACGGTAGACCGGACATAATTGAGGATCCTACGTCCCTGCAACGAGCACTTGAAGTATGATTAAGCGTTTTGGAGGGAAATGGGTACCTCGTGCTGCCCGTTCTCTGATTCACTCGAGCCTATTTCTGACTTTTATTTGAATGGAGCAGTGCGAAAAGTACAAATATCTGGGATCTATTATCAAGCGAGCGTAGGGTGGGTGAAGTGGCGGGAAAACTTCGCTATCTTCTGTGAACGAAAAATCCCCCGTAAGCTGAAATGAAAGCTCTACACCACAGTTGTGCGTCCAGCACTCACATACGGTTCACAATGTTGGACAATGTAGAAAACGGAAATTAACGGCAGATGAGATGAAGATGCTTCGCATGACAGCAGGAGCAACAAAGGTTGATCGAATAAGAAGTTCGAAGATTCGTGGAAGCCTTCACGTCAAGGAAACCATCTCACGAAAAATAGAGCGCTACCGGCTCAGCTGGTATTGCCATGTTCAAAGAAATCATCATTTGAACCCTGTTAAAAAGGCAATATCAATGAAAGTTCCACAGGTGTAACGAAAGAAAGACAGCATCTGCTTCTTTGCCTCAGCAACAAAATTATCTAAAATCAGGAAGCCTGCCAATATTTTCTGAGATCAAACAGAGGAACCCCGCAGGCGGATCAGCAGAAACGCAGTAAAGTGAGAGGGTTATGATCCCTTGAGTTAAGAGCATAACCTCGCGAATATAAGAAGAAGAAGAAGAAATTATAACCTTACGCACACTCCATACGGATAGGGTATCCACTATTTATTCTAGGTAGATTCTAGCTTCTCGTTCCTTCTCGCATGTTACATAAATCTTAATATAATACATAAACTGAAGGCGGTCTGCCATATAAAATCTATATCCATATATGTACATACAATAAAATGATAACTAATGTTGGGAATGGGCAGGTATCACGCAGAAACTACACCATAGATGTTAACAAAACTTAGAAAGAAGAAATTTCATCTGAGTAGAAAGTTTTCATTTCACAACTCCATGTCCACTGTAATAAGGCGTGGTGAAATTATAAGGAATAGAGTATCATACGATTCTTTTCAGATGCCTTGTAATCATTCTGGGTGATTTTTTTTATTTTCGCTTGCATCCAATTTCACAATGTGTCTGTTTAATTTCACATCTATAGAGAATATTTCACATATATAATATGTATATGAATATATATGAACTTACTGCTGTCAGTTCATTATCTGACACACAATTTTCACATTCATAGGATAGATGAATGGATACCTATAAAATCGAAATTGAAGTTGCAAACAATCTTTTTTTTTTAATTTGAAGATAAAACATTACATTTTGCTGTGTAAAGAGCATTGTTCAGGTCCACCATAAGTTGCATTGCGCACTTCAAATGCATTATGTATTATATATGTATAAGTATGTATGCCAAGCATTATTTTTTCGGCGGCTTTGTGTTATTTTGGCAGTAATAGTTAGGTTAGGTTAGGTAGGGTTATGAGGTTGTCATAAAACACTAGGCACCAAAGTGGGCCCATCGCGATCCCTAGGAAACCTTCACGGCAAAAGACCTAAACCCAATCCTCCAAGCAATTAATCTCCCTACAAAATCTGAAGAGATCCTTGTTATGGTTCAAGAACTTCACCTCCTCCAAGTTATCGAAGAAGTATCTACCCAGGTACTTAAGCCTTATCCTGGCGATTCCCTGACATTCACAGAGTACATGAGTTATATCCTCTGAGACATGTAGGTCATCGCAGTACCTACAAACATCCGTATCGGATAATCCTAGTCTCATGGCATGCCTCCTTAGGAGACAGTGGCTAGAGAGTATTCCTATCGCTGTTCTTAGCCTCGATCTATCTAACTTAATTATTCCCCAGATTTTCTGCGATCTAATACAGGCCACAAGGCCTTAGACACCCTGTGACCATCTAAGTTTGACCATCTTAGATTAGCCGTGTCAATGATTTTATCCCCGATAATTCCCTTAGCCACGCACCCTGGTGGTTTAATACTACCAATTATATCGCTACGTGGGAGCCCCGATCCTCTTTTATCCAGCGCATCGGCTTGCTCGTTGCCTTCGATATCGCAGTGTCCAGGTACCCAACATAATCTGACTCGGTTTTGCGTACATAACGCCCTAAGCATTGTGCGGCAATTCCTGATTAACTCAGATTTAGTGACGTAATACTATAGCGCCTTTAGCGCAGCCTGACTGTCAATGTAGATGGCGATATTCTTTTCGGATATTAATCCCATCTCAAGTAATTCCGCAGCTTTAAGTACAGCTAGAACCTCTGCTTGGAACACACTGCATGTGTCCGGAAGTCTCAGGGCCACCTGTAGATTCGTATCTCTTGAGTAAATACCTGACCCCGTGCCCTCACTGGTCTTAGAACCGTCTGTGTATATTGCGATCTCGTTGTGGACAGAGACTGTCTTCCTTTGCCAGTCCTCTCTAATAGGATACAGTATTTCGTATGGTGTGTCGATGTCTAAGGTGCCAAGTATATCGTCCGATTCGTCAGGGATTCCGGGAAAAGATTCCTTGAGAATGGAGCTGTGTCCTATGTTATTAGTCCTGAAGAGACCAACGTTAGTGAGCCGAAGCGCACTGTTGCCCGCTTGTAATTTGATTTGTAGGTCTAATGGTAAGATATACAGGAAGATCTCCAGTGCAGCCGTAGGTGTTGTGCGTAGAGCACCCGTGATGGCAATGCAAGCTGGTCTTTGTACCATGGCCAACATATCCCCTGTGTTCTTCGTATTCGTTGCCTTCCACCACACAAGAGCCCCATACGTGAGGATGGGTCTGACTACCATGATGTATAGCCAGTGCATCATTGCGGGCTTCAGGCCTCATTTTTTCCCCGCGGTCCGCTTACAGATAAAGAGAGCATTATATGCTTTGCGGACTCGTTCCTGCATGTTAAGTTTCCAATTTAGTTTCCTATCCAGCATTATACCAAGATATCTGGCGCGATCCGAAAGGGAAAGCTCCACCCCTGCTAGCTTAGGCAGTTTGAAGGGTGGTATCTTGTATTTTCTACTGAAGAGAAGTATCCCATCGATGACTAGAACCCAGAGGAGGGGTGAGATAACGCCTCCCTGGGGAGTCCCCCTGGTAACGGATTTTCTTATTGAACTGTTTCCGATAGTGGAGCAATAATAGTTAAATAAACTAAAATAATGAATATATGTTCTACAAATTGGTTTCTCTGACGTTTCCTTCGCAATCAACTCAAATTGACGTTTTTATTATTTTGTTTTTTATTTGATCATCCTCTCTCATCTTCTCTTTTTTGACATATTTCAATGCAACAACTACAACATTCTTTTTATTATTTGCACTCTTCACCATTTGTCATTCAGGCTCGAATAAACAGTTTTAAAATACAATATATTTCACAAAAAAACCTTTCACGATAACTTGTGAACCACTGAACCAATTTGGATGTTTCCTTCAATTAGAATCAGGAGTGAAAGATTTTGGTTTGAATTGGGTCAGTAGTTTTGAAAATACCGTTAATTTTATAAAATCTAGCAGCAATACTTCTTTCCTTAACGATAACTTCTGAAAATCTGTATCTATTGGGATGTTTTTTCCAGCCGAGTCTCTAGAAATTCAGTACTTGCTGAATTTAAGGCTTCTGAGTTGCATACATACGCATTAATAATGTACCTAAGTATTGTATATATGTATATACAGTTCGAATCACTTGTTTAGACGCACCTAAATTTTGTCTGCAAATCTCTTAGATTTTTTTAAATTTGTATTAAAGAGAAAAAAATTAACACACATCAGAGGGAGAAGTCAATACTCAATGAAACACATATGAATTCATGCTTGGAGAGAGGACCACACCAGTACTTTTTTACTCTATTTTGTAAATGACCTTAAAACAACCATATTTTTGGATTCATTTGATTAGACGCAGCTGCAAAATGAAAATACACGATACAAGTGATTTATTTTTTTATTTTAAACTATTTTAAATGTTCTTAGTAATTAATAGCACCTCCACATTTCAAAATTACTTCGAAAATTCGATTCATCATAGACTCATATAAGGATTTTAAATAATCAAATGAAATTTCAGTCCAAACGGCTTTGATTGCAGCGACCAGCTCTTCATTGTTTTCGTACTGCCTGCCCCCTTCGTAGACTTTGCGTGTTATCCAGTCATAAACGTTTTTAATAATATTTAGATCCGGTGAATATGGTGGCCATGACAATAACTGAATATTTTCACTCGCGATCCAGTCTTTTACGACATTAGCATTATGTATCGGAGCATTATCTTGTTGAAAGAACCACTGAGGAGGACCAAAAAGGAAAAGGAAAAGATCAAAAAACGTTGGAGCAAGGTCTTGTATGAATTTCCTGTCATTTTGTTGGACACGAAAACCAATCCCAAAGAGCCACATGACCTGGAATGTGCAAACTGGAGCTGCCAATGACTGGAGAAAAGTTTTCTTTTGATAAAAATGAATGAATGGATGAAAAGAAATTCAATTTGGATGGGCCAGATGGCTACAATTATAATTTATTTAATTGATATCCAAAAAGAAGAACGTTTTTTGACCCGTCATCATTTCCGACAAGGAAGGAAGGGAAAAAAGCTCTAAGAGTTCTTCGTGGACTTTAAGGCGGCCTTTGACAGCATTGACAGAAAAGCTCTATTTTATAAACTGAGTAATGTAGGCCTATCAACGAAAATGCTAAGATTATGAAAAAAATAGGGCTTTGGTGTGGAATAGAAATAAAATACCTAATTGGTTTGAATCGCATATGGGAATTAAACAGAGTTGCCTTATGAGTCCACTCCTCTTTTCTATATACTTAGATGACCCCACAGCATTTCTATCAGGAGGAATCGTGTCTGATGGTCTTCGTATGAAGTTTCGTCTTTAAGCGGACGATATTTGACGTGTTTTGGTGAGATGTTGCTTCTCAGTGAAGTAAGATTTAGCACGGAACACAACAACAAAACGTGACTGGCAACCACTTTAGCTTTTTTCTCCAGTCAAAACTGAGTTGTGATGTTTAGTTTGTGCTACTCAATTTCAGAGGGCACTGAAAAGAGCTTTTTCATTCAATTTGATTCAAGTTGAATGAATCAGTAGTACTTCACAAATTTAAGCACAACTTTGTCATACTGGCTAGTCAAACGGTAGTGCATGCGATCATATGAAAACAGAAGCGTTTTCACTCAGCTGAGGCCTACCAACTCCTACTCTCAACCTCCACGCGGTGACAGCCGGGTGCCTAGTACCTTAATCCAAGAAATGGGTAACCAACCCCGTTTGGCGGATTCTTGGTGGCAGCAGATGAAAGAGGGGGGGAAGAGTGCTTTTCTCACTAGAGCACTTCTTCCTGTTTCAGGCGGCAGCGGACGAATTCCCTAGACGGAGTCAACGGTGGCGTCTATAGTTCCAGTTAGGTTGAACTTAGTGAATACCTTGCGCGAGCTGCTTCGACGTATTCGGATCACAGGTCGGTAAGGAATTTCCAATGTTGGTCAGGACATCGGAATAGAGATGGTGGCGGAGGAGCCCTTAATGGGCCAACGGCAGCGCTCATACTCCCGTAGTGGACTACTGGACCGGTGTACCCGGCCCCTCGTCCTAGGGGAATAATTAAGGAACTGGCCCTCCAGGTTGGGGGTTGTGCCGTCGGGGTAACTTCCCTACCACGTAAAAGAACTCATGGTTCCGAAACAACCAAAGCCTCGGATAAGGATGACTCAACTAATGACGACCCCAGCAAACGAAATAAGGACAACGACCTTCGGATCTGTACGTGGAATGTTCTGTCCCTTTACAGACCACGTGCAGCCGAACAACTAGCAGAGGCCCTAGACTGCTATAAAGCAGATATTACCGCCATCCAGGAAGTGCGATGGGATGGACCGGGCAAAAAGAGGATGAAAAACTGTGACATCTACTACGGTGATTGCTACAGAGGCAACAGGCAACGCTTATTCGGATGCGTATTTGTCATACGCGGCAGACTTAGGCAAGAAGTCTTAAGCTTCCAACACGTTAGCGAGCGTATTATGACTATCCGAATCAAGGCTAAATTCGCTAAATTCGGCTAAATAAAAATAAATAAATGTGACGTTAAAATTGTATTGGGCGATTTTAACGCCAAAATAGGAAAGGAGGACGTCTTTGGTAGGGCAGTCGGTAAGCATAGCCTACACGACACCACGTCTGATAACGGACTAAGGCTAATTGATTTCGCTGTGGAGCGAAATGTCACCATAGCAAGCACATGGTTTCCTCATCTCGATATTCATAAGCAGACATGGCGGTCCAATGATCATGTAACGATCAACCAAATTGATCATATTGCGATCGACGCAAGGCATGCCTCCAGTATTCTGGATGTCCGGACCTTCCGAGCGGCCAACATAGACTCGGATCATTACCTTGTTGTAGCCAAGGTACGAATGCGGATATCCCAATCTGAGCAACAAAGAAGAATTACTGTGAGAAAATTTAACGTCGAAAAGCTACAATCGCAAGAGACCGCCAGACTCTTCGCTGAACGCGTATCCCGAAATCTCTCAATCTCCCCTTTGCGGCCAGCATCAAGTACCGAAGACCAGTGGCAACGCTGCCAACATGCCATCAGAAACGCCGCGACTGATGTGCTGGGTCCCGCTCGCCCACCACCGCGAAACCCATGGTTTGACGAAGAATGCCGGCGAGTGCATGCAGCAAAACAAGAGCCATACAAAGCGGCGCTGCAGCGGAAGACGAGAGCTGCTCGTGAGCTCTACGAGCAAAAGAGACGGGAAGAACATCGGCTTCTCCAAAAGAAGAAGAAAGAGCATGAGAACCGCGCGTTTGAGAATATCGAGAGTCTATACTCCAGGAACAATGTACGGAAGTTTTACCAAAAGGTAAAAAGAACGAGTCAGAGGAGCAATACCCGTACAGAAACTTGTAGAGATGAAAATGGAAACCTCGTAGTAGAATCACAGTCGGGGCTGAGAATATGGAAAAACTACTTCTGCAGACTGTATAACGGCGACGAAGACCAACATCCCGCTGTCAGGCAGAATGAACCATTCAACATAGACGATGATAGTCAACATTTCCGTCCACCTGACCAAAACGAAGTGAGGATAGCAATATCCAAGCTAAAATCGAACAAGGCTGCTGGACCTGACGGCTTACCGGCCGAACTTTTCAAGGCAGCTGGTGATGAATTGGTAGAGTGCATACACCAACTCATTTCTAATATTTGGTCAGACGAGTGTATGCCTGATGAATGGAATCTCAGCATCGTTTGCCCGATCCACAAGAGAGGAGACCCCCTCAACTGCGCCAATTATAGAGGCATCAGTCTCCTCAACATCGCATATAAGATCTTTCTGCGATATTGTGTGAACGCCTGAAACCTTTTATCAACAGCCTGATTGGACCCTATCAGTGCGGTTTCAGGCCAGGAAAGTCCACCATCGATGAAATCTTCACACTTCGGCAGATCCTGGAGAAAACCCAAGAATTCCAAATCGATACTCACCACCTCTTTATCGATTTCAAGGCCGCCTATGACAGCATCTATAGAGAAGAGCTTTATAGAGCCATGTCTAGTTTTGACGTCCCTGCCAAACTTGTCCGTCTGTGCAGGCTGACGATGGAGAACGCTCGCTGCTCCATCAAGGTCGGTAATGACCTCACCGAGACCTTTGATGTCAAAAAAGGCTTTAGACAAGGTGACGCGCTGTCATGTGACTTCTTCAATATTGTACTTGAACGGATTGTGCGGAACTCACAAGCCAACACCGGAGGCACAATCTATTACAAGTCTGTACAACTGCTTGCATACGCCGACGATATAGACATTATCGAAAGAACTCAGCGGGCTGTCACCGGTGCGTTTGCAAGCATTTAGGCGGAAGCGGCCAAAATGGGTTTAGCGATAAACGAGGGCAAAACCAAGTATATGCTGTCAACAAGAAGGGAAAATCAACACCGACGAATTGGACAAAACGTCCCCGTGGGCAGCTATAACTTCGAGATAATAAGGGACTTTGTCTACCTTGGCTCTGCTATAAATTCTACTAACAAAATCAGTGCAGAAATCAAGCGAAGAATAACTCTTGCCAATCGCTGTTTTTTTGGGCTTATAAGGCAGTTCAACAGTAAAGCCCTATCTCGAACTACTAAGGAGACTCTGTATAAGACCCTGATCATCCCAGTCCTGCTTTATGGCGCTGAAACATGGAGTTTATTAAAAGAGAATGAAGATATCCTTGGTCGCTTCGAGAGAAAAATTATTCGTAAGATTTTCAGTCCCGTTTGCGTTGAGGGGTTTTGGAGGAGAAAATTCAATCACGAACTATACGAGCTGTACAGCGACATCGATTTAGTCAAAAAACTGCGTATTGGACGTCTGAGATGGCTAGGACATCTAGAGCGAATGGACACCAACGCTCCGGCCCGCTTGTATTAAGCTAATAATAAATAACCTCGAGGGCCGACGCAGTAGAGGGAATCATCGCCGTAGGTGGCGCGCACAAGTTCAAGGGGACCTCGACCAACTTGGAGTGCGCAACTGGAGGCAATTAGCTAAAGACCGAGCTAAATGGAGAGGCTTGTTGGTTGAGGCCCAGGTTCACCCCGAACTGAAGCGCCACCTAAGTAAGTAAGTTTGTCATACTTTTCAATTCAATTTCAATTCAATCAACAATCTTCAAACAATAAAAAAAGTTTTAAACCGGATTGAGTGGGGATCGTTTTGTGGAGAAGCTTTCACTTTGCTTTCCATAATTCTCACCAAAATACGCAATATGTAATTAATGTAATTAAAACAGGCTACACTATAAAGTCAACACAAGCAAATTTAAAATAATGGAATACCGGAACAGGTTTGGGCGATACTCGAGGAAGGAAAAATGGACTTGGGAAAATGAAGAACTCAAAGTTGTGAAGGAGTATAAGTATTTGGGGGTAATTATAATATCTCGATTACGAGTAGCATTTAAAAATCATCTTGGAAGAATACTCAAAGAAGCTAAAAGGGCAATAAATTGCAACTGAAACTGTCTCTTAAGCGAAAACCACGTCCAACCAAGCTCCAAGTCCAAAATCATTGAAGGTACCATGCTGTCCATCATGTGTTACGCAGCACAATTTTGGGATGTCTCACAGTATGCGGAAGTGGAGAAACTGTTCAGATATGTACTTTTTAAAGAAAATGTTCCGATTGCCTGAAAATACGCCGAAGCTTTGTACATCTGTACAACAGAAAGTTTTTTTACTGTCCCACCTCTCGCGAGCGTCTGACAAACATCCGAGAGTATTGTTGTCACGGAAAAGCTTCTCAAACCGCCGTTCGGATTCGGCATTAAACTATAGGTCCCTTCCATTCGTGTGAAAAATATAACGGACACAACATGAGTGGTTGCGAGAAGCTAGGCCCTGGCACTTTAAAGAGCTGTTGCGCCAAATATTTGTTTGTTTTTTTTTTTTGTACATCTTCACTCTTAGACTGCACTTTTATATTCTGAGAGTCATGGATCTTCTCAACTACCGCTACCAACTACCGCAATTGCCAATGTCTATAATTGTGAACTATGTTTGTAAAACACAAAAACTACTAAGTATATAATTATATAAATTTGCATGAACGTACATATACTTGCATATTAAGTATTTAATTAGTAAATAGTTATTTTGTAGGAATTCCTTACAATACTTAGAATACCAAGTATCATATTTTTTTGAAAATTTTATTTGGAACTTGGAAGCCACTTACGGTTCTTCATACTGAATACTGTTGTGGGAGCCTTATTGGTGGTGCTGGTGATGGCGGAGTGTTTGATGAAGCATGCTTAATTGAAGTTTAATTTTGTCTGTGTTCTTGAATTGAGTTCACTTTTTGCACGCATTTTATACTCATACATATTTCCGATTTTAAAGATAAGGACTTATTATATTATTTACCCTCAAATTGTTGAGAAACAATAGTCTAATAAATAAAATATTTAAAAAAATAACAATTAAATCGGTGCATTATCGTTTTCACGTTTGAGAAAGTGATAATGTGGGTTGTGGCGCAGTGGTTAGTATGTCGGACTACTGTGCTTGAGGTTCAATGTTCGAATCCCAGAAAACACCAAATATTTTCTTCACGGTCTCACCTCTCGCAAACGTTTGACAAATATCCGCATCCGAGAGTATTGTTGTCATGAGAAAGCTTCTCAAAAACAAAATAAAAAATTCCCGTCGGATAGGCCACACAACTGTAGGCCCCTTCCAATCGTGCGAAAAATATAACGCCCACAACACGAGTGATTGCGAGAAGCTAGGCCTACGCCCTTCATGGTCTGTTGCGCCAAATATGTATGTATGCTTGAGAATTCCTAATCAAATTAGCCTGAAAGCCTTTTTAAGTTTTTATTGTATACATAATGTAGTTATAAGATTTTTGTATACAATAAGAATAAGAAGTCAGACAAAAACCAAAATATAAAGCTGTCGTTGTTTTTATTTCCTTATTGTATTATTATTATATTGGATGTAATGCAAAACCATCAATAGCATCAACATTATCATCATCGTCCTCGTCATCAACATCGAAAGACCTAATGGAGTATGTCCTCCAGTGGCCCATCGATGGCAGTTTTCAGCTACTGTGCATTTGTTCGATCATAAAACACAAATCCCCCATAAAAGCGAACGATCTTTCTTACCCACCTATCCATATCTATTTGTGTCTGTGTGTATCTCTTAATGTATCTCTGTAGCCCTAAGGTGGAACAATTGCGGGAGCACCAAAGGCCACAAACGACTTGCAGATGTGCGTGAGCAAACTGGAAACTGGATAAATCAGGAAAACAACTTCTCCTTCCCACTGTCTTATTTTACTCACCGCGATCATTGAAGCGACACGACAGTCGTTGCACGAAAATGACGGCCTTTTTTTGTTCATGCAAATAAAAGAAATTTTGCGCGCGTGCCCTCAACGGCGTCCGTTGTATACAGCTTTGTTGGAAGTGGGCTTGCACTTACAAACTCATCCTATAGCTGATGTCGTTGTCATTTCACTGTACCAACATCTATAAATTCTAAATTATTATAGTATAATTTGTGGTCTCGTTTTAGTACTATTGTAATAACGGCCAGTGCTGTGCTGAGGTTTTCAGTTTTCGGTCGATTTCTTTTGGTTACTTTTTGGGAAAAAATTCTTGCATAGGACATAAAGTAGAAATTCATCCAATCGCCATGTTGAATTGCTTTTGAGAAGAAGTGTACTTGCATATATGCAATTACATTTTAAATATCAATCCAATCGATAGGTGGACAAAGCAGCGAAAAACACATAATAAAGGTCACGATTAGGACAAGTACTTGCACCTGTGCGATGTTTACTTGCAAAATAATTCTAAATATACGGAAATACGTACATTTTTTAAAAATTCCTTTGCAAAAAAAAAAGTACTATTTCCTAAAACTTGTCTTGGCATATTATTTTATTCAATTCTGCTGAGAAATAGCGGTGAAACAATTATATTAATTTCTGGCCAAAAAGCTCGCATATCATCTGACACTAGAAAACCAGCTTTTAGCTCTGTTCACAAGCTCGTTTAATGCTCACGTTCAAGCCGAGCTATTTTTGTTTTGCTCGCAAGCATTTTTACGGCATGCGAGCCACTTACAAAGAAAATAGGGAAAGATCTTGAAAAGCTATATGTATAGGCACAAGTACGATAACTTTGGCGCCAAAAATTGATAGCGGTATTTTGTAGAGGAGTCAAAAACAAGCATTTTTTACTATGGGAGCGGGGTCTATCTCGCCCCGTTTAAATGGTAGGGGAAATTTTAGAAAAAAATTACTTAAAATGAAAAAAAAATATATTAAAAATCAACGGCAACACTTACAATAAAGTACTATACCGGTTTTGAAAGCCAGAAACCTGTTCATTAATTCTAAATTTAAATTAAATTATTTATGTCAAAAGTTTTTGAAAAATTCGCATGCAAACTCAAAATTTTGATAAAAAAAATACTTCTCAAGAACGTGGAACAATTTTGTCGACTTTTTTACGGAATAATCCATCAGTGATATGACCACAATGTGGATTTAGTCGAAGATTCTACCACCGTTCGGCACCGATATGGAAGAGTGTCCAGAAACATCAACGAGACGGCAGGGCACGCAACTGGGCATTTCCAGGCGGCCTCTGCAGCGTACGAGTATTTTCGTGAACGACTTTTAGATGTTTCCATATCAAGCTCAAATTTTGCATCGATTGTTGCTCGCAAACCATCAAGCCCGTCTGGAATATAGCCAGCGCATCATAAACCTCAACCATGAAGAGAACGACGACAAATTTAATCATGAGTGGCGAACCATATTTCCATCTCTCTGGACATATCGACAAGAAACCTTCTGAAACTTTAAAAACCCCTATATTATTCAAGAATCGCCTTTACATTCGCTTAAAGTTATTGTGCGGTGTGGCGTCTGTGATGAAAGGGTGATGATAACTGTCGCTGGCGAGCATTACAGAACCACGATACGTGACTTTTTGATACCCGAATTAAATGCATTAAAGTTGGAGTTCATTTGGTTCCAACAAGACGGTGCCACTGCACACAAAACGACATAATGAACTTAGTGAAGGACACTTTCCAGGCCGTGTTATCTCCCATTTTGGCAATTTGCATTGGCACCTGATCTGACCATTTCAGACTTCTTCCTTTGAGATTATATGAAGTCATTGGTCTATGTAAACAAGCTACAGAAAGACATTGGCTAACACACTAGCAAATGGATGTGTTTCATGCTAAGTAGCAGAACTATTTTTGCAAGGCTTGCTCAATTCTCTCATTCCCATAATAACTTAATTATCCAGAAACCTAACGGAGACAGGACCATGTCCACAGAAGAAACATTAAACCTTCTCATGGATACGCATTTCCTAGGAAACTCTATAGAAACAAACATATCTATGTTATACCTCAACACCACTCAATCATGGACGTTCCAGTTGGAATAATAAATACCCATACAATTCATTGGGCTGTTAATAGTTTCCTCTCATATAAATCTCCAGAATTAGATGGTATAACACCAGTAGAACTGCAAGAGGGCATAAAACCTTAGCCCCCTGGCTCTACGTGATTTTCAATAGCTGCCTTAAATTCGGCTATACTCCATCCTCATGGAAAAAAGTTAAGGTGGTCTTCATACCGAAATGCGGTAAGACCTCACACTACACTCCGAAAGATTTCAGACCAATAAGCCTCTTCTCTTTCTTCCTAAAAACGTTAGAAAGGCTAGTTGATAACTATATTCGTTCAAAACTCAAGGTGCAAACCTTATCTAACTCCCAGCATGCTTACCGGAAAGGCTTTTCAGTGGAAACTGCTCTACACTCGTTAGTAGGCACCATTGAAAAATCTCTTGCCGTTAAAGAATATACTATTGTATCTTTCCTTGACATAGAAGGCGCCTTCAATAACGTCAATACAGAATCCATCATAAAAGCGCTCGCTAACCTGGAGGTTGAGCGCTGCCTACGCATCTGGATAGAACGTATGTTGAACAGCAGACAAATTCTGTCCGAGTTTGGGTATTGCTCTACCAAAAGGTTAGCGCACGGAGGCACACCCCAGGTGGGTGTTCTCTCTCCGCTTCTTTGGATATTAGTAGTGAATAGGCTACTGATTTCACTAGAAAATAATGGATACAAGGTCGTAGGATATGCTGACGACATCGCCATAGCCATTTCAGGTAAATTCCCCCAAACCCTAAGAGATCTAATGAATTCGGCGCTAAATTTAGTTGCGAAATGGACGGACAGCGTTGGGCTTAACGTAAATCCGTCCAAAACTGAACTAGTACTTTTTACTAGGAAATACAAAATCCCGATCATAGCTCCACCTAAGCTTAGAAACACGGAACTTAGCTTTACAAACAAAGCAAAATATAGTAAACTTAACTGGAAACAGAACATTCTAGACCGAACCAAGAAAGCAGAAATCGCTATCTACACCTGTAAAAAGGCTATAGGTCCTAAATGGGGTCTTCAACCAAATATAGTCCACTGGTTGTACCTGGCGGTGGTCAGACCGATCCTGCTCTATGGCGTTCTCGTCTGGTGGCCTGCACTTGAAACAAGGTACAACACAAACTTTATCGAAAGAGTACAGCGATTAGCATGCAAGTGCATCACAATGGCTCTCAGGTCCACTCCCACAGCCGCCTTAGAAACTCTACCTAACATTTTTCCCATTGATATTTTTGGGAAAATGGTAGCATCTAAAGCAGCCCGGAGACTTAGTCAAGCTCCCAAATCGGCCACATGAAAATTCTACAAAATCCAATCTCAGTGAAGCAGATTACATATCCCCATTTATCGATTTCAATATCAAATATAACACCACCATCCCTGACAGATCCGCTTGGGATGACGGTAATATTCTAAATGACGCAGCAATCGAAATCTATTCAGACGGTTCCAAAACATCGGAGGGCACAGGATTGGGTAGCTCTCCGATTTCCGGCCCACTGCAGTATATTCCAAGCTTATCGTCCTTTACATAGACAGTCAGTCAGCGATCAAAGCTCTTGACACGCCAACAATAAGATCTAAGTTGGTCAAACATTGAGGCAAATCTCTTAACGAGATTGCGGACAGATGCAATATCCCTCTGTGCTGAGTCCCGGGACACAGAGATATTCCAGGCAATTGTAAAGCAGATGAACTAGCTAAACAAGGTACCGTACTACCTCTAGCTGGCCAATAGTGAGTTACCGGCATCCCCAATACAAACGATGATACTTCGTATGTTTAACGAAGCGCAAGCTATTGTAAACAATAGATGGAGTAATCTAGCTACGTGTGTATCGACCAGAAAGATCTGGCCTCTACTAGACGCAAAGAAAACCAACAAACTCCTTTTATTAAATAGAAGGAACATAAATCTCACAGTAGGAATAATCACAGGACACTGTTTGTTAAGTAGACACGCCACTAGAATGGGAGTCCCGGCAAATGATTTCTGTAGAAGCTGCAGAGATGAAGAGGAGGAGGAGAACAGTCTCCAGCTCCTCGGCACACCCAGCACTAGTTACCTTGAGGAAGAAACTATTAGGTGAATACTTCTTTAAAGACCTAAGTGACCTGTCTAACATAGGCATTATAAACTTACATAGATTCATATTGAAATCTAACTGGTTTAGTTAACATACACACCGAAATTGAGATTTGACCGAAACTTCCGTACGAACATCACTGAACGGGAGGAATGGGACAACTCTCCCCCTGTCGATGGTAGTTCGGTTCACTTCTTCACAGATGGCTTCAAGATCGAAGGTGGAGTGGGTTGTGGTGTTTTCTCCGAAAGCTCAACGTGATCATCTTGTACGCCTCCCTGGTCATTGCAGCATTTTTCAGGCGGAAATCATGGAGATTAAGGAAACCCTGTTTTGGCTGAAGTGTAATGTACCATCTGTCAGGCATATTAGTATTGTAATGTTCTTGCTGGGGTTCGTTTAAATAAAACCTTTTGTGTATTTTAATTGCTTATTTATTATCAAACACCAACTTTACTTTAACACTATATTCAATCACTTTATTCTTTATTTATTTTAATTGTCACTACAGATTCACTTTCAATACGTCGCTTGTTTTCACCACTGGTCTAATGTCACTCTTGTAATCGCTGTATTCACTTATAAACAACTGTGTCCACGGTGGTTGTGGTATGGGTATTTATAGGAAATTGCAAGGGGTTCTAGAACATGCTAGATGTTTCTCCGGGTGAATCGAGGATCCTGGAATATTGGGATATTGTGTGGAACATCAGGTTGGAATATTTACTGCTAACAGGTTTTGCAATAGATGTCGTTGCGCTACAGTTTGAGATACAGTGTTTTAGTTTTTGGTACACAAACCATCCTGTAGTCAATGCTACAGTATTTTCACTGACAGTCAACTGGAATCGTACTCCTTCACTTCAAAAACCGCCTTAAGCTACCGTTTATCTCTTACAAAGACGACCGCGCAGTTCAACATTCACCGATGCTGGGAGCCAGGCCACAGGGACATTCCAGGAAACTGCAGGGCAGACGAGTTCGCTAACTCTAAGGATTCTGCCTGATAAGCAAGTCCTAAGTATGCCCCTCACTACATGTAAGCATTTACTAAAGCTGAACGCTATTCGCAAGATCAACCACACCCCTGTCGTATAAAAGAATGTTCCATCTAGGAGGCCCCTTCCTTGAAAACATCGGCGATCTGGCGTCCTTAGGCGTCATGAGCATCCATCGTTTTCACATCCATCGAATCAAAAGCTCCAGTTGGTTTTGTTAGTCCTTGAGCGGCCTTATGGTAGATCCATGGTACCACAAAGGACCTTTGCTAGACAGCCAACCTAACCTCACCTGACCTTAGTTGTTTTTTTTTTATAATATTGTGTATTGTTGAAACTGAATGCTATAAGTTATAACGCAAAATAAATAAAATTAACAACAATTTCTATTTTGCCACATTTTCTTTGAAAATACTACATTTCTATTGTCAGTACGCTACATTTACTCTGGAAGAAGTGGCAACGCTGATCCTAAGCTTCCTTCGAGAACTTGATTTCAGCTAAGACACCACTGCAGCATGCCTTCCTTCAGGGGTTAGTATAAAATATCACTTTGTAGGTTGAAGTATTTCGATGGGTCTTAGAGTACCCGCCTATCACCCCACTTCCTACTTTAAAAAAACAAAAAAATAAAAAGGAAGAGTAACGGAAAATGCGATAAAAACGGCCCAAACTCACTGGAGGACACCATTTTAACGATATCATCTTCAGTACTTAATGGAACAAACTTCAAGGTCTAAATAAAAAATAATAAAAACTAAAATCATCGTTTTTAATTAAAAAAAAGTTATAGCTAAAAACGTTTCCTAACATTGATCCTTTTCGAGGTAGAGCCAGAATTACTCGTAGCTTCACGATTATTCTGTATATGTACGTACATGCACAAATTAAAATATCGTTGTTTCATACAAGCAGAAAAGTATGTATTACATCCAAAATCAATACTTTATTCTTAGACTCAAATGCATACATCAATCTAGTCTTAGGTTGCTCTAACTCAACAATTCCCTTGTAGCTAATAGTAAGAAAAACATTTAATAGAATTCTAATTGAAATCTTTTCAAATTTCACACCA
This sequence comes from Brachypalpus laphriformis, assembly GCA_945910035.1. Lineage (NCBI taxonomy): Eukaryota > Metazoa > Arthropoda > Insecta > Diptera > Syrphidae > Brachypalpus > Brachypalpus laphriformis. The sequence continues at coordinate 293,715,220 of OX246754.1, forward strand.
ATATAGAGTCCCCTCCTTGAGAACAAAAACTTACATAAATAAAAACGTATCTTGTTTCCTTTTAACTTTTATAAATAAATCAAGCCTTACGTTGATGTTTCCTTTTTTTGTTTTTATTGAAAAACTGCAATAAAACTGATGCTACAGAACTATGCAATGTAACATAGTACTCGTATATATGTATGTATTTTTTAGCATCCCAGAGACTACATACATATATAAAAACTGAATATAACAAAACTTACTCAAAAGAACAAATGAAAACAGTAGTGGAACTTTTTTAATTTAATTGCACCATGTATCACCATTAATGTCACCACACGATTATGAACATGTTTCAAGGAATTAAACCAAATATTCGCCATAAAGGGATGTTGCACGATGATTCGGGATTTATTATATTGTTTGTGATCGGATTCATTGCTTGGGGAAAAGAACGATGTCTTACACTGCAGAGTGTTATCATTGTATTGTATTTGATTAAGAAATCGAAATAATTATGAAAATGTTAGATTAAGCGGAAAAATAAATGGGATGTACATATATATTTAAGGTGGTTCTTCAGAAGAATTTGAGCAAATTAAGGGAAATTTGTAATTTATATCTTAAAAAAGCAATTATTTTCTGTCTGATTTTTCACCTCTATTTCTTATATTTAAACGTTAATGAGACTTTTAACCATACAGATTGAACAGAAATATGGTATGACGTTCGATTCAAGCATGTGTAGATTTCGTTGGAAAAATAGCTTATAAACGAACAGGCACCATTAATCTCTCTTTAATATGTAGGTAATTACACATTTTCTAAACAAGACTGGTTGACCGTCCCTTTGGTGTCAGGAAAACTCAAGTCGAATAATGGGAATGCCTGCTTGAATGAGTTTAGGCAGTGCCATAATAGACAGGAGTTAAGTAACTGTGTATCTTTACTTACTTACTTAGGTGGCGTTACAGTTCGGGGTGAACCTGGGCCTCAACCAACAAGCCTCTTCATTCAGCTCGGTCTTTAGCTAATTGCTTCCAGTTGCGCACTCCAAGTTGGTCGAGGTCCCCTTGAACTTGTGCGCGCCACCTACGGCGATGATTCCCTCTACTGCGTCGTCCCTCGGGGTTAGATTCGAAGACTCTGCGGGCCGGAGCGTTGGTGTCCATTCGCTCTACATGTCCTAGCCATCTCAGACGTCCAATACGCAGTTTTTGACTAAGTCGATGTCGCTGTACAGCTCGTATAGTTCGTGATTGAATCTTCTCCTCCAAAACCCGTCAACGCAAACGGGACCGAAAATCTTACGAAGAATTTTTCTCTCGAAGCGACCAAGGATATCTTCATCCTCTTTTAATAAAGTCCATGTTTCAGCGCCGTAAAGCAAGACTGGGATGATCAAGGTCTTATATAGAGTCTCTTTAGTTGTTCGAGATAGGGCTTTACTATTGAATTGCCTTATAAGCCCAAAAAAACAGCGATTGGCAAGAGTTATTCTTCGATTGATTTCTGCGCCGATGTTGTTTGTAGAATTTATAGCAGAGCCAAGGTAGACAAAGTCCCTTACTACCTCGAAGTTATAGCTGCCCACGGTGACATTTTGTCCAATTCGTCGGTGTTGGTTTTCCCTTCTAGTTGACAGCATATACTTGGTTTTGCCCTCGTTTATCGCCAAACCCATTTTGGCCGCTTCCGCCGCAGAGATCTTCCGATAATGTCTATATCGTCGGCGTATGCAAGCAGTTGTACAGACTTGTAATAGATTGTACCTCCGGTGTTGGCTTGTGAGTTCCGCACAATCCGTTCAAGTACAATATTAAAGAAGTCACATGACAGCGCGTCACCTTGTCTAAAGCCTTTTTTGACATCAAAGGTCTCGGTGAGGTCATTACCGACCTTGATGGAGCAGCGAGCGTTCTCCATCGACAGCCTGCACAGACGGACAAGTTTGGCAGGGACGTCAAAACTAGACATGGCTCTATAAAGCTCTTCTCTATAGATGCTGTCATAGGCGGCCTTGAAATCGATAAAGAGGTGGTGAGTATCGATTTGAAATTCTTGGGTTTTCTCCAGGATCTGCCGAAGTGTGAAGATTTGATCGATGGTGGTCTTTCCTGGCCTGAAACCGCACTGATAGGGTCCAATCAGGCTGTTGATAAAAGGTTTCAGGCGTTCACACAATATCGCAGAAAAGATCTTATATGCGATGTTGAGGAGACTGATGCCTCTATAATTGCCGCAGTTGAGGGGGTCTCCTTTCTTGTGGATCGGGCAAACGATGCTGAGATTCCATTCATCAGGCATACACTCGTCTGACCAAATATTAGAAATGAGTTGGTGTATGCACTCTACCAATTCATCACCAGCTGCCTTGAAAAGTTCGGCCGGTAAGCCGTCAGGTCCAGCAGCCTTGTTCGATTTTAGCTTGGATATTGCTATCCTCACTTCGTTTTGGTCAGGTGGACGGAAATTTTGACTATCATCGTCTATGTTGAATGGTTCATTCTGCCTGACAGCGGGATGTTGGTCTTCGTCGCCGTTATACAGTCTGCAGAAGTAGTTTTTCCATATTCTCAGCCCCGACTGTGATTCTACTACGAGGTTTCCATTTTCATCTCTACAAGTTTCTGTACGGGTATTGCTCCTCTGACACGTTCTTTTTACCTTTTGGTAAAACTTCCGTACATTGTTCCTGGAGTATAGACTCTGGATATTCTCAAACGCGCGATTCTCATGCTCTTTCTTCTTCTTTTGGAGAAGCCGATGTTCTTCCCGTCTCTTTTGCTCGTAGAGCTCACGAGCAGCTCTCGTCTTCCGCTGCAGCACCGCTTTGTATGGCTCTTGTTTTGCTGCATGCACTCGCCGGCATTCTTCGTCAAACCAGGGGTTTCGCGGTGGTGGGCGAGCGGGACCCAGCACATCAGTCGCGGCGTTTCTGATGGCATGTTGGCAGCGTTGCCACTGGTCTTCGGTACTTGATGCTGGCCGCAAAGGGGAGATTGAGAGATTTCGGGATACGCGTTCAGCGAAGAGTCTGGCGGTCTCTTGCGATTGTAGCTTTTCGACGTTAAATTTTCTCACAGTAATTCTTCTTTGTTGCTCAGATTGGGATATCCGCATTCGTACCTTGGCTACAACAAGGTAATGATCCGAGTCTATGTTGGCCGCTCGGAAGGTCCGGACATCCAGAATACTGGAGGCATGCCTTGCGTCGATCGCAATATGATCAATTTGGTTGATCGTTACATGATCATTGGACCGCCATGTCTGCTTATGAATATCGAGATGAGGAAACCATGTGCTTGCTATGGTGACATTTCGCTCCACAGCGAAATCAATTAGCCTTAGTCCGTTATCAGACGTGGTGTCGTGTAGGCTATGCTTACCGACTGCCCTACCAAAGACGTCCTCCTTTCCTATTTCGGCGTTAAAATCGCCCAATACAATTTTAACGTCGCATTCAGGACATTGCTCGTATGTTTTGTCGAGGAGCTCGTAGAAACACTCTTTGGTGGCAGGGTCTTTTTTTTCTGTGGGGGCATGAACACATATAAGGCTTATGTTAGCGAATTTAGCCTTGATCCGGATAGTCATAATACGCTCGCTAACGTGTCGGAAGCTTAAGACTTCTTGCCTAAGTCTGCCGCGTATGACAAATCCGCATCCGAATAAGCGTTGCCTGTTGCCTCTGTAGCAATCACCGTAGTAGATGTCACAGTTTTTCATCCTCTTTTTGCCCGGTCCATCCCATCGCACTTCCTGGATGGCGGTAATATCTGCTTTATAGCAGTCTAGGGCCTCTGCTAGTTGTTCGGCTGCACGTGGTCTGTAAAGGGACAGAACATTCCACGTACAGATCCGAAGGTCGTTGTCCTTATTTCGTTTGCTGGGGTCGTCATTAGTTGAGTCATCCTTATCCGAGGCTTTTGGTTGTTTCGGAACCATGAGTTCTTTTACGTGGTAGGGAAGTTACCCCGACGGCACAACCCCCAACCTGGAGGGCCAGTTCCTTAATTATTCCCCTAGGACGAGGGGCCGGGTACACCGGTGCCAGTAGTCCACTACGGGAGTATGAGCGCTGCCGTTGGCCCATTAAGGGCTCCTTCGCCACCATCTCTATTCTAATGTCCTGACCAACATTGGAAATTCCTTACCGACCTGTGATCCGAATACGTCGAAGCAGCTCGCGCAAGGTATTCACTAAGTTCAACCTAACTGGAACTATAGACGCCACCGTTGACTCCGTCTAGGGAATTCGTCCGCTGCCGCCTGAAACAGGAAGAAGTGCTCTAGTGAGAAAAGCACTTTTCCCCCCCTCTCTCATCTGCTGCCACCAAGAATCCGCCAAACGGGGTTGGTTACCCATTTCTTGGATTAAGGTACTAGGAACCCGGCTGTCACCGCGTGGAGGTTGAGAGTAGGAGTTGGTAGGCCTCAGCTGAGTGAAAACGCTTGTGTTTTCATATGATCGCATGCACTACCGTTTGACCAGCCTATAGAGGAAGCAATATTAATTTATTCTTGAAAAGGGGTTAGTCTACACTGAAACAGATATTTCATCATTTGCTTCAGCCGATTTGTATCAGTCCTCTGCATAAATTTGATAATGTAATGAGCATTAGCTTTCAAATTCTTCAAGTAGATTTGGGAAGTCCGGCTGGTATTGTAAGCCCAAAGATGCGTTTGAAGAAAAAGCGTTGAACATTTTCAAACCCCCCAATGTATTGGTAACCAAACTTGGTTAGAATAGCAAATGCAGTTTCTATGCTAACATTTCTCTTTAACATTGGCTTTCAACTCGAGGTTGTACAAGATGAGAAAACCAAGATATTTTAATTGTTTGACAACCTCTATAGAGTCTCGACCCAAAGACTAGTTCAATTGAACAGCCACCTGCATTGAGTAGGTTCAAAAATCACAATCTTGGACTTAACAGTATTGATTTGTAGGATCCACATGTTACAGTAGTGTTTTAGTCTATTGATTTGCAGTTGAAGTGTGCCAGGAATGTCAGCCAGTATGACTAGGTCATCATCATAAAGCAGTACCTCAATCGAAACCTCACCGAAAATTACACCAGCGGGCAAGTTATAAGACACATCGTCAACAAAAAGAGCAAACAGAATTGAACTTAGAACACAACCTTGAGGCACACCCAACTCAGTACTAAGAAACTTGACATAAAGCTGCCCTTCCAAACAGCTGCAGTAGTATTAGAGATAAGCTGTTTATATACTCTTAAGAATTTTGTGGAGAGGCCGAACGTTGACAGTTCGTACAGCAGGGCATTTCTGTTGATCATGTCGAATGCAGCCTTGAAATCGACGAGCCGGACAAATTTTTATTTAAGCCTTTTAGCTGTACTTGTAAGGGAAAATATTTGGTCTACTGTGGACATCCCAGTGCGAAAACGTGGTTGAGAAATGCTAAGCAGACTATTTTCTTCCACCCAGTTTACCAGCCTGTGGTAGAGAATACTGGTAAGATCCCTGAGGAAGGAGATACCTCTGTTATTTTTACGCGAGATTACAACCGCCTTTCTTATATATAGCACAAATTAATGATTTGAGAAAATGTTGGGCGATTACTTTATCGTTGAGTATTTTGTTGTTTAACGGAAGAAGGACATTCGCAAAGACCACACTGGAATTTTGATAAAAGTCCGCTGGTATACTATCAAGCCCAGCGACTTTATTATTTTATGTTCTTTTTAGCGTTTCCTGCAGCTCGGGCATCGTGACTGGTGCATCTAATTCTGAAACAAAAAAATTAGGTAGCGTCTACTGAAAGGATACTGAATTTGTAGCAGGATTAAGGAGTTCCTTGAAATATGCTGCAAGGGACTAAACACTGATGGTCGATGAAGAACGTTTGCAACCTCACAATAATCGTTCCTTACACCAGAATGACTACTGTGCGTCATTGCAATTTGCTAGACTCGCAGCTACACCGTGTGTAACGTATTCGCCTAATTCTACACATCTGCTTTAACTCTATATTCTCTATGACAAATGGGATAATTTTCATTCCAGTGTTGATCCACTAGCTCTGAAGTTGGTAACCCATAACAAAATCATGTTTCGATTATGTACGAGATCACGTCTGCCAAGCCTGATGTGCGCACGAAACGCTCTTTGTGTTGCAATTCCAGATTCGTTGTTTTCACAATGAAAGGGCGATGCCCGTCCAATTCATGTTGGCAACAAAAAAATATTATCTCAAATGTGTCGCTTAAAACACCATTTGAAATAGAAGATGAACTCGGCGAACTTATTGAATTCATACAGAGTGCCTCGTGGAAAAATACTCCTTTAAGGAGGAAAGAAGTCACACGCAATGAAGCTTATTGTCCACCGGAAATAAAACAAGTTATTCGTGAAAAGAGGAGAACACACAAAATATGGCAACAAACCCGCACTCCTCAATATAAAACATATTCGAATGAGCCTACGCAATAAGCTCAAACAAGCTATCCAAGATCTAAAAAACCAAGAGACTTCTGTTGGATTGTGGAGTTTCAAGCAGTTGATGAGTTACTGCTTTCAATGGTCATATTGCGGAGCCAAATGCGGACGCTGGGTCTCTTCGGAATCTCTCTGGCTAGGATTAGCTTGAGTCTCAAGCCGTCCCATGCGTCACGGATCTTGTGAACGCAGTCGCTTAGGAATTTTTTAGAGAAGGCGTCATCACATTTAACGACTCTGTACCCTCTTATGACTTCAGCTGAGTCAAAGCCGAGTAGCGTTCATCCTTGGTTGTTCATAATGTGGCACCATTTCTGATACTCGTAGCTTGATCTCTATCGCACCCCAAGCGTCAGCCACTGCTTTGCCGCCGGTAGAGAGCTCATCCACCAGTGCGACTTGTAGGTCGTCTCTGACAACCTCGCTCACAGTTCGTGTCGTCTGGGGCACCAAGGTCGATGGGTCATTTGACTTAGCGGTAGAGAGCTTCGCAACTTTGCTTCTTTGGGAGTCGGATTTGACTTCCTCCAGGGAGCGGTTGCGCTTTGACGCTTCAATCTTACGTGTTTGTTGAGGTTGAGGTTGTTCGCCCCGGGAGTTGATGTACTCATCAATGATCCTCTGGTATCTTACCTTGCTGATTCGGGGGCCTTTTTCTGTGATATCTTTCATAAAATCCTTCGGATCTTAAGACATTTCGAACCGTTTCAGAATGAACTTCTTTGCCGGTCGTATTTTTGATATCTTGAGCCAATTTTCGATCCCTGGTTTTAGGATTGGCTGCCATTTTACGAAGAATGGTTCAATCATCTCGGGCATTTAAGTCCTTCGGAAGACCAGAATAACTTTCATTTAAGACAGTACCACTATCATCGTATCTTTTTATTATAACATAGATTGGACTGTTTCGCGAGTTTTACCAATCATTTTTCAAATTACACCGTGGCTTTTATCCTCTTCTCTTAGTTTAACAATTAAATTTCGGTTTTCGAAGGGAGAATCCGTTTATGTTTACACCGAGTCTCCACGAGACATATTTATTTCAAACATTATGTCAAACATGTTAGAAATTTTTATTTTTTTATACGGTGGGCAAATTATGTCAAGAAATTTCATTTTCAACCATATCACGTAAGAGCAAGCAACGATCAATTCTTGCTTGGCACCGAGTCTCCACGTGACATATTCATTTCAGACTTCATGTCAGGCACCAATCAGCCATGTTTTCTTCGTAGTAGAACTCAAATTGACACTCCCTGTCAAATTCATTTCAGGGTTTATTTCCCAAGAGATGGCAAGAAATGAAAGCAGAATTCGATTTCTTGAAATGAGTCATTTCAAGAAATGTGCGGTCTCCATTGGAAATTTCGATTGCATGAAATATTTCTTGCAATGAATTATTGCCAGTGGAGACCAGGGGTTAGCTTTTCTTTTTAATTTTCGTGTTTACAGTTAACTTTGTTTTTCTGAAAGTGTTAACTGGATAATAAGAAGATATATAATGACTGCGTAATAACCGAATTATCTCCTGGTTCTTAGTTTTCAACTTTAAAGGACTGTATGTAGACTTTTGTGCTTTAGTGTACAGTAAAACCTCTCTTGAACGGAAATCGATTGTCCGTTTAAGTGACTTTGTCCGTTTATAAAATGTGTTCTATTAGCAGTTAAGGAACTTAACATATGTATACGTAATAAGTTATGATAAGTGCCCACAGTATGAAAATTGAACTGTTAACAGATTAATGATGCAATATACTTTCAGTCTTGCACTACGAAGATTGAAGATGGTTTTTAAACATTCTGTGCCACTTAATAACTGCATATCACTAGAATGAAATAATTGTTGTTATGCAGAAAAAGCACGGTGTTTAAATGTTTTTACTGCATGACGATAACAGTACATCTTCCAACAACATAATTAGAATGCTCCAGTCAAATACCCACAGAACCCTTCTTCACTAACGTACCTATTTTGTAATTACATCGTCAAAAGGTTGACGTTCTTAATGTTCTCTTTAATGGGAGCAACATTCTTAACTGTTTATTGTTGCTCCCATTTCGTGTCTTTCAAACTAAATTATAGTACCTAGCCGCAGTAAAGATACTCGTGTATGCGTTTCTGCATGTAGGCGAGAGCCAAGATAAAACACACAAATGTTGTTTATTACGATGAAACCGTGGCTTTTTTAATTTCAAATACGACCAACGGCCCCGCACTGTACGACTAATCCAACGGATAAAAGTTATACGAGCTCTAATAAAGACCAAAATGAGTTTCAAATTTGTGAGCCACATCTCGGTGTGGTAACTGACTAGACTGCCTTCACCAACCACCCATTCGTTGATTTTATGAAAATCTCAAAACGGGTAAGAACTAAACCCACTTTAATTGCTTGCAGCAAATCCGGAAAGTTTTCGGATAAGCGAATCTGGTTGCTTTATCAACCATCTTTGGCAGACGTAAACAGAGCAGAAAACAGGATGATGGCGTTGATGATGATGATGACGACGACCACGAAGGTGATGGAGAAGTATAGGTAGAGATGTAGACTGAAAAGTACAGTCTACGTTTTCGTTCGTATCTATATCAGGGTATGGGATGCTGACGTTTCGATACACAAAACACGCGCGCGCACGCGCACCTCTATCGCAAGCCAATGAGACAAAACCAGTTTTGCAGAAAAGTAGTGGATACGTTCGCATTTAAGTACTACGGGCTACGGCATCAACAGCAATATTCGATTACAAACAAGTTTCCAACTCAATTCTCCGCTGCGATCCATGCACTAGGGCAATCGATGTCGCACTGTGCTTTGCAGGTACGAAGTTTTAAAGTTGGAGGCTTATTGCAGCAGCAGCAACAACGACAAGAACATCTTCTTGCCCCCGCAATAAACTTGCCCACTCTGATCTCTGACGGCATAGGGAGGAAGGAAGTTTCTGCCCTGAACACAACATGCTTGTGCTCGTATTTTCGTTAGCAGCTAGTATCGGAAAACGAATCAATCTGGGGGCTGGATGCATACGTAGATGTGGGCAATGTCCTATCAAACCGCAAGTTCTATTTTTATTGCCTTTTATTCGTGTAGGGTTCCAGTTCCCATCTCTTGGCCTTAGCTGTGCATATGTGTATGTTTTGACAAGGGACTGCGATGTAATTTCTTTAATAATATATTTCTGTCCTCGGCACTCATATTTTCTGTTTTTTTTTGCTGTCTTACTTTCGTGTTTTGGTAGATTTTCTATTTTCGTTTTCTTTTAAATGGGTATTCTAGGATAGCTCATAGGCGGATCGCAACCAATCCGGTTTAAAGCGCCGCGGCAGTTTCTGGGTTATCCTGGCATCATGGCGATATTTTTTATTTTATTTGTCAGTTAAAAAATATTGTTGAGGCAATTGTAAGCTGCTACTGAAACGACTGTATTGTGAAATGTGATCGGACTTCGCACTTTTCAATATTTTACGTCATATGGGTGTGCCTTGAATTTGGCAATGGTAGTGGTAATAGTTGTTACCTGCTGCCATTTGGTAGCCCATGCATTACAGGGTATATCGAAGAATAGTAATTGGTAGTAATAAGTGTTAAAATACCCTCGCCCTTTAAATATGAATGAGTTACGAACCCGATTATAAAGTTATTAAGTGGAGTTTTGGAGATAGGCGGAATCGATGTGGCTTTCTCTGCAACTGCCTCATTGAATATAGAGGAGTTGGAGGGAAAGTGTTTTTTTTTTTTTTTTTAAACAGGCGCCGAGCCACGCCCAAATGGCATGCAGGCATTGCGACCAAGGAAATCTATTGTGCCAGAGACCACTTTTCAGGGCAGCAGTACTTCAACTCTCCTTATGAAAGCGATAATTACAGCCGCAGGGGAGTTCCTTATGTCTGTTGGAGATATGATCTCTTTAAGGAAAAAGCTTCTCCTAATTCTACACAGAGCTACGCACTCACATAGTATGTGTTATGCAGTTTCGTCCTTTTTTAGTCAGAGGCGACAGGTGATATCCTCCGTAATTCTCATTTTGTTAAGGTGATAAAGTAGTTGACAGTGACCGGTAAGGAAGCTCAAAAGCCTTCTTTTGTCGTTTCTGCCGTATTTTAGCATATCAACTGCCTGTTTTTGGAAGGGTTGGACAGCTCTTTTAGCTTGCCTGAGACCTTGGGAGTTATTCCAGTGGGAGATGCACATACCACCTTGATCAAAAAGTTCCCGGAATAAAAACCGTGTGGCGCTCCCATCGTACCGATTTGAGTTCTGTTTTCTTTGTTAAGTTGGTACATCTGTTGTTGATATTCTCTCTAAATCTTAGCGTCATAGCTTGACATTTGCAAAACTTACGTAGCCAAGAGTACATCTATCTCTGTGTGTGTTGGCGATTTTTTACAATTTTAGAAATGGATTTAAATTTGCAACAACGAATTTGTATTAAATTTTGCGTCAAAAACGGATTTAATGGTGCGCGAACGTTGGAAATGTTGGAAAAGTGTTTCGGCAACGATTCTCTAAAGAAAACGGTCGTTTACCAGTGGCACGAGCGGTTCAAAAGTGGTCGTGAGTCAATCGAAGATGATGAACGCAGTGGCAGACGTTTTCAGTCAAAAAAGAAGGCAATGCTCACGGTTTTCATGGATTACAACGGTGTAGTGCATCATGAATTTTTTCCAGAAGGCCAGACAGTAAGCAAAGAGTATTATTTGGGCGTTATGAGACGTTTGCGTGAAGCATTTCGCCGAAAGAGACCAGAATTGTGGGCAGAAAACTCGTGGATTTTACACCATGATAACGCACCGTCGCACAGTGCCATCATTATTCGTAATTTTTTGACGAGAAATGCAACAAATACCATCCAACAGCCACCGAATTCACGTGATTTGGCTCCCTGTGACTTCTTTCTGTTTAATCGAGTTAAAAAACCATTACGGGGAACGCGTTTCAGCAGCCGAGAGGAAGTAATGGAAAAATCGCAGAAAGCACTGATTGACATACCGAAAACCGAATATAAAAAATGTTTCGAAGATTGGATCAAGCGCTGGCATAAGTGTGTTGCAGTCGATGGGGATTACTTTGAAGGGGACAATATAGATTTAGATGAATAAAATTGTATTTTTAATTTTCTGAATAAATTCCGGGAACTTTTTGATCAAGGTGGTATTGCGTTCCCAAATGTTTAGGGTCAGTTTAAAGGCCGAATCAGATATTCCGCAGAAAGTGAACAACTCGGAGGAGCCTTTCCTATCTAGCAGGTCTGCAGTTTAATTGTCGTCAACGCCTACATGACCCGGTACCCACCACAACCTGGCTACTATCGGGCCAAGTTTTATAAACTGTCGAAGCAGCTTAGAACTGATCAAGTGGGAAATCAGTGCTTTAAGCGCCGCTTGGCTATCGGTGAGTGTGTGGATGGAGGCACCTTTTCATGCCTGAGTGCAAGTTAATGTTAGCACAAGTCTCAATAGGGAAAGTGGTTACTGGAGCTACTTTCTAGTAGAATGCTATAAGGTGTAGATATTCGTTTTCCTCAAGAAACCTTAAACATTGCACACTTTTAGTGCTTGAAGTGGAAAAGGGGCTTCACAGTCTTGGTAGAATTAGGTAGTAGTTTGAATAAATTGTGTTTCATAGTCAGTATTTCACAATTGTGTATGTTCACTTTATTTTACTTGACTTAACGGTTGCATACGCACATGATTTTTTTTTTTCTGCACATCTATGGCACAGTACCTTTCGGATGATATAATTTTCATCCCCCCTCCTTTTATAATAATTACTTTTATTTTTTGTAACTATTTTTCAAAAAAAAACTTATAGCTAAAAATCTAAGAATTATTGCGAGAAAATGCATTTGTTTTAAAATATCTTACAGTTTTTGCATGGAATAGTGTAGGATACACTCAGTTGCCAGATGACAAAAGGCAAATGAAGCAGAAAATCCAAACAGAATTTTAAATAAATCATAACATAGGAATAAAAAATGTTGTGTTGTGTTAAAGTACAAGCCACCCCAGCAAGATAACCCGTACTGCAGCTTGGATTTACGAGTAAACAGACCATTGTAAACCAATTTTAAGATAGATAAACTACAGAAGAGACTAAGATGATAGAGCTGTTTAACTACTCTATTTAAATACAGCTTCAGATAGGAAGTATGCTCCTTCCAACTGAGCTTATAATCCAATTAATACCCAAATATTTTAAATTGAGGACACGTTCAATTCCAAAGCAAGCATCACTTCAACTTAGATGGTCTTTAAAGGTAACAGAATTGTGCTGGCAACCAACTAAACAAAATCGTGTGCAACTCGGTGAATGATAATATAGAGGAAAATCATCGCAGACTGTACCCTTGCTGTTTGAACTACTTTCTCAGGATTTCTAAATCATTATTTACATCAAAAAAAAGAATAAAATAATTGGTATTCGAATAGGAATGAGCAGTATCGTCAGCGAAAGCATTGATTTTACCTTTAAAAGGTTGGATGAACAATGAATTGACATAAATTAAAAACAGTATGGGACCCAAAACAGGACCCTGTGGAACGCCCATATTAATGGACTTTCGAGAACTAAGGTAGTTTTTGATCTTTACCATTTGCTTTCGGTTTTTTAAATATGAAGCAAACCACTCATGGATAAAACCCCTAAAACCCGCATAATAAAGCTTACTTAATAGTAAAGTGTTCACCATAGCTTTGATTATATTTATGAATAGGGCAGCAGAGATTTTAGATGCATTTACACTATTATATATTTCACCAGTTAATTTAAGTAAAGCACTATCTGGGGATCTGCCGCTCCTAAAACCAAACTGGAAATCGCTGAAGAACTTCGTCCTGTCTAAAAAAGATAAAACTCTAGACTTCATACCTCTTTCGAAAATTTTCGAAAACACTGACAGAAGTGAAATAGGGCGGTAATTGTTTAGCACCACAGTAACACCTTTTTTATGGAGTGGAATCATAACCGCTGCTTCCGGAAAATTCCTGAAGAGATTAAAAATGAAGCTTGAACCATCTGCAATGTGAAAAGAAATTTGCTTCAAGACCATAGCTGGAGATCTAGTCAAAAGAAGATGAATGTTTTAAGAGACATAATGATTTTAGGAATCTCAAGTGCCGAAAATTCTTCAAAGAAATGGTTTGTGATTGCAAACATGCTTCCTTTAGACCGTTATCACATTGACAAGTAAAACTATCATCATTTCGAAAACCGAACGAAAAGTTCAAATTGGAAAAAAGTCGTTGAACAAGTTCGCAACTTGTAAAGGCTCAGACACATTAGCATTATTATTGCTTAAAATGATATCATCATTCTTCTTGGTTCTGTTTAAAAGCTCGTTAACGATTCCCCATTCCTTTTTAGCTTTGCCAATAGTTTAGCTAATTTATTCCTAAAATAGGTATCCCTGCAAAGTGGTATATCACTTTTAAGTTCCAGACACCACTTGTTATTATAACTTTTAAGTCTAGCATTCTTAGGAAGTTTCTTAACTCGTGAATTGTAGTTGTTTTTTCTTTCTTCTTTTTATTTTACTGAGTAAAGGAATAATCATCCACTCTTTAAGACATCTTAACTTGTTATTTTTATTCAGACTACAGTTTAATAAATAAGACTGCAGCTTGTTAACACTAGAAAGACGGGTAGCGGTCATTTGACCGCTTTTCATATTTGATTGTCAATATTTCTTATATCAGTTATTTATTCAAATTGATGTTTCGTGACTTTTATTATTATTGCATCAAATTTAATTTGAGGTCCTTTCTATTTTATTAAAGTATTTGGAATTTAAATAAATAGCACAACTACCTAAAAAGACGGGTTGCGGTCATTTGACCGTACGATATATGCACCAATTGCAGACATGCATATTGTGTTTTTTTTTTACTAATGCGCAATCACTTATAAGGTTTTCTGAGTTGCCCAAGTTTATTTTTCACTAATATTTGATCAGTATGCGATCGTTTTTTTACCGTTAGTGGACATGTGGTCTGTGCGTATTCCAATATTCCTGTTTATAGCGACGTAGCTGCTGCATTTTGTTTTTGCCGTTTATTGGATTCAGTGTGCTAAATGTTTTTGTGTAATTGCTTTTTTCTTTAATTTTATAAAGCACAACGCACCCAGAGCATAAGTATTGAAGTTCCATCAGTACCGGATAATAAACAATATATGTTGGCAGTAGGCGGAGTTCTTTGGAAAGGTTTTTCCCAAAACATCTCTACACCATCTAACATTTTGGTTGAATGTCCAGGACCAACTCATTATGCAAAACAAAGAATAAGTGACGAATTTATGTCAGCTTGGAGACTGCTGATTGATGACACTATTTTGAAACACATTCAAAAGTGTACGGAGGCTGAGGCACATAGGCAACTAGGCCATACAAAGCGGGTAATGTCTTTGCAAGACTTAGAAAAATTCATCTCAGTTTTGTATGCTAGAGGTGCTTTTGGATGCAAGAATATAGCTATAAGCGACTTATGGAGTAAAACGTGGGGAGTTGCTTTTTTTTCAAAAACAATGCTTAGAGACCGATTCAAAGATATAATGAAATATATCCGTTTTGACGTGCGTGCAGAAAGGTCTACTAGACTTAAAACTGATAAATTTGCATTGATATCGGATGTCTGGAACCGCTTTATTGATAATTGCAAATCTTGCTATAGGCCAGGTGAAAATATCACTATAGACGATTTGCAAGATGCAAATTTACACAATACATGGCGAATAATCCTGACAAATTTGGTATAAAGTGTTGGCTCTGTGTAGATGTCAAGTCAAAATATCTTCTCAATGGTTTCCCATATTTGGGGAGAGATGATAATCGTCCGCAAAATCAAATGCTAGGAGAGAACATTGTGATGCGTTTAATGGAACCTTACATAAATAAAGGAAGAAATGTGACTACTGACAACTTCTTTAGTTCAGTATCGTTGGCACAGAATCTGCTTTCGAAGCGCACAACTCTTGTTGGCACCGTAAACAGAGCAAAACGCGATATTCCACCTTACGTGAGAAAATTAAAGTTAAATTTGCATTCCCATGAAGTTTTGAAAACGGAAGATAATCAGTGCCTTTTGACAGTGTATCAAGCAAAGAGACACAAAAATGTTTTATTGTTGAGTACTTTACATGATACGGTGGAAATAAATGATGAAAATAAAAGAAAACCTAATACCGTAACTTTTTATAATACAACTAAATTTGGCGTTGATGTCGTTGACCAAATGGCAAGACAATATAGCACAAAATCATGCTCGAGAAGATGGCCAGTACAGGCTTTTTGCAATATATTGGATCTAGTTGCAATAAATGCATGGATTTTATACCAACAAGAAATGGGGGAAAAAAATCGTAGAAGAGGCTTCATTTTACAAGTGGCATCTGAACTCAGTGACACAGCAAAAGAGGAAGAACCACAAGCTGTGAATATTCAACCTAAAGTTTCGCATACTCTACCCAAGAAAAGACGACAGTGTCATACAACTGGCTGCAGAAATAAAACAAATAAGATATGTGAAACATGCCAAAAACCGATATGCGGAAACTGCAACAAATCAAAACGCTTTCTATGCACCACCTGTGTGTGAATCTAAGATGTCCGAAGAATAAAATTAAAGTAGTGTGTTATACTTAAAAACAATAATTTTTTTCTTAAATTACACAATCCTTTTAATTGAATTCTTATCATAAACAATTTTTTTTTGTTACAAAAAAAGAAATACATACAATTATTTAAATTTGTATTTTAATGAAAGGAATAAACTATTTTTATTTCAAATGTTAGATTAAATGAATTTAAATTATAAAAAATATGAATTATTAATTTAAAAAATAAAAGTAAAAACATAAAAATATAGTTTTTACATTACTTTTAAGATTAATTTATCGTTTTATCGTTATTAATATATCGTTTTTTTCATAGCGGTCAAATGACCGCTCTCCGTCTTTCTAGGTATACCGAATTTCCCGTCTTTCTAGTGTTAAGAAACAAATCAAAAACAATGGATGGATCCTGTGAATCGAAATCATCATCCTAAAGCTCAAAGTTCAGACGTGATTTAAGAGTAGCAAAGTAAATATTGTTGAGATTCTTGTTCAATGATTGTTTAATTCTATGTACCATGCAATCAAGTTGGATACTAGCATTGTATGTACAACTAGATATATATACAATGATACTAGTTAAACTTTTTATTTTTACTAGTTAAACTATGGTGGGTTATTCTCAAATCAAAGGTCACCACTTTATAAATAACATAATTGTTTATATGAAGCCTTAAAAAAATGCTTCTTAAAAAACGTACGATAAATTTCGTATTCACGTATTAATATATAAGATTATCATCCTCGTTTTTTCTTCTTTTTTTGACAACTGTCTTTTTATTGATTGCGTCGCCTTTTAGAAACGACTATAGCCTTAGTCTGATTTATAGATTACTATTGGAACTCAATCGCGCCCAACAATTTAGGAGTTTCCGTTTATAAATCTCCTAATAAATGGCATTTCCTAATTGTATGAATTATTCGTTGTATATTAGGTCCGTTCGCGTACTTTCCGAGCCAAAAACTAATCAGTTGTCAAATATGAATAAAATCTCAGAGGGTGGAAAATCTAAGCAAAAGTACTCGGATGAAAATCAAGCCATTTCCAACCATGTTGGGCCAACTGTCATAAAAAAAATATAATGAACAAATTAAACTCATGTGAAAACCAAAAGATTCATATTAATTTAAAAAGGAATATTTTGAAAGAACATTCACACATCACAGCATTTTCCTCAAGATACTTTGCATCCATTTTTTATGTCTATTGACTATTTGAAATGGAATCAAGAACTCTTCGACTCATTTAGCAATCAGCTGATTCCACTTGGCAGTATGTAGATTCATGCCGGCAGAAATTCAAAAGCTTGATCGAATAAGAAGTTTCAAGATCCGTGGAAGCCTTTACATCAAAGAAACCGACTCTGCTAGTATTGCCAGGTTCAAAGAACAGATCATTTGAACCCTGTTAAAAATAAATATTAGTGAACGTTCCGAAGGCATCGCGAGGCAGGCGAGGCAGACCTATAAACGTCTGGATCACGGGTTTTTTTCCATCACGCACACCAATTTTTCCATCTGCCGCTTATTCGTAAATTTTTTTCTTATTTTTGTAAGAAAATAAATCAGCTTGCATAAAAAACATTTTAACTTAAATATAAATCAAAATATACAGCTAAGTTCCAGAAATCGAGTGAAATGAAATCGAAATCAAAATTGAAAATCGAGTGAATTCATTTTCAGTGTCTCGCATTTCGATCGATTTGGCAACTCCGAATTTTTGTACGAAATCACTTTCGTGAAATTGAAAACAGCTGATATCTGTCATTTCGGGTATTAGAATTTTTTTGATTTCAACAAATTCTTTAATTGTATATAAATTTTCTTGTATACTTACCTATTTTCGCCGTTGTCCATTGCCTTGTTTGTTTACAGTCCTTTCTATCAAATAGAAAAATATAGATACAAATAGAGACTCGCAATATTACCCGTATTTTATTATCACCCAAGATCCATATGGATCACACGACGAAAATAAAACGATCCGGATCTGGATCAACGAAATTATTTTCCTTGAGTCTTGTAGTGTGGTTGTGTAACCTACCAAGGAATAAAAAAAAAATTTCTGGATCACGAAATTGATCCTGATAGAAAGCAAGATCTCGTATTGTTGTTGTAGTGCATAGAAATTAATGATCTGTATGGATCATGAGCGATAATAAAATACGGCTACCGATAATATAGACTTTAATTCTATTATGAATAGACTCTTGCAATAAGCCCCATAACCTCGCCAAAATATGAAGAGTACAAAATTAAAAAAACGACGAAAACATAAAACAAAAAACACAACACTGTTTATTAACACTTAAATATGTATATTTAAAAACAAATAAAAATTGTTCGGTCAAGGATATACGAGGGCTGTACGATAAGTCAGTGACCTTGAAATGAAATACTTGTTTTTTTTTCTCAAAATCGAATTTATTTTTCAACGTAGTGCGATGCACTTTTCTCAACGATATTTCAACTTTTTCAACCATTCCAAAAAACATTTCTCAAACTCTGCAAAATAGGCATTTTGGAGCACGTTCGCCTGCAGAAGTCCACTGTTTTGACTGTTCCTTCATTTCTGGCGTGTGGTGGTGTATCCAGGATTCATCAATTGTTACGAAACGCCGTAAAAATTCACTTGAAGAGAGCTTGAAGAGTTACACACTCTGTTTTGAAATCTTCACCCGAATCCGTTTTTGGTCCAACGTAAGCAAACGCGGCACCCATCTTGCCGATAATTTTTTCATGCCCAAATGGTCATGCAGGATTCGAATGACGGTATCATTTGAAATTGCTCAATCTCAGCTATCTCACTAACCTTGATCCGACGATCATCCAACACTCGTGGATTTTGTTGACCATTTCTTCCGTTGTGACGTCATTTGGACGTCCTGGGGGCTCAGCGTCGTTTGTTTTTTAGTAACGAAATTCAGTGAACCACTTGTGAACCATTCCATGCGGGAAGCAGTCTCCATATATTTTGTAAGCCTGTCTTCAGTCTCTTTAAGGTACCTGACCACCTTATGAATTTCAAAAAAATTCAAATTTTTTTTCAAAATTCGAATTCTAACAGTGTGAAATAAGTGAAAGTGCTATTCGCAGTGCTTGTTTGTTCATTGATAGAAGAAAACTTTAAACGCGTTTTTCTTGAAACTACTTTTTTTCAAATGGCGAACAGATTATCTCCGAAACTACTCGGCGGATTTCAATGAATTTGGTGTTGTTTTGATCGTTGAGATGTTTTGTATGCTAATTTACCACATTTTGTAAAAAAAAAATTATTATACAATTTTTTTCTAACAAAGAATAGTGAAAAACGGGTATTTTTTCAGCTTTTTTTTTTGAACATCCGCCATTTCTTTTTTTTTACATTTTTGGCAAATTGTGGTAAATTGTCACGTAACGGACCTTTCTTTTGAAGATACCGTTTTTTTTTTGTTTCAGATCTACCAATCTGAGATCAACCGTCCGCCATGGGACACCATTTTTTTGATGCCTCGACTTTGGCGCCTTCTGGATAGTGGTTAAAAAATTAAATAAAAAAAAATTCAATTGATTTTGTATTCTATAAAGCTTCAAGTAAAACTTAAAAAAAAAAATTATTGTAATATCTAATACAGGGCCTGAGAAAAAAATTCTTGAAAATGTAGTATTTTTTAGCCTCCTAAGGTGGTCAGGTGCCTTAATGGTTTTACCGCACAAAAAGTAGTGCTCTTTTAAAACATGAAGCTCATTTTTTTTAATTTTGGCAACAAACCAAAGTTCTTTCGATCACTGTAAAAAGCTAAATGTTTGACAGATCTCTTTAATTTTTTTGTCTATGCCGAGAAAGAAACAAAGATGTCAGAAAAAAATCCTCTATGAAATCCGAGCGCAATCAAAGTCACTGACTTATCAAACAGCTCTCGTAACTCACCTCTATTATCGTCGCTGTTTTTTAACGGTTTTTATTCACTTCAATCACAGACTTCGAGGCAAATGGCTATTCCTCAGTATTCGAAATGATGACAAATTCTCCCAAGAAATATTTCAGGTCACACTTAGGGTTATTGGGAATAAATTTTCCCGCGGAATTTTTCCCCCGAACAAACATTAGGTACTTTCAAAAATAGGGAATAAATTCACCGGGGAAAATTTAATATCGCGATTGCGTTGAAAATTCTCCTGAATTGTCATTCATGATACCTATTTCCTATCCGCTGAATTATTTCCTCCTTTTTGAAGATACCTAATTTTTGTTCGGGGAAAAATTCCGAGGGAGAATTTATTCACGATAACCCTGGGGCCTCAGTCTGTATTGCTACTCGAAAGTCAAATTTTTGGGAAAGTGCTTTCCGATTCGAATCTTATCCGGCACTCTGTAAGAAAACAGAATCGTATGGAAGTATTCCCAACGGGGGCTATGAAATGTGCGAATCTAGCTTCGAGTATCGAACGTTGAAATGTCACTTCGAAGCAAATTTTGTGTTTTATTTATATTTGGCGTAAAAAGTTAAATATATGTTATAGAAATGGAACTGGATGCTGTCGAATTGCGGTTCCATCAAGATAACACACAGGGAGAAAGAATAGAACGCAGGCGAATTGGAGATAGGTCGAATATAATGGAGCTAAGTGATGGAACAAAAATATAGTAGTGGGTGGTTCTACCCGAAACTGAGAGTATTAAGTGGGATACTGTTGTATGCAGCACACACATACAATTTGCATACGACTTACAACCAGACATTTTATTCAGCCATTTTACACATACACCATACAATTTCCATACAGTTTGTGTATGTTACAGCGGTTGTACAGTCAAGACCATGCGACCATACGATATCGGTACAACGGTCGGTTGTGTGAATACACACGACACAATTATCGTATACAACACCAACGCTGTCAAACCGTTGGTACAACAGTTGTATCGTGTATTTCCCACTTTACTCATTCTATCCATTGCTACCTTCAAGAGAAGTTAAGGTGGAGCATTTACATTTGATTCTTGGTGGACTGCCTTCATGTTTTAAAACACGTTTTAATCAAGTAATTTCGCAAAATTATTTTATCTGTGTCACTTTCATTGTATTTTAAGTTAAAAATAACATTTTATGTCATAAAATACTTACATTTTAAAAGAAACACAATTGCTTACCTCAACATCCGCAAACCAAATAGTAATAGAACAAAATGATGCGAATTCGAGTTACTTTGACATTTCGTTTAGCAATAAAGAGTGCCGGATTTGCGATAAGAAATCGACATTGAAGTTGGCAACAAAAGTTTCTTCGATTCTCGTAAATTTGGATATGCGATTCGAATTACAGTCACAATTCCGCGAATTCGAATGATTTGACTTTAGAGTAGAAATACAGAGTGAGGCCCCTGACTTTGTTTATGATTAAGCCGATTAATACTGACGTCGTTCAGGCCTATTGTGAATACATTCACCCCCGAACAGAAAAAATATGTACGACAGAAAACAGGAAAACATCGAAAATTAAATGGGAATTCACGATTTTCATTTTTGCCCGAGGAATTTGTTCCCCATTTTCAAAAGTAATTATATCTTCAGTGCAATATTCGCCCATTTCTCGCTAACTGGATACGACTAGCACTCATGAAATTAGACAAATCCAGGTCTGCATTTTACATTGTAAAATAAAAACAATTTTCTTTTTAATTTTTTATTGAAATAAACTGCAGTTTATTTCTAGGATTTATTACTAACTTCGTATTTTTTTCTTATTTTCTTTTTTCTTTTTTTTCGATTTTTTTCTAATTTTTTTCGTTTATTATATTACACTGCAATTTACTTCAAAGATTTATTACTTAACTTCTTATTTTTCCTTACTTTTATTATCGATTTATTCTAATCTTTTTTCGTTCATTATTATTAATACAACAACTTCTTATGATTTGTTCGGTTAAATAAAAACATTTGTTTGCCTAAAATTGTTGAATAATCAAGTAAATTTTTCTTTTAATAGAATTAAAAAATATATATATGCATTTATAAAAAAAAAATATTTATATATGTATGTATGTACGCGTCTGTAGTCAAAACAGATAGGGTTAGTATAATATTGCTGCAGATATAGACATTTTGTAGAACAAGTAAATATTAAAATTAATAGATTGCCACGTAATAGTATTCACATTTATAAAATTAGCAACTTTTCTCATATATGTATGTATATAATTATTATATAATTTATATCTAAAAACCCTTTTGTCGTTGCTTTTTAGATCAACTAAAATTTTACATAAATACAATGCGAGTTGTGAATTTCTAAACTTTTTTTGTTTTCATTTCCTGATTCTTTTTTTAATAATTGAAATCAATTATTATTTTAAGGTTTTGCAAAAATATTTTACTGTACAAATATATATATACAAATATTTATATATATAAAATGGTTTTACGCTAATTTAAAAATGTTTTTTTTTTTAAATATAACCAATCGATATGAGATCATTTTAAATGTTAGTTTTATAAAAAATAAAAATAATAATATATTAAAATAAGCAAGCGAATTGCTGCTTTGGTGCACTGCCTCTTAGACAAGCTTCGCGCTACGGTCAGTCGTCATCGTGTGCAATGATATTTGCTCCTGAGATTGCTCATGTTCATATTTATGGGTCAACGATGGTGATGATTCATTAGTTGTGACGGCAGACTCGGATGTGGTGGTGAGTCTGCTTTCAATTTCAACGTTTTCCTGTATGGGATGCGACACCAACTCAGTAGCTTCTTCTGTGGAACGTACATCAGAGATCCGACTGTTATTGCACGCCACTATCTTGCGTTGATTGTAGTAATCTGCAAGTAAAAAGAAAAACATTCATGAGTTAGGCAACGGTTACAGCGATTATATGTAAATTAGAAATCATTCAACTGAATTTGCTAGGAAAAACGAAATTGTTTCAATTGTAACCTAAAACCTCATCGATAGTTTGTAAAAAAGTCAGTTTTTTCATCGTCCAACGTTCTATGAACGCCTTAGTCATAAGTAGTTTGTTTAAGAATTATAAATATTATTAACTGCGACGCAATAACCTTCCTAATCAAACAATGAGAGGGTGGAGGAGGATAAGAATTGTGACAGCTGATAAGCACAAAAGTAGTAGTATGGGTCAGTAGCCGAGAACTGAAAAGAAAGAGCATTCTATGCTATAAATCGTTGACATAAAACGTAAGGTTTCAAGGAAAATGAGACTGATTTTTTGGCGCGCAGTTTTCCATTATAAAAAGTAAACGCGATTAAACACGTTTCGTATAGGCTATGAGTTATTGGTCAGCAGGAGTAGTGGTGAACAGACACACTGTGATAGAGCGAAACAAACAAATAACAAAATCAAAACAAACCCGCAAACATAAGCGTACAAACAGCGCGAATAAGGACGCGGGAAATCATGAGAAGGCCGAGACGCAGTTAGGAGGTAAAGAAGAATTTGATTTCGATTTCTTTACGACGACAACGAAACGACGAATATTTTTGCGCGCGAGTTTTAGCACTGTTTTTTTTTTTTTTTCTTTTTTCTGTCGCAGAGAAAAGAGAAATCTTGAAAATGTAGCGTATATGAAAGATAGTAAACGGGTGTAGCTAGTTGATGATGATAAAATGAAAACAAAGTACAGTGACTCAACCAAGAGGTCGGAAATATAGAATTTTTTTATTGGACAGTTAAAGCTCGGTGATTCGAATTTCGTTGGACCACCTTCGAATTACAGAAGTTTTGGAGTAATGGAGGTTTCAGATAGAAAAGACTTCTTTTTTTTTGCAAAATTAACATTTTACTTCACGTAGGCATGTACTCTATTTGTATACATTTATGTAATATTCCTTAGGGTAAAGAAATTATAATTTTTTAATACAAATTGCAAAATATAAATCCTGCCCAGGGTGTTTCGATCGTGGTTAAAGCTGCAAAAACGTTATCGTCGACATCTGTCCTCTTTAAAAATGAATAGGTGTTCCAATTTGGTTGCATGGTTTAGAATGAAAAACTTGCAAACTCAACTCTCAACTATCTGTACGCCTTTTCATTCAATGAATACACATACGCATTTCATCGAACAGTCGAGTAAAAGCAAATATATTAAACTTCGAATTACTTACTTACATACTTACTTACTTACTTAGGTGGTACTACAGTCCGGGGTGAACCAGGGCTTCAACCAACAAACCTCTCTAGCCCGCCCAGTTACGAGCGAACTTCCTCCAGTTGTGCACACCAAGTTTGTTGAGGTCCCCGTCGACTTGTTTACCCCACATACCGCGAGGACGTCTTCTACTGCACCGTCCATCCGGGATGGATTCCACGACTTTTCAGACTGAAACGTTGAACTCCATCCGCTCTACACGAGCATCTTAGACGCTGTATGTTACTTCGATTTATAGAGGTAACAAAGCCATCACGTTCGAATTATAGAAGTTTTCAGGTTATGTTACGCAACAGTATGTACGAATTACACTCGTCACTCGTGGAGAATGACCACTACTATCACCAGAAAGCTGCAAACGTTCGTTAATAGGTGTCTGCGCAATATCTTAAGGATTTTCTGGCCCAATCGTATCTCTAACGAACACCTTTACGAGAGAACGGGCCAGGAACCAATAGGCACAACTATCCAACGGCGGAAGTGGCAGTGGATTGGTCACACGTTCCGAAAGGGTGACAGCTCCATAGCGAACCATGCTATGCAATGGAACCCTCTAACTCAGGATGGCAGAAGACCTGGCGGTCCGAGGAGAACATGCCGCAGAACAGTCGAGAAGGAGGCACGGCAGTTAGGGAAAAGTTGGGGAGAACTCAGACACATTGCCAGAAACCGTACACGATGGCGCGTAAGCGTAGTAGAGGCCCTAGGACCCACAAGGGGATACAGGACATAAGTAAGTAAAGTATGTACGAATTAACGAAGAGGGCATAGAGGTTTTCTCATGGGACTGAGAGTACTTCTCTTTACAGAGGTTCAAATTCTTGAGAGTTCACTTAGTAAGAAAATTCATGATGAAGAACTCGGGCACTAGCATTTTAATGACATTTTAAGTAATATGTACATCAAGGAAATAGTGATGATGAAGGTGTTGCGAACACGTGAGCAGTTGTAAACCAGCCACAACCGCAAATTGTATGCTTCGTACCTTGGGTCGTTATCATGGTTTTGCCTGGTCCATAACCCATCAGTAATACTATGCTGTACTGGACACGCAGCGGATATGCAGCCCCAAGACATCACGGAGCCATGATTTTTCTGTAGCTCGTAAATTGCGCTAAATGCGAATTGTAACCTCTTTATTCTGTTTCGCTTGCTCACGAACGTTTTTTATTTAACAGATTCCATGAAAAATATTTATTCACAAAACGTATCCTATTGGCTCAAGGATTCCGATTTTTCCATCATTTGCTTCATCATAAATTTTGAAAACATTTTGATTCTGTCAGATTTTTGCTTATTTTGCATAGATTTTGATGCTTTAAAACGGTAAGTGAACTGTGGAATGTGTTCCTTTTACTCGTCCTATAACATCACGAACTGATTTTTCATAATTGATGTGTTTCATTGCGAGTTCCCTTTCTTCAAAGGATATTTTGACCGCTTTACCATTCCATTTCAGTTTTCAACTCAAACAACTTTAAGCGCATGACAAACTTACGAGTTCAATTTATTATACTTGATCACATTGAGCACGAAGTATAAAATCAGGGTCTTCCCTGGCCAAACTAAAACAAAAAAGAAAGTAACGCCATCTATCCGAGTTCATTTTTAACATGAATTTCACGAAGATAATACAGTTTTACCTCGAAGACATTTTTAAACCATTTAGTCCTTATTGAGAAGTAAACAGACAAGTATCCGACTTCTTTACTGAGTCACTGTATACAGAGAGGCGAGAGAACGAATAATGAAGGCAACAACGATATGGCCTTGAAACAGAAGCAACACTCAGTGTGCTATACCCGGAGAATGTGATGCTGCTGGGCCGTTGATGAAATCGATCACGCATTAAGCCAGAATAAAAATGTGTTAACGAGAAGATCATTATATAGTTTGTAAGGCACTTAGGCCTCAATTGAGCGTGATATTTTTATTATTACTCGCAATCGACAAAAAATTGTATCATCCTCGATATATATATATTTTTTTTTTTTGTCAGATCGTACAGACAACATAACATGAACTATGTTGGGAAGTTGGAACAGTACAAAAGAGTTGACGTCGTTCCGGGGTGACATGTGATACCCCTGGGTTATTTGGTTACATGCTCTGCAACTGCTGCTGCTGCTGCTTCTAGTGTTCACTGATCGGAGGCCTCTTCTTAGGTTTCACTATGCACTGATGTGTTACTGTGGTGACATTAGCTCATCAACCAGATGATAAACATCAACGAGTAGAGATGGAAAGATGAGGGTGGTTAAACATCAGCATCACCAACGACCATCGTCTAATGACAGATGTTACATTTTGAATGCGCGTTGTTACCCCAAACTATGGGTTAAGTCATGCATAAATACATCTATAAGAGATCTCGTTGCACAGCGTATCAAATTCGTCCAGAGGTTGAAGTTTGTATTAGTCTTAGGTAACATAACTTCCTGACATCGTTGCATTACCATAAGAGCATCATATGGCATAATCAAAAATTTACCTTAAACATATTAACAAGGTAAACAAACTCAAATAGAAATGTGTATTAACTCCGCAATGCTAGTGTAATTTTCTCAAAGAGATCTTATGTACATACATATGAATGTATGTATGTACATATGTACATGCATCGGTAGCGTTCAGTACGAAATGTAACCCATACTGGTTACCTTGTACAGTGAAGATATGAGTAGACTTATAGTACATCATATTCCTCATTCCATAGCACTAGCATTCGCGAATTATTGAAATTTGAGATAGAAATAACGGTACTTCTCCTCTTCGAGGTTTTAAACGAATTTATTACATCAGATTATCTATTTGTGTACTTTTCGAGTAAAAAGTAAGTTCAAGTAGAGTTAAAACTTTTATTTCATTACAAATAATACTATACTTCCCTGGTACACATTATTCTACTAGTTTCCCACTCCAAAATTACTTACAATTTAGTGGAATTTAAAAAACAAAAGTGGACACAACACACTCTTCAACTTTATGAATTTGACTCACAATTTGTTTAAAGTAGAGCACACGTTGTGTTATTTGCTTTTTTAATTCGTTAAAATTTTAAGAAATCTTTGAACAGTAAAACTGAAAAAAAAATAAAAAAATATCTGGAAAAAACGGGTATCGTGAAGAGTATGAATATGATATTCCACTAGAATAGAAATTATACTTTTATAAATTTTGCAAATTGATAATTATTTTAAAGTCGAGAGGAATATACAATAAATTTTACAGAATAGTAGACTAGTAGAATATTTTTTGGCGAAGCTTTTGATCACATATTTTTGTACGCGTTAAAAATTCTCTTGGATTCTTACTCTTTTTCCCCCTTTTTCGTAGATGCTATTTGTGTTGATGGTAGCACTCTTTTCATTTTGAAAAGCTCCTCAAAGAAGATGGAAAACGGCAGCCCTAACAAATACTAATGATTAACTAAAGCGTTGTGCAATTACAGGGCAGGGCAACATTAATTCCACTATATGAATCGCTGTAATTTTTTTCATTTTGGCATTTTGTTTTTTATTAGTGTGAATTAGAATAGAGCAAAATTAGTTATGAATCGGTATATGTAACAACGTCTAGAATTTGAGACTATTTTTCAAAGTACGGAAAGGCATAAAAGAGATAGTCGCCGGGAGCGAGACAAAAATGCTCCTAAAAAAGTCTCTTGCTTGCGACGAACCACGAAAATTGGTTCACAAGAAAATGCTCCCGAGTTACGAGCCATAACACATAAATACACAGTTTTAGGGCCCGAAAAGACACGACATAAACGGCGGGTTGTCAAATTGCGCGGTTCAACCGCAGAAAAATATTATCTGTTCAGACAGTCGGCCGTTATGCAGGAGGGTCGAGGTTACATATGTACATCTCACTTCAAAGATAGAAATCGAAGAAGCAATATAAACAATGCACACAATACACACATACACACATTATACAATGCACACGTCCAAAACCAGTCGGAAATCTGTGGAATATATGAATGTACAGGTTGGAACCCAAATCATCAGATCCAAAGAAGCAATCAAATACCTAGGAGTAATGCTCGACAATAGACTGCGGTTTAAACAGCATGTTGATTATTCGAACAAAAAAGCGTCACGACTTCAGGCAGCACTCTCAAGGATAATGCCCAACATTGGAGGACCTGGATACGCTAGGAGGATCCTACTATCCAGAGTTGTCAGCTCAGTCCTTCTTTATGCGGCTCCGGTTTGGGCGGGGGCTCTCGCGACCAAAGAAACAAGGAGGAAACTTACATCAGCCTACAGACTCTGCGCTATAAGGACCATCAGTGGTTTTAGAACTATCTCTGACGAAGCAGCCTTTGTCATAGCAGGAATGGTTCCTATTGACATCCTCGCGAACGAGATGCAGAGAATCTACAATCGGAGAGGCTCGAGCCATCAAGAGGCTAGCGAAAGAAGAAGAAAAAGCAGCTTCAAGAGCTGTGTGGCAAGATCGATGGGATAATGCGGTTAAAGGCAGATGGACCTATAAATTAATCCCCACCATCGACATTTGGATAAACCGAGCACATGGGAACTGCACCTACTACCTCACGCAGTTCCTGTCTGGCCATGGAGGTTATCGCAAATATCTTTACCGGTTTGGACACGATAGCTCTCCGTTGTGTCCAGAATGTCCAGACCAGGAGGAAGATACGGAGCATGCAGTTTTCTACTGTAGGCGATTTGAAAACTGGAGAAACGAACTTCCCAGTCCCCCATTCCTCATATATCATATGGTACAAACTGAGGAAAAATGGATGGAAATTCGCGCGTTTATTACGCACGTGCAAATGCAGCTTCGAATTCAAGAAAGAATACGTCGAGAAGCAGAAAGTAGAGCATAAATTGCTAACCAGCCCCGCGAAGTAATACCTAACGGCAGTCGCGCGGGGAGAGTGTGTAGGGTGTGTGTTTAGTACGTAGGCGTATTCCTGAAATCGATTACTCAGGTTTGCGAATCGTGCATGCTAGTAGCACTCGGGCTATTAGTATCTATGAAGATTACACATCCCTGGCGCAACCTAAAAAAAAAAAATAAATAAATAAAACGTCCAAAACGCTACCCCGGGGTGGTCGAAGGCACTGACAACAAAGGCGATACGAATAAAACTCACTCCGGTATACAGACTTTGTGCTCTAGAAACCATAAGTTGATTTAGAAAAATCTCGGATGAAGCAGGAATTGTCATAGCCGGAATGGTCCCCATCGACATTCTCGCAGATTATTCTCTGCAAATCTATAACTATAAGGAGACTCCACCATCCGCGATTCCCATTTAATTAAAAACCATAGCAAGCAATGTACTAAATTTCTTTTGCCCCAACCTGCAGTAATGTGGGGACGGCTCATTTTTACAAACTTTGTACCAACAGGAAAGTAGGTAGATCTCACCATTTTCTGCTTTTTTTTTTACTCTCTGCCAAGATCGCTTCTCTATTCATCTATACATTAAAAAAGCAAACCTACCCAGACAATCTGTCATTCTATTTTGCTTTTAAAACTTTTTATAAATCTCTAATCTAAAGCACATAGGTTATCCATACAATCCATCAACGCCCAAATGCGATTATCAAACAAACCCACTGTTCCCCCCGCCTCAGCCAAGCGTCACAACATTCCCTATCAAATTCACTGAATGATGTTTCTATAAATAAATTAATTAATTCCATTTAATGACTATCGGTAGACAATATGGCTTTCATAATCATAACAAAAAATAATAGGAAAGAAAGAAAGGAATTGCAATCAAAACCTCATAGCAAACATCTGTGCTATGAATAACCGAGATACACTACGTGTAATCTAATACAATATTCCCAGCTTGAAATGTAAACCAAAATTGTTCAATCAAACGCGAAATATTCCTTCTGACATCCCATCGCCCTGTGAAGAGCCAATCTCGGGGTTCAAATTGACTGACTCGACTTCACGCGTTCCATCAACATTCTTGAAAAAGAAACCACAGATGGTAAAGTGTGGAATCTGAGTGGGTTGCGCTCTACAAAACATACAAAGAAACTAATACAACAGTAAGTTTTCGTAGCCATGGCCCCAAAGGAAACAAAGACTGCATTCATATTGGACGTATAACAGTTGCTGTCATTATGCAGCGGCATCGCAAGGAAAGGTAAGCAAAAAAAAAAAATATATAAATAAAAAAAAAAAGGAATTCCAACTGTTCTCGTTATTTAGTTACCTCTATTGAAAATAAATGCTTTCATTCTCTGTATTCCACCACACATTTAGTATTGCCAGGGGTTTTTTTTTTAAACCCAATTGATTTTCCTTTACTATCAAGTACCGTAATAAATACCACAGTCAACTTCTTTTTGTCCAGTGATTCGAAAACTTCTATAGGCGTGTTTTGGTGAGATGTCGCTTCTCAATAAAGTAAAATCTAGCACGGAGTATAACAATAAAACAATGACTGACAACTAGTTTAGCTTTTATGTTCAGTCGAAAGTGAGTTGGGATGTATAGTTTGTAACACTCAATTTCAGAGGGCACTAAAAAGAATTTTTTCTACAGCGCGAATATTTTGTTAGGCTGATAGCGAGCAGTTGTACCAATTTTCAAATATTAAAAAAACCTTCAAGTCCAGACTCCAGATTGAATGGGGATCGTTTTGCTGAGAAGCTTTTACTTCGCTTTGCATAATTCTCACCAAAACACACCTTATGTTATTCGTTTTTACGCTTGAATCTTCAGTCAAAAATGAGTTGCGATGTATGTATAGTTTGGAACACTCAATTTCAGAGGGCGCTGGAAAAAGCTTTTTGATTCAATTTGAATAATTCAGTTGTATATCACAAATGCAAGCAACACTTTCTCATACTTTTCAATTCAATTCAATTTCAATTCAATGCAATCACCAATCTTCAAATTATAAAAAAAAAAAAGTTTTAAGCCAAATTGACTGTGAATCGTTTTGGTGAGAAGCTTTTACTTTGCTTTGCATAATTCTCACCAAAACACGCCTATTGTCATCCTTTTTAAACAATCGATGCTGTAGAGTGTAGAATTAAGTAAAAATCGAAATAAAGAAATAAATTGCAATGAGAACAACAGACAAGTTATACGAATTTTCTGACAAAAATCTGGTAAAACAACACTTCCACTTCTTCTTCTTCTTCTTCCTTTTATCAGCGAGGCTATGATCCGAAAACAAGGGATCACAACCCTCCCACTTCACCGCATTTCTACTGATCCGCCTGTGGGGTTCGCCTCACTAAAACAACACTTCCACTACGGGTATAAATCTAAAATATCTATGATCAGTGAGTACACACTGACTTGGTTCAATTAGCTAAGCGTCGTATTCAGTGGTGCCAACTAAGAATTGTAATTTCCTGCTACACGGTATGCACTGTATTGATCCGAGCACTTCACACGAAAGCGATGAACAAAAATAAAAGTCAAATAAACATTTTGTAATATTTGCATTTTATGAAAGCAAACAAAAATATAAAATAAAAAACAAAATGCGACGGCTGTGTCAATTGGGTTAAAATTACTCAATCGGTAAATTTTGACGTTTGTTTACATGTTTGAGTACATCTTACACTTTGGCGAAAGAATAGGTATGTCTCATTCTTTTCTAAATACTTTCCTAATGATAAAAAATAAATGACAGGTTTCAGATAATTGGTTAAAAGTCATGCAGCTACAGATTCAATTGTGACGTTTCAATTTTCACCACGATAGTGTCAAAATTTAGCCAGAGGGAAAAAACTTAAATAGCTTAACGCGTTAACCCTAGAACCCTACCCATATTTTTCCCGATTTTTCTACACAAGGTGTTTGGACACCGTGTACTTAAACTTACAGACGTTTTCACGTCAAAAAAAAAAACAAAAAAATTAAAAATTGAATTTTTCAAAGAAACGGTGCTCAGGTACCCTGGGTAGCTAGGGTGAGAGTTTTCGTTTTCATGATTTTAAACTATTGACCACACTGTGATCTATACGTAGGTCTACACCGTGTATACGAGTACAATGCACGTAGATGTTACGGTAACTCTAAAATGATACAATTGGCTGCAATGATTGTATCACCTAGTGGAGCTCAAGATATACCTATTTAAATAAATGAGGTTAAAATTATCTTTGAAATGCATACAAATCTGCATAGGTACCTACTTTGACAATACTGTGCGCATTCAACTTAGTATCGCACGATTGCTACGCTATTGCAATTTTGTTTCGGAGAAGTCTCTTCCTTTCGTTGTGTTTGTATTTATTCTTCCTCCTACATCTTCTCATCGCGCTTTGGGGGAAATTCTTATTTTTCTCATTTTCCCCCCATTTTCTTCGTTTAAGATTCAGTTATCGTCCGAAGTGGCTTTTCTTTGGCATATCGAATTTGCTTGAATGGCAGCGCAACAAAGCAAACAAAAAAAATGTTTTTTTTTTCTGCCTTTCTCTCTCTTTCTATCTATCTCTCTTCTTATTGTGCAGGGAGCGGCTTTTAATGGAATTAAACTGCAATAATAGACCAACGGAGGCTTCAATTGGGGTCATCTATTTATTAGACACAATAAAGCACAAATTAGATCCTCCTTTTTCCTTTGGGGTGTTTTAGAGTTGCCAAGGAAATCGCTTGCGCGCTCAAATTACATAACCCCACCAACCGCACACGTTACGTTTATACGTTATAAAAAAAATAAAAATAAAAACATTTTCCCTCCTCCTCTTGATTGAAAAACAAAAAATAAAAAGAACGGAATTAATGGTTGACCTTCAGTAAGGGTACATACATATGTGTGAATTACGTACGTACTATTCCTACACACGGCGAATCTATTTTTTTTTTTTTTTATTGAGTAGGTATATATTCTGTTGTTTGTTTTACTCATTGTTTCGCTCTCTCACACATCTCGTAGCCGAAAACGACGAATAACAATGCACACGCGCGTTAGAAGGAAACAAAGTAGTTTTTAAGCTAAAATTAGACTAAAATCAAGTTTCCCGCCAAAATAAAATTACAAAAATCAAAACCAAAAAAACAAAAATAAAAAATCTCCACACAAAAATCCCCAAATAAAGAATAAAATTGTACACTTTTGGGCGTGGCGGCTGAGGGAGGAGACGGATCACCGAGTAAACTTATACATGTGTGTGTTTACTTCTCTCGGAGTACAAAAAAACGCGTGTTTAGAACGAACGATAAAAAAAAAAAAACAGATTTACCTATTAGAGGAGCGAAAGAGAGAGAAGAATTAGAAATAAAATAGAAAAAAATAAAACAAATAAATAAGCTCTGACGTAAGTTGTTTTTGTCGAAAAATGTAGTTTTTTTTTTTTTAATATTGTGCAGTTTTTTTTGGCGGTTAACTTTTTTGTTTAGATTCTATATTTCTGTTATGTAACACTCGTAATTTTTATTTTTATTTTTTTTTCAGCGAAACGCATTTGTTCTGTTTTTCGTTCTTATTTTAGCGAAATTTCTGGCAAATTAAAAATGTATGCAGTGCTGCATGGCGCAATTTATATTTTCAATGAAAATATATAGGTATGTGTGTTGGCAGGCACCTCTGTATGAGATGAACCAAAACAAAATAAGGTCTGTATCGTTTTGGCGGGAGGATTCTTATTGGAATTAAAAGGTACTTTGGGCGCAATCATATGTGTTTTTCTCAATATCCCGGTTAGTCGTCGTCCTTTCTGTGGTCTCATCATCCCCTTTTGAAAGGCATTTGACCTTTTTTGCCGCCAAAAATGTGATGCAGTGCAGTGTTTCCTTTTATTGCACCTTGAAGGAGATGGGATAAGAGGAAACCTGCAGCCTTTTTGTGAATTATTATGAAGCAAATTTACGACCATTGGTTTTTTTTTTATTATCTTCTTTTGTTTGTACCTACTTATCGTCGTTGACTTGAGATGTCAATAAAATCCAATTGGAGAAATGGAACGCAAAACAGGCAGAACTTTTGCGATTTACTTTATTCTTTGATTTTTGTTCGCAGGTACATAATGTAAAGAGATTTAGTGATAGAAAGCTTGGATCTTCATAAGCGAAATTAGAATCCAATCAACCTGCGAATCAAGTTTTCCTAATTTGTTGTCGAGTCTGGAAATAAAATTATACAAAACTAACAGAACCTGGAGTTTTCATCGTGACTAATATGAATATCTAGACTCTAGAGTAATTTGAGTGCACTTGGCGGAGTTGGCAGTGTTTACTCTAGAATTTTTTTTTAAGAGATATGTTTAAATAACTTTCCGTAAGGTACATATGTTGGTATATAACTTTTTGTCTTCTTAAAGTTATTAAGATAAATATTCGGCCTTATGTATCAACAGTAATAGTGCTACCAAACCACCAATTAAAGGAAAATATGGAAAAAGAACAACAAAAGAACAAAATAAAGCACATCTGTCAAATGGCTTAAGCGTCGGTTAATGGCGATCCGTAAAATGCATCCGTAAAACGTGTAGCAAGGAAATTTTTTTTTATGGTCTTGCAGCTATAGCAATCAGTAAAATTGTGTAAGTGGGTGGGACGAGAATATTTACTTTGGAAATTATCGATGAAGTTTCAGTTTATACTCGTAGTTCAACGGTTTTTTTTTCGCAGATGGAAAAGTGGAATGATTTTGTTCCATTTAACGTCAGCTTTTCAGATAAATAGACTATGGTAGATAAAACAATCAATATGTTTTTCAAAGAATGTTTGACTTCTCAATTTGCATATTCTCTTATGTCTAAATTGTAGGTTTTTGTTATGTTAAAGTGTCCCAAAAATTAAAAACATTTTTTTACGTATTCATTTTTCTGACCACTATAACTGACGCCTTAATAATAAAAAGTATGCGTAATTGATCAAAATTACATAGGTTTTCTCTGAAATGTTCACTGAACCATTATTCGATCAGTTCGAATGTTTTTTTCTTCTTTTGCTTAACTCACAACTATCACAGCTTTGATGTGACTGATTTCGTAAACAAACCATTGCTGTAAAATTCTATTTAAAGTGTTTTTCTCTGAGCCCTACCAGAAAAACACTGCTAAGGTTTTTTATTTATATATTTATAACTTTATTAACCCTTAAAAAAAATTAATGTTAATTGAGATCACACACAAAGCTGCATGTTTAAAATAACTTAAAGTTTAGAATCGAGGCACTCTTGGCACACAACCCGGCTATGTTCACCGCAAAGGGGTTAAAAAATATTCACGAAAGTTTAATTTTCGCATCGCGCTGGACCCCAGGATAGGGTTTAAGGGTTAACATGTCATTAAATTACAATGACAATACAGTAAGCACTAGCTACCAGGGCTTTGAGCCTGTTTACTGTGAAGGACTAGGAATCTTATTTATTATATGCAATAGTTTGTTTGTTAAATAGTTGATAGACATCATTAATATTTTTTCCTGATGATATATGTTTTAAAATAGACTTAATTTGATTACAATCATAGATAAGATGTTTCAGGGTCATTGTTTCGTTGTTGTTACAAAGATGGCACGGGGGTGGATCACCGCTAAGGTTTTATTTCATAACTTTTTAAATAGAAAGTAAAATGTTTACGTATGTTTATTCTAATACATGTTGAACCAAAAAATAAAATAAAATGCTGTCTAATATACGAGTCTTACTTTGTTGCCATATATGTATGTACGTACATTCCTATCTAATAGTATTGTGGTACAAAGTACAAGGTACAAGGGTTATTTGAGAAGCTTCCGACCTTAAGACAAACAGTCATGATAGAATTTAATTCTAATAATGCCACCGTCTGATAGATGACGTTGATACATGTATCCTATACTTCTCATGAAGTTTACAGGTGACGTTTTCTGTCAACAATAAACAAAATCGCGTTCCGCGCGGTGATTTGAAATAAAAAAAAAAATAAGGAAATAAAAGACGAGTTCTCAGTCAAACATTGGGTGACGTGAGTACAAATGTGGCCGTACATTTTTGATGGTGAACGTTCTGGGCTCCCAAAAACTGTTTCAACTGACATGGAAGGTCTGAGATGGAAGGTCGTCGACTAACCGTTCAGGAGATTGCTGAGGCTTGTGAGGATATAAGGTAAACGGGCGCACAAGATTTTACACGAAGATTTGTGTATAAGAAAATTATCCGCGCGCTGGGGCCGCGCGGATAATTTGACTAAAAGTGCATTTTTCTTTTTTTTCTGACGGCTTGAAGCGTTGGGAGAAACGTATCGAGTAACAAGGAGATTACGTTGAGAAATAAATTTTCGTTTACCTTGAAAATGTGTTTCTCTTCAAAAGGCCGGAAACTGCTCAAATGACCCTCGCATTTCGTTAGAATCTAGTCATACAGTAATCGACACTACTCATTCTTTAATCTGCTAAACCTAAAAATGTGGTTCTCCCTATTTCTACGGATTATCTAAAAAAAAATCCATGTCTGCATTTATGACGTAATTTCAAGGCTTCCCCAACTAGTCAGATGCACAAATTCGAAGAGTGATTGCAATAATATGGTATGGGTGACTCGTTAGTCATCAGCTAACGCAGTGAATACCTTAAGCTGGTCAGCAGTTGCAGAACGTTTTTTTTTTATGTTTTTATGCTGTTAGAGTGAAACGAAGACCCCAATTATTCGCCGCTTGGTATGAATTATGATCAAGGTCCGATTTACGTTAGATTGTTTTTTGCTTTTTAATTTTTGTTTATCAAATTAGTCAATAGAAAACGAATGGGAGCAAACAGTAATAGTAAATGCTCGCTTTGTGAATTCCAAGCAAAGCAAAGATTGACTTTTTCTTATAAGTTTTTCAGATCTTATGAAAATATTCAAGTTTTGCATTTGATTTAGACTTGAAACAAACTTCGTTTAACATTTTTTTGGTTTCGTTTTTAATGTCAAAATTTTGCCAGAAATAAGTAAGCACACTTTCAGGTGACTGAAAATTATTTTAGCAGACACAACGTGCATGATTAAATCCGTAGGAATAAGTAGAGGGTGCTTTTTTTAAGCCAGTACTAACTTCAGATAGTTATATCTGTCAAACCAGTTGTCAGATTGCAAAATGTCAGTGTCATTTTTATTAAGTAGTCTTTGCAATTTTATCGTGATAACACGCTTCAACAACGTTACCAAATTTTAGACATTTGGTCCCACAATTATGGTTCTGTGCTACTTATAATGATATATAATGCCGATTCTTCATCATATAATTCTTGTAACAATTTTGCACAAAATCCTTCATTTTCTCATTTCTTGACACTGTCCTACACTATTCGAGGTTTACACATCAGCTGTTTGATGGGCCGAGAGCCACATCCTTTTCTTTTTTCAATGCACCGCCGCAAAGGTGCTTTTGCAAAAATGTTGAGACAGATTACAAAAGTATAGTACACTAGGATAGTATTCAAAATGGGGCTTAATGACCCGTTATACACTTTAATTGCACTGGACGTAGAGATCTTTTCTTATTTTTCTGAATACTCCTTATTTGGACCACTTTCTTGC
This sequence comes from Brachypalpus laphriformis, assembly GCA_945910035.1. Lineage (NCBI taxonomy): Eukaryota > Metazoa > Arthropoda > Insecta > Diptera > Syrphidae > Brachypalpus > Brachypalpus laphriformis. Next base: position 293,752,882 of record OX246754.1, read on the forward strand.
ACATGTAGTTTATATGTTAGTTAAAATTAACACATCACCGAGATATTTGACATGAGACACAATTTCAATCCCACTATTTTCTACGTGAATGTTTATACCTATGTGGTGGTAGCGAGACGACGTTTAATAACATGTACCATATTCTGGATTAGACGATTTACATTTAGCCACTTGGGTATCCGGCCAGTCACTAGTATCCGGTCACTATCCACTAAATGTTAAATAATAAGAAAATTAAACATTATTTGCATAAGCAAATACATTGCGACTATAATTTCAGGCCCATGTAATGGTTTGGTAAAGTTTGTCAGATCTGCACATCAAAGATCCTTGTTAATAAAATATTTAGTTTGTGAAGTTCGTTGTGAGAGCAAGTGCAAGTTTGAGTTCGCGAGTGCTAGTAGAACCGATCAGCAAACTAAGTGAGTTTCAGTGTTCTTTGTGAGTATACAAACCTGTTTTGTGTTTTTTTTTTTTAATAAATAATAATTTTTTTAATAAAAAAAAAAATAAGAATTTTTTGTTTTAAAATTGTTAAAAATGTGGCCGGTTACTAAAACACAATTTTTATATGATGTTCTAGCATCCGGCCAAGGTGGCCGGGTACTAGAAATTTGCCTGAAATCGGATAATTTATCTTTTTCACGTTTAAACGAAAGAAAATACTTTTGTCTACCTCCACAATCAAATAAAATGTATTAAATATGTCAAGTTTCAGTATACGGCCACTTTTTTTTTGTCAAAAGATTACTATGGCCGGTTTTTAGAACAAGCCGCACCAGTACGGCCACATAACTAATTGTGAACAAATTCGTACTATTTGTTTTAGAAAATGAGTCAAGAAATAGGTGAAGAAGAATCACAAGAACTTTCACGTACGCAAAGAATCGAACTTGCTCTAAAGGAAATCCGTGAAAACAAATTAAGCCATAGAAAAGCCGCTTCTACATATAATATCCCAAGGAGTACCCTTCAGGATATATATGAAAAAGTTGACGACGTTTGCCAGAAAAAAGGACATGATACAATTTTATATCCTGAATAGGAGAAACAGATAACGAACTGGTGTATTAATGTAGCGAGGTGTGGATTCCCTTTGAAAAAAAAACGACCTTCTGGACACCGTCCAAAAGATTATAAAAACAGAAGAAAGGGATAACCCTTTCAAAGATGATCGCCCAGGAAGAACTTGGCTTAGGTTGTTCTTTAAACGAAACCCCTACTTAAGCTTAAGGGAAGCTGAGGCGATATCAAAAGGCAGAGAGGCGTCGTGACAGAAAACAGCATTAAAAAGTGGTTTCACGATTTAGAGAGCTTCCTTATAGAAAACGGACATAATGATATCCTCCTCGATCCAGATAGAATAATGAATGGAGATGAAACCAGCCTTTCCTTGTGCACGAAAACAGGGAAAGTAGTAGCTCCAAAGGGTTTTAAAAATGTTGATCAAGTGCATTATTCTCTATGCCTTGTCGCCAAACACAACCCATATTCTTCAAACATCTGACGTAAGCGTATTCAAGCCACTTAAAGAAGATTGGAAAAAACAGTTCGAGAGTGACACATAAAACACATTGGAACAGTTTTAACGCGAAAGGATTCCTGCCCACTTTTAGAAACAGTCCTTTCCAATAACAACCATTTGGCAGAAACCATTAAAAGGGGATTTCGGAAATGCGGACTTTTTCCATTCGATTCTAATGCTGTGGACTATGGAAAATGCGTTCAGGACGTAATGGAAAGCTTTACTGCACAGCCTACAGAAGTTGAAGCCATAGAACCTGTGCAATTAGCTAAAGAAGATAGAATCTCCATTGTAAAAGCGGTCATCCTTGAAATCAAGGACAAACTTGAGAATGGTGGTATTTGTCTCTCTAAAATATTAAATATCTTAGAAACATCAAGACCTAGCCTTGAGCAAGCGCCGCAAGAACAAGAAACACAAAATATCGATTTTGCTTCACTGCCAATGAATGTCTTTGTTTTAGTAAACTAGAATAAGTTTTTATCTCGTTGTTTATAAACAAAAGAAGGCTGAACTTTACTACATATTTATTGATAAAAGTGTTTGATTTCATTCGTTAAGTTTAAGATTTCCTACAAAATAAAGGATACTGGATCAAAAGTGGCCGGCTACTGGAATTTGATGGCCGGGTACTGGTGAAAAAGCACTTCTTTTACAAAACTAATTCCAGTTTTAATAGCATTAAACTAATTACTTTAATATTATTTTTATTTGATCAAGATTTTAAAAAAGATTAGAAAAAAAATAAAAAATATTCCAAAATGTTATATTATAAGACGAATCTATTATATGGCCCCAAAGTGAGAAAATGCGCTAGGTGGCCGGATACTGGTACACTTATCCTATATATTGCACTTAAATCTTTGTTTATTTTTGCAACGCAAATCCCCATTTTGTAACCAGATATGCATAATAACGCATGTAGTATGGTTCCCTGAGGGATCCCCGTAGTAGTACTCAAAGCCGAAGATACATTCTCATTCACTATAGTACGATGCGTTCGACCTTCAAGGAAAGAACTGAACCAGTTTAATTCAGGCGATTTCACTCCATTACGCTTCTTTTTTTTTTTTTAATATAGTATGGTTGATTGCCTCAAAGGCGTCTAATATCATGATTCCATTCACCTACCACGTAACTTATACAGGTTCCGCATGAATGCTTCGCCCTTAATCCCGATTGGTGACTGCTAAGAATTCAGACTGCAATTTTCGAGATGTTCTTAGAACTGCGCTGTCACTACTTTCTTAAAGAATTTTTTCATAAATTAGTAACATATTTATACGACGATAGTCTTTGCAGGTCTTAGCACCGGGCGTTTTTTTGGTGGGCACCACGAGAGGTTCCTTCCAATATTCCCAGGAAGATAGATACTCCAATACCGAATTGGGGTGGGTGTGTTTGCTTTGCTCGTTATCAAGGATCATTTTCATGCAATCACCCGCTAGTTATTCAATCACTCGGTCACTCCAAGGAACTGCTAACACTTTCAGAGGAATAACTAAATATTTGTGTTTCGATATTTTGAAAAATAGGCGAAATATGATTTTTTTTACAAAAATTCGTTTTAAAAGTTGACTCTCAGAATTGCAATTCAGAGATGGACAACGGGCATTCAACTAAAAGGGGACTAGGTAAAAATGTATTGTAAATCGAAAAAAAAACAGCTTTGCCACTATCCCACTACTCGTAAGAATGCACTTTCCTGATCCGTATATACGTAGCTACTGATTCATACAAACACTTGTTGTGAAAATCCTATCCGAACTTAAGGCGAAAAAGGGCACATTAAAAATAACTTTATCTTCGATTTTCACGTGCCTCTTCAGGGACCAATGAACAATATGCATTGCTTGAAGAGTGCACTAAGTGCCTGGCGAGTACACAACACAAAAACAAAGAGGAAAAATCAAAATTTCTTCATTAATCACTGCACCATCTCGTGAAAGTGGGACAAGTTCAATATTTTCCAATTGTACCGGAGGGACAGGCACACACTGAACAATTCAAATAAGAATACCCATCAACATGGAATAGAAATTTACCTGTTATAGTGGGTTGCCTGGCATAGGGTTTTGGTCGTTCACCTTTACAACTACTGCACGACATAGAAGAAGCGTTCTCTTTGTTGCGTTGGCTAAGCTTCTCCTGGTATTCCCTCGACTCCTTATCAATGAGACTCTCGCCCGACTTTGATTCGGAGCCAGATCTACAGATGCGACCTTCAATAACATATCTGAGTAATTTTACGCGGCTTTGGTGCTCCTCAAGCCTATACAGCTCGTTGGTTTCGCCTTTTTCCGGTGCACCAAATAATTTACGCTTGGCACGAAAACGGTCTTGTGGATTAGGACTGGTTCGAGGAACCATAACGCGAGCGATTGGTGCAACGTGAATGGCCATTATTTCGCTCATTTGTTTAAACTATATTCCTTCAAATGGATTTTTTTTCTTTTTTTTTCAAAATGTCACAAATTGGTTTTCTTATACCAATCACAATATTTTTAGTTTCACTGTATTTTCTTTAATAAATCTTTAATTTCGTCACAATTATTATATTGAACAATAGTTTCACTTATTTTTGAGTAATAAAATAACTAGGGATTTTAAAATAAATATGATCTCATCGGCACACGAGCAGCAGTTGTTTACTTGAACAGCTTTCGAACACGAATGAGGAGAGACAGTTTTAATACGATTTAAATGGCGGCGAAATAATGAATTCCACTTTTTACACACACATTTGCACAAGAAAAACACAAAATATATAAAAAAAAATTAGAATAGTGTCGTCTCACTTTGGCTGCCTATCTCCTGATATACTCAGAAGCTTGCTTGGCAACTGCTCGGCCTATGTTTATTGTTTATTTTGTAAAAATTTGGTATATTTCTTTCGAGTTTATTAAAGATTTAATGGAGCCATTTCCTTTTTGAATTTTGCTGATAAAAAAATAAACTTATTGGAACTCTAGTTCGTCTCTTTCTTTCTGTGTTAGTGTAGTAGTGCAATTTCGTTAAGTTCGAAAGGGGAAGTGTATATTCGAAAAATGAGCTGGAATATTGGTACCAGTGTTGCCGTAATCTTACGTGTGTACCAAAAGTGGTACTATTTTTTTCTTAATTTTAAAATTCCTGTTATTAAAAATTTTAAATATAGTGATTTTGTCCATGGTTTTGCTTAGAATATGGTTAAAAAGCCACGAATATTGATATCAGTGCTTTGTGCGTTTTAACTAAGGTTCCAGTGTCTGCTGCTAAAATAGTTTCCAATGGCCATGTATTGGGGCATAGCTGGTGTTTACTTATGCCACTCAAGAAGATTTTTTTTCAATGTCAGTATCATAATCTACAGCATTGAATCCTTCTCTAGAAGAGACACCATAAGGATTCTTATTTGAAAACTCACTGCAAGACTAACGAACTAGTCCAAATTCCTCTTTTTTCAAAAACCATTAAGGAAAGACCTTATTTCAATGTATACATAGAAAGATAGATTCAAAGTTTTAACGGATGTATGAAGATTCACTTGTGGAAATATAAGCCGTTTTTTTTTTGTTTTTACTCAGCTCACTTTTACTTTATACGCAAAGCAACAACAAAACGAAAATGAGTGTAATTTAGTCAGTAAACAGAAAAATACAAATATTTGGCGCAACAGCTCTTTAAAGTGCCAGGGCCTAGCTTCTCGCAACCACTCATGTTGTGTGCGTTATATTTTTCACACGAATGGAAGGGACCTACAGTTTAATGCCGAGTCCGAACGGCGATTTGAGAAGCTTATTCATGACAACAATACTCTCGGATGTTTGTCAGACGCTCGCGAGAGGTGGGACCGTGAAAAAACTTTTTGGTGTTTTCTGGGATTCGAACTTGGAACCTCATGCGTAGTGATCCGACACACTAACCACTTACGCCACGGCGCCCACGTCAGTAAACAGAGTGGCTATTGAAAGTGAGTACGGCGAATTAATTTCAATCTCAATCGTAGGTGGCTTTGTTCATCAAAATTGTTTGCCTTCGGTTAAATAAGCTATGGCAACAACCTTCACGGAACAAAATAGTTTCTTTAACTATACTTTTCTGCGTTTTGTTTTTCAAAGGTTGTTGCCATCGATAAAATTAGCGCAACCTAAATTTCAGATGCTTCTACTACAAGAAATGAGTTAAAAGTGAATACATGTCGATTTCATGAGAGTTTAAAAGTGACTACAGTAAACTCTCAAAAAAACACGGCTATAGCAAAATGAATGGAGATATCTTTAGGGTTTAAATTACTCAAAGGAAAAATTGCTGCAGTGACAAGCACATGAGAGTTACATTTTTGAACATGAACTTATACATTCTGTGTAATTCGAAAGAAATAGAGAACGTCTTTAAATTCCTAAGCAGGTATTCGTGTTGAGTGTAATTAAATACCTTTCCTTTTAACCGACTAGAGATAAACTGTGTTCCTTTTTCTTAATCTCGCTACATTTGGCTACATCTCGTTTTGTTACATAGGCTTTAGTAGTACCTTTCTCAAACATTTTCTTGTGTATTGCTTTAAGTCATATGATTATTACTTTACCTTTTTAATGCATTATAATTTCAACAATTCAAAAAAAAAAAAAATAAATAAAATGTTCTCTGATCATACACATGTGTATATTTTTCTATGGCATTTACGTTTCATAAGAAAACCACATCACTCAAAAAACTATGTGCATTAGGTTCTGGTTACGATTAACTACTTATAGCTTAATATAGCTGTTAGGGTGTATGAGCTTGAATTAGCTACTTGTTTCTGTTCCTACAACTCTATTTGAGTGGTTATGATTCACAAGTGCATGAAATGACTAAAAGGTGTTTAGTCACCTTATATTTCAACGTCACATTGCCATGAAGGCCAGTTGATAAATGCCATGTAGAAACCACGGTTCCCAAGATTTTCTTTTTTTGTTACTGATAGTGAAACTCCCGATTTTCTGGGGTTCCGTTAATATTTACATACATACTTTTTAGTTGTTAGTAGCTTTGTATCTGAATGTGTATTTTGAAATGGTAGTAGAACCCTAGCTCTACTTAGGTCTATCGGTCGTTGACCGAGGTACAGACGTAGAGATAGGCAAATTACTTTCTCCAGTTCCTCTGTTACCTTCTTCTTCTTCCTTTTTATCAGTGAGGTTATGATCCGAAAACAAGAGATCACAACCCTCTCACTTCACCGCATTTCTACTGATCCGCCTGTGGGGTTCGCCTATTTGACCTCAGAAAATATCGGCAGGCCCGCCGATTTTGGATCACTCGGTTACTGAGACCAATGAAATGCCGATGTCGTCGCATTTGTCTGATCCAGGCGTTTATAGGCCTGCCTTTCCTTCATCGCAATGTCTTTGGAACCTGCATTGATCTCTTCTTTGAACTTGACAATACCAACTGAGCCGGTCGCGCTCTATTTTTCGTAAGATGGTTTCCTTGACGTGAAGGCTTCTTCAAACTTCTTATTCTATCAAGCTTTATCACTCCTGCTGTCTTCATCTCAGCTGCCGTTAATCTACTCTCATACTTTTTGTCCATCGTCCAACATTGTGAACCATTTGTGAGCGCTGGATGCATAACTGCGGTGTAGAGCCTTCCTTTTAACTTAGGGGACATTTTTGGTCACAGAAAATAGTGGACTTTTCTCGCCACTTCATCCACCCTACGCTTACGCGATGATTGATGTCGTCACCACAGGTTGCTTTGCTATTGATCATAGATCCCAGATATTTGAACTTTTCGCACTTGGGAAGCATTGCTCCATTGAAATAAGTGTCGGGAATAGGCCTGAGTGGATCCGAGAACCACAAATACTCTGTCTTTTTCGAACTAATGCTATACCCACTTCCCTCCAGAACGTTCACCCACACATCAAGTGCTCGTTGCATGTAGGATCCTCACTTATGATGGCTCCATCGTCAGCAAAGAATAACTGATGTACCTTGGGGTCCATCACTTTACCTTCAAGCAGATAATCAAGGACTGTAATAAAGAGCAAAGGACTTAAGACGCTTTCCTGGTGCACCCCGACTTTGATTGGGAACTCTTCGGTTACTCCAGCGGGGCATCTTACTCTCGTCTTTGCTCCCTCGTACATGTCCATGATCATCTGTACATAGGTTTTTGGAACCTCTCGATGTCTTAGCGCCACCCATATCAGATCTCGCGGTTGTCTGTCGAATGCCTTTTCAAAGTCCACCAATACAATATGCAAATCCCTTAATGAATCACGATGTTTTTCCATTATGATCCTTATACTTTGGATTGCATCTGTGGTTGATTTACTCGAGACAAACCCGCACTGATCATCAGATAGCCGTATTATTGTTCGCACCTAATCACAGTATCACCCTTCCCTTTGTATACAGGGAGAATGTAACTTTCCCTCCATTGATTCGGCATTGGGCCACCTCTCACGAATTTGAAGATGAGAATGCTGAGCCATCTGAACCCGATGTCTTCCATCTTTTTCCAGAACTCAGAGGGCATCTTGTCTGGCCTTTGACCGCCTCACTAACTTCTTCGACTGTAATGTTGGGTATTTCTTCACAGTTAGGAGTAGCTCTTGGAAGTTATAGCCGGGGAAACTGTTCATGTAAAAGTTCTTCAAAATACTGCCGCCACCTCTGCGGAATTTTGTCGTCATCCACAAGAAGGTGGCCATGAGCATTGTTAATGAACTTTGGCGAACGAATCTCCTGAGCATTTCTCCTTCTTTGGGCGGCTATTTTGAAGATGGTTACGCTCTTGTTCATATTGTGTCTTCGCAGCTCCTGGATAGCCTGCTTTTCATCAACAACCGGGGAAGATATTTTCTCCAGCTCACGATACAGGCCCTCCGTACTCTCTGCCTGAAGCTGGGCGCACTTCTTCTTCGCTTTTTTCTTGCAACATCTGTATTCCATTTCGAGGCCAACTTTTTCGTCACTATTATTAGAAAGCACTTTGACCAAGTTTTGAAAGCCGCTTTCTTCTCATTTACCACCTTCTTAGCTTCATCACTCCACCACCATGTTTCTTTGGCGTGTTGATGGTGGCCTTTTGAAGCTTCTAGCAGTAATTTGGCCTCTGTTACCTATGTATATAGTAATACCAAAACTTATCTAACTGTCGAGATCGAAATTTTTCTTTTAAAAAAATTCGCCGTTTATAAATAAACAGCAATGGTGCTTACAGATATGGATGCGTGTATGTACTTGTACCTATATTAGCTAATTATATAATTTACTATTGTACTTTATATCGATTAATCAGTTTATTGAGATACGTTCAAAAAAAGCTTGTATTTATAACGATGATGACGAAGGGTGATTACCCTTTGAAATTCTACGTGAAAAAAGACACGCGCATGTTTGTCTTTATCAAAATACGCAAAATTAAAAACAAAAGTTTTAAGTGAGCATGAATAAAACTAGTAATGTGGCTTTTCTTTTTAAATTGGTTTAAATCATGAACAAAATATATTTTCAAAATTTGTATCGATCATTTATTATTTTCAGTTTGTATCAATATGTATTTCGTTTCGTTTTCAGTTTCTAGTTTGACTTACGTTCACTTACAATGTTCTAGCAGTTTTTATCATATTAGTTTTCGCAATCTATTATTTAATACCTACACAAGGAAGCTATACACATATTTCCGGCAAATATATGCTTAGACACGTTCTGGTTGTCCATCCAGTTGGATGGATATACCTACATAGATATGTGTACATAAATTAAATTTGTATCTGAGAAGTAATAGACATGTGCCCCAAAAAGTACCATTACCCAGAGCCAAAGTTGCTTTCGCCCTTACAAAGAGACTGTTTTATAGCAGCCAACTCGATGCAAGGGTGAAGGTAATCTGCTACGTGGCCCTCATTCGGCCTATGCTCGCATATGGATGTCCCGTGTGGTTCAACGTAGGGCCAAGCTTATTGGAAAAGATGCGGGTGTTTGAGAGGGCTTGCCTTCGTTTGTACAGAACACCAGAGTCTGAGTACATAAAATTCTATCCTAATGAGGTCCTGTACAACAGGGCGAATCTGATCAGAGTGGATAATTTCTTGATCAATATGATTCTAAGGCACATTGCAAGAGCAATGACTTCATTGAATAGCCTGATCTTTGGGGCTTCTTACCCCAACAATCTCTATCATGAGAGTGTGCGCCTTAATGGCTTTATCCCACCAGAAGCGTTCCTATACCTTGATCAGAGAGGTCTGATCCAGGATAAGTTAGCGGTGCCGCTAATCTTCCACGTCGCCAGAACAGTTGTGGATAGGCGACTCAACTACGACCGAGACGTCGCACAGAGTTGTGTAGAGCGTCTCCGGTACAGTAGGGCGGTTTCCAACCGCGACATTGAAGACGTTAGTAGGCAGCATGACCAATTTTGGTGGCTTAGAGAAGAGGAGGAAACGCCGTCGTCGTTTCCCGCTAATCCGGGTTAGCCTGTAATGTAGGCAGAGCGGGTCGTCTATTGTATTGCATATAATAGCCATGGCTGGCTTACATAGTTTTAAGGTAGTCTTAAGTTTGTATCATAGAAAAAAAAAAAAAAAAAAAAAAATATAGCACCGCACTTGGCTAAAAAACAAAAAAAAACAAAAAACAAAAAATCAAGCACAGCACTTGGCTTAAAAAAAAAAAAAGAAAAAAGAGTGTATTTAATTACACTTCGTAGTTAAGTTAGCTTATGTTTATTTTTAAGGTTGTAAGTTTTATCTAATAACAAAAAAAGAAGTCCATTTACTAAGTTTTTTTTTATACAAAATCCATTTTTCTTAGTATTTAATCATTAGTTAAGATATAATAAATTCATTAAGTTAGGTTACGTCGAAAGACATAGGTTAAGAGTTAAGTTTAGCTTAGAGCGCCCACAAGGGGCCAGTAAGTTAGAATAAGATAGTTACATAAGTTAATTAAGCTAGTTTTAAGCGTTTTTGTTAGCATGTAAGATATAATGAATTGAAAGAATAAAATGCATTAAAAATGAAATGAAATGTACCATTACCCAGTCGATTTTGCCATATCCGTCTGATTTGCAAACCATAAAAAATGTGCACTTACCTAATACCTACAAAGCATTGATCTTCCTTTTAATTCACATATAAAACAGGTGCATTCTTTGCTATATATTTTTATAGCACATACCAACTCAAGCATAGGCCGTGAGGCAAAACACAGCCCTACCTTAAATTGCGGTAGTAAAATACCCTCTTTAGTGTTGTTGTGCCATTTGTGTTGTTTTATAATTGTGTAGCTGAATAATGTATAGGTGTAGAATGCAGTCTTTTGGATCCTACTCGCCAGTAGGAATATAGATTGTTGTTTCTATTTCACTCGCAAATTCAAATAAAGTAGTACACACGGCAATGTTTGAATGCAAAGAATACCTAACACATAGCGAATCGTGGCTCGTGGTTAGTGGTTAGTGCGTCGGATTAGCGAGCACCAGATTTTGTTTCCGTGGTCACACCTTTCACGAATGTCTGACAAACTTCCGAGGGTATGACTGTCATTGGAAAGTTTATCCACCCTTCGGATATCGCATAAGATTGTGGGTCCCTTCATTCTTGCAAAATATTTATGCATATATAGGGTCCACAACTGAGAAATAACAATTTTTTAAATGTGGTTTTGTATACCAACTTATAACTTTGAGATTAAACGTAAAACACAACACTTGGTTTATCTGGCGAATTACTTTAATTGCGCAGTAGAATTGGTAGTCGCAGCACATATTGGGCCCCATATCTTATTTGTTTTATGCGATATGAGAAGCAGAAAAGAGGCACTGAGCTGTTCTAAGACTTTTATCTTTTTGGAGTAAATTGTTAAAATCTACATACTATATGAGTGCTCTGCGGTTTGACTGCAATATATCGCTTTTTGCCAGAAATTGCTTTAAAAAGTTAAGATCAATGCAGCATGATATGACAGACCTGTGGTCCAGAATAGGACGGAGAGTAGTCATACAGTAGCAGAAGTAACTTTGACGATCAAATTGCTAAAAGTTGGCAAATCTGCCGGTGTACTCGTAGACAAAATTCGATCAGAAATGCTCAAGGCTTTATGCAAAGAGGGAGTGCAATGGCTCTCGCGTGTTATTAAAGTGGTCAGAGAATGTAGCGATTGGTGATTGGCAAATGGGGGTAATTGTTCCTTTTTTTTTAAAAGGGGGACAAAAGAGATTGCGCCAACTATAGAGGTATATCTCTTTTAAGTCTCCTTGGAAAAGTCTTTGCTAAGGTGTTGGAAACGCGTTCCAGAGCTGTGGTTGAGGATAGTTTTGGGGATGAGCAATGTGGTTTTCATCCCACTAGGAGCACAACCGACCAATTATTTACTCTCAGAATGGTTCTTGAGAAGGCCTGGGAGTAAGCTAAACTTCTTCGAAGCAAACTCTGGAGTGTTCTGCAGGAGTATGGGATTGATGGTCCCCTGTTAAGGGTGATTCAGTCTTTATATACAAACTGTAGAAGCTGTGTTCGGGCGTCAAATCAATACCTTTTACTGTGGGCGTTAGACTTAGCTAATGGTGCGTTTTGTCACCTCTCTTCTTCATTGTATATGCGGACTGGATGTTACAGCGCAACCGTGGCGGAGAATGTTTCAAAAAGGATACCTAAAGATTAGTCATCTGCTCTTTGCGGATGATTTGGTCATCATAGGGTCCTCTTAAACCGAACTTCAGCGCGCACTCGAAAGGTATGTAGCCGTTTGTGATGATGCTAGAATGAAGGTAAACATGAACAAATCGGAAGTAATGGTCGTTCTAGAACTTCCATTCAGTGTATTCTCCATGTTAGTGGAGTCCCACAAAAGCAGGTGGATAAGTTTAAGTACCTCGTGGTTTTTTCACGAGAGATGGAAAGAGCAATGCCGAGTTATCCTGTAGAATTTGTCAGGTTGGATCAATTTTGAGAGAGCTTGATTAATCTGTTATAAGGCCGAAATTAGTATTTAAACTATCAGTTTTTAACTCGGTTTATGTTCCAACTCTTACCTGTGGTCATGAAATTTGGATAGTGACCGAAATAATAAGATCGCGGATATATGTTGCTGAAATAACTTGTAGCGATCGAGTGCGTAACACCAGACCGGCTTCCAAGACGTGCCATGATTGCCGTGCCATCAGGTAGGCAACTCCCCGGTAGGTCTACAAATAGATGGTTGGACCAAGTCCGACATCTCTCCTGGAGCCGTCTAGAGATTCCTCTTGATGAGTTGGAGTCAATGGCGGAGGATCGAGAAGGATAGAGGGTCCACCTGAGCACCCTACCCCGCGACCCTCATAAAGGATTAGCGGCCAATTGAAAGTGTATGCATGTATGTCAAAAATTGCTTTTAAAACTTAAGATCAGTGCAAAGTCTGTTCATCCAGTCTTTGAATTCAGGTGAACATTTTGAGCTACTGTGAGCTTCTTTGAAGTTTTTTGCAAAATGGCAACGAACCCGCAACCAGGTTAACGGTAAACGTTCCATAAAGCTTAAAATGAGATGATATAACAACCTATCATTGCTCTATGAGTATATCTTTTGCGTCCCATCTCTGCTGCTGTTGTCAGATCTTTCTATTATCATCAAATCTTGGATGCCCTTTTTTTTTTCTGATACAAAAGTATTTGTCATATGTTTTTAGCGGACGAAAAATAGCGATTCGGTACGAAATCTCCGATTCTCTGAATTCTCACACTACTTTTTTACTTCGACTGTGGTATGTGAAAAAAAAAGAGCAATAATTTGAGTTTAACTGTCGTTTACAGAGTTAAATCTTTTAACAGAGGGCTGTTCACACTCACTTTTTATAATATATTCTACAAGTATACTCGTATGTCGGTACTCTCTTTTAAGTTACAGAATTCTTCGTCAAGTTGATAATCAGTTTTTGGATACTTTCCCCAGAAACGTTTGCATAATCCACACAAAATTGAGTGAAATGAAATAGAACTAGATCCCACACTGGAATCGTACCAACTTGCGTTCCAAATAGAGTACAAACCCCCTCGCTCAGAGAGCTTCGGATAGAAAATGAGAATTGCTCATACAATCATCATGGTGTTTGTATCAAACTTTCGAAGTTTTGATTACTGCTAGCGAATTCGCCTCAAACTTGTTGCGCGCCGTCGGTCGATTGTTTTTGTTTACGCACTCCAAGTGCATGGCATGGGATGGAAATGGTAGGCAGCGTGGTGTGGCGTGTTGTGGCGTCGTTCCATCGTTCTGTTTTTATAGCTTTCATGTTTTGGAAAACGTGCTGCTCACGCTTGCTGCCGTTTTACTCTATACTATACCGCATCCTCTCCTCTGCTTTTCGAATTTGACCGTTGCCGTTCACTATGAGCTTGATTATGTATTTCCACTTTTGTAGTTCTAACGGATCGTGGAGAAATTTGCAATGTTTTCTTTGCCTTCTCTTCTTTTGGCTTGCTTCTCATGCTCGTCTGTCTCATTCGCACGCGAGCGCTTACTCCGTTGTTATTATATTTATTTACTTTTTTTTTCACCATCGTTCTTGGTCGCGTGAGATTTTTTCGTGTCATACTTTTCTGATGTTCACGTAGTTTGTTGTTCTCGTAAAAAGAAAACTCGGTCGGTCGTTAACTCTGTGGCGTTAGCCAAGTGTTGAGGCCGTCGAGGTTAATGGCGTAGTATAAATATTTTATTCTTTTCTTTTTTTGCAATTTCGTTTGCTGTTAGCAATTTGTTGTTATCATTTAGCGCGAGATTTTGTTTTGATTTCGGAATTTGATTGTAAACACCGTAAGCTGTATGTGGTAGGTGATAAATTATTGGTATTGATCGAGGGGTTTTCTCTCCTCGTTACGGTATTAGGTTGTAGAACCTCTGGCCTTGCCAGTGAATGTACTCGTACTGTGTACGGTTTTTTTTTATTGCAATTCTTCGGATTTGATCTGTTTGTTGGCATACATACATATGTTGAATTGCTTCTTTGGCTTGTTCTCGATATTTTGATATATTTTTTTTTTCACCTGTTTGTGCACAAAGACAGGTAGCCCGTTGTGGTCTCTCCTGAAGTAGGTCAAAGAAATTTTGTTTTGATTTGTATCGTGTCGAGTGCGTTGTCCGGAGTATCATGGATGGCGTTGAGGGTTTAGTTGTGTGGAGTTTTTTTGCGTTTGTTTACGCTATAAACAATGGGCTTGGTTTATTCATAACGTTTCTCTTCCTACAGTCTTTGCGAGTCAAAATTTATATGCCTTGTCGTTAAATGACGATATAAAATTTTGTATTTGAATGCTATACCTACATGTAATAGCGCACCATTTCTCATCCATGTAGGTATTAAGTTTTGCACGTTTTCGTTTTTCGTTGCTTTCGCTTCAAATTTACGACTTACCGTTATTTTGCATTGTCATATTTTTGGAAGTGGACTTAATTGTTGTCTTCGTAATTGATCTGCTTAGTTGTAAGTTAGTTTAAGTGGTTCATGTGTGTGTTACGCAAATATTTATGTACAGTTGCGGTCACGAATTTAGCACACATTGGATACCTACATACCTACCTAGTTTAAAAAAAATTTCTTTATAACTAACTGCAAATTTACACTCAATTGCTTACGTCTATACCGCAGAACATATTCCGTTAGTTCAACGAAGGAGTTTTGCTTTGATTTTAACACATTTTCAATATTTGGTTCGTTTCTTTACTTTTTGGGTAAAAATTCGTAAAAGAAAAATTATTAAAATTAAAAATAAAATTCTCAAAGAGTGAAACTACGAAAAAGGAAAGGAATGAATTAAACAAAAAAAGTTCTCAATGTTTAAACGTCAACGTTTTGAGCTGTTTTTGTCGGTACTCCACATACCTAAATGATAAATATTTTTAAAAATAAAAAAAAAATAGGGTGATGTAGTCAGTAGTCGGCCCCTTAACTTTTTTTTTATGTTTAATTTGCTTTTAAAAATCCGTTATTATAACAAAGAATAGAATATTCAGCATTTCTGATTAATTGGAATGTGTTAATTATGAAATTCAAGGCATTTTTAGTGTATTTACTACCTAAAACAAATTATTTAAAAAATGTTAATGAAAACCTCATTTTTGAGTAGTCGGCCCCCTCTACTTCAGAAGTCGGCCAGTTAAGTATTTAGTAGTCGGCCCGAGTTTTTACATCCAGACTTTCACTACTTCAACTAAGGTTAAAAGTAAATTTTTGAACTTTACAATAGGTATTTATTAATTCATAAAAACCATCAAAGTACATAGCTATTATATGGCTCTTCAGCCACTCTCTGACCTTCCCAAAATCCATTTGTCTGGTATACTCTGGATTAGAGCTTGTGGGTGACGAACGTATGGAAACACGACTAAAGGGGGTAAAGTTTCACCATTAGCACTAAAAAGAAAAAAACCACTGACTGTCTCCTTTTCGTTGCCTTGTCAAACCTTATAAAGGTTTTTCCAGCCTTTAGGTGTCAAAACAGTCTCAGATTTCGGAGACATGCTGAACGATGTTTCGTCCCCATTAAAAATTCTGGAAGGGTCTTTAAGAATATCTGCAGCATAAATTTCCTGCAGATCATTTTTTAGGTCTGAAAACCACTTCCTGACCGACTCTTTGGTGACTAGCGCCCGACCTTTTGAGAGTCCCTCTGGTGTTCTGAGGGACAGTTCAGGATGGCGCTTTAGGAATCCGTAGTACCAAGTCTTTCCTGGTTGACCGTCTTTGAATGGTGTTTTTCGATTTTCTTCTAAAATGATTTTTTGCACCGTGTTTAGCAGATCTGTTGGTTTTTGTGGAAATCCACATTTTGCTAAGTTCAAAAGCCAGTCTACCAGGGTCTGTTCTTCTGCTCCACTAAGCACAGTATCCGGTTCCATTTGTCTTGGCTTTGCCACAATTCTCCCATGAATTCGGTCTTGGATTGTTGTTCTAGGGACTCGGAATTCCTTGCTTGCTTTCCTTATTGGGCAATTTTCCTCCCTGATCTTTTTCAAGGCCTCATTATGTGCTTATGTGCCTCTTCTGAGTACTTATGGAAAGCACGCACTGGCCGTCCTTCAGATTTTTCCATTTTTGATCAAGCTTTGATAAATAACAGTTTTTTGATCTGTTAATTTGCCCCGATCTACCTATCTATTATAATTTTTTAATCTAAAATATTGAAGGCCGACTTAACAAAACCTGTCTCCTAAAGTCGGCCGTCCATTCTTTCGTTTCGTTAACAGGGGGCCGACTACTAAAAACAAGGAAGAAAACTTACAAATTTTATCAAAAATCAATCATAGCTGAAGTTAGCTTTGAATTTGCATCGTTAGTTAACGAAAACAAAAAAAAAAACTCAATCTTCAGTAGTCGGCCAGGGCGGCCGACCTTAGAAGAATCACACAAAAAAATGTCTTCTTATAGCATGTCCCCACCAAAACTAAATACGGGATTTAGCAAGAATATAGCTAAATCTACCTAAATCTTCACTAAATCCCGAGGATTTACCATACGATTTGACGTCTATAAATCCCGTATAAATTCGAGATTTATAAGAAATCTCACTTAAATCCTCACGCGACACAAATCAAACAGTTCTGTTTTATGAAGAAACAAAGAAAAAATTGAAGTCTGTCAGAAAGTTTCAAACTTCAATAAATAAAATAAAATATGGACCGATTGGGATTATTTTTTTGGCAAGTATTTTTAAATTTTTGTACATAATTCGTACATAATACAAATCATTTGCTTTACTTGCAGAAGATGGAACAATCAAAACAGGTGAAAAGCCGCAAAGCATTGTGCAATTCGCACGAACATTTCTTGGTGGAACTGTGGGCGGACAAACTTTCGGAGCCATGAGAAATTCCCACATCTTCAAGGAGATGTCCAATGCATCTGTTAACACTTTCACTTCATTTTGTGACTTAATATTATATATTGTAGTTTAAATTTATTTCTTGAAATCTATAAAAATATTAGCAGCTATGACAATCTTTTTTACAGCAAACGTCAATATAAATCCTAAATTCCGGTGGGGACACCTCACATAAATCTAAATCTTTTTTCGCTAAATCTCGTATTTAGTTTTGGTGGGGACATACTATTAGGTTGGCCTCTCTCTTTTTATTTAAAATAACATTTTTTTTTTAGATTTGTGTTCAATAAACAGTAAAAAGAATCTATTAATAAGATAAATATAATAATATAACGCACATACCGTCAATATTTCACTAATTTTAAGACTTTTTTGTAAATCACTTCCACTATTTTCTTACTACTAAAATCCAGACGCTTCACTTGAGACAAGAACTTGAATCAAAGTGGCAATTTTAACTAAGAAACTAGCAGCTGCATTGCAACAACCTTTTGCTCACAGACAAGAAAACCGTTAGCCTTTTAGAAAAAAAAATTTGCATGTGTGGTTTACAAACGCATTAACTATTACGCTTAATTTTTTGGCGCAGCGGCCGACTACTGGAGAGGGCCGACCTTACATGCCATCGCCCTATTTGGCGCAACAGCTCTTTAAGAACCTGGACCTAGCTTCTCGCAACTACTGGTGTTGTGTGCCTCATATTTTTTCACAAGAATGGAAGAGACATTTTATTGCCGTATCCGAAGGGCAACTTGTTTTGAGAAGCTTTTTCGTGATAACAATAGTCTCGGATGTTTGCCAGACGTTCGCGAGAGGTGGGAGTGGGACGGTGAAAAAACTTTTTGTTGTTTTCAGGGATTCGTACTTGGAACCTCACGCGCTGTGGTCCGACATACTAACCACTTGCGCCATGGCGCCTACATAATAATATTTTTAGTTAAGTTTAAAATTCCTTTTTAGTACTTTTGAATATGAACTTACCTAATTAAATCCGTTGGAATGTCTAAGGAGAACAATCTACGTTCGACCTAGTTCAGAAATGCAGTGTTGCGGCAACTTTAAAACAATAAATTCAAACCATTTTGGCAGTACTGCTCAAATCAAGCGTTTTTCTTTTTGCAACACCAACGCAACCAAACGTTAAAACAGAGCAACCTGCGCAACTGTTGTTTTGCTGTTCCTTTCTTTTATTTTAGATAAGCTTTTGTTTGTTTCACTTCTCTGGCTTTTATTATTTATATTTTAGCGTGGGGACTTTGTATAAGAAATGGATGAAATTTTCTTTTTTTGTTCATAGATAATTGTTAAAATAAATTGCGCAGGGCAATAGCAATTAAATACCTGCCTCACTCTGCCGCAAATCCGGCAGTGAAGGCAAATGCGCTTAAAAAAAAGCAGAAGAAGACTGAAAAGAAATCTTGGAAAATGATCCGGATGCATCCGGATGTATAAGTATATCCCGAAGAGGAAGAAATTGGCAAGACATCTATTAAGTGAACTCACCCCTAAGAAATGAGGAGATGGTATCGATATCGATAGGACCGATCGTTTTGCCATCCTAGACGAGGAACATGTATATATAAGCACTGATAATAATAATACTTCTTATGTTAATAGTAGTAAACCAGTAATTAACACAATTAATGAACAAGATTGGTGCCCACCAATTTTTATCACGGGAGTACAATCCAAATTTCTTAGATTATATTAGAAAACATCATGTCGAGCAGTTAAACTCTGTAAGGCTTAAGAATCTGGGCTTCGGAAGGCTAAAGCTTTTTTTAAAAGATTCGGCTTTCCATGCATTTTTTATAGAACACTAAAAAAATTCCTTCTCTTTCACGCCTAAATCAATTAAAAAAACAGCGATGTTGCTGAAGGGGTTATCGGGTAGCTACGTCCCGGTAGAAGTTCGAGATTATAAACTAAGGCCCAGTTTTTCAGTGCGAGATCGTCCGAGTTTCGGAATTAAATTAGAGTTAACCTCAGAACCATGTTTTTAGTCAATTTTAATTCTGAGTTAACTCCGAGTTAACCCTGAAAATTTGGTGAGTTAACCCTGGATTGATGGGAAGAGGTTTTTCCCTGAGAAAAGCTTTTTCATTCAACTATTATGATTTAGTAGTATTTCATACATTTAAGCACAACTTTTTCATACTTTTTACTTCAATTTCAATTCAATCACCAATCTTCAAACAATAAAATTTTTTTTTAACCAGATTGACTTAGAATCGTTTTGTGGAGAAGCTTTCACTTTGCTTTGCATAATTCTCACAGAAACGCACCATAAGTGTTGATCCGTCAATAAAATTTGTGGAAATTAAACCTTTCACTTTTTTTTTAACTTGGATGCCTTCACCTGCATTTTGGAGAGTAGGGAGGATCTGTCTGATTAAAAAAAGTCAAAACAGTTTTACACCATAGAGTCATTTTGGGAATCTTTTAAAAGAAATCCCCTTACAATCTTTTCGATGTCAGAGAATTGAACATTCGAGTGTCTACGATGAAAAGTGGGTCATGTATAAGCTATCTGATGCTAGGGGCAAACGTAAGGTTGACACGGCTGCAGGACTAACTGCAGAGAACGCACTACGTGACCAAACCATCGAAGCATAGATCGTTCCGTTCGGAGAAGTAGCTGCTCAACATTGAGCGCCTCGCATACTCTGATGTTGCGCACTCGATCCCTACGAGTTATTCCAACAACACAGCGAAGGAACCTCATTTCGGCAGCTTGTATCCGCGATCTTATTCTTTCGGTCACTACCCAAATTTCATGACCATAGGTGAGATTTGGAACATACACCGCGTTAAAAACCGATAGCTTAGGTTCAACACTAAGTTCGGCCTTCCTTACAACAGATTGGCCAAGCTCTCTCAAAATTGATCCAGCCTGACCAATTCTACAGGGTAACTCGACATTGCTCTTCCCATCACTCGTGTATAAGACCCCGAGGTACTTAAACTTATTCACCCGCTTCAGTGGAACTCCACTAACATGCAGAGTGCACTGAATGGGTTTTTTTTTGGAGTGGATGTAGTGGAGGGTAATTCACAGTTACCACATTCCAAAAACACTTTTTTCAGTGACTATGAAAGAATCAGAACGACTCTTTGGGATCCCAATTATATCCATAATTAACAAAACAAAACAGTTTTGGCCAAGCTACACAAACCTTAATGACGATGCAAAACCTCTTGCTTACTTCAACTTCGTTGCGTCCCTCTCGCCATGATTCTTCCAATATTTACATCAACATCCAATTTTCACCTCAAGACATACTATATTTCACCGCTTAGTATTGGTAACTTCTTCTCATACCGTCTAATAACAAACTCTGTATGCCTCATTTTTACGTTAAATATTGTTCAAAATTCATACCGTCGATAACGTCCTTTAGCCTCCTGAAGTCCAGTTCAAACCAAATTTAAAACAACAATTTTACTTTCTCTCACATTTCTAAAGTTGATCTAATGCTCTTAAATTAAGATAGTTTTGAAAAAATATGCTTATTGGACATATGTATATACAAATTAACTTTGTTATTTCAATATTTGTTTAAATTTGGTACCACTAGTGCGCTCACGGAGTGACACAGCTAGTGCTAGACTCCAATCCGCAGCGTCTGAGATGGACGTCTCAATTTAACACCCTTTCAAATTAATCTCAACATAATGAAAATTATAAGAATTAAGAAAAAGTCAGCTGATCAGTTTGACAGATTGCCCATTCAAATTTTGTGGGCAAGAATTCGTAAGATTTGTTCTGAGAGAAATATTTTACCTCTCACTTTTATGAATTTTTTTGAGTAAGGGAACGCTATACGGTAAGAATTCGTACAAATTCATACGAATTAGCAAGTGAAGTTTTTGAGTTTTCTTCGTTTGAAATCGAAATAAATTTTGGGGTATTTATACATATATTTTCAGTGGTGAATTTGGAAGTAATTAAAACAAAAAAAGAAGTGTAATTAGATATGGCAAAGGACAGTGATGTCAAAGACAAGACAGTTGCGGAGATTTCTCAATTCTTGGAGTGTTCGAAGAAGACGGTGTATAACGCTTAAGAGCTCCAGTGACATAAGGTATGAGCTTTCAGTAGAATACGGTATAACTGTGTTGAGAAGAAACTTAAAGGCCAGGCGAGAGTTCGCAAAAGATCACATGGACAAACTACTTTTTTTTGGAAGAATGTACTTTGGTCGGATAAATTAAATGGGCTTATTGCGAGAGTCTATTCGAAAAAAGTCGATTCGATTCTATTTAAAAAGTCGTAGTATCGCGTAACGAAATAGAACCGACTTTCTAAAACATAGCATAAAAAGCTCCCTTTCCGAGCTTTCGATTCAAATGTCAAACTAACGAATTTGATCATTCTTTAGTGGTTTGATTGTTGATTTATTTATTTTTATCGAAAATAATGGGTTTTATCTGTTTGATACCTTTCAGTAGGTTTGTCGAGG
The DNA here is from genome assembly GCA_945910035.1 of Brachypalpus laphriformis. Classification (NCBI taxonomy): domain Eukaryota; kingdom Metazoa; phylum Arthropoda; class Insecta; order Diptera; family Syrphidae; genus Brachypalpus; species Brachypalpus laphriformis. The sequence continues at coordinate 293,774,702 of OX246754.1, forward strand.
TGACATTTTATTAATACTTCCACAGAGAAGAAAGTTAAGGGTATGCATGGTACAAGGTACGAAGTCAAGAAGTCGTGAAAAGACTTCCTCGATTCTCAATGTTATTCCGAAGCCATAAAGGGGCCCAATGCTGTTGAGGTTTAAAGGATACTTATTCCAGTATTCACCTGACTCCCCCTTTTTGCAGATACCAATTTTCACAATTAAAACATATTAGTTAATTTTTACTATTAAAGTTGGTTTTTAATTGATAATAATTCAAAATAAGGTTTCTTATTTTCGTCGTTCTCATTTTTTTTTTTTTGTTTTTCGGATTTCTAGACAAATTCTGACAAAAATTGAACTGCGAATTTTTGATAGAATTGACATTTCTATAGAATAGAAAATATCGATACCAATAGAGACTCGCAATACCGATAATCGACTTTCATTATATTGCGAATAGACTCTCGCAATAAGCCCCAAAGTTTTGCAAATTTGAAGCAGAAGGAGAAGAGTATATATGGAGTCCACAAAACATGCAGCGTGACTAAACATACCAACCGTACGGATTTTTTCAGTACGGTAAAGATTTTTCGCCCGTGATGCAGAATAAAAAACATGCTACAGATTTGGTACAGATTTTCAGATATTACAGATTATAATTGCATTCATTTCTACCATTTCCTGAAGAAATAGCCACAACTATTGAGACAAATTGCAAAGAAAAATTTTACAATTTAGGTACGCAGTTAATGAGACTCGTGTCTGTAGTATTATTGCCCCCGAAAACGATGGTGAGCTGCTTGTTCCAGCAAGATTTCAATTTACAGCACATACTGGACAATTATGTTATCTTATATATTAATATACGTTAACACGAAATTTATCGTACGTTTTTTTAGTACTTATTACACAAGGAGAAGACTAAAACTTATATAATTCGAAAGGTACTCTGCCATAAATGTGCAGAAAAAAAAAATCTTGTGTGTACGTTGCCGTTATGTCAGGTAAAGCAAAGTGTACTTACACACATGATTTTCCCATACAAAACGCTTAACGCTTTAAAAAAAGATATGCAAACAAATACCATACACTGCCTTGTTTCTCTCGCTATTTGTTATTTCCCCTCGGTCAAATTTCGACCACACGCGTTACTTTATTATTATCTTCAGAAAAAAAATGGTACAGATTTTTGAGTATGAATTCAATTCAATTCAATTATTTATTTATTTCTTCTTCAATTAAAAATAAATTGTTACATTGCTCATCTTAAAAAATAACAATAACATTTTATGTATGCTTTAATCACAAAATCATATACAAGACAAAGTTATTCTTTACTAAGTGTATTTCACTACAGTGTAAATTGAAGAAGGAATATAAGGATCTGTTGTCTAAATGACAAGTGTTGAAAGTATCAGTATCATGGTGTAAGCTAAAATTCATCAAAGTGATAAGTATATATTCAAAACAAAATTTGAGTACAGATTTCGTGAGATCGAGAGTTAGAACGCTTAAAAATGACCAAAGGTACACCATAAAGATGGTCAAACATGTCAGTGGATGCAATATGGTTTGAGGTGCATTTTCCTGCACCTTCAGTTATAAGTAAAGGTATACAACAAAATGTATCAGCGTGTTTATAAAAACATTGTAAGCCATATGATTTCATTTGCAGGCGATAGCTTACCGGTTTCTTGGCGCTTCATCCACGATATTGACCCAAAAAAACACACCTCTTGGCTTGTTAAGAATTGGGATGAATTCAAAAACGTAAAAAAACTGCGCAGTGTTGCGGCAACACAACAGGGTTTGTGTTGCTGTTGCCCTACTACTGCATTGTTGCTGTAGCGGTGTACGATATATTTTGATATTTATGAACAAAAAAAAGAAAACAAATAAAACATTAATATTGTTATAAGTTACCTTTTATTCAGTTTTTACACAAAGTACAGAGTACAATATAAATAAAAGCTAGCGAACTGTAGCAAACAAAAGCTTCCTTAAAGCAAAAGAAACCAACAGCAAAACAACTGTTGGGCAGGTTGCTCTGTTTTAACGTTTGGTTGCGATGGTGTTGCAAAAAAAAAAAAAACCCTTGATTTGCGCAATACTGCTAAAATTGTTGAACTGTTGGTTTAATGTTGCCGCAATACTGCATTTTTGAGTTGGGCCTTGCTTAAAAGGCAATAATGTCAACGTTTTAAATTGGCCTACGCAATTACCTGAGGTTTCTTAGAGTTGGGCGTGTTGTTAGTGTATCGGACCACTGCCCGTGAGGTTCAATGTTCGAATCCTAGAAAACATCAAACGTTTTTTCACGGTCCCTCACGGAACATTTAACAAATATCCGAGAGTATTGTTGCCATGAGAAAGCTTCTCAAAAACGAAATAAAAGTTCGTTCGAGAGACTTCAGCTTATCTTGAAAGTTTAACCGCCGAAAAAACCACTAATTACTTGCTCTGGAAAGCTGTCAAAAGAATTAAAAAACCCCAAATACATTTGCCACCGATAAGAAAAAACAACGACGAATGGGCAAAAGGTGACAAAGAAAAAGCGGATCTATTTGCCGAGCACTTAGAAGAGACTTTTAAGCCATTTGATGGAGAAACATTGGTAGACGATTTTACCGGTAGGACTTTTAGAACAAACAGTGTGTCATTTATAGAACTTTGCCAGGCAATAAAAAACCTGAAAAATAATAAAGCTCCTGGCTATGATTTAATAACCGGACAAATCCTCAAGGAATTACCAAAAAAGGCACTATTAAAATTGCTTTATTTAATAAATGCTTCCATTAGATTATTATACGTTCCAAATCAATGGAAAGTCGCAGAAGTCATAATGGTTCCAAATGACAAAAAATCGTACAGACCGATATCGCTACTACCAATAATATCGAAGGTATTTGAAAAACTCCTACTGAAACGGATTCTTCCGGTCATTGAAGAGAGACGCCTAATACCTGACCACCAATTCGGGTTCAGAATCAAGCGTTCCACAATTGATCAGGTTTATAGAATAACCGACGAAATTGAAAAAACCCTTGAGGAGAAAAAGATTTGTGCTAGCGCTTTTCTTGACGTATCTCAAGCCTTCGACAGGGTTTGGCACGATGGATTGAATTATAAACTAAGACGAATCCTTCCGGAGCAACTTCATAAGATCTTAGAATCATACCTTAAAAACAGACTTTTTCGCGTCAAGCACGGAACTGAATATTCTGATTTTAAAGAAATCGCCGCCGGAGTTCCGCAAGGAAGTGTCCTTGGGCCTATCTTATTCTTGCTGTACACTCGGGACATACCACAAACTGAAGGCACTATTGTAGCTACGTTCGCGGACGATACGGCTATTCTGGCAACGGAAAGTTCTATCGAGTCAGCAACCATAAAACTCCAACGAGCCTTGGATAAAATCTATGAGTGGACAAAAACTTGGCGCATTGTTCTTAACGAGACCAAATCGACGCATGTTAACTTCACTTACAAGAAAATAATCAACCTTCCCGTTTTCATTAACTCGGTACAAATACCGCATGCAAACGAAGCTAAATATCTGGGAATGACACTAGACGTGAAACTTAAATGGAAACCTCACGTTAAAAAGAAACGTGACGAAGTCGAAAATCGACTTAGAGAAATGTATTGGCTAATAAGAAGATATTCCAAACTAAGTGTATATAACAAACTGCTTCTGTATAAGCAAGTGCTTAAACTCGTGTGGACGTACGGGGTTGAACCAAACCAAGCAATAGGAATTTCATACAATCATTTCAAAATAAAATTATAAGAATAATCGTGAACGCTCCCTGGTATATCAGAAACAATGATATCCACAGAGACTTAGGGATAGCTACCGTGGAGGACGAAATAAAAAACTTCGCTCGCAAGCTTCGTATTCGTCTTCATGGCCATTGCAACTGTGCCATACTCCAAACTTTGTATGTGACAAATCTTACGAGCCGACTTCAAAGAACGAAACCGTTCGAATTAGCGCAATAAGACAAAAAGCCGCATGTCATGACGGTTTCAGCAGGTGCTTTTATTGAAAATCTACCTGCCTCACGCAAATATTCTCTTCTGAAGCTTAAACTACTTGATAAGGTCTAACTTAGTCGTAGTAAACAAAACGAAGGGAAGGGTGTTTTTAGTCAGTAGAAATCTGACACTACTATGAGTACACGGTATCATAGTGTCTCATGAAGATTTTCACCTACCCGCGAAAAAAAAAAAACAAAAAAAAACTCTTCGCACAAAACTGTAGGCCCCTTCTATTCTGTGAAAAAATATAAGCTCAAATCTATAGGCGTAAGCGTGTAAAAACTGACGCTCTGTCAGAGTTCTTAGCTAAACATAAAAATGGAGAAATGTGAAGATTCCCGCACATTTCATTTTATGAGTTAAACATTCTGTATAAACATTTCTGCGTGAATTTTACGTCTTCTTTCTAAACAACTTAGCCTAATAAAGTACATCTGTTATTATAATATGACAGCATCATTTCTAAAGCAATCATTTACAACTTTTATTGTCGTAAATAGTTTTAGATTATCTGCACAGAGCACACAGCTAGAATACTCGATGAAAAAAAAAAAAAATTGGTATGTGCCTCACCGACATAAGTATATCGTTGAAGTGAAACTTCACTTCAATAAAACGTATTATTTTAACGCATAAGCCGATGCATCTACTACGTTAACTTGACCGGATTGGCACAAGATTGAGTTTCGATCCGCGTTTTCGCTGTAAATGAATTGAAGGAACGAGTTAGGATCAAAGGAAAGACGATTGAGTTTGACACATCTTGCCTGTGCGTGAAGTTCCTTTTCTTTCCCTACTCTCTATTTTTTTTTATCTGTCAAACTCGATCTTTCGATCTGTGTTTATATAAAAATCTCAACTCAATTCCAGAAAACTTTGTGATCGGATCGAGTCATCCTATTTTAATTCGATCTGTGTTTATATGGTATTCGAACTGAATTGAATCCGGATTCAGTGTGGCATGTAAGCGTAGTAATTGACACCAAACAACACTAGTAGTTGTCTTACAGCCATGCGCTACTCCTCTATCTTTCTCTTATACATATACTCATCGCTGTCTCACGCTTGTGCAAAAGCACATTCAAACTCACGTGCTGGCGTTGGCTTTTCACTTTCCAGATGATTGTCCAGATCCTTGGTGGATTTTTTTTTTTTAATATGTAATAGGAATTAAGTGTCGAAAACATATAACATCAAATTGTAATCCGTCCTAAAATGATTGTGAAATATAATTCTAAGAACACTATTAAACTTTCAAATGATTTGGGAATAGTTGAAATTTTGGATATCCCCCTATATTTATTTACTAATACATAATAATGCTTACATAATTAACCTGCATAAGAGTAGTAATGAAGTATATGTATTCCCTGAGACACATTAGCAATTAGCATTCTTGGCATATCTTATACCTAATTGACTATGTCTCCAGCAATAGCCATAAATAACGAAACGTCTCGTTACTTAGTAAAATCCGGAAACGTGTGATCGTAGTAAAGATAATATCATTTTAGGTTCCGGCATTCACGATACCATTCCATTTTTTTTCGAAATCTACTTTAGATTCAAAATACACCTGGAAATGATTCACTCGTCACTTTTCCTTTTCTGCAGTTCTTACAAATTATACATTTCGATATGTTTCTGCACAATGCAATTTCAATTTCGATACACTCATTTCAAAGAAAGGGTCAAACGATATGTAAGCAGATGCAGGATTAATCCGCACATTTCTTTAAAAAGAATTGACAAAAATCTGAATTTTATAATAAAAGGATAGCAAAAATAAAAATGAAATGAAAAGTACCTACTACACATGACAGACGATCGTCCGATGAAAGCAAATAACTATCCCTTTTACCACACCTTTCTCTGGAAGCGCATATGTTTCGAAAAGTATCTACTCAGCTCGACCCATCTCAAATACTGAATTTTTGTTTGTCCTGCGCAATCCTCTCCCCGTTTATTGATGATGCATTTTCAACACCACATTGATATTTATAAATTCAAATGGTTTTGTTGGCTTTTGTGTGAAGGGAATGTCAAGTTGTACCCATCCTTCAAGGGACACAGCTGATCAAATGCATTGTTGTACTCTGTTGGTTCACGGCACGGCGTTGCTCCTGGTAATTTCTCAATTACAATTGAAACCGCCGTAAAACCTTTAATGAGTGCCCATGAAAATTGTGTGGCAGTGGAACGTATGCATCCTGCCTTCTGAAAATTCAGAAGATACAAAGGGAAGCTGCTACGGAAGTAGGACATGCATATGTAGGTCTAGTTATGTTCTTTTTGCTGGCCATAGTTGACGCACTTTCCAGTGGCGCATCTTGCATTAAGACGACCGGTACGTGCCTTTTACCGTACCTGTTATAGAGCTCTTTAAGGTATGAACAATGGCCCAGCGGTGATAAGGTGATATAGTACACATTTGCTCCTCAGTTACCTACCATATTGCGTGGCAAAGTTTGGAACGCATTTTGGAAGCCATTGTACTCTAATTGTATTGCAATCATAGAAACCCAATGAGCACTAATTTGTACGTGACGCAGGGTGCACGATGGTATTTTCAATTGAAATTCCAAAAAGAACAAAAGTTGACTTCATTTGTGAAATGCAGTTTGCACTTCCACACGGGTTTGCACTTTGAATGAGTATGCTATGCGTTCCCTTAATGAATTCAATGAACAGCTGCGCAGTTCTCTTGTAATGAAAAACACACAGGGGGTTGGAATTGGAATCTCCTTTTTGTGAACCATGTACCTACCACATCCGAATGCGCTTGTTAGTACGACACAAAAACTAAAATTAAAGCTGATAGCGCACGCGTGCCCAGTTCAATGACACGGGGATAAGAAAATTTATTTTCATCTGGAATTGAATTTTGTGTCAGCGCAGCGGAGCTAATTAAAATTCGAATATACACACATAAAGTGGCTGCGATGTGTGAAGCTTCATGGTGGATTGTCGGCACAGGCGCTCTGGGTCCATATGTGTTTTCAAATTTAATAGTTCACCGAACTCACATGGTGTTCTAGGTTCTACGGATTCTTTGGTGGAATATACGAGAAGCAGGGTTGATCATTTTTTATGAGTTGACTGAATTCATGTTTTCGAGCCGAAGAAAGCATCACAGCTCAACTGTGCTGTGCTGCTTCCAATGGTATTAATTGGGCTTAATACGACAAGACTTTCAAAAGCAATAATAAAAATATGTGATGGATCCTCTTGAAATACGGAGTATAAGTATACAAGTTACATAGCCTTTACATCTGCCCCAGATCCGGATTAAGCATTTGATTGATTTCAGGAGAAAAGAATCGTTACTTCTTTAGTTTGGGCAACGAAAGTTGGGCCCCCTTCTTCTTCCTATTTCGGGGAGGTTGTGATCCGAAAACAAGGGGTCATAACCCTCCCACTTCACTGCATTTCTACTGATCCGCCTGTGGGGTTCGCCTATCAAGTCAAGGACTGTAATAAAGAGCAAAAGACTTACTTAAAGAGCACCCCGACTTTGATTGGAACTCTTCGGTTACTCCAGGGGGCATCTTACTCTTGTCTTTGCTCGTTCGTACATGTCCATGATAATCTGTACATAGGCTTCTGGAACCTCTCGATGTCTAAGCGCCACCCATATCAGATCTCGTGGTTGTCTGTCGAATACCTTTTCAAAGTCAACCAATACAATATACAAATCCTTTAAGGAATCACGATGCTTTTCCACTCTGATCTTTTATCTTTGGATTGCGTCTGTGGTCGATTTACCCGCGACAAACCCGCACTGATCATCAGATAGCCGTATTACTTTTCGCAGTTGGCCACCTAATACCCGCTTAATGATCTTCATGGTGTGTGATATCAGCTTGATCGAACGGTAGTTATCACAGTATCACCCTTCCCTTCGGCATTGGATCACCTCTCATAAATTTGGAGATGAGAATTCTAAGCCATCTGAACTCGATGGCTCCCATCTTTTTCCAGAACTCAGAGGGCATCTCGTCTGACCCAATCGCTTTTCATTTTTTTTGAGTATTTGACCGCCTCACTAACTTCTTCGGCTGTAATGTCGGGTATTTCTTCACAGTTAGGAGTAGCTCTTGGAAGGTATAGCCGGGAAAACTGTTCATTCAAAAGTTCTTCACAATACTGCCGCCACTTCTGCAGAATTTTGTCGTCATCCACAAGAAGCTGGCCATGAGCATTGTTAATGAACTTTGGCGAACGAATCTCCTGAGCATTCCTCTTTCTTTGGGCGGCTATTTTGAAGATGGTTGCGCTCTTGTTCATATTGTGTCTTTGTAGCTCCTGAATAGCCTGGTTTGTATCAGCAACCGGGGAAGATATTTTCTTCAGCTCCCGATACAGGCCCTCCGTACTCTCTGCTTGAAGCTGGGCGCACTTCTTCTTCGCTTTTTTCTTGCAACATCTGACAAAATTTCGGCCCTATCCTACATAAAATCCTCGGTACTCAGAGGCAGTCAAGTACGAAGTAAAATAGAAGCGTCACAGGTTGGACAAATGAAAGGAAAGACAATATACATTTCGTGGGAATCTTTAATGGCCCTTCTGTTGATCGATTCTGCACAACTTTTCTTACCGAGTCGTAGCCCGAGGGTATATGGCTAGTAAAACACTCGTTAGCCATCCTCTAATATGAACATCTATTACTTTTATTATACTTCAAAATAATCAAATCACTTTATTCTTAATTAATCTCAACTTAAACTGTATCTACAAATCCACTTTTAAACACAATATCGTTTAATCTAAACTCCACACCAATTCTCGAAAATTGAACTCTTACAGTAATCGCACTTGTTCATCGCTATTTTTACCTCTATGCATTGTGTCTTCTCTAATGGTGGTTGGTGTGTTTATACCAAATACACCAACGTCTAGAAGATTTTCGAATATGCTTGATGTCACTAGGGGTGAATTGTGGATTTTGAAATTTGGAACAAACTGATGTGCATGATGGTAGTAATCTAGAAGGCAATCTTCCCTTCTTGATCTCGTAATAGAAGTTGTTATTTTTATTGGGGCTTTTCTCTGTGAGGACTGTCTAAAGACTATCTGTTGGCGGCTTTTTAAGCTTCATTGCAATCCTGGAACTACCATGTATACTGGGCCTGCTCATCGCCAGGCCTTGTTCAACACCTCTGTCAAATAATAGACGCTCCGAAAACAGATCTTGGACCTGCCTATCGTTGACTGCATTTCTTACTTAAAGCCATGGGACTTACTTTGCCATTGCGTGTATAGTTTTTCAATCAAATTTACACAATCCATACTTTGCCTTCAGATCAGATCACAAATTTCCACGTTTTTCTGTCATTACATTTTGGTGGTTCCTCTAAGCAATTGAAAAATACAAAATCTCCTTCAAGTTATACCAGCATATTCGGAAAATATATGAGGACACTTCTTTTGTCGTCCCCTTTTCGAGAAGCTCAACAATGCAGGTACACTAAAATTGCGAGTATTCCAGGATAAAGAGAATACATATGTACGATTTATACCAACGCGACACGGTGACGTATGGCAATATGACAAAACCGATACGCAACACTGGGTTTAGGGAGAAGAATTTCGTATGTTTCGAAATATAGCGTTTATTGCTATCAGCAGGATATCATTGTATCGCATATTCGCTTACCTCCAGCACTCGTAATGACCCCATGCGTTTTCAGATATGCACGCATGTTTTGTAATTGATACGAACGGAGTCCCCTGTCTTGGGTTGTCGTCATCAATGCCATCAATATCGCGAATGAGCACATATCCACTGTCATTATTCGTCAGATCGTCATGCATATTAGGCAACATGATGGTGGGTTATATTGTGCATGTGTCATAGTTTGTTTTTGATGTGAGGGATCGAAAACAAATGTGATAAATGAACGGTTTAGCAGTCATTTTGTGTGTTCTGTTGTTTTGGATAATTGAAATGTTGTAACAATGGTTGGGCGGCAGAAGCGTTACTATCGAATGATTGGCATCTATGATAACAGACGGTTGGTGTTTGTAAAATTACTTAACAGATATACATACATACTTAAGTAAGTGTGTAACTATATTTTTTCCTTAAATTTGATTATTGGAAAAGAGTAAAATTGGAACCGAAAAAGGATTCTTTGGCCTTTGAGTTCTGATTCGATGAAGCGATGTTGCATATCAGAACTATTTTAAACCCAACGTTTTCCCTATCGGCTAATAGTCTATACTATCTTCTTCTTCTTCTTCTTCTTCTTCATCCCAGCCTTAGTTCTTTTTTGGGTCGGCTGTCCTTCTACGATATCGCAAGGTTGTTCTACCTGATTTGTCCGAGCGTTCACATCCATCTGCCGCATGTCTTTCTTTATGGTTTTGCTCCAGGTTTTGGGTGGTCTTCCCGGACCTTACTTGCCTTACTGCATGGTCGTCGGGTCTACGTACAACATGTCCGTATCATCGAAGGCAGTTCTCTTGGAGCTTTTCGCCGATATGTGTTACTTTGGTACTGTCTCTTATATGTTTGTTGCTGACAAGTAACGTCACTCCACTGACCTACAGTATTCGCATTTCAGTGAGATGATGTTTTTGTTCGAGTTTTTGAGGTGCGGCCCAGCACTCTGAAGCGTACATTATTGCAGGTCTGTTAACTCCTTTATATATTCTGCCTTTAAGCTGTTGTAGGATCTTTTGGTCTCATAAAACACCTAACACGGCCCCCCAGCTTTGCCAGCCGCACTGAATTCTATGGGTGACTTCCCTCTCTAGTGAACCATCGCCGCTGACATGTGAGCCTATGTATTTAAAGCTGTCCGACTCTGTAGTAAGTTGGTCACCGCGTTTACAGCGTCTTTATTAAAACGAAATTCAACCATTTCAGTTTTCGTGTGACTTATCTTTAGGCCATAGGAGTCAAGAGTGTCCACCCATATCGTATGCTAGAATGGCTATATTGTCAACGTATAGCGGCGTCAACGGTAAGCTTCCCTGGATTTCGCGGGTCAGGATGTCCATCACTAGATTGAACAGCAATAGGCTCAAGGCTGAGACTTGATATACACCTACTTTTACTTCGAATTTATGCGAAAGTCCACAGATGCACTTCACTTGGGTTGTTACTTGGTGGTATGTGTCACATGCCAGATTTATAAAGCATTCTGGAGCGAACTGCATTCTGAGGGACTGCCATATCAACTCGGCACTCGGCACTCGGCACTCCGTCAAAGGCCTTTTCGAGGTCAATGAATACGCTATAGAAGTTTCTTTTATTAAGGGTTCGTAGAATATGGATATCATCAACTGTCGATTTTCCGCTGACAAAGCCAAATTGATTTTCGGTTACTTCCACGATGTTTCTGATGCGCGCATCTAGGGCTCCCTGCCAGATTTTGATGCAATGTGGCACGAGTTTAATCCCGCGGTAATTTGCACAGCACGTTACGTCGCCTTTGTTTTCGTAAAGGTATCATAAAACTGTTTTGCCATGCCATGGGAACTCCTTCGTCGAAGATTTTATTAAAAATTGAGGTTAGCCAGGTGGTGCCTCCATCGCTCAGTTTGTTGAACACATCTGATGGAATCTTGTCTGGGCTAATTGCTTTATTCTTTTTCATTTTGTGCACTGCCATCCGAACTTCTTCTTTTGTAATTTCGAAAATTGGGCCCTCGATCGGTTTTAAGGTAATCGTTTTGTCGCCGGCGAATGCGACGTTAGACAGCTGATTAGACAAATGTTATGTCCTGTGATTCTTAGCATCGAGTTTTAGCCAGTTTACAAATATCTTTAACGCCTTCTTTAGTACTCAGTTTGTCGTAAAACTCATTTGTGGCTAACTCTGTTGCTTTAGAAACTACGATTTTTGCCTCTCTTTTAGCTATTTTGTATGTCTGTCTATGCCCTCACAGTATTTCGTTGATTTCGCTCCGTTCTGAATATCCGCATCCGTACCTTGGCTACAACTAGGTAATGATCCGAATCCACTTTGCCTCCCCAGAACGCCGAAAGAGTGCCCTAATGATAATGTGATTGATTTGGTTGACGGTTTTTCGATCAAAAGAGAGCCATGTCCCCTTGTGAATATCATGACGTTGCTGCGACAACGTTTCGTCCCGCGCGCCGTAAGGTCGACTAGCCTGAATCCGGAATATAAATTATGTTCAACTAGATAATAATGATGTTTCATAACCTTAATAATTAATTGCTTAACGTTTTTCAATATCTATTTACTTAACGTGAGTGTTGTCACAGGACCTAGGTTAATAGACTCGTGACCATTTTTTTTTTTCAGGCAGGCCTTAAAAATTGCAATAGCAATGTCGTACTTTAAGTATATAACATTTTATTTAGAAAGCGTAATGCTTGTTCTAGACATTTTTTTGTAAACAAAAAAATTGCTTAACTGCCCCTATGTCCCCTACTCCTACAACTTACACTTATCGGCGATTCTCTTGAGTAGCCGTATTTATTTCGGATTTGTACAGTTACTTTAAGTACATTTCAAGAACGTTAAAAAAGTGAAACTAATTTTTCAAACACTGAAGTTCATTTATCTCAAATGCCAATGCAATCTGCAGCTGCACAGCAAGCATACTCGTAAATGCAGAGATTAAAACTCTCGAAATCTTTTCGCGGGTAATCCTTGGGGAACGATTAGCCTCGGACACTGACCATTCAAATAAATAACCACCACTGACCATTCCTTAAGGGGTGATGAAATTTTAGATTTATGCTCACTAAAGTGGTTCGATGTAAGATTTACGTTCCCGCCAAATTGTACGCGATGTCTTTACCTTTGAAAGGGTTTCTGTTTTATTTTCATTTTCGTACGAGTATTTCTAATGTCCGTCAAGATGTATATTTGATTTATTATCCATTTCCAATTGAAATTAAATCTTACATACTTTCACACTTTCACATGAAGTGGTGGAATTGAACAGCTGCTAATTCATATTGAAAATGAAAAAAAAAAAGTAGTTTTCTGTTTAGAAGAGTTTTACTTTCACTGTTGGAGTGGTTTCGTGACATAATTAGTTCCATGAATCTTTCTGAATTATGAGTAGATACTATTAGGCAAAGATCAATGGAAGATAAGAATAATTATACAAAATCGAAGAGCCTTCAAAAAATCTGTGGAAAAATAAAGGCATCTCATTCAAATATGAGAAACAATGTTTTTTTTTCGAATTAGGTAAGCGACACAAATGCATCGCGGGTATATATGATATAATGAATAAGAAGGGTTGGTCCTGTTCTTTTTATTGCATGACAACAAACTATAAATTTATTATTATGACGTTACGCCACGGTGGGTATTTTTTTTTTTTTTAAACCCGTTGCACCTTTTCCACGAAAAACACGATTTTTCTCCCTTAAAAAGGGAAAATCGCGGATATCTGATTCGAATTATTCGGTACTGTCGTGCCTCTGTATCCTTAGGTCCCCGTCAAACGTCGATCATGATGAAGATTGAACATGAACATGTTTCGAACAATAAAAGTAAAACGCGTTTATTATACCAGCATTCCTTTTTCTTCTACTCATAGAAAATCTGTTAATAAAAATCCAGTATTTTCACATAAAAATAATAACAGCCAACTCGTTTACCATTGTTCCCCTGAATGCGCTTTATGAACTCTAATGGTGGTGCAATATGTCCTTCTTCTTTGATTGAGCAAACTGACCGGAGCACTCGAGGTTTCACGAAACAAAAGGTGGTATAATAGCGCACTAGAATTCTTTTGTTTAGTGACGCTTGGAAAATTATGACGACGAATAAGATGTTTAGGAGTTTTCCCTTCGAAATATGAGTAAAAAGAAAGCGGGTTCCATTTCCATATTTATGCTTCGATAATTTACAGATGTCATAGAGAGCAATTTGGTTTTACATTGACTCTTAGCATTGGGAAAAGGTTATTAAACTTACTGCTCGTCTGCAGCCAAATGTCAAGTTTGAGAGAAGACATAAATTAAGCAACATTTTTGAACCGGAACTCCATTAAATCAGGGATTTTTTTTAATTTTTTGGAAACAATGAAATGCTCATCAGATGCTCAGCGAAGCATTGATAAGTAAGCAAGACACCTACGAAGTATAAGAAGACTAATGGAGTAATTGTTTCACAGGAAGTGACAAATAATTGCAAATGTCAGGGATTTTACAGCGAACATAATTTTTGATAAAATTACGAAATAATGATTTAGCAGCAGCGTGAAGCGTGAAATGATTATGGCTCCAGAATGGTTTTAGCTTTCATTCTAAATTCTGAGTATGGTTGAGCTAAGAAAGGCTTATGAGATATGTATAACATTTTATTAAAGTTGTTTTTGTTTTTTTAAATTAACACGAGCACAAAGTCTAGCACTGACGTACACAACGAATTTAGTAGAATCACAAATAAAATAAATTTTCAAATGTATCAAGCAGAACTATAAATTACTTTTAAAAATGCTGGTAGTCTTGAAGAGCATGGTTTCATTTACTAAGATGGCTCATCAAATCAATTTTTTTCATTTGTTTTGGATTATGAACTACATTTTATTAGGGAAAACTTAGTTCTTCATCATTAAAGTAATTAAAAGCACAAAAGAAACAAAAACAAAATTCTAAATACGAAGAATCGCTGCCAACTAACATATATCTGCAGCTGCGTTAGGTACATTGTCCTGAAATTAATATATGAATATAGTTTAGATTAGGTAGAATGGCTGCCCAAGTATCAATTTCCTATTTAAGAGAATTAGGTTAGGTTAGGATCGGCCCTCGATGAGGATGTACTTAGACCAGAAAGTAGGTCCATTGTACTGCAAGAGAATTAGGTTAGGTTATGAATACCCTTAACATGTATTTTTTACACGTTGGAAATTATAGATAGAAAGAGAGAGAAAAAGGTGTAGTGGTTTAAAATTCAGTTGTGTATGCTTCATAGAAGCTCCGGGGGTGGAGTCCAGATAACTGGGGAGATTTTTATTACTTTTTGTCTTTGCTTCTGATTTACAGTATTTTTTTCGAGGGCACCGACGTCATAGGCATATCAATCATCCAACAAAGCGAGCAATTTTTCCAGCTATATGACCAAGCTATTGCCAGTGTTATGCCTTTCTTCTTCTTCTTATGTCCTGTATCCTCTTGTGGGTCCTAGGGCCTCAACTATGCCTACGTGCCATCGTGTATGGTTTCTGGCAATGTGTCTAAGTTCTCCCCAACTTTTCCCTAACTGCCGTGCCTCCTTATCGACTTGTCTGCGCCATGTTCTTCTCGGACCGCCAGGTCTTCTGCCATCCTGAGTAAGAGGGTTCCATTGCATAGCATGGTTTGCTATGGAACTGTCACCCTTTCGGAACGTGTGACCAATCCACTGCCACTTCCGCCGTTGTATGGTTGTGTCTATTGGTTCCTGACCCGTAAAGGTGTTCGTTAGAGATACGATTGGGCCAGAAAATCCTTAAGATATTGCGCAGGCACCTATTAACAAACGTTTGCAGCTTTCTGGTGATAATAGTAGTATAGCAGTACGGATTCAACGTTGGAGCGAAACAGTCTTATTTTGGTGCTCAAACTGATTGCATTGCTTCGCCATATTTTGGACAATATCCCGAACGCGGACTTTGCTTTGGCGATCCTGTTCGCTATATCCAGTTCGGTTCCACCATCGGTCCAGACAATACTCCCAAGATACTGGAAATCCTCTACTCTCTCTACCGGTTGTCCAGCAATGCATATTTGAGCCGATGAGTAAGTTCCAAGGCTGATAATTTTAGTTTTTGTCGTATTAATTTTCAGCCCGACGACACCTGCCTCCCTCTCCACATCTGCTGTCATTTGGTGGAGGTCCATAATTCTGTGGGAGAGTAAGCATACATCGTCTGCGTAGTCAAGATGTTTCAGTTGAGATGTAAGAGTCCATCGAATTCCTCCGTTTCCCGTCGACAAAGCTGCATGAAGCACATCGCTAATCACCAATAGGAATAATATTGGTGAAAGGATACAGCCTTGTCTTACCCCACTTTGGATTTCAAATTCCTCAGACAACCTTCCTCTGTGCAGAACGTGACATTTGGAGCCTTCATATGTAGCTTTGATAATAGCAATTAGTTTATCGGGAATACCTCTCCTGCGTAAGGCACGCCAAATAAACTCCCTGTTGACACTATCGAACGCTTTCTCAAAATCGATGAACAGCAGGTGCAGTGGTGACCGATATTCAACACACTGTTCGATGATAATCCGCAGGGTGTTGATGTGGTCGGCACAGGAGGAACCAGAGCGGAAACCTGCTTGTTCGGCATCGAGTGTGTCTTCGAGATGTTGTTTGATTCGCTCAAGGATGATTTTAGCTATTATCTTAGCTACAGCAGGCAGCACGCAGATACCCCTCCAGTTTCCGCACTCCATTCAATTTCCTCTCTTAGGAGGAGGAATAAGAAGTTCGAAGATCCGTGGAAGCTTTCACATCAAGGAAACCATCGTACAAAAAATAGAGCGCGACCGGCTCAGCTGGTATTGCCACGTTCAAAGAAGAGATCATTTGAACCCTGTAAAAAAGGCAATATCTATGCACGTTCCAAAGACATCGCGATGTAAGAAAGGCAGGCCTATAAACGCCTGGATCAGACAAATGCGACGACATCGGCATTTCATTGGCCTCAGTAACCGAGTGATCCAAAATCGGCAGGCCTGCCGATATTTTCTGAGGTCAAATAGGCGAACCCCACAGGCGGATCAGTAGAAATGCGGTGAAGTGGGAGGGTTGTGATCCCTAGTTTTCGGATCATAGCCTCGCTGATAAAAGGAAGAAGAAGAAGAAGAAGAAGCTTGACGATCATTCCCTTTTCCCACTCGTTAGGAAAGCTCTCAGCTTCCCAAGCTCTATCTATAAGTGGAAGCAGAAGCTCAGGCGATGTTGTTGGCGTTCTTTCAGCACCAGATGTAAAAACATTTTTCACAGCACACCAATGTTCTTGGATGGTTGCGGGCATTGCGCTGCTGATTGCTTCCACACCCTGCGAAAAGTGCTCCCTTAATTGTTGGAGCACTGAGGGATCACTAAGTCTATCGATGTTGAACCTGGGCATTCTTGTGTTGTCGTGGGATCTTCGAACTGCAGCAGTGCGTAGTTGGAGAGTAGCTATCATAAGATGGTGATCACGTACTATCCCCACATCTGCCCCTCGCCTGTTTCGGACGTCCAGGAGACTACTTCTAAAGCGGCGGTTGATAGCAAAATGGTCAATTTGGTTGGAGGTTGCTTGCCTGTCATTGGAAACCCAGCTGACTTTGTGGCAAGTCTTGTGCTCAAACATAGTGCCACCTATCACAAGGCGGTTGGCATTGCAGAAATCCACAAACCTTTCGCCGTTGTCATTGCGGTTGCCTAGTCTATGCTTCCCGATTACATGTTTGAGCCCTTGGTTGTCGCTGCCTACCTTGGCATTCAAATCCCCCATCACTATGACAATGTCTCCATTTGGTGTTGTGTTAAAGACGGCGCTTAAGAGATTGTAGAAGCTCTCCTTTTCGTCCTCAGACGAACTATTCGTTGGGGCGTAACACTGTACGATGGTGACGCGTCGTACTCTAGTCCGGAATCTGGCCGTCAAAATCCTATCACCATCAGGCTGCCAGGAAATTAGGCCCTTGCGTGCTGTTGTTGTTAGCAGTAGTCCGACTCCATATTCCCGCGGGCTTCCGGATGGTCTTCCAGAATAGAGTAGTACAGTGTTACGCATTGGAGACTGGTACTCGCCCGCTTCTAACCATCTTCACTTACCCCCAAAATGTCCAGTTTATATCGCATGAATTCGTTTTCCAATTGGAGGAATCTGGCATTGTAAGGACCTTCTCTTCCCGAGTCGAGGAGCGTCTTTACATTCCAGAAACCTATCTTTGTCCGGGTACAATAGCCAAAAGTCGTCAACATGTGATCATTTCTTATCCGAGGCATAGTGCCGGTTTCTGTAGCGGGCAATATTCGGTAACGCAGGTTGCTGGCCCACGTTACCTAGCCTAGAATCAAGGCCCTAGACAACCTGCACTTACAATTTTGGCCTATACGTATAAGGGTTTATACGTATAGTTGCCCGGGGACCACCACTAGGAGGTAAAGTAAGCACTTCATCACGAACTTGATTGTTGCGCTACTGGCCCAAGCCAAGTTTTGGGCAGTCAGTAGTTTCGCGATCAATCGCAATGCAGGTTCAATTCGGAGCAGCAGCTTATTAAGTGCCTAGGCCTAGCTTCTCGTAACCACTCGTGTGTACGTTATATTTTTCACACAAATTGAAGGGACCTACAGTTTTGTGCTGTATCCGAAGGGCATTGTGTTTTTGAGAAGCTTTCTCGTGATAACAAATACTGTCTGATGTTTGTCAAACGTTCGCGAGAAAAAACTTATTGGCGTTTTCTGGGATTCGAACATGGAACCTCACGCGCAGTAGTCTACCACAAGCACTTTGTTCGTGACTCTATCGTCGACGTTTTTCTTCACTATTTCGACCGTCTGATTGCATGTATGTATGTGCTTCGTAGACTAATGAATCTAGCTATTCTTTGTTCAGTTGGGTTTGAGCACCATTTCTTAAAGAATCTGATCTTAGGTTGCTCACAATATTTGTTAATCCATGGTTTGTATGGATCTATTATTTTTACAGAGCGATGGATATTACCGAAAGAATTACTTTGGTAATTGCTTCTTCGCAAACATTGGCATCGGTACTTTTAAAACATGAAAACGACACGCAGATCTGCCCAGTTAGCCAAGTTGTAGTTTTACATCAGGCGATAGTGATTTTATCGTTAGCGGTATATAGGCTCTTGCTTGGTCATAGTCCTAATGGGTAAAAGATTTTATGACCTATTTGTCTAGCGTCGTGGGCGTCGTGGCGTAAGTGGTTAGTGTGTCGGATCACTACGCATGAGGTTCCAAGTTCGAATCCCAGAAAATACCAAAAAAAGTTTTTCACGGTCCCACCTCTCGCGAGCGTCTGACAAACATCCGAGAGTATTGTTGTCACGAAAAAGCTTCTCAAATCGCCGTTCGGATTCGGCATTAAACTGTAGGCTCCTTCCATTCGTGTGAAAAATATAACGCACACAACATGAGTGGTTGCGAGAAGCTAGGCCCTGGCACTTTAAAGAGCTGTTGCGCCAAATATTTGTATTTTTTTTTTTTTTGTCTAGCTCAAAAAATAAATATTTTGAGTTATCTGGAATCCGTTTGTGCGCTTCTATTAGCTGGCTGAAACTAAAGCTAATGGCAAAGGCAAGAGCGAACTGTAACCAAACGTACCAATACTACCCGGCTACTTAGTTTCTGTTATTTAAGGCTGTATTTATAATGGAGTATCATGACATGGGCTTGTGAGCTTATGTTATGACGCTCCACATAAATATACCCCATTTCCCTCTTTTAATAGCGTTAGCTTGCTCAAATGCAATTGGTATCGTGTGTCCTTTTCTCGTTTCCAATCCTTAATAGTCAATAATATAGGTACACTCTATCGTACTGCAATATAAAAGTTGAAAACTCTTTATTTACCACTAAGTAATCTATTACCACATATTTACCACCAAATTCCTTCTCATTAAATTTACGAGTATGCTGACAATATCTTAATGTATACTTAATGTGTATAATGTATAATGCAATATTATTCCTTTTTTAATACCGATTTATTAAAAATTATTCTTGTGCTGTCACAATCTATTTTTACTGATATTTTTACTTCAAACACACATCTTACATTGAAGACACTGCACTTTTTTTTACATGTACGAAAATTGCAACTCGTGTACGGTCTGTTAAATTTTGAAACATGTTCAAAAGCATAAATTACACCGCAGTAAAGTGCCAAACAACGAAATGCAATCGGAAAATCCCTTCAGCACACTCATTACGCGATTCTGAAAAATTCTAAATTTATCCGAATTCCCGAGTTGGGGGCAGCATCAGCTGAAAAAAAGAAGAAATAAATAAAAAATAAAATACGTTAAATACCAAGGACAGATGCATGTGCATCTGTGGGAGTCATGCTGCTGCACGCAGTTTGGGGAGGCAATTTTAAAATGAATTTACATATATGATATGAAACAGGTCAGAGCCCCGTACATCTTCGTTTTGTACTTTTTTACTTTTGTATGGTCGCGCACCGTGCATAACATTTTAAGACATTTTAATATGACAAGGTTAGTTGGCAACGTGTAGATCTCCGAAATCCAAAGGCAGAGATACGAAAATAGACAACGCGATCCCCTCGTTGTATGGGTTTTAAAATGAAGGAAACTTATGGATTTCGCTGCATGCGACAAGATTATCCTAAAATTGTTAAGAATTTCTTTAGAGTTGTCGTCGGTGAAGATTTATTCCGAAGCCCGTGAGTACAGTAATATTTGTTTTAAGGGATGTGTAGAGAACTATTTTTAGTTGGTATCCCTATTGCGTGAATGTGTTCCCTGTCAGTTGAACTACGAAAAGAAAGAAGACATTTACTCGTATCGTACGCTTGTGATCTATTCTGATGTTTGATTGGTAAAATGTGTTTTGAATTATGGAGTTCATGAGGTTTTGCTTGGGTGATTTCGAGATTTGAATGAATCTCTGTATTAAAAAGTGTGCCTGCAATCTCTGTCCGTCTGAAAAGGACCTACCGTTTTATACCGAATGCAAAAGGCTATCTTTCTACTACTTTTCGAATATCTGCTCCAACCAGGATCGTTGTTATGAATATTTTTAAATTTTAAAGGCAATGAATCGAAGAGCGCAGATATTTTAAAAGCTTGTATTGTCATTTCGCCTGAGGCCTAGGGCATATACAGGCCCACGTGCCATCTTATATTGCTGATCCTCCCTCTCATTCTCAATTTTTCAAGTGTGCTCTCCAAAGTAAGTGGACTGCATTGCAATTGTCTAACTATTCTTAGTTTGCTCTGCATAATCGCATCTATACCCTTCTAACTCATTGTATAAAAAGTTCTTTCTGGAAACTCGCAAGGAAGCTCAACGGCACAGCTTTTGCACGGAGTTTACAACTTGAAGCACCTGTGCTAGCTGAGCACTTTAAAAAACTGCTGAACCCGCCTTGCAGCACAAACCAGCTGCAATATGCTCTACCGTTTCAGAGGATCGAAGAGTTGGACCGCAATATATCACCACAAGATCTCTGTAGAGTCATACACCGTTGCAACCTTAAGAAAGCTCAAGGGGAAGACCGCATCCCATATGAATTTTTCAAGTACGCGTCCAACGAGTTTCTGGAGAAACTATCAATGGCGTTCAACTATATTTTCAACACGGGCGAAGTGCTATCCAGCTTCAGGAGGAATATCCTTTACCCTCTATTTAAAAAGGGTGATCCCAGCGATCCTTGTAACTACAGAGGCCTATCCTTCCTAAACTCCGTGATGAAAATATTTACAGGTAGAATCCTGGAACGGTTGACAGAATGGGTTCATTCAAATGACCTGCTTAGTGAGTTCCAAGCCGGGTTTAGAAAAGGCTACTCGACAGTAGACAATATTTTCACGTTAACAAGCCTAGCCTAGGTAGGACCTAACCTGAATAATGGAAAAAAATTGTACGCGTTCTTTGTGGACTTCCAAGCGGCATTTGATTCTGTTGATAGAAAGCGCTTTTCTATAAGTTAAGCAATCTTGGAGTGTCAACAAAAGTGCTCAAAATTATCGAAAGTCTCTATAAGGAGAATATGACTGCGGTATGGGACGGAAACAATGCTTCAAATTGGTTTGAGTCTCATATGGGTGTTAAGCAGGGTTGTCTCATGAGTCCTCTTCTTTTCGCGCTATTTATGGACGATTTGCCAACATCTCTACCTGGAGGAATCGAGTTCGCTGGAATGAAAATAAGGGTACTCTTATATGCTGATGACATCGTCATCCTGTTGGAAACTCTATCCATGATGCAAATGATGATCAACAAGCTAAAGAACCTAAAATTGAATACAAGCAAGTCCAAAATATTGGTATTCCGCAACAGAACCGGTCGCTTCGCTAGGGACGAAAATGGAAGGGAATATTTTCTAAAAATAACGTTCCGCTTAGTACAAAGTATAAAATCTATGAGGCAGTGGTTAGGTCCATCATGTGCTATGGCGCCCAAGTATGGGGTATCTTTCAGTTTGAAGAAGTTGAAAAGCTGCTAAGATGCTTTATCAAAAAAATCTTCAGGCTACCGAAAAACACGCCAACGTATATGCTTCACCTGGAAACAGGACTGTCCCCTTTGTACATCTTCACAGTAAAGCTGCACTTCATTACATTTTAAAAGCAATGTCCCTCTTGAGTCAGAGGCTTCCGAATTTGGTTGCAATGCACATAATACACCATAGGCAACAATTTTTCCTCGAATGGTCCAGGCTCTGCGGCATTCATGATATCCAACTAGCGGATGACAATCCTACATCTTGGAGAGAGGCACTACAGGAACTGTTGATTAAGGTCGACCTATCCACCCGCGATGCATTTAAAGTAAAAGTCCAAGAGAGTCAAACCAGACTCACATATCGAACTCTTCAACTACTTCCAAGACCAAAACAGTGTGGAAGTTATTTCAACATTATTTAAGGCTAGAGGAGAGCTCCTGTGTTTGAATTACATGCCATAACGACCGAAATTCTGAATGCTCACTATGCAACCTACATGCCTCAGAAGACGTCTTCCATCTCATCGGAGTATGCCCAATATTAAAGGCGATAAGGCGAACCCATAGGGATAAACATGTGCTATCGGAAGCTGAAGTCAGTAAATACTAAACGGTCAAAATTGGAAGGTTGTGTTTAGCTACTTAAAGTCCGCTTTAAAATAAAGGCAACAAATATTACATGAAGCTTTTTAGAAAAATTAGTGAATATAACTAAAACGAATTTAGACAGATAAAGTAATTTAGATCTTTTGAATTCTACATATTTTAAAATTTTGTAAATCTCTCTTTTCTGGCTGACGGCAAACGCCAATGCATATTTTGTGATTATTTAATTATGTATTAGTAACAATTGTTTAATGTTCAATAAAAATCACTTCTACTACTACTACTACTACTATAAAAAGTTGTTCGTTTGAGGTATGATTTGGCCAAAACACTTGGGATATGACTAAAGAAAATTTTCTTAAGTTCATAACCAGAGCTATGTCTAGTTTTGGCATACCTGTCAAAGTTATCCGTCTGTGCAGGATGACGATGGAGAATGCTCGCTGTTCCATCAAGGTCAGTTACGACCTTACCGAGACCTTTGATGTCAAAAAAGTATGCAGACAAAGAGACACGCTGTCATGTGACTTCATGCTTGAACGGATTGTGCGAAACAAGCTAACACCAGAAATCATGGCGATTAACGAAGCAGGAAGCTCTGTCTTGGCTTAAATGCAATGTCTTATCTGCCAAGGACATTAGCATTTTCATTCGCAGTCAAGTCTCTGGAATCGTACACCTTCACTTCAAAGGCCGCCTTAAATTTCCGTTTGTCTCTTATGGAGATAGTTCAACATTCACCTATGCTGGGTGCCAAGCCGCACAGTCATTCCGGGAAACTGCAGGGCAGACGAGCTCGCCAGACAGGGTATAACTCTAAGGATTCTGCCTAATAGGCAATCCCTGAGTATGCCCCTCGCTACATGTAAGCATCTATCTAAAGATGGACCCTATTAGCAAGACTAACCACGGATGGGAGAACGGCTCATTGTATCATATTTAGAGCCAGATGTGGCCTTGGCTGAACCAGAAACTTAACGCCGAGTTGTTTAAGCTAAAGCGACCACAGATCGGCTGCGTTATGGTTGTCCTCACTGGATACTTTTTTTTGAAGTGAAATGAAGACATCCTTTGTCATTTTGAGAGAGAAATTCTCTGTGAGATATTAGGTCTTGTTTACTTTGATGGGCTTTGAGGAAGAATATTTAACAACGAGTTATACAAGCTTTACAGCGATATAGACCTAGTAAAAAAAACTGGATATCGGATGTCTAAGCCGCCGTGGCGCAAGTGTTTTGTGTGTCGGACCACTTCGTATGAGGTTCCAATTTCGAATCCCAAAAAACACCAACCATTTTTTTCACGGTCCCACCTCTTGCGAACGTCTGACAAATATCCAAGAGTATTGTTGTCACGAGAAAGCTTGAAAAAAATTGCCCTTCGGATACGACACTAAACTGTAGGTCCCTTCCATTCGTGTGAAAAATATAACGCACCCATCAGTGGTTGCGAGAAGCTAGTTCCGGCACTAGAAAGCTGTTGCGCGAAATATTTGTTTATTTTTTTTTTTTATTTGATGCCTGAGATGGTATGTCCTTACCATCTCAGGCATCATGAAAGAGGAAATGAACATTAACGCTCCCGCCCGTAGGGTTTTCGAATCTAACCTGGAGGGGCGATGACATGAATAATAAAAACAAAATTAGTATGATCAAAATTTAATCTGATAGGAGACAGTTTCTTCTAAGCAAGTAACATTAAAAACATAACTCAATTACGCTAATAACTGAAGCATCTCGTTTTGGGATAGTCAAAAATATCTTGAAGAATGCGAAATTGCACATGTTTCCCAAACTGATACCCATACTCCAGACATCTTCTTTAATAGAATCCCTCTCAAATCCCGCGCAAGGTGTATGAAACTACGAAAGAGCGCCAAATTCACTTCCACTTTATACATTTGAAAGCAAAGTCCTTGTTGTGTTTTGGCGCGTAATTTACATCCAATAAATCCGAACAGGACAAAGAAGAAGTTGCTGGTGCAGTGCCTTATAATCCTTATTTTATGTGTGCCAGTGTGCGTCGAAGCAGTGCGCACGTACATGTAGATCCTATAAGGGATCATGATTTCCTTTTGTTCACATCCGTGAATGGTTCCTTTTGTTAATTTTTTATTTCCATTCTCCCACTGCACTGTTGGTGTACTTCACTCTTACGATGCAGCTCAATGGATTCAATGAACCTTAAGAATTGTCCTGCATGAGCAAACTATATAATCCGAGCTGCATGCGAGGTGCGTGTGTTGAGCAAGGTGCGATGGTTTCTTCTTTTTCGTCGTGGGAAAATCTGTTTCAGTTTGTTTTTCCTCAGGATTATGCTCTGGTTTGGTTGCCGCCAAAAATACGAAACTGAATGTTGGATCATTGGCGGGAAAAGTGAAATTATTAATTCAGTAGAAAGGCGCAATTAGGGTCAAAGGGTTTCAAGCAATAAAATTAAAACAGTTCTGTTGTTTCAAATTGCTATCTGATTAAGGTAATTTTGAGGATGTGCTTGAAAAAGGGTTCGAAAGTGTGATTGTTTTTGAGCAGGATATGAAATTATTATCTCAAGGACTATATCCGTATTTTTTTCGGCTTTGCAAATTAGAAGTTTGCAAATGAAATCCCGCCAAAATGATGAATAGATCAGCAGCAGCTCAATATGAGTGGGTCTTTTTTTTTGTCAAAAACAGATGGCATGCATATTTGCTCAACAAAAACCAGTTTGCACTGCGGTGTGGAATAAAGTCGGCACACAATTTTATGGACATGGAGCAAATGAAGCTGGTATCAATTACAGAGGAGCTCAAAAAGTATTAAACATCTGCTTGTTCGTGAAGTTTTCATATCCTTTTTGATCCTCAAATACGTCTTGCTTTAAGTTTCAATATAACGATGTTCATGATTTTGAGTTGGATGTTTTCTATTATACTCGTACCTGTGAGACTTTTTTTAAGATGAAGGACGTGGGTTGTTATGTACATGTGTAAGTATGTATGTTAAATTAGGTTAGGTTAGTATGTACATATGTATGTTAGGAACCTAAAAATATAATATAAAACAAAAAGTGAACTTTTGGTTCCGGTGGAAGAAATTTGCTTTCAAATGAATTGTTGATTGATCGAGCTGTACATACATATGTATGCGCTGAGCATGATCGAGTAGCTGCCGCCCCAAAGCGGAAACATGGAAATCAGCTTTGCAGACCGTAACTAAGTGCTCAACAAATTTATCCCTTTTCCCTTCTTTAGGCAACCGACTAATTTTTACATAATCAACTAATTCCAGTAAAGATTTATTATAATATGTATAGCACTCGTAGGATATAATGCTTGGACTTATGCCAATTAGTAGTGTGCACCTTCCTCCTTCAAAGAGAACTTGTCTTTAGTTTCGGCTTATGCGATCTACTTTGTAACAAGATTGCAAAAAGGAAAGTGACAATGTAGTAGCTTAATGCACCTCTTAACTAAATACTTAAACCTTAAATCTAAAAAAGTAAAAAAAACTTAAACTACTAATTTACCGACTGGGGTAAAGCTGTAAAGATAGCTTCTGAGGGTAGATCTATTGAGGTGGAAAGCTGGGGTGTTATGCGCGTTATTGATTATAAGCAACATTGTAGACAAAAGAGACGTACATATAGGCCTTAGGGTACGTCCATAGTGGTAAAAAAAAACAGCTTCTCGCTTTCCAGCCACTGGTTCACGTTGGTTAAAAATAAAGCCGGCGATGAATGGGTGCGTCCATACTTGTTGACGTCGGTAACCAGCTTTCAAGCGTGTTCTGTGCGTTTTCTTCGGGAAGAATTTTATTCTGATGGAGGTTTCCCCAATTCTTCGATATACGATGTAATGTGGTCAAAAGTTTGTTTTGTCATACGGCAATATTCAAACAACTTCTCTCGTTGAGTTTTGAATTTTGGAAGTAAGCTGTAGTATTCACCTTCTTTTCCACGTGAAGAAAAAACCGGCGGCACCGGCAGCGCGATGTTCACTAATGACCATTATCTGCTAGAATCACGCTGGCTCTGAGTATCTCGCCGAAAAGCTGGAAAGCTGGTAAGCGATAAATCGAGAAGCTTCACTATAACGAAGGAAGAAATCCGTTCCTATTTTCCCGTAAAATTAAAAAAAATCCCCACTTCCTTAAATTTTGTTTGTGAAAAACATGTCGCTCAATTACTTGAAGACTGTCATAACTCACTAACGCTATTTTTGAGTTAATGATGCAGAAATATTCGCTTTAGCATGCTTGATATTTATTGTGTAAACATTTCATATTAATTTTTTGTATACTCTCCGCGTTAGAACTATAAGATGTCTTCTTTTGTTCTGCAAGGTTATAGTCGATTGAAAACTTTAAAGGCGTTTTCTGCAAAATCGCTTTTTCTGAGTTATGGCATCAAGTAAATGAGCGATGTATCCTTAGTTGCTTACGATCTCTGTGCGGTAAATACCGTGGTAAAATGCCACGCAGTAAATACCTTACTGAGGAAGAGATTGACAAGATATTGGCTTATCGCGATGAAGGTTAGTCTTTGCGAGAAATTGGTCCAAAAATAAATCGTAACTATGTCTGCCTCGCGAATAATAATAAAACTAATAAAACTGGAAGGCAAAAAAGAAGTTAAATGAGAGAGCAGAGATCGGTGTTAAGAGCTGCGAGCAATTCGACCAGTTCACTCTCAAAAATTAAAAGCGATCTTGCACTCTCAGTTTCGAAATCTACAATTTGTAGAGTTATTTAAAAGTTAAGTACAAACAAAAAATGAAGCCTACTCCTCGTTTTACACCTCGACATAAGGTAGCCAGGTTACAATACCAATAGCGATTGGGCCAAAGTACGTAGAAACACTTTTTTGAGTTATCTATTTAAATTTTTGGTAAGGTAATCTTCTCTGACGAGAAAAAGTTTAATGTTAGTGGTCCTTATGGCATTCAATATTATTAGAAGGATATAAGGGAGGAACCAAGGTACTTTTCTCGGGAAAATTCAGTGGAGGCAGTCTTATGGTGTGGAGAACAATTTCCTATATTTTCCTTTAATGAGAATGAATAAGCATATTGGAAAAATGCCTCTTACCTTTTATCGCATACTAGCTGGTTGTACCCGCTTCGCTGGGTCTTTAAATGTGCGATTTCAAGTACACTTCTTTAGAGCACTCTCCGTTTTGTCATTAAAATAGTTCACCCGCTAATCCTTTATGAGGGTCGCGAGGGTTAAATAATTAGCTGCACTCTCCATCATATTTGAACCTCCGCCGTCGACTCCAACTCATCTGGAGAAATCCCTAGACGGCTCCAAGAGAGATGTCGGACTTGATCCAACCATCTATTTATAGGCCTACCGAGGGGTCGCTAACTTGATGGTGCGGCAATCATAACACGTCTTGGAAACCAGCTAGGGACACGCTCTACGCGACGAAACCGTCAAAGCATAAATCCTTCGGTTCGAAAAAGTAGCTGCTCTACATTGAGTGCCTCGCGTACTCTGGTGTTACGCAACATCGCGAAGGAACCTTTTTCAGCAGCTTGTATCCGCGACTGTAGGGGAGAGTTGGAACATCTACCAAGTTAAGAACCGATAATTAGGTTTGAACACTATAGGTAAGTTCGGCCTTCCTTATAACAGATTGACCAAACTCTCTCAAAATTGATCCAGTTTGACCATTTCTACAGAATAACTCGACATTGCTTTTTCCATCACTCGTGAATAAGACCCCGCATTGTTTATCCCCTAAAACGCATTGTTTATCCCATAAACTATCCTCAACCAAAGCTCTGGCACGTGTCTCTAACACCTTAGCAAAGACTTTTCCAAGGATACTTAAAATAAATATACCCTTGTAGTTGGCGCAATCTTTTGCCCCCTTGTTCACAAAGAGGGACAATCACTCCCATTTGCCAATCACCAGGTGTTTCACCGCATTCCCATGCCACTTTAATGACACGTGAGAGTCATTGCACTCACTGTTTACCAAAAGCCTTTAGCATTTCTGGCCGAATTTCATCCAAACCGGTGGATTCGCCAACTTCTAGCGATTTGATCGCCAAAATCTCGACCATGGGTCTATCATCTTCCTGATGACATGGCTTGTTCGGGATTGAGCAATTCTGAAAAGTGCTCGCTTCATCTCCATCACTCATTGGAAAGCAGTGTACCGTGTTTGGTTTTGACTCCTTTCACGATATTCAACTTTCTTCCTCTGATTCGGCGAACGGTTGCCAGAATATTTTATTTACAGATAGGCAGTCTCGTTTATTATAATTGAAAAACACGTATAATTACCTGAAGTATTTCTCGAAACACACCTTCTAAAAGGTAGGAAAATAGACTTAAAGAATGAGTATTCAACTTGCAATATACTACCTACGCCACTCTGTTAAGAGTTTATTTTAAATCTATTAAAACATTCTAAAATGTGGACAAATTCAACGATCAACAAAATCTCATTTAATAAAATGGAAAAAATATTACAATGTTTCTATGTCTGTATGTATGTATGTATTATGTGTACATATGGTCGCGTATATTGCCAAACCTCTTAATAGCATGAAGGTTTGAAAATGTCTTAGATTTGGCATTGGCAATTTTTACTCCAGAAGAGATCACACACTAAAGTTCAAAACAGCGCGCCCATATACTCACATGCACACACTATTGCAGCGATAGCCTCTGCTGCATGGCTGCTGACAGTAGTCTCATTAAAGGAAAATTAGAGCAATTTTTAATACAATCTTTTTTTTGCTTATTATTTCTGTTATAAGAATCATGGAATAATGATTTATACCTCAATCTCTTCAGTAGGAAATGTACTAATCGAGGAATTAAGTCATACTCAAATCAGTTCACCCATTTCGTAGTCATATGTATGTATGTACAGCAAAGAAAATTTATTTTTGTCAGTAAAAAAAACATATAAAATGGGTTTAAGAGCCCAATAACGAATTCAGGATACTAAAGTGTATTCTAAGTTATTCCTCTTCTTACGACAAACCGATTGATATATATATTGTTGAGGTACCGTTATGTACCTACTCCCTATTCGCGGACAAACAGAAAAAATGCGTTCTCTTTTATAGATGTAGAGATGATGCCTCAGAAGATAGGTGTTTTCAAGAAAATAATGCTTCTGTGCACACCAGCAGACTTACCAAAGAATGGCTCGAGCTTCAGAACACTAGAACCCTAACATGGCCAGCTTGCTCACCTGATCAGAATCCAACTGAAAACATTTGGGGAATCTTAATTGAAAAATGTTTAAACTATGCTGTAAAGTCGGGTTGGAACGATGTGAATGAAGAAACACGGAATAACCTGCTGGAAAACATGAAGAAGCGCATTTTCGAGCTAATAAAGCAAGGAGGAGGACCAACTCATTATTAATTCTTGGTATTATAGCCAACATTTTATTTACATGCAATACTTTCGTTTAAAATAAAGATCGGTTCCATAGTTATGAAACACCCGAAATTTAATTTTCGATGTAAAATACCAACAAAAGACCAATAAATCACTTTAATTAAATGTATTGTATTTTTATTAAATCTTATCTCTCGATTAGTGCTAATACTTGTGATTTTAATAAGTCTTTCAGAGATATACGTATTTACAAATTAAGGTTGGTTACATAGTTATGACACTATTAGTATTAACTATTATGTGTATGGACTGGTTGCACCAAAAATATTTTTTTTAAGTCTCGGACGTTATATAATAAATAAGTAAGTTCAAATAAATGTTTATATAAAGTAGGAAGAACCCCATGCAAATGTAATCGATTCTGTAGTATGGTAAGTGCAAGTCCTTCCCTTTTACTTTTTCTACAATAGAATAATAAAAGCTTGTACTTACCAATCAGCAGAAGGTCGAGTTCGTAAATAGTCGTTTTCTACTGGGCAGTGAAAGCACGCACACATGTGTTCGATATTTTCCCTCTTATGGACAGCTCCACTTTGCACATTTTGATGTCAATAAAGAAGCAACCCATACGAAATTCATAGCTTCCAACGTCACATTGTTGACCACCGCCGCGCCGTCATAACTGGGGATTACCACTTATTCTGAGGCTATTTCGATCAAATATGGGCATCGGGGAAAAACAAAAATTTTCTAAAAAATAAATTATTTATTGGTTACATTTGTGCATATGTGTATATACCCTACACTATTTTGCATATTAAACACACTTTGAACACAAGAAAAATGAATTACTTAGTTAATACCAAGTGTAAATGTCTGAACATAAGAATTACAGAGCTCAGCCCTTTATTCCCTGAAATCATCTATGAAATTGGCCTGTTTAGTTCGGATAAGCTTACATATGTAGTTGTCAACTGAGCGGCTGTAGCAACCATTAGTACTTTTCCACATCTACTGTTATCGACCTTAAAAACAGAATCCGCTATTATACGAGTATATTCTTCGTTTCCCAAAGAGGTTAGGTAAATGGTTTATGAATTAAATTATTGTCACGAATTCAACACGCATCCAGATGTGAACTATTAAGGAACTACTGTTTCGAATAATGATCATGTTTTCACGCAGCCGATATCAGAAATGGACACAGAAAGAAGGAACCCATCTGAAATTTATCATTCCAACAATCACCGATCAGATATTTACCACGAATAACTTTAAGAGCATTTGCTACTATTCATTACAATTGTTTTCAAACATCAATGCTCATGCCTATCATCGTCATGTTCATCACCTTTCGGTAATCTAACACGCCGACTGTCTATCACTCAAGATGATGTTTCTTCTAATGAAATTAACAATTTTCTAAGGCTCATGTCCGAATACGAGGTTAAACCATCATTCAATGGCATAATATCTTCCCTATCTTGGAGTCATGCCCCTTAGCGCATTGACCATACCTCTCCGTGTCGTATTCCATCGTAAAAAAGGACAACTTGAAAAGGTGTTCCACTAAATTGGTAATTTGAAACCACTCAAGAAAATCCGATTCCGATTCTGTTTTCGTTGGCTTTCTTCCTTCAACTCTGTGAACCTTTCTTTGTTGTGTAATTTTCATGTTACTTTGTACCGTGAAAAAAGATAATGAAGGGGGAAAAGTGCAGTGACCACAAATTAATGATAGGTTACAGCGGAGCTATAACATCTTCGGTGGACTTCGAATTCCCTGGAATCCATAGTCGACTGCGGCAACAAGATGTTTACATCAGTACAGCTGTTGGGATGTTCAATTACAGTGAATATGCCCTGTTCCCTTGAGATTATATTCAAATAATGATCATGTGGCACATGCCACCACAGCGGTCCATATGGTTTTGTTCGCGATAGAAAAATGACTTTGTTTTATACTCGTATGTATGTCAACATAGCGTGGCATGTGCTGAAGATGCATCCAGCATTGGCATGAACAATCAGGGCCGCTGCACCTACCTAAAGAAACGCATCCCTCTGTCTTGGGTTTTAGCTGTCCTATTTTAGATTAACGTTTCCCGTCTAGTGAACAAACAGTACGCTGCTGTATGGTGATATTAATTTCCGGCGCATAGTTTTTTGTCGTTTTATATTTCCGGAACGAGACGTGTGATATGATGAGATCCGTTTGCTCAAGATGATGGGAATGCTGTATGTGTATGAATTTTAATGGGCGTGCGTCACATGGAGTACATACTCGTATGTGTTTATCATGGTTTTAGAAGGTAATTGCTAGATCGGAAAAAACTCAATGGGTTATCTAAATTGAGACTGAAATCGATTGTAACTATGAGATAGGATGGCCTATGAGGGCATGTCAACGACCTGATCAATAATGCTACCAGTTTTGTCCAGCATAACCATTACAATTTCAGTGATTAAGAGTGGCCGGAATACTGCCACAGTTTCTTAGAACGTCTGCTGTTACCGAATTTGTGCAAGAAAATGTCAAATCATGCAACCCGCTGTGGGCGCTATGCATGCCTTTTTTGTGAGAAAGTATTTTTCAATTTAAAGAATGCGCATACGAAGTATACATATGGAGCCTTTTTGGCACTAGCTTTGCCCTCTATCGGCATACCGACGACTGGAGTATGCCGCATGCTGTGCCATCACAACGCCGATGGCATGGTAGATTAAGTCCAATAAATTATGCAGAAACTGCGGAGACGAGGAAGAGGTAGATTCAATTCAACAGTAGCTACGCCACTGCTCCGATCTACAAGAACGACGCATACGCACTCCAGGATCTACATTCTACGTAAGCATTCCAGATGTAGTAGGATTAGAGGCATGCATCTACTGAGATATAGCACAAAATGGTTTACAGACTCATAGGAAAGGATTGCAAACCCAACCGCCCATACCTGAG
Source organism: Brachypalpus laphriformis (assembly GCA_945910035.1). Classification (NCBI taxonomy): domain Eukaryota; kingdom Metazoa; phylum Arthropoda; class Insecta; order Diptera; family Syrphidae; genus Brachypalpus; species Brachypalpus laphriformis. The sequence continues at coordinate 293,807,782 of OX246754.1, forward strand.
CATCAGTATAAGGGTATTAATAATCCCTTCGGGGCGCGCAAATTATAAAAAAAAAAAAAGCATAGAAGAAATTCACAATAAAATGTTAGTATCTATCCATCACACACCTTTCCTAAACTTATATTTATTAAAGTACATCATGTACTAGTACCAGTTATTTATTATACATGCCACCGAAAACGAAAGAAGCTTCTGCGGACGATAGTTAAAAATTCGAACTAGCTTAGGACGTAAGCTCTATCTCATCAGGTTTCATCGAGGTTTGTCGAATCTTACTGCGCTGCACACTATGACGTTTTTAATGTGTCGGTTAAAAGGTTTAAGAACATATTAGATTGTCAGAGCTACACACCGCAGTGCTCATTTGGGGCATACAGAAGACCGGCATGTGTCTATAGGGTGTTAGGCATAGAACTTACTTACTTACTTAGGTGGCGCTACAGTTCGGGGTGAACCTGGGCCTCAACCAACAAGCCTCTCCATTTAGCTCGGTCTTTAGCTAATTGCCTCCAGTTGCGCACTCCAAGTTGGTCGAGGTCCCCTTGAACTTGTATGCGCCACCTACGGCGATGATTCCCTCTACTGCGTCGTCCCTCAGGGTTAGTTTTGAAGACTCTGCGGGCCGGAGCATTGGTATCCATTCGCTCTACATGTCCTAGCCATCTCAGACGTCCAATACGCAGTTTTTTGACTAGGTCGATGTCGCTGTACAGCTCGTATAGTTCGTGATTGAATCTTCTCCTCCAAAACCCGTCAACGCAAACGGGACCGAAAATCTTACGAAGAATTTTTCTCTCGAAGCGACCAAGGATATCTTCATCCTCTTTTAATAAAGTCCATGTTTCAGCGCCGTAAAGCAGGACTGGGATGATCAAGGTCTTATATAGAGTCTCCTTAGTTGTTCGAAATAGGGCTTTACTGTTGAATTGCCTTATAAGCCCAAAAAAACAGCGATTGGCAAGAGTTATTCTTCGATTGATTTCTGCGCTGATTTTGTTAATAGAATTTATAGCAGAGCCAAGGTAGACAAAGTCCCTTACTACCTCGAAGTTATAGCTGCCCACGGTGACGTTTTGTCCAATTCGTCGGTGTTGGTTTTCCCTTCTAGTTGACAGCATATACTTGGTTTTGCCTTCGTTTATCGCTAAACCCATTTTGGCCGCTTCCGCCCGCTGAGATCTTCCGATAATGTCTATATCATCGGCGTATGCAAGCACTTGCACAGACTTGTAATAGATTGTGCCTCCGCTATTGGCTTGTGAGTTCCGCACAATCCGTTGAAGTACAATATTAAAGAAGTCACATGACAGCGTGTCACCTTGTCTAAAGCCTTTTTGACATCAAAGGGCTCGGTGAGGTCATTACCGACCTTGATGGAGCAGCGAGCGTTCTCCATCGTCAGCATGCACAGACGGACAAGTTTGGCAGGGATGTCAAAACTAGACATGGCTCTATAAAGCTCTTCTCTATAGATGCTGTCATAGGCGGCCTTAAAATCGATAAAGAGGTGGTGAGTATCGATTTGGAATTCTTGGGTTTTCTCCAGGATCTGCCGAAATGTGAAGATTTGATCGATAGTGGACTTTCCTGGCCTGAAACCGCACTGATAGGGTCCAATCAGGCTGTTGATAAAAGGTTTCAGGCGTTCACACAATATCGCAGAAAAGATCTTGTATCCGATGTTGAGGAGACTGATGCCTTTATAATTGGCGCAATTGAGGGGGTCTCCTTTCTTGTGGATCGGGCAAACGATGCTGAGATTCCATTCATCAGGCATACACTCGTCTGACCAAATATTAGAAATGAGTTGGTGTATGCACTCTACCAATTCATACCCTGCTGCCTTGAAAAGTCCGGCCGGTAAGCCGTCAGGTCCAGCAGCCTTGTTCGATTTTAGCTTGGATATTGCTATCCTCACTTCATTTTGGTCAGGTGGACGGAAATTTTGACTATTATCGTCTATGTTGGATGGTTCATTCTGCCTGACAGCGGGATGTTGGTCTTCGTCGCCGTTATACAGTCTGCAGAAGTAGTTTTTCCATATTCTCAGCACCGACTGTGATTCTACTACGAGGTTTCCATTTTCATCTCTACAGGTTTCTGTACGGGTATTACTTCTCTGACACGTTCTTTTTACCTTTTGGTAAAACTTCCGTACATTGTTCCTGGAGTATAAACTCTCGATATTCTCAAACGCGCGCTTCTCATGCTCTTTCTTCTTCCTTTGGAGAAGCCGATGTTCTTCCCGTCTCTTTTGCTCGTAGAGCTCACGAGCAGCTCTCGTTTTCCTTTGCAGCGCCGCTTTGTATGCCTCTTGTTTTGCTGCATGCACTCGCCGGCATTCTTCGTCAAACCAGGGGTTTCGCGGTGGTGGGCGAGCGGTGGTCGCGGTGTTTCTGATGGCATGTTGGCAGCGTTGCCACTGGTCTTCGGTACTTGATGCTGGCGGCAAAGGGGTGATTAAGAGATTTCGGGATACGCGTTCAGCGAAGAGTCTGACGGTCTCTTGCGATTGTAGCTTTTCGACGTTCAATTTTCTCACAGTAATTCTTCTTTGTTGCTCAGATTGGGATATCCGCATTCGTACCTTGGCTACAACAGGGTAATGATCCGAGTCTATGTTGGCCGCTCGGAAGGTCCGGACATCCAGAATACTGGAGGCATGCCTTGCGTCGATCGCAATATGATCAATTTGGTTGATCGTTACATGATCATTAGACCGCCATGTCTGCTTATGAATATCGAGATGAGGAAACCATGTGCTTGCTATGGTGACATTTCGCTCCACAGCGAAATCAATTAGCCTAAGTCCATTATCAGACGTGGTGTCGTGTAGGCTATGCTTTCCGACTGCCCTACCAAAGACGTCCTCCTTTCCTATTTTGGCGTTAAAATCGCCCAATACGATTTTAACGTCGTATTTAGGACATTGCTCGTATGTTTTGTCGAGGAGCTCGTAGAAACACTCTTTGGTGGCAGAGGCCTTTTCTTCCGTGGGGGCATGAGCACATATTAGGCTTATGTTAGCGAATTTAGCCTTGATCCGGATAGTCATAATACGCTCGCTAACGTGTCGGAAGCTTAAGACTTCTTGCCTAAGTCTGCCGCGTATGACAAATCCGCATCCGAATAAGCGTTGCCTGTTGCCTCTGTAGCAGTCACCGTAGTAGATGTCACAGATTTTCATCCTCTTTTTGCCCGGCCCATCCCATCGCACTTCCTGGATGGCGGTAATATCTGCTTTATAGCAGTCTAGGGCCTCTGCTAGTTGTTCGGCTGCACGTGGTCTGTAAAGGGACAGAACACTCCACGTACGGATCCGAAGATCGTTGTCCTTATTTCGTTTGCTGGGGTCGTCATTAGTTGAGTCATCCTTATCCGAGGCTTTTGGTTGTTTCGGAACCATCGATTGTTTACGTGGTAGGGAAGTTACCCCGACGGCACAACCCCCAACCTGGTGGGCCAGTTCCATAATTATTCCCCTAGGACGAGGGGCCGGGTACACCGGTGCCAGTAGTTCACTATGGGAGTATGAGCGCTGCCGTTGGCCCATTAAGGGCTTCTCCGCCACCATCTCTATTCCAATGTCCTGACCAACATTGGAAATTCCTTACCGACCTGTGATCCGAATACGTCGAAGCAGCTCGCGCAAGGTAATCACTAAGTTCAACCTAACTGGAACTATAGACGCCACCGTTGACTCCGTCTAGGGAATTCGTCCGCTGCCGTCTGGAACAGGAAAAAGTGCTCTAGTGGAAAAGCACTAGGCATAGAAGCTGACGTGAATAAGATGTGTATCATGCGGCAGTTTATGCTTTCCTTATAACCTATCTCATGATGTAAATTAAGTTTGGCATAACAGAGATGGACCCTATAAAGCATACTTAATGATAATAACAGTGGGCAAGTCAATGGTATAGTTACCGTACGGCGGTGTATCCGTCCGTCTATATATATATCACCTCATTAAGAGTCTCAATTTAGAAAGACGAAATTTCAAAATTTGCACGACTTGATGGGATTTAACCGCTATTTTGAAAATAGCTCAATTCGTTGTAGTTGAATTAAATATCGCACCAAAATCAAATTTAACAGAAAATGTTTAGTAATTTACTTATCTGTCTCCCAATTCAAAGATACCTACATATGTATGCGGCGGAATAGTTCAGTGTAGTAACGGCGTCCAATTTGAAGTTATTATATAAGGAATATTGTATAAGCTCAAAATAAACGAGGCGAAATGCGAAACTATACTGTTCCGCACCCCAGTAAGACGCCGTAATTCAGATTTGAGACACAACTAGAAAAATTGGCAAAAATTGAGTTCTAATGGTATTCGCATCGCGTCAAAGACTGTTGTGAAGTATTTAGTTGTCCATTTAGACAAGTTTTTGTATAACAATATGCACGTAAATATGCAGTTACAAAAAGCGAGAGCGTCATTTATGTCCCTCAAACCTTTTTTTCTACTCCAACTATCTTAGTGCTGATGTAAAGATCATTTGCTGCCAAGCGTTCGTTCGTCCAATTTTGACTTATGCGAGCACAATATGGTGGAACATAAGTCCTTCTTGTATGGAAAAACTAAGGTAAGGTAAGTGTAGAAGCGCACATTCCGACTTTCGGAATTACGTTTCTAATAAGAAGATATTGGATGTTTCCGGTGTCTTTAAAATCGATAATGTCATTCTAGACCTTGTGAGACACCATTTCGCGTGGTCAGCGAGCGTCACAGAAAACGAACTTGTGTCGGGCTCATTTTATCCTAACCCTAGGTATTTCCGAAGCACTATGTTGAGTGGGTTCATACTCCCTGAAGCACTCTTGTATCTAGAAGCGCATGGTTACTTGTGAGATTCCCTGAACGTTCCAATTATTTACCATCTTGCTAGAAAGGCGACCGATAAACGTATCCTATACGAGCCGATGGACTCTGGAGAAGGAAACGCCGACTTGAGATACTGCGTAAGCATACCTGAGCGGGATTCAGTTAACGACGACAGGTTGAATAGAGAGAGATATTGGTAGTTTGACTGGGTTTGGGCTAGCATTAAGGTTTACCAGGGCCGTATCCTGATATGTGATTTCTGGCATGCCACTGAATGGCCGATTGACTGGTTTAACTATCATTTGATTAGTCCTCCGAGTGACGAGTTGGAAATCACATATCAGGGTCCGGCCCGGGATTTAGTGTCATATAATTTTAAGTTTTAGTTTTTAGTTTAGTTTTTTAGATTTATCTTATAAAAAAAATATTTATGTATTTATATTTTAAAATAATAAAAAAAAGTACCGGTTAAAATAAAGCACAATAATTAAGTTTTCTAAAAATTATAATATAGATATGAGCACCCTTCAGGTCAGGTACTTTAAGGTATTATAATAGTTCTAAGTTTATTTTAACTGTGAAGGCTTTTAAGACAGGTCGCCCAGATGATTGAACAAATATTCTCCTAGAGCCGTCTTTCTGGTAATGCAGAGACTAGGGCATTTGCATAGGAAGTGGTCTGTGTCCTCATCTGCGTCGGTGTTGCCGCAGCATCTGCAAAGTTCGTCTGAACTTAGCGGCATTCTTTTCCGGTGGGCCGTTAAAAGGTTGTGGCCGGTAATAATTTCTGTGAAGGACGCCAAGTTTTGTCTGTTTTGAGTGAGGATGAGCTTGGTTTTCACCTTGTCGTGTTTTGTCCAGATACTTCTGGAGACACGGCCATCCATCTTTCATCTGCTTGCTGTTTAAAGTCAAGTGCTATTTTGGCTTTAATAAGCTCTCTTTCTTGCCAGTTCATCCACCATTTCATTCCATGGGATACCTTTATGCCCTGGGAGCCACCAGAGTGTAACATGGTGGCTGTCCGTGAGCGTTTTAAGCTTCTCGCTGCAGCGTTTTATTAGTTTTGATTTTACAACCGCCGATGAAATAGCTTCTATAGCAGCTTGACTATCTATGCAAATGTCAATCTCTTGAGTTTCGTAACGAGTTTCGAGGATAGTTCTCGTGACGCCTCTGCTATCGCCAGGACTTCCACTTGGAACACACTGCCGTGGTTCCGAAGTCTTAGTGATATTGCAATATCGGGTTCTGCTGAGTAGATACCCGAACCCACTCCTTCGTTTGCTTTCGACCCGTGAAGTGAAGATTGATTGTTGACCATTCTGGTGTTCAGACTGAAGTGGGGGGATGGCGGAAGGTAGTCTGTGGTGTCATATAGGTAAGCCCATCTTGCAATAGTACGGTGGTCCATGTGGCCCTTTTTCCATAAATTGGATTCTTTAAGACGCAGTACACTCATCGCGGCTGATTTCTTAACTAAAAGGTTTAGTAGGATCAGTGCGAGGATTGTTTCCAGGGCTGCAGTCGGAGTAGTTCTGATGGCTCTAGTGGCAAGCGATTCTCTGGATTTTTGTCAGTTCCTTGAGATTTGTGATTTTCTCTGCTATTGGCCACCGGACAATGCACCCATATGTTAGAAGGGGGCTGACTATGGCTGGGTACAGCTACTCTAACGAACCTTAATATTCACAATTCCGTGATAAAATGGATCGTCAATATGCTAAAGGAAAGACATATCAAAGTTGAACTCGGAGGTACTAAGCTCAAAGTCTATGCCTCAAGAGGCACCCCTCAAGGAGGGGTTATATCCCCACTACTGTGGGTAATTGTCCTGAACGAAGTCCTTCTCAAACTTAGAAACAGCGGCGTTAAGGCCATTGCATATGCGGACGATGTTGTGCTGCCAGCAGCAGGTAAATTTCTCCCGACCCTGAGCGAACAAATCGAAAGAGCGCTGGAAATCATTGACTCCTGGACGGAGAGATGTGGGCTGGCGGTTAATCTCCAGAAGACAGAGTTATTACTATTCACTAACAAAAGAATAATTCCACAATTCGTAACTCTTTCCGTAAGGGGTACTCCCCTGAGTATCTCCGGTAGTGCGAGATACCTTGGCTCGATAGGAAACTGAACTGGAGACTAAACATCAACGAAAGAGTCAAAAAAGCCACGATAGCTTTTTACTCGTGCAATAGAATATTTGGGAAGACTTGGGGACCGAGCCCCAAAATCATCCTATGGATGTATACAGCTATAGTAAGGCCAATACTAACGTATGGCAGCCTTGTATGGTAGCAGGCAGCCAGCAAAATAAATAACCTAGCTGCTATCACAAAAGTACAAAGACTAGCGTGCATCGCCACAACCAGTGCGATGAGAACAACACCTACCGCAGGACTCGAGGCCATTCTCAATTTGCTTCCGCTAGACATCTTTATACAAGTATCGGCAGCTCATAGTGTCGTAAGATTAAGCCAAACAGATAGCTGGAGACCAAATGCAATGGGTCACACCACGATCCTGCAGAGATATCTAGGCAGTGTATCTAATACAGACTACTTAACGCCTTACCTAGACTTCATAAGACCATTTTCTAGCACCTATCCGAGCAGGGAAGACTGGAAAAATGGAACCGATGGATCCAAAATGGAAATAGGTGTAGGCGCAGGCATCTTCTCTGAAACGCTTGGCCTCTCCATGTCAGCTCGGCTTCCGAACTACAGCAGCGTTTTCCAGGCGGAGGTCCTAGCAGTTACAACAGCAGCTCGTGAGACTGCGATGAGGGCAATACCACGAGAGGATATCACCTTTTTCATCGACAGCCAGGCAGCGATAAAAGCAATATCTGTTATAGAAATAAAATCGAAGCTTGTAAAGTGTTGTAGAGAAGAGCTCAAGGTTCTTGGAACACAGCACGAGGTAAAGCTCTGCTGGGTCCCTGGTCATGAAGGCATACCAGGGAATGAGAAAGCCGATGAACTGGCTAGAGGAGGCTCAGCACTAAGCTTGGACCAATCCGACCCCTCGGTGTACATCCCGCCTTGCGCCCTTAAGCTCGAAGCAGGAAACAAAGCCATAATGGAGGCTAGCAATAGGTGGACCTCTTTAGATACTTGTGTCACCACGAGGAAGCTGTGGCCCGCATTTGACAGAGTAAGAACCAATAGACTCATACAGAGGCATAGAAAATCCCTCTCTACTCTAATAGGAGACATTACGGGGCATAATACCATGCGGTACCACATGAAAAAACTCCGTGTGACTAGCGAAGACCTTTGTAGAGGCTGCGGCGATGAGGAGGCTCAGGAGGACACCGCCCACTTTCTCTGTCATTGCCCAAGCCTCTATCATTTGAGAAATAAGATCCTTGGACAACACTTCTTTGAGGATCTAGAAGAGTTGTCCAACAGACCAATAAATGACATCGCAAACTTCATCAAATCCTCTGGATGGTTTGTATCTAGGGCACAGTGAGTACTTAGTTCTTTCTTTAGGATATTTACAAAGACGGTATTTTTCCAAGAGGAAGGGATTTCCTTTTCTATCTCCTTTCCCCCCATAGGTATCACAATGGGTCTATACTGACCTGAATGTGGTGTGGAGGTTTTCTATCCCCCTACACCTGCCCACTTACCTAACCTAACCTATGGCTGGGTACATCCAGTGGATGATGGCAGGTTTGGGTCCCCATTTTTGCCAAAAATTCTACTGTAAGCATAAAACGCAATGTACACTTTCGTTATTCTTTCAGCTGTGTTGTCTCTCCAGCTCAGTTTGCGGTCAAGTATGCATCCCAAATAATGTATTTTGTCAGAGACTTGGAATGAGATGCCATCGAGTCGTAGGGATCCAAAAGCCGGGATTTTTCTTTAGTTGTTAGTGAAGAGGACGACCCCTGTCTTCGTTGGGTTAACGTTCAGTCCATATCTTTTCGCCCAGTTATGGAGAGTATTTAGGGACGATTGTAGGATTTCAGTGATTGTATCGAGGAATTCACCGGACATTAATAAGATTATGTCATCATCATAAGCAACAACCCTTACTCCGTTGTGTCCTAATTTCGAAACGATCTCGTTAGCAACTACAGTCCATAGTAGAGAAGATAAGACCCCACCTTGCGGGGTTCCTCTACAGGCCAGTGCATTTACTTGGCTGCACCCAGCTCTGAGTTGATATGTCTCGACTTGAGTATACATTCTATCCAGTCTGAGAGTGTGGAATATACGCTGAGTCGGTCTAGTGATAGTCTTATAGCTTCGGTTCTTACATTATTAAATGCTCCTTTCACGTCTAAAAAGGCCGCTAGTGTAATTAAGTGAAAAATCAACGCAAACAAAGTTAGTGTTTCTGCAAAAAAAAGTTAAGATGAATTCGCATGCATGTCCCACTTCCGAAGGAGTCAAATAAACCGATTTCGATGACTGAGCACACATTTTAAAGTTTAAGATCTTAAAATATTGGTGAAATAATTAATAATTGAAAAGACCAGTGAATTTGTTTTCAATCCTGATCAAGTTGTAATGGCAACAACGCTACTGTGGTTTCTGTGGAGATACTCGTAGCTGAAGCTGCTTCCAGATCAGCGCACATCTCCTGTCCAAGTCCTTTTTGGAAAATTTTAAGATTTGGTCATATTTTTGGTTAGAAAGTGTATTGTTCTTTATTATTATTTAGTCACAAGACTGATCCAATATAAGGAGAGCGGTTTATAATTTTATGTGTTTTTACTCGTAGCTACTATAGTACACTCATACCGACCGACTGTATTAAATTTAAATATGAAAAGCCTTACCATCACAATTTTAATTTGTTTATTGAACTTATGTTTTTTCCCAACCTACCAGTGATATGGTATTTTACTATAACCGAAATATCAAATCAGGCAATTTTGAGCCTAAATGGCGGCGTCTTTGCTGGAGCAATTTTCCTACGAGTACAAAATCTTTTGCACAAGTGAAGGCGCGTCTTGTATTATCTCTTTGATTGAATACCGAATTCAATTCATAATTGACTTGAACTGAAAACCTACACAATGTGATGATCAGATTTGTGTCGGGAATTCATTAGAAAGTTTGTAATTAATTTGCGTCGCTTGGCCGATAAAAGTGAAAATGCGGCTCCCACATCTGGCCTCCGCAGACTCGAATCAGACTGGGACAAAAATGCGTTTGAAATTATTGTCATTAATTATAGTGGAATGTTCCCACTCGAACAACCTGTGCATGAGGCGTAATTATGCACTGTGTCGGTTCCATTGGACAGACGCAACTTCTGTAACTTGTTCCCATAGCATAGATTTGGGTGTAGTGCAGCAAAGGGTTCGGTGTTACATGGCGGTGTAGTACTACGGAATTGCGCACTCTGATTTCAGGAATGAACTGAATGGGATGGGAAAAAAGTTTTCTTTTTTTTTTTATATCAACATATCTATATACCTACTCGTACATCTGGTTGGTAGCAACGCCAAATGAATCCATAAAAACGACGACGACCGACGTCTAGCCACCGAAGCGGAAAACTGAATCAAGGTGAGTCTTTGGGCTGTCTACCTTTCACATATGGAAAGTGCATTCGGATGGATCGTGTGATTCGCGCTCAAGTATACATCTCCTACTGCCATTCAGGGGGCACAATGCTAATGATGGGAACTTGACCCAAAGTCATTGTTAGCAATGCGAGATGATGTCGGCGCTAAGTAGAAGGTACAAATATTAGTCGGAGATTGGAGAATAAATGCCTCGCATTAATTAAATTTCGTTGTTTGCACCTCTTTTGGCGAAAACTTGTATTTGCTTATATTAATCAATCAACCATTGCAAGAGTACAATGCGGGTTCATCACCCCACAGTGCACTGTTCCAAACGACTGATGATGGGTAACAGCAATCACTTAAATTACCCAGACCGTGACTTACTTCATTCGGTTGTTGTTGACAATCCATTTGACTTTGCAGATTTTGCATGTCTTTTGTTCATCTGCAGTTTAATGTGCCATGACAAAAATTCGCCATTTTTGCATTGCACTCGTATTGATTTAGTTCCGTATGCACGATGATATCATAATGGAAAGGCGGTATGGTGATGGCGACAGAAAAAAAAAAAAAAACTATACAAAGTACTGATGAGTTCATTTTCACTGACACTGAAATCAAAATGTAGCTAAACTAAATATCAATCCAGTTTTGTTCAAAAGGTCAAAGCAAATACATACCTGTGTTAAGCGAGAATTTTTTTTTTTTTTTTGGTTTCGCCTGGAGGTGCAGGAATCTTCAAAAGATACCAATGGTCCGTACTATTGGTTATGCCCGATTCATATATCTGACAATGCCATCAGTGCTAGTCAGTATATGCCTACGGGCTAAACCTCTGCCCTCAGAGAGGCACTATGAGAACCGGCTGCGCGTACTCATAGTAGTAGGAAATTCGTCCCTCTCATTTTTTCATTTTTGTTATGACTACGACTAAGTTGCCTTAACAAGTAGTTTACGCTTCTGTAGTGTTAATCGCGTTAGGTAGGTAACTTTCCAGTAAAGGCACCTACTAATACCGTCATTACATGCGGTTTTTCCTTACGGCACTAGGTCGAAAGGTCTTGTTCTTTGTAGTCGGCGCTCAAGGTTTGTCACGTCTATAGTACGGATTATTTCATTACTGCAGTGAACATGAAGACGGGTATGAAGTTTGCGAGCAAAGCTTGTTACTTCGTCCCTCGCAATAGAGCCATATTGCTTGGTTTGGTACAACCCCAAAGTTGTATACCATATGTCCAAGACGGTTTTAGGACTTGCTTATACAGAAGCAGTTTGTTGTATACGCTTAACTTCGAGTATCTTCCGAGTAGCCAATACATTTCTCTAAATCTGATTTCGAGCTCTTCGCGCTTCTTTTGAACGTGTGGTTTCCACTTAAGTTTTGCGTCTAGGGTCATTCCTAGATATTTTGCCTCGTTTGCGTACGGTATTTGCACCAAGTTAATGGATATAGGTAAGTTGTTTATCTTCCTTAACGTAAAATTGGCATGAGTTGATTTTGTCTCATTCAGGACTATTCGCCAGGTTTTTGTCCATTCGCATACTTTGTTCAAAGCTCGTTGGAGTTTTCCCGTTGATGATTCGACTGACTCATCCGTTACGAGGATAGCCGTGTCGTCTGCGAACGTTGCTACAACGGTCCCTTCATCTTGTGGTATATCTCTTGTGTAGAGCAGGAACAGGATTGGACCGAGAACACTTCCTTGTGGAACACCGGCGTAGATTTCTTTGAAATCCGAATATTCACTCCCGTGTCTAACACGGAAAAGTCTGTTTTCAAGATAAGATTCCAATATTTTTATTTTTATTTATTTTTTCAATTTCGTTCGTTATTCGATACACCTGGTCGATTGTGGAATGTTTGACCCGAAAGCCGAATTGATGATCCGGGATCAAGTGTCTTTCTTCGATTACTGGTTGCAATCGTTTCAGCAGAAGTTTCTCGAAGACCTTAGATATTATTGGCAGAAGTGAAATGGGTCTATATGATTTCTTGTCATTTGCACATTTTCCCGGTTTCGGAATCATAATAACTTCGGCGACTTTCCATTGCCTTGGAACATATAATAGTCTTAAAGAAGCATTTATAATGTAGAGCAATTTAACCAGCACTTTTTTCGGTAGCTCTTTCAAAATTTCGCCAGTGATTAAATCATATCCCGGAGCCTTGTTGTTTTTCAATTTCTTTATTGTCATTCGAAGTTCGGACAAGGATACGGTTTTTACTTTAAAGTTTCGGATGCCGTATTATCATTCGGATCTTCGATCAACGGTTGTCCAGCGAACGGCTTGAACGTTTCCTCTAAGTATCGGCAAATAATTCTGCTTTCTCTTTGTCTTCTTTTGCCCATTCCCCGTCAGCTTTCCTAATTGGCGACGAGTGCATTACAGGTTTCCTTATGGACTTCAAGGCTTTCCATAGAGAGTAGTTTGAATACTTATCAGCGGTCAGACCCTCGAGGTAAGTAGAAGTCTCGTGATTTTTTAGGTCCTGCATCACATTTTTAAGTTTGTTACAAAGATGGTTCAGATAAGTTTTATCCGGTGGCGCGCGGGATTGTTGCCATCTCTTGCGCGTTCTCCTCTTCTCTCGTATGAGGTCTTCGATTTCAGGCTGGTATTTGACTTTATTGTTCCGTGCTTCTGTCTTTCGCAAAGGCGTGTTTTTCCACGCTGAGCTCTGAATGGCTTCGACGAGTTTGTCGATTTCTTCTTCTATTTCGAACGGTGTCTTTAGCGGTACATTTAAAGCAACATTTTCCTTGCAGTCTCTTCTGAAAGTGTCCCAGTTAGTTTTGTTACTAGTTAACCTAGGCGGTCCTTCTTTTTTTACTAGACTATGCGAGAATGACAACAATTGTAAGGATGACAGAAGAAATTTGTCTCAGGCGGCATTTCTTTTACTTTGTGCCTTCATAGAATGTTCTATGCATCTGAGTCCAGTTCCTACGCCACTAACTAGTTTACGCAGCGACAAGAGCTATGAGCGGCATAAAGCGTGTAGTGAGTAACTTAAAGTCTTCAAATTTAAATTAAATCAAAATTGCTGCCTGCACTTATACTCCTGCTACACTAATGTGATCAGTATCTCAGTCCTGCAATAAAAAATGTGTTGACCTTCATATTCAACACATTATAGATTTTAACCTAATATGACACACTTCTTGCACCTACACTGCCACAGCTCAGTAGCAAAAAAAATACTCGGATAGCTTACGACACTATAGCATGAGAAGCTCCAAACAACTGAATGCCTTGGTGGTATGCCTATCTACTTAGTATGCCCTCTGTTGCCGGACTCTTACACTTACAAGCTTTCATAAGGCAAATATAAACCAGGCTCTCTTATGGGACCCTTTAAAACACTTAGATTAATTCTCAAAAAATACCGTATCTGTCATGATGGTCCGAAACTATTGATCTTCAGGGGTATTTGAGGTACAAATATTAGATCACTGGCTTTCACTAAGCCCCCGAAGTCGAGTCTGCTTAACTGACCGAGTCCTTAGTTGAAGTTGACGTGTTTAGACCGAAGACTAAAGCCTTGCTATCATGTGTTTGCATTCTCCAGATTTAAATCTGCGTTAGGATTAACTTTAAAAGGGTATTTTGGACGCTAGAAATTATATCTTTCAGATAGTCAGGCAACACTTAAAGCACTTCTCATTGAACTCCGAGTTGGTCAAGTTCTTCTTTATCATGTCATGTTATGCTACTTTTTGCCGGACAATAAACTGAAACTTGGTTAGGTGTTTGCTCAGCACTACACTGAAGAGAATGAGTTAGATTTGATAAAGATGGAGCAATGGTAGCAATAAACATAAAAGTATCTCAACAGCTGTAAGCCTTCGGACAAATTTTTCTTAAGATTTTTTGTTTGCTTTCTTGTGATACTTAACTATATGCTAGGTTAACTTTTCCGAAACAAACTGAATACAGTACAACCTGTTAAGAATTATGAAATATGGGCATGACTATTACAGATTGACACAACTTTTGATGCTGAGCACAAATATACATAATATGTACAAACATACGTAATTATGTAGCACAGAAATATTGCAATTCTTAAGTAATAAACGATTCACCTAAATTGTACGAGTAGCAAATAATTTTTACACAATAAACCAGTTAATCAGATGTCCAAAAACGACCCGCAAATCCAAGAATGTGAAGGCGACTTGGCATCTCCATTGAGGTAAGGCATATATCGGTCTTGGATAACCTGAACAAAGATCAAAACGTTTCATCCTCCTCATTTAAATACCTGTGTTCTAAATGGCAAAAAAAAAGTCGGCAATTGGGGTACTCATAGGGAATTACGCTAGATTTTAATAGGTTAAAGATAGGTATCCCTTAGACAACGACAAAGATCCAGACTGACGAACGTCATCACAGAGTACTCTGTCCCCGACAGAGACTTGGGACTTGGAAGCAAAGACTTACCGACACTGAAGGGGCGATGAGACGACAGAGACAAGATAGTTAATTTATTCCTTATATGCCTTCCTCTTACTCATATTACGAGCAGAAGTGCTTCTTTAAGGGAATATTTCATGACCAATTTACTCGAACAATATCTAAACAAACTGTCTACTCATCAAAATCAAAGGTTCGTCATATGGACGGCGCTAAGACCTTAAAAAGGTCAAACGTGATGATACGAGATACGTACGATGACGTAAAAACGAAATATACGTCGGAAATAACTGGAGAATTCGAAGTTAAAGTGGGAGTACACCAATGCAGCTGTCGAAGTCTCCTGCTTTTCAACGTGCAAGATTTTTTTGTAAAGTGGAACGACTTCTCTTCTTTTGCCGAAGAAGCGACGTGGCAGCCCTTCAGAGTACATTTGAAGGTGTTGCATTGTCGTTTTTTGGAACCCGTAAACCCAAAATGCAAATCAAAGGTTTGTTTTATATGACAGTCGTACGTCCGTCTTTAAAATACGCAACGCAATGTTGGACGATATATGACAAATATAAAGAAAACTTGACAGCGACTGACAACGAGATGAAAATGTTACGAATGTTAGAGACTAGACCTAATTAGAAAAACGCGTATTCGTGGAAAAACTTCAGGCTGAACGCATCAGCTGATACAGTTATTAGAAAATCGCCGAAAAAATGACGCCCGAAGAGCAATAGCGACTTAAATTCCAGCTGAAGTTCGAATTAGATATAGAAGAAAGTATAATTAGACATTGAATAACTGGATTGGAAAAACAGCATTAAACTCTCGGCTTCAGTAATGATGTCATCAAAAAAAAAAAAAAAAATGGTCTGTAGAAGACATTAAGGTCAAATTAGCAAATTCAGGCAGCCCACAAGCGACGCAGCAGGAAGGCAGATACGCGAGTGGTATATTTAATATTAGATGTACGTAAACGCGTACGTACGTACGCGTTATATATTTTCTTAATAAAAGAAAGAAGAAAAAGAATGTCAAAATCAAAAATTTAAAAATAGGAGTAAATGTTTACGGAAATAACGAATTTAACCTCCCAAAACTGAATGGAGCTCCTCTAAAACTCGAAAGTATTCTAGATTCGAAGCTTACCTGGAAGAAGAACTCAGAAGAAGGAATATTATGGAAAGCACTATGCGTGCTCTACGCTTGTAGGAAAACTTTTGGTAAACGATGGAGCCTGTGTCCGTCCAAAATCAATTAGATGTATACAGCAATTGTCAGACCTTTACTTGCATACGGTACCACTGTATGGTGGAACGTATACATAAATGTAACAGAAGCACAAAAATCAATACCGTAAGCAGAATTTAAGGTGATGTTAAACCTCCTCCCCCTGGATGAGTATATTAGAAGCACAGCTTCCAAGAGCGCGATTCGCCTCAAACTACCGCATGTAAGCAAAGCTCCTATCGACATGGGTCTTTACTACACAGGTATAGAATAGTTCTCGATAGAACTACTATGTCATCCCTACATAGACTTTTATGAGAATTACTTCACGTTTATTCCCAAAAGACAAGAGTGGGACTCCAACAAATTAACAAATGAACAGAGTATTCAGCTTCACACGGATGGGTAGGAACTGGTTCTGGAGTTTTCTGTGAGTCACTCAATATCAACGACTCATACAAACTCCCGGACGACTGCAGTATCTTTCGAGCCGAAGACTTCGCTATTGATACCTTCCAAAATTACTATCTTCGTGGATATACAAGCGGCAATAAAACCACTAGACAGGGAGAAAGTTAGATCAAAACCAGTTTCCAGATGTCAAAATTCTGTGAAAAATATATGCAACTCCCACGATGTAACTCTGGTGGGTTGAGATGATGAAATGAGATAACAGATGGACTAGCCAGAAAGGGATCAGCATAGAACATACCCAGACATCAGCAGAAGTTCCTATTGGAGCACTAAAAAGAAAAATCAACCTTAAAGGTCCATTCACAGCTCAGGGACCTGCGAATGCGAATGAGCGAATATTCGCCAATTTTGACATTTCATTCACAGCTGCTTTTTTTATGGTCGCGAATTTGAGTTGTCATTCATTTTATAACTAATTGCCTAAACGTGAAACGCGTAGCTTTCAATCATAAGGTAATATCTTCCCTTTTTTCGATAAATTCAATCACGATCTTACCCATCAAGAACAAAACAAAAGAATTGTGAGGTTAAACTCTCGCGAATGTTTTGGTCGCGGGCATGTGGATTGCGTCCTACATGTGTGGAATGTGAATAAAAGTTGACAGTTCGCAAAAATCATTCGCTCATTCGCAGAAAAATCGGCGAATTGTTAATTTCTTCGCAGAAACTAATTACAATTCATCTTTTTACATATTAATCGATAGATAAATTATGCTCCATTCTTTTGGAATAATAAAATTGCCAAGGGCGACCTTATAAATGTGCTAAAAACTGGTTGTTCGCAGTTTGGGCATTCGCAGGTCGCTGAGCTGTGAATGGACATTAAAACAAGAGAACTAATCAACTCCACATGGATCACCAGAGGCGACCGTATCATATCTCGAAATTCATGGTCGGTATTGAATGAAGGAAGAACCAAAAGCCTTCTGGCAATGAATAAAAAAGAAGTCCGTATTTTGATAGGTGCACTTACAGGACACTGCGCGATAGGGGAAATGGCTGTAATATTAAGCATCAACTCACCCGACCGCTGCAGGAGCTGTCAAGACGCAGAAGAGATAGAACGTATCACACTCTTGCTGTGTGACTACAAAACCGCCGCCACTTGGGTAACAGGTTTTTTGACGAACTAAGTTATTTTGTGCAAGTTCCACTAGCTTTAAGTACCTGCTTGTAGGTATTAAGCTTAAATAAATAAAAATAAAAATAACTATGAACATGATACGATTCATAAAGGGCTCAAGTTGGTTTGCTACTGGACCGACCGAAAGATAAAGAGTTTACAGGTTCCACAAACACAATAGACCGTTTGGCCCCTGTGAGAGGCATCTAGGTGCACTTCCCTCTTACCTAACCTAATCTTACGGAAATACGAGTAGATGACGTTCGGTAGTATTTCTTATGATCACTTTCTATGATAAAACAAAAAAACCCACATGATTCTGGAGAAAGGAAAAGACGCATATGTGAACAAAATCAATAAAACCGTACAACCTAGATCCTTGCGAAGTGAATAAAGCCAAACATAAAGCCAAAAACCAAGCATTCCACTTGGCGGCATTTTTATATACATATTTCACTGTGCATTGTTATGCAAACGTAATGAAAGAAAATATCGATGCGTAAATTGTTACGCAATAAAAATCATGCGTTCTGGGGGATGAATGGTTTCTCCTTGATTCTTTCATGCGACATTATAATTTTTGCCACCCCATTCGATGTGTATTGTTACAAGGAGAAAGAACCCTTTTTATCTGTGTCAATGGAGATTATGAATCTTTACAATTTCATTTTACACCTTAACATCTTATACGTCATATGTAAAGAAAGGATTAGGTAGGTTAAGGGTTCTAAGGACAAACGATGTACCTCTTCATATGTAAAATTATTTACATGTTGAAATAAGAAGCTGCTAATGCAGCGTATCTAATTGACGAATATTTGCAACCAAATTGCCATAACCACGTAGTATTCAAATTTGATAATAAATTGCTACCGTGCCGAAAGATTTTTGATGGAACATCGTAACATACTTACATTTCTTACAAAATAATTTTATAAATCATAAATTTACACTTAACAATATATTACTTACACTATAGTTATGTCTAGTCTCTGTGCAACCATCTACTGAGTTTTAAACAATGATTATTATGCGCAATTATTTATAAATTTCCTAAAGCATACGTAAACGCATAAAGTCATTTAATAAATGTATGGTGTCACCTTCTCTAATGATACTCATGGCCGTAGGTAGTGATTTCAAATAAATTGACTTCCTTCAACAGTCTGAGACCTCTTGAAGTCATTAGTTTCCGGAACTCAATGGGAAAACTTTGTTTATTGTTCGAGAAAAAAAGGAAGCAATGTCAATAATTACCTTAGCTCAGGTAAACAAAAGATGTGAGACGGGTGAGTTCTAGGGTACCGATCCCATAGTCTGCTACTGTTTCGTGAAAGACGTAGACTTTGTGGAAACCGCAAAACCTTTGATCGGCCCATTGCGGGCAAGTCTTAATTTATTGAGACATTTATGGTATTGACGTTTCCTTATCCATGTCTTTTGCGTGACGAATCACTGCATCTCATTATGAAAAGATATTTTTCTTTTTACACCTTTATCTCAGTCAATCAAATCAATGCGTTTCAAATTTTGTACACGATTACCTTTTGTTTTGTGTTTGCAAAAACTGCGGGTTACCCTTCCTTTTTTTAGTTTCAAAAGTACCTACATACTTTTGAAAGGGTGTATAGATACAGTTTGATATAACGCACTGGGATTCAATTCATCAGATAAATAAATCAATTGTGAAAATTCCTGCGTTGGATTGTAGAAGCACTTAAAATATCAGATCACTTCGATGTCGATCGATATTTTTTATAAGTAATTGGTAATAGTTGTATTTACGCTATGTACAGTAGCGGTCATAGAAATACGAGTAGGTAAATAAATGTTTTATTTTTACTCGAGCGAGGTCTATTTTTTTGGTTTCAATTTTGAAATCCATTGTAAGGTAAAACGAACAAATTCAATGATTCACACTTTTTATAAATTTTATTTTCAAATTACAGAAAAGAATATTCATTTTTCACCTTAATTTTAGCCTCTATTCTTGGTGTTATTAAGCTCAAGAAATTCTGAGCTTCCTCTAGTCAAACGAATGGAAAACATATTTCCCCAACCGTTAAGATAATCTTTTCTGTTTCTGTTTAAGGACATAATCTATATATTTATATCTTTATCTATATCTACATATATCTATATATATATATCTATATCTATATCTATATCTTTGTCTATATCTATATCTATATTCTATATACATATCATATAATAAAACGATAACTAGTGTTGGGAATGGGCAGGTATCACGCAGAAACTACATCACAGATGTTAACAAAACTTTGGCGTTTTATACCGGGTGTCCGCCGGGAAGGTATACTACTTTGTTTGTTTATAATTTTTGATTAAATGAAAGAGAATGGATCTTATATTGATAAATGTTTTATTTAATGTCGGCAATTATGTATGGAATACAATATCAGGTAAATGTCCGCCTCTGCTAGTCTCACAAATGCGAGCCCTTTTGAGCACATCTTTCATTACATTCTCACACATTTCACGCGGTATTTCATTAATTTCATCACGAATATTTTGTTTGAGTTGCTCAAGCGTTTCTGGTTTATTTGCATAAACCTTGCTTTTCAGATATCCCCACAAAAAGAAGTCAGGAGCAGTCAAATCAGGCGACCGTGGAGGCCAATCAACATCACCATTTTTTGAAATAACTTGTTGTGGAAAGAGGTCTCGCAGTAATTCCATTGTAATCCTGGCTGTATACGATGTGGCACCGTCTTGTTGATACCACATGTTAATCAAGCCCAAAGCATGCAGTTGTGGCGTTAAAAAGTTTTCAATCATATCACGATATCGCTCCCCATTCACAGTTACCGTTACGCCGTTTTCATTTTCAAAGAAGTAAGGTCCAATGATTCCTCCTGACCAAATTGCACACCAGGCTGTTACTTTTAATGGATGCAAAGGTGACTGATGAATAATTTGAGGGTTTTCCATTGCCCAGAACAGACTATTCTGTTTATTCACATATCCATTCAAATGAAAATGTGCCTCGTCACTCATTATGATTTTTTCATGAAAATCGGGGTTGTCATGGGCTAGCTGTAACATCGTATTGGCATATGTACGGCGGCGTAAATGGTCTTCTTGAAGAAGCTCTTGTGTCAACTGAATCTTAAATGCTAATGATTTTTTCATGAAAATCGGGGTTGTCATGGGCTAGCTGTAACATCGTATTGGCATATGTACGGCGGCGTAAATGGTCTTCTTGAAGAAGCTCTTGTGTCAACTGAATCACAAATGCAAATCCTTGTGCAAAATTGTTGCCAAAGTTGTTCTTTGAAGACCAAGCTCCTGTGCACGGCGTCGAATTGAGGTTGATGGATTGTTTTGAACACTTCCTTGAACAGCAGTAATGTTTTCAGCCGATCTTGCAGTACGTTGTGGCCCATGCTTGGGCCTATCACCTACAGACCCTCTTTCTTCGAAATCATTCACTACACGATAAATAGTGCGTTTTGTTGGCACGTTGTTTCTCCCAAAAATTTCACGTAACTTTCTCATCGTCACAGTAATCGATGATTGATTTTGATAAAATGTTTTAACGATTAAAACACGTTGGTTTATCGAATATTTTTCCATAATAAATTTGCCACGTGTCTACTTCACGACTGCCAAATATGAACTGTCAAGACTAATGTTTACCAAAATGGCGGCAAAACAAAGTAGTATACGTTCCCGGCGGACACCCTGTATCTTAGGATATAGGTCCTTATTTCAAATAAGAATTATCATGATACTCCTTAAGGGGATTAAGATTATTAAAAGAAATAAACACAGAGATTAAAAAAACAGGCAAAACCAGGCATTACAAAACTATACTACTAACTACTGATTTGTTTGTATACTTTTGGGTGCAGTATAAAAAATATAAACACATTAATTTCCTGTTGGTTTAGGCCCAGACTCACCCCATACTGTAGCGCCTTCTAAGTAAGAAAGTGGTTCATTTCCTTGCTTACCTATAGGCGTAAATTTAAAGCTATGGTATGCACATGTGCATTTTGACGCAGTCCTTCTGTTAGCTAAATACATACATATGGTATGCTGGTCATGCTGGTATAAGTCATTTCCCAAAAATATTGGAGTAAGTCCAGAAATGAATACTACACATGCCAAACTGTTGCATGAAAATGTGAAGTAAATTAAAATCTTACTACTTCAACAACAGATGGTAGCATAAATTTGATAGATAAAGGAAAAGCTGGGGCAAATCACGTAACTTTTCAGACGATCATCGTTTGAACGATAGAAACCGACGAATGGAACAAATTGTTGCATATTATAGCGGTTAATATTTCCCTACCACAGTTGGTTGCGCCCTGTTGGCTGTATAACGCTTAAATGTATGTTTGAACTATAGCAAAAACCGCAATCGTCAAAAGTTTACATGCATTTAGGCGTTATGAAACCAACAGTGGGCAACCAACTGTGGTAGAGAAATGTTAACGCCTACAATATGCAACAATTTTTTTCATCAGTCGATTACTATCGTCCAAACGATAATCGTCTGAAAAGTTACATGATTTGCCCCCTGATATTGTATTGTTGAAAGTTACAGCGGTGCAAATCTTAAGTTCTTAAGCTAAATATGACGTACACCACTATGACTTTTTAACCGCCTCACATAAAGTTATTGTGGACCACGCAGACAAAGTCGCGGGTATCTGCTAGTTCTATAATAAAATGTTTTATATTCTTATTTTAAGAAAAAATTAAAATAAATAAATTCCATTGACTTACGATTTTGACGCAATGGCATGGATCAGAATCGCATTGAAAAGTTAGTGCTCTTCAACTGAAGGCACCAAACTTTCTCAAACGACTTCGCAATTCTTCTGGGCGCTCATCATATCAATAACCATGCCATTAATACCATATGCACTTAAGCTTACTTCGCAGTTCTCATGGCGTAATCGTCACTTAATCTTTCTCCAGTTTTTTACCTCACGGTACGGTAAGTCATATGAAGATTTTTAAGTAGCTTTTTCCTTCAACTATCTATGTATCTCTTTATTTATTTACCTTTTCATAAGAAAAGTAAATAAATAATATATCTATGTACATTTATTTTAAAAACTTTATCTTTGCGAACATTTCTGCTATCAATAAACAATTTATAAGGCACAAAAAATACGATAAGCCATCGGAGCAAAATAAATTGAACTTGCTCTTGGCGGACCAAATGACATGCCTCCCTGTCCTTTGCCTATAGTAGTCATATTGCTTATACCCTATCCTATAGGGTTGTATTTAATTTGATACATAGTTTGTAACATAAAACAATAAGACTCAATAAAGTACATGGAATGTATGTGCATATACATATGTATGTATGCTGTTTGATCAGTACAAGAAGCCGACTAATGTATATCCGTCCATCTGTATGTCACATCTTATTAGGCATTACATTTCGAGGTAGGAGGATGAAATTTCACATGTGGAGAGACTGAAGTAGCAGTACAATTGTATTTTTTTTTTTTTTAATTCTTCCTCTGACACGACCGCTTTTCGAAATATATTTTATTTCCACATTTTTAGTAGAAATTGCATTTGTCTGCATTTTGCCTATACTAAGTGAATGGCCACGCCCATTTTTTCGAGCTAGGAGGATGGACTTTTGAAAGCCAAAATAAGTATGAGTACAAAATTTCTTAAATATGCGCAGTAACACGCCCACTTTTCAAAAAATTGCTTCTTCTTTTTTCTTGCAATTTTTCCCATTCATTTGGGGTCTGCCCTTCTGGTCCTGAGCTTCCAGATTACTCGATTTTGTGTTGTCGAGACGTTAAGCTGATGCCTTTTTAGATCATTTTTAATTGTTTTATACCATGTTGTCTTCGGTCTTGCGGGTCCTTGCCGCGATGTTTCTATCTCCAGTGCCTTTCGAACCAATATGGCTTTCCGGTCTACGCAGAATGTGACCATACCAGCGTAGTCTGCCTTGATGCGTCCGTTGTTTGATATGATCGACCCCAAGTACTAGAACGAATTTGTTTTCGATAGTGCTTCACCCCACAAGTAGGCAGTGTTTTGTGGTCCGATTACTCGCGTTTCAAAGGGGAGGTGCGCATGCGTTCGGTCTTGGTTCTAATTATCCATAGGCCATTTGCCTCTAAGACTTATTCCCATTTGTTCAGTTTCGTCTCTGCTTCGGTTCAGCTTTCAGACACAACGACAATGTTATCTACATACAGAATCTGTTTGGTAGTGGGCCCTGTATTTCCGCTGATAAATAATCTATGACTAAGTTGGTATATGTATATAGATACCTATCATAATGGACCTATTATTGGTCTAAGTGTGTTGGTGGTTTTCAGCTGGCAGCCACTTCAACCTAAGTTGGAGATAAGTGGACTGATTGCCAATCTCTGGTGTACACCGACCTGAATTTCAAAGTAGTTCGACTCTCCACAAGCACTACGGATGCACGTCAGAGTATCCTTGTACATGGCTTGGATCGCTTTACGTAAACCTCTGGTACTTCCTTAGCTCACAAGGTCTGTCACGACGACGAATGTCGTGGGACTCGATCAAACGCTTTTTAAGGTCGATAAATATCATGTCGAGATCTTCTTTTTTTGAGCGTATACTATTAATATTCGAGTTGTTTGCATGGCGTCTGTTGTTGATTTGCCTTCTACGAAGCCATATTGGTTTTCAGAAATAGTTATCAGTATTCTGATATGTTGGTCTAATACTCGTTCCCATATTTTTAAAGTATGATATGTGAGCCCACCCCTATAATTTGAGCATATTCGCACATCGCATTTGTTCTTGTAGAATGGTATGAGTGTACTTATTCGCCATGCATTTGGCATCTCATAACCATCCAGGATTTTATTAAAAAATTTCCTTTCACAAGACCACGTCTAATTACATAGGGCGTGGTTAAATCGTAAGGGAAAATAAATTATACGACAGACAGATTCTGTTTCTTTTTATTTTGGGGTAATCTATCCTCTCGCAACCGTTTAACAGTTTCCGCACTAATTTCAATATGACGATATAGAGAAATTTTAAAACGAATCCTTATGGCATTCTCGAACCGAACTATCAAACTAATCTGTTAATTTGCCTAATAATCTCTCAACGGTAGAATTATGACATCCTACTGTTGCCAATTTGCAGCGCGAATGGTTCTTGTTTGGTATTCCTACTTCTGTCCACCCGTGTGCTTTCTCTCATTAGGAACGCTGATGTAACAGGTTAAGGAAATTAGTCACGATTGAAGCATACATCTCTTTCCACGCGAGCAATTAGGCAGTGATTTATATCAAAGTTCAAGTTCGGAAAATATACACCTCCAAACCGATCTGGTTGACAGAGACTATCATAGGTTTCTTTACTAAAGTGTTGGAATCCAAGTATAATTTTAACGTTATATTATGGAACAGGTTAAAGAGCTATTGGGAACTTCATAAAACTATTTTTGATTATGAATCGTTTCTACCCTATTGTGAAGCCGATATCAAGTAGATATAGGTTTATAAAGCCTTAATGCGGGTTATTATCAAGCATTTTTGCATGCCTAAAGCTATGTTGTAAAATTCCGTTTTTTACTTATAGAGAATTTTCGTGAGTCCTCCTCAGCTGTTCTGAACTACATATGTATTTCTCAGTTTGCCAGGTCTTCTGTCAACCTAAACTAGTGCTACTACCTTATTTGAATGGTGGTGACTATGGGTTACTGACCCATTCTCCGATAAAAGCTATAGAGATATCGTAAGGGAAAATCGACCTACTTACGAGTACTTACTTAGGTGACGTTACAGTTCGGGGTGAACCTCTGCCTCTCCTTTTCGTCTACCCGATCCACAAGAAAGAAGACCCACTCAACTGCGTCAATGATAAAGGCATCAGTCTCCTCAACATTGCATACAAGATCTTTTCTGCGATATTGTGTGAACGCCTGAAACCTTTTATCAACATCCTGATTAACCCCTATCAGTGCGGTTTCAGGCCAGGAAAATCCAGCATCGATCAAATCTTCACACTCTGGTAGATTCCTCTCTCACCATCTCTTATCGGTTTCAAGGCTGTCTATGACAGCGTCTATAGAAAAGAGCTATGTAGAGCCATGTCAGCTATATAGAGCCTGCCGGCTGTGCGGGATTACGATGGTGAACGCTCGCTGCTCCATCAAGGTCAGCAGGTTTTAGACAAGATGATACGCTGTAATGTTACTTCTTTAATATTGTACTTGAATGTATTGAGCGGAACTCACAAGCCAACATGAGAGTCACAATCTATCAAAAGTCCGTATAACTGCTTGCATATGCCGACGATATTGACATTATTGGAATAAATCAGCGGGCCGTCACCGGTGCGTTTGCAAGTATTAAAACAGAAAACGCCCAAAATGGGTTTAGCGATAAACAAAGGCAAAACCAAGTAGGTATATGCTGTCAACAAAAAGGAACAATCAAAATCGACGAATTGTACAGAACGTAAGGGACTTTGTCTATCAGCGCAGAAATCAAGCAAAGAATAACTCTTGTCAATCGCTGTTTTTTTTTACTTTTTGGTTAATAAGGCAATTCAACAGTAAAGCTCTATGTCCAGCAACTAAGGAGACTCTATATAAGACCCTGATCGTCGCAGTTCTGCCTTACGGCGATGAAACATGGACTTCATTGAACGCGGATAAAGATGTTCTTGGTCGCTTCGAGAGAAAAATTCTTCGTAAGACATTCGGTCCTGTTTGCGTTAACGGGTTTTGGAGGAGAAGATTCAATGACGAAGTATACGAGCTGTACAGCGACATTTACCTAGTGGAAAAACTGCGTATTGGACGTTCGAGTGGCTAGGATATGTAGACCGGATGGACACCAACGCTCTGGCCCGCAGAGTCTTCGAATCTAACCCGGAGGGACGACGTCGTAGAGGGCTTCCTTGACGTAGGTCGCGTGCACAAGTGTAAGGGGATCTCGAGTAACTTGGATTGCGCAACTGAAGTCAATTAGCTAAAGACCGAGCTAAATGAGGAAACTTGTTGGATGAGGCCCAGGTTCACCCCAAACTGTAGCGCGACCTAAGTAAGTAGGAAAGTAACTTAACTCCTTAACTCGTTACTCTATCTCGAAAGCAGAGAATACAGCAATTGGCGTACTATGTTTGACAAAAATATGAAGCGAATGATAATGGGATCCTATATTCAATGTACAGTACATCTATGCAATGCACAGTTATGTTGAACATTTTCAGAAATTCGAATGAGAGAAAACGTAGGGCCTAGGAGTATTTTGAATAACTCCAATATTTGTTTAATGGGCGCCGTGGCGCAGTGGTTCCTGTGCGGGACCAACAAGTTTTTTCTCGGTCCTACTTCTCGCGAGCGTCTGACAAACATCCGCATCCGAGAGTATTTTTGTCATGAAAAAGCTTCTTAAAAAAACAAAATAAAAATCGTTCTTCGGAAACGACACAAAACTGTAGGTCCCTTGCATTCGTGCAAAAGATATAACGCGCAAAGCACGAGTGGTTGGGAGAAGCTAGGCCCTAGGAGCTACGTGGGCTGTTTGAGGTAAATATGTATGTAAGTATGTATAAAAGGCTATTCGCACAGTGTAAGGTGAAGTGTCGGTAATTATTTAGAAAAGGGGCTTCCCCCGGATTTTAACGAAATTTTAATATGTAAAAATATGCA
The DNA here is from genome assembly GCA_945910035.1 of Brachypalpus laphriformis. Classification (NCBI taxonomy): domain Eukaryota; kingdom Metazoa; phylum Arthropoda; class Insecta; order Diptera; family Syrphidae; genus Brachypalpus; species Brachypalpus laphriformis. The sequence goes on from OX246754.1 coordinate 293,835,044, forward strand.
TTTTTCTGACAATTTTGATACATGTATTTAAGGTCGGAGTTTCCTAGTTTCGAAGATATAAGCTTTTCAAATTTTCCATACAAAATGCAACTTAATTTCGCCGGGAAATATGCAACCATGTTTTAAGTAAAAGCATTCTTCACGTTCAATTTCTTCAACTCCAACAATATGCAATGATAAGAGCTCCCACAACGTTCGTCAATTATTTATGACATATGCGAAACTGCTAACAAATAACCATAAATTATGGTTTTCGCACTTGTGTTAACATTGTTGTTACTCGCTTCTTCTGAGAAAAATGTTCAAATGTTTAAAAATGTTCTTCTAAGCCATTGAAAGCTGATCTTTGCATATTGTTAGGAGTTGAAAAACTTGAACGTGAAAAATGTGTTTATTTTAAACATGGTTGCATATTTCCAGGCGAAACTATGATGAAACTGAAACAAGCTTCATCTTTACTTTGTATGGGAACCTTCAAGGCATTTATCTTCGAAACTAGATAATTCCGACCTTATATATGCATATATGTATATATCCTTTTTTCTAAATAATTACCGAAGTGTCTTCTTTCTTTGCTTTTTAGTTCATATACGCCCGCGACATCCTGTTGCGAACTCTTAAAAGGGAATATAGTTTCCCATTACCATGTACTAGAATACTATTACAACTCAAAATTACCTAACGAATAATCGTCTGAATACGACAACCGGAATCCGATTGATTATGAGTCATTATTAGGAGCATAGAATTTATCGATATTACCTATATACTGGAGTACTCAAGTAGATCGACAGTCTTTAATCAGTGCTGATTGATACCAAAAAGCAAAGCGACCATGAAATGCGCTTTACTATGCCTGCGCACCAACGAATGTGGTTTCTGACAACGCAATGGATCACTCTCCAAATTTCGAGTTTTCATGATTCCTCCTCAGCTGTTCTGAACTACATACTCGTATTTATTACTCAGTTTGCCACGTCTTCTGACAACTTAAACTAGTGCTACTTCCTTATTTGAATGGTGGTGCGTATCAGTTTCTGACCCATTCTCCAATAAAAGCTATCGAGGTATCGTAAGGGAAAATCAACCTACTTACGAGTACTCACTTAGGTGGCGTTACAATTCGGGGTAAACCTGGGCGTCTCCATTTAGCTCGGTCTTTAGCTAACTGCCTTCAGTTGCGCACTTCAAGTTGGTCGAGGTCCTCTACTGCGTCGTACCTCCGGGTTAGATTCAAAGACAACCTGAACATTTTTTTTCAGGCACCGATTCACAAACGATTGTAGCCGTTTTGTGATAGTACTCGTAAGCCCCATATAACAGCATGGACTCGACATTGAAGCGGAATGGTAGTAGCTTGGTGTTTAAGCTAATAGAGTTGTCTTACAATGTCTTGGGCAGCGTTTTAAGTAGACTTGACTTTGCCGATTCTGCTCATGATGTCTTGTTTGGTACCATCATCAGCCGAGACTACACCTTTCTGGTATCGGAAGCTATATATACACTCTATCGACCGACTGTCCAGCAATACTTATTTGCGAGAATGAGTTATTCACCGTGGAGTGGAATCCTCTAAGGTGATAGTTGATTGTTGACGATCAAAATCATCACTTTTGCTCTTTCTAAGGTGATCATCAGCGTGATCATCACATTTTTGCGATCGTTTTCGTGTGGCAACTATTTAGGTGTTACTTCCATATAGTTTTTTCTGTTTTTTACGATAATTAGTGAAGAAGTGCATAGAATCATATTCTTTTTGTTGCTATTGTTTTTTTTTTACATTAAAAAAACTTTAGTAAGCAATTTATTTGTCGCGAAGAATACTATTACAACTCTTTTACATTAAAAAAATTATGGAAATGGATTCGTTCTACATCTGAAGATTAAAACGACATTCGTCAAAAAGCGACAAACGCCAACGGCATTTAGGGTGATTTTGTTTTTTGTGTGTTCATTTTCAGACCCACAACGCTTGCCTCCCTCTCCAAACTTAAGGTCATTTATTGGAGATCTATAGTCTAGATGTTTAAGGAAAGAAGTTAGAGTTCACTGACATCCAACAAGCTCATCGCTTTGACCAAAAAGAATAATAATAGTGAAAGGGTACATTATTGAGGGATACCACTTTGGAGCATATGTACATTCTTTTGACAAACGACTCCTATGCGACCTATCATCTTCGAAATTCTTTTCAAAGTTAGCAAATAAAACCCAGCGGCTCTCAACAATTCCATTTATTCGTAATACGAGTAGCTTACAATCTAAATGTTGCCATTTTAATTTAATTTTAACATTCTAATCTTTCTTACTTCTAGAAGAGATTCATATTCTCTATTATGGCATAGCAATATGAAATATTCATAAGCTCCAATGGCGACATAGAGTCAACTTAATTCTAAACTATTCTGTTGTACCAGCAAATACAACCTAAACTCAAAATGACTATTTACAATGCATTGCTACAAAATAATGAAAAAAAAGACGTTGATTCTCGTAAAATTAAAAAAAATAATGCAATTTGGAAAAAAACAAAAATTAAGAAATCAAAGTTATTTCAAAAGTACACAAGTTCTTTAAGAAAGTCAGTCAGAACTATGCCCATCGCTGTCCACCTGAGGAAATTGATTCAACAGTGTGACTCTGGTTTCAGCTTCCTCCTCGTCTTCAAGATCGTCTTTTCCACAACGCTGCTCTTGCATTTCTATGTCCAGAGTACCGTGCTGTCGTTGGAATGTTATCAGATATATCGCAATCGAGAATGCAATGAAAATAACACCAGCGGAGGAGCAAAGGACGACCACGGTAGTGGTTTTATCCTCAGATGAGTAGGATGAGGAAGACGGTTCATCGCCTACACTACGAGTCGGTAGAGGCTTGCCCAAACCCTCAGCAGTAATCGTATTAAAAGACCGTCCTGCAACAGTAGGAGATACAATTTCATCAGAAACCGCAGCAGTCTCGTCGCTAGTTGCACGAAAGGAGTCTACGTGACGGGTGAATTCGGTGGTTAGTTCGGCTGCTTCGATTAGTGTTCTCACTAGAGCTGGACTACTGCTTGAATCCTCGTGACTTCGTCCAATGGGTTTTTCCGTAGAAGTTTCATAAGTATCTGGATAATGTACTTGTAATTCGTCCTCAGCGTCCTTTGGTAAGAGATGCGTCGTCTGGGTTAATAAAGTTTCATCCATGTGTTTGGAAATTTCATTTGAAAATTCTGGCTTGCTTGGCATCAGAAAGTCTTGATTAGCTTTTTCTTCTTTCGCTAACTCAACAGATGGTGTTTCGGTTGAAGTCTCTAAAACTTCTTCATGTATAGGTATCAAGGTTTTAGAGGAAGGTTTTTGGCTAGATATGTGCTCCTCAGTAACAGCAACGAGGGCTGATTCAGCATTCAGTGTTGTCGATGTATTTTCTAGAGAAGGACCCATACTAGGTTCCTTCTCATCATTATCTAAGGTCCTTAGCAAGTCCTGCTGATCAGTTTGCTGCAGTGACGGTTGTTCAGAATCCAGTGTATTTGTAGTTTGTAGAGTAGGGGCTTGGCTATATGTGTGCTGGTCAGCATTCTCATTTTCACTCTGATTAATTATGAAGAACGATTGGTTTTCTTCTGGGGCTGATTCGCGTTCAGTGTCGACTGTTAAGGTTTCGTCTAGTTCAGAAACTGGGACTTGTTCAGTGATAATATCATCAATTTCTGTTAAGATACTGGAATCATTTTCCAAAGGAAGATTGGCAGTTAAGGTATCACGGCTCTCTGCTTGGATAAGTGGATCTTGCGTTTCCAACAAGTTGTTCTCTGTTATCAACGTCTCATTATGGGTATCATTTTCTGCTGGTGGTTCTGCGATTTCAAGAACTCTTTTGGTATTAATTCCGCTTACTGCGGAATCTGCCTCAGTTCTTGTTTCTAATTCAGATTCTGTGATAGCTGCAAATTGAATTGGGCTTTCACGCACCGCATCATCAGTAGGAGCATCAACCGTGTCTAGAGTTGGACTCTGAATAGTATTCAGTGGCGTGAGCTCTTCGTCAACTCCAGGTTTCTTGATAACAATATGTTTTCCTGCACTAATTGTCGAAGACAGTTCATTTAAGATATCCCCAGTTGATTCGGTGATCCCTTCTAATAAAATTGGATCAGCACTGTCGGACTTTATTGGTTCTATGGTGGTTGCGGATACTATCGCTGGTCTTGGCGTTGGTGTAACTTTTCTTTTTGGGATCAATTCTGCGGGGATAGCTTGTTGTGAGTTGACACTTTCATTTTCAAGACTCTCCTCAATAGACGCATCCTGTGAGATGACATCGTCAACTTCCTCAGATGATTCTTCTGAGGCAACATTCTCGTCTTTCGTGGATGAGGACTCTTTCGCTGAGAAATCCGAAGAATTGGAGGGATCTGATGAATCAATGGATTTACTTTTCGAACTTTCTGTGTCTTTTGAACTATCCTGACTCTTCGTTTCCATTCCCTCACTGAAACCACGCATGTGACGCGTTCGAATGGAGTTTGTTTCTAAAGCAGAACTTGTATCCTGTATATCCTCGAGATTATGTACAATTTCTTCCGATGGAATCAAAGTGATCTCTTGAAAGATTTCACTGGTTGGTGTAGTAACTTCGATATCTGATGCGGTTTTTGTCTTGAATATAGCGGTTGTGGTTGTATCGGTTGGGTCTGTATTATGCACATCTTCCGAAATTTGCGCTTTTGGAGTAGCGCTTGTGTTTAGAGTCCAGTTTTTTTCGTTAAGAATCGTCCCAGTGGTGACCTCTACGAGATTTTCTGTTGAATCAGTTTCGTCTAAAAGAAAGTAGGGGTAAATAAGTAAACAAATATTTGTAAAGACATCGCACTAACCTTTATTTGTAACGGATGACTTCGATTCTGCATGATTATGCATCTTGGTAATGTTTTTGTGTACTTCATTAATTACTGCATCGGATGAATCCTTTTCCGCACTTGTCTCTTCTGGTTTCTTCACACTTTCAATGGCCATCAAGTCTTCGGTTAGAGTTTGGCGCACTTCTGGTGCTGGGATGTCCTCAATTACATCCATTGTAGATGTTTCGAAATTTTGTTCATTAACTACTGCAACGGATGACTTCTTTTCCGCACCAGTCTCTTCTAGTTTCTTCACACCTTGTGGATATTCAATAGCCATCAAGTCTTCGGTCAGAGTTTGGCGCACTTCTGCTTCTGGGATGTCGTCAAGTACATCCATTGCAGATGTTTCGAAATTTTGTTCTGGCTGTATTTCATCTTGGACGGAACTCCGAATGTTATTCTCTAGCGATGTAGCCATGTCTTCCTGGTTTTCATCTGGTATTTTCACAATGGTTAGTCCTGGATCGTTTGCGGCATGTTCTAAATTTTTTAGAAGTGCTTCTGGTGCTGGAATATCATTATCACCGTTGCGAACCTTCGGTGCAGGAATATAATTATCACCGTGGACAGCGATGTTCTTCAAATCGATATCAATTTGGTTGTCTTCTTCTGGCAATTTTTGTAGCGTCTGGTTCTCTATTACATGTTCATCTAGAACTAGATTAACGATGTCCTTAACAGAGTTTACAATTTGTGTTGAGGATTCTTCGAGTTTTTCGGAAATATTTCTATGAATTTCATCGAATTCAACTCGGTGGATGCCGGTGCTATTTGTGTCTGGGCTAAGTGTTGTTGTAGAAGCTTGAAATTCTTCGGTTTTTGTCTCGGATAGGAAATTTTTCAGGAAAAATCCCTCAGACTCACCTAAGAGGGGAAAAAATGGGAAATTATTTATACAAGGGTTCAACTATATGCTAGAAATATGAGATATTATTTCGGGGCATAGTTTCAGGCAGAAAATAAATCCATAATTTAGGGAACAATCAGCAGCAGGAAATTCTAAAGAATATGAACCTCTAGAAAAAGACATGCGTTTTATTTTAACATCGGAACTTTAATTTCTTTAATTAATTTATTTTCATAATCGATAATCTAAACGGTTCGTTCATGTATGGAAATTTAAGGATTAGGTGAACTCTTATATGTATACTTTGACTTTGGGAGTTGTGGTACCATTTATAAGTACCATAAGCTAATTGTAAGGGAAAGCACCCGGCAAATTATAGAGGCTGTGAAGTAGCTAAAGAGTTACAATAACTGAGAGATGCGCTCCTTAAGCTACTAAATGCAAAATCAAAACTGTAGACTAAGCCAAAGCGTAAGATCGCACAGGAGAAAGTAGGCAAACTAAAACTACCGGGTTCAGAGCGCAAAACGGTGAGGGAAAGAGTGAGAACAGAAAAGTCCTCGACCTTTGTTCTTTAAAGAAACACTACTGAAAAGTTAACATTGAAAAAGCCACCGGGTAATGACCTTCGGACAGCAGGAGTGCAGACTTACGCTCAGGCCGAGGCATCCGAAAAACCAAAAAACGTTGAAATTTCGACGGACCCTGTCTCTCATGTTTTGTCGGTTATTCTCGAGAAATTTAAAGAACAAAGCAAAATAAATAAAATTATTCTCGATAAACTGGTTAAGCTTGAAATAATTGATTTCTGAAACCCACGCAAAAAAGGAATCGCATTTCAAAATAAAAGGCAATAATGATTACCACGCTTGTCACCCTTCGGAAAAAGCGAGATGCCGATCTTCCTTGCTTATTAAAGACTGCATCGAACAATCCCAAGACCTAAACATAGAGCTTGAAACTTTGCAACTGTGCACGATTCGAGTTAAAAATAGTCAGCGTACTCTTAAAATCTCATCTATCTATTGTCCGTGTTCCGCGCTTAAAAAAAGTGATTTTACTAACTTGTTTGAATCGCTGAAACCTAATTTTAATATTGGCGGCGATTTTAATACGTTCTGGGGCTCAAGATACAGCTCGAAAAAAGGTAGAATGCTTTATGGGGCAGGTATGGAGTACAGTTGTGATTTCCATTCGACGGGTAAACCGACTGACTGGCCAACTGATACTTCGAAAATGCCTGACCTGATCGATTTTTTCGTTGTGAAAGGAATATCTACCAACCATATAAAAGTTAAAGAGAGCTTTGATCTGTCGTCTGATCATTCCCCGGTTATTTTAACAATCAGCGAAAAACTAGTCTATAACCTAGAGCCAGCGAGATTAACTGGTCGAACAACCAACTGGGAAGGCTTTAGGAACGTAATTGAAGATAATGTTGAACTGAGCGTTCCACTTACGACACCCTATGAACTTGAGGTTGAAGTTGATCGCTTCGTTAAGATCGTACAGCTTGTCTCTTGTAATAATACGACCAGTCCAAGGAAAACGTTTACGATATCCTCCGGAAATAAAAGAGTTGGTCAAGGAAAAAAGAAAAGCGCGTAAAAAATGGCAACAGAGTCGTGCTCCGCAGCATAAAGCACATTTGAATCGTCTGTGCAGTTTGTTAAAGAAGACTATTAAGGATTTTAAGAATCGTGCAATAGGCTGTTACCTTGAAAGTTTAACAGTGAAAAAGGATTCCAATTATTCACTTTGGAAAGCTGTAAAAGGCACCAAAAAGCCCAAAGTCCCCACACCGCCAATCAAATTAAATCAAAATGAATGGGCGAAGGAAGATAAAGAAAAAGCGGACGTCTTTGCGGCCCACCTGGAAGAAACCTTTAAACCGTACGATGGTCAAGTGGTTTACGACAACCTCAATAGGCTGGATTTACCATCTGACGATTGACCGCTCACAAGCTAAGGGAACTCAAACATGAGATCGATAATCTAAAACCTAAGAAATCTCCTGCTTATGATTTGATTACCGGAGAAATTCTCAAAGTTTCACCTAAAAAAGCATTGATTAAGCTTCTCCATATTGTAAATGCTGCGCTCAGATTAAAACATGTGCCGAGCCAATGGAAAGTTGCGGAAGTCATAATGGTTTTAAAACCAGGAAAACATCATTTCGAAAATTTTCGAGGGGATATTACTAAGGCGTCTCCAACCGGTTATAGAAGAAAATAATCTTATCCCTGACCACCAGTTTGAGTTCAGAAGCAAGCATTCGACGATTGACCAGGTGCATAGAATTACTGACGTAATCGAGAAAGCATTTGAAGAAAAAAATATTTGCTCAAGCGTATTTCTTGACGTCTCGCAAGCCTTTGATAAGGTGTGGCATGATGGCTTGAAATGCAAACTACGACAAGTTCTCCCTGTATGCTTATGCTTATGCTTATTCGATATTCTAGAATCATATCTCGGGAATAGAATCTTTCGTGTTAGACATGGAGTCAAATACTCGGAGCTCAAAGAAATTTCGGCCGACGTACCGCAAGGAAGCGTTCTTGGGCCGCTTCTCTATTTGCTATATACTCCTGATATACCGAACGAAGATGGCACTATCCTTGCTGCGTTTGCCAATGACACCGCTATCCTAGCGGTAGGAAAAACAACCAAGGAAACGACTGCAAAACGCACTGAATAATGTAAATGAATGGACGAGGGACTGGCGGATCGCCCTCAACATATCTAAATCTGTTCACGTGAATTTCACTTACAAGAAGACTAATAACTTGCCAATTTTCCTAAACTCGGCCCGAACACCTTTTGCAAACGAGGCCAAATACCTGGGAATGACACTCGACGCAAGGCAGAAATGGAATTCGCACGTGAAAATGAAACGTAAAGAATTCGAAATCAAATATAGAGAAATGTACTGGTTACTCGGAAAACATTCCCAGCTCAGTACTGAGAACAAACTGCTTTTATACAAGCAAGTGCTAAAGTCGATGTGGGCCAACGGTATACAACTTTGGGGTCGTACCAAGAAAACAAATGCAAATATTTTACAAGCTTTTCAAAATAAAGTGCTAAGAGAAATTGTCCAAGCACCGTGGTATAGTAGAAACGACGATATCCACAGGGATCTCGGAATTCCGACAATGAAGATGAAACTAGAAGCTTCGCGAGAAAGCATAGAAACCGACTAATCGGACATGTCAACAATACAGTCCTACAAATTTTGGATGAGAGCAATTTATTGCGCCGACTACAAAGAACGAAACCTTTCGACTTGACGAGATAAGGATTAAGGCTTTCACACACCGCCGCGATAGCGATAGTGATAGCGATCTATCGCAACACGTGTATTCAAGTTTGTTCACACACACCGAGTGCGATATACATCGGCGATTGTCGCGAGAGATTGCATATACATCGGCGATTGTCGCGAGAGATTGCGATTGAACGTGGCTATCGCTGCATATTACATTCTATCGCTCTATCGCGCAATGGTGGATGTGGAAAAGTTGATTTCTTCTGTGAATACATACATAGGTTGCTTTCGTTTCCATAAATAAAACTGAACAAAAATTGAAAAGAAGACTTCTATCGCTATAGCGCTGGTGTGTTTAGTTGTTTATCACTATGGCGATAGTTATCGTTATCGCTATCGCTGCGGTGTTTGAAAGCCTTTAACCGCGTCTAGATTGCGGAATATGCAGGATCTTTCAGTGGAAAGTAACCCGCCAAACGTTTTTATTTCATGATAGAAAAATTGCTTGATAAGTTAATACTTAGTTGCGATATCTAACAAACTTATATCGAAGGGTGGTGTTTTTTTAGTCAGTAAGAACCTGACACTACTATGAGCACGCGCTTGCTATTCTCATAGTGTCTATGAAAGATTTTTCACCTATTTTTTTTCTCGGAAAAAAAAAAACATTTATAAGTATTCAGGAACTAATAACCAAAAACTAAAATAATCCTTATGGGATCCTATGGGATATATTATACTAACCGGCATATTATTCACTCTCTTTAACCCGAGTAAAAATTAGCATCAGAGTTAAAGTAAGTTTAACCCGAAAATTAAACCCAAGTCCATAATATTCACTCGTTAAACCCGAACTTAAACCCAGTTGTATAAACCTGGTTGGCGTTTAACCCAATCAAATTTAAACTGCCCTCCGGAGATCAGTTTAAGTACCTTAACTCGGATTAAAACACAATTTCATAATATGGACTCTTTTTGTTTGAGTCATATTTGACATTTTTTTGTTCGCAGGAGGCAGTAAAAGTGAAATAAATATAAAAAGTAGCAAGAACTAAAAAAATGGATTTCATTCGTGAAATTCATGAAATGTTGATGCTTTCATCGTCAGAAGACGAATTTCTGGAAGAGCTGATAGAACAACAGATGGTGAACCACCCTCCTCCTCGTCGAATGTATCCAATGCATAAGAGGGCCTGCATCGACGATAACGATGAAGTGGATTTCCGCAAGTATTTTCGGCTGAAAATGCCGCAAGTATTTGGCGGCAACATTCGTTAATTCGACAGGAATTGGATAGTGATAGACGTCGGATTGCATTCATACACATAAACAAATAAATGAATGCAAATCAAATCAATTTCAAATTTAATTTACTCACTTTTAAATTAATTTCGAGTGGCACACACGAAGAGTACAATTAACAAGCTCAAAAAAAGGTAAACACATGTCAAATGTAATTTTCCGTGAAATTAGACAGTACTTCTTCTTCTTATTCTTCCTTTTTATCAGCGAGGTTATGATTCGAAAACAAGGGATCACAACTCTCCCACTTCAACGCATTTCTACTGATCCGCCTGTGGGGTTCGCCTAAATTAGACAGTACGTAGGTTTAAAACGGTTTAAAAACGAGTTTAAACTGTTTTAAATCCGGGTTAAATGCATCTTTAATCCACCGGATTTAGTGCATGCTTTTGAGTGAATATTATGAAGGTTTCAATTTTCGGGTTTAAAAAATAATGGTCGGGTTTAAAATTCACTTTAATCTACTTTACACCCGGATTGAATAATATGGCCGTAAGTGTAATACTTTTCGTTTTTCTCTGTTTGCCTTTACGTATGTGGTAGAATTTTCTATTAAACGAAACAATTTGATTTGAAGACAAGAGTGCTAATCTTGCAGATCTCAAGACTCGAGAGATCGTTTAGGACTCTCCTAAGAATTTTCTGCTCAGTGTGGATAGCGCTGGATAGTTGCATAGAAGATGAGTAATCGATTCTTCCTCTTCATCGTCTCTACAGTTTCTACACAAATCGATGAAGGGAACATCCAGTCTTCTGGCATGTCTGTCTATCAAACAACGCCCCGTGAGAGGGCCGATTGTAAACCTAATGTTTTTCCTACCTATTTAAATTGATCTGATTGCCTTCCTATGATTAAGGTATAGTCTTTGCCTAGATGTAAGGTGCTGATATCGCTTCACCTGACATTAGCAGTTCTTACCGCTTCAGTGTTAAGTTGGAATTTGATCACATCAATAGGAGCTGATGAAGTTTAACTATTTTCAATGAAGTTTCCGCTGGCACCCTCTTCGCTAGCTCATCCACTTTACAGTTGTCTGAAATATCCCTATGACCGGGAACCCCGGATAAGGACAGTTCGCATCTATCTGCAATCTCGTTTAGAGACCTGTAGCATTGCTTAACCAACTTGGATCTTACCGTTGGCCGTTCCAAGGCTTTGAAGACCTGGTTGTCTATGTACGAGTATATCACTATAGCAAGAAAGTATTTATAGAAAGCCAATCTGCTGCATCCTGAATTGCCGTACTTTCCGCTTAAAATATGTTTCAGTGATCCGGTAGTCTGATGATAATTTGTATGTCAGGTGAGCTGTAAAAGAATCCTGCTCCCGTACCACATGACATTTTAGATCTATCTATATATATGCCTTTCGCAAAAGAATTTAGAATTCTGTTAAATTCCCACTCGGTTCTACTTAGAATTCTAGTTTGGTATCTAGTTTGGTTCAGGTTCCACATGAGTTTCTTATCCAGGATTAATCCTAGATATCTGACATGGTCCGCAAATTTCAGGACTGTGCCGTTTGACGTTAGTGGAATAATGTATTTTATATTTCCTTGTGAAGATCAACTATATTCGTCCACTTGATGAGTTTTTTTTTTATTACAAGTACAAATATTTGGCGCAACAGCTCTTTAAAGTGCCAGGGCCTAGCTTCTCGCAACCACTCATGTTATGTGCGTTATATTTTTCACACGAATGGAAGGGACCTACAGTTTAATGCCGAATCCGAACGGCGATTTGAGAAGCTTTTTCGTGACAACAATACTCTCGGATGTTTGTCAGACGCTCGCGAGAGGTGGGACCGTCAAAAAACTTTTTGGTATTTTCTGGGATTCGAACTTGGAACCTCGTGCGTAGTGATCCGACACACTAACCACTTACGCCAGGCGTAATTGGGAGAAATTTTCCCGATATGGCTATCTCTATGTCATCCGCATACGCTATAACTCTGAACTTATCCCTTTTCAGAATCTTGAGTACCTCATTTACCTCAGCAATTCGAATTCGGAGATAGTATTCAGAAATTTTCAGTCACTTCTCGAAAATGTTGCTGTACACACGAATGATACTACATTTGCCAAACTGTTGCATGGAAATGTGAAGTAAGCTATAATTTCACTTCTCCGTTGACAGATGGCAGCACAAGTATTATAGTGTAGTGTACTGGAAACTAAAGTCACGTCACTAATTCGAGTTTTAGCAGCGCATCACTATCTTCTGCTAACACAAATGAGATGCTAAAACAGCATCGTTCTAACATATAATATATACCTATTATAACTTTATGAGTTCAATATACAGATCAGTTTAAATTTGAACTTCAAGTCAATCACTTGTCTTTTAGTATTTCCGAATAAATAAGATGGATAAAAGGAACAGCCGTTATACTGTAAATTACAGCGGTTCATGTCTTAAGTTCTGAACATGAGCTAAATATGACTCTTTTTTTTTGGAAAAGGTGGAGTGACAGGGCAGACAATGACCCATGAACCACTTCGACCTAAAGAGATCTTTTGTGCTGTCCCCTAGTTGGTTGTTACGCCCCAACGAATAGTTCGTCTGAGGACGTAAAGGAGAGCTTCTACAATCTCTTAAGCGCCGTTTTCAACACAACACCAAATGGAGACATTGTCATAGTGATGGGGAATTTGAATGCCAAGGTAGGCAGCAACAACCAAGGGCTCAAACATGTAATCGGGAAGCATGGACTAGGCAACCGCAATGACAACGGCGAAAGGTTTGTGGATTTCTGCGATGCCAACCGCCTTGTGATAGGTGGCACCATGTTTGAGCACAAGACCTGCCACAAAGTCAGCTGGGTTTCCAATGACAGGCAAGCAACCTCCAACCAAATTGACCATTTTGCTATCAGCCGCCGCTTTAGAAGTAGTCTCCTGGACGTCCGAAACAGGCGAGGGGCAGATGTGGGGATAGTACGTGATCACCATCTTATGATAGCTACTCTCCAACTACGCACTGCTGCAGTTCGAAGATCCCACGACAACACAAGAATGCCCAGGTTCAACATCGATAGACTTAGTGATCCCTCAGTGCGCCAACAATTAAAAGAGCCCTTTTCGCAAAGTGTGGAAGCAATCAGCAGCTCAATGCCCGCAACCATCCAAGACCATTGGTGTGCTGTGAAAACTGTTCTTACATCTGGTGCTGAAAGAATTGTCGGTCGATCGCAGGGAAGACATAGGGCGTGGCTTTCCGAGGATACCTGGAGACGGATTGACGAACGAAAACAGCTGAAAGCTCGCGTTGCAGCTACCCCAGCAGCAGGGAGAAGCGAGCTAGAGTCCCTATATCGCATGAAGATGAGAGAAGTTCGGCGTAGCATACGACGTGACAAGCGCAACTACATCAACGCGCTGGCTACAGAAGCAGAAGAAGCTGCACGGAGGTGCGACAGCAGGACCGTCTACAGAATCACGAAAGAGCTGACAGGTGGTCGCAGCTCCAGCCAACACCCAGTGAAAAGCCTAGACGACTCCTTGCTCATTTCGGATAAGGACCAGCTCAAGAGATAGAAAAAGCATTTTGCTACGGTCTTGAACCGTGTATTCGCTAGCGATATGCTCCCAAATCAAACTGAGATGCCCGAGGTGAGAAGCTCCCGAATACGCACCACGACTCCCAGTAAAGATGAGATCATTACCGCGATCAAGGCACGCAAAACCAACAAGGCGGTAGGACTTGACGGTATTCCAGCAAAGCTCTTATGAGCAGCACCAACAACATCGGCTGAGCTTCTGCTTCCACTTATAGAGAGAGCTGCGGAAGCTGAGAGCTTTCCTAACGAGTGGAAAAAAGGAATGATCGTCAAGCTTCTTAAGAAAGGAAATTTAATGGAGTGCGGAAACTGGAGGGGTATCTGCGTGCTGCCTGCTGTAGCTAAGATAATAGCTAAAATCATCCTGGAGCGAATCAAACAACATCTCGAAGACACACTCGATGCCGAACAAGCAGGTCTCATCCTGTGCTCTGGATCCTCCTGCGCCGACCACATCAATACCCTGCGGATTATCATCGAACAGTGTGTTGAATATCGATCGCCACTGCACCTGCTGTTGATCGATTTTGAGAAGGCGTTCGATAGTGTCAAAAAGGAGTTCATTTGGCGTGCCTTACGCAGGAGAGGTATTCCCGATAAACTAATTGCAAAGCTACATATGAAGGCTCCAAATGTCACGTTCTGCACAGGGGAAGGTTGTCTGAGGAATTTGAGATCCAAAGTGGGGTAAGACAAGGCTGTATCCTTTCACCAATATTATTCCTATTGGTGATTAGCGATGTGCTTCATGCAGCTTTGTCGACGGGAAACGGAGGAATTCGATGGACTCTTACATCTCAACTGAAACATCTTGACTACGCAGACGATGTATGCTTACTCTCCCACAGAATTATGGACCTCCACCAAATGACAGCAGATATGGAGAGGGAGGCAGGCGTCGTAGGGCTGAAAATTAATACGGCAAAAACTAAAATTATCAGCCTTGGAACTAACGCATCGGCTCAAATGTGCATTGCTGGACAACCGGTAGAGATAGTAGAGGATTTCCAGTATCTTGGGAGCATTGTCTCGACCGATGGTAGAACCGAACTGGATATAGCCAACAGGATCGCCAAAGCAAAGTCCGCGTTCGGGATGTTGTCCAAAATATGGCGAAGCAATGCAATCAGTTTAAGCACCAAAATAAGACTGTTTCGCTCCAACGTTGAATCCGTGCTGCTATATGGTTGCAGCACGTGGAGAGTGACCACTACTATCACCAGAAATCTGCAAACATTCGTTAATAGGTGGCTACGCAATATCTTAAGGATTTTCTGGTCCAATCGTATCTCTAACGAACACCTTTACGAGAGAACGGGTCAGGAACCAATAGGCACAACCATCCAACGACGGAAGTGGCAGTGGATTGGACACACGTTCCGAAAGGGTGACAGTTCCATAGCGAACCATGCCATGCAATGGAACCCTCTAACTCAGGTTGGCAGAAGACCTGGCGGTCCGAGGAGAACATGGCGCAGAACAGTCGAGAAGGAGGCACGGCAGTTAGGGAAAAGTTGGGGAGAACTCAGACACATTGCCGGAAACCGTACACGATAGCGCGTAGGCGTAGTAGAGGCACTAGGACCCACAAGGGGATGCGGGACATAAGTAATAAGTAGTTGGTTGTTCAAGAAGTGGTTGCCTGTTAACTGAAATCTAGTTTATTGATGAAGCTAAGAATAGTTCCAGATGAGGAAGAGGTGACATCAGAAGGTAATCTAAAGCCAGGTTAGTTTTTGCACCCTCTGGAGTGCGGAGCGGGTAACGGTTTGATTTAATTGTTCCCACCATACTAGCGAAGCATAGGTTATTATCGGGGTGACACTGTGTCTCTACGAGCCATGATTCATGGTTGGACATATGTCGGACATCTATCAGACAATGCCCAAGCAGATGCCATATTTTAATGGGTGGGCAGTTCATGTCTAAACATTTCATTAAAGACGGAGCTCATTTTTGCACTCAAAACTTTAAAGCAACTACGAAACAAAGAAGAAAAAGAACAAAAACAAAGAAAACATCGACTCTGGGTACATCATTACGTTTTGCACTCCGTCATGACTGAATTTTGTTCAAAGTGACGGTTCATGCCCAACTTCATGGCAGGCATGGATGGCAAATGATAAATCCAAACACGAATGTCAGGGCATGCAAACATGGGTCATAATGCGGTCTCCAGGAGACATTTTGAAGACATGTCATATGCCCAAGCATGAATCATGGCTCGTGAAGACACTGCGTGACGGACGGGGTGACTTACACACCACTATGAATTTAATCGTTTCAAATGGTGTTATTCGCTTTAATCAACGCCAACTTTAGTAAAAGGCGAGGAATAGTTTTAGAAAAAGGTTTTGTACAGAAAACAAGTCTATTCTTTTCATCTCAAGTTTTAGCCTCAAAAAAAGTAGGAGTACATACAGAGTAGTACTTATGTATGATATATGATGCCAAATTAATAATAAAAGGACATATTGCTTTGTACTCGTATTATGTCATATGTGGCCAGTTACTTTTTTGCAAAACAGACTGTTCATTTTTCGGACACTTATACGCAGATCAAAAGATAAGTCTTATCATGTGGCATCAGTGGGACAACTTCAATACCTTTGATATTGTTATATGTAAATAATCGTGTAACTGTTCTTCAATCAGTATTTGCTACTGTAGATATAGTATTTGATCAAAACATAAATTGAAACAATTCTTTAACACTCAAGTAAAATACTAAACCCAACAGCCTTGCAGCTATTATTATTACTCATCCGTTGCACAGCAGCATATTCAATGACTGTCTGTGTGGGATTATGGTTGATGATCTTTCTCAATTCCAAGAATATCTAGAAATTAAAGTGTCAATCTGTCTGTACTCATCCTTCCGACAGGCACACTTTACCCTACTTAGAGTGCACAAAAAATATTTTCACAAAAAGCGATTGCAAATTATCCTCGTTTGTGTACTGTTTCATTGTCAGGTAGAAAACTATTTCAAACGTAACAAAAGAAAATAGGTATCTGCGTTAAGAGAATTGCACACATTTTCGCCGGTCTGGATACCAGGAAATACCAGAGTATGAGACAAACTTATTCATTTATCAAGAGCTAAGCCGTCGTTTGACGTGTCAAGAATGATAAAAGGGGGCATTTTTTTCTTTCTAAAATCAGATTCGAAATATGGAGAATTTAATCGATGAATCAGTCAGATGAAATATTTCCCCACAAATATTTACATTTCCATAAAAAAAAAAAACTCAAATAGGCTTATCAAGATTCCTTTGAATTTTCGGGAGCGACAACCGTCGAAGGCGAAGCCATTGTGTGAGTCATTTTTGTTTTCCTTTTTTTCAATAGGTCATGAACCATGATCTCGCCTCTAATCCGTCTGAGAAAATTAAAATTTTCTTCCATTCTTGGAAGAATTAAATGTCTTTCGCCTTTGAGGGAGGATACATACGCTTTTATGGAAATCTTGTCTGCCAGAGTCATAAAATCGAATGCAGCCTTGGAATCTGTACATTACGCATTTTTATGTTTTACTCATACTTAAGTGTGCCATTATGGATTGCGACTGCAGTATATGTATGTAGAGTTAGAAGAACCGCACAAAAAAAAAGAAAATATCTAGAATCAAACATAAATCTAGAGAAACCGATACACGAGTAAACATGACACTGAGGGATGTTCAAACAAATTAATGTGTGTATTGGAGGGTGGGAAACAGATGCCTACAAACGGATGGATTTCGTATGAGATGACGCCAAACAGTGGGACAGGATACCCCTAAAGCTGACATTAAACCACAATATAAATCAAGGGTTTATTTTTTGTCGTGATTGGAAACACTCAACTAGAGCACTCAGACGCAACTGGTCTAATCCACTATCAGAGAGCAAAACACTGATGTAACCATTTTATTAGAATTTCCTCGTCTTTCTAAGAAACCCAAGCAAGCGCTTCAGTGATGAGGACCTTATAGTACCACCACCGATAATCTTTTACCTGATACGAGTGATACGAGCAGACACGGAACACTCGCAAAGAAAGTGTTCCGCAGTATCATAACCCTCTCTACAAGCATCGCAGACTGTAGTGTCACATTAATGTGCTTAGCGAAAGCGAAGTTGGCTGTCCAGACACCTACCCGCTGTTCTTTCTGCTGAGATACAGCAAGCATGCTAATAATTTTTTGTAGACGTCCGGGAACATACGTTTAGGCAACCTGCAAGCTGGAAAGTCATACCACACATAATTGTTTTCGTGCGAAGCCCAATCTTCAATGGAAGTCCTAACCGAGGACACAGAAGCCCCAATGCAGGTTCGGGTACTGAGAAAAGCTTCTCTGAGCCGTGCCTAGTAATCTCATTCAAGATCTCATTACCCAAGATCCCAGTGTGACCTGTTACCCAGATAAGAGTCAGACAATTCAGCCTCGTATAACTTTTGTTAAAGTGGTCAGAGGGTTAAGCAAGGCCTTACGCGCAGCCTGACTGTCAAACAGACTTTCCGTTTGGAAAACAGACAATTTGCCAAACGAGAAATGAAACCTAATGCTGTTGTCTTCCATGAAGACTGAATTACTGGTTATGGAACCATTCGTGAAAATTTTACTGCATTCCATTTAAGGCTCAGACTCTGGCCAAAGCTAATCCTGAGCCCAAGGAAAGTCGGCTTTGAATTAACGCAATCGCGGAAGTTTTGGTGATATTGCGTCAGACGGTATCGTAGGATAAGTTGCGCAAGGTCATCAAAGCTCCAGTGTGGATTATATTAAAAACCGATGGATGGCTTGGAGGTAAGTTCAACAATACATCTAGAGCAGAACCAGGAGTACTCGAGAAAGCTCCCGTATTTACGGAAAAGCCATTTTACAGAAAAAACGACTATCAAACACGAACAATTGTCCCAATCTTCAAACTCGTTGCTTTCGCTACATGGGAAACAGATCTTTTGAAGAACTGGCAAGACCCACTCCGGAACATAATACTCGTAGGTTTCGTCAGGAGTATAGGTTGGTTTGATTCAAGACCAACCGAGAGGCAACCAAATTAGAGAAAGTACCACATTTAAAGAGATTCGCAGTGGACCAAAAGGCGCCCGTGTAAGCATCCTCCAAAGTGTACTTCCTTCATACCATACCATACCATACCATACGGAAAAGTCCCTTCCACCAAACAACCCACGCATATGCAAGTCTTATCACAGCCGTATATATCCAAAAGATCTTATTCGGTGATAAGCTCAATGTCTTACCGAAAGCACCCTTACACTGCCAGAAAACTGAGAGCGCATTGGATGTTTTCGACTCGACATGTTTAGACCAAAGAAGTTTCTTATCCAGAACCACTCCTAGATATTTAGCTTCATTGGAAATGCGAATAGTGATAGTGAGTCAGTCCGGTCAAAATTCTCATTCTCCTAAACTTAGTCTTAAGAAGATACACAGAACGCGCCGCCTGCGCGTTAGCACAGACAGTTGCTAGGCATGGCTTAACAGAAAGTACAGCAACATCACTCGCGTATGCTTTAGCGTCAACGTTAGAACTGTTTAGATTGTCCAATAGAGAGTCGACCACCATGCACCATCCATTAAAGGTAATAATAAACATTTTTACACATTTTTTGTCTAAACAATGAATAAGAGAGAACGCATATAACTTTAAGAAAGTGTCCTAAGTAATCATATATGAAAAAGAAATCAATTAATAAAATGAAAAACTCAGGAAATATAAATAAACATTTAAATTTCAATGGAATCACGTTTTTCATACTTACTCATTATAATGGCCGATATATAATGGCATTCTTACGAAATGCAGGACGGTGCCATTTTCATGGAAAAAATTGATATTGACGCACTATTTATTGCAACTAATCCCCGAGATTGGCGATCATTCTCCCGGGCAGCGTTAGCCAATATAAGCAATCGTTGTTGCTGTATTTACACACATTTATTTCTGAGCATTTATAGAAACCAAAGAAATATACCTAATATTTATCTATCCTATCTCTTTGCGCAAGAATTCTTTTAAATACGTACGAGTATAATGGAACTATCAAGGTCATATTCATGCTTGGTAGGTAGAAGTGGTGATTCAGAAGAGAGAATCGATTTATCACTAAAGTTCCATTTTGACAAACTCACGTGACCTGGTTGTAGAGGAGTCCTTAAATCCACCCAGTTGAATTTAAGAATGATATTGGTTCGATATCTTTACTTCCTGAGACCTCGTCAAGTGAATTAAAGAATGCTTTCCCTAATACACGTTATCGAGCTCTAGCTAGTACCGGACAGGCGCATATAAAGTGAGCCAGAGTTTATTTTTCAGTTGCGACGTTGCAACGTGTGTTATGGGGGTGCCTAATTTGGCTGCATGGTCTTCTATCCGCCAGTGTCTCGTTATAATCGCTGTTATTCTGACAATATTTAGAAGGAAAATTGAGGAGATTTTTGCCTTGACTGCTCCAAGCGTAATGTGTACAGTGGAGATCTAAGCCTTGCCTCGTCAGTTCGTTAGCGTATTTCTTTCCGTCAGAATCATTGTGCCTTAGAACATAAATCAGGATTACCTTGAACTGGTCATCTAGTACTAGTTTGAAGGAATAAAGTGGCAGTGTCTGGAAGTCCATATTCCACTTTTCAACCATAAGTGTAGATTGTTAAGTCGAAAACTTGTGGTTGACAGGTGAGAAATGGTTCGGTAAAATGCTTTATGAAGTACATTTTGGAAATAATGTAATCTGTTGAAGTCGATACCAATTCTCTCGGTAGCGACTCCAGAATATTACTATGACCATAAGGTTTCGCAGTCCAGCAACCAGCTTCTCTGACCCCAACCGCGCTGTATGCGATGATGTTTTGACATGTAGATCTAGAGGTAGAAGATGCAGGAACACTGTGAGCAACTGACTTTGTTAACCGTAGGGCGCCTGTGGTGCCTATACATGTTGTTCTTTGGATCCTGTTAAGTTTGGTTATCTTGTAGCTTTTACTCAACGCTGGCCACCTGACCCATACGTGAGAATTGGACGTACTGCGGCTATGTACATCCACAGGATCAGTTTGTGTTGAATATATCATACTTTGCTGCAGGTTTTGCTACAGGCATTTAAAGCTATACATGCTTTTTTTACCCGATGGCCTACGTTTAGTTTCCAGTTAAATACATAGCATGGGGCCAAACTTTATCTCAAAAAAAAAAATTGCATTGGTGTTAACACTTTATGGAAACCCTCAAGCTCTTAGCTCTGCATAAAGCAATCAAACAGTTGTGTATGGTTATAATTGTATTATTATTCTTATTCTTCCTGTTTTCTTTTTGAGTTTTATTATTTTTTTTTTAACGAGACCATTTCATTGTATCCGTTATTTAATGCCAATTTTGAAGACGTTCTTCCCCACTGTGCGTCGATTATAACGTCCACTCTACAAAACGCAAAGCCATGTGGTTACTAGGTGCCACAATGATCACCAGCATATTGTCCAGCTGTTTATCGGCCTGTTTACTTTTGATCAAGGAAGGATCCCCGGCATTGTTGTAACAATATCAATTCTTAGTAAGAATCTATAGTTTATGGTTTACAACAAACGAATAGGACAAACCAGCCGCTACTTGATTCATTCACTAATAACCAAAAAAATGTGGTGCTGCTTCTTTGCGTTCTCTCCCTCGAAATTTATTACAAAATTATCTTTCTCCTGTGCTTCTTCTCTCCCAAAGATATGAACCAAAGAATAGGAGTTAAAAATAAATTATAACAAGACATAAGGGGAAGGGGGAAACCGTGGACCACATATAAAAAGCCTCCGTCTCTTAATTTTGTGCCGCCTTTTTCAACTTTGCTGGAATGGTCCTGTTCACTTATTTGTAAGAGTCTACTAAATTAAATTAGAGTGTTCCCTGGTCGAGAAAGTATATTTGGGAATTTTTTTTTTTTCTATTTCCGTGCTCTCAACGGAAGAAATTCCATGACGTGGGTTAGTAGATTAATTTTTACAAAATGAATTATGGACTGTATGTGTTGATGGTTTGGCGCTTTTTGGAAAACACAAGAATGGGAAAAGTGTTTTTACTCAAAATTCCTTTAACCCTTTATAATCTAGATAAATATGTTTGCTATTCGTTAATGATGGATTGTAATCCATAAAAGTGGATAGATGGGGTTTTAAATGCATTCCAGATGTGCACTCAGGAAGAAGAGATTATTATTTTGAAAATTTTCATCTGAGCAGCTTTATTTTTACAGATTAAGCAGCATTGAATAAGAGATGGCTTAGCCATGAAAATGGAATAGGAAAACCAGTAGATTGAATAAAGAAAAGGTTGCAGTGTAGCAGGACGTTTGAATGTAAGCTTAAAGTGAGGTGACCAGATGCACTACTTTCGGGAGTACAGTACTGCTATCAACAGCTGTATGCTCCCGAAATACTATTTCAGTGCTTTAAGGTTAATGCAGACAGAGAATGTTTGGTCGTGCTGGATGCGAAATCTGCACTGTACACTTGCTGCATACTTTGGATCGTTTTTCGGTTTAGATTATGTAGCTTTCTCTGTACAGCGTTCGATTTTTTTTCTATGAAATCTCGGAATGATGCATATACATAGTGCAGAGTTGAGTAGTAAGCCAGATCTCCACCCTCAAAACGAAGCTAAGACTTCACATTGCACCATCTACATGAAAGAATCCAAGAGAATCCAGAATCTTACTTATTGACATACTTAAAAAAAATTATTACTCAGTTCCCTTGGCGTTTTTAAAAACTGGTCAGTTTACTTAAAAACAAATCCAAATTCCAAGTTCGAATCACAGAAAACACCAAAAAGTCTTTTTCACGGTCCCACCTCTCGCGAGCATCTGACAAACATCGGAGAGTATTGTTGTCACGAAAAAGCTTCTCAAATCGCCGTTCGGCATTAAACTGTAGGTCCCTTCCATTCGTGTGAAAAATATTACGCACACAACATGAGTGGTTGCGAGAAGCTAGGCCCTGGCACTTTAAAGAGCTGTTGCGTTGTGTTTGTTTTTATTTTTTGTGTCATCATCCTGGTTAAGATCTGTTTTACTGGGAGGTCTAGTATGTATTTGGGTAACTCAACAATTTGTCTTCCCAACGTTAAATTAATCACAAAGCACGAACGAATACTAATCCATCCGTTACCCACAGGGACAAGACTTCTTTTTATAACACACTCACTGATGAATTGCGGGACATCGTACATGTGATTAACAACACGTACTATCTTTCAATTCACGATAAATATTTAAAAAAAATATTTTGCCATAAAAGTTCTAGCTTTTTTGTATAAAGTGATCTTTGGGTTGGCGCTTGGATGTCCAAAGTTACGTTCCTTCTTTGAAGATTCTTTTATTTGCATGCAAGCCAGTTTCAATAAATACCCCTCCTATGTATTGTTTACAATTCTGATACCAAGACAGACGTCGTCATTCTCAAGATGGTTTTCATTTTAAATAAGCTTTCTGCACGAATGTTAGAAAGAAAGTTGGCTTTTCGTAATGTAAGGCTTTGAATGTTTTTCTGTTATTATCATCTTCTGTTGGGTTGGCATACACAGAGACCACAAATAGGTCCATTTAATTGGCACTAAGTAGTGATGGATGGATCCTCTTCCTCCTCAATCTAAGAACCTCTTACAGAAATTATTCTGCTGAATGTCTAACCTTGCATGTCTACTCGTAGCATAGTGCTCGGTAATATAACTTCTTTAATGGTTTGTTTAGTGAAGGATCCTCTCTTAATCATTAGAAGTTCATAATACATCCAGTATTGGCCATAACAGCTTTGCTGTGGTTCGTCCTGTCTGATGCATCGACGTAGATTAGCTACTTAACAATTGACATTGGCGTCTCGATATTGGTATACTTATGCAGTCGTTCCAGAAGAACCTTGTCGGGCTAATGCATCTGCTTTGCGATTCTTCGGAATCTATAACGCTGGATGCAAGGAAGTTGATGACTGCCTGACTGTCGATAAATGTACGAGTATAAAACGATATCGCACAGCAATGCAGTATTAAATATCAACCAGTAAGTTTCTAACTGATAGAAAGCACATGCGAGGGACACAAATGGGATTCATGACAGGATTGGCGGCGTGTGTGCTTTCTAAGTTTTATTAGCTTCAAGATTTTTTTATTTCCCTGAAATCGATCAAAGAAACTGATTACTTTTGTTTGTAAGCTTGGCGCACACGCAGGACAAGCTCATAGTTGGAACCCGCAAGGCAACCACCGATCTAGAGCACAACAATCGAGAGCGAGCTTAGAATTTCTCACTATACAAGGAAGCTGATCTGTACAAAAGCTCGAAGCAGAATTAGAAAGATCGTTGAAGCTTTATGCTCCTCTGGGAGTTCAGGATGATTATGAAGTGAGTCAGTGATCATTACCTTTTCAAAGAATTCTATCAGTAAATCATAAGGACAGAAAACGCAGGTAAGTTTTCAGCTGTAACTATTTGGTAATTTTGAAATGTAGTTCTGCGTAAAATTACTCAATTGTAACAGTATATCTGAGTAAGACATATATACCTATATTCCAATTAAATGAAAATAAATACGGCGCCGCTATCAAATCACAATGTAAATAAACATACTCTAATCCCAACGAGACACTAGTATTTTATACTCTTGAAACTTTAGATGACAGTGCCAACATTGTTGTCAGTCACGCTTTGATAACAAAAGTAAATGCATATACTCGTTCATACATAGTACCAACACCTACAAAAAATTATTTTTTTGGATCATTCTGCAAGATCAGCGATATAGGTATGTGCGTAAAAAACAGTGATGTATGTAAATACTAAAAAAAAAAAATAATAATAAATTCAAAAACCTTACCAAGATAACAAGTCACCAAAATCACCACACCCAAAAGGATGCTCATCTGATTCATCTTGTTCGTTTTCCAGGATTTCATTTCAGCAAAAAAGTAAATAAGCGTCCTGCCTCAAATCCTTAAACCACTTCCCGGTAACTGTTATACAGTCTCAAAACGCACTTTTCCCTGTCCCGGTTTAACACAATCCCGGGAGTACTATACACAAGCAGTAGCACGAGATAAAAAATAATCACTTGCAAAAAAAAACAGCTTTCCGATCAAACACTAGTCGATAACAACAATAATGTATAGCAACTGCGACTATCAGCGCGAGCGCGTAAATTTCTTTTAAACGAAAAAACGTTTGATAACAGTTTATTAAATGAAGACGAGCATGACAGCACTAGCTGCTCAGTGGTGGCATTTCTCTTTTAATAGAAAAAAAAATCACGATCAAGATCAGCTTCGTAGCTATTTGCAAACACTACTATGCGGATCGCTTCCCGAAAGCAAACTGAATTTTAATGTCTGCAGCTGAGAGGCTCGAAGTCCCCGATTCTGTTGCTCCTTGCTCTCTACTTTTGACTTTGACCAGTGCCAGTCCAGAGAATGGTGGGGGAGGAGTAGGTAAAAACACACAGCACGAGGTTATCCTCTTAAGATGTGCCAGAGTATTAGGGATAGCCCTGTTGTGCGTGTAGTGTGGTTGGTTGTTACGAACGATCGCGACAGTAGGGGTGGAAAAAATAACCTGTTCGCCTGTTCATGTATTTAGGTTTTTATGTTTAAGTTTTTTTTAAAGAATGAAATAAGGGATTATACATGTTTTAAATAATTTGCATTAGAAGTGCTTAAATAATGAAATATGTACATACGTATAAAATTAATCAAAAACATAAAAGTAATATAATTGACGAATACGTATAAAGCAGGTACTGTACATGTATATATGTATAAAGGTATACATATCATGTGCACATACTACGAGTACATATCATATCGACATTGCAATCGTTGTATTGACCAAACTTCTTGAGAAATTGGAGCATGACTGCAATGAAGCCGTCGGGATGGTTCAGGACTAGCTAGTCCACATGGGCCTATAACTTACAAAGGAGAAAACAGAAGTAGTGCTCATAAGCAGCAGGCGAGTCATGGAGACTATAAGAGTAACCGTGGGCGATCACGTGCTAGTTTCCATACCAGAGCTAAAGTACCTTGGCATTACCATAGATGCAAGGGCAACATTTAAGCAACATCTGCAATATGCAGCTGAGAAGGCAGCAAAGGCAACGGCTACCCTGGCAAGGATCATGCCAAATGTTGACTAACCAAAGCACAAAGGGAGACTGCTCGTAGCAAGAGTTGCGCCATCAATGATGCTCTACGGCTTCCAAATATGGGCTTGTGCCATGAAAGACGGATACAGCTTACAGAATCAACGCGTTGAGAGTATGCAGCGCCTTCCGTACACTGGCTGACATGGTACCATTAGACCTTATAGCTAAAGAAGCCCAATAGAAATACCGTGCCAAATGACAGAGGCACCAACTGCGACGAGTCGAGGTATCACTGAGGCACCACCAAGGACAAGTCTGGATGAATGGCAGGAGAGATGGGATCACTCTGATAAAGGAGGTGGATGCAGAGATTGATCCCCAATATAGACGCTCGGATCAATAGAAAGCATGGGGAGCTAAATTTCTATCTGACCCAGATGCTTACTGGCCATGGTCGCTTCAGAGCCAGGTTTGGACTCGACGACATCCCCTATTGCCCAACGTGCTCCGAAGTAGTGGAGGATGCGGAACACATCATGTTCCATTGTCCACGACATTATGAAGAACGAAACTTGCTAGTGACCAAACTGGGTGAGGACCTAACCTCAGACAACATCACCAGACAGATGAAAGGCAGGGAAGATACATGGGAAGCAGTTTGCGACACTGTACCAACCATTATGAAGGAACAGCGAAGACAGGGGCTACAACGAAACGCAGGGCAGAAGGCTGGTCTCAGTTTTGTCTTTAAAAGATCCCCATCTTCAGACGCAAAAATAAAACATATTATATGTATAATTACATACTCGTATGTAGTACATACAACTTTACGTTCACATTGCCGTTAGCTCAGGTCAGAGTATATTTCGAAGATCAGGGCAGTCCAGTGGAGCACACAAAAAGCACAGAAAAACTTACATACACGTACTGGCTGGACAAGTCGAGGATGTAATAATAGTAGGCGTTATCCCCGGGTAAAAAGTCTCTTTTCCGGTGTCTTAAACCATTTTGCGGGGTGGAAGTATAAGTATGGTGGAGTATACCTAAAATCAGGATATACAATACTCGCCAATAGAGACGAGATCATGACGGCGATTAAAACATACAAGACAAAAAAATAATTTGGGCAAGAACTCTCGCCCCACGAAATCCCATCTACAGAATACCACAGCACAAAATCCTGCCGCACAGAATCCCACATGCACAAAATCCCGCATAACATGATTGCGTGCATGCATATGAATCTGAAAGCATCTTATATGTTGTCCACACAGAGTGTAATGTCATTCATGTGTGTTTTGAAATGACACTCTTGCTGGAATGTTGTAAAAATGACAGTGTGTAACTTGGATTGAAAAATGAGGATTGGAATGATAGCGAGAATGATGTGGCCATTGACATACTATATATGGACTGCTAGTGAAATGTCAGTTCCATACAATCTCTACCCAAAAAATAACGCCAACATAACTAGCCCTCTTGGTACGAAGCGGAAAAATGTGGAAACAAAATGCCAACCATCTTGAATTTCTCCATAGAATGGTAGAGACACCTCTTGGGTTTGTGTGGATTTGCTAAGTAAAACGGTTGAAATTCAAATTGTTAAGGCATTGTTTGCAGCAGATGCCGCCTAGAAAATGTGCTAGTTCAAATAATTACCGATAGATGGAACCAAAAAACTTTAAGTAAAAAATCGTTATATGTATATGCATTTACTGCCCCATAAATTGCACAATATTCGTATATTTATTACGAATCATTTTTTTCTGTAATATGTCAATGAAAACATTGTCTATGCACACCCAACTGCATCCAACGAAATTTCAAACAAGTGTGAGTTTCCGCTCCGAACCAAGAGAGCTAGCGCTAATGTTGGAACCACCGCGAAGTTGGCTACTAGCAGTCCATATAAATATAGTATGGGGTATGGATGAGGCTGAGGATTGAAATTTTTCGAGGATTTTGCTCGAATGACGGAGAATGATGCATTAGAAATGATAATGTGTAGGCGAATTTCATCAGCGAATCTAATGAAGTCTAACAATCTGTCTCAAACACCTACACTACACCGTCGATCTTTGCATCCTATCGTATAAAATGATACATCCAATGTCCATGGGTTCGGTTGCAGAAGTAAACCGGGTAAGGTTGAAGATGGGCTCTGCCCAAAATCTACAGCAATAGCAACAGGTCGAGAAAGTACCAAATTGCCAGTACCTCCGAAGCATTGTTTCGGTTAATTATTGGGTTATTGATTGGATTGAATTGGGTATTAGCAACCGAATTGCAAAATCAAATACTACATGAGATAGGGTGTACACATTTATATTTTTTGGCGATTTTAAGCGAGAATTTACTTTTATTCATCGAGACAAGAAAATGCTTCACTGGCGCACCCGTATGCAACTGGTTCATTGTACTATCAGGAAGCAAAAACCCTGTCCTGGTTTTTCCATTTTAATGTAATTCTCTTGTCTCTCTTAAAAAGTCAAACCACTTCAGCACAAAATGTCCTAACCTCATACGAACAAGGTAGGACAGAGAAAATGTTTCGCAGTGTTACCTCTGTATAAGCGGCGCTGACTGTAGAATCACTTACGTCTAGCACATTACAATACTAAGAAAAAGCATAGTAGTCTGTCCAGATATCAATAACTTACCTGTAGTCTTTTCTGCTGGGAGGCAGTTTTCCACATTTACGTTCATTACAGTCTGGAAAATCATTATGAGTAGACGCTTAAGCTTACTTACTTACTTAAAAAAAAAAAAAATTTGGCGCAACAGCTCTTTAAGTGCCAGGGCCTAGCTTCTCGCAACCACTCATGTTGTGTGTGTTATATTTTTCACAAGAATGGAAGGGACCTACAGTTTAGTGCCGTATCCGAACGGAGGTTTGAGAAGCTTTTTCGTGACAACAATACTCTCGGATGTTTGTCAGGCGCTCGCGAGAGGTGGGACCGTGAAAAAAACTTTTTGGTGTTATCTGGGTTTCGAACTTGGAACCTCATGCGTAGTGATCCGACACACTAACCACTTAGGTGGTGCTACAGTTTGGGGTGAACTTGGGTCTCAACCAACAAGCCTCTCCATTTAGCTCGGTCTTTAGCTAATTGCCTCCAGTTGAGCACTCCAAGTTGGTCGAGGTCCCCTTGAACTTGCGCGCGCCACTTACGGCGAGAAGGTCCTCTACTGCGTCGTCCTCCGGATGGGTCCGAAGGTCCGAAGACTCTGTGGGGCGGATCGTTGGTATCCACATGTCCTAGCCATCTCAGACGTCCAATACGCATTTTCGTATAGTTCGTGATTGAATCTTCTCCTTCAAAACCCGTCAACGCAAACAGGACCGAATATCTTACGAAGACGCTTAAACGACGCAGCCAAATTATCCAAATTTATTTTAAAAATCGGTCGTCGATTTGAAAGACGACTTCTTGATTTTTATGGCGAAATAATTTTCAAATATTAATGCCATGAATTGATTTTTCGAATAAATCACGATTTTAAAAAAAAACCCATTTATTTCATAATAATGTTTGGTTCAGCATAACAAAAAAAAAATAAGCTGCGATTGCCTTTGCAATTGCACACCGATGTTTTTTTTTTTTTTGGTTACGCCAACGGATGTGGTAATCTTCCAAAGAAACTAGTAGCCCGGGCTACCAGCATGTTGCAGACCTGAATAATCGATGCCATGGATACGCCTAGATACTAATCCACACCCTACACTTCGCCGTTTTCTATTCTTAGGCGCTCGATTCGCTTGAGTTCGACTTGAACGCTGATCACATATCCATTTACTTTGGCCAGGTTTCTTCCGACTGTATCATATCTAAAATGATATGTCTGGGGTCCACAAAGTTCTTCTACTCATGTTCTACGTATTCTTCCTGGTTATCGCAGGAACTGTGTGATGTTATAGTTCACCTCTCATACTTTCCTTTTTACCCAAATTTCTATGTTGGGGATGAGTTTGTGTGCCCTGTTGTGGCGTCATCCCAGCGATTTTGCCCTTTTGCCGTCGATACCGCTGTTTCTTCTACTTTAATAGCTCCTCCATGCTGTCGCGAGTTTCCTGTTGTACACTCGTTTCATTTCGTCGGCCAGAATGTGGATGGCACCATTCCAGATACGACATATGCATGCCGCTCCTTCTGACACATGGGCGCAATTTGTCTTTAGGGTGCTGCGTATATAGACAGTTGATATCTCCCGCCCAGATTCTTTTGTTGCCAAAGCATCAGCCCACACTGGGGATGCGTATAGTAGTGCTGAGCTTACTACTCTGGACAATAAGATTCTACGACCATATTTGGGTCCACCGACGTCTGGCAGTATCCTCGCTAGTGATGATGCTTTGATTAGAACAACTTCCGTCTTCAGTTCCGCTAAATCCAAGCCTACTGTCTCCAACCATATTTTAATTTTTGAGTTCGCTTCATTTGAACGTGTTTCTCAGCGGTCACAACAGAATTGTCGTCCGCGAAGCCTATGACTTTCGTTCTTGATGGCATTGGCAACCTGAACACGCCGTTATACATGATGCTCCATTGATCCTTGTGGAATGCCTGCAGACACATTAGGTCTGTTCGCGTACTTTCTGCACCAAAATTCTCAGTTTGTCGAATTTCTACGAGTGGAGGTAAAATTCTCTAAGATAGAGGTAAAATTACGAAAAAGTAAACAAACGCGTTGAACCATAAAAGTTTCCTACTTTTTAAACGTCAAACCTCAAACCCAATTGTATGCGAAAGAAAGAAAGAGAAGGAACAATCCAACCAAAAATCACAAATACATCGATTTGACAGATTTGACAGTTTTCACAAACTAGTCCACAGAAATTTCTTGCACTAAAATTAGTAGCATGGAGAAATTTCTTACTCTCTCGAGAGCGTTCTCATCTGTCATAAACTACGAAAATTCTCAGTACTCGAACAGGTTTCGTAAAAATTCGCAAATGAGGCGATTACGCACTGGTGTTGTGTGTACACAACTTATCACGCTTTACCCAACTTGTTACCCTTTTATAATCTATTGCAGCATTGAGTAAACTGCAGTTCATTTTTCAACGTCTCTACTGTATAAAAAAAGAAAAAAACGCCAAACCATCCATCGACAGAAGGGAAATTACAAATGATCATCGAGTCCTTTGTTTATGATATAAACAGGAACTACAAGAGAAAACGAGAAACGCATTTAAAATACTCTACACGAGGTCATAAAATCTTCCAGGATTTACACTCACAGACAGTCATTTGCAACTAATACAACTTCAATCTTTTCTTTCACGAATTTGAATCTATTGTTTGTTTTATTGACTCGTGTAGAATAGTAAGGCAATACTCGTATGTACATATGTATGTAAGTGGCACTAAGTCACGCCAAGATTACGGCATTGCCTTCGATTACTTGAAGATCGCTGACTGGTGGTGACACAATTTAAAATTAATAGCAGGCAAGACAAGTAGATGCCTTAATTGCACCCAATCATCCCCTGTCGCAACTCTCTGATGCGTAATCACTTGGACAACGTAGGGCCGCATAGGGAACTACTCGCTCGCAATGGGACAATTTCAAGTGGTTTTGCACACAAACATTGATTGAGGGGTTCTTGAAAGCCAAATAGGATTGGCAACATTAGATTTCACTGAGAAACATGTTGCTCAATTCAATTAAATGTTTTATGAAAAAGTAATGGAATCGCTTTGTCCCGAAATGAGAGTGCTCTATGCTTTTGGCGACTATGTTCTGGGAAAAAGGTCATTATCAGGGAAATCCGACACAAAAGTACTTCCATTAGTAGCAGGAAATTCGCAATAAAAAAGAAAACGGGTGCATATCGCAGGCAGATCCCTGCAACTAATTGATTGTTGTTGGTGGGCTTGCTTATCTGGCTGAAGAATGTGACTGATGTCCCACACTTCCGGGTGCGAGAAAGCGGCGCCATTGCTTCGTAGTCCAAGTAAAATATGGGAAAATATTCTGAGAAGATAAATTTCGGCAGAATTAAAAAAAAAAAACAAAAAACTGATAGTCTGAGTTTCACTTTAAAAAAAAGAAGGAACTGATAACGTACTTAGTCACTCTTACCATTGAACTGTAAGGGGCAATGGATAGTCGGACTATCAGTGAACCAGCATTTGCAAATGGATTTAAGTGCGATAATAACCTTATTCTTATATAATAACCCTTATACTTTCGACGCGTCGTCATCTCTCCAATTTCACTGTCCACCTGCCCCCTGAATAAGTCTTCAACAGGGTCTACATGCACTCAATACCGGACAAAATTGAATGGACGCAACGCGATGTCCCATACAACGAAGCGCTGTAAATTTTAACGGACAGGTCCAAAACTAACGACAGAGTCGGTGCCGGAATCTTCTCAGAACACCTAAATATACACCTCTCTTTTAACCTTCCAAACCATTGCAGCATTTTTCAAGCTAGATGGCTGCCAACATCGAATATTGTTATTTACATCGACAGTCAGGCAGCCATCCCTCGCATCCGGCACTACGAGATCTAAGGCAGTGAAAGACTTCCGCGTAAGTCAGTACAATCTCATCCTTTGCTGGGTACCAGGTCACCGACAAACCGGAGAATTGTGCAGCTGACGAGCTGGCTCGACAAGACTCGTTTGGTACAAATTGCATAAGCATTACCGATATCGAAGCGCCAACGTCTTATGTTAAGTATCTCATCCAAACCGACGCGGAGTAGGTGGCCAATCACCGATGGCAACATCTAGGGCAATGCAACACCGCCAGACAACTTTGGCCAACACTTAACAAATCTAGGTCCACCGGACTCTTGAAATACAAGAGAGCAACCCTCTCCAAAATAATAAATGTTCTCACCGGACACTGCGTCATAGGAAGACATGCCCAAAGACTAGGCATCCCCTATTGTGACTTCTTCAGAAGCTGTAGGGATGAAGAGGAAGAAGAGACCACCAGTCACCTCTTATGCGCTTGTCCTGCGCTTAGCAACATTAAGAAGGCCTGCACGGCTCCTTCATACAACGAAGCAAATGTAAGAGAGTGACCCAGCTAAGTGCTTCCTCATCGAGCGCCGATCTTAACCAACCAATATCCTGAATATTTTCTACTTGTTAAAATTCTCAATCAACAAACCAGTACAGCTCTTCTTTTCATTCGGCAACTACGAGTTTTCTCCGTAAGCTCATTGGAGTGGTCTGGAAGGTGGAAGGTCTGAACGCAATACAACTTTGCTAGATAAACACTTTGTTAGGTACATGACGTGTGTAGTGTACTTGGTCAGATACATTTAACGAAATCCATTGATATACTACGGGGCAAACATATGTGCATACATACTTACTTACTTACTTAGATGGGGCTTCAGTCCGGGTTGCACCTGGACCTAAACCAATAAAAATTTCCAGCCAGCTGCCTCCAGCTGAGCACGCCAGGTTGTTCGAGGTCGCCCTCCGTCCATCCAGGGTGGATTCGAAGACTTTCTGGGCTGGAACGTTAGGCTGCATCCGCTCTATATGACCCAGCCGTCTTAGTCGCTGTATGTGAACTCTTCTGTATAGTTCGGAATTGTACCTTCTCCTCCACTCGCCGTCTATGCAGGGCCAAAGATCACTCGAAGTGCAGTTCTCTCAAAGCAATCAAAGGAATCCTAATGCGCCATACAACAGGTCGACATTTCCTGACATCGAACGGTTCGGTGGTGTTCTTTCCGACTTTGATGGAGTACCGAGAGCTCTCCATCGTCACTCTGCACAAACGGACGAGCTTGGCAGGGATGTCAAGACTAGACATGGCTCTGTATAGCTCGTCTCTATACACGCTATCATAGGCAACTTTGAAATCGATGAAAAGGTGGTGTGTATCAATTTTATATTCACGGGTTTTTTCCAAGACCTGCAGTAGTGTGAATATTTGGTCATTGGTGGACTTTCTCGGCCTGAAACCGCATTGATAAGGTCCTATGAGGTTGTTGGCGATTGGTTTTAGGCGTTCACATAATTTTTTTATTTTTAAACAGGTGTGTGGCCACGCCCAAATGGCGTGTAGGCACTGCGACCAAGGAGATCTATTGTGCCATAGGCCACTTTTAGGGCAGCAGTACTTCTACTCTCCTTATGAAAGCTATAATTACGGCTGCGGAGGAGTTCCTAAGATCTTTTGGAGATATCATCTCTTTAAGGAAAAGCTTCTCCTAGTGCTACACAGAGCTACACACTCACATAGTATGTGTTCTGCGGTTTCGTCCTCTTCTAAGCAGAGGCGGCAGGTGATATCCTCCGAAATTCTCATTTTGTTAAGGTGGTAGAGAAGTTGGCAGTGACCGGTAAGGAAGCTCACAAGCTTCTTCTGCCTGTCTTTGGAAGGGTTGGACAGCTCTTTTAGCCTGCCTGAGACCTTGGGAGTTATTCCAGTAGATGCACATGTTGCGTTCCCAGATGTTTAGGGTAAGTTTGAAGGCGGAATCGGGTATCCCGCAGAAGGGTTCAGGTCAAGTGAACAGCTCAGAGGAGCCCTTCCTAGCTAGCAGGTCTGCAGTTTCATTGCCGTCAGCGCCTACATGACCCGGTACCCACCACAATTTTACTTTATTGTGTCGGCACAGATTTTGTAAGCTGTCGAAGCAGCGAGTATATGGATAGAGGCACCTTTGATGCCTGAGTGCAGGTTAATGTTAGCACAAGTTTCAATGGCGTAAAGCTCGGCCTGGAAAACACTAGGACTCTTTCCGAGTGATTTCGAAATTTTATGGTTGGATCCATACACACCGGCGCCAACTCCTGAATCCATTTTTGATCCATCGGTGTACCACACTATACCTTTTGGATCAAGCGACGGTCCGCCATTATTCCATATATCACGGCTTGGGATCACAATCTCAAACCTTCTACCAAAGTAGAGTGATTTAGGCGTAAAGTCGGAGACCGTGCTGAGCATGTCTAGCTCGGGAAAGTCGGACAATAGCTCCATGAGATCCACGTGATGCCGTGTAGTATTAGCATCTGATTTTCTAAGACGAACTGCACTGCGGATTGCCACTTTTTTTATAAATGTATGTAACGGAGTAAGTCCGATTGTGGCTTCAATGGCTGTTGTGGGACAAGTGTGCATAGTACCTGTGATGCCGAGGCAAGCTAGTCTTTGAAGTTTTGTGAGTTTATTAATGGTTGTGATCTCTTTGGTTTTCGTCCACCAGACTACGGACGCGTATGTCAGAATGGGTCTTACAACCGTGGTGTATAACCAGAAAATGACCTTTGGAGACAGGCCGCAGGTCTTTCCGTACATACGACGACATGCCCACAAGGCAGTAGTCGCCTTGGCAATTTTATGCTTAATATGGGAGTTCCAGTTAAGCTTCTTATCCAGGACAATTCCTAGATATTTGACCTCATCGGAGAAATTGATTGTTGTGCCGTTTAGAGTCACTGAGCCAATATTCAGCGTTCTTCTTCTTGTAAACGGTACAACGACTGCCTTGCTGGGGTTAATCGATAGGCCCTTCCCAGCACACCAGTCCGAGACTACAAGGAGTGCATTGTGCATGAGTTGATACACATAGTCTTCATGTTTGCCTTTAATGATGATTACTAGATCATCTGCATAGCCTACGGTTCTGAAACCTGAACTATTAAGTGTGTTCAATAAGTCATCCACCACGAGTGATCATAAGAGAAGCGAGAGGACGCCGCCTTGGGGGCAGCCTTTGGCCGCGGAGACCGTCACAGAGACCTCTCCAGACGAAGATGTTATTATGCGGCTATCGAGCATGTTCCTAACCCATCTGGTAGTAGGTTTGTCTGCGTTCACATAATACGGCAGACAGGATCTTACGTGCGATATTTAGAAGACTTATACCCTCAGTTCAGAAGGCCTTTCTTCAGAATCAGCAAATGATGCTGAGGTTCCATTCATCGGGCATACTTTCGTCCAATCAGAATTTACAGATGAGCTAGTGCATGTTCCTTACCAATTCATCTCCTCCTGCCTTGAAAAGTTCGGCGGAAAGGCCGTCGGCTCTAGTAGCTTTGTTGGACTTAAGTTAAGACATCGCTATTCTCTCTCATTCTGATCGGGTTGACGGGGATCTTGACTATCATCATCACTGTTAAATCGCTCATTCTGCCTGACAACGGGATATTGGTCTTCGTCGCCGTTCAGCGCTCGATCAAGCGCTTCTCATGCTCCAATTTCTTCTTTCTGAGATATCGATGTTCCTCTTTTCTCCTATGTTCGTAGAATTCGCGAGCAGCTCTAGTGCTTCTATGCAGCGCCGCTTTGTACGCCTCTTGTTTTACTGCAAGCGCTTTCCGGCATTCCTCATCAAACCAAGGTTTTTTTTGTGGTGTCCGAGAGAAACCCAGTACAGCAGAGGCGGCATCTCTGATGGCTTGTTAGCAACGCTGCCACTGGTCTTCCGCATTTACTGCTGGCGTTATAGGACTTGGATTGAGATTAAAACAAACTCAATTGGTAAAGGCTCAGGGCGGCCCCTACAATTAAGCGGTCGTTTGCTCGTAAAACCATACCTTATCTGTTTCCTTAATCACAAGTGCTGATAGTTTGTTGTTTTCCTTTGAATTTATAGTCTTCTACTTATATTTAAATAATAATTAATCATGGGTCATGCAAATGGATGTTGCAATCCTCTGAATAAAAGTAAACATAAATGTATTCGAAGAAATCTCGTTTTACAGATAAGCCCAGTTGAAGAATTGGTGGTATACTTGTACATGTTCCACTTGGTATGCCCAACAATCGCAACCTTTGTCAATCGAAGATTTTTTTTTTTAAATTTAAAAATAACTAACTTTCTCAAATCGGATTCTTTATCAAAACTTGCGTTATAAAATAATTTCAGAGAGTTAAACATTTTCGTAGCAATTCGCAAATACTATTTCTTCACTAATAATCCTTAAAATAACAGAATGACTACATGGAAGCGACACCTAAATACCTCACACAAAAACGATGGCAAAAATGTGATGATTATGCTGATGGTCACCTTAGAGAGTGCAAAAGGGATGATTGTGATCGTCGACAATCAACTATTACCTTAAATTACATACCTCATTCACAAAATGGGCCAGCATGTGGCTTGAGTGAAAAGGATAATTCATCACATCCCTTAAAGGATTACACTCCTGAATTG
Source organism: Brachypalpus laphriformis (assembly GCA_945910035.1). Lineage (NCBI taxonomy): Eukaryota > Metazoa > Arthropoda > Insecta > Diptera > Syrphidae > Brachypalpus > Brachypalpus laphriformis. The sequence goes on from OX246754.1 coordinate 293,872,176, forward strand.
ATATCTGTGGAAAAAAAATCTTATGAAGAAATTTAAAAATAAATGTGTTTTTTGCTGATAATCGATTTATTTACTTAAACTTGTTATATGTAAGTAAAATCACTCCTTTCCGTATATGATAAAAAAATTACTTTTCAAGGGAACGTTATACAAGTTTTATACGTTATAAAGATTCCGTTTATTCTATTCAACAGCCCAACAACGAATGCCCTCAACTTAATATAAATTACAATAATTCACTTAATTCAATCTAAACCTAAAATGCTGCTTTGCAGTTCCCACACAGGCTCATCGCTACCGTTTATGATCAAGTAAGGTGATCTACCTGCCCGACGAATGCGCGTGCACAGCAAATCGCATTGCTTGCACTTTTATTTTACTCGGTGGAAAGCTGAACGTGTTAACTTGTATGTTAATTATCAATATTTATGTTTCAATGCTTATATGTACTAGATTGTGTCTATTAATTTCTTAACTTATTTATTTAACCACTTTTGTATTATTTTATTAATTATTGACTTGTCTGTTTATTTATTTATTTCCTTATTTATTAATTTTTTTTATTTATCTACTCATTTATTTATTGATAAATTTACTTATTGTTTTATTTATTTTTATTGCATATACAATATATTTATTTTGTTTTTTTTTTATTTATTTACTTATTCATTCATTATTCATTGTTTTTTACATTTTTTTTTTCATTTTTACATATAGTTACTTATTCTTGTTATTTATCTATTTATTCGTTCATTGATCATATATTTTCTCTATTTTATAAGTGTCACTTATTTTCTTATTTATTTATTGTCCACGTTTTTATTTGTACAATAAATACATGTTTATAAATTTTCAATTTTTTTCTAATGAAGGTTTATGTCGCATTTTCCTCCAGATTCAAATTATGTGTCCTAATGTAATCAACAGTTAAATAAAAATAAGATAATGTTTGAGAAGAAATGTATGTAGATATAATATATCGTATTTGATGCTACCATTAAATCTTGTCTTTGCTACGGCAACCAGGCCTTTGGATAGCAACATCTTGAAGAGTTTGAATACATGCAACGCACTTTTTTCAAGCGCATCTTTAAGCTTCCCGTGACAACGCCCACTTATGCAATACACGCTGAATCTGGGCTTCCGCGTATCTACTTAAAAAATCTCAAGGCAAATGCAAATTATATCATCAAGGCAATGCGCAGGAGGGATAACAATCTCCAAAAAAGGCTTATGCAATTTGCGCTTCAATGCCGCTCAACACCCTTTAAAAAGTGGTATGATATAGCAAATGAACACGGTGTTAGCTTCGACCTGGATGAGTTAAACCTTAACGATTGGCAAGATATGTTTTATAGCAGCATACCAAAGATCGACGAGTATTTATACCAACAATGTCCGAGCAGAGCCCGGGAGTCAAAAAGTATGCTTCTTTATAAGGAACTTTGCCATTCTCCAGATACAAGCAACTATTTTTGCAGGCAACTAACAGCCAGTCAGATAAGCTCAGTGTTTAAAATAAGAACGGAGGTCTTAGCTCTCAATTACATCCCGCATAGGCAAAATATTCGAACAATTTGCACCCTTTTCAATAGAAATTAAAATGAAGATGTTTACCACTTCCTAGGAGTATGCCCCATACTACAGGAGATACGCCGATTGTATTTCTCCAGGAATTGGCTCACACTTGAAGAAGCTAAGCAAGCTCTAAACGGTTTATATGGTTGGAAACGGCTCTCATCTTACTGTAGTCATGCCTATAACTATCGCAATAGTTTCATAAATCTTTAAATGCTAGTAACTATATTTATTAACTTACTTACTTACTTAGATGGCACTACGGTCCGGGGTGGACCTGGGCCTCAACCAACAAACCTCTCCAGCTAGCACGATTACGAGCCAGCTGCCTCCAGTTGCGCACGCCAAGTTGGTTGAGGTCCCCCTCGCCACCTATCGCGAGGTCGTCCTCTACTGCGTCGTCCATCCGGGGTGGATTCGAAAACTTTCTTAGCGGGAACGTTGAGCGCCATCCGCTCTAAATGACCCAGCCATCTTAGTCGCTGTATGTGAACTCTTCTGGCTAAGTCGATGTCCTTGTACAGGCCGTATAGCTCGGCATTGTACCTTCTCCTCCACTCACCGTCTATGCAGACGGGACCAAAGATCGCTCGAAGAACTTTTCTCTCGAAATAACCAAGGGCATCCTCATCCGGTTTTGTCAAAGCCCATGCCTCTGCGCCATACAGCAGGACTGGGATAATTAGTGTCTTATAGAGAGTTACCTTAGTAGTTCGAGATAGGGCTTTGCTACTCAATTGCCGTTTTAGCCCATAGAAACAACGATTGGCAAGAGTAATTCTTCATGTGATCTCCCTACTTATGTCATTTGCGGAGTTCACCATAGAGCCTAGGTAGACAAAATCCTTTACTACCTCAAAATTATATCTGTCTATTGTGGCGTTCTGTCCAAGACGCCGATGTTGGGTGTCCTTTTTTGTAGATAGCATATATTTTGTTTTGCTTTCATTGACCGCTAGACCCATCTTTGCTGCCTCGATCTCAATACTCGCAAATGCCCCATTGACGGCCCGCTGAGTTCTTCCGATTATGTCAATGTCATCGGCATAAGCGAGTAGTTGTACAGACTTGTAAAAGATTGTACCTCCGGTGTTGGCTTGTGAGTTTCGTACAATTCTCTCAAGTACTATATTAAAGAGATCGCATGATAGCGCGTAACCTTGTCTAAGACCTTTCCTGACATCGAACGGTTCGGTGATGTTCTTACCGACTTTGATGGAGCAGCGAGGGTTCTTCATCGTCATTCTTTACAAACGGACGAGCTTGACAGGGATGCCAAGACTAGACATGGCTCTGTATAACTCGTCTCTATACACGCTATCATAGGCAACTTTGAAATCGATAAAGAGGTGGTGCGTATCGATTTTGTATTCATGGGTTTTTTCCAAGATCTGCCATAGTGTGAATATTTGGTCAATAGTGGACTTTCCCGGCCTGAAACCGCACTGATAAGGACCTATCAGGTTGTTGACGATCGGTTTTAGGCGTTCACATAATACGGCAGACAGGATTTTATATGCGATGTTGAGGAGACTTATACCTCTGTAATTGGCGCAGTTTAGAGGGTCTCCTTTCTTCAGGATCGGGCAAACGATGCTGAGGTTCCATCCATCGGGCATACTTTCGTCCGACCAGATTTTAAAGATGAGCTGGTGCATGCTCCTTACCAACTCATCTCCTCCTGCCTTGAAAAGTTCAGCGGCAAGGCCGTCGGCTCCAGCAGCTTTGTTGGATTTGAGTTTAGATATCGCTATCCTCACTTCATTCTGATCGGGTTGACGGGAATCTTGACTGTTGAATGGCTCATTCTGCCTGACAGCGGAATATTGGTCATCATCGCCGTTTAACAGTCTGCAGAAGTGTTCCTTCCATATCCTCAGCACCGACTGCGATTCCATTACTATATTGCCATTTTCGTCCCTGCAGGCTTCTGTTCTGGCTTTGAAACCCTGGCATGTTCTTTCTACCCTTTGGTAAAATTTTCGAACATTATTCCTGCAATAAAGTCTCTCAATCTCCTCGATCGAACGCTTCTCATGCTCCTTTTTCTTCTTTCTGAGAAGTCGATGTTCCTCTTTTCTCCTGCGCACGTAGAGCTCGTAAGCAGCTCTAGTCCTTCTATGCAGCGCCGCTTTGTACGCCTCTTGTTTAGCTGCATGTGCTTGCCGGCATTCCTCATCAAACCAGGGGTTTCGTTGTGGTGGCCGAGAGAAACCCAGTACATCAGAGGCGGCATTTCTGATGGCTTGTTGGCAACGCTGCCACTGGTCTTCCGCATTTGCTGCTGGCGGCATAGGACTAAGATTGAGATTAGAAGAAACACGATCGGCAAAGGTTCTGGCGGTCTCTTGCGATTGTAGCTTTTCGACGTCAAATTACCTCACAGTATTTCGTTGATTTCGCTCCGTTCTGGATATCCGCATCCGTACCTTGGCTACAACTAGGTAGTGATCCGAGTCCACATTGGCTCCTCGGAAAGTCCGGACATCCAGAATACTGGAAGAGTGCCTTGCATCGATCGCAATGTGATCGATTTGGTTGACAGTTTTTCGATCAAAGGAGAGCCATGTTCCTTTGTGAATGTCGAGACATGGGAACCGCGTACTAGCTACGACAAAGTTTCGCCCGCTGCAAAGTCGATTAGCCTGAGTCCGTTGTCAGATGTGTTGTCGTGCAGGCTGTGCTTTCCGACCACGCTACTAAAGACGTCCTCTCTTCCTAGCTTTGCGTTAAAATCACCTAGGATAATTTTAACGTCGTGGCTAGGGCATTGCTCATACGTCTTGTCCAAGAGCTAGTAGAAGTCGTCCTTTGTCGCGTCGTACTTCTCCTCATGAGGGGCGTGAACGCATATTAGGCTAATGTTGGCAAATTTAGCCTTGATACGGATAGTCATAAGGCGCTCGTTCACATGCCGGAAACTCAAGACTTCTTGCCTAAGTCTGCCTCCAATAACAAATCCGCACCCAAATAGACGCTGTCCTTTTTGTCTGTAGCAATCGCCGTAGTAGATGTCGCAGTTTTTCATACTCCTTTTGCCCGGCCTATCCCATCGCACTTCTTGGATGGCGGTAATGTCTGCTTTGAGACACTCTAGGGTCTCCGCAAGTTGTTCGGCTGCACGTGGTTTGTAGAGGGGCCTAACATTCCACGTGCAGACACGAAGATCGTTGTCCTTTTTACGTTTGCTTGGGTCGTCAACAGTAAATTCATCCGTATCCGAGGCTGTTGGTTGCTTCGTAACCGAAGGAACGGAACGGAACGGAATTAATCAAACTTGTAACTTTAATTATTTATATATTGTAATCCATTATTTATTTATTTCTGAATTATATAACAAAGCTAATAATGAAGTCAATTCTCGCAGACGGCAATTTATGCCATGCTTATAAATTCTTTTGTCAATCAAAATGTTATATTTTAATGAATTGCAATAATAATAAATAATTTCATATCTCTGAAATGTAAAATGGGTGGTAACAATCCTTTGTACAAGTTTCTTATGCAAAATAAAAATATGTATATCTATCTATAAGTAAAGAATTTCTCTTTTATTATAATTATAAAGCAACTTTGAAACTTTTGTCATTTTTTGGGTTTGTTTGACTAAAATTCATTGCTGAATTTTAGTAAAACTAAAGCTGATACTAGTTGCAGGTAGGTTAAAAAGTGTTTATAATTAGATACAAAGTTAGGACCTGAATTTAAAGTTAACATTATACTACTTAGCATGCAGTTAACCTACTTAAAACACGGTGACTATAATTTTGCGCCAATGTTAAAATTGACATTTTTGAATATTATTTTAGGGAATGTTTACTAATAATAAAGACATCAGATTCTTGTTATTAGAATTCAATTTCATCACCAAGTGGAAATTGGGGTACCCACTTGATGTGGTTTGTCTCATATAAATACAATATGTTGAATGAACGTTATTGAACATATTCTTGAGGGGTGCCAATAGTGTACTGGTAGTATCATCGATTGTCACGCTTATCGTTTACAATTCAAATCCTGATGTCAAGAAACATTTATATATTATTAATAAAATAAATAAAGTCAATCCGATAAATTTCGAAAGCATATGCCAACTCTACTGCGAGGGCATTACAATGGCAGTAGGGTGGTTAATGGCTGGATAAACTGATCGTATTGATTAATGATTGATAGGTATAGCATCAGATAGACGGAAAAAATACAGTGAATCATAGAACAAAACAAAAAAGTTATCTGGACGTCACTCTCGGAATCTTTCTGAAACCTAATAACTAAGTAAATATTAAAAAAAAAATACTTAACTTATATAATATATCTGTGGGTACAAGGAAAATAGCATAAGTATCCTTATGTCAATATTGAGTTTTTTATTTTGTTCATTAATTCATTATCTGCAGCGGTTACAAAGTTAAGGGCAGGGATGTGAGTCCATATATGACATCTTTAAATACGTTTTTTGAAATGTAAAAAGCAATTTATGCTATTATTCATAGTGGCCAGGTATGTAGACATACTAAAACTTCTTAATTATTGGCACTGGTTTTTATACTTTTTTATTTTTTTGTGGATTAGAATACTTTATAGGAAAGCCTTGATATTGTAGCATCCACAAAAGTACTTTTTACATTGTATTATCAACAAATTAAATGTGGATCTGGAAACAGTTTCTTCCACAGTTCATCTACCAGAAATCTCTCGATTAGTCTGGAGATTCACCGGAAATCTAGTATTATCCAAAATATTTGGGTAGTTCTTGCATTTGATATAAACACAGGAACTGCTGGAACACAATGCAAAGCCGCTGTGGTAGTGGTAGCCGTTCTGGTACGAGCTGTCAATGTGTTGCGCGCTACGCTCTCTAAACTCGCCCACAATGTAATGGCGCGCTAATGTCAAATTGAATTCTGAATTGACGCAGTTGTGAAATTTTTCTCTCGGTATTATTTTCAATAAAGTGTTATAAAACGTTATTAGCCATTGATTTATAAGTGTTTATTCAATAAAATGGATGACAAGAAAGAAATTGATTTTTTCGACTTCAGCGTCTTCCATTTCGTTGGTTTTTAGTGAGCTGTCATAAAGCCGCGCGGCTTTTTTTAAAAGATAACCAACTCGTACCACACCACTACCACACGCCACAGCGGCTGCGGCCTATTGTGCACCAACTACTGCTTATGTATATATTTCATCTTTTGACAGCTCGTACCACAGCAGCTACCACTACCACAGCGGCCGCATTGTGTTCCGGCAGGAAAATGATTTAAGTGTCAGAGTTTATTATTTAAAAAATGGTGTTGAAAATAAACAATATATTGATTGAAAGTTATGCCGTAAGGACAGTATAGAATAAAGATATGTATTTCATAATATAAGAAGTGAGTTTGCTGTTTATAAATAAACAGTTTAAATACACAAGACTGTTTTATTATTACGAACCCCAGCAAGAACATTACAGTGTGCAGATTTTTTCTTTAGAACGCGTGGAAAAATATACACCCCTATTATGGTTAGCGAATCGAACGTTCGACTCAAGTCGAACCTCCCGGCAAATTACTTCTGTCGCTTTATACACTTCACAGATTACATTTAATTGTTTTTTCCTTTGTCAGCACTTATTCTTTATTCGAATGAAAATGTTTGCTAACAGCAATACAACGACAGAAGCAATTCGCTGACAGTTCGACTTGAGTCGAACGTTCGATTCGCTAACCATAATAGGGGTGATAAAAAGCATTGCTATCACCATTGAAATAGCTCGCAAACTATTGTACATACAGTAGTATGTACATATATGGTATATTGCTGTAAAAAAAAATGTGTGGGTCAAGTATTTTATAGGTAGAAGAAAGAGTATGAGATACACACATTTTTCTTAAACACACTTTACTCCAAAACTCTTTTCATCGATATATAAGAAGCATATATAAGAGCAAAACCGTTTTTTTTTGTCATTCGAGAAAGATCCGGTGAATTCAAAGACGCCAAAAAACTGTGCTGTGTCGCGGCGGTTGCCCTGTGCAATTTATTTTGACCTTTATGAACAAGAAGAAAAGTAAACATTAAAATTATTATAAACTTACCTTTCATCCACATTTTAAACAAAGTGGTAAAATAAATAATCAAAGCTAACGAAATTGTAACAAACAAACGAAAGCAACAGCGAAACAACTGTTGCGCAGGTTGCTGTTTTGACGTTTGATTGCGCTAATGTTGCAAAACAAAAACTCGGTAGTACCTACTGCTCATACTGTCAAAATGTTGCTTTTTTGAACTTGTTGCCGCAACACTGCATTTTTGAGTTAGGGCATACTGAAATGAATTGACGACTAGTTGCATCGGCAGGTACATTGATTATGTCTATCTCCAGAACTAGAGTTCGTAAAACAAAAGGAATGTCGTTTGTGTCCTTTGAAATTAGGAGTGCAAATTTATCAAACCACTAGTGTTTATTAAAATAGTTTTTAATTCATCTACTTCTTCTCTTCTGTATCTACTTGTATGTTGTATATACATATGTACATATATGTATATAAAATGCAAAATGTTTTTCCGTTAGTGTACTAATACTCCGAGAACCACTTTTCCGATTTACGTGTTTTTTTTTAATTCGTAGATATGTTCTCTGGCCAGGTTTAGTTTATGTTTTGTTACCTTACGATACGCTACAAGGGAGCCACGGGCACATCTAGTCAAATATAAACTTTATTCAAGCGAATCCAATCTGATTCGGCTTTATTGTTTTACACCTTTGATTCATTTTTAATAACATCTAAATCTACAGTCACGATAAGATAAGATAGTTACTTCTTCCACAATAGCTTAATATATGTACTTATAGGTACGTACGTATTTTAAAGCTAAATGAATCACGCAATTGTCTAACTATCTAGCCCGTCACTAGAAAAAAACGTGACATCACACACTTAACCGATTTCCAATCGGTAAATAAAACAAAAACGAATAGCCAATACTACGCGTATGTATAATAGATAGCTCAATTTCACTTTATCTCTTTTATAATAACCAGTCATACGACAAAACAGAGATTAACCCTTCTAGCTTATCCTACTCCTATTAACTTCTCTTCGATTCATGCTGTGCAACACCATTTCTGTTCGAGGTAATTCACTTAATGAGTAACGATCTATTGTAAGAAAGAACCCATTATCTTTAAACCATCCGGAATTCCATTAGATATGAGACATTTGTTTTAAAATAATTATTTGTTTGTTTCTGAAATCTAATCAATATTCTTTTATCGTTTTTCCTTCACTCTATTTGCACACTTATCCATCATAGTTAGCCTTTTTTATTTTGTACCCATATCACTGCAATCAGTACGATTTAGTACGTTGCCGGAATAAAGTTCTTTTTCTATACTCCCCGGTTTTCTTTGTTACAGTTGTACCCACTCCTTATCCTTGAAACATGGGTTGTTGCTGTGGTGAGTATTAGTTTTTGATGTGTCTAGTGGTTATCATAAAACTTTTCCAATTTAGCTACAAGTAGATCAGTAGATCTCCAACCTGTCCCACCCGCTAAACAACCATCAAGTATCAGCACAGTGATAACGGCTGAACCATCTCCCAATACACCGCCGATTAATAATTACACTAACGAGCGTCAAGTTTCATAGCACACACTCGAATAGAAAATAGTTCTTAGACGTGCATAGAGCAGAGAAATCTATCAGTACTTAGGAATAAAAATATTAATACAATACAAAAAAAAAATCACAGTTTGTCATACTTTTATTCTCTCCATTGCTTTATCTATCACGATTAAACGTTTGAGCGCGTACATATCTTTTTCCCAGTGACTATCTAAATGGGTTTTGGGAAAGTTTTCAACAAAATTTTAGTAGCCGTTGCTTTAATTTGGACTTCTAACTACATTTTCATGGATTTATGCTGACAAATGTGAACAAATTCCATTGAAATAAATAAATAATTTATCGATTAAGAAATATCACGCAACGAGCGAATGGCGAATACATACATAAGTAGGTACTAACCATTGGGATTTTAAATTATGACTGATAGGCTACCAAACCTTCGAACGCATAATCAGTTAATATGTCGTGTGTTTCTACTTAGATATATATTTAGGTGTGAATAAGATGGAAGATCTATTGTGCCCTCTAAACTAAGGCTCTAGTCAATCACCCTGATTGTCGTTGGCGTTTGTCGCTTCTCGACAATTGTAGTTTTATTCATAGCTACGAACTGCTGACTGTTACACATTACTAAGCAATTTGTTTGTCGTGTAGAATACTATTACAACTCTTTCACAGTGAAAAAGTTATGAAAATGCATTCGTGCTACATCTGAAGAATAAAGCGACAAACGCCAACGACAATCAGAGTGAATGATATACTCGGTGTAGAGCACTTCCTCCAGTTCAGCTGCTTTTATGAACTGAAGTATCTTAAGTGGATCCCGCAAAGGTAGATCCTTCTCTGATAGAAAATAAGGACCCAGGTAATTTCTTCTTTTGTTTGGATCAGTGCTTCGCATTCCATAAGAAGGTGCGCTGATGTCTTCGAGAAGTCCCTGCAGAATCTGCAGTGTCCGCCTCCCTCTATTTCCAGTTTCCTTCTTTTCTTTTCCCAGAAGTTCTTTTGCCTGTCTTAATTGGGGGATATCGTCCCAATGCTTGGCCCAATTGTTCTCTTCCTCTTTCTTAATTCTTTCCATTCTGGTCCAATGAACGGTGTGTCTGATCCGTTTCTTGATACTTCACCAGTTGCTTCGTTCCCTTCCACTCCTATATGTCCTTGTACCCAGTAGAGAGTTACTTTATTTGCTTCTCCCAGTCTGTTGATCTTGGTGAGGCATTCCCACACCAATTTGGATTCTGGAGTGGAATCCTCTAAGGTGATAGTTGATTGTTGACGATCACAATAATCCCTTTTGCTCTCTCTAAGGTGACCATCGGCGTGATCATCACATTTTAGCGATCGTTTTTGTGTGGCTTTGCGATCATTTTACGGAGAGCTAACAAAGTGTGATCATCAATTTTGACTGTCAAAAGTGTGACTATCAACCATCACCTTAGAGGATTCCACTCCAGATCTCGAGCGCGCTCAGTGCTTTGATAGCGGCTTGGCTGTGTGAAAGTATTGTGACGTTCTGCCCGCGACATTTCCTGTCTAGGTTGAATTGCGTACATATTTTCGATCACGTGAACTTCTGATTGAAATATACTGAGGAATATTCCCAATGATTCTGAGTATCTTGTCCTGGACCCGTACACTCCTGCTCCAGTGCCAGTAGATCTTTTCGATTCGTCTGTGTACCATTTAATTGTTTTAAGTGTTTCTACTTGACGCAAAGTCGAAGACATGTAGTGCTATCGGAATTAAGAATTAATTTATAAATATGTAAGGGTATTTCCTTTACAAATATTGTTACTTTTTATTTAAAGAAGGAATATAACACGGAATTATGTAGACATCAAATGGAACCTATTTTCGAATCACTTTTAAACTATATTAAAATATTTCAAACACTTAGGCGCCAGCTGACTCCAAGACCTGGAAAAATAGAAAAATAGATTAGGAGATGAATGAAACTGCAAGAATGAAACTGCAATAAACAGGAGTTCGGAGGCCTATTGTGAAATGATTTGAGGATCGGAAATATAAGACTTCCTAATATGTTGTTGGCTTTAAATTCAAATGGAAACTATGGTGTGTAATTAAGCTTAGGTTAGGTCTTTAAGCTTCATTAGAAAACTTAGTGTTGGGTTAGCTATTCGATCGCTTATAAAAACTAGATCTTCAGCTACAACATGTTCACCCCGATCACAGTAGTTGTTCTTGCTTCTCAATAATTGATATTTTCGGCGTGATTAAATGTAATTCGCAAGTTATATGCATAAGAAAAGAACTTATCGACCTTACAGATATAAGACAAGACCTAAGTTTACTGAACATAAACCCAGCAGACAAGCACTCGTAAACTGCCAAACAAAAGGTTTGGTATTTTATTGTTTGGGACACTTTTTTGGCTTTTCGTGCACGAGAACGGTAACGGGTGATCTCACTTCTCCGAGAAGTATTTACGCTTTTTGTTTTTAATTATGTTAGTTACCAAATTACTGAGGTTTCTGGGGCAAGCGTTATTGCATTATCCTTTAGAATGTTTAACGCTGTTTGCTGATGTCATCACCAAAGAACAAAAATGGTTTGGAAATGGAAGATCTCCTAAATGTTGGTTTTGTGTAAGATGAAATTTTTGTGAATTTATTACACACCTAGCCCATTTAAATAGTGAAATTATGGCTCGTGAGATAGTTAAGAAGGAAAAAAAAAAGAGAAGAAAAGCGCAGCGGAACAAGAGCGATCTTTTAACTATGCAGCCTTGGCCCGCCTGTTTAATAAAGATGTGAAATCATGACCGCGTATATTATAGTCATAAGCCCACAACCACATTTGTCCCACATAGGTGTATAATAAATGCATTATGGTCCTATGACCTGTGAACTTATGGTTCTGCGGCATATGTACAGGCTAAGGGAAAACAAATGAAATAAAACCATTCGCTATACACTTTCGTTTTCAGGTAAAAATATAATAGTTTCAATGATCGCCGACGTCAACGGTGAATATGTACTAGTTTATTCTAAACAAACGTTTTAATCATATTGATGATTTAAGCAAGTATTTAATACAAAAAATAAAAGATAATTCTTCTGTCTAAAATCGGGAGCAGTCATTGTGGGACGTATGCGGATTACAAAAGCATAGTATAACAAGTAGTAGTAGTATAGTGGTAACGTCATCGAATGCCACGTTAATGGTTTATGGTTAAAATTTCTTTCTTTCTTATGAAATATATAAAGAGTCAGTCCGATCAATTACGAAAGCTTATGACTGATGCAAAGGCATAACACTGGCAATAGGTTGGTCATATGGCTGGGAACATTGTTTGCTCTGTTGGGTGATTGATATGGCTATAACATCAGGTGGTCGGAAAAAAATAAAAACATTTTAGCGTATTCAAAACCTATTGAGTACACGCAATTATAAAAAACTAAATATATTGATCAGTCGATGTTATGTAATGACTCCTACAAAATGGCACTACCAACAGAATACTACACATCGCACAAAATAAACCGTACTCAGGACGAATGTAAAAGTTACTTCAGTGCGTTCCAAGCAAGTCAAGTCAGTCACTGCTGGAACACAATGATGTAGTTGTAGTCGTATGAGTTGGGAAACTTTTAATACTTGTCGCGCGATGAGGCTGACGAGTAGTAGGCAATGGAGGAGCAGCAAGCAGAAAAAATGATTGAATTAGTAAAATCATAAGCTGGCTTTACTCTTTCGTCTTCATTTGGTGTACGTTATTCGTTGTTCGTTTCTCAATGAACGTACATCGAACAACGAAGAAGCATTCACATTATACGGATTTTTGATTCAGTTCGCTCGTTGTATCAAAATGGATAACAACACATTGTTGGCAGTGGTGGCGCTTTTAGTTATTCAGAAAAAACAAAAAAATAAGAGATTCTGTTGGACCAAACGCTGGTTGTTAGAAAGAAAGCAATTATCACATATAAATGTGCTCAGTGAATTGAGACTGCACCCAGACGACTTCCGGAATTATTTAAGGATGTTAGAAGACATATATATTGAACTTCTCGATTTGGTCATATCATTAATTGAGAAATCAAACACTCGGTTAAGAAAATCTATTTCTTAGCTTTTGTATAGTTCTAAAAATTCCTCAAGAAATTCTCGACTTCTTAAATCACACATTTTTATAAAAAAAGAAACGACACTGCACGAGAACGTACGGTTACTGATTATCGTCATTTACACACTCGTTGTTCGGTGTTTGAGTAAAACCGTACACCGAAAATTCCATCCAGTTTTGACTTTTTTTCGTACGTGTTTGTTGTTCATTCGTTCTTCGTTCGTTGTTCAGTTTTGTCATTTACACTCTCGTTGTTCCGCGTACGTTCAACAACGAACAACGAACACCGGGTAAAACAACGAAAGTGTAAATTCACACATATGAAATATTGTGGAATCTATCACATCCGCTTCACAAATCCCTTCCCTCAATTTTACACTCCGTCTCACTTGATTACGAACAGGTAGTTTTTTTTTTTAATTTTGCGATATTTTTCAAACCCTTCGCTAATCTGGGAAAAACCAATTGCACACGGAATGATGGATATATTATGTTTATATTGTAAAAAAAAAAATGGAATTAAGTTGATAAATGCAACTTTTATGACGCTTTTCCCAAAAAGGTCATCAAATTTAGCTATTTTTTTTTGTCTCACTTGATTACGAACAGTAGCTAAATCTACCTGTTAGAAGCTTAAAAAGTAAAAAAAACAATACAAAATTTGTTTGTATAAATAAATGTTGGTTTTATTCAAAGAGTAGCAATAGTTTTTAGTAATGGGTACTACCTCCTGATCGCTGAATCACTTCAAGTAGTCTGCTGTGTAGAGATTCACAAATACAAAAAAAAAAATATTTGGCGCAACAGCTCCTTAAAGTGCCAGGGCCTAGCTTCTCGCAACCACTCATGTTGTGTGCGTTATATTTTTCACACGAATTGAAGGGACCTACAGTTTAATGCCGAATCCGAACGGCGATTTGAGAACTTTTTTCGTGACAACAATACTCTCGGATGTTTGTCAAACGCTCGCGAGAGGTGGGACCGTGAAAAACTTTTTGGTATTTTCTGGGATTCGAACTTGGAACCTCATGCATAGTGATCCGACACACTAACCACTTACGCCACGGCGCCCACAGAGAGAGATTCACAGAGTGCTGTCAAATAATCTAGCGAAATTTCGGACCAGGCTCGTTTTATGGCTTCAATTATCTCTTCCGTTTCATCATATTGCCTTCCTCCTTCGTAGACTTTTCTTGAAAGCCAACCTCACACGTTTTTCATGATGTTCAGGTCGGGTGAATATGGCGGCCATGCAAGTAGGTTTACATTTTGGTTCTGAATCCAGGCTTTTGTTGTCCGTGCGGTTTGTATCGGTGCATTGGCTTGTTGGAAAGTCCATCGCTGTCCACCAAACATCTCCGATAACTGTGGAAAAGCTCTTTCCAGTATCGATTTGTAAGTGTTTGCCGTCATTTTGGAGCTTTGGAAATCCAGCTCCACAGTTCCGTAATATCTTATTGCTCCCCATACCATTACACCACCTCCTTTGCTGTGCCGCATTTGAAGATGCATTTCTTCTTTTCTCAAATCATGGAAATAACAGCTGTATCCATCAGGCCCGTCCAAATTAAGTTTTTTTTCATCAGAAAAGACGACGGTATGCCACTCTCGATTCCACCTGATGTGTCTTGTTGCAAAATCAAGCCGCTGATGGTTTCCTCTTCATTTTTTCATGACGAATATGGCTGGCCTTCTGTATCACGCGAAGAACATTCGATCTGCTAGCTGTAATTCCAGTTTCTGCCTTAATTTTACTTACGGAGAGCCTTGAATTTGAAGCAGCTCTCAGTATCGCCCGCTTTTCCTGACATGTTGTTGCTTTGCTGACTCTTCCTTTGCGGTTTTTCCATACTTCTCCGGGTCCTTAATAAAGCTGTGCACAACAGTGGTGCCTCTTCCAATCTTGCTGGCTATGAAACGGATGGATTTTCCTTGTTCCCGGTAAGCTCGAATTTGGCCTATTTCCTCCTTGGTTAACGTCTTTCCTTTACCTATAGTTGTAGATTGTATGAAGTTATTTCTTGAACTATGCTCCCTAATACTCGAAGTATCCCTTTATTTGATTTAAAACACGGTAACAGGTAGATTTAGCTACTGTTCGTAATCAAGTGAGACAAAAAAAAATAGCTAAGTTTGATGACCTTTTTGGGAAAAGCATCATAAAAGTTGCATTTACCAACTTAATTCCATTTTTTTTTTTGCAATATAAACATAATGTATCCTCCAGTCCTTGTGCAATTGGTTTTTCACAGATTAGCGAAAGGTTTGAAAAATATGTTCGTAATCAAGTGAGACGGAGTGTATTTGAATTTAATAAATACATTTTCAATCCAGTTGATATATAAAAAACCATGCATACGACATGGGACGCGAATGACATATAAACGCGACCTACTTCCGTGACAGCGACATCATTGAGTTCCAGCAGTTATGCTAAGGATACAACAGCACATATTCATACCAGGATATCGATACCATAGTAATGCGAATACTAATATCTTGGCACATAGCAATACCATAGTAAACTTCGAAATTTCTTGACATTTTTGTAGATGACAAGGCCTCTGTTTTTATAAAAATTGCAATATAAATGCGAATTCTGTGAAAGTATTATCCAATTTCGAGGAAATTGGTGTTGTGAACGATGTGAAGCATTAAAAAGATGGGTTTGTCTGTACGGGGTAGTCAGCATCAAAAACGTGGTATACTGTTATGTTGTAACACATAAAATGTAAGAAACTTTCGAGTGAACATCTATGCCAGAAGGTGGAACTCTCTTTCTTTTTTTTAAGATAAAGTGGTACGTGTGTTCCTCGTGTGAGACGTTTAGGGATAATTTCCAGTACAGTTATATTTGTCAAGGTAATAGTTCAAATTCGGACTCTCTTTGTTTATGAATGAAAAACTGAGATATAATGCGTCTCTGGCAGTGAAAAACACTAATGATGCATTTGAGGAACGCACCATTCGATGCTTGGAAAGCTCCGTTCAGGAGATTTTAACGTCGAAATCAAACCATGTGGTAAACCAGAAACGATAAATAACGACGATGTTTTAAGGGCAATAGTATATGCAGGCCCAACGAAATTGGTGAGGGACATTGCACAGAATATGAGAGTATCTCGCGTGACAATAAGTTTATACATTTCTCTCATAGGAAAGGTAAAGAAACTCGACAAGAGGGTACCCCATGAACTGAACGAGTCCCTAAAACTACAGCGCCTTAAAATTTGCATCGCATAACCCAAGACACCAAAGTGAACCGTTTCGTTGTATGATGAAAAGTGGAATTCGTATGACAACCATTAAAGACAAAAAAAAACAAAGCACACCCTGAAAATAATGGTGTGTGCCTCACGCACATAAGTATATGGTTGAAGTGAAACTTCAGGTCAGTAAATCGTATTATTTAAACGCGTAAACCGTACATGCACACGCACACGGAGCATACAACAGGTAATAGACTAAGAACCCGCAGTTATTTTTGGATGTAAATTATAACCAAAATATATGAGTACCCCTAAAGAGTTTTGGAATTTCTTATTTCAAAAATAAAATGATTGCAGCCTGTAATGGGGGTTGAAGTGAGCAAAATAATGTCAAAAATACTATTTTTTTCAAAAATCTAAATAATTGGTATAACCACTTGAAGCTAGTCTTCAGATACAGGAAATTACTCTCTTAGAGTCATGATTTGATATGAGCATCATAGAAGACACCTTAGCAGCATATCTAACCCCGGCATGAGCAAAACGGAATCGGTTTGTTTCGATCTCAGCAATAATTTGGCCAGAAACCGCTTCGAAGTGCTATTGTTATACTTAACCATAACACTACACCTAAGTATCTCGGGGTAACACTTGATCGGAAACTCTCTTTCAATAAACACGTCTCGAACACTACTGATAAACTGAAGTCCAGAAACAATATTTTATATCAATTAGGTGGTATCACATCGGGTGCGGATGCCCCCGCCCTTCGCCGCGCGGCCCTTGGCTTTGTATATTCTGTACTGTTCGTGTCGCCCGTATATAAATATATATGTACCTATATAACCAGAGGTGCATAAATCTTGTCGTATTAAATTGAAACCCGCCCCCAAGGCGGAGTTCTGTCTCCTCTAATATGGTAATACTGAAGGAAAACGGTTTCAACGCGACGACATATGCCGACGATGTGGTTATCTTGGTATCGGGGAAATTTCCTCAGGTCCTAAGTGAAAAGCTTAATCTCGCACTACAACTAGTGGATAACTGGGTAGGGCTGGGAGTGAACCTCTCAAAGACGGAGGTAGTTCTTTTCGCTAAGAAGAGAGCGATCCCTACCTTCAGACCCCCACATATCGGTGGTATCTCAAGTTCAACTCGATACCTGGACGTAATTCTAAATTCCAAACTAAACTGGAAGGATAACATTGACGAACGGATCAATAAAGCAAGCGTAGCTTTCTATTCTTGCAAAAAGACATTCAGTAATACGTGGGGCTTCAAAGCAGTTCTGGTGTACTGGGTATACACAGCGGTTGTAAGACCCATTCTTACATATGGTTCACTAGTTTGGTGGATGGTACTTGAGAAACAATACCAGCTTTCAAACCTCACTAAAATCCAGAGAGCAGCGTGCATCGGAGTTATGGGATCAAAACAACACCAATAGCGGCAATGGAAACCATGCTTAGTTTCATTCTGCTTGATATATACTGTAGCAGTCTGGCGGCCAAAGCCGCTGTAAAACTGAGAGAAGGGCAATTGTGGTCATCGAGCCACATGCCTTCATTTTCTCCCGATGAAGCACTACCAGCGGATCGATGAAAACTGATCACATGAACCCGGTGCTAGCATTTTAAAGGAGATTTGCTACAAGAATTCCTGACAGAATTTATTGGAAAAACCGAAAAACCATGAAGAAAAAACAACTAGCCTTCTATACTGACGGTTCTAAGATGGGCGTTGGCACTGGAGCCGGTTCTTATCCTTTTGTTTAAGCGACGACTGTAGCGTCTTTCAGGCCGAAGTCACAGCCATTATACGCAAAACTAGTATCGTTGGTAAAACGATCACTGTCTATATAGATAGCCAGGCAGCCGTTAATGCTCTTGACTCTGCTGTAATTAGGTCGAGGCTTCTGAGGATCTGCAAATCACTTCTAAACGAGATAGATAGTGCCTCTAATGGGTACCAGGGCATATGGATATCGAAGGAAATGAAAGGTCCGACGAGCTTGTTGGGAAGGAGTCGGTGCTGTATGTATCGCGGGCTCTCCCTTTGGTAGTGATCCCAATTAGTTCTTTACGAACAAACAGACATTGGGTTCATCTGGACACATGCGCAATGGCCAGGGCGCTATGACCGGCCTTAAGCTAGAAGAGATCATAATCACCTCTCTGGTAAAACTTAGTCGTCATAATGCACGGGTTAATTACTGGTTTCTGTGCTATTGACATTCATGTGGTACGACTCGGTGTACTGCACAACGACTATTGTAGAAGTTGCAGGGACGAAAAATAAATTGAATCTGTTCGTCACCTGCTGTGTGATTGCCCTGCCCTATCCGTCAGAAGAATGATAACTCTTGGTAGTTACTTCTTCTCGGAGCTGGAGGACTTAGGTAATGTTGAGCTGATGGACCTCCTGAGATTCATATCACTTTCTGGGTGGTTCTAACAGCGTACCATCTCTACAGTGTTTCCAGGGTTAAGAAAATGGGCACAATAGACCCGATCTGTTGATCTAAGTGAGCAGTGACTCTTTTGGCACAAGGCACCCATCTACCTAACCTAACCTTAGAGCCAAAGGTATTCTCGGAGATAAGAAGATCGAGGTAAAAATCGGACTAGACCAGTGAAATACTTTTTTTTTAATAGCCCGGGAAAGACAGTCATTTTTCCAACTATCCGGGTTAGTGACGCGTTGACTCCGGTGTAAAATTTCAAAACAAATTTCTCAAGAAATTACTTGTAACTTACAGTGTCATTCGATGTCAATGGCAATTGATCTCCTATAGCATCGAACGTTTCCAATTTTTCTCTAATCTCGTTCCATATGTCACTGCACTGTGACAACAGATCCATGTTTCCCACGATGTAAAGTCCCATCTTCGCCCTGGACAAGGCAACACATATTCGATTTTGATCTTTGAGGTATCCAATCTGATTATTCCGATTGCTTCGAACAAGTGAAAGAAGCACAATATTTGCTTCTCTACCTTGGAAACTATCAACAGTCGATATCTGAATACCCTGTAGTTCTGGGCAGTTTCGATAAATCTGAGGAAAAATAAAAACCATCCGATAGAAACACTTTGTTAATAAAAAAGAAAACAGCTTGCATACATGGCTATATAATCTGTCTTTCTGCTTAACGTATGCGGTCAGCATGACAATGTCCGAGTGGGTGTAGTTTTGTCTAAGCAAATATGCCGCTAAGTCACACATCCAGACTTTCTCGAAATCATTGAATTTGCTTATTTCCAGAGCATTCTAAAAAACAAAAGTATTAATTCTATAAATTGCATGGTTTTTATGGTTGTCTTACCGTGCTGTTTTCTTTGTGCTGATGTGTAACGAAGAATAGATTCTTCTTAATCCCCCTTATGTCTGGATAGCTTTGAACATTATTGCCATCATTCAGATTCTTATAAATTAACGGACGAATAAGGTCAGCAATCTCTCCGCGCATTCTGAATTGCGTATCTAAGCATATCACGTTTATGTTGTTATTCACCATTCTCTCAAATAGCGAAATATTCATCTTGTACTCCTTGCTTAGCCTGTAAACACTCGTGTGTGGGCGCAACTGGTAATGATCACCAACGAGGATCACTTGCTGGGTGTATTGTGTTATCGATGACAGAATATGCGATTCAAGAACTTCTGCAGCTTCCTCGAAAATTACTTAATACCAAGAAGTTTTCATTAGCTTAAATCCGAAAGAAATCTTTAAAAAAGTAATTTTACCAATAGAATCCTTGAGAAACTTAAACATAAGATTATGCTTTGCAGCACATGTTGTAGTCATCGCTATGATACGTTTCTCTTTTACAGCCAAGTAAGTTGATATCATCTTGAGACATTCTAGCTTTCTTGCGACTTTATTAAGCTCTTGCTGGAAACATAATTTACTGAATATAATTCAAACTTATTTTCAGGAATCCTTACCTGCGCTGTAATAATCTTTTGATATTCTTCTTCTGTCCCATCGAAATCAATTTGAAGCTTTTGCAATGCACAAAACTTCTCCGTGTACTCCATCTTCGTGACATAGTGCAAACGTTTGCAACGTTGGTCACCCTTGAAAGTATTGAAAATCTCCTTAACGTTATATTTATTTAGTGCTTCGTTTTTAGATTGATTGCCCAAGCGTACAATGCTATCCGTATGAGGTATAAGTCGAAGGAGAAACTTATCTAGGGCTTCGTTTGTGTATGCAATAACTACTATGGGCAATGTTGTGTTAGCTAAGAGAGTTGCCGCTATTTTTGATGATATTTCAGTTTTTCCAGTTCCAGGAGGTCCTTGAATAAGGGAAAATTCACTGCTTAAAGCGAAGTGAAAGGCTGTGAGCTGGACATCAGTCATGTCAGTTTTGATTGTGTTGGGATATGTGTCCAACAGCAGCGGATTAAACGAGCTTCCTTTGTAGGTATACTTCGTGTCGGCCGTAAGGTATTGGGGTGGCTTTCGTTTATTCTACAAAAATAAAAATAAAAATCTATTATGGGGAAATATTCGTGAAGATCTATCTACTTACATCTGTGTAAACGATGTAGTTAGCCAACGGAAAATTGTTCTCGTTATACATTCTCAAGACGTTAAATGCATTTCGATATGGTTCAAAGAAAACTGGACATGCCAGCATTTGCAGTTCAACACCACAAATTCTACCCACATTGCGTTGGTTAATTATTTCAATATTAATCTGTAATGCGTAAGAGAAAACAAAGTTTATGCAAGGGGAATATAACAAAGTAACTCTATTAAGCAATATCCAAATATAAATCTGATTTCCAAGCAGAGTCTTAGGACCGTGTTCCCATTTGCGAGTCGAAATAAATTATCGATAAATTTGACTATTTGCTATTCTTGTCTGCGAAGCGAACAGCTCCCATTCACCTGAATCAGGCGAATAATAACTCGCAAATAGACATTTCTTGTTGAACATTACGATTTCTGTCTTTGAATGGTTGACTGCCAATCTTCAACCTCTGACACATTTATTTGTTAGCAAATGTGCAAACATTTCACTCATTTCCTGTAGAAATTTACTCAATACAAGTATGATAACATCGTCAGCATATGCATCGTTACGTTGAAGCTATCCATCTGTAAAGCTCTTAGAATGCCGTCGAAAGAACACATGCATCAGCAACATCGGTGCTTACGTTGCTGAAGTCCACTTCATCACCACCAATTCACCCTAATTTCTCCCAACTGATGACACTAAATTATGTTACGTTATGTCCACCGGTCTACCTTTAAAGTATTCATGTTGTGATTTCGATATGAGTCCTAATCACTTCCCTAACATACAAATCTATTAAACGTATTTGAGTTTTTTACGGTAAGGAAGGTGGACTAATAGTTCTGCATGCCTTGGATTTGGAGTGATTAGTCTTCCTAGATTTACGAATAAAAATGACTCGAACCTCTCTGGGATCGTAGCCTGGGTAGATCCGTTTGCGCCACAGAACAAGAATTTTCTTTGGCTCCTGCAACATCAAAGGTTGAATCTTATCTTGTCTTATATTACGAAGCAAATGATTTGATTTATCGATCATGTTTGCATCTATTAAGGATTCACGAGAGAGACATAGTTCTCAGATACATCCATATAGCCCAAGTAATTAGGTGTTCATTAAAATCTCATAAGACAGTGTCATGCAATGGAATTCGCTTATATAAACTGACAAAACAGTGGGTCGCCCAAGGCAAACAGAGAACCCAGAAAAGTGGAATGGGAGTCGAAATTATTTGGAATGAGTTAAGGGGAATTTAAACGAGTTGCAGAAACTTATATCACACCCGGGTTGACATGATATAAGTCTAAGTACATACATGCTAACAAGTTGTGGAAGCACTTAAACACATAGCTTAAACTAGTTTATATGTCGAATTTTGGTTTGCTTACGTAACCCTGGCTCAAAGTTTCCGGATCAGATGCTGATACAACAGCCAAAATCAAGTTGTCGAAGTTCTCAGTGGTAGAAAAACATAGCAAAGATCCACAAATAAGGTATTTCAGTTCATCCGCGAGCTTTGAAAATGTCATGCTGTCGTACACATCCTTTGAGCTTGCATAAACGTCAACAAACAGCATTTCCGACGTGGGGACTGTTAAGTTTTCATTTGATACAATTTTCACATTTTTAAAAAGTTTCGCATCTGTAGCTTCATCTGGACGCCGTTCACCTCTTAAACTCAATACGGCATTTCTCAGTGGAGCAATGAAATCTTCTCTTAACAAATCCTTTTGGATGCTCAGGTATTCATTCACCGAAGTATATTGACCTGTAAGTGGAAGAAAGGCTTTAAAAGGAACACATTATACCGGGCAGCTTCAATTACCATTGACTATGTTTGGCCTCAATAGTGCAGGCTTCTCTGCTCTTAGGTCATCTAAAGAAGGAAATATCTGCAAGCAACATACACAGTGAGTTAACGCTTTGATCATATGATTAGTAAAAATAATATTTCTTGTTGTAACTTTTTTATTTATTTTTCTATCTTTTATCGTTTAAAGTTGTGTGTCCGCTTTCAGCTCTGATGCTTAAAGCCTTCTTCGTACAGACTCTACAAGCGTTCTCTACTACTATTTTAACATTTATCTTCTAGGGATCTGCATTGCGATTGATCGGGAAACTATAATACTAATACTGCTCAAAACATGGCTTGGTCCATTAGCACAATAATCAAGTTCGTGATGAAGTGATTGCTTTACATCCTAGCGGTGGTCCCCCGGCAACTATACGTATAAACCCTTATACGTGCAGGCTAAATTTGCAAATGCGGGTTGTCGAGGGCCTTGATTCTAGAGTAGTTAACGTGAGCCAGCAACCTATGTTTGTTTATGTTTATGTTTATTCAATTTATTTGTATGAATAATGCCCATTATCCAGCACATCCCAAAAAAAAAAAATAAATAAATAAATAAATAAATAAAAACAGCTCCAATCTGGGAAATCTCCGGTCTCTCTGACGGTTTATTCCTATGATTGTTTATCTGACTATTGAAAGATCGGCCATAAGTGAGTTGAGGACACGCACATATGTAATTCCGGATAACCAAATCGGTTTCAAGGCGGGGCACGATACTTTTGATACGGCTTTTGATACCGTAGCGTTAAAGGGACTCTTCTACAAGTTGAGCAGGCTGGGTATAAGTAAACTACTGCTGTACATTCTTTATAACATGCCCAACAGTAAGAGGTTCATTGTGTAGAATGGCAATGTGACTTCTGCTGGGACATTTGAAATAAAAAGCGGTCTTCAAGCGGGTGGAGTTAATTCGCCGATCCTTTTCAACATTTTCATTTCACCACGCCATAGAGTACGCAGACGACTTGGTCGCGACCAGGTCAGGACCTAAGATCGAAGGCATTGTAACTCTCTTGCAGCGTGACTTCGGTGGCGCTAATCTTCCACGTCGCCCGAACAACTGTGGCGACTCAACTACGACCGAGACGTGTGGAGTGTCTGAGGTTCACCAGGTTGGTTTCAGGTGACATTAAAAATGTTCAACGGCGAAATAACCACTTTTGGTGGCTGATAGAAGGAGAGGGAACGCAGTCTTCGTTTCCTCCATATCCAGTGTAGCCTCAAAGGGCAAAGTGTTGTTGTTAGCATGTAACTGAATTGAATCAATAAAAATGCATGGAAAATTAAATGAAAATGCGAATAGTAAGCGCGGTCCTAACTGCATCAATTACATTCAGCGCCAATTTATAACTCGATGATCCAATGGTGTATATGTTATAAATCGATTGACCTCTTCGCGATATATGCGAAGGTCTGATCGAATTTGCATTGGTGGTATGATGAGGCTAAGTAAGTAAGCTGTTAGGATGATCAGGGCAAGCTAAAATACGTGTTTGTATGTGATGCTGGTGTGGCCTAAGGGTGGGCTTATGCAGTTTCTTAGTCATTCTATGAGAAATATTCTTGGAGTACATTGTTTTCTAAACAGTTGGGTTTAGTGTTTTGTATAAATGTTCATACGTGTTCCAATGGGTTATTCTTTTGTATTTTAAAGTGTAGGACATAGTCAGTAGCTCCCTATGCGCTGCTTTTGCAGCAGCGTTTTACCCCGTTGTACCCAGAAATTCAGATCTCGTATATTTGTTTTACTGTTCTTGACTCTCCAATGGGTTGGATGTACCATTCTTCTATCAGCTGTATCATGTACTTTTTTACCCTACGTCTTCGCTTAAAAAAAATAAATATTTGACGCAACAGCGCCTCAAATGCATGGGCCCAGCTTCTCGTAATCACTCGTGTTATGTGAGTTATATTTTTTCACACGAATGGAAGTGACCGACAGTTTAGTGCTGTATCCGAAGGGCAATTTGTTTTTGCAAAGCTTTCTCGTGACAACAATACTCTCGGATGTTTGTCAGACGTTCGGGTGAAGTGGGACCGTGTAAAAACTTTTTGGTATTTTTTTTTTGGAATTCGAACATGGAACATGGGATGGTCCGACACACTAACCATTGTGCCACAGCGCCCACCTAGTCTTCACTTAGCTTTTTTTTATAATTTGCGCGCGCCAAAGGGATTAATACCCTTATACTGGTTCTCATGGCACGGGCGGACGGGAAAAGAGAGGAGAAGAACAGAAGAGATGCTGGTTTGCGTTGGCTTTAAATGTTTGAATGTTGTAATGATAAGGAAGAGCCGGCTTATAAACGAATCCCTGTATTTGACAGTACGTCCAAAGTTGGGCTCGAGAGCCTTTCGTTTCCTATTCCATACTTTGTCGGATGGTGGTGTGTTGCAGTGATTTCCAGCTGCACATGGCTAACCACTACACAAACACATATAGCATTTCAAATTCGCCTTTATTAATCTGAGGATTTCGAGTGAATGTGAAAAAACACATCCGCCGGCAGATGGCATCCGCCGCGCTTTGCGCAATTGGGAATTGATTTCGTCTCGACTGGCCGTACGTAAATTCAACTCCACATATATGCATGGTACGTATATGTACTTAATACAGAAGGGAACGGAATTGAGTAGTGGCAAGAACATGTCCCATCTGACTGGAGTTTCTTGTAGTGCAAGGGGACATAAGAGGTTAAAAGTTCTTTTGGTAAATGTTGATTGAATATGTGGTGCAGTTCTATGTTTTGCTTAACTTTGCGTACAAAAAATCAATTATTTTGCCTTTTAAGCCTTTAACAACTGTATTCAAAAGTAGGGTTATATTGAACCCACCTCGTCTTTTGTTGACGACTAACTGTGTGCCCTCTAAAGGTTAATAGTGTCTATTTTAGAATTTTCAGATACGAATATACATTATTTTTCCTACGATTAGCCGTATTTACACCCCTAGACTATAAATAAAAGTTACAACAAAATAAAATATATATATATATGTATTCATACAAAAGCATAATTAGGATGAAAGCAACGCGTTTACGCTTACCTCTAGTTCCTTTTCTATCTTTGCACAGAGAAGAGGTTCATCAATTTGTTTCTTGAAGTTCAGAACCTTGTCCCTGAATGCAGAGAATTTGTTATCACCGCCTACAGAACCCAGAACCACGCCTATATGCTCAAGCAGTTTCTTAAGCTTGTCATTCTGCAGTCCAAACTCGAAGCTCCTTTCAAATATGGACAGCAGATCATTTGCTACCTCGTTGATGTCTATTTTAGTGTCGTCCCACATCTTCGAATGCGAAGGTGCAAACAGTTTCTTCGTTAAGTTGCAAACGTTGCGAATGAGACACTCATCCTCGACAAATACATTTAAACACTCTGCGATGAACTCTGGCAATTGGAGTCGTGCTAGATTACCAAATATTCTTACAATTAATACTATCGAGTCTACTTTGGTGTTCACATTGAAACTTCGTAGGAAATCAGTTGTGCCCACCTCGAGGAATGCATCCAGAGGTTCCATGTTCGCCATCAAGTTCAATTTCTTGAAAGAAAGCGACGATACATTGGAACTGGAGAAATCATCTATTTGGGGAATGAGATGAGTATCATATTCTTATAAGAATCTATTTGTACGTACATATGGGTTCGACGTTGGAAACGCATTTAATGAATTCGACTTCGGGTCCATCACCAGACTTCTTTTGGATGCTGTTAACAATATCGTCCTCATCTTTGTCGAACCAATCGTCTTCGGAGTCGGACATTTTAATTACTTTTCCTTTTTTGCGCTTCAATTAACACAAAATAACACAATAGGTTTTTACAAATTTTCCAAGTAACTCTCGAAATATATATTTCAGAAAACTTTTGGCCTGTTGGCGTTTCACCGCAATATTTGAGACAGTTAGGAATTTTTGACATACGTCAAAGAGTGGGAAATAAAAATTCCCTTCAAGTTCTGTTAATTTTGAGATTGAGAGGAAGTTTTGTTTATACTCCAGCTTGCATCAAATTCGAAAAGATGCAATTGATGTGACCAGTTAACGAATTTCTTAAAGGTATTCAGTAAAGCTGAACCATATTCTCTGCTAAGCCCTTTTACACTGTCAAAAACAAATGTCTAAGCAAAATCGCAACACAAAGAATAGTTTGCTTGGGCTTCTGAAGAAACTTATGGTCTATCTACACAATCGGTAAAATGAAATTTTGTCACTTAATTTTGCGCAGAAAAAAAAAAAAAAGTAAGTCGATAACGTAAGTGTGTAGGGAACGTGCTCGAGTAGTGTGGAATGCATTGAGGTAGTCTTTTTCAAATTTTTAGGTGAATATTTTCAATTTTGAATTCAGTCAACCCCCGGATTTCATCATAGCACATGTCATCTAGAAAACTGTTATTTAATTATTCGAACGGTACATCAATTCAATATTCTATCACGGAATAATGATGATCTGGACAAATATAATACTGCCATTCCAGCAAAGATCAAATGTATAAAGGAATACCAGCTATGCTTTACCTTCTACCTACGTTTCAACAGCGTTACAGGAGCAGCATTTCTTTGTGTTTTCTTAAATCAATTCTAGATTACAGACTACGAGGTTTAGCCCTCACATCTATGTTTAAATTAGGCTCT
The DNA here is from genome assembly GCA_945910035.1 of Brachypalpus laphriformis. NCBI lineage: Eukaryota > Metazoa > Arthropoda > Insecta > Diptera > Syrphidae > Brachypalpus > Brachypalpus laphriformis. Next base: position 293,899,688 of record OX246754.1, read on the forward strand.
TGATTGATTTAGTAGATAGTTTTCTTAAGCTTGTACTTATATATATAATTACATAACAACAATTACATAAACTTCAATGGTACATAAATTACTGCAGATTTTTTTCTACGTTCTGCATTTGATTATGATATATGAAAAATTCGTCCTTTAAATCAGAAATCGGGATGGAAGCGAGTTATTGAATTTTGTGTTGTATTATCTCGATAAGTCTAAGCAGAATTTAGCATTTTGAACTTTATACCGAGTCTTCTTGATATTGCGTTATTCTCAGCAACAACAATAGAAACAATTGAAACATCAAGCATAGCAATAATAACAATTCGCCGTTCGAAAAAAAGTGGTGTTTTAATTATGGGGTCATATTCTCAAGGTCAATTTTGGTAGATTAATATTTTTACCATGGTTATGAAAACAAATGCAGTAGCTGTAAAACATTTAACAAAATCATTTGCGAGGATTCCAACAAGTGACAGAAATTTCTTAGGTTATACTTTTCGATCTATCTGGAATGCGTAAGCATCTTTTATCTATCCAATATACTATCTAACTTCGTATCGATCGAATTTATTCATTGGCTTATCATCGGTGATAGAAGAAGGGGTTATTAGCAACTTTCAATAACATTCATTATATATTTTCATACTTTGATTTACTTAAAAATAAAGAAATACGGTGTAACAACATTTTAGAATTATGACAGCGCTTCGTACCGGTTTGTGTTGTACCGATATCAGCCCAACCATTGGTTGTATGTACACTAAGCGATTTCTACGCCTTTTATTAACTAGAAATTTCAGTTTACATTGGGGTGTTAACTTATTATTATTAAACGCAAATGTGCGCAACAGTTGTGTGCGTGGACATGCACTGTTGGATATAACAAATCGTTTTAATCAAGAGCGTACACAGGCGCCGAGATTTGTGGATGCTGTAGTAAAAGAAATCCATATTTCCATGGGGTGTCTAAAAGAAAAGTTAACGAAGAGCAAATTTCTACAAAGTGGGAAATACACTATACAACCGTCGTACTGACTTGTGTTGTACCGACATCGGCCCAACTGTTTTATGTAGTGCACACATTATACAATCTGTGTACGATCTACGTACAACCAGACATTTTATTCAGTCATTTTACTCATGTAGCAATGGTTAATGATTTTCTCCACTTTACTCTGTATGATGTTCTATTTCTAGTTTGGTAAGATTTTTATAAAGCGGAAAGCGATAGTGATGAACAAATATTTTATAAATATAATTAAAGTGGTATGTTTTACTATGTATTCATTTATTTATTTATTATATTAGCTAATTAAGCATGTATTAAGTGCGTTTTTTTGTACGCGTATACCCGCTCACTCAAAAATGACACAAAAAAACGACCATCCCCGCTTATCGGTTTTGTGAGAAAAACCTGGCAGCACATACATTCTTATGACGTTTTAACTTTAAATGAAGGATGATTTATTTATCGACAATTTGACAGGAAATATTGATATGGGTACAATTGAATACCCCAGTGCAGAGAGTGTACTTAATGCAGATACAGATAGGCGTCGAATTGAATCGCTGCAACAATAAAATATCTTTGAAATAAAAATTGAAATTTTTTTAAGAAATTCGGTTTTTTATTTTTTATTCTTTTCTTGTTCTTTAATAGCAAAGACTTGCTCCAGTTTGCTTGGAGTTATCTTTGGCTACCTTGCCATCAACAACATTGTTACATTAAACCCCTCAGAGATCATATCCTCGAGAAGGTTGGAATATGTATATTTTTTCTTCCGCGTATTCTCAATTACCCTTTTTCACGAAAAATATCACTTGAGTAACCCCAAAACCTCCTCCTTAGTCCACAATTTTCGTTGGCTAATTATATGTAGAATTATTTAAATAAATTCTCTTTCATGTTTCTACGTACCTTTTTTCTGCTCCAGACATTTTTATTTTTAATTTAATTTCCAAACGAAATGCCACATTTATATCAAATTTTTGACAATTATTCATAATTTACCGATTGGGAATAAGAAAAAGGATTCTGGTAGCATTGTTTTTATCGTCGCAAAGGACTTAACGGCGATAGTTGTCCCCGCTAACTTAAGCGGGTACACGCTATCGCGTTGTTGTAATTAACAAGTACATTTTTGAGTTAGCGGGTATACGCGTACAAAAAAACGCACCTATTGTTATATTTCGTTTAGTCCAAATAAATTTGTTTGTTTAATTTTCCAAAATAAGATAAATACAACAAATACAATACACGTTTTTATTTAAAAACCAAATAAAGTCGACATACAAAACAACAACTGAAATAATTCCCTTCAATTGATATGCAGCGTTCAAGCAAGTAAATCTGAGAAGCTGGAATTTGATCCCTGTGATCGTTTACTCAAATTAGGTATACGTATCACGCTACTTGATTCTGATTCGTCAGTAGTTCCGCAACTATGCGATGAATTAGATCGAAGTGTGGGTATACAGCCTGTTATCTTTTTGCTCCTCCTCTTTTTCTTTCGTTCACTCGAATTTTATTTTTTTTTTAGCTCTAGCTGTTGTTGCTTTTATCTCTTAGGAATGAAAATGTGTAAAACTCGTACAAATAAGAGACACCTGTGCAGAAGAATTTCAAGTCATTTGGAACGGTCTATAACACATCTGGTACAATGTGTTTTTTCATCACAAGCGGTTAATAATAATAATTATAATAAATGATAGAAAGATAAACAAATTTTCGGGACCATTAATCCTTAACATGTAAGTTAGATTCGTACACACATGCATATGGTTAATGAATTTCTTCTGTTTGTTTCAAAAATTACGTGAACTATTCCGTTTGGTCCATAGTTTAGCAATGGGATTCACTAAGGAATCGTTTCCATTTCCACAGTTAAGTATGTTCTTAGTGCTTTATTTGTACTTTCCCTCAGATCATTCCTCAGGGTGCGCATTTCGTCAAATATTCAGCTATTTGTTTTTACAGTCTTTTAAAATTCCTTCCCTTGAGACCGTAAATGCAAAGTTTTTACTTTCCCAAATAAATGCTTAGGTTTGCTAAACTAATATCATTCTATATTTTTTAAACAATTCTATTCGCCATTTTAAATTCAATAGTTTTTGCTTTCCACCTAAATATACAGGGGAGTAGATTTAACATTTAGGAAGAGTATGGAGAGCACTCTCAAAATTACCTAAGGCGATTATCACAATTAGATTCCCCTGAATTAGCAAAAACATTTTTGAACTCTCATTCTCACTCTCCGTGCTAACTAATGTTGTTTTCCGTTGGTTTTACTCAAGAATTCGCTTCTTCTGAATTCCAATGGAACAAGCGATTCGTTGTGTATGTTGGTAAAATGCCAGAATTCTTATTATTTTTTTTTTCACAAAAAAACCAAAATTGGTGAAGGAATGAATTTGGCTGAATATAGCGTTATTCGCCGAGAATGTACTTCTCCAAATTGAGGAAATAAAACAAAAAAAAAGAATGGGTCTTGCACTCCATGACTTTGAAAAGTTTTTTCTTCGAAAGACAAGCAGAAGGCTTCTTTCGCCCAATGGAAAACGACATAATACTATGTTCCCAACGAACCTAACCTAGTGGTTTCGGTTAACTTTTACCGAAATCTCAGTAGGGATTCCCAAGGAATTGAAATGATTTCAAATGTCAATAGCTGTCAATTTTGAAGCGGCTGGCATTTAATATTTTGACATCAATAAATTAACTTCAAATAAACAACGTTGTGGGCTTGTTCAGTTTGATAACCTCTCATGGATTCAAGAAGATTTCAACTAGATTTTGGTAACATCAAAAAGTTTCGAAAACTCGAAAATGTATGGGAAAACCTTGGAGGTTTCGAAAAATTTGGTAAAACTGTGCGATTTCATTTGGTAGGAAAATAGTTTATAAGTACATAAGTCGCACAACAGATCAATTTTTATTTTTTATTGCATCTTTACGTTGGGACACAAAAAGTCAATCTTTTTTCGATTTTTTCAAATCTAATATGCCAGTCAAAATCTGAAATATTGGAAACCATATGCATTTTTTTTTTAATTCTAACTTTTGAAAATTCGATATTTAGCATGAATATTATTCGACACTTCAAGAAAACGCTATAAGGGCTCCAAATTCAGCCCCACCTTAAGAATGAAAACGTTTGTAGGTAGGTAGGTAATGTGGCGGTCCAAAAAGAACCCAATTAGCGCTTAAAGTCCGCCGTTTTGTTACCACGGAATCGTGTCTACCTGTTGTAGTGGCTAGTTAAAGATTATGTTAAGTTTAAACCCAGCCCTGAGTTCAGAAAAAGGATTAGTTCTCCAATCCTCTTGTCCGCTATCTCTCTCAGATCCTCGAAGAAGGGTTTGCCAAGAGTTTGCTGTCTGATCTTCGCCAGAGCCGGACATCTGCAAAGGAAATGACATAGAGATTCTTTCTCATTAATATCCTTGCAGCTCCTACAAAAGGTGTTGTGGGGGATACCAAGCTTGGCCGCATGTGTCTCCAACTGGCCAGTGGCCTGTGATAATAGCTACGATTTTGGCAATAACTGGTCTTGGTTTGCCTAGTAACTCTTTTGACCTGGGTTTGTTGAAACTGGGCCACGTCTTCCTAGATATGACACAGCTTGTGAGGTTGTTCCACCCGCGATTGGCTAGCTGGAGGAAGTGAAGGTGAATATAGCCCTTAACGGCACCAAGCGGAATGTCGACTCTTTCTGTTAGAGAGCCGTTAAGGGCCGACCCTCGCCTGGCCAGCTCATAAAAAAAACGTTTTGTAGTGTAGGAATTCTCCACATTAATATTCTTCTACACTCCAGAAAAATTACAATGAAAAAAACATCATCGTGTCCACCCTAGAACCTACATGACAATTTCACATGCATTGAGTTTGAGACACTCCAAATCATCAACCAGTCACGAAATTTTCCAAGCAGCTTTTCCAGAAATTTCAAACAAATACAAGATCCTAGGACGGCGATTCCTATTCTCCGATGCTTCAAAAACATATGATGGAGTGGTTTATGCGGTTGTGAGCGCACAGTAATATCTTGAGAACTTCTTTCTAATTTTTCATCAATCTTTACAGCTGAGACTTTTGCTATACTAAAAGCCCTTCAAATATCAGATAACGGTAACGATAATCATATTTACACATATCTTCAGTTACTGCAATTGAAAATACCAACAACTGCACAGACATCGTTAATAAGATTTGCGAGAAATTAATTCCTATAAATGGTAAAATGAAACTCATCTGGATTCCTGGATACACCGGGAACGAACATGCTGATAGTTCTGCAAATGCAGCGATAAGGGGCTACTGATAATGTCTTACGTCTTACGTCTACAACAAAAAATATATTTAAAAATGTCTAACTATGAATAGAGCTAAGAGAAAAGCACACTAAAACACATATGGACATTTATGTAAAAGACTCGATCTATCTACTGAGGAAGGAATATACACCAACAATAGCCGTGTTTTGTTTTCCCCGTAAACTGAACTAGTTCATCTCAAAATATAAAAACGCTTCTGGTTCACCTAGAAATTAAATTTTCACAAGTTGGTAGCAGCAGCTACACACTGACGTTTAATATGGATTAAAAATGGCGGAAAAATATCAATCGAAGTGAGAAAAGTGCTCGATATTTTTATATTTGTTTAATAATTAAGTGTTTTTAGATACTTATGTCAGAAACTGAGGATACAACAAATAACTCTGATTTACTTCTGACAATCAGCAGAGCTGCCAAGCTTTACATATAAATTTTTTTGTGAAAAGCCATCTAGTGGTGAGGTATGGGATAGAAATTCTCGTTCACGAAAATTTAACCAGCTCAAGTGCTGGTTCAATTGTTATTTTTACATCCTATGTAAAAATATGAACTGCACCAGTTCACGGGGAAAACAAAACGCGGCTAATATTCCCCATGTGATAATAAAAAATTATAGTGTCCGACCGAAGGTCGATTTTTAGCCGAAGCCGAAGCCGAAGCCGAATATTCGGCTAAACAACAACCTTCGGCCGAAGCCGAAGCCGAAGCTTTAAGAACTTAAAGAATTTCCGTATAAGATTGACTAAAAGTGAATAAAATAATGATTTTTTGGAAGTTTTTCTGGAATGTATGCATGCAATAAGCAAACTGACGGGACAAATTAACTTTTCAAAAATAATAACAAATTAAACTAGTATCAATTTTAATATTTTATTGAAATAGTAAATAGCTCAAAACAAAACAAGAAATAACTCATAAATAACAAAAAAAAACAAGTAATTCATTAGCAATAATAATAATAATAATAATAATAATTTTCGGCGCCTAACACGACGCACGGCAACCAATCAACCATAAACTAAACCTTCGGCCAAAACTTCGGCCTATTTTGGCCGAAACCGAAGGTTTAGCCGATTGTAGTTTTTTTTAGCCGAATGTGACCGAAGCCGAAGCTTCGGTCGGACACTAAAAAATTATATACGACTAAGAATGGTTCACATCAACTTCACGCACAAACACATATTCACCAATAAGGCACCACCACTACGCCACTTCTGCGAAGCCAAACCACGGCTTACCATAACTCATCTACTCGAATGCAACCAAGTCAATGAACCATGTAACAAAATTTCAGATAAAAAACTTTTTGAGCTGCTCATCGAAATTTCAGAAAAGAACATTAAGTCTTAACACAAAATCATGAAGCAATTAAACTAGAAACTAAAGCCCTAGTAGCCAGCGCGTATTCCTTTTATATTTACATATATGTAATTTACTTACATGTTAAAAAACTTACTCCGTATAATTATAATTATACAGTGTGCCAGTCCGCCTTATTTTTATAGAAGTTCCTGCAAAGTGTGCTCCCTTCCTAACACTGTGATACCCACGTCAACAAAAACAAACAGATCATGCACTGTCGTTCTTTGCGAGATTTCCCCACTCGAATGAACTTGTCTTGGAGAAAATGTTTGATTAAAATTTGCATGATAACGAAACCATGATTACGGTTCCATTGAATCAAGTTTGCCCCCGAATATACATATGATTCTGTTATCGAGTCAGCAATCAATGCTTGACACTTGTTCTTTTGCTCACTGATAGGCCCGGCCGGCACAAACGTGCGACGTCGATGAGTCGAGTGTCCAACGGCTGTTTTGCTTTCAGGTTCCACCATCCAATCAGTTCAAGTTGAGCAACAAATCTGTGTTGACGTGGTCACTCGTAGACTATCATTTATCGCAGCCGAAGTGTGAAATCAAATAGTAAATACAGTTTTGCGAGTATCTAATCCCCTGATTAAAGTCTTGGCAATTAGAATGGCAGGTGAGTCTCGCATGTAAATTGGCGTGTAAGTTGCATAATCAACATATTTTCTCCACAAAAGGAACAAATCCGTATGCTCCCTTCCAAAAGTCATTCAACTACGATGGAGTAGCTTACAAGTATTTCGACCTGGCTTCCCTTGACCCCAAATATGGTGAGTAAATGACTTTCACTAAACTCGCGACGCAAAAATAACTAAACAAATTATGTCAGGCAAATTGATAAGTTTTATTGAATATGACGAGAGAACAACAATTTAGCAAATCAGCACTAGCATTTGTATCTGTGTTTCGCACGTATCACTTGAGTCGGTCGTACCATCGCTCGCGGTGGTGAACCTGCCGCTCCATAGCTTATCTACTACACTCACGCAAGTGGTTCGACTTTGGGCTTCGGCAAAAAAAAAAAAAAAAAGAAACGCGCCACAAGCGCTTCTTAGACTCCAAATAGAAGACGATAATCCAAACTAACCTATGAATATTTAACATTCTATTTGTGGCATTGCCTTCTGGTCGTCATACGTTTATGTGTTCATTATAAGACCTTTGTGACTTGTTGCAATCGAAACTACTGGGATGTACCTACATAGTCGGTGCTCTGTCATTCCTCGATTTATTTATGCAATTTGAATGCGTCTTCCTTTCGGTGACCGTTTAATTTATTTTGGGGGATCGATTTGCATTTTTTAAAGCAACAGCGACGAACACTTTGCCTGAGCGTCTGAATTAAATAAAAAAAATTCAGAACCACAATTTTCCAATTTAAATTTCTGATCTGCTCGACTTCAATGTACTCCTCTTCTATTCTTGAACTTGATTGTTGGTAATTTAATAGGGCTTCTTACAAATAGTGCCGCCAGTAGCCTTGAGTTAAATCGCTTCTCTGAGTTCGTATAATAATGTTTTATTTACTGTTTTTTATAGAAAACTAGAAAAGAAAAAAAAAACTATTGCTCTGGTTCTATTATCCATCCGTCCGTCCGTCTTTTTGTCTGCCTGTCACAACCTTCCAGCTCCTAAGCTACATATACAGGCTTCAGCGAAATTTTTGTGCACAATTAGTAGAATATTCACCTCTACACATAACCATTTATCAACAAATTTCGGACGTGGATCTGGTGCCCATATGCATGCGATCTATGGTTAAAGAAATATTTTCGAGTAGAAGATTGAAAGAGGATTGAAAGAGATTTACATCCAAAGAAAGTCCTCAACACAACAAAATAAATTCAGTAAAATCGGTTCAATAAATTAATAAATTAAGGTAACGGTCCATAGTTTCTATCGGAACCCTTCTATGTGCGAACAACGTCGCACTTGTTGTAATTTTATATATCTATTAGGTATGTAAATACTTACCCTTTAACTTACTTAGGTGGCGCTACAGTCCGGGGTGGACCTGGGCCTCAACCAACAAACCTCTCCAGCCAACCCGGTTACGAGTTGCCTCCAGTTGCGCACGCTAAGTTGGTTGAGGTCTCCCTCTACTTGTTTGTGCCACCTACCGCGAGGTTGTCTACTGCGCCGTTCTTCCGGGGTGGATCCGAAGACTTTCCGGGCTTGAACATGGGGCTCCATCCGCTACATGACCTAGCCAACTTAGTTGCTGTATGTGAACTCTTCTGGCTAGATCGATGTCATTATGTAGACCGTATAGTTCGGCATTGTACCTTCTCCTCCACCCGCTGTCTATTATGGGACCAAAGATCACTCGAAGAATTTTTCTCAAAGTAATCAAAGGCATCCGATTTTGACAAAGTCCATATCTCTGCGCCACACAGCAGGACTGGGATGATTGGTGTTTTATACACAGTTACCTTAGTAGTTCGTGATAGGGCTTTGTTACGCAATTGCCTTAGTCCATAAAAACAACGATGGGCAAGAGTAATTCTTCGTTGGATCTCCCCACTGGTGTCATTTGCGGTGTTCACCATATAGCCTAGATAGACAAAGTCCTTTACTATCTCAAAATTTTATCTGTCTATTGTCCAAGACGCCGATGTTAGATGTTCTTTTTTGTAGACAGTATATATTTTGTTTTTCTTTCATTGACCGCTAAACCCATCTACGTTGCCCCGATCTCAATATTCGCAAATGCCCTTCTGGTGAAATTAAAAACATCACAGCATATAGCGCGGTTAGGCTCAAAGAAACCCTGCGGTCATAGCAATATTCTGGATTCACTACCGAGAGAATTGGTATCGACTCCAGCAGATTATATTTCCCCCAAAATAGACTTCACAAAGCGTTTTGGCGTACAATCTCTGAACATCTCAAAATCGTACAGGATTCCGTATACTGCTGGTGTATTCCAGGCGGAGTTATTGGCAATCCCAGAAGCTTGCCGTCATATCAAACTATACACGATTCAGTGCCAAGCCAAAACGTCGCCATTTTTATTGATAGCCAATAGAGGTCTTCATTTGTCTTCTCTTCACATGTACAGTACTTCACTGTACTCTATTCATTGCAATCGTACAAACTAATGTGTGTATGTTACCTTAGTGTCCAAATACTGTACAATATTCGATCACCTAATACCGAAATGAATACTCTGTTTGTTTTCTTTCCTACGCATGGGTGCTTGAATCAAATAAAACATGTTCAGATCTAACTGTTTATAGAACACTGAATACACTAAATTCACTGACTTAAACGAGTGCAGTGTGTAGTTTGTCATAGTTTTAATCGAGTGTAGCTAAAAAACATATTGCTAACAATCGTCTATTGATTTGATGTGATAAAATGATAATTGCACGATTTAGAGGAAGAAACCTTACACGTATTTTGCAAAAAGAAAACATAAAATAAAATAAAAGTTTCCTTTTTTAAATGCTATCGCTTCTTTTACTCAAAATTTATTGATTATGGTCACTTTTCTTCATAAGCACCCTCCTGCGTCATTACCACAGATTCCATCCGCCATAATTGACTTACATCATTCATTAGGAAATGAGTGTACTCAGCGTACTCGGTGTACTCAGTGCATGGCACCCATTCTTCATGAATACTCTACACTAAATGTTTTGTTAGGAATGGGAGCTATTTATTTGATAATCAAACATCGTTTAACTTTTCAAGTTATGAGTTAAATAGTGGAAGTGTTTGATATGAGGCTGAATGTCTTGAAGCTGGTTTCAAATCATTCATTGCAGATGTCTAATAGCCTAGTCGCTATCAAAGCATTTGCTTTGGTCACCTCATCCTCCAAACAACCTTCATGAATGCCGAAATGAGCTAGATAGTCAGTTCAAGGTAACCCTGATCTGGGTTCCAGGCCATAGTGAAATTGACGGAAACGAACATTCTGAAGAACTGGCCAGGCAAGGCTCAGTTCTCTGCTGCTCAGACCATGCAGAACTCATGTGAAAACTTGCGAACAGTCTCATAAAATCGGGATAATTCGTATTTCGCAATTCATTATTTTTATTGCATTAAATTGAATCCAACTTGTGTTTGCGTCAGAGCCGTGAAGTCTGATCCAATGTGCAAGGGCTTAAATCTCGTTGTTCAAGTATCCGTACATAAATTTGATCCATTTATGATTTTTTTATTTAACTACTTTACTGTATATTTTATTTGGATATTAAATTGAGAAACATCCAAATCTATTCTTGATTTTGCCAAAGACAACACCATTCAGTGGCTTATCTCCACTGTACATATATTGAGATGTATAATCTTAAATTACTTACGTTTGCATAGTCAACTATAAAACTGCACGCAGTAACATTTTGATATATTTGGAACCCACGAAATAATCACAGATAACCTTAACTCACGGGTCAGATAAAATGCGAAACCACAAATTTTGGTTTCTCACCACCCATGGCATGGCGAGAGATTATTAATATTATGCTGGCATTAATATCTCTTATTTCACCATAGTCAAGGACACATCGCTCTTCAATTGATAAGTCCACAATCATCTGATGCGCGGTTTGTTTACATTTGGTAAAATTTTAATCTCAAGTTAAGTAAGAAGTGGTGTAACTACTGATATGAAACTCTTGAAGAAAGTATTCTAGATTGTGTTGTCACCGAATTAAATAGAAATTAGTATTTCAAATCTAAATGTCGTAGCCAATTGCAGCATTGCATGCCGTTGCAGCCTTTTTTACGAAATGTCCAGACTTTTCATGATACATATGCTATAATACAATTTAAATTTTTCTCGCAATGTGGGAGGTTTGTTTCTTTTTTCCTTCCATTTCTCCATTTATTGTTGAATAAAGGAGTACTTAAAAAAAAGGCGAACCCCACAGGCGGATCAGTAGAAATGCGGTGAAGTGAGAGGGTTGTGATCCCTTTTTTTCGGATCATAGCCTCGCTGATAAAAGGAAGAAGAAGAAAGGAGTACTTAAAATGATTTTTTAATGAATAATTTCGAGTCAGACTTTACAGGGTTGAATTGCGGTTGATTGTCCATTTTCGCAGCTGGGGAATTCTAAATTTTCATTTGTTGAGAACAGTGTGGCTTCTCTTTGGTAAATTTAAACGTTTTCTGACGTTTTTTTTTTTTTTTTGCTGTGATTCTAGCACTTTGCGCATTGCGCTGCTATGTATGATATATGGTTATACTTGTTACAATTGCGTGGGAGAAATGGACGTTGAACAATGGGTGTTATGGCATGCATGCAATAAAAGCAGGACAACATTTTTAACCACAAAGAGGAACTGCAAATACGTACGCCGAAAACTTTTAACGCTGCAGTAGAAGCTCCAATTATATCTTAGGTAGGACTAGTGAATCTCTAAATGTTATAGTATCAAAACGGACTTATTCTGATCAAAGTGCGCTTGTGCTCAGGACGAAGGTTTCGGCTTGTTGATCGCCTCTGGTGACTTCTACGTTGATCTGGGATAATGTTGGACCGTCATTGGCTGCATACTTCCACGTTTCAAATTCAAAAATTTGCGACATACGAACAAAGCTTAACTAGAGTTCTACTACGGCAGAAATAAATCTTTCATTGGGGAAGTGGCGATTGATTGATTATACAGTGAATTTTCTGTGCTGGTGCTTTCTTGATGTGCCTTTCTCATGGTATTATTTGGTTTCGTTTGTTCATGTTTCGGTCTTTGCGACTGACAAATGTCTGCTAGAAACGTATTTAATTCGTATGTCAAGGACACACTATGCTTACAATCGTTCACTTATATAGCTCACGTTGGTAAATTAAGTGTTGATTTGGTTTTCGACTGGCATTGGCACATCATTTCGAACCTTCATTTATGATGATGGACAAATTATTGTCTTGATCTATTCAAAACACATTTGATATGCTGTGCTACACAAAGTACATCTTGTTTTCTTCTTGCTATAACATAGGGTATGATTTATCTAATTTTTATGTTTGCAGATAAACTACCCTACTCCGTTCGTGTTCTGCTGGAGTCTGCTGTTCGTAATTGTGATAATTTTCACATCTTAGAGAAAGACGTTCAGAATATCTTGCAATGGTCTCCGAATTCCAAACAAGGACAGAATGACGTTGAGGTGTCCTTCAAGCCTGCCAGAGTCATTTTGCAGGTAATTCATAGTTGTTTTATAAAGCCTTTATATTTTATAACAGTTTTTTTAAGGATTTCACTGGTGTACCTGCCGTGGTAGACTTCGCTGCCATGCGTGATGCAGTCCTTAGTCTAGATGGAAACCCTGAGAAGATCAACCCCATTTGCCCAGCTGATCTTGTTATTGATCACTCGGTTCAAGTTGATTTTGCCAGAACGTATGTATTATTTATCTGTCCAGCTGTAATGGAATTTGAACTATTTGAAAATTTATAAATTTCAGAGCCGACGCTCTGAGCAAAAATCAGAACTTGGAGTTTGAGCGTAACAAGGAGAGGTTTACTTTCCTGAAAGTAAGTCGCCCCTTTAATTGAAATAAATATCTACTAACTTTGCTAATTTTTTTTTTAGTGGGGAGCCCGTGCATTCAATAACATGTTGATTGTACCACCCGGTTCTGGTATTGTTCATCAAGTTAATTTGGAATACTTGGCTCGAGTTGTTTTTGAAGACAATACAGAGGGCGGAAAGATTTTGTATCCTGACAGTGTCGTTGGAACTGATTCTCACACCACCATGATTAATGGTCTGGGAGTCCTTGGTTGGGGCGTTGGAGGTGAGTTAAAACCCAAATTAGCAAATTCGTTTGTAAGTACGTCAAGCTATTTCTTCTTATAAACTCAAGCGAGTCTCATTATATGATTTATTATCTAATTTCCTGTTTATTATGGTGAATGTTATTTCGAATGTGGGAAACTAAAATTCGGCAATGACATTACTCTGCGTAATTATTCGACTCGAGCTGACCTGCGATAACCTTTAGCACACGCTCAAACGAATATAAATTTTAAATCTTTTTTTAATACAACTTCGTATACATTATATGCAGCACTGCTTAGAAACATGAAAAGTAAAAATAAAACTATTTTGTCACAGAATTTGAACTAAATAGCATTTTGATTGTTGATTATGCTTTCGTCTGAAGCACACGTGTATATATGTGTACCTTTAAGTATGTAAACAAATGAAGGTACAGGTACGTACATACATAGATGCGTAAAAGCTAAACAACACTATCTGATTCGTAAAGTTGTTGAAGTGCTGAATCATCATTTGTGATTATATTGCAAACTCACGTGGTATTATGTATATATTTTCAACTGTGAGAGACGGTATTGATAAGATTATCACCTGAATCAATTCTTGTTAAGTCTTTTGCTTTCCAATATAATTTAATGGACCCTATGTATTCATAGAGAAACCTTCTCAAAAAATAAAAAAAAAATTTCTCTTCGGATATGGCCTAAAACTGAAGGTTGCTTCAATTCTACGAAAAATATACCGCATTCTACACGAGTGGTTTCAAGAAGCTATGTCTAAACCCTTCATGGGCTGTTTGAGCCAAAATATATATCAATTTCGATGTATTCCTAGGAACAAATTTCACAATTTCTCTTAATATTTCAAGCTTTGTCTGCCATGTAAGAGTTTTTACAATAAGAAATTAGTAAATATTACAGATCAAAACAACACAAAATTAAAAAGCATTGCGGAACTGTGTCATCTCCAGGTAGATATGGCCCAAATACTCCCAGAAAAGAACGCAAGATCTACTAAACAGAAACTGCGCAGATAGAGTTCTGGCAGTTAGTGCTGGCTACTGGCCCATTGGGGTTCATGCGGTCAGAATAGGCATTACATTTAATGCACACTGTCGTAGCTGCAATTCTGCTGACGCGATAGAAATAATCTTACACTTCCCCTGCAAGTGTCCGGCTTTAGGCAAGACCAGACAGCGCACCTTAGGTAAACCCTTTTTCGACAACCTAATAGAGCTAGCGGAGATTAGCATTGGGGATATTATCAGTTTCCTCAATGTAACGGGGTGAATTTGAATAATCCTCACTCCTTTTTCTTTTTTTCTTTTTCCCTAGTAGTTAACGTCCTTTTTACATCCGACAGGTCACTTGAGTTGTGGTAGTAATAGTTTTGCTGACACAACCACTTCTACCTACCTACCTAAAAAGCATTAAGTCGCAAATTTAAAAAAAATCAAGCATAAATAATAATTAAGATCATAAATCTTTTTGAACAACAATTAATTTAGTCACAAAATTTAGAATTGTTTTACTTTGATTTCAAAAATGTAACGTAATTGTAATGTAAATGAATGGTGGTGATATTTTATATGGCTTTAGTCTCTCCCCTTATTACCCAAAGCTGCCGTCATTATTTCGTTTATAATATAATGCCGTAATCATCAGCCCATCTCTTCTCTGGTCGGCCTCTCAATTTTTTGTTTGGCTTGTGGCTCATTTATTTTCTATTTTTATCTGTCTGTCTGTCCATAGCTGTTATAGCAGTTGATCTGTTACACTTTAAGATAATTCTTTTCGCCTTGTTCTACAAAATCTGAAGCTTGGCTTGTACTCATGTACACCGCACACAACAAAAATTGCTGAGGAAAATCTTCGAATTGCTTTTAATTTGTTCCTAATTGTGCTTAACTTTATTCTGGAGTATCCCGACTTTCAGTTTTACAAACGGTTTACAGTGCGTGCATTTGTTTTTTTTTTTTTAAGATTCATACCAGTTGATAACACAATGTTTGGACAAGTTCAAATTACTTTACTTAAATCCTTTCTCCCCTCTAGTGACATAGGGCACCAACAACTTCTGTATGGTGATGTCTATAGACTCGATCTCCGATGAAGCTGTTCATGAGAGATACGATTGGGCCAAAAAAAAAGATGCGTAGGCATCTGTTTATGAAAGCTTGTAGATTGTGAGTGAGAGTGGTAGTCAGCTTCAATTTACTCATACAGCAGTACTGATTATATGTTGGAGCGGAACAGTCGGAGCTTGATACTTGTACTAAAAACATTGCACATTGCATTGATAGCATACCGAATGAAGCTTTCTCGGTTCTGCTGCACGCATCCAGCAGTTCGGTACCATCACGGTTGAACGAGACCACACTTTCTAGGTATAGAAAATCGTCAAGTTTCTCGACCGGCTGTTCGTCAATGTGAGAGTGCAATTGAGCGTGGGAGTTTGAAATGTTCAGGGCTTTTGTTTTTGATGTATTTATCTTTGTTTTCTTTGTCTTGGCTTCCAGATTGTGGACCATTACATCCAAATCCATTATTCTATTCGAAAATAGGCAAAAGTCTTTAGCGTAATCCAAATGTTTTAAACAAGATGTAAAAATCCATTTGATTCCGTGTTTTCCTTCAATGAGCGCTGCCCTAATTATATCGCTAATGAGCACTAAGAACCACATCGTTGAAAGTATGCACTACGAAGTCATTTCGGCACCTTACCATTGTACAAACCATGACACTTACTCCCTCATGTGTAGCCTTTATAATAGCTATGAGTTTTTCCGCGAGGCCTCTCCTGCGCAAGACTAGCCAGACCTAGATTCAAGGTGTCGAAAACTTTCTCAAAGTCGACGAACATCAGATGTAGTGGGCGATCAGGGTGATTATGTGGTTTATGCAGAAAAATCTAGTGTGAAAGCCTGTCTGCCCGACATTGAGTTTTGAATCTAAATGCCCTTATTATCTCCAACATTATTCTAACTATTGTCTTGGTTGTGGGCGCCTAGGACTATGCCCGTATAAGCGGGTGGAACTGAGAGACGTAAAGACGTAAGCGCCTCCCTTCAAGGCACTTAGAGAGGATTGAAGCGGGTGGAACAGTTCTGCCGATGTATTTGTTTGAAGCAACTCGGCAGGGATGCCATAAACATTCTTATTAAGAGAGTTAATGGCGGTTATTTTTATTATTCGGGAATTTGTTACGAAATCGGATTTGATTTGAATCCGAAATAACGCTGTCGTCTAAAAGTGGTTTAGCACTATTGCGAAATGTTCTCTTCATCTCTTGAGCTTATCCTCATCCGAAATCAGCAAGTTATGTTTTAAACTATTCATAGAGAGTTGTTTGGAGCTTTGACCGTCTTTAAGCACATTGGTGATGCTACAGACGGTCCTGTTGTCGCATTTTTGTTGCCTCAGCCTTGATGTGTGCAAGTATGTTGATGTGCGCTTGTTATGTCTTACACAACGCTGCACGTCGCTGTTCTTCACGTGATACTGGGCTGGGCTTCAAGTTGGAGTCATCCCACTGCTGAGTTATGTAGCGCCTCGGCAGGGATATAGTGCGACTGATTGGATTTAACGAGAGTTTAGTCGTCGGGATCACATTCTAGACGAAAATGTGTTGGTTACAAAAGTATGCACATGTTCAGGAAGGTTGCGATGGTTCTTTAAAGCAACAGGTTGAAATCTCCACTGCATCTCAGGCCTGATCTATGAGGATATCTTGGTGTCAGAACAATCCAACATCGCACCGGCAATAGAAACTTAATAGGGAGGAGATCACCGAAAATACTTAGATGGCGTTTCAAATAAGGTTCTGCAACATTATACTACACAAGCAAAATAATTCATTTAAAACTACTTTTGATTCCGTAAGTAAATGTTTAGGTTGAAGTAAAGCTGTGATAAATATCTAACTAGAACCAAGCAATTTTAATTTAGTAAAAAGAAATTGCATTTAAAGCGTCTATAGATCCTGAACAATAAATGAAACAAAATTATTTATATATCTATTTATTTGCCGTTCTGAACAAATAATTTATTATTTTAGGCATCGAAGCCGAAGCGGTCATGTTGGGTCAATCGATTTCCATGTTGTTGCCAGAAGTTATCGGTTATAAATTGGTGGGAAAACTCAATCCTCTTGTAACATCGACAGATTTGGTGCTGACAATTACAAAGAACTTGCGCCAGTTGGGGGTTGTTGGTAAGTTTGTTGAGTTTTACGGTCCAGGAGTAGCTGAATTGAGCATAGCCGATCGTGCCACTATAAGTAACATGTGTCCCGAGTACGGCGCCACTGTTGGTTATTTCCCAATCGATTTGAATACCTTGGGTTACATGAGACAAACTAGTAAGTATTCCACTTTGAATGACCATACCAATCGTAACGATTTCATCTCGAATCTGTACAGATCGCTCTGAAAAGAAAATCCAAATTATTCAGCAGTACCTAGAGGCATCCGGTCAACTGCGAAACTTCTCCGATGAATCACAGGATCCAACTTATACTCAGGTATATATGTAACTCCATTGTTTCGACTCGTAAAATTCTAGCGAATATATTTGTGTTTGTTTGCAGTCTATCACTTTGGACTTAGGTAATGTGGTAACATCGGTTTCAGGACCAAAACGTCCTCACGATCGCGTTTCTGTAAGCGATATGAAGGAAGACTTCCATTCGTGTTTGGTGAACAAGGTAAGCACACGTGCAGACGATTTCTCTTTCTGTTATGAGATAAACAAAAGCCCAGTGATGAGTAATCCTTTTATGTGACACCAACCAGACTTAGTTTATCCCATAATCAAGACTATCACAAAAACACGCCTAAATATGCTGAACATTTACACCACACACTCGAATTCTGATTGTAGTGCACAAAAGAGCTATCTAAAGGAAACAGCAACTGTGATATGTAAATTGGAATCAAATCACGGCTACTATTTCCTTAGATAACTCGATATAAGTACATTTCGATGTAATCCGGTTTGACAAGGCTTCTCAAAAGATATTTTCTACCAACGAATTGCATTGATGTTCTAGCTTTATGATTGCTTCATACCATGACCATCATAAACTAGTACACCAAAGTAACTAATTGCAGAAACTCAGTTCACAGTTAAATAGCGCACTTTGCACTTTTCCCCCTAACGTGTTCACAGACAGCACGAGCAATTTCAACTGTTGACTTACATTCCGGGCTAAAGCCTTATAAAGCAATGCACTCGATCGATTTTTGTGCATTGCCTGGAATTCAAGAATTTTGTAACCCAAATATTTTTTTGCTGTACAAGCCATTTTCATAAGCTATGTAGAACAAATGTTAAAAATGAGGTACTGAAGGTGAACACTAATAAATGTCGATTGGCGATTCTTTATTTCCTTATTGTGTGTAACCTATTTTGTGTTTACTTAAACTGAACGAAGTAAAGTAAAGATTGACTGCATCTTGTGCGTAGAGTGAGAATTCATTTACTTATAAATAAAATGTTATATGAGACTTTATGAAATTATGAAGAATGGTTAATTCATAGAGCTTGTTTCAACAGAAAACGGTTAAAGTATTCAATTTCCAAAGACTATAAGGGGGATATCCACGATCATGCTTGCGTGTCATACAATAAAACTAGTTTTCCATCCTTGCTTTAGTCTAGGCAAATGCATATACTTATCTTTCGTGTACGTCAAATAAAAATTTGTAATGTAGCCTTCACCATAGTTATAATAGATGTACTCAAATGTAAAAAGTCGAAAAGTTGCCGTAAATATTCTTCTTCTTCTTCCTTTTATCAGCGAGGTTATAATCCGAAAATAAGGGATCATAACCCTCCCACTTCACCGCATTTCTACTGATCCGCCTCTGGAGTTCGCCGTAAATATTGCACAAAAGAATGGCGGCGGTAAGACAAACATTTCCTTCGAAATGTGAAAAAACATGTCTCGTAGATGACGGGAAATTTTAACGAATTAAGGGACTACTGAGAAAGGTTACACCCTAATTAAATAGAAAAATACCAGTAAGGGTTACGTGTTTTCTACTGAATAACGACTTTCCACAGAACACCAGCCCCAGACCATAGCGCTAAAGATCCGACACCTTTAACATCTATCTCTCCGCAAACTATTTGCAAGATTGCAAGATAGACCTGTTCCCTCAAGAGATATCAAGACATTCATTTTCTTCGAAAATACCACAATTGCCATGTAAATGTCGTCTGCTCCTCCCCTCGATTTTGAACATACTTAATGTCTTTAGTTTGCAGTAATAATTGAAACGTAATGTTTTAAGATATCCAGCCTTGGTCAAAAGTATCCGGCACTCCGCAATAAATATGTTTTCCTAGAAATAAGATTATAAAAAGTTAGAAAGAGTATTATTCTTTGAGTGACTTTATTTAGCAATGATTGCCAATGTTTTGTTGGTCCTTCTTTAGTTAGAATTACGGCTTGGGCCCTTTTTGTCATACTTTCGATCGAACCACTTTCGTGGTTTTCCTATTTCAACCTCAACAGCGAATGTTATTCTTTGCGGGGGACTGGGTGGGCCAGTCTAAAAATTGAATATCTTTGTTTTCAAACCAGCTCTTCAATTCTTTTTAATAATAACAGGGAGTGTTGTATCCAAATATTTTTTTTGGAAGAAAATTGCAGCGTAGTTTCCAAAACCGAAATATGGCTGCAGCTGTTCATTTTGCCATTGGCCGCCATACAGTCCCAAACCATCACACTTCCACCATCATGTTTTACTCACGCTCTAACATATGTGGCTCCAGGTGTTCTGAAAATCTAAAAAAGGTACCATTCCATTTGCAAAGCGGTACCTAGTTCAAACCAGATTTATACTATCTTCTTCTTCCTTTTATCAGCGAGGTTATGATCCAAAAATAAGGGATCATAACCCTCCCACTTCACTGCATTTCTACTGATCCGCCTGTGGGGTTCGCCTAAACCAGATTTATACTATATTTTATCGAAGGCTATATTATTTAACTACCATCAAAATGTGATTTGTCTGATCAAACCAGTCCCTCTGGTGTGAATTTGTTATTTTCTCGCGCCCATTCCAGTAGTCGTTTTTTGTTACACTCGAAGAGCCAGCCTGCTTCACTTGACTTTCTTCTTACAGTTCTCATATAGGTAGAAAATGAAGACCCTCCATGATTAGCGAGGTTAGCAGTTAATTTAAAAGACATTAAACAACGGTTTTCTCAGTAACCAATGTTTTTCTACCTGTGCGGCGTTTGTTTTGCTTGCTGCCAATTTCCTTGAAGCGTTTCAATGTATTTTGAACAATGCGAGCACGGGCAATCAATTTGTTCTGCTATCTTCACCTGCGAGACTCTTTTTTTTTAGTATTTTTCTAATGCCTACACACAACTCATTCACAATTGCACAAAACTGACCTCAAAAGTTTACGTTTACTGTTACACACTCAACTCTTTTGAAAAGATTAATCGTTTGGAAATATACCAATTACGGGGATAATCGTGCTTTAATGCGACCTGCAACATCATTAAGAAGAAAAAAATGCATTCACAGTTTTCGACAAAAACGTAATTTTGTAGGGGTGCATAATAATTTTATTTAAGGCTGTAGTTTTACGATATATTTGCATTTTCATACGTTTCTTTATAGTCTCCTAGCCCCATCCCATCTCTTAATCTTCCACAACTCAGATGTTTAAATCAAACAAAAATCTGCTCCTCTAAAAACTTATATATGTCTTTTTTTTATAATGCATACATATGTGCTCATGCATCGAACATCATAGTTAACAAAAGGCATATTCTTATCCAATGTGTGGTAACATACTCATTCTCGTATCTAATCTAAATATACTCGTATTTCCTAACAAATGTATGTTAGATCTAAGAGACATTAGCAGCATCTCTACGATTAAAAAAAGATGATTTGCTTATACTCTGTTTTAAAAAACTCTAGTCGCATCTTTCAATTCTTTAGAATAAAGACGAAATGAATAATGATGATTTCGTGTTTTACAAATGACCCATTTTCGATGATTTTCGATCCGAAATTTATTTTTTCTGAACTGAGGAATTGTTAGTCGCGGTTATAGCCTTGAGCAGTAATTGATGGCACCAGTATGCAGTATGAGGAATTGTTAGTCGCGGTTATAGCCTTGAGCAGTAATTGATGGCACCAGTATGCAGTATGAGTAATAGCACATATTTTGTTTACAATCTATATCTCAGTCTTATTGGAACTATGCTATGGATAAGGAAATTTGATGTATTTATCAGCACATCATTATCTCAATCTTATTGGAACTATGCTGTTAATAAGGAAGCTTGATTTATATATCAGCTCGAACAATTTGTGATCATAACACTGCGGGTTGTGGTAACTGCTGTTTCTTTCAGTTTCCGAATAACGGGATCACCTTCCATCAATCGATCAATGAGAAGAATGTTACCTAGTTAGGCCCTAACAATTTGGAATCCGAACGCACGCTTTACAAACAGTGCCGTTGTGGTCCTAATCACATTTATTATAACTCTATTTGGTGTTAAATATACTAAAATTATGTGTAATTTCCATTAAGGAATGCAGCCTAAATGCATGATTATAGATGATAGATGAACATTTGATTTCACTGTCTTCTACATGCATTTCTGTGGTATGCTTCAACTTGCTAAGTTGCAGTCGTTGTTTTTCAGATTTGTTGTGATAACGTAATGATTCTTCCAACAAACCATGTGTCTGTTAAAAAAAAATTGAATTACTAATCACAACAAAGATCATCTTTCAATACAATCTCATCGTGACTTGTCAATATCGTTCACCGTAAAACGATCGCATTACACAAACTGACCTAGTATAACGAATTCTGTGTCACTGCATATTTTTAAATTGCAAATAGCTTGTGATAACATAATAATTTGCTGACTTAAAGAAAAAAAAAAAAAAAAAATGCAACGTAAATATAAAACCGAGCCCCCGATTTAATTCTGTAGGAAATAATAGCGATCAAAGGTCGTTTGCATAATAAGTGAGCTAAGTCTATAGCAAATTTGAAACCTCAGAATGGTTCAGTTTAAACTTACCTTGTTGAAGCACAGAGTGCTCAAGAATTAGTAGACTAATGCCTTCTGAAAGTCGATGTTCCTTTTGGAACAACTTGTTGGTCAACTTATCTAGCAGCTTCGTGAGAGAATGCATTTTTAAACAATCTCTTTGTTTGATTCATTGAGAAGGGAAATTGAAAAACGAAGTGAAAATAAATAAAATGCCGTGAAAGTCCTTTCAAATGTATTCAGCGGCAACACTTTTAGAATGCATATCTCAGGAAATGCTGAATAACACGTGCGTTTAATTAGATGAAAGTTTCTTGGCATGGTGTTGATCTTTAACTTATTCCTTGATATTCCACTATCATTCAAATATTTGAAATTTTCAGGTTGGTTTCAAAGGATTCGAAATTGCTCCGGAAGCACTTTCCGCATCCGGAACCTTCCAATGGGACGATGGGAAAACTTACAAAATCAATCACGGATCGGTGGTTATTGCAGCTATTACATCGTGTACAAACACAAGTAATCCCTCGGTTATGTTGGGCGCTGGTATGTTGGCAAAGAAAGCAATTGAAAAGGGTCTTTCTATTGCACCGTACATCAAGACTTCTCTATCGCCTGGCTCTGGCGTAGTAACATACTATCTGAGAGAGTCTGGAGTAATTCCATATTTGGAGCAACTAGGTTTTGATGTCGTCGGCTATGGTTGCATGACCTGTATTGGTAATTCAGGACCTTTGGATGAGAATGTTGTAAACACAATCGAGAAAAACGGTCTGGTTTGTTGTGGTGTTCTCTCTGGCAACCGAAACTTTGAGGGTCGCATTCATCCCAATACTAGAGCCAATTACTTGGCAAGTCCGTTGCTAGTTATCGCATATGCTATCGCTGGACGAGTGGATATCGACTTTGAGACTGAACCAATTGGTGTGAATAGTAACGGCGAGAAGGTATTCCTCCGCGAAATTTGGCCAACAAGAAGCGAAATCCAAGAAGTTGAGAACAAACACGTTATTCCAGCTATGTTCCAAGAAGTGTACAGTGAGTAATTAAATTGATTTAATTTGGTATGATATATACATGTGGATTTTTATATTAGGTAAAATTGAATTGGGCTCGGAAGACTGGCAGAAATTACAAGTTTCCGATGGTCAACTATACCCGTGGAGCGCTGCATCAACATACATCAAGAGGCCACCTTTCTTTGATGGAATGACACGTGAACTACCTGCTATTAAGTCCTTGAATAACGCCAGATGTTTATTATTCCTGGGAGACTCTGTGACAACTGATCACATTTCCCCAGCTGGTTCGATCGCCAGAAATAGTCCAGCAGCTAGATATTTGGCCGAGCGCGGTCTCACCCCACGGGACTTTAATTCGTATGGCTCACGTCGTGGTAATGATGCAATCATGGCACGTGGAACATTTGCTAATATTCGGTTGGTGAACAAGTTGGTGACTAAGACGGGTCCAAGAACATTACACATTCCAAGCCAAGAGGAGTTGGATGTTTTCGATTGCGCTGAAAGGTAACTATTGCTGTTTGAAGAGGCAACAAGGTCTTATTTTTATTTCTTATCAGGTATAAGGAAGAAGGCACTCCACTCATTGCTGTAGTCGGAAAGGAATATGGCAGTGGTTCCAGTCGCGATTGGGCCGCTAAGGGTCCTTTCCTCTTAGGCATCAAGGCTGTTATCGCTGAGTCATTTGAACGTATTCATCGCTCGAATTTGGTCGGCATGGGTATAATTCCGTTGCAGTTCTTGCCAGGACAGAATGCCGAAACCTTAAGCTTGAACGGACGGGAGGTGTACAATATTAGTCTGCCAGACAACATTACACCTCTGCAAAAGATTAATGTTGAGGTAAGGATTATTTTTATTTGCTTTCGTGAATGCCAACAGTTAGATATTTTTAAATGGTTAGACGTCGGTATATTTAAATTGCCGGTAATGTCCTAGACTTGGATCCATGGAGCTGGTATACACATACATTATTCATTAGCCAATAATTGGGTTAAATCGAAAAAAAAGATAACTTGCAGAGGCACTTACAGACCATCTTTTCCTAATGAAAAAATCAAATTACACGTTTTCTATTCTCGGGCAATCATAAAAAGTTACAGTATCACTGGAATTACATAAGAACGGTTTTTCCTAGCATAAACCTTCGAGGGATTTGCAGTTACTTTTTTTTCTGCATTAGTACAGTAGTAGAATGCCCAATTAAGCTCATTAGTTCCTACACAGTCCCAGTATCGAATAATTTTGTATCCATTTGATGACCGATCGGTCGAAAATTACACATCTTTGCAGGAGAAAGTCAAGTGCTCCTATGGCTCCTATGTGCGACACTGTGACCAACACTTGAGCCTCTTGTAGTGACATTCGATTAGGTTATTTTCTTCTATATCAATTTATTTGAAGCAAGACCTTCTCGAGTAGTTTTTTTTTTTGAGAAGCATACTTTCTGCCAGTCAAGATGAAGTTATTTTTTTAAAGTCTTGAACGTATTGCTGCTTCAGTATCACTTTGGTATTTTTCTTGCAGTCTCTGTACTTGAGAGTCAAGCCTTTAAATCATTATCCTATACCGCATGTCTACATCAATGCTTCGGAATAGTCGCATGCAAATTTGTATCATAAATCGATTCCAATTAGTATTTCGTACAACAGTGAATCGACTCCAGTTTATTTTTAATATAAAGTATGTTAGGAGATAGTGTACCACAAATTCGAAGGTAGGTTTTCGAAAATAAACTATTTCTCAGTCAATTTCGTTCAGAAGTAATAAATAAACATTGTAGTATGCTACCATTATATGCTACAAAGTTTTGGGAATTGTGGCAATGGTGCAGTGGATAGTGTGTTTGCTCGTTAACCAAGATGTGCAGTTCAAGCCACAGTAGGAAACAACGGTCATCAGCCACCAAAGGAAAACGAATAACATCGGTTTTTCCAAAAATTCTATTAAATATGGAAAATTATTTATATTACAATTTTAACTTTCATTGCACTTACCTTTAGTTTAAAACAGTTTCAATGTTCGGTTTCCAAAAAAACGCCAAGACGTTTTTTCACCGTTGCACCTCTCGAGAAGGTTTATAGCAACTGACGCCATAGGCATATCAATCATCCAACAGAGCGAACAATTTTTCCAGCCATACGACCAAGCTACTGCCAGTGTTATGCCTTTGCAGTAGTGTTCACACAAGCTTTCGCAATTGCTCGGACTGACTTAATATATTTCATGAGAAATAAATAAATGCTTGCTGACATCGGGATTTGAACCACGAACCATTAGCTTAGCAATTGACAACGTTACCACTACACCATTGCCACCCCCTGAAGATTTACTAAGTTCATCCCAAAGCAGCTCTATTGTCTTAAGGTCGGGTGATTGGGCAGACCATTTCATATTTTTCAGTGTTTCTTTCTGTTCCGATTGGTCTATGTATCCACGGCAAAGCTTGGAAGAATATTTCGGATCATTATCTTGCATTAATACTTACTTACTTAGGTGGCGCTACAGTTCGGGGTGAACCTGGGCCTCAACCAACAAGCCTCTCCATTTAGCTCGGTCTTTAGCTAATTGCCTCCAGTTGCGCACTCCAAGTTGGTCGAGGTCCCCTTGAACCTGTGCGCGCCACCTACGGCGATGATTTCCTCTACTGCGTCGTCCCTCAGGATTAGATTCGAAGACTCTGCGGGCCGGAGCGTTGGTGTCCATTCGCTCTACATGTCCTAGCCATCTCAGACGTCCAATACGCAGTTTTTTGACTAGGTCGATGTCGCTGTACAGCTCGTATAGTTCGTGATTGAATCTTCTCCTCCAAAACCCGTTAACGCAAACGGGACCGAAAATCTTACGAAGAATTTTTCTCTCGAAGCGACCAACGATATCTTCATCCTCTTTTAATAAAGTCCATGTTTCAGCGCCGTAAAGCAGGACTGGGATGATCAGGGTCTTATACAGAGTCTCCTTAGTTGTTCGAGATAGGGCTTTACTGTTGAATTGCCTTATAAGCCCAAAAAAACAGCGATTGGCAAGAGTTATCGCTTGATTTCTGCGCTGATGTTGTTCTCAGAGTTTATAGCAGAGCCAAGGTAGACAAAGTCCCTTACTACCTCGAAGTTATAGCTTCCCACTGGCGTTTTGCCCAATTCGTCGGTATTGCCTTTCTCTTCTTGTTGACAGCATATACTTGGTTTTGCCCTTGTTTATCGCTAAACCTATTTTGGCCGCTTCCGCCTCAATGCTTGCAAACGCACCGGTGACAGCCCGCTGAGTTCTTCCGATAATGTCTATATCGTCGGCGTATGCAAGCAGTTGTACAGACTTGTAATAGATTGTGCCTCCGGTGTTGGCTTGTGAGTTCCGCACAATCCGTTCAAGTACAATGTTAAAGAAGTCACATGACAGCGCGTCACCTAGTCTAAAACCTTTTTTGACATCAAATGTCTCGATGAGGTCATTACCGACCTTGATGGAGCAGCGAGCGTTCTCCATCGTCAGCCTGCACAGGCGGACAAGTTTGGCAGGGATGTCAAAACTAGACATGGCTCTATAAAGCTCTTCTCTATAGATGCTGTCATAGGCGGCCTTGAAATCGATAAAGAGGTGGTGAGTATCGATTTGGAATTCTTGGGTTTTCTCCAGGATCTGCCGAAATGTGAAGATTTGATCGATGGTGGACTTTCCTGGCCTGAAACCGCACTGATAGGGTCCAATCAGACTGTTCATAAAAGGTTTCAGGCGTTCACACAATATCGGAAAAAAGATCTTGTACGCGCTGTTAAGGAGACTGATGCCTCTATAATTGGCGCAGTTGAGGGGGTCTCCTTTCTTGTGGATCGGGCAAACGACGCTGAGGTTCCATTCATCAGGCATACACTCGTCTGACCAAATCTTAGAGATTAGTTGGTGTATGCACTCTACCAATTCGTCCCCAGCTGCCTTGAAAAGTTCGGCCGGTAAGCCGTCAGGTCCAGCAGCCTTGTTGGATTTTAGCTTGGATATTGCTATTCTCACTTCCTTTTGGTCAGGTGGACGGAAATTTTGACTATCATCGTCTATGTTGAATAGTTCATTTTGCCTGACAGCGGGATGTTGGTCTTCGTCGCCGTTATACAGTCTGCAGAAGTAGTTTTTCCATATTCTCAGCACCGACTATGATTCTATTACGAGGTTTCCTTTTTCATCTCTACAGGTTTCCGTACGGGTATTGCTCCTCTGACACGTTCTTTTTACCTTTTGGTAAAACTTCCGTACATTGTTCCTGGAGTATAAACTCTCGATATTTTCGAACGCGCGCTTCTCATGCTCTTTCTTCTTCTTATGGAGAAGCCGCTGTTCTTCCCGTCTTTTTTGCTCGTAGAGCTCGTGAGCAGCTCTCGTCTTCCTTTGCAGCGCCGCTTTGTATGCCTCTTGTTTTGCTGCATGCACTCGCCGGCATTCTTCGTCTAACCAGGTGTTTCGCGGTGGTAGGCAAGCGAGATCCAGCACATCAGTCGCGGCGTTTCTAATGGCACGTTGGCAGCGTTGCCACTGGTCTTCGGCACTTGATGCTGGCGGCATAGGGGTGGTTGAAAGATTTCGGGATACGCGTTCAGCGAAGAGTCTGTCGGTCTCTTGCGATTGTAGCTTTTCGACGTTAAATTTTCTCACAGTGATTCTTCTTTGTTGCTCAGATTGGGATATCCGCATTCGTACCTTGGCTACAACAAGGTAATGATCCGAGTCTATGTTGGCCGCTCGGAAGTCCGGACATCCAGAAAACTGGAGGCATGCCTTGCGCCAATCGCAATATGATCAATTTGGACCGCCATGTCTGCTTATGAATATCGAGATGAGGAAACCATGTGCTTGCTATGGGGACATCGCCCAATACGATTTTAACGTCGTATTTAGGACATTGCTCGTATGTTTTGTCGAGGAGCTCGTAGATACACTCTTTGGTGGCAGGGTCCTTTTCTTCCGTGGGGGCATGAACACATATGAGGCTTATGTTAGCGAATTTAGCCTTGATCCGGATAGTCATAATACGCTCGCTTACGTGTCGGAAGCTTAAGACTTCTTGCCTAAGTCTGCCGCGTATGACAAATCCGCATCCGAATAAGCGTTGCCTGTTGCCTCTGTAGCAATCACCGTAGTAGATGTCACAATTTTTCATCCTCTTTTTGCCCGGCCCATCCCATCGCACTTCCTGGATGGCGGTAATATCTGCTTTATAGCAGTCTAGGGCCTCTGCTAGTTGTTCGGCTGCACGTGGTCTTGCATTAATGCCAATCCTATTAATCGCAAACCCAATGGTAAGATGTGTTCTTCTAGTATTTGTCTGTACGTTTCTTTATTCATAATTCCATCGATACGGACGAGGTCTCCCTACACCGGGGCGTAAGAAAAACATCCACAGACCATTATTGAGCCACCGCGATGCTTGGTTGTTGGGACCATACAGCTAGGGGGCATCTTTTCTTCAGTAGACCGCGCCGAATGTATACTCTCCTTTTTTTGTCCAAAAACTTTAAATTTGAACTCGTCCATCCATGAGGCTGTCGATCGGTCGGTTAATGTCCAATCCAGGTGCTTTATTCCCCAATCCAGCCGCTTGTTTTGACGTCGTAGCATATGTTTTCGTACTGCTACTCGAACGTGAAGGTCTGCGGTAGCTAAACGCCTTTTTGATCCCTCTTACTTATTAATTTTAAAGTCTGGTCCTCCTGTTTTGATGTTAATTTGGGCTTCGGCGTCTTTTTTGGGTCTTAAGAGTCGATTATTCTTTCAAGCGACGTATGGTATCGTGCACTGCCGACTTTCATATTTTAAGCTTCTCTGCAATAGCACGCACTATATAATCTTCTTTAAGTAATGTTATAATGCCAAAATGTTCAGCTTCACTTTTTTCCTTATTTCTTCCCATTTGAGGTTTTTTTTTGACTGATTATCGGTTAACTTTAAATATTGCAGTTTCAAAACTACCTGGCGCCTGAAGAATACACAACATGCTTTTAGAGTTATAAAACAATCGTAGTTCTCCCAAAAAATATCTGAATTGCAGTTTTTTGGGAGGAGTCGTTTCAATTAGCGACGAGTAAGTCGTTAGTCACTTGTTAGGATTCTCTTAGCATCATTGCCTCTTTGGCGGACAATTATTTGCCAAATATGTTTATAGGGGGCAAGTGGGTGGAAGCTGATAATATTGAACTATTAAAGAGACAATATACAGTTGAAAGCTAGAACTTAAGAACTTGTATACGTACAAGTGAAAAATTATTTTTCAATCAAAACTTTTTTTGCGCATAATTTAATTACGATTTTGTATTTTCCAGGCTGATGGACGTGTCTTTGAAGCTATTGTACGGTTTGATACAGAAGTTGATATCACATACTTTAGGAATGGTGGCATCCTCAACTATATGATCAGAAAGATGTTGGACTAAGAACTATAGCTACAGTGGTGTGCAAAACAAAGCATTTTATTAATTATTAGGATCGGTAATGGTTTTGTTAAGAAATCAGAAGAATTAAATATTTTTTGTAGTTTTTTTTTTTATTACTTGTTTTTAATAAAGAACAGTTCAGTAATACTAATTACTTTGTTTTATTTTTCTGTTTTTTTTTTTTTTTTTTTTTCATTTTCGTACATTTATCTAGATTTACGACTAATATACATATTTTTGTTTTGTTTTTTTATTTTTAATATAAATTTAAAAACTTAATAATTCCAACAAAAATATTGCAAACACAAGAGTTATAGTTAACATTTCATCATTTTTAGACCTATGATCTATTCGTTTAATAATAAATAACAATCATTAATTGAGAATTGGCTACACGATAATTATAGTTATGATTAAAATTATTTACAATTGCATCCTCTTTCAAAAAAAAAAAAACAACATTTCTTTGTTACAAAGGATATACACAAATCTGTCCATTTTAGTAAAAAAAAAAAAAATTAAATATCGTATCGTTTTTTAAACGTTAAAACATTGATGTGATAGAAATGAGTTGTCCTACAATATTTGAAAAATAATTACAATTCTTTCTTTTTCTTTAAGAAATATGATTGTATTGAATTTAGAGTAAACTATGAATTAAACAACAAATTGAATGCTGTTGTAAAATATCTATTCAACTCAATTAGATGTAAAATGAGATGGGAAAGGATGAGGGCGTTTGATTTGTTAGATCAAGTACTGAGAGACCCACAGAAACGGTTATGAAATCAATCAGAGGCACAACGCGAGAAAATATCTATCAAAACAAGCACCCTCTAGTTTTTATTAATAAATTAATGATTTTCTTGGTTTTGCTGCTGCGGTAATGAGCGGGGCAAGGAATTTTGAAATTAAATTAAATGGAAAGCACAAACTATAGTATGATGAGTTGATATAGATTTGTAACACAACGTTCAATTGGGGTACATTTGCGTTAAATTTTTTTTTAAATTCACTTAACGAGTGAATTATCCCTATCAAATATGTTATTTTTTTGTATTCATCTCTGTGCAATCATTTTTGTTTTTGAGCAGAGTAAAATATTTTTTTTAATAATGGAATGCAAATTACAAAAATCAAAGTATCTTCTTTAAAAGGAGGCAGTACTCTTTCACTTTTATTTAGTATGCCTCGAATCGGAATTTGAATGTTTCTTCTTTAAACATTCCATTTGTTATTCCAATAGATTTTCTTGTTTTGTGTACAAAGTTTATTTGTAAAAAAATTGTTTCTTGTATGTTTTTTTTTCTTCTACCACCGGTGGCTGAATGTTCCATTAGTGCGATTCTTTGCATTCTCTTTGGTAAGTAAAACTGTCTGGAATATTTGTGGTGATCTCTGTTTTTCGTTTCTCATTTAATTTTTCTTTTATTGTTCTTTGTCATAAATGCAAAATAAATATATGTATGTATATTTTTTTGTGCTCAATTTTTCTAGTTTTTTAACTATTTTATTCTTTTCTAATTGTGAGTCAGACAGATAGTAAACTTTTACCAACGTATTAGATGTTTGTACTGTTCGTCTATTGCTATTCGCTTGATTGTTTCGTAACCTAAAATAATGCTAAATGAGAATGCTGCCGATTGAACTAATCGTGCAGATAGTCCTTTGAAGAATATATTCATTCTCTCCTCTGCCCACAAGTCGTGGAAGGCGGTTTTCATTGAATCAAGTCTCTGCACCTGAAATAGAGGAAGAATTTTGATATATTATTTGTAGCTACATATAACTTTAACTGTTATAAATATATATTGTTTTACTCGATATTTGGTCATAAAAATATTTACAAGCACTGAACTTGTACTTCCTTCTTTACACAATCGAATTGCAGGTAGAATTTCGCGGATTGTACGTTTTTTTAAATAAATCAAAATGTTAGAATATATTCACCCCTATCGTGGAATCCGTCGGAATTGAGTTTCACTTCACCTATTCGATCCCCTTTCACTTTCTACTGTTATCGTGAAATCCGCCGAGAACGTCTCCTTATCGACAGGCATTGAGGAAAGGTAGTTTCAATTTGTCAATAAAAATTTGTGTAGCTACATTCGTTTCGTAAAACGAAAATTTCTTTAAAAAGTGATTAATATAAAAATAAGGCACACAAATAGACAGGATAGCTGTTTTGGAAGCAGAAGAGGAAGAAGATGAACAGTCTTCCCACAGAAGAGTACGACAGAGGTGAATAGCAACAGTGGATGATTTCATGCAACTTCCAGATGAAATGTATGTTTCTAGAAACAATATTTTTTATTTATTTCTGATTTAAATAAAGCTCAATATTGCATAGGTTTATCAAAAATTTTCGGTTTAGTAAAGCAGTTGTAGTTTTCTTCCTGTAATTTATATGTAAACAAAAATTGTTTGTACAAAGAAGACAATGTGCAGTAGCCAGGCCAGAAATACGCAATGATTTTGATGCGGATGAGAAATGTCATTTTGTTCGGGAAAAATCCGATTCGAATGTTTTCCACGATACAGTGGAACTGATTCACATTACTCACACGGGAAACTGTTCACTTTGCGGATTTGACGATGTAATCTTCTATTTTTAATCTATTTTTTTCGGTGAATAATTCCCCCTGGCGGATTCCACGATAGGGGTGATTGAATCGGACAAATGACATCATAACCCAAGTCATATTCGACCTGTCGAATTATTGATATGCCTATGAAATGGGGTAAAAATACTGTAAAACGGAAGCAAAGAAAAAATAACAAAAGAAATCTCTCCAGTTATCTGGACACCAACCTAATATCTGAGTTTCAAACCACCACACTACAAGCTTTCTCTCTCTATCTCTCTCTATCCTTGCCAACGCACGGACTGAAGGGAATATTTTATTGGTGTTCATATGTTGTTCATGTTGTAGTATCAAATTTGGGTTGAAAGGAGTTTTTGTGAGTAAAAATCTCACACTTCTATAAGCACGCGCTGCAGGTTGGACCTCATAGCGTATTCTAAAGAATAATAGCTGTTTTCATTGGCACCTACACGGGTTTCGGCTTCTTCGGGTGGACTTCTTACTTTGGAAGATGCAAAAATTGCTAATTTCCAAAAACAAACCAGTAATACTCAGTACAAGCATTAACGACATGAGTTATCTCCCTGATTGTCGTCGGCGTTTGTCGCTTTTCGACGATTGTCGTTTTATTCATATCTACGACCTATTGATCGTTAAACATTACTAAGCAATTTGTTTGTCGTATAGAATACTATTGCAACTCTTTCACAGCGAAAAAGCTTTAAAAATGGATTCGTGCTTCATCTGAAGAATAAAACGACAATCGTCTAAAAGCAACAAACGCCAATGACAATCAGAGTCATTGGCCCAAGACATTTACTTACATACTTTGAATTCAAAACTTTGTTTGGCATTCCAGAAAAGCTTATAGCTATTATCAAGTCTACATATGAGGGCGGCAAGTGTCACGTCGTGCACAATGGTAAGGTGTCGGAGGACTTTGAAGTCCAAAGTGGAGTACGTCAAGGGTGCATACTGTCCCCACTATTGTTCTTGGTGGTTATCAGCGATGTACTCCGTGCAGCATTGACGGAAGCTAATTCTGGAATTCGTTGGACTATGACATCTTACCTTAAACACCTAGATTACGCTGACGATGTTTGTCTACTTTCACATCGGATAATGGATCTTCATTTGATGGCCCAAAATCTAGAAGCTGAGGCAAACAAAATGGGGCTAAAAATAAACACAGCCAAAACAAAAGCCCTGAGTACTTCCAATACCCGCGCTCAACTTAACATTGCCGGAAAGCAAGTCGAGAAAGTTGATAACTTTCTTTATTTAGGAAGTATCGTCTCGGCTAATCGCGGTGGCACCGAACTGGATGTGTGCAGCAGAATCGGGAAGGCTAAAGCTGCGTTCGGAATGCTGTCCAAAATCTGGAGAAGCAATGTTATTAGCTTAAGAACCAAGCTACGACTGTTCCGCTCCAACGTAGAATCAGTGCTGCTTTATGGGTGCAGTACCTGGAAGGTGGACACCATTAACACACGCAAGCTGCAAGTCTTCGTAAACAAATGCTTAAGAATCATCTTGAGGATTTTTTGACCGAACCGCATCTCCAACGAACAACTTTATCTGAGAACGGGCCAAGAACCTATAAGCATTACTATACGAAGAAGAAAATGGCAATGGATTGGACACACCCTACGGCGCGAAGACAACTCCATTGCGAAATACGCTATGCAGTGGAATCCGCTCACCCAGGCAGGCAGAATAGCGGGACGCCCTAGGCAAACGTGGCGCAGAACAGTTGAGGAGGAATCGAGCTCTTTAGGAATGAGTTGGAGGCAGCTCAAACGCGTTGCAGAACTCCGAACACGATGGCGCGCAGGCGTGGTTGACGCCCTATGCCCCCCGAGGGGTTAAAGGACATAAGTAAGTAAGTAAGTAAAACTTTGTTAAACGAAAAAATAGATAGCGCTTTCTGCGAATGCTTTTCCAGCAGTACAAAAAACCGTTTTTACGTATAAAGACAAATTGTGTTTCGTGCTGTTACAAATACAATAGAACAAAATCAAACGCAGAGAAAAAACAGAACTTTTTGTGGCCTCTCTAGCCTCTTTAGCTGCGCATCGATTCTCTCTTCGAAAGATGTATCCGAAGAATATATTCGCAGGTGTGGAGATGTTGGGAATAAGGTCTACAGCAACTAATGTTGGCTATGTAGCAAATTGTTATCTTAATTTGCATGTAAAGTGTTTGCTGTTCTGTGTAATAGGGCTTTTAGACGAGATGCTT
The DNA here is from genome assembly GCA_945910035.1 of Brachypalpus laphriformis. Lineage (NCBI taxonomy): Eukaryota > Metazoa > Arthropoda > Insecta > Diptera > Syrphidae > Brachypalpus > Brachypalpus laphriformis. The sequence goes on from OX246754.1 coordinate 293,934,426, forward strand.
ATTATTCAATAATAACCTTGACTGAAACAATTAACATTTTAATAATAATTGCTATTATGTTGATTAATTTTGTGCTGTAAAACTAATTATTTTAATTAATTAATTATAAGCCTATCATGTGATAGATATATACATTAAAATTATACAGTGACCCTGTACTTAGCGTCGTAAACTAAAATCTGATATACCCAGATGCAGGGATAATTACTACGCACATAGGCTGGTAGAAAACATGGCTAATACTAAAAAAGAATGGGAGATTGTTAATGAAAATTTAAATCAAAACAGACCAGATGCTAATATTAAAATTAATGTTGATAATACTGTTATCTCGAATCCAAATGACGTAGCAAATCTTTTTAACGATTATTTCTCTAAAATTCATTATACCTTTCAAGATACCAATAATTATAACTTAAATTGTCATAATGTCATACAGAAGGACTGTTTTTATCCACGAAGTTTTTTCTTTTACGACTTTTCTGCTCTTGAAATTCAAAAGTTGACTTTTTCCCTTAAAGCTACCAATTCATGTTCATATGATCTTATTTCAAGTAATACTCTTAAAAATATTTCTTTCTTGATAGCTGATGTTTTATGCTATATTTTCAACCTCAGTGTCAGAGCAGGTATGTTCCCTGACGCGCTCAAAACTGCAATAGTAATACCATTGCATAGAAGGGGAGATGGCATGAATCTAAACAATTACCGACCAATTTCATTATTATCTGTATTTTCCAAAGTTTTTGAGAAGGGTATGAAAACTAGAATCATGTCCTTTTTAAATGGAAATGAATATTTTAGTAACCTACAGTTTGGTTTTAGAAAAGGGATGTTAACAGATGCTGCGCTATTGAAATTTTGCAGTGAAATTTATGAATCCTTAAACGAATCGCAAATCCCAGCAGCTTCGTTCGTAGATGTAACTAAAGCTTTTGATATGGTTGACCATCAGCTGTTGTTGGATAAACTTTTAAGGGCGGGTTTTAGAGGCTTTGTTTATCATTGGTTTTGCTCCTACTTATCAAACCGTAAGCAAAAAACTAGAATTAGAAACTTTCTTAGTTTTGAAAGTTACCTTAAAATGGGTATTCCTCAAGGCTCCGTTCTGGGTCCCATGTAAATTCTCTATTTATTCAGCCCTTTAAAGGCAAGTTAACAGCTTTTGCGGACGACACTGCTATTTCTACTCCAATAAGAACTATTTTGATGCTATTGTGGATGTAAATCATGATTTAGAAATTCTGCGTCGTTGGTTTGGGTTACATAGACTAGTCATTAGTAGCAAGACCAAATTCATGTTTTTTAACGCTACGGGTCTACTTCCTCATGACTTATCCCTGACATACCATGCTCATTGTTGCTTAAGATTTCAACTATCTCCTCAAATATTTAACTCCATTTCAAATTGTGGTGATGGCTGTTTTGCTATTGAACGGGTTGATAATTTCAAGTACTTAGGTATTACATTAGATAGCAAACTTAGTTGGATAAATCATACATCTCTTCTAAAACAGTATCTTAACAATGTAGTTCGTCAAATTTACCACCTAAGTTTATACTGTCCTCCTTCTATTTTAATTCTTATTTACATTGGATTAATGAAATCAAAGCTTCAGTATGCAATAAGCTGTTGGGGTGGCACGCATTCTTATGAAATTGAACAGCTACTTATTAAACAGAAGCAAGCGATTCGCATAATTTCCAATGCAAACAGAAGAGAACCCAGCTTTGATCTGTTTGTTAGACTTGGTATCCTTCCAGTTAAACACCTGTACTTTTTTAATGTTTTAAAGTTGATTTTTAAGAGCATTGGTTATATTTCTACCAGAGTACATGAAAATTACAGCTTACGCATCAACACTAGAAACATTGCTAGAGTTCCTAGAATTTTCAAATCACAGTTTTGTCATTTTTATACAATAGTTGCACCTCGGTTGTTTAATAAATTGCCTTATGATTGCAGATGCGAGAGAGTTGAATCGTTTCCTCATTCTCAGATTATTCACATTATTGATCCGATAGTTTGAATTTGTATTTTGTATTTTATTTACTTTTTATATCATATTTATTATTTTACTTTTGGTTATATTTTTTTTTTGCTTTATTTCTATTTATGGTACTTTCGCCTCTTGTTGTTTCGAGCAATAGAATGTCCCTAGCTATTTCATATGTAAAGAATCTAAATTAGTGTAATTTCGAGCTTAAATGAAATAAAGACTTAAAAATGAAATGAATGAATGAATATCTGTGGCCACAAGTCATAACCGCTTAAGTCAGTTTCCACAGATTCTCAGAAAACAAGTTTGGAATTTTTCGTTTTTTTTATCCATAACTCGGTAACGGCAAAAGATAAGAAAGTAAAAATCTTCCGGCATCTTTAAGCAAATTTTGTCTTAACTCGACTTAGGCGGCTTTGCCTTGTGGCCACAACTTCCTGTACTAAATTTTTATTTTATTTTATTTCTCCTTTGACAATAAAACGGAAAATAATCACGAAATGAAATAAGAAAACAGAATTATGTACTATATACACTGAAAATATATTAAAACCGTTGCTTGATATTTATTAATTGTTTTTTTATTTAAAAGGCTAGTTTTAATGTAATCATAAAACTACAAAAATTGAACAATTCAATTTCACAATAACGGTAAATAAACAAAAATAACAAAACAATACCAATTGTATTTAAAATTACTTTAAAAATGTGCACACCCATAGAATGTAGTAAATTTATAAATACTACGTATTTATTCACCGCAATTCTTCAACTCGTATACGACAGTCGTATTCGACCATGGTCGCATTTGAGTATGACAAAGTCGTATTTTTTGTTCGTAAAATACGACTTAAGTAATAACTAATCGCCGCTCGGATACGGCACTAAACTGTAGGTCCCTTCCATTCGTGTGCAAAATACAACGCACACAACATGAGTGGTTGCGAGAAGCTAGGCCCTGGCACTTTCAAGAGCTGTTGCGCCAAATATTTGTTTGTTTTTTTTTTTTTGGTATAGCGGACAGGATTTTACGCCACTTCTTCATTTGTTTATTTATTTTTGTTTCATTTGATAACCCTATTTTATTGTCCTTCACAAAAAGTCATTTTTATTATGTTTATAATTTTTAAAATTTACTCAATGAAGTTGTTCCGTTTTTTTGGTTAATTTTTCTAAGCTTGATATTTAGCTTAAAACAAAAAAATAAATTTAATAATTATATTAATGAATGAATTTGTAGACTTTCTTGGGTATATTACGCAAAGTATGCTGTTGACCCTATTTTATTGTCCGTAACTGTATCTTAGAAAAGTGGTGAAACACAGTGTTAAGAATTGAATTGATACTGTACCTAGTAGGGATATAAATATTGTTACAGTACAAAACGCACCCATTACCATAACAAGAACTCAACGCACCCAAATATTCACATTTGGAATTTTAAATATGTACCGCTATGTTACTCATCTGTTACAAAAATTTGAGGTTGTGGTTTGTTTCGCCATGGAGTAGACCGAGAAAGAAAATCGTATCGCGGTAGTAGCTTTACATAAATGTAAAGTAGAAAAAAGTGATATTTTCAAAATGCTCAAGCCGCTCGGGATCAGCCGAATGTTCGTTTATCGACCGCCCACGTTCTGGGCGACCGCGATCGGTACGAACTGTAGCGGCCTATCAATGCTGTCAAGGCAAGAATAAGAAGAAATCCGCTAAGAAAGCAAAAAATCATGGCTTGCGAAATGGGGATTAACCAAAAATCGAATAAGTCGTATTATAAAAAAAGACTTAGGCCTTGGTGCCTACAAACGACGTACAGGACAGCTGCTCACAGCAGATCTTAAACGGAATAGAGTCGAAATATCAAAGCTTGTGAAATACGCAAACAATCTTCACAGAAAAAACATCGTGAAACATCGGCTAAAATCTACAAAGAAACCGTTTTGGAACAGGTCGTTGCTCCACTTAATAGCACACTTTTTCAGAACCAGCAGTGGACCTTTCAGCAAGACTCTGCGCCTGCGCAAAAGGTAAAAACTACCCAACTATGGCTTCAGAACAATATTCCGGAATTTATAGGGACTCAAGACTGGCCATCTGCAAGTCCATATTTGAATCCACTAGACTACAAGCTGTGGACGGTGTTGGAGAAGATGGTATGCCGTAAAAGATACCCTAACATTGAGTCCTTAAAGACCGCGTTGGTCGCAGCTGTAGCCAATTTTCCTATGGAGGTGGTGCGTGCAGCCATCTGTGTGGCCCAAGCGACTTAAGGCCTGTCTTAAATCAAAAGGCGACCATTTTGAATGAACTTGTATTTTTTGTATTTGATATTTAATTACAAATTAAAGAAAAAAAAATCAAAGAAAAATATTCGGTCGTTTTAAGGTTATGAAGGAGAATGGGTGTAACAGTATTTCTGTCCCTACTAGGTATAAAACGGTAGGTCAGTTCCGTTCATGCAAAGTATATGTAAAACACGCAGCATGAATGGTTGCGAGAAGCTAGGCCCTGGGACTAATTCCGCGCCTAAGACTTACTCCTCTAATGTCGTAAATATCATAGTGAGCTGTCATCCTATCTACTCTCTTTAGAGTTGAAAATCCGTCATCGATTCGCGAAACTTATAAACAACTTCGTGATTTTTATGGCGCTCACAATCGTCCATCGAAGCAAGTCGTCCATTGAACCGTGGATACATTTCGTACCACATACTCTCTAAATGATGCAATAATAGCAACACGTCGAAGGAATGTAAATACTGAAAAGAATATCGCCGCTGTAAACGAAAGTCTGCAAGATCAAAATTTATCGATTCGTTGTCGATCCCAGCAACTGGGGCTCCGTCCGTCCACCATGTGGAAATTTTTGAGCAAAGATCTTGACCAACACCCGGCTAGCTAACCTGCCGTTGAAAAACTCAAAAAATATGTTTAACGAAGAACACACTTTTGACTTTACGGGTTTGTTAATAAGCAAAATTGTCGCATATGGAAGCAGACCAAGCCAGAAGAAAACCTACAGATCTCATTACATCTAGAAACACACACTGTTTGGTGCGGTTTCCTCGCTCCTGCCATCATAGACCTTATTTCTTCAAAAATTAGGCCGGAGTTCGCGTTAATAGTTATGGTTGGAAGTTGAACAAACACAACCATACCGCGGAATTGAAACATTCTTGTCCAGTTCAAGGATATGACAATAGAATCACAACATGCTGCAATCAACTATCGAGATAAAAATGAAGTAGTTTGTTTCTTACCTGTAACCGTGCCCTTACAATATCCAAGGGATTTGTTATAATTGTTGTAGTAAATCCTCCTAGACTACCGGCTATACATTGTATTAGCAGATGAGACACATACGGTGGACAAATTCGGCAAAGTTCATCTGAAATCGAAATTATCAATAAAAGTTCACAGTACGACAGCCAATATGCACATCTCACCTTGATACAAGTGGTAAAACACCCACCACAACGCAGAGTTTGGAACATAGGCCATTAGGCTGGCCGTATAGCCTCGATAGAAACCCTTAAATCCATCCCTTCGCATTATCTCTTTGGCAATGTCAATCGAAATATTTAACCTACTTCGGTTGGGACCAATATTGATTCCTAGAGGATTCATGTGGGCTCTTCCCATCCCCAACACCATTGCGTGTTGGGATATCACATCAAAAGGTACAATAATTGTCTGGCCCACTAACGAGGCGCAACCGCCCCCAAACAGCGCCTTCATTCGATGACCAGCACCGAAGTCATTGAGGATGTGCCTCACACCCTCGTACGTACTTATATAGAACACTCCAGAAACGATTTGCACTGATGATATCCAGAAACCCCGATACAAGCCCGGTACTCCTTCCGACTTGTATATTTTAATGGCACAGTCGATCATGCCTTTGTACACGTCACTCCTGTGCTGCACCTGGAGCTGGGTTTTTATCACTGTCAATGGAAAGAGGCAGCATCGAACCGAGAATGAGCTCAGCATGGACAGCGGAAAGAACTTCTTCTTGTCCATCATGTCCCACTCGATGGTCTTTATGTAAGTATTGCTGTCCATTTCGCTATTTAGTTAGGTTTATCTATTTTTTGTAAATAATTTAACTCCAATGTAAGAGTGTTCTCCCGAAGGACTTCAGACTTATGTGGTGAGAGTTGTATTAAAACGAGCGGAGGGAGAGTTTAGGTCATCCTCGAAAGTTACTTCGCGTAAATGCCGCAAGTATCCAACTGTGTTTATCGACCCACGCAAATGTTGACGTCCTTGTAATCTGCATAACTTACACCTGTGAAGTAAAGTTGGGAAATCATTTTTGTAGGTAGTCGTATCGCTTAACCATTTGGGAAAAGAAATTTACACAAAAAACAGAGCAGTCTTCCCTGTAAAATATACCGCAACAACCTTATATGTACGAACAGTCATAATTTGAAGTCGGATGCGGTATGTGCTCTATCTGTGACATGCCAGCAAATGAAACACAGGATAAGTATATGGTTAGTAGAATAATAAGAACACCAAGCGATATCCGGCCACCATTCGGAGTGACCAGTCTAAGCGAATGACAAAAAGAGACAAAACAAATAATTGAACATAGTTCAATCAGAATCATAGAGCTGAATTTCTCTATACCCCAGATTATAGCAGATAATGAATGCTTCAGTGGGTACCTACACAGATCGCCCAATAACCAAGAACAAGTCTTGTAATAAGAAATTTGTTTGTGCTCTCTTTAAGCAGGTGAAAATTCGGTTTCGTTTTACATTGAAAACGACATAATTCCACTTCTGATTAGTTCATATTATTCAGCTTTCTGAACAACCGATTGACTAGCACAAATTGCGCAATATATGAGTTGTTTATCAATGGAATCATCGCCCCAGAACAGAAATTTAATCGGCAATATTTAACTCACAACCTAGAGAACGACTAGAACCGTGGTAGATATCAAATAGAAACTACGTTTCCTAAAGACGTCCAATCGCACATCACAATAACTAAGAAGGCCGCTAAATTTTCCTGCATAGATCACATAAAAGCTTTGTGTATAGTCATAGAACAAAGCGTCGAATACAAGTCCCCGCTACATATACTGGTCATCATAGCTATTATAAAAGCTACATATGAGGGGCATAAGTCATATTCTGCGCAATGGTAAGATGTCAGAGGAATTTGAAGTCTACAGCTGTGTACGACAAGGTTGTATACTATCACCACTGTTGTTCTTAGTGGTCATCGGTAATGTACTCCTGATTGTACTGACTGGGTGAAATCAAAGATTAAAATGGACGACATCTTATCTTAACAAGCTTTCAGGATACATACATACATACATTTTCAATGGCGCGCTAATCCTTCATGAGGGTCACGAGGGTAGGATGCTCAGGTGGACTCTCCATCCTTCTCGATCCTCCGCCATTGACTCCAACTCATCAGGAATCCCTAGACGGCTCCAGGAGAGTTGCCGGACTTGGTCCAACCATCTATTTCTAAGCTTACCGCGAGGTCGCCTACCTGATGCCACGGCCACCATGGCACATCTTGGAAGCCGGTCTGGGGGCATACGCACTACGTCACCAAACCATCGAAGCATTGATCGTTCCGTTTGGAGAAGTAGCTGCTCAACATTGAGCGAATCGCGTACTCTGGTGTTGCGCACTCGATCTCTACGAGTTATTCCAGCATCACCGCGAAGGAACCTCATTTCGGCAGCTTGTATCCGCGATCTTATTCTTTCGGTCACTACCCAAATTTCATGACCATAGGTGAGAGTTGGAACATACACCGAATTAAAAACCGATAGCTTAGCTTCAACACTAAGTTCAGTCTTCCTTACAACAGATTGGCCAAGCTCTTTCAAAATTTATCCAGCCTGACCAATTCTACAGGATAACTCGGCATTGCTCTTCCCATCACTCGTGAATAGGACCCCGAGGTACTTAAACTTATCCACCTGCTTCAGTGGAACTCCACTAACATGCAGAGTGCACTGAATGGGTTTTTTGGAAACGACCATTACTTCTGACTTGTTCACGTTAATCTTCATTCCAGCATCACAAACGGCTACAAACCTTTCGAGAGCGCGCTGAAGTTCGGTTTGAGAGGACCCAAGGATGACCAAATCATCCGCAAAGAGCAGATGACTAATCGTTAGGTCTCCCACTTCGAAACATTCCCCGCCACGGCTGCGCTGCAACATCCAATCCATATATACAATGAAGAGTAGAGGTGACAAAACACACCCGTGGCGGAGTCCAACGCCTCAGTGAAAGGTATTGATTTAACACCGTTTATCCGAACACAGCTTCTACAGTTTATATATAAAGACTGAATCGCCCTTAACAGAGAATTATCAATCCCATACTCCTGCAGAACACTCCAGAGTTTGCCTCTAGGAAATCTATCATATGCTTGCTTTCACACAAGATAATGGATATTATAAATTCCCGGGCCTAGACGGTATTTTACCCATTATAGTGCAAAGGTCGCAAGACCTTGCAATTCCATGGCTTATATCGATTTCCAGCAGTTGGTTGCTGAACATGCACGTATCCCAATCATGGAGACGAGTGCGAGTGGCTTTCATTCTAAAGGCAGGCAGACGCGGTCATGAAAGCTCGAAAGATTTCAGACCAATCAGTTTAACTTCTTTCGTACTCAAGACTCTCAAGCGACTCCTAGACAACCATTTGCGAAGCAAAATAGACTCTCCAAAGCACAGCAAGCGCATACCTCAAAGGTAGACCGACAGAGACAGCTCTCACGAGGTTGTGCGAACTATGGAAAACTCCATATAATACAAAGAAAACACTCTAGCTGCCTTTCTAGACATAGAAGGAGTTTGCAACAACGTACACATTGAAGCAGCACAGGCGCTCTATGGTCAACCCGGACAGATGCTCTAACAGTCTTTCTGCATCTTCTATGTACCTTTAGATCTACACATAACAAACATCACAGCACATAGTGCGGTCAGACTCAGAGTCTGGGTTCTGGATTACGAACCGCTATGGGCATAGTAACATACTAGACTTCTTGACCGGGAGAACTCATTTTGACCACTACAGATTACATTATACCTAAATTGAATTTCACAGAGCGTTTCGACGTTCAATTCCCCACAAGATCAGAAAGATGGACAGGTGATTAAGGAATTCGACGTAACAATCTACACAGACGGTTCAAAGAGGGACTGTGGGGTCGATGCGGGTGTGTTTTCTGAATCCTTAAGCATCTCAGTCATATAGACTTCCGGATTTTGCCAGTGTGTTCCAGGCAGAATTACTCGCTGTCCAGGAAGCGTATCGCCAGATCGAATTACACACCAAGGCAAAAGATCGCCATATTCATTGATAGCCAATTTGGCATCAAAGCCTTTGCCGCAGTTATTACATCCTCCAAGATGGTGCTAGAATGCCGAAATGAGCTAGACTCGCTAGATGACCAATTAGAGGTAACCCTGATTTGGGTTCCACGGCACAGTAACGTTTATTGAAACGAACTTGCTGATGAACTGGTTAGGCAAGGCCAGCCCTCCACCGCTCACTTGCGGAATCAGTTCACATTTCGCTTGGAGCAGTCAAAGCAGAAAACTCCTCAAAAATCCTTGCAAAAGCAAAAGCATATTCTTCAACATTGTACAGCATTAAACGCACTAAGAAATAGTTTATTTAAAGAAGTATCTCTTTACGATATACTGCAAAATCCTACCAAACGTAACATAAATCTAATCAGTTAATTTATAAATAAAGCTAAAATCATTATATAAAATTAAAATTACTACCTAAGAGCTGAAAGCCTTTTGCCTGTAATTTGTAATTCCTTGTTAATAAATAATAATAACAACCGACTTCCTAAACAGACCGCGCAAGGACATCGCCAGAATAACAGCGATCACCACAGGTCATTGGCATATAGGAGACCATTCAGTTAAACTAGGCATCCCACTGTTGCACTTGTAATGTCACAACGGACAAAGAAACCCTTATCCACTTTTTATGCGCCTAATAGGGCCAGACAACGAGACTTAGAAAACCCCCTTTTTCAATTCGCTCGAGGAAGTTTCAGAGAAAAACATTAAAGAATTAATAATCTTCTTAAACTCCACAGGTTGGATCTAGGGACTTCCCACGTACACACCTTTGTGGTATCAAAACGGCACCTAGTGCTAATTGGGTTCTTCTTTTCTTAGTAGAACCACCACACCTACTAAAGCTGAAGATGAACGTCATCTCTTAACATACGAGGCACGAATCGACAACGAAAACAACAAGGACTTTTGCGCTTTATACTAGGAAACAAGTGGGAAAATGAGCTAATATCCAACTCCATGCACTGGAAAAAAAAGAAAAAAAACCCGCATAGACATTTGAATTCCCCTCAAGGGAACAAAAGACATCATCAGAAGAATGGGAAAGTTGATGAATACACAGGAAAACTGGGACGGGGTCTGTGACAGTTGCTACCATAAGGATCAGCCTCGACAAGAGCAATAAAGAAACGCAGCAGCAGCAGCATGTTGATAAGTGTACATTAGGCTGGAGGCTTCCTTGCTATTATTTGCTTAACAAAAGTAACAAGGGGAAAGAGGAGTAGAAGGGGAGTTTGCGTTTAGTGGTTCAAAATCCCACAGTCACAGAGTGCGAGCTTAATTTTGTTTTTCGAAGATCACCACAAAAAAAAATAGTTTCTTGTTCTTCTCCCACTGTTGTACTTTAAAGTTTATGTCCA